>OW121785.1:10060690-20060690 GCA_933228815.1 Machimus atricapillus
TTAGCAGATGCTTGAGATCAAATTATGTAACGGTTTTGCAATTTCGAAATGGCAATAAATGCTATGTAATAATTAAAATATATATGTATATATTTTAATTAAATTAATCGTATCCCGATACCGCACTAAAATTTCAAACCAATAGATTGTTTTTTCTGTTATAGCAATTCTTCTAAAGCGCAATTAGGAATCACAATTTAAGAATTATTGCCGGCGATTAAGTAAGTCTAGTTGATGGCAGATGCGGAGTAAAATGTGTTAATCATTTCTTCTTTTTATGAGTGTATTTAAAATGAAAATAGTGTTTCAGTATCGAAATTTTTATACTTATGACACGGCCATTCGTTTTGAAGCATCAAACACTAACAACACACGGATGAATCTGTATATGAAGTAAATTACCTTCATATAGTTCTAAGGTTTTGAGTTTCCGTTCCTTGAAAAGGAAGTAAAATGGAATAGCAATAAAGCTTAACTGATCCCATTTCCCTATGGTTAGAAATTAAAAAATGAGGTCCTTACCTTTTGGAAAAAGGTATATCATTGTTTAGCTAAGGAAATAAAACACATTTTATGAAAATTCTTTATTTAGAGTATTTATTTCGCTTAATACAAGCTACAAAACAAAATTGGGACATAGAAATAATCAAAAAGAACTTAAGCTAAGACAAAAACTAAAATACAGAATATAACTAAACTAAGGAGAAGGCCTTAAACTATTAAGCAGGTACCCAGGAAAGTTACTAAAAGTTGAACCGCAAATGCATATCATATACGTACCCGACTCATCAAATCTAAAAATATTACAAATATTATAGCATCAATTAATTATACATATGTATATGTATTTCTGTCTGCACACTCAATGTTGTAAATAGAGAAAAAATACAAAGTGAGACAACTCGTTAAAATACTTGAATACCCTGCAACGCGAACTTCATACGGATGTATAAAATAAATACTTAAATTGTTAACATTAAGAAAAGGAATTACGAATTAAAAAAATTAAATAGAATACGAAACAAGTTAGGAGTACCTGCCTATACCTGATATGAAAGTACGCCGACGGTACGAAACACAGCTACATAACTTAAATAGGTATGTACTTTCTTGCAAGATGATCAGCGATCAACGCACTGGTCCTGAAACCAAGTTCCTGTAACTAGATGCCCTTGAAGACAACTTTTGCGTTTATAAAGGTTTAAAATTAAAGTTCAAGTAAGCGTACAAGAAAGTGGAAAACAAAGTAAAAACGAATTATAAGAATATTTTTATCTCAATAATATTCGGGGGATTTCCAACAAACGACTAAACAAGTTAATAAAAATGCATCGAATAAAGGTAATTATTACGAATGGTTTATTTTTCGAAAGTATGACGTGTGTAGATATACTTACAGATTCAACTTTTCCAAGAATTTTACGAAGGCATCATGACTGCACGACAGACATACAGTAAAGATTTTAATTAGAGAAATGCCTTAATTGAATTTGAATGTACACAAAACTTGTAATTAAATTTTCATATCTCTTTTTTATGCTAATTTACAATTTTTAATATTCTTTCAGTAAAAAAAGTAATGGTGTTAATAAAGAGCGAATTATTGATAAAAGGTGTGTTTGCTGAGAATTTTCCAATGAAAAATGTGTTATTCCAGAAACTTCTCACTGCGGAATAATGAGAAAATAAACCACTCACATATAAAATGGACCCATTGATGTATAATTTTCCATTCGAACTCCGAATTGGATTCCTTTAAAGGATCTATAGGATTTTTTGGCTGAAACCACCAACCAAAATCGAACCGAACAACTCGATGGCTATGGTGTATGTAAGCCTGTGCGAATAGTAACTCATTCGTTACTTTAAAATATTCGAATCCACTAGTTGAATATCTTAAAAATATTCGTTACTCGTTATATTATATTAATTACTGGCTTATATTCTCTTCTTTCACGATGCCTTGCCGTTGGCATTTAAATTTGATTTAACATTTGATTGACGAGTCTCTCAAAACGTTCCATTGAAAACCTATTTTTCGCTGCTATATCGACAAGAAGAATTTTTAGCAAATTTAGAATATACTCAAATTCATTAAGTGATTAGAAATGAATTTTTTTTAGTTTTTATTATTTTTACTTATCGAATTTTTTTAAGAAAATTGTTACTTCTTGTGTTCCCTTCTTTATTTTGTTATTTAAAAAAAACAAGGGATTTATTTTTGTTACATAACTGTATTTATTTCTGCTTAACTTCGCACTATGATTATAAAAGGATTTCAGGAATAGGTATTTTTGCTTTATTCATACTTTTTTCATTTTCTATAAACAAACTCAGTGAAAAAAATTGGTTAAATTAATTAAAAATAAAAATCTTTAATCACAGAAAAAACAATAAATTATACAGTCTGTGATTCTACTGATTAGCGCTGCATTCAATTCGGTTGACATTCCTCCAAATATGAAAATTTTATCAGTAATTCTTGCGTAAAATTGCAGTTCATTTCATATATATTTTCTATACTGTTTAAACAGATTTTCGGTGATATTTAAGGTAAATCTCGTGTGATTGAAATTTTGTTTCCTAAATGTAATTTCCAAATTACTGCTAAATAAATTTGAAAAATACATTTAGGAAACAAAATTTCAATCATCAGATTGTGACTCAGCAAAAGAACCTATTGCAGAATCGTAACAGCGCACTCAGTGCTGACATTTCTGAAAGCTCTCAACGCCTACAGTAGGGTCACAATCATCAAAGGAGCTTATAGCCCCTTACAAATTAAGAACAGAATCCATTTAAATTTAAGTGAAACGTCCAATCAAGAAAAAACTGAAATCGTCAAATCCGCATATAATGAGAAGTCCCTGGCGGATTTAGGATTTGATTCCGAGATTTCCGACTGGGATAAAATTGAACAGCCCCGCAAATCAGATAAGCTACGCATTCTAGCGCTGCATTCACTTGCATTGCATTGATACTCCTCCAAATATGAAAATTTTATCAGCAATTCCAACTACATCGTGTGCGTGTCCATGCCTATTATTTATATATTATTAGAAAGGGTTTTAAAAATCACCGTTTACAAATTTTCAATTATACCTAGCGTTCGACACTTCCGTCACATATTTCCATTCTCCATATTCATAAAAAAACCTGTCAATCGAGGACATTGATGAGGACTTCTTATTATTATCAAGCGTTACTCCTCCTACTATGTAACAGTCTGATTTATTTAAAACGCAAAATTTTCCGAAGCACCTAAAACAGTAATTAGATTTTAATGGGTATACGGAAATTCTAAATAGTCTATAAGTTGACCTTGGTATTCTTAGGTGCAGAATTATAGTCCATATATCTTCTCTTATAAGTATTATAGCACTCACCTGAGTCCGTCATTACGCCACCGCCTTGATTGTCTATGATGCCACTCGCGATCCAAATATTCAATCCCAAGACTGCGCATGCTATGCCAGATCGGGCTGTATTTATTTTTCTAAAAAATTAAAGAAGAAAAAGTAATGCCAAATATGTGTAAGAATTAAAAAAGGAAAACACTATGCTAAATTTTGTGTCTTACTATGTACATATGTATTTACTTTTAAGTTATGAATTAAAAAAATGCGATGTATAAAGTTTAATTGTATGGTGGTAAATAAACTTACATTAATGAATCATCTAACATTTTGTGGATGGCTTGACAGTCGGCAATTTTACATAATTCTGGAGATTCGGCATTTCTAAGTTCGGCTATCTGCAACGGAGTCATCATACCGAATCTTATATATTTCATCACATCTATCAAATATTTTTCTCGATCTTTCCAATCAAAGTTTAGCCATCGTACAGCTGCCATAAAGACCTTTAACAAAATTAAACTGCTTTTAATTCAAGCATTTTATATTTCAAATACGGTAAAACATTGAAAATAACATTTTCAGATTAAATCACATCCTCACAATGGTCGATATTTCTTTAAATATTCGGATACATTACTCAAGGAAAAAGCACATATTTTAACTCGTTTGCTAAAAACTGTTTTTGGCATCTCCGAATTTAATATTTATACTATCTATTGAAAACAAAGGTTTGAAATCAAATTTGAATAGTGTATAAAAAGTCATATAGTTTCTAACGAAAAAGTATGCTATACCTAAATGTGGTGTTGGTTTTGAGGTATGTGGTTTACAAATAAATAATTGCATATACATACTTTTGACGCTTCTTGTAAAAATGTTACGTAATAATAAAAAACTTGTGGATTTCACTGAATACAGCCATTTAAAATAAGTAAAAGTAAGTTATCAAAACAAAAGCAAAGTACTCTAATTGAATTAACGTTTTTCATTATATATAAAACTTATGCTATAATAGTAAAATTAATATTACCATAATTCTGTTTTGCGGAGCTGGACAATTCCATTCCAGTCAGAACTCTCGCAATGAAATCCTAAATCCACCAGAGCCCTCTCTTTATAGGCGCGTTTGACGATTTCAGTTTTTTCTTGATTGGACTGCATAACTTTTCGCTTAAATGGATTCTCTTCTAAATCTGTAAGGGGCTATAAGCGCCTTTGATGATTGTATTGTGATCCTTCTGTAGGTGTTTGAGAGCTTTCAGAAGTGTCAGCACTGAGTGCGCTGTTACGATTCTGCAATAGGTTCGCCCTTGTGCTGAATAATCGCAATCTGATGATTCAAATTTGGATTCCTAACCTAAATGTATTTTCCAAATTTCTCCATTACTCGTTAAATTATTATTTAATGCTGTATATTTACCTCTCAGAAAATTCAATACTAAAATAAGTTTTCAAAGTTATTTCCACTTCAATAATTTTCGCTTTTGTATAAGTCGTACTTAAAATTTTTGGCAGAATAATTACAATCTAAAATTTTTGAAATACTATTTACCAGATAAATAAACATTGAATTTTAAATATAAATATTTACTTTTTGATTTTTATTGAATGCTTTTTCCCATATCCATCACAATCACGAGATTTATTACATTAAATTGCAAATTATATTTCACCGAAAATCTGCTTCTAATGGCATAACAAATATGTACTGAAATTTTTCATAACTTTTTTGTTTTAATATCAATTCAATTTTTTCCTGTTTGCTACAACTATGACCGATGTTCGGATAGAATACAGTGTCAATCAGGTATTTTATTTAATAATTGTATAATTTTATATTTTGAAAGGAATTTTTTGGTATCAAATATGCAATCAAAATATATGTACGTAGCCATTGTGGAGTTTTCCTCTTTTTCGAATAGTTCGATTTATTTCCACTTGAAAACTTTTAACCAAGGCTGGAAAATGCGAAGATTCTTTATAGAACATTTTTTAATTTGTGTTCAAGTTTTACTCACCAATGCATAGCCTCTCCTGGAGCTGGAGTCGCTCTAACTTCCGAGTCTTGGGGATCGATCTTCTTGAGTGATCTTGTTCAAGGTCGCATTTCTCCTGGTTCTTCTGCACCTAGCGTTTTCGAGTCGCATGTATTTTGAAAACTGCCTGTTTTTATTTTTTTCTTCAATAACAAGATACCGTTAAAATATTTCTACGGATAAATATGATTGATGGCATTTTCGACGGAATTAAAAATAACTAGAGGAAAAAGTCTACCTAGGGGGAAATTAGTATTGACGAAATGTGAAATACTATCTTTAATTTCTTCAGCTAACCCTGGTAAGACGAACGGTTTATTTTGTTCGTATTGTGTAGAGTAGAAGACTTTGAAAGCTTTAAGTTTTTCTTCTGGTTTAGATAGCTCCAGATGACCGACCTTCTTTAATTTTTTCAGGCATTTCAAATTTGTTCTTTCCTGTAATGTGGAAAATTTCCCTAAATGTTTTGGGACCCGGTATGTTGTTATTAAGACTGTTCTGGTATTTTTTTTTTTATTGAAGTGTAAGGTGGATCTGTCGTAAATCTTCAGGGATGGTATCATATAATATATATATATATATTTTTTTTGAAGAGTTGGTCTAACAAATAGTTTTTGTACGACAGGAGACCCAGTGTTCAATTTCCTCATTTGAGATGTTTCTATCAAGAGCGGGGTAATTCAGAGAGCTCTTTTCCAGGTGCCTCTAAAAAAGCCCTCCACTCAATCTTGGCATAATCCTCATAATCCTCAATTACTGGTGGTGCGCGTAGAGACAACTTAAGATCCGGTGTGAGAAAAAAAAATGCAAGACCGACGCGACGTCCCGGAGGAAAAAGTAGGGTACCCGGGAGAGACTATTCCGAGGTCGGTGGATGGGCCGTTGTTTTCGGTCCATTCTTTTAATATATTGTTATAGCTAAAACTTTATTAATTTAAAACTCCCGGTGACAATAACAACTTATTCTCCACTTATTAATCCAACTTACACTTTACACTCCACTTAAGCTCAGGAACAACCGCCGCGCCGTTGACGCCAATTCCCGCCACAATCCCACCTCACTTGAATCGTTAACGAGAGCTGTCCCCGGCCACTCTCTATCGCCGGTTGCGCCGCCAGTGCCACCTGCTAAAATTAACGGTCAGATGTCAGACTCCTTCTGACTCCTTCTGACATCTGCCGTATGATGTCCTTGCCTGCATCATGGGGAATATTTAAATTTTTTCCGGTTGTAACAATATTTTTCCCGAAGTACTTATCTTAAGCCCAAAACATTGATTAATGATAAATTGAATGGAGTAACGAATATTAATAACGAATACAATTTTAGAATTTAACGAGTGGTAGCGAATAATCGATAGTAACGAAAAATCACAACCTTATGTTGATACTGTATAAACATGCTCCAAATGACGTTCGCCATTGTAGTAGAATCCCTCTTCAGTGAAGGGATATGTCAAATAATTCTGACAGTGACAGCCTGACAAGATTTTTGACTGATAGTAGCTGAATTTTGACTGAACTTTCATGCGCCTTTTCAAAAAAATTGTTTGATAATTTCACTTCATAGCCATAAGTATGTGAGTTTTTGACGCTTTTGCTGCCAGTTTAAGAGCAAATAAATTCGAGGTATTTGTTTCCCGTTCATCACTGCCGCTAGTGACGATCTAGATGGATGATGCGCAGCAGAGTTGATTTCTTCCGTTTTCATTGAAAATTATGTAATTTAAGTTTAGCTAAGATTGTGGATCACTCAATAAGCTTTCTACTTGTTCAGTTTAAACTTAACAGAGTGTACGCCTTTCTGAGATCTGTTGTGCAAATTTTCTTCCAGGAAATGGAGTTATAGTATCCAAAGAAGATAGGGAGCAACTTGTTACTTGGGTGATGTCAAATAAAGATGAAATGTTACCGCCGGAGGCGATACATAAACCAAACAGGCAATGGTTCAAGTCTTTCGAATGGAGAGAATTTGTCTGCGGATGTGGAGCGGCTTTCGTAAACATCGGAGCGACATATCCCATTTATAAAATGATTTTCCGTCAAATTCTTCACGGTATAAAGATTGGATCGGCATATGACCAAATCAGACATGAAGGTTTCACCTACCTCTACCGTGGGATATTTCCACCTCTCGCACAAAAAACCATTTCATTGTCAATTATGTTTGGGGTGTACGATGGAACGCGTAGACAGCTTGTCGATTATGTCCACATGAATCACTATTTCGCGAAAATCGTAGCTGGACTGGTGTCAGGCTCGGTGGAAGCCATCCTTCTCCCGTTCGAACGAGTGCAGACACTCTTGGCTCACTCAAAGTTTCATCTCCACTTCAGGAATACAGCCGATTCCTTCAGGTAACAGCTCCACATCTAGCCCTTCGCTTAGTGCCCTAGTGCCTTTGTAGGTATGTCTACGTAAACCACGGATTCACAGAGCTGTATCGAGGATTGGTACCGGTTTTACTTCGAAACGGGCCGTCAAATGTTCTATTCTTCATTTTACGTGAAGAAGCACTGAACAGATTACCAAAACAGGTAAAGTAGTTAGTTGTCCTTAAATCAATTGTTAGAGAGTCTGAACCCTCTGATGATTTGCCATTTCCCTGCTTATCGCTGAGTAGGTGAAGAAATCTTGAAGATTAGAACAAATACGCGAAAATCATTTTAGAAGTAGCGTAATATAAATAAATAATCTCAATTCTTAACTAGTAGCATTTTAATTAGGGTAAGAGCAAAGGTCGATATCTGATATACAGTTAACAGTACTACGAATATTTTTAGGATCACTCCAATTCTTCGGGAACCTTTAGTTTTCCGAATTATGCCTTTTCTCAGTTGGACATAGGAGGAAAATCGACGGAAAAGGAAACTGATATTTAAATTTAGCCCTGAATTGATTTCCCTCCACTGTCGAATCTAGAGTAAATATGTTTAAGGAAATTAAAAGTTCCCGAAACATTGAAGTGATCCTTAACATTTTCACGGTACTGTATTTAAATGAAACTCATTTTATCATACAGATTAGAGTTGTGTTATATTAGAAAAAATTTAGTTTACGAATTGTATCACAATAGTACAATGGAAAGAAATGTGGGACAACAGAAAATTTGTTTTATTAAAGATTCTATTACTTAAACCTCAAGGTAGTTCACGATTGATTTCATTTTCTGGGCAGATTTTTAATTTCAATTAACCTATTGGGACTAGTTTGGTTTTAACTACACAAGTTTAAAAAAATCAACCCAATTCAAAAAATTAACTAAATTCGTTTGGGAGTAAATTACTTAATATTATAGTTGTGTATAACGTAAATGAGTCATATGACAATTTCGAATTCGCACGAGCCAAAATATTTATTTTCACCATATGTATTATTATCTATTCTGATTTAATTTAACAAAGAATTTGTAAAAAATGATGAAATGCTGAAACAATTAGTAATCGGAATTTAGGACAATGGTGTGGCAACCAAATAATTATTCTTGTTTTAAGATTAAATGAAAATTTCTTCAAAAAAAATATTTTACCGGGTGGAAATAAAAATACAATATTTTTTCTAAATTCTGCTAATTTGCTGATGTAAGATAATTTTGGCAATTGCTAAAATGTATTTTCACGTTAAACTATTTAATTAGTCTGAAAATAATAGACTTGAGGAAATTTGGCACATATGTACAGATATATAATCTATTTTTTCCCAAATATTCACTGAATGTAATTAAAGAGGAGGACCAAGAGGAGAGATGATTTTAAAGCTAATTCTTTATATATTCCAAAACTATATTTGTATTAATTTGAGATCTTTATCTATTATATTAGTACAAATTTATTATGTTTGAGTGAATCGAATTGAATTCCATTAAAACGTGTATTTCTTTTCCAGGAGTCTGTGTCGACAAAAACTGCACAAGAGTTTATTTCCGGAGCGTTAATAGGTGCTACGTTAAGTACATTTTTCTACCCTTTAAATGTGATAAAAGTGGCAATGCAAAGCGAAATGGGCCACAAAAGAGAAAAATTATTCACCGTGGCGCACAGGATATACAGGGAGCGTGGCAATTCGATTCGGTATTTCTATCGTGGCTGTTGGTTTAATTCATCGAGGGCATTTCTCAGTTGGGGCATTATGAATACCGCCTATGAGCACATTAGGAAGCTAATCTATTCAGTGGACACGCATGTAGCAGCAAGCTAAAGTGAAAGAGGATTCTAATAATCTGAGAATATTTTCCTATATTTATTAATAAAAATAAGTTAAGAATTTCAACTGTGGTGTTCCCGACACTTTTGTGTTATTAAGCCAAAAAAAAAAAGAAAACAAACATTCAGGACGCCTGCGGGCTAACTGGGGACTAGTCGCTGTATCTGACGCATTTAATGTTAAGTAAAAAAATTGTTTATACCAAAATAATTTATTTATGCGACTGATTGATATAGAACAATACGTAAGAAGACCCAGGGGCAAGTATTAACTATGGAGAGTACAAAATGCGAAGAAATAAAAACAATATGTGGAAAACGATGATCGGCGATATTTTAATCCTTAAAACATTATGTAAATTTTAATTTGAGGCTTTTTTTACTACCATCGTGTAATCAGGTGTGTCGTTCTCATCAATAATATGGTACACGTTATCTTCACTCATTTTGCAGTTCTTCTCTTCTTGGTGTTTTTGCAAGAGGACTTCTTTCGTAAAACCCTTAGAACAAACATTGCAGATAAATTTCTTTTTTCGATGAATTCCTTGATGGGATCGCAGATGCGACATCATATTGTACCTCTGGGCGAATCGTTGTCCACATTTGGGACAAGCATGGGGTTTCTGTCCTGTGTGCACTAGCATATGCCGATTTAAATGTGATGACGACCTGAGCAGCAACCCGCATATTTCGCACTTTTTGTCCCGAATATCGTCATGTGCTAAATTATGCATATGAAAAGAGGAGTAGTGGGTGAACTGTTTCCCGCATTTGTCGCATTGATAGGGCCGTTCTCCTGTGTGGATCGGCCTGTGCCTTTTAAGGGCACCTTTTTGAGTGAACTTTTTCCCGCATGTTTCGCATTTAAAGGGACTGATGCCATTATGCATATCAATATGAATATTAAGGGCTGATTGCGTTTTATATCGGACGCCGCATATATCACAAACTAGCCTCTGTCCATCGTCATGTTTCTCTTTTCTGTGCTCGCTGAGTTCCTTAAATGTGTTATAATCAATTTTACAAATTTTACAAAATGTACTCCTTCTAGGCTTTGAAATTCGTTTTTCTTCTACTGGGCTTTTTGAAGATTCATTAATTAATGGCGGTGTGTTTGTTCCTGTAGCGCTAATGCTCCGAGACTCACCCACTACAATTTTTATAAACTCATGCTGTTCCTGGATTTCATTATTGTCCTCATCGTTGTCGTTGGCCGATGTAAAGAATTGAATTTCATACTCATCTGTCTCTGAAAAATACAATTTATTAATTTTGCTAATTTGGAAAAAGATCCTTTTGATTGCGACGGGAACAGAAATGTACAACGTGAATTTTTAGTTACATTTAAAGAAAAATATCTATTTTAAGGTGTTAAAAATATGAAAACTGTGTAACTAATAAAAATAAATGAATAATATTTGGTACAGATAAAAATAACACATTGAATGTATTAAAAAAGAACTTAAACATTCGAAGTTCTTATGCACCACTTCTAAATCTGATACATTTGGATGAAAATTGCGATTAACGCTGCTTAAGGCTAATATCATAGACAAATAAATAACGACGACGCATATGCGCATGCGGTAAACCACAACGCATGAGCCCATAAGGATAACATTGCGCGCCGAACTCCTTTGCGTTGCTTGCCGATGCAGCATCGCAGGGTGGAGGCATCAGAAATTTTTGGTCACGATTCTGTTGTTAGACGTGGACCATCTTTATATTTATTTGTCTATGATAATATAAAAGAACAAGTTGTAGTTTTTTTTAAACAAGTACAATTCTGTGAAATTTGAGTGATTGATTAGGTATAAAAAATAACTTTTATACAATTTGTATGTATAATATTGTGTTATTTTATAGTAGGTATGCATTGATATTTTAAAAACCCAATTATTGCTAATTGAAAGCTTTATCGAAATCTGAGCAATAAGAAGGTTGTAAATTTATGCGCCAAACAAATCCCAAATCTGGAACAAGTCCAGCGCAAATAAAAGAGGGATTGGAATAGAGTTTATGATCGCGGTAATGTTTCGAATACCTTCTTCCAGCACCTCATGGTCTAAGGCTTGTGGTTCATCCTTAATTGTGTAGATCCCGTCGGCTACGACGATGTGCTCAATGTTTGGATCATCCTCATCCTTCGAATCCTCGAGAACCTCCATTTGATTGTATTTCTCTGTCGTTTGTGCTATCATCTCCGACAGTTCCCTCTGCACCCTCAAGGCTGTGGTGCAAGCGAGGTCGTACTCATTTATTTTTTCGGTGCAATCGAAGCAGGCAAAACATTTGTTCGGATCGGTAATTTTCAGCTCGTGACCAGCAGCCTTCTCTAGGACATCAAACATTAGAGTTTGGCTGTAGATTGCCATACAATTGAACATATCCCGGCCGGATTCGTTTGTTTCCTGATCACATATATAGCATCTTGAAAACTCCTCCGATTTATCCATAATTGGAGGCTTTAAACCTCTATATATTGGAATAAATACCAAACTTGATGGCTTTAATGGTTCACTCTTTTGACAGTTCTCATCTAAAGAGAGTTCAGAAAAATGGGTACATAGTATAAAAAGCGGTAAATTTAAAAATTATATTTAATTGTATATAGTACCCCACTTAATTTAAACTACAATAAAAGTTCATATATGCAATTAAATCCGAATTAATTTAGAGCCACCTGAGCTTTTTGTATTTTTTGTGCCATTTTAGTTAGTAAATTAGGCATGAAATAAGGAGAATTTGGAATATGGGATACTAAAAGACTAATTTTCATAATTTAATCACAAAATTTCTGCTGAAAGCTTAGAAATTTTGTGAAATTCAATTGTACCTAAAAGAGGCGTAATTTCATGTTTGCTATTACTTTTAAGAGACTTAAGAACAAAACAATTATTTAGTACCTAATATTTTATGTTTTTGTGCCATATGCTAAAATAATATAATATCTTTATATACATAATTAAATATAATATAATACTAGAAAACTAAGCCATTTTAAAATCCAAACTTTATTATTCACTGATGAAATTTGATTGCCATTCGGAATTTTGCTCTTTTAATTCGTCAAATCTACCGCAATTTTTTTGATATCTTTTTTCTCGTCGGTTTGGACTTAAAAAGTTGAATTTGAATAGTAATATAAACCATTATTATTACACTAAAAAGCAACCAATAGAAAGCTACCGCGAACGAATTTTGTAAAAAAAAATTTTGCTTTACAGCAATCCGATCCCATTTACTGCGAGTAAACAGTTTGCGACTACTCTTTTAAGAATTTCATAATTTCTTCATGTGCTCCTTAAGAAGCCAGCCATTGACTTGATCCTTTTTTTTTTTTTTTTTTTTTTTTTTCTTTTTTAAAGGAGATCGTGAATTTTTAAATATCCTGGACATGAGCTCGGTAAACATCATCTCACATCTTACCTTTCCTCTTTTCCTCCAGCCACTCTAATTTAATTAACCAGCTCATTTTGTCGAAGTAAATAACGCACCCGAACACGGCAACTAACTCTTTTCAGTTTTCGTTAGCGGGTTTTAGGAACTTTTAATATGCACTTGAAACTTATTTATTCGGGATGACCACAATTTTTTTATATCCACATTAATCGTCCGAGGACGAACCCTTCGAGAAAAAAAATCATACTACATACTACCAGAGTTTATTTTCTCTTCAAAGGGTTCGTCCTCTGAAGGCGGACGTGAAACCGAACTGCACTAAAAATTGTTCGTTTATTATTTGCCTACTACGAATTATTCTTCGAATGTTTTTGGCAGGTAATTGCTTGCTGTGTTTTTGTTTTTTTAAATGAAGTTTCGTTATAATAATTTGTTCCATTTGTTTGGAACGAGTGGTAAATTTCTATATGTTAAGTGATAGGAACGGGCTAAGCTCGGAGGAATGAACGAACATGGAGTGGATGAACCGTGTAAAATCCCTGTACGTGAGTGAAGCCAAAAAACCTGGTTTTTAATTGTCAAAAATGGTTTTTAATTGTCAAACTCGGAGGAACGCTGTCAAATGATGAACGGGTGGGAAACTTCGGTTTGTCAAGTGTAGTCAGCAAGCGAGCTAAAGAGGTAATTTTGTGCTTGTTTTGTGTTTTATTTTCAGTAAAAGTGGGTGACAAGGTGTAATTTTTATGTTTTAATTTGTGGAACGTGATAATTACATCTATTGTGGGTTATTTTATAGAAAAAACTGAGAAAATATGCCTAAAAAATGTTTTGTGCCTGGCTGCAAAAATGCGAGGATTTGCGGGAACTCTGGGATTTATTTTCACAAGCACGTATTTAAGAAAATTATACTTAGTAATTTCATTTCATAAAAATTGTGAAAATGATTGGATTTTATCGAAAAATTCATTCTTAACTGAAGTGGTTTTCCCTCCAGAAGAACTGTCAGATTTTTGCAAATGAATGACAAAGTCGTCACCATAAACATTTTTTTTGGGGGGTCAAAGCATAAATTAATATAATGATAGAAATATTACTTTCTTTTTATTGGGTTTTAGGTCCCCGAGCGATATCCACATGCAGAACAGGTGGCTACAACAAATTAAATCGCCTGCAAAAGTTGGCCCCTCCGCAGTGCCAGCAAAAATTTGACGCCTGTACTGAGTGATGTCAATGTGTGAGTGTTTCTACTCACACATCTTTGAAATGGCTTCACTTTTTTCGGCTCGTTTCCACTCCATGTTCGTTCATTCCTCCGAGGGGCTAAGTCTAGCAGACGAATTTTTTTCTTGTTCAGGTACTGAATGCATGGTTGAGGTAATTATATTATGCATCACTGACATAAATATTAGTGGAAGGCGTTAACTATGAAACGGAATTTATTTACAGATACAATTTTAATTGAAACTAAATTGAATTGTATAAAATAAAAAATTCATATCCCTCTTAATAGTCGCGTTTTAGCTAAAATTTAGTAGTGTGATGGTGTAAATTATTCTTATTGGATAAGTGCTGGCGTCTATTGTTCTTATTGGATAAGTGCTGAATACCGAAATTTTTCGAACGGACCAAACCCAATGCCCTAGCAGCACCCATAAATTTGACATAGCCCGGAACCAGCCTGATGTTACGTTACTTATAATTGTCAAACAAATATTGATGTTCTGCGTTAATTAGTGTTTTTTCAAGTATCTCTTAAGTGAAAAGTGTATTATCCAATGTAAAGACCCGTAGATGTGCCCAGTGTAATGTTGAAGGTGCGACCGGCGTTCTACCCTCAATGCCAGCGTCTAAAAGCCGACACTTTTTTATTTCAGGGAAAGGAACAGTGCTCATTTGAGGATGTTTGGCCTCAAATGAGACCAATTGTACTGAAGCTGCTCAAGCAGGAGACGGTGTCTCAAACTGAGTGGCAGGACCTATTTTATGGTGTTCACCTGGTCTGCTTATGGGACGAGAAGGGCGCCTCAAAAATTTACGAGTGCCTAAAGGATGATATTGTTGAGTTTATAGTTCAAGCTCAAAAACGGGTCCAAGCCCAGCGGGAGGAGCATGCCCTTCTTAAAACATATATCATTGAGTGGCGAAAATTTTTCACACAGAGCAGTTACTTGCCGCTTCCATTTCGTCAGCTTGAAACCGCCCTTCAAGGGAAGAGTTCATCATCGAACAATTCGAGCAGTAATCCCCAAAAAAAGGTACTCAGCGA
Source organism: Machimus atricapillus (assembly GCA_933228815.1). NCBI lineage: Eukaryota > Metazoa > Arthropoda > Insecta > Diptera > Asilidae > Machimus > Machimus atricapillus. Next base: position 10,075,956 of record OW121785.1, read on the forward strand.
GGAAAGTATCGTACGTAAATTAATGCTTGACTCATGGAATGAGAACATTTTTATGGATATAAAAAATCGCCTTCAAGATTCAGCGATGAAAATTGTCCACGCTGAAAGAAATGGGGACGCGTTCGATTCGCAGCTGGTCATTGGCGTCAGAGAAAGTTATGTAAATTTATGCTCAAATTCTGACGATAAGCTAGAAATTTACCGCGATAATTTTGAGGCGGCATACTTAAAAGCAACAGCAGCTTTTTACCGCCTGAAAGCTAGCGAACAGCAGCAAACGAACGGTGTGCAGGCCTTCATGAGGTATGCAGACACTAAACTTCGGGAGGAAGAGGCCAGGGCGAAGCGCTACTTGGAACCGAGCAGTTTTCATCCTTTAGCCCAGTGCTGTGTGAATGTCCTAATTGGAGATCACCTAACCACTTTGCTCGCCGAATGCGCGCCCCTTATTAAGGCGGGGGAGACAGAGCGGCTCCAGTTAATGTTCAGACTTTTGGACAGAGTTCAAGGGGGCGTCGATCCCATGCTCCGTGACCTCGAAAATCATATTGTTTCAGCAGGTCTCGCAGACATGCTAGCTGCGGCCGATGTCATCACCCAGGACTCTGAGAAGTACGTTGAACGGCTCCTTGAGTTGTTTAGACGTTTTAGTGCACTAGTAAAAGAGGCGTTCAACGACGATCCTCGCTTTTTAACTGCCAGAGACAAGGCTTTTAAAAGTGTAGTTAACGATACCACCGTTTTCAAGGTAAGTTCTTCAAATCTTCTGATGAAAGTAATCGGTTTGATTTAAGCTGGAACTCCCAACTGCTATAACTGCACGAGGAACCAAAGTGACGACCCCAGAGAGCAAATGCCCGGAGCTTTTAGCTAACTATTGTGATATGCTCCTGCGGAGGACCCCCTTGAGTAAGCGTCTCACTAGCGAACAAATTGAAAGCAGACTGAGGGACGTACTGCTCGTTTTGAAGTACGTAAGCAACAAAGACGTGTTCATGAGATATCATAAAGTCCACTTAACGAGAAGGTAAGGAATAAAACTGAAAATAAATGAATACCCTAATATCTGAATCAATCTCTACGTACAATTAAAATTTTTTGTTTTTCTATTTGTGGGCGTAAAGCATATAAAATATAAAATTATATTGACTTTTCTGCATGTTACAGTTCAGTACGCTGATAGACTGAAAACTGCTTGAAAAAGTTTCGGAGAAAAAAATAACACAGTGTCCAATTCCACCAGAGTTGAAATCTTAAAATGTTAAGATCAGAGTTTCTACCCTGAAGTGTTAATCAATGAGCAAATGCTTTTGATTTGTAAAATTAAATATCAATCGAAAGTAAGCTTCCTGTTTATGGAGAGATTTTATATTGCTGATTATAAACCAAATTAACTGAAAAACTATATAATAACAAATAATTCTCTGCTTCTTCAAAACTTTTCCCAATAGAATGAATGATTAATTTAAAGACATCCATAGAACAATTAATGTTCAGAATAATTGCAAAAATTTTCTGGCACATGTTCAATGGATAAAAGAAAAGAAAAATTTGAAAAGAAATTACTTTTCCTCACTTTCTCAACATGCTTTTCGTACCAGAGCTCGAATCATATGGAGCGATTTATCAGTTTGTTTCAAACTCGAAAGGATACTAATCTTTTATATTTAGCTTCTACCGTTCTGACGAATTTACAATTTCGCAATCTTTAGGTACAAAGTGTCAAAACAGAACGTTAAAAATTCTGGTCTATTAATAATTGCACTTTCGTTTGTATGAAAAACCAACCGATACCACAAAAAATGTTTCTTGACTAATAAATTTGGGTGAAACTGATATTTCTGGGAATTCTTTTTTTAATTTAATGCATTCTGTAAGTTGTTATTATTGGAAGCAAAATCTCGCCATTTTCTGGCTCCTGACAAGGAATAACTTTTTGGATTGCGATGCAACGCATTTTATTAGAATTTTTCATAAAAGCAAAGCGTTCCACCAGCTGAGTTTGGAGCTTGGAAAGTTGAGTTCCGAACTCGAAACTTCAAATGATTTTTTTCAGAGATAAAAAATTAATTATATAAACGATTTATTGTATGTTTTTAATTGATGAAAAATTAAACTAACATAATATTAAACTTCTAGGCTCATATTAGACTCGAGTGCTGATAGTGAAAAGGAAGAAGACATGGTAGAGTGGCTGCGTGAAGTAGGCATGCCAGCAGACTATGTAAATAAGCTTGCTAGAATGTTTCAGGATATAAAAGTAGAGATTTTTGAATTAGCGCAAAGAATTTCTCACTTATTTTTTTTGTTTAGGTGAGTGAGGACTTAAATGCTCAATTTAGGGCATCTACAACTCGCCACGATGCCATTAATATAAAGATATTAAACGCTGGTGCTTGGGCTCGGTGTTCAGAACGAGTCTCAGTTAGTTTACCATTAGAACTTGAGGATTATATCCCTGATGTAGAAGATTTCTACAAGAAAAAGCATTCCGGACGAAAGCTGCAGTGGTATCACCATATGAGCAATGGAACAATTACTTTTGTCAACAATGTTGGTCGGTTCGACTTGGACGTAACCACGTTTCAAATGGCCGTCTTATTTGCATGGAATCAGCGTCCGATGGAAAAGGTGTCATACGAAAATTTAAGATTAGCTACAGAATTACCTGGTGAGTTTTTTTGTTTATAGTGCTGTTTAATTTATTATGCATTTATTTATTATATTTTAATTTTAGCAGGTTATAAAATTATGGATCATCCTTTTAAATTAACTCCATTATTTTTTAATGCAAAAATTACATACATTTTTCTCATAACCTAACCCATTTATTCACTGCAGCTAACAAAAATCGGATACATCGAAAATATTTTACTCATGTTGAGACTATTAATATACTTTTAGATCCTGAATTAAGAAGGACACTATGGTCATTAGTAGCGTTTCCAAAATTGAAAAGGCAGTTGCTTTTAATGGACGCTAATTGTACTGCACCTAAAGATTTTACCGAAAATACCCTTTTTTGGGTAAATCAAGAGTTTGCAATAATCAAAAATGGTAAAACTCAGCGCAGGGGTAAAGTACGTAAAACCGAAATAGTTACACTCCAGTTTATTAACGAAAACCTCTTTTAGCTGAATTTAATTGGTAGATTACAACTAAGCACGGAACGATCCCAACAGGAGGATAACCAATCAATTGTGCAACTAAGAATACTCCGAACACAGGAAGCAATCATAAAGATAATGAAAATGCGTAAGCGGTTGAACAACGCCGCCCTACAGGTTTGCTACTTAATTATTTTAATTTCTTTACATTATAAATGTTTCAGGCTGAATTGATTGATATTCTAAAAAATATGTTCCTACCTTCAAAGAAGATGATAAAAGAGCAGCTCGAATGGCTTATCGAACATAAGTATATGCGCCGGGATGACGACGATATCAATACTTTTATATATATGGCATAATTATCATTTTGATTATTTGCAGCTCGTTTTTGTCTCTCAGTTGAGAAATTTCTCTATTCTGGGGACGTGAAGTGAATTCACCATGCCTAGCTCTATCAGGAGCACGTTCAAAAACTTAACCATAGTTAACCCCGTGGTTAGCCATAGTTATGCTCATCGAAGCCACTTAACTACAGAGTTATTCATAACTACCAGGGTATTTTTGAACGAACCGTAGTTAACTCATTTTTCTTTTTATTTCACAGTACTCTTTCAATGCAAATTGAACGCAGACAGCTGAGATATTTCAAAAACTTCCTTTCTTCTTTACGTTTGAATGTGTTTGTTAACCATAAGCTTAACACACTCATGGAGTATGGTTGAAATTAAACCACGGCATATAGTTAATTATGAGTAGTTTATAAACTACAAATAGGTATGCTCGTGGTTAACGTCAGAGTTTTTGAACGACCATAGTTAAACTATAGTTAAGTTTTTGAACTCGCTCCCGGTTGTGTTGATACGTTTCTGTGGAAAATGACGGAATTCTCCATTTCAGTAGAGATATTCTCTAATTGAAGCTACAGAAACGAGCTGCTGTTCGGCTTTACACAACAAAAAAAAAAAAAAAAAAAGTGAATCAAAAATCATGTTTAAATTTCTTTATATATAAGGCAGCTGCATCTTCCAAATCAACCTCCTATACTTTGCCTAATGTTTCTTCTCACTTGCAGTATATTTGTATGATTTGAAATTGTAACAAATGTAATTTATTACAATGTTAGTAGACATCAATTCAGAATTTATATGAAATTGTTTTTTATCTCAATAATAAGAAAAATAAAGTTGTATGAACTGGATACATATTTTATATGAAATTTGAATTCAAAACATCAATATTTTTTAATTAAAAAAATTTCAGAACACAAAATTCTTGCCTAGGGGATACTTATACCGGAATTGTATAGTTTAGTAGGAAATATATCCCTTAAATGGTAGCAGATGTTGAAATATTGTTGTAGAATTGTTGTAGAATTTACCTTTCCCATCCAGCTCTAGCCGTACCATAAAATCACCAAATTTTAAATCCCTTCATATCGCTGAACACGACATTTTTTAAAGTAATTTAATAAAAAAAAAGAATATTTTGATTAAATATTTATATTTGTTTATTGGCTAAAATATCAATGGAATGTTTTTAAGATATTTCTTGTTCTGTGCGTTTTTGCTTCGACAAGGCCCTGCTCCAAAACTTCAATTATGTGCACCAAATTATGAGGATCAGTTTGTGCAAGTACCTCTTTTTTAGTATTATTGGGACTGTCACATTTTGAATCTTTTGTATCTCTATTTTCCTTAACCGATTCCGAATCTAAGAAAAATTTTAAAGTGATCACTGGGGTGGATTGCTTCAAAAGACTGCGCGACGATATCTATAAAAACATTTGTTTAATGATGAATAATAATAATTATAAAGGGATCATACTTTAGCTTCGAGTCTCCATTCAACATCTCTAAATCTATATTCTTTAGTGGATATCGATTTTAAAATGTTTTCAACGTAACCCCTTTTGCTCGATACAAACTGCCAAAGAATGACGATGTGATCCTGGGAAAATCCGGAATTTTTTAGATTTTCAAACTCTGCTTCAGTCACCTATAACGAATACATTGAATTTACACTTTATTTCATTTTTATAATTTAAAACAATCCTTACATTGGCCTTAGTTGCATCTATTAGAAGAGATACAAGAGCTTCAACAGTTGGTTGAACAAGTTCGGCGGGTGAATTAAGCTTCTCTGAATTAAATGTTTATTAATTGACTTAAAGTTATAAAATAAAGAATATATACTTGCGAGAGAAAGGAATTTTTTATCGTTCGGTCCTTTGTTGAGATATTCCAACGCTAATTTGCACAATTCGACGACGACTATATTGTAAATTATTTATCATTAATAAGTTGCTTTCTCTTATAATAATTTATTACAAATTCTATTAAATTGACTTCTGTGTAATTAAGAATAATAAATATGGTTGTTACCTTCTGGTGATTTGTCGCGCAACAACTTAAGGTGCTCTCGTTGTTCGTTCTTCAAAAAGAACGACGCCATTTCATTTCTAGAAGAAAAAGTATATTATTAACTATTTATTGTTAGTGGTCTTCCAGACCTAAGTAAAGGTGGTACTACCATCTCTTTTGGGGCAAAAAATGTAAAAATTTTTTTTAAAGGAAGTAAATGAATAAAATGAAATGAAATATTCTAGATTATGTTTTCTAATATTTATAAGGTAGAAAGTATGCCTGGAAAATAATTTTTCTACCTCATTTCTTTAGTTAATCAGAAACTCGTATCTTGGAAACTATTTCACCTAATCGTATGAAATTAGGAATACTGGTTCTTTTTAAATAACTTTACTAACTGAAAGTATTCAGTTTTGTAACCTACGTAGCTAACTTTGGAGAGGGTGGAAAAGGGTTCGGAATGGTTTTTGTAAATGCACGCACAGTGCACTTTCGGTTGGTCGTGAACTTGGCCTGACGCACTCTTCGCGTTTCGATAATATAGTCATAAAATAACAACAAATAAAAATAAGTATCTCAGGAGGAGATCGAATTTTAGAGTACAAATACTAGTAATATGCAGATAGTCCATTTAAACTACTTCACGGAGGCAGAGGCTATAAATTTATGACCATCAGGGCTAGGTTAACTTATCAAAGACTTGAGCAAGATGTCGAAGAGAAGCTAGCTTATTGATTTTGGTATTGATTAGTGGAGTCAGAGTATTTAGAAAAATAATCGGAGATCTATCCGGTTTCATAGTACTTCGGGCATCGTAGAATTAGGCTTTCTTCAGTCGGTTCTTTGATATTTGACCTAGCTAGAGTGAGTAGTGATAACCCTATTGACCATATCAATTATCCTACTCGAGAGTCCACATTTCAGGAGCTATGGGCTTATCTTAAACCCCGGATGAAAACAAGCAACGAATCCTCCCTTGGTCTCACTGATGGACTCAATTATTTCTTTTCCACACATGACAAATCTTATTCCTGGATGTTTTGAATCCCATCGTCAAGCTTTAGGCAGTTGGCTAAAATCTCACTAAAACGTCTAGAGTCTTCAGATGCAGTAGCAGTCTAGCAATTGTTTTCTATTTTTACATATCTCAAAGCACAAAAATGTACCTTTTTTACAATCGCTGTTTTGGGATGCTCCCAATAAAATGTAAACACTTTGGAACACTCTTCTTCTTAATTTAAAAGGCAACTTGGTTGGTTTTTCAAGGTGTTTTTTTTTTTTTCCAAAATTGAAGTTGGCTGAAATTGAATGTGTCAAAACAAATGACGATTAAATTTTATTTTACCGAATCGAGTTGAACATTGTTTGGAATTAAAAATGAGCTTCGGAGAAATTCTTGAACCAGCCTCGAGAGCCTTTTGGGACGGTTTAGAAGATTTAGACGATTACAGTCCACGACCTATAGAGTAATTAATTTTAAAATTATAAAGAAATTTTTGGTAATTTTCTATTAAAACAACAGGATTGAATGGGAGGAACCAATCAGGGAGTTCCTGAATTGTGATACCATAAATTTGTTGCTTATCTTGGAAGGATCAAAAATAGTCGAATTTGCACAAACGGTTCACATAAAGGATAGGTACAGATCGTGCAATCTCGAAGGAGCTCAAGTTACTGCTTTCGTTGATTCAGTAAACAAGATTGTGATTTGTTTGTCCGAAGAAGATAACTTAAATCTCAGTAGTAGCATCGCTGACCAACTTGTACCCTTTCTAAGGATCGCTAGGGAGGTAGCTGTAATTTCGGTTCTTCCTAAAACAGCCTACAAGGGGGAAGACGTTTATAATTTACAAGATGCCTCTTTTGTCAAAGGAATAAATTCGAAAATTGGTAGCATTGATGAAGTGAAAGCACCAAATTTTGTAACAGGTGCATGTGCAGGAGGTAAGTTTCTTGTAGGAAATTTGAACGTTATTGTTTTACACAAATTATAGGCATTTCGCCCCCATGCCTATAATTTGTGTAAAACAAGAACGTTTTAATGCTCGGTATAAAAGTCTAAATTTTGTTTTTGAAAATTAGGTCTACTATACTCTTTATTTGGGGTTAGGGAGGAGAATCACTAAAAATTTTTAAGTAGGAAACCAATTTTTTTATTAAACGTGTTTCGCAATTTACTTGACCAAAACAGTTTTTTCAAAGTTTCAGGACTCCCAATGAGAGAGAAATACTTAACACTTAATCCAGTCGAGTAAAAATTCTCGTTTAGAGAACTTTTATCTTTACACTTTGTTCTGTTCTATGTTAATCATAAAAATTACCAATCTTTTCCATAAATACATATATTTATTAGACAGTAGCAGCTATCACAAAATCATAAAAGATTTTGTCTGGGCAAAATCATATACTATTATTTCTTACAATACTTGAGGCATGCACATAAAATTGGGAGACGATTTTATTTTCCGTTCATTGCTATTTTCCGAGAAAAATTATTATTGATCATATTTAAATTTTTATCACTCATCATTTAACTGAATGGTCAAGGGTCTCTCATTGATGGTAAATGAACACATTGCAAATTTACGAAATATTGTCAGATGGCAATGAAAATGCTCTCATTTACGAACCGGACGGTTAAGTTTTTAAATAGCCTCATTTCTAATTTCACATCGTCTATAAAATATTACCCTGAACTCAGTTACATGGTGACGACTGACGAGTCTAATGTAAAAAATAATCACTAATCACTTCTAGAATGTTTTTTTATCTAATTATTTATATTTATATATATTTATTTTTTCCAGCCGCATCATGGAGATTTATACATAATCTCTCAGTGTCCTGTTACATTGTTTATATTGATTCTACAGACCTGGACACATTATCTGCAATGCCAATTATCAAACTGCTGCAATTTTTTGATTTAGAGTGTGATAATATGTATTATCCAAGGATAACGGATCATTCCCATCTTTATTTGTAAAAACATCTCTATTTGAATGAAAACAATTTTCCAGTTATATTATGTATAATTTTTGATGAAATTTTTTGTGTATGAAATATAAGACCTTTTTTCTTCAGTACGTGTTTTGCCGTTACTAGAGCTTATACGTAATTTTAATTTTTATGGACAATAATGGGGAATTAAAATTAAAGAAAATTTACCAGCATTTAATGAATATCTCACAAAGTTTTTGATTTTACAAAATTTAATTTCGAATCCGATATTTTTTATTTCTAAATATTAACAACCCAGAAAACTATTGTACGAGAGTAATAATTTCTTATTTTATTTTCATCTCATAAATTGCAAACAATCGAGTTTGATTTCAATTTGAATGAGATTTAAAACATCTATGTTGATATATGTATATATATGTAAATGTAGAGGCATTAACAGCCAGTCATATCGATTGAAGTGGATTCTTGGAGATTTTTGAGATAATACATTTACTGAACTATTTTATAATAGTTACGGGCAGCTAAGTAAACTTAACGTATAATGCCTAGAACAATAATACACTCATGCTTTTGTTCAACATTTTACTTATGTTATTTTTTGTATTGTCAGTTAGACAGGTATGTACATACATGGTCGGAGTCACAATGATCAGAAGTAATAGACAATAAATTCTGAGTATGTTTATCGGTGGCAACTGTTAATAAAATACAATAAGGAATTGGGGATGGGAAAATTTTTTTACAGTATTGAACATGCATTCGAGTGTATTCGGTGTCGACCATTTGAATGTGGTCCAAATCCAGAACAGCACTGATGATCCCTTGGATGAGTAAAACTTTGACTATTTGGAATTCTCGTCGTTTTGCTAAAATTGTGTGAGTGCGAATGTGATGCCATTCGTGAGCTGTAATAGATAATTATTTATTAAAATTTATATGGGTATATAATAATGTTGAAGAAAATACCTGTGATCACTTATTTCTTGATCGGAAATAGAATTAGGCAGCGGCGGTGGCCGTGGAATGGAGAATAATTGACACAACTCAGGTTCAGCAACTTCCTCTACCATTTTATCAAGTTTTTCTATGGCTTTGGTCTGTTTTGCGGCTAATACTGCTTTTCTTGTTGCCTTAGGTAGTGGTGCTGTAGCATCTTTATTAAAGGAAATTGACTTTGTATCCTTCTTTTTGCTAGATAATAGACAATACATAAAAACAAATTATAATTTTACTGTTTATATGAAAATTGTGTGAATATTTTAACTATCTTACTTTGTGAAAAAATTCTCCATTTGCTGATTGACTGTCCTGTGCCCATCCGGAGCGGAGGGTGGTGGCATTTGTTGATCCATTGCAGCTATTTCTTCTTCTGTAAATTGTGTTGGATTGGTTGCTCTAGGCTTAGAGGGTGCAGTTCCTACTCGAAACGGTGGTACAGGACTCAATCCAGATGAAGAGGGTGACGACGGTGTGTACATGTGATTCGTTAAAGATCGATGACTTATTTGTAAATCTTCGAGAAACTCTTCAGTATCACTTATTAAAGAGCCAAAAACATCGCTGGGACTACGCATAAATACATGCCCAGTTGAATTAGACCGAGATTCTCGTCCTTTGGTTGCATTAAACAAACTTCTAACTGGTGAATTTGCAATACTCCTCCTTGCCACATCTTGAAATGTTATTGGTGAGTATATGTGGCGATCTTCGGGACCCGTAATTGCCTGAAGTTTGCATGTAGTTTGAGAAAGACTCATTCGTCTATCACCTAAAAGACTGTTTAGGTCGTTTGTTAGAGCCGTGTTGTTTATAACTGGTAATGTTTTATTCGTAGTTATTAACTGCAATGGGGATCGATTTTCTCTTTCATCTAGCCAATATGTTTTCATCACACCTTTGCCTTTCACCTCTATTTCACCGCGCTCATCGACTCTATAGTTTGGACCCAATAAATCTTTGGTTGACTCTGATATGTGAATTTTCATAGCCGCACTTGTCGATTCCATTCGAGATGCGGTATTTACGGAATCCCCAAAGAGGCAGTACCTTGGCATTTTTAGGCCAACTATACCAGCCACTACGGCACCCGAATGCACCCCCACTCGTATTCGTAAATGTGTTCCTGTCGAAGGATCTTTAAGATCTGTAATCGCTTCAACCATGTCTAGAGCCATATCGCATACTTTTTCAGCATGATTTACTTCTTTTTCTGGTGCTCCAGACACAACCATGTAGGCGTCGCCAATTGTTTCTACTTTGTAGACATTATTCCTTTCAGTAAGTGTATCGAATATAGAGTACATTGCGTTCAACATGGAGACAACTTCCATTGGAGTTATTCGGCTGCATATTTCTGTGAATGTGACCACATCCGAAAAAAGAATCGATACGCTATCGAACATCTAAAATTTTAGGTAGAATGTTATAAGTAATCAGAAGGGAATAAACTGTTTTTGTTTATTCAATATCAAACAAAATGTCTAAAAGTTGTTGTTATGATGACCTATATATTATATTACTACTATATAATAATTATACTATATTTATGTAGAAAAATGCATTAAGAGCATTAAACTTACTTCGCAAGTATCAATTGGATTTTCTCCACGTCGAAGTCTATCTGCGACTTGCTTTGGTATCATTTGGTACAAGAGTTCATCAGTTCGTCGCATTTCTTCGTCCAATTTCCGCATGGATTCTTCCAATTTTTTTGATTTTTGTTGCTCTTGATCTAAAGCTAATTTTAATTCTACAGATTGTTGTGTTCCAGCCAACATTAAATCTCTGTAAAAATACAAAATTAATGGATAAAGTAAGGGAATTTATTTTTTTATAAAAATAAATACATATTACGAAGTACATAATGTACGTCCGATACGATTTGGACTTAAAATCGTTTCTCAATTCATGGATTTGGTTTCTTAACTTTGTGTATTTCATTGATTGGATAAATTTTAGTTTAATTTAATAAAACCTACTTAAATCTACATACCTAATCCTATATATGGTAAAACCTAAAAGTAATTCAGACTATCTTATAATTTTGAATTGTGTGTATATAAACCAATTGAATAGTATGTTAATAAAAATGGTGTAACGTATAGGCACAGTGGTTCTAGCTCATAATGAAAATTAACATCATAGGTAATAATAGTATGATTTACGATCTTTCACAAATCGTATCGTACTCAGCGACATGACGGCAATTATGAATTTTAAAAATAATAATTTCAATTGTTTTTAGTAACTGAAGTAACTGCAATTAATTCATTACCTACTGAAATCATGCATTGATAAGTCATTTATGTAAAGTCCTGTACTTATGAGCGAAGTTAAGTCAGGCATCACGGGTGTACCTAGAAACATAATCATCCTCCAATTTTCCATATAGATCATTTGTCCTAAATTGAAATACAATTTAATTATAAAGAAATAACTGCAACGAGGTTATGTTAAGAAAACCTTTTAGACGCAAATTTTTCTCAGGTTCTGTTCCATCTTCATTCAGAATCATTTCTTTTTTCTTGTGATTATCGGGACGGTCAGGTACTGGCTCGACGGTTACTAACTCAAAAATATTGTTTGTTCTGTTCAATATCTAAAAAAAAAATATTAATTATATTTAATAGATATATTTAATTTATTGAGAATTTTTTTACTGTTTGAAATTTAAATGCAATCAGTGGACGCACAAGATCGAACCAGTTTGTTATTTTTTTACCCACTAACTCCGGAAGTATCACCATCAGTGAATTTCCAATACTCCTGACAACCATATCCGAGCTATGGAGAATTTTAAAAGACTTTATCCACATAAGGAACCTACATGAAATATATTTATTTTTAAAGTACCTAAAAACGATGCAAAATGGAAAGATCTCAAATAAAACATGTGCACTAATTGGTAAATGCTTTTCCTCGCGCGTCATCGCAAGCGAGGCCAAAGTAAAAGCTCGATTATCAAAAGTTAGCTGGAACGTGACATGTACTGTGTCGAATAGGATTTCCTCCCTAACCAGTTCGATATGCATTTCTTTGTGATAAAAATGTCGTGCTACCTAAATTGAGAAAAAAAAATATATATATATGATAATATTTCAATGAAACGTCCTTCATGGTATCCTTTTTCACCTCGCGTATTTGTCCCATTGTGTAGTAAACGAAACCTCGTCGCTTAGATCTGTAGTGTAAAGTTAAACCCTGTTTAGTTTCATTTTCACAAATGAACGATGGTGCCCGCATTCGTGGATATGAAAATTTTAGATATTCATGGAGGTTGTCCAGTCCATTTAAGAAATCTCGCATGTGTCTACCGAGAACGGATAGTACACGATCGTATCCATATTGTCCGACAAAGCCAACAAAATGCACTCCCATGTGATCCATGAACTCCCGCTCCGATACTCCCAATACCTATAATAAAAAGATATTCTAGTTTATTGGTAAATAAGTAAGTATATAAAAATCATCATTTGAGAAATTAAAAGATATAGAGTTCGAAAAACTCAAATTCCTTGTTATAGACTTTAAAAGAATGTTAGTATGATATCCAGAATCAATAAAAAATTTGGCGAATTTATATGTTGTATCCGTTTCAAGATAAATACTCTACAAAAACTTAATAATATGTACTAATATTCACGGCATTTCGCTTTCATTTTTTAAAATGAATATGAAAATGGTATAAGAAAGACATTAGTAATTCTAGTAGATTTATTGTTACATCGGTTTTCTGAGGCATTCTTTGGGTAGATACTATTCAATATTTTCTACGTGCTATGAATGCTAGCGGGAAATAATATTCAAAAGCACTACATATGAGGACAAATAAACGAACGTAGAAGAACCCAATTTATTTGATTTATATCACTTCTTAATAACTAAATACTCAATCAATAAACTTCAGAAAAATATGGAGTTATGAATTTAATATTAAAAAAAAAAAATGAAGAGTTCAATTCATATTCCTCTTCAACGAACTTCGAGATTTTTACTAAACTCTTTAAAGGTAATACAATTTTCCCCAAAACACGATTTAAACACCCCTTTCAATACTTACTTGTTGTGCTTTTTTAGCCAATTTATTAAGAAGATTTTCAGGATAGACCTGGTGAACACTGAAAGATGGTGAGTCCACTCCGGCCTGGCGGCGGATATCTTCCCATCGTTCTTCGCCATAGACTGTTTTTATATATTCGGAAAGATTCTCCAGGAGCAGACCATACATATTTCAGATACCTAAATAAAAAGAAAAAATATTATGAATTATGTATACATGCGTTCATATCTGTCGTTAGAAGATCTTTGTTAACGACTGCTTTCATGTTAACTTTCAATAATCTTTCACATTTCAATATATTCTATCTGTCCAGAAAAAAAATATAACGTGAAAGATATCTTAAAATAGCTACGACTGGAAGTGAGTGATAATGTACACTTCATTAGATTTTTGTGAACTATGAGATTGTTTGTGGCTGTGAGGCTTAGGTGAATTATATTTTTGTATATGTATATATACTTTCTTGTTTTTAATTTATGAATTAACATGCTAAAATTAACTAATTCTCTGATTAAATCGGTATGATAAATGATGTATTTCTATAAATATTTCATTGATATGCAGTTCATTGCAATTTTTCTAATATGCTTTCTTTTAGTAATATTCGATCTATAGATAGATATTAACCAAAATATTTAGGCACAATTTTTAATTTGTTTACTAACAATATGGGATTTAAAAGTATATTTAGTCCAGACTAACAGCAATTGTAAGACTGGCCTTAAGATTCTTAATATCATGGTAGCAATAATTAATTGACATCGTAAACGAACATCAAGTAAACAATAAATTAGAGCAAAATAGGTTATTTTTAAACGAATAAATCAATTTTTTACCATACCACCTTTGAAGGTTTGATTTTTTGTCCTGTTGTACGGGAGCAAAACGCCAACTTTTTACCTTGATAACAAAACTGGCGACCGGATAAAAATGTCCTCTTTTGTTCCCTTGGGCAGAAAAATTGCCATTTTGCTCCCTTAAAACAGGGAGAAAATTCGAACTTTCGACGTTGGTATGGTAAAAATTAGTATGCTCACTTCGGGAACAAAACAGGCAATTTTTACCCGTACGTTTACCACCCACGCCTACGGCTCGGGCGTTAATTTTATACCAGGGTAAAAATATGCTATTTTTTTCATAGGTCCAATAATATACTATTGTGTGGTATCCAGACACAATTGTTGACCTCTTCATGAATGACCTACTTTTATCTCGTATTGCCAACAAAATATACGATTTTTTATTTATTTCGCTGCTTTATTTTCTTCCTATAAATAATAATTAATCATTCAGAAATGACAGCTTTAAAATTACAAATAATTCTGATGGAAAACTATTGATTGTGGCACTGAAGGGTTTGTAGTGGATGCGTCAACGTATGATGCGCAATTTAAATAAATGTTGTCAGTTTAATCTCTCAACCTTGTCTCCTTTTATGAAATTTTTTAATATTTATTGGTATAATATAGCTCATATTTTGAATGTTTTAATCAGAAGCACAATAACTTCTAACATACCAAGTCAAAAATTGAGAGAACATACATATGTATGTATGTTCAGCTTAAGTTATTTAGATACCCCTGACTCACTGAAGATTTTTTACCAGTTTTAAAATTTTAAAGATTTGAAGATCGAAATGGCAGACATTTTTAAATTGTTATATGCAGAGTTAAGATTTAGAGCGATGCATAAATTGCATAACACTGGTTTTCTCGATATTTTCATTAAAGTTTAGTATAAGGGTTAGACAATTTTTTTTAAAATAATAATCTCCCATAACTCCTGTTGAAAAAAAAGCCTTTCACTCATTGTAAGGAATCTTAACGAAATCTAAAAATTATCAAGTTTTATTTTTACCATACACCAGATATAAATGTAATATGATATACAATACTGTGAAAATTTTTAGGATCACTTCGATGTTTCGGGAAATTTTAATTTTCTGAAACATAACTTCTTAAGGTTTGACAAAAGAGGGAAATCAATGCAGGGCTAAATTTAAATCTCAAAGTTTCCTTTTCATTGATTTCCCTCCTCTGTGTAACTTAAAAAAGGCATGATTCGGAAAACTTAAGATTTTTGGAAGAGTTGGAGTGGTCCTAAAAATATTTACAGTCTGTAAATATGACTCACGTTTTAAGTCATTCCGTTGTTTTCTACATATACTCTGATTTTAAGCTGGCGATTTTTCTTTCATTTCAGTTTCTATTTTGCTTAGTAGGTATTAAAATATTGTAGAAGACTCTATAAGAATTTTTTTACATAAAGTCCTGCTTCTGGAAATCGCTGCATAGTGGATTTCTTAGTTTTTGTCAAACACTTGCTTTCACGTTGCATTTAAGAACGAGGTAAGGTAGGTATATTGAAAATAAATACACTCTTCCATATTTCACCAATAATTACTAACTTTTATTGCAATGTTGCTTTCTTTATATTTGGGAAAATAATAATTAAAAATCTCTTAAGGACATTGATATGTTCTACTCGTAATGATAAAAGAATCGTAATTTGAAAGAAAAGTTCACAAGTATTATGTTATCTAAATACTTTAATACATTAATTAGTCGTCATAAATTGCTACTAAAATATCAAAGAACCAAGATAATTAAGTAAATTAAAGTTAGATTAGTAGTCTTATTATGAAAGAAATAAAACAAATATGTACTTTATGAAGCATATACATACATACATTACATATATATGTACAATGTATATAAAAATTATATTGTATAAAGAAAGAAAATCGTATATTCAATTATTGCATTCGAAGAGACCCCCTCTGAATAAATAGAGGAAAGAATTATAAAATAAGGACCTTCGATTGCAGTTTTGTACACTCCCTATACTAATAAATAAAAAAATGTACTTTTTCCCATTGGAACCAGCACGTATTGTTGTAATGAATGTACGTGTACACATAAAATTTCAGACGTCTTATCTGTTAATACATTAAAACACTTATGTAACTTTTCACCAAAACTAAAATCTAACTTTTGGATATCAGCACGATTATTCACCACCTTGTCGTAGATAAATGAAAGATATTTCAATATGTATTTTTGTGCTTTACGGCCACTGTTGCGAAGAAAAATTCCGTTTTGTTTATATACACCTCAATGAAAAAAAGAGAGGAAAAAAAAATCAAATTACATTAATTAACTAAACAATTCTAATTTATATAAACTACGATTTCAGTTCAATTCGCTTCTTATCCTCGGGTAGTGAACGATTGCGGGCAACTGATTCAAACAGAAAATCGTCTTCACAGGCTTCGGTTTTTGGGGTAAGATCTTTTGTGAAATATTTGCTCAAATTGATTTTGATCAACCTGTGGCGGCTATATTGATGATTACGGCGTTTTTCGACACCCAATCCCAATATTGGGTGAATTGAGAAGAGCCATCGTTAATATTTCATCGAATTTTCCAAAAATACACAAAAATTATTTTTTTAGGAGCAGTCACCAAGGCTATTTCAAAGTGGAATGATCTATCGTATTTTAACAAATTGTGAAAGATTGATTTTCTTCGCACATCTTGCACTAGGGTAATGATATTTTTCATTATTATTTAAAGTAATAAAAATTCTAGTTCTATGCCTTAAGGTATTTTTCGGGCAATAACATAAAAATATCATTAAATTGAATTGAGATATCATGTGGACGAATTAGTCAAATAATTCAAATTCTAGTTTTAAAATTATGTAAATAAAAAAGAAAGAATGTTTGCTTTCTAAAAAAAATAAAATTAAAAGTTGTAATTTCTTAATTAATATTTTTCAAATTTTATATGTTGCTACCCATTAGGTAATGGGAAGTTCATTAAATTATGTTTTAAAATAACTTCATATACATATGTATATAATACATATGTATATTGAGTCATAGCGACCGACTTTAGTGGCACAGAATTATTTACTTTAAAATACGGCATAGCACATACAACTTTTAAAAATTTAAAAATCTCAGGAACATACTTTGAAGCTATTTCATTGGAAGATAGCACCCTTAAGTGTTGTTTTTAACGAATAAAGAAAAATAACATGTTCATCTAGTCATTTTTACAAGACAATGACTTTTTATTTTCCACCATATAAATATTCATTCACGGCGGGGCGTCGGAGAAAAGCCACAGTCTCAGCAAATGGTCATTATCATAACTAAAGAAAACGTTTTAAGGGTCGTAATCTTATTTTCCTCCCACTTCAGATGAATTTATTATCATGAATGAGTCCAGATAGTAATTATTGTCATCCTTGCTTCTGCTTTTATTCAAAATGCGTTCGACCTTTCACTGGCAGGTTATATTCAGTAACTTATATTAATGAATGATTCCTTGTGGTGTAATCAATTCTCTATAAATGCGTATTCTTGCCACTCATTGCTAAATGAGATATACAACTTCTGGAATTTATTTCTTTATTCGAAGAATAAATGTTTATTCATTATCTTCAGAAAGGCAGGAAAAATATCATAATTTTTCGTATATTACCTATCCATACATGGAAGATATAAATCTGACTAAAATCAGCAACATTTTTATACATTTCGGACCTTTTCTATAAGATTTTTTCGCAGATAATGAATCTGAAAAGGGAAATGTACCATTGCATTATGTTTGCGTGAAAAATAGCGCTAAAAATAAGAAAGTGTGTTTTGAATGTCTATTAAAAAAAATTTAAAGTAAAATTGAAATGTAGTTTCACTAACTGTATTAAACTGCAAATCTACTTTCTAATGATTGATTTTTAAACAAAGTTATACTGCCTATTTTTCAGTTTATAATATCAAATAACTAACATTTAATCGCATTGGAAAATTTGGGCAATTTCATTGTAAATTTGAGTAATTTTAACAGATTAGAAGTAAAGGTCTAAATTTTAATTCTCATAGACTTCCATGGTCAAACACAATTTTATATTTTTATATATGTATACCTACTTCAGATTATGGTTTTTTTTCTTTTTATTTTATTCATAAAAAAACATATATGTACATATGTACATACATATGTAGTATTCCAAGTTCGTAACATTTGCTCTTTAGTAGAAGACAACATATTTAAATAGAGGGAATCGTATACGAATTCGAGTAAATCAAAATGTTCATAAATACCGTATACTCTCAATGTACTAGAACTCTACTATTGTCAATATATCGAACTCATAATGTATAATTATAATATTAATTTGAATTGAAACTAATTCTGTATAATAGGAATACAATATTACCTACACACAATGCATTGATTAATTAGATACTGTTGTAATCTATTCCGTACATACTCTGAATAACATACATATGTTAAGGAAATTAATTAAATTCCAGAAATGCTGTCCTCAGATGTAATTTATTCCAAATCCAAGCAAGTTATAATGACAAAGCCTTCCAAATTCCATTTATTAAAAGTTTCAACTCCCACTTAACTTCCAATCTCTGAAAAAAATATACGCTTTAAATAATTTTATGTTGAACCCTGAGGCTGCGATCATCCTTTAAATATGCGAACCTTTTCCCTCCCAACATCGTGTTGTGACCAGGTCCACTTAAATTATGCCGAACATAAATTCTTCAAGCTGACGCGACAAAGCGCTAAAAGTGAGATGGCAAAGGACAATCCCTGGGGAAGCATGCCACAAAGTTACTGATAAGAAAGATTTCCATTTTTTACAATAAACGCAGACACGACGACCTCGGGCTATGAGAAGGTAAATGAAATTCAACCCCGACAAAATAACTCTGCACCCATGAGGGACCTCGAAGTAACTCTAAAATCCATTGAAATTGGGGAGCGTATTCTACTGAACCTTTTTTTTTTTTTAAAGTCTTAAATTCTTAAATGAATGTAAAATATTTGAAAATATTGTATCTTTAGACTTCAAAGAATTTTAGGAATCTAAAGCCGAGAGGATTTTTGCAATATCACTAAACGAAAAAATATTTATGAAAAACAAAAGGAATATGTAGTTGTAGTTGTAAATTTAAAAAACTTTGTTATATGATATTCGAAATTCAGTAAGACTCTGAAACGAGGTTGAAATGAAGTATGTATTTCTTTTAGAATTCAATGCGAGTAAATTGAACATTTATTAAAATTGAGCTTCTTTGATTGCTTGTCAGTTTTCTATTGAAAACCCTATTAGTTTGTAATAAAAATTTATTAATGGAAAGCAACCAACCATTATTCATTCCACTCAATCACATCTCAATTTACTTGGGAAGCTCAATGAATGTGCAGATACTGAAAATATGTTTACATTGAATCAAGCTTTGTGGAGGATTTAAAATTCAAAGGATATTTGTAGGTAAATTTAGTTGCATTCATCTCTGAGAACTGTATAGCACTGTGATTGCAGGAGTTGGAAATGAACAGGAATACCCAACCCATATTCCGAAATGAATTTCTACAACTACATACATACATTATGTATTTATAGTGGGGACCAAACGAACAAAATTCCTATTCAGAGGGAAATAGAGCACATCGGGTCAATATTTTCTTAAGAATGGAAAGAATACGTGCAATCAAGGAAATGTAACCTTTTTGTCATGGGTGAGGAAGTACTCGGTCCATAAATTGAATTTATTTATTTATTTTAATTTTTCACTAGATACATTACATACATATTATCTGCACCTCTTTTAAAGACATTTCCAATTTCAGGGAAATTTTAAGCTAGATTTAGAAGATGACTTTGTGATTTATTTTCAAATCTTGGAATTTTAGTACCTACTGGTTTAAAAAGCTTGTTATGAGGATTCCACACTAATTGTCGAACAAATTGATCTTATTTTAATTTTTTACAGTCATAAATCTAGGTATTTATTCTCGAAAAGAATTATTCCAACCATACGCTAAAAGCTGAAAACCGGACAACTTTGAAGTAGAGGAATTTTTAATAAATTAGGAGATATTCGAATAGAAAGCACTCAACTCTATGCCAGGTTAGAAAACAGAATGCACATAATTTGCTTTTCCTGAAAATAATATTTTTTCTTTTACACTTTACGACGACATGGATTAGATGGAGTTTGAAGGAGCTTTTAACTGTTAATAAAATTTTCTCTTTTAGAATAACAACTTTTATCATCGTCTGCACAAAAAAGAAAGTATATTTTTTTTAAAGTTTGTCTAATTTAAGGTGTTTTAAACACTTAGCGACGAACAAAAAGACGAGCGATTTCTATACTTTCCTGATGCTAATAGTATTCTTAATGGCTAGTTGAGTTACATTCGGAGGCAAAATTGTTGTTTATTGGTAAATATAGGTTTCCATATAATACATACATATGTACATTTTACTGGAGTTATTTTATATTAAATCATCAACAAACAAAAAAATCTGGAAGGTGCATAATTTGCCATTTCAATACAACTCGAAGATGCTTGTTTAGATCGTTAGTCCCTGTCGATATTTACTAAAATAAATTACACTAAAGACTAAAGGGAAGAGGGTCAGTTCTTCTAGTATCCTTAATGCTGAATTTAATAAACTCAAGTAGTATAAGATCTATCCATTACTTATCCATAGCTTTTAGAGTAATAGAAAAATGTATACATATATAGATAATATTTTATTTAAATTGATTCCATTGCTCTTCATTCAAGATGCTAGAAATAAATAAATCTCTTCAATGAATTAAAGTCAATAGTAGAAGGGAAAAAAGACGAAAGCTGTACAAAGCACATACAACCGAAAGAATAATATTTTATTTAGCTTCGAACAATATTTTGATAATATAATTGCATTAATAAATTTCTGTTTCAAACAACTATGCAGACGAGTATAAAAAACTAAAAGAGTTGATTAATTATTGATATCAGTTTGGAGAACCTATTGTGACATATTCCGGACAGAATGTAATAAAACTCTAGCCAATTTTCTCGAAATTTCCAAGTCCTTATCTATTTCTTTAACTTCTCTCAACTTCTGTTAGACCACAATGGTTTCATTTCAAGGTTTTATCGATTTTCAGAAAATTACCTTTATAAGTAGGACACATTCTGCTGATGGTAAAATCTCTCGCCCCATGAAATCTTTTACCCATCCACAAAAGTTTTGTCTGGTGTACTTGATTTGTTCTTTGACCCAAAAAGCTGTTGAGTTAAGTAGAAAATATGTATAACGTTGTATAGTACATCCCCTAACAAATCCCTAGAGTTCCTTGTTTATATTCATCACAATGTATAAGGTACATACAGGTCTTTACACCCGGCTCTGTGCACCATCTGAATAGCATACCCTTGCTTCAGAAAAATATTATCCTCACCCTTATATTTGAAGGAAAAAAATAAATATGTGGCAAGGATGTTAAGGTAATTTTTAAGTATTAGCTTTTGGTTTAGATCATCTCCTTTAAGTTTCAGCGGATCTGGAATAAAATCCCTACAGAAATTTGGGCCAAGGCATTAATTTCCGAGGAATGCTTAGGGAATTCCGAAAGAAAATTAAATTGCTATTATTAAGCCGCTTTCTCATTAAATTTGGGATTTTGCCTATTATCTTCTAACTAGAAAATACGGCCGACATAAAAGAAGATCTCGGGAGGACCGGGTTATCTCCAATTTGGGATAAGACTGTTATTCTTAAAGTCATTTAGATGACGCATATATATACTTAGACTATTTTATTCGACAATGGATTGCTCACAGAAGAGTCAAATTATATAATGCCATAAAGAACAATAACATCAAAAGGCGCACTATATTTACTCAGCCTTAAATAACCGCCCCTGCCCAGCTGAATATTGTGTTCGACTTAAAAATAGAAGAAACACTTCGTTCGGTCATCTTGAGCCATCTTTGCTATTGGCGCGACATATTCAACATCTAAAATACAAGCAGATTATTATGTAAAGCATCACTTCACATTTTGAAATTTGTAAATATTTTGGACTCCGTAGAATATTAAAAATTATATTTAAGTAGTAGCAAGTAAATTTCA
Source organism: Machimus atricapillus (assembly GCA_933228815.1). Taxonomy (NCBI): domain Eukaryota; kingdom Metazoa; phylum Arthropoda; class Insecta; order Diptera; family Asilidae; genus Machimus; species Machimus atricapillus. The sequence goes on from OW121785.1 coordinate 10,098,395, forward strand.
CGGTTGTGGTACATTTGAATTAAATTAGCGTAAATATTTTTTTATGCCATGATCCATCTTATATTCGAGTGACAGCGGAGATATGTGTCTTTTTGAAAGCTAGAAGACTAATGAAACATTTATATGTGCTATACTAAATTCATCTATTTTGCTATACGTTGCGCTAGTAAAATTTTAGCACGTGGCAATAAAAACGCTAAATGTATTCAAGGTGTTATGAGTTGGATTTATTTTGATTTTATATCATTATTAATAGAAAGTAAATAAATTATGCACGAAAGAACAACTAACAATATTTTGTATATCTCAAAGATTCCTAGTTTGTGTATTTACCTCTGTGCAGTTTATAATTTAACACAGCTCTAAAATCCTAAATAGGGTACTTAATCTCATTACAAAAACAAACAACTATATTATTTCTCATTTATTTCTCTTGGTAATACTCTAAAAATATTTTAGCATGAAAAAAGTTTGCCCGGAAATATGAGGACTGGACAATAAATGGTTGGAAAAGCTGGTAGCTTAGACTAAATATAAAACAATTATCGTATTGCAACAAAATTTATGCAGGTAAAATGGTTAGATAAGTCGAATTTTTGTTGATTTGAATCTGCTGCAAATAATGGTGATAATGATACAAGAAAATAGTTTAAAAAAAATAAATAAAAACCGACTTTAAAACTTTGCCTATATGTATGTATAAACATAATCTAAAAATTTGAAAATAATATTTTTCTTTATTGATTCTAAAAAAAAAATTCTGAAATAAGGTTTGTTCTTATAAATAAATAAAAAGGGGTTCGATTATTTATTTATGGTTTGTAACTACTCTCTTTTCAAATTACAAAACACATGTAGCAAGCCATTACCTGCGAAAAATTTTGAACTAAAACTTTTTCAATAGAAATAGTAGGCTCATACATAATTTTAACAAAATATTTTAGTGTAAGTCAATCATTTCGTCTGGGGCATTCAATGAAACTACATCGTCTGCATTTGAAGAAGCTGGCCTCGATTTTCTATTTCGTGGACAAAAGATGAATCTATACAGAGAACGGGTATAGCTTCATTTTTTGTCCGCGAAATAGAAAATCAAGACCATATTCTTCCAATGAAAGACGATCATCTCGGTGGGTACCTCCACGAAGAGCTTGCCAAATTCCGCAGGATTGTTCGAAAACTGTTGGACCTCAAAGAAATCAAATTGTTCCTGGGATTGAATATAGAGAGAAGAGAAGACTATAATCAAGAAAATGGTTCTCACGTACTAAACTATAGGCGAGGAAGATCTCAAGAAATTATAAATTAATAAAGAATGTCAAACTATTATTTTATCCCTCTTTAATAAAGCTGTAAAGTACAGTGGAATCTGAAGTTTTTCTTTTCTCTGTAATTAATATTTTTCCATTGAGCGACTTTCCAATGACGTAGTCCTTGGCACCACTGCTTTCTTATGAAAGAATTTCGTCGGCTTATAAGGATTGTTTTAATTCTGGGTGGCTCCTATTTCATATTGTTTAAATTACAGAGAATTTGTCGAAAGCGGCCAGCGGTTATGGTTTGGTTTCTTATGTTCAACAAGTTCTCTTCGAATTTGTTTTTGATTTCCCGACTTGATGTGAATGTTTTACTTCTTACAATTTTTATAAACTCTCGTTAAGCCCTTTAAGCCCTTTTTGAAAAGTCCTGTCCTTGATCGATGCTCCACGGATCCAATTTCTTCGTACCTTTGAAGTAAGTACACAAAATTCCCTAACTTTTAAAGATTTTTTATCAACTAAATTATTAGTTATTAGATGCAATGCAGGTATACATAACTAATTAATTTAGGAATTGGAATTGTTAATAATAAATTTAATAAATGAAAATCAACATAAACATATTTGCAATCTGTTATTTAGCTTTCCTGTCTGCTTATAAATACATAGTAGTAGAATTTAAATATGACGACATATTTGTTGAAAATTAAAATAAGGCAAGTTTTGCAGGTCTATTTTAAAATTAAACAAAATGTTGCCACGTTTTATTTATCACCGGAAAAAGTAATAAATTGAACTGTCGTGCAGTAAAAAATTGGACAATTTTTAGTGAATTTCCGAGGGAGAAAAGAGCAGGATTTGTAAAATATGTGTGAATCAGAGCTGAAAATACATGCCATTTTTGCAGCTGGAATATCACGGCCGGAAAAATAAGCAAACAGATCGCATCCGCAAAATATTGGATAAATATGAAAAAGACTAAAAGAGTGGGATGACGGCTGTGTGCACCCACACATGCACCCACTGATGGTTTTCGACAAAACCAAGTTCAACCGCGAAGGAGAAATGGACGAACGTATGGTTTCAAGAAAAAAAATATGTGTTCTAAATGTTCCAAATGGTCATCGAATGGACGTCATTGCACTGCTTTTTCGGAACTCATTTATTTATTTAGTTTTGATAAATTTTGTAAGCCAGATTATCCTTGGCAGTGTGAGCACGAAATGATTGTTTTTATTTTGGTTAGTTATTGTGATAAAGGACTCCTTGGAATTTGTTTTCATAATTTTGTTTTAACACGATATACGCAGTGCCCTTTGAAATAGATTCACAAACTTGGAATTTAGATTATTCTAAACATCACACACAAATTGGGGGCGTACCATACTCGGATTTAGACAGAAACGTAATAAAATTATTTTTATGCGGCTTACGAAAATTGGTACTTTGCTAGAAATACCAGCACTTGTCTTATATTATTTAAGAGCACTTTGTGATTTATAGGAACATTTCGAAAATCAGTCATCTAATATATTGAAATTATATTGCGCATAAATTATTCACTTTTTCCGAATTATCTACTCATCGGTTAAATACATCATCTCTATTTTGACAATAGGTCTAAAGATCGCAGACGTGTTAAAATATGTATTTTAATTTTCTTAAAAAATTTCGAAATTATGTTTTTGTTGTAGTATGTAGGTATATTTTATTAATGTTTTTTTTAAAATTTTTTAAAGGCCCTCATAGTTATGTTATAAAACTTATTGCACTAAGAGTCCAAAATAATAAACGAATCTAGTAAATTTTGAGATAATGTTTTCTTTTTTGGTTCTAATGCTAGATGTTTTAGGTATTCAAAAAGTATTTTAACTGCAGCGTTTTAGAATTATCCAAAAGTGTACAATTTAAAGGTTATTTAATTGTGAGTCCCTGTAAAATATGCTGAAATTATTATATTTTATTATATGTAGTATTAATATTTGGTTTTAGCAAAATAAAAGAAATTAATGTATTCCACGTGCCATTCTAATTTAAATTGATTCCTCAATATAAAAGAAATGAAACTTTGACTTTGGACTGCTGTTATTTACAAAACTTTCACTAGAAGATGTGATGACGCTTGAACTTTAGTATTCAATCAAACACAACAAACAAGGGGATAATATTGTTGCCAAGAATTCCATAATTCAGGTAGATCCAAGGTTTTGGCACTATAATTAAATGTACTGATTAAAAAGTTCATTTGTGCTAAGAGCATTTGTACTTGACATTGAACGGACCTTGAGTGTCAATAAGAGACTTTGAACCACATTTGTTTATATCAAGTAGCAATAAAAAAAAATGCCATATGCATTCGAAGTGCATCTCAACCTTCAAGATAGAGAGATATACATATACATAATTCAGCTGGTAACAATTAGTGCGCGGTTGTACCAAGGTGAAATTTGGTACCCCGTTAGTTAAGAGTTTTCTTTAAAGAATTCATCGAAATATTTAGTCATGTCTCATGATATCGAGCAATGTGCACCAATTGGCTTGTATAGGTAAATTTGCAAATTGCGATACTTCAAAAGATTTCGATTTCGACAGAAGAGTAAACAAATAATGGTCTGCTAGTGCAACGGTGCGCTCTGCCAGAGGGAGACGTAAATCAAAGCAATTGGATAGGCCATAGGGTGGGATTTGATATCTAAATTTAGTCAGATCGAGCTCTCCCAAACACCTCCGTACTGACCGACGTCAATTCAAGTTTCTGAAGAAATTTTGAAAATGAGACAGTGGATGAAGAATTCTCAGAGTCCCAAAGTGTTTACTTTGGTTTGGTGGTTTTGACTATCTTCTTATCGAAGATACCATTTCAAAACGTAACGAAAAAGTCGTGGGTGTTGTTGCTGGCAGTGATTTAACACGCTGTGGATCCGGGTGATATCCTCTCGTCCGACCATTTTACCCCCTCTCTTCAACACTAATCCCCTTCCCCACCTCTGATCAAATGGATCATCTGGCTTAGCCCTGTGTGCGCGATTTGCTTTCTGCTACTATTTTTATCTGAACTAGCTGAATACGAAAAAATTTTTGCAGCTCGAGAATTCGAGGTTTTCAGGTTTCAAAGATTGTTTTATGTCGAATATTATCATTAAGTCAGGCGATGTATTTTTAGACATAGTGCGCGTCAATTTGTGTACGTACCAACATTATGATTTCAGGTGGTTTTTCTGATTTCAGCTCGGACACTAGGGTTCAATTACACTCGAAGAAATAATTATTCTCCTTCAATTTTTGGGTAAAATATTCACGGAATATAATTCAGTGATTGATTATTTAGTTTCGAAAAGAAAAACTAAACAAAATCGATATTAAAATTATTTTATTTTTTATTTTCTCGTTAGCCTCGCTACCGTTGTCATTGAAAAACCTATTTTTTCAAAATTTATTTTAAAATAGCTTTTATTTACTAATAAAATAAAATAAAATAAAACATAAAATGCCAATATACATAGAAGAGAGAATTGTTTAAGAAAAAAACTCTTAGGGAAAATACGGAAATCTATTTTAGACTTCAGACCGTAAATTAATCTTCAAAAGATTAAAAATTCCAAAAAACGAATTGATCTCATCAATATGGAATTTGGATTCTTTGCCATTAATATACTCAAAATGAAACTGACTTGCTTTAAGAACGAATTACGACTTTGGTTTGCCAAATAATAAGCAAAAAAATTGCTTGCATGAATGAGTTGCGTCTACGTCAAGCGTAATCTGTTATGGTTTATAATAGAAATGACGTAACAATTTGGATACGTCAGTTATCCCGAATGTATTTTGCAACCGGACGTGACGTTCATATGTTTATAGAATCAAAATACGTCTATTAGAATGCGTGAGTTAAATACGGCTTTTCAATGACAAATGGTTAAGAGATGTCCATATCTGTTGACCGTTTAATATATGCTCGTTTTAAGTATCGCAAAATTAACATTTTGACTTAAATAATTGCAAATTTATAAATAGACATATGTATGTAGGTATGTCTAAAAAAAATATGTACCTATATAACCTTTTGTAATTCTATAAGTGAAGCTATTTCGTTTTACAGTACTCTGAAGATTTTTAGGACCATTCCAATTCTTCGGGAACCTTTAGTTTTCCGAATCATTTTTAAGGTTGGACAGGTGGGGGGGGGAGGGATCAATGGATACATTGAGATTTAAATTTAGCCCTGAATTGATTTCCTTCCTCTGTCGGTAAGCTTCAGAAAATTAAGAGTTCCCGAAACATTGAAATGGTCCTAAAAATTGTCACAGTATGTAATATAGTTTAAAGTTTTAGATGGACATATTATAGATACATCTATAATTGCGCGAAATTCAAAATGCATTGTCCAACATTAAATTACTAAGTTTAATCTCTAAAAATGTTTTTAAATTTTACACTTTTCAGTAAAATTGACTTCATTTGGATTTTCTAGGATGTCTTGTTTAAAATTGAAGCTTGTTAAAATAAAATTTGATTGTTGCAAAAGAAAGGAAATTCGGAGATAAACTCCGACTGATTGTTTATTAAGACTTAATGTGATGGAAACTTAATCGATTTCTATCAAAGATTAAAAACACCTGGTCCGGTGATATTGAAAGCAATTCAAGTAGAAAGGTATATTTATTTATGCTTTTTCTAGGATTTTCGGAATTTTCTGAACCGATTGAGTTTGTGCTTTCCTCAAGGATGAAGATGAAACACTGTACATACATATAAAACCTTCGTTTGTGCTCAAAAGTGTAAACAAATTTATCGAAAGCCTGCATTTTCCGAGATATTTAACTTTTATATTCCGGTAAATAAAATTTTTCCGTCACAATTTTTAGGATATTTTCAAAAACTTCGTTGTGTTAAATCATCAGACACAAACAATTTTGTAACTATGTATTTTTATTTGTTATAATGTTTTTTTTAAAGTCCTAAAAAATAAACGTATTAAAGGCAAATAACTTATTCGACTAATCGACAGCGACAAGCACGCATTTGCTGTGTGAAATGACAAATCGAAAGTTTTCTTTATCTTCTGAAATTGTTCGTTTTTGTTTAAAAAGGATGGATTGAAGTACGTTTAGGTTAGTGGAGGTATGGTTTTTCATCAGTTATTATTCAAATTTTGTGGAAACAAATTGCGGCATAGGCAAATGTGTTTTTTGATTTTGGGACAAACATCTTTCGGGTAAAACGTTAACATTTATGATTTATCAAATGTTAAATCCTCCACTACATACTATATGTAAATTTAATTATACAGTTCGTATAAGTCCACTTGTTGAGCATATTAATTGAACGTAAATTATCATATTATAAAGTGGTAACTTTTTAACATTCTCGATTAATTCTCTGTTGTCTGCCCTGTATTGCGAATAAAGACCTACTTTCCCAAAAAAATATTAACCTTCATCTTTGCCCTTCAAAAGTAGGTAATAGGGAAACACTTACGAGCAGACTCAGCAAATGTGTTCCGGAATTTAGGGCTCCTTCATTTCACTTGGAATGGTGCTGTAACCTAAAAAGCCCAAAAACTTTCTGGGGCGCTTCGCAAGTAAAGCTGTGTTATTGTCAGGAGCAAATTGCATTTGTTGTCTCGGTGACTCGACGTGAGGTGAGGGGATTTACACAGATCAATTCGCTAAATTAGAGCAGTTGCAATCTAAAAATATAACACTCGAAAACGCACACAAAAATATTTGCATTCAAGTGCATAACTCGACGCGCAATGACTTAGAAGTGAAAATGGAAAAAAAAGCGAAATTATTACGAGGACATGGTTCTGGGTTTAGAGGAAATTCATAATTTTTGTTTTATAAACTATTTTTGGAAAAGTTTGTGAACCCGAAGGAAACTGTTGAAACTGAAATTTCCATCAAGTAGGACCATAATACACATATGTAAGCTTAGGGACTAAATCCACTTACTTAAATTTATTGGGGTTCACAAGGGCCATAACATTTAATTTAAATATATTTGAGAGCCGCCTCATAGCAGTAATATAAAATGTATCATTACTTACTTTATAACCGAGTTTATAACCCATCTGGGTTATGTTGTCCTGCTTTAGCTCTTTTATATGAACTAAGGAAATCATTGCCCGCGAAAATGCGGGTGTTTTACAAACAATAATTGTGATTTTTGCGATGTATGTTTTATATTGTAATTTCGTCATTTTATAGACATAGATATGTGCCTCATTAGCGGAAGCATTCACTAATTTAAGACATTTTTTTAATAATAAGAATCTGCTGGTATGTCGAGACTCGAGCTCAGGAACGAAATGTTAAATTATTTTTGCCCTCACACAGAGCTAATAAAAAGTCAGTCGATATTTTTAGTTGCCAGCTAGTTTTTCTTCCAATAAAAAGTGAAGTTTCTAAAACAAGGGTACCGAATTAAAAAAAATTTAATTTTACACTATGTAAAATTTAATTTAATAACCAAATTAAATTTAGCAACTATTTTATTATTAAAGAAAAGCTATTTTAAAATAAATTTATGAACATAAATTCAAATTATTTTAAAACCCAAGCCCAAATTGAAATCAGTTCAAAGAAAGTTAAGTCGCAAACTTTAGTAAATTTGTTTACTGAACAAACATTTTCCACTAACGTCTGCTCAGTGAAAATATTTTGCTATATTTAGAAATTTGCCTTTCTTCCAATTGCTTTTAATAGGTTTCCTTAATTGCATATTACTGAAACAAATTTCTTAATGAAATAAAAAGACATAAATATTGAGCAATATAGACTCCTAAAATTGAGGCGATTTCCTTTTCAAATGAATCGATACTATGTATGTATGTACATTTAAATTGGAATAAAGTAAAAAAATAAAATTAATGAAACGAATTGAAATGGAAGATATTTGAAATAGAAATGATTCTTTTTAATTTTGTCATACAAATCAAAAGGAGTTTATAATATTTTTAAGGAAATGTTTTATTATTATCACGATTTCCTTTGAGTTTTAAGTGAAAAATTTAAAGTGAATAAGATGTTTTTAATGGTTAGCTTTTGTAAATTTATATTTTTATTTTGTGAGTTCACTAACCAATAATAGAATAATAAAAATTTAATTTATGGATCTATTTTTAATCTGTTTGAAATTCACTTAAGTTGTTATAAATCATGAGAATTCTGAAAGTCGCACTTTGTGTCATATACATACATTGATATTATAAAAATAAATAATTTAAAGTAAGTCATTGTACGAAATCCCACTTAGGATAACAACAGAAAAAAAATTATATGATCCAATATATATTTTTAACATGACCTTGGAAACATCTTAATCAGACCAATAATTTACGCAAAATAATAGTAAGGGAAAAAAAATCGAAAATAGAAAGGTTTTGACAAGAATTAATGTGATGGAGTTTGAATCTGGACGTGTTCAAGTACTTTTGAGGAGTTTGACAAAAAGATTCCCAGAGATATTAAGAAGGTGAAACTTATACTCGCACTTGGACGGCCGACGGACCGCTTTAAGTAAAGTGTTTCTATTTATTTTGAGATTTTTCACATTTCATGTCAAAATATGCCACCTAAAAATAAATTGCTTAAGGTTACCCATTCACAAGATGTTCTATTTTTTAGTGGAGCACACAACACGAGCGAATAGCGTTTTTTTTTCTGTTGTCAAATTGCATACCTGACAATGAATTAAGTATAGTCTTTGGATTTTATAAATTTTCTGCCTAGGAAAATTAATTACAGCTAGTCTAAGTGCATGGAGTATATTCAATGCAAGATATAAAACAGATCTCTAAAAGCCCTTGAATTTTATGTATTTTAAAGAATACGCTCACCATTTTAACCTCTTTGCAACTGTTGCGTGGGACGGATAGTTTTATTGCATTTGATTTGTGCTTTCATTTTTCAGCTTCGTAGCACAATGAAGATCATTAACTAAGCGATCTTCACACATTATCGCTACGACTGATATTGGTGAATTTCCCCAAAAATTCATTCAAATTTGTGCTATAAAACGAGGAAGAGGCATTTTTCAAAAATAGACTTTCCTTTCTTTAGAGCTGAACTTAGTAGAAGCACTGACACTTACACAGGACTACAACCATATTTTCATCTTATCGAGAGTGCGCAGATTTCTTTTGACGATCTATCTTTGCTTCTTCGTCTGGTAAGTAGGAGAGAGCGTGATTCAAGTGATTGTGAAAAAGGAAAGAAGCTCGTTTTTAGCACATGTATGAATAGTGAGATTTGCTTTAACTCCTCAGACTTATTTTAATTTGAAATACAAACATAATTTGGGGAAAATAGAACAGAGAATTTGTACGTAATATATTTTTTTATTTTTATTTTTATACGAAAGATCTGTTTTGTCGAGCCATTGTACAGAAACTGAATTTCATCAGTTGGCAGTTTGAAAAAATTCTTCGTTGAGGATAGATCGCTTTTTAATAAATGTAAGAGCAGTTCTGGTGGGATATACTTGAAAATTTTTGTTTAATATTATATGAAAATTAAAAATGCAAAAGGATATTAAGGCACAAATTAATTGTTTTATATTTTGCTGTTTCGGAAATTTTTGAAGTGATCAATTATAAGGACTGTTTCTTTTTAAAAATCCATGGTTTGAAGAAAATATTTTGATTATTTTTTGAAGTTTTTATCCTCTAATCTTAAGTGAATAGTGCTTTTATCAGAGAATTATCAATACGTGTGGTTATTTTGTGAAATTTTCAATAAGTGTTCGTGGAATTTGTATTTTAGGAGCAATTAGTGTGCTATAATTATAAAAAAAAAAAAAATTTGCAAAGAGGATCTTCTACAGCACTATTTTTCGTTTTATTTTTATATATTACAGCGAACGAGAAAGGAATCGAAAAATAATATAGTACATAAAAGAGAGAAATAAGTAATTATTATAAAAGGAACAGATATAATCTGCCAACATGTTTAAAAATCATTTGGAAATGATCGGGAGGAATGAAACCCCCAGCAAAAAGGCGAAATTCTGGCAATCATTCGTCAGGTCCCTAAAAGGTAAGGATATCAAGAGACATGGAACCCAGTTTTTTTGATAATTAAATAAAATCTTAATGTTAAAACTAAAGGATCTGAAGATATTCGCGCTCATGAGACTCCAAGGGCACGATCATGGAGGCCATACAGCGCTTATGCTGATATTCCACCACATTTTACCAGTATCTTCAATGAGCCAGCCTCCCCCGCCGAAAGAATTTCATCCCATGGATACAGGTATCTTCCAGTTCATAGGGAAACCTATGGATACTCTCCAAGGCCTATCTACGATCATCATTACAGCAGATCAAGTGAGTGTATTTTAAATAATTTTTAGCTTTCCTAAGAAATTCGGCAGCAACTTCACAATGCTTCGACGCCTTTTATATCACGATGCACTAAATTTGGAAGATTCATTAAAAATACTTCATCTTAAACACTAACAGCAAAGCTATTGATGGGATTTATAAGTTACATGATCGAAATCTGGGATAATTTTGAATTACGAACATCACCATGAATGAAATCATGTTTGAATTCTGTTTATTTCCTTTTTCTCAATATTACCTCAGACTTATAAATATTTTTGCTTCATCCTGAAGAAGCGAAATCCTTCCCAAAAATACTTGAGATATTTTCATATTTTCTGAAGACACTTGAAAAAAAAAATATATCATTTCAAAAATAGCCCAATATACTGCTGCGTGTGAGTCTGTATTTGTCTGATTTATTATCAATTACGTCATATATTATAAGAGGTGTAACGCAGAAATTCAAGATCTTGCCAAATCTAAGCAGATGAAAGCGGGGATGAAATAAAAAAAAAATAAAGTTAAGAATGTCGAGTTGGGGATATCATATAACAATTTTAAAAAGAAACGGGTGGAAAAGAATGAGAAAAACAACAAGATATACAAAAATGATTTTCTTCTTCAAATACATGCACGCACTGCTCGTTGAAATCGCGAAAATCTATAAATATCTTCGATAGTCACTGAAGAGCTGGTGGAAGGCGGATTTTTTCTTCCGAATTTAACGTTGATTGCGATCCATTTTGCTGAATGATATGTTTGTATTTCTGGGCGATTTTCATTTTTTATTTGTTTGGTTAATTAAACTATTTTTAAAAGCTCTGAAGGTTTCGACCTGTTCATTGGATCTTTAACTTGATGAAACAATTTTTTTTTTCAAAGATTTACCATTTAAACTTTAAATCTCATAAAAAATTTTAGCTTGTTTCCTATGATTGTTTAATAAAGTAAAGTATTTTATTATTTGGTGAAGATACCACGAGATACAATGGAGTGAAACAACTTGAAATGTTATTTCGATATTTTAAAATAAAAATTTTTCTGAATTCATTTCAATTGTAAATTTGTGTAGAATATTATTTGAAAAAAATATTAAAAATAACAAAACAAAAATTGGCTCATATATAAACATTTCTAAGTGATCTTGTGATCTTGAAATGAAAACTCAAGTATATGTTTGGATTATTACTCACCAAGAGGCAAAAACCCACGTGCTATGAATCAACGCAACTGCATATGTAGTTTTTTTCGTTAAGTCAATGGTCATGAATCAGATTTATTACTTTCAAATTTATGAAGAAAGCTCTGCACTAAAAATACATGCCGTTTATTACAATTTTTAAATAAACAAAATTGAATTAAATTATAAACTTTTTCAAATGAGAAAATCAGGAAAGAAGAAAGCTATGTATTTCTTTACTACACGAAAAATTATAATTTTTATTGTTTTTTCTCAAAAAGTCTTCCTCCATTGATGCAATAATTAATAATTTTAAATAATATCCTGGCCTTATGGTATATGTTCATATGAGTATTAAATTTCAATTTAATTCTTATAGTACATAATTGTTATTGCACTACCATAAGAAAATTGAAATTCAATATATAATGATAAAAAAGACATCTTTGACAAATTTTCATATTATTTTTAAAGATTTAATAGAATTTTTAAACGTTTAATGTCTTGATAATAACGTGCCAGGATTTGGGAAAACATAAAAGACGAGGAAGTCCCGAAGGATATTTTAGTTTTAAAAAGTTGTATGCTTTCTTTCAATGAACATTTTATAGGTTTTTTTATCAATTTAATTAGGTTTGATAAAATATTAAGAAATGTGTTACCTTAAGGCGCTTCATTAATGTAAATTCAAAAACAATTTCCTCTGATCACCTTATTCCTAACTTACAGATATGCGCAGTTTGTAAAGCAAAAGCAAAACTAAATTGATATTTTCCTATAATTTCAGCATAAAGTTCATCATAACAGAATAAAAACATAAAAATGTTGGCTGCCAAGCGCTTTATGCTACTAATACTAGATATTAAAAAGTAATACCGAAGGAAGTTTACTTTTATTTTTATTGAGTCTCAAATTGGCCGAATCCGATCTTATTAAAAAGCCGTGTAAATTTTTTAACAATCAGAAACAAAGTCGTAGAAAGTTTATTAAATTGTGCTATATTATTATACTACGTACTTTGAATTTATAGTTCAGTTACTTTCACCTGCCTGTATATGAATATTATGGTTTCAATGAATGTTATTATTTGATATGTATTCGAGGAATTCTTTTAGTGTAATAAATAGTAATTTTTAACAATAAGTGTTGAACTTTTCTTAATTTTGTTCACGTGTAAAATTTGTTCGTACACTACTTAAATATATTTTTGAATATATGATGTTAAATCTGCTTATGCAAGAGCTGCTACTCATATGACGCGCAATACTTCGTAAGGACGTATAGAATAAATTGGGATCTTCATCACTTCCAGGTATAATTGTAAAAAATAATGTTCACTGGTTTATTTCAATAACAAGCAACCTTAATTTTTTTTTTGTAAATTTTGTGATGTTTTCATACGGACTGCTCGAATTTGAAAGTGTTTTGTTTAAACGAATGAGAAATCTCTTGCATAAGAGAGTTTTCGTAGTTTGAATATTCCCATTTATTGTAAGTTCACCGATGTATACAATAATTTCGTTAAATAACCGCCTGAGATTTTTTTTTTTTAGACAAAAATAGGATTTGTGTATTAAAGTGGTTCTGTCTTTGGCACTTGAATATTTCATGAGAAACAAGAAATAAAGTGTTTGTTATATAGATGTCTTTCCTTTCTTTTCGGGTTTCACCTCTGCATTACATAAATTACATTACAGAATTCATTATTGCATCTAACTAACATGTTTAATGCTTTCAATCCAATTTTTCAGTCCTGCTTAATTTTATATATATACATACATATTTATGTAAAAACAAGAATTAGAGGAGTTTAAATAATTTTAATATAATTCTTATTTTTATTTTGCAGTTCCATCAGCAAATTATGATGTCGAAAGGGCATGGAATGAACATTTAAAACGTATGGCAGACATCGAGCGCAGGTAAAATATTAATAAAAGTTTTAAAATCTAAAACCTGCCTCAAAACCTTCCAATGTTTGTTCGAATAACTTTTCGTCTTCTTCTACAGTAATGTGAAATTTTTTAGGAGAACTTCAATAGTTCGGGAATTTTTAATATCTGAAGCATACTTTTTCTAAGTTGAACAGAAGAGGAAAATCGATGCAGGGCTAAAATAATCCTCAAAGTATCCTTTTCCATTTATTTCCTCCCCTCTGTCTTACATAAAAAAAGCATGCTTCGGAAAACTAAAAGTACCCGAAAAACTGGACTGGTCTTAAAAATTTTCAGTATATTGTAATTTAATACTCCATCAATTTCCATCAACCTGATGGTTTTTGAATTTTTTGTGCACGATTTCTAGTTGATTTCTACAAAATTTTCATATTTTGAATATAGTGCAAAATATTAAGCTTTTAGTTTATTAAAATATTCTACTATTCAAAATCTTTACAGATACCCATCTCGCTATGGACTGTACTTGAAAGACAAGCCGAACGCATTGGTTCCTCTTGAATACGAGCCAGAAGACAAGCCCCTCTTCTCTGGTAAGGATGCTTAAAACAAACAAACAAAACAAACAAGAATACGTGAAGAGAGTTAAAAACAAGAACTATATATAACTGCAAAATATAAAAATGGTAGACATAATCAAAAAAGGAAATAATCTATACATAGGTTTAGTTTTATATTAAATCTATAGATATAAATTACATAAAAAGTAAAACTATCAAAATATCAGAGAGGGAAGAAGCTATAAATTATCTAAAAATAGAAAAAAATGCGAGCACTCAACTAAAAGAATTTTTTCAAACCCACCTTAATAACTGGTCTTACAGAACGACTACTTTGTGAGATGGATATATTTTCAGTAAATCAACGGGCTTTTTTCAAATCCATAACATAAAGTAGGTGTTAACTACGAAAATTAATTAAATTAATTCCAAACACGGAGTTAATTCAATTAATTCGAACCGAAAAAAAACTGTGTACCCCACAGAGTTCCTTTCGTTGGCTCAGCACAAAAACGCAATTTCCTAAGCTAAAGCTGTTTTACCGTTAAGTTCTTCGATATAAATAATATTGGTAATTATAACTATAATTATAATTATTAAAATTTATGTCTTTCGTTAAATGTTTCATGTCACCAGAAAGCTTCATGTCATCACACTCAATGAAAAAAAAAATATTTGTATAAAGTTCAGCTTGCATTTTTGTTGTTTGTTGTCTTTAGTCGTTTTTCGTTTTCTTATTTTCGTTAAGTTTTTTCTTTTATTTTGTTAAAACTAACTTTTATAATTGTGAAGTTATATTGCTGCTGTGTCCAGAATAAATGTTTTTGAACACAATCACGCAAAACGCACACATTACCATAAAATTGCAAGGTAAAAGAAAGTATTAAAATTTGTTTCATTTTCTATTTAATTTCTCATTTATACTTAACGAAAAAAGTGAAAAAAATGCTGAAGTAAATGCAAGCTTTGCTTTCGTTTTCATTTTCGAAATTTATAACCGATACGCGACTATTTTGGCATTTAATAGATTCTTAATCCATGCAGGGATCATGCAAAAAATAAAAGTTTGTCAATTAGAAACAGAGTAAATAAATGATTTGTTGCGCATTAACTATTATACTATATTTAATTTAACGTAACAACCATACCTAGCTCTAACCGTAAACGATAAACTTGTAAGTATTTTGTAAATTATTTTTATTCAAATTAGAGTATCACCTGCAAAAGAACGTAGTATAAAAACAGAAGGACATAAACAATTCGATGTTATCGTTAAAAAATTATTGAAAAATCAGAACTAGAAAAACACAAATTAGTAGGAATTGGAATTCAAAACTGTTCACGTAGCTTTACGTAAGCTCATAAAAATATAAAGTGCTTTATTTTTTTCAAATAAAACGATATTTTTTGAATAAAATACGAGAAGTGGTTGTTTTATTTTGTTTTTTGGAAATACACCACTCCTGCCGCTATTCGATCCCAATATTATTTTAATTTTTTTCCCCCTATCAAATATTTTAAATCTTTTGAAATGCTTTCGTTTTTTGTTTTTAATATAATGTCATATATTTTATTTCTTATTTGAAAATCCTTTCCCCATTAATGGCGCTTAAAATAATTCACTAAATTTTTTCGATGCTTTTGGTTATACACTCTCTTGAGTATTTTAATTTGATTTACTCTAGCATACAGCAGCTAAATTCATCTCTAATAGAACAGATGTGAAATATTTAACGAACTCAAAGCGGATCAATTCGTTTATTTAAGAAATATAAAAAACCACGAGAAATGAGAAAAGATAAACGTACAATTGCCATCCCAATGAGTTTATTTTTGGTCACTAACTGTTCTAAGAGACAAAAGCTTTTTGTTTTATTGTTCGGTGGATTGGATTGGATCAATTTAGCTTTTATGCTGACTTAACAAATTAAAGTACAAATTTGTTGGAAAAACAAGAAGAAAGTTTTAACTCTTAACCTTCTTGCAACAATGTTCTTTAAATGTTACTAATTTTACTGAATCCACCGATAAGAAAAAACATTTAGTGATAGTGATATTAGAAATTACAAAATTCAAAAAGAAAATTATTTTTGGAATGACATTTGATTCAATTCAAATATTCAACACATAAGGAGTACTTAATACTGGTAAGTGGTGAATACTTTGATATATTGGATAGTGATACATAAAAACCTTTTAAAATCAACTTTTAATACATAACATTTTTAAAATGCTGTTTTCTTAGAATCAATATCTGTTGAATTAAATATTAACTCTTATATAAAACAAGTAATTTTCAGTCAATCTTAATTATTTCAAATTTTTTGAGATTTACAAATGCTTAATATCCTACGTAAACGTAGTGTAATTGTATTGTTGTGCAAATTTTCAATTTTCTACTTCTAATTCTGTGATACTCTCGTAAAGTACTTACAAGTCTCTCGTATAACTTCTTTTAGGAAATCGAGAAAAATAAGTGATAAAGTAAAATGGCGTTGCATTGAAAACTCTTATTTTTATATTTCAAGCGTTCAGTGCCTTGTTTTGAAATAAAAAAGTTTAATTAATACCATGCAACAAATTCTGGACGGCCTTTCTTAATTTGAATTTTATATAAACATTTTTTTGGGCAACGGAGAGTTTCATGTTACAAGTAATAACAAAAATTTATTTAAAAATTTTAATTTTGAGAAAGTACGGTGTAAAGTTTTAAGTAGTATCAGAGGTATGAAAAAAAGGGACTATAATTTTAAAGTTATCAAATATTAGGATTGCACTGAATACTTTTGAATTACAAACATGCGAATGGTTTCCAAATCCTGAAACACAATGAAGCTTAACAACATAATCGGATAAAGGATACTTGAAGATATTTCATATTTTGTATCATTAAAACTACCACAACAATTTAAACATTTTCTGTAATGATTCTCAACAGAATTTGTATAACATGCCAAGTGTTCATATTATAAGAAGAGTATAAAACCATGATACTTTTGAATGTCGATAAACTAAATTACATCATCATCATTCAGAAAGTCCCTACTCACCAAAATAAGATTAAAGTTAAAGTGGGGCTATTAGAACTTTGTCGTTCCTGCAACAGAGATCTACCAAAAGTTAAAACTTCGTCGATGTACTTGTCGACACTCGAAAGCTTCATAACCGCAGCATGCACCTCCATAACAATGAACTTCGTCGGCTTCTTAGAAAAAAAATTTTTTTTTCCCAAAAACGAGAATTCCTTTTCAAATTAGCGAAATAAACAGGAAGGAAAATTATTTTGTGTGGCATTTATTAGGGTTCTTCAGTAATTAAATTTAACATTCGGCCTTTTTATCAGGTGTTTTCAGAGTAAGGGAAATATTCCTAGAAGTATTCAGAAATATTAACATTTATAAAACCTTCTTTGTCGCTTAACACTTTTTGGGTTAAATATCCTCTTTAATTAGCACAGAAAGTTCCACAAGCTTCATGGAATAATGTGGAAATTAGGCCCATTAAAATACAAGGCTTCTTGAAATGGGTCGATATCAGACTTTGCCAGGCAATGTAATTAATTCAGAAAAAGTGAACTTAAGTGATTTTCCGAAATACATTTAACGAACCTTCTTTTCCAACTTGCTTACGAGTGCAGAAAATCGGAAAATCTAAACATAGCAGTTAACTAGTCTATTTATTTGCTAGGTTGATTTGCAAAGCTAATTAAGAATGTTCCGTCCACTTAGGATTCTTTTTTAAGAAAACGTTTTTATTTCGGCATTTATTTCATTTAATCGAAAGCGGCTCAAAGACATTTCCCTCACAAAAATAGCTTCGGTTAAAACTTGAGAATTTTATAATCATAACGCAAGATCAATTGTTTATTTGCATACTTAACCAGGGGTCGAAAGTTAAACATACGTATTACGGTGACCTTTCGGATTTCTTCAAGGCCCTGTAATAAAGTTCTTAAAATTACAATAAAATAATTAATTAATTCAATTAATTATGCAAAATTACATGTAATGCGAATCTTCCATTATATAAATATTTCTTAATCGTAATAATAACAAAAAAAAAAAGAATCGAAACTTTTTCTTGCACAACAATAATTGGTGAAATCTCACTACATATTTTATAATGAATAAATTCGGAGGCGGACTTCAAAGAAATTCAAAAGTTATGTAATCAATCAAAGGACATCTTAAAATTAAAGCTTAAAATGAATGATAGGGCTTCCAGCAGCTTATGGATGACATTCTTATTAATAACCCAATTACTCAATAAAATTTATTATGTTAAACGAAATCTTCACTTAAAAATAACTTTTGTTATACAAAAATATCTAATTTTAACGCTGAATAATAAAAAAAATACCTTGATTACGAGACTGGAATTTCAAAATGTATGTACATCTATAGACTTCTGCTATTTTTATATATTTAATGAGCATGCTTATTTTTCGGGGTTTTTGAATATCTCAATCGCAAATACATAGTAGGAATTTTGCCGCCAAAAGAAACGTATCTATGTATATATGCATACCTTTGCGATTTTGGTAATATTATAATTAATCTAGTCAAAGGTGGGCTATCAAATGAGCTACCAAGGACCTATAGAAACATAAATAAGTATAGTGAAAATAACAAATTTCATTGGAATGATATGCTTTATCAAGAAAATAAAAATAACCAGTCATTAGCCTCATTTAAAATAAAATTCTGGTATAAAAACTACAATTAAAAACATTATATACATTTCGAAAATATAACTTTTAAGCATACAATACTTACGTATACTATAAATACATTGAAGTAGATAATAGCATTAGTATTTTTAATTTTTATGCAAGAAGTGTAAAAACACTCGTATTACGTATATTTTAGTAAATCATTAAGTTAATGCTTTATTTGTAATTAAAGTGAGTTTAGTGAAAGGTGTTAAAGTGAAATTCAAGGATCCAAAATTTACACGAGTGATTATTTGGCCGTCTGGCCGTAAATATTTTGGCAAAATTACATTATTTTATTATTAGCGGTTGAAGCATTTTTTGAAGAAAATTATTTTCTACATAAACAATTAAATGTTCATAGGTAGTGACTGTATCTAAATAAGGAGAGGGAAATCGCAATGCTACAATATCTCAACAAATAATTGGTAATAACTTTTTATTTTTTTATTTTCAGAGAGTGCTCGTGCACCAAGTGTTGGACCACGTGCTTCAAGTGTTGCTCCACGCGGTGGAAGTGTTGCTCCACGTGGAAGGAGTGCCTCGCCGTTTTCGCGCGCAATTAGTGTCCCACCTTTAGGATTTGGACGGGGTTACAGTCGTGAGCCTTCGCTGCCACGATCCATCCGTGCCAGCTCATGGGATCCACTTGATAGAGCACTTTATAGTAAGTTTGATAGACCAATGCCATTAGAGACTCGCGCCTCATCCCCGACACCTGTTAAACCTGGTCGCTGGGCACCAAGACCAACTGAAGTTGCCTACGATTCTGACGGTAATTGTTTTCTTCGACCTAATCGCGAAGATACAAATTGGAATGCAGATTATTCTATTTTTTTATTTTTTTTATTTGGTTTTTGCGATTTTATATAAATTAATTTTTTGAAAATTTTGATTTTTGCTTATTTTGGTGCTCATTGGCTGTCACATGATGTTATGATTTTACTCTTTTGCCGTTTGTGCATTAGATGACCTTCAATTCTCCCATCGAGTATTCTACGAGTCAATTTCGTTGTCTGGTGTCGAAATATTATAATTTTAATTTTCCTTCCCTTCCTCTGACTCTGGTATACTTAAATTCCATATAAAAATGGTAACATCTTCTCTTGTTTGTAAAATAGTAAAATATTTTCTTCTCTTCCTTCTATCCGTTCTTTCTTTGAGAAAATACATTCTTGTAATATTTACTTAACGAAGTAAACAATTTAATTTATTTATTTATTTATTTTTTTGTTGGAACGTAAACCACCTCTTATTAGCATCTCATTCAAAATTTTGGAAATTTCCAGTTGACTACTCCATTTTTGGAGGCGTTCACAATTTCTATTACATACATACATATAATATAGTTAAAACATCAAGAATGTATCTTCTTGAAGAAACTGCAAATATATTTGGAAAACGCCACCAAAATATTATTAACGTATGATTTATGAGTTTTGAAAGGACATGCTAATTTTCTTTATTCATTTCTTCTTCTTGGTATACCTACTTAGACAAAAAAAATTTTCCAATTGGCTTATTAATCTTCTTAAATCGGGCATTTATTGTTTAATTTTGAACTTCCATAAAATTGAAATCTGAGCATGATTTTAAAGATCAGGAAAAGTGCATATTTTCAAATAATCTTGTTTTTCTCTTCAAGTATAAAAGAAGAAGAAAGAGTTCCTAGCTCAGTTATTTTTTAATTAATTTTCAAAAATGGCACAAATAAAACTTTTAATGCAATTCTCTGATTTCATATAGCTTTTTTTTTAAATATAAATTAGGTACTTGTATATACATACATGCATCATAGGTATATATTATTGGTGATCTTCTTTCTCTTCTTGCCTGGCATATTGTTATTCTTTTTGAAATAACTGATAAAATGAAGAAAATATTTTGATGGTGTAAATTATATACCTAACTTTCCCATAAATTTATGTTTAAGTGACTAAAAAAAAGCACAATTTTTTACTGGTTTTTTATTTTTTCTAATCCAGGACTGCCAATCTATCACCCAGCCTTGAGGTAAAATACTGTTTTAAATAAAACGAAACGTTCTCTTTTTTAATATAGGACTACCAATCTTCCACCCTAGGAATAGGTACAGGAACTTGTTCAATCCAAGCCCTTACTTGCCACTCTCAGCAATCACCCGTGACCCCTGGTGGTGGGATTTGGAAGATTTGAGGCCATTCACCGCTCATATCCCATACTACCGTCTTCCCCCCCTATTGAGGGACTCATTTTTGTCGCCCGTAAAGAGGACCTATTTGTGGTACCGCCATCCAATCAGGCCATTCGGTAAGTTTTATCCCATATGACTCAGAAATAAATCGTATAAAAAACACATATAAGTTAACATTTATAATTATAGTATACCTATAACAAAATCAACATATACAACACACCATTGCACTAAAAGACTTTTCAAATAGAAATTTTTGTTTTAAGATAGAAAGCATTTAGAAAAATTCCAAGTTTAAATAATTACTTAACAAATTGTTTACTTTTAAATCATACAGATGATGAAGGTATTTTATATAAAAATATATAAAAAAATCTTCATGGAATCATCCTAACAAAAGACTTGATTTAAAAAAGGGTGGTAAGCAAATTTTCAACTCATATTCGCCCTTGCCATGTGTTGTGTATAGTGTAGTATAGTATTTAGCACCAATTTGTTGCAAGAATAGATCTTGTGTCTGTGTTTTCACGAATTGTAAATACATTGCCATAATACATTTAACAATATAATACAGAATTAATTTTTAATATATTTTCAGCTCACAATTAACCGCGTGAGACGAATCGAATAAGAATAATCGAAAAAAAAGCGATCAAAAAATTATGCCGAACGTTAATTTAAAATTAAGAACACCTTTAAAGCGTACTCACCTGCAAATTCACTCAACAAAATACGATTCCAATTTTCTCTTCGATTCAGGATGAATAGAATTTTTTTCAAACCGCTGCTGCCGAAGTGTTCATTTTGCCTCCACTGTTCCAAATTTTCTCTCTTTCTCTCTTTTCTGGAAATGTAAAATAATATCGAATTGTTGAATTAAATTCAACAAAAGTGTTCACGACGCATGCATTATATTTATTTTTATTTATTTATTTATTAAATTTCATAGAGTTGCATTTTTACTTCCAAAATGTTATAGGATTTCGCCAAGTTTCGTTTTGTTCCTTTTGTATTAAATTTGTTTTCGTAAATTATTTTGTGATTATTAACCGAACGACTGGATTGTTTAATCTCCAATATTTAATTTTGAAATAAATTATTAAGAAAAACTTCTATACTGCATTTTATTTTATATATTGCATGCAGGTATAGGGTAAAAATAATAATAAAAACGATTATAAAATTAAAATGTACAAATACATCATGGGTACGATTAATAAAAGAGAAAACTGTAACAATAATTCTAATAATTGAACTGAGGGCGTAAAACATGATGCACCTTTTATAAAACGTCCACGTGCCAGTAAAATGTTCTTAAGTGCCACCTGTGGCACGCGTGCCATAGGTTCGCCATCACTCATCTATGGGTGATGGTGTATCCGTTGTTGAATAGAGCTAGTTACAATTTATCGAAAAATTAAATAAAGGTTTTCTATCTGCTTATTATTTTAATGGCACGCATAATGTCATAACGAAATCCACATTTGGAAACACCGGGTAGGGTAAAAAAAATGCCTCAAAATGAAATAATTTAGGTGTTTTTTATGCGTATATAATATGGGAATTGGCAGAAAAAGCCTAATAATTGCCTCAAACTCTCCTGGGTTGTGAGCGTAATGTTTAAATTTCTCCAAAGTATAATAAAATTTGCTTAAAATCTGCTTTAAATATGAATCAAATATGTCTGAAATATGTCTCAAATATGCCTCAAATATAAATCAAATATCCCAGAAAAAAACTGAAAAGTCTTTAAAAATAAACAATCATACACTTTTCAAAACACATTATTATTAAAACTCACTTATTTATGATACTTGATATATTTTTTAATTTAGTCATGACTTCACTTTGAAGTTCAACTTGAAACTTGCTTAGACACACCTACCTACTTTTATGTCGGTGCAAATCCTCTGCTTTCCCGAAGGAATCCAACGAAACAAGACATTGACGCAGACGCTTGGGCGTGCTTAATTGTCCTCTTTTAATAAGTATCATGAATTCTTCTTGTCGGCCTCTGATAAATTTTTGGTGATTATTGGTCTGCCTAAATTCTGCCTAACATGTAATTTGAAGCAATTTTTAGGCACATACAATACATGTTTTTCATTCGGCCATCTTTAAGGCTTATTTTAAGCTTATTTTAGACTTAACTTTTGCTTCTGAAAAATTTGAAGTGCCTTTTTTTTTCACCGGGATATTATGTTAAAAATAGTTACTTTGAAAATGGCTTAAATTGACATAATTATTATTATGTATGATGAATCACCATCATATGTGTGGGAAACCCTCTCTTTTTTCGTTGCCAATATAAAATGATACACATTTTAATATACATACATACATACATATATTAAGAAGCGAGTAAGATGAAAAAATTTCGTGGTAAGGATGTTTTGCTTCACAATATATATTTTTTTTTGAACAAGAATATTATTGAAAATTGAAACCAGTGAACCGCATGAAATATTGGCTTCCCTAGAAGTAAGTTGATATGTCATTATAAAGTCCCCCTTCGAAATACAGACCTACTAGCGGGCGCTTTGAGCAAACAAAATCTCATATTTTATCTATTTAATGAAGTAGCTAGTGAAGTAAATTTGATGCTGCTAACAATACAACCGCCTCAACAGCTAACAAGCGGGGGGTTCTTGGGATTCTAGAGCACGAACAATAGGTTAAGATGCTATGAAAGCTTCATAAGATGAATATGATCGAACCCTATTAGCCTCCACAAAACTTGGAGCCCTGCAAATTCCCTCGTTAGACCTAATGTTAGTATTTGAAGGTATTATCCTACTATTGATTCATTTAACATTGGAAAATATTTAAACTGCTAAAAAGTTCTAAAAGTTACGTCTTCTATAATGTTTTGAACATATGTAGTACCATAGTACTCATAACATACATAAATTAGTAATTACACATATGTACCTCGTATATAAGTTCTTGAATCAATCACCGCGCATAATGCTCTATAGATATCTGAAACTGATAGGCGTTATCGAAGGCGTATCCTTCTCTGTTCATGATTTTCCCTAAAGCGGAAAATGATTAAATCCCAGCCCGCGTTCTGAGTTACGTCACATATTTGATGGCATTACTAATTAAGCAATAAGGTGACCTACCGTCGGAAATTCCACGAAATAGATTTTGGTATTTAGCATGGAAGGGTGGAAAACAGATTTCTTTGCTCTACTGGAGCGGGTTACTAGGGTTTTGCGAATCACTTTTAGATAATGTCTTGTAAATGTTTCGTAATAAACTTTTGCAAATTTGCCCGAATTTCAATATTTATCCAACTTTATAATAAATTTCTCTCTCTTTCTCTTACTCCCATCATAAGATAAGAAAATAGAGTTAAAATCACTTGAATAAATCGTCCATTGCTTCAGAATTTGTTATCTTGGCATTCCATAAATTGAGATATGCAGATCAATAAAACGACCTGGATATTGTTCAGATCTATTCTTAATCCATTGAGTCAAAAGTACTTATACATTTTGAAAATCTGTGAAAGGAGCTGTTACACGATTAAATTGTCTTACTGTCGAAATGTTTATAGCGAATCTAAAATTTATTGTATAAGAAGATGAGTTGATTTAATGGAAATTGTACACGAAAGGGATTGCTACCGATGCCTGTGACAAGGAGGATTTGCGAAATTCCTAAGTGAAATGAATAGCATTTAATTAAGGAACACGATATTGCACAGACACAAATGAAAATGAGGTGCCATTCTAACTAGTGTAATTTATTTGTTGTGAAGTATTTGGGTATAATGCAATGGAATAAACAAAGGCGTCTCAAGGAAGTTGTTAAGAAAAGTGGGAAATAAAAACGAGGTAATAGATTTCAGACTTTTTTATCTTTATAAATTACGACTTAAAGGATATTTATAGGGTTGGGTAGAATGAGTATACCTATGTATTCCTATATAATTTTGAAATTATTTATTTTAACAAAGTAGTTAGCACAAATGTTTATTTAAGTACCCATCACCCGGAGTAGATTAGATTAAACTAATGATCCTTTTATCTAAGAACTGTATTCTGACTATAATGTCTAATATATTTAGAGTTCAAAGTCACGAGGTTGTCCATCAGTTAACCAAATTATTAAATTTAATCTATTTAAGCAAGGAATGGGTGGGTAGGTATATAAATCTAATTTATGAAAAGTTTTCTTAATATATATATATGTACATAACTATAAGGTTATTTTCAGTAAACATTTATTAAGATTTTAATATGTTAAATCTCCTCTTGCGGTTTATGAAAATCAAAGATTAACTCAAACAACTCGAGTTTCTTGTAGAGTTCGAAAAACTTATATACATATGTACATATGTTAATAAAACTTAAACAGAAAGGGTTGAAACTTTGAACTTATGAACCATCAATTCAATACATATAAACAAATATGTTTGAGGGCATAATATGTATATGACCATAATGTGTAATATGCAAAATTTCATTACGATTTTGATACATAAAAAGCAACTGATATTTTTAGCGTTGTAAACCAAACAGACGAATCAGTAAGCTATTGTTCCAATTTAACAACCTTCTTCCTTTATGACATCACTGAGATAGTCAAAGCGTATCATGAAATTTGGAATGGTGTGGGCCGAACGATAAAGAGCCTCGTTTCGAATTTGTAGAGCGGGGTCGAGTAAGAACCACGGAAGCAATTTAGCTTCCGCAGGCTTATCCGCTGAATATTAAAAAGCTATAACTCATACTGTCAGCACCACACATGATACTTTATTGGTAGCTGATGTTTTCAAGATACATATATCTAAGGACGCTAAGGAGCAAACGACTTGAGGACATTTTGTCTATGACGATGTCGTTTTTCGATATGGTTGCATACTCCGTGTGATAAACTCGAATAAAGTTTTCCATAAAAACTGTTTTGCATGGCTTTGGCAAGGCGAGAAAATATTAGAGAAAGGAAGAGAAAAACCAATATATGCATATATCACCTTAAACGTGACAAAATGATCTATCTTTATAGTTTTTAGACCTGCACCAATAGAGCTAGATGGAATCCTATTATTTTGTGTTATTAAAAAAAGCCTTTTTATCGTAATGCCTTTAGATATACATATGTATCATAATCATGTTAAACAGGCAATAATGGAGATTTACTTTAGCAACTATAAATATAAAATTGAATAATTTTTTGTCGTTGTATTGAATTTCAGAAATAGTGTACTAAATTAAACTACATATTTTAAAAATTGCGTTTATAATATTCAAAATATGTATGTATATACGATTTAAAAAAAAAAAGTTCGATATGCCTAAATACGATAACAAGTTCCATATAAAAATTTCAAGGAAATAAAACAATTATTGTACTTTTTATTACTTGAAATTTGAAGTCACATTTTATCAACATTTTATATATATAGTTACTATGCAAAATCGGCATAAATAAAATCTAGGAATATTGGTGATACATAGTGGAAATACAAAAACTATAATGAAAATATCTCTTAAATGTATAATTCGATTTTGTTGAAGCAAAACGAAAATAATGTAGTTTATAACAATTCCATATTCCATAAGAAATTTCAACTGAATTTTTGCAGTTACAATTGACTATACATATTATGTAACACCATCGACCATCTGCTACCGCATTTTTATGGTTTCATTGAGTTACATGGAGGAGGAAATCTGGAATCCAAGAAACATCTCACTGGCAACATCCGGTGTTCCTTTCTTTTTTATGACTTCTATATCTCCGTCAATATTCAAGAAGAAAATTTATGCGCCTTAAGTTATTATAGGATATACTCGTCAGTGGAAACTCACTAAAAATAATTAATAAGTTTAAAAACGCTAAGTTTTTACTCTTGCAATATGCTCGAATCAATAATTTCGTGTAAAACTCAATGCGAATGTTATGTATATGAGATTTAATTTATATTTATAGGTAGAATGCCGTAAATCTCTTACAATAGCAATTAATAAATTTGTAAACCTTCTAAACCTGCTCTACGTATTACCGTAAAATATGATACTTTAATCTACAAGGACCCGTTTTACATAATTTAGGAAATTATGATATCATTATTTAAAGTTAAACGAATAAATCTTTCTTTAAAATCCTAATTTACAGAAATTGAGCACTGCTTCAAACATTTAAATTTTTAGATGTTGGTATTTTTGTAAGGTTAATGCCCATTTAGTTTAGCTTCTGTTTAATATTTATATCGCGTAAAACTCAAATTATCTGACTTAACTGAAGCTTCCATGGGCTTAAAGGCCGAGTCAGATTACCTTATGATTTAGAATTTTAAAGGAAATTCTCGAGTAATCCAATTTTGTCTGTCATTTCAAAAGAGGGTGAACAATAAAAACGATAAAAATTAAAAGGTTTACAATTAAGATCGCAAAAAGAAATATCATTTTTCTGATGTTTAGAGTGAAAAAGTTAACACTGAATTTCTTAAAAATCAACAACTTTTAAAAATTGCTTGTTGAAACATGTATGAAAATATTTAAATTTACTCACAATTGTACACACAACATATGTATAATTAAACATTGTAAATGTAAATTAAACAGAAATTTGATAACAACATTAGATTGATATACATTAATTTCCTAATATTGAAACAGTTTGTGAGAATTTTGAATAATAATGGACTAGGAATACCACTTCGGAACTACAGAATCTGAATGCATCAGACGAATAATTCCTTCCCTATTGAATTTACTCATTTCCAAGACATCATCTGTTGGGACAAGATTGTACGAAGCCAATTTAAAGGCTCCTCTAGATTAACAACATTACAAACACCTCCTTAAATGATAAACATGACAAGCATTTCAAACAATTTATCAATTAATGCTAATAAATAGGCCTAAAACAATGTTTTGGAATCAGTTAATAGATTCAAAACCATGTTCAGACGTCCGAAAATTTGTCTTTACCCCAAAATCTAACCACCAAAACCTATAAAGCCGAACAAAAGGAATGGGATTAACCTTCCTTTTGAAATGTTCTTCAACTAAAGGAATGGCTTAGCAACGAACATAATTTTACTATACCTACGATCTGTTTTGGATGTTTATGCACGTTCTTGTTGCCATTAGAAAACGTTCTATTTGCTTACACTTATGTCGGGATTAGTGCTGTCTGACGTGGTACCAAAGAAAATTTATGACCCCGTTAAAATGAAGAAATACCCTTAGAGGTTTCAAGTTCAAATCCTCCTCCTGACATGGCTATCATAGAATCATAGTTAATGCTACGACCATTTGCACTCAATCAAAAACCGATATATTCCCGAAGTTATGTGGCTTTTATGATTTCTTAGAGAGACTTTCTATCATAAATAACCTTTTGCGCCATAAGCCAGTCGCACGTGCTCCCTGACCACTTTTTGGGTTAATGAAAATATATTGAAGTGTGAAAGGTCAAAGATCGTTAATCTCTAGAAATCTTACATGCATTCAGTCTGTGATGGAATACAACGGAATTTGTATAGAAAAGGCGAACATTTTCCCGGATGAGTTCCCATCGAAAAACGAGTGGTAGTTGCGTTTTTCTATGTTTCTTGTTGAGAACCGTCCCAGGAAATCCCCTTAGTCCTTGACTGAAGGATTAATCACGTAAAGGGCTTCAGGCACATACAGTTGCCATCATGATTCAGTCCTTTTGCCAACCGGCTGGACAGGAAAAAGGACTCTTTAAACGATTTCAAACTGAATCGGAAAATTTGTTGTATGTAATGAGCTGAAATATAATATATTTTATAAATTTAATATAGCAAAACATCTTCCTTCAGTCAAACTTAAAACGATGGAAAAATAAAATATAAAATGTGAAAAATGGTCTAATATTGAACTTTTTGAGATCGAACCTAAATTGATTACGAATTGTGAAGATGATATGCAAAAAAGGGACGGTTATTTCCGACCCAGTTTCATTGAATTTTAGATGTAAATGAAGGTGAAGAAGATGCTTGAAAAGATGGACCAAAAGAGGTTTCCAGAGTTTGCATTGGTAAGGAACCACACTTTTGATGGCCTATTTCGGTCTTATCACTATTCCAGAGTCAATTATATGGAGGATAGCTAGATCTAGACATTTTCTGCGGAATTCTCAAATTTATTCCGAAATAGCTGAGTGGGGCGTGACTGCAGAATCGGCATTTCCTTTTACTCTCTCTCCCTGGCTCTGGAAGGATGTTGTAAGATGTAAGTCGATGCAGGGGACTAAGAATACAGGGAAGGAAGTGTAAAGTCTTGCCTCAAGTTCGTTTCCTTCCTAATTAATGATGTCAATTTACCGTAATAGCCATCTACGACATTTCAAGAGGTTTTATTAATTGAACCAAGTGCCGACTTAATTTTTCTTGTTATGGCGACTTATAGTCTTATGATGAATTTTCTTATAGGCAGTTAGGAAAATCATATTCCCTCGTTATTAGCGCTGTTTAGGTGAACGTCTTCCTGCTATATTTTATCAAACAAAATGAAATTAAAGTTTATATTTCATTTTTACCAATCAGCAGCTGTTGTTTGATGTACTTTGCTAGCTAGGGTCCTTCAGTTTTCTTTATTTATTGTATTGAATGGTGTCTTCTCAAATAACGGGAAGGAAGGATTTTTCAAAATAAACAAACCAATTCAATTTCAGAGGGTTTTGTGAAAGGGGCGCGTACGTAAGTTGGGATTTAAACCCTCCCGTATTTTTACTATATACCGTCCATTGTAATGAAATCATAGTGGAAGAAAAGTAAATTAACTTGATAGTAAGTACTCGCACTTATGCCTTAATCCGATGACTGACAGAAATTAAATTCTAGTACTATATTTACATAATATATGTATATGTAAGTAAAATAGGTATAGCACGGTTTTAAGACATCAGATTTTTATTTAGAGACACTGCAAAATTAATAATAATGATAATAATAATTTGACAATCATCTATTTCCTATTTGTGTGAAAACTGCAATCAAACATTTATTCGAATCCTCCAAATTTATAGATTGAATTCGGATTGATTGTTGAATTAATTATTGTAAGATAAATATGTAGGTAGATAGTGGATACTAATATACCCTTCTTTATTAGCTTGATTAAAATTTTATTTTTTTCTTAAAAACTCTATTTGTCTTTGTTTGATTGGTGAATGAAAATACAATTTTTGGGGGAAATTAAACTTCGCTTGAAACTTTACTTACTCATTTCGGTCGTCAATTATTAAATTTATTCAGTCAGTCGGTAATTTAACAACATTATTGGCATTATTATAAGTAGCATAAATAAATAAATAAATAAAAGTATGGGAAATGGTTATTGGAACTTATGAATTTATTATTATTTGTTTAAGAGGTAAGCTGTTATTATGTATATTGAAAAAATAAAAGCGTTCTGTTAATTCCTTTCGAGCTGGGAATTGCCAAACCTTTTTTCGTGGGAAGGGTAAAAATAGGCATATACATACATGTATTGTATTTTCTGAATTCCCTGGGCAGAAATTCTATAATTTGTAAAGGGGAAACAAAAAAAAATTATAATTTATAATCGTTGCGTTTCTGTTCAAAGTTAATGAATAATTTATCAAGTGCTTTACGTTAATCTGTAATCTGGATAAGCCAAAAAACACATAGCTTCTTTCATGTATATTATTCCGGTTATTTTTAGAAATAAAAGCCCCAAAAATATTTTATTCGTTTATCGTGTAAGAAATATGGAAATTCAACTACTATACAAATGTCTGTATCTGAAGATTTACAGGTAAAGCCTGTTGAAATTCCCAGGTTGGTAATGTGCAGCACGAGTCTGCAATAAATTTTATGTTTGCCCGAAAAAAAAAAAGAAATACAATATTTAAAATCCATAGAAAATGTACTCACCTCACGCGCCCTTAGCGCATTGTCCCCTCGATGTTTTCGATAAAACGCAGCGAAAACAATTTTTAACTAAATTTCTTCATGTTTTCACAGATCACAAAAGGTGAGAAAAGTGTCAAAATAAACAGAACACAAAAATAACATTAGCAAAACAGAAAGAAAGCAATTCACAAAGAGCACTTGAACGTGTGGCCCAGTGAAAAAGGGTGAAGTACCTCTCGACTGGCGCGCGTTATTTTGTACGCTTTCCGCGCGCGATACGCGCGAGAATCAAATTGAAGCAATTACGAGGCGCTACGGTTTGATTAGCACTTTTTTATACGCATGGTGCGCTATCACAATTGGCGAGATCATATATATAGTTTATTTTATGCTAACAAAATACCACAACAATGAAGCAGTGCAACTGAGAGGGGCTTTGTAAATTTCAAACAATTGAAAATCAAAACCGATTTAATCACAATATTTATGAAATATATCTTTAAAATATACCGAAAATTAACTATACTACAGCCCGGTCTACTTCAGTAGCCACAAGAACGCGCTAATCAACCGCAGCCACAATTGGAAAGCTTAACCGCCGTCGATTGGTAGTCCACCTCCTGAAATATTCGCCCTCCCACGAAATACCTTATCGCGAAAAAACAGACGTCACTCCGATGGACGGTGAGCAATTGACTGACCGAAGCTCTGCGACTCACAACACTTTTGTATCAACTGACAACAAATAAAAAAAAAATATATATTAATTCAACGTTCGTCTAGCCAGAAGTACGACTATCTTGATACCACCAGTCCTAGCGAAAAAATAGTAGCTCCTACCAGCGCCAACTGTTGAACTCTACATCCCGATTTGTCGGACCCACAGGCATCACTAGAGCTCGTCGAAGGGATGATAAAAGCATCCCTCCATCTTTTGCCTCCGGTAGACGGAGTATGCGCCCTTTTTAACTCCCTTAACTAGCTCCTAATATTTTCACATAGGATTCGTAACTCTGCACCACCACCCACCCACTTTGCCAAGATATTTTTTGGACAATGGAATTCTTACCGAGATCAATTTTATTGCAATATTGTCTATATTTGCTCTACCCTCAACCGGCTCGACTATCAGACTTTATCAAAAAAACGTAATTGGGTTTTATGTGATAAAAATTTTCCCCTTTAGCCAGTATTTTCATTCTATACAAGCACAAAAATAAATGAATACAATTTAGAAAAATTCGAAATATCTCTCAAGGGAAATTCTTTTAAGTTGAATATTAGATAGGACTTCCTAGCTCAACCAGGACAACTATGTACTTATTTTTTTTTTCAAAACTATATGTACAGTACATATATTGCCTTATATCACATCATTGGTCAGATACGTGCCAATATTCGATAATATGA
This sequence comes from Machimus atricapillus, assembly GCA_933228815.1. Taxonomy (NCBI): domain Eukaryota; kingdom Metazoa; phylum Arthropoda; class Insecta; order Diptera; family Asilidae; genus Machimus; species Machimus atricapillus. Next base: position 10,130,773 of record OW121785.1, read on the forward strand.
ATTTTCAATAGTGTATTTGAAAATAAAACAGCAATCAACAATTTTTAACGCCGCCTCTGGTATTTTGAAAAAAACAAGAGGATGAACGAAAGTTGCTTCATTTTTTCTCCTCGAAGTTTAGGGACTTCAGCCAGGTTGTCGCCTTTGAAGATAAATGAAGATAAAAGCCTAAGGAAACGCTGTACCGTGTAAAAGCCCTGTACATGAGCGTAGTAAAAATGCGGGTGTTCTTAGAAAGAGAGACTCATTGAGCAAGCGAGATGGAAAAGCGGCACCCCCTGAGCGAACTGTTAAATGTGTTTTTGACTTAATATAACTTGTATTTTAGTTAGTATCATCAATTAATAAGTGTTTAAACTATTGTGAAAAACATTGTGAGCAAGTGCGGAAGACTTAAAATTTGGTGCATTCGAACTTTGTTTACACTGCAATTGAAAGGGTTATGTGACGTCATAATGTTTTGGGTATCCTTTTAAAAGACGGCGTTAAAAGAGAATTTTCGGGGAGGCTTGTGCCCAAAAAATTGAAGATTGTTCAATTTTTGAATAAAGTAATATTAAACTAACAAAAAAATTATAATGTAAATGCACTTTATTAATTATTAAATTTCAACTTTAGATTCTCTGTAAGATCTTTTGTTTACCCACTGTACAGAATGTGTTTTATTCGCGCCGCCACTTCTCGACTAACACAAAAGCAAAGACTGCAATGGCTGCGTTCATCTGCGATGCTTTTTTACACTTTTTGTGTTCTTAATCAGCTTAATGGGTGTCTTAACACTAGCAAACGCATTTTAGATTTAGTGTGGGTAAATATTAATTGCTGCAATATTTCAGTGGTAAATTCGTTATCTCATTTGTCCGCCATCGATATAATCATCATCCACCATTAGATATGCAAGTTTCATTTGAAAAAATCAAGTCAAAAATTTTCATTTCAAGAAAGTTATATTTATAACACACTCAACAAATTTGTTGCTGGCATTGACTTTTCTTTCATTACAAAACTTGAAACTAACGAAGCTTTCGATTTGTTTTATAACATTATTAACACTGCAATTGAGTCGTCTGTGCCGGTCAGATGCAAAAAATAATTATCATAATTAGTTCTCTATTTCTTTGATCAATACTCTTAAATTAAAAGAAAAATATATAAAAAAGGAATAAAACGTTTAAATAAGAGGGCGGGCTACGATACACATATGTACATATTTTCTTATCTGCGAAGAGATGCAAAGCAACAACTAAGAGATTTTCGGTATAAATACATTGAACTCAGAAAAAAATCATAAATAAAGATGTTAAAACGCTTTGGTCATACACGAAAAAACTTGAGCAAACGAATTCTTACTCGAAGGAATTAAAATATAAAAACGAAATCGCTACAACGCCTTCTAAAATTTACTCTCCTTTTGCCACTTATTTTAAATCAGTATATACACATGTACAATAAATTAATAATAATAAAAATCATCGCAGCGAGCGCATCCCTTGTAGCAAACTTAGTGCGCCTGGAAACGGAGTGACATGTCATTTATAAATAATATTCGTGGCGAGTGAAAACCTGGCGGAGGTCCTGATTGAGCCAGTTAAAGTTTTTCTTTTTTGATTTCTTACACGCAATTTAAAATACGATCCAAATAAGTAATTATTGCAAATCGCTGATTGGTTAATAGTTTCACTCTTTACCCCCAAGGCAGAACTGAAGGTCCAAGGCTATAGAAATGTCGGAACAGCATACCCCATTTTTTATAGATATAGCTACGCAAACCGAGGCTTGCGTTTCTGTAAGAAATTTGAAAACGTTTGCTGAGCGGGGAATCGTCGCGGTTCCTATGGAGTCAGAGAAAGGAATCCAAACCGAGAGCGACCCCATAATAATGAATGCAATGTCAATGCTGAACTCGTCACAAATATTAGCATTAAAAGAAATAATACGTGATCCGGAGCCAATACATCCTAATGATTTTGACAGATTGATATGCAAAATTCTTGAAATCTTCAATTTGGCCCAGGAACCACAACTTACAATGTAACACCAACAGGAGAGAACACCAGGGATCGCAAAATTAATTTCAGTTAGTAGTCTATATATACACTTCCTTCGTTGGTTGTATTTTATGAAACATGATTATATATGTATGTATTTTTCCATATTTATTTCAATAAAACTCAAATTATTCATTTAGTTCGTTTCATTAAAAATTATATTTTACAATAATTCTGTGGATGCAATTGATTTCAGTTCAATAGATTTTATAAATATTTACAGATTTAGTAATCGTGATATTAATTAAAACTTTTAAGAAAACATTTTGAGAATATTAACATAAAATAACGCAAGCGACATCATAAATTAAGTTTTTAAAAAGTTAATCAACAGTTTTATAACTTCTAATATTTGCGTTAATGTACAAGTTAAAGTTGGTAATCCTAATCAAATATAGAAAACTGGATATTTATAAACTGAAATGAATGAAATTAGATTAAGGAATGTATTCACTTTTCCCTTTCAAAAACGATGCATGGCTTAGACTGCAATTTTTCGAAATGTTTTGAACTTCCTTTCTGATTGATCCCCACATCCCTTTACGTGAAATTCAATTCGAAGATTAAACGAACTTATATAAAATACTATTCAAGTAACTATTTATTTCATTACATAACACATATGTATGTATATAAACATTTTTCATTGGAGTTTCTCTTGAAATTTTTAAAACTTCTTCACGAAAATGAAATGAAAAGGAATTTACTGATTTCAAGTGAATTCATAAAAGGCTTCAGATTCCAGAAGAAATAAATAAAGAAGTCCAAGTAATTCATTCTTTTAAAGAAAGGAAAAGTTGATGCATTCTGGGAATGGGTAAGGTATTCAAATTTAAATTTATTATTCAGAGCTAATGAAATTGTTATTATTTTTTTCGCTACTTTAATTAGTTTTATTTATATTTTGATTTTTTTTTTGTATGCATTTATCTTTTGTTTATAGAATATTAAAATAACTTTAAAGCAACGTAAAACAATAAGTTCCCCAAGGCACATTAAAATAAAAACACCGGAAATTCATCTATCGGGGACTGCAAAAAATTGTTGTAGTGCATTTTTAATTAAAACAATATCAATTTTTAGCTTTTATGTAAATTCGTAATATGCAATCCTGAAAATCCTTCAGCAACAATTCTAAGCCGTATCCAACCATACAATTCGTAAATTGCGGCCTTAAACACCTCCAATAATTAGCTTAAGGTAAATCGACCAGGAAATGAACTTATTGAACGTGAATGTATTTCCTCAGTTGGCATTTGCGGTAAGAGCATTTTACTATTTTGTGATTAGTGCAATAATATTTGTCACTATTTTTAGATTTAGATTTAATGTGATTTGAAAAAAACTGTTTCTTATATCCCACATATCACACGAAAATATGCAATAAAGTAAATTTACCGATTACATAGATCTCTTTTGTGTTAACATTTCTTATGATACCATATAATAACGAAATAATTTAAAACATGCTTAAATTTGTGTATTTCTTATAGTAGTTTTTTATTTCGCTTCCACCCATCACGAATTCCTATGCCGACCTTTCCTATAATATTTTATGCTTCTGAAAAAATATTTGTGTTGATTTGTTACGCACATTTTTCTTAAAAAATAATTAACGACATTACACACATACATAAACAAGTAGAGTTTTAAGCTAAAATTATTTACGTATATATTTTACTTTGCCACATTTGAAAAAAAAAAATAGGAATGGTAAGTTCAGTATGGTGCTTTGTTTACACCTTGAATTATGTTAATATTAAAAAATAGTCCACACGTCACCACTGACTACTGATTACTGATTACATTCTTCGTCAATATTTACAACCATCTTTGTTAACATCATATGTAAAACGGTTTTACGTGTATCACAATTGAATGAGATATGATAGAAATGACTATACATATTTTGTTTACATGAAACTTACATGTATTGAATTTAAAAAAATAAAATTTGAAAATACTTAGGCAACATATATATGTTTGTATATACATATATAAAACCTTCTCTTTTTTGAAAGGCGGTCAAAATTCTAACAAATGCTTTGATGTTCTGAGTTAATTAAGTTGAGTACCAAGACGAGATCAAAAGAAAAACGATGAAAATCAGCCAACACATTCCAGAGGTATTAATATGCTCGTGGCGTACAAATTCAAAATCAGAGATGATGGTTTGAAGTACACAAACTGGAGAATTATGTAAATTGCTTCAACACCAAAACGAAAACCTTATACTTAGCGTTACTTCAAAATATAAGCTTTTTATAATAACCAAATTTTATGAAATTAAGACAATTTTAGTATACGAAATAAAACTTGAGAAAAACAATTATTTTGATTGTTTACCATATAATGTACATGGAGGGCTTCAAAAATCATTGCCTTGATAAATTAGACAATTAGAGTCGCACTTCTGATTTGAATTTACGTAAGAAACCTAGGGTGCACCTGTTAAAGACATTAAGGATATAATCCACTCAGCCAACGAAATACATAGGTATATTGAAATTTTAATGGTTTCCGAGAGTTAAATAAAAATTTATATGAAAAATTAGAAAAAGACGTTAGATAAAAGAATGGCATTGAATATTATGTTTTATTTTATTATTGCAATTTTAGGTCTACGAAAGGTCGGATGGATGGGTTCTTCTAAAATTAATATTTATCAAAATATTTCCCTGAAAAACTTCCGAAGCAAACTTTTAAAACAAATAATAATAGCTTCTGTGGTATTATTATTGTTATTAGTGTTGGTTGCCTGAATTTTGTTAGACAAAAATGTCATAAAAAATGTCTAAACTATTAATTACAAACAGCCCTAACAAATTTCCATAGTTAGTGTTTTAAAATATTCAACATATTTTGAACATATTTAGCCAAACTGTTAGCTATTTCTACAGAAGATTAAGCGACATTTCTCAAACTAAAAGAAAAGTGTAAAGATCTATTTTTATTATTATTATATTATTATAATTTTGTATCTACTTTAGTTTTATCTATGTCTTAAAAAATTGTTATTTTTTGCAAAGAAAACATTTAAAATTCCTGCATTTTTTAGAAATAATAGCAACATTTACATTTGTATAAAAATTCCTTAGTAAGGGTCTTAAATTTTCAGATTAATTGATATTTTTGTACAAAAAGGTCTTTTGCAAGAATTGGGACCCTAATTGGATTGTGGAAAAAAAATATATGAAAATTTATAAAATGCTTGTTTACCACTTATTTTGATGTATAATATTATTAGACTTATTTCATTTATTGTAGATATATTTTTGGAAGACTTGTGTTATTAATGTAAATTAATCTTCATTAAAACAATGTAGACTGAAAATAAAATATGTAGCTTGCAACATTAAGGATTGGAATATAAGCGTCATCTTCTTCGTAGCTAAATAGATAATGAAAAAAATGAATTCATTTAAACAAAATTCAATTCACTTTCGATGTCCCTTTGTTCGCTGGTTAGCAAACTTCTAAAAAATTTATAGTCTACGTCGTGTCTGTCGTGAAATTTATTGATACCCTTTGAAAGGTAAGCAAGCAAATTTCTTGAACGTTTTCTGAACATTGTTTTTTTGTTTTTTTCTGTAGCCTTAGATATTGCACGTCCATTAGATAAACGAAGTTGCCGTGACCCATGCCCCAATTTACCGGGAGTAAAACCTTAATAGAGGTGATATTGACACCAAAAAGGGTTCCTGCTTGCATGACTTTAGCAAAATACGACCCAATTAAGTAACAATTTTAAGATTACAATTGTTCCTCGATCGAACTTTTTCATTTCTTGTCTTCTAAGGATAAGAAAAAACGCCCTTGCGTAATTAGAGTCACGCGATTCCATCACCTTTGGGACTATTTACCAGCGGTGCAAAGCAGAATGAACTGCTTTCTCATCCCCCGCACCTCCCTTGGTGACATTGTTAAAATTCAATGGAAGACACGATTCTCTAGCCATCTTAATTTTTTTTTTTGCCTCTTATTTTTTATTTTTTTTTTCTGGTTTTTATTTGCTGTCTTTCAAGGCATTTCAGTCCTTGCTCGAAGTTACCCAGCAATTTCGTAATTGGCGGCACATGCTGCCTTTGGAGAAGCGTGCCTTTTCCGTTTGGCTTTTTTACTTGCTTTAAACTCATAATGGAGTTTACAGTTTTTTTAATATTTGTCTTCAAATCTTCCATTCTCCATTTAAAACACTTCCGGTTATCTGGTCATCCTCAAATTTTGCGCACAGCTTTAGTGTGGATCACAACACAAATTAGTATATTTAATATTATAGTATGGATCCAATATGACGGCCACAACAAAATTGCGAAATACCTTTTTCATTATAACACGTAGAACATAATAAGTTGTGTGACATTAATTCTAAATCCAAGATGGCGGACTCTTATATTTTGAATTTTATGCAATTTCCACCAAACTTGGTACTTGGGAGTTTTCGGGGCCACTGATTTCAAACCCAATTTTCCGAATTTACGATTTCAAGGTGGCGGAATTAAATTTTATAATCAAATCTACCGATATTTTTTTCATATCTTTGTCCTCGTTGGTCTCATTTCTTTCTAGAGGATAATATTTAAATTTTCGGTCTAAAATTATCTAAATTTTTGAAAATTTTACTTCTTTGAAAGATTAATTTTTTGCTTATTTGGCCTTACTGTTCAAGAAAAACCGAGCGCGCGTTTTTAATGTTGTCGCGCAAATATGTATGTATGCATATGTGTATATACAATGTTATATACATTATTTCATTTAAGTCTGTAAATTGAGAAAAACAGCACTAGTCTGAACTCTCATGGAATATTGATCAGAGTTAGGGCTGATTTCCCCGAAAAAATAGGAAAAATAAATACAATCAAATAGGAGTAAAAAGAATTTCTGCGTGCCAATGAAGGACGTAAAGACCGACGACAGCGGCTTGATTGCTTTTAAATTGCACGCGGGAGGTTGCTTAATTAAAATTTGAATTGGCTGTCTTAGGTCGAAGTCTGTTTTGCGGGCAGTTCATTTTGCGGCCATATCCGCGCAATTACTTATTATTTCCTGTTCATTACAAAATTGAGTTCTTTTTAATTTCTTAGCCATTATTTTCGTTCTTTTTAATTAATAATGTTTAGTAAGACAATCTATGCCATGGCTACGATTTAACAATTTCTATTTATTAAACATTCAGCTACCTGCTATTGGATTAACCGCCAATTTGGAAGTTCATAAAATTTTCACAGGATCACATAACTTATGAAATTGTGAAAATAAAGAAATCTTGAACAACAGCAATTGTGTCTGGGTGCAGAAAAGAATGGTTTTGTGCATATTTTATACAAGACAAAAGAATACTAAGCTACATACATACATATATACAAATATTATAATTATAATATATAATAATCTAATAGTGGTAAAATGGGGGATAAACATTTGTATGAAAATCCGCTATTTTAAAAGTTGGTTTGAACATGTTTCAGGGTTTTAAGAAAATCTACCCTTAAACAATACCAATTTTCATGGTTTTAATATTTGAAATTACGGAACTCCCATACAAACTTTAAATTCCTTTTTTAACCCCTCAGAGCATGATTTTCCAAAAACTCTGAAACACGTCATTCTTAATTTCCAATCAAAAGGCTTAACACCAATTTTAATGGTTTTAACAAAAAAAAAAATAGTGGGACTCCCGTACATACATACTCTCATTCCCCATTTAATCCCCTTTTAAAAGGATAAACGAAAAATCTGTTATATCCACGCAGCATAACTTCGGAACGTGACGACGAATTCGAGTGCGATGTTTTTTATGAGAAACACCAAAGAAAAGCAAAACACCCTGTAAAAATTAAATAAACTTTTTGTTGACTAAGCAAGGATTGCGACTAAAAGTTCAATCTAAGTTTAATTGCATTTGAGCCAAAGAATTTAACTTCCTTATTAGAATGTCAAAAATCATTCCTTTAAAATAATGAATAATTTCATAAATTTAAAACCATAATAATTTGGTGGGAATGTGGTATTAAACCTATCTTTTACTGTTAACAGTTTATATAGTTTATTTTATATTAATTAAATTTTTTGTTGGAAAATTATAGTGTTACAATAAAAGACTTCAATATTTGAAGATATAAAATTACTTAAAGCTTTTCAGAAGGATGTCGTATAACAATGTTTTCTTGAATCTAATAAATTTTTGACATGCTCTTCTCTCTGTTAATCATTCCTGGAAAGTTGTACAAGTTCAAGAAATATGTAATTTGACTTGTCGTCCCTTTAACTGGCAGTGACAGACAGGGATGAGAATTGAAATTGGAGCCCAACAAAGGGCGTGACGAGCACATGCATGCTTTTGGAACAAGTTGCGCCTGACGTATTTTGTTACTATTAACAGAAAACCCTAATTTCACATAGCATTGACTGCAAACGGTGCAGAAGGGCTCTTGCAGAGCTCTGTGCACCCCCACTGGATTTAATGGTCACCAACAAAAGTTTGATGCTATAAACTGCAGGATATTTGCACCATTTTTAGGAAAGATGTTCCATTATTCAGGAAAGGAAAATTGCTGAAGACCTGGAAAAAGTTGGAGCCACTTTCAAGTTTTTATTGCGATAATAGTTTTAGTTTCCGTCAAGTTTTTTTTTTTTGTAATTTCTGGAAAAAGGGCAGCGGATGTGTTCATTTGTGGGTATACCAAGTTTAGTGATGTTCTACAGAAAGAGTTTCTTATAAATTTCAAAATTAAGTCTCTAAGAAAGGTTCACAGGAAATAATCATTATCACAAACACAAATAGTATTTTTCCTAGTTTTCTTAAAACAGACCTCAATTTCATAAACTATAAAAAAGAAAATCTTAGTAAAATCTTTTTCCAGTATACTAAAAATGTTTACAATTAATTTTGGAATGTATGCAAAGTAAATATATGCATATTAACTTCAAAATGAATCTTAACAACATCAAGTCTCTCTGAATTCTCTTCAAAAAGAATTATCCCTTGAAGATGAGGAAAGTAAATCGTTTCCAGCCCGATCCGCTTAAGAGATTTTTAAAAGGGATGAAAAAGTTTAAGACTTTTGAAGCCCACTTTCTCTTTCAAAAGCTTTCAAATAAAATTGAGTTTCAAAATGAATTTGAATCGAAATCTTGTTTCGCCTTAGAGCACCCCTTTTGAGAGGACGAAATAAAAATCCTATGATAAATTTATGTGATTTTCTATTTTTGATGAGGTTGTGTAATTACTTTAATTTAAACATGTTTTAAAAATTTGAAATAAACGTACATATAAAAAGTAAATAAAATCTTTTGAAATTATGTCAAAAGTTTATCTGTTATAAAAATTACTTGAATAATTCATTATTTGAGTACCTACTTTAATTTAGAGTAGTTAAGTACTGATAGTGGCTTGAACCATTGAACCGAGTCACATGAAAAAACCTAATAATAGTTAATTTTTCGTTCTCTCTGTTTCTCTGAACGATTTTATTTACTTTATGAAATTAGCTATATTTATTTATCTGTAGTATTAAAGTTTTGAAATCTAGTCTATGTACATATATTACAGTTATAATCATTGAATTTATTTGTACAACAGAATATTGTAAAATCTATAGTACTATATATTCCGAATAAATGCATATTATGTTATTATTACTCGAGTTTTAAGGGCAATTTTTAACAAACTTGAGTTATTTATTCTATGCGAATAAATATTTCAAAATTAAAACTATGTAAAATTAAAATTGAATGTTAATTCTGTTTCTCGTTTTCTCCTGATTTGAAAGAGTGTTAAAAAATTTGTTAAAAACTCGATAGTAACAAGCAAAAATGTAATCGAAGCACACCTGTTGTAAATTTTAGTGCACGCCAATTTGCATACATGCCGATGCCAATTTGCAAAAATTGAATGCCCGTGAGCATCTCCAAAATTAGGCACCATGTAGTTTATAACGTAAGCAAAACCTCAAAAGGAAAAAATACAAAAATAAATCGTTCCGAAAATGGGATGAGTGCCGTTTACGAAACGTAACGAGCAGGTGATTTCGCGATGCAATTATCACTTCCGATTTGAGGCGACGTCGGACGGGACTGGCACAGATTTATAGACACGCGCTTCGCGAATTAACCGGTGACGGGGGCAGGTGGACACGTGCTACGAATTCGAAATCGTTGATTGTTTTACCTGAAATCTGACCAATAAATCCGCTGGCTGGGTGGCTATTTAGTCGCTTTGGCGTGTCTGGAACAGAAAATTTAACGAACAATGAAAAGCTGTTAAAGTGATGTCGTTGGCTCCTAACGCAGACGCTACTTTTTATATAATCATTTTTTTACTGTCCTACCTGAGGGCAATTCTAATGCGGAAACCGAAATGCGGTGGAAGCAGTTTATACCCAATTAATTTTTAGTTTTAGCAGAATATGTTAGTAGTTTTTCGCGAACAGTTATTTGAGGCCAAATAAACATAATTTGTTCTTTTATATCTTTTTAACTATTTGACTCAAGTAAGTTGTGTTATTTTTAAAAGTAATTTTAGTATATGTAACTTATTATTCTATATATTATTATGATTTTAAATTACCTTTTCAACGATACCCCACTCGGTGGAGTTAGTAAAGATTTTCTTATTCATCCCCACTTTGCATAGAGCCTTAATTTTTTTTTCAAAAATCTTAATACATAATATACACCAAATTTTAGTACTATGGTCTTAACAGTCTCTAAATAGACTGATTTTATTTTTTTATTTAAAAACATTTTCAATTTAATTAGGTAATAGGCAGTGTAAACAGAGGTATAGTTTTTTTTATTAATTAGATTACACTGAAATTTTCAGTTCACTCAGGATTTAATTTTTAAGTATTGAGTCTAAGATACCATACAAACAATATTTTAGGTTATTGCAACTGTCGCCTTGCAAAATCAACTTCAAGTAGCAAATTTTAGAATAATCAATATAAATTATATGTTACAACCCAAATAATTCAGTACATATCAAAATGCAAATGATCAGGAAAGTTTCTAGTGTAAGTAAAATAAAATGTGATAGGATAGTTCATATCAAATTTTTTTTCTTGCAGTTAAAGCCTAAAACAATGGGGTTTTTCGAAAAGCTTGAGGCTTATAAACAACCCTTAGCCTTTAAACGTAGTAACTTTTCAAGAGCACTTTCTTCTGCGCAAAAGTGTTTGACGCCGTCGGAAAATCTAGATGAAAGAAGTCGATTAAGTGCAGATAAAAAGAGTGATTCTTCCAATAATGTAGGCTTAAAGGAAAGCGTAAAAAATGCAAAATCTCCTGTATCGCCCAATATTGGAAAATCGGGTAATTTCAAACCCAAGCATGTAAAGGTGCTGCACATTCCGCCTAACAGGCAAATTGAAAAAAATATTGAAAACATTGGCCAGGGTGCTGAACCGACAAAGGTAGCTGCTTTAGTCTCAACTAATGTAAATACTGACGATGGCCTTGTTGGTGATTTAAATAATGAGCAAATTTCAGCTATCAAATTCCGTAGTAAAATGTCGAAAAATTTGATGCTTCTCCCACTTGCGATCTTCGAAAATTCTCAGTTGTCGACTTTGTCCTCTCATAATGAAAATAATGATAAGGAAAGACTTCATGATGAGGAATGTGAATGTTCCATTAATAATCAGAGGGATCCGAAGGAAACTACAGACGACAATGAAGACTTTTTCTTCCAGCTTCCTAATGATGTAAGCCCAAAATTGGAAAAGACACCAATTTCTTCGATGAAAGTGGACTTTCAAATGGAGCTCCCGAACGTAGAAAAAGTTATTGAAGATTACGTAAATTTAATGAGCAGTCCTCACAGTTTTGATAATAACTTAGATAAAAGCAACTCAAAATCTAAACAACATCTAACGTTTAACTTTAATTCAGAAGGTGGCGAAAATGGCAATATTACTAACAAATTTACGCCAAATGGAACAATTCCTCTTGATTTTAAAGTTGAAATCAGTGGAGTTTTAGGACTTAGTATGAGTCAAATTGACGAGAAAAAATTGCACGAAGTAAGTAATGTGGATTTCAAAAGTCTCATAGCAGCCATTACTGGAAATTTGGCCAATATAGCGATTCAAAAAAGTTACGAACATATGGGGCAAAGAAACTTTTTCACGTCTATGGGCAATTCTTCTTTTAATATTTTCCAAACTTATACAACCACTATTAAAAAGTCTTCTGAAGTACAGAAAGCTGAAAAATCTAATAACATTAATAATAAAAATAAATTAATTAAACAGGAAAATCTTCCAGGTAAGAGTTTAATTACTGTGCCAACAACTTCAATCTCTAAAAGTAATGAATCCTATACTGACACTCCCATCATAAATACGATAAATATTACTGAAAATACTGAGTTAGTGCAAAGTACTCAGAATATCAAAAATACAGAAAAAGGTGAACTTGAAAAGAATAGCATTTCTTCAAAATTGGAGAATGAAGCGCTTCCTCTCATATATTCCGAAGGTTACGTTTTTAGGGAAAAATTGCACAAACCGGAAGATTATGCGTCCGTAATCCGTCCGACCTCGACTAACATTGATGGGGGATCCGAAAGTCCCATGACCGAGAACCCTAAGAAACTTGAACTCCAAGATAAGGAATATAAGTGGACAAATTCTGAATTACGCACTCTAATGCAAACAAGGTCTCAGTTCATATCGGATATAAACAAATATTTCAAGGATACCAAAGGAGAAATGACCAACAAGTCCAGTATAGATTGCAATGAAAATAAAGAGAAAGATGGCAATCCCAAAAATAAAGACCCAAAGACGGATTGTTTAGCAACAACTAATAGCAGCTTACCCGTTTTATATAAGAAGAATTATTTTCCTCTCCAAATAATAGAAGAAATTACAAAAGGATTGAAGAATTATGCAATAATGCTATCAAGTTTCTGCCAGGTATCGAATTCGGAAAAGGACAGCTCTGTCAAAAAAATGGATTATTCTGCCTTTAGATCAGTCAGCAAAAAAACAGATACAGTTTCTTCATGCAAAAAAACAAATAAAAAGGAATCAAAATCGGACTCTTGTACAAAAAGTCAGGAATCAAAATCAGACTCTTGTACAAAAAGTAAGGAATCAAAATCGGGACTTTTTGGATCGAAAAGTCCCGCTGTTAAGATTGATCCTTGCTCTCCTTTCACTTCATTATCTAAGAAAGCAACTTCTACTTCAGGAAAAAAGGATCAGAAACAACATATCTGTTACACATTACGTAAACTAACAAAAGCATCCAAAGGTGACCAGAAATCAAGCATCAATACAGTATGTTCCACTATATGTGGAACTAATGAAGATTCTGGGAAAAAGTTTTACAAGAAACCAGAATCAAAAATAGATTGTTCTTCCTCAGGTGGGAAGAAAACAAAATCAGGCACTAAAAAAATAGATTGTTCCGCTCTATGTGGAAAAAAAACAGACTCATGAAAAAAGGATGAGAAGAAATAGGAGCCCAGAATACAATGCTCTGTCATAGGTGAAAAGAAATCGGATTCCGGCATATGCGGAAACGAGGACGACAAGAAATCAAAACCTAAAATTGATTGCTCAGCCTCAGGTGGAAAGAAATCAGAATCGAAGATAGACTGCTCCGCCATATCCGGCAAAATGAACGACAGCAAATCGAAATCAAAAGTTGACTGCTCAGCTAATAGAGGTAAGTTACGCTATTCACTTTTTCCTAAAAAGTTTTGTAGGAAATTAATTTCTTCCAGCACTTGCTGGAGAAGGAAGCCGCACGTGATCATCCAGGTGAAACAAAAAATGTACCAGGAACCTTAAATTTCTGCAAACCGCATCATGCAAGCAGCCACTTTCATTTTTCTTTTCTTCTCCGAAAGCGAACGAAAAATGTGCCTATCAACATATTTTCATTACTTTCTCATTGAAAGTTTCTAAAAATATTGTAAAAATTACCAGTAAAATACTTAGATTTAAGCGTAATTACAGTCGGGTGTTGCTTTGTTGAAAATGACTATATGCATACGTAACTGCAAAAGTAGTTGAAATGAACAGGAATTATTTTACGCATTAATCAACTATAATTGTAGTCAAATGTAAATAACAAAATTTTTAAAAATGACTAAATTTCTAGTAAATGTCAGGATAACTATAAAATAACTAAAAATTTGGTTCAACTGACCAGAAAAATAGTTACGAATTTATCAACCATTATTATAGTCAAATTTAATTAGAAAACGTGTTAATATTGATTATAATCCTAGTCAATTTTACCGCAGCCTATATTTTATAGTAAAACATGACTAGATTTAACTATTTTTTCTAGTTATCCCAGAATGAACTAGAAAAATAGTTAAAATATTGTCATTATTAACTAGAATATTCTCGCTTTTGAGTGGGCGAAATATAAATACATAGAAGGAACACAATTAACCGATTTAAGGAGTTAGGCCACCCTGGAGCCAATGAAAATTCATGTAAATTGTGTAAGTTGATTGTCTATTTAAAAGTAGAATTTATTTTAAAAAATTGGAGCACTGTATGAAAAAACACTACGCTACAGCTAAGATAATGTTGTTAATATCGTGTTTGTAAAATTAAAATTTAATCTTTTAAATAGTTTTCATGATATTTACACCACCAACACGAAAAAAGTTATAGTTTTAAGAAATGCGTCAAAACCTAAGCATAATTTATTCGTACTCTAAATGGAGATTCTGGCTGATTTTAAACTACTAGAACTCATCAAAATTTAACTCCCCTAGCAGGTAATTCTACTGCAATTTATGAAATTTTCCTACATAAGCAATAATTTAAAAATATTTCAGTTCTAAATAATATTTGGTGTGGCCAGGAAACACTACACAAGTAATTTTTATTGAAATGTATTTAATAATGGCAATAACACTGTTTTTGCAAACAAATTTATTTTTTGAAAGGATTTTTTCCTTTACAAAAATACTATGTACTGCTGAATATTTTTCCAAAATTTCAAAAATATGATAGAGGACGAAATGCCTCTTCTTCCTCCCCGAAAATCTACGTCCAGTCAAAGTTTAATATAACTCAAGCAATAATTAAAGACAATTAGGTTTTATTACTTTTATTCATTTTATGTATTAATTATCGACATATTACATTTATTCATATACTCAACTTGAATCTTGCCATATTATTTCCTTATTAATAATCTATTTCAATGTATTACTAGAATGCTGCTACATGCTCATTTACATGTTTTTATTTAATTTATTTAATGACTCTACTAAAACTAACTTTTATCTAGCTTTGTTGCCATCTTAAAAATTCAATTTTTGCTAATAACACTCGTTATTGATATCCTCACAAGGCTATGCTGCATTATGGTGAAATCAAGTTATTTCAATTGAAAATGATAACACGAAAATGAAAATAATCGATCATCTAAAATGGCAACAAATCTTAATTACACTATAGGTTCTTTGGTTTTATAGCAAATTTCAAATTTTTGTATTTAATATAATCCTTTTTCTGATCTTTTTAAAACTTCTCAATTATATTGAAATGATAAAAAAAAGGAAACTAAAAGGAGTATACAAACAAACATTGGATAGCCTGTGAATAGTTTTTTTTCTTCTAAGTTTTATGTCCAAAAGGTTTTGAACATATGCATTCTTAAGTAGAAATTTGCTACTTGTGTTTCAATTAATTTTGCTACAATTCAATTAAGTTTGAATAATTTTAATTTCAATACAATTGTCTGAATACCTTCTCATGATTATAGACCCGAAATTTAATAAATCTTTTTACAAGTATTTAGGTACTACTGTAGAAGACAAGATGAAATATGTTGTTTCTATGTTTTTTTGTCAAAGAAAATAAAATATACGAGCGTTCTTGCGTCTTTACTAATTTTTTCCAAAATTGCTCATATAAAATTTACTCTAGAAACTAAACATTTTGTTGCCATCCTGTAAAGTAAAATATTTGTATATGAGTATATTTAATTCACAAGTATTTTTCAAAAATATTGTCCTTTCATGATAACTTATTTTCTATCAATGAATTTGAATTGATTGCATGGCAATAGGCCATTTGTTCTAATCGAATCGATTCTCACCACCTTAACCGTCTAAAAGTATTTCAAGTTAATTTCTTGCATACAATAATGTCTTTTTTTATGCTCTTTATGCATTTTATTGAAAGAAAGAATTCAAAAGAAATAGTATTGAAGGATTCTTTTAAGATTTTTATGAAATTTTAATACGCAAAATATTTTTTTCAATCGACTAATTTTATATTAAAAGCGTCTTCGATTTCCTGCAAATTTCCAAAAATCTTTGTTCACCATTTGT
Source organism: Machimus atricapillus (assembly GCA_933228815.1). Lineage (NCBI taxonomy): Eukaryota > Metazoa > Arthropoda > Insecta > Diptera > Asilidae > Machimus > Machimus atricapillus. The sequence goes on from OW121785.1 coordinate 10,147,135, forward strand.
TTTGTTAAACATTTCTCAAGATGATGCTAACTAAAAATACTATTAATGACAAAAACTGAGTTACTTTTCCCAAAAAGAGAATATTATATTACCTACAGGCTTTACAAAATTTAACGTGCAATCTTTTTTATAATATTTCATATCCATCAAAAATAATTTTTGCCCACGAATAAATGTTAATATAAAATATAAAACGATTAGATACGGATTGCTTTAAGAATACTGTTGAAAAAAAATAATTGTGTATCGACGCATGAACTATCATATTTTGGACGGAGGTGAATTACTCATGACTTGCTTAAAAAAATATTTTATTAGTAAATCTTAATGTTTTGAATGTAAAAATAAGTGAAAATTGTTTTAAATATCTTTTTTAATATTTCTGACGATCGAAGCTTCCAAACTAAATTAGTTTCCAAATTTATCCTTAATTTTTTATTGCTTCTTTATAGTAGAAAATGACATTTATTCTTATGTTTATAATCATACCTTTTTAGATGTAGCATTTCCCCATTCAATTTCCCAAATTATTTACAATTTCTTAAATTTTTTTAAAGATATATCTCTCAATGGATCTTTGTTCAACATATTAATTGCAAAAATAATTTTTTAAATTTCATGGCAAATTCGATACGTAATTGATAAAGTCCGATTTATGAACATTCGAATTCTTTAGCTTTAGCTTGCAGACAGAAATTTATTTACGTAGGTTACGATATGAAAAGATATCGGCAACAAATTACAGTTAAATTTAACAGAATTTATGACAAACAAGGGCAAAATCAGTTACTTTTATATTTTTAAAAAGTATAACACTGCAAATCGGGATCAATAAGCTTAAGGGTTATTTTTCTGAATAATTTTTTGCACAAGGGTATAATGCATTATCGTTTTATTAATTATTTACAAGTGTAACTTTATGACGGTTTTAAGCCATATAATTCAGTAGATTTCACTTTTCTAGTCTGTAAAGTCTAGACAATGACTAGAATAAATAAATAAATTATAATTAAAAGATTAAAGTATTTCAGACTGGTCACAGCAACGAAGCAGTGCTACTGAAAATGACCATCTTCTTCTTTGTTCTGAATAAAGAAACGTATTAGATAACGTTCCTCAACTAAAATGAGATTTTAACAAAAACGTAAATTCAAATTAATTAAATCTCAATTTTTAATTTCTTATGCTTATAACAGCTTAAGTATTTTTTCTGGTATTTCCACAAGGTTCAGTAGTTGGTCTTCTTTTATTCATATTTTAACTATTTCAACAACGATTATCATTTAAACTGAGAACATAATCAATATTTTCATCAGAATTGATTAATTTACCCCAAAAAGTCAAAAAGTCCTAGGCCTAACTTGAGACGTTCTATCTTTAGGTGGAATAAAATTTGCAAAAATGCTTAAAATTCTATGTGTTCCAAATTAATCCGTCCACATCATTCTCTAGTTTAAAAGTTGCATCAATTCGAAAATGGCAATTAATAAAGCGTTTAAAAATAATTTACCTGAACATAATTTGAGTGTTTATTTTTTTAATAAGGTAAGGCGCGAACATTGTTAAATAATTATAAAAAGAATAATTTAATTTAACGAAAATACTTACAAATTTTTTTTAATATTTAAATCCGGCTAAAAGTGAATTCAATTTACGATCCACAAAAACCAGAATTCTCTAAATTTTTTATTATTGGAGATTGCAACTGACTATTTACATAAAAATAATACAAGTTCGAGGTATTCTACGTCACTGAAAATAACAAATCTTGAGAACTGAATTACCAAACTATGTTATCACGACATAAAACTGAAAATTCATGTCTTTGCTAAGTGCCTTACAACATGAGGTCAATGCGCCTAACTATAAATATTAAAAATGTATGAAAGAAAACTCACAATTCAAATCCAGCAATGACAATCACTCATAAATTTTAAACAAAACAATTGTAGCAAAACTATTTGAACATAATTGCATTCAAACAATATATTGTTTATTTATAATTCGACAAGTTTATAGGATTAATTCACTTTAAATTTTGTTTTTCGTCAGACCGATAATCAAATACACATTTACAAATGAACTCCAGTTAAATTTTCTAAATTGTAAATTTACAATAATAAATTAATTCTTAACATAGAAATAACTCTATTTGTTTCCTTTCTTAGTTAATTATTAATCTCTGTTGATCTTTTTCTCTTTGTTTATTTATTTTTTATTACAGTTCACATCTCTTGTATATATATTTACAACTAAAGTGAAAACATATTTAACAATTGCAACTAGTCGTTCCAATACTTAATGGATGTGGCTGATGACTAGAACATAACGATTATTTAATAACATAACCATTATGATAATAAGCAAAAGCGTTTCATGTGACTTTACTGCATAGTACGAAAAATAATAATAATAGTAAACAAAAAATTAAATAAAAAAAGTAAAGCGGGCTTAAATGCTAAACAATACTCTTGATTTCGTTTATAAGTAAAACAAAGTAGTGAATATAAAATAAATATTACGTTACAACCAAACACAACTCTGTTAATCGCTTTAATTTCTACTTGCGCTTTCTTATAGTTTTTATTTTATTTTAGAATTCATTTAGAATTTGTAATCTCGCGAGATTCTGTGTGCTTTACGTATTATATAACGTTTACATCAGGTAGCAATAGTTTTGGATATTTGTTTCTATGTTTTTTCATTGTTTTCTTTGTTCTATCTATATTTTGTGCACCTTATTATTTATCGTTAAAGTAATGTTGCTCCAAAAATAAACGTCCAGTAAATAATTAACAAAAATATTTTCGAAACGTACACGCTTCTGTTTTCTTTTTTATCTCTTTTCTTGAAATATTTGCCGTCACATTTAATTATATTTCCAGTCGTGTTTAAATTTGTGCTTTTATTAATAATATTGTAGTTAAAAGGAGTGCATTCTCTGAGGCCATTTAAAGGCGCACTTAAAATTGAAGCTGTTTTCTTTTGCTCACAATTAAAAACATTTATTTTTTGATTATGTTCATTGATTAAATTACATCATTTTAGCGAAAAATGATCGCACAAGAGAACTTTATAGTTCGCGTGGCTTATGAGACGCAGCATACGCCCCACGTGTAGCTTCCAATTTTGTTGTTAGAAAAAGTGTATTTATTTATTTATTTATCGTTATAGAAAAGTATATTACACTATCTGATGTTATAAATTTATTATATAAGAAACAGAACATTACATTTGTCTGAATAAGAATTAAGTAAACTTTTCTTCAAAGTCATTTTACCAAGATAGAAGTCAAAAGAATTGCAGATAATTCGTAGACATGGCCGCAACTGGTTCCCAAAAACCAAGAATTTAATTGGCTTGATTAAGCATGTGATACCTGAATAGTCAAATCTCGAATTTATGGTGAAGCCAAACAAACTGATTTGATTTAATCTTAAGCAACCCACTTGATTTAAAAAAGAAAAACAAATTCAAAGAAGTATTCATATTTAATCAACGATTAAGAGAAAGAATAAATAGTATGGGATACAAAATCTGAATGCAATTAATAGCTTCCATTGGTCGATATGAATTTGAAATTAATGTAAAAAAACAATACAGTGTGTGCAGTTCAGGCGCGATAGAAGTAAAACCTTCAAAAATGTGAACTTCAAGATAATGAGACGAATGTAAAATTTCAGGAGTAGGATAATTGCAGGGTTAACAAATTCACCACCATGTCACAAACTTGAATCCACCGGACTCCTGTGACTCGCTTGTGACTGGTCACTGACGATTGCCAGAATAACAGCCCTATTCCGGCGTTGTGACCCGTCACAAGTCACAAGCTCCTGTGATCGTCGATTGTGATGTGTGATGTGTGACTTTCACTGGGACTGAATAGTTGTTAGGTATTCTGAGGACGTTATGACAAGAATAATCACAATAAATTCACCACAGTGTGGTGAATTGGGTTTATAGTTACTTTTGAAAGTAATGGTCACGTATAGTGCAAAATAATGGCATTTGAATCTGGTAATTTAATTTTGTATTTATTTATGCAATTGGAGTCTGTGTACACAAGAATACAGGTTCTTTTGATAGCACACTAACAAAGTTGGTAAACAACATAATCCAGGTTGACTAATAATATAAAAAGAAGTTTATAAGAAAAAGAAAAATAAAAAGAGAAGAAAAAGAAAAATTCTAACTTAAATTAGGTACTCTAAATAGGTAAATATACAAAATATAAAAATAATAGCAATAAAAAAAAAAAAAGTGGTAAGTGTAACAATTATACATTTTTTGTTAATAATAGATAATTAATGAACGAAGGCAGCGAAGAAAGCGACTGGAGGCGGACCGCCCGAAGAGGAGCAAATGAACACCTTCGAGTCAAGAGCCCTGGAGAATTTCGGCATTATTGTGGTTGATGGGCTTCAAGATTTGCCCACTCTAGGAGGAGAGGTGAGGAAAATGAAGCTTTCTTTTAAAGAAATGGGCATTCAAATATTTTTACAGGATGTCACTAGACGTGTCTTGCAGGAGAACACCGTAGGAGAAAGTACGGCATCTAAGGGATTGGGCGAAAGTTCCAGCAGTCACCGACCAACATCAACTCAACGTGCCTTCATCTTCTAGATCAGCAGGATCAGCAGAAGGTATTTGCAGACGCTGTTGTAAATGTTTTAAATAAATTAACAGAAAAATAAAAGACTTTTTTATTGTAATAACTTGATTTTTTTTTCTTTTTACAAGCTATTACAATACTGTTCCCTGATTCGTCGCCCTTCACGGAAGAATTCTGATGTTTCCAGGAGATTTTCGGCGATTAACGCTTCGAAAATTTTCTTTTTCTTCCTGATCTCCTTCGTCATCAGCCTCAATTTCATGTTGCCGCAGTATATTATGCAAAATGGCATAAGCATAAATTATCAAGCGACAAACTTACCCTACAATTTCCTTGTGACCTGCTCAAGGGACGGTCACACTTTTGAAAATATTTTTGATATGTCAAAACTGTGACTTATCACTCAGAATACCAAAAAGTCACAAATTATGATTCCCCTTGTGACTTATGACCGGTCACTGACGATTGCCAGAATAGGGGGATAAGATTCAATCGAGCGAATCGAAAAGAGCTTAAAAAAGCCCTTTTTCGGTAAAAAATTAATGTCAAAATAATTCGATTGGATTTTTCTAATCGAATCATTTTAAAGAGAAAACTTACAAACTAAAAAACTAAAAAATAATAAAATATATTATAGAATATATAAAAAAAAAAAATCTTTACCAACACAAAGAGATAACAAAAATATTATATGACACTATTTTCAAACTGACTTTCAGCTTAACACAAGATTTCGTCAAGCGCAAACTTGTACTGGGTGTTTATACTTTCTTTGTTTCATGGGAGAATTAATTACATGCAATAATGAATTTGATTAGATGGAATATTCATATCTGAGCCATTTTTGAACAAGATAATTTTAAATTAACATTATAGAAATATGAATTTATCAAAAACGGGCAACATCTAGCTTAGAATTTCCCCTAATATAGGATATTTATTTGCATTTATTTATTTGTTAAAAGAATTCCTCTTATTAAAAAATAGCTTCTATTGAAATTTTTGTGAGGACACGTAGCAAAATCGAAGCAAATTCGAATAACTTCGAAATCCTCCTAAGGGAGCCCCTGTTGGCTGGGGGAGGGTAGACGGGTGGGTGTGGGTGGGTGTCGGCCGGCGCGGCGGGCGGAGGGTGCCTCGTGGAGGCGACAATATAGGACTCCACCCCGAAGTAATGTCCCCTAGACGGTCCCGGAGTGGGCTCCTGGAGACGGGAGGGTTTTAGGCGGTAGGCCTGGTCATTCGACCAGGGAGTCCGGCACGAAAAAAAAAAAAATCACAAAAGCCCACTAGCTGAGTTTTTCAGTGAGCTGAGCTACTTGAGTGGCCCCTGTTTTCGAAAAATTCCTAGAACAAAAGGAATGGTCGCCCCGGCCACAGGACGCAAGCCAAAGCGACGATGAGCGAGCGAAACAATCGGGATTGTTTTGCTGTGAGCCCCTTGCCGCGCCTCATAACGTTCGTGTTCAGGGAATTGTAATATTTTAAAAAATTTTAATAATTTGTAAAGCTACATGCTTGCGTTTTGTCAAACTCATTCTATACATAAATAAATAATGTAAAAAATATATGACTTTATATAAAAAATTTCTTTAACCTTTTGTATTAAAAATAAATTTTATATAAAACGAGTTTTTTATAAGTAACAGCCTAAAGACATTTCTTTTTAATTGTGCGAAAAGAGAAACACCTCCCAATTATAAACACGAATGGAATTATCTCATACATTTTTCTTGTGTTTAACACGTTCAAAAATACTCACTGAACACCGTTTATATATCAGCTTTATTTATTATATTTAGAGCAACTTTTTAAAGAAATCTTGATCTGCTTTTAGTTGCGTTAATACTTTAAATTACCGACGAAAAATGTGAAGTTGCGCTTTTCGATCACAGCAATTATTAAAATTAAAACTAAGTTCAACAAAAGGCATAAAAAATAAATATAATAGTAGCAAAATAAAATGCAAAGCAAAAATAAACTATACGAGCTTTAAAAGCTTATTAGCAAATAACATCCATTTTCTCTGTTACTGAGATGCTGAATTGACAACCTCTAGTACGTTCTGAATAAGTTTAAAATTAAAACATTATAATTGAGTTGTGTAAATAAAATGCTATCGATTTTAAATACTGTCAACATTGATTTTACATCCCCATTTTGTTCGGTTTCAAGACAATATGTAATGAATTCAATAAAAGGGAAGTAGTAATTAATTAGTTGTCTGCTGCTGCTTTTAATATTATAAATTTATTTACTTCAATATATATCGACTTTTCTTAAATATTTTCAGATAGTATTTATAATTCACTATTTCGTCCTCTGCAGCAATAATGTTTATATAATTTCTTTATTTATATATTATCCTCAGTTTTTCAAAATTTAGTTAAAATTCTCACCATACGTCCTCACATGTTTCTACTTTTACGGCTTTAAATGTTCAAATTGCTTTTTCCACTTTTTTTTTATTATATCCTTAGTATCCTTAGTAATTCTATTTTTAGTTATCTCTGTAGTAACACTTTTTTTGACCTATATAATTAATTTATAAATATTTTCTCTGCTTCTGCGACTTTTTCATTATAATGTAATAAAGATCATAATCTTAACACAATGAAACTATTCACATTTTAAATGTATTTTCTCACACTGAGTTGAGTGCTTGTTACGTTTGCATCATTTAGGAAATTATATCATTTGTTCATAACAAAATTATTTTCCACAAGTGAAATAAAAATATTTTTATCTGTGTAGCTTTTTGTTCGTATTAAAAATTAATCAAAGTTTTTCAAAATGTTTATTTTTTGGTTTTTTTTTGTTTTGTTTTTGATAAATATAAAACTTTTCTTAAATATTTTTATTTCTTGCCATATTTCCTTTTATTTCTTAAATATCTTTAATATATTTTTGTGGTTCATGTTTTTTTTTTGTTTTTTTTTTGTTTTGTTGTTTTTAAACATATTTAATAAACCTTACGTTCTGGACCGAAGTCTGGATTAACAAATGAGAATCCAGCAAATTCATCCTGATTAATACATCGAATAACATCGTTTGGAACTGGAGTTAGGACTGGTTCCTCTTTGGTAAATTCTGTATCAAAATTAGTTGCATCACGAGCGTTTTTCTGAAAATATAAAATACAATTATTTAAATTAAATTTGTTATAAATTAAGAAAATATTTACCATTTTAGGCCGGAATGGTGGTTTTACATTGCGATTTTCTAATTCTGCCCAATCCAATTTAGCAAAGAAAGGATGTCTGCGAATTTCATTTTCATCTCCAGTGCAACCTAAGCGCTGAGTAGGACTTTTTGTTAAGAATCCTTAAAGTAAAGGTTTTAATTGTTAGTTAAAAAATTAAAACTGTTTTTGGCAAAAAAGCAAGAATATTTGAATACACAGGGTGTTCAGATTCTACGTAAGAAACGCTATGTCAATCAATTCCTTCGCTATAGCGTTTCGTAAATGAAAGCCGTTCTAATCCAGGAATATTAAATACATCTACTATTCCATTATTATTACTGTAATGTAAACAAAACACTGGTCTTCGAGATCATGCAATAAAAACTGGTATGCGCGATACTTCCGGCAGTTTCTAAGCCCGCATACCAAGGTATTTGAATGTGGCATTAAAATGCGTAAAATGAAAAAAAAAAAGGTTTTCGTGATAACAGAGAAATTATACCCTCTATTACGCCCTTCAAATAGGTATACCGGACCTTTCCGGCTAAAAAAAATTGATCGGCCGGGTTATTTCTTAATATGTATGAAATTTCGCATCAAATTAGCTAAGATTGATCAAAGTCCGCGATGACGGTAAAACATTATTGAAATTTCATAATACATAATTAATTTAACCATATTTTCGGCCAATTAAATCCACGCCGACCAAACTCATCTTATTCGTCTAAGTGTAAACTATTATTTTTCATTAAAAATTTTCAAATCGCGACCACGGGGCTTTTAGGATTGCCGGCTCCCAGACTATTAAAAGTATACTAGAATATTTTACTTAAATTCGTTTTTAAGAAATCGGAACAGAAAGACTAAAATTGCATTAATCTGGAAAAGACCCAGTATTAAAAATAAGTTAAAAAATTTACCTTTGAGTATAGACACGGCTTCTCTAGATAACCAAACGGGGTACAATACATCATCATGTAAAATGGAATCAAAAAGTTCATCTTCATTGTCAGCTTCGAACGGCGGTTGTCCAGCCATCATTTCATACATTAGAACACCCAACGCCCACCAATCGACAGATGCTCCGTATTCTTGTTCTTTTAATATTTCTGGCGCAATATAATCGGGTGTCCCGCAAAATGTCGTTGTGAGAGCACCCTCAATTATACCTTCCTAAAATTTCAAAATAAAGGGTCATATTAAATTTAAAATGTACAGAAAAAAAAAAAATTAAAAGAAAACGTTCTTACCTTGCACATTCCGAAATCAGCTAACTTGCAGTGACCTTCTTGGTCTAGTAAAATGTTGTCCAATTTTAAGTCTCGATATATAACACCATGCGAATGTAAAAATTGTAGCGCTAAAGTTACTTCGGCTGCATAAAATGCTGCTCGTGTTGCTTCAAATCTCCGTGCTTTTTGTATTTGGAACATTAAATCACCACCGTTCACATATTCCATAACAAAAAACAATCGATCCTATAGAAATATAAACATTAAACATATATTCTTTGCAAAGTTTTTATAGTTATTATATTAAAATTAAAAAGGTATAATTCTTACTGGTGTTTGAAAACAGGAATGAAGTGCAGTTAAAAATGGGTGCCTAGCTGCCAGCGCTAAAATGCGTTTTTCAGTCATTGTGCAATCAACATCATCATCCTGAATAATGGCATCTTTTTTTAATACTTTAACCGCATAAATTTCATCGGTTCCCTTCTTTTCAGCCAACATAACTTTACCAAATGATCCTTTTCCCAATACTTTTATGAAATTAAAATCTTGCAGACTTAGTTTACCCGGACGATTCTCAACGAATTGCTCCAATTGTGACAATTGTGGCTGATGATTGTTTCTGCCAATACTATTCGCGGATTCACCTTCACTATAATCAGAAGGTGCTTGTAGTTGGGCGTCTCCCGTCGATTGATTCAAATACTAAAAAATTTTAAAATTATTTAAAATATTGAATACGATTACGAAAGGTCACAGGATTTTGGAAATTTCTGGATAGGAACGCAAATCTTTTGGATAAAAGATTTTGCGCTATATTCTAGGATATATGGGTGAGCATTAAAATTTGTATTTTCATTATAAATGCTATATTCAAAACAACTTTAAAGTAATAAATAACAATAATATTCAACCAAGTAGTTACTAGAAGACTATGAACTTTCCGCAAAACTTTAATAAATAAATAAGAAAATAAAAGTAAGACAGGTAAATTATATGTTTAAAAACTAAATATAAATTGAAAAAAAAAAATATATATAATATATGAACCGCATTGACTTTAATAACTCACTCTTGATCGCCTCGGTGGTGCTTGTTTATCCGGTGATATACCCAATTGATTTAGGATTTCAGCCATTTGTTTCGTATTAATACCACACGTATTAGCTACATTTTTTTGACATCTTTTATGCACATTCATATTACACACTTCACACTGTAGACCTTGCTTGATTAAGCCATATAGTAATGAACCGCAATGATCACAAAATGTAAAACGTTTATAACTATGTACTACAAAACGATGTGGAACATTAACATTAAATCTTTGTCCGGCAGGTCCGGGTTCTTTTTGATTTTGCTATAAGTAAAAAATAGAAATATTGCATACATGCATTAATAATTATTCAACAATTATGATATGAAATTTTGTGTTATATAAAATTTTTTTAAAAGCTGAGTATTGCAATTTCGGTGCTAATCTTATAAACTAGGATTTATAATTTGTTGAATATTATTTAACGTTGATATGAGTCTCAATCACAGTTTCTAATTTAGAGTGTCTATTGTTTAGAGTGTCTATTGTTGTTGTTCGGGGTTTTAAAAGTAGAAAATGAGCTCTGAAAAAGCATCCTGATTTTTCTCTTATGTTATGTACTTCAAATTACATTTGTTGATTTTGTGATCTTATATTTTACGATTTCCTCGGCTTCTATACATTTTAAAAAAATTTACAACTTAAATTATGTAATTTCGAGATATATTAACATCAAAGTAGAAATGATAGTCTAATTTTTCTTTTTCAGCATAAAGCACAGCCTTAGAAATTCGGTTTATAGATTATTTTTTCCTCTTTCGGCTAAAAACAATTAAAAAAACGTATTTGGTTTATATCGAAAAGGTATGAAAAATGGTCGTAACTTCGGATTACTGTGGACAATTTGAGTATATTTGTTAATGTTGTAGTATCGGTACCGGCGGATGTTACTATAAGGCACTAAAATACCAGGAAATTACTTTAATGACCATAATTTTAAACTATTAACACCCTTTGGCTTTTGCAGAAAAAAAAAACAACTTTCACTATTTACAGAGTTTTCTAGTAACGAAATTTTATGGGGTTTAGATTTTCTCTCTAAGTTTGTTAAGTTCCTAGAAAACTCTTAACAAATAATATTTTTTATTTGTTTCTTTGTTTGCAATTTGATTATTAATCTCTTAAATAAATTAATTTAAGGATTAACAAAATTTACCTCTTCTCGCATTCCAGGACATTTTGTAACGACCGACCGATGGCATCTTTTATGTACCACACAAGTACACACTAGAAAATTAGAATTGAATTAAAAAACCTCATCTCTTAATTTTTCATTTTCAAAAAACAAGACAAAAGCAGATAAATTTTTAATTGCTTACACTTTTAAAAGCGTAAATAGACGAAATAATAGAATGACTACTCTAAATGCATTAAAAGTTTCAAAATTAGACAAATAAGAAATATGTTTTAAAAATATGCATTTATTTAGAAAGTATTTTTCTATTCAGTCTTTTATGCAACTGTTAAATACATTTTATAAATGATTAGTAAGATCAATTAAAGGTTTTTGCAGAATTCATAGAATGGAAAATTTTATACTTTTTTTGAAATCCTTTGTTTTTTTAAAATTAAAATAAATCTAGTATATTCTACACAAACGGCTTTTATACTAAAAACGAGTTATTCCGCATCTTTTCTTTGCCTGGGAGGGAAAATTCCACAACTTATTAAAATTTAATAAAATTACCTACTGATTGCTTGACTTAAGTGCTAATTTAAAACTAAGAAAAATTAAGAAATATCTACACTGCAAAATACTAATATCATTGTATAGAGCGAAAGCAAGTTATTATTTTCTGCGGACTCAGTTAGAACCTTGATTTTATATTTTGTTCTAAGCATTAAGATCTTTAAAAAAAGGAGACATAAATATTATTTTTAGTATTTATTTCTAATTTTCTATTGATCTATTTATGTATGTCATGTCGATATTTCTCCTTACAAAAAAGTAACCTCTTATCGTATCAAATACTACGAGTAGTTCTAAGGTCAGTACCTGAGTCAGATTTAATTAAACATTCTTTTTTAAAAAACAGTCTTTTATTTATTTTAAAGAACTAAAAAATTAAATTAAACAATTTTTGTAAATGATACATTATAAACACTTTCCAGGACGACAATTTAAAATTTTAAGATATTCAAAAAATGTTCGGTACCTAATTTTGCAAAAACCTTCATTGTACTTTAGAAACTAACCCAAAAGTAATTTAAACAAAATCTTGGACAGCACAAAACACTATTCAAAATTAAGAAAAAACGTTAAGAATTGTTATCCTCCAAGTTTTCTTAAAACACATACCTTGACACTGATAGCCTTGTTTACCAATTCCCCTGCAAATGCAAAAAATGTGCAATTCTGTGATACTCTTATTTTCACCAAAGTATGGAACATAGTAGGTCCTATTCCTTTATATAGTATTTCAACTTTTCTTGCTTTTTATAGCTGAAGTATTATTTATTTAACAAAAAACTGACCGTATTAATGTTTTAACAATTATTACTTTTTTAAAAAAAACAAAGCTCTAATAAATTGTTTAAATCAAAAGTATCAGTTATAAGAAGAAAAGTTGAATGAAATAATACCTTTCGCAGAATCATGTTTGTAGTTATGACAATGGCAATGATAATTTGAAAAATTATTGTTTTAATAAAAGACGTACATAAGTCACGACCAATTTTTTTAATATATCAATAGCTACTAAGAAGTCAATTAATGAATCAGATAAAAATTAATTTTCGCCGCCTCTTAAATCACAAGAGTTTTGGAATTTAAATTAAAAATACCGACGACAGTGTTGTGAATTGCGATACACTGAAAAAAAGTGTAGAATTTCAACTAAAGTAGAACATGTCTTATACATATCACATAAGAAGTTATTGTAAATAGCTTCTAATTTTACCACATTTCACTTTAGAAGAAAAACGCCGTCATTCTATAATTTCCTTCCATATTCAAAATCATGAAAACGAATGTTTAGAATATTATATATTCATAACATAAAAATCAAACATAATTGTGATATGCTTCAGAGTATGTATCAAGAATTAAACTTTTCGCTCAAATTAAGAACATTTATCATTGCCAAAACAAATTCATTAATTGAACTACTTTGTAAACATCGCACATCCTATGATAATTTTATAATCAATTTAAAAATAATCCGTCGAAGGTATTATCATAATTTTTTTTAGAATAAGGCCTAGTAAATTTTTTGGAAAAAAAAACAATCCAAATGTTTTCTTTTAAATAAAAAATTAATAGAAGCATCAGATTACCAAGCATGCAAATTAATTCAGAAGAAAGAAACATTTTCCCAAGATCTTATATTTAAGCACGCCCTTAATACCGAGAAATATTATAATTACTCCCAAACCGTTAATACTGCTAAATATAGTAGAAATGAAGAGTTTTAAGGAATAGTTACAGCGACGTGGAAGCTTACCAAATAAATTCTCGGCAATGTGAACAAAAAGTAGGTTGCCGTAGGAAAGTTGCCATAAATTTATGTCCATTAACCTAAAAACATTTAATTATTATTAAATCGAACTCATTATATTCAAATATATTCAGAATTGTGAAGAGAATTTTAGATTTACCTGATGGACCCGTCGGCGCATAGCACCTCGACGTCTATTAAAGCCGGCTCTTTCTTTGAATTCATTTTTTGATGATCCTGCTACTGCGTTTTGGCTAGATTCGGGAATTGGATTGTTTTGGTCTGAAAAAGACACAAAAGCATCTTTAAGCAAGAGATAAGAAAAATTGATTTTTATTATTCATGAAACAAAAATGTCTTAACAACTAAAGAGAACGAATACTTTTACCTTGATATTTTAATTCTATTATGACGTGTAGTTTTCCTTGGGGTTCTAAGTCAACCTGGAAGAATAAAAAATGCAAGAAATAAATTTGATTCATTAAGCAAATATGGTAGGTGACAGTAATCTTGGTACACTTTGCAAATTTGCCTGGTTATAAAAAAAGTAAACATTTTTATCAGGTCTTCTTATCGCTTTTCAGCGAGATGAAACACGATCCAGCAGTATGATAATAAAATGTTGCGTTTGATAATACGATCTTTATACTACAATGAAATTATTCAACGCATTATCTTGGGAGATAATAAAACTACCTGCATTTCTAAACTACATACATATATGATATGTATATAAAGCTTATGCGACTTACCCATAAATCTTGTTGTGGAGGGTCCCTGTGCATGAGATCATCAAAAGGAATTGTGCAATTTGCGACAAAATCGTCCGGTGGTAGTGCTGCATCATGAAATACTGTCAAATTAATATTTTTGGCATTAACTACATCATGGATAAATTGTTCATTCCAAACTGGATCGAATGTTTTCGTTTTTGTTGTGGATCGATCTGAAATTAAAAAAATTACTTAAAAATCATAATTCCATATTTACTAATGATATAAAGAGGGTGTTTTGCTAAGGTCTTAACAGGGGTATGCCTATCAATTCTAAATACATGGCCTCTTTATCAACGTTTATTTGAATATGCCCTCCTTTCCCCAAAATCATTCCTTTACCCTGAAAATTGCAATTGAAAGTTTGGAGGATGTGCACCTAGAAAATGATTTATAATATTTTTCAGAGATATCGTAGGATAGTGGTTGTTAGCTTTCCAATTGTCGTACCAATCCCTCAGCAAAGAAGTGAAAGTGTGAAACTTCAAAAATGAAATTTTTTATGTCCAAAATTTGACTTTGGCCCATGGTTTTGTCGATTTTTTGTATGCAAAGATCAAAATTTTTTCTAAGAGAACGCTTTCCTGTATTGTGGAATTTTCAGAAAAAAACCGCACTCGAGTCCAACGTCGAGCTTGTGGAAAATTCAATTGTTAGCATCTTTGAGTTTAATTTGTTATTATTTACGGATTTACGATAATTTGTATTAGGAATAATAAAGAACTCTAAGGTAATTAATAATAATGTTTTGCTTTTGAAACAAAGACTTGAATACAGATATATCAAAAAAAATTCGTTTTATTCCATTCAGTTCCCTTTGCTTCGACGGATTATTTTTATCCCCACAAAAAAAAAGAAAGAAATACCCGTGGAGTATTCAAAAAACGAAATCTCTAGATTTGCTCAATGGAATGAAATAAATATTTGTTATATGTTATTTGCTTGATTTATTGTTTATTTGTATTTTTGTTGCATGTCGAAACAGTTGGATTAATATTTTTTACGAATAAAGCAAAGGGTTTTAAAATGTAAAATTAAAATAATGGCCAGCAATTTTGTTGGTTGTTTTGAAATTCAAATGGTTTTAATGTAAGTAGTGTAAAAATCAACGTTGGTTGACACTTTTTCACCATTCGAAGAAATTTCAGGAGAAATTATTTTGAACTAATGTTGATTTAATACCCAATAGCTAATAAATAACAAGCATTTAAATATTTGGCGACATGTTTAGGTGGAATATAATTTGTACCATAAATAGGAAAAAAAACCAATATTAAATTCTTTATTTAACACTGAACAATAAAAACGCAAAAGTAATAGTAAGTAAAAACCCTTTTACATAAGAACCTTGATATGGTAAAGAAGTTTTGAACTATGGTTCTATTTAGCCTCCCCAGAATTTAAACTGGGTTACTCAGCTAGTACCTTATTAATAATACATAATTAAAACACTCAAAAAAGGCTATATTATGATTTGAAAGATAAAGGGAATGAGAGCTTAAAACTAAATTTATTGAAAGGAGGTCTTCTGGAATTTTTAAAAACCTATCTGACGATATCTTATTTTATTATTTATGTAGCTACTGCTACTATAATAAAGCATGCATTTGTGTCTGCGGCACTTTTCAGCATTAAGATGAAAATTAGACTACCAAGACGAAGTCCAAGGATAAATCCTCAAAATGATTTTACATTAATAAAACTTGGCAAAAAAATCAGAGCAATTATATTTTGTTATTAAAATATACGCTTAGTGAGAAAATTAATATTTAATTAAAAATAATTTTGCGTGGTGCAGTCTTACTTCCTAAGGATCTATCTTTAAAACAAAAAGCAACGAAGAAATATTTATTTAATCACAAGACACCAGAAATATCATCATTTGTTGCTTTTATATGAATTTTCGCTGAATGGGATTTGCGATTAAGTGAAGTGCTTTTCGTCTATATGTGTGGGAATATTTCGCGAGTTTCGAAAAATGATCTCTCCTTCTTTATCGTAAATTTCCCCTTAACATGTTTTTCTTGTTTCACCCTTGATATTCGTCGTTTAGTTTTCATGTTGGTATAATTTTAGCCAATGCGCAAATGCAAGGAAAATTCTTTGCGAAAATTTAAGGAAAACTTGAGAGAGGTGGGAAATTTTTAACGTTGATACCAGTACTGAAAGGAATAAATTACAATCAGTGATAAAATTTAGAGGACAATTGCAAATAAAGCGAATCAAGAAAACTATGTATTAATGTTTTTCTTTGTAATGTAATATCAATTTGGTTTCTTAACTAATTTAATTTATTTCTTGAACCTCAGCTAATTCTATGAAGACAACACCTATAAAATAAGGTGATTCAGACTACTTATGACTTCGTAATAATTTTAAAGAAATGTTGTTTTGATGAAATTAAGGGAAAGAAATTGTTAATATTAGATTCTCCGACTTCTAAGCTAATTGAAACTTTAAATATATGTACATATCTTGAAACGATTTTTCTCAGAACTGGGACTAAATATTACAGGAAATTTTTTTTTTAAAACTTGATCAAAAATATTACGTGAAGATGAATAAAGAAAGCTAGACTAGGTCTTTTTTAACTCATTCTTTATGTAATTTTAAAGACACAGATTATGTTAAATAAAAAATCCAGAGCTTTAATTTTAGTTTGTCCTTGTCTTGACCTTGTCCGAAAATACATGTATATACAACTGCTCCAACTCCACTCTATTTTCTAGTATACTTGATTTAAAATTACTAAATCACATATCCTCCGGTTTAGACAAAGCTTGAGCTAGGCTTAAGCCAAGTTTAATTCATAACTCCTAAGCCAATCAACTGATTCTAATGAAATTTTGTGTACGTAGAGTAATACTGACAAAATGATTGTTTCGGCTTAAATTAATCCAGTTTAAACCAAGGTTTTATAGTTTTTCAAGTAATATATGTTTGTTTTATTAACAGGCAAAGCTTTTGTAGCATAAAATTTCAATGTAAAAATTGTTGCTATAATTCACAACCGTGAATGTGTTAAAATAAAGAAAATTATATACTTACAATCATTACCCTCCCGTAGCAATAAAGAAATAAATCTATAGACATTGAAAACTGTTATACACTAAATTTCATACATCTTAAGTACCTCGGATTCAAGTTTCTGTTATTCTCCTATTAATGCTTTGTTAAAATCCATACCATAATTGAGTGATATTGGCGATTTCTAGTATATACTCGCGACACGAATTACTTCTGAACCTGAATTCTGTTGAAAAACCCACTGCTTTTGAGAATTATCTGCCAGAAATGAGATCAAGATATTCTGGAATTTTTGAATGTACATACATAGTTAGTTCTTCTTCATTCTTAAAGAAGTAATTTGAATACATATTTAGAATCAGATCATCACAGAACCACCAAAAATTTCTTTTAGAGAAATAAAGATCTTCCTTGCTCAAATCTCGTCAGTAAAGGTTAAAACCTTCAAATCTATCTAAATTTCATTTCTTTCATTAGAAATAGACTATTGATTATGTTCTAAAAAACAAGGTAATAAGGAACTACAACGTTGATGAGTTTTTATTGCAGGAATCGTTCAATTGCTTATTAAGAATGAAAAAACCGTGGAGTGCTATTAAATTAGAGGGATGGAAATTGGAGATAGGGGTGAAAATGCAATCCTTACGGTTTTTTAAGTATATCTCGAAAACGAAGCAAAATTTGGGATTTTTTATATGAAAATGTTTGTAGAGAATATGATTTTCTATCGAAATAGCTTATTTAAACAAATTTTTTAGTTCAAAAAATATTTTGAACAATTAAACAAAAAAATGCAAAAAATTCCATTTTTTTTTTACATTTATGCAAGTAACTTTTTTCTGAGCAGCGATTGATTTTTATTCAATAAAGGCGTATGTTCCCTCCGTTGGGATCACCGTTTCATCTACGCAACGGACACTTGTTGCGGGCGCCTTTTCCTCTACGCAACGGACACTTGTTGCGGGCGCCGTTTCTTCCTTCGCGATAAATTTAGGTAATTCATCAGCCGGGGAACTAAATAGGCAAGAATTACGTTGTAAAATTAATATAATTTTCCCTTAGGCATTTGAAGACGCTGGATCTGAATCCTATGGAAAAATTGTGGGTACCGTTTCCTGTTTAAGTAAGTATGACCACTCTTTGAAAATCTGCCCGTTGAAAGTGCCTAGAACATACTAGAACACTCTGTGATTTTTGTACAAGCCGATAAGCGGCATTTAATTAACCAGTTTTCTCGAACGTCCGAATCGAAGGGAAACAAGTGATATTGTCACAAATTCAATAAAAACCGAAAAAAATGGCAAAGTTTAAACGGCCATATCTCAGTCAATTTTCATCAAAAAAACTTTTAAGCCCGTCATTTTTCAGGAAATTTAATATACTTTTTTTTCTATGAAGCAATGTCTATACCTATCACTACTCAGAAAAAAGTTATTTGCATAAAAGTAAAAAAATTGAAATTTTTGCATGTTTTTTGTTTAATTGTTTTTAATATATTTTGAATTAAATAAATTTTTTAAATAAGCTATTTCGATACAAAATCACATTCGAGATATACTGAAAAAACCGATGATTAAAGCTAACTTTTCATACAAATGTCCAATCCGCAGTCATATTGTTTCCTTCAAATTCCAATCGTACTTTTTATGGTGATTAAATAGAAGAGGAACAATTTCATTTTAGCTCTACAAAAGTTAGCTCAAATTGCAAATACAATTTTTATAAATTAGAACAAGATTTAGTTTTGTTGATTCGTAATTATTTTCTTTAAGTGTCTTCTAAATTTTGTCGCCGATTGTAGATCTGGTATGTTCATCATCAGATATAAAAAATTATATACTATGTATGTATGTAGACATTATTTTATTCAAGACAAGGTATTATTATTTCTTCACCGAGCTTTATACGAAGTTGTTGTTTCGTTTCTATTATGAGAACGCCTTTAGACTTGTAAATTAATCATTTCCTCGTCAAGCCCCAGATCGCTCGAGTGGGTCAGACTTGTAAGCACTTACAAAATGTGCATCAACCGAATCTTTCAGGCAGACTCTGGAAAAGAGAATCGAAAGGCGCTTAATTAAGCCTTTGCGCAGTGCGCTCTGAATAAAAATTGAACTTTTCGAATTATTTGGATCTCGTCCAAGAAATGTGAACATTCGTCCGGCCGGCGATGTAACCTCTCAAGATTTTTTAACAGAATTAAAAATATTCGCGGCGTGATTAGCGAGGGGCATTAGACCCGTCGAAGTTCACACGTTTGAGAAGACAATGGCGCAGCGGCGCGACAGGCAGTGGGATATCAGCTTAAGTAGTTAAGTACTTGGCTCGATTATGTCGTTAAATGAAACGAAGCAATTCCTGTACGATTCGCGTAATGTGTCCACTGGTCACTTGGTTCTATATGTACATGGGAAAGTTTAAAGATTTAGGGCCACCATTCTGAAAATTGTTTGTCAAGAATTATTTAGGCGATCGGCCGGAATATGGCACCGGGCTTTAGCAATTCAGTTCAGCAGGACTGTCTTGTCCATTAAAAGAAATGCATACGTGTCTTGAGTAGTGTTGTTTAATGTCTATTTTTAGTTGTGACTAAAATTGGTTGTCTAGACGAATTTAAAATTGTTTATAAGTTTTAAAAGTGTCGCAGTAATAAAACCTCCTTCTATTCATTTCTAACATAAAACACTTGCGAGAAACCACTGAATGAATGCAGTAATCGATAAATTTTATTTGATACATCTAAGTACTAATCATATGAAATGTTCTTTTTCGATTAATCGAAGATCATTCAATTATTTTGAAAAGTATCAAATGAATACTTTCTATAAAATTGTGTAATTACATGTTATTACTAAGAAAACGAGAAGTTGTACAAATTGGTGGCCCGGACCGTGTCAACTAAAAGAAAAATAATAATAAAAAGTTCAACTCTTTACACATATACATAATTATTCTTACCAAATGATTAAATTAATTGATTAATTTTTAAATTTTGCCGATATTTCAGACTATTAAATCAAACTGTGAACGGCGTAAACAGAGTTTAATTTCTCTTATAATTAAAAACGAAAAAGTTAGTTTTATTAAAAGTAAATAAACTAAAGTATTTTGTGGAGAATTAAAATTCCTACCAAAAAAATCTTTATGACCTAAATTCGTAAATCCAGTAGTTTCAGTCAACGATATGTTCATCTGCGATTTCAAAATCTATTTTTTTATATGATCATTTTAATATGATATAAAAACCCATTTAATCATTTTTACCATTTTTTGGCTGTCTTTTTTTAAATTTTGCCTATCTCTCTATCTATTTTTTTGTTCGCTCCTGTAATTGCGATCAAAATTTTCATGGATACTCTTAAAGTCGCTGGCAAATCCACTTCTCCTTAAAATATTTGCAATCTGGTTTCAAGAGTTACACCCTCTGAATCTACACATTATCAATATGACGATCACAAATGTTGTTCAACTAAAAAAATTCTGAATAGAAATAAGAATTTTGAGAGTTTGTTTTGCCGTGCAGAGCATAAATACCCGGAAAGGTCATAGGATAAAATATGTAAATTGGTTTAAATTAATGATGTACTTCTCGTATTATTCATTACAGCTCGCATGTATAAAACACCCAAGTTGGTAATTATTACCGAAATTGCATACAGTATAGATTTTGTCAATGGTTTTGGAACATATTTGAATACAATGTATTTATACATTCATATATAAACCCTCAATTTTAAATTTTCATCGTAGTTTCAAACAGATTCGACAATTTTTTCATAATGTTTTAAAATTCTTTTCCTTGTTGTCGTTATTTCAGCGAACACAGTGAGCATCGACACATGGAATTTGTTGGGAGACTAATTTCATTTCTGGTTTAAATTTTGCAGGTATTTCATTTTCGTTAATTAAAACTTACTAAATACAATCACATGATATTAACTTTTTTTTTGTGCGGTAGAAGCAATAATAGAGTATGGTATAAAACGGAAATTACAAAACACAGGAATTATCGATTTGTACAAACCTTTGATGAAAACTATCATCAAAAAAATATACATACACTCTTCGAAAACATTTCAAACGATGAGTGAAATTCGAGTTTTCAATTAATTCTTCCTATAATGAAAAGTTATATCACGGATTGACCATCCCGAAAAACATGCTAGTTTAGTTTAGTAATTTCCAATTTCCTTTCCTATTTTTAGATTTTCATCCTTTTGCCTCTGAATAAAGTGATACATGTAGTACCAAAATTGATTTATCTTCCTGAAAAAATCCGACACATGTATGTACGAGTATAACATTTTATGCATATGTTGTTCTGATGCGCATTAATTGACTTAAAAAACGGGAAACTGAGTTATGCTGGAGTAATCCTAAACGAGCAATTAATTGGCAGTTTCTCTTAGCAAATGTGTAATTTTGTTTTGCATACACAAGGAAATTGGATGAATTTCCCGAATGTGTGCTTTAATTTTACCTTTACTCGGCAATTGTAATTACTTGGATTATCTGTTATTGGATTAAATGTTTCCCATATTATAAAAAATGAAAAGCTGGAAATTTTAACTTTTTTGTACCGTAAAGTATACACCTTTAAATTTGTCTACTGCATTCATAAATGTTCCATTTTTCCAGGAAACACTAAAAATATGCCACATTTGGAATTTCATCGGAAAAATCCCCATTAAAAGAAAATTGTATTACGATTAACGCTTGGGAAAATAGGTATTATTATTAAATTCCTCGCAATACTAACATCTTTCCTTAATTACTACATTAAGTATGTACATTTTTATATAATTTAATTCTTTGCTTTATGATTGTTGTTTGGCATTGGTCATTGCTTATAATTAACTTGCATAATTTGCAAGTATGTATTTATCCATCTTTTAATTAAATTTTTATATAACTTTCGATCTATTTTCTTGAATATTAATTGAATTACCTCTTCTTCTTGAAGCATACTCGGTCTTACAATCTTATTTGTGATGTTATCAGGAAATAAATAAAATTTTGTTTTTCATAGTGGTTGTATCGGTTGAAAGAATTTTTACTTCTTTAGTCACAATCCACAAATTATATAATACAAACTGCATTATAATTACTGACTTTAAATACAAAAATTCGCATTTTATCGCAAACTTTAATGAAACTCTCCGTGACAAGTATAATAATAGTAAATTTAAATATTCTAGTAGTTAACGTGAAATGTAGGACGGGTATTTAAAATAACAAAAACTTAATAGATACTAAATATCACGTTTACGATGAAAATTTGTAAATAAAATATTCATGTTTGAATATTGTATATGTGTTTACGAAATAGTGACATATTTTCCACAATAGATTTTAAAGCACTAAAAATGTGTTATATTGTGTAATATTGTGCCAATTATAAATTACGTCCAAATGCTTTATATTATTATATCATAAAATTTGTGGATTATACAAAAATTATACTGTTCCACAAAAGGAAAGTCATTTTAGAGGAGAGGACTGAAACAAATGTATTCAAAACCGAAATGATGAAACAAATGTATTCAAAACCGAACAACTTCTGGGTCCTATTTTTGATGGGATATGTTTTTAAATCATGGTACATTTTTGGACAATTGAAGCCAACTTGAGGTAGAAGCGTTCAAAACCTATACTTTAACTTCGAATTGGAAAATATTTGGCTGGATTTTAAGTCTTTATGTCGTAGCGGGGAATGATGGGTCAAAGTGGATTCAGTTATTTAGTTCTAATTTATAACAGAGTTAGGTATTACCTACATAGATAACCACAAATACAGCAAGGAAACGGTTTTTTTCATATTAAGATTAGAATATCCCGAAAACCTGATATGGCGCGTCAAAAACTTTTAGAAGGTTTAGGTATTTAAAAATATTTTGTTACAACATTTATCACAAGTGTGATATTCTGTAAGTTACACTCATTTGAAATGCTTTAATGAATTTAAAAAACAGTTTACGCCTCACCTTGAAAAGACCACTTTAATAATATTTTTTTGATAGCAATTTTACCTCCTTACAATTACAATATTGTGAACATTTTTCGGACCACTTCAATGTTTCGGGAACTTTTAATTTTCTGAAGCATACTTTGTATAGGTTCCACAGAGAAGGGAAATCAATTCAGGGCTAAATTTAAATCTCAAAGTTTCCTTTTCCATTGATTTTCCCCGCTCAGTCCAACTTAAAAAGGATATGATTCCGAAAACTGAAGGTTCCCGAAGAATTGTAGTGTTACTAAAAATATTCACAGTAGAGTAGTGTATGCATTTTAAATACTTTTTTGAGTATGAAACAAGAGTTCATACTACTATCAAACTACTATCAATTTTGAAAATCGGACCGACCCCATTCCATGAAAATGGTGAATATCAGCAGACGACTTTTGTGGAGATTTTTTTGGATGATCGCACGATCTGTTAAGAGAGACGTTTAAAGAGTCCGAATTGTGGGATTACAATTTTTTGATTTTCCCATTAATTGTTAACCACTTGAACAATAAAAATCATTGTTAATAAATATAGTAAATCTACTGATTTTGTAATAGTAGGTACTTTAAAGAAATTTCCAATAACTGACACTTTTAGTATACTAAATTAATTTTCAGTTCGCAGAGCATAAATGTTTCTATTTATTTAGCTGTCCAAACAAAATTGCAATAACTTAGAACCTTGTTACGCAAGACTATGTAGTTTGCAGTTTGGGTAACAAATAATAGTAGATTCGAGTACAACAATACTAAAAAACCGTTTATTATACAATAGAAACAAAATTGTAAGTAATTAACGAACGTACGAGGTCTGTTCAAAAAGTATCGCGAATTTTGAATTTCCTAGGGCTACGTATATTCGATTTGCGATTTTTTTGTGGCGTTATGTTGGTACTCATGTCCCTCACTTATGCTGATAAGCTCGGCTATTTTGAATGTTCAGTTAATTTTTGATAGCTATTTTGCTTGGACGGGTTTTGGCTCATCTTCGATTTTTGCCTATTTTTGCTCAATTTCGACCAAAAACAGCATCGCATTAACATTGCTAAGGAGCTGTTGGACTCTGTCCGCGACGACTCAAATTTGCTCCAGAGGGTCATAACTGGTGACGAATCATGGGTTTATGGTTATGACGTGAAGCCAAAGCTCAATCATCCCAATGAAAGCTGTCGCACGAGCCAAGACCCAAAAAAGCGCCAAGTTCGGTCGAATGTGAAGGTCTTGCTTACAGTTTTCTTTGATTGCAGGGGCGTGGTGCATCATGAGTTCTTGCCACAGGGTAAAACGGTCAATAAGGAATATTACCTGCGAGTTATGCGCAATTTGCGCGAAGCAATCCGCCAGAAAAGCCCGGATTTGTGGAAGAACAACAATTGGCTTTTGCACCATGATAACGTCCCTGCTCACACATCGTTGCTTGTGCGCGAATTTTTGGCCAAAAACAACACACTAATGATGCCGCAGCCACCGTATTCCCCAGGCCTGGCCCCCTATGACTTTTTCTTGTTCCCAAAACTGAAAAGGCCCATGCAAGGACGACGCTACGCCACGATTGAGGCGATAAAGACGGCATCGAAGAAGGAACTGAACAAGATCACCAAAAATGATTTTTTGAAGTGCTTTGAGGATTGGAAAAAACGTTGGCACAAGTGTATAATATCTGATGGGAATTACTTTGAAGGGGACAAAATAGATATTCATGAATAAATAAATACTTTTTGAAAAAACACAAAATTCGCGATACTTTTTGAACAGACCTCGTATTTAAAATTTGTTAAAATACAGAATTCAATTTTAATTTTTTGTTTACTAAGTTTAAGTAATTTCTGATTATGATTAAAACTTCTTACTGTTGTATATATGATACTTTTTAATTATAATTACTCAAAATTAATTTCAGAAATAATAATCATTACTACTCGATAATTTTGCCTCAAATTACTTTAATACCTGCCCCTTTAAGAAATAGGTAAAGTTGTGGTTGGGTAGTAATTTTTCTCGCGCAGTATATAATACATAAAATTATAAGAAAAGCCTTTTATAAAAGAAAAAATAAAGAAAATCTTACGCAACGTCCCGCCAGCCAAAAGATATTGGCAAAAATGTTTAAAATGTCCTCGTGTAAATGACCTTCAATCAACCACCCGAGCAGGCTTGACACAATAAGTTTCGCCTTGACAAATGGAAGTAGTTTCTAGGGTAAAAGATGCTTAACCAATTTTCAGCTCTCCCCGTCGTCGTGTGGTGCGCGTCTGCTCCAAAATCGCTCTATTACAAATAGTCGAATAAACAATTTCTCTTTCGGAAAAGGCGAAAATAAAAACACCTCAAGCGCGACACCACTTTCGGAAGGCGAAACTTTTCGAAGTTAGACCATAGTGTCGGGTGGAATCTACACGAATCCTCAAAAATAGAATTTCGAAATGTTTTCGTTTGTCCGTCGCCGCAGAATGGGTCGGAAAAATGCATGCCGACTTTGAAAATCGACTTGCTCCCAACCATCCCCCAAATGAAAGCACAAAATTCGTCCTACACACACGCACCGAGAAAAATTGGGGAAAATCAAGTAGACGGAGGAAAATCGGGAGAAGAGAATTTTCCCAACATCGATGGCAAGCTCGAAGGCGAAATAGAAAAATTGGGTCAACACGATTTTCATCCGCCGACAGAATCCAATGAACGACACAATGACGAGGAAACCAAGGCAAGTTGGGAAATGCAATAAAATGAAACCGAAAATAAAAAAATTCGGGATACGATAGGAACATAATTAAATACTTCTTAAAATAAAAAAATATATATAATCACCCTATAGACGCATATGCAAATTCCAAACCTTTTCTTACCTCATAAGAGTTTCATAATTCGCATAATAGCTTTTCTGTAAGTTGAAGCCATACAATAAATTGGAGATGATTATGCTCTGGCCTGTGCTCGAACATAAATAGGATGACTGAAGAAAAAAATTAAAGATTTTCCAAAAAGACCTTGCTGTGATAAATTGCGATAAGTTTTTGTGCAAAAATTTAAAAAGTCTCCTCCCACTCAAGGAAAGTTAGGAAAAAATTTGCACAAAAAAAAAAATTTGAGTCCGCCAAATAAATTCAGCAATATATTTACTATATAGCCCGAGCGGGCCTCCAAATATTTATTTAAAAAAAATTCGGTTTTCCCAAGAAAAAAAAACGAGAATTTTGAGAAATTATGTGGAATGTGTCTGATTCATTTCTTAACTTTCTGGCAGGCTGTTGCAGGGGCCGGCGTCAAGGTCCGTTGAATATTTGAAATTTTTATACTCTTTTTGTTTTTTTTTTCTGACTAATGGGTTTGTTTTAACGTTCTATTAGGTTATTAAAGACTAGCTGTTTTACTAAAATTTTCACCTAATCCTATATATCTACATATTTTTCAAATATACCTAAAATATTAAATTTCAAATAATGAAATCCATAATATCAACTGTGATCCTTTTATACTAAAAATAAGCAAAATTAAAAAAACCTGACATAATGTACCACACTTTCGAATTAACGGCTCAATCTTGACAATTTTAGTAAAATTTTTTATTTATTATAAAGTCTCAAAAAAAAATTTTTTTTTCTATCATAAATTCATTCATTCATAAATTCATACTTATTTATTATGTTGAAGAATTACTGAATGTATAGATATTAAATTCTTGGTAAAAAAAAAGTATTTTTAAATGACTGATGGAATTTCGGATTTCGCACATGCAGCGAGGCTATTTTAACTTAAGCATCTTTATAATAATTATAAAAAAGTGAACTTAAAAATTGACCAACTAAAAAATTTACCCAGCTTAAGTTATTCAAATTATAATCTACATATTGAATATTTACTTTTACAAAAGTTCAATAAATGTTTTTGAAGCCTAATTTAAATTGATTATTAACTCTTTTAATTCAAAAAAAAAAGTTTTAATGGAGTCAATTCTTGAGTTGAATCAGATTTTGGCTTGATTTCATTACTATCCTTGGACCATCGTTCCCATTTGGTGCAGCCACAAATGTTACAAATATTTTTGAAATCAATTAGACAGAAGAGTAATTCGTATCGCATCCGCCGCGTTTAGGAATACTATCATAAGTTCATTTTGTATTATGTGTTTTAATTATACATTGATGTAAGTGAATATTTTTCATAAAATGTGTAAAAATCTGCCCTTTTTTATTATATTTTGGACTTAGTAGAATTCCCCAAATACCAATTTTTATTAAATCTCCATGAGGTTAAGTTTTAGAGGCAGTAATTTTAATAATTGAAATCATCAAAGCCATACATCTCTACATAGTCATGCCGACACAAAATATTTTTGATTTTTATTTCTCTCTTAGCTCAAATATGTATGTTTTCTTATATAAAATTTACTGTAAAGGCTGGATTAAATTATATCAAGCTAGATTTAAGTTGAGTCAAATCCTAGTTCAAGTTTTCAATGTCGTAAGTAAAATGGATTATCTGGACTAAGTACAAGTTTTCGCAGAGATAACCTCAAGCTATGCATCATAGATCGACAACAAAAAATCTAGATATAGATGGTAGCAATTAATCAAATAAGTGCAGTAATCGATTAATTTGATTTCTTTAATCGAATAACCAGAACCAGTGATATGAATTTTCCCTTCCGGTTAATCGGCGATTATTCGATTATTTTGAGATATGTATACATACATATATCAAATGAATATTTTCTATAATTGTACAAATTCTGATGACCTTTGTGACTCAACACAAAAAAAAAAAGGTCAACACAATATGCGTTTGCGATTAATAATTATTTTATTTATGTTACTGCACTCTAATCACGATTAATCGATTATTTCTTTCCCATGTAATACCGATATAATATTCAGTCTCGATTAATCAAATGATTAACTAATTAATCGATTAATTTGAAATACTCGTTATATACAGAATATTAAGTCAGATCTTTTATTTTTAGAGTATTCCTTAAAACCGAGTAAAAATTATCGGTTGTTGTACAACAATTATGTCGACACAATGTCGACAATGTGTAGTGATAACTTAGATTAGTTGGTTTTATAGTCGAACTGATAGATACATTAGCATCGGCATAATAAATGTTATAATAAGTTTTACAGCGTCTTCGCCATTCAGTTACAAAAAGAATTCAGATGAGTTTAAACATATCGAATTTTAATTCTTCCTTTCAGAGGCACGTGTAAGAATTAGGCTTATTTCGTCCAGTCATAGAGTGCTTGCTTTTTAAGAATTACTATTGCTTTTGATTTAATACAAAAATCAGAATAAAATCAGTTATTCTTTGATTTATATAATCGAAAATATTTAGGCCGTATTCGATTAAAAAATAAATTCTAAATTCTTCTTTTTATGTTAGCTTGATGAGGCTGTTCGGTCGTCCTAAGATCACTTTTGACTTATTGTGCACACTTTAATCAGGAGCGATTTAGACTCGACCAATAATATTGATTCTGGTGTTAAGAATCCATTAAAAATCAGTTTTAAGTTAGTTTTTTGAATCAACGCTTCACAATATCCCCTATTTTTATCTAAATTATTTAATTTGATTCTATGGTATTAATCTGCGTAAGTTCGATTCCAAAGTTTTATCTGGATCATACCGGCTCGTTTCATCCACTAGTCATTGTGCATCCTCAGTGTGGATGTTTTGAAAATATGTAATAGGTGCTCAAAAATTCCTCGATTCGTTATTTTGTGAAAAATGAAGATTAAATTTTGGTGTCAGTAAACTTTTTTCCCATAGTTCAGTATATGTTTTACAATATATTTTTCCTTTGGCTGACTAAAACAACAAAATTCCATTTTCTATTGTAGTATATCGTTTCTTAATTTAAAATGTTTAATTCATAATGCATAATTTCATCTTTAGGTAGTTAGTTCAAATGAACAATAATCTAGATATTGCAGGGATATGCGAAAAGACCCCCGTATTTTTTAACAAGAAATTTTAAAAACGAGTTTTCTATGGAATGGGGAGCCTTAAACAGTAAACAGTCCTTTGACATCATATTGTTTTTTTCTCGTGCTCTCCCGAATTCAGATATTGCATTATTACACGGGGCGTTTGTAGCTTTGAAACAAAATAATTTAGTGAAATGATGAAGAAATACTATCAAGGATTAACGACTAAGGAAATTCTTGTGCGGTTTCCGAATCACTTTATTAACAGTGTATCGTTGGTCATAATTCAGTAGGTGGGTCATAATTCAGTATGTGGGTCACAAATTTTCCGAAACCATAAACCCTTCTTTTGGGATTCCTTATTTTATAGGACCTAATTTTTTCAATATATGTACCTTGACACTGTGAAATTAAAGTGCTGCCTAATTATTTATGTGGACCATGTTCAGATGTATGCTTCTACTCTCAAAAGTCCGCAAATTATAATAAGATCTTAATTGTTTATCATCAATTGGCTAAGTGTAATAATTTTAATTTCCTAGTAAGACTCAAGTTTTCTAAAGTCATAGAATCAATATCAAGGCAACGAATTCTTATAAACGATCTATTTGTCCCACTTATTAATAAAGTAAACAAATTGGGAATGAAATTTAACTCAATATTGATTTCTTCTGACTATACGTCAGCCACTGTGACTGCCTTTATTTAAATCTGGATTCGGCGTCATTCATCAAGTTGCATGAGGTTTTTAAAGCCTGTATCCGTTTTATATTTAGTTTGAATTGCGTTTGATCATGTCCACTCCCTACTCTGGGCGCATACTTGATATGAGTCTGGAAGATCACAGAGCTTCAGTAAATGTTTATAAACATATCAACTAATTAAGCAAAAATTAATATAGTTTCTGAATCGCAAGATGGCAGTGGCAGAGACTTCTAACTTTTAAACGAAATGAAATATCAACTTGAAATTCATACATAACAGCTGCTTTTTTTTCATCCGGGTCTGGGTCAGGTTCAGTGTCGAATGAAAAAAAGCGATCCAGGTCAATTACCTGGATAAAGATTTTTGTTTCTTAAAGGTTGGCATGCCTGCCTAAATGATTACATTAAAAATGACCGAAACGTAACGTGATGAGAGCGCTGGTTATGATCACCGAAGTTACAACAAAATGAATATTGAACATTAATTACATATTTTAAATCTCATTTACTTATTTTTCTCCATTTTTCCACTTGAACAAAAACAGAAAATTCATGTTGTTGTATTTTTCTGTTAAAGCAGCGAACTAGACCTTGAACCCGATGAAAAAAACGCAGCTAATATGTAAATAGATACTTGTCTCAAACGCGCAAATCGTGTTTAAGGTTTTATTAAGGTTTATTCATTTTACTTAAATTAACACTTTGGGGGCCATTCAAATCATTTTGTTCCCCAAGTCTATCACACAAACGATTTTACGTAAGAAACTGTAAGTTATGTAAAATATTACTAATAAAAAAATAAAGAATCGAAATTTTACATTATCGATCACTATATGTAAGTTGAGATAATTCCTGATGAAGATTAAAACTTCTTACAACATACTTTTTAAAGTAAAGAACCGTCAGTCAGTCACCCAGTCCGATTCACACTTGATCAATTTTTTAAAATATTTTGGTTGAAAAGACTCAACTCTAAACACCGATTCTGAAAGAATATATTCAAAAATACTAGGCAACATAAATAGTTTTGATTTGAGATTTTTCCTCTTTTATTTTGATTATGAGGTTTGAAAAGGCTTACTTTCACATTGAAATTCTTTATTGATTGATTGAATTGATCATGGGTTAGTGTTATACTGCGTTATATTTTAATTTTGTAATTTTATTAAAATTAAGTATACAATTTGTAATGCATACAGGGTGTTGCGCTGAGATCCGTACGGGGTTGTGCCAATCGATTCTATACATACATGATCTCCCGATCAACGTTTATTTGAAGTTTGAAGATCTTTGATCTTCCCATATAAAAATCTGCAGGGTGTCGGTTTAAGGTCAAATTTTGGGAATTCAATTTGCCAGTATGGAAATTTGAGTCGGCATCTCTCGTTTTGTTGACAGATTGCTTTGTAAGAGGTATTCCTAGAAAACTTGAAGGCTCAGATTTCTAACGCGCTATCAATCAAATTTCTTCGAAGTCTCCCAAAGCACTTATAGAGAGTCTTTTAAGTGCAGCTGGTGACACAATCAATTACTTACAATTACTTAAGATCAAATCGAGAAACTCGTTCAAATTGAACTTGTAAACAAACGGTGTATCAGTTATTAGTTGTAGTACGCAACAAACCGTTATAATCACAGACCAAGCTTTAGATGCATTGGGTGCGCGGGACGCACGCACGTAACGCAGGCGTTGATTGAGTCACCTTGTAAATGAAACAGTAAATTTTCGATTGCAATTTTAAAGGTAAGGGGCATGTTGGCATCGATTATTTGAGGTTAGACTATTATTTTTTTCTTATTCTCAAGTCAGGCGTTCAAATATTTGTTATTTCATTTAGTTCAGAGTAGAGAGGGTTGAAGTTGCAAAGGATCTGTGTGGGATTTTTTTAAAATTGTCTTACCAAGGTGTGTTTCGTCGACATCGATGGAGACGTACGGGTCGATGGGCTGATCGTCGGGCTTTCCAAACGTCATGTTGTGTCTCTTCTGGAAGTCAGTTGGCCGCAGACCGTTAGCCTCGCCTACCTTCAGGAGCAATTTTCCGGTGAACATATTTCTCACCACACACCGCACACAAAATCAAAATTAAATTATATTAGGAGAAAAAAAATCTGCTCAAATCAAACACAATTTTCTCGTATCCTTAGAGGCAGGAAAGGACAAAAATATATATATATATATATATATAATATTACGAAGAACGGACGTTCCGATCCGATGGTTCGCTCCTCTCGACTTCGAGTTTCCCTTGTGTGCGATGCCAATGACACAGGGGTGCGTTGGGGGTGAGGTTGTGTTGTGGGAGGCCCGAACGTTGGTGTGTGAAACTTAACCGCTTTTTCTAATTATTATTTTTTTTTTTTCACTTTTTTCGGCTACTGAATTTATGCTGTACGAACGATTTTATCACGGTTTCGTTCGGACTTCTGGAATTTATCCCGTCTCTTAGCGCGACCCCTACTGGGCCCATGCAGAAATGATTTCCTTAATTTTCACAAATATTTTTCCTTCTTTCGACACACTTTTCACACTGAAATTTATTTCTCGATTGCAGGTACCCGTTGACTTCTTTAATATTTCAATAGATGTTAAAATACCGTTATACAGCACTTTTCTAATTATCTATCACACGAAGGAAGAGGGGGTGGGTTGAAAATTAGGTGAAAAGGAAATTCCCACCCCAGCACTAAGCAGCAGAACAAATTTCAATCACTTTCTGCTTAATTTTATTGCAAAATCGAGCACAGGGAATAAGAGAAAGCTCGTGCATTTGAAGGCGACGGCGACTGAAAAAAAAAAAAACTTTTTCCAGATCTTCTTCTTGGTGTGCTTCTTCTTCGCGACCGTCGATATCCTCCTTTTCCGTTTTCTTAACCTTGCAGCTCCTCGCAGCTCCCCTGCTCGTCAGCCTCGAAGAGGTTCTTGTGATTTTCGTCAATTCCAAATTGAACTACCGCCGATTCTCCCGACTAGCGATTTATTTAAAAAAAAAATAAAAACAAAAAGAAAGGAAAAACAAACAAACAAACAAAATTAACTGGAAAAACCGCCGAAACTGTCTGAAAACGTTTCAGTGCAAAACTTTTTTTTGTTCCCCGTTAGAAAAACTGTAAGAACCATTCAGCACATACACGCACACACGCACGTACACGAAAAATGGACCCCCGTGTGCACCTTGAATATGAAAAGCAAAAGAAAAAATATTTTTATTTGGAAGAACAAGTGAATGGTTTTTCTTCTAGAAGCTCTTCGTTACTTATATTATGTGGTGTTAAAAAATATATATATAGAGATCCACTAATAAATTAAATCACTTTTCAATGGAACTCTCTCTGTTCGTCTGACCAAAAAGCTATTTTCCCGACATTTTCAATGGATCTTCCTCTTTTGCACTCAGTAAAGCACACAAAATAACATTATAAAAAAAAAAACAAAAAAAAACAAATCGGTGTGTTTGAAGCAGAAAAGAAAAAATTCTTTCTACCCTGTGCCGACACCAAAATTTCCCAGCTTCTTCACGTCGTCGACCGTCGTACAGTGCACTTTTCCACTTTAGTGAAAAACTAAAACGGAATGACAAGATGCCGAGTAAAAAGCGAACACCAGGGGAGACTGCTGCGACATACTGTCGACAGTGTTCACTTTTTCCATCTTCGCCAACCTCTCCCCAGCGACGGAGCAAAAGCAAGAGAGTCGAGGTCGAGCTCAATTTTGACCGGATCTAGTGATTTTTTTTTGTTGGGGGGAGAAGATGCTCAAGAAAATATAGTCACCAGTGTTGCGGAATATCGGAAGGATATAAACAGAATTATACAAATTTTATATAAATTCAATACAAAAACTTTCAAATACCACAATTACAGTAATATAATCTTCATAAAACTGTATTTTTATCTAAAATCTAAACATTTATAACGGTACTTTTAAGCATAATCGGAGCTACCAACACTGGCTCTCTTGTGGTATTATCTCTTGCAGCATTAGAAAGAACAGGTACGAAATAACAAAAAAAGATTATTTTCCCCCAAACATCCTCTCTCTAGCATCAGCCGATTAACGGAAAGCAAAGTGGTTTTTTATTTCTCCCGTTGCTGCCGCCGCTATTTGTGAGAGAAGAAACATGGCAAAGAAAATGCGGTCAGGTCATCGGGAGAAATTCCAATGCGCCAAATCACAGAGAGAGAAGCAGAGCAAGTGAAGCAGAGGAGAACCAGAGGCAGCACCGCACCGCACCAGCAAAAGTATCTAAAAGCTTAACTGTTGTAGCACCAGCAGCAGAAGCAATAAACGGTGATTTGACAGTTATTTCGCTTTGGCAACTGAACGAGGGTGACGACAATTGTCTGTTGTTGCACCTGTAAAAGAGCTTCTAGCGGTAAAGAAAACTTCTTGAAATGAGAAACTAAAACGAGTTATGACTGAGCTTTTTGTCGAAGTAAATAAAAGAAGAATACGGAAGAACTTGCGCGATGGATTCTAGGCATTACCACATTTCTCGGGAAATTTCTGTGGAGGTTATATAAAATGGCGAGTTAAACTTTTAAAAAGTTTTTTCGCGACATAACCGTATAAAGTTATCTAATGTGGGACACCTTCATAGAAATCCATAACTTTATATAAAACTTTCCAGGGATATTGCTTAATTTTGCATTCTTGCACAATTCGCTTTATTTTGTCTTGAAACAATAAAAACAAATATTTCGGAAAAGATGCTGCTTTTACCAGAATATATGCATACGTTTTAAAATATAATAAATTATTTTTCTCTAATTGACTAAAAATTTGTACTTAAAAATTCATAAGTACTGCTTGTTTGCCTCGTCGGCAACGCATCTGAAAAAATAAATACAAGTATACTTGTATATAATATGTACATATAATACAAAATGGCGTCCCTGAAGAAAATGGTTTCCATGAAAAACCCACCAACACATAAAGAGATGTCAAGGTATTTTAATCGGGATTACACGATATACCAATATATATACCAAAAAATATTTTAGAGTCGAAACTAAGTCCAACATCAAAACCAACCCACAGCTTAAACGAGTTGAAACGGTGACCAAAATTGTATACAGCAGTCTACTTTAATAAAGGATTACATGTTAAATTATTACTTAAAAATAAATAAGTTATATTTTATAAAACTTCGAAATCGTTCGATTTCATTTTTTTGCACTACCACTTATTTTTTTTCGAGGAAATCAATTTATAAAGGAGCTCATCTCAGTAAAAATTTTCAATCATGCCACATGAGAAAAAGATGGCTGTCGCAGCGCTCAAGTTCATATATTATTTGCCATTTCACAGGGGAGAATTCATTTCACAATTCTTCAATTATACGAACTTACACTAGCACAAGATAAGTTTTAAAATTTCGCAATCTAAAGGAGAGCTCGAAGGAAGACTTATCAATACATTATAATCAAAATCCGATTTATACCAATTAATTGCTCAACTTCGCAATCTAAACGAGATGTCGGAGGGATGCTGCACACTGTAGTTAATATGCAATTCTCACTAATTATGACTAAGTACTCAAATCAAAAATACACAATAGAAATTCCCAATTAATAGATAGGGGATGATTGGAGGCTTCACACAAGATTTCACACTAATTGGTCTCAAAATACGAAAACCATGTACATAGACGTTGTCGACCTTTGTAGAGTACCGTTACATTTGGGTTTAAAAAATCGGAGAAATTCCTTCGTCAATAATTTTATCGAAATTGTAGAATAAGCTGGTCTCACAAACACCTAATTCTCAGAGTAATCCTCGGGCAATAAGAACTCTTCTCACATACACCTGTATGCAAAATAATAGCAGTGCTTTCATGTTGCATCTTATTCCTAGAATTTTTGCTTTCCTTTACACTGCATACTAACGACATATATTTTTTATTTTATTATTATTTATAGTTTCCACAGAACTTAATTTGCGGTTTCCACCGAAACGATATTAAAATGCGTTGAAATCATTATCAGATTCTAAAAATCTCGGTAAAGCTGCTGTATTTAAGTACAAGTCTGATTTATGAATAAAACAAATTGAATCAATTAGGAAGAAATTTATAATACATTAAATCCTTTGCATAGTTGAATTGGTCCATGGAAATTGCAACAGAGCAAGTGAAAAATTAGTCCTTATAATATAAGACAAATATTTAGTTCGTTTATCACGGCTATTAGTTTGCACAGTCAAAATAAAGGTTTGTCAATTAAAGTATTATTAACAAAATCTAAAGTATGTACATAGATAATGAATTTATACCAAATTTTGTTAATTGCTTCCATCTACGTTATTTTATTACATTATTGGGAAAACATTTATAGAAACTGCTATTATTTTGCACATGTACATATAAATATTAAACTTGAAGGTCTCAATCAATAAACTAAATAATACTCAAACTATATTATATTTGATATTTTCAGAATTTTCATAGTTGTCATATAACGGTAGTATTGTCTTTTACATTTAGCGCGTTTGTACCAAAATTTACACGAAATCTTAAATGTTCTTAAACCTTTTTTTAAACAGATTGCTTGATTTCAATGGATAGACCTGATTAATTGAATTTTTATTAAAGAAATACACTTCCAGCCAGAATCGCTCTATCTATCACTATGCATTAAAACACCTTTAAAACATGTTCCGACATGTTCAAACACGCTCAGAAAAAATTTTACTTCTCCAGAAATTTCTCACTTTTCTTTGAACACTGATCAAAACTTTCCAAAAAAATTCTTAAAATTTTCCATCACTACTTAACTTGAGAAAAAGAATTTTATATATTTATTGGCCGGCAGTAAGCTCTTTACCCACAGACTCACTTTCGACATCCGTACTCTACAAATGTTGAAAAGGAAGTGAAAGAGTACTTTAGGTAGTTACACCTACATATATGAACTTTCTGGGATGCTTTTTTATTTTCTAAAAATAAAATATCTTAGCATAATGCCTATTAATTTACGAAAACCATAATTTCTTTAAAATACGGAAATTGTTACGCTTATATCCCCGGCTTCAGGAGTATGACCGTGAAAAGTGTCCGAAAGTTTTAAGGTAGGGTAGAATTTTATAAAAGTTTATTTGAAATGTGGGGAATTATCTTTATAACAATTATTCATTTAAGAAGAAAGAAGCCGAATAGGGACATATTTAATTATTCGAATCGGAAGTCATCACTAAATATGGGATTGATAATCTTATTACTATACAAAAGGATCATTATGTATTATCCAAATCGTCGACCATGTTCTTTTAAAAAATATCTTACAAGTGTAAGTCTGACTCGCGCACCAAGGTTTGCGTGAAATATTTTTTTTTTATGTGATATAATTACAAATTAACGATTTTCGGATTTTTTCCTTTATTTCCGCTGTGAGACCTTGCTTCTTGCGAAATTTCATGGATCTACATATACTATGTAGGTTAACGGGAAATACCCAATAGGTTTCGATTTTTTGGCCGTATTTTTTGATTGCGTTGTCTTGGAAGCTTGATTTATTTACAGCTCCACGGGACCGTAGATTTAAGTATATATTTAATAATAACAGACCTATAAATTTGAATTTTTTTTCCTTTTTTGATTTTAGTGCTGATTTTTTGGGTTTTGGGACCTCCTAATGACGAATCTGAAGTCGGTTTGTTTCTACATATCACATCAGAATTTTTCACAAAACGCATTTATAAAAATCATGAGCCCCAAACTTTATTTGGTGTCCAAGTTTTGTCTAACTAAGTTACGAATAGTAACACCGAGGTATAGTTCGTATGTTTTTCATAAAATCCCTTATGGTGTTTTGTTGTTTTAACACAAAATACGCACCACAAATACCATATAACAAAAACATTCACGGGAGTTAACACATTTTGTTAAAA
Source organism: Machimus atricapillus (assembly GCA_933228815.1). Lineage (NCBI taxonomy): Eukaryota > Metazoa > Arthropoda > Insecta > Diptera > Asilidae > Machimus > Machimus atricapillus. The sequence continues at coordinate 10,185,018 of OW121785.1, forward strand.
GTATTTGCGTTAGTAGCTGATAAACTAATGACTGAATCGAGTATATGTATATGGATATATAAGAATAAAAAAATGTTGAATATCCTCATTAACTTTATTATGCTTACACTACGTATACGGGCATGGTAGGTGCGTTTTGTTGAAGTTTTTCTAAGAACTCAAAGAAATATATATATTTTTTTATTAAATTAATAGGGCAATGATTCATTACGATCAGACAAACTTCATTTTATAGCATACTAATAAGTTGAACTAAACGTAACTCGCCCCCAAAACAAAATTCCTATAGAAAAATTATGGAAAAATAAAGAAAATATTTCCACAAAATTCTGACGTGATTAAATTTTTTGACTTTATTTTTTCACGTAATTAGCACACAAAAATCTAGGAGAAATACTACTTGAACTTCAAAACGGTAATTCGTTGTAGGACGATTAAAAAAAAGAAAACTGCATAGATTTCTGGCCCTGTAGTTTCGAAAACTTGGCAGAATGTTTTGAAGTTAGGAAAATGTCCAAATCTTTTGAATAATAAAGCAATTTGTGATTTACTCAATTTGTGCGCTTAGTTTACGCGAAGCTATTAGCCATGGATAAGAGAAAATCAAACCTTTCTGAGATCATAAGAAAAGCTAAGAAGATGAAATTAGTACGGGCTACGATATCAGACGATTCCAAAGCACAGTGTTTAGAAGATTGTCGTCGTCTTTAGGATCAATAGAGTGAAAAAAGATAACGACGAATTAATCAAGACCAAGTCAAGAGACGAGACGAACTAGACGTAATAGAGCATTGGCAGGATAAACATAATAGCAGGTTCAGTTACGATCCCCAAGTAAGTTATTCTTCCATAGTAGAAATAAGGTTCCATGAATATAGCGTGCAACAAATTTCAAGCCTTGAGGTTGAAAGACGAGTCAAAAGTTAGTTAGATAGAGAATGATTGAAAAGAAGTAGAGAACTCTGATAACACAATCATTTTATACTTCACAAGATCCACGCGGACAATGTCGCGGGTAAAAAGTAGTAATAAATAAAATTGAATATCCTTTGCCTTCTCTTTTTCCTAATTGATTTATACTATGCGAATGTCATTAAAAATGTTTGCAATATAATATTTAAAATTCAACTTACCTGAAAAATAAACCGAAATATGTTGCATTCATTTACAATTCATAAAGGAAATCACAATCATTAACGAAAACGATAAAATTTTTAACACAAATCTTATTCAAAAAATAAAATGAAGCTACAATTTAGAATGAATTTTGAGGTCTTTTTTTTTTTTATTGGGCACAATGCAATTAGCATTGCTAGTAACAAAAATTACAAATAATTGTACATGTACGATTCTTATTACATCCAGTCGTAAAAAATGTATGAAGCAACTGCAACAAATGGAAGGAGAACGAGCCTCATTCCTTCTTGATAATTTTTGTTACCGTTCCAGCGGCAATTGTGACTCCACTTACCCGTAACATGATTCGTCCAAGTTCTTTAAAATCTGCGAATTTCTCAATACAAATCGGTCTAGTAGTTTCAATTTCTACCAGAGCACAAGAATTGTTTCCGAGGCACCTGGGCTTCTTTTTGATTACTTCCCCAGTTCCCTTATGAAGCTGAGAGGTTAGCTTAGCAAATGAGGCTGGCTCAATTGTCGACTGGTGATGCAAAAGCACTGGGTATCCTATTGTTATTGGAACCTTTATATTAAACACAATAATTCTAGCTTGAATTCGTGTTGTAACTGGTATGGGATTTTGCGGATCGCAAAGTATATAACCTACTAATATATTGCTTATATCAATGCCAGAAAGTGTCACAGAAACTTGATCTCCAGCAAAAGCTGTGGTTTTAGCAATTTCATCAATAGAAATGCCCTTAACTTGAGCAAGTTCTCTGCTAGGACCAATCAGCACCTTGTCGTTAACGCAAAGCACGCCGGTTTCGATCCGACCGGAAATACAAAATCCTGATCCGGTACCTTTAAAAATGTCCGACACAGACATCCTAAACGGTTTATCGATTGATCTCTCCGGAATTTTAAATTTGTCAATCACTTTCAGGAGCGTTGACCCTTTATACCACGAAACAAGGGCGGGTTCTGTTGCTTCTTTAACGAGATTTTCTCCCGTTAAACCGGAACATGGGATAAATGTTACATCACACTCCTTAAATCCAGCTTGCTTCAAGAAAGATTTTAATTTTGCGACTATATCATCGAAACGATCCTTTGACCAGTTCACTGTATCCAGTTTATTGACAACGACTCCGAGCTGGCTTACACCTAGAGACCTGTAATAATTCATATTTTAGAATTTTAGCATTTTAAATTACTTAATATATTATATGTAAATGTAGTTTTCTTTATTTTTTTACTACATTTTGCAATTGTAGAATCTAAATTCATTTCACTTAATTAAAGAAGTTTGTTTTCAAATTATGATAAGTGAATTCTCTAGTCATATTTGAATTATGCAAAAGTCTTATCCTTTCATTTATTTTTATTTTGCCAGATTTTTTTGTTTAAAAAGTGACTGCTCTTGATGTAAGTTTTGCATTTGCGTGACATGAAAGTGCTTTTCAGCAAGAGCTGTGGTAAATTGTACAATTCGAGTTCTATGTAAAAGGAGATGTTCTACTTCAAATCAAGCCGATTCAAGCTTACCTTACAAGCAAAGCATGTTCCCTAGTTTGACCGCCTTGTTCAAAACCAGTCTCAAATTCTCCTCTTGTGGCATCCACAACCAAAAGGGCTACGTCAGCTTGAGTAGCTCCTGAAATCATATTCGGTATAAAATCTTTATGACCAGGCGCATCCAGCAAAGTCACCTAATAAGAAACAAAGTAAAAAATAACAATTTTCATTTTCTTTATTATTATTTTTTTTTTGTAGTAACTTACAATTTTTGAATCAGTTTCAATTCGGGAACTTCCCACATCCATGGTGATACCTCTTGCACGTTCCTCCCCAGTTTCATCTAAAACCCACGCGTACATGAAACTTTGTTTTCCCATTTTTTTACTTTCCTGCTCATGTTTGTGCATAATCCTTTGAGAAACGTTGCCGGTGTCGTACAGCAAATGCCCCATGAGGGTACTTTTGCCAGCGTCGACATGTCCAATAACTACCATATGTAAATGGCTTTTTTTGGTTCCGCGCTCCTTAGAATACATCTGTTGGACATCACGCTGAGGAATATCTTTGGCCCTACTCCCCGACCTGTCTTTGGACTCATCAGTCGACGATTGTTCTGGGGTATTTCGACCTGATACCGCTGGCGATTGAATTTTTGGAGAGTATACTTCGAAACCTTTTTTCACAGCCTTATCGTGTGTGGTCGTTACCACAGTTGTTACAGTTAAATTCTTTTGAAGCTGCTTTTCCACTGACAATTTGCTTCCAAGGCCTAAATTGGGAAAAATCTCAAACATCTTATTTTTGGATTGTTAAAATTAAATTTTATTTTGTACAGAAAAGGTTTCTTCTTTGAATAAGTCCTTAATCCATAGTAGTTACAAAAAAAACACGTTTGTAAAACCTTATTAATAAAACTACAACTAGTTAAGACAGCTTTTTGAACCAAAAACTTTTGTACGTTTGTTTTCAGCTTATTTTATAATCTAAAACACTAACAGAAATTAACGAAGTTTTTGCAGAATGATAAGTGAATATAAAAATCATACATTAAATTATAAGTATTATGTAAAACTCGATGTAATAATTTGTTATAATTACGAAACTGTAGCCTTTTCAGTGGCAGTCAACAAAGCCGCGTGCTCATGTAGTTTAATTTTTAATTGGGTTTTTCTCGGAACGCCTTTTTTCGACTTGGCCAGGAATCATACTCTAGTGATAACTATCTGATTTTCAATTTAAAAAACTAAAATATCCGCAATTATAGCAGCTATCGTTGTATGCAACAATTTCTTTAAATTAAATAATTTTTAATTCTTCGAACATACATACATAAATAGGTAACCACTTCACAATATTAGTTTCTTTTTAAGTTCCACCAGTTTTTTTTCGAAATACGGATTGGATTGCAAAGAGAAATATTTTTATAATGATTATACAACATTTATATTTTTATTTTCTCGGACCAATCATTAGAGATCTGGCCGTTTAACAACATTTTTTGCAAATCCCAAATAAATAAACTCACTGATGTTCTTTTAAGTATCGTAATATATTTTGATAAATCATTGTAAACAATTTTATTTGAAATGAGGACAAAAGTAATGGATATTTGAAAATGCTTTGTCGGTAGTCTTCTTCTCTTATTCTTTAAAAACCTTGTTCGTAAGTTCCGATTTATCGGAATCGGAATCGAATCTCCGTAACATCCCTACTTTAAATCAACAGGACAAAATTTCTTATTCATTCAGGTCATGAATTATATGCAAGATAACTAAAAATAAAATATAATAACAAAAATATAATACAAAAACTGCTATTACTTTAAAAATTGGACCTATCGAGAATAAACCAAGTAAAATGTAGATGCGGCCAATACAATTTTATGTGTATTATTTCAAAAAAATTTCCTGAACCACGATGGATCACACTTTACATACATGCAAGAAAGTTAGAAGAAATTATGTGATACTATAGTATGATCTAATTATTAATATGATTATTATTATTATGAAAGTTCACTCTATTTAGTGATATGTCAACTAATGTCTAGACTTCACCGAGTAATCGGCTCATTTAGACCGTAATTATTTCTATGAACAGGAATTTTAAGAAATGTGCTGTGGGTTTTTAAGGAAGACTAAGGGCAGTAAATGTTAAACAACGATAAACGGTCAGAAGACTTTACAGGATAACATAAGATATTGCGTACGAATACGATGGCCGCCGCATTCCTTCTAGATTCAATACTTTGTATGCCAAGAAAAACGCACCTAGACTTGTAAGATGGAATAGTGAGTGTTATTAGCCTAATTCAGTTTATCTATCGCATAACGCGTAAAAATCTTTTGAACAGAGTTAATGCGAGAAGAATGAAAAAAAACTGTGTAGTGGGACTAAATGACCGATGCATGTTCGAGGACAGAGCGAACAAGAGAATTTAGTAGAAATATTAACGTATATACGTCACGAAAATCTTTAGAGTTACGCTTAATAAAGCTCAAGATCAAAACATTTCAATAATGCATAGTACAACGATTGCCACTTTTACAGAAAGATAGAATAATTTTTAATTGAATTGTTCAATATTATCTTTACAACAACATGCAAATAATGCATTGTTTAAACATATCGGGATCATTTTTAAAAGGCGTAAACATTTTAGAAGCAAGCGAAATCATTTTCTAAAAATGTCATACATTTTGAAATAAATTTGTTGTATTATTACGCGGAAAAGCAACCAAACAAATATATTGGCAAAATACATAGAATAGGCATAAAATAAAATTATTTCTCAATCGTCTCAAATATGAAAAGAAGCACATCAATTTTAACACCGTCAACATAAATATTTAAAAAGAAATTCTTATTCTTCTTAAAGAACTGAAATGAAATTAAAAATTTCTTTTTTCTAAAACAATATCATCCGGCGATTTTGATTCAAATTGAAAAGGTGTCCGGGAATTGTTTCTTTCAAATGTGTGTTTAATGTAAGGTATTTGAGTGCAACGATACTTGAGACAAACAATTCGTCCAAAATGCGTGGGCTTCTTGTTCAATTTGAGTACTGAATCGCTAGACTTTTTTCCCACACTGTAGGTCACACTTTTTTTTCGATGACGGAGATCACAATCAATGAAAGGTATGAAAAATACTTCTTCTTGGCTCTGAATTATTGGAGGATCTCTTCTTATTGAGACAGTTGTATTACTTAATGCTGTCGTAAGATCAATTAGTGAGCTATCTCCACTAGTTTTGCAGCTCTGATCTTCAAAATCGGACACATTTTCCTTTATGGACAGATTTTTTAACTTGCTACAAACAGTCTCAGAACTCTGGGATTTGGCCAATTTCGATTCTTTTATTTTTTTTAACGATAATTGAAGGGGCGTTAATTCACTATCACTTGCATTCAAACTGGAAGAGAAACCTAATTTTGGGACTACTATATTTTCAAGATTATATGCTGGTAAATCTGTCCTACCATTTAACTTATCGCTTACAAATTGGTTTAATTTAGAAGACCCAATTAAGTTTTTATCACTGTTTGACGAAAAATTAAGTTTAGGTACAAAAAATCCTGATTTTCCCCTTGATTCACTTATTTTACAATTTTGTAATTTAGCTTTTACCAATTCAGTTAACTTATTACTACTAGAGCTGGCTACGCTATCAGTGGAGGACTTGGCTTCAAGAAAAGGTTTAATATTGTTTTCTGAAAATTTTGAAACAAAATCTTACCTTGCAAAAGATCAAAGCAAATTCAAGTCAATAAATTCCATTTGATAGTTCAAGGAACATGAAAAAGATAAAATTTTATGTGTTAGTGTAAAATTGCATTATATATACATATATAGTTAAAAGCGCTGCAATCCACCTTTTTCATGTGTTAGATCCTTTGCAGGTTTCGATGTGGATTTATCCACTTGTTGCACGCTTGATGAGGCGTTGAGTATAGCGTCTAGAGTTTTGGGCACATCATAATCAAATTTCATAGCAGTTTCAACAATTTGTCGCTCCGAAATAGAGTCCCCAACAACACTACGTATTTCATCGATGCATGACATCAGTTTAGCTTGCTCAAGGTCATCTAAAACTGGCATTTGAAAATTCTCTGAATCTCGTCTCATTTTTGTGTAGCCAGTAGCTGTCGGATCATCTTCTTCGTCCTCATTTTCTTCCTCAATGTTTCGATGATTTGCCATAAATGCAGATATGCTTTGTTGGCCTCTAGCACGATCGTATATCCACTGTGAAGCGTCCGTTGGTGATATGCAACTATCATCATCAACTGAATGGCCATATATATCGTCATAGCCATCGTATTCTTTAAAGGAAAAATTAATATCAGGTCGCATGCAAATGGACACCTTAATAATTAAGAAGGAACAGTAATATTAATATAGATGTTTTAAACCAACTTCACCTTGGGGAATGATGACTAAAGGTTAATAAATTGTACTATTTTATTTATATATGTATTAAAGTTAATCCGTTTATCAGTTTTAATATTTATGTACATGGGCTGTACGATAAGTGTATTTAGATTAAATTAAATAACAAAAGAATATGAACAGGAAATTTTACAAAAAATTTACTTTTGATAAGTTATAAATGCTTTGTTAACAAAATTGTGCAAAATTACAAAAGCACACATCAAAGAAGTTGAAGTTAAACAAGTCGGGAATTATAAAATATGAAAAAAATATGAGGTTTCGGAGTTTAGAATAATTCTTTAATTCTAACATGTTTTGGTATTGTGATAGGAGTTTTCATCAGCCTCTTTAATCCTAACTCTATTATGTTCTCTGAAGACCCACCCCTTTAGGTTCTTTTACTCCTATAAAAACTTGTTTTCTCAGAATCACTTGACTAATTCAATGTTTCTTTTACGCCCAATATTTTCCCTTCTTTCTTAACTCTGGGTTATTATGAAGGTCCAAATTAGAAACCCAGAAATTAAAGAGAAAACGTCTGTTATAATGGGATAAAGAGTTACAAGTAAAAATATTATAAGGGAAACAATAATATAATTTCTAAATCAAATTCTTTACTCCCGAATTTCTAAATGCATGCTGAAAATCATCAAGTGTCGCAACGTGATCAATTCATTAACCCATTGCAACATACAATACCGTGAATATTTTTAGGAGCACTACAATTCTTTGGGAACCTTCAGTTTTCGGAATAATGCCAGTCGAACCTAAAGAAAGTATGCTTTAGCTTTAGAAAATTAATAGCTCACGAAACATTGAAGTGCTCCTAAATATTTTCACAGCACTATAATTACAATGGAAAAGTTAAATTTATAGAAAAGCAAAGTCGGTGATTGAATGCAGCATATTTCGGAACTTTAAAAATTTCGGTCGGTTCTCGTCTCTTAAAGAATTCTAAATTTAATAAGAAAATTCAGATCTTCTTCCCTTTTTCGATCCACCGTCCAAATAATTTTTTTTTCAATTCCGTGAGAAAGACAACTTGGTAATTATAAAATATCAATATCTTCAAGATTTTTTCGCTTCAAGGATACAGAATGTAATTGCAGCAAGCGAAGGTTGCACAAAATATTGCACATTCCAGTTATTCTGAATAGAATTTTATTGTTTAATTACCCTTGGATTTTATTAATTTGCATTAACTTTGTAAAATGCAATAAATGAGAAATACCTTGTCGGGTCAGGTAGGCAAATTTTGCCTGGTCGTAAAGGGAGGTAGATAATAAATTGTCCGCATATTTACAAGAGGTGAAAAGAAAACCTAATTTAAGAACAAACATCCTGAATTCCTTTGAAGTTAGACTAAATATTTTAAGAAATTCAAAAAATTAGAGCTGATGTAGTTTACTTAAGCACTACTGAATTTTCCTAGACTGAAAGAGACAATTTTCTTTGGAATCCGTGCCAAATTGAGGTTTTTTCAAGATACAATTCATTTGTAAATTGAAATAAATTAGAAGTAAAAGCTTACAACTTCTCAATAATAAATTAAACATTATATAAATTGCAGCGGACTGATGAGTAAATACAGAATAAATAAATAAATAAAACTCCTTTCGTCTCCCACCTAGCTCTAAAATGCGAACAGAATTTTTACACAAATAATTGCAGCAATTTATGTTTTTTTTAAGGATAATGCTCAAGTAAAGTCCTCCCCTTACTTCCCCCTTTTAATTTTCTCATAGTATAAACAGAATTCGGTCAAATTAACGAAAAACTCACCATCGTTGTAATCCATAGTCCTCACAATTCTATGACGTGACATTTTGTTGTTTTTTTTTTTTGACGCTACTTCCTTAGGTTACTCCTCAACAAATCGCTGCTTTGCTTGACTTCAACCTATCACTTGAAATATTACGTTTTTACATTTTTAACAAAAATTTGCGCGAATATGATGGGTTAAATAAAGAAATTTACCATTTGAAAATCGGGAGAAGAAACCAAGAGAATGGCCACGGCAAATTTTGACAACTAAAGTGGTATTTGGTTGTGAAGTTGGTCACACTTTAAATATAGCAATAATAATGAAACATTTGAAGGGTTTTAAAACACTTTATTTACAATTTTCGTTATATCCTTCGCCGATTTTTATTTTTGAAATTTGAATTAGCTTTTTTACCGTGTTTCCCACTTTTGGGGATCCTTCTGCCTGCTTTTTTAAGTTCCCTCACTGTCTGGTTCTTTTCCTTTCTAGCTTTTTTCTTGTTCGCAAGTTTGTCGGACTTCTGCTTCATTTTAAAGAATTTACTTTTTTGTATGGATTTTAGGGTTTTCTTCTGCTTTAGACGATCCAAATCTTTTTTGCTGGAGATCAAGTTCTTCTTATCCTTTGCGGGTTTTTCCTGTTTTGTCGGCTTTTCAGTTTTAGTAATGCTCATTCCGGGTACCAGTTCTTCTTCTGATGAAATTTTCTCGTCCTCTTCACTTTCATCGTCGTCGCTGTACTTGGGCTTATTATGCCCAATCCAATTTTGCTGGGTTGCTAACTCGCTGGCAGAGAGCTCAACAACTTTTACGGTGACTTTATCATCTTCAAACTCTTCCTCCTTGAGAAGTTCCTCCACCTCTGGGATCGGTTCGTATGATTTTTTGAGATGTTTAATACCATCTTTTACTTCCTGTCGAATTCTTTTTTTCTCCTCCTTCACAAGACGATCAAGCTCCTCCTTAGCACGCCGTTTTCGTTCGTTTTTCCGTTTACGAAATCCAGTGAGAAATTCCCTAGATAATTTGAAAACGTTGAAATGAGCTACGTAAAGTTTTATTACTCACTTTCGACTTTCCGGATTAAACTCAATCACAACCTTTTGTTTCTTTTGTGTCCCCTTGCCGCGTTTTCCCATTATTTCAAAAAAAAAGAACAAAATTACAAAACCTTCCGCTATGAGGCAAAAATTTTCTTTTGTTGTGACAGTTCTTTGACAAAATCAAGCACGTGCTGGCAGTTAACAGCTGTGCAGTGGAACGTGTGTAAAGCATTTGTAACATGAAGTGGGTGGCATTTTATATGAAAATTTTTAATAATCTGCCCAAGGATTTCCTAACGATTTAGGTTTGTGTCTTGGAAAAGCTTTTCATTGGAAAATAACTTTTCATTTGATTATTTGGAAATTTTGTCAATATTTTTGATATTAATAAGAAATGACGACCCTGCTTTTGAATTTGGTACACGATTTGGAGTTTTGCTTTTAGATCAAGACCTGCTGGAAACATTCACCAAATTCTATGCCTCTCCGTTTTTAGAATTTAGGCTCTGTGGATCCTTTGTTAAAATCTACATTTTAATCGACAGCTGGGCAGAGGCAGAAATTGACAAAATTAGTTTTATTTAAGGGTAATTTAAAATAGAATAAGCTGTAAATAACAATTAATACATGTGTAAAGAATAGAAAAAAAAATGTTTTTGAATTTTTCCGCCATTATTTAGTTGTGACATTTAAACCTTCAAAGTTTTTCGAACGCGCCGTCTCTGACACATTAAGTAAAACAAGAAGAAGAACGAAACTCACCGCTTTTTTTAAACGTAGGAAGCATTCGCAGACCGCAGGCAGTTTGCATTTTGTTTTGAGGCGAATATTAATTTAAACGTATTGTGATTTTAATTTGTGATTGTGCGTAGTGAGAGTTGAATTATGTCGTTCCACGATTTCTCCAAATATCGGAGCCCGGGAGGCGAGTCTTCGGACGAGAGTGATTTTGTCGAGCGTTCATTTGTTAACGGTAAAAATTCTTTTTCAATAATAAAATTTTATTCTTTAACAACACAGATTTTTTTCCAGATAATTCCAAACCAGAGGAGGAAGTAGAGGAAACCGACAGCGAAAGTAAGTTTTTGGAAAAATTTCGTATCCTCAGATTTTCATTGGTCCTCTTCAGGTTACAGCACCCCGGTGAAAACGCTTACGAAGAATAAGATGCTAATGATCCTATCAAGTTCAGACGAGAGCAGCAGTGACTCGGATTCGTCTCAAACTAGTTCTAATGAAAGCGAGTCATCGGACGGCAGTGAAGAGGAATTTGAGCGTCAAACTTTGTCCCCTCGGACGAGACAAAGTATAGGAGGTTTTCGTCCCAAGAACCTTACAAGCGACGAAAGCGATTTAGAAGAAGGCGTTTCTTCTATAGGTAAGACTCATATTTATATTTTTGTAGACTAATAATCGCTGCTGCAATCACGACAGCTTCTAGACAACTCTTTGTTTTGTATTTCAAGAATATTTTTATTATTATAAGCTTCCTAAAACTATCCAATCCTCGTCTTAAAAACCACGGGGGCGCCTCTCGTCAGGGTCAGGGTGTCATTGCTGAACCCTCATCCTCTAAGTATATAAATAAACTAGCTTTCTGTCCGCGACTCAATCTCGAAATACAGTATACTGTGAATATTTTAAGGATCACTCCAATTCTTCGGGAACTTTTAGTTTTCCGAATCATGCTTTTTTTTAATTTGAACAGAGGGGGGAAAATCAATGGAAAAGGAAACTTTGAGATTTAAATTTAGCCCTGAATTGATTTCCCTTCTGTGTGGAACCTAGAGAAAGTATGCTTCAGAAAATTAAAAGTTCCCGAAACATTGAACTGGACCTTAAAATGTTCACAGTACTGCAAATAAAAATATAAACAGAATAGTAGTAGAATTGTTTGTATTGTTAAACATTTTAATTGTGTCATTGCGATTGAGATAATGACTATTGCAATTGCACTTTAATTTTCCGAAATAAGATATTTCGGCAACATTCATATTTGGATACTTTTATGAACAAATGAAATTAATGTTTTGTATTTGTCCTTTTACCTAAAGTTATGGACGAGGCCGGTACCAGCCAATCGCATAGCAAATCTGAAGAAACTGAAAAAAGCAATTCCGTGGAGTATGTATGTACAGATGATGAAGATGAATTGCATAGTTTCGATGCAGAATATGGAAAAATTAAGTCCCCCGTCCGAAAATCAATGAACGAAACAGGGAAATCTTTTAATAATTCTATAGCTCAGAAACTCTCATCCACCAATTATGAAAATGACCTGGATGCAAGCAAACCTCTTGCAAACAGTTCATGCAAATTAGATGATTCTATAGAAATTAAATCTGTCCATGAACCTGTAATTAACTTGAGCAGTCCAATTGAAATAATTTCCTCCACCCCCACTGAGACCACCAAAAAATCAATTCAACCTAAAATAAATGCTGTATTGGGAACACCAAAAAGCTCTAAGAAAGAGTTAATATATGTTTCCAAGGACTTTTATGAAAAGGAATTGAGAAAACTTGAAGATTTGAAGAACGAGTTGGCCGTTTGTGCGAATATTATGCAGTCTCTAGGCAGTAAGCTCCCCGATAAGGGTAAAAGAATGTCCGGAAAGGCGGATCAGCTGAAGGGTGAAATTGTGAGACAGGCTTCTTATATAACAAGACTTGTTATAGAGGAAGAGAAAAAAATTGAGAATCCCATTTTGAACACGAATGTACCGAGCTGGTCAGAGATCTCTGCAGCTGTAAACGATATTCAACCAAAGCATACGGGGAAAGTCGGATTAGCGAACTTCAATGCACAGAAGATGTTAACAATTGATCGATTGAAGGTAAGTTTTACAATTAAACTAGAGAATATAAAATAGCAAACAAAACCTTAATATAATCGATTGGTTGCTCAATTGACGAATTGAATTGAAATTAAATGGGTACAAAATAATCAATTTATATACTAAATATTTGATTAAACGAGTTCTGGTTGCTGGGTGAAAAAAATATATTTTTGTTAGAAGATTGATATGCAGCAGGCAGGTACATTTTTTGAATTTTAATTTAGGCGGACCGTCTAATTCTGAATAATATAGCGTAATTCAATAAAATTTATCTGATTTAATTTTTCGGAATTATAATAAATAATATAATAAAATAAAACATTTTTATAACCGATAAAAATATTTACGAATGTGTACCTTGGGTTCGGGGGTGATAGTAAGAGTTCGAGGTCACTAATAACATATTTATAATTTTACTTTCTAATTTATAATCGCATTTAGGATATTCATGGTTCACTTGAAACTTGCCCCGCAGAAGATGTCCTGGCAGATGAACCGAATGGTCTTAAAGTCTCGCTAATGAATCATCAGAGACATGCGCTGGCGTGGATGAACTGGCGAGAAAAGCAACGCCCGAAAGGTGGCATTCTTGCTGATGATATGGGCTTAGGTAGGTCTATTTAAGCATTTTGTTCATTAATCCTAAATATAATTTTTTTTTTTATTATTTTTACCTAAGGAAAAACGCTTACAATGATTTCTCTAATGCTGGAGGCAAAACAAAACAAGCAAAAGGCCGCAAGTGAAAGTGATTCCGAAGAAGATGATAAAGATAAAGGGTGGAACGGGAAAGGTCGAAGAGATTGTAAGATTTATAAAAATGAATTTCAAATAAATAGAGAAATAAACAAAAATATTTTCCACATTTAGATCACAGTGGTGGAACACTTGTAGTGTGTCCGGCGAGTTTGGTGCGACAGTGGGAAAGTGAAGTAGAGAAGCATACCAAAAGGAATCTTATAACTGTATGTGTTCATCACGGCAATAACCGTGATTCAAAACCTAGAAATTTGGTTAAGTATGATATGGTGGTGACCACATATAACATAGTAAGCCGTGAGCACAAGAATATGGGAGCTCTCTTCGGGGTTAAGTGGGAGAGAATTATATTGGATGAGGCTCACGTTGTAAGAAATCACAAAAGTCAGTCTTCCGAGGCTGTTTGTAATTTGAGAGGCAGAAATAGATGGGTATTAACTGGTACACCTATTCAAAATAAGGAAATGGACTTGTATGCACTTCTGAAATTCCTCAGATGTTCACCATTTGATGATTTAGCGGTAAGTTTGCCTATACATTGTTCAGTATTTTATAGTTCTTAAAAGAATTAAGAGATCACGAAAAAAAATTTATTTTCAATGATTTTTAAAATCGCTGCATAGTCAGGATTTAAAGTGTCGCGTAAAGGAAATGTTTCGCTATAAAATGCTTCACCTAAATATATTTGTTTTATTCTATTTATGCTCTCAATTCAATAAAAAATTAACGCACCATTGTTTTAAATCTAATTTCTCACGCGTATAGGATGACAAAAAATTTAATAAAGGATTCAAAAACTAGTAAGTACAAGTGATAGTCAAATTAAATCGGGAATTCATTTGTGACGATATGCGGTTAACGATTTGAAACTAAAAATTTATAGTTTTTATGCTGATCCCTTATATTTTGAAGAGTGTATGCATTCGAAAACGCGCCATGTTCTTCACCAAAGAAATTAAAACTTTAATTAATAGTCCAAAATGTGTCATCATGTGGCCATCACGTAACGACAATCTTAAAAATGTTTTGTATTCTATCATGCTTATGTAAATCGCTTCCTTACATTTTGAAAACTAATTCTTAAGCTTTTAACAGTAATTTAATTCAATTTAAAGCATTGGAAAAGATGGATTGAAAGCAAAAATTCAGCAAGTGGGCAGCAGCGACTTCACGCTTTAATGAAATCGCTAATGCTCCGACGAACAAAAGCCCAACTCCAGGAAAATGGATCACTTCAATGTCTTCCCCAAAGAGATACCGAATTAATTGAAGTCAATTTAGACAAAGATGAAATGAATGTCTACCAAAAAATCATGATATTTTCTCGTACCTTATTTTCGGCATTCCTTCACCAGCGTGCCGAAAAGCAAAATGACATATATTACAAAGCACAAGGTGATAGGCCAACATTCATGCAAAATAAAGATCCGAATGGGGCATTCTTCAAAATGCATCAAAAAATTGTAAGACTTCATGGTGCCAAGGAAATTCAAACTCATCAAATTTTGGTTCTTCTGCTGCGACTAAGGCAAATATGCTGCCATCCTGGCCTGATTGATGCGGTAAGAACCATCGACTTCCTGCGATAGTATTTCTTCTAATTGTTTTATTTTAGATGCTGGAAGACGATGAATCAAATCAACAGGATGAAAGTGACGCTACCGACCCAGAAATTGACCTGCTTGAACAGTTAAATAAATTAAATATTGATGACAACCAAAGCGAATCACTGGATGGTGGCGAGAACGATTCAAAAGATGAAAGAATATCTAAGGCTTCATCCAAGGTTTTGTTGAAGAGTAATCCTGTCTTTGATCTCAACAGACCAAGCACTAAGGTATGATTTTAGGAGATGTTAAGATTAATTGTTTCGTATAGATCAATTTAGTTTCACAAAATTTATAAGTTAAAAATTGAAAATGCTTTCGAGTTATATATGTACATACATATATTAAAAAATTGGTTTTGCCGGTCTGAATTAAATATCAAATTTGTTTTTTTTTTAATAGATGAAAAAAGTCTTGCAAGTCCTTGAAGCGAAAGTTCTGAAAACTTCAGACAAAGCAATTATTGTCTCGCAGTGGACAAGCGTTTTGGAAATCCTTAAAACCCACTTAACACGGAAAGGTGTACGACTCTTGTCTCTCAATGGATCTGTTCCAGTTCACAAACGTCAAGAAATAATAACAGAGTTCAACGACCCTAAAAAGCCCGTCCAAGTTCTACTCCTGTCTTTAACAGCAGGCGGAGTGGGACTTAATTTAGTCGGAGCTAATCACTTGTTTCTAATAGATTTGCATTGGAATCCACAGCTTGAATCTCAGGCCCAAGACCGAATTTACAGAGTGGGCCAAAAGAAGACGGTACATGTGTACAAGTGAGTTTTATTTAATTTTGATTAAAAAGATATTGCTTTAATAATTTCATCATTATACAGATTTATGTGTAAGGACACTGTTGAGGAGAGAATTAAAGCACTGCAAGAGCACAAATTGGCTTTAGCAAACAGTGTCTTAACTGGCGCTAAACCAGGTGTTGGAAGTAAATTAACAATGGATGACTTAATGGGACTTTTCGAAATGAAAAAGTAAATTTTTGGCTGGGTTCTGTATACTATATGGAGGATATTTTTATTTAATATTTTTAAAAAACATCTGAAGCATTTTTGTTTTATCTATGTACATTTTTTACCATATTTTTGTTTTATGTATGTATATATCATTCCTGTCTAATAATAATGATCTACTACTACCCATAACTAGTGTATTTATTTTGGAGAAATCCTTAATTAAATAATTATAACAATGTTAACTATTACCATTCAATGAAAAGAGTTTCACGAAAATTTATATAATGAATATTTTCCGAGGTTTTCCTTGAACTAATCATTAAAAAGCTGAATTAGTTGAAAACCGATTCAAATGTGAAAACATTTATCAGTTTAATTATGAATCACTTAAATTTAAAAATAACGAATGATCGGACTCGACATATTTTTATTTATCTAAAACGATAAAATATTTTTAAATTTTCAGATAATTTTAATTGGAATCGATGACGATAAAAAAAATGCCTTGAATCATAATCACATTCTTTACGACCACAATAAGGTTTTATATTAGAAAATATTCCAATTTACTGTCCTGACCAACGAGCCGTTCAATCCAATAAAGGTTGCGGAAAAAATGGATTATCAATATCTTTGCAATTTTCTGCAGAACTGTAAAATCGGTGTAAATGTATATTGGGCTTAAGAGGGGCAGTATTCATCCATAAGCCTTAAATTCACATAAATTCTATGAATGCTGCTTACCCATAAATCTGGTGATAATTTTTGCTGGAGACCTTTAGCTTTCAGGAACTATATGAGGGGCAACGACAACTGAGGAACGTAAACATAACGATTTCTATAATCGTAATATGGGACAATATCCTCATCAGGGCGTGCGATTAATGGCTCTGTTGACAACCATAAAATGAATTTATTGTGAGGGCTCCAGGATGCTACACATATAAAAAGTGAGCAAATATCCCAACAAATGAAACGCTTAAAACGTGAAAATTATTACAAGCGTTTATCTAATTTTACTTATCTATCCTTAATGAAATTTTACAAGTCGATGCGGATACACTTCTATTTTATTCGTTTTTAGATACATTTGCGGTTTCGATTGCAGTGCTATATTGTTTTATTTTTAAAAATAAAAGCTTTTCAACAATAATTTAAACCGACGAAAAAAAAAACTGAAAAGTGAAAAATAGAATAAACCTTTCCTAGTCTTAATAAATAAATGAATGGCACCAAAGGAAAAATTGTTTGTCTCAAAATTAGTTACATTAATTTAGGAGTTCAGTTATTAAGACTAAAAGGGTTTATTTTATTTTTTATTTCTCAGTTTCTTTTCCGACGGTTTAATTTTTTGTTAAAAAGCTCTTATCTACTCTTGGTGGTGGAATTTTTTTTTTCAAATTTGAAGGAACTCAACTTCGAGGTATACCCTATTCAATAAAAAAAGAATCATCGAAATTGGATAACCCACTACAAAGTTATTCCGTGGTAGAATCGGTTAACAGATAAAAATTCAGTAGATGAACAATCAATTATCCCCTATTTTTTTACACTTAGGGGTGGAATTTTGTTTTCAAATTTTAATGGTATACTCTATAATAGGACTACTCTGTGAAAAGTTATGCGTGGTTTTTTCATCCGTTAAAAAATTGTTATATTTTCTGTTTTTTATAGAAATTTGATTTAGGGATGGCAATAATTATATCAAATTTTATTCCTTTTTCCATACTCCCAAATTAAATTGTCAAAGCTAGGCCTTTGCGGCCGCTACAGTGGTGTTACCCCTTAATAATATAAAGAATTTATCGATTATTTTGTACCAATTTGATCCGCACATTATCATAGTATACTTGGTTAATAAAACGAACGACTAATCAGTATTATTGTTGTTATTGCAATCTCTAGTTTGATTTTCTCTTTAATAAAAAAATTAAAATGGTTTAGTTTTACGATGCTTTAATATAAGCTATGCACAATGCCGAGTTTTGTGTAGTAATAGTTTGGAATAACCGTCGTTCGGTTTATTATCTACTTATGTATACATATGTTCATTATGCAATGATAATTTTCAAGGAAGTTAAATTAATAGTACATTTTAAGGGTTAAAGTTTTAAATTTTATAAAAGTTACCTTAATTGCATTAGTAATTGAAATTTTTAAAAAACACCATTTCATTTCCAGTTTAATAGTAGTGAACTATGAAAAGCTTTTAAATAAAAATGGAGCTATGAGAATTCCAAATTCATTTAATCAAAATGTTAGAGTCCAGTGCTACTGGTTCCGGAATTGCTACCTCTTTGCCTCTTTGTAATGTAAATGACGAACGAATTCTAAAGCTCTTAATTGAATTTATCTCAAATTTCTGTGCGAATTTAATTACTCTAGGTGCATTTAATAGCTCTACACGTCAATTTGAATGGCAATTTTGTCTAAAGTAGAACAGTAGCACCACTCCAGCGTCATAAGTTCACAGTGCATTTTGTAATGGAATTGGGAGTTACAATACCAGAAAAAAATATGTCGCTTTTAAAGTTTGTGAGCAGCACATTCATTTAATTTCATTGAGAAATTTTTGAAGAATTAGTATGAGAATAATTTATCATGTAACAAAAAATTATTTCCCTTTTTCACATTTTTTTTTTTAAATATTTGTAATGTAGTCTCTTCATGCATAGGTCAAATTTGATAGATAGTGATTTAAAAATTCGAGATATAAGCCCTGCAAGACTCTCAATATTGATAAGGTAAAAGCAGTAAAAGTTTTGAGATTTTCCTCCTATTTTATAACTCATAAAATCTACCGTCAAAATATTTATATCGTTTTCGTCGGTTTAAAAAAAAATGCCGAAAAACTATAAAGATATAAAAATTTACACTTTACACTTTACACTTTATAAGAGTCCAAAAACCTTGTCGTAGTAGGCATTCAGAAAAAGAAATTTAAGCCTAGTAAACTTTGAAATGATATTTTAGAATTTGTTTTTTTTCGGCAAGAATCATTCATTACTGAAATAATTTCCTGGACTTTTTATCTATTTTAAAATTATCAGTTAAACAAAAAGGAATGCAAAAAACTTTAAAGACATATTTGCATACTATGCCAAAGAAAGTGATGAACTGGAAGAGAAAATAAAATTGGACCGATCAAATAGGTGGATGTCGAAGCTGGGTTGCTGAAGAAAGATTACTCTTCAACAGAAGACACTGCAGAATTTTTTGAGCGACAACAGTAAGGATAATTTATAGCATATATATACCAAATTAATAGGTACATAATTTTCTAGAAATCCTGAAATGACAGTTGATCAATATGAGAACTTTGTCGAAGAACTTTGCAACTTAAGGAATAAAGACGTTGAAGAAGTGAAAAAGACAATGGTTAATTCTGCACCAGTTAATAGAAGTTCGGCCAGTTTGAGACCTAGAATTGGTAGGATGTCCCCTAGGTCATCCAGATAAGCCCAATGGGATGTTTACTACCAGTCGAGCTTTCTGTTTCAGCTAATGAATGATCTAATCATCAATCAAAATTATTATTACAATTAATATTTTATTTTTTCTGCGTGCGCCCGACTGTTCTGTTTGTTTGAGTTTCCTGAATTTTTTAGTTAAATAAATAAATAATAAAAAAAATATATTGGTTCTGCTGTTTTCTACCGATTGAGAGCACAGAAGAGATATCACAACATTGAAAATATTCCGTATTTATTAACAATACACATTAATTCAAGCCAACGTTATAGTACAACTTTGAAAAAATTCCGTTTTTATTAATTTTAGGTACACATAAATTCCAGTCAACGCTAAAATTAAATTTAAATATCTCTATATACGTAATATATAAAAATATTCCGTATTCCAGCCAGCAGCGCTTAGATTATTAATCTGAGCCAACGCTAAGATTATTATAATTATCTCCATATACGTAACATAATATAAAAATAAAAAGCCAAGCCACAGAGAATCCAAACTTAGTATTCACTGTTAATGGGTATCATAAAGTTTTGAGATTTTCCTCCTATTTTATAACTCATAAAATCTACCGTCAAATTATTTATATCGTTTTCGTCGGTTTAAAAAAAATGCCGAAAAACTATAAAGATATAAAAATTTACACTTTACACTTTACACTTTACACTTTACACTTTATAAGAGTCCAAAAACCTTGTCGTAGTAGGCATTCACCAAAAGAAATTTAAGCCTAGTAAACTTTGAAATGATATTTTAGAATTTGTTTTTTTTCGGCAAGAATCATTCATTACTGAAATAATTTCCTGGACTTTTTATCTATTTTAAAATTATCAGTTAAACAAAAAGGAATGCAAAAAACTTTAAAGACATATTTGCATACTATGCCAAAGAAAGTGATGAACTGGAAGAGAAAATAAAATTGGACCGATCAAATAGGTGGATGTCGAAGCTGGGTTGCTGAAGAAAGATTACTCTTCAACAGAAGACACTGCAGAATTTTTTGAGCGACAACAGTAAGGATAATTTATAGCATATATATACCAAATTAATAGGTACATAATTTTCTAGAAATCCTGAAATGACAGTTGATCAATATGAGAACTTTGTCGAAGAACTTTGCAACTTAAGGAATAAAGACGTTGAAGAAGTGAAAAAGACAATGGGTAATTCTGCACCAGTTAATAGAAGTTCGGCCAGTTTGAGACCTAGAATTGGTAGGATGTCCCCTAGGTCATTCAGATAAGCCCAATGGGATGTTTACTACCAGTCGAGCTTTCTGTTTCAGCTAATGAATGATCTAATCATCAATCAAAATTATTATTACAATTAATATTTTATTTTTTCTGAGTCCGCCCGACTGTTCTGTTTGTTTGAGTTTCCTGAATTTTTTAGTTAAATAAATAAATAATAAAAAAAATACATTGGTTCTGCTGTTTTCTACCGATTGAGAGCACAGAAGAGATATCACAACATTGAAAATATTCCGTATTTATTAACAATACACATTAATTCAAGCCAACGTTATATTTAGTACAACTTTGAAAAAATTCCGTTTTTATTAATTTTAGGTACACATAAATTCCAGTCAACGCTAAAATTAAATTTAAATATCTCTATATACGTAATATATAAAAATATTCCGTATTCCAGCCAGCAGCGCTTAGATTATTAATCTGAGCCAACGCTATGATTATTATAATTATCTCCATTGTATGTAACATAATATAAAAATAAAAAGCCAAGCCACAGAGAATCCAAACTTAGTATTCACTGTTAATGGGTATCATAAAGTTTTGAGATTTTCCTCCTATTTTATAACTCATAAAATCTACCGTCAAAATATTTATATCGTTTTCGTCGGTTTAAAAAAAATGCCGAAAAACTATAAAGATATAAAAATTTACACTTTACACTTTACAGTTTACACTTTATAAGAGTCCAAAAACCTTGTCGTAGTAGGCATTCAGCAAAAGAAATTTAAGCCTAGTAAACTTTGAAATGATATTTTAGAATTTGTTTTTTTTCGGCAAGAATCATTCATTACTGAAATAATTTCCTGGACTTTTTATCTATTTTAAAATTATCAGTTAAACAAAAAGGAATGCAAAAAACTTTAAAGACATATTTGCATACTATGCCAAAGAAAGTGATGAACTGGAAGAGAAAATAAAATTGGACCGATCAAATAGGTGGATGTCGAAGCTGGGTTGCTGAAGAAAGATTACTCTTCAACAGAAGACACTGCAGAATTTTTTGAGCGACAACAGTAAGGATAATTTATAGCATATATATACCTAATTAATAGGTACATAATTTTCTAGAAATCCTGAAATGACAGTTGATCAATATGAGAACTTTGTCGAAGAACTTTGCAACTTAAGGAATAAAGACGTTGAAGAAGTGAAAAAGACAATGGTTAATTCTGCACCAGTTAATAGAAGTTCGGCCAGTTTGAGACCTAGAATTGGTAGGATGTCCCCTAGGTCATTCAGATAAGCCCAATGGGATGTTTACTACCAGTCGAGCTTTCTGTTTCAGCTAATGAATGATCTAATCATCAATCAAAATTATTATTACAATTAATATTTTATTTTTTCTGAGTCCGCCCGACTGTTCTGTTTGTTTGAGTTTCCTGAATTTTTTAGTTAAATAAATAAATAATAAAAAAAATATATTGGTTCTGCTGTTTTCTACCGATTGAGAGCACAGAAGAGATATCACAACATTGAAAATATTCCGTATTTATTAACAATACACATTAATTCAAGCCAACGTTATATTATTTAGTACAACTTTGAAAAAATTCCGTTTTTATTAATTTTAGGTACACATAAATTCCAGTCAACGCTAAAATTATATTTAAATATCTCTATATACGTAATATATAAAAATATTCCGTATTCCAGCCAGCAGCGCTTAGATTATTAATCTGAGCCAACGCTATGATTATTATAATTATCTCCATTGTATGTAACATAATATAAAAATAAAAAGCCAAGCCACAGAGAATCCAAACTTAATAATAATAATAATAATAGATTTTGTAACGCACTTCTCAGCATGACGCTGGAAACATTCACCTAATTCTATGCCTTAGGCTTTAGAATTTAGGCTCTGTGGATCCATCGCTAAATAACCTAAAAAATTGAATAAAAACAAATATTATTTTGAAAAAATTGTAGTTAGATTATCTGTTGTGCTCCCCAGACAAATAAAATTTGGTATAAGGGTCACACATAGATTAAAGATATTTTTAATTAGACCTTTTGAGCTTAATTATGTTGGGTTTTCGTTTTTACATAGTTTTTTATCATTCTTTTAAATTCAAGTATGGTGCGAGCGTTTTTTACGTATTCTGGTAAATTATTATAGCAATTCACAGCAGAGTAAAACGGATCATATTTAAGACGATTTGTCCTCGGTGCAGGTAGATTAAAATTCCCCATCATTGCTGTCCTTGTGTTATGTTCGTGAGTTTCCGTCCTCAGAACCAGGTTGATCGAAGATTTTGTGTGTCTCTTTGATATGTTATAAATGACCTTAGCCTTTTCCATCTCTATTAGTTGCTTCAAATTTAATTTATCTGTTATTTCGTATAAAATTGCAGTAGGAGTATCCCTAGGGAGATTTTTTACTGCTTTGATGGCTCTATTCAACAACCGCGATATGAATTGCAAGTTCCTTTCTGTTGTTTGACTCCAAATTATTAAACCGTAGGTTATCAACGGCAATACGTTTGCATTGTACATTAGGTTTTTGATTTTAGG
The DNA here is from genome assembly GCA_933228815.1 of Machimus atricapillus. Taxonomy (NCBI): domain Eukaryota; kingdom Metazoa; phylum Arthropoda; class Insecta; order Diptera; family Asilidae; genus Machimus; species Machimus atricapillus. Next base: position 10,208,303 of record OW121785.1, read on the forward strand.
TAAAATATATTTATTTCTTTTAATAACACCAATAAGTCCGGCTATTCTCCTCCTAATTGTGTCCACATGTTTCGTCCAAGTTAGTTGCTCATCCATTATCATTCCCAGGTATCTGTATTCCGAAGTTCTGTTTAATTTAATTAGTATTCACTGTTAATGGGTATCATAAAGTTTTGAGATTTTCCTCCTATTTTATAACTCATACAATGTACCGTCAAATTATTTATATCGTTTTCGTCGGTTTAAAAAAAAATGCCGAAATACTATAAAGATATAAAAATTTACACTTTACAGTTTACACTTTATAAAAGTCCAAAAACCTTGTCGCAGTAGGCATTCAGCAAAAGAAATTTAAGCCCAGTAAACTTTGAAATGATATTTTAGAAATTGTTTTTTTTCGGCAAGAATCATTCATTACTGAAATAATTTCCTGGACTTTTTATCTATTTTAAAATTATCAGTTAAACAAAAAGGAATGCAAAAAACTTTAAAGACATATTTGCATACTATACGAAAGAAAGTGATGGACTGGAAGAGAAAATAAAATTGGACCGATCAAATAGGTGGATGTCGAAGCTGGGTTGCTGAAGAAAGATTACTTTTCAACAGAAGACACTGCAGAATTTTTTGAGCGACAACAGTGAGGATAATTTATAGCATATATATACCAAATTAATAGGTAAATAATTTTCTAGAAATCCTGAAATGACAGTTGATCAATATGAGAATTTTGTCGAAGAACTTTGCAACTTAAGGAATAAAGACGTTGAAGAAGTGAAAAAGACAATGGGTAATTCTGCACCAGTTAATAGAAGTTCGGCCAGTTTGAGACCTAGAATTGGTAGGATGTCCCCTAGGTCATTCAGATAAGCCCAATGGGATGTTTACTACCAGTCGAGCTTTCTGTTTCAGCTAATGAATGATCTAATTATCAATCAAAATTATTATTACAATTAATATTTTATTTTTTCTGAGTCCGCCCGACTGTTCTGTTTGTTTGAGTTTCCTGAATTTTTTAGTTAAATAAATAAATAATAAAAAAAATATATTGGTTCTGCTGTTTTCTACCGATTGAGAGCACAGAAGAGATATCACAACATTGAAAATATTCCGTATTTATTAACAATACACATTAATTCAAGCCAACGTTATATTTAGTACAACTTTGAAAAAATTCCGTTTTTATTAATTTTAGGTACACATAAATTCCAGTCAACGCTAAAATAAATAAATTTAAATATCCTCTATATACGTAACATATAAACTTTACGATTTTGTTGAATTTACGAAATATGAACTTTATGACAAAGATTAGAACATTTAGTCTACTAGTTATGTCGTTTACAAAAAAGCACATCATAAAGGGTAAAAATGATCATTGGCATGAAACTAAACAAAAACCCTTAGGGACTTTATTGTGATTTGTTTAAATTATAAATATATTTGAGTACCATAAAAATTACAAATCTTTGAAAGGTTTACCTTTTTATCGAAAAATTGTTTTATTATCCTTTTCATTTTCTAATAAATTTTGTAGCTTGATTATCAATAAATCATTTTTCATTGTATCCAAACAGTATATAAATCAGTTAAAACATAATTCTTCGATACAAATGCTATCTTTTGTCAGCTATCCGATAGTCCTCGTAACTCTGAGTCTATCCTTTATGCATTCCAAAAGATGCCACAACGAGAATTTTATTACACTATATAACATTTCTTGTATTCTCGATGGGCAGACGAGAATCGATAGTTTATCACATCGCTGCAGATCCGGTTGACATATTACTTGGAGTGAGTGCATGGGAGTAAGATTGATGACTCTATTCTTTCGAAAATCATGCTCTACTACCTCCGGGAAGATTTCTCCTGTCCTCCTGCGGGACGTAAGAATGTGCTCATGCTGCTGTTTCATTTCAATGTTTCCTGTAGATTTATGCAGCTACCACAGGAGAAAATAATAAATGGCTTTTGGTAAAAAACTATCTTGGACTTCCTCAAGGAATAATTTATTTGGTGCTAAAAGGCATCAAAGAGTAAATGTGAAATAGATACGTTTAACTATTTCCAGGGTTTATTTATTGGCGGTATACTTACTAAGCGATTTATATAATTTATCTTAAGAGCGCTGCTAAAAAGCAAATAAAAAACTAAAATTATTATAGAAGCAATTGTTGTTGTTTGAACATATCATTTGTGTTAATTATTATGATTAATTTGCTCAGAATAATCCGATTTGTGTCCGTAAAGTCAATACAAAACATTTTAGGATCCTTATAATTTGATCTACGAGTAAACACCGACTAAACAGCTATCCTAAAATGAATTCATTATCAGCAACGAGGTACTAAATTGGACCTAAGAAACTCCTTGCAGGTATTCTAGTCAGAATTCGATATAATTTAGTTTTCTACTTCCGCTATCTTGAAATTTTATTTAGTAGATGATAGGTTAATATAAGTTTCAATTTATGTAAAAACAGCTTCTTTTTGTAATCAATCTATTCTCACTGGGTTTCCTCTAATTGAATGTTGGATAATGTTTATATGTAGATGGGTATGCGAATGATACCAATATGATTTTTATATTTTTAGTTAATATAATTTTTTTTGTTGCATTTGTATATAAGTAAGGTGTAGACGTGCAGAGTTTAAATAAATTCAGTCATAATACCACCAAAAAGTGTCCTACATAATGCTAGAGTTTTCAAAAGCGAAATAAATTCATTCCTCATCGAATCCAGAAAAGCTGCACGTGAATCCACTCTTCCCAGAAACCTCTTAAACAGGAAGAAAGACTTTGTTGTGCTCCCTGTTCACCAGCACGTATTATAACCATAAAGAAAGCAGGCACAAAGGGGCATAAATTCTTGTAATGAGGTGTCAACCTAAGAACGCCAGCTGACGTAATAAATGGTTTAGTTTCAGAACGCCTACTTCATCTTCAATTTCAACAAGAGGATTTTTCCAGTAGGCACGGAACAATCGGATGAAAAGTTGGACAGTATATAGATGGAGATGGGACAGATTTATAAATTAATAGCAACAGTATCTTTGTTATTTGAATTAAAAAATAATAATTAAAAGATTGTGTCCCCGAATAGTATTTTTTTTTTATATACATAGGTAAGTCTACAAATGTTTAGGTTAATATAAAATTTTCTTAGTGGCATTAGTCCTTTTTCCGACTAATTGTACTACTGTCTAAAAAGTATTAAATAATTTTTGCAAAAGAAAAGTATTAGTATGCTTACCTTACATCTGCTAGGAAAATGAAAAGGGAAAAATGTTGATAAGAGATGATGATATTTTATTACGTGATTTTAGGTCTTCCATTCCTTGGCAAATGGGAGAATATTTTTTCAAGTTTTGATTAAATCAAACAAAGAAATCGCCTCAAAAACGACTACAAACAAAAATATTAAAAATTAAATTAAGTGATGTAGAAAATCGTCGTGGGAAAATGTCACATTTACAAATATTAATGTTAAATATCTCGTGAATAAATTCAACTGAAAACATATTTATTCGCGAATAAATTTATTCGTCAGTCATGAATAAAGTGAAGTATAATTATTCCTTATTTTTAATATCGCGATAAATGTTTATATCTATTGGTAGGTATTATGATGACTGATGAGCATGTTCATATGGAATATTGTTTGCTCTTGACTTTCAGACGATATTTTCGAAAAGTCTGTATTCGCTATAACGTCTGCGTTGACTTGACTTTTATTTTCACATTAGAATCGTCTGAAATAGTTTTGTTTTTACACTAGCTTTTAGTTACCATATTGGATCCGCTATTATGAATTTGAAAATTTTCTTACCATACTTAAAGTCAGCAAACTGAATAAATAATAATGGTAATAACTTGATATTTATAAATGTCGGTATCCTAGTAATCCTAGTAAGCTTTATAATTATTTTTATTTAAATTGCCTTAAGTCTATTGGAGCGGCCATATTGAATTTACAAATTTGCACAGTAGATTTGAAATCAGTATCCCTAAAAAATCCTTCGACGTTAAAGTTTAAAATAACTTTTATTCGTTTCGCGAATAAAACTAATTAACTAACTACGTCCTTACGAATAACGAATAATTTTTTATTTATATAATCATGACTCTAACAAATTTGCCCAATTCTGTCTTAAGGATCGTTTCACACGAGGGAGAGTTCCCATCGCGATTTTGCGGCGAAAAGAAAACTGGTGGACCTAATTGACTTCTGCGCTACATTTCCTTATAGTTGCGAGGAAGACGAGTGTAAAGCCTCTTTAAGCCATTTTCCAAAATTCCAATTTGATTTGTGGTCCAGATGGTACTCTGAACTAACCTTTCAAATTTTGTGAAAACAAGTATTACCAACATTGTATTTATATAAAAAAAACCTTAAAATATTTTTTTCAGTTGTTATTTTTATTGTAAAACATACGAACATATTATGTTACAATTGAAATACGCCATTTATTAACATTTTCATGGTACATCTTCCTGTTATATTTGTGAGAAATATTAATTAATGTTTAGTCTCAATTCATTTATTGAGCTTTAAAATTAAACGAAAATTTAGTACCGCTCCACCAAAAAACAAAAAAATTACATCTCAACCAAGTCGACCACTTAATTAAGTTGTGGATGCTTAGAGTTAATCTAGGATAACTTCATTTTAACTTCATTAAAAGACATTTAATAACTTTCCTCGAAAGTTTTAAGAAAGAAAAACTGCCTAACTAAGGGGAAAGTGTACTGCTTTAATCAACATGGTCGACAGTCTAAGGGATTTGGAAAAGTGTTTCTTTCATTTAATTTCATTTAAAATTGGTTAACTAAATTTTCGTAGGTAGGGGCTCTTTAAAACTGAATTGATTTATTCCATCTCAATTTTGTAATATGGATATATTTAAATAATGAAAAGAAATTTGATTTTTCAAGAGCAGCATTATAACATACTCAACATTTATGTAAATGTATGAACAAATCATACCTTCATTGACGTTGATATTTGTTTTTGTTTTTTTCTTAAATTCATCTTGTTCGGTCATAAACAGTTTCCCCAAGGAGATTTTCCAACATTGCAGGGAAATATCACAAAATGACTTGAATGTAATTACCTCGGGAGCAAAGTATCCAATAACAAAGGAAATAAAACATTTCAACGAACTTTATGACACAGAACATGGGGCGGCCATTATTAGGCCACGGTCATTAGGTTCTTATTGCGCATATTAGTTGGCTTCATGCCCTTCACTTTATTGTTACGACCATGTAAAGGAAGATAATGTGCAGCACATAAAACATAATTTGGATATATTTGAGGATTTAGTTCATTCTGACTTCTTTATTGGCATTCTTATTTTTGTCTCAATCACTTCCCGTTTAGCGTATCGTTACTGTTTTAGGTACAAGTATGAATTAAAAAGAAATATTGGAAAAAACATAAATATTTTTTGTCTACCAGGGAATTCAACCTTTTAATTAAAAATAGTTGGGAAGTTCTATACTTTTAAAGAGTATATTAATCTCTTGTTTCGTATTAAATAGTATAAAGAGAAGTAATAAAAAATAGAATTCATTGCCTTTATAGTTTTTACTTAGATCATCAACTTTGGAGTTTCGTTGGGTTTTACTAAGACCGCATATCTTTTGGCGTCCCTCAGGGTAGACATCTGGTACCATTTTTGTTCAGTTTACTCATTACATGGACGATTTTATTTGACATTCCATGTTTTTATTTCTGTTGACTATATAAAAATATTTAAGGGGCACTTCTTGTCTTGATGGCTGCTTCTTATTCTAGGAAGATCTTAATCGTTGGCATGTTGTGTCACTGTAGTTCTTAAATACTGCAAAATTTTCGGTTCGGTAATCAGGTAAACAGAAAAATGAAAATTTAATTCTTCTATATGAATTGGTAATAAGTTCATACTTATTATTTTTTTAAAGTAGATATTAAGCAAATATTTAAAGAAAAGGTAGGTACCTTTAACTCTTTTTCAGATAAAAGTTAGTTACGCTTAAACAAGTCAAAAAAATTATCTAATTGTATGGAATGATCGCAATGTTTTATGCTATGTTGTACTAAAAATCTTTTAAAATATTTTCTGTCCTTCTGCTGTTAGACATAATTTATTATGTTGCGCATGTTAAACGTCATGTATGTAGGCGCTATCCTCACAGCTCAATCTATCGAAATCATAAAAATGATGGGCGTTATAAAAAGTGCACGGATAAAATCGTGACATGTAAAGTTGAAAAATTGCCGTCCAGTATGGCATAACATATAAAAGCTCTCATGTTCCCTTCTGTTTTCTCCATCAGAAATTCAGCAGGGGAGACAAATAAAATTTCTGCTGGCCTTTTTTTTCTGGATTCATTCAATTTGGACGTTTTCGCGTCCAATGATTAATATTGGGAAAAAATTTTAGACGGATAAAGTGGTCCGGTGATGAATTAATATCACTAATGGAAGAATCCTGTAAGAAGTAAGCAAGAAATGCTCATACGCTTCCACATGGTGAGAAAATGGTGCAATATTACACTTAGATTTAGTGAATTGCGTAGATTGAGGAATCACTAAAGTTAAAACACATTACTTAAATACAGGAGCAAATAAAATACTAAAACAAAAAAAATGTAGTTGCATCAATATTTTTAGTGTTTAAATTTAAATTTTATATGAGTTTGTCTGAAAATTTTTCTTAGTACAAGAAATAATTTTTAAAGTATACCATCGTAAAAACATTGTCATTTAAGATAATTATGAAAAGTTTTTCGAAAAATGAATTTTTGTACAATGTTAAGACAAGCATTCTTATTTTTCAAGGACATACTGATTACAGTGCTTGGGATAGAACTTAGAAATAAAAAGGAATTAAAGTAAATTCCCTATACTTGTCAAAACACCATACATCACATATGTATGTACTTATAAGACGGCGACGTACTTAAACGTTCACCTTTACAGCGCTACTGCCTTTATGTTGTTAGGTATCTTTCTCATACAAAAGTACCTCAAATGGTGGAGTCTAAAGCCGCAAATAAGCTCTTTGACATAATATTTTTGCCTTTCTGCTATCATGCTTTCTAAGAACGTAAGAGAAAAGTAATCCTAATTCAAGGACTAGACTTTGCTAGGGGACGATAAAGTCATTACTTAGTGCTAAGTCTCGGGATAATATGTTCCATATTAAAGGTTTTCTATATACATATTTACCTACTTTATAGATATTACCTTAATGGTTGGAGGATCGAAATTCATTTCTATTATGCTTAATGGTTCAAAAAATATTTGCGTACAGTACAGAAATGAAGAGTAGACAAAATTTACGAAAATAAAATATTTCTAGTTCTCATTGCACAGTTGTGGAAAAGCCCATCTTTTGCTGGAGAAAACATTATTTTCCAAAGTTAATACTAAAGATCGTTAATATAAAGATTATAATCTGATAAAATTAAAATTTAGATATGATAAAAACTTGAAGTGTAATTGAGAGTAAATAAAAGAGTTAGTTTTTATTTCAATTTCTACAAATAATTATGTCACCAAATATTCCAAGCATTTCGGCGGACCTTTTATTGCTACTAATGCTGAAAGGAGAATCTTACAAATATGATTAAGATTGAGTTAGGTTCGTTTAGATTATATTGTTAAAACTTTGTATAGGTATAGAGCCGTGTGCGTGTACATAATTATTTAAAATTTTAATTGTATATAAGAAAGTGTGGATTTTTTAAAAGCTATAAGCCCCGAAATTATTCCTATAATTTTATTGCAATATGCTATGCGATTCTGTTTTTTTTTCATAATATTTAATTTGGCGATAAGGGGGATGCAAGGACATGACCTATATCTAAAAGAACATACAAGTTTAAATATTTAATTTAACCTTTAATTGAATAAACTAATATTACATTCTATCGATGATAAATAATTTTAATTTTATAGTTTATTAAATCCGTACAAATTTCGGCAAATAAACTATAATTTTAATTCATTGCAGTAGTTTAACGAAATCACATAAATATTTTTGATTACAGCCACAAAATCAATTTGTTTGTTACAGGTATGGTTCATTATTTAATACATAAAAGTATATCTTGTTTATATTTAATTACTGTGAAATTCATGGCAGGGCATACAAACACGAGGTCGATAAAATGATCCTTCTTTGCCAAATTATTAAGTAGTAAATTAAAAATAAAACAAATTCTTTACCAGTCTTGGACAATTATCTTAATTTTTTCTACCTTTTGGTCTCCTTCGCTACATTCTTTTGTAAACTTTGTTATATTATGACAGAAAGTTAAGTAGTCTGTAAAAAAGAACATCATAAAATTTTCGTTTTATGATTTTATGAGACACATAGCGTCAGATCATTAGGAGGTCGCGAACATTTCGCTTAAATTGCATATTTATTAGTAATCTTTTCTAGAAATTTTATTGTGATGGTCACGTTGAGAAGAATTACTACGTGGAAGCAGCATAAAGATATGGATGTTATAAACCTCGGAAAAGTTGGATAGGACTGTCTACCAAAAACAGTTCTGGTAAATTGAAGGTTTAACTTTTGGATTTCGGGTTTTATGGCACTCTACTTAATCCTTTAGTATGTGATAACTTTTTAGATATAGGAAATGTCTGATATTATTTCTATTGTTGATATGTGAGATTTAATACTCATGTTAATGCTTTTGACTATGAAGCTCCATCAACGGTAAGTTTATGCTTATATTAACGACCCTTAAGATTCGTTAGCTAACAGCTGTTAAGTAAACCTTAACAAGGATTTTAAACAACCCTACGCGCGGCGGCGACAAATAAGAATTGTTTGGGAAAATTTTTATAATGATGTGGTTATTATTATGTGCAACTTAATGCATGTATGGGTGATATAAGATGAAATAAATTAAACAATCGTCAATTTTTATTATAATATATTAATTTGATATTTGGAAAAAAGCAAAATTGCGTATTCAAAAACTTGTTTATTAATATTCTTTTTACAAAAATACTTTCGTGGGAGGTTTAACTGTTTTTCCAATCTTATATGCATATTAAGAAACTTATTACATATTTATATTTTTAGTTTGAAAATGGGGAAATCAACCCCAATGATATTTTTGCAAAAGAGAATACAGATGTGGCGAAATTATTATCAACTCTTAAAAAAAAACCATTAATATATAATGTAGTTTAAAACATTACCTTTGCACCCTTTTTCTAAATTGACATCTCGTTTACGAAGGCTACCTGAAATGCGAAGAAATAATACAATAAAAATCTCATATTCTTGGAAATACCTAGGTAATTGTTATCCTAATGACTTTTCAAGAAAGTATTTATTTAAAGTTTTTATTGCATTATTATTTAGTTTCAGTTACAAATGGCTTTAATTTTATGGTTATTGTGTTGTATTTAAGGATTAGTACCTAATCGAAAATATTTAGCCCGTGTTGTTGTGTAGGATTCAATCCAAGAAAAATGCAAAATGCACTAAATTTTAATAAATGACTTTATAAAAAACATTTTCTCTTTGAAGTCATAAAGCTACTTTTTCACACAATTTTATGAAAAATTCGTAGAAGTGAAAATAATTTTGCCACATTTGTATGTACAAGCATCAATTGTCCTTTGTCTTGTGACGAGACCCTTTTAATATTGGTTTATAGTAAATATCGATGGTATGCATTAAATCCCAAAAAACTTCTATCTATACTATTTTTTGCAATTCATCAAACAGTTTCCTTAGTAAAGAAATGCATTCGTGATAAAACATCATTTCATCGTCCAGCTAGCCCTAGAGCTTCAGATCAATAAAGATAGCATGTAGGTTATTTGAAGCAAGCAAACATGAATAAATGGATGCATTCCAAACCATGAAGGCACCCGGCACTGGTCGAAGTTTAAAGGAAACTTTTGCAGTCATTTATTTTCTGTAGTAGATGCACTTGCACCGTGCTTGAGCAGCTATTAGTTCTTGCAGTCCTTCAGCCATGGAACGAGAATGACGGGAGCATTTTTAAGTTCATCTCGTCTTTTTGCTTAATTTCCTAAAGGAATTTTATCTATGCTCTATGAAGCATAGCTTGCTGCAAGTTTTTCGAAGAAATGTTGAGTATCTTTTTTATGCTTTAAAAATCACAAAAAGGTTAAAAACGGAAGCTTTCCTAAGTGTCCTTAAACATGAATCTCCTAAATCGTTTTTACTGGAAATTAGAACATTAAACTTCTTAAAGGAAAAAACTTCAGGATTAGATAAACTTATATTATGTATGTAAATAGAGTAAAAAATACAACAATTTGGAGGTTTTGTTTTAATTATTATTTTCACAATAAATTAATGGGTCAAAGAAGCATAATTCAAACGTTCACATATTCGGTACATGTGGGAAGATTACAGCAATGGACGTAAACGTCTATCCTTTTTATTCTGTATTAAATCATATACTCACTTTTAATCCCCACAAGCCTGAAGTTGCAGATATTAAGATGAGTTATGTATTTGTCCCATAATCAGTTACGTCCTAGCACCAGTTTTAATTAGTCAGCATAGATTTGTTATGATACGATAGTAACGTGCTTGGTGTTTACACTTAAACATCATGTAAATAACGATTTGCAAACAAGGGTATCCTGCAGTTGCAGAGATGATGGTGCTGTTAGATAAATCAGGTTTACAGGAGAACAGTTGATTTACACAGAAAATCCAAAAGCATTTCTCCAATGTTAGCCTATTACCAAACTGTTGGACTGTATAAAAATATGTTTACATGCGTATACTATGTGCATTTGAACCAGATATGTTTTCAGATTTGTAAAATTACAAGAACATTTAATAATTTTATAAGAATGACTTCGGGCATTAGGTACTTCACTTAAAATTTCAAAGATAAAAGTGTTTTCTAAAATTATACTCTAAAATTAAAAATTAACAATTTTTAAATATTTATTTTTTTATTTATTTATCTCAGAAGGTTTTCGCTCCAAACTAAAATTTACTAAATTAATACATAATGCTAAAGTGTATGCCATTTTTTTTACAATATACCAAAAGAATTAAATGTGTAATTCTATCTTAATGAAAGAAAATTTGTTCTTGTTGCCTTAAAATTTTTTTTGATTCTATATTATTTTCTAAGAATGTCGTATTTAATAACAATTTTAAATATTGAAAATTATGTGTATCAAACGAAAGAAGCCACATTCAGTAATTTTTAGAGCTACAATAAAATCAATCAACGTAATTTAAGACAACATTAAATTTTTTATTTTTATTTATTTTGAAAATCGTCTGAAATTCGTCCGCATATACATATACATAGTCCAGAAAATAAGGGAAAGCGCACGAAATTTTTAGTTTCCTCCCTTCGAGGTAAATTATCGTTTTTGTAGCTAGCTATTTAACCTGTAAACGCAGTCATCCATAAAACAAAAAAAGTTAATGAAAAATATAAAAGCTGCTGGCAAACCCTTGCATGATTTCACTACATAGATTTGTTAATTTCATGCTTCACTGAGTGCCCTTAATTTAGAAAACTCTGGTGATGTCCTTTCTTCCTCAAACAATTCTGATGGAATTTTGTCAGGATCTTGATTCACGAATGAAAAATTAAACAAAAGAAAATAAAATCTAGCTTCGCGACTGTAAAATAGGTGTTTAAGCTTTTTTTTTGTAGACTGGTTTTATTTTTCTATTCATTTTCTAGTGTGGTTCCGTTCACACGTGCGACCCACTTTTCACGGATTTTCAGTGGAAAAATTTTCCAGTCCATTAAATTGATTACATCTGCTGTTCAAGCAAATTAGATTTTCTCTTCTTTGGTGCAAAAACACTTTCCTGCTCGGACGGAGCATGAGAGGTCGTTTAATCAGATTTGACAGATTTTAGGTCTTATATATGTATGTAGCTTGTGGTTTTTCAAGGAATGAAATTCTTCCCGTAAAACTATTACGAATAGCTTAAGGCTTTAAGGGTATTATCCTTTTTAATTATATTGTCGACTAATTTCTTTGGTTGGACATGGAATTATGGAGTAATGGTAACTCAGAAAAATATTTCGTAATATTTAAGAAAAATAAGGATAAGATAACACCTAATTTCGAACCAATGAACATTTTGTAAAAACTGCGAAATGCAGGAACTATATGTGAACTCAATATTATATGCTCGTACAGTTAAAAAAAACAATCGATAAAACATTTGTTATGAGTAATTATGCTATCACATCTGGAGATTCATTTAAGCATAGCGGGTCCTTAATATACTACATTGTACTTCTTTTGTATTAACATGGATTTTCTAAATTTTGTTGTGTAGTGTTTAAAAAAACAAATTTTTGAATTGCAGATACACTGAACATTTATATAACATTTCACTGAAGTTTCAGGTTTTCACTACCCGTCAAGAATTATTAATTAGTCGACTATCTCTTCTATAGCAACTTTGAATTTAAATAGAATACTTAATTTTTATCTTCCAAGGAGCTATAATTTTGTTCAAAATAAACAAAATTAGAGTGTAATCGTGCCATTGTTAAACGCTTTCTAAAAAATATATATTAAATCCTTCAATTCAAATTCATAAATGTGAATATCAAGACGAAAAGTATTGTATTTGTTTACCAGGAAAAAATACTGACACTTATTTAGTACTTGAGATTGGAATAGATGTAATTCATGTTTTTCCATTTTTATTTTCGTTATAAGGCTACACCTTTTCTCATTTTTATTTTCTCTTATGAAATCTATCTCTCATCTGTCTGAGTCTATCAGAGGGGTTCAGGATATCAAAGAACTTTTTTCGTTCAACTCCTTCGTGTGAGGTATCAAATTAAAATGTACTTTTCAATGAACAATCTTTTCAAAAAAGGAATTACCTCATGATTAGTAAAAGGAAAGGGGAGAGTAAGAGTTATTCAAAAGATATTTAAAAATTTAAGTAAGGCACTCAAGTTCAATAACTGGAAATAAAAGGGCTCTATGAATTTTTACACTTCAAAGTAAAACCTCAGGATGTAAGCAGATAGCAACGATTTTCGTCTTATAATCTGCGACCATTCCTTCCGACCCAGTGAACTTTTCAATTCAAACAAAATTTATATGTTTCCTCCCACGTGCGAGGAGATCACAATCATATCAAAAATTGAGAATATTTGGTTCAGCTTTTCCTTTTTGCATATTTAACTCGTGTTACCGAAATTTAATATCCGGTTTTCCGGTTATTTATTGTTTATATGATTTCAAAGCGATTTATTTTTTCCGGAGATGTCAAAAGCTTAGTATGATTTTATGAAGTTATTTAAAGTCATGAAAAAAATCATATACTTATAACTTATCCCCTGATTCGGGTTGTTATATTAGTTTAAATGCAAAATTAATTTTAACAATCTCATTTTGGGTATATCCAATAATTGATTGATTTTAGTAACAGTCATTAACTTATGATCAATCAGCACATTTATAAACGGATACTTTCCTTATATATGTAATTAGCATAAATTGAAATTTTGTCAAACTTCATGGAAATGGTTTCATTTGAAACTCAAATTTATAGAGGCACAAGTTTAACTTACTTTTATTTACATACTTAAAATGATGATTTATTTCACTGTTTGAATATCGCCAGCACTGCAGTTGATAGAACTATATTGGACGAAATTGATTGTGATTCATTAACAATTTAAAAAAAAACACTTTTGTTAGTCGTCCGCCACTGAGTTTTGTTAATGAAAGCCTATTTTAATTACTTTCCCAATATATGTATGTATAATGTATTTCAAGATTTAAATATACTTTAAGCACAATTTTACTATGTTTTGTGAATTTATAAACCAATTTGATTTTAATATAAAATAAATAGGTCAGTTATAACCTAAAACCATATTTGAAAACATTATTTATACCTATATCCACATAAAAATGGAAATTGTTTTTGGTCCAAATTCTATAAAAGATTCTCAAGGTAATCAGGAGCAGTTGAGATAGACAGATGGTCCTAATGAAGAAACCCCATAGACATAGTTAAACTCATTAAATATTTCGTCAATTTCGCCAAAACCACATTACATATTTGGGAAGAGAGCCTTAAAAAATTAGAAAGCCATTAAATCTTGTAGGATCCTTCCTCGCTCTATTGCGTGTAAAACTTTCAGAGGAAATACTTAACGTCTAATAAACTTTCACTTGAGTAACTACATTTTAAGGAAGGAAAGAAATGGCATCCCTGAAGGACCAAATCCGAAGATCCCAGGAGGAAGCCTTAATGTAATTATTTATGGTACACATATGCTGGCAGGCAGCAAGTGAACCTTCAAAAGGGATAACTGATTCAACCCTTAAGCACGCGTACGAAGTGATCCTTCGGGGACTCGACTTTTCCGAATAGCAACCAGCATCGTTTCAGCTAGTCATCCAGCCCGGACTTTATCAAATCTGATATCAATTTTCCAAAGGGTCTAAAGTGGGAGCCCATCCTTCTTTGGAACCTTTTGAAATTATTAGGGACTTTTTGGCTTTTCTAATTAATATTAAATAAGGATAGCAATATGCCTTTATTCGACCGGCTTTCTCTGCCTTTTCTATATTTTAATGCGGTTTGAATAGATTATTTCTGGGTCTAAACCTAATTTCAGACTACTCCCACAGCCTATTAAAATGTGATACTTTCTTTTCTCCCAAGAGGATTTCCATAAAATTTGGAAAATTTAATATGTTCGACTCTAATTATATCCGCAAACATTAACAAATTTATACAAAAAAAAAAAATATTCAAGTATTGGCTAATCTCTGGGTTTATGTTTCATATCCGCACCCAGCTACAGCTCTTTGCTCTCTAATATTTTTGCATTCTCGCAGCGTCCGCACCTGGTCTACGTAAGAGGATTAAGTTTATCTGGTGAAACCAATTGCGATGTTAACGCGACATAATCCAACCAAAAATTTCACACTACCGTGGAAAGTTTTAAATTTTATGAAAATTTTCAACTTTTAGGTTATCGTCACCACTAATTTATTGAAATGCGAGTACGATGAGAACTGAATGCATTTATCTGCGGATTTATGTGACTGAGTATTTAATTCATTTTCTGCCAAATAGATTAGGGAAATTTTTTTAAATGACTTTCTGGCCTTTCGGACTAAATTGAAATTTGTTAAATTGAATAATATAATGAGTAAAATTCTTTTTGAATTATTACTTTTTTCATGGTCGAGGGTAGATAAAAGATTTAGATTTAGTTTTTGATCTTTTATCATTAATAAGTATTGAAAACTACATAGCCTTTAACCTTTATATACTTAGTCACTGAAGAAAGAAATAGGGAAACAGAAAATGTGACCCAAAATGTCTGTTCTCTACTTATAAAATTATTTCGCACTTTTAATCAGCGAAAAATGTATGCTGCTGTAAATGAGCACGGCCCTAATTAATATAGCATGTAATTAATGTAAATATTTATAAAAAGTCTCTGGACATGGCATTCGGTAAAGTGAAGAGGAAAAAGAAACAAATTTAATTTAAATGCCAAGCATTAATCGTTTAATACCACTCGAAACATGGATGGAATAGTAAAAACAAACTAAAATTATAACCCATCCATCAATTTGTATAGATGCGAAAATTTGCGTGTTGGAAATTCACAAACTAAATTTAAAAAAGAGAAAAGATATCCCATTTCATGCGAAAAATTATGAAATAAATTCTGAAAAGGTAAAGAGTAAATATGTATTTTATATTTTATATAAAGTTTCAATCAAAAATATTTTATATAAAGTTTCAATAAAAATTTTATATATTTAAATAATATCAGTTTTCCTGGCTCTACGTATACATATACATATGTATGTAATTTAATAAGTTTTGAAATGGAACAGAGTGAGTTTGAGGTCTCCTCACGGATTTTTTTAAAACTTTTTAAGAGTGTTCATTTGGAGTCGAAGTGAGTGACGCATATGGAACCAAAATTTAACTTTGAAATTTTGAACATTTACACTTTGCCGCCACGATGTTTTTGCATATTCCTGCCATATTCATACCTACCTTAAATTAAGCACATTTCCACCTTTTCATTCCAAAATTTTTCAAGAATCTTTCAAATTAACGAATTGAATATTTAAATATCTTGTTTTTGTTTTGTAAAATGCTAAATCGAGGTAAAATAAAATTTTCCTTGCTTTCAACCCTCGTGTAAAATTGTTTACAGTAATCAGGTGAAAATCTTCGTGAGTAAAACTTAAACTCAATTTATGTTTTTGGAATCTGCAAAGCGCATATTTTGTTGCGTTGTGTAAATATTCGACATTTTTTCGAGCCTAATACAGTAAGTGTCGAATAATTTAATTTTTGCAAAGAATTCCGAATTACTTCGAATAATTTCATTTCATCTTAAAACAAGGGAGACGACTTTTCTTTAACATTCTTTTTGCGTATTGTTTTTGAGTAGGGAGTGGATAATGTAGAATTTGTAAAAGCTTCAATAGTAGTTGTTTAAATCATTTCTATATTCAATAATTCAATAAAAATTCTGATTGTACAAAATATAAAATAATCACATTTTCCAGAAATATCGTGTCTTTTCTCTCCTTTTGGAATGTACTGCGATAAGAAGTAAATGGAATTGCATTATGAGCACTGGCGGGCTTTTAAAGTTTTCACCATATCCTTGTATCTTTCCACCATTGGGGAATATATTTCTGAAGAATTTTTATATGGTGTACAAATTTGTTCCAGGTGATTTATAGTGTGCTTTCCAATATATTCATGGTAATTTTCAGGTTTATCAGAAGCATTCAAAGAACTCAGATATACGCTATACATAGCTCGAAATGCGGCTCCATAAAGTGCTGCTTCGGCGGTTTTCTAAAAATATAAAAATATTTGTAATATCATTCTATTCTGATTGATTTTTATATCTTACCTGAGTATATACAGGAGCATTAAAAACATCCGATATAACCTGCAAAATTGATTTATTTACTGATGCTCCTCCAGTTGCCAAAATTTTGGTATTATTATCTGAAAAGTAATTTTTAAACAAAGTCCAATATTTTTAATGATTTCTTACTAAATGTAAACCCAATTTCGGCTGTAACAGCTTTTCTTTGTAACATTTGTCCCTCAATAAGTGCTCGAATTTCATGGCTGTCTGGTGTAAATCTTTGAACTTCTTTGTATTTATTTTTGGAATTTCCTAAATTACACTCCCACTTTAATATCCCTTTCGCGCTAGGAATAATTTCTAAGGTGTGAAAATGAAGTGCTATTTTTCCATTATTTCCGCAAGGAGTAACTTCTAAAAGTTCATTGAAATGTTTCCAACTATCTCCTGCATATCTGCGTTTAAGTTCATCCCTTACAAGAGATCCATTTCTGAAACTATTTGGAGTTAAGAAGAATGATAAAAAGGAGTAACTTCCTTACCATAACAGAATCATGAAATCATTATCAGTTGGATGGCATAGAACATGTCCATCATGAAGTTTTTTAGGTTCTGTGTGAGCTACCATGATAGTGTCACTAGTGCCTAAAGATATTGCTAACCAGTTGTTCGCAACCAGCATTCCACTAAGCGCTGACGGATTATCTCCGGTGAAAGCAGCTATTTTACATTTTGTAGGAAATCCGTATCTCTGTACATAGTACGGAGCAATATCACCTATAATCGAACAGGTGTAGACTGGCTTTCCAAGGCGTCTTCCTAGATCAGGAGAACATGCATCCAAACATTCCTGGGACCAATTCTTGGTTTGTATATCCAACAAATTCATGCCTGACCCATCGGCATAATCAATTGGGGCAACATTGCCTAGGAGTAGTGATGCCAAAAAGCTTGAAATTAAAGAGATCCTTTCAGTTTTTTCGTATGCTGTCATTTGGGTTTGGTATATTTTCCGAATTTGCGGTCCAGAAAAACGAGGGTAACATTTAGACCCGGTTGTAGTGACCATTCGGTCGCGTCCTCCTGCTGCCAGTTCCATTTCAGCACACTGTTTTTCTGTTGAACCATTCATCCAAATTGGGGAATTGCTAACTGAAAATGCAGCACCATCAAGTTGTTCCTGAAGGAGTCTTTTGGAATCAAGTTTCTGTAAAATCTGCACACCATGTTGACTCCAGTAAACTGTACCATGTTGCTAGTACATAAAATTATATTATTAAACCTCCAAAAATACATATGTACGTGGTAAAGAAACCTTTAAAAGGTTTCCATACATATCCTAACAAATATCTCAATAAATAGAGTTACCTAATACGATGGTAATATGGTATAGTAACCTAAACGAAAAGTTTCTAGAAAATGAATTTTCAAAAATTTTCTTCTATCTAATAACAAGTTTTATTAAAACGAAATGTAAAAACATAGAGGCAAGGGATATTTATAATAAATTCAAAAGGAATTATCTCTTGTAGTTTTCGAGCTTTTTCGAGAGCTGTTTATTTAAAGATTTTCATAACGTCAGAACTTATCTGTGAAAATAGTAGTTTATGTACCCATATATTTAATTTACAACTAATATCAACTCCCACAATAATTAGGTGCAATTTTACAGTCACGCAATAATATGCTTTTCTATTTTTATCTTCCTCGTAAGATTATTAATTTTAAAAAACCATGCCGACGCTATCGTTATAAATAAAGCGTTTAAAGATTAATTACTTGCGGTGGAATGTCGCTTGTTTTCTGCTTTTCAAACAGAAACGATTGACTGATAGTCCAGTCATTTAGGGGTTTCACCTCGGAATGAAAGATAATAAGCTGGAAACTCGTATATACGTTCATTTTGGTGTTCTGAAGGTTGTCTCAAAAGTCTCATAAGATTTCGTGTCTGCGTTGTAAGTTATTCAAGGTCAAAGGTTTTTATCTCGAGAATGGTTGATGATATGAAAAAATGCTTCAAATGAAAATAATTGACAATTTTATGATCTTCAAAATTCATAATAACTTCAAATGACGTATTTCGCATAGGAAACGAAATAATTGCGAAAAACCGATTTTCGTGACCTTTGACCTTGAATAACTTACAACGCAGACACGAGATTTTATGAGACTTTTGAGACAACTTTCAGAACACCAAAATGAACGTGTATACGAGTTTTCAGCTTATTATCTCTCATTCCGAGGTTGACCCATTTTTTTCCCTAAAGTGACTGGACTATGAAAGCTTTTAAGTAGTTTCTCGTTTCGAGAAGTTTTGGACGGATTAAAGGGTCAATAAGTTTGTTGTTTAAATATTCATAAGTAGCCAAATGTAAAAATCATTTGTTTCTTTTAAAATAAGGGTTTTCCTTAACGTTTCTTAAAATAATCTATAAATCAGTAGAAAATTATATAGGAAAATTTGTATAGCGTACCAAGGGTTTTAGGTTTTATTTTTGTACATGCATACATAATAGAAAGGCAAATAATTTAACTATGGTTTTTGCCCCTGACAATGATTTATGATTGACATACAGAAAGAAATTTTAAAAACGGCTGCTTTGGCCTCCATATCGATAATAATATCCACCACGATTATAATGAAAACATTGCCAAAGGATCTTTGAATATCTTCGAATATAGCAGAAAATATAGAAGGCTGCTGTTATTATTACTTAATTTAATTTTCGCATTGCACCATTGGCAAAGAAATAAATATGGTGTCATACGCTGTATTTTCTTTTCGACAAAATGCTTTGTAGCTCTTGCTCAATAAATTACTCTTAGTGAGAATTTTAACTATACAATTAGTATACATATATTTTTAAGTAGATTTTTATTATTATAGTGTGTTCACTATAAAGTTCATGCAATGCTATATAAACAATATTGCAACTCCGATTTTTCTCGCCTATCTTAAAATTTGATATGTTATAAACATTTACGTGTACCAATTTGCGTAAATATTACGTATACAGTATATGTTTATATATTGATTTTTGTACTATATAAGGAGTATTTTAAAACAGACTACGTGTACTAGGCTTACCTGTGCGGAACCACTTATCCCGACCACAGTAGAAAGATTAGCGCCTTGAGCAATCAGCTTGTTTAGGACCACATCCAGAGCCTTCACCCACATGACCGGCTGTGCAAAAAACCTTTAAAAGCTTAAGGGTTTCTTAGATGCTCTTTAGAGATCTTATGGAATCCACTTACTCATCCTTGTGTTTGCCGCAATTTACACCCCCGGAGGTATTAAACTCAGCTAAGTCGTCATCGAATTTCACCTCGGCGTAAACAAGTGTTTCTAAACGAGAGCCCAATTGAACAGCTTTTAGCTGTAAAACAGATTGAAGCTTTGATAACTTTGAAGGTCGTTTACAAGGCAAATAAACACTATAACAGTCTAACGAGAGGGTTTAAGGTCATTAACGAGGCAGATAAGTGAGCGAAAATATCTTCAATTTGCCCCGATTTGTGGGCAATCAAGTAAAATAAACGTAAAAGGTGTAAAATCACTTACCTTTTGGGTACTCAGATCGAAACCCAAATAAGTCGCCTGCTCCATTGGAACAATTTCCTTCGAGAAACGTGGTCACGTAATCCGGTGTAGAACTAGCAACGCATCGACTTTACAAGATTCAGAGTTAGACACTGACTAAAAAATTTTTCAGAATAAACTTTCGTCTAAAGCACTGATTCAGTGAGGCTGAAGGGGCACAAATATGCTCCGGTTTTGAAAGTGCACAATGCTCCTCTCCTCATTTTAATGTCGCACTGCTGTTGCTCTAATTAGTGACGTCGCCTCAGCCGAGCGCATATGATACAACATAATTACAATTGAACCTTTCCGCTCAACTGGCGCATAATAGAGAGATAGATAGATCTCGTCTTGAGAACCTCAGAAGGAGACCTCCAATAAAACTGTTTAGCTTTTTTAGAATAGGAGAATTTGCATATCAAGAAGACGTTCGACCGGCAAAATCTCGTGAGTATATTTTGAGTATACGCGTTGTACGAGCAGAGCACGCTTTCATATTTGTCTCCTTTACAAAAGAATAAGAAAATGTTGTGGCTCTCTTCGGTGAATTTATAAATAGCCTTTTTACGAATACACGCCTCAGTTGGTGGCGCGCGTATTCCTAATTGAACCAGACAATGATTTTCCAGCTATCGAACCATTTTCATGAGCTTCAAAGTACAACGAAATATGACGAAAGCATAAAAAAAGCACATTTATGGCCTATAAATATTTTCAGGAAACATCGCGAGTCAAGAGCGGATGTTATGCTTGCTTTTATGAACATCTTCATACTCTTTGCAGGGGATAGAAACTTGGAACTGCGGCTGTGCTTGCGAAATTAAAGCTACCTCTGAATAAGAGTATTTATTTTTGGACACGTGAGTTTAATTCAAAATTGAATTTCTTGAGAATTTCTAGTAGGGAAGTTACATGAACCACATGATTCATGTCTTTAGGACGAAATTGATTTTTAATACGAGAAAGTTCAAGTACCTCAATAACAAGCAGGAAACTTCTCTGTAAGGCACTTTATAAAATTAGATAACTGAAGAGCATCATGAACATTTTATCATGCGAGTCTGTGTAAGATTTCCGGAAAATTTAAGCTTTTGAGATTGATACGAATTATATTTTGAGATCTTTGAATATCCTTTGAACTTGTTCAAGTGACTTCTATTGGATTGGAAGATACTAAATTAAACGATTGAAATTTGATTGATTTTATTTTATTCTTGTTGATACGGAGGAAAGAATATTTATATAAGGTACGAACGAACTAATAAAATTCAATTTAGAGCCAATTAATGACTTCACAATTTGAGCATTTTCTTATTGCAACTAAATAATATATTTTATACAAATCGCAATAAATATCTAATAATTGTGGTTCGATACTAAAGAAAATTCTAACTAATATCAATTTAATTTATATAAAAAAACACTAATTTAGATTACGTCCATTTCCTAATATGAAATTGTTATGTTGAATTTTTGTGACTGACATTAAATGTTCCATATACCTACATATGTATGTACGTTTATTCCATTAAAAAATTCAGGTCAGTTTATCTTTAACTGCAATTGAGTAAATGATTTAATATAATACTAAAGAGAGATACATACATATATTAAGTTAATGAAGACCATGAGGTATAAATAATTAGCAAAAATCGACATAACGTAAAATTTTCAAATAATAAATGTTTGTGTATATTTTATTGGTACTATTATTATTGTTACTATGTTTACTGTAATTATTATTGCATATTAACATTACACTTAAAAACTTCTTAGTTAGGTACTTAATTTTTTTTATTTAATGAGAATCTTAGAAGAATGAGCTTTGAACACAGATTAATTAATAAATTATGTCCAATTTGTGACCCATATTGCCTTCATAAAATTCGTCAGACGAGATTTTAGTGTAATGAAGCTCTATAAAATGCGTCATTTGAGGCATAATATCATACAAAGCCAATTATGAAAAATTGAACAATTTTAAGTCAAATTTAGCATGTATGTAAATTGATTTTAATTAATAAATAAATCCCTCTGAAATAATTCTTGGAATAAAGAAAATTGACAATTACTAATGAAACCATACAAAATTATGTGTATATTCATTATATTAATTTATAAAAGATTAAAATTATATGGAAAGCTGATATTTAATTACAAATTAATTAAATGCAGGTTTTCAAAAAACCAGTCATGCACCATTTTCATAGATTGAAAAATATATTTATCACCACGAGGCAGTTCTTTAGGCTATGAATTATTCAATAGCTAATGGCATTAATCATCATCATAGTGATCATAATAACAGGAGCCTCTCACCAGCATAAATGGCTTAAATGCACCGCAATTACTTTCAATCAATTTCACTTGCGGCCAGTGAAATTATTTTACAAATTATAATTTTAAAACACGATAATGTGCCAGCAGTTGCAGGCAACTGCCATTAAATGAGCAAATCGGTCTGTGAATATTTAAAAATTTGGTAATTTTATATTGTTATCGCTTTTTTTCTCTCAATTTGTTTTTTTTTTTTTAAGAATTTTAAAAACTCTCAGTTTTAATATTCTCTTGGTGCAGTATACTTCTTATTTTGAGATGATGTTTCTTAGTTTTGCATTCAGTACCAAATACTTGAACATTCCCCGAAAACTTCGTCGGAAATCTTATTGTGCAAATAAAGGCACAAGTAGCTCCAAGAAGTCTCCGGAAGAAAACTTTCACTTAATTCAAAAGTTTGGTGCATTGCAGTGCAAGAAAATAAGGTCAGACTTTGCATAATTAGAAAGGAGCTGGAAAACAAACTAGCGGAATTGTTGCGATTTCACAGATGTTGTTGCAGCTCAAATTTATATTGTTTTAAGTGAATATTGAACACGATGTAATAGAAGAATATGAACCGCAATCCTTTCGAGACCCTTAAGAGAAATTAAATAAATATTGTGAAGATTTTGGTTTCCAATTACATTTTTTTTAGGTTAGACTGGAATATTCGATCAGTTTTTTGAAATTATACAATTAATTAACTTGAATATTCAAGGTGTGATATAAACGTTATCAGTGATACTGACAGTGATGAAATTAGATATTATATAGCATAATTATATACTATTATATAATACAATTATTTTGGAGTTATCATTTATCATTTATTCTTCTTATTAGCTCTATTTGAATATAGTGGATAATGGATTGCTTATTGATTTTTGGGGGTCTTAAAGCAACCTTTTTTGAATTTATGAATTTAATTGACAGCGTTAACTCAATTTTGGATCTTGATATCAGAAAATCTAAGCTTAGCAATAAAGACTTAAGAAAGGATAATTTGACAAAACCAAATGTTTGTATTACGGTTATGACTGTTTTCATAGTTAATATTATAAATTCGAGTTAAATTACTTTAATGGTGGCTCTAGTGATTATCAGTTAAATTTTTTTGTCTCTCTATTATATGTAATTTATGAGTAATTTAATGAATGATGACCAATGAATTCCAAAAAATTCGCATGTGCTTGGCATAAATTGCCTGAATTTACTGTATCCAACAAAAGTATTTTCAAATAAGGGAAATGGAACATAATTTCCTTCCTCTCGATAATCTGAAATGCTTTTAATCACTTGAAAAACCTCGAAATGGAAAGGCTTCGGAAAAAATTGGGATTAAAACAAAGTGCCGAGGCGGATATGAAGGATGAATTGCAATTAAGTAACAGTCCCATCCATCTATAAATTAATCGATTCTCCGCCAATTGGCGATTTTGTGCTGAAAGCTTTATTTTCGTCTCCGTCGAAAACCATTCGACGATATCCCATACATATGAGAATAACCTAGAAAATATTTTGCAAATCACCACAATATGCTGTGATTGATTAAGAATAAACTGTTGAATTTTCCTGAAAATTGTTTAAGTTTCTCCTCTTTTAATAATGTGTAATGACTTAAAATTTACATAATGTACACATAATTACGGTTTAAAAATTGAATGTGTCTATAGAAATTAAAATTATAATTTTGAAAATTAATCTTTAAAAACTGAGTCGGTAGGGATGCATAATGGCATCATAATGTATTAATTGAAAAATTCTTTATTATCCACCAAAAATTGATTTTTGGTAGGCGGGTTTTAATTTAACTTTTAATTTTTTAGTCTTGTGTTCAAAAATCTTTTTGAACTTTTTTAATGGGTGAGTATTTTTCTACGTATGTACAAGTCTTCCACATAAGCTATTTACTAATGATGAGCCTAAGTCGATCTTCTAGCAGCTCATATAAAATTTAATTAAGAAAATTCATTACGAAGAAAAAAAATTAATTACGTTTGTAACAAAAGAATAATCTCTAAAACTCCAACCGTTTGAAATGTGAAATAGAAAAGGTTCCTTAAAGGAAAACCAGTCTTAAAAGAAGTAAAAAACCAAAAACAAATCTTCTGAAAACATCTCGATTCCCTTTGCTGCCGCTATCTTTGTTGACTCCTTTATGTCTTCCGCAGAGCACTGAATTCCTGCATTTGTCCTTCTAAGAAAAGTTTTCCACAAAGGCCAAGTAACAAAACAGCAATAAATTACCTTCCCCGCTGCTTTTCCAAAATCTCTTTCTGAACGGAGATTCCTTGTCAAGTTGGGAAAATAATAGAAAAACTTCTTATTTTCTTCATCCCTGCCTGACACAGGTCCTTTTATAGAAAAGTCTAATTTTCAAAAGGATTAAGTTCATCACACATGAAGTTTTTCTGCATTGATAGGTACAAAACATAGACTTTCTTTGTGATTGGTATTGACAAAGTCAAATTAATTACTACTCCTTTCAGTGATTGCTAGCAAGCGAAAACTTATTTTCTTTTATTATATCACTAGCAGTTGTGTTCATCTCAAAATCCAGTCGTATCGATTGTTCTGGACATAGAAAGTATTTTCTGTAGTATTTCTTTTAGTTTAAATCTTCTTGAGAAATGGTATCGACTCCTTGAATTGATTGCGGATGCTCTTTACTGATGATAAACTTTAAGATGGAATACTTTACTATACCTACTTATATAAAAGAAAAATCAACATATTTTCCTTTATAAAATTATTCAATTATTTGAGTCAATGCGACCAAATTGTCAAACAGTTGAACGCTTTTAACATTTTTAAAGTTTTGCAAACAAAAACCGCAAACTTAAGGTTTTTGTGTGAAAGATTGAAAGTTAAACAAGTTTTTAAGAAGATTGTTTGAAATGCTACAGTTAAAAATGCGAAACTAAAATTATTCTTTTTTTCACGGAAGATTTGAACTCACTTTTATTGAGTTCCTTTCCGTATTCTATAATTCGAATTCTATATTAAATATATTATATTGTGCTGCATTCACAATCGACTCATTCTGAATTATTAAGTAGATAAATCTCGGCTCTCCATCATTACAATAAAATCATAAAATAAAATTATATTAATTAATATTACATATACCAGATTATTTAGCTTATATCTTATAAAATATAATTATTGTCTAAATTTAACAAAAGAAAACAAAGCATTATTTTAACATATTATGTTACCCTGTTCAAATTATACTAACGTCTCTTTTCTTTAAACAACTTCAAAATGATTCCTTTTACTGATGATATTCTACAATATATGCTTACATATGTATATATGTAGTTCAGGAAAGGATTTGGGATACGTTAACTTACAGTAAGATATAATTTTCTTATATGCAAAGTAATAATGATATCAATTAAAGAATCTTAACTTAATACTTAGTTTTTAATACAGGGTGTTTGAATTTTACGTATAGAAAACTTTATATCAGTCGATTCCTCAATTTTTAGGAGATTCACTTTCTTAAGTCCTTGTAGACCCTTATTAGGTCATTGAGCTGAAACTTATTCAAAAGAGGGAACAAGTACCTTTCCAATGATACACTACTTGTTAGGATACGTTTCCAAATCTAGGAGTTATAGGGGTTCAAAATCAAAATTTAACGAAATTTTCTTTAAAAAATGCGTAGTCTAAAATACGAAACCGGAAGTCAGTGGTCTTAATTTCAAGTTTTTCAAATAACTAGAAAGATTGACGGCCCTTGAATTTGTAAATATGTATTCCTTATTTAGCTTTTGAAATTAACATGAAGCATTTATGAATTTGCATGCACGTTTACAAACTTTGATTTAAATTAATCCTTTGAACTGTATCAAATAAATAAAACAGAAAAAATAAGTTAGCATCAGATAATTCCAAATTTCTGGCAATTTTGCAAACTCGAATAATTTTAGCTGCAAACTCCAATTAACGTGGGCTCATTACACGAACTTTATAAACTCATTTCATTTACGAGCTTTAGTCGTAGGATTTTGAACGCTCCATTTTGAACACATCTCTTTTGGCCCAACTCCACCATTCGAGTTCCACCTTGAACACCACCTGAAATTATATGCGTGACTGGAAAATTAAAACGAGACACGCGCTCAAAATATTTTCCATCGTTACGAATTGAGTCACGTACCATTTTGGTTATTTATTCTGTTTACATTGAATTAAGCGGAGGAGGGAGCTTACTGTGGCTAAATCCAAAAATCTTGCGAGGGTCTCACTGAGTATGCATATCGAAAGTCGTTAAAAATTATATGGGGATTTAGATTATGCGATTTCTTTTAAGGACGTGATGGCAGAGTATTAGAATTTTATTAAGTTATTTCAAAGAAAGGGTTCTATAAAATTTATATACTAATATTTAATTCAGTAAGATTTTGTAGTTCAAGTAAACTATATAATCACTTAGTCTTAAATATCATAAACAGTTAGAAGATTCAATGATAGTATTAAAAACAGTAATGTAAAGTAATAAACAAAATTTTTGTTTAAGGAATATCATTTAGCAAATAGCGATCAAAGCCATTTTCAGTTTAGTGGAAACCAAAATGTAACAAAACTAATCAGAAAAATAAAACCAAATGTAATATTCATAAGAAACATTTTTCAAAAAAATGGAGTTGATCATATAGTTGGAAAATAAAATAGCTACACGAGGTTGTGTGAATTAATTGATAAAATCATTAACTGAAAGTTTACAAATAAAGGCAATTTGAGCTTCGTTTGTCGAATAATTGAAATTAAAGAATACGGATATGTATTATAAGAAATTTTATTACTCAAGTTTTTGTACACGCTCCTATAAACTGTCCCCATAATTTAACAGACACATTCATTGTTTTGCCCCATGGGCTTATAAAATCGTAACCGACACTCAAAAGGTCTGTGCCTCCGTATAGTCCCTGGAAAATTACGGTGTTAAGTTCGTCTCGAAGTTCTAATCGGTTAAGTTTGTAAAAATACAAGTCCCCCTGAAAAAATAGTTATGTGAATAAGAATTTTTGTCTATAAGTAAGAATGACTCGGAGCTCACCTTATGTTCGGGATAACGAAAATGGTCAGTTATATTAAAACCCGGGTCTATATGAAGGAAACGCCTTTCATAGACTAGAAAATCTCCTGGCAGTCTTTTTCCTTGGAGGAATTCATTGGGTGTTGGTGTTTGAGCAGTCACACACCCAATCAAAGCCAAAATTAGGAAAGTTTTCATCTAGAAATTTGTAAAGGACTTTCTTGAATGCTTTTCAGAATAACCGATATGAAAAAACTCACCTTGTAAAAATTAGTGTCGGCCTATCGTTGGAGCTTGTTTCACAACCAGTGTACCAGCTCTGACTTAAAACTCGTATTTATACCCAGATAAAGTTTTTGAAACCACTTGGTCTAATGATAAACATTGGTAGTGTATACGTATGTTTACGCGAATTCTTGTTTATTTTCAAAAATGTGTTTTCGACATATTCGTACGTGAGATCAACATATGTACATATAATGGGTTTTGCAGTGAATATACATAAATATTGTTGTAAAAAAAGTTTTAAAACAAAATACTGTGAATCGTTCAAAACCAACCAATTTTCCAGAATATGCCACGACACATTTGGTACTAAAAAACACGGGATTTCCGCAGGTTCTTTTCCTTGTTTACACAAATATAAAAATGTTTTTTTTAATATGGATTCACAAAACACAAGAAATTTTATTGGTCCCGATTGCCGAACAAATTCATGAAAATGCATACCCCATTGACAGAACAACCTGCCACAATAGATTAATGATTTTTAATTGTTTCTATTGATGATATGTTGACAATTTAAAAATTTTCGACACGATGTTTGTTATATTCTAATAATGAAGGTTATGACTTTGTAATTTTTTTTACTCAAGATAATTCAAAATTTTTTTATGAAGGCCGATTGAAGGTCAAACAAAACGATAAAAGCTCATACACAAATTCTTACTTCTACATATATCGGCGGATAATTGTTTTAGATCTAAAATTAATAATTAATTAATCGCTTCGTGTTGATTATAAACATGTGTATGTAGATCATAATTAGGTATTACACGTAATGTTATATGAATAATGTTTGTGTAGAGTGATTTTGTAATATTTTTTTTCGAAATTATTATTGACATGAAATTATTTTATTCGTCGCAGATTATTAGTCCTTATATCCCGCTTAGTCCGTAATAAAAATTTTCAATACTACCCTTGCTTCCCATTTTTGTTTACAAAAATTGCTATAGACACCGAAAAAAGTCGGCATATTTTGTCTTCGCCTATAACGAAAACAACATGTTTATCTTGATTCCGTCAGCAACAAATGTTTCAAACATGTTGACATTATTCGTGCACGCAGTTTTTTATTTATTGTTAAGAAAAATTTATATTTGCAAAGACAATACAATAAAGACATACTGATTGTTTTTAGGAAAACACAAGTGGGGTTGTTATTTGTTCAATTTTATGACAAACGAAGCAAATGTAAAACTAATACCATCAAACCGCTTTAAGTTATACATAGGCAATCCAGGGCTTTTATGACGTTGTTTAATTATTTAAAATTTAGATGCAATTTTGAATATCCTTTTCCAGAAGGAATAAAATAAACATTCTTGAAAGGTAAGTAAACAATATATTTTGTTAATAAAATACAAGGAGGTCTCCATCTGTACTACTTTAGCAGTGGATTTCAGAAAGTCTGTAGTACTCGTAGTTTGTTTTCGACGCCAATGTTCTTGAAAAATAAATAAACACTGGCTGCTGTGGAAGCAATATTTTTGGTAGTTATGCGTTAAAGTATAAATGTGAGGCACTGAATTGTAACTTCTACATTGGCTGAGAAGCACACAGCAACGACTGACCAGAACCTGAAGAAAAATTTCCTCATAAAGTAAGTGTTTTATTAAAAGATATACGAAAGTATTTACAAACCGTGTATCCATTTAGATGAAAGCTGCACTTATTTTGGCCGTACTTTACTTTGCAATTTTGCAAGTAGAGTCAAAGGTGCATGAAAGATATTTTGGAAATTACACTGAAGGAAATAAAGAGGAGGGGACCCATTTATTATATGAAAAGAGAGTTACCTCAAAAGGTGGAAAAGAGGACCGCGCAACTTTTACGCTTCAATTTCCTGGCAAGGTAATAATTTTACTGAGTAAAGTTTTAGTTTCAAACTGCAATTCCTGAATTTTTGTTTCAGTTCTCTAAATTTGAGTTTAATATAACTTATGTGGAAATAATTGACCACCAGAAGTTGTTGTCTTATTCAGAAACTATGAAAGGTGGAGCTGGATTTAATTATTTCTACATTGTACGAATTGCTAAACCACTTGCAACACTTGACATTGGAATTAAAATTTATGGAAAATTTACTGGCAAATGTTTAAAAACTAGAACTGAACTTGAATATCTCGATTATCTTAAAACTCTTGGTTTTCCTAAAACTCCAGCAAAAACTTAATTCTGAAAATAAATATTTATATACACCAATCTAAAACACTGCTTTTGAAATATTGATTCATGTAGGTAGATGCTCTAGACTAGAGTCTAGGTGATTATAAATAATTTCCTGTTATTCAATATTTATTCATTTCGTTTATGAGTAAGTACTAACTGAGCACCGATGAGATCTTTAAGAAATTAAGGGTCAAATAAAAAGGGGTTATCTTTTTTTTAATTTCCCCCGTTAAGATAAATCTAATCAAACCATATTTGGTTTCTGTGGAAAATTACACGCAGGCAATTTCTCAGCAAAATACATATTTGTTTGTTACAAAAGACCGAAAAATACAAAAATTGCTGTAGAATACCGAAGATTTTGTGCTAATGCTTATATAGGTAGATTATAGTACAAATAATAAACAAAATAAAAGACTGAGATTCAGATTCATCAGATCGGTCATAGTAAGTACACGTCAGATTATAATACAAATTATCTAATATTGCTTGTACTACATTCTTTTAGGGGTATTATTATCAAGTTTGTTCGAGTGTTTTTATTAATAAGAAAACACCATTATTATTTCAATCCATTTCTCTAAAATATATGAATTAATTGAATATTAGTGATAATGATCTTAAGAAAATTTTATCTATGACTAGTTTGATATAAAAATTTGCTAACATGAAATAATAGTTGTGTTTTTGATGATCTGATTTGGATCAGATTTCATAGTAAACTTTGTATTGATTGATTGATTTTTTTGTTAATCGTATCAAATAGTAGTAGAATATTTGAATTCTTATTTATGTTATCCTATAGAGAAACTGCTATACAACTTTGAAGTGTATTTTTCCTACTTTTCAAAAATTGCTTAAAAGCCTAACAATATTTCTGTGATCACTATGATCGTTTTAGAATTCACGTGCAAATCTATTTTTTTCCACTTCAATGTTCTCCGAAAAATTCCAAATAGTGCGCAGGGCATAAGTATCAAGGTAGAAAATACATAATTCGAATTTTTATAAAACGTACATAAATTGTGATTTGAAATACGAATTGTACTTCATTTTTAAAGTCAAATAGCCAAATTCAGAAATATAAATTGAATTTAAAATGCAATATTATGTAAAATTGTAAATTTATTAATCATCATGTCGAACAAGGGCCTATGAATACTCCCCATACACTCACTTCTATATCAAAACCTCGAAACCAAGGGCTGTCAAAATTGTAGTTTACAGTAGGATGGCCCACTCCTCCAGATAGTTTTGTTATTGTTGCCTTATATGGATTGAAGTCTAATATTAGTAGTTTAGTTATATTAAAATAGCGTGTGGTACCCTGAAAAAAAGATGTATTTAAATATAAGCCCAAAAAAAATGTCAAAGCACCGCTTACGTCAGAATTAGGCCACCAAAATTCATCAGATATGCCTTGAACAAGACCATCTCTGTCAAAATGCTGGGAGAAGAGGAGGGCGTCTCCGGGAATTCTTTCACCTTCAGCGAAACCAAACTGAAGTTCTCTCGCTATTGTTGATTGCGTGATCGCGCAGATTAAAAGTATTGCAATTTTCATCTAAAACCAAGCATAATTCAGGATTGTATTTTTATTGATAATTAGATCTACTCTTTCTTACCTTGTAACGATTTTACGTATAATGCTCAGAATCTTTTGCCGATATCACTGTTAGTGCGAAAGCTTCAATTAGAAATTTGTTTTTATACTCCTCAGTAGGACGGGCGGCGGGCGGCTTGAAGCTTTTCGCGCGCCACATTGCGCAAACAGATCAATTATACATAATGCGAGTATTGAAAACCTTAAATAAGACGTCATGAGTTTATGAAAATAGGGAGAACAATTAATATCCTTATCAGGATTGGGAAATTCCCATTACCTAATTCATTAGATATACAACATTAAAGTGGTATTTTATCATAGTATACCTAGATATTTTAAAAACTTTGTACGTTCTTAAATGAAAACATAATATTCGAAATGTGTTTTTGTCGGTTGAATTTATAGTATGTACTTATAAAAATTCTAAAATAACTGCGAAATTTTATTCGCAAAATGATCCCTTAACTCATTACAATAAAAAATTTTATATCATACTTATTCACTTTGTGTCATACACACAACTATTGATTTCTTTTCATTAATATTTACTGTAATATTCCTAAAAAATGGCCATTTGTATCATGCTTCATTAAATATTGTTCAATAAACTTGATTTTTTTAAATTTATGTTTTTCTTCAAAACGACAACGTTTTAGTCCAATTTTCGAGAATTCAGGTGAACTATGCATTAGAGATAAATAAAATGTTAATACCGAATGTTAAGTTAATTAGGACGAAATTACACCCTCTAATAAAAATTATTATCAAAAGATCCAATAGAATCATATACCGAGTGAAATGGATTAAAATGAATTAAACAACGCAGTTTCGAAAACATTGTTAGTTAAATTCATATTTACATTCCAACCAACGCTGTTTCATTGTTTTCTTAAAAAACAATGTTACAAAAGTCTTACACGCGCAATCAAAAAGCTTTTATTGACAAAATATGTTATTTGTGTACATAAAATGTAAACATTTTGCTAGTCAAAACAATTAGGGAAAGACATGTGTGTTTGTTGTTTTTTAGATTACGCAAATGATTTACCATGTTCCAACACTAGAATTAAATTAAAAATGAAAATTGTCCTTTATATGTAATTTTGAAGGCAAGGTGTTGTCATACCATAACATTCCCTTTGAATATTTGTCAATCTTGGGTCGATTTCTGAAAATCCTTACCAATTTTTACGGAACAATCGAAACAAGATTATTTGTGTATTCGAATAATAATGTTTGTCAACAAAACATTTCAAATATCTGTTTCTCCCGTCCTTTGCCAAAAGCTGGTATTCTTTTTGGGGCACGTTGACAGTGTTGTTTTCGAAAAACAAAACGATGCTGATTAATATGCCACAGAAAGCTCCTAGTTAGGTCTGGAGTGGAGTATAAAATGATGGTTTTTGGTCTGTAGCTTCGACATTATTCGCGCGATAATCACCGTCTACGGAGCAAGATCTTTTGAATTTTCATAAAGTAAGTATAGATAGCTGTTTTTGACCTAAATTCTGTATTAAGTTGAAATGTTTTTGTTTACCTAGATGAAATTTGTACTTACTTTCGCATTGATCTTTTGTGCGATATGGGAAGTCGTTCCAAGAAGATCAAACCGAATACAAGATCATTATAAAATGGGGGAAAAAAAGCCTGGAGATCTTTTAATATTTTCTAAAAAAGTTGATAAAGATGGTGACGATGAACATATTACAGCGCATATGGAATACCCGGGAGAGGTAATATTGTTGAATCCTTTTTTGGCTAGATTTTATAACATTTCCTTTTTTTATTTTAGTTAAGTAAATCGCACTTCAGGATAAATTATTTGGAAATTATAGACTACAATCATTTCAAGTCTTATACAGAAAGTTTGCATGGAGGGGTTGGTGACACATTCTTCGAACTTATACAAGTTTCTGAGCCATATAGTTATATGGACATTGAAGTAAATGTCTGGGGTAGTTTTGAAGGTACATGTGTTGTAAAAAGGGGACAAAAAGAATATGAAGATACGCTTGGATCGATTAAATAATACTTTTCCAATAAAGACTTAAGAAACAATTAATTTTTTTTAATATAGTTATAATATTAATATAAAAGGTATATGGTCAATATACGTAAATCTGGTGTTAAAATATCGTTATAATTTCTATATTTTTACTATCTCCATTTTTCAAATGAATTTATCCGGAGGTGTAACTAAGTACATACCTACTAATTTGAATGTAATAATTTGCATTACAGGTATTTTTAAGGGAACAATAACGAAATTAAACGGTATAATTTTACTACTACTGTTTGGACGGTATTCAATTTCCTTCCAAAAAGAGGGTAAAATTGCACCAAAATTTTTTAGAGTGTAGGATTTTTGCATACTATAAGTCCTATCTGAATCCAAGTCTTCATCTTCGACTCGTTATAGCAGTTTATGACGTCAGTAAACAAGCTGAACTTGTATTACAATTAGGCGAAGCCAAAGCTTACCTATTCAAATTCATTTGCTTAGCTCGATATTTGATCAATTTAAATTTAAATTTATTTATTTAAGTTTGAATTATAATAATTTGTATCATATGATAGGATTCACTAAATTTAGTACTGAAAGTACATTTTAGGACTCGATTTTTAATATTGAATTAATCAAAGTAAACCAAAAATTTTCAATTAGATTTTATGAGTCATAAAACAAGAGGCAAATATCAAAATTTTATGATACCCATTACCAGTGAATATTAAGTTTGGATTCGCTGTGGCTTGGCTTTTTATTTTTATATTTTGTTACATATATGGAGATAATTATAATATAGTAATCTTAGCGTTGGCTCAGATTAATAGTCTCAGCGCTGCTGGCTGGAATACGGAATATTTTTATATATTATGTTACATAGAGATATTTAAATTTAATTATTTTAGCGTTGACTGGAATTTATCTGTACCTAAAATTAATAAAAACGGAATTTTTTCAAAGTTGTACTATAACGTTGGCTTGAATTAATGTGTATTGTTAATAAATACGGAATATTTTCAATGTTGTGATATCTCTCCTGTGCTCTCAATCGGTAGGAAACAGCAGAACCAATATATTTTTTTTATTATTTATTTATTTAACTAAAAAATTCAGGGAACTCAAACAAACAGAACATTAGGGGCGCACTCAGAAAAAATAAAATATTAATTGTAATAATAATTTTGATTGATGATTAGATCATTCATTAGCTGAAACAGAAAGCTCGACTGGTAGTAAACATCCCATTGGGCTTATCTGGATGACCTAGGGGACATCCTACCAATTCTAGGTCTCAAACTGGCCGAACTTCTATTAACTGGTGCAGAATTACCCATTGTCTTTTTCACTTCTTCAACGTCTTTATTCCTTAAGTTGCAAAGTTCTTCGACAAAATTCTCATATTGATCAACTGTCATTTCAGGATTTCTAGAAAATTATGTACCTATTAATTTGGTATATATATGCTATAAATTATCCTTACTGTTGTCGCTCAAAAAATTCTGCAGTGTCTTCTGTTGAAAAGTAATCCTTCTTCAGCAACCCAGCTTCGACATCCACCTATTTGATCGGTCCAATTTTATTTTCTTTTCCAGTCCATCACTTTCTTGGTATAGTATGCAAATATGTCTTTAAAGTTTTTTGCATTCCTTTTTGTTTAACTGATAATTTTAAAATAGATAAAAAGTCCAGGAAATTATTTCAGTAATGAATGATTCTTGCCGAAAAAAAACAAATTTTAAAATATCATTTCAAAGCTTACTAGGCTTAAAGTTCTTTTGCTGAATGCCTACTACGACAAGGTTTTTGGACTCTTATAAAGTGTAAACTGTAAAGTGTAAATTTTTATATCTTTATAGTATTTCTGCATTTTTTTTTAAACCGACGAAAACGATATAAATAATTTGACGGTAGATTTTATGAGTTATAAAATAGGAGGAAAATCTCAAAACTTTATGATACCCATTAACAGTGAATACTAAGTTTGGATTCTCTGTGGCTTGGCTTTTTATTTTTATATTATGTTACATAAGTATATGGAGATAATTATTATAATCATAGCGTTGGCTCAGATTAATAATCTAAGCGCTGCTGGCTGGAATACGGAATATTTTTATATATTATGTTACGTATATAGAGATATTTAAATTAAATTATTTTAGCGTTGACTGGAATTTATGTGTACCTAAAATTAATAAAAACGGAGTTTTTTCAAAGTTGTACTATAACGTTGGCTTGAATTAATGTGTATTTATTGTTAATAAATACGGAATATTTTCAATGTTGTGATATCTCTTCTGTGCTCTCAATCGGTAGGAAACAGCAGAACCAATATATTTTTTTTTATTATTTATTTATTTAACTATAAAATCTAGGGCTTAAACCAGACAAACAGCAAACTAGGGCGCTCTCAGAACCAATAAAATAATAATTGTAATAATAATTTTGATTGATGATTAGGTCCTTCATTAGCTGGAAGAGGAAGCTCGACTGGTAGTAAACATCCCATTGGGCTTATCTGGATGACCTAGCGAACATCCTACCAATTCTAGGTCTCAAACTGGCCGAACTTCTAGTAACTGGCGCAGAATTAACAATTGTCTTTTTCACTTCTTCAACGTCCTTATTCCTTAAGTTGCAAAGTTCTTCGACAAAATTCTCATATTGATCAACTGTCATTTCAGGATTTCTAGAAAATTATATATTAATATGGTATACCTATACATATACGCTTTTAATTATCCTTACTGTTCGCTGCCGATGAAGAGGTCCAGTGTCCCCACATATAAAAACATCGTCCGCTTCGGAAACATTTGGAAACGCATTTGATTAAATGCCGCAAGACACAAAAAAACGTTGAATTGCTCACTGACCAATTCAACGATTTTTTGTGTCTTTCGGCTTTTAATCAGATGAGTTTCGAAATGCTTCCGAAGCGGACGATGTGTTTTTATGCTATAATATAATAATCTAGAAAATTATATATTAATTTGGTATATGTATACATATACGCTATAAATTATCCTTACTGTTGTCGCTCAAAACATTCTGCAGTATCTTCTGTTGAAGAATAATCTAAGAAAGTATTTGCCGGAAAAATCTTTCAAAAACGTCCAGCTCGGATTGCTTTCGGTTATTGTGTAAAAGATGAAGCTCTGCCGCATCCCGGCATCAGAATAAAGTTCTGTGTTTTCGGGTAACTGAACTTCAAAAACTTCTAACAATATTTAAAGTCAACCACAATGGACGCAAAAATGAACTTCTAAGCCGAGCTTTAGATTTACTTAAAATCAACTTTAACGAAGTCGCCCCAAAAGTTCGTGAAATTTATAAATCGTGCTCCCGAGACATCCTACCAATTCTAGGTCTTAAACTGGCCGAACTTCTATTAACTGGCGCAGAATTAACCATTGTCTTTTTCACTTCTTCAACCTCGTTATTCCTTAAGTTGCAAAGTTCTTCGACAAAATTCTCATATTGTGTAATGTAAATGCGATGCAAACAGCCTGAGACCAACGCACTCAGTTTTTTTGTAAACAAACGACAAACCGGCACACTGCCGAAAACGCGCGCCAAGCAGAAAACATGCTTACGCCGTTTAAGTTACGCCAAAATACTTAGCGCGGTCAGAGAAATGCTTAAGTGCGAGGCACCTTGCTAACGATCCCTAGGAGTTCTGCTATTTAGCTTGCTCCTCAAGGAGTTCTGCCTTTCGGCTGGCTCCGAAACTCTCTTCCTTGGATTCCAGGCCTCTGCCAAAACCTTCTATATTACAAGCCATGAAGTGGCCTTTTCCATGTGTGCGTAAGTGGTCTGACAGTTCTTCAGTTGACGGCCATTTCTCATACAAAGCACGTAAATTTTCGGGGTTCTGCAGTTATTTAAGCAGTTTTAAAAGTGAAATAATGAATTTATCCGGTAAATATTTCTACAGGAGGTGTACAAAAGGATATCAGTTGTAATGGAAGTGAAAAATTGTGAAAAAGTTTGATCGAAATTAAAAAAATCATCTATGAACCGGCAAAAGTGTTAGGTTAGGTGGCGAAGTACTAGGCAATTATTGGCAACTTTATAGTTATTTTACTATATTTAACGCCATTTCATTGTTAAAAGTACTCTTGCACTTAACAAGAAGATTGTTTAATGGTGCGTAGAGATGTACATACTTGCAAAAATAATTGCAAAATTTTTGCATTTTGTGGAAATTTCTTCTGAGTGAATTCCTGCCGACTGTGACATAAATAAAAAATATACAAATTCCTTTGAAGTATTTTCTTTTTAATTTAAATATATACATATATGAATTCTAAATTAAAGTGTTTTATTTTTATATAATAATATAATGAAATAAATATTTTCAAACTAGCAATGCCTATTCATTTAATTTCCTTTTACCCAAAGCATTGAACGGCTCAAATTTTACTCAGACATTTCAACCCGCCAAATTTTTATTTTCTGACCAATTTTGCAAGTAGACTGGGCAAAGTTAATAAAGTTTCGGAATATGAGAGTAAGCGATTAAAAATCCTCAACCATTGCGAAACGTTTTACTAAATGTACCTTTAAAGTAGAGCAAAATGTACATAGTTAAATATTATGGGAAATTTGAGTTTGCATTTTATGCACACTCACAATATGGGACTTTATAGCCTTGTTTGCAAATATTACCGAAGTGCATTTGGAAATTATTTGTGAAAACTTAACGAGTTACACATTTTCTTCAGTAAATGCCAATTTTAAACTGCGAATTACCTACAAAATAAAGAAAATATGTTAAATTTAGTCTGAAACTGTCACTGCAGCCGCTGAAACAGATATCTGTCTGATATCTGTCAGACCACTTTGCCCTATAGATGTGTGCGTGCACCGGCCAACTTCATGGCTTGTAATATAGAAGGCTTTGCCTCTGCTCGTTCACCGCTCACTATCTTGGAGCACTTTGGGAATTACTTCTTTGGGGACATCAATTGATCAACTGTCATTTCAGGATTTCTAGAAAATTATGTACCTATTAATTTGGTATATATATGCTATAAATTATCCTTACTGTTGTCGCTCAAAACATTCTGCAGTGTCTTCTGTTGAAAAGTAATCTTTCTTCAGCATCCCAGCTTCTTTCATCCACCTATTTGATCGGTCAAAATTTATTTTTCTTTTCCAGTTCATCACTTTCTTTGGCATAGTATGCAAATATGTCTTTAAAGTTTTTTCATTCCTTTTTGTTTAACTGATAATTTTAAAATGGATAAAAAGTTCAGGAAATTATTTCAGTTATGAATGATTCCTGCCGAAAAAAACAATTGCTGAAATATCATTTCAAAGTTTACTGGGCTTAAATTTCTTTTGCTGAATTGAATGCCTACTGCGACAAGGTTTTTGGACTTTTATAAAGTGTAAACTGTAAAGTGTAAATTTTTATATCTTTATAGTTTTTCGGCATATTTTTTAAACCGACAAAAACGATATAAATAATTGGACGGTTTTAAAGTTATATTATAGCGTTGGCTTGAATTAATGTGTATAGTTATTGAATACGGAATATTTTCTAAGTAAGTAAAGTTTTAGTTTCCCATTGCAATTCCTGAATTTTTTTTCAGTTATCTAAATTTGAGTTTAATATAATACTTAACTTATGTGGAAATAATTGACCACATGGAAAGTGGAGCTGGATTTACATAATTATTTCTACCTTGTACGACTTGCTCAACGAAATTCACTACTGGATACTGGAAGTAAAATTAATGGATATTTTATAGGCAAATGTTTAATGACAAGAAATAAACTTGAATATTTCGTTTATCTTAAACCCTTTGGTTATGCTAAAACAACAGTAAAAACGTCATTCTGATAATAAATATTTATACACAGCGATCTAGAAGATTTGCTTTCTCAAATGTTGGGCTCCTGTAGATGTTCTTGGTGGTTCATAAATGCTTGATGGTATGTCCTGTTGTTCAATATCAAATCGATTAGTTTATGAGTACTAAATACATAGGTACAAGAAAATTTTATGTCAACTGAAGTTTTTTTTAAGATGAAATCTAAACCAAGCATATTTGGCTTCTGTGGAAATTTTAATACAGGCAATTTCTGCGGAAAATAGCTGTTAGAGAAAACTGGAAAAAGCGAGACAGAATGAGGAAAAACTTTAGGGGCATTTCTGAATATTTTCGA
Source organism: Machimus atricapillus (assembly GCA_933228815.1). NCBI lineage: Eukaryota > Metazoa > Arthropoda > Insecta > Diptera > Asilidae > Machimus > Machimus atricapillus. The sequence goes on from OW121785.1 coordinate 10,248,363, forward strand.
ATTTCGTATTTTTCGTTTGCTTTAATTTCAGGGTTCTCTTGCTGATAAACATTTTGGTGGGGTTTTTCATTCAAATTAAGAATTAAGAAAAAGTTTATTATTTCCAGTGACTTCCTCAAGAGTCACTCAAGGGGAATTTTTCAACTAAATTGTAAAAACACTCAAATTTCTCCCACTTTTAAAACATAATTTTGCATACATACATTTTTAGGATGTTATTAAGCCAAAACTTTGAATGTTTTTTAATTAGTAAAGCTAAATATTGTTTTATAACTTAATTGATCCTTGATTAAATTTTATAATTTATTGCATAAAAGTTAAATACACTTTTGTTTAACAAAAACGCTATAAAAAAAACTGCATCAGCAGAAGGAAAATCAAAGCTAGCGGCAAACAAAAGAGAAATGAGCGGTTAATGAGCTCCATTCAGTGCAGCCCAATGTTAATTTACATAATTTTGCGGGAAAAGCACTTCTGCTTTCTTTTCCCAATTTCATTTGCGAATGTCCTTCGGTCAATAATTTTGTTATTGTTTCGCAAATTGGATTCATTGTGCCATTTCCGTAAATTGTTGAAAATATGGAATGGGTTTCCACAGATTTATGCTTTTGTTTTGTCGTTTCGTTTCGTATAACGTCACTGTCTGCTAGGTTATAATCAATAAAAAAAATTTTTTTTTTTACAGTCAGGTCTTTCGTTACGAAAGGTGAAAATACCTTTTATGATGGCTCTCGTGATGATATCCAGCTCGACTAGTGGCCCCATTTATTTTCATGTTCCGAGTTCCGAGCCTTATTTCGCGATAGCACCGGGCTTATAAGTCTGCCTTCAAACGCTTCGAGTACAAGGGGAGAATGTATAAATCTTGTAAAGTATGGCAGATCTATTTCCTTTCCACCTCAGGATATTTATTTTCCTGAAAGTGGTGTGGACATACGACCATGTGGAGGAGGGAGATTAATTTACCACCAAAGACTTCTGTTTGCATTTCAATAAATCTTACTCTCAAAAAGCCATATGTGGTTGATGTCCATATATGAGTTTTCCTGGTTTAACCATCGGTAAGAAATCTTAGCATAACGAAACTCTCGGATGCCTAAGAAGATCTTGATGTACATAGAAATGTCTTGATAAAGTCCTTTGTAAATAGGATGCATATCTGAGAGTTTAGTCAAATGGAATAGTCGTGCATTTCCACTTTGTGGACAGACATTTTATTCATGCCACTGGGCCTGTCATAAGCGCGTCATAAGAGTTATGGGAAAACATCATGAACCAAAAAACAACAGAGGGCTGGCCGTAGCCACCATCAACACCAGCAAGGGCTCGGCGTCAACCGAAGCGCTGTGATTTATGGGTCAATTTTAAATTGAAATTTTATGCAGAAGCCCTGTGATTTATTCGGGAGACCCCGAATACATTATAAATTCAGACTCAACCATGAAAAACATTGATATATCACAACTGGCACGATAAATAAATGTCCATAAACAACTGGGTGGTCACGCTCTCAGCCAAACGAGTGGCAGCCACATGAGTCACCCTGTACGCGCCATCGTACTGGACGACTCCTTTAAAACCATTTTAGTTTCTGATGTCGTGAGAAGACATATTCGGTGCTTATCTGAGGAAAAATGTTTGATTAAAGTCATTTTTTCCCCTCGACAGTGAATAGAAACAGTATCAGTACAGGGTGGCTCTTCTTTAGTAGACGGAAGCATTATGAGGCCGATGGTAGGGCTGCAGTTCAATGGGAATGGTTGCAACGCAGGGTTTCACATAATTTTGAGATATTCCTCTGACGAATTGATGTCGCCTTTGGGGTCAGATAAATTCGATTTCGATGTAATGCATGGAGCAAATTGGACAGATTTCAGTTTTATTGGCGGTTCTTCATTTGAACAATTCAAATTGATGAATATGTGAGAATTGTGACCGCATTCAGGAACAACACACATACCAGATATTTATGAAATGGTTTAATGTTATGACAATGGTAAAGCAGCACGCTGCAACTAGTAGGCGAATTAATTGTAATCGCTTTAGTTCATATATACGCAGAACTGTTTTTCGGGAGTAGGCTCAATTTAATCTCTTCCATTACACACGGCATATGCGCATATTGGAAATTAAGCTTATGATAGAAGCGTGAATAGACTGCTTATGAATATCAAACAATAATCAAACAGTGATTGACGAATTATTATTAGTGGATGTTATAAGTGCATAAGAAATGATTCATGAGGTTGTTCATTTTGAAGGTGTGAAAAATCTTTCAAATTCAAATTTTGAAGTTTATTTGTAAAATGTAGTGATATAAACACTCAGGTGCAAATCCTATTTATGTATGTTTGTATGCATGCCTTTAGAATGACTTCATTTAGCCCTTAATTTTTACATCCAACATTCAGTGGCGGATTTAAAATTTTATTTTAAAAACCACTCGACGGAATACAGCATTTCCAAGATATTATTGCTTAATCGATGGATATGCAATGGTTACAAAAACTTAGGAAAATTACTTACCCTTTTAAAACGGTACAACATCATGCGGACTTCCTGTAAAAAAATAAGACAAAATTTAAAACGGATTCTATTCTTTAGATATTTTGATAGACATTAAACCTTAAAAATATGTTTTTTCATTGGTTTACTCATATTTTTCTGAAATTGTCGAAAAAATCCATTTTAGTGGAGCAAACTACCCCTATAAAAAAAAAGCACAAGGGGTGGTACCTAATATGATTATTATCTAACTTTTTGTTTAACGAATTAAATGCTTTTTTATATTTTAAAATCGTACGAATAGAACTTGAGATATTGGCTTTAGGAGTTCAAAAACGTAGTTTTGAGATAAACCTTTTACCGCCATAGGGAAAGGATCAAACTTGTTTAAACAAAATATGTTTTATATTCTTAATATGATATATGTATGTATGTATAATAAAGCCAAATATTTTTTTCAGTAAATGTAATAATTTTTTCTCACAAAATTGTTCTCAAGATATGTGTTTTTTCTTAATTCTAAAAGGAAACGTCCCCTTCGTTTTCCAATACTTAATTCTAATACTTATTATAATATCTTTATAATATAATTAACATAATAATTAAACGGAAAAATACAAAATAGAATAAGGCAATGTACTATGCAGACAAATTACTTTTTCCATTGGGGTTTACTGTGTATGTTTTGTATTCAATATTTGTAATTTTATTCATCTACGTCTAAACGCAGTCATCTCTATACAGAAAATTATACCAATTTGCATTAGTCCGGAAAACGGACCTACACTTGTTCGTCGTCCTTTCGTTCCGGCATAGCTTTACATGGAAACTTTTGTTCTGCTCCACTTCTTTTTGCAGGATGGCTGCTGTTCCAGATTGAGGAGTGTTTCATCTCTGACTGACGGCCGGGACTTTTGTTTTACGGCAGTGGCGCCCCAAAGGACCAACAATAACAAAACTGCAAAGGTGTGCAGCAGCGTCCGAGCCGCTGGGATTTCCTGCACACGGATCCCATGCAGCGAATTACAGGCATTAGCAGATGAATATGAGCAACTTTCGGAGCGCCTCCTGATGAATGACCCAACTTTGCCTGAACGTGTTACATTTTCGCTTCAATTACCTTAATTTCGGAGGTGTCGGAGCGTCTGGAAAGTTTTGTTCGGTCTAATGGAGTTCTTAATTAAGTCAAGTTTCCACCTTTTTCTGGTTTTGTGGCTTCCTTCGGCTTTGTCCGAAATATTATAAGCATAAATGTTAAACAACATTTGGATTTTTCTCTGAAAACTCACGATAAAATTTTATAAAAAACTGTTTGCTCTGAAACAAATATGTATTTATTATAAAGTTTTGACATACAAAATTTGTAAACTTTCTCCTATTAGAACTATTTAGGATGTTTAAGCAAAATAATCGCATTTAAAATATTAGTAAGGTTACTGTAGATAGATATATGTAAATACATATATTTTATATACATATGTTGAAAACAACTTGAAGTTTAAAATTGTTGATTCCCATGTTAAATTTGCCACTTTGAGTTTCTTAATTTTTATCGTACAAAAAATCAAAATTATTTTGGCCTCGATATAACTTTAATTACTAATTTTCATTTATATTCGTTGGAATTCGAATAATTTTGGTCACTATATTGCATTCGCCCTCTTGAATTTCTAAGTTTAGAAATCGAATTCACAATTAGTAGGTATCTCCATATATGTACTCCTGAATAGGTTTAGAATTTACAAGGCTCTGCGAATTATTTTAAATATCGAATAATTCGGAGCGATTCGATTTAGAAGTCGAATACTGAAATGTTCTTTTAGATTCAAACCAGTAATAGAAATTGTTATTTAATAATTTTTCTAGCATTGCAAATCCGAGTGCTTTAAAACTTGTTTTACCTTGAACAGATATTGTTTGACTAAACTACAAGTCTAAGTATTTTATTAGGTAAGTATCTCAAAATAAAATATATATAATACATAAAGTGTTTTTAATGGTAAAAGACCATAAGATCAGTCCATAATTTTTATGATCCAGGTTTCAAACACAATGAAACATTTACAATTTGACCAAATAAGTTCTGGGGTTAGTTCATGGCTCTTGACATTAAATCTGCATTATTTTAAAATTTTTGCAATAAAATCTTTATATTCAGTTCTCAATCTATGTCTTATTTGATGTTTTTATATAAAAGTGTAAATTAATACAATTCATGATATTTCTTCAATTTGTTTTCTATATATAATTAAACAAAATGAATATGAATATTGTTTTATTTACTACTTTTTAAATTTTTTTGAATAAATCAAATAGCACTATTCGATTCGATTTGATTCGTATATTACTCCTACAGCCCTAGAATTTACATATCTGATTTGGAGTGCTCCGGATATTTGCGCTAGTAAGGTAATCTTGTTGCATAAATTCTTCTAATCTTATTCTTTATAGAAACATAATTTTCTTTAATGCATCTTTTTATGTTTAAAATTCACTAATATATGCACATTACACATAAATATCCTTTCATTCAAATAAATGCCCAAATACACAATATACAAAAAAAAAAATTTTCAATGAAAAAATCAAATCAATTTATTTAATTACGAGTTCAGTTCAGGGATTATAGCTTTTTCTTTCGTGTCAACACAACCGTGACACAATACTCGAGGTCTAGAGATTTTTCATAAATTGAACGACACTCAAAGGCACATGATAATGGCTCACTCGGTAGTCGGGCATGATAATTTTATGAAAATTGTTCTGTTTGGAGGTCGGGCGAGAGGGAAAGTGGATGAGGGAAACAGGAGAAAATTTATTATCGCCCAAAAGGTGTCTAACCCTTGGCTGCCTTAATGATGATAAAGTTACCAGGTCAAGTGCTTTATTACGAAATCGGATAGGCAGTCGGAATTCAGGAATTTTGTGAAGAGGGTCACGGACAGGGTCAGCTTTTTAAGGAATGAAAATCACAACTAAACTGCTCTTTTTCGGCAATCATTCCTTTCCGCCAAGTACTTCTACATCTGCGTCTGACTGTGCAAAAGTTTAATAAATTGTAAAATTTATGGAGCTCATTTACATTTCGTTGCTTTATCTATGTCCTTTCTTGGCTCCTCTGTCATGTGGACAAACTCCTAAAGTCCTTGAAAAGAATTTGAAATTTTGTCTTTGAGAATTTTCTTTGTTAGATTGGAATGAGAACGGTGGATGTTAGATGTAATTCTCGAAAGTAGCTACAATGTCCAAAGATGCATTCATAACGATAAAATCTTGAATTTGTCTACAGTTTTACGACTGCAATTTCATGGAATATATTCAGATCAAAAGTGGGTTTTAGTTCAAGAGGTTCACTTCGAGATAAAAATTGGAAAATTGCGCATAGATATTTGTAATTTTCATTGATATTAAGTTTTACAATGAAAGCTTTTCTAAAACATATAAATTTTCTGTTTAAAAAGAATGACGTTCCATAAAGCAGTCATTTTTCTCTAAAAAGTAACAGACACTTTGTTAATGACATCCATATACATACAGTTTGTGCTAAAAGTAATATAAAGTTTTATCTCAGAAGATAAAAAAAAATTGTGTTTAAGAATTTCAAATAATAATACTCCGTTAAGCAATACTGTAACTGATTTAAGAACAATATTATGACTGGAGGAAAAAGATTGTAGCTTTGTGCAATTTTTCCTGAACTTTTTAAAATAAAAATCAATGGTTAATTATTGGAATTATGTGTTTATTTAAAGTTGAATATACTATTCCGGTTGTGGCACTCGCTTCACGTTTACCCAACTTAACCTTAAAGTTTCGGTAAATCGCCTTTAAAAATCTGTGCACTGCAAGGTCATCGGAAGACGCAGAACCGGGTAAGGTGTACATATAAAGTGAGAGCACTCAAATACAGAGTGGGAATGTTTGGGAATGAGCGGATTTAGATTTGTTATCAATTGATCGAAAAATAACAATTACTTCGTAATCATTATCAACTGATCGAAAAATAAAATATAATTAATAATCATTATTTTGTAATTAATATTTTTTTTTATCATAATCATTACAGTCCCAGATATTTTGAAACCAAAAATCAGAAAAACCCCTCAAGTCATAGTAACGTAAGTTGAGTTGTGAACTATTTTAGGTCAAGCCGCATTTATCTTTTTCTCTGCTGTTTCGTCAAATGAACCGAACATTAGCAGACAGATGTCGTCATTCACCGAACAAGCGATAGATAGCCGTCCCGAGTATCTGCTGACTAGGGCATTACAGCCAGGAGCAAGATGGCCAAGATTCAATTCACCTCGTTTTCCCACTTCCATTTGATGCAGACATAAATTCCTAAGTTCCCGTGTGCCGGGGGCTCCTTGCAGCGGAAGCCTATATTACGAGGACGACGACGAGGACGACTTTCACGGTTGGGAACGAAGACAAATGGGTGCATATTTATGCAGAGCGTCATGCGACGTGCCACCTGCAGTTAGCATGGCTTGCAAGCCGCCATTTGTTAAAGCCCTATTCCCATAGTCGCCCTCTGCGGTGCCAGGCGGCGCTGTATGTGACCTCACTATAAATTTTGTGCGGTTGGCTTGGAGCCGGAGCCGACTCCTAATAACAGAAATGTCCCCTTAGTCGCTTTGTTCATGCCCACCCCCCGCTCAAGATTTTATCACAGAATCTTTTTATTACGACTATAACAAATTTTGGCTTAGCTTATACCTTCTTTTTACGAAAAAAAAATTTTGTTTTGTCTCCAACATGTTTTATTTTTTATGTGCCTTTTGATACTGAAACACGACACAGAACTATTTTAAAAAGAAAAATAAACTGACCAAAATTTCATCTGTTCAAAAGGGGATATTTCCACCTCCTTCTAATCTAAGATCCTACACAAAACTTTCATTAATTTTCATCAAAAGTACTTTAGTTTCCCAGCAATAGTTAAATTATGAAGAATTATTTTTTCTTATTTTATTGATTTTTAAAAATTATGTTGAATGAAACTAAAAATTGTGTCGAACTTTTTGGTAGACCAACTATTTTGCATTTGGGAACTATATGTAATTTGTATCTAAATCCAAAGTTATTTATATGGTTATTCTTTCTTTTCAAAAATTCTATAAGTATTTAACAAACTGTCAGGAAGGTAACATTGTTTATTTATTAAAGTTTACAAAAAATACTTAATACGTAATAAAAATATTTTTACAAAAAAATAAAAACTGACTTCAAAACTTCGCCTATATCTAAAAACTTAAACTAAATTTTTATCAATTTAAAGAAAATAGCATTAAAGGACAATATACAAAATTATTGATATACTTAAATATTTGCAATATCTAATCAGTTATTTTTGGAGTCGGTGTCAGCCAAATACCATGACAAACTTAAGAAAAAGACTGATTGAGGGGTAAAATTTCATTATTGCATATTAAGGTAGGTTTTTATTATCCAACTCGTTCTCAATTTAACACTCTTTTCTGTGAAGGTAACATTTTAAGAAAATTATTCGATAGCAGGTAAATAATCCCAAGAAAGAAGTTTTGTCGTAAAAATGTTTTTACAAAGCCACTGTTTGGGTATCAGAGTCAAAAATTTAATTCTAAAGTCAAAAAACAATAGTAATTCAATATTATAATTTGCCATTCATGTTCTTAAATAAGGAGCCAGAATCTCAGTCGCATTGTTAAGGGCCAACGGCCAAGTTATTATAAAACGTGCTGAAACTCTATACGGCTCCTTTGGGAATAATAAAGGAGGTTTAGCAGCAATTAATTTCTTTCACAGGAGTCCCACTAAACATTAGCCTACCATAATCACACCAAGAATCCCGTAAAATACCGCGACTGTACATATGTAATTAAGAAGATATACAAAGCAATTTGAGGTTAAACAATTTATGGTTTTCCTGTAGGCAACGGACGGTGGGAATAGTTATTTTGCCACCTGATCTTAATTATTAAATTTTTTCAAAAACGTCTTAATATATACATACATAAGTACAGTTTTTTGTTTTGGCTTTTATTCTATGCTAAATATCTCCCCAGCACAAATTTTTCAATAAATATTTATTTATATATAATACATAGTGTCTATTTAATACATAAAGACGATAGCGTTTACTTAATCAAAAAAATTTATTACATCAATCGTTAACTATAGAAATTATGTATTTACAATTACTCACCAATTTCATACCTACATACACACATATGTATATAGAAATCGACGGGGAATTTTAAAAGGTGGTTTGTTTACATTCGCCCTACATCAACCCCAACATTTTAAAACGGCAAAGAATTAGCATACGTATCTCGCTCGCAGATTTATTTTTCATAAAACAATTATTTTTATTTCTGTTTACGTTTATTTGCATTCATTCCCTGAACGCATCATGGTGAAAATGATGTAAAATATTTTGGTTTCATGAAGAGAGCAAAAAACCATGGATATACATATAATAAATTAAACAAATATAAATTAAAATATGGTGAGGATTTAAATGTTTCGGATTTTCTAACTAATTTACCTTGAATCAAACACGTAAATATTTTGTACATAAGATATGTAAGAGTGAAAGTTATGTAATTGATTTTTTTTTTGAGTATATTGTGCAATTATGTTGTTAGAAGGATAGTTTTATTAAATTTAAAACAATTAAGACTGTTTTTTAAAGCACAATTATTAAGTTATTTAAGCTATTATAGCACAACAACAAATCGAATAGTATGAAAACAAAATTTAAAGTTTCCCTTTTCTACTGCACTTAGTTTGAATTATTCACTCCATTATTTGACAAAATTTCCTGTCTAAATTGTATCGATAGTGCCAATTATTACACGAATTTTGCCAGATAGGTACCCAGGTACAGCAGAGACTAAAATTTTATCAACACACACATCTGGCCATTAACAATCGGATGGCACATCTAACCACTAAGTAAGCAGGGATTTAATGAAACGACAACTGAAGTTTTAATTAAACATGTAATTGCTGCATGCATTGCAGCAATTACCTGATGAAATAATTTTCCGGGATAATTCGATCGAATTTGGGGGGGGGGGGGGGGGGGGGGGAGGGGGAGGGTATATTTTAAATTATTAACAGATAGGGGAACTTCCAATCAACTTTTCTGGTATCATAAAGGGCATATTTTGGGCGGTAGATTCATATGGACAATTAGTCGCCTTGTGGAAAATTTACCTCATTGCTGGTGTGTACCTTCCTATAAATGGATAATTTTACAAGAAGTTATTAATTCGATCCGCATGTATAACATATGTATTTGTAGTAAAATGTAATTTCATATTCATCGTTTGCGATTAAGTCCGACTTCTTATTAGAAAAACTGAAATGTATGTAACCAAAAAAACCGGATTTCTTCTATTTGATGTGCTAACAACTGAAACTTATTTTGTATTTATAGTATAACGTAATCAATATAAATATACCAAATGTTATTTAAAATTTAATATTGATTTTTGTAAATAATTAATATGATTTTGAGAGCACGTGAGAGCATGTTTAATATTCCAAATATGAAAGTAATGTCTAACTTAAGACCACATTTATTAATTTTCACGCTTAAAAGTCAATTAACTAATAAAGCACAACATTGCATAAATGAGAAAAATTCCCTTGAATTTTAACGATCCTCAGGCACTAGCCAGTCGTTAGCGTGAAAGAAACCCTCAAATTTAACTTTGTACCCAAAAAGCATTTTTCAGTAATTTTTAGCCCCAAAGGGAAATAAGTAAGAGAAAAGAAAACACATGGGTCAGATGAGGCATCCACCCTCACTTCAGTTTCTTCCCCAATCCCCGCACAAAGTTTTAGAATCTCTTGGCTCTTTTGGTGATTCTTTTATCCCTTACTCCCTTCCTCTTAAACTCAAGAAAAAGAAGTAAATCCTCCGCTGAGACTTTGCTAAAGTTGTTCTAGCATAGGGAAATCAATTTAAGGACTTCGAAAATCTCAACGATGAGACGACTTTCATGCGATTTTTTTGTTCAACTTTTATGTTTTCGCTATTCGGTTTCCTTCCGTTTTTGTCTTTTATAGCGGAAGCGATTAATAATAATCAACTGAAGTTATGCAGATAAAACTTTTAGCTTCTACGGGTAATTTAAGAATCTACCAAATTTAAAGTCATATTTTTTCTTAGCATATTATGTAAAACACCTGGATGACCGTGCTTGCTCGGATACACGGTATTCGACGTGAGTTGCAATACTGGGCTAAAATTTGACAATCCGCCATCTTGAATTCATAAACTATGAAAGTCGGTTTGAAATCAGCGACCCTGAAAATCACCGAGTAGTACCGATTTTGATGAAAATCGCATAAAGCTGTGAATCTTGAATTCGTATATTCTGATAGCCAAAACTGTATGTGTCTAAATGTGTTTTCAGATTGACAAAAGAGAAAAATTTCACAGTTCTGGCGAAATATCATAGAACCGATAGGACAGACACATAACGATAAATTCTACTTGAAAAGCCTTCCTGCAGCTATATGTATTTGTGGATGTTTTCGCTCGGATACTTGGATTAATTTGAATATCATCAACGTCCGACGTGTGAAGAACCCCGGGCTGACCGCTGGTCTAGCTTTTCTCTTTTCGCGCCTCTGAGGCAGTTGGCGGGCGCATAAAAAGGCTGAAACAATAGGGGACAAAGCGCTTCCATTAATTCACGGCTGGTTGATTTAATCGCAAATTATTCCCTACCTGGACGCCTCAATAGGTAACGACCTGATCCGTCTATCGAGATAGTTGTAAGTGATTAAAACGCTCACCTGCAGGTGCATCGGTGTGCCAGTCGATGTTGCACAAAAGCACGCGCACGATAATCTTTCGGAGCGTTCTAATAGCTTCGCTGATATGTGTACTAGATATGTTGCAATGGCTGTTGCCTTCGAGCAGGATGTCAACGATTTCAGTAGAATGGCGTTCATGACTAGGGACACACTTAAAGGATTTGTAGATTTGCATAGTACCATTCTCTAACTATTCTACCATGAAGAAATTGCCATCGTACAAGTTGGAACATGGTCAATTAGAGAAATTGATGCATTAATTATTTACCTTAACATTTCGATGCAAGTTTTCAGTTGAATGATAACTCATCTATAATTTCCCACTTATGTTTTAAAACTAAATAAATTATTTATGTTCAATCGCTTAGGAAGGCAGTTGAAAACTCCTCAAAATCTCATGAATTTTATATTAATAATTGGTAAAGCAATTTTTTTTAAATAAAGTGTTAAACCCTATAATGTCTACTTCATAAAAAAGAGTTTTTCCTATACCTATTCGCCGTATACATACTCCTACATCTAATTTGAAAAAAAGTCTCTTTCCGTTAAACTAATGAAAATTAATAAGTTTGGTATATTACGTTAAAGATAAGGGAGAAAATGCTCTTTGATAGTTTATTAATAATAAATTAATTAGTAGCATCTTGTTTATAAATTTTCTGCACGAGAATTTTACCAAAGCAATTTCGAACATTTTTTTACTGCCTAAAGAGGCAAAAACTGTGGAGGCGGGAATGAGTCCTTCTTTTATGCCTGAAGATTGGGCCGAGAGGAATTTCGAAAGATGAGAGTTCTCGATAATGAATGATTTGGTTCAATAGAACTAAGCCTGTGAATTTACTATAGCACGTGCTGCTGGTTCCGTTCCGAAGAATCCCTCGTTTCATGTCCCTTTTCGCACCATTAACCTCAATCAAATGTAGTCCTTCGCTTTAGCTTTTCAATAATTGATTCATTAATTAGATTCCCTTAACTTTCGGCTTTTTTCATTAGAATTTTGAATTTACTATTGAGATGTGACGAAAACAGATGTTCACTTTCACCCAAGCACGAATCAACGAACCCTAAAACCCCAAAGTTCGAAGTTTGGTGAAAATCGCATAAGCTTTAAAATTTGGTAGTCTGTATTTATTTATTTATTATTATATTATTTTATTTTTATTTATGTATAATAAAGCTGCAAATCAAAATTAATCTGTAATTATCCATTTTTTTTTAAATTCCTTAGCTGTAGTTTTTATAAAATAATAATATTTGTAACATTAATTACAATTTGATTTCTAATCGGATTAATAATCTAAAATATTGACGGAACATTAAAATTGAAAATGCAATGATCTAAATTTCTTAAATTCGTCCACAACAATATAATCTGAACATTTCAATCTGCATATTTCATCAGGAAATAATTGGCATTTCTTTTGAGTCCGTGAACCACATAGAGCAAATTACATTCCGCCCGCAGGCCGCATTGACTCCATTCGAGTGGAAATAAAGGTTCGGAACAAAAGATATGCAAAAAGGAAATTCCCCAGGAATAGATTTTTGATCACTGGCAGCAGCATGTAGAGAAATACGTGAAAGTGCACTTCAACCAAAGAATGGATGGATGTGCGCAAAAGAATGCCGCCATACATTCCCTAGGGAACATAAGAAGCAAAAATAGTGAAAAGGGAATATTTAAGTTGAATATATTGGCCTTAAGGGTAACCTCCAAAATGCCTATGCATTTATATGCAAGTGATTTTCCTTTTATAAGATTTTTCTGGTTATAAGCACAAGCATTTTATACTTTCGTTAAAATGTACACAATATACAAATTAAAACGTCATATGTAGCAGTTAGCAGGTTGGTGACTAAATAGTTTTGAAAATACAGTTCCAAAATTAAATATTTGGAATCAAAAATAATTTAATATATCGTTCAGTGTTGGTATAAACAAATAAAATGGGAAATTCCCTTCCTTATGAATATGCATACCTTTCCTTTTGTTATGCCATCCAAAAGCAAAATTAAATAAACCACTACCAACAGTAACATTACACGGGAAACAATTTCACCCCACAAAGCAACAAATAAATGGAGTGTACTAGAACAGAGTATGCATGTTCTGTGCTTGCAATGGGTAGATTTATCGTATTACTTTAAAGAACTTTAACAATTCAAATAAATTTTATCAAGCTTCCCAAAGTACTTAACCAACTATCTTCCTCCTACCTGGAAACTAACAATTTACCGGAGAAGTTATACCACAGGAATTACTTGTTGTAACATAAAAATTATTAAAATTAGATTACATCTTTTACAGGCTTATTAAAACACATTAAAATTGACAGTTTTTATTTTAATACATGATGCGTATAATAAATTGAACTAGTACCTACCACAAAAATAAATTAATAAATTCTACTATTTATCAATCTTCGTTTTTACGTAAATACATGAATAGTTTGTTCCCTTAATAAAATATTCATTAATTCAAAATAAATACTTAAATTAAATACATACATTAAAACTGTGATGAGTATTTATAAAGTATTAAATAGTAGAGGTTACTTATTGTAAAAATACCAACTTTGGTTAAAATGTAATTTTTCTAGAAGAGAGGCCAAATCTGATAAAATAAATCTGTCGACAAAAATGCAAAATCTTATATGTAGGTAGTATAGAAAAAAGGTCAACAGAATTAGAAGAAAAATTTCTTTAAAATCCAATAGTAAAGAGAAAATATACTAATATGAAACATAACATATAAACATATAACACAACATATAAAATATACTAATATGAAACATAACATTTAATAATTCGTCGATCTTTATTTATTTCGTTTTTAATGGATCCGGATAATAATCTTAGTACTCTTGATGACGTTTCTTATAGTCTAAGATCCGGCTGCAAGATTACTTGGTTTATCGAATTTTTAATTAAAATATCTAGTTTTTACGTATACAGACAGGGTGTTTTGCTAAGGTTTGAACAGGGGTATTGCCAATCGATTCTAAATGAATGGCCTCCTGATCAACGTTTGTTCGGACACCCCCCCCCCCCCCCCCCCCCCCCCCCCCCCCCCCCCGTCAAATCGGTCTATCCCCCCTAAAATTGCGATTGACAATTTGGAGGAAGTCAAATGCATTATAAGTTCTTTCAGAGACATCCTAGGATACTAGTTGATAACGCATTAGAAAGCCGAGCCTTCAAGCTTTTCAACGATACCATCCACGCCCAAATCCGTCAACAAACAAGCGGGGCAGACCCCGTCAAAGGACCCCGCACAAAATGTATGGGAAAGGCCTTTCGGTGAAATGAGCTGAAATTTTGGGAGTGCGTAGTTCTTGTGATGCTGATCAAAAGTCCCAAAGGGCTGAAAGCTCCAAAATGGCTACTTTTTGATTTATAACGGTTTGAAGTTTCGAAAAATTGACAATGGATCCATCTAGAAAATCCTTAATAACTTTGTTCAGAGACATCCTACGACACTGGTTGATAACGCATTGGAAAGCTGAGCCTTCAGGCTTTCCAACGATACCACCCACGGCCCAATCCGCTAACAAAAAAGCGGGAGAGACCGCGTCAAACTTCGAAAATGGCGATTTCAAAGCCCAAAATTTGACCTTGACCCTTCATTCTTCCGATTTTTTGTATGAAAAGATCGAAACTTTTTTTGAGAAAAAGCTTCCCTGTCATGTGGCCTTTCTCAGGAAAAAAACCGCACTCGAATCCTACGGCGCGTTCCGAAGTTATTCGTCTTCGATGGTTCAGCCCTACGGAGCAGATACTCAATGTGACGCCACTTTCCATAATTAGACTTCATTGCGGATAGTGGGTTATGTTGTTGTATTAATGCCACTGGCATTAGCATAACCCGCGATGAGTAGATAGCGCCAGGAGGTTACGCAGAGAGACTTTCCTCATCGTGTGCCCCTGAAACATTTAATTGTCTCCTCTATATTGTAAGTTCGCTCCAGACGAAAGGTTTTGCCGCTATGGCCCAACGAGGTCGGATACCGTGTTTTATCTGTAATAATGCTTTAACACCTCCCGCAATGGTTCGCTTGACTGGCGAAGAAAATATTCTTAAGTGTGATATTGCAATAGGAAGGCGACTTGATTTCGGTAAACCTCATACTGATCCTGATGTAGAAACTCGCATTTGCAATAATTGTAATATTACAATAGTAAGAGAAATAGAATTGCTTCAAAATGATCCTCAAGCTTTGAGGCTTAATGTTTTATCTCAGACCTCTTCGCATACTTGCATTATATGTAACGGGCAAAATGATATACGTAGATTGACATTACAATGTAGAATCAGTATCTTTGTTATGAAAAATATCTATATCCCAAACAAATATGTATGTTGTAATCATCATTTAGATGATAAAGGTTTTTTGGGAGCTGCTCTTATGGATGGTCTAAGATATGTTAATAGGCCTTATATATTGAAAGGTCAAGATTTGCAGTCTTTTTTACAAGCATTGTGGTCGGAAATTATTTATAACGCTGAAAAGAGATACGAAGATGAATATTATTGGTCTGACGATGAATTTAAAACTATTTGTCCCTTAACAAAAGAGCAGTTTAATGAACTTTTTACTTACTGTGATGTGTTATTACTGCACCTGCATTGTGGGAGCCAGGACTTTAGGTACATGCGCGCACATAACTGCGGTCATTTGGTATTTAGGATATAGTCGTCATCAAGACCATGTTCAGTATCCATCCCTGAGAGCATTGCAAAGAATACAAGATGCAAGCATGTTCGATATTGAGAATATGGATATTGATGAAATTGAAATAATTGATCCGATTATCGAAAATAATAATTAATCATGTTTCCTTATGCATACACACACAATCATGTTTCCTTATGCAACCCACTATCCGCAATGAAGTCTAATTATGGAAAGTGGCGTCACATTGAGTATCTGCTCCGTAGGGCTGAACCATCGAAGAGGAATAACTTCGGAACGCGCCGTAGGATTCGAGTGCGGTTTTTTTCCTGAGAAAGGCCACATGACAGGGAAGCTTTTTCTCAAAAAAAATTTCGATCTTTTCATACAAAAAATCGGAAGAATGAAGGGTCAAGGTAAAATTTTGGGCTTTGAAATCGCCATTTTCGAAGTTTGACGCGGTCTCTCCCGCTTTTTTGTTAGCGGATTGGGCCGTGGGTGGTATCGTTGGAAAGCCTGAAGGCTCAGCTTTCCAATGCGTTATCAACCAGTGTCGTAGGATGTCTCTGAACAAAGTTATTAAGGATTTTCTAGGTGGATCCATTGTCAATTTTTCGAAACTTCAAACCGTTATAAATCAAAAAGTAGCCATTTTGGAGCTTTCAGCCCTTTGGGACTTTTGATCAACATCACAAGAACTACGCACTCCCAAAATTTCAGCTCATTTCACCGAAAGGCCTTTCCCATACATTTTGTGCGGGGTCCACGAAAATGGCAATTTCAAAGCTCAAAATTTGGCCTTGACCTTTTATTCTGCCGATTTTTTGTATGGGAAGATCGAAACTTTTTTTGAGGAAAAGCTTCCCTGTCATGTGGCCTTGCTCAAGAAAAAACCCGCACTCGAATCCGACGGCGCATTCCGAAGTTATTCGTGTTATAATAATTAATACAACAACAAAACCCACTATCCGCAATGAAGTCCAATTGGAAAGTGACGTCACATTCCAATTGGAGTTCATTGCGGGAAGTGGGTTTTGTTGTCGTATTAATTATTATAACACGAATAACTTCGGAACGCGCCATCGAATTCGTGTGGAAAAATAGAATAATAGAAACAATAGAACAATAGAATAGAACAAAAAAATGTACAATCGACGTGTGTGTGGCTGCCTCTTCCTCCTTCTTTAATTCAAACACATCCTAGTAGAACATTGCAAACGGTGGGCACTAGCAACACGCATACATTGACATTGTACATGGCGTAAAACTAAAACTAAATAAAAAAAGTGTTCACATTTATTTTTTATAGCGTAAGCGTTCTAGGGGAGCAGTGGATGGCTGCCTACTGCTGTCTCGTTCGCTCTTATGAGAATTTACATAAAGAATGGTGGGCAGTAGTGCTTTGCTGCCTTATCTAAGGGAAAATTTAATTTCATCCAAATTTTCGAAATGCATATGGAATGGTGGTTTGGGTTAGTATAGAGAGTGCCGCCATCTTATAATTTTATTGTATGGATAATATTTGATTTGATAGGATGTGTTGTAGCGCAAATTGTAAAATATGGAAAGTAAAAATTTATGCAGAAAAAAGAAAAGGGCAGCCAAACAATTAAATGTTAAGAGATGTAATATTAAAAGGGATGAAGAGTGCGATAAAGATCAGAAACATATGGTCGCAAACATGACGGAGGACGCAGCGAAAAAAACAGCGGATCTGAAAACTGCCGCAGTAGGCGCAGCCACGGACACGGATGTTCAAATGGAGGAGGAGTGCGAGAAGTCATCTTCGACGAAGGAATGCGAGGTCGAGGTCATAATAATTTCTGATAGCGACGACGAGAAGCAGGACGTTATTGAAATTTCGGACGACGACGAAATTGAAATTGCCGTAGGAAAGATTGAGAAAGCTATTGGTGAAAAGAACAGGGACAAACAAATCAAAGCCGATGAAACAAACCAAGACAAAGCAGCAAAAACTGATAAAAATCTAAATGAGGCTGAGCCAAACGAATTAGGCCAGTTTGAAGTCGGAATGGCTGGTAAGTATAGTATGGTAAAACACTTTAAACGATACCATTCTTCAAAATCCATTTTCTAAACCCCTTAAATTAGTTTCTTCAACGTCAAACACTTCTGCACCAGCTCCCAATTCAAATTTATCTGGTACTGCAACGACTAGTAAGGTGTCTACTAGAAACTCCGGCAGTATTGCTCGAAGCATCATACTAAATCGCGCCAATATGACGAGTTCTGACTTAGCTAAAGAACAAGGAAATATCCAGACAATTTATCGAGCTCTTATTTCGGCAAATATATTGCCAAAACCAACTTCCACGTTCTGCCTTGCATTAGCAGGGCTTAGTATTTCACCAGAGGTCCCGATGCCGTCAACTTCAACATTGCTGGCCTCCTCGTCCGCAGCAGCAGCAACATCCGGCTCCCTGGCGGCCAACAATAGGACCTACGGCGCGTCGGTACTTTCAGGACAGCCCCTTCAACAAACCCCGGTACAGCAGGAATTCCAGCACCAACAGCAGCAGCAGCTAAAAGAGATCAGAGAACGAGTAAAAGACGAAAACATGTTAAATTTAGATGCCGAGGCCGATGATCGTCAAGAGTTCGACGAAAATGAGGTTCCTGTTTGCCAGGGATGCAAAAAGAAGAAAGCAGAGTTCAACCAGTGGTACTGCACTCGGAAATGCCAGCTTGCTGCATGGGTCGACTTGGCTTAACTTGGGACACATAAATTTCATTTGTACATATTAGAGAATATTGAATTCATTAATTGTATACTGTCTTCTTAGAATTAATAAAGCAGAATGCATATTTTTATTTTATTAAATAGAATAGAATAGAACTTGTGACAAAACAATAAAAAAATTATTAGTACACAAAGAAGAGTGTTTAAGTGAAATATTCAAACATATTGTGTACTTCACAGTATTAACAAAATTATTTAACAATATTAAATCTTGTTACACCATCAAATACATGTGAAAACATTAAAAATGAGGTTATTATGTATACACACATACATATATACATATAACAGCTAGAGTGATCATAATATTATGCCGGCCACACACACTACGATTTACCCGAGAGGCCGCCTGCGCAGTTAAGTACCTGCAGGTCAGCCGGAGCGTGTGTGGGAATGGAGATTTAAATTTTCTCCAAAACATTATTCTTTTTAAAAGCTTTTTATTAGCTTCACCCGTATGTAACGGAATATTGGAAGTTAAATTTGACCTACTTCCCGGTTTCCGATTGAGCTGAAATTTTGCACACTTATCAAGGACTGATGCCAATACAATAATGTAATAAATTTGTCAAATTATCCTATACACTGTACAGGATCGCCAGGATCAATAATTTGTATAACAGGTAGAATTATTATTCGAAGGAACTCATGGGTAAATCGATTTTCTGTGTTTTCCGCTAGAACTGTTATCCACTTAAATTTTGTAAAGATTTAATACGTCGCGGAAGTTGAAATGAAAAAAAATGAAACTGCAACACAAAAAAAAAAGGAGGTTGGCGAAGAAAAGAAAAAATTTAAAAGAAATATTAGAACTTTCTAGCTAAGAATTAGAAGAGAGAAAGAAAAAAAGACGACTCAATATGAAAACTTATAGAGCCTCACAATCAGAAAAAGACAGCATATGCGGCAGCATAAGGCGGAATCCAGAAGATTATGCAGAGCGAGTACGACGGGCTTTATGCAGGCGATTAACACGTTTTGTGATTAGATATGTAATGTTTGCGTGTTTTTTAGTTTTCAAATTACTATTAATTCGCTTAAAGACTAAATAAGTAAAAATAAATAATAGTTTAAAAAACTAAAAAACACGCTTTTTATTTAGATCGAACTAAAAAGTAAAAAAATAATAAGATGTTATCCCTACAGCGAAAGGTAGTCATATAACTTGATAAAATCAAATAGTTTTCAGAGAGTTTAAAATAATAGTAAAGAAATAAACAAATTAAATTTTATTATACAAAAAGCGTGGGGTGCTCGACAACAATTGTATTAAAATTTTTTCGGCGTATACTATATTATTTTTTTTGAACATCTTCCAAAATGAAATCGCAGGAATGAAAGTTATACTAAAACGTGTAGTTATTATGTACATTGATATCATATTGCTTTTACTAAAGAAAGTTAAAGTTTTTATTTCATATCCTCTTCTGTTCTGCGTCTTTGTTTTGTTTTGAGGATATTTTAAATTTTGCGTAACTCAATCAAACGGAATTTCTGTTTCTAATTCACAAAACAACAATCCTCAAAATTATCTCAATTGAATTCCTAAACTGAAAATCGAAAATTCTCTTCTGGCGTTCGCTCAATTATTTAATAGACCTCCTATTTTGGATATTCACTCAATAGGAAACAGTGCTTCGAAATATATTCTCGATAAATATAGTTACCGGGGTTATCTATCAAACATCATACTGATATGAGTTTCCTGGCGAATTAAAGCAGTCTCGTGGAAAATGTTTGGTTCCTCTTCCTGGTCCATTTTCAGTAGATATTCTGGCTATGTGCACAGCTTAACCAGAACTAGGGAGCAGGACGAAGGAAGCAACTGTGTGGGTAAATCATCTATTGCACACAAATAGCAAAGCAAGAGCAGCACTCGGTTTTTAGGTTTCATTCCACAGAGGAAAAGCGAAGCTAATTAGAATTAACGTCTCTCGGTCCGATTTGATGGACAAATTTATATAAAAAATTAAAAGGACTTATGGGGCCGCTGGGACGTTTATTTTACATCTTTTATCAAAATCTAATAATATCGAATTCAGAACTTCTATCGATTTACATGAAAATGTGTGCTTAGACATTTTCAGTATATGCTACCTCAATTGCTATTAATATATGTAAGTATATGTATGTAGAGCAACTCTATCAATTTTACATAATGTAATGCATTATATTTTTCTTGGATATCTACTGTAAAATTATATATTAAATAGTAATCGAACTTACTCTGACTTTGTGAAAATGAATTTAACCACATTTTCAAGTATAATTTTACGAACAAAAAGAATATCACACATACCTCGTTTAAAACCTCTCTCAAGCCGGTTCCTTTTGTGCACAAAAAATCCTTAATAAAGGTAACTGAAGTGCACTTATAAAAATTTTAGTAACTTTATGTAGGAGCTCTTTCCGATTGTTTATTTAATTATGTTTAGTTCCATGCTATGCTAGAATAGCCTCAACCAAATATATAAAAAAAAAAACATTTCTCAATATACATAGTATTCTGTATGTTGATGATTTGGTTAAGCTCTAAGTATGTAAGTATGTATGTATATGCTGAGGTAGAGATATAACAATTACCCAACATCAATTACCGATATGTCAATTAACCCTTTTCTATACCCTATGCAAATTGTTGAGAATCCCTGAGGTAAAAATCCGACTGCTTTTAAGCATACTTTTCAACAACTGCAGAATGTCGTGAAATCCACAAGAAAGAGCATTAATCTTGCACAATTTTCTCAGTACGTTTTAAAAAGAATGCAATGTACGTGTCAGGAAAGAATTTTGCTATTTTTCTTTTTCGTTAACATCTGCTACATTCTGAGCAGGTTTCAGTTGGCGACGACCCCATCCTTGTGCAGTGGACAAGTAAAATACCTTAATTTAAGAAACAATACAAATAATTTAAGTATATACAGTAAAAATGTTCAATTTATTTTATTTCTTATTTATTTAAGTGCGGTTCTTCTATCAATCCAAACAACATCTCTTTCATAATTGAATCTTTTGTGGATTAGAAACCGTCGGTAGTCATACTTTATATATACAATCATATTATCAGCTGGAAATAAAACATAAATCAAATTTATGCACTGATAATCATCTCAGCTATAAAAGCATCGATATTTATACTTAATTTAAACAAAACTTTAGAAGATTTTCGGAGGACGCCTTTTTTGATAAATTTTTTCAGTTGATTTTAATTTTTTATCAAGATTGCCTGTCGGTTCTGAAAGCAAAAATAATTTTCACCCTATTTGAAGTAATTTTTGGCTATAATTCGCAGATGGTAAGCAATTTTCTACAGCGTAGAAAAGCAATTTGCGGACGTATATTGACTTTTATAAATTTGCTTAACACAAAATTTTCTGGAAAGCAGTTAAGCGGTTAAGGTGTTGAATTGACCGATAGTTCGATAGAGGATTAAAGACAAATATGTAAACAATTGAAATTTCCCTCACTAAAATATTTCTCAACTTTTGCGTTTAAGGAAAATTAGAAGTATATTGCAACAAGAGAAGTTTCCGCACTCCGTTTACCTCTCCGTTTCCCTAAGTCATCACATCCTTGAGGCATGTTATGAAATTGCTCAAATCTAAAGTTTCTGAACTCAGGAAAGATTGTAAAGTTTAATTTTACTGATGGATATTTTGTGTTTAGTCTCTGCAAATGGCATTCAAGTCTCCAGAAACGGAAATTTACGATTATTTACTGACTTTAAATAATGCAGACGTATTTAATAAACTTTGAGTAATTCTCGCCATTTTACCGTCTCATAGTTTCCTAAGAAAATAAGAATTCTTGATTATCACCACAGCAATTTAAATAATAATTAACAAATGTCTGAATGTCTATTATAACCATGGGCAAATAAATAATTGTATCTGAGTTAGAAATATTATAAGTGTGTATAGTAATAGATTATATCATTGTTTACATTTTGTTTAGCGTAAAAAATCTATCTTTTAATTTTCAACAGATTGAATACGATATCTGTTATCATAAATTAATACAAAAAGATGTTTTTGGAAAGATACAAAAAATAAGTCGTTAAAACATATTTACCTACACATTGACTATTGGTTAAATTTTATAAAATAATATTAGTCTTAATTGAAAATTATTTATTTATAAGCTTTGATGATGATGCATACCTAGCACCAGTTGTTAGCAATAACTATAAATATGTATACATATGGATTTTTGTCTGAACTGAATAACCAAAAGCCAATCTAACTGGAATGAATTATGAGATATCAAATTAACCTTTAAATAAATTTTCGGTTTTCTGCGGCCTAACCAAAATAAAATATTTCTCTCTCACGTCACTATTTCACTAAATAAATGTTTTAAGCAAATATATTGGGGATTGTGTCGTGCAGTTTTATAAAAATTGATTTAGGTATGTATGCACTTATGCATATTGTAATTAATAGTGAAAATTGCATTATCAATCCCTCTGTAATTTCCGTAATAAATTAAATGGAAATTTAATGATAAATATATTCAACGGGTTTACTGAGGGAGAAATGTAGATTTCATTTTAATCAATAGAAAGTTAATATTACTGTTTTTCCAGTGCATTATTAGACGTCTTTAAATCTTTTGTGCTTAAAAGTGAATAAAAACATAAATAATCAGAAAGCAGAAGGGCAACAAACATATAAAAATTTAAGTGTGCGTCACATTCAAAAATCTTAGTCATGTTTTCCGAAAAATATTGTATGAAGAACCTATTAACTCAAGTTAATCTAAGCTTGGCTTACAATTAGTCTTAATTAAAGTTTGGATTAAGCCTTTGTTATATGTATGTAGGTATATTGCCAATCCTTTGACCTTGCCTTAGAAATTTTTTTTCTATGGTATCACACACAAAAATAGAGTTGGCGTTTTTCCTAAATATAAGGATAAGGTGTAAGAATATACTTGAGAAAAATGTCAATTGCAATAATATTATTTTCTTATACAAATAAACTCTTTTCTGATCAAAACGATCTTTTAAATATTTTGCATAAAATCAATAGTTTTAATGTTGAAAGTAGTATCCAAGAAGTCAAGCTATTACACATAACTTTTATGTACCTACATATAACATATGAGAATTTATTAAGTGCATTTGGTAGTTTTTAAAGGTTTAAATCTATCATTTCAACATTACACCATCGTCTTTTATTATTTTGATTTATTTTTGATTTTGCTTCTGATAAATATTTGAGTAAAAAGTCGGGGAAGGTACTTAATATGAAACTTGACTTAAATATCTCAAGATGACGGGGACAAATTCGCTTTTGAAAGGCAGATAGAATTCAATAAATTCTTTCATTTTTGGGGATTTGTTTGTTACGTGAAATCTCTTTTAAGGAATATTTTGCATTTTGCCGTTTACCTTCTACTTTTATCTGCCGCACGCAATTTAAAATTTCCACCTTGTATTTGTTGAATGTTATTTATTGTGGACATTTTTTTTGCTGATTTTATCAAAGCTTCCGGCGATACTTTTGCCATCTTATCTGATAAAATGTATTCGGACATTCGCCATCATTTTGCCATTTTCAGAAAAAATTACATTTAAATATTAACCTTACCACTGGTTACAATTTAATTGTTGCGTATATCGAGCATATTTCAATGGTTTGTTAACTCGCATCGATTTTTAGTGGATCCTGGTCTTTTTATATTTTATCGGTGATTTTTATCTTTAAGAAATGAATTGATAGTAGCTGCTTATAAAATTACTTTAAATTATTTTGGTAGCGTCTCAAGATTGTCACCGATTTTTGATCGGTATATGGATTAAGGCAAATAGCTCCCCCAGAAGAAATATGATTTTACTGGCAGTTTTATTGATGATGGGAGTTCAAGCCCTGAGGGGGAGTAATGAGGCGGAAAGTATTAGAGGAAAATAATAAATTTGCCTTCCGCGACAGTTTGACCCCTCTTATTTGGCTCCCCAAATGAAATAAATATCAAGACAAATAGGCTGGGGCTTGTATATTTTGAATATTTCAACATTATTTAATTTTCTACAGAGACAGCTTGGCTTCCTCATCCTCTGCTTTTATTTAGTATAAGGTATGAGTAATGGGGAAATAGGAATTTATAATTTAAAACAGCAAAAGTAAAACTTTCCTCTTTATTGTATTAAAGAAAGATCTTAACATCCCCTCAGAGATTGATTCAAATTTTTGTTCAAACTTAAGTATTAATTAAATTTTCGACCAATTTCATAGCAGTGGCAAAATTCGATTCAAAGAATTGGACGACTGGCGTGCTCTAAGTATTGCGTGATGGATATTTAATTTGCGTTTTATATTAGGTACTGATTTTTATCTTTAAGCTTTACTTACATAACTTTGACTTATTTAGTGCTGTGCAGTGAAAATTCTTCGTTCGTAAATTTATGATTAATCATTAATGTACACTGTAAACGAAATTGTTTTTATTTATTTCAAAAATGACAAATTCAAGACATTTACGAATATATTTAGCCACTTTAGAACTTTTCATATAAATTTTAATATTTTATTGATTTACTTTAAAATATTTTTAGGAATATAGCTGTGCAAAACATCTTTCATTATGAATGTTAACATTTTCTATCATCACAAATTTTGAGATTAAACCATTTAGCGATTAGCTCGCATATTAAATATAATAACAATTTGTGGCTTAAACAGAGCGATTTAATTAAAATTGTTCATGATACCACCTCCAACACGTACTTTTCATTTTACGAATTCTGCAATCACAGCCTATTTTCGAGTAATATGTTTCGAAATTTTCATACTAAAATTCAAGGGTTAATCAGCAAAATCAATTGAGACTTCAAAAATTTAATATTGTTTTACTTCCACCCATCCATTGGCTTTGCAATGGAATCGCAAATGAAATTATCCGCAGGATTGAGGGCAGCAAAACTAATTCAATTATTGTGATTGCTGCAGACGATTTACACAGCCTAATTGAATTTAGATGTCATGTATTTATTGCACATATAAAAAGTTTATTCGGCGCTCTAGGACATTTTCAGAATGGAGATTAGGTTAGAGCCCTTATGTGTGAATGTATTATGCAAATTTATATCTATCATGTGTCCAAATGTGTATGACAATAAACTCATTTGCATTGTAAAATCAATTAAAGCAATCACGAATTTTCTAAAACACTACCTTTCTTTGGTTGATAAAATGGGTATTTTAACAATTTTAAACACAGTGACATAATTAAACTTCTGTCAGAATTTAATTAAAGTTTCTCAAATAAGTACCTACTTTAATTGTGATTCTGATAGTTTATATTTCAATATTAAAATCTTGAGGCCCAAGCAAAAATATTCGTACCTACTCGCAAATATTTATCGTCTTCTGTTTTGGCAAAGCAATTTACATAGGTATTTGCTAATTATTTCGTAAATCTCTCAGTTTTATTCTCTGACCACTCGGCATCAAATAAACGAGGAAATTTTTCAGACTCATCTGAAAGGCAAACTTTCGCTCATCCCGAAGAAATTATTATTAATGGGGTCGAGTAAAAGGTGTTCGGGTTGATACACCTTTCGAAACCTTTTTACTCCTTCAGGCCTAATGCATCACTTTAAGAGAACGGTTGTTGCGTCTTTTCTTTTGGTGCCTTATGAGGCGTATTTCCTAGATTAAATGAAAGGTCAGATTAAATATGACAAGTTTCAGATAAAAATTTTGTTGAAGAATTGCTGACATTGATTGCCCTGGAATAAAAGGAGCGTAAAGTCCAAGAAAAATGTCAGTTTCGGCCCTTGTCGGGTACATGACGAACACTGCAAATTATAATTTTTTTTTTTTAAATTAATTAAAGTATTCTTAATTATGTTTTAATTCTCTGACTTTAAGATGCATATACACGAAGAAATCATATATTAAGAATAATACAATTCAATTACTGCATCAATATCATTTCATTCCTTTTTTTTAAGTAAGATACTTCAATTTTTCAAGTGTAGGTACAACAGTTTTCAAATTGATCATTCTGAAATTATTGTATTTCATGTTTTAATTCAAACATTTAAAATTACGACACCGCAACCTCTTTTCAATATGACCAATTTTCAATGTAAACAATAATTGAATTTGCTGGACAGTTTTATTGAATAATTGGAATTTCTATTGAAAATTGATATTATAGTGCACACATACGTACAGATGATTTGCGAATAGCGCAGTTTATAACTTTGAGTGCTCTTAAATAGAATTTGGTAAAATTGACAGTATTTTTATAATATATTTATATATTCTATTATAGCTACCTATTTGGATTTTGCGATAAAATGTTTAGCTGGGTCCCCAATCGAATTTTTTTTGAACACGTAATTAATTCCTTTACTTTTCTTTCAATGCAATTTTATGGACGAAAAGGATGGTAAATAAAACATATTGCATGCACAAATAATTTTAGGTCTCTTCGGCGATAGCCAAGATACAAATTTAAGCTCACAATATTACGATTACTGCAATTTAAAATCTAAAGTATAATGTACAACTGTTAGTCTCTACTCTAGGAATGTACCTACATAATTTAAAAAGCTGACAGGGGGGAATAGAAACAATCATATAAGTAATAAAACATAAGGAGAAACAGCAGCAAGTTAAGGAAAACAACATAAAATCTGTACCTTCGCCTTGAAAACATAAATTTCCCATTCCACCCCCTTAGAGTCAGCCAACTTACCGCTGAAGTTATTCTTGCGTAAGAAAATCAATTTAAAGAATCTCGGAACGACTTCAATTTCGAATTGTGCTTTGGGGCTCTCTTGCTCTCCCTGTTTGGTCAAGTTCCGGAAATAGTAGAAAATCAAGAAGGATGAATTCAGCAATCGCTTAAACCCCTTGAAATCCGAGAAAGATCGTTGTTTGATTAGAACGGGTTGTAGAAGTTGAATTGGTGTATTCTATCTGCGAACAATCTTATGTTTAAAGGGGAATTGAATGAATGAATTACGAATTTTTAGCTTAATATTAAATGAAATCCAGAAAATGTATGTTTGGAGTTAAACCTGGACTCAAACCTAGAACATCCAAATTTAAAATACTCCTTAAAATTAAAATATGTTCTATTAAAAACATTTACCCAGAAAGTATGCATTAAATTTGGTTAGGTATCTAAGATTGATTTGGTCACTTAATTAAATTAAAATAAATATTGGCTTTGTAATTGTAATAAGATAGATGCGTGTCTTAAGCAAATATAGCTTCACCTTATTAACAATATTAGTCAAATTTCAAAACTGTAAGAGACCAAGGTAAAAAAAAAATGTATAGGGATATTATAAATTACGGATTTCGTTTAAAATAATAATCATCGTATTTACCAAGATGTTTTTTACGAGCCTCTGAACAGCATAATTAATTTTTCTCCCTTGAAGGTAAGATATTTTGTTTTGTTAAGTATTAATTTCTAGGGGAAAGGGTCAGAGCAAAATCACTAATGAGGTATCAATGGAAAAATGAGGTTATTTTTCCTATAAATAAGGGGCAAAAGCATTAAATATACCCACTGTTTTTCGGTTAACTAAAATAATGTTTAAACAAGGAATAGGGTGTCTCGAGGGTGAGCCAAACCACCAATCCTTCCGTAAACCACAAACTGCGCAATCTATGAAACATAATCGAAAATTATTTTCAACTGTTCTAAGGGCAGAAATACCTTTGTGGTGTGTTGTCCTCATAATTCTTGTTGAGATTATGTTACAGTCAGAAGTACGGGCATTTCCACGAAATGTGCGACTAAAATCATTAATTTGAAGCTGGTGTTTCTGCGTTGACATCTCATTACATTGAATATTATGCTCGCTTATTTTATGGTTTTAACTATAATACGTGTTGGGCATAGGAAACCGATATTGGGATTTTGCGCTATAATTGATAGCTTATCGTCATATTATACTTTAATTATTATTTATAATGCATTAATGAATGTAGATTTTTATGAAGAAAAAGCAAAGTTCGTGATATTTTGATTCTTTACAGAAAAATGATAGGGTATTCCATAAAAATGTCAATTGATTGATTCATCAACATTTATTTATATTTTACACAAAATTTCGTTGGTCCAAATTTTCAATTTATTTTTGATTACTATAGCTGAGTAACCAAACTTTAATTTGAATATCATCACACCTATTTTATAATAAAAGGGTATTTTGTTTTATTGAAGATACATACAATTATAAAAAAGTTCAAAGAAAAAATTGAAAACTGTAAAATATACTAAAGAGGTTTATATTGAAAAAAAAAATTTATTACATATTATCAGGGTAAAGCTTTTTTTTTTCAAAATTTTAAGTGGGTGAAATTAGTGACTTTATTAAGGAGTAAGATGAATCAGCTTAAAATTAGTGACTTTGATCAGAAGTAAATTTAACTAAAAAAATTTTAAGGACCAGTAAAGTAATTGAAACAAAATTTTCGAACAATAAGTTTCCTGATCCATTCAAATAATTGAAAAGCCACAAGCATTCGTTATTCTAAGAGGTGTTGCGATGCTCAGAAATTAAATGTCAATTTTTGCTTCAAGCTACAGAGAAAATTATTTTCGCAAAATCGGATTCTTGCCGGAAAGTTGTCTTTTATTGTGCAGAGACGTCTGGAACGTCTTAAATTCATTTAATAAAATTCCTTCTACCTGTAAATGGTCGGAACTCTGAATTTTCGCGCTTGAAGTTCCACTTTCATTCATTTTATGTGTAGGTATATACAGGTACAATAAAATATATATTATCTAACATTACTAACTGCTGCTTCTATAAAAACACAGCTTGTCCTACGAAAGGAAGCTCGACGTTTGAAAATCACGTAAAACAAACATTTTGCTTATTTGCTTTAAGTGCCCGTACATTTACCTATCCTTCATCCCAACGCAACGTGTTCACCCGGTGTGTAACTTTGGTGCAACCGGCAAAAAGGAACTTTGCAGGGACAGACATTCTCTTTGAATGTTTTTTCGTGCATTACATGAGGAGTATGTTTTTGGAATAAAAAAACAATTTTAAGCAACAGAAATATTGGATGAATATGGAAAAACTGTGGGCACTATAAAATGATAACGACATATTATAATTAAATGCATTTCAACATGTGCGCTCTTTGCAAATAATATAAATCATAATTTAGTGCATATATGGTAAACACAAAGGTCATATGTCATCGTACGACTTTCAAAATGTTTTTTTCAATTTAATTTATATATTTTTTGTATCTACTTTTCGGAAATTAGAAAACAGGATACTTTTTAGAATTGAAAATTGGAGTGTTTTGTACATGTACATTGTACATACATATGTACATATCTGTAAGAAAGGCAAAACGTGGCGTTATAAAATTCCACTCAAGAACAGAAACATTGGTATTATTAGATACTAAAATAGCAGATGATCGGGAATTTATTTAGGACAGGCAGAACAGTAGTAGAAGAAATATTGTTAAAATTTTCCCAAGAGCTGTTTAGGGTGTTACAACCTGAAATACGAATTACCAAGAACTGCTAAGTCAAAAAATAACAATTGAGTTTTAAAAGTTTCTATGTTAAGTTTTGTGTATAAATCATTGTTATGACATTTTATAAGTTAGGTCAAAAGTCTCATAGAATCTAGTGTACGCAAGTCAAGAAATTCAAGGTCAAAGGTCACGAAAACCAGTGTTTGGAAAATATGTCGTTTCCTTTGCTGTAAATGACATTTAAAGTTTGTATAAAAGTTGTAGAGCATGAAATTCTCATTAATCGTTCTTAAGGTGGAGCGTGAAAAGTGTATTTTACTATCGAAATTTTGCAAAACTTAATTCAACGCATAAATTGCATTGTCTATTATATTTCTAGTATAAGTTATAAACTTAGTGAACTGCAATGTGTTTATCAACTATGAATATATGTACCTACTCGATTAAACATCGATTTCATATATTTTATTATTTATCCCAAAAGACTGTTTAGTTTTTTCATTATCCTCACTACCCGATGATTTTCTATGTAATGAATAACTACGAAGATACAAAAATTCTTTTGCATTGCGATTATTTTTAATAAAATCGAGAATAGATATTCCAACTTTACATTTTATTCGGGAATGCAATTACCAAATATTAAAGAATGCTAAAAGCTTTAGGGTTGCATTCAAATGCATGGGCATTTAAAATGACCATGAAAGAACTAAAGTACAATTAGCACCCCCCCAACTCTCATCGGAAGGCTGCCAGAACCCTCAGAATCTCTCTCTGTGGCGAAGCATTTTCCTAGAATATCGTTGTGATGCGAAGTGAAAGAATTTCCTCAAGAATTTTTATGAAAGTTGTTAATATCGCACAGCAAATTAAAATTCTGTTTCGAAGTTTAATTAAAAAACTTTACATGGCATAAGTACTTGAGCCGACGTAATCAGCAGATTTTTTTTGCACATTGAAGTCAGACTACACTTGCGTTCTTCTCTGATTATTAAATTTTTTTCTCTTCGAAAACTTTGGTTATATTGTTAGTAGGCAAGAGGGAAAGAAATTGGGTGGTAAGGTATAGAATGAAAATATCCTTCCTTTCCGTTTATTTTTTTTTTTTTTAATTTGACCGCGAATGAATATTTCATGTAATGCAGAAAATTCCAATATCAAAATGCAAATTGGTGGATACTAAGCTAATTAGAGGTGTTACTACATTTCAAAGAAATTTTATCAGAACTTTGCAAGTTTATTATGTCTAAGAACATCTAGATTCTAGGCAAAAAGTCTTGGAATTTTAAGGAAAGGATTTTTTTTAAAGTATCACTATTTTCTTATAATATAAAATGTTGAAAATAAATTGCAAATTGAAGTCTTCATATTAATAAAAAAGTATATAACAAATTTGCTGAATTGATCGTTTTGAATGCCGATTAAATTATGATGACCGCTTTGAAATTCTTAAACTTGTTGTTATTTTATTGTGAAAAAAGAGAAAGGAGAGCATCTGGAAAAAAGTAATCCTAATCAATTAATATATGTACAATACATATATAATGTAATAAGCGAATTAGAGGTAACTCAATTTTGAAGATGGTTTATAAACTGAAAAATAACAAACAAATAAAATGACTTATTTTTAAAAATAATAGTAAAGGGTTAAAGCTTTTGCTACGTTGGATAATTAACAACAATGTCTATTATACATATATACATAGCATAAAGATGCATGAAACCAAACAACCGCCAAATCCGATTAAATTAAATTAATCTCTTGCTCGGTGAAATGGACATTCAGACTGCTTCCTTGAAACCATGTTCATGAAGAGAGTTTTTGCACTTAGCAGGAAGAAATCTAATTTGTTTCAATGGCATACGTAATTAATTTAATGGACTGGAAAATTTCTCTGAATTCACTGGGGAGTGAAGACCAAGAGCAGAGGAGCACTCAGATCAATGTTCAAAAAACAACAATAAAATAAAAACGTCTAGGGTTTATACACATTTTGTTTGCTAATTTACACTACCCACTAAATTTCACTTCTTTATTTCAATTTTCTCTTTTTCGTCCTGCATTAGCAAATTTCACACTCTGTGTACTACCCAAACAATTAATGTATCTTTAATCCTTGCGATAGCAGCAAAGTTCCAATAAAATAATTTCAGCACGGATGCAAATCATCGGAATATCGCTTATTTCGAAATAAGATGCTTTTAGTGAAGCTTGAAATTAACTATTTACAGTAAAATATCGTGAAAAATTTTTCCAGCATTTAAATCTTTCATGTTCCAAGAAGAATAAGTTAATCTGCTTCTAGGCTAGTTACCATAAAATGGTGCAAAAGTTATTTAAATCATATAACCGTAATATTAATGTCATTCTACGTACTGCACAAGTGATTTATTCTGGCACTTTCACTATTTTATGTAACTAAACTAAAAATTTTTTGGCAATGTCACACGTGGTATGTCTTATAGGATAGCATTAAAATGTAATTGTGAATTGAATTTTTCTGAAACAGTCAATCCTAGGTATTAATCCTATTAATATTTATTATATAAATGCGAAAATTTGTGTACCTAATATTTGTTGTCATTCAGCTCCGTAACCACTGAAGCAGTAGTTACTTTAGGTCCAGGAATAGGACATAAGATACTTTTCGATGTCGATTTCGATGATGACGTCGATGTCAATGTCGATGATGAAGTGTTTACATAATTTACGTTTAGTCATAAACTAATTAAATTTTGAATATTATAATCTTTTAATTTATAAAAATGTTTTCTTCCTTAAAATACAAAAAGAAAAACCCTTTCAATTTTCAGGGTATTTTAGATTGATTAAACGTAAATTATATAAAAAATTATATCAGCCATATATTCAGTAGTAAATTTGAAATCATTTGTCGCTGGAGAGGCTAATGCAAATTGAAAATGAATTCATTTCGTCACAATTAGGAATGCTGTTGGATCAATATTTTATTAAGATCGATTCAAAATCCTTGGTGTTGCAGGGCCTATGAATAATTACTCTTAAGATTTTCAAGATATCGTTGCAGCTATTTTCTATTACCAGTACCACAGGATCGATGTACCTCTGTATATTTCTATATATGTACGTTTACGAGCTTAGCAGGTCATATCTATAGCAGTTTCTATGTCTATGTTTTTATCCATTAAGGATTATAGTACACTTCCCACAATTTCTCCAAGGATTATATGTAATTTATCAGGAGTCAGTTGCTCAAATCACAACATAGCGCCCAGTGTTACTCAGGCCTCCTCACACGTTTCCCAAATTCTCGGCACATTAATCAATCACATAAATGCTTTTAGCTTAAGTATACCTCCCGGTAGTTTTACCAACCAATTTACTCCTACGGTCCGTCACGTCGACTGGTTCTGACATCGTCGTCGTAACGATAGAATTTGTTGTCGTTCTCATCATCATCGTCTTCCTTATCGAATTCATCGATACCATGCGAGAAATTCGTTAAATTTCAAGCACATTCTTAACATGAAGTAGCACAAACGAATCGAGCATACTTAAAGAGCGGCATATTTGAAGAAGTCACTGGAATGTTCACTACCATCTTGAGTTTGGGGGATTTTACCAAAAATTATATAACTTTTTGTATTAGGCGAAATTATGTAACAAACCCTAAACTAATCTGCTTATATATAATTAAGAAGAGTCAAACTACGAAAAACTCTTTTTTTAGGTTTCATTAGAGGTAAATTATCTTCTTACCCATTTCGATGGAATCAGGACTTCTTAGTTAACTATTATTAAATTATTAATTAAACGCTATACATACATACAATGTATATGTTTATACATAAATACTACATGTATTTATTTATAATGCGAGAGAATTAAAATATAGTATCATACACAATTATAAATCTAACAACACTTTATTTATTAATAGAATCAATTGAGTTTGAGTCATTTGAGTGTTGGTAGTACCTACCAATAAACATTTATACAATCTTTACAACATAAAACCAATAAAACCCTCTGCAGTCGAGCAATTAAAAATGATGGTTTAATTTTGCATGGGAAAGAAAGGAAGAAAAAGTTCCACCATGCTTCGCAGTAATCGTTTACTGCAATGAAAAACAAAAGATGTAACTTAAAAATTTCCAATTATACGTTGCCCATTTACAATTTTGTAAACTTACTACAACTACAAAAAATTTAATTAAAATACAACCGCAAATTGTGATACATTTTTTTTTTGTTCGGAAAATTATGGATTAAATTAAATTGGGCAATAAAAATTAATTCGGATATATGTATGTGTTGCTGATAAATTAACTCGGAAACAGGAATAAGTGCCAAAAATGTCTTTAATTAACACTCTACCTTGCCCTGTTTTTATTGTTTCCCCATCCATGAAACGAGATGCAAACAGCAATGGGATGTTTTGACACGCCAGGCGTAAGTCGGGGTAGTAATTTTAATACGATTGTATAAAACGTAATTGATTTTTAATTAATATTTCTAGAATTAAAAATATTGGTTTATTGGTTTTTTTAATACAGTAATACAGTACAGATTACAATTGCGTTTTACAAATTAAACTAAAAATGTAATTAACCGTACGCTTCGAAATTATCTCTATCTGAATATTTAAAAAATATTTCAAAATAAATAATTTTTACTATCGATCAGTAACGGTTTTTGAATGACTGCAGTTAAATTTATAATTGAACAATATCGTTTCAATAAAATTGAGTAATTTATTCTAGCCGGAAAAAATTCCTTTAAATTGACAAAATTGTTTCTTTAATTTAATTAAATCTCGAATAAACTATTCAATTTTAACACACATATATGTACCTATTATTTAAATCAAATTCTAAAATTACTTCTTTGTGCATAATTTAAAGCTTACCCTTTTCAAACTGTGAGATAGATGTTGAGATATAAACCATTTCCACAATTTCCATTTAAATGAAACACATATGGAGCATTTATCTCTAAATTTAAAGCGGAATTCGTACATATGGATTGAATGATGGAATGCTTGCTCTCGAAGATTGCAAGGATATTTAGATATTTAGGGACGTATAACCGCCGCCATCGTGCCCGTCCATCAAACCGTGTACGTACACAAATGTATTCAAAAATCCATTTAATCTTGTAGGCTTGTTGAATATTCAAAATGCAGAGTGGTGCATTAAAAAAGGTTCACGTGTTTCGCTAAAATCGCAATTTTAGCTGGGATTATGTACCAAAATATTTTAATTATTTCAATTGTTCATAAGCGGATGATGCAGGGGCACGTGAATGCAATTCAAAACACCTTTTCCTTTATAATGGAATTATGTGTGATTTGTGATTAAATTTTTAAGTTTAATAGAAAATTGTGAGTTTGAAGAGAAGTGTATTTTCAGCGGTTGATGTGGATACATTAATTTGGAAAGATTAAAGATTGGTATGGTTTAAAAGATAATATAATTTTAATTTTGGTTTTTTGCATTGAGACTTTGAATTTGAGCCTATAACTTTAGCGGAATGCTTATATTGAGAAAAATATTGTTATTTACGAAAATGATGTAATAATTAAATAAAGATTTCTCAAAATCATTGTAATTAAATCAAAAATAAATCACTGACATTATTATCAACACTTCAGTATAAGGATTGATATTTTAAAAATATAAATATTTAGTACAAAAAATATGTACATAAATAAATAAATGCCACCGTTTAATACCAGTTCGGGGCAAGTTTTTTTTCTAAATTTATAGAGGGTTCGTCAGGGATAAATGAGTCCTTTTTATCACACTTAGGATAAAAGCCAAGAAATTCTAAAATTTCCATATTTACTTGAACAAATCGTAGTGCAGATTATTCCATCCGGGCACGGAATAAGAGAAAGATATTTTTTAGTTAGCAAATAAATATTAAAGAAAATTGGTGGATTAATGAAAAATGTTGTGAAACATTGTAACTCTTTAACTAGTACAATATTATTTTTGTACCATGAAAAATTTGACATTGAGAATAACAACTATTTAGTAATGCTTTAAAAATTAGGATAAGTGCACTTCGCTAAGAATTGTAAAAACTTAGATTACCTATAAAAATGAAGATGTGGTTTACTTAGCAAATGCTTTCACTTCAATTACGTATATGAAAAAAAAAGATGCAAAATGTTTTCCAGGTCAAGTACTTAAGACACTATTTCCAGCAATTCTATAAAATATTCATACAAGCGCATGCATATAGATACTATAAACTACCCCAACCAAACCATATGATGTCTGGCGCTGGCTTATAACCCTCAGTTCAATCAGCAAAGAAATTTCATATTTTACAGGAGAATGAATTTTGCATTCAGAGTAGTTTTCGAGGGAAATCCTATTGTGTCGATTCCTCAGGGTTATTGCATTCTACTTATCTACTTCTTGCATGGTATGACAGGAATAAAATTTATTTTTTAGCTCTACATACATATATAAATTTACACATCTATAAGATTTTAAAATTTTAGGCGCATTTCCAAATATTTTTGTTCGTATTTCAATACAAAAAAGAAAATCAAAATACTCGTATGTATGGACTTACCTCAGTAGCATTTATTTAATTTCTTGATTTTTTTATCGCACACAGTTTTCTGTTCGTTGAACACATAGTTTTAATTTCATTACACTTGATCACATTTTGCTTGGATTTTCTATGAAAAAACATTAAAATAAAATAATAGATTAAAAAAAATTGCAATACAACAAAAGAAAGAGATACAACAAAGATGTATCCAAATTCTGTGTAAAGGTATCCCAATGTTACATAAAAAAAAAACTTTTTAACAAAAAATTAAACCGACGAGAAAATAAACTGAAAAGCAAAAAATAAAATATACCTTAATTAACTTAGCTCTTAAACTAATTTTGAGTCGGCGCCAAAAAAACATAACACCATAAAAATATTTATGGACGCATATTTGGAATGCTATTGTTTATAGCTTGAGATTTCATATTGCATTTTTATGTTTTTTTGTTTTGATTATTTTTTTAAATATCTCACGGCTGAGAGGTCTATTCACAACGCTGCAATAGGCTTGAAGATTGATTTTTTTGTTACATCCTGAATAATAAATTAATAAAAAACAGTATTTGTAAGTACATAACGATTTTCATTGTTCCAACCTTAGCAATGGAATTTTTTTTCAAATGAGATGGGACCAATTTCGAGGTATAACCCCTATCAAAAAATAAATAAAAGAATTTTTAAATTGGACCACTCTGTAAAAAGTTATGCGTGGTCATACATAGAAAGAAAAATATACGCACCTCATTTTTTTTCCTCGGTTAAAAATAGTTTAATTTACAGTAGTTCATTTTAATACCAAAATAGATTTTTCGAAATTGAAAATCCTATTGTTTTTTATAATGTCATAGTAATAAATAGATAGACAAATGTTCACTTTTGTTTGAAGACCTAAAAGTTAGTTATTTGATGATTTTGGGTGACTTTTAGTCAAGGTCATAGGGTTATTTCAACATTAAACGTTCGCCGGTGGCGCTATGTTTTAAAAACTTTACTAAGTCTAGAGTCTTCGAAACATTAAGGTTTTTACTTTAACATGTCCTCTATATTGACTATAAATTCAACCTTATGTTATTTATTTCTAATTTAGTGCCAGAGCGATAAATAAAATAATTTCCCTACGTAACTTAAATCACGGTTAGCAAAAGCCTGTTCGAGATAAATCCATTTTGGAACGGGTGATAAAATTTCCCTTAAAAGTTTTAGTGTAAAATGGATTACCCTTGGGCATAAGGTCACAAAGTTTTCTGGGAATTACTACATAAATTTTATAATGCATATATTTCGTCTTAACTTTCCCCTTTTACCTTCGGGGAGTAGACCATGACACCAAACCGCTCCAATGGGAGAAACATTTTTGAACAATTTTCTTTGGGTTCTTGATATGAACTCTCCTTTGCAGTGAAAGTGAATTTTAAACGACTTAAATTATACGCGCCTAGTGGAAAGGACGAACGCAGATAAGATTACTGAAGGCTTCTTGTGCGGAATCTTATTACTATTTAATAAGATGGAAAACAATTGATGTCTGAATGTGGTGAATTAACCAACCTCAATATTTCCCTCCGGGAGATGTGTGACCAAATAGTTTTATAGCTCAATAAAAGTGGTAATGGAATACTTCAAGACAGTCTGCAGTGAACATAAATGCCATCAAAGTCAGCTATTAAATATTCATTTTTGAAAATTGGCTGCTTGCAAAGATCCCTAAAAGCATACAACGCAGAAAATGGATGCTTAAAAATTATAGGACTACAAATTGTCTATGCTTGAGAAGTCGTAATGACAAAAAAGTGCTTGAGTATTAGTTTTTAGAATTATTTAAATTACACCTTACCTTGTTAAAAATCGATTTAATGTACACAATCAATACTTAGAATATAGTAGGTACTTAGATTTTATAATAATATTATGAAAGAAATGTTTTTATTAACTTTATGTTATGACTTTAGATCTGTAGGTTTCCTGTTCTTTAAAGCCTCTAATTTGCTTTATAAAAAAATTTGAATGTGAGATTTATTTTTGGCTTCTGTGCTGGGTGCCATTTACGCTTTTTACCTGATTTCTTAAAAATCTTGAATTTTAACCCTCATAACTTCTACGTTTGGAAACGAATTCTATAGTTTTCACGTCAATTTTGAGAGGGAAGGAGTGATTTTAGGTCAACGGATAAAACAAAAGTTTGTTATTTTTAAATATGCATGCATTAGCGATTTTTAGTAGTATATCTGCACGTCCCTTTTAGACTTTATGGTTTGGTAAAAAAAAAAATTCAACCTAAAAATTTTACTTGAATCAAAGTTAGGAACCTTAATAGTCTGTCCATCGACACTTCGCTTGCAAAATGTAATTGACAGATTATCGAGAGTGCATGAGAAATGATTGATGACTGACCTGACCTTAATACATCGTCTGGATATGAAGTCTCTTTGCAAATCCGATTCACTTGGTATTTCAAATTGATCTGTGCGAAATGTGATTGAATAGATGTGGAGTTCTCCAAAAGCTCCGAAGGACATATCATATTAGCATTTATAATTAGAGCGATACTCTAAGGTTATTTATGCAAATCAGTAAATGCAATTTGTTATTGAGGGCAAATATTTATTTGAATGCACCTTCCAGCGATACGTAATTGATCACGATTGATTGGATGGTGACATTATCGAGTGTTGACCTCATTTTCATGAAGTGTCGAGGGGATAATTACCGAAAGCACTTTGATCCAATGTGAGGGAGTTTTGCATACGAATGTGTCAATTTTGGATGTGTCAACTTGCTCAAAGGACATTCTTTGCACCGGAATGAGGGGCATAAAGGGTATGTTCTAATTAATCAGTTTATGAGGGACTCTTTTGACGTTTTCATGTTTTTGCAACACAGTTTCTTAAGTATTGAAGATAATTAGATTTTAATGAATTTTTAATTCACATCTCCAAATATATTCAAATGAAGAGAATTAGAGATGTATCAACCCACTTTTCACGAGAAGGTTATTATCCTTTTGATAGGCTTGGTGTCGGTAGAATTCCTAATTAGTGAATGAACTCGCGTATTTACTTAAGGATTATAAAAGCTTGATTAAGTTAGTAATTTTAATATATGAGTACAGGTACCAATAAAAGTAAGACATACAATTGCTCGAAAACGGTATTTGAAGCGCTTTTGAGTACATGATGTAAATGTCCGCGAAATCTACAATACCTTTTTTATTATAGCTATTATACAATGTTGTAAGAAGTCCTGTAAAAATATATTTAGGGCGTGTGCCAACTCAGCTATTCAAAAGTAAATTTGTATGGGAGATTGCTTTTCAGCTTACTAATTGATTTTCGAAGGTTTGGGTCTTAGGAAAAACAAGCTCTGAAATTCGCTTTTCGTTGAGAATTACTTACTTTTTATTTGAATTTCAAATATAGTATTCGTGAAATTAAATGGAAACGAACAATGAGCAATAAAAAGCTGCTTTTTTTCAATTTTAAATATAACCGAAAAATGTTCGAAAAGGAAAAGTATCCGAAAATTTGAATTGGCACACGCCCTTAATAAAAATATTGATTTCTTCAAGACAATCAAATTTCTAGCTCATCCCGGAATTGAAAGTCTTGCATAAAGGCAAATTTGCTTTTTTGACACGAAAGGAAAACAAACAAGAACAGCAAGAGCAGTAAGCTGCCGTATTTTTTTCATTTAGATCACACTTTTCTAATGTCTAGGTTGTCTAGAATTCCTTTTATGTATGTACATATATACATATTTCAACAATTTTTTAAGAATGAGAAAAGGTTATGTTAAAAAATGCTTTCCTTGCATTTTTTTTAGGATCTAACTTCAATATTTTTGCAGCAGTTGTAAAAAAAGGTGTGATAAATATTGATTTTGTTTTATATTTCTGCTGTAAGGCGTCAAACTTATGGTTCATTCCACTCGTGACAATTTACTTTCTGCAGTCAGGCCTTCCATAGAACTTTTACTCATTTCTCTTTTATTCGTGTATATTTAGTATTCCTGGACAGAAATCGTCTTTTACTGAATAAGAAGTTGAATTTATTCGATTAGATTCCTGCTGACTATACGAGATTACATTTTGAAGATGGCCAAGACCAAGATTAACATGTCTTCATTTTCTGCATGCAATGAATAAGACAAGAAGATGTTTAACATCAAATAATGTGCAATATTAATTCATCCAGCAGATTTATTTTGTCATAATTGAGGTTTTGATACAACTATATCAATCCCACGATTAGCGTATTCATTTTCGAATGTTAGTAAATTACAAAAGACAACAATTTATTCAATTTTACCCGTTTAATAATTTCACCAAGTAAATATTCAAAGGACAAAATATTAAAACATAATAAAATCTGGATGCTGCCAAAAAGATATCTTCAATTTAAGGGAATTAAACATTTTATGTGCACAGTATGTAAAAGGGATAAAACATGTAATTAACATATTTCAAGTGAGGATTCGTCGCTCCCAATAAAAATTATCTTCATTTAAGTTTTGCATTTATTTGTATTTGGGACGTACACATCAGAATCGTGCAAAAACGATTTTGGATTCATAAAAACGTTAAGCAGAATTAAATGAAAAAATGAACATAAAAATAAATATGGTGAACAATGTTTTACATTCATGTTTTTACATGCAAATTTGCTTGAAGGGGTAAATGTGAATATTTTGCGTGCTCTGCATACAAAAATGGTGCTCACACGGAAGCGCAACTTATAATTTTTATTGGTTCTGCAGTTAAATTTTTGTATTAATTGATTGCAGGATTTACAGTGTGGCGGATATACATAATTTTAGTGTCTCAAAACGTAAAACA
Source organism: Machimus atricapillus (assembly GCA_933228815.1). NCBI lineage: Eukaryota > Metazoa > Arthropoda > Insecta > Diptera > Asilidae > Machimus > Machimus atricapillus. The sequence continues at coordinate 10,289,977 of OW121785.1, forward strand.
CAAAAGCAACGAAGGGTTTCAAAACAGCATACAAATATAGCTCAAATGTTTTCCTCATATTTTAGTTTAAATCCAAAAGCTAACAAAGGAAAAATTATATCAATTTTGTTTTAAAATTTAAAAAAGTCTTCTCAACTAGATGCAAACATGAGCCTAGGTATATACAACTACATACATATGTACATGTACATCCTGTTTAAAATTCACCAAAAGTATCCATTATATATGTATAAATTCTTAGGGATATGCTTATTTGATTAAACATAGCATAAAACATCATTTTGAACTTGTAAACATCGGCTATTAACAATTAAAAAGCATTTAGCCCTTAATAAGCAACAATTTAATGAAACGGTAACCGAGGCTTCTGACAAATATGAAATTGTAGCATGTATTGAAACGATTACCTGCTGCCATAATGTTTGGATATATTTGGACAGTGTTGGGGCGGGGGTGGGAAATTGAAATTATTAATCGATGACTGAACTTTCACTAAGCCTTACACATATTTTGTGGAGCGACTACTGGACGGTGTTTCATTTGACAAATTACTTGCCTGAGGTGCCCAATATTTCCAATTTCAAATTTCAGAGAAGGTTTTAATAATTTTATGACAAACGAAACGACAATATTTTAATTGAAGGTGTCCATGCACAGTATTTAACTACGTAAATAATTTCCTGTTCGATATACATATGTATGTATTTGATTAGATTATCAAATTTAATATGCAAGCAAATTATAGGAAACGTTTATGCTTTTATGACAGTTCAACAGCAGGAGATAATAAAAAAAATCTAAATAATTTTGAACCAGCTTCTCTTCAACCGAGCTGTGTCACATTTTTATTACAGAATAAAGGGCAGATGTATAAATGATTTTATTATATTTGCAAATTTAAAAAAAAAAAATTAATTAAAAATACTAATTAGATCAGGAATATGTTTATGTTATATGATATCTAATCTTCTGGAAAAACATCAGAACAACTTAAATCATAAATTTTCAAGGAGAAATGCATTAATTTTAATTTTGATGTGTTTTCCTAAATAAAACGTGTGCGTCATGTGCGTCGGCAATGTTTTTACAAAATTCACTTTTTTTGTAAGTAACAGCAACTTTCTAAAATCTTCAATTTATCTCCACAAAATGTGTAATAAATTTGTCATTTTGTGAAAGACTTTCAGAATATGAATATAAAAGAACAAACATTGGATTTGGGGTTTATTGAAACGTCTTTGATTAAAAAGATTCCACATAGATTATGAAATAAAGGCTTTATTAGCAATATTTATAAAGAACGTGACGAAAATGAAAATCATTTACTTATGCATGGAAATAGAAAATTCGGTACACACCAAACTCTTCGTATAGGAGTTTAAATTGAAGTGTTTTGTAAATTTTTTTAAACATAGTAAAAATTGTTATGTTTTATGCAAATATGCATAATGAAATTTAAGCAAAAAAAAAAAACAAAGTTTCTTTATTGAATATTTTTTTTTCTATTATATGACTCAATGTAAAGTTCATTACAATTTTACTGCTTGAATAATTAATCACAAAAAGCTTCAATTTTCAGTCAAAATGAATAAGTTGATTTTGTTTGCTCCATTTGATACCACCTATTGAGTTGAAAACCAGCAATTCTAAGCCTACTAAAACTTGTTTAGTATAAATTTGAGACGGAAGAAGAATGGTTACCAACAAGTGATAGTAATCAGATTTTGGAAGAGCTCCTTTCTTATGCAAAGTTTCTAAAACGAAAACTATTCATGAGTATTGCAAGAAAGATTTCTCTTAATTTTCAAAGAGGTTGAAAGTGAAAACACTTCTGGTTTCACCGACATAGATAGTGATTAAGAACGTTAATAAACCCCTATAATTTTTGCTAGATTAAATGGCATATTATCTTTACATATGTACATATGTTTGGCTTTCCTTTATTAGGATACATCTCGAGAAATTTTTAAGAGTGTATTCTAGATAAGTTAAATTTCGAAATTAAGCTAAAGAATTAAATAAATTTTAGGAATATTGTGGAAAAAGTACATTTTATTGAAAGTAACAGAATGAGAACCAAAAGAATGTGAGGTGAATCCAAAGATATTTTTTTGCAAAAATTAAGGAATGTCAAAAAATTAATACTTTTTAACTTTTTAACTTTTAAGTTTAAACCGACGAAAACGATATAAATAATTTGACGGTAGATTTTATGAGTTATAAAACAGGAGGAAAATTTCAAAATTTTATGATACCCGTTAACAGTGAATACTAAGTTTGGATCTCTGTGGCTTGGCTTTTTATTTTTATATTTTGCTACATACAATGGACATATTTATAATATATAATCTTAGCGATGGGTGGAATAGTTATATTTTTATATATTATGTTACGTATATAGAAATATTTAAATTTAATTATTTTAGCGTTGACTGGAATTTATGTGTACCTAAAGTTAATAAAAACGGAAAATTTTACAATTTTTTTATATCGCTGGTTTGAATTAATGTGTACAGTTAAAAAATGGGGAATATTTTCAAAGTTGTATTTTTGGATTGGCTTGGATTAATGTGTATAGTTAATAAATACGGAATATGTTCAGAGTTGTGATATCTCTTCTTCTGTGCTCTCAACCGGTAGGAAAACAGCAGGACCAATATACTTTTGATTGATGATTAGATCCTTCATTAGCTGAAACAGAAAGCTCGACTGGTAGTAAACATCCCATTGGGCTTATCTGGATGACCTAGAGGACATCCTACCAATTCTAGGTCTCAAACTGGCCGAACTTCTATTAACTGCCGCAGAATTAACCATTGTCTTTTTCACTTCTTCAACGTCTTTATTCCTTAAGTTGTAAAGTTCTTCGTCAAAAGTCTCATATTGATCAACTGTCATTTCAGGATTTCTAGAAAATTATGTATTAATTTGGTATATACATATACGCTATAAATTATCCTTACTGTTCACTGCCGAGGAAGAGGTCCAGTGCCCCTACATATAAAACCACATCGTCCGCTTCGGAACCATTTCGAAACCAATTTGATTAAATGCCGCATTTAATCAGATGAGTTTCAAAAAGCTTCCGAAACGGACGATGTGTTTTTATGCTATAATATAATAATCTAGAAAATTATATATTAATTTGGTATATACATATACGCTATAAATTATCCTTACTGTTGTCGCTCCAGACATTCTGCAGTATCTTCTGTTGAATAGTACCTAATCTTTCTTCAGCAACCCAGCTTCTTTCATCCAGTTCTGTGTTTTCGGGTAACTGAACTTCAAAAACTTCTAACAATATTTAAAGTCAACCACAATGGACGCAAAAATGAACTTCTAAGCCAAGCTTTAGATTTACTTAAAATCAACTTTAACGAAGTCGCCCCAAAAGTTCGTGAAATTTATAAATCGTTTTAATTTAAATATCTCGGAAACTAAATGTTTCCGGAGGCAAATATTTGCATATTCGCCACTTCTAAGGGTAGAAGAACCCTATTGTACAAAGTGTGATAAAATTCCGTGAGTGCACCTCACACTAGGTTTATGCCGCAGAAAACATGCTTGCGCCGATTAATTTACGCCAAAGTACTTAGCGCGGTCAGAGAAATGCTTAAGTGCGAGGCACCTTGCTAACGATCCCTAGGAGTTCTGCTATTTAGCTTGCTCCTCAAGGAGTTCTGCCTTTCGGCTGGCTCCAAAACTCTCTTCCTTGGATTCCAGGCCTCTGCTCGTTCATCGCTCACTATCTTGGAGCACTTTGGGAATTACTTCTTTGGGAACATCACAATCGATCAACTGTCATTTCAGGATTTCTAGAAAATTATGTACCTATTAATTTGGTATATATGCTATAAATTATCCTTACTGTTGTCGCTCAAAACATTCTGCAGTGTCTTCTGTTGAAAAGTAATCTTTCTTCAGCAACCCAGCTTCTTTCATCCACCTATTTGATCGGTCCAAATTTATTTTCTCTTCCAGTTCATCACTTTCTTTGGCATAGTATGCAAATATGTTTTTAAAGTTTTTTCATTCCTTTTTGTTTAACTGATAATTTTAAAATAGATAAAAAGTCCAGGAAATTGTTTCAGTAATGAATGATTCTTGCCGAAAAAAAACAAATTCTAAAATATCATTTCAAAGTTTACTAGGCTTAAATTTCTTTTGCTGTATGCCTACTACGACAAGGTTTTTGGACTCTTATAAAGTGTAAAGTGTAAATTTTTATGTCTTTATAGTTTTTCGGTGTTTTTTTTTTAAACCGACGAAAACGGTATAAATAATTTGACGGTAGATTTTATGAGTTATAAAACAGGAGGAAAATTTCAAAATTTTATGATACCCATTAACAGTGAATACTAAGTTTGTATTCTCTGTGGCTTTGTTTTTTATTTTTATATTTTGTTACATATATGGACATATTTATAAGATATAATGTTAGCGATGGGTGGAATAGTTATATTTTTATATATTATGTTACGTATATAGAAATATTTAAATTTAATTATTTTAGCGTTGACTGGAATTTATGTGTACCTAAAGTTAATAAAAACGGAAAATTTTACAATTTTTGTATATCGTTGGTTTGAATTAATGTGATTATTTAAAAATTACGGAATATTTTCTAAGTTGTATTTTTGGATTGCCTTGGATTAATGTGTAGAGTTAATAAATACGGAATATTTTTAGAGTTGTGATAGCTCCTCTGTGCTCTCAACCGGTAGGAAACAGCAGAACCAATGTAATTTTGATTGATGATTAGACCCTTCATTAGCTGAAAGAGAAAGCTCTACTGGTAGTAAACATCCCATTGGGCTTATCTGGATGACCTAGAGGACATCCTACCAATTCTAGGTCTCAAACTGGCCGAACTTCTGTTAACTGGTGCAGAATTAACCATTGTCTTTTTCACTTCTTCAACGTCTTTATTCCTTAGGTTGCATAGTTCTTCGACAAAATTCTCATATTGATCAACGGTCATTTCAGGATTTCTAGAAAATTAGATATTAATTTGGTATATACATATACGCTATAAATTATCCTTACTGTTGTCGCTCAAAACATTCTGCAGTGTCTTCTGTTGAAAAGTAATCTTTCTTCAGCAACCCAGCTTCTTTCATCCACCTATTTGATCGGTCCAAATTTATTTTCTTTTCCTGTCCATCACTATCTTTGGCATAGTATGCAAATATGTCTTTAAAGTTTTTTGCATTCATTTTTGTTTAACTGATAATTTTAAAATAGATAAAAAGTTCAGGAAATTATTTCAGTAATGAATGATTCTTGCCGAAAAAAAACAATTTCTAAAATATCATTTCAAAGTTTACTAGGCTTAAATTTCTTTTGCTGAATGCCTACTACGACAAGGTTTTTGTACTCTTATAAAGTGTAAAGTGTAAAGTGTAAATTTTTATATCTATTGTAGTTTTTCGGCATTTTCAAAAGAAATTGTGTTATTTTGACAATTATGCTTGTTAGTTTTAAATATTTTTGGAAATTTCAACTGCATGTGCGATTGAACGAAAATTGTAAGACTATACATAGACAAGCATTTTTGTTCAATAATCCAAAGTTTTTGAATATTGATTTGTTTATTTGTTGGAACTTTCAGCAAGGTTAATTGATCCTGTATCTAAATTGCCGAATTCAGAGAAAAGAGTTTATTGAAAGTTAAAAATATTGATGCAATAGCAAAATAAGTATTTTTTTATTTGTAATACTTATTCCTCATGAATATTAAATACAATTATTGCTAAGTTAAGACTGCTTATGACTGAAATCCACGAGGCTAATTGCTACCATACCTACATATATGTATGTTTTATCATAATCAATTTTAATCTTTGTAACTATAAATAACCTATTTTCTAAGTATCCAGAATTTCCGAAATATATTTTACATTTCGCTAATTATTTTGAATCCTATGATTAGAAGATTTTCTGTTCTTTGATTCGAAATTCTATTTTGTAAAACTGAGATATGTAATATGTAATTTTGCCGCATATTTGCTGTACATCTTTGTTTGTGACAACTCAACTGTTGTGACAGAATATTTAATTTTTTCCACATGAAAGCAACATAATGAGGCTTTGGCTCCGCACCAACTTCCACTCAATGAAGCCCAGAGAAAATGATGGCGACACATGCACACAAAATATATTTCAATCAAAAGCATTGCTGAGAGGCATGAGCTCAATTGACTGACTCGAAATGATATGCCATTTTGGCCGAATGTGCCCTCGAGAGAATCGATAACTTTCGTAATTAGTTTAGGCAAGTGACAGCAATATTTCAAAGTTGAATGAAATTAACTCTGTCCCTAGTTATTACGTATCAATTGGGAGGACATTTAAGCTTAAATTAATTTTTTTAATCAGAAGGAAAACTATCCAAAAAGTCAAAACTTATATTAAGGAATAATTTTGTTGACATTGCGAACTCGCTTCGGTCTATTATAGATTCTGCAAGGAAACTACACTCAAATTTAGTGATTTTGAGAATTTGTAGCCTAATTAATTTGTTATTAAGTAATATTAGGATGAGTGGCTTGAAATCTACAAGAAATGGTGGTTAAATTTCAAACATTTTTACCAATGCAGACATGTGTTATTAATTATTAACATTTTTTCACTTCAAGTAAATGATCCGTCATTCTTAATGTAATCAAATACAATTACTTTATTTATTGTAACTCTGCAGAAATAAATTCCTATATGCTGGAATATAAAATTTTCTATTTAGCAGCTAATCCATTTTATGTATTTTATCTCAGCACCATACAAAAACTGTATTAAATTAGCAATGGCTCAAAATAATAGCTACAACTTAAAACATTTTGGTAGCAATAATAGTCCAAAATCAGTCAGTAAACCTCAATATCACTGTTTGTGATTTCATGCGGTCGAGTCTGCAGAACTATTTATGAAGGGAAAACCATTTGCTGAAAATTTAACTTTGAATTGAATTAATTTAATTTTATATCGAAAAATCGAGCCTAAAAGCTAAAAAAAATATTAATTTGTTGAATTAGGAGAATCCGTGGGAAGGTTTTACTTTTGCTCGCAATAAGGCAACAATTTCATGTTGAACTTAAAAGCAATTACATCATGTGGTCGTTTTTGACCTAATTGGGAAAAAATGTCACGTAGATTAAATTCAGCTGCAATTTACGTTAATTGGAATTTAGGGTGCTATTCTGGTAAATTAGTTGGATTGAGAAGAATTATGCAATTGATATACGCGGCTTGTAATACTATTCAACAATTTAATTATTTCCTTTTGTATCTCTTGAATTTAATTTTTGAAACAACATACAATGACTATAGTTTAAACATTTAGAACCTAAATAATTAAATTTTAAAAAATTTATATCAGGATACGTTGCGACAACGACAAAGTGTGTGTGTTTTTTTAAAGACAAAGTGTTGTTCAATTTACTTACTATCATCACATAGTGTGTATTATGTACTCTGATAAACATTATAAGATTTTTTTTTAAATTGTGGACATTACATCGAACTTGGAACGTATCATTGTATCTTAAGAATAGTAGTTAAAATAAATAATAATTGTATCTTTAAAATATTGTATATCCTTTAAGGCTTTTAGTTCATAAAGGAAGAAAGGCATAAATAACCAAAAATACATACATATATGTAAATATAAATGTTAAATGGATTTTGTAATGTTGCATCCTTTGAGCTGATTTCCCTTGTACATACAGGAAAGATATATTTGGAAGCAACAACCCCTGTAAAGTTGATATCCTAAAAAACTGAAAAATTGTTGAATGTGAGTAAAATAGCTTTCAACGATATTTCAGTGCCATTTCTTTCAATCTATTCAGAATTTAACTTTCCAATGAAGATTTTAGAATCGAAAGGCATGTATTCATTTATTAGTGAAGGATGCTTTTAAGTGGCTGGAACGAGAGTAAAAAGTAGAATATGAAGTAAATAATAGATGAGCTATTTATTTTCAATCGAGTGAACGAATGTGCACAGGCACGCTCATTCCACTGTACTATACTTCACCTCTTGCAATGGCAACTATTCCTTTTACTCCTTTACAAGAAATGAAAAAAAGGAACATTGATGAAAGGGCTTTAATTAAAAATTTGCTTGGGAAATATTCGTAGCATAATAGAGAACTGTTGGACGGGGGCATAAACTTTTCCGCTGCTGTTGCTATTCTGAACTCTCCATTCCCTGCATTTTGAACAGGACGATGTAAAAGACGTTTTAATGAATCTCCTGGTAAATAATATTTTGCAAATTGCACACGATTTCACTTGTCATCACTTCAACTCCTTCCCAGGAAAGTGGAATTCTACACCTCTCATGAGAATTCAACTCTGCTCAACGTAAAGTCTGAATATGCCAGAGAGTCTTGAGTATTATTAAAATTGTAAAATCTGCAGTTCTCACAAATTTTTGAGTTAATTATATAAAGGTAAGTCAGAGGAAACTACTTATGGTATGGTTTTAGAGTTATGTGCCAAAAAACAAATTTCGTTTCTGTCTGTCTGTCAGTCTGCCTGCCTTAGTTTTCCTATTTTTCCTTCTGCAAAAAATGGAATAGAGTTCGCCTTGCAGATACATATCTAGGTATTTTAGATATTTTAGAAGGTAGGTAAATCTTTCTATTCATTAGATCTTGGTATATTTCTAGGCAATTTAATGCTTTGTTATGTTTTCTAGTTTTATTTTCTACGAGCATAAAAGTTCAGGCTGTTGATAAGCTTATATACATAAACAATAGATACATTACCGAAATTAAAAGTAATTCAATTCAATTTTCAATAAGCGACTCGTAAAGCAACTCATATTTTGTGAATAATAATATTAGAAAATCTAAGCATAAGACAACTGCATGCAAATTATTGTGGGCCCCAATTAAATATTTTAATTATCTAAATAGTTTTATTTTAGTTAAGGTAAAGCATACTTACCAACAATTCGAATCTTGTAATCGACGTACTTTTCACTGCTCTACCCGTCGCGTCGTCCCGATAAGATAATTCAGTTCCGATCCCGAAAGTGCCGAAAGGGGAAATAACTAAGCACAGCTCCTGGACAAGGAAAAATCGGGAAGCTGAAGGTTGTCCCTGATTAATTTTCCGCGAATAATTCCCGAAACCAATTGACTCGCGCGGCGGCACTTTTGCTGTCAAGGTCAACTCGATTGACCAAACCGACGCTACTCACACAGAGCCGCGACTAGTTTATAATATTCAATATTTATAATATTCAATTGATCTAATAGCTGGAAATATAAATGAGAACTTCAGACAGCTGATTAACTAAATTAACAATCACATCGACACATGCAATACCATGCGCTTAAAAATTTGATTTTTGAATATATGTATTTTAAATCATTCGAAATTTGAAATGATTTCTTTCAAATGTGTCATTTCGTTGCTTTAGCTACCTTGTTATCGAAAACGAAATGATTGAATTATTATTAAGGTATTTCACTAGAATTGGCACAATTTCTGTAAAATTAAGTTAAAAATGTTTCTTGTTGCTCGAAATATCCTTATTAGTTCTAGTCTTTTAAAAATTTAAAATATTATGTAAAACAGATACGAATTAAAGATAATAAAATTGATATATTATAATGATTAATGATATACCTATGAAAATATCCCACGACTGCAATTGCGCATATAGTGGCTTCCTAATAATGTTATACAGAAACTTTTTAATAAGTCTTAGGAAACACAAAATTTGTGATTATAAAATCTCGCTGCAATGTTTTAAATATTGCATAATTTAAAGTTGTGTTTCTTTCTAATGCTGTTCTAATTTCGTTAGCATCCATTTAAGATTTTAAATACCATACCGTAAATATTTGTGTGCAATGCATAGTCAAGAATTTCAACTTTATAATTCATAGTTGTCATGAAAATAGCTTTGACATCCGGATTTCTAAATGAATTTCCTGTCATTCCGTCCTCCGAGTCTCTTATTTGGAACACCACATATAACGTTGACATATTGCACACAAAAGTTCACATCCCGCATTCTCCAAACACGTCTATAACTGCGGTGAGCCAGGAGTTTTGAAAAGTTTCTGGAGTCATTCTTGACACATACATATAGTTAATTGAGAATTTCAGATAATACTATTGCTTCTGTTGTTTAGAAGCAGTTTCTGAAATAGATGACATCAAGCAATCCAAAGAGAATTTAAATATTTATTAAGGGAATGGTATGCATTCACGACCTTTTCGGTTTAGAAAGTAAGTGAGTAGTGGGATTGTCTAATAACTGTAATAAATATGTATATATTAAATATTTAATACCTTCTTGTATAAGTACGTCATTCTGTTAAGTTTTAGGGGATTAGAGAAAATAAAACTGGTTACAAATTAATAACTATTTGATAGCTTTATAATTCAATTTTAATAAAGTATCGCGGTAGGTTTGTTTAGATCGTTTACCTTTAGTAGAATTTAGTTTAAATTGAATGATATAGATATTTCAAAACTGTGAATATAACTTTAGTAGGTACTCACCCGGTACCATAAGATTCTAATTACATCTGCATTATTTCTTTCAAATAAGCTTAAATGTAGTACAAGTAGTAAAATGAATGCGGAAGCTAGAGAAAAATATAACTTAAAACGCTCTATGCACTACATATAATTTTCCGCAATTAAGATTATATAAACAAATTTTGGTGTCCCCAGACATTGCCTAGGTCAACTGATAAATAAGGAATTAAGCAAATAATACATATACTTAAATATCGAGCAAAATTTTGTTTTAAATACTAAAATATATTTATAAAATGCATACATTATTTTTATACTATTATATGAAGAAAAGTACTTAAATATTTCTATTCCGAAAGAACCCTCATGCTTTGCCATTTTTGGCAATAAGTCAGTTAATGCTACAGGACCCCCTTGACTGGTGATTTCAAAATTAATTGCATTAATTTGAATAGATGAAGTGATTACTTTGTGTGTAAATAAATTAAATAATTTCTTTTACAGGAAGACACACTGGCAAAATAGTTGCAATAAATTTAGAAAATTACATTTAAGTTGGCCAATGCTCCAGCTCACTTGTTATTTGTAATCAAGTAGTTCTATAAAAACGAAAAAATTACACACATTTCATTCTGGAAATATTCTATTAATTGATAGCTCATATTTCGTTCTTCAAAAAAGGATTATTGTGTTCAACAAAAGGATTATTGTGGAAAGATAGGTATGTACGTATGTATATTAACAAGATAAGAAAACATTATTTAACATCTAATTTTATGTTCAGCCTGAAAAGAGAGGAAATTTTCATAGAACCGGTAGAACCTCAATAGGTAACGACCTGATCCGTTTTTGAAATAGTTTTATGTGATTAAAACTCGCACCTGCAGGTGCAACGATGTTCCACAGAAGCACGCGCATGATGCTCCTTCGGAGTCTTGTAGTAGCTTCGCTGGTATACGCAGCAACATATATACAGCAATGGCTGTTACCTTCGACCTTGATGTCACCAATTTCAGCAAATCGCAGTCCAGAAACTTTCGAGGTACTTAAGGAATTAGAAGAAGAAAGGTTTAATTCATTTCTACCATGAAGAAATTGCCATCGTACTAGTTGGTACGTGGTCAATTAGACTATTAGAGAAATAAATGCATTATTTATTTACCTTGACATCACGATGTACGTCTTTAGTTGAATGATAACTCGTCTATAATTTCCCATTTACGTTTTAAAATTCTTTTATGTCAATCCAGTGAAAATATTTCCTTAAATAAATAAATTACTTAAACAGGCAATTGAAAGCTCTTCAAAATCTCTATAATTTACATTTGGGCTTCGATAATAATTTTAAATTATCTATTAAATTAATAGACATAAAAAAGTTTTAATTTTATTGTTCCAAAGGAAATGAAATGAAATTAAAAAGAAAATATGGGGAAAAAGCTAGGGTAAAAAAATTGGTTCCGAGGTAGTAGGATTAAATCACCCAGTACAAACAGTACACATTTCTTTCGTTCACGAAAACTTTGTTTTTGCAAATTAAATTAGTTTAATAGCTTCGGTAAAATATGTAATTGAAAATTCAAATAACATCACGCTGGAATGTGCTGAAGAAAAAAAGAAATACAATATTTGTGTTGTTTTCGTTTTTATAATCTTCTCGAGTTGAAAAATTCCTATACCAATAAAAGGACAAAACTCTCCAAAATATTCGCTTGCTGAAGATTTCCCTGAGGAAAAGTTTTTTTTTCCTAACACTAGGATTAGATTCAGTCATTTTTATAGATACAACTTTTCCATCTCGGCGAACTGCAAATATAACTTATAGTGAGGACGCGAGGAGGAGGAATATTGCAGCAAGTCGAACAATACAATCGTCCAAAATCTCGATTAAACAAGTGAGCAAGGAAGGCGTGCTGAAGCAGAAGAGCTCAACACCAATGAATCTTCATCTATTTATCCGTTTATAAGTTGGTGACTTTAATGTCCAAGGTCATCTCTGTCGGCCAAAAGGAGCTCCGAAATGGACCTTCCTGTCAAATTCCTGAAAACAGACCGATATCACTCATTATTACCGAGATTTTATTTTAAACCTATAAAAACTACCAACCAGTCACGACGTTAATCGGAAAATAAGTTTATTTTGTCTAAATAATCGTAATCGAATGAATGGTGCCCAAGATACAGAACAATCAAATACTAAACATTGTATGACTTAAAATAACAATAAGTAGGTACATACATACATTTAGAAATAAAATGGAGGACACTGGTAGAAACTACACACGTTTGACCTTAAAACTCATTCTAAAATAAAAATCCAAACCAACAGATATGTAATACTATTTTACTTAAAACATATATGATTATAAAAAAACACTTAAGCAAGGCTTTAATCTTAATTATAATTCCTAGAATTAAATGCCTGTCCCGTTCTGCAATATAAATTCCATTTTTAATAATGTCCATTTTTAAAGTAATATTTTTTAAATAAAGTGTTAAACTCTACAATGTCTACTTCATAAAATAGTTATTCCCACTTACTCGTCATATAACTTCAAATCTAATTTGAGAAAAAAAAATGTGTTTTTCCGTTTAAATAATGAAAGATGATAAGTTTGGAACATTACGTTTAAGACAAGGGAGAAAATGCTCTTTGATCGTTTATTAATAATAAATTAATTAGTAGCATCCTGTTTATAAATTTTCTGCACGAGAATTTTACCAAAGCAATTTCGAACATTTTTTTACTGCCTAAAGAGGCAAAAACTGTGGAGGCGGGAATGAGTCCTTCTTTTATGCCTGAAGATTGGGCCGAGAGGAATTTCGAAAGATAAGAGTTCTCGATAATGAATGATTTGGTTCAATAGAACCTAAGCCTGTGAATTTACTATAGAACGTGCTGCTGGTTCCGTTCCGAAGAATCCCTCGTTTCGAGTCGCTTTTCGCACCATTAACCTCAATCGAATTTAGTCCTTCGCTTTAGCTTTTCAATAATTGATTCATTAATTAGATTCGCTTAACTTCCGGCTTTTTTCATTAAGAATTTTGAATTTACTATTGAAATGTGACAAAAACAGATGTTCACTTTCTGCCAAGCACGAATAAAAGGAAATTTTTATAAAAAGACAACCAACATCCTTCCATTCCAGCAAAAATATTTCAATGTAGCTAGTATTTCAAGATTTTTTCAAATTTTTCTGAAATTGCATTCAGGGTGATATCTTGATCAACAAACTTAATTGAAAGTCGGGATGAAATCCGCGGCTCCGAAAATCTACACGTTCTAAATTTGGTACAAATCGTATACACTATAAAATTTGATAGTCCGCCATCTTGAAATAGTAAATTCCGGGTCCCAATATATATAATGGAACATTTTTATTGTCATCGGAGATGAAATTGTTGGCCAAATTTCAGCCCTCGACGACATCGGTAAGTGGGTTTAATTTGTATTGCGACATTTATAAAAGTATTTGTTTAGTTATATTATATGTATTGCCTGAAATGAATATATTTTTATACAATTATTTATGCGTAGTAATATTTAAATGATTTAAATAATAAACACAAAAAATATCATTCATCCAATAATTGTAATTATAAGATATTGTGATGGGCATAGGACTTATTTCCAAGAAAAAATATACTATAAGAAAAATATTCGTTATGATTTGGTAAACATTTGTTATATGTTGCGATGTAAATATTATCGCTTCTCTCTCACATTTTTGTATTTTGGTTTGGTATCAGTTATATGTATGTCATCCTGCGTCAGACTCCCCTTTAAGTGAAAGGAATATGCAAATGCAATTTCCCATGCAAATAAAATACAAAAAGAGGATGATATTTGCATAAAACATTTTATAGTGAATTTATTTTTTTACACAGTTGCTCAGTTGTAGGAACAATTTCGTATGCAAGACGGCCCTAAAACCTCTACTCTGAGCTGCTTATCATTTGGTGACTTTTGCCCAATAGGTGGGCCCTCTGAGGAGTTTCTCCACCACAGGGGGGAAATCGGGCGATGGTATCTTAGCACTCGCAAATTGAATCGGCAGGCTGAGCCAATTTATGTCATTTGTAAAGCGCCTAAAAAGCTGAATTTGTGACTTACTTTTCAAGACCCAGTCCTAATTCATTCCGGCGCCGACGACCTGGATTTGGATATGAAAAGAAGGCAGCTCTTAGAGTAGCTAGTTTAAAATACAATTACGATGAATTTTTGACTAAATGTTATTCGTACTAACTTGACTTAAACTACTTTCTTTTATTATGAGAATGATCATATTTGAGTCTTAAAATATTGCTCTTATTTTTAACACACTTTTATTAGCTTCACTTGTAACTATGTAAACAAATCTTGGAAGTTAAATTTGACCCACTTGCCGGTTTCCGATTGAGCTAAAATTTTGCACACACGTTTAGTTTGGATGACAATGCATGATAAGCTAAGTGGCGTAATTCTAAGTCCAATATGGCGGACTGTGGAACCCTTTTTTGGTTATTTTTGGTTATGCGTAAACAAATCTTGGAAGTTAAATTTGACCCACTTACCGGTTTCCAATTGAGCTGACATTTTGCATACACGTTTAGTTTGGATGACAATGCATGATAAGCTAAGTGACGTCATTCTAAGTCCAATATGGCGGACTGTGGAGCGCTTTTAAGTTATGTGTAAAGGAATCTTGGGAGTTAAATTTGACCCAATTCCCGGCTTCCGATTGAGCTAAAATTTTGCATACACGTTTAGTTTGGATGACAATGCATGATTAGCTAAGTGACGTCATTCTAAGTCCAATATGGCGGACTGTGGAGCGCTTTTTAGTTATGTGTAAAGGAATCTTGGGAGTTAAATTTGACCCACTTCCCGGTTTACGATTGAGCTGAAATTTTGCATACACGTTTAGTTTGGATGACAATGCCATGATTAGCATGTTAAAGTCATTTTAAGACTGAAAAGTATAAAATAAAATATTATAATTTAAAAAAACTAAAAAACACACTTTTATCGCGCACTAAAAGGTATAAAATAATTAAATTAAATAAACTTTAATTTGTTACGATATATGCATGTTACCCTTCCCAATATTTTAACTTTATTGTAGGGTTAACGCGAACATATATTTTTTTATTCAATATGTGACGGATGATAGATATGCTAGGTAGTTATTAGTAAACTTATCACTTCTTTTATGTCCAATGAGTAATTCAAAATGTGTGGAGCGCTTTGTCTAAATTAATTAAAAGTACACATAACCAAAAAGCGCTCCACACTTTTTGAATTACTCATTGGACATAAAAGAAGTGATAAGTTTACTAATAACTACCTAGCATATCTATCATCCGTCACATATTGAATAAAAAAATATATGTTCGCGTTAACCCTACAATAAAGTTAAAATATTGGGAAGGGTAACATGCATATATCGTAACAAATTAAAGTTTATTTAATTTAATTATTTTATACCTTTTAGTGCGCGATAAAAGTGTGTTTTTTAGTTTTTTTAAATTATAATATTTTTTTTTGATAACGTTGCAAATAAAAAATGCTGCTATTTCCTTATTTAATGTGTGCATTAAAAGGTCACGAATTATGAAAAACGTACCTATTTGAAACAGCTCTAATTTTAATAACAAATTTGTTTAGAATGTTTCTAATGTTGACACTACTTTACTACATATACATGTACTTTACACTACTGATTTATGAATTTGCAGAGTGCAGTAAAAAGCTAAAATTGCAAGAAAAAAATATTATTTTAATTAAGAACACTTAGTTTTAGTTACAAATGTTGGATCGAAAGTGTATTTATCATACAAAGTCTTCAAAAATGTTACTGACCCTATAAGTTATTAAAATAATTTTTGGCAACAAACAAACAAACAAATTTTCGATTTTATATAGACATATATAGGGATTTTAGCCAAACTTCCAATGAAATTATTTTCATTTTTAGAAATGAATTTTTACAACAATAAATCTTTATGCACGTTAAAATTAAAATTGTACCCAGCGAATATTTAACCAACAAACAAATGTTGCTGTTGATATATTCGTTCATCTCTTCCTACATAGTAAAGAACTAAGCGCACGTTAACACCTACATATGTCGCGTCGTTAGATTTCGATGAACTTCTTACTTTAAGAAATAGTCTTAATAAAAAAAAATATATTTTTAGGACATACATAAACCATAAACATGTAATATTATGCAAATATTGGTACTTAGTTTTAAGATTTTATTAACTACATTACTGGTAATAAGTTTCAGTGCGGAATTTTTGTTCTCATCCGTACATATAATTAAAACAGATTATGGTAAACAGAATAAGAAATAACCAAAATATATGTATTAATCAGCATTTAAATACACTTGTATTTTAGACGATATTCGCGAAAAATTGAAATTTTTGCAAATGGAAAAAGAATAAGATTTGCTCAAATTCAGCGTATAGGTATAATTATATTTACTGAAAATGTTTGGAAACAATTAGTGTTTTTAACTTTTTTGTAGAATTTAAAGCTATAAATTTAAGAATGTTCGATTCAGTCTAAGGGCCTGAGTACGTTATTTACATTACTATTACTATCAAAAAATTTTCCCATTAGTGTAGGACTTTTAAAATATCGCTAAACAAAGTCCCATGGTGATTTTCGGTGAATGTAAAGTATTTAAACTTGGTTTTATGAAAACTTTTAATGAAAATACTAATATTAAGGAAATGTATATTTTTTATTTATTCTTTAAAACGAGTTCCAGTTTCAATGACTAAAGAAAATCGAGGTTTAGGTTGATAAAAGTAACAATTTTTTCCGAAAGTTCCATAGTGAAAGTTATAAAATTGAAAAGAATGTAATCCGTTAATACCTAGGAACTTAAATTATATTCAAAACATTATTACATTATTACATATTTAAGCTGGCCAGCTCTGCGTTTGAGTAAAACTTAGTCTTTAAGTCCTCTGGGGGGACTTCAATAATTCCGGGCTTGTCGACGATACGGGCGGTTCGGTCGCCTTCTTCTACTTTTCCGATGATCCACGCCCTGTATCCTTCTTGCTCTACAATTTCTTTGCAGTAGGCAACGGCCTCTTCGCGGGAGAAGCATATTAAAAGTCCCCCGGATGTTTCCAGTGAAAGGCCTTGTAGGAGCTGGAACATGTTCTTGCAGGCTTTATTCACAGCGACCATTTTTGCTATTATAGGTAAATTGTAGATATCGAAAGACACCTTATTGTTCTGACGTAAAGCTAGCAACTGGGCGCTCCTGAGCAGGCCTAATTCGGCCACAACCATTGCCTCATGCGCGTTGTACTTGTGCATTAGCCTCGCAGCAGTTTTGTTGAGTCTGGCCATTGAATCCATGGCGCCGTGATATGCCTTGTGGACATCCTCTTCGGAGACGACCAATTTTATTTGGTTCCAACGCTCCGGATTGTCGAGCCACCGGTGAGCGCTCATGGCCACTTGGGTTCCTAACGGTTTTGTTAGGACAAGCATATCGCCAACAATTGCCTTACCCTTGAAGATATATCCATTCGGCTCCAAATACTTCAAGGCAACAACACCAATTGTACACGAGTCATCTTCATCTACCTTAATTTGGCAGGCTTTAGTCGATGTGCCGGATTCAATAGATGAGTCCTGAAAATAGGATATTCATGTTTAACACATATTTTTCATGTAATTTAATCATTATTGTATGTAATTCCTAGTCAGCGGGACCCTCAGGGAACTGGCTACTTTGCATAGTGGGCAGTCCTGTCCACGGAAATCATCTCCGTTTAAAATGAATGTGACTTCTTAATTTTTCCGAACAGTGTAAAAAATAGCGCGGGATTTCCGCCTCTGGGTTTACCTTAAACCCCATCATGATCATGGGGATGACAACGTGGCGCTCCTTCTCCGTCATCTTGGTGCTGATCCCGAGCAGCATCTCTATGTTGTCGAACTTGGTGTAGCCCATAGAGTACAGGACGCTGAGGACGTTGGCGCACGCGATTTTCCCCACCATGTACGGATCGTCAACGATAGGATAGAAGGAGTTTGAGACCTGGACGATACAGTCCAGTGGGGTCACAGGGCAGCGGTGCGAGTGTTCGTGCTCCTGAGAGCTGTAGTCCTGCTGCAAGGATGAGACCAGCTCCTTGAACACTATCCGGGGCCGATTGGGGGGCCAGCCCTTCAAGTCGGCGAAGTTGGTCAGCCGAAATGTGGCCCCCAGGTCGTGAGCGGTTGGATCGAACGACTGCCATAATCCCACCGGGATCGGATTGCCCGTCAACTCAAGATTAACCGCATTTACTTCCGCATGGACTTTCTGGTGTTCACTCATTTTTATTTTACTTTAACTGCGAAAAATAATTTGGAACGACAAAACGACGAACGACAAAATTCACAAAATTGACAACGGACGCGTTCTCCCTATACAAAGACCGTGTAATAAGAAAATATGTGCCAAAATGGACGACGAAGGGACGCAAGCTTTTCAAATAGAGCTTTTTCAAAGTTCTTTTTCCCAGTCACTGTGTGTGTGACCAGCAAAGATCCATGGGTGTGGGTCGTGGGGGGGTTGTTTTTGTGTTGTTTTGAGTGAAGATGCAAACCCTTGTGTGCAGTGGAGATGCAAGCCCTTGTGATAAAAACACATTAAATTCTTTGCAATATTATATTATATTAAAATGAAGAAAATAAATAAATATAAGTTGCCACAAAACAGCTCCTTTCATTTTGCCCTACATTTTGAGTATTTATTAAAAATACTTCCGACATTGAGCAGCCCGGGGCCGGAAGAAAGAAAGAGTCAAATATAAAAAAACATGTCCTACTTTGTCTAACATATGCATTTGCATGGGGAATGAAGAAAGAACGAGATAGTTAGATTTCGCTCCAAATTTGATCTCACTTTTAAAATTAGTTTTTGTACGGGACCAGCAGTCCAGTACTTATATGTCAGTGTCTCAACTAAATGAATGAAATTGATGTATTGATGTATAATTTTGAATGAAATTTATGTATAATTATAATAGTCCAGTAGAAATTTACAGCAATCTGACAGCGGGATATTGTTGAACCAGCTCTTGTAAAAGAGGCAACATAAATCGCCACAAAAACTGTTATCCGGGGTGGAAGGGGGTGAGTTTTTATTGGTTGAAAACAGTTTTTCGCGATTTCTGGGTAAACTGTGCATCCTATCGAAAAAAGTTATATGTAGGAGTTGTAGGAAATAAAAAGATCTACAAATTTTGTATTTACCATTTTTACCCTAACCTCAAAATTTTTCGAAAAAATGGCGGAAAACAGGTTTTTCGGTTTTTAATTTTTCTCTTTGACAAAAAAAATTCTATGAAGCTGAAACTTGGGCAAAAGATACCTTTTAGTGTTGGAAAAAGGCAGTAATTTTTTCAGACGGAAATATTTAGAGATTGTTGTTAAATTTAATATAAAAAAAAAAACGAAATTTTAACTGCGATTCCTCTTAAAACTACGCCTCCTACGGAGTTCGGTTTTGGCTTCCTTACTCGTTGTTACGTCTACTTTCGATAAATGGTAAAAAAAAGTATACTGCAATGGAAAAAATGACCGGAAAATTGAAAAAAATCGAAAAAATGACATTTTTCGTGGTAATTTGCATATCGATTGTTAAATAATTGCTATTATAGTACAGTCAAATAAGCCAAAATAAGAGGCAAACCGCGGAATGGGAGGGAATAAGCTGTAAATTTGCATAAACCTTTCTTTTGGTGTTCTCGAGTGACTAAAAAGTCTCATATCATATCGTGTGTGCGTCACAAGTTATTCAAGGCAAAAGGTCACGATAATCGGTTTTTCGCAATTATTTCGCTTCCTATGCTAAATAGCCCTCTCAATTGCGAAGAACACTTAGTTTTAGTTACAAATGTTGGATCGAAAGTGTAAGTTATTAAAATAATTTTTGGCCTGCATAGTTGATGAAAGAAATATATGTATACAGGGTGTTTTGCTAAGGTCTGAACAGGGGTATGCCAATCGATTCTAAATGGTCTCCTCATCAACGTTTGTTCGGACCCCCCCCCCCCCCCCCCCTTCAAATCGGTCCTTCCCCCTAAAATCGCGATTGAAAATTTGGAGAAGGTCAACCTAGAAAATGCTTTATAAGTTCTTTCAGAGACATCCTAGGATACCCACGCCCCATTTAGAATCGACTGGCATACCCCTGTTCAGACCTTAGCAAAACACCCTGTATATATATTATTAGTAATAAATGAATATCGTATTACATTATTAAGAAACTTTAAATACGAATGATTTATTACATTTCATTGCCCAATAAAAACTTTTAAAATTGTTACCCTCCAAAAATTCATCCAGAAAACAAACTCCATCTATTTCGGTAAGGAAAAACAAAAAATAAAAATTTCTCTTCAAAGCAGAAAATCAATTTAACAAAATTTTTATTACTTTCGCATTGACGACTGACACAGGAAATATGTCCCATATGCATATGACATATTTCAATATGAAATAATATCAGATGTCCTGGGTGGATACACAAGAAAATTGAAATATCTTTCAACGCTTGAGAAATTGTATTTTTTATACGAAAAAATAGAAATTTTACATACCACCGCCGTTGTGCCCGTTGTCTGTCTTGTCAATTCAAATACATTTAATATCAGTCCTATTTTCCTTATTTTTTTTTCTTTATTTATCTTTGTATTATTTTTTGCAATACCTTAGCATATTATTCAGGATGACTTAGTATTTATACTAAAAATTCATGTGACAATGCTACGCTATGCAACATTAAGCATTAATGGTAGAAAGTGGTACTACGAATTGAACTGATATCTAATTAATGGAACTGCTCTGATTTTACCGGATAATATAAAGTTCGTCACATAAATAATTATTTTATTGCACAGAGCCATTACACGCCATTGGGATCGCGGTTTTAGTAATCTGACTTTGTTAAAGGATTCTGTAAGTTATTTTGATCGAATAAAAAAAATCTGAATCTGAATCTGCCAATCAGGATCCCGACTTTTTGGCTTCACCACGTACAGGGATTTTACACGGTTCCTCCACTCCATGTTTGTTCGTTCCTCCAAGGCGTCCGGTGTCCTGCCTGGCCGAGTTGTGTGTTGATGGAAGCCGCCGTCATTGTTAGATATGATATCGGACAGGAAGGTTGTGTTTCGAATGTGCAAAACAGTAACGAATTTTAATACAGTGCAACAAATCGTGCTATTTGTGAAAATATTGAAAAAAATAGTCGCACAAATCCGGTACAGTTTAGTGCGGTCTTATATTTGTTGGCCAAAGTGACTAGAGTAACAAGAAAAAAAGTGCTCCACCAAAGTTCGCTGCAATCGATATATGTACGTGAAGTGAGGTTTTTATTATTCTTTATTTTTTTTTTCCTTGTTTTTTTAATCAGAAGAAATTGAAGAATATCAAAAGAAAAATCAGTTGACAGTGCTTTTGGGGCACAAATTTTCTCGGCCCCTGGAAGTACCCCATAAAAATTATTGTGAGGTGGTGGCCACCAGATCGTCGTTTCGTTCGTTTGTGCCGCGGTTGGGAGAAGAGTTCATTTGCGCGTCCAATTGGATCGCCTATTTCACCCAAGAAAAATAATTTTTTCCGCTTGATATCTTTACTACTCTGAGAGGCGCCTTGGAGAGGAGGTTTTCATTTAAATTTTCTTTCTTATTTTGTGGATCCCATCACAGCTACTGGGTAAGTTTTT
Source organism: Machimus atricapillus (assembly GCA_933228815.1). NCBI lineage: Eukaryota > Metazoa > Arthropoda > Insecta > Diptera > Asilidae > Machimus > Machimus atricapillus. The sequence continues at coordinate 10,312,214 of OW121785.1, forward strand.
AGATGTTATTTATATTTAATTTTTTTCTTTTTTAACCCAAGCCCTATGACGAAATATAAAAAAAGCGTTTTTTGTTTCATGCTTTAAACAAAAAAAAATTATTCATCACATACATATACATATATATAAAAAAACAAAAGATTAAAAAAGTTTGGTAGGTCATACTTCAGAGGTGGTCCCATTCCCATATAAATTTTATCGAAATTGATTCAGCGCTTTTTGAGAAAATCAACAAAAAACAAAATATGTACACAGATAAGGTTTTGGTATTTGGTTGTACATTCGGTGCCAGATTGCGAGTATTCAAAATGGCGGATCAAAAACATTTTACTAAAAAATATTACACTAAAAAGAATGAAATAAAAAATTTAAAAAAAAAAAAGAACCGACTCCAAAAAATCCCAAGCCCTAAAAAGTATAAAATAATTATATTAAAAGTCCTCTGCTACTACTTTCAACATTAAATACCAAGACTTTCCTAGACTTTTGAAGGCGGTGTGAAAACCTGACTGATATCGAATACTAACTAAATAATTAATGCAATCAGTTTGTCTGGATTAATTGGATTAATATCAGTCAGGTTTTCACACCGCCTTCAAGAGTCTAGGAAAGTCTTGGTATTTAATGTTGAAAGTAGTAGCAGAGGACTTTTAATATAATTATTTTATACTTTTTAGGGCTTGGGATTTTTTGGAGTCGGTTCTTTTTTTTTTTTAAAAAGTTTTTTTCCTTTTTAAAGCCTTTTCATAACAGCGAATGAATGAATACAATGTCTACCATTAAACTCGCACTTTTCTTTTTTCCTTTTAGTCTCTGACGCATGTCTCATTGGCACTGAAACTGAAGAAGAGATACGCAAAATGCAGATAACTAAACAATCAAGCGTAACACAAGAGGTGGTGAGTCAAAATTTTATTTTTACAATTTAGTTGTTCGGTTTGAAAGTGGGGAAATTGGTTATATTTTTTTTTCGCATTGACTGAAAACAATTTCCTTCTTAGTATTATGGTTAATTATATATTTTCGAAAATCAGTATGTTCCCGTCAACCAATGTAATTATTGTTAAAATCTTTATTTATATTGAAAATAAACCGAATAAGTTTTTACACGTTCCATTTTGCATTACGCTTGATAATCAGTAGAAAATAAATAAAAACATACATCTGAATTACGAAGGCAAGCAGGCGAAGATCGTAAAAAGAAAACTAAAATAGCAAACATTTGCTTTATATGGAAACATATTTGTTCTCAATTGCGATCTTCTAGCAGAATTTTTCCTGGTTAAATTCAATTTAAACGAATCTTTTGTGTAACTTTACATTGTAAACCACAAGCTCATAAAAATAATAGAATAATTGATTTGCTTGAATTTTTCAATAGCATTATCAAAAAGTAAACGCATAAACAACACTTATAGCAATAATTTTCATATCAGTAAATTGAAAAAAGCCAAAATATTGTCGTGACTAATCAGAGTAATTTTATTTGAATAACATTTTTGGTTGCGTTTTGCTAATGCGAAATGCGTAATTTTTATACAATATTTATTTGGCTACGCTTCAATCTGCAAAATGTTAAAACGCAAAAACTCAAGCCAATGATAACTGTATAATTTTTTGTGTTAGTAAACGAAAATAGAAATTTTCGCTCACTTAAAGATCCTAAAGCATACATACCTATTTTAAATTAATAATTAGCAACTGCTTTCTCTAATTTAATAATAATTATTTCTTGTAAATTTGTTAAGGTGAAGGATTCTAAATCATCAGAAGTCATTGATGTGGACAGTTCTGATGATAGCGATTTTGAAATTGTGTCATGCACGAGAAAAAATGCACAAAATTCTCAGAATAGTGAAAGTGAAGAAGGAATATTGAAAAAAACTACGTCTAATTGTAGTTATGAGGATAATAATACTGATAGCTTCGAGGAGCACGTCGGTAGAAAGAAGAAGGTGGAGAAAATGCAGAAAATAATAAATAACCCTACAGTTGTTTTAGTATCAAAATTTTCTCCACAAGATCTTAACTCTACTAAGCCTACAGAAGCTGCCAATCTGGCAGAGAATGCAAGAACATCTAAATCGAAAGTCGATCAACATCTTTTGAAGCCCCTAAAGATTAAGATTAAACGGCTCTCCGTACAAAAAAAGTCTCAATGTACCTGTCTACCTGTAGTAAATGAACCAGTTCCATCAGATACAAAATCAGATGAAGAGATCGTTTCTGAAGATCAACCTGGAGGAGTACTACCAATTATGTTGCAAAAAGACTCAATGGACAGAGGTAGATTATCTGAAGTAAAATCTGATAAAATCAGTCTTTCTGGTCAAAATAATGTTGATATAGAAATACAAAGTTCGGGTAGTGATCCAATAATGAAAAATTGCCAAAATTCATGTGAGTTGGATAGTCAAAATTATCATGAGGAAAATAATGAAGGTTGTCAAAGCAGGGAGTCACTAGAGAAAAGAAAAAGTCCTGGCTTTAAAAGTAATGAAACACTTCCCTATAAAAGGGTAAGAACAGAGAACGGAATTTGGGGTAAGTAATTTTGAATAGTGTCTTAAATTTTGTTAATTTCTTGTTTGTTCGCTGGTGGTTTTCAAGTGATTTATGTTAACAGATCCAACTAATTTGAAAGAAAAAGCCTACCAATTCTGGGATGAAGCTGTAGTGAACGTAAATATCAGCTCTGATACCGAAATAATTAAATGGCGGAACGAACTGCTATCAACCGTTGTGGCGTCTTGCGAACGCCACATCCTTCAGGTCTCCGAGAACTCGCAACAAAGACAACATTTGGAGTTATCTCCAGTTTTTAATCAGTAATTTATTTTTCTTAATTTATTGGCAAGTGAGATATACATATATATTTTTTTAAATACATATTAAAATAGGTTTTCTCAAACTCACGACGCTCTTGCAGAATTGGAAAATATCTCCAAAGTGAAAGACGCTGAGCAGCAGCAGTAGAATGAAAGAAGAAGTCACAAGAATAGCGAAAGCTGAGTAGGAGACTTACAATAATAATTTGAAAAACATGTTGTCCACTTGGTAGTCAAGTTGTCCAAGTAGAAGTCAAATAAGTTATTTTTATTATTAGAGCTCTGTTGAGATTTGTGTTTTTCATAGAGTATTAATTGAATTCCACTATTGTTTTTGAAATGTACAATTCTAAATAACATTTAACCCATTAAAAACTAAATTCCTAAATAAGCTATTTTTATCAATTACTTTGTGGAGATATCCTTTAATAAATATTGGTTTTTGTGGAGTGAAATTTTTCATTGAATTACGTTTAAAATGCATTACACTCAGAACTGTAAAAAAGACATTAACATAAAACTACCAGGAGTTCTTTGTATTGATTTGCAGCATTTTGCCGAAGATTGTCTTTTGTAGATATTATAGATTGTACATAAAATACTCCGACGAAGTAACCTAGACTTTTAAGCAGGAAAATAATCTTCTTCAAAAACCCGGTATCTATTCTAAAATTTCCTTCTTTTCCCACTTTGGGGGAGTCCTTTCTTACCTGAAATTTTTCTTTTAGCAATTTTTCACTCTCTGTTGTTTGCTATCAATTTTTCTTTGCCGCACAATTTAAAATCTCCACTTTGTCTTGCGATTTGATTTATTCGAGGGATTTTTTCCGACGGCGCGGCGGCGGTTTTATCAATGCTTCCGGGTAAAATTTCATCATCATCCCCTTTGAAGGACCGCCTGTCCTTGCACCAGGTGCCCTGTATTTCTTCTTCTTGCTGTGTATATGCTTTAAAGAAATTTTTCATATTTTCCAGGTGTTACGAACGAACTGTTTGCATTTAATTTTCTTAAAATATCGAATATATTTCATGAGTCGTTGGCTCGCTATGCTCGGTGGCTGCTCCTTCCGAATTCATTTTTATCCTTCAGGAGATTTGGTAGATGCTAATAAAATTGCTAATGTATTGATAGGTGCATACTGCCGCTCCAATGCCCAATATATTTTCGAGGCAATATCTTCCCGGAAGCAATATTATTTTACTTGGCAGGTTTATTGATGACGGGTGTTCAGACATTGGAGGGGTGTAATGAGACAGAAAGTATTAGAGAAAAGGACCGAATTCCCATGGAGCGATACACCATTTTGCTTACTTAAACTGGCAAAATAAATAATTCGAGGAATAGGGGCTTAGGCAATTCTTTTGCATATTTAGAATATTTCAACATATTTTATATTTTGCTGGGGATACAACTTGATATTTTTATTTTTTAGCGATATTTGTTTCAGAATGGGAAATTAATGAATAAAATATGACTGGACTGCGGCGAAAGAAAAACGAGTCACATATTATTACGATATATACATATATGAAAAACTTTTATACTTTCGAAAATAAGAAAACTTTATTCATTAAAACATGATTTAACATCATCTACATAGAAATTTTGTTTATATTTTAGAGTTTCGTAATAAATTTGATTGATTGAGCTTCAATAAATCACAAGAACATTATAAATTACAAAAAAGTACACTGCTTAGTTAAAAATTTAAGAATGTCTCCAACCAAATAAAAAATAATTTTATTGTTACACAAAGTTTTCTACTTTTGTCGATCTGGCATTTCACACAATAAATAAGTACTTACCACGTTAATACTATGTCATGTAAAATATTTTTCTATAATTCAAGCTTTTTAAACTTTTTAAAAATTTGTTTCCGATAGAAACCTTTTGTAATTTGAGGTGGTTTCGCATCTTTTAGCTAGTATATTTTTTAAATGAAAATTTGAAAACTTATTTGCGTTCGTGCCTTCCAGCATATACTAAACACATTTCGTAGAAGTGTCAATAATATATATTTTATTTATTCAAAACAAATAAAAAATTATCGTTTATCGATTGTTCAAGTGTGAAATTGTTTCAGAATAAAACAGTTCTCCCTAAATATTAGCAAGATCTAATAAGCAAATTTCTGGCAATGACCAAAACCTCGAAACAACAATTCAGAGGTCTTATAATAAATATACAGAAAAAAAAAAGCAAAATTCAATTACATTCCTTAACTCAGTGGCATCAATCACAAAAATTTAATTAGTTCTGCTGGCCGCAGTTCCGCAGATAATTTCATTAGCGATTCCATTGCCATTCCAACGGCTGGCAATTGAATTTTTTAAGGCTCACTCGACTTTTCCTAGCTCACCCGTGAATTTCAGAGCGAAAATACGAAAATACCAAAAAATATCGCTCTAAAACAGACGCCAGGCTGATTGCGAGATTCATAACGAGCGGGGGCATGGCGATGGTATCATGAATAATATTAATTATGTAGCTGTAGGCCGCGAATTGCGCTATTTGGGGATGTTCCTGCCATGGTACCTACTAACTGCCTTTTTGTGTGCGGTGTACTAAATTTTGGTAAACATTGCAAATTCATTGAATTGTTTACGGACAAATATTAAAAATTTACATTCCTGCAAATTAAGTCTAGAGGTCACGGTGCGTGATAGCGCAAGTAAATTAATGTAAATATTATACCAAGAGGGTATATTTAAAATAATTTTTTATATCGAGAGTTTGTGGCTTCCAGTAGCCAAATTATTTTTGGGTTTAGTTGATGTAACATTGACACCATTTAATTTATCTCTAATCATTTAATTTATAAATTTATGTATATGTATTATATTATTACACATATTAATTAGTCGAATTGAAAGTTTGCACATTTTCTTCATCTTTCATCTTCTTGGGAACTTAGTAAATTATAGCTAAATTATAAAAAATAGGTTTTTCAAGAAAAGTGCATTTCGAGAATTAATTGCAATATTATTTCTAAATGGTGAGCTTGCATTTGTAATGTAGTTAAAATTCAGTTTCTTTCAAATTTTTATAAAGTCATAATATAGTAAATTTCCGAATCTTGCGAAATTTAGTCAATATTATTTTTGAAATGGGGAACAGTATCATAAGAAAATCTATTTTTTGAAAAAGTCTTTGGGAGTTAGAGGAAGATTTGATATGTAAGTACAATATATTAATTCTTTTTTTGTTATATTATATAATATTAGAAAGAGTTAAATTTTTGTTATATTATATAATATTACAAAGAGTTAATAAATTTTTAAAGAAAGTGGACTTGGAGTTCACATCTTCTTGATTACGGATAAAAACATTTCGTTGTATTTATTCTTGAAATAAAATTTGTTACGAAGAAGATAATAGACTGCTAATGGAAGAACTTATGGCAATACTGAAAAAAAATTTTGTAGTAGTAATAATTGGAAAATATATTGCATTCCTAAATTTTAAGAACAGCATGATATTTAATGTTTAAAGCATCGTATTTGAATTCCTTTTCTAATGTAGTTATATTTTACTTTTATTTAAATAATGTTCAATTATTTAACATTAAGATAATTTTTAATTATGTATACTGTATACTATCGTAATTATATTTACTATCGTTATTTACCATTTAATATATTTACTGAATTTAATTTAAGCGCGAGACAAGGAATTAATACATTTTCCTCTTATATAAAATATAAATTAAAAAACAAATACTTTTTTCAAGAATTTTAATTTGGGAATACAACCAAAGCATTTTCCAGATTGCTGAAATCTGACGTGGCTTCCTTCCATTCGCGTGTTCAAAAATTTCAAAGAATTTCATATTTTTCAGATCTTTAATGTTGAAGAAAAGCAATATATTTTTGCTCAAAGAGTTTCATTTCTATGTAATTAACTTCAAACACTTTTAATGATTAAAACGAAAACTGTCAATAACATAAACCCATTTATAGCTACTTTGGTAGCGTATCATCCCATAAAAAGTAAAGAACATCCTCAATCCTCAATCTGTTTGAAATTAATTTTTCAGCTATACGAAGCTTTATACAGATATTTTTTTTTCAATTTGAGTTTTCTTCGGCATGAGTCGTCTTCAGTAGTCTCAATCCAGAAATACTTTTTTACGTAATTAATTTGCTGAAGTTTTTTCTTTGAGAATAGTTTACCTCCAACGCAAAGAATTTAATTTAAGGCCATCGTTATACTCTTTGACTTCTTTAAAGTTGTAAAAGAAAGACAACGAAGCTTCGGAAGGTGGATATAAATTTAAGAGGTATAAGGAATGTAAAATAACAAAAGTGTTTTACTGATATTTACAGCAAAGAAATAAAACTGAGAAAAATTTTAATGCTGAAGCTGTACGTTTCGTTGCACTGAAAGAATTAACTTTAATTTTAACTTTAATTATAATAAGTTTTTCGCGTAAATTAGGTTTATTGGTGGAGTTTTGAAGACCCTGTAATTTACTTCAACCGCCCAGGAATTTAGAATTTCAAAATACTCTGCAAATTGTGTTGATTGATTTTAAAACGCTGTTAAGATGTTATTAAACAAAATTTCTTTATTGAATCAATTTAATTTTATTTAGAGCAATAGAGCCTCATTTCACGTCATCTTTAAAAAGCAAAACATTGTCCAACATTGACGCATTTGATAAAACGACTTCCAATATTTAGTTTATTATCCAGAATTAGTTGGGTAGAGTTGATTTTATAATGTTTGAAGAAAGTGAACTTCTCTAACTACCGTTTCAGGTTCTTCTGTAAGGAAAACAAAACACAAAGAGTTATTATTTTTGAAACCTATATATAAATATAATATAAATTCGTATGTATTATAAATACAGCGATTTATTTATTTTAACTCTATTAGATTCTATTAGTAGTCATTCATTTCTTCTTTCCTTTTTGAGCAACAAAGAACTTTTTCGAATTGAAGATAATTGTTGTCGTTGGAGTGCTTCTTCCTATTTTTTTACGAGCTTTACCGAAAAATATTGTTACAAAAATAAAAATCTATGGAAGCAGAGCTATGAATGAAATTCGGTGTTCTTCAATTTGTGAATAGCGTTGATTTTCTTAAAGTTAATAGCTACGGGGGATTTAATATTTTTGTTACACTACAAAACGAGGTAATTTGCTAACATATCTCCTAATATAATTTTGAATGTAGAAAGGATGTTTAATTTCCGGAAAAATTTTGATATGTTGAATAGCGCAATTGCATCGCTCGGCAATTAACGTTTTAAAGATAAGAAACCCGTATAAATGAATATGAATTACAAGAACCAAAAAATCAATGGATTTAATTTCTTTCAGCTAGTTGTATTGAATTAAATCTCCGATTAATTTATTTAAGTCCTTTTCCAATAAATACATGTGCTGAAAGAAAAATCCTAAGATATTTATTTTTTGAAGACCAGACCACATATTGCACCCTACTCAAATTCAACGTAAAACTAAAACTATTATATGAAGCAGAGTCGCATCTATGCTTAGGAGGATTCTAAGTCAAGAGATTTTAATAACCCTACGGCGACTTTAGTAGCGGCAAGAGATTCTTTGTTGCTATTTTATATGAGCATTGTAACTATACGAAGTTGTTCCACATTTTATGGTAGGTCTGGCGACGCAAGGAGTAATTGCTTTGATGAAGTTCATATGAAGTCACTGAACTGAATTGTTCGTATATGTAAAAACAACAAAAGTTGTGACATTATGCTTTGTTTAATATGTAATAATATGCATAAATAGGCTTAGCATAAATTTTATATGTAAAAAGGGTATTAATTTAACAATGAATATGTAGGACTAAGTTGCTCAAATTGTAACGAGTTCTAAATCTTACCACCTCCAATATTTACAAAACCACGTATGTTTTGATATAATTTTTTATAAAATTTTCTAAGGATTTCTAAGGCAAAAGATGACTGTCCTATCATTTTTATAGTGTATTTGAGGCCTATGTTTATTTTATTTTCAATTAATAATATAAAGTTCCGCTTTTAAGGTTATTTCGTTACCACATAGGCTATTCTCATTGTAGGTATCTGTAAAAGAATTCGGAATATTTTACAAAGTGCGATAAATTAATTATTAAGATTTTTGTTTTCATTGTTCTTACTTTTGCATTATGACATTTTTATAATAACTCTCGAAAACTGATTGTTGAATTAAAGTATCTACATATCATATACATTAATGTACTCTCAGTTTTTTATATTTTTAGTTTCATACAATATTCAAAAAACCATAAACTGGTCTAATATATGTAGGCTACTCTACCCTAAATCTTGTAAATGTCTTAAAGCCAGTAATTCTATTCAATCCAGCAAATTTATACTGAAAAATATTTTCAATGAAGCGACAAAGGCGAATTGGTTTAGAATATTTCCTTTCTTTTTAAGTAACACCTTTACAATTTTCTCGTGATGTATGTAAGTATATGAAATGTTTCTATTATAAATTTATGTAATATTCAATCAAAATCGCGTGTGTTAAAAGGAGTAGAAAATACTACTTCACAATCATAAATTAAAATTTCTTGGAAGACATATGATTTAACTTGACACTCTCGAAATTTTCATAAAATATTTTAAAATATTTTCTGTGCATATAGGAGTGTCGTTCATACCTGATAAGTGATAACATTGATATCAAGTAGATTTTTATTATGGTTTCATACATTCGGATTATTTGTTAGACATCAAACACATGCAATTAATTCATATCGCACAGTCAATCTGGAACACAAGTTTAAATTTAAATAGTCACGAGTCTTAGCATTTCTTTTGAAAAGTGTTACGCGAGCAATCAGCACTAAAAATAGAATTTTTCATTAAAAATTTGTAAAGACTGAGTACAAAATCAAGGAATGATCTGTGGTACAACCGCTTCATAATTGCTCAGGAATTTAAAAAATACATTTTCAAGTCACAATCTGGTTTTCGCTTTGAAATCTTCACGATAACTGAAACCAACGAGATACAGAACTTAGCCACGCAAAGTATTTGTGCAAAGAGAGGATTTTCAGTGGTATGTCACATGGTCCTTTTGAAGCATTCACTGCTTCTCCTGCTGCTGTTACTTTCGCTGCTGCTTCTTACACTGCGATTACTGTTTCCCAATTTAAATATTATTTACCTATCTACCGCATTCGAAAATATCGATATCATTTTGCTTATGGATATCCTTCAAAATTCTTCATATCACCTTTGTTTATATAGTTTGAATTTTTATTTTATAAATATTACCCAAAAAACTTCATATCCTAAATTTTTGTTTTTGTACCAGAGTTTCAGTCAAATACTATAAACGAAATTGCACGCGAATGAAATTATATTGTTGTAATTTGTTCTACACTACTTCACACAATATCTGATAATAATATTTAAAAAAATGTTGGTTTCTCGGTACCAGCCGGCACCTTTATTTGTGTTGTACGATTAATTTTAATAGAACAAGGATCCGCATTCATGTCTTGAGCTTTATGAAATCTGCGCATGAATCCTCTTTTCGAAAGCGTTTCCCTTTTAAGAGAAACATTTTTTTCTAGACTCCCAGAGCTATTCCCGAAAAATATTCTCCTCAGTCTGCTTTCTGGTTTAGGAATATCGGGCTGGTAAATTTTTGTCTTTCATGATTTATGAACTTAGAAAGCTCGTAGCTAAACATCTGATATCATTTAGGAATGTTCAAATGGCTAACAATATTGCACAACAATTCGACAATGGATTTTCAATTTTTCCTATGCAAATAATAAGTAGAAAAATGTAATCACAAATAGTTATTATAATAACTTTTTTTTTTGTATAGAATCGAAATTTAAGGTAGTTAATTATAATACGATTCCCTCAATATTGTTTTATGCACATTGTTCTGATATTAATGATTTCAATATCTTATTATAATAACATTGAAATACTTAAATGAAAAGTTAATGAATGAAAGGACATTTTTTTTTGTCAACTTGAGCAAACTACTTTTGTTGAACAATTTTCCTTATTCAAAAGTAAGGTTAAAACCTGAATCACTATAACCTTTCAGTGATACTTAACATGAACGAAAAAATAAATATCGATTAGTTTTTAATTTGTAATCAAAAAATGGTTTCAACATTTTGTTCAGGCTTTGTGTTCACTTTTAGACTTTATATATCTAGAGATTTGGAATTCGACGATATTCTGAGTGAGGAAATTTCTTCGTAATTATTTTTCGAATATAAAACAGAGTGTAATTTCTCGAATAACTTAACTATCTTGGATTTATTATAACAAGTAACAAAATCGCATTGTGATAAACCTTTCCGGTCCTTCTTACAACCTCAGAGGCACATCAATATGATGACGACTTCTGGAATAAGTCTTTTTTCTCTGTTATCCTCTCCGTACTCGGAAATGAAATTTTCCATCTGTAATAGCACACCATGCCATGGCACGGCACGGTTTGATGAGTCTTCGCCCGGTCGTTACCGTGTCAGTCCTACCAGAAATCAAATTTTAGGTGAAATTCTCTCGAACGTTTTGGAGTCCTTTTGTGTGATAATGTTACACCTGGCACAGCATTCTAAAAGCTCAGGAGTTCTTGCACATTGTCCTGGTTGTCTATTAGCAACAGGAGTAATCAAATAGGCCGACAGGGGAGGACTCCTCTTGCAAAGTTTGTGACTAAACCTGTGTTAAGGACTTGGAAATACCAAAACTCTGGTTTCCATGAAAGGAAGTGGTGCCAACTGAAATCATCAAAATAGAGTGGCTGATATCACGAAAAACTATTGTTTTATATAATATAATATAAAACATTGGTTAGAGTGTTACATTTATGTAAACCACTTTAAACATATATAAAAATAAATACTTTATTGGTTATTTTATGTAGGTAATTTATTTAGAGTGGAAGTGTTTTATGATCAAACCAGCAGTATAGTATAACAAAATATAGGAAAATAGACAATAAACTACTTGTATAAAACAACATTAACTAATTCAAATCATATATCTATACAATAATATCAAAAATACAATTACAAATTTTTCAACTCTTTCAAATAAATTAAAAATCATTTCAATTTTTTTAAGAATCATTTGAATAAGTAAAATGCACTCTTCAAGCGAAAAATTAAATTTTTATTTTGGACACAAATCTTATAGACATTATTGCATCAAAAATAATAATTTTCGGTATTTCGCATTATTTACAACCAAAATGGAGCTAATAAAATCTCCGACTCCATGAGGAAAGAAACTCATTGCCTTTGCAAGCGGGTTCATCCATGGTGTAATAAATTCAGTTGTGGGGCGATACATCGCGTCGGATATAACACAAATTTTGGGAAAACATTGTATTACCAAATATTTCCTTAAATCTTCGTTTATGGAGTCATTGTTTATGTTCTGTCTGCGGCTTTCTGAAAAACCTTGATAAAAACTTGCCCATTAAAGTAATTTATGGCTTTGAAAAGAATAGGTAGCCCAGAAAGCCTATTATTCCCTAAATGTGGGGAAAATACGACTGGATTATTACAATTTTTACTTCCATCGCCATGATATTAGGTGTTTGATTATCTATTTTGGGGATTTTGTATCTAAATAGAACCCAAGCACCAATTCGCTTCCTGTTGGAATAGCTACATGTACCAAACAAACAAAATGAACTGGATATCAAATTAATTTTTTTCAAAAACAATGTTTAATGTGTACTATACATATTGTATGTACATATATTTTAAATAAAACTTTGAACACGTTTATTTCGAAAATTAATTTTTAACTTTCCTACCGTGGCTTAAGAAATGCCATTTCGAAAAGAATTAATTGAAATAAATATCTCTGAATTCAACCAATTATATTCATTCGTTACCATTTTATAGGGCCTTAGGATCTCGTCTACATATAATTTAAATACAATTTTTACAAAAACTTCAAAATTTGAAATTTTCGCCGCAAAGAACAAAAGAGATTCTAAAAAAAAATTTCTAAGTAAGGTTTTTTCTAATAAATAAATAAGATTATGTTTTGGTTTTAGTTCGATTTATGTTTTGTAGCTACTCTCTTTTCAAATTAAAAAACACATGTAGCAAGCCATGACCTGCGAAAAATTTTGAACTAAAACTTTTTCAATAGAAATAGTAGGCTCATACATAATTTTAACAAAATATTTTAGTGTAAGTCAATCATTTCGTCTGGGGCATTCAATGAAACTACATCGTCTGCATTTGAAGAAGCTGGCCTCGATTTTCTATTTCGTGGACAAAAGATGAATCTATACAGAGAATGGGTATAGCTTCATTTTTTGTCCGCGAAATAGAAAATCAAGGCCATATTCTTCCAATGAAAGACGATCATCTCGGTCCAATGACGTAGCCCTTGGCACCACTGCTTTCTTATGGAAGAATTTCGTCAGCTTATAAGGTTTGTTTTAATCCCGGATGGCTCCTTTTTTATACTGGTTAATATACAGAGAATTTGTTGAAAGTGGCCAGCCGTTTTCTTATGTTCAATCATTATTAATAGAAAGTAAAATTGTGCACGAAAGAACAACTAACAATATTTTGTGTATATCAAATATTCCTAGTTTGTGTATTTACTTCTGTGCAGTTTATAATTTAACACAGCCATAAAATCCTAAATAGGGTACTTAATCTCATTACAAAAACAAACAACTATATTAATTCTCGTTTATTTCTCTTTGTAATACTCTAAAAATATTTTAGCATGAAAGGAGTTTGCTCGAAAATATGAGGACTGGACAATAAATGGTTGGAAAAGCTGGTGACTTGGACTAAATATAAAATAATCATCTTATTGCAATTAAAATTATGCAGGCAAAATGGTTAGATGAGTCGAAGTTTTGTTTATTTGAATCTGCTGCAGATAATGGTGATAATGATACAAGAAAATAGTTTTTACCAAAAAATAAAAACCGACTTCAAAACTAAAAAGTTAATATTAATATTGTTTATCACTTTTGAGAAATTTACTGATATCTCAATAATATACCTACTGTTAAAATTTCAAATCGAAATTCGAATTAGTTTGGGTTTTATGTATAAACATTTCGAGTACGTACTTCTAAATTATAAGCAATATACCTAATAAAAAAACATGTTTTCAATCTTTCTATAATGTTTTAATTTTTAAATTTCATACAACTTGAAAGTTTTTATCAAGGAGCTGTGATATTGAAAATATTTTGATATTTATCTGTAGAAGACAAAGAAAATTTAAAGGGATTCATCCCTGAAATGGAATCGATAGATCAAAATCAGCGAAGTGAAGAATTCTTCGGTAGCATGGCATCAATTAGTCGAAAACATTATGTAAATGTCCCAAGCTAATTTTGGATCCCATCGCTTCTAAATGTGCCATTAACCCTAATCGTATATCCTGGGAAAAACTCCTCAAAGTGTTGGAAAGAACAGGTCCTAGAATCATTTAAAACTTTACAACCATTTTCCTCTTAGAGAACTTTTAATGTCCCCGACAGAAAAGTTTGTCAAATCATGCTCTACGAAGCATATCTAGCAGTCCCAGAGGGATAAAAGCACTTATAAAGTGGGCAACAACTACCATCAGAGGCAGAGAAGTAAGTAACACTGGCAAAGTCTCAATGGGATAAAGAAAAAAATGAAAATCCCATTCTATCCAGTGATTGTAGGTACTCGTTGTGCTACGCCGACAATTAAAGGTTAAATTAAGTTAATCCGCTTTTGGAAGTCGAGAAATGGGCTCACTTCCGAAATATTTGAGAGGATCGGCTATTTGGAATTACTGAATAAGGAGAGAAAACGAACTATACGCAATTTGATAAAATATAAATTTTTCAAACGAAATTTAAAATACTAAAATTCAGGGTTCTGACGACGTTGGCCAGTACGAAGGAATTCTAAAAATACCAGAAAATAATTGAAGATACAAACTTGTATAGGAAATTAAAATAAAGCAAGCCTATTTCAACGGGTTGGTAGTGAAATTTAATCTGATGATTCATACATATTGTACAATATATTTACAATTATATATAGTAGCAAACAGATGGTTAAAAGGGCTAGAGCTTAAACTTTTTACCTAATTTCTACAAATATTGAATTACCAATGCCATCATGTGAAATCACATTTTGTGTTTTACGAGTTCGATTGAATTGTAAATTGGGAAAAAGTTTGCCATAAAATCACAATTCTGACCTATCCAAATCGAAATAATCAATAAAAAAAAACGAGAAAAAATAATTTTCTCATTTCATGCTTTTTGAAATTCTCTGCGAATTTGGTTACAAAAAGAGATCTGTATATCATCAAATTTTAAAATATGTATGTGCAAAATTATAATCAAATAATTTAAAATATATGTATATAGATATGCTATTAAAATTTGAAAATTATTCGCATTATTATTATAATACTTATGTTGTATTAGACAGAATTTTATTCTGAAATCTTATCAGTTCTGTGTGGGAGATTTAAATATTTTGTTGTGCGCGAAATCATAAATATTGTTGTAGTCCCTCCAATGAAAAAATCTAAAATGAGTTTTTGTTCGAAAACGATAACTAAGTTATACTTTTTTCAGGGAAGTTTTTAGAACTCCGACCCCCCAAGGAGGAGCGAGATAGTTAGATTTCGCCCAAAATTTCATCTCACTTTTAAAATGAGTTTTTGTACTGGACCAGCAGTCCAGTACTACATTATAAGACAGCGCCTCTCCCTCTCGATTGTCCGGCCGAAAGTGAAGAACATTTTCCAAGTGGTGCGAGCTAAAAGCGATTAATTTAATTAGAAAAATTTGAATTATTATTCTTAATCTTGTGGAGGCGCATTTTTTGGTAACCATTAATAACCGAGTGATTGTGAAAAACGATAATCACCGGCTTTGTAAATTGTGAATCGCTAAAAATAGAACTGTGCAATTTAAGTGAAAATCTAGCCTTTTATTTTTGTCTTGAAATTTTGCAGTTTCCGAAATATTCAACTTTTAATTTTGACATTTTCAACGAAGAACACGCACTTTTCTGTGATTTGACACTGTTGACACTGGTTGTCATCTAAGACCTTGTTTCGTTTTTCTAACTTATTTGCCAAAATATATTAAATATATTGTAAATTGAGAAAGACATGGTCAGTAGGCACTTTGTAAAAGGAAAATATTTTGTTATTGAGCATTTTGTAAAAGGAAAATATCAGTTTAGTAGGCAAAAACAAAATGTGATGAAATTAAAAGTTGAATATTTTGGAAACTAGATCCGACCGCCAAAAAATTCTTGCAGATTCTTCCGTTTTACACCGTCCGGAAGGTCCCTTCAAAATTTCATCCAAATCGGAGAGGAGGGTCCGTTCTTCAGATAAGTCTACTAAACAAATCTTTCCCAATTTACAATATATTTAATATATTTTTGCAAAAAATTAAAAAACCGTCAAATATCTTAAGATGACAACCAGTGTCAATAGTGTCAAATCGGATAAAAGTGTCAGAAAAGTGCCTATTCTTCACTTATACCAGGGTTTAGTTTATATTTTCTATACGGGACACGCAAACATACACCTTTCAATACGCCTACATCATACATATGTATATAAGTATCTATGGCTGTGCTCCGGGGCCATCTTTTGTACCGCAGAAACTAACACTTTCGTTTCTCGGTATTTCGACGAGCAAAAAAAGGACAAAGGGTGGACTGACCTTCCAAAGCAGCAAGCCGAAGGTTCCGCACGCGCCGTCTTGTGCCCTGTCGCCGCTCCGCTGGTCTTCCCCGGTGCATACCACGGGCCGTTCTGCTGGAACCCTGGAACACTGAAAAGCCGAAAACATAAAAGCATCCTTGTCACTTTCCACTTCCGATTCTTGGCCAGACAATGCACTGCACCCACTTTCGCGAATCGTGATCACCGCCACACACCGCCTACACACTGGAAACGAGCTTCCGGACGCCAGAAATAAAAGGAACGCGCGCCGCGAAACCAGGAAGTAAACAAGCGGCGAGTCGGTCGCTTCGCCGTAGTTCCAGCACCAACAAAACAACCGCGCGTCCCTAAAATTTTCACTATGCTCCTTGAAAAACTCACCGGCAACTCTGCGTGTACGTGTGCCGCTCTCAAGCTCTTCAAAGCTCTCAAGTCAAGTCAAGTCAATTTTTTTTTCAAGTCAGTGCGCCGCTGTCAAGCGCTAGGATAGCGTTGCCAGCTCACCGAACTCCCGTTGAGGCGGAGAAGTTCGCAGGAAACCAAACAAAACTCCCTCTCCAAAAAGGACTTGTTCAACCGAACGTTATCCCGAGGTGCGCCTACGTAACAATATTATATTTATTTACGTATGTTGTTAAGGACTGTATTGATGCTCAAAATAAAGCACAGATCAAGCTATAAAATTAAATTTAAGCTTCTAAGCTCAAGTGATTGCAATTGAAATCGATAACGATAAAGAGGCATTGAACCATAATGACATTCATTATGAAGGCATTAGCGTTTTTATTAGAAAACAATCTACGTATATGTATCCCGGTCACCCGATCCGAGAGCTCAATAAAGATAACGAAAAAATTCGATCATCATAATTTCCTAGGATTTATCTAACGTTAAGGAATCATGAATCCCTGCTTAAGCTAGCCAGATTCACCCAAAAGGACAAAATCCATATAAATTCTATAAATGCTGTTTACCCATAAATCTGGTGACAATTTTCATGTGAGGGCCCCCAGCTTCTCTCAAGTTAAATCTCCTGAAGTGATGCCATACATGCGCGATGTATGCAGGCAGTCTTCCGTTTGGGGGCCACAACAATAAACCGAGCAACTGTGGAACGTAAACATAAGGATTCTACCTAAATACGGGCAATAATAACCTAATGACCGTTGCCTATTAATGGGTCTTCGTTACGTTCCATAAAACATGACGGATTTTATTGCGGAGAATCCCGGATCCTTGGTGGGCACTTACCTCCAGGAAATTACTTCAAAGCCTGTTTTTCGGTTATATTTAAATCAGCGGAAAGGGAATGATATTTTATTATAATGAACAAGATAATGCTCTAATTTTGACTTCAACCTTTTTGAATTTTGAATGGCTCCGCTATAGGGCGAGTAATGGGAAAAAAGTTTTATATTTTTTTATTTTTAGACACATGTATTAACTTTTTATTTCTAACCACTCGAAAGAGAAAATCACCTGACTTCGATGATATCTCCAATAGGTGTCTTAAGGAAATTCCTATGGCTGGTCTTCATTATTTCAGCTTTAGTATGAGTTGCTTTTTAAAATTTTATTATAATACAATACTTCCCTATTTTCTAGAAAAAAGCTACATAAATTTATTTCGATCGATTTGCTTTTTTTTACAATTAGTTTTTTTTAAATGGTCTCTCTCACTCTTTAACAAACTAAGTATATGTATAATTAAATTTATGGACGAAAATCATCTCGTATGAGATGAGCAGTTTCACATTCAGTGCACATTAAATTAGACATGCAAATTGTAAGAGTTAAAGAGCACATTCAATCCAACTTTTTCGTAGAAAAGTCTACTGATACGGTACGTTTTTTATATCCAATATTCTTTGAATTCTTTTCTGTATAAAGTTTTCTTGAAAATTGAGAGTCCAGGTTAATTGTACGTTCAACCTCGTTAGACTCCTTTTTCCTATTAATCGGCGTACCACAAGGAAAACTGCAGTTTTTCCTGAGCGTAAAAATTGTCAGGTATCAATTTTCGTCGACGAATGAGCTGCACTATTCTGATCATCCGATAATCAACGTTAAATTACATAAAATTTACAAAACGGACGAGAGAAAATTGGATGAAAATAAAATCCTGTAATTTTCCAATTAGCAGCATAAAACTCAATACACTTGAAATCCTCTTCAGCAAAACAAAATATTTAATAAAATGATGCTAAGGGCTTGTTCGAATCCAAGTTTTCGTCTTCGTCTTCTTCTCAAGCTGAATTAGTATTAAAATTAAGCGAAGGCAAGGCTACCCTATTTGAATTCCTATTTTCTCGAAAATTTACGCTGATTGAGCACTTTTAACAAAATTAGCGGCAACAAATTTAGCGCTGCCCGTAATTTTTGTTTGATTTGTCTATGTACATAAAAAAAAATTCGCACGTTTCTACATTAATTATATCTATTCAAAGAAATAACATTGGCTTATAATAATTTTGTATTTGGAGATATCATTTCTATAGGATTTTTTTCCGTAAATTATGAATTCATAATAGGTTTGAAGAGTACAAAATATCGTATTTTCAATTTTTTCAAAAGTTGG
Organism: Machimus atricapillus; assembly: GCA_933228815.1. Classification (NCBI taxonomy): domain Eukaryota; kingdom Metazoa; phylum Arthropoda; class Insecta; order Diptera; family Asilidae; genus Machimus; species Machimus atricapillus. The sequence goes on from OW121785.1 coordinate 10,331,302, forward strand.
TTAGAAAATAACGGATTATCGTAGGAGCTTTTAATTTAGCTCAAATAGACCTTCCAAAATATTTTATAAATTTCACTTTTTTCACTTTTTCTTCTAATTACAAGTACTCCTAGAGCGAGTTACATTATCTTGCTTCAGCAAAATTACTGGCCAAAGCAATTGTCCTGTTGATATGCGCCAGAGTAAAGAATTAATAAATAAAGTAAATTTACGAACCTGATCCATCCAGACGGTCTCACAGTCTTAAGGTATCAAGTAGCATTCACTTATGGCTCACCTGGAAAAAAATCAAGATAACTATTGTTAGCTTACAAAATTCTTTGAGTCTAAGATATTAAGATTAAGAAAAGATATATCAGTCTTCAGACCGCTTTCAAGGAACATACAACGAATAAAATTTGTTAAGAAGTACAACAAATGAATTCTTTTAATTAAAATTAGAAGAAAGGAAAATTAAATCATATAATTCGCGCTGATGAAAAACTACTTCCCTAATACGCTTAGTATAGAGGAATTATTAAATGTTATTAATCTAGATAAAGATTTAGGCTTTCATTTGAGCTATGTATGCTATTATCAGCCCTCTTCATGTTGTATAATTTTTTTTTAATTACATTTTTAAATAAGCTCAAAATACGATTTGATTCACTTTCCATCCTATTTTTCTCAAAAATGTGACCTGACGAAAAGAAAAGAACTCAACGTTAATGGTTAGCTATTATTCAAAAATTCAGAAAAAACTGCTTTACGTAACACTTAATTTTTTTTAAAAATAATGTAGTTTTGGTCGTATAACGATTTTATTATATGTATGTACATATGTATTATGTATATTTAAATAAGAAACACAACTGATCGAACAATTTTATTATAGATCATTTATATGTTGTTTCCGATTTAGCAAGATTTTATCAATACTAAACTCCAATTACAAACCCAATTCTACTACAATTATTTGGGTTAGTTCAATTTTTCTTCTGCTGGAACTTGTGTTAAATTAAAAAAAGTATTAATGAAAGAGATTTGCATGCACTGCTCGAAGTTTTGATATAAATACATATGTTTAATATTTTCAAATTTGATGATCGATTTACAGAACTCAAAATGACAGATCTTCAAGTAAAAATTGGTAAAACAATTTTTATATATATGTACATAATGTTGAAGGTTTACACATGCATAAGTCACAACAGTTGCACTTGCAATTTATCTCCTATACACATATAATTATTACAAATAGCATGCAGCACTGAGTAGTGGCGACTAATTTGAATTTCTAGTGCAAATTGACTGTGCACCTGTTGCCCCTGTAAATTGAATGTTGCTGCAGCTGTAGAATTTCATTGTACGGATATCGTTGCTAACATAACTTATTAATGTAAACACGTTACCGTCGGCTTAACAAATGTCTGTTGACTGGACGTGGCTGAAGCAAATAGCTCATTTGAATATATCTTCCCAGGAGTGGTTGCAGGAATTATTATGATTTAATGCGGAATAGGAGGAGTTGTTGCGCCTCTCGAGTCGCATAATAGAACGGCAGGAAGTATGCAAGATGTTTCTACGAATTTCGACGAGTATAAGGAATTTTGTAATTGTGTCGAATTTCAAATTTGCAGTCTGCAAAATTCAAAATTATTCAGATCATTCCATTGAATTGGTTGGGATTAGAAAGGGATTTTCATGATGATTGGAACATAAAACGTGATTCAAGGATCGTACCCAGCTCAAATTCTTAATGGGAATTAAAAGGAAAGGTTTCATTCAAATCCAATTAAATATATTTTCCCTTTCAACATAAAGAATTTTAAGGAATTAGATCTCTTTAGAACAGCAATACATAGTAAAAGTAAATTACCTTTATCATTTCTTTCCTGAAACTTGAAATTGAGGACTAAATGTGTTGGGTATGTGCTCAATTTAATTCACATAAATTGATTTGCCATTGTTACAGTAAGCTTAGGAAAGATTAGCTTCCAAGGTTTATACAATTTTGGTCGGAACTTGTGCATCCAATTCATGGGAAGGATTTCTACCAAAATAAGCTTTTATCCAAGGTAGAGTGATTCTGGCAATTTTTGAGTACTTCATCTACATGTTATTTTGTTCTGGTGAATTATACTATTGAGCTGACTTCAATCAATTTTATATTGTTAAATAATGATATTGAATAAATCGAATTTTTAAAATGCTTTAGGTATAAATAGAAAAATGGAAGCATTAAAGTTTTCCTATTATAACTTCTGAAGTTGATATCTTATTCTTCTGCACTACATACAATGCTATTTTTAAAGATCTGAGTTCAATCTGCTACTTATATTGAATTTGTAATTGATAATTTTTAATTTATATAATATATTTAAAAAATGTCATTCAATTCAATTCATTTATTTAGCAGAGTTGATAATATTTCAAAGTGACGGTAATACCAATTTCATACATTAAGGTAAAAGGAATTATTATTATTATTATTAGTAATAAGAATTACTGGAAAATAAAATTGCATAAATATACACCATAAAGCTTCTAACATTAGTAATTTTGTTCAATTGGATTTTTAATGAGTATACTTAATTAATCCGGTCAAAAACAACAAAAATTTTGTTGTCTTGAGCCTCGGTTTACTTTATAATTTTTTTTTATTTGTCATGCATCAAAATAATAAAAAAATATCCACACCCTTGATATGTAATATTTAATACAGTGTTTGAAGACCGTCTTTGGCCATTTTCGATTAATATGTAAAAAATAAATGTTCATCATAGAAGTTTAAAACTTCACTTCACTTCACAAATTGAGTATTTTTATTTTCGAATTCGTAATAAATATACAAAAAAAAAATCCTTTAGACGATCAAAGTATTTCGGGCTCAAAATTTGCTTAATTGCATTTTTATTTTAGAAACAAATTTAATTATGCTAATGTCCAAACCTGGTGCACAAAATAATTTGAGAGCAAACTATGTACATACATTCACATACGAAAAGGTTCGGGAAAGCATTTAGAAGCTTTTTACCTTTATAAAAGTACCTATTTCTTTCTATATACTACATATGTACCTAAATTCTATAATTTTGTATAGCGTACGTGTAATAAAGGCTGAAACTTAACCTAATAAATTGAAATTAGAGGCATAAAAAATGTCATAAAAGTGAAATCAAAGAAAGCAGGTTCATGGGTATAGAAACCTTTTTCTTTTTCAAATGTTATGCGAATGTTGTATTCGAAAGTAGAATGTTAAAAAAGTAATTCAATCGAACGATGTCAGACGATAGTTACATAAAAGCAAGCAACAAAAAATACAAATTGACAAAACTTTTTGGGATTAAGTGCGTTCAGCTATGGCTAAATACTGACCCAGCACGTGACAGGAAAAGCAAGTGAAATGTGAAAAACAATAAAAGATTTTCTATCGGCCGTACAAAGGAGCAAACTATAAAAAGTGAAATTGCTCCTTTTTATAGTTTGCAAGAGTAGAACGGAGTAAAATGTATGATTGAATTAAATCTAGATCTAAATCTTATACTTATGTATATGTATAAATATAATATATTAACATATGAGTATTGATTCAAATTATAGTGCTTTATGTGCAATGCCATACCAAAAATTATCATGACAAAGTTTGTATTCTTTAGGCTTGTTATATGCGATTTAAAAAATTTAATTCCATCCTTTATCTTTTCAGTTGAATATATTGGAGTACTTCTGGTTTCTTGTTGCTTTATGAGAAATCGATTGTTTTAAATGAATTTTGTTTTCAAAAGCAACTATTTTTGTGAAGCAACAATATTTTTATGATAGGGTGTCGATAAAAAGTTACATATGAATTTCCGGATTACAATAATTTTAAATCAAAGTTATAAAGTGTGTATGATAAATTTATGGCTAAAATTTTTATACGCAACTTGCAAACCATATTTTGCTATAATTTTAAACAAATTCGACAGAGGTCGTTTCCTATCCATTTAGTGTAGAGTTTTTTGGCACTCGAAGTTAGTACAGGTGAAATATGAAATGTGAAGGTCTATTTCGATAGGCAGAAACAAAAGTGTGTGAATCTGTGAGATAAAAAATATCGGATACCTACACACTGTCTGACCAAAGTTTTTGAATACTTTTTGCGCAATTGCAAAACTTTAACCTCTTGTGCTCGTAGTCATACATACTTCAACTTCGTATTTTATAAGCACTCCCAAGAGATTAAAAATACAGATGTGGAAAGGCGCTCAAGTTAAAAAGTCGATTTTCAGCAGTATGAGAGGTTGTTTTAAAAACCTAAATATTATTCATACCTTTTTGCTGAGAAAATACATAAAATAATTTTAAATACCTACCTCAAAATTATAAAGGGGGCTGCCGATTTTAATTTATGCTTATTACATACCCCTTAATAAATTCAACGAGCAGTCCTTATTTCTTTTAAATAATTCTAATTAATGTATGTATGTAGATGTAACTTTCTATTCTAAATAAACACATAATTTCAAATTATTATTATACTACTGAGCCGTATACTAATTAGTACCTACTATGTAATTGCCTTGTCCTATTACAGGACAGCTTCAAATTCGTTTACGTTTTTATAAAACTAATAAAGAAGTGTCTGTAGAAAGTCGGCCATATTTAATTGAATTACTACTAATAACGTTAAAAAGCAGAGGACGATGCCAATTATTAAAGGCAAGGAAAACCTAATGGGATTCCCATGTTCAATGTCACAAAGTTCGTTGAAATGTTTCATTTCCTTCACTATTATGAACAAAGTTCTTCAAAGCAATTGCATTTATTACTGCATTAATTTGAATATACATATTTCTATCTTCTATGTTTCTAATTCTAAAGAGCCTATTTTTTAGGTATGGCCTAACCAGATGAGTTTGTAAAGGCAAATGCGCTTATATATTGTTTACATATTGTATGAAAAAGAATAATGATGCTAATAAGAAGGTCCTTAAACGAATTAACGTGTGCTTTAATTTTCAATTTAAAAAATCGTTGGTACTTGCGGGTGTACATCAAACATAAAATGCCTTCTCCCCTCCAAGATTTGAGGCATTAAAGTGAAAATCACAGTGACCTGAATACCCTAATGGAACGACCATAAAGCCAAGCACTGAACACAAATTTCCGCTCTTTTGCTAAAGGCAATTCTTCTTGCTGGAAACTTTGCAGTTAAGTTATTAAATTTCTTTTAATTAAGTCAAAGTTACGTTATCCTGGAATAACCTTGAGCACCCTCTATTTAATTAAGTGGTTATCTAGGACGAAAACGTGTTCCCTTTGTGTTCCGCATTACGGTAGTGAAACTCCAAAAGGCTTTAAGCTTTGACAAATTACTAAAGAGTTTCAGGAGTGGACGTCCAAGCGAGCTGCTTAGTGATGAAGGATTTTATAACTTATCGTGATTAAACAAGCCTCGGAATATTAATAAGTTTTTCCAATAATAGCTTGGTAGGGTCTATAATATTTTTAAATATCTTCTACTATAATACGACGAATATTTTTGTAAGTTATTTTATACATTCCTACATACATATATCTGAAATTGGATTCTCAAAAACGTCTTTAACCATTTATAATATACTTACGGGTTTTCGGGGCCGAATAATCGATCTAACTAATGTAATATCGTTTTCTGCCAGTCAGTTTTTAGAACTTATGCGATTTCCACAAAAATACGTATTTGAGGGTTTTCGAGTTCACTGATTATTATCTGTTATTATTTACGAATTCAATTACCAAAGCTCCTACCTAGTAGTTTTCGGGGACGCTCATTTCAAATGTTTGCTTTATGATTTTCGGAGTCGCTGATTCAATTTAATAATTTACAAATTCAAGATGGCGGACTACAAAATTTAAGTCCAGTATGCAGTTTACACGGAATGTGTGTATCAGAGCAAACTCGGTCATTCAGGTATTACGTATAAATTAAACTCAAAAATCCATAATTATGGGAGAAACTACGAATGAAAATGTTTTACTGCACCTTAGGTAAGTACAGATTATAGTTTTACTGTTGTTTAATAAGTTATTATTTTCATTCGACATACAGATCATTGTAAGTTTTGTCGAAACTGTTTAAAACTGAAATATGTTTCCGTTGAAAATGCGCTAATGGACTTATTTCTTTTTGAAATTTTATTAATCCTGCAAATCAAAAACTTTAATTTGTATAATGAATTTTAACATAACAGCAATACGAGTATTCGAATCGCCTGTGGAGTTAAAATTTATAGGTAATATTACTCTGAAAATTGAATTTAGATTTAAATGCACACCTCATGTTCATAAATCGAAATGATCAAATATTACACCAAACGTAACCAGTTTAATTAAAAGGTATGTAAGTAATTCAACATCTCCTACGGCAGACTCTTCACGATTTGTGATACAAATTGGAGAATCAAAGTTGATTTAAGTCTGTAAACTTCACATAATGTTGACTTAATTTATCTAGCCAGCTGTGAGTTCGCCTCAATTTTGCTCGTCCTGCCCGAACTATGTTCCTTGTAGCTCTTTTCACTGGCTGGTTTGCCTGTTTGGTAAATTTTCGGGTGGTTATTCGGATTTCAATGATATAAAGCATTATAAACTTTTCCGGAACATTTTGAAGCAATTTCTTGCAGGTATCGTCCATGATTACCTACTACGCGAAGGGTGCTCGATAAGTTTACTTTGTTAAGCTCAAATTCAGGAATTGCATTTGAAATTTGCACATGCAGCTCAGATGCTGTGCACACTAGAGGTAAGTGATTCATAAAATTTTAATTAATGTAACTCGGACAAAATTTTACCAGTGGTGTTCGCAAATAGAAATGATAAATTCTTATTCAAATATTTCTACGTAATAGTCGCGTTAGAAGTGCAATTCTGTTAAATGAGATATATGTACTTGTTTGCTGCATAAAGAATTATGTACATCATTTTGTCTTTCAAACTCAATAGTGGTTTTTATTACATAAGTTCATGAAATGAACCGTATACGTATTAGTTTAAGGAAAATTCGAGGCTTGTGTATGAAAATAATTTCATTGTTAAGCGCACGGTTGGTAAGTTTTAATTTCAAATTTTAAAATACTTGCTTACTTTTAAAATGTTTGAAATATGTTGGACTTATTGTTACGGATTTAATTTCAGAATTTCATCGTTCTTCGTTAACTCCAATTATGAGTTAACATTTAAACTCAAGCAGAAACGATTTTCGAGGTTTTATAAATTTTCGCAGAATTCTCCCATTGAAAATTTTCATTCATTCATGCATTTTCCAGTGTGCAATGCTTCAGAGTTCTTAGAATATTACAAAAAAGTATAAGTGTACTTTCATGCCGTCTTGTATGATGGAACGAAAAATTAAATACCCAACGTTAAAATGTTAGTAAAATAAAACTGTTCCACGAATCCCACTTGTATGGATAGAAAATGAAAAGTAGGGTTAAGTCGACTATACAAATATGCAATTTATGCATTCTTCGAAGGAAAAACGTAAGACAGAAAGAGAATAAAATTAAATTTCACTTAGGAATATAATATAAGTAGCACTAAAAACAAACTTTCACTCCTATATTTTTTGAAGAACTAATAAAAATCTAAAACAATTTTTAGGCAATAATGTCTATTCTAAAGGAAATTATCAGTATGATATTATAATCAATAATTAAAGCCTCATTTTTTAAAATTAAATTAAACTAAAGAACTTTTTAGTTTAAGTCATATACGTGAGCGGTTTTTTTGTTAATATTTCAAGGCATACATATGTATAGGGAAACTCAGAAATGTATTATTTAAATATAATATAGGGAACATATTCATATGTATCGTATATGTGATGTTGTATAAAATGGCTTTTTATTGCAACTTTTGCATAATTAATTGCACTAGTCGTGTACATACTTCTACTGATTTTTCCCTGGGGCTATAAAGGGTGCTATTCATCTTCTCAATAAAGAGCCCTAGATTTTGTGTACATATCCTTTTAATACCTAATACATTCCCATACAACAGAAACATTTGATTCGGAACTAGAAATTCAATCTTTCTACAGCCACAATGCCACCGCAGCCTCAAAAAGCCGACCCAAAAGAAGAATAGCTCCACCAAGAAAGAGTAAAATCCATCCAGCTAGAATGAATCAATTTCTCCGCGTGTTGTTTTTCTTTAAGGTAGCACCTTCGCTCCTTTCAATTGGCGAAACGTGAAAAATGTTGAGGACCATTTGTTAACCTTAGAAATTCCTTCAGGTAAACTGATTTAAAACGAATTACGTTTTATAGATACGTGAGAGGTTACTGAAAGCATAAAAGAAATGGAAGAGAAATTGCTATCGAATTTTTTCATTCAGTTGATTCCTTACACTTTATTTCAAAAAATACGTTCTTGTGTTTTGGGCGATTAATTCGAACTATTCAAAATTGTGATAAGTATCATTAGCGATTTCAAATATGTAAATGTAGGTATAATATAGGTACATTACACATACATACATATGTATACATACAAAAAATAATTCAATTTTAATGAACTAATGCTTTTTAGAAAGCTTGTAGCTTCCAGTTGTTTATGACTCTACTACTTTATTCTAAACGCTAGAAGAGTTAGAAAAATTAATTTTTTAATTTTTTATGAACTTTATATTGTTAAATTGTTGTTAAATTAAATGGAAACATTTGACAGCTTGTTCTTTCTCCTTCAAAGTATTTTTTGTTTTAATTTTTTGAGCATTTTTGCTTTATGGAATACTACTTTACGCAATTCAAATTTAAAAAAAAATATTTGTTTTAAACTGATTTGTGACATATAGGTTTTAATTTTTATAAAAATTACATAAATCTAAGAATGGGAGAGTTCGACTTCATGACTTTATGAATTTGGAAGCCTACTTATGGCTGCATAATATTGTAGTTACTAAGTCTAAAATATGTAGATCTGCAGGATGCCTTTGTTCTTCAATCTACGGTTTATAATCAATAAATATATACATATTTATAATTCGTATGCATAAAAGTATTTATTCCATCAATTGATCATTGATTTCTGTAAAAAATCATAAATAAAGTAAACAGAAATAAAATTTCGCAAGCGTTTTGGGGGGAAAGAAAGATAAGAAAAGAAAAGAAAAAAAAAACTACCCGTTCCTCCCCTTGAAGGACTTCTTTTGAAATTGGATGCTCAAAGGAAAATGAATTGAAAGAAAAAGGGACTTAGAGGCACGTGTTCTTGCACAAAGAAAAATTCATCACAATTTTTGTATGGTGGACAAATGTTTTCCAAATTTAATGGAAATTTATCTTCCCCACATTTTTTGAGCTTTTGTATCGTCAATGAAATCAAAAGAGTCTCGAAATAAGCACAGTAATTTTTGTCTTTTTACTTCAAAACGCTTAGACGCAAAAACAGCGACGGTTTTTTAATAAATTTAGAGAATAAATTCCACGAAAGGAAATAAATAAGAAAAAAAGTAAAGGAAAAAAAAAATTTTGAAGGGCTCAAAGTTGAATGGCTATTGCTTTTATGAGCATAAAGTGCCCCATAAGACTTATAACGTGAAAGGAAATCCATTCAGAGATGGATTTTCTACCATCCACTCCTTGAGCATCATAAGCCAACAAAAGGGCCAGAAGTGAAGCATTAATAAGGTCCAAACTGGAGAAAAAGGGATTTTCGTGTATAAATAAGGTACAAAAGTGCTTGGGATGCCCTTCATCTTCCGTTTAACTAAAATACGTCTGAGTGAGTCGTAAGGCAGACTTTGGAGCAGGACCGGCCAGGGGCCAAGGGCCATGTAAAAGCTGCCGTGCACCATAAAGTTTCACCACTTGGTCTCCGGCCCTTTCCGCCCTCGCAGGATCACCCTGCCTCCCACCATACCATGAAGCAATATCGAAATTTATTTTCAACTGTTCTAAGGACTGAAAGGCCTTTGTGTCCTCGTCCTCATCGTTCTTGTTCAGATTGAGCTCCGCTGAGGATGGAGGCGGAGCCCTTTTCTAGCGCATTTAGCTGGTGTGCGACTAAACCATTAATTCCGTCAGCTGGCGTTCCTACGTTGACACCTCATTACAAGAATTTATGCCTCTTGTGCCTGTTTATTTTATGGTTATAATACCTACGTGCTGGCAAAACAGGCAACATAACAATATCATGGTTTTTGGGGACGGTATATAGCGAATGGGTTCACGTGCAATTTTTCCAGGGTTCGACGGCAAACAGATTTATCGCACTTTTGAAGTAGTTGATGGAGCACCTTCGAGTGGCGTGACTTGAATTTTAAGATAATCTTAAACTCAAACATGACCCTAATAAGTCTGATTCCGATGTTATACAATTGTGATTAACTGGACGAGAAAATTTTCGATATTGCTGCTAATTCCTTGCTAATTATTATGTGGGCACCCCAATGAACTTTGGACTCTTGTGCTACATTTCTGATCTGTTTCATCCTCAACCACAATTCGATACCACCATCTTGTTCCCCGCCCAAATAACTTTGTGATGACTATTTGCTTAGGTAGTTCCTGCAATCCTTGCACAGAAGATTTATTGTATACTGGTCCTTCAGTGTGGCCATACGGTTAGGCTTAATGCTTAGCTGCAGCTCTACTCTGACTTTCGATAAATTGAAACGATTTGTTGAGGACATACTTTGGTTTTCAGGATTTGCTTCGACTATGTGACGATGCATATCTGTTTCTCGTTTCAAAAGAGTTATTTATGGTATTAGATGCCTGCCTGAACAGTATTTTAGAGAGGATCTCGATTGGCTTGTACCTATATGCTAAAAATGTAAGCAAAACCCAAGTCATCAAAAGAATAAAACAAAATAAATTCGTTCAAATTGTCCAAGTGTATGTTATTGTACCTACATAATTTTTTAATTTTCTCGAATCAAAAGTCGTGCGTATATCATAAAATTTAAGAGGACATTTAGAAACATCTAATCTAATCTTTTATTTGGAAATATGTTTTTCAGCTTCGGTATATAAAAAGAGGAAAACTATTTCGCTATCTTAAAAATACATTTTCATTATATTATAACTTATTATACATTTATAATATTCTTTCTTAGTCAATGTTCTTAACATTCTTTGTAAATGTATCTAAAAAAATTTGAATATAAAACCTTTGAAATGGATATAAACAAAGCATGACTAACTATAAGTTCAATTTAAAAACAGAATGTCCATTATTTTTCTTTAAGCTCCTTAAATTCCTAATTTACATTTCTCAAAGCCGTGTTTTAAAATTAGAAAAATATCAACAGAAAGTTCTATCTATTATTTTGAATGTCTGTATTATATTTCGAATGCGAAGTTCGCATCGCAATCGATAAACGCATACACAAAACTAAAAATTCACCTTACTTAAAAAATAACTCACAAATGGATTTATTTCAGCACCCAAAATGTAAAATGTTGAATTCATCAATCATTTCATGAATTTGCATTGCTGTATATAAAAGTAAATTTTGTCGTGCCATACAAAAAATATTTACGTTATTCTTCTTATCAGAGTTTACTCAAGCAGAACGGTAGAAATAATGTGTTTAATTAAAAGTAGGAAATTATATAAATTTCCTAATTAACGGTTGAATTAGCTACGATTAAATATATTTGAAGGGAGGAATAAGTCAACAGATATAAGAATAAAGCAAATGCCACACCAAGAGTCCTGAAGTGGTTGTATAATCGCAACATGTTTATTAGTCACAGTCAACGAAGCATGAAATTGAGTGCGATGTAACATCCCTGAATTTTCCACTTTACCATATTATTCCCCAGAGTTTTCTGATGAAGTGTGCCCCGACTCGTTTCAAGTAAAAGATTATCGGAATGATTTACTCCTTATTTGGACAGACTAATTTTAGAAATACGCCGAATTCGGATTGTGGTAAGATAGATTTCTACTGTAATGGATATATGTATAAATATATATGTAATATGTTGGAAATAAAACGACATTTTCTTTAATTTGATACCTTTAAAAATTTTCAGTGTATTGGTACCACAAACAAATTAATTTAAATATGTTACGCCACTTCACTCATGGTTTTGGAGCAATACTGAACAGTAGACACCCACTAAGCCCCAAAAACTCATGTCAAGCACGATTCGGTTTTGGTTAAGGATTGTTTCTCCTAAAATGGTGTTGGGCGCTTAATCAAATTAGATGGTATTATGCATAAAGAAATAGACATATTTAAACATCTTACTAGAAATTCTTCCGTAATAGTGGAATATTAAAACGATCATAAAAATTTGAATATGGCAGGAATCTACAACTTTCAGCAAAAGTTGATTGTAATTGGTTGAGATATTAAAATATAATTCTGAATTTCTTTGATAATTTCCTGAAGAAAATTGAGACCCTAAATTAAAAGAAAGTATTCTGAATAATTAATACTTCTAACAAAATTTATTATTTTTATTTTTAGATCAATAAGTGTGTATCTATCTATTCAAATATTTGGATAAATGGATAAATGGATAAATATAGTGTTTATTTACTTACATTAAAAGGAAAAATCATTTTATCAATTTTGATCGTCATTATAAAATTTCTTTCTAATTTTAGACGCTTTATAGAATTCTTGAAATTAAAAAGGAGCAGATACCTATAAAATAGTTAAGGCTAAAAAAATGACTTCCACTTTTGAAAATCACGTAAAACAAACACTTTGCTTATTTGTTTTAAGCTCACCTACTTTCACCTTAACTTCATCCCAAATGTGTTCACCCGGTGTGTAACTTTGATGCGGCAAAAGGAAACTTTTCGGAGACAGGAAAACAAACATTTGCTTTGAAAGGTTTTTCGTGCATAACTTCTTGAATATGTTTCTGAAGAAAAAAACAAAAAATCAGTGGAGTTCAGTCTAAGTGAAGATGAAAAAGAAGATCTATCTGAACATGCAAAGCCGAAAAAGGACAAATTACATCCATTCACTTCAGACGGAGCCGCGTATGTACCCGACCCAGTTTTATCCTTGTCGGCATTAAGGAAGACGAGTGCAGGGGTGGGTTACTCCTGCTGCACCGCGTGAATACTCAAAAGATATAGGCACAAGCCCTGCAAACAAAAGTGCCATAAGTCGGCGTATGACTTACCAGAATTTCACTTTAATTCAATTTCCTTCGAGTTAGTGCCTATCTCCGAGAGCATTTCCTTGTAATCTGGGTGCAGCTGCTGTTCTCCACGAGGATGGTAGTATTAAAGTGATTAAGTAGGGAACGATCTTGTTTTTCGCATTACCTATCTTCCTCTACAGAGATTTATTTAAAGTTTTCCCACATTCGGAGGAATATTGTTGCTTAGCTGCCAAACCTTGGTGGATGCCATAGTTGCCACAAGCACACGCAGTTCCAGAAAGTTGCAACTCTACGAAAAGCAAAAGTTTTAATTAAATCAGAAATAAATTTACTATATAATTTACGTGCAAAAATTTTCTAAGTATTACTTAAATTTTCTAATTACTATAAATGTTAAAAAAGGTGAACAACTTTAAAATGAAAACAAAAAAGCATGAGAATTTAATATGACGCAAAATACAAAACAGGTTAATTTTAAATGTTTATAACTTTGCTCCAAAAATATTCCCTTGACTCCTTATCATTTCATTACATAATTTCGAACAAAATGAAAACATTATTTAAAGAATTTTATGAAAGATTTTATTATCACACAGGAAATGAAAATTCTGTTTCGAAGTTTAATTAAAAAACTTTACATGGTGTAAGTACTTGAGCCGACGTAATCAGTAAGCAAAATTTTTCTACATATTAAAGTCCAAGTACACTCGACTTCCTTCCTGATTATTAAAGTTTTTTTTTTTCCATCTGGAAACTTTGGCCATATCGTTAGCGTGCGAGAGAAAACGACAGGGAAAGCTTGAGAACAAAACGCTGATTTTGCTTTCCTTTTATTTTCTTTCATTTAGTTTCGAATGAATTTTTCATGTAATGCAAAAAAATTTCAATATCAAAATGCAAATCGGAACTTTGCTAATTCGCTAATTAAAGGTATAGTTTCAGTTCGAGGAATTTTTTTGAAACAAGTGTCAATAACTATTGAAATATACAGATGTTCAACATAAAAAACTCGCCAGTAGTTTTAAATATATTACAGATTTATGCAAATAAGTTAAATTTAGATTCTATTAAAAGAACAAATTTCATATTAAGCTGTTGCACTGAAATTCAATTCGAAGGTCATTTTACCTTTTTATAAATATATGGTAAGATCTCGGTTCGGAAATACACTTAAATTTTCAGTTTCACTGAATTTAAAGCTATCATATATGTACATATGTATATAATGTTTCAGTTTTTAGATTTTAAAAATTTCGTATATTTCAAAGTAATATCTATTTATACATACTAAATGCACATAGGTTCTAATATCTGGGATGGTTGGCTCAAAACAAAATTTCATACAGTCTCTACATTACAAACGTAGAAATATACATTATGTACATTATGTAAATATAAGACAATTCAGGAATTATACAATTGCCCTTCAGAGTTTTGAACATAGGTTATGCATAACAATTTGCCTTGCCACGGATTTTCATATGCTGTCTCTGTTTTAGACATTTTATAGAACTCTAAACTCCCGTCCGTTTGTCATGCCACTTAAATTCTGAATCTCGCTGTCTTCCTACATATTCAAAAGTCGAGAGTGGTGCAATAAAAATTATTTGGTAATTTTATTCTTTTAATATAATTAAAGCAGTCTAGCTAAATATTTTAAATGTTTATGATAAATTTAATTCGAGAAGGAAGATATGATGATAACTTGAGAGCATTTGTATAAAACGATTTTTCTAAATGACCACTGAAAAAGAAAATGATCAATTCAGCGAAATGTGAAAAAATTAATATACCTCGTTAAAAGTTATGCTGATTCAAGGTTTTTATTACGAGTTATGAGTTCTTGCTTTTTTTTTGTTTTTAAATGGTTGAATTGAAGGTGGGTGAAACTTTTTTAATTAGAAAACTTTCTCTGCATGTGACCAATTTTAAACTTTTTGTGGATGGAAGAGTAAAAATGATGTTAACAAAAACTCATATACATACGTTTAAACGTAGAAAACGTTTAAACGATATTTTTCCATTTATTCTCGTCAAAAATTCCAAAATCTATTTCGTTACATTATTCTCATTGCACAAAGGTTTATAGAATTGAAAATTATCTACATGAGGAATTACGATGTCAAAGCATTACAAGAATTCATTTTAATCGTCGTACTTAATTTAAGAAATATAAATAGCTATAGTATTATATTAGTTATATATTCATATTATATTCTATACTCTATATAAAAAAACTCTCCTACCGCAAGGAAGTCATACATTAATTTATTTAGAAATTGGGTAAACCATTTGGGGAGCTCACCATTTTGAATTTCTTGAAAACAGGATTACTGAAAATCCTTTATTATGAATATAATACCTTATGAGGGTTTAATATTTTTAATAGTGCACCCAGGAGGTACCTAATACTTTTTCGAATGTGTGTTTAGAATTTCAGAGAAATCGAGCCATACATTTTTGAGTTATTGTCTTACGCCGCGCCGTTGTGGGACTCGTACAAATTTTTAACAAAATTGAGTTATTCATTCTATACGAAACATGGTTTTTTTAATTAATGGAAATTTTGCATTTTTTTTCAGGGTAATCCCTTTAAGTCCTTCAAGGACATCGAGCAAGGGCTTATTCAAAAAAAAAATTAAATTACTTTTCTAACGATACCTCATTCATAGAAATATTCATTGAAAAATTGTTTTTTCATGGTCCAAAAAATTAAATTATAGATAAATGTTGAATTTGAATCCCCATATCTTTTACATTTGGAAACGGATTCAAGTAAATGAGGTGTCGTTGAAAATGTAATCTTATCCTCTTTTGAATGAGTTCCCGCTGGATGTCCTAAGCGTAAGGGAATTTTGGGTAGGGGTGCCAAGAACAAAAGTTTGTTCAGGGCACCCCAAGAATTCGATTGGTATATTACGTATTGTACGTCGAATACGAGCGTCCTTAAGGATATTGTGATAAAACTATTTCACAAGAATTCATCTCAAACATAAAAAGATTTAATATGCTAGTCGTCATTCCCAACCAAATTCGAATCGTTTTATTTCGCCCACAAAATATAGTCTTAAAAAAGACACTTCTTTTCCGGCACGAGTGCTACGAAGAAGTCCTCCTAAAGAAATCGTGACCTATTTATAGTTCGGCCTAGTTTCTTATCTAACCGGCCACTAAATTGCTTTCCTCTATTTCTCTATTTTTTTGCTATTATTATTTTTTTGTTTTTGTGCTTTGTTATTTATTTACTACTCATTTCTGTATTTCGGGTGAAGAAAGTTGGGTAAATTTTTCATTTCTCCAGCGACGATGAGGGCGCCAGAGGTTAGTTGGATGGCGCGACTCCTCGTTGGCGACGAGGGGAGCTGAAATTGGTGGTGGTGGTGGTGGTGGATGACCACCAGGCCTAAATTAGCTAAGTTATGGCGGAGAAAATTGAAAAACTTTTTTAATTTACTTTTTTTTTCTGCTGTTGGTTCACAATGTTGAAGCCAAATTATTGCTTGTTCTCTGAGTCTAATGTGAATCAAGATTAACTCTTATTGCGCCATGTTGCCTGTGCTGGGAAAGTGTTTTTTATTTTTCCTAAATAAAAGCAAAAAAATACATCGCAGCAACAGAGAACGACTAATGGGAGCAGGTTGCGTCGTCCTCTAAAGAAAATTTATTTGTTGCAATAATGTGCAGAAATATTTCATAATATTGCACAGAATGAGCACACAAATTGGGGAGATTTCTGTAAAATTAATGAATTTGCTCGAATGCGGGTAGCTGGGTTGCTAAAATTGGTCCACAGTGAAAAGTTAGGAGTATTTAGGTTTATAATCCCACCAAGAATTTTCTGACTCGATGAACTGTGAAACTTAAATTTTCTATTTTATTTAAAGGAAAAATGAAATGTTATTAGGGCATCCACTGGGACCATATGTCCCAACAACAGACGGCAGCAAAATAGAAATTATACTAACCAGGGCACTATTTTGTCATATATTGTAGATAAAAGTTTTATTTGGTTTTGTTGTGGGTGGAATTGTCATAAATCCATAAAATAAAGATACTTTTAGTTAAAAGGCTCCCAGAACTATAATTAGAGTCGTTTACTATATTGCAAAAATTATTAATATACGACCATTTTATTGTTCCTCAATATCCACTAAAATTTTTTTCAGCGTACTATAACTATCGATGACAAATATCTGAAAATTTACATATCACTTATTGATGACTTACATACATAAATACTAAGTCAAAATGTGGTCAAGTGCAAGTCGGAATTGAGCACTGAGAGTTTTGTACTATGGAAAATCCTAACAAGTATAAACTTAGTTTTAATCACGATCAGAAATTATCTCAACTTACTGATCGATTATGTTAAATTTCAATTATTTTATCCTAAAGGGAAACTTCAAATGCATTCGTAAATTAGGAACCTCTTGTCTTCTCTTGTATAATAAACTATTTTTAGTATTTGTTAGCTAAGTACAGACTATGAGTAATATTGTTAATAACTTTGATAAACCTAGTAACAAAATTTGTCTACGAACCAAGATTTTGATGGCCTCACAAAGTATTAAATAAATTGAGCTAGCTTAGTAAAAATATCAGTTACCACATCTATGGTGTGTTTACTGATTAATATTATAATAGCGTTGTACTAACAAAATACATACATTAAATCGATTTATTTGTACTTCTTTATCTTTTTCCTAAAGGTAAAAATCTAATATCAAGATGAGAAGCTATAAAAACAAAAGAGTAAAGAACAAATTATTTCTGCAAATGCACTGGAAAATTAAATTGACTACTTTGAATCCTGTTGGGATTTTTGTGAATTCACTAAGGAGGAAGAGCAGCTTTTATTTGCAGTGGCGGTTATATCTTTCAGGTATTACAGGTGTTCCCCTCTTCCTATTCTTGTAAGCTTAGATGTTTCTTCGCCTTTTGCAAGAATTGCAAATAAAACGAAAGAAAGTAATTTCATTTTATTGTTCCTTCCGGCCCATAACTTTTAAATTAATTTATTTTGTCACGTTTTACACGAGACGATTCGTTCGGAAAATTGAAAATAAACGTGTGCAAACAAAGGATATCTACCTGGATTCTTTGTAATTTATATAGACACTTTGAGAAAACATGTCAAAATTTTGGAAAGTATTAAAAATCTGTATTGTAGTACCTACTTATATGTATAAAATTTGTAATTATGTATATAATATTTTCGATGATTATCGATGATTTAAAAAAAACCATTTGTTATTCGAAACATGTAGGTACATATATTTTACTCAAAAGATTAAAGCTATTATTTTTAATTCCGCAAACCGATTAAACTGTCTCGATATATTTTGCTCATCGATGATTTATTTTGGATCGAACGAATAAGTTTTAAATTAAGATGTACATATAGTATATAGACAATTGGTTTTAATCAATAATATTTGTTAGATTCAAATCCGTAGAAAACTGCAAAAAAAACTCTAGATTTTTCGCACCCGAGAAAGGTCTGTATGTACATCCTCTTAAATCAGTACACAAATAAGAGGTAAATGAAAATTCTGAAATATTCACCGTGGTGGCAAGAGGATTAACGATAAAAGGTCGGAAAACACACCTTTAAATCATTTCGTATCGATTACAGACAAAAAGAAAAAACCTTTTCTGCTTATAGTCTTCCATTTATTGGAAAAATTTATATTCATCACTAGAGCCTATTGAAAAACTAGTCATTTGCAAGGGCATAAAAATTGATAGCAGAGCTCTATTTTAGTAGGTATAGCAATAGATACCTAATGCAGCAACCTGCACTTTACTCCATTATATCTACAAAAAATGGCTGTAGCACGTTTTAAGGGAAAATATTCATTCAATGTATGTAAATGCATGTCTCGTCAGAAAGGTTTACAAGTGAAAATTTTTTTAAAAATTCAGTGAAAGTTAATTTTCTTTTTCATCGTTCACATCGTTTAGTATGAATGGATATTTTTGATCACGCCTAAAAAAAAACTGGCGTGAAAGGTTTTCATTTTAATGAAATTTGGTCTGGCGCATTGTATAATGGAGGCGATTTGGTTAACTTAAAAACACTTCGTTATAAAGAAAAATGTAATAGTAACGAAAGTGAGAATATTGCGTAACTATAAAGTTCATTTCTTTAAACTTATATTAATTATATAGAAAAAAATATTTTAAGTCTACAAAGTTTTATGTAAAACTGACAATGGTATGCCTACAGAAAATTGTATATGATATTGTCATGCCATCAAATCAGCGAATGAACTGTTATAAGTAAAAATACAATTTAACTATTATAATAACGACTTTTTTTGTTACGATACATAATAAGAGTTATAAATTATCATTTATTTCTTTAGATCACGAATATAAAGTTATCGGATAACTTTTAATTGCCAGATCAGGAATAAAATTTATCAGATGACTTTTATGTCTTTAGGTCAACAATAAAAGTTATCAGATGTATTTTATTTTTGTTTTAATCAAGAATAAAAGTTATGTTTCAAGTAATTTTAATTCTTTTAAATCCAAAACAAAAGTTATCAATTGATTTTAATTGTTTTAGATCAGGAATAAAAGATATGAAGATCTTAAAAATAACACAACTTCTTGCTACCCAGCTCATTTCAACACAACGTCTAGCAGTCTAACTATGTATGTATGTATGGTTTTAAATATTTTAAAACCTTAGAAATTAATTATGTGAATATAATAAAATTATTACTTAAAGTAATGATTTAACATTATACAAATGAACCAAGGAAGCAGATTAGGGAGCTTTAAATATTTGTAAAAATTCCTATTAAACTATATTTTGTTCTGGGTAGGTTTAATCTTACTACAACAGATGTATGTAATACTTGTCTGAAATATTGATAAAACTATAAGATGATTGTGCATGTTGTATAACTCTAACTCAATAATACATTTCTAAAATCCATCAGAATTCGAATATCACATGGGAAAGTATATTTTGTTTTGAGTTATTTCTGAAGAAAATCCTATTGTGTGGCGATTCCTTAAGGTACTGAAGTATTTCTCTTCATTTTTGGTATGACACGAGAAAAATAATATTTCTTTCAGTTTGTAGACAGACAGTAAAATCATCCAAGATTCCCGGGATTGCAACAGATTTGCACGTAGTTCCTTTCAAAATTCAATTTCTGAATGCAAACAAAGTAAAATACTTCATGAAAATTCTTTGAAGAGTTTTTCTATATGTATATGTAGTTTATTATAGAAGGAGTAGCTTATAAAACTTCTTTTGCGTATTGGAAAGACATTTTTACCTTATTTTAATATACCTCTACATTTTCCTAACGCGCAAAAATGTTTACATCAAGGCCAAAGCTCTTTAATTACATTTCATTAAGTACACAATCCTTCTCGGTTAATAAATTTCGTGGCTGCAGAGGAAATTTCATTGAAACGGAAATAATCCTGTTGACATTTGGGGCGGAAAAGCTCAGAAAACAGGTCTTAACCCAACCTGTCGGAACGGATTACACCTTTGTTAGGCTCCGCGAGATAAATGACACTCTTCTGAAATTTGTAGGTGTAGAAACATCTACCCGATGTATACAATTGTCCAAAACAATTACGATCTTTTCCGCGTTTTGGGGGTACTAGGGTGTTAAAAATTGTATTTTCTAAAAGAATAAATTTTATTTATTAATTTTTTTTATTTAAGATGAAAAAGGAAAGTAGGGTCAGAAGAAAGAGAAAGTTTTGGAACCGAATTATGGAAATATTTTTGTTGGTTTTAATAAGGTTCTTTGTGTTGACGAAGAAATTAAGGGAGTGGTCCTGGATTTTTTTTGCTCATAAGCTGCATCTATATTATCTCTGCAATATGTGGGAGGAAGGATTTTTCAATATTTGAAATTGTTGGAAATTTATACCGAGTAAATTTTTAAACATTTCACTCAAAACCACGGTGATTCAGACTTCACTTGCACTTTAAACGCGTTTTTCTCCAATATTAGGAGGGTATTATCTTTATAAAAAAATTATTAAAACTAAATTATTTTAAGCTACATCATATTAAAGAGAATATGTCTGAAAATATACAAATTGTTATATGTATATATGTTTACATACCCGACTAAAAATATATATGCTCAAAACGAGTCCGCAACACGCCTGGAATAGAAAATATAAAAATATTAAATTATAAAAATATAAAAATGTACCTAAAATAATAATTAGTAAAATATTAAAAATCTAAAGTGCTGATATTATCAAATCAATAGATGTAGAATCTATTTGCCTTTCTTTAAGCGAATATAACTAGAGAGCCTTATTATGAAGAATTATTAATACTCAAAAAATTAATTAATAATTGAATTAGGTGAACCTGTTGTGGGCATAGTTTGTAACAATTCGGGCGAGTAACAGATAATTAATTCTAAAGAATTTAGATATTAAGTTGATATAAATTGGTATGAAATAATACTTTTTTTTCAATTCAATTTGCAATGAAAATAATAAAATTGATTCAAGATAATTACATGATATTTATTGCTGTTTATGATAGGAAGCGATTCGATTTTATGATAGCTTAATGCTAATGAATTCCATTCATTAGCTGTAGTTAATTGGCCGTCGTTAATAAAAATAGCCGCAGCTCTACGGATGAATATATTTTTCAATTAAGTATTGTGGGATGTCTCGTCCTGTTTATAGTGGCGAGAAATCAATTCAATATTTATCTTTAGTTCTTTACGCTTTAAATTTGTTTTCTTTTGGTTTTTTTGAAATTTGAAAATGTATAATATTTCAAAGTTTTCAAATTTGTTTTCTGTTTCTATTTTGTCAATAAACAATTTTTAAGATTTGTTATATATGTAGGTAATCGATAAAAAAAATATACATAATGTATATGCGTGTTTGAGATAAGTATATCGAAAAAAATTACTTAAGTAATCCTCTACAAAGTATTTGTTATTTTTTCCTTTTGTTCTTTTGTGAATTGAACATTTCGAATTCATTATTGCGTGACATCAGACAGGGTTTTAAAATGACGTTTGATTTTTTGGATGTAACCAGCAAATTTGGTATAAAATACATAAATATTTAACATTTTTAAATGCATTTTGTTAATAAAGTATCAGTGTTCCGTTGCATCATGTTAACCAAAGCAACGAACATTTATCGTACTGCAACCACTGGAACTTTTAAGTAAGATCTATTAAATTAAGCGCATTTAAGAGGAAAATTTCCCTAACATAAACAAAATTCTGTTGTTCTCAACAACAAAGACGAAAACACCTAAAAAGCATTATAACTTTTAAATTGGAAGCAATTAATTTAATGACCTTAAAGAATTAGCAGCAGCAGGCCAACAGTAGCAGCATCCCATCTTCTGTTAAATATAAGGGTCAAGAAATAAAAAAAGAGAAAACCGCAGCATCAGGATTTTACATCTCCGTCGTAGAAGAGAAAGAATCTTTTTAAGATTTTTGCATATTATAGTGTTTCTTATGCATTTAAGGGTACAGGCAACATAAAGACAGAGATGAACAAAAAGAAACAATTACAAGAGATGCGGATGTCTGGAAGAAAATTTCATCGCAAATTTCGCTATACACCCCATCGTCCTTCTTGCTCATTATACGCCTTTCCGGTATTTCCCAAATTTTTTAATGTACCTAAGTTCCTGATGTCCAATTCCTAGAAACTAATTCAGAACTTTCCAGTTTTGAAATGTTCGAATTTATAAGGGTGCAAAGTAGAAAACTTTTTTAATTTGCATATTTCACAAAATATAGTAAATTTATTTTAATTGACGTTATATTCAGTGAAGAGTAAAAATAATAATATTATATTATGTGACATTCGCGATGGTGTGGATGCTGGTGCAGGTCATAAACCTTGTGCACGACTGTACAGCTGCCAATGAAAGAGTGCTCAAGCTCTATCAAATATTTTTTATGGGAAAATTTTTGATTCATGTCGTGTTCCGGAAAAACATGATTTGGGTTTGGTCTCTCGACCCATGCTAAAAGAGCATATCTCATGCAAAATCTGTCAGACCACGTACTTCAGGATTATCTTCTATTTGTGCAGTCCTGGGCATGGATGCACACAGAATACGCAAACCCTCCAATCGATCAAGGGGTCAATTAGTTCAACTTTCGGTTCGCATGGAAAAACCAATGCGCTATGCAAAACAGGGACGCTACCAAGCAAACGGTGGTAAACAAACAATTAGAGCTAACTGAAGGCAATTTGAATGAATTGGCAGAAATTAATTAAATCACGTACACCTCCATCTAAGCAGGCAGGCTATGAATTAAGGTAATAATACAAAATTTATTGATCTCTAAGTTCTTATATCTTACTTAAAAGTTTTCTCTATTTTTCTTATTTTATTCAATAAATCGAAACAATCAACGTAAAGTTTAAATTACCCACCATTTAGTCGGGTAGCAACTCTACTGTTTAAATTTTAGAATTTAACGAAAACGATTCATTGATCAAATTAGGTAGGTAATGTTAAGATATTTAGTCTTAACATACTTTTAATTAACTTAAATTAATTGCATAGGTATCTATGCGAGTATGTATGTATATTTAGAATTTATGTAAATAATTCCTTTCCTATAATTAAAAATATAACAATCTAATAAAGTGAAAACATTCTACATTTTTTGGAGTAAACTATTTTGGAACTATTATTCATAGAACTTATTAAAACGTAGAGATCCGCAGTTAAAAATTTTGAGGCTTTGAAAAGACAAAACCATATATTTTTAAATATAGGTACATAGCTTAATAAGAGGATTTTTTAGATCTCGTCGCGTTATATTGTTATATTCTTTCTTTTAACTTTGAACTTCTAGTCATATTGTCTAATGAAGTCATATAAACAATACATAAATATGTGCGTAAATAAATGGGAAGAAATTTCATCAATTAGTTCTTTGGTAATCCTTTTACATGGAATTTGAATTAGTTTTCAACAACTTTTTTTTTGACGTTAATGACGATGATTTCGTGATGGAAGGTTTGAATAACTTGGTTTTGCTACATATTTGTAAATTTGATACAGCAGTATTTATTACCAAGTCTTTTTCATTTGACACAGATTTATTTGTAACAAAACGTGATTAAATTGTACAACCGCAAGCAATAGGCGATATTGATATCCATATTTTGAACTGGGCATGAGATTATTATTTAAATGTTTTCGTAGAACTTAAAGTAAGCCGGAACAAAAAAAATAAAAATTATTCGAATTCCGCCTTATTAAAATGTTAAGAAAATTATAACTAACAAAGGTTTTCCATCAAAAATCTCTGAAAGAACAAAAGGGAGGACACCAGACAGTGAAGAAAGCGAATTAACGTGGCGCCAGAACGAGCACGTGGAGAGAAAACAAAGCCCAGCCGCACGCCCAAAGAAAATTTTAATTAGATTTAGAGCTCTCATATTTCAGCCTTTGATACGAGACGGTATAGCTCTCAAATAGATTAATAAAACTTGCTATGGAAAGGGCAAAAGCTAGAAAGCCAGCAAGGGACGAATTTAATTTGAAAGGTGAAGGGAAATTGAATAAGGTAAGGCACGACGCGGGGCGCAACGGCACGTTTTGTTCACTAGAAAATTTGAAAGTCATGTTTAGTCAGCCACCGAAAATTTCCTAGATGACAACGCAGAGGAAAAAGTGAATCCTCCACAAAAATAGAAATTCTGACAGAAGATTAAGAAAAAATATGTGTTATATATCTTTTCTCTGGCATTAAAAACTGAATACTCACTCACCCGGTTTTTGGGAGATGCTGAGGCAGAAAAGTCCTGACAAATGAGTCCGAAAAATTCCATACGATCATTAGCATGGCCATTAGAAATTCTTTCAAGTAAATCCTGATCAGTCTTTTGTGCAGAAAGTTAGACGAAATTATAAAGGTTCTTTGTAAGAAAAACTTTTGTATGAAAGCCCGTTACTTTCAAAGTTACAACTATAGTAATTTAATATTTGTACTAGTGGTTTTAAATTAAATACCAATGTTTAAGAGTTTAAGGAAAATAAACCCGTAACCAATAACAATTGATTCTAACCTTAGAAGTGAGGGAACTCTAATTCAAACTTTCATTCCCCATTTTATCCTCTTAGAGGATAAATTTTAAAAAACCCTGTATTATGTAAAAACGTTTCTTAGAGAGTGCTTACGTCAAAAAACAAATCTCTAAATTTTATGTAATTAACTTTAGGTACTTCGGCTCGGCGTTGATGTATCAGTCATGACATGTTATTTTATAAATTTGGGCAACAAAAACAACCTTTTTGAAAATCTCAAGGATATGTAGCTCATTATATTAAATTATTGAGAAGTAAACCGCACGCCAAAGAGTTTGTGGATAGTACAGCTTGTATTAAAATAAAGTAATCTTAAGAAGATAGTTTAATCTTTAAAATATATCTCTTATAATTTTCGTTCTAATAAAATCGACTATAGTATGTACAGTACATACATTCATAATGGATGCAATAGAATAAATAGTTCAACAGAAAACAGCCACCTGAACAGTGGAAAAGCAACATCTTATGAACCACTCTAAAATTGAAACAAATGTTTATACAATCGGCGATAATTTTTCATGGGTGAAAAATTTACGAGGACTTTTCTTATTAGGAAACTAAAATAGAGGTGAATATTTCTTCCTTCCTAAAGCTAATAATACCAGTTGAACACAAAACAGAACAGGCTCATGCATTAAAAAGCACTATGTGTACGAAAAGGGGCGTCTCCACCTCATGGCAGTTAGGCATTTAGCAGGTGAAACATCGTCGCGACAGCGTTAATGGAACTTCCCTGTTACCACTAAATTTCCAAGAGGGAGGAAAACTCGCATTTTGCGTCATAAACAATACGACTAGTTTTATTGTTGCAGGAAATTTTGTTCTCCTCAGGAGCATCACCGTGGCTCCATTCGAGTGGCGAAGTGCAATATAAAGTGCAATTTTCGCTCTTCAAAATTAAAACAAACGCAAAAAAATGGTCTCGTTGTGCATCACCTTCAGCACCGACAATTTCAACTAGAGGAAGAGCAGCCTAAGTCTGCTGTTCATTTCAATTTTCTAGACATTTCCTCCCTCCTTCGTTGTCTTCTTGTGAACTATTTAGTTGATGTGATCCTGGTGTCATGATAGTGTTTATTTTTAAGTTTAAATATATACATACTGTATCCGTAAAAATTCACAAATATTAAATAATAATAAGGTACATAGGTATTAGTAATACAAATTTTTAAGAATTTTATTCCCAACTCCTTTATTAGATGTAAGCAATGCATGACACTTTTTTAAAAACATTATTTTATACTTCAAGAATATAAAGAATTCTTTTTTTAATTTTAATTTTTTGCTAAAATCGAGTCCCCGAAAAATTCTTGATCCATGGCGGACAGTTAAAGAAAATGGTTTCTTACGAGACAATTTACCACCGTTAATCAAAAATCGATTAATGTTTTGGCTATATGGTAAATTATCCCAGAGGACATGTTACTAAAACCGGTTCAGCAGATCCCGCGAATTTACTGTCGGCCATTTGAAAAAAAAGTTTTTTTGAGAGAAAAAAAATTCTTTTATAATTTTATAACCCTCGAATTTCTCAAAAATATTTACGAGGTATTTCTAAAGGTCTAAGAAGTTGAAAAATGTAAAAAAAATCTATTTTTTTGAAATTCTAAAGTCTACTAGTACCTTAAGGGGTCAAATATACCCGAACGTATTTAAAATCAAAATTGTTGAGTTCAACCGTTTGTCGATTTGAAGTTTAATCAGTCTTATTAAATATAAAAGCATTTATTGTTATTACGTAAACGTCAGCTTAATTTTGTAAACTATTTTATTCATGTTAGTGAAAGCAAAATTCATCCCTATAATTTAATACTGCATTACTACAAAAATTGATTATATTATTGATTAATTTATGTAAGATACAAAGTCACACATACATATTTACTGAAAGGTAAACATCGACTTGCAAATTTATAAATTTTTAGCACTATACTCAAACTCTTCTTCGGTACGTTACATTTTTTAATCCTAGTTCTTCTCTAAACATTCTTGAACCTAAAAGCTTTTAAAAACTGAGCGACTAAAAGTCGAACAAATTCCTTTCATTTGCAACGAGTATTTACAGCAGCAAGAGTTTCAGCAGAAAACTCACTAAACCGACCCGTAAAGCACCTCCATAATCTTAAAGGATTAATCCGAATAGAAATCAAAGAGCTAAAATGAAATCGATGAAAAAATACAGAACACGAAAAGTAAATAAAACTACTGGAAATCAGAGGAGCAGTACTAATAATAAAATTCCGGCTAAGTGGAAATAAGTGTAGTGTGTAAAGTACCAAAGTTCCCATACATTTATAAGAGGATTATTGGATTTATTTTAAGAAGAACTCACAATTTCCGCGAATTGTGTCAGAAAAAGTTTCGATTTTCTCCTTTTTCTATTTTCACCTCATGCATTTATTTAAACTTATAAAAGGCCATTAAAGTATTCAGATTAGCTGTTAACTGCAATAATACATTTTGTATGAATCTCTCACCTGTTTCTCATCATAATCATTTTTGTTAAAATCAGTAAATCTGAAAATCTTTAATGTGCCTTTGATTGAATTTCTATATTTTTTTATATCTACGACCAGTAGAGTAATATTCCATTTTAATGTTAATAGCTTGATTTTAACTTAAAATAACAAAGCAATCAATTTGGTGCGCCTTCTTTAATTTTAATAGCCAATTTCAATTCGAGCGATCCTGGCATAACCTGAATACCAATAATTGGTATAGAATTTTCTTGAAATTTTAAATGCTTGATCTGGATGAAATGCATAATTTGCACCACTGCGTTAATAAATAGCCAACAACTGTTTTAATGAGTTTCGAGCGATTTTCGAATCAATTTGACTCAAAAATAATTTCCATGGCAAAAATTATTACTAACAAAAGATATAGAGGATAAAAGCTCGCACATGAAATTAGTAACTCCAAGAATTCCAATGCACCTAATCATTTGGCATAAAATTCGAAGAACATTTAATAATTTTATTTTATACAATGCAATGCAAATACAGCTAATTTATTTAAAAATCAAATAAATTTTCTATAGCCATTAAGTGGATCATTATTCTATTACATTTTCAGTTGTAAACACGTATGACCAAAACAAACTAGTACACTGTTCTGATTTTTAGTAATGAAAAAAGGTGAAAAACAATTTGTGTTTCAATTAAATACGTTGGTTTCCTGGAACATTTAAAAATAAAGGAAATAACATGTTTCTGGGCTATTTTAAATTAGGTGGAATAATCTCTTAATATTGGTGTTTTTTGAAAAATTCGTATTAAATAAATGTGCTGATACAATGAACGACAATATTGGCAATTGAGTAACCACTTTTCCATCCATAAATTAAGCGGTACTTCGAATCAATGCTGAATTTATGCTAAAAAGCTTATTTGCATCCGTAGAAACACCTGGCGAAAACCCACATCAGACGGAATTTCAAAAATATTCGCACGGGCATCAACACGGGCAAAATATTTTATCGCTAAAAATAAATCGCTTCACATCTGACAAAAATGCGTATGGATTTATTATTGAATTTCTCTCAACCTTTTCATCTTTATGATTATTAATCGACATTGCATTGTAGAAAAAATCTTAATGCAATTCTTTCGAATGGAATAAGCTTTAAATTTAACTTTCTTTAATTTTTAGAGCATTTTTTGGGTTGTATCCTTATCCAAAATTCAAAATTTGAATCAACTCATTTTTAATTAACACATTTCATAGTTCTGCGAAAATAGAAGTATTACGGATTTAACAAAATCTTGGTGATTTTGTAAATATATTTATGTTGAACTTCTTTTGGAGACCTTAATCATCTTACATGAAGATATATTCCGTAAAATGTTTTTTAAAATTTAGGGGTCACTCTTTTACAGTAAAAGTACTCTTTTACAATGAAATGCTTAGGTTATACAAGGTACTTTACCAATAAATAATGTTAAAGAACCAGCTGAAATCTTTCAAGCGATAAACTCTCATAACTTAAAAGAAAAATTAACAATACCAATAAATTAGGTGAAGCATTGAAAACGTCTGTAAAAAGTAAGGAAAAAGAAAATCAATAACCATAGATAACCACATGAAAGGATGACAGCGTGACATGAAAACAATGCTATACGTATCACATGTCGGCAACCTACATACATATGTATGTACAATGTACATGAATGCTGTGCTGTCGAATGGCAACAAGTTGCCTTCATTTAGAGGTTATTAGGTACCAGAGTGTAACAAAATAAGACCAAAGTGAAATTATGAAGAGGAATAAATTTCTTGAAGATAAATCATCTTTTGCAAAGTATGGTAGTGGTGATTTTAGCAAATCAAAGTTGATTAATTTTTTCATCATAATTGTAGTTTTATATAATGAAAATTCGATTGTATCAATGAATGAATCCCCATGGACCAAAATAAACAAATTTCTATGGCGAACTTGATTGAGTTAAGTTTACATTAACAAAATTTATTTGTTTATTACAACCAAAACCACTCTAGGCTTTCATTGACGTTAACCCGAAAAGATAACTCTAAGCATTTTTAATGTTTTTTGATATAATATATTTAATTTTTTAAATTGCAGTTTAAATTAAAGTATGTCAAGTCATTTTTTTATATTTTGTTTTTGAAATTATTTTATATTATGCTTGTAAAAAACGAAATTTGGATCTATTATTTTAAAACTGAAATATTTTACTCGGCAGAATATCGTGGTATCATTATTATTATTAATCTTTTTAAATCATACGGTTCTACCGTTCTACATATAGTGGAGAAATCATATTGACCATGTTAGGTTGAATTTTTCCAATAGTTCTTTATATAATGTGGGTTTTCATACATAATTTATTATAAAATGATTAGTTATTAAATAATAAATTATTATTAATTTTTTGTGTGGTGTGGGACCACTAAGTCTTAAGTTTTTGTTTTATTTTTTGTAATACATAATATACGAAACGATTACTATCATAATTATTTTTTACAGCAAAACAGTATGACATACATACATATAATATAATTAAAGAAGTTCAAAAGAAGGTATAATATTGATTAGTGTTATCACAATCCTAAGAACTTTCCGTCCTTTGTATAGTGAAAGAGGAGAAGGACCTTAAAAGACAAAGTCCCTGAAGGAAGTGGGAAAAACAAAACGTCTTTTTGTAACATCTCAATTCCGTTTTCAACTGGTATCTTTGTTAGATTCCCTATCTCGTCCTTAAGATTCTGTGTTCCTGCATTTGTCCTCTTAGAGGAATTTTCTACAAAGGCCAAGCAACAAAATCGCAATAAATTACCTTCTGTCACTGGTTTTTTGTGATCTCCTTCTAAACGGAGATTCCTTGTCGAGTCCGGGAAATAATAGAAAATCTTCCCTATTCTTTACTCTTCAGAAGTGGTCTTACAGGTACTCATTTTCAAAAAGCTTAAGTTTATCATACACATGAGTTTTTCTATATTGATAGGTACGCTTCGATTCTACAAAGACGGGCTTCGTTTTCGGAAGAAAAGTATAGACGGAAATTGTTGTCTGTCATCTCGTATTTCGACTTAGTCCAGAAAATCAAATTAGTTATTGCTTCTTTCAACGTGTTCCATCCAGCGGAAAGGAGGTTCGTTTATCAAAGGGACTTATATTTCAGTAATATAATATTTTATTATCTCTTTTTGCAGATATTTTGTTGATTTACTATATAGTTATTTCGAATTCAGAATGTTGAAATTATAAAAAATATAATAATAATAATATTTATTTTGAATTAACAAGTATAATATTTTTCAAGAGTTTTTAGGACTGAATGTGCGGACTTTCATTTAAATCAATGTAAATGCTGCAAGAAATTATTAGGTCTTATTGACTAAAAATTTTTCTTGAGTGAGAGTTAAACGTGAATCTTGGTAAAGTTTTTGTTAGGCTAATTACTCACTTGTTGATTTTTTTCAAATTTTAATATCATGATTTTAATATTGCAGTAATTTAATTCCTTGAGGAAACTAAATGATACTATTTTTTTTGCGAACGCTGCAAATATACTAGTAAAAATGTACGATTTTTTTGACGTATATGTACCTATAAAACTTATATAGGTACAGTATAATACAGATCCGCGCCCTCCTTTAAAAAGCAGGTTTGGTACATTGTACAATGCCCAAGAATTTTGAATAACGGTCCACTATTGGTCAATGGTTACTTTTGGACCTCGCAAAGAATGTTTTGCATGTGAAACAAACGAAATGACTTTAAATTGGATTTATCAAGCTGACATAGGGAACGAGTAATAAAAGAGTTCTTGGAGGACGAAACAACTACTATATCAAAGTAATCAGTACAATCTCCTGATTTCAATCCTATTGTATGCTGTGGATTGACTTCGACAAGTCAATTAAAACCCAAAAGCCCAAGAATATTGAGCAATTGTGGACCGCAATCAAAGATTCTTAGAACAATATTCCCATAGAGATAGATGCATTCGCTTGATTGCAATGCAATGCAAAGCAATTTTGAAGTACTAATTATAATGAATATGCATTTTATAAATAGAAGTTAAATTTTCTAATTTAACTTATCTTTTCAAAGTGGCTCTAAATTACCTGACCGTTAAAAAATCGTTGTGTATATATGAAAAAATTGTATTTAAGTATTAACTATTGGAAACACGTGACCAAACTTATACCAATTTAAACTAACACTGAATTTTATCAATATATAAAATTAATATTCATTAAATACCTTTGGGAATAGAAAAAAATCACTTATAAATTAAAGTCAAGTAATTTCCTTAATTATGTATGTGACTGCCAAATGCTTATTTAGAATAGTAAATATAGCCTTTTTTTTTAAATATTTATCTCAGTGTTAGTGGAATCTGCATTTTTGGTTTTGTATCATTTTTGTAAAAATTGACATTAGATCTAAAAAAAAAAATAGAGCAAGTAATTGAATTTGCAACAGTCCAATAATTGCACGTTTTTCCAATAAAACAGCGTTTTACCGTGCAGGAAATCATTCAAAAAAAAAAAAAAATAGAAAAATACGTTGTTACCAAAATGTACTCGTAAAGCAGCCAAAGACAGCAGACTGACGAGAAAATCCTTGAGCGGCAAACCTTTTCTCTTCAAAAGGAGCCTTTTTACAAAGTTAGGTCATGCGCAGAATTTCTACCTTAACACCGGATGGCAACAATACCAACAAGGGTGTTGGGACCGGGTCGGTTCCCGGAGTAGCGTCCTGTGCTTTCTTTACGAAGTTAGTTAGCCAAAATTCTACGGTGGAATGTGTGGAACGAATTACACAAGAGCGCATTCCTTTCGTAAATTTTTGCTAGTAGGTTATATATATTTGTTTTTTGATTTCCTACATATCTCTTGTTGTTAGGTTTGTGTGTGAAAACGGAAATTGCGCACAATTTACTGAGTGAAAAATACACAGCCAAACCGGGAAGAGACATAGAGCAGAAGTAAAGTGCAAATCGCACCGAACTGGAGCAAAACCTTAAGTATAACAAAAAGACGAACCGAATCGGGGATATTTTTGGGAACCATTCCTCGGTGGATTTGGTAAATGGGAAATGGACAGGGACGACGGTTGTGGTAACAGCAGCAACAGCAGCAACATCAGCAGCAGCAGCAGCAGCAACAGCAGCAAAACCTAAAAGCAACGGTAGCAGCAGCGGGAGCAGCAGCAGCGAATCCTCCAAAAAGGACCATAGTGCCCGATATTAGCTCTGCACGGTACCATGCTAAAAATTGGTTCTCTCTCGGTGCTTTTACCTTTCCCGACCAACTTTCATATCTCATAGGTTTCAGTTATCGAGCAGATTTCAAAGCGAAAGGCTGACTTTTCCTCGGGTAAATTTCCTGTTTAATTGTAAATTCCTGAAAAGTTATCGTGCGTTAGATACTCTTCCTGAGCGCGAATAAATTATACCACTGAAATAGCAATATTTATTCCTCATTTTATAAAGATTTATATCTTCTTTAAGTGCGTTACTATTATTTTATTTTTCTAAATTATAGTGATATCGTCAAAGTCGAAAGAAAATTAATATTATTTAAAATGTGATATGTGAAAGTTTAAAATTTGAATTTGTTTATAAGTTAAGGCCGAAATAAAAAGTACCTTAAACAGTGCTCGTGTTGTTGTGGTAAATAAAAGGTTTAGTTAATAGTGATCAGTGTTCAGCGAACTAACTGACGGCTCTTAATATTGCTAAAACAGCTCAAATGGATAAGACAATGGTAGGAACTAAAAGGTTTTAAAGTAATTTAAGATACCTAATTTAAAAATGTTTGTAAAACATCTGAATTTAAGTTGCATCATACCTGCAAATGCGTTAACTTTTGAATTCAACCACCCGGAAAATGAAACGAATGTGTGAAGTTGCATTCTGGGTGCAACATCAATGTGCTGCTCTTTATATGCTGCAGTGATGTTGCTCCCTGATTATTATGAGAATTTATTGTTTAAGAAATACCGCAAAATAACCAGAAGTAGTCCCCACTTTCACACTCATATGGTGTTTCTGATGAAATCACCATCGCGCGAGAGTAAATCGTTTAATTAAAATAATTAATGCGGCTTGTTGGAAAAGAGAAATTTCAGTGGAAATTTTAAAGTCCCTACATCGTACTTAAACATTCGTTATTTAATCAAATATAGGTGAAGAAGGACCGAAAAGGGTAGTTAACGTGTATTGCAGTATATACATCGCCAAATTGTAAAATAATTATTTATTCAATATCTTTAAAGTTAAAGGGTGAAAAAGGATATATGGAACTGAAATTTTTCAGACGTCTTCCCAAGAGCAATGCTTTCAATTAACTAATACTAAAAATATCAAAACTATTGTTGTATTTTATAATGGCACGGAATTAAACAATTTTCCTTAATTCAACAATTTATAACAAATGCCTCGTTCAAACTATTAGTATTGTTACCGGTATAAGTTCTAACATTTTTCCGGAATATGAAAACTAGTAGCCCGGAAAAATGTTGATTATCGGTATCAGCACAATTTTACGCACATAAATGATTTTGCGGGCGTAACTTTGACGATTGGGTTTGTTGTTAGGCGACGTAAAAAATGCCGATCCTGATATCCAAAGTTTGAACGGGGAAAAAGTTTTGAAATAATGTTATAAAAATAGTATCTATTGAAAAACATATGCAAGGTAGTAAAATCGATTATACCGAAGGATATCGCAGTATCTTGGTTTTGTTATTTACGGAAGGGTTAAAGATAATTAAGTGAGTCAAAAATAAATCGATTTTCTTGTTTACATTTTGCTCAAGTATATATTTTCAAGAATTTGTTCAGAGCATATTATGTTCAAATTCGGAGAAACTACGAAGCTTTATGTTCCGAAAGGAGCAAGTATGAGGCAAGCATTGAAAGTTGAAACTTTTATCTTGTTTTTATCGTTTCTCAACCCCGTGGGCAATTAAAGACTTTATGGAAATTATCGTGATCGTTGTGGTTATTATCAAAATTAGACTATTTGACACTTAAAATTGACATATGTAGATACTGCAAAGAATTGTGTTGAATACTATTAGAACAACTGTTGCGCGCGTATTTTTCATTTATTAAATTTTTACATTGTTCAATCTTCAGTTTAGATAATGTTCCTATAAAACCTGAGTATACCTAAACTTCAAAAGTAAAAAAAAAGTGAAATGCGAATTTTTTTATAGTCACTAATGTTTCAAATTAAAACATGTGGTTTAATTGCTTCAAGTTTATTTCCAATATGTTTTTAATAATATGCAGTTAATTTAAGCTCATTTAAAGATTTCTCAATCGTATAGGTATAGAAGAGTTGTATTAACAATATTAAATACATTTGTTTAATAACTGCAATAGCTGCAATATGAAGAAATGTTAGCCGATATTTTTTCAAAGTGTTTTTTAACAGCATGACTAAAGTTGGCGTAATTTTAAAATGTGAATAGCTAAAATTTATTGGTTGAAATGACCGCAATACATTTATCAGTGAATACACGTTATTTTAAGTGCACCTTTTTTCGTAGAAATATAGCGGTTTAAATAATTTTAAACAAAAATTTATGCATATGGTACAAATGCAATACGAGAAGCAAAACATAAAAAAAATAACTAATGTAGAAATGGTAGTATATGTAATACAAAACTAGTATGTACAAAATATAAGGCAGAAATTAGTGTAAACAATTATTAGTGAAATATACATATGAAAAAATAATAGATAAACATTCAACAAAACCATTAAGGTTATGATAAATGAATTTTGAGAGTTCCACTAACATATAATAATAATACAATGAAATTTAATTTCGTTATTGCTAGCTTTATACTAATCACTCCTAGAAAGTTATTTTCGGTTACTAGCTTAATTGGAAATTGATCGCATGTCACTAAGCTTTCATAAAGTGTTTATATAAAGCTGTGGGAAAAATACTAACAATTTACTATAAAATTGTTCTAATTTTTGTACTTTTTTACTGAGGAATCTCTTAGGTATTTAAGAAACTTCCAATTTGCAATGTTATAGTGAATCACTGGATTTTAAAGACAATTAAAAAGTCTTTTATTTTGGTTAATCATATATTTATGATTACATATAACCCTTTCTTTTAGCTTTGCCATTATTGAGTAAAAAATAACCTCAACTTACCAATTTAGAAAAAAAATATTAGGTATAAGTAAAGTATGGACGTACTGATGTTATTACCGAATATCTACTTTAGAAAGGAATAAAAACCTTCCTGTCGTTTTGTGTTCCCAGAGAATTTTGGTCTCAATATTAATTTGATTTCGTTAAGAGTAAATTGTGCTATGTATGTACATCTGAAATGTTGAACATCAAATATTTTATCGTGATTTAGAGATTTTCTCAAAACACAAACTTCTGATTCAATTTCTTTCATTTTGACTATGTTAGCTATGCTATTCTTGGTGCACAACACGTTTAAAAAACATTTTAAAAAATGTCACTAAGTAGTTCCTTTTGCGACAGAACGCTGCAACAGGTATTAACGGTGCGGAAACGTCCCAAATACCGGCGCCACGGCAGGGAATTTGGGAATACGTAGATATGTTATAATAAAAACATATGTGTGTGGATAACGAAAGATATTCTTGCTGATCCACTGTGTAGCGTGATCCACTTTACCGCATGTTCCCCTACATATAAATAATAAATATTAATCATTTTCTAAAAGTCCTACTAACATAGTATTTTTAAAATTTCAATTTGGTCACGGAATAGTTCTTAAGTAATTTTGAATACGACCAGCAGACGTACAAAAGTGTTTTAACACGTACCCATAAAAAGTAAAAGGTACGAGTACCACTCAAACCTTTTAAAATTTTCAAAATGCCGAAATGCTCAGATTCTAGATAATAAATTTCTTTGTTTATGTGAACAATGTCAGTAAAATATAAAAACAAGTGGCACTAAGCGACAGACGCTTTATCTTAAGCTGACATCATTATGTACACCGTTTTGTTTTAGAAAACTTTCACCCCCAAAAACTCTTCAAAAACGCTATGGAAACCTCTACGGTTCTACACTCATTTAAATGCTATAACACTTTCCACGCCCAACTTTTCACATTTCAGTAAAGCCGAAGGGGTACGAAACCTCAGTAAAAAAAGGGGAAAAACAGATTACGAAAATATTTACCACTTTTTTTTTTATATAGATGATGTGCTTTTTTTCTCGAACTTTCTTCCCGCCTTTCGATGGGTGACAATACGCGCCGGCAGAGGGTGTTCGCATACACTCTTAATAACATATTACGAGGCGAGAACAACCCCGCCACCAGCATCATCATCATCATCCAGCCTCCCATCATGTACCAGTTCTGGATGCCGGGTACCGCAGAAAATGTGCCGGGTGTGATCCCTATGTTAACACTGGAGTGGATTGGATTGCGATAAGATAAGCTAATTTGGATAGGAAGAGCGTATACGAGTGATTATAGTGGCTATTGTTTGCGGCCTGAATGCTAAAATGGTTTCACCGTCAGCAGTGGGGTTGTTTGCTTCCTTGTTTTAGTTATACATATAGCAGTAACGCGGATGAGTTAAAAGATTGCGTTAATTGTCACTTCCACTACTTGAGTTGACATTTAATTAGATATCAATTTAGAGAAATTGCCACTCCTTCCGTCGATGACTCGAAATTGAAATATATTTAAATATCTACTATGTAAGTTGTACTTATTTATATATATAAATTTATTATATAAGTACAAAGGCTAAAAAGTTAACTTTTTTAACATAATTTTCACCAACAATTTTATTCTATTCTCATTTCT
The DNA here is from genome assembly GCA_933228815.1 of Machimus atricapillus. NCBI lineage: Eukaryota > Metazoa > Arthropoda > Insecta > Diptera > Asilidae > Machimus > Machimus atricapillus. Next base: position 10,368,779 of record OW121785.1, read on the forward strand.
CAGTAAACATTCTATCACTTTACCACGTTTCAGTCATTTGTACAAACATATCTCTAACTATAATTTTCATACATCATATTAACTTTTAATTCGTGTGAAGCAACACAGTTTTCTTTAAAAAAATAGAACTGACGTAAAAATGTGTTCACTTTAGACTTATGTAATAAAATCTAAGGCTGGTTATACAATTAAATACTATCAAGTATCAAATTATAGCGACACTTATACATTTTGTACACAGTCCAAAATCAGTTTAATTTCTATGATATTATTCCTCATTTAGTTATAAATGATGAAAAAAATCTGGTCATTTAGCAAATCATTGATCAAGTTTTTCGTGATTTAGCGGACTGAGCCTATGACACACAGCGCCTAAATGAATAATTAGTATTAATAAGTAATTTACGTGCGCTGTGTACCTAGAATTTAACAGTCCTAAACTCGGTAACGTACCAAACTTGAGCATTCCAAAAGTTTTTTACTAAGTAGCACTTAAGATACTCAGTGTAAAATCGGGTCACTCAGGTAGTACATGTATTATAAACTTATATCGATTTCGTTCGAGTTAGAAAATATTGTCCTCTATATAAACCAAAAAACAGAAAAGAAAGGTTTTTCAACCGTTGATATGGCACTTCATTAAAACTTTTTTTTCGGTTACATATCCTTTTCCTTCTCCAACAGTTTTACCTCAATTCGTTGAAACAACTTTTTTCCTTTTTATATATTTATTTATTTTTTTGCCAAACCCCACACGTAATTTTCCGGGAACAGTACACAAGAAAACGAGAATTCCGGCCATTTATCATAGACCACTTGATGGTCCCTAAGTGCTATTTTACGTTACACTTTTCTTTCTGGTTTCACCTGCCACTGCTGCAAAATTGTGAAACAAAAGTTTAAGCCGTCAGAAATAAAACATTCCCCTCAATTGGGAACAGCTCAGCGTCAACATGCAAAAGGAAAAGAGTGCGGAGGGATTTCGCTAGCGAAAGTAAAGTTCCCTACAGTTTTGCAATAAATGAAAAAGTGCAGCTCTACCGATGTGTTCGGGGTTTACAATGTTTGGTCCAATTTAAAACTTTAGCCACCATCACACACCGTCCGGAAAAACTCAAAAGAAACCCTTGACCGGGTGGTAATAAGGCTCAATGGCGAGTAGGTTTTTCTGGTTCCAAATGTACTCCCCCCCCTTCACCTTCTTTTCGTTTTTAGGAAAACTTTTCGGACTTCATTTATCAAGCAATTCGGCGAAGAGTAGCTCTGCGAAAATTGCTACAATGGCGATCGATAGTTCGTTCCTTCGCCGGTTTTACGTTGATATCCTGGAAATTGGGGTTTCCGGTTTACAAGAGGATTTTCTGTTTTTCTACGGTACGGTTTTTCCTTTTTCGCTTTTATCCGTCTACACTTCATTGTACTTAAAATTGCAAGGTGAAAATGTTAAACGGACGGGGGAATGATTATTTTCCGTAAGCTCCTTCTTTTGTTTAAAGAAACCTTTTTGAATTAAGAAAAAAACGACATTACTGCTTTTAGTTTTGTCTAATAATACATTGCTGAATTGTACACTATTCGCTGAAACTCTAAAATACATATTACCAAAATTCTCTATTCTATAATGAACAATATAAATAATATCACTATTTTCATTATTTTAAATATAATACTTCCATATGTAGATCCGCATTTTGGTATGAAAGATTAACTACATGAGGATAGGTCACACTAACTTTAAATTTTAATTTAAACACAGCCAGATTTCGAAGGAGACTTCAGTACCCTTAATTCTTCGGACTGAACTTAATTTTTTATTTATGAACCAATTTTTGTTAAATTCTTGTGACTAAATAAAATGTCCGCATCCAATATTAATTATTCTACTTATTTATTATAGATAACTTAACTATATCAAAATTTTATACTTTTCTATCTATTTTACTATAACAATTTTCCCATCATTTACTTATACCAATTTTAATAAACAATTCCACATATTTCTGTATATCTGGAATTTTTACATTATTCTTCTAAACTGTCTTTTCGAATACTAAACACCAACTACTTGTTTTAATTTGTTTGTTAACCTGCAGCGAAAAGCTTTTATATTAAATTGGGAAGAGAAGTTAAAAAATTTACTCAAAACAAAATCATTACCATTTGCGACTCAATGAAATGCCCTCGCTGAGTTTAAACTTTAAGTATTAACTACTAACAGAAAGAAAACACAATTTGATTGGGTTTTAATTATGAGAAATTATCATATTTGGTTTTATGCGGTAAGATGTTTAACGAGAAATTTTTTAACCAACCTGAGCACATTAAAAATTACCAAATCCTTAAAACAAATTAAATCTTTTCAGCAAAAGGAAGACCTCACAAATTGTTTTCAAGATTATGACACTTTCCATAAATCAACAGCAAAAAGTAGCGAAATTAAAATCTTCCTTCTCCATTTCTTTCTTCTTTCAAATTTTCTCCCATTTTATAGCCAACTTTTACGTGAAGGAAGTACAAAAAATGTTCCAAGTCTTACTTAAATCCTTTCTGCGCTTAATGGGAAAAGGACTAAAAATGAGTGAAATTCTCGACAATTTATTTAATTTTTGCAAATTGTTTCATTGTCGCGCTTTTCTAATTACTTCGCTGAGAATTCTTTTGGAAATGGAGAAAAATTCTCATTAAACTTTGAAGAAAAATTGTGTAAAATTATGTCACTTCCGTCTTGTTTGGAAAATTCTTTTTGTGATTTTGAATTGATTGTGAAAAACAAAGTGGAGCATATGATTTCTCGCCTTGTTTTTGTATTTGTCTAGAAGACTTTTACCTTTATAGGCTTACGTTTTTTATTTAGTAGAGAAGAATACGGTATTTACGAACAGTTTAGCGGAAATTCGACGTAAACGATAACGATAAAAGGTACAAACTTTACTATGATTTAGCGATTAGAACTAGTATAATACTTCATGTATACCTATACATTGCAAGTTATATTTGTAATGCAAAATTATTTTTGTTTCTTGTTAGGTCTAATTATTTCTCATTTAACTAGTATCCTCAAAATTCATTTATATTATTCTAACCCGTCAACAGCTGCGTTCGAGATCATCAGCGATCATTTCGTACTACTGTCACTTATTTAGATACATATTTTAGAAAAAAAATTTATTTATCTATTTTTCGAGTTGGTTATAACGAGGTTTTACTGTAATGTATGTATCTATGTATATTGCAAGAATTTTAAAATATTGCATTATTTTTGGAATGCATTACCATATCCAGAACTATTGGAATACTTACAAGCAAGAAAAATTATCAGTACCAGTACCAGTGTTAGTGTTGTTACTTAAAAAAATGTATAAACATGATCAAATAATGGTATTGGCACTTCGTCATTACTTTAGAAACATTACTTAGCACTAAGGGAAGCACTGATTCTGAAGTACTGTAATGGTAAAATACCCAAGCCATATAATTACTTGATAATGCGGTAATTAAATTTGTTGAGATACCTACAAACCAGTATGCACTGGTAATGGTTATGGTAATTTCTCCTGCTTACATTAATTGTAATGCCAAGTGTCTGTATATAGTTGACTGAAAATAAGTTAAAATCTTTTACGCTTAAGTTTTGGCTGTACATTATTGTAATCATAATTTAATTAAATCTTTTTATCTATTTCCAGATTAAGTAAGAATCGGAACTGTGAGTTTAGGAAATGACACGCTTTCACTGTCTTGTGACGTATTTTATTGAATGGATAATACCGAAGATATACCAGAAGAGTTAGAAAGAGCAGACGATTGTTGTGAATGTAACTGAAAATTGATAATCTATAAAAAAACAATATGATTTCTAAAACATATCACAGCGCAATGGCGTGCCAGATAGTAGCACAAGAACGAATGAGTCAAATGTTTATCGATGTGACGCAAGTATCACGGGAATCTAATTCGACCCCAAACCACCATTCTACAGCACTTTAAGCAAGCTGTGCCCAAAAGCTTATTGTTTCCAATAGGATAGAAACGACAAAAGCATAGGAAGAGAAAACCTCTTTACCATCGACGTTTTTTTTCCGTCGAGAAAAACCGGTATCTCTTCGGGTGCCCATAGTTTTCGATTACACCAGGAACCAGGTGTTTTTATTTTCAAGCAATTTAAACGTTCGACAGCACAAGAATACCAAAAAGGAAGACGTCGAATTGTTATAGCGATTATATACAACTATTATACAAAAACGCAACAGCGACATACTACAGATCTTTTTTATTCGCTCTTATACAAAAAAAAACTGGAACCCATCCTAGGGAAAATCACCATGGAAAGGCTGATGATAGTACTTTTATCGTCTATCATACTAACCGTTGAGTGTCTTCATACTTCATCGCAAACGATTCAAGGTAAATTACCCTGTTTCTCATAAAATTCGAATCAACACACTACTAACAATATTCACACAATACACTGCGCTCCAGGACATTAAAGTCGTCTCAAGATTATTACACTACTTCGAGTTTGATGAAGAGAAATGAATCTGTTCCAAAAGGGTTTTAATTGTTCTTTGAGTTTTCGTAGACTGTGATATATTAACTATTAAACTTCCTGAAATTTGTTTAACTTTTGGCTCTGTTTTCAAATAATATTAAAGGAGATAGAGTGTGAATTCACAACACTTATATAAACTTATGTTGATTTGAAATGCTTTCACATTTGCTTTTCGACTTTTGTATACTTACATATAAACTCTTGAAAATTCTAACTTAAGAACTCTTTTATTGGCGTTAAAAATCTAAACTTCGTTATTCAAGAAACAAATTTAATGATTATAATATTAAACATTTTGAAAAAGTACATTTCAATTCAAAATTTAAAATAAATATCCTGCCTTGCTTAATGTATTAAATTACATTTTGTACTTGTTTTTTTTTAATATAATTTTTACTACGTTAATTTGATTAAAACCGTTTTCAATTAGACCATGTATTTTATTTTCCTGAAATAAAGGACGATGGAAATGTTGTTGGTACGGTTAAAGGTGATTATAATTTGGGTAGAAATTTTCCGAACTTGTTTGCAAAAACAAACGAAATGCAGGATGAGGCCAATTAGGTCTCATAGAAGCAACTATATACATACATTATGTATGTGAAAAATCCAAACCATATCGAATGCAGGGGAAAGTTGCATGAAGTTATGAAAAATTTGTGACATTAAAATGCAATAATCAAAATACATTTTAGAAGTAATTAGCTGCCAGGTTAATTGAGAAAATGATGTGGTAAATGGTGAGGTAATATGTGGCGTATACACTCCTAACAGAAAATTTTATTTCTAGGAAATGTTGTTTATGACGTAATAAATTCTCATTAATTTTATGAAATAACTTCAATCATGCTAAAAATTAAATGTATCGAACTAGGCATTTGACGCTCGCTGGAAGGATTTAAATTTTAGGGAATGTTGAAATTTACTATTTATATTGAAGACTATATTATAAGTTTAAAGTCAATCTCTCCCCTCTTATCTAACTGGGGTTTGGAATATAAAGAAACCCTCTTTTATTTTAGCCCAGGAGAAGCATAAGTGCCAAATCTCCAAAAGTAGGCTTTGTTTTACAAATACAAATTTGTATGCCTCTATTTTGCCATACAGTTTTTTACCGCTATTTAAATACCTTTGGGGTCTAAATTTTCGAAAAACCCTCCTGACATGAGTGAGTATTATTTATATGTTTCATTTCATCTGATACAAACTATATTAATGTTATAATAAAACGACTTAAACGAAAAAGTAAATTTGCTAAAAGCTTGCAATCATAAAAATACAGTATATCTATATTTACCAAGATTGTTGTAGGCTCAGGCAAAACAATAGTACCTTACATGAATATTTCAAAAGGTATTTTTAGCTCACTTTAATAATTATTGATTTGAGAACCCGAAGAAAGGTAATTAATCGATTTAAGATTAAATTCATTGTACCGTCTTAAAGGTAGGGTTCGTTGTTGTTTCCCCTTTATGTTGAATTTCATTATGAAAAGAGAAGGAAGACGGTGGCTTTTCTCTCTCAGACGCTTAATACGTTCAATAGACGTATAATTAGAAAATTCTTTACGCTTAAAGAAACCTTCTGGAGCATAAATGAAACACAGTGACACCCTTCCGGCTTGAATTAAAGTTTGGTGTGGTGCCGGCAGACAATTCGTAGCCGAGGAGCCTGGCAACAGATAAAAAGAAATGTCTGGAGAATAGTGCAAAAGGTGAATCCCAACGTAGAGCTCCGAACCTTCCAATTGCGGAAGTTTCTATCCCGTCTTTGGCCTAACGAAGAGCTCCGGCAGCATGCAACCCCATGGAAACCATGCTCCACATTGTTCCGTAAATGAAAATCGTAACCTTGAGAGGTTTTTGGGTGCGCAACAAACCTTGCAGAGAAATGAAACACACTGCCACAAATAGTACGAAATTTAGATAAACTCCTCGTCGCCCCTGCGGGTCGTTGCTGGAAGAAAAGGCCCCCGTGTTGCTAAATGCCGGGCACAAAGATCGCTCGAGAAAATGCTAAATGGGGTCGAAGACGGGAAAGAAAATCTTGAACTTTTTCTTTCTTATTTTTGCCGGGGATATCCTGCCTGAGGCATGGCGGCGTATAAGAAGTTGGTTCTGTGGTGGTAAAAGGGCCATCAACACTTTTATAGTCAGAAAGTTCCATCGTGTGGGAGGAAATAGAGAAAATGTGGAAAAACGAGAACAGGAAAACTCAAGTGTAATAAATAACAAGTTTTGCGGTGTCCCAAACGCCTGCAGTTAGAATCTCCGAGGATAAGTAATTCTTGGGAGTTTCACACAATTACACACCACCATACCATCCACAGTACCTTAACACCTGTACACTAACAACACTAAGGTGAATGCAAATTGTGAAAATGTCTTGCATTATTTTGAATCTTCTTTCTGTTGCAGACACCAATCTTCAAATATCTGAACCAGAACCGGAATTTCTAGGGTCCATTAACAATGCAACATATCCAGCTGGAAGAGAAGCTGTTCTGACGTGCTCTGTAAGGAATCTTGGAAAATATAAGGTAAAAATCGATTTCCGTTCGTTCAATTAGGGATTAGCTAAGGACCGATTCAATTTTTCTTCAGTGACAACCTCATAAAGAACAATTATTCGATACTGAATCTTTTTACTATACTCATAAAAACATTACAAGTAAATTATTTTTATTTATAATGAATATGTAGGAATTACACAAAATTTTAGGTCTTTGATTACAAATAAAGAGGGAAGTCATTAAAATGTTATTTTTTTCATTGTCTTCAAATTTCCTATGATTTTGAAATGAGATGACGAAGTTTCGTTTGTGTGAAAAAAAAACTTATGTTTTTTTCTCATCTTTCTATCTTTATTATTACATTTCATATACTGGCTGAAACGAAGTTCAGTAATGTATTTTTATATGCTTCCCTTAACTTTATGTTACAATGCAACGGTTAAAACTTCATTTAAGCAGCTTTTAAAAAAATCAATTTTGTGGACTTTTGGTTGATTTGGAATATCTTGAAAATTCAAAGTTCTAGTATTGAAATAAGAAAAGAAGATAAGTAAATCTAACAGAATTTGTATTGGGATTAAATAAGAGAGCCTATAAAAAAACATAGCTTGTTGCTATTAGTAAAATTAGTAATTACAATTAGCAAATTTAAAGGATAGAAACATTAAAACAAGGAAAAAGCACTTAAGATTTTTGTAAGTTGCGATATTTTAATATATGTATATGTACAGTACATACTTGAAAATAATAGAAATAATAGATTGGAAAAACGTTTTTATACTCAAAAGAAGGACAAACTCATTTGCTCCCACAAATGCGTTCTTTAGCATTTGTGTATATTTTTCAAACAAAACATAAATTTGGAGATTTAAAACAAAAGTTTTAGTATATTAAAAAAATTTAACATAAAACGAAATATTTCACCTTAAATTAAAAGTCAAAAACTTTGGTAAAGTTTCAAAAATACACTCTGGCGAAGGCGAGTTCAAGCTGGTGTATTTCTAATTATCTACGGAACCTCCGAGGCTACCGCGGCGGGCTATTAACAATTTGGTTTAATTAATAAACCAATAATTACTCATGGTTAACCGATGGTAAAGGCATAAAGTACAATAATTATTGGAGTCTGTGGATAGTGGGGACGGTTTTCGTGCAGTGCGACCATCAGAGTCAACCGGATGCTTAGTCAACTGAATCAATTGGTGCACAATTCCTTAAAATAATTGGTAAATTTAATATCTGGAGGTTATATATTTGTTGTGATAACGATATCTAACCATTCGTATACCTTCGAGGTTTTCCGGTTCCGCAGTCGCATTATCAGCGTTAGCCGAACTAAGCCAACTTTTGCAGCTACATCCCTTTTGGATAGAGCATGTTTCAGGAAAACTATGGAAAGGATAACTTCCGGTGCACCCTGTATCCTCTGGGATGTTGCAAATTTTCTTTGTTGTTTCCTTGCATCGTTTCTCTCCTGCAGTCGCAGTATTATTTCGCTTGTTCAGCATCTGAATTAAATTTAATACTTTCACAGGTTGGATGGTTACGTGCCTCTGACCAGACGGTGCTGGCCCTGCAGGGAAGAGTTGTTACCCATAACGCTCGCATAAGTGTCGTCCACGAGGATATGCACACATGGAAGCTAAGGATACGGCAATTAAGGGAAACGGACCGAGGCTGCTACATGTGCCAAATAAACACCAGCCCGATGAAAAAACAGGTCGGATGCATCGATGTGCAAGGTACTGTATATATGCATCATATAATACATACATACTACATATTCCTGTCCATTTTTCCACCGCCCGTATAGTTTTTATTCCTTGAATCCTTTTCCTGGAATTGTATGTTCAACTCCAACATGGTGCAAAGTTAAAGAAACCACTATATCAGTTACCATCGTTACTTACTTATTCATAAACCAACAGACTTATATCCTTTGAGAAAGATTTTCCCAGTAGGATAATGAAAGTAACTGAGGAGTGTCAAGTCAAAAGGGGCTATTTACACTTTTGGTCATTCAAGGATTTTTTTAACTAATTACACTTCTACTCTAAGATGCGTCATAAGACTGTCATTACTTTTAATTAAAAGTCCTTAAGTTTTTCAAGGCTATTTTACACTACGTCTTTGTGTGTATCAACTGTTATTAAATTTACCTTTTATTTATTTATGTATCGTGATTGGCAAAATACCTGATTAAAACTATTAAACTATTTCCATTTTTGGCTATTGATCATTTTATTCTTATCGATTTCATAAATAATATTATTGAAAATATATATGTATATAGTGACCACCAAACGTTTTTATTGTAAAATTTAGTGTAAACATCCCTTTTTGAACCGACAATTGAAAAGGTCATCTGGGTTTCAACACATTCCATCTCCGCTCAAGGATATCTTATGATTTCAAAGTCATTGATCAAATTTAAATACATTTTGCCTAGTTCCATTTGAAAGCCCAATAATATCTAGGGGTTTAAGAGCTCCGCATAATGCTTAAGAAACGGTCTAAACTTGTTAGAAATTATTTTATAAGCAATGAGAAAGCACGAGTAGTGAGTGCACTGTTTTTGGCAAGTTTACATTACATGCAGCACCTAGCTATTCTTGTGGAAACTTTGCAGACGATTCTCAAGGATTGCGGTTGCAATTCGTATACAAAGTGTTGCTAATTTTCGGAATCGTTGGTTAAATTCATGAGCGGAGTTTACTTTACATCGATAAACTAACTTATACCAAAAGTTAGTTTTAAGATACATTTAAGGATAAAGTTTTTACTGCATTCAGAGATGATAAAATGTTTTTATACCTGCACTGTGCACTGTATATATAAAACACCTAAAATAAGAGTAAACTCCAACTGGGGGATTTATTTAAGTTCTCAGTTTGAAGATGCAATTAGTTAAAATATGAGTTTATGTATGAACAGGCTGAGTACTGGATATTTCAACAAATATAAACACAATAAACAATTATAAAAGATACGAAATGGCAATTATTTTCAATATTTAATCTTTCTTCTCTATATCAGCAATAAACTCTTCAAATATGAGATCAAAATTACTATCTTTTGTTAATTTTTTACATAATTTGCGCTCAATCAGTCTGAAAATACCCTAAAAATTTTACAACGAATTAGAGGAACATGTAATTAAAACAATAAAATCAAAATAAAAATTAAGTTCAAATTTAAGTCGCAACCATAATTGAAGTCAAATGCGCAATCGAACTCGATATCGAAAAGTAGCCTATGTCCTATTTCTGGACTTAAAGTAACTAACATACATACCAACTTTCATAAAAATCCGTTCAGCCATTACGGGGAGCTGAGTGGCAACAAACATGTTAACACATAAACGTTCGCATTTATAATATTAAAAGGATTTATAAAATCCGTAACATAACTTTGTGGGAAAATGAAAAAAGAAACGTGGCGGTTAAATGTCAATTTGCGACAATTTCAAAGTTAAATACCTATCTCATAAAGTACAAGTGACCGACAAATATTTTTTTGCATATTTGCCCCTTCAAATCCAATTCAGCATTCCTACAAAGTTATATAAAAATCCGTGAGGAAACCTCAAACGCAATCTGTTCCCCGTTTGCTTTAATATATAAATATTTTTATAGCATTTTTAAAAACCTCTGAGATCTAGCAAGGACTCTAGCTGACATATGTAAGGATTGTGAATGTCTTTTCAGGGTAAAGAAACGTGAGCTCGTTTTGCTTGTAGAATTTGAATTACATAAAATGTTATCTGTAGAAAAATCTTTAAAAAGCTAATACCGTAAATCACGTTACATGTTGTTAACAGTTCTAATACCTTCAACGGTTCTTTTAAATCCTTTTTGAATAGTCCTTCCACCTGAAGGAGCGCATAAGATGTAATCAGTAAGGTCCAGGAGCTTCGTTTTTCCTGTTCCACGTGTGTGGGTACATCGTCTGCACCGGCAATTCCTCCATCCTTCCGAATTCCTGCTAACATTCGCACATATGACGCAAACAGGAAAATCTCGCACTAGCTCTTATATCCAATTCTTTTCTCTTTTTACACTTACAGTTCCACCTGATATCATAAATGAGGAGTCATCAGCAGATCTCGCTGTTCAAGAAGGTGAAGACGCAACCTTAACTTGTAAGGCAACAGGAAACCCAACCCCAAGGGTAACGTGGAGACGTGAAGACGGTGATGTGATTTTTATCAGGAAGCCAGGAAGCCGAGAATTGGTAAAAGGTGAATATGATGACGACTATATCAGCAACCCTTAAATCGATCCCTCTGCTCTCTGACAACCTATCTGAGGGTAAAAAAAAAAACATAAAACCAACCTTAGCGAATTGTGGGAAAACCACCGTCCTCGGCGGCAGATTGTTACACATTTGTGTCACAGGGATCGAAGGTAGTAATCGCGTGACATTAACGTGACTTCTCTAGGGTTTTTGTCAGTTCTGTCGTACCTCGATACAGAAGGCATTGCTTGTTTAATGCCCTCCGATATTCTATGCGGGTGCGAGGTTTTGGGGGTTTCGAGCTGAATATATAAAAATGACACCAACCATGTGGAGAATAAACTATCACTGATAGCAAAAAACCATAGAGGAAATATTTTCGACAAGGTATTTGAGGCTAATAAATGGTCACAATGGAGAGGAATTCAAGTGAAATCTTCAAAAATATAAATTGCCTTAATTTTAAACAGAAAATATTGTATATAGTACCTGCATAATTCCACACGGAATAATGCTTACGAGGGAAAATGTCTTAAATCGAGTGAAACCTATAAGTTTAAAGCCTTTAACTAGAATCTTCTCACAGTTTAAAACTGAAACATCACATAGTTTAATATTGCAAACTTATGTTGAAGTTTTATAGAAGTTTAGATATTTAAACGTTTATTAATAAAACTTGGGCAGCATACAATGACTGAAAATTATGTGAGTGTGACGAGATTAGTGAGTTTTTTTCCAGTTCCAGAATTCAAAATTTTTAAAAAACTTGAAATTAAGCGGCGCTAGCTCATAAACAGCACGTAGGCGTGTAATTTTGTAATTTAAAATATTTTGAAATCCGTTATACATATATAGAATGCGGTAATCTTTACTGGGTTAAAAGAAAAGTTTAAAAAAAATTTATATTCAAATAGCAAATTTGTAGTATTTGCTTACAATCAAAAGCGCCCTGTAGAAAAATATTACTATTATACCGTTCTTAAATTTCGATCTGTTGGTTAAATTTTAAGGCAGTCAATTGATTACTTGATAGGTTTTGAGCTTGAACGATAAAAACGTATCAGTTGCAATTAAAAATCGCAGTAGCCAAGGGCAGAAAATTTTACAAGGGAGTAATAATCAAAAGCCACAGGCATGTCCTATTGTTAACTTTAACACTAAATACAATATAGGGCACTTGCGTTTTGTTATTTAACGTTGTATTAACGCACAATAGCACAATATAGTAAGAATTTACTATGCTACAAAACCAAATTCATCGGAGTGTGCAATTTTCCGACGGTGCATTTATATTTTGATAATTAATAAGTATATTACAGCTAGGGTCCATGAGAGGGAATTACGTTTCCTACCTTCCTACTTATTTCCTTAGTTAACTTACTGCCAATTATCTAAAAATTTTAATCAGTCATTTTTCCAGTAATGGCATTAATTAATGTAGCCGGCCTATTGAATAACAAATAAAATTTTAATTAATTCAGGTCAAATAACCGCATCGCAAAATCGATACAATAATAGAGAAAACCCTACGATAGCGGCCGGGAAAAATAAATAAATTTCGTTGTCCCCATAAAATGAATTAGCCTCTTTACCTAATTTTTGTGCTCGACCTAGGTATTGAACCGATGTATACATAGAAAGAAATTAATGAAAGTCGATTAAGAATTATGAGAGGTACTGCCATATTCCCAACCTCAGTTTAAAACAGAATGAAACCCATAATCCCACTCTCCTGGGAATTCTCCAAATAAATAGCCGAACAAATTCCTAAGCAATAATTAACTGCCTTTAAATCGAATGGAGATAAAATATTTTCATTTCGTTTGAAAGCAGCTCTCTTAACATTGTATAGAGACTTTACTTCATCGTATTCTGTCCGAAATACTACTAAAATAAATAACATATTTGATTTGCTTGTTTATACATAGTTTTTATTTATTTAAAGAGCGGCTACTAAAAACGACGAAATTTTATGTAAAGGGCTTTCCAATAGGTGCGCTCGATCTTAACTTAATTAAATTAGATATACCTCATTTAAATAAAAGTGTTTAAAAAAGTGATGCTGATGTACATATAAGTACAGGAAAGTTAATTAAATATCTAATACTAGAACGTAGGTGATACTGTGTGCTAAAATGGAGAAATATTTACTGGTAAAAGCACACTCGTATACTGGTGCTGTAGATATTAATCTTTTCATCATAAATTAAAAAATAACATACCTTGCTCTCATATTTACTTATCATTATTGTCACAATATTTTTCGGTAACCTCTGATAAACAAGACCTAAAAAAGCATCATAAATCTTTGATTGTATGCATATAAACAGGAAAAACCTCTTTAAATTTACTTTCCTCATATAAAATTTGCATAAAATTTCAGTGAGATAAATTGTGTAAGTGAGACGAGGAAAAAAATTCACGCTAAAAGCTTATTTGAATTTAGCTTTTGGGCTTTGTCCTTCATAAAGTGTTTAAAGTTTGAACTTGCTTTTTTTTGAGAATCGAACTAAGTCTGTGCAATTTGCTAAAAAAAGGACGATTTGATTGCCTTGCAGCCCGTGCACAGTGCGATAAAATGGCGTGAAAATGAGTTGATTTAATTTTACGCTACTGAATAGTGTAAAACTTGAAACTTTTCCGTGTTCCCAAGAATCTAGAATTCAGTATGCCTTGAAATGGTTTTAAGCCTTTGATTTTATCTGCATATTTGAGGATATGTGCTCGGATGTAGGTTTTTCTACCATGAAAAAAAATAGTTAAAATCGTACTGGTTAACTGCAAATTGTGTCGGATATCCGCCTGGGCGTTTGTCTGACTGGTTGGAGAATATCCGAAATTTAATCCACTTAATCCAATCATCCTCCGGAATAATCTAATACAAGCATAAATTTCTCTTTGCAGTTGAATCTTACAATGGGACATCATTAAGACTTTCACGTTTGGAACGGAGACAAATGGGTGCATATTTATGCATAGCATCAAACGATGTGCCACCTGCAGTTAGCAAACGGGTCTCGCTTAGCGTGCACTGTAAGTCACAATTTTTTATGGTTCTATGTCGTCGTTTCTAGCTTTTGTTCTATACATAAAGTATATATGTATGTGCATCCAACCATAAATTTTGTGGTGAATGCAAGAGTACTTTTGAACCTTCCTGGGATAAGTTCACCCAAAAGAACGCGGGTGAGAACCTCAGGGCATTCACAAATAGCTGGAAATGGTTCTATATGCACCTAACCGTCTCCAGACATTTCTTAGAGCTAAATATATTTCTTAAAATATGTCTTTTTCACCCCACTTTCTGACTTAAAATTTTGTTCTCTACTTGACTTTTATTTTCATGTTCGTGTGACATTTTCTTTTTGCCTCCGGTGTTTGGAACATTTTGGAATATTGTAAAGTTGCTCCGATGGTACGTGCACCAAGTCAATTATTGGGTGCCCCTTTGGGGTCCGATGTTCAACTGGAATGTGAAGTGGAGGCGTCACCAGCACCAGTTTCATATTGGCTAAAGGGTGGAAGAATACCACCAAATGGATTCACCAGCATATCAGGCGGAGGAGGATCTGAACCAGGTCAACCAAGGCCAGAAATGCTCCTGGACGGGTAAGCTAATTATTCTATTTTATCTTACACAATATGTACATATGTATATGTTCTCATGGTCAAATACATTTGAAAACTTCAGAAAATTTGTATACTAGTCTGCAAGTTCGTGTGTTGCGTTACAAAATATTTTTAAACATAATCCAAATATAAGATATCCAGATCATTTAAATTGCGGAGTAATATCAGACTTTCTTGAGTAGAACCTCGTGATAACCAAAGTAGTGTATTGGTACAAAAACTATACGAAAACCTTTTTTTGCCAAAATACTTTTTCGAAAATTATTCTACGTAATTGAAGTTATTCGATTATTAAAGTGTTTGTTCTGTATTTTCTTTGCAATCAAAGTCCGGCTAAAAAAAGTTGAATAAGTGATTAAATATTGCGTTAAGTTAAGAACTAAATAAATTTGAAATAGAACCAGAGATATCTACCAATATTATAGTTAAATCCCAAAGGATTACTAAAATCCGAAGTACCCTGTCGATATACCCGACAGACATCTAAAGGATTTACAAGAAATTAAATATTATTCAGTTTCCAAGTAAATTAGGTACTTATAAATTAATTAAGTTCACATGAAAGAAACGAAGAAAGTTTCATGAAACACGAAAAAACGTAAATTTGTCTGTCTTTTTTCGACAGATTTATAACACCTGAACCCCACATTAAAAAGGTTCAGCGATCGATTCAGTTCTCGAAACTATTGAAAGGGTAATACATGGCCCGGAAAGGAAAGTTCTTTAGGTGTTTTATGATGCGTCCTCAGGTTTCCTCCTATTTTTCCAATTTACTTTTTGATGATATCCCCCAATTTTTCCAATACTTCGGATAAAATTTGACAATTTTTGGACAAACATTTTGTCTGAGAAAATGTTCGTATTGATTGCTCCAAAGTAACAGGGATCAATCTGGGCTTGGGCGTTTACGTTTAGTCCTTAAAGGCGATGACGCAGAATGATGACAGTAGGACTAGCAAGGGCTAGATTGGCAAGTGGGATAAGCATTTACAAGTAAGATAATAATTGGGGTTAATTAAGCAGTTAAGGGAGCTAACGATGGGCAAATTTTCGATTTTCTTTACCCAACTATAATTAGTGGGGACGAGATTAATTCAAGTTGGGCCATCCGTAAGACATTTTTTTTTTTCCGAGAAGTTGATTAAATTAGCTACGGATGGGCGTGCTGAGTTTAACAGAGCTTAGGAATGCGACAAGAAAAAGTTTGTTTTAAGTTTTTCTTATTTGTACAATTTCTTACTTTACCTTGTGGAATTTAAAGAATCTAACTTTTCTTAAAGAATAGAGAAGCAGAGTTCATTTTATTAATTGAGATAGACAATTTTTATGCGGGTTTGTTTTTATTATATCTTTTAAACAAATTTTTTTGGCGAGGCTCACTATAAATGTTGTGATTATTACTAGTTATGTAAAATATGTAATGTTGTTTATAGAAAAACAAATAATTTTAAGTTCACAATCAGAGTGAGAATATTTATAAAATACAATCCTTTAATAACTTTGTTTATTTTAACATAAAATGAAATAATAAAAGTCGTAAACCGTGGGATTGTGAAATTGAACATATGCCCATTGAGCCTGGTGGGAAAAACTTAAAACCACAGAAAATGTGGAGAAATGCAAGCATAGGCACTTTACCATTTAATTACATTAGATTGGAGGATAGTGAGAATATGGAAATAATATGGTTTATTTTATTCTATTGGTATTTTTCTTTTGGCAATAGACTTATTTAACGAATGACAAAAAAAAAAAAAAATCATAACAAACCTTTTATGTAGGTATAAGATATTTACTCTTGGTCATATCTCCTAAATGAAAATCATTGTACGAGACTTATTCAATTATTTAACAAAATATTAAAACAATATGTATAGTGTAGCAATTTCTAAAGTCGAAGGTATCTGAACAAAGGTACAAATGGAAACTGGAATTGTAACGAATATCGCGGGTACGTCAAACATTTCTGCGAGAATTAAACTAGAAGATAAAGGCAATTGTATAACATAATGGTCTTATGTACGGCATCCTAAGATACTTAAGATTTAATACGATTGCATGAAATGTCGTATTCACAAATTTCCCTTTGTTCATCGTTATCTTCTCGAATCTTGTGCGAAGTCTTAAAAGTGCACTTCCGAGTAGGTAGGTATAAAGGAAGTCTTACAAAAATAAAGTCAAGAATATTTAAAACATGTGTTAGTAAAATAAGAAGGTAGTTAAAAACATCATGTTTTAAATTTATCAATTTAAGTTTGAGGTTTTTCTTTAAATGTGAAACAAAAGCCAACTTTAACTATACGACATATTTTAACGAGCCTTTAAGGTTATAAATTTATGTACTCTGTACTATTGGCCATGTTTTGAATGTATTCCTAATGTGTTAATTCATAATTGCATAAAACAATTACAATTAAATGAAGTAATAGTATACATTTTAATTAAGAATTTTCTTTTTCTAATAGACCAAAATATGGTATTACGGAGCATCGAATTGGATATAAAGGTGAAATGCGTTTAGTAGTGCGATCTTTTTCATTGACTGATGTGGGTACATATCACTGTGTCAGCACAAATTCCCTGGGAAGAGCAGAAGGAACTTTAAGATTGTACGGTAAGTACTGCAATTAATCAATACAACATTTTTATAATTTTAGAAGAATTCAAAATGTATTTTTATATACCTTTCTTTTTCCTTGAAAAAATGTTTCATTTAGCTATTGTTATTCATTAATTTATGAATCTTTGGAACGTTAGGTTTATTTTTATTATTTTGTATATTTTTCTATTTTAATTAATAAAAATCCTCCAAAAAATCTGTATTAACAAGCTCCATGCCGTGTATACCGAAAACTATAAATGAAAGCTCTCTCCTCATACCAGAGTTTTCTTGAGAATTCTGTTACGGAATGTGTTAATATACCCATAATTAACAAAAATTATTTAAATGAGCTCAGGATTTCTGGGAAATAAACACTCAAGTATTCAAATGAAAGCTTGATTAAGATGTTTGTGGAAAGAGCTTGAATAAAGTTTATGGGTTGCATTTGCATTGCATATCTGTTTAGGTATGGACCAATGAAAACATAAAATTTATCATAAAATATTTTGAAATTGAAGAAGATGGAAAGGATATTAATTCATTTGTTTTTAATAGTGTTATGTTACTTCATAATCAAAGAATGGATTAACCAATTTTGTCGTCATAAATTATTTATTTACTATAATTTTATATATTCATAAGTTTTCATATATATATGGGTACAATTACCTCCGATTTCATTTTTATTTATTTATTTATTTATTTGTGTAAGTCAGCAGACATTAAATTCTTACAGACTAGAAGAACAAAAAATTATATTATACTTTTTAAATTAATTATTCCCTGAATAAATATTGCATTTCATTTATTGCATTTTTAAAGATTTCCTGAGGCATAGCTATATCAGCGAATGGAGAAAACTTATCAACATATCAACACTAAATCTTATTATTATGAATAGCTTTTTATTATACATCCAGTCAAATTTAAAAGTGAATAAGATTTAAAATGCATATTTGCTGAGTTATCTAAAATATTGAAGGGAGAGGACTTTAATTTTTGAGCAAGACCTTACAAATATTTGTCCCCAAATCGTTTTAAAATTAAATATGGGTCCCCTATGTGTGCCTTTATTATGTCACTGCGGATAGATTTTATTATATTGATCATAGTAAATCCTTTCTCATTACGAAAGTGCTGAATTAATAAATCAATTATTATTGCCTCAAGTTACCATTAAAATTCATTCAAAATTCATCTCTGACAGAAATCAAGCTTGCACCTGGAGTAGGTTCATCAAACGACGATCAACTGAACATCATCGGAGGTAATTCGATTAGATATAATTTTGCTTTTATTATATTTTCAATTTCACATATCTGTTATATGTATATGTGAAATTAAAAATTTATTTATTTTATCTTTCGTTAGGATTGGCTGAAGCTGCAAGAGGCAGAGGCAATTCAAACAGTTCACCAAGTAAATACACATCTCCGAGAAGTACGAGGTCATTAATCATACTCCATATCCTTTGGATAATTTGTCAAATGGTGGTAGCGACTAGGTGATAAACTATCAGTTCCATCAGCAGTGCTGCAAGGAAAAGATAGCACCAGTGTGAATATAAATGAAACGTTCACACTTAAAAAGAAAATTTCTTCACATTACATACTGTGCAATACAGGCATATAAAAGAGGGTGAGGGTAGTTGTAGCTGTAAGGGGAGATATAGGTCCTAATTTTGAGCATAAGTTTACTCGGAATTGCATTACTGGCTGAATGAAAGATATCATTAAAAACACATTAGCGAAGTTCTTAAATACAAAACGTATCTTTGGAGGATGCGATATTTTTATTCAATATTTTTCCTCTTAAGTGTTACAGGATATGGCTCAGTTTGTGCTAATTTGTTTCATCTTTGAAAAAAATTCGTATCAGCAATTGAGTAATTAGGTATGTGTATATTCTGCTGAAAAACCAAAACATAGTTGTCTTAAAAATGTGAATAAGCGTAATGAGTCTAAAAAGAATGTTTAAATATAGTCGTATCTGGTTTATTCCTTTGTTACATCCATATATCAAATGTGTAACTTAAATGCAATTTCCTAAATTGACTTCATGAAAATGAAACAAACGATTATTTTTATATAGTAGATATAAATTAATATTTTTTGAAGACAAATTACAAGATACGTGGTCTTCCTAACTATATACACAAAATACCTGGTAGCGTTTATGACTACATTCAATTTTCTCGACGACCTCATTAATATTCAAATTTCCGTTCCAATTACGGAATTTCAATAAAATTACAAAGCTACGTTATCATCGTTTAGAGTAAAGGAAAATATGAATTTTGCCTGAATATGGCAGAAGATTCATTTTTATTCTGGCTCTGAAAATCCACTATATATTTTCCCAAGAGAACCTGGAGACATGAGATTTTATTAATATATTCTAAAAGACATGTTCTTGACGGTACCGCAGATACTTTTTGGATATTATGAAAAACGAAAATACCAAGAACAGAAACTGTTTGTAGTTTATATAAGTCTGAAGTTATTCCTCCTCAAAGGAGAGGTACATCAAGTTTATGCCCTGTAACAAAACGAAAAGGCACTTAGTTCTTTTTCATGTCTCCCACAGGACCTGTCATAAGTACTTTGGATGGGTAAGGGCGCCCAATGAACAACCAATGAGGTATGCCATCATACCATGAGGTATACTAGGTTCTCGTAGGTGCCCACCCTTTTACCGCCATCAGCCGAAGTGGTTTGATTTATGGACCAGTTTTAAATTGAAATTTTATGCAAAACCATGCTATTTACCGCGAACCATCCAGGCACATTATAAATTCTCGAAAATATTCTGACTCGAGCGCGAAAAACATTGGTATGACACGGTAAATAAATGTCCTCTTTTCGGTTTCGATGCTGGAGACCAGCTATCCGAGTTATGATATGACGCTAAATATTTTTACTAAAACCACAATAATAATTTATTTGCCAAGACATTTTGAAAATTTATTTATTGTATTATTTCATTTTCTTTTGTTCCAAAAATAATGTCCAAGTCAGTGGACTTAGATTTTGGTACAGCCATCTAAGATAAATACATATAATGAACGTACATAGTTCCATCGTTGTTTCGTTAAGGATTTCTTTCAATATACCTAATTTAATTTCAGCAATAGATTAATGAAAACAAATTAAGTTGTGAATTTTTGGATTGTCGAATTGTATGTACAATGTTGAAACTATTATGATTTTATGAACAAGCATTTTCAATACATAGAGATTTTACCTAATAAACAAGTGGAAATTTAATAAATTTTAATTTAATTAAATAAGAATAGAACAATATTATAACCGAATTCTTCTGAATAGTGTTATTCATTTAAAGTAGAAATAATATAGATATTTAACCATGAAGCAATTAACAACGAATTGAAATATTCGATTCCAAAGTGACAACTAAAATTTGCATGGCGCCAAAGAATAAACTGTAGACACAACAGCGGAATAAATTACACTGAACTAAAGAAGAACATTTTTAATTTTGTTTATTTTATAGAACGAGTGAAAAAAAATCAACAGGATTTTGAAAGAAAATACTTTTATTGAAACTTTTGATTAATTTTAAAATTCATAAAAATTATTTTAAAGAAATGATAATTTTTGAGACTTTATTGTTTGTTATTGTTTTATGTATTAGGCCACGCAAGGCTTAGCATAAAATTCAATCAGTTTTTCTAAATTTAAAAGGATGTTAACTTTTTCGCTAGTGCGAACAATTTGCAATAATTTGTCATAAAGTTTCATTAATCTTAAAAGAAGTTTCAAAATGTATATTTTCGTTCACGGATGGTTTTAAAATATATTATCACATTTACAGCGACAAAATCCTTTTTTCGACTAGTGTTATTGAAGATTTTCACATTTAAACTATATTTTATTTCCACTGGAATATGTTTAAAAATATAACAATGCCACCATCTACGAAAGAATTAAAGAAAACAATTGAAAAGGAAGAAATATCTCTTAAAATTGTATGCAAATTAGCACAAACTGTAATACAACACCCGCATTATTCTTGTTATCCGTTCGCATTTTAGTCTGTATATCCTCAGACATAATTTCATTTTAATAAAACAATTTCTGTAACGTTAGAGGTACATAAAATATTGCAGAGGACAATGAACAAGATAATTCGTTTTAATGTCATACAATATAAAAGTATATTCTATTTTAAAACAAAAGGTATACATATATCCAAAGTTGCAATTAATTCAATAACAAATGAAAAATAAATTTCGTTAAATTTTGAAACAGTTTTTATTTATATGCAGATAGCAAAATTTTTACTTGTATTTCAGGGAAAATGAAACAATGTGGTATAACGAATTTATTTGTATGTTTAATCTATCACATTACAGAAAAATGAAATATTTTTCTCAAATTCTAACAAATATGTTGTATTCTCCCTATTAAAAATATAAATTGAATTTCTGCAAATGTTCACATATCCAATTGCTGAAATATGTCTGAGATTACTAATTTCGAAAAGTCAGTATTAATTCTGTAATATTTAGAGTTTCATCCAATTTTCTAGTTCTGAAACAAGAATAGATCAATTAAAATGCATATTCTGAGAATGTCCTAAAATTGTGTTTAAAACTAATTTTGCGACAATGTTTGTATAGCAAAAGTACAAAATGCACTAGTAACTTTGTTGTAAAAAACCTGGAGAGGAAAGTAAATTAATTTATTTATTTATTTTACTGCAAACAAAATTAATCATGCAACATTATAAAAAATTTTCTACTGAAACAACTTACATATCTCTTGCCACAACATACATATTGTAATAAAAAAATGAAGAATTAATATTTCTATACGTGTGCATATCTGAGGGGAACATACCAAAACTCTCATACTAAGTTAAGCCTGTCCAAACTTAATGTTGAAATTAAACCGAAATATTTGAAAAAGGTAAAAATCAGGAAATATGATAATCAGGAAATATGATAATCCTGAACAACCTAAAAAAAAACCCTCGCCCCTGATGTGTAACTAATTTCGCTCCCATTTATTATTTAGATTTTATAGGAAACGCATCTTTTGAAAAATGAAATAATAAAACGAAACGCATTACTGCAGAGTGTCAGTCATGTCAATAAATGAAGTATTACTGAATGGTGCCAAATTAATCGTGAATAGTCGTAATCAGATAAAATATCGCTTGAATGTATATAAAATAATTAAAATAATGAAAACCAAGACAGCATAAAGTCAGACATACATATGTAGGTTACTAAAAATTAGAGGGTGATGCGATAAACTGTCTTTAAATAAAGAAATATAAGAAACACTTAAATTGGTGGGAAATAAAAATAATTTATGAATAAAGGTATTTCGGTTTTCATTTCTATAAAAACGGTTTTCCTTTTAGACTTGTGATATGAAAAGTAAAGATAAATAAAAACAACAGAATAATAAGAGACGAAAGAGAAATTATTTTAATGAAGTAAGATGACATAATTTGTAAATTGCTACGTTTATTCGTTTCTTTTATATTTGAATATATTGTGTAAAATTTTTGTACATATTATATTTAGGAGATAATTGTTATTATCATGGAAAAATATCGGATATGCATTACTAATAAAAACTGAAAAAAAAGCATCCAACATGACAAATTGCTGTTTCATTTCAATTTTATTTTTAAAACATTTCTAACATGTACAAGTCCATTTTCGCGTATTTCATATATTCATTTGGTTATGTGGCTCTCCAATTCCAGAAAAAACAAACATCAGCCCCAAAGCAAAACCAAAACCAAAACCATTTTTTGAGCCTTTATAACGCGCCAATTACGATTATTATATTAGTCGTATGTTTGAATGTAGGTATGTATGAGTTAACTTAAACTAGAGCAAAGGTCGTACAGATTTTGTTTAGGAATAATAATTGGAATTATGGTGAAGTCTAAAACATCTGCTAAAAATAATCCAAATTAATACTCCTCTTTTGTTTTTGATCGGGATATGCGGTGCAAGTGGTTTTTTAAAATAATGTAATAACAGTAGCAGGAAAAAATAGTAATGTGGATTAAGTCAAGAAATTCCAAAAATAAAAATAAGTGGTATAGACCCAAAGGGTTGTAAATGGTTGGCCCACAGTGCCTAATTTTATTTACAAATCCAAGTTAAAACGCTATAATTTTTAGGATTAGCGAATTTTAGTTTTGAACCTTTTAAAAGTACATATGTTGAGAAATGATTGTAATCCGCCACTTTCACCAGCTTAGCTTGGTTTTCATGGGGTGGATTATTAAGAGATTACTGCATATGCAATTCAGAACCGAATCTAACCGATTAATTTTAATAAATCAATAACTGTCTAATCTAAGCATGTTTGGCTGGAGTTTGGGTTTTGGTTTGTAATTGTGAATTTTTAATAGCTATGAAAATATTATACTTGTAAGACTTAAAACGAAAAACGCACCCTTCAATAGATAATAGAAGATTATCTCTATCGTTTTGACAGACAAGAAAGAGAATTAATAAAAACGTCGTTAAATATACAATGAAAGCAAGGTAATTTGAGATCGATTCATTAGAGATGGGATAATTTTACGATATCTTTTATAGACTTACAATTTAAGTAGATAAAATAGTATAGAGGTAACCCACGAAGCTGTTCTGAGAGTCCTTCGAAACAAATGGCTTTCTTGGCCGTGGTACAGCAAAGAAGCCAGCTTTAACGAAAGACACTGAGAAAATTAAAGAAAGTGGTAAACATTTCACTGATGAAAACTGGGCGAAAGTGTTTTGGTCAAATGAAACCAAAATTAAGAGTCGTTGCCAGAAGGACTGCCAAACATTATATTGCTATCCTTGAGGATAAGCTCCCTGAAGCGCTGGAGCAGTTGGAGCAAAATTTATCGGATGTTGTTTTCCAGCAAGATAACCATCCGAAACACAAAGCACGTATGTCAACCAATTGACTTCAAAGCCATGGATTTCAGGTGTTGGATTAGCCTCAAGCTATTTAACACCGTCGGTTTGAGTTAAAAAGGAAAATTGGCGCACAATTGGCGAATTGCTGAATATTAAATTAATTGAGGAATAGGGCGGAGAACGCATGGACCAAAATCTCGGCTTCCAAATGACAAAATGCTACTCAATTGCACACAGAGCAGACAGTGGCGTATTTATCCTAGGGTTATGGGGGCTGTGGTTTGGGACGTATTTTTTATTTTATTGCTTTTTGACTTGGAAAAACTCCAATTTGTGTTGCCGCATTCAGTTCTTATTGGTTTAAAGATCAAACTGAATTTAAAAGCTGCAATTGTGTTTCAGCCGTACACAACAAGACCCGGGGTGTTCGTGTTTAGCCATCCTTAACATAGAAGTTGATAACAAAATCTGTTAATTATGATAGTGTTACTGACAAATTTGTCAACCAATTCCTGCATCGCAAAAATATGTAAATATTTAATAAATGATATTTATTATTTTGTATGGGCTTTTTTCATTATTAAAAGATTTTTGCTTTTTTTTATTAATTTATGGGGCGACAAACCTTATAGGCATCACAGCGCCAAATCTTAAAATATGCCACTGAGAGTAGACGAGGTTTTCCACTTAAATTGAAGCCACACAAAATCCTAAAAAGTACGGATAATTTGGTGTATTCTAATTAAAGTCAACTAATTGTTCAAATGACAACATTCTTTCTTCGGCTTCTTCCTATTTAAGAAATTAATTTTAAAATTAAAAGTTAATTGTTAAAGCCATTCTATTGTTATATTAAATTTTACCATTTAGTTTTTCAAATATTATAAGCAGGAATAAAATGGAATGTTTGGCAGGATCTTACAAGATTTGAACCAAACGTGAATCGGTGTTCTGTAACTAGCGTAAATAACCAAAATTACTATTATTTATTACTATTTGAAGTTAGACCGCAAGAAGTCGCAACCATAATAACTTATTCTGAGCAAATTGCTTAAAGTATGCTGAAGCACTCCCTGTGTTTGTTTTTCCCTAATACCCATCCCAAAAACCTTGTTGATTTTCTATTACTTCCGCGAAACTTCGCGAGGAATATTATAAGAAAAAAATAAAAAAGAAATGTAACGTCTCCACTTTGCAAAGCATTCGAAGTCCTTAAATTGATTTCCCCGCGCTGGAACAACTTGAAGAGAAGAGTCTCAGAAGAGGATTTACTTCCTTTTTCAGACAGAATGAAGAAAAAAAAATATATATATATCCTGAAAAAACGACAGGATCTACGCTGTGGTGATGAAGGGATTGAGGTGAGGTTGTCTTATCCAACCCACGAGCTTTTGCTCCTTTACTCCTGGCGATGACGGGGGCACAAACTCAAGAAAAAATCAGCGAAAGACGCTTTTTGGCTGGGAAGTTAAATTTAAGGAGATTCGGGCTACACGCTTCCTTGTCGATGGGAAGGATATGCTGCCAAAAAGGAGGGTTACAAATGGTTTTATCTTATTTACAGTATTTCGCTTTAACGGTTAAG
The DNA here is from genome assembly GCA_933228815.1 of Machimus atricapillus. Lineage (NCBI taxonomy): Eukaryota > Metazoa > Arthropoda > Insecta > Diptera > Asilidae > Machimus > Machimus atricapillus. The sequence continues at coordinate 10,394,794 of OW121785.1, forward strand.
AGATTTTTAAGTAAATTGCACGGAATTCTGATTTTTTCTCACTGAAAAGAAAAGTTTTAAATCGGCAATGCCTTTGCGAAGGTATGAAGGGTATTTTTATTACAAATTCCAACATATCTATGAACGAATTGTGTAAATTCAAAGCGCTTATTAAAAGTGGGCATCAAGCCATATCGCCAAGTAAAAATGATTAAAGTGTGCGTAAATTATTGATGCGCAAGATGAAGATTATGATAGTTTTAGTTCTTGGCCATGGATCAATAGACTTACCCTCCTGTTCAGAAAACAGTCACAAGCAATCACAAGTCTCAGTCATAAAATTATAACTACTGTACAATTTTTACAACTTACGATATTCAGAAAAAAGTCACAAGTTTGATATTTAAAAAATATATCACAATATTGTGACGGTCGAAGAAGCACACCCCCAATTGTAAAAATAGAAGATATTTTACTTTTATTGATGTTTTTGGTAGCAAAAAGGAAAAGTAGGATAAAATTCTCAATAACTAATAATTGAGCGACATAAATCTATTATTCCAAAAATTGCTTAATATAGAAATTTTACTTATTTAAACTTCTCCACAAAATTGGAGAGATTGTTGTGACTTTGTTTGGTACTATATTGCCAGAATTTCAAATCTAAAACGTGTTTATTAAATTTGGAAATGTTTGTATTTTTATTTTTCAATGTGTATCATATTGTTTTGAAAAACTAAAAGACCATTTTGTGCTTGATCAAATTTAGCTTGGTTTTGATCTTGGTCTAGGTTTTGCAAATGCACGACCAAGACTGCGACAGATTCTACTCATCACTAGTGGAAATCCACTTTTATCTCTATATAAAAAAGCGATTAAAATTCGTATCCTTAGATTGGAGGAGCGGTAATTGGATAATAAAGGTCGGAAGACAGCGTTCAAAGTATCTGCCCAAGAAAACTATCTCCTCCGGAGCGGTTCATCGTCGTCTTCGTCTTAATTTTATTAAATCAATTTTAAAACCTTTAGCAGCAGAAACGAGGCAAACCTCTCTCTTAAAAGGGTGGGTTACGTCATTTATCTTTGTCGCAATTTTGCAAACTTTATATCAGTGACAATCCCCAAGATGTGATAATTAGTTCGCTGCTGCCGCCGCCACTCCCCCGGTATCTGAGGGTGTTAGAAACCATTGCCTTTCTTTTAATAAAACTAAAAGACCCGATGCCCGCCTTTCCTTCCATTAATATTAATTTCAAATGGTATCCTTTAAGTTAATTTCATGTCACGTTCTAATTCAATTTGTCTGGCTCGGGGAGCCTGTTTACATTTAGTCGGGGATGCGGCATCAGCTCCTTCTATGCTCTGCAAATATTTAATTATGAAATCCATGTAATCATGGTGTAGGCATCTGGGGCCGCGCGGGGATTCGACGACAAAGGGGAGGTGTGTATGACATTGTGAGGGCGCAATGAAGCTGTTCAAATTATGCTCAAAGCGGACAAGCGAGGAGGGTATTAAATGTCTCCAAACGCAGCCCTCCCCAGGATGGGGGTTTCGGGTAAGTTGAGGTTCTTTTCTCCAGGCTATAAGCTCTAGGGAAAACAAACCGGTCGATCTTGACAGATATGACAAGTGAATTAGTGCGCTTTATGATTGATGACCAAATCCGTAATCTGTCAATGGCTTAGCTACCCCATTAGAGATTGGACTTAGCCGACAGCCTATAGAACTGCGTTCGTATAGAAAACGCTATAGAAAATGTAGCTCATTGCTTTGCAGTATATCCTCATTATAGGAGATCTTAAGAAAATCTCAAATTGAGTTAAGGAAAAGTTAGCACATTATTAAAATTTTATAACAACTTCACAGCTGAAGCACTCTTTCAAGAATTTTGGCAAGGTGTAAAGTTAACAGGTACAAGACCCAACTGGCTTACAAAATGAAGTTGATAAGATCTGACAACAATTACATAAAATAAGATAACAATGATACAAAATTTAAAATCTATTAGGTACACTAATGGTGCTTTAAAAAAAAATTGTTTCGAAATAATGGCGTTGAAAGTTTAAGCTTAGTGTTTTTTTTGTCATCATTTCAGGTAACGCACTCCTTATGCCTATAGTTTTTAAGCCGATGCTCTAAACTTTACAAAATATTGTAGAATTACCAAGCTTTCCGCAAATGTAATAACAAATCAAATCGGGTTGTATATAATAACATTTTAGTGTTTTAATAGACGCACTATTGTGGGCCACGTAAGATGAATGCAAAATTTTAAAATTTGATATTATGTTTATTTCAAATTTATTCGCTTCATCATATTCAGAAATAAGATACCTTAAAGTCTTAAACACTCCCACTTTACATGTAGGGCAGGTATCATAAACAATTTTGTAAGAATTTGATTTAATAACTTTGTAGGCGTTATACATAATCATGCCAAATTTAAATTTAAATAGGCAGACAGACAGACAGACAGACTTCACCTACGTGAATCTCAAAATAAATAAAATATAAATAGAAATAAAAAGAGAATAGAGATAAAATGGAGGATAAACGAAAGCTCGTCATTTCAAAAGTGAAATACGTGTACTTTTGTATTTATACTCTTGGTTTGAAATAAATACCTGGTTTCAGGATTTTAAGAAAATAAACCCTTAACTAATACCAATTTTTATGGTTAATTTTAGAAATGATGGAACTCTCGTACAAATTTACATCCCCTATTTTATCCCCTTAAAAATAATTTGATTATTTTTTTGTTCTTTATATCCGTCTTTTGACATCGAATTGTTTTTACTTCTGGCGCGTCAGAAAATTACCTATAATATTTAATTTATAGAATTATTCGAAATTTGGTTTAGTTTAATGAAATGTTGGGAATTATTGTTCAATTTAAATTTGAAAACTCCATTGAATAATTAAAATTATTCTGCAAAATGCTTTATCGTTAAGTCAGTGTTTCTCTACAAAACCTCGGTGTTGCTTTGAAAAAAGCTAATTCTCATTTAGCACCAAGATTAGGTATAAAAATATAGAATTATAATATAATAAATATGCACAATTCTTGCTCACTTGAAAATTTGTCTTTCATCAGCAACCGCACGAAAAGAATTTTTTTCTCTTCGCTTTATCCTTTGTTTTCAGTGAATGTAATAATTTCAGGATCACAATACGTAAATACGTGCCAGGACAACGTAAGTTTCTTGCTATTTTCAGAATACTTCTCCTTAAAATTTCAAGTCACGTTCTGGGTCACTTCTCATATCCGCATTTAGTAGAAACGGAACCAGCAGCAGTGTTGGTGCCTAGGAATACTTGGCAAACATTTTATGAACACTTCACCTGAGCGTTAACTCTTCTGTGTTGCGTCTCATTGCATCAAGAAAAACATATAAAATATATAAAACTCGTTCCGCATTATTCAAGACCACTTATCGAATTAGAAATTTTCTCTTAGCAAGCAGAATGCAACGGCCGTTGGAAGTTCGATGTGTACGTGCTACCAAAAACTAATCGAGTTTTTGAATTTTTCGAAGAAACATTTCTATAAGGAGCAATAAAAATGAAATGTTTAAAGTGTACAACATGTTTTTTCTATTTAAAAACAAAATGGAAATCAATTATAAGTAGATATAATACATGTGTAGAGAACAAAATTTTATGATGGTTTTATAAAAAAGTCTTTAAAATACGAACCACGTTTACAGACAAGAGAAAATATATTTAAAGAAGAGTTCGACGTACTTTCCAAGTAAAAAAGCTATTTATGTATTAGGATTGGGTCGAAAAATCGGAAGCTCTCTCTAAGGTGAACCGATTTTAAACAAATTACAGCTGTCGGACGTGATGGGATTTCATAAGTAAAACCAAAATACAAATGGCACCAAAGGTTCTTCTTTTGTTTTACTTTGGAATATATATTGTATAGACAAGGTACATGATGCTTTCTAAATATGGGGAGGATCATATTATTTTCCTCAAAATCAGAATTAAACCATCTTGGTTTTTGATATATAGTACCTACATACATACAAACATACATATCCATTGTAATTTGAAAGCACAATTTCTTTTTGGAGAAGTATAATGTATTTAATATGAATGTTTCTAAAAAACAAATAAACTTTAAAAATTATATATAAATTACTACACTCAGAACAAATGTCCGTATTTACGGTAGTTCCAAAATAGAGCTATTATACAGCGTGCAAGGAAAGTTCCGGGATGGTTGAATATCTCGCAAAATACACCCCCAACGGTAAGGGGTCCAATTTGATGTCATTGGATAACTTTTCAAAAACTATTTAATACGTATTTCTTCTTTTTTTTGACCTGATGTGTATTTCACGAGATATTTGAACGTCACAGAACCTTTTTTACACTTGACACATCCTCGCCCGTATTTCCTGTAATGAATTGAAATAAATGTTTCAGGTAAAAGTTTCGTATTTTTTCCCGTAGCATCCGAATCCACAATTAAAAGTGTTGGTCGCCATTTCAAACTTTATAGTTACCACGACTCCAGGGAATCGATTTTGTCATTAGATAGGTTTTTTAAAAAATATTTAACACGTGTTTCTTTTTATTTGATGTATATTTTCCGAGACTTTTGACTGTCCCGGAACTTTTTTTACGCACTGTGTGACATATTTCCTCATTTTGATTAAAGTTTTCCCTTATTTAAATTATTTGACCCTTTTTGAAATTATCAAATTTTCGTCTTACATGTAAGCAAGAAACTATTCTTACGAATGAGTACAATCTTCTTTAATTTTAGAAACCCTTTATTCGATTAATAAAAATTATTTTTCAAAATATTAAAAATCAATCAAGAATTTTCTTTATTTTACTGATACGTATTTTTCTGCGTGTAGAATACAATTAACATTTATTATTTTCAGATATTTAATATTCAATTCAAATAGTAAAGACTTAAGAAAGTTTAAAATGTATTTAACGAAAATAGGGTCCTTATAAGAAGTTTTCTGTAAGATTTATTTTAGTAACTGAAAAAGGATTTTGCGAATAAAGCTAATTACTTTTGAAAGTGTTTCACAAATCCTAAAGAATATTTAGGTAGTAATACGTCGTGTAAGTAATAAATTAAAGTAACCAGCTAAAAAATTTAATTAATCTAGCTAAGTTATGTAGGTATTTCATAGCTTATTTCAAGTGAGACACACATTAAAAAATATGTTGTGTATTCTTAATGAAATGAAATCGAAAAAATATTCCTTATTAAAATTCTTAAAATATTTCGACTGAATTTTTCCAAATGAATTATCTTAACACTTTGAACGAAAAAATTTATTGAATGTTACTGAAATGATTTTAAGAAAATTTCAGGAATTTTATTAAGGAATTCCAATTCAAAAGGAGCTTAATAAGCTGTTTTCGTATTCATTTCGCTCGGAATAGAGAAAATTGGTGTAGCTTTTAAATTAACCATCTTGGACTATTCTAGTGACTTTTATCGCCATAATTCAGCCAACACTTTACTAAAATTACCTTAATTTTGCACAAATTTAGGTCAGGCTTGATATAACGTGTGTAGCAGGAAACAATGTCCCTCCTAACCGCGCTGTGTTGTACTCGTGTAATCGAATCGAGACAAAATAGGCACAAATTCGGGACCGTGATTAGTCTAATTTATTCGGTAGGAGAATAGGTAATCTGTTCCTGATCCCGGCTGTACATACTGATACATAGACCGATCCGTGTCTAGAGAGATCGTGACAAATAATTTCATCTCGTTCGAAGATGTAAAACAGGCAGACAAAACGTTCAAAGCTATCTAGGATGGTATAAAGGTGAAGACTTTATTAGGAAATTTGCCTTTATTGCCGTATCCTTCTACCGTCGAATGGCTGAAAGCATTTTCGCCTCCACCAGTGGTCTTTGCCAGGTATGCTGTATGTTATAGAGCCGGTAGTTATCATACACCCGAATATGAGAAGTAATTTCCTCTTTTGTTCATTTCAGGCTTGTGAAGGTGTAGTTAGCTACTTCAAGGAGTTAAATAGCCCTTCCGCCAGACGAGAGCGGAAGCTGTATGTATAGAAACGTTCTAGTCGAAAACACGGTTGGCTGTAAAAACAAATAGATATAGAAGGAAACACAAAAAGGTAAACGTGTAAACTTTCCCGGTTAAAACATTATGTTAATGACGTCTATAAACCTTTCACAAGTTTTACCCTGCAAGATCTTAACTAGGAATGAACAAGTGTTTTTAGCGTCTTAGCCCTAGGTAATTACATTAATGGTACACTTTTTCTGTTCGGTATAATCTTCGTCCTCATCGCGTCTCTGCACAATATTTATATAAATCGTCCCTGTCGTCTCTTTTTTCGTATGGAAATATAAATTCTGCCAGATATAAATGTTGTGTCTAGTAATACTTATAATAACGAAAGAGTTCCAGAACAAAGAGTAAAAAGTCAAATTAAATAAGTACTTGTAATCGGGAAAATGCGAATTGCGATAGTTAAATTTCTTTTCTTTTCAAATAAAACTATCATTTCTTAATTTCGATACATAAGCTGCATAATAACGTAAAATTCAACAATGCAGACAAAATTAAAAGGGATCTTACTTATTTCCATATGTACATACATATGTAAATTGAAAATTAAAGTTCCATAAATAAATTTTATCAAATGAAAATTTAAAAGGCCAATCACATCGTTTTTGCATTAAGCGCTTCAATTCAATAGTCGGAAACATTTTTCGAATTTCGTATATTTTAAATATTTAATTAAATTGAAACACGCATCATGTTTTCGAGACACAATGGTAGAAAGTGAGAAAATGTGTATTAGATGCTATTTGAAAACCGTGGAATTTTGTATAACCTCAAAATCAAATTCAAATGAAAGCTTGTAATAACTAAGTTATTAAGATTTTCATTTGTTTACTGAACATTGTTTGTTTTCTTGTTGGTAGTTAAAATTTCACTTTATTTTTAAAATTTGAACTTAAATTTTAAATACCTACATATGTATGTACATATACGTCAGGCAAAAACCGTGGATTTTCGCCAATAAAAAACAAATGCGTAGAAAGCTTTGTTTTGTTTTTTTATTCACGTAAAATCCTACCAATTTGAATGTTTGTAAAAACAAGGGCTTTACCATGATTTTAATAAATTTTAAATGAATTAAAGAATTTATGGAAAAGGCAGACTTGATATGGAAGTTAATTTGTCAATAATATAGCCATTATAATACTGGTAAATCAACATTTTTTTAAGACTGTGGTATTAATTTTGTAAATATAACTTAGATTATATTAGAGCATATTAAATAAAATAATTATTTAAATGGTACCATTTAAAATAACAGACTTAAAATGAATAAATAAAATAAGATCTTGAATGCAAGCTTTTTAATTGAACGTTCAGAAAATTTTAAAAATTCTTTTCAATTTTTCTTTTTTGTCAGTAGAATCAATCACTGGCATCTCCCTAAACTTTTCTGAAATGTAAAAGTTTCAAACCAATTGCATTACTTTTAAGAATAATCGAATAAATCCCATCAATTGTTGGTTCATTGCCAATCAAGTTCATAAATCCTTACAGGCGGGGCGGCTCGCCTTCTGCTTCTCTGAGTTGAAAATAAAGAAATAAATCCTCTTGTGTACCGCAGGCAACAGAGGGAAAACGCACAAAACTTTTCACATTTATCATCTTTTTAGAAGAATGACATGAATAGTTTATAAACGCCTTAAAAAAGAAAGTACACACATCGATGGAGAGATTTTACGATGAAAGTATGGGGGAACATTTCCTTCTTTATATTTTTTGGTCGATTCAACAAGAAGCGTAATCAATTTAATGGGGTGGAAAATCTTACTAAGGAACTTAAGAAAAGCGTAATAAAAATGAGAAACATGGGCCTAGTGGACTGAAATTATATAAAAATTGAATGAATTTTTTCGATCAATTTTATGTTGTAGTGACTTAAGCCACAAATATACCTAATGTTTTGAAATTAATGATGCTAGCAGCATCGAAAAACTAAGTTAGAATATGAAATAATTAGCTCCGTAATAAAAATAAATTTTGAAAATTATATGTACATAAATGCTTTTCTTTATTTTTGTTTTAAATATAATTTTAATTCATTTATCGCATTGTGTGGTGCAGTAAATTAATAAAACCAAATGCAATTACAGCGTGCAATTAGGCATAAAGTAATGAAAATTGAGCTTTTAATTATGAAAACACCGTCCACTGATGGTTGTTAGCTAATCGCTCCAATTTATCAAACCGCACAAGGGGAATTTGAATTGAATTGAAAACACTTTATTATCAACATACTGGTGGGCGGAATCTGATCAATTTTATGGAAAACTACTGCATTTGTTATATAATTAATTATTATAGTTTGCTCCTTTGAGAGTACCCTGAAACCATAAGGGAATTATTATTGCAGCCATGCAACCATCAATGGTAATTATAGATGGATATTAAAGAAATTATGTTATTTTATAGTTAGTTAAAACAGATAAATAATCAGATATTGTTTGTAATAATATAGGAGTCGGGAGTACATATGTGTGATTAAATTCATTTCTTGCACAAAACATCATATTTTGAATAATCAGTGAAGTGTTCAGAAATAGGTTTAAGCTTCTCTTTTTGCCAATTCCCTTCAAGAATGTGTAAGATAAGATTTTTACGCTTCATAAAACTTTTAGACTTACATAGGTACCTGATTATAGTAACACCAAACTGTTAAGCTTAAAGTGTTACTTAAGAAAAATGAACAGCGTCACTTTGTCGAATCAGGTGAAGTTTCTGATCTGTGAAAAACAATAGCAATGTATTGCTTTTTCATTTTTCCTAAATACTTTTTAAAGGCGAACAATTTGGTAGTGCTTGGCCTTTAAGAAGCTCAATTTTTTTAAAATTTAAAGATGTTTAGTGTTAAATCTAAAATTTGTGTGATTTGAATACATTTTAAATTTGCTTCGTATTTTATTACTGTATAAGTATTTTGAATTTGCAACAAATATGTTTTACTAAACTACAAATACATATTTCAATTTCAGATATGCTACCCTAACGAATGGTCCAATAAGTAATGTGATAATATAATTAATTATTGTATGTAATTCAATTAAGAAAGTGATAGCTTTGATACTCAATCAATTATAATTTCTTTTGCAAAATTTATTTTGATCCACTTTCTATGAATTGATTTAAATACTTTTAAAATATTTGGCAGCCTACATATATATTAAAATTTGACTTATATACATATTTACATTTAATAAATTTTAAAAGGTTTCTAGTAGCATTGAAGTCTCATGTTATTGAACTTGTAACAGAGATCAAAAAGACATGTATATGTACATACAAATATAAAAAGGCAGAAATTCAAGTTCAATAGTTATTTTTCGGATGATATTCAACTTAGATTCTGTAAGGAATGCAATAATTACTTTTTCTCTTAATTCTGATGAGAAGCTAACCTAAACTGGGCAGCAACACTCCATAAATTATTCCTGGATCAAGAACATACCGCGTCATACCTTCCGTTGTAATGATGCACCAATTATATACCAACAGTCCCTATCAAACATTTATGTTGGCAAATGGTACTATTAATATTGATCTGGTGGTCAAACGATACATCCCATTGTACCAGGGAATATTAGTGTGCCAGGTAATTGTTTCATTACACACTTCCATTGCATGTTCAATTAACGTACAAACTTCATTTCGTTTAGTCCACCTACACTTTAGCAACAACGTTGCATAAACCGTCGTACTCGTAATTACTTATTCGTCCACATTTCCGATGTTGTTACTTTATTTGATGTCCCAAAACAGAATATTCAGTGTATTTGGTGTAATTGCCGTAATCAATGCAGTTTATTGGAACAATTGGTAACTTTTCTAGGTGGGACAGCATAGAAACATCGTGATCGTTTTCTATTTATTAAGGACTGAAAAAAAAAAACCCCTTTTGATTTCGTTGAATTTGTCAAATTATACTCTGTTCATCTACACGCAAAAATAACTGGGGGTACAAATAGCTCTTTCAGCTTTATTGTTTTGTACCGCTTTTGTTTTTATTTATTGTTTGAAATGGTCTTGTCCGTAATAGCCACTTACGTAAATGTGACGGTGAAGTACCCACTTAAAAGTTGAGTAAGGAAACCCAACGCAGAAAGATAACTAAAGGACTCAAAAGGACGTCTAAAAGGGGAGAAAATCTCTTTTGAAAAGGTAGCTATAGTATTCTACAACAATTTTTCTTTAACATTTTTGGGGAACCTCTTTGTTACCTGAAAGCTTCTTTTGGCAATTTTTCACTTTTTGTTGTTTTACTTCAATTTTTCTTTGCCACACAATTTAAAGTCCGCACTTTGTCTTCGTATTTGATTTATTTGAAGGATTTTTATTTTTCGAAGATGGCAGTCTTAGCCTTATCAAATGCCTGCGGCGAAGTTTTCGCCTTCATCTCCGATTGAAAAACGTCTGCCTCGGCAAATGGTGTACCTTTACAATATAGGTACATATACTTTATATATCTACTTGAAACGAATTTTTAATATTTTCCAGGTGTTATAAAGATACTGTTTGTATTTAATTTTCTTAAAACATCGTACATATTCCCGATTGTCGTTTTTTGGCTTCGTCGCACGGTGACTGCAATTGTTTTCATTTGATACCCCTTAATTTCATACAATAAAATTTCTAATGTATTGAAAACATCCAACCACCTGTCGACAACGCCAATCAATTTTTGAGAGAATATCTTTGATTTATACTTTGCAGGTGTATATTTATGATCAAATTCCGAGCTTTGAAGGTAAGTAATGAGACTAAAAGTAAGAACAAAATTATTGCAAAGTGCAATTCTACAGCACATGTGTTGCAACTATAGAGTAACCATAGAATAATGAAATATTTTTGAATTTTTAAAAGAATTTCGAAATAAAGGTATATAAGTTATCCAAGGAGCTTCTAAAAGGATTCATACATTTATCTCAATCGACACGGCCTAGATAATATATTTGTGTTTATTTTCATATTATTGCTACAATATGCGAGCTTTCAAGAGGTGAACAAGCAAAACATGTTTAATTTTCACAGAATAGCTAAAAAGAACGCAATAGTGCATACAAAAGTGGTCCACACAATTTCGCCGTTCAGTGGAATAGTTCCACGCCATTAAGTTCATTTTGTTAATGTTTCCTAGGCAAAATTTTAATTAAAGCTCTTTTCATTCGTTCGTTCCTTTTCAAATTCTTCCATATGAGCGGGAGTGTGTTCCCGGGAAATAATGGAAACACATTTGCAAATATACGGCCTTGCACTCGATTTCAAATGGCTCATGCATTATTCACCTTGTTACTCGGCCGCGTTCTACCCCGTCTATTCACGCTGTTTGAAAGTATCCTTATTTTCAACCCAAAGCATGTAAATACCTTCCAATTGCAGAAAATGATGCTTCTGCATGAAACGTAGGATTGCGTCGAATAGAAACGACACTATGGAATGCAGAAAGCCGCCCTACTTGTTTTCAACAATTTCATCCGCCATTACTGAAGCCAATGGGCAGCCATCCATTTCCTGGATGAATCGTAAGACTTTTCGAAACATATACTTGGTTTTTTCTATGCTACTAAATGGACATAATGTTGAATTGCAAGAGTTCTGGTTTGCACCCATCATCGGTTGAATATTCTACATGTGTACCTCCATATACATAGAATATGTTCGTACATTTGTTCCGCTGCAGGAAGGCCAATAAAAGTTCAATTTATTTGATCATACAACACTACCCTTTCATATCACTAAAACCGAATTTATATAAAGTACTAATCAAGTCACAAGGTATCGCATGTACTTGTGGTTGTAGCAGATTCATAGACAAATTTAAACTTCTACATCTCTTGCGGAACTCTAAATCGAGGAGATCTCAAGAATCTGGAAGAAAGTTTCTTAAATCATTCTTGAAGTAAGGATGGCAACAGCAAAATCCATAGTAAATCATGTTACAATTTGTAGACTTCATTTCTTGAGGTATTTTCTGTGCAGTGAATTGCTTCAAACAAAGATCAAATTTTAAATGAATTTTCAAACTTTCTTGAGAAAGTTTTCAAGTATGGCATTTACAAAATTTGCAGCAGGATAGATTACATTCACATATTAGAAATAATGGCTGTAAGAGTATATACATATATATCTTTTACTTTCAGCATTGCTATATTCTATAAAATAAAATTCGTCTTTGAGATTCGCTATTCCAGGATTTATTTACACATTGTCTGTATGTAAATATAATAACAACGTAAATCTAGCTCAAGCTTCTCTAAGCCTGGCTTAAAATGGACCTACATACGTTTGGCTCAAGTTAAAAGTTAAGTTAAAGTCGATTTAAGTCTAGCTCAATCCTGGCTTAAGCCGAGAGGAATTTTATATTTTCTCTTTACTTTAGTTACACCCAACTTCTTGAAAAATATTTATAATATCTAAAATTAAAATACATAAACGTTGTATGAACTCACATTAGATGGAGTAAAAGCAAATCTCTTTTCTAACAGAATAAAAAACATTTTCTTTAAGATTCTCCTTCGGTAAAGGACAGATATTTTTGCATTTAATTACATTTGTTCGTTGGCAGTATAAACAAATTTAAAAATTAAATGCAAATATGTATTTATAAAAGGAGTCCATAAGCAGCTGAGGACTTGACCTCAGTAAAGATGCAGGTGCCATGAATAAACTTTAAAACTTTTCCGTTTAAGATAAATTGAAAAGTTTCCACCTTGTTCGTGCATGAGGTGAATGTTTAGACATCGCTACGAAACTCTATACAAAAAGGTGTTTCGTAACTCAAAGAAGTGTCTGTGTAATTTTTCTTCTTTGAGATGTGGATGGTTAGATATAATATGTAGTAAACTAGACAAAAGTAATTGCAATCAAACTTTTATGATTATTTTCGTATATTAGGTATATCAACGTTGAAAAAACGTACCAAAAAGTAAAAATTACTTAGTAATCGTTATCGAGCGATTGAAAAATAAAAATTACTTCGTAATCATTATCAACCAATGAAAAATAAATATTTTTTTATAATCATTATTTTGTAATTAATGGTATATACATATTTTTGATCATAATCAAAGCAGTCCCTTTTAGAATCCCCAAAGTATGTGAAAAGTTTTGCAGATAAAAACAAATACGGGTGTGAATAATTCATATATGTATGTATTACAATTTAACTAATTTTCCTTGGTGTCTCGCAGTGGAGGAATGTTTCTTTGGCACGAATCCCATTATACCTATATTCAGTCCACCTCGTTTAGCTCGAGTGCGAATCACTCCTCCTAATCTCTTCGCTAAACGCACAAATTACATTTCTGAGGCTTTCGGGGTAAAGTAGGCGAGAGTTCATAAAAATCAATCCACGTCCCACATGGAGTATGCAGGGAGTGTCGTCGTTATAGCAAATTGCTAACAATTTTCTGCGATTCACAGGCAGGCATTATTTCAAATATGGTGGAGATTTATGCGGCCGTTTACGACCACAGCCAGTAATCTCTCGGAAAACTTGGATGAATTTCTAGAATTTTTATAAGCCTTCTTTAAAATATGTTTAGAAATCTTCTAACTTTCTTATGTGTAATTATGTAGTGTTTGAAAAAGTTTTATAATGTAGAATGTAGGCACTGCTTCTTATAGGTATGTGTTTTGTTTTGCTTTAGTGTTATAATTATTGTTTGCTTTTTCAGATTCTTCTTACATTATTTTAAATGTTCTTCACAGAAAGTGAAGCTGATCTCACCTTTCTTGTAATGAAAAATTTGGAGATTCTAAAACATTTATATTTCTACCAAAGAAACGTCTAAACATATGAACTCATACATGCATTTATATTATACATATGTATATCATATGTATAATACACATATGATTTTGCGACGACATGAAGTGGCATCATCTTCATCACTGTTCATGAAAGTAAACCATCCCCTTGTGTAGTAAGAAATATTATAGATTAGCCTGAGGGTAACCTATCATGCAAATGCACACAAAATGCACTCCTTGTGTACTGCCATCGGAAGAATGAAGGAGTAAACCTAACGACAGAATCAATTAGAAAATCTTGAGATTTCGCTGAATGTATTAAAGTGTGTGTTGAAGAGCTTCATTTGAATTTTACTATAAAATGCGAACGGCGAATGCATATTTATGAGGATTAATTAACAGATCATATTGGAGACAGAGAGCTTCTTTACATAAAGTGTCATGCTAGACACACCACTCCAGGCTTATTCACACCACAAGGATATTAATCTTTAACCATGAACATGCTCAAACAATGATTATGACAAAAAATAGCCAAGTCAGGGCTATGAGTTATATTAGTCATTAAGTATCAGATGCTGTGATGTCCTTGATTTAACACTAAGAAGTGTGAATAATTTCGTGAAGAGTTTGGAACTCTATCTTTTATGCATTATTTTTGAAGCTCTACTTGGAAAATCTTCGTTTCTTAATTTTTGTTAAGGACTAAATCATTTTGATCACCGATTGATTGAAATAATTTTTTAATGAGATGTTTTGATCCCTTCATCGTGGGAGTTTGATAGCTTTTAAATAATTATTAATTCTCAATTCGGCGAACTGTATCTGTGGCGACATTTAATACCAATTTAGAAGAATTTTAAGTCCTAAACAAAGTAAAGCCATGGTGCCATGCTATTATTCGTTTATATAAATATGTATAACAAATGCAACGCAAACAAGTTTGAAATTTAATGGGATGGGTTGTTGATAAAAATAATAACATCAAAAATTAATTTTTATAATAAAGATCTAAATCTATTTTTTCATTAAAAAAAATGTAATAAGAAAATAAAATAATATTAACGAGTAGGTTCATGCTTTAGAAAACAAATTTGAAAAACAAACTTGTGGTTTTATTAAAGTTACTATAAATAATTGAAATTTATTAGAAGGTACAAAAATGTAAAAAGGAAATATTTTTTAATATAAACGCTTTATTTTTTACACATCTAGTATCTGGTAAAAAACGAGTAAGCTCTAAACTCTTTTTAGATGAAACGAAATATCGATCGTTTTGTGAAATGAAATTGAATGAATTTAAGTTGACATATGGCTGTCAACGATGCGTAACATTTGTGAATTTTATAACACAAAGCAATTTCTATGGAGTTAAGAAATATTTCAAATGTCAAATACTTTTCATTTCTTGTATGTTCCCGACATTTGATATAACTTCTTACTGAAGCGTGTCATATGCATATTGGGATATTTTGTGGCAATTTGGAAGCAATGAAAATGTTGATGAATTGATTTGTTATGCTGTATTTTTGTTTTGATTAGAAGAAATAACTTTTGATTAATTGTCGTAATATATAATGTAATGTATATTAATTAAAAATTTTAGTCCTGCATTTTTGCAAATATCGTATGTGAGATCCCAAAATCCAATACAGGGAAAGCCGCTTAGAACGACGTATGTAGGTATATCCAATTTTTCGTCGATATCGTCGTTACAAACATACATCACCCATTCGACCTTTAAATTAAAACTATTCTGCTGTACAACAATTAATTTTCACGAAACTTTTTTATTTTTTCCTCTTCAAAATTAATTGTACATAAAAGGTCTTACATTGATTTGTCTATGTATGTCATCATATTGCATCATAATTTCGTTTTACTTTGAATGTTGCTATTAAAAGCATTTCCAATGCGAGCTCTCGAAATCGGTTGCAAAACGGCAACAAAAACAGATCACTCGGAACACTCGACATACGTCGCAGTGTGATTTTTTTCGTTTGGACGTCGTTATATCCGGCCTGACCCGAAGATAAACAGACGTTAGGTATAAGCAATTTCGTCGTTATATCCGACAACGTTATACCCGACTGCAAAAGCAGTTCGGTTATTATAAGCGGCTTCGCCACAAGCGACTTTCCTGTATTTGGCACTGTAAGTATTGGATATTAATTTCGATTTTCATCTCGTCTGAACTGACATGGACGTTTCAGTCTATGTTCTTATGCTGTACCCTCATCAGAACATTCAAAATTAAACAGAAATACTACCAATAAGCCTGCTAAACAGTAATACAACAATTTTCAGGTATGTACGTAAATCATTTAATTGGGCATATCGGAGCAACAACAACTGCGCAATGTGCATTTAATCATATCCTCATGGGTGTAGTAAATTGACATTTAATGACTGAATTGATTACATCTGCACGCTACGCACGGGAGGCCGGGCATGCACCAAAATCCATCAGAATATTCTATGCACATCGTATAGCACATGCTTGTGAAAATGATATTGCATGTCGACTGCAACAATAATCACACAATTTTCGGGTAAAATTATCGATACCTACTGTTTGTACAAGTTGCGCAATAATTATTGCTTGAGCTATGGACAGAAATAAAACGAAAAAAAAAAATATATGACAATTTGCATTCTTCAGTTTGCTCAATTAATGTCGCTGCAAACTGCAATTTGGGGAATGATGCGAGAACGAAATAACTTTAAGTGAGAATTTTATCATAGCAACCGAATGAAAAATGTAACAAATATTCCGTGCCTTCATTCTACGTACCTTGACAACTTCAGCAATGGCAATAGGAGCACGACGGTGACATCATTATGCTCACTCAGCTACATTTACATTGTAATGATGCACTTCCTTCCGACGTTGCTCGTTATTTTCAGGATGTTAACAGAGCGTAACGGACACGAAAGAATTTCAATCTATTCAAAGTAGAAAATGAAAAATAACCTGAAAGATGTTGGTACTTGAAGTTGTGCCAGACGTGTAAGGTTTTCCTAACATAAGTAGGAAAATGTAAAAAGTTCTCTTAGATTGGGAATGCATTAATTTTAAGGACCTAGTAGGTACCATTAAAAATAAATTAGGTTGTCGACTACTAACTTCCCTTTTCATGTTCAACAACATACATTAGGTATATAGTCAAATCCTACTTTTTAGGTAGCACTAATTTCTGGATCAATGGGCTTCTATAAATTTCAGTAGTTTATCCTTAATATTTTCTCGTTTTTAGACAATTTGTAAAACATATGTATTTGAATTGGTATTTATTAAAATATAACAAATTAAATTTTTGGAATTTCTTATCCATCATATATTTTTTTTTAATTATGTAATTTCGTTACTTTCTTTGCGGGATAAACGGCCGCATTGTCTTGCTGGAAAATGAACTTTTCGCCCAATAGTTTCTCTCTTATTCAATAGGTAACCTTTTTTTCTAAAATCTGAAAATTGAATTTTGTATTCATTTTAACGAGCAAAAAGGCGAGTTTAATGAATACATTGGTACTGAATATATCAAACACCAGTACACTGCCGCCACCGAAATTTATGTTCATCCTGACTAACTTCTCTATACTATTGTAAAATAAAAATCCAACAGGGTCTAATTCAAGTTAAAGTTATTTTTTTTAGAATCCTTGCGAACGCACAATCTCATTTTCTTATGCATTTTAATAAGTAATGGTTTCTGCAAGTTGTGTCAGATGTACATACCTACACCTTTATTTACAATAATCCTCAAAATTCTCAAAAAACCCAGTATGTTTGAATTACGTACTTTCAGAAATGTTTGTCGGTATTTTATATGAACTTTGTTTTGAAATGCACGCGCAAGCGAATTTGCAGTCTTGCACAAAAAGTAATCAACTTCAAAAATTGTATAATATAGCTTACGTTCCTTCCGAAAAATTTTACAATTTTCAAATTCCTTCTGATTTTAAATTTGCTATAATAGAAGGAGTCATTCATCCCCTGGGGTGGACCAAAGCCAATAAAGGAAATGTAAGAAATTTAGCTGCAAATAGCAGCTATATTCCTGCAAGGGGGATATGCAAAAAGGGTTTTTATTATCATTTTCGTCAAACTTGTTATATCCACGATATGCCATAATTTCTCGCAATATCATTTTGGCCTTTCTTGTTTAAAATAGCCGAACGTCTTCCATCATTCTTTGCTTCCTTTTTAACCCTAAGTAGAAGGAATATGTAAATGCAATTTCCTATGCAAACATAGTACATAAAAAGGATTTATTTGCATAGAACACTTTCTTGTGATTTTATTTGTGCGCAGTTTCCCCATTATTGGTACGACCGCTCAAATATAAGGCTGGTGCCACCATTGAAACTTTTTTGGGGCTTCTTATCATCCGGTGACTTTGGTAGGTGGGCCTTTTCGTCGTATGCCTGATCCATCTCAGTAGAAAAATCGTGATGAAGCGTAATTTAAGCACTTACAAATTGAATAGACAGCCGATTCGATATGACTAGCGCAATGAGATAGAATGTGACTTATTGAATTCCAGTTAGAATAGAGATTTATGACAAAATAGATATAAATTATTCAATCGAATGACTGAGTATTATTCGACCTTTTAAGCTTAATGTTGTTTGACAACTTCGAACCAAATCTGTGATTGAATAAACAATGAGGGTTTTATTCAGATGGTAAGTTTTATCTTTTTGAATTAATTTAATCCTATAAGTATGAGATTGTGGATCAACTTTATTTAATTTAATTCAATTTTTGGCTACGGGTCTAAAATCACTGACCCAAAACCAAAAAACCTACCAGAAAAATTCAATTTCAATAAA
This sequence comes from Machimus atricapillus, assembly GCA_933228815.1. NCBI lineage: Eukaryota > Metazoa > Arthropoda > Insecta > Diptera > Asilidae > Machimus > Machimus atricapillus. The sequence goes on from OW121785.1 coordinate 10,413,437, forward strand.
ATTCACAATCATTTTATTCAGATACTATTAGGACTACAGAGCTGAATTTTGGTGCACAGCGCCGCTACAAAACTATGTACTAATATTTTTGAAAAAAATGTTATTTGAGATTTAAATGAAAAGTAAGTAATTGTCAAAGTAAAGCGATATTTCAAGAGCTGACTTTTTCTTAGGATCCAAACCTTCGAAAATCAATTAGTAAACTGAAAAGGAATCTCCCATACAAATTTACTTTTGAATAGCTGAGTTGGGATTGCCCTAAAATTACTTTTAAAAATAACCCAACTTATATTAGAGTCAAATAATGAACGAGACATAGCCGACGAAAGTTATGCTTATTTTTTTCGAATTTCTCTTATGAAGCTGGATTACAATTTGCTTTTCAACTGTTATCGTTATTTATAAGTTCGATTTTAATGCTGAGCCCAATTTAAGACCCTAAGTTGACTCGACATGCTCTTGACCGAGTTTTGTTTTTTAGTTTATTAACTAGAATCATTTCTGGTATTATACTTTAAAATTTTATTCTGCAGAAAGTATAGTTTCGGATATTGAAACAAAAAGGAACTAATCAAAGACTCTTTAGGACATACTACACAAAAAGTGATTGGGACTTTCAATGACCCTTTCAGAAGTCCTACACTCTTGATTTTTGAACAAGGCGCAAACAATGTCGTGGAAAGCCGCAAGAAAGCTTCGTAGCTGCCGGGATTTCCGCAAAGAGCTCGAGTCCTTAATTAGTATGCAGTGAACAGTCAAAAGCTAGTTTGTGTTTAACTTTTAAATGTCCTGGGTCGTCCGTCGTCCAAACTAATTACAGAAGTATTGATTTGCTGCATAGCATAGCACAGCTACAGCCATTGTTATATTTTGGCTGGTAAACAGACACTTTCAGGCAATGGGAGAGTTCGCGACGAGTAGGGTGACATTGTTGTTTGTGTCTTTTAATGCTTTTGCAATATTTCCAGTGAGTTCCTTCACTGGGTAGATGTTTATTGCTAAGACGAGTATCCAACATTGATTTTAAGGACGTTTTAATATTCTCGATGCGGTCTTGCTCCGTCAAGAGCAGTCTGATATGTGAATTATTGTTGAAGTTTATTGTATTGACTTCTCATGAAGTATTATTTTGGCATTAGTTGTACCAAAAATATGTATTTTGGTTTGGTTACGAGATTTTACCGATTTTAATTTAAATCTTTGTTAAATAATTTCATTTTTTCTGTAGTGGTTTGTTAATAGTTATATAATTTCTTTCTTTCTTACCTATTTTATTTTTCGAAACGGCTGAAGCACCAATTAGACTCACCAAACCTGAAAATAAAATGAAATGTTAAAGATTGCGAAGAATATACATATACTTTCGTTTTTATTTCAAAAAAAATTTATTAATATCTGATTTTTGTACATAATTAGTAAAATTTTAAACCCAAATTTAATCCAAAAGATAAATAAAAAGTGATAAAAGGCACTATTAGGTTCAACTGAACTCCGAAAAAAAAATATTAGGTACCTACTATACAAATTTATTAAATTGGTTTCACCTAGTCAAATGGTTGAATCATTTTGTTATATAGGTACTGTTGTATGTTCATCAATAACTACAATAGTTGCTTAAAATCTTTCAAAACATTAATAATAATTATTAACGTATCTTCTTCTGTTTGTCTGTCTGCCAGTTTTTGACTTAATAAAAAATAAATAATCATAGTTCTTTTCAATATCGATTACGATTAATATGATAATGTGAAGCAAGTCGTGAAAACACTATAAATTGTGTGCTATTTAAACGGGTGAATTTGAATATTTAAATCAATTATTACAAGAAACAACAATTAAAGTCAATTCCCCTAAAAACTGAAAAGTTCATATTGAAATATGGAAATTACATTTGGTAGTCAACCAGAGAAAACAAATTCTTGTTAATCAATTTTCCATTTCAGCTACAGTATTTTGTATGTTCAACATTTCTCTCCTATCTTTTTATAATTAATATCTCTCAGTAATTCACGAAAATCCAACTTCGGTTTATTAAAGCTGCGAAAGCTGCGACAACTGAACCCCCTCGAAACTTCCACTGGGATTAAAACAGAAAATGAATGTTACGATATCACAGAAATTATTTCCAACACGAGCGTAAAATATTTTCCAGTATTCTGACAAAGTTCGAATTAATTTATAATTCTAATGGCTGCCAGGGTTGACGAGGAGGAATCAACCAACCGACGAGGGGGAAATCGCCCATCTTTCCATATGCGAAGTTTATCTTTTATGATATGCAAATATTTTCAACGAATTTTGAATTTTTTTTTTTCTGACTTTTTGGTCATTTTGCCTGCAGTGTTGTACTCGTGTCGATAAATTTCTCGGTTTATGATAAAAGCAAAACGAAATTGGTCTGTTTTTCGCTTCAGGAACCTACAAAGTGTACAAATTGACATTATTAAGTTAAAAGTTACATTTAATTTTCATTTTAAGGATATTCTGAAAGTTTAAAACATATGTATTTTTAGTAAACTTTGGTTGACCATAGTGGCATTACTGCAGAGAAGCTAGGAGTTTTATAGCTTTTTATATTACCTATTGTATAATATTTTAAATGTAGTTGAAGGTCTACAAGTGGGCAAACAGAAAATGCAGATAACAACATAATAAATTTAGAGATATATTAAACATACATATACTCGTATGAAGAAAAGTATTGATAAAAATCTGTAACTTGACAATTATGTTTTAGAGCTTGATAGTTAGTGGTGTTGTTAATTTCTCGAAAAATTCTAAAACTGATCTAAAATTTGAACTATGCAGTTACCCACATGTATCTTGCCACCTCAGAGAATGGGAATCATTCCAAAATCAAGTACCAATTCAAATTGTATCTATAATATTTGTTAAAATTCCATCGTAACACCAAATCAAGTAAATTAGTGCTTCAAAATCCATAGCAAGTGGAATTTACTTAGATGTTGGTATATTCTGCTTGTGTCTTTATGGAAGGATCTCCTATAGTAATAGTTGGGCAGAGGAGACAAGATGTGCTACCTCAATGACCCATCCTCACATCAAAATATCTCAAACATTAATCAAAGGATTACACAGCTCTGTTAGTTTCTGAGGTTGGTCATACACCGGAGAAGGTGTGGAGCTGTAATCAATAAGGACATTCAAAGACTAATTAGCAGCCCCAATTTAGCACAAGTTCTACTTAGTTATCCGTGCTAAGTGAGTATTAAAACTGTCCAAATTGATTTCATTATTTGTGCATAAGTGCTGGATCTTTGAAGATGATGTTACAATTGTTAGAGCCATTTTAATAGCAATTAGTTAAGTTATTGAACTTTATTCTGCCTTGTCAGTTCAATAGAGAAACGTAATAATATTCACTGGGTTTCTTCTATTATAATAACTTAAATATGTATTATAATGCCTTCAATTTGCTATTTCTAATTTCTGAAAAAGAAACTACTTACGTTTTTAAAACTATTACACGTTCAAAATCTAACAAAAGAAAGTTTTAAAAACCAAAAAGGCGTATACATCTTCAAATGATTTTTAATGAACTAAGAAAACTGAACTATGAATTTTTCGACTATCTAAGCTATTTACCATTTTTTATTAAATCAAACGAATTTTGAGATTTCCAAGGTTGAAGATTATGTCTTATTTTTAAAATGTTTGTAGTTTTATTTGTTTAAAAGTCAATAACAATACAACTGCAGAGGATAAAAACTTAATTATTATAAATTCACTCAAGAAGTATAATTAATTAAATTTAAGTACACAAAATGTCAAGATTATACATCCATATGTATACATATGTACATATGTGTGAAATATGTAAAGACAGTGAATTATGTTACAATTTGATCCGGACTATTCTTAGCAAAGCGATGAGTTTCGGTATTTAAAAAAGTCATGGGTCACATTAATGAAACAAAACAAAGGAATCTTTTATGACATTTACGTTAATAATGTCAAGGCATCTCAGGCAAATTAATCACTTAAAGGATGGTCCACGTGTAATGGCAAAAGACAACTTAAGCCTCCTCAAAACAAATCTAATTAAGAATAAAAGTTCATCAAAGTTGTACATACAACAGAAAGAAACTTTTCGCGCTGCAACTTACAAACTTTGATGTGGGCTTGCGGCTTAGTTGGTAAATGGCATGTGAATATATTAAATTGTGATTTTAATTTCTCTCCATACTTTATGACATTATACTAATTAAGTATAGGATCAAAGTAAATCAATACTCTCCTTCAATTTTATGTTCTATGTATGTGTACTAGCAAGTATAAGGATAATGTAATATATTTGTAACGACAGATGGGTGGAACCGAAAAGCTTCGCTAGTAAGTAGGAATTTCGATTTTATGAAAACTGAGGAATTGTCTTAAATGAAGACCAGTAAAAAAAACGTGATGAGTTTTAAAAACTAAGAAAATTTCATATGTATATGTATATATCATATCGAATGTTTATTTGCTTGTATTTTTATTTACCATGAAAACGTTCAATGAGTTTTGGAACTTTTGAGGAAGCTGATTACGGGTCTTCTTTCGAAATTTAGGAACTCCCGATACAACTAATTTCGAATCTTCACATTATTTTTATTTAAGTCATACATTCAAGATAGAGAATCCAATAATTTTCAAATTCCAAAACTTTTATCAAGAAATTAATTCTAAAGGTATTTTTCAAGCACTGATTTCGAATTTCACTTCTAACTACTTTGAGGATTTAAAGATGACGATCTTAATATTCCAATATCCAAACTTATCAAAATTTGGAAATTCATTTGCCAACTTCAATTTATTTTAATAAAAGTTAGTATAGATAGTCTTTAGCGTTAGATTTCGAAAATACGTATACTACCAGAATTCGGTAATTTTAGATTAATGTAATGGTTTTAATATTCGAATTTGCATTAAAAAAAAAGAAATATCATTAAACTATCTTAGAAAAAGATATTGGAATTATTGGTTTTATTAATTTAAGATACCATAACTTAATATTGAATATTTAGTGATGAAATGTTTACCTACCGCTACCACATGTGATGATTATTATTTAGATACATACATAATATGTATATTTATATAGTTCTGTAAAATGACCTCCAATAAAATCAATAAAGTTTTAAATCACATATTGCTAAGAATAACTTCAACATAACTGCCGGTGTAATTTTAGCTTTGTCTTAGATTTTTCAAACTCCAGTAAATCAGTCGTTCAAAATTAAGTCTCCCATTTGCATGCTTACTGAAAAGGGATATGAGAAGGCTGTTGAAAGTTTCCCCAGGGGCAAGTAACTGAGCAGAAACAAGAAATTCCTCAAATTGAATTAACTACGTCACTCGGCTTATAAATTGGAGGAACCCGATGAAATAAATATTTCGGTTCTGTTATGAATTCCTGGGAACATTTAACCCCTTGGGTATTAATATTATCTGGATAAATTTAAACATGGTCCCGAATTACGAAATTCTTTAAATTTAAAAAAAATCATTGAATTTAATAGAATAATGAAGGTAAAATATTGTTTCAAATCAATGACGAGTCAAATTTTTCTTTGCCATTTTATAGCAAGCATTTTTCGAATTCTGCATACAATTGTAAATCGTGTTCATACTCAAAATTCCACATAGAGAAATCGAAAGAGAAAAAATAAGTCGATTTTATTTCATTCCATTAAGAAGTATATTCAGTTTTCTTTCTACAACTTAAACTGGGTAACCTTTATGAAGAGCAATACCCTCTACAGAGATATTAATGAAAATTGTTTGCATACTCCTACTTCCTCATAAAAGAATACGGGCACTTCCTCCTTATTTGCCTCTATGAGAAGCAAAAGAATTCCCTGCTTACCAAATGCGTCATATAAATAATTTTTACCCTCAAAGGATTCATTGTGGTGGTATAAGAGCGCACTGTATTTACACAAAGCGTTAACTCTTTATTGTTATTGGTATGACTAAGAAAAAAAAAATATATATCTTGATGAGAAAAGCGTTTTTATGTATATTACGTACCGCCTTTTAGCCGTTTTTCGCCCTCATATATGGAATCGAGTGTTTGCAGAGTATACAGCCGCTGTTTCTTTTCGGAGAGCGTTAAATAAATTCTTTCCAGTTTGATGCTTCTTCTTTTAGGCGATATTTTGGTAACAATGTGCCTTTGGGATATTTTGTAATTAACACCTTCTCGCCAAGAGGATTCCAAATCCCAGAAGTTAGACGAGGAAAGATGAGAAAGAATGATGTTCGTAAGGAACACGATTTTACTAGATACTTCAAATCCCAGAAGGGTTGACTTTTTGCATTAAGTTTACGGACTTCATTTTCTTATCCATACTTTTGAATTATTCTCAAGGGATTATATAAAATTAAAGCTTTTTTCGCCCGCCTTCAATCTTTTGGATATACATACATAGAAAAATTTATATTTATTACGAAAATTATTGAAATATGCATGTACATATATAGAATTAAACCCCAGTATAATGATTTTGGTGCTATAGGAAAAGTATTTCTATACGCATAATTATAAATTTATATAACGTGGTTGGTAGCGAAAGTATTATATATTTATTTATACATACATATACTTTAATTTTAGGAATTCCTAGCTGATTTCTAAGAATTTTTATTAATCCAAAATAAATTTTTAGCACTTCAATAGAATTATTAACTTTAAAACAAGGTCACTTCCTTATTGCACTGTAATCATTTTCCTTGTGATAAAACATATTTTCCTTAAACCAAAAAGAAGGAAATTATTTATTCTAAGGAAAAATTTTAAAATGTTATTAAAACAATAATTAATCCATATGTTTTTAGGTCCATAAGCAGGAGCATAAATTTACATAATGGTCATTTATACTTTATGCTTAGTAATGGACGAAAAGAAATTATGTTATGTGATTTTATGCTTGTGAGTTGATTCTAATGTAATTTTTCTTTTAAATAAATGGGGAAAAATGTACTACTTAAATATAAAAATTCTTTATAAAACAGCGCTGCTTACAGTACACATTTCTTCATTTATCTAGAAAAGGTGTCAACGGTGTATGAGTTCATGCGCTTCAATTTTTTGCGTTTGCTTTATTTTAGAAAATTCTTTTCATTTTTCGCTAATTGGACAAGTAATCGAACATGAACTCTGATTAATTTTAATATAAAAATTTTATGAATTTTATATATTCTAATAATAAGAATTTTTGAACCAAAATACTTTTGTGGTCTTTCATAAATTTCGATAGGCTCTATAATTTTCGATGAGCAAAGATATGATTAATATTATTAGATACTCAAGAGCGAAAATTGAGATATTAACATCAGCAAGAGTTTTACACTCTTAATAGGAAAAACAACCAATTTTTAAGAGAAAAATGTAACGTCTACCAATTTTACGTTAAATTACATAGAAATTCTATGTTCTAGCAGGCCACCCATCAAACGGAACCACAGCGGTAGGAACCCTGAGGGATATGATGGATGCTTGACTATAAATTATACATCTGATCTCTGTCTCATAATAGTAAACTTGACTAATGGCCGTATTTCCTCTAAGCCACGAAATTTAATTAACGTGAAGAAAAGCCACCTGCTAAATCTTTCTCTTCATGTAACATGCTCAACTTGGTTCCGCTTTCATACTCAGGTAAATTGTTGAATTTTTCCAGGAAGCTTTCAGGAAACCAGTCTTTTTTGGTCTCCCTATTTTTGTTCTTTTTTTGCTGCTTCCTGCTCGTTTTACTTATCAATGGGAACAAATCACAGGTCATTTGTAAAAACATCAGGTGGTTTCAGTTTAAATTGCCCCGGCAATTTATCTTAGATAAAAATTCGAGCTGTCCTGGTTTCCTTTTGTCATTCAATTGGAAAGAAAATTGGCAATTTTTGAGGATAGTGCTATAGAAACACTACTGAGTTGAGGTGTTCATGCATTTTTATTGCCAGAAAATGTACAAATTTGTTATTCGTAGATTATTGTATAAATTTTGCAATGTAAGATGCAAAATAATAAGTGAAAAATAAAAACCGAACTATTGTCCAAACATTTTTACATTTTGATATACATAGATACGTACAGTTCTCACGTTGATCATATCCATTTTAAATCTCGGACTTGATAAAAAATTCGTACGTTTTGATTTTAACAGTTGCTTAGGGCTCACGTATTTCATTGATTGGTATTTGAATTGAGAATCTATTTTATTTTATGTTGAAAGTCAAACCACCTATTGGTATGTATTATATATGTGACTATACAGGGTGACTGGAAATTGCTGGCATTCCTCTCGGGAGAACAAACTATGACTAATTTGGAGTGATTTTTCCTATATCACTTAGGGGTCGAAAATGCGCCATTTTCGAGAAAATCGACTTCGTATATTTTTTACAAAAATCCGAATTTTGGGAGTTAAAAATTAAAAAAAAAAAAAATTCTCACTTTTTGGCTTGAATTTTCCCATGATCTGAGAGCTTACTAGTTGGCCAACCATCCTAAAGCTAAAAACCACGAAATTTACTGTTAGATTTTTTGTTGTGTGTTCAAACTTACAATAAATAAAAAAAATAAAATTAAAATTCTTCACAAAAGTGTCATTTTCACAAAAAAAATGTCTGGAACTTGTCGTAAAAAGCATTGTCATTACATCTCAGTATCCTCAGCTATCCAAAAAGGTACAATTTTCAACAAAACAAATGGTAGTTTTTTATTTTAATTTGAAAATGTAGGAGTGGAGCAGTGTACAATAAGGTAAAATTTTAATTAATTAATACAACAAAAATTAGGAAAAATGTTCATTTAATCAAAAACTCTGCAACAGTTACAAATCTTGTTCAAATTGTCTACCATGATTCCGAATGCAAGCACGTAGCCTTTTACGCACTTCTGTTTTAACTACTCTCGATGTGAGTGATAGCTTGACTTGCTCAGCTGCATTGATGATTCTCTCTCTTAGTTCCTCCACTGAGTTGGCAGGTGTTTGATACACCAGATCCTTCATGTGACCCCATAGATAGAAATCACACGGCGTCAGATCAGGGCAACATGCTGGCCAAGGAATCGGTCCACGTTTGATACACCAGATCCTTCATGTGACCCCATAGATAGAAATCACACGATCTACATTCAGTCACCTGCGAGTACAGACGTGTTGTTGAATTCTGACTAAATGAGAATGAGATACCCACTTTGCTGGAGGAGGTGCCACTAGCAACAAGACAAGGTATGGTCTACCAACATGATGGCTGCCCAGCTCACTACCGCTTGGGTGTAAGGCAGTGGCTTGACCAAAACTACCCGAGACGTTGGATTGGTCGAGGTGGACCGATTCCTTGGCCAGCAAGGTGCCCCGATCTGACGCCGTGTGATTTCTATCTATGGGGTCACATGAAGGATCTGGTGTATCAAACACCTGCCAACTCAGTGGAGGAACTAAGAGAGAGAATCATCAATGCAGCTGAGCAAGTCAAGCTATCACTCACATCGAGAGTAGTTAAAACAGAAGTGCGTAAAAGGCTACGTGCTTGCATTCGGAATCATGGTAGACAATTTGAACAAGATTTGTAACTGTTGCAAAGTTTTTGATTAAATGAACATTTTTCCTAATTTTTGTTGTATTAATTAATTAAAATTTTACCTTATTGTACACTGCTCCACTCCTACATTTTCAAATTAAAATAAAAAACTACCATTTGTTTTGTTGAAAATTGTACCTTTTTGGATAGCTGAGGATACTGAGATGTAATGACAATGCTTTTTACGACAAGTTCCAGACATTTTTTTTGTGAAAATGACACTTTTGTGAAGAATTTTAATTTTATTTTTTTTATTTATTGTAAGTTTGAACACACAACAAAAAATCTAACAGTAAATTTCGTGGTTTTTAGCTTTAGGATGGTTGGCCAACTAGTAAGCTCTCAGATCATGGGAAAAGTCAAGCCAAAAAGTGAGAATTTTTTTTTTTTTATAATTTTTAACTCCCAAAATTCGGATTTTTGTAAAAAATATACGAAGTCGATTTTCTCGAAAATGGCGCCTTTTCGACCCCTAAGTGATATAGGAAAAATCACTCCAAATTAGTCATAGTTTGTTCTCCCGAGCGGAATGCCAGCAATTTCCAGTCACCCTGTATAATGATTTAAGTCTATCAATAATCAGATATATAAAGCATAAATAAAAAAGCTTGCAAATGAAGTTAGTTAAATTATAAAATTCTAAATAGTAAAGTAAGTACCTAGCATATGAAAAATAAATTTCTTTTCAATTGAACTATCCATTAATTTCTGTCGTCTGGCAATAAAACCACAAGGCACAGAAAATTCAACAAGAAACTTCTCGGCTTATCACTGATTTTTCTTCCGATTTTCTTTGAAGTCAGTAGATAATAAAAACTCATCAAAATTTTTGTTTCTTTGTGAACTACTTAATCAGATTTAATTATCTTCTCAAGAACCAAAAACAAAGTGCAGTGGAGGGATCCGGTGGATACAAAAACTTTCCTTGACGGGGGGGCACTGAAGTTGGTCTACGTGACTTTTATATCAATTGGTGTGTTCCTGCAATATTGCAGCAGAAGGTCGAATACAATGGGGTCAACGTCTGAATGGAGTAGCCAAAACTTATCATCGTTCGTCCTCTAACTTTTGTTTCTCTTTAAATTTAGAAGTTATTTCGCGAAAAATATTGGAGTTTCTTTTCAAAACTTTAATTGACTCGATGGAGAAATCTCTCAAATGAAATTTTCAATTAATTTTTCTATGTCATTCCTAAATTAAACTACTAAACCACTACTACACTTTTTACTAAAAGTTATCTGTGCAAACTCATGGACTCATAAAAATTTCACTGAACACTATACTCTCAAAGGATCAGCAAAGATAAACTTACCGTCATGTCACTTCAGTGAATTTGTGCAGCATTAAAGTCTGGTCAAACGTACCACCAGCTCAGTCTAATTAAACAGAATTATAAAGTTCTTTGCTCCGAGTTAGGGGTATAATCATACCGAATGGAGCTATTAATTTGTGTTCTCACAAATTGCACTAGACGACACGATTTTATCTATATCAATCCGCTAAACCTAGGCTGCATCACCCAACCGAGCACCACAAATAGGCACTTTCCCGATGTTCCCAGAAAGCAAAAGCACACTTGGCCGGGACTTTTCGCAATGTCTCTGGGAAATGTGAAAATTCACTTTGAATTTTAAGCCTTCAAGTCATCTATCTATCTGCTGATGCTTTCAAAACAGCAGCCGCAATAGCATTAAGGATTCTCTTGTAACTATGTGTCAGGAATGATTTAAGGAACTTTCCCCAAATATTCAGTACTGTTCATAGTTATAGATGTTGCATATAGCATCACTAGTAGGAGGGTTGGGTCTCTCTGTTAAAGTTTTATTGCAGGATGAGTGTATTTCTGAAAAAGGTTCGCTTTATGAAAGAATAACGAAAAAATACAATTGGAAATTGTATGCAACATAATTATTAATTGACATTGGCTGCAGCAACTTTGTTTAGAGATACAGGGTGTTTTGCTAAGCTCTGAACAGGGGTATGCCAATCGATTCTAAATGGTCTCTTCAGAGACATCCTACGATACTGGTTGATAACGCATTAGAAAGCTAAGCCTTCAAAAAATTGTAAAATTGTAAAAATAAAATTTTGACTCACCACCTCTTGTGTTACGCTTGATTGTTTAGTTGTCTTCATTTTCCGTATCTCTTCTTCAGTTTCAATTAAAGTTTCGAGTTTAGAGCTGAAATCATAATTTATTTTAAAACCAATTTACTCAAATTAAAAAAATTCCTTACCATGGTATTTTACCCGTAATAATTTCAATCACCATCATAACTTTTTTTTGTTTAACAACCTTATTTTCTCCATTTTTCACCGATTTAAGGAATTCTTGTAAAAACGGGATATGTTTCTGCATTTCCTCTAGCTTCGCTTTAATTTTAATATCCTCATCTTTACGTTTTTCTTCATTCATTTTGTTTTTTTTTACTGTAAAAAAAATTTATTTAAATAAATATAATTTTGGGGAAGCATTTAGAAAATATTTAAAATATCATATTTTAAAGTTATAGCAATTTTGAAGTCTATTTTGGTAAGACTTTACAATTTTGTAATTTTTCCAAACATTAGAAATTCTTGTGTTTTGAAGCAAATAATAGAAATTTAAAAGATTAAACCAGATTTTAATATGTATTTTAAAACGTTTTACGAAATACATACTTATATGAATAATATTACAATTTTGCCGACAGCAAATATGGTATTTTACAAAAACTTAATCAAACTTTTGCAAATAATAAATTTAAAAATTCGTAAAACACTTAAAAAGTACAAAAATACAGGTTTTAATTTTTACCTTTAATATTTAAAGTTAAAGTGGAATAGAAAGTTAATCAGACGAAAGCCCGGTCTGTTATAATTTCACTGAGATTCCGATATGAAAAAGGCTTTATGTCTTCCCGTGGCCGCGAGCGGTTAAAAATGCGTTAGTAGAGAGTAGATATTAATTGTTACATGGCTTGTAGTTGTGTAGTATCACTAACAAAATACATAGTACTAGTAGAAGTGATAATTTAGTCAGGAAGAGAAAATAGGGATGAATCACTGACGCAGGGTAGCATAAGAACAAAGGCAGCATGTAAGCCAGTGCCTCAACATAAGCAGACATGCGTCGGAGACTAAAAGGAAAAAAGAAAAGTGCGAGTTTAATGGTAGACATTGCATTCATTCATTCATTCGCTGTTCCTGTTATACATTCTCCACTTTATAGTTACTTACATATACCTATATAACATTTTCAAGCAACATTTCACATTGTCCCACGCAAGAATATCTTTTTCCATTTCAAATGTATAAAAATCCATTTCAAAAGTACTCTTTTTTATTTCAAAAGTACTGAAATTTCGATACTAATGTTTTGGAATTCAGTACTTTTGAAATACGATAAGATTTCAAGATTGTAAAGTTCTCAGTGAAGGCTAAAAATGTAATTTCGATTGATTCCGTTTGTGCTCTAATTTCAACATTTGCAATCTCAATGAATTGGAGTTGAAAAGTTGATTGGGATTCATAATCTCTTATGAAAAGTTAAAATCAAATCAATTTCAGGTGGTACGAAGTTTACGGGGTCAGCTAGTTTTATATATATTAATAACCTAACATATCTCGTCGACTCGTGACCACTAAGAACAAACTTTTCTACACTTCTAAAATATGTTAAATAACATTAACTAATTTATGGAACATCCGCTGCTACTAACAATTTGTACGGTAAGATGTTGCTTCATATTTAAAATATCTTGTTATACAGATAATTTAAAAAACCGTTTTACGTTTGCCAATTGGAAAATGTAAAAGAGTATACATGGAATTTGTTAAATCACAGTAGAGCTTTGTAAATTACCACCCAGTAGAAGACGAAAGACATTGGTTAAATTTAAAAAAAATCGGCAAAAGAATGTTCCATGATTTATAAGAAGAACTAAAAGAGCGGTCACTGCTGAAAAGGTAACCAATGAACACAGAGAAACAAATCCCTTTATCGTTTTTTACCGCCTCCTCGGGTCTTCAGTGTGTTCTATCAATTTGATTTAGGGGAATTAATATTGCTGGTCATTATTCATTTTATGAGGCAGACCCATTTAGATTACGGCTCGCACGGTTTTGCACGTGCACCTTTTATACTCAGTAATTTTTCTCCATTTATTTTGATTTCTGATAAAACTGGGAACCATTGATAAGACTCGAATTTTTTAAGTTGACTGTTTTAGAGAATTTATTACTTTTAAGCAGTGACCTCCGAATAATGCAAAATTAGAAACATTTATAAAATGGATATACATATGTATGTACTTCAGATTGGAACAAAACCCATTCTTTTCTAAGGATTTTCTTTTTCACATGATGAAAATGTTTGTTCAATGCTTGACAGTACGACATTTTCACAAATTTTGACAATAAAATGTTTGAAATCAGTTTGTGAGAAAATCGCAAATTATCGAAGCGCATTATTTTACAAAACGATGCTTTTATCCGGTTCTTTCAGATGTTCCAGGCGGGCGGCGGCTCACCTTTTCAACAATTTAAAGCAATTAGTTTAAAATACAAAAGCTGTTAAATGCGAGTGTGATTTGCATTTTACGTATAGGTATTTCGATCTATTAAATTGCAATTTATACTATTCCACAATCAGAGTTTTATCACTAAACAAAGAATTACGTACAAACATTTATTGATGAATTTAATTTAAATATTTAAAACTCTTACCTTTAAACTATACAATTTTTTTTTTATTTGTAGACTAGATTACGAAATATTGAACGGCAAAAATATAATGAAATTAAAGTACAATTTGAACACTGGCCATGGATTTGTGATGAAAAAAATACAAAAGTTCTATACCATATCTACCGTAGAATAAGCTCCACATTTGCAGTTGTCGATGTATTCTGATAAATAAAATATAATTGCAATTATCCAAATTAGATGGTCTTTGCCCTTCATTCAATGAATTATTTCACAATTTGGGCTTCGAACAAGAGGGAAAACTTGGAAAAACAAAGGCAACAATAATAAAAATGAGCCCTCCTAAAATGATGATGGTTCCCTTAAGGGAATCCATCCATTCGCACACACCGGTGCGCGTACAATTTCTAAATTGAAATCCGAATATTGAATAGTCAATGTCCAATATAACCCTACGACCATCAAGTGTCGACGTGACCAATCCGAATCGAAATAGTCTAGAGTGGAAGCATTCCGACGGGGAATATCTCTGTCATTTGTTATTTGGCCTGGACTGCTTATGACTTATCGAAAATTATTATTAGGTGAAGTGAGGCTGGATAAAGGACCCAGAAGTTTCTGAATTGTTTAGGAGAAATTGAGAGGTAACGAAAGGCCGCTTTTATTTATTGTTATGGATAAATAACAGATATTATCATCTGCCCTCAAGAAAAATACAAAAATTGCTTAGAAAGTCAAAAGGAGCAAATCAAATTTGATTAGGGAAATCCATCTGGGACACACTTTGCAACTCCTCCATAACGCAAACAAAAATGTTGAATTGAAATTATTCCAACTGATGTGAACGATTTTTCACGTTAATTAAAGTTCACAACATTTCTTGAGGGGAAATCATGGAAATCATTTAGATTTCTGTAAAATATTTTTCAAAGATTATATTTACTTTTAAGGACAACTTTAGGCTAAAAGAAAACTCAATATAATATCGTCATATTTGACAGTATAAGCCTCTATTTTTCTATTTACAATTTGCCACTGTTAACCTAAAGCCTAATATAACACCGCATGTATACAAAGTATTTAATTGATAATACATTTTTTTTCATTATTGCAGATTGGATCATTTTTGACGAAGTTTCCATCAAGCCCATCGTTTTCATTGGTTTTAATTGTTTTATATATTTTTTACTAAACAATTTAAAGTTCAATAAAGGTGTTTGATGGATATTTTATATTTTTCATGTAATTGTTTAAAAAATAAACACTTTTCATAGCGCCTAGAGGTATGTAACCTTTTAAAAAGAAAAAAGGCGTAATAATTAATATTGATTTTTAACTCCAAAAATAAAAATAAAATTTCCAGAATATTGCCTAAATTGTCGACATTTCAAAGAAAAGGGAAATTTTCTTGGAAGTCATGCTTTAAGGGCAACATAACCCCACTGACAGAAACAGAGAAGATTTAACAGCAATTAATTAATTAGACAAAAGTTCCACAAGACAGTCTTACCATCAGATCTGATTACCAAGAAATCCTTAATATCTTGCTCACGGCCGCAGATAATTAGGAAAGCATAAAAATCAGTCTGTAAAGGTTACTAAGGATTTATGAAATTTAGGGCCCTGGGCGACAGCAATAAAGAATTACTTTTATCTACTGTCGGGAAGCCATCAAATTTTCTAAAAAGTGGTGATTGTCTTTTGAAATCGGTTCAAGTAAAATCCATTTGTAATGGCCGTCATTGTTTCGAAGCGTTATACGTCCAAAGTAATAAATGAATTATGGCCAAAGATAAAGTAACAATGGACAACAATGAGGTGCTGGGGAGTGGCCGTTTGTCTCCTCCTTTGTTTTAAAACTGTGGACCAGACAACAGCCGTTCCATTCGAAAGTTTTACAATTTATGCCCATCCTCGTAGGCCGGTTGGGCGTAAACACATCATCAATTCGAAGTTTATCTTAATGCGCTCGGCACAACTTCATCTTAGGGGTGGCGTTTATTTGCTTCTTCTGGGGTTGCTTTGTAAAACCCAAGAATAAAACCAAGGATTGAAGCCGTCAAGCTGTTTTAATAGTCCTCTATTTAACATGTACGACTTCGAAAATTGCATAATTTAGCAAATAAACAAAGGGTATCTGCGTATCGATAACTTGTCACCTTAAATTTTTATGCTCATACCATATAATGGAAAGATACACCTTTAATGTGCCGTTACGGTCTGCGTAATTCTCTTCTTCTTATATATATAATAGGACTTTGAAAATAATCTTTTGTGGATTCAATATCAATTTATTGTGATGGTCTTCGTTTACACACAACTCATACATTTATAAAATACCCTTTTAAATTTGAGTGCAATTCCAATCTTGGTACATATGTACATATTCATATACATATTATAGAAGTAATTTCAAAATTGTTGGATTTAAAAACCTCAAGATATGTGGGTATTCGCACTCATTAATTAAATTAATTTTAAAAATTGCCCAAACATTTTGGAAACGCCATTTTGAAATTGAAAGTGTTGATTACATATTTGAAACCACTAAGTCTGAAAATCTTTATGGGTTCTCTTCTTTCACACTTTAACGTTAGAAATTGTGGCCACCTTTTCGAATTTTGAAAGGAGATACAACAAAACCTCCTAAGTAGTAAATTTTACAATTTTCGGTCGCCATTTTGGATCAACTGTACCAAAGTTCGAAATTTCCATATAACCTATGCCCATTAGGATTTTTTTACATTTACATTTTACATAGTTATCGTTTAATTTTGGAAATGAATCATGTATGTATTGTATCATATTTTGAATGACTCGAAAATGCACAATATTTTGTATTTTTATATGTACGTGGTAAAACAACTTTTAATGTAAGTATACAACAAGCCCAACAACAACAGTAAAATAAATATTATTTCATTTTTTGAATAAATAAGACTAATTAATAAAAACATTTTACAATTCTATGTAGTATGACTTACCAATTTCTTAGATTAATTGCCACTTGCTATGCAGCAAAATTTAAGAAACTGCGACGCTTGTGCCAATTAACTGCAGACAGAAGAAGTGTCATTACTGCTGGTCGTTTTACCACACGAGCAATTTAGTATTTCATTTTTGTTGAAACTTGTTTGTGTTCTCAATTCCCTCTCACCGCTTTGGAGCACCCCTTTCCATTAAGGCTAAAACCATTAACTTTTTACACATTTTTTAGACCTTTTTACTTTTTTCCTATGAATAGAACCATGACGCCAAGTCAGACAAAATTCGTGCTGGTTATGTTTTAGCAGTTTTTATACAAAGTGCTATTCGGGTTAGATGCGCACTGCACACCTCCGTCCTCCACCAGGCTTTAATTAAAATGTATTATGGTCGGCGGAGTATATACCTACGAACAGCAAAAGTCTTCTTTGAATTCATTTTATTAGTTCCGGTTAATGTTTTCTTTAAATTCCCAGTTTACTTTTAAAGAGTTGAGTTGAGTTGAAACTGAAACCCAGGAGCATGATTAAATTTTTTTTAAAAAAGTCCTCGTATTTAGACCTTGTCAAGTAAATGAACAGCATTCAGGAAGGTGTACCCATGTAGATACATATGTATATCGTTCATCATACATGTGCTACATACATTTAATATAATTTTGTAACTAAATAAAATTACATGCAAAAGGCCAAAAAAAAAATAAAAAAAATTGATGTATGTTTTCTTCAAAAGTATTACATATGCATTTGACATATGTATGTATGTATGTTAAGTATAATGGTTTTAAAGCCCAATCTTTCAAATACTCATGTTTGAAAAGAGCATACATCAAAAGGGTTTTTTTTTTTTTTGCCTTTTACATGAAAATATAGTTATTTTTGAATTTTGTTTAAGATAATAAAACAAATAGAAGTGAAGAAAGCAGAAACGAGAAAAACGTTCATTTTAGAATTACTACTTACAATAAAACAGATTTCACTTGAAGTCGACGGAAATCAAACAATTCTTAATAAATTTCTGTAGTGAAGAATACAAAATTCTTGTTGGTTTTTAAGTCAATTAAAAAACCAAGCCATTTGGTAAGTTAGGTAAAAGAGCACTTTTAAAATATTCTTTCCTACTCATGAGCCCAAATTAAAGTAAATTTCCACAATTAGTTACTAATATAATAAATAGTTTTTATTTCAGACAGAATTTACTGTAGTCGCATTTAAAAAAATTAGGATGAAAGCTGGGAGATTTTTAAAGTTAATTAAAATTTAAATCACCATATTTTTTGCGTGTCTGAAAAAATTCAATCTTGATGGGCACGGTCGGAGTTTCCAAGGTGGAAGTGTTATGGGTTTGGACATTTATTATTATTTTACTTTGCCATCATTTTTCCATTAAAATTAGTTATTATAATTTTTTAATTTTCTTTTAATACTTTTAATAGACATACTTTACATTTGATGAATACATTGAGTTCTAGCAACATAGAGAGATGTGAAAACTGTGCAGAAGAAACTGAAGAATATTTAAATGGAAAATTTGGTTATAAAAGCCCTTTAGTGCCATCAGGTTTTTTCCGGTAGAAGGAATCTCCCTCGTTAAGAAAGCAGCCAAAGGAAAAAAGGACAGGAACAGGAAAATTCAAGCATAGTAAATTACAGTTCTCAATGTTCCCCAAACGTCTGCAGGCGATAGTTAGTTAGACGAAGGTTAACCATAAGATGTCGACTTGGGAAGGACGGGTTGAGAGCAGTTGGAGAAAGAAACCAAAATGGTAAAAGTGCGCCCTTTGTGGCATAATAAGTGTGCTTCCGCTTTTGAAGGGATGTCAGCCTCTAGCGATTGTTAAAATTACGACAAACGTCTTCTTTGGGTCATTATGGCTTTTCAGACAAAACTTATGACCTAGTAACTTTTTAGGATCCATTTTCCACCATAAAAAAATATTTGTTTTGTAAGAAAATTGAAAACATTGAGACAAATTTAAAACAGCCATATGTTTATTGATTAAGTTATTTCACCATTTTGGCTCAGTTTCATAATAACCTATATAATAAACAAACCTTCAAAATTAAACCAAGATTAAACTTGTCTCATTTCGCAATGTTGATCAAGAACGTAAATTACTTTCCTACTACCTATCAATGGTGTCAAAAGAAACGTTCTATATATATTTTAATTTGACCATTATAGAGACAAAATTAATATATAGAAATTAATTTTATTTTGCTTTAAATAAGTAAACGCATTTCATGGAATGCAAAAACAAACATTTAAAGTTTCTGAACTCATCCCTGTTTTCCGCTCTGTTAAACTTAAGTTTTAACCTTAATTTAGTAAATCAAGCAAAATGAAACCACGATATTTAATGTAAACTTTGAAAGTAGCCCCTAGGGCCATAAAGCTATTTGCCCACTCCTTCCAAAATAATTTCTCTGCAAAGATTTCGACGAAAAGACTTTCTAAAACTGTCTCACCACGAAAGTAATTTTGTGTCAAGGTCTGTTCCCAGAAGATAAAACCAAAATCTATATGCATTAAAATATTCATATTAATCTCTGAAAAACTTTGCAATCTTGTGCCCGAGGGTATTTTATTTATAACGTAAACTTTATGAGTCTTTTATCGCCCGTCATACACAGATTTATTTTACTCTCTTTGTTGCTAAGTTGTCGCTCCAGGTTAGGAAAAAACTTTCTCCACTAATAAATAGAACTTTTTACTATAAAGTTATTAAAATTATAATAGTCTTTATTTTTAACATGTGGACAAAATTGAGATTGGGCGATTTGGCTGATGGCCATAATAACAAATAATTTATTTATTTTGGTATTATTATAACACTTTCAAACAAAATATATTCCAGGAGCATACTGTGAAGGGTTCTATTTTTTAATTATAGCATTTTGTTCCTATTGGATGAAGGAAGCAGTTTTTCTAGTATCATGTTACTTTATACTACCACTTCTACTGCTCATGTGAGCAAGGCATGTAATTAACTAACTAAAGCTAATCAAACGCTGAAAAGTCAGAGCAAACCTATGCATTCATTTGCGGCGAAAATTTAATTACCAACTGCTGCTCATTGAATTCTGTAAAATGGAACTATTCTGTTCGGTCTGTGACGACTGTTTCAGAGGTAGGATCTCAATGATTCAGTTGCTGGCCAAAGAAAGGTTTCCCTATTGAATGCTATCATGCTTTGACTTTATGTATTAGGACTCGACAAATCTTTTCATATTATTTCATTTCATTTTGGATTTGCTAATATAAGCTCATCAGCAATTTACAATTTCGTTTCGATTGGTTGCAAACTAATAAAAACTCTTTATAGAATTTTTAAAACATCCTCCCATGAATACAATTTTAAAATTAAATTAAATTTGTACACCAATAATTCTGCTATAAATCTAAAAAATTAATATTTAAAATTAGAGTGGTAAGAAATACACTAAAAAGCCATGCTTTTTTATCCAGTTTACAATCTGGATCAACATTGATCTAGATCAGAAAATATCAAGAGATTCGCTTCACGTTTGTTCATCCTGATCTAGGTTGATATTTATTTATTTAGTGATATTTTCTAATCCACAAAATTTTTTAGATCTCTTCAGATCAGGGCTTTTTAAAGTTTGTTTAATTTGTAGCAGTTAACGGTTAGAAAGTGATTGAAAATGTTTTAGACAGTTTTTATTTATTTAAAATTTATTTTGGAAGTGGCAAGGTAAAAGAATTAACATCCAAAAAAAAAAAAACAGTCAACAACAATCAACCACAGAAAAATCAAAGGCGAGAAATATTTGGGACGGTTTTAAGCTTGTACGCCAAGTTGCCCACAAACGATCAATCATGTTTGTACGCGTCCTTGAACGCCAAAAACCGTCCCGTGTGTGGCCTGCTAATAAGTTGATCTTTTATTTCTAAAATAATTTAATTACCTTGCAATGCAACACGAAAACTTGATTTCACTGGGATTTCGGCTCGAAACACAAAAAACATAAAAGAATGATCGTATTGATCGCAACATGCACCGCACCTAACAAACAAAACGAGGACTGTCAAATGAAACGCAAGGATAAGGTGCAACTAGGTACAACTTCACACAGGAGTCTTCTTCTTGTTTCAATTCAATTCGCATTTTTGCAACTGCTTGCGTTTCATTTGACAGTTCTCTTTCCATTTTTTATTGCATGTGGTGATGTGGTGATCGTATTTTTATTTTTCGGTGCACGACGGCCGACGCAAATTATGTTTCGATTCGAAACATCCTCCCCCCTTGTTGATGCATACAGCAGCAAGATGTAATATCTTAAGTTAATTTAAATATATTCAATTATTAAAAAAAAAAAAATATTTCAATATGAAACAAATTAAAATATTCAAATTCTTGGGCTTAAACTATTTCTTACGAGCTAAGATTCTCTGCTTCCTTGTAGTCCTGCCAGACCAGCTTATTGCGCCACAACAGCAAGCGTACTCTGCGTGCAGGGCCCAAGAAGACGGTGTAACTTTTCTGTTTACCAGCTGGGGGATCTGCAACTGTTGGAAGTCCTTCATCGATTTCTGTAGAGGTTGCCGCTGTTGTTGCACCTTCCAATCGTAGCTCCAGTGGACGTGGTGGAGAAATATCTAGACTGAGCATGTCCGGAAGTAACGTCCTTGTTGGAGTTTCCGGTAACCGTCTTGAAGGATTTGTAAATAACGAAGCCTGTTCCGGAGTTAGCAGCACCTCTCCGTAGTCGAAGTCTAGGTAAGATGGGGTTCTAGGTGGAGAACGAATTCATTCATTCATTTTCATTGAAGCATCAAACACAACTCTAAGTTTCGTTGTTATGCTTTCCTTGAAAACTGCGTGATGCGGCATGTAATACCGTTTCTGGCTCCCTATCAGTTAATTTACTAACCATTTTATGCATTTTGAATATTCTTTGTGTATGTCCAGGTTTTTCGAAAATTTTTGTTTTTTCGGATTTTTCTCGAAAACAGTAAGTTTCCTAAGAATCACCATTCCTAAAGATATCGCCGTTCTAAAAGTTGAAGGAGTTGAAAAGTATTGAAAGAGGTGATGAGTTTGTTGATTATGTGAGAAGTGAAAAGTCTGTAACTCCTTCAACTTTTAGAATGGCGATATCTTAAGAATGGTGATTCTTAGGAAAAAAAGTATAAGGACTATTTTTGTAGACAATTTTATGATCTACAATTTTTGTCTGGGCTATATTTTTGATAAAACTTACCATTTTCGAGAAAAATCCGAAAAATCGAAAATTTTAACCTTTGACCTTGAATAACACGAAGACGAGTTAAGATTCCATAGTCATACTTTACGTTTATTATGGCAGTTGCCAGCAGGGATTTTGTTATATTTTTATTATAATGATAGCTAATTGATCCTGTCTGTTTCTGAGGCTGTGCTTCAGTTGTTGTTGGATTACATGCTGCTGTGACCGGATTTGTGTTTCTTGCCTTACATAGCATTATCATCATGTAATAATAAGTATGATGACGTTGCTTGTATTTGTAGCAATTATTTCTGCTTACGCAGACCTGTTTGGGATGTAGGCTTAGACAGTTAAGACAGAGATTCCTTTTCTGTACATAACTTCGTTTTTCACCGAGACTTTTATTTTTAAACTGATCACATTTGTACAATGGATGCGAACCGTTGAACATGTTTTAATTTTTTCGCTCTTGATCGCGTAAACCCTTTAAGGTTGATTGATTCCGGACCGTAATTTTCATTTTGAATTCTCTAGTTAGAGATGTTACCAAGCAATTGTTAGTAAGGTTCGTTAAATTTAACCCGTATTAAATTTTATTGTAATAAAAACCTGACTGCAATAAACTAGCGATATATTTAATTATACATCCGGCTCGAAGGTTTGCTTTTACCTCATACAGAACCAGATGCCCTTTTGAAAAATTTTGTTTGTGTTTGATTCGAAAAGAACAAAACACTGGGGATCACATATTATTGATTTGATATAACTCCGATGTTATGATACTGACTTTGATCTTGATCTCGTTCGCTGAAAAAAAATTAGGTATGTAATTGATACATATACCTACAAATTAAATAAATAAAAATAAATGTAAAAATAACAACAACAAAATTAAATACACATTACATATGTACGCGTGCATAGCTGGAGTTTATTGGAAATATATTTTGATAAGAAAAGTAAGAAAATGAAGTGGTATGACAAGACTTTAGTATACATATAATCACGATAAAATGAATTTTTTATAAGCCAAAATGATTCCCTCAGTTTTGAGCATTAAGAAATTCGCAATTCTTGTCTCTTTCCCAAGATTGCGGCATTGAATCTATTTTAGGATACATGTCATATGCATATGAGGCACATATCTTACGTCAGTCAATGTGAAAATGATAAATTGATTTTCTTGGGAAGAAATATTACTTGGTTGCATGCACATGTGGAAAAATTGTCACTTGAACCCTAAAAGACGAAGTGAAGGAGAAATCGTTTAGGATATGAAAATTCATTTTCGTTCACAAGTAGGTGACATTCTACCGTGTGGTTGTGGTTGCTAGAAGAATATATAAGATTACATGAATGAGAGTGTATTCGTTTGAAGGAAGAATGTAAAATTTCAATTTTGTGAGTTTTGTGGCGTCTTTTTTAATAGAAGACCGCCCCCGATGATGCTTTTCCTTTCGATTCAAATTCGAATCTTTTATTATATAAATACGTAACCAACAACCTTAGAATTCACTTTGGTAAAGGTACAGTCAAAGTTTTCTGGTTTGTGAAAGCACATTCAAATGTCTTCCGGAAAATGGCAAATTTCATTTTATTTCAAGCAGAATTAATTCACTTCAAAAAGTTTTTATTTAAATCGGCGGAAAATGGAATGGCAATCATTTATTCCAAAAGAGCATGGTTTGCTGTTACTATGACACTTTTGCATGGTTGAAATGAAATGTTATATAATAAAACAAAAAAGCACTTTACAGTGAACGGCGAAAGCTCATTTCCTATAATTTCAAAGAAGTTATCTGTTATTTAATTAGATGGGTGCAGTGCAGTGGAAGACTGATAAAAGGCCTATATTATTTATGTATGTTTTTATATGTAAAAAAGACGTTTGTTAATTTACTTATTTATTAATTATTATTTGTTTGATAGCGTCATTTAGTCAGATATCAAGCGGCATATTTTGTAAAAATTGTAACTAACTTTTCGTTGCATTTACAAGTTAATTAATGGCGAAGGCCAAATTGTCCCGATTAATGGAAAAGTTGCTCTTTACTGATAATGATGTCGTTAATTTAAGTGGCAGGTGGTGTTACTTGCCGCTGTTCGAGAAAATTTGCTAATTTAATTAAAACAACTGTCGTCAATCCTCGCAGCTTTCGGAAGGGATTGGCGATGGATGATCAAATCAAGAGTGGACTACCTACATATAGTAAGAATTGAATTTGTGAGTGCGTCACAAGGTGTAAGCAGGATAATTAGTCTTGTGAATAGGTGAGTGAGGTTAAGTGAAATTCGATTAGCAAAGTAAGGATTTGTTAGGAAGATGAAGACATATATCTTTCGGCGGTTGCTATAAAGCACTTTACCTATAAATTTTTCATGAAATAAAAGGCTTCTCCGGCCCGCCAGCAGCAGTGATTAAGGCGCTACAATTAGAAGGTCTTGTTCTCCAATTCAATTGGGCTCAATTACTCACAGAACAGACGCAGTGCGCACTTTTCGACCAAGAAATTTATTTTCCGACTGTATTTCGGAAATTTCCGACCCTTATTCGCAAAAACAAACATAAATGTGAAAAATGACACAAAATTGCTCATTATCGGTTCATTAGCTGTCTCCGACACAACACTTGATTGAACACAGGACCAGGGTAAAAGTTGTTTGTTCAGAGTTTTAGCCGACTACACTAAGAAATTATCTATCAGCAATTATCGACATGATTACCGCTGACTGGCAGTGTTAATGACCTAATTAGGAAATCTATCATTTTACGCAATACAAGGACTAATCCATTTTCTGGCCTTAGGGACCTGAGGGACCAAAAGATGAAATGGGGAATTGCCACTAAAGAATGATCAATTATTAAAGAGGTTCCGGATTCAATCACTTGGAACTAACGTTATTTAGGATGATTAATTACTATTCAGAGGACATGGCCACCACTTCCCTTCAAACGTTATGCTAGTCACATAACGATTCTGTTTGAGTATTTAGTGCCGTGATTCAGGCGTTTCCGAGATTGCGGAATTGAAAGGGGATTTAAAGCTCTCATTAAATCTTGCTTAAATTATAAATTTAAGTTACATATTTCAAATCGCAAACTGTAGTTTTGCATCATAAAGTAATTTAACTATATTCTATAGAGTAGTGCTTTTAATTCTATCATTAAAAAAAAAAACTTAAAAGCCGAATAAGTACCGCTCCGATAGTACCTATACATATGTTCAACGATTTTTCAAAATGTGTCATAAAGGTCATTACAAGGGTAAAATAAATAATTATATTACCTAATAATGAAAAATAATTTTACAGTATATAAGTTCTTTAGTACATCAGTATCTAATTACGACCTATCAAAATATAGTTTTGAATAATTAAAAAGTGGTAGGTAATCATGACGAAAATGGAATATGTAATTTTCCCTATGCGTGTTTAAATTACAAAATGTAAAACTAAAATGCGTTTTAAATTGTACATGCTTTAATAGTGCGTTTTTAAATTTTTTCTATTTAAATTAAATGTTTCGTTTTTCATGATTTCCTTTAGTTTCACATGCAAAGTGTGTACATTTTTACAAGAATGGTTGTTGTAAAATTAAAATTATTTTTAACTGTGCATCGGCATAGTTTATAGTCTTACGTTAGTTCTTTTATTTCCTGTAATATAACATTTTAATAATATATGTCATTTTAGAAAAGATTGATTCAATTATGCTGAACTTACGATCCGAAAAAAAGGAATTTAAGTGACAGAAAAGATACTGGGGTTTATAAAGGCATAGGTCTGAATTCCCAAATTATTCTATTTTACCCACAGAGAGTAAAACCTCGTTTACCTGCGTAATTTCCCTTTGGTATCCGCCAAGACCTGAATCTTGAGTTGATTTTATCTATCAATCACTTCCGGGAAACGCGACAGAGAAAGAAAAAAACGGAGAAGAAGTCAGAAAAAAAAAGGAAAAAAAAATCATCGAAATCATAAAAGCCGAACAAAAAATCACATAAAACTTCGTCTCATCGCTGAGCTTTTCGAAGTCCTTAAATTGATTTCCCTATGCTAGAACAACTTCAACAGAGTCCCGACGGTGGATTTAGGAATGGGGGAGCGGCGACACGACGAAGCTAAAAGATTCTGAAAGTGTGGCCGATGAAGGGATTGAGGTGAGGTCGGATGCCTTATCCGACTTGTCTGTTTTTCTTTTCTCCCCCAGATATTTTCCATCGTCTTCTGTTTCTTTTCCTTTGGGGCAAGAAAATCGCTGAAAGATGTTTTCTGGCTGCAAAGTTAAATTTGAGGGAATTCGGTTACTCTTCTTGCCCTCAAAGCCTGGTGAGTGCTGGAAGGTGGTTGAGATTCAAATGGTTTTATCTTATTTGCAATGTTTCGCTTTAATGGTTAAGTGACTTTCGAGTAAATTACATGGAATCGTGAGTTCTGGAAAGGCCACTGATTTTTGTTTGCTTCCCTGAATTTTCAGGCACTCGTTATCTGGGTGGTGTAAAGTGCTTTTCGCGTTATCGCCATTAGCGCTATTAAAATGCCATCAGAGATTCACCCTTTTTCTCCTTATCCAGTCATACCAATCTTCACTTTGCCACCTTTTTTTTAAGTACTCGGTACCTTGTACCTGTACACCCCTGCGCCTACCGCTCCGAAAAAAAATTGTTGGCGGCCTTCATAAAATGTAAACTGATTCCCAGTACCCCCTTTTCGATGTTCCAAAGTGTCACTGCAGTTTCCAACTGAATTATCTTTGAAAATCTTTGAAGTGGTAAAGTTGCTCATTCATTTCTCGGATTATCCTAATGTTCTTAGTGACTTGTTGAAAGTTCTTACAGGGAATATCTAAACTAGGAAGCTTATTCTGTGCAAATTTCGTTTGTGACTTTGTCGGGTCGGGATCAACAAATTTCAGAAGGGTATCTGACTTACTGCTTAAAGTATAGAATCCATACAGTGAAAAGCCTTAAGACTACACTTGTAAAATTTTCGAAAAGTAATTTTGTAATTTTATTAAAATACATATATTAGTTATTTTGCTTTATTGAAAAATTTTAAATTATTTTAAATTATGAATCAACTGCTTAGTTCAAAAGCTGTCCGATTTAGAATTGAATTCAAATTTATAAGCTGTTAATCATATCAAACAATTTTATTTCATAAAATAAAAGCGAATTGCATGGATTTCCACCCACTTTGCCTCAAGAAGTTAATCCAAAAATTTGTTCTGTGCAATATTTGAGGTTTCGGTTCGTTAAAATTTTAAAATTTCATTTGTATATACATACATATGTATGTATGTATGTAGGTGAAGGCTTATAAGCTTCAATTTAATGAAAAATGTCCAACTAATCTGATCCGGATTTGATTGCAGCAGAAATTGACAGCAGCTTTTATTGAAGCGTAGTATCATTCCCAGTTTTACAGCACTAGTAAAAATATATAAATTAGTTTTGTTTGGATTTAAGTGTATTTGGATTTCTACTATTTTAACATTGTTCGATATTAAATTGCTAATCCAGATTCCAAACCCAATGTAAATCGCAGCTAAAGGATCCTTTCAATCTGTTGTTGCAACTTGAACAACTTTCATATTCTAGTTTTCTTAAAACACTTTTATGTTTTGAAATGAAATTTGAACAATCATCCAGGAAACCTAGTTATTTTTTACTATAAATGTTTTGAAAAAAAAGAATATATTTTTGTGAAAAGGCTTGAGATATTTTTATAGGCTTTATATTGTTAAAGCGCTTTATAGTGCGTTTTTGTTTTTGTGAATAACATTTTCAATTCTTAGTGGATCAATTTGCAAGGAAAAGGGACGAATTTGAATTTTTACCAACAATTTTCATAAACTGAGTTTTTGAAAACTTATGTACCTGCATATATCCGTATATAATAAAAGAATCAGTTAATGTAAAGAAAGTGTCTTTTTCTGAAATCATTTCTTATTGTTATTCTGCGTTGTCTTTAACAAAACTTGTAATAATTTTTGTGTGTGCGTCTGAATTCAAGGATACATAACATTTTAAATTGTAATTTTGTGCTACAACACTTTGTAGATTTGTCTACAAACGTGCAAACGAACGTATTTCTCTTTTAGTCAAAGAGATCGGTAGATCAGTCGAGTAAAATCTGAAATTGTAATTGGTTTTAGAAAGTCTTTTCGATTTTTACTCAACTCATACCATAGAAATGTAAACTAACACGGTAAGCGACCACGCTTAAGGTAGGAAATTTAGAATTTATTTTTATAAAAATTTGCTTAAATTTTTTATGATTTGGTTTCTTTGGCTGTCTTTATTTTAGAATTATGGTATCTTACAACAGTTATTATTAGTATTACTTTTCGAAATACTACTCTTATTATTTTTATATATGTATTTACATCTGCACTGGCGGGCCAATATTAACACACCGACTTCGAACATATAAATTTGATAGGCTGAATTTGGCTAATAGTCATTCCGTGTTTAGTTCATCTTAAACTTTCATGACTGATACTAAAATTCGCTCCAGATGTAAATATTGCATAACAAATAATTCGAAGAATGCGAATACTTTCAATTCGAAAGAATCTGAACACTCTGAAACCATTAAATCCTGTATCGCTCAATAACTAAATACTCAATATCCTTCTTTTCCTCGTTCTAATTATAAATGCTATCCTTTAAGTTAATTTCATGTCACGTTCTAATTTAATTTATCCGTCTTGGGGTGCCTTGTTTACGTTAGCCGGCAGCTATATAGACACCAGGAGGTACCAGTTTTCTCCTCGCTTTTGTAAATATTTAATTCTAAGATCCGCGTAATGATGGTGTACGGTATGAAGATGGGCGGAGTGGAACTGGCTTAAGAATAAGAAAAACGAAATATTTCCTCTGGCATAGGCAGAATCAAGCCATTAAAATAAAGCCTTCATCGAACTACGAAGGCGAGGAGCTGGTCTTCGGTGGCGATAAGAAGTTTGAAAGGGTGGAATATTTTCAATTCTTTTTGTGAAAATGGCGAAGGGAAAATTGAGCAGTCCATGCTGATGGGTGTAACAGGCGAATTAGCGTCTAATGATTGATGATCAAATCCCTAATCTGTCAATGGGTGCTATCAGCTCTTTGGCACAGTGGTATTAAATTGAATTGGGCGATACTCATGATAATGTTGGTGATGGAGGACTAAATTAGAGTGCGCAAATTTCAAAAATGGTATCATGAAATATTCGTGAATTCTTGCCAATAAGGAGGCAGAGCCCATTGACAGCGAGGATTTTACAAATTCCTTCGTCAGTTGAAATTTTATGGAAATTCTTCAAGAGATGAGAAAGGCTTGTCAAGACCTGCTACATCTTCATTTGGTTCATGGATACATCAAGGATTTCTTGAAATTAATTTCCTTTACTCGCTGCCTGATTAGGTACCTCAACAAATTGCGCAAATTGCATAAAATTTGTGGAATTTTTAATAAACGAGGTATCCCTCTCGTCTGCATACGTATCTTTCGTTCGTTCTTCGTTCTTCTGGAATGAATAATCACATTTTTAACAAATTTAGTAAACATCTATATAATAATGAATGAAATTCAAAGAGGAAATTCGAAATCTGACGCGAAAAAATAAGTTATTCTAAAAATTCATTTCTTATAATATTCATCTTATTACAATTCAAAAATATCAATATATTCTAACAATTTATTTTGATTAGCGAAAAGAAAAATTTAACTTGTGTTAACAAATAACATTTTTTAATATTGCAACAATTATATCGATGTAACTTGTTTTTAACTTGTATACAGTTGACAGGGAATTATTTTACGAAAATAATCAAGCATTTGTAATTTGACTGATGTCAACGAAATGAAATGCAAAAGAGCTGTTCATATTAGATATTAGATACTGATTTTTGGGACTAATTAAAGTCTAACGCTAACCATTTTATTTGTGCAGAGAAAGGGACAGTGGAAGATTCTGAACAATTTGCATTATGTTTTGTTATACATACTTCAATCTTTAGTTTCAATTAAAAAAATTAAGTTAATCTCATAATACATTGAAACATAGCCTAAGGAAATAGTAGTTTTACAATGCAAATAATTAAATCTACATTCAAATATATCAATATCGTAATGTGGTATAAATAATTTTAATATCTTGCTGTATAATTTTACTGTTTTCCAAATTCATTTACCATATAAAGTAGTATTTTTATAAATACTGAATATAAATCGCCTCTCTTTTAGTAGTTTATATACAGATTGCTACATAATTGTTATAACTTTAAAAATTGACAATTTGGTGCCAACAATTAAGACTGAAAAATTACTAATAATTTTAAAACCAATAAAAAATAAATTAATGAAAGGTATTTCTGCTGTCATTAATTCAATAACCAGAAATATAAATTACTGTTGACGCCCTTGGTTGAAGGCGAAATTACTATAATTTTATATGGTTTATAAATACAATTCTTTTCTGACCGATTGTATGTATGTTGTAGCGATGCAGGTTTATTCAGACAACAGCATAATTGGGGGTGTTCGAATACAAATAAGTTTGGTTATTGACTGCTGGAGAATTGCCAACCTTAAATGTACTTTTTCTAACTAAATAATTTCCCACCCGCAATTCAGATGCCTACCGGATGGAGGCAACGCATGTGTGCCCCATACACCCCAGGAATTTTATTATTCAATTTATGGCCGACAAAGTGGTCATTTTCTGCTTTTGAGCCAGAAACGAGCCAAAACACTATGCATATAATGTTATTAATTCGGGTAGCATACTGCGGCCATGCTGCTCTACTTTACTGACTGAATTGTGGCTTAAATTCGGTAAACAAAAATAAAAATCAATTATGTACCTGGCAATGGGTTTCTTATGCTGGGTTGAACACACGCAAGGTTATTAATCTTTCTCAGTGAATGGGTAAGCTATCACCGCACTTCCCATAAGTCATCAAATTTACTCGAGTCTTAGAGTAGAAAAATCAGTGGCGAGCGCTGGGCATAATATAGAAATAAATACAGAAAATGAAGCTTTTGGAACGCAGGCCCGTTCTGTCACGCTACCTTCCACCTTCCAATTCAGAAACAAATCATCACCACACAATTAAATTACATATTTAAGCTACTCAGCCCTTGAAGGAATTACAAATCATGTGCGTTTATCTGATAAAATTTGATTCGTCCTGTCATATAATTGGAGGTATCTACTCGACTCTGATTTTATTAGGTGCAAAATGAAACCTTTTGTGCAGAATAGTTATGAATACACAATATACATACATATATATATTTTTATTGTTCGAGGAGGTTTAACTACCAGATAAAGCATAAAGCCAACGTCCTGGATAATTATACGATCAAAGATGTCTCTATCAGACACCGCAATCTGCCTCTTCAGGACCCCAAATCGCGATTAAAATAGCTATTCATTTAAATAGCCCAATAGCGTGCGAACTGTCGGTTTCATGAAAATTAGGGGATTATCCAGCCAGTAATTCGATTCCATCCGTCAGAATTGTTCCGAGGTAACTTGGTTTCGTTAGATTCAATTATGGTTTAGTATGAACGTTAACGCAAGTCAAATTTTTGTTACTTTACGGCCTCGTGATCGTTATCAAATAAAATAGAAAATTCTGATTTTTATTTCATGATGAAATGAACCAAAAACTGGACGTATACTGCCAAAGGGCACCTATAAAGTGAATAAATTTTATAGCTTTTATTTCACAGTATTTTCTTACGTTATCATTCAATAAAATTTGTAAAACCGAAGCTCTTTTATTTTATTGACAGTTTCAATCCATAATACAATTTTTATGTGCATAGTACTTGGATGTAGTTATCCCTGATCGGCAGATAAAATTTTATATTTATCAAATTACAAGAACGAATGTTTCTCGTCCTATAAAGCACTTTATAAGCAAAATAAATAAGCGTAGGTTTTTAAAAACTATCAAAATGATTACTGTAATGCGCTTATCCGATCAGAATCAAATTAATTGCATTTTACAAACCATTGCTCATATTAAAATTTTAAAATTTACAAACAACAAAGTCCATGAATGTGTCACGATTTTTAACCACCCCTACTTCAAATATAACGCGCTGGTAATATTTATGGATTCATGTTATTATGGGCCCTATTGCGAATATCGTCATTTCTGTGACTAAGAGTCGATTATAAGAATCGAAAAGAGCTTTAAAAAGCCCTTTTTCGGTAAAAATTCCTAAATAAAATTTAAAAATTCTCATAAATTCATTTCAGTAACCTTTGACTTCAATTAATTTTTTGTTCAAAGTAGCTAAAAAAAGTCGACCGAGAGTCCAAATAATTCGACTGGATTTTTTTAATCGAATGATTTTGACACTTTGAAAAAAAAAATTAATTGAAGTCAGAGGTTACTGAAATGAATTTATGAGAATTTTGAAACTTGATCAAGGAATTTTTACCGAAAAAGGGCTTTTTAAAGCTCTTTTCGATTCGTTCGATCGAATCTAGTCGCAGAACTGACGATATTCGCAATGGGGCCCTTAGTCGCAGAACTGACGATATTCGAAATGGGGCCCTCTTTCTAATGCGTTATCAACCAGTATCTTAGGATGTCTCTGAAAGAACTTATAATGCATTTTCTAGGTTGACCTCCTCCAAATTTTCAATCGGGATTTCAGGGGGGAAGGACCGTTTTGAGGGGGGGGGGGGGGGGGGGGGTGTCCGAACAAACGTTGTTCAGACCTTAGCAAAACACCATGTATAAATATTGCATTTATTTGAAAACGACACTTTTACACATTTTTGCTTCACGAGGAGGCAGGCGGTTTTCCTTGAGAATGAAACTGTTGCACCAGTTGAGCCAACTTTTGCTCGCGTTTCTTAAGGCGTATAAGGAAAATCGTCGCTCGGGTGATGAAACAGATCATCGCTTTTACACCACCGCGCAGAGCTTCTTTTAGTCTCGGGATATCTGTTGCAGCTGTTTTTCCTTGTGCTTTTTTCGGACGAGTGCGCGTTGATTCCAGTAGCCCAACTGAAAATTAGCAAAAATCCATGAGATTTGTTTTAAAAATGAAGACTGCCCACTCACCAATATAACGAAGTTTGTCCACACCTTCGATCATACCTTGATTTATTTTTTTAATAAGCTTTATGCACAACATCTTAATCAACTTTTTCATCGCCTTTAGTTTCCTTTCGAAATCTATGCGCCTTGTCGAATTATGAATTCTAGATGACGATGCAATATTTCTTTTAAAACGGTTTTGCTTATTTGCCATTGTTCTTCTTTGCAAGGAAAACGAATTGAAATGCCTTTAAACTGAAATATGAACAGCCAATTAATCAAATGTCATACGATGCAAAATATTTTGTTTTTCACAGGCAACTAGTTTATAAATTCCTTTCGTTGGTTGCTTGGGAAAATAAAACGAACTAGCATCGCCTACTGGTCGAAATTCGACCTTACGAACTTAGTTCGATTTTCTATTTGTCAAGTAGGCCTGTTATTCGTCAGTTCATTTTGACAAAGAGAGTAAGATAGAGTATGATAGATCGCGAGTGAAATTGTACTCACATTGTCACATGTTAGTGTAATGAATATTCAGTGAAAATGTGATTTGGAAAAAGATACCAAATAGGAAAAAAATTCAAATAATTTCTCTTAGCATAAGTTGTGCACGTGCTTATATGTATAATTTTCAAAAAATCTTGAAATTAATAAAATTAAAATGAATTAAAAATCAATTGTTTAGTCTTCATCCAACTGATATACGTATGTGTGAAGCGCATTTCAATTACATTTGATTTAAAACTTAGCAATTAACATAAACAAGAAGGCATTTCGAAACACAATTAGTGTAGGAATACTCGATAAAATAAAATACACTTAAAAGTGTAACACGGTGCATTGAGAAAGTCTTTTCATGCAATAGCAATTTGCTTAAAATCACTCTCCTTATACCCACTTAAAACCGCAGAAGGTAAAATAGTCTGAATATTTCAAAGGTTTCCCTCATGAATTTATTAATGAAAACCTCATCTTCACACATATACATATATATCAAATATTTCTATTACGAAGGCCATCTTTTGAACAGCTTGACATTTTGGCCTACATATCTTCCAGCACAAATTAGGAGGAATAGACCTTTCATTGGATCAAAGAACCTCTATACATAGTAAATTATTCCTTTGACTTCGCATGAAAATGGGGCCTCTACACTACATACTTGATAAAGTCATTATACAATCAAATAAATTTAATTGCACTGATATCGTTCAATGATGGATACGTATGTACGAAAAATTGTTTGCTTTGAATTGAATATAATATATGCTTATATTTAATTCAATGCACTAAATATTGCATTTAGTCAAATCTTATGTTTATATGATATCACATTTTGCATCATTAATTTACAAAATTTTGAAATACATAAATGTAATATCTGTAGCTAGATACTTTATCAGGAATAATTTTTTTCTGCATCCATGACAAACTGCAGTTGAACCAATGAAAATTGAATTGATAAATGATTTGAAACTGTAGTAGTAATACTTTAAAAACACTATAGATTTATTTTTTAATTAGGTGCAATACGCATTAGAAAACTTGAATTTTTGGAAATTGAAAGAATATCATCATATTTAAAAATAATAGCTCAAAAATAAATATATCATTTCGATAAGAATACTGCTAATGCTATGTTAAAAACATGCTGTACAATAGATAAAATTTTCTATTTTGCTGTTATATGTATAATAGCTTGCTTTTCAACGAAGCTTACATTTTCAAATATCTCCAGCCCAGGTGTGATGAGATTTTAAAAGGATTTCAAAAAACGACATAAAGGTAGTTTTATTTATATTTTATTATAGGTATGTTTAAAGGGCTTAAAATTTTAACAGTAAGCTTTTGTAACTGGCAAATCTGTTCAAGTAACTTTAAAACTGATGGAACTTTATATGACCACATACTACTCATTCTTATACTTGGGATAACGCGTATGCAAAGTATTTCTTACTTGTATATATGATTTTTTTATGAAATCGAAAATATATACTCAAGTAAATCACAACAGTTTTGCATAAAATTTCAATTTAAAATTGCCACATAAATCACATTGCTTGGGGTCAGGGCGAGTTGCCTCTGGGCGATAATGGTGGATACGACAGCCGTCTATTGTTTGTCTTTCAACTGATGATATCTAGCCACAACTTCTCACATCATTTATGACAGCTCTAGTGGCATGCACGAAGATTCTACCCAGAAAGTGAAAATATATGACCATTCCATTTGACTTAACACGAAGCTATCCATTCTCCTTATATAAAAAAACTTTCCAAAAGCATTCTCTATCTTAAGCATTTGAGCATTTCTTCTTATATATGTACGTTAAGATTTCTTACTTAGTCCGGCATCTAAAAACCCCCTCCGTGTAGACTTCAAACGCATCTGGTTTTTTTGAGGGCAGAAAATGTCTTACGACTTATGGGAATGCAAATAGCCGTTTTTCGTGGTAAATTAATACTCCACGTACCTCTGCACCACCTCCAGGAAAATAAATATGGTTAGATGGAAAGGAAATAGATCTGCCATACTTTATAAGATTTATACTCGCCCTTCTGCACTCAAAACATTTGAAGGCGGCCTCATAAGCCGTCACCATCGTCGGTAAGTGGGCCGGGAGCGTGAAAATAAATGGGGCCACTAGTCGGGATGGATATATCATGAGTGCCGTCATAAGAGGTATTTTCACTCGGTTTTCGGGGCGGAAGTCCTGGCACTTTTAAAAAATTCATTTTGATTACCTCCATAATGATTTATCTTGCAAGCACTGAGATAATGGCAAAATTCAAAGAAAAATTGTTTGAGTGTAGACTTTCCAATCACATTAAGAAGAATTGAAACATAAATCAAATTTTAAACATAACAACAAAACTGGCTTGTAAAGGGACATTTACAAATAGAAAAATATAAATTAGTGTAATTGTTATAGCTGGAACAATACAACCAGAGAAAAATATTATTTGTTACATTGCAAAATGCTAATTTATAAGATTAACAATTTAAATAAAATCATTACGATATTTTAAATTGAAAAATATTAGTTAATGTAAAAAGAGTCAATGTATTGTTTTTTTTTTTTTTTTTGAAAGTTCGGACCATTTCAGCCTATATCATAATTCTATGACAATATTTTGATAGTTCTTATTTGATCCTATTCCAGCCTATTTTTTGGGCTAATTAAATATTTTGGTCTATTATATGCAGGGTGAACTGCTCCTTTGAAATATGCATAAAATAGATTGGTTACAGGCTGTTATCTTGTGTGAATTAATCTGTCTATACCAATCCAAACAATTGCTTAATGTGTAATCAGTGCTGCTCGAACAACTGCCAGAAGCAACAAATATATGTATAATAAGACAGATATCACATTTACCCAGGAGCCTGAGAAGCACACTGTAATGCCACATAACAAATCCAGGTGTAATCTGAATCCCCTAATAGACACATATTATTTTGGGTCACACATTGTTGCTTTGTCCGGTAAAACCTTACTTTGTAAGAAGGATAACCGACTTATGGTTAAAATTATTTTCGAAAAAAAAAAATAAATAAATTTTTTGCATCGTGATATAAACTCATAGTGTTGAATAGCATATACACATGCGCCCATATAAAATAATAATTGCGGAAACTAAGTATAAAATCGTAATTTGAAACCTTTCCTAAGCATACCCAAAATTATGTGATTTTGTGTCAGCTAAAAGATTCTGTGTACCTATTCCTTTATATGGAAAAGGTGGAAAACCAATTCCTTTAAGATCTTGAAATCTGGCTTCTCGTAAAATACTGAGATTATTGGGATATTTGTCTGATATATTAATAAAAGATAATTGAAAGGTTCATTAGATTTTACCATAATTGCGCTATCTGACATGGAATGTTGCTTCCTCAAAAATATCTGATTGGATTATGAAGGAAATTCATTAAAACTTGATTTATCATTCGATATCATCAATAATTTCCATATTTATAGAAAGCTTTTCGCCAAAATAAAAATAGGAATTTATATTAGTATTACACGTGGAGAACAAGAGAAATCAAATCGAATCTTAGCAATCTTGCTTCTATAGTAAGTATTTTCTACTAGTCAGCAGGTAACTATACCTGCCACAGTTCTATGTTTGTGGAATGAACGACGACTTCTGTCTGGGAACATTCTCTCTATCTAGAGAATAAAAGAAAAAGTCAAAATGAAGAGGGCTCTTGGGATGGACGACTGCAGAAAATAAATCGCTGGAATCTTTATCTTCCCTTGAATGAACCAGGAAGACACTGCCTTTGCACTTTGCAGCAGTAATCCAAGATAAAATCAATTCGCTTCGAGACGATTTTATCAAATTCTTTGATGTGTGTGGACCCTCGTGTGGACTGTTGGAGTATTATTCTGTGAAAATTGCAAGAAAGGCGTTTTCGAAATACTATAGATTTTCAAGATACTATAGGAAGTAGAAAAATGAGGTGAAAAATAAGAATAAAATAATAGGTAAAAATTGACATTCAAGAAGTAATACCCTTTCTGTCTGACAGAAAGTACTCTAAAACTTCAACAAGTCCATATTACCTTATTGACAGATTTTTATTTTGTCTTGATGCAATCAAAATGGTCTTTAACAAAAGTCCCATATAAAGACAGTTTTTGAAATTCAATGCTTAGGTAGGATAAAGTGGGGCTTGAAGTTTTTTCTACTGTTATACTGCAAAATAAAACTATTCACTTGTCCACGTACCATGTATTTTTATAAATACTGAAACTTGAAACTTAGTAAATCTGCAAATGAAATAATTGATGTTAGGTTAATATAAAGTGATAATTTTTTTATTTTAAATTGCGAGAAATTACTGAGTCAATTTAACTAGAAATACCATAAAACTTTTCATAGAGGCTTTTCTAATAATCTATAACTAATAAGTATTATTGAACTACAAAAAAGTA
Source organism: Machimus atricapillus (assembly GCA_933228815.1). NCBI lineage: Eukaryota > Metazoa > Arthropoda > Insecta > Diptera > Asilidae > Machimus > Machimus atricapillus. Next base: position 10,451,902 of record OW121785.1, read on the forward strand.
CATGCTCATGTGAAATGATCCGGGTAAGCTAGTGACTATATAACTAAAGTTATTCTTCGAATTGAATCATAAATTATATTTTACAATAACCATCAAAAATGATCCTGCCGTAAAGCTATTGTCATGCACGTAATTCCTCTCCTGATTAAATATACATTAATAAAAACCTTACCCTTCAAACCAAGAGCTTCTTTAAAATTATTCTCTAAGTCTAAGATGACCAACGAAAAATTACTGAAAACTTTCAACTTTGTCACAACAATAGCAACATAAAAGCCAAAAAAAAAAAAAAAAATAAGCATCCAATCCCATCTATCCCGAACCCTTCCTTTTCTCAACGAGTTTTGCCAATGGACTTTGATTTATGACATTTTTTCCGTACACTCTTGTACGACATCATTTATATTCCGTCGGACCATCCAAAACAGTGTACATCATCTCCTGTATCAAAGGTTCTCCCTTGGGCGATGTCAGGAAAAAATCGAAAATAAACAAAATAAGAAGATACGCACAGATTAAAAAAGGAGCCGAAGGACAAAATTATTGCCATAGTTTCGAAAGCCACTTTTCGTTGTGTCATCGATGGCATCTTTCGAAACTTCCTTCACTCTGATGGACATTCAAAATTTATCTGAATGAGTGATGAAGGTTGGAAGTTGACACCAACTTTGACTAGGAATTTAGTTACGAATGCATGGCAAGTTTAAGGGTGTAAACGGGCTCGGGTTGTGGTAATGACGAGACCATAAACTCCAGAGGATAGACAAAGTTTTCTGTCTTCTGTTCAACAAGGTACGAAGTAGGCGATTTTGCTAGGACAGAAAAGTAGATCTTTTCAAAACTTATAGATCAAAGATTCGTTTAACGCTAGCTTTTAGGGTAGACGGGGGTGGGTTATAGAAAAGATCAATCACGCATTCCAAGCTCGTCACCGAAAGGATGAGTAGAGCTGCTCATGCGTTAGAATAGAAGTCCTCATAAAACATTATAAAAGTATCGCAGTTCATCATTCCAAAACTTTCGTTCTCACTCTTCCCTGGGACTGTTTTACCAATAAACCAGAAAAACACCAAGGATAACTTATGACAAAGGGCAATGCTCACCTCTGAGGGCAAACCGCGCTTAATGCCCGGTCGCACGAACTGGCAATTTATATCAAAAGCACTCGGGCCGCATTCTTATCCAAATCAGACCAGGCACCGAATAAATTAGGACAGGTGGCGCTTTGCAAGTCATAGTCAGCCTTTTGGACGTTTTATAAATGACACGAATTGGCTGGGACTGCCGACTCAATTTGCAAGTACTTAAGATAGCTTCGTTGGTGCGCGCCTCCTGGGGTGCTCCACTGGGCAAAAGTCGTTAGGTCGACAGGGTTCTGCTCCTCCTCTGTCGAGCAAGGATGCCCACAGTCTAGAGTCAAGGAAGCAGACGACCCAAAATGAAATGAAGTAAAAAAAAAAAAATAAAATGCATGCAAATAGATCTTCTGATGGCGCTATATGGGAAATTGCATTTACATATTCCGACCCATATTTTCTTCTCGATATTGCGATAGTCTGGTTTGACATTTCAAAGGGTATAATTTATGTCCAGAAGATATGCTTTGATTACTTCTAAATATACATACAAAAATTTCTCTTTGATCAAAGCATCGGCTTTGCAATTTTTCATAGCTTAAAATTATCGTGACCTTGAAAAAATTTATTACTTGAACCTTTATACCAATGAGTTTGATTAAAACGGCAACATTTTGCTTGTAATCCTGTTTTAAAATTTTCAAAATTTATGAATCCAATATGGCGGCCTGTAAAATTTTAAAAATCATCTCAATTTTAAAGGCAGATTCGCAATATTCAGAAAATATGCCCTTATACTCATTTTTGAAATGTACAACTGTTGGCCGCCATTTTCAAACCTTATTTTTCATGCGTCTCAAAAAAGTATGTTAAGTTGCTTAGTTCATTTAACAAAATAAAAAATATTGAACTAAAAGTTTTGGCGTGATTGAGTAACAATTTTCACATATTTTGACAGTTTGTGTATAGTATTAGTTTACTATACATACACAAACAAAAAATGTTATAAAGTGGTTTTTTTTGGATTTGACAAAATATATTTAACTTTTGTAGAAATAATTCATCTAGAAAAAAGCTCTACGTGAAGTAAAAATATCTAGCCCAACTCAATTCGTGTGCCTTTTGAAGGCTATGCCCTTAACCTACATACGTATGTATGTATTTTTCTTCACTTTCAAAGCAACTTTCATCTAACCAATGGAAAGGATTTTCTACATTCATGCACAAAATATAAGAACTTAATGAGTAGCAACAGGCAAGCAAGCAACCTACTTTTTCAAGAATGTTATAACGCATTTTTAACACGTTCCTAAGCATTATATATATTTTAGATGCAGCTATTCATCCGATTTTGAGAAAAATAAAAAAAATCTTCATATTTTAAAAACATACATAGGTGCCTGCCATCGTAGCAATCGCTCACCCATGCAAATTGAAAAGGATATTGAAATTTCATTTTAGGACAAATTTCAATGGTTCGAGGAACGACAAAGTGCATGCCTGAAGTGCATAGCATGAGTGTCCACAAGTGGATTTTTCAGCATTTTTACATGTAACGAAATGTCGTTGCGATTAAATGATGTGATGACGTAGGCAATTTTTTATTTTTTAATTAAAGGTGGGGCAAATTGGAATTCTTTTAGAAGTGTGTTCATTAATTCGGGAGCATTGCTATGGAGTTTGAAGAGTGATTTTTGTGGGAATGGAAAACGCATGGAAATATATTCCCATTGAATTTGTGTTTTAATTTTGTCATAATTATAAGCATGATGATTTCAAGATATTGTGTACACTAAAACATGTACTCTGTGAATTGGTCCGATTTGTTAAATGTAGGTACTAAGTCCCATTTAGCCCATTTTTAAGCTTGCGGTTTTTGTATATAATGTAAACAAACAAAATATTGGGATATATTTTTTTATCCCAATAGTGTGCCATCAATCACTTGATCATTTTAAGTGTTTGCTTTGAAAGTAGACAATATTTGAACCCCAACATTGGCACCGACCTATAGAGTAAATCCGATTTATTTTGATCCTTGAACTTCCTAGAAAAACTGTTGGGCGCTGCTTACACATTTGAATGCTTTCACGATATCCATCGTGGCTGTTGTATTTCTCCGTTAAACCTAACCTAAATAGAGCGAATTTTTCTTTTATGGTATTCGAAGGTTGTCGTGAGTGAATAAATGAAAAATCCATCCGTCAATGGAAATAGGAAAATAGGAAAAACTTTTTCAATCGATTGAGTTAAGAAATGCTCTGCAACTTTATTGGAAAATTTATTGCCAGCAAATTCTTGAAAGGAAATAAGAACATGTGTATTTGACCTCATTATACCTGCCACAGAATTGTTGAGGGCATGAGACTAATTTGTATCCCAAGAAAGAGAATAAATTAATGTGAAAGCGGTAAGTCTACTAAGAATAAATTTTGATGGAGCCGCTTAAAAGACAATAACTTCCAGACTGGATTGGCAAATTTGATTGCATGTCACACGAAGCAGTCTGTAAAAGTTTTTATTGCAATGAATGCTATCTCTGGATAAATAATTAATAAATAAGGCAGTCTCATATTTCTTAAAGTAGAAATATAATTTATTTCTAATGCAACTACCTAATGAAAGGAGCTCATTTTCACAATAGCGTACAGAATTAAACCATTCAGTTTGAACGAAGACGTTACATCGTAAGTACCTGGGGCACAATACAAGCCTTTAAACTGCAAGCGATTTTCCTTGAATAACTGAAACATTGCACTAAGACGCCTTAGGTGTTTTACCCGTTGCATTGTTCTGCCCTAACCTACGTCGCTCTAACAAAAGGTCTAGGGCTTTTCAGCAAGCAAACGACTCCTTGAATGTTTTCCTCTTTTCAAATTTAATAGGTCTAATAAAAGTTCTTCCCAAGCATTCAACAGATGAGGGGTCTGTCAAGTGCCTAGCGGGCACAACCATCCCATTACCTGGGTGGTAAAGGTTTTATTAAAAACGAAAAAAAGAAATTGAATGAAAAATCCTCGACAAAATGTCATACACACAAGAGGATTTGATACGCTTGCTTGAGCTTTGAGTTTGCAATATCAAATACTATTAAAAGGGTGCTTACACAATTCGTGCACCTGAGAAAAATAAGGATATTTTCCTGCCTAACATACATACCTCAGTTCAGGGTAAATAGAGCGCGAACTCATGACACCTTTAAATAGACGTTTCCGACCAGATAAAAATTTCCGACCACTCTACATATATTCACAAATTAAACACTATACTGTCCTAGCACATGACCGCAATCATGGGCTCCGCCTTCACAGGCCTCTCAAAGCAATGCGAATGGCCTTTGTGCAAACATGACTATGACCATGTCCGAGAGGCCGGTAGTGTAATTGGATTGAAATTTGAGGTTAAATGGGTACTTGCTTTTTCCTCTAGAGCTTCTGAAGCGGCTTTCATAGGTGTCAGGTGCTCTATGGTCACCAGACAAATGAAATTGTTAATTTATGACCGTTTTTGGACATGTTCCACACATAATGTATGTACATATGCTCTATGTATTCTTCCACAGAATTGAAACTCTATACTGAGTATTTGAATTCTTTGTTTCTCAACGAAATCCACATTCAAAACAAATATTCAATAATTTGTGAAAATATTCAAAATTTAAAATAAATTTTTTTAAGTGCGTAATATGGGTTTTGTTACCCTGATGGTAAATACTTCTATTGCATAAATTGTCCATTTTTTTTTAAATTTATGAAAACATAATCTATGTTATAGAATATATTTTTCGTTACAGATTATTGCGATGTTTATTTGTATTTTTATTATCAAATTTTAAAATCGGAAATTTTCTTTAAAACATCTCTGAAGATAACACCCCTTAACCAAATCTAAAAGATAATAATAATAATTAATAAATAGCATTTATCCACCAATTAATATTAATAAATATTAATACTGATAAATAATTCTAATAAGTTTACAGTGAACGAATTTCCCTTAGTTTGCAAAATGAACCGGGTCAAGATCTATTAATTCGTTGCATATGAAATTATTTGTATTAACTCTGTTTCTTCTTGAAAGTTGAGATTATGAAAAGAAAACAGTTAACAAAAATCCATTAAATCGAACTTTACAAAACTCATTTTACTCAAGGGTTAAGAATCTCAAAAGTTATAATCAGATACCACCTTCCTTCTTTCAAAATCTAACCCTTTAAATACAATCTTAAAATTCTATGCGTGCCTGGAAAATTGAAATGAGATACGCGCGAGAACGTCCCATAATATTTTCGAATGCCGCGGATTGAGTCACGTAATGTTTCGGTTATTTATTCTGTTTACATTGAATTAAGTTGAACGAAAAGTTTACTTGCCAGGGCAAACACTCCTGCCCTATTAAGGGGGAGTCTGTTGTAGGCTATGTAAATTCACCGCAGGCCTCTAAGAGTTACATAAAAGGTTTTCATTACAATTTTCGAAATGGATAGGATAACACTTAACTTAAAGTTTACTTTTATTCCAGTTATTTTTTTAATAAATTTTGATTATTTTCCATCATGATTATATAAAAATAATGACTATAATGACTACTTTGGTTTCTAAAAATATCAACATTAACTCATTTCTCAATGTATTGTAAATAAAATGAGCAGTGGTCTTAAAAATCACTAAATTGAAATTTTTTTTCTCGAAATGATTTTTATAGAAATTGCAACTGAAAAGGATTTGTAGAATGCAACAGAATACTTTAATTGCGAAATTGGTTTGATTGGATTTTTAATCCACAAAAAACGAACGAAACTTTTCAAGCAAACAAACACTATTCAACAAGTTTCCACGGAAAAGTAAACTTTTAAATTTGAATTGGTGCTTACTGCTTTAAGAAAAAAATCGCTATGGAAATGCGCTCTTTTTAATTGGTAAATTTGTTATATTCGAATTACAGGAAGTGTAATAAATTTGGAAAATCTATTACACTTTTTTTTTTCTTAGAATGATACTTGTAACGACTAAGTATATTAGGAAATCATTCGAGCAGGTTGGCATTTCAAGAATAAATTTTGTTAATAGTTTTGTTGATTGAATTGACTCGTTTTTTGTTATTTGGTTTGTCTAGACCTACAGTTTCATGTATTAAGAAGATGGTTTATTTTATCAGATGTGAATATAAAAGAACATTTGTTGTCCTACAATTGGTGCAATAGACATAAATCATAAAAATCAACAAAAGCCGAAAAAGTTAAAGAACATTCAGGCTTATTTATAAATACAAAAATTAAAAGATGTAAATCAAAGATAATGTGAAAAATAAGTAAGTTTTAATATTCCAATGAGTTCCCATGAGTTTAAAATATTATAACAATTAGTATTCAAAATACTAAGGAAATATTCGCTTCGGTACTATTTTAAATTAAAGGAAAAACAGACATTATTTTAATTTAAATTGCTTAGTATATAAATTTGTATCCTTTTATTTAAAGTTATAAAATTTAGTCAATAATTTTTCCTTATTCACTAGTCCATGCTTTGTGCAAGAACAGTATAAATTGCATAAAACATGACAATAAAAATAGCTTTAAAGTTTATGACTTGAAAAAAAAAACAATAAAATAAAATTACCCTACCCTATAAGTTTTATTGACTAAACGTGAGAAAAGAAAATAATCGGATAAAAGAAAAGTAGGAATTCTTTTCAACCTGAAACGTCTATTTCGTCATAAAACCGTTCTTGGAAAAGGAAAACTTTTATATTCGGTATATAACTTAATTGTTGAAAAGTTGTTTTTTTTGCAAATAATTTTTCAGTCCATTCAAGGAAAATTGTGCTCTTTAAAATTTGTCTTTTTGACAAAGATTACTTCTGGCCTAATTAGTTTTGAAGAAGAACAAATAATCCACGGAAAAATATAAATTATTCGAAATATCAATTACGAATTGAAATAACTTCCAAAAATAAAAAAAGAACTCTAATTCACAGAATTTTCCTTAATAATAGGAAAACGCAAAATGTACACAAACAAAGGAAAACTTGGATTTAAATAGTTTCTTGAAAAACAGTTGTACAAAACGTAATAGAGTCGAACAAGAATTTCATTATTGAGTTAACATAGTGCAAGCGATTGCATAAATAAAACGACAAAATATTTATATTCCGATATATTTAGGACTTTTTTTTGGCGGAACCAGAAAGGGTGAAATACGAATAATATGTTCTCATTACTATTTCGAGTAAAACAGCGAAACAATTATTTTTCTTATAGTGTTAAAAAAGCCTACACAAACCTCTACAAAAAAAATAGTTGCAACTTTGCTAGGACGCTTCGTTAAAATGAATAGTCAGTTTCTAGATAAAATTCAAAATTCTGCAAAAAGGGCATAAAGATAGTCCCATGTGAAAGGAAGACTGTTAAATAGTAAAACCGTGTGTTGGGAGCTCTAATTAAACGCTTTCAGTTTTAATTGAAACTTTCGAAAAGAGAAAAAGCACTAAAGAGACTCCTTGCGAAAGAAAAAGATATTTTATTTCAACGGCAGTCGTATGAACATTTGTTGAATGGTCTTTTTCTATTGCGAACTTCGAAAGCAAAAATGTTAGAATGACCTTCTTACAATCGTAAATTGCAAGAAAGAAAGGTTATTTACTTGTTTTGTTTGCGAATAGGACACGACTAGAGTGCATCATGTAAAAACAGTGCAATTCCTCAGAGATCCTGTCTCTTCCTGTAAACATTTCGACAGGCATTCTGTTGCAGTAGAAATGCAAGCAAACGTTGAGATGATTTTTGTTTTTTATGAGTACCCGTAAACGGGTCCAAACCTTTGACGAAGGCAAAAAGTTGACAATCAGCCTCGCCTGTTATCCTTTTTACCCCTTGAGTAGGAGCTTTATTTGTTCGAGGCGCCTGTTGGCATGCAAAGGACACTTTTCAAGCGCCACTAGAGTGGAGTTAACAAAGTGTTACTAGACAAATATAAGGAGTGTACGTTTATGCACTTTAAAGTCCTTTTGTTCCTCTCCTGCTATCTCTGAAAACTGAAAAACAAAATACTTCAACTGAATGTGCGCTTAGAAGGGAATCCTGCAGCAGTCATTAAATAAAATTCTAAGCTAAGTTTAAAGTTGAACTTAATTAAAGAGAAATTTTAGAAAATATGTAAATATTTTCTCGTAAATTACATTAGTTACATACATACTCGAATTTTCAATTCTATGATTCAAAATAAATTTTTTTACTATTCATTACTCCTCTAGAATATTATACTTTTGCCTTTAATACTTTCATACCTTTTAGTACTCCCAAACCCAGATATTCAAAATTATTGAGCAATAAAATTCAAAAATATTGCGCAAATTGAATTGAATTTTACTGTGCATTATTTGTTTTCCTCAGCATCACCACTTCCAGAGGCAAGCTCCATTCTACGGATTGCTCATCCAAAATTTTCCCGGAGTAGGTGGTTTAATTTTTCACATTCTTCAGCTGAAAATTGTTGTTTAATTTTCTTAATCACACACTCTACAAACTGTCATCTATAATTCGTTAAGTTCGCTTCAACTTTAAGCATTTTCGCACTTTATGTTATATTTGAATTTAATTCAATTTAATTATGTATTTAAACTTTTGTAGAAATAATGCGAACTACACTACATCCCCAAAGAGTAAGATTCCTAAAGTATATTCCAAAATACCAGCTAGGATGTGATAAATATTTACAATAATTTAATTTCACAAACATTTTAATAAACGAGTGATATTTCTGCTTAAAAAAGTACTCCCAGAATTGTTATAGGGGAAAACAATTACCGGCGGCGTGTCAGAAAATTTTGTTGTGTACTCCCTCTATGACAAAAAACAGGGGCTTAATTAACAAAGACAGTCATTCTTTTTCGCTTCAGGATATCTTTTAAATGATTCTCCAAGCCCTGGTGCTCACTTGCTCTTTTTGTCTATTCTTTCAATTTGATGTCATTGTCTGGTGGCTTACACGCAAAACGATAAAAAATAGCATTTTCTTTCCACCAGAACTGAAATAAAGGAAGGATTTTTTCTTTTTATATTGTCGAGAACATGGTCGTTATAAAAGAAGGGGGTTTGCGGGTCGAAAAGAAGTGGAAGATGAGAAGAAGGTAATACACAAATTATTATATAATTTTTTGCTGCAAATGCGCTAAATAGTTCCACTTTGTGTAGAGGACTTAGTTGAGGATTTTTGCATATCCAGCGAGAGACCTAGGGGCAATATTTTAATTGCTGAAATTTATGGCTTAAATGTAATTATGGTTGGATTTTATTCGTGTTAACCTCAACCAGGTACCTACATATAATTATTTGTGCTTTTAAGTAAAACAGGATGCGGTCGGACGAGGTATTTAAAGTTTCATGATTATGTTAAATAAACTTCGTTGTTTAGTACATAAAAGACTAATACTTTATTAACCAAACCTTTGATTACTTACTTATTGACCCCCAGCGTAAAAAAAGAGGGTGTTAAAAGTTTCAAAACTTTTTGAGTGAGTAGGTATTTGTCTTTGGCATCATACCTCAAATTCTTTTCCCAACAATCTTCTCCTCCTCCCCCACAAGTTTTTCAACCCTTCCACAAAATAAAAAGCCCTCCCCATTACTAGTTTTTCTATAAACAGTTTTTTAATTCCTAATATTATTAGCTGTGAAAATTTAGAACATATTTTAAGTATTTTGAAAACAAATATCTAAAATGTTGATAATTTCATTCCATCTTAAAGACGTTGTTTTTAAGTAGGTAACTAAATAAAGATATTCTCTTGCAATGTTGTAAAATTTATATTTTACATATACATACAACGAATACAACCTACCTCATTTTGCCCCGTCAAGTGGTACACAAAATTTCATATATCGAAAAATCTGTTTGTAAATATTATAAAAATCAATTCTTACCTTAATATCTTACTTGTACAGGACTTTAAAGAAAACACAGCTTGTCATGGAACACCTTATTTTATATGGAGTCACACGGCAAATTTAAACCAAAAATTAGATGAGAACGTGAGGAAAATGATTTTTTCTAACTTACGCAGCTTTAAAGTAATTCAAGTAACGCTGACAAGAGGGGGTTAGCCACTTGCAATAAATATATTATCGATTTCGTAATTTCTGTCATTTTAGGAAATTCCATGGATATCCCAGTACCCTATCTTGCCCTGCTCTTTTACTCTTGAAATTTTTGAAATCCCATTATACTTAAAAGATTTAAAAAGTCTCGAATTTCTTTAATCCATGTGCTAAAGGCATTTCGCACGCAAAAATAAAAAAATAGAAATACTCAATTGTTTTCGTTCCTTCAGGTGAAGGAAATATAAGCTTGAGATTATTTTTATAAGATTTTCTTTAAATTAACTTAAAAAAAAACTTAAAAATTTGCCGGTTTTGTTATAGTTTAATATAGGTTTACCTGACTTTTTAAATAATTTATTAAAGCTTATACACATGTACGTATATCAATTTTTCTGTAATAAAATTTACTCCTACCCAAAGTTTAATAATAATGAGATGGAAATAATAATAGAGTTAACGATTTGTAATAATTATATACTCGTATAATCATCTTCATGTGAGTATTTTATTCAGTTTTTTTATTTTGTTATGGAAAAATCTCTTTTACCATATCATCGTGAAAAAAGGTGTAAACTTAAAAAAAATTTAAGATGAATACGGAAATTGCTGTGGTTTTGTTAAATTACAGGAGGGAAAGGGGGATAGACTTTATTGGAAAAGAAGGTAAATCGAAAGGTGGGATTTGTTTAAATCATAAAAAGACATAAAAACCCCGCTTAAGGTTTGCACTGCTACAAGGATGGAATACAAACGAAGTCAGCAAATTGTTCTTGGGATAAATAAAAAATGAGAAAGGAAATCTCCTGTAAATTACAAGGCACAGAGGCGTAGAGAACTGGGATTTGTTTTTGTATTTTTCTTTGGTTCAGAAGAAGAACCGAACGAAAATTGCTTTGGTCCACCACATCTTCAATGTACCACCTACTTCACTAGTCGTCCCACCTACTAGGTGATGCAGAAGGACCACGACCAATGGAGCAAAAGAACATCCCCAACACTGCTATTTTTCGGAGGTTTTCCCAGGAAAGGAGATTTCGTATAAATTGTGGATATAAAACGTGACGAAGAACGAACTCTATTTAGTTATGGATGAGGTTGCAAATTGAAACGCCAAGAGAAACAAAGGATTACTTACGATTGGACTTAACCAGCATTTTACCCGTCTTAACAACAAAACTTTTTTTTTTCCCCGTTGGCAATGCTTGTCGTTTGTGTCCCAACCCTCTTCGGTTTCCGGGGAATGTACAAGGGATTTGCTTTGGGAAAAGCTCCTGGGTTTTGTATTCAATTTACCAAACGAGCCTTAATGGCGATTATGATTCTGTTCGCTTTGATTTTCTGAAAAATTAAATTCTGAATTCTCTTGGGACTGTACCACATTAAGCCCTAGCTTTTCCAAGATTGCAAAAATAAGGGGCCAAAAAATATATATGTATACTAAAGCATTTTCACTCTGTCTCAACGATTCGTGCACTCATTGCCAAATATTTGATCACCACTCTCTCACGGGTATTTACACAGATGATATGAGTCTGTTTGAAAGCCCACCCGAGCTAATTTGAATATCACTAACGTCCGAGAAGGACAAATTCCAGCCTTTTAGTTTTCGCGCCACTGCTATGGGCAGACAAACGAAACGATGGGGTGCATCGCGTTTCCTATTAATTTATGGTTTGTTGATTTAATTCCTATTCATTCCTCTTATTCATAGTCGCTGCGATAACCGACGTTCCTATGGCGATAGTTTAAGGTGTCAAAATGCAAACGTTGGCCCCGTATTAGAACTGTCCTGCGTTCGCACAAAGGACGTCCACGAGTCGTGCACCTACATACAACAATTGGTTATTACGCCTACAAATTGGCAACGATTGGAACCCGATATTCATGAGTTTAAATGCACTCAAGGATTTCCAATTTTGCACTGTCAATGTTCCTTGATTCTACTTACGTTGATATAAATGTTCCGATTTACACCTCTTCAGTGATATTGCAAAATATGTTTGTACATTATAATATGAACACTTATCGTAAATTAAATATATTTGAGATTATTTGCTTCACATGTACAGTAAAATAATTTATTTCGGTAACAATAGATCAAAAGTAGTAAAAAAAAAATTAGAAAATAATATAAAAGTTAAACTATTTGCGGACATGAATTCCATGTTGGTTGGCGAAAAGTTTTTAATCCATATTGAAGATGCTGAACACTATAGACCTGTCTGTTTTCACCCCTGGGTCCTTAAAATTATAAAAATATGACTGTTGCTGTTTTATTATTCATAATTTTATTTTATTTACCCACAATATGTATTTTGTTAATTGCATTTCAAAATATTTCCTTTTAAAGAAAATCATAATTAACGGATGTTCTCTTATGAACATTTTGTCATCTTATTGTTAAACGTAGAACTCAATTGTAAATATTAAGATTAATAAAGTTATAAAAAGACTTACCTACATTATACGTATAATATACTATTGGCTTGACAACTATTACTTGTAAATAGATAAAATAAAATTATTGTAATTCTCAACAGTTCTTATACAATAAACATTTTCACCGTCCACGTTCATGTCGAAGTAATAACATACTAATTCTATTCAATACGGAAAAAATTTCATATCCAATGGATCGTGGGCATTCTTCCTTTGCATTCAGAAAATTCCCAGGAGGGCAAATCTCTTGTATGTACAAGTCTGCCCTCCTTTTAAGCTAATATATTCATTTTATTCCTTTTCTTTACAATTTTTACTTCTAGTATTCCCCCGGGATTGGATGCCAGCATTCTTTGGTGCATATCCATCCATCCATCCTGAGGTTGGCGTTGGAGTGCATTTTCACGTACCTATTTCCATTCGTATTGCAACCGCTGCTCAAAATGCAATCCCTGCGCTCAATCGCAAAGGAATGCTTTTTTGGAATATCCTTTGTTCGGCAGCTTTGACTTTATTTCCGTTCGAATGGATTCCATGCGGTCGGGAATGTAATTTCGTTTTGTGGTTAGAGTGTATTGAAAAAAGAAAAGAAATTAAACGTCAATTATTTCCTTACATTGATCTCCTTAGAATGTTCTTAAGAAATGTTTGCGCTGATTCATTTTGTATTCTCCTTTTCAGATAAATATTTGCAATAACAATTGATTTATTCATATATGTTCCGGTATATTTAAATATATAAGGCAATCAAGGATTCCATCAGTTTAACTCTTCTAGGTTGAGCACTTTTTAATTTTCGAAATATAATCTATTTTACACTAACTAAATAATAACATAATACAGTCAAACCTGGATAAGCGAGAGTTCAAGGGACCACAATCTCATTCTCGCTTATAGAGGTTTCTCACTAACCCGAGTTTCTCGCTAATGCAGGTATACATGGGTAGCGTTTCTCTCTTATAGGGGTACGCAGCAATAACAAGTCACAGCAAGTACGAATATGTAATATGATAAAATTATGTGCATGATATGCACAACATATATTATGTACATATGTATTTTTAAATGCTTACGAAAACAAAACAAAAATTCATGCACTATGTACTTTTATTTTATTTAGAACTTATTTACACTTAAGCGTCAATTTCGTTTGGGTTTCTGTTTTTGTATTTTGAATGTTTTTCTCTAACTCATAAATTTTGTCGAATATTGCTTGATCAACAACCGCCGCGTATTCAAAGTACTGATGGACCGTCTCCAACGCATTTAAAGCTAGCTCGACTGTCGCTTATAGAGGTATAGATAAGTAGCAGTCTCACTTACGGAGGTCTATGAGGGAAAAACGACTCTCTCTTACAGAGGTTTCTGTTTCTCGCTAATAGAGGTTTTGGGAGCTTAAAATGACGGGTCCTGGCTATTACTCTCACTTATAGAGTTTTCTCACTTATCCAGTTCTCGCTTATCCAGGTTTGACTGTATAGCATTCGCACATTGACTTAACCCAAAAGCAAATCAATTTGATTTTTTGACAAATGAGTTTAAACTAAACACAAATATATTTGACCCATTAGCAAATAAATTTGATCTAAACACAAATACATTTACTCCATCTCCAAATAAGTTAGCCTAAAACGCAAATAAATTTAATCTTTCCACGAATGTATTTAAACTCTTAAAATTCATATATGTAGGGAGCCAAATAAAATTCTGTTTTTTTGCTGTTAATAAAAAAAACATTTCAAATGTAATGTTTATTTTCTTGTAAAAAAATGAATTTTATTTGGTTCCCTAATTAGCTACGTTTGGATCAAATTTATTTTCAAATGGGTCAAATACATATACATATGTACATATTCGTGCTCATGGTTTGAACTCATTTTTCAAAGGTTCAAATTGATTTGTTTTTAACATAAATACGAAGGCTACATACATTTTTGTGAATTTTAAATCCGGAAATTTGCCGCTAGGGCCTATTCTGAGATCCGATTCACGTGAAAATTGAGTCAGATTTGAAATATCATCAACATGTATGTAGAATTGATTTTTTTGTGAAACCGAGTGAAATATTTTTATTCGATTCATGTGAATCTCGGAATAGATGAATTAACATGAAGTTGAAGTTAGATATAAATATTTTTTCATGTGAAGTGATTATGATGACAAATATTGTACAATCCCAGTTTACTTTGGTCGGATTAATTAATTAGCACTCTATTGATTCATTAGTCATTTTAAAAAACCTATGAGCACACAATAAGCAAGTTGGTGATGGTAGTCTATGTGCATCTTTTATACTATAAAATTGTTCAGACAGGCTTGTTTCTCCCCTTCTTTCTTTTTTGAAATTGTCGCTGGATTCGGGTATTTTCCTTAAGGAATGGCAAACTTTCTTTATTTACACCAAATTTTAAATCAAGATCTAAAAATCATATAGCTAAATATCATGGAGTATCAATCATGAATATTATTAATCAACTTTTTTCCCTTCTGAAAATGATAAAAATTAGCAAATACTTAAATATTATTTATTATTAACTTGTGAAAGCCCTCTAAAGTTCTGATAACCACAGTGGCTATATTACGAAATTTCTACTGATCAATAGTCACTGGATTTGTAGAATACTCTTTTTTAATCAAACGTATTTCACAGTGCCTATGATTTTAAGCCACTGATTTGTAACCATTACACTAGTGGCTATTTCTGAAATTAGTAGAATAGGGCCCATTAAAGCAGTTATGACTTGAAAAGCATAATACAAACTACTTCCAGGAGTACTTCTTCTTTCTATACTTTCTAAAAAACTTGCTTTGTTTATAACAGCAATCTTATGTTTTCAAGAAATTTCAGTTTTAGACGAATGTCTATATATTAATAGGCAAAGCCAAAAATTATGATCCCTTTTTAACCTATTTTCCGTGCACGTATCTTAATGAAACATATGTATATCAAGCGAAAGGTATTTTTTCATAGACGTGCACAATATATGTTTTATTCAGGTACGTGCATAAGGAAAGGTATGAAAGCCAGGTAAAGTTTTACCTATATTCCTTAGGTAAAAAATCAAGTAGGCTGTGAGGAACAGGCCTACTTGACAATATAATAGAAAATCGAACTAAGTTCGTAAGGTCGAATTTCGACCAGTAGGCGAAGCTAGTTTGCTTTATTTTCCCAAGCAACCAACGAAAGAAATTTATAAACTAGTTGCCTGTGAAAAACAAAATATTTTGCATCGTATGACATTTGATTAATTGGCTGTTCATATTTCAGTTTAAACGCATTTCATTTCGTTTTCCTGCCGAAGAACAAACTATGGCAAATAAGCAAAACCGTTTTAAAAGAAATATTGCAATGAATTCTGAAAATTATTCGCAGTCATCTAGAATTTATAATTTGACAAGGCGCATAGATTTCGAAAGCGAAACAAAGGCGATGAAAAAGTTCATTAAGATGGAGTGCAAAAAGATTATTAAAAAATTAAATCAACATATGAACGAATGTGTGGACCAAGTTCGTAGTATTGGTGAGTCCCGAGCAGTCTTGATTTTTAAAACAATCTCATGGATTTTTGCTAATTTTCAGTTGGGCTACTGGAATCAACGCTCATTCGTATGAAAAGAGCACTTACAGAAGGAAAAACAGCTTTCCCGAGAGTTAAACGAGCTGTGGGCGTGTGCATAGAGGCGATTTTCCGTTACATCGCCCTATCGATGAATTTCCTGAAGGCGAATAAGGAACGGAAGCAAAAGTTGACTCAACTGGTTGAACAACTAAATGCTCAAGGAAAACCGCCTCCTCGTAAAGCAAAAATGTGTAAAGGTGTGGTTTTAAAATAAATGCAATATTTATATATCTTTATCCTTTATCTTTATATGTATGTATGTATATGTATGCGTGCGTCTGTTAGGGATACTGTAACTTTTTCTGAACGATTTGATCGATTTATAACATCAATCGCACAAAATATTTGTTTTTTCGAGATCCTACGACCACAAAAACCCGATCCACCATCCTTGACAATTACCACAAACACAAAGTGTGCCACGTTTATTCGATTTAGAAAATGTCAATGTTAAAATTTTTCCTGAACATCTTCCTTAATTTAATTAGCAGTGGAAAATATAACCATCTGTTTTCATCACATTTCAATAATAAATTAAAAGGAGAGGGAGAAAAGGACGAAAGCCTAAAAAATCTAATTAAGGAATCAATTATTATAGAATTGAAGCCAAGGACTAGATTCGATTGGAGTTAATGGTGCGAAAAGCGATTCGAACTGAGGGCTCCTTGGGAGCAAAATCAGCAGGGCTGGGAATGGTGGAAGCACCAGGAGGTTCGTTTCTGGCGTGGTTTTGGTTCTACTTGACCAAATCATCCGTTATCGAGTACATTTAACTTTGGAAATTACTTTTAGCGCAATTTTTCAACCTAAAAAGGAAAAGTTATCCCTCCTCCTCCTTTCTCGGCATGCTGACGAGAAGCACTTGGATTATTTCCGCCAGCCGCATGGAGGTGGACGAAGTAGAGCTTGAATTTGAAGGTAATTTTCTCATTCCCTTGATAAATTTATTCGCCTGTTACAAATCTGTGAAGAGCTGCTGATTCACTTGCTGTTAATGAACACCCATAGAACGTTCTTGTTTCTAGCAATCATCCACTGTGCGAATTTAATTAATTGCAATTGGTAAATAACTTCCTCCAAGCATAATTTGATCAAATATTTTTGCATATACATAATTCTTTGCGCCGATGTGTATTCCACTTTTGTTTGTCCACAGATTATGAAAGGAAAAGATTATGCAAATTTTCCTTTTCACTGATTCTCCATAATTGGAAACATTTCTTAAACAGAAAAAACAATGGCCATAATGGTTTTGCTAATCTAAATGTTTCAAGTTCAAATAAAAATTTTATCAACATTTTTTTATAATGCAAAATAACAGGCAGACGATCTTAAAAGATTATATTGCTTTTTCAAGGAAAGATGCAATAAGTAAAATTTTTTAAGGACGAATTCCTATAAAATAGCTCTTAATCCGACTTTAAAATTTTCAAAGAATACTCCTGGCGTTCATAATAATGTCTAATTAAATTGAATCCCGTCAAAGTAAAAAGATTTCTCTTTATCCTTTCGTCAGGCAAAATACTAGAGACATATGTATTTATTAATTAATCAGGTGGTATACAGGTATTATCCCTATATATGTATATGTAAAGCTACTCTTTATGCGCATAACATATAGAGTTTAAAAATAGCGGACTCAATATGATCGGAAACATTTGGGAGTTTCCATCTTTCCAATGTGGCTTACAATATTTCTATTTAAAGTATTTCAATCCAAGTTATTACTGAGGGTATTTTGCAGCAACTTTACTAATTTAAAAATGGAGAATACAATACGGCGAACTTATTTCTCGATTTTTAATTAAAAGGATTTACATGAAAATTAAAAAAAGTATTTTCATATTTAATAAAAAAATTTCAATACAAAAGGTTATGTATACAATAAAGTGACCCAACAACTTAATATTCAGTATTTAAATAGTAAATTAAATCGTTGTAGAATGATAAAATGCATGTTGTAAATCACGGTTATATGTACATACTAGAATTTTAATTTATTTTTCCCCGGTATTGATATCATTATTTAATTATGTCATCAGAATCTGTTCCGTAATTCCCATTATGATAGCAAAATACTTATTCAGAAAAGCATCTTCCAAGTAATACCCAACATTCCCTCCTTGATTTAATTAAATAAGCTGCGGAGTTTCTCCGGCTTACATACCTACGAAACTAAGGTCTGAAAGAAAACTGGAAAAATGTCTTCTATTCGTAGCATCCGGATTTGAATCATCTCGCGATTTACGTCTCGCAATCTCAACAGACAACCAGGAAATATGAAAAAAAAGGGATTTTTAGATTTCTTTAATTTATCTCGGGATTGGCATAATACAGAAAGATGCCTGTTTTATAATTAGGACTTATCTGTTCTAATATTTAAAGTGTAAATAGCAATATTTTCGAGAAGGAATTAGTAGAAAAAAAGGAAACTTCACTCTTTGTATAGTATCTCGTAACTTCATATGTTGTTATATTTTTTTTTTTCCCCCAGAATAAAACTATCCCTATGGGCAAGGAATTTTTAATAAAACATCCCGATTCCGTCTCTGACCCGGAAGACCTTAACTCTAATTGCTTTGCTTTTGCCCCTGTGGAATGATAAAACTCAATATAATTCGGCCGATGCTTCTGATGTTAAGGGCCTCTGGAGCCCCAAGCCTCATAGCCATGGTCCACTCGGTAGACATCACGCCGGATAGTTTGCTCTACTAAATCCAGTGAAAATGAACATGGACCAAAAGCGGAAAATTTTCCACTAGACTGGCTTATTTCAACTGAAAACTCATATCAATTTGACGTTTGATAGTTAATTCGATAACTATATTATCGGGAATAAATTTGCTATTGTTACCCATCGAGGGGATATCCTAACTGCGCACTAAATTCGAAGGTCTATTGGATAATTGAGCGAGCACAGGGAGAGAATTTTCCACTTTCAGTATAGAATTGAATGGAGATAATTTGAGAATTGTTGTTTTGCGAATTGGAAATGAAATTTCATTCGATTTTGTTCCGGGCTTAATGTTGGTCTTGTAGTACATATATAGTATGTAACATAAAATAAATTCTAGGTGACCCATTTTTAGTTATAGTATAAAACTAAAAATTTGGAAAAGATTTTTTTATTTTTTTTTATTTTTCCAAACTTATAGGCATTATGTACATATGAAGTATCAATAGAAAGGTTTTGTCAGGAGGATTACTAAAAAGCAAAAATATATATTACACAAGGGCATCAAAGTGTGTCTACATATTTTTATTCCTCATAAGTCGAGGATTTTTTTAATCTAACATATTTAGATTTATGACGCTTTAATTATGAGCGAACTAAAATAAATATACTTTTTAGTATGGCTAGGCTATTATAGTATTTAATGTAAAATTTACAATTTACCTTCTGGTGTCCTCTTAATTAAGGACAACTGAAAATTTGCGTTTAAAAATTCGAAATGATTTTTATTCTACTCGTATTCTATTAAAAAAATATTATACACATTTATCGAATTTTTCATCCGAGGTTCGCTCCTGAATTCCCGACAGTATGTTGCAAGCATATGTACTATAGTATAACGATTTGTCTAGTTATAGTCCGACAATTGTGATTTAGAACTTTGGGTAGATAGTGCAATAGATTGGCTTTCTAGAGTATCATGAAAAGGTATGTGGTGTTGAGCGTCACTTCATTTTCAACGTATCTCCCGGACGGAAAACGACAGAATCAATTACAAAATCTTCAACGCTGAATGTAATTAACTAAGAGCGAACTTTACATAAATTTGACTATAAAATGCGCCGGAAAATGAATATTTATGAGGAGTAATTGCGAAATGATAATAGGAGAGGAAAATTGTTCTACATAAGTGTCGTGCTAGACGAAGCACTTCTTTGCTGGAGACGATTTACTTGCCGTTCAGGCTCCCAAGGATGAAACTCAACCAAAGGACCCTATAGCAAGGGATGAAATTTCTGTGCGATGTCGTAATTTCAAGTCCACGACGTGTCAAGGGGATAATTACGATGAAATATTGAAGTGGTAACCTCTTGGGATTATGTTTTTAGGACACAAATTTTTGACACGTTTAATGTCATAATTTTCCCAGGATTTCTCTTTTTGTATGTAAACACCATGGATTTATGGATCATTTAAAACGAACGTACTTATACCTGCCTGCTTTTCACTTCCTGCTAACCTGCTCGTTACAAAATTATTCTTAGAGGACGATGCTGTCGAGTCTAGGGAATTTCATGGAAAATTGATTTTGCATTTTACAGCAAGTTCACTATGCAAATATTTAAAGAATCATCAGCCATGCACCTGTATTTCTGAAAGTATGAATTTTTCAACTGGGCTTTGTGAGAGTCAAGGGAGTAAGTGGTTGAGGTTTTTAGTGAAAAACTCCTTTAGTCAAAGGAAACATTGAGAAAACTTAACCTATGTACATATAGCGAGATTTAAAGAATAACCATTTTCTAATAAAATATTTTTGTTTATTTGTAAAACAAGACTTCGCATTCTCGTTTGGGTTAGAGGGGTAAAAGGCTTAGCAAATTGAATAAATATGTAAATAAATAACATAAAATAATACATTGTTCGCCGTAAAAATCCACAAATAATGATGAGTTTCTCGCGACTGTTTAGAATATATACATACATACATATGTATGGTATAATATAAACCTTAAAAATAAATAATGTTAAAATTAATCACTTGTTACAAATTTTTGGTGTGATGATTTTATCAAAATAACTGAGACTTTATAATCAATTTGTGGTCAAAATAGTATAATCGAAATAACAAGCATTTACTAAAAGATTCCTTTTGAAAACCTTTTAGTGAACAAAATGTTCTGTTGTAATAATGTTATGGTATACATACTTGTTTAATTTCATACAATATTAATTTATAATGTAAATATAGGTACATTGGCTTACAATATATAATTAAATATTTATTCAAACAATTTAAAAAGAAATGCACAGTCATAGTTTCCTGATATTATGATTGAAATAAAAAACCGCATGAAATACGACATTTATGAGCAGTGCAAAAATTTTAATAAAACTGGCTAAAGTACATACATACATAAAATCAAGGTGCAGAATTTCACTACTGTTAAAAGGAGCTGAAATGATGAAAAGTCAAATCGTGTGCAATTTGCAAAATAATATTTACCAGGAGATTCATTAAAACGACTGTTACAACATTAACGTCATCCTGTGCCAAGTGCGGAGGGGTGGAGAACGCACGGAGGACCAATAAAGTGAGGTTTACGTGAAGGAACAGCAACACCAGCAGAAACAGAAAAGTTTACACGCTCGTTCAGCAGTTCTCCATTATGCCGTGAATGTTTCCCAGGCAAAATTTTAATTAAAGCCCTTTCATTCGCGATCCTTTTTCTATTTCTTTCACAAGGCTAGGAGGCATCGTTACCGCGGCAAGGAGTGCCTAGTTGCAGAGGAATCAGAGTCCACAGTCGTGTACTCGATTGAAAATAGCTCATCCATTATTTACCTTGTATTCCGCTTTTTTACTTCTATTCAAACCACTTGAAAGTATCCCTTTCGCTTTAAAATGAGTAAATGCTTTCCAATTCGAATATTTCCAAGCAGAACTGAATAGAATTTCCACTGAAAAATCAAGTTTCCAACTTGTATTCAAACATTTTTCATGTTTGCTGAAATTGCTATTACCCAACATTTGCTACCACTTGTTACTGTGTACAAAGGTTCAAATCCCATCTGTAATTAAGACTAAAATGACATTTATTATTCGTTTCAATATTTATTCCCGCATTTTATATTTGAATTTTACTTATGTATTCCTTACCAATCTCCAAATAGTCTTCATGCCAAATAATAAAAGAAAAATACATAGCAAAAATGGTGAAAGATATAATTTATAAATTGAAAATTTAAAAAAAATGTAACGTATAGTCGAAAATTCTCATTTAATTTTAGATTGAAAATCGAATTACCAAAAATCTTTTCCAATTTTTACTTGCATTGCTTCAAGGAGTTTCAAGTGATAGAACATCCATGGCGAAATGTTTTACTTTTACTTACTCTAAGCGAATTTATAAAAAGAAGGTTCTCTGTTGTATGTTAAGGAGTTATTCCGCGAACATCTAAATCTATTAACATGAAACTTTTATCTTAAGGGACCAATGAATAAAGGATATATAACTATAGTTTTAGACACAATAAAATCAGAAGCTCTTAACATTAATGAAATTGAATTAATAAAAAAAGTCTTTCACGCTCACAGGATTTTAGTATGTTAATATCTGTCACTAAAAAGCATGAAATATAATGAAATAACAAAAAAATAGAAATTTAAAAACAAAAATGGATTAAAGCTTAATTATGAGTATACCATACTAAAAGCCCAAAAAGAGGATGCTTCATTGAGCTTCTTTTGACGATTGACATTTATTATTGGAAGAGCCACTTTAGTAATAAATAAGTTCTCCATTTTTGAAAAGATATTCAATACCGTTCAAACAAATTTAAATTAAGCTATGTATAGTAGATAGGCTGGTGAAGCCACAATCATTAGATCCACTTCTGACTAAGTAAACCATAAGGACATTGCCTCAGAGCACAGTGCTTGTATATAAATTTACATTCTTCGCCTAATATTCTCTTGTCTATATAGGCAAATAGAAATGAGAAAATACAGGACCACGAAAGATCCGCCGATACTTTCGAAATAACTTATAAAAGTTAGAAAACGAGTTTTTGTTGCAAAAGTTTTCTCATTCTTTTAAAATGCCGTAAAAATTAAGGTAAGTGTAATAAAATAGCAACAAAGAGGCGGCAAGCACCCTCCTTCAGTTTAAAATGACGCCTTCCATGCTACTACACCTTCTGCTCTTTAGCAATTTTTGCGTACCTATGTATATAGAAAGATGCTTGCTGCCTCTTTCCGGGAATGAAGTAGGTATACTACAGAAAATCCTGCCAGGTTGCCTACGGCAACCGACAGTCTTCGATGTGGCGGCATCATTTGCATTACGTCAAAGTTTAATAAAACTTTGCGAAACATGTTGGTAACAGCGTGGAACTACTGTAATTATAAGCGTTGGAAAATTTACACGCAATTCTGGAAAATGCACAGATGGTTTCAAGCTTTTATCGAGATAGATGTAGGGAGCTTACCTCATTATAACAATATTTGTTAAGAACATTGCTTAGTAATTTGATGCTACCACGATAGTTTTTATTGGCAATTGATATATTTCTAAATCTGATACATATTCATTCGACAATATGAGACGTAAAAGTTTTATAGAACATGCCAAGAGTTGCAATTAACGTGTTTTGGTAATAAAATCTAAGATATGATGGAAACAAATTAGTCTGGTTCTATAAATATTGATATATGTACATACAGCATAAATTATTTAAAACAAAAAACCTATCTTAATCTACAAAAATAGTAACTTGCTTTGCTTTCTTAAATTTTATATTATAATGCATAACAATCAATGCTATGTTATGTACAGAAACAACTCTAATAAGAGAAAAAATCAATAATACTAGTAACTCGTTTTTCGTTCAAACCTCGGAAAATACAACGGAAACATATGTAATTAAAAAGGACACTTGTATTTAAGATGATAGAGATATTAGTTTACTATACATATATACTTTTATTTTAAAACACAAAAAAACATTAGATCGTAATTTATGAGTATTTAACATTTAAATAATCTTTGAAGCAATATTTCCTTTTTCGACAACGTACACAAATACTTACATAAAATAAAAGCCAAATTTTTTTCTTAAAATTTGAAATAAAATGTTTGAAATACTTATGATGCAGAAAAATACTAATAAAAAACTAAGTCTAAAACATGTATTACATATTACCATAAATATGTTAAAAGTTTTTTCTTCATTGAATTTAAAGAAAATGTTTTTACGTTAACTTAATTTTTAAAGGAATTTAAAAAATGTGCCAAAAACAGTTTAACACATTTTTGATATATTTTTCGTATTTTCGTTTCTAGATACCTAGTCTACACAATATATGCTATCAAAGTCATTATGTGCTATGACAAATGTCTCGTTAATTAGTTCTACTTGTTATAAAAAGAATTGAAATGTTTCATGGTTACATAATGTACATTACTAATTGATAAAATCGTTATCATGCAAATGTTGAATTAATACTTTAAATATGAAGGTTAAATTCTTACTACATTAGTATTTTTGTTTTAATATTTATTTGTTTACTTTAAAATCAGTTCACTCTGTTAATATAAGTAGGTAATTCGCCGTTATCTGAAATTCATGAAAATGAGGAAAAACATATATAAACTTGAAAAGTTTTAAATGCTACTTTGAGCAGAATTTTTCTGCTTAAACATATTACACACTGTAATTGGATATAATGAATTATGTAAAGTAGACGTCAGAAAAATATGAACTTATATATTTGTATTTTATTACTCATCTAGTTTTAAACAAAAATTAAATAATAAAATTTCACCACCTTTACCAGAGTGGCGTTAAAACATTTCCCAGAGGCAAAAGTGCCCTGAAGAGGACTAATTCGACAAACCGCAGAATGTCCACAGCAAATCGCTTCCAATTTATCAGCCGGCCAGAGTTAATGCGAGCATTTAACTTTGTCGAAAGGGCTCCAGTAGAGCGATAAATTTTCTCCTAGTTGAATTTGTTAGAAAATGTCCGGAAAATTTGGCTTCAAATGGCGTGGAATGTAGTCTCTATACCAGAAATTTTATTTATTTATTTTTTTATAAATACAAATTATCATAAATGCTTCAAACTGTATGTTGCTTCTGCTCTATTTGCATTGCAACAATAAGATAAACTCTAAAATCTTATTATGGTATTTTGTAGCGCAAGTCGAATGGTTTCCTTTAAGTTGGATGAAATTGATCGAAACATTTTATAGAATGCATTAGATTCGTATTATGAAGAAATTATTAGGTTTGTACTATGAATGGGTGAAAGGAACTTGACCATAAAGTTCTGGACAGCAATATACGAGTACATACCTACATAACATATACCACGGTAGAAGATATAACGACTACAAGAAGTTGTGCTCCTGCTTTGAAATGGAATGGACCTAAGGAGCGGTTATACTTTATTGCAAGCAAAATGCATGGAAGATAATGTTGTAAAGTGGGACTAACTGAACCGAACTTAAGTTAAATTGGAATTTCATAGAATATCCGCACTAAAATGAAACTATTGTGGCTGTTGCAGCTGACATTATTCCAATTATTTGTTGAACAAAAAATATATACATATATTTGAGAAAATGGGACTCCTTAAAAAGAATGGCGAAAAGTCTAACATGCTAAAACGATGCGATTGAAAATATTATACTTTATAATGTATATCTGGTTAAATTTACTGAATTTCTAATAAAACCAATTAGAACTTAACACTAAACATTTCGAAAATTTTCATTAATTTTAGATTAACTTTAGGGGTTATATTTCCTAGAAAACCACTGAACTAAACTGGAAACATAGAAAATTATTACATTACAATTCTAGAGCTCTATAGTTTCTACTATATTTTGAAGTGCACTCCTTGGGAACCAACAATAGTTCAAATTCACTGTAATCCAGTGGGAAGAAATATAGAGTGCAAGTAGTACCTATAGCTATAATAAAGTTAAGTTAGTTAAGTTAACAATCGTTTTTGTATTATTGCCAGTACCTACTCCTACTTATCAAAATCAAAGGTAAGGTAACTATAATGAATTAGTACGAACTTTAGGACTCTATTAAGGAATTTTTATTTAAAATGAGCTTTATTAAGCTCCTGTGTATTCGATTCCACCCTAATTCATGATAGGGGTGATATTTTTAAATGAAATAGGCAAATATCAAAATGTCATGAAGTGAATACCTACATATATGTACATATGCTTTTTTAGTATGTAAAATTTTGAATTTAGTATTTCGTTATTTAAATGTTTTTTGTCTTGTTGCAGGTTCACGGTTCGTTATCTGAAGATAAACGGATCTCCTAAATCGGGCACCCCAGAAGAAGCTGACAGTGTACTTCCTCCGGAGGATCTCTCAACGCCGCCTCACGAGCTGGACGCACCGGAATCTTCTCTCCATTGATTGTAAAAATAAATCAATAAAGTTTTGTTTAATTGGACGCCCTCTCCATCCTCGCCTTTTACAATTGTTATCACGTTTTTGTGCCTTGTTATTTTAATACATTTTATTTCTCTCCTCTCTTAGTTTTTATGATAAGTGACCTCAAAGCTAAGGGTGACCAGACCATTTTACCCTCCTATACCTGAGACATCACTAACCAACGTATTCAGAAATTCGTTAATACCAGAAAATTTTTCCTCAAAGCGAGCAAATAAGAAGTAAACAATACCGAGATAATTTTCATTTTTCTACATCTTTACGCTAGACATAAATTTAACAAGAAACTAAGGAAATTGTCCTATATTTTGTCATTTTTTGAACTCAATAGGTCCGCATTCAAGAAGGAATGTCATAACCATAATTAAGGAAACACGGCAAAGTAACAATTAAGGAAAAGCAAAAAAAAAAAAAAGGGACAAGGAGGATTTTCTATTTCAAGAAAACCTTGATAGAAGTGAAGAAGGGAAAAAAGAAAATACCTACACACATTTGTGTCAAACACAAGAAACTTTCCTTCCGTCTGTCCTTACCGCTGACTGCGGTTAGGCATATTAAGGAATTAATTGCTCCTTGTCGCTTAATTTATTAAGCTGTTTCATGCGGCCTTCACATTTAAATGAAAATTGTTTTCAACTTTTCTTCTGTTAACAACTGCAGCCATGCATTTACGTTTGGTTTTTGATGTCATGGCTACACGAGCATGAATTTCCTTTAAAGAAATTTAATTTCTTTCCAAGTAGTCATATATGGATTTTTTTTTACTTCGGGACATTTCATATTTTGCACCTTGACTCCCGTTGTCGTAACTAACGAGCACCTTTCGCAAAAGAAATGATGGGCAGAAGGATGCCAGGAACAACTTTAACCTTTTTAACCGACATAAAAAAAAAGGAGGAGTTTCTCAATTTGACTGTTTCCTTTATTTTTCTTCTGTGAAACGAATTAAATGAATATTTTTTTATTAAATAGATAGACTATATCTCAATGATGGTCCTATTTACATTTAGAGAAAATATTCAACCTAAAATGGTGGAAAAATTAGAGGCCCTAAGTAGGCAGTTAAAAATAATATTTATAATTACTTTAAAGAAAAGAGCTACTCTGTTTTGAAATTATAAAAACACGCATATAGCAAGCTGCTAAAACAAATGAACTAAAAATTTATTTAGGTGTCAGAGAATATTCTCAGATTGTGCATAATTTCCAGAGCAGTTCCATCGTAAGGGCTTGAAATCCTAAAAGAACAGTAAATGATTTGGCTAAATAATATCATAAACAGGATAGGCAATTTGTGGATGGAAAATTACCATTTAATAATTGTTCTTTCAATTATTTTTGGATCGAAAAGCATCATCTTTAATTTCCAGTGGGAAGACCTAAATCTGGAATACGTAATTAGGGGACTCATATATTGGATAAACAAGATCGACATGCTGTACAACGAGAACATAGGCATTCTCGGGATAGCGGCACTTATAGTTCTGGTCGCTTGTGTCTCGCTTTCCATCACGTTCCTTATCACCGCTGGAATGAACCTGTACAAAGCATTGAAGCTGCTCAAATATAGGCTGGAAATCAGCCTAGAGGTCATTAATCAGCTGGTGAATGAGCTAAACCGACAGGACAATATGGTGATCTCGTTGGTGGCAATCATTAAATTGCAACGAGAGCTTCGTCGACAACAAGCCAAATTCCGCAGGTACGATCAAGGTCTGTTAACCACCCGCAATGCGATCGAAGATTCCGTGGTAATCGAAGATTTTTAAGACACAGGAGTTAAGTAATTTATGAAGAGAAATGAAGAAATTGATGAAGAGTGAAGATATTTATTTATTGTTAGTATATTTATCATTATCATACATACATATATGTATATTTAATTAATAAAGCAAAATGGGTTCTAAATCTTTTTATTATTAGTTATTATTTCGAATTTACAAATTGAGGTTTAAAAAAAAAACAAAAAAACTACATTCTTTTTTATAATTCATTCGAATAGTCAAAGTGAGACATTGAATTTTGAATTTTGCAGTGTTCTTCATGCCTCGAGCTCGGTGGGTATAGAAGAGGTGTAATTCTCGTCCTCATCCTCGTCGTCGTCATCCTCGTCGTCGTCGTCATCCTCGTCGTCGTCCTCATCCTCGTCGTCGTCATCCTCGTCGTCGTCGTCGTCATCCTCGTCGTCGTCCTCATCCTCGTCGTCGTCCTCATCCTCGGCGTCGTCCTCATCCTTGTCGTCGTCCTCATCCTCGTCGTCGTCCTCATCCTCGTCGTTGTCCTCATCCCTGTTCTCTTCACCAATCTCAATCTCTACAAAAATTCAATTTCGACGTCGTCCATTATCTCAATAACGACGTCAGCGTCCTGCTCTTCGATGTACTCGTCGGTACTTAAATAAATCTGATATTTGGTTTGTTGAAGCGGCTGTCCTGAAAGTACCGGCGCGTCATGGGTCCTATTGTTGGCCAGGGAGCCGGATGTTGCTGCTGCCGCGGGCGAGGAGGGCAGCATTGTTGATATTGACGGAATCGAGACCTGTGGTGAAGCACCAAACCCTGCTACTGCAATGGCCGACGTGGAAGATGGTTTTTCGTTTGGCTCAGCCTCATTTAGATTCTTATAAATTGTTGCTGCTGTCTCTTGGTTTGCCTCATCAGTTTTGATTTGTTCGTCCCTGTTCTTTTCACCAATAGCTTTCTCAATCTTTCCTACGGCAATTTCAATTTCGTCGTCGTCCGAAATTTCAATAACGTCCTGCTTCTCGTCGTCGCTATCTGAGATCAAAATGACCTCGACCTCGCATTCCTTCGTCGAAGATGACTTCTCGCACTCCTCCTCCTCCTCCATTTGAACATCCGTGTCCGTGGCTGCGCCTCCTGCGGCAGTTGTCAGATCCGCTGTTTCCATATTTTTCTGATCGTCATCAGCGAGCTCGCACTCTTCCTTGCTTTTAATAGTATTTAATTCTTTGGCTGCGCTTTTCTTATTTCCGCATAAATTTTCACTTTCCATATTTTATACTTTGCGCTGGAACATCGAAAACATCCGATCGAAGCAAAAGTTATCCTTACAATAAGATTATAAGATGGCGGCACTGCATTTCAAAAATTTGGGTGAAAATAAATTGTCCCTTAGATAAGGCAGCAAAGCACTACTGCCCACCATTCCTTATGTAAATTCTCATAAGCGCGAACGAGACAGCAGTAGGCAACCATCCACTGCTCCCCTACACGGAGAAAAATTTCTAAGAAAAATTCCCTTACTGTTTCATAATTTGGATGCATTTTACTCTGGCGCAGGAAAAATTCCCGTGCTGTCTTAGAATTTTTTCATGGGTTTCCGGATAAAAATTCTAAGACAGCACGGGAATTTTTCCTGCGCCAGAGTAAAATGCATCCAAATTATGAAACAGTAAGGGAATTTTTCTTAGAAATTTTTCTCCGTGTACATCGCTTACGCTTTAGAAAATAAATGTGAGCACTTTTTTTATTTAG
Organism: Machimus atricapillus; assembly: GCA_933228815.1. Taxonomy (NCBI): domain Eukaryota; kingdom Metazoa; phylum Arthropoda; class Insecta; order Diptera; family Asilidae; genus Machimus; species Machimus atricapillus. Next base: position 10,481,786 of record OW121785.1, read on the forward strand.
TTTTAGCTTTACGACACCTAAAATATCAATGTATGCGTGTAGGATGTAGGCGGCCATATGGTTCTAGTGCCCACCTTTTGCATTCTAATAGGATCTGTCTGAATTAAAGAAGGGGGAAGAGGCAGCCATACACACGTCGATTGTACATTTTTTTGTTTTATTCTATTGTTATATTGTTTCTATTTTTCTACACGAATTCGATGGCGCGTTCCGAAGTTATTCGTGTTATAATAATTAATACAACAACAAAACCCACTATCCGCAATGAAGTCCAATTGGAAAGTGACGTCAAATCGAGCATCTGCTCCTTAGGGCTGAACCATCGAAGACGAATAACTTCGGAACTCGCCGTCGGATTCGAGGGCGGTTTTTTTCTTGAGAAAGGCTACATAACAGGGAAGCTTTTTCTCAAAAGAAAGTTTCGATCTTCTGGGCTTTGAAATAGGAAAGTATTTGTAAATTTGGTTTGCTACCAAGTACATTAGATTGTCAGGCAACATAAATTGCTAGATCTCCGATATTTCATCAGATATTTTCCTTATGGCGAATATCTATGTATGTGAATTAAAGGAATGTAAAAAGACTTTATATCATTTGTGTTTCAATAAAATGCTCTTACTTTACTCTCACTCTTACTCTATGTATTTCCTTTTTTAAACTGAGTTATTTATGAAAAAAGAGGTCCAGCGGCTCATATTCATTTTTTTGCCCGCGAAGCTCTTGACCCTTGTCAACATTTTCGAAGATGATTGCCTAAATTTCTAGTATCTAAATAGTAAATATGTATAGGAAAAAATGAGCCCGTATTATGGAATTTTTCAAAATTCCATGCTGAAAGGATTGCAAGGGAATGGGAATATTTATATGAATTATATATTCTACAATAATGATACAAATATATATATATCAGAAATTAAACCCTATGCTAAGTAAGTGAAATTAAATTCCTTGACACTAGATTTACAAATGTTTATTGTACGACCTACTTCTTTTGAAATAAGCTGTTCGAAAGGTAACAGCACCCTAACATATGTATGCATATTAGTAATAAAAAAATAAGGTAAAGACTACGACATTACCTCAAAATATTAGCTATATCAATTAAAATATACTTAATTAAAAATTAATATTTATCATTGGTTTTCTCCACAAAATGTGGAACTCGGCATATTGAAGGGTTCTCTAAATCTAGAGGTAAAAACATAAAAAATGCAGGTCGGTCACTTTCTGGAAAACCGTGAAAACTCGGGGAATTGGAAGTATGAAAATTCAAGGAATGTCGGGGAATGTTCATTAAAATGAGGGCTGTTCGAAGTATTCCAATTATTTTTTCACAAAAGCCCCATGCCCTCATCATTTCAAGTTCTCAATATGAATGGAGAGAGAGAAGAAATCCTTTCGACGTACATATTCATATGGCTTATTTGATGTAATATTATATAAATGTCGAACTGTAACTAATATGGTTTAAATAATATTAAACCTCCAAAACCGATTTTACTATAGAGTTACTATACTAAGTTTTTTTTTAAATCCCTATAATAATTTCTATAATAGGAACGCTGGGTTCAGATAAACTTGTAATTACTAATCAAACGCATACAGTTCGATTTCTCCGAACAAACGTTGATAAGAACATAGTTTCGAAACACCCTGTCTATACATATAGGAAACTTCTGAGGAGTTGGAACATGGTTATCTGAAATGTGACAAGAAGTTACTTTCTGCTTATGACTTGACGTTGTTGTTAAATCAAGTGAATTGTAACATTTTGAAAGGAAGAGAAAATCCCCTGTGATCTCCTCCCACAGTCACATACATAGATAAAATCCGAGACGTTTTTCCAAGAAAATATACTTGTCGTGGTTAAGACAGTCTGAGTTTTATACAAAAATCAGTGGTACTTTTATTTGGTTTTTTTGTGGAACGGAACTTCATGAAATTACAGTCCAATTCAGATAAAAGCATCACAAATTGCGGTCATTTAATTAAAATTAAAATGACTATTGTATGTATATAAGACAAAGTAAAGCAATATTTCGCAATTCTTAAAAACAAAACACAATTTTTAGGGTATAGAGACGCTAAGAAGAGCAATTTTAAGTTTTAAGTATTCGCAAATTCTCTCATCCCTTTGTTTCAAATAAACACCGGTGAAGGGTTAAATCAAAAACAATATATATCCTTACATATGGTTTTTGGTTAAATTGTGAATTGTTTGTCTTAAAAAATGGTAACCAGTGTTAATCACTGACAGCTGCTGATGTCACTTAACCCCTTTGCATATGGCATCCCTACCCACTCAATTATCTATTGGCATCCATTTTGGTTGTTAGCCCTTTTATACCTTTTACCCCCCTTCACCTTCTACTGGACCCATTTGGAGTTGCCGTCAACGCGCACCGCGTTATTAAAACTGTATGTACGTTTCCCTTAATATACCCTAAAAAAATTGTGCATCATCCGCAAAACCAAAATGGCAAATACTTTTTTTTGTTTTGCAGTATGTGTTGTGATTTTTCACCCATGCGTCCTCTCCTCCCACAATTCGCGCCCAGCCGCCGACGCGACGGTCCTTCTGAGAGTATGCAAAACTGAAGCGCGTGAAGCGAAATATTAAAACAAGTGTGAAGCACTACGTCAAGGGGATGGTGAAGAGCTCGAGGACTTTGGCGAGAAGAGGATGCCTTTTTTTTTAAGGGCCTACAAAACGATGCTATGGCGTTGGCTGCCAGCGAAAGTGCCTGCGGCCTAAAACTTTTCCCGGCATTGTTTCTCTCCATGAAGTAAATTTGTTCAGGAATTAAAGCGAAGCTGATTATGCGGAGCGAGGCATTAAGACCCCCATTCCCAGTTTGATCCCAAAGGGATTAATGCAGTCAAGCTGCTGTAGCTGCTTTTAATGCCTTCTAAACAGATTTTTCTGTAGCGTCGCCCACTTTAAATTGGAATGGAACATATGTCAAAAGTAACACACCCTCAAGTTCATTTACTGAAACTAGTATAACGATTCAAAAAAATAGAATTTCTATTAAAACTAACAATTCCTCCTATTAATCTTAGAACTCCTATAAAGCTATAAAGAATAATTAAACTAAACTTTAATAAAAGTATGTTATAGATTTAAAATTTGTCAAATGTCGAAAACCCCCAAATATGTACTAATTTTGGTTTATATCGCATTCTGTTAGTAATGCGACACTAAAACTCTTATGCCAGAATTAAAGTTACTATTGCCCATATGTTCTGTATTTCGATTGAAATAAAGTCGAAAAGAACTTGTAAAAATATTTACTTTTCTTTTGAATTGAAATTCCGTATAAAACTCCTATCGTAAAATCATCTCACTAAACTTTGATTTTAATTTTTTGCATTCAAAGTGTTATCTAATCGAAGTAGGTACATGAAGTGTTTCGATTTTTAGTAGATCTTTTACTTTAGCACGACAATTTTTTTTTGTTTCGGCCAGAAACCTTCGCGGGTGTACGCAGAACAAATTACCAAAGTTTTATCACAATCGGATGAATGGTTTAGGAATGAATAAAAGACGAAAGAACGAACAAACAAGCAAACAAACAATCAAACAAACAAACAAACAATCAAACAGCCAAACAAACAATCAAACAATAAAAAGATCAAAAAATCATACAATCAAACAATCAAAAAAAAATCAAAAAATCAAAAAATTTTGTTGCCTATATGTTGGCCCGGAAGATGGAGTACCTGCACCCAAAAAGCAACAAAATTTTGGGGTTACATGTTCTGATTTCCCTTTTCTCTCAAACAATAATTAATTTGATTCCCCGGAACGAATCGAGATCCGAAATGACAACAAACAATTTCCGTCTACTTTCTGCTAAAGAAAAGAACGCTTTGTGCCACTCGACAGATATCAAATACGAGAAATATCTCGTGTATGTAGGTATCTGGTAAACATATATTCTTTTAAATGATAGTAAAATGATAAGACGTTGGTGGTAAGAAGAAAATTATACGTTTTTCTTATATTTCCACTTAATTCTTATATCCTTATATTCTTTTATCCTTATATCCATGTAGAAACACATTGCAAGGAATAATTGCATAGTTTTCGAAATCTACGAGTGTGTCGATTAAAATGACACACCCTGTATTTGGATTTCTGTCTTTGATAAATAATGTTAACTAACACTAAAAAAATGCTTTGCTTGTGTTTAATCCAAACAGTAGATGTAATACAATTACATGCCAATACAAATTATGTTAGCGAGAATGTAATGTAATGTCAATCTTAGTAATAGCCTTGTGTATATAAGTATCTAGTGGTGGCAAGAATGAAATCATGATAGTTACTCCTCTTATTGTAGAGGCGCTGTAGTCGATAAAGCTTGTTGGGAAAGTTTTGGAAAAAGCTGAATTTTAAATCATCCTGAAGGGCTTTCATTAACGCTTTCCCAAAGCATTCTTGATCGCTTTTTCTTATTTGATCGCTACAATCCAATACAATAGTCCAGTCAATAAAGCCTGTGAAGCTCAAAAAATTAGCATCACTTTGATTTTTTGATATGATGTTGGGGAAATTGAAAAGTAAACCTATACAATTTTTGAACCCTCTGGGGTGACCGCTAAGGGATGAAAAGGGTTAAAAAGTTTTTTTGTTTATAACTTTGAATAAAAAAGTCGGAAGGGGTTAAAATTTTGAAGGATCATATAATAAATAATTATCCATCTTGTATTAAAGTTTCAACCTTTTTTGTTTACTGCAAAATGAAAAGCATTTTTCCCGCATCGCGCTAAGTAAAATTCCAGACGAAAAGGTCGTGTGGAGGCATTTGGGCAGACGGTTGTGGGGACGGCGGGCGGTGAGCGAGAATTGCGTGGAAGGGAATCGCCGAGAGGCGCGCGCCGTCAGGGGTAAGATGGATCGTATCGATCGGGAGGGTGGAATTGTGTGCGGCCGCGCCGCTGAGCTGCGTGTCGAGCGAACGAATCCATCTTACCCCTGACGGCGCGCGCCACTCGGCGATTCCCTTCCACACAATTGGAACATCACCCTCGACGCCTCGCAACCAAAAACCCCCGCGCCCACAAGCGCTCGCAGGCTGCCTCGCACGAATTCTCGCTCACCGCCCGCCGTCCCCGCAACCGTCTGATCAAATAAGAAAAAGCGATCAAGAATGCTTTGGGAAAGCGTTAATGAAAGCCCTTCAGGATGATTCAAAATTCAGCTTTTTCCAAAACTTTCCCAACAAGCTTTATCGACTACAGCGCCTCTACAATAAGAGGAGTAACTATCATGATTTCATTCTTGCCACCACTAGATATTTATATACACAAGGCTATTATTTTACATCTTAGCATTTTTAAAAGCTTAAGTCAGATGTGCAAAGAAAGAAATGCTCTAAACTTGCACCTTGTGAAAAAATTCCATCAAACTTCAGTTCACTATTTTAATTTTCATTAAGCTTAAAATAAATCGCATTTTCATCATTTGAATGCGAACGAAATAATAAAAAGCACAATCAACTTTTTGCATTCAAAAAAATTTCTCTGTCGAAATATATTGAAAAAAGTATCCTCAAAAAGAACAAATACAATCCCAACTATTAACTTTTATTCAACTGCTTGAATACATTATTGAAAATCCTTGTAAATAAAGCTATCAGAACCGCAGGAAATTCGGAAACTCATTTTGGCTGTAAAATAACAAATTAGAGTCATCCCTCCTGGGCAATTTATTATAAATCAATTGGCTGAAGTTGGATTGTGTCACGTTCCTGTCGGAGGATGTGTCCTCTTCGCATGGACAGGGCGGCAACAACAGGACCAGAAAAGAGCCCAAAAAATTGATGGCTCCCGATTTACCAGATTGTTTCGATTACGTACAAAGCATGTGCATCAAATTTTGCCTGCAGGATGTTCAATTCGGTGACTGTTGTATTTGTTCGGGGAGGATTGCGGACACGAAAGTGACAAGGGTTAAACACTGCCAACGGATGTAAGTGAACATGAAATATTTCCCTATTTGGATGTTGGTTTGCACCGTCTGTATGTTCTTTCAATCCTCCGCCTTTAAAGGAGGTGCCGCATCTAGTGAAAAATCGTTAAAAGGAAATTAAACAGGAAACAACAATCAATATTGTGGTTCAATCTTTTCTACATCTACAAGATGACTGTGTGTTGTTGGACTGATATGGATGAAAAGAAACGTCAATTGTAATTTGATAGGAAGGAGATTGCTCAACTCCAATTTTGTTGGTAAACTTTTAGATGAAACTTGAAGCAATTTTCTATATTTTCTATTTTTCTATATGTCACATTAGAGGTAGGTAGTACTGCACAGGATCTTTCGAGAGACACTGAAATCAACTGTAAACAAACAACAACTCGATGCTTAAACGTAACAATACATAATTAAAATTAAATCGTATAAGGTATATCCCTTGTTTAAAAGTTTGGCGCGATAATTTTATTTTTTTGGCCTAACCTATATATTCTAATTTTATGCGCATATTTAAAATATGCGGTTTAAAAACGACGGAACCAAACTGCGGTCAACTATTGTAAATTTCAAGGGAGGAATTGCCTTTAAAATTAGTATTTGTGAGTTTTCGGGGCAATTTGGAATTTCAAGATGGCGAATCCAATATGGCGAAAAAAAACTGTTTTGTCGCAGTTCCCACGATATGCGTCGCCCCTGACTAATACTCGTAATAATAATTTTGAGGGAACTAATTCCGAATCGATGTACTATTAAAATTTGCAAATTCAGAAATTCAGTATGAAATTCAGGTGATTTTAATGCAAGTTAATGTACAAATATTTCGGTGATACTATTTTGAAATCAAATATCAGATTTCCTATATTCTTGATTTATAGAGAATTTCAATGAAACAAGCTTAAACATTAAGGGAATAGCCAAGTAAAACCATCCCGGATGGCCTTAGGATGATTCAATATTATTCTAAGGATTCCATTTCGTATTGTGCTGTATGTATGTATGCACATAAACCTACATTAGCGTTAGGTATTATATACTATGTATGCCTTAATATATTTTCAGATTATTGCGTTACATACCTGTTCTCGATTCTTTTCTACAAACCAAAATTTTTCTGTCTTAAACTAAATTAGAATGAAATGAATCAACAACTTCTAACTTTCACGTCAATCTACGTAGTCGCAAACCAACTACAAATTACGACAAAGCTTAGGGGCAAAATGTTCATTACCAGCCAAATGCGCGAGATATTTTACACTATATGTACTCTATCGATAAACTCCTCTTTTCGTTAAATAGAGCTCGTTTACCTGTCCATACAACTGTTCCAGTTCCAGCCTAGATTCTCCCCTTCTACCTTCTAACAGCGAACAAACATAGTACGTAAAATATGAGCTGGCATAGGCTTGGAGGTACATCAAAAGGCTTTTCAAAATCACTTCCCATTTAAACTTTGTTTACTTTTCGGGTAAAGCGAATTTAGCAAGAGGACGATGCAAAATTTTGTTTTATGTACACAAATCCTTCACGATAATAAGAGGGGTGCACATCTCGTTTATTCAGGAAATATTTGTAATTAGGAATAGTTGGTAATTGAGCTTAAGGGAGAAATGGTTGGTACAACTTTTCAGCAAGCCGACTATATACAATAGGAGTGTGGGAGCCCCGCAGCTATGAATAAATTTCAACAAACTTTTATTATATTTTATTTTTGAGCAAACAATTTGGGCATCATAACAAAAACCTGTTGGATATTGAAATTGAACTTTACTGACTATTGAAAGGAAACAAAGAAAATTAAATTTGGAATATTTTACAAAACATTACCAGACTTAACATAAACCCTTCATCAATTTAAACAATTTTATTGTATAACAGAACTCCTTTTGTAATTCATTAATTTGAATATTAATTAATAAAACTAATTCAATACGAGTTCACTATAGACATTAAATTAATAATAGACTCCACTAATACGAGTATTTCACATTATGTGTGGGTACAAATCCAAAGTACCACACATTAAATTCTCAAAATGACAATTCTTAATGGCAGGAAATTTATGAAGAGTTTTCTTGTATTTACATACAATACTAATACCAAACACAGGTGAACATGTCCTACGAAAGCTAATAATTTTAGTAAAACACGAAACAGAACGACGTGACACTGTGCTATAAAAAGCACTAAAAGTCTGTAGAAGAGGGTATCTTCTGCTCGCCAGTTAAGCATTTAGCAGGTAAAACATTGTTAGTGACAGTCTTAATGGAACTTTCCTGTAACTTGTAAATTGCAAAGTGGAAAGAAAGCTCACATTTTGCGTCGTGAACAATACCACCAGTTTTATTGTTGTAGGATATACTCCGCTTTCCGTGAGCGCCATTGTAGTTTCTTTCGGATCCCGAAGCACTTTTAACGTGGGATAAAAAATTTTTCTCTTGAAAATTCAAAACAAACACAAAAATGGTTTTGTTTTGCATCATTTTTAGGACCAACATTTTCTCATTGAAACAAAAACAGTTTTGTCAGGTTAGTCTGTTTGTCGTCTCATATTAAAGCAAGGACTGTTTTCGGTCTTAGTGTCCCAAAGGATTTTTGTTCTTATATTTTGTTGGATTGACGCACTAATAATGGCAACTATATAGTATATGTGGATGTCGTATTCATCAGCAGAGGTCAGAACAAATGAACTAATTCACAACCTTATACTAGCAGCAGCGAACAGTTTATGTTTCTAGGAATTTTAAAACTGAAGCAGAAAACTTTATTCGAATTTGTGAGAGAAAATGCGACAATGTATGCCCGAAGTTTTCGTAGATTGATAATCCAATTTCCAGAAAATAAGAGTCAAACAGTGCGAATATGTGTATTTTGACCATATTTTGTTCAAACACTATAAACAAAGGGTCAAAATAACTCAAAATAAAGTTCAAATAAAAGTTTGCAGCCCCAGCTATTAAGTGTAAAATATAACGAACACTTGCTTTTAGAATATGTTTCTGCATTCATTTTAATTCCTTACAATTTGTAGAACTAAAGCAGTGTCCTAAAATATACTTTTCCACGATTTTTATCTTAATACCTAATATGTCGCAAACTACTTTATTTTTACTAAAATTAAGTTTGGTTTTAACTAGTTGGTCACAAATTAACTCGTCAACAGCCACCTTTCGGGTCACTCTGTATACAATGACCTATAAACAAGGACCTAACTGACTGGCTGTTTTAGAAATATTTAACACCCCTGACCTACATAGGGAATAATTTAAATATTAAATATTTTATTGATCTGCAGCTACAGCTACGATGGACGTTTTGAAAATTCTACAAACTTTCCTATAGTTTAAAAAATTCAATACAATGCCGTACTTTAAGGGAGAAAAGTAAAAATAATATTGGAGAATATTTCCCACTGTGGTTTCTTCCATTTCTCGATAATTATTTAAATCCTTGATACTATTTAAATCTTGTTAAAATAATTCTTGTTGAAGATTTTCAATTAAAAATTATGATATTAATTGGAAATAAAAGTCACCGTAGAACCACGCCACTTAAATCCAAATGGGAGAAACAGAGAATTCGCAACAATCTAGTGAAAATTTTAATTAGATTTAGGGTTTTCATATTTCTGCCTTTGATAAATGAATAGCTCTCAAATAGATTTATTAATAAAACTTGCCAAGAGCAGACTGAAAATTAGAAAACCAGCAAAGGCGAATTTAATTAGAAAGCTAAAAGGAAATTAAATCAGGAAGTGCACGATGGCACTTTTTGGTTAGTATAAAATAAAACACCATGTTTAGTCATCTACCGCAAATTTCGTAGATGATGTTGCAATCTACGGACCAAAATATCCTCAACAAATATACTATACTATGGTGAAGAATTTAGAAAAATCATGTTACTTCATTTCGGTGAGTTAAAATGAATCCCTACCAATTCATCTTGGGGAGACGTTGCAGTACAAAAGTCCGACAAATAAATCCGGAAAAATTCCGACCGATCATTTGCTAAGCATTAGAAATTCTTTCAGGTAAATTCAAACGAATTTCACTTACGAGTACGTGAGGCGATTGCCAAGCAAACTGGAGGGGTGTATTTCCCTTCTTTAAAAAAAAAAAAAAAAAATGGACAATATAATTGCCCAAAGCGCTTCATGGTTTCGTGCCTGGAAAATTGAAAAGGTATAAAGTGAAATACTGTGAGTAATTGATTAACCATTTTTTGTACCAGGTAGTGAGATTTTTACTTTTTATATTTACACTTTACAAAATCGAGTGCAAAGCATGAATACGAAAATGTTTTAATTTGAACGTTTTACTTGGCATGCGAAAACAAGTGTGTGTGTGTGTATGTGTGTGTGTGTGTTCATGGTTGCCATAATGGGACCGATAGGTCATTGATAACTTAAATGCTCAGAAAAGAATATTATGGTATTTTAGGATTTAAGTTTAATTTATAAAATTGAAACGAAGCTTTAATTAGAGGCCAGCTAGCGGCTAAATTTGAGAACGGGATCAACATTTCTTTCCCAAAATTATTCGGCCTTTACGTGTTTTCAAAATTAAACATTAGTATATGTATACCTACTATTCTAGACAGGTTCTTCAAATTTCGAAAAGTGTTTTTAAAGATTACATAACCTTTAAAAAAAAATTATTTCAAAAAGAACCAATACTTTGTTTTATATACAAAAATATTTACGGAATTTTATATTCTACAATACAATTACGAAATTCTTATAAATATGACGATGCTTGAAGGTCAATAACTCAGAATCTTATAATTAATATCAAAATATAATATATTTATAGTATAAGTAGCTTTCCTTGACCTTTTGTTTCTCCATTTACGAAAATATAAACTGCAGGGAAAACCGAACATTAGCTCCAAATCACCAAACCGTTTGGTAACAACAATTTATTTGATATTGGCCAATTGATTTAAATTGCCGTCAGCTAACTCTCAGTGTTTGTTGACTGCTGTTTACTTGGTGCATCCTTGTTTTCCACAGCGTATTGGTTTTTCCGAGAGAACCAAAAGTTTAACTAATTGACCCAGTGATCGATTGGAAAAGGTTTGCGTATTCTGTGTGAACCATGCCAAAGGGCACCAGAAAAGGGAATAATACTGAAATACGTGTCCTGATATTTGTCTTCAGATATGCTCTTTTGAAGTGAATTAACCAAAAACAAGATTTTTTCTAGAACCAATGCGACGCCGACATAACCAAGCAAGAATTTTTAATTTTAATAGCCATCAAGAGTTGAAAAAAATTTTTTTGCAGCAGGACAGTTGTGCCGAAAATTGTGCATCGCATCAGGCCACCAGAACAACCTTTCCGTAATGCAATATTACTTTATTTTCTTCTTCACCTATACACAAAGTAAATTCGGATAATTTGCTTTTCGCGAAGTATGCAAATTAAAAAAGTTTTCTACTTTGCGCCCCTATAAATCTGGGTAATTCAAGACTTGAAAAGTTCTGCATGAGCTCCTGAAAACGGACGTCAAGCACCTACAGAATAAAATTGGTGAAATGACGACGGAAAGGAGAGAAAGGAGAACGTTTGGTGCATAACGAAATTTTCAGTAAACTTTTCCTCAGATATCCAACATTTCTTGTATTCTTAACTTTTTGTTTTCCGACCTTTTTTACCTTGTACCTAGTCCGAAAAAGGGAAAACGGCAATAACTAAATGCATAAGAAACCCCGGAGGTAATATGTATAAATCTGTTTGAGATTTCACTTCCACTGCCGTTTCAACTCCTTCCCTATTCGGGGAAGTGCTCCCATTTTGGTGGTCTTGCCATTCCTGCTAATTCTATGAAGTCATTATGATAATTACTCGATTACTTTTAACTTTAATTGTTTTCTTTTAATTTTTTTATTAAATTTTAAAATCAATAATGTAAGTACGCTGATTTAGGTTTCTTAAGCAGCACGTGCAACTGAGCCTCCGGTTTTCATCCTTAATCTAAATTATAAAAAGGACATACCGGTATTGCTCTCTTTGATTACATTGTTAAATGTAAGGTAATGAAAAATGAAGCACGTTTTCAGCCAGTTTTGTCCAAATTTGGAGAGAATAAGAAAAATGCGCATACCTGCAATAGGGGCAAAAAAATAAAAAAATTTTTGTACCTACATACAGTGCTGGATAAAAGTTTGAATAAAACAAGTATTTAAACAAAGCCAAAAGAAAATATTTATTTCGTTTGGGAAAACAAGTATTCATTCGTAAACTATTAAATGCCACAATAATAAAATTAATAAAATAATACCCTCTTCTGGAAAACAATAAAATATTTTAAATTGCACCCTTTTGCCCGGACAAAAGTTTTCACACACATAATACATATAGTAGTACTGCGTTAATTACATAGAATTTTTTTAAATTTATATATTTGGTCTGCTTGATGACCTCTTTTAATCTGCCTTTATTGTTTTTAATAAACATTATTTAAATTTAAAAAATACTAAAAATGAAATGGCATATTATCCCTATTGCATACTTAGACTTGAAATATGGTAAACCAATAATCAATTTCGGTAACAACACATTTTAGTAACGCAAAAGTTTGAACAATTTAATTTTAAATAAATCAAAAAAAGCTAAAAACAAATTTCTTTTGCATAATACAAATAAATTTAGCATGCAGAACTTCATTGTATAATGTTTCGTTGCTTTCGTGATATGGGGAACCAACCATAGGGATAAAATCGGGATTTTCGGATATTATGATATTCTAAATTTTATACAAAATGTTGATTGGTTGAATCTGCTTTAACTAACAGTTAATGATTTTATTTTATTTTTACATAAACTTACTGTTCACTTTGGCCGAGTTTTCTCTACTTCATTTTAAAATTTCTGATATTCTACTGCCCTTTTTTCTGAAACATAATAACTATTTATATGCAATTCGGCTGGAAAGTACAAACAAAACAAAAAAAATACACAAATTAGTCATCACAAAGAGGGATTTTCCTACATTAAATTGTAGGCATTTTCCATTTATAAATCCAAAAAGCCCCCAAGCATACCGAGCAGTGCTCCTCTCCGGGTGGAAAAAAATGTTTCAACCATTAAGTGGTAGTTCTACAATCTACATACGGCACACAAACGCTTAAGGGTTATTGCGAAATTTTACAACCAATTTACAGATTTATGCCACCAAAATACACATAATGGTTGCCACTTTGCCACTTGCTGCCCCTAATGCTGCTTCATTGTGCAAATTGTGAAAATTCAGCATTTTAGAAATTTTTGATACATTTAGAAGTTTTGCCTCGCCGGTGCCACTGGTAGCCGCATTTTTCCCCTCGTCAGGAAAGGAGCACTGGTGGTGAAAGCACAATAGAAATAATCACATGTAGGCATGCCACCAAAATGAAATTACATGAAAATGATAAATGACAGTTGCCAGCTTTAAATGTGTTTACGGGAAAGGCACTCAGCCGCCCTGCTTCCCTTCTTCGAGAAAGGAAGAGGCTGAAATGGTATCATCAGCCCAAAGGATGGAAAAACTTTATCTCCTTTTTTATGGGAAAAAATTAAAGCTATACGAAGACTTTAAGTCGTTATATCTATTCAATTTAAATGTCGGTCATCTATCATTTTCTTTCACAAAATAATTGTCCTTTCGGTTATGTTCGTTGGTTGGTTGAATCAAGGAATTAAAAGAATTTCATGTATCAATCGTTTCTATAGTAAGTTTTTAATTCATTATAACAACGAGTATTTCAGGCAAGTGTGTCATAAAACAGACCATTTCCCCTAAACGATGAAACTTATAATACTTATACATATACATACATGGAAAGGAGCCGAATATATAAAAAATAAAAGCATTGTATATCAATTATAAATAATAGCATAAGTATGCCCTATTAAGACTTTTAGGAACTACTATTAAAATTTTAATTGCACTTTTCAATCTAATAAATGAAATTTCATATACTACAATGTTTCTTAGCCTTGAGTTGAGAAATGTATATTTAATAAAATTTAATATTTAATAAAGTTCATTTACTTGAAAATTTTTTAACATTTTCAATAACAGCTTTCATCATTCCGTAAATGAAGCATTTTTCATAAAATGTAAATACTTACTATTTATACCTATAATCAATTATCATTAAAACTTAATCCTGTCACTGAACTGAAAAACCAAAAAAAAAAAACTAGTTTACCCGGTATATCAATAATTAGTTTGCGATGAGCACACGAAGCTTACCTCATCGACGAATCGCTCTTTTGCCGACCTCACCGATACTCAGAGTCATCCTCAATTTAAACAAAACCATCAATCAATTAATGGTGAAAACCGGAGAACAGATAGACAGACGCGGTAGAGGACATTGTTTTGAAATATTTATAGGTATGTATAGTGACATTAGTAGGAACTTTTAAACATTTCTTGGTATTACAGAATAATATAATTAATAGCCGACATAGCCCGGGACAACTATTCCTCTTTTGAAATTTACCATGAAAATCTAAACATTTTGATATGTAACATCTAATTTACGTTCAATCAATCTAAAAATATCGAAGGGGTGTTTTTGTTTTTGTTTTTTAAGGAAGAAAGCACTTTTATAAAACAGAAAAAAAATAAGATTCAAAAATTAATTTTATTTCCTTTAAGAAACACATTCTCTTGAAATATTCGGAGAATTTATAATATTGATTTAACGTAAGTTTTGTATGTCCCACCCCTTTCAATGTGTATGTACTACTCCAGGACCTCATGTATGTATGTATAAGCATATACGCATATACCAAATTTCATGAAAATCCGTTCCGCCATTACGGAGATGAGTGCCAACAAACGTATGCACAAACTTTCGCATTAATAGTATTAATAATAGGATTTATTGTAGTATGTACCTAACATCTAAATTTATTTCCTCAGCTTCAAATCATGCATAAAATTTCTAAGAATTTATGTGATGTAACTTGGTCATTCCGTTTTGAAACATTTAAAGTAAAATCAAGATCTGTGAAAGCTTTAATTTAAATGTCCTAACAGCCCAATATGAAGTTTTATGTTATTTTATTTTATGTTTCTATGTATGTACGTAGCAAAACAAAACAAAAATGGAATTATAATATGCTAGGAACGAACATTTTTGACTTACGTACTAAAAATCAACTTTAACAGAACAAACTTTGACCTACTATAGTTTTATTTGTAGCATCATACAACAAACAAACTCGCCAGATTTAACAGAACACCATTTGTTTCCATTGTTGATATTACGATGCACACCTTCAAATTGCATAATCTGAAACGATAAGTGACATGTCGTATTCAATTACATACTTGCAAAATTTGTAGAGAAAATATTTTTTTCCATTTTATTCGATATTTTAAATATAAATACATAATGTATTTTTATGTGGTAAAACGTATATACAGTATAAAAAAGCGAGAATTGCGAAATAAATAAGCATATATAGAACTCAGCAAATGGTTTAATAAACAAAAGCTATAAGATAAAGTGTAGACTGTAGAACTCTGACACATGAAGGGAGGGTGTGGGTTGGCCAAAGGAGACATGAAGCTAATTTCAAATGTTCTCAAAGTGAAATATCGTGTTGGATCATTACCACAACAATAAGCATAGTTTAAGCAAGGTTAATGACAATTACGAGACTTTAGTGTCCCATATCAGTAATATAATTTGTCCTTCATCATGCATGCAAACAATTTTCGTACACGTTTTCTGCATTAAAATTACTCATAATTCCCCGGGGCTTCTCCAACATCCTTGTACACTATATGACATTAAATAGTGGATTGCGTGAAGAAGTTATTTAACTACCTTTTCACCTTTAAGAAAATTTAAATTTTTAAAATTAATATCTCCCATTTAATGAAAACACTCGCATTTTTCAACCGATGTTTAAAATTAATGTGTAAATAATAAATTATTCTGTTAAAATGATCACTTTGGACGAGCATAAAAATTTCTTTCTACAATATTGTAAGTTAAATGAAACGCTCATCCTACAATAGTTGTTAAATTCTAAAAGCATACATACATAAGATAAAAGAATTGAGACTTCATTAAAAACAGGAGAAAAACCACGAACATTTCTATCACGTAAAATTCGTCAGGTATCTCGTCATCACAATTTTCAGCGGTGAACAATTTTGTCGATACGTTTCCGGTGCGAATATTTTTGATATTCCCACATGTACTGGTTTTGCTGGGTGTTTTCCGGGGCTGGAAATAAGCCTTTCAGCATAAATTTGGTGATGGCATGTATATTCAATAATTTATGGATGAAAACGGGGTTACTCAATTGCCATTCATTCTTCATATATACATTGGCACCTCTCTTAAATCCCAATTTTTCCAAGCATCAATTTTACGAGATGATTTCAAGTGATTAAAACGTTTCGGATTATCAAGAGGAAAAAATTTATTTTTTCATTTGCCTTATTTGCATATATACTTCTGCCCGATGTATTTAACCAAAAATTTATTTCGAGTATTTGTTGAATACTATAATTTTACTTTCTATTATATCGAGAAAAATTGTGATGAGTATTCAACGTATTTCTATATGATCCAGGTATTTTACAATTTTAATACTAAGGAAGGCCGGAAGCTTGGTTCATTCGGAGATTTGTCAACTATAATTTTTATTTAATGTTGAATCTTTTTACAAATTAATTCAGATTAACTATAATAACTACACAGACTAGTGGCATTTTTCCCTCGAACTAATTAAAACTACATAAATGCACAATGATTCGTGAATTGAAAATCCGAATATACAAAGGTTCAGGCACATTTACTGTGTAAGTTGAAAAAAAAATTTGTATTGTGCTAATCTTTAAACGCGTTTTTCTCGAAACTATGCTTTCAAAGCTGGGGACCACAATAACTCGAGAACGGTTGCACCGATTGAGTTCAAATTTGGTAGGCTTTATTTATCAAATACCGCAAAAACGATCCTTGACATTTCTTCTTTCTGCATATTTTTTTAGTGAAAAATCGTAAAATCGAGTTTCAAGTACGTAGTACTATTTTGTCCAAAATTAAGATTTCACAAAACTATAATGTCAAGGACAAGATAATTTAATATCGTATAGAAATATTTTTGATATATTGATTTCAGATAATTGTACTGGACGAAGCTTTTTCGATTGGACCTCCAGGGCAACGACCACATCTCCGCTATTTGTAAAGATTGTTTTTTTAAATTTACCTTATACACGTAAAGATGTACACTTTCAAATAAAACAACATTCGCCAAAGAACCTCTTCCAATGACTAAGAAAAAAATTCACGGAAACCCTTTTTTTTCAACAGGCATGGCCCCGTAAGATAGAACGTTTCAAGATGATTCAAATCGATAGTGAACAGAGTAAAGTAGTACTTACAACAATTTAATGAATTTTCAGCACTTTATTATTGCTGTCTCCTGCTGAACAGCTGCTCCTTTGGCGCTTTATTTATCACAAAAGAAAAATCTCATAAGCCCACAATACCTTTGGGAGATTCTAAATGATTCCCATGGTTTAATGTGATCCCAGACAAATGATTCGGAGCAATTTCAAT
Organism: Machimus atricapillus; assembly: GCA_933228815.1. Taxonomy (NCBI): domain Eukaryota; kingdom Metazoa; phylum Arthropoda; class Insecta; order Diptera; family Asilidae; genus Machimus; species Machimus atricapillus. The sequence goes on from OW121785.1 coordinate 10,499,346, forward strand.
TACCTTGCAATTCTGTTCGCACGAAATGAGGAACGATATTCAACACCATGGAGCATTCTATGACGAAGGTGCGGAGGTATTCACTGAGAAGGAAGACCGAAAGGAAAAAGGCAATTTTTCTGTTTTGTTCTTTAGAATTCCCACACGTACCGAAATGTAATTCGTTTTAAATCAGTTTACCTGAAGGAATTCCTAGCGATAACAAATGGTTTTCGCTAAGCTCGCGTATTTTTCACATCCCACCATCTGTACCACTTTGTCATCGTAATTGTCGGGAGTTGTGAATTATATTTTTCTTAAATTTATTTGTGTGCATATGTTCGGGAGGAAAAATCTGATAGACTTATATAAGGAATTCTCTTTAAAAACGCGATATATCTCATAACTAAAATAGTCAAATACGTGTTATTGGCCCATCTATCGTATCCGAGGTTTTTCAATTTGAAAACGGTCCGTTTCTGAAACAAAAATAATATGCGAATGCATTATAAAGTATACTTATTACTACATATTTACTACATTTCGTATAAGGAAAATTCTCAGTCCATTACAATATTTTGTAAAAGAAAAATCTTAATTCAAATGATATTCGGTTTGTACGTAGTTTTGGTTGTGAATGGAATAAAAAAGTTGCACTATAAGTATCCCTAAAATAATTTGTGGTGCGATTTTTCTCATCACTTTTTCCTTCTTCTCTACAACAAAGTGCTTTTAAAACCATTCTCAATTCGAAAAACCACAGAATTAATAGAATTCCCATTTTATTTTATTTCTTAGCGGAGATATTAAATAAAATTTACATTTTCACTAACATCGACATTTTGCCTTAAACGATAACAACAACAACCTATGTATGCAAATTTTGAAATGAACGGCAAAGAAAAATATCAATTTACATAATAAAAATTCCTTCTAAAACTATAAGTATCTACCTACGAGTACGACATTTATATATGTAATATACCTAATATAAAATAAGTAAACATCGCCTTATTCATATTACACTCCTCCAACTGCTTAAAACTAATAAACATAGAGACAAAATAGTCTATGTTTTACATTTCAGTGAAAAGGTAATTATTTGAAGGATATAACTTTCGCAGAAACAGGAGAGCTTGCAGATTTTCCTCAATTTTATTTTTTTATTAAAATAATTACAATACAAAGAGTAAGAATTCACTTTAATCCAAACTCCAGAAAAACAAGAACATTACAAAGAAAAATAAATATATATGCAATATAAAATACGGAAACAAAATAGAGAAAATACTCGCCAATAACAAAGACAAACCGATGCGACAAGACTGCGATGCACAATTTCTAATTTTACCAGCGAAATAGTTGCGTCACTGTCAAGAGGAATCGGTTTCAGTTGCATCGTGTTCACTGAAAGAAACAATAATTAATTTGATTCCCCGGAACGAATCGAGATTCGAAATGACAATAAACAATTTCCGTCTACCGACTGCTAAAGAAAGAACGCTTTGTGCCACTCAGACAGATATCAAATACGAGAAAAATCCCATGTATCTGGTAAACATATATTTTTTTAAATGATAGTAAAATGATAAGACGTTGGTGGTAAGAAGAAAATTATACGTTTTTCTTATAAATATTTCCACTATATTCTTTTATATCCTATACTCCCTTTAAATCTTTAAACTGCAGACATTTTTTATCATATATGTATATTACCACAAACGAATATTGCTTCGGAATGTTAATTTTAAAAATTCGTCAGAGACTTTTGTTTTTCTTTCAGCGAAGTTGCTTACCAATATCATAATTAGATTTTTATCGATGTATTTATTAGACACTCGAAATATAATCTTGAAAATCACATCGATCATACTTATATCAATCAGAGAACTATATGTCAAGTACGAAACTGTTGGTTTCAACATTTTTATCAAAATTTAATCAAAATATGAGATCTTATACAATTCCATAAAAAAATAATTATGCATTGTGTATACTGTATACATATATAAAAACAGATAGACTCATTATGGAAATATCTTATCTGTGGTGCGGTTTTTGCGTATTCTTGAAGAGCAGATTACCTTATTCTCTGCGACAGAACTTCTCAATTCGAGAGAAAAATTAATAATGCCAATAAATTAGGGACAAGAGGACGCACTGGATGAAAGTGTCTGTGGAAAAATGAAGAGAAAGAAAATCAATAACCGCAGATAACCGAATGAAAGGATGACGACGTGACATGAAAACAATGCTATCGTCTCAAGCGGCGCCCTATATGAATGCCGCTGAATGGCAACAAGTTGCCCTTATATAAAGGTTATTACCAGGGTGTGACAAGATAAGCTACCAAAATGAATTATGAAGAAGAATAAACTCCTTGGGGCTATGTCTGTATGTATATATAATAATAAGTATGTACAGCCCACCCCCGCACTGTCGCATGAAAGAGTACACTCTGCTGCTTTGGCGGGATTAGACACGGTCGCAGGGATTGGGCGAAAACTTGACTTGGAGCGATTGTTGTCTGCTGTGAGGGAGCGCTTTATTAGAAATTCCACAAAGATATCAATTTTTTCCACTTGCGCCAAAAACATGTAATATATGTGCCCCGAATTCCATATATGCGCTAAATTAAATGGAATTTATTTTCCTTATTTGCTCCTTCGTACTTGACTCTGTCATCAGCGATTACAATAAAGAATATATCAAAATTGACAAGACGACAGTCAGAAGTGGGATAACGAAGAGACTTTTATTATTAAGTATTATATTTTTTTTTTCGATACTGTGAATTAATCTGGTCAAGAATTTAAGTCGATTACTTGCACGCCATAACGTCAAGCAGTCGATTAAGCAAAGTTCAATAAAACTTCCCCATTTAACCCTAATGACATCAGAAGAGTTACCCACAGAATATACGGCTACCCGAGATTAATTTATAAAATTTTCAGGAATACCCCAAGAAGAGCAGCCCGTATCAAAAGGAGGGAGTACTGGATTGCCATTTTCGTGCCCAGAAAAGATGTGAAATCTGATTACGTACAGGAAAATCGATTTTGAATTCATTTACAAGTTTTCCTTCATTAACATCGCTTCTGTCCTGCCCTTTAACCTCCGGATACAGTTTCCTCTAGCATGGCCCTTTTAGTTAAATATCAAATAAAATTTTGTGATCCTGGACGATGGGCTGAAGATGTGATTCAACGAAGAAGAAGAAAAGCATTTATGCAATTTCCTTGTCACTTTGTCTTGCAGATTGACTTCGTTCCGTCGAAATTGTAAGTTTTCTCTGTGATGGATTTTTCCCCAAGACCTTTCTTGCCCTTATCAATCAAATTTTCTAGTAAATTGGATCTTTATGACTTCCAACTAATTTAGTTTTGAACAAGGAATGTCTCTTAATCTAGTCTTGAACAAGAAATGCCTGCCTTCCTACTTACTTACTGCATTCGGAGGTTCGTATAAAATTTAAAACCGCATTTCTCCATAAACGCATCATGTCTCAAAAGACTCAACAATGAAGTACCTACATATTACATCATATATTTTCAATTGAATTAATTGCATTTGATATATGAGTCGTTACTTTTAAAAGTGGTATAATATAAGTCCACTTTCTGAAGAATTCACATTACTATAAGATTTAATTTGAAAAGTTACTTTTGATTTGTGGACTTATAACATTTTCAAAAATAACGGCTCATATGCACGAATTTTCATCTTAATTAAAAATAGTCGAATCAAGTCCAACAATGAATCGATATGAAATGACATTCGAACTCTAAGAACTGCAAACTACTACTACATATTAGATTTAGCTATTGTACTAATAATAAATAAATAAATAATCATTTTTATAAAATTACTAGCTGACCCGGTAAACTTCGTACCACCTGAAATTGATTTGATTTTAACTTTTCATAAGAGATTATGAATCCCAATAAACTTTCTAATTCCAATTCATTGAGATTGCAAATGTTGAAATTAGAGCACAAACGGAATCTAGAAATTACGTTTTTAGCCTTCACTGAGAACTTTACAATCTTGAAATCTTTGTGTATCAAAATTAATCGAGTATCGCTAAAACATAATGGCTGATCAAAGTAATTGTTTGCACAATGTTATTAATTTCGCTTTAGCCAAATCTTACCTCAACAATCCACTATACCTTTTTATGAAAAACTCCCAAGCCTTAAAAAGTATAAAATAATAACATTTATCAAAAGTCCTCTGCTACTACTTTCAACATTAAATACCAAGACTTTCCTAGATTTTTGAAGTCGGTGTGAAAACCTGACTGATATTAATCCAAAACTAATTAATTAAGGCGATCAGTTTGCTGTTATTAGTAAATAATATAACTGCACAATGATTTAAATAATTTAAATTTCCCGCTCAGGTGCCTCCTCTCAGTTCCCCCTGAACATTAAGTTCAGTGGCGATTTCCTGCCATTCCGCCAGTTGGAAGTGACATTTTCTGAAACTGCGCGCCCAGCATCGTCTCGGAGTGAGAAAATCTATTTAAAATCATTTAATCCGTTGAATTACTGCGTAAGTATAGCCACTAAATAGTTTGCCGTCATTATATTATTAAATTTTTTAAAATTCGACGCGGAAAAGTTCTTAAAATTCCATGCGAAGAAGTGTTGAGAGCCGAGATGGTCGCCGGTCCGGATGCGGTCATAAAGTTAATTAATTTGGTGCTCAGGTGGCATTAAATCGCGTTTTATCGGAATTCGCAGGCTGGGCGGCAGCGCGGGTGCAATTTGAGTGAATTATTTAGATGATGATTTAATTATGTAAGTAGGTAAGTTGCAAAATCCTTTGTTCTCATTTTCGTAATAAATCCCAGTGAAGTTCCCGAGGTTGACTTCTTTAAGTCGATAAAAACCGCACGAAAAATTTTGGAGTAGGGATTAGCCCAGATTTTTTGAAAATTTTTGTAATAATACTTTCTAACAGGAATTTAACAGGTATAAAAGAAAATCCAAGATAATAATGAAAAAGGTGTTTTGGGCACTTTCCTTAGAATAAATATGAACAAATGAGATGAAATGAAACTGTATCTTTAAAATGTTTAAACATTCGCTTAAGGAATCGATATGAACAATCCTTAAACGTATATTTTTAAAACTATGTATGCTCTGCAAGCTACCCCTAGATAATTAATCTCGAGTTTTTGCGAGCTTAAAGCACGGCACTAATTTTTACATATGTATATAGATTATTTAAAATATGATATCGGGGGGTTTTCACTGAATACGATTTCGATTCGAAATGGCATAAGAAAATTTTAAAATTATTCATATCAAATGAAAATATTCAGGAGTTTTTAGGTCGTTGACGTTGATAACGAATTCATTTCTAGATTTTTAAAATCCAAATAAAGTACTTGGCATTTCGATATTTTTAAATGATATACATTTTGGTAAAGAGCTTTAAATTTGATTTTTTAAAATCAATCTTCAGATTTCCACTCAGTAACTGAAAATCGGTAATACAGACAACATTTTATTTTGAAAAAATATTCTAAGGAAGACTATGTATGCACTAAAAGTTATTAAAGTCCAACTACTTAGGTTTATTTTTGAAAATATTATTTATAATAATAATAATAATAATGTTCAGGTCCGTCATTTATTCAACTTTTGAATTTTGAAAATAAAGGAAACATTTCTAAATTTCTAGTGTATGTGTAAAAATTTATAAATATTTCTATTAAATGTGTCTGAGAGACTGTATTTAACTGAATTATAGAGCATTACATTTTTGCAAAGGAAAATGAAAAAGAAATTACAGACATAAACAGAAGATTGGTATAGTTCCAACTTTCTATTTCTTTAGAAAATTGAGTCTGTCCTTGACCCTCTTCATAAAATATATGAAACTTGACCGCCTCGAATCCTGCAATAAAACACTTGACCTGGTAGCTTTATTATCATTATGAGAGTCAAGGGTTAAACACCTCTTGGGCTTTAATAAGATTTCTCCTGCTTCCGACCTGTTCCCTCATGCCAACCATTTCCACGAGCAGAACAATTTTCATAAAATTATCATGCCCAACTACCGGAGTGCACCATTATCGTGTCCTTTTGAGTGCTGTGAAATTTATGAAAATTCTCCAAAATTTCAACACTCCGGTCACTGTGCAGGCAAGATGAGGGATGCTGTTGTTGCTTGACTGGACTCGTGGAGAATTCTTTTTTACTTTTTGAATTTTCTCGTGGGTGGGAATCCCAATGAAAATTATTTTTGTTGGCTTCTCTTGACAATAACGAAAGTTTTACGGTCTTGAAATACTCATGCTTCTGTTGTATAAATAAAGAATTCGTAGGAGGCTCTCTAGATTAAATTGGTATGTTTTCTGCCGGGGTGAAATTGTTTTACGTCATCTCATTTGAGAAGAACTTTTGGGTAAAATTAGAGGTTATTTTAAGTTTATTTTTTTATGAAAGTTTCTATTTTTTACTTGCGGAAAATAATGAAATATGCTTATAAACACACCGCCAAATAACTCCTTAGTTAGACATAATTGTAGCTTTATTTTTTAATAGCTGCGTGAACGGATAATTGATTTTTATTAAAAATGCAGTTCGTGTGTGGTCAAATTTATGATTCAAGCGTCTTATCTTCAGCTTTTTACATTTAGATAAGACATTGACAGAAGACATTGGGCCCTATTTCACTAATTTCAAAAATAGCCACTACTGGAATGGGTATAAATCAGTGGCTAAATATCATAGCCGCATGGTTTAAACGACTTGACTAAAAAATAGTATTCTACAAACCCTGTGACGATTGATCAGTGGAAATTGCGTAATATAGCCACTGTAGCTATCAGAACTTTCAGATTTCACAAACTAATAATGAATTTGTTTATTTACAAAGATATTCTTTTATGATTTTCTGTAGGGAAAAATGATTTTTTCTTCGAAGTATCGTAAATTTCCAATTATTTGATGTCTAAGTTTAATCGCAAGTTTAATAGCAAGAGAAATTCCAAAAGGCTCCAAAATACGAACTCGGGAACAGATTAAATTCGAGGAAGTGGCACATATTCAAAAACGTTTTATTGTTCACTTGCACTTTCCAAGATATTTAACTTTGGAACTTCGAAAATTGACATTTTGCCTGGAAGCGTTTTTGCATATTCCCAGAAATTATCGTTGCAAATTGTATCATACCTTAAATAAGCAATCAATTAATAAAATTCTTCAAGAATTTTTGACATTAACGGATTAGAGGTAAATATATTTTTCGATTTGTGGCGAGTGCGCATTTGTTTTATAAAATGAAAAATCGAATTCAAGTAATATTTACATAATGTTACTTTTTTCCAGCACTCGTGTAGAGTTTTCTACAGAAATTCGGACGTAACATTTGTAAGTTAAGGATTTTCTATAATTTGCCCTCAAAAATCTTGGAAGCGTGGAGACACTGCAACGGAAAACTATCACTTTTCAGAATTTTAAAGTTAAATATGTCCCTACAAATCTCAGGATATATAGGCCCCGAGAAACAAATTTTATTTGCATATCCGTCACTTTTTATCCTGTGATTCCTACATCAAAATCCGTGAAGAGGCCAATTCATATAAGGGGATTACTCAGACATTTGAAAAAATTTCGTTACATTGCTGGATTTCCGTAGAAAATGTTCGGATTTGCAATGAACAAGGGTTCTTTCGAGAGCTTGTTTCTAAATCACGATTGGACTCTCAAGGTACATACGTTAAGGGATGATAAAATGTCATGAATTCTCGATTTTAAAACTAGTGGCTATTCATAGCAACAGCGTTTTGGGAGTAGCTACGCAACACTTGCGGGAGTAGTTATAATAGCAACTTTCAATAGTGGAATACGAAATTGAACAAAAGTGACAATCGTAATGGCTAAGCGAAAATAGTCACTGTAATAGTGGTTAAAATTAGCAGAGTAGGCTCCATTATATTGAGCAGGTAGATAGATTGACTTTCCTGCTCTGAGTTTATGATAAAACAAATTACTTTATGCGTTTTAGGATATGAAGAATAAAAAAACTTTATTATATATATTTCTATAGTTTTTAAACAATCAACAAGCAAAAGTAAAAACGATATAGTTATTACTTATAAATATAATTTCAAATGGTCAATAATTCTATAAAATTGTTCAAAGTATATAATTAAAGCGAACTATTCAACAAAACTTCAAAGTGTACCTACCGAAGTCCAAATATGTACACAATGGGAAATCAGGATCAATTAGACTAAAATTCTAATTGTGCTTATTAAATATTCTGTATGTACTTTTACATATAGAAACCTTTTATACATATATTGGATATATTTCCTTGTACCTGGAAACGTTGCACATTCTAGTAGTATGAGTGCATAAATTCAATCTATTACAAAATTTACACCTGCTGTTATCAGAAACCTTGATTTGAATAAATTGGATCGTATTACATTTCCATAGATTATTAAATTATGCATTTAATGTAATGGCTTAGGTGTATAATACAATTTAATAAAAACGAAATCCACAATTTTCAGAATTCTATATGAGAATCAGCATCCTATGCTCAATTATGCAGCTTTTATGGAAATTATATTTTATAGAATTTTTAAGCATTGAAAAATTTATACGCTCATTTCATAGATCTACCGCTGATTGAGACTGAGCAAACAATTGCCTTACATTGATAGACATATACATATGCACATATAAAATTGTATTTAAAAAGTATACTTATAGACCCGATTAATCATCGAGGTATTTAAGCATAAATTCAAACGAACTAAATACCAGTATTTCTCGTTTTCAGTTTAATTCAGCAGTGCTCTTACATTGTTTGGCTTATCGGTTCACTTCGTTTCTCGCGCTCACTGTGACAGCAGCCTAAGGGTATCGGCATTTCGAGCTTAGCTCCTGCGATACCTTTTCCATGAAAAGTGGTTATCATTTGTGTCAAGTGCACAAAAAATCCGACCGTCGTAAATCAAAGTCATAAAACGAATAAATTGAGCAATATCACTAGCAAACACCCAAGGAATGCTTATCCAGATATCCAATCTTAACAGTTTTACCAATTTTACCTTCTTTCAACGTGAACTTATAAGAAAAGCGCCATTACGTTGCAATCTTGCCAAGAATAAGAAATGTCACACGAAAAAGAGAAAGCAATAATTCTCTTGAGTCATAATAATTTTCCGAAATGTTCGCTATTTGCCAGAAATTTTATGAGTTATCGCAAATTGTTACTACTAGGTATATGGCAGCACCTTCCCAGAAAAATCAGGAAATATAAAAATAGCTGAGGATAATGAACGGACGGAAATATCCTTTTATGTGACCTCTCACATTTACTGCTCTGCTCTTGGTACTGTTTGCGAAATCAGCAAAATCAAATATAATGCCTGCTTGTGTCTTCTGTGCGCCATTTTGTTCAATCGTATAGCGACATGTTGTAAACCAGAGACGCAAATCAAATTTCATTGGTAGAATTCAGTCAATAATTGGCTTTCTCTAGAGTACAACGAAAGTTAGAATAAATTGAACCTGAACTCTGTTAGAAATTTTTATAGTGCTCCCTGGAAATGCTTTTCAATTTAATTTACCGAATTTCAAACAAACTATAAAATTATAAGGATACATGATGTCAGTACTATTCGTAATAAAATTAAAATTTGAGGAACCGTTATTTAATATTTATATTATACCTATGTTATAGACTGTAAAATTGTGCTAAACCTATTAACGCGGCCCCATTTTTTCTGAGTTTATCACTATTTCAGAGGAGGGATCAATAAAAAGTAACAAACATTGACTATCTCTTATATGTATATTTATTTACTTAATACTTAACAATAAAAACCTCAAAAGTAAAGAAGAGATTATAAACCATTTTGATATGGACCGTGGTAGCAATAAGTTTTGGACACAATCACAAATTTTAGTAACAGTCACAAACTTCCAAAACTGGGTGAAGTACCAAACTAGGGCAATTTAGAATTATTTAACTTAAGTAATAACATTTATATGACACGCCGTTCGTTGCAAACCGTCGCATACACATTATGTAAGTTGCGGAATGACTTCTAGTTTTAGCTATTAAACCGCGAATTTCATAAAGTAATATCAAATCTGTACTAAATTGAATAAAAAACTTCATTTCATTCATTCATTTGATTTAATGGAGTTTATTACATAATGTATGAAAAGATAGTTTTAATGGACTCATTTTTATAAATTCAACTCTGAAATTTTTAGAAGTCAAATTTTTTCCATCTCGGTTTTCTGCATATTATCTATCTATTTCTTTGATAGGTACGTCGCGTCGTTCATGATTATCCTTGTCCATAAATCGAATATCAAAGATACTTTATTTTTGTTTTTTAGTATAAGAGACACTTGCTAAATATGGTGTTGAATAAAATACAAGAAAAATCCTGATGGAAAAACTGTCATATTCAAAATTTAGACATTTTAGATATCTCAATGAAAAGGGACTGACAAAAATATTTGTATATTCGTTACTTCGCCCACCAAGTATATATTTTAATATTTTAAAATCAATCTAGAGCGACATACATATAACAATTTCAGGGAGTTATGAAGATTTTATTTTTTATCATTTCCCATCGTAATATTAAATCTATTTTGATGAAAGACTTATGAAACTTAACTTTAGAATAGGTAGTCCAGAGCTTTTTTATTACATCCTGACTTGACTATAAAATTCAGCAAAATAAGAATAAAATTATTTTTGCAAATTTAGTGGAAAATTAAATTGATTGCTTTGAATCAAGTAAGGCGTCTTGTGAATCCACTTAGAAGGAGGATCAGCTTTTATTTTCTGTAATGGTATGCCTTTCAGGTGTGTTTTCCTTCATGTTAGCTTCTTTTTAGGTTACTCTGTTCCTTGGAGGAATTTCCAATAAAACGAAAGAAAGTAATTTAATTTTATTGTTCTTTCCGACTCATAAATTTTAAATTAATTTATTTTGTAACGTTCCATGCGAAAATGGAAAAAGAACTTTACAACGCGACAGGATGCCAAGGATTCCTTTTAATTTATGAGTGCGTATTTGGTGAATTAAAATAAAAGCGCTTTTGCTTCGCTCGACTTTGTTTTCCCATTAAATTCCTTTAACTTGATTTTGAAAAATGTTGTAAATTCAAAGTATTTTCACAGACTATTTGAAATGAGTTTGCGACTATGCATTTATTATATGAAACCCTCGTTACACTGTCAATATTGAAAGTATCAAAGCTGCTCAAACACGAAATATATAGGGATTGATGACTCTTTCAAAACGTATGGAAATTGCAAACTTTAATTGAGGAGCGTCGGAACAAAAACCGTTAAATCCCATTTTCACTTTTTTTTTGTTAATGATCTCAATTGGTTGTTTTCCTACATATCTTTCTTTGTCGTCAATGTAAACTGGTCGAAAACTGATAAATCCCCTCCAAATCCTTCCGCGAAATACCCGGATCTGAACATAAACCGATAAATCCGTCAATCGTACCAAATGAAGATGACGATCGGAACAAAGATCGTTAAATCCTTAGTAACACAGATATTCAGCCGCTTTTTATCATGAAATACCGATATATCCTGCAGTGTTTTATCGAAAACCGATATATCCAGTTGGTTTTGTCAAAACCCGATATATCCATTTTTGTTTTTTTAATATCTCAACAAATACCGTGCACACGAATGTAGAATTCAGGTTTCCAAACAGTGATTCCAACATCAATAAATTGATAAATTTCGTTCAATCCCAAATTAGAAAACCATGAGCTTGGCTATATTTTTACAATTTCCCAACAAAAACACAAAAGGGATTTAGCGGTTTTTGTTCCGACGCTCCTCAGTTGGTTTGGTCAAAAACCGATATATCCATTTTTGTTTTTTTAATATCTCAACAAATACCGTGCACACGAATGTAGAATTCAGGTTTCCAAACACTGATTCCAACATCAATAAATTGATAAATTTCGTTCAATCCCAAATTAGAAAACCATGAGCGTGGCTATATTTTTACAATTTCCCAACAAAAACACAAAAGGGATTTAGCGGTTTTTGTTCCGACGCTCCTCAATTTCATGCACAATATTATAAATTGAGTTATTAATTCCCCGTCTTTTCCTTAATAATTTTAACTTTCGTCTACAAGTAAGCCGAACATAAACTTTCTATATTGTTTTTACTTCTCAGGAATTATAACTCTTACTTTCCCTCAATAGATTTTCATTATAAAGGGTTGAATTAAATCGTGCCCTTGTCATCTGATCACTTTTTATTTAATTTTATTTCTCATATCTTGTTTATCAAGCCATATTTACTTCTTGAATTGTCAGATGGTGTTACATATATAGCAGTCGATGAATTAATAAACTTCTGATTCTCACAATATAGTCGCAAATTAAAATTGAATGTTTTCCTAAAAATTGCAGCAGCGTTGGGTAATAAATAATGTATTTTTATAATTGATAGCTTATAGACAAAATCCTTTCATCATTTAAGTAAAAAATACTTCAAAGAGATGAAAACTGCGTCATATTTGTGATGCGGGAAATCTTCGGAATTTTCCAGTAAAAAGGCTTAAAAAAAGGGTTTATTTTTAGAAATTGAATTATCAATAACAAAAGAATAAATTGTCATGCCACTTTGAGTATAAAAGCCTCAATAATAAGAATTTTGGATTCAAAATTTCATAACTTATTTTTATATGGATTTCATATGTACCTATATAAAGAACCGAAATATGAAGAAAAACTCTATTTTTAAAATGTCAACCGAAATATTCCTTAAAATAAGTGTGTAAAATCTAAGGCGCCCCATTGCGTGAATTTCTGGCCCCCTTTATTCATAAAGGACTTCAAAATTGAGTTCAATTCAATTGCTCAAATAAACGAGATAATAGGACGCTTCTACAGTATGAAAAAAGTGAAAAAATGTGAGTTAAATAGCTTCTCGCTTCGATTCGACCTTTTTTTCAATCGAAACCCATTGGGGAAATGCACGACGACGTCGAAATATGCAGCCATGTGTATTATTAAATTTTCTCATTTCAATAAGTCGGAGAATATTTTTCGAAGCCAAAATATTCAACATGATGTGGAGGAGGATCAAAGAACGATTTGAAGGAGTGAATAGCCTAACAAAGTGGAAATATTTGATGTCATGAATGAGACTCAAGCTGTTTGCAGACGCCACATAAACCAGTCTAATATCGGAAAGACGAGACGTAATATAATATAACCAAGTGATATCATACACACATAATTTCACTTTTATTATATACGAGGATAATTTTATTTAATTAAAATAATCGTATTACACCTGTTGTATTAAAACCTTGCAAAGGTAAAAAAGAGAACATTCCCTTTTCTTGTTTGCCTCTAAGTCTTCAAAAAGACCCTCAGATAATTTTAAGACAATTCAATTTAAGGAATTTTCTGTAAGTGGCACTATTGATATTTAACCAGACGTGCCGCTCTTTATTATCCTTAATGAACTAGTTTACGTGGACTGCAGCCTTTTCAGTTTTGTTTTATCATGTATCGTGCTGTCTGACGTTGTTCTGGCATAAGGTGTTGAACAATAAAACGTGACCGGAAACAGCTCTTGTTTAGACAGTAATAGCGAAAACGGATATTGTTACCAAAGAAAATTAGCCACTTGGCACGATTGCACGTAAATACATAGTTTAAAAGAACTGCGTGTCGATAACAATACCCATAGAGTGTTTGTTAGACCTTAAAATAACAAGGTTTAAAAGAAACTAAAGGTTTACGACGCTAAATGGTAAATCTGGATGACATAAAAATCCATCGTTCTAAAATTATACATATGTAGCTTAAAAATGGTATAATTGAATACATACAAAGTTTGCTGCGAAATCTGACGAAAAACTTGAAATGTGAAAAGCTATATAGAAATCCAAAAAACAGTTTAAAGCTGGTTAAGTGTGTCGCATATCACATGAAAAAAATAACGTTCGAAAAGCATGTAATGTATACTTAATTAAAAATTTCCTTACAATTATGAAATACCATTACATTTTATTACTTATTACTTCTACAAAACATTAAGAAAACAATCCAGAAATAAAATAATAAAATAATAATGAAAAAACAACAATTTAATCTTATTCTTTTTTATTATACAAATTAAAACTTCGCATAGTATTTATATTGTCAATAGTTGGAGACTTTCAAATAAGATTTTTTACATACATGTACATATACTTATGTAGGTATAAAAATATTGAAGCTTAAAATTAATTTTTAGGATTTCGTGAAATATGGCTAACCAACGTCTGAAAGAGTATAAAAGCAGTGTAGAGTTTTAAAATCATAACAGATAATTCTGATAAAATATAAGGCGTGTCAATCGCCTAAGATCCAACTACTATTCAAATATATAAAATTATGGAACAGACATAATTATTTTCATTATTAATATTTTTAATTTTAGCCTGGTTTTTTTTTTTAATAACAACTCTTATGTACATATGTAGCATCGGTGAGACATTAGTATAATATCTGCAGTTTTCTCATCGTTTGCAAAGATGAAAGCGGCTCTTACGAGCGCCAAAAGATGTGTAATGCATTTCTTGGTCGACAGATTTCACTTTCTGAGGCTGCGATGATCAAAGAAGTTGCATCTGAAGGAACGTCGCGTCGCGTCGCCTAGCGAAACGACGTACGAGACCTTTGGTTGTTTTCTCAGCGATTCTTACGCTTCAAGAAACTAGCTACAATTTCCCTAGCTTCGCTGCTTCTACTGATTGTGAAATACATTCTGTTCTACGAAAGTGACTGCCACTTCTGAAAATCAAATAAAATATAAAGTCTTCTTTATTTCTTTTAAGTTTTTCTCCTCTATCCCTTATAATCCATTCTAAAATCAAGGAGTAAGTGTGCTCAGTTGCTTCACATATGTAACTTTGAAGCGGCATAAAATAAATTTTTCGGAGGCAAGAAAACCAACATATGCTTTGAAAATTTTGTCTTGCATAACGTCTGGAGTATGATTAAAAGAAAAAAATAAAATAAACAAAAATAAGGTAAGGAAAAATGGGATGCATGTCTATATATGAAGAACAAAAACATAGACGACGAATTATATTTAGTCACTTCACAAAAGTTACATATTTGCATACATCCTCTGTGATCCTTTCAGGAAATGTAAAAGGATACTTCGCAAGGAGCTGGTTTTACACCACACGACACGACATTTAGACAGAAGTCTGCAAACAAAAGTGCTGTCGTCTGTCGGCATATGACTTCGCAGAATCTTATTTTAATTCAATTGTCTTTGAGATAGTGCCTATATGCAATTTCGAAGACATTACTCTTGCTCTGGGTGCAACTGCCTGTCTTCAGCAGGAGCATGAGAGCATTTAAGTGATTAAGCAATCTTGTTTTTCGCATTATCTTCCTACATGAGGATTTATTTAAAGTTTTTCCCAAATTCATGAGATATCGTGCTTTAACTGCCGAACCTTGTCGGATGCTATAGAGCCCGGCTAAAGTCGACTGCGGCTGCAAAATGATGTCGACAGTTTGAAATTTTCCTTAAGGTAGAAGTTTTAATTAAATCGGGAACAGATTTACTAAATATCCCATGTGCGGTGGATGTTCTAATTTTTTAAGACTGCATTTTTCCAATTAGGAAATGTCAAATAAGCGAAAAAACTTTCTAGTTTTGCATTAAAATGCATGAAAATTTAGCATAGCTAAGATAGAACTAATAAGTACAATTTGCACCCCACAATTACTATCAGAAGTCTCTCCTCCAGTTCTTGCCATGCTCCAGGCAAAATGAATGTAATACTTAAGGAATTTTGTGAAAGATGTTAATATCGCAGAGCAAATGAAAATTTTGTTTTGAAGTTTAATTAAAAAACTTTACATGTTGTAAGTACTTGAGCCGCCGTAATCAGCAAATTTTTTTTCTGCATATTAAAGTCAGAATACAGATTCAGTTCCTTCTCCTGGATATTAAAGTTTTTTCCTTAGGCCGTGGTCGTAGTGAGCACTAAAAAAAAGAAGATAGGAAATGAGAAAAAGCTTAATTTTCTTTTTATTTTGTTTTAGATGAATTTTTCATAAAATGCAGATTATTCGAATATCGAAATGCAAACCAGAATCGTGCTTATTAAAGATGTTATGTCAGTTCGGTGAAATTTGGTAACAGATGCCGTAACTATAAAATTGTTGTAGATACTATTGAAAATCGATTGAAATCTGCAGAATATCGATACAATCATGTTTTAATAAAATAAAGAAATTTAATGTTTAAAACGATTATGTTATGAAAGGATGTAAGACAAAAATTTAATTCTCAATTTGTTAAAATCTGTACTAGAAAAGTGTACCAATTTTTTCCATTAGTGTTGGTATGAGATTCTTCAATCTAAGGAAGTATTTTAAACTATCTGCAATTTTCCGAATTTTCTAAATTTGCTTTATTATGTTTCTAAAGCTTTACTTTGAAGAACACTAAATTGTTACAATAATCTTTTGAGGTAAAGAAAAACAAAAAATCTTTACTTATCCCATCGAGTGGCGTATCGTTGAAAATGGAATTTAAAATCTTTGTGAGGTTTCTTAAATCGTTTTATAAAATTATACCCCGTTTTTGAAATAATCTATTACAAATTGGCCATTTTCAAATAGGTTTGTGTCGGGCAAGACATCAACCTAAACGCAATTTTGGAAAAATCTGTATGTATGTATATGCGCAAATATGTATGTATATTTGTATGTATGCATGTGTGTATGTACATTATTATTTTACTCGTATTTTTCTCTTGGCTGTTTTTTTACATTTCGTTTATGTTTTAATGATTGTAATAAAAAATTTGTACATTACCTACTCTAGCAACTCTGAAAAAATGTAAATTCCAACTCCACTTCAACATTTTAAATAATATTATAAAAAAAACCAGGGAAAAAGATCTCTTTAGTGCATAATTTAACTACTGCAATAAATTAGGTTTGAACTATATTCTTAAAACTAACTAAAACCGCCCTAATAGCACTTGAAAACACTTCTTACAAGTTAGCAAACGCAAACTCGCGCAGTAAGTATTCGAACTAATTTTGTAAGTTGTGCTCGGTGCTACGTGCACTATTCGGCTGGAGGCGCCCCAAGAAAGGTAAAATCGATAGAAGAAACAAAATTGCACGAATTTGCACGCCTTTCTCGCCATCCGGAAGAGGTGTAGGCAGATCCCTTTCTGACCCCGCTGCCAGAGAACGAGACCAGGATAGGCGAACTCATTGGGGATAATTAACGTCTAATGTCTTAATTATGAATAGTAGGAAAAGTTCGTGAAATACATGACGGCGCTCCGGTCTGTGCGGAGCAATTTATAAGCAAAATGGCGGGTGGTGATAGACCCAGAATTAATTGCACGGAAATTGATCATGCCTTGAATTTCATCGATATTCAGAACGATGATAATAAAATAGATTCCGCTGGCAACGTACGAAATCAGCAATTGGTGCAAGAGAGCCAAAAAACTTACACAACTGAAAGAAATACGTCATCCGGGAATAAACCGAAAACAATTTCAGCAAAATGATACCGCGGTAATTATTATGAAACGTGAGTAGCTGAGTTTCCATTAAATATTCATAGAAGCAGCTTCTCCCTTAGCAAAATCCCTTCCTGCTTTCATATTTTCAATGGTTGGGAAACGAAAGAACATAACCCTCTTTTTTTTTTTTATTATATAAATGATTTATTGAAACGGTTCAGCTATTGAAGTGAATTCAGATACCACACATCAAAGAGTTTTGAGAGAAACTGCTTTCAAAATTGAATTGTAAATATGTATATTTGTATGTGGTATATAACTTATCCCGAATGCGCTTAATTAGGGTAGAGTCCTGATTATTGTTGTCTTATTGTAAGTAAATAAAGTAAAATAAATAAAACTAAACTTACATGCAAACATTTCTATTGCCTACCACTTTTTTGAATGCTTTAAAAGTTATGCTAAGTTCCTAAAAATCAGTCATGCTTGTTGTAATTATTAGTAGAAACTCGAATAATAATTAAAGATTTGAATTTATGAATGATTTGTTAAAGTTTTTAACATGTCATGTTATTGTTCTCATAAAGTTCATTTATCTGGGTCATAGCTGACCAAAATTTTGATATTATCTACAATATCAAGCAAACAAAATGTTTGATTGACTTAAATCCAACTTAAATCAAACTTATGCTAGCCAGGCAGTTTTGAATCAGCTTAAGTTAACCAGGCACAACCTGATTTCATTCAGCCAGATTTGAGCCTAATTTACGTAACGTCAAGCCAAAGGTAGGCCAGGCTTGAGTCAAGGTGAGGAGAGGCTTGGGTAAAGTTTGAACCAAGCTTAAGCCCAATGTAAAGGTTTAGGTTTTTTATTAAACCATGACTGAGGAATCCACCGCTTTTCATATAGGTAACCAGATTTATAGAAAAAATTAAAATCGATGTTTTCCTAATAAGGTAAGCTAAATAAAGTTCTTAAAATAATCAGGCACACGCAAAATCACTATCACTGAAAAATAATTTTTTTGAAAATACCTCGTTTAACCAAAATTGTTCAGTATACCTACCGGACAAAATTTTTGAGATTCTTAAACTTTCTTTAGGAAAAAATAAATCAAAAATGTTTTAATATGAGCCAAGCAAGTCCTGGTTCGCAAATAAAATTTTTTGAGTTACGCTATTGAAATTCAATTTAAAATTTTAATTTCCAAAATAGTAATCATTCGCTTATTATGTAACAAAAGCAAACAAAAAATATAGTTCTTACGCTCATGGTTCTAACGAATAATATACCCTTATTTTTGAAAATTATAAAATATTTACGAGTTACTTAATATGATTTTTTCAAAAAATATGGCTATAATTTTAAAGTTTCGAAAATCAGCACGAATCACTGGAGGGTTAGAGCAATCAATTTGGTGACATTCAGAGGCATGGATATAAATTAAACAAATTTATTAATGGTTGTTTTCTCAGGGGGTTCCTAAATAGTCGCATGGATCACCTGATACTCTTACTAAGGTAGGTACACGTCGAATGGCTTAGGGCAAAGACAGAAAATCCTTTGATTTGTGTGCAAGTTCTACTGATGTGAAATGGAATTAACTGTGACCAAGTGTCGATCATGTAGACAAGAGTTAAGTAACAAATCCTTCCCATGTGTTTGGTCAGGTTGAACCAAAGTGCAGGAATAGGCGATTATCTCTAGTATTGATTACGCTGCTTTCCTTTATCTTTCTAATAATTTCGGGTGCTCCATGCATGAGAGATTCTACTTGAGAAAAATTCAATACTTATTTATATTGTTGATGCATTGCGATATTAATTCAGCCGGTAAATTTTTTTTATGGTATTTGGTGAAGAATTATAAATCTGATTTTGGGGCCTACGAAACAGATAAAAAATATAAAAAAGTGAAGTAGAGAATAAGAAAAATATTAAAGTTTTATTAATCTTAAAAGGACAACTTTTGAGATATCTTCACTACTTCTTCATCAATAACGTTTTTAGTATTTGTTTAAATTTTTGTTCAAAATAATAGAATTCAAATTCAGAAACCAATAAGACAGGAATGAACTTAAGATTTTGTCTACAGTGGAATAGATTATCACAAAATTATATTTTAGAAAGCTGCTATTGTGTAAAAACAATATGGAATTAGAAACACCCAGATAATCGATATCGATATAAAATAATACCACTATGAGCAGTTAAAAATTTATTTGAAATTTTTGTAACACGTAAAGTTTGAGCAAATGTTTGTATCTATTTCGACTGTTTTCGGAGTAATCATGACACTTATGTTTTAATAAATATTTTTAAATCAAGTGCACACTCTACTATGAGCGATTTGTATAAGATATGTAGATTACTTACTACTTGCTCATTTATGTATGTACATATATCTAATTGTTCATCTAATTCCTCATTTAAACTAAGCATGGACTCTCTTTAAATAATTCCTATTAGTGGATCTATAAATGAGTTAAGTTTTATTCAATAGTCTCCGAAATAATTTAGCCGTTTTGCACCCACTCAAATCTGTTAATCGAATTCTAGTTATTCAAGTGTCACTTCATATTGCTTCATTCACTATTCACGCGGAAATTTTCCACTGAAATTAATTTAATTCAACTCGCGGAATTTTAAAAGTGACACATTTTTCGGCATTGTGTTGTGTCCCGAGCAGTAGTTGGAATGCTCGATGCCAACGATGCTGATGTTGCATTATTGTGTCCCTCTAAACGGACAAAATTGCCATTGGAGGCGACGTGTAGCTATTAAATGCACCCAGAGTAATTAAATTTTGTGAGAAGGTTAAGCGCAACTAGCACAGAAATGTCCGATAAATTCAATTAAGAGCTTTAGACTTCGTCCATCATTTACATTGCAAATAGTCATTTTCGGAACTGGAATTGTATTATAACGTTTTGATTAAATTGTGCATTCTGTCATTCACATTATAATAGACAATTTACGATAGTCCTTTGAAAGTAATGCAATAAAAGTCAAATTATCTCATTAACATTATTTGATTGTATTTATTCGTATATAGTAACGGAAATGTAATTTTGCTAATTGCTATCCTTCGGGGACTTACTTTTATCATTAATTTTAAAAGATTAACCTCTTATATATTTTAATATAAAGCTTGGCTAGATTTAAATTGCAAAGTCCTGTTGTTAAACTCTGAAAAAGAGTCCTTGTTTTAATTTCGTTAAAATGTCCCCAAAAATTATATTTAGTTTTATTTTTAAATTGTTTTAATTTACTGGGTTAAAATCTAAACCTAAAATCAAATGTAGGTACATACAAATTTATATCTTGTTGTGCATTTTTACTCTTTAAAAAATTTCTTTATTCAAGTAGTATTTTTACAAAAACTAAATGGATATTTCCTGGTGAATATTTACGTTATGTAATATAAATGTTGTACACATATCATTATTTTCCTGTTAATTTTTGTATAATTTCAAATTTTTAAAGCGTAGAATTATCTTATTTTTGGCATTTAAAAAGATAATGGTGTCTCATCTTTAGTAAAACAAAAAACATTACATTGTCCCTAGTTTTCCTGTTTAAATAGCCAACCAAAATGCTTGCGAATTAGTTCCTCAGAATTTAAGCTTTTACTACTATATGTACATATGTAAGTACACACAGTCAACTTGTTTGACATTTCCGCGATATGAGTCATCCGTCATCAGTCAGCAAAAGCATAAATCTTAAGTTGCAAGTGCCCTATCCTTTAATAATTCTGTAAATCTCTCTTTTCTGCTCTTTATGGTATTATTCAAGTGTGTGTAACTTTCACTTAATCTTCTTTGCAGTCCTGCAGATATCACGATGAGATTTTTATTGCACTATGTATATGTTATGCATGGGCGGATGTCCTAACCAGCAAAGCATAACTATACGAAAATCGATAGCTTATCACATCGCTGCAGATCCGGTTGACATATTACTTAGAGTGCATGGGAATAAGATTGATGACTTTATTCTTCCCGAAATCATGTTCTATCTCCAGGGAGCACGAGAAGCACCGAGTGGATCGTGCGATGTGTGTGGTGTTGCTGCTGCTTGATTTCAATGTTTTCAGCAGATTTATTCAGCTTTCACAGGAGAAAATAATAAATGAACCAATGCCATGCCTTTAGTGTAAAAAGTTGTTTTCCACTCACTATTTTTTTACTTATTAAGCGCTAACAGATTCAGGGAGCAAAGGTGACTACTATTTTTTCATTTCACTTATTATTTATTAACGCTGTCGCGTTGGCAAGGTCATTTTAAATTAAAGTTTGATGAAATTTCTTTGATAGTTCCTACCTGTAATTAAGTAAGATGAACTAGCTGTTACAAGTTCAAAGGGTTACATAGGAACATTAAAATTATGATCTATGACCTTCGTAACATTGAAAACTTTAGTTCACCTAATTTTGCAAATTTTTGCGCAGGAACTGCACCAAAGTGTTCTTAAAAGTGCATTCTATTAAAATACATATGTAAAAGAACCGGTTTTTTAAAAAAATTATTTCGGGATGTAATGATACTCTTAATATATTATGTATATTAGGTAATATTATATTTTATTTAAATAATATCATATTTTAGGATTTTATTTATGATTATCGATACTGTGGAGCATTGGATACTTTAATGAGATATTTTATAGCAGATTAATTTATTAATTACTTTACAAGTATCGCTAAAAAAGTCAATTCTGGTTTTGTACTTAAAACAGCTTTTACGTGTTGTACAATTTCCAGAAAATTTTTTTATTTGCTCCACTTCCACCATGTGGGTATATGTATTTCCCAATAATTTCCAATAAAAAATATCTCGAAAATCTTTTCAAATTCATTTTTCAAAAACAAATTTCAAGTCAGAAATAGCATTAACAATTATAATATTGGTATATTTTATCAGTCAGTTTGGAAAGTTGATTATAATGAGATTGGTGATGATAGTAATGAAATTGAAATGACGACAACAAAATTCAGAGCTATAAGAATGACTTAGAAAGTGAAGGGTTACTACGGGTGGAGGGTGGGTGGTACGATAAATTGGTTGGTAAAACAGGAGGTACTTAAGCTAAAAGCATTTATGTGATTGATTAATGCGTCGAGATTTACGAAGTGTGTGAAGGAAGCCTTAGACAAAACCTGAAGGTAGGCTTTGATTTGAGCAACTGACTCCTGATAAATTACACATAATCCTTGGAGAAATTGCGGTAAATATATACCTAACTAAAATCCTTGATTTATATAGAAATGGTTTACTAAGCTCACTCCGCGCATATACAAAGATTTTTAGGTAGGGCTTTGAAAGGACAAGCACTTGCAGGTTCAAAATATTGATGGTATTTGGGACAGATTTTATATAGTAATTTTCTAATAATGGATTAATTCTGCTTCATTTCTATTTTAAGGAAGTACATATTTCCACTTTTACAACTCAGCCCCTGATGTTGAGAAAGCCATGCGTCACGAAATTTTACTTTCGAGTCCATGAGAATTAGTACGTATTGAAAATTAGCATTGTTAAGTGAACATGCACTTTGCATTTCATATTTAGACCCCCATGTGATAGCCCATATTCGAAATTTCAGACTAGTTCATAATTTTGTTCGTATTTTAGAAGTAACAACATACAAACAACAAATCTCCTCATAAATGCGATATTAAAATTAGTAAATGATGTAGAATTTTTTATTCTTGAGAAATACTGGTACCCATATTAAAGATAATATTCCATAAGTTGTTTGTTTCCTTTAGTAAGTACTATAACTAAATAATGTGCACTATGCGCAAAACTTTTAAATTCTGAAAGTGCTTAATCGCTTTTATTTTAGGAAGTTTTCTACCTTACTTTAAACTATATAAAAAACATCAGACGAGAGTTTCCAACTTAGCTTAGCTTCTGAATTATTTTAAATGGATAATCTATTCATACAAATCCCTTCGAATACTAGATTAAAAAATTCTATAAAAAATTTGGTAAAGGATAAAGACAAGATTAGCTATGGATAGCCGATCACTTATACAAAATTCAATAGATTAAGTATATATGATAATTAGATTAAACACTTTCGCACACGTCTTAAATATGCATGCCAAAATCAAATCGTGAACCTAATAATTCAAATTGTTTTGTATTTCGGAAAACTTTTGCCAGGAAATCAATAAGAACATAAGCATTCAATACGATCTTCTAATTAAATTCCTGAGCATTGAACTATTTCCGGGTGAAACATGGAGTGGGTGAGAACTAAAACAAAATACCGAAACTGGCAGGAGAACGCTGTCTTTTATTTTGTGGTCAAACAATCCAATTTTTTGCCTTTGGGTTTTTGTAAGCATTCCAGACAATGAAAGGAAGACTCTGGCAATGAAAGGCAATTAGTTTGTGCGCGGACTTGTGAAAAGCAGAAAAGAATTTACAATTGGAAAAATCGGTATGCCATGGACTACTACGATACGAAAAAAGTGAAATTGGTTGTATGCGAAAGATTTCGGAAATGTACGATTAATGTCTTTTCCCTTGAGATACAATTGAATACAACGAAAGTTAAAAATGGTTAAATTTTCAAATTAGAAAACGTCTTTCCTTCATGCTAAATAAAGCATAGGTAATATAAAAAAAAAGTCTCGAAAAAAAGAAACCAGTTTTAAATTTTTAGAAAAATTTGTATATAGACGAGATACGCAATAAGCCTAATGAAGAATTCTCATAGTTAAGCTCATTAAATATTTCACCTAACCACAAATTAGGACAGAGAGCCCTTAAAATATTAAAAAGTCATTAGATTGTGGAAAATCTCTAGATTGAGTGTAGAACTTCCGAGGAAAATACTTAACGTCTAATAAACTTATACTTGACTAAGTACATTTTTAACGAAGGAAAGAAATTACCTCCCTGAAGACCCAATTCGAAGATCCCACGAGGAGGGCTTGATGTAATTATTTACGGAACGCATATGTTGGCAAGGACCAGCTGAACCTTTCAAAAGGATAAACTGATTCAACCCTTAAACACGCGTATAAAGTGAACCCCAGTAAAAGTCGCTAGCTCAGCCAGATATTGGTCCCGGACTTTGTTAAATCTGATATCAATTTTCCAAAGGGTCCAAAATGGGAGCCCATTCCTCTGCGGAACCTTTACAAATTATTAGGGACTTTTTGGCTTTTCTAATTAATATTAAATAAGGAAAGCAATACGCCCTGTCCCAGCCGCCTTCCTCTGTTTTTCCTATGTTTTAATGTGGTTTGAATAGATTATTTCTGGTTTTAAATCTAATTTGAGACAACTCCCCGTTCTAATAAAATAATTTTTTTCGATGTATTTCGAGAAAATTTTATAAAACTCAGATAATTTAATTCGGTTCTTCTAATTATAAGTACATAATACCATGAAACATGTAAAAGTACGTACTCATACACTCCAGCATAAATAGTGTACTTGGAAAATCTTCGATTTTATGTTGCATCCCCGCCCTGGTGTTCCTTACTACTCGTAATATATTTACATCCTCACACGTCCGCACCTGGGCTACGTAATAGGATTACGTTTATCTGGTGAAACCAATTGCGGTGTTAACGTGACATAATCCAACCAAAAATTCCACACTAGTCTGGAAAATTTACTGACTTTCATATTTTATGAGAGTTTTCCAACTTTTGGCTTATCGCCGCCACTAATTTATTGGAATGAAACTGAACTGAGAAATGCGGGCATTTATCTGCAGATGTATTCAATTCAGATAAGCTTTTAATACTTACTTTTTTTTCAAAAATATATATATGTATAGCAAAATTAATTGAACTTATATTAGTCCACCAGAAAAATGATTCGAGATATTACATATATTTCCGTAATAGGTACCTACCTATTAGTTGCGTAATTTTCCGACTTCCGATCAGTGTCAAATAAAAAAACAATTGACTCAGTCAGATTTAATTAACATAATTAGTGATTTTAGATTTTAGAGGCTGGCACTGGCATTCTTTCTTATCGATTAATAAGAATTCCCTCTAGATGAAATTCAAATAAAAGGGCCTTTACAGATTAGTTTCATCATATCAATTTTCGGAAAAAAAAAAGTATTTTTTAGTAGGTAGTTAATTCATACCTTAAAATTGTAATATTTGATCAAATATTTAGTATATTTATACTTTTTTACTTTAATGTTTATTAACATAGAATAAAAATTATGAGACACAGCCCAAAGAACCTTTTGGTTATAATAAGACTTAAGATTTGGAAAAATTTTCTGCTTGAATAAAAATCCTATTATGAATTATTAGAACTTTTGTAAATTCTCTATAGTGAATTAAACATAGTTTGATTTCCAATATATGAGGGAATACTTCAGATGTTTTTGGGAACTTTAAGTCTACTATTATTTTAATCTTAATATATGGTTATGAAGGGAAAACAAATTTATAATGCTTGGGTGAAGTACATATTTCTCTGCTAATTCTAACTGATTTTTCTTTTTATTTATGTATTTTATCGTTATCAATTGGATAAACCTCTGTTTAAAAATCGTTAATTTCTTCAATGTAAGGTACATTTTTCATTTGAAACTACATAGTGCAATTGTTTAGCATACATGGCAAAAGTAATAAGCCTTAAAATAGATATTTCATTTTGGTCGTTATGTTTTTCTTGGAAGTAGCTTAGGATTAAGGTGTTATTCTTAAATTGAGAATCCGATAAAAATAATACAACTAATAAGGTAAAAATGTTAAATACGGTAACCGCAAAAACATAAAAAGTTTAAGCTCTTCTTAAAAGCTCGTGAGAAATTTATTCAGGCTTAGGTGTGGGTACTTTTAAACCCTATAAATTGTACCACGTGGTCGTATATAAAGCGAAAAAGTTAATGAAAGATTCAAGTGGTGCTGGGAAAACTTTTGCATGATTTCACACCATAGATTTGTTAATTTCAGGCTTCACTGGACTCCATTAATTTGGAGAGAAGCGATGCTCCGGCGATCTTCATCCGTGCTGAAAACATCCCTCCGCCATGAGCAAATAGTTGCTGCCACAGAGTTGCGATGGCAGGGTAATAGACGGAGTGTAGAATTCGTCGACTCAGCACCGGAAAAGGAAAAATTTAATTTGAAAAGGAAGTGAAATTTAGCGAGTAGTGTATAATAGCAACTGAAAGGTGTTTGAGCGCTTTTCGGCTGTTGTTCTTTACATTCATTGGCACAGAAGGCGCTGTTCACACGTGCGCCTCGCTCTCCGCCGATTCACAGGAGTTTTCCAGTCCATTAAATTGATTACGTCTGCCGTTGAAGCAAATTAGATTTCCTCTTCCTCCGTGCAAAAACACTCTCCTGCCTGTCGTTATAGAGCAAATGGTGGCTGGATATTAAATTGTACCGAGCATGAGAAGCCATTTAATCAGATTTGACGGATATTTGGCTTTATGTATTCTTGTGGTTCTCCACGAGCTGTTTTCTCCTATCCTTGTAAAGTCATTTATGTAAGTCAAATGACTTAAGAGTTATTTCAACCCTTTTTAAGTTAGCAACTAAATTGAGTTACACAACGAAATACTTTGAACTATGTATTTTGTAACTAGAAGTAAAATTCGTTTTAAGATTTCTTTATTATACCTACATACATCTAATTGATGTGATATCGTTTTTGCTCTTTTCATCTATCGGGGAATAATAAACACTTCTGCATTTCTAGAAAAGTTAAAGTCCATCAGCTCTAGATTTCCTCACTATAATATTACTTGTCTTAAACTATAGACGGTATTGATAACTGTGTATCACTCAATACCGCACCCAGCGAAAATCGTGGTATACTCCGAACTTAGGTATCTACTATTGAAACTCGATAATACGTATTTGCCATAGCTTTGTAGTAGGAAGCTAGATAACACTGGTCATCAAACTTTCAAATTTTTTTGTTACATGGATTCTATTGTCACATTTCAAATCTATTATAAAAAGGACACAATAAAAATAAAAGTAGAATTTAAATAACACATCAGTTTTTATTGTATACTAACAGTATAGGAAAAAACTTGTTTACAACGTTCTTCGATATTTAGCTTCTGGAATATCCCCCTTCATTGTCCAACAGTAATCTGCCAACATGTTTGCACTTCACTTGCCTTTGTATCTTTTCTCCTTGACTGAAATATCCTGATGGAAACGTTCACTCATTGCTTACAGCTCCCAGATTTTCTGGGAAATTTCCAAATAAAATGGGAGTCGAAAAAATGAATTTCGATTTACATCCCAGTGCTTTATAGGTCGTCAAAAGTTCATTGATCAAGTCTTTGTAGTTTTCGGATTTATTGTTTCCAAGAAAATCTTTATCCACGTTTTTCAAACCTACCCAGGCAAATTTTTCCAGTGAATTTAATTCTCTTTGAAAGATAGGGTCTTTAATTAACCCTTTTAGCATATTTGACGTATCAGGACATCATATGTATGTACATTTAGTAGTGAAGAGAATCCTGCATTCTCTTCACTACTAAATGTACATCGCTTTATTTACCAACTTTTTTTAGTTTGTAACACTTACTGCCTAGTGCCTAGAGTTATTTCAATATTATGGGTAGGAGCAAAGCACGTGTTTTTTTTTAATAAATTCTTCAAACTATGTTGCAGCATTATAATTTTTGCAACAATGTTTTTGAATAGTTAGGACTACCAACTACAAATTCAGGAAATAGAAACAACACTTTTTCTCAAAACATGTGGGTACCTACATACATACATATGTATATATTTTTATTTGTGCATTTCTTAAAAATTATACCTTCTACTTTCTTAAAAATTATACCTTCCTTCTCTAGTAAGTTTCATCTTTTCTATAAATTTCCAAGTGTTTCCAGCTTTACTTGTCTATATATTGTTAACATTTCTTAATTGATTTAAATATCAATTTATCGATTTTGAAATTATGAATTATGATCAATTAGTTATTCATCCTGCGCAGAACTGCGAAAAAGCTGTACGATGAATTTAAAATCTGTAGTGAGAAATTACGAGTCAGATGAAAGTACAAAAAAAAGAAAAATATATCCTTACCGAAGTGAAAGTTGCTAAATTAAAAACATAAAGCTTAATAGCTTGAATCTTGACGGGTGCTCTAAATCTTTGAATCATAATAAGCATAATTTGCTTGCTCTGCGCGTTCCATTCGAACCAGTTAGCTTCATAGAGGGCAAAAGATAAAGCTTCACTCTTCCATGATACTAAATTTCCGAAATAGCAGACAAGGAATATTTGAAACATCATGGTAATTTGGTAGATAACGTATCCCGCAAATTTAACCATATCGTCTAAAGGAGATAGCTGTTTGGAAAATAAATAAGTACAAAAATTTTAGTTGATAAAACGACTATACATTAAGCATATATTTACTTACAAAACTTAAAGCATAGAAGTTCACGCAGATAACTACAACTGAAATAGCCATTTGCACTGTAAAAGGACCCTTTATAACTCCTTCAACTTGTTTTGCAAATTGGAGAATATCTTGATGGAAATGAATGGACTTTTTCAATTCGTCTTCAACTCCCACTAATACAATATCTTTTTTAGAATTTTTTTGTTGCCTTAAACGCTCAGCCAAAATGTCCAGTTGAGATCCCAGAAAAATTAAGAGTGATGCTACCCAAGAGTCATATGTGATATTAATGCAGCAATGCATGAGGAGACCAAAATATTGGTAAATATAGAGAAGTAAAAAGTGCTGATCTCTGTCAATGGGATAGTATCCTTCCAAGGGTAGCTTTAACACTTTAAAACTGAACGGCATAAACATAACCCAATTTAAGGATATCAGAGAAATTCCACCGTAACTATCTCGCACAAACTTTGTCATTCCAGTTGCTTTTGTCATAATTTCAGACTCGCGTTCATTACGTGGTTTAAACAAGTCTGAGGAGAACAAATCAACCAAATATTTATGAGTACGATTGCGCAACTTCAATTCAATAATCTTCGAAAACATTGCAAACTCCGTGCTAAGCATAAAAAGCGAATCCATGGTTTTATCGAAATTATCGAGAAAACAAAAAAATTCGATGACCATACAGGAAATGTATAAAATCGTCCAAAAACAGAAAAATTTTGAAAAACGAAAGAAGTGCCAGGCTTTTCTAAAATTAGATGCGTTCCCCTCCAAAGGCCAAATGCCTAGAAAAATAAAATAAAACTTTTGATATTTGTAATAAACTGAATATAAACTCTCCAAATTCACAATTTTATTCGTAGCCATTTTAAACACCGTGCGTGCTTCAACTAAAACCCTTTATGGAAATTTTCTTGGTTAAATCCTATGAATCGATTGAATAATTTTCTTAATGACGACAATCATACAAAATGCTCTCTATTATATTCATGACCTGTAGTGCTAATTATAGCATATTTATGTTTTGTCATGACTGTTTGGTAGTTTCATCTGCACATTATAATTCAGAAGTGGTACTTATTTACACATGGAAGGTATTGATTTATATACGTGCTACTTATTTTTTAATTCAAACTTTGAAGCAAATATCTTATAACTTTTAGTTTACAATTTACTTCGAAGTGAAGCAGACGGTTTGAAATTTTTGCTAATGGCATATAGAAATGAAATTTGATTTTGAACAATTATTCATCAAACTAGGTGTTGATTCTCCCGAAAAATCAGATATTTATTTACATTTTATTGGTATACGCATTTGCAGCCTATTTTAATTCATCTCATTAATTCAGGCACAACCTGAATTCACAGAATCGTGCTCAGGTTGTGATTGAATAGCGAGAAAGTGTTAATGTTTAATTAACTATTAGCTTAATAGCTGAACAGAGAGATCGTGTGAGTTTAAACGAAATATGTAAACCTACTAAAATACAATTACGTGATTAATTATATTTTTAAATTACAATAACAAAAATAAATTGTTACTAAATACGTTAAAACTAATTTAGGTAGTTTTATTTTGGTTTTCAAATCATATTTTTCAGTTTAAGCTTTAATTTTTATGAATGGAATAGTATGGAATTATATATGTAAAAACATAAATAAGAGGAATCATAAAGTTTTTCCCAGAGAAAAATCTCAAATAATCTCACATCAGCAAACTATTTAAAAAAAAAATTGATACGGACTTATTTGAAGGATTAAAGAAATTTTTGCGGAGGAAGGATTAAATCTTTGTTATCCTCTCGTAGAAAAATGGTAGGACTTGCAAGGATTTTTAGATTTAATCCTACCATTTTCCTCTGGTATGAAAATGGAAGAACTTGCACGGATTTTTACTTTAAAAATCTTGTTCTTTTATGAATTTCCACTTTCTGATGAAAACTAAAAAGGCCATAAGGAGAAGATCATGGGGCAATCTTTATAGAAATTTGCAATCACTTGATGATAACCTGCGTGGGGAATACGATTTTATTACTATTGCTTTATGATTTGATAAAGTTTTAATAAAAATAGCTTGTTTTTCTTCACTTCTAATTTCTTAATTGATGCAGTCAGTCTATGCACCTGAAATTAAATTGTTGCGTATAATTTAAAAGTAATGTAGTTCAGATGTATTTTATTAAATCTCAAATTTCAGGTAATAATTTTTTGTGTTCTTTTCCAAGGTGTTCAAGTTGAATAAAATGGATGAGGAATCCGTCTTGTGAATACACTTATGGTCAACCAATAATTACGCAAAAATGAAATTATTTGCACAACGAACGTTGATACATGGATAATATTAGAGAGTATAATTGCCTAGGTAATTGTTATTATTTTTATAATTTATTAGCTGAATACAGTCACTGCCAGAAAAAAGTGGAGACATGTTATTTTGGCTAAGATATATTTATTTTTATGTCTAGAAGTGTATATGGGATCAAATACGATTCACATACCTGCAATTGCATTTTTAGAATTTAGAATTTAGGTAAAACTAGATGTTCAAAGCAATTTTTATAAATACTTCATATTTAGGAATTATATATATGTATTATTAACTTTATTTATAGAAGGAGTTAAAATATTTGCGTTGATATTGTCGCAATATTTCTGAAAGAGAAACAGTCGTCCCCCGAATAGGAAAAACATTGTTCTCTGTCTTGGAAAATCCTGCAGCAAGTAATCTTATCCAATAGCAGATAAATCAGACACTTTCGCTGTAAATATATTCCTTTGCGCCAGCATCTGAGTTCCAGCAAGGATAGTATATGTGCATTACCAATAGCAACAGCAGCGTCGAGCATAAGAAACCGGGAGAAAGCAACTTTTTGTGCTCTATAAATTATTCCTGGAGAAAAAGGATGATATCCCACAGGTGTTCTTCTTACAGAAGAATATAAATAAGAAAATCCGCTAGCGTTATACGCTAAGGTAAAGGTAAACTCGAATGGTTATAAATTTTTATGCGATGTACGACTTCACTTCTGGAGTAAGGACAAAAATGGGAATAATACCGAAGAAAGGATCAAGGAAAATGAAAGAAGGTAACTTGTCGCTGTTGAAAAAAAATAAAGTATTATAAAAGGCAAATAAGACGAAAGTCGAATCTTCTATTGATATTGCACAGTTAGTCATCTTCAAGATAGAGAACTTCTATTATGAGAAAAATATGTAAGATAAAAACCAAAAAATAAAACGGTCATAGTACCACCCCTCCAGCTGTCACCCTTATTATGCACATATGTGGCGACAAATAAGGCTACGCTCATATTGCTGATTTCATCCTGGAATACGTCTTTGCTTTTTCAGGGTTGAGAATAACAAAAGTGATGGTACCTCGAAAGTAAATCAGAACAGACATATCGCCGGGGCAAAAGTGTTCCCTCTATCCCCTTTTTCCTGCGAATTCTTGCGGGGCTCCAGGTGACGTGTGATGGATTTCCCCCTTGGTTCTGCGGTGTTTTGAGTAATTTTGTGGATTCAGTCAGCGTTCATCTAATTTATTTGTTTTGACTGTAAAATTTATTAAATTTTGAGCCAAGTGGGTCACCAAGGCTTTATTAATATTTCCTCCCTGACGCCTGTGATTTTTGGATGTACCATGGATTTTCCAGAAAAAAATATTGAAAACATCAAAAATTTCGTTGAGCATCTTGAGTTATTAAAATGAAATTTAAATATACTAGAAAGAGCATAATATGTAAATATGTATGTTGCTATAACGTTTATTGTACTACATACATATGATGGCCTTAGTTTGAATTTGCCTTAAGCCGATTGTTAGGGTGAGAATTTTTTATTTTAATTTAAATAAAGAGAGGCGAAAAAAACTTATATATGTAGACTACCACCCCTCTTTCATTCATTTATATCTTTAAAAGTTTGAAATAAAAAAATTTCCTCGCATTTTCAACATAGACTCAGTACCTACCTTTAAGAAATTTTAATCAATATATTTTCAGTAGAAAAGAAAGGATAAAAGAGATTCTGTGTAAATCTATTAAATTAAAAATAAAAATACAAGTTTTACGATCAGTTTTAGGTCTCCCTAAGGAGCGCTTACCGGTTTGGAAATTTCGAATTTATGCCATAGCTCCTATTCTCGACATTTTCAAGAGTCTTTAGAAATTGAATTTACTTCAAACAGAATGGCCCCCTCTTCACAAAATTTAAAAGTTCCGAAAACAAAAGGACTGGAACAGCTTCAGAAGCAGAGGGCAACTTCTTCAAATCAGTTTAAGTAAAGTACCCCCTGCAAAATGAGTTCGAAACACTCTTAAAATCGCCTTTCAGCGCCTTCCAGATCGAACTTGCATTCAATCCTGACGATTGTGTGTGCTTGAAAATTAATTGAATTTCAAGCTCCCAAAAATCTTCTTTACTAAATGAATAGAGCCCTGTCTCCTCAACCTCTTTCTGCCTCCAGTCGTTGACTCTGTGATTCCAATTTATGCAAACTGTGTCAGAGGTCCAAGAGTCTTGATAAGATTCTACTGTAAAGGCAGCTCCCCCGTCCTCATATAATTCAAAGTTTATGATAAAAGGAAATTAATTTTCTTTGAAGGGAGGTAAGTAAAAGACAACTTAAAGGATACACACCTTGATCATCATCCTATTAATTAATAGGCAAGACTTGGCTCTTCAAAACTTTATTCGAAGCTATATTATATTATGGCTTTGGTCAGACGGAAATGAAATTTATTTTGAAAAGACTTAGCTTTGCTGTAGAGTAGAGGGAAATCAAAAGAGCATACATATGAGTTCCATAAAATTTAATACCATATTGCACATGAATCATTCCTAACGGAGGTATTTAGTAAATTAACTCTATTCACCCACAAATTTGTGTTATTAAATTAGTTTGTAAGAGAAAGATTTAATTGGACTACATTCAGATGACAACATCGAACTAGATTAAATCGTAAAGAAAATGTTGGTACAAAAGTTGTAAGCAAAACATAAAGATAAAACTATTTCTTCTACATATTGCTGACGTTTGCAACAGATATTTGGTAAAGATTTTGCTAAAATTTCAACATAGGATTGAGCAACATTTCCCTGCATTTCATGTGTTTACCATCAACGATTCAGAATTATTTTATAAATAGGTACTATAGCTATAATATTGGAAAGAGAAAAATCTGTTTTAAAAAATATGGAATGAAAGTAAATCAAATTTCAATTCGCAGTGTTGAAAGTTATAGGAATTAATATTTCTAACTAAATTTTAGCATACAGTTCAACTTGTAAAATATCTCGTGAATAATTGGAAAAACGAACTCTATGATATATTAATCCAAAAACCCCACTTCATATGTGCGGCAAAATATTTGAAAGTACAAAGCATAAGTGTTATAAATGGTTTGCAGGGAAAATTAACTGTTAGATAGCAAACAGAACTTTTCTTTTATGAATATGGAAAAGACATTTGTATTCATTTTCTGATAGAAAAAAGTGAATACCACAAGAGATGATGGCCCAAAAAGTAAAAGCCAGAGAAAGTCGCTTATACAAAATGTCTGAATTGAATTGAACTTTGAGGAAAACTTAAAAATTAATCTTTCTGTAGTTTCGATCAAACATTGTTTTGCTTTAAGGGTTTATGAATATGCATGATATAGTGCTCTGACCTGAAAAATATGCAAATAACTCAAATGTCCAATCTCACGTTTTGAAAGAGATTGAAAAGTATTTTAAAATGCTTCCTCGATAGATGTGGGGAGCATATGTGGGTCGAAGGAATGCTTTTAAAAATTTGAATTTATTTCCATGAGTGAAGAATATTCAATACATGAGTTTATTATTCATGAAATGAAATAAATAAATAAAAAAAAAATGACAAATTAAAGAAGATATAGCATTCACGTCTACAAATGGGCTTAATGAAACGCTCAGCAGAGAGAAAGTATCAATAAAAAATATTAAAAAGCGATATACATATTATTTATTGCAAGAAGCAAAACGAAGAAAAGGCTAATTGTATACTTTAATACGTAATACGTGTGTTATATTGGCATCGATAATACAAGATTTACAACCCTAAGTAAAAGATTTTATATCTTAAACTATTGATATCTTATTTTCTACACAAATAGCCAACTAAAAAATATATTTTTTAGATATTTATAAAATTGAAAAATTTTAGTTTTTTATTTCTTGGGCGAATTATCTCCTATTGCAGGGGGCGGCTTACATTTTCCAGATATTGCAAAAAATTTAAGTTTTTTTATTTTTAAAGAATATTCCCCCAATTGCGAGGATAGTTTACAACTGTTAATAGTCGATTTTACTTCTCAATCTATTGAGGTTCTGCAAATTTTTCTATTAGCATACAATTTTACATAAGAATATCATATTCGAACTTACCGATCAAAATTCTTTTATTTTTATTTTTTGTGGGGCTGTGTAATGTTCCCCGCTTCATAAATGTTTTCCATATTTTTCAAGTCATGTTTTTTAGAAACGCTTATTATAGTCATACGTATTACTCTAAAGAAGGGCTTCAATTTATGAAATTTTTTTCTTTATTTTTAGGAAATTAATAATAGCAGCAATAGTATTATTTTATTTTTAGGTAGCAAATTCGGACAACAGTCCAGGAAAAGTAAACAAATAACAGAAAAGTGGAAAAATACAAGGTTCAAAGACGAATGACGACTAGTGCTTTTATGAGCGAAAAGGACTTATAACGTGAAAAGAAATCCATTCAAAGGTGGATTTTCACCATCTACTTCTCAAGGGTCGTAAGCCAACAAAAGAGGCCATGAGAAGCATTAATAAGGTCTAAACTGAAAAAAGGGATTTTCGTGTATAAATAAGGTACAAAAGTGCTTCATCTTCCATTCAACTATAATACATCCGAGTAAGTCAGGACGCGACTTTCCCCGAGTGAGTCCAGTGCGGGGCAGGCTTTGTAGAAGTTCAGAAGATGCCATGCACCATAAAGTTTTGCCACTCAGCCTCCAACCTTTAGCGCTATCGAAATTTATTTTCATCTGTTCTAAGGAAGGAAAGATCTTTAAGTCATTGTCGTTGAGATTGAGATCCTTTGGAGGTGGAGGTGGAGCCCTCATAGCGCAGTAAGCCCCTGTGCGAATAAACCATTTATTCCGTCAGCTGGCGTTGTTACGTTGACACCTCATTACAGAAATTTATGCGGCCTTATGTTATTTATATTATGATTATAAATTATTTTTTATTATTCTCATTCTGAAAATTACTCTTTTAAGTCTAGCTAATTACTAATTTTAATTCAAATAACATCCATTTCTGGCCGCAATTAATAATTTTCTTTTTGTTTGGCTTTTGAATTGCCTCGAAGTGGTAATGTAAAATAAAATTTATGCATAAAAGAATTGTTTTGCATTTATCTCAGTAAGGCGTCCCAAGACTTGATAATATAAACGTTAACAGCAGTTCTTCTTTAACTTCTGATAAAATGAAACAATTTGTATTAGACATGCCTCAATTTTCAGGATTAGCTTTTGTATGGGAATACGTGCCTACTTCTGTTTATAAAAGAGAACTTAAATTAGGCAGATGAATCGTTGAAGCACTTTATGTATTACCGATGATGAAAGTCGTTTACGACGAAGTCAACATAAGAGAATCACTGGACGAAATAAGTAGCAATTATCTAAATGAGATTGAACTTCCTGTTTTCCTCTGAGATAAATTTATTTTTCACTTTTTCTCTCATCCTATCTTAGCCCAAGAGATACAAAACGGAAACAGTGAGCCTTTTGAAGGATACCCTAAGGTTTATAGCTTTCGCTTAAGTGACATCAATTTTGTCATGCGTAACTTGAACTTCCCAAACTTTGGAAGATTGAATAATCCAAGTCCAATACAGTACTCCGGCCATTAGGTTTCGACGTGACCAATCGAAGTCAATATAATTCGAGAGAATGGCCCAGTTCTCATAAATTCCTTCCGACATTTGTTATTGTACCCCAAAGCTGAGATGCTTATGACCTATCGAAAATGGTTATGAGGTGAAGCAGGCTGAACGTAAACCCAAAATCCCTTAGAATATTAAAGACGAATAGAGAATAGATTTATTTTTGTAAGCCGCTGCTGTTTATTATTATTGCTCCCTAATTCGGTCTGTCGTTCTTTTTGATATGATTGACATATTCTTTCAGAATTTATCTACGTAGCATTGCATCATTTGGTCACAGAATTCGTCTTTAAAAATTTTGTCAAGAAATGAGTAAGTATTTGGACTGTTGAATTTACACTTAAAATGGCTATTAGTAATAATTCGCTAGAAACTCGTTGCAGAATTTTTAATTCGATATAAAAAATAATATTTGTTTGTTTCGCAGTACCCACTTTTAAAGAAATACATACCTGAATATTAATTTCGTTATATTACTATAAAATTTTCTTTCTAAGAAAATTAGAAGCAAAAATAGCCCTTTTGCCCAACTGTAAAATATCAGTAAAAATACGAAAAACACTAATTTATGAGCTACAAAATCATTCACCTAAAGCTTGCTTGAAAGCAAATAGTAGCTAGGTACTGTTGATTCTATTATTGACTTTATTTCCCAAGATGGCACTATACTATTAGCGAGTTTAACACGAATTTTACGGATTTTTTTTTTTTTAGGAGAAACAAATTTGGT
Source organism: Machimus atricapillus (assembly GCA_933228815.1). NCBI lineage: Eukaryota > Metazoa > Arthropoda > Insecta > Diptera > Asilidae > Machimus > Machimus atricapillus. Next base: position 10,536,930 of record OW121785.1, read on the forward strand.
TTATTTGGAAATAAACTGAAACTTGTGCCAGAAAAATTGACACTTTTGAGAAACAATTTATTTTATTGTTAACCTTTTATAAATTTTAATTATGTGTTTTAAAATAATGTTTCCTTATTAATTATCATAATATGAAATTATAATTTATTGAAAAAATCATACCCATTAGTAATATTTATGATGCCCTGGTTTAATTTATTGTGTGCTCTCTTGTAAGGATTTTTCGGGAATTCCAAAAACTTGCAATTTACAAATTTTTATAACTTGTGAAACGTGACAATGAACATCAGAATACAGATATACATTTAAATTCGTCAGTGTTTTGCTTATAATAAATAGATAAAGTTTTAGTCTTTCTAAGTTAAATAAATATATATATTTAATATGTAGTTTGAGACACTTTTATGTAAGTATACTTTTTATTACTACATAATAGGAATATGAAACGTTTCACTGAAAGCAAACATGAACGAAGCAAATCTTGCTACATCAGATTTCTCAGTATTTAACTAATTGAAGTGGTTCGAGTTAGCTTATCACGTTTCCTGAAACCAGTAAGAGTTACACTCAGATTTATTTGTACAAACTTCACATAAATGTTGACTTAATTACCCAGGTAGTTTTGTTTGTTGTTTCCATGCCGGCCCTGCTCCAGTTTCAGTTCACTTCATTGCTGAACGGATTGGTTTTACTTTCTCCACCTTTTGCCTCCACTTTTAACTAAGCCTGGTTCGCTTCCCTGTTAGCGAAAATCTCGACAGGGACGTGTAGAACATTACCAACTTTCTGGAGCAGTCGTCTAGTCGGCTGGCGAGCAATCTGAATGCCTTCGGCAGTAGTTAACTATGAGGAGAGCAAACCTTTTGTGAGATTTCAATTTAGGAATTGCATCCGGTATGCACTCACCTGGAGTCGAAGCAGTGAATACCAAAGGTAAGCGATTCGCAAAATTTTAATTAATAACTCAGATGTAGCTGGGCTCGGTCGGGTGATAACGATATACAGTATGGGATTAATTTCCAAACTGAATTTTTGGTGAGTTTTAAAAGAATAAAATAGATGATACCTTAAAACTCAAATCAATCATACCTATACACACAATATTATTGCAGTTACAATATATATTACTTTGAATTCAAAATGGCGGTCTGATGCACCTTTATGGTAAGCAATGGATCATGATTCACCATATACGTACCATAGCAATAATATCAGCGGTTTGCAAATTCATCATGTAACTTTGACTTTTTATCCTTCAGAATAGGCAGAAAAATGAACCAAGAAATAAAAGATAGGCAAACACACGGAACAATAAATAGATTTGTTTAATTTTCTCACCTGCTTTATTTTGTTATTATTATACACCGTGACTGTATTTTATTGGAGATCGTAGTTTTGATACATGACCTACATATGTATTTGATCCAGTGTTTATCATATGATGATTCATTGTGTACCATACCTGGTCCACAGTGTATCAAATACCTTTTTTAGAACTCATTTTCAAAATTAACTATAAATTATTTTTTTCTTAAAAATACATGTACCACAACTACTTTTAGTTTTCAGAATTTAGTTTATAAATACTAATGAACATTATATCGAGCGGTTGGTTCTCTCAAATCAAAGAGGATTCAATTGCATAAGTCTCTTATTACTAATATTACCTTCGGCTAAACAGTTTACCGTCTTATGACTTCTTCATAGCGTATATAATATCGCCTCAACAGGAAAGCTACTTTGAGTTAAGTATCCAGTTTCATAGGATAAAATTCAATTTTACCATCCACCACCGCGACCCCAAAGAACACTAGCTCCGGCGGTAATACGTAAATCCAGATAGAATGAATCAATTTCGTTGCGTGTTGCTTTTTCCCCCGGGCTTTCACGTCTTTTCAATTGGCGAAATGTGAAAAATTTACACAGCAAGTAAAAAATGTTGAGGCCCATTTGTTAACTTGAGAGATTCCTTCAGGTAAACTGATTTAAAACGAATTACCTTTTCAGTTACGTGAGGGGAATCGAAAGGGCAAAAATACGGTAGAGAAATTGCTATCGAGCTTACGATTCGCCGCAGATACATATTTTGGGAATACGTTGTTGTATTTCCAACAATTAATTGGAAACGCATTTCAAAATCATGATTTCTGATACTGAAAATTTCGAACGTATTTGCAGTAACTCAAGATTTACCAGTAAATAGTCGATTAAAACTAATTTTGCAATTATAAATAAAGCATTAAGAAAGCCATTGATGTTTCTATAAGAAGTACATAAGTTGATTGATACATATTAGAATATTTTTTTTTCTAATCGGTCCCAAATATTTTAGCTCTAGATCTAAAACTTTAATCCTTTGAAACTCCTAGACTAGATCAATAGAGAGAAAAAGTACTCTTTTATATTTATGTAAACATGAATGTGAATAACTTTTTAAAAAAGCAGCTTTCAAAAGTTTCTCATTGCGGCATTTTGTTAAGAATTAGATTTCTTACCGAAAAACGTCTTAAGGACTAAATTCTTCAAATGTAGTTCCAAGGATATGCTCGTTTGAACCTTTATAAAAAAAAAATCATATTGATAGATTTCAACCCATTTTTGTATTTATATATTATTTATTTTATGTATTAAGACTTTCAGAGTTCCAAAAAATTATCTTCAATTGGTTCAATAATCAATATATGTAGGTTCATTATAATATAACAAACACATTACCCTCGTGTTTTTTAAGTTATCATATCGATAATTATCAATAAAATAGTAAATTTTGCTAATAAAGGAAGAAAACGTTAGAACTCGAAGTTTTTCGTTAAAGAGAACTATCAAAATGAGCCCCTGCAACAGTTATTGGTTTGAATTTTTCATATTTTAATCGAAAACTTTCTATGTACTCGCTAGAAAGTTTTTCCTTCTTTATTTCCGGAAAAAGAACTCAGTTGAATCGTTCCGCAAGATGATTTGGAGAAGCCCTACAGCACTTAAAAACTTTTGGTTCTATTTTTCAAGAAAAAAAGACAAGGAAGAGCCGTCTTATTGCGGGTAATTTTTCTTTTGCTATAGTGCTATTGTTTTATATTATTTGGTTCCTCTTTCTCAAGGATGGAAGAAAAAACGTAAGTCCTTCAGGAATATCACTAATTATATTTTTCAATTGTTCCTTAGGTTGAAAGTTTTCTTATTTAAGGAAGCTCCCGAAATTACGAGTGGATAAAAGTTTGAAATATGAAGGACGATTGATGCATCGGCTGGAAAAATATTCTGAAGAACTTAACAATATCAAATAGTCGAATATTTCTTTCATTTTTCATGCAAAATCAAATGCTTTCTTCTACCGCTTACTTACTTCGCCAGATTTTGGATCAATATCGCACATATGTTCACAAAGTAACAATTGGGCCGGTTTTTAAATCTAAGGTTCAATTGATAATTGAAATTAAATAGTCGCCGTAAATATGTTGTTTTGACATAAGCACCTCACTAAAGAAAATTTATTGTTATTTCAAGCATTTGTGAGGCATGGGGATTAAAATCAGTTCCTATTATCCCTCCGAGGGTAAGAATTCCTTTAGCAGTAAAGGAGAATTTGATTTGTCTCGTGGAAGATATCGAAGTATTTCAGGAATGATGGCGATTTTCTTTTGCTTCGAATATGCTGCTGACAAGCAAGTTATATGCCGCAAAGCTCGGATTAATTTCAGAGAGTTGACAAGACAATATTAGTTCTTGAAAGGTCTTAAAATGAAAGCTAATCTTTCATTATATTTTAATGCCTGGTAAAAGAAGAGTAGCCTGACATTTTTTGGTATTATACAAATGATAAAGAAGCTTCTCTGAAAGAAATGCGTTTCAAGAATTGTTGTCATGAAACTAATTACTAACATATGTTATATGTATATGTATCGAATGCTTTAAATTCTAAAAGCTTATATTTGAAATATGTAGTATAACATATGTACATATAATGTATGTATTTAAAATAACTTCCACTTGTTGGGATAAATATTAATCGTAATCTTTATTTCAGCATAACTCATTCGTATCACTAATTTTGTTATGTTTTGAAAGGTTTTCCATTCGTGCCCCCGATTTCCACATAAACACTTGCAACACAAAAAGTATATGTAGTATATTTAAAATCAAGTTGTCAAGTTATCAAGTTAACTTTCACATGCACAAAATATCTGGAAGGATTTCTTGAGAATATTATATTAATTCACGAAATAAGGTATCCAATTTACATGCCCAATAAGTTTTCATCATCTGTATTCATTAAAAATTAGAAACTACTCGTAAAAGCGGGCAACACCCCATCCAAATTGCTAGTAATTTAAACTAAGCAATATCGTTACTACTCTCACCTTACAAAATTAACAGAACTCAATGAAAGCGCACATGTACTACCCTTAATTTCAGCAGAAGATATGTCATTTGGCTTTCATGTACTTCAAGGTACCAACCATACGTTCCGCTTGGAAGTTTCATGATAATTTTCAATACCACCGTTCTATAGAACATAAGTATGTAGGTAGGTAGTTTGCTATAAAGTTAAGAACTCCCCAAGTTCCTAGTTTATCTCCACATGAGAAACTTAGTGGAAAGTTTTGTCAAGTTCTGTGACATATGCGATTCAGAGTCTTCAGTTTAAGTTCAACTAAGGGTAAATTTCATAATTTCTATGCGGAGAAAAAAAATATGTTGTTGAACGTTTTAATGCACAGAATATTGGGAAAATATGTATGTATACCTATAAGTTGAGCAAAGTTCGGTTTAAATACATATATTAATTCTTTGTTTTTTTTAGTTTTGAGAACTGAACTAAGTTATTATGTCCAAATAAAATAATAAACCAATAATGTCATAAATATCATGGTAATTAGTATATAATCTATAAATATTATAATTATGCTTAATTTGGTGCTTGGAAGTTTAGCCGTTGAAAATTTACCAAATTTTAGGGAAACCATTTTTTTCTTTGCAAAGATTCATGCAACACCAGACAATCTATGAACATTTCAACTGCCTACCTTTTGTCATTACTAATATAGATTACATATTTCCATCTCAATGCAATAAATAATTGCACAAAATTCATACGTTTACTAGGGTAAAATCAATCATACCATGTGCCATATATCAAAGGTATATACATACAAATTTTCACTATAAAAAAACCTTTTTCTTTTATATCTACATAGGTAGATAGGTCTGATGCGTTTGATTTTTGTTCCCGTCACGTGCCTGCTCAGTATTTAGCTATAAAAGAACGCATATCATCCCAAAAATATTTGTTGAATTTTATTGCCTTTTTTTATAGAACTAGCACTTGGGAACGTGAGATTGAATTTACTTTCTTTTTTTTAAAATCTGTTTTCCAACACTGTGATTCTAACAATATTTGAAGAAAGGAAAGGTTTTAGGAAGGAGTATCCTTCGATTTCTTTTTTATTACGCTTTTTATGAATCTAATTTAAATTTATTTACTTTTAGTTTTACGTTTTATGGGACTATAAAAAAATGATTATTTTCCCGGATGTATTCCTGTCAAAAGGGGACCAAAATAATTTATAATATTATTTTATTTAGATATTAAGCTGATTTTTATTGCAGCACTAGAAAATGAAATGTATTAAAGTAACATTTTCATTTTTTTACTAATTAGTCGCAAGATATGTATTTACATATATTAAACCTCTTAATAGATATCATCGTTATCCGGTCGATTAACATTTCATACGCAAATTTACATCTAAATTAATAGAAATTTAAAAAGGGTTTTTTTATTATTTAGTTTATAGAAAAACGTCCTTTTTGTGTTACTTTTCAGTATATTTCAGTATAAAATTTCTATAAACTAAATTTATTCAAACGGCTTCCTAAATTGATCCCTGCAATGAAATTGCCTGAATTTAAACAAAATATCAAAAAATATGATACTTTTAAAATTCTATGCTCATTTCAAGAAAATGTTCTGTTGACTTCGTTGCTAAGGAGCATTATTCTCTTTCCGCTTATTTAAATATCACGAAACGACCGGTTTTGGTGTAACAACCAGAAGGTAAGTGCCCACCAAGGATTTCGTAATACTCGTAATAAAATCCGTCATGTTTTATGGAACGTAACGAAGAGTCATTAATTGGCAACGGTCATTAGGTTATTATTGCCCGTATTCGGAAGGAATCCTTATGTTTGTGTACGTTCGTCGTTCGTTTTATTGTTTTGACCCACCATGTCAGCCACGTATGGTGTCTCGTCTCTTCTTCGAAATGTTCGTTCGAGGGAAACTCAGGCCCTATTCATGCGAAAATTGCCACCAGATTACTTTATATTATAAGCAATATTTATAGAATTTTTATTTCGAAGTTATGGACGTAGCTTGTCAACTTATGTATAGATTAGATAGTTATGCTTCTGAAATGTAACAATATTCCAGAATATTTGAGCCAATCATTTCATTTTATTGGATGTTATCAACGTTTTTATAAGTACTTTAGTAAAATACTCACATATTCGGTAACGATTATAATTTTATCTTTGAAAATTACATAGAAGTTGGTTAAAATATGGTCATTTAGGCACGGAAACATTTTGTTTATCTGAAACGTATTTAGGGTATATTTCCATACAGTTGCTTAAGAAATATATATACCTATATATTTTTTTATTATTTTTATTATTTATCAACATCTGAATTATGAATTAATTGATATATGTAGTTATATAAATAAATATGAAAATGTATCTAAGATTGAGATCTTTCTCACCTGGGGGAAAGGGAAACACATTTGAACACATTTTGTTAGACTATTTTTTAAACAAATTGAAATTGAGTTGAAAGCTTTTAAGGAATGTTAAGAGATTATACTACCAATGTTGCGAACACTACATATTTTATAAAATAATTAACAAACATAATGCATAAAAATTTGACTGAATACTTTAAGATTTTCTTACAAGCTAGATAAATATTTGGCAATATTAAATTTTTACCCACGAAAGTCACAATTTACTGATTTCAATTAGGTACCTACTCGCTAAAAATAGCACGGTCTTATATAAGAAAACTTTTCATAACAGAAAATCCTTCCACCTGCCCCCCGAACTCAACTAACGATTTCCTCGCACCTTCCGATCACGTATCTTTTATTATTTACTTTTACAAAAACAAAGGCAGACGCAATCGCTTAGTAAATAGGTCACCTTTATTTATTTCATATTTAGAGCAGAGCGAACAAAAATTCTCAGCTCCCGATTGGCTGAGCCAAGCCCCAAAGGGAGCAGGAGAACCTCGGGTCATCGTCCGATCGTCGAAATATATAAAACTCAAGGTGATCTCTTGGTTTAGAGTTTGCCTCCCCTTCTCAGCTGTTTCCGAGGAGAGATCCAACTCCACATTCGGTGCCTGACTCTTGAGCAGGGGGGGAGTGGGGCTCTTATTTTTCTAGTACATTTTAAGTACATTTATGTAAATACGGTCCGCCGCTGATCTCTGCAGGTATTTGCTCTAGGCGCGTGGTGGAGTTCGGGTGGTCTCGCAATATGCAGCAGCTCGGTTTAATTTCAATTTATTTTTTTATCAAGCGAATTTGATTCTATTAAGTGTTTTAATGCTTTATGTATTTCTTATTTTTATGATATTTTAAATTGTAATTCGCTTTTTATTAACTATGATTGTTTTCCGTCGGTTCGAGTTCTCCGACATTTTATGTTTAAGTTTTAAAAATTGAATTCGTATTTTTTTGGCTAAGTTTTATCATAAATTAGTGTATGTAGGTATGTCTAAATGAGTGAGTGAGATAAAAATAAATTAAAGTGTTAAATCTGTCGCGGTTTAGTGCCGTTAATGTGTGAAAAGTTTTTTTTTTTTTTGATGAACATCAGGAACTTCAATGAAAGCAAGATTAGGTAGTTGCTGAATTCAGTTCCTATAGAAGGTAAGCTAAAACTTCACTTTTAAAGGATATTTTAAAAATTTAAAATGATTTTACATAATGAAAAAATTTTTATGTTTATTTGTTCACTAACGTGACTTTCCTTTACTTTAATTTCAGGAACTCAACGGTGACTTTAACCCGAATTGGGTGAGTTGCTCTGGCCTGTGAGTACATTTTATTAATTTTTTTAAATTAAATATTTTCATTGGGCTCGGAAGACTCCTACTAAGCGATTGGGTCTTCCGTTTTTTTTAAGTAAATTTAGTAATTTCTTTTAATTTTCAGGATATGTGAGTAAATGTAAATTTTTTTATATTATATTTTGTAAATTGAAATATTTAATTGGTTCCGAGAGGCTCCTACCAAGCGATTGGGTCTCTTGTCCTCTTAACCCTTATCGGATCCAGGAGACCCCTACCCAGCGATTGGGTCTTCCTGTGGGAACTTTCGTTGGGCCCGGAAGACCCATACGAAGTTACCCCTTTGTGTTCCTTTAAGCTAAAAACATTTTATTGAGGTTTCTTCAGTCTCAATCAATATACAAACAGCGTGAATACATTGTTCTTAATGTACCTTGTGAAAGATTCTATTAATTTTTATTACGTTTTTAAGCTTTAAGCAGTTTTAAGTGTATCCTAAAAAATTATATTTCGTATAATTTAACCTAATACTATACAGTTCAAAATACGAAACATATTTTTGTATATGTGTTTCATATTACAATAATGAATGACAATTACGAGTACAAACCCTAATTACATTTTATCTCCCTCAAAAAATGTCCCTATCCGTTTTGCAAAGAAGGAAAAATATTAATTCCACTTAAAATTAAAGAAGGATGCATAAAATATAATTTAGAATCGCGCAATAATAAAACGTTTTTAGAAATAGAAAAGAATTTTAAACTTTTCTAAAAATTGCACCATACTGAAAACATTCGCTGAAAAACAATTTTAAACAGATCCATACACGATTTGTTTTTCGGTATTTTTCTTCAACAACACCGACGAGTTCAAGGACGGTCGGGTTTTATTTATTTCATATTTAACGCATAAACAAAAATTCTCAGCTGCCCGCAAAGGGAGCAGGAGCACCTCGAGTGATCGCCTGATCGCCTGATCGCCGAAAAATATAAAATTCAAGATGATCTCTTGGTTTAGAGTTTGCGGCCACTTCTCAGGTGTTGCCGCGGTGAGATCCAACTCCATATTCGGTGCCTGACTCCGGAGCAGGGGGGGAGTGGGGCTCTTATTTTTCTAAGTACATTTTAAGTACATTTATGTAAATACGGTCCGCCGCTGATCTCTGCAGGTATTTGCTCTAGGCGCGTGGTGGAGTTCGGGTGGTCTCGCAATATGCAGCAGCTCGGTTTAGTTTCAATTTATTTTTTTATCAAGCGAATTTGATTCTATTAAGTGTTGTAATGCTTTATGTATTTCTTATTTAATGATATTTTAAATTGTAATTCGCTTTTTATTAACTATGATTGTTTTCCGTCGGTTCGATTTCTCAGAAATTTTATGTTTAAGTTTTAAAAATTGAATTCGTATTTGTTTGCTAAGTTTTATCATAAATTAGTGTATGACTAAATGAGTGAGTGTGATAAAAAAAATTAAAGTGTTAAATCCGTCGAGGTTTAGTGCCGTTAATGTGTCAAATGTTTTTTTTTTATGAACACCAAGGACTTCAATGAAAGCAAGATTAGTTGCTGAATTCAGTTCCTATAGAAGGTAAGCTAAATCTTCATTTTTAAAGGATACTTTAAAAATTTAAAATGAATTTACACTATGAAAAAATGTTTATGTTTATTTGTTCACTAACGCGACTTTCCTTTACTTTAATTTCAGGAACTCAACGGTGACTTTATTTATTTTTTTAAATGAAAATTTTTTATTGGGCTCGGAAGACCCCTACTAAGAGATTGGGTCTTCCGTTTTGTTTTTTTTTTAAATAAATTTATTAATTTCTTTTAAATTTCAGGATATGTGAGTAAATTTAAATTTTTTTATATTATATTTGTAAATGGAGATATTTAATTAGTTCCGAGAGACTTCTACCAAGCGATTGGGTCTCTTGTCCTCTTAACTCTTATCGGATCCAGGAGACCCCTACCCAGCGATTGGGTCGTCCTGTGGGAACCTTCGTTGGGCCCGGAAGACCCCTACTAAGCGATTGGGTTTTCCGTTCTGTTTTTAAAAATAAATTTATTAATTTCTTTGAAATTTCAGGATAAGTGTTTCGGTGAGTGCGCGGAAATCGTCAGTTCGGTTCGGTTTGGTTCGGCGGGCAGGAGGGCAGGTGGGAGGGTTTTCGGTTACGAAAAGTTTTCTTAAATCTACCGAAAACGAAGCCGCGTTATTTTTAGCGAGTTATTGAAATCAATAAATAATGACTTTCGTGAGTTTAAATTTAATTTTAAAAGTGTTGAATACATATAAGCGAGAGAGTGATTTACATAGTGAAAATGCGAAATACATAGTGAGTGCTCTTCCATTTAAAAAGAATTGAAACCCAAAGTGCTTTGACCATCTTTATTCCAAGGAATCATCAACAAAATCTACAAGTAGTTGCTGAATTCAGTTCCTATAGAAGGTAAGCTAAAACTTCATTTTTAAAGGATACTTTAAAAATTTAAAATGATTTTACACTCTGAAAAAATTTTTATGTTTAACTGTTCACTAACGTGACTTTCCTTTACTTTAATTTCAGGAACTCAACGGTGACTTTAACCCGAATTGGGTGAGTTGCTGGCCTGTGAGTACATTTTATTTATTTTTTTAAATTAAATATTTTCATTGGGCTCGGAAGACCCCTACTAAGCGATTGGGTCTTCCGTTTTGTGTTTTTTTAAAATTTATTAATTTCTTTTAAATTTCAGAATACGTGAGTAAATAGAAATTGTTTTATATTGTATTTGTAAATTGAAATATTTAATTGGTTCCGAGAGACTCCTACCAAGCGATTGGGTCTCTTGTCCTCTTAACCCTTATCGGATCCAGGAGACCCCTACCCAGCGATTGGGTCCTCCTGTGGGAACCTTCGTTGGGCCCGGAAGACCCCTACTAAGCGATTGGGTTTTCCGTTCTCTTTTTAAAAATAAATTTATTAATTTCTTTGAAATTTCAGGATAAGTGTTTCGGTGAGTGCGCGGAAATCGGCAGTTCGGTTCGGTTTGGTTCGGCTGGCAGGAGGGCAGGTGGGAGGGTTTTCGGTTACGAAAAGTTTTTTTAAATCTACCGAAAACGAAGCCGCGTTATTTTTAGCGACTTATTGAAATCAATAAATAATGACTTTCGTGAGTTTAAATTTAATTTTAAAAGTGTTGAATACATATAAGCGAGAGAGTGATTTACATAGTGAAAATGCGAAATACATAGTGAGTGCTCTTCCATTTAAAAAGAATTGAAACCCAAAGTGCTTTGACCATCTTTATTCCAAGGAATCATCAACAAAATCTACAAGTAGTTGCTGAATTCAGTTCCTATAGAAGGTAAACTAAAACTTCATTTTTAAAGGATACTTTAAAAATTTAAAATGATTTTACACTCTGAAAAAATTTTTATGTTTAACTGTTCACTAACGTGACTTTCCTTTACTTTAATTTCAGGAACTCAACGGTGACTTTAACCCGAATTGGGTGAGTTGCTGGCCTGTGAGTACATTTTATTTATTTTTTTAAATTAAATATTTTCATTGAGCTCGGAAGACCCCTACTAAGCGATTGGGTGTTCCGTTTTGTGTTTTTTTAAAATTTATTAATTTCTTTTAAATTTCAGAATACGTGAGTAAATAGAAATTGTTTTATATTGTATTTGTAAATTGAAATATTTAATGGGTTCCGAGAGACTCCTACCAAGCGATTGGGTCTCTTGTCCTCTTAACCCTTATCGGATCCAGGAGACCCCTACCCAGCGATTGGGTCCTCCTGTGGGAACCTTCGTTGGGCCCGGAAGACCCCTACTAAGCGATTGGGTTTTCCGTTCTCTTTTTAAAAATAAATTTATTAATTTCTTTGAAATTTCAGGATAAGTGTTTCGTTGAGTGCGCGGAAATCGGCAGTTCGGTTCGGTTTGGTTCGGCGGGCAGGAGGGCAGGTGGGAGGGTTTTCGGTTACGAAAAGTTTTTTTAAATCTACCGAAAACGAAGCCGCGTTATTTTTAGCGAGTTATTGAAATCAATAAATAATGACTTTCGTGAGTTTAAATTTAATTTTAAAAGTGTTGAATACATATAAGCGAGAGAGTGATTTACATAGTGAAAATGCGAAATACATAGTGAGTGCTCTTCCATTTAAAAAGAATTGAAACCCAAAGTGCTTTGACCATCTTTATTCCAAGGAATCATCAACAAAATCTACAAGTAGTTGCTGAATTCAGTTCCTATAGAAGGTAAGCTAAAACTTCATTTTTAAAGGATACTTTAAAAATTTAAAATGATTTTACACTATGAAAAAATTTTTATGTTTAACTGTTCACTAACGTGACTTTCCTTTACTTTAATTTTAGGAGCTCAACGGTGACTTTAACCCGAATTGGGTGAGTTGCTGGCCTGTGAGTACATTTTATTAATTTTTTTAAATTAAATATTTTCATTGGGCTCGGAAGACTCCTACTAAGCGATTGGGTCTTCCGTTTTTTTTAAGTAAATTTAGTAATTTCTTTTAATTTTCAGGATATGTGAGTAAATGTAAATTTTTTTATATTATATTTTGTAAATTGAAATATTTAATTGGTTCCGAGAGGCTCCTACCAAGCGATTGGGTCTCTTGTCCTCTTAAACCTCATCGGATCCAGGAGACCCCTACCCAGCGATTGGGTCTTCCTGTGGGAACCTTCGTTGGGCCCGGAAGACCCATACGAAGTTACCCCTTTGTGTTCCTTTAAGCTAAAAACATTTTATTGAGATTTCTTCAGTCTCAATCAATATACAAACAGCGTGAATACATTGTTCTTAATGTACCTTGTGAAAGATTCTATTAATTTTTATTACGTTTTTAAGCTTTAAGCAGTTTTAAGTGTATCCTAAAAAATTATATTTCGTATAATTTAACCTAATACTATACAGTTCAAAATAGGAAACATATTTTTGTATATGTGTTTCATATTACAATAATGAATGACAATTACGAGTACAAACCCTAATTACATTTTATCTCCCTCAAAAAATGTCCCTATCCGTTTTGCAAAGAAGGAAAAATACACCTCGAGTGATCGCCTGATCGCCTGATCGCCGAAAAATATAAAATTCAAGATGATCTCTTGGTTTAGAGTTTGCCGCCACTTCTCAGGTGTTGCCGCGGTGAGATCCAACTCCATATTCGGTGCCTGACTCCGGAGCAGAGGGGGAGTGGGGCTCTTATTTTTCTAAGTACATTTTAAGTACATTTATGTAAATACGGTCCGCCGCTGATCTCTGCAGGTATTTGCTCTAGGCGCGTGGTGGAGTTCAGGTGGTCTCGCAATATGCAGCAGCTCGGTTTAAGTTCAATTTATTTTTTTGTCAAGCGAATTTGATTTTATTAAGTGTTTTTAATGCTTTACTTGCTTTTACTTATTTTTATGATATTTTAAATTGTAATTGGTTTTTTATTAACAATGGTTGTTTTTTGTCGGTTCAAGTTCTCAGAAATTTTATGTTTAAGTTTTAAAAATTGAATTCGTATTTGTTTGCTAAGTTATCATAAATTAGTGTATGGCTAAATGAGTGAGTGTGATAAAACAAAATTAAAGTGTTAAATTCGTCGCGGTTTAGTTCCGTTAATGTGTGAATTGTTTTTTTTTCTGGATGAACACCAGGAACTTCAATTAAAGCAAGATTAGTTGCTGAATTCAGTTCCTATAGTAGGTAAGCTAAATCTTCATTTTTAAAGGATACTTTAAAAATTTAAAATGATCTTACACTATGAAAAAATTTTTATGTTTATTTGTTCACTAACTTAACTTTCCTTTGCTTTAATTTCAGGAACTCAACGGTGACTTTATTTATATTTTTAAATGAAATATTTTTATTGGGCTCGGGAGACCCCTACTAGGCGATTGGGTCTTCCGTTTTGTTTTTTTTAAATTTTATTAATTTCTTTTAAATTTCAGAATATGTGAGTAAATTTAAATTGTTTTATATTATATTTGTAAATTGAAATATTTAATTGGTTCCGAGAGACTCCTACCAAGCGATTGGGTCTCTTGTCCTCTTAAACCTCATCGGATCCAGGAGACCCCTACCCAGCGATTGGGTCGTCCTGTGGGAACCTTCGTTGGTCCCGGAAGACCCCTACTAAGCGATTGGGTCTTCCGTTCTGTTTTTAAAAATAAATTTATTAATTTCTTTGAAATTTCAGGATAAGTGTTTCGGTGAGTGCGCGGAAATCGGCAGTTCGGTTCGGTTTGGATCGGCGGGCAGGAGGGCAGGTGGGAGGGTTTTCGGTTACGAAAAGTTTTCTTAAATCTACCGAAAACGAAGCCGCGTTATTTTTAGCGAATTATTGAAATCAATAAATAATGACTTTCGTGAGTTTAAATTTAATTTTAAAAGTGTTGAATACATATAAGCGAGAGAGTGATTTACATAGTGAAAATGCGAAATACATAGTGAGTGCTCTTCCATTTAAAAAGAATTGAAACCCAAAGTGCTTTGACCATCTTTATTCCAAGGAATCATCAACAAAATCTACAAGTAGTTGCTGAATTCAGTTCCTATAGAAGGTAAGCTAAAACTTCATTTTTAAAGGATACTTTAAAAATTTAAAATGATTTGACACTCTGAAAAAATGTTTATGTTTAACTGTTCACTAACGTGACTTTCCTTTACTTTAATTTCAGGAACTCAACGGTGACTTTAACCCGAATTGAGTGAGTTGCTGGCCTGTGAGTACATTTTATTTATTTTTTTAAATTAAATATTTTCATTGGGCTCGGAAGACCCCTACTAAGCGATTGGGTCTTCCGTTTTCTTTTTTTTTAAATATATTAATTTCTTTTAAATTTCAGAAGATGTGAGTAAATTTAAATTGTTTTATATTGTATTTGTAAATTGAAATATTTAATTGGTTCCGAGAGACTCCTACCAAGCGATTGGGTCTCTTGTCCTCTTAACCCTTATCGGATCCAGGAGACCCCTACCCAGCGATTGGGTCCTCCTGTGGGAACCTTCGTTGGGCCCGGAAGACCTCTACTAAGCGATTGGGTCTTCCGTTCTCTTTTTAAAAATAAATTTATTAATTTCTTTGAAATTTCAGGATAAGTGTTTCGGTGAGTGCGCGGAAATCGGCAGTTCGGTTCGGTTTGGTTCGGTGGGCAGGAGGGCAGGTGGGAGGGTGTTCGGTTACGAAAAGTTTTCTTAAATCTACCGAAAACGAAGCCGCGTTATTTTTAGCGAGTTATTGAAATCAATAAATAATGACTTTCCTGAGTTTAAATTTAATTTTAAAAGTGTTGAATACATATAAGCGAGAGAGTGATTTACATAGTGAAAATGCGAAATACATAGTGAGTGCTCTTCCATTTAAAAAGAATTGAAACCCAAAGTGCTTTGACCATCTTTATTCCAAGGAATCATCAACAAAATCTACAAGTAGTTGCTGAATTCAGTTCCTATAGAAGGTAAGCTAAAACTTCATTTTTAAAGGATACTTTAAAAATTTAAAATGATTTTACACTATGAAAAAATTTTCATGTTTAACTGTTCACTAACGTGACTTTCCTTTACTTTAATTTCAGGAACTCAACGGTGACTTTAACCCGAATTGGGTGAGTTGCTGGCCTGTGAGTACATTTTATTTATTTTTTTAAATTAAATATTTTCATTGAGCTCGGAAGACTCCTACTAAGCGATTGGGTCTTCCGTCTTTTTTCCTCCGCGGTGTCCGGAAGACCCCTACTAAGCGATTGGGTCTTCCGTTTTTTTTTTAAGTAAATTTATTAATTTCTTTTAAATTTCAGGATATGTGAGTAAATTTAAATTTTTTTATATTATATTTGTAAATTGAAATATTTAATTTGTTCCGAGAGACTCCTACCAAGCGATTGGGTCTCTTGTCCTCTTAAACCTCATCGGATCCAGGAGACCCCTACCCAGCGATTGGGTCTTCCTGTGGGAACCTTCGTTGGGCCCGGAAGATCCGTACTAAGCTATTGGGTCTTCCGTTCTCTTTTTAAAAAGTAAATTTTTTAATTTCTTTTAAGTTACAGGATATATAGGTACATTTTAAATGTTATATTTTATATTTGTAATTTAAAATATTTAATTGGTTCCGAGAGACTCCTACCAAGCGTTTGGGTCTCTCGTCCTTTTAACCCTCATTGAATCCAGGAGACCCCTACAGAGCGATACGGTCTTCCTGCGGGAAAGAAGAAAGCGTGAGAGATATTAATTGGCAAAACTTATTATGCAGCACGTTTCCAGTAAGCTAGAGGAAAAATCCATTATTAGGGCTCCGACTTTTTTTAGGTCACGTACCTACTTTAAACGACGTCGTCTTTCAAAATGCTATGAAATAGCCATTAAATCTGTTGGGACTAGTATTGCTAACAAAAAGTCAACTTTATAACGGAAATCATTAATATTTTAAATATCAGATTAGCTATTTACTTTTAAAATCACCGTATACTTTTTTTTTATGTTAAAAAAAATTCCACACAATTGGCTTAGAAATCGTCGAACCATCAAAACATAAATCTGGAAAATAAGATAAGCTATTTTCTCATACGACGATTCCCTTCATTCAAAGACTACACGCAAAATTTCGCAAACACCAGGGTCCTATGCGGAGGTGGTGGTGGGCATATATTTTTTGTTAGCTCTTTTGAAATTCAAGGCTCATCCGGTTACTTCGAATGATACTTCGATTCAAAAACTCTTGGCATTGCAATGTGAGACCGAGGCCCAACTTTCAATCTCTACGTCATTTTGAATAGACATCATCGAAAAATCCAAGAAGTAAAATACTGCAAGAAGCGTCGGCGGCAACTCAAGAAAAACAAAATGAAATTCATCCCTTCGCCAGGAAATGTAAATCCTCCCACGAGACCCCCAACCATTCCTCTGCTGAAGTTGTTCTAGCATGAGAAAATCAATTTAAGGAATCTCAGAGGAGATCGGTTCAGATGGCGAAGGGATAAATCGTGCTTCTGGATTTTCTGCTCCTCTTCGTTGATTTTACTTTTTTCATTTGTTTTGGCCCAAGTTCCGGAAATAATAGAAAATAAACGAAAGGGGGAAAAGAATTGCTTAAACCCTGAGAAATTAGGGAAAGATGGATTGC
The DNA here is from genome assembly GCA_933228815.1 of Machimus atricapillus. Classification (NCBI taxonomy): domain Eukaryota; kingdom Metazoa; phylum Arthropoda; class Insecta; order Diptera; family Asilidae; genus Machimus; species Machimus atricapillus. The sequence continues at coordinate 10,554,120 of OW121785.1, forward strand.
CGGTACCAAAGGGTTGCGGAAGTCGATGAATTAGTGACTCCTATCACGAGCATAATCATTTTTGATGGGACGATTTGGGAAATTGCGCTGAACGTCTTCAACCATCTTCTGGATTTTATATTAAGATATAGTTTTTCACGATACACCTTTTACAAAATTGTAGATTTTTTAATTGCACATTGCAAGTATATCATGATTATCATATAAGCATACTAGACAAGGTTAATTACATTATTTTTAACGATACGAGCCACAAGCAAATTTTAATTTTGGTGTTAATAACATAGTTTTAGGAAATTTTTTGAGAAACCATCATCCTAAATTTCTAAATTTCAAAAATAAATTAGCAATCAGCATCTCCAGAAATTCCAGCTACCAATATTCATGGCAATCACTTAAAATTTACAATTTTTGGCCGCTATTTCGAAATCCTATATTTTATGCACATAAAATGGGAGACGTCTAGGCGTGATTGACGAACAAACATACAAAGTTTGTAAAAATAAACCTTACAGCACTGATGATGCAAATTTTCACTTCAAATGCAATAAACAGACATAACAATGAATCAAGTAAAGTGTTGGGAATCTCATTAGAGATTACTCCTAGATAAAAAACACAGAACGGTTCCACTCAACAAAGAGAACAAATAAAACTTGAAGAAAGACTTTAGGCTTTATTCACTAGGCTATTCATGCTCTTATACTAAAAAGTTTTAGTCACTATCTTACATAAAAGAAAATATTTAGCCCCGAATGTAAGCTAAATTAATTTTGTATTTTGAATGTGTAAATTTTGTATATGTATTTGCTCTGTAAAATTGGTGTAAAATATCAAACTTTAATGTCAAATTCAGATAACCATATACGAAAAGAACGTAAACTGAAGAGAATCCACTTATTACTTATCCCCCTACTCCTTATATATGTAAATCTAGGACTAACTATGGGTTTTTTAAACCAGTAAATCGTATGTGTTTGAATGTTAATAAGCATGCTGAATTGTTTGACACTCGTTGTACTAAACAAGTACTAAAAAAATCTTTCTTTAATTTGTTTGCATGTGGTTCGGTGAATGCTTCTATTTACTAACACTGAACCAAATGATGATCAGTTTCATGCAAGAGATTTATTTCCTCTGTAGCTTGAACTAAGCTGATGGTTCATAAAATATTAAAATAGGTAAAGTGAAAAATCCCTTAGCAGCATGACGCCAATTAGTCAAAAACATTATGTATCCTAAGCTAATTTTAAATCCCATCACTTCTAAATATGTGTCATTAAACTTAATCGTATATTCTCGAAAAAGTTCCTAAAGTGTTGAAAAGAACCGGTCCTGAAATCATTTAAAACTTTACAACCATTTTCCTCTTAGGGAACTTTTAATGTCTCTGGCTGGAAAGTTTGTCAAATCATGCCCTACGAAGCATATCCAGCAGTCCTACGAGGATAAAAACACTTTTAAAGTGGAAGCAACTACCAACAGAGGCGTAGGAGTAAGTGACACTGGCAAAGTCTCAACGAGACCGAAAAAAAAAAAATGAAAATTTCATCTCATTCAATGGATGTAGATACTATTCGTAGTTCTCCGGCAATTAAAGGTTAAATTAAGTTAAACCGCTTTTGGGCGTCAGGAAAAGGGCTTAGTCCCCAAAAATTGAAAGGAGTTCTATCTGAAATTGCGTCCTATAGAGCCAGGAAAAAGACGGGTAAAGCGAGCCTGATGAATTGTGGAAATGAGTACGATTCGGTGCAGTGCATTGCGGCGTGAGGTTTTAATGATTGTGGAAGAGCCCGCCAAAGTAATTTCCTTCCCACCAACTGTAGTCAGAGCAAGCGATAGGGTGCTAAATTTCCAGCGCCATGCTCGTGGTTTTCCTCGTGCAGCATAAATCTCCATATCTCCAACGTCCATGAAACCTCCGAATCAACACCGCTGTGGAATTGCTGTCATTGTGCGAATTTAAATGGCAAAATTCAGCTGATATTGCGATTTTGACTGTCCAACTCAATTTGACTGAATGTCTCGTCCATCACTGTGGTCACCGTAGGTGACAATTTGTTTGACAAACATTTGCATCAATTCTGTTAGCCAATTTCTAAGTTTATTGCTAACTGTCCCCATTTCAGGAATATTCAGGTTTACGTGGAATAAAAATTAGATCTTGGATTTCACCAATTTTCTCAACTCAATTTCAAAATATATCTAAAAAATTTATTCAAAACAATTTGCATTTCCTTTCGCCATTTAAAAAAAAAAATTATACAGTACCTTGTTTTAATCACATAAGAAAAAGTGGCATATATCCAATTAATAATAAATTAGAACTTTCAAATTGGTACAATACAAAATGTTACTTCATATGTTTTACATTTTAAATTACATTACGACATTTTCAATTCTCTATTCAAATCTAATGAAACAATAATGTTTTTGAAATGTTCTTTGTTGCAAAAACTAAAAATAAAAATTAATATCACAATTCTGTGATCCGTACTACTATACATATGTACATATATTATGAGTCTCTGCACAAATAGTTTGTGATAATTCTTGGTATATAAAAATTGGACACCAACTATAGGTACAACTTACCACAGGCTACAGACAGGTTACCCCGTCAAACTGAAGTGTATAAAATTTTTATTTACAATTTCTAGTTTTGTTAGGAAAGTAGGTAGGTACTCGACAAATTCAAATTTTGATTGTCATTGAAAAATAAAATTTGAGAAAGTACTACCGTAAATTTCAAAATATTCTTAGAGTTATGGGACTGAATTTCATGGATTTCTCGCCTCCGGAAATGCCATCAAAATCTTTAGAGACACATAAATAAATAAACATAAAATAGTATTTTCAATTCAAGAGAAAGAATATCTAAAAATGTTATTTTAGAGTTACAAAAATAAAACTTTAATTTTAAAAGAAAAAAATATGTAAATTGCAATTAAACACGAAAACCAGTAACAGCAAAACCAAAACCCGAGAGGAAGAATTTTTTTATGTTCAAATTTTTATTAGATGTCGCCGAGCTGACGGCATACATGACAAAGAATATTTTTCTTTCATTCTCCAAAGAACTGTCACATTGGGACTTCGTACGCTCAGGAAGAAACGACTTCTTTTCCTTGTCGCCAACTGCAGATTGCACCATCTGTATTTTTCACATTTATGCAAATGTTTGCCTTACAGGGAAATTCATATGTGCAGGACTTAGTCGAAATATATTTCTTCTCAAGAAAATAGATAGGCCCGAGATATATGTATGTATGTACGTAAAATCTCGTGTGTATAACTAAACTCAGAGCTGTGCCACATGCTCAGAGAATCACAAAAGATTTAATTTTATTTAAGTGATTCATATGTAATTCGAACGAACTTGAATTGAATAACTACTACTACTTTCATAAAAAAAAATATTCTGACAAATTTTGAAGAATCAAATGAAAAATCTGATGGCGACCATAACATTTACCTTAGCCGAGACAAGGTCATTTCAAAGTCAACTCGAAAAATATAAAAATGAATCTTGACCGAGCTCTCGCAAAGAGGTCAAAGGCCAACATCAAATTCCTTTTCAAAAACAACTTCTTGAGGTTACTATCCAAAAACCGAATGCAATTTTCATAAAACTCGGTTTAAAGCAAAATACCAACGAATTTAACAGTTTGTAATTTCGAACTCTGTTCTAGTAAAATTGATTGTCTAATTAATTTAAATGCGGATGCAAAAATGTTAATGGACGTTGGCTTAGTAAAAGTAACGTAAAATTTAAAGAATTTGATGTCTTTAACATGAAGATTTAGCTATGCGTAAACAAAGGATATGAATGCGTGGTAAAAACGTTTCACAGTAAAGAAATTTATGATTATGGAAAGCTTAGAGGTATCAAGAGGACAATGCGGTGGAATTATTAAAATTTCTTCCTTTGAAGAATTCACTGCCCTGCTCGAAAGCGCCAAGGGTGCGACGAAAGGCTTTGTCCTTGCGTGTGTGGATAAAAAATTAAAAAAGATGAAAATCACATGCAAGTGGTATGGCCATACAATAAACCATAATGTGAAAAGAAAAACCCCATCTAGGGCAGACCTTTCATCCAGTTGGGCATCAAAAACTAACAAAGGCGCTGAAGAAAATAAATAAATATAAAAAACGGGCATAAGGCATTAATAACGAGACCAAGAGACCAGGAAAAACTGGGACTAAAAGGGTTCTCGGTTCGCCTGGTTGTGTATAAACAAGTCGAAGGGCACGCTTCTCGGGCGAGAATGTGAGATTTTAAGACGGCAATATAGAGGCAAGTGGGTTGATGATAACCCTAGGTGGAGGGAATGTGAATTATATCGCATATCCTTGGCCAACAATACCAAAATTTATTTGCGCCACTTTAGAAAATCTCTAGTGATTCGATCGGCGTCATGGACGAAAGCCATGAAGAAAATCCCCTTCGAAGGATTCAGGAGTGGATTCACAATCCGGGGGAACAATTCTTCCGAGCAGCTGGTGCTCCCCGTTGACACCTCATTACAGGAATTTATACGCAAGTTTATACTAGTTCACTTTATTGTTATTGAGCTTGATCCAGATGAATTCGATTTATTGGAATCGTTGGCGCAACTATGGGGAAGGTGGCTTCGGCAGCTATCAGATTTAATCATCCAAAGGGCTCGTAACGCTGTCTGATTGGCTGCCGAACTACCAACGGTTGGTTGAACGCTACCTACATATGGTTAATACCACTTATGGCATACGTGGAGCTGTTTCCGGATATTTAGATGGGCAAATGCATGTCCCTCCTGGCGTTGGGGCAGTAAAAGAAAGCCAAAGGTATAAAACATCGGCCTTAATTTTTTATTACACCTCTCCCATTCACGTGCCCCCGGTGTGGAGAGAAAATACAAAAAAAAAAAAAATAAAAAAAGGAAAATTCCAACTTCGCTAGAACTCATATCATGGTGGTGTAATTTTTGGACGGGAAATGCCCCCCAAAATAGCAGAAATACAAGAAATGACGAGGAAATCATATTTTCGGCGATTTCACTTCTATTGATTGTTTGGATTTGGATTGGTCACGTTGTGATTTGATGGCGAACTTTTCCGCTTTTATTATTCAATCGAACACGAAGGATGTGTTCACCGGATTTTGCTGCTGATGATTGTTCCATCCTAGGGATTAAAGGGCAAATTTATCTTGGTAGTTCTTTCAGCTTTTTGATATTTTTGATAACAGAAGCTTTTTATTAATCCTTGCTAAATTCATGTATGTGTACATAGGTTTTATATAGGGATTGGATAATTTAAGGTAATAAGAAGGTATAACGACTTTATGTTTGTTTATTAAGGTAGCAATCTATACATACCTATGATATGATCCGCATTAAAATTGATTGTTTTAAATTGTGTAATAACATTTAGAACTAACATTTTGATCACTTATCTTGTAGTTTTTGAAAGCCTACCATATACGAGTATTTTAAATTATCTAATTTTTATGGACATTATGGGTATTGTACAATATATATGTAAAGGAGGGTTTAGAGTCCACAATTTGTTCTTCCACCTCGTCGTATCATTTTTAATACATACTTTTAAAATCTTAAATTTTTTCTCGAATTTTGATTATATGACCTTTTTATAGGATAGGTAATACATATATGAATATTTAGGCTTTTACATATAATCAAAACTATATTCTTCAAGAATTCTTACCACGCTCACCAACATTAAGATAATTTTTAGTATATTTTTTTTGTTATAGAGGTATTTAATTTAATACTAAATCTAAATCCAGAATCGAAGTATTTTCAAAATTAAGGAGTTCAAACTGATTACTAATGAGACTCAGAATTTAACATACAATATACTTCATCTTCTAAATGCGAACGGAAAGGGAAATCAAGCCCATAAATTTACTCTTTTGCGTCGGACCTACCCATCACCCACCCACCACCTCTCAAAAAAGATAGCTAAAACTGAAATTAGGATCCCTTAAAACACTCGTATAGCCTTTTTTGTCAGATTTAATTAAAATGTAGCATTAATCTCTTCGAATTGAAATTATTTTTAAGATTAGACACTAAATTTAAAATCAGCAACCCTAAAAACCGAATTGAGGACATATTTGTTGAATGAGCCCAAAAAGTGATGAGATTTCAGTAATAATTACAGGAACCTCCTCTTTTAAATTAAGTTTTGAAATAATAGTATATATAAATTAAAAATTTGGCACGTTTCTGTCAAATTGCTCAATATAAGCTTTTATTGTCTATCTGAGCCGCTATTGCGTGAAAAATTAAATCAATGATTTTTAAACATATCCACCTTACTCAAGTAACCCTTTCTTATACATACTTCTTGTCAAAGCTAGAAATCATCTAAGATAAACCAAAGGTTAGCCAAATCTCAACCATAAACAAGTCGGCGACATACACAAGAAGGAAATATTCTTCCGCAAAATAAATATTTTCTCTTGAAAGGGGAAATATTTTGAGTAAAAGGACTTATGCGCAGTTTTCGCCTCTTGTCGAACACAAACAAGTATCGGTTAAATTCTGACGTGGAACCTGTGGAACGTATTACTCTGATATGTAGGATTCTTTTCTCGTGAATTTTTTTTGTATGTTTGTTTTGTTAATTTCTTTTAATCCTTTGATTTGCTGCATGTGAACTGCGCACAGTTTCCGGTGTGAAAACATACATATGCAAACTGCAAAGCAGAAAACATGAACACGAAACTGGAGTAAAGTTACACATATTTTAAATGATACTGTTTGTTGGTAGATCAAGTAAATAGGGTTAGAGATTGCTACCAGTAGTAGGTATTTGTAACGGTTACAAATAAGCAGCAAGAAGTCGCTGCAGGCAGCAACGCAGTAGGAGAGGCAGCCAAAAGAGTCCTTACTCTAGACTTTAAATATTTCTCTCTGCGAGTTATATCTTGTGACATGAAGTTTTATATCTCAAAAGCCTCAGTTGCCGAGAAGATTTCAACACGAGAGGCTGATTTAACGTATAAAAAAAAAGTGATACAAGCTTAACGAATTATTTTTCAAACGTACTACTCTGTATTTCAACAAATATAATAGAACTTAAAAAATAATTGTACTCTAAATATCAACTAGTTTATATGTACAACAAGTGTAAAGTGAACTAATGACAGTTTTTTCTGACTAAATATACCTGCCACCACAAATCGATTGAATAAGGTAAATATAGGTGTTTGACCACGTGTGCTAATACAATAAATGTTTTCAATAAAGAGTTTAAAACCTCACTTACATTTTAAAGCAACCAAGGTACCAGGTCACAGTGTAGATATGAACTACATGTGTTCGAGTATGTGTTGGCTTCATTTTATAGGTTCCTCAATAATTTTAGTAGCCGCACTTCCGCAAGGGTTAGTTTTATAATTGTAATGGGAATTTATCGTTTACACGAAATGTTTTAGCCACAAAATTTGCAAATGTAATGCCTCGGTATAGCCTACTTACTTAATTATCGAGTATGTTGGTATACACTATACAGGGTGCTTCAAAACTAACGAAGTGTTTTAAAATATAACAATCGATACTATGAAGTGTTCCTATTACAGTTTGTGACAAAATTTCCCTTTCTCTCCGCCCCCTTCCCCGTCATACAGGTATATAGGTAATATCCTATATGAAAGGCCCCTCCGAAATTTGTTTTTGCCAAAAAGCTTGCCTTTATTCAACTCTCAATTTTATTTTTATCAATCTAATGTGGTCTAATTTTAATTTTTTTTTTTCAAGGCTAATGTTTTAGCTCCTTTTCTAACAGAAATCCTCCCGAAATTTCAAACTTCTAGATCAAACTACATTATATCAACAAAATTACCGAAAGACTGAAAATTTGAAAATTTTGATAACTTTCAGAATTATAAAAAAATGGTTACAAATCAGCAACCAAAATAAGTACAAAAGGTATTTAAAGGTTTCTCACATAAAAGTTAATTCGAAATCCTAAATGGTAGATTCAATGGGCCAAATAAAAAACTCAAATTGAAAGGAGTCACAAATAAGATATCGCGGTACTGATTTTAAATTTAAATCATTTATTTGTTTATGTATCTGAAATTGGTAATGTCGAATCCAATATCTATCTAATGTATATATTGATCTAATACAGCAAACAGAATTTCCCAAATTCAAAATTTCTGAAATATTTTTATAAATGGAAGCTTGCACTATAGCAACTACCGCAAAGTTTATAAAACTTGCTTCTCAATTTTCTTGGAAAAGAATTTCTCTAATAGATACTCAGTATCGGAAATCCATTAAAGTTTAAGATGTTTTATATTACATACAATACAATTCTTAAAATTGCAAGGCACTTCGTAAATTTTTAAACCACTTCTCGTTTTATTTAAGTCACATTATCATAACATGTAACGAACTTAACATTTTTAAAATAAATTCAAAAGTGCGTAAGCAAATGTTTTTGGTGTTTTATACTCTGTTATTTGCCAAAAATTCAAGTTTCTGAAAGATTATTAGTTTTAGGATTCGAAGTCTACAGACGAAATTCTATTGAAGTTGTCTTTTACATGCTTATTCTGTAACATAAGGACATAAAAATTGTTGATTAGTGTCATGAGAGTTGAAATTGGCTGCCTCAATTAATAAACGAAGGTGTGAGGTGAGTAAGTTATATGTACTTAGATAAACAATCTTAATATTGAGAGGGTTAAACTTTGAATACACGTGAAAAACCGGAAAAACCTCAATATTTTACTTTCACCCTTAACCTCTTAAATTTACTGATTCCAACAAAAAAGAGCTGTTTCCTATAAAATTTCACTAAAAAAAAAATTTATTTTCTCTGGACGCATTCAGACGAAAGCAGTTGCATAATTTCTCGAATAACTCAAGATGATATTTTTGAATGCACCCGTGCGCGTCACACTGTTACTCGATAACTGCATCAAAACCATCCCTCCCGCAGTCGGATCTAAAGTAGAAATTCTTGGAAGGGACGAATTTAAAATTTTATTGAAGTCAGAGATGAAAAAACTTTCTTAAGATGCTCTTGAATAGAGGAAGGCAGGGAAGAAGAACCCAGCAAGACAAAACGGGAGCAGTTACACCAAAGGGGAAAAAGTAAAATGTAGCCGCTAAACCATAAATTTGCAAATTATTAAAATTCTTCACAGTCGTCTTGGCAAATGAAATTGAAATGGCGAACATAATGGAGAGTGTAAGTGGCTTAATTTAATGAGACCGTGCTTAAAACCCATCGTTCTCGCCCCGGGGAGCAAAAATTATTCAATCCGGGAATTCGCCAGTTTTCACTCTGGGAAATTATTTTGCTGCTATGTGCTTGTCCTCGTCCCCGTGTGGAAGTCTCAGCTTCTAATTAAGACTCTTGACCTGGTGAGTTTATTGTCCGGTTAAGTCACGGCTTGGACACCTTTTGGGAATGAGTTATTTTCGCTCACCATCTGGGCGGACCATTTTAATGGGGCATTAAGGACATTTACGTGCATTTGGAACGTTGTTAAGAACGAAAATTATTGTACCCTTTCTGTAAATAATGGAGCAATATTTTCACCTTCATGTAACCTTGATAAACGCAACATGTTTTGGGCCTACAACAATTTGTCTCATTGCGGTTTATGTTATCTGAATTAAAGGGGTTTATACATACCTCTAGAATTAACAAAAAATATATCTATACACAGTCTTCACGATAACTCGAAGGGTCTCGCAGACTTTACAGACTATAATGACATTACACTAATCTTTTTGAAATATACAGATAATACTGAATACTTAATACTAATACTAAATTGAGTTAGAGGTCTTCTCAGAGATTTTGATAAAACTTTGTAGGAATGTTCACTTAGGGTCAATAGTGCTGGAAATGCAAAACAAAATCTATCGATTGCTTATATTTCCTGAGATATTTAACTTTAAAACTCTAAAAGTTTAGTTTTCCTCCATATTCCAATAGTGAAAATTATGGAAAAGCATTAAATTAAAAATGTTTCCACCTCTAAAAAATTCTACACGAGTGCTGAAAATAAGACAAATTTTACGTTACTTCAAATTGTAATTTAATAAAGCAATTGCGTGCTTGTCACCGATAAGTCGAAAAAGTTATTTACTTTTAATTCGTTAATTGCAAAGATTCTTGACAAATCATTTTTAGAATAAACAGATCGAAATGCGTCCTTAACTTAACGAAACTTTGTGGCGGCAAAATATCAACTTGAGAAATTTCAAAATTAAATATCTCGGGCATAGATATATTTTAAAATACCCAAGTATTTCGTAATTCTAAGCCACAAAGTAGGTACTCAAGTATGATACTTTGTAATTCTCGGTGACACACAGTTATTATTATACCTACATTATATTGCCAATATCTTCAAAGAAAAAATATATTTTGCTTGTTTTTCCTCAAGCGGATCTGGCGGGTTCAAATTTCCAAACTTTTATTCTTGAAAAATGGGATATTTTTCAAGAGAGGAAAGAGATAGCTTAATTAAACTTTGCAAATATATTTTTACGTTTACGTTCTTGGATTTCTTTAAACTGTATTTTGGTTGCTACAGAACTTTCAAAAAAACAGTATGAAAATTTCATGGTGGAACGAACGCCTAATGTTTAGAATAAAAATAGTTAATAATAATTAATGATTTTTTTGAATTTTCACAACAGAGAGAAAAAAAGTAGACTAAATAAAAATCCGTTTGACATACTCGAAAGAAAAGATAGTCGTTCTAGATGAATCAGAATTTTAATCAGTGTTATCATTAAACCTACGCGCCTTTCAACGATGCAATGGATTTAAAAAAGAAAACTCCCCTGAATGTGAAAATTACGAGAGAAATTGTAGGAAAAAAGTAATTTGAATAAGCCCATATCTACAGCAAAGTTGCGACAGTTCTCTCTTTTCTTTTACCGGATATAGCTACGAAGCATCCCGGCATTCGCTGATATCATTATAATTAAGGAAATCTCTAATGGTGCCATGATGCTGAGCCCGCATTTTGCCTGGACGAGAAATGGGACCTTACACCTTCCCGCTGTAGTTGCAGTTTTCTGCAGATTCTCCGCAGCTCCGACCTCGGGATGCAAGCAGTCCCATTCCGTAAATTAATAAACCGATAATTACTCAGGGCTTACCGACAAAATAGTCGCATAAAGAGCAATCAATACCGAGGCAAAACTGGGGTACGGTGGCCGCACTGCAGCACCACCAACTCCATTATCAGGATGGCTAATCAGTTGAATCAATTGCAGTTCTGCGCCTTAAAATAATAAGTAAAATGTGATATTCAGAGGTATAATTGTAATATGATAAGGATAACGATACCCTTTTCAAACTTCATAGGTTTTGCGATTCTACATACAGTAGAAATTTAGTTTAACTTTCTCCCCCTTACACAGCGAAAACTGGGAAGATTTTATACCTACATCCCCCGGGATACCACAAATTTTCTTCGTTGTTTCCTTACTTTGTTTCCTCTCTGCAGTCGTAGTAATGTTTTGCTTGCACAGCCTAGGCTTTAAATTTAATAGTTTCAGTTAGATGAGTGCGGGTTTCCGACCAGGTGATACAATTCCTGCAGGGATGCTGTAGCCATAATGCCCGCATTAGTGTCCTTTACAATGGTATGCAAACATAAGGAAACATGATAATTAAGAAAGCATATTAACTTATGTTTATATTTAATCTATTTTGTGGAATTTTTTGGTTGCTAAATGTAAATCCAAAGTTAAAAATGTTCTATTTATTTTTCTCAAGTTTTGAAAAGCTTTTTAAAAGATATCAGAATGTAGGAGAGACCTTTACTTTTCTTAATAAAATTTCGGACTTACTATATTTATGTATATAAAAATACGAAAAGCTAAAAAACTTCTACTAAAATTCGTTTATCGAAACTCTTTGTTAACTTATCTTAGTCTGATTTTTTATATAAAACGAAAATAATTCACGTAGTATTTGTTAATCTATTTGGATTAAAATTTACTTGAATTTGAACACACAAATGCGTAATTAAAAACATAGTTAAGTTCTGTAGTAGCATAACGTACCTATTTTACTTTTCGCATGAAAATCTTAGAAAATTCAATAATACATAACTAGGAACCTCAATAAATTGTTTCGCTTACTGTGACGTCTTTTTAAACAACAACATAAAAGTTTGCTATGTTTAAATATTTAAAGTGATCTCTTTTACAAAATCCAATTCAGCATTTTCAGCAATTATGGAAACCCCAAAAAGTGTCATAAATGTTCAATTGTATACATAAAAGTAAAGAAAAGTTTACTTAGCAAATAGGATACATGAAATAGACATATGTAGGTATATGTTCTTTTTATAAGGTAAATCATTATTAAAAATCTCTGAATTTTGCTTTTTGGTTTAGTTTAAATTGAAAAGCATTTTTCTGAGAATTTCACTGCAAAGTGACCTACATGCAATTTGCCAAAAAATATATATATATATATAAGTTTTCTTCCTGCACCTCTACAGAATCTGATAAAATGTCTTGAAAGAAAATTGATTTTATCTTATTCTTCTGCATGGTGTAAAAATGGCAACTTTCTTGTATTTTTCGCTATATGCTCCCGAAAAATCTCGAAAACTTCGATTCTGTCTGAGGGTATTTTCCATAATAAAGGTTTCTGTTCGTTGCACAAACAGACAGCGTAATGTTGCCGGAATACCTACATGAATATACATACATATGTACTTATATAAAATTATATGTATATATTTACCTATAGGTGCATAGCTGGCTGGTTGGAGGACAGCCGTGGAATACTCGAAATTCAATTCACTTTAATCTCATCGTCCTCTGGGATATATCCACCTAGAGCAGACATAAATTTATCTTTGCAGTTGGATTTTACATAATTACGACTTTCAGGTTTAGGGCGAAGACAAATGGGCGCACATTTATGCATAACATCAAACGATATGCCCCAGTTGCACTTGGAAAACGAGAATCGTTTAATGTCGGCTGTAACTCACTACTTTTTACGCTTCACAATCTCGTTTATTAACTTTACCTCTGTTCTACATATCAATGTAATAAGCAGTAAATATACTAAAATCCGGCAAGTGAAAATGATATTTTAAACCGCATACCATGCGTCCTAACAAAAAAAATAGCTATAACACAAGTTAGTTAGGTAGTTCGATTCTTAGCCCAGCAAAATTCTTCTCACACACATGTTTATTGCAAATATTCGTAGCACCCGTAAACAACTAGTTTAACCGAAATTAAAATATCTTAATATTCCAACCCTAATTAAACAAACCCTAAAATTCCAGGAAAATCTACAAAACCTCAGAAACCCAAGCTAAGAAGATTCCAGCTATCTGCACCATACATGATGCTATACACGATGCGGTTAAAAAAAAACAAAAACACAAATTGTTCAAATAATTTCAACCGTAGCAAATTTTATTTTACATACCCCACATGCATAATTTAATTAAGGCTTAATGAAAGTGCAATATATCGCATTGTTTCCACTCTTAATTAGCCCTTGTGTTTTCCATTGAATTGGATTTAAACTCAAGCATTTTTTTCAAAAGGATGATAAAAACTCTATGGAATTAAAAAGAAAACTTCTCAAAGTACCATAAATGTGGTTGAAAATTTTAGATTATAAAGGTGTAGTTTAGAAACTACGAACCTGTTTCTGTTTTTCCACCATGAAAACCACTGCATTTTATTTAAAAAGTCAGTCACTTTGAAAGGGTTCGTACACTCTGCCCTGCGACATATGAATTGACCTCACCGTCATTTTCTCAATTATCATGACGACTAATTATTTCTGAAAAGTTTTTTGACGCCATAAAATCTTAATTACTTCATGCAACTTTTTATTGCATTTGCTGAGTTTGGAGTTGTCACAAATTTTAATCTAAAAGGTAGTAGGGTAAATGCACTAATTCGGGTACACGAAACATTTCATGTCCACTTCATATTTTTTATGGCGTATAAAGGTGTATTTTCGCTAAAAGGCAAAAAATGTTATATTTTATATAAAATACAGGAACATTGGTTGAGAGTTAAGTTGTAAGAATTCAAATCATTGAGTGCCAGCATGTGAAATAGTTCGCTAATGCAACAGTTCCTATGTTTTTAATTATCTAGTACTGGAACGTTAGTATTTTTATTTTATATAACCTTTGTTTTAAGTGATTATAAATTATCGCCGGTCGTATCTTGGGAGTTGGGATTATATTTTTTTCAGAATCTTTCTTTTGCATCTACGGAATTAGTTAAAATATTAGAAATATTAAAAATAAAACACCTATCTAAATATTTTTAAATTCATATGTACATATGTACATACTTGGAGATCAAACTTCGGAACAGTCTTGTAACTATGTATGTTAATTCATCATTTGAGATGTTGGTCACTATTTGATATTTTCCAATAAAATACCTTCAGTTTTAAGTACTTTAATTTTTTTCATAATTACTTATTTTAAAAAAAACAAAGACGAGGACGCCAATCAATTTCACACGTTTTCATAGGTCTTTTAATTAGGCTGTCAAAAGCATGCAATGAAAAGGAAAGTGGTGTGAAGTGATTAGAATCTTCCAGGTTCAATAGACAATTAATTCCAAATTTCTCAGAAAAAATTAGACATCAGGATACCTGGAAAAATGGGAATTAAGTCAATCATATATCTCACGGAGTAGATGCCGGGAAGAATACTACATAATGTTTGTTAAACTTATACGGATATACAGTACTATGAAAATTTATAAGATCACTCCATTTCTGCGGGAAATTTTTCTTTTAAGTTGGGCAGGGAAAAAGACACTTTGAGGATTAAATTTATGCCAGCATTGATTTAGCTCCTCCGTCGAACCTAGAGAAAGTGTACTTTGGAAGATTCAAAGTTCCTCAAATATTGCAGTGGTCCTAACAATTTTCACAATTTGTACTGTATTTAGATATACATACATATTAAAATTATATCACTGTTATATAATATAACATTTGTTACAACTAAAAGTTAAAATTAAATTGCATTTAAAGCGTTTAAGTAAGTCAGCATCTTGCAGGACTATTTTATGTATTCTCAAAGTAAATGCAAAGAATAAATAAAAGCGCTCTTCCTTATTTCAAACTTTTCCTCGTCTCTTTCTAAACTCCTTATAATTCTTCTGGCGAAATCCCCTTACAGCACACTCATTTCCAGCTAATTGAATCAACTTTTTGGGGAAAGTTCATATCATTCGCATGGCCCAACTGGATTTAATCTCGTCCCAACTAATTATAGTTGGGTAAAGAAAATCGAAAATTTACCCGTCGTTATCCTTCTTAACTGCTTAATTAACTCCAATTATTATCCTACTTGTTAATGCTTATCCCACTTGCCATCTCATTCTCATCCCTCTATTATGGCTTGTCGTGGCCCTGCCCTTATTCCATTATTCCTCCATTACTCTGGATGTCGTCGTCACCTACTTTCTTCATCAACACCCCTCACAATATGTCCACCAGCTCCGATTGATCCTTCTTATTCTAGGGCAATCAATGCGAACATTTCTTCAAACAAAATATTTACCCAAAACTTGTCAAATTTTATCCGACCTTTCATAGGGAAAGATTGGCAAAATTGGAGGATATTAGAGGATACCTAGTAAAACACCAAAAAGATGGGGGCAACTTTCCTTTCCGGATCATGCATTAATCCCACTGTAGGGCAGCATAAAGGTTTGAAAAGGTTTATCGATCCTAGTACCTTTCACTCGACCCCATTAGAAGCGCTCTGGCAGGTTGGGGATAATTTTACCTCTTCGTGTGTTGCTACAGAGTTGGTTTGGCTTTCACCGCGATAGTTTGAATTTGAATAAAACCAAAACTTTAATTAATAAGTGAAGGCGACATTCATTTCCTTAAACTATAAGTTCTCGTACATTAGGTAATTTAATTTTTATTTAAATATCGTTTCAGAATGAGCCCAAAGCTGACGAATAGAAAAACTTTTCATATTACGAAGAACAACCACGTTTTGACGTTTTGAACATGATAACTTTACAACTCTGAAGAACCTACATATTTATGTATTTATTTAATTCTTCTAAAGTAAGCTAAACTATTTGTTATATCTAGATTTATGATTTGGATTTCTACGTAATGTGTATACTTTAAACAAAAATTCAAATACATATACATATATGTATATGGATATCAATCTTTAAATCAGCAATACTCAAAAAATAAAATACAAGATAAGTATGTTATAAGTATGTATATAAGTCATAAAATACAAATTGAGAACAATGTGATAAATCAAAAAATAAAAATGAATAAAGCGTATTTGTAAAATATATTGATGAAATTTTTAATGAATGCCCATTTGCTTTAGTATATGCAAGTGTTCATTGTTTCAGCTGTTTTGCTAGGTTGAACCCAAATTAGTATCATAACACCATTAAATTAAAAAAAAAACCTATTTCGATAAACTTTGGACGTTGGAACACTCAGTCAATCGCCATCACAATCCAACCAATTTTCAGCCAAACTTTAATAATACATATATCAAATTTAAGATGTTATGTAATACGGAAATTCATATTTCTGACTTATGAAAGCATCTTGAAATTTTATTTACCAGAATTTAATTTCTTTATAACGAACCTTGACAGCAATAACATTGTGTCTGCCTTATTCTCCTATTAAGGAACTGACTACTAAGATTTCATTCCACGAAAAATATTTAACATTCCAATGTAACCTGAATAATAGCAAAATTCTAGGAATATAGCTAAAATGAAAACGACACCGGGAAAAAAATAGATCGTATTGTCTACAGATTTTTTCCGATACAACCATGAAACGTTTCAATACATAAGTATAGCAATTTTTTGAAGTGAAAGCTTCTGAAAAAATTCTGGATTATGTTTTGTTTGATGGATAAAAACTAAGCAAATTTTGTATGGGGATAATGTAATGCTGCGTAGTTACAAGCTAAGGAGCTTATTAAACCCTTTATACCGACATCACCGTCTTGAGTCAAGCGGGTCTCAAGCTGCTGGTGTACTTATTGTAGGTCTGTCTATATTGAGACGTAATGTCGACTATGTTTGGAGGACGAGGAAACTACAGCTCATATATTGTGTGACTGTCCGGCTCTTGTGCGGATTAGAAGTAGGACCTTAAGCAAGGAGTTCTTAAGCTCGGTTAAGGTCCGTAATTCTTCTATGACCTTCCTTAGAGTAGCGGATCGTCCTCTCCACTAAGTACAAAATCTTGATTAGTTTCTTAAGAATAATTATTTCATCTTATTTCAACGCACCAGCTATAAAAGCTAAACATAAGAGAAAAGCTAACAAAACAAACAATATCTACATATTATACCAATCAGCTTATGCCCTCCCGCCCTTTCGTTGGTGAAGAACAAGTCTCTAAGCGTAACGTTGTCATTGCTTTTAAACTTTGATGATGTATTGTATGTGTACATAAAGTAGACATATATTTCCTTTTCCAAAATTTCACCTATGTTTATTTAGCGGATGTTAGAAATAATTATAAGAAATACGATGGGATTAAAGTTTTTTCTATTGGAAATTAATCAAGATTTTGTACCTACTTAAAAATTAATTATTACGTTTAACTTTTTTCTAGTGCTCCTTAAAAATTTGAAAATAATATACGTGTAGGTACCAGCTAGGTATACTAAATCTTCATGAATACATAATCCAAACATGAAACCCAGAACCACTAGAACTATGCAAAATAAAAATGGTCCCGCCGTCCTGTTGTCAGGACGCCTTACCGCGCTTTCTTAATGGTTTTTCTTTGATTATGAAGTTGTACTACTAAATAATACCAAATAGTAATAGTGAAATTTTAATATAATTTTCTCATTTGGTCCCGACCCTGATGGGCACACGACATTGACTATTTTTAACTTAGAATTAAGTTATGAAAATCACAAGAAATATTTAGAAAAACTGATAACAAGAGCGTAACGCAAAAATCTCTGAACAAATTCCAAATAATTTCCTAAATAACTGGGCCTGATATCTGAATCAGTTAATTTGAAGTAGGAAATGTGGAAAGTACCAATGTTCTATTTTCGCTATTCAGGTGAATGAGTTTCACTTTCACTTAGAATATCTTTTTATAATCGTTGGTAAATTTGTGCATTCCTCTGTGGCATAGTATATTTTGTACCTTGATACATAATACATATACATCAATTCGTATTTATGTGTTTATTTCACTATACTTCAGGTTGGTAGAAATCTCAACATTAAATGAAAAAGAAAAGCAGCGCGAACTTCGCTCTGGCTGCTTATTATTTTACTTCAAATATGATAGTTTTCTTAGTTGGAATAATCGAGAACCTGTCAGGAGCGAGCAATACAATATATATTATTTATTATGTGTTGTACTTTCTAATGTTACAATAGTCAAAAAATTATCCAACTTCTTTAAAAAATCAAAGAAAACTTTACAAAGTAACAAATTTTATTCAGGGTTTTAACATAAAAATATTTCATATACATATAAACTCATTTTTATAGGAACAAAATAAATCTAATGAGTCAAAAACATGAACGGCGGTATATTCATAACTGAAAAAATCAACTAATCTAGAAAATTCTGAACAAAAACTTAACAAAAATTCATTTTCAGCACCTTTGTCAATGCAAAATTGTCGTATATAATAAGAAAAATATGTTTATGAATTCAACAAAAACTAAAAATAAACATATTCTCTTTTATAGTATGAATGAATGCATTGTATTTAAGAAGACGTGTAAAAATTTATAAGTAGTACAACTGCTTCTCCAACAGAGCAGAAGGATTTTGATGGAGATGCTGTCCTACTAGGGTCGCTAACTTATGCGCATAAACACATACAGATGGAACTCGCGTAGTTCCTGGCCAATTATAATACATGTGACACATTTGGTAGCTTAACATTTGCAGCTTATCTGCATCGAGACCCATATTATCATGAATAATATTGTAACTAGTTGGCGATACGGTAGCCTGGCTAACCGACTGCGATACCAAGAAGAAATCATATCGTTCGGGCAAAGTAATAACATCGTCAACAACAGTTCCTGGAGGAGGATTTTGGCCGTTTGTAAAATAACGCGTATTTATACGTTTCGACACAACAATGAAGGCCATTTTGCAGCCCCCTGGCACATTGGCTTGTGCATAAATTTCGTCGAGACGTTTTCTCAAATGAACGACTTCAGTTTCAAAAACTTGGTGCAATTGGCCCTCACCTACTCCATTACGATAGAAGCAAATCCGAGCTGGCAAAGTGCCATGGTTATCACGATATTGCTTCAAAGCTTTGATCATGTTAGCCCCTATTTCGTTTGATAATTCTTGTCCCTTAGTGTGTACGGAAACTGCACTGAAGAATTTAGAAATTTTGTTCATATCCATTGTAGCAACTAAAGCTCCGTAGGATCTAGATGGGTCTCGAGTACTATGGCAAACGTCAAATCCGACAGTCATTAATCCGGATATTGGAAGCTCAACCATCCAAGGCGATCCAGCAAGTTTGCAATTCATTTGTATGGCAACTTTAGTTGCCACCGACATAAGTCCACTAGGCGGTTTTCCCTGTCGAGGGGCAATGGTCCTCTGGAGGATTACCTGAGATGGTACTGCTCTATCAACACAGGTTTTCCTTTTAATGCAACTGTATCTGTAAAATTTAGATAAAACTTGTTTATTTAAAAAACTAAATTAACGCGAAATGCAATTACCTCGCGGCGTTGTTGTCTGGCACAATTGCCATTATAAATTGCGGGTCCAATGCGCAACACTTTTCGATAGCCGTAACGTAGGTATTGTTTCGACAATCTTGCAAAGTCATGCTAAAAAGTAATATGATATAAAATGAATATTTTTCAGCTTTCAATAGAATACAATCTGGGTTGTCGAATAGTCATTCGCATTCCACCAGCAGCCCTCTTGATAGAATTGACGAACTCAGTGGCTTCATTTTGGTAGCTTGATGGCACTACTACATACCACCGTGCCAGTTCTATTGTATGGAACATAGAAACATTGCGAAACTCTCTAGTCCAATCCGCTTGTTTTCCTGCTGATACTCTAAATTATAAAGTTTTTATTATTTAATACATACCCATTTACCGTTTATAAATATAAATCTTACCTCTTGGAATCTCCAAATATAACAGATTCCGGATCCAGAATTCGTCCAGAAAATTCAATGAGATTCTTTTCTACATTAAGACCCCAAGCCGTCAAGTGGTCCATACTTGCTTGAGTAGCATATAAACGTCTATTAAAGGCCTTAAGACGTTCAATATGTGCACTAGGGCGATTAGTATTCTCCGACAAAGCTTTCATGGTTCTATAAGTAGGAAATTTTTATAATTTATGCTGTACGATTATCTGCCTGCTCAACCCCCTTCTATTGAGTGGTTGGTATTTATAAAATCATTAAAATTACCAATAGAGCAAAGTTAAATGAAAAATTTTAATAGTTGTCCTTTATTGCGGTTTTGTATGAGTATCGACCTTTGAAGTGTAAGTGTAAACTTTACCATTCAATATTATAGAGTTACCAAGCGCAATTCATAATTATGTATATAAAAAAAAATAATCGCAACTCGCTTCGTGCCTTGTACGTGCACACGCAACTGGAGATATCAAGATGAGTTTTTTTAAAGTTTTTTGCAGGAGTCTAATGTTTTATTTAAGCTATATCACACAGTGACCACAGGGAAGTCACTAATATATTAGTATGTATAAAGTAAAAGGAAACATTATCAAATTTGTAGTTTACCCGCTACGACCAGTTCCATAGCGTACTTACGTTGTGGTCGATTTTTAACTTAATTTCAGTTATTCACAAGCAATTGCTATTTTATAAAAGTACCCCCAGTTCAACATGTGACTATGAAAAATGTAAACAAAAATCTCAGTAAAAAGCATAAAATTAAATAAAATAAGTGCAGCAAACAGACTGCATCCACTGTTATTGTTAGAAGATCCACAATGTGATATTTTTAAATAATAGGATCAAATTTATTTGAAATAACAAAGTGAAGTAATGCGAAGCAATATTTAGTTTCTATTACATTATTACTAAGGGATCACATTTACCTAATGGCATGGAAATTAAAAGTCTTTTTAGAAAGAACATACAAAATTAAAATTTTTAAAAGATTATGGCAAAGCAAAAGTACGATTTCGATTAACAATTAAATAAAAAATTGTTCCATACGCGATAGAAAGATAAACGTATTCGAATTCTCATTATATGTAGGTATTATATTTTTTATAAAAATTATTGTTTGCTAGTTGTCTTTTAAATATCAATGTTCTAATGACCAATATATAATATGTTATCCATATTTTATAATATTTAATAATAAATTTTGCATACGCTCAAAAATGTCCTAAAAATACCTTTATCGATGCGTTCAAGTGAATGTAATGTAATCCCTGAATTAAAATCAATTATCTATTACTTACTGAACATTATTACGCCTTTTGTCAGAGAAACCAGTCGTACGGCAGAGTTCCGGAATAAGCATAATAAATTCCGCTTGACCAGCTCGAAGATCACGTTCCTTTGATCTCGCGACCAGGAGAGGTTGTTTAGCATCAGTAATTGTTAGATTATATTTCTAATTTAGGAGGACATAATTATTTACTATTCAATGTAATTAAATTAATTAATTCATTAATAATTTAAGAAATTAATTATTAAATAGTAACATAAATTTACCTTGGTATAATAGTTTTGGAGACTGATGTTACCGTCCCGAGTCGGAAAAGTTGAACAAGGATTTTGCTCAAAATCAACATCGTCGACTCTGTATGTTTTATTATTATAATCTGTCAGTACAACCATGCCTGCAAAAAAGTAAATTTAAGGCTAATATCTTTCCTCTGTTTAGGGCCATCATAAATTACGTCACACTTAAGGAAGGGGTCCAAGAAGTGTGACATAATATGACATGATGTCGATGAGGTTCTTGGCTCGAGAATATACTCCTGACAAAATTTTCATCATTTTATAATTGGGTACTCTTGATTTCAATTCTCAATTTTAATTTATTACGATATGTATATAAAAAATTGTGTATTAGAATGTACATAATTGTTTAAAGTATTAACCGCAATTTAAAATTTATTAATTTAAAAAGAGTGTTGGGCTAGCTCAAAAGATTATAAATATAGATTTGTTCTGTATGTAAATGATTAGATGCTAAACAAAACAATTTAAATTTATATTACTCAAAAAAACACCTAATTAATTACAAACAAACTGCCTAACTGGATAACCGAATGTAGAACACTGTGACATGTAGGGGGGTCTAAAAACAACTAATTTTGTGTGAGGTAATTTATGGAGAACCCCTTTTATATACATATTTACAATATCTCTAAGATATATAACACTGAAAACCTAACATGAACTACTACAACGTCCTAAATATTTACTTGTTATCGATGTGATAAAAATTGACAAAATACAAATTATGTGTACTTACCAATTACTCTTTGTCGGAACTCATCTTGATAGTTCCGTGATTCTACAATGCATTCTCGTAGAATGTGATAGACCGTTTCAATTCCCATTACCTTGTGGGTAATTTCAGCACACAATAAAATATCGTTCTCGTGTTGTCTAATCGATGTTGTGTAACCAGGGCAGACCTCGACTCCGAAGTCGGCGATGAAAAACTAATAAAACGATTAAATGAAAAAAATTACGAATTTAAGATATATTACTTTAAAAAAAAAATTCTAAACCAAAAAAAAATTGGCTACGTGATTTAGCTAACTAATTAGTCAGAAAAAAGCCCAAATGCTCAAACATTTTTTCACATACCTAATCCTTCTTCTAGGACTCCAACTACAAGTTCATTTGCGTTTACAAATTTGTCTACGGCTAAAAATCTTAAGGACGAGGACATAGAGCGAGTTGAATAGTTTTTCTCGGAGAGACATTTTCAAGCTGGCGGGCTCTTGCAGTCTAACTAAGATAAGTTCTTCCATCCAGTCTTTTATATAATTAAAATTAAATTCCTGTCCTTACGAAATAAAAGCCGAAAAACAAATAAGTATGATAAGCTACTACCTCTCGAACTCTTAGCACCACCATATGTATTTACAAGTTCTTGGAAAGATCTAAACGCAAAGTTTCTTCACTTCTCATTCTATTCTTTTCAAAACTCGTTCGAGCTCTGCAGTGCAAGAGCCGGAGGAATAGAACAGAAAAATTTCTTAGTTCTCGAGATAGGTTCAAGTGACTGCCAGATTAAGCCACTTAGTCCAAAGTAGGACTATGTACATAGTTCTCAAGATAAAGCATTACGACTTTTGAGATAAATTTTTTTTCATCTCTAAGTAACAATCCACTACCTACTATGTTTCAAAATGACTCTGAATCTAAATATAACTTTTACTATTTTCGAAACAATCCCCTGTATCGGGGATAACTTAATAAAGACATCTTAAAGCACTTCCTTATAACGGATAAGAAAACAATTAGCAAATAAATGAGAACTTTTAAATTTCGATTTCATTCAGATGTCAGCACTGCCGTTGTTGAAAAGTGCACACAAGAAGTGGGTTCTAGCTGGCGGAGCTTCTGGCTCTAGCGGCTGTGGGGCAACCAAATCGTAGCCGCTACAGCACAGATAATTATTAATAATTAATAATAATTCATTAATAATTATCTGTGGCTACAGTGCAGCAAACCCACAGCAGCACAATAACAACGCGTTCGAGATTGGGTAGCTATACAATTGGTAAGTAGCACCCCGCTACAAGAAGTGAGCCAGACATACATACATATATATGTACATATAATATCGTTTTTTGGTTATCAATATTTTATAATATTCTTAAATATTTTTGATTATTTCCAATGGTCGTAACGATTATAAGTTTTATTTTAAAACTCATCAATCACCAAGTAATTTTTACTTTTTTGATCAACAAATAAAAATCTGCATGGATTTATGCAGGTATTTTTAGTCAACATATGTACATATAATATTTTTTTTCGTCTTTTTACCAGTTTAGAAAAATTAAATTTTGAAATAAAAAAATCTCTTGATGAGTTTTATTCTTGACCGAAAAAATATAAACTAAGAATCTCATAACTGTTATGGATGATTGTAAAAAATAAAAATGCTTAATTAGCATTTAGAAGCAACTGACAATTTTGGTGAGTTAGAATTATATGTAATTATATATTATGAATTTTTTATTACTTTAAAGTTGGGTATTATTCCTCCCCCCGCTGTCACAGAAGTTTGCTGATTAAATTTAAGTTAAAGTGATTTCTTTTGCTTCTAAATGCTCATTCGGAATTCAAAAATATATTTCATATATTAAAAAATGAGTTTTAAAGTAAAACTTATAACCGTTACGGCCATTGGAAATAATCAAAATCATATAACAAAATTATAAAATATTGAAAACTCAATAACAATATTATAAAATATTGAAAAATTAATTAAAGAAATTCTTTAAAATAAAACCGTAAAAATCTCAAACCAGAATATTTAATGATTGGAAATATCGAATTTCACAAATTACTGTTTTCAAATCCGGTGGCAGATAAAAAGATATGTAGAATGAAAAAAACTGTGGAAATTTTATACTCAACTCGAAGTAATAAGTGCAAAATACTACTTCATAATAAATTCAATATATGTACATACCTTAGCAGCTGCATCGAAGAAGTTTCTTCCAACAAGTTGAAGCTTAAGTCCATCCATAGCGCCACGCAAAATCAAATTTAATACTTGGATTGATTGGCCATCCGTCATCATGATTTGGGCTACATACTTAACCGTTATTGTATAAAATTCGTCATCCCAGTTTGTCGAACTTAATTCAAGCTTTTCCTGTGCCAATTTTTTTGTTGTAAACAGCATGCTACCATCGAAAAGATAACCACCGAAATGCTCTCGATGCTCTCTGATAAGAGCTGTTCTTATAATGAGCATATCTATGTCCGGTGAAAAATCAACACGATATTGATATATGCCCCATTCTGGCTTTTTTAAGCACCGAAAGTAGTTAGCTTGGATGCCAACTTGCACACCACTTTTTCCTTGTTTTGTCAAAATGTCGACCGGGTTACCTTTAACAAATTCATTCATAACACGCTTGCCTCGTATAGCGCCGCGTGCAGTATCTCCAGCCGCAGCAGGAGCTATTGTTTTTAAGGGTTAAAATAATTCAATGTTTAAAAAATGTTAATACATACCCCTCGAAGACTCTTTTAAGACTTCTTGCCGCGGTTGTTGTTGCGGTTGCCATGGATGTGCTGCTTGATTTGTCGCACCCCGTCCTAAAAATGGCGGGGGGGGGCGAGGAACACTTAAACCACATGGCTGCGGCCAACTTGATTGACCCTGAGGCTGCTGCGTCGAGGGCCCTGGGGTTTGCTCCTGTGGCGTAGCCAACGCCGATTGGGACGGCTGAGTAAAATTTTTGTTTTTTTTTTTGATGCTCAATTGTTTGAACACAAAGTGTTTAATATTAATTTTACCTGTTGCGCTTGGTTAATAAGACTATCTGTTTGCTTTCGAGCAACTTCATATAAATCATGTAGGGTAGCCCTCCCTAGACCACGTGCACGTCCGCGTCCTAGCCCCAGCTGGCGTTCTTGGTGATCACTGTACATTTTTTACTTATAAAAAATACCGTCAATTAGGTAAGTGATCAAATGCCTTCGAAAAGATTTATATAAAATGTAGAGAAAAAAAATTCCAACCTTATAAATTCAACCTAATAACGACTGTACCAATCAACTGTCTCAACGATAATGAGGAAAGACGCTACTTTATGCTATGCTTTCGCCGCCTTCTCACTGGAAACTGCACACTTGCATTGCAAAACCAGAACTACTACTGTTAAACAAAAAACAAAGGAGACAAACACATACACCTATAGAATTTAACCCCACAGAAAAAATATCTTATAACGGTACTATTAAAAAAAGAAAGGAAGGTGGCCAGCTGCATAGGCAGCCATATGGCCCATAAATGAGTTCCTTAGTTCTCTTTTTTTGAGAGAGACAAACACATACACCTATAGAATTTAACCCCACAGAAAAAATATCTTATAACGGTACTATTAAAAAAACAAAGGAAGGTGGCCAGCTGCATAGGCAGCCATATGGCCCATAAATGAGTTCCTTTGTTTTCTTTTTTTTGAGAGATACAAACACATACACCTATAGAATCCTTTCGTGTCTACCGAGCCATATTGGGGGGGGGGGGGGGGGGGGGGGGGGGTGTATCCGAACAATTTAGTACTGTTACAACTGTTCGTTTGTTTTTTATAATTGATATATTGATGTTACCCACATGACGAAGCAGAAAATGTACATATGTATTTGTATTTTTTAACCACTTGCCTACTTAGAATATTTAACAAATCCTATAAATAATAAATGATGTTGGAATAATGTTAAATTTTAATGATTTTTCAAGTGAGATATACATACATATATTCGTCACATTAAATTTTTATTTAGCAGCATTAAAATTTAGCAATTAAATATTGAATAAATTTTCAAAAGTAGGTATACTTTTGCTATTTTGCTTCTTGGATTTCGTAATGGTTGCATCTAGATAATACGCACTGCAGATACTAAATAATTTGAGCATTGTCAGAACGTGTAGATTTCAGTATCGATATCTTCTCCTGTTTCACGTATTTCGAACCATATTACACCATTTTCCATTTAAACGTTTCAATTCAAATGGCAATTTGCAGGTGCAATTTCCGAGAAGCCTAGTGTGGAGAAAATTTACTCTGCCAGACTCACAATCGGTCCGGTTTCTACATACATATCTTAGAAATCTGGACATTCTCGAAATTGTCTTTGAAAATTGTCACATGAATAGACTTCTTAAATATGTACAAAATTTTCCCAATGAAATCAGAACTACAATTGTGGATTATTTTAATTGGTTTTAATTTAAACCAACAATCATGACAGAATATTTGTATTTCATTAAAGCTAAACTTTCCTTACTTTTGGTATAAAACTACATTTTGAAAAACCGTATCATATTATTGCGTTAAACTAGAAACTTAATATAAAAACTATTTAAATTTCAATACCTATATATGTACAGATTATCACCGATAAATTCTCTTTTATGCCGAGCCTGGAATAATTCTGTATGATCCATGATTCGTCTCCTTTAGTATTAAAGTGTCGACAATTTGGATCCGCCATATTTACCTCCCAAAAATTGGAAATTATCGACCGGAAAAACCCCACGAAGTAATTTTTTACTCAAATCACAAAACTTGGTTTAGGTCTCTTCGTTAACTGATCCAGAATCCAGATCGATCTTCGTAACTTCACTTTTGGAAACTGACACTTAATGATCCTATCTGATCTAAATTGATCTACTTGGATGTGAGCTGATCAAAATCAAAGGTCAACAAACAGACCTTTTATCTTAAGTACTGAATTTCGCTTTATTACAATAAGAGATTTTTGAGTAAATTACTCTGAAATGCTGTTTATTCATGTACATAGATTTTCCCAAAGAGTTGGAAGTTCTTTTTATTGAATATTCAAACATATCAATGAAAAAATATATAAATTGGGAAAATCGAAGGGATCTCCAAAGGTGGGATTTATATTATGTTAGATTGTGAAGTGGAATCGAATTGAAAAGGCTGAAATTCAATTTTACTTTCATTATACTGGTTGAAATTTCCTACTGTGCAGTAACATGAGGAAAATATAAAAGCTCTCACCCGGTTACCTTATCCTCCTTTAGAATACTATTCCCGCTTACTGTCTTCCCCGACATCGGCCTCAGTCTTCTCGGCATCTCAATTTTATTAAATCACTTTTAAAATCCCTAGCAACAGCGCTGCGACATCGCCCAGGAGGAGGGAGGGTGGGACGTGTCGTTTATCATTGTCGGAACTTTTGAGCGCCTGATATCAGGGACAATCTACGAAATGTGTTAATTAGCCGGGCTTTTGGGTTCGCTACTTTCGCCGCTTTCGGCATCGCTATCAGAGACTGACAGGCGTCATCGTTTTCTGTTAGTAAAAAATAAAAAGACCGATAGCCACCAACCTTCCTGCCATTTATATTAATTTAAAATTCTATCCTTTAAGTTAATTTTATGTCACGTTCTAATTCAATTTACATGACCGTGGGCGAGTACTTTCACTTAATGTAATTACATTATAGTAACCACATTTGTACTTATTGTAATTTCAATTTGAAAGCGGTATATTCTGAAATCCGATTCACGTGAAAAATTAATCACATTTGAAAAAAATCTGTAACTATTTTCGGTATGCGGTTAATTATTCATTCACATAACTTTTTTAAGTGAAAAACCATTTTATGAGGTACGTGTAAAAAATTGGGATGCAAAACGGGAGGAAAAAAGTATCTTTGTATGTAGAATCGATTTTTTTTGTGAAACCGAGTGAAACATTTTTATTCGATTCACGTGAATCTCGGAATAGATGAATTCACATGAAGTGAAAATTAGGTGGTGGTTCTTTCACGTGAAACAAATTTCAAAATATACCCCAAAAATAATGCCCCTATAATTATAGGCGAAATCATATTTGGAATAATTTATAAGAGCAAAAAAAAATTTAGTACGATAAACAATAAACAATGGTAATTTGCAAAATAATAGATTCAAACAGAACAAATGTTTACGTACGGTACTCAGTATTATTCCCGAAAATATAGTCTCGAAAGCAATATTTCTAAATAAATCGGAGATTTTGTAAAAAAATTTGATGGAGTGAAACCTAGAAATATTTTATTTCCTATAATATTTAGTTAATTAAAATTTTATTTGAACCTGCGGGTGAAATGATTCGTAGAACTTATTTCTTCTTAATTGTTCATCACAGAATTTTTTCCGTACTCTTGGATTTTACATATCCAGCCGAACCGAACTAAACGGCACAAATGCGATTGGCTACGAGTGGAAATCGCTGTATAAATACTAAAATATTTATATTAAGAAATAATTGAGAGTTGGTTGACGGTATGTGACGACAATAAAATATAGCCTTATTAAGGTGTAGTAAATTACCTGGACTATGTTTATCTAAGAAATGATTAAGAAAAACTTTTAGATAGAATTTTATATCAAAATTAATCAAATCGTACCCTAAAATAATTACATTCCGCGCCAACTTAATTGCGGTAAGCTAAACGCTAAGATCCAGTCGAATCATGATTAGTATATACCCACGCGGTAGACTCGTGCACATCTTAATTAAAAATTAATATCTTTTGAAGTAGTAAGGGGTAATTAAAATTTGAAGGTAGATTTACTTTTGAAAAGGATTGGAGAATAACAATACAAATAAAGATGAATTTTCGAAGAAATGTTCAACAAAAAAATTGTATAAACAAAATGGTAGAGTTATTTATGGAATTAAAGATATGCATGTAGAGATTTAAAAGGAAATTTAATAAGTATTTAAATTAAAAATAAAAGCTTAAAATCATCAATGTCATAAAAAGTACAAAATAATTCCCACTTTGGAGTTTTCCGTTCCTACTTAAGGTATAATATGTACATATAAGATATTAAGATTTTAATGGACATTATTTATCCTTATTTACCATTACTCACCATGACTGAGCATTACACGGTCATTATTCAAAATAATTGTGCATTACGAATCAACTAAGAATTAAAGACATATTGAAAAACCTAAATATGTAAATGAAGTAAACCACGTCTTAAAGTCAAGGTATAAATAGCAAAAAGTATTACCACTACATTTAAGTAATGGTGAAGCACCAGTACTTGTAATTATGTAATGGTACTGTGTAATGTTAATGCTTTTTTTACGGCTCTGATAGCATAGAATTTATGTCACTCAAATTCTTGCCCTTCTATGCACAGAAGTGATTTTAAAGATAATTGATGGTATTCACCAACGTAAATACTTCCAGCTCAGCAATTGAATTCAACAGGATGGATAAGAATGTTTAGATCATTCCCATTCCCAAAAACGTATGTCTCATAGTCCTTTAGGTCAACTATGAGGGTAACTACGTGATGAGATTCACTGGTCACCAGAAGTTTTGGAAATTTATGCTTAATTTCGCACTTTGGATATCGGTTGGTTGTCCTTCGCCCGATTCTCTCTTGGGGTTCGACCAGAGTACAGACAATTGGTAAACATCAGCGCATGAAACAATGGAGCTTCAATAAAATTCTGGAATTGTTCCCCCCATATTCGGGTTGACATTCCTTGGTCCTGGCGTGGCATAGTCGGAATCCACATGCAGCGAGCAATATGCGAATGCCCTGCGGAATCGAAGTCTGCTCCTGCCAGAAGAGACACGACACATGCGAGGGAAGGGACTTTCTGTTTACATGCATATTTGATTATTGGATCCTGGAACACTGCCAACTTTAAATGCCATCTTCCGATTGCCACCATTCAGACCTTATCCTTCCGAGGCTCACCGTGCCCGAGTACTTTTAATGGAGGCAATGTGTGGAATCCTGCTTCAGAGAGGGAATTTTATTATTTAATTTGTGTCTTACATTGCAGAGATTTTTTACTTGAGCTACGAATTTAGAAAGGTTTAGCTCACAGTCATTAGTGCTCTTTTAAATGACCGAAAATAACTTTTATGTGCCAGTATCGTTAAGATTAATTTTATTAATAGAACAATTAATCACCTCACTCTAAAATCCATCAAAACTATTTGAAATTATTGTAATTTACGAATAAAACCAGTGAGATAAATACGACAATATTTCCGCCACGTAGTCCCTGCGGCACGTAAGCCGTCCATTTCAATTCGCCAGACCCAAATCGCTTTAATGTGGCGTATCTACCTGTCTGAAAATTCAATTATTTATTCGACTCACTTCGAGTTCGGAAGATTCGGCCTAATTCCCAAGCGGGCAATGCAGTGATATATTTCACTTTGGGCATGCATATTAAATAACTCTGAAGGGCAATACATGTATTGGCGAATAAGAGGCCAAGGGCATCTCATAATCATGTAAATCACCTTTAATTTGACCAGATATTGAATATCGCATTAAATTCAAATTTATTGGTGCCACTAACAAATATTTTTAGAAAATTTAAAATTTTCTTTACTGTACCTACTAATTTTATGAAAATGATTATGATATGAAAAGGAGGATAGTTGCCCCAGTTTATATTGTACTTAGAAACTAAAATTTGACCTTCAATATGGTAACAAGTTAAACTTTAAACGAGTTTATCTCTAAACTATATGGTTTTTTAACACGTACAATAAATATCTTAATACTCGTCCGATTTTAAAAATTCAAAAAGCATTTGATTTAATATCTAAAAAACTAGACAATAAACCTTTAATATCATATTGCTACCCCTTGTTTTTACTGGCATATAGGTGATTTCTCGACAACGGATGATTCGATCGACTTCAAATTTTAACTGCTAACCCTTCAGATGTGTCGCTATAGCCGGTAATAGAATTATTATTTTTCTTGAAAAAAAAAAAATACAAAATGGCGGACTTTTGGATTATTTGACCCCTTTTTCAACTGTAATTCTTTATAACTTTGGTAAATAACAGTAAATATTATTTATACTGTAAAATATAAATACGAGAACGACTGTAAACCCCCCTTAATTAGTTGAAAACGGCCATTTAACTTTTGTGTTGTATGTTCAAAAAATTCCCAATTATCCCCCTAAACTGCACTGATTACGGTGGTAATTACAGCAAAGGACCCTGAATATTTCCTTTCGGGACTTCTACCAACATGGGAACACGACCAGCGCGGACACATCGCGTCACACCGCACCGCACACAAGCAATTAAGGAAGCTTTCCGGATGTAGACAAAGTCGAGGTGAATCGAACGAAATGATTCGGCGGCTCGTTCGGCGTTCTGCCCGTGGCATTAATTGAACATGCGACGGCAATGTGTAATGAAACAATTACCTGGCGAGTTCATACGCCCCGTGCGCCGGATTCGGAATATTTCTATTGACTACCCGGCCATTTCCCTAATAGAGCCCATTTGCCAACCCGATTTGCAACTAAATGTTTGATGGCGACTGCTGGATTTAATTGATGCGCAATTATCATGGAAAATTGTTACACGCTACATTCTGGCGAAGTTTTCAAAATATTATTTGGCTTCTCTTTCCTGTTTTTCAATTTCAAAACATCAATTTTGTTTACATCGAAATCGATCCATTGAAGATTAAAAAATATTGTCCCAGTCTTTTATGGTGAAATGCAAAATAGTTTTAAAATTACAGCCGAATTAGTGACGACACCCACGGCCTGAAAGCAATTTTAATGATTTTTTGATTGCAAACATTTGATTTTTAATAACAATTTAGAGTTGAAAATTGAATTTGAAAATCGTAGCTTTTTTTTTAAAGTTGCATAAAATCGCGTAAAATTAAAATTTTAAAAAAACCCCTTGATAAACCATAGCTACAACACTGAATTTTATAAAAGTGCTTCATTTTTAGGGTTCCGTACCTCAAAAGGAAAAAACGGAACCCTTATAGGATCACTTTGTTGTCCGTCTGTCTGTCTGCCAAGACCCTTTATCTCGAGAACGCGTGGAGGTATCGAGTTGAAATTAAAACCATATACTCAGGTCTACAGTCCCTTGAAGCTGTGAAAAAATCAAACTTCTTAGTTAACGTAAAAAAAGATACGGCCGTTTATGCTGCAAAAAACGTATATTGCGACACTCTCAAGGGAATCAAAATTTATAGGGTACTTCCCGTTGACGTAGAATCATGAAATTTGGCAGGAAGCAAGGTCTCACAGCACAAGTAAAGGAAAAAAATCGTTAATTTACGCCCATGTGACGGTAGCGAAACGGCCAAGCCACATATTTTGACTAAGGTGTAGACTTTGTGAAGTTAGCATTTGTAGTGTTAGGGCGTGTAGAGATAGAATTTGTGGAGTAGTACTAATCCATCCTTATCTGCCGCGTGAGCTTCTGCTCCATGCTCCAACAAAAATTCGACTACAGGAACACGATTATAACCAGAAGCAATATGTATAATGGTGTTGAATGTCTTCCATCTAGATCCCTACAATTAACTGTATGGGGGTTTGCCAGGACAATTCGACTAACAGTGTCCAGATCACCAGCCTTGGCCGCTTCAAGCAACTGGCATTCTAGAACATGTGTGTCAGGTGGATCTTTTAATATTTTTATAACGTTTTCTGATGCTAATTGCGCAGCTGTATATCCTTGCAGAGAAATGATACTCGCATTTAAATCATAATTTATTAATAAGGCCTTTACAGATATTTACTTAAACGGCGATTTCTCTTTATACTTAAGGATTTAATTTTCGATTTTTATGTATACATATGTACATATGTACATACATACTACGAGTTGTTTTAAATTGAGTTTCGCGCTTAAAAGAGGAAAGAATCTCCAACAAATTGGAATTTATTTAAAGAGCTCTCAAACCAACTAAATATAATAATCATTCGAATAGCACTGCAAACATTCAGCAGACGCGTTCGCGGAACTCCCATTAGAATAAGTCTGAGCGGGTTCTTTTAATTTAAATAGAAATGAATTTATTCGGCATAGACATCGAGTCCTTCGCATTGGTACAAGCAAGGACCACCAATATCAGATGCAGCATCTGACAGCATTTTCTATTTCCACTTTAATTTAGTCAGTCGGGTGAAAAGTAAGCGTCTGTTTTTGTCACTTTCCAATAGACAATTTAAAGAAATTTTCACGAAGACAAAAGTGTAATTAAAAGCAATTCGATGTCTTGAGAAGGGAAAAACCTTAATCATGCAATAAGGATGCATTCCAAATTAAAGATAAAATGTAAATTTCACTGCTGCCTCCAACGATTTTTGATTTCTACTTTTTAAACCCTAAGTTCTAAAAATTCGTTAAAATTAAAAATTGTCATTTCAATATTCGTATATTCAGTACTCCAAATAACACATAAAATACATACTCAAATTAAAACAAAATTAACATTAGGTTAAGTTGATAGACTTGCGAATGAGATTAATGTATAAGAAAAACTGTAGTATAAAACATTTGCTTTCTTAAATTCCTATTTTCGTAAATTCTTACGCGATAAGATATTTAATCCGAAAATGTCGGCACAAATTCGATTCACGAACAGTTAAGGTTTAATATGAGACATTTGGAGAGGACGAGTTTTGGATCAATTAATTTATTCTGTTAAAGTTGAACGCATCTTTTCAAAATAAATAATTGAACAGTAAAACATGCGAACTTACCTTTATTTAGGTATTTATGTAAGTAAACTTCCTTTTGCACCTAGTTGAAGAACCCAAAAATCTGCAAATATTCAAACTCATGAAATTATGTATTTAAAATATTCATCACGGCCAAATAAATTAATTATCAATAGATTTTAAGAAAATTTATTTAGATTTATCATTGTTTTGCTTTATCATTCAATCAATTTGAGTGACCCCCCCCCCCCCCCCCCCCCCCCCGGAAATAGTTCTGTCGACACCAAAGCCTAAATAAAAAAAATAGAGCCTATGCTGAGTCATTTGATGTTAATGAACATCTTGATTAAGAATCACACCCCTGGAGAATTTAATTAATTGTTACTGCTACCAGGGAAGGAAGTCATTCAGAAAAGCAATTTTTCGATGTTTCTTTGTCCGCTGTCATCTTTCATTATCCAATTTCTTACTTGACTGATTAAGAGATTTTTCGGCAACTGACAAAAAAAAATTCCAATCATCCCTTTATTACGACAGGAAGTCAGTTCAATCAGATGGAAAATAAATGGAAGACATAATTGGAAAGAGGATGCAAATAATTCAGAACAAAAGATTTCTCGGCAGAATTGTAACATTTCAAAGTATGTAAATAAAATTATTTCTATCCTGGCAGGAATGTTTATTAAAATTTAATCTATAAAAACCTATGAAAACATTTTTACGCACTTTTAATAACACTTTAAGATGACGACTTGATGAAATTCATGTTTCGATTCGAATAGAATTGGGTATTATAGGATTTCTAAGATCATAAAATATGAATTTTTGTCCGAAATTTAAAAATTTAACATGACAGCTCTGATGAATGTTATCATTTTTGAATATTCTATTAAAATTTTGCATAGGGGTCTTCGAGGATGAAAAACTTTCTGAAAATATATTTTTAGGTAACAGACTCGGTATCAGTAAGTTAAAAAACCGACACGAAATGTAACATTCATTTATTACGAAAAATATAATATGTACTATCAAAAATGGGTATGATCGAAATTAAATAGAAAAATATTTTGTACGTGTACGTAATTTTCTTGCTACTTTATATTTAAGAAATTTGTTCATGAGATATCTTGCTTCAATAATTAAACAATGTTAGCACGTTATTTTCTTTTGAGATACATAAGATGTAACCTAAAAAATGTTACCTCCATGTCCACTAGTGACTCCTAAAAACGTTTATATCTTTCTTTTTACTTTCAATCTTATTTATAAAACGTTGAAATATTCTCTTACAATTACAATGACACTTTTCTTCCGACAAAGTTAATATTTACAAGCGATTAAGAGACGATAGCGGAAGGTAATTTATATAAACATCGTGTAGACAAGGCGATGGGGAATGCGGTCGTCCTAGAGAAAAAGTACATCATTAACGTAATTACCAAGGGCTAAGATGCTAAAAACACTTGTTCATTTCTAGTTAACATCTGCCAGCGTAAAACTTGTGGAAACTTTATGGAAGGTCATTAACATAACGTTTTAACGAGCCAAGTTTACACGTTACCTTTTTGCGACCCCTCCACCTATTTATTTTTACAGCCAAACGTGTTGTCGACTTCGAATTTAGGTCCCTCTTGTTGCCCAGCCCATTTCTTCTTGGCAGAAGGGCTAACTAATTCTTTGAAGGAGCTAACTATACATTCCTGGCAGCTTTAAATGGACAAAAGAGGAAATTGGTGCTCATATTCAGGTGTATGATAACTGCCTGCCTATAAACTAGAACACAGATGGCATAGACCTTCACTAGGGGAGAAAAAGCTAAAAGCATTCGACTGAAAGAGAATATGGTCCAATAAAGGGAAAATCCCTAATAAAGTCCTCACCTCTGGCCCAGATAATTTCGAACGCTTTGTCTTCTGGTTTACATCTTAAAATGAGATGAAATTATTTGTCACGAAAGGAGTCACGGATCGGTCGAATGTGTATGCAACCAGGATCAGGTGTTCCTCCAGAATGAATTAGACTAATAATAGTCCCACATTTGTGTGCCCATTTTGTCTCAATTCAATTTTATTGGATATTATACAAAATATATGATGATAAGGGACTCTAGATTGTTACATTATACTTACATACATTGTAAGCACTATCCTAATTTCAACGACATATGTACTTATGTAAATATGTATTTATGTAGTCAATGAGCCAAATAATACAACAATACAAATTTGACAATTTTTAAATTAAATTAATTAGGTATTTATTAAATACTATATTTCCATAAATTTTTATAGGAAACACTTTTTTAATGATGACACTGGTCTGCCAAACTAAACAAAGTTAAAAAAAAAAGACGGACAAGTGCGAGTACAACTAGCCTCTTGTCAGTAGAAATTTGGTCTAGAGATGAAACAGATAGTTCTTTGGCCGTTCGATCAATTGATTTAAAGGACCCCGCACAAAATGTATGGAAAAGGCCTTTCGGTGAAATGAGCTGAAATTTTGGAAGTAGGTAGTTATTGTGATGCTGATCAAAAGTCCCAATGGGCTGAAAGCTCCACAGTGGCTACTTTTTTATTTATAGCGGGTTGAAGTTGCAAAAAATTGACAATGTGTCCACCTAGAAAATGCTTAATAAGTTTTTTCAGAGACATCCTACAATACTGGTTGATAACGCATTGGAAAGCTGAGCCTTCAGGTTTTCCAACGATACCACCCACGACCCAATCCGCTAACAAAAAAGCGGGTGAGACCGTGTCAAACTTCGAAAATGGCAATTTCAAAGCCCAAAATTTGACTTTGATCCTTCGTTCTTCCGGTTTTTTGTATGGGAAGATCGAAAAATTTTTTGAGAAAAAGCTTCCCTGTCATCTAGCCTTTCTCAG
The DNA here is from genome assembly GCA_933228815.1 of Machimus atricapillus. NCBI lineage: Eukaryota > Metazoa > Arthropoda > Insecta > Diptera > Asilidae > Machimus > Machimus atricapillus. Next base: position 10,591,238 of record OW121785.1, read on the forward strand.
GAAAAAAACTGCACTCGAATCCGACAACGCGTTGCGAAGGAATCAAACACGCTTCGCAACACGTAGACAGCATTTAAGCATTTAAAACTGAAAACGAAATCGAAAAGTTCCCGAGCAGAAAGAATATCTATTAACATTAAAAAGAGTATAGTATCTAGATATTCTTACAGGGCAATAGATTTCAAACAAATTAAAACCCTTGAACGTGATAGAAATTCTAAAGTAGAAAACAAAGGAAAATCAAAATGACAAAAATTCTTAATATTGTATTAACATTAGGTAGGTACTAGAAGAAAACAGAAATTTGTTGTTTAGATTTAGAGGAAATAATAAGATTGTGCTAAGCACTGGAAAGTCTTGTTATTGGACCGATACGGCGATACTCCTGTAATAGGAAATTGGATTTCCTTCTTGGTAGGATATCAAATTCAAATTGTCACAATTCAGGTAACCATAAACGCTTTTTAAAAATCACTGGTCGTTAATTCAATATAGAAAATAGCATTTTTCAATTAACTTCTTCCAAAGCCAATAGGGGATTTCTCGCTTTAGGGGTTCTGTTTGATGCAGATGCTCGAAGAAACAAAGTAAAGATATTTACGCTATTTCCCAGCTTCTTTGTAGCTTTGTACTATCTACTGACTCCTATTATTGAAATTGTAGTCACGTTCCTGAGCCCCGAAGCAAAAGAAGCTTACGAAAAAGTTTGCTTCCTATGCGCTTCTGATGCACTCATTCCCTGACTTTGCTTCTTAAGGAGATAATTAAATGAGATTAAGTAGTTTCCAAAGAAATGATGATTTCTTATACAATATATTCACTGAGCACAGCAAAAATACCAAAGCATCTTCCCCTGGAGTTATTGAATTTTTCTTGTTCTTATAAAGTTTCAGTATGAGCTGAACTGACGGTTATAGCAGATTATTGCCTCAAACTTTTTCTGCTTCAAACCACTTTGCTCGGAATTTAATTTTGAAGTTTTTAATTAAAAATTTTCAAGTAAAAAAAGGCGAACCAGAATATTTTGAATGCACATATGAAGATATGCATGTATCACGCCAACTACATATAACCAATTTTGCTCGGAAACGAGATATATTCTAATTCGATAAATACTCGTAAATAATTTCGAACGAATGTTATATATAAATATGTATGTGTATATATATTTATAAGTGTTTCTTTCAATAAAAAACTCAAAACAACAAAGAGTTAACGCTCAGGTAAAGTGTTCATAAAATGTTTGCCAAGTGGCTGATGGTATTTCTAGGTATCATGACGGCGCTGCTACGCTACGAAGTGACCCAGAACGTGACTAGAAAAGTTAAGGGAAGAATGAAAAAATCAAGAAACTCTTGCATTGTCCTGGCACGTATTTATATTCCTGTTGTGATCCTGAAATTATCATCACTAAAAACAAAGGGAATATGGAAGAGGGAAAAAATCTTTCTCGTCGACCGCAATGAAAGACGAATTTCCTTCGCGAACCATGCAAATCTGGTCTCACTCTACATACATAGATATCTGCCTTACTTATACTACCATAATTAACGTTTTTATTATAAAAGAGCTGGATCTATTATGTTTACACACGTATTTAACTTCCTGACCTTCAAGTGTATCTAGTAGTAGTAGATATGTATATTATAAGTACATATTCGATTGTTCTTTTAGAAACACTAACAAAGATTACAAAAATTACTACCTTTAAATAAAAAAAATTTAGTTTGACCCTTATGTGCGCACCCTTCTTTATTAAGCTAATTTAATTTATTAATTTCAAATATGGCAAATTAAATGAAGATAAATTATATTAGTGCTTATCATACCACAAACATTTCCTGGTACGTGACTTTAAAAAAATGAGTCAATTATAACAATAATAATTATTATTATGATTATTTCTTTGTAAAAAGTTTTATAAAAGTTCAAAATTAATATAAGGTCCGAATTCCCGAGCACTTGTGAATGGATAATAAGATTTTGGATCGTTAGCAACTAAGTATATGTAATACTTTTTTTTTAGTAACGTTCCTATATGAAAAGTATTTAATCGCAGAAAAACAAGATTTTAAAAACTTACTTCCTCTGAAAAGAAAAAGGTAAGGCGGATGGCGATTTTCTTCTTACACTTTTACGCGCTCCGACAACAGAAATAATCAATTTAATGGAGTGGAAAATTTCGTTTTAGATCCTTTGAATTGCTCAATAAAATGAAATGATAGGGCACCAGAATTCGAATTGAATAAAATGAAATGACTCAATTTCAACAATTGTTTTTCCATACTGGATACTCGCCTTAATTTCTCCTCATGTTAAAGTCAAAATTGGTTTGATTTTATTAGAATTTCTATGTATTACTATTTATTACAAATATTATTAGTCTTAGTTGTCTATCTTAACTGATTAAATTTTTAACTAATTTCTCAAAATTTCTTTTACTTTCAATTGAGTTTGAATTTTTGCATAAAGAACTGTTTCATTTTTTTTAATTATTCTGATAGTGCATAGGTAGGTAATTATATAAATAAAATATAAAAAAATATAAAATAAAATAAAAAATTTTCCAACCTCATATGATATTAAATTTAACTAAAATATTATTAAGTTTAATATTTTCAATTTTATTTCATTATTAAAAACGTGTGGGTCGGTTTTATGAATTGTATACAGGCAGTGGTCAGTGTTCTAGTTCTATCTAACTGACTGCTCTCTTCACAAAAATTCAAATTTCAAGTGTTTTGTGAAAAGATAGTTTTCAATGTATCAAAGATGAAGTTTAATTATTGATTTACGTAAGGAATATTAGATTTAAAAAGTAAGTGAAACAATAAAAAAATGTATTTATGAGAGGTCCCAAAAATAACATTTTCTTTTAACCGATTCATAAATTTTAAATTTTGATTTTTTAAATTATTAAACAAGAAGAAGAAGAATAACATTTTATGATATAATTTGCCTATTTCAATAATATGTAGAAAGAACACATTTTAAATGTGTCCTGTAACAATATTTCGACCCCATCGAAATCCAATAAATCTTCGCAAAAATATATAGGTTTTTAAAATAAAATTTAATATTATCATAATATAACTTTGTTTTCTTACCTAAAGAAATTGGACAATCGCAAAGAAATTCAAACTTCGACTAATTAAAGCCACCAAACGTAAAACGAACTACATATGTATTTCTAAAGCTAAAACTGCGTTTGAATACGAAGACTTGTACTATTTACGTATACATACATATATGACAAACTTACTTTTACAATTAAATTGCTACTAATTGTCCGATATTTAATAAAAACATGAATTACAAATATGTATATAGTCAAATACAGACATTCTATTTAATTTTGGCAGTTTTATCTAGTTTTATAACTATTCAATATTATTAACATGTGCGAGTTTGTCGATTGTATTAATATATATGTATGTATGTACATACATTGTGTAAAATGTACGTCTTATGGAAAACAGCTGATGTTTTCTAAAGACTTTTAAAACATCTTCGCCTTGATAATTTGTTTAAACTTACTCCATGAATGCTTACATCGAGCCAAAAAGGCAAATGTTTCTACAATTTAAGTTTGAGGAAGCTGCGGCAATAAAACTGCACTTAACCAAATCTCGCACTTGAAAGTGGCAATGATTCGAATCTCGCCCCAACATTAAAAATACAGGTGCTCTTTTGCTATAACTATTTTCAGGTTTCGCGCAGAATGCGAATGTCCCTTTTCCCGACGAAAATAGGAATAAAATTCACTTTTGGCAATTTTCTCTTCACCAAATGCGCTCAAGAGTAGTTCCAGGTTGAATTTGAGTGCCCAAATTGCGTCATTTAAACAGTTTTATACCATTAAGAAGAAGGTAGCCAAACCACCACACAAATGGATGCCAGGCTGATCGCATATTTGAGAGTAATTTTCTTGCTCCTACGACGACTTCTGGTTTTCCTCTATTTCTTCCAAGAATCACGTTCCAAAGAAAAAGTTTCTTACCGCTCGGAATCGTTTCTGTTGTAGTTTTTTGTCTAGGATACAGTAGAAAAATATTACTCATACTTTCTTGGTATGAAAAATGCGTTGAATTCGAAAACGAGCAAGACTAAATATAAATCATCGAACTAAGTGGAAATTTAGAATCAATAATAAAAGAGGATGTATGTATGTGAAGCTATTTTTCTTTTTAAATAACTTCTTTCTTGTGGTATGTGGAACGCCTTTTTTTCCATTTACATTGAAACGAATTTATTGCGAATCCTTTGGGGACATTTATTTTCTTACATTTTCGGTATGGAAATCTTAGGTACATATTATACTGTTGATATAAATGTGATTTTTTTTTTTTTTTTGAAAAAATTATTGAAAGTATTTGATTTATAGCTAGTGAGATTTTATAACTAGGTATGTGCGGATTTTATGTTTTTTTCTGGTAGCATAATCGGAAAATTAATTTTCAGTTTCCATCTCATCATACTCTTAATACATTTTTATAATTATGTATGTATGCTTGTAGAAACATTTGTTTTATTCCAGATTTATATCACCGTCATTTACATTCTTACACTTCGGTCATATATCTAGTGGAAAAAGCTTCATTCGAAATAAAATTTCAAATTTCAAACTTGTCGTCACTTAAAATGATGAATTGGTACAAGTATGGCCATTTATCGTACTAATGTCAAGTCCCGGCTGACATATGCATATATCTATTTCTTTATATAATCAATGGTCCAACTATAATAATTTTGCCTTGAAATACTGGGGACAGTTGTATTTAGTTGGGTGCACTAACTTATTCTGGGTTTGCTTCAGTATACTAATTTTTAAATGGTGAATTACAAACTTAACACGAGTCACGGAACATTACAAAAAACACTCATTTTGGAGTTATCAGTTACATTAAATAAAACGTCTAGGGAAATTCTAAGAAGCGTCAATCGACTCTATCCTCAGATTTTAAAAATATCAAAAATGATACAAAAATACTTATTTTTCAAAGGATTATATCTACTAAATATTATTTCTGGAAAAGTAAGACCTTTGAGCATATATTTACAATATACAAGAAGAAATTGTGCACTTATGATTGTGGTTATTACTTGTATTTTATATGTATATATTAAAATTATGTGATTTACATAGGTACTAGAACCTCTTAATTTTAAATTGGGGAGATAACTTTTTAGGAATTGAAGTAAGTATAACTAACTAAATAAAAAATAAAATAAACCGTATACACAAAGAACTATATACAGATTACCAGGAAGAGCATATATTTATGTAGCAATAATTTACAATAGATTTAACAGTACAGACTATATGTTCAATAATAACGCATTGTTTGTGTAAACAGTACCAGAAGATAATAATATCACATTCAAAATACTTATCCTTAAACATAATGTGCAATATGTGTCTACACCAGCTGTTCAAATTTCCAATCCTCAAGCAGCCCATTCCATGTCGGAAATATCTCACAAAGACCAGCAAAAACTCCCTCTAACTTTGCGTTAGATTAAAAATTTAAATTTAATTTACTAGTGAATAATGTAAATTTGTCCACTTTAGAAATTGTCGACGTAGAAAACACACTAAATTCATTTTCTTCCTTTTTTCATATCACATATATTTCCATACGTAAATACGTGTATATTACTGCAGATAAAATGACCGAAATGAGCAAAACTTTTCAGAATTTGTGGAGAATATTTGCATATCTAAAAGATGAATTGCACAGGGAAAGATGGGGCGATTCCGCCTGGCTGCCATTAAAATTATAAATGAATTCGAACGATGCCAAAATTATGGTAAATGTGTATTTCTGTCTTGTTGTTGGCAATGTCGTTAACGAAATAGATTTTGACGACTATATTTTAATTTCGTTTTTGTAGAGGTGTTTTGTGTAGGTGAGCAACTTTTTAATTTTTGTGATTTAATTGAACTTATCCAGACAATTTTGTTTTAAATATCACGAAATATTTAACCGGCAGAATGAAATAAAAGTTGATTTGGGATATACATACATATATACCTACTATTTGAGATGTTTGAACTAAAGGAAAGTATTAAAAAAATAATAATAAAAAATAGTGTATCATTATGCGTGGATCAAATCAAGAGGAATTGCTATTATTAAATGAAACCTGAACCGAAAATAACAAATTATTTATGTTTATGTATAAGAACACAATATAAAGAATCCACTAAAATTTAAAAAAATCTTGATTTAAGCTTATTTTCATCATTTTTTAATACCCTTCAAATTGTTTTTTAGTTTTATACAATCTAGACAAAAAATAAGCAAATGTGCAAAATCCGAAAATTTTTGTTAAATTAGAAAATATATTTTTGTCAATGTTTTCTTGATACCTATTTTTTTAATATAATTATTGTTTCTGTTTCTTATTTTAATGCGTTCAAAATAATTCAAGAACAAGATGATAAAAAAATTGTTTTTATAAACTTTACTTTTTTAAATTGATCACAAATTTTGGAATTTAAAAATAAAATATATTCAAGTGCAGTATATTCTCCAAAATTTGGGATTAAATATGCAATTAGTGGTCCTAAAAATGTCCATATATCTATATTGCCAAGCCACAAAACATTTTATGATTTTAAGTTTACATTATACTTTTGTTATGAAACCCGTCGCACCAAGCTTTTGTTATTTTACCTTTACTTATACGTGTAAGATATTTTTCTTATTCACTATAGTCTGTGCCCTGTGAACATCCTGAAAATAACGAGCATCGTCTGAAGGAGAAAATGCATCATTATAAATATGATACAAATTTTGCTCAACGAACAATGATTTTATTATCGTTTTACTTCCATCAGTGATGTTTTTTTTTCGAAGGTTAGATTTCGCTTGATGGGACCACAGAACATTACTACATTTTCTGTTAGTTGTTTAACAGAAACTGAAACGTCTATTTCACTTTATATCATCCCTTTACGAGATCAATCTTACTTGAAATGAAGGTAAAATTTTTGAATATTTGTTTTACCTCTATCATTCCTCTTGCACTAATTGCACAATTTGTGCAACAGAATTGAACACCTCACCCAAAACTTGTCTAATACTTGTTGGAACCGATGTACATACAATATCATTTTCATGAATATGTCCGGCAGGGTGTGCACAGAATATTTTGATGGATTTTGTAACGTGCGTACCCAGCGTACGAAGCCTGTAGAATGTAATCAATTCAGTCATTAAATGTCAATTTACAATGCCCATGAGGATATGATTAAATGCACATGGTGCAATTGTCGTTCTCCTGTAATGCTCCATTAAATGATTTACATCGGCACCTGGAAATTTCAGAATAAAGCTTTATTTGGTCAGAGATTGCGTTGTATTGCTTCTCGACAGGTTTATGTGAATAATTTCAGTCTAATTTTGCATATTTCCTTGTTATGAGTAATAATCGGAATGAGGATGTCATGTATAGAAACATATTTATTGAATATAATGAAAATTTAATATTAACACAGAAAGATAACGTAAATTACGGCCAGGAATGCCTTGATTCAAAAATATTTAACAACTTAAAATGCATCGACTAAGCTTGATTTGTTGTATTTAGTGGATTTTTTATACAACTTATTAACAGGATTTTGAGATATTATCACATATATGTCTGCAGACATCCGATTAATATCAATACACATTCAAGAGATTATATGTCAAATAAAATAAGACATAAAATAAAATCATCATATATGTATACTCGGCCATGGAAAATTGCCAGAATGATGTGCATTCCAAAATTTAAAAATTAATGCTTATGTCATAAAACAATATTGCACAATAAATGTGACGACTTCTTGCCCAAAATTTTGGAAGGATTCTTTCTTACCAGCGGCAAAAAACTGTTCATTATTACTAAAAAACTGTTCTATTCTTTATTACAGGTTAAGAAGAAATGCGAACATTTCTTTTACCTTAAAAAACTCTCTAATTTTTTATTTTAATAATAATTGACCATACATAAACATATGTACCATTCGACTTATTTTGCTTATAAAAATAATAAATCCTCTATACAGCGTCAATGCAATTGTAAGGATACACAAAGATTTATCTGAAATACAATGCTAGCAGAATAAAAAAAAAACAAAAATCTACCAATAATAATTAATTAGCTCTTGTGTGTTACATAATTTACTTCAACTTCATTAAATACTTCGGTTTGCTTAAGAAATATAAATAAGAAAAATTGAACTCCTATCCTATATCGCTTGTCAAATATAAAATTTAAAAATGTTTCATTTAAACCACTACTTTTAAAGATTAATACAAGATGTGGCCAAATAAAAATCACCTCTAAAAATTTGTAATGAAATTGTGTAAAATAGGTAGCTTTATGACTCCAACGAGGGAACTTTTTTATAGAGATATTTATTAATATTTCGTGAACATTCCCTCTGCCTTTTTCAACCATTGTATTCTACGCGGCATTCCACTTATAGAATTTTTAGCTTTCTTGACCAAACGGGAACTTTTTTCCAAACTTCCTTCAAGATTACAATCAATTCTGATTTGAAGCGCCACTTCCAGTTTAAAAATATCTCAGATATTTTCGATAGCGTTCATATCTGGGATATTCGCTGACCAGTCAAGGATTTAGATTATGTTAGTCCTTAAAAATTCAGTAACTCTATGCGCTGTTTGCCCAGGGGTTTTCTCGTACATGAAGATTTTCCTCTCTCCGTTAAATTTTGCGTTCATGTTTGGGATCATTTGTGTTTGAAGGACTCTTAAATACGAGTTTATTATCCGGTCAACGGCATAGAGTGGGAAGAGTCCTTTTAACGATATTTCTGACCAAACCATGACCTTCACTATCTTTTTGAGGTGCTGCTGGACACAGGAAATTAAATACTCTTCTCCTTTGAATCGCCGAATAGTCCTGACCATTGATAGTGTCAAATTCAACAATATCTATTTATTGGGAAATATGTTTGCAGAATAATATCAAAAAGAGTGTTTATTTCAACTTTCAAACTTTTACCAGTCATTTCTAGACCATATTAGATGTTCACTCTGCCATGTTTTTCTTTGTTGCACGTAGCCCAGATTGAAACACTCTACGTCTCACTGTAACTTAGAGACCTATTGAATAGGGTTTAGTAGGCTTTATATTTTCACGTTAAAGTAGGCAGAACTGTCGATTGTTATTTAGTGTTTCATTTATTTTTGAACAACTGAGATTTATTTAATAATTATAAATTAATGTCGGAACCAGAAAATTATTATTTTGGGATGGTTGACTCTGCTTTAAAAAGGCTCATGGAGGAATACAAACAATTAATTAAACATCCTCTAGAGGGAATTGTGATCAGACCAATAAGTGATGCGAACTTCTTCGAATGGGAGGCGTTCATTGCAGGCCCTAAAGGGTCTTGCTTTGAGGGAGGCGTTTATTCAGCGGAGCTGATATTCCCCCAAAACTATCCGCTTAAACCACCAAAAATGAGATTTACTTGTGAAATGTTCCACCCAAACATATATCCGGATGGAAGAGTGTGTGTTTCAATTTTACATACCGCAAGAGACGATCCGGAGGGCCGCGTGCCTCGTAAAGAACGATGGCATCCTTTTCAAAGCATTCACAACATTTTGTTAAATGTTGTATCTATGCTTGCATATCCCAATCCCGAATCTAGTGCTAACCTACAAGCTGCAAACATGTGGATAACCAGAAAAGCTGAATTCATCAACGAAGCAAGGAGACTCGGTAGAAAGACTTTAGGACTGACTTTTTAAAATTGGACCTCTAAAAGGAAAATTGTGGTGGAGAAATGACTATATATATATTGTAAATGATGTAATGATTATGATAATACACTTAAATAATAAATGTTCTTGTTAAGAGCAGATAATTTTTTATAATATGTATGTTAATACTCATCAAAATCTGACGCCAAGATGTCAAGTTATCCATTTGTATCCATCGTATTTTTATCCAAATCCAAGTTTCCGCTAAACCAGAATAAATTAGGGCAGTTACCAGCGACTTTAGTCATATTCAGCTCTGAGGCGTTTAACAAATGACCCGAATTGGCTGAGACTTCTGATTCAATTTGCAAGTGTTTAAGATACCATCACCCCAGTTTTCTTATTATGGCGGGGGAGACCTATTGAGGCGCCCACCTACTGGGCAAAAGCCTCCGGAAGAAAGATGGTAAAGAGTGGGTCATACCTTGCCTTAAAAGGAGGTCGTGACAACAATAGAGAGAACTGTGCGCTGAAATAAAATCACAATAAAATGGTGTATGCAAATAGATCCTTTTTGTGTATTGTATTTGCATGGGAAATTGCATTTACATTTTCATTCCAAAGAAGGGAGTAGGAGAAGGAAAGGCAACGTACGATTCAGAGACTGTTTAACCAGACCAGACGAAAGTCACATTACGAGAAACAAGTGAGTACACATCGCGGTATATGTATATAATATGATAAATTCAATATACATAATTATATTTAGGTAATTGTCATTCATTGAATAAACCAAAATATTTACCCCTCGGCAAATTTGTTGCCCCACTCTTAAAAGCTACACTGAAAAATTGTTTCATTGTAAATTTGGATCAGATTTTTTAAATTAATATTTAAGTGCCAACGAGAGTACTTTGAGAGTAACTTTGTTGTGAAGTTATGATATAAGACTATTTATTTTTTTTGTCTACCTATTTATAAAACACTGTCACTAACTTTAATCATAAACACAATCTCTTACATCGAGCCCTATTGTGTTAAAGCGTTTCCGGGTGATCTAAGTTTATTTGAACACTCTCAATACATTTAATTTTACTTACACTGTTCATCTGTACTGTGAAAGTACAAAAAGAAAAACAATTTTCCATTTTAAGATATACAACAATACTCCCCCCGTTCCCTCTCCAAAAGAAGCTGATATTTTTTAAATGAATGCGGAAAGCAGTTAGATGAGGAAAATGTGAAACAATGCAATTTAATTCAAAAAATTTAATTCATTATCAACATAATTCAGGTGGCAAATCAATTCAAATAACTTAATTCATTCTGTGAATAATTCGGGTATTTTTGTTAACTGGTGATCTGTTTAAACAATTTATTTGATTCAAATAGTTTTGATCAAATTTATATTTTATTTGCCTTGCTTTTTCTTTTTTATCCCACAAGGCGGCTGTGATGAAGGACCTGGCTCTCTTCTTGGATCCAAGCCCATCCCCCGGCGAACTGAAATAAAAAGTTAGAAATTATAAATTGACAGTTAAAAATGGCTGTTGTTATTCTATGACCCACAAAAGACCAAAAGACTGATATAAAATACCAATTTTGTCAAAAATGAAACTACATCACTTACATGACCTGACATTATGACATAAAAAGTCCACTGCGTTTTGCTGTTCTGATGTTGCTTTTAAATTGTTTATTGCTCTTCCTTCTCCTGGTGGTTGAGCTTGGAATCCTGGTCCCCTTTGAAATTCACGGCATGCAGCGACTGATGCATCCATTGCAGTAGATACAGCCTGCACTTCAGCGACTACAACTTGCAATGTAGCTAGTGTTGCTTTTTCATCTGCAAAGAATTTACTTTATTTTATTCTATTCATAAAATTATTTATACTTAAACTAAGCTTCTAAATAAAACAAATAAAAAAATAAAAAACATTCATCAACACAAGACTTCGTAAATCAACTTATCTAACCGTGAAAAATAGAGTAGTTATATAATCATATAATTAATAGCTGGCCCGTACCCAACCAACCGTCCATCTCAAAATCAAAATTAAAATCGAAATAAAAATTAACAAAATCATAAGAATAAAACTTATAGGAAATCCAAAGTAACGCGAACTAGGACAGATTGCGGGCTTGAAGATTTCATATTTTCTTAAATACCTAGTTAAGTCCATAGACCATAGGCAGAAAGTGATATAACTGATTTATTTTTCTTTAGAAAATTTCTACAAAAAAGAAATCATACAATTTTATAGAGGCAGCAGTACGATACTACCACAAATGTATTTTATACTTATTAATGTATTGGATAAATATAATATTTTCATTGCTTGCAATTTATTTCCGTTCCAGTTGCAATCGAAACTCCAAGATAACTATGGAAAACTCGCCCTGCAAAGATATGGTAACAAAAGTCGAATGTTTATCCCTAAGTGGGCTCGAATCAATTTGAAAATTTTGCACATTTTATTGGATCTAGATTGTACGAATCGAAACTATTCTATTTCATGACCTAAAAGAACTTACCCATAAAATTATGGTCACAATCGTACACAATAGAGAAATGCTTAACAACTACAAGAAGTTATGTATACATACAACCTTGAGGTTAGAATGGGGGAGGAAAGCAGGTAAACTATCTTGGAAAATAGATGGGAAACTATTTTGTGCAACTCACTGAACTGGAATTAAGTTAAATTGAAATTTCATATAAAATGCACATAATCGCACATACATACATGCGAAGAAAATCCAATTCATACAATAGCGTTCGCTTAGCTGATAATGAGAACATGTGAGAGAAACACTGAAGAGGTATTAGTGGTATCGATGGCAATTTAAATTATTTGATTAGACATAAAACCCATTTCTAAACATATAGTATGCATATGTATATTCAGAGTAAACCTTATGATCAAAAGCTTGGACACGTTTTCATTATGAAGCAATATGTTAAAACAATGAATATCATATTAAATCGTAACCCTTAGCTGCCACATCTCTCCCAGATTCACATAGCTGCCACACTAGGGTCGTCTGGTACCCGAGCTAAAATAAATGCGTATACTTTGAATAATCTATTAATTGTTCTAAATTGAAAAATTTGTCAGGCATTCTTCAACCAGTGCTCTATAAGTAGATAAGAGTTTTTTTTAGAAAAGTATAATACTAAACCGTGTATGTACATATATACTACCGATAGAAAATTAAACAACCAAACAAACAAATTTTCTGTTTTATAAATGATTATTTTTTCTGCGCTATTCGAATTCAAAACACAACAATTGTAAATCTAATAATTTTCTTTATCGGAAAATTTCCCTTTACTTTCAGCAAATGAATTTTCCGAAATACAAAGCTATAAAAATATAAGTTGCATCGAAACGTTTGTTTCAGTTTTGAAGGAATTTAATTTGAAAAAACTTTGTGGAAAATAAATTACTTTTTGAGAGAATTACGTTAAATGAATTCTTGTAATGTTTGAAGCAGCGCTTTATAGTTTTGTGTATATTAAAATTCTCCAAACTGTTGTAATTTGCGGATGTAATTTGGAATTTTGCTAATTTTAATTAATTTATGAAAAGAATCATTAACGGACTAAAAATAAATCTTTCCCTCCGCGACTATTGGCCGTAAATAACAATTTGGGGTCGAGAAAGAACAACGGCTATAATTTTCGGAATGGTCCATTATCCGCCAAAGATCTACACCGCTTCGAGTACAGTCCATTTCCAATCGAAGAGGAATTCTCATAAATAAAATAAATTGCAATTATCCAAATGAGATAGTCTTTGCCCTTCATTCAATGAATTATTTCTCAATTTCCTCCAGCTATGGGGACCCTCTACGAAGGAAGAAAAAAATCCAAAGAAACAAAGGCAACAATAACAAAAATGAACCCTCTAAAGATGATGATGGCTCCCCTAAGGGAATCCATCCATTCGCACACACCGGTGCGCGCACAATTGCTAAATTGGAAATCCCGAAATCCGAATATTGAATAGTCAATGTCCAATATAACCCTACGACCATCAAGTGTCGACGTGACCAATCCGGGCGGAAATAGCCCCGAAATGGGGGCATTCCGACGGGGAATATCTCTGTCATTTGTTATTTGGCTAGGGCTGCTTATGACTTATCGAAAATTATTATTAGGTGAAGTGAGGCTGGATAAGGGCCCCCAGAAGTTTCGGAAATGTTTAAGAGAAATTGAGAGGGAACGGAGGGCTTTTATGTGCCGCCTTTATTTATTGTTATGGCTAAGTAAGAGATATTGTCTCCCGCCCTCGAGAAATACAAAAATTGTCAAGAAAGTCAAAAGGCACAAATCAAATTTGATTAGGGAAATCCATCTCGAAGTCATGCTGTTACGCCACGGAGAACGGAAGATGCTAAATTGAACCAAAAAAAAAAAAAAATTTTTTTTTCCAGGTGATGTGGACGATTTTCCCGTGTTTAATTAAAGTTCACAACGCCTCCTGAGACCCTGAGGGGGGGAATCGTTTAGACTTCTGTAAAACTTTATTGAAACGTCTTATTTACCGAGAGGAAATTTTCTTCAGATTTTTTATTGCTCTGTGACTAGGGAATTCGAAGAAAACTCGAAGCAAATGTAAATAAAATGTTGATTTGCGCGATTTAGGGTGGCTTGGCAGGATTTGCTTAATAATTTAAAGAATTTAAACCTAATTCAAGTGTATTCAGAAAGTATCTGAATGGTAAATTATTCTTGGAAATTTAAAATGTGCTTTTCCGCTTAAGGCATTTATAACAAAAGCAGACTTTCAATTTTATCCCACTTCCGTATTTTCTGATTATAAATTAAATTAGATTAATTATTTTTGACTTATTTGGTACGAAGTAATGCTATCGCGTTTTTATACCTAACGCATTTTAAGCTGATTTTTATATCAATTAAGATTGAGTAAATATGTTCGTTACGTCGATTAAATTCTTTTATATTTTGGTATCTAATTAAATCTCATTCTTACTTCAAACGATTAAGGACAATATTTTGGATTGTTTTCTCTTCTCAAAACAACTTGAAATGTGATATAAAAGTATTGCTCCCAAAAATATTAAATTAGGTATTGATGGTAATTATTAAGTGTACATATTACGAAAAACTGTTAAAAATAAATTTAAAAAAAAAACTACTGATTTATAATTATGTTATAGTCTGTAATAAAGAATTATAAAAGCTGTTTATTTTGAAAATGGCCTTAAATAGTGTAGTCGAAGCAGCTCCACCTAAAATGAATAAAAGAAGAGAAGTGCACTCATTTTAATATCCATGTACCTATTTGGTGCATTTTAGTAGTCTACAACTTCAATTAGTGCTATATGCTTATGTACAGCTATAATAGTAATGTCATAGTTAGACTAAATTTTATTAAGATCAACATTAACTTAATTTTTTAGACTAATTTGCCAACCGAAGGCACTTGGATCTTATAAAATCAATAGTTCGCCAAATTAATCAAAAAGCGAGAATAAATGAAGAATAATTGTTGACGACAAAACCTATAGGTGCAAAACGTTCTGAGAAGCAATCTAAATGGGGCTGCCTTGCAAAATGAATAATTGCCAGCAATATTAATTCACCTAAATCAAATTGATTAGAACACACTGAGCTGAGGGTCGAATGTACGGTAGAAAGTGATAAAGGGATTTGTTTCTTTTCGACTCGTTTCGTATACCTTACCAGCACACTAAGCGCTTGTCACCGATTCTAATAAATCTTGTACAATTTTTTTTCCCTCTTTTAATCTGAGGTTTTGCCTGCTATGGTTGGTCATTTTGTAAAGATACCAATATATATTGAGTACAAATAACTTTTCTCTTCCTAAATTTAATATAAATTTTTTTAGCTACGATAATCATATGAGTTGGATGTATGTATATAGTCAATTCGTACATTGTCTAGATTATAATTTGCGTTAAAAAAAAAAAAAACAAAGCAATTTGTTTTCAGAAAACTTGAAAATAATTAATAGAAATTATTTGGAACTCTACAAATTTTCCAGCTATAATTTTCTTTCGATAAATAAAATTGAGCAATTCTGCAGGTTGCAGTTGACATATCATAAATGGTATCTATGGAAAAGTACTTAAAACAAGTGCAACGCCATTAAACTATGTATTTCTAAGAACGACAAATTTTCCAGTTGAATTGCTGTTGCACATTTTAAAGTGAAAAAGCTTGAATGAAAGAGAAAAAATTGAGTACAGTGTAAGGAATAAAAAAGCTATTTTTAATTGAGTGCATCACTGTGGATGTTGATTCCCTTTGCGGAAGCCTTTGCGGAAGCCTTTGTAAATGGAATGAAAAAGGGAATGAAACTCAAAAGGCTATAATTAAAATGTTTCTAGGAAAATAGGGGAACACATACGAATTCATTTATTTTTTAGTGCTATTTTTTTTCTTTCATAGAAAATTCATTTTATTAGTCTTCTGTTGCCTCATAATTAAACAAGGAATAGATGTTAATATAAATATTAAAAACCAAACAAACAGCGACGTCCATTAAACCACGTGTATGTAGATACATCAACTTTCATGAAAATCGCTTAAAATTGAAAAATTCAAATCAGCATTTTGAAATTTATCATCTTGTCAATATTTGAGATATACTTACATACATACATACATGATTTTTCTAGGGCCTAGTCCCTACATTGAGAAAAAAGTGAATAGTTACCTACTACAACTATTTACGTCAGTAAAAATTGAAATATGTAGTTGCAATAATTATTATATTAGTAAAATTCGAACTAAAATGAATAGGTTATTTTATGTATAATACTTTAGAATAGTTCGCAATTCTAGTAGCAATTATTTTGTTACTACATATTGTTTTCTCTTAGTTTTTGTTAATAAACTTCACTAAGTAAGCTAAACTGCAACTCTGCAAGTTTATAATTCCAATAAAACTCAATATTATGAGAGGTAGAAAAAAAGTTCAAATGATAAAGAGATACATAATTCAAGTTCCTTGCTCCAATGTTCGAAAATTTCATGGCACTTGAATATAAAATAAGTCGTAAGTCAACAATGAAAACCAAACATATTTTCTTGTCTATAAGAGCAACATCCTTAGTTTAATATTGAACAGATGTGGTTGGATTAGATTAGAGAAACTCAAAAAAGGTGTGTGGTGACAATTACTACTCTGCACTGAAGATATACTTCGGACGGGAAGCAACAAAATCAATTACAAAATCATCAGCGCTGAATGTTAATTAAGAGCGAACTTTACATAAATTTGACTGTAAAATTCGCTTGAAGATGAATATTTATGAGGAGTAATTGCAAAATGATAATAGAAGAGGGAGGAAAACTGTTCTGCATAAACGTCGCGCTACGAAGAGTACTTGTTCCTACTTTGTTGAAGTCTATTTGCTTTCCGTTGAAATAAGCCGCCTAGAGACGGAAATCATACAAGGGACTCAACAACGGATAGAAATTCTGATCCACGACGTCTCTTGCGATTTTATTTCCAAACCTTTAAAGTTATAAGTTTTAACAAATTTCTGTTTTAAAGTTACTCGTCACCAAACATGCAAGTTATCATGATGAATTTGACAGACATCGTGAAGTTTATTTACTCTGATTTTCCTGATTATTACATAAATATTTAAAGTATGTATCATCAATAAAAAAAATTTAAAATAATAAATAAAAATAAAATTTAAAATTATTCTCAGGAAATAAAAATAATATACGTATACATATAGCAATTTCTTAGTTAATCCACAAAAAATTATTTAGCAGAATAAATCTAAATTTTCTTAAACTGGATGAAAAGCATTTGCCTTCGTACAAACGTTAATAAAAATTGTTAACATGCTTCCGCTTCCTCATAAAGGAATATGAGCACTTCCTGTTTATTTGCCTACATGAGAAGTGAAGCCTTTTCCAGAGCACCAAATACGTTAAATAAATAATTTTTACTCTCAAAGGATACATTGTGGCTTTACAACGAAAAACTTTCAAAAGTATTTACGCAAAACGTAACCTCTTTATTGTTATTGGTATTACAAAAAATATCTTGATGAGGAAAAAGAGCCTTTTTGCGTAAGTATTTCACGTACATGCTTCTGGCATTCTTCTCTTATGTATATTTCGAGCGTTTGTATAAAATATGATGGCTTTTATGTTTCTATGTTCTTTTTTTTCATTCCTCAGTTATAGCTGCTAACATTGTACCTCTGGTTCTGGGATACTTTGTAATTAACATTTTCTGGCAAGAGAATCTTCTATACAAACAGTAGAAACGCCGTGAGAAAAAAAAATAGGTTTATAACTTAATCTCATCAAATCCCAGAAAAGATTTTCCTTTTCGTTAATTTCTCCGATTCTTTTCATTGATTTGCCTAGCTTCATATCTAAGACTTAGAGATTACGTCTTATTAATTCTTACTAAATTCTTTATCAGTTTTAATATGTATTTACGATACAATACTTTTCATAAAATACGATACAATACTACACATTAAAGTTATGGAAATGAGTTGGAAATTCAGAATTTTTTGTAATAAAAAGCTAAACTTCTACAAAGCTTTTAATATTTATATAGAAGAGGTTTAAACACAGCACAGAAAGTTAAATACAAACATAAAACGAAAGATAACCTTTCCTTTCATTTGGTTACTAACCCTATTTATGTAAATTGCTACGCTATATTTAAAATACCCAATATTGATGCAAAAATCCGTAAGTCTACTTCAGCGTCCGTCAAACAAAATCTTACCTCGAGGGCAAGGCACCTCCGGTGTTTGATTTTAGCACGGATACTTAAATCTGCAAAGTAATTCATTAAAGAGCAATGCTTTTAGGAAGATTATTGGTCTTACAGGAAATCGTTATTAAAACCAACAAAGCCGTTTTTGTGTTCTTTGCCTTTGTAGACTTAGGCCACATTGGATTGGCTTAAATGGACAAGCCTAGGAACTTTTTGGGCTTCATTAGATTTATATAACATTTTTCAATGTTGACAGGGCTATCAGTTTGCAAAGGGAAGAAATAATGGAAAAACTTATCTTTTCAACACAGATGACTTAAAAGAGATAAACAATTTGGATAAGTTAATGTCTTTTTAGAAACGCTAAATTGTTACATAATCGTCAAGAAAACCAATTAGATAATAAGGAGTAATCTTGACCTTATTCATGAATGCGTTCGATTCGATTAAAAAAAAGTTTACAAAAGTCCTTTTTGGATAAAAATTTCTTACCAAAGTCCTTAAATTTCTCACAAATTCATTTTAGTTACCTTTGATTTTATTTAATTTTTCAGCACTGAAATGAATTTGTTAAAAATTTAAGAACTTTATTAAGGAATTTCAATTCGAAAAGTGCTTTTCAAAACTCTTTTCGTTTCGAACGGATTTATGAATAAGGCTCTTGTTAATAAATTAAGGTAGTTATTTTGAAAACTCATATTTGAGAATATTTTAACTGCAATATTCAATATTCTTGTCAACTATTTCTCCTACAAATAAAATTTACATCATTAGGTAATATAAAATCAGTTAGGTTTGCCATACACTTTTTCTCTAGGGCTTCTAGCTCTGGAAACAAATTTTAAGAAACAAAAAATACGACCTTCTCGTGAGGAACATTCACACAGAAAATAATCTTCAACTCCACAATGTAGATACTAAAAATGGGCCTATATGCTGTGTTTACCATTGAGACTTTATGTATAGGTACTGAAAAACATGTCGGGATTGAAGGAGTTTTAAACAAATATATTTTTGATATTATTGTTTGAAAAACAAGTATAGCCCTAGGATTTGTTTTTTTTTTGTAGTGCGCTTTACTACTACAACTACTTCTACGAAATATATTTATATAAAATATTTCTAGGCTTCAAAGAATAAAGTGCTGATTATATGTAAGTACATCCATCCAGTTATTTGAGCCTCGTTATTTACTTTATATTCTAAACGTCCATACAAAGACCTAAAGTAGCTCTAACAAAAGTGAGTACAGAACCAAAAGGGATAAAAACCAAAACGATTAGCGCTCCATCGCTTGTTTAACTCAACACTCAACAGGACGCAGATACCGCAGAACCACTTCCAACCGAATAACTCGATCAGTTGCAATCAATTAAAATGATTTATTCCGGCTGTACGCGTTTATTCAAATAACTTTTCCAATTAATTCAAGAGTAGATGGCAAGTGGTTCGCTTTCAGATTGCTTTGGGAATTTGCATATGGGGTACAAACCAACACATCGAGGCGCCCCCATGATAATATGTATTTTCAATAGTTTTAAGCACTCAGCATAATTAAACGGAAGCGCCTCTGTAGTTTACCATCCCATTAGCGTTCACATTACTAGTAACACGTGAGAACTTTCTCCTTTGAATGGTAGATATCTAAATTTCCTATGAAAATTCCATTTCCAACGAATGAACCACTTAAGGGGTGGTGTTCTCGTGGTAATGTGCATCAAAACACATTTTATATGACCTCAACTGCGAAACCAGTCCCAATTTCATATGCAGAAATCTCGCTAAGTGGAATATCTCGCTTTTAAAATACAGTAACTGAACTTTTATGTTAATTGAAATATGCCACTAAATTATGACATACCACAATTTGTATCTCTTTATTCCTGACTGAATTATTTAGCAAATTTTCAATGTTTTGTCTTTGCATTTTTTAAACGAAAAATGAGAGCCAACAGGAGCATTTCCAACGAACTATGAAGCAAAAATAAAAATCTTAGGTCGGAATTTCGTAACTTTAATTTGCAATGGCTCATTCAAATTTTACAGAGGAACGTAATACATTTTTGAATCTAAATTATATCTATTATTTCAATTGACAATGATGGTAGATTTTCACTATGCTTACTACAACAGAAAATTGGCTTCATAATTAAACGCGTACCCACCCATACGACGATGAACCAATTTCCTACTTCATTCACGTATTTTTAGGTGAATTCCTTTTCAATTTAAATGGCTATTATATTTATTTTTTACTAGATTAAAAAACAATCAAAATCATTGATTTCTTTGAAATTTTTAAAGTACCTATGTTTCCCATTTAAATCAAAGCAATGTGATTTACACATTAATGACTCAATTCTAAATGAGGCTCCAATTAAAAATAATAAATGTGTAATACTTTTCGACTGTTAAAATTACTTCAGATCTCTACAGAAATTTTTTAGAAAGAAATTTTTTCTTTAAATCATAAACTATGCATATACATTTTATTACATAATTCTTTTTTACCTTTTGCTTGCACCTCAGACAGAAGCGAGCTACAGAACGGTAGAGCTGTGGATTGGATTTTCTGATGGCTTGGAAATAACTAATAAAACTTAGAAAACGAGTTACTGTTTCAAAAGTTTTCTCGTTCTTTTTAAATTTCATAAAAATGAAGACAAGTACAATAAAAAAGTGGAAAGGCACCTTCTAAATCCGAACGACGTACGACGCGACGCCCTCTTCAAAAATCTTTAGCATACCTTCTTATTCGCTGCGACTTGCCGGAAACGTAGTAAATCCTGCCAATTTGCCTTCCTTGGAAGGTAGCTTTTGGTGGCGTCGTTTGCATTATGTCAAAGTTTAATAAAACTTGGGGAAACATGTTGGCAGCAGGCTGCAAATGGTGTAGTTGTAAGCATCGAGAAATTTTCACGTAATTCTGGAAAATCCCCAGATGCTTTCAAGTTTTTATCGAGATTGCTGCATGCAGCGCACCTCATTATAAGTAATTTCTGGGCTGGAGGGCAGCGCAAAGTAATTTACTGTAATCGAGATGGTTCGTTTACGCGTAAAGTGATTTTTATAAACTGAGATTCATTATGAAAATATACTTAATGCAATTTATGACTTGAAGAATATTGTTAAAATTTTGCAGGGTACCTTTAGCAAGATAAAGGTAAACATAATACTCGTATTATTTTTTACCGGGCAGTGAAATTCTTCGTATAAAAAATAAAAATAGCAAAGTAATGTCCAATTCAAATAAAGTTGTTTTAGATATTATTTTAAATACAGACTAAAATTGTTAATTTGGAGAGAAGTCTCAAAAAAAACATTAATAGAATTTTAAAAAAAAAAACTACTAAAATAAGTACATAGGTATGTATATACATATGTATTAATAAAATATGATGTTAAAATTGAAAATTCATGAAGATGGACCAAATTGCTAAATTCTATTTCAAATATCTTACATTTACCTACTATTTAAAATAAATAGAAAGTAGACACTATCTAACAATGTAAAAATGTCGTCTCCTTCAAAGGAACCAAAATTTTCTCTTAAACATAATGTAGGTACAATACATATATAACGTTTATAATACCGTCATACACGAAAAATAATAATTTATTACTTGCCTTCCATTTAGGCTACTATTTTCTATTACCTACTATATTTACTAAATTGTGGTAATATCAGACTTTCAAAAATAATAATTAATAGCACAAATTTTATAATATGTACTATAACATAGGTCAAGTTTAATCAAAATAAATTGCCACTTCTGAAACAATAGTGCAAACAAAAACCCGCACCCATGGGCCAAGTTAGATTGATTAGGAATTAAGTAAGTAGTAGAAGTCGCATCATAAGCATAGAGTTTCTTCTTTTTCTACTACTTTAATTGAATGTTATAACTTCTATCTCCCAAGAAGCTCTAATTATAGTAGGCAGAAAATGAGATATTCGTCAAGGATTTTTATTTAAGCCATAATACATAATGTTACTTACTTACTCTCTAAGATCAAAATGCGCATTTTCCTTTATTAATTACTCCAGATACTTCACATTCAGAATATTTCTTAGATGTGGCTTTCAAAGATCAGAATATTCGTCCGCCCAAGGGAATTAACGTCCTTTTTAAAGGGCATAAAAGGGCATGAGCTATGTTCATTTTTAACCAAATTTGTAACTTCCCGCATGTGCTTTGCCCAGTCGAAACTTTTTTCCTCGTGGCGCGCTTTTATTCTTTATACGTTCAAGTGCTACCCACATTCTGCTCATACTTTAACTGAATCCCATTCTGCATGTTTTATACATAACTTTTCGACATTTCAGTACCCGGTCGATATGTAATGGAAAATAGTACGTTTTTGTCCGAATTTTCCTTCTTCTAAAATAGAAATAAAGGCACATAGTGCCCACCGATAGTGGAAGGGATGTTAAATCGCCTACAATGTGCAAAACGTTTCAAAATCGCTGCAGAAATAAATTCCCTTTTTTTTTAACTTTTTGCAATTACATTTTAAACGTGCCGTTGGTTTTATTGATTCTTTAAAAGACTTTTGTTCTTTATCCGGTCAGAGTAGCTAACCCCGCTTTTTTGCTTCAGAACAAATTCGTATTTTTCGACAATGTAAATGAATGTTTTATACTTTTAAAGTTAAGCTTTTTCAACTATTTTTTTTTTTTTTTCATCTATAAGCCTGTGACTCTGATTTTAATTTTCAAAGAGTTCTTCCTAACTCGTTTTGTAATTTTAAAAGTTTATTTAAAAGCTTTTAGAATTAGCTCAAAATACCTAAAGAGACAATTTTGTTATTTTTTAATTTTATTTTCGAATTTCATTGTTTTGATATTTTTGCTTTATACGTAGCAAAAAGTTATTGAAAATCAAAGGTAATATAAAAATTTTATATAATTGAAAAAATTATCAACACAAAAGTACATATTCGCAAATTCGTTTCTCAGGCTGTTTCTTACATATATTGAAAAAGAACACAAAAATTGATTTCAAAATCCATCCGACACTCTTCTTTGATTTAATCAGCGAAGCAAAGAACAATCTGTTTTTGTCGATTTCAACAATAAATTAAAAAAGAAGGAAAGGAAAAAATACGAGACTACAAAACCTAATTAAGAAATCAATTATTGTAGAAGCGGGGCCAAAGACTTGATTCGATTGGAGTTAATGGTGCGAAAAACGAATTGAACCGGCGACTCCTTGGGAGCAGAATCATCAACGCTGGGGACAAGAGGAAGCGCCAGCTGCCTTGCCATGGTGTGGTTTTAGTTCTACTTGACTAAATCATTCGCAATCGAGGACATTTAACTTTGGGAATTGTTTTTATCTTAATTTTTAACCTAAAAGCGAAAAGTTATGAAGTCTTCTCTTGCCATTTTGGCAAGATACAATTATTTTGTTAATTTTTGCCAGTTGTACCGCTTGGGTGGTACGGAATATTTTTCAAACCCCTAATAAATCTATTCATCTGTAACAAATCTGGCAAGAGCTACTGATTAAATTGGCCTTAATGAATGGGTAGGGTATAGTGTGACAATTAAATTAAATTAAGAAAGCAATATTTAGGATAAATCATTTCATAATATGAAATCATTATTTCGCTATTTAAGAAACCTATTCCTTATTACTCAACTTCGCCACACAACACATCAAACTTTATTTCAGTGAAAGTCAAACTATTTCAGTAGGGCTGTGAAGACTGACACAAAAGAAATTAATTTTTTATAAAATCAAAGCTAACAAAATCCTAATCGCTCTTAAGGCTTATTTACTAAATTGAATACGAAACCCGCCAGCTTCCGCCGAAGGAAATCCAATGTATATTTCAGGAAAATACAAGAGAGACGACACCCTAACCGAAAACAATCGCCCAAGGAAACGAATTTTCTGTTAAGACGGGTAAAATGGTGGTTAAGTCCAAACCTTTGTTTTTCTTGGCTTTTCAATTTGCAATCTCATCCATAACTAAATAGAATTTGTTCTTTGTTACTTTTCATATCTACACTTGATACGAAATAGCTTTAAGTTGAAAACTTATCAAAAATTATAGTGATACCGCTTATAATTTAATAATTAATAAGTAATTTTGCCTTCGTTGTGACTAACAACACAATGACTAGGCAAACTTTTGGCGTTTAATACCATTGCCTTCTTCTATATTAAGAGTTCTTTTAAAAATGATAACCGTTATAGATCCACGATTTTTGAATGAATATTACTTGACTAAAACGTAATACATATAAGCTAAAAATATTCTTTTTTTACAGATGTTAGGCTATTTTACTTATTTTCAGCGCTGTGATAAGGTGGTTGGTTAATATGAGACAAAGTACAAAATAAATATTTGTTTGCAAAATAAATTTTCAAGGTTTTTTAAGCTTTACATTAATTTTTAAATAAAAACCTATTTCGAGAGATTTTTCATATCTTTAGTGGTTTTCACAAACTCCATTTTTTAATTTTTGCTTCTACTTTAAACGAAAAATCGCGCACTTTTTCACTAGCTATTCCTGGGCACTTAAATGGAATACCCGCAAGAATCTTTATATTCGCATTAAATCTTCCTTAAGTTCAAATTAAAATCCTCTCGAAAGGTTCTGCAGTGAAATTAAAACGTTTAGTCTAATAAATTAAAAAAAAAAGTACTAATGAAAACCTCCGCATAGGGTAAAGGTGATGTAGCACGCAGTTCAACTTTTTCATTTCATTTTGGTAGAATTATTTTTAGTTTTTTCATCCTTTAATGGAATTTAAAGTAGCACTATGATCCCTTCTTCTTTTAGACTCTTTAAAACAAAAATTAGTTTCATATGTAAAACAAAATTTCTATCTAATAAAGGAGAAGGTATTTATCCTTTAAAATTTATTATATTTAGATTTCAAATTAACGACACAGTTTCATGATAAGCTTTTAAAACTGAAAATTTTCAATATAATGGTGTAAACTTCACGTTCACGATTTTTGCTAATGTTTGACTTTTCTTTAAATTACACTATGATTAATTAAAATAAATAGGTACTAAATAAATAAAAGATCCTAAAAATTTACATTTTTCCTTGTTTTAATGTGATTTAATCCATCCCATAAAGACAAGGAGTGATTTTGTTTTGCGCAATCCACTCTCTTTCTTGTGCAATTATCGTCCGAATTGGAAACTCATGAGAAACTTAAAAAACTTAAATCACCCTGATTTATGAGGCGACAAGTGGAAAACTTTTTTAATTAGCATTCCTTCGTAAAAGAGAGGCAAATTACTCCGATGACTCTAAACACATAGTATGAAGTAAAACGACCGGATGCAGAGATTTTGCAGTAATACTGCAATTTAAATTACCTGCATTGGATGAGATTAAGGTGTCAAGAAAGCAAAAGTTTATTTGGCACCGTTTAAGCCGTTAATCTTTTTCTTTGGAAGTTTTCTTAAACGCAGATAAACGAAACTTTGTCCTCAAATGCACTGTCGAAAAAATATGTATATTAATGAGTTTTAGACAGTTTGAAAATGAGCTAATTTTAAAATTCTTACATACGTAAATGCTTGAATTGGATTTTGTTTTTTCAATTTTCAACGTTATCAAAAACTTTCTAGACTAGATGATGTTCTGATTTTATTAAATTCTAAATCTTAAATTGTTTAATCAACAAATCTTTTGTCATTTCTCAAACGTCTTCAACACAGGTCAACACAAGTTTTTTTCAAAAAATTTGCAAATCATTTCTGTAAGATTTTTTTCATAGATTACGAATTCGTAAATGAAAATGTTCAATCAGCTCCCATTTTCAAGAAAAATAGGGTTGAAAAGCACAAAAGAAAAGCAAACTTTAAGCAGGGTGTAGGTTCATTATTTTGATACCTGACAAATAAAAAAATTATGAAATAAACCTACAAAAAGATTTTTCTTTGTAGACCGGTGTATGTAACATGTAATCAATTGAATTTTGGAAGAACTTTAAGAAACCTTTCCTTTAACATATTTAAGTCTTATGTCTACAAAATTAGCTTCACCTATAGATACATATGTATTATGAAATCCCATTTTCTTTTCAAGCATTTGCCGGCAATAAATTTTCCAATACAATCGCTCAACATTTCTTGACATAATCAATTGAAATTCTTAACGATTGAAAACGTTTTTTTTTTTCCCCACTTCCATTCACAGATGTATTTTTCATTCATTTACTTAAGACGACCTTCGAGTAAGTGAACGTGAGGGGGAAAAATTTCCTCTATTTAGGTTACCGTCTGAGGAGTTCGAAATTCGTATATAGAGCTTATATAGAAAAATTCAAAGCAGCAGGCAAAAATTTATCCTTAGAGGTTCAAGGACCAGAACGAATGGGCTTTTTACGGGTTGAAAAGATGTTATATGTGAGGGTTTGCCGAATATGTGCTTAAGAGGCAAACACTTCAAATGATCAGGTGGATGTTGAGGACAATGCGACCGACAAAAAAAAATCAGTTTGTCAGTCCTCTCAAGGCAGCGTTCAAGAACGGAAAAATCACTGGAGTGGTATCTTTAATATCAATGGATTTATTGGCACCAGAAGCGTACAAAAGTGGAAATTTATAAATAAACATGGACCAAATTAAAAAAAAAAAGCTTCCCTAAAAATTAGAGAATATTACATAGGTAAGGTAATTTTACAATAATACCTCATAGTTCATGATACCGCAAAGTTTAAATTAAATTAAGTTAATAGGTAAGTTCGGAAATCTAGACAAAGTAATTAACAGCTTCAGACAAAACTATACTCGCCATTATGATAATGAATTTATATGCAATGTACATATGTATCTTATTCCGTCATTAAATATGATATACATATGTAAAGAAAGAAATTAAATGTTTTAAGTCTAAATTAAATTATCTCTAGAAACAAATTTATTTTACATATATAAAAAAAGAATAATATTCAATACAAAATTTAGCATTTTTAGATCTGGCATTACAGTAAACCTAATTTCTGAATATTGTGAATCTTTAATTGCATGCAATAGAAAGAAATTATCCAATATTCGGCTATTTTCCGCACCTCTCCTCAATTTGTAATAAATTGCAACAGATACCATATGAGACACTTCCTCCATATGCTACCCCATGAGCCAACCAATTTACCAACTTTTATGGCACCATAAATTGAAATTACGTAAATTTCAACTGAATTAAATTTATATCACATTTTTCGTAGTTAGGTTGAATCCAACCGCACGGTTTAATTGCTTTCACATAGTCTGCCATGGCGTCATGAAAGTGTTGTCTTTATCCGCAAAATAACAGAGTCCCAGAGGTATCCTAGTTCGACAAATGTATTTTACAGTCGCCCACCTCTCTTATTCGTATTTTCATTGTCAGTTTGAATGAATTCTATTAAAATTAAAATTTTTAATTAAGTGGTTAGTCCCTAATCAAATAGTGGCAAAAGAAATTTATATTCGACTAATTTTCCCTGTGCGATGTGTGTTCAGTATGTTCACTTTTGCGATACTTGGACGTATAATATTCGTCCATTAGAGTAGCCAGAGTTGTAAATATCAGCGAAAGTGGAGCTTATTGGCTAATTTTGGGGACAATTATTGCTACTGTACTGTGGTTAGTGTCATTATTTTGGAGTTACTGTTAATGTTGTGTTCCTGCGATACACTAAAATAAATAATGAGCATTGTTACTAATAGGCAACTATCCATGGGGCTATAAAAGCAATTGGTTATCGTGATTGCGACTAATGAGCATGACTAAAAACGAATGTCGGTGAAATTAAAGGGAAAATTGTGTGGAGCCAATGCATTAGAGAGAACAAATAATCTATCGCATAATTTATCAATAATAAATTAGATAATCTAAATACATAGTTCATTTTGATTTAAGTTTCGTTTGACGATTTCCAAATGGGTATTGAAATTTCCTTTTTTCAGAGAACGTTTTACATATTATCGAGATTTAAGCGAGCATACTGCAATTTCATTTTATCACGTATTGGATATTGGCATGCCCGAGGATTTTCATTCTGCAATTAGTAGCATATCTGGCTATAATTAACATTAATAATGTTTATTTTATTTGAAAGGAGTTAAGACAAATAAGTTCGAAAAATTAATATGTAGTTTCGAAGATAGTAAAGTTTATATTCTTTATAGAAATTTTCTTTAAAAAAACATATTTTTCGTCTCAAATCCTGATTCAGAAAAATATAAACAATGAAAAGATTTTGTAGCCGCTGTTGTGAAGGAAGTCATACATATTTTTAAATACAAAAATTTTCAAAACGAATATTTTTCTTACTACATATCTTGAATGCTAAGTCTAGAGTATTTCAAGTTTGGTATCCTTCCACCCGCTGAGGTTTAAAACAAGATAAAATACTTCAGTATGATAGTATAATTTTATATTTTCAATCCTATATTTGTATATTTTCAATCCTTCAGTTTGATTCGAAAAAATATCATGATATTGTTCTTTTGTTAGAATTGAGATAGGATAGGTACGTCTATTCGTTTTTCCTTGCTTCTTATTTTCATCCACGATAAGACAATAGTCCTTTTGAAGAACCTTCGGGCACACCATACAATTCTGTAGTCGAAAATTGTTTTATTAATGAATGTCAAGGTTATTCTAATCTTTAGAATAGTTTTTTTCTCGCATGTGTCGTAATTAATGTATTCGTTTGAATACTATGCTCTGATGTAAAACTAACAGACTACGAATATATGGCGGTTATGGACCAGGCAAAAATTGTCGACTAGTGACTGAATATGCTCAAATTAAACATGTCTGCCTGGCATATTTGCAATCATAGGTTCTGAATTTACGAGTCTTTCAAAGCGAAACGTTTGGACTTTGTGCAAACATGAACATGACCATGCCCGGGAGCCAGATAGTGTAATTGGATTGTTTGAGGTTAAATGGTTGCTTGCTTTTGCCTTGAGAGCTTTCCAAACCACTTCTATAGGAAGCAGGTGTTATATGGTTTCCAAGCAAATGAAATTGCTAATTTATGTCCCTTTATGCGACACGCACTGGATAAATGTTCTACTGCTGTAAGGGAAATTGCATGTTGTCGGTACGTTAATTTTCGTTTTATTACAACTCTTTCAATTAACAAAACTCAAATAAAAACCACTTATGTATTTAACATAAAAATCTTATTGCTGACATCGTCAAAAAAAAGAAATAAAGTGTCCGTAAAACCTTTACTGTCATAAGATTTGACTTTTGAAAAAATTTTCATCGTAATGAGTTAAAATTAAATAGCCTAAAAAATAACATCCTCATACGAAATTCCTCGTTCTATTCTTAAAAAATGTTCCAACTTTCTTGCATCTCCTCATATAACAATTTTCTCATAAAAAAGGTGAACGCCACAAGACATAATTAATTAATTATAAAGACATAATTAATAACTAATATAATAATCATAAAGACATAATTAATTAAAGGCCTAGTGGTAAACTGTCGACTATACTTCAGGGTTTCATATACATATATATATGTACAACAATATTACATATATATTTAATATGATCGTTTCTATCACATCTACTATATAAACGTTAGCTCGCGAAAAATTCTCCCGACAGACAATAAATGAATAAATGATCTTACAAAGCTCCCGGAATCCTAAAGGCAGAAGTTAAATTTATCAGAAAATAATAATATAAGTACCTATTTTATGAGTATAAATTATATATCTATTTTCTTGATGCAAATTTAAAAACATTTATGCATTGTTTCATGACCTCCAAAAAAGTGGAGATATGTCTGTGCATACAATTTCCCATAGACTCAATATTGGCTGCATGCGCGCTTTTATTTTCTTTTATTTTCGCTTTCTGCTCTCCTAGAAACGAGGTGCCTTCCATCCTGGCAAAGAGCAAAAGCCTATCGACCTAACGACCGTTTCCGTCGTATTTTGCCCAGTGGAGCACCCCAGGAGGCGCACAAGAACGACGCTATCTTAAGTACTTGCAAATTGAATCGGCAGTCCCAGCCAATTCGTGTCATTTATAAAACGTCCAAAAGGCTGAGTATGACTTGCAAACCGCCACCTGTCCTGATTCATTCGGTACCTGCTCTGATTTGGATAAAAATGCGGCCCGGGTGTTTGATATAAATTGCCAGTTCGTGCGACCGGGCATTAAGCACGGTTTGGCCTCCGAGGTGAACGACGTTCTCCCTTTGTCATAAAATTTCCTAGGTGCTTTTCTGGATCGTTTGAAAAAAAAAAAAGTCCAAGCTTGAGTGAAAGTGAAGGTTTTGGGTGATGAAGTGCGATACTTTGATAATGCTTTATGAGATCTCCTATCGCATAAGAAGCCACTCATCCTTTCGAAGGCACTTCTGGAATACGAAATAACTCCCTCCTTCATATATCTCTATTACATATATTGTTAAAGAACCCTTTAATCCATAAGTCTTGAAAGGATGTAGCTAAGTGTCCTTGCAATGGACCTGAACTGAAACTCCTTTTAAGTAATATTATAGTCTACCTTTCTTGCTAGGTATACCTTATACATATTATATTTCGAACTTGAAGCATAGTACTGAACTCACACCACTCGTGAGTCCAAATATATTCTCAAACTTCAATTTAACTTCTCCTCAACTTCCATTCATTCATTACGATCGAATTTTAAGTCTACATGGTAGAGGTTTTTTACAAGTGTCGTTAGGAAACAATCTAGAAACCGACTTCAGCACTACCTCCCTTGTTTATAGATCTGCAAATCTTCAATGTAAGATCAATTAAGCGAATAAATAAATAAATTAGAAAAACACGGATTTCATTATTAAAAGAGGCAAACTATAAGAATTTGTATTACTGTTTTGAGTGATTCGAGCCATGACTTATTGAATACGTTTCATAATTGCACTTTAAAAAATAATACCAATTTTTTTAAAAACATTATCACGTAGTTTTTAAATTCGTTTTTTCCATACAGTAAAATCTCAAAATTGTACTCAAACATTACACTCAATTTTTGATTGCATAAACTAAACGTAAATCCTGAGCGAATTCAAATTTTAGTTTAAAAACTCAAACTTTGAGTTGCGTAGTGACTTGAAATGTAATAACAAAATATTCATAGATAATAACTTATTTTTAAATAAAAAATGGATTAATACGTGATATATATAATATTTGATTTTGGAACCCAGAGTCCGTTCTGTGACGCTTTTTTTAAAACTATATTTTTCCTAAAAAAAAACTTTGTATAATGAAGCAACTTTTGGAATCACTATGGTTAGAAAATTTTGTTATGTTTTGTAAAGAAACCAAAATCTTTGACATTTACATTCACCACATAAATACAAGTGTTCAGTGACCTTCATCTATAAAAATAAAACTTTGAAAACTTTTAACAATATTAATTTATGAAATTTACTGAATTCCAAAACCATATCTACCCTTTATTACAGAAGTAAGTAAAACTTTTAGCAATTTCTCCATTCCTTGATTTGCTAATAAAAGGAAACATAGTTCATAACTAATATAAAGCTTAGCACTATGAAATTTATTATGAGACTGAGAAATCCTCTCCTCATTTATAAACACAGACCCAAAAGCCCGGAATAATGGAGAATGTTGTTACGTTGCGCTGGTGGACGACCATCTTCTTGGGAGGGAAATTATGACAAAAGTTAGAAACTTGTTGATACCGCCGCCGCTGAAGTTTTAGCGGAGCATTATGAGTATTCAGAAATTTCTATACAACTCAGTCCGACCACAGATGGTTTCGGTATGCGTCATTAATTTCTTCCCTAATATCCAGAAGACTTTGTTCTGGCTATGGTAACGATACAAATTCAATTTTCGATTATATTTAGAACGTTTTAAAGTCACGAAAAACATTTCTTCAAAAAAATTATTATTTAAACATAATTATTGACATACAATTTTAAGTATCCATATTAAAAGCCTGTCTGTCTATTCCAAAACTAAACAGCATTCTGAATGAATTCTCAAGATTTTAAAATTTGAAAAAAGTGCGTCAAATTGTCCAAGCAATTTGTTTCTATTTTTTGGAAATAACGAATGATTTTTTTTATATTTTGACATTTTTGGAAAGGACATTAAATTGACCAAGCTTAAGATACACATGACAACATGTAGTTATTCATGTATCAAAATGTGGTGATCGATCTTAAATTAAATAATAAGTAGAGGGCAAGCTGAAACTAATATAAACCAAAAACTACAACCCAATCAAATCAGTCGAAGGGTAAATTTAGTTCGTATCTTTTATTACCGACTATATTAAAGAAATATAGCTAATCTAATAACAACTTTCATAATTACAAAAAACAAAAACATTATATACAAAACATAAACTACATTTTATGGCCACAAAAATAAAAGAAAAATTTTATTCCACTTAAGTACTAAACTACGGCAATTAAAATATCGCCCCTGGCTATCTCGTTGGATATTAAAACGTCCTGAACTTGACACAAGTCCTACCCGCAATCTGAATGGATGTTTTTTTTTTTACAGCATTTGCAGTGCAAAATTGTATAGTGCTTTATATATTATCATATTCTCATCCGGCACTCCTTTTTATCAGCTATGCTCTTTCCATAATGACGATGTTCACGACGATATAAATATTTTTCCCCCCTGTTTTAGCTCTGTTGAAGAGGAAATCTCGCATTTTCTTCCTATATTTTTTAGTATGTGTGGGTAAGCCGCCAGACAATAATATAAAATTGAAAGAATAGAGCAAACGAGAAACCGAGCACGAAGCTTGGAAGAGCATTTAAAACATATCCTGAAGCAAAAACAACAGCTGTCTTTGTTAATTAAACTCCCTTTTTTCATCCTAACTTTTTTTTTTAATACAAGAGCATTTCCTGACACGTTGGTAATTGCTTACCCCAAGGATGGATGAAGATTTCTGTACCTTTTTTAAGCTCAGACAACACGTTAATCATTCATTTCATTTTACTTATTTTACTTTGTGTGTTGTCGTTGTTTGTGGAATTAACTTAGCCTCGTAATTTTGTTATTACTCTGACCTTTATTTTGTGACATTTAGGAGATTTTACATTTTCGGTTAATTACTTTCTTGGGCATCGCAACTTGAAAGATTCACCTTGCATTGTTAATTAAGAAAACGTGAATTCTTACTTTAAATATAATATTCTGGAGTTAATTTTATATTTTGAATAAAGATTTGCCTGAAAGGATTGTGCAGTAACGGTGCACTTTATAAAAGATGATTTTTATTTTGAAATTAGTATTTTTGGGTCTTCGTAAAAAATGCATTTTTAAATAACTGTGTTTATTTTTGTTTTTTTTGTACTCTGTATCTTTCTTGCTATTCACCTTATTAACAATATTAAGATCTTATACCTATCCTTACCATCCTTAAAAGCTTATAAGCCTTTATCTAAAAAAAACATTTTTTTTTGTCATGTTTAAAGGAAAATTATTTCCATTTCTTAATTGAGACTTGTGCGAAACGCGGCTAACTGACTAAATGGTCAAATTTTCATTCAGATGTCGATTATATAATTTTAGGAAACTTTCGTACAATCTAAATTGCTAGCATTATCTTTCGTAAGGGAATTCCTCTGACCTCTGCTGCTTTTATGTTTAATCTTGTATGAATATTATATATGTACATATGTACTTTTGGCTCATTATTCTAGTTAAGATAAATAACGGTATTCCAAAACTTTAGCAAACCATATTTACATGCCATACACTTTTTATTAAATTAAATTTGTTTTGGGTAGGTACTCGTATGTAATACACTTTCCAACTTCATGTACGAAAACAGACATAATACGCGCAAGTACCGTGTTTAATATTTTTTATTAAAAAAAGCTATGTAACTATTTCTAATATTATCATCACTCAATAAAAAATAAAAGTTTTGTTTCTGCCACACTAATCTCTAATTAAGAAAATTCAAAGTACTCGTAGTCTACAAGAACGGAGATTGAAACTACTTTTGAAAAACAGAAAGACTTCAATAAATGATTTGAATATCTTAGAAATAATGTGAAGCTTTGTTGTTTTTACGAAGAGTATAGTTTTTAAATCCTCTTAACTGGAGTCGAACAATTCGAACAAGCTGAAATCTTTTGAAGATGCTAAAGAGGGTTTTACTTTCCAGAACATACATAATTCACTTGCAGAATTCCACCCAATTAGAGTCAGATTTTAACTTGAACCTAACATAAGTTAAAAGAAAGAAAAACACTTTATAAATCACTTGCAAAGCAGAAAATTCTTCTAAGTGCACATTGAGTGTTCAGAAGTACCTTGTTTTTCACTACAGAGAGAAAGAAAGGATATAAAAGGATTTTCTAGTGCATTCCGTATGTTCGTCATATTTGTCTAGAAACACTTTGTTAAATTCATCCTAGTGGCTCTTCACGAACACATGAGCATCATCTGCACACAAATAAGCGTCCCAAACAAATAGAGCTGTTTGTAGCCTGCAAAGAATAACATGAACAGGGCGGAAATTTAGAAAAAAAAAAAAAAACAATGTCCACGATAGGCGAGTTGGCCTCTTGCTAGCAATTTTCAAAGGACATAGAGCAAGTTCCTCAAAGCTCACACTCTTACGCTTCGCTGCATTTCTAGTTCATCAAAATATGAAAAGGTATACGTTCATAACATACATACGTGTATTATGCTACCAGCGTTGTAAGTAATACAAAATGAACATGAAGTATTACTCAACACTAAAAATGAAAATGTGGTGTCTTTTCTCCTTGCAAAGTACAGAAGTACAAAAATTCAATTAAGATATAATTGTATGTAACAGGTATGTTTCACTTTTGTACCTTGCAAAGTGGTCTTCAGAAAAAGTAAAAGGTGCGGGTGTTCTGTATTAGAAATGTTGACTTAATGAAAACTTAGCTCTTGAAAAATACACTGCCCCAATTTTGGACAATTCTTATAAATTAATCAAGTTTAATCAAATAAACACGAAAAGTTTTATGAATTTTAAATTTTAAAAGTTTAAATCTCCCAAACTTTCTCTACACCAAAATAATTATGAGGAGGATTTAAACTGCTTAAACTCACCTATAAAATAATAACGTTATATAAATCTTTTTAATCCTTCCACAAATGTGTCTTTTATCTCAAATTTGTAGCAGAGAAAAATGAGATGATGGTATGGTAGCGTGTTTTAATCAGTCGAAATCTAGCAACAAGTATATGGTCTCTATTACAATTGTTTTTGTTGGGATAATGGAATAGACCAAGGGCTTTTTATGTATAATATAAACCGTTCAGATTTAATTTTTGGGCCCATATTTGTAATCAAAAATGAAAAACATTTGTCAAGCACGAATAATAGAAAAACATTTGTCAACCCTTTAGATGTGGGTTTTTTTAGTTATGAATTTTTCAACTTAATTGTTTAATAAATAATGTATATGATATTGGATTTGTCAAAGCGAATTCGCAATCAGTATTTAAGCAAACCTCCAAATACCAATTTTCATAAAAATCACTTGAAGTTTAAAATTCTTGGTTATCGTATTGAATTCGCTATTTTCAAATCCTATATTTTATGCCCATTAAATGTTGCTTTTATGGTAAAAAACAAATAAATTTTCGATTTTATATAAATTATTTATAAATACATAATATGTATAGGGATTGAAACAAAATGTTTTATTTCGAAGGTTGAAATTTTGTAATTTGAATGCACTTTATTTGCACAGTGACTTACTGCAAATTATATTGTTGGAATTAATAGCAGTTTGGAAAGCAAAATGGAAATATGTTTTTAACCCAGGTAGAGCCGTGCAGAACGGAGATAATGCAAAGGTAACTCCATTTTGTTCTCTTTTTCTTATTTATTACAATGGATTAATCAAAAGTTATAACGCAATAAAAACGGACACAAATCAAATTTAATGCGAAAAGCTTCATTGCTATGGCCCCCATAGGAGAAAAGGCAAATTGGAAACGCTCTTTCTCTCCATTCAGTGCACTTACGCCTCTTCCTTTTTTATTGTTTTCCACGCTCATCTCAACAGATTGAATTGGAGACCAGTCCAGTGGTTTTTATAAATGAAAAGTTTTTCGAGACGGAAATTATTCGGTGTTTTGAACATAAATTGATAATTTTAATGTCAACCCTCGTTCAATTTTGTCTCTTCTAATAAGTGAAGGAAGTAAATTTTTTGTATAGAAGAATACAATTTCTCTCTGGAAAATTAAATTGTTTTTTTAAACCTTATAATTATTTAAGGAATTTCAAGTCCTTTTTAAACTGTTTGTTGACAGACTAATGGACCTTTCAGTTTGCAAGAAATGTTTGCCTTTATATGCTCTTTTCCTTTCATATTTTTATATAATAGCCAAAATTACTGGAATTTCTTTTCGATATTTCTTGCGCTTCACAACTTTTTAATTCAATTTTTCTCGTCACGTTTTAAAGAACGAAATCTATTGTAATAAAATTTTGATTTGCTAAAATATCAGTTTATAAAAGACAAGAAAGCACCAAAGAGAAATTTTATGTGTGTAAACTCATTATTATGAGACTGTATGTACCTATATATGTATGTGCATTTAGGTAGTCTAATAGCCCAAAATATTGTTTGACCGACCTTGGTCGGTAAATTTAAAATTTTTTTAATCTTATGGGATTCGTAAAATTTTGCATTAAAGGAATACCCAAAATTTTATGATCCTAGATCCAAAGTGAAAGGTTGTTCGTACTCACATACTTTTTGTATGTGTATTACGTATGCATGCACGTCTATCACAAATCCAGCCACTGGTAGAAATATATGAAAATGCATTTAAACCTCAAAAGTGTTGGATTTGCTCTGAGGAACACCACCATTTATTTCCAAGTGTACCTTAGAAGTGAGAATCGTAAAAAATAAATTAAAGTGAATATATTAGCCTAACAGGATATTCCTCATAGCATAAGTGCTGGATGGAAAGCAATTTTCCAATGCATATGAAGGTATGAAATCGCAATGCTTGAATTGCACCAAAAACCATCGGTAGATACGTGTGCGAAACCAAATATTTTTGCACCATAAAAAAATTTTGTATACTAGGTATATGCGGTTTGTTTTCCCAAATAATGGTGCTATGATAACTCAACTGCAGAACAATAATCGAGTACATTAAATTCTTTATGGTTGACATCAGTCCGGTATGATCTTGTTACCATAAGTAGGGTTTTAATAAACGTGTTTTGAGAAAATACTGTTGGGGCTCCAGAGTCCACCATTGCTGTTTTTTTTTTTTAGCAAGATAAAACAGAAAACGGAATACGCCAAAAAGATGAATTTTTTCAAAAATTCAGATGAGAAATATACCTTAAACTAAGAAATTTTTTATATTGTACTAAAATTGCTTTGGTGCTACTTTTACCTACTATTATTTTATATCTAGCGCCGACATTTCACTAGAAATTCATCGAAATGAAATTTCGTTTCCAGTTCACAAAACAACAATCCTCCAATTATCTCAATTGAATCCCAAAACTGAAAGTGGAAAATCCTCTCCTCGCGCTCGCTCAATTATCTAACAGACCTTCCAATTTAGTGCACAGTTAGGATATCCGTTCAATGAACAATAATAGCCAGAAATTTATTATCGATAATATAGTTATCGAGTTTGCTATCAAATGTCAGACTGATATGAGTTTTCTGCTGAATTAAGCCAGTCTAGTGGAAAATGTTTCACTCCTGTTCCCTGTCCATTTTCACTGGACGTAGTTCGCACAACACCCGAATGCACTCTGGCAGCAGCAGCAATTTTGCTGGGTGCTTCAGGGTTAGAAAATATTGAGTTTTTATCATTCCAGAGGGAGTAAAAACAAGGCAATTAAAGTTAAGGTCTCCTGGGCTCCAGGATATTTTATTAAAAATGCCTTGCTCCGAGGTATAATCTCTTAATACCATGAGCATTTACTAACGAAATAATAACAAACAGGGAACACCATACAGGGGCACATGTGCGGATCTGGTGCATTCCAACTAGTGAATATTTTTTCTTCCAAATTTCTTTTATCCCATGTTAGCTTTTGTTCCCGATGGTTGGTTTTTGCCGCAAGGATACTAGCCAAGGACTTTCAGGTGTTAGAGACAACGAAAATTTTAGAACAACCATTTTGTGGTATTATACGAATCCCCAGATAACCTCACATAATTGCGAAAATCCTTTTGAAAATTTCTTTTGCTGTCACGCTGAAATAACGAGACGAAGAGGGTGGAACTGGTTTAACCGAAGAAATCAGGAAAATAGGACAATTTTCCCAAGTATTTTCTTAACCAAAGGTCCGCAGCTAATATAAGCAGGGTAAAGGGACAACAAAAGATATTTAATTAAATCAGGGATCGCATTATGGATATTACATGAAAAATACCGCCATTCTGTTCTATTATTATCCTGTCATAGTGATAATAACGGATAAATGTTGAAGACATAATAAAGTAATTACCCATTCCGGTAAAAAATTGTATCCGAACTTCTCTTTACATTTTGACATTTGTGACACATTAATTTTAATTAATAATATTTTGTTTCATTGTTATTAAAACAAAATTTCGTTTTGTGGATCTCATTAATGCTGTAAGCATTTATTAGGCAACAGATATTGATGAAGAGAAGTTTTTATCTAATCCGAAGAGAATTTTTCTTTCCTTAATTTCTAAGCTATCGATGTAATCTGGAAAAATTTCTTAATGTAGCCTTTAGTTACTACTTTTAATGAAGATTATAGCAAATATTTTAGTAAAAATACTATTATATATGAAACATTTAGAAATAACTATTTTTTAGAAGTAAGTGCGGAACATATTATGTTTTACTATACTTTTAGTAAAATTCACGAAGACACTCTTACAAAATTTATTTGCTTTAAAGAAGGACAAGAGTTCAATGTACACTTGAGTATAGGGGATAATTTTCATTAGCAGCGACCATCCTTACTGCAAATATGTTGCCTCAACGTGAAAATTTTACTCAGGTAGGGCTCCCATGGAGGACGCAATGTTGGCAATAAGTCATAAACGCGTTTGGTTGTAAAAACGAAATAAATAAACTGCGAAAGCACGCAGGATTACGTGCAAAGTTTACTTGTTAAAGTTTCTTGCAGTATAATGACTGGCTATATAAAGTATTAACAAGTTTTTGTTGCACGATTTCCACAACTAATGACAAGGTGTATTAGCCCAATTTTGTGTTATTACATCTTTTATTTTTAGATGTTTGATACCATTGCAGTTCACTATGTATTAATGGAGAGAGTTTATGGAGAGTGCATCTAAAGACTTCATATATCTTTTAATTACTGCTAATATTCAATAGAACATTTGAATGATTAAAACATGATATGGTACTGAATAAAAACTCACGCAATATGTATGTAAATGGAAACAATGCAAGCAATGTGGAGGAATATTACTTCGTAGATATATTACAAAAACTTCTACAATCTCAAAATATTGTTTTTATGTTATATTTTTTGCTATTGAGTGGTAAAATCGATCTTTTGAGTAAAGCTACAAATTAAAAAAATATATATGTATGTATATATTTTAGTTAAATTCCAGCCCAATGTTAATTTCTACATTATCAGATGCGTTGTTTAAAAATAACTTCAACAGCCATTTCGTGAATGCCGCATACTCAAAGGTCATTGTCATTCCTACATAAAAAATTTGGTAGTACATTTATAAGTAGAATTTTTTTTTGAGGAGCATCATCAGCTGTCCACCTTCACTTTTAAAGGGACATTACCCGAATGACATCTTGTTAACAAGCACTAAAGTGCTAAAGTAAAGTGTACTCTGTTCCCTTTTACCACTTCGTCTACAGCAGAAAAATGGTAAACGACTGAAAAAGTAAGGGAAATTTTAGTAACGAGAGGGAAAGTAGCCCCAAATGCACGTAGCGGCGTTTAGGGACCTGCTCAAACAAATTAAAGGTTTCGCCAAGATAAAAGATAAGGGGAAATTTGTGTATCACTTAATCCCAGCGGTAAAGCAATTATGCTTGTCCTTCCACTGAAAATTTTATCTTAATAGATGGCGAGGGAGACGGTGAACAGAAAATTACAAAGGAGCTATTTGCGATCTCTCTACCGGCAGAATAACTCTGTTGGGATGAATTCCAGCGACATTTTTTTTTTGTTGCGTAAATGAAATTTAGTACAGCAAAGGAACCTAATTTGCTAGGACTTTCCTCTTTCTCTTCCACATATTTTTTAACCCTGACTGATTCAATTTTATTTGGCGCTATGCGACGCTGAGACGGAAAAGATATTTGCCTTCATCTGTCGATTCGATTCTGCTTTGTTTTTCCTGTCTTTTTGGGATGGGTGGGGAACGCCTTTTGCCTATAAGGGCTTAGGGCCCAGGCAGATCTGTAATAGACCGAGATGTTGATTTTTATTCGGTTCGACACAAATCTAATTCTGTCCGAAGGGGACGAAATTCAATTCTGTGTATCATCAAATATTGATTCTATTACCTAATTGGAATGCATTGCTGCGGACATTTCCATATAAATTGAGGTGGATTTTGTCAAAGGATCGGTACTGAACCTAACAATGGCACTGGGGATACCTACACCTCAGGGTACAATACGGTTATTGATTTGTTTTCAGCAAAAAAACACTCAGTATTTAAAAACAAAATTGTGTCTTTTCCATTGTTCAATAGGCCCGCTCACAGTAATTCAAGAAAAAATTTTAGGAATTTTTTAGGGAAAAATGCACGGATTACAACAGAGGAGTCATATTCTGTTTCTTTGTAAAAAAAAAAGATTTCTCTATATATTTAAATATTTACAATTTTATAAACGCATACAACTTGTTTGCCAAATATAGCAAAATAATTCATCAATGCTTATCCTAAAAACAAAATACATAATAGCACTGGTGAACAAATTAAAGACCGTATTTTAGAAATCGTTTGAAAAATCATTAAAAAATCCTAAGGATCTACAAAATTAGTGTGTCATAATTCAAACTGAGAAAATATAATTGGGACTGGCTCATGCACTCTATGAACTCCAAATGCTATTTACTCGAAATTATGTTTTTCGAGATTAGTCTTCAAAAGTACATTTTCTCTAGTCTGTTGAGTAATATTTTTGAGAATTGTTTTTAATTTTTCCAAAAATCAAAAATTTCGGTCGACAGACTCAAAATTAGAAGTAGAATTATTCGGATTGATCAACTTAGACAAGAAACTTCAACTAAAATTTGGAGTAAATCGGATAAAAATTATATTTGAGTTCTACTGCAGGTGGATTTTGAAAACGACAACTGGAGATAAATGTAAAAGTTTGAAAATGAATAGTAAACACATGAAAGATAATTGCTGATTTATATCTTAGAAATATTTATAAAATGTTTTCATCAGTAAATGTTGTTTCATATTAAGTCATTTAAGAGCATCATCAAAAATTCAGATCTAATTCCCAATATTTTGCTTATTAATTTCGAAAAACAAACTAATAA
Organism: Machimus atricapillus; assembly: GCA_933228815.1. Classification (NCBI taxonomy): domain Eukaryota; kingdom Metazoa; phylum Arthropoda; class Insecta; order Diptera; family Asilidae; genus Machimus; species Machimus atricapillus. The sequence goes on from OW121785.1 coordinate 10,633,198, forward strand.
TATATTTAATTTCTGATTATAAGCTTATTTTGCACATATCAGAAATAATTTGCTAGTATTATAATACAACAATTCTAAAATGTTTCACTCCAACATGTGTAAGGAGTTAAGGCTTTAAAATCCTGTATTTACCTCCAAAACCCTTTGAGGACCAGAGAGAAATGGACAGAATTTGGGTTATTCATTTCCATTGCTATGTGACCAGCATAGCGCCCAAAGGGAAGTGGTGGTCATATCCTTTGAATAGCAATTAATCATCCTAAATTTCGTTAGTTCCATGTGATTCAACTTGAAATCTCTTTAATAATTGATTTATATTTTAGCAGCAATTCCCCTTTCCATCGGTCGATTCCTCACACCAGACTTCGGCCAGCAAGTGGATAAGTTGATGTATTAAGTAAAATGATAGATTTCCTAATTGGGTCATTAACACTGTCAGTCACTGCTAATTACATCAATAATTGGCTGATGGATAAATTCTCGGTTGTCTTAAATTTACCTGCGACACCGGATAAATAAATATTTCTTATGCGGATTCTCATTTCAATCAATTGTTACGGCGGAGACAGCCAATGAACCGATAATGAACAACTTTGTGTCATTTTTCACTTTTATGTTTGCTTTTGCAAATAAGGGTCGAAATTACCCCCAAAACATTTGGGAAATAAATTTTCTGGCCCAAAAGCCCGCACTGCGACTGTGAATAATTGAGCCCAATTGAATTGGAGAACAAGACCTGCTAATTGTGGCGCCTTAATCACTACCCCATCTGAACGGAGAAGCCTTTATTTCATGAAAAATTTATAGATGAGAAGTCGTATACTGCCGTAAGGTGTTATGTGATTCCAGATCCGTAACAAATTCACTAATCGAATTTCACTTAGCTTTACTCCCCTGTTCATTAGAGTAATTATCCTGATTACGTTTTGTGACGCACTTTAAAAAAATTCGATTTCTGGCAGGTAGGCTAACGTTGATCTTTTCAGACCCATCCCACACCAACGAGGGTCGATACTGCCAGTTGTTTTAATTAAATTAGCAAATTTTCTCGAACAGCGGCAAGTAACACCACCTGTCACAAAAATTAACGACATCATCATCAACTGAGAGTAACTTTTCCATTAATCGAGAGAACTTGGATGTTTCCATTAATTAACTTGTAAACGCAGCGAAAAGTTATTTAACACCCAACACAAAATACTCCGCCCCATTCTTTGGTCGGATGATACGCAAAAATGTGTTTTTACACTTGGCACTCATTCACACAATCTTTCATCGGAAAGGTGCGATAGCCATTTACATATACATTATATGTATATTTTATAACATTTTAAGTGGCAATTATATTGAACATGAGGCAAAGTGGTGGAGAGTGACTTTCTTTTTGTCGAAAATCACGTTCCAAGTCACGTGAAGTTGTTATATTGTTCGCTCTGTTCCCATTCAAGAAGAATGAAGAAAATGTCTTCTATTTTCCGCCGATTAGAATAGAAACTTTCCAAAGTGAATTACGAGTAACTTTACTTGAAGAAAACTAATGAAATTTTCAATTTTACAAAAGAGTCGTGCGTGTAAAACTGGGCGAACTTCTTCTGTAGCTCTGTCGATGCGAATTTGTGTTAAAAGGCTTCAAACAGATGTAGGTACCTATGTAGTTAAGGACCGTAAAATAAATGCAAATATGATTCGACGATTCCAAAGGGATCATTAATTTATGCCATTAAAAGGGCGATATACAATCCACAAAATTGAAATTTTATCTTCTACAAAAAACATAATCGATTTTCCCATTTATTTTTCGTTCTAGTTCAAGTGTCAATGATTCCACATGTGCATGTTACGAAGTAATATCCATTTTTTTTCCATAGAAAATAATTTATCATTCGCACACTGGCTGACACAAAAAATATGACTCTTATTTAATTGTACCAAAATAGATATGATCAAAAGAAGAATTGGGAATGAATTGAGGTGAGCGAATAAATATTAAAGCTTATAGGTACCTTAAAGAATTACTTATAGGGTTTCTTTTCCTTGCCCCAGGAATTTCGTCTATTTTGACCATTCCCGGAAATAAAGGTTCGGTAACAAAATTTAAATCTTGCACATAGCATGTATCTATGCAATATATTCACATAAACAATTTGGTTCTTCTTGACCTTTTCAACCTCTAAACTACTATCAAATAAACAGGGAATATACCTAATTATCTCATTTAATAAAATTAAATCAATTAGATGCAAAAATTGATTTACAAAAACTCACTGTAATTATATTTCAAAATTTAAAAAATATCATATTACGTACTTTATCCTTTACTAAAAGCTAAATTCCGTAATTAAGATAATTAAATTATTTTTGTTTACAAAATAATTGCAAAAGGGAGATAAACAACATCATATTTCGTTATGGCCTCACATTAAAAAATAAGTGTGTTTTCATTTCTGTTTTGTATTTATTTGTTTATCTGGAGCTGAGCTCGTCATCTGAAAGCGAAGCAAAAAATTCACTCATATGAAAAATTGAATAAATGAAATTATTGCCGACAATATTCTACGAATGTGTGTGTATGCTTCCGCAAGCAAATTTGCTTGAAGGGGTAAATGTGAATAATTTGTTGCGTGCGAAAAAAAAAATGTTTACGTACCGCCGAAAAATATTACTTTTATTGATTTTGGACTTGAATTTCCCTAATTAATAATTAAATCTTGGTTGGAATTGAGTGAAGTGAATTTACTGAATGACAAAATCAATTTCATCCTTACGCCACAAAACCTCGTACCGAATTTATGGAATTATAGGCACACTGATATTAAATTTGTTAACACACATTTCCGTTAATTGTTCAAAGCCTCTCATCCTTTGATTAACAACTAAATGTTCAACCTTCATTTGGAGTCGTTTATAAGTTCTTTAAATTTAAAAAAATAACAAAAATGATATATCACTTGTTGGAATCTACCATTGGGTTTCTCCCGATAATATATATAATTTTGCATACGATTGTTCACGTTACGCAACTTTGTTGTTGATTTTTTGCTAACCTTTGGTATGCTATTCGCCTAATGGTAAAAAATTTCCGAATATCGGGGACTTACAAAAATATTGTAGCTATAAAATTCCGCCAATGCATTTACATGTAGACTACCAGAACAAGACTTTCTAATTTATCTTGTCTTCACCAATTGAATGCAGTTCCTTAAGTTAAATAATTTCACTATCATAGCTGTTCGCTTCCACTCGAAAATGCAATGATTGTGCCAATAATTAAAGATCTTTGAGAGTTCCCTGGAGGTAGTGAAACAGCTGAAGCAAAATTCCACCGAAATCCCACCCACACGTCGCGGTCGGCCCATTAACAGTCTAGTGCTCCATTTTGCCACTTAGTAAACGTGAATTAAATGAAATGACAACTGAACTTTTAATTGAACATGTAATTGCAGCATGCATGTATTGGAACAGCTAGTTCCTGGAATATTATTCGGGAATATTTGGAGCGATCTCAAGGGACGATGGGTAATTGAAATTATAAATCGATGGCGCAACTTCCTCTCAAGTTTACAAACCTTAGATATGTTGGAGCTACTATCGGGAAGCGTTAAATGGTTAAATTAGTTGTACTGTAGAATGCACCACGTTGAACGTTTAAATTAAATGGAAATGTCTGATAACTTTGCCAATTCGAACGTTAAATGTTATCTGAATAAATCTCGTGATTTGTAATTGAACAATATTTCAGTCGACCGCACCCTTTTCTTATAACAGGACAGGGTTCCTTAAAAAGTATTCCTTTTTTTACTTATTATTGATATATTTAATTATAATAAATTGGTTAACATTTTTGAATTTCGTTTATGCCACAGAACAAATAGATCATTAATATGCGAATTTTTCCATTGATTACGAATCTGAAAATTATTAAATTTAACCGAGTAGATATTGTTTTTTTAAAAACGGAACAACTTCAATTTGAATGGATTTCTGAATTTGCATGTCCCATGAAAAATTTGCTAAGAGATTTATGAATTAGGTTACTTAAGTTACTCTGTTAAGTTTAAGATTTCAATTAGCGGTTTAATAACGCACAACAAAAACAATAATGCATATTTCTATAATAACCGGAAAAAACGACGAATGGCATTAGGTATAACTATTTTAAAAGCCTTTATACATATCCTTTCAAATCGAAATACGAAATGAAGCAATTCGGTTTTATTTCTCTCTGTGAACGAAATAAGGCCGCTTCGACTTTCGTCACCATATTAAATTTATATAATTATTGTATTATATTACTTTATTCTCGATATTAAATAATAATTGTTTTAATATTCCATAATAAAATTAATAAAGAGTAAACTTACAATAGCCCTGGTCATCTCTTACTAATTTCAGTCCGAAAGTGAAATTACTTATTCAATTAAGTTTCACATAGAAAATCATTAATTCCCTAATGTACGGTTCTATCTGATAAGGATATGGGTCATCCTAATGTGTAATTGGAGGTGTCCACTTTGATTTGATCAGGTGCTAAATGACACCTTTTGTGGGGAGCTCGTTATGTATTGTGTTTGATTAGGAGTAACCACCAGTGGCAGGATAGCATAAACGTTCTACGTAATTATAAGGCCGAACAGCCGTACATCAGTCCTTAATCTGGCTATTCAGGTCCGTAAGTCGCGGTTATAATGGTCATTCGTTCAAATAGCCCGATAGCGTGCAGGTACTCGGTTCCTGAAAACCACTGAGTTCCCCAGCAAGTGGAAATTGTGCCTAATTTACCCGATCCCATCGCCGAGAATCATTCTGAGGCAATTCAGTTTCATTAGATTCAATTATGATTCAGTTCCAGTGTTAACTCCGGGAAATCGTTATTACTTTGCGGTCGCTTAACCACCATTGAAGAAAAGGGGTCGGAAGGATTTTAGTTTCGTGCTCAACGAGCAAAACCCTAACTGGGTGGGCAAACCGTTAAAGGGTGACTATTACAGGCCCTTAATAGCATTATGACACATAATAAAGTAAGTCACTCTACAAAATCGTTACTATCCAAGGATCTTTTGGTCACGCTTATATCCATTACTTTGTGATAGCGCTATCAAAGAGATAATTTTGTCTGTGTCATGATAAATCAGTTTTAAATATTATATTTTGCACAATTAAAAATCGTCTCTAAATCGATGATCGTTAATTAACTTTTGGTCAAAGCGATGAAGATCTATAGTTTTTTCTGTACCGCTCTTGTGAGCACGATAACTCTCATAATTTTAAGACTATTGTCTTATTTATAACCAAAAGAAAACATTTTCCACTTTTATTTTACATATTCAACTTTTTCACCTAAACTGAGTAAGTACATTCTATTTATACAGTAACAATACAAATATGTATGTATATTCTGGCAATAAATTCCAAGTAAATGCGTAAATGTCAATCAGTTAATTTGAATTTTATAGGCCGTGAAAAAATAAGCCGCTGTCACACAGCCAAGCGACAATATAAGCCCAGAACCCCAAAGGCCATACGATAAAGCTCAGGGCAAAATTCGTTCCGTTTAAAAATCTCCAGCACTTTATTTCAAAATATTTTGCAAAACATTTGTGGGTACTTAAAGGATTATTAATTAAATTTAAAATTAATTCTTCGTAATTAAAACAAAACGTACCACTGCTTTCGACAGAAAACACATCCCGCGTAATACTTTTGTAAAACCCCATTGTTAGAATCAGACCTCCCTTCGTTTTACATGTGCAGAGGCAAATATTTAAGTGAAGGTAAATTGATCTGAGTTCTGATCCTGAACATGTTGTGCAATAAAGCCTACTTTGTGTGCATATGTGAGATTATTGAGGGTACCAGAATTATGGTGTTTAAAAAAATGATTTCCTGCGGAAAATATTTCGGATTTCCTGGTATTTGTAAACATGAAAAAAAAGGTATATTCTGCTTTCGCGCAAAGTAGGTAAGGCTCGGTTTCAGATTAAAAAGAAAAGAGCAACGAGCCAGACTCGTGGACCACGGGTAATTAAGAAAATATACACTAAGTAAGTAATATTTGGGTTCAGAAAGCAGCGAGCTACAGAGCAGTTTTCGATTACTATAATTATTTCTTGTTTATTGGAACGTATATAATCTTACAATTAATTATATTTATACAATAATTTATCAATATAATTATTTCACCGGGATTAAAATCGAGCAAAAAATTGTGGTAAATTTCAAGTAAAGAGCAATTGTATACTTATATACTTATACATTATAATAATTAAATTCACGAGAAATCAAAAAGGTAAAATATAGACCTTAATAAGGAGTTTTTCATATAATTCATCATGGTGTAAACCATTTCAATCACTTTTTATTACCTTTGTTCGTAAATTCACCACGTAGGCGAAGTTTACTATTTTGGTGCATATTACGAGTGAAATTGTGATTGATGGTGCATTGCATCAAACCGATGAATTTTCGAGAACGCCCCATACTTTAAAATCAAAATAAATTATATTCTTTATGAACTTTGCCAGGACGACATACCCACATAGGTAACAGATACTTCACGAATATTCCATATAAAATTTAAAATTCGTTCGCCTTAATTTGGTCCTCCATTTACTGTCATACCACTCACTACCCAGACCTCCCACTACCTCCAAAAAGATTCTGCTCAATTTAATTTAGTATCACAGCACCCAGACGCTAATAGCCGCATTGACACTTTAGGGATTTGATCATCAATCATTAGGTGCTAATTCGGCTGTTATACCCATCAGCATGGGCTGCTAAATTTCGTTTGAGCTTCTTCAATCTATTTCGAAATTGAAAATATTTCGTACCCATTTCAGGGCAGACAATCGCACCGCACCACACTGCCTTTCAACTGCGACGAAGGCTTTGTTTTAATGGCTTCATTGTGCCTTCGATGGAGGAATATTTCGTTTTTGTTAAACCGTCCTTATTCCGCCTCCGCGCTACCGCCTATCCTTGCACTGAACACCATCATTACACGAATCTTATAATTAAATATTTACAGAAGCGAGGATGAAACTGGTGCTCCTGGTGTCTCTACAGCTGCCGGCTAATGTAAACAAAGCACCCTGAGACAGACAAATTAAATTAGAACGTGACATGAAATTAACTTAAAGGATAGCATCTGTAATTAAGACGAGGACGAGAAGGGTATTGGGTCTACTTTTATTAGCAATGACGATTTCTGACACTTTCAATGGATGAATCCTGGATTCAGATAGGAATTTACTATTCCTGCTATCGCTGGATTTCCAATTAAGTTTAGAGCATTTTCGATAGAAATTTACGGGAAGAAAAATGATTTCAATTTTTAATATTGATTTGGGCCAAACAAGTAAATTTGATTTTGATGATGATTTATTCCGTGGTAAAAAGGAACATGTTAATGCATTTGAAATTCCTTCCTTTTTTTATTTTATTCTCTATATCTATATAAAAATTATATTCTAAAATTTTCATGCTGTGCCTTCCTTGTGGACACTGAAAATTTAAATGTTTTTTTCTGAAAACAAAAACGTTCTATGAATTATATTAAATCTTGTACCTAGCAGATTTATTGATTCATTTTGAAGATTTCGCAATAACAAAATAGATTAGTTCGAAAGAAACATGAAAATCACAAATCACAACCACAGAAAAAAGCAGGATTAGAATATTAATTTTTTTTAAAACATTTGGTACATATACCAACGAAAGTGTAGAATTGTCATACTATTAATAAATAGTACGTGCATTTACCTTGAGATACTAGTTAAAATATCGATATTTATAGCTACAAAACGTACTTCAGCCAGCTATTAAACTTTACAACTTTTTTTAAGTTGAACTCTTTCCTTGTTTAGTGTAGAAACGTCCTTAACTTATAGTTTTGACAGAATTTCCAAACTGCAAACCATAGAAATTCAAATCCTACGGGATGCTTTTGCAACATAGTAAAGTCTTTGCAGAACCAACAATAGTCAATTTATTTTTTGATGTTAGGTTCGTTAAAGTCAAAAATTTCAATTTTTTCCCGAACAGTTTTTTTCGAACAAACCTCGTCTCAAAAATACTTATAATATTCTGTCTACTATTGGTCTTGTGAGCAGTTTAGTGGTTAAAATCTTCCAAACTCATTTTGCGCGCTAGGATTTGAATTATAGAAGAGCTACAAGTATTTAAAGCAAAGAAAGTTATTAAAAATACACAAACTTGTTTGTGTTTGGTCAACAAACATTAGTCCTATTTTATTATCATTTGTAGGATCTTCCGAGATCAAATTTCATCTATAGATCTTCTAACCACAACTAGCTGCCTAAATCAATAACATTAATTTGAGTACTTCTTGGCCCTAAGCAGGAAATACCCACTTTGTCGGCCATAAATTGAATAATAAAATTCTTGTGGTATGCAGATGCACACATGCATTGTCTCCGTAAGTTGGAAGGCGCCTAGCACAAACACGCTCCTGAATAGTGGCAATCAGTTAGAAAAAGGACATTTAAGGCTGGCAATCCTCCAGCACTCAATAATCAAATATGTATGTAAACAGGGACTCCCTAAACGTTTCGTCCCTCCTGCATAAGCCTGCAGCGTTCCTGCAATTCATGTGCACGATTCCTCGGAACCCCCATTCTAGCCACCCCCAGCCGGACAGAGGGAAAACTCTGTACGTATATGCACCCGGAGTTAACCCCGGCATTGCCCAGAATGTGGATGCAATCCGGGAATTTTATTAGCGCCCGTCCCGTTGGAAACGTTTATGTTTACCAATTGTCCGAATACACATATCCGCAATATATTAGGAACAGTGAAGGGTTGCCCCTCTGGCAGGGTGTCCAAAGTGTTAACTTAAGCATAAATTTTCGGAGATGCCGGCGACCACTGAAACTCGTCACGTAATTCGCTCGAAGGTTGCTCGTATTTGCTTCGAAAGGAAAGAATGCCTCGAATATCCCGCAGCCAACCATTCCTCCATATCGATGCTAGAGGGATGAATGGAGTATTGATTGTACGAAATCAATTATCATTGAAATCACATTCTCTGGATGAGAACTTATTGTAAGTGTATTTATCTTTGCAAGAACTTACGGTCAGGCCATGCTGCGGTGGAGGCATGACTGAAATATTTTAAAATTTTCCTAGACCGAAAGCCCGGATATTGTGTACCCTTAGTGCGCGCTAAATTGAAATCTGATAAATAATTGTAAACTGAGCAACAGACTCGCTCTGGTGTAATGTGCCTTCTTTATTAATATACGTAACCAGGGTAGACATCCTGGCAGACACTTTACGGTGTACATGACTCTTATAGGAAGCTATATTTTATCTTAAAATTGACCTGACAACTCCACATGGTTGCAGATAAAGGTCTTAAAGGGGGGATCCCAGTTACTATCCACTCACTACTGCATAACGACAGAAAATGTTCCTCTAAAAAACTTCAGCTCCTACCTTCTTTTACTTGCATCGTCTCCAGCTCTCAATACCACTGGCAAACGAAAATTTCTCAGTCGAGCTGGCTCATTCAACAGCAGGAAGTCAAGTGCTTTATTTTTTAATGAACGGATATCGTCGATAGCTGCTCTTCCGATTGGATCGAAATTAACTGGACTGTATTTAGCTGCTTCCTTTAGTTTTCGACATTTTTATTTAATAAAATTTAGAGGGCGCTATTACCTTATTTATGTACAATTATAAAAAAAAATATTCCAAAATATGAATAATCGGTTATACATATTTTCCAGTAATATATGTATGTATATTTAACTTTAAAATTTCAAAACTTTAGATTTTTCTGCCGCAATTTCTTCGCACATACACCACAAAGATTTAGTGACAATTTAGCAAGATCACTACATTAAAGGTATTTGCATAATTTTTAAGCAAAAAATAACGTTGCAAAATATTATGTTTAATACTAATAAGTAGACATACTGATGAGGTACAAAAAGGAAGTCGTGATTCCTCAAGGAGCGAGAGGGAACAGATATTTTAAATTTCCGGAGAATTGATTGAGCCCTGAATGCGGTCAAATGCAAAAACAGTTCTAGAAATGTTTCGTCGTTCCTCGAGGGACTGAAGTGATAAAAGCTTAAGCCTCTCAGAATAAGGCGGTAAAGAATTAGGGTTAGCCCAGTTTAGACCACGTGGAGCAAAATGCAAGAATCTCCGCTGAACAGCCTCAATACGACTTGTGTGGATCGCATAACATGGCGACCAAACTTGGCTAGCAAAAATTTCTTACCGGTGGTTAAGTCTAGCACCACATATGTTTACGAAATCTTATTTGACTTTTTGACACCAAAAGATACCTAAGGACTTATGGGAATACATATAATCGTCTTTCGTGGTAAATGAATACGCCTCTTCCCTCCCAAAATCCCTCGTCTAAATGCGTCCACACCAGAAAAATACAAATGCCGAGGTGGGAAAGATACCTTCATATATGCCATATTTTACAAGATTTATTCATTCCCGCCCGTTTTCGAAATGTTTGAAGGCGACCTCGTAAGAGTCACCGAAGTCGTGGAGCCACCGAGCTGGGAGCGTGAAAATAAATGGGGCCACTATAGTCGAGTTGGATACACGTATCATGAGTATCATATCATAAGAGATATTTTCACCCCCTTTTCGGGGAAAAAGGCCAGGCACTCTTAAAATATTCATTTTCGTAACCACAGTAATGATTTATATGACATACAATGACATAAATGAAAAAAAAAATTTAAAGGAAATGAGTCAAATCTGTCGGTGGGCCTTCCTGCCACATTTTACACAATTAATGGGAACAGGACAATGAATCCAATTTGCCGAATAATAACAAAAATTGTTGACAAAAGGACTTTCGTAAATGGAATTATAAAAATAAATAAAATAGAAATGCGCTTTCCATGAAATCACGTGGATTAAACTGGAGAACAACACAAAAAGAACTCATTAACTGATAATTTTCCTTTTGTTTGCCACCAAAAAAAAAAAAAACTTTTTTAACGTGGCTTAAGCAGATAATAAAATTTAATTGAAAGCCCAGACTTTTAATTAATGATTTAAAATGGTTCTGGTTCAGTTTTAATCAATTGGTTTTACTTAGCTCCTACGCAAAATAAGTTGAGCGATATTCCTGATTCCTTACATATCAAAATGCTGTGCTCATTAAAATTTTTGTGATAAATAAAAACCTAAAATAAAAGTAAGTAATTACATAGATACAAACATTATAATTTTATTTTTTAATATATAATAAACCATAAATCGTTAAAAATCTCCGCTTATAAAATTTCAGTTGTATTAGATATACTTATATTTTTTAAAGTTCATTTTTATACCTCCTCTAGCTTCATGAATTTAGGAAGAGTTCTATTGTTCAAAATTGAATGAAATAATACTATGCCATATGTGATGTTTATTAATAAAAGATTCCATGGGCCTCGGATGGCATTGTTGACTAAGCGGTTTAACTGGGAGTATGACATTCTGGGATTATGGTTTCGCTTCCCACATGAAAACCTTGGTTGAACATAAAAATAAAGCATACACAGAAAGCGCCATATGAGTTTAGTTATCGAATTCCCGGAAAAAGAAAGAAGGATTAGAATATACCAAAGAAAAGTGTAGAATTATCTCTTAACACTATTTTTAAACAAGCATACTAAGTGAATTTACTACGAATGCAGAGATATGTATTGTATATGACTACGTAAGTTATCTCTGTTTTTAAACTTTTCCAAAAAGATGTTTCGCTTGAAAGCTTCATAGTCTCTTCTAGAACTTTAGTAATTTTCACTCTTAAGCCGGAAATACCTCGATTCCTAAATATTTTTCTAAGAAACAATATTTAAAATTTTTTTCCATATACTTTATTGGTACTATTATTATATTAATAACAATATAACAATGGGCTAGTTTCTTGAATTCATTCGTGCGATACAAAATATGCAAAGGTGTACATATAAATAATTTGTTGAGCCGTTGTTTTTGAAAGTACATAGTATAAATCCACTCTTTTAACATATCATTTTAACAACTTCTCTAATTTAATAACAAAATGGACTTATACCATTTTCAAAAAACGACTCATATGTAAAATGAAACTTTAAGATTAAAACTGTAATTTTTGAAATTTCAACAAATGTTACAGCAAAATATACATAGTATATATATTATATACATAATATATAATATAATAATAATGTTTGAGTTTTTAGCGAACCAATAGTAGGAACAGATTAAAATAAGTGATATAAAATTAAGATGGAATCCACCCAACAAACGTTTTTAATATCCCTAAACTGTGCTTGCAATGAAACATATACGAACATTGCTTGATGACGTCTCGTTACATGTGGTACTGCATCTTGTAGTTATAAGATTGCAATTCATTCTGGCGAAACAACTGCCAGAAGCTTGTCGAAAGGACGGTGCTTTACTGAAACAAGAGACCACATGTATGTACATATATACATATATGTATACGGCAGGCACCATATAATGGCATTATGGGAGAACAATCAGATGCAAAATTTCTTGGAATAATTAACAAGTTTCATTTAATGTGCGCATTATAGCGTAACAGTGTGTCGTAGATTTCTTTGTAACATCCCGCCCACTCTTTCCTCCCTCACATAACGAAGAAGATAAGGTAGTTTGAATCTTCCCATCAGAAACTTGGAACTTATTCAGATTAAGCAAACATGCAGCGGCCGAGTGAGTAATCCAGTTGCTTACCTGGGTGTGCAACCGACCGAATATTCATTCGTGTAAGCCAAGAATAAAGGAGTTACCGAAAACGAACCAAAGTTGCAAAGTTGAGCGAAGTGGAAAAACAAGTTGGTAGTAGTTGGCACATATATTCCTCGTGCATGGGAGTGCAGCAACAGCTCGGATGCACGGAATGTTTCTGGGGGTTGCCCATAAGAACCCGACGATCCAAAGTATCCTGTGTATCCCTAAAATTGTGTAAATTGTGGCATTGGAATCGCATGGACTCCCCTTGCACCCGTGTGTGAAAAGGTAAAGAAACGAGATTTTACCCAAAGTGGAGTTATTTATGCAAGTCTGAGGTCCGATCCCAACATTCCCACTGGATTGCTAAGAGTATTAGATTAGTTGGCCATGGAGGACAAAATGGTACTCTGAAGATACCCGACATAATGGAAAATAATTGAAAAGGTCGTTTGTTTCACCATCACAAAAAGAGACTTATCCTTTCTGCCTTCATGCCTGGTCTCCGAGGATCTCCACTACGTTTGCCGAGTGCAAGGCGCTTTACGAGTTTTTGATTGGCCTCTGATGGGTTCACATGACCCCCTTTCGTTTAATGAAACAAACCATATGGAGAAACTGATACTTGTTTTCCATTCCATTGTATGGCATTTAGCATCGTCAGGATATTTGTTTCTGGTAGTTTACAGAATGTCGGTGAAGAGTTTAAAGAGAAGTTCCTAAATGTTCGGTTTTACAGCTTATTTGAACAGAAAGTATTTCAGTTATTTCCTAAATAATGTACATTTATGCTAAAAATGTGTTTCTTTGCATTTCATAAAATTCAAAACCTTTACATTATTTTAAATAGCGTCCTTCAAGCAATTTTTGTATAATCTAAAGTTATTCTTGCGGTTAGTATATCTGTTTCCCTTTTAGTAGAGTCGTATCCAATTTTTGCACAATTCAGAGAGAATATCGGCATAAGAAATTTTTCAGTAATTGCGACTGAATTCTATTCTCTATATTCCGAGTGAATTGGAATTGAAAAGAACTAAGAAGGCTCTTTTTAAATCGAGATTTCTTTAATAAAATTCTTAAAACTATAAAAAATTCATTTCAGTTAATTTTAATTAACATTAATACAGTAGACTCGCGATAGTGTGAACTTTCGGTCCAAAGAAAAATTCGATGGAATGAACAGCGATAGTTTTACTTTATTTACTCAATAAAATGAAAAGCTTTTTAATTTTAACGCCTACATGTTTATTCAGAAGAACGTAGTTTTGTATTTTTGTTATTTATAAAATGTTGTACTACTTCTTACTTATTTAACATATCCTCTCGAATAAGCAAACAAATCAAAAAAGAGAACACCCTTGAATTTATTTGTGTTTGCTATATCGCGAGCCTACTGTAGTTCGACTGGATTTTTCTAATCGAGTTACCTTAACACTTTGAACGAAAACAAATGAATTGAAGTCAAAGCCTACTAAAATGATTATATGACAATTTTAGGATTTTTATTCAGAATTTCACTTCTTCCAAGGGAGCTTTACAATACAGAACATATGGAAGATTTCGCTTCAAATTACTAAATTTAAAGAAACGTTTCTTTAGGCATAAGTAAAATGAGATCATAAAATTTTAATTTGATATTAATAATGATGACTGTGATGAAATTCGTAGTGAAAGGTTCAAAACTAAAATTAAAAAAAGACTCCCGGGCTGTTGTAAAATCAAATACTAAACAAATAAATAAAAATCAAAATTCAAGTATAATGTTTAATGAAAGAGAAGAAGGATCGACAGACCAAAATGAAATTAGAGACTGAAAAAGAAATTTTTGAAAAATTGACGCTGAAGACAATCAATGAATGCCAACAGAATGAAATGGTCCAAACCGCCCACCAATCAACCAGCACAGACTATTATAACCTATTCCGGCGGCTCAACAATAGCATCAAATCGACAAAAAATTACACAAATTCATGGTCAACAACAGCTACATAACCCAACAAATGAAAAAATCTTACAATATCAGTTATAACTTTATTCTGTTATATTGGTCTTCATACGGAAGAATAATCAAGAGCAAAAAACAAATCGATTAAGATCAACAGCTGGACAATCGACCACAATCGCCCAGTTTAACCAGATTCGCAGCAAGAACGGCATTTTTTGGGAAGACTTTGCCGTTTACTGCAACAACATCAACTGATCAGTTTGTTCAACAACAGATCAAAGTTACAACTTCAACCAGGACGGCAAATACAACAGCAACAAATCATACGAAATATATGTTGAAACTCCAAATTTTAAGTGTTCCTAAATAATAAATAGTACTTCGGATTTTAAACAAGCATTTTATTTCTGAAAAAGAAAAAAAGGAGAATTCAAAATCCTAAATCTTGAAAAAATATATATATATATTACCGTCTGCTTGAAATCAACACGTCTACACACGATGAAGACAAAAAAAAAAAAAAAGAATACCGCATGACATTTTTCCAATGTCATTTCGAAAAAATAAAAGACTCCTAGATTTATTTTTTCCAGTCGTCTTCGCCAAGGGTCTTCTAAATTGTGAGTGAATCATCTATTCGTTAGAGAGACAGGATGCACTCCCAGACGGAATTCGTTGTACGTTGCACAAACAGGATAGATAACCGTGCCAGGTACCTGCTGACTAGCAGATTACACTGGAAGCAAGATGGCTAAGATTCAATTCACTTTGCTTTCCCCACATGCATTTAATACGAACATAAATTCTTCTCTTCCTGAATACTGTGAATTCTTCTATCCAGAAGCCTATTACAAGCTCGAGGACGACTTTCACGTCTGGGAACGAAGACAAATAGATGCATATTTATGCATGGCATCAAACGATGTGCTACCTTCAGTTAGCGTACTTCTGTTAAAGTCAACAATTTTTATGCCATCGGCAGCGGAGTTACCCTGGGGGACCTAGCGAAGGTGTTACTCGCGTTTTATGTGATCTTACTATGTATAAATGAATAGGTTTTAACCGGGACAATCTACCTTAGCGAAAATCTGCTTGTACTGATTGCATGTATCCTGGTCAATTATTGGGTGCACCACTTGGTCGGTGTTTTCTACAGACCAACGCGCCACTGAAATGGCCTCCAATGGAAGTGAAAAGTGTGCAAACTACCACCCGAGAGGGGTTTTTTTTTTTTTTTTTACCTAAAACGTTGGATGGATGTTCAGCTCTAGTAGGTTTTACCGAAAAGCCAATGCTTTCTGATGGAGCAACGTCCTTTCCTTCCTTTTTGCTGAGTGCTGCAACAATTTTACCTGACGCTGTCGAAATTATTGATTTCTTTCATACATACTTTAAAAGAACGCAAGAAAAATGTAGGGTGCACTGAACACCTTGCTGTTAGATGGTTTTTAAGAAAAAATAATAACTACATACATTATTGCGCAGAAATCACTAAAATCCGATGTTACGTTAGTAAACGTTCAGAAAATCTTGTTTTCTTGCTTTCATACTCTTGTATCTTATTTCATTATTATTAGTAAGCATATTATATATTCCATTTATATAATAACTAATTCCGGAATAGTTCAATTCATTTATATAAACAGTATGTACATAAGACTGAACCACAAGGCACGAAAATTTATGAACTACCGACTACATCGCATTTAAGGTTGATATCAAAATTGATGAAATGCTGAATATTCAGAACATGATAAAACAATTAAAAATCAGGCGAATTAAGTATTATATGTTATGTACTCGTATATAGGTATATAATACGCCGAGAGAACCATCTCATCAATTTTTATTTTTTTATTAATTTTTTTTTAATACGAGTGCTCATTAAACATCAGTCTAATTTATACATATAATATATGTAATTAAAAAATATTGAATACCTTGCAATGCAAATAATGCAGCACGTGTTCCAGAATACACCAAAGTTGTACCCCTCAGGGGTTGCAATAACCATTTTGATTGCATATATTCGAACAATAAATAAAATAAAAATTATTTTATTGTTGATATGGGTTTTAAAAAAATAAATATTTGTACTCAGCTCTTGAATTTTCATTGTTCAATTTGACTATGTCAATAACGAAATATTTTGCACTTAACTGTGGTCAAAAAATTTTCCATTTAATATAATATGTAGATTTAAATAATTTCAATAGTTTTTAAATTTGGCCATAATATAAAATATTAGAGCTTTTTCTTTGTACTTTTTGTAGTTATATGTATATCTTAGTAACTATTTTGATTTTGTAGGTTTTTTTGTCCTCTAATTTGTTCCAAATACTCATATACTGTTGCCAGCAATAAATTATTGATTGATTTATATAATAGGAGACGTGCAAGACTTCATCAAAGTGCAGTGTAATAAATAAACAATCTCAAGCTACCACTTTGGTTTCCTTGTAAATGGCAGATTCGTTTATAAAAGCTCTTTAGTGCCATCAGCTTTTTCCGGTAGAAGGATTCTCCTCGTTAAGAAAACAACCAAAGCAAAAAAGGACAGGAACAGGAAAACTCGAGGGTAATAAATTACAACTCTCGTTGTGTCCTAAATGTCCTCAGGCGATAGTTAGTTAGACGAAGGTTAACCATAAGATGTCGGTTCGTACGGGACAGGTTGAAGAGGGCAGTTAGAGGGTAGCCACCTCAGAAACGGTGGAAAAAAATAAAACTTTAATAAAAGAGCGCTCTTTGTAGTATAATAAGCGTATTTCCCCTTTTCGACTGGCACTCTTTCCGGTTTGTGTGCCCCCAGCGATTGTTGAAATTACAACGAACGTCTTCTTTAGGTCATTAGAGCTTCTTAAACAAAGCTTAAGGTCCTATAACTTTTTAGAATCCTTTTCCCCCCCATCATCCTGGTCTTCAAGGCTATGCAGAGAATGACAATTCCCCGAGAAAATCTAAAGCGAAAATCTAAAAAAAAAAATGAATATTTAAAATCTTGTTCTCATTGGCGCTATTCATGTTAGCTCCTAGAAGTTTAGAAGTGTTTCACACCTCAAGTTGTATTGAGTCATAAAACTATTTGCCCATTTTCCCTGGAGGAAGATATTGAGGTAGACAAGTTTGGCACATCTAAGCTTCAATTGTTTTTCATCTTATTAAAAAATAATCAGATCCCGTACAGGATCTCACAGTGACCTGCCAAGATGGTATAATCCAACTCGTTTAAAATTCACTTTCTCCAAAATACAAAAAAAAAAAAAAAAACTGGTAAAGGGGACAAGACTTTGAGGAAAATTGGTCAAAAATGTCCCTCCCACTGGGATAATTTTGTGTCAAGGTCCGCTTCCCGAAGGAAAAGAAGGTAAAATTGAGGCGGAATCTATGCATTATAAGATTTATATTAATCTCGGAAAAACTTTGTGGTCTTATGCCCGAGGGTAATCCATTTTGCACTAAAAATTTTTAGAGAAAATTTTATCACCCGCCATACACGGATTTATTTCGGTATCGCCTTTGTCGTCTCTGTTCGGCGCGACGTCAGACGAAGGGATATTTTGCCCCAGAAATAAATAAAACCTTTTTCCATAAACTTATTGCAACTTTACATATTTTTCCGTGAGTGGAAATGTATTCAAATTTTTCATAGGGTAACAGCAGAGAGATGGGGGTTCGGTGTGTAATGTACGACATCAAACGAGAACGTAAAGGGAACTTGGCTCGAAAAGTTCCAGACTTGGTTCGCACTAGTTCCATTTCCTTATACAAACGAGAAACTTTGGCCGAAGAAAAAAAAAAAAAAAGGAACAAGTTTGAAACCTTTTTCCCTTCCATTTACATTTTCCTGAGGGCCCGAACTGGTACCTCTTGTCTGCGGAAATATCTAACCCAAAGTCGTATATATGTAAAATGTATGTACTTAGCCGCAGTCGACGTGTGTCCCGTCCCACACTCAAAACATGTAAAGAAAATTACTCCACAAACATGAGCGCATTTAAAATGAAATGATTTTCATAAACTGGGCCACTTCATATGTTCATAAATTCATCTTTGCGCACAAAAGGCTAGCGAGAAAATTCAAACGATTTATTCGGTGATTGTAACTCCGATAAGGTTTTTAAAGGCTACTGTATTCATGGTCAGGGAAAAACGGATGATCCTAAAAATGGCTGATCCAAGCAGATTGCCACTATTTACTTTATAAGGGATATACAATTTTAAATAAGGAGTCATATGAGCCGTAGCATAACTGAGTTTCCCCTGATAACGGAGTGATTTAGATTTATTGCCAAAAACTAGTAGAATGGCTAAGCCTACGCTTACAATAGACATGCAATGAATGAGAATTAGAATATCCATACAAATATGTATATAATTGTCTAAAGGGACTACTGCTAATAAATATTTTAAGTTTTTAGGATCCTACAATTGAAATAAATACATTTTTCTAAAACCTTTAAGTTAAAGCTAATACAAAGTAAAAATATTAAGATATTTAAATTTAGCTAACTATACTAAAATAGTATTCATATTCATAGAACGTATGAGGGTAGATTAGAAAGTTCATTGCCTCCTACAGAAATAAATTTGATATTATATTAATACTCCCCCATTACATTAGCAATATTCTTTAGTTGTCATTTTAGATTACATTCTTCAATATTCTTTTGTTATCATTTTAGATTAGAGAATGCTATGTATGCATATACATATGTATTTTAATTTTATTGAAATATGTTTTGACTATATATTTTTGCCCATATTGTATTTAAACAATACAACAAATCTGATTATATAGAAGAAAAAGTTTATACACCAATAAATAATTTTTATTGACTATATGTACATACCTATAGATTTTTTAATGGCACTTCTTAATATTTCGAATTAACTTAATTCTATTATCCCACTTATTACCGCAGGGATACACGTGGATACAACAAAGACATAACATTTCCATATCACAGAAGAGTGAAATTCTTTGGAAATTCTCCCGTTACATGGTAGAAACGCTCGAGCGTCTTATTACAAATCTTAGAATAGAAGTTTTTAGCATAACAGTCCACGTCCTATTCAATTTCCTTTCTGTAAAGTTCGTGTACATCAAACAAAGCGCTATTAAAACAGTTTCATGGCTTCATTTCTCAGTGTAACCCCAACTTTGACAAAAGACACCCGAGAGGAGCAAATAAACGCCTTTTCACAGATGAAGTCTGCTCAACTTAGGACGAACTTTAAATTGATGAAGTGTTTACGCCCAACAGGCCTACCGGCTAGGTACAGTAAAACTTTTGAATGAAACGGCCAAATTCCCTCGCCATTAGTTTTAAGACAATGGCGGGAATGTTCGTGCATACCGTCACCACCTAGACCCACTGCTGTAATTTATCTTTAGTCATATTTCATTTATTACATTGATTGGACGAGTAACACTCTTTAAAAACGGCGCTCAAACAATTGTTACTCATCACAGCAAAAATTATATGATATATTTTTAAATACCCGCATTTATAATTGGAAAACTTAATTCGAAAAAGTATTGGACATACCAAAGCCAAACAAATGCAACCCATTCAAAGTATTTTCTTTAATCGGGACTTTGAACTCACATAAATCCATAAATATGTAATGTCAGATAGGTCATTTTATGCATTAATGTATGTATGTATAGGATTTGTTTGCAAAAATATCCTTTGAAACCACATTCTGTCCTGGACTTTTGTTCTCTTCAAAGGACAAAAATTTTTTATATAATTCTCGCACAGACTAATATAAAAAAATGTTTTCATGATAAATACAAAATAAATTTTGTAGGCACATGAAAATATTTTACTAATTCGTTGTTTTGAAATGGACATAATTTGTTCTTTGTAAAGAACATTGAACGACATTTGTAAAATTTAGGTACTAAAACACAATAGGTTTGAAATTACAATATTTGATTTTTGGAAAACAATGGGTGTCATGCTGAGCTTATTATACATATTTTTTATAAATAAAACCAGGCTAAGCTATCGGACAAAAATTATTTTAAGTGATCCATATCAATATCATTTTTCTATTAATCTGAATAGACGACAACAATAAGGTATTCTTGAAATACTAAGAATTTTTCGATAATCTGATCACAAAATTTCGCAGAACATTCAAATTCAACCGACCTCCTCACTAAGCCATTTTTGAAGGACTTTTGCCGACCTTCGTCGCCTTGCGATTACCCTAATCACTCACCGCGCTGAAAGCTTTTTAGTGTGGTAAACCTTCATTATAACTTAAATTTACTAAACGCCACCGGTCTGAAGGAGATTCCTGGAAAAATTACGTATTTCCACGTTTAAAGCAGCTCTTCAGCACCCATTAAATTTTCTCGAGAACGTTCCATCGAAATTTTATTTATCCCCTCACTGGAGTTGAGTACTCTTCTCAAATATAATTAGACATCGTTAACAAGCTCAGCTCAAATACAAGAATGCACGCGGATATAAACTTCCTCCAAAAGGAAAATAATAAAATATTCGTTCTAACTGAAAAAATTCACAATATTTCTCTCCGATATACATACAATACAATATTTCTTTCCTTCTTTTCTTGTTCGTTAATATCCCTTGGCAGGTGAAAACTCAATATAGACTTTGTCGTTTTTATCTTAAAAAAAATATCATTGTGAAATTTAAGAAAATATAACATAATAGGAATTAAGCAAAATGTCCTAAGGGCCAATTTGAAGACTATATCTGATAAAAAAATTTTTACAGATTATCCTCCATCAAGCACAGATTTGTTTCCGTCTCCCAAACGAATTTGAATTAGAATTGATACGAAGAAATTTTAAGTAATTTCGATTTATTTTCAAGATTCGTATATTCGTATATTCAATTCCAATTTTGAGTATAGCATTTCGTATTTGCATTAATCCAACATTTCGAATATACATACCTCAAAGGTCGCCTTAAAAGAGACTTTGTGGGACGGGAAGAGGAGTTTAAATTCATAATTTAATCTCATTAACTATACATTGGCATTTGGAAGTTCGACGAAAACCATTTTTGCGTACAATTGGTCCTTTCGGTTATCAAATTACTAGATCAGGGTAGATTTTCTAAAAGATAGGTAGCTTGGTAGGTAAATTTTGAACGTAAACCTGAGAAATGATATTTGAAATTTAGGTGCCAAAGATAAAGACGGTAATGTTACAGATTTTTTTCTGAAATTTCGAAAAAAATCATTTTGAACAATCGATTCCTTTAGAGGGTGTTGTATCTGACAAATTTATTTAGTAAAAAATTTCCCGGCTATCGTGGTGTACCTAACTGAGTTAATCCCTTTACGATCAAACTGCAAATTAGGGAGCCGTTTGCTCAATCCGCATAATCAGCTTCACTTTAAGGATAAAATCCTCCCGAATGGGGGAGGGGAAAAGTTTTAGGCCTCAAGCATTTTCACTGGTAGTCAACACAAATATAACTCCCTGTGCACCTCGAATCCTTCGCAACCCCTACGCAAGGGCTGCTTAACACTGGTTTTAAATTCTTTTTGTTTTGCGCTTCACACCTTTAACGCTTTACTTACCCTCTCTAAGAGGATACAGGCGAAGATTGGGGTAGAAATTGTCGAGGAACACGTGGGTGGATGAAAAATCTCGACAAACTGAAACAAAGTGGATAACAAAAGTATTTGCCATTTCGGTTTTGTATATGATATGCGTGCACCCTTTTTTTTCAGGGTCTTCCGCGAAAAACATCCAGGCTTAATAACGCGATTTGAGTTAGAAGCAGCTCTACTGGGTGCTGTAAGGGTACCGGGTACAGAACCCCTTTGCGGCAGCGAATGGTTTCGGATGGGGGCGACACGGTTTACCATGAGGCCGAACGAAAAAAAAAGGGTCCTTCGAACAGGATAGGTGGGATGGGAGCCATTAGAAGAACCCATCGGTGATTACCACTGGTTGCCCCTTTTTCACTGAAACAATTCAAATTTTGTCCCTCCGCAGTTGCCTATTTGCGCCTAAATTTTTGAATCGGTGCCAGGAGCGGTTAGGTCGGGGATGGGTTCGAGGGCACTTACAGATGCTCTTGAGTTATTCTGCACCCTAAACCCTTCCAATTTGTGTGTTCTGGTTTTCAGTTCTTCACTCGTGGCTTTCACTTTTAGGGGCAAGGGTTGAATAATGTTCCACAAAAATTTTAATTATGCCACTTTTGAAAGAAAGTCAGGGAGGATCGGGCATGGTAGAATCTTAACAGCTGTTAATGGGCTTATGGAGTATTTGATGGCTTTTTGGGCTTATCACTTCGAGGGATGTTCAGTATTCTAGCTAAGAAAAAAGGGGTGTTCGGGTTAATTGTCTGCACATTTGCGAAATGAGATTTGTATTAGATTTAATGGGACCACTTTCAAGGCCACTTAAGGGGAAGCCTTTTTGAGTTCCTTAAAACCAATTTAATTTATAAGCTTACCAGTGTAAATAAGGAAAGGAAATCTGCAAAATCTTAACATTTCTGGGACATTCTTAATGAAAACTGTGCGTAATTTTTATGCAAGTGACTATGCAGGTTATCAATTTTTTCCTCTGACTTAGACGAAATTTATTTTTAAATAATTTTTTTTCATGTCTGAATGGGAGAATATATTTTTCTGGCAAACTTCTTACAATAAAAATAAGCAAATTATGAAATGATAAATGAATTCACAAAATATACAAAACAGTGAAATACTACATATGTATGTATGTATATACTCATTTTTCTTTTTGGAAGTTATATTTGTGAGTCTATGTACATGTGAAGATACATAACATATAATATATCAAATTTACATACAGGCTATTTACTCCTTATTGGGGTAAAAAGTAAAAATAATCTATGTAAACTTTTAGAAATTTTCGATTTAATAAACCTACGTATACAGTTCCTGTATTTAACTTTTCTTAATCATTTAGAATTTTTCCTAGACAAAATCAGACTCAATCTAGTCCCGAATTGGCACACAACTGAGTAGCCAAATTTTACTCTCAAGTTTTACTATTTTAACATAAGAAAACTTTTACTTAGGTTTCATGTTTCAAAACCTTTCTCTCTTCGGCAACTGTGGTAACTGCAAAATCCCTGCAGAAGTATACCTGCGGTTTTCCTCTGGGTAATTGTGGAAATCAGCCTATCTTGGCATGGATTTAGTGGTGTAACCACAGCAGCTATTATTTAAGTGGTAATAAATTAATAACATATTGCCTATGTATAATATGTGCTGTTTCTGTAGCGCCAACTTCAAAGGGCTGATAAGCATTTGGTGAGATTTGGAACAAAATTCCTGATAAACTTCTAGACCGCAACCAAAGGACAGCATCCAGATACTTGAGCACATCTGGTGCCGCCTGAAGCAAAGCAAGAAGGATAATTCAGCTGGTGGCGGGTCCTTTTTCAGATTCGCATTTTGTCTAGTTTGCAACAAGGCAAATTACTATCATTGAATCGCTGAAATGGAAGGCACGTACCTAGTGCTGCTCTGTAGAAGCGTATTTACGCGGAGAAATCACCTTCTACTTCTTGAGCACCCTGTGGATGGTGCCGTTGACGACGTGCTGTTGTTTGTGCTGCAGCACTCCGTATATACAATACTTTGGCGCGAAACATTAATTTTAACGCCCTCACCACTGCAGTGGTTTGTTTCATTGTTGTAATGGAAATTTATAGCTGCCGACATTGTTTTTATGATTACCATGCCACGAAATCTGGCAAGTTTAACGGTAGACCACCATTTGGGCATCGCCACCTCTGAATCGTTGTGCACACATCACCCTGTATCTTTCCCACAACAGATATGAGTTTCATTAAAATTGTATTAAAGGGAAAAGTTGCTTTCCCCTTAGTCGGGATCTGTGTTTTATTTCATATTTATTTTCCCGGAAATTGTGTAGAATATTTCATGAATAAATTCAGTGCAACGTAGTCCTCTGATGCGGCAGTTTTATTCTAACAGGGTAAAATTGATACCCCACGTTCGGCCTTAAATTGGCATCTGGGAATACTCGGTACAGGATGCGTTTTATTTATGCAGTCCAGTCCGGTAAATTAATTCGTTCATAAAATGTCCGGAGATTGATGAGCTCAATCCTTCCCCACGCAAATGTGCATTGTGCGAAGGGAATTGAATCGAGAATGATTTTATCGACTGATTTGGGAATTGTGGTATAAATAATTCCAGCCATTTCTGATACGTATCTCTGATATCTTCTAGCTGTGATGGTTTTCATCTCTCAACTTTCTTCAAACTTAAATTTAATCCTTAGCTGGCACACCTCCGCAGAATCACATAGCACTGTGAGGTCCGCGTGACCCTTTGATTTCAAAAAAATACTTTTATGATGCTACCACACCAGATCTTAAAATTTAAAAAAGAAAGACGAAAGAATTTTTAAAATAACTTAGCCGAAACCGACTCGTTCTCGTTTGGGTTCCACTAAAGAAAATGAGAGTACATACATATATCTGTTAAATTTAAAAATATCGGAATAGTCGAATCAGGAACCCCCAAGAGGTGAAAAGAGAGTTATAATTCAACAAAGTTATACTTTGCTCGTCAGTGTGAACCTAGGACCAAAAAGTTTTGAGACGCTACCTGTAGGTTACAAATTTGTTAATAAAAGTATTCAAATAATCGCAAAAAACAAATTTTAAATATTTTCATCTTAAAACTTAGAATATATTGCGCAATGTAGCACGTAACATGTTCCGGAAGAAAAAAGACATGTAACCGATAAGTGAATTTTGCAATTATTCTTCTCTCTACTTTTCCGTTTTATTTTCAATGTTGATGTTTATGCTCTAACTAAAATATTATAATGAAAGTGAATATTTTCAAGTAATAACTTTAGCTTAGCTTTACATCATAATGTGGTCAAAATTTTAAAAATAACTATTACCGCTAGCTAAAGAGATTATTCATAATCCTAACACTTACATCGTACCTAAAACTTTGTGAAAACCAGGGATTCCGCAAAAACCCTAAAAGTATATGAAAAGCTGTGTTTATGAACCATTAGACCAAACAAAAGTTTTCAGGCACCCCAACACCTCTAGAATTAGCGTAGGTAATTGAAACAAAAATAAAACACACGTTCAGGTAAAATTGAGTCATTATTCATCATGAAGTGCATCGAAAGCTCCTCATATGCTCTGTTAGTGCCGTTCTACGTGCACAGCACGAAGTGCAATCCTTAAGTGCAAGGCATGTTTAACCCCCAACGCCCCACACCCTCACATTACCCAACTCTCACTTTACTGCTTTTACTCTGTTGTTGTTTGTGTTGTCGTTTTTAGGGGAACCGCTGCGGTAAAACAAAAGTTCTAGCCGTCAGAAATGAAACACTCCTCAATCAGGAACAGCATCATCAACATGCAAAAAGAAGTTGAGACCAGGAGATCAGAAGTTTCCTTGCAGCATTCCCCCGGAAAGGGCGAACGACGACGAACGAGCATAGATCTGAATTGAGGACTAATGCAGTGCAGTTCGGTTTAATTTAAGCCGCCTTCAGGCCCCAGACCCCAGGCCCCAGTCCTCTGCAGGTGAGCAGGTACTTGCACGTGTGGAAGGATTAAGGCGCCAATACTCACCAGGAGTTGTAGTAGTTCCTCCTGGCGTACCGGAAGATGAATAGTTTTTCTTGCATTCGCCCACCTCACCTTTTGGTCCTTGTTTTTGAAAAGTTTTCAAAGTTCATTTATCAAATACCAGACAGTGGTGGTAGTGCAGGAGCATATACATATAAATATATAGATGTAGTAGCTGCGAAAGCCACAACATGTGGATCGATAGCCCTTTGTTGAGCTAAAATGTGGGCATTCTGGCAACTATACTGGGATTTCGAATGGCAGCCAATATTCTTGTTTCCCACAAAAGGGAGAATCGCAGATGTTTTGCATTTAAAGTCAATCAGCTTTTCTAAGCAAATTTTCAATGAATTTATATTTATTTTAATTCCACTGAGTACCTTCCATACACTTTGTAACAACAACCGAACGAAAACTGTAGGTATAAAAATACGAACTATAAGTGGTACTACCAATATCAGTACAAATAATGAAACTAGTAAGTCATCATTACCGTATAAACAGAAGAATCACTCAGAATTACTCGACAATACTAAGCATTAGTTACCATTACTTAATCTGGCGTCACCATTGTAGCGCGATAAGAAGAATATGGGTTTTCTTTACCATGATGAGATTGAAGATGTTGACTATTAAAATTATTACTTGATAAGCGTGAATCCAAAATTTTAAAATTTCCGTTCTGTTGAAGTAATAATTGCTTGTTTTCAAAGAAGAGGGCAAAGAAATCATTCTGAATTTTGTGCAAATCTTGCAATTTTTACCGAAACTGAGTCGCTGAATAAAACATTCATTCATATTAAACATTTAAAATTTACTCCCTCGCACGAATTTGAGTAATAAAATTTAGTATTGGATCCATCATTTTGAATTACATTTCAGAATTGGTCACCATGATCACTTTTAACATAATACAAGAATTCATTATAAGATCAATTTGAAAATTTTCATAAATTACATACATATGTACGTATTTCGATTATATATTTTAAATGTTTTACATAGCCTACAGCAATTAACAAGCAAAAAATGTATACATTAAAATTAAATTGTCGATTGCCCTATGATTCTAATATATGTATGTACTTAGATAAAAAAGGTAATAAAATGAGTTTTATTGTTTAGTTCATAAAAATCGATACAATAATTTATAATAATTCTGTGAAGAATTCCTCGTCTACAGTGGCAACAGAACTATTAAAAGGTATTAAATTTAAGCAAGCTTAAAACATTCGGTGCTTAACTTCCTGAAAATGCCATTTAAAGCATCCCAGGTTCATCAACTCTGAGACATCCCTGATTATGAGATTTATTATTGGTCCTCGTACAAATTAAAATTAAAAAATGAACTATTCCATGGCTTTTATATTAAAAAAATAACAAAAATAGAAGAACAAAAGTTGTCCTAGATCCTAAAAGCTCTCAATTTGAAGAAAGATATTCCATAAAAAAACAGCCATAAAATTTCTGCACAATAACTCAAAGATTTTATCCTTATAAATGCATCTGCGGACATTATGGCTAGCTTGAGAATTACACCAAGCGTCCTCGGTCCTGTCCCAATTCAACAAAGAAAGCTCCTGAGACAAATTTGAAATTCTGCTGAAGGACTCTAAGAGTTTTAGTCCACATGACGGAGCAAGAGAAGAAGGAGGACACGGGATGTAGATGAGTTCCATAAATTTTACAATTTATTAAACTTTTGCACAGAAAGACGAAGATGGGAATGGAAACGGCAGAAAGGAACGATGGGCACATGCATAAAAGTGGTTTAGTTGCACTTTTCATTTCTTTAAAACGCTGACCCTGTCCGTGACCCTCTTCACGAAATTTCAAAATTCTAGCCCCGGCTGCCTTGGGCTCTTGTTATAAAGCACTTGACCTGGTAACTTTATCATCATTACGGCAGTCAAGGGTTAGACACCTTCTGGGATTTAATAAATTTTTACCCTGTTTCTTTCATCTCATCCCTTGTCGTTGTCCTTGTTCGGTGCATCCTTCGAGCAGAACAATTTTCATGAAATTATCATGCCCAACTACCGGAGTGCACCATTATCGCATCCTTTTGAATGCTGTGAAATTTATGAAAAATCTCCAAAATTTCGAGTGCCACGAGACAACGGGTGACGGTTCAGGAAGGACGGGACTGATGCTGGGGTAGCCACGGACTCGTAATGATTTTGTTCCAAATTTTACAAATTTTCCTTTTTTTGCATGGGTTAGTGCCTGAATGAAAATTATTTTCTGTGACTTCTCTTGACAATAACGAGAGTTGCATGCTGATGAAATACATTCGAGATAAATATGCAGGACAGATCGGAAAATTTAGAAATTGAACCGGTGGACTACTTCAATTGTATAAATAGGGAAAAAGTGGAAGGCTGTCTGGAGAGAAATTAGGACGCATTTCTATGATACAACAATAGTGGTCCCACTTTTACTTGCTCTAGTTGCCTTCTCAATATGGATTATTTAATCTTACGAAATATGTATTTATATTCACCAGAGAATTACTAGAAATATTAACATAAAGACAACCCTTTGTATTAAATTATAACATTAAAAATGTTTATCATGAGATGGTTTAAAAAACCAATATTAAAATTAATTACAATATACCTAAGCATATGCTAGAGATTCAGCTAATAATTCGGATTTCTTCTTCGAGCATCGTCATTAAACCATTTCTCGCTCCGAATTGTATTAAAATAATAGACCTAACCCGTTAGGTTTTTAATGACTATTTTTGCGGCATTTTTGTTATTAAATAATACATTAAAATTACTAACTAAAGGCTACATTCCTAATTGACTATGGAACTACATATTAAAAGCAGGACGATTTAAACAACTCTACATGCTTTTCAATTTATAACAGAAATCATACATTTTAATATAAGCTCAACCCAATTGCAACGCCTTTTATAAAATAAAAAGTTTAAAAATTAAGAATTAAGGTTATGTGGGATATGAAATAACAAAGTTAAATTTCAAAGAAAATTTATAATTCCTTTATGTTGAGTATCTAAAATATATATATATATATATTTTTTCAAAACGGCATCTATTTCTAATAGTTTAACCAATTTATTCAAAATAATTGCAAAAATTCTAAAATTGGTTTATTTTCCTGCATTTTTGGGGCTCCGTACCTCTTAATGGAAAAACGGAATAGGATAGAATCACTTTGTTGTCCATCTTAGAAACGACTTGAAGTATCAAGTTGAAATTAATATTGAATACAAAGGTCTATAGCCTCATACATACAGCTGGAAAAAATTTAAGTTTCTAGTTTACCACATCAAAGAGAGGTCTTTTCGCACAAGTGAAGGAATAAATCCGAAAATCATTAACGATGGACTAATAAGCTTTTAACCTCCTACCTACTTTTTTGATTGGCCTAACGCAAAGGAAATTTACTATTATTTTTTGCCAATATCTGACTTAGGGATGGATTTCCGACCGAAAGATGTATCATTTCTGAAGCTATAAAAGGAGCTCTATCTCCTGTATGTATCATACATATAAGCAAAATTTTCTTAAAAAGTTGGGCTAAACATTCAGACAAGTGTGCAGGCTGTACAACTATCGTAAAAAAGTGTAAAGGAGCCTTTATACTGCCAAATTTTATACCAGGTGGATCGCCCCACTCCATCCGTTTTCTTCCACCTCTAAAAGTTATTTTTTTCACCTCAAGTGACTGCAACTGAGGAATTTAAAAGCATGGTGCTCCCATCACATAGCTTCTCATTTAGATTCATTCTTGAAATGTTCGCAGTTTTCCCCAGCTTTCAACATTTAATCCTCAAAATTCCTAGTTCCTATACACTTCCGTTGCCAAAAAGTCCTCTTTTGCGCAGTTTTACAATGCACAGAGAAATTTTGATTTCTCCTTTACTGGAGAAAACAGTACACAACATCTTCCACATTTTATGAATGATAAATTTAACTCCCTGGAATTTTTCTGAGAAGTATTCAAGAGCTTATGCAAGGGCAAAAGAGCTGCTCTTCTTATCCTGATAAAGAGGACTTTCTTCCACGCATGTTTCATACATGCGGAAACCTCGTTCCTCTTCTTGTAGTAAATTTAGTATGTGGTGCCTAGTGAATTATTTTTTGCGGAATGTAAAAACATCACTGTTACCTGCATTCTTACAGTGCACCCAAAAATTAATTCCTATGTCAAATATTTTATTTAAAATTTAAAACTTGTTATATCAATTTAAAAAATTTCACAACAAACTTATATGTATTTGTAGAACTTAGATCGGTTTAAGTTAAAATAAAGAAAGAAAGTACACCTCTAATATGATAGTAAGTAGTAGGAAATTTACGTACTAAAAAATTCACAAGAAATTGTTTGAGTAAAATAAAACATATCAGAGGTAAAACCTATAACACCTACAGGAATATTAGCATGTAAATTTTAATATATTTTATAAAATTTACAAAGTGATCTGTATGCATTTACCATTCATAAAAAAATATATTTTATGTATACAGAAAAATATCAAATATTCAATGTTTTTTTTTTTGGAATAACAAAATATTCTCATATATGAAGTGAAATTGAAATTAATATTCAATTTCACCGGAATTCAAATTATATTGTATTATATTATAATATTTTCCTTTTATTTATATGATTTACGATTGCTTAAATGAGACTTAATTTTCAGTAGTCCCATTTGCTCGTGTAATGGTTTGTCTAATGACATGCCTACTCAAACAAAATCAACAGAGAAAATATGTTAAGCTGATTTCTTCTCATACCGCAGTTGAAAGTACATAACATAGGTACGCTCGTTAAAATGTTATATCTAGCTGAACCTACCAATTTTGTTCAGTTTGGGAAGTTTAACAAAATGATAATTGAGTTGTAAGGCGTTAGATTTAATTTTGTTACGACTTAAGCGGCTCGAAGAAAATATATAAATATCATATCATATAACATGTCACAACGTATGAGGTGTACGTGCGTGCGGCAAGAGTCTTCTCTGTGGAAACGGCTTATCCACATAAAGCCACGGCAAAGCCGCCTATTATACCACCTGTCTTTATACCTTTGTCAAGAAGGATTAAACCTCTGTTTGTCATTCATTATGAATTACATGTTTCACCTGTCAGATTAGGGTTTAAATGTATACAAAATTTGCGATCTGTGCAAATTTCCGCAGGAGTATGAATAGAAGGGATATTTTGATTCTTCCTTCAGCTCAAAAATTGTTTGCTGCTTCACTAAGAGTAAATTTCGATTAGAGATTGCATAACACAAAATAGATCTTAAAAAATTCAAAAAGTTACGACTAAAGGGTTTACAGAAGTTCATTTTAGAATAGGCATACATACATAGATGTAATTTAGTTTACTTGAAGTGAAAGGCAGTTTTTAAATAAGTTAGACAAATTTAGTCGGTATGATTAGTGTTAATCACCGGTTTATAGTAAATTACGCTGTACCACCTTCAGTTCCAACATGTAGGTATTAAATTCCTTTTCCTCTTTCATAACATTAACATTTAATTCTATTATATTTTTAGCACATACATTTATAAAGGTGAAATTCACTAAATTATCAAAATATGTCTCAGTGCTATCAGAGCCAAATTGTGCTGATTGATTCTACTTCAAAATTTATTTCCGCTGAATATTTTAACAACCTGTGGCTACTGCGGAAGAAAATTTGGGAATTGGAATTTGTAACACATCCCTATTTTCTTAGAAAATGTAAAAGTGAGCCACCTTAAAATCATTTATCGTTTCTTTCGAGCCGCTGAGGTAATAAAGTATTAAAGCCAACAAATTTAAATGAATGAATTATTCACACGTTCGGAATACTTATCGACAAACGACGAAGTTTTCGGAATCGATTAATGAATAGGGCAAGAGTAAAACGAGATTCGGAGAATTCGGGAGGAACCTAAAGAAAATCGCTACAAAGTACACTGAATATCTAATAAATGCATGGAGAAATGGGAAAAGTTTTGAAACATACGTACAAGCACAAAGTAGATAATAATAATTCTTCAGAACGAGGTCCCCAGTCCTAAGATGGGAAGTGCTATAATAACAAGAGTGCTCAACAATCACTTAGATGTACAACCAATAACAGTAAGCAGCATAAATGGTTTTTCCATTCACTTTGCATAGATACGGTTCTAGCGAATGCAGAGTGAATAGGCAAACCATTTAACCTATGGGTTCCAGAAGCGTATTTCGAACTCCATTGGACCCAACCATTGATTACCCTGCAAATACACAGGTCGAAATAAATTAAGAGCCAGCAAGAGATTTCAGAAGCTAATTGACAAATTTATTATTTAGATTTGATCTAGGTACTATATTTTTTTTTTCTTTTCAATATTTAAAATCATTGGGTCTTATTCTCATTGTCACGCGAATATATATTTGTAATTGTAAATGCAATGTGGCATAATGCTACTGTCAGTAGGTTCAGTAGCCTACTGAACCTATCTGTATTTTAAATGAACCAACTGAATGTGGATGGCAA
Source organism: Machimus atricapillus (assembly GCA_933228815.1). NCBI lineage: Eukaryota > Metazoa > Arthropoda > Insecta > Diptera > Asilidae > Machimus > Machimus atricapillus. The sequence goes on from OW121785.1 coordinate 10,665,987, forward strand.
TTAAATGAATCCAATAAACTTGAACCATTGTGGTATGTTGGCCCATCAGCAACATTGAAAGTTGAAGAAATTCTGAGTAACCAACAAAATGAGGAGGAAAGCGAAAAATCAGAAGAGGAAAGAAATTATAATTTTGATGAAATTTATTAGAATAAGAAATAAACTTGAATTGTTCGCCGTCCCTATCACCCCCCCCCCCTTCAAATAGGTATGCGGTATGCCGGACCTCTCCGGCTAAGAAAAATTGGTCGGCCGAGTTATTTCTTATTATGTATGAAATTTCGAATCAAATTAGAATTGATCGAAATCCGCGATGGCGGGAAAAATTTACTGTAATTTCATAATAAGATTGCCGGCTCCCCGCCTATTAGATACCTAACCAAATTTAATGCATACTTTCTGGATAAATATTTTTATTTTAAAGAGTATTTTATTGCCGGCTCCCGCCCGAACTATGACAGTTTTTGGCTGAAAAGGGCGCCGCCGCCAGAAGCGGGCAAATGCTCACTTTCTTCAGTTTCAAATAAATTTTCACAAGAATCGAAAACAAAATGTCTCCTCAGAGGGGGTCCCTGTTTGGCAAGGGCCCTGCCATTTTATTTCTCCATCGCCTTCGCCGAGTTCCCCGAGAAGCCTTTCTTTGTTTTTTTAGCAAGATCTCGTTGTAAAGTAATTTGGACCTAATTGAAGCGCTAACTACTACTCACTTTCAAATTCATCCTTGGTTTCCTCCAATATTTTAAAAGCACGGCTCCAGAAAGTCATCTGGTCCAGGTCTTCCTTGAGTTGCTGCTCCTTCTTCTGCTGCTGTGATGAATTTCCACTCATATTTGCTTTTTTATTTTATAAATTCAGTGCAATAGCGTTAAAGGAGATGGAAATGAAATAGTGCACTAAGCTTGTATACTTTATTGCTTGTTATTTTAAAAAATTATCGAATTATCCTTTCAAAGAACAAGTAATGCACCTCTCGCCACAAAAAAGACCTTTCAACATTACGCGCTTTTTGTTTTTGCCTCCATTATTTATTATAGTCAAAAACTTTTTTTGGAGCATTTCCCAGTTTTAATGCCAGAAAACCCTCAGGTAATTAAAAGGAAATTTTTTTAAATAACACGTTTTTTATTGCAAAGTACCTTTAAATGAATGCAGACAATGCAATATATTAAATATATTGTAAATTGGGAAAGATTTGGTTCGGAAACCAAAATTCTTACAGATTCTTTCGTTTAACACCATCCGGAAGGTCCCTGCAAAATTTCATCCAAATCGGAGAAAAGGGCCTATTCTTCAGTAATAAGCCAAACCGAATTCTGATAATAGTTAAAATTCTTAAAATTCTTAACTTTTATCAGGAATCAAAAGGTATTAAAATTCACAATCAACCCCCTATTATATTTAATTAATATTAACAATAAATTTCCCTGAAAGAGCAATCACAAAATAAATTGCTCTAATGTTTCAGCAGAAAATAAACAAGAAGAAGATGAAAAATTGTCAAAACTTGAACGACAGTTCTTGCTGTCATCTCGCGGTCTGTAAGCTTTTAAATTTTTTACGAAAAATTTTGCAGAATGGCTTCTAACATATTTCAGAAGTGTATTACATCATGTCTTTCAGTAGATAATTCCTTCTTAAGTTAGTTTAAAACTTTATTTTGCCGACATTTGTGTAATCATTGCCTTTTCTTTCCAGGCATAATCCGAAATGCAAGCAAAAAAACGGGGAGCAGCAGCAGAAATCAAAATTGCAAAACTCGTCCTAAGCACAGAGGCTGGAGGGTCCAGGACGGGCATTTCGTTTCTGAGGGAACTATTTTAGTTACGCAAAATAAAACGCGCTTCCATCCGGGACTGAATGTAAGTAAAATTTCGTGCTATTCTCGGCCAAGTGCAAACATTTTCATGGGATCTCTGTGCAGGTTGGATTTGGACGAAACGGAACTTTGTACGCCCTGGAGCACGGAAGAGTGTACGTGACCTGCGAAAAAACTGATCCAAACTGGGACCACCCCTGGGTCCAGAAGAATTATGCGAGTCGCGAGGGCGTTGTGTTTTATAAAAAATACTTTAATGTAGTCCCACAAGAACAACACAAGAGATTTAAGCTGGTGAATGAGGTTTAATTGTCATTTTAAAATAGTTAAATAAAAAAGCTAGTAGTTTGTTTTTGAAATCCTTAAATTAATCAAGTCAGTATATACTTTACTAAGAAACATTTAAAAAAAATTTTTATTCGTGTAAGCTTCTGCTTTCATAAATTTTCATAGTTTATAGATCTTGTGGTTTTCAATACAAGTAATGAAAGAATCTGAAAAAGACGCATTAGAGATTAGAAAAGAACGCATATTTTCCGATCGGAATATAGGAGATTAAATGTTTAATCGGATTTGATTTCCGTCGGAATTTAGAATAGGTTTTAATGTCTGTAAAATAATTTTGAGAAGTATGTATATAAATACGACAATCTTAAATTCACTCCCTTTCACTTCTATAAAATTGTTAGCGGTAATACTATTGAAGAGAGAAGGTTTTGCTTTTATTTTTCTAGAATAACATATCGATCAAACAAGTTCACCTTTTCCGACACTATGTCAATTGTTTGTCTCGGGCCTAAAGGGAGCGGTAAGACGCACCTTCTTACTGCTTTACAAAATCTTCAAGTAGTGGACATAACTACGCATTCTATACCCACTGTCGGGACGAATATATTTTCCGTGAAAATACCCCCAAGTGATACGGCTCCAAAAAAGAGCACCACTAAATGCGCTATGCAAATCCTAGAAATTGGTGGTTCTATGGCTCCTTTGTGGCGCAGGTACTTCTCTAACGTCCAAAAGCTGATTTACGTTGTTGATACATCAAACCTATGCCAAATATCAGCGGCAGGTAATTTTTTTTTAAAAAAAAGTTTGTAATGGAAAGATATTTTAGAAGAGGTCTTCGATTTAGGAGTTCTACTTTATTCCATTCTCGCGGAGCCGCGATTGCAGCGGACGAAATTCCTTTTGGTGTTAAGCAAAATGGATTTGGCATACAGGCAAATGAGGAACGAAGCCCTCCTTATGCTGCAGATGGTCAAGTTGAAGAAACAAATTCGCCAGAATCTCACCATTGTTGAGGCCAGTGCCATCACAAGGCATGGCCTTCCAGACATTTACAAGTGGCTGGACATGCCTTAAATGAATGAATCTAATTCTGTTTACTATCCATCGCACGCACTTCTCTATTTTTATCTTATATTTTGAATATTCTTAAAATTTAGTCGTCTAACTGAATTTAACCATTAAATGATAAAAACCTAAGAAAAATATAAAGCACAAACTAAAAGCAGTGTTTTTTTTTTTAATTTAATACAAAATTACGGACATAGAAAATAGGGGTGGCCACTTTTTCTCAAGACTAAGTCCTAAAAATTTAAAATAATAGAAAACAAAACATAAAATCTAAGACAACAAAGAGAAGCAAATAAAATAAGAAATATAAGCGACCAAATAATTATCTTTAAACGTTGTTACGAAATCTTGAAGTGCACCAACCGAATGAATTGCACGAACTTTTGGAGACACACAAATTCTATTTAAACCCTTGCAAATAAATTAAATAAATTGCGAAACTTACCTTCCCCTTACCTCCCCTTCCCTTCTGTGTGGGTGCCGTCGATGGATTGTTCAATAATTTCTATAATCAACATTTAAAGCAAGCATGGAAATTAAAAACTTTATTTTATTCTTATATATAAACATTTTTTTTTCTGTTTTTCGATATAACGATTTTCGCATTAATAAAAAATAAATAAACTTCTTCATTGGAAAAATGAACGCAAACTTAAAAAAAAAAAATAGTGGATCTTTGAAATTACGGATTTTTAAAATTAACAGTTTTTCGTATTACGCGATTACATAAAAAAATTGATATATGTATTACAATTGAATTTTTCTGAAAACATTTTAATGTATCCGAATTTAATTTTTACCAGCGTCCTCCTTTAATAATACCGTTCTGTTAAAGACGATATTTCTCTTAGTTGTATCGGGATCAACAGAAAAGAAGCCGTGTCGTTCGAACTGGAATTTGTCATAAGGTTTGGCGTCACTGAGCGAAGCATCAACAAAAGATGCGAGCACAGTAAGAGAATTCCTGTTAACATCATTGAGGAATCCTCCAAATTTGGGATCTTCTGGGTTGGGATGTTTGAATAGTTGATCGTATAGTCGTACCTCCACCGTCAACGGCTGGGACACCCATTGAATGTAGGCCTTGGGCTTTTCAGCTTTACCAGCTTCCTCGCATTCACAAATCAGTTCATTTACAAAACCGTCTTTATCAACCTTCGCCTCTACGAGGGAAATGACGTAACCAGTATGCCGTAGTCCAACATTTTGGTCCTTAGTTAGTCGACGGAAGCCCTTTTCGAAATTCATCCTAAAATCGCACTTATCAATGTAGACGACCTTGTCGAAAACAACTTTTCGACTGCCTTTCTCTGGGTTGTTAGGAAAATTCGGCACATCAACCATAATTGGCTTATCGAAGGGGAAGTTAACTATAGTTATCTTTAACGGTTCTAGAACGGCCAAAATCCTAGGGGCGGTTACATTTAAAACATCACGCACGCAGGATTCAAGCATTTGTGGATCCACAGTAACCTGATAAATGAAATTAAGTAAAAGCAATCGTGTTACAAAGAAAATTAATTACCTGAGCACCAGTAACACCCATTTGGGCGCAGAAATTGTTGATAGCTTCTGGTGGAAAGCCCCGCCTCTTCAGTGCAGTCAGCGTAAAAAGACGAGGATCATCCCAGTCGTTGACGATTCCCTCCGTAATAAGTTTGCCAATTTTTCGTTTCGACACGACTGTGTAATTCATGTTCAATCGGCCGTACTCCCACTGGACGGGACAGTAAATGTCCAAGGCGTTGCAGAGCCAGTAGTACGAGGACCTTCTTGACTGGAACTCTTTCGTGCAAAGGGAGTGAGTGATGTTCTCAATGCTGTCGCAGAGGCAATGAGTATAATCGTACGTTGGATAGATGCACCACTCGTCCTTCGTACGGTGGTGGGGCAGAAACTTGATTCTGTAAGCTACAGGATCCATTTTTCCCTCCTCAAGAGTTACCTTCATCCGGAGGGTAGCTTTACCCTCATCAATTTTTCCATTCTTCATGTCCTCAAACAAGCGTAAGCTTTCCTCAATCGGGCGGTCCCTCCACGGACTCGGCGGTGGGTTGAATCCCTTAATTTCTTCCGATCTCTGGTGGCACACGTAGGCCAAACCCTTTTTAATTAGGACAACAGCCCATTCATATAATTGCTTGAAGTTGTCTGACGAATGGGTGATCTTGTAGGGTTTATAGCCCAGCCACTCAACCATTGCTTTAATCCCCACAAAGAATTTTTCTTCCTCTTTTTCTGGATTTGTGTCGTCATACCGCAGGAAGCAGATTCCGTCGTGTGCGGCTGCGTACCCAAAGTTTATATTTATGGCTTTCGCGTGACCAATGTGAAGAATGCCGTTGGGCTCTGGAGGAAATCGAGTTCGCACCTTCAAATGAAAATAATGTAAACCTAATATTAAACTTATTATGAATTTATAATTTTACGTTAAAGTAAATCCTTCCTTAAATATAAAATCGAAAGATCGTTTATATGTTGGTTCTCAAGGTTCGACAGAAGAGAGAAATCAATTCAGGGTTAAATTTAAATCTTAAAGTTTCCTTTTCCATTAATTTTCTCGTCTCTGTCCAACTTTAGAGTCTTTGAAAGCCAGGCTATAGAGCCTATTTTTAAAATTACCGAAAGAACTCGAAATTAAAAATCAAATAAATTTTAGAACATACCTTTCCACCAGTCGCCTTAAGATGCTCCTTCAGAAGTTTTTCGGTATTTGATGTGATAACGTAGCCATCGGTTTTATAATTCTCCCCTGGAGCGTGAAAATTAACTTTAGTTTTCATCAGTTCTGCAATTGTTGTGGCTTCCTCGGTTCCCTTCGCATCGCCCTTATTTTCCTTCACTTTGTCCTGTGGCTTGGCATCTTTATCTTTCTTCTTCTCAGGTTTTGGGGCCGGCTTGAGGTCTTCCTCTGTTTTGGGGCCCAATAAATCAAATATTTGTACTTCGACTTCGTTCTTGATTGCCTTGCCATCAGCCCACTTGAGTTTGCTCCGAACCTCTTGCATAATTTTGCCAACGTTGAACCTGTACCGCTGGGCAAGAATTTCAGGCTTGCTTTTCGTGATCTCTTCCTCGACAGCCTTGTCGATTTCTTCGGGCGTTACAGAAATTCCGACTCCGCAAACTATTTCCATTTCGCTAGTATTCACCGAATCCTTTTGGCACCCGTGGGTAAGGAGGTACTCGAGGGCTGTGTCCACCCGAAGCGTTGTGTCCAATTTTTTGCAGACGATGTACTTTGCGAGAAGCGGAAGATGATCGAGGGTTTGGGGCTTTATTTTGGATGCCATGTGGTACAGCAGCATGCCAGCCCCCTCGGGCAATTCGATACCCCGGCATTCGTGCAGTGCCTTCTGCAAATTGTTTGTAACATTTGCATTCTTTAGGGTTTCTTTGGCCTTACCCTCGCTCATGCCGAGCCCTTGGAACTGTGCCAACAGTTCCTCCGATACCGTCATCTTAAAAATGGAATTAGCGAGATTATATCAAGAATATTAAAAGGAAACTTTTACCTTTCTACAGATTGAGTTGTCAACTTTTAAATCACTTAGTTTAATTTAACTAATTTTGCAGATATTTCATCAGATCCCCCGAAAATCCAAAAAAGAGACACAAAGTTCCACACGTATGACAAATTCTGACAGCGCAATGAAAAGCCGGTGACAAAAATATGGAGTGGAAGAACCACTGACATATAGAAGTGGACTGCTAATCGGCGGATGAAAAGTGAGACCATTTTGTGTGGAGGGTGCAAACCTGGCTTCGGAAGCAAGTGTGATAAAAAGAACCATTAAATTATTTGCAATGCATGTTAAAATTAAGAAAATATGTACATGAATATAAATTGTCACAAAACAGCTCTTTTCCTTTTGCCCTATATTTTGAGCATTTATTAATAATACTTCCGACATTGAGCAGCTCGGCGCCGGAAGAACGCAAGAGTCAGATATAATATCCTACTTTGTCTAACATATGTATTTCCCTTGGGGCCGGAAGGGGGAAAGCCCAATTTTGTGGTGCGATGTTGTCTTACAACAATGGCAATAATAATATATTAGCAATAATAAAATATATATGGAGCGAAAGCAAAGTCTCAGCATTATTACAGGATAAAGATATATAAATATTGCATTTATTTTAAAACGACACTTTTACACATTTTTGCTTTACGAGGAGGCGGTTTTCCTTGAGCATTTAGCTGTTCAATCAGTTGAGTCAACTTTTGCTTCCGTTCCTTATTCGCCTTCATCGATAAGTTGATGTAATGGACAATCGCTTCTAGACAGTCGAGCATAGCTTGTTTTACTATCGGTATCGGGATAGCTGGTTTTCCTTCTGAATGTGCTCTTTTCATACGAGTGAGCGTTAAGTCCATTATCCCAACTGAAAATTAGCAAAAATCCATGAGATTTGTTTTAAAAATGAAGACTGCCCGGGACTCACCAATATTACGAACTTTGTCCACACGTTCGCTCATATTTCTATTTAATTCTTTAATAATGTTTTTGCACTCCATCTTAATGAACTTTTTCATCGCCTTTGTTTCACTTTTGAAATCTATGCGCCTTGTCAAATTATAAGTTCTAGATGACGGCGAATAATTTTCAGAATTCATTGCAATATTTCTTTTAAAACGGTTTTGCTTATTTGCCGTAGTTTCTTCTTTGGAAGGGAAACGAAATGAAATGCGTTTAAACTGAAATATGAACAGCCAATTTATCAAATGTCATACGATGCAAAAGATTTTGTTTTTCACAGGCAACTAGTTTATAAATTCCTTTCGTTGGTTGCTAGGGAAAACAAGGGCGTGTTGTTAAATTGAGAATCTTTAAGATTCTTCAAGACAAAGTGTTGCTATATTCAGATTTTCTTAAATGTCAAGTGTTGCTAAATTCAGACTTAAGAAAAATTCTTTAATGACCATACTTTCTTTTATTGGGTTTTAGGTTCCTGAGTAATGTTCATATGCGGAACAAATGGCTTCAAGAGATTAATTTGAAATCACTTTTATGATCCTCCGCAATGCCAGCAAGAATTTGACGCCTCACATCTTTGAGATGGCTTCACGTTTTTCGGCTCGTTCCCACTCCATATTCGTTCGTTTCTCCAAGGTTTCACCTAAAAACTTCTTGAAAGGTTGGTACAATTATCGATTATTTTCGTTGTTGTTTTGTTTCGATACTCGAACAAATTTTGTCATGTTGACGGTTGAATCTAACAGTATATTGTTTTACAGTTAAGTGGAGTGCTTTTTAAACCATGTCGGAACCACGGCCGATTTTAAACAAAATTCCTGGAGAATTACCAAAACGCCAGCCGGAACAATATGTGGAGGATCTTAACAAGCTCACAAGAGTGCAACTGCTCGAAATCAAGCAGCGAGAGGAGAAGCTTCTAGCAAAAAAGTAAGTTGAAAACTCGCTTCGAATTTTTGTGGGCCTCTTAAAAAAACAAAAATCTCACAATATTTAGATCACAAATCGCCAATTTAACCGACAAAGGGAAGAGGATTCGGGACTTTTATGAAAAGGTTTTAAAAGAATTATCTTATCGAGATGAAATTGAGCAGGCTGTGGAGCGCTTCTCTGACCTCAACGTTGCCTCCAGTGGCCAAACGAAGCTGGTTAATTTGGAGTGGACTGGCCGCTGCGAGCCCCACGACTGTGAGATGGTATTAGACAGCGACGACGAGGACGAAACGAATCCTTTAAAAATAATTGCTCAAAGTACCGCCAAGAAAAAAGTAATTGCACAAATTCCGCCAGAAAAGTCGTTAATAACAGACGAAGACCTGAAAGAAATAGAATCATTCAAGGATGAAGCTGTTGGAGCCGCAGAAGTTTTAGAAATTGATGTAAAGGAGAAAATAAACCCTATTAAACCAAAGCTCGAAGACAAACTCAACTATCGTTACTCCAGCGATAGTTTTTCAAGTGCCTCAATGGATTTAGATCCACATGTTTTGTACCTTTTTAAAAAGGGAGTAGGCGCATTACCAAAAGCGGAGAAATATAAACCCTACAAGACTACGAAAACAAACGTCCACGATCCACTTAAGGAAGTATTAAGAAAAGTGGTTGGAAAAACTTTGGAGGAGTCAGCAGTAACACCTCATCCTCTTCAACATCCTGGCGTCAAGCTACTCTCTCTGCAGCAATCCTTCGAACTTGAGGGAGATTTTTGGGAAAAATATAAGGTAAGTCGAGAATAAATATATAAATGGTCGGAAAAGTTAATTTATCACACGATGAAAAAGTTCTATTTGAAAAATTAGTCCGTAAAAAAGATATTAAAATATTCTGATTTCTAACAATCATCTTGGAAAATATATGTTTATATTCTTGTAAATGTTCTTTGTACGTGGGAATAAAATGCGGCACTAAATTTGTAGATGTTGGCTCTTGAATTTAGATTTTTAAGATACGAATCCTGTAGGTGCCAAAAACAAGTAAGAATGCAAGAATTTTTACTTCTTCTGTAAAATATGTTTAGAAGTACTTTTTTCACTGGAAAAAATTCCAAATTTTCCTATTGTTACAAAAATTCCTTAATAAAGTTGCTTAAATTCTCACAAAATTATTTTATTTACCTTTGACTTCAATTAATTTTTTCGTATAATAACTTCACAATAATTTGGTTGATTTTTTCTATTTTATTATTTTAACCAATTTGAACGAAAATATTAATTGAAGTCAAAGGTAACTAAAATGAATTTGTTAAAAACTTAGAAACTTAATTAAGGAATATCAATTATTACACGAACCCAAAATCACTTAAAATTGCTTACTTGGGTCCATGACGGGCAAGACCATTAAAATATTTTAATATAATAAGCGAAACCGGAAATTTGCAAACTATCTCCATAATACAGCTTTTAAAAATTCTTTTTTATTTCTCCGACTAATCGTCACCACTTAAAGATATTTTAATGTAAAGTCGAATTTGAACGTGAACTACTGAATTTATCTAAAATAACGACGTTTTCTGCACAGTTTAAACATTATCCATATATAAAATTAGTAGAATATAATTATAAACCGTTATTTTATTATCCTGATACAATTGGGATTATCGCGTCTACCTTTTCCGAAAAGAATTTGCATAGCGTCATCATCGATGAGAGTTTATACTGAAATTATTAACAAAATCTTATTTAAAGAGTGAAGAGTTAAAACTAAAATCAACATGTTTTCTCAGATTTTAAGAAAGATTTTACAATCATATGTTTTATAGAAACTGCGGGAACTGCAAGTTGAAGAGCGTCTAGGAGCTGGGCAACTTAAGTCTTCACAATCAGAAGTTGAACATTTGGATTTGGATAGTGATGAAGAAGTTAAGGATGAGGAGGAGGAGCGTGGTGGTGTTAGCTATGTTGTGTACAAATGAATTGTTCAAGTTTTATTTTTGTGTTAATTTATTTTTAACATGAATACATTTTCTAAAGAAATTAATCGGTTTAATTTTTCCTAGTCGATGGCAACCTTTTCGTAATTCGCTATTTAGTCGGAGGGACTGAATTATTTTAAATTGAATAGAATTGGGTTGCGGTGGATGATTGCAATTCTATTTGACCCATTTTGAATTGAAGTCGCTGTAACCACTTGAGGAGGGCTTCCGATGTGTGAACTTGTTGTTGATCAATATCCGGTGCGTAGTCGCGGACATTCTGTAGTCGAACATGTAGAGTCCCAGAGAGCTAATTCAAGAAAGGAGATAATTTCTTAAAAATTTAAAAAGGGGATCATATATTTTTTTCTAGAACTTCATGCACTATTCAAGTAAACTTTGCCGTCATAAATTTTTACTAAATACAAACAGCATTAATAATGAAGTTTTATAGATTACTTCTCTTCATATATTTAAGTATTTAAAATTCGTAATAGTTTTCTATGACTTTTCGTTAATTTTTAAAAGAAATTCCTATCATATGTACTCTTACAAATTCATCAGAGTATTTTGAGATTTCTCTATAAAGCAACGTACCTGTGATTGGGAAGATAACACCGGACTCCAAAGAGGTAGAAGCTTAGCTAAAACAGTTGAATGTGTTTCCTTCAAAGCCTCTAGCAGACTAAGAAAGTGCAGGTTAACCATTTCCGATAACTGAAAATATTAAATTTTATATTAAAAACCGCCGTCCGACTTTCATTCGATCATACCACTTTTGAGTGCGACACTAGTTGCAAGATGCAAGGAGTCACCTTCGCCCAAAATTCAAATAGAATACCCATGGTGATTGAATGGGGATCCGTTGAGGGCATTGCGGTGTAGGAGATCTGCTCCAGATACACGGTCCACAGCTGGCATAGAGTGAATGCGTGGAATAGGGAGGACATATGAAGCACCGAAGTCTTCGATTGCTCTGCGAATCCCGCAAATATGACCTGGATGTGATCGGCGATATGACAACTAGCCTCCTGCGGGACCGGCTGGCATATACCCTGTCCTGGATGAGGAAGTTGATAGTGTGTTGTGGTGGTGCCGTGCACCCCCAGAGCTGTGAGTTTCCTCTGCATCAGGGCTGTGTGAGTGAGGGACCCCATTAGAAGCCAAGAGAGAAGTCGCATATGACCCACGCACTCTGTAAATTCCTTTGGCCTTTTAAAATCGAAAATAAGTTAGAGTAAAATCGAATATAGAGAAGAGGTAGCGCTACCCCTGCTGTAGAGATGATGGAGCATTATACAGCCATGGAAGGTATCTAGCAACTGCCTTATTGTCTCGAGAATTTCCCCGTGACATTTCAAGGGCCAAATACTGAGCTACAGCTCCTTTGAGGACACCTCCTAACGTGTCCTCGGCTAACCCGTTTGTAAGTTGTCCATTTTTGAAATTCTGAAAGTTGTAAAGATCTATTTTAGATTCTTGGGATAGGTAACTTAATATGAAATTCGTAGATTTCTTCATATATGCAGTTATTAATTAATGAGATCATTCAGCCTAATTCTATATATGTATATTTTTTTTATTATTAAGCAAAAAATTGCGATTTGCGAAAAGTATAATTCATAAAGTACCTGATGTACGTCTCCAAAAATGTTTATGTACTATATCTTACTATATTTAATTAGTGCATAAAGCTACTTCAGCTTACCTTTATTTTGCTTAAAGTATGAAAATCAGCCAAAAAGTCTAGAATATCATTCATATACTGTCTTAAGCAATCAGCCGCGTTAGTCGTGTAAAGTGGGGGATGCTCTGGAATTCCCTCAATTACACCGTGAGGTAAAGCACCACCTGCATCTTGAAGAGTAAATCCTACAATAAGTAATAAATTCGAGTCTGGAATATTTGTCTTAAACTTTAGAGCTTGGACCAATTCAAAAATCAACTGACGACAGAGTAGCATTTTATCGCGATCCTGTTAATATTAAAAAGAATGTTACACGATATTTACGTTTGAATGCATTTTGCATATATACCTTAGAAAATGCCCGAATACTCAAAGTGCACAAGTCATAAAGGACCTTATGTCTGATATTCACGTTTTGAACGCAGAAGCCTTCGAGAAAGGCTCTAGGATCGCCTAAAATTGCTTATTAATTACCTAAAAACGACTGAATAAAAAATTGCCCACCTTCGATACATTTGGAACTTTCAGAGTAGCCACCATGATGTCCAGCATGTATTCAGAATTTTCCAAGTTGGGGATCACGAGCAAAATACGCCTGAAGAGCGCTTCAATGCTTTGAACGGCGCTGGACCAAGAGGACGCTCCTATCCCACTTTCCATGGGAATGCACTGAAGGTACTCGGATATGTTTCGCAGGATGACGGGAAGGACGTCCAGTGGAAGAGTCTTTTTCGAATTTAAGGCTTCGCAAACCATGTGGATGGGGCTGGTTGGATCCAATTCTTTGAAGTCCAGGAGAGCTTGCGCAATACTTTTGAAATACTTTCGTCGTACTTGATGAACTGGAAAATAATTTAATTTTATTAATTTAAAAAAACATCGACCGCTATATTGGGTCCATCATTTTGTAATTTCAGATTTGTATAGTTGATTCACTTAAATTCTTCAAATTTCTGAAAATATTGGATCCGCAATCTTAATTTCTAAATTTCCGAAAGCGGAATTCCAATTAACAGTTTCAAAAACTCCCATATACAAATTTTCATGGCAGTGATATTCCAACATAAGTAGAATTAAATAGCATGCATATAAATCCCAATATAAAAAAGTTTGTGTTTTCTAAAAACACAAGCAATATTATTTATGACAAAACACTCAAAACGTCGGGAAGAAGCAATGAGAGATATCTCATTTCGCCTAAGAGTATGCAAAGTGCATGGACTATTCCTGAAAATCATAAAAAAAAAAATCATCAGCTCCGCCGTCATGGACAAAGCGGGGCGAGAATTCACAATGGAGAATGCGCCATTTTTGTGCTGGAAAGTTCTGCGTGGATTCCTAAAAACTATTTTGTGAGTTTCTAGTTCAAGGTGGATTGATTTGATAACAAAAATTGATTGGTTTAAAGACGTCTTCTGTTGCGTTTTTGAAAGACGAAATCATGGAAATTAAAGAGGTAACTCTTAAAATTTTGTTTTATGAGTTGTGAGCTTCTTTGTGGCATTTTGACGGAAGTGCGAAAAATTTTATTTAATAAAAGAAAACCGAGTCGGGAGCCTTGGAAGCGAAGTAATAAATTACATTTCGCAGTTGGTCACCGAATAAATGTTGAAATTCCTGTGATCTCTGTACAGAAATTGTTTTTTGAGTGCTTGTCGAAATGGGGGATTTTTCATAAAGTCAGTCTGGGCCTGTTTAGAACGCAGGGCAGAAATCTTGGTTTCTTGCAATTTTTAAGCGTTTCCTAATCTGTTTCATTGATTTCCAACATTTTTAATGAATTTCAGTTCACAGACTCGGAGCTAGCAACAAATTAATTTAATTAGGGTTAGCTTTTATCCCCCATTTGAAAAAAAAACTAGTCTGGCTGCTAAAAGCATCCCGTGGACAAATACTACCACAAAAATTACAAAAATATTGAAAATGGTTTGAATTGACAATCCTAGAAAATAATTAATAATTTATCCCGAATGCATTTTTCTGCATTTAGTCCCGTAACCCTTTTCGCACGTCACATTAATTAGGGGTTCATGTGCGATTTTATATCAACGTCGGACTCGCAATGATAAATTCTGAAATCGCTGAAACACAACAGCTTTACTGGTTCGGAAGAAATGTGATGAAAATGTGTAATTAAAGTTGATGAATTTACTTTTCGCGTGTTTAAATTAAACAAGCGACAAAAACCCGATTATTTATCCTCATCTAAATAAAGGGTGAAAGGGCACTTTTCCATATGCTCGTTTGTTTTTTTTACATAAGTCTGGAAGTGCATAGTAATTTTATTTTTACCGATTACATACTTAATGTTTTGATATTGTTTCGATGTTTAATTAATACATTATTTGTTTTTTTTTTAAATTATAATTTCAGATTTGTCTGCGTAATTTCATGTCCTTTGACTACTACTTATCGCTGGAGTTAAATAATCCTTTTGTATTTTTAACTGGAGAAGCAATTAGCGTTAGCAAAAGAGAGTTAATAGATGCAATCAAATTCATTATTGGACCGGAATACTGCGAAACAAGCGAGGCTTGTATTCTTGCACAAAATTCGGTTGGCAGAGAAGGATACGTTAGGATTAAATTTTTAATTAAAAACGAAGAGGTTAGTACACTATTTTCTTATTTCTAAATAGGAAAATAAATTTGCTTTGTAATCTAAAAAATAAAATGGTGACGATATTATGTACCTAAAATACCATATACAAGTTTGAAGAGTTTTAATTTAAAATGAAATAAATACGCTATTTGGTTTTTAGGAAGAACCAAAAACACTAACAGCTGTTAGAACGTTTGAGAAAATTGATGTTGTTTTCTACAAGTTAAACGAAACATCGGACTACGTTCCTGTTGAAGTATTTCAAAAAATATTTCATACCAATCCTACGACTTGCTACCCATTTTTCGATTGTGATTTAGATCAATTTGGGGAGCAAGAGAATTTACTGCATTTTTGGAATTTCGATGTTTCAAGAACGTTGAAAGTGAGTTACTTTTGGGGCATTTTAATAAAAATTAAATTACAATAATACTTTTGATCATTTTAGTCATATAAAGACAACACATTTGCTTTAGACGAAGACGATAATTTTAAAGAAGATGACAAAAAACTTCTTCAGATAGCTTTCAAGCATCAGAGGATGTTAGTGGATTATGAGAAGATAGAAAATTTCAAGTTATTTGTTAAATTTATAAACACAATAAATCAAATATTTCAAAAATTAACCGGTGGACAAAACTCTGTTCTGTTTTTCATCGAGGACAACGAAATCCTGATTGACTTAACACAGTCTGTAAGAATTCTTTCATACTAATTTATTTTTAAAGCTAATATTAATTTATTCTGCAGAATTTGAACGATGTAAAAACCAAAAATATCGTCACGCTCATTTTCAGTCAAGACACTTCGTACCCCTGGACGTCTAGGGAACCACATTTAAGGGAATTGCTGAAAATAGCAACGAAAATATCCTTTGCTTTCATTTTTGATCAACATATAATTTTCTTGAAGGAGAATAATTCGGTTTGTACTTCTTATTTTTGGGTGAATTTATTTATATTTTTACTTTTATTTTGTAGTTTCAAGAGCATGACGCAATGGAATTACTGAAAGAGAATATTTTGGCTAAAAATTGCCAAAATGAAAATCAGGAGGTTCCTTATCGTGTCAACTACATCCAAAAAATTGTCGAGACCTGCAAATCACTTAAATTAACCGTCTTTTTCGAGTATGATGGAAATGTCTGCAACATAAAGCAAGCGATGGTTGTGCATTGCCCCAATGAAGGAAAGACTTACAGTTTTAATCAGGATCAGGACGACTTCGTCATGGAAGATTGGAGTGCTCTTCTGGAAGAATAGTTCACTCTCCATTAAAGAGGTACTACTAAAATGTTTAAATTATTTAACGGCTTTGTGGCTGCTGCCCACTTTGCCTGGATATCAATCTTAATTGCTTTTATAAGTTTGGTTAGAACTTGCGGGCATATTATATTACATAGAAATTAGAAAGAATTATTAATGAGGATTCACCTGAGAAATTTTGGTCCTCAAATGCGTCTTATTCAGCTCGGGATTAAACGCAAACGTTCCTAATGGCGGAGCATGCACAGAAGACGCCCCAAGCCACAAAGTAGCGAACTGATTGCTTATGCAGAAGTCACAAAGTAAGGTTTCGAGGCTCATTACTATCAAATGAGGGCACCTGTTGCATGCTTATACAATTGGATGTGATGTACATATGTTTTATGTTCGTGCATCCCTCAGACGTAGTTGGGTGACTTTCATTTGCCTGGGAATTTGCAGTTCTTGTATCTTTTGCATAACTCTATGAGCAAATTTTAAAGTAAACGACCGCATTTATTAAGGTTTATTGTATCAACTTTAACTGCTACTTTTTATGTGACTTGTAACTTCAGAGAATTGGAAATAGGAACCTTCCTTTTCGTCACAATACAAAGTAGAAACTAAACTTATTATAAACTGTCTAACAATAATAATTTTATCTAGTATTAGAACATTGAAAATTTTAGCTCGCAAACGAGTTTTAAACCCTACGTTTTAAAACATACATAAATATAATACGATTGAAAATACATTTCACATTTATAGGCTCCTTTTTGAGTACCTCTTTTAGTAACACAAACACTTAAAACACCTTCGTAGGTACTTGCCCTGTTTAACGGGCGTTCTACCGATCGAATTCCCAGCTCCCATTGAGATTTTCGAGTTTATCCCGATTCCTGGGCCTGCATTGTGGTTGAGCATGGGCCTCGCGGATTCAAGCACCAAGAGTCCCAAGTGCAAGTCGACGGGCGCGGTGGATGCGGGAATTAATTTAGCATAGAAGGAATCTATGAAAGCGAATGCAATTGCACAGAAAATTGAACAAGTGAAATGTGGTGCATCGAAAGTTCATTTATTTGACTGTGACCACTCAGCCGGCTGAGGCAATGGCGCCCGAGGGCTAATGAAAAAGCCGGCCCATGTTTCTCCGTAAAAGTTAAAATGATGGGCAATGGGCATTACAATTCAGTGGTACAATTGGGCCCACGATGAGGACTTTGTGCTCCTGTATCTTTATTTATTTATTTTATTTATTTTTTCTCATAAGGTACAAATAAAATTCCTACCCTACTTACAATTAGGTGCTCTCGGGAACTAGCCCATATGGCGCAACAGTGCAAAAATAAGATGAAAAAACAAACAATTCCATTGTTCCTTAAATTAGTCAAAACTTGATGATAAGGATTAACGAAATAATACTATTTACAGCCTTATTTCGTCTTTTGGGCAAAAATCTTCGCAGGACCCCCTCACGAACCCTGACATTGTTTTCTTTTTGATAAGTGACAGCTGACTCTTGAACAAAAAATAAATTGAAGTCAAAGGTTACTGAAATTAATTTATGAGAATTTTGATTTAACACGGTCTAGAAAAAAAAATTTGATTCCGTTTCTACACTATGTATTTTATTCGACTTAGCACAATCTATGTAAATTTTAAAGAAAAATATGTATGTATAATTGTTGTTTTTATGAAATAAACTGCATGAATGCACATAAAAATTTAATTTGGCGTTTATAAAGAATAAAAGGTTTAGGTCCACTGACATATAAGTACTGGACTGCTAATCGGTGGTCAGTTATTCAGCCCCAATAATACCTTAGAGAATCTGATCTTGTGATACCACTTTTTTTCTAACCAGGACTATCTGGTGGGATTCGAACCCACAACCTCGAGAATGTCCTGGCTCGCAACGAACGCGTTGCGTTACCATCTGGACTATCGAGGCTCCAAAGGCAACCACTTTCTAGTTGTATGATATCCGATGATGATAGCGAATAGAGCTGTTATTTTCATCACCTTGACTGTTTTTAATTTTTTATTTATGAATTTTTGATGATTTTTAATTTGTTTTAATTTTTAAGAATTGAATTTTGTACCATTTGTTTATTTTTATTTTTTTTTTTCTTGTACATACATATGAGTTTTCAGTTTCTGAACTTGCGATAATTTTATATACAGGGTGTTTTTATCTTTAATAGAAGCCTAGATATTCAATTTTGAAGCAAATGTATTAAAAATCGCTTTCGAGCTTAAAACCGTCATTAAAGTAGTTTATATAATTTAAATTCAATTAATATAGGTAAGGGCAAACTATATTAGTATTTAAAAAACATCTTAGCCTTAATTTGATTGATAAAAAAACAACTCAAATTAATATCTTAGTGTATATAATTTATTAGTGAGTACGTTAATTTAATTGTCCAGTTTTTTATTTTGTGACCGGATGAAAAATGAATTGCTCACTTCATGTGATTTGTCTTAAATTGAAGAGTTAATAAGATTGCAACATGTTGGGGATCGGAAATATTTCTTAATTCATTTAATGAGGAGATTAAATTAAAACCAAAGAGGTTTTATGCAATTTTCTTATTTCCGTTTTGTAGGAGTCTAAATTTAACCATCGCACAGTGCAGTCGTGTTCTCCAGTGCCGCCGGCAGTTTATTATTGTGCAATCGGTTCATCACTACCGGCCGGTGCGCCCAATATTTTCCTGCTGATTAAGCTGCCCTCATTCTCCGCTGTTTAATTGCCTGCATTGTTGTGCTGCGTCAACCGCTTCACTGTGTCATCACCTTGCCCTGCCGCAATAACGATGAGCGCCTGCAAAGTGTGCAATGGATCTCTCGCCGGCGACTTGACTGAGTGCGATGGGGTCTGTGGGCAATTCTTCCATGCCGCTTGCATAAAACGCGGCGCCCGATCGACCTCATCTGTTGGTCTCTCGACATGTAACGAGTGCTCCGACATTAAGCCGTGTCATGTGCTGCGTGCTCTGGCTGCCATCTCTGACAACTTCATGAACGAGCAATCTGTTCTTTCCGCAAAATTGCAGTCCTACATTGGAAATTGCCCATGTTCTCAAACCGTCTCTGAGGAAATCTCGTCGATCAACGTAAGAATTGACAAAATGGACTCTAAGACTGAGGCACTTCTTGAGAAGACCCATGTGCTCCTCACTAAAATTTCTACTGCGGCACGCACCCTTGACGACCTTTACTCAGCGTTTTCCGTTACTGATCTCCCTGCGTCAGTTCTGCCGGCTGTGGATGACGTTCGTCGTAGTGTGAAGCAGATCAGGAACGACCTCGGCTGTTGCTCAGCGGCTGTTTCTGCGAATGCTGCGCTCTTGGGCTCCATCTCTGCTAATCTCTGCTCGCCGTCTGTGGCCGCTCCGGAATCGACACGCGCTCCTGCCATCGACGACACCTCTCTTTTTCTGGACTGCGCGCCTTCTCCTTCTGAGACTGTTGCTGCCAAGAATCCCTGTCCCGCCTTTGTCGACTTCGTCCAGTCGGTACCTCGCCCCCCACCCTCTACTTCTACCGTCTCGGTTCAGACCACCGACCCAGACTTAGTCACTCCGGTGTCTAAATTTGGCACTCTCTGGACCGTGAAGGAATGGGAACGTAGGCTGGAGAAAATTCACCGCGTCAACGTTCATGCCTCCGAGACGCCATCAGTACTACTTGTGGACGGGGCCCCCCACCTTGCTGACACGACTTGGATCCGGACATTCTTCACCAAATATTTCTCGATTTCACCCATCGACTGTGTGAAGCTCCGTCCCCCCAGCCCTGACAGGCCGTCCAAATTTAAGGTGTCTTTACTCCGCAAATACGAGTGGCTCTTTTCCAACCCCGTCAGCTACGGTAGCATCAGAATATCCAAGTGGGTCTCCAAGTCCGTAAGCTTCAACTCTAGCCCTAGTCATACCACTAAACTTAAGACTAACCCTAGCCCTAAAGCTAATTATAAGCCTAACCCTAGTCCTACTGCTAACTTTAAAACTAACACTAACCCTAACGCCATTCTTAAGCCTTTTAAGACCAATCCCCCCTCGATTAAAATTAAAACACCTCGCAAAACTAAAGTAAGTAGTAATCCCCCCCACAATCCGTCCAAGCATTGCCCCAATTCTCCCAAGCCCGCCAATGCTCCAGTTTCTTATTCCAACTCCAACTGGCAGCTCAAGGCTGGCCTTTTCCCCAACTTCAACTTCTCCACCCCTCCCAAATACCCAAATTTTGTCAAATCTCACACCTTAAATCCTTCACATCCTGATACTTCCAATCCGCCCCCCTCATCCATTCCTCCTTCCCCCTCTTCTTCTTCGGGCCTACCTCCCCCCAACCCAGACCTACTCGCTCAATCTTCTCCTCCCAAAACTTCTTTCATTGACCCCCTTCTCCCCCCCGTTGTCAAACTCACCATGCGTTCCGCCGAGTCCACCGAAGGTCGATATCTCCTGTCCCGCTTTCGTGACCGTAGGATATATGACAACGTCCGTCTTCTCCTTGCCTACCTCCACGATAAACCAGACTCTGTCTGCATTGACGGCAAAACCAAAACCAATGTGCTGGTTTCTATTCACCAGGAAGGCCTCCCCACTGACCTGACCACACTTCGCGATCTTTTTATTAAATTTCACGTCGAATTTGGCATTTCAGCCGACAAGGTATCTTCTGACCTAACCACTTTCGCTTCCTATGTCAGTTCTCGGCGTATCTCCCACCTCCAAAGAGCCCGGAACGATCACAAATCCTATTTTAGTTCCTAACCCAACAGGCTCTTCTTTTCCTTTATCTCCCTCACCCCCTGCCCTCCCCCCGTCTGTACATGCCCCCTCCCCTACCTGTATTTCCCTTTACTACCAAAATGTCAGAGGTCTGCGTTCCAAAACCGCCTCGGTTTTCCTGAACTCCCTAGTCTTTCCCTACGATATCTTTGCCCTTACCGAAACCAACCTAACTCCTAGTATTTACAACAATGAACTTTTTTCCGCGGATTTTTCTGTGTTTCGTGCAGATGCTTGCGATAACGACCTGACCCCCTCTAACCGCGGTGTACTTCTTGCTGTACATACTCGTTTCGGTGCCAGCCTCCACACTTCTTCTAACTCCTCAAGCTTTAATTTCGTCTGCGTCAAAATCACGGTTACCTCCAGATCCTTGTTCATACTCTGCGCGTACATTCGTCCCTCCCAACCACTCGAGGCCTACATTCTTGCGACCGATGCAATCGATTCCATCTTTAATACCCTTGGTCCCAATGACGAAGTTATCGTTCTTGGCGACTTCAATCTCCCCCGCCTAGTATGGCTTCGGTCTGACGACGACCTCTACTTTGTCCCTTCCAACGCCCTCTCCGATAAGGAGACTTTATTTGTCGACCGCCTCTCCGACTCTGGTCTCTGCCAAATTAGTGGCATAAGCAACAATCTTGGCAGACAGCTCGACCTGGTCTTTTCCTCTGACCCTGTTAATACGGCTGTCACTCGAAGCTCTCATCTTCTATCTACGCTTGACCAGTATCACCCTCCTCTCTTCCTAACTCTTGCCCTCGAGTCCACCCCTCTCCACTCTACTTCGGAGACATCTTTCCACTTCAATTTCCGCGGGGGTGACTTTGGCAAATTAAACTACCTACTTTCCCAATCGTCCCTTCCTTCCCTCACAACCGTGTCTCAGCTCTCCGTTGTTGATGCCCTCGACGTTTTTTACACCGAACTCTTTGCCTGCCTGGCCCAATCTTTTCCCTATCGACCGCGAAGAGATCATGCCGCCTCCCCCCCATGGTACAACAAAGAACTTCGATCCCTTCGGAATAAGAGAAACAAGCTGTGGCAGGCATACCTACTATCGCGCACTGACCCCGACCTTTCCGAATATCTTGCCGCGGCTTCTCTTTTCTCTGCGCGCAGCGAATCCTCTTATCTCGACTATCTGAGTCGTATGCAGTCTACCCTTATCTCCGATCCCAAGCGTTTTTATCAATTCATCAACATTAAAAGGAAATCTAGTGGCTACCCCTCCACTCTGAAACTTAACGACACTTCTTCCTCCGACCCCCGTTCAATAGCTAATCTCTTTGCTCACCACTTCAGTCAGTCTTTCAGTGAGCATGCCTTCGAGCCCGATGCTAGCTATTTCCATTTCATGGACTCCCGCCCTCAGACCACCCTTGCTTCCATCAATATCGACCCTGCAATGGTTGCTACCGCCATCGCTGCCCTTCCTGATGATCATAACCCTGGCCCTGACGGTATTCCCGCCATCGTACTGAAAGAGTGCGCTCAACACTTGATTGGCCCCCTTTCCTCTATTTTTCAACTCTCTATCTCCCAAGGAGTTTTCCCGGCAAAGTGGAAAGACTCCTTCATCATCCCCATCCATAAAAAGGGCTGTAAGAGTGAGATCTCCAACTATCGCCCTATCGCCAAACTCTCCTGCATACCGAAACTCTTCGAAAGCATCGTCTACGATTGCTTGTTCTTTCACTGCAAACCCATATTTTCCCCGTCCCAGCATGGCTTCCTTAGAGGCCGATCGACCACCACTAACCTTACCGACTTCATCTCCCGAACACTGTGTGCCCTGGAAAGCGGCGACGAGGTTGACGTCATCGCCACTGACTTCAGTAAGGCGTTTGATAAAATCTCGCATGAATTAATTCTTTTCAAACTTTACTCCCTTGGCTTCAATCAGCTCTTTACCACCTGGATGAAGTCTTATCTCGAACACCGCCACTACAGGGTCCTTTTCTGCTCCTCTTCCTCCAGCTCTTTCGTGGCTAACTCGGGAGTCCCCCAGGGCAGCCACTTAGGTCCGTTGCTTTTCATTCTGGCCATCAATGACGTCGAGTGCATTATCAAGCACTCGGACCTTTCTATCTACGCCGACGACATGAAAATCTCCAAACGGATATCCTCTACCTCCGACTCCCGACTGCTTCAAGACGACCTAGACAATTTCGGCATTTGGTGCAGAAAAAACTCTCTTGAGCTTAATGTCTCCAAATGCCAATCCATCACTTACTCCCGTAGACGCCCCTCTTCTTCCCCCAGAGTTTATCGTTTGTCTAATAATCCTATCTCATCCGTTTCCTCTCTCCGCGACCTAGGTGTCATCTGTGACTGCGAACTTAATTTTCGTGAACACATTGACAACGTGATCGCTAGGGCCAACTCTGCGCTTGGCTTCGTGAAGCGTTGGTCAAAGGAGTTCCTTAACCCCTACGTTGCCAAATCCCTCTTTATTACCTTCGTTAGGCCTCTCCTTGAATACGCTAGCCAAGTATGGTCCCCATTCCAATCCAGCAGCATCAACAGGATTGAGGCTATCCAACGCAGGTTCCTTCGCTTCGCTCTACGTGATCTTCCCTGGTCTGACCGTTTTAACCTCCCCCCCTATGAAAACCGCCTCTTGCTGATTAACCTGCAGCCCCTGTGGAAGCGGCGGGACCTCGCCGACATTACCTTCATACATCAGCTGCTTATCGGCGAGATTGACTGCCCTTCTCTACTTGAGCGAATCTCCTTCTACACCAATCCCCGCAACCTCCGTTCGGCCCCTCTCTTTCGCCCCGCCTACCACCGTACCAACTACGGTCTTTCTGAGCCCCTCACCCGCATGCTTCGCAAGGCCAACTCCCTTCCTTCCTTTGACTTCCACCTGAGTAAAACATCTCTCAGGCGGAACCTTAATAGCCCCCCCTAATCGTTCCTTTCACAGTCTCCTCCCTTAAATTTTTAATTTTTATTTTTAATTCTTAATTTATTTTAATTTTTAAGTTCTCATTAAACCTGTAGCTTGTATTAAGCGAATAAATAAATAAATAAATAAGTATGAGAAAAACGCTTTTAAAACGATGCGAAGGGCAAATTAAATTTTTATAAAATTCCGTCGAACTGAAAACGACTTTCTAAACGCGGGCGGGACGAATGAATGTCCACGGAATTTGCAGTTCTACAAAATAAAAAATTTGTGCGGGGAAACGGGTGGAATTTTCAGTGGTGAGCTTGTGTGCCATTACTTTACAATACTTTCTTTTATTGGGTTTTAGGTTCCTGAGTAATGTTCATATGCGGAACAAATGGCTTCAAGAGATAAATTTGAAATCACTTTTATGATCCTCCGCAATGCCAGACAGAATTTGACGCCTCACATCTTTGAGATGGCTTCACGTTTTTCGGCTCGTTTCCGAATATTCTGTTCCGCGTTCCTTTATGCTTTTGGAATATTCTGAACGCTTTCTTTTTAACCAGTCTCAGGAGGTGGAATAAAAGGAATATTTCTGTGTCACTTGTCAAAAGTAATTAAAATATTTCCCTTAACTAACTTAACTAGTTTTTGTTCTTTCCTACGTTATAATACTCTTCTTTACTTGATCCCAGCTCTCACAGTTATTGACTTAATTCGAAATATGCCACTAAGAATATTTAAATGTCAAAATCTTATTCCAAAGTTTCCAAGTCGTTTCTTTATTCATTCCACGGTATACAGAATACAAGGTATGCTCATGTAGAATTTGACACTTCGTCGTGACGTAGTTCTGTCCAATTTTGTATGAAAAATCGGGAAAAGTAATTTTAATTATTTTTTAGTAATAGTACGATAAATCGCTATGGGCACAATCGTTAGTGATGAAAATTTGCAATTTTTTAAAATATAACTTGAATTCGTGAGACTAATGGTATTTAAGTAAAAAAAGATTTCTTCCGTGGGGAAAATGTAAACAAGTTAAAATATGACTTAAAATTGCGATTATTTGCATCACATTAAATGGAATTAAGTAAAATAAAAATCTTGAACAACTAATACGGATTATTAAGCTAATCAGTCGTTCTCCCCAAGGCTATAATGAATATTTTAATATGGTTGTGAATTTTTCCAAAAATGAGGAAGATAATTAAAAATGCACGGATTCTTCTGTAGGTAACTAAACTTAAAACACCTTGTGATTGTATTTCAGAGGTTTTTTAATACGAGCGCCAGATAAAATCCCTAATTCTACGAAATATATAGCATAAAGCGAAGAGGTTTCTCGAGTCCCTCGCTATGTTACCTGCGCAGGTAGCTGGTTTTATTTTTTTGTTACCTGTGGAGGGAAATAATAAAATAAGTAATAATAAGTTTTATGATACAGTTTCATTTTTCTTTCTCCTACATTTTTTGTCAGTATTCTTAACTAATTCATAACCATTTTAAAATATTCTTTATAGCCTTGGGGAGAACGACTGATTAGCTTAATAATCCGTATTAGTTGTTCAAGCATTTTATTTTATTTAATTCCATTTAATGTGATGCAAATATTCGCACTTTTAAGTCATATTTTAAAATATTTTAACTTGTTTACATTTTCCCCACGGAAGAAATCTTTTTTTACTTAAATACCATTAGTCTCACGAATTCAAGTTATATTTTAAAAAATTGCAAATTTTCATTACTACCGATTATGCCAATAGCAATTTATCGTACTATTACTAAAAAATAATTAAAATTACTTTTCCCGATTTTTCATACAAAATTGGACAGAACTACGTCATTTGACGCTCCTTAAAAGCAAGATGGCGAAAACCGTTTTTGAAGTGAGCATACCTTGTATTCTGTATACCGTGTATTCATTCTATACCGTATATTCCTTGAAAATTCCTTTCGTTCCCTTCTCTCCATGGAATGAATAAAGAAACACACCCTCGTTGTTGTTTTGTTTCGATACTCGAACAAAATTTATCATCGGTCAGTTGACGGTTGAATCTAACAGTATATTGTTTTACAGTTAAGTGGAGTGCTTTTTAAACCATGTCAGAACCACGGCCGATTTTAAACAAAATTCCTGGAGAATTACCAAAAAGCCAGCCGGAACAATATGTGGAGGGTCTTAACAAGCTCACAAGAGTGCAACTGCTCGAAATCAAGCAGCGACAGGAGAAGCTTCTAGCAAAAAAGTAAGTTGAAAACTCGCTTCGAATTTTTGTGGGCCTCTTAAAAAAACAAAAATCTCACAATATTTAGATCACAAATCGCCAATTTAACCGACAAAGGGAAGAGGATTCGGGACTTTTATGAAAAGGTTTTAAAAGAATTATCTTATCGAGATGAAATTGAGCAGGCTGTGGAGCGCTTCTCTGACCTCAACGTTGCCTCCAGTGGCCAAACGAAGCTGGTTAATTTGGAGTGGACTGGCCGCTGCGAGCCCCACGACTGTGAGATGGTATTAGATAGCGACGACGAGGACGAAACGAATCCTTTAAAAATAATTGCTCAAAGTACCGCCAAGAAAAAAGTAATCGCACGAATTCCGCCAGAAAAGTCGTTAATAACAGACGAAGACCTGAAAGAAATAGAATCATTCAAGGATGAAGCTGTTGGAGCCGCAGAAGTTTTAGAAATTGATGTAAAGGAGAAAATAAACGCTATTAAACCAAAGCTCGGGGACAAACTCAACGTTAGTTCCTCCAGCGAGAGTTTTTCAAGTGCCTCAATGGATTTAGATCCACATGTTTTGTACCTTTTTAAAAAGGGAGAAGCCGCATTACCAAAAGCGGAGAAATATAAACCCTACAAGACTACGAAAACAAACGTCCACGACCCATATAAGCAAGTATTAAGAAATATTGGTGGAAAAACTTTGGAGGTGTCAGCAGTAACACCTCCTCCTATTCTACATCCTGGCGTCAAGCTACTCTCTCTGCAGGAATCCGTCAAACTTCAGGGAGATTTTTGGGAAAAATATAAGGTAAGTCGAGAATAAATATATAAATGGTCGGAAAAGTTAATTTTTCACACGATGAAAAAGTTCTATTTGAAAAATTAGTCCGTAAAAAATATATTAAAATATTCTGATTTCTAACAATCATCTTGGACAATGTTTAGAAGTACTTTTTTCACTGGAAAAAAATTCCAAATTTTCCTATTGTTACAAAAATTCCTTAATAAAGTT
This sequence comes from Machimus atricapillus, assembly GCA_933228815.1. Taxonomy (NCBI): domain Eukaryota; kingdom Metazoa; phylum Arthropoda; class Insecta; order Diptera; family Asilidae; genus Machimus; species Machimus atricapillus. Next base: position 10,693,031 of record OW121785.1, read on the forward strand.
GCTTAAATTCTCACAAAATTATTTTATTTACCTTTGACTTCAATTAATTTTTTCGCATAATAACTTCAAAATAATTTGGTTGATTTTTTCTATCTTATTATTTTAACCAATTTGAACGAAAATATTAATTGAAGTCAAAGGTAACTGAAATGAATTTGTTAAAAACTTAGAAACTTTATTAAGGAATATCAATTATTACACGAACACAAAATAACTTAAAATTGCTTACTTGGGTCTATGACGGGCAAGATCATTAAAATATTTTAATATAATAAGCGAAACCGGAAATTTGCAAACTATCTCCATAATACAGCTTTTAAAAATTCTTTTTTATTTCTCCGACTAATCGTCACCACTTAAAGATATTTTAATGTAAAGTCGAATTTGAACGTGAACAACTGAATTTATCTAAAATAACGATGTTTTCTGCACAGTTTAAACATTATTCATATATAAAATTAGTAGAATATAATTATAAACCGTTATTTTATTATCCTGATACAATTATCGCGTCTACCTATTCCGAAAAGAATTTGCATAGCGTCATCATCGATGAGAGTTTATACTTAAATTATTAACAAAATCTTATTTAAAGAGTGAAGAGTTAAAACTAAAATCAACATGTTTTCTCATATTTTAAGAAAAATTTTACAATCATATGTTTTATAGAAACGCGGGAACTGAAAGTTGAAGAGCGTCTAGGAGCTGAGCCACTTACGTCTTCACAATCAGAAGTTGAACATTTGGATTTGGATAGTGATGAAGAAGTTAAGGATGAGGAGGAGGAGCGTGGTGGTGTTAGCTATGTTGTGTACAAATGAATTGTTCAAGTTTTATTTTTGTGTTAATTTATTTTTAACATGAATACATTTTCTAAAGAAATTAATCGGTTTAATTTTTCCTAGTCGATGGCAACCTTTTCGTAATTTGCTATTTAGTCGGAGGGACTGAATTATTTTAAATTGAATAGAATTGGGTTGCGGTGGATGATTGCAATTCTATTTGACCCATTTTGAATTGAAGTCGCTGTAACCACTTGAGGAGGGCTTCCGATGTGTGAACTTGTTGTTGATCAATATCCGGTGCGTAGTCGCGGACATTCTGTAGTCGAACATGTAGAGTCCCAGAGAGCTAATTCAAGAAAGGAGATAATTTCTTAAAAATTTAAAAAGGGGCTCATATATTTTTTTCTAGAACTTCATGCACTATTCAAGTAAACTTTGCCGTCATAAATTTTTACTAAATACAAACAGCATTACGAATGAAGTTTTATAGATTACTTCTCTTCATATATTTAAGTATTTAAAATTCGTAATAGTTTTCTATGACTTTTCGTTAATTTTTAAAAGAAATTCCTATCATATGTACTCTTACAAATTCATCAGAGTATTTTGAGATTTCTCTATAAAGCAACGTACCTGTGATTGGGAAGATAACACCGGACTCCAAAGAGGTAGAAGCTTAGCTAAAACAGTTGAATGTGTTTCCTTCAAAGCCTCGAGCAGACTAAGAAAGTGCAGGTTAACCATTTCCGATAACTGAAAATGTTAAATTTTATATTAAAAACCGCCGTCCGAATTTCATTCGATCATACCACTTTTGAGTGCGACACTAGTTGCAAGATGCAAGGAGTCACCTTCGCCCAAAATTCAAATAGAATACCCATGGTGATTGAATGGGGATCCGTTGAGGGCATTGCGGTGTAGGAGATCTGCTCCAGATACACGGTCCACAGCTGGCATAGAGTGAATGCGTGGAATAGGGAGGACATATGAAGCACCGAAGTCTTCGATTGCTCTGCGAATCCCGCAAATATGACCTGGATGTGATCGGCGATATGACAACTAGCCTCCTGCGGGACCGGCTGGCATATACCCTGTCCTGGATGAGGAAGTTGATAGTGTGTTGTGGTGGTGCCGTGCACCCCCAGAGCTGTGAGTTTCCTCTGCATCAGGGCTGTGTGAGTGAGGGACCCCATTAGGAGCCAAGAGAGAAGTCGCATATGACCCACGCACTCTGTAAATTCCTTTGGCCTTTTAAAATCGAAAATAAGTTAGAGTAAAATCGAATATAGAGAAGAGGTAGCGCTACCCCTGCTGTAGAGATGATGGAGCATTATACAGCCATGGAAGGTATCTAGCAACTGCCTTATTGTCTCGAGAATTTCCCCGTGACATTTCAAGGGCCAAATACTGAGCTACAGCTCCTTTGAGGACACCTCCTAACGTGTCCTCGGCTAACCCGTTTGTAAGTTGTCCATTTTTGAAATTCTGAAAGTTGTAAAGATCTATTTTAGATTCTTGGGATAGGTAACTTAATATGAAATTCGTAGATTTCTTCATATATGCAGTTATTAATTAATGAGATCATTCAGCCTAATTCTATATATATTTTTTTTATTATTAAGCAAAAAATTGCGATTTGCGAAAAGTATAATTCATAAAGTACCTGATGTACGTCTCCAAAAATGTTTATGTACTATATCTTACTATATTTAATTAGTGTGTAAAGCTACTTCAGCTTACCTTTATTTTGCTTAAAGTATGAAAATCAGCCAAAAAGTCTAGAATATCATTCATATACTGTCTTAAGCAATCAGCCGCGTTAGTCGTGTAAAGTGGGGGATGCTCTGGAAGTCCCTCAATTACACCGTGAGGTAAAGCACCACCTGCGTCTTGAAGAGTAAATCCTACAATAAGTAATAAATTCGAGTCTGGAATATTTGTCTTAAACTTTAGAGCTTGGACCAATTCAAAAATCAACTGACGACAGAGTAGCATTTTATCGCGATCCTGTTAATATTAAAAAGAATGTTACACGATATTTACGTTTGAATGCATTTTGCATATATACCTTAGAAAATGCCCGAATACTCAAAGTGCACAAGTCATAAAGGACCTTATGTCTGATATTCACGTTTTGAACGCAGAAGCTGAGCGCCTTCGAGAAAGGCTCTAGGATCGCCTAAAATTGCTTATTAATTACCTAAAAACGACTGAATAAAAAATTTCCCACCTTCGATACATTTGGAACTTTCAGAGTAGCCACCATGATGTCCAGCATGTATTCAGAATTTTCCAAGTTGGGGATCACGAGCAAAATACGCCTGAAGAGCGCTTCAATGCCTTGAACGGCGCTGGACCAAGAGGACGCTCCTATGCCACTTTCCATGGGAATGCACTGAAGGTACTCGGATATGTTTCGCAGGATGACGGGAAGGACGTCCAGTGGAAGAGTCTTTTTCGAATTTAAGGCCTCGCAAACCATGTGGATGGGGCTGGTTGGATCCAATTCTTTGAAGTCCAGGAGAGCTTGCGCAATACTTTTGAAATACTTTCGTCGTACTTGAACTGGAAAATAATTTAATTTTATTAATTTAAAAAAACATCGACCGCTATATTGGGTCCATCATTTTGTAATTTCAGATTTGTATAGTTGATTCACTTAAATTCGTCAAATTTCTGAAAATATTGGATCCGCAATCTTAATTTCTAAATTTCCGAAAGTGGAATTCCAATTAACAGTTTCAAAAACTCCCATATACAAATTTTCATGGCAGTCCTTTAAAAATTACAATTGTTAAGCATCATTTTGAAGCCTTTTATTTTATGCCCACAAAACGTAGCCTATATGCATGTGGTTACGAATGTTTTAACTTGGATTTTATATAAATTTTTAATTTAATTTAATCCGTTCTGGAGTAACAACGCTTGCGACATCTGAAAATATTGACAAATTATAATTCCTTTTGTATCTTAAGTCCCTTCAAAAGAATGCAAACATTAAATTACCCCTTTGTAAGATACAATTGAATTTTACACAATTTCTAATTTTTCGGACGAAATTGTGTTATGAAAATTAGTCTTTGCTTATCTCATATTTTTAATTCTTCTTATCTTATGTGTGATTTACAACAAAAATGGCACAAAAACCACAAAAAACCTGCGGGGCGTAATACGGCGAATCATTGCGGAATTAATTGCATTTAAGTCCTTTTACTGTAACTAAATTAAGTGAAGTATACAGCAAAAACACAAAAGTGCTCTAATTTTTACTTTTGAGTTCTTAAAACAGTTGTTTAGCGATATAAATCGCATATCCAGAAGAGAGCAATTCAACGTTTTGCTGAGAATTTTTCAATGAAAAATGTGTTATTCCACAATCTTTTCGCCGCGAAATTATTTGAGATTTGATGCTACTTTCAGGGGAATCAGATTTAAGCGTGCAGGTTACAAATAAAATTAATATAATTTTTAAATTTGCCGCCTTTTGAAGCCCCCTATCTCGCATAATGCGAAAAAAATATACAGATATATGCCTTCTATACCTGAACTCTCCTTAGGTGGGAACTTTCAAAAAGGTGCACCATTTGAGATAGCAAATCGAGTAGTCAATTTCTATATGTCAGTGATCGCAATTAAATATAAACGTTTACGAATTAATTCAGTTTTTAATTGTGCTACAAAAGAATAAAAAATGGAAAATAAAATATACTCAAGATGGTTTACATTGATTGGAGCTGGCCAAGGTAAGGTTTTAACAATTTTTTATTGCTTAATCACATTCATAATGTCGTTTAATTTCAGGAGCCGCTTTACAGCTACAGGAGGTACGAATTTTTTTTAAATATAATCAATTATATGTAATTAATTAAAGCTTTTACGCAGGCTGCCAGATGCTTTGGGGTGAGAGGCTGGTGCATGGAAGCCGGCAGCTCTAGCCTCATAGGTAAAATGGAGGGACCTATATTCAATATTAAAGCGATGTAAGCATTTTTTTGTTATAAGTTATAAGTAACTGATAATCGGCTATTTTTTTATTTTAATCAATCAGGAAAGTTTGGCCGAATGTAACAATTCCTTCCACGATTCGTAGAAGCATCATTACCAATCCAAATTAGATAGCAAATTATACTGAAACGGACTTCTTTATAAAACCGCCGCAGGAGCTTTGTAAGTATTTATGAGAGTTGATTGAATTTTTTATTATTTTTTTATTGTTAAAAATATTGTATTGTTATTTGCGTTAGTTTAGTTATTAAATTATAGCATTTTATGAACTTGCAATTTTTTTGAAATCTTTTTAGAACAAAGGATATCTCTAAGGAAGGGACGCTCGTGTTGTGACCTTTTTCCTGCTTTGGCGTAATAGCTAAATAAAAATAACAAAATAAATAACTACATACTCGTTTCTTTTTTTTATAATGAAGTTTTTAGAATATTCTGAAAATAATTTATGATTTTAGACGATGTGCAAAGTGTACTTACATTCTGCGGCTAAATCAGAACTTGATTTGTTATGCTATTTTAATCTATTATTATTATTTATTTCAGAATATAACATATAGCATTTCATACAATCGAAAAATCTTATATTTTTTGATAACGCAACCTTTTGATCAAAAATGAGCTTTGACAATGAAGATTTTTCTGAAACTCTTAGAAGCTTACTCTACGAATCTGCGTTGAGAGCGCTTTGGTATCGGAATAATTAAATGATTGGAGTGGATGATATCAAATCTTGCGAATTACCAAAATATTTTATGAATATCGATGAAATGAAAGAAAATATAGCTGAAAAAGTTTCTCTTAGTGCTCTTCTGGCGTTCATAACTTTTAAATCTTTGTTTTAATCCTTCGTATGGCAATTTAAGAACTGTTTAATTAATCGTTTGTCATTAGAAGATTCCAACAATTAAGACTTTAAGATTTGGTAAAGGAAAAACATATTATGTATATTGAAACAGAAGAAAAATCTTACATATAAATAACAAAATATGAGTGCGTAATTTAATAAACTTTAACTGATTGAGAAAATTGTTCAATTGCATTATTCAATTCTAAACATTTCGACTTCAACTCACTTTTCATCCAAATATAATTATCGTATTGATCTTAAACTTTGCAAATATATGCAATTCTAGTATATCTAATATTTTAATAAACTTAAAATGTCGGACACATCCCAGATGGCGGATTACCTTTTCCTTCACAACCTCCTTGATATGGGTACCGAATAAAAGGGTTTGACGAGTAGAATGTGATATATGTAAATCTATTATTTTATGATAGAAAAACCTCGAACTAAGTAAATCAGCTACGAGCAAGACGTCTTTGCCTAAGTTAGTAATATGCAAGTACTGCGTTATCGTAACCGAATTTAAAAAAACAGGAATAATAGGGATTTTTTTTGTTCCGGAACCGTCTGGGGCTCCCTAAGGAACCCCTGTATAAAAGGGTTGATTACCTTTTGTTTGAGTCTGAAAAAGTTGAAAGAAAACACCGTTGGGTGCAAGTTGATGAAGAACACATCTGATAAATTGATGGGCTACTGACTGTGATCCCCCTGGTAGATGCGTTGTGCTCTCGTACTGCCAGGGATATGTGAAATGCATCGCAAATCTGAAAAGTAAGATCACATAAATATATTTAAAAGTATTTACTTTTAAAATCCGTATCATACTTGGAAACGATGGTCAAGATTTCTGGAAGAAAGGGCGCTGCCATGGCTGGTTCTCGGTGAATGAAGGTTCCCAAAATTATGATTAGGATGCCGATCTCCTCGTCACTATACTCTTCCAGCATTGATCCGCATTCGGAGCATCGAGCGCAAACGCAATCATCTCCCACACGGGATGAGCTCTGTAAGTAGAATTTATTAAATGTGAAAATAAGTTGGGTTACTATGGCATCAAAATTCAGAAAAATAAAATCTTACAGGTTTCGTATCGGATGCAGAGTGGTTTCCGTTTCCGGGTTCATCATCAAAATCGGAGTCATCTCTCTGCGATTGTGGCGGCCAAGAGCCGGCATATCTCGACCGTACGTCTGGAATGGATTGTGAATCGACCGCGAAGGGGCCAACTTTTCTAAGACGAGGACGTTGCTTTCCATGAACGGCCTCATCTTTAGCGCCTGATTTTTCCGATTTTCCATCTTGTGTACCGGAGCGTTGACCAGATGAAATAATGTCATCTCCGTTTTGAGGAGGCGACTCTAGAGCAACTTGCTTTATTAGGCGTCTTGGTGAATTGCCCCGGCTACTAGGAGTCGCATCATCCCGGGTGCTTCCTTCGGATTTATCTAAACTGTCCTGCTTCAGGTGGCTAATGTCCGGTATATTGAGGGCTTCTCGAACTCTTTCTACGAGAGCTGAGACCCCCTCCTTGCCCGGAGGTCCAATGGGCAACAATCTCTCCGGTGTGGGGATCTCAAGTTGAGCAATACTTTTCGGGGCTGGAAGGCCATCTAAGGAGTCATCCCCTCCGGGGGTGGGCATCACGCTCATTTTAGATAATGGCGATTCTGGCGAACCGTAAGTTGTACGCTCGACATGTTTTAGACTCTGCTTGTGAGTGGGTCTAGAGTTTGATCGTGAATCTTCCGTCGTCGAAGAGGAGGAGGTTCCCAAAGGAGTACTCGCTGGTGTTATCGTCGACTCAACAATTTTCTTTTGCCGTCCAAGCGCTTTCGACGTTGGCGAAATTCCCTTTAGCTCCGCCCACCCAGGAGGACCCTCAATGGCTTTGCCATTGGACGGCTTCACTGAAAGGGAAGGCTGCACCTCTTGGATCGGTCGAGTTTCAGAAAGTCTGGAGTCAAAACCTGGCAGAGATCCAAGGGCTTTAAGGTGATTTGCAAACATTTTAGTCGTTGTCATTTCAGGAGTCCTTGGCGGTTTCCCCGAGGACGTGTTTTGCGTAACGACTACTGCTCGTTGGACATCAACGGGAGGATTTAACACTGCCTTTTCTCTTACCTCACCCGTAACCAGCATTGAGGGAGTAACCATCATTCGAACACCGTCCTGCAAACTGCATTTTGATTGTGTTGCTAGCATGCTCGATGTCTCGCTTGATTTTGAGGTACTTCGAAGGACTCCGGACTCCGCAGTCCTCACTGCTAACGCGGTTGTTTGAAGTTGCTTCTGCGTTTTTCTGCTTGTTTCCCTTTTCTAAAATAAAGAGTGGTCGAACAGAATGGAATAGTTTTAAAAATTATATTCTATATTCAAAATTCAATAAGATTATCCAAGAACTATCCATCGAATAATCCAAATTTGAGTTAAGTAAAAATGTCCTAGTTATCGAGATATTGGCACTTTTTTAATATTTGAAAAATCGTTAGTTTAGGTCAATTTTTCAGGTTTCGATGTCACTATATAAATTTTAGTATTTCATCGCATTGTCTTAAAGAATTTTTTAATTAAAAGAAAAAAAACGATATTTCAATAAAAAAAGAATACATTATGTACTCTTTTAATTTTCGATGCGGAAATAGTTCTCTACTCTGTTTTTTTTTTTTACTAATATAATTGAAGTAGTGCAATAATTTTCTTGATTTTTAAAAAAAGTGCAAATATTTTGAAATTCAGGAAATTTTTAATTAAGTTAAATCTATAGTTTACTCAACAGTCATGTCATGAGTTTATTTATTTTTTATTGGTTTGTAATACCTTTTTTCTTACCTCATCATGATGCTCTGCAGCTTTAAGAGTCGATAAAGCTACATGAGCCGTTGCTAAATTGGCTGTGGTTACATGGACCCTGTTCTTGGCAAGTTCTGGTCTCAAAGGAGCAACTATTTCCTCAAAATGTAAAGGGTCATCAAAGGAGCCCTGCATTAATATAATTAATGTGATAATTAAAATTCATTCAAAACATTTTACCGGAGCACTGCTTCCATGCAAAGTACTATCGGAAAAATCGCTTTCCGGTATCGCGACTAGTTCAGATTCAGTGTCATCGGCTTCCAAACTTGAGTCCTGATATTTTCTGAAGGTTGGCTGTGACTGCTTTTGGGGGAATGTGCCGGATTGGATTTTCGTTTTTGAAGTGGCGTTGGTGCCGCTGGTTCCTTCCGAGGGGAACATTGGACTTGGTGGAGGGCTATCCTGTCCTTTATCATCCGGATCTGTTCCCAATGAGGGTTGACTCACGTCTCTGGATCTACTGGCGGGTTGCATGTCCAGAATTGTGGTGGTCGGCATTCGTTTGCACTGGTGGAACTGCGCTTTAAGGCAGTTGATAACTATGCGGATGGTGTTGTTCACGTAACTGATAAAGGGCGGTTGGGTGTACTGGTACTTGTACAAGATGACCAGAATCGACATGAGCCAGTTGCGACGCACGTATGCCTCCAAAAACCATAGGGAATAGTTGTGCGCTAGACTGGTGATAGCTTCGTTGTTGTTTTGAGAGAAACCGTTCGAAGGACTAGGAGAGTACAAAAGGACCTGCAATGCCGAGGGCAAAATCATTCCTCCGATTAAATGGTTTTGGTCCAAAACTTGTGGCAAATTCGCTAAAAATGCGTTGAATACAGCTGAACACCTACAAGTTTATAAAATTAAATCTACATATACTAGTTTAACGTCATAACTTTAGTACCTTAGTTTGGTAGGAACAATATGAAACGTTTTATCCAGCTGGTTGTAGCCCAACAACAAGAAGAGGTGCTTAAGAACAATTCCCTGTGTCCTAACCATTGGCTTTTCTTCCGAAGGGAACGCTTGATCAACTCGCGACATGAACTGCATCAACAAGAAGACTAATAAATGAATTGTTTCCTTGTCGGACTCTTCCAGATCAATAATGCGATGGATCACTCCAGATAAATTCGTTTCTTCTCCAGGGCCTCCAAATGAATGAATGTGACCATCTGCAAAGCACTTTTAATATAAGAAAACGGACTGACTATTCTAAGATAATTTGTAGCCGTCTCGGGCGCGAAACAAAATTTTGGATGTGTATATGCATCCAAAAAATCGCACATACTTTACAATTACGAAATTTTTAATATACAGTATAAACATGGAAAAAAAGTCGTACAGTTTTTTCTGAATTTTTTCTACACCCTTAAAAACTTAAATTAATCGGAGTCGTTTTGATAAATTATTAAAAGTACTACGATTATGTAAGAAAAGATAATATGTAAATTTGTCGACATTTGTCTGTTATTCATAAAATTTAAGTTAAAGAATTTAATTTTAAGACATTGTAATTAAAGATTTGAGTTTAAGGTTTACGATACGCTTTTTATTGAATTGAAGCTCTGAAATGAAGTGATTGGGTAAAAAATATAGATGTTAAAGAACTCACATGAATATTGAGTAAAAAAGTATTAGTATATAGTTCCTATCGATTTTGTCATAGTAAATATCAATGTATTAATTAATGTTTTATTCACAGTATTTACAACTTTTTAGATTTAGAAATATGTACGTAACAATTCAAAAATCACGATGTTAATAAGATTATATTTTGGTATTAAAGTCTAGGGTAAAAAACAAGTATTATTGATTATCAGATTTTCAGTTGCGTTCTACTGTATATAAAAATTTCGTAAAAATCATATATTTCGCGTATGCGTTCTGGATAAATACCCAAATTTCGCAGCCGAGCTCAGCGAGACAACAGAAGGACGTCATGCCACAAAATACTTCGTTTCTGCAGCTAACTATAATACCAAACATTTTCTGAAGATTGTCTACGATCTACTCCTCTACAACATGCAGGTACATTGATGAAAGACGAAGATGAGCAGTACTCGGACAGAGGGCCGCTATAGATCTAACTAAGGGAGAGAGGTGGTATGGCTACGATTGACAAACTCTAATGGCAAAAGGGAGATAGTTATACAACACCGCATGTCGCCGGGTCAGGTTTGGAACACGTGTGCGACGGTCCATCATTCCGTAATTCACGTAAGCGCCTGAGAACAGTTGCAAATGGACGACAATTTTTTGATTTCGGCAGTCCTTACACAGCGTTAGAAGTCTTACGAAGAGAACAGGAACAGAGACAGCGAGAGAAAGAAAGAGAGAAACAATACCGCGCATGCTCTAAAACCTACCTGGAGCCCCGGTGGTGGGGGGACCGGAATCGCCAGCAAGGTACCGTGACGAGGAGGATTGGTGCTGGGAGGGGTGGGACTGAGAGGGGCTGGTATTGGGGGCAGGCAGTGTTGCCATGGATGCTGATGGGGCTTGAGAGGAAGCTGGTGCTGAACTGGTCTGCTGCGAGTGGCGATGAAAATGAAATGAGTGAGAATGATGCTGGGGGGTGTGGTGCCCGAAAACGGGTTGACTTGGGGTTAGTGTGGTACTACTATGATTAGTTCCTGATAAAAACTGACCCAGGCCAAAACGTGAAGTCTTCCTTTTGAGGATTGGTGCCGATATTTGCCGGCTGTAAATCTTCTCCTTCTCTATAATGAAAATAATAATAATAATAATAATTTAATTTCTTTCAAAAATTTATAGTAATAGTACCTACCCATTTTTGAATCCTGTCGTGGTATGATGCTGGCAGGTGCTGACATAGTCCTCTTGTAAGGCCACTTAGTACCAAAAGAAGCGCTTAATGTTTTTGCCATGCTACCTGTAGTATCTGACTGACTTAAAGCTTCTCTTGCTTTAGTAATTTTGCTCGACAATATTTCACTACCATTTTCGGAATTCCTTAGATCCCTTAAATATGAGATATCTCCACTCTTCTCTAGGTTTATTTGTGCTTCTACAAAAAGTGTATCAAATCTGTTTAAGAAAAAGTCCCAAGAGAGGACTTTTCTATCTGAAAGCGAATTATGTAGTTGATAAAGTGACTGAAGAACAACAGGACGATCAACAATGAATTGGTCAAACTGTGACTCCAAACAGAAGAGCAATGACCTAATGGCATAGTCATGAATTGTTCCAAGATAAAGTGTGGCACGTTGAGCCACATGAACATTTATATCGTCCATACTAGCTATTAGATGGCAAAAGGCTGTAGCAAGAGCTGTTTGTAGACCCACTTCCTCTCGCAGCGGAGTTGAGTCCATGAATCTTGTTATAACTGTTACCCGTTCTACTGCTGTGAATCGAACCCTCCAATCCGAATCATGGAACGCTTCTTGAACGACCCTCCAAAATACATCAGATCCAAGTGGTAGGGTAATGCAGTGCAGGAGCAAGGGAACTCCAACTTGGCAAATATGGGAATGTTCGGCGTTGCACAGCTCCCATAGACTGTAATTTCATATAGATTTAAAGGTCAACAATTTTCTCTAGGTATATTCAGTTAAGGATGGAAAAGGACGTGGCTCTTAAGGTTAGGATTACTTCTAGTAAAGTTTTTTACCTTATCAAGAATCACTTTTTGAGAGCATTTAATAATTATTATATTATGTTTAGTAAGACTGTTACGAAGATTTACCTATTTCGAAAATTCAGTACATAGTAAGTTCCCCTTTTTTCTTCGGCATGTAAAATTTGTAGAATTATCAGAAGTACCTATTCAAAAGTTTCATACGAACGTTAGAATGATGCCCGTTCTTAAGAACGAAATCGTAGTGACGCACAAGCCTTTGACTCTAAGCAATAAATTGAACATTTCTAGATGATCATCTAATTAGTAAATTAATGGCTAGAAGGACGACCCAACTTACAAAAATACCTAAATAGCTTTGGTATTGAAACCACCAAAGGCGAGTATTAAATGCATTCAATATGCAAATACATACTTAATTTGATGCAGATTGCAATATAGAATATCAAGTTATTATAAATATAAAATATGACCACTAATAAGATTTTCTATAGTAAATATGCCTTTTTTAAGATCAGTAATTGAATGCGCATCAGTTATATACAAACATATAATATGTATATCAGTAAAAAAATATAATACTACATACTGTTATAAATATTATTTGATCAATTTTCACGTTAATATGTTGAATTTTTAGCTACATAATTACAAATTAATCATGTATCGATTTTTCATGCCAGCAATTTTCGACCTCGGAAGTAATATGTACATATGTAAGTATCCGCTAAGAACCACTTCTTTGTCCGTTTCTGCATGAATTTAACTTACTTTTTAATTAGCAGGTTCTCCTGGCACCAAATAAAAAAGCCTCGCTGATCTCGCGCTGCTTTTGTTAAGGCATCTCCATGTAGTGCCATCACATTTAAACATTGTAAAATGTAATAGAGTATGTCGGGTTTTTTCACTGTTGGGATTTCCTGAAAATGAAAATGAATGATTCAGATGTATTATGTATAATTATAGTGGAGTAAAAATCAGTTTTAAATTTTCTTAGTAATTTTGAAAAAAAATAATCAATTCAAAACGGCATTCAAACCGAGCGTAGGATATACCAAAATAAACTATTACTATCAGAAAGTTCAACCTTTGTTGTTTCAGGTCTTCCTTTAAATTTCCTACATTTCGAAAAGATTTTATTTGATTATAATATGGTCGAAAAGAGTCAGTACTATCAGTTAAAAACTCACAGTTAAGAGCTGATGAATGTATTGAAGTGGTTGCGGCAGTGATTCTAGTGAAAATTTAAATTTTCCAACAGAAGTATGCCAAAAATCGTCTCCGTCCTCGTCGTCCGGGCCTTCTTCTGTAATGCTATCATTTTTGTCAGACTCCACAGTTCCCACAAGTTGTGGTTTTGCTACTTGGACAGTTGCAGTGGCTGTAAAAATGAAACATAAAATTCCGAGCTTATTTTTATAAGTAGATATCAAAGTGAAAAATGATTTATATTTATGATATGTATTTATTGATCGTATCTGCTGAAAAAGGATGATACTGCTACTGGTTTCCCCCTCGCGTTCTAAAGTTCAAGATATTCACGTATACAATTTTGGTAGATAATAATAGGATATTTTCTCAATTTCGTTTTATGCCTTTGTACTCTTATTGTTAGAGTCAAAATACCTCAATATCCTGTAAGTTCAAAATAAAACAATAGTAATATTAGTGAGCATCCTTACCAACATCCGCATCTGAAAGAGTCACCGATCTCGCTACCGCCGTTACGACTTTTTCGGAAGGTATAATAGCAGCTAAATCGAGTTGTTCAGACACGGTTTCAACTGTCGCAGTCATAATCTGTGAAATTTAAATATCATATAAGACTAAGAAAATATTTAATTATTAAAGTTCCGAGATATAATATTTTACAAAAGTTAAGGACACCATTTACCACGAAATAAGTAATAGAATCTAAAGAAGTAAATAATAAGAAAAATTATGAAAGAACATAACTTGTGCTACACCGATCATTGGACACTGTGAATTTTTGCACATTTAATAAAATGAAATTATATGAAAATGGTGCACTGAATAGAGAGGAGGGCGGCGATCTCAGAAGGATGATTTAAATAAAATAAATAGAAAATATTTGCTGAAAATAAATAAATAATAAATATTATCCACACACATACAAGATACTTTGGGGCGACAACATATAAAACATCAAGAGGTTCGGCTCGTTCGCGTCGCGGTCCTGGCTGCGTTCCCTATTCAAGCCGTGGTGGATTAGACGCATACACGTTTGGGAAATCTTTGGCAACATTTGTTCAAATTTCAAACACAAAATCCCTAACATCATACATATATTACAATTTTTGATTTTTAAGAATATTTTATTAAGATATAAAATATAGTAGTACAATATAGTAAATACAAGCAAATACAAAATCCGTTTGAATATCACTTTAAATAAAATGAGTGCCATTAGGTTACTGATATTATTAAATATTTATTTCCACTATCAGTGACTCATATCGCCCCACATGTATTGATAATTTTCTGACAAATAAAGAAATTGTTATGGATTGCTTGTATCTTAAAGTTGATTTAAAAAAATTCATTTCATTATGCTTTTTTATTAAGTAGGGAATGTAATGAATGATTATTATTATCAAAAAAACATAAACCACCAAATAACGATTATCAGATAATTTTTATTTTTGAATCGCTCAATAACGTCTACGAAGTGATTTTTATTTTTCGATCACTCGATAAGAAATATAAAGTAAATTTTATTTTTCGATTAGTTGATAACGAATACGAAGTAAATTTTATATTTCGATTGCGCGATAACTATTGCCAAGTAACTTTGAATATGGTTAATCGCTTGATAACGATTATTAAATTTTTATTTTTCAATTAATTTGGTTCATAACGATCAAGTAAGAATTAATAATGTAAATAATAATAAGAAACAGTTTTTAACCGACTTGAACAAAGAAGAGGTTATCATTCCAAATTATGCCTGTTTTTTTGTCTAGTTTCCACTCCTTAACGGAAGAAAAATCATGAAATGAGTTTTATTTCGAATAATTAAAAAATAAAAATTATTTGGTAATAGTTATCGAGCGCTCGAAAAATAAAACGTATACTTGAAAAAAATTAAATCTTTTAATCGCAATATTTTTGTGTCTAAGTATGAAGTATGAAATATGTAATTGATTTTAGCTTGGAATAAAGTGATGATTTTGTTTGTTTTAAATTTTCGAAATAATCATTATTTTCGGTTATTGATTTATTGATTAATAACTTACGGCGTGAATTGAGTAGTTATGGAATTAAGTTCTACTGTCACTGTGCAGTGATAGTAGAATTGAATTTATATACATACATACATATGTATTATATTATTGCTGATAGTAGAATTTGAATTTACTCTACTATTGAACCATTTAGCATAGTGTGATTATTATATTGTACTACATATAATTTTATGGGTAATACATCCAAATATTGTACCAACTTTCTTAGAAACATGATATTGTTATATGCAAACGATTTTGTTGCATTTTCCTATTGGAACTGTTCTTTTAGAAATATTCAGATTTTCAGATCAACTGCGTGCAATCCACTCCAGCTCGACTGAGGGTTCGACTATAAATAATCAAGAGAAGATCGATATATTTGACAAGGGATAAGGGTATAGAAGATTGGAAGTGATTATTTACAAAACATGAAAGCAGAAAATGGCCAGACGCATCCCGAATTAGAAAAGTGCTTATGATAGCCGCGCTGCTCCTCCAGACTAAGCCGGATCATTATTTACACGGAGGAGGCGCCAGGACTCGCTCCAGCCTACTCGTATAAAGAATCACACAGAATATGCAAAGTAATTCTATTCGAGTTTCAAGATAGCACAACATCTAGGTTCTCGCTTGCTTTAAACAGCGCAAAGTACCTCGTCTGTAGCGTGGACGTTTCGTGTTAATTCATTTTCGGAACTGCCGCGTTCGCTTGTCTATAAAAAACAAAAAAAATTGGGCGCAACTGAAAAACTGTCCAACATCATGATCAAAATGAAGGTCATCCTACTGGCGAAACTGCACTTTTATGGGCTGAGTGTGGCCAGTAGGATGCCAAACGACTCAAGGGCGCGCCATCTTGAGAAAGATGTGGCCATTTTGAGCTACACCTTTCTTAAGCAATAAAAGCAGATCGCCCCCGTAGTCAGCGCTACTCACTCTACGCGTTCACTTATCCTAAATTAAATATGCTTAAAAATTAGTGGAATACATACAGAGCAAACGTGGGGCATATGAACAAGAACACCGCCCACTGAGTGGGGTTCTGGCTGGGGTACGGCCACAGGAACAGGTCCTAGAAGAAAACATTTAAGATTTAGTATATTACGTCAGGATGTCTTAATTAGCATGTCTTTCTTAAAAGCTCAAGTGTTGCCAGACAGCGCTCGCAAATCGAAACTTAATTGAACTGAAACAACGAGTGTCAGATGTGCAAAAAATATAACGGTCCCAAAGGATGAGAAGAAGAAGAACTTATTTAGAAGCCATGCAAAGGAGTATGGTGTTGTTACTACTTTTCAGTTTTAGTCATCTCACATCAGGTCAGTTCACTAGAATTTTTAAAATACGCTTAAGATAATGGTTTAATTTTTTGATATCTTAACTGGTCCAATTTGCCATACTCTAAAAAAATTTAGTAATTTTAAGTTAAAAGTTAGCATACGTTAGTAATCATACGCATTGAAATACAGTTGATGTATTATTGATTCACTTATTTACAATTTCAAAAAAAGTTTGTGTCTAAAGGTTGGTTCATAGACAATCGGTGAGTGGTTTTTTTTTTTAAACTACATATATGTGAAATATTTATACGAAATTATTTGCAATAAATAATTGGAAGGTATACCCTCTTGAATAAAGGAACAACAGTTTTTATAAATTCTTTGCTGTATTGCCGGCCAGTAAAAACAAAAAATAAATTCAGTATCGTAGTGAAACATGATGTCTTGACTTTGATCACTTTTTAATAAGGATCAGCGTTTTTCAAAGAGTTCGGTTTGTCATTCTGATAAATTGGTTATGATTTTTTTGCTGCATGGTCATTTTTATATTCAGAACGAAAAGAACGTTTCGTATAAGTTTTAAGCTTGGGTGGGCTTAGTTCTTATTTTTGTTTTTTTTTTGTTTGCATATAATTAATTATTTATGAATTCTTCACTTATTTACCAAAATAATTATAACAAAATTCGTAGTAATTTTATAATTCATTTAATTTCTTTAATTCCGTGAACAGACCTATGCGAGGCATTATGAAAAATGTCGGATCTACATATCTGAGTTTGTTCTACTAACACTCAGCTGAATTGCTAAACTTCTCCTTTAATCGAATAACTATGGGCTCTTAATTTTGACAAAAACAATCACCAATAAATCGCCAATAAATTAAAATATGTAATTTTATTGTATTGTGTGTTAAGTAGAACAGAGCCCAAACGCGCGTCGATTCAGGATTAGAAGCGAGGATGCCGTGTTGTTGGTTTTTTTTTTATAAGTATTATGTTATGTAGTATGATTTTTCGTGGCTATGTATCTACTGCTACAAAACTATTTATTGTTTGGCTTGGAAATGATCGCTCGAAAACTGTTTTACATTAGATTCACCTGCCATAATAATTATCTTTCCAGGGTCGTCTGAAAGACATGGTAACCCTTTTCATTTTATGAGTTTTGTGATAGGGGAGAAACAGAAGTTTTGAATTATTTACAAGTTGTAAAATATCATCGTTAAATTATGCTGCAAGTTAAACACTAAGAAATAGAAAGTAGAGTTTAGTTTAAGGAGCTAGATAGAGGTGCAGCTAAGAGGTCTTTCCAACAACCTTCAGAAATATGAAGTTATGGGATATTTACCTGCAAATCCCCCCAAGGGACCGAGCGGTATAGGTAGAGGAGCCATTGAAAGAGAAACGTCCCGATCTCTCGATTTATCCTTATCATTTTCTGGTGGACTCTTACGAGCGGATTTCTCCTCCTCAATGATTTCTTCAATCGGTGGCTTAAAAATGTTTAATCAATTTTCGTGCAATACAAAGTGTAATTCAAGTATGCCTTACGTCAGGAGGACGCACTGGATTCTGAGGAGCCATGAATTGCACCAGCTTCGTAGATAGCTGATGCCACATTATAGATGCTTCACAATAGGCACATTCTCCTACCTGGAGGAAATTTTTAATTTTTAAAATATAGAAAACTTACGACAAACCTTAAGGGAGCAGACATGAGTACTGAGGCCGACCCTAGCAGCTGTAACCATGCATTTAAGGAGTCTGCAAACATTTTCTGAGACACTCGTATGAATGCCCAAATGTTGCTCCACGTCCTGAAGTTCCATCTGCTTCAACAGGATGTCCAACATTAAAATGCAGCATGTGAGATTATGCTCAGTATCCGTAGAGAATTCAGTATGACGCGATGTAGGTGCCTCATCATCAGAAATTGCAGAAGTATTCCCAGAGTCGTCTTCAACTACTGGAGCTGGAAAATATAATGATAATGTAATTTTTGGCTTAATTAAAAATTATTATCACCTACATATAGAGCTTCGTCGAGGAGGATGAGGCTCCTTATCTTTTTCTTTCTGTGTAGACTTTGTCCCTTTACTTTCCTTTTCTTTCATTAGCTCATGTTGCACCCCATACTTCATAATCCTAACTCCATCTCCAAACATAGCAAAAAGTTGCGAAAGTGGAATTAGGATTTCTAGCTTTGAAAGGATTTGAAGCCAATGAAGCGCTTGCTGTTGGACCTTTGCTGTAGTCTTTTCAAATCGAATCGCTACAAAGTTATACATAGTCTTTGGATCAAATCCTAATGGAGACATTTCAGGATCGAGAATTTTACTAAGGACAATTTTTAGCTCTTGAAGTTCTTTTTCGGCCACATCATTTGTTATAGCTTCCATCCAGTGTGGCATGACAAAATCCCAAATTTCAGAGGTGATTACCTCGTATGGGACCAGACAAATAAGTCGTTGTAGGCCTTCTTTAAGATGGCTCGTACGGGACGCCAGGGTCTCCCAATGTCCCCCAACCCTAGAATACTCTGGGGGATGTGGTAATAGGCATGAAATAAAAACCTGTGGGATAATTTTAAAATAAATTATTTTTTTCTTCTGCGAGGGTTTTATGTTAAAATTATTACGTTGTAATGCATCTGGCAAACATCCTTGAGCCACTGGCAAACATGATCGATCTTCAGCTTTTCAATAGTGCTTTCTACTTGCCCAGCCGCTGTAAAGATATCGTGGACATTCAGGAACATCCAGTAAGTATCTGAAAAAGGCTTACAGTCATACGAGTAAGCGGTCACGTGGAACCAGTGAAACAACATTGACAGCAGCCTCCCTAAGATTTCGACGGGAGTATCGGCGGTGGGCGTGCATCGGCCAACTAGCAGCCAAATGCCATAGCGCCCCAAAAGTTGCCTCTCTTCCAGGGAAATATTATCCTGTAGGCCATTAGTGGTACCGTTCTTTGGCTCACTACTTGAGCCAGAATCCTTACCTGGTTCAAAATTTAGGGGTTTTGCCTCACGTAGTAGGCTTACCACAGACTCGATCATGTACATCTGCATTTCTGGATCCATCTGCCAAGCAGGTGGAAGGCTCCGATGTACCACATGATCACCTCCACGTCTTGTATTGTGCCGATTCCCATGGCACTGGGAGCAGTATCGGATCGGGTGATTCCCATTGTAACTAGCGCACTCGGTTGAAAAACATATCGAAAACGCTGATTTTTCGGTCGATCGACAATTTTTATTTTCGCACACCATCGATACTTGTTGCATTGGATGCAAAATATCACCGAACGTAAGATTCGGATGCTCCCTGTGGATCTCATTTGCACATTCAATACAGAGGTAGAGCGGTGGGGGACAGTCAGGAGCATAGGTGATACTAATCCCGTGATCATAGCATACTTTGGCGGCCTCTGCATTTCCAGCATTTGGACACTGTTCACGCTGACATACAAAGGGCACCAGGTCGTCTAAAATGGGATACATTTATTAAATTGTATATATTAAATTAAATGCCTACATATAGGTTATAGCATTTCCGCACTAAATTAAACCTTTTTGGAATGAAATGAAACCATTTTTAGATTATGTACATTAAACCATTCTGAAATTCAATGAAACTACAATCCAAACTGAATTAAGCCAAGAAATGAGACTGTTTTCAAATGGCATAAAATAAATCGTCTGAAAAATATTGTAGAAAGAAAATATTTGAATAAAAAATAAAAAATAACTGGTATTTTTCAATTAAACTAATAAAGTACATCAGAATATTTTGTTTTTTTTAAAAACAGTGTATCTGAACTTTTATGTTTAACCCAAGTTAAAACTTCTTATTTTTGGCTCGAAAAAATAAGGAACTAAGTTGTTTTTCTTTTGTTAATTTTTGCCCGAAATAAAATCGAGCTTTTTTTTCTAGCTCATATCATTTTAATAAATTCTCTTAATGTGCAGATTTTCATTTCGTAAATGTCACAGCTCAAATAGTGGACAACAATCAGCTTTTCGAAAATATCAGTGAATGTTAAAGATAAAATTTAGTGAAGCTCAAATGATTAAACTATGTAAATAAAGCAATTTATATAATTCTTAATTGTTCATCAAAATAGTTTAAAAATATGGCACATCTTACTGGTTAGCTTGCATAGAAGTCCTCGTCTGTCGAACAGGTTTGGATCAAATGCAGGCCAGTAATAAAATAAAAGTTTCGCTGCCGATGACCTGGAAGCAGCTGTTCCATAGGCAATTACACAGAGAATGTCCTTCACCACGTTATGTTTCAACGTCATCAAGCATTCCAATAACTGACAGTGATGAGCTGCCGATATAAATGATGGTTTTAATTACTAATTCACTAGTGTAACAAGATTCACTTACCAGGATTGTTTGAATATTGAAATACAAGCATGATAACAGCCGACACAGATTGACAAGCTTGGCACTCTTGCTCATCTGGACTTTGTCTTGCTGTAAGAGAGTTTGAATAAAAACCAATAGTTATTTTTGAAAAAAAAAACTAAAATATTGAGCGAGATATAACATAAATCGGTTCTTGACAATTTAACTATTTTTGTCATTTAATTGCAATTTCAATTTAGCACGAAAGAAATCATTATTCTCAGAGTGAGTCGTACTCGTATTTGAAGTTCTTTAAATGTGATTATAAATTTCTTTATCAGTTTTCCCATATTGCTGATAAAATACTTCGTTTTCCAAATTTAAAAAATCCAATTTTTCTCAAGAAGAGGTTGCAAATAACTTGGGCTCAAAATATATTATAGGTTTTATAAAGATCTATGAATAATAATTTGTTTATAATTTAATGTGGAAAAAAAAGAAAATAGAAAAGTTAAATTAAATTCAAAAACAGGTTTTTATATACATATTTCGACACACTCATTGAAACAGAAATTCATTTGAAGAGTGAAAAGGTGGTGGAAGACGGATTTATAAAGTATGTGCTACTCAAAGCAGTTCTATGTCCATAATAACTTCATATATCAAGTTATAAATTAAAACTGTAATAATACTTACTAATGGTGAAGGGTAATATATAGTAGCACAGGGCATTGATAACATCCTGGTGAAGAGCTGCTGGTAGGACCGATATTGTCGAGCTGGCTAAATACGGCAAGTTGTCTATCAAATCCTTGTCGAGGAATGGTAAAATACATCCCAGACACTGAAGCAGGGCTTTCCCAAACGCTTTTGATAGTAATCAATCAATTTGGGTTACAAAATGAAGTCATTGTCCTTACTAATTTGCCCATACTGAATGCAAGGCGCGACGTCCACCAGCATTGTAAGAGCATTGTACAAATTGCCGTACTCCAAATTCGGGTAGGCTGACATCCGCACTTGGTCCTGTGATGGATCTTTGATCATTTGATGCGGTGAACTGGGAACATCTTTGAGGACAGCTAGAAAATTTTATTAAAAGATTTATATGATTCAACGAATAACTTTTTCGCGGGGAATATAAATTATTCTTACTAAGAAGGGTTTGTGAAAAATATTTAATGGTGTTAGCTATGTCCAAACCAGAAGGCGCTGGGAGAATATTGTGGAGCAGCCTTAGATGGTAATCATGAAGGCAACGCAGCTTTGCTTGAACTGAAATTAAATCAGATTAATATTCATAAATCTATGTTAAACTGCGTGTCTTATAAAAATGAAGCTTACATGCTGCGGCTCTGGTGCCCATGTTAATGAGCTGTACTTTAAAGCTGCCGGTCATTTAGGCCGTTTGCTAATTTATTTGATTTCTAACAAAAAAGCTGAAAAACGGAAATTCGTGTAAAAGTAAAGCCGCTGCAAGAAATGTATACAATAAATAATTTGTGTCATATTTTAAATATTTTGATATTGATGCTTTTTATATTAATTTTATTATCTTTTTATTATGATTGGTTTTTCAGAGCTTAGTTGGTATGAAAAGGTTTAGGAGACCCATGCGTTTTGTAGCTTAATATAAACATTTGGTTGATTTAGTTTTTTCGGAAATGTAGGTATACATAATTTCGAACAAATATAAAAAATTCTTAATTGTTTTTGAAATTGAAACAATTAAAGATAAAGCTTCTAAAAAAAGTACCAGAGAACTCAAATTAAAATATACAAATATGAAAGCAAATAGCTGTACAAATGGCTTAAATAAAAATTCTATTTAAAATTATACAAAAACATCATAAGCAGCATTTTGCATAAAAATCTGATTTTTTTTTATATTAATACCGCCAAGAGGACGAGTACGGCTCTGTAATAACATTAGATATTATAATGTTAAAATTCCAATTTAATAACATAATGATATACATAAGATCGAATTATGAACCAAAAATATTAATTAAATATATTAAAACCAAAAATATTAAATATTATACCTCTTGAGTAAAAAAGTTGAAACAATCTCAATGTTATGTAAAATAATAAAATTGTAAAATAAGACGAGTTTTTCTTATCTTATCTGTTACTTATTTGAGATAAAATTATTTTGTAATTTTAGTAATAATATAAAATTAATATCAATTCAAGTAAAGTTGTAACGTTACAAAAAACTTTACTTTTTACTTTATTAGAGTGCTTTATTAGAGTGGTATTCTACTTTTTTGGTATTTGAAAATTTTTCTATACTTTAATTTTGTATCTATAACGAAGATCATAGTACAAAAATACAAAATAATAAGAGTATCGAAAAATTTGAAGAAAAATAATACAAAGAGCCACAAAGCTTGTCGCACACGTGTCTACCCAAATTGCACGTAACAATCAACAAGTGGTTGCAATGTCTTTGCACGTGGTATGTTTGTAACCGTCAAAACAGGGGAAACCGGCTACTCAACTGTTGATTGTGGTCCAGCCAGATCGCATGTGCAGAAATTTGCAACATGGTGGATGCTGGATTTAAGCAAGATGGAGGAATGGCTGAAAATCACTTCAAACATTACGTAACTAGCTTTTGAGCAAATTTTAGAAATATAATGATTTTTTAATTATCTGGAAAATTTCGTTCGTGAATGATTTTTTTGAAGAGTGATGTTCTCGTAAATGAACAAATTCCCTAATTTGTCCTAATGTATGGTCCATCCAAAGGACTTATTTTTGGAAAGGTTGCATTTTAAAGTTTAGTGATTTTCTCGGAATTTGAAGATAGTAAAAGGGTTCACTTATTTTATAGTTGATACAAATAGTTTTTCCCTAAAAACAATTTTTACTCAGAATTAATTCACTCTGTTTTGCCACACCTAATACATAAAACTAGCACTATCAAAAACATTTCGCACTATTCTTGTGACTCTTTAAAACAAAAATTGAGGTGAAATTTTCAGGCTTTTACCTGGGCTTTTGGCACTCAAATTAACATTTTTAAGGAACTTTTTTCGCGACAATCGGACGGAATAGTTCCACTCCCCAAGATGTCCGACGAGCGAATGGGGGTTTCTCTGATAAGGGCGGAATATGCGTAGATGCATCCTCCGGTTGCTGAAGCACATGGGGCTGAAGGGAAAATCGATTTCGAGTCAAGGGAGTTCGTTCAGCTGATTTCTGCCAGGAAATGGCATTGCATGGAAATATTTGCTCTACAGGTGGGTCCACGTCCACCCCCGTTTCACCTGTTGCTTTGCTGATAAGCAACCATAGCTTCAACTGAATTTTCAGAGAAGCTACTTCTCTTTGTGCAACTTTTACTTGCTCTTAGTCTTAGGTCAATTGAAGAAAACATGTTTAAATTTTTAATGCAACTTACATCAGAAATTAAATTCAAATATTGCTTTTATGGCAGCTACGTCTATATGAACCTTTTGTAATTTAATATGCTTTCATCAAATAAATTAAAAGGCTATGGAACCTACATTACAAACCCCACAACTCTAATATGCTTAGTAAGAGCTTTGAAATGGTAATATTTCATACATCGTCATAAGGATTTAGGCTTTCATTTGAGCCATGTTGCGAACTCTTTTCACGTTCCATTATTTTTTTTTTCAAATCTTCAAGAATACTCAAAATACAAACTGTTTTAGATATATTTACCCTATTTTTCTCAAAAACCTCGCGAGATAAAGTATTTTAATTTTCAGTTTTTTAATCTACCAAAAAAAATTCTATTGAAGTTATACCGTGTTAGGTATTAACGTGTAATACCTATTTACACCGATTGAAATACTTGAACGAAAATTAGTAAAGATTAATGTAGTTAAATGATACACATAAGTGGTTTTCAATAACCTGTTTAAATTTGGTGTGAAGTCATCATCCATTCTTGGTTAACATTGGTTTAAGTATAAAAAACAAAAAACAAAATATAATTTCGCAGAGAAAGATTTATTTATTGTGGAAGGATATAAAATATAGGCTGCAGTTGTCAAAATCACATCGTTCAAGTGAAACGTTTTTAACCCCAAAACCCCCTAAAGTGCCTATACATAAGAAAGAAAGTAAATCCAAAAATTAACAGATGTCTTTTAAATTTTTTAATTTTAATAATCAGAATGATAATACAAAAACACGTTCGCTAAAATATATAGGGTAATATTATTTACATTATATTGTATTAGTACAATTTCATTATGTATTTATTTCGTTTTTATTTTAAGTTTTTATAAGGTCCACTCTTTAGTTGGACGACAAATTTATTAAATACCTACATACATATGTATATGATATAAATCAACTAAATATATATGTACATAGTTGAAAAATAAATAAATAACACAAAAATATCGGGGTTGGAACAAACAAAAGTTACACCTTAATATACAGGGTGTCCCAAGTAAAAATTACATTAGTAAAGATATGCTAATCGAATATAAATAATAATAAATAAATATAAAACTACTCCCGTTTTTAACCTTAGATGTTAAGATATAGAAAATCTGAACTCTGTAAATATGTATACATATTATGGTGTGCCTATATTTTTATTAAAAAAAATATAATTTATGTAATGAATTGCATCAGAGTGGTGCTAATCTATAGTGATGCCATTTTCGAAATGTGCCCCCAGATGGTAAAAAATTCCTCCCGAAAGGTTCTTCCCATTAATAACCCGTGACACGATACCGACTATGTAACGTGCTTTCACATTTCCACTTTGACACCAGGAAAAATTGAAAACTACAAAAATTGTGGCGTTTTGCCGAAGCCGCATCCAACTGATTCCCGGGTTTTGAGTCGCGGATATCGCGGCTCTCGCGGGCGAGTCGAGTATGCAAATTTGCGACCAGAGACCGCGGCAGAGCCTGGGAATCATTGGGGCGCTCTGTGACAGGAGGCGGCGTCGCGTCAGCACGACATTAAAAGCAATGAAAAACTTCAAAGCGGACTCAAACTCGGAATATTTACATAAACCAAAGGTGAGCCGAAGGAGTCCAGGTACCGCAAGAGGTGCCTGAAAATTGCGACTCCGCGAGTCGCCGCCGCAACCGTCGCCGCCGCCGCCGCCGCCGCCGCCACGCTCGTGAATCTTGTCGCTTTTGAGTTCCGTTCCACACCGGATTTTCCACACTCAAAATAATTCGCAAGGACCGCCAGAGAAAATTTTGTTCGCCATCATGTGGGACGTGGGTGGCTCCGTGACAAACTCATTTCGCTCCGACGTGCGGTCCGGACGCTGGGAATGAAATTCTCGAAGTGATTCAAAGTGGATCCAGCCTCCTCCTTAAGCTGTGGAAATGGCATTGGTGCCCTATAACCGCGTGTGTACCGTTAGGCGACGAAGGCGTTTTAATTGCCGATTATGACGAAATCAATGCGCGCGCCTTATTCAAGAGCCCAAAAATAATAATAATAAAAATTGAAAAATCCCAAGGCGAGGATCGTTTCGAGCGGCAAACCCTCCCCCGGTTACGTTGCGATGCGATGCGATTCGATCCCAGCAGCTCATAATTCATGCGGCGGCTAGATAAATTCCGTCGATTTAATTTCCGCTGGGACCAGCGCTTTCTGGGGGCTGATAAACTGTTGATTGGGTCATGAGTTATGCGATGGGGGTGGCCGGCCTGACTGTGATTTAACCAGATCCCAGAACCGAGCTGAATTAATCGCATCCAGGTGGGATCGAAAGGCAAAGGTGCTACGAATTCAAAAAATAATGAAAATAGAATCAAACTACTTATTTATGGCCTGATGCCATCCGCACCTTTCGGGGCAGGACATAATACAAAATTTTTTTATGAGAAAATACTATATTACGAAATTTTTGTTGGGCACTGAATGAATAAAGTAGCGAAAATATTGTTAATTTTATCTTTAATAAATCTGCTACAATTTTCAAAGAATTAAGGGAGTCCATATCTTTGAGGTTTCATTAATTTTTAACCGACTTCAGAAAAAGGAGGAGGTTGAATTTCCACTATGCTTTATTTTAATTTTTTTTTCTATTGAATACGCTACTTCTCGAAGGTAGACCCATTTAAATTTGAAGAAAATTAGGGGCCTATTTAACTCATTTGAGCAGCACGTTTAAAAGGCATAAACAACAAACAAATTAAAAACATGTTTCAAAACGTTTATGATAATATTTTTTATCCCTCTAAAGAAAAGCGTATTAAAGGACAATATACAAAATTATTGATACTTAAATATTTACAATATCTAAGTTATTTTTAGAGTCGGAAGTTTTTTAGAGGAAGAAAACATTTTTATAAATAACAAATAAGCTATACATACCTACCTAAGATTCAAACATAAATTATTTTTTCTTTTTAGAAAAACATTTTCTTTAAATATTGAATTTTTAATATTTATTGAATGTAAATTATGCGCAAACACTTCATCATCATTACGTAGCATTAAAATAAAATTTAAAATAAAAATAAAATTAACATTAAAATTAAAATTACAATCAAAATTGAAGTCGAACACAGAAACCTTTTCCGGGATGGAAAGTATCCTATGTCCTATTCCAGGACGTAAAGTAACTATGTACCAAATTTCATGAAAATCCGTTCAGCCGTTACGGAGCTGAGTGGCAACAAACTCATACACAAACTTTCGCATTTATGATATTATAAATAGGATTACTCGAATGCGGAATTTTTTTGGTGCTATTAAATAAGTCAATTCTTTACAAAGTCTAGAGGATTGTCTAATGTATTTATGGGTATTAAGTGATTGTTGCAAGATGTTTGGCTTAAGCTATGGCTTTAGAACGAGCAGCGGATAATTGTTTCGATGTCGATCTTAATCCCCAATCAGAGCTAATTACACAAATCGGTGAAAAGTCGTTCAAACGCCTGTGGGATCACACGAACTTACGTGGGAAAACCTAATGTCGATCTTGGGACCTGGTAAACGTGCAAATCACATAAAGACCAATTAATTCGACCAGATCTCGAGCTGGCCATTAAGAATTTATAAGAAATTATAAGACGTCCCCGATGGAGACGTTGAATGTCTCACGCAATCAGTTTTGCGTTTGCGGCAGCTTCAATTTCCTGAGGATTCTCGGTGCGTGGGTTGTCTATCTAAAATTGATCAGATGCGCGTTGACCGTGATTCTGCAGCTAGCCACTTCCGCAGTAGATGCAAGTGTTTCGGCGCCAGACAATGGCTGTCAATTAAATGTAAATGCACCGGCTAATTAGGTAGTGCAATCTCAATTCTGCCCATACGCCCGCTCCTCCGACTGGACCCCATAGGAACCTTCTCCCAGGCTGCACCCGTCGCGTTCGGGTAGGTTAATTGCCGCCGGGCATGGCCATGTAATTTCGTTAGATTCATTTTCATTGATGGATCGTACTTATTTAATCCGAGGCAGAGCTACTTGTTTTTGCACGAATATCCATCGGGCGATTGTTAGCAGCATGCAACGAATCTGCTCAAAATTAAGCAGTTTCGAGCTCCTCGGATTGAATGGACTTCCTGTCTTCTGAGAATCTTCGCTTAGAGACTTGAAGCGCTTCTTCGCAGGCCGCGGCCGCAGGAGCACCGCCCCTTCGAGCATTTATGCAAAAGTGTGATAATACGTGATCATCTTGTCAGGAGGCATAAATGTCTGCAAACAGGGCATTCGTTTGATTTGGGACAGACTAATTTGTGTGTTTAATTGTAACAGATCATATGCTTTTCATGCTGTCATGATGCCTAATCAATAATCTTTGGAGATCTAATCGTTTTTAGATGCTAGAGAGGTCAAAACTTGAAAAAGTTAACGAATCTTTTCTATAACCTATGGCTAATTTTGCGATTTTCAAATTGACGAATATTTTTTATAATTCCAAATACATTTTCTTTTAAGAACCAATAGTTTGAATTAGTTTTAGGAAATCGTCCGAAGCATTTTTCTTTAAATTTGTTCTTTTTAGGGTTCCGCTGCAAAACAAGGAACCCTTATATTTACGTGATATAGCTGACCAAGTTATGTTTATTTGGACTCAAACAACTGTTTGGGAAAAACTCACCAAAGTTTATATTTTATTAAGTAGTATTTAAGATTTACACATTTATGAGGGGGATATTTGAATTGGTTCAGTTGCAAAATGGTGCAAATAAATGAGAAATGCAAAAGTTGTACTGATTTAAAAGTACTAAAAATTAAAAAGTTATTTCACAATACATATTTTACCCTTTAACTCTTGTTCTTTTTATCCGTTTAATATTGGGTATTTTAAAATGTTTGTCTTCAGAATACCCTTCAGCTTCAGGGTATACCCCGGTGTAGAACGCACATTTTGCGAATTAAAGAAAACTATTCAATATAGTATGTACATAATATGTATTTTTGCAATACATAATTCAATTACATATTGAAGAGTTAAAATTAATTTTTTGAAAGTTTAAGCAACTTATTAAAAAAAATACGAAGGTGCATTCTATAGCATCTTGTAGGGTATTGGGGAGATATTTTAGGAATATCTAATATACTATCGATTTAAGCAAAAAAAAAAAACGAAAATCGTTACTTCCTTAATTGACTATCATAGAGAAAAAGTTTATCTTTCTCTCAGTGCAATTATTATTTGTTATTTACATTAGTTAGGCTCATATTTTAGCTTTTGCACATATTCCCGGTAAATCCTGATTCAGGTATTTGACTGAATAATCCAGCTCATAATCACGGTAGCGTTTCATTGCACCCATTTTGCGAGAGATGGCACACAATGGCCGGTGCGGTGGCTTGCCATAACTGCGCTCGTTTCAGCTAATTCAGACATTACCAGGATTGCATCAGTGCACCGCAGCCGCAGCATTGCTTATCTATTGCAGTTGGCAGCAGCAGAAATAATAAAAAAAATATCCCTCGCAAAGCTAATCGCAATTCGCAATGTGGCCGACTGTCGGTGGACGATTTTCCCCGGATGGGCGACATTTTCCCAATCCGATGCGACGACGAATGATGGCAATTTTCAAACAATGCCTCGTTGCATGATGCAGTGCCGTTTCCGATAAAATGTAGCCGGAGCACGCTTACCGCGCGATGCCCCCCCATCCCTCCAGTTGGATTTATTCGAGCGCCTCTGGATGGGTAAATCGCTTACGTTCTCAGGAAATTTTCGAGTTGGTCGTCCTACGCTCGAAACTAGGAAAATCTAATTTCGCGACTGACCTGAAGCCGTGCGGCTCGTCCACG
This sequence comes from Machimus atricapillus, assembly GCA_933228815.1. NCBI lineage: Eukaryota > Metazoa > Arthropoda > Insecta > Diptera > Asilidae > Machimus > Machimus atricapillus. The sequence continues at coordinate 10,723,236 of OW121785.1, forward strand.
AGGACGCAACGACACGACAAATGCAGCTCGCGTAATTAATGGAGCTGAAAAGCGATCGGTTCGTGCCGTGCCAAGCAGCAGCTTCTGTCGCTGCACGACTCCCAAATGACCAGATCCCAGTGAGCTGTCGCACAAAATGTCGCGAAATTTGCGTAGATCTCGCCAAGAAGATGATCGTAATTTATCGATATCGATCGGCCCAGTAAATCACTATGCAAAGTAGCTAAAGTTTACTTTTCTCAATTATTGGAGGATTTTCCTGCACGCAGAGCTCTTGCCTTTGCTTTTGAATATTTTCAAGACAAGCTACAAAATGCAAAATTTTTAGATTTTCTACACAATAGAAAACAATTTTAATTTTAGGAAAATATTTGGATTAAAAGTAACGAAGTGCACAATCTTTCTGTTGCATTTTCACAGTGGAACGAGAGGTCTGATTGTTTTAAATTCAATGGCACAAATTAGACATAAAAGTTTAAAACATGTGCTATCTTCTTAGTTATTACTATCTCTATGTATTATATTATTATATACATATGTACATATATGTTTCAAGCAACATATTTCACCTTTTTACACTACACCAAAAGCCTAGTCCTAGAAGCAAAAGTTGAAAATTTCGTTTTCTCCTATTGATTTTTAGTAGCTGCCTAAACGCAAAATTGTAAAAACTATTAAAAAAGGCTATTTTTGTAGGGTTTCTAGCGATTCCCTCGATGAGTCTCTTGCTCTTGATGAATCCTTAATTAAGACTATTATCGAGTTGATTTTTCATGTGCAGAAATATAAATTCTTTTGACACAAAAAAGGAATGAATTCGAATTTAATTCATTAGTAATTAATATCCTGAAGGTTCGTTAGAATTTAAAATATCTTTTCTTTCAAAATTGAATTTTAATTTATTTGTATTGTTATTGAAATCAAAGTAACTTTGATAAATTGCGGACGAGCGAGAAAATTTTTTCGGGTTGTCAGTTTAATTAAGGGAAAATTTCGCTTTGACAGCTTAAGAAATTCTCTTTAATTATTGGTTTTTAACAATGTCCATTCGAACAAAAGTTCTAGAATTAGTGGATGTTATTATGCGGGTTCCGCCCCTACTGGTGATCGATGAAATCCTCAAAATTAGCATGGGACTGTCGAATGGATTCAGCCTCAACGTCACAGGCGGTGGGGACTGGTCCGCTTTCGCGAAGGATAGCTCCGATGTAGCGGCGGATGGCAACATAACCGACCCAGCGGAGCCCGGACCCGTCAAAATAATGGAGGAGGATCTTTCCTACGATCCCGAGTTCTACCGCCTCCTGTTGATGACAATACTCAAATTTATTTCGTGTCTATTTGGTTGTTTTTGTGCTCCCTGTATTTTTATGTTGGGGACAAGGCACCTGGTGATAGTTTACATGTCCGTAATATCGGTCGGATTAATTTTTCTCTCCTACTGGAGCAACGTGGCAGCCCTGCCGCTGATAGAAAATGGGCCCTGCATTCTGGAAGACATTCTGTCGCTGAATATGTCCAACCTTCTAGACCCCGGAGGTGTTACAGTATCAATTTTGCCGTATCTCACTGCGCAATGTTTTATGGGGATGCTTTTCGCTTATTTCCACGTTGGACACAGGAACACGATAATTCAAAAGGTGCTGCCCTTCTGCTTCCTTATGCCCTTGCTCTTGGCTATGCTGCCTCTGCCAACCGCTATGCTGAAGTACACTCCTGCGTTTGCAGCTGTTTTGCCACTGGTCCTGACCAAAATCCCCCTATGGAGCAGTGCGATCAACGTAGGAAAAACGCTCTTCAACGGCTATCAATATGCTACAGATTTTGCAACAAACTACAGCCTCTCAGAGCTTGTGGAAAACGAATGGCAACGTCTTAATGTCCCATGTGTCTTACGGGCTTTCTGGATGATCAGAGTATGTGGGCAGCTTATAACAATGATCGCTACCACTAAAGCCCCACTCAGTTTCTTGACCACGGTCCAACAACTTTTGGTAACCGGCTGTGAGACTCTGACGGCGGTTTTGGGCATGACGAGCATAATATCTATAATATGCCATTATATAGGAGAACTGTTCAAATTTTTCCTCCTCTGGGAAGACTATGACGAGGACAAGTCAATTGGAACAGTGTTCGCCACCCTTTTCTACATCCTGGCGTGGCAGACAAGGCTAACGTCCCTTACACCTGAAAAGAGATTAGTCCGACTTTGTCGTAACTTGTGCCTTCTTTTCACGCAATTACTTCACTTTTTACATAATATTGTCTCCCCGATCCTGATGTCGTTGAGCGCCACCCGAAATCCTTCAAGGAAGAAGCATGCACGCGCCTTAATCGTTTGTGCGTTCCTCCTCATCGCTCCGCTGATCCTTCTGACCGTCTTGTGGTCAAGGCACACCCCATCAACCTGGTTGCTAACCATAACTGTCTTCTCAGCGGAAGTTATCGTAAAAGTCTTGGTCAGCTTGGCCACTTACACATTGTTCCTCCTCGATGCCAGACGAGACACATTCTGGGAGAAGCTGGACGATTATCTGTATTACATCCGAGTGTTTGGAAACTCCGTGGAATTCTGCTTCGGAATATTTTTATTCTTCAATGGCGCCTGGATCCTCATCTTTGAGTCAGGCGGAGCAATAAGAGCCCTCATGATGTGCATTCACGCCTCCTTCAACATCTGGTGTGAGGCACAGGAGTGCTGGGAGGTGTTTATGAAACGAAGAATAGCCGTGCACAAGATATCCTCCTTGCCGGAAGCAACACCCACCCAACTGAGGTTGTTAGACGATGTTTGTGCGATATGCTACCAGGAAATGGTCACAGCAAGGATCACAAGATGCAACCACATCTTCCACGGCGTCTGTTTAAGGAAATGGCTGTACATCAAAGACCGATGTCCATTATGTCATGATATCATGATTAACCAGGATTAAGTTCCAAAAGCAACACTCAGGATTCTTCGACCAATACAGACCAACAGCAGCAAACTGAACCTGACCCACCATCCACACTCTCATCTCAGCAATCTTCAACAAATTCAAGTAGTCATGACTTTCGAATCACCACCACCAGCCACGTACTTACTGCCAAAAACAATATTCTTGTGAGCGATTCTCAGTGAAATTGTTAAATTTGATTTTTATATATCTATATATTAATAAAAAAAAAAATAAATAAATAAATTATGAAGTACCTGCAGCACATTTTTTTGCTAGTTCTGTGGTTCACCCTTTGAGATGCAATTTGTTAACATTTTTGCCCGTGACTTCACCGAGAACGCTCAGGCGATTAAAAAGCATGGAAAAAAAATTTAAGGCTGATGATACAGTAAATTATTTAAATATAGAAATGGGTTATACTGTCCCTTTTAAGAAATAGGAAAAATCCTTCTCTCAAAAATTCAATACCGGTATTTACCAGTTTCCTAACTATGTTAACTATCTAATTGAGTATGAAGTTTCTGGAGTATAAATTTCATAAAAAGTTTATGATTATGTTATCAACTTAAAGTTTTCGAAAATACAGTCAGACGAGTTCAATAAATTGCAATTTTCCATTATTGAAGATGTTACACAAAAATTTAAAATTTCCCGCCCCAATGTCTTCTTTACAGTAGTTTCCACTGCACTTTAAGCGTTGGAGTCATTTCCCACTTTTGCCTCAGGTTGAAAAAGCCAATCAAAAATACTTAAATCGGCTAATTACGCGGCTAATAAAGTCCCTGCAGTTTAATATCGTATAATTTTTAAAAATTCGCCGTGGAAAAGTGTTGAAAGTGTGTGTGCTGTTGGAAGTTGATTAATTAGCCGTGAACGAGTGAAATTCGGGTTCTTAACCTGCGTTTTATCAAATTTCGCAAGTTGGACGACGACGCGGGTGTATGTAACTAGTTTGAGTTATTTGAAGTTGTTAAATTCCTTCGGTAAGTTGCAAAATTCCTTTGTTCCCATTTCCTTCTGATTTCCGATTTGATCGGGACGATCGTTCTCGAACTTATTTGAGATCAAAAACTTAGTTATAGAAGGAATATTTAGAAATTTCGTTTTTATCTCTTGATTTTTTGTAGTTGCTTAAACGTTACATAATAATAACTATTTTAAATGGCTAGTTGGGTTGGGTGTTTTTTTCGTTGTTTTGGTCTATTCTATGTATTTGATTTGAGAATTTTAAGCAAAGAAATGAAGTACAGAATACTATTTATTTGTCAAGTAAAATATAAGAATAGATTAATAAAGCATAATGTATGTGTGTATGTATTATAGGTACCATATGTAATAGTTTTAAATTAACAACATTAACTACATAACATATATAGTGTATTGAAAAGTTATCAAACGGTGCTAAATATTGTTCACTCCAGAATGTTTAGAATGTATGTTTGTCGTCCCTAATATAATACATGCAATTTTAGTTAATTAAACTTAAATAAAAGTGTACTTTTGATAATATGTAATTTCAAAAAAGTGGGTAGTATATTAATAGTTTTTAAGAATATATGTATGTTATGTAAGTATAAGGACAATATAAGTAGCTCCTTTTCTGGGGCTTTAAAGCATAGTGACGTGCTTGATAAGTCAGGGAAGTATTTAAAAAACTAATGTGTACGATTCGCGTAAAACGCCATCAGGAGCAAGTCCAAAAAAGGCGATCAGTCCAATTACACAAAATTCCCATCCCGCGACAGAACAGGTTAATTCGACCGCGGAGCAGGTTAATCGCCGCAAAATAGCATGTCGGACAAGAGCGACATTTAACAACATTTCACTCGGCAGGCCGCGTTCGTTGCGCGTGAACGACTACTCCCCGCGGTTTTTGTTGGCGGTCGCGCGGTGAAATTGGACGCCAACGAATCCTCTCGGTAGGTATACTATATAAGCAGCAGCGCGCGTTTTCAAATATGGAAAATGTCGCCGAAACATTTGCATTCAGCCGTCAATCAAGCACCTGATTGAGGCTTGATGGACTGTGACGGAAAAATTTTGACGAGTTTGTTGTGCCAAACATATCGGCATCAGCGCCATCGGAATAAGAGGAGAATATTTTTTTTTTTGGTTTTGCTTTTTTTTTTTTGGTTTTGGCACACACGATTTCCATGTCACGGGAATTCAGACGGGATCTCTGATGGTGCAGATTTGACCAAAACTAGGCAGCCATAAGGAGGCCAATTACGCGCGGACTGGTGCGCGAGAGGTGATTACAAGCCAATCAATCCCTGTGCGACCAGGAATGTCGCATTATGCAAATCATGGGTTTAATTGAACGGGGCTCGCGGTACCGATTGCGATGGTCACCCCGACCAAGATACTGTGAAGTGAATATGCAGTCAACTCCCGGCGAAAATGCCATAAATCACCGGAAAATCTTGAGTGTGCCAACAATGAGCACCACTGTGACACCGGCTCATTCATTCTCCGCCGGAGTGCATTTTTGTTCTTAATTTACTGCGTTTTTCTTCCGGCAAAAATGCGAAACCCTCCAGAGCCCCCTCTGGGGTCGGCTCGTGCAATTCTCATCCTCACCTGGATTTCCTGTGTGAGTGCATCAAATACCAGGAGTGGGGCATTGTCACCTAACCAGAACCAGAAAAGTGTCCTGGAACTGTAAGGTCCTCTTATTTTCTACTATGTATATGTATATAAAGTGGGAAAAAGTGAAATCCCTCCGCCAATTCACCCCTTTTTCTTCCAGAATCCCGCCGAGATTGTTTGCATTTCGTGCTCATAGGAAAGACGTGCGGCGGCGGCGCCTGAATGCTAAATTGCACTCGTCTCGAACTCCTGAGCCCTGCTTCCTCCCAGTCCCAATCCGAGTCCCACATTACTTTTCATGGAAGACGTGAGCCTCATCCGCTTTTTATGGCACAAACTTTTGTCGGTGCACAACCTGGTTGTTGGGCTCGTCTTCCCTTGACAAGTTCACGGAGCACGCTCCAGAAGAGGACAAGACAAGCCCCCTGGGCCCCTTTCTGGACGCGGGTACCAGGCGGTGGTACTTCGCGGACACCAAAAGAAATTTCACACAGAAAAGGATTGTGGAATTGGAATGAGAATCCGCATCGCGCGGCTAAGATTCGCATTGTCCCCTATTTGGACGCAAGGAAGCAGACTTCAGCCGCCCCCGCGCAGCCAGATTCCCTCGGTCGGGTACTAACAGAAAGATGATCTAGAATTGTACGCACTATGCGAAAAAGAGGCGGAAATGGGCTCCCATTCATTCAGCAAATTCTGTGAATCGAGGCCAATCCTCCGGATGAGTGCCGAATGAATGCGGGCTCTTCGCCGTCGAGATGCAGCGGGGGAATATCTTTAAGACCTGAATTAAGTTTAAATGCGTGGCTCTTCACTGTCGTGGATGGAACTGTTGAAAAAGAGGAACAAGGACAAGTACAAATAAAATTCCATAATCTGAAAAATCACACATGGAAAAAATATTCTAACGATAATATGAACATACATAATTTTAAGCCCCCCATACACTAACCTTAACTCGAGTAAGTACTTCGAATTTGCAGCTCATACTACAATTACTTCTTTGTTGCACTGAAATTTGGTACATGTTCAGATAATTTTACCAGTTATAAAAATATGTATTAAGATTTTGAAAAACAAAATTTAAGGGTACCTCCCGTACGAACAATGCAGATGGAAAAGAAAATCTTTACTTACACCATCGGGTGGGTTATGGTTGAAAAGAGAATTAAAATCATTAACTCGTTTTTTAAAATTAGACCTCGCTTTTAAAATATTTGTCTCCAAAGTAAAATTATTTCAAAAAATTTAATTTTGAATAAACTAAAAAAACCAGTAACTTTAATACAATTAATCCAAAATATACTTTACAAAGATTGCACGCGTCTTTACAAAACGTTAATCCATAAGGAAAACATTTATATAACAATTTTTGTTTGTGGTACGTAACTTTAAATTAAGAAATTATATTTAATATTTCAGATAAGAAGATTTAGGTTTGGGTTTATTATTTTTGAGATGCTGTCCTGACACCAAAGTATTTTCCATCTTTATTTTCTAAAAACTTCTTCAAGAATCCCCGCAATAAAAGAGTTAAAGCTAAATGTCTTATGACTTTTCCAACTTATTGTTGGTGACAAGCTCATATTTGTCTCGTGAAATGGTAAATTAAAATTGTTTATTAATTTGTTCATAATCAAAATTCGTACAGAATTATTCACAGAGTTCAGATGGAAACATTGCTAATTTAAGGAATTTACAGAATTTTTCAAAAAAATTGTAGAAATATGAAGGAAATTACCACGGAAACTTTTCCTTTTCATAATGTCATAAGGAGCCTTAAAACATTTACGGTAGCTGTCGCTGCTTTAAAATCCGAACTAATAATTGTTCTCGGATTTTTTTCCATTTAATTTTGTTGCTGTTTATGGTAATATTGGGAAAATTTCGACGCTTTTTAAAGAGCTTAAATAAGAATGTAACTTTAAAGACGTTAAGGTAACTACTTATTGATTTTAGGATAGATAATCGTTGTTAATAACTTAAATATCAAATATGTATGCCTTAATCGGAAACAATTTGACGAAATAGCATCCGGAGCTGCACATAATCTAAATGAAATAATTGGACTCATTAAAAGAGGTGTTCCATACACACCGTAAATTAAGAATTAAGTGCTCTTGTAAAAATAAAATCAGCCTCACCGTTTACTTTGGTCGTCCACCTAAACGCTCCTCCTTAGAAGCGAAAGTGCGATTTATGGCAAAGCTGCAGTAGGTCTCTATAACTGGAAAACGTTTAAGACAAATTGTTGGAATTTGTCTTCAAGATTGTTGACCGTTCAAGCAGTGGCCGTATAATGCACCGGCCGACTAATTTAAAATTTGATATCTTAATTGCGCGCTGTAAATAACGCGATAATGCGCTGATGGACTCCGCTGTTTCTCACTCCCCAGACTGAGCCAACACTGTAGTGGAAATGGTATCTTGAGAAATTTCAGGACACTTCTCCACATAAGCTAATTTATAGTAGCCCGTAAGATAACACTCAATATAGCCGTTGTTGTAGCTATAGAAATAGAGGACAATTTCATTTAAATTAGGGCTAAATTAGGAGCAATAGGGAATTACATGAATATTATTATTGCAGCCGTCGAAACGACATTTCTTGACCTGGCCGGAATCATAACCGCAGTTATAATTGTGCAATTTTCAATGTGAGAAAACTAAAAATTAGCGTGAAATTAATTTTCCGAAAATTTTTTAGATGGTAACTTTTATTTCGTGACTGCTGTACCTAATGCAAGTTCAATTATTAAAAATTTAACCCCTACTTATGAATACGTTTTTATATTGTAATTTTGCTTATTGTAAAGAAATTTAGAGAGGATATTTTTTGTTTATTTATTTTGTATAAAAGATACTTATTTACAACAATTCCAATTTGAAACAAAAATTGCAGTATTCTACAAGGTCAAAGGTGATGTCTTAAAATTTTCAAAAATTGTATCGTTAAATTGTTTGATCCTCTATAGTTATGATTATGAAGCATATATACATTTTGTAAAATTCAACAGAAAATTAATCGATACTCCTATCAATCAATAACTAAATAACACTTTTTTGGTATACAACATGAATTTGTTGTAATTATTTTAAAAAATTTACACGAAATCCTTGTACTATATCTTTTAAAGTGTACATCTGCATGTTAATGGATAAACTCTTCGTAAATCGGGTGGAATTTCCAAGATCAAGAATGAATTCTTACCAAGCTGAAAATATGCATGATATAATGAAAATAAAGACAGCGATGAGGTCGAAACGTGGTCTAGTGCATATATTGCGAATTATTCAGGGAGGATGATTCCTCCAAGTCACATGAGTGATTTACTCCGACAACTTGTTGCTAGATAGAATTAGAAATCGCGAAGGGGTAATTTATGGGTGGATGAATCCGACATTCGCTCCAGCCATTGCCGGAGGGCTTGGCATACCTCGGCGCGATCGGCTTAAATTTAGCACCTCGAGGTGTCAGTGTCACTCGTGATCGGAGAAGCTGCTCGAAGGATATCGCTCGATAGCTGCTTATCGCGAAATGGATTGCTGTTTGCTTTGCTGACAAACCAGCTTTTATCGATTGGTCGATTATTAACAGGTATATGCACTATCGCGTGGGAACCAGGTGCATTATCTCCCATTTGAGCATAGCTTTCGCCGTCCGCCCGGTGCAAGGAGCCCCTTCCCCCCCCGGTCTGATTAAGCGGTCGCCCTGCGCGCAGGTAGATATAGGAAGCAAATCTGCGCCTCTCGACAAATAAAACTAGTTACCTCCTGTCGCCGACATGTGTTCCGATGGTAGTTGCGGTCATGTCAGCGGTGTTCGACAACTTTCCAAGCGATAATAATAACATTAGCGGCCGGTGCTTATTGAGGGCGCTCTCAGGTGCGTTAATTAAGCGGAGGATGCGGATTGTGGCAGCGCTTATCCGCGCACCGCATTAATCCGATCGCGGCGGTGCGGTCGCCGTGTACGACGTCAACTTTTTTCCGATCCTCATAATATCCAACCATCCACCGCGCACCGCAAGCCAACGCGGACATATTCACCTGACTTCGCCGGCTGTGGTCGCGCAGATGCATTATTCGCGACCGGCGACTTGTGGGATCCGCGAGTCCTCTTAATTATCATGTCAGCCGCATGCAGAACACGACTTATGGAGATCTCAAGATTGCCAGTATCTTTGTATCTTTGCGGCCATCTGTTTTTATACTCATCGAACAGGAGCAGCCGGCCATTTCTCCATGCGTTTCATTGGATATCGCTGGGAATCGTTTTGTTCAAAATCAAATCCAATCAGTTCTACAGAATTGTTTAAAGCACTTTCCAATTTATTTTTTTATTTTTAAAAGCCATAATTCTTAGAAAAACATAGCCAACTAAGTTTTAAGCCAATACTTACTAGTTTTTGTATACTAAAGCCGGCCATACACGTACAGTTTTAACTGTACAGTTATAACTGACAGTTAAAACTTACGTGTGTGGGTATCTCAGTCTCAGTTCAACTGCACAGTTTAACTGAGACAAATAAAATTTCAATATTTTTAACTGAAAGGATTAACTGAACTGAAGCCGCCATACACGTACAGTTTTAACTTTTTTAACTGTACAGTTAAAATTGTAGGTGTACTTACAATTTTTTTATTTTATACAAAGGACCAAAAATTTACATTAAATAGCAATTCTTTTGCGTTACTACAATTACACCATTACACTTTACTACTTCCTAGAAGAGTGTCAAACATTTCGCTTAAAAAAGTTAATTATTATTATTATTATTTAACTCGTAATAACCACATTTTGAACGTAAAAAACCAAAACGCTAAATAAGGGTTAAAAGGCTGGGATACAATGAGTACAACACGTTTATGTTGCACCCCAACATAAATTGATAAAATGCTTGCGTCGCCATTTTGACGCGCCGCAAATTTCAAAAATTGTTGTTGTTTTTTATTTTTTGCATTTAAACTATTTTATTACCTCTACAATTCAATGAATAATTAATTAACTGATCATGGGAATTTTGAACCACTGAATTAGGGTCTACTATAAAAATTGTTAAGTATATACTTATATGTATAATACATAATTCCGTATTCCAAATACATACAGGACCCGCAAGTTTTTGATTTAATGGATGATTGGATGTATGTATATGATATGAAATTTTCATAATTAGAAACTTTACTTTGTCATGAAAGTCATTGCTCCGCGCTAATAACAGCCACGTTAGGATTAGGTAGTAACAATTTAATTAACCCCATCTAATCGAAGGGCAAGAGTGTTTAGCGCAAAAGCAAATTACTTTGGTGAAGAATGCATCTAGCAGAGGCTAGAGCTGACTACGCTAGGCTAAGTGGAAGCAGTAAATTTTTCCTCCTCGGTGTGATTCTTAGTCTTGTCTTGTGTTAAATCAGTTGACCTTCCTGGTGGCGGCATGGCGCTTCGTGTCAAGGTACCCAAATGCAGCTCTTCAGGGAACGATGGATTTATTACTTTTCGGTTAATTGAAGTCTCGTAAAGCGAGGAAAAAATCGTCTCTTGCCTGCGGGGACTGATTGGTGACTACTTGATGATTTGCAGGTAGAATATAACTCAGGTACTGTGCTGGACCAGATGTGAACCCTTTGGCTTGCAAAAACTTACTGAATTATTTATCTACTCGGGAAAAATCTAAAATTTATTGATAAAATTGCTGAAATAAATAAATTCGAAGTCCGATTTCAACCACCCTGAAAGAGACTTTCCTGTCCCCTCCGCGTTGACCTGACCAACTAAAAAAATTTGGCTCGCCAATAATTTTGCCATGCAATTTAGCAGGCTAAAACGGGCATCAAGCGAAGTTGAGAGCCGGCTGCGTACAAAAACCTGTCGGGGGCCCTATATGCAGCCGTGGTGCACTACAGCCCGAGTTCCCACACTTTTCTTTAAAATTTTTGTTGGGGGCATACACCTGGCATACGCGAAATCCAGAGAGCCACTGAACCCTCCTCGGGCTCCGGGGAGATGAGCCCCACGAAAGATATGAGCTATAAGACAAAAGACGGCAGAGGAAGCAGCCAAGGAAACGTGTCGCCCGAGATGAATGACGAGATGATGGACGAAACTCGTCAAACGTCTTCCGGGAGAAGGGCGGAGAGACGAGATTCCCGTCGAATCGAATTGGCCACTTCTGTCCGATATATCGGGGCCCTCGATAAAATCAAATCTCTTAATTAGATAATTTCATTTCTGGACGTCGAGCTCAGCATCCGCTCTTCAAAAAATTTTGATTTATAGGGGCCTTGGTTGGGAGTTCGTTTTTTTGTCTTTCCACAAAATCAGGCTGATTCTGTGTGATTGGGGCATTGATTTTTGGTTGAATCAAAAAGGACTGATTTGATCGCAACTTGAATATGTCTCATAGAATCGAATGAAGCCCACGATATAATTTATCGGGCAAAATCTAGAAATGAAGACATCAGCGCATACGCGCTGCCAGTTTCCAGCATTCCACGTTCCATAAGATCGCGCTGATCGTGCGCAATGCGGCAAGTGTAGGTGCATTTGGAACGTTGCAATGCAACGCTAACGCGCATACTGCGTGCGGAGCTGACGACGTCGAGAAACGAGGTCCCCCGAATACCGCGGCCAGATATTCGTCCAGGAGTGAGCTGCACGGATGACGGGACGGAGTTAAAATAAATTGAAAAGGCACGCCAAACAGCGAGATCCTCTGTCCCGATAAATTTATTTATTGCGTACATGGCTAATGGCTCGGGAGTTGCATCTCCGCGGCTTACAAGCGGTTACAAGAACGACTTCGAGTCGCCTGCACAAAACTCTTGTAGCCGACTATCGGCGAATGCACGAGGACATCAACCGATCGTCGCGCCGCACCGCGCCCGCTCAGGTAAACGCACTGTGCGCGATCGGTTCTGTGGCGTTGCTGGATGAATTTCATTTTTACTGCGCTTGGGAAATATTCGCGATTTTTATGGGTGTCGGATCGGTGATAGCTCCGCCGCGATTAGGGCTCAAGCACCAGTCTCCCCGACCCATGGCAATTTGCACTAATCTGCAATAAGCGAATTCCTTGGCGAGGAAACATGAAAACGCATCTTCTTCACCCTGAATTTCTCCAGATCTTAAAGTATACCTACTTATATGGTTTTTCCTTTTTTTCAAAATACAAATAAAATAAGGCTGTTTTTAAATAAACAACGCTTTCCTTGCGTTACAATCATATAATCAGTCGCGCTGTTTCGGCCAGTCTAATATTTTGAAATAAATGTAAACTTGCATTTTCGATATAATTAAAATATTCTACTGAAAAAAAAAGATTAGAAAACGTATTTGTTTTAAATAACTAAATTAGTTGATAGAACTGAAACAATTATTCTTTTAAAAACTTTAGAACTACTTAACCCAATATTTCTAGCAGACCGATTCTGTTTTAGTAGTTGCTAACGCGTTACTGCCCATTTATTAGTTTTACCATCCAATTGGATTTTCACGAATATTTTTCATGATATTAATGTGTATATGTTATTAAACATACATCACAATTTATATCCATGCTGACTAAATTGATAACATATTATCGTACCTTTAAATAATTTCCATTTTTTTATGATAATATTTAACATCATTCCCAAAAGCAACTTTAACCAATCGTCATTGATAAATCCTAGCATGTCACAAACTCGAATGGTAGAAGCCCGAAAAAAAAATCAGTCCCTTCCTAATAAATCTTTATATTTAGTACCAACTTGGAGTTTTACAGCAAAATACCCAGATAATTTAACATATTAAAATACTTCCCTTTTTGATTAAATTTTATTACCAATCAAATTTTATTGTGAATGTTAACACTTACATAAAACAAATAGAAATATTTTTATAAATACATATTTAAAATTGTGAATTTTTCTAAAATTTAATTATTTTACAATACTTTACATTGCATTACATTGTATTTAATTTTTATTTTATAATATATTTTCATTCAAAGTTTTTTTTGGTTTTGTATACTAACGTAACATAAAAAGTTTGATAGACTAAAATGGTGGCGAGGAAAGTTTAGCGGATTTTTGGTAAAAAGCACCACAAGAAGTCTTACAGATTACAGGAGTTTAACATTCCTCAGCCAAATTTTGTTTCTCGTGGATCGAGCAATATTTAATCTTCGTCTGTAAAAAAGGACAAAAAAGGTTAATTAGAAAAACGTGATTTTAATGTGTGAAATTCTCTGCAGTTTCTAAAAATTTGGGTATATGAAATCGTTTCCTTTTCATTAAAAGCTAGCATATTTATAAACTCAATTTGATCCTTTTATTATGTTGCTGATTGCGGGTGTGTGATAAGAGAATAATGATAAAATAATGTCATATAAATAAACAAAAAATTATTTCAATTAAAAGTTGCTAAAGATTTAAAAGAATGTGAAGGTCTGATGTCGATTTTCGAAAATGTTTGAAAAGCAATTTTGGTGTAGGTAAAATATTGAAATTGTGGGATCGCCTATAGTTCCAGTTTATGCAACTCTGCTGATTAACGTCGTCCCCGATTACCTTTCGTTGATTTTGGCTAAACAAGGAAATCAGGGCTGGCGATGCCCTGACCTTCTGATCGGTTTACACCGCAACCGTGGATATTCACACCAAATAGTCGACTCCGGGTACCAAGGTCCGTCGATCGCGCAGGAAATGACCGAAATAAAATCAAAAAACAATAAAAAAAAATAAAAAAACAATAAAAAATTGAAAGGCCTGGCTAAGTGCAGTCTCAGTCGACCATCGATGGATTGCCTAACATCTCAGGAAAACTCTGGTAATTGTCTCAGAACCAGTCGCGGGGCAATTAATCATGTTGGAGGACGGCGCTGGCCGGGTCGAGATTGCGCGGAGTCAAAGTGGACCTAATCCAATAAAATTCAATTACACTTACAAAACAGCCGAAAGTGATCCGTCCAGGCCGGGGGCCTAAGTGGCGCTTTCGGCCATCGAAGGCCCGCCGTAGAATCGGAATTCGTCACAAACCTTTCTTCGGTTCCCCAACACGTTCGCGCGCGTAGACCTTTGGCAACCTATAGGCCAAAATTGGTTTTCGCCGCAAGTGATGCGTTTTTTGGGCAGCACCACTGCAGCACCATGTGATTATCGCAAATGGATTAACCACAGTCTACTATTTCGGTGCTCCTCTCGCTGGCCAGTGTCCGGCCAATGCAGAGTCCGCGCGAGTTGTAAAAGGTACCAATTTGGAGGCGCTCACTAGAAGTGGGTTACATTGCTTTTTACATGGTCATTTAATTACGCTACAACAATCGAAGACCATTGTGCCGCGATAAGACGGCGATCGCCGCGGATGGGCCGCTAATGGACCGCCGCGGTCGAATTGGTCACCACGAGAGGTGTGATCCGATGACGCCCTTCCCGCTCCGCCACTGAAAAACCAGAGCAACGAAGTGTGAACGAAGCATTAAATTGGTGAAATTAAATCCGAAATATCACTTTGTGATAGTCGAACGTGATGCGCGAGAACCCAGAAATGATCGTTAGCCCCCCAGTTCTCGCGAGCTGAGTCATTTCGACTATGCGAGCTATCCGCGGAAAAAAAAAACAAAAAAGAAAAACAGTCGTCGAGGCAATTGGTGCAATTTATCGCGGTGTTATATACACGCCGATTTCCTGGAATTTTCAATTCGATTACTTCATTCAATTGACCACCTGTGCGATTTCGGATTTCGAAAGGTTAAAGGCTACGCATCCATCTTTCATGCCATTTGTCTCTTCTACACCGGCTTCTCCGGCATCATTTCGGTCGTATTCATTCTGAAATGTAAGAATATCGATTATTCGCCTAGTTATTCTTTTAACTTTTATTAATCAAAATAAAATACTATATAATATATTAAACATTAAAAAGATATGCTCTAAGTATTGTTTCTTAATTTGTTGTAAAGTAAAATCTTTCTGGGACTGAAATTTTTCTGTTAGCGGTCAGTTCAAATTCAGATTTTTCTTAAACTATAAAACAAGGAGTTTTTACTCGTTTTAAACATAAAAAAAGGAAGATTACACTCTTGAATACATAGCAATTTAACTGATAATTTGGAATTTGCATTTTTCTACAATTTTTTAGTTTTCCTTTGGTTGTTGAAGTCGGACAAAAATATATACATACATATATAAAAAATAATGGTCCAATTTCCACTAATATGCTATTTACCAGCTTTTTATTTTGAGTTTACAATTATTATATGAAGAGGCAGGCTTGAGTCAATACTCAATTATGAAGTAGGATTGGGCCAACTAAAGTACAAACTAGGATTTAAGCAACGTTAGATAAAGGAAGCCTAAATTAATTTGAATCAAGATTGAGTTAAATTTAAACAAATTCAAAAGCAAACAAATAGTAATTACCTTCCTTTTCCAATTGAAAATTTGGAACATTATAAATCTGACTGCAACCGTCAATATAAGTACAGCAAGGAGAATGATTATTGGCAGCTTGTTATATTGGAACAATACAGCAGCCTTTTTCAGAAATGGACCAAAATACGTTCCCAGACCGAATTTTTTGCGTACTGTTGTGGTAGGCCACAATTTTCGAACAAATTCCTCATTCATCATGTTAAAATAAACTTCTAAAATTACAACAAACATATTATTTCTTTAATTTTGCTGATTGCTTCATTACTCACCTATTTTATTTCTTCAGTTTCAGATTTATGAAACGATTCAAACGACTTTAATTGATAAATTGTCTTTTTTTTGTTTTTTATACTTATAAGGCTACTTTTTTATTTTTGTGCCAAGGTAAAAATTTTAGTCAAAATTTTATTTGTACAGTACTAATGTTTAAGTACTTTAAAATTTTATTTTACTACAATTTTATTTAAATGTAATTACATATCTAGTTCTGCTAAGTATTGTATTTTGTAATATCTAACCCCCTTAACTTCTGTTTTATTATATGTACATAGTTTCCAATATTTTGCCCTAACTAAATTGAACTTGTTTAATTTGGAATCCTTTTCTACCTGTCGATTTATTGAACATCCAAGAATTTTTTTTACTGTTCTTGATTTAAAAAGCTATCTTGAGGAAAGTACAAGAAAAAATGTGATAATAGTAAACTGGTGACATACTGCTACCTTAAATACCAATATAAAGTGATAAAGTATATTGTTCTTACTTTACGAAAGAAATAAGGTTTTATATCATATAAAATATAGTTGACGAAATGGTTGTATTAATGTTAAAAAGAAAAGAGTAGAATTAAAAAGTTGTTCTAAGATCCATATAATATAACCCAATTTTTTTAGGGTAGGTAGATAATTTACTAAAGTTTAAAATTGTTTTGTAAAACTATGTTTCCGTAAGCTTTACAATTTTTACGCATAGGTTTTTAAAAATGTTACTAGTTTTGTTAGTATTGTTATTAGTTTTAGTAGCATTTTTTATCTTGTTGAATCCTCGAATCTCTGTAGTGGGACATGTCTTATCGTTGATCGCAGAAGTGCCAGTATATTTATTTATTTGTGAAATCAGTAAATTCATTATTCAACTAATTTTCCAAGCTTCCCATGACAAGGAAGAGAAAGCACGTTGAGACCTTGGAGCCTTCGTCAGTGCGGGCAGATACGATCGCCGCCAAATTAATAATAAAAAGCCGTCTAATTTCGGCGAAATTAAATTCTGTCTCCCGTTCGCTCGACGCGGCGCGGCTGCGATAGTTTAAGTTTGGTGTGTTATTTGCGCTGCTGCAGATCCGCGGCCTCGCCGTAATTTTCGTATAATTCAGGTGCCCATAAAGAGCTCACGGTGAATTTCGCCGCTTTAATTTCACGTTTCGTTAGAGGTGAGCTGCGTTTGATCGTCGTTAGGCCGCGGCCAAACAATGCGAAGTGTGTCAAATTGTGGGAGAATTTCCATTGGGGCCGCCCGGCTTGCACCGCCTTTTTTTTTTTTTTGCGGACACGACGAGCAACGAAGGTGGGCCTTATCTCACCGATGAAATTGTGGACCCCAAATTAGCGGATTTTACCACAATTTATTAATTTCTTTGTGTTCCAGCTACTTAACGATAATTGATAACTGCCCAGATCAAGACCGTTCCTGTGGGAATTGGACAGAGAATGTTCTTCTACTATCACATTTTAAAAAGTTTTTAATTTCAAATTGGGGATTCCCACTTTTTATTGTAGATTTGGGTATAACAAAAACATCCATGTCGAATGAATTTAGATGGCGCTATAATCGTAGAAAGTCAAAATTTGGTAAGGTACAAGAGTATGAAACGAACGACAAACAATTTATGATTTAGGTACTTAAATTGTAATTGTAAAATTACATCTTTTTTCAAAGTATGTACATAGAGTTCACTTCATTTACATGTAACTGATTTTCTCCATATACATTTGTATGTATTGTACATATTACAAAAAAAAAACTTAATATACCTATTGCAAACATTTTAGTCTTTAAAAATTTGAAAAGTGCTCAATTAGTTTTGGCCATTGCTTGCACTCGACTTGAGAGATTGGACCCATTTTTTCATCTCTTTCATCTTTAGACTTACAATTAGTTAAATTCCGAGAAGAATTTTAAATAGGCAATAGTTTTAGATAAATATAAATATTCATTAATTAACATCTCTGTTGAATAATAAGTAATGCTAGTAATGGTAAATGTTAAGTAATGCTGGTAGTGCCGAGTAATATCAAATAATGCTCATGCGATTATAGTAATGGCGAAGCACCAGTATAACTGTAATGGTAATTCGATTTTTTAGGTACCATTACTAGGTGGTACTGGCGTTCAATTTCAAATCGCATTACATGTAATGGTAATGCATGTTATTGGTAATGTTATTTTTTTGCTGCTCTGTATATAATAGCATTAATAGCATCTTCTAAAAAAATCTGGTCATAATTATCAAATAATTAATCAAGTGGAGATAACCTGTGTCAAAGGCCAAATTTCGGCGGGGTTTAAAAGCGGGTTTTCAAAGGTCATATGAATAACACTCTTACCAAGTATTACAAAAAAATCTGAAATTTCGGGTTTAGTAAAAGACAACGCGAAGTACTTTCTGCCTTCAAGATCTTGAGAAGCGCCAAGACGGCCCAAAAATTCTTTAAGAACTTCAAAATTCGTCAAGAAATTGCGGGATTGGCTCTTGCAGAGACATGGCCGCGTCAGCTTATGAGGCACTACTCAACGCACATTCATAGCCCGTGAGTCATGCCAAGATGCTGATCGAGTCGATCGGTCCGCCATTAATCCGCGTCCGATTATGGCCGGGTCCCTCTTTATTAGCGCCGGCGATTTTATTATTATTATGAATCTCAGCGGTGGACACAACCGCGGCGCGGGCTGACCCAGCTCAGCTCAGTTTCACTCGGCTCGCATCGGTCAATCTAAAGACGGACGCAGACGTTTTGTCCTCCCCGGGGTCCGGCGTTTTGTTAATCCAACAAAAGCTGAGTAGACACCGCTGCGCTCTATGCGCTGCGGTTTCCGACTTTTGTTCGGGATCGATTTGCGTTCAATAATTGGCTTAAAATGTTGCGCGAATTGCAACAGAAGCCGCTCGATGTTCAGCTTTTTAGCGCCCGGAACAGTTTCAACGGAACTTCCATTGATCGTCTTCAATGCGCGAAACTGTTTCATCTTTTGAGATTTGCGGGCGGATGAACGGAAACTTGAAATGCTTGACCTGGGTCAAGTCACCTGTAGGCCGGAAATTTTTGAGGCACATTCAACTGAAAACATTTAGCGCTTTATTTATTTCCTAAATAATAAAGTGAAAGATATATGGATTTAATTTATCTATAATTTCTGGCCATTGCGTCTTAAAAAAATGCCGTATCAATTTAATCAGTTTAAAATTCTTAAGATTATTTGAAAATTGCACAAAATAATTAATAAATTCGAACACGCAGCTTTCGTAAACTTTGAGGTTTCGAATTTCCCCATAGTAAAAACAAATTGTTCTGGGATAGACGAAGACGACGGTCCTCTTAACTTTTTAAAAAAAAGGTAAGTTTTAGTAGGTTTACTTTGTTAACATTTTTATTAACATTTTAAGTACAGCCCGTCGAAGATTTTCTTTATGAAACCTTTATTAGTTGGAAAAATCAATACTAATTATATTTCTTGATAGCATAATTTGCCATTGCGATTTGGATCAGTGTTGGTATGAAAAATTCTTATAACAATGGACATTTTCGAAATATTGAAAGTAAATCCCAATTACTAAGTATCCAACTAAGCGGATCTAAGTAGGTACCTATATGATATTATGTTTTTGTTTTATAAATTTTCGTTTATAGGATTTTGAGCAAGCGGAAGTAGCATCATTTTGGGGGCACTGGCTTCATGGGAATTATTTTCCTCTTTGACTATGACAAGGAGGGGCTGCGCCAGTGGCCTCGAAAGCGGCAGCTTCGTTCTAGACCTGGAAGCAGGAGGAATTCCGCGAAAAATTCTCTGCTTTTGGGTAATAAAATTTCCAAATGGCGGTTCTCTTGTCGGATTCGCACACGCCACTACCTCATTAAATGCAATTAATTAACCCGCTCTTGTTCGTGGTGCTATCGCGCAAAGATCTCGGTTGCGTTCTTGGAGGTATTGCCGCGTTAGGCTTGACTGCCACCCACAAATACCGTTAAGAGAGTTACCCAAGACGGGAATATTAAATATTACATATTTGCCCAGTGTGCCATGTCTTGTCTTATTTGTCAAAGAAATACCTGCACATGGGCGTCAAATTAGAAGGTAAAACAGGTGAAAGACGCGCGAAGGGCAGGGCTGGGTTCTAACTCAAAAGTTAAATAGTCTTGAACTTTTCGAGCGGAAGTGTAACCTGTTACGGTCCATCCTTGACCTTGTAAGTACCGGAAAATATGGATAAAGGGAAAATTCTTTCATTATTTCATTCATCGGAGTATAAAGCCAAAAAATAAAAAATAAGCTTCAGTGAGTTATGTGGCAAACCGCTGCGAGAACATTTTCAATTTTTTGATCATACCTGGGGCCGCGCAGCTACGGGGCTCCATCGTCACTACAAATAAAATACATTTTGAGAGAACGGTGCCCGTGCGAGAGGTCGAAAAATTGAATGAACCAGAAATTGATGGTTCCCTGGCAGGTGAAGAAAAAAAATCCAAGAAAATTACGAACCCACGAAAATTGGGTTAATTGGGCGAGTCGAACTCTTTTCTCCACGCATCCAAAAGGAGTCCCGGTGGCTTTTGGCGGCTTTCAAATTTGCAAAGAAACGCTTCTACGAGCGGGTTCGACTTGGTCGAAACTTCGGTAATGCGAAGACAAGTCAAGGCGATTGCGCAACGTCTGTGGCTAAGCGGAAAATTGCGAAGCGAAGCTACTGTCGATTTTTAGCAATTTCTGCAGCAGAGCAATTTCGCAAAAAGTAGCCAATAGTGCGCAAATTCAAATGCTGGGAGCGCTGACTGCCGGTTAGTTCCACTTTATGCAACACCGACACGCCGATTAAGGTCCGTCGCGTCCCCGATCACCTTTTGTTGCTTCTGACCAAACAAGGAAATCCAGGGCTCGCGATGCCCTGACCTTCGATTTACTCTGCAGTGATTCAGACGGAGCAGTTCTATTACATTAGTAGTGCTTCTAATTACAACTTTTTGGCAGTTGAACAAAACATATAGCAAACTAGTTGAGTAACTCGGTTCGCATAACTTATTATAGCACTAGGTAAGTAATATTATAATTGAAAACTTCTCAAATTTGGAACTTCAATAGTAGAAACTTTTGGTAGGTACCATATTGGGTGGAATTGGGTTACAACTTTTCTTTTAAAATTTTTATATCAAATCTGAAAATAAGAAGAATTTTGGTCGACTTATTGGGTCCGCCATTTTGAATTTCAAAAGCGGTTTTGTAATCAGCATTTCCAAAAACCTGCAAATACCAAACTTAGGTACAATTATTGGCCTTCATTTCGAAGTTCTATATTTAATGCACTAAAAATATTCGATAATCATATAACAAAAGGAAGAAAACGGGTCTAAAACAGAAAACATTTGCTTGTATTGTATATGTATACGAGTAGTTACATTCTTTTCTAATATGAAAAATGTTGTTATCCGTAAATTGGTTTTAATGGAAATAATTTCAATAATAAAAGCATTAAATATGTAGTAATTTTTTAGTAAATATGTAATTATAAGAAACAATGTTTTCTAACATCAAACAATTTAAAAAAATGTGCTCGAGAATATGACGACTCATCAGCTTTCCTACTTTCTACCTTCACAGCTGTACCTGCTTCCTATAACTTATTTTTGGGCAAGCTGAATTATGAGTTATGATTTAGTTACCTGTTTCAGAAAAAAGAGAAACTCTGAGAATAGGTATAGGTAGCTATGAAATAAAGTTCAGTTTTTGTTTCTATTTCAGAATTCGAAAAGTATATAGTATAGTATAGTATATGTATGTATGTATCAATTCAATTAACATAATTTTTTTTTAACAAACTATATGTATATTTATTATAAGAAATATGGTTTTGATTATTTAGACCGAAATTGGAGGATAAGCCTTTAATGTTGAATGAGAGGGGAGATTTCAAAACTTTTCTTTGAATGAAGACCCCTTGCAAAGTTGAAAGTAGTTTTAGCTACATGCAATTCATAATTTACATAATATTCAACTTTAATCGCTAGTACCATGCAATTATCGGTGCATCCAACTATCTAAACGACAGAATTTAGCAACCGTCCTCATTTATCCTTATTACACATTACACATTAGTAGAAATGTATATTAAGCTTACAAACATGAAGATACATGAAGATCGCATGATCTTATCAAATTTTCAAGCAAGTTTTACAGAGTAAAAATTATTTCGCACTAAATAAATTCGACGACAGCGACGATGCGGAGCGTCATTATTGTCTATCTAACTTAGTCGCAGCTATAAAACTTTGTTGCCCTCGCAACGAAAACCTGGAATTTCCTTTTCGCGCCGAACGAGTCAGTTATTGCTAATGTGACTTAAAACTATCAGAAATCCGCGATTAATGCTTTCTCATGATGCTGGACTTTCAATTAGGTGGAGAATTCGTGGCGTTTTTGCATTAGTGGCGCGGTCTGGCGCTTCTTTCGCTCTTATGACTGGCGTGGAGCTGCATATGAAGTAGCTAAACAGCATTTGAACGCAAAATGATCGTTAACAGAGCTGCGTTATCGATCGGGCCTATAAAATACGCTAATTAGCTGGAATAGTGCGTTTAAAATAGCAACACTAACCGATCCGCCTTCAGCCACACTACCGCCGCAGACGCAGGAACTCGAAAGCGGTGCGTAGACCATGTTTACCTGATCTCATTCCTCGCGCCACTTTGTAATTGAAATCGAAATTGGATCGTACCGCTGATCGCTGGCCATGGAGGCTTAATTGATTGTTTGTGTTAATTATCTTTGAAACAGCAAAACGCTTGTCGATTATCGCACTTGGCCAACAAATTTACGGCCATTCACTGGAAGGCAAAAAGGGCTCCCACCCATCCGATGGGAGCGGATTGGGTACGATATTTAAAATGATTATTATTTACCCTCCGTGTACCATGTGACTAAAAAGTCCGTCCCGTACTAGGTGGGGTATAACATACCCCAAAATATAAAAGTGATAAAATTAGCATATTTATTTTCTTTTTGGGAATGAAATATTTGGTATTTGTAAATACATAGTAATAAATAGGTTTCAGAGAAACTTCTGTAATTTTTGTAACATAACAATCATTTTCTTATGTGCTAATTTTAAATGGCATTTATAATTATCAAAATCATTTTAATTTAAAAAACTTCAATATATTTTCTAATAATTAAACATAAATTAAACTCAGGAAAGATTTATTTTAATTTAGATCATCGGGGCTCAATTTGCGAGGGGGGTGTGTGATGCCCCACCTACACTTTGTTGAGAATATTTCTGCCTATGGAGGCTTTCAAAAATATTTATTGCTTTCTAATAATATGGTATTAAAATCCTTCCTTTGTACAATATACTTAATTATGTTCTAAAATTCAATTCTGCGTGTATACATATATTTAAACAATTTTATATGCCATAACATCTATACGGTAAGAATAAATACATACATACGTATGTTTACTTTAATTTATTTGGGAATCTCTGTTAAAAATTCGTTGATTTTCAAAATTAATAAGCATTAAAAAATAATAATAAAAATTAAATATTAGGATGAAGAAAAGTTAAACTTAAACATTTAGAAATTAAAATGTCTTTGGAATATTACTTTCGTAAGATTTTGTTTTGCATATTCTCATATCTTAAGGTGCCTAGAAGGTAGATACATATGTACATATAATGTATGTACGACTATACATATATATTTAAGGATATTTCGATACAATTTGAGCTACATATACCATGTAGAGTAGTAGACCATGAGCAGACGCACGAAGGTCAAATTTCGATTGGCATACCCCCGTTCAGAACTTGGTGCGGCACCCTATATAGTACAAATAAAGTAACTTTGAAGGCTAGCAGCTAAGTTTTTGCATAATTTTTCTCGAAAAAAGATCATTTGTGCTATATGAGACGTTTTATTGTATGTGATCAGCAGTCTACCTATACACATATGTAAATCAACATTCTATATGTACTTTTTCGGATAGACTTTCAGCTATTCAAAAATAGCAATAAAGTTTGGAAAACTTTCATCTTGTATTCTGTCGTCTGATTGAGGACACGCTAAGACCTCTGATGTCGCACGGCAGCCACATGCTCCACCGAACGTCTATAGATCACCTCATTAGAAATGCAACCAGCATCCAATGGTAATTTGCTTAATTGGCGCCCAACGTCTGCATATCGACGATGGTACCTGGACATATCATTTCTGCGACTGGCAAGCGCACTGCAATGAGCATCCATATCTTTGTTTCTCGTCTTTTTTCCTTGAAGGAATCTCCAGGTTGGCTAAGCGCCGCTGCCTAGAGAGTGGCTGCTTCTTTGGTGACATAGCTCAACTCGAAACGCATGCGAAGTCAGTCGTCGTTCTTATGGTTGTGGCCGCGACAAAAACTAGCCTCATCCATTGGCAGTAAGGCGACAAGTCAGCGGAGACTGCGCAAGCCGCTCGCTTTATTTATAGAATCAGGGGGTCGCAGGGAGGCCGGTAACACTTTGGCATCTGCTGCAGAATTGAGGATTTGTCCTTCACTTTATTTGCCTCAAATCAGCCAGAGCGCCGATTGTTTTGCTTAGAGGTCAGCTGGAACTGGCTCGCTCAATGCACGCCGCACGCCTCATGCCGCCGCCGCCGTCGCACGGCCATTCAAATCGCAACGGAGGCGCTCACTGCGCGCTGGGCACTTGAGCTGCATGCGCAAGCGCAATTTAATGCATTCCTCACAACGGTGCCCCCGGATCCATTACGATTCAAAACAGATACCCATGCAACTTTGGTCTTCTATAGAAGATTTACCAGCGGAGCTCCTCATGGAGTCCCGGGCTGGAAAACTAACCTCACATTACCCCGACGTCCACCTTATTTGTGCCCAAATTGGCGGTACGTGAGGGATGATTAAACGCTCCGAAGTGGCCCTCTTTACTTGCGAAGGGGCTCGTTTGCACGTACAGAGATTTATTCCAATTTAGGGGGCCGCCAAAGACCGATGCGAAAGAGGTTCCGTTCCACCAACGATTGCCGTTTTCGGGCTCTGATTACACGGACGCGTCTACGTGCGGAATGCCCAACAGGTTGCAAAGTAATTGCCGCCAAGAATCGTTTTATTTTTAACGCAGGATTACCGGACGGTCGCGCCAGGATTCCCATGGGGCCACTCGGCTCATGCGGCAGCACTTCCCTGCGATTATCCGTCCACTTTGTGCCGACCGTCATTTCCACAATTCTATTTGAGACCACCCGGTTCAACCTGTGGCTGGTCCCTTAAACCAAGTTACCCGATTCCAGACTGCCGGGGAATGGTCAGCTTGAGACCCAACAATGCCCTGTCACTGAAAAGTGGATGTGGTCATAAACTTTGTGATGCACCTTTCCTTTAACTTTTGAAATGAAAGGCCAATCGAACAAAAATTTTTAATTGGCAAAAGATTAGTAACTATCCAAATACATAAATAT
The DNA here is from genome assembly GCA_933228815.1 of Machimus atricapillus. Lineage (NCBI taxonomy): Eukaryota > Metazoa > Arthropoda > Insecta > Diptera > Asilidae > Machimus > Machimus atricapillus. Next base: position 10,748,902 of record OW121785.1, read on the forward strand.
ATATATGTATATTACACTTAAATCTCGTCTTCTATATCATTCTGGCACTTTGGGTGCAGTATACCCAACGAAATCGATTATTTTTTGTATCATAAATTAAAATTAAATTAAAAGCAATGAACAATAATTTTTAGTACCTATAAATTTTTTAGTAGTTTTTGAGATACATGTAAGACTTTTAACATCTGCACTAGTGGAAATAATTCTGAGCACTTTGCATAAAAATTAGATTTATTTGATACTAATGTAGAGAATTTTTTAATCTATAATGTTTCGACTTAATAATACTGTTTCCACATGATTTATCGTCAATATATATGGAAGCATAACAAAAAGTTGTGTGATTTCAAATTCGCTGCATTAAAATTGTTACTTTTACAAAAATGAGACAAAAAAAAATGTTTTGCACGCAGCTTTCAAAATTCAGCAAAAATTAATTTTTCTAAGTCCTTTAACGTTGAACATAACGAATTTGGGAACGATTTCCAAGGTTTTGATTCATAAAATAGAAAGTACAAGTTTTCAAAAAACTTTTGGCTGCGAAAATCTAGAAAATCGGTTGAGTTTTATGGATAATCCCTTAATTTTTTTTGATAAGTGCATGTATATTTCTATACTTTAATTATCCTTATATATTCATGTTAACAAGGCGAATTGGATCTAATATTTCATGGCCAGTTGTTTTACAAGTGCATGTAAGATACCTATATTATATATTTTTTTCAACTCCAAGAGTTCTTCCAAAAACGCTATCAGCCCAAATTGAAACTTTAATTGTCCACGCAGGGCAAACGCAGATCTCAAAGATACGGGAGAATTATTGTGACATGGACTGAACAGTCCCCTAAGAAGGAGAGTCGCGGACACGCAAATTTGATCTAATCCAGGATTATCTATGCGGCAGGGGCACCTGGACGTTTGGCACGATCGTTAATTTCGACAGGTGGAATTCGCCCCGAGTGTCGTTCATTGGCCGAGCATAAATACCCTGCAATTAATGTCACGCTCATTTCGGGGATCGTTAAGATAATGCCCAGAACCCGACGATCTGCGCATGCTCACATAAATTGGCCATCCGAATCGGCTGCTGCCGCGCATGAGAAAAATTAATTGGGTCAATTCTCAAAGGCCATGCCAGGCCCCATAGCTCATAGATGGTTTTGTGAGTGCGGCGACGGTTCCGTATAGCAGTTTCGGCCGCCGCGGTGCATAAAAGTTGCGAAAATTATTTATGGGGTCCGACTGCCAAAGAAAGGAAACAGAGAAACAATTAAAAGCAAAGCTCCGGAGGTAGCAAGGGCGACAACACGACCGACACGATCACCTGCAACGTGAGAATCAGCGCGCCCAATGAACCGCAACATAACGACGGCCCTCCGGAGATTGCTTATCATCGGACGCGAAGAGGAAATGCATCATAATTAGCATCGATCACTATGCGTTGTCGTTGTCGTGCGTGATTTTAGAGCTTTTTGTCATGACGCTTTTCTGGGTCCTGGCTTCCACCCGATCGTGGATAGTATATGGAATTCTAAATAGCAGAAAATTGCATAATTCATCGTCCATCGCTAGACAGAGTGATGATATGTACAAGATCGGTCCGATCGGCTGTGATCGATCACCGATCGATGATGCATGTGCGTCGCCAATCAATGGGGCAATAGATCGCGGGTACCTTTTTTCTCCAGGGAACTCTGATTTACAGGCGATGCGATGCGCCCGTGAGCGATTCGCTAGGCGATCGATGTAGCGAAACACCTGTGCGAGTCGTCGGCCACATCTATGGGTTTGTTTGATTCACCTCCAAGCCCCACCACCGCACCGGGCCGCAATCGATTCCGACCCAAGATGGTGATGCAAATTATTCTGGAGTGGCAAAAATTGATTCTAAATGGTCCATTTGGCAATTACCGACACAAAGGAGGGTGCTTATCGCAATTTGGGGCCGCCAATTGAACCATTTTGCCGTTTGCTGTTTCGTTGTTGCAGAGGCAAAAATTTTCTGCGAACATTTTGTATAGGTAACATGTGTGTGTTGCGGCTGTAATGATCAAACTATACGAAGGGACGATTACGTGAAATTTCCCAGAGCGAATGGTGAAAATTTAAACTCCATACCGGCTATCCAATTCGAAATTCAGAACGTGGGAAAAGCAACTCTTTGACAATCTTCAATTGTGAAATAAGATGTCGCTTTAAGCCTGTGCTGCCTTCAATATTAGCTTCTGAACACTTTGTCAAATTTCTCTGTCATTCCCTCATTATGCAAAGCAGCTAGCCGTGTGTTTTTAACAGTTATTTGCAATGAACATATGTTCTACCAAAATTGCGATGAATCGAATAAGACAAGTATGCAACAGCTACTTAGCTCATAAGAAGTTAAACATTTGAACATTAGAAGTTTCCTCATAACTCGATTTCAACAGGCTTTCTGCTAAATATAGTACAAAGTTTGAATACCTATTTTTACAAATATTTTGTTATGTGCTATTATTTAAAAAATAAATTCAAAAGGCCATGCGTGTTCGTATTATTCTAAATATTTACATAAACATTCATAATGCAAAAAAAAAGAAATGAATTAGTAATAAACCAAAAGAAAAAATGCAATTGCAACATAAAACGAAATATTCTTAACTTGTATTTATTTTATGTATTACCGATGTCTCTCTTCTTCTGTCTTCATCAAAAAATTTTTGCCATTTGCAATTTACACTGATTCTCGTCGAACATAACCTTATATAAAAGACTATCCTTTAAACATGGAAAAACGCATAATTATACCATACTTTACAAATAACTTTCCTCTCCAATTTTGTCGTTATATTCGATTGCCAGACTTTGTATTTTATTAAGGTATAATTGAGAAGATTATAAAATAACCCAACAAATCAAAAAAATGATGATAGAAGAGAACAAAACGCCTCCATAGATTGACATTTTCCCTGATGATGATAAAGAGAAGCATCGAAATTAGTTATACAACTTCCGGCCGACAAAATCGATTAAATTTGCATAATTACTTCGAAAAAAAAACTTTTATCTCAGCGCAGGTCATTAGCGTTTTGCATGGAGTCTGATAACTGCAGCCATTTAGCGCCGGATGAGTCTACGACAAACTCCGATGCTTGGCCATTTGTCGCACAAATTTGTTGGCTGGGAAAAAGGCGAGGATGGACCGAAATAATAATAAATAAAAAAATAAAAAAATATATGTATATACAAATAAAAAAACTATTATGCAGTTAAGATGTCTGAAATCGCAACAAACGGCGACATCGTGTGAACCAGAACATCCAACAAAAACTGTTGAACAAGCCACAGACCAATGCGGCACTTTTAGAAGGCATTCCCCAAAATCGCCAATATCCGCTTGGACTCGAATTGAGATAAGGCCATTCTGCGGTCTGTGCAACTTTTGCTTCGGTGGCATAGAGCCGCAGAAGTGGAAAATCGGCTGAATGTTCTGCGATTTGCAAAAATATCTCTTTATAAGAGGGCCCCAAAGCCAGGTAGTTTTGTGCGCGAGCGCGCGCGGCTCAGATTGTAGTCTCGAGGAAGTCGCAAAGACACGAATTGCATTCCACGGTGAAGATGATGCCCAAAAACAACTATGCGAAATCGATTGACTCGAGAAAGTTGCAATGCGGGTTTTCCTGCTCAGGTGCCTATGCCACGATGATGACTTATACTATTTCCCGAAGATGGATAATGATTCTCTGCACTTTCCAGCTCACAGCCATTATGTTTGAGCTATTTCGAACCCGGCCGCACACTAAACCGGAGCTATAGAGAGTGGAAAAAAAAAATCAATTTAATGCCTCCGCGCTTGCCCAAAGGTTACAAACAGGAATTAGGTGGCGCGGTTGTCCCTAATTCAGATCCCCCACAAAGGTCAGCGCGGGCCTTCGATTCCACAAATCGCGGCCAAACCGCGAATCATCCTCGTCATAGTCTGAGGAGGATCATGGCGGCGGGCGGCGGCGACTATATCAGGGTCTGCCATTTGATGGCAATAAGAAGGTGAATCTCATCTTCGATTTATTGAAATCGACTATGTAGTACGACAATCGACACCGCGTTACGGAGCCTATACCTGCCCGAATGGGTCCCCATGCACCGGAGGAGTGATCTCTTTGGACCTTGTGAAGGTGGTGCAGCTCGATGATGGGGTCTAGGTGTGGCGTAAAATTTTATTGTTAATCCAAAGACAATCCAGTGCGACGACGTTGGTTAGTTCCCTCATTGTCTCTTGAGGAATTTTGCGCTCTATCAAGGCGCACTATGCGATTCTTAGGCAGTTAATCAGCTGCTTAGGTGTCTTTTTTTGGATTTCCTCATTATTTTTTTTATTTATTTTTTTTTATTTATTTATTTTTTTCTTGGTTTTGTCTATTTACCAGCGCAAAATGTCAATTGAATTCGTTCAGTCTGCGATGGTTAAACAGCACGAAATGATTCGTTACTTTGCATAAATTATGAAGCTCAGGCTTTTGTTTCATTATATTGTTTTACAGTCCAAGTGCGGGGCAACATTCAACGAGCCCTCAATTATTCCATGATGGGTCTGCTCACTTTAAGCCGCCTCTGCTTATTTTCAATTCGCAACTATTCGCTTTGGAGGTAGAAATTATCACGTTACATGACCGATGCCGAACGATGAAACAGGGCAATTTGCTCGATTCCCATTAAAAAGGTACTCCTGGGTGGCTCATTCTAAGTGCATGCCAGTCGAGATTTTAGTTTCAAAGATAGGTTGGCGACGGTATAAAGAGAGTTCCGCATGGGATCATCGATTTCAGACTCAACGAACGCGCCCCCATCATAATTTCATGAACACAATAACTCATGCTCTTTAAGGGGATCATTTTGCTGGAGACATTTTTATAGGCATTGTAAATTTATGAAATAGAGCACTTTTATAATAATTCTAACTAATGATTTTAGCGCCCACTCTAATGAAAAACAAATGAAACTTGTAAATAATACGGGTTTATTATGTACATTACATAAATCTGGCTAGACTCGTTTTTTATTAACTTTTTCATTCGAACTCCAAAAAAGTGCACTTTTATTTGTGGTCTTATCATTACTTCCCGGAATACTTGTTTTATTATTTTATCTTATTAAAATGTATACTCTGTATTTAAAATAATTAACTAATTGAAGTGAAAATTGATTTCATATACAAAAAATATAACAAAATTACAAAATTCAAAGATGTCTGTGCAAAAAAAAAGCAGTACCTATTGGTTTTTTATTTTATAAAATAGTACCTACTTACATACACTTAATATTCCGAAAAGCAATCATTGTTCGAATTTATCAATAGTTGAACAGATTTCGTTGAAAAATTCTTTCTTTGACCGCGGACTTCTATCGAATAAATTATCTTTTGATATTAAAAGTATTAACTATAACAAAACAAGATAGCAATTTTGTACAGCCCGAATAAAAACGTTTAGCTATATATATTAATACTTCGGGGCACCATGGTTCTTATATTACATTTTAATTTTTTTAATCTCAACTAGAAATGGTTTCCTAGATATGCAAAAATTTCATAAGAAATAAGTTATAGTAATTTGTATTTTGTGGTAACTTTTAAGTTGATGCTGAGATTGCAATAAAATTAAGTAGGATGAACGAAATGTCACACAACAACTAGAACAGCACTAGAATTTTAGAAGTTAAAACAATTTCAGTAAATATTGAGATGACAAAATAACTTCCATGTTATGCAGTGCATAGCAATTATAGAATCTAAATTAATATAATTTGTGATATTTCTTCAATTTGTTTTTTGTAATTGAAAAAATTAATATGAAATAAAAATAATTGCTTTATTTTTTTATTCGAATAGGTACTTAATTCGAATTAGGTAAGTCGAATATTCGATTTTTCGACTCGAATAGTATACCTATTATACGATTTGATTCGTATACTATTCGCACAGGCCTACTTCTTACTATATTTTTTTAGGATTTACTATAGTAGGTATATACCTCTTGATTTTAATAATACTTTTATCTAGAATGTGGTTTTGGTTTAGAATTCAGAATTTCCCAAATTTCCTTGTAAGTACATCTATACCCGCATCGAAAGCAACAAATGCAGAAAATAGTGTGAGGATATCACGCAAGGCTGTCCCATGAAAATGATAAACGCTGTATGTCGATAAAAAAGAAAGACAAACCTGGAGTCGTTTCCTAAATATTTGAACATATATCTCGCTAGAAATGTTCAAAAATGAAAGGTGCCCCTCGGGTTTAGGCTGCCCGGCCGGGGTCCTCTCCGCCTCCGCGGCAACTCGCGAGTGGTGCAAGCGGTAAAGTGATACCGGGACGGAGGCTATTTCGATGTCCCATTCATTAGGCATTAATATCTGTCAAACCGGGCAGCGAAGTACCTGGCCGGGCCAACAATGCACATGCTGATTGCACCTCGTTCGCTGCAAACTGATAGCATCGCGTAAATCTACCAGTAGACCTGTCCGGAGATAATTTATCTTTGTACCGGCCGGACGAGGGCATTTTTCTTTCGCTGGGGCCGCGCTGATAACTGCGATGCGGCCGTAACTCCGGCTAAAAAATGTCGCAAATTTGTTTTGGCGATAGCCGCTGTCTTAGGTTACCCCCAGCAGCAAAGCAGCAAAACAGCAAAACAGTAAAGCAATGGTCGCGGCGCGGCCCCCCTCCCGAAGGACGAAGCAATTAATTTTAATAAAGCGCGAGTGACCCTCCCGCAGATGGGCGCGCTTTTTCTAGGCAGATGGGTGCCGATGATATCACCCTTTTTTTCAACCGCGTGTGATCTATGGACATCCGCCGGAGCAGATGTGTCCAGTCCGCCCGCAATAAAATGATCGCTTCCCGCGTCATTTGAGAGGGCCAATAAGTGGCGGGTATGTGGGACCCCTTTGGCCAGGTGATAAAAACCCAAAAGTCCCCTAAATTCTAAAAAAAACAAAAAAAAAAATAAATAAATAAATAAATTAAAAAACGAATCGTTCTACGGGGTGTCCATGAGGATCAAGACGCATCTGACTGATCCCAATAAATTCCGCGTTAATGATTCATTTTCAAGCGCCTAATTGGACTCGACCCCGAAGAACAAAGCCGCATCTTTTGGTGCAGCATAAGCTCAAATTATACCTGGGAAATGTTTAATTAGCGGAGCACTCGCAGCGTTTGATGATTCCCGCTGGGTATTTGAATTGCGACCGAGATTTGAGGCCAACCCGATCTTCTTTTAATTCATTTCAGACCCATTCCTTCTTCTAAAGAATAAAGGCCCAGGTACCAGCATTGCGTCCTACCTCTCCACAAACCACAAACTATTTAATTTTCTTACATTATTAACTACAAGTACAAAATTATCTTGGAGTATAAGATTTTGTTTTGCTTTTATAAGTCTCTGAACGACCCCACACTGTATTGTGTATGTATACCTACCTATTAATTTATTTCATTCATGATTCCATTCAAAATAAAATTTTGAATTATTCAAATTTTACCAGCATTTCATTGAGTTAGAGCCGGTTGGCCATAAATATCACTAGTCCGCAAATTAAGTTTTATTTTGTACAGACACCGTACCGTTTATGACATTTTTTTAAAAAACTATTTACCTGTTACTCCTGGCTGAGTACATAGATCAACACTAAAATTTTTCTCAAAACATTTTTCTATAGGAATTTTACATACATAGATTACGAATTCATTAATTAATCAGCTCAAATTTTCGAGAAAAATAGGGTTAACGAATACAAAAGACTATATTTTGACCATTTATAAAAAAAAAGTGTTTCCCAAAGAAAATTAATTTAACAACATAATATAAATTTCAGGACTTACTAATTAAAATATAAAAAAGGCTATTGAAATTAATGAAATTTGGTCAAAAGATGACCAAGTGCGAGTTCGACTCATGGCGCATTTTTTAAATTAGACGAAAAAAAAAATTCCAAAATATTATTTATGGTCATTTTGCAGCGATTTTCCCGCAATGGCAGCTATGTAATAAGGATGTGTTCGTATACATATGTATATGTAGGTATATTGGCGTCCCCTCCAAATAAAATTACTTATAATTTTAAATACGATTATCGTTTTTGGGATAAGGACCTTCAGACTTTTAAGGTATCAGACCCCAAAAATTAGTTTCGAATGATTTATTGAGTTTTTTATTTTGTTGTAGAAAATTACAGGGTCCAAATTTTATCCGCCAATTTAAAATTTTTATTTGTAAAACATCCTCAACTGTGTGTCACAATTGCCTCGTACAGTCTAACTACATGCGAGCAGAGTCATACGAGGCCACTTGAATCTGGCTTTATTAGAAACTGGCTGTCCCCAATCTGAGCACCTGTTGCACCAAGTCAGTTGCTCCCAGGTGAGGAGATTTTGTCTTCGGCTGCTTCAAATGGGTAAAATCGATAAATCAATTTCTCGCTCCTCGTGCGCCTCACCGTCAATGGAAATAAGTTTCTAACGCCATTAGACCTGCAGCCGGTCGGTGCCACTTGCACTTTCAGTAAAACGGGGGGGGGGGGGGGGGCCTTCTTATATGCTCATGCGGATCACTCTGAAGTCGGGGGAGCACTCGTGGGTCTCCTGGACCCCAACTGGCACTCCTCTGAGCACTCCAAACTGGAACAGTGTGCGATCGTTGCTCGTCAGTGCCATAGATCGTCTTAGAACTGGACCGATGCGGCGATCATGCTCCAGCAGTTGCGTGCATGATCAATGATCTTCGCGGTCGAATAGTGCCGGCCTAGGCTGCGAACATCGCTCGGGGCTGCCGTGCAATTTGAATCATTACCCGGGGAATTGCTACTTGCCACTGAAATTGCGTGTACGCAATGTGTGAGCAGCTTCTGTAGTAGCCCAAACTGCTTCAAGCGATCTTTATATACTTTGCAGATGGCCCGATAAGTCCACAGAAAAGAATCATAATTACATTAATCTATTTCCCTTAAGGCTCTCATTTATTTATCTAGTTTACTCTAGCTGATTGAAGCTGAAATTAAATAAATAAATCAGATAATAAAACGATTTTTACAATTTTCCCGAGTCAAACTTAAATAATATGGGCATATATAGGTATACATCGACTAATAAGAGTCCGACATATACATACACTTATGTTGTGCAAAGTAATGTTGATATTCCAGTACAAAACCTTAGTGTTTTACTCATTTTATTAAATCGAATATAAAAAGCAATGTCCTATTTTTCACCTGTCATGAAACATTACAAATAAGTTGACAACTCAATTTAATTAAAATAATTAAAAAAAGAATTAACGAGCTTTCGGTGCATGTTAGTATGCAAAACTAAAGCAACCTTACTTTGTATGGTAGTCTTTATTTTGAATACCCTCAGCACACCTTTGTCGGCATTTATTCACTATTCGCACACAGCCTTCGTCCTTTTGTGATCCTTCTAATTCCATGCTTTGTTTTGAAAAGAACTTTATTAAATTCGTTTAAGATAAAAATGAAATTAAGGTAGGGTATTTTAAAAACTAAAATAAATTAAACAAAATTAACTTTTCTAGTATTTTGTCCACCCGCCCTTATTTTCAATAACACTCTTGTTAATAGGTTTTGCTTTCGGCGGTAAGTTTGATATTTTGCAAATGTTAATCTATGATTGATTTTGCGAAACCACAGAAAACTATTGAAAAGACGTTTTAAAAACAATTACGAAATTGATTTTATAATGCAATTGTATTTTTATTTAAGTAGTAATAAATCTACAGTGACGGTACTAAAGAGTGTAAAAATGGACAAAACTATAGAGAAAGCATCCATGATTGATCGTTCGTAACAAATTTACTATGAACTACTGAACATAAAAAATTACATGATATTATGCTTGACCAATTTTTTATTGACTTCTCTTCGGAATAAATTTGACGTGAGCGCAGACTTTATGTAACAAAATAATAGTTAAAAACAATATTAGCTTCTTACCTCAAAATTTTTGAACGTAAATAATACTTACTACATTGCGAAAACCCAGAAGACGTTTTCTTACCGAAAAATTGAAATGAAGACAAACCGATTTCAATGAATGACCGTAGACGATATATGTATAAGTACTGTACATACATAATTTATTTGAAGTATGTACTTTTTAACAATTGCCTGTCACGGGACTTGTTCAAATTAAAATAAAAAATGGTGAGATGAATTGAGTTAGTTGAGAAACACGCCAAAAAAAAAAAAAGTGAAAAGAAAATTGAATTTTTAAGTTTTCTAATAATTCCTTCTTTTGTTTCAAGAAAGTGTTTATGTCTTCAAATGATTTTTGTTGCAAAATATGCTTGGTTTAATAATATTTTACAAGTTTTTTATTATTTAATTTCCTTTGTCAGTGTATCGTAAAATTTTACGTGTTCATTTCAATCCACTTACCGAAGCTTAATTTAGCTGAAATTTCGAAATTGAATTGAAATTTTATTTAATTTCAAAACATTTATTTTACTTTTAACGTACTATGAAATAATAGTCTGATCATCGTTGATCGTTGATTCTTCAATTTATACAATTTATTGCTAAAAAATGTTAGTAATGTTAACTCTTCTATGTTGCAACCATCCACTGTCTAGCTTCCGTTCGGGATCTAATTAAATCTTCATTAGCCAGTCGACCCCAGCTTTTGACCTCTAAGATGATGATTTATGACCCCCATTCAATAGGTGAGGTTCCCACGCGAGACAGAGACCGCTGCCGGAACAATTTCGCGACAATAAATCTTCGTGTAATGTTCTACTGGGGTTCTGTCGTCGTATTTTTCTCAGTTTGCATAAGCTAAACTTAAGCGCTAAAAGGTGCTGCTGGACGATGAGACGCAAGAGACGAGAAAAACGAAAAACCTGTTCATATATAAAACCTATAAGGAAACCTATTTGACGACGACGCCGCCGCGCCGCCGATGGTAGCGCACGTATAAGTGACGCTCGCGCAAGGTGCATTAATTACCGCGCGGTCTGGCCAACAATTAGCGATTCTTAGCGAACATCTTGAAGATTTTCGCGGGGGGTCCGTGGGGGAACCCAATATGCATCGAACGATGGAACAGCGGCGGTGGCGCGGCGGCGACGACAGCTGCGGGGTAAAATTTTAATATCAGCGTCGATTAGAGAGGCCCGTCCGTCGCTGATGATGCGACAAACATTTACCGACCACTGCAGATGCACCGAGACATTTTAATGAAAGTGGACTTGCAACTGCAAGTGGGTCTCTCCTCTTCTATCTCAATGAATTGGCTCTGATCGGGGCCCATTAAAAGGAAAATGAAAATCTTATTTTCTTTGCCTGAAGCAAACTTTTGCAACCTCCGATCACATAAAGAAGTTTTTGCAGCAGAATTTCCTGAAAGCCGGGGTGCAGAGGGCGGGGAAGAAAAGTCGAGAACTGTTACTGATGACACCGACACACCGCACGAAAACCATTTTCCATAATTTATCAACTTTCCCATAGCTGAGGAAACCCAGGATGGTGGTGGGGGCGGGGGTGCGGAAGGGCAACGTTTCCGGAATGAGGATGCATGCTATAAGTTCCTCTCATGCAATTTCCCATATAAATTGAGTCTGGAAAGTTTTTGAAGCCGAAAAACCGCTGCAACAGCCCTCCTAGCCCTCAGCTACAGAAGCCACAAATAATAATTGCCAGAAACTTGCAACGCTCTGAGACTCCGTTAGGGAAAACCCTAAAACCCTAAAGTTGAGACCCGTCCGGGGGCAAAGATAAATTTTCTTGTAGACTTCCGCCTGCCGTTGCGTTCGCTCTCAGATGGGACATTCCGCTAAAATTATCTCTGCATCATCAAGTGCAGTATATACGACAAAGTTTGTCGCTATAATTTTCCACCGGAAAGGTGGACGAAACCGAATGCATTTTGCCAGAAGTTTGGTCGGGGGACAGGTTGTAAATCACCGCAACTGGAAAGGACTAAGGGTTTCCTCCTGTTGTATGACAAATTAATTAAATAAAACTTGCTGGCTCCAAAAATATGTTCCATGGTTTGTATAGGAAAATTTGACTATAGCGATACGATAGATTTAATGCTTACCTAATTGGAGAAATCATGATTAATTATTAGGTACTTGGAAATTCGTGTTTCCTTTAATTATCGTAATATGGATTTAAATGATGCCTCTTTTAGAATTTATCTTCAATTTTAAGAACCCAAGATTAATCTTCTAAACCAATTCTAATCTAAGTAGATGGGTCTTTGTATATAATTCATATGTACATTTCTTAAGCCAAAAAAAATAATAACGAAATTCTTGGATTGGTTGATAGCAAGATGGATTTTCAATTTTTCAAATACATAGTCAACAATTTATAATTACAACATTGCGAGTATAATTTTTTGAAAAATAAATATCGTCAGTATGGAGTTTTCTATTACTCTTATAATGGGTAATTGAGTAGACAAGCATTTGTAAATACTCAAATCTCGATAATTTTTCCAACGAAAATTGATATAACTCAATCAATGCGGCACCTATTTTAAAATAGGTACTCAGTTCGTAATTCTGAGCCACAATTTTTTATTACTCAAGCAATCGAATATTCGTGGCACAAAAAATACATATTAGATAAATATTTCCAATGATCCATTGTTGTTTACATAAAGCTTTGTCTTACAGTAATAATTTTATTATTGTGAGAGCCAAAAAGGACCAAAACAGAGCTTTGCAATTCGCCTTTAATTAAATAGGCGAATAGTACTATGAGAGGGCAATCTACATAAAAATAAATTACTAATATTAAGGAAATTTTTTTATTAATTCTTTAAAACTAAGAGTTCCAGTTTCAATGACTACAGAAAATCGAGGTTTAGGTTGATAAAAGTAACGAATTTTTCCGAAAGTTCCATAGCGAAAGTTATAAAATTGAAGAGAATGTAATCAGTTAATACCTAAGAACTTAAATTATATTCAAAACATTATTACATTATTAAGCTGGCCAGCTTCGCGTTTGACTAAAGCTTAGTCTTTAAGTCCTCTGGGGGGACTTCAATAATTCGGGGCTTGGCGATGATACGGGCGGTTCGATCGCCTTTTTCTACTTTTCCGATGATCCACGGCCTGTATCCTTCTTGCTCTTCAATTTCTGTGCAATATGCAACGGCCTGTTCGCGGGAGAAGCATATTAAAATTCCCCCGGATGTTTCCGCTGAATGGCCTTGCAGGAGCTGGAACATATTCTTGCAGACTTTCTCCACAGCGACCATTTTTGCTATTACAGGTAAATTGCATATTTCGAAAGACACCTCATTCTTCTGACGTGAAGCTAACAACTGGGCGTGCCCGAGCAGGCCTAATCCGGTCACGTCTGTTGACCCATGCGCGTTGTACTTACGCATTAGACTCGCAGCAGTTTTGTTGAGTCTGGCCATTGAATCCATGGCGCCGTGATATGCCTTGTGGACATCCTCTTCAGAGACGACCAATTTTAATTTGTTCCAACGCTCCGGATTGTCGAGCCACCGGTGAGCGTTCGCGGCCACTTGGGTTCCTAGGGGTTTTGTGAGGACAAGCACATCGCCAACAATTGCGTTTTCCGGGACGATATATTCATTCGACTGAAAAATCGTCGCGGCAACAGCGCCAATATTAAACGAGGCACCTTCAGCAATTGGGTAGTCTGTAACCAATGAGCCGGCTTCCAAAGCAGAGTCCTGAAAATAGGATATTCATGAAAAACTAATTTTCCTATAACATAATTGCTATGGGCTAATCATAAAATGTCCGGAAACAGAACCTTGTATGCTCTGTACATAAATATAATGACGTAAACATCACCTACTCAAAAGCGTTATTTTAAATTCTTAGGCGAGAAAAAGCGGTAATTAAATTATTCTATTATTTTAAAATTAAATGATGGGAGCGAGGAATAAATATTTTTGATGTATCTAAATCGGTTTTACTTACTACAGTTACTACACTAAATTTTTCTTTTCCTGTCTTATAGAAAGTTGTAACTGATAAATTAAGGAAAAATTGAAAACATTTTTTACTTATGGATTTGATAGTTTTTAACGAAAATGTATAGGAATATGAAAATGACATTTTGCGAAATTTCAAAGCTAAATATTAACAATTTTTTTACAAATTTGCCAGGTTTGGTCCCAAATGAATGTTTTCAGGACGTTTAGTTAATCTGTGAGGAAACCTTTAAATCAATTAGACATCTTTATTTCTATAATAATTATAATTACTTGGCAATTGCACGGTAACATATTCTACTAATTAAAATACTGGCCGTGCAATTGCCAAGTAATTATAATTATTATAGAAATAAAGATATGTATCTAATATTGATACGGTCACTATAAATGTTGATAGGTAATTGATTAGATAACAATTTATAACAAAGTTGTTGAATAGGTGCTTCCATAGACACTAACTAATATAACTGACTTGGTTTTACATAAGATCTCACAACTTTTTACGGCAGAAGAACTGCGTTGTGAGATTTGGCATTTTTTTACATTTGATGAGTGATTTTTCAAAAGGACTTACCTATTTCCATGTTTAACAAATGTTCAGTAATGAGGAAAACCGTTTAAGAGCTCTTTACAGTAACTTTTTTTTTTTTAAATATATATAGTGTTATAGTGTGTTGATCTAATGTTCTAATACGCTTAAAGATTTTATTGTAACATATTTGCATTAATTAAAAAAAAAAAATAACATTTAGAAATAAGCCCTTTTGGTGTAAATTACAGGAAATAAGGCTGTTTGTAATGAAACAGTTGGAAATATGCCCTTTTGTTGTAAAATTTTATTATTATACCACAGATTATACTCTGAAGTCAGTAAACTCAAGTTCGTTACAATCGTTACAAAAATAGTATATATAAAGGTTTCTTCAGCGACTATAGAAAATAGGTTTTTTTTTTTGAAATTCTAAAAATGTCTAACCATAACCTGCCATAACACAGCAATTAAAGTGGAAATGTGTCGTTTTGTATGAAACTGCGATTTTTGATCAAAAGTTTCTCTTGGAAATCTATGTCTGTTTCGTAATATGTTTTCACTAAAAGATGCATTTCAGCATGATAAAGGTGACAGCATTCTTAGGTCGTTCAAGGTCAAATGTGGAAATAAGTCCTTTTGAAAAATCACTTCTCATTTTATGTTTTTGATGGTATATTTTTCATGTAATTTAATCATTATTTTATGTAATTCCTAGTCAGCGGGACCCTCAGGGAACTGGCTACTTTGCATAGTGGGCAGTCCTGTCCACGGAAATCATCTCCGTTTAAAATGAATGTTACCTCTTAATTTTTCCGAACAGTGTAAAAAATAGCGCGGGATTTCCGCCTCTGGGTTTACCTCAAAGCCCTTCATGATCAAGGGGATGACAACGTGGCGCTCCTTCTCCGTCATCTTGGCGCTGACTGTGAGTACCGTCTGTACGTTTTCGCACTCGGTGAAGCCCATGCCGTACAGGAAGCTGATGATGTTGGCGCACGCGATTTTCCCCATCATGTACGGATCATCAACGATAGGATAGTAGGAGTCTAAGGCCTGGACGAGGCGCTCCACTGGGGTCCCAGGGGAGCAGTCTTTACGGTGCGAGACTTCCAGCTCCTGAGAGCTGTAGAACTGCAGCAAGATTGAGTTCAGCTTGCTGAACTGCACCTGGGGCATGCTGAATCGTTGCTTCAAGTCGGCGAAGTTGGTCAGCCGAAATGCGGCCCCCAGGTCGTGAGCGGTTGGATCGAACGACTGCCATAATCCCACTGGGATCGGATTGCCCGTCAACTCAAGATTTTGGTATTTACTCATTATTTTCCGATTTAAATTTATTTTACTCTACCTGCGGAAGATATCGTGAAGGAAAAATATTTTCGAACGAAGCGAAGCACTCTGACAACAAATATGGCGAACTGTTTATGCCTTTGAGGCAAATTGACAAAATTCGTACCATTGGCAACGGACAAATGAAAATCGCGTTCTCCCTATTCAAAGACAATAACAAAGATGTGCCAAAAGCTGCAAATATAAAGCTTTTCAAGTTGAGCTTTCTTCAAAGCTCTTTTTCCCAGTCACTGTGTGTGTGAATTGCAAGGACCCATGGGTGCGGGTCGTGGGGGGCTTGTTGACATGGCTGCTGTTCGCTGCGCAAGGAGCTTGTGGGACTGCCGTGATGTGAAACTTGAGGGGATAGAATGTTTCTTATAAGACTATAGTCCAGTCAATGCACGGAAAAAACGGCCAAACCTGGCAATTCTGCCAAACAGCACCAATTTGCACCAAAATTTGAATTTGGGTTCTGCTTACTCTCTATTTCAAAGTTGTCAATGTGCCGAGGGTTGCTTTTTATCTTTTAGGGGTGTAAATTATCCCTATTCGAAAATAATTGTAGAATTGTAGATTCAAGCGTTTAATCGATAGAAATTATCATTGCATCATGAATTACAAGTTGCAACCCTTATAAAAACAACCGCTATAAAAACAACTCCTATAAAAACAAACCCAAAAAGTCAATTTTTTCAAATAATTTATCACCCCGTTCAATAGATGCATTTTTCAATGACTCTTTTCCTTTCAAAGTGCTGACATTTATAAGATTTTCAGGTGTTACTAAACAACAAATCGAACACTTATTAAATTCCGGATAATCGATACTACTGTTTGTACTTGACTGGTCCATTGTAAATTATAACCATTCTGAAAATAAAATTGTTTAATTTAAGAATAATATATATGTACAATTGATTTTCTCTTGAATGAGAACGTCTTGTACAAACGTATGATTTGGAAATAATTTTATTAATGATATCGAAAATGGAAAAAATTTTATTAATCCTATAAAACAAATTATTATAACTATTATTAACTACATTATATTACGATTTATAACAATACTATCAATTATTATTATCAAATATTACGATTTATAACAATACTATCTTCTTCATCAGTGTTGTAATATACGTACGTGTTTTGATAACTGCAAAAATTTGTGATTGAATGTGATTGATGTAAGAAAAAACGGATCTTTAAGAATTTGAAGAAGTATAAAATAAGTGGAGCGATGAGGACATACATATGTACATATGTTATATGTGTACAAAAAATGAGTGTACGACTAGCAGTTCAAGTGTTAAGCCAACGCAAAGTATTAAAACTGAGGTATTATTTTATTAATTATTTTATAAAATATTATTTTCAGCTTAAATTTATTTTAGCAAAAACTTATTTTTTCCTTTTTAGTATATTTATATTTTATTGTTAAATAAAAGCTTTTTTAAAAAATATTTTTTTATTATGTAATTTTTGATTATTTTATGATTATTATAGGATCTTAAAAACTAGAAAAAAGAAAAAAATAAATATGTAAATGAATTCAGTACTATTCCTTTAGTGGTTATCAGTTTTTGATTATTTTCTTTCGCTAGTTTTCATAAGTAGTGATTATTTTTCATTAGTATTTTTAAGTTATGCTTTTTTATCAAGTTCCAGTCAATGTAAAATCGAATTTTAAAACCAAAGTGGTTGTCTCCTTTAAAGGCCTGGTGTTGATGGATGGCAAAATTTGCAACCCTTCCAGGTGATAAAGCAGCTCGCATATCGCCAAGTGGGAACATAATTGCGAGCAATTAACAAGCCGAAGACGAGGCCCAGGAATTCAGATGGGATTTGAAACCCATCACCGGGGCACAGATGCGACGTTACCTTGCGGGGCGAAAATTCCCATTTCGCAACATCGACGTGATCACTTTAAGGTTCGGCTCGGTGATTGCACGTAGGTGTGAAATTACAACCGCTGCGGCATCTCCCGAACATTAATATTATAAAATCTGGGAAGTGCTTCGCTGGCTGTGCCGCATTTATGTCGACTAAGATAGTCGCGCTCCTGTCGCCCTCCTGTTTCGGGTCGAGGGGCCAACGCGTCGCCGAACGACGTTTGTCGCCGCAACGACACCCGGTGAGCTTCGATTTGTTCAGCAAATTGTCATCGCATTTCGCAGATACCTCAAGAAGATGGAAAGTTATCACCTTAGAGAAATGATGATGCCCTGGACCAATGCGGTGGGTGTACTCTGATAAATTGAATTTAATTTCCTTTTCGAGTAAACCGCGTCCTGGGAGCGGTATCGTATTTAACGCGATTAGTAGGGCTAGATTTGAACATTAGGAGCAACTTGGGCGGGTAGGGCGACAACTTCTGGAAGCTTAAAATTATTTTACAAAATTTAACTTTTCGAAAATAACATTAAAATATAAAAAAATCAAAGTCAAGAGTATGGGATATCCTGTTTAAAAAATAATATGAATATAAGATAAAACTTCATTTACGCGTAACGAATTTTATAACAATTTTATAACGAACCAAAACGTATACAGTAACGAGTATAAATGGTTAAAATTCATAACATAAATTAAGTTAATTATTTTATTCTAGCGATAAATCTAAATATGTATATTAAAAATGTTAGTATATTATAATGATTTTATAATAAAAGTGATTGATATGTGATTGATATATGGCTACTCTAATTTATATATAATCTATAAAAGAATTTACAAGTTATATAGGTATTTAAACATGTTGCTCCATAACTTCTATGTGATCAGTTTTGCTTATCGTAAATAAAAATTCGTAGTAATTCTTACTAAATGTAAGTTAAAATTTTAATTAAGTATTATATTATTTAATATGTAGGAAGTAACGAAAACAGGCGCGAATTAATCCTTGTGGGAAACGAAGGTGCTGATGTAATTATAAAAATGTTGAATATTGTATATACAAACAAATTACATACGAAAAATACAATTAATATTTTATTTGTGAATTGATGAAATTAAAAGTATGGTATGATGTTAATTATGATCATGTTAATTTGAGTGTGATTCAAATGATATTAATATTATGTATTTTACGAAAATATGCAGACCTAAGATAATGATATGTCTCATTGGTGAGGGGGGTCAACCGAATATGAAACATTGTGATGAGGGTGGAGTTCAAAAACTGTTGAATTTGTGTGACCTAATTTAGGGATGACCCCATATCTAGAGGTGACCCTCATTGTAAATCTACTGTAAATTTATAGCTGGGTTAGCCTACAAAAAGCAGTAAAGATTTCACTTTCACCCCATAGTGGAGCACTTTCAATCGAGAACCGATTGTGGGCCCTGTCTTCAGCGGCTGCGGATGATTGCTAATTAACAGATTTCCCTAGAGCAGCGACGAGGTAATTTCCTATCGGCTCTGGGGCTCTAATTGTCACGTATTAGCGAGGCGAGGTGGGAACTAGCTGCAGCAAGGAGCTCTCAGCGCTAGACGACGTCTTAAAGCGTTTATCTTCTGCACGTCAAAATTGAGGAAGACTCTGGCGCTGATCGGGCCAATTTGTACGAAACTGGCGGTCCCCAGGTGAGGTGCACGGATGCGAGTGGAACCCCACTACCTGGTCTCTAGTCCCTAGTCCCTAGACCATTCAGATTCCCATCGCAGCGGCGCTCCGACACCGGAGTCTTTTTGCTGGAGGAGTCATCGGTCGCTCCCATTATCAGCGCCTCTATTATGCAAATTGCGCGAGTCAACAGCCGCTGCTAATTCCCATGAAAGTGAATCAATCACGAGAGCGCGGCCGAGGTCGTCGACGAGTACGCAAATTAATTTTTGTCACCTGCTGGTACGGCCGATGTTTGTAGTTTTTTGTGCCGTCGGAGACGGAAGATTTCTTGTCATAAAAGTGACCAGAGGCAATCTATCCAAGTCCGGCGGCGGCGGCGCAAACTGACTGTGAATGAAATAACCCAGCGACGCCTCAGATCTTATCGAATTCCCGCAAAAAAATAAAATAAATAAAAAATTCCACTAAAGTCGCATGGGGCTCGACACGGTGGTTAAGAGTCTCAAGGGGCTAAGACTGAAGACACAAGACGCCCAAAGCCGGAGTGAGATCTCTTCGAACACAATTTGCATGCGCTTTTCTCGTTTTTATTAAAATTATGCGAGATTCGTCTTAGCCCTTAAATTGAGTACAGAAAAGTTTACATCCATCCCAAAGATTTTCAGCAATTGACTTATTTTAATCTGATACAAATTTTCGTGTTTTTTAAACGATTTTTAACACTATCGTATATGATTTTTGAATCGCGAAAAACTTGTTAATTTTCTTTTATGTACTTATATTTGCACATTTCTGTAGCAGAAATCACTGAATTATGATATGCTGTGTCATAATTATACTATACCAAATATATTAACCCAGACATAGAATATACAAGTAGAAAAACCTTACTTCGCAACTTTGTTTAATTTTGGGGGATCAAAAAGGTTCATGTTTTTTCACATTAAACCATAACCGCTAAAGCTAATTTCATGAATTTTGTTTAATCAAATTAATGAAATTTTGCACAGCATCGTAATTTCAGTGAAACTTCCGTAGAATTTACGAAATGTGATTGTACCGTTTATAGAATGTAGAGACAGTAAAATAATTTATGTATGAATCTTGACGAGGAGTGAAACACCGAAACTTTAATGAAATGTAATATAAATGAAAATTAGTCCTGACTCCTGAGTGTCTGTAAATCAAATTCTGAACATTAATGAGAAGGGTAGTCCTAGGATTCAAAGAATTTTTGAATAAATTACTGGTTGGATTAGTAGATAATGAAATTCATAGGATGTATATTGATGTATATATATATTCTGTGTAAAGATATGCTTGTTTTATATAACATATTTTAAATAAGAAATTTAAATCCATCCAAAATAACAAGAAAAGGAATTTTTAATTTCATCATCCAGTATACAAAAAATTTATAGCTTGCAGGAATAAACTACCAAACTAGACAATTTACCAAAATACGTCTTAAAACTGAGAAACAAGTCGTACCATTAACTATTATATGATTTAAATTAAATTCATTTATAAAATTAATGTTGAGTGTACGAAGTACATACGTTTCGTAGTTTTTATGAAATTTTTCATTGGATCGCGAAATCATCAGTGCTTTTTGTATTCAATATTTTAATAATGCATGTTAGTTACATTAATTAAATTATATGTTATACCTATTATTATATCTTTCGCTCTCATTGAAACTTTTACATTATAAGAAATGGCAAGCAATAGTTCTATGATGCTCTATCTAAAGAAAATTGTTTTCAAATGTAGTTTTGGGGAATTGCAAATAGATTAACTTAAGAACTTTAAAGGAAAATTGCTCCCTTGACATTATTTTTACATAAAAAATATTCCGCAAAAGTGGGGGATACAATTTCCGCAAGCACACCCGCAGCTCATTAATATTCAGTGAGATGAGGTCACAGTGCATAAAGAAAAGCGTGGACTCACCTTGAGTTGATCAGATGCATTTGAAGCGTGGTGCCCGCGCGGATCACCAGTTATTGTGTAACGAAACGAGTACAGCGCATGGCAATGGATCCAATGGCTGCAAATTTATCACTCCATTACCGCCGGGAACCCACAACAGGCTTAATAAATCAATTTGCAATTAACGAAGATCATATTTCACCTACATCTCGGTCTAAGCGCGTACTCTGCCGCGAGTTAGGTGATCATCACCAAGTTGCAATAGCGCGATAGAGGGCCGCGCGCAAGTTACCTTAATCCGTTCGCGCATCTTAGAATAGTGCGCACAGTAATTGCGAACGCACAGGATTCTGGAATCAGATAAATTTGCATTTCTTCCCCCGCCAAATGATTGGGTGGTGGTGGTGGTAGGGTAATTTGCGCACCCAAATGACAACCACTTACTTGGCCATGTCACTGAATGTCGGAGGCGGCCGGCTCGTCCTGGTGTCGCTGGAGAAAACTCCCAGGAACCGAGGCTCGGCCTGTATGCTCATATTTGGACCAATTTAGCCATTTGCAGCATAATTTAGCCAGGGCAGCCCGATATGCATATGCAATGTACCTATGAAGGTGCAATCATAAATTACGAGGGAACGATTTGCACTCGAGAGCGCCGCACAAATTGAACACGAGAAAGCCATTAAGATGTCCTCAAGACTTCGGTTCAAGATGCTGCGCCATGTACCCGGGCATTGGCTAGCGCAGTTAGAACTATGTGAGAAGTGTCTGAGGTCGGTCCGGTGCTAGTTCCGGTTATCATGTGTCAGCTCGCGGCCCCAACTCTCCGCCAAAAGGCCGTGTTCCAAAGTGAAGAGCTGTGTTGGAAACATATCTTCATCGAGGGACAATCATGTCGACGGGGAAGACCGCATACCGGCAAAGTTATTCATCATGGCACGATTGCTATTTGCGATGGTAATTGCCGTCTTGGTCGCGTCACGGAGCTAATTTACATGCGATTTCGCCGTTCACCTGCAAGTGGCCGGATTAAGTTGATCGCCAGGTGATCGAAGAGGGTGATGCGGCTGTGTGATGTGTCCGGCTGTCCGTCAGTGTCCAAATTGAGCGATCACTCAACAAAGTGTGCGAATTGACTCACCGCATCACCCACCTGGTCCAGGGCAGGGGCCCCAAAAATATTCGGGGTATACGAGAGAGATGGAGCCACAAGCGCGGCTAAAGGTCGCTGAACTTTTTGAATGTTTGCACTTTCCGAGGAGCCACCGTGATTAATGGGGCATTCTATGCGGCTCTGGCATGACACCCTGACCTACACCTTAAGCCGAATATTTATCGCAGTCCTATTAGGTGACTAGGTGATGTTTGATGAATTACCTGCCCCCTGGATGCCGTCGTCCATATTTGCGATCGGTCGAGTTGATCACCCACTGATCATCGATCGATGCTGCATGTTTCGCCAGAAGGCATTTCCTGTCAGGTAAAGCGCTTTTGTAGATAACTACGCACCTCAAATTGCTATGCAACGAAGATGAGATCAGACCTAACTCATGTTTCAATTCTCAAACGGAATGTATTAATAATATCTATCGATCAGTCAGTGATACTGCAATACTGCGTAATTAACAATTATAGTATTTAAAAAATATCGGGAGATCTATCTACATAATTTAAAAGATATATATACATTTTAAACTACCAGTAATGCCATTTTTAATGTTTATGAAAGCTACAATTTACTATTGGTTTATTTAAGTGACAATTATTATATGTATAGTATTAATGTGTATCTCGGAGAGGCGTTTTCTTGTTCGTTAAGTTTTCTAAAATGAAGCATGCTTTAACGATCGCCGGCACTTCCATTTGAAAAACGCTTTTTTATAACCAGGAATTAAAATAGAATATCTCTTAAATGATCTTATTAATGTAACTTTGTGTAATATTTTAGTGTAAGTATATTTATTATAAAATAAAATGAAAAAAAAATTATTATACTAAAAAAATAATATTATTATTTTAAGCGAACTTATTTCACAAAACAAATCAACGAAACTAAAGTCACGAAAGAAATTGTAGTCGATTTGATAAGTCTACACACAATAGCAAAATATCTATGACAATTCGATAGACTTTCGCAATAAAACCCTCGTGAAATACACCAAAATGCTGTTGCGAAATCGAATCAAATTATGTTTAATCACTTTATTATCAAAAACATTCATGATTTTAAGCCTATTTTTCTAATTAAAATGAATGAAACTAAAATGTTCTATGTATTTTTAAATCGTGAAATGTTATCTTTATTTCCACTATTTGTAATAAAAGAGTATCATAATTGTTTGGCACTTTGAAATCAATCAGTGCAAGTTTTAGATTTTAACTTATATTAAAAAAAAATTTTTGTTAACAAATTAAAATTAGGATGTATAACACAGATTAATACAATTTTATAATCCGCTTTATTTTGGGTATTCCTGAATAAATTCTTTTAGACGGTACTTTTGAAAAATTAGTTGTGTTGAAGATAAATGACATCTTCAACTAATTAAATATGTATGAAAACTTAGAACAGAAGTATACTCGTCATATTTGAGTATTTTAGAACGAGTATAAAACTTATATAAAAACTTATTTCAGGTACTCGTACTCATCCCAAATTGCTGAATATTGGATATTCGTACTCATACTGAGTCCACATTTGTACAATTCTTTTTTATTTAACATATGACATACATATTGTTAAAAAAATTGTTAGGTATTTAGCACATCGACATACTTCGCAAACAGACTATTTTTCGGAAATGAACCAAAAATCAAATACCCTTTGATTTAGCAGTTACGAAATACATTTAATACGACACCGAAAACTTACAAGTTCTGCTTTGCGGGGGTAAACTAAAAAGAACGTGTAAAAATACCATAGCCGTCCGAATTGGCTTAATCGCGCGTAAAAATCCATTTAGGCGTCTTAAATTTCATCGCAGTGCAACGCAACCCGTATACTTTTTGACGAACCATTGCCTAGTGTTGCATCGGTCAGAAGAAATGAGTAAATTTACTGAGAAATCACCTGAACGTTTTAGTACCTATAAATTTTTTTTTTTTTTTTTGCAAATTCGATAATTAAATCGAGGCTGGCTAATGAGCCGTTGCATCCCTTATAATTTCCCTGGAGCAATTCATTTTTCCGGTCTGGGCCAAAATCTAGCTGTCGAAAACAAAATCTGATTTCTTTTAGTCAGAGAGGGGCCTTTTATAAAAGAAGATTATCCCGCAGATGCTCGACGGGATGCATCAAGAAATTCACCTTCATCGGGAGCATTCACCTGGCCCAGTGCTACTTTAGCCGCAGAAATTCGAAGACGGTGAAATGAGGCCTCACCTAATTATAGCCCTGCGCTGGGAGAAAAATATGCCCGAGGGGCACGAAGAAATTATGACCCCCGGATAGTGCGTTCCATAATGCTACCTTTTCGGTTCGATTGTGGAAATGCCCCCCGACCTGAACGACCAGACCAGACCCATAATTCTGAGGTGCTCCTGGGGGCTCCCAGGGGATTTATTTGGTTACCTTTTCGATTGATTGCCGCGCGTTTCGCGCACCGTGGCGCCCCCCGGGGAAAGGGAGTTCCGACAGGAAATGCGTGATTTCATTACGAAAAAAAAACAAAAACAAAAAAGGATTGGGGCAATTTAGGTGGCTTCTCCCGTTATACGGCCGAAGGATGAACAATTGGAAGCCCCAAAGTTTGTTTTGGTTTTCGCAGGCTAAAAAGTCTACTCTTATAGAGTCTAGCCGGAGCCAGACTCCTCCCGGGGCTGACCGGAGATTTCCCTTTCGTTTGTGTGTCCCCCTTAATGGAGATCGAATAGCTTCTCCCGGAAGTGCGTGGTTAGCTCGACGGGACCCGAAGTTTTCCCACTTTCTCTTATCATTAGCTAAAAATTAAATGCTATCGCTCCATCTGAGTTTCCGTCGTGCGAAGCAATCAGAACGCACCAAACAAAAGCGCAAATCATCGCGCAGCGGCGCGCTGAATAACTCCAATTAGCGCGGTAAGCTCGCTTCCGCGAGATTTTGTGATAAGCCGCAGATTAGCTCGATAAACATCGGCGCTACTTTAGCCCGGCAATTGATCGGCCGAAGCCCGATCACTGGGACAGATTTGGACAGCCAAAGGCCTCCACGCCTCTCAGCTGCCACAATATCAGAGCCGCTTTTGTAGACGTATTTTTTATAATGGTTATTAATATCAGTAATTTTTATGCAATAGGTTTATGCTGCGGCAATACCTTTACTGAACTTTTAATTAATAATTTTTATATAAATTAACACAACGTCGATTTTATTGCTATACCGTATAACTAAAAATTGTAAATATAACTCGTACATTTCCTTAGTAAAATATTCGTACTACACGAAATTGAAGCTTTACAAATTTTACATTTACTGAAAATTCGAACACTATTTGTAGAAAGAAAGAACAAGCAGGGAATCGTTATTATAATTTATTGGCACGATTCGACGAAGAATTGATGAGAAAACAGCTACATTAATCAAAGAAGAAAGTGCTTGTTCATCATGACAATGCAACGGCTCACTCATTCGCAGTTGCCACAATAAAATTGGTTGAATTTTTTTTTTAAATAAATGCATTAAAGAATTATTGGCCGCTTATAAAAAATATCTATATTTAGTAAAAAAACAAATTGAGAAAACAAAATTAGCCTGGACATATTTTTAGGTACATAATTATAAATCGGCTACAATTTCTTTTTCACTCCATCAGTTTTTTCTTTAAATAGCTTAAGTGTCCAAATTAAATGGCTTAACTTAAACCTTAATGAAAGTATAACTTAAATGTTACAAATTATTATAAGATAATGAAATAGAGAATAAAAACAAATATTTAATTGATAGATATTGTGTATAGTTGAAGGATAATTTTTGGGATGACTTCATACTAAAGGAGTGATGTTTTTATCATTTGTTGTTTAATTTTACATCGTGAAAAAATGTCATAATAATAAATTTTTTGATTTACAATTTAGCAACGCCAAGTTATCCAATTTAGTTTATATCATGTGACTTAAATCGGGTTTAAGTTATGTGGATTAAATAAATCGGGCATAATTTAACTGGTTTAAGCCATTACGCATGCTCACAATCCGAGGCCAAAAGTATTAAAAATTAAAACTTTTAAAATTTTTTAAAAAGTCAGTAGCTTTAAACATTTATTTTAGTGAAGATACTTTTGAAAATGTCATCATATGAACACTCGTGTGCTCGTAAAAAGCGGAAACCCATTACGGGCTGTTTTTAAGCATTTGGTTTTCGGGGCCAGGGAACTCGATACACTCGTCACGTCTTCAGCGTGTTTATGCAGATCAGCACTCGTTCCCAGGGAATGGCATCAATTTTTCACGGTAATTATGCGCCGCTTTGGCTCGTTACTAATTAATAAGCTGCCGCGGATGCTGCGCTGCCTGCCTCCACCTGGGTAGCAGCAGCAGCGGCGGCGGCGGAGCGCGGTGTTCGCCTATCAATCAGACTTAGCCTTACGCAACACCTTCCTGCGCTTGCGCTGCAGGTAAGCGGCGCGCGCATTCCGATGCGTTCCTTGGCGCTTTCATGTGCCATCAAAGGAGCCAACGGTGGCGCTGTCCACCTGACTTTAAAGGCAATTTCCTGGTCGCAAGTGAGTCGATCGCGGATCGCGGCCTGTTCCGCGGCTAAATGCAGTCCGCGAATCGGGAATTGTGAATCGCCGCGATTTGCGACCGTGCGATATGGCAGTTAGGGCTACTTGAGGCTAGCGGCGAAGAGCCTCCCCATATTTGCAAAAATTTCCCATTAGTTGTGTATTCGCTACGTGCGACATTTTGCAATCAGAGCAAGCGCGTCCCGCGAATTACAAATCGGGGATTCGCGAAAGCAATGATCTTAAACATGGCCGAGTTCAACGGATCCTGCGATCAGATTCTCGTGGATGGTGGTGCGCCCGCGAGATCACACGCCACGGACGCTTCCTTGCGTCATTTATACGCGGAGCGTGTCGCATCTCTCTCATTATCGACGTCCCTGTGATTTATGCGCCACAGCTCCACGGGCATAAAATCGTCGCGCGAAAGCAGCGCGAAGCCAAACTGATTTGCATTCCGGGTGTCGCGCAGCCCGCGAAATAAGAAATTACCGAGAACAAGTACCACGAAATTAACGGTAATGGCGGTGTTTTCTGGGCACAATCGTTTAATTCGGTGGGAATCGACCCAAGAGCCATCAATCTATTTACAACTTACCACTTGTTCCTGACTGTTGACGGTGCAGAGAATTACTTATTTTATTTTAATCTACCTGAACGAAATAAAGAAAGCTCTTAAATTATCGTGAGACAACGTTTGCTAATTGGTAGACACACTGAAGTAATTCTAAGAAATGCACAGCAGTGAAACTTCATTTCTTGAACTGGTTGATGAAGGTCAATTTTGGGTACATCATTGCCAGCTGGTCAAGTGTGAGTCGGACTTGCACACCGAGGGTTCCATACCATGAATATCTCTAAATATGAATGGTACGAATAAAGTAAAGACAAAATCACATTTTTTTCGATATCGAGATAATGACACCATTAAAAACATAGAACAAATTACTTTAAAGATTATATAAGTACATAATAACATCTTTAAAAATCCAAATCCAAATTATAAAACCAAAACAAAATGGCTACATACAATAATTTTAATTTTTATACATTTTAAACAATTTTGAATAACACGACGAATTCAATTAATTTTCCTCCAAAAAACGCTAATCAAATGTACCCATAGGCAGTAGACCCGCGGCGCATAAAAAAAACCTATTTCAGATTATTGGTGATATAATATGTAAATATTGAAATTCTATCATAAATATATTTTTTATTTGCGATTGCGATATCAGTGGCTAACGTGTCAATATATTTTTTATTATTGTTTTTGTTCGGGTTGTAGATTGCTAGTGGTAAATCGTTCCTTAAAGTTCTTTGCATTGCATTTTATAAAACTTAAAGAAGTAACAGCTTTAGAAATTATGTTGCTCAATGTGATGGCTGAAAGATAATTTAGTATCAAGCCAGACACCAAAATGCTTAATTATTGACACTCTAGCAATAGAAACACCATCAATTTTATAATCAAAATCTATAAAAGATAAAGATACCTTTCTATAAAAAGACATAACTTTACATTTAGAAATATTTAGTGAAAGGGCATTGTTTTTATACCATTCAAGAAACGAAACATAATCTTCTTGAAGCAATAAAGATTTAATGTTGTCCAATAATTTTAGATCGTCCGCAAACATTAAATGCATAAAAGACTTGAAAACATTGAAAACAAAGAGAAGAGGACCCAAACAACTTCCCTGAGGAACACCTAAATTGACTAGAATAACCTTTGATAGAACATTATGCAATTTAACGAACTGTCTACGACAAAAGAGAAATGACTCTGCTAGACTAATAAAATAATAAACTAAAAATTAGGAATTTTTTCTTTATAAAACATATACCTACATAAGTGACAATTTTTCTTAAATTTATTGGATGTAATCTTAGATAATTAGCATCTTATGGGAACACTTACATACTTAGAAAAAGTAGCACATGCTAGATATGTTTCTCATCATGCATATGCCGGAAGTTGTCGAGGTAAAAACACGTCGTTTTCGTGCTTTAATAAGACCATTTACCAAATTTGTGGAAGAGCAAAAGACGTACCACGCAACCGGCACTAATTGCTGGAGGCATTAGGTTCCACCGATCGATGAACGTTTAGGCAGATCTTCAAAGACAAAGTGATCATGAGTCGGCCGTAGGCCGAAAATGACCACTAAATTTACTGAAGTTGACAAAATTTCGATGTTGCTATTCAAAAATGAGTGGAGCTCCTCAACATATAAATCACAGCCGCACCTTTATTCATTCTTCCGGGGCAATGGGGCACCGCTCTGGGCACAAAAGGTGTGAAATTTAATATTAAATTACGAGGCGCGAAGAATCGTAAAGCGCCGCAAGGAGACCTTAGACGCGCAGCTGGAGCCCAACGGCGGCGGCTGCGGCGGCCCACGGTCGAGAAAAAGAGCCCCAGAACCCACCAGAAAATTGTGCACAAAGTCTGGAACTGTTGTGCACCTTGCTAGTTGCTATAGCATCGATCGGGTCAGCTAATGGGGCCCCCGAAATGGGTTTTCATGGGTATTGTGCGTGCATATAGACCCTAGGAATGAACCGAACCATGCCGCGGCCCCGCCCGCCAGAGGAGCCCCATAGCCTCTTTTGTGGTCCGCTGAGTTTAAACGGTTCCGTCAACAGCCGTCGACAAGCCAACTTAATTGCAATGGGTGCTCTTTTCTCCTAAACGGGCAACTTGCCCATTCCCCGGTTGATCTGGATACGTGATCTGATTATCCGGGCCCCAATCGAGGGTCTCCAAATTCGGGCGACTGAGCCACAAATTGGGACCTAATTTATAGGCCACCGAATTCTGCGGCAAATTAATTCATAATCTAATCGACTATCTGAAGATATATACCGAAGATCGAGTCAGCGGGATCCTAGGCCGTCATGGGAACGATTGTCGATCGGCCAATTCAAACTGTCTCGTAATCTCGGTTATTTTGTGACACCCCTGGACAGGTGGTAAATGGGTACTCACCTGCTCGTGGGACGCTAATTGAAGCATCAACATCTTTTGTATGGGAGCGCATGTCAACGCATGTTAACGCGGGCAAATTAGACCTCGTTTTCTTATAGACGATGAAGAAACAACTCAATCGTCGATGAGTCGAAGAAATTGTCGTCTTGTTTTTTTAATTCTTTTTTAAAATTTTACAAAGTCATCTTATTCGACTGAGCCATGATCGTGCACTTTCATATCCGGCCGATCTCAGAGAAAACCGGGAAACGCATGTCAACTGAATAATGCCACATATAGTAGGAACGGCATCGCAGCCACTTGAGTCGAATCATTTTTGTCAATTAAAATGCCATAAATCGCGGCAAGGAACATTCGTTGCCTGCCCCGTCCAATTGTCGCAATATTTTCAATTTCTCTGCTCGTTACGCGTCTCGCGTTCCAAGAAGACGCGTGCACCGATCGTGCAGTGATCGTGGTCCCACTTGACTCCCTCCCGGAATTCCAGAGACTCACGAGGAGGAACCCTAAGTAGGAAGCTACCGGGTGACGATTAGACTTCCTCCTCCCGAGAATCGTCGAAGTGCTTTCACTTTCAAGGCCTAGCCAGTTTTTTTGTTTTGTTTTTTTTTTCTATTCGATAGACGCCCACACGGTCTCCAAAGTCGTTAACAATTTGAAATTTTTCGTTGATAACGCTGCATCGACCAGGAAATACTTTAGACCACTCTGGGGAATCTGCTTTCTAGCACTGTCTACTGGCGATGCAGATTTGCAGGTTTGGGATTACTCGAATCAAAAATCGAAAATTTTAACATCGTCTGCCTACGCGCAAGATATGAAAAGCATGTTGAGCTCAAACGATAAAATATTTGTCATAATGTTATGCATAATTATTTTTAATTAGTCTTCCTTCTGCTGACAGTAAATTATTTAAAATTTCGAACAATTTCGAACTTCTATTGTGCAAAATAACGTAAAAAACATTAATCAATTACATATATGTACATACAGTAAATAATGCAACTCATTATAGTATTTAAATTTTTTATTGATAAAATAACTGGAAAAGGAAATTTCTTTAAATTAATTTTTAATAACGCAACAGAATTCCCTAATAATTTAAACATTTTCCATCATTTTCGAAATATTGTCCGGGAAATGAACACGATCGTTAAAAGAACATTACTTTTGATTTGATGCTTTTGAAACCTTAAACGACCATAGCTTTTTTTTATTGAGATCAATATAGAAAATATTTTAATAATAATGCAAATCACACTACGAAACTTTTGTTCTTTGCAAATACCTATTTTATTTTTATCCTAACTAAAGGACACTAGGTGGAAAATTTCAAAAAAATATTACAATATTACGGTATTCCATTTTTTGTGTACCTACTGGAGCACAAATTATGTGTATATGAAGTTTATATGCTTTTTATGAAGAATAATAGAGAGGACGAGGAAAATAAAATTGTTAATCTTTTCAATCGTCTGGGACATTTGGAACATCCTGTATTATAAGTATAGGCAATATCCATTATTCTTCTTACTGCCTCCTCCAGTCTTTCCAGGAGCACCATTAAGCTCAAATGGTGCGGCTTTTATCACCTCCCTAAAATCTTTCTAGCAGCTGTTATGGGAATAGCTCTAGAATAAAATTTTATATATGTAAATCGGGAGCTATTCGCTCTGTTTCCCACAATATAAAAAGTAGCCTGTTCCTGTATTTAAGCGCTACAATTACAGCTCGTATCAGTCTCTAACATATCACAGATAATCGCGTACTCCTCCTTAATTGAACAATTAAGAAACACAATAAAAGCTTATTTATTAACCTTTGGATTTTGTTCGCATTCCTTTGATTAAAAAAATAATTCATGTTTTTATATCTATGTATAGTTATAAATATTAACCAGCGACTGTAATGATTCTGATCAAAAGTATATAAATTAAAAAATAACGATTAATAAGTAATTTTTATTTTGCGATCACTCCATAATGATTAAGAATTAATTTTTGATTGTTCGAAATCAAACTCATTACTTCATTTTATTATTAGATATTTACAATAATTATTTATTAGGTACTTGATCGTTATCAACCAATAGACCGAAAAATAAAAATTACATGATAATTGTTTCATGAAAATTATTATTGAATTAAAGAAAGACTACAAATGAAATAATTTATTTAAGGTTAATATAAAGTGATGATGTTTTTTATTTTAAATTACATATATAATGTTACTTTCGGTCCCTGATATTAACTAGTCGAATACTCGTCTTTTGCAGGGGTGATTGCCAGAAACATAAACTTAAGTAGTTTCTCTCAGTTTAAAAATACCATTTTTTAAACTTCGTGGAATATTAAACTGAATCAATTTGCTAATGAGCATACTTGAGTTGATTATAAACAAAAAAAACAAACATACACATGAACAAATAAATAAACGAACAATTAATCCAGTTCCCATTTACATATTTTGAAATCGACTAAAATATAAAATTTTTAGCCAACATGTTTTCGATATTATATAGTTAAAAATTTATGATGCTTTGCACAAAACAAAATATAGCGTAGATTTTAAGTTGGGAGTTATTGAAGGACACCCATTATGAAATTGTAGTTGTAGAAATGGGTTCTGTGGTTTTTAAGATTGTCCCCTTTATAATGCTAAGTATAATTACTAATTACATTAACATTAAAATAATATTAGTAACAACGCGGGGTTCAAACGATAGTTGGTATCAATTTTTTGGGCTTTCATATACTCAATACTTTGCATTAACCTTCACATCAATCATCATCGATTTTTCTTTCCATTATTAGAGATCAAGTCTAATAGCATTATTGTTATTAATTAACTAGTATTAAATTCTCGTATTACCTACAATGTACTCAATTTTGAGTAAATAGTGTCGATATTTTGGCCCTTTGGGTCAATAGTTAATTGAGTATCGATACTGTGGCTCTAATACCAAATAAATTTTTTTTAAATTATTTATTGCAGTTTTACATCCATTTTACTAATACTGTATGCATTAAATATTATTCAATATTCGTTATACTGCACAAACTGGCGCCGCTTTAATGCCAATATAATAAAACGATTTAATTTTATTACCTTCAAGCATTTTAATTGATTTTAAATCATTGCTGTGTATGTAGCAAAGGTAAACCACGAAGAGATAATTTTATGGGAAAAGATTCCTCTTCAGATTAATAGCAAAGGTGAATTGCTATAAAACGGAAATAAGATGTGCATGTTCAGCACCGACAGTCCGATGTTGTAGTTTGGCTTTATTTTTAACAGATAATTTCGGTCCTAATTTAAGAAAAGCTGGTTTTTCGTTGTGTAGGTTAAGCGAGTATAATAATTACTCATAGAATATAATTGAAACTAAGTTCGATTCTTCTGTAATTTTTCTATAATCATATTAAAAAAAAAATCAATATAATAATAAATTTATCATGTTTGGTATCAATAAAAGGTCTTATTGATCAGATTCGAAAAGTATATAATTCATTATGTACATTGTACATATGTAAATGTATTTAAGATTTTTTCTTATTCAAACCTCCTCATTTCAAAATGCAAATCACTCAATTTAAAAATCACAATTAAGAAATAAAATTATCATGTTTGGCCCATCTTACCCATATTTGAGTTTAAATGATTCTTTTAGTCATAGTCAAGTTATAATCTTCAAATTTTCTTGTCTTGTTTTTTTCATCGAGTCGGTCATGATAAACGTGAAGAATAAATTCTCGACTCAAAAGTTTTCAGTTTGACGAATATAGTTTCTAAAGCTTATTTTATTTATTTAGGTATTTACTAACTAATATTACTACTTTTAGTAAACCTTTTGTTAGTAAATTTTTATACTGTTTTTTCTATTTACATAATTTTTCAAGATTAGGTTTTTGTTTTCGTGAAATTGATCTTGAATAAGAAAGTTAGTTTAAATTTTTCCAGTAAAACGGAAGGTATGATCACCTTGAGGAAATGTACACCAGATGAAAATAAAAACTTCAACAAGTTCGTGTTCTAGTAACCGTTTCTGGGACTGTTCAAATAATTTCTAATTATCTTTACTTTTAATATATGAAAATATCATTTTAATACAGATTAAAATGCTATATTTGCAGACTTTTAAATTATGTATATGTAAATTTCTTTTTTAGTTTTTTAAGCTGTTTTTTACCTGCTATAAATTTTTGAATAAAAATCATGAAAAATTCACGGTGCGCATGATTTTAGCTGACTGGACCGTCTGAAAAAAAGACGGGGTTTCAATAGGTACGAAAACAAAATGACGCATTTTGAAAAATATTTTTTCTTCAGACGTTACATTGAATAAACCAGTGAATCACTTTTTTTTCAAAAATCGACAGCAGCAGAAAAATTGTTTTATATACCTTAAAGTTCTAAGAAAACATGTACAAAATTTTATCATCTTTAAAATTGTTCCATGTTTTTGTATATAACCGTGTTAAATTATAGTACATATTTGCAAAAGCATTTAAATGTTCAATGTTTAATTAATATAAATAAACATGAAATAAAATGCTGTTTAACTTTATTAGAGATCACTCGGAAGAAGAGTAATCTGCTTACCACCCAAGAAGTGCGGTGAAAAAACTTAACAATTGCACCTCGCGGTAAGTACCCTGTGATAAATCTGGAATTTCTCCGTTTCTATAATTTTGACCCCTCATATTATGACCATAAAACTACACACCTTCGTAGTCCAGCTAATTTCAAAGCCGAATTAAGCTAAGACATTTTCTCCACCCCTGGAGGCCAATTTAATTAATTATATTTTCTCCGGTTGTGTTGCCACAAAATCACAAAAGAAGAAACCAGCCCATCAATCAGAGGCGGGTTTGAAGCAACATGAGGCAGACAAAGTGGTTTTGTTCGACTGCCACAGGTTCGACAGACTCCAACGCAATCTAGAGGAAGCCAAGCCGCGTCTATTTCAATTTCAATTTTCATTTGCATTTTCGAATCCGGTGTCTTCAGACAGGAGCGGCAGACGCCTTAGTAGCTGAAAATTTTTGCGTCAACTGAAAGACAAAAAAATTGGGGCGTGACATGACAGTGGGGAAAAGGGCGTAACAGTGAAAAATCGTAGGCTTTTACAATAAAAACAATTTTCGTTTATTTTCTCGCAAATGTTTTTTTCTTTATCAGTATCGTTACAGCTATGTATAATATTTACAAAAATGTTCAATGTATAATAAAAGGCTCTCTAAAAGTTTACTTAGTTACACAATAGATGTATTCAGTAGTGGCTAGGGCGTGCACCGACGTCTCCGTCGCGGCGCACGTAGATATTTGGGCGTCCTATCAGTACTAGACTACGTTCACGCGCGTCTCGCGTCTCTCCGGCTCCGTTTGTTTTGCTTTATAAATAGTTTAATTACTTAATAAACTATACGAAAAATTATTTCGTCTTAAAACTAGGTCTTCCATCTTCAATTTAAATTAGCGCGAATAGAGGAACATGACTCGAGTCATTCTCAAAATATATTATTTTATTATTTATTATATCTCCCCCTTCGGCGTCTCTTAAGTACAAACCACCATGGCTGTGACCGACTTTTTATTTATTTATTTATTTATTTTATTTTTATTTTATTTTTATTTTTTTTGTATTTTTATATTAATTATTTTTTTATAATCGAGCTGCACGCTCGTGCGTCCTTCCCCGGTCGATGCTATTTACAGTCAATTTAAAGTTATGAGGAACCTTTTTGATTTATATAAATTTACAAAGATAGGCCCGAGGGCTGGCACACGGCAGTCACAACTGAGCGAAGGCTCTCGAATGTGCGCGAACGAAAGGGGGGTTTGAATTTATCCTACGTACTAAAATGAAGAAAGAAAAAAAAAAATATATGTGTCCGCCTGATTCGGCTAAATCATTCCAAATCTCAACAGCTTCCGGCGCCTACGTCCTCCTAAAATAAGTTAGTCCTGATACGAATTCCTACGTACAAAATTTGATCACAATTGTTGCTGTCTCCTAACTTACAAAGCTACGGATTAGTCGGTTAGTTACATCCTACGCGAATTGGGCTTCTCTCCTTCCTGCTTCACCTCAAAGTCAAAATTTTGCTCAAGAATCGCTAGAGCACACACACAGCCCCCTTTCACTGGGGAACCACTAGTAGGTATTATTAAGCACAAAAAAAAGAGATTCTGCAAAAAGAAAACTATATTTACAATTTTATTTTAATTTTTTTTTTCTTTCTTTCTTTCTTTCAGCGAAAAAAAGGTGTGTGTGCTCGGCCGTGAACGGCATTGTCTTGAGCAAAATTTCAATTTCAAATCAGATTGCGAACGAAACAAGAAATACTCCAGTCCTACATAGCAGAACTGTGCCGCGAGGCGGGTGTTAATTTTGTCGCAGTTACAAAATTCCACCCCTCTGTGGGGGTGGTTATTTTGCAGCTGCAAGAAAAGATTCAACCGCCGTGGTGGAAGTAATATGTGCGGATGGCTGGTCGAATGGATCTTCCCGATCCCGGCCAAACATCCGAACAGTTCCTTCCTCGAGGAATAGTAAATCACTCAAAATATATACAACGGAAGAGGTGCGACTCCTAGCCGAGATAGTCCAAGTTAACATGCACTGTCCAATTAGAGGTCATTCGTCTTCAGAAGGGGGGTAGGGGGGTCAGGGTGCAGTAAACGAGAATTCTTTAAATAGAAATAAATGAAAATTAGGAAGAAGGAATTTATACTTTTTATGGATAATGCAGGGACGGATTAGCCATACAACGATCATCAGGGTCATTATATTTCGGGTATATTATCCAGAATTCGATGCTTGCGTCTGATAATAGCTAATCTGTCCCAGCGAAATGTGGAAGGGTCTTAAATTTGCAAAAAATTACTCGATGAATGCCAAGCCTACGAGTCGCCTAACCTATCTAAACCTAGCTACGGCTAGTCCATGTGTTTGCTCGCTCGCGCTACCACTAGTCTACCAGAATGTACATTACACATAAATAGCGTTATATATACTTTTTACATAAATAAATTACTTAAATATCAAGTAGCTCTAAAACTGAGGGTTTTGCGGGTTAACCGAATGAGCAAAGGCTTGGTTCGTCCTAAACTTAAATAGTAAGAATCAGTCAGCATAAATTTCTTTTTTTTTTCCACTTAAATTGATTTCTTCGAGGGTTCTTCGTAATTCCGATTTATATGTTATATATTTTATTTTTTTGTTTTTTTTTTTACTCCGAAATAAGTTTAAACATTTTTCTCCCGAAACGTAGAATTGGGCATTATCCAAAAACATGTGGGTATAAGCATAGTAAAAAGTATTTTTTTTTTTGTGTTTTTTGCTTTTTGTTTTTTTTTTTCACTTTCATAAATTTAAACAACCGCTGCAGGGCTGGTGGAAAAAGTTAGATCACTACATATGAGGCGGACTGCAGATAGGCCGCTGCGGTGATTGACCTGCTGCAGATGTCACACCCTGTGAGACTGTGGTGAGGGTGGACGTCGGTGTCGGCCACCGGGGACTGCAAAATGTCGATGGGTCACCAAGGACAGATATCCTTTTGCTGTCCAGCATGTATTCTTTGGTAATTTGCTGCTGAGGTGGGGCACCGATTATCTGCGACGCTCTATGCATCAAGGATGGATCGGTGTTTAGCTGCTTTTGGGACTTGGCTCTTTGCAGCGGCGGCACTGAGCTGAAGCACTCGCTGTTTGCATTATTGTCGCTATAATTGGACATAGCACCATAGAGGCTCGTGTTCATTAAGCCATCATCGACGCTGGCCGAGCTCGAAATGTTGTTAACGCTCTTGTCCCATGTATTCTTAATTATGGTCGGATTCGAATTATCGAACGCCAGTCCAGTACTTGAGCTTCGTTTCGATGACATTGAGGTTCCATGATGAAGATTTGCTGTCGCATTTTGTTCATTCTGTTTTCTAGCCTCCGCATCGTCCTTCTCCTGAGCGCGTTTTCGTCTCCGTTTCATGCAAATCACTACACATGCGGCAATAACAGCCACCACGGGCATTGCAACAGACAAAATAGCAATAAGGATTACCTGGCTACCTGTGAGTCCATCATCTTGCACCGATGGGGTTGACTCAAATTGGCGCGCATCAAACGTGGCTGAGTATGCCTCCTCCTCGCATTGCGTACCTCTGAAACCTCCAGGACATACGCATAGGAAGCTGTTCACTCGATTAACGCAGGTCCCTCCATTCCTGCAGGGCATTGAACTGCATTCGTCAATATCCACACTGCAGTCCTTTCCCATGAACCCCGCTCGACAGGCGCATTTGTAGTCATTATTGAGGTTCGTGCAGCTCCCACCATTGGCGCAGGGCTTCGTCAAGCAGAGGTCAACTTTTTCGCTGCAAATCGACCCTATGTAGCCTGGGACGCACTGGCACCGAAATTGATTGACCATGTCCACGCAACTTCCTCCATTCAAACAGGGATTCCCCTGGCAGTCGTCAATGTTCTCTTCGCAATTATCGCCCATAAACCCCGATGGACACAGGCATTGAAAACTGGTCCCATTATTCATGCAGGATCCTCCGTTTTGGCATGGATTTGGGCTGCAGTCGTCCACTTGGATTTCGCAGGCCGTTCCACTGTATCCGGGCGGGCAGTCACACTTGAATCCTGATTTTGTATCCTTACACTTTCCATGAAGACAGGGCTTTTCCGAACATGTAATTGTTCTGTTCTCACAATGTTTACCAATCCATCCTTTGTGGCACTCGCACCGGTAGCTTCGATTGTCGACATCTTCGATGCAAGTACCTCCGTTCATACAGGGCGAATTTTCGCAGTCACTGATTTGTTTATCGCAGTCATTTCCAGTAAATCCAGGTGGACATTTGCAGGTGTAGAGGCCGTATCCCGTATTGAAGCAGGTGCCACCATTTTGGCAGGGCTGATGGTTTGTACAGTAGTTCAGGTCCTGGTTGCAAAAGAGACCTCCCCAACCTTCGTCACACCGACACTCCCAGGGCTTTTTGCAGGTCCCATGAATACAGCCAGGGTACCGCTCGCATTCATTGCAAGTGGGCCCTTTCCAGCCAGGCAGGCATCTGGAAGAAAAAAAGAAAAAATTTAGGTTAATATTGTATTATATCAATAATACTGGAAGAGGAGCGCCCGTTTTTGAATGATATAGATTCTTAGACAATTTACGAATTTTCAAAATGTTTTTAAATAATTAGATATTCTTATACTTAATAATAATACTTATGCATATTAAAATAAATCGATCGATGACTATAGTTAGAAAAAATCTAGTTCAAATTAAGGTTAATATACCTACTAACAGCATATTATGGAGAAATTGTATTTGTATTTGTACTTCGAATTGTGAAGCTATTGTGTTTCGGCTAGGAAAACTTTTCGTTTAGAATTCTTGTTTTAAGTGCAACTATTTTGAGGCCCATGTTTGGCAAGTCGCAGAATTGAAGGTGGATTTTTCAAGATCAAGTCTCGTCGCACCCCAATAGGTCTTCTACTGTCTATTGCGGTGTAAAAACAGTTAGTGATTATCTTAGAAGACACTGCACTGGGCTTAGCAAATGCAAGAGAGGTCGAGTAGATCAGCCAAATGAGCACCTGGACGGCGACGGCGAGAACGACGCACGGCGACGGCGACGACGACGACGACGACGACGACGACGACGACACAGCGCAAAACGTTAGCCGCGCCGCGTCGTGAACTTAGGCATGCGCGAGTCAAGGTAAAGAGAAATTGTGTGCGGTTAACACGTAGAAAAACAACAACTCAAAGCTCCGCAAACAAACATAATTGGAATTTTCTTATTCCAGCGGCATATACGCTACGGGACTTTGCGTCTTGAATTCACAATGCATTCCCACACAACGTAGACTCCCGAAGGCTCTGAACTTCTTCTTCTTCTTATTCAGTGATTCACCATGCCCCCAGCCCCTCGGGCAACAAATTTTCCCTTCGTTGTCGTCGCCACATTTCTCGTTCAGCCTTGCCCGGGACGTCACCATTCGCACAACTTTCCTCCATCAGCCGCTCCTTTCTTTGGCGGAGCAAAAGATTCTGGGGAAAGGTCGTCGATGGTTTGTCACACCGCGCCGCGCCGCCCCGATGCCGCAGGGCTGGGGCCCCATTTCGAAGGTGGAATGTTATGCCGCAAATCAAAATTCTCAGCACGCCCACATGGACTCCATTTTTTTTTTTTTTTTTAAATCACGCACAGCAACCATCTAGCCGGGGCACAGTAGTCCATTAAAGACCATCACCAGGTCCATCACCAGCCCCATTATCATCATCATTAGCCGCGGAGCTACAACTTCACGTCGCTATCTTTCATCGCCCCCGACGACGACACACTCGCGCTCCTTCATTAGCCTCTTCGGGTTGTCGCGCATGCGGAGATCACCAATTGCCCCGCGAACTGTATCAATACATGCGACACGGCGCGGCACAGATCATCTCATTGCGCGCATCTCAGGTACATACGTTGCACCACACATGCAAATAATGTAAAAAAAAAAAAAAATTATGTAAAAACACCCCTGCCCTTCCATCCGTTCTGCCCGGTCATGGCAGTGAATAGGTCTTCGGCGCATCACCGCGCATGGCGTGAGAAATAATTCGCGAAAATGGTCACACAAAGAGCACACGTACAACAAACTGCAACTATGCGAAGGATGGCCCCAAGACGGACAGAACGAGACCGCGGACGGATCGCGGCCGCAAAGAGGGCGCTCGCGTTTGATGCCCCCCATGACTCAATCGATTGATTTGCCCGGGCCCCGCGAATCGAACGCTGGACACTATAGGCTGGAATATCATCGATCATGCGCTGTTATGACAGTGGAAATGGCTCGTTACGCGACACCCAGAGTTTGCCAGTTTTCCTCCCTTCCCTCCCCCTAACCCCCCCTATACATATATGCAAATCGTTCGCCCATAATGTCCAAGAGTGCGCCCGAAAAGCGCAAACAATTGTTGGTGCCGGATCTTATGGCGCGATGATCGCACACTACGTCGTCTTCGGAGATCGATCGATTTCGCAGCATAGTTCCCATGGCCCCCCCTCCCCCCTGGCCAGCCACACTCTCGTCACCATCATCGTGTCATTACGAGGGGGCAACAAGTACGCACTGTGTGTGCGCGCGGCAATTCCGAAAATAACTTAACGTGAGAACTAAGCCGTCCGTTGACGAAATTAACCCGAAACGCTTCACCTTCGATGCCATTAGTATGCATAACTTTGCTGGCTACATTTGTTTATTGAATTTCTTATTAATTTTCCGCTTCGTTTTTGTTTTGTCGCATTATATGCGGGGACCCGCGAGCGCATCGCGAGTATGTTGCCCATATGTGAAGCCTCCCACACGTGCCACCCGCCGCCGTTCGCCTCCCGCGTCCTGGCGAGGTGTGCAATGCACAAAACTGGCCAACGACGAAGACGAAGACGACGACGATGAGGCGACCACTCATGAGAAGTTGGTCGTGCGAACGATCATCCGTCATTCATTAAATTCATTCAATGAAGCGCTTTTTGTTCGCGATAAATGGCGCGGCTACAATTGGCGAGCGGAAGGGGTCGTGGCCACTTTTCTCCAGAGAGCACTTTTTTTTTTGCCCAGAGGCTATTTCATCTCGACTGGATATGGGACCCCCGAAGAGTTTTGCTGTCGATTGTTTGCTGCGGCTAGTGACCATAGCTTAAACTAGCCATTCGATCCGTTTGTTTTCAGTTCCAAATCTAGAATAACTTGGACCACTGCCTGTGAAAACATGAATGGGATTTGTTTATAAAAACCATACAGGAAGATGGACAGCCGGTATAGAATCGAGAATCGGCAAGAATTTTGACTGAGTGTTAAGAATACAAAAGAAGCTTGAAAAAAAAATAAAAATATATTGAGATTCATTTGATCTCAGGAAAGTAAAGCATGAAAACCACACTCAAATTGAGTGATTTTATATCTATGTATATATCATAAACACTTGGCCGATCATCAAATCAGCTTTAACTTTTAACTATCCTTATAAAGAAATAACAAAACTGTCAAGACATAAAAATTAGAGGGATCTAAAATTTACATTTCGGGAACTTTTAATTTTCTGAATCATACTTTATGTTCGACAGAGGAGGGAAATCAATTCAGGACTAAATTTAAATCTCCAAGTTTCCTTTTCCATTGATTTTCCGCCCTCTATAAAAGTTTAAAAATTATATCATATCTTACAAGACATCTAAAATTATTACCAAAATGCCATGCATGTTATAATTGGGCTTAATTTCATTCAGTTCAGAGTTCACACTCAGAAGCAACTTATAATTAGTAGAACCAGCTCAAATAAAGCTCTGTAAAATATATACAAATAGAATTTAAGTAAATTCTAGACACGGCCTATTATTTAAAAAAAAAAATAAAAAAATTAGTTCCATTTTCACAATCCCTACGACAATCCCCCAGATTTAGGAACGAAAACAAAACTTCTGACCCCCGTGAAAGTCACCAGAGAATCCGATGGTGAAAAACGTGGGAACCAGCAGCGAATCTGCCATGGCATTAGCATTTCTCTACGTGGTTTCGTTTGTGCATTGCACACACAGTCGAACAATTCCAAGTTCTGGCAGTTCGCTTGCTGTTCTCGTTTTCCCCCTCTCTTCTGCCTGGCATTTCCCCTCTTCGATGTACGTGTTTATTTCGCCTGATTAAATAACCCCCCCGAAGGTGTGTCGCTTAGCGCGTTCAACGTGCCGTGCAAACTAATGAATTCCACCACGATGGACTTTTCCTTGGTATCGAAGGGTTTATCTCCTCTTCGGGTTTTGGACATTGTATCTTTTACCAGAAATCAATTAAAACGTTCTTTTGCCCGACTCGAAACAGAGCCGGGGGAAAGTGAGTGCTCTGAATTGTACTATTTCACACAACCAGAAACACAGGGTGTGGTTCTAATCGGAATGGGACGCAGGGTGGGTCGTAAATCCAAATCAAACAAATAAAACGGCCTTAATCACAAGTTGGTCTTGGAATAAACAAATTAGATACTTACATGCATTCGTTTGGCTTGTTGCACTGCCCGTGCAGTTCGTCGCAGCCCTTTAAGCAGAGCGCTGTAAATAAGAAAAAGAATTCGGATTAATCATTTTGGTTGAGGCAACGTTCTGTAAATTATTCTAAGCAAAAACATTCAAATGGGTTTCGAGTTCCAATCATTTCAGCAGCACTGTCTTCAAATAGAATCCCTAGTAAACCCTCCTTTCCCCAACAGTCGAGAGCTCGAAGGCGATCATCTTTGAGCCTCAACTAAATTCCTTTCAAAACAAAGAGATTGCACCTCCAGTCTCGAAACAATTTGACAGCTCTAGCTCAGGCCCTTGTAAGTTGCAAAGCCCACAAGAGCAGAAAGAATCAAGTAAAAAGACGGCTAAAGGTTCAGTGGAAAAAAAGGATTAAAAATTCTCGAAATATCCCGATTAGAGGACTAGTGCAAGTACCCTCCGCTCTCCAGCGCCCTCTGACTACAGATGGAGGAGCGAATTTTTATGAATTTCCGAAATAAAAGCAAAACGCTGCCTGCACCAGAGGAAGAACCGAGACTCGCGGAGGAATGAAGAAATAACGTGAACGCGACTTGGGATAATGAAATGGTTTGAGCCTCGCAGTAAAATCAGTTTCCCACCGTTTATTTATACACAAAGCGCCGCCAACCTGAGGTAGTCTCTGGTTGTTAGCCGTTCCCTTGGCCGCTGCATTGCATTCGGGCTCGGTTTTGGTCCTCCTTTTTCTTAACTTTATATTAAGAAGTGATCTCTCCGTGCACCGCTGGATCGGATGCAGAATGGGAGAGGAAACGGCAATAATGGCAACAACAACGGCAACACAATTGAGATAAATTTAACACAGGAAAAAATAAAAAAAAACAAAAAATAAAAAGTTAATTTCTTTAGGGGGCCCCAGCGGGGGCTGAAGCGGTGTGACGGGGGCCCAGCTGGAAGAGGAAAGATATGGAGCACGACAGCTCGGATTACGAGGATCGCTCCGAGGCAGCGAGAGATGGTAGCTCACACAACGGAACTTGTTTCCACGCTCCAAGATCAAGAAAAGAAAATATGCCAGAAGGTATCCTTTTCTTCTGACCCGTTTCCTTCGCCCTCCCTTCTATCGATCCTCCTTAAGGCGTCTGTGAAGCATCTTCACCGGATCGGCAACTTTTGCGGGAAATAAACCATCGAAAGGGCATTGCACATCCATCTCTAAATGAATCTGTATAGGTTATACCTACTCTCTGGAATGCCTGGGATCGTTTGGGATCCCAACGGTCAGTTCAGGATTGCGGGAACGATCCGCAACAACTTTCTATTTCAGGCAGTAATAATGCTGGTGCATTTAAGAAAATTGCCTCTCCGGACATCTGCACAAGATCAATTATACCTGTCGCATCAAAGGGGGCCAATGTCAGAGCTCGAGCGACTAGCGGCTCGAATATTTCTAAGAAGCCCCCTTGAAATGAAGTGCATTATATAGCAGTCTCAAAATCTGGAAGTCAGTGGGATCGCAATTGATCACTGACCAGAGGATCTTTTCAACTGCCAATTTGGCTTCTAACAGCGCTCTTTAGAGGCTCCCCGTTTGTCTGCCGCTGCTTCTGGCGGGCACGTAGAGCGTAACCACTATAGTAGCACTTAGGCAAGGGTATCGGCAGAACGGCGCGGTAATCCGATTC
The DNA here is from genome assembly GCA_933228815.1 of Machimus atricapillus. Lineage (NCBI taxonomy): Eukaryota > Metazoa > Arthropoda > Insecta > Diptera > Asilidae > Machimus > Machimus atricapillus. The sequence continues at coordinate 10,793,650 of OW121785.1, forward strand.
CGACTAATACATCATGGTACCACATATGCTTCATATATGGAAGTGTATCTAGTTTTCGTCAATCGTCCCGCAGATACGTTACACGATCGCTTTGTGTTATTAGCACATGTCTCCAGTGATCGTTGACTCTTTATTGGAGGCCCCTCTGATGGAGAAAACAGCACAACGATTCGAACATGTTTTACTTTCTAAATATTTTACAGCTGCTGCAGATCGCCGCTGGTACAGGCCTTTGGTATATACGCCAATTAATTGTCCAGCTGATCAAAACGATCTCTTTGTGAATATTTTGGCTTCCTGGTGTCGAAAAAGCTTCTTCGACAAAACTTCTCTTGTTTGTATCATTAAAACCACAAGTGTTCGCACATGTGCCAGTTTATTTTGGACAACCACTGCACGTCAAGCATGATGTTATATATTCTTCATTCAGGATCGTATTTGTTTTTGGCAAAATGACGGTCAAACCACAAGTTGCTTCCTCAATTAGCTACCGCCGCAGCCGCACAAGCCGGCCCTCAGCGAGAACGGTCCAATTTCCCAAAAAATTGACCGCTTTACATTTTGCAAAAAGAACTTATTTTTTTTTTTTTTATTGGCTGCACGCCTCGCCTTCCGGATGAACTTATCATCGACACCTGAAGTGTGACAAGCAAGGGTCTCATTTCTGCAGCTCGTTAACTTAGCCCTTCTTGGAGTTGAAGCAGCAGCCCGATTGCGGCCACGCAGTCCAATTATATATTAAGAAATGATTGACAAGCGGCAAGTGTCTCGCTGGTTGACTTTTTTTTTATCATTTTTTTCCTTTGCATCTCCGAAATCCCCTTGCAACCCTCCTCCACTTCACATGCACCATGCACCAAAGCGGTGGCATGACGCCTTCAAAAATATTTTTGCAGCAAAGCAGCTGGAAAATGCTCCAAGTCCCATCCGTCATAATTCGGGTTGTTTTTCAGCAAAAAAGACTTCCAGGCACATTGAAGAGTCTTGGTAGCCCCCCCCCCCGTTCCCCACGCTACCGCGGAAATAAAGAGGACAGTCAAAACAAGATCATTTTTTTCCTCCCTCTTCTCAGCGACACGAGGCGACGATGCAGGCTGCCCCCTTTTTTTTTTTAAATATAAATTTATTTTTGTTTGTTTCTCCTTTCGTTAATTTTGCAATACGATGTTGTCAACCAGGAGTCACGTGCCGAAAACACCTTACACCTGCCGATTTTAATGCATTCGGTTCAAGAGCCACTGCCGCCGTTCGCGCCCAAGTCATCGAAGTTTTATGACCAACCGACAGCCAGTTAATGGTGCAATTTGCAGAGGGCTTTTAGTTGGATTACGTGTTTACGTTTCAACTTTTATACTCTCGAAAGTGCCCTCCCTGTCCAGGTTGCAGTTCTATTTTTATCTAAACTCAGATACCTTGACCTTTCTATTCCCGGTAGATAATCATTTTCTTATTAGCGCTTGCGTATTTACTTTGTAGCAAATTACTGCAGCGGAATATTTATCATCCAAGATGCACCCATTTTTGAGGTGGAGATAGAGAACATATTCTTCGTTCAATGGAGTTATTCATTTAAAATTTTTATTAGTGTTTTAAATTTTTGAATAATAGATTGTCTTTATCTTTGAAAAGATTCTAAAATCACGTATAATATTTCGATTCAGTATAGCTTCTTTACACAGTTAATATTATAACATATAAAGACAATATTTTATAATGAATTGCCATAATTTTTATAATATTACAATTATAAACTTTTAAATGGTTTATTGCCACACAATACAAATGACCCATTAAAATTGTTAGGGCTGTCGCAATAGCGTTTGTCATCGGTATAGGGTATAAAAACCTAACCTATCTCACGACCCATAATTCATTTCAAAAATCCATTTGCGATGCTGTGAAAAGCAGTTGGTCCCAGAATCTTTGCACCTGACTGCGGTATCTTGAGGTTGAAGTCATTAAATTTAATCACATACGCGAAGTTGGCTTAGTTCCTCCTCAGCCAGCCCCCCCCCCCCGAGTTCAATGACGGCCGCTTTTCTTCACATATCGGATGATGAAGTCCAGTGGCGTCGATAAAATTTTTCTATAGACATTAACATCCTGCTAGAAGGTGTGAGATGAAACCTATCCGTTTTATTGGTAATTATGCAAATCACAGCCATTTTACAACAGCTTCTCACGTTATATGAACTGCTCCTCGGCCAGCAGGTTGTCCCGATTAGGTAAGAAGGTCCTAAGGCGAAACAGGAACCGTCCCGCTGGACCACTTGCACCACATGACCGCTCGAAGATTATGTATGATATTCCCCTAGGCGGACAACTGGTAAATTTCGATAAACGCAGAAAGAGCAGCTGAAAAATATCATCCACCGCACACACGGTTAAAAAAAACTGCCGGGAAAGAAGCAGGAGGCAGTAAAAAAAAAAAAAAAAATTAAATAAAAATAAACGAAAAAAAAAGGTTCACGAAGCACCTTAAACTGGTGCAAGGTGCAGCCTCGCCTCGTCGGCCCCTGCAAGACAGTGGTGGTTGAGAGGAAGCAGCCAGTTTTTGGTATCTTAAGATAAAAAGGGAACGATACAAGCACAGCTCCAGGCGTGGGAACTTTTCTTCCTCAGGAGACCATCGGCAGGTTCTGGTCCACCGAAAAAAGTGCTGGCGAACAAGGAGCAACCAGTAAACTGTAAGAAGAACGCGGCGGCGGCCCCGGAGGCAGGAAGGCGGTGATGACACATTTCCATGAAGGAAGGCACCGGACGAGTATTTTGGATATCAGCCGGGATTAGTCCGATCACTCGAAATAATTCGTTCTGATAGACGAAAATCCGTCAGACGGGTGCGTGTGCAGGGAGCCGCAAAGACGGGTTATGGGCTCTCATATAAGAGGATTTTGAGGTGTTCCTTTGATTCGATCGCAATTCGAAGAGGATATGAGATTAAGACATCGTTGACAGGGGGGCTCTTAATATTACCTGCCCCAGACGTCCAACGCAAGGGCGTGAGAAAGAGAGATTTGGTGTGCAACCTTTTGTATAAGTATATAAGGTCTTACCAATTCAACCACTTAATAGTAGCGCCATTTATCCATTTTGGGGCGCGCTCAGAACGCTCCAGAGCTCCATTAGCTGCTGTAATGCGGTTGTTTTGCCATTCAGCTCAAAACACTATCGGTCATGGGCTGGCCGCGGCGCATTAGCCCGATTGCCCACTTATTTCGGCAACGGCTCTCTTATAGTTATCTTGGTGCGGTTTTCGCCGCAGAGCTTCCTATCGCCCATCCATCTAGGCGGCCGATGATTTTTTTGGTCAGAGAAGTGATAAATGCTTCGGCATTTTTCATTCGCTTGGAAAGCCGAAATCAAATCCCAAAGAAAAGACTTTTAATTACATATACATCTCTGGTTATAGGCCAAACAAAGCTCAGGGGGATGCGGGAAGCGGCTCGCCTAATTCGGCTGGATGGCCGATCGTGCCACGATCAATAAACTTTTTTTCTTTTTTCTTTTTTTTTCTTTTTGTGGAAAATTGCCAAAAATTATGGGTTATGTGGCTGGATTATACGCCTTCGGATTGATTGGGAAGTGATTGGGTTTCTGTGTATCGCGGCCGATCGTGAGCGGCCACTTTCAGCGATCCACCGCGAGACCGCGCATCGTTACGAATGTGAATGGCATCGAGACGCGCGGGCTTTCGGCACATATTGTCATAACACTACCGATTGGATAATTCCGATACCCACCCAGAAGGCAGTTGAAATGGGAGTGCTCTGGTCCATTGCTCAGGTTTGGTGCGGCACCGCGGCCGGCGGCGGCGGCGGCGGCATAAGGTTATGCAAGACGATCGGTGATCGAATCGGACAAGACAAGACAGTGATAAATTAATAAATGATGGTGACTTACGTTTTGCACAGTAGTCTCCCTGCCAGCCGGCTATGCAGACAATTTCACCTGTTTCCGAGCACGTGTAATGGCCGAATTGATCATCACGTGGACGACACAGGTTGGCACAGCCGGACCCATAGTAGTTCGCATCACAGGTCACACGAAAGTCATACTGTAGCCAGGAGTGGGTCGATTCATATTTATCCTCGGTCCACTCCGAAGATACCTCCAAGACCCTCTGAATGGACAGTCTCGATATTAAAACACCTGCAAAAGACAAAGAAAATTTTTACAATTAGTTTCAAGATTTTTTTTTTTTTTTTTTTTCATTTGCTATAAAAGATGAACATTTCTCGTCTCGTATCTTTTCGTCCCCCCAGATCAAGCTCGACACATATCGAGATCCTCCCTCCCCGTGATCCATCCACACCGCAATAATGTTGCCCTGTTCGTTAATCATGTGAATGAATTGCAGAACTCTGTCGTCACAGGGCCCTGCATATATAAATAGCCTCTACATATGTAGGTAGCTCAGGTACAGCCATCAATCGCTGGTACAATGCACATGATGCAGGTGTTTTTCACGGTAAGTTCGCCATCGGATGACGGGGGAAGGTCTCTTTAAGTCCCTTTCCGTTCTCCGCTTTCAGCGCAGCCGCTGGCATGAACGCGTGCACCAGTGTGAGTTTTTGTGTATAAAATCTGCACAAGAAAATGTAAAATTCCGCAACAAAGTCATTTGAGCATGCGCACTGCGATCTCCGGCTGGCTGAGGTGAAAATCCAGCCAGAAATATAGTTATATACATATAATATAATAAATATATGTACGCTGGGGCACTGCGGCTGCAGAAATGCAATACCATCGCCGCCGATCGAAACCACATCGAAGGTGGCATACCAGAAAATTTAGGTTTCGTGCACTGCACAGGCGTGCGCAAATAAGCAACAAAATGCGCTGAGAATTTGGGCTTATCGTAGGAGAGCCCCCCCTGAGCCCGACTCGTTTCTTTCCCCCGATTCAAAAAGCCGGCTAAACGTGTCTAGGAATGTACCTGTTGCGCTCGACACTGCAATGCAACTCACAAAAGTGCCCAACCTGACTGTCCACTCATGTGAAATGCGCTGGGTTATGCCCCCTTCTATCTCTCTTCAAATTGAGCGCCATCGGATGGAATGCCTTAAGAATTATTTTGAAGATTTCTTTTTTCCCGAATGGCCAGATGGGTTTTCGGTTTATTTTGCCACCGGCCAAGGAGGGGATATTTATTACTGATCACCAAATTGTGATAATGACGACAGTTATGAATTTATTGAGATTTATTTCGTGGGAATGGATCTCTGTCGAGGAAGTCTGGTTCCCATGGGAGATAACTTCTTCCGATTTGAGCATTTTATCTGATAAGAAGTTGACCGATAACAGATTACAAACGGAAAAGAGATTAAAACACATTCTCCAAATTTTAAACGTTCTTTGGAAAATATGTAATCAATTTTATCGTTATATGAAGAACTGTGAAATATTTACTTTTAATGTAAAAAGAAGTTTTTAAGCTTTTAAATAAGGTTTGCTAAAATGACAAATGAAAATTGAAATTAAAACTGCCGAAACGCGATTCGAATTTAAGAAAACTTATTATAATATTATACTTTTAACCAGGGGCTCTGGTGAAAAACGAATCCACAGCCTCTAGTGCCAAACTGTCTCACCGCCAACGCATCACGCTGCCAACTGAGCTATCAAAGCTCATTAACTATAACTAGTCTAACAAAACCAAATTTGAACCATCAAGACCAATAAAACTATACTAAAATCTGTTAGTAGATCTAAGCATTAATAAAAAATACCAAAAACGATTAATTTCCAACAAGGGTTCGAGAGAAACACTATAAACTTTTACCATTTTTTACAATTATAAATTATTACGGTATCAGTCAATCCAATTCATCAAGAATAACCGCCACCAAGGAGCCGAAATTGATGTGCCGTGAAGGTGATTTGCATAATCTTTAGAGCCAGCCATTGTTCGATTCCTTAAAGGTTGCGATCTCAACGGTCTTTCACTCCACCCCAGAACTGAATCCAGTTTGCCAGATCGTTACTCTTCCAGCAAATGGAATTGTTTTCTAATGCAAATTTTGACTCGAGGAGCCGGAATTAGGTTCGTTGGGCAGAGGTAGTCACTAGTCTCATCGCTTCCAGTTGCAAGAAGTTCTTGTTTTTGCCGCCTTCACCTTATGTCATTTAAAACCTTACCGGAAGCCGCCATGCGCAAACTCAAGTCTCAAGTACAAACACTAAACAGATTCACATCCGCGCGCATACCTTCTCCAAATTTTACACATTTCCGCACGATGCCGGCTCATTTTCTAGAGTCGTGGTGCATATGTATTAGTTTCATGCGTATAAAACCATCTCCTACGAAAGTGAGCTGCGCATACGCAAAGCGAACTTTTTCCATTCAAGAAACACCACAAGGGTCCCTTTATGATCCTATGCCCCGAGCACTGAGGCGAGCAACTCTGTATCGGATAACACCATGTTTTTTTGCATCTTCTTTTGTTTACCAGCCCAGAGTCTAGTTACGCTATACTCCTGGCCTGACAGAACCAAGTGAGCAGCATGACCCTAATGTTTTGGGGTTTGCCTTGGTTTCGGGCAGGAAAATGTGACAAGAATTGCCAGGGTCCTATCTCCTAACTTCCTCAGTTTTTTGGTACGTTTTTTTTTTGTTTTAATATATATCCATAAATAAAAAGATTTCACGAGGGAAAGAAGGTATCACGTCCTCTACGGTGGAAGTCGAAATCATGTGGGTGCGTAAACGTATCCGCAAACAAGTAAAATACGGAAAGGAAACCACCTGCGCTCATGACTATTACAAAAAGTTATTTAAACTACCATTTTTTTCAATACTATACAAATATTAGTTTAGATATTAATTAGATAATAAACTGAATTTCATGGGATATTACCTGATTATGGTAAACTTGGGTCATAGTGTTTATAATAATGTCCTTACAAAGTTGTGATTTGTATTCATGTTTTCTTTCAAATCTTAATCTTAGTTCCTTTTATTGTTGATTGGGACATAATTGTTTTAAACGATTAGGAAACGCTTGATTTCATTTGCAACATGTCTCTTAGTCAAAATCTTCAAAACAGCACAGTTGCTTGCCCGAATTTGATTATGAACCACTGTATATAACCTTGAGGTCGAAATGTTCCATTCATTAGACCGCTTTCTCACCCATTTCTTAGTGTGTCGAGCGTCTCCGTGCCTTGCTCTGTAGTGACCTCAAAGCGTTCAGAGACCTTCGGGTTGGCACTGGGAATTCTTTTATCTCGGTGTTTTTTTTTTTCCTTATCCAAATGTTTTCTTCAAGTCGAGCTCATCCCAGAACCCAACATCCAGCACTATGTGCATTGTGGGCTCGTAGAAAATGGTAATTCTTAACCTTAAGGTCCTCGGCAGCAGCCGTAAGTGCCAGTGAAGAAAAAAAAATAAATAAATAAAATCAAAAGAAAAATGGTAGGTACTCCTCCTCCACATGCTCCTCAACAGCAGGCTTCATTCCGGGTGTCTGAGTCTCAATGCTTGAGCCACTGAAGATAATTCCCAAGGAATGCAGGCGGAATAATACTTTTAAAGGGATTTCAGGAATTTTTACAAATTTCTTCGATGGAGTGAGTGCCAAAAGTGACCGTGTCCTGGCAGCATCCCGCCAGGGTCTGCTCCTTTTGTCCGACACCCATAAATCTGAAACTCCGAAAAGACGCCGCTCCGGCAGATGCTAGCAATGGGCGACAAGAAAAGAGCCCTTATACCTGAAACCCATGGCATGGATATTGACGAAGGAGTTTCCAAGATTCCTGGAAATTCTTTCAAGAAGAGTAATTACCGCCTAACCTGCAGCTGCGCGTCTTTTTTTACTTATTTTTTTCTTCAACTTCTTATTCTTATTTTATTTTTATTTTTTTGTTTCTTATTTTCCTCCCGGGCGAGAGAATAAAATTGAAAAAGTTACCTCGCCTGTTATCACTTTCCGCGATATCGCACCAGCAGCTACGACGTTACGATGTTACGACGTTACGACGCTACGACGCGACGACGACGACAACGACGACGACGACGACGGCACCATTGCAGGAGAGCCCTTGATGGCCCCAAAACAACCTCGAGATTTCGCTTTCAAGCTCATTACACGTCGTGAGGGCCTCGTCCTGGTGCCGTTTTTCTCAACGTTCGGCACGAAATCCCAGGCGCTCTGTGGCTGGGGTCTGTGGCTGGGCCCGGCGCATCTTCTTGTTATCGCGTTTCTTGTCGTCTGCATCCGCAGAAATTAACATGAAGGGAATCTTGTTCGCGTGAAGGTGAAATTAAAATCTCCGCTTATAGGAGCTGCCGCAGACCCCTTCGCCTCACCCCACTCCCCCTCCCCACACCTCTCCACTACCCTTTTATAACCCTTTCCTGGGTCCAGAGAGCCCCCAGACCCAGGCCCAGACCCGTGCGGCAAATGCAGGCACAGCTTGAATTCGACGCGAAATTTATTGTGAAAAAGCAAATTACCAGACCACAGCGAAGACGCTGGAATGGAGCCGCGAAGGAATCTTTTTCGGTCAAAGGTATTTATAGGCACACTGCATCAGCGCGCTGTGAACGCGACTTTAAGCAAGTATATAGTATGTATATATAAATATATATATATATGCAGGTGCATGTGAGTGTGTATATATATAAGCCTCTGTATATGCGCGAAATTCCAGAACTTGAACATTTTCCCACCGAACCAGACAGCAAAGGCTACGGCTACACGTCGGCTGATGTAACCAGGCATTTCTAGTGAAGATAAAGATTTCCTTTGGGCCAGAAAGAACCCCGCCTTGCCTTACCTTGCCCCCCCTCCCTCGCGCAATTTTATCCTAACAGTTTACTGACGATGCAATGGCCACTAATGGCGCAGGGAGTCGGCCCATTGATTGGGGCGCACTGGCTACGATGCCAATGCTACGTGCCCCCCCTCCCGGTATCATACAATATTTCTATATTACACCTGGACACCACCTGGACATTATTATTACTGCCTTTGCGCGTTACCCGCCATTAATTTTACCTCCTACAAGGTCGACCCGCATCTCGTTGGCGCACTGGTGCCTCATAAAATTAGCAGTCCAGCCGCAATCCAGTTTAAGTTCACTATCATTCAGCGGTCGGGCAGATGTTTAACCAAAATGCTATTTTCTGCCACAACTCGCCAGGTAAGTGCGTGCTTATTTAATTCTTGTTTTTTTTTTTTTAAAAAAAGGATCCTTTAGTTAGGAGCAAAATCAATTGCTACGAAATTGCTCAGGTGTTTTTTTTTTTAAATACCTACATAACATGAATGTTGTTCGTTATCCCGCGCTTCCTTTAACCAAAGGAAAACAATTCAAATTCTATGCTTCCTACCTGTGCTCTATAAGTTGGTCCAGGTCCAGGTTCTGAGTCCAGACAAAAGAAGCGTTTTCACAGCTTCTACCTGGCCAGGGGAAACGTGACATCCTTCTTCTAGACTCTCTAGACTATACCATATTGCCGGAGAAAAAATAAACAAGTGCATCGCGGTGAATCGTCGTTAGGTCCCACATCCAATCAAGTCCTACCTAATAATTACCATGGCTGGAAGTTTTAATTAAAAACGTAATTAACGGCGAGGAACCGGTAAGACACACACGGCGGCACATCCAGAGGAAGCACAACAGAACCCAGAGGCGAATCCCTGGCCGTTCCCAGTGATAAATGGAGGAGGTCTCGGGACAGCATCGAAGCACTATATGGGGCCCCAGGAAGAAGGCCCTTTGCTTTTATTTCCTGTAGCTGAATGGCCTCTCTCTGATGGCTCCTCTTATTCAACTTCTTAGTAGTCTTCTTCTTATTTGCCATATAGTGACGAGCAATTTTTGTATAAAGAAGCATCGAACGAAAGCTACCTGCTGGGAACTTTATGGTTCGAATTCTTTCCCGTCCAATCAACGGGTTTTATGGGGATATTCGTTGCACCTTGGTGCGATTTTTTCGCAAAATTCTTTCCCAGCAATTCAATTTTTAAGTCTCAACCGCGACGTCCATCGCGAGGAGGTATAGGGGTAATAAGTATAAGCGGATGTCGCGATCCGAGACTCCTAAAATGAAGAGGGTCTCCCCTTCAGTGACTTACTGCTTGAAATGGGCAGCCAGAGGTCCTGCCCCAATACAGACACAAATACCCGGGGAAACATTGGCAGAGATAAATGAGCGCCTCAATCGAACTACACCTGGCTTTACCTGCGTCCGGACTCTGATTTTACCTCCGCTATGGTGCCGCTGCCACCCATCTTTTCTACATTACTTGGCCTTGTGGCTATCTTGGATTCAATCAAAAGTTTAGCAAGATCCCGCCGCCGTGACTCGCCCGCTTCTACATTTTTTTTTTATTATTTAATTTAATTTTTTATTTTTATTTTTTCTTATTTTATTTTGCGCACTCCGACGAAGCACTCTGCGCAGAGCCGCCTGATTAATTTGATGAACACCTCGTGATATATGTAAAGTAATAGCGGTATTAGATAATGCTATTAAATCAACAAGGTGACTCAGGTTTGAAACTAGTTTGGCCGGGCCTGTGATTCGCCCATTTGACACCTCGGCCTGATGGCTCATTTAGAGGCGTAATCCCGACTTCACGTTTCCCATTAAGTTAGCAACACCTTGACGGTGGTGCGCGGTCTTTTGCAGATATCTAGAGCCTGCGCGGTGGCGATATATTGCTTTTTACCATCGTTTCGATCCGTCTCCTTGAGATGAAAATTGCATTTTCGTGTAAAAATTTTTTCGCGACATTGACGCCCTCTAACTTTCTACACAATTTTAAAAACGATTTTAGTATTATATCGAAAACCCCTTCCGCCCCCAAGGAAATTCAATTATTCAGATAAAATGCAGAACATCTGGGCGAAACATTCAAAATTTGACCGCAACAAGAAAACAAAAATCGACAAAATAAAAAAATAAAATAATATTATATGAACAAGAAAAGTTACTTACCGGGTGATCGTGCATTGGTGTCATTGGTGCCATGCCAAGCCTCCACGATGAGTGTGAAAGTCCCCTGAAAGAACAGAAGGGCAGATCATTAGAAAAGAGTTCAACGCGACGTCATCTTATAGGTGAAATGCAAGTCAGCCAGGCGACGATAATTAATTAAAAAAAAAATTTATGTAGAAATCTCGCCGTCAGCCCCAACCGTTTCACAGCAGAGCCGCCCTCGGTCGCCGCATTGCCCGGCTAAGTTTTATAAGGTGGGCAGGCGTTCAGACAACAGCAAAAGCCGCCTGGCAACATTCAAATGGATCATCTCTCAAAACTCAGCAGCAGCAACAAACTGATCAAAAAATTTTACATATTGACACATTTCGCCCGCGAGATACGCGCACACGGTAAACAATCAACAGTCCCATGGCAGGTGGGAGGAAGTATGGATTTTAGGTGAATTTTGAAATCTAACAAACATAGGCCTCAATAAGCAACACCACAGCATCGCGCGAAGACGCGTGTAGGTGATATTCCATCGAGTACGAACTGGGACCGTGTGGGATGGCGTTTAGTTATATAATTGCCGTGCACGCGAGCATAAGATGAAAGTTTTTTTTTTTTGATATTCACCTTTCCATCAGAGCAAAATGTGATTCTATATGTGTTCCCATTTTTCCGGAAAAGAGCAACCAGCAGGTGCCACTTAAAAAGATTTACCCACAAGTGGCTCCTTGGCATCTCGGGGCTTAGAAGTGCCACTCGCCAGAAAGGCGCGCCACTCCAGATCATGGTATATAAATTTAAAAAAAAAAAAGCAATAGAGTGAGCCTCCACTCTTGAACTAATAATAAAAGCGAGTGTGTCTTTGCCTTTAAAGGATCAATTAAAAATCCTCGATAAGCCCACTAAGATAGCGTTGAACGCTTTGAGCCTAGTGCTCCAGATCCAAAATTAATTAGTTCATCTAAGAATCCGATGAGCCATTCGCCGCTTGAGGATGCACTATAGAATCCATGAAATAAACTCCATGGCGACTAGCGCACCAACAGCTAAAGAATTATGAGTTTTCCAGGTCATTGCTAATTAAGGCGGCCTGCGTGTTTATAAATAGCAACAATTTGTTTATTTGTCCACACTGCAGCCCCGCCGGATTATAAAGTGAATTCAATTTTCAGTTTTTGCAATCCCAGCGCCATCTGGGAACGGCAAACATCAGCGTTGTGTTGGCCTCATAAGGAAATCATGGTAATCTGATCGCGTCGGAAAGGACGCGCCTTTCAATTCCTCTTTTTCCCCATGATAATAAAAAGTATATTCATCTGTGACGGGATTGGAGACAGATGCATTTGCGAGTCTAGGTCACTTCCTCTATAGTCTCGCCCTGGAGACTGATCCCAAACCCATAGCCATTGTTTAGAGCGCCAGTTTCGATGGTGGTAGCCATGACCTAGGCCGGTCTTGTTCGCCAATTTCTGAGCTTAAAAACGACAACGGTGCAGCGAATCGATGTCGCGCTTCGCAGCAACCAGACGATGCGATGCACTTGACTAAGTATGGAAATTGCTGTGTAATGAGTGAAACGTGCAATCAATGAAACGTTAAATTTATGCAGCAGGACAACTGGTCAAGCATAAGTCATGTTTGCATTGCAACTCTAGGGTAAATCACTCCAAAGGAGTCTCTCCTACTGCACTTTGCTGCGTGCTGCAAAGTGTGTTTGCATTCCGTGCGGAATTTAAACAAGTCTCAGGTGAAATTAAGTGTGTCCCGTCAAGACCTATTGAAAGTTTCTTTGTAACCGTCCTCTTCTTAAACTCCTCAACTCAGGACTGTACAACTTTTCAATATCGTATTACATACATACAATCAGAGAAGGAATAAAATAACGTCGAAAATCAAAAGATAAAAGTTTTGCCAAAATTATTACATTCCAGTTAACATGATTATTGATTTTAATAAATGATTTAAGATTTAGAATAATGAACATAGCTTCCCAGGCTAATTGTGTATGTTTGGTATGAGGGTCACAATTTTGAAATTGATAAAAAATTACCCTATAATAACTTTTGTCTAACATTTATTATTTTATCTCATCAATCTTCGAAGTATAAAACTTAATGAAAATTCTGATACCGTTTTAAGCATAGGCGGTTCTTGAACGGCTCAAAATGTCCCAAATAGATCAACAAGGTCACTCCCATTCCATACCCCTTGCGACCATGGTCTCGGTAGCTAAATTCTAACTCGAAATGCTAAATTCACTTCGCGAAAAGCACTCCACCGCCTGTGAATCGACAGCAGTTATCGCAGAAAGACGCCAAAAATAGCCAAAAACAAGGACAACTTTGAATTTATAAATATAGGCACGAGACACCGCGCAGACGACGGACGCGTCCTCTGCTGCGGAACGTGCTGCCTGCAATGTTTCGAGCAATTCCTTTAAAATTTCGCCTTGTATTTTTTTGGCGGGCCAAGCAATGGCGCAAGTCGCCTCGAAAGTATCGCACCAGGAGTATAACCGTCATGTTAAAAATAGCGGAAACGCGGGGTGCACACCCGAATGCGGTTGACGTTGGAAAAACCCTGTGCACCACAAAACTGACGGTTTTATACAGAACGGATAAATGGCGGGAACATGCATATGGATATGTTACCAACATCCCGCGCAAAATTACATTTAAAAAATAAAAAAAATAAAAATAAAATAAATGTCATGTCGTCGCCTCATCCGTTTTTGGTTCATTTCCTCAACGCCCAGAGATCTTTCAGCTTCTGAAAATGGAAAAAGCACACGTTTCTTTTGCTCGGATATGACACGAGTGGAGTCAATGTAGCCATAGCTGGCTACGGGTGGCTGCGGCTACTTGTCACTTGTGACGCCAAATGCACTAAGCAACACCACGCCTATGGCCAATTTGCTGACTGAGTGACTGGCTGACTGCAGTTAGCTAAGCTCAAATCTCAGCTGGCGGACTCCTCCATAAGCCTCCAGGCCAGGGGGCTCTGGCAAAAAACTTTTTTTTTTTTTTTAAAAAAAAGGGGGTTTTCAAAATCATATTATATGCTACCGGTGTGTCGCGCCATCTCATCGCACCTTTTACAGTAATTTCGCTTCGAGAGATGCAAATATTCATTCCATTGGTGTTTCAAGAATGTGCCGGAGCACCTTTCGAGCACCCAGCCCGCCCCGTTTTCCACCTATATGTCGCCAGCAGCCGGAGCATCCGTAGACTGGAGGTGGCTGACTATGGGTATGACTCTGAGACTCTTGGAGTTGGGGCCCAAAGGAGGCGCATTTTGCGCGCGGGGGCACTGCAGCGCCAACAGAAGTGTTATATGCAGGGGCGCGTAATGCATATCCAAAGCAGATAAAATTTTTGCTACTTTGAAGGTATTCTCTTATTATGCGCTGCTGCTCGGATTTAATTACATTTGCACGAATATTTAATTACAACATATAAAGCAAGAATCAGCTCGATTCGACTTTCCACCGCGCCAAAGGGGACATGGAGCTCTCGGGTCTCGGGTGGGCTTGAGATCTGGACTGTCTGACTGACTCTGGTTTCGTTTTCTGGGGTCGACTTTTCTGCTGTTCTGTCTATTTTTCGCACTATACTTTGAATTATTTGGTCTTTTTCAGACGAAACCAAGTTCATCTGATCCGTTAAAAAAAATTTTTTTCATTATACAATACAGCTGGCAACTCTTTCATGTAAAAAATGTCACTTGTTACTGCATTTATTCAACCCCTCGGATTATTTTGAGAGGCGCCCTTAACCTGCGTGCATGTATATGCGCAAAGCTCCTAGAAATAACTGCCAATTCACATCCCCTGCAGAGACAACAAGGCACCAAGCCAAATGTATATACATATATAGGGTTCGTTACGAGGGCACGTACATTACAACGTAGACCACGCGGATCAGGGTCAGGAACCAGTTCGACAGCGGTCTTCTTCCGTCGACCGTTACCCGCGTAACGTATATTTTACCCTATGGGGTTCTAGTTGTCTAATTTTTCGAGCGAATAAGGCCAGTGTATCTGCCGGATCAGACCACGTGCCGATTGCCCACCGATAAGTGACTTCTCGAGCATAACGAACGAACATTTCAAATTTTCAAGATTCTTTGGAGTGCGCCCGCCGCGCGTTCTTCTCGGGGCCCCCAGTCGTCATACCCACTGACCATAAAGTCAAAATAAAATGCAAAAGAGTTTCGTAGAAAATTACACGGAACAGGAGGCACAAAATGCAGTAATGTAACATTGGATCAGACCTGCATGAAGGAAGGGAAATACTCGCGCACCTAGCGTCGCGGTATAAACGATCGATACCGAACGTTTCCCCTAGTGCGACCCTGTGACCAGGTACCCTCTCCTGTCCCATGTGCTTTACACGCGCAAAACACCGCCGACAGATGTTTCCTCTCCCTAGGGCTCCGGTGCGGGCTGCAGTGCGCAAAGGGGGACAAGTCTTGCACCATCAAGACTAGAAGGACGCGAAATTGTTTTAAGCCCATCGCGCACGTCCACTGCATGTGCATTGCGTGCGCGGCTGGGCTCTGCATCGGCACAATATCAAGAAAATATTGAAGATATTTTTTTTTGAAAAAAATAAAAAATAAATATAATTAATAAAAATAAATTCACTCACCGGCCATGCAAAGTTGAAAGGGAACGGTATCGGGTTGATAAAGTCCAACTTGTTTGGACTGACCGTCGTCAGATTGACGGAATTTTCGCCGAGCACTGGTGTCACGACATCGCCGTACGTACAGGGCGATGTCGTATCGATTTTTGCCTGATAGTGCTTCAGACAAACCCGGAACCGAGTCTGACACGTCCCGGAACACTTTCCAGTGACCGGGTCTAATTGTCCACTGCAACACTTCCCTTCGTGGTCCCTACCGTTGTCATTGTTAAAATACTTCAGTCGCAGCTCGAACAGTCCGGAGCTCTGGACCTGTAAAAAAGAAAGTAAAAAAAATTTGTTATAGTTTGTCACATTTTTAATTAGGAGACCACCACGATTTCAGACCATATATATTTTAAATAAGCCAGCTTCTCCCTAAAGCGCAGGCTGGACCAATTAAAAGTTCCACAAAGTCCATTTAATTAAGGAAGTCGCCGGCAACAGGGCAAGCAAAATTGGCGGCCTTTAACAAATCGACAGGTCTAAGTTCTGACTCACCCCTGAGTTGATTTAACTATAGCAACCGAATTTTTGCGAGAGAAATTGACGAGCCACATCTGGTCGCAATAAAGCTTCGCAGCCTCGCCGAGTAACGGGCAAGAATTCTTGTTCTTTTGCCAGAAGAAAAATATTAATCTCCGAACAATTTTATGAAGACATAAATCAATGCGTTTTACTTTTGTTTCCGCGCTAAATCACATTAAGCGCCGCGTCGTTGAAAAACAAAAAAAACTTGCCCATTGCAAGCCGAGCCGAAAAGTTTTTTTTTTAAAAAAACAACAACAAAACACGCACGCCTTTTTATTGTGATTATGAGGCTTAATCCGCCGAAGGCTTTTTGGCGCTTTTTTATGGCACTTTTATAGATTTTGAATGACCAGGTTTATTCTAATTAATTATCGTCCGGGAAATTAATTTTTTGACTGAAACTTCCGACGGCCCCCAAGATAAAGATCGCGTCATGACCACCACTAGGCGAACGGATTTTAAGCAGCAGAAGTCGAATTCCTTAACAGAAATGGTTTTCCGTTCCGTTTCTTCAAAATGTATCCCGAAATAGAAATTCTGTCGCGTCAACGACAAAAAGTCGATTGTATAGTCGCGCTTTGATGGTATAATTTATAGCGTTGCTCCCGTTTACTTATTTCGAGAAAATGGAATAAAACATTATACATTTAATTGTTTCATGGGCACCATTCACTGCGAATAAAAATTAATTAATTTAAAATTAAGGAAGAGTACCGAATTCCAAGATAAACGACAACTGTTTTTTAAATTTTTATGAACCATTAGATTAGTAGGAACTAAGTAGGTAGTAGATAAAATATAAGATTTATTAGGAAAAGTACTAAATTTAAATCGTAATGTAACACTGACTTAAATGTTTACATCTGTAAGCACTTATTCACATATCTATCAATCTATTTTATGATTCATAAAGTTTAAAGGAACACGTAATCATAACATGTAAAATAGTAATGATGTTTTGTTAAGAAAATTTAAATTGATTGAAGAAAGTTTTGAGACTATTGGCTAAGTGGTTATAACAAGCTCAGAAGATAATGTTTTTCTATTAGTTCAATCGATAGAAAGATTCATATTTATAATGTTTCTCAACCTCTTTAAAACTCTTGGAGAAAACCATAAATAACTTAACTTATGTTCGCAGAAAGCAAAACTACTTGTAAGCAAAATTCAGAAGTTCATTGATCTACCCACTTACTTTATATTTCTCCTAATAAAATGAGGAGGAATAAATTCAAGCTGGTGTAATTTATGTGGGAATGTTTTTGTATAGTTTGTCACTAGTTCGAATAGCAAATTGAGCAATATTCTTCATTTAAGATCAAGAACATGTCTTCCTTCAAAAAACACACTCCCGCTCTTAGTAATGATCAACTTCAGAGATAATCGAATTGACAGTCAATGAATGAAGCTAGTTTTATTACTCGAAAATGCCATTCGAATACATAATCTCACTTGAAGTAACTATATGAGAACGGAAAAATTGAATAGTCTCTGTAAAATTCACCATAAGATTTTATATTTTGTGATCTACAGCAAAATATTAGAATCAAAAACAAGAGAGGTTGAGGTGGACTTTAGAATGTTAAAACAGCATTTGAAACTTCGGTAGTGAATACCAAAACAAATTTACGTCTATATAAGAATTTCTCTGCAAGTTCTTTTACATGTGGCAACCAAAAATCAAGGTTTCGAGATTTCTTTTAAGTTTTGGCGCGAAAAAGGTAGGGTTTTAATTTTCTGAAGCATATACTTTCTCTAGATTCGACAGAGGGAAATCAATTCAGGGCTAAATTTAAAAGTTTCCTTTTTCATTGATTTCCCCCTTTCTGTCCAAATTGAAAAAGGCATAATTCGGAAAACTAAAGTTTCCCGAAGAATTGGAGTAGTCCTAAAAATATTCAGATTATTATAATATAGGAAGTAAAATTTAGAAAAGAGACAGAAAAAAGATTACATTGAAGTTTTTGAATTAATAAGACGAAAATTTATCGTCGACCTAAAAAAAACTATACATAAAAGAAGGCAATACACTGTTATAAAGTGAAAAATATTTTGAAGTGTATATCCCCCAATTGGTCCAAGTTCTTCAGATTTCGCCGCAAAAGATTATTAGCTTGTCTTAAGCTTTTCATAACATGATTGACCACAAATGGGCACGATGATCATCTCTGGAGAATTCCTCAACATTTTCTACGTTTGCACAAAACAACCAAAACCGTTGAAGTAGTCACCCACGCATCGTAGAGAATTGGTTAAATAGGAGAAATCTAGCTGTCCCGCAGTTTTCACCTAAAGTCCAATTCACCTTGTGTCGATGACAAACAACCGAATCGTCTCTATCCGTTTTACACGGTTCCATATAGCATTATTACGAGACGCTGCTTGACGAGGGCAGATGAATTGGAAAATTTTTAACAAGTTGCCGTGCCTTATGTGCATTTAATTATCACCATCAGACCGGACTCGAAAGAAGACAAAAGGTGGATTGCATTCAAACTGATCCCAAAACTGGTTGGTCTCACCATTCGGAATCATCGTCATCATCACCTCCATCAGGCGACCATTATGGCCAGACAAAGGTGCTGAGATATGGCGTGCTGCATATGGATATTATAATGCAGTGCGTTTTAGAAGTTTACCGTTCGAGGTTAATATGCACTGCACTATGCAACTCTACCTCTATTATGCCGCGATGTTGATGCAGTCGCGCAGCAACGTCGACGACGACGGCGGCGGAGACTGCAGCAGCAACTCTCCCTTGCTTCCCGGCTAGTTATAGCTGCGCGCGCCGCACCGCAGCGCCGCCGCGCCGCCGCTGCCGCACTCTATAAAACTTCTACGGCATCTACGGGATCTACGCGAATTGTGCATGAGCTGGGTGACCATGGGAATTGGCTGGGAAAGCCGCAGATACTTTTATAATACCCTGGCTCCAAGGAAGAGCATTTGCGTGAAAATTTTTGATTGCGCTGCTATGCCTTTGTTGTTTGTGGCTGCTGCTGTGCGGCTCAGCCGCAACATGGTAATCCCACCGAGGAAATTATATATGCAACTTGAAACGCTCAGAGGTTTTCTCGTTTATTTGAATCGTCGTCGTGGTGTACCAGTTTTGCGGTTGTCGGCTCCTCGCGCGCATTACTGATTGAAACTTGTTTAAATTAAACGTAATTAGAGGGAGTTGCGCGGCCTGACTTCTTGCGTTTCTATATACGGCTGTGGTGCGGCTGCCGCATCTTCGCTGTCAGAAATGGAAATTTCTCAATTTGTGGCACTATTGAGCCTATGAAAAAGACAAGATAATTTGAATGAGGTGGCATAGGTATGCGCTAAGATGCCGTCACAATAGTTTGACCATTAAATCTGATCTTTACTGCGCTCCTCGGCAGCTATTTAAAATTCTTGAAAAAAAAAAATAGACAATTAGAAGATGTTAGGTACCAATAAGATAGAACTGATGCTCCAAATAGTGGCATATAGCGAGGCTCATTAGGGCGTTAGCTTATCTTTCACTTTCTACACAGTGGTGTCGTAACCATCTCACCGTCTCGCTTGGTAGAGGCTGTGATTTATTAGATGAACACTTCAGTGGCAATGTAACGAATTTTTGAGTCCAGATCATCTCAGTTCCAAGAAATGTAAGATAAGTAATCGCTCACCTCTTTTTGCCGGTGGCTATAAAGTAGTATAATTACCATCGTCGGTGAAGGTTTTGTATGCGCATACGGACAGTTTTTAATTAATGGTCAGTCCTCCTCTTCAGTAACTCGACCGGGCCAAACATGCGAGTTTATGTGCTAAGCCATGTTTATTCTCTCTTAAACCGAAATTGTAGCATTAAACTTCGTAAAACTGCGACGAGTCGGTCAATTATTTTTGCAGTCATGGCTGCTGACCCGCTTTTGTTTTGTTATATGATTCTGTGAGGTTACATAGGTGGAGTTACGCAACCATGTTCGCTTTATAAACCAGGAAATTAAGGTCTTTGAATCCCTTAAAGTATACCCTTTTTTAGACGCAATTTAACACCTATACTTATTTTGATTTGATATTCGAGATGTTAGACTAAATACAACAGGTGACCGAAATTTCTGTTATTGTTAATAACTATTGAATAAAGTTAGTTTACTTAGAACGAATCGATATAGGAAGGACAGTATTAATTGACCTTTTCGATGTATTATAGAATCAACCGGGCAATTCTGCACCGACCCAGCCCTACTTTGCAATGGAAAGTACAAGTTCAACGAAAGACGACGGATGTGGGAAAAAAAAAACAACTATATATATAATAAAAACTGGAGGGAGTATAAAAAGTGGTCGTCGTTTCCGATTTTCCAATTGTGCCTTTGTCAATCCTTGTCTGATTCCTTCCTTCGCGGCAAGATTTGTGATAAGATCGATCATACACCGGGCGAAAGGTGTGTTCAAGTGTAGCCCTATGTGCCGCTCTCCACCTCGTTAAGGTTCAATTATCCTCTGAACGTATACGAAGGGGGTAGGTAGGGGGAATGAATTATCAGTCTTATTAATATCGGTGCGCAGGGTTGTGCGATTATTTTTCCATTTTTTTTTCTTTCTGCAGTCGCGGTCAGCAAATCCAGTTTCGTTTTACTTAGAAATGATAATTCCAGAATGCCGAGCATTGCTGGCGACCACTGCATCAGGTAGCAAGTGCACTGAGAGGATCTCGATGCGTGCTGCATGCATTCGAGCCGTGCATTGCTCGGTCGGTCGACTGCACCGAGCACTGATCCATCTGGGTCCGCTGTGATCGTGCCTCAAATGCGAGACACGATCGGTCCGGTGATCCTCCACAGTCGCGGATCCCAGAGGGGGGCGGCGGGAGGCTAAGAAGCACGTCTGCACGCTGTTTGAGACAAATATAGCGATTTACTCGTTTTCTTACATTTTTTTTTTTATTTTCCTTCTTTTCTGTGATTTTCGTTTCGTCATATGATCACCGACTGAAACGACGAACGACAGAAGGAGGTTAAGACTTTCCTTCGGTGCAGCGCGGCGGCACCGGCATAGGGCCCTTTGGGCTGATAGTTATTACGCGAGCGACAATTGTCGCCACCTCTGGTACCTCGCTGTATGATAGATCCCGTTTTACGGCTGCTAATCTGGTTATTCCTCTTTTACCGTCGCGGGAATAAAAAGCGGTGATCCATTCCATCTTTTTGCGCCATTGTGGCTCCTCATTTTTCCTCTTGTTGAAAGGGACGGAAAAATTCTTCGTTGCAGCGACATAAAAAAAAAAAAAAAAAACAACAAAAAAAAAAAAACATTTGCCGACGTCTCCTGTCCAGGCGCCATCACACTCGAGGAAAAACTGACTGAGGCACCTGAAGATTTTCAAAACTTCGAACGGCAAATACTTGAAGATATATTTTCCAGCATGGTCTTTTGTTACCGATCGGGTTATCAACCTGATGCACAGCAGCACACGCACCACAAAGCAGGTCCCCGGCAAACTCTTTGATTTATGCAAATGGATAAGTCGACTGTGCGCGATTTGAATATGTTTTGATTGGTTCCACTTTACGTCTAGTATGGGACCTGCATAAATTTCAAAACTGTCCAAATAAATTTCCGCCAAAAAAAAATATATAGCTACAACAGCTGCAAAGTTTGACTCTGAAAATCATCACTTAGGCCAGTTTACACAATCCGTGCCAAGTTTTTCAAGGCTCTTTCCATACGCCGAGATAATTACCCATAGCAAAATTAGATATGAAAAGGAGCGTGCGTTGTTTTTACCACCCTTCTCAGTCCGGGTGATCGATCCGTAATTGCATTTGATCGAGGAAATAACAAAAATCATGGAATACCGCCTATCAGACACCGCCTAGACAAAGATTTCCGATTCCCGCGTCAATCACGTCGAGAATGCCTTTGTCGATCGATTCTAAAAAGACCTCAAAAGGAAGCCGAATCGACACTCTCATTGCGCACCCCACGACATCTATCTGGCGAATCGGTTGCTGCTGCTGCTGCTGCCGCCTCCGACGTACCGCGCAGCCGCCGTTAGCTACAGCAGTCTTTTTCCACGAGGCCCACAGAGCCAGTGGCGTTGAAAATTGGTTGCTTAATTGGTTAATTGAATTCTGGGTAACATGTACCCCAGCGTCGACTCTGCAGGTGGATCTAACACCCGGTCAGCGCCCGCGAGTTTGAATAGATGCGTTCAGGGTATATATACCTAATATTAGGTAGAGCGGCCCATCAGCAACAACGTCATCAAATATGGGTAAAAAAAAATAAAAATAAAAATAAAATCGGTAATTGGTGTCGAATCTCAATCTGAAGGTTAAATTCCAACCTCTGCTACGGAGCAACACTGAAAGGTCATCGATTGATAGATGCGATGAGAAATGAGGGCATGTCTGGGAGTGACGCGGATGTTTTACTTATGCAATATCTTATAAAAGACGATTTTTACCGGGGTCAATTCCGTGGTTAGTATGGTACAGAAGAGACATAATTTTTTGCTCTATCAAAAGTATTATACATGCATCTCTAAGAAGATAAAACACATTGCGAACCTGAGCTTTAACTTTAATATCAAAATTTGGCATCATCAACAACGATACATACCTACATATGTACATAAGTAAATTGTTGGTGTGGAAATATGTTTTCGTTAAAATGTAAGTAAACATAGTTTGAAAATTTCCTTTACCATTTCTAATACTGTATTTCCGCTGTTTTTGAGAACTGAACCCATATGACACTTTCTCTACATATAATCAATATCAATTTGTGGAAATCGAATTCACCACTTGAATTGAATATTCGAAAAGTATAGAATAAGAAAGTGCCTTCAGATTTCTTATATTAGAAAATACTATAAAATTACTCTCTAAATTTGATCAAAGAATAGATACATACATATCCGCAATCAGAGCGGCTATATCTGACCCAAAATTAAAAATTAGGAAAACAATCGAAATAAAGCGCGTAAATGAGCTGACAGCAAACACAGAAGGGGTGCTCTCAACCGCAGAAAGTCATTTGCGCAAGAGAAAGGCGCCTATTTGCGTTTGGCTCAGCTGATGCGCACCCGGGCAGCACTTCCGAATCGATGGCGCGCGGTGCACAGCATGCCGCGTTCTCCTCCACTTCCTGGTCTCTACATATTATTACTATTATTATTATTATTTTTTTTTTTGTTCAGTTCGTCGTCTTCAAAACGCCACACAGAAAGCGTACACAGTAGTTACGAATGTCTGTCTGTTTTCCGTGGATCAAATCGTTTCGTTTCATCGCGATAATAATAAAAAGCAACTGTAAAGCTGGTCTATTTCGCGGATTTCGATGGAATCAACTGGATTCCAACATACCTCAACGCAGGGGCGGATGGGAAGGGAATTATTATTTTTTTTTCTTCTCCTTTAATGCATGCAACGACGAAAATGAATTTGGTTTGATGGCACGCAATTATCTTGCTCATTACCAGTCCGTGAAAAGTACTTTTATCGCAATAACTGTAACGAGCGGTTAATTATAATTTTTTTTTTGTATTTTTTTTTGCTTTCCGCGATGGGAGGGTTGCGCCAAGGTGTAGTGTAGTACCGGAGCCGATGTTTTTTTTTTTTTTTTTTTTTTAAAAACTCGGAGGAGAATGACAAAAACAGAGAGGCGCACCGGTAATTACTAGAGCGCGGATTGGAAACTGGAAAGGAGAAATAGCGGAGCAGTTGCATCTTCTGTCGGTTGCATGACAGCGTGAGTCATTGTTCTGCTGAAAACTACTGAGATTTGGCTTGCTAATGCCATGGGAAACGTTTGGTGACTGGTTGTTAACCGCGCTGCCGGTACCAAGTCTTGTCTTGTTGGCATTTAAAACCGTCGCACACTGGCGAAACAAAGAAAACTCGCCCGCCTCCCGAAAATGAAATATTCTCATGTTCTGGAGGCCCCCGAAAAAAAAAACAATAATAAAAAAAAAAAAAAAAAAAAAAACATCCGCGCCACGTCCCTCCGATAATTATTCAATTCAGCCGTGTAATTCATCTGTTAAAAGGTCTCTCCGGCTTCCTTTTCTTTTAGCCACCTTCCACATAGCGTCGCGGCTGTCGGCTCGACGGCCGGTAAAGCTGCGCGCGCACTCCCCGCCGCTTTACCAAGCTAAGTACCTCCTTATCTAAGCACGTTTTTTTTACTGCGCTGAGAGAAAAAGCAATTCTAATTTCGAAAACAGCCAATTAAACGAAAAAAAAAATAAAAAATAGGAAGAATAGGAAAAATAACAGATTGCGGCAGCGCACCTCTGGGTTCTCGATCTCGAGCATTGCGCCCCCGGGCGGAGGAGTGTTGCGCGAAAGTTGATACTTAGAGATGCTGCTGCCCTCAAGCGAGGCGGAAGTGGGTACGCCAAGTCGTCATCGGGCGAATCACCCCTATATGAATTTTAGGAGCTATGGTGCTGCGCGTACGCAACTAAAACGCACCTCGCGGTGATTTTGTCGCGCGAATGGTCCGCCACCCCGCTTCTGGGACAGCACCGTCTACCTGCGCAAGTTTCAATAGTATACCTAAGCTTTTGAAAAACTACTCCGAGAAGGCTCGGTGTGCGCAGTTTATCTCTTTTCGTTTTATTATTTTAATTTAGCACCCGCTCCCCGCCTGTCCAGCTCCTTTTATTTATTTTCCGTTCTGTTCAGTACTCTCTCAGCAGTCAGCGCGCTACTCGTACGCGGTCGTCGTTGTCTTTTTGAGCTGCCTTTTTCCCCGTCTTTTTATTGTACACTTAAGATGGACTGCGATCCTGTCTCGCTCGAACCACCGATATTCGGGTAATGCTGTCTCACCTCAGATTCATTCCGAGCCGAAGAAACGAATTGTTTCCCACGGCATGCGATTTGCCGGTCAATGTAGGAATTTTTTTCTTCGTCTTGCCGTATAGTCGTCTTTTTATAACTTCATAAAACCGTGGTGTGTCGGCTATGCTGCCCTGCCGGGCCGTGTAGACTTGGCCTAGGCTAGTGTAGGTGCGCTCGGTTCATTGCAGCTGGCAGCACCTTCTTTCATTGTGCACTTAGGCGACCAAGACGACGACGACGACGACGTCGATGACGGTGAAACACAGCTCGAGACTTGAGAGCTCCGCGCCGGTGCACCATGGCCAACACTTCCAAGATTGCGACTGCGCAGATGATTGCGCCGGAGCCCACCTTCAATAATTTTATTTATTTATTACGCCATGTGACCGTTGCCGTTTGCTGGTAGTGTAGTCGCGCTTTATAATATATATGCCTTGCGCGCTGTGAGAAGCGATCGCGGTGTGGCGATCATTCCTCAAGTTCTTGGATTTTTCCTTCGCGCTTTCTACTTTGTCCGGCTTGTGTGCGACTTCTTTCCGCGGCTTTTATTTTCTCAGGTTGTGAGAAAATGGGTCGATCATAGAATTATTCGTGCGGAGGCTGGAGGTTCGGAGATGCGTGCGCATCTCAATTTACGATCAGTGATCGTGATTCAAGAGAGGACGGTTTATGGCTATTTATTTTATTTTTATTTTTTATTTATTTTTATTTTTTATGGCCCAAACAGACGTTTATGCTGCGCTCTAAGTGAATTTAAAACAATTCGAAGGGCACTTGGCGACCGATCTCCGGCAGTATCGATTTGTTGGAAGCGATCACAGCTGCTGTTATGGACCCGTGTACGGGCAATTCCGTTTTGACATTTTTCTTGATTGATCGCTTTCGCTGGTGTGTGCTTGACTCGGCGACTTTTGCCCGGGTTCAGGCCGGCACGGCGCGATGCTGCTGCTGGACCAGCGAACGATGAGCGGGCAAGGAAAATTTGGTTACCAATCTGCAGCACTCGTTACGATACGTACGCCTAAGGTCAAGGGTGATCGCGGCTGGCCATAGCGCGTCTTTGTACTGCCCAACATGCCTCGGATATTCAGCGGACGGAAGAAGGAGGAGATCGAGCAAGATCACGGCCAGATCGTGAGCCTCTAAGTCTTTTAATTGTGACTTGCAATTTTGAATTTGTCTCGGCGGCGCGGCAAAGCCGACCAGACGTTAACCATTATCTGACCATCAGTCGGATAATCCAGAAATCTGACAGCGCCTTATGGGAATTCACTTTCATAGCCATATGACATCATGAAAAGGACATTTTTTTACGCAAATATACCACCCGCTTCCTCTTTAGTCAAAAAAAAGGTAAATTTTAGAACAACCTAAGAAGCCGCATCGAGCAGCTGAACAAGTGCACACAGTGAAGACGACCAGCCAATTTGATTGAAGCTGCCCGGTGCCAATGGCCCAACTTGAGCAGATGTTTTGACAACATTTTCGAACTTATGTCGCCATTATCGTTTTTTGCAAAAGGCAATTTTTGGCCCGAAACATGTTCGCCTCCTTAGCTGGCCGTCCGCTAAAACTGTAACGCAATACGCGCATGTGCAGTCTACTCATTGGCAGAGGTGTTGCCAACTAAACACTGTGAGAAAAATATGCTGCTTAAAATATAAAATAGCATAACTAACATGAGTTTTATTGATGAAAAAATCACTTTGACCCGAATTTCACGCACCTACTAAATCAGATGTCGACTGAAAGCTCAGACCGCGTTAACTATGTACAATCCATCATTATCGGCAACACCATCACAGTAATATCTGACACCTTTCTCTTGACGAGACATGCAAATTTTTAACGAGCGGCTTATTACGGAAAACTACTATAGTTTCTCGAGACGAATTGTGGAGCTCGGGAGGGTACAATTTAGCTATTAATTTGACCCAGGCGTGTCCAATTGTCTGTATAATAAGGCGAAAATTACTGCACTCCTATTCAAGTGTGAGAACCAGTGAGCAGTTTTCTGAGCTTCAGGGTTAATGGATTGGTAAAAATATTAAAGTCGCAGTAAAAAGGACGCTGTTAGTAATGACAGCGAATTGTAGTTTGCATTTTCGGATTTCAAAGTTAAGCTTTAATAGTAATAGAAAATAAGTAAGGCCTTCGAGTAATACGCAACATTTTTATGAGCATTAAATCTGAGGCAAATTAATTTTACAGTAAGAGAGACTATAAATAAAATGAATTGTAAAGGTGATCTAAATCAAACAAATATTATTGTTATGCCATTTTTCTACAATGTATAATAAAGTTCATAATCATCTCTCATTTTACACTGAATTTGAGCAGTGATCTTTTCTTCAAAAATTAACGTAAGAATATTTGTTTTGATTCCCTTTATTTTTCTTGTTCACTTCCGAATAGAGCCAAAAAGTGCCTAAATTTTCGTGGAACCCTTATCCTAGTCAAAATTTCAGTCCCCTGTCAAGTAACTTCTCAAGTAATAATGAGTAATAATGAATTTACTGTTAAGTACAACTTTTTTGTTATTTTTGTCATCTAAATATTCGATGAGACAAACAACAATTAGATAGATATTCCTAAACAGATATTTCTTTCCTATCCCAAAATTCATCAGGCAGTGCTTTGGTTTCATGCCGTTACCCCAGAGGGAATTTTCAGACAAATCCAAAGATTTTCAAAAATAAATAAAGTTACCGCAGTTTGGTAACAAAATAAAAAAGCAAACTCGCACTCAATTTATATGTAGCACGACATTTGCTTCAAAATTGCCTAACTTTCGTTCGATTTTAACGGATGCAAGTAGACGAAATTAGTTAAAACGATGAAGGTTAAATTCAATCAGATCAAGGGCTAATAATTTTATAAAGTTTTTAATCGCATTAAACTTTGAGTAAAAAGTAACGTTTTCCTTTTCGTTCGTTATTGGAAAAAGCACGCTTTTATTGGAAATTTATGTTGTTTAAAAAAGTGAATTATAGTATATTATGAAGCAGATTTAGGTCAATTGTAAAATAGTTAGAGGATTTGGTTTCAGCGAATTGTTTTAGTCAGGAAATGAATTGTTTGTTAAGTTTGAAAATTTGTTATTATTGATTGGTATAAAAATATATAAAACTGACCAAAAATAAAGTCTTTAAAAAAAATCATCTTCATTTTTCGGTCTGAATTTTAAAATGAATTTTAAAGCTTTATAATAATTCTTAATCGATTTTGGTGAAATTAGGTAAAAGTAGGTTTTTGGAAAATTATTTATAGGATTTTAAAATTATTTCAAGCTATAGCTTTTCCGAAAAAACAGTTAAACCATTAAAAATATAAACGGAACTTACCTGATTGACGAATATCACTAAATTTAAAATCCATGCGAGCAGGCAAACGTTAATCCAATTCATTTTGACTCGGCTAAATTGTTGGGTGGCTGCTGGTCAAGAAGGAGATCAATCAAAAAGTTGGTCGCAGTTTGTTTGGTGCGGTGTTTGTTGCTATTTAAACGACACGTTTTAAATTGTCGTCGAGCGGATGGCTGCTCCAAGGGCGAATTTAAAACAAACAAAACTTTTCAGTTCGTCATAATTTCCCTTCGCGAGCTCGTGGCAAACGAATAAATGCGAAATCACATTACGCGAAACGATTCCATTTATAACACTATTTATTTATTTAATTTTTTATTTATTTTTTTAATTTCTCTTCTTTTTTTTTTACACAACACAAAACGCACACCGAATGCTATATTTAATTAAATTTTTTTTTTGTATTTATATATATTATATATATAATTTTATTTATTGACTATTTCAAGCTGTGGGGTGTCAGCGATTTCCTTAACTTTTAATTTACAAAACTAGAGCTCGTACGCGCGAAGCGAGACTTTGGTAATTTTTATCGAAAAGAAATTCACAAGGAGGTCGCGGATGTCGTCGAATATCACAAGGAATCCACGGAACAACTGGACGCTGTGGAGCACATGCTTTTGGCGGTGGTCTCTACGTTTTCCTCCTGTCCGGTGGAAGATTTGCTTTATGGCCGACGTAACGGTAAATATTAATAATAAATTTTTTTTTTGGGACAAGGTGACCGGTCACATCAGGCGCGCTTCATACACTGAGACATCACCCTCTGGGTGCTGCGGAGTTTTTGGGCCCGGCGGGGCTCCGAAATTTTCACAAAAATAACACTCAAAAATCCGTTTGAACGGCACCGCAACACGGATGCTGAGGCGCGTAGCGCGTAAGCGTAAAAGATGAAATATTACAAAAAAAAAAAACCAATATGAATATATGTATGTAAAATCCAAAACGTCTTTTCTCCAGAAGCGGTAAATTTCTGCACTCTAGGCACGCATTTATCCGTTTTTTACGTTAAAGTAAATTTTTATCCTTTAACGGTTGCAGCCCACTAAATTCACTTTGTTATTTTTGATATTATTTTTTTTTTTTTGTTATAATTGCCTCACAGCCAAAGTACCGCGATTATTTATTTTATTTATTCACTTCAAAATCTTTTTATCCGGCTCCTTGGCCCGGAAAGGATTCACTAGCTTTTTATTATTTATTTATTTTTATTTAATTTGCCTTGTTATAAAGCAGAGGAAAAAATATTTATCCAAAATACAATTCGAAATTCGGCAGAGAGCGGCTCAAATGTGTCGGCAAGTTCGACCCGACAACGACCACGCAATCTTCAAAACTGACGACTCGATGCCATGAGAACCAATTCCGAAGCCATCCACCAGGCTGAGATGAAGAAAAACTTCTTTGGGGCCGGGAGCGGGATGGCGAGATCTTGCCTTGTTTTGCTCCGGTTTTACCACCAACACAGGCGCACCCGGGGGACAGCTGTTCTCAGTTTTTTTTATTATCCTCGCGGCATCCAGCAACACACGCGGGGAAATTGCAGTCTGCAAAGAGGCCGGTGCGAGAGTGAGAGAGCGTCGAGCGATCGCCTCGGAGGGGAAATCACAAAATCGCCGTTTGTTTTCTGCGATTTTTCTCTCTCGCTGCACAAAAGCCGCGCTGCTGCCTTCCCTCAAAAAACGTTGTTCACACAAGAATCACACAAGTCGAATAGTTTCCCAGAATTTCCGATGGTGGCGCGCCTATCTACGGACTCTGGCACGGCTTCTTCCACAGGGAGAAGAAAAACCGGTAAATTGGTGGTGCGCGATGCTTTCTAAAAAATCGCGTGGTAGACTTTTCAAGTTGAAAATTTGCTCCTCGTCCGCTGAACGTCGTCCCTCTCAAAATTCTCAACTCAACTGATGCGGCGCTACCCTAAGACTAAAGGGGAGTTTTCAGTGCACCTCCTATTTATAAATTCGTCCGGCTGCTCTCCTAGGGGATGTTTTTATCGGACTTTTTTAGGACTTTTGCGAGTTGCCAGATGGTACACTGGCTCACCACTGAAAATTCCACCCGTTTCCCCGCACAAATTATTTATTTTGTCGAACTTCAAATTAAAAAGAGGCGCGGAACTCCGTGGACATTCATTCGTCCCGCCCGCGTTTAGAAAGGCGTTTTCAGTTCGACGGAATTTTATAAAAATTTAATTTGCCCTTCGCATCGTTTTAAAAGCGTTTTTCTCATACAAAACGGAAATAAGAAAATTGCATAAAACCTCTTTGGTTTTAATTTAATCTCCTCATTAAATGAATTAAGAAATATTTCCGATCCCCAACATGTTGCAATCTTATTAACTCTTCAATTTAAGACAAATCACATGAAGTGAGCAATTCATTTTTCATCCGGTCACAAAATAAAAAACTGGACAATTAAATTAACGTACTCACTAATAAATTATATACACTAAGATATTAATTTGAGTTGTTTTTTTATCAATCAAATTAAGGCTAAGATGTTTTTTAAATACTAATATAGTTTGCCCTTACCTATATTAATTGAATTTAAATTATATAAACTACTTTAATGACGGTTTTAAGCTCGAAAGCGATTTTTAATACATTTGCTTTAAAATTGAATATCTAGGCTTCTATTAAAGTTAAAAAAAAATATTGGTACAGGGTGTTTTTCAAAGTCCTCAATACAAATACAAATCGATTCTACATATGGTCTTTTTATCAACGTTTGTTCGAAAAGCCATCTGAAAGTCCGTACTTCAAGATGGTATGTATTATGATGATGATTGACCAAGTTGTTTTAATATGAGATATATCATAAATATAAAAATTAAAAGTAAAAAAAAAAAATTTTAAAGACAATCTTTTATTCAAAAACCATAGGCTTAAAGTCGTCTTTTAGCCTTCGATTTAAAAACATTTTTAAACTCTACAAATCAAACGAACATCTTTAATTTAAAAAACATGGCAAACTTAATCCATCTATGTATTATATGTTTATGTACATGTAATTTTCTTTATTTTATATATTTTTTTATTTTTTTCCTTTTATTATACCTATACTGAATTACATTTTTATCTACGGTGGGAATCGAACTCACAAACTCCGGGGAATGGCATCGTCATAGTTAAATAAAGTTATATTTTCAGCATACCCCAATTTAATTAAAGTTGTTCGAGCCAGGCTTATTATAATTAGTAAAATTCTATACTTATTATAATTAGTAAAATTCAGAATTTCTTTAACTGTACGCATGTATTTTTAAGTTTCAATCTGAATTTGCAAAATTACTACTCAGATGTGTAGATTTTTACTACTATTTTATAAGTAAAAATTAAAATATTTTTTACTGTGTACTTGTTTTAATACTTTGAACGGCTCAAGTTTTTTTATAGTTAGGAGCCCGGACCTAAATATGTAAGTAGGCCGGAAGAACATTTTGTTTCAAATAAAATATAAGAAATCTCATTTAAATTCAGCCATGTCGGTGATCACAAGTTTTTTTGGATATGTAAGTAATTGCTTTCAGAATGCTTTATTTAATATTGTTTATTTCGATGCCAAGTCTAGCAATCGAGCACCAATAGCACCTATTTCTTTTGGAAGGACAAGAACAACCGGGACGACAGAAAAATTGTAGGTGGCTGGCCCTCGTCCCCTTGGCTGATTCATGCCTTCCAGGATTGGGCGATCGGCGTGAAGAATTCCGTAGAGAGGCTTTGTGAAACTTGAAGGAGCAGAAAAATTGCTTAGTGCTGTACTCGCCATTCTTTCTATTTGGATTGTGCAACCGTTGGTGTTGGTCGCGGTTTTCTTCCGCTTCTGTAGGTTCTGAGCTAGGGTACTTGATATAGCTCAAAACCTATAGTCACGGAAGAGAACCAGAAACATACAACAAACAACTGTCAACTCCCAATCAGAAATAAAAGTCTAGCCTAGACCCCCTAAATCCGGCTAACTTTAACAGAACTATAATTAAATAAAAACAAACGATATGTAAAAGAAAAACCAAAACCTTAATAACAAAACAATGTAATCTTTTAAATAATCTACATTAAATAGATAAACAACAAACAACCGTAAACTGGCACTTTTTAATACTGATAAATCTCTAATTAATGAATAAATCTTTTTACACATATGTATACAACGTGTTTTTCTAGGGTCTGAATAGGGGTATAATCGATTTTACGTTTGTTCGGAGAAACCGATGTTGTGTTCCGAAGTTTTTCGTACTAGAGTGCAGATTGGGACATACATTGTATATAGGTAATTCTAAAATTCTCGTTTCTCAAAATTTAGCGCAGCGTATTTCTATACATATGTCGTGAACTTAAGGAGTTAATAAAATGAAGCAGAAAGTTGCGATGTAATTCAAAACCCAATAAGTCCATTTTAGGTATTATTATATCTTTATTATATTTGCGGCGTTGGAGCGGGCGGCAGTGTCAAGATAAATGGCTACCATATCGTGGTCCGATACGCATTTACCCGACTTTTAATAATTGTAACATTGCTTCAATTTGTTTGGATTATAAAACTAAGTTATCTAGATTGGCGACAGAAGAAGCTTTATACTATCGCGGTTTTTGTACAAATAAAAATGTAGTTTTTATATTTCTTTTAAACAATTGGATCGCAGCATTCTCCCTGAGGTATTCCACAAGATTTCAGCACCAACGGTGATGCACCAGCACTCACTGGTCAAATTTACCTAATTATCCTCACCTCGGCGGCCGCGTCGGCGGTTAGGTGACCAATTAACATGAGTCCAGTGAAGCCCCAACCTCAGCCCGAGTCGAAGATTTCGAAAGACTGGCCACTGAAAACTAGCGTGGCCTATCACGCGCGAATCGCCTCACCGCCAGCGTAACAGATTAAATCCGGGGGCTTCTGCAAATTATCGACTCGCAATTCGCGGTTAATTGACGCGGATTCGCTGAACGGTGCCAAAAACAAACGTTGATCAGGAAACCATTCAGAATCGATTGGCATACTCCTGTTTAAACCTTAGCAAAACACCCTGTATGTATATCAAATTATCGCAAGTTCAGGAACCGAAAACTCATATGTATGTACAAGGAAAAAAAATAAAAAAAAATAAAAATAAACGAATGGTACAAAATTCAATTCTTAAATTATTAAAACAAATTAAAAATCATCAAAAATTCATAAATAAAAAATTAAAAACAGTCAAGGTGATGAAAATAACAGCTCTATTCGCTATCATTATCGGATATCATACAACTAGAAAGTGGTTGCCTTTGGAGCCTCGATAGTCCAGATGGTAACGCAACGCGTTCGTTGCGAGCCAGGACATTCTCGAGGTTGTGGGTTCGAATCCCACCAGATAGTCCTGGTTACAAAAAAAGTGGTATCACAGGATCAGATTCTCTAAGGTATTATTGGAACTGAATAACTGACCACCGATTAGCAGTCCAGTATCTATATGTCCGTGGGCTGAACCTTTTATTCTTTATAAACGCCAAATTAAATTTTTATGTGCATTCATGCAGTTTATTTCATAAAAACAACAATTATACATACATATTTTTCTTTAAAATTAAGATTGTGCTAAATCGAATAAAATCGTGTAAAAACCGAATCAAATTTGTTTTTTTAGACCGTGTTAAATCAAAACCGTATAAAAAACGCCATGTAAAAACAGATTTGGGTGTAATAAATTTTGTTGTGAAGGTTATAATTAGAAAGTGGAAAGTGGACCGCATTGTCTCACTAAAACCTAAGAAGAAAAAGGATCGCCTGAAAGTCTTAGAAGGGCAAAAGAGGCATATAATGCACTAGAAAAAGAAAATAAATGTGGACTAGGCCTACTGGGGACACCACCTTAAAAAAAAAGCGCCTTGCGTTCTACCTCTTAGGTGGTGTGGAAAAGCGTGTCACAACACGAGTAAGCAACATAACATGCTTTTTAATAAATTAGGAAAGAAGGGAAATATATGGCCAAAATAAATTCAATTCGTAAAACAAATTAGAAAAAATAAAAAATAAGTAAAAAATGTCTGAAATAGAGCTACTCAGATTTGATTACAGACAAACAATTATTATTAAATTAAAGAACAGTGTGTATAATATTATAATAATGCTGAGACTTAACCATCGGTTCGGTGCTCAGTTGAAATGGAATCATGCACAAGTAATTGTTTAACTATTTTGCTTTGGTTCCATATATATTTTATTATTGCCATTTCATTCATTATTTCATATCAATGTATATTTCACAGAAATGAAACACTTTTCCTTATGTTCGCTTATTGTGTTATACATGCACACGTATATGTTACATTTTTTATCTATCATATTGGCGAAAACTTGACTGCAGGATCTTGTCCCAACTATCTGTTTTATAAAAACCAGACGACTGCGCCTCTAGGGAGAGGTTAACAAATTACTCCAAAAAGCTACTTGCGACCACTATATTCTATATAAAAGGGTTTTATCTTATATTCCTCAGGTAAAAAATCAAGTAGGCTGTGAGGAATAATTATTTTTTACTCTATTTGTCAAAATGAACTGACGAATAACAGGCCTACTTGACAATATAATAGAAAATTGAACTAAGTTCGTAAGGTCGAATTTCGACCAGTAGGCGATGCTAGTTCGTTTTATTTTCCCAAGCAACCAACGAAAGGAATTTATAAACTAGTTGCCTGTGAAAAACAAAATATTTTGCATCGTATGACATTTGATTAATTGGCTGTTCATATTTCAGTTTAAACGCATTTCATTTCGTTGTCCTTGCAAAGAAGAATCATGGCAAATAAGCAAAACCGTTTTAAAAGAAATATTGCATCGTCATCTAGAATTCATAATTCGACAAGGCGCATAGATTTCGAAAGCAAACAAAAGGCGATGAAAAAGTTGATTAAGATGTTGGAAATAAAGCTTATTAAAAAATTAAATCAAGGTATGATCGAACGTGTGGACAAACTTCGTTATATTGGTGAGTCCCGGGCAGTCTTCATTTTTAAAACAAATCTCATGGATTTTTGCTAATTTTCAGTTGGGCTACTGGAATCAACGCGCACTCGTCCGAAACAAGCACAAGGAAAAACAGCTACAATAGATATCCCGAGACTAAAAGAAGCTTTGCGTGGCGGTTTAAAAGCGATTTTCTGTTACGTCGCCCGAGTGGCGATTTTCATGAAGGCGTTAAAGGAACGCAAGCAAAAGTTGGCTCAACTGGTGCAACAGCTAAATTCCCAAGGAAAACCGCCTGCCTCCTTGTAAAGCAAAAATGTGTAAAAGTGTCGTTTTAAAATAAATGCAATATTTATACAGGGTGTTTTTTTAATGTCTGAATAGGGGTATGCTTCATTGCGGATTCGCTGAAAGGTGCCAAAAATTCGCGGGTATTTTCGCGATGTGGGCCAGTGATCGAATCTTTTGCGACATGGCCCGACTCGCCCTTTTTCAGGGAGAGCCAGAGTGCCTTAAATCGCGTGCTGCGCTAGAAATTTATTTGTTTGCAGCAAACATGACCCGATTTTTTAAGGAAAGCTTTTCATGTAGAGTTAAATCGACCTGAAGGGGGACCACCTTTTCCCTAAATTAACATTATCACATTGGTTTATGACAAAAATAAACTGAATTTGTAGCTAACTTACAGATTAAATGAAATAAATACTTTTTTTATGGTTGTCGATTAAAGGAATTGTAGGTAAACAATAAAAATTAACAAAGAACAGAATAACGACAATTTTCCTCCGGAAAAATTATATATGTACATAATGTTAATTATGAAAATGTTGGAAATTGATGTGATGAATTTTTGAAATAAAAAATAAAAAATCACTTACATATGCATACATATACTAGCTGACCTATACCCGGCGTTGCTCGAGCACAACAATCCCTATAATAAAACTAAACTTTAATAAAATTATGTTACAGATTTAAAATTTGTCAAAGGTCTCTCAGGAGGTTAAGTACACAGGCTCATATAGAATTTGACGGGGTCTCCCCCGCTAGTTTGTTGACGGATTGGGTCGTGGGTAGTATCGTTGGAAAGCTTGAAGGCTCAGCTTTCTAATGCGTTATCAACCAGTATCCTAGGATGTCTCTGAAAGAACTTATAATGCATTTTCTAGGTTGACCTCCTCCAAATTTTGCGATTTTAGGGGGGAAGGACCGATTTTAAGGAGGGGTTATCCGAACAAACGTTGATCAGGAGACTATTTAGAATCGATTGGCATAACCCTGTTCAGACCTTAGCAAAACACCCTGTATAGATTATACTAATAAGCCTTTGGTTTCAACCAATCGAAAGTTTAATAATCATTATCAATCGAAATATAAAAATGACTTGATAATCGTTATTATGTAATTTTAATTTTTTTGGTCGTAATCATTACATTCCTTGAAAAAGAGAGATTTGTATTTTCACAATTTTTGAGAATTTGTTCATAAGTCGTAGAACGTCGAAAGATATTTTTTCAAAAACTTTTCAATTAATAAAAAAAAAATGATTTTTATTACTTTTTAATGCTACTTTTCTTGAAAGCGTAATGTGATAGAACAAATTTGATTTTAAATTCGTATGTAGGCATTCCAAAAACTATATAAACAATTTATAAAACTAAATAGATTTTTCATCACCCAGCTTTGTAAAAAGTTGTCTCTATAATATTTTCTTAATACACTAATAAACTAAAAAATATAGTGAATGTAATTTTGAACAGCCAAATTTCGCAGGCCTGTGTAAGTCCTATTCAATAAAATACATTTTTCAGTTGTTGAATGAGATTGCTGGAACATTTCACAGAAAATACTTACGTATTCGTTACTTATATAAAATTGTAGAGTATATGAAACTGTTTTTAGAAGAATTAAAAGAAAAAAATAATAAAGAAGGAAGTATGTATTTAGAAAAAAAAAATGAGGCTACTGGCCCAAGAAATTGCTCAATTGGCTGTAAGAAATTGTAGGAGTCTTGTATCGCTTGAAAAGAATCTTAGAATACCTTCAAGGCTGTAGGGATAATTCGCACCTTTCCAGCCTAAGGATGTTGGTGCAGCCGTAGTATTGTGCCTAGTCCTTTTTCCAAGAATTCGGGTACCTGGTAGTCAAGAAATTGCGTATCGAATGAATGCGAGCGGAATATCAATACATTTCATATGAGAATTTAATAGACTCAAGACTGCGCCCAGAACTCGTTTCACCACCGTAACTCTGATTGTCTTGATTTATGTGACCATCTTGCACTTCCCGATGGACCCTTAATAGAAAACATACTCAAGTCACTTGTTCTGGAAGAATTTCATATTTATAGTGATGGCAGCCGCAGTGCAAAATTGGGTAATTGGCCCTAATTAAGGGATAGGGGTCTCAATCACCTGCTCCGACCTCAGGTTTCTTGCAAATTTACCATTTGGCGAAATGATCGTCACTCTTGGCACATTCTTCCCCTGTGCTCGTATAAGCGTCAGGAAATCGTAATATGCGCTTTGGGTCAATTATATCAGCAGCAGGCGATCTGGGGGGGACCTGCACCCCTTCCTCGATTTACGAAGCACCTGCGGGAATTTAAGTTTTTCGCGTTTAAATATTTTTTAACCCAAAAGTGGCAGGGAATGAGTCCCATCTGTTTTTCCGGGATTTTCTCCTTGCTGTGAACTTGGAAAGAGGTCTTGAGAAAGGTACTCGGCACATTTTTCCGCGGTTTACTCTAAAATTTCTCTTGCCCTTTTACCTGCGGTTACCGGCAAAGATTTTGTGCCGGCTGCTACCATCTGGTCGATGAGGGTGAAGGTGTTGACGATTCCTTGACCACGTTTCGTTTACATATTAAAATGTTGAAAACCACAAGAAACGCATTAGGGGAGCTCTAATGCAGATTTAATTAATATTTATTATAATACGATATAGGTAGTCATATTTATTGTATCTATGTTTATGTTTATGCATGGATTTTATAGTTACACTAAAATTAAAAATTTATTTATTTTTTCATACCTGTGAACTGGTTTCGTACACTGGATATTTTTGGATTGCTTCCATTTTTAATTTAAAATCAGTTTCTAGAAAAATGATTTCTTCGTACTCGTATTGTTTTAATATCTCTCTCTTCAAATCCTGAAAGGATTTAAATTCACGTATACAGAATTCGTGCTAAGAGTTGATTTCTTCGCGGGTTTATTCGAAATAACGCAGCAAACTGAGCTCATTTTTAGTTTATATATTTTTTATACACAGAATTGTTTTTTTTTTTTAAAACTATACCGAACATAAGAAATATTTCAAGCTGGCATTTCAAAAATAAGTTAGTTAAAAAGACAAAAAAACCCGACTGATTCTAAAAACGGAACTGAAAATACAGTTAATACAGAAATTAAAAATTTTTTTTTAAGAGACTTCAGGATCTTACAAATATCTTGTAATTAAAACATGCTAAATATAGTATAATCAATCTTTTTTACGTGAGATCAAGTTAGTAATAATATTTTCCGTTGTTCCCTTAGTTATTGACTACATACAGTATTAAAATTGCTCGTCTTCACCTCGGACTTTGTCGCACACACACCCACCTCAGCATCCTTTCAAACTTTAATATTCTTGAAAGACTTTGGTGTCCTGCCCGAATCTCGTTCTTTGGCGCGCAACCAAGGATGAGATCCATTGTTCAGCAGCTGAGCCATCTGATAAGGATTAGGATTTCTCCTTTCGAAAGGATTAAGTATTTCTCGATTTGAATAGAAGTCCAGGAGGAGTTTTCAGCTACACAAAGGCTTGATTTGACAATGTCTAGAAGATAGGGTTATGCGTAGCACAATGCTCCCATCCGAATCCTGAATCCATCCATCCACAGGATCCTTTCGGTTCACAGGGATTCGGATAATTGGATCTTATGCAATTCGGGGGGAAGTCACCTCGAAAAAAGGATTTATACGCTTATTGTCCCATAGCATGAAAATAAATCGATTGGCTCACATCGGTGACTCTGGCAAAAGATGCAAATGTGCTGATTGAGCTGCCAGATGCTCCGAGGAACCCGCCAAGCGAAGCAATTCCTGGGAACTTTAAGGTGCTAATCCTTGAAGTGGTAGCGCCTCTTGTCTGGAAAAGTAAACAGTGCTAGGCTTCTTGTTTTAAGGGTCATCCCTGGTAATTGCCTTCGCCGCAAAAGTGTTTACAACCTTAATTCGTCGAGAATTGATTTTCGCACCTTCTTGAAGAAGAATTCTAAGAAAGGTGAACGGTAGATGTTTTTACTATTTAAATCTGCTCCTTAACAGTTGCTAAGTCATTTTAAAGTCCTCTAATCCTATTTATGTGAAAAATCATTGTCTACCTTTTCTCATTCATGTCGAAAATTCTTAACATGTTTAGGTTTTTTATTAAAAAACAGGAATTTGCCGACGAGCAATTCAGAATCCCTCATGATTTTAAGGGTGAATTTCTTCAGAGAGGGTTTCGTAGAGCAAATTTAAGAAATTTACGTTGGAACTTTTTAATTTGATTTACAAACGCACTTATATGTATCCACTGAGTAAGAAGAAGACTAGAGTTAAATTAATGTGATAGGCATAATTGAAATTAAATTTAACGAACAAAAACTCATCATAGAAGTTTAAAATTTCACTAAAATTAAAATTTAAGTTTTAGTTTAGGAATATCAAATGCCATTAATCTCAATATTTCATTTTAAACATTAGTACTTTTTAGCCTTTTTTACTGAAAACGGAAGAAGATTGAGTGTTTTTATTTTCGAATTCATAATCTACGAAAAAAATTCTATAGAAATGATCTTCTATTTGTTCGGGTTTATTTGGTGTTGACCTGTGTAATAGGTGTATAAAAAATTGGAGTATGGGCTCTGATTGTTCTCAAAGTGCCCATCCGTTCGAACTATTTATAATCAGATGCATGTTCGGATTTTGAAATAAGTAGACAATAATGACATCTTTTGAGAGGCTATAAATTTCGTTAAGTTATGATTTTGTCAATTGTCTTATAATAAACATAGTTTACCGAGGATGGGACGATCGCGTGATCCGCTTGACGATCACCATTTCTTCGGTTAGCCACGGTGGCGGAGAGGCCGTGCGTCGAATTCCTCAGGTGCAATTACACGGACTTAGTGACTGTGACTGCGTCTTGGAACGTAGTACGAATAATTGAGGTGGTTCCGCGACGAGAGCAGATGATCGCGTGCTCGCTCAAGTGCGGTATCTCGTCAACCTGCAGGTGTTTTACCGCTTTATCAAAACCATTGAGGTAGAAATGCCGGCGCTGAACCCCCGCCGGTACGTCCCCCGCCTGCATTCAGGCGATCTAGAGTTTTGGTCTTGCTGGTCCCGCAGCTCCCAGCCCCTGGCCAATCGGATTCATAGCCCACCGCCAGCCGCGGAGCATTTTAGGGATTGATTTTAAGCCGGAGACCAGCATGACCGCATTACTGCCAACGCAAGAGAGTAATTTAAAAAGATAATCAGTCGCGTGTCACCGCACTTAATTACCGCGAAAGTCGCTTCAGTTGCCCAGCAGAGTGCGCCTGCAATAAAAAAGGGGGCAGCCACGCGGCGCAGGCCCAAATAAATGCCGCTGCGGCTGCGCGAAAGGGGGCAACGTATAGCTCTTGTCATTTGCTTGTTACCTCCGATAAGGTTTACCTTGCCATGAATTTGTAATGAAGAGTAATTTAACTGCAATCCATCCCGCCTTAGTCAAAACCGCGTTCGGCGCATGTACGCCAAAGTGCGAGAAAGGAAAAATTGCGCACTGTGCACTCACCTTTAAGTCGCACTCCGGCGACGTCCACGCGACCCGAAGACGATCGCTGCCCTGTTCGGGATGCTGTCGGTGCGCCATAAGGTGAGCGTGGTCCACCTTGAGCCCCGAAGGCTCAAATTACCCCGAAATTTTTGAATTATTTCCTCTTCGACGGATTCTGCTGCTTTTGGGGCACACTGCTGGCCCAAAACATGAAGGACGGCAGATGTCCTTTCCCAGCCGCATCTCCACCGGCCAGTGGAGCACCCATGGCGACGGATGGAGGAGCGCAGGCACCGGGCGTCACGTTATAGCTCTCATGAAAACACCGCGCTTCCCCCTGCCCCCGGCCGATCAGCGAAATTACAGCTATCACGGGCAATGTACCCATGCTGCCGCCCGCCCCCTTAATTATGCTCCCTTGAGCCTCCCTGCCGTAATTAGATTACCTCCGCGCATATGCAAAGTGGCCTTCTTCTTTTGGTGCCTCGTTACCTTCCCGGGCCCTCACCTCAGATATGACAAGTCGGCACCTTGTTAGGTGGTTCCACCGGCAATCGTCGATAATGGAAGGCTTCGGAACTAGGCGGAGTTCCGATCTCTTTGCGTATTGAGGTCGACCTTTCCACCAGGATATCGGTGGCTGAACTTTCCGGTTTTAAAAAGATCGAAAGGACTTTTCCTTCATGTCTACCGACTATCCACAAATTGGGGAAAAATATTAAGTTAACTTTTAACCGACTTCTAGATAAAGAGGAGATTCCCAATTCTACTGTTTTTTTTTTATTTGTCTGTTTGTTACATGATTTCTTCGCCGATTGTCAACCGATTTTAATGATTCTTTTTTTTAGTGAACCTCTAAGGATGGAAAATTAGGAGCCTTTTTCTTATTTTAAAACGATTGTCCCTTTCGTCACTAGTTTCCTCCAAACAGCACTGTTTCAGAACAGAAAATTATTGATACTTAAATATTTCCTTAAGGAAACTAACTATTTTTATAGTAAATTCGTGAATAGTACCCGCAAAATAACCTTAGTAATAATTTTCATTCAAATCTTTTCAATTCGAAAAATTATCATCATATTGAAAAAACTTTCAAATACCAATTTTCGTGAAAATGCCGTGAAGTTTGAATTTAGAAATAAAGTATGAATAAAATGATGAAAAGAACGAGCCCTTATTTCTTAAATTTAGCAAATTAGTTCTGAAGTCTGATAAACAGGATTGAAAAAAAGGCACGTTTAAGATTTGAATAACTGCGATGCGTTATAATGTTTATAATATTGTCGATTGTTTTGAGGCTTTTTTCGAATATTTCAAACATTCTTTCATAGCTTTATTATATACATTAGCTAAAAACAATGATTTTTTGATTTGGATATGAAATATTTACGTTTCATCTTTGGTATAGTACATAGTAATAATAAAAACGTATTTTACTGCCAGATACAAAATACCAAAAGGTTATCACAGAATTTTTCAATACTGTGCTGTGATGCCAAAATTTGCACAGATATTTCCAGGTCAAAGTGGCATGGTACCATTGGGCAGATTTTCAGTTCAGTTCACGTCAACCATCTGCTCGGGCTCCTTGAAAGATTTTCAATTTTTCTTCAAGCAGTGAATTTTCTGAAAGGTGTCCCTGCAGCAAATGGTCGGGAACACAGATATTTTCTTTTGTTGCCTTGATTCAACATATGTTGCCAAGGCCAAGAAAGGTGATCCTTCTTTGGAGGATTTATGGACAAGAAAGGACTCTTTCGCAAAGACAAGGCCCAGTCTGGCATATTGCGCAGGAGAATAGTGCTCGACTGTTATCAGTGACGTCCCGCTGGGCTGTTTTGCAGCGTCACTGTTCAAGAAAGCGGGCAATGTCGTGACGGTGAGCTGCATCAGTTGGCTGGCGACGCAATTGGTTTTTCCTGGCGCGGAATTTGCTGAGATCATCGCGCATGCCTTAACTTTTCTAGGGCCCCACAGGGGAAATTTTGATTGACGGAGCCTCATCTGCTGGCGGTGACAGTTTTGATTTGTGTTCCGCAGCAATTCTGTCCGATCATGCCGCCAGGTAGCCTCCACTGACTTTGGAGAAATTCTGCGGGAACCGCGCATCTCGCAAAAGCGCAGAAATCTCGGGAACTGCAGCAATTAGAGCCGCAAAAGATCTGTTAATTGGGCTCTGATTGGCGGGCCGTTTCGCGCGGATCTTTAACCAGCCGCCGCGCCATCCGTGGGGCTTCGAACAAGGCTTGCCTGGGTTTAAGCGCAAGATCCCGTGCGATGCTATTCTTGCCCTGCTATAAATTCACCGGCGACAAGATCACCGGATCGATTCTGGACAAAGCACCGATCTCGCCGCATATTACCTGCGCGATCGCCGTGCCGATCTAGAATCAATAAATCTCGACCTCGCGATCCGGCCGCTCCGAGACGATCGCCAGCAAACGATCCCCTTTCAGAATTCACTGCCAGTTGCATCTCTGGAAAATGCAGCTCCGGGGTTCACAGTTCAAGATCACGTGGGGCTGCGCATGCTCCAGGTACTCGACCCGCCGAAACCCGTCGACTGAAAGACGCGGGAACGCGAGAAACGATCAGCGCTTTGCAGCAGCAGCGCACGGCTGAATCCCAGAAAAATCCTGACGCATTCAACAGATTTGAGGTGATCTTTGATTGAAATGTAATACGCGTCCCCCTGCCCCGGGGGTGCCTCCGATTGACGGAAGGTGACGTATCCCTTTGTTGCGTGTTTTCGGGTTCAATGCGCAGAAATCGATTATTTGATCAGCGGACACGATCGCAGGGATTAGTGGTTTGTTGGGTTCTGTTCGCAGATATCTTTCCAGGGGCGGCTGCCGGATGATTGACAAGAGTCGACTGACTTGGGCCTTTGTATCCAGAAATATCCCCTAAAAATTTAGAGAGATCGGACAATCCGGCGTTTAATGGTTTTATGAAGACACTACGGGATCAAAGATGCATTTAATGAGCGATGAGCATAAAGGGCCACGCAGATCAAATGACGTGGGACTGTCTGTCTAATGCTATAGGGTACTTCGAAGGGGCAGAAACTGACTCGCAACGAAGAGACAGATGGTTGGCTTAAGTTCCATAGAATTTTTAAATACTGATTTCAAAGGCCAAACGTTGC
This sequence comes from Machimus atricapillus, assembly GCA_933228815.1. NCBI lineage: Eukaryota > Metazoa > Arthropoda > Insecta > Diptera > Asilidae > Machimus > Machimus atricapillus. Next base: position 10,837,883 of record OW121785.1, read on the forward strand.
TTTATAAATGAAGAAATGCAAAATTGGTCATATGATACAATAATTGCACCCAAAAAGAATCAGTAATTCGTATAATTCGTAAACCGCACAACGAAGCTGATAAGCTTTTTGTTTATTTGAAACAAATCAAAGCAAATACTTTTAATGATTTTAGAATGTACATACATATTTAGATAATGCAGCAAATTGGAAGTTGAATCACTTTCAGCGTGATTTAGAAAAAATCGCGGACTTCCAATAGATGAAAAGTATAATAATCAATTTAGATGAAAGTAAAACTATCCTGTTTAGACCACTAATAACTAGGGAAATAGTGTGAAATTTTTGTTCAGTTTAAGCATAATTCAGCCTAAATTCTTGAAATGATTAATTGTAAGTAACAATGTGTTAGGTCATTTTTGGCATTGATTTTATTGAACGTACAATTTTTCTCAGGAAATTTATAATTTTCGAAATATTTGCGAAAAACTATACTTCATCGAACAAAGCATCGATTCAAATTAAGGATATACTTTTAGGGATCTTCTTTGGACATCAAAATAAAGGTCTCTAAAATCTAAGTAGTATGGATATTTTTCGAAATAGTGCTACTTTGTTTTTATACTTGTGGGGTATCGTTGAAAAAGGCCTTTTGAGTAGATTATTTTGTTTTGATTTTTAATGTTAAACTTAAAATAAATATTTTGGCGCCCGTTATGAAAATACAATCCTATTTTTACAATCGATAGTTTTTTGAACTCTTACCTATTACTCTACATGTATACATAAATAATAGCAAGGACCGAAAATAATGATTATTTCTTAAATTCGAAATAAAAAAATCATCATATTACGCACGGAGCTGTTTGGAATAAAAGGTTTAATTTTTTTCCCGGCTAAATGAAAATTGTAAATTGTAAAATTTTCGATCGCTCGATAATGATTAAGAAATAATTTTCTCTTTTTGATTGTTCGGAATAAAAAACAAAGTATAATAAAGTATACGATTTGAAATGATAGCCCCTTTTTATTAAATCGATTAAAAATTGTTTCTTGATATTATTTAAAATAATTAATAAATCGATACTCTTTGCGTAGCTCAACACACACTTGGGCGATTTTATTGACTACAATTCTTCATACAAGTGTTTTTATCAAATTCTATCAAATTAGACCTTAATCTTAAAATGCATGATTCTTTATTTTTATTTATAATAATATTTTGTTACACATTTATAATATTTGTTCATATTTCAATATTATTTTAATGTAATATCAGGTAAGTTGTATCTGTATGTAGACCTGCAACACTTGCATTGCTTGCTTCGAACAGCAGCGCTCCAGAGACTCAGTAGTTATTTATTTTTGTAAGCAATTAACTTTTTTAGTATTTTGATGGAATTAATTCCTCAGAGCCTGCCAACAGTCTGTCGTGGCATGACGTCTGCTCAGTCACAATTAGGCGAAAAAAGTGCCTCCCGTCGAACAGTTGTTAGCCCGAGAAAAGGACACCTAATCCTCTCCAATTTCAGGCGTAAACGGGGAGTGCATCTGTTAAATATTTAGCTATCTCTTGAAACGGGATTAGCACGGCATAATATGCAAAAAAGGCGACTCCCGAAGCTCCATGGGTCTCCATGCCATCGGTCGGTGTTCCCGATCCCACTTCCAGAAAAAGTGACGACGTCGGCGACGACGACGACGACGATTACAACAACGACTTCTGCACGGGAGATCTCGGCGTCGTTGTCGCCTGGAGGGCTCAAAAAATGCAGCCACTGTCGCGTGGCAGATGTGCCGAATGCACCGAAACTGGACACACTTTGCAGCAGCAGCACCAAAAACCGATGCCTCCTCCGAAATGAAAATTTTTAGCACGATAAGACGAGAAACTGCACTTTGGTCCCGAAAGACGGAGGCGCTCCTCGCTCCGCGGACGAGAATCAATTTCGCTAAACAGTCTCCGTCTTGAGGTGCCAGATGTTTTTCTCTCCTTCGACTCTTCATCGCATGTAATTTGACAAAAATTTTTTCGGGCGATGAATAATAAAAAAAACAAATTTAAAAAATAAAAAAATTAATAAAAAAAAAGGCTCGCTAGTGGCACTGTGGTGTCGGTTTCATCTGCTAAATGCCCAAAAATTGATCAGAATTTAACCCTGCCGCATCGCGAGGGTCTCCCGAGGGTTTGAAGAAGCTATAGGGACTTTGCCTGGCAGTTAGCACTCGATTTTTGTTTCGCCGCGGATTTGACCAGAGAAATCTTCTTTCCCGCAAGAGCAGGTGAGCCGCTTCAATGGGGTGGAAGGTGGGCTCCCCTGTCACTTCTTCCCGTCGATAAATTAAATCGAGCCGGTCATCGGGATCAGGTGTAATATTGAAGCCGACCTGCCTCTTGGCCTGACTTTTTGCCCGACGAAATCTTTCTTTATCCATCCACCCGGCCGGGGAATCATTATATATTTTTGTATTGGGAATGTGTGCGTACAGGTGTGGTCATCGCGGGCAGGTTATCTGCAAGTGTGTGCGTTTGCATGTGTCCGTCAAAAGTCACACAAAAAACTACGGGCCAAGTGCATATGCACCCCGCTGGACTGATTGGGTCAGATTGCAGCAGGACGCAAGGTGTGCTCGTCCCGGTCTCGGTGCATTTCGACGGATGGGTCGCAGGATTGCTTCGAGGATTTCGTGAAGATTATAAGATGGTTAAATTTTAGTCGCGTCATACAGGACTCTAACCACTTGCCAACTGGCCTAAAAATCGCTCCTTCAAGGAACACCAAAATTAACGGAAACGAACGATTATAGCTTAAAACAAATGAACAAAATGGCGACAATATGTGTTGATGTTCTCAACCGTTCAGCCAAATAACGGTAATTTATCTTAATAGCCAAATTATCCAATTCGATGGAGCACCACTCCTTGGAAGAAAAGAAAGGGCTCTAATCGAAATTGCCTAGCACATGCCCTCAAGATGGATTATTTTACTCACCTTCCACGGGCCATTAAGCGTCGTAATAGGGGTAATTTTCAAAATTCAGGAAATTTCCGATTATAAATAAAAAGTTGTTCTTCCTTCCCAGAAAACGGCGAATAACCAATAAGCCGATATTGAATAAAAATAAATATTTTTAAAACTACAGAATCGACTATACTTCTGATAGTAGACTGTTTTAAAAGTACTAATAGACCTATGATTATTATTGTAGTGATTTATGACGACTTTTAATGAAATAAAAGACTGTTACTTTCATAATTTATGTCTCTCCTTACATCAGAACTCGCCAAAATTATGCGGGCTTAGCAATTTCATATTGAAAATATCTTCAACTGCAACAAAATGTAAAAACATTCTAAATGAAAATTTTCATATGAATTGTGACTTATTTTTGGTGTACCTAAGTATTATTGGAAAAATTGTAAAAACTAATTATACTTACTCTAAATGAAGAGTGTTCAGATACTTTGAGACTTTCGAAATACAAATAGAAGCTGTTTTTTCTCGCTGCATTAAGTAATCATTTTTTATAAATTATTTACTTTCATTTACATTTAAACTAAACCAAAAAGTGCAATTAACTGACATGATCAAATATCGGTCAATTTAACGGATCTAGAATAAATAGGTGTAAAACGTTGGTCAAACGAACATATCATAAGCAAACATAACAACAATCTTTCATGTCGCCAACAAAGAACAAACACTGGGCAATGCGTAGAAAATTGCGGGAAGAAAATTTTACTTTTTTAAGGTTTTAAAGTTAGGTAAATATATTAATTAATATTATATTATAATTAATCGAAAAAATTTTGTTTAATGAGGAGACCTCAAACTCAATTTATGGGACTAGTATTGACCTTCTTTTTAGTAAGGTCATATTTTGATTACGATTTTGAATTCTTTAGAAGAATATCATTATAGGTAACTTATAGTAGAACACCAAACTTTCGTTTCTTGTATATTCTTGGTTTAGTTATAAATTATAAAATCAATGGTTTTAAAATGTTGTTTCTTAATTTGATGAAATACCCCATATTTTGAATAAATAAATACAATGTACATAATTGCATAAATGTAGGTACATATAGATGAAACGAATTCTTTCGAACAGTTCAATAAAAGAGCGTTTTTATAAAAGGTATATAAAATAAAGGTAGTTGATTTCGAAGGTTTAAGTAAAACAGTTAAAGGCTGGGAATTGTTCGATCTCAGCGTTTGGTGCAAAAACCAGCGCAGCAGTTAGTCAATTCATTTTCTGCCGGCACCTCTCTTGCTGCGACGCGTGTCTTGAAAAGGTGCAAGCGCATCACGTCGATGGTCCACTGATGCATTTATCCTAAAATTTTAGGGAGCCACATTCATCGATTCCCATCAGGTTTCCGGTCCTCGAACAGCTCCCGAATACGTGACGCGAAGTTGTCCAGTTTTTCACCTTTAAGACCCGATAAGAACTTTTTCTCTCTTTAAACAATTAAAGCAAGAATTTCTGGCTCCGATCGTCGATGCGCCTTCGGTTCCCATGAATAAACGGCGATCAAGCGATCGCAGGACAAAAGGGGGACCCTGCCATGTGTGAGGCAAAATACTCAGGTGATGTGCTGCCAGCAACTCTTTTGATTGCAGCCTCTCGAATGGACCTAAAGATGAAGAATCCACGGAATGAAACCAGCTCCTCGAGAGCTGCGATCCTCTAGACTACCGGCCACTGGGCAGTCCAATTGAATACCTGAGCCGGTGCAAAAACGACAATTGAACCGCGCGGCAATTCAGAGCGCGGCATTAATTACCAATCCGGCAAAATTCACTGAAATTTTTTGACTTCCGGCAAGTAGGTAATCGGCATCTTCGACGCCAACGGATAAAAATTATTCCACGTATAACGACAGAATTAGATGTCCCCCCCCCCCCCCCCCCACTCCCCCTGTGACCATGAAGCGGACTATCTTCGCGGTCGTCGCCCATTAAGATCGACGTGCGGCTTATCTTTGCCGATTCCCAGATATTCAAATTAAGCCAAATATTGACATTAAGTAGGGCTCGTGCCTTGTTAATAAACAGAGGCAGCTGCGAGCTAAGAAGTGCCCCTTTGAGGACCGGATTCACTTCTTAGATTTAAAATTGCTCCACTAATGTGGGGCTCAAATAAAGATGAGATTGTTGTCGTTAATCAGAAATATTTGTTTGAACAGTTGGGGGGGCTCGATTTTCACTGATCGTTCATTTATTGAATTTCATATTTCAAATTTCATTTTGCTTGACTGAGGATAACTTTCGGATTCTAAAAATTATCAGAAAACTAAAACAATCCTTCATTCTGACCTATAAAAAAAGATATTGGCCTGATATGCATAAATAATTTAAAATCATCAATTTCCGGCGGATCTTTTCGGCGCCTGTTGCGCAAGAATTTAAATTCTTCGAAGTGTTTAGATCTTCGCGATCCCATCTGCTCGGTGCATTGCTTCACTGCTTTTCGGACGGGATCAACAAGTATTTAAATAAGTAAATTACGTTTCAGCGAAGGTGCGATGATTATCTGAATCCCACGCCCTTCACAGGGGGATGGCTGCACCCTCGTGTCCTATTTCAGAAGGGCGAGGGTGCATTTCGCTGCCAATTCTACTCCACATCCTCGACTCATGCAGATTGCTTTCATGAGAAACTCAAATAGCAACTTCCGCTACCAACAAAGGAAACTACTTGCGTGGGTCTTTGGATGTAGGTACTCTCGACTTCCGGATGCGGTGCATTAAGGGTAGAAATTTGAACTCTCAGAAAACTGATTTCGTCAAGAAATTTAACATTAAACTAAATAAGAAAATTCAATTAAAGCTGAGTATAATTAGTATTCTTTAAATAACATAATTGATCCAATTTTCCTAACATTTGTCAAATTAAAATAGTCAAGTTTTACTTTAAAATAAAAGAAAAAAAAAACTGAAAAAGATATGTATAAAAGTTTTTTAATTAATAATAAACAAAAATAATAATACAAAATAAATCTCAGTTTCTTCCCAGGTGAAAATAATAGAACGACAAAAGGACTGAAGTTAGAATTTTCAAATATTGGAGTTGCAAGAAACTAAAAAGATACGGAAAACAGACACTACTATACTTAAAATGTTTACTTTTCGCTATTAAAAAATATAGTAAAAGACCGAATCAGTTATGCATAATGTACCTAACTTATTGCTTTTTTAATAACCTTTTGCTTTTTTAATAACCTATTGCTTTTTTAATAACCTTTCCTAATTGAAATTAAATAGTAAATAGATTTATTTATAATTAGAGCAATGCATTAACTAAATCTCACATTTACATATATGTAAACAGAAATCCGACAGAAATCGGATGGAATTAAAGAGGACATCAGACGGGAAAACGTATTAATTTAATTTTATAGACGTAAAGGCAGCACTCATAAATGCGAAATTTCCACCTGATTTCTGTCAATAAATTTCCGTAAATTTTATAGTCTGTTTTCAACTTAAACTTACTTTTTTGCCCGGGTAGAGTATTTAAATTAATTAAATTAATTATATACAAAATAATTGAAAATTAAGTAGGTACGCATTCTTTGCATTTTAAGTGTCTTTTAAAGTCCCAAATTGTTACTTACAGTATTAAATCCTCAGCATTTACAAAGTTATTCCGGAATTGGTGATCTGAGTTTTGCAAAGACTATGCATATTTTAAACATTAGTAGAAATGCGATAGTCTAGAAAAATGAATGTATGTACCTCTACCTATACAGATAAATACATGGCGTTCCTTAAAAAATGTTTATGGCACATCCTAAGAAAATAGAAAGTTCTGCATAGCTTAGAAGTGTGCACTATCATAAATTTTACTCGGTAGTTTAAGTTCATGGAAATCCCTGACTAATATGAATCACACATTATTTCATCGATAAATTTGTTTAGCTATCACGCCATTTCTCACGATTTTCTCATCACTTTACACATCTTACACATCTCCAATTCTGACACAGCAAAACTTACAGCAAGTAAGTAAAACATGAATTTTTACGAAATTTGTCATTGGCTCGAAATCATTGATGCTTTCCGTATATTCTATCATTATTTTTTTTTAAATAATACGACATATTTTTTTGAGGGTATTCTACGACCGCATTTTCAGTAGAGTGTAGTACTCAAGTAGTTACAGCCTAAGTAACGAACCTTTTATGTAAAAGTCCGACTATCACTTGGCTCGTTCTTAATTTATGTGAACATTCTGTATTTATTTTCCTCATATCGTGTTGAACAGTCAAATAGAAATAATTTATTACAGTATGTCCCTCGTATTTTTATTTAAGGTAATTTTATACTCAAAACTCTACATAATGAAATGAAATAACTATAAAAGGAATCAGATATATCCCTTCTCGCACGTTAAGAATCGATCGATTAAATAAATTTTATTTTAATTAGTTGCCACATCACGCGCAAATTGTCTAGTGGCAGGAGGCAGATGCGCGCTCCTGTGGCGTCAATTGCCCCATGGAACGAGGACCGCGTCAATAAGTTTTCGCCGAAATTTGAAATTATCCAACGTACAAAAATGAGCCCGCGTGCACCCGAATTATGCGCAGATAACATCTTTACGGCGGCGCACAAAGCAGTGCGTTTTATGCATCCGCACCGCACTGCACCGCGGCTGCACCGTAACGGCACCTTGGCTTTCGTGTCATCTTCGAGTGCAGTTTTTAAGTCGAGGGCCATGTAATTTAGCAGCCCCAAAGGACGCATGGAGCCCTATTGGTGTCTCATTAGGCCGTCACGGCCCGAAAACAAGCGAAGCGGTGAATTTATTTAATTTGGCGAGTGCAATTTCGTGCAGACAAATTTGATTGCATTCAGTCGATTACATGGATTTTCGCGATAAGTGCAGGCCATCGCGGCAAGTTGGGTACTCTCTTTTCGCGGGAAATTTAACCCAACTGCGACGATGACACGAAGGGTGTAACCTTCGTCTTCAATTGCAAGAAAAGTGATGCACATCTGCCCCGTCACAAACATTTTACAATTTTCTTATTTGGAGAAAAACTATAAGTACCTAATACTTGACAAAATTTTTAAAATTAAAATAACTTATAAATACCTACTCCCGAAAACATAGTATCATTGACAGACTTATTTAAACTTATATTGATAGTAAGGGAAATATGTATATGTATGAACTATTAAAATTTAACTTAAAAATTTCTGTAGAGATCATAAGAAGTTCATTAAGAAAGTTTTAGAATACAACAACAAAAATTTGGACTTGCCTGTACGCCACGCACTAAAAAAAACTTAGTCGCTTAAGAAATATATTCATAATTTTCAAGCCGGCATCTTAAAACTGAAAAAAATCAAAACCCAACTGATTGACAATGACTTTCTTTATTAAAATTATTATTTATTTGTCAAGTTTTCGCCGACTCCAATATCTAATAAAAACTAAGAATAGTTACATTGTAAATTAAACATTATTTTTTACTTTTTTCATTTCTAATGTTTTTGAAGGTGACTGTATTTTTGTTTTTACTCCTTTTAATATTATTTCTCGAATTAATCAAAATTTACACTATGTATAATTTATAACAAATAACCTGCGTGATCCAAGTTCAGAGCTTCTATCTTTTTCGTTCGTCAATAATATTGCAAAATACCTAATTGAAAATTAAACAGCTGTCGGACTATTTGGACTTTCGCTAGTGAATCGTTTTAAACGATTCTTTACAAAATCGTGAAACTTTCGGGCAAAACGAAGTAAATTCTACTGCTACATCAGTAATTTTTTACTAAAATAATTACACATCACAGTTTAATAAATGTTTGTTGAAATACTTTAGAGGTATCAACGTCAGAAGCGGTATAGTATGTAATTAATTTATATAGTTAAAAATAAGAAAACAAAATTGAATCAGTCTGCCAGAGCAGAGCGGTTGGATATTTTATAAATTATTCCTCTTTTCACACATAAAATTTTATTAGTGTTGTCCAGCAGAGTTTTGTTTAATAGGAGCTTGGTCTATATTTTACAACCGCTAGAGCCTCAGGTCTGTTTCCCATCGTGCACTTCACAAGATATTCTTACCTGTCTAGGTCTAAGCCCCTAGACTGCATTAAAATAAATAAATTTCCCTGCCCGCGATCTTTTTGGTTAAGAGCATTTACCTGTGCGTGATTCTGTCACCCATTGCGTCTATACCACGCGACACGTTGGAGCTCTGCACCTGATTCTCTCAAAGGTGGTCATTAACCCAAAACCACCTCGGCCGTCCCGGAAAGACAATGCTCCCGAGTCGCTGGTTTGGTTTCTTGGGAGGTTTTAATTTAACTGTTGATCCCCATGCCCTCTCTTTGGCACGGGTACCGTCTTCACTTGTCTACCTTTAATCACGGTTTGTTGGAAGTTTGAGTAAATTAGCGCCCCGTGTTTACTCGGGTGAGGTCAAGTTAGGTCTTAATTTAATTACCCATATGTATTCAAATAATTAAGAAGGAGGATGAGCAAAAATGTACAGAAACTAGCACCTCCCACTAACCAATAGTAATTAATTATCCACTAATGAACAAATTTCTAACTTTTGTTACTTCTTGCCATTACGATTTTATCTCAATTATTCTGTCCGTTCAGAAACGTAGCAAATAATTAATTTTTTTTGTTTTTTTTGAATTTAATTATGCAATAGGCATAATAAAATTCATTTTTATTGACCATCGTTAATAAAATACTTAAGTATCTACATATGTATATCCAAACCTTCATTAATGATAATACTATTATTCAAATAAAATTATGAATCACGAATGTTAGGTAGGTACTGCGATTTGTTTCTTTCTGAAGAACTAATAAAGGTATTTTAATAGATGTGTTCATGATTTAAATGCTGTATGTATTTTGATCTCAGTCAAATTAAAAACAAAATATATTCACCTCCTAAAAGGAAGGTAAAATTATACCATGCATACATACATACAAAAGAATTTATGCCCTGTATTTTTCAAAGCATTTCTTATTAGAAGTATAACATAAAATTCTTTAAGTGACAAAATAACTAATAATAACAGAAAAATATATAAAAAGTTGCATTCCGATGTGAATATTGGAAAACCAACCCTTTCACGACACTTTAAAATTTCATTTCAGGTATTCAAAAACTTTAAATGAGAAAGATATGATAACTGCGAAATTGCATGAAGATTTCCCTCATAAACCAGCTCCACCTGCTTCAGGTAATAAGTGATGGCTCCGCTAAAATGGGCTGGGCTCCACTTTTGTATAGAGTGTGAACGATCCATTGGGAAATTTGTTTCGATTTAATCGCGACAATTGCCAAGAGTTGCTGATCTTTACCAGCGTCTCGATCGATCGAGTCAAGGCTGATCGGATCGTCCCCGCATAGAGCGCGAGCCGCTCGAGCAGATAGTGCAAATAGTGCAAATAGTGCAAATAGTGTCGCTATAGTTGGGGCTAGGCTCTAGTAACTAGACAAGTGCGCGTAACCGCATTCCGCTATCGGCTGACAAAAATTTATGCACTTCGCCGGTTCATTACGATGAGAAGTCATCCAGCAAGAGTTCGCCCCGGAAAATTGCCGGCTTATAGACAGGGGGGGGTTGTGGACTTTAAAGTCGAACTGTGCGGCCTCCACTCACGGTGAACGGATTCACCTGAATTATTCAGAAAATTGAATTCGAAATTCAAGACAATCGATGGGGTTTGAGATTTCGATGTTAGCGATACTCGTTCGTTGTCTTCATCCAGCAAGGGACTGTTAGAAGCGCTTCTTCCGATGTTTCCCCCCCACAAGAATTTTTAGTTGCATTAGACTGGAATAGAATAGTCTAGGTCTGGATAGTAGACAATCATCCAAGGGCTGCATAATCCTGAAAAATTGATATCTTCTGTCCCAACTGGCGAAGATATAATAATGACCTAAGGATTTTCGCAGCTTGGCCAATTTCTTTCAGTTATAAGAAACGCATTCGTAAAGGAAGAAGGGCTGCCCTCGGCGGCGCCCTAAGCAGGAAGTCTAAATACGGTAGCCAGATTAGAATTAGTTCCAGCCATGGGTCAGGGAATCTTTTCGCACCCCATTCGAAGGCAGCAGCGCACCCTTCGAAACGTCGAACAATGGCCAAAGAGACCGAAACCAAAGGGAAGATGCGACATTTGCACGGTTGTCGCGTACAAGGGACACGTCCCGTGACTTCTGATAAGATTTATTTCATCTTGGCCATTCCTTGACGGTTGGAACTGATTTCCGAGAATGATCGGCAAATATTGACAAATCGTAGAAGTCACCATCAATGTCGTCGCCGTCTTCGTCTTCGTCGTAGGGCTTTACGCTAACTAACCTGGGGGGGACGCGCGACGGGGACCTGAGCCTCCGCTTTGTATGCAAGCAAGACTCGCCGCTGGGACGGTTTTGGAGGAATCTTGTGACAACCTCGACAGAATTAATCGATTCAAGATAGCTCCGCTGTTTTCCCAGCTGTTGCTCACCTAAGCCGCTAAGAAATGCTATGAATGATTGCCCTGTGTTTGTCGTCCCAAGCTCAAACGTTTTGTTGACCATTTCACGGCAATCGCTTCAAATTTAGAGAGCACCCTATGGCCATGTTTGCAGACAGTACTCCATAAAGAATATCAAAATAATAATAATAATAATACTAGCAATAATAGTTCTTTATTTACATATTTGGCATATTTGTTTTACAAAACACTTAGAAGTATTGAATAAATGCTTCTCAGCAAACATTTAGACATCTCACTCAATATTTATTAACGAAAAATTAAGTTTTGAATTTCAAATTCTTTTTTGGAGGATGTTATTTTTAAAAGTAGTGATAAACCCACTTTTTAAGTATATCATTTTAACAATGCCTCCATTTAAATTTAAAGGTTTATTTAGTTCTCAAGCGATTTATCCAAAAATTGTTCTTATACCAAAACAACAAGGTGAATGTTAAAATATGTGCACATGTTAGAATTATGATTAATAAAAATATGTACCCGAAAACATACATAAATTTGCCTAATGGGACGGTCTTCATTTCACACTCATTTTTATTATTGTAAGACTAAATTTGCCTTTGCTCTTTCAAAAATTAAGTTCCATATGTATATTGCGTTTTTAAACGCACACCAGTTGACAGTTACGATTTTTGGCCATTGAATAGGTTACCTATATTTTGTTAAACCATTAGATGGATAGGAATATTTCATGATTCGTTTATGTATAAATTTATTGGGAAACGCACATACTTAATAACAGCCAATTTCTTTTTTTCGATTCCTTATTCGATCGTATCGACAGTTTAATACAAACTATTTTTTTTTTGATGAATTTGTTTATTCATTTACATGTTTGAAATTTAATTGAAATTAATTTTTATTTTAATAGAAGGTTCAAAGCAGCGTGATAAAATTAAAACTAGGATATGTAATTAATAAAAAAATAATTCTTAATCATTAATCCAGGGATCGAAAAATTAAAATTTCTTTATAAAAATAAAAATTATCTGAAAAAAATGTAAAGTTATTATTGAATGTAAGTAAAATTACAAATTAAATAACTGATTTGAGGTAAATAATATAAAATATTTCAGAAATAATGATTGCTTTCGGTCCCTGATTAAAACAGATTCATATTACTATAAGTTTATAGGAAAACAAAAGAAAATATTTTTTTTAAAATTCTTACCCTGATTATTATTTGTCTTAATTCAATGATAGTGAAGTGAAAGCGCACTGATGACATGAAATAGTGCACTAAACACCAAAATTCTGCTGCTGCTTCATCAAAAAAAAAAAAAAAAACATATATAAGATAAACAATTTTTTTTCCAGCATTTAAAATGTCTTTATCGTTGAGGAATAGTGCCGAAAACGTGATTTCACGTTTCAATCGAATGGGCCGAGTCCAGCCGGCCGTGCTAATTGAACCAAATATGCCCGGTCTAAGTGGGCACTCATGACAGCCGATAATGACAAGTCAATTACTCGACGAAGCGCACACCTGAGCTGCTAACGCAGCACGAAGCGCTAATTGATTTGGCTCAGATCATACGAAGAAGGCATTCGTGTCTGCGCCAGGGCATGCCGTGACGCTAACTGGAGCTCTCTTGGTATGCAGATGAGGAGATTTCGATGCTAATCGATCGAGATCGAGTGCAGGGCGCGGGTTACCGCAGGGGGACGGGAGGGGGGTAGGGAAGATGCTGCGCGGTCCCGGAGCGCTGTCAGTGCATTCAGGGAAATGTAACATTTCAATTAAGTCCGAGTTAAGTTCCCAGCCAGTCGCGGACTATTTCTTATACCGATGGCAAGCGCCCTGTTTACACCTTCGTAATTCCTCGGCAAACAAAGCCCTCCTAATTGTCCCGCGCCGGAGGGGCACCTCTAGGCCTCTAATTACCCGCGGTATAGCGAGGGCTAGACGGGACCACGTCTACCTGGACCCTCGCGGGAGCACCAAGGCCATGGAAGCGAGGTGGTGGCCACTTGTAAAAATTCCCATGGCCATGTTAAAAGTTTCGAGCCATATGAGAAACCGCGGGTAGAGCTTAAATCCGCCCCGGAGCAGGCTATTGAACCGGGAGGATATGATGGGTCCAGAATCCAGAATCCAGCTCTGCGGACGTCTGGAATGGTCCACGTGAAGTGAAAGGTGTCATAACCGCCAATCAAACTGAGCCGCGTCTTCGTCAAGGTGCGAATTTGGAAGCGTCATCGCGTCGCACGGTGTCGCAAGGTGTTTTCTTTTCGAGTAAACTTTACGCAGAGGCAGATGGCAAGCTGCGAGCGTAAAATTTGTTTTATAGAAATCAAAGAAAAACATCTTCTTCGTCTTGGCTGATGGAAAATTACACGTGTTCTCCAGGTTTAGGGGGACGAGGTACTGTGCGTCTTTCAAATCACCTGGAAACCTGCGACCATGCTCACAATCGCACAGATCGGATGATCTCTTTAATTCCGGAAAGGAAGTTTGTAAATTGCGAGCCTCGCAGATGTTGCATTGGGGACTCGGCCTTCGGGCCGGTGCGATAGTCGGGCAGGGATATTATAAGAGAATAAAAAAAAAGCATTTTTTATTTTTCGAGAAAAACAGGATGCAAGTGTATGAGATGAGGTCCCGCGAAATTCGCTTTAATCGAGCAAAAAATTATAAAAAAAACAAAAAAAAACTCAATATCAAAAAATGAATGCACAGTCCCGCGAACAAGGAAGCAAGGTGCTGCTCGATAGCCCCAGAGTTTCGGCGTTTGTTTCGGGCCTCTTTCCGCGATCGCGCGGATGAATGGAGCAGGTTGAAGTCCCATTCATGGGGACCGCGAGGCTCTCCGTTTTTATGCGGTTCCCAAGGATTCGTCGTTTTTCGAGGAAGAGAGGAAGGAAGTTATGCAATCTACTCGAGTTTATTTCCTCCTCGGGTTCCGGTTTCGTGCGAAATCTCACAAATAGCCTCAGCTAGCAGCTTGCTTATGTCCTTCCTCAAAACAAACGTCGCGCCTCTTTTGCAAAATATGTGTTTTAGACACGTATTGTGTTGTGGCTAAAACTGAATCTTTGAAAATGGATCTTAGAAAGATTTATAGAAGATTTCAACAAATAACTAGTCTTTTATTCTTTTTAAATTTATCTACTGTCCAATATTCGCAAGACCAGCCACAAATGTTGCATATATGTATGTACATAATATACAACCAAAAGATCAAATACTGATTTTGTCAGACAGAGTTGAAAGCACGTCATGTTCTACTCAATTGTATAGCTCTAATTATTCTTACAATATTTAAATATTTATTCTTTATCTATAGAAGAAGGTTTCCAATTTTACTAATGCTTCAAATGGTGCTGACAAGTCTTAAATTTGGTCTATACATACCTATGCCCTATTTTATTCGGAAGAATCGGGTGGGGTGGGAGTATATAGATAATTTCATTTATAATATGTAATTTGTTCAAATATTGCAGTAAACAAATTCAATATTAAATTTACCCTAAAAATTTTAACAGTAGCAAAAGCCAATGTAAAATAAAGTTAACATTAGAGGTTCAGAATATTTAACCTAAACTTAAGACGTTCCTATATATTGCTGCCCAAACTACCAAAATAATTGTGGAAACATGAAGGATGAAGTAATCGCGGATAGATTGAAATTTCCACTTCGTTTCATAGTTGCTTAAAAATTTCTTAGACAAAAGGAAAGATATCCTCTTGAGATTGTGAAAGATCCCATCCGAGCAGAAACCGCAGAACTCCAACGCACCACTTGCATCAAACAAAGGTCCTGCCGGATGGTAGTTGCACAAATGTCCTTTTCATAGACCAAAGATTTGAAACGCGGACGAAGACAGCAAGGCATCTGAGCACGTGCCATGGGAGAAATAGAATTTTATTTTTTATTTTTTGTGGCGACGCCAGTTGTATTTATCAAAGCCAAGCTAAGGTAGCGTCTCAAGGAAGACGCACGTACGCACGCAGGACGCAGGCCAGGACATCTGCCGGTCTCTGCTTTCTTTTTGCCCCGGGACAGAAGATGGTCTCAAGAAAAAGGTTCGCTCTAGCAGCGGTGGGAGCCTGCACACGCACTTTTTTTTAATTTTTTTTTTTTGTTATTTTCGGGCTCAAAAAGATTTGAATAGTAAAAAGTGGCTCAATGGCAGGCCAATCCGGTGGAGGCAGATGTTCTCCGGCCAGATAGCTCGCGGGGCAGAGCGGCGGGGTGGAGATGTGCGCGCCGCGATAAGCCGGTCGAAAGGTGCAAAAGGCTCAAATCAGTCCAGGTCCAACAGGCGGCTCCGCGACCCGCGCAGGTACGCCCGTGCCGCGTCCTCGGCCGCAACAGGCCCTGCGATAACGCACTGATTGCTTATCGAGCGAAAGCATGGAAATGAGGGCGGGTGCGCAACTGGTGGAACTGGCGAAAGGTGCGTCTCAAATTTGAATGAAGGTCTCCGGTGCCTCCAAACATCTGCCACACTGCCACTGGATGTTAGTTGTTAGTTCTAAAAAAGGCAAATTTCATGGAAAATGGAAATCAATGCCAAAGGATCATTATAACTCATAAATCAAAATTTATAGAAAACTGTATAGTTATCAATTTGTTTTATTGTTTTGTCATTTCCCAATTTTGGCAGCGAGAGTACCTAAGTTGAAAGCTTTAAAATAGATCAAATTACAATTAACTATAAAAAAAAACAAATAGATTCTACTAAACTAAAATAATCTCACAATACGTAATAGTAAATAAATAAGTAAGATTAAAAAGAGAAACTATTTCACTAAGAGAAACTATATTTCCCTCTCTCCCTTTTACATATAGTAGTAGGTAAATAAACATATGATTAGAAAAGCGACACAAATTTGAATATATATATGATACGTTAAATAAACGAACTTCAACTTTAAATCTCTCTCTTTGCATCTGGCACTTTATAAAATACAATTTTTTTTAATTTATTCGCTTTATATATACTTTAAAAATAGGGTAATGTTTGGAGTAAATGAGACATTGTGAAACAAATGGAAAGATGCAATCAAAATTAATGGTTAATGGCAGAATAATAAGTTGATGAAATTTTAATAACTAATTTTAGATTAAGATATCTTATCAACTCTAACAACTTTGCTAATAAGCTCACCTTCACCTTTATGATCAGTTTGTACATCATAATAATTTTTAACTCATCTATTCATTTTGTTTCTACATTTATTAACTCGTTACGGTCACTTATATTACAAAATTAATAAAAATAAAGTCACCAGTTTATTAAACTTATGCATGTACAATGTACATACATATAATGCGACGAATCTCTAACACAGTAAAAAATCTCGTTTGCTAAGATATTGATGTCATTTTGCGAATTTTTATAATATACATATGTATACACATAGAAATTAAAAAAATGTGTTTCTGGATGTATTCGGATAAAGCGTCAGTTTCCGTAGTTAGTTTTATTATGTTCAGTACGAAGTTTTGCTATATTAGGGTTGCCCTGTTGCGGGAAGCATTTGCAAGGTGATTTAAGATTTCCAACTTCTGAGTAACGTCTTGATTTGATTCAATTATACGAAATATAATACGTACCTACATAAATTTCGTGTAAGATTTATTGTCACGTATAATGTTACTAATTTTGAAATAGTAGTATGTAATTGTAAATGCTCATAGTAATAATAATAATAATAATAATAGAATATGTAATTTGTTTGTTATTGATGTTGAAGATAATTCAGTCGAGAGAATTGTAACGAGCAGTTACATACATATATAACCTGTTCATTCTTGCTCCGTCCTGAGTACAGAAATGGAAACGTACGTCAGTATTCAGTAATATTTCCTTATGTAAGGCCCAATATATTTTTTAGAAGAAATTTAAATTTCCTAAGCTATCAAATTGATCACCAACATTTTCTTTATAAAATCTAAAGTCCAAATTCAACAAAGATATACTGATGTAACCGATTTTCGTCTAGAAATACCCCTTACCCATGCATATATTATATATTATACTACAGTAACTAACTTTATTGAACTACTCAGGTATTACCTAACAAAAAAAGGTGCAAACTAACACACAAGGAATGTCTACAAAACAGTACCTTGTAATATCCAGTGTCCTAATTTGCATATGGATGAAAACGTAAATTCTATAAAAGTCATGACAGCTGCCCTACTTTGGTTTAGGTATGATGAGCATCTGAAAAGGCATAAATTCATCTGCCGATGAGACCTTTCGAAATGCAACAGTTTGCCTCTTTCGAGATGGAACTATCAAAACAAATCTCGCAGAGCCCATTTCCCGTGGCAAGTTATAAATCAACAAGTAGGGCGACACCAGATGCTTCCGAGCACCGGGACTGCTACCTGTGTTCGTCCAGGGTGCCTCAGGACTCCCCCTCATGTTCAATTTATCCTGAGTCCCGAGATCCCTTCTCAAGATAGCGTGTCCTGCCGCATGTGTGTAAAAATCCGAAATCCCAAATCTAAAATCCCAGATCAGGTTGATTCGATAGAAAAGACGCATCCTTGATGGGTCCTCCATGCATAGTGGATTTTTTTTCGAGAGTCCCTGAAGCGCGAAGGGAATCGAAATCCCATCAGGCCGCGGAAACAGCAGTCGACCGGGTGCACATGTGATATGGAGGCGACTCCCTGGTCTCGATGCGGTGCATCCAGAAAATCGCGCATATGCCAGGTTCACTTCCGGCCTTCCGGGTGCCTGTTGATTCCCGGGCTGCTCTGCCGGTGCAAATCTCATTTCAGAGGTTTTTCCTGTTTTGCCTTCGTCTGATATATCAAGGAAGGGAGTCGCTGGGATGCGGGGAATTGGACAGGAAATGCCTGGAGAAAACCATCGGGTAAAATGGGACAAACACGAACTTCCGCCCCGGCAAAGTGGGCCACATAAGCGACCAGGATGCTTCACAGGAAGTTAGATTTCGCATTTATCATTTTCCTGCATGGTATAAACATAGTCCAGGACTATCTTCTTATATTTACTTAAATAGAATCTCTGCAAGCCCTAGACTTCTGGAAATTAGATTTATTTACTCTTTGCAGTGGCAAGCCCGTAATTAGACGTGTCTTCGTGAGTGCCACACAAAGTGGTCACCGCGCGGCAAATTACTTTTCACGCCCCATGGAACTCGTAGGTGATGTGATAGCCCCAATTAGTGATGTTCTCTGTAATTTCGCCTGGTGTCACTGAACAATTTCTTTTTATGAAATGGAAAAGCAGCGTACCGTCGTGGAATCTACTCTACGTAATTATTTCACAATGCGACTCAGCGCTATGTGATAAATCTTTATGGGTGACATAAAAGCATCACTAAAAAATTTAATAAGACACGCTTATGATTACTTTCTTAATTATCACTCTCTTTTTATTTAACATTCTAATAACAGGTACCTACATTGCTAATAAGTTACGCCTGAAAACATTACTTGAAAAAATTAATGTTATATAACCTGGTTTTTATGGAAATCAATTATTAGCCATCCTCACGTCGAGTTTTTGGGGCTTTTAGTAAAATTTAGTATCAAAAGGCCCACTATTTTACATCGACTATTTAAACTTCTCAAAATTGGACACTGATAACAATGAACTTAAAAAACCCGATGTTTATTAAAAAAATCATGTACCTATATTTAAAAATGACAGGTGTTTTAATTTGCGCATATTTTATGTTTTAGCAACTTCAATCACTTTAATGTATACATATGTATCATAACGATTTTTAAGTCATTAAGTCATCTACGTCAAAAATATAGTCAGGAATTTAACAACATACTTATAACGCGATGTAATTTTAACATAGTACAAAATCTCATTTGCTAATATGTTAATGTCATTTTGAGAATTTTTCAATTATAAAAATTAAATAAATTTATAACATGTAGTGTAATTTTGATAATGCGTCACTGTTGATCATTTATCTTATTATAAGTATCTACTCATTATGATGGGCACGATAGTTTATTTAATGTTCTTGTTATGATATTACTGTTTTGGCTTTTGCGCATAATTTTCAACAGTGGTTAAATGAAAAATATACATAAATCTAGTCATAGCAAAATTCAGATTGCATTAAAAGTAGCTCTTGTAGAGTAAAAGCAATCAACAGAAAAGATATAAACTTTGAGTCTTAAAATATGTTTAGTAAAATAAGAGGGCTGATAATCAAAGGTTTAATCAATAAGATATTAGTTTTTTAAACATTGTATTAATTATGAAATCTTAAATACCCCGTGTTTCATCACCAATATTTTTAAAATTTGTAGAAAAAGTGTATAATCCGTTCTGTTGAGAATCACAGAAAACGTGATTTATTCCAGTCAGGTCTGAAGCACCTTACCAGAAAAAAAAGAGCATATATCCATGCGATCCCTTTAGAGCGGTACACATGTTCTGACGACGGGAACGCGTACAACTCATCGTATCCTGTCGCCAGTCATCGAAGCCAATTTTCAAGGTAAAACTGTGGTCGCCTCCGTCCCTGCACCGTCTTCAGATCATGGCACCAAAATCGGGAGCAGCTGTGAACTGGGCTCAGTTTTTGAGAAATCTAAGAAGACCCGCCCGAGGGGGTCATTAATCATTCGAGTAGAAGGAAGAAGCTCAATTGCTCTATCACTCGAGATGACCTGGGTTTGTTGTGACTTGAGATCAAGAGACCGGCAAACGTTCGATTGATCGGCCGGGGAGGCAGAGAGGAAGGTGATATATGCTAAAGTGAGGATCAGTACAAGATCATCTATCTCGAGGAGGTGAGGGGCTGCTAAAAGATCTGAGCATCCGCCGGGAAAAGGTGTTAATTTACCTTCCTCCTGTCTCTTCGAGCTCCTCAGAGGAGGAAGTATAGTAGGTACCCTGTAAAGCTATAAAGGGTACCACAGTCTGATATCCATGTGAAAGTCTTGATTTGTGGCAATGATACAGAAGATCGATTTCCCTATATATACTGTGTAGTGGGTGGCGCAATAGGAAGTAGTCTTTATGGCTATTGGGTTACGAATTATAATATCTCAAAGGGAAAATTCTAAAAAAAAAATCTAGCAAGGATCAACGCTGGGACTGCAGCCCGCCTAAATATTATAGCGTATCTAAGCAGCCTGTTGCTCGCGTTTCATCTGTGCAGCCTTTAAGGATCTTCCGGTTTCTAGGATCAGAGGATGTACGATCACAATAGCTGCATTCTACCTCTCCAGAAATGTAAGAAGAATAGGGCTCTTTTTAAGTGGATTTCAAGTAGATCAGAAAAACATCCCTGTGGAACACCTGGCATCAACCTTAATCTTGCAAATGGCACGTGCTTTCCTCCTAGCAAGAACCTGGAGCCGCATACCATCGGTGAAATAAAAAGAACAGACTTCTGGAAGCCATATCGGCAGACTGCAGCCTCTCGTTCTAAGGAACGACAGCCTGCTAGATCAATTGCCATCGCACAGGCGACATCTGAGGAATTATGTATATGCACTCTCGAGTTCGGGCAAGGCATGCAAATGATCTCCGAAAGTTTTTTTTTCGCTATGCCGCCACAGATGCTCGCCACTTGCAGCGTGCATCCAATGGAACCTGACTCCGTCACCAAATGGTTTGAACAGAGGTTTTTGGCAGCATGTTTGGCCGATTTTCGAAGATTTTCCAATTATCATTGAAGCGGAGCAAACAGATTGACAAAGTTCCATTGGCCATTCTACATAATAGGAATAAGTGATTTTTTCAATATAGGTTTTGGATAAAACTTGTATTTCATTATATCAGATTTTAAAAATAATAATTCCTATCAATTCTAAGGGGACAGACATCCCACTGTTCAATTATTTATTAATAGGTATATAGTCTGCACTATAAAAAATTTTACTTCAAAATTCCACTTAATATATCTACATAATAATAAAAATGAACTGCGCTGTAATAACTATTTATTACTTTAAAATGAAGTTACCAGTATTATTTGGGATCATGAAAAAAAAATTCAAAAATCTTGTGGCAGGTTGAATTTTTCTAAGCTTTTAATCGAAAACTACTAGAATTTTCATAAAAGCCAAATGGTGGTAGAAATAACGAGAATCTATTAAGTAGCAATATAAACTTAAAACTTTTATTTTATTGAAGAGATAAATGTATGAAATTGACAACAAATCCTCAAGATTTTTAATTTAATTTTCAGTTAAACATATAAAACTAAAATAAGTGATCTTAGAAACAATTGGATTGATTCCAAAAACTTCATATTGATGAGAATTATGAAACTTATAGAGGGTTGAAATTAGAATTATTAACAAAAATGTATTGTTTTAATGTCTAGACAAATATTATATGTATACGTTCTAATCTTATAAGATCCAAGAATTATTGAATCAAATATTATCATTGACGCTGAAACTTCTTCTAAAATTACTAAGTAAAAAATATGTTTTCTTAGTAAATTCCAATCTTTTAAGAAGCAAAGCTGTATGATGTTTACTGAATTTTTTAAACGGCAATTTTGAAAGTAATTAAATCATTTATCGTTTAAAAGATTCACTAATCCCGGATTGCCTTCCTTTTTGTTTTTCTCATCATATATACGTAGATTAATTGATATGGGTATGGGTAGGGTAAATTTTTTCTAATCTTCTGTCTTGGCATTATTTTCACTTTCTTTATAGGTTATTTCTTCATGGTTGTCACTTGTCTCCTATTGTATGAATTTATCTATCGGCATCAAGAATTTCAATATTATTCTCAACCAATTTGCCTACTAAGCTAGAGCAAATTTTTTGACCGCTCAGATTGAAGTTTGGTGTAAATTTTAAAATCGCTTGTACACAAAATCGCACAGAAAGAGCCCGCGTAAAACGAGGGATGAATATACTATGGTATATACATATTATAATGATTTGAATGAGATTTTGTCTATTGTTAGACGCAGAATAAAAACTCAATAGATCTTCTCTTGGTAGACTGTGTCGAATGAATCTCACCCTCGCCGAATCGAAATCATGCAATAATGGTCCTCTTAGCGATTTGATGAGGTTCGCTCTTCAAAAATTTTTTGAGGATCATTGAAGGCATTCAGTGCGTATGGACAATGGTCTGGTTGACAACTCAATTTCAAAAGAGACAAACTGGGACAAAGGCTAAGTGTGGGAACCGCCTAGCTGATGCATGTGGTGCAGCACTCGCCAACTGGTCCCCGTTCTTTGCCCTTGTTTCCTGCTTCCCTCCGCCATTAACACCAAGAAGAATGCCTTGGCGGACACACGTTAGGTCTAAGATCCCATAGACGCAGATTTTGCTGATATCTCCACAAATTCACGTTATATCAAAATTTATGGCTCATTGTTGTCCGCGCTACACGCTACCTCCATTTTCATTCTAACTGGGCCCAGAGCACCGGAGGCGAGGCAAGATGAAAGCCGCGGTGCGATGAAGAAGGGCGAAGCAGCGTGTGAGCACGCGTGAATTACTTTTAAATGCGACCATAATGTCCCACTTACGTCTGTCTGTCATGTCCAAATGGAAGCAGTTCGGCTTGAGAGCACGTCTTTGTCCAGGAAGAAGTTTATTACGTGAGGACCTCATCATCGGACGAAATTTCGGTGTACCGTGTTATTACAGGCAGCGCTGCATGTCGCCGATACTCGATAGACCAGGTGGACGGCCTAGACCTAGTTCACCTCAAATTTCTGGTTTAGGATAAAATTCAGCAGCTGAATGGTATATTAGAGTACTTCATTCCGAAATAAATTATCAAAATATTTAATGAATTTTTTAGATCTGATCTGAAAATCTATCTGCATGATTGTAATAAATATGGTGAATCGAACTTAAAAAATTGTTGCCATTAACCCTAATTGGTTTAAGTCGTAGGTAGTCTGTTGAATATTAGGAAAAAATTTAAACTAATATTTTAACATAAATGTATTTTTAAAAAACTGATATTGAATTTGAAAAGAATTGGGATTTAAAAAGTTTGTTTGGATTGGTAGCAAATGTACTTAGGCTACTCAGACGTAATCAACACCAGTTACCTGGTTACGGCGCGGCGTGGAAAAACTCACCCGCCCGGTCAAGTGGACACGCGCAAACGCATAACTTCGCGTACCCGCTGCGAGCGGATCCTCAAGGGAGAAAAAGAAAGGCGCGCTATAGTCCTGCGTTATAAAATCGAAGAAACTATCGATTGGGCCGAAGACGCATGGGTCCAAAAGCGCAGACTTCCTGCTTCTTCGGCGGCGACAATTTTTTTTTTTTTTATTTTATTTTTTTTATCAAGAAAATTCACTGGAACGCATCCAGAGCTCTGCAGCTGGTAAAACGTAAACACAGCACTGCCGGGTGGAGAGGGGAGGAGGAACAAATGTTGCATTCGATGCATTTGCAATGGAAAATCAATTCAAAAGCTGGACACCGCGAAGAAACGGGACGACGTGTGATCACGTCTTCAAGTTTTAGCGACCGCCAGTAGCCAGCGAAATTTCCACCCGGGGCGGCACATTAAGAAATTTGTTGCTGCCGGTGTGCCGCGGCCTGCAGGATTCCATGCGAGAGTGTTCCGCAGGGGTCTAGTTTTTGCCCACCGTAATGAATGGAGGCGATGAATTATTCATTCCAGATTGTAGTGCTTCGTGTTTACCTGGCCATTCGTTGTTTTCTCTGCGTTTCATTAGTGCGCTTCGTCAACCAGCATCGGAGAATTTTTGCTTGATTTTCAAGTTGATTGAATTTCGAAAAATTTTCGCAGGTATAAAAACTCCCATAACGCGAGACAGATAGTTAGGGGCTATAGCTGGGTATGTGCCAAGCACCTCCCATGAAGTAAGCGTGGCAAGAATATAATTTTTTGGGAGAAGCTGCAGCCAGCAAGCAGCTCCTTGAAAACGTGATAAATTACAAAATTTTATTGAGTACTTTTCCCACCTCTTAAACAACGAGGACAATAGGTCGCTGTCCAAACGCATCTGCCCTTGGAGAGTATCGATGTAAACATTTTGAAGATAAAAGCAGTAAATTGTCCCCGAAACAATTCAAATATCGGCGAGGACCCCATCCCAGTCAATCTGGTGACAAAACTAACATAAAACGGCAAGGTACAAGAAGTGGCTGGGATGACACCAAAACCCCATAGAGGCGACGACGGCAACTTTGCTGTTGAACAGTCGAACGTGAGAAACGACTCCTCATGAGGTACATGAGCCTCGATACTCGAATATGTGTCATGCCATGATTATGCCCTGCACTGGATGTGTTTATAAAATAGCATAGGAGCTCTGGGCATGGGCAGTGATTGATGGCTGTGGGCTTCGGCGCAGCCGTGAAATATCGCTAACAAGCACATCGGCGCTGCTGCGAAATCGCGCCGCTCAGAACTGATGCAGTCGCGCACAAGGCACCGCTGAAAGGTGTGGCACTTACGAAATCTTCAATCAATTTGTTGACTTGCGAATATTTGCAAAGTTTATTTGATTTAGCACGGAGTTGGGAAAATAACATCAACGATGTTGCTCCGTAAATGTAAGTTCGTCGCTTAAGTCTTTCGTTTCGTTTGGCTTGATTTCGGTGCTTAAAAACTATTTATGCTCTTTATGATTATACTACTGGTAGCTTTGAGTATAAAACGACCAAAAAAATATAATATCATAAAAATAAATAAATAAAAGGTAAGAACTATGCAATAACATAAAACCGTATGAATGAATAAACGGAAAAATTACCTTATATTAGATGTTCCCATAAGTAGCACTGTTCAACAAATTTGACGTTTGTTTTTTCTGTATCCAAAACAGTGGTTAGGTAGAGACTTAAGAGATACAGAAAACCGTATTTTGTTAACTTCTAAAAAATGACTTTAAGGCTTATCATAGAAATCTATAGCGTGGCTTAAATGAAAACCTGATCCCTAATCCAAAAAAATCAAATATGTACAACTCATACATTTCTAAAGCCATGTTTAAACATCTTGGTGGACAAGTTTTTCATAATTAATAACATATTTTCATTTATTAATTCAAAATCTACGATTTTTGACTTTTATGATTTTCTAATTTTTCAGATAAAATTTGGTTTTGGACATTTTAATCAATCACCGACATTTTCACTTTAGCATTTGAGATCATTAGAAAAAATATCTCAGAAAACAAAACACTCTAATGCGAATGCGAAATTTATGCTAGATAGCTAAAGACAATTTTAGTTTTTCGAGATTTTCTTTTCCTATGGACAGTATTCACGTTAAGGAATTTAAGTTAAAAAAATAAAAGGTTAAAGGAATAGAAAAAAATGGCCAATAAAGCAAAAATTACGTTTATACGTACCTATATGGTGTTCAACTTCTTCTTGTTCTTCTTCTTCTTCTTGGACTTCAATTATGATGATTTCCAGAAAGACGGAAAAAGGTCGTTCACAATCTGAACCTTTTCGACGTTTTCGATCTTCGACGATTTCCACTTTTTCGACACATTGTGAAGACTGCTAATAAGTCCAATAGCCCTTGAATATAAAAATATAAAAAGGTTTTGAAGCTTTTCGTATTTTTATGAAATAGTTGAATGAATAGAAAATTTTAAAAAATTTAAAAGGAAATCATATAGAAGATCTCATGTTTTAAGGAGCTACACTTAAACTTCATTTATTGTAAAATTAACACAGATAGAATTACTTTTATTAACTTAACTTGTGTGCTAATCAAGTTATTAAAATTACGATTAGTAAAACATAATATTTTTTATCATCAAGATAGAGACAACAATAAACGTAAAAGATGATTCTGGGAAGTAATTTTAATGATATTGGGTTTCATACACAGAGATCTAGTTATCGATTTAAATAAATAATTTATATAGCTATTGTACAAATTTATTTGCTATATTACATAAATACTTTATTTTAGATTAGGCTATTGATACTGAAAAGTAATTGCACTTTCTCATTATAATCCAGAAGGAACTGAAATACATTAATTCTAAATATGTATAATAGCAGACATTAAAAGCAGCATATTGTGAACAAAAATACCATTTAACTATACCTAATTTATACACATTAATGTCATTTTAGACTATCTTTCTCGACTCTTTTTTTAAAAGAAAATGCCGCGATCGTCATAATTTACCCCCAAAAGAAGCCATCACCTTGTATCGGCGAGGATAATTTTATGAGACACATTTGCATTCCTTTTGTCCTCAACGGATCCTTTTCTAAGGACAGTAGCACATCTTAGCCCGAGCGGGTGTCAATTTTTATTTTTTAAATCGACAGCACCGAAGAAACACATTCGAAGTTGTCGGAGCATAACTTTAATGAAGACGCAGAAGGGGACAACGGTCTATTTTTAAGAGTCCCGCCGTTGTGATGATAATTTTAAGATCGTGTCACGGATCGAACCGGAACTATCTTAATTTATTGGACTCCCATTAGGTGGACTTGAGCGAATGGCGTTCTCAAACTTATTTGATGAATAAAATGCGCCCTGCACCGCAGAAACATTAACTGACAATAGGAGTAAATTCGGTTTTTTGTTTTCGCCCAGGTAGGATCAGCGGTGGGCCTCTAAAAAATATTTTTGTTGAAAACGTTGGCTTGAAAAGAGCAATGCAAGACTGATCGACTGTCATGCCTTGAAGAATAGAAACGAGGACAGAGAATTTGGTGACATTTTTTCTCTTTTGTATGATGCTGAGTAGAATAATTGAAGGGGAATTTACTAGGGATAATCTCTGAAAATATATTGCTTCGACTTTCTGCCAGCCCTCGGTTCAAAGCGTTTCATTATTTTCGCAGGTGTACACCCTCAGACTCAAGAAATTGTTTTCTCATGCATCTTGAAGATAAAGATTTTATTATTGAACTTTAAAAAAATAGAAATACATATAGCAATAAATAAAATTTCTGCAGCTTTTCAACTAAAAGAAAATAAGTTTATAGAATTTATATTTATAGATTTTTAAAATAAAAGTTATAGTAGTACATACATATACTGGCATTAAAACATGCTTTGAGTAGACTTGCGGGTAGGACCTGTAGATTTTTGTGTAAAATGATGAGGAAAATTATTCATGTGCATCAAGACAACATTGGTTGTAATGCCAAACGGTTATAGTTCTAAACTCTAAAAAAAAAATTGTTTAGAATGTGAAAATGGAATTATAACAAGTGGGGACAACATTTTATTTAGTTTTAACAGGTAGGACAAGTGATAGGTCATAAAGGTTTATCGCAGAAGCTTGCAAAATAGCTCAATTGAAAGCCTGAATCCTAATCTAAAAATATTAAATAGTACTGATATATGTACATATATAGATCCTTTTAACAATCGGGCGAACAACTTTTTCATGGGCAAGCGCTTCTTTTAATTTTTATTCACCATTGTATGGAATAAGTGATTTATAAAGAAACTTCTATATATCATGTCATGAAATATATTTTATATAATAACTAGGATATCAAGTTTTTATTTAAGTCGCGTTAAGCTTCAATCTGTTATTTTATAATGGTTTATTCTTGTTGACCCATTTTGACTTTGTTAACCGTATTTTTCTTGAAAACGTAAGCCAATTGAGCTGTTATCCACAGGAATGGAAATATAATTTATTCGAGGATATTATGCAATTTTCACCGAAACCATAATATGTGAAGAATCACAGAAGGAAACTTACACTATTCGAAATTTAATTGCCATATACTACCTCTATCCAGGAGGTTAAAACTAGAGTGCGGTAGGTTTTAAGTAATACTGTGGGTATAAGTTAAGGTTTTTAGTTATAAATTTGTATGCTACTATATAAGATTCTGCCAGAGAGAGTTTTGGAATGGGTACCATAAAATCTAATGAAATACGCCGAATATTTAAACAATTGCTCCCAGCCTCGGTGAGCTGTTTAATAGCCCCTAGAGGAGGTGAGAGATTGTGATAAATTACGCAAAATATTGCGTCATCCGGCGCGTTACAGGCTTAATTTAGAAAGCAGGCCATAACCCGCTTCCTGTTTTCATTTTTCTCATAATTCCGTTTAATTATTAAAGAGTTTCGCGGCAAATTAATTGCCGAAAAACGGCCGCGGTCCATTGTTCCAGATATAATGGCTGATTTAATTAATTAATTAGCCCGCCTGGCCGAGAGGTTCCCAGGGCATCCATTGCCAGAACAAAAACCCAGCAAACTCTTAAAGCGCCGGGTACAGAGCCATAAATTCCACACAGAAAACACGGTTTCAGTGATAGCCGGAGAAGCGGGTCTTAGAAGAAAAACGCGCCATCGTCTCCCGGACTCTGGTGTGGTGAATCAATTCGCTCTTTAATATCTCCCCTCGTTTGGTAAATCTCCTTACGAAAGCGCGACGGCTAAAGTCCATCATCCGAAGAAAAAGTAAACATAAAACACGTCAAGGCGCATGCGCAACTCACTTGAGCGTGAATCTTTAAGACTCCTAAGACAATAAGATCAGGGGAAACGGCAACATAAGTGACTGTGGGGATCCGTCTTGATATCTCGACGAACATCCGGTCGGTGGTCAGCACACCGGCCACCATCACGCTTCACTGTCTCATTCAAGTCTAGTGATTTACCGCGCGTCTTCGTAACATAATTCAGCTGCTGGCCGGCCACCACCGCACCGGGTCCGCATGGCTTGGAAGTGGAATTTCCTGACCACGTTTTCGGTGTCTTCGACATTTCTTTTCGATTTTGAACGAGTCCCCGAACCTTACGCGCTCCCTCGGATCCATTTCAGCGCACCTCGTTGACCCTGGGCACACTGCTGGCCGCACCGAACCCCACTAAACCCACCAAACCCACCGAACCCACCGAACCCGCAGAACCCTCAACTTTAAATTTTATAACCGAAAAAAAGCTGCGTCGCTCAATTTTGTTTTTTTCGACCGTGCGCGCACCTAGAAAAACGCGGATGCCGCGTCAACGAGCGCTCTTTACTCACCTGTGTTACACTCTAACGCGGTAATGAGGTGCGTTCCGTTGTTGATTCAATTAGATTCAATTACTGGGCCGAAGCGGCCAGGGACCGAGAGACGACCAGTCGGACCTTTTTATGATTTTGATCTGCAAATGAGGTGGAAAATTGGTTAGCACCTCTGGCGCTTCTTTTGCGGAACACGCTGACAGACTTTTTCATTACACCCAGAAATATGCTTTTAGCGATGAGATCATGCGATAATCCAATGTTCGTGTAGTAACTGATTTATCCAAAAAATATTTCGTTTGTCCGAAAACAACATTATTTCTAATTGGGTAAACTGGGATCATTTAAGGCGTTTCATCTGTTCCGAAAGGCAAAAAAAACATTTTTTCTCTATTAGCATTATTATTTAATTATTAGACGTCTTTTATTCAAACGATAAACACATAAAAGAACTACATTTGTTTAATACATATTTCATAAAATAAGATGTAGACGATATGGAAGGATGGACCAAAGCAATATTTTTATAATTTCTAAATCTAAATACAAATTTTTATAGTCATTGTGTTTTTTTTCGTAGCCTTGACAGTAAGCCAATGAGATTCAATATTTATTTGAATAATTGAAACTTTTGCAAGCTCGTAGAACTCTGGGCGACATTTCTTTGTACATTCTATCCGGCTTTGGGAAGGTCTCCCTCCGCAAATTTTCAAGATAATAATTAATATTTTCAGACAATTCATTTATTTTAAGGACTGTGTCCGATTGTAGTATTTATAGTTTAAAGTATGTAGTAAGTGGTCATTCTTAAATTTTGTTTAGTAGGGGTTTTTACACAACTTTCATTTTCTCCCAAATTTTTAAAATACTTTTACTAATTATACGATTTTTGCTCTAAGATTCTGATTATGTGATAAAATAATCTACATTACTGCATATTATCTAAACTAATTTAAAAAATTTTCAACTGTTTTAGATAACTTTTTAAAGTTTTTCCCTAAAAATTAAGCGTGATGTTCGTAACAATTGCCGTCCTTGCAAATATCTATAGAAGAATTATCATTGGATCAAAAATTTCAATTAAACTTTACCTGACTATTGAAGGGATAGCACTAAATAGGAAAACCTTAACTTTGAATAAAACGATAATAATGAACCCAATTGACAGCATGTGCAAGCTGTTCCGAGCTGTTGCTGCAGTGAACAAAAGTATTTATATTAATTTTTTTTTCGTATCACCCACAAAAGTATCAATGAGAACCTAAAAGGTGCTGACAATCAGTTTCACTCCCTTCCTTTTGTGAGACGGACAATGGCGGAAAACACCTTCGCGCACCTGAAACTAGTGAGCCCCCAGAAAACATGCAAAACCTTAACCAAATCGCAGCTACTTCTTCTCCGCTGGCGCGCATTTCAACAAAAAATTTTTATAAAAACGGAGAAAGGTGCGCGGCCAACAGGCGAACATTTGTTGCTCTGCCGAGTCCTTTTTTATGGGCCAGATGAACCAAAGGAATTCTAGGTGCAGGATGAGTTCGGACAAAAGACGCATCCTGCAGGCGAAAGAGTTGCCTTCCATATGCCGCTGCTATCGCCGCCTAATGACTCCTTCTTGAATCCGGTTCTTTGCTGCTTATAAAAAAATAATTTTCGGGAATTTTTTTGTACCTTCTCTTTAAAAGGGTTTAAACTGAAGATATATGGACGCATCTGCTGCTGTGGACTTCAACTGTGATTAAAAGACTGTTGTTTTCTTACATTTCGTATGTAATATCACAAATTCTAGATATTTTTCTCAATTATGATATTCTACAATACATTCTACACTACAAACGATATGAATCTTAATAAAATCTATAAGTTCAATTTCTAATTATAGATATCGTTATACCCGAATTAACCGATTTTTTAAGAAATTGACACAATTTTGTGTGCACAGTGTACTATATGTAAATGGTTTATTCTTTTTAAAGCAGACCATCCAACTCCCTTCGTCCAAAATTTGACGCAAATTATAAAGGGATAGGTAGGGGATCAAATAAAAACTTAAGGCTCTAGTTTCGAATGCTGAGTAGCCTTTTATAATCATTTCATAACAAAGACCTTTTTAAACCTTTTAAGAGTTAACTGACTTTTTCTAAATCTTACTACACCATTACCTTTCTCTTCCAAAAACAAAACAAATGATTTTCCGCGTGATTTATTTTTTTTAAAGTCCTTATCGCAAGTTATAAAATTCGAAAATTTCTCGAAAATCGTAACTTTGACAATTGTTATATCGAAATCAACACGCTTGAACCTAGCTTTATTTCTGAATTTTCAAAACCCGCTTGAAAAATTCTAAAAACAAATCACACAGGCTCCTCACGGAAAATTAAAATGTCTAGCCCAATTTCCAAAAATTTTAAACTAAAGTAAATACTTAATACATCTCGTAGAGAAGAGATAATATAAAAATTTCAACTTGATTAATTGCAAAATAGTCTAAATAAACATTACAAAAAATGTTAGAATTAGGCATATGTATTGGTATTGCCATCTTGAATTCATTAATATTGACAAAATATTTTAAATTATCGACCACGAAAACCCCCACATACTTAATTTTATAGAAATCCTAAAATGTATTAAATTTTAAGGTCTTTCATGGTGCATTCATCCATTTTCATAGCAGGTTTACTTATTTTTATGAGAATCGAAAAATGTTTCATAGAACTGCAGACAACATTTTCGTTGGAGGAGGCAAATTACATAATTTTGCTAATGTTAATAATGTTCAGAGTTATATGAGTACCTAAACAAACTTTAAGCTGTTCCCTTTATGATTACATTTTGGTAAAATTTAAGAGTAAATTTTATTGACGTTATATATCTTAACGGTTTTAACTCAAATTATAAGACATCTGGTGAGCATTCGCAATATGAAATTTGATTATAAAAAAAAAATTATAATTATTTAAATCAATTCTAAAAAACCATTTGTTATTGTGATCATGGGGACAAACAAAGTAAGATTGAAATCTTTAGCTTATATATGTTTACGAACAAGGAAAATAAATGGAAAAACTTTCTAGAGAAAATGTTGTGGTTCTGCTCGCGATTATGAAACCTTAGAAAAATTACTAAATTAAAAACTTTAAAATTGTTAATATTTAAATTCAGTTTTAGTAGAAAGAGGATTAATCTATTTTAAAATAAGTTTTATAGTTAATTGTCAATAAAATTTATTATTGTGGATACTTTTATACCTATGTGTATTAAAAGTCATAAATTGTAATTCGTTCACATTATTATACTTAAGTCAAACGTTTTCATTTCTTAAATTGTTCTTATAGCCATAGAACTGCAAATCTTTGGGGGAGGGAGAAGTTATTTATCTAATTTCCGTCCCTATTTTTTTCACTAGAGTTCCATTTATCTGTTTTTGCACAATCGTTGGGGTATATTCTCCCTTAAAGAAGATTAACCGTCTCGTCTTCATCCAAAAAAAGGGACTGCCCTCAATCCAGAATCGAATATAAGAACGTGCATTCTTTTGATAAGGGACTTATCCTTGAAAAATGGGTGCTTCTCAAAGGAAAGAGATTCTTAAAAAAAATTCTGCGAGATTTTCACGGCCGAAAAAACTGGAAGGGAAACCTACTTATTACATTTTGGGGGAGTTGCACCACTCTAAGTAAGGAACCCTTTCTTCGTCTAAGAAATAATTTTTTACTTCAATACAGAAATAGCGTAGCACGCAGCAAAAGGTATTTTAAAAGAATTTGAAATATTGAAACGCTCTATTCTGCTGGTGTGACGCCATAAAAGGGGTAGTAATTAATGCCCACGAAATATTCATGAGTAGCATTTCTTCCCGCCAAACCGGAAACAGATATTACAAATGCCCGGTTTCTTACATATAGTTTTTTGATACAGTCACAGTTTATTTTTTTCAAATTCGTGGAGGTATCGAGCTAATGAGCTCTGGATCCCCAACCCTTCTTTGTACTATATCTCGATGGCTGGGTGACAGTATCGAGTATCACACAAATCATATAGCTAAAATTAAACTCGCTGCGACACGGGATAAAAATGGGACATTCGACTGAATTCCGAACCGAAAATAGCCCTGATCCAACTCCTGGTGCCGTCGAGGCATGTGTCTGCGATCTGCGGTCTGGAAAAGATTCGCAGCGCCAATAGACATCTTAAAAGGATTAAAACCAGTTGTCGGGGCGGTGGCACCACGATAAATCGTAATGTGCCAATTTTACGGAGCCATCCCCCGGCGAACTTTGCGCGTTTTGGACCTCAAATTCGCATTCGAGTGGCAGCTGATCCAACGCCGCGCCGGGAACGGGCACTGCAACAATGTTGCAATCGCGCCGGGAACATCAATTGATCTCCGCAGGAAAGGTGTACACTGCCAATCAATTTTTGTGGCAACAAAAGAAGTTGTCAGGGACCTGGCGGGTGAGGGACGGGCAAAAAGATAGGGCTCCTTTTGGGGGATTTCAGTCCAAAAAGATAAATGACTGCAGGCTGAACAGGTTAATTTGAGATTATTCCATTATTCAGATAATTGACTCGTTTAAGTATTGAAGATGATGCCGGTGTCTTTCATTAATGCATTAATGAGTTTGTACTACTGTAACAAAATATGTATGTGAATTTTTGATTACATTGTATTGTTGCAAGCACGTTTATCATCGTGAGGCATTATGTCCTTTACATTAATAATAGTAGATAATATGGACGTTTTGTAAACCACTTTTTCAAAAATGTGTTTTGCAATGTAACACACCTATTCTAATTTTAATAATACATATCATTCACTTACACTGTGAACATTAAGTTTAATTTTATTGCAATTACTACAAAAAAAGCCCGAAAACGAAGTACCTAACATTTATTTAATGTTATTTAATAAACATGACCTCGCTTTATAAAAAAAATAAATTTAACAGCTCCGACATGCGATTATTTAACTATTATAATATATGTGATTTCATGATTTTTTACAGATTCTACGACTTTATCTATCACCTTTTCATCAGCAGGCTCAAGACGGATAATAACAATTATTATTTTAATTTGAGGAAAAAAGATTTTCATTATGCATTCTACATCATATTGTTTCCATCTTTTTAGAGTAGATTTGTATTTAAAGAAAGAAATTAGTAGAAAAAGAGACATATAAAATAGAAAATTTATAATTAATTGAAAAATTTCCTAACAGTGGACTCACATTTTGACTCGCATGTGGATAGTTCCATGGAAATTGGTTAGCTTTTGTGTCTTATTTTTGGTGAACAGTTATATGATTTTAAGTAATAACCTGCGATGCTATTACGACTAACTTCAAAAATTATTCTTTGACTTCGTATCGAATTGAAAATGGTTTGCAGTATTTTTAAATCTTTAGTCGCACAAAGAAATGATAGGGCAAAATGGATTCAATTATTGAATGGTTCATGCTAGGGTAGTGACGCTCTTAGCAATAGTCGTAATTATTTTTCAACTTACTAAAGAAAAACGACTGAAGGCTAAAAGCTAAAGGCAGGTATTCTTTAAGGTAATTTAGGACTGCCCTTCGCATTCCTACACTTTCAGACTTTATCAAATCCCTGAGATAAATCGTTCAACAGCTCTTATTAGACTTAAACTAAAATCTAAACCACATGAGAAAGTGTTAAAGCAAAAGTCTGAGGATATGGAGCTAGAAAATTGGCCCATTCAACCCTTTATCACCGCGATCTCGGCATTTTCCAATGTTTAGCTGGCTAACACCGAGCCCGAGTTACATGAAAATGCTGAAAAAACGGCGAAGCGGCAAAGTGCTACCGGATATGCAAAGCGCCGGCAAAACAATTCCGCGGAGCAATTTTAGTCCGCGTTTATCGGCGATCTAGCGACTTCGGCCGATGTTACAAAACGCTTTACACCTAATTGGGGGCGGTCCCCTCCGTCTGGTCCCATACATTTAGACTTTAGTGGAGTCTCATAATTGCTTATTGCCGCGGTGGGGCTGTTCGGAGCACCTCAGCGCCCCTGGAGGCTTCCCAAATGGCAAAACCGCGAAAAATTTTCACATTGGATCGCTAATTGGGCGCGGGAGCAATTAAGATTCGCCCAGAAAGGTGGCTGCATCCTGTCATTGAGCCCCGATTACCGCATCGCACCTCACCTACTAACGTTACACCGGCAGACGCGCTGTTGCGCAATCGTTTCCCAGATTTCTTGTTAAAAAAGCAAAAATTAATTTCACCTTCGATTTGACGCGACTCCCAGCGGGGGACGCTTATTGTGGTTGTTGGCACACCGGAGGAGGCGCGGTAGGGGTCCCCACCGCCGCATAATTTCTCGAATGTCGCAAATGAGTCGTATATGCAAAATTTATGCGTAACTACTGAGCACATGTTGCATATGGTGTAGCATACGTATGGCACTTTGACACCTTCCCTCAGGAACCTCATCCAAATCCCGGCTCAATAAGCAGGGCGAGCATGTGGCTAAAA
Organism: Machimus atricapillus; assembly: GCA_933228815.1. Classification (NCBI taxonomy): domain Eukaryota; kingdom Metazoa; phylum Arthropoda; class Insecta; order Diptera; family Asilidae; genus Machimus; species Machimus atricapillus. The sequence continues at coordinate 10,873,775 of OW121785.1, forward strand.
GGGTTGAATTTAAGCAAACACCTTGAGCCAACCGAGCAAAACATGGGGGTGGCGGATTGTCCTCATTACACCAGGGCCAATTATTGCGAGTTATTGTGCCATTTATTGGTGCTACATTGCTCGCAATTGAGACGTCTGCTTACACAAGCTGTCCTCCGGATTATCCATAGCAGATGGGTGCCAAAATTTGAATTTGGTCAGATTGCGATAGCCACTGAAAGGGTTTCGCCAGCTGGTAAGGATTTTACCGCGAAAGGTGGATGGTCACAGCATATCAGACGAATTCGGGATCGTGCTGTTTCACTCAAGTACCCAAAAATGTGGTATACGGAAAATTTTTGATTTATTTTACTTACAAAGAATTTTTCAGAAAGGATATGCCCAAAAATATGTGCAATTTGGGGGCTCTTTTCTCTTAAACTGATACTAGTTTGATACTATCTATTTAGATAATATTTTTGTTGGTCAGCTTATTTTTTCATAGAACATTTTGATTTGATTTTTCAGTTGAAAAATTTATTTCAAAACTTTAATTAGTATAGGTATCATCATAATAATTTGATCTGCTTATTATGCTTGTATATGTTAAAGCTGCTGAAAACTGGTCTTAGTTTTATTGAATTTTTAGCACCCACTTAAAAATGATTAAATTTAACCAGGCAGAATTTAATGAAATTCAGTAAATTTTCTTTAGTAAAGTTTCTCTACATAGTTATACATATGTAGGTATACCTGGCATTGAAAGTAGAAATAAAAAAAATAGTTACAATAGAATTCTAGCGACTCGCTTTTCACTCCATTTTAAACATTTTATATACATTACATATGAAACTATTTATAAAGCTAATATCAGTTGAACTGTATTCTAGTCAAACAAATTGTAGAGTGAATGAAACTCGGTGCTAGTCAAATTTGTAAATAACTAGTTACGAAAATTGATTTCATAGAGGTGTTTGTTTTTTTTGTTGTTATATAGTGAACGAATTTCATTCATTTTTCGGATTTCATATACTTATGTATGTATGTCGTTATCTTGCATTTTTAGAAATGTAGTAATTAAATTAGAATTCGAAGAGATATAAATTATTTTAAAATTTGTAATAGTTCAGCACTCTTTAAAACCCCTAGATATTTTAATTTTAATCTCTTCAACTTATATTATGACACATAAAAATAAAGAATTTATCATTTCATCAGTTTCCATCAAATTTCTATAGGAGCAATTTAAGTAGGTATAGTTCCGTTTTTTTTCATTTTTAAGAGACCCATGTCCTATACACAAATAGTTTTCAACACATTTTTAAGACTATTGCATTTCGAAGGGAGCTGGATTTAAATGAAAGTATAGTGTAAAATCATGGGGATTTTTTTTACCTTTTACTGTCCTCGGGAGTGTAACCCAAGCCCATACAGGTCACTGCTGGGTCAGAGGGACGTTTCGAAATGTGTTTAAATATTTTCAGGTGAGCACACCGCAGCGGTGGCGGTGGCGGCGGTGGTGGCGGTTTGCGGTGATGACCTTAGCGCTCGCCATAAAGATTTCATGGATTCGCTCCAGTTAAGCATCTGTCGGAATCGGTGGAATGGCTCGAAACTGCATAACAAAAAAGCAAACAGCCCCAGGTAATTGCCGCTCGCATTCACCTCAGCAGCGCGCTAATGAAGCGACGGGAAGACGTCTCAATAGCGGCCGAATCCATCACCCATCACCTGGGCTGGCGCGGCAATCGTCCGAGCGGTGGCCAATCTGAGCACAGATCGAGGTACCGCACCAATGAGCGTGAGATTCGCCAATTGCTAAAAAGTGAAAATTGTTGCAAAATTCATTCACTTTTACACGCCTCGAACAATAAGAGGAAATGTTTTGCGCACCGCGACGGGCGACGGGCGGCGGGCAGCGCGGTGGCGGGCGGCGGGCAGCGCGGTGGCGGGCGGCAGGCGGCGGCGGCGGCTGCAGTTCGCGTTCTTGTCGTTTTTCATTCCTGATGCCGACGCTGGCATGGGGCTGAGCGGGCGCGAACCTTGCCGCGGCGCAACGCGAGCCAGTGGAACCTGACGGATCCGGAATCCGGAATGTGGCGAGGTGTTGGCTCCGGAGGTTCGCCGCAGCCGCTGCTCCGCCGCCGCGACGCCGCCCGCCGCCACCGCACCGAAGGACGGATAGATGCACGAGATGCAACTGGCACCCACCATCTGCCTCGCTTCGAAGCCGCGTCACAGTCTATTACGCCCGACATGCAATTTGCATTTCGACTTTTAAACCAGCCCGCGAACGCCAATTTAGCATTTGGATAGATTCGCTAACTTCTCGGGGGCTCAGCCAGCTGCCGCCGCCGCCACCGTCGTCGTCGTCGCTGTTCCCGAGATTTTTGTGAATGAACCTAAACCTAACTAACTAACCTATACTATATACATATGTGAGAACGACGCTATCTGCGCTCGGGAACCTGCTGTGCAGCTGAGTGAGTGTCAGGTGAGGCGCAGCACAGGAATTAATGGAGATTGCTTAATAGGACTCAGCTCCGACAGCCCACTTTTCGCTGACTAGCGAAACACTCGTTTCTGTCTACTGGTAAAAACAAAAAATAAAAAATAAAACAAAAAACGAAACCATGGAATTTGAATACCATGTGCTATACACTCTTGAATGAGGATTGACCTACCTCAAATTGTATTATACTAACTACCCGTCCACTGTCATTGCCCGAATAAAAAAGGACTACCTTAAACTACAAATTCGTATAGGTGCTCGTATTCACCTTAATTGAATCGGTCATTTCAACAAGAAAAGTTAATTTAAAAAACCAAAAAACCTAACTGACTGTAAAAAAGAACTAAAAATTTTGAAGTTCCTGTCAAAATGGTAGCATAAAAGTGTTATAATATATACATATATATTTGGAATTGGCTATTTATTTATTTAGCTTTCATTTGATTCCTATATTGTTATAATAAAAAAAATTTTTTTTATTCCTACTCAATTTTTTTCTTTTTCGGACCCCATATTTAAATAGACTCCTCCAATTGAGACGAATCTAATGACAGCTCACTCTTCAAAATCGGTCAAGCCGTTTAGGCTACAGAAGGTCACAACGAAACGGACATACATACATACATGCGAAATACATTACCCTCCTTCTGGGTCAGTCGGGTAAAAACAACATAATTATTTTATAATATATGGTACACTAAGAAAAAAGTTAGTGGTTACTACAACTACAGTGGCTGGATTTCGTTAATGAATCGTCGTTACAAAATAGTTGAATAATTTGCGAGACATTAATTTGCAGATTAAGTTTTAGATCTCTTCACGAAATTTGATACAACTTTGTAGAAGAATTGTTATATTAAAAATAATGAATATGCAAACAAAAATTTTAAATTTCCAAAAAGGGACATTTTGTCGTCAAGATTTTTTGGATGCTCCTGGAGTTTCGATGAGAAATTGTAGAAATATCTTAAATTAAGGACATTTCCACCATTTCAGTATCTTACTTCATTTAGACTATCTATTTAATGACAATTTATGTTTTTATTTGTTGTGGAACCAATGGACACCGTGTCTCATTTCAGCTCTTTCCGCATTAGGACTTAAACGTCCCTGTAGCGGGCTACGTTTTAACTTAGATTTTTGTTCCGCGTGCCGTGCCTCATTTGGGTATAGAACGGGCATACCGTATCATTTTAGGGTTACGTTTGGGCCTGTTGAATTTTAAGTCGGGAACATAAAGAAATTACTATACAGAAATCCAATGAATTTTGTAATAAAATTTGTGCACTATATATTTTTAAACAAACGCACTGCCTAAATTATCCAATTACTCAGACCAGAATGGCTCCTAAAAAGATTACATCTAGCTGAAGACAAAATTTCCGCCTTCTGTTTTATCTGCAGAAAATTTTTACTATGATAAACGTACACTAACACTTATTTTTGACTCTAAATTTAACCTAGCACATGATACCTGTTGAGGGCTAATTAAAAAGCGCAAATTGTTAAGGCGAGCGGTATAATTTTGTAATAATAGCCCCATAAAATGAAGTGATATTACCCACATAGTGTATAACAAAGATGTTTTTAATTTGTATATTATAGCAATCCTCAAGTCGAGCTTAGCAAACCAAATGATGATGAAAGACGACATTAAAAACTGACTCATGCGAGTTTCGCTAATAAAAACCGATTAGATTTTTTAACAACCTTTCAGGGGGAATCATATGTGGTCAGGTGAAAGGTATAAAATCCCAAAATTCCGCACTTATGCAAAATGGCAGTGCGCAGCTGCGGGCTACTCGTCCCAGGCAACGCTTCTCTAGTTGGGCGCGCACCGCAAGCGCTAGTGAATGCAGCGGATTCGAAGGCTGGGCGGAGGATGAGCGGCGCGCGCATATCTCGAATGACTGCATGCAAACATTTTGGCAAAAATAATAATTGCATTCGAGTCGAAATTATAGCTGCTGCTGCGTTGGGTGGAATTTGTTGGGAAATCATGTGGCGACAAGCTAAAATTTAGCGCGATTGAGGTGGGGGAAAAATAATAATTGAGGCACCTCTGGGATCGCTTCTAGGACCGCATAAATTTTCATACCACACTATATGTCGTCAACCGCCATCTAGAGAAGCTCGAATGCCGCATTCTCCAGCAAATTGCAAAAATCGCCATAAAGCGCGAGCCCACACTTAACTGAGGAATTTATTGGCGTGTATCTGGCGAAAAGATGTGCCCATTCGCGGGCTATTGGCTGCCTTGAGAATTCCTGGACTTACCGATGTTTTGCCTCGTAATTTATGAACTCTGCGCGTCCAGGACCTGCAAACGTGACCAGGCCGAGGCGCAGGCACCGCCATCTCGACGGTCGAAAAGATGCCACGGTGTTGGATAAGATCTGCCGCGAGCTCAAAGCCCTTCTCACCGGCAGAACAAATTGTCAAATTGTTTGGAGCTGTTGCGCTTTTAATTGCCGCAAATCGGATATTCCGTGGCTCCGGCCAGGTTTGGCCGTCTAATTACTTCTCATATATTGGATTCTTTCCGACGAAGTCGACCTGTAGTCGCCGTCTGGGAATATGTCCATTAAGAACTCAGTTGTAGCTCCAGTACCACCGTCGCGAATTGACCCAGGTGTCGCTTTCAAACACTCCTGGACACGATGGTGAGATAACCCTTAGAGAACGGATATCAATAAGATGAAGAAAGTAATCCCAGAGCTTGGAAATACTGAAATGCCAACATTATTCAATTTATCGTCTTTTATGTTTAATTGATTTACATACATACATATTGTATATTCATTATTTATGTAACCTTAAGTTGTAACACATTTTCCATTCGTGTTTATAAATTTTATATTGGGTTATTTATTATTACTTCCATTTAGACTGAAAATAGCCCAATCTGCCAAAAAATTCCCAGTAAACTAAATTATTTTTATATAAACCTTCATTATACCGTTCTAAAAAAACATGTCCAAAATCGCCATTGATATCATGCCACAGTTTAGTGTTGAGATATAAAAAACAATTTTGCACCGATCCGAAATCAAAATCGAAATTGTATAGTTAATTAAGAAGTTTTGGTTCCATATTTCATGATCGACAGTTCCAAAATTTCTGGGTCGTTGTAAAACCCAGTTATTATTTTAATATACATATGTATTTAATAACTCAAAAAAAATTTCCAATAGTTTGTAATCATATTTATTTTATATTTATACTATATTTGTACTATTTTCACTATTCAAATATTTTTTTTAGATTCAGTTATATTTATTCTCTTCAAGTCTCTTTAATATTTCAATTTGACCAGAAGAAGAAATCTAGTCAAATAAGAGTCAGACTCGTGTTGTACTGATGATTCCCTATCATGAAAAACTTTTATTCTAGAATTTTTTTTATTGCATTTAATATTTTTGTTCTGGCGGTATTTGTTTTATATATGTTTCCGTAAATACGCGAAGGTCTTCCTGCCTACTAAAATTAAAATTTTAAAAATCGGGCTTAAATTGGAGATTCTGTGGCTGAGTTAATATTAACAAAATTAATTTGTTTATTATGTCCAAAAATATGATAGACTGAAAACGTGCCAAATATTTGGTAAATGTAAACTTAATTTTTGGGTCTTTTAAAAATGACTCTTTTTAATAGTGTTGTTTTTTTTCTCAGTATAAAATTTCACTATCTGCCGTCAGTAGTAGGAAAGTCCTAAAGTTAAGTATTATAAAAAAAAAGCAATTAAATTAATCTCAAAAACTCTACGCTACGTGACGAACATTTTTAGATTGTAAATTCATATTTAATGTCCTAAATAACGTAAATAGAATTTGTTACAATTAAAACAAATTACTTTTTTTACAAATTCGTCTTAGTACGTGTTACCTCTGCACGACGCTAGAGGGCATTTGATCTTTGAGATAATCTCGATGGAGTTCTGAATTTTATGTATATTGCTAATTTTTTCAGTTTGATTGTGGTGTAAAAACGCATCTGCGGCCGACAAAATTCCTTTGGTTAGACTGATATAGTACATATGTATTGTATATATATTTTGTTTTTGTGAAGCATATAAATTGATTTGCTTACCTTTACCGGCGTGAAATTATATTTGCGGCGAAACCCTTGGACGTGCAGAAAATCAGGGAGGAATCGGGAACAGTGATTGTCTGGAGGTCACAGATTGTTTACACACCAGAATCATCATCGCTTACATCTGCGGAAGAGAAAGCGGAGCCAGCGCCCGGTTCTCACGGTCCATTGTGCAACACCTAGAGATTGCCGCGACGGATGGTGGATCGGATCCGCGCACGTGTAGGGCACGCTAGCCGCAGTCAATTCGACGGAAATTAAAGTGAAATCTGCAGTGGGTGGCACGCGGGAACTTGTGAATGAGCGCGTCTTCGTCGTCGTCGTCGTCGTCTTCCGAGTTCGCGCGACGAAACTGAGATGAATGGAAGAGACACCCACCAGCGTGACCCAATAATGGGCCACGGCCTACTGCTCGCCGCCGCCCGCCCGGGGCCCTATCAAACCGGACCCCGCCGGACTCGGACGTTCCGGATCGCACCAGGGCCATACTGTACGCAGATTAGGCTTCCTCGTAAATTATTCCGGGCATGGGCCATTTGTTTGATGAGCCACGGATGACACTGGCGTTGTGGTGGCCCACTTTTCGACCACTGTCTTTCGAGTCCCCCGCCCACGTCAGGTGTCAGCAAGTGTCGTCGCGGCCGGCCGCTGTGGTCATATTTCAGCAGATGCTGCACCGCTCGCTGACCACACGATCCACACATGCGCTGACCGCGCGGGTCTTGAGTTGATACGGGTCCCACCACGGCTCAATGGCCGCCGCGATGGATGACGCGATCACAGCAATTAATCTGCCCGCGAGGAAGATGATCTTCGAATCCCGTTAATGAATCTGTCGCTGCTTCACGGCAATCAAAACATTTCAGAGTTTATGGCCTGATTCCTTTCGTCGCCATCTCACCAGGGTATAGAGGCATGTAAAATTGTTTGGATTATTGCTCGGGACGGTCAGTCAATAAATCGCTTAATTAAAATTTTGGCTGCCATTGAGCAGCTGTGAAACGTCTAGGGATTCATTTATTTGTTTCAGAGGTCGCCGCAAAATGAACAATTTTAATTGCTCCTTGAAAATCATTAGCTCGTGGTTCATGGTAAAGAGTTTAATCATTCTAAGTATAAAAATAAAAACGTTTCCTGTCACAAATTGATTCATCTTCCTGTTCTCAATGAATTCATTACTGCTTTGGCTTTATTATATTATTTTTAAATCAAAGCTTCTCCGAAAATAATTGCCTTAGGCATGCACTTTTCAAATGAAGGGTACAGGGGAAAAAGGATTTTAGAAAAAACGAAAATTTATGTTTACTTACATATTAGGACGTTGGATTTAGAGGGAAATAAGCGAAAAATAATGTTTTTGGTAAAGAAATATGTTTATTATAAAGAATGTGCAATGCAAATTAATTCAAATTCAGGGACATAATAAAAACAATGTATATTAGATCTTGGACTTATGCGACTTTTCCCCGGAATCAGGTGTCTGTCGGTGGGTTGTCGATATATTCGTCATCGCTGTCTTCAGGTTGATCAACAAATGTTAATTTTTTATAAAATTATTTGGCTTCTTGTCTCTCAAGAAATGCTGTCAGGTCTTGCAGACCTCATTTGGCTGAATTAGTACATGCATTGAGTGCATTATTATTTCTTTTTATCTCTGCTTTAATTTTTTTTAGCTCTACTCGCGCACAACTTTGAAACGCGTGAACCGATTTTTATTCTTTTTTTATGGAAAGGTATTCTTATAAAGCAATTGAAAAATTTTGATTAGGATTCGAATTGGCTTCGATTGATGTGCAAAAGCGCACCATCTGTTGAAGTTCGCATTCAGCCTTACCGAGGCTTTATATTACGATTTAACAAAATTAAACAAGATGTCGGAAAATTTCTCTCAGAAAGAAATCTACATCATTACCTTTCCATCAAAGATATGGCTAAAAAATGTCCTCAGAAGTCACACCGACTAATTAACGCTTAACACATGTTTTCTCATAAACCCACTTGAGGAGAGTCACGAATTTGGATGCTCGCTCGCTTTCTGGGAACAACATCTTCCGGAAGTATTCAAATTTCACATATGCAACCTTTGCTCGGCAATCACTGGGTGAAATAGTTTTCAGCTTCTCAGGCTTGTGCTATTATGCTTTGCATATTCTGCAAAGCGAATATATTTTGAAGCTTCTCTACTTTTCTAACAACTACTGCAGACTGTATACTATAAGAAGAAAAACGCATTATGAAGGTAAAGGTTTGAATCCTTTTCCTTCTTAACCGTGAAAATCCTCTCAAGATCAAGAGCCTGAAATTGAATCCTTACACACACACAGAGTGCATTTTCGGGTGCAGTGTGGGAACAAATGCTATCCTGTGGCTTTTGCTTTCATGCTGCAGTTGTGATCTAGGATGAGGATCAAGTCGGATTCAGGGATTCATTTTCAAAGATTTTTTTAGTCTATAGATTTGGTTTTTTACCTATACTCCCGCTACTAAGGCATACATGAGAACCTCGGACAGATGTTCGTCAGATCGGTTTTAATGGCTTCTCCGGCAAAAATTATGTGGGACTCGAATTTTCCTTCAAGATACTAACTTTAAGATTAAAAAATTTTAAGGGATGCATTGAAAAAGGAGATTTAAAGAAAAAATCGAATAGGTACATTATATGTATGTATGCACTCGTGCTATCATTATGAGATGAATCACCGACATACTATTACGTCTTAAATGAAAGAAAACATTTGAATTCGAATGGTAATTATTAGAATTTTTCTTAAAAAATAATATTACACTGAAAAAGGAGCTAGGAGATACGACCAAAATTCTTACTTACATTGGTCGAACCTGCTTCGTTTATATAGAAAAATTTACCAATTTTTTCTGTGTTAAGGACATTAAGGAAATGAACAGAAAGTAAACTGAATTAGTGAACAAGAGACAGGGAAGGAGGAAAATGAAATCGAAGAGCTTGTAAAACTCCATTTCTTTTGAAGTTCCGTACTCTTTAATTTTTTTCATTTAAAGTGTTATAATGCAATCAAAGTAGGAAGTTTTTCGTTGAAAAGCAAAAGCAAAGGTATCTGGAACTGAAATGAATTTTAAGATTTATTCACCCCACTTCATCCCCTAATGTTGATTTTTCGAAAAATCGATATTTTTGTGTTATAAGGCAGGACTAATGTACCTAATTGTAAAGTAGTAACCAAAATTTAAAATTACACCTACTGAAAAAATGTTTGAAGATTCTATAATTTTCTTTTATTTTCTATCTGAAATATTTTTTTATAAATCTTAAATTTTGAACATTTTTTGGAATTTTCAAATTTATATCTTGGTGTGTTTTGATCGAAAAACTCACTAAAATGTAACTCGCCACTCCGGGCAACTAACTCCCTGGAATTTTGATTCCCCTTTCTGTGTGATTTATAAACCTCATTAAATTTAAGGTAAGGTATCCTACACCAAAAGTGTCCGCTGAGGGTTAAAATCAATTTTTAAATATTAAACTAATATTTTATTCCTTTTTTCATGATAGTGTATGTATTATAGGTACATAAAAAGGTAGCTTATAATATAAGACTCTTAAATTTCATGAAATAGGTTCCAGACCATTTTATGATCTCATTTCCTTTGCTAAGTCACGACAATCTTGGTCTTAGGCCAACGCCTCCGATGAGTTTCCAAGAATTTGAGCTTTGTAGACAATTCACGATTTCCTGAGTCAAGCGGCAGATACAATTAACATCGACCAGAAGATTCCTACCCATGCATTGCTCGATTTTAGGAATTCAAATCAGTTCTCGGCGCGGATTCATTAAAACGCGTCCAGAGAGTACACCTATCCCCGCTGATTGACAAATTACCAAAGAAGATACCCCACGAGACAGAAGCAAATTTCAATTGAGCTGCTGTGCCGCCCTGAATTACAACTAAATCGAATTTCCATAAAACCACGAAATTCTGGTCTCGGGCTGTCCAATTTGTTGGACATTTGGCGGGGCATAGGCGTACCTGCGGAATCGTTCTAACGAAATTTATGCATTTTATGAGTCGCGAACGTGACAAATGATCTAAATCTTGTTCGTAGATTCCATGGTGCTGAAGCTTCCCACAGTCAGTTTCATTGGGCCCTCTGAGCTCTCAAACTGATTCCCCAAAAATGTTTTGGTAGCTGCAACAAATTAAATCACGAGGTGTCAGTCGGCTCATTAAGTGGCTATTGTTTTTCGTGAACGTGATTCGATTTCTGGTATCCGATTGATGGATGGTTGCACTGGTCAACAGCAACAATCAAAGGCTGGTTAATGAAAGCAGAATCTTGCAATTGCACGATTTCCGCTCAAAAACATCCCCGACGAGCACGCACTCGTCCCTGCATCTAAAAAAAAAAACTACAAAAATGCATGCAGCTCACGCGCAGATGTTTTTGAGGCGACATTAGTTTCTTTCCAAAAAACACTTGAGGTATCCTGGCGGGATCCTGAAGGAGAAGAAGAGCCACTACGATCCGAGAAAGGGTTTGGGCATTAATTGAAGAAAAGTGTAACTTTTCAGGGCAAGCTCCAGAATTAGACACATCTGCCGGGCTAAGTTATTGACTCGGATGGAGTTGCTTTTTGTGGACTACGTACGCCTTAAAAAACGACTTAAGCAGTTGCTACTCCTGCTGAAGGGTTCTTCGGGTCTGAGCCTTTCAAGCGAGTGTCTAAGACACGACCAGAAGGATTAGGTGGAAAAATAAAAAGTTTCTTGTCGGGGAGGAAATAGGTCAGGAGGGATGTTGCAGCTGACTGCGACCAGAAGATTGATTTACTTAGGCCAGAAGAAAGAGACCCTATTCCCTTACCCACATCTAATTTATTAATTTATAAAGATAGTATCGTACAGATTTTTCGTAGACACAATTTATCGTATTGGACTTTCCTGATTAGAATTACGTTCGGATCTTAACATGATAGCCAGAACTGATAAAAAATACGTAGCATTAGTTCTTAATTTTTTAATAAACGAGGCGTCGTTAGACTAGTCCATATAACTTTGGAGCAAAATAAATATGGCCGCCATTTTTCTCGCATGTGTACTTTTTTTCACCGATATGGGTATCAAATGAATGATTTTTATATAAAAAATTCAAATATACAATGGAGTCTATTCTGAAATTCGGTTCACGTGAAACAATATTTACTTGACAATATAATAGAAAATCGAACTAAGTTCATAAAGTCGAATTTCGACCAGTAGGCGATGCTAGTTTGTTTTATTTTCCCAAGCAACCAACGAAAAGAATTTATAAACAAGTTGCCTGTGAAAAACAAAATCTTTTGCATCGTATGACATTTGATTAATTGGCTGTTCATATTTCAGTTTAAACGCATTTCATTTCGTGTTCTTTCCAAAGAAGCAGCCATGGCAAATAACCGAAACCGTTTTAGAAGAAACCAGACAAGGCGCATAGATTTCGAAACCGAACCAAAGGTGATGAAAAAGTTCATTAAGAGGGAGTGCAAAAAGATTATTAAAAATTTAAATAAACGTATGAGCGAACGTGTGGACAAAGTTCGTAATATTGGTGAGTCCCGGGCAGTCTTGATTTTTAAAACAAATCTAATGGATTTTTGCTAATTTTCAGTTGGGATAATGGACTTAACGGTCATTCGTATGAAAAAAGCATACTTAGAAGGAAAAAGAGCTGACTCGAGAGTAAACCAAGCTGTGCGCGACACCATCGAAGCGATTATCATTTACATCAACCAATCGATGAAGACGAATAAGGAACACAAACAGAAATTGACTCAACTTCTCGAACAGCTAAAATCTTTAGGAAAACCGCCTCCTTGTGAAATTATCGTTTTAGAATAAATGCAATATTTATATATCTTTATCCTTTATCTTTCTATGTATGTATATATGTATGCGTCTGTTAGGGATACTGTAACTTTTTCTGAACATCAATCGCACAAAATATTTGTTTTGTCGAGATCCTACGGTAGCGACCACAAAAACCTCGTCCACCATCCTGAATATGTAAATTCTGAGATTCGGATTGAAATAAGCGACCTCCCAAAAAGTCCCAAGTACCATTGGTGGAAATTCGGGCCAATCTTTGAAATGGCTGGACCGATTTCCATGAAACTTTACAGACATGAAGAGGAGGTTGACAAGAGTGAAATGGGTTACTTTTCTTAATTCTTTACTATTATTAAAATTTGCGAAATTCTGAACGATAAATGATTTGTTTATCGAGTGCCTACTTTTATTATGATTCACCCATGTCAACCATTTTCACTTATAAATATCATTCAGTACTATATGTTTTGGTACAACTAATAATTACACAACCACTATACAATTTAGTGATAGTGGACTTCACATAACTCAACAAGAGTTTGTCTCAAGAAATCTTTTACACTCATTCGATTCGCCGAAGAATCCTTGGGCTTGTTGCTAACGTCTCATGCATTCCTCTAAAGCTAAACCATTAAAATCCAAGCAGTCGCAGCCTCCCAGAAACACGGCTTAAAGACATTCTCAAGCATTTCCAGTAACCCACTGAGCCGAAAGAGATCCCAATTCCGGTTAATGGTCGTGTTCGGAGTTCGGACATTTTCATAATTTCCCTGCTAGTGCACCACCCAAAAAGGCGGTTTAAAAAAAATCTTCTGCAGTGTTCCGCGTCTGGGGTTCAGTGGCACCAAAAAGCCTCCGATGGCTCTAAAACTGTTTTTATTTTGATGTCGGTGCAGTAAATGGCCCGACATTTCACACCAGGTACCAGTCATCAGGGGGCTCCCACCGCTAGCCGAACCTTGGTACAGGTGAATCGCAGGTGAATCTCCCCGGTTTTATTGCCGCAGAAGCTAGCCTTTGAGGTCACGGTAAAAGTGATCGTTAAGAGGAGTTTGCTCCACTCTGCACGTCTCCTTGGCTCATCGTCGTCGGTGTCTTCGCCATCGTCTTTGTCGACCGGGTGGCTGGAGGCCGAAGTGCACCTCTCTGAGATTTTATTAATTCTGGCAATTACTTTTTGTGCGCCGAAAGATCACTTTTATGATAGCAGAGGTCACGCTTGTGTTTCAGAGGGGCTATGTATTATTACTTTATATATTTTATATAGTCGCAAACATACCCGGCGATTTCGCACTTTCTTTCCACGATCTTACTGTAATCTGAAATTACTGCGGATTATTTTAAAGGAACAAAAATTAAATATAAAAAAATAAAAACAAGAACCGTCCAAGTGCGTGCCGGAAAACGCATAGTGTAGAGTTGCGTAGTAGAAATTATCTTCATTGAGAGTTTCCCCCATGTCCACTTACCTGGGAGATTACAAGTTTGTTGATTGTACAGAAACCCCATTTAAAATTACCTCTTCAACGGACAGACGGTCTTAACGATCCTTAATATTAAACTAAATATAAGTAAGTTCTATTATAAATTTAATTGTCATCACAGTTTTCTTTCACTATCAATCATTTCCTTTTTTTTTCTTTTTCTTTCTCAATCTCCGTTAGCGATTGTCGCCGAAAACATTTATCTGGTACCCATCTAATTTTATTAACATCACATTCGCAACTCTATTTTTTTAAGCATCAAGGTTAAAACCAGAAAGCTATTCTTAAAGATCTAAGAGGAGGCTATTTTCAAGACTACAGTCTATCTATATATGTATGTATATAAAAATTCATAATCTCTTATGAAGAGTTAAGCCGCGTCCACACCAAAGAAACATTTATGAAAAAAAACAATTTTGAAACAAACTTGTATCCGACACATTTTGTAAACATTTTTAAAATGTTTCAAAAACAATTCAGAAACATTTGTGAAATATTGGAGAAATACCCTCCATTGTTTCTTTGGTGTGTACGTGATTTTTTAAGTTTCTGGAAACAAAAATGTTTACTCAGTGTTTTCCACTTGAAGTGGGAAACAATGAATGTTTATTTTGTGTTGCAATTAATTAAGCCATAGTCATATTTGTCAGTCAGTGGATATTCAAATTATCAACATGGCCAACGTCAAGTGGGATGCGGAGAAGACGATTGAGTTAATCAAAATGATTGAAATGAGACGTATAATCTGGGATGCAAGGGATTCCGATTATAAAAATAAAACCAAAAAAGGTGACGCGGTTGCAGAGATTGCTAAGGAATTACATTGTTACATTGTAAAAACTTTCTTTGCCAAATTAATTTTCTCTTTTTAATTTTTCTTGCAGAAATGTTCATTACCACGTAACAGGCAGAAAATAGTGCCGCGTGATTAGGCAAAGACATTTTATTTCAAACTGAACACTGGAACAAATCGGAAACAAATTGTTTCCTCATTTCTTGTGGAATAGTTCTTCAAATGTTTCGAAAAAGTTTTTAAATATATTCGAAACATTTCGGAAACATTTATTAAACAATTTTAGAAACGTTGGAAAACATTTCTTTTGTACAAAAATTCTGTTTTACATTTGTTTCTTTCACAATGTTTCTTGGTGTGGACGCGGCTTTACAATCAAATCAATTTCAGGTGGTACGAAGTTTACCGGGTCAGCTAGTGTATATACATATAAATATAATTTGTATATTAGAATTATATTTTTACTACATTATTATACTCGCCAAATATTTCATTTTTAATTAATACTTATGGTTAATTCCTCCCAGAAAAACTTGCACTTGTCCACTACTTATGAAAATATAATGACGTCACGTGCCGGAAGGCCCATTATATGACAAAAATGAAAACCTGCTTAAATTTTGTACCTTAAATGCTACGAAACGATTGCTACATGATAATGTGAACCGGGCCTTAAGTAGTGTTTTCAATCTCTAATATTCGTGATTGTGGCTCACTGGATTGCAAAATATGCAAATTTAATATTACGTAAATAAGTTTATAAAGACGCTCCGATGCTAGACGGTTCCTGTTTTTTACAGATTCTTTAAGTGTGTTACAAAGTCAGTAAATATGCGCGATAAAAAGAAATATTTTATTAATTTTTTTATGAGATATTAATAACAACAATTTTTTAAACATGTTAAACTTCGCGAGCGGTCTCACCTGTCACCATGTAATTCAGTCGTAAACTTAAATTATCATGTATGGGACGTTATTAATTTTGAACAAGTATTCATTGATCATGGTCCGGTAACGATCTCCATTGACTGTAACGCGAGCTAATGCCTCATTTTTATAAAAAATAAGGACTGATGATGCCACTCACGTGTAAACCGAAGCAAATATAGTATTTTTCTGGGGTCTCTTCTGAAAATTTTGCTAATTAACATTCTCATTAAGTCTCAATTACATGCACCATAAAAATTATGAAGCCGTGTATAAGTTTCGGGAATAAAAGAATTCGTAAATACGTTTTTTGTAGAGAGTCGAATTCTTTACTTAATTAAAAATACCCTGGACTGTAGCGAATTCGCATATGTCACTTATATTGATTAGTTATTATATTTCGTTTTACAGAGAAATAAAGCGAACTAATTATGTAATAATGACAAGAAATTACTAGCAACTTATTTTTGTAAAATTTCGTTATGTTGAAGGTAAAATTAACCATAATAGAAGACATTTTCAGCTATGTAGAAATAGTTCGTTTTATGAAGATGTTCGTTATACGAAATATCAATAAAGTTCGTCAATGGGGACTATTTGAGAGGTTCGTTATAGAAGGATTTGGCTGTATACTACTGCATAAATTTTTTAACTACATATTTAGTAATATTAAATTTCAGCAAAGTGCACTAAACTTGAATAATTAGTGGTAATGAATTTTAAATGCACTTTCTTAATATTTCAGCCTTAGTGCGATTCCAATTGAGTCCACTATACCTTAATATTTTGAATACTGCACTACCTACAAAAAATTTAATAATAGTTAAGTGGTAGTGCACTGATGTCAGTATATTCTAAAAAATCAAATTTGAGTTCCATGCTTGAAGCAGTAAAATTATTAAAAATATAGAACAAAATTTGGGAAAAAAATTTCAAATTTTCATCGGTGACCAGTTTGAATTGTGTTCTTTTTTTAAAAGTTGAATAACCGTACAGAAGCCATTGCAAATTATGAACGCAATTATCCATTTGAATTGCGAAATACATTTCGCTTGGGACGGGGTAGAAAGGAAAAAAAGCCGCGCGTACCGCACATGTTCCCCGGATGACCGAAAAGGCGTCTCGCGGCCACATGCTGATATGAAAACACTCGCGGTCGAGTGTTATTTTCATTAATCAAAAATAAAACTATGTGGGGCCCGAGCGCACTCCGGCGTATAGAATCCAGAAGACACGTGAGGATCATAATTTTTACCGCTTAAGATCATCTCGATTCCGTCATATGTATGGCCCCCGAGATGATCTGGCAGCGCCCAAATCTGAGAAGAAGCGTCCCAAGATATGCGAAGAAAACTATCTTAAGTGTCTGCGCATGCGCGGCTAGCTAATAACTTTCGTTGGCGGTTTTGTTAGCTGATTTTTTGCCTGCATTTCGCATTATGGAGAATCTGCTCGACTGCGACACGATCGAACAAGTCCGCTGAAGACTGTGGGAACTTCTTTGGGGCTTGGTGGCATCCTCCCCACCCCAGTTTTACGTCAGATGAATTAAATCGATCTGGCGGTGGAGTAAATTTTTTTCTTGATCAAACTTCCTCCTTGTTTGCCTAGACACTTGCCCAGGTGGGCTATGTCATAATTATCAACTAAGAGGTGCACGGATTGAGCAGCTTCTGTGCGCGATCATCTGAGTCATCGCGAGACGCGCAAATGTCTCTAGGTCTGCGCAAGTTATGTAAATTCGTAAAAGGGGTAATTTAATTTCCACATCGCACGATCTTCGGCTCTTTCGTAATTTTATGAAATTATTTTTATTTGAATTTTTTTCTGTTAAAAAAACAAAATCACACTAAGTGTGGGAAAAAATGCTGAAAATGCCACGAGAATGGGCAGACTAACCGCACACCAAACTACCGCCGTTGACGGGAATGATCTATGTCAAGAAATTCGTGGTATGTCCTCACCCGAAATATTTTCACTAAACACGGTGAGAATTCAAAAACGAAGGTAGTTGTATTCAAGGGACAGTACCCAAACAACTTTACCTCAGCCCTCTTGCAATGCAATTCGATGATCTCACGAATAAGAATTTCAACCCAGACCATTAATCGGTTTCTCAAAATTTGTATACATTCATCCCGACAACATTTCAGTATCCTTGAAAATGTTTTTGTTTTTTCTAGCTTAGATCATCAAAAAATAGCTGAAATAATTTAAAGAGTTAAAACTTTTTATTGAACTGATTTTCTTAAATGATTTGGTAGATCGTAAAAATACACCACTTTAACACTTTTACTGGACGAAATCCAACAAAGTAGTTTTTAATATTTCATGAATTTCAACTTAACTATTCGTCAGTCTTCCTCGACAGATTGATAAAATCCAATTCCTCCACGTTCCGGAGCTGGACTTGGGGCTGGACTTCGACTGAGGGGTGTGGCAGCTGGACTATGTCCAAGTGGTACGACCAATGGACCAATAGGCTTCCTGGTTCTTGGAGCTCCACGGTATCCTTGGTGAGGTGGGCCCCCTGGCTTTAACCTTGGTCGTCCTGGGCCTCGTTTTACAGGAACCAAAGCTGGCTGGAATGCTCCTTCACCGGTGTTAGTAATAAGTTCACTACCTAGTAATTAAAAAATCAAAATTTATTTTAATACGGCATTAACTAATTACCCATTTATGCTCTATAGTCCTCAAAATCAAAACATCTTAAAAGCGTGATTTTCTTGTTAATCGGAATGATAACTGGAAAAGTTCTTAATATTCGCTGATGGTAAAATAAACCATGTCAAATTTATTACAATTAAAATTTTGACGAATTTTGTTCTAGTGCCCATACTTTTAAATATATCTTTAATTAAGTATAGTTTAAGAAAAGTAGATAAAGTACACAAATCTACGCAAAATGTTTGGGATGAAAAGTAGCGTTAATTTGAACAATTACTGCTTTGATGTCATTTAGAGGACCTTAGCTTTGAAAATATCGGTAATACAGTGCACTTTGAAGTAGCCTTTACTTAATTCGATAATAAAATTGGCTGAATTTTCGTTTTTTTCTGACTAGAGTAAATTTTACTCATTTGATAGCAGTTCAAATTTCTTCTTGTTGTTTTAAAGCATTATGAACACGAAGGCACATATGTATACATTTTTTTCGAGATTCTAAAACAGAAAATACTCCAAAAAATAGAGGTGGTCTTAAACTTTTGCGCGCAACTCTATATTAGTCTATTGAATCAAATTAAACCAATTCAAAAATTATTTGATTTAAGAAAAGAGAAAATGAAACTTACCGAACTTTGCTTTCATACCTATATTTCAAGTCTGTTTTTCTAACGTTGCATTTTCTATATCATATAGGTAGGTACTTATTTAAATGTGGGATAGTTCATAGTATCTCTTCTTTTAAATTTACGTATGAGTTTTAAAGGCAACAACAGCGAAAGATGTGGGCTTTAATTAAACCGGCTCATTATCAACATTTTCTATGCATATGCACATATCAAAGCTAAGTCCCTCATAAGAAGCTTATCAGCGTTTGTTCTTCGGACATTGGCCCAAGCGACTCTCTCCCTTTTGGCACTGACTTCATGCATTTGCATCAAATTATATTGTAGTGAAATGAGGAAAGTTTTTCTCTTCATGCGAAATTTCTGAAATTTGGCACCCAATCCGGTTGTTCGCCAAAAAGTCACGTTCAGACAGAGCAAAGGGAGCAAATTTTGGTGAAATGTTGCATGTCGGTTTTAAAAAAGATTAGGGAAACGATTATGCGATTTTGCCCAATTGCCTCGGTATTGCTATGCCAATGGACCATAAGAAGTCCGTCTTTACTTTCTGGCGATAGCATCGGTCACGTCTTCTATCGTAATTTGAATGAGGCAATTAATTGCGTTCCTCGCACCATCCGCCGTGCGATTAGGAGATGACTATTCACTTTTGCGACAGCTTTTCCTAATAAAATGACGCAGGAGGCCCCGGTGTCGCCGGAGAATCTGATGAATGGCCTTGCAGAAGGCGCGAATCAAGATGAATCACGAACGCGACCCGACAATATTTAGCATATCTTAGTAATTAAAGAGCCCTCGCATTTTCTTGATACCTCTCTCGGTAGACTGGGGCTATTTTTGGTGGCTTGAATTTTGTTCTGGTGAGTGGCGGCTGCCATTGTCACTATAAGCACCCAGATTGGGATCGAATGTCAGCACGTGCCCGTTTCAGCACGCTGTTTAGAGCCTTTTTTAATTGAATCCCAACGAACAAGGAGATTAAATCATTCATCGCAACTTGAGGGTACCTCAGATCCCCCCCTCATCTGGTGCTAGTGCAGGAGGATTTTACTGAATAAAAGTGCCGCCGATGTCGTGCTTGAGCAGGTTCTCACACCCCAACGTCCCGAAGGAACGTGATCAATTTGATGCGATATAAATTCAATCAGGATATTCTGTTCTTGCCAGCCGGGATGAGGCGGACGTGCTCAACGAAAATCTGATAGAAATGTTGCAAAACAAACGATTCCCGATACTATCGAGTGGTCCTGGAGGACATCCACCACCCGAAACCGAGAGGATGTGATAACTTACCAGCGGAACTAGTTGCTGCTGGTATTTGGGACGGTGGATCGGTTCGTCCGAGACTACCAGTTACAACACCGCGCCTGGACCCACGCGGCCTTCCACGTTTAGTACCACGCGGATGATGTCGCCTCCGCGGTCTTCCCAACGTGCCATATGGCGAGAATGATACTGAAAATAGAAAAAGGCAAACCATAAGTGCGCTAAAAAATGATGTCGTGTGCGTCGCAGTTTAGGCTGACACTAATTAGAATGTCCGTTACGATGCCAGGTGACTTCATGAGATTTCATAGATTTTTGCCCGAAAAAACAACTTCTATTTTTGGATCCCCTATTTTTTAACCGATGAGGGGTCTGGTGTTTTTCGTTTTTTTTTTAACATCTCTAGGGCCACGTGGACATACTTCGGAACGAAATGAATCATTTTTTACAAATGTCTATAGAAAACTTAGCAGCTGAGGAAAACCCAACATAAAAAACGGACGGAAGAAATTTCATCGGATCAGAGAAGAAGTCGCTAGGCTACTTCCGGCAGATTTTTAGTGCACCGGGTCCTCCTTAAGAATAGAAAACTGGAACATAAGTTTTTGATAGATTTGTGAAAAATTGTTTTAATTTTCTTTTAATTATAAATAGTAGAACTCGCATCTTGAGGGTTCCAAACCATTATATTACCGTTAAGCTTAGTACATAAGAAGTTAATTTAAAATCATCTATTCAATTTCAACCATACAAGAGAAAAATTAAATTTATCATGTAATAAATCTATCATTTTTACAAAATATAAAAAGAAAATTTCTTTCTTTAATTGTGACATGAGTCTTTTCTTCATGCTAAATTTCAAGATTCAAAGAATTTCCCGTTTCAACTTGTTAGTTATTATTATTATATTCAATGTTCCACTACCTCGTCTCTTACAAACATTGAACGTTTTTGAAAAAATAATAGTTTTACTTGATTTGATTACATTTAAAATACAAAAAGACAAAAACAATTTTAGTATTCACCTTAAAAAGTTTTATATTCTAAGAAAATCAATCCTGCAAAAATATTACTGAAAATTCTGCAGAGTTTAAATTTTGATTCCCATGTTGGGTAAACCGAACTATAGAAGTATTGATTTGAAATTAATATCTGTCCTGTAAAAAATTCACGTTTCTAACTCAATGCAATATTTTCAAATTGTATTTTCATACTGACAGACTAACTGACTAATTCTGTTTAGTAAATTCATAGAAACTGTTATTTATGAGTAGAAATTTGCTGTTGATATCAAAAAATTGGGGCCGCATACATTTTTGTCAGATTATGTTTTCTGCACGATAGACAAATAAATTTTGGAGTTTTGGCCAACTTTTGCTCTCCGTCTCAAAAAGTAATATAATTGTATGTATAATACCAATTCGGTAAATTTGTTTCGAAATTACAGCAATGTGAAATTTTACTTATAAAAATGCCGTGTTAAAATCCAGTCCCTGTACGGTATTCATATAAATAATGAGGTCTTTCCCACTACCATTGCAAATAAACCGAAATAAAAAATTTTCTATTTAACTTTTCCAAAATTTTGGGAACACCGCTACAACTTATCCCTATTTTAAGGAATATGTATGTTACAGAAAATGAATAGTTACTGAAATCAATCTGGAGGTTAAAAAAAAAAGGACATTTTTATGCCGGCAATTATTTAATATAATAAATTATTAAAATAACAAAAAATTTTACGCAAAGACGTTATTTATCATAAAGTGCACAAGTAAAGTCCATTTTCTCCTTTTTTCTAAAACGCTTCTTCTCCGGCGGGGGTTCGGGACGCGTTTTTGGTTTAGCAAGTTCCACGACCCTTGGCGTAGCGGTAACAGTCAGGGCAGATTTCTTTACACCAGTTCCTTCTTTTTTAGCCTTGAATTTTTGAGTTCTGTGTTTTTCTTTGGCCAAAGCCGCAGTTCGTGGAGATGCCTCAGCTTTTAAAGCGGATTTCTTCACCCTATTATCTTTTTCTTTCTGAGTCGGTCGTTTTTTAGGTTTAGACAAAAGTACAACCCTTTTCATCAATTTATTAATTGACCTCTTCTTCCCTCTAGGATAAGGTGGTTGTGGAGGCAGTTCTTTCCTTGCTGCCGCAAAATAAATAAGACGACGAAGGTGCCACATCCACTGTTTATGATTCATTTTAATTCGTACTGGTTCTTCTTCTTTCACAACTGGTATAGGGCAATGTGGAGTAGGTGGCCATTTTCTTGGTATGGCAAGTTTCTTGATGCGATCTATTATTACGTATTTTAGAGCATATCGGTACACTTCAAATTTTAATTTGAACCGATAGAAATCGGCTTCTATCTCCATATTTGGGAAACATCTACGAATTACAGGCTTTTTCAGTTTTCGTTTTTGTTCCTTCCTTGCAGGTTTTCCATGAGCAATGGCTGGAACAAAAGTAAGCTGAGGTTTCTTATAAACGAAACGTTTTGTAACATGTTTGGGTTTCGCTAATTTAGTTAAACGTGGCAAAAGTGCCTCCAATTCCATTGATTTTGGTTTTGGTGGCGGCGGGGGTTCTTTTAGCACCTTAGGTTCGGCTCGGTCATCCGCCCAATCGTCGAATTCTTCCCAATCCTGTTCTGTCATTGGACTCTTGGCCCATCGACTTTTTGGCAGTGGCACTTTTGGGATGATACGTTTTCTCGGCTTCGCATTTTTTTCGGCCCATTCCAACCATTCGTCCCATTTTGATAAAGGTTTAAAATCTTTATCAGTAAATGATGGGTGATCTAACATTGGGGCAGGGCGATCGTCGGTGCCACCACCTTGATCAAATTGGTCTCCCATTTTATTTCCCAAATATTAATACGCGAAATTTGTACTTCGTAGAACACAACGGAATTATATCCGAAAAATTGTTGAAATTTAAAAAAACAAAAAACAATTAAAATTGCAAATTTTGAAATCTCCTAACGACTTTCCGATAAAATGACATTATAAAAGTGCCACAAGGGTTCTAAGATTAAGGCGATTTTTTCGCAAAACATCCTATGATTCTTATTTTTACCAAGTAAACAGGTAAACAGGTAAACAGTAAACCTGCAACAAAAATTATTGCTAAGAATCATTTTGTGAGTTTTAACTCGTTACTTTTAAACGACAAAATACATATGTACATATATGTAACTCAAAAATTAGTGATTCCTTGTAAGCGAAAAAATAAAACTCAAGGACGGACAAGTAAAACTTGAGCAATAGTCACGCATAATTTTAGTTTATGGCACGCAAAAAGATTGTTCTAAATGAACCTGGCCTCAAAAATACTTGTGATATTCTAAATATTGTTGATCCTGCAAATAATTTAGTAATCTCATCAGAGAAGAAGACTACCAACCAGAAAAAACATTTTTGGAGAATTAACAAATTTCTCAAAATACATCTTAGTTAAAATCCTCCAACATCATTGCGTACACTAGAATTTAAATTTCAATACGCGATTTGCGAGTGTTAACTCAGGTATGACCTCTTAATCATTTTTAAAAAAATAGATGCCCTACTTTTCTTAATAGTCTGCGATACTTTCACTGAGATGTAGTAATGCCGATTAATTAATGAAAAGTGAGTTATTTCATGAAGCATGATTATTTTTTTTGTTTTGTTTTGCTATATATGTATGTACTAGATCGTATAGCGTACAAATAAGAAAATTTCTGAAAATCTGTGATTTTCCTCCTTCAACCCTCGAAGGTGTAAATTTGTTGGTTATTAAATAAAGGGTTCTATTATTATTGTTAAAAAGACTCGATACCCTTTTACTCTTAAAAAGTTATGAAATCTCATGTACAGCTAAGACCTAAGTAAGTCTACATCACGATCAAAGAAAATTTGAGCATTTCGAGCATTTGGAAAATGGCAATTATATTATATAAAGTTCCTCGTAAACTGTCTTGCTTGCTAAGGTTAGAACTAGTGAGCTATGGAAATCAAATTCACTCGATTCAAATATGTATAGTGAAAAACACCAGTTAAAAATTTTTTTCTTAAAGTTGATAAAATTGATGTTCAAACTAAGCTTATAAGACGCATTATTTAAATATTATTTATTCAGTTATTCGTCAAAATATATTTTATGGGAAGTGAAAAACTTACGCCTTTTGTCACAATTAAATATTTTATACGCTAGGTGCTAGGAAATCATTTTACAAAATTCCTTTCAATTTAAATAAAATAGAGTTTCAGTTTCTCTTGACTATTTCACTATTCTAAAGTAGTTTTATAAGGGTGAAAGACGCTTTGTTAAACTAAGATCAGAACTATCTTTGTATCATAAACACCTTAAATCTCCGTTCATAATCATTTTTACGTTAATTCAAGGCAAGCATAAATTCGACTATTGTAAAGCGGAAAATAATTTTTCTGGATGGGATCAAATGTGGAAATCTTGTGACATGTGGAGCACTGTTCGCAGTTAGCCTGTGATGTGTCGAACACTTCTGTTTTGCACCGTCGAGCACCAGCAGAACTAGCTGCACAATGTGGAATATATTTGCAACTTATTGGCCTTTATTTGAGGGAAACTGCAGCTGCGGATGTCAGCCTGTGATTTATTCAGTGAAAATTAAAATATGTAAGACGCTGCGCTGGAGCAATTGCGTGCGCTAGAAATACTAGAACGGTTAGACAAGCACATACCTTTTTCAGATAATAATTAGTCTGACACCTCTGGCATGTTCCTGAGGAGCATAGTGCTGTGTCATCACACCGGGTACTCCGGGATATGTTCCTATTCGATTCATTTTTATTTTTTTTATTTTTTTAACCTGTTTCAGAAGGCTGATTTTATGCCTCCCAGGGCGAATCTAATGAAATAATTTGTAGTTACAAGGAATTTTATCCTATTAGAGCAATACAGAAAGGCGGACTCCTGCAGGAGCCCGATTAATTCAGTAAAGAGTGGTGAAACATTAACTTTGGGTTCCCATGAAGCAGTCCCAGTGCCCAGACGGTGGATATAAATCACCTATTAATTGTCACCAACTATTGAAAATGATTGGAACGGCTATAAAAATCTATGGTCCCGGGCGTATGCACCGACAATCAAAAAGCAATTTGTAAGACGATGCCATGTAATGACCGACTCCGATTTATAGCCGACCGTCATCGGACTCCAAATGAAGCCCTTCCCTCTCGAGTCCCGGATTGGAAATTCGATTATGATTGATCCGGAAATTTTTAAGTGTCGACCCAATAAAACAGACGAAGATTGGGTTACAAATGAGCCAATGGCAACTATTGGATATACTATAGATATCAGTGGGCATCACGGTTCATTGTTTTGCGCCGTTCACGAAGACCATCACCGATGAATTTTTCCAGCCTTTTAATGGCAATTTTATGTTGGGAACGAGCCTAAAAATTAAAGTCACTGCCAATGAAGCAAGTTTATTGTTTCCCAGTCCCGCCATTCAGAGGGCCCTGCGATATTGTGTGGAAAAAGCATGCCACATACATACTTCCTGTGCCCGATACTAATAATAAAAATTCCGAAATATTATCTTTCGAGCTCGAATTATTTCTTCGGCAATTCCCAGCAGCTGTCCTTTGCAATTTATCTGAAAAAAGGCCTAATGTGAGCTCCTTAGCAATGGCGAATGACTTCTCCATTGCAGCATCGTTTATCGGATTAAAAAGGAAGCTGCAGGCCTGCATAAAAAGGAGACATTAGTCTCATCGACCGATATAAATCCACCGGGACCATTTATCTTTCAGACTATTAGCAATATTTGTGCAAAACTGGAAATTGTTGCGTTGTATGATGACTTATAGTCCCATTTATTGGGTGCGCTGCATTGTGTGTGATAGCGCCCAGGCCCGACATGCCACCGAAACGCGACATCAGAGGAGTAGAGGGCGGCCTCTGGCTCTGCTGTAAAGCGGATTAATTCCGAAATCGGATTAAGCGAACGAATCGAGTCTTGTTGACAACGCCGAATGAGTTTGTTTCAATTGTCCCAATGAAGTTGTTTGACGGTGAGCCCCGTCGAGGAGCTTAGCGCGACATCGATAACGCGCGCCGTCGCACGGGCGGCTTAGTGTGGGTCGCAGATGCTGCACTTTCCGTTTCCATGGCACTTGATACGTCTTAATTAGCGTAATTGACGGAACTCTGTCATTCGCTCCGAGTTCCTCCAATTATAGCAGAGGACGGATTTTAATTCATCAAAATGTGGCCATTAAAGTTACCATCAGTTCAAGACTTTCTAGAGGTTTTAGTATTTTCGGCGATTTTTCCAATTTTTAATTTATTACTACTTGTAAAGTACTTACAAGTATTCCCCCCACAAAACTTACAATATTTTATTATACATTTTACAATATTTCAAATTCATTTTAATACAGACCTCCACACATTTTAAAGCTTAACTAATTGTAAGAGAAATTACTTTCATATCATTCAAACATTACAACTTTAATGACCAACTTTGACCAAATTCATTAAATACTATAACTGATTAATTCTTAGACTTCTCAAATGCTCAAGTTTGAAACTTATTAGTTTAGAAGTGATTATAAAATCTTGTAGTTGTGATATAGAACCATAGTCTAAAACTCTTATTGTCTGGAACTGATAAATTAATAAACAAAAAACATTTTCTGAGTCCGTAATTTTTCTGATTAATATGTGTACCTACTTTAAATCTTCAAATACAAGAAAAAATTTGTATATAATTTTTTTTTATATAGGATTTTTGTGCAACATCATAGAAGTCATTTTGAAAATTTTGATCTTCTGGCGTGCACGATTGCGGCTCATTTGATCATTAAAAAAAGAAAAAAATATTATCCTACGATTACTTTGTTTCAGTAAAAATTCACAAAATGGAGGACCTCTAAAATTAGTGATCTCAAAAATAGCATGTTTTTAAATGTTCGCCAGTATTTTTTTTTAAGCTCGACGCTTGACTCTTTTTTCGATGGATTGGATTTCAATAGTTAACACAAACACAATTATTAAAATAGGGTACATTAGTAAATTAAAAACATTTAAATTCCCATAAGCTCTTATACATAAAAAGGACTTCGCCGATAATGAAATCCAAATATTCATGTCTACTTATTATATTTAGATCTAAGTCCATATGGCGCGTTCTAAAAGGATTAGCTTACGATCTAAGTAAAGTATGAGATATTGTTAAACTAGAGTTAATTAGAACTAATTAGCTAAAACTAAACTATTGTAGACAAGCGTTAGAGTTTGATTATGACATGTTAAAGTATTTATTTATTTATATATAGGATGGGCCTCGTTGGAAGCAGTGGGAGTGGATAGATGACGAGAGGGGTGGAGTGATTTCCGGTACTTGTTGCGCGGCCGTTGATTTTGCGGCCATATCCGCTTCCTCGTTCCCTATTATCTCCTCGTGTGCTGGTACCCAGGCTAGAGTAACACTGCCGTTAGCCCTGGTTATTATCTCCCTCAGATAGTTCACTAAGGGCTCTTGGGGGTTAGTAATCATCATAGATTTACATGCATATAGACAAAAAATTAAGAGCTAGTATTTAATATTATTATTCTTGCTTTCAGGCAAAACATTTATTTAAAACATATGAATAATATCCTATAGTTTGAATGATAGTATAGGTAGCAAATAATTTCTGTATTATACCTTGCATGTATGATAGTGTCCTTTTTCAGTATAACCAGAGAAGTTAAATCAGATCAGCGCGATTCAAGCGAATAAATCAATGAGAGAATTCGACGTGCATAAATTGACGAGATAAAATTCACTAGATTATGGCCAAAGCACACATATGATGCCAGATGAGGTCTTCTGACTCCACGGCTTATACGGCCGATGGTTTACCCCAGCCCGGTTACGGCTACCGCAGACATAATTTATGAAAATTCTGCTCCTGACCGGACAGGCCGTGTGTTCGATGCACTTTTCGATTGGCAAAATGATTATTGATAAAACTTGTGTCTGGCATGCTATGTGGCGGCGGTGCCTCTTTCTCTAGACGACTTTCGATTTAACTTGGCCCGGGGAAAAAAAATATGATTCCTAGAAACAAGCACTGCCACCAAGAAAATAATAGCAATTGACTAGCTGCCAGAGCTCTTTTCGAGGACTTTACATAGACTCCCGAGCTTCATGAAAATTTACCTGTTAAAGGGGTTGTGTGCTGATACCTGCAGCTCCGTCAACAGTTTGTTTTGATTTGGATCCGTTTTTAAGATTCGCTTGGTTATGTCACTGGAACACGCGACTATCTATTATTTCCATGTCATCGGCAAAGTATAATTTTCCAGGCCCAATCGGCCATAAAACTTCGTGGTTGATGAAAATGACAATTACTCGAGTTATAATTAATTTGGGGCCTATACAATTGCTAAAGAGGCTATTAATTTTAAGATGGAGGGTTCGATCAAGATTCCCCGCCCTACAAATTTTTGTAATATCGAAGGTCTATGTATAAAGTCAACAAACGATTTTCCACCTTTACCCTAATTAATTTTCTCAACATTTTAACAGTACAGCACCCTTCAGCGCTCCTTTTTCATTCCTTGTTGTCCATTAGAGGCATATGTGGCTGGTCAGGCAAAACGGACAGCGCGCGACTGACTGAGGCAATTAAAAAGAGATCATCCCTCATCCCCCGATAGACTGACCTCTTTTCAAATATTCATAGATATTTCAGCTCGGGATGATTGATATTTAAGGCTTGACGCCCCCTTAAAGGTTTCAATTCATATTAAACTATTGCCGTCACATGTTCCTTTATTCAAACGTTAGCCGCGCCATATGATGGGGAAAAGGGCTAACCGGTGTTAGAAGAATGAATTTATAAAAACGAAATTTATTTGTCCTATATAAAAAATGAACCATGCAGTTTTGTCTAAGAAAAGTAGATATAGCTCTGTCTATTTCTTTCCATAATGTGAAATCAGCGCAATCAAAGGCGACAAATTTAAAAATTGAGTTTATTTTTTTATTGTATCTTGATTTCTTAAATCAGATTTCCATAATAAAATAAAATCATTCCGGCCCACTAAATGAAAGTAGAATTTAAATATTTTATTTTTTGATTTTTGTGTAAATTCTGTATACGTATTCAGGATTTCTTTTATTTTATTCCAAATTTCCCGAGTGAACCGAAATCGAGCCATAGTTGATTCTTTACATGTTTTCAAGATAAAAAGGATACTACCATTACCAGGAAATCCGGCTTTCACCAAATCATTTGAAAAATTATAGAAATTCGCGAATCAGACAAGTTAGCTCGGCACGCAGAAGATGATGTGCCGGATAATTTTCCCGTGGCAACGACGCACCTTCCTGCTGCCTTTCATTCGCTTTGCAAGAAATCCTAATTTGTTGTGTCGGCCCACGACTGCCGCACCGCGCCACCCGAGTTCCATGTTGAGCGGTTGTTTTCAACAGGAAAAACCGAATTGCAACATTTAAGCCCATGTTCGCCTGGCAGTATCTGGGTGTATCTCCGCCTTGCATAGAAGTTGCATTTCGCGTTATCACCGGCTGTCGCACTCGCGGATCATTTTTGCATTCATAACTCGAACTTATCATCGTGTGGGTATAACGGTAGTGAATGTCTTACAACAAGAAACCATTTCGAAATTTTTGCTAAAAAAAAGTGGAAAGGAGTTCGAAAAATGGTTCGCGGAGGTCACTTACTTGGGGTGCTGTTGTCCCTGTTAGGGCTATCACAGTCGACTATTAGCGCCTCATTGCTGGAGTCATCATTTGTACCAATTGTTGCGCCAGGTATCAAAATGTCTGGAAAATTGTTCGCTGTGACCTTTGTACTGCTCTGAGACCTTTCGCTTTGTGCAGGACTAGGCACGCTCGATTCAAGGAATCCTGCATCTTCGAAAACGCCCTCCTCTACTTTGACCCTCTTTAATATGTCCGATGGCTGTAAGAAAATAACCAATCCACTTCATATACATATGTAAATAAAAGAACGTTTATTAATTTTATTCACTAAATGATGATAAGGGCTGCTTTGAACAGCACTATCGAAAATAATTGTTAAAATTCATTACGACCTAAGTATTTTATTAAAAACGACTACTATAATACTTTTAAACGAAAAAAAATAAAATATTTTAGAAAAATAATGTTCAAGTACACACTAACAAAATTTGTAATATCCTAATCTCATTTGCACATTTTGAAATTTTGAAAATCCCATTCATGATTTGATTTTTCGGTGCATCGTGGACTAAAATTTTTTCTTGAAATCTATTTTCGACTTTCGGATTGTACCAAAATTCTTTTTAATAGCCATAAAAATTAGATAATCATACTAATCGTACTACGGATACTGTGAAAACTTTTAATTTTCTGAAGCACACTTTCTCAAGGTTCGACAGAGGAGGGAAATTAATTCAGGGCTAAATATAAATCTGAAATTATCCTTTTTCATTCATTTCCCCCCCTCTATGTAACTTAAAGAAGCCATGATTCGAAAAACTAAAGGTTCCTAAAGAATTATGGTCCTACAAATAATCACAGTATTGTATAAAAAAAAAATAGTTTACCTACTATAAAAAGAAAAGGAGGTTGCTATTTTTGTAAAATTAAAGACCAGGTTTTGAAACGCACGATTTAAGACTTATCAAAAACTAATAAATATAAAAGAAAAAAAATGAAAAACATTCCAGACGGCTCACCTAGCGTTACGAAATTTTATTTTGTTAATTTGGAACTAATTAAAAACAGGAAGGGAAGGGAAGAATTTAAAAAAATGCGTTATTTTTTAAATTTTCAAATTACGAAGGACATCTGGATTTCTTGATAGCGTTTCGAAAACTATTTCTTTGTGGACATATAATATATTGAATAGTATTGTTTTCCTATCCTTGAGAGATGTGAATCGAAATCTAGAATAAGTAATATCTACAGAAATTTGAGCGAAATTTTAGTTTAGAATTTTTTTTCATCCGCATTCTCCGGCGTTGAATCCGAAAAGTAAAATAAAAACAGAACCTAGAACTTAGGGGATCCAGCGAATCGCTGAGGTGGAAATTTTTAGGTTGAAGGCCGGTAGTGGCCAGGTATGTTACCGCCCACACCCTCCCTCGCACCTCGACAAGCTCGCTTTTGCGGGTTCATCACTTGAACAATTTTTTTTTTATTTCCTTGGCTGGTCGCGACAAAGTGCTCTGGTTATTTGCTGGCTAAAGACACATTTTGTTGCCATCTTCCAGGCCGACAGGTTCCTTACCGATGTAAATTTAACAGTCACCGTTCCGTTGAACGAGCAAAATCATTTAGCGAAACCGAGCGGACTGCAGCAGGTCGCGCCGCATTAATGTGGCAATCATTTCCTTGGCGGCGGCCCCGAAGAAGTCAAACATTAACTTTTCGTCGCCACCACCGATTTGTGGGGCTTATGGTCAAGGGGAATTCGCTAAGAAAGTAACCTTCTTTGACCGCAAACGTGCGGATCGGAAACATTTCCTTGAAATGTTCTCAGATTAAACCTCAGAGGCACGGAAGGGCCTCTGTTAGTTCATTCATGTTTGTTTGATGAATTTTCCAGCCAAGCGTAGCATCAATTTAACGCTGTGCTAAATCTCGAATCGGTTTGAAACTGCAGTATATATGTATATATTTTTTAAAATTCTCTCTCAATCAAATTCAACCGTTTTCCTGTAAAAAGTATCTTCCCGAAATGTATTTTTTTTTCCTTTTTTTAAAACAACTTATGTATGTCTGCAGGAAGTTCTTAAGCTAAGGAAGCAGCAGTTTATAATATTTTCCCACAGAAGTTTTTACTCACCTTAGTAATCATCTTGCGCTTCCTTTCCATGGTCGATTGGGCCTTATAAGGGTCCTCCTGAAGCGCCTTTCTTTCCTCCGTTTTCTGGCGATCTGTTCGATAATCAAAGAAAGCATTAAAAATTAATTTTGATAAGAACATCGTCTCCATCCGTCTGCACTTACATTTTAGTTCAATTTCTTCGTCGTCGAGCAGCAGAGACACGACTTCCTTCGGTTTAAGGGTGTCTGGCTTAAAGTTACCTCCACTTATGACCATTCGCTGGATCTGAAAGGAAAGGAGGTTTTAAGGCGCGATTAGATACCGCTTAGAGAGTTAAATTAATTTAAAAGGCGCCACAGTGTAGTCGTCCCCCGAAAGGGTTACTGAATTATAGCCACTCGTGACTATCAGTCGATGCAATGACTATACCGAGGCTCGGCAATTACAACCCGAAACAGGTGGACTTCCTGTCGTAAAATATGAAAGTACCACCGATCCGACGGGGGCACGTGTCTGCTTAAATTAAACAATACTTACATCGCGCGGCTGAGCCCCAAAGGGACGCTACCGTTGATGGGGCACGACTTTTGATTTTATCGGCGCATAGACCTACCTCACTCTTTTCCCTGGCACGCTGAAGTATCCTTTCCTCGATGGTTCCTTTACAGATGAGCCGGTAGACGGTCACTTGTTTCGTCTGACCCAGCCGATGGGCCCGATCCATGGCCTGTTGATCAACAGTCGGGTTCCAGTCGGAGTCGTAGAAGATGACCTGAATAATAAAAACCGCATAAGAAACAGCCCGAATACCGTCTTTTGATATAAAACAATTGCTCCGCCCTGTTAGCACAACCACACACACCCACCCAACACACCCACACCGGCGGGGAATCCACTTGTCGCCTGATTCTGTGCCTTGCATTCCATTGCGACTTTTTGATGTCGCCTCCGTGCACTCGAAGAGATCCGCGCTTGTAAATTTTCGGGGTCATGTCAAGTTCAAATCACGAATAAGGATCTTTTTTGTTTTTTTACTTTTCGAAAAAAAAAAAAAACCGAAAAAATATCTGCAGGAATCTTACCAGCAAAATATCAGCGAGTGCCGGACACGATTGCCGAGAAGACATGACGGCACGATTATGATCACCTGAAAGATCTACCAGATATACAAGCGAATCTTGGCCGCCTGCAACGAAAATCGGCAGATTTATGGTTTCAGATGTTTCTGTAGATTCAACACAAAAACAATACTCTTTACTCTTAAAAAGGACGAATAAAACTTATCGGGTTCGATTCGAAAATATCTTCAATATTTGAACGAGACTTTTCCAAAAAAAAATAAATAATAAGCAATATTTAACACATTTACTTATAAAAACTTGTTATACTCGTAAAGTTTATACAAACTTCATTTTTTGTTTGTGCTGTGGAATGTCCTTCCCATCACTGTAAAACAACAAATACCGAGAGACAATTTAAACGAACTTAAATTATCGATATTGCTATGATAATTGTTTTGATATTTTTTTACCTTATTTACTCAATAATTCAGATACCTTTTGTTTTTATTACTATTGTTATTTTTATTGAACAACTCTGATGCTCACACATATGTACATTTCTGGACTTTTAATTTTAACCCTAGATCACTAAATTTAAATCAGTGTTATTCTGTCACTAATCATTCGACTTACAAACTACGAATCAAAAACAAGTATACTTTTAATTTTTATATTTCCTTTATTTATTTGAAACAAATTAGCGTAACATAAGAGAAGCATTATATTATATTTCAATTAAAAAATGGAAAAGTGGTAAAAATTATTGTTTGTACTCTGGGCAGATGTTAGAAGTGTATCTCACTACAAATAACCTTGTTGTAGTAATTTCATACCTGTTTTGTCATTCTATGTATGTATATGTTTCTAGGTGGACAAAAACTGAAAATTTTACATTTCTTTGTCGCACTTTTAATCGTGCCTTCATTATGCTTTTTAATATTCAAAATATGTTCTATATTTGTTTTTACGAAACATTTTAATATTGGACTGTTAGACGACGATTGATGTGAATCTCGAAAAAATTTTTAAAAAAAAATAGAACCGACTCCAAAAAATCCCAAGCCCTAAAAAGTATAAAATAAATATAAAAAATAAAGGCCTCTTCTACTACTTTCAACATTAAATACCAAGACTTTCCTAGACTTTTGAAGTCGGTGTGAAAACCTATACATATATATATTTTGTTTTTTGTTGATTTTCTCAAAAAGCGCTGAATCAATTTCGATAAAATTTATATGGGACGACCTCTGAAGTATGACCTACCAAACAAAAAAAGAATCATCAAAATAAAATCAATTCATAATTGGAGGAATGATCTCGTAACGACATACAAAAAAAAAAAAAACATACAGTCGAATTGAGAACCTCCTCCTTTTTTGAAGTCGATTAAAAATAACAAGTGAATAAACAGCTTACTATTTACTATTTATCTCGAATTCGTAAAACTGGTACATCATAAGGTTAAATTTTTGTACAGATTCTCTAAATAAATGATAAAAAGAATTTAACATTAAAATTTTTTTCAATGAGAATTAGGCCACCTTAAAATTTTCAGTTTATATATTTATTCATAACTTAAAGTTTTAAGAATAATTTAATTAAGCATTGAAACATAGATAAGCAAATAAAAAATATGTATGAAACGTAAGAATTAAAGGTAATATAAGTTCAACGAAGAATTAACATAATTCAGAATTGTTAAATTTTCGATCTTAACAAACAAACGTAATGTGATAAATTATCGCACCTTCTCGATACAAAACTTTATCCTATTACCTCTTGCAAGATGAAAAATGGTCAACCTGTCGCCCTTTTAACTCGAAGAGGGCAAATAACTTCAGCAGCAATCAATAAAAATCTTATTTAAGAGGAATTTGCAACTATTCTGGGGACCAACAATCCATTCGAAGATGGATTTCTAATGTGCTAGAAGAAAATCCGTGTGGTGTGGAGGGAGGAGACAAGACGAGATATTTCCAACCTGCTAAGAGGTTAAATGTGAAAAATCAGCAAAGCGTCTTCACCTGAATCTTGGTAGGAATTTGCCGCGGATAAGAAGTGCCGACGATATCCAAGAGGTCTGAACCAGCATCGAAATAATGTAGACAGGAAAACATAAGAGGCAAAAAGGAACTTGGTGTTTTATTTAGAAATATGCACTTGCTGGTGAGTACTCGGCAAGGATAAGGCCTGAGTAGAGATTCGCGTATACAAAATCCGGCTTTAGCAAAGTGACAGTGATAAATATCCCGCGGGAGGCATTTGAATAAATCTCCCAGGGACGACTAGAGCTCGAGCTCGGATACTATTTTATCTCCGAAAATTTCTGTCCCGCAGGAGTTTGTGAAGTGGCAACGACTTGGCAACAACAGAATCCGAAGATTCGCCAAGAAGAAATCCTCGACTTGGCCAGACTTGATCGATGATAGCGACGAAACTCTTTATGGTGGGCTCGTAAAACACAGGAAATGTTCCCAAAACAGGCAGCCGCCTAAGTAGTTCGTAAAAGCTGGATGAACCCATCAACAAAATATTAATAGCTTGTCAGCCGATAGCACACCGGTAATCGTTTGTAGTCCAATCAATGAATGGATCTAGAAGATTAGTGGTCGGCTGAACCAGATTATGTCGCGAGCTGCGACGGGAAACTTTCCGGGGCCCCTCATTTGCCTAAATGGTCTGCCTCATGATGGGACTGCTTTGTGACAGCTCGATTTGTCTGGAAATCGAATAGGTTTCACTTGGCCAGGTGGGCAAGCATAAAAAGTTATTTATAGTCTTCCTGTAGGTTCGACTTTAGTTGTAACTTTTAACGGACCAAATAAAGCGAAGAACTTTTTGGAAAACGAACTAAACAGTGATTGGATTCGGTAAAATTAATTGTCGCTAATTTAGTCCTGTTTTTAATTGAATCCTCTTAACTGAATCTATTGTCGTCGAGAAGACGTGATTCCCTAGACAAAACGTCGCCGCCTTTTAAATTTTCCACTCTCTCAGTTTGTTTAATCAAAAGAAATCGGCAAAGGCCCAGAAGAAAGCGATTAATTCCTGTCGAGACCGGAGGAGCGGGAAAATAGTCTGCCTGGAGAGACAAATTGCAGGATGCAAGGATAGAACGTGTTTTCCTGATGGAGAATTGAATAAAAGAAGATTGAAAGCCGAAAGTATTGTCTACCACGCATCTTAAAAAAAAAAAATGCCGCTTTCTTAAAGGGATAAACGAAAGAACAAGGACTGTATCCGGTCGGAAGAGTTTGAAGAAAAATGCCGGCACAACTACTGTTCTCAAAAGAAAGGCTTAACCTTATGAGCGGTGTCTTATTCCAATCACGCAGTGCGTTATTTTTTAATTCAGATTAACAGTGGAAA
Organism: Machimus atricapillus; assembly: GCA_933228815.1. Taxonomy (NCBI): domain Eukaryota; kingdom Metazoa; phylum Arthropoda; class Insecta; order Diptera; family Asilidae; genus Machimus; species Machimus atricapillus. The sequence continues at coordinate 10,910,179 of OW121785.1, forward strand.
AGGGACGTCAAGCGTAAAGAGTCATAAAACAATAGAGTTTCAGATTTTTAAAACTCTAGAATTTTGAAAGATTGTGAGTTTTGGATCAAAGATACTGCTCAGAGGTGTTACCCTAATTTCCGAATTACTGTGGTTGTGGCTCACAATTACAATCGATATTAATATCCAATGAAATATGGCAAATTGGCAAATACCTACACATGATTTTGAATTTCAATCCTTGTTAAATTTCGAAACATAAATTATTTTTTAAGATTTTTTTTAATGTTCTGTACCAAAAATTGAAAAACCTATTTTCTAGTCCAAACATATACATACATACATATGTATTATGTAGAAACAAAATAGAAAAATCATATTTTCCGTAAGTTTAATGGGCAACTCTATCAAATAAAATTTGATTAAATGGACATTTTGAACAATATTTAAAAAAAAAAAACACTAAAAATCAACTTCTATTTATATAATACTGTGAACATTTTTAGGACCACTTCAATGTTTCGGGAACTTTTAATTTTCTGAAGTATATTTCTATAGGTTCGACAGAGGAGGGAAAACAATTCAGGGCTAAATTTAAAAGTTTCCTTTTCCATTGATTTTCCCCTCTCTGTCCAAATTAAAAAAGGAATTGTTCAGAAAACTGAAGGTTTCCGAAGAATTAAAGTAGTTCTTAAAATATTCACAGTACTGTACTATAATATATATTTTTTTACTATTCAATGAATTTGCAATTTTCTCATATCTAACCGATATATTTTATATCTAGGTTAATAAATCAAGTTATTTTTTTTATACAGGCGGCAATCTAATGATTTTGTAGACTAGGTACTGTATAAAATCTTTCCAAATACCTTATGATTAAGAGTGAGTAAAAAAAAAATTCCATTCACTCGGAAATACAATGTAATTTATATGGTGATGTTATGAGGACATCAAATGCATAATTATTCGAGACGAGTGCGGTAATAAATAATTGTCCCACGAAGTAATTCCGTATGCCACCCACAATGAATGAATCAGTTTCAGAACTTGGGCACCAAACTGAGCCGCCCTTGGCTGATTACCAAACCTGTCAATGGTTAAAATTTTTATTTCTTAGACGTGACCACGGCGGCGGTGCAGGGCATTAGACGTTGTTATAAGAAAAGAACTGGAAATTCTGTTGGAGACGTGCGTGGTTACTGTTGCAATGATAAAAAAAAAAATATCTAGGGTCAAATGTTTTATACAAGTCCACCTGTTCAACAGCTCCTCATCCTTTTCTCACGGTTCGAAATATTTTCAGTTGATTTCTTTTTTTTTTTAGAAAGAGGACTGGGTCAGGTAAATCAAATTTCAGTCTCAATTGAAAATATCTTTTATGTGTGAAAATTATTGGGCTCCTTTGCATCCGTGAGCACTGTGGGTGTGGATCTAGTAGAAAATAAATTGTATCTCTTCAGAAACAATTCTGTTTTAGTGCCACTGTCGTTTATTTTGAAATTCTGAGGGTAATGTAAACCACTCGTCGAAAGCGCATAATTACAGATGATCTTTAAGCAGGGGAGGTTTGGCCCTCTTTCAGATTCAAGAGGCCGCCAAATATGTGCCCCATTTGCTTGAGTTTTATTGACTTCTGCCAGTGACAAGGCACTCAATTGATCTTCGAGCGGGAGGGGCTGGGTTATTTTATGGGCTGTTGATGTAAATAAACTCAGCGTAAGACGCGTGTGTCGCTCGTGTGGTTCCCTAAGCGTAGCCTGCGTTTGATTGATAAGCACAGCGGTAATAATCAAGGAAAATTCCACAAATGAAACATTTTTCTCCCTTCTCTCTCGAAAAAAAAAAAAAAATTTATAAAAATAATTATAATTACTGAACCTATCTCATCCCAGCTTGTCCCTCCACAACGATGAGGAGATTATTATACATATAATTTTTCGCTTGATACTGAAAGGCAGTTAACTTTCATTACACGCAATTAGGTCCAACTATTTACAAACTCTTAGAGCTCCAGGTCGCGGCGGAGTTATTCCTTTTAATTTTCCTTTAGAATCATAAAATGCATGCGGTGCATCTCAACGCGCGTGCATTACTCCAGACCATAAATGAGGAATACGCGTCCAATTTACAGCTCGGATGAGTGTTTATGAAGTGACTCGGGGGCATAAACACGTATCAACTGAGTTTACGATGCATTTACAGCGAGAATGAAAGTCGTGTCCCAGGAATTTACCTAATGCAGGAACGGGAGGGTGGGGTATATGCCTGAAATAATCTCGACTTAGTTCAAATTAAGGCGCAAACGATATTTTTCCAAGGTATATATGCTCACAGACGGTCCTGGATGAATAGATACTTCTTTTAATGGTTCTCATGGTGCTGTAAAATAGTCAATATCTGCTGGGTTGGGAAAAGTAAAAAGATCCAATATAGACTCGTTTTAGTATCTTTTGGACTATTCAGTAAATTAATTTACATTTCAATAGTCCAACATTGCTTGCTATTTCCTTTCCTCCACCTTAAGTTGCATTAAAAGATTTTTAATTTACACAAGCCGAAGGGAATATTCAATATGTACATATTTACTCGTAAAGCAATAGATAATGATATTATACTTAACAATTTCTTAGAAGACATTAACAGAAACATTTATTTCTTCGAAATTATTACAGTATATAAAAGGATAATGTTTCAAAAAGATGTGCTCTTTAATTCAACAGATATATGGCGGACACCTTTTAAGTATCAAAATAATACGACTAATTTATTATTAAAACATTAAAAGAGCTGACTTCTGACTTAGGAATTTTATATTCCTAATTGAAACTGGTCCTCACAGTTTAACGGGCATATACATACTTTTAGAACAATTTATAATAATTAGAACAGATATAAAGACTTTCACGATTCCATCTTGACTTGAGATAGGCTTAGAATTCAAAATTGCGAATCTATTGCAATATTGAGAGTTTCTAACGATACTTAAATTATCAAGGCTCAATTTGTTTACATAACATTGTGACATTCAAATAAAAAAAAAAACGATTAGACTGAATTATTATCATCTATACTCTACCCATAAACAAATACATGGGAACTGTTATATTTAAAGGTCAGGTCAAAAAAGGACATTTTTAGGCCCATCATAATACAGAGTTTCCTTTCTCGAAAAAAAACAAATTTGATTCTTCAATTAGACAAAAATCAATCATTGAATTTAATGCGATTGCTTCTATAAATAAAATTAAAAACACCTCTATTACAAAATTTCGCAACGAGAAAGAATATAACTATCGACTTCACTCTTCGGAACTAAGCATATATCGGATAGCCAAGACAGAACACCAAAACCACAGAAGTCTTGCAATGGACTAATCGAAGCTGAAATCTCATTGAGGCGTTATAAATCTCCTTATAAGGCGCATAATTTAAGAGTCGCCGCATTTCGCTGCCACTGCCACTGATGGTATTGTTTTGATCTATGCTTATATGCTCGCCGTGCAATTTTATTTATGATTCTGAAGCAGCAGTGATACTGATTTTTGACCTGTGGGAACCGACTTGTTTCCACGCCGCATAACAATGCTTTTTACATGCACGCCGTTTTGCCATAATTTAGCAGGAGCCATCGTTGAGTCAGTATACTGATGAATGATTATAAATTTACCAGGTCATATCTCTTCAGATAGTTATGTTTTGCATATAAAATTCTGTTTTTCTTCCACTTTTTTTTTATTTAATTTGAATGCTATTTTGCTTATTTTAAAACAGATCTTTTGTAAAGATTTCTTTCTATTTAATTTAATTCTAATTCTACAATTGAATTTTCCGTTTTTTTTTACTAGCCAGAGTGAATTTGGTATTTGTGATAAATTTTGACATACACTAAACACTAGCCATTTTAGTAAAACTAAAAGCAAAATAAGGGAAGTGTTAAACCCTTACGAATTACATATTTTTATTGTAATTTGCTTAGCTAAATCAACTTATAAAATATGTAATTTTTGAAAGCTTTCTGATATACATACATACATGTATGTCATGAATTGGAAAACAATCGAAGACCAAAATAAATTGCGAAAACTGTTGATGTTGATTTATATAAATCTTTTTTGCTGGATACCAAAAAACTGGTTGTGGTATCATTTGTGGGAAGCTATTACAGAAATTTGTCCACTCTTTAGGTATCGGTATCACAACAATTTTTTCGGCAGAATGAGGAAACATCTAGACTTACTGCCGTTCTGACTTACTTACCAAAAAAATATTATTTTCCATACAATTTTATCTTACATATCAACTTTTAGCAATGACATTCCATCGCTTAACCTTAATATTATTAATAAGATCCTGACTAACGTACTAAACAACAAAAACCAATGCAAGATCAATTAAATTAACACCGCGCTACTGTTGTAAGATAATTTAATTATAATGCCTCTCGTAAAATTTAAAGTGTTGCGTTTACGCAATTTAATTTGCACTTATTAAAATTTCTTAACATTATAAATTTATAAAAAAAAAAACTTACCCAATTAAAATTTCCAATTAAGCCAACAAGAAATGTTTGGTCTATAAACCAATACTTCGGAGCGAGGTGATGTTATATACCTTTTTTTTTTTGCTTTTTGGGTTACACCTGCAACAAAATTCGACAAGCAGACCCCTTTTAGGAGTGCGACGCAATCAGCCAACCCTTTCATTAGAATGAATTCCCAAAAAATAATTAGAAGGAAACATTCGTGTTACACCTGTACTATCCACGGCATTCAGAACGAAGTGTGATAGCCCTAACTTAATCACCTTGACCGATATACAGAGAACAAAAAAAAAAAAACAAAAAAAAAGGGTTATCCTTTTCAAAATATCTACATACAGGCGAATTGCATTCCTTATAAGTTTCACGGAATTTGTCGGTCTACGTCCGGTTAGTTGTCGTTAGACAAAAACAACACGAAAGAGCGAAAACGAAGGAATTGAGCGATCATCACTGATGTTTATGGTCTGGTGAGCTCACTTCCACCTGATGGCATTAGACAGGTCGTCTAAGGAATTTATTTTCCATAATTGCGGCGCATTAAGCGGAATACCGAACTGCAGGTTGCACGGCAACAGAGGCATTTTTAAAAAAAAACAAGAGGGTGGAAAAAGGGTTGGAAGGTACTTACTGTGTCAGCTGCCGTTAGATTAATTCCCAAACCGCCAGCTCGGGTTGATAGAAGAAAAACGAAGATGTCAGCTCGACTTTGAAAGTCAGCGACCATATCACGTCGGGCGGAAATTTTACTTGAGCCGTCAAGTCGCATGTAACGATGTTTTCGATGCCACATGTACTCCTTTAAGTTAAATGAAAAGAGAGGAAGACACGAACTAGTTAATGAGCCAGAACTGATGAAAAGGTTAAGTATACATACCTCAAGGAGGTCAATCATTTTTGTCATTTGCGAATAAATGAGTACTCGATGACCCTGAGCCTTTAAGCGGGTTAATAAACTATCCAAAACAGAAAGTTTACCAGCATCAGAGACTAAAGTTTGCTTATCTGGAATTGCAATAGATGACCATCCAGAAAGCGGTCTACATCCATCCAGCCCACTTTGGACCAATGCGTAACCCTCAGGATTGTCACACTGTTCATGTCGAATATGAGCCCAAGTTGCAGCTCTACTTTCGCAACTGGAACACACATTTTTATAAGTAACAATCACTTTTTTTTATGTTATTTTAATTTCCCTACTATTGTCGGCGCCCTGTCGCTTGAACCTTTGGTACTAATCCATAAAGGAACCTGGGCATATAAATTGGTTCACAGGTGTACAACTGTGGCGGTCTATTTTTATGGGGAAATTCTGGTAATAAGGACGTTGGAGATTTTGGTATTCGGTCCAATGGCGTCTTGGAAGGCGGCCGTCCTCTAGGCGGAGATACGAATACCTAGAAATATTTATTAATCAACTTGTTGTCTTTGTCCAAATCGAAAATGTTCAAAATTACCTTTTGTTCCTCTGCGATTGGTTCTTCCTTAATATCTGGATTATCTGTCTTTAATGTCGGTTTATAAATCTCAACCTTTTCCCTTTTTCTGCTCCTGATCACACGGTGTTCTATTGTTTCTTGCATATTAACTGTTTGGAAAGTACCAAACGTATAAACAGAACTTTCTGCGACGACCACCGCGGTAAAAAGAAAATTCTTGATGATGCTACCCAAGAACATATAATTCTTGTGTAATTTTCTTTCTATCGTGGGTTCTAAAAGCATGAACCGGACGCAACTATAGCCGTACCACCATTCACGCCGGTAGTTCAGTATTTTGTGATACTCTTCTCTTTCTTTGCAGTTCTTTAAGCTATGGAAAAAGGAGTTGATACATTATTGAAAAATAAATCGCGACAAGGGTAGAAGAAAGCTAAAAAGAAAAGCTAAAAAAAAAAAAAATGTCGTACTTACTAATATATGAGGCCCTCCAACGTCACACCTTCAATTTCACGAGAAGTTAGATCAATAAATCTTGAAAAAGAAAAGCCATTGTTAAGATTTAGGTCCACATACCGCGGATAGTTAACGTCACGTTTTTTCTCTGTTTTTGGAAAATTGGAGCTTTGGATGTTCTCTGCCTTAAATATGCTAAACCTGAAGTGAAACTTACTCTGATTAGCTGTAGACTCATTTTTATTAGACATACTTATTGTATAAAAGATGTTTTTTACTTGGTATTGATCTTATGAGTAAACCATCATCAAAGATCAATCTCGGTAGCACGAACTGCTCACATTTCATCGAAAAGGGACTTTTTGCGTCCCGCCTCTCGAAGAGCTCTGGGTGATTGCATACCTTCCTAAACTGCATGACAAGATTCATCAGGTTGGAAGTGAAATTTTTGTCCACAGAGTGGCCATCTCCGCCCACTGTAAAATGTAGAAGATCTTCTATGCGAATCTTTTTTTTTAGAGCAATATAGAGCAATTTTTGTCTAGTCGTCAACGGACAATAAACCATAATTTCAATCTTATCGGAGAGTTCATTTTCAACATCCTTTTTAATCCGTCGCAACATGAAGGGTTTGAGGATCATGTGTAGTCGAGAAATCTGTCTTTCATCAATACCCGTTTTGTTCTCGGCATGACTTTCTATGTCTTTTGAAAACCATTCATTAAATTCATCATGCGAATCGAAAAGTGTAGGCATAATGAAGTGAAGGAGTGCCCACAGTTCTGCCATACTGTTTTGTATTGGAGTACCACTGAGCAATAGACGGTTCCGACAATTAAACCCTAACAGCAGCTTCCATCGCACTGAAGAGCTGCTCTTAATAGCCTGGGCTTCGTCCAACACCATGTATTGCCACTTTATTCTGTTAAAATACTTATAGTCGGACACAACAAGTTGATAGCTGGTAATCACTACATGAAAGCTGGCATCTTTCGTATGGAGATCTTTCTGCTCCCAGAACTGGCGTAAAATTTTCCGCTCATTCGGTGATCCCCAGTAAGGAACCACATTAAAATCTGGAACAAACCTCTGCATTTCTTGCTGCCAATTATGCAGCGTTGAGGCTGGGGAAATTATTAAGAATGGGCCCCAAACCCCATAGCGTTCTGCTATATGGCAGAGGAAGGCTATAGATTGGACAGTTTTACCCAAACCCATTTCATCAGCCAATATCCCACTAATACCTTGGTCATAAAGGTTTGCAAGCCAAGTCATACCCTTGAGCTGATAACCTTTTAATACTCCCTTAAATATGACAGGCTGTGGGTACTCCGGCACCCCATCGGCTCCAATTTCTGGAGCTACAAAATTCGGTTGAGCCACCACATCAAACTCTTGTGTTCGCGCTCGCTCAGTGTTGAAAGCATCAGAGGCATTCTTCTGTGCCTTTTGCTTCATTAGCTCACTAAAAGGGGAATTATTAATAGATATTTTTTTTTTTTGTATATGCAACCCTAGTTATACTGTACCTGTTGTAATCATCTATAGCAGCTAATCTGGGATTAACTTCTTCATCCAATTGATTAAGTATCCTCAGTTGTTCCTCCTCAGTGCCATGGCCAAGTTTCTTCGACATAAAATGGGCATAAAGTTCGGTTTGAGTAATCAAGAAATTAAGTTTCCTCTGCTGTCTCTTTGCCTCTATGATTTCCACATCTAATTTCCTTTGCTCCTCGGCTTCTTTCTCCATACGTCTCCTTGTCTCCCGTTCAACTCTATCGTACCTCTTCCAATATCCTTGCATTTCTCGAGTAAGTCGCTTTGCTCGCCAAAGAGTTTCCTTCATAATTTTTTGCGATTGCATAGCACGCTGTCGGATAATCTTCATGCACATAGTGGAAACTCGTTTGCATCCCTGCACCATCTCTTTGTGATTATTAGCCTTTGCTCTTTGGACTTTACCCAGCTCCTTCTTGGCCATAAGTTGCCAAATTTTGCGACGCCTTGCTGCCATCACTTCGGGCGTCTTAGGCCAGTTGCCTTTTTTTCGACCTCTCCTTGAAGGCTGTGATCCAACAATTGGACTATGTGGCTTCGAATCGAAATCATCCTCAGGCTCCTCTTTCATATTTAGAATGGACTCATCCCATTCTAAATCACGCAATTCCGGATCAATTTCTCCACGCTCCTGCTTAGTCCTTGCAGCTCCTCCTTGTTTCCGGATTTTTCCAGGACGTGCCACTTTATCTGTTTTTTTCTCCCGTTCTCTTCTACGTTTTTTGACCCCAACCACGGACAGTTGATGCTCCGGAAACATATCATAGTTAGCCAAAAAACCAGTTCCATAGTATCCATACTGAGAATTCTAAAATCAGAATCGTTAAATTTGTGATTTTAATTTGCTACAATTACAAAAATCCAATTAAATTATTTCGTCTTTCAATCGACTTATTTACACACTTTGAACAACAAATAAATTGAAACCAAAAGTTATTTCAATGAATTTATGAGAATTTTAAGACTTTATTGGGGACTTTTTATCAAAAATGTATTTTCGTAAGCTCTTTTCGATGCTTATGATCAACTTTTAGTCGCAGAAATGACGATATTCACACTATGGCTCTTAGTATGGAAAACGAAATCGAATTAAAGTGAAAGCCCCAATTTAACAGTTTTACTGCAATGCTACAACCAAAAAAACACTGTAACTCGAGATAGAGAAAATTTATAAGAATGAATAAGGCGAGAATGGTAAGGAACCATACAGGACTCGTCAACAGCGCAAGTGATATCTATAATAAACTTTCAGAAGAAATAAAAAAGATCTAAACAAATTCACAAGAGCCATAATGGATTATTTTAGAAAGGGACCAACTATCAAATAAATATATGAGTGCAATTATAATCTTACTATTGTAGGTATAGATAAAGTTTTTATATTAATACTGCTTTATTTATGTATATTAATAACACTAGTTTACAAAATTCAATTCTTTTTATGTGGCCTTTGTATGAGATGTATTTTTTTGATATGTTTAATGATAGCTAATCCTTAGCGTGAAATTCTTTTGTTTCCATCACGTTACGTTTTTGAGAAAAATAGGATGAAAACTAAAAAAAATCGTATTTTGAGTGTATTTGAAAATTGAATTAAAAAATAATGCAACGTGAAAAGTGCTCATAACATGGGTCAAATGAAAGCCTAAATCCTTATCTTATCTAGATTTATGGTATGAAGTACAAAAATTCCATAACCTTTACTAAACGAGGAAGTAGTTTTCCATGAGCGTGCGCTACTTGTGAGATTCTCATTCACTATCAACTGTATGAAGCAATTAGTTAAAAGAGAAAAGTTAAATTAAGAGAGTATTTTGAAAATTCTTAACGACTTCAGTATTTTAATATAAAATCTAAAGGTTCAAACTTTTACATTACAAGCTCCTATAATAATCCGTCATTTTATTATGAATTTTTAAAAATATTCAAAATACGATATTTTGTACTCTTCGAACCTATTTTTCTTAAAAATATGACGTCATAAGATATTTTCGTTTATGAATTTGTAATCTACAGAAAATAAACTATAGAAACCATACATATATCACTTGTTTAGGGGCAAAATTATTGTAAACTAGTGTAATTGGGCTGTAATAATAGTTATTAACTAATTATCCATATTATTATGTACATATGGGTAATGCGAGACTAGGCGGACTTCAGCGCTGAATTAGTGCACTAAGTCCGCGATTGATGCGACGCGAGTGCGGAATTCAATAAATATATAGGATATTCATATTTGTGTTAGTGATTGACAGCTCTATTACATTTGTAGTGGTGCGTTCCACGGAAAAATAGACCGGTGAAGTGCGCATCCCCTAGTCTCGCATCCCCCTATGTGTTCATAACTGCACTGCTCAGTTTTCTGAACGGTTTTGGTGATAATAAACTTTTTTTTTAAAATCAATGTAATATAGGCATTTCAGGAAAGGATCGACAGAGCCTAAATTCTAACGCCGGAGAAGTGCGCCATAAAATCAATTAATATAATTATAAAAGAAATGTTTATTCCACGTACAGCCTCTCCGTTTCCATTTGTTCCTACATGTATGCCACTCAATATATCTCTACCACCGCCATTTTGACTTTATAACATAACACACGTCATGATCAAAATGGAGGGGTTTAAAGAATCACGCATACACATATGTATGTGCATACACAAACACATCCATGCACCCATACTCTGCATAGTTACACGTCAAAAATACGGTTAAATCCAATTTTTAATACTAAATAATTTTTATTTCGTTTTTAAAGTCTAGTTTTTTCTCTACATTGTTTAAATTTACTTACGTTTGCCGATTTGTAGTACATTTCGCGATATTTCTGCTCCTTTACATGATTCCGTAACATTTCGCAAATGTACTCATCTTCGTCTGAAATTTCAGATTCTGTTTCAGTATCGCTAAGAAGTAAATCTTGAAGCCATTTTCTCTCTGCGCCCACCTGAATAAAATTATAAGCATGCATTTTATCGTTTCGCCGATCTGAAATTAAAAAGTTTTCCATTTATATATTCCTGCAAAAAGTGATTGTGCACCTCCGTACCCATTTTTGTCATCCGTATGCCTTTGAAAACTTTATCTCCTGGATTCAGGTTGTCCAATTCCACATCAGACCCATCGGAGCTGCTGCTGGTCAATGGTTGGGAAAGAGCGCTTTGGGCGTATTTCATAAAGGGGCTAAGGTCAAGGCCAGACTCCAAACGCTGGAGGTGCAGCGGCTTCGCTAAGTTTTGGCTCACGGGCGCTTTTGTCTCATTCATGACTGTGAGTGAGAAGCAGATTTTTATTACCAAAAACAGACTCAAATCATTCAATGAAAACCAATTGTCAGGTTCAGCTGCCAAAAGGTAATTTAAAGACTAATGTAATTAAATTTTTCTTTTTCCAAGGTAGACAAATTACAAGGAGCATCACAATTGAATAGAGTTTCATCCAGCCATTCAATTCAAATTAAGGTAGTGAATGTTAGGGTTAGAGTACAGTTCTAATTTTTAAATTAAATCTATGTAAAACTCGACTAAAGCAGTTTTTATTAACAGGAAAAGTGAGGTTATGTATCTACAGTGCCCCACTTTTGAGGTAGTTTTCAAAGACCCAAAACATTCCAGCGGTGAGAAAATGCTTAAATTACTTCAATCTTCGAAAAGGTTTGACTACAATAAGATGGGAATCCACGTGAGAACATTTCTAGCAGCATTTTCCCCCCCAGACGATCAGTCACTCAGTTTCTGATAATTGCGCCAACCTTTTACAAATCGTGCCTTCCGTTGGTTTTCTTAAACCCCTCCGTTCCGCCAGATACTGTGCATCGAAAACGATAACACCAAAAATTTCATCGCAATTCGCCTTTTCCACTCGAAATATCACACACCCACATCTGTCAGAATCACCGCGAATCCAAACTTGAAATGAAACTGAGCCTGGCCGTCATGAGGAGGAAAGGCGAAATTCAAAGAACGAAAATTTCGGCTGTCAGGCAACAAAAAGCATCTACGCGAGACACCGCCATTTTTGTTATGACGGATGACATTGACAGTACAGTGGCATTGCCGAACGATACAAAGGGCGATTTGTTTGTTTATCTCCTTATCGACTTTTTGTAGGGACAAATTTAGGAATTAAGAGGACATTGGCGATTTAAAAGAGCATATTTTATTTTACAGAATCTTGAGGAAAAACATTTTGGTCCATTAAACAGTCCTCGTGAAGGAGTGACATGGACAATTTAAAAAATTCAGTTATTTGTTTTGAATATGGCTTTGAACCATTTAGCAGCACGTCACACTAAGCGCGGCCAGCGACATCTATTAACTTTGTAAACGATTCGTACTAGAACGGAATAGACGAGTGTACTTGATTAGAAAATATATTTACTTATGTAGATGTAGATCCTTTATAATTTTGTTAATACTGTGAAGTATGCAATATGTTTAAATATTTCACTTAAACACTCTTCTTTATGTACTAATAATTTTTTTATTGTTTTGTCACAAGTTCTATTCTATTCTATTTAATAAAATAAAAATATGCATTCTGCTTTATTAATTCTAAGAAGACAGTATACAATTAATGAATTCAATATTCTCTAATATGTACAAATGAAATTTATGTGTCCCAAGTTAAGCCATGTGTTCTGCATGGGCAAGCTGGCATGCCCGAGTGCAGTACCACTGGTTGAACTCTGCTTTCTTCTTTTTGCATCCCTGGCAAACAGGAACCTCATTTTCGTCGAACTCTTGACGATCATCGGCCTCGGCATCTAAATTTAACATGTTTTCGTCTTTTACTCGTTCTCTGATCTCTTTTAGCTGCTGCTGCTGTTGGTGCTGGAATTCCTGCTGTCCTGAAAGTACCGACGCGCCGTAGGTCCTATTGTTGGCCGCCAGGGAGCCGGATGTTGCTGCTGCTGCGGACGAGGAGGCCAACATTGTTGAAGTCGACGGCATCGGGACCTCTGGTGAAATACTAAGCCCTGCTAATGCAAGGCAGAACGTGGAAGTTGGTTGTGGCAATATATTTGCCGAAATAAGAGCTCGATAAATTGTCTGGATATTTCCTTGTTCTTTAGCTAAGTCAGAACTCGTCATATTGGCGCGATTTAGTATGATGCTTCGAGCAATACTGCCGGAGTTTCTAGTAGACACCTTACTAGTCGTTGCAGTACCAGATAAATTTGAATTGGGAGCTGGTGCAGAAGTGTTTGACGTTGAAGAAACTAATTTAAGGGGTTTAGAAAATGGATTTTGAAGAATGGTATCGTTTAAAGTGTTTTACCATACTATACTTACCAGCCATTCCGACTTCAAACTGGCCTAATTCGTTTGGCTCAGCCTCATTTAGATTTTTATCAGTTTTTGCTGCTTTGTCTTGGTTTGTTTCATCGGCTTTGATTTGTTTGTCCCTGTTCTTTTCGTCGTCGTCGTCCGAAATTTCAATAACGTCCTGCTTCTCGTCGTCGCTATCTGATATTATTATTACCTCGACCTCGCATTCCTTCGTCGAAGATGACTTTCCGCACTCCTCCTCCATTTCAACATCCGTGTCCGTGGCTGCGCCTCCTGCGGCAGTTTTCAGATCCGCTGTTTTTTTCGCTGCGTCCTCCGCCATGTTCGCGACCATATGTTTCTGATCTTTATCGCACTTTTCATCCCTTTTATTTTTCTTAACATTTAATTGTTTGGCTGCCCTTTTCTTTTTTCTGCATAAATTTTTACTTTCCATATTTTACAATTTGCGCTACAACATCCGATGCATTCAGAAGTTATCTATACAATAAGGTTATAAGATGGCGGCACTCTCTATACTAACCCAAACCACCATTCCATATGCATTTCGAAAATTTGGATGAAATTAAATTTTCCCTTAGATAAGGCAGCAAAGCACTACTGCCCACCATTCCTTATGTAAATTCTCATAAGAGCGAACGAGACAGCAGTAGGCAACCATCCACTGCTCCCCTAGAACGCTTACGCTATAAAAAATAAATGTGAACACTTTTTTTATTTAGTTTTAGTTTTACGCCATATGCAATATCAATGCATGCGTGTGGGGTAGGTAGGCGGCCATGGTGCTAGTGCAAACCGCTTGGATTCTAATAGGATGTGTTTGAATTAAAAAAGGAGGAAGAGGCAGCCACACACACGTCGATTGTAAATTTTTTTGTTTTATTCTATTGTTCTATTTTTCCAAAAGTGGTGCAAACCGGTTAAACGACAAGTTCGATTTGCGCTGCACAAATTCTCCCCAACGTGCAGGATCCTTGGAGACATTTTCCCTCTCCTCTCTTGCCGCTTTCCAAGAAAACCGGTTTGCAGCACCTTCAAGAATACTCGTGTGGAAAGGCCTATCCACAAGTGCTTGTATGTACATATATTTTGCAACTCGGGAACGGGAAGCCAAAATCGAGGATCTCTCGCAACAGGCCCAAGTCGTGGCCGCATAGAAATTCAAGGCTCCGGAGAGTGCCACTGGAGTGGCTGCCACAATTGGAGCGACAACTTCAGTTGCCCCGATCGCCGAGGAGGATGAGGGGGAAATTGACGATGCCGGCGTCGATGAAAAGGATATCGAGCTTGTTATTAACCAGGCGAACGCATCAAGGACGAAGGCCATCCGACATTGTCAACGCAATCATGGAGCTCACGATGTTATAAGAGCCTCACTGTCCAATTTGTCTATCACATAATTTTCGCCCCGCGCCTCTTCCTAATTTAAGCCCGGTTCATACGAAAGGATAATTTTCGCCGAGACTGTGGATGCTATTCATAGGAAAAGGAAAAAAACAAAAACAAAGTTTCGGGAGTTCTCCGGTGCAAAAAAAATCTTTTCTTCTGATTGTCGAAGTTGTAAAATGACCTGTTTCATCCTATGAAAAGCAATGGCAAGGTTATGGCGACGGTTGCAAAAGTTCCAAGCTATTGGATATTATATTATTCTCTGCAAGGGCTTGTTTCGCGCAGAAGAATTATTAATTTTACACAGTTCTTCCACTCCATATTCGTACGTTCCTCCAAGTTATTATCCGATGATGTCATGTTGCATCTAGTACTTTAGTGCCATTTTTTGGTGTCGTTTTACTTAAATACAGTTCAATGGTTGTTTAAAATGTAACAAAATAAATGATTGATAAAATTATTAAAATTATGGTATATTTAAAATTGTTTTGCGTGATCTGTGATCTTAGAATATAAAAAAAACATTAAAACACCAAAAATCTATGATTATAAAAAACAATAACCTTAAAAAGTTATTGCTGTCTTTCTCACAATTTTTCAAAAACATCTTCAAAAAACTAGATTTGTTCGCTGTCTGAAAATTGCTAAGGCGTTACTTATTTTAGGGGTTCCGTACCCCAAAAGTAAATACATATTCAAAACCTGCTTCCCCCCGCTTTTGTTTTTTTTTGGTTCTTGCATCGCATAAGATTTTTGGTGAAATTGTTACATAGATATAGGCCCAAAATAGATATAAAAACATGAAAAGTGAAGAATTTTGTTGTATAAAATAATTAATGTCATCTTGTATAATAAAAATAAATACATGAATCTAAAAATATTTTCGAGTTAATTATTTTGTGCCAACCCTGTGAAGCAGAAACATCTTCACAGTTTAAAGTTTATCCAGCCATCCTCGGCTATCGGCTAAATTTAAACGTCAAATTCGCAGCCGTTCGCCGCGCAAGTGAGACAGTCGCATACACACAAAATCGAATAAATCATTTCAGGGAAAAACAGAATCGTTCAACAAAATTTATTTGCATAGAGCAGTTTCGGGTTCGAGTTTAACAAAATCGGGTTGTTTAACCGCGAATAAATCGTAGTGAACAAGATTAAAGTGAAAGAATCTCACGGTTCGTCTTATTGCGGAGTGCAGTAAAGATTTTTTTTTTTTTGACATTTTCCGTGCAATTTTTAATTTACCACGACACAGACGGTCGCCATTTTGTCTGACCGGCTGATTCGATACAAAAATTAACGACTGTGGAATATTCGTCGTGCTTGTAATGCGAAAAAAGTCTTATTTGCGAACGGGCGCATAATAAATTCGATGTGATTGTTTCGTGAATAGTAATTCGGTTAAGGATATACAAAGAAAATAAAAAAGAAAATTGTAATCGTCAGTGCATAGGGATTTTCCTGGCTTACAGGAATATAGGAATTCGGGCTTACAGGAATTCACCAGCAGAAGCAAACGCCCCTCCCTGGTGCAGCGGAGCAGTTCCAGTTGAACGAAGGCAATTAAAACACGGCACGCGGCAAGGGTGGTTTTTGGAAAATTCTACAGCTCCTCTCCCGTCGCCATCGGACAGAAGAATCAAAGAAGAAAATTTTCATTTTGGGTAAGAGCGCTAGTTTTTAATAGTGTGATCCAAGTTGCGATGCTAAAATGCTTTTTAGTTTATTTATAAATTTGTGAGAAATGCCGGATAATATTTTTGGATATTGGTGTAAGGCGGCGGGGGCGACAAACTCACACCATCGAAGTTGTCTAGCGTTAGAGCGTTTGGTTAAAAAAAAAATAAAAAATACATATTTTGCACAACCAAGAAAAAAAGATGGATTTTTTTACGTTTCAGCGATATACAAAGTGCGGATGGGGGGCGCACAATGAAAATTCCCTTAAATTGCTACCAAATCTGACCCATCCCGAGTGGCTGCCGCACCCCTCGTGTTGGCGATGGGGCGCCCAAGTGTCAGTTTCTTGAAAATGCATTTTTAGTGTTTCCCAAAAGCGATAGTGACTAACAAAAAGTGCACAGCCCTTAATTGCTCGCTTTTTTCGATTTTTTTTTTTTTCGTTCTAGTTTTCAGAATTTTGCATCCCCCTTCGCCGAACGACGAGGGTGGTGGTGACACGCTCGCCCAAGTAAGAATATGCGCGTTCCTTTCGTGAGCTGTGCCTGTGTATGTGCATCGCTCTGCCGTTGTAAACAAAAAAAGTCAACATTTCGAATTTAATCAGCTGAGAAGAGTAGATTTTTTTTTCGCCATACGACGACTAGAACGAAAGAAAGTTCCTTTGTCTAGCTAGCACTTACATAATGCCATTAGTCATGCCGGGGGGCTTCTTCCGGCCGCTGGGACTAGGACCCCATGTCACACTATCGAAGATTGCACTTTCCTCGAAGTAGAGATGAACCGCCCCGCACCGCACAGCCCCACCGTGTTAGCAGCACCTTGAAAAGGATCTGCTCGAAGAAGAAAAGAGCTTATACTTCCTCTTCTACACAATCAATTTGATTGCACTCTACACAAAGTCGCGGGGTCGGTGACTTTATCGCCGTTCCGTAGTTTTCGTGAATTATTTTGATTAGATGAAAAATGTGTGAGATCACTGGTTATTATGAAATTGGCTCCGGCCAGCGGTGACGACGGCGACTACGGCGACTTGGGAGCTCTAAAGGTCAATCCATCGCCGGCTAGTCGAGGATAGTTGCGTGAGGCAATAAGCGCCGCCGACGGTGGGCCCCCCTCCCCGAGGATATTGAATTTTTTCTTGTGTTCTTTTGCTAATCAATATCTCGAGAAAAGTGGCAGGCAAAAGGTATTTAACGGGGTACTCAAAATCATAAATGTACAATGTTTTAAGAGGAGCATTTGATATGACCAAAGATTACAGTATCAATTTCCAGACCGATTAAGCTCTCCCTAGGCAATTATTGGGGTAAACAATGTCGATGATGGCATCGCTTCTGGACTAATAATAACAACGATCAGATAATTTTTGTTTTATTTTAGCGGCTCGGATGCAATGCCAACAATTTCTTACACAAGTTAAGGCGATAATCGGGTTTTTCACACGACTAACTTTAGACCGTGGAAAACATTAAAATAAATAAACCACTAATTCCCCAAAAGTATGACTATCATAGAATCATCGCGCGACGAAGGGCACGACCCAAGCACGCTTTCATTTTAAACAGCTTTTGCATTCTCAAGTGGGTTGTTTGCTTATTAATCGCAATTCGTGGACTTTCTTACATCTGTTAAGAGCAATACGCTCCAGACACTCCAGCAAAGATATAAAGCCAAGTATCTTTTCTTGATAATCTTTGAGAATTTATTCTAGAGAATTTCCACACAGTTTTTTTACAATTCACTCGCTTATCGATTTATAAGAATTTGTTTGTCAAGAAATTAAATTCTTTGTAACTTACCGAGAGCTTGTCAACATTTTATCATTTCGGGGAGCATATTTCTGTATTGTTAAGTTAAAATCAACTCGTAAACTGTTTATTCGAGATTATGAATTACAATTCAGCCGGCATTTAGTGGACCTAAAAAAGGTGTGAAATCTTAACAACGCGTCGTAGGGAAAGAGTATAATACTTTACCAGGTGAGATTTTAGTCTGTGAAGAGTAATCGTTTTGCAAATTTTTTAGATAAAAAAAGTTTTCAAGGTTTGAGACGAATCAAAAATTGCTATAAGTGTTAAAAAAATTTGCCGACGATTAAGAAAACACAATTTAAATGTCTGCAATCTATGAAGAGTACTGCATACAGATTGCTAAAGCATGCTTAAAAACTCTTTGAAAATTGGAGAAATATTCTTTAATTTGGTCATTGAACGACAACAAGATAGAATTGTTTGGTGTTAGTGACTCTCGAAGCTATGTCAGTAGGCCCCCACAAACAGATTTCAATTCTGAATAGTTATAACAAAAACCATAAAACACAGGTTCCAGTATATTATTTTTAGGATGTTTCTCTTAGTACAATTACGGATTAATTAAATAATGGATTAAGTGCAGGTATTGCAGTAAGTGATTTTCTTGATGTATCTGAAGAAATGTTCCCAAAAACTAAATTTTTTTTGTATAGGTACACACTAGTAAAATTGCTAAGAAGGCGTGGATTGTATGAAAAGGAATAAAAACATGTTACCAAATTTGAAACAAATGCATAACATTTTTATAACGCGAAAATAT
This sequence comes from Machimus atricapillus, assembly GCA_933228815.1. Classification (NCBI taxonomy): domain Eukaryota; kingdom Metazoa; phylum Arthropoda; class Insecta; order Diptera; family Asilidae; genus Machimus; species Machimus atricapillus. Next base: position 10,929,086 of record OW121785.1, read on the forward strand.
TAAAGGATATTTAAAAAAAGTTTAATGTATCTATTTGTATGTAAATAAAATTTCATTTAAGGTAAAAGTAACTCAAAGGAAAGCCCTCAATTGTGGCCTAAAAGCTTATCGTTTGATCTGTATCTATGTGTCCAAAATTACATTGAAATCGGTACAGGGCTTTAGAAGTTGTAGCGAGACAATTAGACAAAATTACCTTACCTACCTTACAGTTTTTAAAAAATAAAAATAATTCTCAAAATATACTGTTTGTCACGTAAAGGAAAAGAAAAGGAGGAAAATATCGCAATTATGAAAATGATTTTATTTTATTTACGGCTAATCCTGAGCCTATAACACCACAACATTTTTTCCACGAAACGAAAATGTGAGGGCTAATTTCACACACACTTTTATTCTCCATTGTGGAAGACTTAATTAGTAAAATTTTAAGGGATATAGACTTTTCAGCAAAAATATGCATTCGTGCGATATATTCAATAGTAATGCATAGAAACAAAAGTAAAGAAAGGCGAACTATTTTTTAATTTCGCAGGTTTTGGAAATTTCATGTGGAACCAGATACTAGAAAAACTTAAGGTATATAAAAGAAAATTATGAATTTTTACGTTTGTTCAAGTGATATTCATTAATTGTTAAATATTATACTTAAGAAAGATATTTTCCTTTGGAAGTGCAAATATGCGCTATTAATGTTTACTCTGTTTAAAATCTCAATACTTTTTACACTTAAAAAGTCACGAGATTTGCTAATTTTAATACAAGAATTACTTTTATCACCGAATCCAGTTTTTTTTTTTTTATTAGTTAGTTTAAAATTGGTCTTTTTTCGTTACAAAAGCTGAAACTTTGCAAATAATTCAAAAGATGAAAATTCCCTACTAGTCTACTTCTTTTAAAAATAGTACTCGATTTATTTAAAACGTTACTTATTAATTTTTCGATTTTAACGAAATCTACAGTGTTTCTATCTTCAAAATCTCAGAAACAACTAACTAATTATACAGAGCGATCTCGGGTATTTTAGGAAAATTAGTAAGTCAGATACAATGGGTGCGATGTGAAAGCATAGCTTATCGAACTGATAAAAATTTAAAGAGATATGAACATTTATCATACATTCAAATATTAAACTTTACATTACCTGCAAGGAAAGTCAGGTAAAATTATTTTCTGTCAAATTACCTTCCGCGAATTCGCCTCAATGAAATAAAGCTTCCGGTTTTTGAATAAAAAGCCTAAAGAGGCGCGATATAGTCAAGCAGTGAAGGCGAGAATAAAACACACTTTATAAAAATTAAATTATATTAGAATTTTGCAGTTATAGTTCGATTTTATTATCATTTGTCCCTTTTGATAATTACAAAATCAAGTCTTTCACTTTCTGTTTGGTACCCCAATTTCTAAGAACGACCACTTAAAGATACATAGGTTGCCAAAAACTTTCTTCATTTACAAACCGTTAACTGGCCTTTTTTATGTTGCAGTTTTCGATTTGATCGGGCAGTTTGAGGAATTTACATTGAATTTTATGATGGTTAAGTGCAAATTTAGCTCTATCCCACTGACACGTACGATACTAGACCGTTGATTTAAAATAAAATCGCTCGTCAAAATTGAAACCACTTTTTAGTAAAAGATTTGTGGTTTTTAATTTTAAAGCATGATTTTATTCACTTTCGCTTAAATCACTTAAGGATCAATTTTTCAATCGTCATATAAAGAAGACGTGTCACGGCTTGCAGATTAGATAATCGATGACAATGAGTTTGCAAATTCTGAATAGATTCAGTATTCTATATCAGTGACTAACGTGTTTATATTACTATTTGATTTGATTCAGGGGAAATATATTTCGTTCAGTTTTTCGAAAAATTAACAAAGGCTACCCACAGCTTTATGATTTCCATTGTTTAAAAGCCAGAGTTAAGAGACCTTGTTATCAAAATAAGTTAAGCAGTGTAAAAATAGATAAATAGATAGATAGAAAGATAGATAGATGGAAAAACAAGCAACAGAATTTTAATTTTGATTCCTTTTATTGGTAATTAATCCATCATTGATTTTCTGTAACGATTACATCATCTAGAGTCTAGACCTTAGTAGCGCAACTAACACAACGTCACGACATGGCGTATATTCGTAAAAGAAACGCAATATTCTGTGATTGTATTGATTCAATTTGAAAGCAATTAATTAATGTTGCCTATGTTGAAATGTTCGAATACATCGGACGCAATACTATTGAAAACTCTGTTTTTTAACATGTGGAATTCTTTCTTAAGGGAGTGTCCTGAATTAAAACGTTCTAAAACAGCATTTTTTATGATTTTTTTTAGAAGGGAAGGAAAGAAATGAAGTTTATTTAAATAAACTTTTTGACGAACTTTTTTAGTTCACTTATAAGAGAACTTAATAGTGAAGGAAAAAACTTTGGTTCAATTAAATAAGTCTTTTAGTTTTTTAGCTATCACGCCCGCTAATTTAGAAGAATCGCGAAAATAAAAAGTAAATAAAACGCGTTTCAATTCAAAGTTTTCAATAGGAAGAAATATCAATAGCACCTGCTCGACGCTCGTCTGCTTTCGGCTTTATATTCTTGGAAATATTTAGAATTGGCCTCTGTCACTTTTTAAACATATTTTTAGATAGTTTATCTATCGATCTAAGCAATAAGAAAAAAAAACTTAATTTTTCGAAATTGTAATTTAGGACATCCCCTTGAGGGAGAACTCCAATATGACTGCGACAGCATTTCTTTTAAGAATACTTATTGAAAAATACTACATACATATATAAAAAAAATTGCAATTTCGAGAATTTACTGAGTTATTTTAAGTGAAATTTGAATTGTCACTCCAATTGTCCTGTGTCGAAAGAAACAATAACCCGGTACAAGGGAAACGTTTAAAAAAAGAACTTGTCAGAAATATTAATACAGTCTTGTTGCATACCCCGCGGGTGTATGCTCTATTATCGACTAACGCGCCAACTTCGAGTTCTGCGATAAAACTAATCATACCTTTGGTAACTTTCCATGAAATCAAATTTCAATCTAGTTTTTTAGAAAGGGGAGATTTTTTCTTTACAAAATTATACCTCATCGATTTTTTGAAACATGTATTATGAATTAAATTTGCCGCTGAAAAGGGACATGCATCTCCGGCAGTTGGTCTGTACGTGCATTATGCGATTGCATGCTACTGTTCGCAATTATTGATCGATTTTCGTGATTCTTGTTTCTATTGATTCACCAACACTAGAATAGAAGTCTATTGATTTTCGTGATGATTGACCGACTAGTTTAATTTTTATAAGCAATTTTCTACAAGAATTCCCCTTGCTCCTGTGTACTTTTCAATTTTCTATGCTTATTAATGAATCATTTATTTAATAAAATTCTTGTGTCTTATACGTGACGAATAAAATTATCAGAATAGAACAGGATTGGAAGACTGACTGTAATCTTAAGTCGATGGCAGGCTGTCGTATCGTTTCCATATTTGGAAAGGATCGGCAGTATTTTATCAGTGCTTTCATTTGACCATTTACAAAAGATTTTGAAATTGTTAGAAATTTACAACTGGTAATCATCACAAAGAATAGGAATTTATACTGGTTTTAAAAAGATATTACTTATATCACATCAGTTTGGTTACTGTATTTTATTAATGTAGTGCTTCGTCATATAGCTCTTAATGCAATAAATAAAACTATTTCAGACATCGTAATGCACTAGACGCCTAATCGATGAAGCTCTCGAATGATTCAACACATATCTTCAACGTTCATTGCGGTCAAGGATTCATCGATTGTTATTTATTCTGTTGGTGTCTCTGAGCGTAACCTTCGATTTTCAAAAATATATTATACTGTGAAAACTGATCACTTTAAAAATTGATAGTCAAGTCTAGTCTAGACTGTTTTAGACAAATACACAAATTTGTTTCAAACTATCGAATTTGTTAATTTTATACTGGAACACAGTCTCTCAACTAAAGAACGATTGAAAATACTTTAGATTTTTGAATTTAAAATTCAATTCGGTGTAAAATGATAAGTTTTGATACATGAAGATAAGCATTTCAAATACCAGTATGAAACCTTATTTCAAGTCGACTAAAAAACGACATGAATTTGTCTTAAACAATTGATTTTTCGTCTGTTGTGAATCAGAAAACTAAGATGCGTCTCCACATCACGTTTTCAATAAAAGAAGATTTAAAATGTAAAAAAGGCATGTTAACCTTTTTTAGAAATTTTTAAACAAATGTCGTAGACACTCGAAACATAACTCAAAGAAAAGATTAAATCGTTAACACTTTACCTTCGAAGTTATAATGACTAGTTTTTTTTTTCAAATTGGTTGTTTGTTAATTTTTCATATTGCTCTATGGCTTCTGATATGAAAAAATAAATTTTAGTAAATCATAAATTTAGTAAGTCCAATTGCGGGCAAAGATATTGCTTATCGTGACCGTTAAATTGAAATCAAGTTAGAATTTAAGCTCGGACCATTGTCTCTAAATACGAACAATTGAAATATGATTTCTTAATATTTTTCGCAGCGGATTTTCAAAAAAGCTTTCGTGAGTTACACGTAAAACTGAACTCAATGAGAGAAAACTTTCGAGGTATGATGTGTGCATATTTGTTTCTGAATTCTGTGTCGCATATTTGCTTAAATAAATTAGGTAATAAAAGTATTTTACAATTTTAAAGCTTCATGGTGTTGTTTCAAACTAAATTAAATTATAAGAGTGTTCTAAAAGATTACGTTTTACCTATATAAACACGATTTTAAACAAAATTATATACGAGTTATAGTTAAAAGCGTAATCTTTTTAGAAGCCTAAAAATAAAGATGTAATATCTCAAATAGTCAAGTTTTGCTGAATTAAATAGAAACGTATCTTTTTTATTTATTTTTTATTAAAAGTTAAGGAATGGAATCTCTAAGTAATTACACTGTATGACTTGATGTATTATTTTGCAATAGAATAAGTGATAGAGAATTTTTTTTAAAGATTAGAAATCTGAAAATGAAAATGTTTCTTTAAGTCACGTTTTCAAGATAAATATGGTTAAGTAAAAAAGTCGTACTTTGATCATTTTCGGAAATTGTGAGCTAATATAACATTTTTGATTGCGTTAACATAATCTACGGAAAAATTCCAAGAAAATATTTATATTTTGGCCTGGGAATTTAATTAAGATCATTAACTGTCTCTTGCTTCTGAATAAAGTACTTTGGTACAATTTACAATTGCTGATAAATTTTTAACAAACAAAAGTGATGTACTAAAAATCCTTTATTTTCTTTTTTCAGCTTCTATTTGCCATGGTCACGCAAAAATAATGTAATTCGGAAATTGTAGACTAAAAAGTATTCAAAATTGATCGAAAAATGACCTTTGACACCCGTGGCCGTCTTTCGACGGATCCACCAGAGGTACAGTCGGATTCTTCGTCTTCTGGAGATAATGGTGATATGTAAGTCTAATAAAGCAAATTACATTAGTTTTTTTTTTTCAAAATTCTTTTAATTCAGATCTCCGGAAAAATTGATTTCATCATTTCCGGTTCCTAAGCTGCGGTCACTCATCCAGAAGATATCGAATCCACGATGGGTCGTACCAGTTTTACCGGAACAAGAATTGGAATGTTTATTAAGCGCCTCAATCATGCTTACAATGGCTGGTAAGTGCTTCATAAATAAGACAAAAATTTGGCTATATTTTAACGGTTCGATCGACGTGATGACATAATTATATGTATCACATTTACTTCATATAGAACAAATGATCAAATCGAGTAACATGATGTGGCTATCAAAACGGGCCCTCGAAAGTTAATTGTTTATTTGATTTTTATGGTGAATTTAATTTGTAGGCATTGATCACGAGTGCGAGCCATGTGTTCAATTCTACCGGGAAGCAATGACGACATCCTTCTCAAAAATTCTCACTGATGAAGCGGTCAACTCATGGAAATACAACATTCATCATTGCATTCTCATGTCATGTGGGAAACTTCTGCATTTAATTGCGATACATATGAAGCGTGATAACCCTTACTTATTAGACCTCTTAGCTATGGTATTAGATCCCGATAACAAATTTAATACATTCAATGCAGCACGACAGCCAGAATGTTTTGGCACGGATCGCATTTGGGGTGTCTTAGATGAGAATCAAATGTTCGCTAAAGTTCCTCCAGAGCCTAAAAGTCCTCGAGGTTGGCTTGTTGATTTAATTAACAGGTTTGGACAATTAGAAGGTTTCGATAATTTACTGGAGAGATTTAATGCTGGAGTTGCATTATTAAAAAAGCCAACATCTTCTGAAGACATGCAAACATCTAGTTGTCTATCAGCTCAGAGCTTAAGCGATGATTCTGTTAAAATGAAAACCTCTACAATATCGTCGAGTGGAACGAATAGTTCGAATAATAGTATTTTAATGGATGACTCCAATAAATTATCTTTGCCCCTGATATATGCTCTCTTACGACCGTTTGGACAATGTCATGAACTACTTACAGTACCCACCATCGAAAAGTATTTCATGCCAATTTGGGAAGTTGTCCTGGAGCTCTTGGATAGCCTATCCGATGACGAACTAAAACGTGAGGCTAAGCCTGAAGGCCGTAGTGATTATATTAATGGGCTCGTGAAGGCAGCACGCTGCCTAGCTAGTCGATTACCAAATCAAGAGAGTCTTATACGAGACCTAGAAATGTTTAGACTAAAAATGATCCTGCGTCTTCTGCAAGTTTCTAGCTTTAATGGAAAAATGAATGCTTTAAATGAGATTAATAAAGTCCTCACTGCGGTCGCATTCTATTCTCTTCGAACACCGCAGCTGCCACATTGTTTACCAGATGATGAAATGGATTGGCTTACGGCAGAAAGGATGGCGGTAAAATAAAAATTATTCATTTTAACATAATGGAAACATTATTATTATTATTATTATTATAGAATTGGATCAAAGAAACCGATGTTTTGGGAATTGTTTTGAGAGATTCCTTGCATCAGCCGCAGTATGTCGAAAAATTAGAGAAAATTTTGCGATTTTTAATCAAGGAAAAAGCTTTAACACTGGAGGATTTAGACGCTGTTTGGAAAGCCCAGGCTGGAAAACATGAAGCGATAGTGAAGAATGTGCATGATCTACTGGCTAAACTGGCCTGGGATTTTACGCCCGAACAGCTGGACCATTTATTTGATTGCTTTCAAGTAGGTGGATCTTTTTTATCTGTTTACCTTAATATTTTGATTATGCAAACTGCATACCGTGCGCTGATCAGGGCTATTTTATTTTATTTATTTAGAATTTAGAGGCTAGGCGTACATTAACGGCTCATTCGAAAAATATTTTAGGGCCTAAGCGCGAGAGTCTATTACGGATAGACTTTGAGTCGAATCGACTTTAAATTTATAATGGGTATCGCGAAATTCAAGGCTATTGCCATTTCTTTCGTTTTTTTGCAAAAAAAAAAATAAATAAAAGTTTTTAAATTGATTACCAAAATGGAAAATCAAGAAGCTAGGTAAGTAATTTAATGAAAAAAAAATCATAAAATAGTGTGCTCTATGCGAGGCAAGATTTGAAGATGTCGCTGATTTCTTTCGTATTTGAATGTATTTTGAGAAAAAAATCATTTAGCAAAAAAAACAATTGGACCGATTAGTTACTCTTATGAAAAGAAATCCTTCGGTTGCCAAAGGAATTTGTAAAAAGAACGAGGCTAATCGGAACTTCCTCACTATTTTGTGTATCTTGATTTTCGTCTATATCCTCTTTTATTTCATCATATTCCTCGGCTTCATCCAACTCAATTCCATGGTACAAAGAAATATTGTGGAGTGCTACGCAAACGTTAATTATTTTTGTAGCTATCTGTCACAGATGATGTTCTTTGAGGCATATTTAATTTTGGTTCCAGTTCTTCTAATAATATGATGAAAACATCTTTTGTAAACCTAAAATTTTTCCTGAATCTGAAAATGTTGGTTTAAATTTAGTATATTATTTAAAAACATTTTTAAAATAGGAAAATTTACAAAATTTCATCCATTTCTAGAGGATTTGAAGTAGTTCTGAAGGTTCTTCTTTTTCAAAGTGTTAATAAAATTTCCTCTCGACGAACTTCGCCTATTTCGTCTTCAAACACTTCATAAAATATGAAACTCATTTTTTTCCTAAAATGTTCCTTATTATTTATGCTTTTTAACATAAAATTCTAATAATTAATATTTACTGTCACAAATTCAAATATTCATTCGAATATACATATTTATGAATATGTTTTTGACTGGCAATTTTATTTCGGAGAGTAGACAGCTTTACGCGATATCACGATTGAAAAAAGTCGAGTCGATTCTATTTGTATAGACTCTCGCGATTAGGCCCATAGTTTTTTTTTTACTTGTAATATTTAACAGAACAGAATTTTGCATTTTGCTATACATATATATATAGTAGAACCTCTGTAAGTCGAACTTCAAGGGAGATGCCAAAAAATTAAGTTATAGAGTTTTCGAGTTATGAAGGATTTCGGCTTAGGTGGTCGGTAACTTATTTTTCTTCGAGTTATAGAAGTAATTAGTTTCAAAAGATCGAGTCGTAAAGGTTCTAAAATCAAACATTGCTATGTTCGAGATACAGAGGTCAAATTTTTTCGAGTTATGGCTTGTAGGGATTCGCTGATTATTTTAATCTATAGAGGGTTGAGATTTCGAGTAATGGAGATTTTGGGGCTTGAAGGGAAGAGAACAAAACGTTTTTTCGAGTTTTGAAAGTTTTCGACTTATCGAGGTTCGAATTAAAGAGGTTCTACTATTAACAATATAATTTTGTATTTTTCAAGGCAAGTATGACAACAGCCAACAAAAGGCAAAGGGAACGGCTGCTTGAACTTATACGTCGCTTGGCTGAAGATGATAAAAACGGTGTAATGGCTCATAAAGTTTTGAAACTATTCTGGACTTTGGCTCATAGTGCAGAAGTCCCTCCAGAAGTTTTAGATCAAGCATTAGCGGCCCATGTCAAAATTCTTGATTATAGTTGCTCACAGGAACGTGATGCACAAAAAACAGTTTGGCTAGACAAGTGCGTTGAAGAGCTTAAATCCGGGGATACTTGGGTTTTGCCAGCTTTAAGACTGATAAGGGAGATCTGTTGTTTATATGAAGCTACACCAAATCATGCTCCGCGAGCACATCAAGTTTTAAATAGGCAGCAAGTAATAGAACGATTACAAAATGATCACTCCCTTGTTATTCTGGTCACAAATAGCTTGACTGCCTATATGGAAAAGATACGGGCTATGGTTAAAGATAATCCAGACCTAAAACCGCAAAATATTTGCATTGATGGAAGATACCCTCACACCCAACAGATTCAGGAGAGGCTTGACTTTCTAAAGTTTCTATTAAAAGATGGACAACTATGGCTGTGCGCTGATCAAGCGAAACAAATTTGGCACTGCTTAGCAGTTAATGCTGTGTTTCCTAATGATCGAGAAGAATGCTTTAGGTGGTTTGGTAAATTAATGGGAGAAGAGCCTGATTTAGATCCTGGAATTAACAAAGATTTCTTTGAAAATAATTTACTACAACTAGATCCTCAGCTATTGACTGAGAGCGGAATAAAATGCTTTGAACGATTTTTTAAAGCAGTTAATTCCAAGGAAGACAAACTTAAAGCGATACACCGTGGATACATGCTAGATAACGAAGATTTAATTGGGAAAGATTATTTATGGAGAGTTATTACAACTGGTGGGGAAGAAATTGCTTGTAAAGCTATAGAACTACTAAAGGAAGTCTCTACTGCCCTTGGACCTAGACTGCAGGCCACAATTTGTGAATTTCATGAAATTTTTATAGGAGAGTGCTGTGACCGATTAAAGACGCATTATGATAACGTTTTGGTTTTAAGTAAAACCATTGATAATTCAATCGTGGATGATCCAGAATGTAAGGATATTAAATTACGATTTGTTGAAGCGGAAAAAATGTGTCGTATAGTAAAAGTTCTTCAAGAATACATAAAAGAATGTGATAGAACATTTACGGGAGATCGTTTCAAACTTCCATTGGGTCGAGCTTCTCGGGGAAAACATATGAGTTTATACATTAGATTCCAAAGCCCAGGAAGGCCAATAGACGACATTGAAGTAACAACACACAGTAATGAAACAGTTGCTGCTTTTAAGAAAAATTTATTGAAAAGGATCAAAGGCTCATCCACTACAAATATTAAGGTCGATTTGTATTACAACAATGGAGAGATGATTGAAATTAGCGACGATCGAAATGCGTTGTCACAGTACACGATTCGGGATAAAATGATTTTAACAGCTAAGCTAACGCAAGTTGGCGCTGTGGCTAGTAGTCCCGATAGCTCTAGCGATAGTAGTACTGGGTCACCTCCACGACCATGCCCGGACATGCAACGTCCAGAGTCTGAGGCAACACTTCCTGGTGTTATAATTTCGCAAAAATCACACTACTCCGAATTCTTTCTGAAACTATACCAATTGGGCAGTGATCTTCAACATGGACATCTGCGAGATGGAGCTAGAGCCCTACTACATCTTCTACCATTAGACAGATCCACAGTTCGCCAGTTGCAGACCATGTGTCGTGTTCGGGTTAGCAACGAATTGTTAGATCAACAATTACAAGGAAACCAACAAGCTCCCACACCCACCCCAGAAGCGATGTTCTTGCATGCAACTCCAGCTCAAGTGCTTTATAATTTAGAAGTATTACATGCCATTTTGATTCCAGCTTTAGATCCTCTGTGTGATGTTGCACTTCACATGCAATCCGCATGGTTACATTCAGGCGCAGCACATTTTATTTTGGAACTTCTTACAAAGAACAATTTTCTTCCAAATGCTGATATGCACACAAAAAGGGCAGCGTTTCAGTGCGTTCTTCGTCTGGCAAAACTTTTTCTTTATATTGTTGGCTGTGTTTTAAGTCGTGTCGGCGATGAGCCACTATTACCAGATTTCGATGGTGGTGGTCGCTCTCAGGTGGAAATATTAAAACAAGTTTTAACATCAATTCCTGGAAGTTCAGAACATACACTGAGAACCATTGCAGCAAAATTGGCTGAAAATCTTGCAGCTGAAATGTTATCTGCAAGCCCGGAAGGCGGTCGATGCAGAATGTTATTTAGCACAGCATTGCAATGGTCCTGCCCAGACCTTTCTACAATTAAAGCAATCGTTCAGCTTGCCTGGGCGGCGTCATCAGGAAATTTACAATTACTCGGAACCAAAAGTGATTTCAGCGAGGATATATCAATGCCAGAATCGTTAGATTTTTCCATGTGCAAGGAAGCCTTAGAGGTGCTTACAATAAGCCTTGTCCTTAATCCAAGCGCCAATGAAGCTTTGAGTAAGGATCCGCTCTGGCCAAAGTTTATTACCTCGCTAGTACTAATAAATCCATCTCGACATGTCCGGCAAGTGGCATCTGAACAACTCTATCTCAGCTGTACGTATTGTGCCGCAGATCGAAGGCCCTTTAGTTTTATGATACGCCTTTTGGTGTCATCTTTACAAACACTTGTCCCACAACATGCTAGCACTTGTGCTGACTTTTTCCAATTGCTTTGTCGAACACTTAATTATGGTTGTATGTGGAATTGGCCTCTTAATGTTGGCGAAGGTCTTTTATCTCAAGAAATTAACTGGCTCCGGCAGATTCGTGATAATATGAGACAAACTGGTGACACACAAGTTCATGAAGACCTACTTGAAGGACATTTATGTTTGGCAAAAGAATTAATGTTTTTCCTTGCTTCGGAATCAAAAGCACTACTGAGTGATTTAATTTTGGAACTAGTCGATGACTTCTTGTTTCCGGCATCGAGACAGTACTTATACCTTAGACAAACTGGACAATTGAGGGATTGCACTAGACCTCCACCAGTATGCAGAAGTCCTCATACAGTTGCTGCAGCATGTGATCTCCTTGTTGCACTCTGCCAAAGCTGTGTTCCAAATATGAAACTCTTAGTCACTACATTAATCGATATGTTTTGCAATGGTATATAAAATATTTATGCATTAAAAGTATCACTACTAATACTAATATTAAACAGATACCGAACCACTTCGAGAATGGGAGTATTTACCGCCAGTTGGTCCGCGACCTGCAAAAGGTTTTTGCGGTCTTAAAAATGCCGGTGCAACGTGTTACATGAATTCAGTACTTCAGCAGCTTTACATGGTACCAACAATTCGTGTGGGAATATTATTAGCCGAAGGAGCAGCCACAGATAATGAAGAAGATTTTAGTGGAGAGCTTGAGTCTGCGTCACATGATATGCAAAACCAGGAAGATGGAAACAGGAGGAACTACCACGTCGGAATTTTAAAATATGTTCAGGCCATATTCGCTCATTTAGGCCATAGTTCCCTTCAATATTATGTTCCACGTGGTCTATGGAGTCATTTTAAGTAATTATATTCGCGTATTTTTAATAGCATGCATAATCTCGTGATTTTTTCAGATTACAGGGTGAACCTGTTAATTTACGGGAACAACAGGATGCAGTTGAATTTTTCATGTCGTTATTTGAAAGTTTGGATGAAGGCTTAAAAGCATTGGGACAAAACCAATTAATGGGCGCAACGTTAGGAGGCTGTTTTAGTGATCAAAAAATTTGTAAAGAATGCCCACATCGCTATTCAAAAGAGGAGCCATTTAGCGTTTTTAGTGTTGATATTAGAAATCATAGTTCACTAACAGAATCACTAGAGCAGTACGTTAAGGGCGAACTGTTGGAGGGAACTGATGCATACCATTGTGATAAATGTGATAAAAAGGTAAATTTCTGATTTAAAACATTTTGAATTGTTTTTAGCGATAAACGGATATTTTAGGTGGTTACTGTAAAGCGGCTGTGCGTGCGAAAACTTCCACCTGTTTTAGCGATACAACTTAAGAGATTCGAATATGATTACGAAAGAGTTTGTGCTATTAAATTTAATGACTATTTTGAATTTCCAAGGATGTTGGATATGGAACCATATACTGGTAATACATAAGGACTTGCATGTAATATTTGAATAAGATTATTTTATTTCTCTGACACAGTGTCAGGCTTAGCAAAACTTGAAGGCGAAGTTATAGATATTGAAGAAAATCTAGACGACCAGTCAATAACAACTAAGTATGAACTCACTGGCATTGTTGTTCATAGTGGACAAGCATCCGGAGGGCACTACTTTAGTTATATACTTCACAAGTAATGTCACTATTGAATTAAATTTTTTGTTTTTTTTTGTCGTAAATATCAAACTTATTTTCCTTTCAGGGATCAAGCATCGGGCAAGGAACAATGGTATAAGTTTGATGACGGTGAGGTCACCGAATGCAAAATGCATGAAGATGAAGAAATGAAGGCACAGTGTTTCGGAGGAGATTACATGGGTGAGGTGTATGACAACAACTTAAAGCGAATGCAATACAGGAGACAGAAGAGGTGGTGGAATGCATATATGCTTTTCTACACACGCTGTGACCAAAAGTCAGTTCAATCCAAATCCTGTGTCGAACAGCTTTCATTGGCGGAAAGTAGAAATTTTGTACTTCCTATGCCAAAACCAATTGAGAAAAGTGTTAGGTATATTATTTCTTAGCATTTTTAAGATCTATTTACTAATTTCAAGCTTATTACAGGACGCAGAACATTCGTTTTCTTCATTCAAGGAGTCTATTTTCTACCGAATTTTTCAATTTCGTACGAAAGCTTGTCAGTTGCAGCGTTCCATCCGCACGAGTTGAGAAATTGGTAATCATTAAGTTGACTTTTTTAATTTGTTATATCTGAGGTTTTTTTTTAAGGTCATCTTAATAGGGTTTTAACTTTTTAATACCTGATGCCAAAGCTTTGAATTTCTTTCAGTATTTATATGTATGCTTTAAACTTTTAGGTTTCAGCTACTTTTGTTCCGTTCGGAGTTTTCTTAAATATTTAAAATCGATGTTAATCAAAGATAATTTTATCATGTTATGTTTATCACTTTGTAAAGTACATACTTTAAATATTTTTAGGACTACTGCAATTCTTCGAGAACCTTTAGTTTTCCGAATCATGCCTTTTTTAAGTTGGGCAGAGAGGGGAAAGTCAATGGAAAAGGAAAGTTTTAAATTTAGTCCTGACTTGATTTCCCTCCTCAGTCGAACGTTGAGAAAGTATGTTTCAGAAAACTAAAAGTTCCTGAAACATTAAAGTGGTTTTAAAAATGTTCAGAGCATTTTATATTTTTGTTTATCATTATTTATATGTGGGATCGGTCGATCGCAGTTTTGAGTCCTGACCCTGGTCAAAGTCGTTGCATTTTTGGAACAATTCTCACACATTTAAACAAATGAAATTAAAGTAATATTTGCTCTTTGTTTATTTCAGACTACACAAGCTGAAGAACTGTCGCTCTTGGGAATGCAACTAGCGTCCCAATTTTTATTCCATTCTGGATTTAGAACAAAAAAATCTTTGCGTGGGCCAGCTATTGATTGGTATGCATTGGTAGAATTTGTTCAGTATTTGTTCCTCTTTTTAACCTATTCCACTTTGAAATAAAATTTGTGTTTTTGTTCTTATTGAAAGTAAATATTTTTAACCCCCAATTGATTACTTTTCTTTATTGTGTATTAACTTTCTGACAAAATTTCTTCTTATTATCATAATTATTATTTTTTCTTATTATTTTTCTTATCATTATTATTTTTCTTATTATTATCATTATTATTTTTTTATTAAACGTTTTCAGGTATGACACTTTATCCCATCACATCCGACATTCTGCAATAGTTCGTCGATGGTTTGCACATAATGCATTACTTAATCCGTCAACGAGATTAGGTGAATACATATTGGTCGCTCCTTCACCAGAAGTTCGAACAGTTTTCGTTAAGCTTGTCGTATTCTTCTGCCATTTCGCAATAAATGATGAACCTCTTCCGAATTTTGAAGGAATTAATCTATGCGAACAGATACTAGTTTGTGTTCTTCAACTTCTGAAAAGTGAGGTAGCCGATCATGGGAAGCACTTACCACATTATTTTAGTTTGTTTAGTATGTATGCTGGTCTAGGTTTACAAGAGAAACATCAGTTACTAAGGGTAATTTTACAATATTTACCTTATGTTGATATAAGGTTATATTAATATGGAATAATTTTTAGCTGAATGTTTCGGCTATATTCATGCAAGCGGCACTAGATGAAGGACCAGGACCACCAATTAAGTATCAATATCCCGAATTAAGTAAGCTACATCAGGTGGTTTCACATCTGGTTAGATGCAGTGATGTTTCATCCAGATGCCAAAGTTCTATTAGCAATTCAAGGCCAATGCCAAATATATACAAGGAACCTAATGTGCCGTTTGAACAGTTGGTGCCTTTGTCACCGGAAGCTTCAGAGTATTTATTCGGTAGAACAAGGTAAGTTATGGTTTTGGAAAAAAAAATCACCAATTTGTGGCGAAAATAGGGAAATTTTACTTAGCATGTTCAGGTTCCATCTTACATTTTTAACATGTGCATTCATTATGTTCCTTCTTTTCTTAAGCATTGTCTTTATCGTTTTTTTTTGTTTGATTGGATTATTCGGATCGGTGTAAAACCACGAAGAAATCAAAATCGCACCATCGCGTCCCATGTTCTTATTTGCGTTGTATCAGTGCATTGTTATAGGAGCCGAATTATTTATAAAAATGTGGTTAAAGTTAAATTGAGCAGTTTTTCCGCTCAAAAAGTGGTAAAAAGTTTTCAAGATTAAACATTTGTCTGAGGATGTTTTGGCAGTTGGCAGGCACGGGATTCCACACTTTGACTAGTTGGAAGAAGAATTGTTACTATGTTTTTGCGTTATATTTATGACACACATGGGGTAAACTTAACTGGGTATTTTAATTACTCCCTTTTTACTCCATTTGTGTCACTAGAATACCCTGGATATTCTGAAAATATCCAGCAAAACAACCGAGGGTAATTTAAATTACCCCGTTCTAAAACGTAATTAACTGACCAAAGCGCCAACTGGTAGTCACTAGAAACGGTAATTTTGTTAATTATTTAAATGTTTTGGGAGTTGAAATGGGGAAAAAAATTCAGAAAAGAAAGTTTTTAAAAGCAAGTGCCTCATTTTTAATGCTTGCTGTTCCGTTATTACATTTAACACTAATATTTCTTGAATTTCCATTTCACACACTTCAATCGCTATGCACTCCACAAATTGACAACACCAATCGTAAATAATAAAATATTCAATAAACGTCAGGACTATACTTCACAGGATCATTTCTGTAGTAAGTCTTCACCAACTTTTGATAAAAATTTATTCGAACAAAAAATTAGATCTTTTTGTCTGTTAGTAAATAAATATAATTTTAACTTAATCGGTTCAGTTGTTCCCTAGAAATTTCTGGGTCTATGCAAGACTGGACAAAATAAAGGGCTTAGCTGTGCGGTACAATAACTGTCTTTGTTTTGATGATCATATCGACTCGATTGTTATTAAAGCGAATTCGACCCTGAGATTTATTAAAAGATGGGATAAGGAATTTCAAGATCCTAATACATATTTATAATGCGGTTATTATATTCTTCTTTCGTTCGGCTGATCCTTGGGTTATGTTTCTTGCGTTTGGTCTCCTTACTACTCTCTTCATATAAATCGGTTTTTACGTTTCATTCTTTGGGGGCTGAATTTAATAAATAAAATTGGATTCACTCTGGTTAGACGGGAGGTCTCCAGGACTGCTTCCACATTCGAGTGCCAGCAGAAAAATATCGATTTTTGTTAGGATTCCTATTTCAATGTCTCGTTCTATCAACACTCATTTTGATCATATAGATTTTAATTTGTTCAAAAATTGTGTTAAAGCTAGATTGGTTTGAGGTGTTTCATTTGTACTTATTTTGTAGTAGTCAGTGTTTGGCGAATTGTAAATGAATGCGGATATCGATGTAAACATTAGACCGCATTTAAATACATTTCGACAAGCTTTCGATTGAACTAATTTTTGATTATAATATTTTTTTTTCAGTTATGTGAAAAAGCTAATTGAAGACATTAATGTCGGAGAAGATGGCTTAAAACTATTGCAGTATTGTAGTTGGGAAAATCCGCATTTCTCAAGATCCGTTCTAACCGAATTATTATGGCAATGTGGTTTTGCTTACTGGCATGATATGCGACACCATACAGAACTTCTGCTGAATATATTACTTATAGAAGACTCTTGGCAAAATCATCGCATTCATAATGCATTAATGGGTGTAGCTGAAGAGCGTGAGGGTCTTTTAGAAACAATTCAGAGAGCTAAAACACATTACCAAAAACGCGCATACCAAATAATAAAATGTCTCGTACAATTGTTCCGACGAAGTCAAGTTGCCCTAAATATGTTAAACACAAATCACCACATCGCAAGACATTGGACAATTGCTGTTGACTGGCTTCAAGATGAATTAGAAAGGCAACGTGGTATTGGATGCCAGTACAATTATTCGTGGTCACCGCCAGCACAAAGTAACGATAACACGAATGGTTACATGTTGGAACGATCACAGTCAGCTAAAAACACTTTAACTATGGCTTACGAACTGTGTCCAGAGGAGGTAATTCTAAGAAAATTTTAAAATAAACAGTTTTAATTTTAAATTTTATTATTTATTTGAAGGAGCAAGAGGAAACAAATGAGTCAGACATTGAACAAATTGATGAATCAACTCGACCCCAAACAACAACTTCTGATAGTTCTGTTGTTATTGTCGATACTACGGCATCCGTAGCACCTCCACTTACTGAAGGATCGCCTCCTAGTTCTAGTCCGGTTGTTGTTACTTCACAAACTGCAACCACACTTACGCCTAATGGCTCTGGCGAACCTAATGTAACTGAAAGCATAACAACATCGCTAAGTCAAATTAGATTATCACCGAATCCAGTAAGTATTTAATCATTTATTAAAATTGTTTATTTGTAAATATTTAAAGTTTTCTATTTTAAGTGTACGATTAAGTAATGTTGCAATGTTAACAATATTCTATTTAAATTCTAGCCACCTGTAATAGGTCCTGCAAATACAACCACAGGGCCCACAGATAGCGATGAAGATATTGTCTTGGAGTCTCAAATAATTCAACAGCAAACAAACACATCAACTCCAGTCAACACAACGACAACAATAACGTCGAGTGTTATTAGCTCCGTTACAGCAACATCAATGGAGCAAACCTAGGATAGAGCTGATATAAATAATAATGTTATTAAGATTATTATAAATATTATTTAAATGCTCTTGCAATTATAGTAATTTAATAATAAAAAGAAGAAAATCCGAAAACACATTAAGATGGAACCAGAAAAAGTAAAATAAACTGAAACAGATAAAATATAAATCTGATAATTAATATAAAAACTAAATTGAATGAAAACAATGTGTAAACGTATATATATATATATAAAAAAACAAGAAACGAAATACGAAACTGAGTAAATTAATGAAGACGCCTACGCAATGCATATACAGGAAAAGAGCAAAGTAGCAAGGTCTGTTCAATGAATTTTCTTTAATAAGTCTGAGTAAAGGGTAGTTAGTGGGACATGTCAAAAATTCCAAACTCTTTGTTCAATTAACATATATATCTAAAAAAAAAAATTTCTATATAAAAACCATTAAGAAATATTTATGATTTACATATTTTTACGTTATCAAAGTCTGGAAGAATTTTTATTTAAAATTTTATTTTCTGCTCCAACAGTTTTGTCATCATTGAACACGCCTGATAGGTGAAAGTTAAGAACACAGAAAAAATTTTGCTTTTGTTAGCTTTCTAAGGAAATTTAAAAAAAAAAAATGTACACTGAAAATTATAAGTAATTGCGAGAACTCGTAAAGTTGTTTCGTGCGCTATTTGTTACTTATGTTTACATTTTTATAAACAAGAAAAAAAGAAAAACACACAGTTTAGTGTTTCTTTCCTATTTATTTTATCGGGAGCCTTCTTTTCGAACAGAGACAAGAGGCGAGAAGATTTGTTAAGTCGATGAATAGTTGTCTAATCGTACGAACGGAGCTTCATTTTCTATTTTATAAAAAAAGAAAAAAACAAAAATGTTGTACAGTGCCGTCTTTTTATTTTGAATATTTAGATTAACGAAGAAGAAAAGAAGAAATATAGTAGATTTATTTATAAACAATAATTCTTTCTTTTGTACCTCGAAATGTGTTTTGAATTTCCTTTGAATTTCGTCAATTGATCTCGATATTGGTTATATCATATGTAAGTGATGTGTTTTAAGTTTTATAAAGTTTTTAAAGTGTTTTTAAGCAACAAGTATTCCAAGTTTGCAGGTGAGTTTATTTTTGCATTAAATACTAAAATTTGAGTCATTGTACTTTATTCTTATTTCTGTAATTTTTCTATTCAACAATATTTATTTAATTTTTCGAGTATACTTCTTTTTCGCAATTGGCATTGCCTTCTGTGAAAATTCTTACTTATAGTTATATCGTAATATTTTTGAAGTGGATATTTTGAGTACTTACAAGCATTGGCTAAATAGGGGGGCGAGTTTTAAAAAAATTTGCAATAGTTGGGTTAAACAAAAAGGCATTTTTTTTTTTTTATAAAAAAAAGTCATTTATATTATCTTGCAACCGGTTTTGATAACAAAAGTTAACACATTTGATTAAACAGATGTGGGGCATCGATTAATAACGACTTGGTCGCTTAGTCTAAAAGTCTCTTCTTCCGCAGTTTAACACTTAATATGTATATTTAATGCGAAAAACTAAAAACAAACCCTGAAATGTTTAACCATGAAGATAAGTATGACTGGATCTTATGCTACGGAATATTTACAAGTGGACAAGTGAGGATTTGAGTCAATACTAAAATTGTTGTGGGCAAGTACCACATGCTGATGACTAATCTTCAAACAATTTTACTATCAAGTCTTATGCGGATTTACCTAGATTTAGGAGCTAATAAATAAATAACTTGGCACAGGGGCACCTAATTCTTTAAGGATATAATGAGACAATTTTAACATTTCTGAGGTTACGTTGGTTTACTGCTACTTGTGTCCGAAACAACTGTGTTCTTAAGTGCTTCTATGTCCAGCTCCTCTTTGTCCTTGTTCGCATTTTTATTATAACTTGAAAAATATGTAAGTGATTTCATCAGCTGATAGCTTTTTGAAACTGGAATATTTGAGTCATAAAGACTTCTACTGCTCTTGCAATCGACATAGAACCACCAGTTGCATTTTAAGATTGTTTGATCGAATTGTGTGCTTTCAGGGCACAAAAATGACTTCATAATCAAACCATCGTCTGTTAAGGCGCAGACGTGAAAGACCTAAAAATTTAAAATTAAAACATTTATTGTATTTTGTGTAATTATTTAGTATTTACCATGCATCCAAGATCTACGTCTGCATATAGTCCTGGAAAATGTTTTTGATCACCACATGTAAATGAGGTTTCTGGTAAATCAACTTTGGATGTGAAATTGTCGTCAAAGTTTTTATCGTACCCAACTGGGTAATATTCCTTTGGTGCGTTCATGACCTAATGTAAAAACGAAATATCAATAAAAATTTTGTAAGGTCCTTATAGCTAGTATAGGCCTATTGACAAACAATTAAGTTTAATGCATTTCGTGATTTTTCGAATACAAAAATCGAAATTTTTATTCAGTACGACTAAAATCGAATTAGGCTAGAAGAAGTTAAATTATTATAAATAAGAAGAATATCGTTACAAACGCTCATCTTTTGGTTTTTTTTTTATTTACTCAAGGTTTGAAAAGATGAAAATAAGTAGGTAGAAAGTTGGACACAGAATTCATTTATATATGTATTTATTTGGGAGTTGACGGAATTAAAATAAAGGGGCTAGTTTTTTTTAATTATAGCAAATAAAAAGAATGCAGATATTTTTTTTACCTAAAGGTTCAAAACGTACTTTAAGAATTTTTATATGTGTGATAATTTCTATTTCCAATTGTGTTAATTTATGAAAAAACGACTTCATCTTCAATTCAAAATTGGTGGTTTTGTCATTTTCTTAAAACATATTCCCAAAATTGTCTCTTTTTTTTATTATTTTAAGACAAAAGTTTATCAATAGTTTAATTAGACGTATGATACCTCAACGAAAAAATATGTCTACTTTTAAAAAATGTTGATAAAAGGGAGGGTTTTTTAAAGTCATTGCATTCAAAACAAATTAACCTCTGAGATATTTGATAGTTGTGAAATTTTTTAAATACATTTTATAATTATCCTGCGAAAAGAAGATAAAAAAAAAAAGAAAAAAAAAATACCTTTCCATTAATTCCTGAAGGTCTCATTGTTGGTCGTTTTGTTGGCATCACAGTTGTTGTCGTCGTTGTAGGTTGCGTTGTCGATTTAGAAGAGTCTCTTATTAACTGATTTCTAATCTGCGTGGCTCTATACTCCGATAAAAGTTGCTGTTGTCTCATAAATATTGCTTGTTTAATTGCTTCGACACTAACGTTCGCCGCGGCCGCTAATTCTTCAACTGAATGTCCCATGAGATCGACCTTTGGTACGTCTTGTGGAATCATAGGACTAAATCCAGTTTCAATATCAATTGTATCGGAATCAGAGACTCGTGATACCGACGACGGCATCGACTGGAAAGGTGGCACACTATCCGAACCAATCAAATTCTGCGACAGAGATTTCTTTGGCGACACCTATGGATTTTTTTTTTTTATTGTTACAAATTTTAAACCTCTTTGAGCAGGACTAAAACGGAGGAGCTAACTACCTTTGAAATTGGCTGGAATGGTGTTGGCTCGAGAACCTTGTTGTTAACAGCGATGTTAGCCGTGTTTGACTGGATAGCAACTTGACCCACTTTTGTTTTATCGGTTGCCGGTGCTATTGGCCTGAAAGCTGGAACTCCCATGGGTAAGTAAGCGGCTTCCGTCATTAATGGGGCCCCAGACCTTTTAAGGGTCGACGTTCTCGTCGGCACCATTCGGTAAGGCATCGCTGGTTTCGCCGTCACTGAAACTGGATAATTCTTTTGCACTTTGTGAACTTGTTGAGATTGTGCTGGCGGTGGTGGAAGAAAAGGCTGAAAATTATAAAAAAAAAAAGATATTCAGATATAACGAACATTTATGACATACGACTTTCAAGTTAATGTAAAAATAATTTAAGATTTCCTTTCATTGCGCAGTGCGAGGTATATCACTGATGACAAATCTTTTACCTCATCATACAACTTTATAAATTTCTTTTTAAATGACTCATGAAACGGAAAATAAAGTGAAAAGCAGTGTTTTAAATGAATAACTGATTTTAATACTTGTTGTAGAAACTGTAAGCGATTTTTTGGAGTAAACATTTATAGGTACTGCTTGCAATTTACATAATTAAGACGATAAAAATTCCAGTCGGTGATCAATTAGGTCTTCCTGTTTTGTGATTTGAAAAAAATTTACATTTTGGTTGTGTTCATTTCGAAATTTCATTCAAATTTAAGCTTTTAAGAAAACGGTTCTCTTCGTCGCCAGATGTTAAACGAATTTATGCACTTTGTTTGCCCGGCAAGGCCAAGTTTTTCCCAAAAATATATTGACCGTGACATGTTACCTGCACCCATAAAAAATTAACAATTTTGCAAACGGTGTGTCATCCCACAGAAAGACCTCTTTTCGCTTTTAAAGGCATTTTCCTCTACTTGATGATATCTTGTAAAAGTCTTCTGATATTTTGGGTTTTTCTCTAGGGACCATTAGTTTACAATATTGCGTTTATTTCAGGTCATTGTCGTTACTTTAAATTGTTTTACGGTCTTTGGTGTTGATAATATGTAATTAAATAGAAATCACGCTGGTTTTGTTTAGAAATAGCGAACAAGTTATTTTGAGAGATTTATTGGTGCACTTTAAATTCGGCTTGTTTTGAAACCTTGGCGCTATAAAAGATAAGTGTAAAAAACCTTAGTTATTAGTATTGGGAAAAAATAAAACAAACATGAGCCAAGTCAGGGGTATTATTAAGAACGCTGATGAGTATTATTCTATACTATATTCTATACTAGACAGAATTATAAATGAATTTTGAAGGCCAACGTCGACACGACATAATCTAACATCTTAAGATTAAGAGAGCATTTTTGTTTTTTTTTGTACTTTTAAAATCATTTTAACTATTTTAAAACCAATATGCAAAACTTCACTTCAGTTAAAATAATTTGTTCTAAATAATTTCAAAATTAAATCCAACGTTCGTATACTTAAGATACATACCTACATAAATGCATACTTTCATTATAGACGTTTTAGAAGAAATAAAATAACTAGAATTCAGTTTTAAGAACGAACAAAAGGTATTTAGTATATGAATATGTTCCTAAGATAAAATAAAACGAATTACAATTTATAATTCAATTAAAAAAGACAAATATTTATAGCCGTTTTATTGCCTTCAAAATCAGTAATTGTGCCTTACTGTTTTTTGCTGAGACGAACTAGTTTTTTCATAATGATACTGAATATGTTTTCTGATTTTGAAAACATTATTACGCTCATAAATTAATTCACTCACAACTCTATTCGAAAGAATTACCTTTAAATAAGTAATTTTACAATTATCGTAATTATGGTGCCAATTATAGAGTTACACAAGAATTTTAAAGTTGTTCAAATGATTTTTTCGGTCGATGAATTATGTATGCATTTACTTAATTTTGTAATTGAAGGATTTCGTTCAATTACTAATTTAAAATTGTGTGTTATTTCTAACAACATTTTTAATAACTCACATTATTATCTTGTGGTGTTTTACTAAATAGAATTTAAATTTGAAGCAGATTTTCATCGTGATGCACTGTCTTCTCATTTATTAGAAATATTTTTAAAAAAGTGACTGTTGGAGTTTCAATTTATCAGTTTTTCTTTTCAGCTACTCCAATAAGTAGGAAATCGCAATTATTTCGATTAAAACTCAAACCATTTTCTTTATTCGGGAATTGTTAGAGGAAACTTAAATTGTTTCTTTTATTTTCGTAAACTTTCAGAAATACCTTTTCCAAATATTTTATCTTTAAAGGCTTTCGAAAAGTAATATAAAACAAAATAATTTAATTTAAATTTGTATATAGTCTTACCGGTAATTTTGATGCTGGTAGCACACCAATATTATTTGGACCAGTCCTGTAATTCAGAGCTCTGCGTCGATTGCTCTCTAAGTTTCCTAAAGATTCTGCCAATCCAAGCTCATCACCGACACTGAAACCTGTAAAGTATATAAATTAGGTGACAAAAAACGAAAAGACATTCAAATTTTGATTTAACAAACAAAAATAAGTTTGAAGTAAAGTGTCCGAACGTCTTCGTACTTTTTGGCATCAAAGTAAAAAATCGTGTCAAAATGTGAAAATGCATTTTTCTCATGGCGTCTGTGCGTGAGTCTGAAGAATTTCTTTTGTTTTGTTTTGTTTTTTTGGCTCAAGATAACTTTTGTAAAAATACATGTTTTTCACAATGAAAAATAATAATTTTCAAGTAGTACAGATGAATTCTAAAAATTGTATGATTTCCCTAAAAAATGTTGATATAAAACAAATCACCAATCATTTTTAATAATTATAAACGATAAAATCCTTCTTTTAGTTCACTTTTACTTTCATCAACCATTGGTATACACAAAATTATTGCAGTTTAATAGTAAATTTTTTTAATTTGTCGTTATAGTTGTTTTCATTCTCAAAATGGTGAACCTATAGTCGAAGAAAAATGGGTATTTTTTCCATGAGAAGGACAGGCGATTAATATATACTCGTACAACATCATTTAAAAAAAAAAGTCTGTAATTTAGAATTAGAAGAACACAGTAAAATTCATTGAAGGTAATCCGAAAATTTTTTTCGTCGTCCGCATAACAACGAGGATTCAGAAAGAAATTATATGTTGTATAAATGAATAAAAACGTTTTAACGTGAAATATTTTTGTCGAAATATTTCAACTACTTATTAGGTAAAGTTATTTAAAATTTAATACGTGTTTATTTTTTCCGGCTGACTACGAGGCATTTCAAATTAGAGACGTCGTAATTGAAAATGCTATTTTATGCCAATGTTTCCATATTTCTTTACTTTACCTTTGCAAACTTTGCCAAAGAGGGAAAAGTGTGCCTCTTCCTTGTCAATTTATTTGTGTTTATTTGACGACCTGAAAGCAGTATTTACCTGCACAACATTTAAGTAGCACTTAACTGAGTGTCAACTTTGTAAATAGAAAGACTTTAAACAAATTGAGGTGTGCAGACATCGATCCGATGCCGGTGATATTACAAAGAACTCTTTATGTCCGTCCAGTGACTAATAAAATTTCTTTGCACGTTTCTTCATATATTCACGGAAGCCTTTCTAGCAAATAAATAATAATAGAAATCTTTTATTCTCACACAAAATTTACAGATTTTTTTTATAGATTATATATGTTACGTATACGTTTTCTTGTATTTATAGCTCAAAGACTCAAAGGACGTCTTATTCATTTTTCCTCATGAATAGCTGCAGCATAAAAAGATCTCAAGACTTAGTCATGTTGCATCAACGAATTCGTGATGCGTTTAATCTTTTTTTTTTTTTTAAATGTCTAAAGTGTTTAAACATTGTTACGCCAAGATTTTTGAATAACTAATTTCGTTTTATGCATGCACAACATTCCGGCAGCTGCATGCTTCTGAAAAAGGCAAATTACATGAAGATTACGAGAAAAATCTTAAGATTTTCCCTCTCTTTAGGTAAGTTAACTATAGACTGCCTGTTGGCACGAACGAATCAAAATGAATGGGGTTTCGCTGAAATGCCGGCAAATCGTTCCACTTTGTATTAAAACTTGAAGCGAAAGTTGTTCGACTCTGGCAAATGGCTATTATCGGGTTTTATGCCATGAAAAATGCAATTTAATTGGCAATTTATCTCCGATTTGTAACAGAAGTTAAAACGTAGTAAATATAGACGCATATGTTGGGCGATGACTGCGTAAACATTTGAAGGGCATAACAAAATGAATATGATGAAGCTTAAACTACATAAGTATTGCATTTTGTCGATTGTTTGAAATGTGTAATACTAGAAATCATATTAAGGCAGTTTCAATACAATTTCATTAAAAGATTTCAAGCTTTGTTAGTGAAATTCTTTTGTTTTCGAAAATTATCAATAATTGAGATTCAACCATTAAGTGCTTCATTAAGCGAAAAATCATTAAATATTTCATAAATAGGTTTTAAGGAAGCAGTATAAAGTAACGTTGTTACTTAATACAAAACAATATTGTTCATAATTTCACGTATACTTATGTGGGAACTCCGAATGAATTTTCAGATGAATGGCATTGATTACATATGTAAATGTTTCAGAGTATTAAAGAATACCCACATGCCATCAATTACGCAAAAACGTTTAATGCTTCTGAAAAATTCACGACTTGACTAGAATACTTTCACCTTTTTTATTTTTTCTAGAATACCATAAAGCCATTGAGATTGTATAGTCGAGCAATTAAATTATATAAATAAATGTTTGTTTTGTTTTTTCAAATATGCCCCACGTTAAATCAAAAACTAATTAAAAGATATTGACGTACCAAGGCTTATTTTTGTGAAGGTAAATATATTTTGCTGAAAATTGAACGCCTTCAGGTGATTGTTTTAAGATTTTAGAGGAAATCGTAATATTAATAGAAGTATATACAAGCATTACATAGTATAATAGTTCGATATAAACTGATTTCCTCATTTTGACTTAAATTTCAGTTACAGCGAAGTTGGGATTCAAAAATCAGTCGAGAGTCACAAATTATGATTCTCCGTATTCCAGACACATGTGGGTATAATTTTGACGATCTAAATACATAGTTACTAAACTTTGATGGAAGGTAGACAAAATTAAAAATTTTATTTAAAGCACCTAGGTGACCGAGTTTGCTCGGAAGAGTTAAGAGTACCCTTCCATCAAAAAATCTTCTAAAAATTTCGGATTTTAATGAATTATCTTTAGATGATCTTCTTTTGACATGGGTATACATTTTTATATCGTAATAAAACAGAAATACAAACAAGAAGATGCCTGATGGGATGGGTCATCAGTCATTAACCAAGAGCCTTTAAAACCACACCTTGGTAAATTTATTTTAAGGTTAATAGATAGTTAAATTTCTGCAAGTAAAAGTTTTCGTTTGTAGCTGTGGTATTCTTAAGTTATGTTTTGAATTTGCAATCTTTAAGAAATTAATCGTTCGTTTTTATTAAGGACATAATTTTAATTTTCAATTAAGTCGTGGTACAAGTTTTCTTAGTTGTTTAAGAGTTTTTATAGTCTATGATGAAATTTAGATGGGACCTTCGGAGAATAGTCTTTATATTTATAAAGTAAAAAGAATGATTAGCTCGCACTCTAATCACCATCACAAGTACTCACCAATTGAGGATTTTATAAAACTGGAGGAGTATATACATACATATGTATTCTTTCAAACAAAACTATGTTTCAAAGAATTAGTGGACTCATTCAGTGGCTCTTTATTTCTTTAAAAAAAAATATTGACCACAATTTGGCCGAAAATGAACTTATAAATTAGAGGAGATGATTAAAATAAACTATTGGTAAGGACCATTCACTAATGTCAGAATTTATTTTAAATAACGATAGCACGCTGATATATAAATGTTTTTATGTACATTGTTTTTAAAAAATTTTACAAAGTCAGATTAGCAAATGAAACAAAGACTTAAAATCGCTAAGAATAGAAATAAGCGTTAGTAATAAAATAATAAAGTTAGTTAGAAATGTCAATAGATCATAGATCTACCTAGGCTTTACCTAACCCGAAGTGCGCTTTAATCCCTCCCAAATTTCTCACACGAAATAGTCCAGATTTTTTGAAGTTACAGTTCAGTATAAAGCCAAAATCAGATTCAAGGACACAGGTTCCGTGCGCCATGCCTATAAAACAAAATTTTCAAATATTTTATATACATTTCTACAATATTAATATTATTATCATTCTTAAATATTAGTATGCCAAAATGTTAGTTTCAATAACCCGTGAATCATTTGTTAGTGCGATGCACTTTAAGAATAAATTCGAATTAATTCAAAATTGAGTGTGCAAAGAGATGTTAATTTAAATGTACATTGTATATGAATGGTATAAATAAAAGATGCAACGGCAAGCTTTTGAATCGCTTTAATTAAATACCTTTCACAACCACAAAAACATAAAAAGCTGTTTTCAATGAAAACTGAAAAACTTGATTTTCATGTCTTCGGTAAAAGCAAAAGATTTAAGCGACGAACTTGAAAATCATTGTTAAGTAAAAACCGTAAAACTGGTTGATTTCAAATAAAACATTTGGTTGTTTAATTAACTTTTACTGCCTATTTTTCATTTGAGGCAAGTTTTTCTTTGAAACGTACTAAGTAGGATTTTATCAGAAGAACTTAAAACGAGCAGTAAGAGAATGAAAAACAGTTCATATGCACGTTGTTTTACTGCATTGCGGTGCATAAAAGAAACCATTAAATTAGCGCAAAAAAAAAGTTAGTTAGTATTTGATTATTACACATGGTTTAATGAATTTTGTTTCAATGCCATGACCTCCAGTGGCCAATACATGCATAATCTGACCTACAAAATGAAAACCAGATTGATGGCAGCTGGATGGTTGCATTCATTGGCAGCAACTAGGTGAGCCTAAGGAGGTCTAAAGGTACAAAATTTGCATTTTTCTTTACCAGTTTTTACATAAGCGAAATTAATTCGATTTTGCGGTGAATAATGACCCCCCAGTTATATGCTTGGAAGAGTTAAGTTAGTAGCAAGATTGATTTTTTCAATTCTCTTATAATCGCGGTTAACCATTAGAATGATCAGTATTTTGTTGAGTTTTATGAGTTCATGAGTATTTATGTAGATGTTATATAAAAAAAATGTTTGTGTGAGTGATTATGCATTTTATGTTCAATGAAAAGTGTAAGAAAACTGATGTATACAATCCTAAAAAGAATGTTATGTTATGGCTTAATAAACTTGCACCTTTATAAATATTTTAATGATATGAATAATAATACAATATAATTTTTAATCCAATAAACTCAGCTTTTTCTGATTAACGAAAATTCATAATATTTCGCCAATATTTAAAAAAATCTTATTTTATTGGTTCCCATACGAATTTGCAGTCAAATAAATTTTGTTACACAATCATCATTAAAATTTAAGAAATAAAGATTTGCTATTAAATTTGAATTTAGTGAGTGTACTTATTTATAAAACAGCGCAAAAACCAAATAATAATTTCAATAGTTTTTATAAAACTAAAGCGAATTTTCGCTTTTAAATCTGAATCTGTATATGGTTAAATATCATATAGATATTCAAATTTATATTTTTAAACAATCGTCCTAATTAATCTTTATATACTAATATTTATACATACTCGTATTATAAGAATCAAAATTTTATGAGTTTGTTGAGAATATGATCAAAAACTACTGAGCTGATTTTAAGAATTCTGTTACTGTCCGACAGGTGATACTTATCTTTGAGACATAAATTATAACACTTTTAAGCTATTTGCAATAGATGTGCGTGAGACCCAAAAATGCGTAGTCGAATTTTTGAAACAATTTGCATAGAAATTTTACGGAATTTTATGGAAGCAAGTAAGCGTTTGAACAGATGATATTATTTAGAACAAGAAAAATGTCTTCACAATCGTAACGCAACATCGAGATCTTGAAATTGAAAATTTTTGTAGATTAATTTCAAAACCCATATAAATGGGACATTATAAAATACTTTACTTTATGGCTTGCCGCAACCATTAAATGCAGTTGGCTTAAGTAAAATTTCTCGTAGTAGGTATACAAGAGCTTAACAACTGTGGTTTGCATATTAATTAAAACCGATATTAAAAAATTTTAAATAATTTTTTCTATACAACCTATTAAATTAACAGCCTGCATGTGCAACAATCTCTCCTATTGTGCTGGTGTTATTTATCGGTTACAAAGTTTTGCGTCAAGGCAACATTAGCTGCGATCTTGCATGTATGAGCGCCATCACGAAATCTTTCACAATATTTTCTGACAAACGATTAGCTTTGATATTGGCGGCTGGGACAACGATCACCGGCAGTTGTTTTGAGAATTATTTTCTGCTTAATCGTGAATTGTTTTTTGCCGGGGTATTAATTTTGGTTATACAACCATTTATTTGGGCTATTAGCAAAAACTACTTCTCCGATTGCCCACGCACTATCATTTTCGTAAAAAAAAACTTTTTCTAATAGCAAAAAGATAATTTAATTGCCCAATAGTAATGGTCATTTGTAAAAGATGTTCAGGTTTTGTAACGAATTAATTAGTTTTTGAAGAAAGAATTTTTTGAAAGTGTTGATTTGATTACCTACTCTTAATTTTTACTTTCAGAATATTTTACAAAATGTTATGGTCATTTCGTAGTAAAACACGAATTTTAGTTCAATCTAGGAATTTACTTTTTACTTCGATATAAATATAGTTTCTAGATTTAAATAACTTTATTTAAATGTTGCAATCATTCTTCATATTGTTGGTACCTAGTATCCTAATAGAAGGGTTCAAGCTAGGTGTTTTTAAGGTTTCATATACCTAAAAAAGGTAATCTTTAGTGAGATTCTATTGTATATTTACGTTTTGAGAAAATATTTTGTTTCTGGGACGAGGAAGTTAAAAAGAAGAGGGTTATAATAGCATTTTTATCACACTAAATAATTGAAGACTAAAAGAAGGCTATAGTTTTTGTAAAAAAATTTAAAATTTATATATTTTAAAGTACATTTCATTACTCATTTTACTCAGCATTGAAACAAATCTTTTAATACTATTTAATAACTTAACATTTTAATAAGTATTTAGTGGAAAAAAATACTCTTGAAGTAGTTTTAGCTTCCTAAAATTTACACTAACATCAGTTCAGTGTTGTTTGATGTTTTTGTTTTGTAATTTTTAGAACTATATACTATATAAGCACTATTCTTGAGCCGATATACATATCATGTATATATACTTCGGGAGATGCCATGCATTTAATTAATTACTTAATATTAACTATCCTACCTTATTATTGTAAGTAGGTACATCGAATTTTGTTTTGAGCTATTAAGTTTTTTATTCAAGATCTTGAGGTAACCTAATGAACAAAATTAATTAAAGTTAGGTACGATTATATTTTGAACAAATTTCATGTAATCCGTAAATTAATGAAAGGTACACTTTATTTAACACCATTTTTGATAGCGTAATTTCTTCATTTAATATTTTAAAGGTGTAACAAACCTACTTACTACACAACAAATTAAAACCAATTCCCTGCAGAGCTGATTGATTTTTAATGGCAATCACATTAAAAACTTTACCGGTGAAATATCGCTGATGGGCTATCGCATTGCAAATGAAGAACGTAATAGCATTAGAGTACAATATTTTTACCACGATGAGGTTTTTTGATAGGAAATAAAGACGTTTTTGCGAAATCCCTTATACCTGAACGAGCAAAATGAATTGAAATGCGCGAATGGTGTGGCTGGTGGGGAATTTATTTTCGCCGCACCTAACCACCTTTGAAGTAAATTGAGTATCGTTTTTGGCCTCCAGGAGACAATTATGATCTATATCTGCTAAATGATTGTCTCACCTGAGAAGTGGCTCATTTGCGACATTTCGAATGATTCTATGGGTCAATGCCTTGACGGCAAAAGCTCATTGCGATAATTTTCTTCGCGCAGTAGAAATTGTGCAACTTGCCCGATCTCTGCTTGAATTCCTTTTACCCACTATCAAGTTCCGCAATTTCTTCTGGTCTTGTTGTTCTCATTCATTTTAATCGCTGAAAGTATGACATAATCCCGTCCAGACCGTTAATTCCTCTGAGGTAAGACAAATCGGTGTAACCTGGAAAATCCCAACTGCTTCGATCTTGGAAGGAAAACTAGTTCTTTATAAGTATAATAGCACTTTGAACGATCTGCCCATCTCTATTTGTTGTAATCGGTTAAATAATAACTATGGATCAAAGAAACAGAAACTAACTATAATAACTATAAACATATTTTCGTTGGGTTCGTTTAATTTTTCAAATAAAAAATAAAAAAGGTACCTTCGTATGTAAATGTACCTATAAACATCTTAAAAAACATACTACTTCTTACGATCTCTCCGGCATCAATTCCGGATTCAGATTTTCTCATTGTTGGAAAAAGTACTTTATACCTATCCTCGTATCTTCTTTCTTTCTTAAAAAAAATATTCGGCGGAAAATAAACGAAAAATCACTTGTTGTGGTATTTTAACTTGTGTAAAGTGAATCACGACGAACTTTCACTCACGACATTTTATATAGGTACATACATATATAAAAAAAAAACAAACAATTTATTTGGCCCAGTTTAATTTTTATTATGAGCCAAAGTCTGTGGTAAGATAGCATTAGGTACTTTAACTTTAAGAAATTTTTGCAAAGTTAGAAAACATAAATTAGTGAACAAACATATATCTTATGCAAATTCTGATCACGTACTTCTGACATTTTACTAATTTACCTGAAGATTTATGTCTTCATAATCTTTGCGCTGACAGCCCAAAAATATTTTCTTTTCCAACCTTTGCACCTCTGGTAATTAAGGACTTGAAGATAATGAATTTTGCGGCGAATAATGGGTTAAGTTATGAATTTGTTACAAGGTTTAGTCATAAATATAAAATATGTTATAAGTGAAGAAACAGATTTATATGCTTTGTATTTCAACACATTTTATTCAAGAATTCTGTATTGTATTGAATATCAAATACATGAAGACCGTTGCACGCATGTTTCTTAATTATAGAAAAACTACGTATATTGTCCAAATTTATTTAATTAAAATTAGTGATTACCCTTTATATAATATGTACATATATAAAATAAATTTTAATTTTCCAATTCATCCTTATATGATTGAAAATTTCAGAGTTATATAATTAAAAAATTCTTCAATATGAATTCATGCTATTCAAACATTAAAATTTATTCAAAAATTAAAACATTATTTGTAAATATAAGTATGTACTTGCTTCAAAAAACGAATTCTATTGATTTTAAATAAGAATTTTATTTCAAAAATTTTTGTTTTTACAAAACTTTTGCATATTTGAATATACAAAAAATCTTAGAATTGATGATGATGACTTTAAAAATAAAACTAGGTATAATTTTTTGAATTGCTCGGCCATCTTTAAGGTATTAGGTATATTTTTATTCAAATAACAAATGTGTAGTGAAGAGTGGACACCCCCTGTTACAGAATATGAATACACCTTTGTAAATCTTACTATTGGCTCAGTAGGTTGTTTGAAATATGTTTAGTTTAATTTGTGCATACTTTATCTAGGTTCAACAGAGGAGGAAAATAAATTCAGGTCTAAATATAAATCACAAAGTTTCCTTTTCCATTGATTTTCCAATCTCTGTCCAACTTAAAAAAGGTATGATTCGGAACACTATTAATGGGTCCCGAAGATTAAAAGTGGTCTTAAAAATATTCACAGTTACTGTAGAATACGCAAAAAAAAAAACTGCAATTACAGTAGCCGATGAATAAGAATTACAAAGGTGTAATATTCAAGAGCATCTATGTACATACAGTATGTAATAAAAATATGTGTAAGGTTCATTTTGTTTTTGCACGTTGTATTTAAGTTTAATGTAGTTAGGATTTCTTATGATATACAAGACCAAATAAAATACACCTTTTATACTTTTCCAATGTATTATATTATATACTATTGTACAGTCGTAGGGCGGATGTCTATTGGGTAATATAAATAAACTAAATTATACTAAAGGTTACTAACATTTATACGTTATGTACATATATACTACAGGTATATCGAAAAACCCCTTCTCAAATGCAAATAGTGGTCTCGTTCACCATCCAGCCGGCCGGGTTATAATAACTAAACTTTCTAACTTCGGCGTGAATTCTCAAGGCATCGTGGGCTACCACAGTTTTGCGTAATGAGCCGGAAGAAACATTTCGATTAGCGAGCACGGCCTATATTTTTGTACACGATTAAAACGAAAACCTATTTACCTGGTGCAAGTACTAAAAATTGCAGGTTGCCAAGTGTCAATAAAAACGTGTACAGACTATGCAATTACCTGGGGCAAGTCATGCGCAGAAATATAAATAAAATCAGAAAACCCACAGAGTGCATATTGGGGACCAGGAGAGTGCATCCGACTGCCTTATTCAAAATCATATAATTTGCATTTATGGTCAGCCAACCGCAGCAGCCGGCTTTGAGAGTTCGATATTGCAGTGGGATTCGGTTTTTTCTCACCTGGTGCAAATCCACTGCGAGAGTGGGTAAAGCCGGACAAAAATGTTTTCGTTTACGCCCCGAATAAAGTGGGTCAATTTGGTCAATGAAGGCATGCGCGCGGTCCGATAGTCAGCACGAGCAGTTAGCGCTGGTTTTGTTGGTTGGACGATGAATTCAGAACTGAAGCACTCTCACCTGCGCTTACCTGGTAATGAAAGTTGTTCCAAGGTTACTGGCCAGTAAGTTTTTTTATTGTTTTTTTTTTTCGATGGACCCCAGTTGAAAGGCCGAGTGGGACGCAACTGGAGAATAGCGCCATTGGGGTCTTACCACGGACCGCCTAAGTGAAACTGAATGCTGAGAATGGTCGTGATGTATGATCGCATTCATTGTCTAAATGCGGAGGATGCGCTTTTGCGTAAACGAAATGGAAATTGACCTAATAAATGGGCACCCCATGACTACGAAAAGCCCAGGTAGAGCCGCCTTAATTCCAACAGTTGTGCTACCGGCGTTCGTTTAAAATTATAGACAAAAATAAGACCAACCTCGTACCGGCGAGACCATAGACAAAGATGCCCAGATACCAGAGACCCAAGTGGAAATAATCACATTGATGATGCGATAAAGAGGTAATGCCCAACATTTTGTGCTTTCGATTTCGAAAATTAGACGAAATTCCGACCATGGGGGCTTTTATCGTTGCAGTTGAGTAACGCACTGTTGGGACTTGGATGCTGAGATAGAAAAGACAATATCAGAAACAATTATGGTAACTGGTAACTTGATGCCTATGAATGCGTCAAGATGGGAAAACTAATTGCCGGAATCTCCTCAAGAATTTCCTAATTTTTCTCTTACACTATATTCTTTCGTAATTAAACTCAATTCACCATTCACTTTCATTAATACAATTTTTGTTACCTCCAACTCGCGGTCGATACCTACCTTATTTTACTTCATTAAAGTTTTTTTTTTTAGACAATTTGTTTCTTAGAGGATTTGGCATTTGAAAATTCGCTTCAGCATATGCTGTTGATAACCAGTTATTGAAACGATGTTGTGATCAATTATTATTATTATTAATTTATTAAAAGTGTAGCATATTGCATTACTTTATCTTTATCTATCCACCTAAACCTCTAATATTAAAAATTTCAATTAACTCAGGTATGGAAAACCACTAAAAGTGTACATTTTCTCATATTTTCATTTCATCTATCAAATTTTCCAATAACTCTATTAGTAATAACCTTTTAAGCGAATTTATAATATATTTTATTTTTGTTCTTTTCATACTATTATATACATAAATTTAAATATTACTTATAACAAACATTTGAAACAAACAAATAAAATAATAGAATGGGGTTGAAGTTAAGTAAAACAAACTTAACTGGAATACTGCGGTGATAAACATTTTTAGAAGTTGGATTACCATGAATACATAGTTTACGTAAGAATCAATCTAAGTCGTAAATTAATTATTCACTAAACGAGGTTTTTTGCTAGTCGAAACGAAGGTAAAATAATTTTCTTGAATATTTTAAACAGATGGAACACTAAATACGGACACTGTTAATTAATCAGATTGTACGTTTTTTTTTCGAATTTTTTACTGAAAAAAAAAACTACTCACGCATCTCTATTCTTTGATTTGAATGTTATACGTCCATCGTTGTTTGACTATTTTTCAAATGTCTTTTTCATCATTAAATAAATTAAGTTAATTAAAAAAGTGTTCAAATTAAATTTGTGTAAGAAAGTATCGCCGTATCAAATCCGTCACGCTCACAATCCTTACATTAAAAATCCATTTACAACCTCAGCACAAATCTTCAAATCGAGTTAAAAGCCATCTTCCATCGAGACCGCACGGTCCCGCGTAAACCTTGAAATAAAAACCTACTTTTCTTACAAAAACTGTAAATTCGCTTCATATATTTTCGGTGGACATGTCCGCTTTTGATAGAAATATCAAGAAAATCTAAGGCTAAGATAGATGCAACAATTTAATATTTATATTCCGCTTTATGAAAACGACTAGAGGAATGTGAATAAATATTAAGCAACAGGCATTCAACATTTTTGCAGAATGGCCAAGAAAGCAAAAGATAACTACCAAACTTTCTATTGTTGATTCGTTGCGCGTTACTCATTCACCTTATTTGACCAGCTCATCAATTTTTGGTGTATTTCGTGACCTTGCCAAATAAGTAAACCGCAGCTAAAACGTCTCAGGCAGAGACGGATTGTGGATGATGATAAATATCCTACTTCTCGGGCTGTGTCCGGCTTGACCACTCGAATGTGTGAATATTAATTAAGGAAACACTACCTTAAGACATGAATTCACATCTTTTTGCAAAATGTTTCACTCAGTCGGAAGTTTAGGGGAATTTAAATGTTAAATTAAAGAAGAATATCCGGTAAAAGTGATGTTTCATTAACATTTTATAGATAACGACAAAAAGTACCTTTATAAGTACTAAAAATTAAAAACACTGTCAAGATTAATTAAAATTTGAGGAATTATAGTATAGTAGACTCGCGATATAGTGAACATAACAAACTCAAAGGGTGTTCACTTTTTCGAAGGGATATGTATGTATGTTAAATAAGCAAGAAGTAAGTACAAAATCTTATAAATAACAAAAATACCTTGCAGTATAAATAAAATATTACATAGTAAAAAATAAAAACCAATTACTTCTGAATAAATATGTAAGCGTTAGAAACAAAAGGCTATGTAAAATTTTCGCTCTAATTTTTCGTTGGACCTGAATGTTCACACTACCGCGAGTTTACTGTAGCTTTATATAAAAGAAAAACTATTTAAATATTAATATGAAAATATTTATAAACAACAAACTAAGCAATATGTATATGCATGAGCGTAAATAGGTAGTGCTATTAGTTAGATTCCATTTAATTCAATTTAAAAATTTCCCTGACTAGGAACACCTGTCTAATGCTAATTTAAACCAAAGTCAAAAATAAGAAGCCGCAACAGAGAAAACTTTGAAAACACGAATGATTTAAATAAGAAATTAACTTGTTGTTATAGTCCTTACTACTTTATATACAATTTGGTTTTATTTTTGTAATTATTCTAATCAGTACCTTAATGATCTTGTATCAATTTAACGACTATTTCGAGTAATTATATTTGAAAATAACATCAGCATGTTTTGTTTTTAGCTTGTTATACCCAA
Organism: Machimus atricapillus; assembly: GCA_933228815.1. NCBI lineage: Eukaryota > Metazoa > Arthropoda > Insecta > Diptera > Asilidae > Machimus > Machimus atricapillus. Next base: position 10,966,749 of record OW121785.1, read on the forward strand.
TCTTGCATACCATTCTATTCCAAATTAGCTATACCCTTTTTTATTCGTTATTGTTTTGCGATTTTTCCTGTCGTTTTCGCAATAGGATAGATTGTAAGAAGAGTATTACAGGAAAAATGCTTTAGATATATGTATGTATTGTAATATGTGTACCACGATTCAAAATTAAACGAAACCTAAATAAAAACCCAGTTGCTTTCACTTTTTGATGAAACTTTATTGTTTCACGCAGTTTTCTTATTAACTCTTTTTTTTTTTAATTTTAGGTCATTAAGGGCCGGTTGCACAGTGGATCGACTTAAGGTCAGTAATCATTTCAAAGCATTATTTGTATATTTATTTATTTATTTGTTTTAGAAAAGTCGGCAGCGTTCAGGCAGCAGAAGTCGATTGTTTACTTGAGATATGTTTGTATGCCTCAACGAAAAATTTCATTTTGGAAATTGTTTAATTTATGAATGGTAGGTGATTTTCTCGAGAAGGTTTTTTTGATTTGCTTAAGAATAAGTCATTGAAAGAAAGATTATTCCTGATATTAAAGTTTGCATAATTTCTAAACGTAGCGTAATTCAAAAATTAATTTTATTGCATGGAAAATAATGATAAAGAACATTATTAAGAAATACAATGTTTTTGAAATATGTATTATAAAAATAAAATATAAAACTAAAGTTAACTTCATATTTTATTTATTTTACCAACATTACAGTTTAATGCATATATTTGTAATGGATTTACAAGATATTCAAAATAATAGATTGAACACGAAACATATAATTACATTATGACTTTTTATGTAATCTTTTTTTTTTAAACATGAAACTAGTATGTAAGATGATGAACCCTAGTTTTCACTTAAGTTTGAAATTGATGTTCGTGAAAGTGGGTAGTCCCTCACGCATGCTTTCCCCAATTAATAGAAAATAAAATTTTTTCTTCCAGAACAGTAAACCACATCGTTGTAATAACCACCTGTAACACCCAACAATACAAATAAAATATTGTGCTCCAAAACCACCAAACCATAAACCATATCGGAAAGAAATTTCCGTTCTTTTCGATCTATCTTTAATTATATGCATCTATTGAGTCCAATTGCGATTTATTACTGAAAAAAAAAATATAAAATTTCACTTTGCAGAAAGCCATCCCAACCATATTGTGCATCTAATTTTATGTAGTAACCGATAAATGGTAAAAATACCGGCATTATGGTTAGCACGTAAAAATGTGTTCGTGATTGAGCCACTTTCCACCGTAAATGGAGAACAAGAAGTATTTTTATAATCTAATCGTACTCTTAATTCCCAATTAAAAGTAAAGTGATCGCTAATCTGATCTTCTACTTACGTGTGATAGCTCCGATTGTAACCAGCAATAACAAGGTGAACTTCATTTTACTGGATTATGTTTTCGGTAAGATACTAAATGTTGTTCCCAGTATCTGACTATCTCAGCAGGCGATCGATTTGTCGATCGATCATTTGAATTTGAAATTTAAAAATTAGAATCGTTTTAAAAAATTTAATTATATTTTGTTATCATTCAGAATTGTGAACGTAAAAGCGATCTTCCACACAATCGCGTGCTGCAACTTTTCACTTCGAATAAATTCCGAACCACTCATTAAATTTTTTGTATCGTTGTTTTTTTTTCGTTTTTGTTTTAACACACGAGTTAAATTCACTCTCTCCTCGTCGAAAAGGCACCAAAAAGTAGAACACACTATCTCTCCATATTGACACAGACCACCGTTGAAAATTACAACAGGGTGTTTTTTTTTTTAAATATTAATATATTTTTTATATTAACTGGTTAAATTTAATTTTCGCGGCCAATAAAGTGTATGTAACGATTGCTTACTTAACTTTTACCGATTTTCGTTTAAAAGGAGTTTACCTTAACAGTGGTCTGCACGTATATTCCTAAAACCGACATAAACTATTTAACTGGTATACACTTCGAGGTATGAATAACGAATAAACGATGAATTTTTTAACTGACCAGTCGACGATCTTCTCTTCGCGTGAATATCGCACGACAACCGATCGCAGCAGAGTAAAGCGGTGAACTAAAAGAAGTTCGCGTATTTCTTGCCAGACCATGGTCTGGTAAGGTAACCAGCATGTGTCTCAATCTGGACATAAGTACGATCATTTGTAACTGCTCTGTCATACACGATCACTTCTTCGTCCGATCACTGATCACTGCACTTCTGAACTTTTTGTTTTCCATATTAAATAGTCATGTTGAACAGTTATCATTTATTGAAGAGACAGGAAGAATGCGACATATACAGCTTCCTAAGAAGTTTGAAGAAATTCAAAAAGCTTTCTCAACCAAACCGTTAATGATGTTTAATAATAAACTGGATATGCCTTTTCGTATCTACGTTCTTTGTTGGTCAATTTTCGATAGTAAAAGATCACGATACGCATGATACCTTCCTTTTCAGCGAAAGCATTTATTGTGCTTGTTAGCACAAACCTTTCGACTATTTGTGGAACACTTTCTTTATCATCTGCAGTCACTTTCTTTCAAAAGGTGGAAGACGTTTAGTGAAATTTTCAATAGTTGAGTGGAAAATGCAAACATAACATAATATGTAGCCGGATGGCTAGTTAGAATATAACGAACGTGATTACACTGTAGGGGATAAGTGGGAACACTTCCACAAATATGTTAAATTTTATTACTTCCAGTTTCTGACTGTTAGTGATTGAAGATTCGAGGTTTCTTAAAAATTGGAACAGTGATGTTTTTTCGCAGTCTCACTTAATAAGCGAGTTTTCCAATATAATACAAAGTTAACTATCCTACTTTATTCTACATTCTTAAGACATTATTTTTAAATGTACAAGTTTTTGCTTTGAAATCTTATGCTTAAAAATATGGTACATACCAATTTCAAAAATAACGACTCATTTGTGAATTTTAAACGAAGAAACCAAGAAATTATCTGTAATAAAACCATGTTGAATCTTTTGATATTAAAACTAAAAAAATTCAATTTCAATATTTTAAATTTGTACATTCCATTTATATAATCGTTATTTTGTATTCAGTCTAATGTTTAATCTGAAAAATTTTATTTAACTCTTCAAATACAAACATGAATGTGATTTCCAAATCTAAATTCTTGCAATTTAAACTAAATTAAATTGGAAGCATTCAAACAATGCGAATATGATCTTGAGTAAAAGTTTGAGAAAACGTGGCTAAGTTTTTCTTAATGTTTAAACTATGTATAACAAAAGATGAATATCTGAAGATTGGGAAATTTTATCGTCAAACATATTATTTTGTCTTGAATTCAATCATTCAAAATATTCGATTAATTTATAAGTTTAAAACTCAACTAAGTAACTAAGATAACGAAATTGCTTTTATATCAAGGATTTTCATAATAGCATGCAACATGAGCTCATGAAAAATGTCTGTTGATTTTAAAATAATTGTACAAAAATCTTATCTTTGAACAAATCCATTTAAACTGATGTAACTGCCCCTTTTTGCTTACCAGCTGCTGAGTAGCTTTCAAGGCCAATCAATATCTAAAACGTTCTCCACGTAATCTTTTACCAACTTCCAGAGATAAATGAAAACATCCACATAATTTTAATTTTTCTGTAACACAATGATTGTATCAAAAAATTTCATAATTTGGGAAAACTCATTAATTACACCAGATGTCTTTAATTAATAAACCAAAGTGAACTCATCCAGAGATGCGGCTACTATACCTTACAATGATAGACATCTAATGCATGTTAGCAATTACCGTAGCTATGGCAACTTTGAGACAAATGATGCGCCCACAGATGATCGTGAAAGGCTTTTGTTACAATGTGACCTAGAATGAGAGTACAAAATGAAGTGCAGAAATTCCCAGGTGAAAGGTGATTGCTCCACAAACACATCTTACAAGCAAAATTTATCTCGGTTACTCATTAAGTGTCTGGAAAAGTGCCCTTGAAATCTTGAAGCGGAAGTATTTTTGCAAGACCTTAAGTTGCACACAATGATCATCATCGCACTTTGTGCCCTAAAAAAATATTATTTGACCAAAATTACAAGTAAAAAAATAATAAAGAAGTTGGCGCTGTTACTTTCGAATGAGCAGCTTTGTTACACTTTAATATAATCGCAGATCTTTAATGATCCACTTTCATATTTAAGAAGCTCGTGCTTATGACTGGAAACGGAAATTGATTATAACAGATAATCATGATAGACATGATACCTGTAGTTAATTTTTATTTCGAGATCAACTTTCCTTCTGCAATTGAAAGTGAGTCCTGTCTAATGAATCTAGTTTTCTTTTTCTTCAAACATTCTGGCGGTTAACGTTATATACTGAATTTCATTACATATATAAATAAATCAAGCCGCGAGTTCTTTTACAATTTAGAACATACATATACACAGGTATACAGTTTTTAATATTCTTATGTTTAATTCACCTCTGAGACACTTTTACAACTAACTTTTCTTTCCGTTTATTTTTAATAGTTTTTTAACCAGGAGTTTGTTTTTAAATAATCTAATTTTTATTCTCCCAATTAAGTTAGGACAACAATTAATCTCAGACATAACTAATTCCTTATCTTTGAGATGTTTTTCGCTAATGAATTTTTGTGAATAGTGGTGCTTTTGTAATAATTTTATGCATCTTTAATATACATAAAATTACATTTTTAAAATAAACGTATAAGTCTGGAAAAAGAATATTTTCTAATGTTTTCCAATTTAATTAGTATATTCTTAAAACAATATAATAAACAAAGCGATTTTTCAATAATGTCATTTCATTGATATTGTTGAAGGACACAATGTAGTTAAAGAAAAATGTAACACTAAAACATTCTTTTTGCCATAGAAATTAATTTACAAAATTCATCAGTTATTACATAAATACATATTTTAAGAGACGAAATTCAAATGTGCAATATGAAATTATCGTTAACTTATTGTTGGTAGAAAAAAAAGTCTAATAATTATTTTAAAAGAATATATTTGTTTGCGAAATGCCATATTTTATGTATACTTTAACTTCGTAGACTCTCCAAAGTACTGCTTAATTATTTATTCTTATTGAACTTAGATATCCATACCGCTCACAAATAAATGAGTAAGTAATAATATTAAGATTATTTTATTACCTTTTTTAGAGTTCTTCACCTCTAGCAGTAGCTGCCAAGGTTTAGAGTGCTCCCCGTTCGAAAGAAAACGATTGAAATATATTCCGCATGAGTGAAACTGCATTAATTGGATCAAAATCGTTCTCATAGAATAGACGCACTTATATTGCTATCATTATCCAAACAATTACTTCTTAACTCACGCAAAAATGGCACCTCATAAATTTAATAGCTCAATTTATCATTGTCGGTTACCAAACGATTCTAAACTGTTTAGTATTTATTGCAGACTATTAAGAGTTTATTTCTCTTGCCTTTTTGATGGCAAGAGAAATAATATTTTCAAATAGGTAGAAATTAAGAAAGGAGTTTCCCAAGCGTTAAATGATAAAATAGACAGGTTTGAAAGTAAAAGAGGTAACCCCCCACATGCCAATCGCTCGGTCTATTACCTGCTCATCCAGGGGTCAGATTTTCGCAACCTTTGTAAATTCTACTATGATTCGATTCTATTGTCGTGTAATAGTAATAACCAGTAAGCAAGCGGTATAAAAATATAATTTTGGATTAAGCGAAATACTTTCATTGTTGCGATCTGAGCCCGCAGGTGATTTGGCAACGTCATGGGCATGGCCCATCATTCAAAAATGAACACAGATAATAATTGTAAAAGTTGACATGGGTGCTTTTGCAACCGAAAAAATGTACACCGTAGAGACAATTTAGAAAAAGAAAAAGAAAAAAAAAACTTGAAGAATAATGATATTTTTTTTTTTGAAAATTTCGAAATGAGATTTTAAAAGCGCGAATATCAGATAAAGTAATTGCGCAATTTTCACAGCACTGTAGGTAGAGAGTGAAATTTCTGTGAATATGAAATTGTTGCAATTTGAGTATATATCCAAACAAATCAAAAACTGTCTTCATTTTTTGTTATTTTCTAATAAAATTTATGTTTATTCAACAATAATTTATAGCTTGGTAACTATGATAAATGCTTGGATTTATCTTTCTTAACATTTTTACAATTATACACTTCTGAAATCAACTGCAATACTATCATAAAAATTCTTTCGTGATTTAGATATTTTTGCCGTGGCACGATGCCCGCGTGCGGCGAACTTGAGTTTCGGATAATGTAAAGCACTAATTAATAATAGCAAAATACCGCAGTTCTGCTTCATGTATTTCCGCAATTATTTGCTTGGTATTTCCGGTTGTGGTGATATACATCAATCAAAATGGATCACATTTTCGTAGAGCCTTCCCCATGAACTCGAATTTTCGAAGCTTAAGTAGAAAAGTTTCACTTTTAAAACAAGGTTTTATTATTGTTACAAAGAGCATTACAACTAAAAATGTTGGATGGTTATAAATAGGCGCTTAACTAGAACAGAGTTTCAGGAGAGGTTTTTTAGATTTTTATTTTGGCTTAGATACTCCATAAATGTCTTAAGGATAATCTAAAAAATACTCAATTAAGTTTTTATATCACAACATATACAAAGAACATAAATTATAATCGCTAAATATTAGTTCTTTGTTATAAAAAGTTGTAACCAATTTTAATTGCAAAGTATATGAAAAGAGAGTACTTTAAGAAAATAACAAGAAAATCCCGCAAGCCCTTCTTTGAATTTTTAAATTTTTACCTCTGAAATCCTGTTGCAAAAGTTAGTCCCATATTTATTTTTAGCTAATTAACAGGAGAGGCGCAAATGGGCCAAGAATTTCGCTCAATTACCGTTTTATTTGTTCATACTTTAGAGCTTATGTATGTATAACGGTAATATGAAAAATATTAAAGTTTTCAAAAAAATAGCATATTGGAGAACTAGTGCACGAGGTAAATTCTATCTTTCCTATTTCTATTATACAAATATTACTCTAAAAAGTCTTCAACAATTTAAAAATCCTCTTTTGATGAGAAAAACTGGATTCATCAATCAATCCATTAACACCTTCATAGTGGAGTGGATGGATGTTATTTGGTTAAAATGAATTGTTGTTTATCGGTTACGACATTCTTCACGGGTGTGAAATTAATTTTAGTCATATGAGGCCTACCTAAGTAAATATTCGTTAAAAAAAATTGTTAAAGTCGTAAAACTCTTCAAAAATTCGAAAAGGTAAAACAGAAGTCATACGAGCATTTTTAGCAAATTGATTACCTTGGCATTAAACACTCACACCTTACCCTAATGGACTTTTAAGGCTTTAACCACTTTAACGGATTATTCAACATCAAACAATATTGAAGGAAATTTAATAGTAGTTTTTATTATGAGGTTTTCGTCTTGCGTGCCAATGTTTGTTGACCATTTAGTAATAAACTACGCTTCATGAAGTATCATTGACAAAAAAAGGGCCAACATGCGTGCTTACTTAAAAATTAACAGCTCAAATTCATTTTCAACAGTGCTCAAAATGATCATTAAAACTTTATATCGAATCGACAAAACTTTCACTTTATCAATTAGTGGAGTAAAACAAAATAATTGGACTTTTGTGTCACTGGATAATAAAAACTACAATGCCATGTTAGATTGAAATAATTGAGTAAAAAGTATATTTTAGCAATTCTTACGTGATTAAGGTCGATGAAAACCTTCCTAATGGCTGGTTCAATTTTATGTGTGTGTGACTAAAATAAATAAAATAAAGGAAACAAGTGCTTTTCTTTTCGTATAGTTTTTTGTAAATATGATTTAGAATTGAATTAGAATCATGATTTATATGAACGAGTTTAGCAAAAAGAAGTATTAAAAAATACAACAATTTTATGAAAATAAAAAAACAATAACTGAAAAAGAACCTTGTGTCATTTAGGCAATTTTATAACTGCAATTATGCTTTTCTCAGTGTGTAATTAATTGCACACTCAACTTCAGAGCCTGTTTCAAATTCTGAATTAAAAAAACTCATTTATTTTGATTTAAAAAAAAAACTCATAGAAGTAACAGATTCTAACTTTATTAGATGTAACAAATTTTTGTTTTAAATGCATTTTTCTGGTACGATGTCGTACGCTTATGATAATCACTCGAATTTAATTATCATCCGACTCAGATCCATTTGTTTCCTCTTCCTCAAAGGCCACCACCACTTGACCCTTCGCTAAATTGTCTCCTTGTTTTGCCCCAACCGATTTGATTTTAGCATCCCTTGTTGCTTTGAGAATATGTTCCATTTTCATAGCTAATAAACAAAATAATTTATAAACTATTAAATGAATTAATTTCAAAAAAAAAATTCACCAATTATCACAGCCAGAGGATCTCCAACTTTAACAGAATCGCCTGGTTGTACAAGCAATTTTTCTAAAACACCAGGCATTGGTGAAATAATGCGTGAACTGCTTGACCCTAAAGCATCAACATTAGCTGATAAGAATTTCGGTTGGATAAAATCGAGTTGTGTCTTTCCATTCTAATATAAAATTAATAATTTTATTTAAAGCTGAGATAATCACAATAAAACAAACCTCATTAAACAGTGAAATATTTTCTGGATCAATAACAGCGCTAAAGTTTGTTATAACTCCCTCAATGTTGCATTTAATGTTAAATCTCTCACCATCTGGAACAGAAGTTGCAGAAATGTGCTTCCAATTTCCATTTTCAGTTTTAACTTGAAGACCTCCATCGGAAATTTTCGCAACCACCGAATATGTTTTGTCATTAAATTTAAATTTAAATTCCCGAATTAAATCATGATTCATTCTTAAATTAGACGCTGCAACAAATGGGTCCTCTGTTTGATTTATTTTAAAAATTCGATTTTCTGCAGTAGCATTTAACTCGTTAATAACAAGAGCAACTGCCGCTGAGTAAAGGCTTTCGGGGGAAATTTCGATGGGTGGGAAAAGAGAGCTGTAGTGCTCCTGAATAAATCCTGTATGTACATTGCCCGCTTGAAATTCTGGATGATTGGCTAACCCGATTAAAAAGTTCACATTTGTTTCCAAGCCAGTGATCTGCAAAACGATAAAAAATCGATTTTGATACTTCTAGAATTAATTCTACTTTTTACGTGGTATTTTCGCAATTGTGCCACGAGGCTGCTCAAAGCCCGGGAACGATCCTTGCCCCATACAACAAGTTTAGCGATCATTGGATCGTAATGGACAGTCACTTCATCTCCTTGACGAACTCCAGTTTCTACACGTATGTTTTCATTTGGTTTTGGCACTGTCAGGTGTTTCAGTGGCCCTGCTCCAGGCAAAAATCCATCTCTGGAAATATTTTTTTTTTTAAAGTTAAGTAATGAAAATCGTAATTAAATACAAATAACATACGTTGGATTCTCAGCGTATATTCTAGCTTCAAAAGCATGTCCCTTGCATGGAATATCCTTCTGAGCAACAGGCAGAGGTTCCCCAGAAGCTACCATTATTTGCCATTCAACAAGATCGGTACCTGTAATCATCTCAGTGATTGGATGTTCGACTTGCAATCGCGTATTCATTTCCATAAAGTGAAAAGAGTGATCCTCCTTATCTAAAATAAATTCAACTGTTCCTGCCCCAACGTAACCTACGGCTTTGGCAGCACGAACTGCAGCTTCACCCAATTCTTTTCGTAATTTTTCAGAGATTCCTGGCTGTAATAAAATTCTTGTTATTTATTATACCCTAACTGGTTAAAAGTAGCTAAATCGTTTATATTCAAAAGGGAACTGAAAATTTTGTTTTCATTTAAAATATTGATTTCATATCCTAAACAAATACAATAAATTGTTGGAGTTGATAAAATTATGAGTTTTTAGAAATAACGAATTTTCTGAAAGCAGTTTTCAAAAGTTTTAGAGTTAGCACATTCTCTTACAGAATTTTTCTTATTTAATACAGGGTAAATATGAAAAACAATTTTGAATTTCTATCTCATTCTCAGTATTTTTAATCCGAGTACGCCTCTACCTAATATATCGTATTAAAATTAACTTTATGACTTGTTAACTCTTTGATGCTGTATTGCCAAATTATTATACTTCTAAATCTACTCATTATGTAATTTTTTAAAATGTGTAACGAACATTTGAACAAAATCTCTTAATTAATATTCTAACAATCTTTCTTACCGCTGGAGCTTCTTCAATGATTTTTTGATGCCTCCTTTGGACAGAGCAATCTCTTTCAAATAGGTAAACAGCATTTCCATGGTGATCACCAAATATTTGTACCTCAACATGTCGCGGGGAGCGTACATAACGTTCTAAAAGTACTGAACTATCACCAAATGCCTTTTGGGACTCAGTTCTAGCTGAATTTAAGGCACTTAAAAAATCTTCAGGTTTTTCTGCAATTCGCATACCCTTAAAATAAAAAAGATCTGAACAAGTGAATTATTTTTTAATCCTTTGAATCTCACCTTCCCACCACCACCTCTAACAGCTTTGATCATCAACGGATAACCAATTTTATTTGCTTCTGTGATTAATTTATCATCGGATTGATCCTCTCCGTGGTATCCGTTTATAATCGGCACTCCAGCAGCCGACATGATGGCTTTTGATGTGCTCTTGATTCCCATGTCCCTGATAGCACTTGCCGGAGGACCCATAAAAATGATACCTTCTTTCTCGCAAAGTTCTGCAAATTCTACACTTTCCGATAGGAAACCATAACCCGGATGGATTGCCTGGCATCCGGCCTTTTTTGCGATGGCAAGGATCTTCTCACTCCTCAAGTAAGATTCCTGCGAAGGAGGTGGACCAACGTTGTAGGCCTCATCTGCCATTTCTGTGTGTAAAGATTTTTCATCTGCATCTGAGTAAACCGCCACTGTCCGAACGCCAAGACGACGAGCTGTTTTCATAACGCGGCATGCTATTTCACCTCTGTTAGCTATTAGAATTTTATTAATAAACTTTTCTTGGACATTGCTCCGCAGATTTTGACTGGAGTAATATCTGCAAAAAATGTGGTAACTTTAAGTTTGGTTTGGCTGCTATTATAACAAATCACAATTAACGAACTAAAAATAATCGAAGAAGACAAGCACGCATTTAAGATGTTTTCTATTTAACCAATTAACAACTTTGATTCGATTATCACATAAATTTCTTGGATTTAAAAACAAAAATATGATTTTTGTGGTGACTGTTATTATATAAATCCAAATCAAATAAACCTATGCAATTTATAAATATTGTCATTGATTGAAATTAACCTGATTTATTCGCACGGAAAAGGTCACATAATTGTAAACAATTCTATATTAGAAATAACGTAATTTTACTATTAGATATAACATATAAGTTAAAGGGTGGATTTACGATAATTTAATTCATTTATTTATTATCTGACAAAAGATCTGGTTCTCAAATACCTTCAATAAATTTTTTATCGTTATAGTCTTGTAATAATTTTATTTTAAGAATCCGTCTAATTCAACTCTGAGGAAGAATTAAAAATATTTAAAAACAACAAATCAAATGTATTTGTGATTAGATAATAAAATTGTGAGCCACTGTGTAGAAAAATGAAGACGTACTCGAAAGAGCAAGAATGAAATGATCATTTACATATTCCACTGATTTACATTAATTTAAAATTTATTTCAATCAAGAGAAACCAATTTACCTTAACACAGATAACGAACGCTGCATTCTGTTATTGAATTTAATTAAAAGAAGGCGTAAATTCACTCAAATTACATAAAAATATCAACCGATCGCCGCTGCCAGGCAAGATAAGATCATGTTTTGACGTCTCACCAGATGTTTACTACTTCTTTGTTGTTTATTCTAGTACAAAAATAATATCTAGCGATCTTCGAAAAAAAGTGATCTTTCCAGTTATTTTGAGTTCGACTATTTCATTTCTTGTTTATTTATTTTTTAGTGTTCCTTAATTTTCTTATGTAACACTTTTAAAATTATTGTATTGTGATCATCACCTTTTTATCTTATACGTTTTTTAAATATAAAAGTATGTACATACTGAAATTTCCTATAACGATTAAAACAGCAATTCAATTTTTGAAATATCCTTCATTTGTCCTGTAAAAAAATTTAATTATCAAACAGATTATTTTAAAGACATCAATCAGTTCACAAATTTTATCCATAATTCCCTTCTATACTTCGAACATATTTCAATTTTCATTTAAGATTATTACAGCTAATATCTAAAATGCCAATTTTAAATAGTCTTTTCTGGACGTTGTTCATTTCTTTCATATCAGGAAGAACGCTTCTTAAGAATGCCGAATCTGCATAATCAGACATTTTTTTATTAAAAATATTCCAACATCCTTATATTTATTTCCGCAAATGATTTAGAGGAATTTTCCTTCATCTTCTTTGGAATGGGTTCCCCAAAACTTCTATTTTCAGGAGCTTATCATTGAAGACATTCCTCTCTGTTTGTGAATCTTCTGATTTAATGTCATACATAGTAATTAAAGTTATGTATACATACTCTTCCTTTACACATTCATTAGATTCCGATGGCAATTGTAAAAGAGGAGTACTTGAAGTAGGTACATAATTCTTTTCTTGTAAATGATTTCAAAAATTTTAAATGATCGGCGAGATATTACGTTTTTTTTATCTTTAATTTCAGAGTCCACTGGCTTGGATAACTTTTTTAGTGTCTATAATAGGAACCTTTTATATTCCTCCATCTCTCTTTGCAATCTTCCTCTAAAAGCAAAAAAAGGTTATATAGTAGTATTATAAAAATTAGTATCTGTATTCTGTAATAACGAAAAGATAATATCCGCTTATTTCCTTCTGTTATTGCAGTATTTTTAAACGGGCAACTTTGCCTGTCATCTATGAATTACTAAAATTAAAATGATGTTTTCTTTTAAATAACAAAATCAATTTAAAATGAAGGCCAAGTTATATCAAAATCAAAAATTTATCTAGTTCAAGGTTTAAAGTTTGGATGAGTAAATATAGCAAATTGATGAAATTTTCACAAATTTAAAAATCTTGACCAAGGTAAGGTCTATCTAACCTGAACCAGATAGAAAAATTAAAAAAACACAGCTATTATTTATCGAAAAAAATGATACTCACTTGGTATACAGACTAAAGAAATTGGGATAAAATAGTCAATAGATAATAAATAATGTAAAGTATATTCGTAAAGAATCTATTAATTTAATATCGTCCTTTCTTACAATTTATACATTATTCATCTTAATATCTTAATTGAATTAGTGCTTTACTTACTGTAAAAGTTAGTTTATGGAAAAGAGTAACAATTGCCCATGTGGATATAAAAATCACAAGATCGACTAGTATAGTTATCGTTTTACATAGTAAATTTATAAAATTTTGTTTTTTTACTTGGAAGAAAAACTAGGACAATTTTTTTATAGAATTAAATACTAAAAAAAAAAACTTTAATAAGATAAAAATTATATAAAATTATAATGTTAACATTTCATTTCTACACTTATACCTCGATTAATCAAGTTATTTACAATTGTACGCAATTATTTTTATTTTTGCTTTGCATTCATTTATGTAATGTAACGCCATGTTTACGTAATTCATATCAGTTGATAAATCTTTTAATTTTGTAAGATGCAAGACTGGAAAAATATTTAATTTTCCGCAAAATCTTTTATTATTCTCTAAAGCTAATGAACGGATTTCGATCGCACTCGTGTTGTTTAAATGAGCATATTCATAAGTGTTTAATTTTAATATTAGTTTTAGTTTTAGAGTGAAACATCAGCAGATCTCGGTAAACGTTGATGCTATATGTATAGAGCAATTTAATAAAAAATAATAATAATAATAGCAATAACGATGTTGCGTAATACTTTGCAAAATGAAATTGCAGCTTTTATGTGTAATTTAATCATCAATCACTATTAAACTAACCAGCTTTAATTACATTAATTTAGTTATTTCTAAATTATAAATTCTTATACAAAATAAAAATTTACCCTTTTAAGGAGATAGTAGCGGATATAATTTCTGAGAAATTCCAAGATATTTTAGTGATTTTGAATAAAAAAAAATACAAAAATTTTGAAATTAAATGTTAGAAATTATTCTTTCCTCTTTATCAAATCCGCGGTAATTCCCCAGTCTGAATTTTTTATGGAATTGTAAATATTGCCCGGATAATTATGATTTGGTAGCTCATCGGATAAGTTTTGGTTCTGTAGGTCTGAGGTGTCGAGGCTGCAGAGTATGCGTACATTCAGATTGTCGTGAAATGTTAACCGTCAAATGTGTTCCTCAAAGTGTGGGAACTCCAAACACGAAAGGAGAAATTATAGTTGACTATGCACAGGGGCAGAAAGAAAAATTAAGAAAATTGCGCAGAAAATCGGATATGTAATTTCAGAGAACTTTTAGCGAGCTCAGTCGATTCGGTAGAGTGTTGAACTTTTAATCCAACGGTCCGGGGTTCAGATCCTGCTCGGGCAGAATCACTTTTTTTTATGAGGATTTTAAGGGAGTTTCTACGTTCGGTTGGTATAACTATTGAGTATTGGTGAATGGAAATGTGAGAAATTATCTCGTTCCTGAGGACTTGCAGGAGCTGCCAAATCTTCAATACTAATGTGATCGTGAAATTTCTTTTCATCTAAACAGCCAACAGCTGCACGCGGCGCTATACGAGGCAAGCGTGTTATTAATGAAATTGTTAAAAGCAAGCCGGTCGACATTTTGACAAAAAAAGGAAAGAGTGGCGTTCAAGTTGGCATCCAAGCTAACTATTTTCGGTGCTTAAAAATGCCAGATTGGGCCATTCATCAATATCGTGTGGATTTTTCCCCGGACATAGATATGTTCCGTATAAGAAAAGCTCTTATCAGAGAGCACCGAGAGCATTTCGGTGGTTATCTTTTTCATGCAAGCGCTTATTCGGCTTAATCCGACCCACCGGTGGACAGATATCCAGACCGTGGAATTCCTGTAAGTGTGGTCGAAAGTGTTATAATATAAATAATGTTGAATCATTTCAGGTACCGTGGAATTCCTACAAATTGGACGAATGAAGGATGGACAACTTTAAAAACCAAACGGCAGTTTGGGAATGAAAGCCGGTGCCGCCATATGGAATCAGGTGAGTCAAAATAATAATTTTGTGAGGTGGTCAAAGTGGTCGAAATAATAATTTTAAATATTTCTTTTTTCAGCATATATTGATGATAAGGAACAGGTCTAATTGTGCTAATTGTGTTTGTGGTGTTTTTATATAAAGTGCGGTAAAAATAAGAGTGATTTGGTACAAGATAGTGGCAAATATGCAAAAATTGTTCTGCCTGTCACAACAAATATTTTAAATTTAAATATCTCGGAAACTAAATGTTTCCGGAGGAAAATTTTTGCATATTCGCCACTTCTAAGGGTAGAAGAACCCTTGCACAAAGTGTGGTAAAATTCCGTGAGTGCACCGTAAAATAGACCTTAGCCGAAAAGGAAACAGCGACAAAGGAGTTGGAATTAAAGAAATTGCAGTTAGACCAAGAATTCGAATTAAAAAAGCTAGAAATAGAAAAGGATGAATCATTTCATTTTTTTTTTTATTTCATTTATTTAATTTTAAATTCATTTATATATACAATATGATTTATTCATTTTAGTGCTGAAAGTATATTCTTCATTCAACTATGATATCTTATAGTAGACTAGCAAATTTACAATTTTATAATAATCTTATACGGAACATATCTATGTATGTCCGGGGAAAAATTGATATTGATAAATGGCCCATTCTGGCATTTTTAAGCACCGAAAGTAGTTAGCTTGGATGCCAACTTGCACTCCACTCTTTCCTTTTTTTGTCAAAATATCGACCGGCTTGCTTTTAACAATTTCATTAATAACACGCTTGCCTCGTATAGCGCCGCGTGCAGCTGTTGGCTGTTTAGATGAAAAGAAATTCCACGATCACATTAGTATCGTATCGAAGATTTGGCAGCTCCTGCAAGTCCTCAGGATCTTTTAGCTTTTCCTTTGGTATCCTGTAATTCAAATTTAATAACAACTTTGTCAATTAAATTGTTGAATTCAATTAAAGCTTCGACTTACCTTGGACATTTTTCAGCTAAGCTCAATCAAAAATCACACAAAATTAATTTTCTATTTCTATCAACTTTTCACTGGGTTTTATATACATAGAATTTAATACCCGTATTCTGGCGTTGTGACCGGTCACAAGTCACAAGCTCTTGAGACATGATATGATGATGATATGATGAGATATCTGTGACGGTTATTTGTGGTTGATCAGCTTTTCGATATTCACAAGTGCTCATCACAAGAAAAGTCGCAATAAATTCACCACCGTGTCACAAACTTCAATTCACAAGACTCCTGTGACTCGCTTGTGACTTGGGACTGGTCACTGACGATTGCCAGTTTACGCGAATACGAGGCCAATGCGCGTTTGCATGAGTACCCTTATTAGCTATTTGGTTAATAAAAAAAGAAATACATACTATTTGTATTCCTTATATGATCTCAATATCAGAATTTTTAGTGAATTCAGTTAGTTATAGAATACGAAAAGCAAAAAGGGTAATTTGAGATAATTATGTACCTATGTAGAAGTCCAGTTACCGGCACAAAACTGATCCGATAGCTCCATCAATTTTAGAAATAAACATACTAATTTTGCAATTATTTTGTTGGTTTAGTTAGTCTAAGTATGGAAGTAGAATAAAAAAGATAAAAGGCATAAAATCCTTGAACGTCTCAGGAAAATCCGTCTACAAATATCTCCGCCTAGACAAATCAATCCAAATATTAATTAGGCCGTGTGCCAGTTCGGCTTTACTTTTACTTTTTCGCTTTGACCTACCATAAGATAATCCAAGTTTAGTCTACTATTTCATGCACTTTGATAAGAAAGTACAAGCCATAGTAGCAGTTAAGCCAATCTGACACACTGCTTTAGTAATCAATCAAAAATAATAAACTTGATAGCTTAATTAGATAATAGAGAGTTATTCTTGTTTTCTCCAACTGTGTGAGCTATATCTTTTAAATGGACGTACATTATGTATACCTAAATATAAAAGTTTTTTTTTTTTTTAGAAAAACTAATTTAGGTATAGGTAGACAAAAGGATCTCATACAACGTTGAAACAAAGCAAATTTCTAGACAAAAATTCAAGGTTCATTTTAAAAATTATCTCAGCTAGAAATTTTCTTCACATTGCATAATGCAGCATCCGTTTAGAAGATGTAGCTAACATAATTAGACCCTTAAAATGCGTAACAAGAAAATATAATTACCTACTTAATTTGAGTGCATATTGTATTGCTATTATTTGGCCCCTTTATTCATTATTTCCAGGAGAACGCAGGTGTTTTAGAATAAGCCTACGATAGCTTATTACAGCGCTTATTATTATCGCTGACTAACAACTCTGAACGCGCGACGGAAAACATGAATTGCTCATTCTTAACTTAACTTATTACTATTGTAAACTATTTTTAATTAAATTTGTTACTCTGTGTTATCTGATTTCCGTAAATATGCTTTTAAGAGTGATATTTTTTAATGTCAAAGGTAATTTTGGTTTGTGTAGTTTCATACATACCAAATTATTTTGTTACAGTTAGGTATTGGCATTATCTTAATATAAAATAATTTAATTATAACAACAAAATATGATTCACAAACGTTTCATGGGATTTCTCAATATTATTCCGAGTCGTGGGCAGTGGCAATGGTATTAACAATTTCTGCACATGAAAATCTCCTTCATTGATTGATTGAATTAAAAACAACTACGTCTAAACAATGTGGCAATTGTTAAATTATGAACTGATTAATTTTTAAACGTTACATCTTATTTACAAAAGGCTTAACGTGTTTTGATATATTTTTTTTTTCGGTTTCTTTTTAGTAAATTACAATTCATGTTATCACTTTTAAAAGAATACGGTTTGTGTCCTGATTATGTCCCTTAATAGTTCATCTCAACAATTTTCACATATTTTATCGTACAAAAAGGCAACCATTGTTAAAAATTTACAAATTATAACCAATATTTTCGCTTTATAAGTTCGATTATGTATTTAAACGTAACTAATTTTTAATCGTATGTAACTGGTCGGCATAGCGTAAATAGGAAGGCAATACAAAAATAAACTTCGGTCACTTGAAGAGCCAACATCAAAGCACACAATACGTACTCAAAAAGTAGAGGATGAATTTGAAAAAAGAGCAAGTAAATTATTCCGGCGATACTGGGAAATGTAAGCAAAACCGATGTGATGACTTGCCAGCCTGAAATAAAATTTATTTAAGAATTATTATTTTTCTTTGAACTATGATTGGAATAACAAAAAATTAAAATTAATACACCGCACCTCGATCACTTAATGCGCCCTTTCTGCCCAGAACTATTCGTACTGTTTCAAGAACGAGAAGTACTACCAAAATAGATGTTTCCTGCGCAAGTTTAAACTTCTTGTACGGGAGATTGATCGCCTTAAGAAGGCCCATTCCAAGCTCACACGAAGCAAACATTCCAAAATAGAAGGAATTCAAATAAATTAGAACTTCGTATGATAGGCTGGGATCGAACATTTTTCCGTTTATGCCAAAATTTTTTTTCAAGATAGATACGATAAAATCTTTATAGACAGCAGCGATCTGTCTATTTGCTATCAAAAATAAACTTCAACCAGTCTTCGTATTTTTAGACACCGAAGACAGAATGAGCTCACTGACGGAGTGTAGCGTAGCGTTCACTAATCAAATAGAATAAAACGAAATATTTTTGGTTTCGGACAATTTTTGCTCGTAACGTAACGCATTTTAAATTTTTTTTTTTTCAAAATTTAAACCGCTTTATTAGTCTGGCTGTTTTGTATGACCGTTTAATACAAAGAGTCTTAAATATTCTCATAAACAGAAATTTATTACATCCCTAATGATTATGATTTCCGTTCTACGAGTTCCGTTTAAATTTGCTTTTAGATATTTTATAAAAGATGAAGAAGATAAGAAAACTCAACATCTTCATAAATCACATGTATTTTTCTTAAACAGCCTGGATTTAGTATCAGCGGTTTCATTCATCCGTTGTTTGAAAAATGTGCGATACTTTTAGACGAGACCTCAATGCAATTTTTGCGAAATTGAATGTAATTTTCCTATACAACGTTATTTGACAAATAAATAAAATATATTTTCCAAAAAATTCTTACCAATGTTAAAGCTTTTTTAAATTGCTGATTGATTGTTTAAGGAACTGCTAGGTATATGTAACAGGACGACATAACGTACAGATGAACATGATTGCAAAAGTTAATTCGGCTAATTGGAGACCCAACATTAAGGCACATAGAATGTATTCAAGTTTCAAAATGTATGTTTGGAATACAAGAAAATATAAAGTACCACAGACGCACGGGAATGTTAGTACAACTGATGCAAACACTTGCCATCCTGAAAATAAAAATAAAATTCGTTTATTCATTTAAATAATCAGTTTTTTTTAATACACTACTGGCGACATTTTTTAGGACCACTTTAATGTTTCAGAAAATTTTAATTTTCTGTAGCATACTTTCTCGAGATTCAACAGAGGAGGAAAATCAATTCAGAACTAAATTTAAATCTCAAACTGTCTTTTTCCATTGATTTACCCCCCTCTGTCGAACTTAAAAAATGAATGATTCGGAAAACTAAAGGTTCCCGAAGAATTGGAGTGGTCCTAAAAATATTCACTGTACTGTATTTCTTGCTTAATCTATTTATGTATATCTTTTTCATGACCGGTGTCACCTAAATTTGGTATAGTCGTATTTAATTCAAAAATTCTTTTAGCTTCATAATACTAACGTTTATTTTTATTTCTACAACACCTTTTTAGAATAATGTTTAATAAATACTATTTTTTAAATTCAATAACAAATCTTAAATTATTGGCTTTAAAACACTCTCATACTACATTTTGTGCACCTCAAAAAATGAAATTTCGGTGAAAGATAAGAGAACCATAATTTTTGAATCGTCATTTCGATAATTGGGCACCAAATTTAAAATGTAAGAATTTTTATCATCCGATCAAAAAAGACATCACTGACTATCTAGGACGCTCTTAATACTGATTCGCATTAATACAGAAAATTAAAATTTAAAAGCAATATCATATTATTAATTACATATATACAGATGTGCGTCCCCTTATATCAAATATATTATTTACCTGGGGACCACAAAATTGAAATACTATCTTCTATATAAAAATAAATATTTTTTCTTAAGTTAATTAAGTTTTGGATCCACAGAGCCTAAATTCTAGCGCCTTGGAAACATCAAATTAGGCAAATGATTCCGCTTCATGCGTAAAAGTGCGACATAAATCTATTATTATTATTAATTATTTTTAATACGTTACACAGCTCGATTTGCATTTGAATTATATTGAAATAAAGTATGTATTATTATTTGCTACTACTACACTGATCGTTTTTCTTACTCATATTATAGTAAATTGAAATTACATAGAACGGTTAAACTAAAAAATATTGATTACCCGTATTTTGGGAGTCTGATCACAGATTAACAGTGAATTTAGTGTCGAACAATGGGCAGTTTATTTCTATTGGACTTTTTCTGGGTTTTTCGGCTATCACCTTATTTTGACGTTTGCCTGTTATTAGAATTCAAATTCACCTTATTTTTTAGTGGCGATAAAATTTCAGAAAGAATTGGATAGGGGCACCGCACCGGGAAAATTTTGTAAGTTATAATTGTTTGTTAATTATGAAATCAATTAAAATATTGGCTAAGGTCTAGTTTACGGTGCACTCACGTAATTTTACCACACTTTGTACAAGGGTTCTTCTACCCTTAGAAGTGGCGAATATGCAAAAAATTTTTCTCAGGGAACATTTAGTTTCCGAGATATTTAAATTTAAAACTGTGGTATTTTTTCACATTTGTTCCGGTTCTAGGTTTAACAGGAACTTATGTGATACCACTTTTTTGTAACCAGGACTATCTGGTGGGAATCGAACCCACGACCTCGAAAATGTCCTGGCTCGCAACGAACGCGTTGCGCTACCATCTGGACTATCGAGGCTCCAAAGGCAACCATTTTCTAGTTGTATGATATCCGATGATGATAGCGAATAGAGCTGTTATTTTCATCACCTTGACTGTTTTTAATTTTTTATTTATGAATTTTTGATGATTTTTAATTTGTTTTAATTTTTAAGAATTGAATTTTGTAGGTACCTTTTATTTTTATTTTTTTTTCTTGCACATACATATGTATGAGTTTTCAGTTCCTGAACTTGTGATAATCTATATATATATATAAAACAAAGTCGGCTGCACCGATTTTTATGATCTTTGATTTGTTGGATTCGTCTCCGCCCCGAATAGCAGAATAACTATTAAAATATCAGAAAAATTCACGGAAAAAGAATTTATGAATAAAATTCATTTTCTCATACATTTTGTATGGAACCGCTTTTTTTATGATATCTCGAGAACGGCTCGACCGATTTGGATGATTCTTTTTTTGGTTTGTTCGTCTCAATAAAGGAGTGTCTTAAAAGAAAAGAAAATTGGGAAAAACCAAAAGGAAAAGCACAAAAAATAGTAGATCGGAAAATAGCACAATAGCTACTTCGATTAGATTATAACACTTTGAATGCAAAAATTTTAGTCAAAGTAACACTTTGAATGCAAAAAATTTAAGTCAAAGTTTACTGAGATCATTATTCATTTTACGAGAGAGTTTTAAAATACAGAATTTCAATTCAAAAGAAAAGTAGTGTTAGAGCAGGTGCGTTTTGATAAAAGCATAAGTATAAAGGTTACCGGTCGATTTGTTTGTTTTGTGCGAGTGTTATTAATAAATCTTAATGTGCGAGTTAAATAATATTAAAAATTCCGCGACCCAGAAGATCTAATCTTTCCCAACAAAGCTAATTGCATTACGGCTTTGTTGGGAAAAAATAGATCTTCTGGGTCGCGGCATTTTTATATACTTTGAGAAGCACGAAGTCGGGCCATACTAACGCGGCTCTGTTGGCAATGAGAAAAAGTCGAGCTTATCGCACAGATCAACAACGAGATAATCTTCGACGCGCAAGAAGAAATGCTTCAAGTGTTGATTTGAATCGAGCAGCGTTTCTATACGATTGCACAATTGATTACAGCTCGCATCCTTTCGTTCGCATTGGTCCAATGGACGTTGTTTTCCTTTGAGTTTAAACGAATTCAGTTTCTGATTCGTGTAAGCCAGGTACATCCAAGGAGTTTAAAAATTCAGTTAACTGTTAGACGGTACAAAGTTCGCCGGGACAGCTAGTTTTATATATGTATATGTATGTTACTTTTACTTATATTTATGTTACTTTAAGTTTAAATTTAATTTGGCTTTTATAAAGACTCTCGTAATAGTTTTTTGTATGAATAATTTTATTTTACCTATTTTTTACAGGGTTGAAGGATATGGAACTAATCCCCTTTTTTCTATGTACTTCATGTCTTTTTTTACACGGTTTTTTCTTGAACGAATCTACCGTGTAAAAACAGAATTAGGTGTATTAATCGAAAAAAAAAATTACCAGTATGGTACATCAAATTATATTATATAGCAAAAATAATTTATTAGTTGAATTCTGGCACCCCTGAAGCACATTCACCTCCTATTTGAGTGACTCAGGTAGAAAATAGTTGCGGTCGATCAAATAACACCTGGAAATGCAAAATTCTCCAAAATAAAAAAAAATATATATATATGTATATATATTAGAGCTGTAAGGTGTCCAGGAATAGAGCCGATAAATGATTCGAATGAGACAGATGTGGGCTAGTGGGAGCAGTCCCCAAGAGGAGGAAGGATCAAAAGCTGTATATAATTTTATTACATTACACCGTGGACTTTTTGCAGAGTGCGGGACTTTCCAAAATTAGCCACTTGGGATGGGATTGAGATCAGAATCTCCGATAAGACCATTTCCGGCGCTGAAATGTTCATCGAAGCGGTGTGCGGTTGGAAGCGAATTAGCCTTGTTCTAAAAATATCTCCAATTTCCGCAAAACGAACACGAAATCCTCACCGAATGAAAACTTAATGGATTTTTGCTCTCCATTCCAGTTTGTTGTTTTAGAAATGATTCCCCCTAAAATTGGCGTATTTAAAAGCTTTATGCATAGGGGAATAGTATAATTTTTTAAAATAACTGTTATGCGAAATGTTTTTTTAACTAATATTTATTTAAAACCGTTATATTAGTAAATTAAAATATAGACGGTTGACAGTGTAAGTTCTTTTAAAATGTTTTTAAATTTATTTTGAATAGTGAAATATTTTGAGAGGTGCATAAATGTCGATGAAAGGCATTTAAAAACAAAATAAAACCGGTACTGGAAGGGCACTTGTTTACAACTTACCTCTTTCACTCAAACTCCCCTTCCTTCCAAGAATAATACGAAACGTTTCGAGCGCGCAGAGCCCGAACAGAAGACAGGTCTCCCTCAGGAGCATGTCGTCAACGTAGGAAAGATTAATCGCCTTCAGGGCCCCAATACTCAGCTCACAAACGGCAAACATTCCAAAATAGAATGAATTTAGATACATTAGGATCTCGTACACTAAACTTGAGTTCACCATTTCAATCAGACGGCCGACGGAATGCACAAAATAATTATTGCGGCTAAAGTGTCCTTGCGGAGTGAAATTATGGAAAAAAACATGGAAACTACCCACCCCAGCACAAAACAACCCGCGGAATGGAATCGGAATGACAATTCCTTTTCCGTGGATTCAAACCGCATTCACTCAATTGACTGATGCGCCATCTAAAATTTTAAGATTGTTGAAAACCGTTCAAATGTCAAAGATTCATTTGTTTTGAAACGTCACTGTGACAGTGGTGCTAAGCGTTTTGTGAAAAAGTAGATTTACGAATTTTTGGTGGATAAACAACAGAGTAATGCCTCACGACGACTTTCAATATTCGGAAAAGTATTTTGACAATACATACGAATACAGGTAAGATCTATTATAAAATATTAAAGTCATTTTTACTCCTGGTGGATTTAAGTTCTCACCTAGTCAAAAGCTGTTTAACAAATTGATTTGGCTCTTGTCTCTTTGAACTAATTATTTTTATTACTTGCCGTAATTACAAATCAGCGATTTAAGAAATTATATTTTAAAATTAACAATCATTTGGGGACAATTCTATTTTTTGCGATAAATTTAAATATAATAGAATATTCAGGAAAAATGACTTATTTAAAAAATATTTTTCATACCAATATACAAAAAGAAAGTCGTTAGTACTAAATTCTTAGATCCACTAGTTTTAAGGATATGTTTGAATTATCTTAAAAATTAAAAATTGACAGTGATAGATTTTAATCCAGTTAGAATTTTTATTTATATTATTCTTTGTGCTCACTTAATTCTTTCTATTGTTTTCTCCAGGCATGTGATACTATCGGCTGAACTAGCGGAATCGGTCCCTAAAACGCACTTAATGACTGAAACAGAATGGAGAAATTTGGGCGTGCAACAAAGCATTGGCTGGGTCCACTACATGTTGCATACCCCCGAGCCCCACGTACTTCTTTTCAGGCGACTGAGAACGGACCTTCCCATACAGGGATCAACCGAGCCGGGGCCATCCGTCCAAATTACCTCTCGATAAGAATTTTACGTGCTAGCAAAACTTTGTAAATAAATTAATTCGAATAAAAGAAACGTGTTCTAATTTTCTCATTCCATTTATTCATTATAAGGCCTTTTTCGCTTACCCAAAACAACATTTGTTCGAAATTTTACTTCTTTCTTTCGTTGCTCAATTTTTTGTCTTAGTTCGTCTACAGTTTCGTACTCTGTCGCATAGGATATGTGTAAAATCCCCCCATAAAAGTTTCGTGCATCTAAAATTTTTTTAGCTCTTCTAGAATGCTCCAACCGTTCAAATTTTGCGTAAAAAACGTCCGTAAATTGTTCTACCGCATCTTTGTTAAGAAAGAACAAAGGTTAATAATTAAAAATTAGTTTGTTTCAAGGCAAGTTTACTTACAATTTTGTGCTTTGGTAATTGTGTTAGTCACGCAATCTACAGTCTCCACAGGACCATACTTTTGTAGCAGTTTTTTAATTTCGCTGTTAAGGTTGATTTTGGGGACCCCGAAAATTAGGAGGTGCCTTGACTCATTCGCCGCTGTGTAGGTCTGCAAAACGATTCTTTTAAATTTAAACTGATTTTGATACGGCGACATAACCTGCCTTGACCGCTGTTAACGTCCTTCCCTGCCTGTATTTTAAGCGAGTTCTGCAATACTCGTAGCGATCGTGATGTCGTAAATTTTCATTCATTTTAAAGTTTGGATATTTCACGTTCTACAAATCACAAATCAGCTGTTTTAAAAAAAAACAAGCACCAGCAAATTTTGACATTTATCGATTTTTATTACTGCGGCTAACGACTAGAGAATCTCGTAAAGTATAAAATCTACATTTGGAGGAAATTAATTTATCCTCAGTTTAAAATCAATATAAGTGTTGTATGTTTCCAATTAAGTAAATTAGATTTTTATTTAATCAACTTTAATAATACGGAAAAAGTTGATTATTTCGGCACTTCTGAACGCAACCAGCGGCTGCAGATCAGCTGATTGGTGGCTCTTCTTTCAAAACGAAACTGCCAAAGTATTTGAAGTTTGAGATTCTGTGTTTTCGGTTAGCGGTGATTTCAGGTCAAAACGAGGATTTCCGGGTTTAACTGTAAAATTTAACAGTTCAGGCTAAGATCAGAAGAGAACAGTTCAGGTTAAGATTTATTAAATGAATTTTGTTGTATAGAAAAGTGTCGCGCAATTGTACAAGAAATTTTATTGTTATAAAAAGGTATTTTTGTCTACGCATTTTTTCAATGCAAAGTTTTAATTAGTTGTTTGCAGAAACAAAAATGCATAGAACGGTGCTCGATTCCCGAAAGGAAGAAGAAAAAGACCTCAGTAAAGATCTTTATAATAAGCTACGAATTTTGGCCCAGTTACACAAGCCATCGGATGAGTTTCTCAATGTCCTATCGGAGGTGAGTTTGTGGTAAAATTTTAATTTAAAAAGACTAAAAATGTCCCAAATATTAATTGTTAATTCTATAACAGTTATAGAAGAATAAAACGACATTTTTACTGTAATTACTTTCGTTAATTTTAATATTAGGACATGTTTTTAAAACCCAACCCGAAGGCATTCTTTCAAGTCATGCGTTATTTGTTTGAACTTTTGGATCCTGTTGAGTTTAGGAAGCGATTTTACTGGCCGATATGTGATAAAAAGACTGAAGCACATTTTAGGTAATACATAAATTTCAATTTATTTTAATTTTTAAATAATTTGTATTTCATTATCTCAGATCTTCCACTGTCCAGTATCTTAATTATTTAAATGAGAAACACAATTTAAACTGGTCACAGTTGACAAATTATTTAGTTGTGATGCCTGGAGGAATGAGATTTATTTCATTTATGTTAGAATTTCTTGAATTTCTCGTTACTGAATTGACAAAACGAAAAGAAAAGGAATTAGCTGAACTTGTTGGTGAAGAAAGGAAAAAGTATGTATAATAATTGTTTCTATGATTTCAATTTATTCAAAATTATTTTTTTAGGGAATATAAAAGTATAAATATTAAGAATTTTAAAAAGCGGCAAGACGATTATATAAGAGAATGCGTTGCTTACGCAGAGTAAGTATACTTTTTGAAGAATTGATCCCTAATCCAACTTACTTTCAACAAAACAGGGCAATACAAATTTTGAATGTAACTAAACATTTTTTTTTTAAGGGAAATTGAATCGGTTATAGATTCAATGAAGGAAAGCACTGATACCTTGGATAATCTTTTGGAGGAATTTGCAAATGATATTAACATTCCTGTGAATCGTTTAAAGGATCCAAACTTTATCAAAGAATTTGAAGAGAGCAACTGGAAACTCTACCGTCAAGAAAATGGGAAACGTAACCAGCTTGCACAATTGAATCCATCACTAATTGATTTTAATGAGACGATTGAACATCTTCTCAACGGAGAAACTGAAAAGATGTTGAATAGAGAGCGTCTGCAAGAGTCCTACAACATAATCCAAAAGATTTTCCCAGATCTACGCGAATATCCACTTTTTAAAGAAAATGAATTTAACTATGATGCAGCTATAAAAGCTTTCAATCATATTTTGCCAATTGTGCAGAGGCGGCTGAACGAAATTCAACATGGAAACTTTGCGAAGTTAGAATTCGAAAGCACTGAAATGGAAAAACTACATAATGAATTTCTCCAATTAGAGGCAGATCTAACTGATCATCCTCACAATAGCCAACAATTGCCGGAAGAAGATGCTCGGACTCCAAATCGTGAAGGAAAACCTTCACTTAATAGCAGTTTAGAGCACAAATTTATCAATACGCCGCCAATTAAATTTGATATCGATCACGTAAAGATTATTAAGCCGCATCTACCACTTCTAGGTGATTTTTGTGCGAAAGATGAGACATTCAGTTTTGCCAGCGGCAGCGACACAACACTTCTCACACCCGGGAAGTTTTTGAAAAAAGATATAAGTTTTCCGAGTTCAAAGAAAACGTCGAAAGTAATCGACGCTCAGGCACTTATGAGAACGATTAGAGAACAAAATAATACAGTGAAAGCTGAGGAAGATAATTTATTAACGCCAGCCTCCAAATGGAAGAAACGAGAGGAGATGCTTTCTTACAATGAGACTCCCAGTCGGAGTGTAAGACTCAAGTTGGGTGTAACGACGCCTACTATAAAAATTTCCACTGCAGGAGATAATGAGGAAAACCAAACTCCCGAAAACACTGCATATCCAAAACGAAATCTAAATAGCTCCTTGGAATACGACCTAGCCAAAGTTAGCACATCACCTTCTGGCCGTTTTGAATGCTCTGTAAAGCCAGGGTGTGCAGATATTCCAAAATTAATACTGAACGATGACTCTATTCTAGAGGTATATTTTTGCGATTTTCGCCATTCAACCTTTATTAATTTCTACTTATTTTAGGAGACCTCAACACATAAGTATGCACCTAATGAAAATATTGAAAAGAAAATGTCTTGAATTAAATAATATTTTCAATGGAAATACAGTAATTTGAATAAAATGTGATTTTAAATTACTGGAAGGAGTTTCAAATTATTAATAAATTACTATTGCAAGCGAGCACAATTTGTGAGAATTGAAGTTATAATTTACTTTCTTTTTATGCACTGCAAATTCTTATTCTTTAAATCTTGTAATTTTTCTCATCTTTTGAATAAAGTAATTTTGAGTTGTGAATCATTAAATCTATTTTTCTTTTTAAGATATTAATTAGGCTCCAACTTTAAAATTTTCAAGTCATTTTGAGAATTTATTGAATAGAGGCTATTTTTTTTTCCTTTTCTTTCTGAAATCGAATTTTTTAATGTAATTCAAGGTTTGTAGCGATTTGTTTTTCGGGTGTAAAATAGAGCTGAAACGATTGGAAGAAAATTATTGAAAATTAAAAAAAAAGCTAAGTATTAGGGGTTAGTGAATAAAAATAATGCAGAAACTTAACCATTTGATACGCTCTACAGAAGAAAAATTAAAAACGATGATATCTTGGACTATGTTTTAAAAGTTTTAATTAAGTATGAATATGTGCAATTTCAATTTGATTTAGGATTTCTAAAAATGAAGGACATCTTGGGAAGCATGTTAAAAACAAATTAATCTTGACCATTTATTCAAGTAGTGCAAAATGGCCTACTAAAAAAAAACCAAATTTATGGGATGTTGGCTAGGTAATCTTTAACAGTTGAGGGGTCCAAGCGCTTAAATCCATATTTATCACAGACCCCAATCTCGATATTGTCTGCAGTCATTT
This sequence comes from Machimus atricapillus, assembly GCA_933228815.1. Classification (NCBI taxonomy): domain Eukaryota; kingdom Metazoa; phylum Arthropoda; class Insecta; order Diptera; family Asilidae; genus Machimus; species Machimus atricapillus. The sequence continues at coordinate 10,995,742 of OW121785.1, forward strand.
TTCCCTCGAACCCCTCCTTCAGAGTGAGGATGGCTGTGTGCACGGCGTCATCCAGTTCAAGATCCTCGCTATACCTGATTTAATAATTAAATATTAATATGACTGCTAAACTCTTTCCGCAATAAGGCCCAAACCTTTTTTCCAGGAAAGTCTTTCCGTTAATTGAATTCTTCCCCATAGCAGTGGCCTTCCAAGCAAAATACGCTCCTGAGGGATCGCACTGGAACAAGTAGGGTCTGTTATTGTTCCATCCACAGATGAGGAGGGAAACACCAAAAGGTCTTACTCCACTGTAAAATCAAGAGTTTTATTTATCTAAAAAAGGCCAAATTAACATGTTTCCTTTACCCAGATTGCGTGTACTCCTGCATAAGAGTCGCAACTCGTTGGACAAGTTGCCCCACAGGAATTGGTTCCTTATAGGTGAGATAGTAGGTCTGTGCCATTTTTCTTGCCTGTTTGACCAGCAAGCGATAGTCAGGACCCATTCCAGAATAAACCATGCCTATGTGATCGGTAATCATTTCAACCCGGTTGACGCTGTGCTCATCGTAGAGAATCGATTTGTGCTTATTTTCTGTAGCGAGTACAACGCCGTTTGAAGCTGTGGAAAGTGTAATTGCAGGTTAATTTCTATGGATTTTACGATGACGGCTCTCATACCCGTGATCCCGACTGAAGGAGCTCCCGCCGAAACAGCAGCAAGGGCATATTCAATTTGGACAAGCTTCCCGGAAGGGCTGCAAACAAAACACAAGTCATCGAGATGGTTGAGGTTATGTGAGTGAAGCACCCGAAAATAATTCTCATTTACTAACAGAATAACGTTGTAATACTCGGGGCGACTCACCTGAATGTTGTTAAAGAAAAACTGTAGCGTTCTGATGCCATTTTACGGATTAACACTGCGGAACCACTAAGAATACAAAATGACACTTCCAATTCGAGCACCGAATTAGTTTAGTAATGCCCACTGATATACAGAAAATGGAATGGACCACTCTTTCCAAGCTCTTTCCATACAAAATACCCATAAATGTCAAAATGGTACAGTTTTCGTTTGAGCAGTCAGCTGTCGGTTTGAATTTCTGTCAAATGTGTTTTTAGAGCATTACAAAGTTTTAATGTGCATAAATCCAACAAGTATTTGCACCGAAAACTAAAATAATTGGGTAAATTATTATAATTAGTTTTGTAATATCACATATATCCAATTTTTCGTATTTTACGCCTAATTTACCACTAAACTGGCACAATAGCCACAATAAACCTAGGTGACGAATTAATTTCGATTTAATTGCACTTACGTCTTTTTATTAATAATATTAAATTAATTGAGGATTAAAGCAAAAACACAAAAGTAACCCAATTATTTTGCGATATAAATCGTATTTTCAGAAGTGAGCATTTCGACGATTTGCGGAGAATTTTTCAAATGAAAAATTTGTTGTTCGAGAAACTTTTCACTGTGACATTATTTCAGATTTGATGCTGCGTTTAAGGAAATTAGAATTATTAAGCATACAGGAAACAATTAAAAATAAATATGTTTCTTGTACAGTTCGAAGGAAAGTGTTTAAAGAGAAGAATTTTCTTCTTAATTTATTTGGCGAATATGCCTACGTACAATTTGCTATTAAGAAAAACGAACGCTTAGTTTGATTAAATTTAGCATTAAAAAATGATTGAAATTGAAGTTTCGGATTTTTCCGAAGTTGCCTTCAGGGTAATATCTTGACCAACATAAACCTAATCGAAAATGGTTACTATAAAATTGAATATTTAAAAAACGGGGCATAATTTTAAAAAACGTTTTAAGAAATCTCATTAGTATTTTAAATTTCCTTTTCAACGAAATCGCACTCAGTGGGGTAAGTAAGGATTTTTTTTTTCATTTCCATTTTGCATGTAGGGGAGGTATCCTTAAATTAATTTTTTTCCAAAAATCTTAATACATACGTATCTTTGTAATGGGTATAATTATCTATACGTGCATTTATTTCATTTCAGTGGTATAGTCTTAATAGTCTCTGAATAAAATGACTGTGAAATACGGACCGACGGGCAGACGTGGGGAAACCATATAAGGGTCACTTGTTGTTTTGCTACGGAGCCCTAAAAAGAGGGAAAAATAAATATAGAAAGTTTTTTTTTGGCTTAACTTGACATTTTGCCACAAAATTTGGGTCGATAGATTAATTAGTTTTTTTGCAATCATTGCACACGTTTTAAAAATTGCATTTTGATCACCCATAAATGGATCTATGGAACAATGATTGTGTACAATTTGCGTTCCCTTATCGCTTCTAAATCCTGGATAGCTTGATGTCCACTTCTAGCTAAAACGTTAATTTTCTCATTTAATATTTCTTTCGCTTTACTTATATTTTTTTTCTACTTTGCTACTTGTACCTTTTTCTTCATTACTATAAGGTTTTATATATCTTAGGCACCAATTAGTAGTACTTTTTAAAAGACACTTTCTTATTGTATACTCCCTGAAATTAAAAGTGCATATTATTATTATCATTAAATATATCAACCATATCAACCAATGTATATGTGCATTGTAAATACATACATATACATATATAGGCCTATTCCAGAAGTAAACGAATTTTGTCTTAAAATTTTAATGACGTATTCTACTATTATAAGATTTATAAGTATTCTAAATATTTTCGTTCAGCAACCTTAATTGCATTTAATTACTCCATAAATGGCTAGTCGATAGTATGTTTTAATTTAATGAAATAACTGACTTGGGAGCTATTTTCGATAGAAAACTTTCTTTGCATAAGCACATTGACCTTGTTATCTTTAGAGCTTACCAAACACTTAGCTTTATTAAGAGAAATACCAAAGAATTTTGAAATATTTCTAGTTTAAAAGCTTTATATATGTATGTCGCGGCTATAATTGTAGTCCTGCCTATATTTTATTATTTATTATTATTTATTTATACATTAACTTAATTGAAGCGGTGCAGAAGTCTTTTACCAGGTTTTTATGTTACAAACTCAATTGGTGAAAATCTAATATTCCCTGGTTATGGTTCGAAATGTTCGTTATTTGTCTTATCAACCCTCCATCTTAGACGTGATATGAGCGGCGGTTTATTCATTAAAGATTTGTTGTGTTATGACATAAATTGTCGAGTTATTAATTTAATTAATTCGTAAAATTTGTTCGTGAAGTAGTGACCAGATGTATATAACAAAATTAAATTTGTCTAGCACTCACTTTGAATTCACCATATCTACATAGATTATATATGTAGATAGAATATAAAAATAAGCTGGTTGTTTTGGAAAATTTTTATTAAATAGGAATTATTATTTTGCAAGTTTGTAAATAAGCAATAACAAAAAAATCGATTTTTTCAAATTACATATTAAGGATATATCTTCTGTGAGGGATGCATCGTAATGTAAGTAATGTAATATCGTGAGCATTTACGAGTTATATAACTAATTATTCCCATATTAGAATTCTTTAACGTTCCAATCTAATTGCTGGAAGGATTCATAATTGTTTGTCAAAGACCAATAAATCTATAAATCCCCCACCATCGGCAGCATCTTCCGATTGCCGGGCAGTCCCATTACATCTTAGGTGCTCCGCCCCGTGACTAATGGCCAAAATGGTCGTAAATTACACGCACATTTCCCCATTTGGAATTTCTCATTTGCATACAATTGTTGTCATTTTACAATTTATCGCCCTAATTGTCCTGGCCGAAGACTTTAGCTGGCCGACACGACGTTGAATGGTGTGGGTATTGACTACAATCACTTCAAGGTGTGGTATTCGTCGAAGAATTTCTGGAAACAATACCCCGACGCCCGAGGACTCGCTTTGAGCCGATGAGATATGCCCCGCCACCCCCGCGTACTCATCGCAGAAAATGTTGAGCGCTTTGTGTGTGTCCCATGTTCAATTCGCCTGCAGAACTTTTCGGGAATATCCCATGGAATATGGCTCCTAGTCCTTTATCCTTTTATATTATGAAATTTTATGGCCAGATATGGGCTCCTCATGCAAACAGCCACCATCACGAAATGTTTTATTTTTTTTTTTTTGGTTTATTTTCTTGCCCTGCAAACAATAACCGGGAGAAATTCCTTTTTAAAGAGGTCTCTTGCTTTGATGTAGGGCTTCGGCTCCCTGGTCCTTGTTCTGATACACAGAGGTCCCCGGCCTCGGCCCCCGATGCAGATGAAAATTGTGAGACAAATTTTTTTCGCGCCACGTATCCATGAGACAAGATACTATCTCCTGTCTCGCCGAAAGCTTATCCACGGGAATGTGCAAATAAGGAGGAATTCCATGAGATTCAGCTCCCTTAAATTCGAAAAATCCAAATCCGAAGGTGGCTTTATCGTCGAGTATATATTGTACTTCCGTGTCCCCCGCATCAGCGACGGCGGTGTTTCCAATTTGCCCTCAGAACGAATATCAGCTGGGTGCCATAAATGTAAAACAAATGCAAAGTGTCTGCCGAAATGATAGCTCTCTTTTCCTGTATCTAAGTAGTGTATTATTTTTTTTTACGAGATCCTTTTATTCGCCCTTGCTTAGAAAAGTTTAATTAGTTTGGTATTATTTTGGTGCATTGCCAAGACATCTGCGTCACTGTTCTAAGGAACTGTGCGTTAAAGAACCTCAGCATATAAATAATCTAACTTTAATATCCTGGCTCCTAAGCCTTACGAGAAAACTTTTCATTTTCCCTTTATTTCTGAATTTCTGATTAACGTCTTAGAACTTTTATGGTATTATACAGTAATGAATTTTTTTCAGGAAAAGTCTCTTAAAATATTTCAAAGGTAAATAAAAAGGAGTTGCAAATTTTACTCAACTCAACTCATTAAAATTGAAATCTACGAATGAACGAATGAACGAAGAAATATTGAATTTTTACGATTTTACAGGAAAGACCTGGAAAATTACATGTCCTTTCTGAGAATTATGAATTACAAGTTAGACAAAAAGAGAATGGGTTTGTGTAAAATGCGAAAGCGTATTTATAATTAGATCTCTTTTTTAAAACGGAAAACATATGCAATTCTTACTTATTTACATACATAGGTGCTCGCGACTTTTATTTTAAAATGTAAGCCAAGTACTATTTGAATAAGCGCTAAAAATATCTACTATCATTGTCCGGGCTTTTTATAATTTAGTCTATACATACTAGAATTTATTTGTATATTTTGGAGTTGTAATATATGCTACCGGAGTCCAACTCCAAAGTTCAATAAAAAATAAAACACTCTGTTATCCAAAACCAAACTTTACTTTCGGGCAGCTGGATGCAGGTAAGAGCTGCGGTAATAGTTTCTAAAGTGAATTTACAAATTTTGCTATGGTATTTTGTAATAGCATGACCAAATAGTTTCCCAGTAGGACTCAATAGGAAATAGTGCAAGCCCTTAAGTGGCAATCAGAGAATTCATGTATGAAAAGTACAGAAAAGTAAGTTCTTCTATTTGTAATACCTTAGAAGCTATTAGCTAATAACTAAACTTGAGTCCGTCGAAAATGTTAACCCGTCAGAACTTGTTAAAAGCAATGCAAGTCTCTTGTAAGTACTTACCGCCCTGGGCCATCCTCATAAAAAAGTAATCGATTCTGTAATTGCTAATGCAAGCTATTGATGCTTCGGTAATGATTAAATTTTCAATTGGGTTCGCTTTAACATATGATTTGAAACTAATGGTGCCGTGACCGAGATCAAGTGGGAGGATTTAACAATGTAAATAAATAAATACTTTACCAATTAAAATCCAAAATTTGAGTAATTATGTATAATAATCTTTGCATGTATAATTCATGTTTGTATAAAGTTAAAAGAGCGTGCTAATGCAGTTTTTTTTTATTGTCATAACATGCTCGTTTATTTACTATATAACCATGGATTCAATAGGAATCGATTTAACATCACCACGGTGTACTGTTTCATTTTGAAAATGACAATGACTTTAATTTAAAATCGATATTTGCATTTAACGAGCAGGCAGAAAAGGCATGCCAATTTAAAACAAGACAAAACTGTTAGTAAGGTGCTCATTTAATTACTGTAGGATTTTATTGCGTAGACAATTTTTCCTGCAAAATGTGATGCATGCAGAATTCGTCGGTTTTCAACAATTATACTGAATTTTAACAATTTCGATGACATGGTAATGAGCAAATGTCATGGAAATGATAAAATAGTTAACTGACTAATTGACTTAATTTCCATTTGGAAGTATATAATGCCAATTTTCGCAATTTAGTTTGCTTAAAAATTCCATAAAAATATGTTATCGACACCTAAATGAAAATTTAGCCATTTAACATTTCAACATTTACTCACTGATAAAAAATGCATAAAATATGTCATTTTGGTGCCAGCATATTTTTCCCGTGTCATGAATCGGACACGGGAATGACAAATTCCCCGTTTTATTTTTTAAATATTTAAGAAACTTCACACGACAGAAAACTGTACTCCAAGAACGCACATTTAAACTTTTAAACAATCAAATTCCAATATGCATTTTATGTGCGAGATAACTGATGTTTATCACTTTCTTCAACTTTATACAAAAATACAAATCAACCAATTCCAATTTGTTCATAGATAGGACATTGGATGGACACGATAATAAGAAAAACAGTGTTTACAGGGAAATTTTGTCATTAAATATGCAAATTTGAACCAATTTTTGAGTGTGACCAGTATTAAAACTACTGAAATAATGGTTATTAATTAAAATACTTTAATTTAAATGAAATTATTATATCCAATTCAAACCACATGGACATCAAATCCGCTTGCTCGCATAGAACGACCCATTAGAATATAAGTTGAGCTGATTTTGTGCTTCTAAAATCATGGTCCAAACGATTAACCGCTTGACTATCGATGCCATCAGAATTGGAATACGTACAAAATTTATTTTCTGTGCTTTCACTCTGGACGGATTTTGGAGCAGGGTGGCTCCATTCATCGAAACTTTCCATCATCAATCGATTAAACACAAGGGCTCTGGCGTTTTCATGGAAATCTCCGATATTTGGGAAGCATAAATCATAAAAAGCATTCCAAATAAATCAGCAGCATTTTGGGGGTGGTGGTGGTGGTTCCCCCGCGCCGCCCCTTTGCTGCCGCTTTGCCGCAGTGCCATTCATTTGCATTCGTTCGAGAGCAAGAAGCCGACCTCTCGAAATTAATCACGGCCCAGCGACTGACTGCATCTGACGCTAATGCAGTTTTGAAAATGTCGCCCCAATTAATTTAACTGAATGATTTTTGGTGTGTGCTTGTCACGTTTTTGATAATAAACCTTCAGTCCTGTGTGCAGACATGGGCCTAGCTGAGCCGTGCCGTGCCTTGCCGACTGCCGAGACAGGAGTTAGTAACAAAGTCCTGGAAAATGTTTGTGGCAGCTGAGGCGGGCGGCGAGAGGAGGTTTATGAAGCTTTGATGCAATTTTTGCCTCAACGAAAAGATTTCCGGGGATATATTCCCGTACTTAAAGATTCTGCGGGGATGTTAAGAAAAAGAGGCAATTTGTGCTATCATTAACCAACTCGTCAAAGCGCTGAGTCAGCTCTAAGAAGGTAAAGACCTTCCCTGCACTTGCCACAGGGGTTACTTGGGACAATTTTTCAATATGTCATGATGATGTCGGTTACCTCCGCAGCCAATGATCTGGTCTCGGAACTTGTAATTGAATTTAATCCGGACCAGGCTCCATAAATGGTTATTCGCCCCCTTTTATGGCGTCCCGGGAGCACCACCAGGAGTACCAGAGGAGAATCACTTAGAACGTAGCTCCTTATATGTGCCTGCACAGGACGCAGACGATCTGATTAATTCCGAGTGATTTGTAGGGATCCCCATGTATAAAAACTGTCCGTGATAAAAGAATTAATCAGTGCCGTGGCAAAGGGAATTCCCCTTTCCCTCGCCTTCTACTCAAAGAACATGGGAACAGTGCACTGAAAAGGTTGCCGGTGATTACCACACAAAAGATTTGGTGCCCAAAAAGTATCACCTTTTGTCGAACCCCAAGTGAATTGCACATTTCCTGGAGAGGGCAATGTTCATTGATTCGGGGATGCCATGAAGATGTTTCTGGGAATTCACTCGAATGAAAAGGGGAGGATATTGCTCAATTTAAGGTGCGATTTGTCTCGAAATTTTCATGAGAATTGCTACAGGCAGATGAGTACATGTGTACCTACTTTTTGTCGAATATGAGTTAGAAGAGGTATTGCCGGAATTTAAATCCTATGTTACAAAATTTAAATTTTTAAGGAGATAAAAAAAAAACTGTTGACTTATAAAATCAACGCTTCTTAACTAACTGTAGTAAACATTTGATTTTGAATTTAAGAAACAGAGGTACGTTTATTATTTTGTATGCCTCTCAACTAGCCTTTTGTCCATGATTTTTCTCATAAAAATTACGAGGCTCCTAAAATTTTCAATACATTTCTACCTTATACGCGCTGTTAGATTTTAACCACGTAAATTTTTAATGTAAAGATTGATGTAAGTTAATATGCGAATATTTTAATTTAGATGTGATTAGATTATATTTGTCGCATGTGGAATTGATATCCCTACTATAGACATTTTTGCTGGTACACTAGCAATATCTTCTGGCCCTATCAACACAGTAACATGCGAGAACATATGTTTTTGTTTTGAAAGAACCCCCAAAATGGTTAAATTTAAAATATGAAGAGTATATTGATATCATGTGTAATTTATTAAGAATTAAAAGATACCACATGATTCATTGGAAGCAATTCATGAATTGGTGAATATACTTTAATTAATTCTTTTGTAGAATTGAGACGAACAATGGACAGTGTGCCATTGAAAATTTCTCGAGAAGCACTTTCATTTGCCTTCCGAGCCTTGAACAAAAGCTTGAAAGCAGGACCCAGTGCATCACGTTCTACCTGATCCAGAAAAAAAAAATAAGAAAAAAAACGAAACATTTTATCAGTAAAGAACTGTTTTGATAGCATCCTTCAAAATAACTTTCTTGTTCCATTTATGAGGTCAGGGAAGGAGTCATTATAGGCATCAGTTTTCCAGCCAAATTCATGATAGAGCCGAGACGGGCTAAAGAGAACTGTAGGAAAGGAAAAAAATATATAAAAAAAATACATGAATTTTTCCTGGCATTATTATCGTCGCGCTGCAATATCGCGTTCATGGAAGGGAGACAGCAGTGACAGTTTTCCCTCTATCTACTAAGCAAAAATATATATATTTTTTTCTCAAATTAAAATCTTTCCAGACCAAGCGAAAAAACATTATTTTTTTTTTCTGCCTGCTATTTTCCCGAGCAAGTTGGTTGGCATGGTTGATGGCATTGTCACCGAGGGCTTTCAATGAAAAACGAAATGACACATTGACACACTGCACTCCGGCTGGAAGCTTCTACAGAGGTGGAATCACCACCTCTGCTTGCCTATTTTAATAATTAAAAAAAAAAATATATACCGGCAGCAAAAAGTGAATAAATACGAAAAAAAAAAATTGATAAAATGTCGCCACCATTGGAGCCTAGATGCAAATGAATACAGAGGACAGTGGGAGGACGAGAATTTTATTGCCGGCTAGGAAGGTTCTGTTCACCGATGAATCCTATGCAATGCCGCGGCGGTGTAACCATAAGTTTGCACCTGGACTTATAGCCGCGACCTGAGCCTACTCACACCTAGCTCATATTTATGGAAATCTTATGAAACACTTCGGCAGACTCGTTCACTTCTTGTGGCTCTTTGTGTCTTGCGACTTTGTCTCCAGGTCTAATTATTCAGCCTGCCAGTCGGCTCAGGAAATCTTGCTAAACTAGAAATCGGATAGGCACGGAATTACTGAGACGTGCAAAAAGTGAAACTGCCAGTCGTCATATATTGCAAAAGGCGACGAAGTAAGTCCATACATACATACTTACATACATACAATATACATTATATGCGAAAAATGCCTCATTCTGGTTGAGGAATATTTGCGGCAACGAAATCCAACCATAGCGAAATTCCAATCATAGCCACCAGAAAGTAGTAAGTTGGTTTTTTTTCTTTTTTTTTGTATAGACGAAGAGCTTTGCACAGGTAATTTAACTTTTAAATGAGAAACAATTAGATTTAGTATTATAAACCGCATCAATATTGAATACTTAATCTTGAAATCCTAAAAAATTGTAAACTGTTTTAATTCTTAATTGCAGGGCATCCCCACGTAACCCACGATTTTTGAATCTCACTCGAAAATCTAAAAGATATGGTATCAAACTTACACAAAAATAGCGCTTTGATAAAAATATTGTATGAATATTTTCTTTTCTCTATGAATATACACTGGTATTCAAAAAAAATAAATACACTCTTAAAGAAGGAGATGGAGAAGATGGAAAAAAGATGGCGAAATATTTTCTGGAGTGACGAATAAAAATTCAATATATTCCGATCAGAAGGAAAAGAATATGTGACATCTCCTCCCAATAAAGCAGTTAATCCGAAATATACAAAAAAGTACTTTAAATATGGGTACGCTTGAAAAATTTTATCACACTTCCTTACGTTCATGCTCTAAGATATATACTAAACTTGCATTTGAATTTCAAATATAATCAAAATTTTTTATTATTATTATAACAGCAGATTTTAGATAACGAAATAATTATATTATTTAAATTAAAAGTTAAGGTGTTTCCTTCTCACCCTAACATAGCAATCTTTGTATTTATAGCAGACTAACAAAGAATGCTTTGTTTTTAAATTAAATAATTGATAATTCCGAAACTGTCCGGACGTTCTTAAATTTCCTCTATTTTTTAAAAAAGCAAATTTTTTTTGAGTAATTCTCCACGTCCTCAAAATTCATTCAACAAGAAAATATCAAGAATCCGTGAAGTTTCAAAAAGTATCGCTGTAAGAGTAAAATGTCAGACGCAATTACACAGATTTGGCGACAGTCTTCGCTACGTGGAGGGATATTTGAACCCAGCGAATCACCTGTAAAAAGTCTCCTTTTTGGAGCACTGGTAGGCATCATAGCGTTTTCCACGTACCAAGGTTTTACTAATAAGGTTTACTTAATATTTTCTAAAGTATTTTAATCTAATTATGAATATCTGTAGGAAAATGAGTTTGGACACAATACCAATAAAGCAAACTTTTCGGATTCTATCTGTGGTTTAAAAGATAGATCGAAATGTGCATACAGCAGTTGTTCAGGACCTACCTGCATTTGTCTGCTGAAAACTAGAGTTGGAAAAGGCTTTTATTAAAATTGAATATTAATTACTTGGTTATTGCATTGCTTCAAGTTATTGTGGGGGCTTTGTTTAACCATTTTTCAAATATTGCAAGTGTGAAATCAAAAAGGAAATTATAACTATTTTTTTTTTACTTTCAAAAACTTTATTACCTATTTATTTTTAAATGCAATTAATTTAAATACAACTTTTTGAAATAAAAATGTGAAAAAAATTTTACAATATCAGATTGTTTCTTAATGATTTAGAAGTAAGTAGATATTTTAATTTTTAGCGATTTTTTCCTCTTACTGTGTAAAGGACAAGCAAAAGAATTCAAATTATAGCCGCAACATGCTTTTGTTGATCAATAATTGCGTTTTTTTGATTAATTATTTAGGATTTGGAAAAGACAAGTATGTTATTAAGCTCACTGATATCCTTGTTTTAAAAAAATTAAGTTATTAGATTAATAAAACTGTAGGGAAATAGTAGTTCAATTGCAAGATCGCTGCTTTGAGAATGGTTGGTGTGAAAATGCAATCAATTGTTTTATAATCAAATTATTTTACATTACTTTTATTATGTTTAGCATTCTGAAAATGTTATCTGAGAAATTGTATATGCAAGTTATCCTTTTGACCGTCAAGGCTGATTATTGTCCATTCAAAAATTTGTAGTGTAGTCGATTATGTATTCGATGTAGTCGTCGCACTGTCCCCTAGAAGACAAAAGAATTTCCAGTATGTCGTGGAAAAAATTAATAAAGCAATGGTAAAGTAATAGTAATAGAAGATGGTATATATTTAGCAAAAATTATTAGAATAGCTTTTGAGCTAAAGTCGTTTTGAGAAAAAAGCTGTTGAAAAGTCTATTCCCTCCGTAATAATCTGTTATAATATCATCTGTTTTTTCGTCAGATTTCAGATCACAGCGACACACTAGCTGAAATTTAGAATTAAGGGTAGGCATATGAAATTTCAGAAATATATATGTATGCCTACATATCATACATCACCTTAAAATATTTTAAAGAAATTCAGAGGAATTTTCTATTAAAAAGGGGATTTTGACATAAATTTGATTTGAATTCTAAAGCAATATTGTGAAATTGAATACACTTGTTGTAAGGACATTTAAATTCAGAAATCCTTGTATATTTTTAAATTTTTTAACTTGAATTTATCTCTTTTATAAACAACATAAATTAACGATAATGCAGACTGTTTCACCAAAATAACACAGAAGCAAATTCTTGGTACAATAGAGGAATTTCACTTCTCCATCCCTTTCCCTTACTAGGAAACATTTGCTGAAATGAGGTGACAAATTTAAATCCACACACGCGCGAGGACTGATTAAAAATTCCAAAAGTCCAAATGAATTCATCTGCCCCAGACCGAGTGGTGTAAATCTCCTGTACCTAAATGAAAGTAGTAAATTGAGCGAGTGGTGAATAAATCCCGTGACGCTCTCATCTAATTTGTATCGCGCCAATGTAATTTTGTTAAGGCTAAATCCAAGGCTATTCAGCAGTCGGTTGTATATGTATAGTTTGTTTTGTTTCCCATAAATTACGTTGAATCGGTTAGTTTCCGGCGCCCCCCCCCCACCCCGCCCCCGACAATGGCACCACGCCATCGACCCATTTATTTACCAAATTTAGGACTGTTTGCATATTAAAAGCGTTTTCATTTTACCTGGGCCGAGAGACGGTAAAAGCGCAAACAAAATCGGCAAAATTTGTAAGGTGAGAGAGGGGTTTTTTGCGGGGCAAAAACTCAATCAAAAAGTTTTCGCCTTCAAATTAAAATTTCACCTGGTCATGAGGGGGGGAGGCGGCAACGAGTGATATGTTCCATGAGAGCCCGACATGCTCGGCACCGTACACCCAACTTTCGTTTTTATGGGTGATTTCGAGGACTTCTGTCGGCATGGTACTATCGGAGCACCGGAACGAGCAGGTGCTCCCTTAAATGCCTACTTAGGAAAGTTAATTAATTGGACATTTAATTTGCCGTTTTTGGCAATTTATGTATATAAACCCTCCCCCTAAAACTTCGAGGTGGGAGTTATATGAGTCCCTGATGCCTCCTAGAATTGGTCCAACATCGGTCTCATCAAATTCGGGTAGATTAAGACTGAACTTTGACAAAAATTTCTATAAAACAGCCCAATTGAGCTGAGCAACAAAATTTTCGGTTAATTACCCCCAATGCGGAAAGTTTGCGCAGTAAATAAGAAAAAAAAAAATAAATAAAAATAAAAATAAATAAATAAACTCTGTAAATATTTGACCACAAATTGGACATAAAATTTGTAGGAGCTCGATAGGAAGTTCGGGTCTCTTCAGTTCGGTTAATAAATTCAGCTGTCGTCATAACAATAATTCATGAAGGGCTTTTTACCGGGCAATTAAAAGCGTCTCGGCGCCTGACAGGGGAACATCTAGATCTGACCGGATGTTCCTCATGGCCGGGCACCGAGTGGCGGCTGACAGGACACACGGGGGTCCCTCAGGATGAGAGGTGCAACTCGCATAAATCATGGACACCTGCTGGACGTCGTTTACCATTCTCTCCACAACATGTGGTGAGGACCGACGATATGTGAGCTCCCGCATTTTTTTGCGAGACCCCCGTTTTAAAATTTGCGATTCAGTGGGCACCACGTGCATGTGAGGGATTTCCAGGACAGGCCAGATGCAACTGACCTGTCTTTGGACTCTGTCCAGCGTTCGAGGTGATTCCAGTTAATTACTGTAATGGATTCCTTGATTAATGAGCCTTGGCGGGCATTGACAGGATCAGAATTTGCATAATGGGAGTTGCACTCTATCCTTTCAGCACTGATTTACAAAATATCTGTTTTCACGGATCAAACCACGGTTGCCATAGACCCCAACGTGCTTTTCACAATTTTGGATTTACATATTTCAAATATAGCGACGAGCAAAAGTAAGACCAAGTCGGGATATAAATATGTATAGTAGTACTTGGTAGTACATAAGTATATGTATATACACTGAGAAAAATGTTTATGGATTTGAGGGCAATCAAATAGTCATAATATTAATAACACTAGTTTACAATATATGTATTGTATTTGGAATATTTTTAAAATCTCGAAATTACACAAAATTGGTACACGGCCCTAGTCTTGGTTTTGGTTTCAGCTTCGTCTGCCAGGTTGAGTCTTTTATTTCTATACTCAATAATGATTTATTTGCAAAATTTACATTTATTTAATTTTATTTGATTCAATCTAAGTATATATGTAACTTCTAAGAATATGCTGTAGAAATCTTGCAGATGTATTCTTAGTATTTCGCTAGTTATTGTCAATTTCACGTAGCAGCTTCAAAAACATGTCTGCGATACTTTTTACTTGAAATGTTTTTACAAGTGGTGCATCAGATATAAAGCGAAATTGCCAGTCAATCAGATTGAAACTTTAGCGCATATCTTTGTTATGTCACTGCTATCGTCTCAAATAATAAAATCTTTAGAAAGATAAAAATTTCATATTTTTAAAACATTATTTGTACAATTTTTAACATAAAAAAAAATTAGTCGAAATTAGGCGATTACGAATGATCGATTTGGTTATATTCGTTTCAGATAATCCTATAAAGAGTTATGCTAATCGCCAGCGTATCAATTTTTTAAAAAGAGGTCGCTGTTCAACGTATTTCTTTCAATCTTATTTTCTCAGAGAAACAAAAGTCTTGAAATCAAATCAAAATTCGCAGTTTTGAATTTGAATATAAAGTTAAAGGGTGCCTCTTCAGATTTTAAATCAGTGACCGCAAAAACATTATCATACTGATTTTTGTATAGCTTTCAGTAAATTTTATGACTAAAAGTAAACCAAAAATTCAGTAACACCATGCTGTATACTTAATTTTATTATAAATTTATTTATTAGTATTTAGTATTATTGTCCTTTAATTTAAAAGTAGGTCCGGTTCCGAAGTTTTTTTGAATTTAATGTTCCAAATAAGGATAATGCAAAATAAATAACAGATAGGAAGGCAGATCCGACAGATTGTTTGCATTTCAAATACATACTTACCAAAATGATATCAAAATAACTGATTTTTTTTAAAAATAATGGTCTAACTATTTAGTTGATCAAAATACCCAACAAACTGAGAAGAAGTGAGATTTCTTTGTTTTATAAAATTGAATCTTGTACTTAAGTTTGCATTAATATTAATTAATTATCCGTCCTAAAAGTATTTTTTTAATACTGTTTTATTACAGCTATAATAAATAAATTGATAATGTTTTTAATAAATAAGTTAAAAATAGTTTCAATTTACAACATAGTAGTAGACTAGTTTCTATGCTCTACCTATATCGAACTAATCAATGTACCCTAAGTAACCAACCAACCAATTAAGTAATATCTGTTGAATAAGTATAATATAACTTCATTTACATAACAGTGTATGTATAGTATATTAATTTAAATAAATTATGTTTACAATCTCTTGTTCAGGTCAATTAAGAAAATTTCAATAAATGCAACAAGCGTCGAAGAGGAACTTAGCCAGCCAATGGCAACAACATATCCTGAAAATTGTCGAAACACTTAACCCTGGTATTGGTCGATCTTATAGTTAATTCCTGGACTAATAGAATCAATTTGGCAGGAATTTCCCTTTGGGCGTCTGGACGCGTAGACCGTACACGGGACGTGTGTAGGCCTATAGTCTGGGCTATGGGCGGCTAAGGTCTCCCGTAAAATGGGTGTGCGGAACAAGCTCAGGAATAATAAACAAAAGGAGGAGCATGTTTGCCTCGACAGGAACTGAGAAGGAGCCGTCCTGTGCTAATCAGGGACATGACCGCAGTCTCTTGTCCAGGTGAGATGAACATTAGGCTGCTCTTAGGCTGGTCGGAGCTTGCGAGCACAAAGCGGGGCCGCCTGCTGGTCTGTATTGTAAAGGAGTTGATTTAGATGGTTTTCTGCGGCATCCTACAGGACGATAATGACGTAACAACTGCAGCCGTCTACCTAAATTAAATCGAAAACCGAGAAGATGCTTTTAAGGAATTTGTTCCAGTCATTACAAAAATTTATTCGGTACATTGACAACCTGTTTGAAACATAAAAGGCTTGAGGTTACTTAGGCTTGCTTAGAAGAGTGATTCCCATATTACAGAAATAATCTCTTTATTCAGAAATAAGGTGGCTTTAAGTAGTTTGAAATTATAATTGAAATAACAGTCCTGATTTATAATATAACGATTTCAGATGTAATGTAAATAAGTTGCATGATACCTAATATCCAAATAATTTACAATCTGAAGCTTTTGCGCAAGCAACAATTAAAACCAATTCTAGAATTTGACTCACTTCCTATTGTTTTAAAGTCTACTGAAATACTTTTAGAAATCAGTAGATGTTTAATTTTTGAAACAATCTGAATTTTAAATGTTCTATCAAAAAACTGTTCTAAATCATTCCTCTAACAACTTCTATGTGTGTTTTCGGTCATTATCATCTTAAAATATCTATCAAAATGTTATCTTCTATTAAGAAAAAATGCAGTCGTTGTGGTGAAATGAAAGAACCAATGTTAAGTTGTGTATACATATGTATGTATGTAATGAATTTTATGATTCTATTAAATGTGATAGTAGTTTTTAGAATTTCTCAATAATTTGTTTAAAAACATTCTTGAAGGCATATAAATAATATCTAATCAATATTAAAAAAAATTATTTTATTTTTCTAAAGTTCTCGAGTAGTGTGTTCGCTTAAGATTTTATAAAATTCAATCGTAGAGAGTGGTTTATTGTGTAAAAGGATCTTATCGATCGATTTTTTATGAATTTAATAAAAACACAATGATTCGCTTTTTTTGAACCCTGCCTGTTGACTCTTTATTTCTGACTGTGTCACTGACATACATTTCTTCTTTTTCGTCTGTTCTTTTAGTGTTCCCAGTAACAATTGTCTACTTTTTCGATCAGCAAGGACAGTTATTTTGTCATATCTCATATAGTACTCATATATGAAATAGAAGTGCTTCAACATTTTATTGTATCATTCGTCTACACTGTCCAATCGAAATTGAAGCCAAGAAGTGCGAAAAGTGAGCACAAAAGATGAATCCATCTAAATCCTTAGAATAACGCCTTATACAGGGATTGGATACTTTTTGAACAAGGACATTTCTATAGAGTGCTGCCTTCCACCATCCCTCCGACCCCGGAAGCGTGCCCATTTTTCTTGGGCGCCCAAAGCTCTCCAAATAATTCAAATGAAAATCAGTTGAAAACAATTTCCCGGGCAGCCATTCGTCTTGGTAATGGACCGCCATAATTTAGCCAACTGGCTCAAAACACAGTGCTCAATCCTCTGGAGCT
The DNA here is from genome assembly GCA_933228815.1 of Machimus atricapillus. NCBI lineage: Eukaryota > Metazoa > Arthropoda > Insecta > Diptera > Asilidae > Machimus > Machimus atricapillus. The sequence goes on from OW121785.1 coordinate 11,013,398, forward strand.
GATACCCCATCAGACGCAGGAGCTCGCGGTTTTACGCACGATTACGCTGGAGAAAAGGCACCACCAGCGACAGCAGCGGAAAAGGCATGTCGAAAGCAAGAAAAAATAAATAAAAAAATAAACAGAAAACAAAGGGAAAAAAATTGTCAACGAATTTTGTCATCACTGGACCATAAGCTCCTTCTAAGGCCCCCTACCATTTTATATGATATTTTTTTTTTTTACTTTGCCTTTTTCCAAGGAGTTCTCTCTCTCTGTTCCTGGCTTATTGGGAAGTCACAGGGCTCTTCCACTGGAGCGATCCCGGTGCGATGGAAGCGGGGTCGCACGTGACGTAAATACCGTCTGCAAGGGTAGAAATTCACACCCACGACACAATCCGGAGAAGTCATCAATCTTAGCCTGCGTTCAATGCTTTTGACATTTTGCTCTGCTTCATAAAAACTGCCGTGGGCTGGGGGTCGTGAGGAGCCCTACAACAAAAAAAAAAAGAAAAAAAAGAGAAAAAATTTCAGAAGTGGGATATGAGTAGATGGGAGCCCTCTTTCTGCTCCACAGGGTGAGTAGCAAAAATTGACCAGGAAGCCGGTGGGGGATACAGGGGGGCTCAAACGGGCTACGGGTGCGCATAAAATGCACTGATAAGCGATGGAGCCATTCGGATCCAGTGATTCCGCACAAATGAGCACGAATTAGGGCCATTCGATGGAAGCTCATCGAAGCGCGGAGCCCTTATCTACCAGTTTCTGCTTAATAATGCAATTTTGTATCCAGGGTGCCCGAAGGACTCCAGGATGTCATAATGAGCATCAACAATGAATTACCGATTAAGCGGCGCTAGACACCAGCGATAACAGCTCGGAACCCCCCCTTCTCTCCCCCGTGTCGCTTTGGAAACGCAGGTCTCGTGCATACGTGCACCAAATAATATAATAAAAAATAAAGTAAAGAAATAGGTGACCGGATTCGAAGCCTTTTTATTTCTGTCCACTAACAAACCCTTTCGGGTTGAAGGGTCATGAATGATTCGCGATTCTCAGTCTGGATTGGCTTTATGACCGGCATGAATGGCAAAATTGTCGCCAGTTTCGACTTTTGGTTGTCTGATTGTAGACAAAGTTTTATTACATGATTCCATTTCACTGGGATGACTTTAACAAGTGCAAGGCTATGGTTTCATGGGAGATTTGTTAACGATTGCTCTCATAGAAATCCAATAACTATTTTGCGTAAATTATTAATGAATTTGACGATTAACTCTATTGTGGAATATGGGATTACTTTAATCAATTTTTTTAATTCAATTTAATTTTATATTTGTTTATTTATATATTTATTATTCTCATTTATAGGTTAGAACCAAAGTACACTACTAAAAAAATTATATATGTATACATACATATTTATAAAACTATGTATGTAAAATAAAAAATTGAGCTATTTTAACACTAAGCAAACTGTTCAAAAATTAAAGAAAACTTACATTAATCAATAATTCAGTATCTTCAATCACTTCAAGGAATATTTGGACATAAACTGCAGGATTTGAATAAGACTCGCCAGTACACACATACTATATTATAGAATTTGTAGGTCTTCAAATAGACCTGTAAAAACAGATTTTCAATTTATTCGTTGAATAAATGTGAAAATAGATACCCAAAAGTTTTGCTTTGGTAAATGAGACATTGTGAAACAAATGGAATGATGCAAATTAATGATTAATGCCATGAACAATAGGTTGATGAATTTTTAATAACTAATTTTAGATTAAGATAACTTATCAACCTTAACAACTTTGCTAAAAAGCTCATCTTCACCTTTATGGGGCTTTGTACAACGTAATAATTTTTAACTCATCTATGTATGTATACATTTTTATTCTTCATTTATTAACACTTTATATTAAAAAATTAATTAAAACAAAGTCAACAGTTTAATAACTTAAGCATGCCATGAACATCGCGACGCGACTCTAACGCAGTACAACATCAATTCGGCTAATATTTTATGTCATTTTGCGAATTTGTAAATTATTTAATTATACAAAATGGTTTCTTTTGATTTGGAAAAACTGGCGATAACCGTCTTTCTTCTTATTTTTGTTTACAGAAAGGGACCTAAATTATATATTCCCGTGCTTTCGTTTTACTTTTGTTTATTAATGTTATATTCTCTTTGGATGTCGTTTTTGAATTAATGTTGATTTGAAAAATGATTTACAATTTCCAATTTGTAGGTAACATTTTGAATTTTATTCAAGTGAGAAATTGAGAATTATTTTTTAACAGATCCATGTTACATTTTATGAGCTGCATATAAATATGATGACTATCGAACGAAATTCAAGAAATATTGTTCAGTCATAAGCAACTGCCTGTACTCAAAATTTAACTTGAGGAACTCATGATTGACTGGGTCTTTTTCAGCAAGATAATTTGCATACAATTATACGAAATATAAAACAGGTAATGCTCATGCTATTGCGGTCGTCATAAATTTCTTACACAATTCATGTATATTTTGTGTTAATATTATTAAAATAATAAATCTAAAAACCATTAAAATTACGATCTTGGTAGTTCTATTGTTAAAAAAACATGTTTATGGTTTATTTTTTTCAAATTTTCGTTGTTTATAATCAATTAGCAATTATTATTTTGTATGTATACCTACATACATATATGAGCTGCTATAATTTTTGATGTGGTATTAAAATTAATAGTCGTTTTTTTAAACCTCAACCGCTGGGCACTTGTGAGACAAGCTGACCAATTCTGTCTAATTTGTGGGTATACATTTTCATGTTTTTATTTTACGAAATTCTTTAGGTGAACCGTGAAGTGCTAAAATCATGAGACTGGGAAAATGTTGCATTGAAATGGTCCAGCAAGTGCACTTCAGGTAATTACCCAGCCACCCGCACGTGTAGACCATGGTGTAAATTAAAAAGGCGAGGCGCCACTGTACCGTGCGGAGTTATTTACACTGATAGTAAGCATGTGATGGCCCTTCTCCCCGGGGATTCACCGAGCCCTTCGAGGACGATATAAAAACTTTTTTCCACGAATTCGCCCCAGGTGAGCGAACAACTTATGGAGAACCTCGGCAATTCCGCAGACTGCCTTCGAGGCGTACGCTATTACAGTCGGGGGTGCTAAATGATGGACTCTACCCTCATCGCAGTGACTCCTGTATTCAAAAAGGCAGACAAAGCCGACGTTGCGAACTTTCATCGCTAATAGCACTCGCGTGAAATTAAAAATTCTGTGGAGCATTAAGAGCGCACATTTTCACGTCCTTCCACTTTTCGCGGGGTGAGATTATTAAAAAACAAAAAAACAAAAAACAAAAACAAAAAATTACAAAAAAAAAAGGAAGCAGCAAACTCCCGAGTAGGTGGCAACCTCATTCCACTCACCTGTTTTCTTAATCGCAGGCTGTTACAGTCATTGTTCTAGCCTAAGCGAGATTTTCCGTCCTCCACAACGAATTGGACTAATAAAGTGCGCCGCACTAAAGGAAATCACAATCGCCCAAATTACTTTTGCCCGCTTGACTCCATTTTGTTTTTTTTTCCAAACCTTTTCCGTCTTCGTCTTATTTATTCCAATCTTACAGTCCCGAGATGGGAAACGTTCATCATGTCCCCTGGTCCCGTTCTGAGGTCCTTTGTTCCCGTAAAATTGGAAGTGCGCCTATATCTTCCCGGGCCTATTAAGGGTGTCATCGCACAGTATTCGCTTATCTCTCGGTTTCCACGTCATTAACTAATTTTTCGGCAGTTAGATAACCCAACTACCAATGCTAATTTGATTTCTGGCACAGTCCACTGAGCTGATGGCTCTGCAGGTTTACGACATTTCCCCCCCGGTGGGTTGGGGATATAGCGTTAATTTTGTTTAATTGCATTTTCCGGGAGTAAATCAGCCTAACGACTTCATTTTGAGCAGACCCATGCACTTGTTCACGTTACGTCTTTCCAACCCACCCACACTTTTTGTTTTTTTTTTCTGAGACTTTTCGATTTCCGATTAAAGTGAGAGGTGCAAAATTACATGCCATATGAAGACCATTAATGGCTTCACCCTGTTATAGTTCAGGTGTTGTATTTTAAGCTCAAACTTACGCAATCTACTTTGGGAGCTGAGACTCACCTAATTATGGATACATCTCCTCTCCTTGTGGCCACAAAGCTGCTTTAGGTTGTTTTCATCTATATGAATATTTCCTGATTTTAGGAACCTACGGCATCAAGTCATTCCAAAGAGAATATTTAACATAATTATACACAACAAGACGAATTTCATCACCGCACTAGAAAATTAATATTTAATTCGGGTATACTGAAAAATTAGATTTTTTTTAGGAATTTTTTTCTCTACTACTCTATGTACATACTAATAAAACAATTAAAATATGGTTTTTAGGGTTTATTATGTTTTAAGGTACAAAAGTCAACATTTTTTATTTTCGTGTATGTAACACATCAAGTGATAGATCAGGTAACGTCAATAGAATTTTTCTATGTAGATTACGATTCCGAAAACTAAAATTTTCTATCATGCGACGTTTTTAAAAAAAATTGATAATTGAACATTTAAAAAAGAAAAGTAATGAAACGTGAAAAGAGGCCTGAATCCTTATCTCGATGGAAGAATTACCATCATTCATTAACTCAGTAATAGAGTTAGTTCATCAGCGTACGATCAGAAGGGAGGGAAGTTAACTGATCTTAGCTAGTTGAAAAAAAAGGGAATGATTAAAAGTATTCAAGAAAACACTTGTCCAAACATCAATTTGAAAATCTTCCCTGGTGATTGTCATTGGGGTAGGTTGTGATTGTTTTGTTAACCTTGACTCCGATTGCAGTCGCTTGAAGACTTCTCTTATGATAATTTAAACGACGATTAACACACCTAAGCTAAGACTGAAATAGCCGACTGCATATTGATGCTTGTCGTGCGTTGAAACATCTTTCAATCCAACATCTTCTGTCTTCAGAATTTGAATATCGGATTTTAATTTGCCGCGAGTTCTACTGAATATGATTTTAGAGAAGAATTGTTTCGTAGGAGAAGTTGTAGGTCAGGAATCGTGAATTTCAGTTCATGTGGTAAACTGATGGATGGTAGACAGAATTGAGACGGCAACTTCTAATGCAATGGTTTTAAGGGAAGGGATTGAATCAATAAGTCATCGTCCTTGCTGATGCAACTTTCATTGCAAGACAAACTATTTGCTCGCAGTCGTTCTGAATAAACCTGATTGCTATTATACATATGTATGTATCCTTCAAGGTTTCGAGTTTCTTGTGATCAATGAGAGATATTTAATTCTATGCGTCTCCTTGTCAAGTTTACAAAATCAGTACGTAAAGCAAGATCGGATCGCAGACCCTTAATTTGTAACTCCAAAATTTTCAATAATTATTACGTTAGATAGGTATTGCCACATAACTTTTATTTTTTTTTCTTTTTACTCAAAACATACCTAAGTATTTAAATTGAATATATTATGATCCTTATAATATAGAGAACAGATTGTTTTTTAACATCACATTATTTTTGAGATCAAACAACAACAAAAATAGTTTAACTCCCAATAAAACATTCTCAAAAACCTTGTACAATACTAAGAAATTAAATACGAAACTTTTATTGTATTTTGGTTTTGACATTTTGACCCTCAATATTATAAAGAAGTACTTACTCCCTGTCAAAATAAGCCTAATTAGGTAATATGTTAAATTGAAAAAAAAAAGATAAGTAAAAGAAATGTTTTGGCAACATTTTTTTTTTAAAGTTCGTCCCTTGGAGCCCTAGTTGAACAATGCGGAGACAAGCATCATTCGCCCGCAATCATAAATTTTTCTAGCTTATTTCCGGAGCCAAACAAATCCTGACCCATAGTGGCCCTTTCGGTCAAATATCCCTTAGGGAACTGCTATATAGTTTCCTCGAAAGGTCGAGCGCCCTCGACGAACCCTCAAATGTTTAACTCTACTTGAGCACTTTGTCACACACTCACGTGCATGGAAAATCGATTTAGCCCTGCCTGAAAGCCCTCGTCGAGCATATGTCCAATGTGCTCGGACAGAGTTGTCCATCACTCCATTTGGTACCAACATTTCCAACATTTTAATTGTTTTATCTAGTTAACGTGCGTGACTGGAAACATGGGGCTAGGAAACTTTGGTCAAGAGGAGAGCATAGAATCCGGGAATCAAGTGTCCCAGTGCAACTAGGGCCCCGACCGCGCGTCAAAGGTGGTGGAAAAACAAATTATAGTCCAGGAGGGATTTGACCACATCCTGCTAAATAACTACGGGTGCGGGAACGGCCTTATCAACAGGCGACGTATCCTCCACAGAGACCCACATATCGCTCCAGTGTCAAGGTACAATGCCAGAAATCTAGCTAAATTACCTCAGCACGGTGGGGGGCCCCATTTCCGTTGGAGGAGGCGCTCCAACTGCAACTTTCCGCCTGCAGCAGTCTGTCCATCGATTAGAATTCGCCTCATCCTCGTTTCGGGAGGACCTTTCGGTGTTTGAGCTCCGCTGTAGGGACGAAGAAGCCTCTTTGGACGGAATGTTTGCAGGGAATTTACTTCGAAAGTTTGTTCGATACTAAGTGAGTTTTTGGGGGCATCAAGGGGGCCTCCCAGAAGCTTTTAAGGAAATTGTGGGAAATCAGCAGCTCATAAACAAGCAAAGGCCCTCCGAACTACGAAGGAGCTTAGGGCATGAATTGGCGGGAAAATGGGTTCCATGATTTTAGCGCTCTTCACCTAAGGGATTTCAATAAAAAATATTGTTAGAAATTTATTATAATTACTTTCTTTTACTAATTAATTATCGAAAGTCCACTTTTGTTAACGTTAAAACACTTAGCATCGATATATTACCATTGCTATGAACAACTAGCCTAGTCTAGTATTTGAATTATCCATTCTGTTAAGTTAATAGTTACGAACAACGCAATCTCATATACATATGTAGTATAAAATATTAAAATATGTATTATAAATTATTCTTACTGTTACTGATCATATGTATCATTGAAGTGATATACATATGTAGTAAAAGCTTTAAAAACTACTTACTAAAACAATGATATAAAAAACTATTATTTTTTAATAAAGACACAAAATATTGTTAGGACATGTACACTATTCAAAAGAACATTATTTAAATTCATTTTCTTTTAATGGCTTCAGTAGTTTGCATTTTTAATAACAATATGAAATATCTTCTGGCACATTAAAATAAAATCTCTAAACAGTATAAAACAAAGTATCCATCATTTCTGTTTCTCCGCTAACTTCTTCTAAACCACGGAACGGATTTTGAGACCGTTTTCACTTTTGTATAGTAGAGAAAATTCAATGTTTTGTAATCAAGTCGTCACAAAAATCGATTTTCGGGCGCTAACACGGCTTACGCTGGGCTAAACCTTAAGAGATACATCAAAATAAAGTACTAAAGAAAAGTCCGCGATGGCATATGCCTAAATCTAATTAAGGTTGACTAAGAGTAACAATTTTTTATATTCAAATTATTAATTTAAAATAATCGATCGAACAGTGCTTTTTCAAGCATAAATGACACCACATGTATGTAAATTGCACCCGTGCGAAGCCGGGGCGGGTCGCAAGTAAATAATAAATGATGATTAACAATTACGTGCGCGACACGTACCTTTTTAAGTGATTGACACTTATCAAATGTAACAAGTATAGCGAAAAGTAATTACATACATAGGTGCAGTCGAGATGAACATTTGTTATTTCGAAATTTAGAATGTTCGATTTGTTAGGTAGATTTCATAGAAATATTGTACCTACTATCTATTTTCGCCAATAAAATGAGTATAATAATAACCCTCACCCAAATGTTTACAATACATATAAGTACATGGGATATTATAACAAAATTACTTTAATATTTTATTTATTAATTATTCATGATACTTACTTCTTAAATATTAATTATTTTCACAGAAAATAAAAGCTGAAAGGATCTGTTGCCGAATTATTGTATCTGACTTCTCGTTAATTCTATCTGGAGCTTTTTGTAAAAGCAAATTATTTATGTATGTATATGTTATGATTGTGTTCACTTTTAAATAAATTTGTAATCAGAATAATATTGTATTGTTAATGGCAGTTAAAAATAGTATATCAGGAAATGGTGAGCAGATAATGCGTGAAGGAAGTTTAATATTATTTTGTCTAATATTGAGGATTTGTTTTTTTTCACGTATTAGAATTTATATAGGGACGTGTTCAAGGAGTGACTTTTGTTAAGTATTTTGAAATCAAATGTATGAAATAATTTCATTCATTGTAGTACTTACATGAAATAATCTATGTGATATTAAATTTAAATAATAGATATACCTTGCAGTAATTATTTTTAATAACAAAGAATTATTTTATTAATAAAAAGACTTCCAAAGCAAATTTTTAACCTTTGTGATTTTTACTCATGCAGATACTTGCGATCAATATTTATAAATCCACCTTCAGAGCCTTTCATTCATCGCTCATACAAATTGTTACAATTATTTTCAAGGACATCCCAAAATAAATAATGTTAAAGGAATAAAGCATGGCCTGAAGGCATTTCTAAATCGTTCCTTATTAGCTTTTGATATGTCCTTTAAACAAATTCAACGATGTTTATGAGTGCGGCTCTATTTAAGGATACGAAATTTTCTAATGGGATTCACAAAAGGTGATTGCGAATCAATTGGTGTATGTTGAAAAAATAACGAAAAATCCTGTTTATAGGTATAATATGTCTATAAAGTTTAAGGGGGGGTTTTAAATTAACCTTTAATTAACTTTAAATTTTGATAACAAATTCGAGAACACCTCCCCTATTAGTTTTAGTGAAAACCACTCTTAATAAATGTTTTTGCATATCAAAAGACAAGGATTATTCACGAAGATAAAATTTTAAAATCTTAAGGTGGATCCACACTGAGCCGACGAAAGCAAACGAAAGCGAACGAGTCCACGTTGTTGTTGTTGTAAACAACAACAACAACGTGGACTCTTTCGCTTTCGTTTGCTTTCGTTGGCTCAGTGTGGACCCACCTTTATATGCACAGTTAAATGAAATATAAATTAACATATAAAAAGTTTAGAAATCTTAAAAATTAAAGTAGAATTAAGAAGTAAAATAAAACCTTAAGGATGTAAGTCAAATTAGTATAGTAATAATATTTTAATGTATAGTCTTAATAACAATACATTAAAAGTTGAACGGAGCGAATACAGATTTAAAATTTGGCATTGTTTAACATGTAGATAACGATTATTGCAGGTAGTTCAAATTAACGTGGTTTTAAGGATATATAGAGAAACATTCTATGGGCTGAGAATTGCATGAGATTATAATCTTGAAACTCCTTGGGTTCGACGCATCACAAAATTTCGTTCAATTTGGCCAAAGGGCATTTGCTCATGCAATGTGTCCACAATCCGCATTATCATGCAAATGAATTGTACCATCAAATCAGGTGAAATAGCAATTAATTCACAGGTGTTAAATCATGTTCTATTGACCGGCCATTGTGTTGTGCATCGCCAGCGAATTCCCAGTAATTTCCTGGCAATTGCCAGCCCCCGCCCTCGGCTGCAATTGCCGACCACTTTCGCGTGCAACTGCATTAGATAAACATCAGAAGTCAAGTGGAAATTGGAAAAAGTGGCGCTGCGTTTTGTCCCAATTAATTTAATGATGACTGGGGGGACGCAGGTTGGCCCAATAGTCGAACGATTTAATTTATGCGCACTTCACACGGTGCGGCGGATTAACCGCCATTTAATTGATAAATTAACAAGCGAATTTGCCGTAGGGTAGCCCGGAAATATAGGAACATATTTTTGCACAATTTGCGGTTTTGGTTGCGTGTAAATTATGATAAAAAAAAGGGCTCTAGACTTTAGGGTAGGGGGATGAATAGGAACTCCTTCCATCGCCTGTTGGAAGGTCGGAGGGGAATGTATTTTTTTTTTTAAATTTCAGATCAATTTGCCGGAAACGCAAACACCACTCAAAATTGTTGAGGCCAATTGAAGAAGAAAAAGCTGTGAAAAGCCAAGAGTGGTCTCTTCGAAAAAAAGAAAAAAAAATGCCTGAAGGACCCTTGGACTATTCTTGAGCTATTGCGACATTCGGAATTCGTCTGGGATCCCGGGAAGCACTTGAAAGGGACATTAATTCAGGGCACGTCTCTTAAATATGTTTCGGATGAGCCACACTAACAGCTTCCTTGCACGAAGGATGCGGCTCATCCCGGCTCCTCTGTCGTCGGAACATCTTTCCTCTTACGTCCTCTTAACGCAATTGAGCTCGTATATGATTAAAATTTTTCCCTGGGCTTTCAGGGGATCCAGTCACCTGCTCGGGAAGTGTTCAGAAAGTACGAGACGCGTTATTGACTTTCCTCGGGGAAGCCATGCGCGTCTCTTTGAAGCCCCGCAAATGGGGTGCTCTATAAATCGGACGGTGTTGAGCACTATAATTAAAGAAATCGTCTCCATCGAACTTATGTTGGGTATTTACCAAGACCCTACAATCCGACCTTCATTGAAAAAATCACCAGCGTAAGCGTTCTTCTGTAGGGCTCTTCTGGTCCAATTTATCAACATTGAGGACTCCCCGGGCTGCTCTCGTCGTCCTTTATATATATATATATATAGTAAGACTTTGTGCCGTAAAGAAGTGCGGCGCAACACTTAATTATGGAACGAAAAACACAAAGACCTACAATTAATCATTTCCAACAAAACCATTTCAGAAATTTAATTAATGATTAAGGCAACTCCCATCGTACCTCACTCTCTTTACTTTTGCCTTGCCGAGTCTGTGTATACACAGAAAATTACAATTTTAAATTATTAGAAAATATCGGCAATTTGGCGCGAACAAATTCACCCATTACTCCCCCGCGGGGGTGTTGCTATTACGCCGTAAGGGTGTCGATGTGCCTTCATAGAGATTTCCCTTTAATTTATTATAGCCAAAAATAAATTTTATGAGAGGGGTTTGTAAATCTATTACTCTCTCCTATTTAACCCTAAGCAGGCTTTGCAAAATTGCCAAGGTTGTGTCCTGTCTATATCTATATACAGATTTTGAACAATATTGAATATTTTGAAATGTTCTTCAAAATTTTTTCAATACAATATATGTACATACAGAACGTTTCACAATTATTGATAAACCAAACAAAAGTCAGCAATAATATATTAGTCCGGGGGGTATAGTAATGTCTTGAAAAGCACGATTTTAGCAAGGCTCATTTTTCTAAATATATATTATTCCCTCCTTCTTAATGGCATGAATACTACCAAAATCATTTTCAAGTAATTTTAACAAAGTTGAAATTTGAATATGTTATTTTTGGCTATCAAACACCAATATTAATTTCTCAGAAAGAAATTTTTGATATTAAGTTACCTAGTAGCAGAGCCGGATTTGAAGACATCAGGCTCTGGGTAGTGGAGGAAATGGAGGACTTTTAAAATCAAGAATATATTTCTTAATAATTTGTTTTTTTGTGTGCACAGTACACCTACAATAAAGTGATGTATGAATGAATGAAGAGTTGTGTTTAATAATACTAACTAACTAACGACATATCTTTTAAATCGAATTGCAGCAGAATTATCCTAATACTAATTTTATTATTACTATATATTATAACTTAATTTTTCAATTTGACCCATCTACAAACTAAGCCTAGATTTTGTCCTTGACAACATACATATATATTTGCATATGTACATAATTCTTGTGTCAAGTTTCATCTTACGCACTGATTTGAATTATCAACTGCTTTCCGGTCATTCGATTCCTACTTGTGAACTTTTAGATGATTTTTTATCGTCGGCAGTTGACTGTGTTGCAAAAATTCATACATTTTCCTCACCCATATAGGAACTGAACCCCGACTTGGCAAAGTGTTTGGTATCAAAATCTGAATAATATTATAACAAATTTAAGCTTTAATGCAAACAAATAAATTTATTGCTGAGATATCTATACATACATATCTATTTATTTATATAAGTAAAACGCGTAAAAGTTTTCATTAAAACTTTTTATAGACGAAACTAAGTTTTTTTTAAATTTTGAATCAACGTTCTTAAATTATTGCGATGAATGAATATAATATACCTATGATAATATATAATAAACTTCACATTAATACATTGTGGTAATTTTTTATATTACATTTATTACTTTTTAGTACAAAACTAATCCGATGCTCCGCATTATCTCGAAAATTGTAACATTCATGGAAAGAATTAAAATGTCATAAAAGGCATTGTTAATTGACAGTAATTTGGTCCCATTGCTTCTACAGGCATCAAAATATTTTGTTATTAGAGTTAAAATTGAGTGGTAAGCGTATTTTGTTGATGGTACAATGAATTTTATATGGGATAGGGGGAAATTCATGGCATTTGTATGTCAGTACTCAGTAGGTAAGGGTCGGGCTGCATTTTTATAATGAAAAACTATGATTCGGAACAAATGTGTGACTTCGAAACGACGCGACGGGGTAAAAAAAGACATCCTTATATATTTTTCATTTTTGTGCAATTGTTCAAGGATTTTATAACTCTCTTTCATTAATGTGTATGGGATGAGAATTTGAAATTATTCAAAAGGCATCAGCGCGGCAAATCGACTTAAGCCTGTTCGTCTTTACGTTGACCACGCCAAGCAAGTCCTTGGAATTCCTAAAAAGCACACTTCATGAATTAAGAGCTTTAAAATATTTACTTGGCAATATCAAATTTTTCATCAATATTCGCCTTGAAAAAGGCATATTTAAAATTTCTTCGAGGTCGTATTTACTTCAAGGTTCTTCAGAGATCGGCATTTTTATGCTATTATAGGTACATATCTCTAAACTGATGAGTACTGGTTTGCCCAATTTTCTGTTAAAAATTATATAGGTAATCATCTATCCATTGGTATTCTTAATTTATATTCCAATCCATTTTATTTCAAAAGAGATTTGATATTAATATCGTAGTGGTCGATCAGTAGCTGTGATCAGCAGAAATTAAGACGAAGCTCGACAATATGTTTAATATTATAAGATGAAATGAAGCTGTACACCTTAAAGACAGGGATAAGGGTTGGCTTGACTAATTTCTATCAATGAGGTCTAATGACATTAATCTTGTTGACCATTTCATGTCATTGAATGTCCAACTACATACTTTCTACGACAAGTTCCCAAAAAAGGCCATTTCGGAATTGAAAAATCACCACGCCACACCAAACATCGTAAAGCTTGAACCCAGAATAAAATCGTTTGATTCGAACTGCCACCAGTTGTACCTGCCTGTGCCAATGATTAATTGCGTATTGGGGTGGCAGTGGCACCAGGTATATACGAAAAATGCTGCGTAATGACGTCAATATCTCTGCAGGTCCTCCATCGCATACGAGAAGCAATTGTTGGGACGATTTGGGACAAAACCAAACCACATTTAGATGGTAACATACCAAAATACACCTCAATTCCTTTCCTTTCCAACGAAACCACCCCCACCTTTACCTAAGCACGTTCAACGGTTGCGGGGCAACTTTGTCAACCTTCTGGGAAGGGGCCGGGGGGGGTAGCCACGAAACAAGCAGAACGCTGCATTGATTACAGTACGATGGTTCCGCCCATTTCGTGTTAGGAAACGGCTAGTGTCCAATGCAGACATCGTCTGCGGAAGATTTACGTTCATATCTGTCATAACTTTTCCTCCTAAATAGCATGAATTTCAGCGAAGTGAGCGCACACCAGTTTCAGGGTCCTCTCCTTTCGAAAGGAGCCTCGCGAAGGCCCCATTTTATGGGAAGCACTCAACGGCCTGGAGATAATGACCCCCAAATCGGGTGGAATTGTCCTGTAACTTTTCTCATGCGCTCTAAAGGCTCATATAGTATATGTACATATATACGTTTTTTTTGTTTTTGTTTTTATATATAAAAAAAATTTGAATTTGCTCGATGGCAAAAAAGGTCATTTCAAGCCTTCATCATTTTTATATTCCTTCAAGAGGAGTGGAGTTATAGATGATCCTGGAATAGGCATTTAGTATGCCCGAGTTAAAAAATGCAGCAACCAACATAAATGCTAAATTTAGCTCCTAAAGACGACAGAACGATTATGCGTATTCATGACTTTATTTAACTTTTCCTATTCGTCACACGTAAAGATATACTATGTACATAGTACGGTTTTATGTTGTAAAAAAAAAAGTCAACATATATCAAAAGGTGTATGTGGAAGCGTACGACGTAAGTACAATCGAATTGTCTTTGTACTCGGGAAATTATTGGAAATTATCATAACTATTTTTAAAAGGGTCATAAATAACAAAATTAAAAATTATAGGCCTATTTTCAATCACCGATTCCAAAACTGTTTGAGGTGTAACTTTGTGGTATTTTCGAATTCTTGTTTATTGAGTCTTGACAGGTTTAAACAAATCAACTGTGTCTCTACTGACTTAAGTAAAGTATTTAATAAATGTTCTCACAAAGAGTTTTTTTTAAATTACACCGACTTGGGTTTCCCAAGGATCTCTTAGTATATCTTAGTAATTTAATCATATCTCATTAATTGCTCCTTTAAGGTTATACTTTCTCCTACCTGTTCTGTTTCGTCCGAAGTTGTAAGGGAAGTCACTAGCATACGCTGATGATTTTAACATTTTTAGAACTGTTGAGTCTTCTCAAGATGCTAATTAGCTGCAGGATGAACTTTCAATATTCGCGTTGTGATGCTCAAAAAATCACCTAAAACTTAATATTAGTAAGTGTAGTTTTATTTCATTTATACAATGTTTTAATTAGAATGTTGGCCTTATTTGTAACCGGAAAAAGTGAGAGTTGTGTCGAAGGTAGATATTTCGCCGAGTCAGTTCAAGGAATTCGTTTTATTTCAAATTACCATGTGGCAAGAAACGAGTGTCTTCTGCTCGTGAAAAAAACATTGCTTGTGTTTTATTTACAATAGGTTTTATCTTTCATTTATGGAATTATGTATTTATATGTTGATGAGTTGATGCATTTCTGTTTATGGTGGAATAAGGGTTAAGATATACCTGGACTGATGCTCATTCAAGATGCTGCGAACTAACTGGTCTGAAGGTTTTCTAGGTTTTAATACTGTGGTCACTTTGGCAAATTTCCATGATTTAGAAAAATATTGTAATTTAAGGCAAGAATTGATTATAAAAATGAGATATATAATTCTGCTCTTTGGAAGCCACTTTAACCTTAAATTGGGTATGCCGTCAAGTCTAGTATAGTTTTATTTATTCGGAACTGATTTATAATATCAATATGTACTTTCTATGAGTTTGGGGCAGAGAAACCAGTCAGAGTCGTTGTAGGGTTGTGATGAGCTCAGTTTACTAAAAAGTCTTCAGCTTGTGACTCCGTCAAGAAATCACTAAGGTTCGCAGAAACAGTAAATATGATGCAAATTGTTCTGCGAAAAGTTCTGCATTTTCATTGCATTTAGTGAATTTCTTGTCTAGTTTTTCTTTAGTCTTTATATATAATTTTTGCACTCAGAGAAATTTTTTAATTAAATCACGGTTAAGTTGATTTTTTGCTTTTAAAATTTTCTGCCATAGAGAAATATGGTGCTATCATTTTAATATTAGTTAATGTAAAATTAAAATAAACTATTATCAATATAACTTTTAAATCAATGATGTTGAACTTTACTATTGAACTAAATTGAAATCGAAATTTTTAAACTGCCATTTTAAAAACTAATCCCATATTGATAATAAGATTATTAAATCATGAATTGAAAACGTCAGATTAATATTAAATTTATATCAAAAGTTATTTAGAATTCACGTGATTTTTAAGAATAGCTTGTTGCAATTTCTGCACTTGGGTACTCAATACATCGGTTTATTTTTTAAGCTGAATTGAACAGTTGTTTGCAGAAACCGCAGTTCTTGAACACGGGGAAAATTGTTTGATCATGAAGCTGTAATTACTCAACAATTTCTGAAAAATAGTCGTACGATATTAAGAGCCGTTATTTTTTAAAGTGGTGTATAAGTCTTTTGATTTGAGTTTTCATTTAGATTAATTGTTGAACATCTAATAGAAAAATATCTCTTCACATTCTTTCTTGTATCACAATTTCGATTCCGATTTCAAAATAAAAAATGTTGATTCTATAAACAACAAATTAAAGTAAAAGATCTGTTTTTCGGAGTTGCTGTTACAAGTCGCTATCCGCCGTATTCAAAAGTATGTCTTCTCCGAAAAACTGAAGTGAATGCGGATCGGTTGGATTTCAGCCGAAATTGATCCGTCGGATTTTATAACTGGCATGAAGATAGATTTTTTTAGAATTGTAATTTGTTGCAGACTGTTGTAAAAATAAACTTTCATTCTAATGTGATTGAATGATAGAATTTTTTGATATCAAAATGTTACTATCAATTTGGTACGATAATATTAAACCAAAAATCAGTTTCATCAAGATATTTTTAATATTAATTGAACAGTCTTAAGAAGATATCATTTTAATAAGGGTATTTTGTATTGTAGTCTAAACGGCAGTTAGGACTTTGTCTGTTTATAGTATTGTATGAATTGCTGAAATCTATATATATACCTACATATAATAAAATTGGCCGATATCTGTACATTAAAGATATTAATAAAAAACTAATATGGCGGGTCTTTATTAGAGCAACAGAAGCCAAAAAAACAGTTTTTCGAAGTTTTCTCTGTCTGTATGTTTGTACACGCATCACGCAAAACCTACTGCATGGAATTGAATGCAGTTTTCACCGATGTATTGCTAGAGGTTTAACTTAAAATATAGGCTTAATTTTACCGCAGGAAAATATCGTATTCCGATTGTTTTAAATATTTAATGTTGCCCGGATTTCACGTTATTTAATGAACTTAATGCTAAATAAACAGATTTTGAATCATAGGTTTATCTAGTAAATAAATAAATAAATAAAATGTATGCCTCTGCTATATAAATTAAAAGGTTACATAAATAAATAAATAAATAAATAAATAAAAGTTATGCCTCTGCTTATGAATTAAAAGGTTACTAATGGCAATTTGAGTTCGCATCATCGTTAAAGTAAAATGTATATGTATATATTTTTTCTGATTTTTACGAACTTCAAAACGAATTTCGTTGGTGGTGTTTGAAAAATATTCAAAACATTAAAAATTATGTTGACAAATATTAAGGCTGTTGCAACGATGAATCGTTCAAACATTTTAAAAAACAACCTGCACCAACCCCTGACTTGCACAGCGGAATAGCTCTTTTTATATATTTTTTGTTTTTATATTAGAAGATACACAAGATGTGTTTGCTCAAGGGCTGATTAGAGAAAAAAGCGAATTTCTGCAAATTGAATTCGAACAAGATACAAAATACCGAGGAGGCCCGAGTTGGGGACGAGGGAGACGACAATCGCTTCCCCCGATGCACCGGCATGCAATTTCCGAGAGAAGTGCGATGCAAAGAACGCAAGTGCAGTCGAAGCGAGGCTACCCCAAAACAAAAGACGATTTCGAAATGGAAAGCGTACAATCGCATGAGAGTGAGCTAGATGCAACCATTAAACGGTTTAAATATTCGAAAATTGAATAAAACAGATTTTATGGTTAAAATGTATAGTGGCTATCTTCAAGCACGTGTTAGAATCTTTGACGTCACTGAGACACGAACTTCCCCTCCGCTGTTGTGTTCCTTTTTAACGCAACGAAAAGTTCCGCCGGTTGGTTCGGTTTCGGTTCGGCGTCTTCTGTGAAATTTTTATTTTTTTTATTTTTTGAGCGCTTCGGCTGTCGTACGACGACAGGAAGCGGACTATTTTCATCTCTTTTTAACTCACAGTAAACTCGATGGGTGATCTTTTTTGTTTTGGATCAATTTCCTCTTTTCCATGTGCCCCGCGTTTTTGTTGGTGTTGTTAGCGAAACGGCGGTGCTTTCGTCGCCTCACCCCGCCGCACGTCGCGCTCTATCCAACAACCGAAAACTCGGCGCGTAGGTTCTCTTGCCGTTTGGATCAAAATTTGTACTGAAGTTGCGGTGGAGACTTGGAGAGCTTAGAGTCAGTCCGGTTTCGACCGTTGTGGAGTTATCGTGTGTTGTGTTTTCTGTAGTGAGTTCGTCAGCAAATAATAATAAAAAAAAAATAAATATAAATCAAATAAATTTCAAACAGAGAATGAAAATTTATTAGAAATTGAAGCATAATTTCAGTTTTAATTAAATCACAGTTTTCACCTGAAATCCAGGTGTAAACATAACTGATATATATATATTTTTTTCTTCCTCCTTTTTCTCGCCCGCTTCATCAGTCCGTATTCGTTTGCGTTCTGCTGCAGGAGAAGGGATTTTGCTGGAAAATTCAATGTCAGTCTTGGCCGAAAGTGGGCTTCGCGCAGTTTTTGTTAGTCAAAATTGTTTTGGTTCCGATATTCGAATTTTAACTTCTGCAATATTAAACGGAGCAATAATTAAATAACTGTAAAACTGGCTACTGAGTAGCTTAAAATACAATATATATATAATATATATATATATTATTTTTTTTGTTGTAGGAGCAAAATCTTAGGGAAGTGACGACTCGGCAAATTCCGCTGTGGCTAAAATTGCCCCTGCAATTTTTTTGTGGTCACCACTAAAGCGTGGCGTGTTTTTTGGGGCATAAGTGCCGAAAAATAATAATATAAAATTGTCCAGGAGCAATTGTGGATATATATACGAAAGAAATTAAAGTACTTTCAATTTTACTACAAGTGGCGTGTGCCGATTTATCCGATACTCATTCTCTGCAGGACGAACAAACTAAAATTATAATTTTGTTTACGCGATAATTTTGTTTACGGTAAATCGACAATTAAAAGCAATATTCGCGTATATAAATTTATCAATATATATATATATATATATAAAAGCTGGGCTATCGAACTTTTGATGAGTGGAGGTTGAGCGCATCTTGCGGTCATTGTGGAAAAGTGCTTTGGTCGGGGAAGAGAAATAAAAAAAAAAATAATCTTGTGCCTGTTCAGAAAATTAAAATGTTTGAGGTGTTTAAATAATTGCAAATTCGTTTGTTTGATATAATAAAGAAATTCGAAAGAATAAAGAAGCATTTACAGTGATTTTTTGAGGTGAAAAATTTCGTTGTTTCATATAATTTTACAATTGTGCCGAGTTAAAGCCGAAGAAGTTTAAAGGAAAAGAAAAATAATTCGATTGGCGCCGCCACTGCTTACTTACGGCACACCAACACACTGTTATAATGCTGTTCGAGAATCCAGCTGTCGCTGCTAAGCTACCCTTCCCCTACAACGTCCCACCACCGATTCAGGCGGCCGCTGCTGTCCCTAATTTAAGGTAAGCTCCCACATCCTGATTCAATTAGACGTCGATCCGACCACTTTAAACTTAAACCGGGTAAGGGAATTATTTTTAAGAAAACCCTATCCAAGGATACTCTAGAACCAGAACCAGAAAGGCAGAGATATTGTCGGAACAGTTCTATTTCTTTTTTGACAATTCTCGTAGCCATCCTCCAGCGCGGATGGTGCGACCGTCTTTGGCTCTGTAGTGGTTTTGTATACAAGTGGCTCTGGGGCTGTCTGGCTGGCAATTTGACAGTCGAAGGATTTCTTGGCTTTATGGGCATGAATCCTTTTTGCTATATTTTAAAAATAAAAAATAAAATTCTCCGTACTTTAAAATCTACAGTCATGAATATGTTTGACATTAAATTATAGCCCCCACAACGCTCTCCGAATGTGTCCTGGATGCACACGTGCTTGTGCGCCATTTGTGTACGTTATTTTCTTCTTCTTTCCCCAAGATTGCCGGTGGAATTATCGACTTTCCTTCCTTTGGGCCTGACAGCACTGGTTCTGGCCATTGCACTCATTCGGTGGAATGGCACCAGGATGTGCCTGCCTTATCTTCGAGTTTAGACCTTTTTTTGGATACTTCTTTGTGCGAACATTAAAGTCGACGTATCGATTCGTTTATGTCCTTTTTGTCCGTACCGTAGTAATGTGATATCACCAAAAATCAGAAACATGTACATAAAAGCAATTAATAACAGATTATAGGACGCTTTCCCTGATGAAAACAATTTAACAAATTACTTGACTATATTTTTCAGAACAAATTTTGTTTTTTTCTATGCAAAGATGTTTCATATCTCAATAATATGGCTTTTCTTTAGTCGCTAATATTGCTTAGTTCACTAATTATTGTTTAAATGCCTTAGAAGATGTCTATTATTTTTTTATTCCAAGAATATTTCATCTGCGTTTTTTTAATGAACTGGATTTCCAGATCATTAAAAAAACCACTAGGGAAATTCTGGCATCAATAGACTCTTCAAAGCTTAAAAATATCAAAAATGATAGGAACTGTATAGCCTCTACGATAGTATGTAGATATGTAGGTAATTAGACTTAATATCTGTATTACCATCGCATGAATTAGTAATAATAAATAAATAAACATTTCATTAGTATTAGCTATATCTAACTACTAGAATCTCCTTATTTTAAATCCTGACACCTTGATTTACCCTAAACACTTAACGCCTTAAGAATAAATTGATTCTATGAAAACATAAAATTAATTTGATTCAAAACACAGAAGAAGACCTACGAGCTAATTGAAAACTTCAAGGATCAGGCCTGCAAAACAACAAAACTAGACAATCTCCAGAAAACAATTATTTCCTTCCTTGTCGGGTCAGACAACACTCAGTTAAATTAAAATTGGAAGAGATTATACAGAATTACATTAAAAGAAAAAAAATATTTAAACACAAATTACACTATGGTGTAATTCAGCGTAAAGATTTTACAAATGCACCATGTTAAGCCGGTTTAAACCACTCTTTTATCAATTGTACCGCATTTTATCTTATATGTAGTCATGGCCATCAGTATTTTTGTTTTCATAAAATATAAAGTCCAAAGAGTATATTAGAGGGACAGAGCAGCGTTCCATTTATTTTTAATATATGTATGTAAGATTTAATATATACTATGTTTCTGGTTCTCGGAATAATCTAGAGAAGTTTTTACTCATGTTCTTAATCCCGGAAGTACCACACAGTAAAAGGGGGAGAAGAAAAATTTGTTTCTGTATGTTCATTCA
The DNA here is from genome assembly GCA_933228815.1 of Machimus atricapillus. Taxonomy (NCBI): domain Eukaryota; kingdom Metazoa; phylum Arthropoda; class Insecta; order Diptera; family Asilidae; genus Machimus; species Machimus atricapillus. Next base: position 11,034,621 of record OW121785.1, read on the forward strand.
ATAATGGTTTCAATAATTGTGTTTTAAATAAAAACAAATTAGATTATGAACTAAATGTTATCACGAAAGAGACAAACTCGACTTTCAGAAAAAATGACAATTAGTACTCTAAATTACAGGCTGCAACCAAAAAGAATGTCATAAATTAATTTTATAAAATTAATTTGTATGATACATCAATTTTACTCTGAGCGCACTTTCTAATTTTTCTAGAAATCATCTTTAAAGTATAGAAAATGTTTTAATATCACGTAATATCGCAAATTTACTTTGATATCTATAACATACAACATAATGTAGAAAAAGGAAGTACTTAAAAAATTGGATTAAAATAAGCAAGGCAAGAAAAGTCAACGGATTCACTAATAAGAAATATTACCTCATTTTTTAAAGAAATACATCAGCGGATTCTTCAATTGATTGATAAATGAAAGTCTATGAAATCATGATGCAAATTGCTCTGAATCTAATTGGTTCAGAGTAGTTTGGTGTTGTTAAACAGGGATTAGATTGCAAAACTTAAGGCTGAGAAAAATATGACTTTTAAATATCAAAAGATCTTATTATTATTCTTCCAAGATTATTATTTAATTCAAATAGAAATCGATTTCTTTGTTTCCCTAAGGTTTTACGACTTCCATTTTAGCAAAGGCAATTTGGTGTTATTTTCGCGAAATATGAAATGTTTGATATGGGTTACTATTCATAAAATGTAAAACTTACTACTAAATATGATCCGCAAGAATGCAGCTTATTACTTTTATAAAAATTATATTTAAACCAAGGATGTGAACTGATAGGGGTTGCAATTAATGGTCAAGTTTCCGAGCAAATCAATTATTTTTTTATAATATGCAGAAGGAATGTAAATTTCCATAGAAAATTCCATCATTTACAAATGGGAATAAATAGTTTTAAAATATAAATAATAACTAAAAAGAATTATTAAAAGTACTCTATTCTACCCAGAATTGAGCCCACGGTACGGTGTAAGCTAGACAAGCGCCCTGCCGCTGGGCCAACGAGTCCTTTTTTACGTAATCCATTTCCTAAGCTGCACTCGAGTTCTTCGGGTAGTTTTAGTTTTCCGAAACATGCCTTTTTTATGTTGGACAGAAGGGAGGAAATCAATGGATAAGGATACTTTGAGGATTATTTTAGCCCTGCATCGATTTTCCTCTTCTGTCGAATTTAGAAAATGTATGCTTCAGAAATTAAAAGTTCTTGAAATAGTGGTCCTAAAAATTTTCACATTACTGTATATTTTAAACTTTATTTTTTTCAGAAACAGAAATGCATTGAAAAAAATCCTTGAAGATCAATCCTACAATCTACATGTGTATCTCGTCAAAATCGATTGAGGACCTGATTGGTATTGTCTTTAATATAATAATTCACCCCTTTTCAAAATTTATTTTGAACGAGTATTCCTACTAATTTTGTTCAGCCGTTAGTACATAATTTTAAAAATTGCACTTGGATAGACTCAATTCTATCGTGGAGTGTATAAGAAGGCTATCAAGCCGACAGAATGTTTGTTCTAATTCTCTTTACTTGAACAACGTTAAATTCATTTTATCTTCCTACAATGGAATTTATTATTATCTGTTAAATAAGAAACAAAATGTTGTAATTAATATAGTTATTCCTCTAGCCTGGCATTATGTTGATGGAAAACGTTCGGTCCACGAAGGTAGCAAGAATTCAAGCAAATTTTCGAAATATTTTTCCTTTATAATCTTTCCACCGATGATGCATAAATCAGAAAAACCATAACTATGGCATTTCACCCCATTCACTGGCTTTCCCAATTTCTCCTGAAACTTTCTGTTGGACACATTCCGGTAAGTATAATCAAATCATTTGTGATTTGACACCCTTAATCATCATATCTGAATTAACTAGAAGCGTCTACAATCAACATAAAATTCAACGGGCAGTGCAAAAACGAAGATGACTTAAAACTTATCAAAAGACTATGTTTTGTATTCGGAAATTGTTGATTATGTTTATATGAAATTCAAGTAGTATTTTCATTCGGTGATTTAAGAACTTAAATGACCACAATTTCGAAAGTTGTTTAAATTTCTTCAAAATTAATTAATGTTTACTGAAAGACAAATATCATGAAATGTTTGTATTTACAGAAAAATGGATATCAAGCAATATGTTATTTGCCAGCATTAAAAGAGAAATATTGAAAAGAAATTATTTTAAAAATAAAAACATCGGAGAAAACCATTCCTAAAAATAGAATCATGTATTTTACGTAGAAAAAATGTATTTCTTAGCAACATTTAGCATTTAGTCTTAATTATCTGTGTTGGTTAATTCCAAATTGTTCTAATTTTTAATATCGGCTAATCAGGAAAGCTATTTTAATGATTTGTGTAGTCATAGGCTATCTACAACAGAAAAATGTATTAAATCATATTTCCGAGCGGCTTAATAACCAATCATAATAAATAACGAAGGCATTTTGATGAGAATTCAATAAATACTTCATAGCCAATAATTTAATAATTATTATAGTTCGTATATTCTGAGCAGTGCAATGAAATAAAATTTTAAAGGGATTATTTATGGATAAATAAAAGATTGAATCTTTCGTTGGATGTCTTAAGTAGAAAACCTAATAAGTTGACCTAAAAATAAGTTGACCCAAAGGGTCCCATGAGATATTTTAGACTTTGTGTGAAAACCCTTTTTATAAAACGTAATAAAGAGAACAAGAAAACTTTGAAACTCTTTTAAAGGGGGAAGCGGAAGTTATTTACGCCTTAAGAAATAATCATTTTGTTTGTAATAAGGTCGATTGGCAATTAATTTCAAAAAAAATAATAATAATAATAATGGAAATAGAACTTTTTCAATATAGTCAATATATTGTATAATAAAAGAAAAAGTAACACTTGAATCATAAAATTTAAATACTATAATTCTATTTAAACTTTATTCGCATTGATCTTGGTATACCATGAATTTTTAAATGCTCATAATTTTCTTGAGAACATCAAAAACTATTTGTGTTCAAGTTTATAACGATATTCGTTTTATTGGAGACACTATAAAATTTCTTGCGCAGGTAATGGGTGTATTACTCGTTCCGCGTTATTAATGATAATAGCTCTGACCCTTTCATTAATTACTTGAGTGATAATACTACCTGTCGAATAGATAATTTAATTGCCAATTCAATTAAACTAATTTTTATGTTTTATTAATGCTTTTGGAAGTTTTATTAATGTGTACATTGCACGATTTTCATTAGTAAATGTTGAATGATAAAGGAAAATAAAATTTTAAACGAAAGTAAGTTTGGGCGTAAATTGTAAATGAGAGTAAAAGTAAAAAGTAGTAAGCAGTTTTTAAAACGTGTAATTTTATGTGGATAGTGTCCATTATCTTTGCATATTGCTATTTTCATCATTCAGATTCAATATTAACAAATTTTTAAAAGGAAATGGTTTTTTATACTATAATACAACTAAGTCCATTATTCAAGGTTCTTTAAAATACCTATATATATGTATACCTAGTAATTATCAAAATTTAGTAAAAAAACCCTACACTATGATTACAAAAATATTCGTTTAATCTGACTATTGTTGGTTCGAGAAGAATGCGATTGAAGTTAAGTTTTGCATTGGACGAAAATGTTCACAGATTCGTTATTTTTAAGAATTAGTTCTTTCAGAAAATGCAAACAAAAGATATTGGTTTTTGTTTTTGAATCTATCATAGAAATTTCCCCTTACAGTTATAAAATTGTTAAAACTTTATAATTAACAAGCATTAGTTGGCATACCTAAAAAGATATTTTTACTTTTGAGTAATCGATTTTTTTTTTAATTCAATATCAATACTTTGGAACAATTAAATGCTATTTTGTTTTTTTAAACATGTTTCATTATTGAGTACTAGGTAGATGTTGTCTGTCTAATTGGACTTACAAAAACGATCCAATGACTAGAATTCGATTAATCATGATACAATGGTTTCGGATTAATTTATGAAGTGAACGATTAATGGATTATTATAATTTGTTATGTCATTTCAAATTTCCGGCCAATAACTGAAAAATATTGAAGTGATAAGGTGTGATTAATCGATTGATGAAACTTTCATTGTTTACAATTAGTAAAATTAGACTGCCATTACGAACGAGGTCCCAACTAGCAAGATATTATTATGTACGGATTTATTTTGATTTTGGAAATAAAATGAGAGGTATTCGAAAATTTTTTTAATTGTTTTATTTCCATTATACTTAAAAAATGCATTCTCTACGCCTTCGTGGAGGTAGAAAACACGACAAGTTTCATTTAGATTATACAATTTAATTTACATACTTAATAAATACATAAAATCTGAACAAAATCTTGTAGGCCTGCGCATAGTCGCGCTAAGTAAAGGGTTAAGCCAAACATAGAAAGAAAAGTAGAATGATATCGATTTCGATTTTCGAATAGGTTAAAATATGTTTCCTCTCGCTTACACTTTGGCTCATAAAAATGTTCAATTTCCGAAGACAAGCGGCGGATCAAAAACTGCTTCCCAACGCATCCATCAGCGGACTTGGGGCTACCCAGAAGAAGAAGAAGAAGAAGAGGAGGAGGAAGGGCGACACAGCTGCAAGACAAACGAACGGGTGGGTGGCTGAAAGTGACTTGACCACCGCCGTCGTCGTTAGAGCAAGCGAGAGGGAGGAGGAACAATAACAAACCTAAGAAATGACGCACCGGTCGAAGTCGAAGTCGAAGGAAGCCTGAAACCGTTCGGCTGTCTCGGACAGAAAACAATTCAAAGATTGGGTTCGGGTACTTTTCTGAGAGCGACGGAGCATTAAAGGGCCCCCTTCCACTGACTCGAGATTATGTGACGCAAAGTTGAGTGGTCTCCGTTCGTTCGTCAGAACCAGTTGGAGTTTGGAGTTGGAGTTTGGAGTTCCAAGATTCAGCTTTGAAATCCTACCAGGCTCCAGCGTGCGAATCAAGCAAAGCTGGGGCATAAAGGGCTAGACACATGCACCTACTATACAAAGAGGACCAGTGATGCTGGGCTCCGTTCGTTCTTCTCAAAACCAGTCCAATTGTGGGCCCCCGAAAGGGTGAGGTGCGGGCGAACGGACGGTTTGGGGTTTCATCAGGCGAAGCAAAAATTTCGCATCTGTATTTTTTTTTTGTTTTTTGTTTTTCTTTTCTCTGCTCTTCAAATAATTCCCAGTCCCTTTGCATTGAACAAATTTTAAAGCTGCTGCCACAGTGGCACCATCATCGTGTTCGTCTTCAGCTGCTTGCCTGAGGACGGTTTGATAGGGAAAAGCAGCGAACAATTGTCGTAAGTTGTGGGCAGCCTGAGAGGATTGCGGGGAAAGCGGCCACATAATCTTCTTAGAGTTTTTTTTTGTCTTTTTTTGTTTCACTTGGTGCGTTCATGAAACGAATTTACCTTTTCAGGTTTCAGCGGAAAAGGAATCGGTCACAAAGTGAAGTCCTATCAGTGAGAGGTGGAGAGGGGGGCACCTTCGATATCCGCAGGGACGGAAACAGGTTCTTGTGATTCAAAATGATGATGGTTTTGACGATTCCTTTAACATATCTTATTAATTTTGTTTTGATGATCGGGCAAAAAGATTTCCGATTTTGGTGCTTTTATTTTTTAAGGAATACTCGGATCTTTTTTATATAACTATAGATATTTATTTTATTCCTTTCGACGTTTCGGGTTCTAGTGCGTTACTACCCTTCATCAGGTGCTGTATTAATTTTATAACAAATTTTTTAAAATTTAACAAAAGAACATTAATTTAAAATTTACATGTATCACAAAAAAAAAAGACAACACAATTTTTAAAACATCCAATATAAAGTGTTGACGGTGGAAACGTTAATAAGCATACATATCTTGTAACATATTTTGCAATTGGCCGTACTAATGTGGTTCAATTTTTTCATGTTTTCTCTAAAACACTCGAGATGCAAGTTAAAACCATTGTGGTATTATTATTATTATTTTATTTCAAAGATAATGTACAGATTTTTTATACAATAAGAATCTTATATTTAGAGCCAGAATCTTAGTTCATTCATCTATGATATTTTAATCGATAGCCTAGCATAATTATTTTCGAATTGACTTTGGAATTAGGGAGAAAATTACACTTCTGCAACCCAATGAAAAGCTTATGTATATACTACTTAACCACTATTAGCCGGAATCCAAGAATTTAAAACTTACATCTACTTAAAGCTATTACTACTACAAACCGTTTGGAGCCATCTTATTAATTTTTGCAGTGACCGGTTCTACTTCCGCAATGTCGTGTAATTCCGAGGTGGAGAAGTGCCACGGTAGATTAAGGATCATCTTAAGAATTTTATTTTGTTTAGTTTGTAACTTTTTTATATGACAACGCGCACATTGGAACCATTGTGGTTTCATAAACTTTTTTTAGTAAGGACATTTACTTAAATTTATTGAATCGCTTGTAAAGGTAACAAGCAGCTTAAATGGTTTTTATTCTGTTGACAAATCTTGTTATTTCTTTCCCAAGAATAGCACTTTAATGTAGACGTGACTACGATTTCTATTGCCCTCGATTTTAAATTAACAATGGTATTAATACTGATCAAGTATTCCCTTAGAGGAAGAAAGAGTTTTTTGAATAGGAAATGATAATGTTATATTCTTATAACTTTGACTTTTCTTCAACTTTCTCAAAACAGTTTTAAAAAAGATGAAATATTAATTTACATTGAATTTTAATATGAGCGACATTAACAGTGAAAAGCTCTTGACTCTTTGACGGCGATTTTTGGCTTTATTATAGTATTGTTTAATGTCGGTAATCGGCGTATATCCTGCAAAAAATCCATTTTCAAATTTCTTCTATTGAGTTAAGGTCAAAAAAATACGCAGACTTGTTCACAACATTAATGTTATGCCTCGTAAATCACTTTTGCGTAGATCAAAAAACACTTTTTGTTGTTACTAATTTCATCTGATATTTGATTTTATAGCTGGCACAATAAGCAAGTGAGTCAATCTTTCTCAGGATGTCATATGGAGAATCAGAAAAAATGATACGATTTCGATAATTATATACTTTGATTTTCAGTTGGATTGGCCAATAAACACATAGCACTGCAATTAATTCAGTTGGGGAAGTCTCAGTACCAAGCGAAAAATTGGCTCTATTCCAATAAACATGCACGCTTTGATGCATTAAATCGCAACGTTTTATACATTATATCCTCGCAAAATTTGCCAGGTTTTTTGGATCTTGGAATCTTAATCCCTACGTCACTAAATTGGAAATACTTATCTCTACTTAATCATTTCTGAGTCCATAGTTCTTCGGTGTTTGTTTTTTGAATTCCACATTTTGTACGATACAATCAACATAAATTTAAATTCATGAATAAACTTCTCTAAATAATGCGCTATGTTTCGTTCATAATGCCAAGACATCTCATTTATTTTGCTGTAAAGTATTACTACCTATTTCTAGCAAAAAAAGATCCTTAGATTGTTTAGCTTTTTATTAATTACAAATTTCGGATTGTCTTTACAATTTTTGTGGACTTCCAACAACGTCTGTCTTGTCTTAATAAAGTGGCACACAATACAAGAAATTAGACGTCGCATATTGCCCCAGTTTAATTGAATTCTCAACAAAAGCTTCCCTATCTTTATAGTTTCTAGCTACATTTCCTAGAACTAAAAATTCAGGAAATTATTCAAATACAATTCTGTTGATGATTCGCTTTTCACTATATTTTGAACTGCACATCTAGGAAACTAAATCTAGTTCAGATTCATTGTATTTTAGTAAGAAAAAAAAATAGAGCGTATATTTTTACTTCTCGCCACTATTTTTTAAAAAAGCGTGATGTTTTCAGTTCTATTTTGTATGTAACACCTGTAAAATTGCATAAAACAATTGTTAAAATAATAAGGCATGCTTTCGTCAGCTAAACTTTGCAGGCCTGTGTTATTGCAAACATCTTCATTTTCTCGACAGGTGTCAGAAACCGAAATAACTTCATCCTATAAATCTAAAATCTTTGATGAAATTTCCCTTGACTGTTTACGTAAGCAGATTATAGGTCTGTCTGGTAACTTTTGGTTAAAATTTTCTTGAGTAAAAATCTGGTACAAATTTTCATAATTGGAGATGTTTATTAAAAGTTACCAGATGACTTCAAAAATTGGGCAAACTTTCAAGTCTTTAATATCATTTATTGGAAGAATCAAGTTATGGTATGTATTTTATTTAAAATGGTTTTTATTTACTTTTGTAATTCAGCTGAACCGAAAAAAAAACTTATCTCGCATATGTCTACAAATGTTGGATTGTAGAAGTATTACAAACAGTTGGGATTTTATCAAAATTTAATCGGTCCTTGTGGTATTTCCCCACTGGGAAATCAACAGACATTTGCAAAAAAGAAATTCTTACCTGTGTTCCCCATAAATGGTGGTAAATAACTGAAACAAGAGGTATGCAACTTTTGTTATAAATAACAGCTTTTTATTAGCATCTTAGGAAAGTCATATCATTTTTTATATTTTCTTATTCTTTAAGATTAATATTATGAGTGGGTTGAGGGAGGTTAATCAAAGAAATGCGTCAAACGCGTGCAGTGCGTGGACGTCTTTTAGTGGGTGGTTTTGCTAAATGAACGATGGTAGATCTAACAGAATGTTCAGGGGATTATATGAAATCGTTTCGAATACAATAATATAGTTATTCAAAAAAAGTCTGACAATTTCAATATGTGGGCTGCGATTATTAGAACAAAATTCGATTGTTACGTTAGAAATTTAATGTTGTCACGCATAACCGCAACAGAATTCCTTTTAGCCCACTGGAGTATGAACAACATTTCGTAAAAGCTAGAATAATGAAAAAAACGAGTGGGTGGTCGCTCCTCCTTACGTAAATATTTATGTGTGATGCATGTAAATAATTTTAGCAACATACCTCAAAACTCGTCCGGGAGCCCTGGCAAAATTCGGCCAACCCACTCGAGCGCCTCTCCAATACACAAAAGGTTGTATAACAAGGCTCACCATTCACAACAAAAAACCTTTTTGGCAAACATACAGCGGCGTTACGCATTAATTGGCACCATGAATACAAGTTGGTCGTGTTATTTTTAGTGCAAACACCTCCAGTAGGGCAGTGGCGGCGCGGTGCACAGGAAGATGGAATTTCAAAATGAGTCCCGCTCGACGCAACCACATTTCAAACATAGGCTTTGGCGAATTACGCCACCCGTAAACCGATTCCATCTCCTGAAACCCCTTGGAAATTTTGACACAAAGTACGTGCTGAGTAGACCCTTTGAAATCCAAGGCGGCGCAAACGGACGGGCAAGGATTTTAGGATTTTGTATATTCCGCACTCGGCAAATCGTCTAAACGTACGCGGGATTCCTGAGACCCCACCAGGGACGAGCCACAGTCATTTCGGCGACGTGACATCTCCTGCCCGAGATTCTGGAGACCTTCTCATTTCTTAAAAGGTTCTCCTGCCTCCCGGAATTATTTAGGAAGTACAACGAAATATCATTTTCGCTCGCTTAAAATTTCATTTGGTCCTCTCGTCCCTTCGCAATACCTGCAGAAATCCCGAAATCGTATCCTGGCGACTTCCATCTCTTTTCGTAGTACTTAACTGGTATAGGGCACTTCGCTTCCGCGTCGTTCAGGACTCTTGGAGTGTTAGGACTAGCATGTTGCCTATCTAAGTCTGGGCAAAATTTGTTTAACTTTGTGAACGCTACTATTTGGCTCTTTTCTATAGAGGTAAATTCGCTTGGCTTACATTTCTCAGGAATCTGAAGATTCTGGATTGCTTCTTGGCCTTCTTGTGGCGTTTGAAGTGCTTCTTGAAAAAGAGCAAAATTTCTGTAATTAAGTTATCCTTTGGTTTTTGGTCAAATTTTGACTGGCACCTGCTTTGATAATTGTTTGTCCTTTAACACTGGGGCTTCTTCTATTTTACAAGCACCAGAAAGCCATCACTGTAATTTGATTTCAAGTGGCACGCGATGGTAATTATAGTGATGGTAATTACTCTGGTCACGTGGAAATTCAAACAATCAATTCCTTAAAGCACTTTTTTAATTACTTACCTTTAAAGTTAAATGAGAGGTAGATTATAATTTCTCTTTTTTCTGTTTACCTAATAGCATTGCTTTAAAGTGAATTCCTCTGTTTGATTTACAATTAAATTATAAATAAACTACCAGCCCTTGATAGTTAAAAAGAACAAATTCTTTTTAAATATTTAAAAGCAAGAAATCATATTTTTGTTAAGTCATTATTATCTTGTTGTAAGTAGGTACAAGTTTCCACTTGCATGACACAATAACAAACCGATGCATTTCAATTTAACTCAATTTTCTTATTAAGTTAAATCTTACTTTTATACGTGTATTTCTTCCACTTTTTTCCTTCTTATAGAGAAACATTGTTAACATATCTCTAGCAAATAAAATCTTGCTTGAGAAAAGATTGAAAATACGTGTATGAGAAAAGAAAACTTATAAAAGTATCAAACTTTCTCGAATATTTCCTTTTCATTGCAAACAAGACAAGAATGAAATAGTTCAGTGGAAAAGAACCCTCAAAGATACATGTTTGAATTGGTTTAATAAAAGATTGAGAATCCCATCCCATGCAGTCGTTAAAAGCAATATTCAGTTTGTTGGTGGTAAGTTCTGGGAATATCATGCTATGCAATACAAAGTCCGTGTGATATGCTCATGCAATTCTGTGTTACAAAAACTCTATTGATTTGTTTACAAGTCAGAAATCGCATGGTTCAATCTATTCTTATACATTTTCTTTCTTTAATTGGCACCTATTTCCCCGCTGTTCACAAAATTTTTTAGCTTGATCGATTGTACCAGCATATATTATAATTTATATATGTCAATTTGAAATTCGGCTTATTTGGACTACATTTGAAGGTATTTGACTTTGTTGATAAATATTGTAAGCCACTTAATCAATTTAAGCTATATTCTGATAGATAGGTACTTAGGCATGTGTGCCAATGGATTTTTTAAAGTGTCATTTCGACTGTCCAAATATTTACTGAGTTTTGTTTATAATTAAAGGCACTCGTTATGGATATATTTAGATATGCGGATAGATGAGGATAAGCGTAATTTTGTTTACTTAAATTTTTCTACCTTTTTCTAAGTGTCAATGAATTGACAAATTCGGTCACTAAAATGATTGCCTTGAAATGCATCATTTCGCATAGCTACTTTTTTTTTCAAAAACGAAATTATTATGCCTTTTTTTAAAGAATTCAAAAATGGCTGCCGTGTATTCTTACATCTGTAAAATAATAAATGATGCTATTACATAATTTTTTTTAAAAGGAATTATTAAAAAAAAAACAATGTTCGCTTCACTAGGAGGAAGAACACAAAATATTAGCCGTACGTCAGGGAACGTTATCCTGTTGAAAAATAAAATCGCAAGTGTTTCCAAAGAGAGTTAAAACAGATGGCTCCAATACTTTTTTAAGGTGTCAATCTTCTGTTGCGACATTGAAGTAGAATTGTCGTTTGTTTTTATCATCACATCGGGGCTCAAAATGTTGTAAATTGTAAATATTTTTCAATTAAATTTAGTATTTAACAAATTGAGTATATATTTATAACAAAGTATTCTTTACCTGATCCTTAAATTGGTTATACGTGTGAACAAAATTCCCAAACATTGATAATAATTGTTAACGATAAGCATATTTCAAGGAATCAATTTTCATATTACTTCTTATCTTATTTTTCAATTATCCTCTAATTTATTCGAATTGTACTTGATGGAATTTTGTCTGATGGCGTCCATTTTTAATTTTTTTGCATTTATATAAAAGTCGGTGTAATTTCATTTTCACACCTCGTATTTGCTTTTATGGGATATGAAATAAATTTTAAAAGCATTTCCTTTAAAAAAAAAATAAAACACCGAGCTATCCCCCTCAGCAAGCATAAATCATCTTTTACCTCCTCATCACTCTTAAGATGTAATTTGATTTTTACTTAAGTGGGCTAATCTTAAAGCTTATTTAGCTGCTTCTCAACTTTTTAATTTACTTGCTTTAATAATTAAAGATTTCTCCAACGAGCGACGCGTCAATAATTTCATATTTTTGGGATCCATTGAAAAATGCTATTTTTTCCCTATCTTAAAAATTAACTTTTTGCGCCACAATTTTATAGAATGACAGGAGAAAGAATTTCTCAATCACATTATTGATTTTTGCCGTCAAACATGATAAAAGGCTCAAAAGAACCTTTTAAAGCTGACTGTTAAGCCAAATCCTTCTTGAATAACGTGAAATTCGGCTCCAAAAAGGATTCATCTCGTTCCTATTTTCAATATGAGACCATGGATACACTGGGGAGGGAAAATTACTTTGATGTGCACATGCTGAGCTTGTTCTGAATTTGTGAAAGTAGAATAGTCAAAAATAACAATTTTGCTCGTAACGTTGCACATAACCCTGATAACAATTCGACAAGGTACAATACGAATGAATTTTAATTTTTTTATCTTCAGTCTTTTTTATTCTAATTAGGAAATGCTGCGTAGTTCTTTTACAAGTTGAAGAAATGGAACCTCCTTGAAATCTATATGTGAATAAAATAATTTCATTTTAAGTGCGCATCACCGTAATTTCTTTAAGTGGTCTTAAATAAAAAAAAGTAGTTTAGGTAGAACTTGTTCAATTTCACCGAATTTTCTTGACCTATGGTCAAGGTTAAAAGTTCATTTTGAGGTTATTTATTTTTTGCATAAATGCATCTTCTTGACAGTTTTTTTTTTTTTTAAAGATGGATCAGTTATTTAACTTTTTTTTGACCAAAGTTATAGTGTTATTTGAAGGTTAAATGAAAATTTATGGATAACAAATGAAAACTTAATCGAGATCTTGCGTTCGACTTTGAACAAGTTTTGAAGGGTATTTCATGCTATATTGTCGTGTTGGAAGACGCACTGGAAATGCATTTTTTTCGGCGTATAGTAAAATAATCGTTTCTGATATTTTTCTGTATTGAAAATCATTTGTTTGTTTCTAATATTAGATCAACTATTTTATGAAAGGTAATCATCACATTTCATTTCTATCCATATACATATTATAAAAAGTAAAAGATCAGATGGATTATTTTGTGGGCAAGATATAATTTGTAACTAATTTTTTTACTGACTGAGTTTATGACTGATAGGGCTATTGCTTTATTATCTAGAAGATACAACATTCCGATTCACCCTTCGTGGGATTTTAATAGTGTTTATATAAAGAACAATTTGCCTTAAAAGCTGTTACAATTTTAATTGCCTTTCCAACAGCAGTTATTTTCACCTTGCATGTTTAAGTCTGCTGTTAAATCGACAAATGATTATTATTTCAATATTTACCATTAATTAGTCACATCATGCCTGCAATTTAGGTGTGTATTGTCAACAATATATCGCTTTAAAATACATCAGCCCACATATGTGTATGCTTGCGATAAATTAAAAATTTAAAAAAGAAACAGCCTTCGTGTTGTTAGTTGATCTGTTTCTTTGCGCAATAATTATGAATTTCTTAAAATTCATTTGCTGGGTGCTTGGTTCGGGTCGTTGCATTATGAGGTGCAATAACCACATAATACACCGCGCCCGGGACCAAATCTTGCAGCTGCAACCATTGGTGTTATGGTGCTCCAACGAATGCAATATTCTAAAACAGATTTATTTTTTCTCAGGTATCCAGAAAGGTAATAATCTTGTTTACATGCCACAACGTGACAAAGAACTTTCGTGAACGACTTCATTGCACAAATAAAAGAAATATGGCTGCAGTCTCGAGGGAGTCGCATCGACTCGACGGCATCTGCATATCCGATTTCTTTGAAACCAGTTGTCGCGAGCATGGCTTAAAAGCCGCAATTCTTAAAACTGTTTAACTGTAGAACAAAAGGTGTTCAGTGGATATTCCGCTTAATGTTACCGGAGATTATTGGAAAACTTAAAAAGCGTCGTCGTTATAGTCTGCCCTCAAATACCCTTAAATCGGGCTACGAACGCGGGTTTCGCTGGGGCTCTGGTTCAATATCCGCCCGTTTGCTTCATATTCTAAACCCGCAGGCATCGAAACCAGTTCGACGGTGAAATTCCCTTTTCCTGCTAGTCGAGCTGTGCTTACCTATCACTGTGGAAAAATCGATAACATTTATCCCACAGGAATCTGGGAGATCAACTCTGAACGAAAGGGTCAAGTCGAACTGAGGTCAGGGTTGCCACCAATAAACGAAAATTTAGATATGGAATGGATATTAACATTAAACATTTATATATTTTTTTCACTAACTATGCAGGGTGTTTTTTTAACGTCTGAAGGGGGTATGCTAATCGATTTTACATGATCTGGTGATCAACGTTTGTTCGGTTTATGCGTTTATTGTATTTTCTGAGAAAGGCCATAACACAAAGAAGTTTTTTCTCAAATTTCTTGTATCTTTGTATCCTTAGAAAGTGTGAAGGCTCACCTTTCTAACACATTATTAACAAATATCCTACGATATTTCTTAAAAAAGTTATACAACATTTTCTGGGTTCTCCTCCTCGAAATTAATTGTGATTTTCATGTTGTACAAATCAAATATGCGATTAAAAGTTAGTTGATTAGGAAAGAAAGGTAGAGATGAATTTTTTTTTGTGTATATAATAGGATATAATGAATATTTGTTTCAAAGATATTATATAATATTATACACAATGAAAAACTTATGGTTAGAGCTGTAATATATGCAGAAATTATTTTCGGTCTTTAGTATTGAAAAATTGGGAAAAATCAGTAGGTATATAAAGAGAACCCAACGAATTTGTTTTTTTTTTGTATGATTCTAACATTAGTCTAACATAGTCAATGTAATCGTGTATATAATAACTTCTTTTGGCATATAAATACATAGAACGATTACTATAGAGCATGAAAATGAATTTGTTATTAATTTTTTGTTCTTAAAATTGCAACAGACTGTTAATACGTGTACAGAAATTTATGAGTTACGTTGAAAAATTGTTATTCAAGATTACGGAATACTTTTCAATAAATAAAATCTGAAACATATGTTTCATGTTCTTTAGTAGGTTTCGGATACAAAACTGGAAAAAAATTCTGTCCGTCTGAATGCCATTGAAGTTTTTCATAGAAATTATACATGCCGATGCCATTGAATTGAAATCTGCTATAAAAAATAAAGCTGTCTTGACCTATACGTCTTATTAAAGTCCTTATTAATCAGTAATATTTTTGATAACGATTATATGTACAATGTATATCAGCTCTATAGTAAAAAATCAAACAAATACTTTTGCAGGGCCGCACATAAAAGTTATTTGTTTTCTATCAGTACTTGTGAAATAAGAAAAAGCTTATATTTTTTATTTTATTAAAATTTGCATTCCATTAATCATATATTCTTACTTCATATTTGACTCCCAAGTCACAATTGATCTATGATGGTAAAATTCAGTGTATTTGTTATAACGATTGTTATCTTTTATATTTTTAGTTTATACATATGTATGCGTATGTACATATATCTGGATCTAAAATAAGGATACAAAATAACAGTAATACATATAGGTATTTAGGATAGCTACAACCTTGTGTAACTAAGAAATAAATACAAACCTTAGATTTAATTTTATTTTAATTATAAATCTCAAACTTACAACAGAGAGATGAGGTTATATTCTGTCTGAGGCAGAATATATGTTAAATTTTGGTTTAAAATAGCGGTAAAACGACTAGTATCATTATGAAGTGGTAACCCTGACTCAGGTAAGAAAAGTGAACCTTGCAGAAGACGTCGACGTCCCTTTATTCTGAAAGCGTGCAGCTGGGCCGGCTGCAAAAGATTTTTATTGTGCATACTGAAGCTGAAGTATCTTAAAGATATCCCTCGCGTACGGGTTCCAGCATCTTCCTCGCTTTTCTCGACTGTTGCTGTTCAAGACGCTGGATGCTGTTGCTGTACCCAAGAACCGGTTCTCATAGACAAACGAGAGCAAAAAAGGGCTGCATAAGCAAGACTTGGGGCTGAGGAGGAGACTTTTGAGACAGTGGCAGCGGCGGCCGTCGATGTAATAAACCGCTGCGATGGGGCTCCACTGTATGTACCCACAGCAGCGCGCGGATAAAATGAAATTTACGAAAAAAAAAAAAAAATGTAATCCAAGAGACGAAAGTATTTCGAAAAAAAAAAATAAACATAAATTTTTGTACCTCATTCATCACCTATTCAAGTCGCTTATAGAGATCGTGTGGAGAATTTTGCAGCGACCAGCGATGGTACGGGGGAACAGCAGCGACTACGACGACGCTACCGCCGCCGCCGCCATTCGAACCAGTCACACGAAGCTGCTCTTTTTCGTCTTCAAGTAGATTTTTTTAAGATGCTGTGAAGTCTGCATGTTTCGGTTGATTGAGCACTGCTCTATATGTGTTTGCACGTCCGTCGCCCGTGAGGTAGGTGCTTTTCAGAAGAGAGCCCCATGCTGGAGACTAGGATGGGGCCCACATTGTTCGCAAATCAATCTAGAAAGAAAAATTGGCACAATTTGAAAAATTTTGTGATTCATGGATTGAATGAGTATATTGACATAAAATGAGTGTTTTTTCCCCCCCCCCGGTTCCATTGACTGGGCTTCAAAAAATGGAGGGGACTGTTGTCACTCAGTTTGCGACAAAGGTCCTCCATTCCACTCATTTATTTGGCTTTCTTTCCAATTTATGCGGAAGTATGGAGTGTGCACACACCAATACCACAAAAAATTAACCGAACATTATTATTGAGTCGCACGCTATATGGGTTTAGAGCAACTGTTCTATAAACTGAATATCCAAAATGGCGTATTCACCAATCGATATGGGTTTCCTTTCATATACTCTAAGACCATATTTTAAACGGTCGACTTTAAATGTTAACGCTCATGAAGTTCAAACATTTGTCCATACCTTCTCCTAAACGTTAGAAAAACTATTGCAAAATTACTTTCAACCTTATCATGGATTGTATAAATTGTATTTATACATGAACTGTACTGTACTGACTTGTCTGTTCATGAAATATTTGTTTAAAATTATAATTGCAATGTTCATTATTATCGATATGGAGGCCAAAAGAGCACCCAGAGAAAAATGGCATTCTGAAATCCTATCCAATTCAATCATATCCAATGTTAATTAAACATTCGATTTTTTACATTGCAAAATGAGAAATTCACATTTTATATATTCATTATGAACATTTTAATTGAAAGCTGAAAGTTAATGTAACAAATTTTAATGAATATTTACATGGATATAATATTTCTCTATTGAGATCTATAAATTTACAATTTGCTACGAATTTTTAAAATATCAGATTTAAAAATCATAGAATGAATGGCATACACAAATTTACATTGAGATAAAACAGAAGTCTAATTATGATCCCAACATCATGTAGACCTCCCTTTATTTCTACATTTCGTTTTGTTGTTTTATAATATTTTGGTAACAGATATGCAAAGAGCTCTTTGTGCAAATTTTAAAGTGCTACTACGGTCAGAGTTGAATTATGGACAGTTTTTTATGACCTATTTTATATTGAAAAATAGTAAATTCATATACATATACAATACATATTTTGCCAAATTTACAATGACTTTTCTTTCAGTGAGCAATTTTTGCAATTTCGATATGCAAGCGCTTTGCGTAAACTAAATAAAAAATAAAGAGACTATGCTGGACTAGAAACTATAATTAAAAATAAGTTAAACCCACCCATTGTGATAATGCTTATACTCAAAACTTATGTAAGCAAATTCGCTTTTATATGGGGTTTTGTTATTTTGTTGGTTTTCGCCTGATTCTGCAAAATACTCATTGAATAATCGATACGGTTGAGAATTTTGGACAAACATGTTTCTATTTGCTGATGTTTGTTAGTGAACTTTAATGTAAATCAATATTTTATCTTAGAATCATAGTTTAGCATAAATAACAGAGTGATACGAAGATTGTACGTTATCTATAACATTCGACTTCAAATTTAAATGTATTTTATGTTATGGTAAATTATTTTGTTCCAGTAAATTAACCTTGCACTTGACTAGTTCAAATAAGTAATTTGTTTCGTTAAGTCGAAAGTCAACAATATAACACGAAAAAAAAGAACAGTTTGGATGAAAAATGCGTTAGTTGATCAGACTTTTCTTAGTTTTAGTCACATTATCTTGGGTAATGTTAAATCAAGTAAACTATGGACAGTTTTCGTATCTAAAAGAGATTTTTCTCGTATTTTAGATAAAACAAAATTCTAGACATGATCTCATTTAAAATAGACTTTTTTTTTAATTTCCATGAATTAGATAAAAATAGTCCAACCAGAAGTTCGTCAAAACTCAAATTTGTGAGCTGATCGTAGAATTTTTTAATAGGATAAATTCTAAAATCGTTAAAGATTAAATTTACTTCAGCCAAAAATTCTTCAGATTGATCTTGTTATTGAAATATTTTACTAATTGTGCCATAAATTAAAGTTATCGGTAGTCGGGAATCAAATTGGGACACAGGAGCTATTAAATTTGATCCCTCAAAACATCTGATTCATCCTAGGTGGCAGCATATAGTGAAATTTATATAAATTATAAATGAAAACACATCCAAATCTCGACCTATTTTTGATGAGAAATCAATAACATCACTGTGCAGAAAATTTTGATTTATGTGAACGTGATAGGACGACTAAAAGTCATAGCTGCCGATCGGAGTACATATACTGAAATTATATAAATCGGTTTATTTTTAGCATCTCATATGTATATTCCAGGCGGTGGAAATTATTAACTCTGAATCTCATCTTCATTTAATTGCTAATTTTAAAAATTGAAATTTAGTTGCCTCAAAATTTTCAACATGATTGTGATCCCTAAGCGATTTTTGTTTACTTTGATAAAACAAAGCATAAATGCGACAAGTCTTGGGCGGCCGGATGATAACCACGCATGCCTCCTCCACTTGAATATATCTTGGGTAAGCAGAATTAAAATACAAAAACCAGCTGAAGAAGCAGGCTAGGGAAGATAAAATTATAAAATAGTGAAGAATAAGCGCATTTCTCTTTCTCCGGGGTACCCGGGGGAGGTGCAGGGCCGCGCCTGTTCGGATGACGGGGAGACCCCGGGCCGCTTGATCGCTTATCTTTTTCCAGCTATCCGGCACAAATAGCGCTCTACAGATGGCGAAGAGCTAAGTCTAAAGTGAATTTCTTCAATCTTCACACAAACAGACCGCGGCCTGTGCTCCTTCCAACGCTGGAATCTCGTTAAGTCAATTGAATTATCTCGCGTAATAGCGAACGAAATCATGCGCGCGGCGCTGCATAGTGGCGGTACACACGAGCCCCCTTTGTTTGCCGCACGGAGCGTATGCAAATGGGTCACACACACCCCCCGCTGTCCCCCTGTCCCATGCGTGTGAACCCGAAGATCCAAGTGAAATGTCAATTTCTTCGTTTTATCTTCAGCAGCTTCTCTGGTTGTGTAATTTATCTTCCGCCCGGGGTACTTTCGAGCAGCGCCCGCGTGCTGCAATTACTCAACTCATAACAATGCAGGGAGTCCGCCAAAAACTATCTTTTCATTCGGCAGCCCTGTCATGCTATCGTGCCACAGGCGGACGCGGGGGGGAGCGGAGCACCGTGTCGCGGGGCCCCAAGGAGATGCATTAGTTCTTCGCCTAATTACTGCCACAAAATCCGGAAAGACAAGTTTCTCTAGCCCGGCCGCTTCGCCGGCGGTATCGTGGGTCGTAGAGTGATAAAATGCTTTGGAATTAGCCCCGAAAATGTTAATTACTTTCGATTTGGATTAGCACCCTCCGTTGACGTCACTCGTGTGTCACTTTAATTGCATGCCCCACATAATTTCTTCAAGTCGGCTTTTTCAATCCATCAATTTTCAATCTATTGATTGTTTTTAGTTTGGGTGCCCGCAGACATAAAGTGCAATTTATACCAGCGACTGTACCTAATTATGATAAAAAAATAAATAAATAAATCACAAAAATAATGATTATTAAGCAATTTTTATTTTTCGATTGGTTGATAATGATTACGAAGTAATTTTTATTTTACGATCAGTTCATAATGATTATACGAAGGAATTTTTATTATTCGATCAGTTGATGTCGATTATTAAGTTATTTTAATTTTTCGATTGTTTGAAATTGAAACACAACTCATTTCATTATTTTCTTTCCTTTAAGGAATTATTGTGATTTATATTTGTTCGATCATAATCATTACATTCCCTTCAGATTAAACATCCATAGTTGGATCACTATGTTTTTACATTAATCGTTTTCGTTTCAGGCATTTAAAACATTTCTCGATTATCTTACAAAATATATAATATTATCCAAATTCATGAATGCTTTTTTCAACTTATTTACCTTTTTTTTCTCTTTTTCAGGTATGTACAAATTACGACTACTGCTATACAAAATGGTAAGACTATGCAAAATATAATGTTAAGGATTTCACTTCAAAACGTTTTCCCAAACTCGATTCTGAAATTGAAATTTGAAGGTTTAAAATTTGAAGAATGAAATTAACCCCATAAAGGTTTATTTCATTTTTATTCGTTTTAAGCTAGAACTCGTTTTGGGCTGAGTCCACCCTGAAGAAATTTATAATATAATACTAGTTTAATAAGTTTTTTTTGGAAATGTACGTTACTTTGAAAACTTTCGGTGAAGGTAAAGATTTTTTAAATTTAAACAGATTTATTTTTACGTGAAATTTATTGAAACATTATTCCCGTTCTATTTTGATAAAAAATATTTAATTATGAAGTCAACTGGTGTCTACAACGCTAATGTTGAATATAAGTTAAATTTATTGTATTTTTGACGATAAATTTTTAAATTTTGATATGTAGTATACATACATAATGTATGTATATGAATAAAAATGAACCACCCGTAAATGTTTTAGTCACTGAGCACATAAAATTTTTTGTTTGTATAGTAATTATTAAACTTTGTGACTAATAATTTTCAAAATGTAAATGTTGTTTCCAAACATTTGTTCAAATATGGTTGCAATTGATTTTTGTGAGAGTATTGATCTTAGATTGTTTTAGATAAATTAGTTCCATTATAAAATCAATGTATTTATTATCGAAATCAGCAGAAATTGTCTATTATATAGATACTAATGGCTTTAAACTCAATTGCTCCGATCAAGGTAATCGAAAATCACGCTAAATTCAAGAAAATGGGCGGGGTAAAGACTTCAATAAAGTCGAAGGGATTACTTTCTTTTAACCTTTTAAAATGGAGCACTTTTCGAGGTAGAATGAAACAGTGAAACAATGGCTGGATCCGCCCATTCACTTTTAGTTCTTTGCGCAAATACCGACAGCGTTCCTTTGATACCGCGAAATAAGTTGGAAACTTTGCCATTTTCTGAACTATTGCTTTCACTTGGGTAAATACTGTAAATATATAGTGCAAAATGGAAGCTGAAAAATTAGCCCAGAAATCGTAAACAGGTATGAGGCAAATGGCTGTGGGTAGGTAGATAGGTATGCTACCGGGCTGGGAAACTTGTTTTTTGCGTCTTATACTATTTAACGCTTAAGAAAATGTAACCGAAACTGTGTGTAGGCACCTTGGAAGAAAATAAGCGAATATATAAGAAAAATAATAATAAAAAAAAATGAATTTGCTGAGAAAAATTTCAGCGAAGCGATGCATTGTGCTGTACGCAATGGCAGTGATTGAGTGCACTTTCAGGGAGAGCGCTATGTTGTAGAGTATTTTAATGTTCGACCCAGTTTTTTTTTTATTTTTTTTTTTCCCTGTAATATTCCTTCCGTCAATAATCATCAACTTTTTGATGCCGTCGCTATTGTTGTTATTTTCCCGCCTTTTTCTTTTCTCCGGAATAATCTAAAAGCAATTAAAACAAAAGCCGTGCAGAGGTAGGAAAAGTGTTACGGAACAGCTCTGATGGATTTTGGACCATTAAAAATCTCGAGGAGCTCGCAGTTTTCCAGTTTATCTCGAGGATTTTGTTGGTGGGACTGGTGTTCGGATGGTGCGGTGGGAACGTTTCCATAGCTTTTCTGATGGAAGTTAACATGTCTTGCAACAGGCGATGAGTGGGAGGCATAGTTAAAATGCGTGGTTTTTACGCTTATAGCTGTAGAAGGAATGAAATATTTTTTAAAGTAACGATTTTGCAATTTCTCAAACGACTTTTTTCCGCATTTTTGTGCATATTCTTCCATCTAAAGTACACTTGTGCTGCTTCTCGTTCTCGTCCCGACCATTGGTTGGTTCGGCTGGGTGGTCTTCTCTGTGAAAATCGCGGGATGCACTTTTCTGCAAGTGCATTTTATTTTTTTTTATTTTTTATTTTGTGTTTTTTTTTTCTACCCACCACCAGCAGAGCCAGGGGAAAAAGTCAGCCAACCAAGAATAGATGCTGGCAGCAGGATAAAGTTGAAAAAGTTTTTATTTTTTTCGAGTATGCACTTTCTGTCGATATTATTGGGTCTCTGGCGAAATGGATGACGACAAGGTTCGTTCTCCTGGCCTTCTTTTAGACTCCCTTGGATGGTGATGTAATTGCTACTGCTGTAGCTGCTCCAATGGATGGTTTTTATGTTACAGAGTAAAAATTGTTCGTTTCTTGTTCTCTCCATGGTCCTCCCTCGAATTTTTGTCTTCCTTCAAAAACAATTTTTCAGAGTTATTATTATTATTATTTTTTTTTTCAACCCGTCCTCGTGTTGTGTTCTATAACGAGAAGTGAAAAGTGGATTACAACAAGAATAAAATAAAATAAAAAATAAAGGGGGACGAGTGGGAGTTTTTGGGCGAAGTGAACCAGTAAAATCACAAAAGGACAGGGAAAATGGCCGGAAAATTATTTTTGCTTATCCTTAAGAAGCTTATCAGGGACACAGGCATTATTTTAATGACATCCCTTTTGTGGTCATCCATCTATTGTTCGGCCACTTTCTGTACATCTTCTCCCTTGAGGTTTGCCTTTTCCTCTTATATAATGCTCTCTTGACATCGCCTGTTTTCCTTTCGACTGCCCATCCCATGGCCATAAGGAAGGAATTGCATCACGAAAATGGATTTAATTATGCACGAAAGAGTTTTCTGGACAATGCTCGGGATGTATATTACTCAGATTTATCATTCCTCAGCAAAATGACGGATAGCGGAAGGTTTTTCTTTAGTTTGAGGGATGAAAACTAGTTGATGGTTCAAGTGACAAGACTATGGAACGATTCATAGTTTTTAGAGCTAAAGGATTAATTGGAGCGACGCTGTCGTCCATGACTGGGAATGTGAGCTAAGTTTATTGGAATTTTCTGGAAGTTATTTAAGGAAAGTCTAACACTAACTTTTCTTGGCCATGAGCCAAACCATGATATGAGGTAATGTCCATTCTTCAATTACAAAGTAAGACCCACTTTTGAATTCTTTAATTCTCCACGGAAATGGGCACTAACTCATGACCTAGTTGGGTAGTCTGGGCCTGTACGAAATTTGGAGGGTTTTATGGTAGAATATAAAGTAGACATACACTATAGCCATTTTGTGGCTAAATTTAGCTATTTTTTGAATAATTTACCCACTTTATTCGACTTTTAACTATTAGCCACTTTCCAAGCAATGTGTTTTTTTACTAAAAGATAGATGAAAAGAATTTCATCAAAATGCAAAGGAAATCAATTGTTCACTTAGTGCATGATGGCTATATAGTTGCAAGCGTTCGGTTCATTAGATATGTAAATTCATTTATCTATCTAATTAAATAAATAAATTAATTAATTTTCTCAAATAGAAAATGGTAAAAGCACCATGTTTCTTTGGATCAAGGTATCAATATAGGATATAAGAATGCTGCTGATACAAATCAATTCGACAAACTTTCTTCGCTAGCTATTTTATTATCATCGCATTAAAACGTAGAGGCAGTTATATTTAGTTTGATGAATGATGAGTTTAGAAACTTCAAATTCACTTATTTTATTAGAGTTTGAAATTGTTGGGAAAAAACATGTTTTAACAACGAAATTCTTGAAGATTTTATAGTCTCTCAGTGAAAACAAAGTCTATTCATGTACGAATTCAAATTAAAGTTAATGTCGTATATTTTTAAAGCAGATAAGCTCTGCAACGATGATATCTGAGTGCGATAACGGAGGCTTCTTGTCAGCATCATAATT
This sequence comes from Machimus atricapillus, assembly GCA_933228815.1. Lineage (NCBI taxonomy): Eukaryota > Metazoa > Arthropoda > Insecta > Diptera > Asilidae > Machimus > Machimus atricapillus. Next base: position 11,058,951 of record OW121785.1, read on the forward strand.
TACAGATATAGCCACTGTTTTAATCATGCGACAAAGAGCTACGTATTTTCAAAAATTACATGAATTTTAATTACATACATACCTGGGGATGGATAGATGGATTAATTTATATTTCAAAAATCCTGCTAAGCCTTATTGATTTTCGTCTTATGATTTTTAATGTTTGATGATATACAAATTATTACTCGCTGAAGACCAAAACCAATGAAGAATTTTGAGTTTTTTTTTCTATAGTTAAGTTTACATAGTCATACAATGATGACTATAAATATCAGGTAAAAAAACCGCCTGTGAAAACGGTAAAGGAGTGACGGTACTTTCAAATTTGTATACTTATTCTGTTTACAACTCTAATAGCTATAGGATAAAAACTTTTTATTGCGTTTTCAGATATCGAACTCTGCGTTTGATTTATGCCCAAATACCGATTCGGATCGGATGGTAGACAATAGATCTAGAAATCGGGGTCGCCACGTTCTAACAAAAATATAATATATGTCCTACATATGTATATGTACATATTATGATCCTTCAAGAAAATCTGCTTCGAACACTGGAGAAGTGCGAGCAAAATTTGTCGAACGTTATCTTCCAGCAAGATAATGCTCCGAAACACAAAGCTTACAATTCTCTTCAAAATTATGGATTTCATGTGTTGGTTTGGCTTCCACAGTTTCTCTAACTGAGCTGAGGAATAGCGTGAAAGACACATGGACCAAAGTTCCAGCTTCCAAATGCCAAATTTTTATTGAGTTCATGCAACAAAATGTTGAGGAGGCCATTCGTGTAGAAGGTAGAAAATGTTAGGATAATTTGGTTTGCAATTAATGTCGACTAATTGTTCAAATGACAACTTTCTTCTTTTTTTCTTAAAAAAGAAATTTTAAAATATGCTTTTAATAAACCCATAGTATTTAAAATCGAATGATGTGTAAAATCTTGCAACATTTAAACAAAAAGTTGAGTCACTATATCTTCTTTCAACAGCTGTACAAACTCATTTAAAATGAAGTTCAAACGAGTTCTCTTGACCTCAGCTATTTTTTAACTGGCAAAATTCGCACTTCGATTTATTTGTTAATTTGAAAATTGTTTGCGAAGAAGACCGGCGACAGACATCAATCATTTTCACCAATCGCTCATAAATGACTCGCAAATGTCCAGAAAAGTTTATCACTGCCGCGATTTGGGAGTAATTTCGGCTTTTTGCCCATTTGTCTTTAGGGTAAAGCTATTAACCGGCTCATTTCGACATTCATTCAAATTCGCCTTCATTTACACACAAAAAGTTTCCCTCTGGCCACATGTGCCGGTCAATGGCTAGGCTACTGCCACACTGCCGTTCTGTAAGCTAAAAGATCTTTGGACCGCAAGAGTGTGGCGCGGTGATTACGTCACGGTCGCCGAATCTTTTTGAAAAGGCAGAAAAAAATACCAAAAAAAAAAAAAAGAAAAAAAGAAAAAAGCCCAATGTGGCGAGCGTATCCAACACTGCTGGCGGGAAATTTAATTGAGCCGCGTTATGGAGTAAGAATAAACCGAAATTTTTTTATATCTTCCACTCTGTGTGCAGAGTTTGCAATTAAGCGGAGGAGCCCAACATACAAAGCAGAAAAAAAAAATAGAAAGATTGCCAAAACAAATGGTCCAGAGTTAATGACTCTCTATGCGGTTCCTTGTGAGTGTCTTTCGTTGATTTTAAGATCGTTGCTGTTGTGTGTTTGTCCACTTTAAAGGCTCATTGGAGTGCGGAATTTTTATGCTGGCACATTGTTTCAACGTCCTTCTCTACGACCATATTATGATTATTGCTCTCCTCGTCCCATAACGCTTTTAATTGCGAGCAGTTAATGGACGCTACGACGTTTTTTGGTATGTGGAAGCAAGCATATCACAAAATCACAAATTTGGGTGTTTCCTATTAAAAAGAAATTAATTAACGCATTAAAATGGGACCTGTCTTTCTTTTTTTTTATCATGTCGCCACCTCTTTGTAAGATTTTGAAAAATTGAGGAATAAATCACTGTGCCACAACAAGACAGATATATATGTATGTATTTGAATAAGTCTCTTTTCGTGATGAAGCGCTTTAAGCTTTTAATTTAAAAACTAAAAACAATGGAACATCACGGTTTTTTTCATTTATTTTAAAGAACATCATGTAAAGTAACAAATTATAATCGTAATAATTTTGCATTCTGCTATTTTATATTCTCGATTTTTCGAACACAAAATTCCTAAAAGCTAATTTTTGTTTTGTTTTTAAGATATATTATTAAGATTATTATTATTAAAGTTTACAATTATTTAGTCTATCTCTTTTGGTAAGATGCTGGAATTCTAATATATGTATAAATACATATATTATAGAAATCTTGAATTTTGTCCGCGCATATTAAATATAGTTTTACTTTAATAGGTAGTACACAAATTAAGTTTACTTTTGATACTGACCAAAATTCAAGCTCAATTAAATTTGTTTATATTATCCGGTTATCCAAACAATTTTTAAAGTGGGGAAAAAACTGTTGTAAACTGTCAAAGCGGAGGTGGATTCAGGTTACCTACATAAAAAATTCCCGCAGAGTCCCTTGTTACAATGTCAATATTTTAAATCCATCGAAGCGAAATCAGAGGCGTGGGAGCTTGTGAATAGTTCAATTCGTTTAGGAAAAAGCCAAAAATTTTTACCTTCAGGGAATAGAATAAATGGAGCATAAATAATTCATAGTTTATATGTTTTCAAGCAAATTTTATTTGTTTAGCCAATAATACTGCCCTGATTTGGCAAAATATATTTAATTATAAATTACATAATAATAAATATAGAAGATAAGAAAAACATATTATAGGTTTTTATTTCCAAACTTTTTTTTCTTGAAATAGTTTAGTTTACAACTGAAAGGAAAACAACATAATTAAGTTTGAAATCTGATTATCTTAAAATCATCCATTCGACGTCGGTGTCATTGGTAACCGCTTATTCTTCGCCAAAATCGTGTACGAGACCAGCGATTTTAGTTACTTATTTTCTAACAAGAAGTCTCGTTTTCAGTCGCCAATTTCTTATTTTAATATTTTTGAAAAAGAAAAGTTTGTAATATGATCCGATTATGCGGTTTAAAGAAAAAGGAAACCGTACTCATATTGGACTTGCAACTCTAGACTCTAGAGGTATAAGCGAATAGACCAATAGGCATTTTATTTTATAATAGAGAAACGATGAGAAATGAAGAGATGGAGAAGAGAAGAAAGAAAAGAAGAGATTAAAAAGGAGAAGGGAATGTAATCAAGTCACGTGAAATGATGAATAAAATTGTTTTCTTAGAGTAATTTTTGTGTTACTATCATATGATAGGCTAGTATATGCCGTCCTTTTCGTAATGGAATGCCAATTAAAATAGTAGGTAGTCGACTTCCTTCTTGTTATCCATCACTCTCGTCTGTAATTTTTGGGCTAAAAAAGAAAAATCTTTTCCACCTGCCGCATGATATTTAATAGTCCCTGCTGCAAGGTTCCGGCGAAAAACATACAATGGCCCAACAACAGCCGCAGCCGGCACACGGTTCAAGGTGAACAGGTTCACCGGAGTCTCCGCAGTCGTCGGTGTCGGCCGTCTTCAAGTATTCCTTACAACATCGTTTCATACTTAAGACGCCGGTTGTTGACATCTCTACGGCGAGTGTGCATACACCTGCCATTCCATTGTTAGGCCGAATATCATCTCTTGTATATGTGATTTTAGTAATTTTACCTTTTTTTTCGCAATTTTTTCCGCCTCTGCGCCTTTCTTCCGTTCCGGTGACGGAAATTCAAGCAAATGCCCTTTTCTTTTGTGCCTCATAATTTTGGCTAAATATGGAAAATTATCTTAAGACTACTGGCTGGTCTCGTGGTTTGGTCTGGGCGCAATTACGAGCGCGACAGGTGAACTAAACAGCAAAATAAGATAATGACGGTTACTTTACGGCGCACTTTTACTGCAGCCAGCCAACCTTCAGGGGCAATTCATTTACTCACGTAATTCTATAGACACTTTTACCTTCAAATTGTCTCAGCTGATATAAAATGCCCTATGTGCACTTTGGAGGGCAATTTTACATTACCGTAATTACATAACTTTAATGTAGGGAACGAATAACGATTATTTTCATTTTCGTCCTGAAGTTTTGTTGAAAATTATACATATAAATATTGCTTTTATTTGTAAACACATTTATTAATTTACTTCTCATATTGTAAACTTCTTGCTCATAAAGCTTTAAAAATTTACTTAAATTAAATTTTAATGTAATTGTATTTTTATGCTCTCGCTTATAAAAATTTATTTTGTAAAAATTAGAATATATGGGCTTTCTTTCTTAATTTAGTTACATTTAAATTTCATTTTAACTGAGTAGTCATCTTTGCACTCAGAAAAAAAGTACTTGTTTGTTTCTTACTAAAAAGATAGTCTAATACAACTTAAATGAAATCTTTAGAACATATAGCACTTCATTTGATTGTTTTTTCTAGTTTTATTTTTACATATAATTTAAACAAAATCGTTAGAAATAAGTATAATCTTTGTTTTTAACATTCAATTTTTAAGACCACTCTAGTTCTTTGGGTACTTTTAGTTTTCCGAAGCATGACTTTTTTGTGTTGGACAGAGAAGACATCAATAGAAAAGGATACTTTGAGGATTATTTTAGCCCTGAATCGATTTCTCTCTTCTGTCGAACTTAGAAAAAGTGTGTTTAAAAGTTCCCGAAATATTGAATTGGTCCTTACTTTACTCACCGTCACATCAAACTGCAATTTACTATATACTAATTTATATAATTTCACTTTTTTATTAATTTATAATAATAAACCATTCGACAATTAAATTGTAAATATGTATATATAAAAAGAAGATATGAAATATAAGCATTATTATATGAGAATTAACCACGTAACAAATAAACACATTTTTAATTCAATTTTATGATAGTTAAAATTATTGACATAACTAACATATAATAAGAAGTATTAGCTATTGGTCTGTTTTGAAAATAAAACCAGAGAGGTGGGATTATTAAAATCCCTGGGCCAGCGTTTAATGAATTCAAGGATAGCATTAGCTCGATTTATTGCATCGTCACTATGTTTTCGAAAGTTAAATATAGTTCAAATTAGACCCACATCAACAACATTTTTTAAGCTGAGACAAGGGCGGGTTAACCATTTTGTAAGAGAAATGTTCTATGGAGAACCTCCTACTAAACGAAGTAAAATGCCACTACCAGAGCAATTAATTTACACTCATAAAAAAACCTAAGCAAGTAATATCAATTGCGAATGAAAAACCAAAATTTCAAAGGTATAATCTTAATATGAAAACACTTAAACAAAAATCAATTATTTACGGTCTCATGAGTGAATTGATCGTTTTTACTAATCCTATACAGATTTATTCTTAAACATACATCAATCGACCGCTTTGATTGATGTAAGTTTGAATTTTTAAAAACTATGGTTATTCCAGATATCGTTTTATTATATCTTAAAAATATACATACTTTTACTTTTTATTGTGAAAAGACATCGCTATAAGTTTTGTTTTTCTAACAACTTCGGAAAGTAAACAGTCAGTGGGACACTTAAAAATGCAAATAGTGAAATGTCTCCGTCTTTGAAAAAAAAAACTGTAAAAATTGCTTGTTAAACTTATCCACCTACTCAAAGTAAATAAAGTTTATATTTTCTTATTTACAACCGATTTAAATTTTTTTAATTTTATTTTCGTTTGCAGTGTACCTAATATTTATTGCTAATAAATGTTTTTATGAACGTTTGATGTTCTTCTTAATATAAACAAGTTATACTATCTTATGAATGTTTGGGATAATTTTTTAACTTATCTTTTAAGTATGATTGTGGTATGAATAAAAATATAATTTTAAAATTTTCGAACGCGAAAAACGTTGGTATAAATATGCTTTGAAATAAAATTTATTTTTCGACCCTCATTTGACCTCTCTTAATAACGAAATAAACGAATTCTTTTTTTCACTTATGCCACTCGGAATAGGTGCGGGCAGTAATTTTTCATTAAATTAAATAAGAAATCGGCCTGATGCTCTTAATAATTTGGGTAAACCCCCATGGTGAAACAAAAACATGATCTATGACTATATTAAGTTTTATGATAGCTTTCAAAACAGTCAAGATCGACAGTGACGTAAAGACAGTCGGACAGGGTTCCATTTTGGTATGGTACCTATGGAACCCTAAAACTAGAGTCAAGAGATAACTTTTATATTTAAATTTTTATTTTTTACTTATAACCATGACGGTTCCTGTTTAAAAGCCGACATGAGAAATTTTCAGAATCAAAATCGGAATCGTGCATGGTCACCCTCCGGCGACTGTCCAATTCCACTTTGTTGGGATTATTTGCCACGGCTCATGGATATCGCAGCCGGAATGTGTCTAGCAAGGCCCAAGTCAATCAACTCGATTAAATTGGGTGTACTAACCACCAACTTAATAGGACATCTTTTGGGCATTTCCCAGTCGCAGATCTTCCATAGAATCGGCAGCGCCATTAAACCGCACCATCTAATCTTGGTCACGCAAATTGCTAACTGGGCACGCTATTTTATCGAATTCACGGAAGCAGCGCACCACCGGGCAACAGGTGACTTCAACGTCGACATGTGTGTCGAGGGTTGTCGTTTTTGTAAACGATTGTCATCCGAGATCAGCGACACATTCAGGCGATAATCGTGAAGGGCTAGAGGCGCGGCCGAAGGTCGAGAGGTTCACTTTCCCTTATTTTAGAAATATTTCGAAACTACCATTGATTAAAAAAGGGCTTTTCCGCACTCTTTTGTTGGAGGATGACCCTTCAGCTCGTTCCAACGGCTGGGTCTGTGCCACAACTCCGTCCATTCAAAGTGAAAACAATAGCAGAAATTACCATAAGTATGATGGCTGAATGGAAGGGATACCTACCTTATTCGTTTTCGTTTTAAAAAGCATTTAAAAACAAAAATTCTGGTCTTCGTACTGTTGGTATAGTCCTTTTACAGGTACACAGCAGATATTCTGATAGTGATGGTTATTTTAACAATAGCTCGTTTTTCACTTTTCTCGTTTTATTCAATTTACGAGGTGAGATAGGTACTCCAAATCTCGAGTGTTATTGTGAGGTATCTAGCGAACCAGTTTTCATTAAAATATGTGACGTGACCTTTACATTCTATGTTGTTTAACACCAATAACAAGACGTGGCTTCCATTAAGCGTTAATTTCATCTTGTTCAAAATCATTGTAACTTAGAATGAATGAGGCACCAAAAGTGCTCGATTGTATTAAAGGAATTTTTTTTTCTCTAGCTATTGACCTAAAAATGGTGTATTTACGTATTTTTGTCGTATTTTTCTATTGTATATGGCATTAAAATCTTTTCAAAGGAGAATCAATATTAAGACATTGTTTTACAAAACATGTAGACGAAACTAAACTTTATTATGAAAGAAATTTCGTGTTAACAAAAATTCAAAATAGCTTTTAGTTTTAACATAATCTTGCCTCTTTTCCATGTGCATAGGTACTTTGTCCAACAGTTTTTAACTTTTTTAAAGTTTTCACCAATTCTCCAAAATATGCACTTCTTGCTCGATGCAACAAAAAGAAGACACGTGGACGTGAATGACTATAGTATTGTTTAAAGCTATGGTTTTTACCATTTTTTTAGAGTGTAATGACGCATATAAGTTTTATCACATATTACACATAAAATTTTGCTTTCGGTATCTTATGAGCCTTCTTTGTCAACAACATTCTCATTTAAAAAAATCATATCTGTGTACACTCTTCTGTGGTAAATTTATTGACTTTCAGTAGAGAAATTCCCCTAAATAACGATTGAATCTTTTATATATTGCAATTATTTTCAATTAGCGAAGGCGAGCAAAACTCTCGTAATTAAAATCCCTAAATATTTTGCATAGGGGTTTTACATCTGAAAAGCATGCTGACCACATCAAAAATTCTATTGTATTGGCTTAAAACTATGTTGAACTTTCTCCACTCGGTTTATGTTTAGCTAGAATATTTCCTTTTCGTGGAGATCTTTACCAAGAAAATTAAACAACCTACTCCGGAAAACAATGATTTAGTCCTTACCGTTCATTCGAGTCGAGATAAATTAAATATCAAGTGGTTTAGCGTTGGAATACTTGAAACCATGCAATGAGATTGCCGCTGTTGTAATGTGGTACTGAAAAATGTTGCGTATTTTTCCTCATGATCCAGTCCAGTATTCATTGAATTCATCTAACCTAGTTATCAAGTTTTACTTTCTTTTTATCTGAACAAATTACGTATATAATACATAGAAATTTTCGTTGAGAAACATCGACACAATAATTTTGTTAAATTACTGCTTATGTTGTCTTCTATAAATTTTATTTGGTCGTCTTTAAGTCGCTGTAATAGACTTGGAACTAACTTCAGTTTAGCACGCTGAATGTCTGAATTACGTTAAAGTTCCTTTCAAATGGTTTGACGACATTTTTTTATTGAGTATAATGAACAAGATGCTTGCAATAGTTATAGCGAATTTACTTGCTAAAACCTTCCTTTCATCACGATCATCATTTATATATTTTTTTTACCTCGACATTTTACGCAACAATACTTGACAGTATTATGCAAAAAATTAGACACCATGATTATGTCTGATTTTCTTCCCTTTCAAATTCAGATGCAATAAAATACCTTGGGCAAATTGGAGCAATTAAGTTTAATTCATGACGTCAATTTTAAAACATTTGTAAATTATAGATCAATTCGTGCTGACTGACTCATTTCTAATTGAACTGTACAGCGATGGTATGAGCTAAAAGAGTTATATTCAGTTTTAGTAATGCTATAGTTAGTTAGGCCTTTTAAGAAATACTTCAATAGCATTGAGTTCTATTTCGTATTTTTAAAACTGTTTCAAGAAACTTCAACGTCTTCGGAGAGTCCTTTGGTTAAAAAAAAAAATTTTACAATCTCCAAAAGAGTCAATTTTGAATTTAGATTACTATTGATTGGATATAAACGAATTTTTCAGTGGCACTTTCATCAATTGCAATTAGATGGTGTTATTATTTAAATTATCAAAACAAGTGAAGATAGTTATACCTTTTCTGATTTCAGAAACTAGTTCAATTGCTTTATAGAGTATAAAAGCCGACACCTGTTTTGTGCTGATTCGATATTTGGCCAGAATTAATTGGTAACGAGAAATTTTTTAAGGTCTGTCTAAAATGCATATAAACAATTATTTTGTGTTGGATATTGAATCCGCACATTGCTTAAAACTTACAATTTGGTAGATACTGAGGCCGTTTTCGAGATTACAAGCACTTGCATTTAAATCTATTTTCCGCCCTAAGTGCATGTTCTCCAAAATACTCTGAATAGTGCGTAGGGCGTTTAAAAGTATGCGTAGATTCCTTTGCACTAACACTTTTAGATTTATTAAACTTGAAGTGTTCTCTAAAGTACTACACTAAAAATTTCGTAGTTGCAATCAAAAAAAATATAGACCAGTCCAGTTCGAACTTATGTATTATAAAGCTCCGAGAAAAGTGTCAAGGACAAGTGCGGTTCGAAGATTTAGTAAGAAGTGTGAAGGGCATGTGAATTCAAAAACTGCCTGAGTTTATTTATTTTTTTGTTACATTTTTCTGGATAAAGGCTAAATGAAGTTGAAGTTAGTAATAATAAAACATCTGTTTGGTGCAAATAATTAACTCAGAGTAGGTACTTTAAGTTTTCCGAAACATATGCCTTTTTTATTTTGGACAGTGGTGAGTCGAAAAAACTATGCTTCAGAAATTAAAAGTTCCCGAAATAAATATGTATTGAAGTGGTCCTAAAAATGTTCATATTGATGAAACTTTGTGCATTTAGTAATAAAAGTGATGGATATCCAAAACTAATTTTTCGTGTGTGCATATTTACCACTTTTAATTCTAACTGAACACTCCTACAAAGTTTTATGAAAATCCGTTTGGAGACCTCAAAATCAATCTGTTCCTCATTTAGATTTTTGGAGTTTGAAATTTCTCCTGGGATAAAACCTAAATATAGGCATATAAATTTCTTAAATTATAATTGGAAACTCACGATAGTTAGAAAAATATCTAAATGAACTTTCCACTCCAGAAAATTATACAAAATAGCAAAAAGCTTCTAAATAATCGAAATAAACATATTCATCATTATTTTGTGAAAGCTCCTTAAAGTTCTGATAGCCTGATATTATATCTGATATTATTATGTGCATATGTACGATTTCCATTGATCAATAGTCACTGGGTATGTAGAATACCAGTTTTTAGTTAATTCGGGAATTAGTGGAATAGGGTTTATTATGACTATAAATATGCGTAATTTATCTAATCAATTCATTATCGTATGCGTTTTTCATCTATTCATTGGAAGCGAATATCTAACAACAAAAAGAGAAAAACTAGGGCATAGTTCACAATAAAAACCTAGGGCACCAAAAAGTTGACCATACCTTTGGCTTTTGGAAGAGTTCATCGAAATATCTCTGGAGCCGCACGGGTTCATTAACTGTTCCTGAAATTCAACACTTTCCACGAATTAATTAAAAGTAGAGAAGAAAAATAAGAAGAAGAGGAAAAAAAAGGATGAATCCCATTCGGTGCAGGCGTAACAGAAGCGCTAACCTCAATCACCTTAAGCAGCATAGTGCGGCAAAAAAAAATAAAAAAAGGAAAAATTAAAAAAATCCAATTAAAGTCGTGGACGAAGCCATCGCACTTTCTACGGCTTTAAATCAACCACCTCAATACGCATTTCTTGCAAGCAGAGGGGGCCCCCTATCTACCGCCCACACGCTCGACCTGGAGCACCCAGGGCTCCTATTAAATCTTTAATTCCTGCCAGGCACCCATCACGTCGTTATCCGTCGCGCACTTAATTTAATTACGACGAAATAAATACAAAAAAAAAAAAAAAAAGAAATAGAAAAAAAAAGTCGTCTGTTTATGGAGTGCTGACTTTTTCATTTCTCCGGGGTGAGCCGGGGAAGGGTGCGGGCAAAATCTCATAAAGAAAATTTCACCTCATTTTCTATCCCCTTCAAATCCTCTTAAAAGAATAAAATGTCGAGGCAAAAATTCCTTGCGTTACTGACAGCTCTTGGGGCTTCTCTGGAGATCTTTTAGAACTTTTGGGGACTCTTCTTGGCGGTGCCCCATCATATTGCAGCTGGGAAGGGTGCTCCGCTTCTTAGTCCAGCTGTCGTCGTCCCCCAGTCCAAGGGAAAAGTGCCCAGTTAAATGAGACCGCCACTTCGAAATGACGAAAAAAGTTTTGGAGGACACAAACCCCCCAAATATGGGTGGCTGCAAAAAGGAGGACGCCCGAGGTGTAAATGAACGGGGGGTCACAGCATTAACACAATTCGCGGGAGGGGGGTGTACGGAAGGCCATGAGGAGACAAGACAACGAAACTCCTCAAGGAAGAAATTTTTTTAGAACGAGCTCGAAAAGTTCTTTAATTTCGATGGTGTGGCCACTTGACGCTCGTCGAGCAATCTTCACCCGATTGGGGTCCGCTCGGTTCATTCCCGGTGATGGACCACTGCTTGACCAGCGACCGAAAATTTTTTGAACGCTCCCTTTTTGTTAATGAAAGTTTCGAACTTCAGTTCTCTCTCCCTCCTTCCTGTGGGAGTTGGACAGGATCTTCCACCATCTCCATTTATTGCTTTGTCTTAACATGCGCTCGGGCTTCTGATGGCCTCGTTTCGAGCACTTCTCGGAGCGCCCCACCCGCCTCATCCCACAGCCTCAAATGGACCACGCTGGAGATGCGGAGCCCCACACCTCTCAATTGCGAAATTGATTGACACCTGACCTACAATGACGACAAAACTGGAAGGTAAAGCTCTTCTTGAAAGTGAGAGGGAAAGGTATTTTATTTATTTTTGGGGCATACCTCCAGGTAACTTTCGTTTATAGAGCGCATTTGTGTCCGCGTGACTAATTGAGATTTGATTTGATTTTCGTATAGTGGCAAATCCGGCCTCTGGTCGGTTGAACTACCACCGCGACTTCGTCAATCTGGCGAGTCGCTTTGCGCTTTAAAAGCAATGCAGCCCGAGGGCAAATCTTGATAATGCGAACGTTGATTACGTGGCGAATTAAACGACAATTACCCTAATTACGTGCTTTTTTCTATCCACATTTGATGGGGGGAAATTGGATTTTGATATATCTGCCGACTTGATCATTCGTCTGTATTTTGCATTATTCACAATACAAAACTCCATCGCATACATCAACTCTACGTTTCGCAGACCGGTTGTCGTAAAAATGTGACTGCCATAAGTTGTGCAAATTCTTTTGAATTTTCCTTGTGCTTTATGGATAAATAGATTACGGATTAAACTGAAAAATATTAAAATACAAATTTGTTTGTTATGGCAATATTTTTTTGTTACTTTATAAATATAATAAAACGATAAAATTTAATTTATCAGTCAAATTCTCGCATCGGATTTCAACTTCTATTTAAATCATAAGGTATGATATTGTAAGCATGAATAGAGAATTTCGAGGTATTTGATACTTTTTTCTTATAGTTTCTGTTTTTTTAAATACAGAAAAATAGGTTTAAAAAATAACTAAATTTTAATTACATATGTATGTGGATTACTTCTACACATTAGGCACAAGCCCATATAGCAAAAACAATGAAACAATTACGAGAGCTCTGGAAGTACTGTGAAAATTCAATATGATATTGAGGTCATAAAATAAGTAATACAGAAAATTTAAACTAAATTACTACTTATGCAAAATTTACTTAATTATTATATTCACAGATGAATGTTACGATAACATAAAGTTTTCTGTGTGCTGCGGAAGCTGCTACTGTTAATTGTAAACTTCTAAATCGCTTATATTCATAAAACTACAGAAAAAACCGAGAAAAACATATGTACATATGTATAATAATAATGCACTTATTTTGCCACTTGATTGTAGCGCATCATGCAACCAATGAAGAAATAAATCATGTATTCTTCCTACATTTATTTGATACGTTCAGACTCGAAAGATTGTTAGTTTAAAAAATCGGTGATTGGTCTTTAGAATTCGGCATTGGTCCAGATTTGATTTGATTTATGAATTATGGTTTCTAGAAAATTCGAAAAGTTATTCCCTGTAGATTTAATCTTTTTTTGAAGGCTGTTAAATTGTTAATGACTTTGCCTTCTACATCTCGTAAAAAATTCAAATTAACTGAAGTTAGCTTTTATATATTGTAGACACATTAAAATTTCTATAAATTATTACTACCTAGGTATACATAAAATCGTAAAACATAATAAATAATAAAAATATTAGCAAAATATCGTTTTAAATTAAATGATGATTAAATTAAAAATGTAAGAAGTTAAGTTGAGCCGAAGTAAAAAAATAAACAACTTTCTCCAAGAAAACATTTCAAATAGCAACATAGAAATGAATAACATTTTTTTAATATTCTGTAAATGAATTTAAAAATAACATGCAACCGATATAACTCCAGGTTCAATCTGTTCTAATTTTGAAACTCTTATGAAAGATAAATGAATTCACCTTTTGCATACGTGCTCATATGTCATACATATAAATGATAAATAGCGTCGGGATTATTGTTAAACTAGTTAATCACCTTCTTTATGCAGTAGAAATATAATTCCCATCCATCAACATTCAGACAAATTTTTTATTTCCCACACCGTCTAAATAAACGTGTTGGTCAAATATATGGCCTTTTCCCAGGTCGTCGTTCTTTTCAAACTTATCTATTTTATGACTTTTTCAGGTGATGATGGTTTTATTACTTCATCAGTCTATCCATAAAACGTGAAATTTGGATGAACTTTGAGTAAATGTTTGGCGCCATGGTGTCCAGAATTGTTATTGACGAAATATTAAATTGAAATGATTATTTTATATTTCGTTGTTGGGGTTATTTTGTGTCAAATGTAATTTTCTTGTTTACAAATGTTTGTTTCTGTTTCATTTTTTCAAAGACGACATATTAGACGATTCATAAGATTTTGTGTATGAGTTATATGATATTTTTTTTTTATGGCTAAAGTTTTCTTGAAACGGGAGTAATACTCTTTTTTGATGAGGGTATATATTGGTCCGATGGTAAAAACCATGCGACATATAAGAATAATAATGTCATAAAACGTAGATTTTTTATATACTCCCTTGAGTATAGATAAATATATGTGTTTGGAATTGAGAAATGTAGACATATTAAAATTTATCGAAGTCGTTACAAAATCAAGGCTCTAAATAACTTTTTAAGTAAAAACCGCTCACGTTTATCTTAATTTACTCAAATTATCAATGAAATCCGAAACCTTAGCCGGTTCCATATAAAGAGTAGCTAAATGGGCTAAATCTTTGGCTACCTTTCGTTGGACTGAGCTTCGGCGGACCGCTTGAATGGACAAATTATGTCCAGCTGTAGGCGTGTGAAATTCAGCGGTTCGCGTGGAATCGTAGGAGTTTGATCTGAATTAATTTTAGTTTTCGTAGGTACTCCAGTATACAATTACTGGGCTCATTTCAGTTTATTTCCCCACCACAGTCGTCGCCCTGACTCACCGAAAGTGGCATAACTTAGCCAAAGGCAGCCTGGCGGACCAATCTATCTTAATATTTTTTTCCAGGTAAGCCGGCTGACATTGAGTCATATTTCCGCTCTTTTAAACTCCGCACATACAAAGATATAGGATAAGAAAAAAATAATTTACATTTGGAGGTAGAATGGCACACATATCGCGAGCATGTATGTAGAATCGCGGGCATAACCAGCCGGAAAGACATTTGGTAATTGCCGCAAATATGGACGTATCACCCAGACGGTGACTGTAATAAGAATAACAGCGGCGCTTGCGTGGGTGACTTAAAACTCGAATGTATCTTTTCTTTGCGGCTTTCTTAATATAAAATCTCTGAGGAAACCGATTGCTCTTTGGTTATGGGGAGGAGTTATATCGTGGCTTGCTTTGTTAAAATTGCAAGAAAATAGGTGAACCACAGGTAGGAAACGGTAGGAATATTCTTTCTTAAGATGCTCTTTTACCATTTTAGGGTTTCTTATTGAAATATATTGACCTATATATCTAAGGAATTGCATGCGGCATCTTTTATTAAGAAAGCAACATAAACGTAGAATTTAGAGGAAAGCAACAAAGGCTATTCACCGAAAAAAGTTACGATAAAACTACCTCAGACAACAAGGCAATTTATAAATCGCAACCTCAATGCAAGCAATTTTTTAACCTGTGGTGTTGGGTAGTGGCACTGTGTCAAGATGAACAGCTTCCTTCTTCGACGGAAACCGATGTCTTGGATATTATATATTTGTTTTTTTTTAAATTTTCATAGTAGAAAACTTATTTTTCTCTTGGTGTCTTCTTTCTCAGCTTATTGTTTCTCATAGAGCTCCGATTGTTTTGTTCGGGCACAAAAATTGTAATTTGTGGCCAGGCCACATATGTATCTATGATTTTCTAGGTATATGTATACCGCTGAATATGGATCCGAAAGCAACAGAGAAAAATCTAAAATAGGCTCACGTCTCTTTGGTGCAATCTATTTTCTGATTTCCTTCCAATTTTTTTATGCTTTCGCGTGCCCAGGCAGTTATTTCAATTTAATGACCCAAGGCGAGGCAGTAAATGCCATTTGCGAATGGGATTTTGCCAGAACAAATCAGATATTGACACATTACACTGTTGAATGCTTTGGCATTGGAAGAAAAAAAATCAGTTTGATTTACTTCGGAATTCGTTTTATCCGTGTATGGTACATGGGCAATTTAATTTGCAAAATCCATTATAAATGTAATATGATAAGTGTTTACGGATGCAATCACTAGCACAAATTCCATTAATTTATTTTACTTAAGTATATACATACAATGTACAGTATCAAACTGCAGGGACTGTACATTATAGTTCGACTTGGTTTTTATAGCAAAATCGTTACTCTTTTATTTATTTTATGGTATGGTATGAATACTTAGACCAATAACATTGTTGTAAATTATCGGCCAATAACAAAAATTCATCCTTATTACGCAAAATTGTTCTTTAGTGGCATAAGATGGTTAAGGAAGATCGTGAATTTGACCCGAAATAAGTTTCGAAATAATTGAGACCTATGAATAGGTACGTATGAAACATATTTTCAAATTAATAGCATTATAATTCCTAAGCCTCGTTCATAAAGTAAAAATATTTGTTGACCTAATTACAATATTAATTTGTTCACGAAATATGAAAATATTTAAGGTTAGATAATTATCAAAATAAGTATAAACACAAAAAAATTAGATGGGAAATAAAATTTAGAGGTATTTAATCCTTAAACCCTATGGAAAGAAATTTTTTCCAATGGTTCAAAGTTAGGTCGAATTATAATAAAAGTACTGCATTAAGAAAACTTTCGGTCCAGTGGTATGAAAAGGGTCTAAGTAAAATAAGGAAATATTTTCTCTACGTTTTTCTTATAGTGTAGAAGTTTTCTTTCAATGTGATTTTCGCAGTTCTTCTGTAAGATGTAATTTTATATCTATAAAATATTTCAAAGTAGGTACTATACGTAGTAAACCACAGTGTGCGACAAGTTTCAAACCAAACTCGATACTGGCCGTCTTATTCAAAATTAAGGGACAGTTTTCTGTTAATCTTCGTTTTAGCAAAATGAGACCGATGTCTCATCAGCTCAAGGATCAAAATGAAACGAATTTTCTATTCACAGTCTTCCGTTTAAATTTTTTCTTTTTGACTGTGTGGAGAGGGACGACAAAAGAGGGAACAAATTGGGACGGATAAAACGTCTTAAACTGTTGACATTTGTTGGATTTTCCCAATGTAAATAAAAATCGAATCATCCTTGTGAAGCAGCAATGTGTACGTTTGGCTGCTGCAAATTTCCAATTCAAATGGTCCCAGGAATTTCGTCAAAATCTTAATTTTCTCAGCACATCCGCACATCCCGGGCGTCCTGTCCTGGCTGTGTGTTATCCAGAGAAATCTGAAATCGGGCTACCCGGAAAACACGCCATTGATTTCCTCAGTCTGGTTTTACTGCGTAATTTTTCACGTAGAGGGAATAATTCGTGCGCTGGCAGGACAAATCCCCGCATAAATTAAATTAACCTAAAATGACGTTACGCAAGGACTCTAGAGGCACGCTGGTTGCATCATAAAAGGAGACGACGGCGGTGGTGACCCCGGTGGTGTCCCTGTAGCGGGAGGGGGGAACCTTCACGGTTCCAGCATTTGTCCTGCAATTTGTCTTATGTTCTCACTCATCACAAATTTAGATTTTTGCGTCCTTCCCGGAGCCCAGAGTCAGGGCTGTTCCTGCTTATTTTCCTGTCTCATCCCAAACAAATCCTGGTGACGAAATTTGACCCGGACTAAGGACACCCATATCCAGGCGGTTTTCAGACGTGCAAGGTGATGCGATTACCCCCCGGTGGTGGCGCTGCCATCAACTGCCTGGCACAACACATATCGATTTTCTGGATCCTATATATCGTAAATTTAGCCCGGACTGTCGGTCTGTGGAGGGCTCTTGCGAAACCATTTCACTTTCATTTGTTATTCCCCTCAATGCAAATCAATCTCCGGTAGAATGTTCATCCCTGCCGCTATGCGGTGCTTATGCAAATTTATGGCAAGATGCGAGCACCAGGGACAACTCGTCGAAATTCTGGATCATCTTTGAGCACCGCAACAAGATAAGGGCTCCTGGCCTTCTCCTGGTCCCGGCTGTGACCCGGCCAGTTACTTTAGTCTGGATTAATTCGAGTCGGGAATCGATCTTCTAACTCCCAAATATGACTCCTCAAAGGACCGGCAATTGGGATCCCGATTCCCCGGATATCGCCACAACCAGGATCCCCGCGCGCGTTCTCCAGAAATTCTAATGGGAATCAACCGATGTGTGGAAATGCCTCTTCCGGTGCTCGAGGTGAAGACGTAGGGCCCCAAAAGGAGCATCCGCCCCCGATTTTAGGCTGATAAACGGCAAGGTGGAAGAGGCACGATTTTAAGTAATTATGCCTCAATCCAGATCCGAAGATGTTTCGCCTACTAATCTCTAGCCTAGTCCTAGCCCCCCCTCTTTCACGCGGTGGGGATTGGTCGTTTCTTGAGCTCCTCGAAACGGTCATGGCCGCAAAAGATGGGCCAATTAAGACCAATTAGGGATAATTGACGGGGGTACCTACTTAGGAATCTGGGAAAAATTCACCCGAAAGAAAGTTAAACTTATTTTTTGCGATTAAATTATTCCAAGAAATTTACCGATTTTTTTTTCCATGATGCCCGAAAGCAGTTTATGGGCTTTTGCATTCGCTTAATTTGGGAAAGTTTTGTTTGACAGGCGTTACACCTACATCTTATTTGTTAGCATATTCTGTTGCGTCTTAAGAATTATTACAGATTTAATGAGGACCCTTCTTCAGACTGTTCATATATAATCGATTTTCGCCTCGAGAGTGTGGATCAAAGAAGGTTACAATGTGTGCGAAGTATTTTTTCTTTTATATATTACCGTGTTTTAAAAGGTAAGACCGCAACGCTTGTAATGATGATTGATCTTTCTCATGTCTAAGAAAACGCCATTACTTTCGTATTATGACTTTGAATACATCAAACAAACCCATAAAAATAAATCACTGGAAAACATATACCCAGCGGGCCAGGGTCGGATTAAGCCATACTCCCTAAGCACTGCATGTTTCGGGGCCTTTCTCCCCGTTTCTTACTACATCACTTTATGTATGCATGGTTTTTTTTTACTGCATCAACTACCAACATTATTTTATGATACGAATGAATAAAATATTGGTCTTCATTTTAATAAATATAAAAATACTTAAACATTTAAACTTCGATTGGATTTCCATATCAGTAAAGTCCATCAACACCCTGTTCAAATACCAATTTTATAATAAAATGAATCTATTCGAATTTTTTTATTTTTATACAATTTCGTTTATTAAATTTGCAAAACTTCATAATGTGCAATATTTGCCAAATCGTGGTTATGATGAATGATTTTAGTCAGAAAAGTCTATTTAAATAATCAGTTTTTAAACATCAACCCTCCTCAGTTTTTTACAGCGAATAGAGATTTAAATTAATTTTAACTACAAAATCATTATTCTAATATAACTATAAAGGCCCGTAATTCTCAAAGCATTGTATATACAACATATGTTGTATGTACGAAAAAAGACGATAAGTTGACAAAAACTAATTATTTTAGTGACATACTTCATTTTATTAATAAATCATTTCTTTATTTTCAGGTATGTATTTGGCATGGATAATAAATTACCCTGCTGCATTTGTGAGTAAACTCTTCTTGGTTTTTTTTTTTAATAATTGCATATAAACAAAAATTATATAGTAAAGTTGTACATATGGTTATAACTTGCAGAAGTACAATCCAAAAATAAGTTGGTCTATTATAATATGTAATAAAATTTATTTAACAATATTCTTCACTGTTTTTAAATTTAAAATATGACATTATTTACTTTTTACTTGAATAGTTTTGAAAAATTGAAACACCAACTTTCAACTCAAATGAAATGGGCCTATTTGGATTTGGATTGCGATGAAAGTTTGTGGATTATATATGTATTACGTTATATTCAGTATTACAATTGTTGGGTCAAGTGTGAGAAGAGTGTCATACCTTAAAGGGTAAACCTTGATTTTTCTTATATAATTAAGCACTTTTCTTGCTTGTTAAACGTTATACAAACTCCGCATGATGGTAGTATTAAATTTGTAGAATAAAGTTGCATAAATTAATCAATTAAAGTGGCATTTCAAGATTCTAGGCGAGACTAATACTATTTATTTCTGTACATGATCTTAAAAAAGTCTTACGTTCAGACAGATGCAAACACGTTAAAACAAAATACAAAGTGTAGGGTGTAATGCAATTTTTCTAAAACACTTTTCCAACTCATTACGTTATGCAATGTTTTTAAAATTAACTATTAAAAAGTACTTGACAATTCTGACCTATTTCTAGTTATAAAGAAGGGTAATAACCATCATCTTCAGATATCTCTATACAAACTTCCCTCGCATACAAATTCCTTTAACTGCTTATCGTCTGGAGCAATTCAACCCACAAAATATTCCCCAACAAAATTGGACTCATCCCACAACTTTGGATGGGGATAAGTTCTTCCTCTATCCGTCTCTGGGAAAAGTAAATTGGCCGCGTTAATTTGCTAACAATAACAATTGACCTCGTCGCCCCGGTTTCGTCGTTCCTTTTGTAAGGAGAATATTTTCTTTTGAAAACAAGAATATTATGATGAGAAAAAAAGCGATGTAAAACGATGTGGAAGAAAAATCGAAAATTGTCTTTCATATAAGGCGACGTGCACACTGCATGCTGCATATGGCTCTTTGTATTCAAGTGCAATTGCGATAACGATCTGAGACCGCCTGCGACGCTGAACAACAAGTCTAGTCTAGCCCCAGCTTTAGCTATAACTCCTCTCGACTTCTTAAGTCTCCTCGGGTAAGGTTCAATGTTGCGATGATGATGATGATGCTCATGAGACGTAGAAACTAGCTATACGACCATACGACGACTGGCTTTTTATCTGCATATGGAGCATAAGAACAGAACTCTGGGAACCCAAAAGAATTTCTATCGAAGAACACGGGGAAGAAAATTAACTTCTTCTGTTCCCCGCCCTTCTTTTCAGGTTGGCAATCTATACATTCAGGAGATTAGTCAATCAGACAGACGGTGAATCTTCAGATTCAGACGGTGTTGCCGCGATCTGTCGTTTCCGCCGCTCCAATGTCGAGCTGTCCATCGTTCTTGAGCTCCTATTTATTTTTTTAATAGTTCCCTATAAATCGAAATCTTCGTCGAATCAAATCATCGGCACCGCATGCAACTGCTAGATATTTCCGTTCAATTTTGCTTTCGTCGTAGCGCCACCGTCGCCGCTGCGAAAGGGAACTAGGCCAGCGGGACGGGCGGGGAACCATTGGCACAAATGGACATTAACTGATGAAAGCGAAATAATCATCATTTCATTTCGCTGCACGAATCTCCGGTTGATGCACAGCATGACCGGCCCTCGTTCAGTCGATTAAATTAATAAATCTGCTTGCCTCGATTTTGGTTCGGCTTTGCATTCGAGAGCAGACTCTGTGGTGGTAGTCGCTTTCCGGCAGTGTGGACCCAGCCTAGGGATGGAATAGAAAACCATCCCTGAGAACAGGTACCTTGAAAATTTTCCCATTAAGCGGGGGTGGTTTTGCCTGTACCCGCAACGAAAATGATAATTTTCATGGAAATTTGCCATTTTCAAGCTAATCGCACAAAAAGATTAAAATCCATTGCCTAGGGACTTTTTCCGGAGATTGGATTTAAGTGTGGGAAATATTATCGCACAATCAATAGGGATTTGCATCAATTGTTAATCTATAATCAAAATTAGTGGTGGTTCGGAAGCAAAGATGAGCCATATCCCATGATGCTATCTGTGAGTTCAAGCCAATACACCGAAGAAATTCATTGGGTGAAATAAACAAAGCTTTCCTGTTTTAGTACACGAGATCAATGATTGACCTTAATTTACACCTAAACATTAACAGCATTAAAGTTTTGGTTAAAAGAAAAGTAAAATGAATAATGATAATGGTAGTATTTAATTTAATTTTCATTCGTATTTCTCAAATTGACTTATAGGTAGGTAATTTAATATTTGCTATAGTACATTGCGTAAAATTCGGAATTTTTTTGGCTGCAAAAAAAGTTTATAATATAATTTCTTATCTTATAGTGAAACTACAAAATTTGTCTGCTTGTTTATTAGCAATATATAAGTATAATATTTTAATTCTTATTTTTTGTATCAGGTGTTTCTTTAATTTTTAAAGGTTTACTTTTTGTAATGACCGTTACATGCTACTTGCAATACGAGTATAACTATCCTTCATACATTTATTATAATAAAATCTAAGGATATATGGTTACATTTTAGTTAGTAACGAAGTGGAACAAAGTGAACATTATTTTATAAGGTACATTTTTATATGAATAAAAATATTGCAATTACTCCGTTCTACTTACTCAGCTAATAAAAATGTAATTCTTATCGTTTAAACTTATTCATTATGACACCATTTTTAAAGTAAAGTATTAAGCTTGAGGTTTCTGTTCAACGTGTGTGCACTTGATTTCGCATTTCTATTCCACAAAGAGAATTGATGCGGACAAGTTATTCTTTATTTTGTTATGGTAAAAGTCGTTTGCATCAAATACTTACACAGGTGCACAACTGAAAAAATTATGCCCTAAAAAGTTCAGGCATTATAACTTTTACAGAAAAATCAATGACAGCAAAATTACAAAAAGAAAGTTAAATTGTTGTAATTTGCTTTTCTAGGTAATTCAGGGATAAAATGCCCCCACATAATGGGCCCAATTAGCTTCTTGGCAAAATGTTGCCCTATCCTAGACCTGATTCATTTAATGTGTCCCCATGGTCAATGGCCGTAATCTTCTCGAAAATAAGAGGCATTTTTTCGACATTCCAAGCCTGCTGGCATTTGGAACTTTTAAGGTTTTCTCGTACAGAATTTCTAGACAGATATGAATCTGGCAGCTCTGAAGGCTATTATTTCAAACTTTTAATTGACCAAATTGAAATGGGGCAATATCTAGATATATGTCTTTTACAAAAAACTTTAAATTGGGTTAGGGCTCATATTTCGAATTGCGTCTTGTGTTTCTAAGCAAAATTTCGTATTTGCTTATCATACAAGTTTCTGGCTTTATATCTTATAAGATAATAAGATAATATTTATGGAAATCGGAGTATGTTTTTCTACATATATGCGAACATTTGAAGATAGTTCTGTTTCAGATATTTATTTTTAGTTGGTAGCTATACCGTACGCCCAGGGCAACCGGTGTGGTCCGGTCACAAACTGGGAAATTTCTCTTCCGTTCGTCTTAAAACTTCTCAAATATGTACCTACATTTTACGAAAATTCAGTTTCAAAAGAAACAAGAGCTCCCTTGAACGAATGGAGTACAGACATTCGCTTACATTTCATTGGGTTCATGTATATCGAGCAATTTACAATTTAGTGATTCATAAAAACATACACGTGACCCATGTGGGCGTCCAAAACTTGTACCTACAGGTTCACGTGTCCGAGTTTCGGTCAGAAAGATTTAAAATCGCAAACAAACCTCATGCTTTCCTTGCGTTTTCGACATTCGTTTAGAGGGTGCACCCTACGTAACTACGTAAGGGAGGCATGGGGTAATCTGAGGGGTGGCTGGGTGGAGATTTGCCAGAAGCCATAAAAACGGATATGAATAGGGTTAAATCCCCAGTAATAGTTATGTGTTATTGAATTTCTGTGACAGGAAATTACCTGCAAAGAATATGGCCGCTGGGGAGGTGACTGTTGTCACTGTTCGAGCCTCGAGACCGAGCGAATCGGGGTGAACCCGGACGAACCTGAGCGAACCCAGATGATCCCGAAACAAGGCTGGGACTCCACCGACACACGGACATTATCTAAGCTGCGAAAACTCAACGGCAAGCGACAAAACGCAACTTGATATAAAAGGGTGTTATTTTCATTTCCCTGTGCGCTTCTTTTGGCCCTTTTTATGCCGCTGTTGTATTTTTGCGCCGATTTACCATCCCTCTGCGGAGACGCCATATCAATCGATGAGGGTTGATTCAACGGCGGGGGGTGAAAGGATTACAGACGCGGGGAGGGATCATACCGTGGGAAACCCGGGGGGGCCTTACACTTTATGGTGCAAAGGGCCAGTTCTGTCTAATAATGTTTACCACGTGAATCGATTTTCCCAACTTTTACGAACAGGAAACGACGAGATGTAATGCCGCTCCTTCGTATTATGAATGAATTTACGATAATGCGGACGAGGGATTGGTTGGGACCAATTTCGTTATTTAAAGTTGGGTGAATGGTTTAAAGATAAGACGGCCAATAGGCCAACTAATCCAAAAAAAAGGGATAGTCCTTTTTTTCCTTGAAAAATATTACATTACAAAAACTTGGTATTAGAACCACGCAACCAAGGAAACCCGAGAAAATTGAATTGTTGATACTTCTCAGTAAATCTTCAGCCCTCTTTGGCTATAGATACAACGAATATAGGGTTTGTGGTCCTACATTATCGCTTGATTAAATTTTTTGAGTTTTTTTTAGAAAAAAAAATCTGCTTAATACGCCATCCAAATTCTATCCCACCAAAAATATACGTATATAAAAAGAAAAATACACCAACAATTTGTGTGAATTAATATGATGTTACATATATGTACATATATTAATTTTTTTCGCAATTATTACTTTAAATAATATCTATGTATATTTACTATTTCAAAGTTCTATAGCTCGATTGGGCAATCCCGCGGTTTAATATGATCTATCAGTTAGTCAGTTATTCAATGAATTGAATACCCAATATTCCTATATTCCTATTACCTATTCCATCAAGACGTAAGTATGAAATTTATACTGTTTTTTTTTAATCTTAGCCTTACTGAAAAAACAGAACATGACCTGGCGCACTTTGTGTGCTTAGAACCACTTTTATATCATTTTTCAAGGGTTCGGCTGGAAATCGGATTTAAGTCCAGTCTTTGCGTAGGCCAATCTAAAACACTGAAACATTGTGTCTAATTGTAAGCCATTCTGATTTTGGCCGTTTGTTTAAGGTTATTGTATTGTAAGTAAGCCCTTATTCCTTCATTTTGTGCATCATTCAGCAATAATAATAACAGAGATTTTTTTTGTTCTGTCCCTTTATTCATAAATAATTTGCCCAGAATTATAATTTTTGAAGATTCGGCCAACTGAACCGACTAATTTTCATCAGTTCAGCAATTTTTCTAGTAGAATGCTTTTCTCTCATCAATTCGATCACACGGTCGTACCTAAAACAATAAGGGTGGATATTTTTCTCATTAAAGCTAATCAACTATGTTTACTTTATGCACCAGCAATCGATGATTTGAGACATGCAAAATGAAAATATTATGGTGATGTTTATTATGATTCGACTTGATAATTGTTGCTTCAATGGACTCATTTCAATCTAGTGAAACATTTAAATTATTAGCAGGCTCGCTATATTTACATTCCAAACCAATTTCTGTCCTGTGTTTTGTTTTAATTTTCAGACTTGAGCTATTAATATACCTAAGTACTTCTAAAAATAAATAGGTATGTACAATGATTCAATTCACTAATGGAAAATCTTATTTAACCTAAATCATCTTATAAGTCTGTCTCAAAAGATCTTTTCTGCAAGAGACAAAAGAATTCTTTAATTCATGCAAACCACAATACCTTCTTCAAATCTTTGCGCCCACCCAAAAGAACCCTCTGCTACTAATTTATACAGCATGACTACGTAATGAAAACAAATAAAATCATTAAAGCATAAACACCAGCAATTTCAGGTTCAACGTAATTGTTAGGAGATAGAAGATACCTTTAAAATTCCCAACAACGTGACTTTCCAGCACGTCATTCGACTGACCCTTAAATATATCTGGTTTCTTCTTTTGCGGGGATAGACAGAGATAGGTAAAGGAACGAAATCGCCTAAACTTCATTAATAGACGTTCCCTTCGAAACTGTTTTCCACTCTTAATGGACAATTTCGATGAAAAATTCACTGAAAAACCCAAACCAATCCGCCCTTTCGCATTTGTAGACAACAAGACATTGGCCCTAGGGGCTTCGATGCTATGCGAGCCCTGGAAACGTGGCTGAGTTCTGATTTTATTCCTTTAAATTTTAAATGAACTTCCTCGACGCGTTCTTATTTAAGATGGAGTCTGACTCCAGTCGGTTCTATCCAAATGCTCCTTCTGGGTGCCTTTCCAGGAAATGAGGATAGTGATGGTGAGGGGAGCGGGGCTGGTGGTGCCGCGGGGATTTTGCCACTGACAAAGAGCGTGGCAGTCATGCGTTTCTTAGGTATAAAGATGAGCTCCAAAAATATAGGGCCCCCTCTATATACACATAAAGGTGTCAAAATAATGGTGACTTTTTTCTTCTTATCGTAAGGGCGAAAAATGAGTTTGTTCGTTTGTTCGCTTGTCACGGCGTTAATTTAAGGTCAAAAGTGAATGACGTTTAATAGCACGCACAGCCTTTTGAATTTTTAAAGATTTCCACTCGGGCGCATCATTCTGCTCGCTGGGGCTTAGAAGCACTTATTTCTGCCTCTACAGATTTGAATGTGAAAAGTTTGCAAATCACTTACCTGCCGTAACGAATTTAAAGATCGCTTTAATTTGTCTACCATTTGCATAATTCAGCGGACAATTTTTAATGATTCTCTTGTGGGCGAGAGGAGAACGAGAATTATCCGGAAGAAAGTAGAAGGGTAACGAGATTTTCGTACAAAACAAATTATGCTTTATCCTTTAACCGTAATTTGGTCGTGATGGAAAAGCTTTTTGGATTATATGTAATTCCAAACAAATATAGGGACAACTTTTTCATTAATTTTTTTCACCTCTTTAAGAACTGTCGAGCTTTTGTCTACAAATACGGTAAAGTAAATTTAGAGGTGGCTTTTCAAGATTTCTTCAGTTTTTTTTTTAGTGGCATTAAAATTCATTCAAAAGGTTGAGAAAGTTTAACGCATTTAAAATAAAGTTTGTTTTATCCACTGTCAGAATAATAAACTTCCTGGAGGAATTTGCATATCATCCGGTGAAACTATTTCAGTTTTTGTTCACTTCTCTAGTCTACTCGAAAAAAAACTATATAATATACGTTTTTTACCGTATATTTTTAATTAATTAATCTTATTTTTTTCTTAAAGTTTTCTAAACTAAACTTTTAAAAGCAAAAATAAATAATGGTTGTATGTAAGTGTAAGTATATAAACATGATTAGGCCATGTTTACAAAATTTGTTGTTCTGAAATGTCTTCTTTGCATAAAATCCCGACTGGTGTACCACAAATTTCTGTTCTTGGCCTATTGTTGTATACAACATTTATATTTCTGATTTTAAATTATCATTTATCATGTAAAAAAATTTTAGGCGATCTTCAAAATGTGTCGAATATGGCCTCAAATTACGAGTACGCAAAGCAGTAAGCAAAATTAAATTAGATAAGAAGCTGGTATTTTTTTAGCATATTCTAGTAACGTCAAAATTTACATTCAGTTCAAAGCAGTGGAAAATAAAATTCTAAAGATGATGTGCAAGCAACTTTACAAAGTGCTATCTATGAATTATAAAAATTAACCTGTTAATTTCAAATTTATTTTGTTAAAACATGTCAATTATTAGGTGTAGTGTTGTCAACATAGTTTTAAGACTTAGTCATTTCTACATTAATATTGAATTTATTTGCTAATTTGAATCTTTAAAATGATAGCAATATTTATATATCCGCAAATTTAATGTTATTTATATGATTTTGGGTGAAATTAATCATTCAAGTTGATCTACCTGAATTTGATATATTCGTTTAATAATTTGATTCATCAGAGTCAAGATTGTTACATAATGCAGCCATGAATTAATGCAATATTTTGGTCATCGTAAAAAGATCGGAGGCTAGACCGAAATTTTCTTTAAAAGTTTTATCTGTTAATGACCTGAGAAATCATAGTAGATTGCAAAAAGATTAAAATCAATCGGTTTATTATCGATTCCTTCCGACATATTGCTTGATTACTAATCAATTAGTGGTCTCAAATTTATTGACGAGGCGGGAAAATGCGGGCACAACTGCCACTCATCATAAAAAAAAAAACGCTAATAGTATGCAAATCTCAGTGGATTGCCACCTTGTTGAAGTCGGGTCAAGTGAAAGTTTGGACTCTGTCTTTGACTATCTTTACAAAAGAAATTTAAAATTGTCTAGTATAAGGCTAAAACATAAATGATATAGTCTGTTTTGTCCGACTAACAAATCATTGCACTTTTGATGTAATTACACAATAAAACTTGGGATTAGCACGTTCTACTGACTGGTCAGCATGAATAAATTTCGAGCCATAACTCTTTCGTAAATTTTCAAATTTTTTTTATTTTATTTTTTTATGAAGCGTGCAGCCTGTGAGAGGACTTTAACAAGCCATTTGGTTGGCACACGTTTGCATAATTTCTGAATTCCGAATGAATCGCAAAGTGAATGCTAAAGGCGCCAATAAAATTTGAATAAATCAAACAAAATTTGATCGCGCCCAACTACTAGGTGTTCATCGCGCGATTTATGCAAACCATGGCCGCGGCTTATTTAGACAGACGCTTTGTTCACCTGCTCTTTTTTGTTTTTTTTTTCTTCTACATTTTCCAAACATTTGTACTTGGGCAAAATTTCGTTATTGGGTTATTGCGATTTTACGACCCTGTTTTTCCATTAGAAGCGCACCCACCACCAAATAGTCAGTCAGACAATCTGTGCGCGGTGTCGCAAAATCGAATGGAATTCTTTAAATATTCATCAAAGCGCAATGTAGGGGCACAATTTCGACAGCCAGTTGACTTTGACTGGCTTGAGATAGGAGGGAAAAATTATTGCTGCGGGAAGCAAATAACTGCTGCCGTCCCAACATCCTTAATTTAATCGAAATGAGCAGAATTGGAAGACAATTAAAATTAAATACCTGGCATGAGCGCCAAAAATGCTGTTTACCTGCGTTTAAACGAGTTGTGTGGAATGTTTCAAGCACAACCTTCTTAAATGTTAAGGCTGCTTCGAAGGGGCCCTCTGAGAAAAATTTACAGTGTTGGCCTTTCCCAAAAGCAAGATTTATCGCCGGATGGAAGGAAATGTTAATTTTTTTTTAAATTCAAAAAATTATGTCGTTAATGAAGTGCAAATCACTGCAAATGTTGGTCTGATGTAAACTTGATAAACGACTTGTAACATGGTGTCTAATCAGTTCAAAGCAGATTGTTTATGCATAGGCATTTATCTTCCTTTCGGTCGTTTAATAGGTGTGAATTTTAAAGTATTTCTTAAATCGATAATTAAAAATTGTTGCGTTGTGTAAAATATGGACAATTTTCTGTTAGATTAAAGTGAATTATTTCATCACACATAAATTTTTATATGTATATGACTAAAACTTTGGTAACGCGAGACAAGAACTGATATCTCTTTGGCGCATAATTATAGTCTCTTACTCTATCTGATAAAATAAAATGAATAAATAAAGGTCGAAAGCCATTCGGTCTTATTATATATAAATGATGTTCCAAATTGAAGGACTTACGCTGGCTTTACAACACAAATAAGTACGTTAAATGGTATCTCATGAGATATCATTTGCAAATGGCTGTTGAATTTTAAAAAATTCAAGGTAGTTTATAATTTCGGTATTCCGGTATTCCGGTAAATAAGTTCTAATGGGTTTTAAGAGTAGGTACTTAACTGATTTTAAATTCACTGACAGTTTTAATATGGCAAGTAAAATCTGAGCAATGTTCTTTAAAATATTTAGATTCATGAAACTGAAGAAAATTGGATTGACTTCCAAGAATAGACTGGACGTTACCTAAATATTTATTCTAGGGAAAGTGCAGTTTTGTGCATGAGATAAATATTTAATATTTTTTCCTCGAGGAAACACTGATTTTAATTTCTCAACCTTCAATTCTAATATACTAACTGCAACGGTGGTTCAACTGTGGCTAAGTCAAATACATACTGCTGCACTATATCTTTTTTAATTCAATTAGTTTATTTAAAGCAAAACAGAAATTCTGAATTTCCGGGACTACTCCCTATAATACAGTTTCAGATATTTTATTTATGAATATGAAGCTTGCTTTTCCGTGTGCAAATTATTTCAGACTTGTGTAATTTAACCCGGTATGCATATAACAAAACATAATTTTAACGAAACTAGATTTCAAAAAGTGGAATTAAAAAAAAAAAAAAAGATATTGAATAGGGGAATAATTATATAGTTAGAGCCAACCAATTTACCATTATTTTCTCAGAAATGTAAAATTCTTTAAGACGATTACTCACGTAAAAAGTGTAATTTTATGTAAGACAACGAAATATTTCCATAATCTCTCTAGCGTGATATGTCACCATCTAGTTGAACTAAATTGCAATGGAATTGAGAAAATGGCAATGTTATAACCAACAATGGGAGAAGCTGAGAAATTTCAACCTCATTAGCGCGAAAAAGCAAAAGCTCAAAAGAAAAACGAATAAAATTAAAACTTCATCTGCCGTTCGCATCTAAGAGCGCGCAGTGAAATTCATTTTCCGGTGAGTAAAAATAGGTGAAAAAATTGAGAGAAAGGGGGAAAATATCATCACATGTTACCCTCATTACCCAGAGTAAGTCTCGTGCAATTTTATTATAATTTTCGTAAAATTGAGACTGGCGAGAAATTTTATATAGGGTCTTTTTCTCGAGTGAATGTGACTTTCTGCACCCATTTATTTTTCAGAAATTTTACTAATATATGGGCAAACAACAAATTTACTGAAGGTGAAGTTAAATGACGCCTAGAAGTTATAATTCTTTTATTATTTAAAATTACTTTAATAACTTCAAAAATAATTTCAATTTATGTAGAAAACACATCAGTTTTATGAAATGTATAAAGTGTTATCATAATTACTAACAGTCCCTGATTTTTGTATTTATATTTAAGTCAAACTCATCCTAATTTCAAAGTGCCATTGATTTTTCAACAATAAATCGTGAAATAATTATTGGTTTAATGTTGTGGTAGAGCACGGCATGTTATTTATTTTATTTTTGGAAAATAATTCTATTTCAATCTAAAAATTGGATTCACTATTACGAAAAATGGCTCAAAGAATTTGATATTTTTAGTTAGCGAACCGTATTTTTTTTTTGCCTTGCTTTTCTTAAGCCCTCTCACATGGAATCTCCTTGAATCAATAGATAGGGAAAATTCCTTTGGCATTGGCAAGGGACAAGACACTCCATCATTTCTAATTTATAAATTTCTGAAAGATTGCCTTTATGTACTGAGCATACAAAGTGGATCCTGCACGGGCCGGCATTGTTGGCTCAAAATCCCTGAGCACACAATGAAATTCATCAGGCGCTCCAGGCTCATCCCGGCGGGGGTAACAAATTCGCATCTTCAAAACTTTCTGCCTTATTCACCTAGGTATCAAACTGACAGGGCAAAAAATATTAAGCTAAGCCTACAGTGTTCAATAACCGCGTCGAAGTCTCAATCGTGTACGTGTGTGCGAATGTAGAACTAAGGTAGGACCACATGCGGGGAGAAACACCGACAAATCCCTCCGAGTAACCAATTTATATATCTCCGGCTTTCAGAACGGCGCTAAACTACGGGCGAGGAAGTTCGAAAAACAAATTGAAAATGAATTTTATCTTGCTCTCAATATTTGCTTCAATAAAACTTTTCGCCCGTCCGTCCCTCTTTCTCTTAATTCGAGGATTGCGATGACTGCTCTCCACTCCAAGTCAATACGACAGCGTTTAATTATTGTGGTAAATCCTATGACTTCCAAATACTTCCAGGTAATCCAAGACACTTGTAATAATTAATATGGTCGGACGAGTGACTTCCTTCTTGCCGGTAATGTGTGTTACCGCGTTCCAGATACACCTTCAAAACCTCTGAATTAAACTCAAAACTTTATTGAGAAATTTTTATTAAGCTGCTTGGTTTTATTTATTGAATAAATAATTATTCCTTTTCTCAATTCAGTTTTATAATAGGAAACTTTATTCCTAAAAAAAGTAAAGCTCTCTTATTATTTTATTGGCAGTACCGCACATTAATTAAACGAAAAATGTTAGATGCGCTTTTCTAAAAACTACATTTGTAAAGACGGCGACCACTATTATAAAAACCACTCGACGGATCTAAGCGAAATTTATACATGTTATTCTGAACATAAAAAATTATAGCGCTTTAGAATTATAACAATATTAATAAAAAATCGGCTTTCTTTAAAGTCGATCAAACACTTTAATCGTCGGACATTCAAAACATTTCTCAGTCGGATTTAGATCAAGTAAATTTGATGACTGTAGGGATACCCTTTGAAGAAATAATATTTTTGGTAGTTCCCGAGTTCGCGGAGAAAATGAAAATCAAATAAAATTAAATTTACCAAACCCCAAATGCATTGGAAAAAAGAATGAGAAAAAGTTGAATTTGTCATTCTGGCATCACCTAAGAAAAGACAACCCTTTAAAATTATCCCGAAATTTTCAAGGTATAATTTGCCCAAAGCTCATAGTGCAAATTTCAAACAAGCTTTATGATGATTCCTTAATAATGGATTCTTTACTGGTGTCTTGTAAACAGGGTGTGGAGAGAAATTTAAGTTTTCTGTCTACAAGTTTTGTATTTTCTCTCGTTGGTATACCATTTTCTGTTAATTGTCGCCTAATTCCAAAAATTGGGCAAATTACGTTTTCCGAATGACCAACTTCCCCGCTGTGCTCTCATTTAGATATAAACTTTTTCTTCGTCGCTCAAAATGTTTCCTTTTGCCATTTTGAAATATGGTCACTAATTACAGAAGTCATAAATATAATTTATTAACGAGAATGCAAAGAAACATAAAACAGTATATACCGTTATCAAACTAACGTCACGTACAGATTGAAAGTTTACAAGAAAATTATAGCAATGATTCAAGACCTTTTTGAGAAATTCACAATATATTTTATAGTTAAAGGTACGAAACCCTTGAAACTTGAAACACACTCGCATTTCAGGGTGGTATTTTTCTTTTAGTTTTATTTAAAGTAGCTGGAAGTATCCAGCGCTGCCGGGTTATTTTTAATATATGTACATAAATTATACTTAAATATGTACTGTATAATACATTTATAAATTAATTAAATCAAATTGAATTTCAAAACTTCTATAGAAAAAAAAAATGAAAGGTATTTTTATCCGACATTGAAAGAAATTGATTCTATAGTCCCAAAAATTACCTCAAGCGAAGTGACAAACTTTTTCTCTTTATTATAAAATTATTGAGTTTGATATTCGGATTAAAATTATCTGAAGCTGATGAGCTTTATATATTTTAAAGATTTGGGTAAAGTGGTAAATGGTCTCGTCGGGATTCAGCGCCTGTATGTGGTGTACAAAATAATATAGGCCTAGTCATAATGAGGTGCTTTTGCTGAAATAAAAAAAGAAAAAACACCTTATGTGCATTCTGGTTTCCTAAAGCATTTTTCGCTGTTTAATGAACAAACAGAACATTTCCTGATTAACATTGCCGACACCTCGCGTTATAGCCATAGAAGTCACGCTATAATTGGTCTGCGACAGATCCATAACTTCATGTTTTGCATAACAAACCATGGCGGCGGCGGCGGCGGTGTTCTGGTCTTGTTCGATTCTTAGTATGCAAAGCACACCAGTGACAGCTTAATTAAGAAATCGAAGCAGCTCGAGTGCGGCCCGTCGCCGACTAGGAAGTGTTTCAATGCCGCAAAAGAGGACTACCGCGAGGTGCTAAAAAAACTAAGGTAACACACCCCAAAAGCCTTTCCAAGGAGATTGATCCCAAGGTATAAATTTAATGCAAATCGAGAACGAGAGACGTTCGCCCCCCCCCGCAACTTTTCATTTCTCCGCTGAATAAATTTCATAAAAATTTTAACACATTTTCACTGCGAAAAATGTGAAATGCATGAAGCCCCAAGGAGAAAATTGCGTGCGCATGAAAAATAGTTGTGCCGGGGCCTGGTGGTGTATTTTATGTTTAATGCTTATGCTATGGTATATGTATAACAAGCAGCACCGCAGTGGCAACGGCACACGGTGGAAAAATAAAAAAAATAAAAATAAAATGAAATAAAATAAAAGCAGCCAGACTCGCTCACCTTGGTCGCAAATTGCTGTTTGATTTTGTCTGGACGTATGCGTTTTATAGTGTGACGCAACAAAAATTGAGGTACAGGTAGAAACAACAAATCTGCAAAGGTAACACCACACCACCGACTGGGTCAGGCCCCAAAATGGAAAAGGTGCCCCTAAGAAGCTGAAAAATTAACGTTCTGTCGAATGTTGGCTCATTGGCGAGGGGAGGTGCGTCGTCGGTTTCAAGATCATTATCTTCGCATGACCATTTCGGTTGATGGATTAAGAACAATGGACAGAACTTGTTCTGTTACACTTTCAGATACGTGTAGGTACCTACGTGTCGCCGCGGTCTTCATAATTCTTTCAACCGCTGCCCACACGCAACAAACTGAACTAAGTAGGAAATGCATGGACAACAAGCTGTCGCCACTACGAATTTTGCAAGGTTGCCCTGTTCCTGTCGCTCTCTTTTCCATTTCAACATTGTCGACCTATCGAAAAAAATTTATGTTGATCTATGTATATTTATAGGGTTTCGTATTCCGCAAAAGGAAAACACATATCACCCTTATAAGATCACTCTGTCTATTAGACGTCTTGTTTTTTTCGAAAACGACATTCTATATACGTTAATTTTAAATTTGGCACAATATTAGGTCTCTGTGACGCGCACATATTTCGACAGTCAAAGATTATTAAATACTGATAACCCTGCTATAACACGGTTTCGCTCTTACACAATAAGAAAATTGCAGAAACATTCGCATAACACGATTTTAGGTTTGATTCTAACAAGTTATTGAAATGCCGGAAACCCTTTTGTGCAACATTTACAAAATTTGTGCATTATGTTTTATAGTGTGGTATACTCGATACATAATTGTACACCCGCACAAAAATAAAGTTAATTTCAAGGAAATTTATACTCTGGGCAGATCATATAAATGAAATTGTAAATTTGATGTATTGCCAATTTCAGAAAGATCTTATCCTCTTTGAATTTCTGAAAGGAATTCAGTTCAGACGAATATTCCATCAAACATAAATTTCGACAGAAATTTGATTTTAATTTCATTCAAAGCAATCCTAATAGTTGTGAAATTGAACTCGCTTGAAATTCTAAATTTTGTTTATTTGTGTATTACTAGTAGGTATTACTGTGAGCTGCTTACAGCTTTATCCTAATAATAAAGTTGAGTTTTGGGTCTGGGTCTACAACACATCTAAATATGAGGAATGCGAATTTAAATGAAATTAGAACAGAAATTTCTTGTTTTACATACATTAATTCTTGCAATAAAAGTTTTGTGGAATTTTATAATGAATACCGCAAAATGTTTTTGAAATGTATGCTCCATGAATCAGTTGATATTGAGTGTGAATCATATTTATAGGTAAAAAAAAACAGCTGATTTTTGCGTCAATCTAAATACGAGTGAACAAATTTGTTTTGTGTTAACTTATAAGACAATAATAAGATTTTCCTCCAAATTTGAATGAAAAGTATTGTTTCCATCAAAAGAATAAATATTCGTATCGTACATACAAAATGCAATGTAAGCTGCAAAACAGATAATCTGAAAAATCACAGCTTCCCGAGAATTGAAGTGAATCGACATGAATGTTTTAAACAAAATTGAATTCCTATCAAGATAAATCTGCATTTTCTTTTGAATTCATGTCTTACACTTGATTAAACCTCAATACTTATCAGTTTGAATTCTAAGAAAAATCTTGGAATCGATGAAGGCGTAATTTGTACCATTCAATTTCTTTGTTTTCCATTTTAACTTTAACGAATTTCCCATATAAACACTAAAGTCGCCTTATTCTGTCACCATGTTCGAATGTAATCTTCGAATTTTGTTTATGCAGTTGCCAAACAAGAGAACGAACATCTACTGGAAAAGTATACACATAAACTTCGTCTCTCGGAATAAGAAAAGTTTTTGGAAGTAATAAAAAATTACCATATGCAAAATGTGATAATATCTGTTATTATTATAATATTTTGTTTGCGGTGGCAAGATTTTGTAATGCAATAAATAAAATTAATTGTATCACTTTGTCTTTGGTCGATAATTTTACAAAATTGCAAATGCTCTCTTGCTTTAGAAAAAATATTGCAGGTAGTTTAGAAAACTGCACAAAAACTTTGTTGCCTATTACTTCAATAAACGAATTCGATCATTCATAATTTCAACGGTTTTCAATTACCTCTTCTTGAAAATGAGTACTGAATAAGGTATTAGGTATTTTCTAGAAACAGTGCACTAGTAATTGAAAACAATTGAGCTCATCATTTTCAGCCAATAAAAATTTTGATTTAATCTGGATTTCATTTGACTTTCTGGAGGCAAACCAAGACGGCTCTTATAAGAAATATCTATGCGAATTTCAATAGAAGATATGATATCAGTAAAAATTATGATCACCATATTGGATCATAAAATTGAAATTTATTATAGCAGCCATAAATATTTTATAAATTTTAGTAAATTTAGATTTATTTTTTACAGTGGTCGTCTATATTTTTCTATTTATAATTACTTTTAAAAAAATGGTACCTAATAATTAAATCTAATTGTTATATTTTTTTGTTTTTCAGGTAAGTGGAAATCCACTTCTTATTCTTCTTCTTCTTCTACAATTGCGGTCCAGGTAAGAGTATGTGTTTAAACTTCCCGCTTCTAACATCCTTTTGTTTGTAATGTGTGTAAATTAGCAACTACCCCAAAGTTAACCTCGATTTAATCCAATATTTGTTTTAATCCATCCCGGCTTCCGTCGCTGCCTGGCTGGAGGCTCGAGAAAAGCAATCATCTTGAATATTAAGCAAACACTCGATGAGTGGGCGGATGGTTTCTTAGGATGCGCATCTTTGGTGCGAATTTCGTAAAATCGGCTCATTATGTGCAATAAAATGATAAAATAAGCACTTTTAACGCCCTTCCACACCTTCGACAAAATTGTCGCGCAATGTAGAAGAGAACATTCAACCCGGGGAGGGGGCGATGTGGGAGCATGGGACGGGGACTCAGAATTTGAAATTTGCACCTCTTATTCCTGAAGATGATTATGAGCGAGATAACGCATGAATTATGAAAATCGAGACCTAAGCGCAAACCCTGAGGGTAAAATCAAAGAAAAGCACATGCTCACCACCTTGTGCGTGTCAGTCACCGTCTACCGGCAAGTCATCCTCATTTTTCTTTTATAATGGGGAAAGGTTTTATTTTCTAAATAGCTCCGGCGGAAGAGTTATTACCAGTGCGCGGAGGGGAGTCGGGCGGGCAGACATAGATCCGTGGCTTTCTTTCTGTAAGGACGTTAGTCATGCCGCATTTGACATGTTTTAAGGACGCAAATAAAAGGCGACTCAGATTCGCTTTGCAAAAGACTAGGGCGCTTCCTTCCTGGCTGCATAGGCACAATTCGCATTGATTTTAACCCCTCCTCCCATTTCCATGGCACCTGACGACTCTGGAAAATACTCCCACCGCAATAATTGAAGACGGTCGGGAAATTTTCTTGACTGTGTATAGGAACCCACATTTTTTTACTGGCGTTTCGTGCATTTCCCCCGTATATTTTTTTTTTTCTAGAAATATTTTTTTTTTTTTTTAACTTTAGCACAGTCATTAAAATAGGCGGAAAAGGGAAAATTTTACAGAAAAATTTATGGTTGCCTACTCTCCTGACCCAGAGGACCCATCTTTTATGGTGACGGTGAACTGGCTGCAGCGGGGTTATAAAAAAAAAAAAAAATGTAGGCAACTCATAATTTGCGGGAAATATCACCAATGGGCTTTGGTATTTCGCAAAAAGGATTACAGTTGAAATGCCTTGCAAATAGAAACGAAAAGTTTGAAATATGGGCACAGGCAACTTATTTTCACTTTTTCAGAAAACCTTTGAATTCGTTTCCAGTTGGCGGGGATTTTGTTCTATAAAAAAAAAAAATAAAATAAAAATTTGTTTCTATCAAAAGATGGAGAGATTTGTGGAAGTATACTTTCTACCTTGAATTTGTCATAGGCCGGAAAATTTGTTCACAAGGATATAGCGAAATATTCCGGTTTATTTTTAGAACCTGGTAA
The DNA here is from genome assembly GCA_933228815.1 of Machimus atricapillus. Taxonomy (NCBI): domain Eukaryota; kingdom Metazoa; phylum Arthropoda; class Insecta; order Diptera; family Asilidae; genus Machimus; species Machimus atricapillus. The sequence continues at coordinate 11,097,033 of OW121785.1, forward strand.
AGGATTTTATTTTTAAAGCTATAGGTACCTGTCAAAGTTTATTTTATTTTACCTTCTTTTATATAATTTTAAGAAGGAAAGGAGCCAATAGCACCGGTACGTCGTTATTTTTAACAATCACTCCTTATTTTGGTTTGTATGGGAAACAAATCTGTTCAGACTACGGATATCACTTTGAATTCTGTTGGAATCAAGAATATGAGTGAATAATTTGGATAATAACTTAGTATTTAAATAAACCATTTTTTTAAAACATTTTGCATGTTCTATTTCCAGACAAACTTATATTGTCCGGATTTGTCATAAAAATTGTTTAGTCTGATTTTATAAATCTGTGTTTTGCCAACCATATTTTTACAATATGTTCAGCGATATATTTATGCAGTTATGCTTTTCTGTATTGCATTATTTTCGTCGTCTGAGTCTATCATTCTTACGTTTGCATATGTAAAACCTAAAGTTTGTACTTTTGTACAAATGCCAAGCCTATCCAATTTAAGGTAGTGTATCCTGTACCCAGAGTGCCTACTAATATGGTTAAGGATGCAATATTGATTTCTTTTCAATATAAAAATATTCCAGAACATTCTTGTAATTGCCTCGATTTATTGCATTTCGCTAGAGATATCCCCAACTTCGAAAATTATGACTAAAATTAGTAAATTTTGTGCATTATCTTCATATCTATATTGAGCAAAATTATTACATAAATATGTAAAATTCAATTTTGCGTTACAACATCAATTGGGATTCATTAACTCTTTAATTATGGTTGTGGACACACAACAAATCTAGACCCGCAGCTACGAAGTGGATGTATGGAAAAAGGAGTTTCTCTTTAATAATAAATATTATAGCTGATTGCCACGTTGCAGCCCATGTTCATAAATATTCATTTACCTATTATGTTTCTACCTGCGTTAAAATATGAAAGCAAACTGGTTTTAACGCGTGAGGAAGCTTTTATTTTCAATTAATCATGTGTTGTTCGAATATTTAAAAATTGATAGAATGCTTCAGTTTCTGCCGAAGTGTTAAAAATATGTATTTTTGTTATTTATCATATTTTTAAATAATTTTAAAAATAATAAAGAATAACTCTTCATTTTTTTTTACATTTGAATATATCTTAAAAATTGTTTCACTCAGTTAGGTGAGTCTTAGACATATCCCTGATAATAAAAAAACAATTTAAGATTCATGGCGAAGCAAGCACAGACAGATAGACAAAAATAAATTGTTTGAACAATTTCACTAAAAGCATATACCTTATATATAATTCTAACTAAAGTATTTACGATATCAAAGCTCAAAGACTTTGGGAATTAGCAGATACAGGGTGCTTCAGTTAAAACGATAAGCGTTTTTATTTCAAAAACGAAGACCAAATCATATGAAGTGTAGAGAAAATGTGGTTTAATGGTGACCAATAAAACTCACATTTACTCCAATTTTCTTTCTTTAAATTCCCCCAAAAAATAACCAAGAACTTCCACTCCAGATCTTAAGAAAATATTAGCGGCTTTAATTGTCCTTATTTCTTTTTTACGTCGTTTTTTCCGCATTCTATGGCACAAAACGCAACAAAGGGCGCATATTAGAAAAAGCGCCGCAACCCAACCCACAGACGTACTGAACCCTATTTAAAAAGTAATGAGTTTCCTACTTTGGCGGAAACGAAAGGATTATGTATAGAAAGGTTTTTATGTACGATTATTTTTTCAGCTTCCTTTCGCGAGTACTAACCTGTAAACTTTTGCATACGATGAGTTTTCATTATTGGAAAACAACGCGAGCGGATGGATGTTTGAGCAGTCTACTGTAACATTTATGTTTCAACATTAGCATTCCTTTCTCGTCCACTAATCATTCAAATAGGTCTTGATGCATCCTTGAAGGCGTTTAATTTGTTTAAAATTTCCTTAAATTTTATAGGGCAGTTAGAAAGCATTGTTTTCAGTTTACTTTAAATTGAAACAAGTTAGGAAATCACTTACGATAGTTTTCTTCAACAAGTAATCGCAGAATGTTAATTTAATTTTACAAATTGTAGGTATTTCGGATACATAATAAATTTTATCATAATCAAAAATTTTGGCGGTTATACGATTAAATATCCTTCGCATTTTGGGATGATTTTTTAGAAAGCTTCAGAATCGATCTACATTTCATTAAAAATTTAACTGAAATATACCTACATAACTCAAAAATTATAATTCAACTTTTTCGTCTTAGTTAATTGTAATTTTTTTCTTGAACAATAAGTTAAGTTAGGCACAAATTGAGTTTGAGGTCTATTATGATAAAACTTCGTAGGAATGTCCATTTAGAGTCGAAAGTGACGATTATGCAAAAAAAAATAATAATTTTATCGGTCGCGCTTATTTTTCCTAAACTATTTAAAATTCTGAAGAGTTTTGCGACACAATTTCTTCACGCTCACAATCTTTCTTGAAAATTATGGAAAAACTTCAAATTAAAAATCTTTCTATCGAATTTCTGTAAATGTACAGCAGTACCTACTACAAATAAGGAACATTTTACTTTACTTCGATTTATCACTTCATAACACAAATGCTTGCTCGTTACTGTCAATAAGTCGAAAGTTATATTAACCTTTAATTCGTTAGTTTTTTGCAACGAAATCTTGTAGGTATATCGAAAAAATTGTGCCACCAAAATGTCAATTTTCGTTCATTTGGATGGTTGTTAAGATTTGAAAGAAAATTATGAATCAAAAATTTCTCCTAAATTCTACATTGTTTAAATTATTGGTGGCTCTCAGAAAATCGGTGTTAAATGTTTCAAGGATTGCTTATCCATTATATAAAGGATATTTGAGGAATAAGTACTGTGAACAAACAGCTCTGCTTCAGTTTTTCCTCAAATAATTCTAAGTAAATTTTGTATATGTTCAGGGAATTAATGGTCTAACAAAAAAGGCTATATATGTATTATTTTATTTGGCTTAAGCCAGGGTTGATCTAGGCTTAAATTGGCTTTAACTCAGCTGTTCCCGTAATGAGCTAAACTTAGTAGAACTGAATCTAGTTCTATATGCCAAGCTTCAAGCTAATAATCAATAGGCCTATACATATGAAGAAATATGTATTCATAGTAATTATTACAAGTAAATCATCTAATAGAAATCACGGGCAACGTCGGGTGTGAACAAGGTTGTAGTTTATAATTTTATTTGTCTATGTACATATAATAATCAAACAAAAATTTCAAAATAGTTTTGTGTTTTAGACCCTTGGAAAATGAATTTACTTTAAGCCGTCAAAGTATTTTGGCGCCTTAATTAATTGCATTGCATTTAAACTATTACCTAATGTATTTTGAAAATTTCGGTTTATTTAAAATTATATTATTAATATACCTAAATATAATAACTACATTTTAATAGAAGGTGGGGAAGAGACAGATTTTTAATTGCGCTTTCGTTCGATGAAGTAGCACAGGCAACAGTGTTAAAATAACACAAAATTTCTGGAATTGTATAGTCGGGTCCACTTATAACCAAGCCACGGAGTCCCTACATCATTCACCAAATGTTACCTAATTAATATTATAATATTTAGTAAAATATGTGTATAAAATTCCCCATATATGTGTAATTTGAGAAGATTTAAAAATAATATTTTGGTTTTGGCTGAAAATCGTGACTTCCCATTTATGTACTAACTCTATTAAAAACTAGAATTTAGTCGTACTAATGCCTCTTTGAATGTGCTGTTGTTGTTGTTTGTATGCCACTGCACTACTACTATATAAAGACCAATCACCTTTGATTACCCAATTTAAAATAAGAATTTTTTTCAGTAGTTAAATGTGCCAATACCAGCGAACATTTAAAATATAACAAAAAGCAGAGACAACTTCTTCTCTCAAACCCTTAAATTACTATTTAATAACTAGGATATGGTGACATTAAAGCTCATCTCATTTAATGCTAAAAATTTTTACTACTTTTATGTTCTAAGTGTTGTTACATTTGGGGTTGCATAAGACAAATTTAATAAGTTAATGAAGAAGTGAAAACATGCTTTATGGGTAATACTGTTAAATATTTTTGTTGTGTATTGCCCACTAATAATATCAATTTTGGCAAAAAATGTAGTTACAAGATCAACGTAGAAAGGGGACCATATGCAGGTATACATACATATACCTACAGGATGTCCTAATAGCTAGAAGAGCTACCTAATGGCTGCCTAAATAAATTTAATTTGAACTCAGTAAAAATCCTCTGGTTTTAGAGATATTTGGCAGTGTTTTTAAATTTGAGGAAATTACTACTAAGCTCGATTCAATATTTTCGGTATTATGACAACAAATATTGATATTTTCTATATTTTTAGTAGTTATGTTTGATAGCTCCAATAATTCAGAAGTCTAGGAAAGAAATTATATACATATAAGAATGTCTACTTTATGATACCTATAAAAGAGCTCATAACATAATGCAAAGTAAGTCTTGGCGTTCAATAAATATAATAAAACATAATATTTTGTTTTCACTTTTTCACTAATTTTAAAATATCGATTCTTCGCAACGCAACACCACTAAACAGTTTGATTTTGACGATTTTTATAAGATAACGATCAAAGTAAAATAGTAAAAAATTGTTATAAAATGAGATAAGTGTTTCATGTAACCATACTTTGTCTATTACTTACATAAATTGAGATGAAAGCATGTCCCTCATCTAACCCCATCTCCTCGATAGAATGCTTGCTTAAAAGCAGTTCATTTATTGTTTTTGCTTGTACTAAGTCCATCAAATAAGTTTTCTGTGTAAATCCTTTTTATCTTGCGCCGAAACTCTATGTGAACGTAACGCAGTAGAATATTTCTGTTAGCGTTTGTTGTCTTGTATTATTTTGATTTAGAATTAACTCACATATAGAGCCACACTAGAGAATTAAAACAGAGACAGCATAGAACAAAACAATCAGCATTAAAAAAAATAAAAAATGCTTTTCTTTATTATCTTTCCTCTGCTTTCTACTGAGCAGGAAATATTGATTTTATCCTTTTCAGGTTTCAGACACCTATCAAAGCGTTTGCCTGCCTTACGTCAACAAGGTAAGCTCCAGTTAAAATTTTACAAAGTAAAAAAAAAAGTCGTTAATGTTTGCAGTGGTACATCGTATTTGATATCGTGTGTTTTGGGTCACTTTCTTGCTTAGATAAAAACTCTGCTCCTTAGGACGACAGCACTTAATTCAATTAAATTTTGTAAAAAGCATTCCATTCAATTTCTTAATTTGTAAAGGAACAGGATACAGTCGCTTTCTTCTGAATATCACAAAAGCTTCAGATACTGGATGTTATCCTCTTTCTCCCATCCTGAATAATTTTGGTGGTACCAGAGAAAATCTTGGCAAGACCAACAAACTATTATTCCCTTTTAATAGAGAGCCGAATGACAACATACTTAAGAATAATTTCTGGTTCCTTTAAGAATACTTAAGGAGGAATCCTTATGGCTGGAATGAAAAACGTAACGCACAGGGCGGCACCGGGGTAATGTTAGACGAAGTACAAAAGCCAGTCGTTTTTCCTGCCAAGATAACAATGATTCTACAAAACGGGTGTTTTCTTTAAATACTACTCCACTGTAGCCTTCCCTCCCCGCCGGGTTCTACCACCGTCTCGTCCTTTAAGAGCTTTGTTGGATTCTTACTTCGTCTTTTCTTTATGTGCTCGTTTTCTTGATTATCTCTCAGTTGGAAGGGTTTTGCAGAGCTTTTGTAGCACTTTGTAGTCGGCCAACGCGGTTAGCAACAGCTCCACATAGAGGATGACATATCGCATTTTCAAAATGTACCCAGAATCCTTGCGGGGGCAGGGGGTGTGCCCCTATGTGTGCCGTCTGTGCACAATTTTGTGAGATCTAAGACGTTAAATGTGCTACGCCCCGAGGCCACCTTTTAATAGGTTGCACAAAGACTTTTTTTGTTGTCTTTGACATCTTCTGATGGAATCATGTTGAAACTAATTCACATGATTATGCCAGAAAGATGGGGAGCAGATCCTGACTCATTAGAGATAAATGAGATATTATAGGGGAGGCTTTCGAGAGCAGTTTTAGACAAGTGTATGCAGTACCTGAAATTCAGGTATCTCGAGCTCGTTATGCACCTGAAGGATTTTGCTCGTAATTAAAGAAAACTTCTTTTGCACCGTGAACTAGTTATTTTCTTCGGTTTGAGTGGCCCTTAAGAGGAACTTTGCGGATTTTAGATAGTACTGGTTAATGAGACCCACTACAAGTTTATTACCACCTTTTTCTTAGAAAACAAAAACATCTTGAACCCCTTTCGCGAACCATTGTGTCCGCATTCAGCACTCCGAGCTGCATCAACGGTGCTTCAATTAGACATCAGTGGTTAAAGCATTTTAACTGACGACTCTCGAAATAAAGTGTAGTTTCTTTAAAAGAATGCTAGTTAGAAGAAATCTAATCGCAGAGTGTGCTGTAATTGCAAATTGTGTTTTTTAAGAACACTTTTGTATTTCAGTTTCCTCAGAAAGCAGGAGCAACAATTAGTAAAAATCCTTATTCTTATTAGTCATGCAAACTTTATTTCGAGATTCCCACTTGACCTTCTAAAAGTATAAAACTATAGCATAGCTAAAAATTGATACATTAATTTCCGTACGAAAGTCTTCGAGACATTGAAAAACCAATGAGCATAATTTTATATACTTAAAACTCCTTTGTCGAGAAAAAACGTGATAATTTTGTGCCTTAACAAATATTTGAGGAAATCATGGAAAATTTTCAATAAGTTCTAAGTTTGCAATATCATGAAATGGCATCCTTTAACAGTTAAAATTTAAATATACAAGCTTGAACAAATAAAAGGCTAATATGGTTTTCTATTTGTTAGAAAACCCTTTAATTGGAGAATTTGATCGCCAAATCCAAGGCAATGATTTTTTAAAAAAAAATAAAAATGTTAATGCAATAAAACCCTATACGATTTATACGTGTTGCAAACAACTTAGCAGATGAAAATACACCCAAAATATTTGACAAGAAAAACTAAGTGTGCTATTGCCCAGCCAGTCGTTACTTTTGGAAACCCATTTTAATCTTTAATTATTTTGTTTTACCTTATCACGGTGTAAAAAGTGATGAGGTAGATTGATAATCATTTTCTCAACTTGGAAAGGTAAAGCAGCAGAAATTGAGTAGTAAACAAAGTTATTAGATATATTAAATAATTATATTATATAATATGGAATTGGTGGATCACACTTGTCCACAAAACTTATAAAATTGCTCAAAAAACACCGGCAGAAAGTGACCACGGGTAGGTCAGCTGTTAAGATCAGCGAAGCGCCAATTTCAAGGTCGCAGCTTCGAGTCCTGCCCCTGGTGATAGTGACTACTTTTTTAAAAAATTTCCACATAGGCCTATATTTCTATTTTTACTTATAAACTCTAGAAGTAAGGCTGACCCAAAATGCAAGTTCAGTTTATAGATATTAACTTGTATAGACATTTTAGATGCAATAAGTGTATTGAATGATTGGCACATGTCTTTTTGCATGATCCGGAGCAAATGTACAAAAATGTACATTGCGTATGGCGTGCATCAACTGCCTCAGATTAATCTCAAGTCAACCTTCACACCGACGTATGTAATTGATACCACTGAAAAAGGTTTATATAACCCGAACAAGAAACTTATCAGCAGTACTGATCGTGCCAGATAAAGCTTTTATATAGTTATATAGTCAGATTAAGTAGACAAAAGTCACTTTTTATATACCAGCTACAGCAGCAACCGTGCCGCGAATTGCTTCGGCATTGACCCTAAAAATTCGCATTCATTTTAAAAAAATAGCTGAAGCGAAAAATTTCTGTCTGAATGGATGATGCGAAGTTTCTTTTCGATGACTGTATTATAATACCTATAAGTCGCATAGTAAATAATTAAGTTGCTCGATAAAGCTTTTAAATTTTACTATTGCTCAAGATGACGCTGTATATCGATCGGCGTCTCATTACAATAGAGGTGATAAATTTAAAATTACTATCGGAGCTAGAACCACGGCCCAAGGCATTCATTTCTTGTTTATCTTTGAAAACACCCGGCAGCACCACAAGACAATCAATTTAAATGAAAGCAATCAGAAACAATATCCCGCCCAGTGGTTGCCATCGTTAAATGGTTCTGTCAAAATTTAATTGAAAATCATTGTCACGACTCCGCAAAACATCTATTAATTTTCTTTGATGGAAAACTGATATTGCTGGCCCCCCTCGCGCTTCTGCCTTCCGCGGACCGCCCTTGTCCCTATGCCTCTCACACAGGAAGAAAACTTTCGAAAAATGTTCAGACTGCAAGGGCACTACATCTGTTTGGCGCGGTCGGGGAATCCACCCCTCAAACCTTTATCTGAACCTACCCTCGACTGTACCCGGCATACGTACGATTAAAGCGAAACTTTGTCAAAGTTGGCATGGGATGTAGAAGTTGCCCCGGCCGAGACTTGCTCCAATTTTAAAGTTTATCTCTCCCGTCCTGGTCCCGGTCCCGATTCCCGGCCTCTTTAACATCGTCCCGCCGCAGCCAGAGATTCTGGTCCTCCCAAGCATCCGGCGGAGGATGAAGGGTTCGGGAACGGCACGCGGCATGGAGAAGCACACTTCGTCTGGAAAATGCGGAGGACAACTCCGCCCTCGTACCGGGAAAGCTTTTAAACAGAATAAACAGGTTTAAGGTTTAAAGGCAAGGTTACATAACGGGTCTATAAACTTTAATTATTTCAAAAGTATTGATCCAATACCTGAGAAAATTATGAGAAATCAAGCAAATGGATGTTGCACGTTTGCTTTTTCGTTAATTAAAAGTTTACGTAACTCTTGCTGTTAAAACTTAGGTATCTAGGCTAAATTACACCCCCCATAAAGCACCCCACTGTGAACGAATTCTGCTTTCGTATAAAGTTGGTGTTGTGTATTAAAATTTATAGAAGGAGTGCAACAGATGAGTTATTTAAGGTTTATTCAAGCTTTATACCCTTTAATGCGAAGAGCCTTTCTTCTGTTAAAATTTTGTAAAGTATGTAGTTTACCAACAAACATTTGAGTCAATATTTGGTAATCGGCCAAATTCGTGTTGAAAATAATTAAATTTCAATATAGAATACGTATTTTCACAAAAAGGCACTTAAAATTTTAAACATTACTTTGTGAACTGACTAGAATTTTATATTAAAGCTTTGGTACGGATTGAGTTTGAGGTCTCCTCACAGATTTTGATGAAAACTATGTAGAATTATTCCTTTAGGATCAAGGATATGCTAAAAAAAATTGTCTGTCGCTTATATTTCCTGAAATATTTACCTTTCAAACTCTGAAAAGTGATAGTCTTCCGCCTAAAACTTTTGTAAATTGCGACATATCAATTTCAAATTATAAAATTACATATCCATATGTTTCTAAAAAAATAGAACCGATTTTGCCTCACAATCTCTATTTTTTTTTTAAACAGTACAGTGTAAAATAAGGTACCCCCATTTGTGACGGTTCTTAACTAAAAAGTATTAAAAACTCTACTAATTTTTTACATTCAAATTTTTCAAAACAGTCGACTTTTTCGTGTGTTTGTCGAACTATATATGTACATACATATATATTATGATTTTTTTAGCCGGAAAATTTGCACTGCGAACTGAAAATTTAAAACTTTTGTTTGTATGTTGCGTTACAAATTCAACACAAAAATTTATCCGGTTCAAGATTTTAAGGGTGGGTAATATCATGAGAAAGTGCTATCTAATCTGATATGAATGAAAAAAAATCGCAGGTAATATGTAGATATGTATATGCCATTTTTAAAATCAAGAGATTGATATTTTCTCTGATGAAGGGCAGTGGTAATAGCGTAAAAATTATTGTCTAAGAATTTTATATATAAAATTATTTATGATTGATGAGTAAAAATTATCACTTTATTAAGATATTCTTAAAAGTATACATACACTAACAAAAATCAATATTATAATTTTTAAACCAGAAATTGAAAAAACTCAAGACTGCATTAATGCTAACATCTGAGAGAGTTTCGGGCTTTGACGGATTTAACGTAGAGATACCACCTACCCCACATGCATATAGGATATGAAGGATATTTTAAATATTTTATTACTCCTACATACCCCGGATGAATAAACCTCTTCAAAAACAATTTTAGAAATGATAAGCCAGGCAGTTTGTGGGCAGAATACGTTTTTCATAAGGATGCAGTTTTCAATTGAAAAGGTAAATAATTAATGTGCCTCTGTAGTGCAACAATTCTGAGAGCGCATAACTCACCACTCATATTATTGAAAAGGGCATAAAATATGAGAGGAGACCCAGAAAAAAAAAAGCGCGTTAATAATTTTTCAAGAGGACTTTTTAATGAATAGTTATATAAAAAAATTATGAGCTGCTTCGCAACGGTCGGTGAACAGAGTCAACGACAGCGGGCACAACTGAGAACGCATACAAAATGAGAAACTGTTTTCCGCGCGGCAACGTGAACCGCGAACCGTGAAAACGCGAAATCATTAATAATAGGGAAAAAACTTGTTGGTACAACTATCCAACGAGCGGCCGGTGTCGACACAATCGGCGGGGCAGAGAGCAGCAGAGTACTCGAGCTGCGGTAATTAATAAATTTCCTTCCGCGAAAACGCAATTAGGAAAATTAAAACAAATCAGTAGGAGACGAGGGGGTCTGGGAAAAAGGCACAAAGTGGGTTAGTGGGATTGTGGAATTAAATCCGCTCCTGGTAAGGATTCCACAGATTTAAGGACACCCGTCTCTCTGTGCACGAAAAGCAACAGAGGTGTGGTTTTGATATTATTCATCTGCGTTGCCGGCTGCCTCCGTTCCGCGAACTAACTGAATTCGTCCCTAGGGTGCGATTTGAAAAGCCATTTACATAAATAGTTCTGGAGATGTTGGGACAACTCTAAAAAATCCCTGGAGTAAAATTTCATGTTTTTTCCCCCTTTTCATGCGGGCAAAAATTCTGTGGCAGGAATGCTTGGGACAGAAATGGACCCTTTCTTGCATGTAAAACGCGAAATCGTCCATAATTTAAAATGGGGGAAAAAAATAATAATAACGACCATAGTACGCGAAGCTCAAATGGATGAAAACAGGTTGCCATTCTATGGCCTCATCTAGTTTTTCCTGTCCATTTTGCAAGTAGATGTCTCATAGTTGCAAAATATTTCGGATATGCCCGAGACGGGACCAGCTCCAGGCATAGTTTCATAAATGAGCGCTAGACATGAAAACTCAATTAAATTCAGCTGAGATTAAAATGAAACAAATAAACAATCATGAGAAGGAATTTTTCTGGGAACAAAAAATAAATAAATAAAAATTAAAAAATAAAATAATTTCAAGAATTTCGCGTCTCACTGTTTGCCGGGCCATCCAAGTGTGACAGGCTGAAAATGAAATTTTCGCCCTCGCCTGCCTCCCCGTTCTATTTGCCTGTGGGAGTGCTTTATGCCGCCCATTCACACTTTTACTCTCGAGGCGATTCGTTAGCACTCGAGATTAATTGTAATTAAGACGGATTTCAGTTGGGAGCTGAAAATTGCTGTTCTTTCTCTCACCTGCTAAGTAGGCTTTCGTTTCTCCTCCATAAATTATATGGTTGTCCGTTTCACCCTTAAGTCTTGGAGGTTCTACATCAGAAATTTTACGAGAAACCTTCAAAACTTTCAAATGTTTAATCCAAGCGTTTAAGCAGACCGCTTTCTTTTTTCTTAAATGGCCTCTAAACAGGAGCAGATTGGGCAGTTATACTTGATTGTAAGGAAAGGACTCAATTTTAAATGTAATTTATAATACAATATAAATGGTATTTTTTTATTCGTTTTCCACATTATACACAAATTCATATAAATGTATTATAAACTTGATTCATTGAGTTACCACTATCAAAATAATCAATCTTCATTTTGATTTTTTATCTTTTATATACATACATACATACATACATGTTCGGAAGTGAGTGTAGCTGCAGAGGTCACCATTGTTGACATTTTTGGAAAGCACATTGGATTAGTTGATTTTTGGAATAAGTTTAATGTCACTGCGTCGCGTACCTAAATAAAAAGATAAAAATTAAATAATGACTTTGTATACCGTAAAAAATTGGAATTTACGAATCACCCTGTAACTTCCAAACGGTTATTTGTCTAGGTCAGACCTTTCAACCCATTCGTTTTGTCATACCCTATACCGACTATAAAAAAACCTATAGGGTTCTATAAAAAGATAAGGTAAATTTACTAAGGTTATTATTCATTATTCTCTAATCTAAAGACTATGTATATGGGATCGATCGATTGATCGGCAATCGCACATTGCTTGATTCAATATTTTGATCCAAAATTGTAGTTCCTTTTTAATAACTATACCCTCATTTCAATATCTTTCGTAATTTAAAATCCTGAAAAATTGCAGCGAAAGTTCTTTACAAAAATACTTTTAAAATATGTCCTTTTGTGGTAGATTTTTTCCCGATAAATACAAATACAATACTGTGAATATTTTTAGGACCAATCCAATTTTTCGGGATGTTTTATATTTATAGGTTTCCGAATCATGCCTTTTTTAAGTTGGACAGAGGTGGAAAATCAATGGAAAAGGATACTTTAAGATATAAATTTAGCCCTGCATTGATTTCCCTCCTCTGTCGAACCTTGAGAAAGTATGCCTCAGAAAATTAAAAGTTCCCGAAACATTGAAGTGGTCCTTAAACTTTTCACAGTACTGTATTTAATTTCAATACGCTAAATAATTTCAATCTATAATAGATATACAATAAAATGCATGGGTAGATTTCATATTATTTATTTTCACAAAAATTTCAATCTATTTGTTAAGTTTAAGTACAATATACGTTCAACTTTCAGCGTTTTTCGTGCAGGGTATAATACAATTTTAACGTTAATGGATTCATTCTTCTTAAATATCCATATGTACATAGAGGTACTGCATGTCGGGTGGAGCAGTTTTTAAAAATTTACAAATTTTTGCTGGCATATTCGCACCCTTTACTTATTTTTTATGGTTTGTATCATTTAAATGTAAAACAAAAACTGGAAAATATTCCTGTAATATCTATTTTAGGAATTAATATCATCTGTTTGCTTTTTTTTTTTTGTCAATAAGATCGTTAATTAAAAGTTCCAACGAGTTAAAAAACTATGGAACAAATCCCATTTCATTTTTATCGCTATAGTTGTGAAGTACATATAAAGTTTAACGTTATTAGAGCAAAAAGCGCAACATGTTAATTTAATCAAAGTGAAAAATATTGTGTTTCAAAGGATTCGGTTATATTTTTAGTTTTATGTTTTAATCAATTTAAAACTCTGTCCGCTGAGATTATTTGTTTCTAAATACTCTGTGTTTCATTAAATTTCATTATCCTATGTAGGTTACATTTTATTTTATTTAGTAATTAAGTTTCGGTTTTTTTTTCAGATTTTAATTTAATTTAAAATATTTTGACCATAACAAAAGTTTTGAAAGGGCCCATTTTACTGCGAAAGATAAAATTAAATGAAAATTTTAAATTATAGAAATATCAGTATAGCTATTCCTACAGTTTAAAATAATTTTGTTCGATGTGGGAAGTCTTTAAAGATAGAGGTATGTACCAACGCCCTCAGGTTTCGAACAAAAGTTGAAATTATTGTAAAAGCAATTAAAATGAAGAGAAATCACATCTATCACGTCGTTGTCCCAGTAAATAGGGGTTGAGGACTTTCTGGGTGTTTTTTCGATTGAGGAGAAAATTTCCAAATTCGTTGAGTTTTACGCAAAAAGTTTTGTTGGAGCTCTCCGATAACGAAGTGTAATTTGAACGTGTACCCCTTGGTAGAAGAAGAGTAGGTATACTACTACTACTGAAAAACAGCAAACTGAAACGTGCCCGGACTAACAAAGTTAGCAAGGGAACGAGAAAAGTTCAAGAGTTATGTACACTTCATCACTTTTTAGGAGTATCCGCCGACGACGCCCCCTACCCTCTGAATGAAACATTAATGCCGACATTATATTGTACTTGTCCCGTCCCGTCGTGCCGCACCGAGGCCCACCCCCGCATACCCGCCATCATTTGTTATCATTTCCTCGATGTAATTTTATTCAGCTCCGCAGCGCACTCGGCCAGGTGAGCCGTGAAGGAGCACCTGAAGGGCGCTCTCTTGGGCGGTGCTATCGTTCCCCACAATTAATTCATGTAATGTGGGACTTGGAGCTGGACCCTGACTCCCCCAGACTGAAACTGTAACTGCAACTGCAAGCCGGGTGCAGCGGGTGCAGCGGGTGCAACGGCAACCAACTCGTTCCACACGGAGGCTGCAATATCTCCGGCAAACACCGGGCAAGGGGTGCACTGCAGGGGGCGGGGAACGGTGGGGAGGGACTAGAAATGAAGTTGTGCAGATAACCCTTTAATCTCGTTAAGCATTATAATCTCAAAGGTGCTGTTGCACTGGGTATATCCAGGAAAAAGTAAACCGAAGGGATGCAGATGAGATGCTCTGGGTTCGACTGGAGCTCCTTCTTCAAATGCAAAGTGATTCCTGCTCACTGGCTCTGTTTTTTTTTTTAATTTTTTTTTTATCCTGAAACTTTTTGAGTTTCAAAGCTGCATTAAAGGCGAGTGTGAAGCGAATATCCCAAGAACGAACATGGGTTAGATTTAGATTCACCGACAGATTGCAGATCTTTTCTCATCCGGAAGGCGGTTACATTCAGATTAAACATGCAGTCTGGCCTTGCATTCTCACATTTCTTTTAAATGTAATGCTTGTGCAAGCTAAATGTAGTCATTATTGGGATAAAAGGAGTAGCTGCACCAACTATCCAACCATAAATTCAAATTAGAAAACTATTTTTATATAACAATTCGAAATGGTTGTATGTTATAATGTATAATATTTAATCGTCCATACTTAAATTTAACTCTTTATATTTAAGGGAGTATATTCAAGTTTAGTGCGTCATAAACATCGGTTTTCTTTTTTGAATTGCCTACAGAATAGTATTATTAAGACCAATATGTCCTGCAAAAGAAATTTTAAAATTTTCAAAACTCACAAAGTTTTAGCGTTTTGAATACGCCAGAATTTCTACTTTAAACTTTAAACGCGTTTTTTTCTCAAAATACTATTTTTCGAATTTGCGTAGGAAATTAAAAGAACTTTTGAATCGATTGGGGCTCAAATTTTATTCTCTTAACCTATGTATGAATATCACCCGCAGAAGAATTACGTTGTTATTTTAAGAATTTCATAGTTTTTTAAATAAAAAACTTAAAAAGGAGCACAATTTTCGCCCATTTCATAATCCAAGTAAAAGCATATAATATAGTACCTACTTATTAAAATAAATAATTCATAATTTAGGTTTAGGTTTTTGGGGTCATTTTGATCCTAGCAAGTTCCTCAAAAGATTAATTAAATACATATTTTATTAATCATGAAAAAAGTTAAATGTAAATAATTTTTTTTTATACATGAAATGAAGAATTTAGTGTTTTTAGGTATATATAATCTTGTTTAGAAATTAATTAAATTCAATGAATAGTGCTTTATTCCAAACAATATTGATACAGTGTAAAACTGTCCTCTATTTAACGTTTTTCATTCATTTAAAAAAACTAAATCCTATTCTACAATGCCATTGCGAATAAGGCATTGAAGACAAATGGCGTACTTGAAATTGAGTTTTCAATAAAAATTGTCTCAACTATATAAAAATTCATTTCGCAATCGCATTGTAGAATAGGGCGTAACCGGTGTTCTAGCAAAAATAATTGTGGCGGCCACTATTTAAAACCTCAGTACATACATATATTCATGCATAAAAGCTATACAATTACACAATTATATTCCCACCGCGCTGAACTGGATAACTATGGAATAATTTTAATGGTCTGCATTCCATGCAAAATGATTTGCATTCGAGTCATCGCTCAATCTGAATTTGATTTTCGACATTCAGTCACACAGCGTCTGTGACCGCACACCGCCCGCGTTTTAATTACGACACAAGCAACGTTTACTGATCCCTTTTAATACCAAAACCGCCGAAAGTGAATTCTTGAATAAATTGCACACGTCAATCTTCCGGAGAATAGGCGCGCTGTAATTTGCAATTAATTAACCAACATATCGCGCTACACCTGAGCCGAGCTCGGCACGACTGGCGGCGCGACGCGCGCTTTCAAACTCACTCATCGCGAACACATATCCATCAAAATCTTAACTCTCGATCGCGAGTTCTGTTCTTAATAAAAATAAGTCGAGCAATACCCCGGCTGCATACGAATTTTATTGGAGAACGAGAACTCCACCCCCTCCTCTAGTATCCCACTAGGGGAAGCCGCGCGGTATTAGCGACATCCCTATTCTAGTAGGTATTGCTAATTGCGCTAATTCATCCATATTAAAAACGTGACGACAATTTTACATAATTTGAATAATTGCTGAGACTTTATTTCGCCGCCTTTCCACACGTGCTAGCAACTCCCACACGGGCGACGATGACGGCCATCTGAGCCCCTGACCGTGGCATTGTAAAATCACGTTGAAAATGTAACAAATTCAAGTATTACACGCAACGATATAAAATTAACTATCGCGACAGTCGCAGCCCTTAAGGGACGTCGACGCCCAATGAGGAAATTATTCAATCTCCTTGGACCACGCAGGAATCTGAGCATCCCCGACCAATTTATCCCAATTGGGTCCACCAATTTCGTGCTTATCCTGGATGGGGTTTCGTGTCTAATTGCTGGACTCTGGAGGGTTCTACGAAAGACTTCAGAATGATTTATAGAGCTACACGGCTCTACAGTGGCCAGGTGAGAGAAAAACGATTTAAGTGATTTATTGTACATATCCGAAAGTATTTGCCTCGAGAAAGCTTTATATTTTTCATTTCTTACATTGACATACATATACATATATGTATTATACATATATGTTACGTACAATGTGGTTAACGTAGGCATTTTGTGAAATGACCGGGCACTGTGTCGAATATCCAATTTTTTCGGCAATCTATGTATATGTCGTAGGCCATTAGGAAAATCAGTGTGTTACCTATAAAATCCTATAGAAAATGCACTTTTCGCGCGCAGGCAAGCACGCATTTGTGGAGTATATTTTAAAAATATGATACTTTTTGTATGGCTTACCATGAACCTAAATAAACTCTTGAAACCTTCAAAAAAAACATATAATTTTGTAATGAAAAAACTGATTGATATCATTTATACCTCGATGGACAAAGCTAATTAGAAGCTTACATATCACGTTTTATTTTTTCGGGAAATCCTAAAATTCCTTTAGAAACATTAAATAAAATTAGACGTTGTCGATCTACCAGATAAAAGCCCATGCTATTCCTTATGTTTTCAGTATAACTTTTCGAGCCAGTTTTAAAGATTGGAGTAAATTAACTAGCAAGAAAAATCCTAGAACTGAACGAAAAATTAAAAAGATGTGTTACAGGAAATACTAACGAATCGAAACAGGTTTTAATGAAAAAGTCCGAAACAAATTTAAAGTATGCTTTGCGTTAATGCCATTTGGTAAATTAGATATACTATATGTACCTATACGTGATTTTTAAAATTTTACCCAAATTTGTCATCTAATTTTTTTCGGAATCTATGCAGAAAATGCTATTAAAACAACTTATTAAATGTATACTGTAACAAAACCCTATTTTCATAATACCTATTAACTTGTGTTTTTGACGTAGATAGGATCTGTCAGAGACTGCAAATTTAAAGTTGACATTAAGTTATATTGTCATCACCATTGAACACGTTTGCAAAATTTAAAAAGAATCGTTTCGCTGGAAGTGCAAGAAAAATCCATATATGTACTTAAATTGGAGTCTACCAAAATGTCAATTTAAATAAAACCTTTTAACTAAACCTCGCAGTCGTTGGCATACAAAATGGTATCAATGAACGAATCCTATAGAAAGGAAAGGTCAAATCTTAAAAATGCAAAACATTCTGAAGCGAAATGGAAAAAATTTGGTTGTCAGGAAATTTAAACTAACTTTTGAAAAACTTTCAAAGCAATTTAGGAATATTTGAAATTTACTCGCATATATTAAACAGAATCAAAATATAACTTAATGGAGTTTTCCAGTTAGAAGTTTCATAAAATATAGATATACTTAAGTAAAAAACAACGAAACAAAAACTAATTTGTTATTAATTTTTTACACACATTATAGAGATTACTAGTGATTATATTTGAAAATAGAAACTTTGTTTGAGCAAGATTAACATAAACTATATTGTTTTCGGCGTGAGATTTCGATTTTTCAAGTCATATTTTCAAAACTTGAAAATTTGAGACGTTCATCCATTTTTTCCAAAAGTGTAAATTATAATTATCAAAGTTTTACGAGATACTCTATTTACATCAATAACGAAATTAACCTAACAATCTTGCAAAACAATTTATCAAATTAATTTTTAGAAGTTTCATAAAATATAGATATACTTAAGTAAAAAACAACGAAACAAAAACTAATTTGTTATTAATTTTTTACACACATTATAGAGATTACTAGTGATTATATTTGAAAATAGAAACTTTGTTTGAGCAAGATTAACATAAACTATATTGTTTTCGGCGTGAGATTTCGATTTTTCAAGTCATATTTTCAAAACTTGAAAATTTGAGACGTTCATCCATTTTTTCCAAAAGTGTAAATTATAATTATCAAAGTTTTACGAGATACTCTATTTACATCAATAACGAAATTAACCTAACAATCTTGCAAAACAATTTATCAAATTAATTTTTAAATCCTAATTCTTGAATGCGTTCGAAACAGTTCAAAAAAATTTCAATCTCAATTCATTTAAGTTTGAATTCACGTGCGTATATACATGCATATGTATATAGTATATATTACATGGTTTAGCTAAATGAAGTGTCGAAAGTATGTACATTCTTCATTCATAAGAATATTTAAAAGTAGTCTAGCAAAGGTACAATTTTACAATTTATTTTAATATATACGATTTTGGAAACAGTGCTTTAATTTTTCTTAAAACCCAGTGAAATAGAGTGCACTTCAATTTAGAAAAGGACCTTTTGAATTGCAATTCCTTTATAAATTTCCTAATGTTGACTAAGCCCTCAAATTATACTCACAAATAAGTAGTTCTAGTTTCATAAAAAACATCAATTTCTTTTCGATGACGTTACTGCGTATTTCAAAAACGAAAATCGATAATATTTCTGTTTTCGTTTATAACAACATTTTGTTCTTAAACTTTATATGAAATGGTATAATGTTAACCAGCTACCAATGAAACTAATACGGGTTTTTTTTTAAGCTTGAATCAGAATTGATTCGATTGTTATACTACACGGATTCCAAACACAATCAAAATTTTCATTTGCTACCTTGCTTTGTAGAAAAAATAAACTGAAGCCAAAAAAATGAAATAAATCATGTAAATTTACTCGCGCCAATCGGTCGGTTGGTATTGTCGTCAGCACTGGTCAAAAATCAATAGTTGCGAATGTTCTTCTCGACGGTGGAAAACAAATTTTCCCATTCTAGCCCAATTACACCTATCAACTAAACTCATGAAAAAGTCATCCGCTGCACCCGGATCGATACTGAAAAACCTCACCCACAAAGCCGATTTTGAGCTCTATGGTAGTAGTTTTTGCATAAAACCTCGCGAAATATGTATAATTCTTGTAAAATTTTCCGCCAATTTGATTGCCCTGGCTCTGACCCCCCGAACCCCACGACCCCTAGAGTCGAGAGTATATCAAAGGGGTTAAACTTAGCTATGGCGGTGTGGTGCGGCACCAGATACCGCCGCCAGTTAAACCATCGCGCATAAATCCAGAAAAACGACCAGCAGACGAATAAATCAGAAAACTAGCCACCGTTTTGGTGGGTGAACAAGCAGAATCAGAATTTCGATAGGGTGACGGCGACGGCGGCGGCGGGGGTGTATGCGCCGAAACAAGTGCGCTGATACTCCCAAGAAGTCGTCTGAAGAGGCAGACGAGAGGAGCCTTAAAAGGTTTGGGGGTTACGATAGAACCGTAGTCGAGTCGCAATGCAAAGGACATCTTCAATCGAATACAATTTGTTCCCCTTTATCTAGAAGACGCTGTTCTTTGCAGGTTTTTTGGGCGCAAAACACCCCCCACTTGGGGTTGGGGGGGAGGGAGTAGTTTTGGACCATTCCGTGCCAGCCTACAAGAAAAAGAAAAAAATAGTCGTTATCTTGCCGCCTGTACGACTACCCTGTACGACACAAATTGGGTTTACTTGTTTTGTATCGGTGGCACAATCGTAAACTGTCTCGTAAACCCTTTGAAGCTATTCCCTTGATCAAAGTCAACAATTTAAGGAAATGTTATACAAAGCTTCCCCCCGCCGCCCCCACGAGCTGGCGGCATCTCGGCAAGGAAATTTTTCTTTATTTTTTTTTTCCTCGCGAGAAAAACTCCTCCTTGAACAGGTATCCAAAAGGACGGAAAAATTTTTAAGCATCGACTTAGCTGGTGCCCTTCGATAAATTGAATGATAAGAGATAAGGGCGCGACCCTATTGACACGTACATTGGCTGGCATGTGTTCGGGACCACCCTAAGCAGGAATTCGCAGGAATTACGCGAGAGGAGTACGACAGGGTGCAGCGGGGGGTGGGGAGTACTCTGATTTAGGGTAAATAAACAGGGCGCTGATGATAATTTTGTTTGCATTTCATAAGGCTAAGAAACGGTTATTGAATTTCATCCAGGACGAGGTACGGGAACGCGAAGTGTTCCACGATTGGGAGGTGTTATCAATAAAGCTGATGTTGCGATCAATAGAATTTTAATGAAGCTGAGACTAGACGCAATAAAGCTAAAGTTTTGCCTTCCACGAAAAGATAAGGGCAAATGTTTTTCAAGTTATTCAATAACATTTTAAATGTAACTGCTTTCGTCTTGCGTTTTTCGAAGTTCTTGGGAGTTTAACCGTTTGACTGCTCCTCTTATGTTGTGCCAAAAATGCGAAGAACGCGATAGCGCTCCTTTTTTATTATGCCAAGACTGCGGAGAGCACAATTAGTGCCGCCGTTTTGGCATATACATACATATGTATGTCCAAAAAAATCCGTCAGCATCCAAACGGTTAAATCTCACAATAAATTCGAAAAAAAGATTTTCTTTCTTTGTGACACTGAACATAATAAGATAATGGAAGAATAATACATTCTGTTATTTTATCCTTTCACTCAATTCTTCATTATTTTGGTTAAAAATGTTTTCTCAGGTAGGTACTTATGTATATAAGAAGAACGAAAATCAAAAAATATAAAAACAAAAGTTGACGAAATGACGATATGTATACTTTATCCATTTCAACAACATTCTAAACTCGTATCGGCGTTATGAGATATTCAAAATCAAAGCTCAAAGGTTACGAAAATCGTTTTTTCGCAAATATTTCATTTCCTACTTACAGTTTGGACGTTAATGAGGTTATTAAAAAAATTTCAGATCTTAAAATTTCTATAAATAATATGATATTAACTTTAAATTAACATAATGAAGGTTTATACTAAAATCCCGCACAGTAAGATATTTAGAGAAGATTTCGAAATTACTAGGCTAGAGTTATTTCAAACAATTTAACTTCAAGCGAGTGCAACTTCATTTTAAACATAAAGTTAAGATAATTAGCGGGTAATTCTGTTAAGTACTTCTGTTATGTATTACCACTTAATAATCATAATTTTGGAAAAAAATGTATAGTTTCGAAGTCAACGCAAAAAGGACAATATACAAATCAACGAAAATAATTATTCCAAGAGCAAGTAAACGAGTAAATTGAATTTTCATATAATTTCCATTCATCCACCATAATTTCAATTTTGTAATTTCCACCACCTTGTAGTTGTAGAAAAATTTAGGAATAACAAACGCAGTTATTGGAAGATTATGTTTGTAAAAATTACTTATCTACTTTTATAACAAAAAATACTCCCAATTATGCATAAAAATTAAGAACTTTTTAGCTTTTATTCAGAACAAAAGATCTCATAATAATTTTTACGAATTGAAGTTAACCAATCATGTAAACGTAAAATTCGGAAGATATCATCAAAATTACTGTGGCCAATTTGGGGTTTATATTAACTTTTAAATGTATTCACTACAAACAATTTACTAAAATAATATGATATAAAAAATAAAATAGGTTAAAAAAATGTGAACAGTTTTATTGTAGAATCGATGGTGTACTAAAAGTTAGAATCCCGTGAGACGCATTTAGAAGAAAACTTTCTTTTGTTGATAAAGTGTAATCCGCTAGCTTGGAGACGTCCGCCATATTGAATTTAGAGCGATACACTTACATACCTATATACAAAATTTCAAAGCTCTAACTCATTTAAGTAGTTTACAAATCGATAGCAGGAAACGAAGTGATTTTAAATGATTTTAAATGAGTATTAAAGCGAAAATAATAGGGACTTGTGTGCATTGTGAAAATCTGTAGAATCGAAATATTATTTTTCCACAATTCAAAATTATCTTACTCTTTTTCGTAATCCCTATTGTACCAATTTCTAACAAATCATCTTAGGTATAAGAGGCAAGGTTTCCTTAAGTAATCTCTACCATAGGAAAGGGAAGCTCTTGACTTTCACTGTCTTCAATTTTGCATCCCAACTGCAAGATTAATAGTAGTCTGATTAAATTTATCCTAGATCCCACCTGCAGGTCCCGGTAAATACCTTAATCGCACCTTCAGGAAGCCGTTCACATTTCAACTTCACAAATCAAAGAAGTTCTTTGAACAATAATCCTTTGCTGGTTCGGAATTATTTCAAATGTTGGGAAATTTGTTAGCGGAACTGCTCAGTCTGTCACTTTTGGTGTTTGTGGGACCGGGACAGGGACCGGGGTTGAAAATTCGGCGCGCTGCTTGATTTAATCAGATTTGAATTTGGAATTAGGCGGGCGCGCGGAATAAAGCTCGCTATAACTAAAATAATCGCTCATCTGGCAGTCGCGTCCCAAGTTCCCACAACTTTTCCCAAGCGGATTTGGTTGCGCCACTTTGATAGAGGTACGGTAGACCTTCCATTCGAAACTTTTAGATAAAATTCAACACAGAAGATGCCGATAAGACGCGCTGTAAAAGTTGCCTTGTTCTTGTCTTATCTACAGATGCAAAGTGAAGATAATCGCAATAAGAAAGGCACTGGCGGTTTGCCTGTTTGCTCTAAAGTTATCTTTTGTATGCTGAAACAACCTGCTAACACCTCTAGGCTAGCTTTGAGATGGGTTGGGTTTTTAGTGCGCTTTACGAGATATGAAAAGTAGGGATGAGCCATGTTTTAAAACGCTTAAGATTTTTCTTGAATTTTACATTTTCTTCCGAGAAAATGTTGCTTAAAAAATGCGTTTTTCCAATCATCCGATGTAGATATATAAAATAAATAGAGGGGAAGATATGGGATGGGGGTTGGGCTGGTATCCTTAAAGACGCTATTATATATATGTCCGGAGAATATACGAGCCCTGTGACATCATATGACCCAAAGTATTATCACCACATTAGCCGCAAGGCACTCTGTTCAAATTTAAGTTAGTCCCAGCCCAAAGAGCTCCCTTTTCCTGGCGTTGATATTTCCCGGAATATGTGGGGAAAAAAAAACCATATTTACCCCACGCGTGTTATCCAAGAACAAGAACAACAGCATAAAGAAAATGAGAAAATCCAAGACGAAGCCAAGGCAGACACTGATGATGTCGGCGGCTTAGAAAAGGAAACGAATAAGCATCCAGCGGGAAGAACAAAAAAAAAAAAGAGAAGATTCCATTCCCTAAGCACCCCATGATGATGCTGGATCAGGATCCCGGCTGGATGTAGGCGCACCCGGCGAACGTGTGGGGCCCTACATCTCGTAATATGCCCCAGCGATAAAAATGGAAAGAAGAAGCCAATCTTGAAAGAAAAGCTCCAGAGTGTCATTGAAATTTCCGTTAAAGGAGAAAACAAATCTCCTCGACATTTCACACTTGGCATTCGTTCTAAGGACTATGAGGAGGTGTAAGATCTGCGTAAACAAAAGGCTTCGACAGCACTGACCTTCCTTTAACCGTATCACACGCCTACTGGCGGGGGTATGTAGAACTACATAAGTAAGTGCTGAGGTCCTCGAAATAAAGGTGAGCCCAGTGCCTCCGGAAAAAAGGGGCTTAACCCTTCGGTGCTGCCGGGTATTCATGATGATTGCAAGATACCCGGCAACTGCAGCTCCTTAGACCCCACCCCCCACACCAAAGATAATGTCGAACCCCCTGCGACCCATTTCTGCTAAAGGATGTTGCAGGAATGATTATGTCGTTCATTCTCAAAGAAAGGAGGCGGTTATTGGTCCAAAGGAAATTATGAGGAGCTTTTCCAGCTTCAGAATGGAAATGAGGATCATGTTGAATAATTGGATTTCAGCTAACAGCTGCATCCAATATCTACAAATATAATAGATATACATACACTGAGAGAAAACTCATTGTAAATTTGGTAAAACACGTCCATATATGAATTTAATACTATTAGGATGTAGGTAATACAATCCGGTTCATAGAAGGTAGTATTGGTTTACAGTGAGCACCGTGTAGCAAAATATGTACATATTACTATACCCTTGTAAAGTT
Organism: Machimus atricapillus; assembly: GCA_933228815.1. NCBI lineage: Eukaryota > Metazoa > Arthropoda > Insecta > Diptera > Asilidae > Machimus > Machimus atricapillus. Next base: position 11,121,808 of record OW121785.1, read on the forward strand.
TCGATCAGCTCGATTACTTGATAGATTTTGAGTTAGAACGATGAATACGTATGAGTAAATTGAAATTAAAAATCGCGGTAACCGAAGTAAGCCAGTAGAATAATAAAGGACTAAAATCGTGATGTAGGTATATACTTCCGATTTTTTTATATGTTGTTAGGCAATGTCAAGGCAGGGTAAACCCAAGTTTGCAGCTTCGAAAAACCTGTGCTCACTGCGCAATACGTGAATTGTTTTTTAGTTGCCCTATAATTCATAAACTGTTTATTTTTTGATATATGTAAGTATGCATTACTTTAATTTTTTTGAAAGAAAAAAATGGACATGTCTGGTAGACCGGAAAATATCGCTTCTTTAAAATTTCCTGTATTAATTTGGGTAGTTGTTAATTCCTATTTTACCTACATACATATATATATAAATCCCAATTAAACAGCAGATCCCACAATTAAAAACAAATTGATTTGTTTAACCCCAAAAAGCAGTTCTTATACATATGTATACATATATTGTATGATTCTCATAAAAATAAGTACGTGCAAGTATGTAATTTTAAATCTGTTGGCAAATATAATGAGGTTTAACGTGTAAATTTGTAAGTTTACAAATTTCAGCTAGGTATTCATAAAAACTTTTTCATTTAATTAAGATGCAATTCAATTGAATTATCCTCATTCTTTTATTTAATACCCACATTTCTTCGATGTAGCCCTATATTGCGAAAAGACTTAATTACTAGATGCATCTGTTGGTGCTTAAAATAAAACCATACTACCCGAACAGACGAAAATAATTAAAAGCAAAGTTTTGCAAATTAGAAGACAAAAAAAAAGGGAAACGAAGAAGAGTCAGATTCCATGGAATGTTCAGCCTTGTGAAACCCTTTTGGCTTCGAAAATTACAGCAGCAACCAGCCAGTGTACGCCGTAACAAGCCCCCTAACAAAAAAAAAAAAAAAACTTATCGACCACCCACAATTCCACACACTGGCGATGGTATTTTGCCAAAATATCGCCCCCATTTTACCGCCTGTGCCCTTTTACTTCTATTTCACTATTTTACATAAAGCTCAGTGCTCACACCAACAACTCAATAGATAAAGAACATGCCCCAAAAAACTCTGTCGGGGGAGGAAGAAAGAAGGTCCCTGAAGTTGCATGCAAGCAGGGAGTTTCCCACATGGCCATGGGAGAAACGTGCAAGGAACCGTGGAAACCGTGGTGAATCACAGCCGAAAAGGAAACAAATAAAATACTCCCTGTGCCTGGCACTATTTATTGAATTCTATTTAGTTCCACCTGACCAAGGTATCGGTGCCACCTTAGCTTCAGGTCGACTCAACATCTGGGGGGGAGGGGGTGGCTGACTGCGCTTATCTATGGCCTCACCGCGAATTTCTAATATTAACCCAAGCTTAATTCTGACGCAAATTCGAATTAGCAGAAAATCGATTTCCGAACGAAGTCAACGCGAGTCAGGTGTTCTCTATTAGGTCGCAGAATTCTACCCTATAGCTTCTCTAAATAATTCATAGGCGAAATCATTCATTCGCTTCCTGCTTGCCATAGTTATGGGCACGTTTTCCACGCAGCAGTCATTACGTCGCCCACACTCTCCTCCAACCCGCCACTCCAAAGCAATGACGTCAGGATCATAGGCGAATGATCAACTATATAGGATCCTGGGGGAGTCGCATCAGCTTTAGTCTTTTAAATTCATTTTTGCGCTGGCGATGATTTCATAAATAATAGGCAATGACGTAAAAATATATTTTATTCTATGTACGTTATTATATACCATCACATCAGAAAAATAAAATATTGGAAACCCCCTCCCCCGCGTGGTATCAGAGGTTGGGTGGGTTCTTACCCATTTTTCACAGATAGAATAGAACCAATACCGTGGAAGTGATATCCCCACTTCTTAAACCATTGGCACCTTCTCTGTATCCTTTTATGACCTCTAAAGATACTCCAGACATATTGGTGGATTTCTTAGATATTCTATATTAATCTCGGAAGAAGCGCGGGATGGGGGGAGAGGGACATGGGATGATACATTCAAATTGAGAATTTCCCTCGGGTGCATATGGGCCTGATTGTCGTTCAGCACAATACTTTTCTTGTTCCCGCGAGATTAATGTCCTTGTCAATTGACGGAATCAGAGGAATTGCTTTGATGGATTATATCCAGGAGGGTACTCGCAAATTGCGCACTACGAAATCCACGGATTATATGGAAGAGCTTGTGTATAAGGAGGTAATCTGTAGGTTCAGAAAACAATGAGATATTAGAGAAATTTTATCAGTTGCCATCCATTCAAGTCGACTATATTTTCGATATTTTATATTCCACGTAAATAATAATTAATCCATGGCTTAAATTCTTATCATTCTCTCTTTTATGTGGTAAAGACATTTTACAAAACATCACATAAAAGCATATACATATTTTAAAAACTAAGGATCCTATTCTCAAATACAATAACAAAAAGTCATAAACCTGTAATTTAAAATTTAATTTCAGAATAACATTTGTTTTCAGTATGAATGGGTCTAAATCATAAGGTGCCGAATTCTAAGTTTGGTTTTATGATTATAAAGTTTTTATATGCTATAATTATAAAAGTTATAACTAAACTATTACAGTTGAAACGAGTAAATTCGTCGTTATACTTGTCTTTATATGTTCATCCAGCTTCCTGGGTTATACGAAAAGCAACTCTTAACCAAAACTAATTTTGATTATTTTAACATTTAGAAATGACAGAACTCTCAAACTTTGATCCCCTATTTTAAACTCTGAGAGAATGATTTTCCAAGAGCGCCGAAACGCGTCATTCTTAATTTCTAACCAAAAGAATAAATAGTAATTTTCATGGTTTTAAATACATACAAAAATTAAGAAATTAACGACTACCGAAGCCTTTATCGCCTTAAGGAATAAATTTCCGAAAATCCTGAAATACGTCATTCTTAATTTCTAAATGAAAAGCCAAATAGAAACTTCTATGAATTTATTTTCAAAAATTAAGGATTTTCATACAAATTTAAGTTAAAAAATTGGGACTTGTTTGAAGTGAAAATAGACCTATTGATTTTAAAAACGACTTTATTGAATTGAAATACGGCCGCTGTGATTTAAAAATTGACTTTTTTGAAGTTAAGAAAGTGTATATGGTTTTAGTGTAAACATCTAAAACCTAAGCGAATTTTTTCAAAACCCCTTATTTTCAAGATTAAATTAATTGTGCTTCTATAATGTTTGCGCTTTTTTCATGGTTCAATAAATAATTATTTATTTGCAAAAAAAAATTCATTAACGAAATTCCAAGAATTATTTAAAAAAAGCTTTCAAGACATTTTAAATATTTGTAAATGATAAATCTCTTGAATTTTTAAAATTTAGACTATTATAGTTCTAATAGGAGTATATATCTACATTACTACAAAGTATATATGCATAGTTATTTATTGCTCTATTTATAGATTTTATAGGCCAAGATATATGTAGATAATAGACCCTTACTCGTTTCATCACATACTTGAGATTGCCTTCAATGTTTTATTGAATTTTTCGATGGAATGGATTTGTATATTTAGTTCCCCATAGCTCAAGGTTCATGTTTTACCTTTGCCAATTTTCATACAGGAAGCCATCAGTATTCTGAAAAAGTTCATACATATTCGCAGAGGTCTAAGTTAAAATATTCACTCTGTTTCCCAAAGTTTAACAGAAAATTCCCAGTTGAATTTCTGAACGAAAAACTTTTAGCCACCCACCTGATGTGTTTCAATTCGTGATCCTTTGAACTTTTTTTCCTACCGGGGATTCCATAAATGGACCTTCATTTGCGGGGGTGGCTCATGTGAGACGATCGTCCCCCGCACATACGTATTTCTTCTTGTAAAATTAAGTGCATCGTACGTGCTAAAATTCACTTAAATAGATATGTCAGCAAGTGAACGGCAAACTTTATCACCTGAGAAAATTGTAATTCAATAAAGTCGTGCAAATCCACTCATTGATCCATTTACGAAACCATGTCATCTTCAATTAGAACCAGGGATGCCCTTTATCCGCCCCCCGCCCCCCAGTCCCTTACCGGAGTTGTACACCCGGATGCAGACCCTTCGCCCAGTGGCGCCCGTGGGCGTCTGCACGAAGCGGGGGCGTGTTTTCCTGATGGCTTTATTGACGTCGAATCGCGTTGATTTTGCCAGGACTCGGGTTTCCACATCACCCGAGCCTCCCCCTTCCCGCCATATGAGAAATTTCGTTAACCTGCAGCGGTCAGCTGATTGCGAACATTTGCGAAATTGGTAGCAACATTTTGGCGGGGGATAGTGCAAAAGCATATGGAGGCGATAAAAAATTTATCCGCACGAAGCTGTCGAGGGGCTCCCCAGGGCGTGGGAGAATTTTTAATGGTCATTTCCAGAAGTTAATCAGTCGCCGCGCAGGATAGATGAATACCAAATAGCCGAAAGTTATGTTTTAGTTGGCCAACACTGTTCAACGTGTTCAACCCCCACACGGCAAACTCGCAAAGGTGCAGATGGGTAAACAATGGCAGGTGTATGGAATTATTTGCATTTCTCTGTAGGTCAACTTCAGGGTAAAGGGCATCATTTATTATGAAGAATGCAATGACGTTTTTTCTTCACTTGATGTTTTAATGTCAAGGGGTTGGATATTCCACCTTGAGTCTATACAAAAGGAGAATGGGCATATTGATTACCATGTCCGTCAAACATGATATGTACCTATCTATATTCATATCTTTTTAATGAATCATTCTTGACCTGCTGTTATAAGTCTGCAACCCATGTATATTTGTTTGTTACTCTGTCAGTCTGTAGAACGGTTGAAACGATTATAAAAATTACAAAAATGCCATACAATACATAAAATTTATAAATAATCAAGTACATATTTTGCAGAGCAAAATTTACTACAAATAATTATACTGATTTTTCATAAGCTATTATGCCGTAAAAACAAACGCATTACATAGCATATAGCATTACCTGGCACTAATCAGCATTGATTACCTAATGAGTAATGACAGACGACGAAGTAATGTTATAATGCTGAGTAATGCTTAATAATGCTGAACATTTTGAGTATGCTTCTTGTGTTACTTATGTACATTTATCCCTCAAAGAGTCTCCCATTGAAAAAAGTTTAAAATAAATTAATAAAACTAGTAATTTATATAATACTAAAAGGTTTCTTTAAATGGTTAATAAACATAATTGAAACGAATTTTTATTCATACTGTGGCGACACATTTGTTCATGATACTTGTTTATATCGGTTCAATATTTTGTATTAATGAGAAACGTTGTAGATAATATAGTATAAGTATTTATTTTGATAAATATTTCGGTAAATTTGAATATGGATCTAGCTAATCTATTCTTTATTCTATTTTATTAAAATATTTAATTTTACCTGTATATAAAGTATACTTTAAAAAAGTATTTTATCAAATTCGAAAATTTCATCTACTTCAACTCATAAAATGAAAACGTATTATTATAAAAGTGTAATTTTTCCCATGTTAATTGTATAGATAATTAAACTCTGTCAAGGCTTTAGTCGAGAAGTCTGAAATTTCGGACGATTAGTGTTAAGATCTAGAGCTGAAAAATTGGGCCCTAAAAACATAACATATACCCAAATTCATATGCAAAGGAATGTTTCTTTTTGATGATATTATGTTATTCGAAGTAAAACCAACTATCCTAGATTTATTAATTGCATTGGTTAGAAACATTTTGTATTTATTTTATGGTGATAATAATATTATTTTTTCATTTTTTTGTTAACTATAATCAATTTGACAATAACTACAAAATGTTTGGATGCTTACGAGATGTTTAATTCCATGGCAATTATTGGGAACAGCATATGTTTTTAAAAATAGCTCCACCGGTGGCGGCGGCGGAAACATTTCAAGTTGATGACTTATCAAGCGCGGTGTTTCCGCGGAGAGTGCATCTCAGCATCCGATTGCACCTGTTCCAAATGCTAAAGGCAATATTTCCCTCAAAATTGAAGACATTCGCAAAAATAATTGAAAATCGCATCATTTTCGCGATAGAGAGAGGTGGGCGGAAGAACGCTTAAAAGTTCCATCGCGTAATATGCGCGATGGGATGCGGTTTGATTAGCACGTGCCTGTATGCTGTTTACAACGGACGCAGCAGCGCAAGGTTTCCTGGTGCATCGCATGCAACTCGGACACAGTGAAAATTATAGTTTTCCTCACCTATGGGAAATTGTGCATTTTCACTGGAATAATTTTCAAATGGGGACAAGATAATGTTATGCTTGCCAAAAAATTGCATGGTGCTGCTTTATGGTGGCCACTGCATGCAAATTAAATTTATCGATGCATCGATTAGGTTTAAATAGCGGGCGGCAATTTTTCTGCCCGACCGACGCGACACGATGGGACGACGTTAATTCAGGAAGAATCTTTTAGCGGCACGTACATCCGATGAAAATTTATCGTGTGATCGATTTAGATCTGCCGGAATATTTTTGGGGATATCATCGGTATTTTTTCTCTCGTTCATTCTATTTTCCTAATTTTGTCCCAGCTCGTAGGCATAACTTAAAGAAATGTGTATTTTATGGCGCAGCCATCCATGATCATCAACAGAATTTTTCATTTTGCCCTCATCTCGCTAAATGTTATATCATCTGAAAATGTTTTGGGTATTCAAAGTGGGTTTTTTTATTTAGAATAGTGTCATTTTGAAGAGTTGGTGATTCTAAAAGGGATTTGTCATTAACATTGAGATTTATGCCCTTCCTGACAGTGTGTTTAAGTGACAAATTTTAACCTCAAATCTTCGCTTGAGGGACCATTAATAAAATATGAAGTCAAGGTCAATCATAAATAAATTTATGAGCATAAACTAGAAGTGTAAACATACAAATCTACAATTATAATACTTTATTTATATAATCATAATATTATTATGACAACCTTTTTTTTAATGCAGCTATCTATTCGACATTGCGGTTTTCATGCATATAAATATTTACATCTCGGTTGTCGTTGCAAAATCATTTAAAAGGAGATACGCCAAAACGGTGAGATAATTTTAGTTCAATGTTATCTGCTATAAAATTAATAAAGCAAAAATTGGCTAAATGAGTAAATGTAATTTTTTAACTTTGGAACTTATAGATAATGTAAATAAAATAAGATAATAATAAATAATAATCGTCAGTGAATTTTTTCAAAATACACATACATATGTATATTATATATTCTTGGATAGTAGAATCCTCCTCTTAAATTTAAGATAGTTTGAAAGAAATAGAAAGATAAAAGTTCTTGGAGAAGTTGGTACATATTGATATTACATATATCTAAGATTATTTACTTTATGATTATAATCACAAAGACATTTAAAAAATTTTTATGTTTAAAACTTATTACTTTGACTAATTGTACCTAACAGATTCTCATTTTACCCATAAATGGATAACTATACATATATTTCCAAAATGTGATTTAAGAATAAAGAGGGGATAGAGAGTTAAAAAATACAAAAGAGTTAACATATGGTGTGCCATGGTAGTACCATAAAAATGCCCACTTGATGGTTTCTAGGTAATTAAAAACTGATTTGGGTTTATAACTTGTAACGTATATGCCAAATTGAATATAATCTGTCGCCGTAAGTTTTATGTCTTCAAACTAATATTAATAAGTTAGGTGTTTGAATTAAAAATCGTAGTTGATGTAAATCTACAAAAACCCGACCAAAGTGAGTCGGTCTCGCATAATCGACCGAATTTTTGTATACGTATAAAAGAAAGAGTTGGTCTTATTGGTGAGAGTCAGTAATATAAAATATTTATTTTTTCAGCAATTGAGACTTAATATTCTTAAGTATAGTTTTTTGGGAAAAACGCCTGTGATAGACAGACGGACAAACGCAAGATTTATATCCTCCTTTTGGGACGCGGAATTCTAAAAAGCGGTGATTGTCTTATTTGTATATACCTACATATATTTCAAAATATCTGTATACCAAATTTAAATTCTCGAAATTTTCTTGGAACTGTTTAAAAATTCTATTTTTGGAATATATACATATCTCTTTATGCATACCTATAATCATAAATGAATAAAAAAAGCACAGCAAATTATAGTAAATTGCGAAAAAGTCTACATTATATGATTAAAATAGCTCATATCATTCAAAGGAGAATTACTTTTGTGTTCTGTATAATCATTCAAATTGCGCGCATTAAAGGTTTCCTGGACATCGTCATTAATTTTATGTGATACTTTCCACATTGCCTCGATCTACTTACCTCAACCGTCCCTTTTTCACCGTCCGAAGTCCCACAAAAGCAGCACAAAATTGGATTAGACTCTGACCACTTAGAGGCCCCTTTCCCTACATTCGGGGGCCGTCCATCACCCTCTCATCGGAGTTGTAAAAAAAATTTTAGCCTCATATTTTGTCTTTTGTTTTACTTTTGAAGCTACATCCTTAACAAATTATTTTATTATCACCGACGTGGTGCTTTTCCTCATTTCCAAAAAAAAAATCGCCCATCAGAATTCACCACGTAGTCCTCACAGGCGGGGCATATCCGATTTCACACGAGGCTCAGGTCGGCTGAATGGGGCCCAGAAAAAAGATACCACTGGAAGCCTTGCAGGGCTCCTTTTCTGCATGAAAATTTTTTTCAAAAAGAAAAAAACTGCCAAGAAAAGAAAAGGAAATGGGCCTATGGTGGTTCCGGTGTACTTTTCCACTTTCTGACAACAACATGCTTCCCCTGAGCCATGTTGCCTTTGGGCTCGACCATATGACAAAATGTGTAAAATATAAAATATAAAATATCACGCGCTAAAATGGGGTGGAGTTACATTACATACCCCTTCGCGAAGAAAGGATGGTGGTGGGGGCGGTTGGGGGAGGTTATGCAAAATGACTGACTAACAATTGGATCAAGTGAACGACGGTGGTAAGCGCGGCTGGTTGGCGATTCTTTAGTCTGATTACGCCGTAAACTGCATTTTCATCATATTTTTTCTGTGCCGTGACGATTTAGTTTTGTTCCCGTTCTCTTCTTCTTCTCTTGGTGTATTTTTGGTTCCTAACTAACTTAATTAGCATCAAAATTGCTTAGACGCTAATCTCTCTCGTGGATAAGGTCGAACTGTGGATGGTTTCGTAAGTGATTTTCATTTTAGCATTATTCCCTGTTTCGTCAGTCTGGTTGTAATGCAACTTATGAAATTTATTTAATTGTTATTGTGCTGGAAAAGTGCATATTCAGTTTTATCTTAAAGGAAGCAAGTGAGACTGAAGAGAGAATTTTTTGTTCTTTTGAAATATCGTCCCTTATTACAGCTTAATTTTAAAAAAAGTGTATAGCTAAACCTTAAAATAACAATCAAAATCAAATAATAAAACTCCTCAGACCTCGGTGACTAAAAACATATAAGTATGTAGATCTTACAAACCCCTTGATTGAATCCTTCATATTCAATGGAAACGACCATTAGGTTAATTACTGGAATAAAGATTACTAACCGCTCACACGTAAGCGATCATTATAATTCGGATTCCGATTTAATTTAAATTCGGTTGTTGAACACCCTCCTTAAAGCGTCAATAAATAATTTTTTGACTCCATCACATCTGTTTTATCGCAAGCATACACTATTTTAATGAACACGTGAACCTTACTAAAAATTTTTAGGAAAGTTATTTAATATCACAGTTGAATGAAATACCACTTCTTAAGTAAAACTATACATCAAAAACATATATAAATATTAAGTACCTATTTCACAGAATCTATTCAAAAAACGCTTTAATATTATTAACACACTACGCACTGCATTTAGGAAACTTCTCGATTGGGGCGTTGGGGAGCAACTCCAACTCACACATTTGTTTTCAATTGGAATTGTCCAACTAAATCTTTATTTTTGGCCTTTATTGGTAAAAGGGTCAATTACTAGAGCACGGTCAATTGCTAGTACCTTTACCTCATATGAAGAATTCTAAGTCCAAAAATTTTAAATTTAAAGTAGCTAATCTAAAATTTATATCTTTTGGATACTTAATTGTATACTAAAAAATCATAAAAATCAGTAAGTGTGTCTTTTCAAGTCGCTGATTTAATATTTTACGCTTAATTTGAAATTCCGAAAATCATCGACAATCATTTTAGTTTTTGTAGCGACCTCAAACATCTAATAAGATAATCTAAGTTTATAACTTATGTAAGTAGCAGCGTAACAACGAAGAAGTCCAAATTGAATATTATTTTATAAATTTCAAGACAGTTCTATTTTTGTAAGAAGAATTAATGTTTCATTTTTGTAAAAGTTTCTACTAAGTTCAAGAAGGTAAGCTTATTCATTTTAAGATTTTTTGCATAACCTGCAGCAACTCTTCAGTAAAGCAATTATTAAAGTTCTTGGAACAAAGGGCAAGGACAAGAAATTATAAATTAATGAGTAGATTAAGATCCAATTTCTACATTGATACTGATATTGAGTATACATATTTGGTTTTCGAAATAAAATTTTCAATTACGACTTCTACGAGATTTACTTTGATGGTGCTTCAGTTCAGTAGGATTAATTCAGAAAGTTTATCCCTAAACAAGATTAAAAGTATTGCCCCTCAGAAGCAATTTCCTTGATTCCATATGGTAATCATGTTCGCTTGTCAGAATACCAATTAATAATAATAATATTAGCAAGTTACGTAAATTGGAACATAGCCTTTCAAGACCTCAACGCAATTATAGTTCGCAATTACATATCCTTCGCACCTGGAGGCAAAAAGGTCGCCACTATGGAGTTTCCGCCCCACGGGCGTGAATGCCACCAATATCGGATTAATTTTCTGTTGGGGCTGTGTATGCGGCTGGTTGAAGTAATGAATCCCGAGGGATCGATCGAATCGATTATCGCTCCTCTAAATACTTTACTTGCTAGATTTGGAAATATTTGGTGCAGCAAAGAGATGGCAGAGATATGAGAAGGATTTATGGCACAAGTGTTACGCTCCAGGCCGGGTGGTGGTGCGGGAGGGTTGAGCATGTGAAAGGCAATATTCCTCCAATGATGTGGCAGTTTGAAGGTCATTAGAACGGATGTCGTACTGCTTGCGATAGTTTCCAAAGTGAAATTTATTCCCGAAACTCCTAAAGCTTGCCAACTAGTGATAGGCCTTAAATGGTACGACATGCAAACTGAAGGATGGAGGTGGAGAATGGGATGCCATGCGGACACTTTTTACTAAATATTTTCGTAGAATCTACATATGTATATACGAAAATAATAAAAAATTGCCTGTTAGGACTAAGGTAACAATACATCATATTTTTGTACAGTATACTTCGAGGTCGTTTAATCTTCAACAAAAATAAGCTGTACTCTTTTTACATCGGATCCAATTCCAGTCTTTATGAGCAGTTACCCATATCAAACAATTTTTATTTCCTGAAAATAAAATCAAATTACCTTACTTTGCGTAAAAAACTTAATCCAAAAATTTATCTGGTTTATGGTTTAAAGTTTGGATGGATAAATACCATGACAATTTGATGCGCCTTTTTCAAATTCTAAAATCTTTATTGTACCTAAATATATACGTGACGTTTTTTAAAATTGCAACTCAATATAAAACCAGGAACCAGATCATCTGTGAACAAAACCCAGCTATAGTCCAGAAAATATTGAAGGTTTAGATTATGTTTGGATCTGAACAGAAAGAAAGCTTAAAGGTTTAGAAAAGGTACATATATTATATTGAGGGCCGGATGAGTTCAAGCAGAACACTTTGTGTGAAGGTTTAAATAAAGAATTGACTTCAGGATCAGCTTAAATAAGAAATGAATAATGAAATTTGATGAAACTAAAGAACTAAACATTGTGATAAAAAATAAACTGGAATACACCGCCAAACCGAAAAAATTGGACCTCTGAAAATTTTTATTTACAAATTAATTTAGCGATAAAATAGCTCTCTATAACATGGAGCTCTGTTTTTTTACTTCTCTGACCAACCAGCTGGGCACGTAGAATTTGGGAGTTTGATTTTCCGTAAGAAAAAAAATGGTGTCACAATGGGCCAAAAATATTGTAGAATAAATGTTGTTAATGGCAATAATATAAAACTTTTAATTATGTCCATTTAACTTTACGACAAAAACTGTTTACCCAAGTCGTTATTATTACTTTCTTTTTATTTTCCAAGTACCTACTGAATTAATTACATAAATACATACCTACATAAGATTTTAGAGAACTAAAAGTAAAAGACACATCAGATATTATAACAACAATAGATTGAAATTCTATTTTACGCGTGATAATACCCATTATTGCCTAATTCGCCACATTCAAAAATCAAAGAATATTTCTGCATTAACCTAATAGCGCCCTTAAGGGTATTAATTAACTCTTCAAAAGCTGCCGAAAAACAGAAAAATCTGCAGAATATTCTCAATTATTTCTTTAAGAAGTTAAGCGTTAAACTCGAACTTAAATACTGATTAGAAATAGTAGGTACTTTCAGTTTCAGGTTTAAAAGAAAAGTTTAAGAATTAAAAACCAAATTAGAGGATAAAATAAGAATATTGAAAAGTATTTACAAAGATTAAAATACAACCTAGAAAAATACGAGTTAAATGTCACCCAGGCGCGGTGCAAAAAAACCTATCAAATATATCTCCGAAAAGTATTAAGATTCTAAAAAGTTTTTCTATCCAATTATATTCATGACTAATTTAATATAGCTATTTGTTTTGAATGGGGTTGTGTTTTATTGTTTTTTATGTATATTTTTTTTCTTGTAAAAACAGAAAGGCTTATGTATTCAATTGTTCAAAAACCACCAGTTCTCCATAAAACAAAAACTGTATATAAATTCAACACTAAACGTATAGCCAACATTTGAAAGGTTGTTGTTTATTTTTTATTTTCTTTTGTTAGTTTGGGTAGATGCTAAAGTATCTTCTCTAACTACACGGCGACTAGATGATTTTTGTTCATTTTACCAATTTTTTCGTTTTTTAACTGCACTGGCTGATTTTGATAATGCGGTCTCTTAGATATAGTTTTTAAACTAAAAAACATAAAACTGTGATAAGATTTTTTATTTTTACAAAAGAAAACGACTATAAAATACTTCGCCTAAATAAAAAATAGCAATCTTAACATGTTAGCCCCTGATAGCGGATATAGAATCTATTTAGAATTTCATTACTCATTTATCACCGATAATTTTGCATGGACTGTGACCTGACTCCTTTCAACTTGGACACTGACATTTAAAACGTTGGAACCTTTTCATATTTCAATTTTCAATAAAGTTTTCTGGAGAGATTTACGCGTAAAAAGGCATTTCCTAAAAGGGAGCTTTCATTTGTGTACCATTTTCGGTACACGCGGCAGGGAACGTGTTCAATTTTGCAAATGATTTTTTTGGGTGAGTGTTAAAACCCGGCGGTGATTGTAAATTAATAGCAAATTTTGTTTTTTCACAAAACCTTGGACAAACTCCAGGGCAGCTTTTGTGACCAATAAACAAAGAATTGGCGGTCAAATCCTAAATTCATTGAAAACAAATTCGTTTACCGTTAGTTTTAGCTAGTGCTTCCCAAATAAATCGAATTAAGCAATTATCCAATCAGGCAGGCGCGAAACTCCCGTTATCCACCCCCATTGTGTGAATTAGGCAAAAAAACAGAGCGGAACACTCTCACCGAGTCCCGTGCGCTCCTTAAAATGGATCCTAATTGATGACCGGAAGAAAACCTCCGCTTCAGCAGCAACAAACGAGCGCCTTTTGTAGGGACAGAATCCTTGGGGAGAATTTGCTTAGTGCTCCGGCTAAAGTTCAAGGAAAATGCCAGGAGTTAAAGGAAAATGAGCAGTGGCGGGACGGGCGCGGGGGTGTAGTTGGAAAATTACATTTTTGCTCTAGTTACAAATGCAAAATCTGCACAAACGTGAGATTTATTCCTTTTTTTTTTTGTTTTTGTTTTATTTTCCCGCGCTCTCGCATCCACCTTAGGAGCTTATAACGACATTCGTTGAGTTAATGAAAGGATTTTATGAAGGAGAAGATCCCGCTGGTGAGACGTCGCGGCGCTGCGTCGGAGGCGTAGCGGCGGTATAGCGGTGGTATACAACAGCAGGAAGAGGACACCCTGTGTACCGCCCTCAAGGAGACGTTTTGCGGGCGCGAAATAAATTTCGCGGGATTCTCGCAGGGGGTACCTAACCACAATGAGCGCATCACCCGCGATGACGCGGGTGATGTTCTTATTGCTGGCGGAGCTGTTCCTGTCTTGTTTTATATGTCGCACGCCCCCGCCCTTTTCTTCGGGGGTTTTTTGTTGCTAGGTATTTCATGACGCAAATAAATGCTCATTTATGTCTAACCCATTTCTGCACTTCAAGCGCACATCAAGTCACAGAGCATCAAGCCTCTCCTCCCTCCCCCTACCCCCTCCCCCCGCGGCCAAACATAATCTGGGGCGCGCGGATTTGTAGGCTACAAATTGCACGATGACTAGCGGCTTCAAATTAGTGCAACGAAACGCGAGGCCTCCCAGGAAGTACACGCGTCATACTACTTCCCCAGCAATTATGGAATATGACAAAAGCCTTTCGGCTACAAAACTATCAGCGAACTAGAATCCTCTAATGCGTTCCTTTCTCATGCAAAAGTGCAAAATGCAAAATGCAAAATGGTTGCGCAATTTTTGTTGATGCTCGTCGCGCAAAGCAACGGGTGCAGCAGCGACTCAGCGACGCCCGTGAGTTCCATTTCACGGATAATGAGGGCCGCTTTCTCTCAGATTTTATGTTTTTCTTTCTTTCGTAGGAGTTTTTTGTATACGCCCAGCTTTTGATGCTGTAATTAGTTTGAAATCACGGCCACTGTTGGATTTTATGAAAAAAAAAAACAAAAAAATAAATAAATAAATGTAGAATTAGACCAAGGTGGTGCTCAGTTCCCAGCTGCAAAAATGAAAAGAATTTTCAGCTTTCTTTCACGTCGAATTAAGGGTGAAACTGCTCATTTCTTTCGAGGGTTGGTTGGTTCTTCCTTGTTTAAAACGCTAAGTATGTTGTATCACTCATTAATAATATGAAACCCCACTCCATCACTTTATACCTTTGAAGTAAAAGAAAGAGCATACCTTTTACATGTATGATACCTACAAATTGTACTTAAAAAATTAATGATTTTGAATTTTTCTTCTCGGATTTAATGTTTTATAACCGGATCGAAAAATCAATCCAATCTCGAATCGACCTCTCAAATTTGTTTACCCTACATGTCCCCTTAGTAGTGTCCAACGCAACGTGGATGCAAATGGAAAGACACAGTAAAACATATGTAATTTGAATTGCGTTATGTACATATGTATATGTATTGTAAAATCGATATTTATTTAATTTCAACGTAAGCAGCTCATTTTAATATGCTGACTTGTCTACGGTTCTCAATCATCCTCACTATGACGGTCTCAAAAATCGTTTCCAAACACCTCATTATCGGACTATTATCATCATAATTACCTATAGTTTTTTTTTTTCACCAATTGGAATATTTATGATCTCTTATAAATTATATTTTAAAGACACATTTAAACGTTGTAAATGTAAATTTCGACAACATACGTTTTACTAATCATTATTTTATTTTTTTAACTTCCAGGTATGTATCTTCAAAGAATTGGAATGGATACTACAATTTATAATATTAGTTGGTAAGCTTATGTTTTTTAAGTATATTTTGTTTTCCAAAAATTAAGTACAACATTAACAAAAAAATTTATCTTTTATTGAAGAACCAAAATCAATATTACAAGTGATTTTAAATTACTATTCAAAATTCTTAGGCAAGAAGTTTAGAAATATGTAAATAATAATATTTCCAAGACAAAATTGAGAAACTCAACAAAACGTAACATCAATTGTAATATAATAAGATAATAACCGATAAATCCAATCCTTCTAAATGTAATTTGGAAAATTTTGATGCACTATAAGTATAAGGTAAATATCATGAAAGTTTCCCGTTCCTCTCCTGCTGGTCCTATACTATTCCAATGAGAAAAGTGCCATGAAATAACTAAAAAATGAAAGACTTTTCCAACCATGAAATTAATTTCGTATGGTTTATACTCTTTGATAATTTGCGCAGAGTAATACCATCATCTCATGCTCATAATCAGCAAGGTCTAATTTAATAGAAAACGCTACACAAACTGCTGAGGAAGATTAAATCAATTAAATTATCGTTTTATAATTCGTAAAAACTTTATGGTATTTTAAATTACATTTTTCAATTGCCAACTTTTTTTTTTACTCAAAACTAATTAATAAATAGAAAAGGAAATCTTGTAGCCGAGTAATTTATTGTTTTCAACCTGCAAAGAAGGTGACTTGATGATGTCTCTTTAGAAAAATTTGCAATGTGGTTTTTTACATTGCTTACATTTACGTCCATCTTTCATGCCTCCTTCACTTCCTTCTTTCATCGCTTTATAGAGTTCATGCAATTCCTTCATTGGTTTATATCGTTGATTTTCAATATAGAGCTGAAAAAAGAAATAAATTTGATTTTTACTTTATTGTAATGTTATTTTATATACATATTTAAATCAAAATGAAAAAATATTATAGTAGTAGTTTTATTAATATATCTTTACTCTGAAATTCACAATAAAATCAAAAAATTTGATTCGTTGGTTTATGAGTTATAAACATAAATTCCTCTAGAAGTCCGTAATGCAGTATATGTAATGTGCCTTATTTTTTATAAGTTAAGCTTATCTGTTTGGCATAAAATTTACTAACTTAATAATAGTGTCCTCCATTTGTATTTTCTCTTTCAATCAAAATTGTTTTACTGTGGAAGCGTTTAATAATACCCACAAATTTTCTATTGGATTTCAATCTAGCAACCATGAGGGCCAGTTCATGGCACGAAGCCTTTTTCTTGAAACCAATCATTAACCAATCTCTAAAGTGTGTGCTTCAGGTCGTTATCTAGAGCACTCGTCCTCCACAAGCTAGAAGTCCAATCTTTGTGATCAAAGTAAAATTGAATTTAACAAATAATAATAAAAATGGATCGTTACCAATAAAAAGATATATTGCGGAGAATTGTGCTACCGTCTGCAGAGAATAATTTGATTGGTACTTCAACAAGATAACGAAACACAAAACACACTTCAAGGTTGATGGTTGATATGGTTCAAGAAGAAGTACTTTATATCATGATCTGACCTCCTTGAAATAAGTACAGTATAAGAAATCCATAATGTTATCAAAAACGAGAAACAAATAATTCCGCTTACTTCCATTGCTCTTAATTTTACCAATTTTGTTTTCATACGTTAATCGTTCTAAATGTGTCTTTTAAATCCACCTCATTTTTAATCGCATTAATAGCCTCGCTAAAACTTACAAAAATTGTTATATGTACTTATTCACATCTTTCGACCAAAATTTGTTGTAAAGATATTTTGAAAATATTTGTTTATACATATATGTATATATATATATACATATATATATTTCTTTATATAATAATAATTTGCTGAAAAAACTACTTAGTTATACTTTTTTTTTCTTTAATAAATCATAGCTTCTTTTTTAGAACCAATGGATAAAATTTAAAAATGTTATAGATTTTAAACGAAACATTATGAAAATGTCGGAGTAATTGATTAAATGGTATCCTAATTTACTCTAACATCACTACTGTAAAATTGTAGTACGATAGCTTTACAATTGTAGTAAATGACTCTAACAATGCTTAAAATACGTTCATAATATGCACATGTGTATATACAAAATACATTTACAAACATGTATTTAAAAACAATTCACTTACAGAAAACAATGTAAATATGTATAAAAGAATTGTTTTTTAAGTCCACAACAAGAACTCACTCACTCAGATTAAACGATGAAGTTGGTTTTTTTCTAAATTTCTGCCGCTTTGAAAGGGCAGGTCACGAATGAACCCATTTGTGGGAATTAGGATTAATTTATTATCTCGCCCTCATCTTACCCTTATATGAAAGTTTCATCATCAGTTTATAATCGCGATTTTAAAATACTAATCCTAACTCAAGGCTGAATAACATACATATGTATAACTTATTCTTAGACCAATAGTCCTTTAGGTTTAGACGTAACAGACAGAAAAACAGCTATAATTTTATTACATATTAATAAGGATTAACATAAAATGTAATTTAGTTCCCCTTCTATAAAAATCGTTGGAAAGCTCGAAAGCAATTAAACACGTCCGCGGGGTAGATAGGCAGGATAATACGCGCAGATAGACTCTTTTCAAACAATCGGTGCGATGTCAGCGGAAATTTCGAGATTATATATTTATTGTTCGAGCGAGGGCATATTACCTTTTCACCTTTCTGCACGAAGGGATCTGTTGTCACGACTTATGTCCCTAGTATTTGGCTTCACCCTGTGTTTACAAGCTTGTTTCGACTCCTGTTTCAACCACACGGGGGGAGGGAGGGAAGAACAAGTGCTGACGTCGCTTGTCTCGATTGCATGAAATCTGCCTTTCAAAAGGGCCCCAAAACCCACACCTTCCACCCCCGCGAAGTGGGTTTACAAAGCAATCTCTCCGAAAAAAGAAAAAAAAAATTTATATTTCAAGCCCCAACTTCCAAGGGCGATTCCGTGCCAAGTGAATCATAATCGGGTCGGGGTTTGGGCGTACTCGATTCTTTTGGGAAACCCGAAGTATGTTCGAAATTGATTCTAAAAAAAATGCACGAAACCCTGGATTGGGGTTGGGGGTTTCTCATCAATTCACCCAGAACTTGGGGATTGTAGTAAATTTTTGCTGGTTCGCTCAAGAGATATGTCAAGAAGAAACCTCTTCAGAGTATGGTAGGTAAGTAGACGTGCAATTCAAGAGATTCGCAAGCATGTGCTGCGATGGTACTTAGGAATGATCTTGCGGCACCCAAAGTACCCTATAAGACTCAATTGATAGCCCTTCGATTAGAGATGAACTCTCATCTTGCACGATGTCGATATTATCGGAAATTGTGGTGCGTATGAGAGACCATTCGTAGTACTCTTTGCACATTGCTGAATATGCAGAATTTTTGCATATTTTATCAAAATTGCAGACCCAGTCACTTTTCAAAATTTTTCATCCCGAAAGGCGCATTCCAAATTTTCACCCTTTTTATTCGTAACATCCACACAAGTAAAGTCGAAATCCACACAAATTTTCCACTCACAATTTTTATTGGGCCTTATTTAAATTTTTAATTGCTCCATCGAAATTGAATTGGTCGCCCAGTTAATTGCATCATTCCAAGGCGAGGGCGGCCCAGGGCTGAACAATATATGTACAAACGCAAATACAAAAACCAAAAAAAAAAGGAGAAGAAAATAAAACAGTTTAAAAGTTTTCCATTAATTGCAAACACCCATATCTGCGGGATTGACCCGTTCAGAAAATTTGTGGATGAATCGGAGCGAAATGCATTTATTCGAAATTGTGAATATTTCATGAAAGCTGGCACAAATATTTAAGGGAAAATTCACCTGGTTTTGTATATTTTTATTTATTTAACGCGCATCAGGCGTGATTACCTTCCTCTTTATTCTCATTACATTCATTATCATAGGTTAGCAACATTTTTTTCCGGATATGTACCAAATCATTTTTATATATTGATTGTTCTGAGGATTGTGAACGCAAAAAAGAAAATCATCCATCTTATTACATTTACGAAAAAAATTAGAAGACTTTTTTTTTAAATGGAGCTTTAATTATGGCAGAATTTTTAAGAAAGTTTTCGTGAGACATAACACGTAAAAATACATTTGCTGATAGAGAACTTTAATTTGTGTACCTTTTTCGGTACACCTGGCATAACGTGATAAAATATTTTGTGAGAACTTTTCGTATTTTTATATACTAATTTAACTTTTATCTTTCATTTGAAACTAAGGAAAATAGTCCTAAAAATTTTTAATTCTTTCTATACTTTGTGTTTTTACAACGAAACAATCAAAACTAAAAATGGCTACGTAGGTACTCAGCCGTTTATTTTGAAACTTAAATTTAAAACTTCAATGTAGAACGTTATTTTGATTTATGGGATAATAGAGTTTTTATTTAATTTCTATAAATACAGGTGACGATTTTTTTAAACCTTTATTTTTTTTACAAATATCTCACTTTCTATTAGTTTTTTTAAAACAACAATCTTCTCAAATTTTTATTTAGAAAACTTGACATTTTTTTGCTGGAGGGGCTAGATTATATCTATATATTATATAACTAAACAAACTATGTTTTTTTATAACTGGTATCTTTAGGATATCTTTAAAATTTGCTGGAGCATTTTTAATTTTGGGTTCTTAAAATTTTTATCATGTGAAACAGAACTAAAGACATCCATTAAATCTTTTAACTTTTAAAAATATTTAGGCTCGACAATTTGTTGAGAGAAATTAATTCAGTTTTTTTATGGTTCTAGTTCTTACGATAACAATAACTATCCTGATTATAATAAAACAAGCTTTTTTAACACAATTACACGATGATCACTGAAATGGACTTTTATATTTTCTTTTTTAATAAAATATTTTTGATTGATAGTTAAAATATGAATAAAAACTATCCTCCTCGGAGAGTGAAATAATTACGAACACAACACCTAACATAAAAATCCAATAAAAATACCCTCGTTCGTTATTCTATAAATTTCTAAGATATTTGAAAGCTGTTTAACGTCTGAAAACACTAAAATTGAGTAAATCTTCATAATTCCCACATATCCCTAGAAACCCTGTAAATTCCAACATCAAGATAATCCTAATCCTGCTCTTCAATAGGATATCTAAAGAAACCGTCATGACATCGTATTTTTTCCCATTTTTAAATGTTTACTTCCTTCAACAATACGAAAAGAGCTGCTGGAGGAGCAAAATATCCTTTTGAGTTTGAAATTTCTTGTGCTTCCCAGAATCTTGCAATTCACCGAAAAAGGCGAGAGCCTCTTACATGTCCTACTTCTGTTGTATGTTGATTCCGATTACTCTTAGCTCAGCTCTTATCTCGGGGATGCCGACCATATTAAATCCCTTCCGAGGAAAAAATTATGTTTCAAGAAGTTGTGAAGGAAATAAAATAATATTTCTATCGTTGGGCGAACAGAATAATACGAAAAATGTTGTTTCGTAAAACTAGGCTAAACTTGTTGAAAAATATATATATATATATGTATAAGAAGAAAATCGTGAATTCAGCTCAAGTGAGGCTTATTTGAGATTTTTTTCAAGGAGTGAATAAACAGATTCTGGAATTTTGAGTTTCCTCCTGAAAAATTTAGCCTTGTTAGAAATGGGGATGCAATTTTTATCTGAGTGCAATATGCTTTCCGTAGTTAAGAAATTTTTATATTTCTTTCGAGTTCCGCCTCTAGGGTTTTTTAAGTAAAAACAGACAACTAGCGTCATCTACGAGAATTTTCGAGAACAGTGCTTTCACTGTGCAGAATTGCTTGGAGCATATCTGAGAACCACTTGGGCAAAGAACGCCATCTCCAAAGAAGTTGTCCAACTAAGGGGTATTGATTTTATTTCAACTTTGTGAAAGCTCAATTCTGCGCGTGTGCCTGAAAACGTTTTCACCGAAGCTTTCGCCTTATTTTTTGCAAGTTTCGCCTTTGCAAAACATTCTAAAATAAAAGGATACTTTGACAAAACGTTAGAAAAATAAATTTGCATGCAAATATCGAAAAAAAACACACATCAGACTTGCAAATATTTATATGGAGCAGAAAAAGAGCTTTTATAAAACACAAAAGGACGGCGCGACATTTAAAAGCTTAGAAATATTTAGTTGCAAATGTATTTGAATTCGTCCTGCAAGCTACAGGACGTACGGATGAGTCATCAGTTTTAGGAGGAAAATATATTTAAAGCACATGGATTATGAAAATGTTGAGGGGGGACTATGCGTAGATTTATTACAGGGTTCTATTCTTACTTTTTATATCCAATCACATTTATACCATTTAGCAAAATCAATTAAAGCGAATAATCTTAAAGGCGACGATTCGTAACAAAAGTAATTTGCTCCTTGACTACTCTTCTATGAAATTGTTAAAATTAAAAACTAAAAAACAACTTCTTAGTAAAATCGTAAATATTAGGGCCAACATCCGCAAAAAACAGTATAAGCATAATATTAATCTGAACCGTTCTAATGATAAAATTTAAGAATGTGATATTATCATACATGTTTACGCTTATTTTAAGTTAATTTATGTTAGTTCTTAATTTTAGAACTTTCAAAGCTGAACATACAAAGTGATTGGCATGTCATACCCTTCAAAATAAGACAGAGCTCATTTGGAACAAAGAAAACGACCCAAACTAAATTTATTTTTAGTATCTTCACTGCTCAGCATGAAATGGTCGATATTGATTTTCGGTTAAATATGCAACCGATTTTTGTTTTTAGTTTATTAATTTGAAAATTTGTTATATTACGCGCAAAACATGTCATCTAAATCGATTGTGTGTTTTGATAAATGTTAACATTAATGGCTTTATAATTAGTTATTAAAAAATCATTGCTTGAATTGAAAGAACATGATAATAAACCAATTTTTAAATAGAATTGAATAAATTTAGTTACATGGGTAAAAAATAATTACTATGTTTTGCATACTTCAATTCAATTTTATTAATAACAATTGACTTCCGCTATCATCACTTGAAAATTGATAGATTAACTTCTTAACAAATTTCATATACCGGTTCTAGTTATAAATGCTCTAAGCAAAACACAATTGACAACAAGTTTAAAAAAACGGGTAAGTGCGAGTAGAACTCAACTCGTAATAATTGCACACAGAATTAATGATTTTTGGGTTTTCGTTATTAACACTATGATACCTTCTTTCTTGTCAAATCTCACGATTCTAACAATAGAACATTCCCAGCCCAAAATCTCCGATTTGGATGAAAATTGGCATTAATGTTAGTTACCCTTAGTGAGACATTTAAAAAACCGTTTTTAAACCTTGCTGTAATTTGTTTTTGGGGGAATTCCTTCCAAAGACCAAAAATGATGCGTTTTCGGGTCGCTTTATGTCGCATGATTTCTCGGTTAAGTTATTATTTTTCGAATTTAAGGACGTAAGCTTTTTAAGAAAAGTCTAAGCTTTCAGAAAAGCTATTACTTCCTTTAGAGCTTATCAGTATAAATCGCTTGCGGAAAATGCTGAATTTCCCAAAGGAAACTTCATATACCAAAATTCATTTTTTTTTTAAATTTCAATTGAAATCAAAGCAAACACGTAACGAAACATGAATTTACAATGTGTATGGAGTTTTCTTTGGGAAATTCAACATTTTCCGCAAGCGATTTATACTGATAAGCTCCAAAGGAAGTAATATGATTTATA
Source organism: Machimus atricapillus (assembly GCA_933228815.1). NCBI lineage: Eukaryota > Metazoa > Arthropoda > Insecta > Diptera > Asilidae > Machimus > Machimus atricapillus. Next base: position 11,145,322 of record OW121785.1, read on the forward strand.
GCTTTCCTGAAAGCTTAGACATTCATTAAAAAGCTAACGTTTTAAAATTCGAAAAATAATTAATTTAACGGAAGATCATGCGACATAAAGCGACCAGAAAACGGCTCATTTTTGATCTTTGGAAGTAGATTTCCCCTAAATTACACCAAGGTTTAAAAACGGATTTTTAAATGTCTCACTAAAGGTAACATTTCTGCCAAGTTTTATGAAAATCGGTGATTTCGTGTTGGGAATGTTCCCTTGTAAGTCAATCAAAACACTAAATAAAAGAATAAATACATAAAAATAAGATTAAGAACAACTCGAAAGCTCGTAAAGCTAACAAGCGATGAACAATTCTATGTAGAATAATCTAGTTTAGATCAAAATGAAAACAATATATTGTTACTTGTCTGTTTGTTTCTCAAACTAGAAACTGTAAGCCTGTAGAATACAAGAACGAAATTACAAAGGGTTCCGTATTTGATTAAAATTTGGACAAGTATCAATGTATTAAAACTTAAAAAACAAGCTTTTATATCAATTATACTTTTTGAGTTACCAATTTTTGAAATATGACTTTGAGAAGGGAACGTAAGTGAATGGGAAGAAATATTTCAAATTTCATTTTGTTACTTTACTATAATAATTTTCAGATTATTTTACTAACAAAAAATCTATTAAGGTATGTACATCCCCTTCCTTTAAACGATTTAGAATACAATTGTTTTGTTTTCTATGATACAAAAGATTTATTCGTTTTAATCTCATTCTCATATCTTTTATAAACTCAGGTTTCTTCGAAAATGATTGCGTGCGACGAATGAATGCATGTTGGCAAATAAAAGTTTTATAAAGTCCGAACCTCCCTTTGGGAGGAAACCAATTTGTCATAAAAATATAGGAAAAATAAAACAGGGTCACATGACCTGCATATTTTCTTTATTATAGTTCACATTAGTCGCAAACTACAAATATCCAACAGGTAACTAAATTATACCACCCTGCGGGCAACTGGTAGATTTCCAGGTTTTCCTGGAATATGGAGGGCATGCTATCGTAAATAGAGTGAATAATTGTATAACCTGTTGTTACCTAGGGCTAAGTTCTTTAGCTAACTTTTCGGGAAAATTTTTCACTCGTGAAGCTTTTCATGTTAGAAAAATTTACGTCAAAAATAATATTTCTAACTAATGAAAGATGCTCTGCACGGAGGGGAGCAGAAAAAAAATACGACCGTCAGTTACAGGAGTGGATCTAATCCCTTCGGGGGTGTGCACGGTTCGGTGAATCGACCGAAGGGCAGAGGGGCAGGGCACGAAAGGGCAGCCTTACAACGAAGGGTGCAGGGGTGTAATATAGGGCCACTCCCTTCAACGACAAAGGAACTCGACGAGCTCCTCTACACTCTGCGCCAGTACCGGGGGATGAAGAAATTCTTTTCGGGATTACTTCGGGAGGAGTGTGTGTGATAAACGTCTGACGATGTGCTGGTGTGTGAGGAAGTCCCGACTTTTGCTTTAGCCCATGGTGTTTTTTGAGATGGGAAGAGGAAAAAAAAATAAAAAAAGGCACAATGCTTTCCTTGCATGCTCTCCAAAGTTGTTTTTTTCTTTTTTTTTTCTTTTAAAGATTCGCCCTGGAGCTGCGAGGAGAAGGGCATTGTTTGCTTCTTCATATCCTCCTGGGAATGTTTTATTTTCAATTAGTCATTAAAAGCTATCTACACTGTACTTTTTCAGGAGTTTCTAATGTTGCAATTGTGTCGAAAAACAGCTTGTTTTTCTTCTACCCTTTCGGCCCAAGAGATAGGTTGGAAGAAAATTAAAGGAGTCTGCAGAGAATACTATACTCTAGTGCTTGTTTTGTTAATGGAAAGGAATTTTAGGGTCAAGAGGAGATTTGAGGATATAACATAATGGAACTTCTCACATATTAAAATGTTTTGTTTTCATAAAAATACGAGCCCAAGAAAGTTTTGTGGGAAAAAACCATTTAAGAAAATTTCGTTTTTAGGATTCTGAAGCAAAAAAAAACCCTTATATAGGTTCGCCATGTCCCTCCGTCCGTATGTCACAGTCCTTTTATTCAAAGACTATATTAAGTAAGATATAGATAGTTATACCAGCTACAAAGATATAAAGATATGTATTAAGATTTTCGAAAAAAAAACATTTAAGGCTACTTCCTCTACATGCAAACTGGAGATAAAAAAAAAAATAGCCTTTTACTTATCCCACCGGGTGGAGTATCGTTGAAAGGGGAATTTAAACAAAATCAAAGAACTCGAAATATTATTTCGCAAGTCAAGCAATAGTATGAAGTAAAATTCTAGCAGTAGTACGTCGATGTGAATTCTTGACTTGTATACGAAATAGCCATGAAAAAACCTACTCTGATTATGGGCATTATTTTAGCTAGAAATAATTATGAAAAGGACAATGAGAAAAAATATATAGAACCTTGGCCCAATAGTAATATTCGTATTGATATACCACTCTACAGAGCATTTCAGGTAGAACATTATATTATTATTACAACTAAGGTCAAATGTTAGTATTCATTATCGGAGTTACGTCGTCATAAAAGTGATGAAAATGTAGAATTTTTACCTAATAATATGAACTATAACTATGATCATTAAATGGTTAGATTAAGATCACTTTTATGACAGTATAACTTCCGAACATGCTGACATTTGACCTTATTCGTAAAACTAACTTTATATACTGGTTCTCGTGTAAATTATTTCTGTTGAGGGGTCAGCTCAAAATTTCCCATTTTCACTTATAAAAGTTTCTATACCGTCCACGGAATTATTTTGTTTTTTTCATAAAAAATTTGAACTTCACGTGTCCTTGGCATTTGCATTATTTTTAAGTGCTAATTTTTATAATTTTGAATTGGATTGTTAAGGGTTGTTATTAATCATAATTAAGTATCATTACCTCGATTTTGAAAACAAAATGTGACTTACTTTGTTGTTTCCCTATATGCCCTTCATATGCTTTTGCTAAAAGTCATAAATAAAATTAACAAGACAGGAATGTTAAAATGTTACCAGAAACATTTAAAACTTTAGTATACTTTTAAGCAAATAATTCTAATTACACTCATTCCGTAAGGCTCGTTTGTAATTTAAGTAAAATGAATTATGGCTCAGCCCTTACTTCCACATTTTAGGAGCGTAATAAATCTTAAGGGGCAAATTCCTAATTAAACAGAAGAAATTTGCATTTCTACCCTTGCCATGACCTGTTTCACCTAAAATAGCAATATTGCAGAATTGTATTAGAAATGGGTAGCAGAATTGAATTTTTGAATATGTCGAATAATCATAGTATTCCGAAAATAGAACTTTAAACGTTATTCTCAATTTAGCATGGAATTTCTGTTTATACCTTAGAAATTCCCCACCTGCCGCCAGTCACCTGTCGCGGGAAAATTTATATGGCAATCCAGAGATATAACTAGAACTATAAGGCAGGGGCAGGACTTAAATTAAATGGAGTTCGGGGGGCAGGGGGAAAATGAAGAAGACTTCTTCTCCCCCACATTGCCATTAAACGTAAATATGTGCCATGTGAGATAGGTGAGAAAACCCACCCACGACGACCTCCAGGTGTTGGAGAAGTCCTTCAGAGAAATTTATATGACGATGAGTTAAGTTGTGTCCTTTTTTTTTATTTTTCCTTTAAAGACAGCGAATAAATTTAAGAGGACTCTTCGATGGATTGAAAACTGCAAAAAAGGGGGAGGATATTTTTAGACAGCACGCAAGGTCCAAGTGGCGGTTGTGGAGTGCGATTGGTACGACTGGGTTCGGGACGGGGTTGGCTTTCAGAACAAATTTCAAACAGGGGCTCACTGGGCGGAAAGAATATCAAGAGGTATTTGGTTGTCAATGGAATGGCCGGGGATAATATTTTTATTGAGTTTGACAAGGATCATCCTCGGATCTCCCGTTCTTGCCTCCTTCACCTCCATCTTGTATCAGCAAGAATTGCTGACATAATTTAAAATTTGTTTTCGGGCAAAAAAGAAAGCAAAACCATGCGGATGAAGTTCGCACAAAAGTAAATAAATAAGAAAATTGGTTTCTTTGTTTGGTTTTATCGGTTCGAAGGAATAAAAGTTGCTCAACCATTCTGGAATTGCGAAAAGGTAGAGGACAAATTGTAAAAAGTTCTTGGCATTAGAAGAGTTACAAAAAACTAGGGTACATAAAACTGTTATAACAGAAGCGAAAGGAAAACAATTTTGGAATAATACTAAAAATGGCAACCAACAATAGTATAAAATAAACTTTTCGCAAAAATGATAGAAAATTCTTACCGCAAGTGTGGTACATAAATAGATTATTTTTAAAATAAAGTAGTGCCACAAATAGATAAAAGTAACTCCAACTGTCCACTAATTTTTAAAGGTAAAACAATCGGAAAGAATTATCACTATATTCAAATCAATCTTGAAAAAACAGACTGAACTTTCTTTTTCACGTATACTAATGCAAAAGGAATGTCAAATAATGCCTTAAATGTTATTCCAATCTTCAAACTATCCAATATCCAGATAGGTATTTCATATGACACTAATTTTAAAATTGTGAAAATTCATAAAATCCAGGAAAATAATGGATCTTAAGATATTTAAAATACATTTGTGAGTTTTAGGGATTACAAAGCCTAGACAAATTTTTCCTCAATAATCTAAACTCAATCCGGCTAAAATTGACAAATATATGTATGTACATGTACATATGTATGTATATTTCATTGGTAAATTAAATAAGGAACCAGACTAGGATTTTAGGATTTTCATTTTTCATCTTCATAACGCAATATCTTAAACATTTTTATTCGAGGTTTTAGTTGTTTTGTTTAAAACATTGTTCTCGTATAAAAAGGGTAAGTCTATTTGAAGATTAATGAAAATGTCTAAAACTACCCACTATCTGGAGCTATCGGATTTATATATGTATGTTTCCATTGTATATTTTATTTTATTTAGAAAAAACAACTTTGGTTTATACAAGTTATTATGATATTTTATCGTAAAACAAATAATTCATTTATATTAAAACAATTGCCAAATATGTTAATTTAAAGTGTATATTCTTGATTCCTTTTGTAATAGTTATATCTGTTATTTAGGTTTTATTACTTTAAGCCCAAACTAAACATTAATAATTATGTGTGAACGAAAGATCCATATATTCTGCTTAAACTATGAATAGATAAATATATTATGTATTTTTTCTTTTTGTGGAATTGATTAATTAGATCAGAGAATTTGCAGTTTTGTTTGTACATTTGAATGAAACGTTACATTTCTTCTTCATAAACATGCTTTCATATCATTATGAACTTCTACTAGTATTAAATCTAAACAATAAAACTACAGGCAAACTGTTGAACGCTAAAGCAAAAAATTTCAATTAAAAGTATATACCTACCAAAGAAAAAATTCAAAGAGAATTTGAAAAAATAAATGGAAATGTGTTTGCACTACGAACTATGATGTAACGAATAATTTTTTAAAGTTCATACATATATGTACATACCATACATACATATGTATGGAGGTATGTACATAAATAAAAATAGATTTTTTTTTTAAATTAAATTTCAAGCATTCATGGCATCATGTCACTGTCCAAAAGCTTTTCAGTGCAGGTCATCGCCGCATGCTTTCAAAACAACGCCCAAATATAAAAGAAAAAATTTGTAGGTTGATTTATTCAGAATCACCGAAACGCCTTCGAAAAAATTCGAAACGTTCGACAGGAACGCAAACTCTTCTAGGAATGTCCGAAAATGGAACGCGCAAAATCAACATAATTCTTTCCTTTCTCGTTTCCTACTACAAAATATGAACATATATTCCCATGCAAAACTTGTTGAAGCTAGCAAAAAAATGTGCATAAATTCGGTTTGATTTATTGATTTTTCATTGCTTTTTTTATGGCGGCATGACGGTCAGCGAAAGGTTGCAGAAGTGCTCTCGTTTTTTGGGAAAAAGAAGAGTGTACACCGATACCGAAATCAGGTCGTTTAGGTGTAGTGGTTTCAATCGATGATGTTATAGCTTCGCTGCTTCCCTTTACCCCGGATAAAATTGCTTCGTTCACAAAATAAATGGTTTCTTTTATTAGAGCATTTTACTTTCTTATTTTTCTAAGCACAGCAGTTAATTTTCTTCACTAATGTACATAATATTTATCATCGTTCCGATGTATTTGAAATGTTTCTTTTCCAAGCATATTTTGTCGAATGTCACGACATCTACAGTAGAACGAAAGAATATAAATTCACATGGTGCAAAATGGCGACCATGTCGGTAGCAGTGAATATTAATATAATTTATTTTTTTTTTCTGTTAGGCGATGAAATAACTGATTTTTTTTTTCTTGAAGATATTTTTCAAAATTTTGTCATAAAAGCACAAAAATTTCAAAGTAACTAATTAACACTTTTAGTGATGTCGAAATATATATATACAATTAAGCACAAGAATAATCCAAATTGAAAATTAAAGTAGGACAATTATCCCGGACATTCCCTTTCAAATCCTGTGGAGGAAGTATGAACATCCTCTATTGGGTAGCGTTTTTTTCCTGAAGATAGGTAGTCATTATGAGGGGTGTTGTCGGTAAGGCGCTAAGGCGTGATGTTTTGTTAACATTTTTCTTTATCTTTTTTTTTTTTAGGTCGGTTACTTTTTGGGACAGTGTAAATGTCCCGGAACAGCAGTAACTACAGCAAAAGTACTGCTGTGACAGGACAATATCACTGGCCCGTAAGTTTAATTGCTGAAAATGTCCTTTTCTCTGGTATAGGCGAATTTCCCAAAAATTATTTCCATTCCCTCTGAGCTAAGCTTTAAACACCCTCGAAATGGTGGCACGTTTTCAGCTCAAATGGGGCTTCCTTTAGCCCAAAAATTTGTGAATTGAATTCAGCCCGAATTAAGGCAACAACACAATTTCGGAGAAATACCACGAACGAACACCAAAAGCTGACTGAATTCCAACTAGGGTAGATATCCCAATCGGAGCCGTTGAGGTGGCTATAGAGTATAAAATATATATAAATAGAGGCTATAGAGTATGTATATATAAATAGCTATAAAGTATATATATATATATAAGCACACAACTCACCGAACCAAGAAGAAGAAGACGACGACAACGACGATGAAAAACTCTCGTGTAGAATATATCTCTGAGCAAGGAAAAGACAATACCATACCATTTAAGCGCCGAGGGTGGAAGAGGGTTGAACCCCTAGACTTATATTTCTCTGGCTCGACTCAAATTGCTCCTGTGTGCTGGTCTGGATTTGACCAACATATTGCACGGGTATATTGTCCCGGTGGTAGTCGAGTGAACAGAACACCCTGTATGAACGGCGCACGCGTACCCTTGCTCCTACTAAGGGATGAACTTACCGACCATCCGTAGCAAAGTTGGGGTGGAATAAAAGCCAACCATCGTCGATGCCGTTTTATTTGCTTGTCGCGAACCCAGTACCCCAACTGTTGGTAGTCGTTAAACTGTTCGACAAAAACTACATACAATTTTTGGTGGGAGTGGTAGATTCAATTCTACACCAATCCTAATACCATACCATAGCCAAGGGTAGCTTACCCGCTTTGAACCATAGCTCAATTCAGGGTTACCACCGCTTGTGGGTTTTCCATTATTCTGAGCCTATAAAGAGCTCCTCAAGGGAAGTGAAACTGAAATTTCCGCGTTCAGATTCGACTTGTTATGCAAACCCTCTGTTTAATGGATATGGAACTCAGGGAATGCGTTACATAAAGAAATACTTTCTTCCCACATTGAATTAGACGATTGCGAAGCAGTCATTTGCGGGATTTGTTTCGCATTTGAGTAATTGAAAACGCTAGGAGGCGGAAATGTTGTTTTAACACAAACAATATAGCGATAATAGAATGCAACAGTGCATAGATACAATTATGATGGATATTAAAGTTTCATTCGATATTTCAAAATATTTCCTCTTCTTTCAATATTTTTATATACATACATATGTATATTTTTTTTATTTATTTAATTATAAGTGATGAAAAATTCCATACCAAGGACTAACTTATTCACACCCTATTATAACATTTTATGTACCTCCTATGTCAAGTTAGCAAAGAATTATATATTTATAATTATTTTCGGTCAGTAACTCATGACTTTAAATTCCTAACTCAATAAGAAATGTAAATAAAATAGTTATATAGGAATAGAATTGATAATATCAAACAGACTTCCAAATTTTATGCTTTTAAAATAATTTTTAAACTACTGATATTAAATCAAATATAATTAAGTTACTAAAATGCGATTACTAAGTTAAAGCTTATAATGTATTATAAGAACAAGATAAAAACCTATTCAAAGAGACAGATTAATTAATCACAACAATATAAATAATTCATCAATCATTCAGAATCGTAAGAAGACAAATTATTTCCATATACTCATATTAGCAAAAACATTTCCCGTATATCGACAAAACTAAAATCATGAAAATTGAACTTACTCATTTTATTATTATTTTATTTGATATATTGAATCTAACTATGTATTCGAATATAACTTTATGTGTTTTATAATCACGGCCAATAAATAAACTCTCACCGGAAACAAAATCGTAGGTACATTATGACAACTGTAGGGTGGGTATGGGTCACTAAACTTATTGTTTTTTTAATAATATTTGGTTATAGTAGGTCATTCAAATGACCCTCCCTTTAGATATCGCAACTACAGAGCCTTATTTAAAAATTATATTTATTCTCTACTCTATATACAGATTGTATCCTATAATCCCAGAGCTCTATTACATGAAATTGGTCTAATATTTATAATAAATCGCTAATAAAATTGTACACATTATACTGATTACATAAATGCTGCCGTCTTATAGTTTTTATAATTATATATACTTTTTATGATATATAATACTATTATTAACCCATGTTTGTTGACGATTTTAATTATTAGTTTAGAAATATTAGGTAAGTAGTTTTATGCAATAGTGTCTTGGTCACGTGGTGTAGCCTCGTGAGCCAAATTTTGATGAACCTACCTCATGAATTAGCTTCTCGATTGGTTTCATTAATCATTTAGTAGAATATTAATTGTTTTATCTTTCATTTTACTCTTTTCATTCTATACTATGTCCGGAAAATAGAATTAGTAGGATATATAAAGTGAGCTTAGAAAACAGTTGTTATAAAAATATATTTCTAAACTATAATGTTGCATTGTCCTGGCAGCCCAGCCCTTGTAGTTTGTCTAGTCTAAAGACTAGAGATAGAGCGAATTCAGATTCATAATTTATTCACCCCAAATCAACATCATCATAGACTGCTTCTATAGCCATCGCACGTGTCATGATTTGTGAAAAAGAGCTTCACCCTTCCTTGGTAAATTTTATTGGAGTCGGTCTCACTTTCACCCCCGTTGTCATTGGGTGGTAAGTTCATCGAGTAAAAAGAAAAACGAAAAAGCAAATCACGAAATTTCTCACTTTCTGAAATTGTTTGTTGCGCGCACCCTTCGTTCCAAATCCCATTGCATTTCGGGCAGTTTCGTCATTAAAAAGCTCAGGGTGCTCAGGGTGGGTGCGCATTTTCCTTGTAATCAATTTATAGTAGGACACGGCGCACAACCACCCTCTCATCGGGTCCATTTCTCTGCCTTGTGCCTCGGGCCTTAAAGTACAGAGCGATCCAGCTACCCTCGTCACCATCAACAATCCACAGAACGGAGGGCTGTTGGAGTGTAGGTTAACGTTCCCTATGTTTCACCACCGGCGCACAGAGCGGTGCGCTCCACAAGGAGACTAATAGGGCCCCATGAAAATCGTTTCGTTTCATGGAAAATCGATACCAAGCAGGTTCACCCGGTTTCAAAGCCCCTACCAGCAATGCCCATGTGTGCGTGGGGGATGAAATTCATCCTTTCCGCAGCCAAAGTAAATGAACCTTTTTCCCGATATCGCCTCTCGGCCAAAGGATGCTGCTGTGGGGCCCCATGTTTCGTTCGCTTTGCAGATACACCCTGTGTGTGTTGGTGAGTACCGAAAGATGGCGTACCATTGGTGTGACACTGATGCCGACGGCCTACCAGCGAGAGAAGGAAGAACCTGCACAAAAAGGACGAGGTTTCATTACAGCATTCAGCAGCGACCTGATATCTGAAAAAGATCTTCTAAATAAGAAAACTTGCGCACTGGAAAAGAAAACAAATTTTCTTTAGGATGTGTCTATCCCCCTTCGAGAGAAATGTTTTTGCTCCTCCTGCTGGTTTTCTGATATGAACTAACATCTAAAGAGCATCCCAAAATAAATGTAATTTATTGAAATTTATTTTAACTGAACGGGGGGAAACCGGAAAGTAGCAACATATTTCATATAACATTGTTTGATGTTTTTAAACTGTTATACGCACTACCAGAGCTTTCGTATAATAGCTTCAGTAAGGGTAACATGCTTCCTATTTTTGTAATCAGTTACAGACGTGATATGTGCTAAGAAATTTAGATGGGACTGGAGGAGCTGGGTAAAATTTTGTAAAATCAATACGGAAGAATTCCTTTCAGTATTTCCTTTTGTTTTAATATAAAACAAAATTCTAAGATAAGGGCAAATTTAATAATGGGACCACCTTCGAGATTTCTCATATCCTTATAAACTTATGTAATAACATTATCTTGAGAAAATTTCGCTGCTAGTTCTATAGTAAACCATATAAGAATATCTCCCATGGCAACAACATTTTCGTGTTCTCGTACATATGTATTTTCGTATACTCTCCTATTTTCATTTTAATAAAAAATCGTTCACTAGGAACAGATGTGGGAAAATAAGTCCTACAACTGCACCAAATTTGAAGTTGAAACCAATAATAGTTACTGAGAAAAATTGTTGTTGATATACGGATAAATAGACAACAAAGTCTCATAATAAGGGTTCCTTTTTGATCTTTTAGATATGGAACCCTAAAACAAATTCACAGAAAATCGGGCGTCTTTAAAAAAATTTAAAAACATATCATGTTTTTCTTTAAATACTATGAAAAATATGCAATTTGTGCAAACTATCTATGAAATATATACATAGGAATAAATTCATATGAATGTGAATTTTCTTAATATCTTGGACAATCACAAAATAAAGAATACTTACACTATTTTAAGGTGCATTCTAATAGATTAATGGTATCAGAAAAGAAAAGAAATATCTGTCCTATCCCCTTTTCGCAAAAAAAATGAAAAACTTCTTCAAGTTCTCCGCCTGTACCAACTTTTACAAATTTCATGTCCACATCAAATTAAATTTCAATTCATTTATTTAAGTTTGCATTCATTTGAATATATGTATGTATGTATAAAAGGATCAACTAATTTTAGTGTTGCAAAAGTATTCTTCATTCGTCATGATATTTATAAGTAGTCCAGCCGAGGTATAGTTTTACAATTTTATTTTAATATACGATTTTGGAAAAAGTGGTTTAATTCTTTCTAAAACCCACTGAAAATAAATGGGTAGTTAAACCAATGTTTTTGAAGTAGAAGATGCAATACTGTCCTCAACAGATAAATAGGGAGCTAATATTAATTTATTCAGCAAAGGGTAATAAAAATTATCTGATGATATTTACATTTTGGCGCACTAGAAAAACTAATTGAAATCCTTTTTCTAGGCTGGGATTAATTTTCCAGAGTTATTCATTCATTCGTTTCTAGCGCTTACCATTTAAGTTATCCACTTTGTCGTCATCACTCAGTGCGTCCCATTTTCCAGCCCGGTAAAATGCCTGTATTTTTTCTATATTTCCATATTTCTGGCGGTAATTCAAACTAAATAATTTTTTATTTTTTCTTTAATTTTAATTTGCATCCAGCCTTGTGGTTTGCAACTTGCAACGCCCCTCTTATTTGCCCTCTGCTTTAAAAAGCACTCAACCCTTAGCTTCGGGTAAGTGATTCGCATTAACTAGAAGAGCATTTTTCCATTTGCCTTTTTCGAGCACCCAAGGAGCGCTGCAGGGTCCGTCCCCATGGACCCCAGACGCTGGGTGGGGGGAGGAGATGGGGGGCCACCGAGACTGATTCTGGCCATGGCTAAGCTCTGCTGAAGTCGCAGTGATTTTCACCCCAAACGAAGGTCGTCCAATGAACTTGTTCCACTTTTTCATCAGAATATGCAATTCGAGCTGCAGCCCCCACTCGCTATTGGACCGAGTTTCAAAGGGATGGTTAAGTGAGGGAGCAGCTCTGGCTGTGGAGCGCCCTTTGTGTAAACACCTATTCAGCCGGCCACAACTGCCACAGTGCTGTGGATCGAATGACGGTGAACGGGGGCGCGGGGACGGACGGTTCAAAGGTTATGACATGATAGTGCAGAAAGGGCAAAAGGATTAAATTGCAAAAAGTTGTATAGGACGGCACCAAAGGGACCTAATGGAACTTGTCACTGATGAATAATTGAAATTTGAGTGTGCATTTAGGGTGGTATACTTGGCTAGTTGTAATTTTCCCACTAAATCAAGCACAAGTACATATGTATGTATGTATGTTGAGCAAAATTTTTGCAATTGCCATTAATTTTAAGGGATTTGACTGGTTTTGAGAATTTAATGAATTTCACTTACCTTCCTTTTTTGCGGGTTCAACAAATCAGTAGATTCAATATGAGTTTTTGAATTTTTAAAATATTTCACTTCATCACGGGTTTGTGATATCCATAGTATCATGAAAATAACTCCACACATATCTAATGCAACTACTGCTAAAATGGGCCAAATCTGAAAAAAAAATTAAAATATTAATTTTGAAATTATTCAATATAAAAATACATATTGTACATTTTCAATAACATTATGATCGATAAAATATGAGCAATAAAAAACATGAAAATGAGGAGTAAAATACCTTGAAATAAGTAGTGAAATGGAATACGAGTAGGGGTCAAATGTGGGATAAACGTTTGTATTGAAGTCCGTTATTTCAAAATTTACAGACGTTTAATTTTCTATTTCATTTCTAGACTATGCATTTGAAATTTAGTAATTTTTCAGGGTTATAGGAAAATTAAACCTCAACCATTTTAATTGTCATGGTTTTAAACATAGAAATAATGGAACTCTCAAACTTTCATCCCCTATTTTACCCCTTTAGGTAAAGATTTTTCAAAAATCCTTAAATATGTCATTCTGCGTAAAAAGCGAACCAAAAAAATGGAAAAAAGATGGCACAGGAACATAAGTCGTAGAATGTATAATGTAAATTATTTTTCCTTAAATTAAAATGGTCATTGTTAGTATCCCTCTTAACTCTGCCACTTAAAAGGTGGTGGAATCTGTAAAAAATCATGCAATCAAATATGATAAATAATCGCAGTCAGAGGCATACATTGTACATACATACAATATATTATATATCTATCCATTTTATTCGCATAAGGCGAGACAAGCGCCTTGAAAGGGCGGAAAAATTAAAAATTGTATTTATTCTTAATTGTATCTTGCACGCTTAAATCTAATTCCCTCGAACGTAGCATGAAATGTCAAATAATTTCGCACTATCATTGAAAAATTCTCAGCGAAATTTCGAAGTGTTTATTTCCGCAAAAGCGTTTTATATTGATAAAAAACTGTGTTAAGAACTCAAAAGTCATAATTAGAGCACTTTGGTGCTTTTGCTTTAATTCCTACTTAATTTTACTTACAGTAAAGAGACATAAACGCAATTTAATTCGAATTAAGTTACCGCATTGCGCCACCTAGTTTTTTTTTTTTTTGTGGGTTTGTGCCATTTTTGCCGGTAAATCAGGCATTAAATAAGAAGTATTTGTAATATGAGATACTAAAAGACTAATTCTCGTAATTTAATAACAAATTTCTGCTCAAAACTTAGAAATTTTGTAAAATCCAATTGTATCTCAAAGTGGGGTAATTTGATGCTTCCATTCCTTTTAATGTACATACATATGTACTTAAGATACAAAATGAATTATTTCATAATTTTCGGTGTGCTATGTACTTTGGTGGGTTTTGTCATTAAAACTGAGTAATGGTCCAAAAATATATTTGACAACAATACCCACAGCTGACTGCTCAAAATCCGTTGACGTTGTGATCAAGAAACAACGAAAAGTGCACCATTTTGACATACGTAGGCATTTTGTGTGAGAAAGGGCTTAATAAATTAAAAAAATTCTTGAAAGTTGAACCTTTCAAGGAAGTATCATACCAAGTAATTTCAAGGAATCCTGACGAGTTCTCAATGAATCCCAAGTACGTTCCTGTTCCTGCAGTGCAGCCTTCTTTTCCCTACCTGCGTTACCGTTATCCATCCCCTCCTCCGACCCCGCAGATCATTCCAATCATTTCTCTTTTTCAGGGCTGTTGCACGCGTTGTTTTGGAAGGGGGGGCTCGGGTAAAAGGAGCATGGCAAGTTGAGTCGCGAACTGGTCGCCGAGTCCAAAGCCTTTTTCAGGCGAGAAGAAGGAAAAGGATAACTAAGGCACCAAATGAGCGTGTGTTCGTGCGTGCGTCGTATATGACATGCGCTTTCTCCGAATGCGCAGCGCAGATGTTCTCAGCTTAACATTCTTTGCCTGACCCGGCCCCGGCTGCAGTCTTCTCTCTGCTTTTGCTTTGTGTGTTTGTTAGTTGCTGCGTGCGCAGAAAAAAAATTCTTTGATTTGTGTCTCGATCGCATCAAAAGCGAATTACATACTTTCTGTTTTTTTTATGTTATTCCATTATATAGAATAAGTTTGTTAGCTTGATCGTTTGTGTTTTTGCTCAAAAACTAAAATTATATTATCGTGAAAAAGAAAAACCGAAAAACATTCATATTTTAAGATGCTTGTGAAATACGAGGACTGTAAGGACAATATTATGTTTTTTCCCCGCAGCAATCCAATTGAGAACGCCGGATTGTTGGAGCACAGAGACCTTCACAATGCCTTGGTGGCGACGATAAATAACAATGTAACGGCTACAGTTAACGGGGCCCTCGCGACGGCCGCGACAAATGGTTCAACGACAGCTGCCCCAAATGGTACCACAAACTCACTCTCGAGCTCCTCAGGACGATCGACGCCAAATAATAGCACAGATCCTGCCCCGGGCAAGCTGTTCGTCGGCGGCCTCAGCTGGCAGACCTCATCGGACAAACTCAAGGAATATTTCAATATGTTCGGAACTGTTACAGATGTCCTTATCATGAAGGATCCAGTAACGCAGGTAAGTCGCTTCTCATTAATTCCTTAGCAATTGCGCAGTTCCTAGGATTTAAATTAAAGTAATGCGCAGATCTATTCCCATTTTAAAGTACGATCTCTAGGACCTATTTGAGCATTTAGTACAATAGGCATCCAGGCTGAGAGAACTGGTTTTCCTGGTTTTTCTTCCTTCACAATAAAATTTGCCTCCACGGCTTCTGCGTACCATGCCAAATTCCTTGTTGCTTCGTGGAAGCAGTTTCAACTATTAATGTTGCCCTTTTCCTCTTGCCCTTGCTAGATCAACTAAAAAATAACCCAGCTAGCGCAATTATTGATATCCGCATAGATTATTAGTTTTAAAAGCGATTTGGATTAATCTGAATAAAAAATTAATGGATTACACTAGTTTAAAATAATTTTGCCCCCCTAAACAAGTGATATATCATCACAAAAGAAAAAATCGAATTTTGTAAACTTTGCTCAAGGTAGCGTTTTTGAGGGATATTTGAACAGTGCATTTTTAATTGCTATTTTCTAAATAAATATGTAAAAGAATTTAAAAAAAAAAAAACCGATGGTTTCCAGAAACCAGTCAAATAGCCTACTTTTACATCTGACTACAACATTTTGAAGATTTTAGTTTCTGTTTTACATTTTATCGGTTTTGTTAATCAGGCAATCAACTTGTGCCATATTAAAATAATACATAACAAAACTACTTAATTAACTTATCTAATATAGGCAGGTTACTTAGTTTAGTTTGCAAAAATCAAAATACCTTACTAAGAAAAATAATAAAAGATTTGCAAGCATTTTCTAATTGTTAAGCGGACAATCAGGTGGATTAAAATTATCCTTAATGATTTTATTATAATTTTTTAAAAGATTTGAAAAAAAACCTACGATATTTGAGAGAAGAGACTTATAAACAAATAATTTCTCAGTTAGTCTCTGAACTACTTCCTTTGTAATTTTCTGGAGTTTAGCTTATTTAGTTTTAAAGAATGGGAATTCTTTTATATATATTTTTTCAAGTGGATATATAGTATGTTGAATGTTGATACTAATAGAAATTTTTTTAATTTTTAGCGGAGTCGAGGATTCGGCTTCATCACATTTCAAGAGCCCAGCAGCGTAGAGAAAGTGTTAAAGGTCCCAATTCACACACTAGATGGTAAAAAAATAGATCCAAAACATGCTACACCAAAAAACAGACCAAAACAGTCGAATAAAACAAAAAAAATCTTTGTCGGTGGAGTAAGTCAAGATACATCAGCCGAAGAGGTTAAAGCATACTTTGGACAATTTGGTAAAGTTGAAGAAACTGTGATGCTCATGGACCAACAAACAAAGAGACATCGAGGTTTTGGTTTTGTAACATTCGAAAATGAAGATGTTGTGGATCGTGTGTGTGAAATACATTTTCATACAATTAAAAACAAAAAAGTTGAATGTAAGAAGGCTCAACCAAAAGAGGCTGTGACACCGACTGCTCAACTGTTGCAAAAGAGGCTCATGTTAGGAAGCTTAGGTGTTAGAATGGCAGCACCAGCACAATTAGTTGGGGCACCTGGAGCAGCTGTTGCAGCTGCTGTTAATCCTTTGGCTGTTGTACAAGCTCAGGCACAGGCTCATCATGCTGCCCAAGCAGCTGTTTTACATAATCCATTTCAAGTACAAAATGCTGCCGCTGCAGCCAGCTATGGTAAACTTTTGGCTACATATCCTCCAACATTACATAGTGTTAGGTAAGTCGACATTTAAATACGCTGGGTGTTAAATAAGCTAATCATTTAAAAAACATACTAATTTTGAGGTCCCAGTTTCGTTGCAAAAAGGAAAAGATCGGTAGCTTATTTGACGCCTCTCTATTTTTAATTGTACATACATATACAGGATGTTTTGTTAAGGTCTGAACAGGGGTATGCGAATCGATTCTACATGGTCTTCTGATCAACTTTTGTTCATCGATTGGCATACCCCTGTTCAGACCTTAGCAAAACACCCTGTAATGTTATTGACTAATAATTCTCTACGGTTTTCTTCAGCCGCACAGCAAAAAATAGTTTAAACAAAATTTTTTCACTTTCATGGGAGTCAGCTGATGATAAGATTTTCATGATATTTAATTGATATGTTTCTTCATACATATATACGATAGAAAGAGTTCACTTAAGACAAACAGCATGAATAATTTAAATTTTAAAAGAAGGCTCAATGCGGACCAAGCCAAATAAATACAAGTTATGTAAAAGGAATTTCCGAAATTTTTGTATCACGTATACAACGAGGGAAATTCAGTGCTATCTTTAAATTGAGTATGAAATTAACTAGATGTTTCGGTTTCGCCTGACTTTTGTGAAGCGATTCTAACTAAACACATTTTCATTTATGATTCATTTACAATTAAAAAATATTCGAAAAGCATTTCACATTTGAGCTCGATAATTTAAAATAAAAGCCCAATGTGACGCGGAACTAAAATGTCTAATTCATATTTACATATATAAACGGGTTGCAATTATTTTAGATGAAAGGCCAATTAAAATAGAAATAAAAAATAGTTAAATTGATATTCAGCCATTAAGAGTCGTTGTGACTACCTCGAAATAAGTGAAATAATTCCATTTCCATAAAAAGCTCAAACATCGTCAGGGGAGAATTTGAAGAAACGGATGTTATATAAATCGTTTTGAATCAAAACGGGACTTAAATTAATATGCTATTTTTGGTAACTATTTAAAGATTAGTTACCAACTACAAATTACATTTTATTTAAATACATAAATGTTTGACCAAAAATGGCATAGTGCAATCATTTTCCCTAATCATCATCTGTTTTTAAAATAAAAATTTTGCGTGCAAGTTTTTTACGGCATCTTCTGCCCTGGAATAAAATGAGAAGTTGAAAACCTCTACTATATTTTAAATGTGTATATTCGAAAATTTAGCTGAAATTTCAAATCATATTTGGAAATGAGGATGAGGATTTTGAACAAGCAGAATCATAGATGAAAGCGAGTCCGTCCTATACACAAATTGGATTCGTAACAGTTTCAATTAAAAGTACTAAATTACTAAACTGCTTAAATTCGTTAGTTAAATATACATAATATCGAAAAATAAATAGTAAAAAAAAGTTATCGCAGTTAATTTATACCTATGAGGACACTATAAGATGATTGATCAACAAATATAATTGTTAATATTTAATATAAAAGAAAAATAATTTTCTTTTCATTGGAAATTTAAAATTCAGACAATAAATTTTAACATGATGAGCATTAAGAGACTAAATAATAAATTAGCAGTTTTAATCGGTAACTCCTTGGAGTTGGATAGTCACACCTTGAGTGTCGTAGGCATTCAACGTGTTAAATTAAAAATTACAGGAAAATAATTTAAATATGTTTTAAGAATTTGTTCTATGTTTTTAGGTATGCACCATATCCAATTCCAGCAACAGCAGCCGCTGCCGCTGCAGCAGCAGCCGTGCAACAACAACAACCGAATGCTGCAGCTGCTGCAGCACAACCCACGCAAGCATCTCAAGCGGCAGCTGCTGCAGCGCAACAAGCGTTAGCAGCCCCCGTCGGAGCAGCGGCTGCAGGAAATCCCTACCAAGGCTACACACTGACTAACGTCGATATGTCTAGCTTTCAAGGCGTTGACTGGGGTTCCATGTACGGTATGGGAATGTATGTTTAGAGGTGATTCTAAATTAATCTCCCCAGTTAATCAGATACAGGAATCATTAAAGGTGTTAAAGACATAATTCTGTATAAAGAAAAAGAAAACAAAAAAAAAAAAAACAGAAAACATACAAAAAAAAGAAAAAAAAGAAAAAAGTAATAATTTCATTGAAATCTTAAACCACCGATGTGATGTAGCGATGGATGGATGTGAATTGGAAGAGGTTTTATCATCATGTATTATACTTATATATACAAAAGTAACAAAAGTGAAAAAGCAACAAAACAAAAGATAACGAACAAACCACATGCCATCTCAGACTGACTTAACATATATTATATATATATATAAATATATATATATATATATATAGAGATTCATACAGCAGTAAAATTATTCTAGTTGTTCTTTAGAGTAAACCCGTAAATATTTAGATAAAGGTTGATATTTTCGGATCAAATGCTACGATCACTAGAGAACCTTAAATCCTTCGTTTTTATTATTCATACTTGAATTCTTTATTTTTACTGGAATTAACAATCTACTTTTAGATCACAGCTGCAAGGTTTCTGTTGAACCTAATAAAAAGCTTTTGTTTGGTAAATTCGGTCGCAATGACCAAAAAGGCCACTACCACTACTTAAGCAACTTAAATTAGTTATTAGACACTACCATTAAAACTGGTTTCGTTTAGTATTTTATTTTTAGTACAACCTTATTTTCTTTTTCATAACTGTAGGAACACTATCACTCTGTAAACAAAGCACTTTAACAACATACACATCAATCAAATATTACATTGAACATTTCCATTGCATTTCAACCATTTGAACATTTTACTGCTTTCCTTGCTCAGCATTAAGCGCGTCGCAAGATGATCCAGCGTAGAATCTCTTAACAAGCTTTTAAAAATAAATATACTAAATTTTCTGTAAAATATTTTTTAGTACCTACTAATTTGTATTCCCTTAAATGTTATTTTATTACTCGTATTTTTCATTTATTATTATTATTGTTGGGTGTTGAATTTTTAGCAGCGCTTTAATAAATTATATATGAAGTTTTGTGGACATAGTAGTGTTCGTTGATGTATTAAAAATTGTTCCAATCATTGTGGATATAACAATTTATTTTTTCTTATTTGATTTTTAATACAATTTACAATACACGTTCAATATAGAAATAATTTATTACACCAACTTATTTACCTTTTATTCAATTGCATTTTATTGCGTCATTCAATTTAGTTGTGTGTGAAGTAAAAAGTATGTATATACTAGTAAGAGATAAATTTTTAATTAAATAAAAAATGTATTTTAAAATCGGCGAAAAGTGAATAAGTTATTAATTTTTATGGGATTCAGTTACAAAATCGTTTATTTAGTTAAGGAAAAAAGCAAAATGTTTAGACTGCACGCATACTCAGCTTCAATCAATTAACTATTTTCTTCGTTATGGAGATGACTTTCGAAAGGGGCAATTTTCATAAGAAATCAGTGATAAGTCACTTACCACAACAATAAAATTTCAAATATTTCATATATTCGAATGGATATGGTACATTTCGTGGGATTTTACTAGGTACTTAGATTACTTAGTTTACATAACTAAAAAGCAATATTATCAGGATATTTTAGTTAATATACTAATTAATAGTAAAATTAAGATGAAGTGAAACAACAAAGTTCAGCTAGTTCTATGTTATAGAAAAATGATGGCAATTTAAGACTGTTACCTCCCGTTCCTTGTCCACGGATAAAAATTTGAACTTTCAAAGTTTTTTCTACGCATTGCGGAAATCTCTTATTTGTGAAGCGTTATATGTGCCTTTATGTTATTTAAGAGAATCAATATAACTATCGACAAAACTTAGTTTTGATTTAATTTTTTTTACTTTAGTTCTAGTAGTTTAAATGTAAAAAAAATACCCTCCCAATTTAAATTCCGCAAATGCTTTAAGAAATTCTACAGCAGCCAAAACAACTGTTTTTTTTTCAGTAAGTGCGTTCAATGACTGTTTTGAAAATGTATGACGTCATTTTTCTTAAGTCTTCAAAAAGGATTATGATCATAGATGAATAATTTAAATGAAGTTTTTACCTTAACACATTTGATTTAACTTATTTTGATAATCATATTTGTCACTATTCAGTATCTCGATCATATTTAGAAAAACATAAAATTCGAAAATACATTTTTTGTGCTTCACACACAAATATTTTAAAGAATTATGATTTTTATTATCCGAAGATATTAATAAATTCCACTTTTGATTTATTAATTCAACGCCCATTTAGCAAAATATGTATAAATTGCATTATTTCAGTATTATCAAAATAATAAACTTTATAAATAATTTTGTACCTGATAATTGCGGTTCAGTTATAAAAAAAAAATTGAATTATTCTTTTCATCTTATTTTCAATATTTTATTGTGAAAACTGTAGATTGATCATTCTTAGGAACAACTTTGCATGGCAAATAGAATTTTTAAAATACACTTCTATACATAAGATATAGCCTAAAATCACAAATTATGTTATGCCTGCCTTTATGGTGGCTCATGAATTGGTGTTTTGCACTTTTATCTTTAACCAACGCTTGAAGCATAATATGTATTTTTAAAAAGCAATTGGTAAGCAATAGCAAGGCCTTAAATTCTTTTTAGTTTGTGTAATAGTCGTAAAACATGAGAAATTTAATCAAATTTTCATAGTAAATTAAAATTTCGACAAATTTTTACAATATCTCTCAATTCATAAGAAATTTAAATGATTTCATATTAACCATTAATTTATTTTGTCCTATATTCGCGATGCAAAGGAACAAAACAAAAGTGCTAATGCTTATAATATATCAATCTACAGTATCCTTTTTATTTCACCTATTGTTTTAACATGGTAAAATAACTAAACACGTTTAACGGCTACTTCTGCTTGGTCTTCACTATTGACTCTAATCCCCTCTTTGTGAATGGTGTAATGCAAGAGCAATGCGGAAATGTTTAGGGCATCTATGTATTTCAGTATTTAAAAAAAAAAAACTTAGTTATTAGACTTAACATGGACATGATTCAACGCAAACACTTTGTTACATCCGCTCTTCTACATTAGCTGTACTCATTTATTATTATTGTTTTTCTTAACAAAT
Organism: Machimus atricapillus; assembly: GCA_933228815.1. Taxonomy (NCBI): domain Eukaryota; kingdom Metazoa; phylum Arthropoda; class Insecta; order Diptera; family Asilidae; genus Machimus; species Machimus atricapillus. The sequence continues at coordinate 11,167,406 of OW121785.1, forward strand.
GCAAGTGAATAAGTAATATACACCTTACATTATTTGTTTATTTTATTTTTTAATTATTTTGATTATTTCCTAGAAGTAGTTGCGATTGAATTTTTGGGCGCCTATTTATTTCACTGTGTCTCGATAAAGTAATTGTTTCATCGTAGTTATTCTTGTTGCAGATGTGGAAAAAACAAAACAAAACATGCAAAAAACATAAGAATAAAAAAAAAGAACAAAGTATTATTACACTTACCCGATAGTTTCGATAGTTTTACTATTCCTAGAAGTTTATTGTACTTATTTCTTTAATTTATAATATTTTAGATGTTTCGCTTTAATTACCTTAAACAATTAATTTTCCTCTTTGATCATTGGAAGTGTTTTTACTTTATTTTTATTTTTTCACTATCATCCTATCAATTTAGTAGTGTTAACGTGTACTTTTATTACTATTATTATTGTTTTTTATTATATGACTAGAAAAGGCATGTAGGCTTCTGTAAATAAATTAAGTTTTGCTATTTATGCAAATATAAAGCAAAAAACACAAACAGTATTTTTTGTATATAAGTAGAAATATTTTCATCAAATATTTTTCTGCTTTCTTTTTCATTTAAGAAAAAAAATTTTATTATACCAAGAAAATGAGGTAAGATTTGTTTTTATATTTATTATTTCGGTTAAAACTTTTTTCATTGCCAACAAAATATTTGCTATATGGATTTTTCATTTTGTAATTTTTTAACGTATAAAATACATCTTCATTTGTACTTAATTGAAGGACAGAAAGAACTGGTGAAAACGTAAACGTAGAAATAAATCGTGTATGTAACCAACTTTTTGAATATTTTATCTTTGCGCTGTCACAAAAATTATGATGCATTCTTTTTAATTTTTGCCCACCAAGTTTAGATATTGAAGAAATGAAGTTGTTCGAAAATCAAAATGGCCTTAACTCGGAATATTTTTGAGGAATTTTTCAAATTAAAAGAATTTAGCCTTCTAAGGCTTTACGTACAATTTCCTATAACCGAATTTGAAAGGTGCTTACACCTTTTAACCCTTTAAACTCGATGTTTTGTGCATTAAAAGAAAAATCATTATAATTATTTGCATTGTCTCCATAGCGGAGCTCTCGACTTTGAAGACAAATTTTAATTGCTCAGCTTCGGAGCCCTCGAGTGCAAAGGATTAATAATTTAAATTGTAAGAAAGAATCTCTTTCTAATCTCTATTTTTTTTATCGTAAATTAAATAAAATCAACAGGTCTTTTTGTTCAACAATATATTGGATTTATTGTTCGCTATAAAGTTTTGAAAATGAATTATTTTCTTATTATACAAATTTGGAATAATATTTTGTTGGCAATTAAAGACATTCCATAAAAATCATAAAGTCAATTTGACTAAGCAATTTTTTGTTTTTTTTTTAATTTATAACTAGGAAATTTTCATAAGTAAATCTTAACAAAAAGAAAAAAAAAATAATAATACTAATAATTTAACCAACCACAAGTGACTAAAAGTGATTTTAGAAACACCACAGGTAAGAAAATGGTTTCACAAAAAATTTGTTTACAGCGAGAATTGCACAGGGTATTTTTCCTATATCATCGGAGTAAATAACTTCACCATTTCGACCATAAAAAAAAAACGAAAGAAGTGAGAACAATTGCAACAATTAAATAAAATTCATATCGAAAGACTTTGAAAAGTATACATAGTAACTTTTATTCGTTTATAAAAAGCAAAAAGTAACAAACCTATTTGTGCGCGAAAAATATCAACCTCGCGTGTGTGAAATTTAAATTGTTTCCGCGCTTTCAATCACAACTACTTTGAGTAAATTTTTTTTAAAAGGACTTCAAACAATATATGTTTGTAGTGTTTTATTTTAATTTTAAGTTATACGTACTTTTTTTTTTAAATTTTAATCATAGTTAAAGAACGAAATAAATATACGCAAATTCTTGCCATAATTATTGTCTTTTCTTTTGTCGAATTTCTATGCATAAATTTATGTGCCAAGTAAGTATTTTGTTTTTTTGTTTTTTGTTTTAATTAGGCTCAAACTTAATTCGTACTCACAATAATTAGTAATTGGTGGTGGAAAAATAGATATTATTAAAAATTTTAAATACCTTTTTTTAAAACATCATCTAAATGGAAAAGTTCAAATAAATCCAAAATAATGCCGATAACAATTTTACTGTGCATTTATTTGAAGTATTACTTGAAATTGGACAAGAAAAAAAATCTTAAAAAACAAAAGAAAAATTATCATCTGGTTCGTTTAGGCTAGAAATAAATGTTGGGAATACATCATAAATTAAATCGATAAAATATCGTTCGAAATACGTCGTAATTCAATAATGCCAAGACACCTAATTCAACTCTAGATTTCTAAGAAGAACCAAAAATCAGATGAATCTTTCAACAACTGAACAAGATTTATGTTAATCACACAAGTTCGTTCAGAAAATAACCGTCTTTGTGAAAGACAAAATAAATATTTTCACTCGTAAAAAAACTTAGATTGTTAAAATGACTGCTCCCACACTCCAGAAATTTTATTACTCTCTCTTAAAGCCCGATTTCATAATTTGGCCTGAATTCTTATGGAGCTCCAGAGTTATGTTTTATTAATATTTAAATTGAATTCTAGTGTTGGGTTAAGTTAAGCCACTAGGAAGACAATTTAAGCTGCCTTCTTCAAGTTTACTAAACTCAAGTTTAAGCTCATACATACTGTGAAATCGATGGTATGTAAAATATACAAAACTGGCAGTTTAAGACGTAATTTTGCTGAATGCTCAGTCTAGAAAAAACAAAGATATACGGACGAACAAATTTTTAAAGAGACTAAGCGAATTAATTCTTTTTTCGAAGTAAATTAAAACATAAGAAAAACATAGAGCTCTATTTAAAGTTGTGCCTTGACTCAAAATCCGCTTCATAATCTCACTGCATATTAAAATCGTTAACTGTCTAAATAAATGTTTGAAAATTGAAAGCAATGCTACGAGTATTATAAAGGATTGAGCTTCTAAAATGAGTATTATAAATTTTATTGCAATAAAATATTCTTATTCGTTAAAGTCTAGCGAAAAAGACAATTGCGAGTTGTAGTTTCGATTCAAAATTGGAACTGATTGTAAGAATAAATAATATTCATAATTGATTAAGCAACATTAACTTCGCAAATTACTATAAAATATTTCACTTAAGACATACTAAGAATTTTTCACTAATTCCAACCAGTCCTTATTTACTCTTCCTAATTCATATTTCAAATTTAGAAAAATGATAATATTTAAACTTGGACTTTCAGTTTTGAAACATTTGAAGGGAAAGGATTAGAGGAATACAGTTATATTTTTTTCTTTAATTATTATGTTCTGTTTGATATGATCCATATTTTAACATTATCATAAATCTTAACGGAAGCTTATTAAGAGTTTCTCAAAATGAACAGCAAATTGCCATGAGGATTAATTTTGTTTTAAAACTCCACAAAACTCTAAATATCTGTTTGAATTTGAGTTGGATTGTGTTTATAAGAACAGTGGTTTTATAAAATCAATGGCAAAGATATTGTTTATAGTCAGAACCAAAACATATTCACAGAAGTCTTAGGAACTAATTTTTTTTTCTCATTTTTGGTGTTAAATCTACTTTATATTTTTAAAAATGTGTTCATTTAAAACATATTAAATTTGAGCCTAATACTTAATATTTTTTATTTACAAATTTTCAATTTTACCTTATTAAGTACGAACCAAAGAGGCAAAGAGAGCGCCGAAAGCTCGATTGTTGAGAACCGTTGAATTTCTTTTAGGAAATAATTTAGTTAATTTTACGTGAAATATTTCGTTATAAAAGTTTTCATTAAATAAATAGAAAAGCAGACATATTGCACATAGATATTTCACAGAATGTGTTTTTTTTTTTAAAGCTTGACATAGTTTTATTTTTCAATTTTGAAACGAATACAAGTAGTGCGTCTGTTGTCGGCTATGTAAGGTGCCTTAATATAAATTTTAAATTAAATAAAAATAACAAAAGATATGAAGATGATATTTTCACGACGAAATAACGTCGAGCAATAGAATTTCTGTTTTCGTTTGAACTGTTTTCGTTGTTTGGTAAATGTAATTAAAATATAATCGTAGATACTGGCCATGTGATGATATATTTTTGTCTATGGATTGTTTTTAAAATTTTTACTCATTCATTTTTATGTAAGTGTATTTTAGAGATATGAGTTTGTATATTTGACTCTTGAAAGCTTATTATAATTTTATTTAATTTAATTTTTTAAGATACAAAAAGAGAGGTTTGCTCAATATAAATATTTATCTTGGTGCTTTTGTTGGTGCAGCAATATTTCCACCAAGTGGATCTAATTTACATACAATAGCTACTGTTTCATGGGACAACAGGAGCACCGACAAAAGTACTTCGACAAATTAGAAAAATATTTTTTTCTTTTAAAATATTTCAAATTTGCTTAATTTAGTAGAGTATTTCTATGGATTTATGACGAACGGTCTAACGGACTTACATAACTTAAAAGTAGTGATAAATTGTAGAATTTTTACCTAAGCGTATTTCGTAGTTAAAGAGAATTTTCCTTTTTTTTTTTTATATATATAACCGAGCAACTATGGAGTAATGTAAAGAAATTCATTTAAAAAAAGAGAAAAAAATTGAACAATTGAGAGATAAACTCATTCATATCATTTTATATTATATCAGAAGCTAGTTAGAACAAAACAAGAAGCATTTAAGGAAAACATCAATTTTAAGCTGTTCAGCTAGCTACCAGCGTATTGCTGGTGTTTTCACAGTAAGCATGATACTACTATTAAGGATTTTACGATTAACTACTACAGTCGACAATAATCTCTGTGTGTTACCAAGATGAAGACAAACTAACTCTAAAGCAATATTTATTATAAATGAAATAAATATTTACAATTTTAGTGAAAAAGAAAACGAAAGTGATCAAAGTCTATTACTTTAACGACTCAATTTTCCAGTCATTAATTAATTAGTGGATTAGATGAGGCGCGTGGGAGCGATTAAGTGGTTTTTAATGTGTTCATTGAAAAAAAAAAAAGAAGAAAAAAGAAGGCAAGACTACCAGTGAATGAGATATTAATTAATCCGTGTAAATATAAACATAATCATATACGTTAAATTATAAAGTAATACTGTTTATTGAATTTACTAAGTTTTTCTTTAAGACTTTAACTCTAGTTAAAGTGATTCCAAAGACAGTTCGCTGCCGTTCACTGGTAGTTAAGCCATTTCAAATTTAATCTTAAACGTTTATTTAATATTACTGAAGTCAAAGTTCAAGTACAAACTTATATCTCTGAACGTGCTCTTCATGAAAAAGATTTCCACGTCTAAGTGTCTCTTCAAATACTTCAATTTCTCATCAAATTTATGATAAAATGGTGTTTTGGCAAATTTTTTTTTAATCATTGATTACATAATTTAAGCTAATGTACGATTTTTGTTAATTAAATGTAGTGATAATGTTAAATACAAAAATTATTGTAAATTCATTTGCTTGCTATGTACTTCCATATCTTTGCCTCATAAAGTATATTATTAGTGGCATTGCGGTTACGAATCCATAAAAGAAATTTCTGGGATCTTATTAATTATGGAAAGATTTATGCAACTTGGAAAATACTTGCAAATATTGAAAAAATTTTTATATTTTAATTTATGATTGAAGCTCCTTTAACTGATTAACACAGGCACAATGACTTTGGATTGGTTTTTTAAAAACATAAAAGGAAAATTATCATTTTTTCACTCAAGGGTCAATACCTTTTTTTATTTTAACCAAAAGAAGCTCCTGGATTCTTTTTGGCATACTTTCAGCTGTATTTTGTGGAATACTATACATATCGTTTTTTTTATACCCTAAAGATTTTCGAAGTAAGGGCGTTAATGTGGTCATTGTAGAACATAAAGTTTTTGGTCATAAAAGAAATTACGAGCAACTTCGGCTGTGTGATTTTAGGACCACATCTTGTTGAAATTTAATTTGGTATTCCACATTTTGTTAAAAGCATCTGGACGATATTCTTGTATGCTTTATTATATTAGTATTGATGCCATCTGCATATTTTTACTAAGGGTCTAAACCCGTTCTGATTAATATTATATATTTATTCGATTAATAAAATCAAATTCATCGTTATTGTATCCATTCGATTAATCATTGCTATCTCTATGCCAACATTTTACAACTTTCCAATTTTCTTTTCAAGTAATCGTAGTTGTAAATAAATATAAAATTTCCATTTCTATTTAGTTCTGTAGAAGACGCTTGCAATTAAAAGCAGACTGAATTCTATAATAGAATTGTAAAATACAATCATCGTACTTCAGTGAATATAAAAAATTTGCCAAAACACGTCTTACACACCAAAGAAATGGTGCAATCTTATGAGCGATGACAAAAAACAAAGGATATTAAGAGTAGTTTTTTTTACGATAATAACAAAAAAAATCGAATGTCTTCCCAGATAAATACAAAGTGAAAAAAAACTTTACTCAACTTCAAGAAAATTGTTTCTCATTTTATCTTCGTTTCTGTAATTTTTTTCATATTGTCAAATAGAGGAAAAGCGTAAAAAGAACTAAAAAAAAACGACAAAAGTGCCCTATAGATGTCTATTTGACACATTTCTTTGTACAAATTAAAAATACTCGAAAGGATGTTTTCACGCGAAGTAAAAATAAAAAAAGTTTCATTGCGAACAATTTGATTTTTTGAAAAGACATAAAAAAGCGGACCAAAGATTTCAATATTAGATGACAAAAATGAATAAATTAAACAAACGACATATATGTAGAAAGGAAAAAAAAAATGAAACCAATAATTTTTTAATTGGACCTTTATATAACCGAAAAAAAAGCAAAAGTAGATGTTTTTAATGGTAGAGCTTTTGGCACTCTTTTCTTTAATTAATTAGTTAATTTCGTTTTTCATGTTTTTATGTTTACTTTTTAAAAGCACATTGGTACTAACTTAGGTACATGTATTATAAGAGCGTATCTAGATAAACCTGTAATTCTCATTGCTTCCTTTATTAATTTCTTTTATTACCATTGTTATCAACAGGACTGTCGCCTATTTGCGGCTGTGGTTATATGGCAATATGCGTTTTCGTCAATTTCTAGTATTGCTGCTATTATTGCTGCCTCTTACCAAACATAAATGAATATAATAAAAAAAAAACATACAAAAAAAAAAATAAAAGTTTAAAAAAAAGATGGTAGATGACTTTATGCTCTTATTGCATGAATTTTAACTGCATTTACTTTTTCTACATATCAAACAACACAGTTTTAGTATTGTTTTAAAATCTCTTTTATTTTGTAAATGTTTTAAAAACAAAAATTTGAATGAAATTTTATACAAAAAAAGAAAAAAATAATATTAAAACAGGTGACTCAATTTCCTTCACCATACAATTGTTTTACACATAAAACTATTACGCATATTGAATACTCCCAAAAAATACTGTAATCAAATTTTATATTATACTTAGCGAAAATAGTTTTTTCTAAGATGCGAAAACAATGCTAGAAAGAACATAAATATTTCAGCAAGATAATGGGCTAGAAAGCATGCTGTGTTACTGTTCGTAATCGCTAGGTATAATAATTTCAATGGCCAGATACGCTTCAATAAATTGGTTTGGTTTTCGTTAAATTTAATAACTTTCCTCTAGAATTTAAAGGGATTTAAATTTCCCTAGAAATAATCCCGGCAAAAAAAAAGTGTTAATCGAACAGAAATTTTTAGTATTTTTGTATATTATATTTAGGCTCGTTTACTACCAGGTATTACATAGAAATTAAAGCAGAGTAAACATGAAAAACGATTCATTAAGGAAGTTTTAAGGAAAAAAAAGTAAACAGTTTTCTATTCACATATGTACAATTAATTGCAGTTTTTCTAAGGCATACCAAAACAAAAAAGAAAACCAACTTAACGAATCGTTAAGTAATTACTAATATTCAACATGGAAAAAGAGTTATAAATACTTTTAGAACAAAAAAACTTAGGTAGATAGGTAAAAAAACCAAAAAAAAAATAAATAAATAAATAAATAAAATAAAATAGATCAAATTTATTGAAAATTCAAATATGTGTATATTTTTTAAATCGCTACAATACCGATCAAATTTGGCAATATATCTTAACGAGCAATCATAGTTTTGTTCACCTTACAATTGAATGTATTTATTTATGTACTGTATTTGTGTATATGAAGAGTTTTCAGCTAATAATTTCATCTATTAAGTAATTTGTGATACATTTTTATAATCCAATAGATGTTTTTTTTTGTCTTCGATAAATAACAATAGATTGAGCATTTAGATTTACTTGATAGACATGAATGTAGCATTTTTCAGTTTTCATTTTTTCTTTTTCATATTTTTAACCTTTTGATATCCAAAAATGCTTTATCCCTTCAATTAACAATTGTCTCAAAAACCGTAATAATGATGACATTGTTGGAGCCAAAACTGTATTGTATAAATTATTCGTCATTATTTGTTGAATGTTGGGCTTACAATGTCCATTTATTAAATAACATAATTAAAGCAAAATTCTTTTAATTAAAAAATGGATTAACAATGGAATAACATGCAAAATTCAAAAGTACATATGTATGTATATTTTTAAATGAAAAACTATGTAAAGCAAACTTTCTAGTCACAACTTCCATCTTAAAGAGCTCCATTAGTTTGGGCTTTTTTTTTATCAAGAGCCCTAGTTAGCACCAGGGAACAAAAAAATATGTATAACTTGATGTGATCTTTTAATACCAACATTACCAGAGCTATTATCGAAAGCTTAATAACCTTAAGATGTTTCAGCAAAAAAAAAAACGTCTTTCTCGTTTTACTATTTCACTAAAGCTGCTAATTTTCAAGAACGCTTGAAATAACTTTTTAAAATTATAGAATAGTTTTTTTATTTTAAAAATATTTTTATAATTTACTTGGCACTGCTGCGTTGTAGTACGGACACCAATTAAAATATAAAATAGCTCGAATGGATTCAAGACATATGTTTAAGATTAAGAATTGGTTGTTTGACCATTATAATGTTTTTGCCTAAAAAGGCAATACATATTGATCTCTAAATATATATATATTTTTTCTTCATTTTGTGTTTCAAAATTTTTTTATTCGTTTTCATATATTCCGTAATTTATAGAATATTTTTTAACATAGCTATTTCATGTCTATCGTTTATTTTCCAAATATTTTATTTAGTTAGATCTAGCAATCGAACACAAAAAAAAATATTAATGTAAATTGCATTTAATTTATCTGTTCGCAATCTATCCACGTACTTAAAATTGTATATGCATATTAAAAATTCGCCAATATTACTTAATTACATTTTTGTGTATTTTTTACTTAAAAAAAAAATAATAAAAGTGAGCGAAAAATTTATTTGCAGTAAAATTGCATATAGGTCATAATACCAACTAGAAAAAAGAAACAATAGGTGGTTTAAAGTAAATCGTTAATATTTATTTAACACTAGACTTAAACACGAATTATATATATACATTAAAGAGGAACTCCCCGTTGAAAATATATATAATCCTTAAAATTTAAAGCAAAAACATACAAAAAGAAATAAATATGATAAAAAGATTAAAAAAGAAAAAATAATCGAAGTGGTCAAAATTGCATTTGCATTAATCAATAAACCAGAATCGAAAAGAGAAAAAATTTTTGAATGTTTTTGACTTTATAGAGTTCAGTAAAATTTGTATAAATATTTATAAATAGTTTCTAGTTTAGTTACTTAATTTTTGTAATTTATTAAAAATTACAAAGAGATGTTCATGAAGTATATACACGCATATATATATATTTATATAATTAATGTAGTGATTAATTGGTTTTATTTGACTTATTACACTATGTATTAATAAAAATTGTACTTAAGGATCTCCATATTACTAGAATTCAATAAAAACGTATTCAAAATGAAAAATAGATTGTACACGTTCGAATATTTATATTTATTATTATTATTGATTAACTTTTTTCAAATACATTCAATATCCAACTATACATCAGTTTTGTGTATTTTGTACATCTTAATATCTCTATAGAATAACAGTTAGCGCTTTTAGTTTTTTGACTTTTAGTTTATTATTATTATTTATTTTTTCCTATTCGCGTGTGTTTTATTTTGTTTACTTAACGATTCGACCATAGTCTAAATTAAATTGCTATTCAATTTTAGTGAGTTAATTTGTTTTAGATTATGTTTTACATTGATTAAATGTAGTGGTTGAAGTAAAGTTACATTAGTTTTCCTGCGAGTAGTTCTCATAGATTGTTTTAAGCAAGTGTATGAAAAAAGCAGTTCTAGAGTAGATTATATTCATTATATGTATGTATACTTGCTTTTTAAGCTATTTACTGCCATTTATTCTACGGGGAAATTAATCGCCATGCAAGAAACAAAAATTATATAATGTTCAACATTTGTTGAGGGTTAACAAAGGCAAGTAATTTAATTTTTTAAACAAATTTCAAAGATTTGGATTTTTCCTGATTAACCCCCATAATTTTAAAAAATAAGTTTCATCCAGAAGGTGATGAAAAAGTATGATATGTTTTCGATTCTTTTCGAATTACACAGGCTGTTTATTCATCCAACATTTATTTATGCTCAGCATCTAAATTATGTCACCTACAACAACCAGCTCTGACTAATTTTTAAAAGTATAAAATTACCCTCGCCTGCCTTAAGTAAAAGTCTAAATTTTTCGAGAAACTACTTCTTCGTCCTTCAGCATGCTCAGGGAATGTCGATGAAGTCTGTTTAGTATTCCTAACATTAATTAAATTTATTTACCAGGGCTAATAAATGGCCATGATCAAAGGAAGTACTATACTCAAAAATATTGTTAATACTTTCATGGAAGATTACAGAACCATATTTCTTATAAAAATTTCTAAAAATTGTATTACAACACAGTAGCTTCTAAATTACATCTACTGTTTTGTTTAAAAATCCCAGAGCTCTAAAAAGAAGCCTTAGTAAAAAAAGAAAGAGGTTATCCAAGATTTAATGAAAGTGGGCCAGGGAAGTTTTTAACGTTACTGGTTTCGATCGGATCCAAGATATCGTCTTAAATTATCAAGATTCCTAGATTTCCACAAAAGTGAGTTCAGAGTGGTGGCTTGATCAAAAACCAATTGTCGAACACTTAGAGTTTGATTGTTTTATTTCCAAATTACTGATCTTTGCCCTAGGCTATAAAAATTTTTGAGAACGTACAGGGTTTTAAAAAATACCAAATTGCTAATCAAACCTTACCCGCGACCTTCATTAAATTTAGCGTATCGTCTCAACTATTTTTATACATGTATAGTTTTAACAATGTCGGAATCGCTGTGTGACAAAATTTAAGAAGTGAATAATTTTTTAAATTGGTTTTAGTAAACCACAATAAAGAAAATTTAAATAAATGTTCAAATAAGTAATAGAAAAGAAATGTCTGTTTTGGAGTTTTTTTTAAATTCAATATAAAAAACTCCAACCCCAAAATTTAGAACAGGAAACATATATAAGATTATTAAAAAATACGTTCATATTGCACTTACCCAAAAAACGGAAAATTCAAAAAAATTTAATTTTTTGAAACAGTTTTTTCATTAACAGTGCTATTTCTGTCTGCTAGACTACCAAGATGGTTCATATCGAATAGAATACGTAAATTTATTTAAATTTAAAATATTTTTCACTTTCTGGAATTTTATTTTTCAACATCCTAATTATAATTTCTAAATAAATGAATATTATTCAAAAGTCAAAGGAGTTATTCAACCACTACATTTAAAAGGATACAATTTATATTTTTCTGTTTTCATTTCGCTTTTTAAAATTAAAAAAAAAAAACCAAATTATCACAGAAAAACTTTTCAAATTACTCTCAAAAGACAATACTGACTTGGAACTAATTAATTAATTAGGAAGTAAAGATTATTCGAATGAACTAATTTTAAGAATATTTAAAGAAAAGGAATAATATTCTACGAAGTGAAAAAAAAAAACTTAAAAAGTTTTAAACTATAACCTAAAAGCAATAAATTTGATACATATTTAGAAGAAATATAAGAAAAAATGAATTTTATGAATAAAAAAAAAACGATTTGTGTTACTTAAAAGCTAAACTATCTGTGTATTCAGGGAGCCCATAATGCTCTTTTTTAGCAGCGGAAAAGAGCGGGTCTCTATTTTTGTATTTTAAAAGAAGAAGATAGGACAGGTTCAACATTTCAATAACAAAAAAAAAGTATATTTAAGATTTAAGAAAATCGTTTATATTATCGGTAATGAAGTTAAAGTTATTACTGTAAGAGAGCAAATCTGATTAAGACTTTTACACATTATATATACAAAAGTATTCTATTATTATTATTATACATACAAGACAGAAAAATATATTTTGAATCTTTTTTGCAAAAACTCGTTCGTATAAAAAGGGAAAAAATTCAAATAAAAGTGAAAAATACTTAATGTGATTTATTAGCATTTGAAAATGGCTGTCTCTTCATTTTCTTAGCGCTTACAAATTCCAACTATACTCAATTTCGAATAAGTGAGTTTTTTTGTCTAGAGTTTTTAATGTCATAAGTATTTTGTAGGCTAATTAATTTAGATTTATTAGTTTGACGTGAATTGGTCAAAATATTTATTTAACTTTTTGGATTATTACTAAAAGTAGCGTTGCAATTAGTTACATAGTCATAATTTTTGTCCTTTATTTTTAAAGAAAACGTACATTTGTCTAGATTTGTATATAAAATATTTTCCGTGTATTGAATAGAACACACTGGTTCGTTTTAAATAACTATATCAATATTACGTAACGTGTAAAGGTTTATTGTATTTGTAAAAAATAAATAATTGCAGACAACTTTTCAGATTGAAAATAGTAAAAATTCATTATTTTATTCTGTTAATGTTATAAAAAATTTACCGACTAAAACATATAAGTTTAAATTTGTTTGAGTATAACTCGTCTAAGTCTATATTAAGATATGCGGGGGACTCAATTTAATCCCCCAATTGTCCAATATTGCTTAAATACTGATCCCATGAATAGTTAGACAAAGTTTAACCAACATCGATTAAAAAATACGGCAGATATCATAGTTACAAAATAATTGTGGAACCAATCCTCTCTAGTTTGATGCACGATCAAGAAATCGATTTATGTACATTGTCTATTAGATCAATAAAATTGGATTTTAATTTCTAAAGAAGAGCACATTTTCTCTTCCGATTTTATAACGTAATCAAAACCTGAAGGTTTATGATTTTAACAGTCTTTTATGTTTAACTCTATAATATGTGAATGTGGACGTTCCCTCGTAGCTCATAAACTACTGGATCAATTATGAAAAATGGTAAATTGTCTTAACCGTAAGAATTTTATAGAATGTCATTTTCAAGTGATATTATTCATTAATTTTTAGTTTATTCATCATACAAAAAGGGATTAGTCGTATTTGAGGATATAGCTTAATTCAATTTTTATTTCTAGTCTTATTCGTTTTAAGCCTAATTTCAGTAGACTATATCAGCATTATGTAAATTTATTTTAAAAATTTATCATAAGCTTGATATTCGCTTCTTTCAGTAAAGGTTTAGCAAAACGTTCCTGTTGAAAAAAAATGCCACCTTTTTGATTCTAAGAAAGATTCCCGTGTTTGGTTAGTACTAAAACTTGCACATTTTAATTAAAAATAGGTATATATGTATATCTGCCATTAAACCCTTATTCAAAGGCTTAATAACTTTAGTCGGTTTATGAAATATGTACATAAATAAAGGATTTCATTATCCCACCTTACAGAGATCTGATGCATTCACAATAAACCTTTTTATAAAAAAAAAAAAAAAAAAAATCGCGAACACGTTACAAAAGTTTACAGCGGAAAAGCTAACATAATTCTAAACGAGAAGCAATTTTATAAACAATATCAATAACATTCGAAGGCTAGTCCAACGAATTACTATAATTGGAGCATGCAGCACAACATGCTCTAATACTAGATATTTGTATATTTTCAATGCTCAATTTAGCAATATTTGTAATTTTATTCGTTACAAACAACATACATGATTCCACTGTATATAACACAACATACAGAAGTAAACGAACATAAGAGCCAATCATTAAAAAAAATCATTTCATAAAACAAGAGAACACACCAATTACTGCATTACCTACATAAATTAATCGGCCACTTAACACCACTACGTTCACTAGAATATGCATTTACTAAGTGTAGGTAATTTTTGATGCATAAAATACTGCGAGTATGAAGCGCTAGCATTAGTTGATGAATATAAAAATAACAAAAACAAACAAAATAAGTAAAAAAAAAAATATATATATATATATAAAACTACAGTAGCACTAGATCTAGCTATTAAAGTACATGTAACCTGTAACTTAGCCGCTGTAATAGAACTATTTTATCTACTCTCGTATCTAGTTAATAGCGTAACGTACTGTTAAGTATACATCGTTACTTTATCATTGAAAAGTTATGATTATTAATTATTATGCCAGAAATAGATTACCGTAACCGTAATAAAAGATACTCAAAATAATCCAAACTTTATCCGTAGTGTTTGATGCCCATGTTTTGTTTTGTATATCTTTATGTTTTCCGTTCATTTTTTGTTGTTTCTGGAGCTGGTGCCGAACCATCTTTAGCCGCCATTCATTGTATTAATTCGTGCCAGCGCGTAGTGCCTTACTAATTTTAGTAGCTTCCATTTTTCCTGTTTCGCTGAGTAGATTTTGTTGGATATTGACATTAAACGTACATTATGTTGGAGTAACTTTAGATGTAGAGTTTTATGTGGGTGAGATTTTTTCAAACGTATTCCAAGTTCTTGAAGAACATTTACTTTTTCAGCGTTTATTTTCAGGATCAAAGAAGAGACATTCAAAATTAAACTTTTTACTGTGATTTTGTTTTCTGTTCAAGTATTCGTAAATTTTACTGATTTATACTTTACATTATATTTAATCTCTGCATCATAAGATTAAGAAAATGTTTATTTTCACTTACCATCTGATTCTGGTTACTTAAGTTTCAATAACATCACAACATATACATTATAACATACATATGTAGTTAAATTACGAATCATTATATTATTAGAATCAAATGAAGCAATTCAGACATATGTTGTCACGTTATTGAAACCTAGCTAACGGCAAGAATCGGGGGGGTTTATCACCTTATCTCCTTTTAGTATTTACAGAATATCCATCATATTAAATATCAAGTTTATCTACAGCAAAGATAAAGTCGTGATACAAAGTTCTACATCATTAAAATGTGTGTTAAAAAGAAAAACCCCCACTCTTCGGAAAACCGCGACAATTAGAAATACTTCTATACCTATTGGAATATAAATGCTGCCAAGATTTGAATATGCGACTCCATTCCGACATTTTCTTAAAATATAAAAATTACGAAAATAGAGAGCGCCTGGACAGTTAATTTTATATATTGAAAAACCATTAATTTGTTTTTAAATAGCTAAAGTGTCTATTTTAATTTATCTATATTCTATAGCATGTAATGGTTTAATTCTTAAAATGTAGGCAAGAAAAAATTAGGAAAATACTACAGTGCCCGGATTAATCCATTAAAAATATGAAAATAATTTAAGCTTAGAAATGAAATTAAACCCTATTTTTGATTTCGAAAAAAAAATAAAAAATATTGTCTCTGTAGGTTGCGAATCCAAAATCATCACGTTTTCGAATAAAACAGAAATAAGTACTTTTAATTTTGCTACTAAGATTCAGTTTTATTTTAGCTGCCGACACGGACGACACGCTCGGGTTATCACGCAAATTTAAAACATCTAACTTTAATACAGGATTGTATAACATACATCTATAAATATTATGTATGTACATATATATTATTAGTAGCAACGGATATGCTCAAATTAAAAATATTATATATTATACTTTAAAAAGCAGCTCCTTTTTAAAATTTGTCTTCCTTCTCTACATTAAGCACTAAATTTGAACCCAAAAATACCAAAACCCTACTGCTTTTTGTGAGACTTTAGTTAATGTTTAATATTTAAATGACCATTTTGAATTTAAAAATTGGACGCCCAATTTAAAATGAGTGATCCCAAAAAGCCTCAAGTGAGATTCCAACATCTGGTTTTAGTGTCAATGAATTCTCAAACTTGGAACCCCTCCAAAGTCATACAAATCTAATAATCCTTTTTATGGCAAAACTCGGTTGAAAATATTTCCTCCAAAATTCTGTGATGCACAAATTAGTGTATCTCGTATTTATAAATAAAGATTTTGGCTTTTGTTTTAGTCATGTTATCAGATTTTATAACAATCCATAGTTTTATAATGATTTTTACTAAATACGATCTTCTTATACTTTTTTGATACATTTTCCTCAAGATATCGGCTAGTACTTTACTGTATTATTTAGCTAATTTTAAAGCTGAATCTTTAAAAGCAATTTAGTTTGGTCAAAAAATTGAATACTCGAAAAATTACCTGAGTTATAGCTATTAGAAGTTAGCACGGTAGGTCATTGACGTATCAACATTTTTGTTTTGTTTCATGTTTTGGATGGTGTAACCCTTTAGTGAAACCAGCTTCTCAAAGCAAAAGGACTTCCAAATATTTTCTAGTTTTGAATTAATAGTCGTCCAAAACAAAAAACCACTCCCTCACTCATCCAGAGTCGTTCTTGTCTGACCACGCTTTTTACAGAAACTTTATTTATAAATAATATCCCTAATCAAACTTTTTAAGTAACTACACGCGGCAGTTAAATGTGACAAAAGCGCACATTCTTTGCTAAGAAAACACACGTTAAAAACGAAATAGAGAAGTATCAAATCAAATAAATAATAAAAAATTAAGTTTTTAAATCAAATTATGAATGCTTTAAAATATTAACTACATTGCATGACTTCGCATGATTTGAAAAGTAATATTTATTTTGAAGATAAAGCTTTAAATTATCATACATTCATATATGTATATGAATGTAAACATTAAATTTTTTAAAAATAAGTATGAAAAATAAACGAACATTTTTCCGCTAAATCGGGTAAGTAAAATAGTAGATGAATTAGAAATTCCTTATTAAATTCATAATTTTGATACTTCAACTTAAAAACTGAAAACTTATTCAAACTATTAACATGTTCGCGTTTGATTGTTTTTTCTATTTTTATGTAGGTACATACATATATTTAAATAAGTTGATTCGATTTTTTAAGTTGAACAACAAAGTTTAAAAGCAAAACCATTAGCATAATGAAAAATTATTTTCGCACTCTTTGATTGTGGAGGTAGGTATTTTTTTTATATTAAAATACAAATATAGCTCCAATTTGTTATAAATATAAGTTGGGATATTGAGCAGAAAGCAATATCTTAGGTTTGGCAATTAATAATCCATTAGGAAAATAAATATCGAAAATAGGTCTGTCCTAATTGTCCATCAGAAACTTTGATTCTTTTGCGTCCAGACAAAATTGGGTTCTTTAAAAAAACATAGACTGCTGCGGTGGCTGTTTTTGGAAGCTATATCTTCAGCTTGATTTGTATATATGTTTTGTCACAATTGTGCAACACAATTAAATTTTTTTCGTTAATCTCTCTCTTTCTCATATTTATGAATTGAAATTCATTCAAAACATATAGGTTTTGAGTTCCCCCAATATCAAAAAATAGGGCCAAATACACTGTTTTGCAAGTGTTATTTTCTTATCCTCCCTCAAAATGTGATGTTTTCATTAGGCAATTTTTCGTAGAGTTTAAATCCTAAAATAAAAATCTTCCATCACGTCAAACGTTCGAGAGACATAGGATTGAAAAGTGAAAAATATCGTATAATACCCTACTTGAAAACTTTGCCTATAAACTTAAACTGAAAAATTAAAAATAATATTTTTTATCATTTGATGAAATTAGGCGTAGGACGGCGTTAAAAATAAAATTGTAGGAGGGTTTATACATACATTTAAATTATGAAATAATTCATCACCCATAGAATATTTGGTTATGCTTGACAAAAGCCTTATGGCACTTTCTTACGTTTATTTTTTAAGATTCGTGGGACTCGAAGCCAAAGCCTCTGCAATATTTTCTACCAAATTTTCCTATACCCTGATTTTTGCCATGTTCCGAATTGGATAAAACAAATGCTCCAGAATTTTGAACTGTCTATGTGATACGAGAACAAATGTAATTGTTTAAACACATTTCGATTATAAAATACATAAAACCTCTCGAAATAAATAAAAGGTAAGCGTAAGCCACTACATAGTATAAATTAGTTTTGAATTAATCAAATTATTCAAATAACTTTTATATTTGATTCGCAGAATTTTATTTCCTAATAGAATGCGGTTGGACTAACAATAAAAATTTTTGCTTCACAGGTCTAAGCTAAGACTGGATAATAATTTGACCACACCAACAACATACATATATGTACATATTAAAAAAGAAAAAAATTAAATTTTTGCACCTTGCATATGTATCGCTGTGGAAAAATAAAGAGTAAAATAAACGTATTTTCAGGTTAAAGAATTATTTCATTTGTTCTTTTAATCCCTTATGGTTAATAATCAACAAAAAAACATTCGACCATACAACCATAATTGAGCAATAGCGCAAAAAATTTACGAAATTCAATTAGTGAGTAGGAAATATTGAAAATATGGAAAAATATACTTCTTACCTCGCAGTGCATCATCAGAGTATCTGTACTATACATTGACGTCCTTTTTCGACCTCTACGACCTTCACAGTATTTAACCTTATCCATATTGAGAAGAGTTCCACCGCTTGCACCACCACTAGAAGGATTCTCTTTCGAGCAGCTTCCCCCAGATCCTTCAAGTGGTTTTGCAGGTGGTCCACATGGCGACCCGCTTGAATTAAACTAGAAGGGTTGATACAAATTAATAATACTTCTTGAAAATGTACTCATACAGCCTAACCCTTGGTGACGAAAGTCCCGGATTCCGACAGAATTTCAAAGAAAAAGGTTTTGTAACTCTACTACTAAATCGAACTAATTTTGACAACATCCTTTTTTTTGTAATTTTTTTCTCTTTTAATTTAATGAAATAACGAATTAATTTTGCTAAAAACAAATAATTTGCGAATGAAACTCGGATTTTTTTTTCGATTAATTATGCCATAAAATGTCAACGGCTAAGTGATTTTTTATTTCAATTTGCAATCGATAGCTCTGACTAAATAATTTTATTATTTTTTTAAGTGGAATAAAGCATTATTAGTCCAGCAGGATAATAAGACTGGTTAATTATTTTAGGCATGTCTCTATACTTATAACCAAACACCAAATTTTTTTTTACTTTGGGTAACTACAAAATATGATAACTTTCCGGTTTCATTATCAGACCGACCATTTCAAAATTTCAGGATAAGAAGATTGAGATAGACTCAAAATTTATCTTGAAGATACGTAGAATTTTAAGAAATAGATAAAATAACACAAACTCTTCTATATCTACATAATAAAATTCAACCGATTTCAACCTTAGAATACACTGTGACGGAAATTTAAAATTAAATATGTAATTGAATTTTTAAATCGTGTAAAACAAAGTCGCTATCCGCTTCTTCATCATTTCTGTTCCTCCGCTTACTTCTTCTAAACCACGCAACGGATTTTGATATGCTTTTCACTGTCATTTAGAAAATTTTTTACGGAAAGTTAGTATGTACAATGTAGATGTAGATTTCAAAAGGCGGGCGTAAAAGCCCAGTACTTAGACCATGTGGCCCATTGTGAGTATGTACAATACATTCTAATTAAGTTTTTGAATGGCAGAGGAAATTCAATGTTTTTTAATCAAGTCATCAAAAAATTGGTTTACGGGCACTTGTAGGCTTACGCTGGCTAAACCTTAAGAGATACATCAAAATAAAGTAATAAAGAATTTTAGTTCTTCAAAAAGCCTATCCTATTCATATAAAGCGCGAGTGCATGTATGTGTTTGGTACGAATAGACTCCTTCAGCGTTCAACCGATCATTCTGCAATTTTTACCACATATTATTAAAATTAAAAGGAGTGCACTGATATAGGCTACTGTTGTGGATAAACCGATTTCAATAAAACTTTATAGACATGAAGATGAAATTGTTAGGAGTGACACAGGCTACTTTTTTTAATTGTTAATTTACGAAATTTCGTAATATGTTTACAGTGAGTCGAGCAAAAAGTATTTATCCGATTGAGACGAAATTCGGACATGTTGCACACAATCTCCTGAGTGAAGTGGCATAGGCTATGCATCGATTTGGAAAAGAGGTGTCACGCAAAAAGTATTTATCCGATTGAGATTGGTTAATAAGTTTGAAACGTTTTTTGAACCCACAGCGAAATTAAATAGAAAAGTTAATTTTCAAAATGTTGTGTAATTTTTAATTACATATACATACATATATAATATATCAATATTAACACCCTTCACAATATAAGTAAATTTTTTTGAAGTGTTGGCGTTGCAAAAAATTGGAGACTACTCAGCCTTTGTAACTCCGGGCTTTTCGTAATTTAATGCGAGTTGACAAAATTCCTTTTGAAGCCCACTTAATTCTTCCGCAGCAGCTTTACCTTCTTCAGAAGACTCACCAGCAGTTAATAGTTTGAGAACAAGATCTAAAAATAAAAAAAGATTTTTATTACTCATACAAAAACTTCTGAAAAAATTTGCTGCATACATACCATGATAACGTTGCAAAAGAGCATTTTGTTCATCGTTCAAATGTGGCTGAAGGAACCGCAAAATTTGTGAGACAAATCTACCCGAAGCATGGAGAATGCAACTGGTTATGTTCGTGAAAAGAATTAGTACAGCTAGATGTAGGAATAATGCAGGAGCATTAGCTTCTTGAAGCTGCTGACATAATTTATCTTTATGCTGCAGAATTAAGGAGCGATCTTTCTTTTTATCCACCTTCTTTATGATCATACTGCACGACTTCAAAGCTAACTCAGCCTGTGTAAGGAATTCTTCAACAGAACTGCTCGACAATGACTTGTTCAGCTCAGACAAGGAAGACTTGTACTCAATTGCTGAAATATTTTTTTTTTATATTATATAATGTTTAACATTTGCTATTTTACGAACATACCGCATTCCTGGACAATCTTCAGTCGTTGATCTGCGTTTAATGGAACACTTTTTATGTTCAAGTTGCATTCGTTTGCTATGTACATAGCAATTTCATTACAAATGTCCGTTCCCAATGTCTTCAGCAAATATTTTATTAGTTGCGTTTGTGAATCTGCAGGTAACAACTTAAATTGGCATTGATACGAGATTCTAGAATAATATTAATAATGTTTACCTTCAAGCCTTTTTCGTACAAACGAATATCAACGAGAAGAGCATTAAGTTTTTCTTGCAGCGCAGCATGGGTTTGTCTCCGATTTGTCTGCGGTGTCGCTTCGTGCAGGTTTTGGGCTGCTTGCAAAGCGATTTGATTTACCTGACTGTTTAAATAAGCAAACATTTCAAAAAACTAAAAAAGAATGTATAGAACATTTTCCCTTACTTGTGATACATTTTTGCAATTTTGCGACTAAGGTCTTCTAAGCCTTCTTCTTCCAACTTTTTCATGATCACCTTTTCAATTTCTCCAACTGAAACGAGTTCCAGTTGCTGCAAAATAAAGTGTCTATTTTTATACCTGTTATCTTTATCGATTTGTTTTTATTCTGAGTTTAGAGGAAGATAATTCTTCAGTGTATTGTTATTATTTCAAATCTTATGTTTGATTATGTTCTTAATGTGTTTAACAAAATAAAACTTATCACATTTTCAACTTACCTTTACACTTTTTTTACTGCTAACATCAAAATCGTAGTCATCATCATCATCTCGGATACTTTTATCTCCACCTCGTTGGTGTTTCTTAGTCGATTTTGTCTTCGTTTCACGACCTTGAGCACCACCACCACTTTTCCCAGAAGCTGCTTTTCTACGCCTTTCATCACGTCTTTCAGTCTGTAAAAAATATTACCCGTAAGTGGAAAACAATGTGACCGATTTCGACTTTAAAGTAGTGTGAAGCTTAAATATACAGACAACTACTGAACACCAATTTAAAGCATTAATTCACATACTTTTGAATCAACATAATCCACGTCCTGATCGCCACCTTTAACGCTTGCTATTTGTTTTTCAGCTAAATATTGTTGGTAAGAACCGCTGTCCACAGCACTTTTCGCCTTCAAGTTCGCAATTTCACTGCAAGGTTGGATAAGGTCGTTCAGGTATTGTTGAGAAAAAACTATACGGATACATTTTCAATCAAATAAGCTATATGCATTAATAAAAATAACTTACCAGTATTGTCCATATATACAAAGCTATTCAAGTTCAAATTTTTTAAGGCCACAATGGAAGTAAACAGCTCCTCAATATCATCCTCCGACATGTTCGAGGGCAGAATTGTAGATAAATCGACGTAGCTCTTAGTTGAGACGCATTCATTTAGGGCAGAGAGCAAAGTGAGATCGGTGATCTTTGATCCAACAGCGCATTTTTTAAGAAAAGTCATCTCCTCTTTCGGGAAATTCTTTTTAATAAATTGCTTCGCATCCGAGACGCCTAATTTTAAAATAGCTTCGTACTCTAAAAACCCATTTTGACTATAAAACGATTGTGCCCAATCAATCTAAAATTTTTAATTAATCTCTAAACTTTCTGTTTTTAAAATGTTGAATACCTGCATTTTTGCGTAAATATGGGGAATATATTGTGCGTTGGCAAGCTTTGAGGTAACCGTTCCAGCAGGTGCCAATTCATCCAACAACGAGTGGAAAATCTTTTCCTGGACATTGATTTGTTGCAATATCGCAGAAACGGGTGTCGGTTGCGTAAGCGCTGCGAGTGCGCCACGTATTTTTGCTTTACACCTTGCAACATACGCCTGAGTAAAGAAGACCCTTGGGTTGTTCGGATCTTGTCGGCCGTGGATTATTTTTCCCAGATTCTTTTCCACCACTCTTTGTTGAAGGAAATCAGATGGAAGATCGAATTGTACTGTGAGGTCAGATATTGTAATTTCTCCAGTTTCGCTGAGTTTTTCATTTATTTCGGTTGCTATGCGTGCTATATAATCATCGTCGATTAGCTGACCTAGCATAAAGTGAATTTCAGGATTCTCAGACGCGATTTTCTCAGCAACCACAGTAATCTGAAAGCCAGAAAATGAAATACAAGATACACAATCTTCTGAATTTAATATTTCAATATGGTTTCATACAAAACAAATTCCAATATGCCCTTAAATACATAGTTCCATTGCCAGGAGTGTGGATTATAGCGCAAACAGAAGGAATCAGGGGTTTATTTGTAAGCGGATAAAGTTAGACTAACTACTTTAATTTTTAACCCATTTTTAAATCTATAAGGAGGTGATAAATGGCTGTGGGAATTTCGATTAGACTTAGATAATTAGTTTGGGCTCGAACAGAAGTAGTCCTATCGGACAGTTTAGGTACCGATTTTTAATACATGTATTTTCCGACGATAACTAAACTTTTCTAAGGAAATAAGTTCATCCTTAATAATTAGCTTCTTCAATTTATGAAAGCTCCACAATTTTTAGAAGAGTACTAATAGAGTACTAATAACGGAGAACGAAGGCAAGTTTTTGCCTTTAGAATCACCTACCGAGGATGTTCTTTTCTAAAATCTAATTCAAGTGCTAGGAAATGTGAATTACCTTGGATAACTCAACGTTGAGGTTCTTCGACAGCTCGACTAAATTCACTCGACCGCCGTGGACGACGAGTTCGTCCAGAATCTCCTTTTCCAAATGCTGCGGTGTGAGATATTCCTTGCCATCGATAGTGAAAATAACGTCCACGAGCCCCTTTTCAATCAGTAAAGTGACTATTTCGATGCAATTCCTCTCGGAGAGTCTGCAAATTCACTTAAATTTTAAGAGATTCACTTGAATTTAAATGAAAATACTTTTGGAGTGTTGATATTAATTGGACCTTTTGAAAATCCGCAGCCAAACGTTTAATTTCATCCCAGTCTGAACTCATTTTTCCACTTTAAATTTTTACAAAATCCTCCAATAAACAGCCCTGTTGTCACTTTTTTGGCAATGAAATTGAAACGTCAAGTGTTATTTTACCATATGAACAGTTGATTGGAATCTCTGCTAATTCAGCATACTTCTCAATTCGAGTGGGTGAATCTACGTTCCACGCAGAATTAATTTTTGATCGAATAAAGCCCGGTATGCTGTTGCCAAGAAAAGGGGTCAAGGAAAATAAACTTACAATAAGCACATATTCCTTGAAGGAAATTTGACAGTAGGTCAAGAAATTTTGAATTCAAATATCGGAAAAATAATGAAAATTATTTAAATATTTAGCCCCTATTCTATCCTACTTAACCTATATTGGTCTAACAGGGTTTGAGGTTATGTGTTCCGTAAAAATTGAAATTTGCTCAACTTGTCCGACACGCACACCGTTCCGTTTCGACCATTGTGTGCAATAACATCAGTACACCAGTATTTATATGTCAGTGGTTCGGGCCTTAGATAAATGACACTACGCTGAACAGAAATTTGTCGTCGGGCTAGTAGAGGAGGAAATTCGGGAAAATTTTAAATAATATATAAAATTGCAAGTGGCTTAAAATTTAACCCCGAAAAAATGGAAATGGGTAAAATATTAAACAAAATTTTCGGTGAGCAAATTATTGTAAATGACCAGGCGGTTAGTGAAACTCGCAGCTCGACCAGCTCGTCCTCGGACATCTCGATGGTGCCGGAGTAAGGATTTATTTTATTTTTTTAATTATTTTAATTTTACATAAAGGAATGTGTAATTTTAGTTCAATTAGCCATCTCGGATATTGGCTAGATGGAAAATTGCAGCAGCTGGAACCGCAGAAGTCAGAAATTTCGCCCGGCTGCAGGATCGGTCCGGACAAGGTCGTTTTCGACGTCGACTCCGACCACACCATGAAAGTTTCCAGTGACAAACTCACGCTGCAGTCCCACGGGACTTTTTCGACTGTGAAAGCGAACGTTTGTGTCTACGGGGGCAAGTGGATGTACGAGGTAAGCGCAATAAAATTCCTTTTAAAATTTGTTTTTCCACCCGAATGAGGTTCTAAAGTTGCTTATTATTATCATTATAAGCAACTTTACCCGGAAAGGCTTGCGGCTCTCTGCATAATTTTTTCTTATTTACAATTTCAAATTAAATTAATGGGAAACAAAATGAATTAAGTGCTACAAATTGATTTAATACAACTTTGTAGTACGGTACAAAACAATTCAAAAAAAAAATCAAAATTACCTGAGTCCCAATAGACATATGTAAATAAAGACTCTATGAAAAAAGAAAAGAAAATAAATTCTTGAAATTTTTTATTTATGTTTGTATTCTAATTAACTTACATTTGAGGAGCTGGCGAACAAAACGGTATAATTACATAAAATGAAATTTTACAGGAGGAGTAAAAAACTGAATGACATACTTACAGTGAGCTTTTGGCGGCGGTTTTAATTTATCTATATGTAGTTTGAAACTTTATTTGACATATGTTAAATCCAGATTGCTATGTCTAATACAACGGAAGATATTTAAATTTGTAAAATGCAATTATGCCGTTTTGTTTGCAATCGGTGCAATTATTACGTTTTTGATTGTCACGAGGATGCAATTAAGCCCTTTTGATTGCTAACAATAAGTTTGTTGTGAGTTAGGTTAGGTCAATCTAAAAAAAAAAACAGTAAATTCGTTTATTTATTACTACATTTCTTAATCAACAAAAAAAAAAAAAAATCTTCTTTAAAAAAAATCTAATCTAATAAAAGTTTCACTTAAAAAACAAAAAAAAGGTCACTTAATCCATTGTGATTGACATCTTGCAAATTTGTATGAAAATTATTCCGTTTTGAACGAATACGCGCTCGCTTATTCAATGCTGTTGAAGCTTTATTGTAATTATACCATTATGATCGAAACCATGAACTTTGGATGCAATTTTAACCCTGTTTTAGGAGGTTTTTATTGAAAATGAGTTGAGATTCAAATTCAGCGGGCCCAAAACCTCCGGACCGTAAAAAAAAAAGGATTTTGACCGGAGGTGTAATTATACCGTTTTGTTCGCCAGCTCCTCATTTCATATTTACACTTATGCATATAACTTTAAGATCACTTGGGTTTGTCATGAAAGTTACATATCTTTTGATACTCACAATTTCCATCACCACACCACCAGAGAGGAAAACACATTTTGGCAGAATTAATTATCCAATGGTCTGCATTGTTTTCCGATAGATTGATGTAATTTTGGTTAGCAAGAATCCAAGGAAATTAAATAATTGTCTTGGGGCTTCTGTGTTTAACAATAACACCACTTATAAAAATTGTAACAACAAAATTATAAAATCGACCTTTTGAATTAACTAACATACGCTGCCCCTTTAAGGGGTTATACGCAGTTGCAAGGCCAAAACAAATGGTTTTTTTACAATTTTTTTCTGAAGAAGAAGAAGTAGTAATAAATGCAGTGGTAACTTTTATCTTTAATTCGGTATTTTTCATTTTTAAAAATATTGATTTATACTGCTACCTGTAGACTGTTTCCTGGAGGTCCTTCAAAAAAAGGTGTCTGGCGGTGAGCAAGATATCTCCGGTTTGGAATATCGTAAATAAAAAAAATCAGAAGATTCTATTAGTGGATAGATAAATCTAGGTATTGATCGAAGGAATAAACGAAATATTGATTTTTGACAAAATGGCAGCACCAAATTTTTTTTTTTAATTTGTTTTATAAAATATAAATAATTATCCGAAATCTTATTCCTTCGATCAATCCCTGAAGTATCTGAGAAGGTTGTATTAAAATTTCAGACCGATCGGTTGAGCCGTTCTTGAGAATTCGTGCTCACCGACTTTGAAAACATCGTTTTGAGAAAAACGCATTTTAAGTTTTAAAAGACCTTTATCGTTAAATTTTCCTTACAAATATGCGTGTATCTCCAAGACTATTTGCCGGATCGATTTGAAATTTTTAGAGAATATACTCAAATATATGTACATTCCCAAAATGCAATAAAAAAAATCAATTTTTTGAAATTTCTAACGGCGTATAACCCCTTACTGGTTTTCATGTTAATTCTGTAGAACTATCGCTACATCAATCACACTTTTCAGCTCCAGTTGCAGAGTAAAGGCGTTATGCAAGTTGGGTGGTGTTCCAACAGATGTATTTTTAGTACAGACACTGGCGTAGGAGATACGAAATATAGTTACGGATTTGATGGCAGTAAAAAACAAATATGGCATGTCTACACAACCAAGTAAGAATTTTAATTGTAAAAACTGTGTTACAAAAAAATTACACTTCAGATATGGGCAAAATTGGCAAAGTGGCGATATAATTGGGATCTGCCTTGACTTAGATGATAATTCAAAAGTTGAGTTTTATCGCAATGGAGAGTCAATGGGTGTCGCTTTCGAAAGCATTGAAAAAGGTCCTGGTCTTGTTATGTATCCAGGAGTATCGCTCGCATATAATGAAAGTTTAAAGGCGAACTTTGGTAGTTCACCATTTCGTTTTCCGATAGAAAATTTTCAACCCCTGCAAAGAAAACCTGAAATACAAATGCAGAAGGCAGAATTGTTGCTCGGATATTTGGTGAATTTAGCTGGAATCATGTCTAGACCAAAAAATAGGAAAGAAAAGCTTGATAAGAAATATAAGACAAAAAAAACTGCTCATACTTTAGTTGCATCAACTTTAATAGAAAAGTTATCGCCGCTGCTTATGGATCCTTATGTGATAGAAGATAAATTGTTTCATTATGTAAGAAACATGTGCGTTTTAAGGTAAGGTGTAAAATTATTCTAAAAATGTTCGGAAATGTTCAACTGTAATTTTGTTTGCAGAAGTGAAGCTGATAAGGAATCTGTTATTTTGCCAGGGAGTTTGGAAAGTACGTTAGGGACAATGTTGTCCTTGTTTTGGTCGTATATGGAAGAAGATGAAGTTAAACCTATTATGAAAATGCTTCTCAATATTCTTCTTAGTATGTCGAATCAAACCCCAACAGATCTCGAGTATGAGAGACAAAGAAAAGTTATCGTCATACTAACCTGCATTTGTAATCACCCACAAACAAGAAAATTTTATATAGAGTACAAATTTTTTAAGAAGAATTGGTGAGGGCTTGCGTTTTTTAGGTTCTCAAGATACGCAGCATTTTGTTCGGAAGATATTTCTATAAACGCTATAATTCTACTGCATAACTTGAGAACTTATTTGCAGATTTTAGAATTTCTAATAAGAAATTGTTTTTACAGTCTACCTTTATTCCTTTATTTACGGCCACCGGAATATTCTGTAATGGAAAAAGTATTCCCAGATAATGTGATATGGACAGAAGGTAATTTGCATTTCTCGTTACTTTTAATTTTAAAGAATCAGTTGCATTAGCTTTGTTTATTGAGAAAGTTTATTACCTTTTAAGGAATTAGTGGTTCCAAAACGGATTATTTGAATGCCTGTGATAAATTAAAGACGTCAGTTCAAGCACTATATGGCTTACAGAAAAACTTACTGACGAGCCTCCTAACCAATGAGGATGGTGAGGAAACATCGCCTTCTAGTCGAAAGATATTCCTAGTTAGATTAAGAAAATATGTAATGGACAATAGCTTAGAGCATAGGGTACGCTATAAAGATTCTGTTTTAGAAAAAATGGAAAGATCTAAATCTGCATTTTTTCCAGGCATTTTTCCTACTTCAAGGCAGCTATATTTCTCCTATAGAGTCTCCAATTGCTTTGTCTTTTCTCTGCATTCTAGTCGATGTAATAAAGACTCTTTTCCAACGAGAATTACCGAACGCCCCAGTTGAAGTGAAACCGAAATTTTTTATCGATGGAGCTTTTAAATATCAACACTTTGATAGAGTCGGTGGTGTGTTATCGCATTTGAGAAAAGTTTACAGAAGTGATATAGAGGCACAGCTAGTAGACAATACTGAAAATTTGACCAACAGAGATGAAACTGATCTTGCACGGGCTGATACGGCTGATGTCTGTATGTTACGATCACAAAAATTGCAAGAATATTTATTACTGTCCCTTCCTAGATTCTGCCATGTTCCTAATATCCATAAATATGAATACTTCCTCAATTGTAGGGCGAGCTCACGGGTATGTTTTATTCAGTTGAAAAATGTTTTAACTTTAATAAAATATTTTTTTTCTAGTCTCGCGAATGAAAGACTCTTGGACGTTCGAGTCAATCCTGGCAATGTCGAAACAGAAAGGTCGCTGAATGAACTTCTCGATTTAAGCATACTTTACTTCTATGCAGTGGGTCATAAACACATAATAAAAGTAATAGTTTATTTAATAACAAGGTAAAATAACTAAAAAAAATATATATAAAAACAGATTGCAGCAATTCGAGATGAAATTGCAAGTTTGAATGATGTACTGTTGGAAACAGAGCAGTATCGTGATGATGTCGAAAAAAACCTTAAAGCGTTAAGTGATGTTGCGGGTTCTGGGTTTTCTGCAATGAACAATGAAATTTTAACAGAATTGAAAGAAAAATTTGGACAAAGGGAAAGCGTTTTTGCTGTAAGTATGAGTTAATTAATTTTCAACATATGTATTTGTTACTATGATACGTAATTTTATATTTATAATTAAAAGAAACGATCAATTGAGTTAGGAAGGAAACAAGCTTGGTATAGGTCAGTTGCACTTGGCAAGCAAAGGAGGACGCTTTTAATATGGTTGTTGGAAAAAACTATTCGAACTCTACAGGTGCGAAATTGTGAAATTCTTTATATATTTTAATGTTTTCAAACAACATTTATTTTTAAACAGAGATCCTCGGCAATGGAATCATTGTTTTCATTTGTACCTGAAGTCTACATAAATATATTACCGATTTTATTGGATTCCGTGCTTGATTTTAGTATCCACGATGTAAAAGTACAATTTGATGTAAAAGGTGAGTAATGAAATGATATAACAATTGTTTTTTTTTTAACTGATTAACAATTGTTTTTTTTTTATATATTTTTGGTAAGATGCAGAATCAGTAGTACAAGAAGCCGCGGAATTTTTAGGAACGCATGCAGCAGATCCAAGAATAATTTTGGCTGCTTGCAAGGATTCTTTACTGCAAGCTCTGGGTACACTAACGTGTCATGCAGCAGGAATTCAGGCTCTCGAAAAAGCTTCTTATAACTGGTATTGAGACAATATTTCTTATATAAAAAAAATTAAGAGTAAATTAACATTTCTTATAGCCAAAATTTACTTATAAAAGCACTTTTGCGACCTTATGAAAATCGTGCTTGGGGCCAAAGCAATTGGTTGCTGTTGAGATTTTGGTTAGGAGATGGATTTGCTTATAGAGAATCACGCCCTCCTAGCATTTGGCAAGGGGGAAATGTACCTAAAAGCCTAGGACTGCACAGAACACGAGCAAAAAATGAATCCCACACAGGTCTTCTCCATCATATTGCGCCTGCCTATCCATCAAAGTATTTCCAAGTAATGATGTCCTTAAAAATGTTAATTTATTTTAAATGCTTTAATTCAGGGTCTTATTGGTAATTGCTTAAAAGAAAACGAGCCCTTCGCAACGACATTTTTAAATTCCGTGCTATCCCAATTAAACTGGGCATTTTCTGAGTTTATTCTGCTACTGCAAGAGGTAAATTAATGTTTATATTCCAATAATCGAGCAGTTAAATAATATGATATTTTTTTAGATACAGAATTCATCTAATCGGCAAGAGACTGATGTTGTTTTTGAACCAAGACAATTAAAAATCTGTTCCATGTGCTTCGAATTAACAGTTTCATTGATGCGTGCATTAGAGATGATAATTACTGTAGCACC
This sequence comes from Machimus atricapillus, assembly GCA_933228815.1. NCBI lineage: Eukaryota > Metazoa > Arthropoda > Insecta > Diptera > Asilidae > Machimus > Machimus atricapillus. Next base: position 11,198,455 of record OW121785.1, read on the forward strand.
GGTTGTTTTTGAGGATACTAATCGCCCAAACAGTGATTTAATTCTCAATCGTATCTGTCAGCTAATTAGCCAGGTTTTATCTCGAGTTACTATACCACCGGGATGTTTCCAATATGTTGTTGATATGTGCCTGCCCGATCTAAGTTGTGTTACACATTTCTCTATTATATCCGCAGCTCTTGGCATTCTTTTAGCACTTCTAAAAGATGAATTAGAATCGGATATTAAACCAGTGAAAGTAAGTGTCATTTGATTAGAAAAATTCAAGTAGTACAGTTATATTTTTCTTAATTTGGAAAAATGGCCTTTTCAATTATTTTCAAAAAATTCAACTTTGTATTTTTGTTAATGAATTCTTTATTAATATTTTTACATGACGGTTTTTGTTTAAGTCATATTATAAATTTTTAATTTCACTTTATTATGTATTATTATTCCCTATAATAAGATCGCAAAGGAACTTAAATAAAACCTCCACATTTTTATATGTATATTTGCAGATAACTCGCGTTGCAAGATCGCTTCTGACAGACCCTAGTTTCCAAATAGCTAATGTGGAATTTGCTTTGGGTCATGTAAAAACTCCAGTATTGCCTCAAACAGAAATTCCAAGAGGGAATTTTGATCCCAAAATGCGAGGTCACATTGATCCACTAACAAACGACATTCGTGTAGGAATGCCTTCGACATCACGACAGATTAAAGCATATCCTCCCATTTTAAAATTTTCACTTGATGATTGTAAGTATAACCATGCACAGATTTTTTTGACTTTTAACTTATTTAATTAAACTTAGATCCTACACATGCTAATGATCACGAAATCCAAGCAGTGAGGAAACTAGTGGATACACTTCTGCTTAAACAAACCCTGTTGTCCGATATAACACTACCATCGGAGGATTCATTGTGTCCGATTTGCTGTGCGAAACCAATTTCGGTCACATTTTTACCTTGCAAACATCAATCGTGCAGGTAAGAGAAATTGTATCTTAAGGTTTCTTAAATAAACTGCATTACTTCTTTGGCAGCAATTGCATTCTTCAGCATTTAATGAACAATAAGGTTTGTTTCTTCTGCAAGAGCTTGATTAAGGAAGTCCTCTCCAACTCCGACGGCAATAAAATTTATACTAACCTAAATCACGTGGGATTCACAAATGGACCAGCACCTATCGAATGAGAGTATTTATCATTTACCGAATGTTCTCACCCGGGGGCAAATAGCACGAATCAGCAACAACAACACGACGCGGCGCAAATTAAATAACTTTTCTACATGTCTCTGAAGACATTTAACGTTTTCCCACTCTGCGGCAATGAAAACATAGGCAAATCGCCTTTTATCATCAAAAATATTCGATAGGTCTAATTTTATACGCATTTTTGACAACCTCACCTCTGCTTCTATTCTCCGATTAAAAAAAAATTTGTCTGTTTACTTCTTTTAAAAATCAATGATTGTAAAGATAATATAAAAAAAACAATAAATGGAACTTAACTTTATGTACATGTGTATGACTCAATAAACAAAAGGTAAAGATAAAGAGTGTAATAATTTTAAAATCAAAGTATACATATACTCTGGAAGTAGAAGATATGAACATATATGTATAAAAAGATTAATTAAGATATATAACGATCCCAGATCATCTCATTAATATATGCATACACATACATATAAAATATGCACAGAAATATTATTGTTTTTAGGAATTTTGGAAGTGATATATTGTCTTAAAACTGTTCAATGTAATTCTTACACTAGTATATGTATTCTATACATATATTGTGTACAATCCTAAAATCTGCCTCAAAATAAAATGTTTGTTATAAAATATTGATTTTTAGTTTACTGTTTATTTCATATCCTAAATACAATTTTCAATTTCAGTATTTATAATATAATAATGATAAATTCTTTGACAGGAACTTAGGAAAAAGATGAAATTTTACAGACGTCCAATGTACTGTAATTAAACGACATTATTTTTAATGTTTCATACCAACATAAATAGCTTCTTTTGTTTTTGGATTTTGTTTTTTAAGCAACCCAGGTTTTCCGAGAAAAACAAATACGAAAGGCAGCTGCCAAGAGGGGCGTCAGTTAGTCAGATTGCTGAAAAATTCTAAAAAGTATAAGCAATAAAAGTCTGTAAACGAAAAATAAATCCAACTTTTTAACATTTCAGGGGTAATAAAGAAATAATACATTTGGTTTGTCTTCTCTCTTAAAGTGCAAGTTCGACATTGGTATATTTTCGTTCGATTTCGTTGGACAAATTTGATTCCGGATAAAAATGAGCAATTACACAGAGGATCAATTGGCCGAATTCCAGAAAACCTTCAATTTCTTCGACGACAATCGTCGGGATGGAAAAATTCAACTAAATCAGGTTGGCGATTGCCTTCGAGCCTTAGGTCTAAATCCTGCTGAATCTGATATAAAACAGTGCACTCACCACTTGAAACCGGACGAACGCATCTCCTTTGAAGTATTCCTCCCGATCTACCAAGCGATTTCGAAGGCTCGATCAAAGGACACCGCCAATGATTTAATTGAGGGGTTCCGCTACTTCGACCCGAATGACAGTGGTTACATCGCCTCATCCGAGCTAAGACGCGTGCTTACGACCCTCGGCGAAAAATTAACCGACGATGAGGTGGAGGAGCTCCTTGTTAACCACGAAGACCAGGGCTACGTGAACTATAAAAACTTCATTCGACAGATCATGAGGGATTAAGTCCCCGCAATAACCCGAGAAATTTCCATTGTAGAAACTTGATGTGTTACTTAACCTTTAAGGATCCTATGTATATTCATTCGTATTAAATTATGTACATATACATATGTATTAATTCGTGTTAAAAAATGAATGGGAATATTTTCGCATTTGGTTGCTGCCGAGAACATGATCAAATTGAATCCTTCGAATATTATTAGTGGGGTTCAAATTCTAATAAACAATTCATATTTCTTTTTAATGACTAAATTAATATTTTAGATGTTACTTTCAATAATTAAAACTCATTTGTGCATCAAAGTTGTTATGAAATGAAAAAAGGGGCATTACTAATGGATTGGTTTCAATTTGCATAGTCTTCTCGCAGAACCTACCTGCGAAAACATACTAAAATTGGATTTTCAGGTAAGATGCTATTCAGAAAAGGTAATTATTTAAACAGACTTTCAAACATTTGAGCGGTTACACTGGGAAGTTAATTAATTGTAGCTAACAAAATAAAATAATTTAATAAGTTATGTATGTAAATGTAAGTAATCCTATAGTGGCAATACAAAACTTACTCGAGCGGTAAATATACATGTGAATTTGTAATTCTCCGTTTTACTATAGTTCATTTCGCTGCACACATGACCATTATAAATTCCGTGTTAGATCATGGACAATCAACAATTTGTTTTTATTCAAAAGCAACAAACAAATTATGTCTGTATTATCGGGGGGAGCCAAACAAAAAGGTAAACGTCTACAACAGCGCTGTAAAGCAATAATATTATAAAATGCAATAAAAACTACGTACAATACACACACATTTATTGTAATAATTTTAATTACAGTATATACAACCGATAGTAATTATTAGCATTCGATATTTGGTTTTCTGCTACATTCCTCCGCACGTTCCTGCCTACGATTTTTAAAAATATTAGTTTATATTTGATATTTAATTGGTCAACTACTACTTTTCACTATTTTAGTTTAAAATATAATTTAGTGTCCATTATATTTAAAAATACGAAAAAATTTTTAAAGTCGTGTGATATTTTCGCTACCAAATAATATATAATCGAATATTGACAGTGTATTGCATTGATATTAATAAATACATATTTCCTCATATACAGTTAATTAAAAAAAATGTTGATTTTTCGTAAACGAAAATATATAATAAAATAATTAGAAATAAAATAACAATAAAAACATTAAAAAGGAAGGTTAATATCATTTTTGGCTGAACAGTCCATTTAACCGATTAAATATGTAAAGAAAATCGCTTGAAATTGAAATACAGTTATATGTACAACACCTTAAAAATGTTTAAACCGGAATAAAAAATATTCAGTGGCAGCTTTATTGGTAGTTTTTGTTTTTTATATCATCGTTTTCCTTGTTAGGATCAAGACAACTGAAAACTTATAAGTTAGAAAAATGTTGTTATTCTTTGGTAAACTCGTAAAGTGCATATGATTTGTGTCTAGTTACTTGTATGGTACTATCTTCTATTTCGATTAAAACATTTTCAATACACAATTTCAATTTCGAAGTATCCACTTATACAAAACCATTAATTTCACTTTTGATTCATAAAAAATGTTCCCGGTAGAGAACAATATGAGATTTTTCGGTAAAATATATTGGATAATGGTGCAGCAAAAGCACTATCATTCACACCATCGTCTCATACAAATCACCTTTGATCCTTTGTTTCTTTTTGTCTTGTATAAATTTTATTAATAGTAATAGTATCGAAATGTATCTCATATTTCTGCGAAAATATAAAATCTTACACCTAAAGAACGACGTCAGGCAGGTCGTGCGGCCTGGCCTAGGCGCGCATTTGTGTTTCATGTACAATCTTTCTTTCCTTGTAATAGATTTCCTCAGATTCCTTATCGCAGAGGAGAAGTACAACAGCTCCAAACAGGAAAATCGCTGCACCCCATCCTACTCCATAGGCCCATCCGAATTCCCAAATTGGCCGATTTCCTAAATTTAATTCCGCAGCAAAGCAGACTGGGTACAAAATGAGTGCAGTAAGTACAGAAAGCACTGAAAGAATAAACAATTTAGAGGTTAATCATTTATGTGTATATGGACAAATTATAGACAATTAAATTTAGTGATGCAAGGATGTCATATCCCAGCTGGACGAAAATAAAGAAACCGAAAAAAGTAGATAAGATATTTAACAATAGAAAAATACAAGTTTTGGTATTTTACATTTTTTTTAAATTCCAAGCTATCATTGAAATTACGTTACATGTTTCTATGACAGACAAATCTCTTTGTTTTAATATTTCAAAGAGGCCAAAACGAGCTTACTTCTGTCCTAATTATTGAAACAATAATAATATTATGTATTTGCAAAAATAAAAGTCCACTAATTTTACGAAAATATAATACTGTGCATTTTACTTACAAGAGAGAAGCATCACGAGGACTGCAATTCTGTAGAATTTATATTTTATATTATGATTCTGAGTCTTCAGGCCAAGCCCAGTAAGAACGGTCGCAATTACGTCTGTAATCAACGTGATGATACAGAGAGCTGCTGTTGCTTTTATATAGGCTTTAAAATGTAAAACGTTATAACAACAAACTGGAACACATCATTTTTTTTACTTACCAACATCTCTGCTAGAGTAACACCCAGGAGGGTCGTGTAAATTAAATGGTAAAGGCGGAAGAATATCATCTCCGATGCAATGGACAAAAAGTCCTTGTCGCCAACCCGCTGCCATTAGCCAATCTGTGGACGCCAGCGCCATAACCATGAGCACAATTACGATGATTCCACAGATAAATGCAATAACCTGTTAAGAAATTCTTAGAAATTAACTAACAACAATTACTTCGCGCCCTACCTTCAAAGGTCTAGTGATGGTGATCGTCTCAATAGTTGTCGTTGGCGCCATTTTTGATGGTGATGGCCTCCTAGAACTGTTATAGTGTTAGCAATAGGATGGAAAATTAATTCTTAATATTTCAAACACATACCAACTTGAAAATCCTCGAAGCAGGAACAAATTCCAAATCTATACTAAATTAGTAAGGCTTATAAGCAGTGAAAAAATCTGTCAAAATATTTATAAGTTAGATCATGCTTCACATTCAAATCTCTTAGGGAGGAAAAGGGCAATTAGGAAAATAAACAATTCTATTTATGTAACTTAAAACTTTACAAAAGCTTACTCAAACCAAAATATAAAAATTTGCGGCATTTCTTTCTTTGCGACTTCATCATATTTAAAATAAAAGTATGTATTAACAGTTATAGACACGCCTTTAATAGTCTTTATTTTATCATAATGAAAAAGAAAATACGCATATGTTCAAAACATTTTCTAAAATCTTGAAAGCGTTTAGTTTAATACAGGAACCTCACATATGCAAAAATAATGAAGGAAATCCAACTATGTATTAACTTAAGTCATAAAATTTAATCATTAGTCAAAATTAATACGTGAAAATTATTTTTTTTATTATATATATTAAGCGAACTCAGTAAAAGTCCATGGAGGCTTACCCACACTTATCATAATAAAACGAGTTTTTTATTTTTATATAGCTTAAACACGCATAGCTTATTTCACCATTCAGCCATTTCTTGGAATTTTTTAAAATATGAAATTTCATTAATAGATTATTATCTATGTATGTTTCAAAAATTCTCGTACGAACAATGATGCGCTAACAAACTTGTAAGACCAAGAATATTCAGATTATCATGACCTAAAGTAGTCCTATATTTTTAGGCAGCACTGTACATTAGTACACAATTTTAAATTTAACTCTCTCGAAATTTAAAGCACACAATTCTTATTAACTGGGAAGAAAATAGTAAGTAGTAAGGAGCTACGAACTGATACAAAATACTTCTTAAAACTGAATTAATAATTTCCTTTGCAAACTCTATTATTATTCCACTTTATTCAAACTATGAATTACATGAATACATGTTAATATCGAACATATGTTGTATAAGATAAAAACCAATAATAATTACGTGTCTAAACATGTCACCTTCACAGTAACTAATTGAAATCCTTTATGTCCTCCAAACTGAACATTTTAGTGAAACAACCAACTGACCGATTGAAAATAAGCATACCTTGCTTTGGCACAACTTTTTTATTTTTAGCTAGCTTTTAATTTCTTAGCCATACTTGTTATGAATTCTTAGTGCTTAATTCTGACTTGGAAACAAAAGAAACCATTAGCAATTAAGAGCGGTGAAATGCCAAGTCGGTAACGTTGCCGTTTGGATCCAAAAATATTTGTGCCGGCTTTATTATTAGCGCGGCCTTCAAAATTTTAGTACTGCTTCAATTGGAGGGTATGACAAACGAAAATTGGTTGTAGAAGTCTACGAAAAGTCTCCTAAAAAAAGAACTCTTCATATTTTCCATATAAATGCTTGAATTTATTAAAGATTTTGAGGAGCAAGGCTAATGAAATATTTTTCCACCAAAAGAATATTACGGGTTAAAACATTCATTTGAGTTATGTTTCAATATCCTACAACCCTCGTTTATTTATTATAGATTTCAAACATTTATCACGACTTAAAATTTGGTACAATTTTTTGCGAAAAATAATGACAGTAGGCCCGTTTACACTGGGCGAGTTTACAAGCTACAAGCCGGCGAGTGCATTTGTTCTTGTTTAAAAGCAGCTTTAGAGCGAGTGCGTCGTGTACACTAGGCTAGTTTACGAGCTGCGTGTAAAAAAGCCGGCTTCTAGCTTGTAAACTCGCCCAGTGTAAACGGGGCTTATAAACCCACATTTTCGGAGTCTGTGCATTCGGTTCAATTTCCAATTTAATGAGCGGCGAACCAATTGTTTACAACATATGTATACATATTGTATAATATAAAAAGGTAAACATTTATTTTTGTCGAAATCTATGGTCACAACTGCCAGATACTAAAAGACCTGAGAAAAACTCCCACCATCTTACAAACTAGAGCGGTGGAGCTAAGGAGCGGGAACAAAGAGCGGAGTATGTACTCTAAGAATTCCCAATTTTATTTTACCAAAGATACAATTTAAGGACCATTATTTGTATAATTCATCGAATTTTAAAGTAGCGAACCTGAATTACAGTTGTAAAGTCTTTTAGGAAGAAACTTATTTGTGACATATATTGCTATTATATCGTTATTAAAAATAGAAAAAATAGATTGCTTTCTTATTATTATAAAATTTATGTTTTCAATTAAAAATTTTATACATCCAATTAAGTATATACCTAGGTTGTGAAATAAACGTTTAATTTTTATTCTCCGTCGAAAAATCCATTTTATCGTTTGTAGTGAGATAGCTCGACATTGCTCTTGACCGCTTTTTATACTATGTATCAACAATGAAGACTGAAATTATTTCTAGGAAAAATCTTACCTGTTGTGATCTTTCTTAGAAAGGAAACAAGCTGGAAGCTTTTTCTCGGAATACATTTCGATCTTTCCATATAAAAAATTGGCAGGACGAAGGACCAACGTGAAATTCAGGGCATTCAAATTGCCATTGTGAAAGTTTAAGCCGGCGTTGCTTAATGCAACACCCTGTATAATTCAGATTTACTATTTTCTAGACTTAAGCATTTCTAGATTTTGTTAATTCTCAATTTTTATATTCTAGATTTCGTGCCCAACCCATTTGCTATGCAATTGGTTATGGTACTTTCACCAGTATAATAGGTATTGTAATATTTATATACTGCTAGTACCATGAAAGACTATGGAACTTTAAGATGGTTAATTTAGATTAAACATTCCCGAGTTATCTTGTTCACAGATTTCCTCACAATTGAACCAAACACTTCGCAATATATCTACCTAGCCACTGAACGGCATTCCACTGATATGTTACTGATAAATTTATCGGTTCACTGGTCTTTATCAGCTTTTAAACATAATTCAATATGTTGTTTTATAAACAACGAGAAGTAGAATTTATAATTTAAAAAACAAAGAAAAAAAAATCTGTGTCAGCGCAAGAATGGTGAACATGAAAAGTGGAGTAAGCGTCCATTAACATATTTACATTTGCTGTCGGATCTGTCCGTCTTCAGCGAGTCGGAACCGAGCAATCGCTGCTGTAAATAACAACAAATTCGTAATTCCTGGTCTATTCATAAAACTTGTCAGACACAGAGGTATGTACTATTTTTAGGCTCGGTAGGGTCCCAGCCAGCCAAACCTTGCCCGATTACGAGGCTGAGCAGCACAAAGGGCTAAATTCACATTTTTCGATAAATCACACAAGTTGCAACACCATACAAAACAATGCACGTCCATAAAAACAAAAGTAAAAGCCGCAGATAGGTGGGATTCTTTTTACCTTTCTTTAAAGTAGTCCAATGTTACAGATTCCGAGTCGAATTCACTGTATTCAGGCAGAGAATCGCTATCAAACGAACTAAAACCGCCAAGTATTTGCTGCTGATTGTAGTCAGTTTTACCAGACTTAAAACTATTTAAACCACTAAACGCATTCGACATTATTTTCTCTTTGGGTTAAATTTCTACAATAAAGGAAATGTCCCATCAAAATGGCGTCGATTTTGTTTTCAGTCGGATATTATAATACCCGTTTTAATTGATATATGTTTAATATCACAATATCTTATAATTGTGCTTTGCAACACGATAAAATAGAAGAATCTTCCTTTGTTTCAAAATAACCACTGCAAAGTCGGGAAAAAATAAATAATCGCGGAACCGCGACAACAAAGGACAACCAACACTAAAGGTACCACCAACATTGCAGATACAAAATCACATAAATAAATATTTTTATTTTTGTTATTCCGAATCGTTCAAATTTATTTCAATTTGAAAAGATAAATGTCTAATATTTGAAAAGAATGTTTAGAAATTAATTATGATTAGTATTCCAAAAAATATAATCTTTTTACATTTTTATACTTAAGTTTTGGCATGATACTTTGACAATTATCTGACAGTTTATAAACATTTCAAATGCAGAGTGAACGGAAGGGTGATTTGGGTTTCTGGCAAATGCCAAAATTTTATATATCCGTGAAATGTGTGTTTACCTTATAATTTTAATAAGTATTAGCATAGCAAATGGATCACACATAAAAAGTGAAAAGGAATCGCCAACTGCCAACTCGGCTGAGTTTAATCCGCTTGGACCACTTGTGAAGTGTTCCTTCCTGCCTCTAGAATTTTTGGACTGTCCCGAGCCCATCGACCACAAGGGCAACAAAACTGCGAAAGATGCGACGGGGTACGGCTGTGTAAAATTCGGCGGAATATATTACGATGACGTTGAAAAAACGAAAAGTGAATGCACTGTACTTCCGGATATTGAGTGCTTCGGACCAAGGAAATTTCTACGGGATGGATTCCCCTGCATTAAATACACTGACCACTATTTCGTGACAACTTTGATCTACAGCATTTTGCTCGGCTTTTTGGGGATGGATCGATTTTGCCTAGGTCAAACAGGGACTGCGGTGGGCAAGCTCCTAACATTGGGAGGCATTGGAATTTGGTGGATTATCGATATAGTCTTGCTGATTACCAACAATCTTCTACCTGAAGATGGCAGCAATTGGAACCCTTACGTTTAATGTTATTGAAATAAAAAAAACCGTTTTTATAAACTATGAATTGTACACCTTAAAAGAAACTCCTAAACAAATTATTCCTTCTCCTATGCGACCAATTCTTGGTAATATTTGACCATGTCGCTGCAATTCATTTATATTATTAGCTACGGACTGTAAAAGCCAGGCGAGACGGTTTTTGGAGTACAAACATAAGACTGATTGTTTCTGGGGAACTTGGCGTAAAAATGTTAAAACCGTCCCAAACACTTTGTTTCTTCTGTTATGATAAATTGCTCCGACATTACATTGTGGAGTAGCTTGTGCTTTAAATGTCGCTATAGAAATGAAAGCTAATACCGTTTGTGGGTAAAATGTGTAAAGAGTTTGTCAAAAATTTGTACGCCAAAAACCGTCGTCGTGTGTGGCTGGCTCATAGAAATATAAACTAAGCTTAGTTTATATTTCTATGGGCTGGCTTAAAGGCCCGCACCCATGGAAGTTGGCAAACGTTGCGTCGTTTTGTTGCGTTGAAAGCTCGATTGAAATTCATGCTTTTTTATGTAGCATGCGTCATGACCCCCAAAGCGAGTACTGCTGAAAGAAAATCTTGAAAATATTTCAACTTTCGTTCGTCAGGGTGCGTCAGGCCCTGAGCAAGAGATGTTTTACATCCAGGCAAAAGGGTCGTTGTTTAAATTGAAAATGGAAGGCAAGAGAAAAATATTTGCGAATAATATTTATAACGCTAATTAAAAGAGAAAAATTATTTCAGATTTTATTTCAAATAAGAAAAGCCCAAACCTGAATGATGCATTGGTTGCTGTCAAAAGCGACACTTTCCCCCCAATAAAACCGAATATTTAACGGCTTCTGCAGGAAGAAGTCATAATAGAAATTTAAGTAAATCCATCGATGTCCTTTCAATATAAATTGCTGTATTGTCCCATAAAATTGACGCGCTGGACTTTTTTTTACAAATTATCAGATGAATTCTATGGGCCACTCCTTTTTTTTTTTTATATAAATATTCAAAAATGACCAAAACACGAGATATGTATATAGATGTATGTATGTATTTGTAAAATTTTTACGTATACACATTTAAAATTGCAGATTTTGTTTAGTCGATCAAAAGTTATTAGACTAATCTAAAAAATTGTTTATTTCTGAATCTGGAATACTTCTAGGAGTATAAAAGGAAGTGTACAAATTTATATAATTATTATTATAAAATGAGGCACAATTTATAATTTTTGTATTTTGTGAGATTCTATCCAACCGCTTGCATAGATAAAAGGCGTTGAAAGGACCCCTATTTCGTTTTGGACGCCATTGCGTGTCTTATTAAAAGTTTAGTGTTGAGCCCACGCTTCTATTATTAGGAATCCGAAGCAATTAAAATCAAATATCTGCCAGCCCCCAGATCATCTGATTTAAAAGTGAAATAAAATAATCCTTGTATTCTGCCGTTTAGTGCAATAGGACAATGGATGAGGCAACAGGAGGATTCTCAATCGCCCGGGAAGATCTTTTAGACCTTAAATTCCCAATGAAACTGTGGCTGCTGGTTAACACCCCTAATAACGCTATCCGGTGGTGCGATGATGGCGAGTCTTTTACCGTACATTTTTTGGCCCTTGACAATTATTTGTGCTCCCCGGCATCGTTATTTAAAATCAATAGCAAATCAGTGTTCATCAGTTACTTGACTGCGTACGGGTTCCAGAGTATGGCCGCTGATGGCTGTAACTCCACCGAAAAGGGAGTCATATGTAAATTTAAGCATGAGCACTTCCGTAAGGGATGCAGTGATTTAATTGAAAAAATCGTCAAGGGATCCGGCGCACCCGTTAGTCAACGTCACGACCTCGGACTTGTCGGGGTGCAGCAGCGGACCTTCCAGCCCCCGAATCGACAGTATGATCCCTGCCACGGGCTCATCAGGAGCCTCTCGAATATCGAGAGGGCTCGATTAAATTTGAGGCTCATCCTCCAAGTCCAAAACGAATCCTTAATGTTGCAAGAAAAGCTGTCCGAAGAAGATAATGATTCACAGACCGACTTGGTGTCGATCATCGAGCTACCCGCAGACACCTACGTGAACCCCATGGCGAGCATCTCGAGATTTGAAGAAAATCCAGAAATTGCTGGATTTTACGGAAACGTTAGCACTGAAGTTATAAAAACTTTCTTCGACGCTTACTTGCCGTTGTATGCTTCAATTGGTAAGAGAAATTAGAGAGCATTTCTTTAATTAAAAAATCACAATTTTTACATTATAGATGATATCACTGTAGAACCAGAAGGAGAATCGACCAGGTAATTAATATAAAATCTTAGACATACATTTTTATATAATGCTTTTTATAAATCTACAGGAGTTTACTTCAAATTTTAAAAAGTCCTACCTTTCACCGTGTTATATTTTGTTCATTTATTCTAGAACTTTCCTGAAATCGGTTTACTTTCGTATAATTTAAAAAGCAAAAAATAAATTCTAATATACACTACTATCTCCTCTATTTAAACTCGGTTAAAGAAAAGTTGCTACAATAAAATTTTAGCTATAACACATAATATTTTTATAAAGATGGTCCGTTTTGCTCATAAATATTAAAAATTAATACAATTTAAGATACTTAAAACATTATTGGTTGAGTAATTTTTAAGTTGACTAGAAATATGTTAACTATTGTATTTCAAATTTGAACAATATCTAAAAATTACAGAAAATGTTTAATAACTTGTTTTTCTTCCTGTTTAGTGTTTGGATTAGTAGGCTAAGTTTTCGATTGATATTAAAAGTCGTTTTTTTTTAGTCAAGTCGAAGGAACCGTCGAAGAAACCGTCGAAGGAACCGTCGAAACTGCAATTGCAACACCAAGTATGGCTTCCGTGAAATCAGCAGAACCCGAACCCCAAAATCAAAATCCCTCAAATTTCCAAATTAAATATTCTGTGATTCTTGACTCGAATGAAAGTAAGGAATACACCCTCGATTTGTTGGACGAATTCTCTGAAGAAATGACGACTGTTGGGGGCCAATTAGGGGCCAGTATGCACTCAGAGATCGAGTCTTATTACGAGAACCCGAACACTCTGCAGCCCATTTATCAAAATGATGACGAAGATGCTGCGGGCGGAAATAAAGAGGACGATATTTCAATGGACGATTATTTAAAGTTTAACAACTCCGGCCAGCAGAATGGGGGAAACGTGGAGAATGCATCGGAAGATGTAGAAATGGAGGAAGAGTTAAAGACTGATACCGGGCTGCCCAATATTGACGAATCAAACGATGACGAGAACTTTAGAGATTTTTTCCATCAGTATCGTGAGACCATCAATTTCCTGTATGATTAATAGTTATATAGTTATAATATATAGTTATATAAATACCTTAGTAAAAATAAATACCTTAGTAAATCGAGACCACATACAGTTTGTTTAAATGTTAACATTGCTGTTTGGATCCTGTTTGTTTAGTGTTTGGATAAGTAGGCTAAGTTTTCGATTGATATTAAAAGTCTTTTTTTTTTAGTCAAGTCGAAGGAACCGTCGAAGAAACCGTCGAAGGAACCGTCGAAACTGCAATTGCAACACCAAGTATGGCTTCCGTGAAATCAGCAGAACCCGAACCCCAAAATCAAAATCATCAAAATCAGCCCTCATATCCCTCAAATTTCCAAATTAAATATTCTGTGATTCTTGACTCGAATGAAAGTAACGAATACACCCTCGATTTGTTGGTCGAATTCTCTGACGAAATGATGACTGTTGGGGGCCAATTAGGGGCCAGAATGCACTCAGAGATCGAGTCTTATTACGAGAACCCGAACACTCTGCAGCCCATTTATCAAAATGATGACGAAGATGCTGCGGGCGGAAATAAAGAGGACGATTTTTCAATGGACGATTATTTAAAGTTTAACAACTCCGGCCAGCAGAATGGGGGAAACGTGGAGAATGCATCGGAAGATGCAGAAATGGAGGAAGAGTTAAAGACTGATACCGAGCTGCCCAATATTGACGAATCAAACGATGACGAGAACTTTAGAGATTTTTTCCATCAGTATCGTGAGACCATCAATTTCCTGTATGATTAATAGTTATATAGTTATAATATATAGTTATATAAATACCTTAGTAAAAATAAATACCTTAGTAAATCGAGACCACATACAGTTTGTTTAAATGCTAAACAAACTTTACGTGATATAAGTTTTTCAGCATTATTTAGTATTACTGGATAGCGAATTTCTTTTCCCTTTCCCTCTTTCAACTTTGCTAGTTATACGTTGAGAGTTTTCATGCTTGACGGACGACGAATTCCATGAGCATGGGTCTTTAAAGAGTCCCAAAATCGTCAAAAATCAAAAGCTAGCGCATTTTTAAATCGTTCTCCAGCAACTGAACATCGAAAATAAATTTGGTTTGATTTCGCGCTACTTTTCAAAACCTTACCACTTTCAACGACATGTCACGTTACGTTGCAAAGAAACACACCATTTTGTTCGCATTGGCCGACTGGTTGCGTTCTTTGCTAATACTGCGTTGGACTCCGCAACAATGCGTCGTTTTAATACTTGGCATTAGCCATTTTGTGAAAAGTGACAGGTCTCTTGTTTATAAATATGACAGAGATTTTTAAATCCTCGAATGTTCCGAAAACGCGGCGTATTTTTAAAATATGTGTGTTAAAAGTGGAAACAGGACGTATCTAAATTTAAGTTTAAAACATTCTCAAGCCCGCTCGCCGCTTAGAATAATCAAATATTTGCGGGCTTTTGGGGAAGGATTGTGATACTTTTTCTCGTGCTCTGTTGGTGTAAACATTAATTTAAGCTAATGCGTGTTTAGGGATATCCTTTGAACTAAGCGCTTGAACCAAGCGCTTTATAAAATAAGTTATTGTTGCTAGGAAACAGTTAATCTGTTAAAGAAATGAAATAAAAAAAACAAAATCCCTCCAAAGACTTCTTTAGTGGGATATTTTTATCGAAAGAAAAACGATATTGAAGTACTACCCAAAGGATAGTCACGTGTTTTTGAAACGCATATTATAAATTTTTAAATATAAACTTATCATGCAAATGAACAGGATGAGACGGGTGAGACCAGTTGACCAACCTGAACCCGGTAAGTGCGCCCCAGAACAACTGTGTTTAGGCGGCTTTTACAGTGCCGTTTGGCGCCCAATCGAGGCTGGAACTAAAGCCTCATGTGTCCAAAAACCATATATAAAATCTGCTCGATCCGATGTCTTTTAATGTATTATTATCACTTTACACTAAATAAAATTTTCATTTTAGAGGAACAAAATGTAATAGCATCAAATGTCTACGCAAAATCTAATTCAAGAGTTGGAAAACTCATGAGAGAGCTCCAGGAAAATGTCACCCAGAAAGGACTCGTACTTCTACTTGTAGAAATAGCTGAGCGACCAGAGGCCAGTGTCGACTTCGACATCCACCTAGCATCGGTAAAAGGAACTTCATTTCAATCTAATTCCTCAAATTACGACCAACGTTTTTTTTTACAGTATCTGAATATGTTCCTCCAGTGCCGGGAGGAGATTATTATGTCAGAGGCGGGACACCTTATTCTAAGCGCAGCCCGGATATACTCTAGAAGAGTGGACCAAATTTATGTTGCCACGGAGCAGATGGTCGTTGGAATGGAAAAAAGCATAAAAGCAACCCAAGAAAGGTACGAACGGAGTTAATCAAAATCAAGTCAATTTTTCCATGTACAGTGTTGTGCAAAACAATAACAACAATTCCAGTAAAAAATCTTGAAGGTAGTTTTTTATTTTCCACTAAATAAAATGAAGTATAAAACTAATTTAAGTTTTGTGTACTGGAAAAATTTTTATAGTTTTGTACAACACTTTACATATTATTCAGTATTTTTGATTTAATTTTATTGTTGTTCTCCGTCTAGCTAAAATGTTTCAATTTATTTTGGAGCCTCTTTTTATTACTTGGGCACAATTTGTGTCAACTTCATGCTCCTTCTGACCACAGGATGCACTATAGCGGATTAAAAATATTTAAAGTTTAATATTATTTAGCCTTATAAATAAAATCAAAGGTAAAATCAATATAAAACATATTTTTATGGGACTCATATCAAGTTGCGAAATAATCGAGTGCATTTACGTAATCATGATCCAAATTATGCCACGGTTTATTCAATTCGGCAATCATTAACAATTATAATTGTTGTTACATAATAAATTTATAGTAGTAAAATTTCAAAACAGCAGGATTATATTGCGTTTTTAAATTAAAGGACATATTTCTAAAATTTGCATTAAACTTAACAACTGCAACTTCTTCCGACATACATTCTTGTACTTCATTTGAAAATATGTTTATAAAAATATTTATTAGCGAAGCTTATGCGCATTGTGATAAAGCACGAGCATACCGTTTCGAATATTTCTTAAGGCAATAGTAGGGGTAAAAATATGAGAGAAGTTCATCGAAAGGAATTCAAATCAAGTACGCAGTACTTCGTTTCATATATTTCTCGGGACGATAAATCCAATGCTGGTGGTATTTGTTTAGCTAGGTT
This sequence comes from Machimus atricapillus, assembly GCA_933228815.1. Taxonomy (NCBI): domain Eukaryota; kingdom Metazoa; phylum Arthropoda; class Insecta; order Diptera; family Asilidae; genus Machimus; species Machimus atricapillus. The sequence goes on from OW121785.1 coordinate 11,215,356, forward strand.
TGAAAAGGTAAAAATTGGGAGTGGAATTAACCGTAAACTATTAAACGCAATATCTCAAGAAAGAATGAAACCATGTGCTAAGGTTTATATCTCCGAACGACTTTTTTTAGATTGAATTGTAGCTAAATGTTCTGATGTTTAACTTTATATATAAAAGCTCTTAAAATCAGACAGTCTTATAAAGTTAAAAAATCCCATTTGTTAAGAAACTAAAATTAAATCGTATCTCTAACAGTGGCTAGAAAGAAGAAGATGAAGAAATCCACTTCTACAACGCAAGGCGATTTGGTTTTTAAAAACTTCTCTCTAATTCTGAAAAAATATATGCAATCTGAAGAAGAATCCGAAAACTATTTACAATCTGAACATCGCGACGAGGTACACAACTATAAATTAAAATTATCATATAATGTAACGATTAATGAATCTGGATGAAGTTGCCTTAAAAGTTACATCCCAAAGATTACTTTTAAATATGTTTAATCATTAATAAGTAAATAGTATTGAAGCAATTCAATGGTTAGCGGAAACTCTATATAACACGTTGCGGACGATGTGATCAACGCATGGGTCATCGTTTAAAGAATGTATTTTCAAATTAAATTTGGAAGAAGCTAGAATAACTTGAATGAATTCAATAATAACAATTTGTAAGCTGTTCACAATATTTTTATTTATTGAACGTCTTCATTCCACGGTAATGGTTTGAGGTGACCCAAATGAAGGAAGAAATTAGCGCAGTCCGCAACGTGGCCCGGGATATTGAAAAATCGTAACAGTCGTTCGCTAATCGTAGCAGTCGTTTAATATAGAGAGGCGACACTTTTTATATTCATCGCCACTTGCCGTTTTGAATTAGAACCGAGAAGGTCGTGAAAAACAAAAAATAAGACTAAAGAAAAAGTTCCGCCTTTCATTCGTTTTTTTGAATAATTTATAAATCGACATACATCATTAGTCGTTTTGTTGAAATATAAATATTGCTTATAATTTACAACACTTTTTTATTTCTTTTAACTACAGCAAAAAAATAGTAACACCAAAACCAAAACGTGCAATGAAACGACCCAGAACTGAACAAAACCCCCTTTATGAGGCAGATATGGCACCAAAGAAGATGAAAACTGTCCCTCTTTCAAAAACCACAGAGACGTTGTCTTCGGTAAAAACATTCGAATCACCAAAGAATTTTTTTAAGGATTGGGAAAAATATAAGGACTGGCGTGTGCAGCATACGAAGAAAATGAAAAGTCCTATACCGTATACAGTGCAACAAGACAACGTATCTCTTCATCCTTCCTTGTGGAAGTTGTCTTCGATTGAAAACTTTGACTATGGGGACAACGTTGACACAAAGAGGAATTATCAAATATTTACTAATTATATAGAACACCGTCACAACACCCTTGTTAGTGATATAAACTTTATCATGCACTTCAAAGTCAAGGATTTCATCGAAGCAGAGGAGGACGAAATTGAAATAATGAGTATTTTGGGACTACCATCGCCACCGAAGAGAACATGGCCTCTCATCTGTAAGGGGCGTTATGTTCAAAAGAATAAAGAAAAAGAAAATGAGGATCTTTCTGAAATGAGTGAAGATTACATAAGATATTATGTTCAACTAGAGAACGAATTACTTAAGTGTGACACAATGCCCCCGAATAACTTGGCTCCAGAATTGATTGAAAAATATAAAAGTATTGTTAAAGGTAATACCGAGCGACAGGATGTTGCGATGGAACCAGAAAATGAATTAGCCCACAATTTTCAAATAGAACTTAATTTAATTATAGAAAAACCTACATGTGTTCAGGGCACTGACGAAATTGAAAGGGAGAATATTTTTGAAGATACACAGCTTTGTCGAGATGTAAGCGTTGATGAAGGTGTTTTGCAGGAAAGTGTTGAAAATCAAACCGACCAAGAAAATGCACAAGATAAATCTGAAAAGCTCAACGTGCCGGATGGGTCCCTGTCATATAGCAAAGATAGTGGGTTTTCGGATATATCTCAAACATTTGAAGAAACAAGTACCATTCTAAGCTCTTCAGAAGTCGAAGAGGAAGTTAATATTTCTTTTATGACAACAAGTTCAAGAAATGCTACACCTTCGTTGGAAAATGATTCTATCAAATTATCTTCAAACGTGGAAAATAATACTGACAAAGTGCTATCAGAAATTACTGATTTGAGCACGGATAACATTCAGAAAGAAGCGACCAAATCGGATAAGAATATTATCATCCGGTTAAGTATAGACGAAGGCGTTGCACTTAATGACTTGGATGACATAGATCGTGCAATGTTAAGTCCTGTAGTTGAACTTGTAGATATTTTAAAACCGATAATTAGTGAAGTAAACTCCCTGAAGGAAGTAACTATTCGTGATCAAGAACCCTTGAGAAACTTTTTAGACATTGATTATGCCCTTTTGAGCTTCAAGCAAGACTTCACTTTACCGTTTGAAGTTATTTTCCGAGAAGCCGATATTCATATAAATATGTTTAAAATCCCGGAGCATAGACTGCGAAGGAATTGTTTTTTTAAGCTTCCAGAAGAGTATATAAGTCTCCTGAAAAAGGTAAGTTTTGAAAGGTAATAAGAAGGATTTTTTAAACGGTCTATTGAACATTTTAGGCTGCAAAACGAAAAGCAGAAAGTTCTGTCAAGCCACGAACTATCAAGTTGTATAAACTCAATGATGGACCACCTAAGAATGTTTTATATACTCCTCCTCAAAGTCCATCCCGGGAAGAAGGTTGGTTTCACTTCAAGGTTTCAGCTCAGATTATTTCAGATTGTTTTTTCGCTTTCAGATTTTTATGGTTTTCCGGATTGGGCTAGTGATATAAACGAGGTCAGTGACTTGCCTAAATCTAACGGAACAGCGACTAAAATCCGATCAGATTCACAAGATTCTGGATGTGAAGAACCCGAAAATTTAATGGATAATTCATTAAATTGCCCCAGTTTAGATCAAACTCAGAGCTTGAATAATAGCACCATTATTGATAGCTCGCATTTAGGCTCACCAATTTTACAAAGCACTGCCATTCAAGATTCAAGTACCATTAATTTAACATTAAACGATTCGTTGAACACTTCAGCGAATACAACTGACAATAACGGTCAACAATCAAAGGAAAATTGCAATCAACCTTTAACTAGTGAGAAGTTGCCAGGTAAATTTATTTTTTGTAATATTTCATTTATTAGAGGGAGAAATACATTGGAATTTTTCTATTCAGGGATAAGTTGATTAATAAACTGGCAACAGACACAAATTCGGGCGATGCTTTTAGTTTATTTAACATTGTCTTCAGTTATTTCACATGCTAAGAAATTTGTGCGTGAATTTAGACGTTAGATTAGTAAATATGGTTGTTTATGTCCGAGATCAAAGACAATAAATAAAATAAATTCAGACATTATTAGAGTAAGTTACGTCTTGTTTTTAATATACTGTATCTATTCGCGTCGATATTCGTTAGCGTTCTACGAACTCTACTTCAACAAAAAATTTTAAGAGAGATCTTTTAATTGAGTACTAGTGAGTTGTCGAGATAATTCTATTAAATATGTAAATAATATTTGTTGCGTTGAATCATACTAAATTTATTTCATGGTGGGATATTTTTATGCTGGTTTTTCTCTCTATTCGAACGACTTCGAAATTAGTTTGAATATTTAAAAATTATTAAATTATTTCACAGAATCTCCACAATTTAATTTAGATGAAAACGACACCGATATAATAACAAAGGTAAATCCGTTTATTCCAATTTCAAATTAATCTGTTTATATGATATTTTTTTCTCAGGTTCAAAATTGGCATAGGTATCTAAAGCCAATTCTTAATCAGTCCAAAGATCGACATCATTTCGATGTTTTCACAATCGGATCAAAGATTTTGGACAAATTTCCACAAACTGGTGATAGGCCCACTCCGTCAATATCATTCGATACAATCATGCAGGATAAGGATCCCAGCTATATATCACGATATTTTCTTTCTACGCTATTGTTGGTAAAGGGACTGAAATTTTGTAGTTTTAACAATTTTAAATAAGTATTTTAAAATAGGCGAATCAAAATAACGTTAGATTGGAAGTCCTAGATGGCAGTAAAGAAAAACCAACTCCACTAAGCAAAATACAGCTTACTTTACTAAGCAGAAAAAGGCACAATGTCTCCATAGAAGATGACGTAGGGGCACCGGAGAAAAAAAGATCACGTTCATCGTCGAGCAACCACGAAAAGCGTTCGAGCACCTCTTCGGAAATTGCTAGCATCAGCTCTGAACGGTTAGTAGAGCATAAGGAACCTGCTGGGAAAAATGACAACCAGATGCTTGAGATATTAAAGCGTCATAGAGAAACAAATAGGGATCTGCTAGTAAGAGAAATTGAAGATCACAGAGGTGACTACATTCGGAAATTATCAAAAAAGTATAGTCTCAATTTAGACCTATACTTTACACCGGATGAAATGAAGAGACTTCAGATGGACAAAGATATGGATATGGTTTCGTGCAATCAAAGCAATATCAAAGAAGATTGCCTTATTTACCCAAAAAGAATAAATGTAAGGCGAAGTGTAAGTAAGACAAAACACTGTGATGATGCGGATTCGGGTTTTCATAGCCAGAATACAATAGACCTTGAATCCTCAACTGTCTCAAGTGCAAAATAGTATCGCCTACATTTACACAAATTTTTTATTAAAGGATATATTTTTTTTTTTTTGACGTTGAGGTAAACCTCATGAATTTATGTTTTGTGCTTGTACTGTATATACACTTCCATTCGAAATAATAGCACTCTTCAGTTATACTGATTTAATTATTGAACTAGAAGATGAAATTTGTTCAAAAAAATTCACTCTTATACTGATTTCATTTTTGAAATAGATGAAATGTTTTCTGTCTTCGAATATTTAATATTTTATATTGAATTCCTGTGTACAATATGTAAATACTGTAAATAGTTTTAAATCAATGCTTTAAAAATGTTCAATTCCTGTAACGTACAAAATGTAACACTAATCTTATTTTTATAAAATAAATTTGAAATAAGACATAAATGAATTACTAATTAAATGACGAAAATGACGAAAATAAACATTGAATTCTTTTCTTATTTGCAACATTTTGAAGTGTATGTATTTGTATTTTGCGGACTCTTTACTTTTTTCAAAATATAGAATAGCAAGTTTCCGCGAAAGGTATGCTGACAACTATTAAACGTTTTGAATGAAATAACAATTAAGTTATAATAAAACAAATTTGGCGTTGTGATTTCAATAGAAAGCATCAACTAGAAAAATAATTGTCCATCTAAGAAAATTCTTTGATTTAAAAATATTTGTTTCGGTTTCGAGCTATTGTCCATCATCCATTCATTAAATTGTCATCGAAGTTAAAATGGGTGCAAAATAGAGAGTTGCAATGTTTAACCTATACAACCCAAAAAATAAAAGCGTTTAAAAATAGGAGCATTTCTCGCTTATTTTTACATTTGCAAGAATTGCGTTCATAAAATAATGAATTGAGAAGTTATAAAATATCGAAATAATTTATTTAAAGCATACAAAAAACGTTAGGTATCTATTGCATTTTATCAACAATGCTACACATAAGCCTATCTAGAGGATTGCAAGCTTCTCCATCGGAGTCCCTCCCAGAGAGGCGCCCCTCCGCGTTCATATCACCAGAGTTATTTATATCGCCTTCAATTCTTTCTGGCTCAGGTAATGCAGCAAACGCGTTTTTAACTATTTCCCTTACTCTATCTAAGTGCTTTTGAAACCTATAATGAATTAATATGATAATCGACCCTTTCCCAATCCATTGATCATTTACCTAATTGCAGTCTCCCCTCGTTGCCTCTTTTGCATTTCCATCATCACCCTGAGGGTTTCCCGTGCTTGATGAGGACGAAATTCATTGAGCAAGTGGTGCATGTGGACGAAGAGCAAGCTTAGGTCGTCAATCTAAGAAATATGAAATTATTTGCGGTGTATATTAAAATTAAGGAAATATACCTTCTCCGCTCTTCTGGGACTGTCCGGGTATCTGATGAGTAAATCTATTAAATCGAGGAAGTTTACAAACAGCGAGTGATTCAGCTTCTTGAGCTCCTTCCGTCGGTCGAAGTGCTGGGGAATAAGCCTTTTAATTCCTTGGCTCTCCAAGGATCTGATCAATTCTTCGTTGTTGTAAGTGTTCCCAAACATTTGGTAGCTATCGTAAATCGGTGGCGGTGGTGGCGGAGCCCGATTTTTTCGTATATTTTCATCTGTATACAAATTTATGTATTGTGTCGGAGGCAAAGGCAGCGACATAACTTGCGAAGTCTCTGGATTGGCCATTTTATAAGCCTTTGTCGTAAAAATTCAACGTGAAACCGAGATATCGAGATATTCGAACTTTAAAGAGGAAACTAACTTGAACGTTCCTACCGTGTACGTATCGTGTATGCGAATGAGGAAAAAATTGGGCATGACAGCTAGCAATGTTTGTACTTCGACTGTCACGTACATGAGTAGAAAGTTGTGCGAGAAAGAAAAAGTTTAATTTTGCTACATACTAAGAGTGTTTTGTGCAGGTGAGGTATACAATACTGAAGACAACAGGTAAAGGAATTGTAATTGCATATGATTTAGAAAAATCAGCGACGGAAAAAGAACTAATTAGCAATGAAGTTTGCAGTGCCGAGTTGCCAACATAAAAGGCGTTGTCGTCCGTCCGACGTATCGTTCCACAGTTAAGTTTATAGTTAATATTACTATGAGGCTCTATTCACTTAAATATCTGCTTATTTATATTAGAAAAAATGATTTGCTTTCCAACAAAAACATTGTTTACATTTTCTTGGCTGCCATAATACTTGTTTGTATTTAAGATCAGTGCCGTAGTTCAAAGTACAGAGTAGATACTGGGGGCAAAGGAAAATTTTCACGAAGGAAAATTTATACATACGCGAAAAATCCATCAAACATTTACAGTTTATATTACTATCTTACGTTATATAAATTGCTTATTGCTTAATATAGGTTTCCAAAAAATGACCTTTTTCGTACTTTGTGGATGAGTGCCCCCACCGAAACTTTTCGTTGAACTACTACCATGTTCTTTTGTTTCGGTATAAGTTTGCACTCACACATTCATGAAATTTGCCTCAAAAATTTTTCTTAAGTTCCGTTCCAGTTAAGTTTCCTCTTCAAAGACAACTCCACTAGTTTTGAATGCAAAATGTCAAGCGTCTTCTTCTTTATTACCGCGATTAGGCCCATTGAAACTTACAAATTGGCTTGTCACTTATGTAAAGGGCTGATGCAGTGCAGTAGGGGCGTTATCAGCCTAGCGCTCAGTGTCATCACTGGGCACTGCAGGCTGAACAAACCCCTTCACAACATGCACATTAGTCAGACGCCATTGTGCAGATGCGGCGAACGCGAGGAGACAATCACCCACTTTCTCTGCGATTAGCCGGCCACACACGACGACGGTTTTTGGCGTACAAACTTGGGACAATCTTTGTGACAAACTTTGTTTGTACGCCATTTTACCCACAAACGGTGTCGGTTTTACCCACAAACGGTGTCGGTTTTTAATTTTTAATTGTTATTTCATTCAAAACTTTTAATAGTTGTCAGCATACCTTTCGCGGAAACTTGCTATTCTATATTTTGAAAAAAGTAAAGAGTCCGCAAAATACAAATACACTTCAAAATGTTGCAAATAAGAAAAGAATTCAATGTTTATTTTCGTCATTTTCGTCATTTAATTAGTAATTCATTTATGTCTTATTTCAAATTTATTTTATAAAAATAAGATTAGTGTTACATTTTGTACATAGAGGAACTAATCAGAAATGTCTGATGTGAAACTGATTGATTATGTTCTTCTGACTACGATTGCCTTGTATGGAACTAATCAGGATTAAGCCTTATACATTTCTTGTCTCCGCACGTTCATTGAGAGATCACTGATTCTTCCACGTCCTGTTCCATCGTAAGAATTATGGCAAGTCTGAGCCTATTAAGTCAATGTCGCTCGTTTTTAATTGTAATTTATGATAGTGTTGATTTTCACTATTCTAGGGATTATATGTATGAGAAATTAGCTTCATTGTGGTTGATTTTGTTTTTATTTACTGTATGTTTATAAAATGTTTGAAATCAGAATTTTGATGAACTGTCCTAAAGAAATAAAGAAATAAATAAATATGCGGAGTTGATAAAGTTTTCCGGGTCAGAAATACCTTATCAGGAAATGTCCAAATATAAAAATAGTATGTTATGTAGATTTAAAATAAATCTTTAATTGATTCAATTTCGCTATATTAAATGACTTAAATATCGAGAATAAGAAAGCGAAAATAAGAAGAACTCAGCGTATTCCATTTGTTAAAAGAAGTACATACATATGTAAGTATGTATTATCAATTTTTTTGGATTACATCCGAGTTAGAACTGTACATTTAACCTTGTAAAAATAAGCTTACGGTTCTAACTCGATTGTAATCCGAAAACCCCGATATTACTTAGTTCTTGTAACAAACGGAATACACGGGGGTTCTTCTTATTTTGGTCCATACTCGACTTAAGTTTAAAAACTTCACGACGCGGTGTTAAGAAAAAGTTATTATACTCTGGACGTGACTTGTTCCTGAAAAGACATCGTTCAATGGCATGCCTTGCAAACCTCTTAACAGGTCCTGATAATTTTTCTTAAAATTAATTCTAGTCGGGTAATTGTTTCTTATAACACGAAAATGGATCGCAATAGGATTTTTCTTAATTTTCTTGTTATAACCTTGATATTTAACATTTAAAAATAGATCGCCCACGGTAATCTTAACTTTTTAAAGAAGCTTTGACCTCTTAAATGTTAAGATACCTGGCGAAGGAGAAATATCCTGTAAGTACACTAAAAGCGAATTGTATCTGTATGATTTGTTGAATAATGTTCGGAATGGGATTCTAAGGGAAAAATCGGTTTAGAGTGTAAAAGGCATAGATTCCTTCCTTTATACACTGGATTGAATTAAGTGGTGTATAGTGGAAAATATAAATAAATGAAAATGTGCAAAATGTTGGAACGTGACGAAATTTTCATTTTCGTTTACTGCTGGCTCCGCAATTTCGGTTGGCTGATTTCTCTTTTGTATCCTGCTATATTGAAGCTTTCCATTCAGGAGCGGAGAAAGCTCTGGGGCTTTAGAAAATCTGTCTAAGGTTACACGCCAGAGATACAAAATATGTAGATAGATATTATAAGTCCAATAGAGTAGGCGAAAATGATACAAACAGTAGCTGCGCCTTCGGAATGTCGAGCATTTTAGTTTGCGTTTATATTTCAACCGAGAAACATTTGTATAAAGCGAGATGTTCGTTCAAATCCTTATCTCCACATTGAGAACTTTGAAAATAATTGAAATTAATTAAAAATATACGTAAAAGTGGGTTGGCGGATGTGAAATGGGCGATAATGTGGATACGGAATTGCTAATTAATTGCACAATTTTGGCCGTGAATAGATTTTCTTTGAGCAGTATCATTAATGGAACAGAACTGAGTGAGCTTAATCGCTCCGAAGTGATATCCATGTTGTCAGAAATCATAAAAAGGAGGAATGTTGATGAGAATATAAATGCGGCCAAGTAAGGACCTGTTGTGCCTGATAGCTTTAGTTTTTCTATGCTTACGATAAAAATTATATGAATATTTTCTCAAGGTGATTTCTTAGCTTTTTTATCGTTATGTTATTTTTTTCTTGCTTTAGTATATGAGTTTCGGATGTGTGTATTACATATGTATATTAAGAAGCATATACATACAATTTTGTAAACGAAAGGATAAATATTGCTGAAATAAAAATAATTTAATGAAAAATATTTGAATGCTACCTGCAGGCATGCTACCATGCAAGTAATGATGTGATTTCCTGAAAAAAAAATATTATATAAAAATTCTTGAAAGTGTTAAGCCGGTTTATAATTTAAAAGAATCGCGCACAAAATCTGATAATAACTGCAAATTATGGACTTGAAGATGATTAATTCAACTCATTGCCAGCTCCATCTCCATAAACCTTGAAGAATTTATTGTTTCGATCTTGTAAGAGCAACAAGTATCTATAAATTCTACCTACGTACCTATACACACATTAGGAGCTCTTAAGACGTGACTTTAACACTAACTAGCTGAACCGAGAGTTCCACTAATTAAAATCAGATAAGCCGAAGAAATAGGTTTTTTTGGCCAGATTTAATGATGCGATAATAAATATGTATTTGGTCCACGGGCAAAAGCTGAGTAATTCTTTGCTGCAAGCAAGCATTAATATTAATTAGAGGAGTCAAGCGCAGAGACATTTTGCTACATTCGTATAAATTGAATGTGATAAATGCGTTTATTATTATTAATTGGCTTGATGTATATTTCTGCACTGAAAGTGAAAATGATAGTTTGTAAAAATAGAAACAGACAGACAGACAGACACATTTTCGCGGATTTGTAATATTAGTAGGGATATAATAGTACGACTCTGTAGCAGTAACAGTGATTAAAACAAGTATTTGTGCCGGATCACTTGTGTTTGCGCTTTTGCGTTGGCAGATCCCTAATATAGGAATTTTGGGAATATTGATTAAAATTTCATTTAGTTTGTATTTAAATAATATTTTAACAGCAATTAACAGTGTTTTTTCAGATTATTTACATTTATTATTACAAATCATTTGAAACTTTTAAGACTTTCAAATTGTTTTGTATTTCTCAATAATTTTTGATTTTACAATTAGGTACTAACAATAAAAATTTCAATTCCGTTGTTCTATTCGTTGTGTGTCAAAGATTACTTCTTCACTCTGTTTTTTTATAAGTTGAAGTATTTTCGAAGAGCTACTTATTTAAACCGTCCTAAGTTCTGGCAATAATGTTGCATAATTTTTACAATAGTTGCTTTTAATGATCTAAATCCGAATCAGATTTCGCAGTCATTGTTATATTGAATTGAAATTAACAAATAGTGACTTCGAGCAAAACAGTTTAATTTTGTGGAAAGAGCATTAGATCGTATTGACTTAATAACCACTTTGCATAAAATATTAGATCCAATAATTCGAAATTGAAAAGTAGATGCTAGATTTTGGTTGGCAAAAATCATTGCAATTTGACGGACTTTTTGCAAATTTTAAAAACTTTGCTATATAGTAACTGTAACAGTTAATTCAATGCGAAATTCGAGTTCCAGATATACATATGTATGTATGTACATAGATCATCAAAGGGGGGATTACAAATTATTTTTAACCGCGGCGGACTAAAATAATATTGAGTCTTTAATGTGTTAGGTACTAAATTTAAAGAATGAAAATAAAAATACGCATTAAAAATATGTGTACTCTCTTTTGAAATGAAACTTTCTACGGATGAGTAAAGGTTCTAAATAAAAGAATGCAGCGTTGTCGCGGCATTAATACAATATAAAAATAACGCTATTGGGTCTTTGTGGCCGAGGGACGAGCATATTAGACTTGAATATAGAAGATCCAAGTTCAACTATTAAATATGTACATAATAATCGAATAGTTCTAAATTAACACAATTGAAAGTACAAAAAAAAAGGATACACAAGAAGTGATATTGCTAATAAAAAATAATTCTTATTTTATTGAATAAGAACTTAGGAGAATTTTTCTCTCACAATTAGTACATATATAATTATACGGAACCCTGAAAACCAGGTTCAGTCTATGTTAAGTACGGGTGAATGTTAAGTGTTCCGTATATATGTATACATACTTTAGGAAAATGTCTTTTTTAAAAGCAAAATTTCGACTAGTTCTAATTAAGTTAGATCTCTAAATTTTTGCATTTATTTATTAGTTATATTTTCATAAATAAAAAATTAAATGTTTTTTTTAATGAATACAAATTATTTAATGCTCGAGTTCAGTATTGGCACAACAGAAGTTTTTTATGCTCCCTAAATAGAGAAAGTTCTCTCCGTATTTAATAGAGAACATAATACGACCCCAACATACATATTAAAAGGATTTATACTCTGCAAGATCCTCAGTTGTTATTAAAAGTTAATTGCACAGCCAATAGACACAAAATAAGAGACAATGAAAACTCTTAACAAACTGTTGGTGTGCTTTTTATACGTGCCTGAATTTTTGCCCTTGAGCTTCGCACGTGTAAAAGTAGGAAAAAATGTTCGACGTATCCCTCGAGAAATAAGAGAGGTTTCACATATTTTAAATGAGTTCATTTATGTAGACGTGATGAGTAATAAAAACATGAGCTTTAGTTTTGACTTTAAATATTGTAACTTTTTCCTGAGGCTACTGTATCTACGAGGGATTCCATGAAGGTGAATAAGACTACCTTAACCCATTTGAATCATTTAACGGAATAATGCTTAAACAATGACTGTTGGTTATTACCAAGAGCAGAATAATCCGCAAACAATGGCTATATTTTATTAGTTAGAGTGGAATATTCCACACACAATAATTTTTAGTTATGAAACCGTTGATTTCCCTGAACAAGAATTTTAATCGTTGAAAAGAAAACGGGGACTGAACAACAAATTTTAAAACCAGTGCAATAATAGACTCTAATAAATATAGGGTTTTCCAATAGGGACGCTCGAACTTTGACCGCGTATAGCGTTCATCTTGGTAAAGCGACAGCTATCAAATTTGACAAGGATTCTTATTTAGTCTTGACATTTCACTTTCTGAGAAAACAAGTTTTGATGAACAAACGGACAACAAATTGATTCTATCCCGAATCTAAAAATAGGAGAAAACCTTGAAGGTCATTATAAAATTGGGTTCAATTGTCGTTCACAAATGCATTACGAATTTGTAAAGAATATAATACAACTTGAAGCACATATGAACGTACATATGTACATAGATTAAAGTACATACAAATTGAAAGAGATATCTTGTTTTGCCAAAAAATTTTAGATATAAGAAAACAACTCACGAAGTTATTTAGGGAGAGTGTCTTAAAATATTGTTCTCACAAACAAAAATTACTTTTAGCAGTAACTGGTAGATTATACATGAATTTTTGATTTCATACTTAATAAAATGATTTATTCTTTAATAAAATAGTTTTGCCTCTGTGGCCATTAATTTAATTATTGAATTTTATAATAAGATTGAATTTATATTTACTGAAATGAACTCTAGTCTCATATTATTATTTGTTAGGAATTAAATGTATAGTTTTAAATTGTATTCGATTAGATTTTTCATAGGACGCGCCATATACATATGTACATACATATGTATGTATGTAGACCCTGTACTCATGTGCGGCACTAGGTGTAGGAAAAATTAATACAAAATTCAATGTCTGGGAAATATGATATGCATATTATCATTTCGATTATTTTTACAGAGAAATAAACGATTTCAAGGAATTGTTTCTTTTTTGGTATTCGAAAAATGTAACTATGTATTTTACTTTTCAACATTAATTTGCTGAAATTTAAAACCTAAAGTTATAACTTTATTTTTTTAATTTAATTTTATTTATTATTTTCATTTGTTTTAAAATAAAGGCTACTTAATTCGAATTCATTATACATAATTTCTCAACATAGACGCCAGGTAATGCGCAAGTACGCTGTGCACACAATTTTAAATGTTCCCTACCAGTAATAATTATACTTCAATTATCTGGAAGTGAACACATAATTAGATATTTGAAGTGGGAAGTACATATATAAAGTTAAGTTCAAACAGTTGACATGAAAATCGCGAATGCAATATTATCAGTATTATCTATCCATGGCATGGGTATAATTATCCCCCTTACAGGAATTCTAGATCGTAATCGAGGTGTATTTGCTTTGTAACTCCCTGTAACTCCCACTTTACTTTTGTTAAGTTCGTAAAGAAATGTAATAATAAGAAGGTTAAATAAGAGACAGAGTTCAATGAGGAAACCATGCTGTTAGGTATATTATAATAATAATAGACCCCTTAGTTAGTCATCAAATCACGTATTTCATCATGTCATGTTTGCAAGGAAAATATAAGTAAAAAGGAAAAAACAACCAATTTGAATTTGTTTCCCAAAACAAAATAACGTCAAAAGAATTCATAATATCATAAAATAAATATTTGACCTCTACATTTTATTAAAGGTGGTTATGTTTAGCTCAATACAACAAAGAAGATTTCAAAGTTTGCTTACTTTTGTCGCGTTTCATTATACGAATCGAATTGTATATCTTCCCAATTGATTGGAATAGTTCTTTTGGGATGTGCTTCATCCTGGACAATGTAAGTTATTTCTGGCGCTTCCCAAGGAAACGATCTCAGTTCAATGCTCGTTTTATTCATTAATGATACATTTCACAGGCGTTACGTTGCAAAATGCTACGTCATGCCTTTTTTCTGTAATTCTAACTATATGTAGTTACCACTTATCCAACTTAATTTTATCCTATTCTGATTATACATATACATAACATATGTATATTTTGTCTGACCTGGAAGGTTTACTTGACAACAGACTTAATTTCAAGCTTTATATTGACTCTACTGTTACCAAAAGTAATTTTCTTCTACGCTTTATTAGATGTTGGTTTTCTACATCCATTACTGTGTGCAAATATTATGTATGTAGATTAACTTGAATTATGTGTCTAATATAAAATCTTACAATCTCCGAAACTCGTACTTCTTACATAATGAAGCTCATTGAACCAATTTTGGGTTGCATGTCCTTTTAATGCTCTAATAATTTCCCACAATAAATTTTCCGATTTGTTGGTTTGTAGTATTTGTAATGTAAAAAATTGTATCACCATTAACATGTATTAAATTATTAAAGCATTTATTATGCATTTAAAATTCAGTTATTCTTTGTAAAGTCACGACAGCACTATTGTGCTGAATAAATAAAATTTGATTATTATAATGCATATACCAATTTAAATTTTTTTCACATAGGAATGATATCATGTCATAAAATTCAATATCAAAAATTTGGACTCAATATTATGTTTAAAAATTAAATTAAATATCATCGAATATTACAGTTTAAAGGAACACTTCATTAACATAAATTGGTATTCAAAGAATTTGTCATTTCAAAGTTTATTCCAACATCATTTTAAAATATTCATGGAATTCAAACGCAAATATATGCTGGAATTGACACTAATAATGGCTCGAGAGCTAATTATTTAGGTCAATAGTCAATTATTTGCCTTTACTGTATATTTTTCGTGTTTTTACGAACAGCTCAAATCAAATGTATGTACATATGTAGTTCTTCTAATTTAAACAAGTACACTGTAATTGAAATTACAATGCCAGCAAAAATTAATTAGTCGCAACATCCGACCCATGAGATATTTTATGTTACGATGTTTAAATTACAAAATATTGAGGACATTGTAGGAGTATGTTTTATACCCAGGCACATAACTATAGGCCCTATAGAGTACAAATTATTGTCTGGTGCCAGGTTGCAAAAAGCGGAATATATAGGATTTTCACACTGAGGCAGACATCGTACTATAAAACCATAGAATTATGAGACAGCCCAATTAAGGTTTGCTTCAGTGAGGTTGCTTAGGGCATTTCGCTGGCCTGCTTGGTATGAGTGGATAAAAAATGAGCACCAAAATAAAAATATATCTTCATATTTCATCATTTGGAATTTATTATCATAATTTGCTATACATATATTCAATTTACCATATCTAAAATGAGCCGTTTGTTCAGATTGAAAGCAAGCTCTTCCTTTAATAACGTATTGATATGATTTATTATTTACTACGTATTTTTAAACAAAATCGAAAATTCGAGATATTTATTATATGCATATGTTATGTAAATAACATCTTCATGAAATTTTCTGGAATTTTTTATTAAAGCAATTTTCACAGTTGTGGATCAAAAGATTTTTATCTTAAACCATTTTTGTCTCGAAAAACTTTAAAGAAATGGTTTCAATGTCTTTATAAGTTCAAAGTTATTTACACTGAATGAAAATTGGGGCTTAAAGTTAGTTCTAAGAAAATATGAGGTAATGCCAACTTTCTCATAATTAAATCATTTTTTGTGAATTTAATACCATTCTTAAAATGTACATATAGATGTATTTGTTAGAAACTTCTGTTCGTAATGCACTCCATTAAGGGTCGAGAAGCTTTTGTGCAATTAATAAAAGTAATTTAACTTTGTAAAGAATCCTCTCTCTATTGGTGTGGAAGCCAACGAGTTAGATTATCCGGTAAGCAATTAAGTTGTTATGAAATTCACAAAAGTGGCCTTGTTTTTTTTTAGCATGCAGAAGAATTTTATTGTTTCGATTAAAGGTTATCTTAAGATTTAATATCAACTTCACGCTATGAAGCCATGAGTCATAAGCACCTTGATTGCACGTGCCCCAATCAAGGTTCCATCGCCATATTATCAATAATTTTTTTAAATAAAATTTGTTTTTATCTTAAGAATTCAGTAAATTTTATTTCTTAAATTGGTTTGAAATTGTAGTATGTATAATTAATAGTTATGACATATTTCCAGAACTATTTAGTCGAAGCTTTCATATAGTTTCAAGGATAACAAAAATGTAATTAATATTCCTTAACTCAATCACGTACGAGATTGTTTTGTGCGATTTCTCTGTGCTGCAGCTGAATAAGCTTAAGGAAGAGCCATTTGTCCACTCACATTTATTATGTTGTTTCTGATTACGTTTCCTTGAAGAACAACGCTATCAAATGAGTTGTTATGCTATTAATTTTATTTATCTTTGGTCCCCTTAATAGAAATTTGCCAAGAGGAAGGACAAAAATCGTCATTGGATCAAATCAGTTGAAGGCATCACGTGGTATATTTAATTGTGTATTGATAGGAATCGTTCTGTATATAAAAAAATATATAAAAGGAAACTTAATAAACAGATATTCACCCTAAATCTGGAACAAGGAAGAAAAATTGACACTGAGATAGAATTCATGAAGATTATATGTAAGTGCAATCGTAAATGCCATTGGGACTAATAAAAGAAACTTGGAGGGGGGCATAAAGTTACTCTAATCTACATACGTAACTGGAAGTTTTAAAATATTTAAAAACTTCAAACTACAATATCTTAAAATGGTTGATCTTTGTATAAAATTATAAAACCTAAACATAAAAATAAACTACATAAATTAATTGAATGAATTATAACTTACTATCTTATTTTTTTTCAGAGATTTTTTAACAGAATGCATATTTCCTTCACCGACAAGACCGTACGAACTACCGTGGGAACAAAAAACTGTTTGGGGTGTTATTTTTGGAGTGATGCTGTTTATTGCTATCACTGGCAATAGCCTTGTTTTATGGATTGTTTTGGGTAAACAACTTCAAAATCAATAATTTCTCACCCAGCCAATGTTCGCACTATTTTTTAGGTCATAGCAGTATGCACACAGTCACTAATCATTTTCTTCTGAACCTAAGTATAGCGGATCTCTTGATGTCAACATTAAATGGAGTTTTCAATTTCATTTTTATGCTGAACTCAGACTGGCCGTTCGGTGCAGTTTACTGCACAATCAATAATTTTATGGCCAATGTTACTGTTTCGACATCAGTATTTACTTTAGTAGCCATATCATTCGACAGGTATAGACCGTTGTTGGTAAGGACTTTTTGTATAAATTTAATAAACGTTTATTTAAATAGGTACGTTGCTATAGTCTATCCCCTTAAGAGACGGACCTCATTGCGGAAAGTGCGAATAATTCTGGTTTTAATTTGGATCTTAAGTGGTACTTTGGCTGCACCATGTCTTTTGTACTCATCAACGGCCACTAAAAAGTAACAATAATAATAATATTAATGTACAATATTAAAAAAAAATATGAAGAATAGAGAAAAAACAAATCCTGACACAACAACAACAAAGAATGAGAACTTACTTGTATTACAATGGGTTAATTATTTAGTTTTTGAGTTATAGTGGTGGGAAGTTTGGAAAAACTGAACTGATTAACCGGTACGATTGCATAAACATAATAAATTTATTGTCTTTTTCAGATACTACAATGGTAAATCAAGAACCGTTTGTTTTATGATGTGGCCGGACGGTCGGTACCCCACCTCCATGGCTGACTATGTGTAAAGTTGCAAAATATTTAATCATAGTTATTAAATTATAAAATTATTAAATTTTATTTTTCTTACACAGATATAATATAATCATATTGGTTATTACATATGGTATTCCAATGATTGTTATGTTAATATGCTACTTCCTAATGGGTCGTGTACTTTGGGGCAGTCGATCAATTGGCGAAAACACAGAGAGGCAAATTGAGTCTATGAAATCAAAGAGAAAAGTAGTCCGCATGTTCATTGTAATTGTTTGCATATTTGCAATATGTTGGCTACCATATCACATGTTTTTTATATACGCCTATCATAACAACATTTTTGCGTCCTCCAAATACGTGCAGCATATGTATCTTGGCTTTTATTGGTTGGCTATGTCCAACGCAATGGTAAATCCAATTATATATTATTGGATGAATAAAAGGTAAACTGAAGTATTAAAATCCATTGATAAAATTTATAACTATTTTTAAGTCAGGTTTCGACTGTACTTCCAGAAAATAATATGTTTTGTATGCGTTAATGTTCCTAAGGTAAAATTTTTGAGGGCCGATTCACCGAGTTTGGTCCTTCATAATAATATCAAAGGCAGTCGTCCTAATACACCTAAAGGTAAAAAAAATTTATAGATTAAAATATAATTTGTTTTACAACATGTATCTTTTAAAAGGTTTCAAAAAAGATGAAGAAAATGGGAAGTGGAAAAGAAGTACAATGGAAACAAAACTTGATCAAGGCAAGGTGGATGAGCTTAGAGAAAAGCAATGCAGGTTAAAGACTCAGAAATTTTATGCTGAAAATTTAAAAAATGGTGTTATTCCAAAAACTTCACAGTGCAACGAAGACAATAATGCAATAAAAATTACTGCAGATTTATGATGAATAACATCGAAGCGAATGATAACATAAATTATTCTAATAATTTTAAATTTTCACTAATTAAGGGATGTTTCTTGTTTAAAATCAAAATATTTTTATACCACAGAATGTGACTTAATTCAGCCTAATTACCTAAACGACAAAGGAAGCTCTTTTAAACACTCAAACTCATAGTCAGAATTATAAAAAAAAACTGTAGTACAACATCAGCAATGAAACCAGACTTGGTTTTAAGATATGTATAAAGGTAACAAATATCACCGGTTTTAAAATCATGTGACTTTTAATTTCTGTCATGTCTAAATGTATATTCCTTAATTTTATTGAAATTATTAAATAATAAAAAGAGTGGAGCAGTTAATTGTTTTCTTATTACAAAGTTGTCCTTTTATTTTGAATATACCTTGACTTATTAAATTTAAGTTTCGAGCTTTATTACCAATAAAAAAGCATAGGCACTTAAAGATTTTTATTTTATTAAATTCTGTATGTATTAATTTTAGCGATTTTTGATTTTGAATTTATTGGTAATGGGTAATTTAAATTTATATTTTTTTTTTTGTTTTTGGGAAAGGAGCATTTGGGATTTATATACGTATAAAAGTCATTTAAAAAGATCCTGTTCTGTGATACCAATTATGTAATAGGATAAACATAACAAATTTATTGGTTTTAAAAAATTTACGAGGGTATGATGCACCCACCCAGTGCTCAATTGATATTAAAAATTATCGATACTTTTTTCGTGTCCCTACAACATGCAAGTAAGATTGACATGCCTTTGCCCATTAAAAGTCAATAGTGTAAAAAGAAGTTTTAATATCACGACGTTAAATAATATTTCAAAATTGTCCTTGTAATATATGCATACACCTAAGAAGTTATACCTAATTTTGTACAATTTTTTTTTTAAAATTTTGAAAATGGCTGGTAGCTTAACAACGAATCAAATAACACGTGTATCCTGGTTTACAACCTTTTATTTATTTTAGTGCTATCTTATGGGTTTGAGGTAACAAACTGCAGAGTCCACTTGATACTGTAAATAAAGTATTAGCGTGAAATATTCAAATTAAACATCTTAGTTCAGTACTTAGCATAACGCAGCCCACCATGAGGAACGGCGGAAGGCATCCCATTGACATAAAATAAGGAAACAGTACGTTCCCAATGAGAGCACCAAGCCTTCCAAACATCATTGCAAGTGAGACGATCATCGTTCTGGAATATATATATATGTATTGAAATTGAAAATTAAATTTATACGACATTTAATTTAAATTCTTATCTGTATAGTGTAATAAATAGTTAATATGTGTGTTTCAAACTACATACAACGCAACAGACGGCAATCCGAACTCATTTTGTAATACATACTCGTAATTCTTAAGAGGTATGAAAAAACTTGAATTCTAAAAGAGACCCACAATTAAAATAATTAAATCAAACAATATCATCAAATATATCTAACAATTAGAAAAAAAACTCCAATGAGACAGAATCATGAAATAAATGAATAGTTTAGTAAATAAAATGTTTATAAATACCTAAGAGTCGTAGGAAATAAATTGACTATAATTCCTAACAAGGCTGTTGAGCAAATACTTCCAATTGTAACATAAATCGAAGACACAATCAATGTCATTAAAGAGCTGGATGCCCAATACATTGTTAATCCACCTATTCCCGAAATAGTTAAACCAATGACTGCAAAAAGTTTAAAAGAAAAAAGGAAGTTAATAATGAAAATAATTATTTGTATATTCACTTACCTGTAATTGTCTTATTCCCAATCGCATTTATCAAAAAACCTGCAACAAAATATCCACAGAGTCCCGATAGTCCAACAATAATTGTGTTAATATACATGGTGTCGGAAACATTCTACCAAAAAAATTTCAATCAACTCTATAGTATAATTTGTATTTTTAAAGATCTTACAACTTGACATAATTCTGTAGGATGATTCACATTCATATGTGACCTATTTACACTATATTCAATCATAGCGCAAAGATTAGATGCACCTTTTTCAGTTGCCAATGATTGATTTGTTTCGAATTCAGCTATTGAAGCAAACAATTGTGGTAGCCATAAACGCATAGTGTTCAATCTTAAAAAGTATAATTGTATAATAGTTTTTATTTTAAAACAACAGAATGTAGACTTTTAGTTTTACCCTAATAAAATGCAAAATTGAATTGTATAGACGTGCAAAGAATGTCTTAAGTACGGTTTGCAAAACATCGGCTTAAGCTGCTTCAATCCAGCTCGAAGTGACGTCAACATTGATTGAGGCTCGCTAATTTGCTCTTTTGAAATTTCACCATTAACAACAGATGGATTAGTAGCTTCAATATTTTTCTGGGGTGCTTCCATTATTAACGTTGTAATCTTCGTTCATATGGTAAGATATTCGTGAAAAATAAAAGTATTATCATACATAATTAGGCATACTCACAGGATAAGCCTCTTTGGGTTGGTGCTTGTTTACCGAGTAAATTTTTCTAAATACTTCCAAAGCTTCGGAATTTCGCCCCTGAGACATTAAAAATTTGGGACTCTCAGGCATAAAAATTATCGCTGTGCCACTGATCAAACTTGGAATAGCGCAAATGGCCAAAAATATTTGCCAAGAGTGCACAACTGAAAAACAATGAAATTTATAAGAAGAGAAATGTTATAATTATGTTTTAATTTTAGCCGTAATGTAAATATATATCTCAAATTTAAGTAATGAGCATTTCTTGCATTAACAAAGCTAAAAATAAAAAATTGAATACGTTTGTTATTGTTTCCTCAATACGTGTTATATATTTGTATGGGCACTTCAACTAAAAGATAAAAAATCTAAGTGTTAATTTTAAAAAAGTAATAATAAAACTCGGCGAATTTGAAGAAAACTAATAATAATAATAACTCGCTGAGTATGCAGAAGATAAAAAATTAATTGTTTGTCTCTTTGTATCATTTCAATTTGCAATTTACAATAAATAACATTTCCTTGCTAGCTAATTAAGTCGACACTAAAATTTATGATGTTTTTATGGAAATAAATCAGACGAATAGAAAAAAAGTAATTATTGAGCCCGAATCTTTTAATGAGTTTGAATTCTATCGGAATCTAGAAGTATATCATAATTATATATTTGTATATAAATAGAAATTTTAAAATTTTAAATTATAGAAAGCCAATAATAAATAAATCAAATAAAGTTATTTACATCTTTTCTTATAACGACGAACCATCTTGCTGAACTGTTTTCGAAATTTAAATTTGACAATTTTAGTTCAATTTAATTCATTATACAGTCATTTGAAAGTTTCTAGGACTACTTCAATATTTCGGAAACTTCTATTTTTTAAAGCATATTTGTTTTAGGTTCGATAGAAGAGGAAAATCGAAACAGGGCTAAAATAATCCTTAAAGTTTCCTTTTCTAGTAATTTCCTCCTCTTAGTCCGACATAAAAAAGGCATGGCTTCGGAAGACTAAATGTACCCAAAGAACTAAAGTGGTCCTAAAAATGTTCAGTACTGTACATACAGATATGATACTTTTCATCAATTTACACAAACACACTTACCAAAAAAGCTAGTAATTTGAAATTCCCACGGCCTAGGTAGGACTCCCCAAGCAATAACCGGTAAAAGTGAAGTTGCGACACTGAAAAAGGTGCCTATAACCATCATAACTCTGGCACGATGTTGAACTCCATGAAACTCAGTTACATACGACATCAAAACAGCAAAAGGTCCACACATTCTGTTAGGAAATTGTTATACAAGTCGGTGAATTGAATTAAAACCCTTTAAAGCGTTTACAGGAATCCCCCCAGATATTTAAAGGTCATGAGGGTGTAGACGTTCTGACTAAGTGATCCCAAAATGACGCACGCCCCATCCAAGAGGTAACCAAACATTAAGATTTTTCTACGTCCTTTTGTGTCAGCCAAATAGCCCCAAAAGATAGCAGAAGAAATCATTCCTATAGGAAAAATAATTAAAATTTATAGAAATTTAAAGTAAATTTAAAAACAAAATAAATGTAGAAAAAGAAAATGGAAATTGTACCTTTTGAAACTTATATAGACTATATTTTCCTTTCCTGCTTTATCAGATTAAGTGCCGAAAATAGACCAACAACAAATAGAAGAAAGTTTTGAAAAAGTTCTACGCATCGTTATAACTTGTATATGTATTGTTCTAGTAATTTTTCTATTTTGATAAACAAAAACTAAGCGATGAAAAATCATATAAATCATATAACTTTCACCTGATATTCATTTTCCTACCAGTGAAGCTGTGCCCGAAGAAAATATAATTCAACATGTCTAGTACATTTGACCAGAAGTTTTATAGGATTATGAACTCAACGGAATCCTCAAGATTCTGAAGTGTGTACACGAAATTCAATTTGAACCTCTTATTCTTTGATTGTGCCTTCACATTTTTGACAAAAATTAAGTTGGGATTGTAAAATCACATTTGTACGATATTCGTTCTCATTCTATATAATAGTCTTAAAAACTAGTGAACCGATCCACCAAACCAAAATTTGAAATCCCATGCCGCAAAATTGTTGTTTGTTTGTTTCCCAATGGTAAAAATTGAAAATTAGAAAAATTTCAATACAATCAGTGTTTGGTGCTTAGGTAAGGTTAAACTGAGTAACTAAACTGTTTTCAAAATACAATAAACTTTTTTTTTAGAATCTTGTGATCTTTAAATTTGATCAAGGTCATATATATGATCTATAAATTACGAAATACTTGGGAAATACTCAAACGCTGCCGTGAAAAATCTTATGATTTTTTGAATATATTATTTAGAAAATATTTTTAATTATTTTAAGCGTTTGACTATTATAATACACGCGGTCTTATTTTATATAGGTATTTCCCAAGTTACTTACCGGCATAAGTTATAGCATTCAAAATTCCTTTGTCTAATAGCGTTAATTTTAAGTCACATTCTGCATTTGGAAGAGTGTAAGACATTGTTGAAGTTTCATACACTGTGGCAACGCATGATGGCAGGGCAATGCACAAAAGAATTATATTAAATTTTCCAAATCCTGTTTCCGAAATTGCTCTTTCGAAATCAGCTGGCTCATTTTTATTGCCTACAAATTATAGAACCATTTTAGATGTGAACTATATTTTTGAATCACACAAAATATAAAATTGAACACTTTTGAAACTTTCACTTTGGCTCACCATTTTCGGTGTTTATGGTGCTTACTGCCATTTCGAGCCGTATTCATTAAGTTCCAACGGAGATCTAAAATTCTAGATGAATGACTACTTTACAGAAGCTGTGGAAATTTCGTCAAATAGTGGATTTAAATGCTCGAGCCATGTTACTGATAAGAGATAAAATGACTTGCTAATAATTACTCAGGATCATAAAATTTCTAAAACAGCCGACAGAAGTACAAATAGAAACTCATAAAAACGTTGTATCTTTGTTTTGCAAATATTTAACTAAGAATCTGAATTAAATCAATGATAAGACTCACGTAAGATTGAATATTATAAGTAGAGGACCATGCCAGAGGAGCTTCACGATTTACGTCTTATGATTAATCATCAGGTTATCAAATTATGAACTTACACTTCGAAAAAGTGAAGATTTTAATTTTCTGTAAACTTAAAAATTTATGTTATAGCGAAGATTAAAAGCAGCAGCAGCATTTCAAAAGCTGTTCAGATTTTTGTCCAGGCAGATAGAAAGAATAAGCAAAAGTAAAATAACACCGCGTAAAATTCAACTGATAGTCGTAATTTTTCATACATAAAAAATAAACATAATATAGAAAGAGTAAACAAAATCCATAATGACGTAAAAATTTCATGAAAGGCTTAGAGGAAGTACAAAGAAGAAGTCGTCCATTTTTACTTTTGAATTTACTTACGGTTGTATTTCTGGTGACATTTCCTTATTAAGTTTTACGATTATTATTTACATCACATTTTATGTTAGACTGAACAACAAAATATTTAATATCAACTTTGGCATATAAAATATATTTGATTAACATTTATTTAAAAAATTATCAAATAATCTCTTCTCTTTTTATTATAAATTTCTCGGTCGTACCTTTTCCTTTAGGTCTATTATAAAAATAACATGCAGTTTTCAAAAAATATTTTTCTGCTTATGATGAGTTTCTTATTTTAGTTTATTTTGAATAAAATAAGCTATAGTATATTGTTGATCTGACAAAATATCAAGAGTTTTGGTTTCATGCACAATTTCAACGTCTGTGATAGAGAACTATGATATGAAAATTATTATCTTTCTATAAATGCGATAATATTAACATTAAAAACTTTTTATTTGGTTAATAAAAAAGCAACATATAAGTGCATAAAAAATATTATAAATACATACTATCTTTTAACACTTATTTGTCTTAATTAATCTTTGTAATATATGTATGTATCTCTTAAAAATATAATATTACATTTATGAATCTCCCGGTGAACCGGTTAGTTTGATTTTTCGAATACTAAATGTTACCTTACGTCCTTTTCGTTCAGCTTAATATCTAATATTATCCTAACAAATTAATTGTTTCCTTCGTTTTGTCAAGCAAAATTAAAATACTATAACAATACATATATTTATAAATATAAAAGGCCAAGCTCTTTGTACGGTCATACACAACATCTATAAAAAATTGCATTACTAGGGCATTTTGTCTATGTTCTTCATATTTTGCTTTCACATGTGCGCGTTTATTATATTGTTTTTTTGAATGAATGACTCTTTCCTAACAATAAGAGCTGCTGTAGTTACATAATCTTCCCCATTGCAATAACAAATGAGGGAACACGACATCTAAAAATTGCTTAATGAATTTAATTGAAAAAGATTGTGTGCCTCACAAAACAATTTTTTATATGTATTGCAAAGGAAAATGCTTTTATTGTTAAATATATCCGAGCTTTTCTCGACTGACAGTGTTAAAAATTGAGAAAAACTACAAGTGTTTTGCAGTAGATATGTAATACATAAAAGCAAATATAGCTAATAAGGCTGAGGTATTATGTTTTGAATCTTTTTACGTTAAATACATCTAAAAAACATTTCTTATGTGACTCACTTCTCAAAAATTTTGTTTATACTAATGGAGTGTTATCCTTATGACACAAAAATTCATTTATCTATGTCGGTCTTAAGAAGTTATTTTACTATTTTCAGACCAGAAGATCGATTTTTGATTAGCTGTCTTTCTAGAAAAAATTCTTCAAAGAGTTTATAAGAAATTCGAAGAATCTCAAAGTTTTTAACCGAGTGCGCGGCAGTCAAAGTATACCTAAAATCTCAACTGCTAAAACTTTAAACGTGCTTTTCAAACTGGTCTACTTTATAACTCCAGAACTAATTGAGCAAATTTATTAAATTATACTCATTCTTTTCATCATTATATTCTCTATATAGCTGGAACAACGAAAATTAAAATTCATTAATAACTTCTTTTATTTCGTACTGATTTTAATAATCAAAATCGTTTTTAATAAATTTTAATAAGTAATTGTAAAACCAGCTTACTTTTTACTTTTAAATACACATCAAGATATCATGAATACACCTGAGCATTCCTTATTTTCTCCAATCTAAAGAAAAACTCCTTAAAGCTGGAGAGATATTTAAAATTAATATTTTAAAATATGTAGCTTGACATTTCCACGTTAACAGGAAAATGAAAACCTGGATAGTGACTAAGAATGGTGAAGAAACTATTCAGATTCAAGTGATTTTCATGACTAAAAAAGAGTTTTGCAGCTTTTAAATCTGGAAAATGTCTACAACCCAGCAACCGCCTTTACTACCCCGAGCTTTAATTTTCAAATTTCAATAGCATATACACACATGTATACCAAATTTGTGTAAAATAAAATTAAGTCATTTTATTTTTTTCATATTACTTTACTAGTGTTCAACATTTCATGAAAATCATGAAAATTGATAAGAATCGATTAACAAATTAGTCACGTAATACGAGGGGTGACTGATTTGATAGTAAAAGAGATTGAAAATCAATTTAGCATTAATTCATTAATTTTATGGTTTATCTTGCTGATGGTAACTGTAAACTAAAACAAAACCTAAAGTTTGTTGCGTAATATCTTACGTAAAATCACAGAAAATGTTCCAAACAATAGATTTGCGGAATTCAAAAAAAAACACAACTTAAAAACTTTTTGTGTTCATTTTGTTGCCTGCGTCTAAACAGCAGAAATAGTGCTGTTTTAATCAGAGCATAGGTATAGACATCTGAGATTAATGGTACATCATACGTCCTTATTATACAATGTTGTTAATGATTTTTACTAGAGATTTCGTCATGTTCCAACATACCGTACAGGTTATCTTTATTCTGGATTCTAAAGAGATCAACGATTTCTAGCTCCAAGAGATTTCTATTAATATCTATACTACAAAAATGTAGAACATCAAAATAGTGACTCAAATGGTGCATTTACTCATTTTAACATAAATTATTAAATGTTTATCCTTTACCTTATGCTAATCACTTTTGATTTTAAGCATTGAAAATATTGTACCTGTTGTTCGCCATCCACATGCCACAAAATTGAATAAGCATTACAGGTTGCAGAATGTCCTACTTACGTAGCTGGCTAAAAACATTACTTTCCGAATAAAAAAAAATATTTCTCTTCATTATGTTCGAAATAATAATAATTTTTTTAATTTTAATTTTGACTTCTTAAACTAATAAATGTCTGTTCAAAATCAAAATCAAATCAAAGTCCAGATTTTCAATTATTATTTGACCTACATACAAATTTTGCTTTTTTTTAAAAAGGAAATATTATCAATGGATAATTTAATTTTTCGCTAAACTTAAACTCTTAACTTATACTATTACTTTGCATTGAACATTAGTATTAATATTTTACGAATTAGGGTTTTTCTTATTATTAAAATTATCGTTATCGTTAACAATGAAATTTCAATAATTGAAATTAATTTTAAAACATTTGTATGTTAATTACATTGTACTTTTATATTTTCTTTCTTCCTTATAACTTCGTATGTTAAAACAAAACTTAAACTTTTTATAAATATTTGTTGTTTCGATCATGTTTTTCAATGAGATACATTTTTAGAAAACTCGTAACCAACCCTATCCTTTCACTGTAAACAAATTAATAAATTATGTTTTTCTTAAAATCTTATCGTCCAAAAAATGGTAAACTTTTAAATAAAAGTAAGAAACAGTCTCCACAACAAAAGTTTATATTCATCGGATAGTTTGGTTTTGGCGACATTCATACGGCTGAAATAAAGAAATAAAATAAAGTTTTAAAAAAAACTTTGTTCGTGGCATGTTTTCTTGCATTTACAAGTATTAGATTTACTGCATTTAAAACAAAAACTTCATTTAAAGGAAAATGACATGCGGTAACAACAGACTACAATTGCCTACAAATAAAATGCACCATAATTATCAGCATTGTTCACGATTTCTAAGAGTACTGCATATGTTTTTAAAAATGTCATCTAAAAAGAAAAAGAATTTTCTCAAACTCAAACTCCTTGAATTACAAAACTGAGAAATATCAAAAGTTCAAAGAAATCATGGACAATGGGCTGAAGTCTTTGTATTTATTTTATGAAACCCTTTTTGGGATTGGGATGCAAAGATTCTAATACAAATTTATCTAGTTAAAAAAAAATATTGTTGCCGAAACAATAACGTACTTTTTTAATTTTAGTAACAACATTTTTATTATTTCATGATTACGAAATGAAAATATTTTGTATATACATATGTATGTATATATTTTTTTATTCCAGTGATGATAAGCGTTTAGTGTGTAATTCGTAAGTTAATTAAGCTTTATAAACAGTACCACAAAAATCACAGAATATAGTAATTTACTAATTCTTAGATTATAAAAAAATATTGGATGATTATTGCAAAATTGTGAAAGAAAAATGACATTTAAAGGACATCAGGCAAGTTCCGTATAATATTGATAAAAATTCCCTTTTGCGCAAATATTATAACGAATTAATAACAACCAAGCCATAAAATTATTTTAAAACGTTATTTGAACTCGAATTCGAATCTTCTCGGTTTTTAACTAAAAAACTTGATCTGCGAATGTTTTATCAAAATCGATTCAGTAATTTTTATTTTATTTTAATCTCTTATCGTTTCGGATAAAATTGTTATGGTCTTATCTCCGTCCCCGCATATTTTAACTTAATATTTACTTCTTCCAGCATATGTGAATTCAAGTGTTAGTTATTTTATAACAACCTTGGATTTGGTGGTTAAATGCCGTTAAGGCGAATATTATAAAGGAGTTAAAACTTTCCAAAAAAAATGCACATAATAAAACTAAAATGTTTTAACAAAGCACAAATATCAAAATACAAATACAGCAACTCCCAAATCAAAGAACATAAATATCACTATAATAAAAATTACTTAAAATTGAAAATAGGATCACTATTAAGGATAATTGAAAAAATGCTACACACATTTTGTTCAAAATCCAATGAATCTACAAGCACGCATCTATTTCTCCCCTAAAATTTTGATTGCATCAATTGTTTTCTGAAAATGATTTGAAATCGCTGAAAATTGTGAAAAAAAATAAAGAAAACTTAAAACGTTAACAATTTCAAATATTTTGATTTTTTTTATGGTAATTTAAAAATGGCAATTTAAAAATTAAGGAAAATTAAGGAATCATGACTAGTTGTACGTTTAAAAGGCATCATTTCAGCATTTTATTTTGAAGTGATTATATGAGAAACCATTTTTAATTAATAAAGTATCGATTTTTTTAAATTTACAACTAGATTTGGTCCCATAATTGGTTGTGTTTTAAGTAATCCGATAATGTCTTTGAGACAAAATACTTTGTTTGGCAACAGAAACATAACATGATGTGTTATATCTGTAGTCACCAAGGACAAAGATAATATATGTATATCTATTTTTGATAACACAACAATTGTTTTTGGATTTATGTACATCGTCCAGTTCTTTGAATCAATAGCCAATTCCACATAAAATATAATTATAACCAAACAATGATATAAGAAATGTATTTAAATTTTAATTTTGGCAATATACTGATATTTAAAATAATACTTTATGTTGCAAATGGTTCATTGTATTTCTTTTACCATTGAATACAATTTTCTATGATTTGCAATAACCACCAATAAGTGCACATTCTTCAATTAACCTACGCAGAACTTAACTACAAATTAACTATAAACTAAGAGCGTTTACTATTATAAAACATACGCAAAAAAGGTTTTAAACACAAAAAAACAAATACTAGATTCAATGAGATGGACTATCTGTAAGTCGATGCTTAACTTGTCGTGCCTTGCTGCAAGATGCACGGCGGAGGGAGCTAACACTTCCACCGAAGTTATCATGATCTAATGATTCCGATGAAAAAGCTAAGAAGGGGTTTTTTTTTCAGTCATTACTAAATCAAGCAAATATTGTTTTTATTTATTTTTTGTTTTTCTCGCTTCTCTCAAATAAAAAGTAATAACAAAAGTAAAAATTTATTAAGGATTAAATTTAAGAACCTTTGTCGGTTGGTGATCCTAACGTCAGACTGCTAAGACTGGAACTTAAATTGTACGGCCTTGGAGATGGCGGAACGGCTGAAGCTTCATCGGCCGGCAAACACGTTTCTACCATCGCTTCTAGGCAATTTACGAACAGTTCTGATGACTCTCCCATCATATTAAACTAAAAATTTTAGCATTAGTATAAGTATATTAGTTAAATAAGTTTAGAATTCAACAGTCATCTTACTTGCTTAAATGGGCCTGCGAAGCGCCACAATCCTCCAAAACCGCAACTTTGTAAGAAATGTAGTTGTTGCTGAGAAGGATCTTCACTGGCCAACATATTCTGAATAATACTTTGTACGGCAGCTAAGACTACTTGGTCGTTTGAAACTGATAAAATATTGTTGATTTTCTGATCCAACAATGAGTGACTGCAAATAAATTACCAATTTAGAACATAAAATATGTATACAATTTTCGAAATACTTACATTACAGGAAATACTTTAGGAAAAACCACAGAACCTTCAGCCAAATATTGGTAAAGGATACGGGTCTCATTTTCTACAGTAGTATACTTAACAAGTGTTGCTAAAACAGTTAAAACCAAAGCCTGAATGGAAAGATCTGGTAGAACTTCAGGATCCAGGAGCACATTTGATTCATTCGACACGGAGGATCTCGAGCCACGCTCCTATAATTTATAAATATCTTACAGCTTTTGCATCCTTTGTGCAATATTAAATAAATCTGTAAAATAGTTGCCATTTAGGATTAAGAAGATTAATATCTTCCTTTCTATTTTGTGTGCAAAAAAGTTAAAACATTTTGTGTGTTTCTATCTGTTTCTATAAATGTGTATTTTCTACAGGAATGAAATTTTTTAACTGGCGTTTTTGTATTTTCTAAGTAAGTAGTGTTTACTTATTTTGTAGTGCTTATTTTAAGTGTTTTAAGTAAACTAGAAAATTTCAAATGAATGGAAAAGCAGAATATATGACTACATTTCAAAAATAAAGTATAGCGTAATTTTGAATAATCAACAGAAATTATACAAGCGAAATAGAAAAGACTTATTCTAGAAGTCGTATCAATTTGCCATCTAATAAAGAAAAGTAAAAACAAACATTTACAAAAGTAGAATTCTTTAAAAAGTTATTTAAGAATAATTTTCTACCACATTTAAGTTTTTCGATGAAAGTTATTTTTTGATTTCCTTGAAGGCAACAAATAGTGAACAGTTAAATAAACGAAGAGAAAAGAAGAAGAATGATTATAAATGCAGTTAGGCAGAAAGAGTTTTTTTGCAATAATTAAAATAATTATGGCCAGTAAAATATAGTCATTTAATTTTACTGCCCAATTGGATTTTCATGCGTTCAAGTACTTTTTGAGCTACTCATTTTCAAGTCATTTTACTTCTCGTTTTTATTTTTTTTTTTAGTACCCATATTTTATCGCCCAATAAGTTTTTGATTTTGTATTATCATACTAACCTAAACTGTATTATATTACTGTCCTTTTAGATCAGTGCCTTTTTAAAATAAGATATTAAACACAAGCCGCTACGTGAATACATAGCAACTCTCCTTATAATAACAATTTTGAAAATCATGACTATTTAACTGAAAATATGTTACATATTTCTCCCTAAAATGAATAGCTCATAATTGAATTATTTAAAAGCGAGTGCATTAAATGTTTCGACTACTAAAATAAAATGCAGTATAAAACGTTATCTGTACCTATAATGTAACTATAGGTATCTCGAAAACTAATGTTAACGTATAAGCGTATATAGGGGAACAACTTCTAAAATATTCGCTCTTACATATTAGGATATAAGGAACCAAACAGCCTGTAAAAGCGTATTGTAATAAAATTGGTCCCTCTACTGTGTCAAAAAAGATTTACATATGTATATGAAAACTTAACTAATAATGAACATCTATCGCATTCTTTTTTCACTTCTAAACTAGATAAAAATATACATACATACATATGTATATGCATATACATAAATGAAAACACTGAGATAAGGTAAATAAATTACATTTTTGTGGGTGTATAATTGTGCAATTGAGCGAATAAAAATATCTAGTATATTAATGAGAAATAAATTAAATCCTATGAAAATATAATAACTTCTTTTGTATACCTGGCGATCATCAATCCCAGCAGAATTATTTGGATCTTTAGTCGTTGGTACAGAGAAGGATCTCTGCGTTTTAAATAGAACTCTCGCATTCTTTGAGGATTTTGTTTTTAATTTTTACGTTTATAACAAACATAGGTGGGTAAAAAATGAGAAACGAAATCCGATAATATATTATAATAGTATATACAAAATATTGGCAATATATTCCAATTCGAACAAATATATAATTTAAGAAAATAAAATCATGCGGCCACAATTATCAACAATTAATATTCATTCACATTTAAGAAACAAAACGGGACAGTTAGAATATATTAATTAATTTTTTCGATTAATTTTATTTTATTTAATTCGTTTTGTGCAAATAGCAAGATAAAACAGTTATGACGATATTTTTGTTTGTTTTATGTTTGTTCATTATAACCCAGATAATGCAAGCACCAATGAGCAGGCAATAGAATATAAAGGAAAATAGACTTTAGTTATATTTTCGCTAAGTAGAAGAGAAAAACGAATACTTTAAATGTCTGTAATTTTAAAATAATAAATATTGCAGAATATATACCTGTATCTACTATTTAAACTATATGTATTGAAAATAATTGAATATTATAAATAAAACACACATTTAATACCCTTTTTCCGCTATTTATACTTAGCAGATTGTTTTCAATTCTTTTAAACATTATATTACTACTCATTAATTTACTATTATTTTCTTTATCGTTGGCTGAAATTTTATTAATTTTTCGAATATATGTAAACTAACCAATAATAAAAGGCAAATTTCTTTTTAATTAATGTTTTTTACAGCATGTTTAGATTATGCTAACTTTTTAGATTACAAATGGTTTGCTACCAATTCACTTATTTTTGCCTTGAGCGCTTTCTTTACGTACGTAAACAATTTTATTTACAATAAAAAAAATACAAAACCGATTTGTTTTAATAAAATGTTACTTTATCAGTTTATTTAAGAATATCTGAAGCCTAATCTATTCTCATCAGACGTTGATTACTTAATTTGTTTGATATAAATAAATATCCATTAGCATTCCCAAAGAATTTTGTTATAATAGTTTTTGCATGTTTAGCCAGTATTACTAAAATATTTTGTGAAAACACAATGACTGAAAATTTAATGCACTGTAACTCAAAAATGATGAGCTTTACAGAAAAAAATGTTAACTAGAAAATAAAGTTGAAATTATCTAAAATATGAAATAAAAATGAACTCATAAACGTTGAATATTTAAATTAATTATATTTTATGTTTTATGGAAACCCAATTTCTCTCCTAAAAAGAGTCTTATCAATTTTTCTTTCTTCTGTATGAATTCCAGATATTTAAAGCAAGGAACCAATTAGAATAATAGTTTATAATTTAAAATAGATTTGGTTCGATTAAAATTTCCCATAATAGAAATTATTAATCTACTATTATTTTGAATTAAAATGCGATTAAATACCTTAAGATAAAAAATATATCCTTAAAATAACAAAATAATCTTTTTTGACTTCAGAATCTACACCTAGTCTTTCGATTTATCCTTCCTGTACATTTGTACATATTGAACATGTAACAAATAATTTTAATCAAGCTATCAAGATTTATACTAACTTCAAGGTACTTAAGAAAAAAATCCTCTACATTTCCGCAAAATATTGTGTAAACTTACCTGATGGGGTTGAACTTTGTGCTGTCTAGCATAAGAAATTGCCGACTGGTCAAGAATATCCCATGACTTTTGTCTTCTTGATAACGGCATTCCGATCTGTAAAACAAAATCTTCTTGGACAAATTCTATAAATATAATAGATTTATTTCACAAACATTTTGATTTGCTGCATTTGTAGTATCACTAACTTCGTTTGAATTTTCAACTGGCCATCGAGGAAGGGTATGTTTCACATGGCAACGTGACCGAACCTCTTCAGAAACAGCAACTAAAGCGGTCAAATATGCAACACTGTCTTGTGTTACTTCAAATTTATCTCGACGAAGTGGTTTCGCGGTTATTCCCAAAAGCATGGTTAAAACTCGAGATGTTCTTGAAACAGTGGTTGGTGTTGGATGTCGGAATCCCTGAAGTAATATTGATTTATATTTAAATTGTACTATAGAAAATAAACCGAAATGTATTACTTTCAATAAATGTCCAACTAAAGCAAAGTGGAAATTGCTTCTAAAAGATAATCCAACAGCGTGGTCGAGTTGCTTAAAGTGCCATTCAAGTGGTTCTCTTGTTGCCATCATAACATCAGCCAAACTCTTTTTTTCAAAGGTACCTTGAGAGTTTAATGTGTGAAGATTCTGCTCCAGAAGTGCGAGTCCGGCCGCATAAAGTGTAATTTCATCTAGTTGTAAGACTGATATAGCAACCCAAAATAGAGCTCTATGAATAGGCGATTCCTTAAAACAAATCAAAGGGATTGAACAAATTCTTAATTTTAAAATTAATATAAATCATACAGGCCTTAACAATGGTTGTATCCTTGTTAAGCTCATGACCAAAGCCTCAATCAAGACAATATCGTTAAAAGACTCCAAAGCCTTAACTAAAATTCTTAGCAATTGTTTAACATCTTGATCAGTAACGCTCTTGCTGATGCAACCATACACTATAAGGGCTCTTGGTTGGAGAGCAGGATTATAACAAAATGCAAAACTCTTCGCTAAAGATGTCCAAATTTGTAGCCATTCGCAATCAGGGTAATCTCTCATGCAAGCTTCCATTATTTCAAGTAAAGCGTCCGTTACAACTTCCAGTGAGGGTAAAGACAATCTTTCCCTATCAGCTGGAAGTGGTTGGGAAACGCGTTCATTTCCTAACCATTTATCTGGTGGATGTCGGCAGCTTGATCTAAATGCTGTAACAGCGGCAGATTTCACCTTGCTAATACCGAACAAAAGGTAAAATTTAGGTAGAGAGAACTCATCCAGAGACAGACGTAAAACACGCTGAGCTTCCTCTGTTAAAAATTTTAAAAATATTAGTATAATTCAAGTATTATTTACATATTTAAACTTAACTACCTGAAAATGAAGGCTTTGTACAAGTACATAATGAGTGAATGATGTTTATGACAAGTCCGTGAGTTGAAGCTCTCATGGACAATGATCCTGAGCATACCTTTATTTGTACAAAAAAATGGTGATAAAATCAAATGATAAAATTATTATAATGAAAAATATAGTCTTACCAAAAACGTGACGGTATGGAATAGGTATGGCAAGTGTCGAGCTACATCGAGGCAATTATTAAAAGACAACATAAGGAGATATCTGGCCAAAATTGCTATATCGTCCCACATCATATGTTGCTCTAAAAATTGTGTTGGATTCGTGCAAGTTTTATCCATTACCCGACACATTCTAGTGATAACTTTTTTTGAGACAAGCTGAACATTGGCTGAGGCCAATGCCACCGCAGTGTCAGCCATAATTTCTACTTGAGGAGATCCTAATCCGAATGTAAGGGACTTATGCATAAAGTTGTCCAGCACCATATCTATTAGTTCGGGTATTTGGCCCAATGATCCCCATATTTTTGCTTGTATTGAAGGATACATCTCTTTCTGATCTATAGTCAAATTGATCAGTTTCTCCAAAATTTGTGATACTTTCAATTTTTTTGCATCATCGTTGGATTTACAAAACTTAACAAGATTTTTCAACCAAGGAGTCATATACTCGAGACACAAATGTTTCAATTCTATTGTACTACGTTGAAATCCTTGGATACACTCCTCAAGGAACTCTAATGTTAAGTGTGGCTCGTTTGTTGCCAGCTTTTCGCTAACCGATTTGATGAAAATTGTGTTATTCGATGGAATGCAAAGGCCTAGCAATTAGATAAGAAAAATTATTTATAACAAAATTTAATCTACTCAGCAAGTCCTTTTGAAAACTATTTAATTGCTAATCTGATTTTCAAGAATTAATTAAAAGAATTTAGATTCCTAATGATCTTCGGAACATTTTCAATATAAACAATACTATTTTAAAAAGAACTTGATATAAGTCAAACAATCTTTTTAGAACAAAATATATGTATATCTTCAAATCGTAAATAACGAACTTCAGTTTTTCTCAGTTTGTATTAAAATTTTTACCTACCTTGTGTTTCCAACAACTGACCCTCAATTTTAAGATCGAAAGTTGCAGTTAAAGCACATAGCAAGTTGTAGGCAGCAGTCCTTAAATTCGGATCAGCAGAACCCAAATTCAACAATGCCATGTTAAGTAATGTTCCCGGAACATCTTTTGGCCTTATTTTTTGGTGGACCGTTACCGAATCCTAATAAAAATTAAAATAATTAAAAAGTGATTAGCTTTCTCGTAATGATAAAATCGCACCGGTTGACTAAGCTCCCATCGGTTTCTAATATGAAGTATGGCTTGAACAATATTATCACAATCGTTGTGAATAAAACTCAGTTGACCACTTTCATTTGCAATAGATAGGGTGAATTGATTGTCGTCAACTAAGCAAACTTCCTCAAGCTCAGAGGCATAGTAGACATCGTTTAGAAGAACTGAATGTGCCAAAACTTTTGTTTTTTCGGCTGATGTAATTTGTAGAGCGGTGGGTCCAACTTTTATTGCAACCTTTGTATCCTTATGACTTAATTTAAGCGCGTTGTTGAACACTTTCAAGTCTTCATCCAAAGAAAGAGTTGCACCTGGAAGTTTTTGTTGTTCTGGATCTATGTAGTCATTTAATTTGCTAGGAGAATCCAAAAAGACAAGCTTACGATTTCCCTAATGAAAAAATTAATAACATTTTAGAACACAAGAATATACAAAGCGTATTTACCTTCAAGGGCGCCAATATCCTGTCGTGGAATTTGGTATATTCTCTTACCCATGAATTGCAATTATATATATAAACAGCATGAACACTTTCATAAGCGACTGCTGGAAGAACGTAGAACCACTTTTGTAAAAACTCTGTTCGAAAACGGTTATCCGAACAGGTGTGTGTAAAATCGATAACGACTTCAAATGGGGAATGACAGAATGGTTTTAAACTTAAAATTACATGATAGATAAGAAGGTCCCCATTTGTTTCACCAATTCTAAAAATAACAATTTTTATATCTGTTTACAATAAGAATGCTTTAAGAGGTTAGATCCCACCATAAAATTCGACAAAAAAAATGTAAAAGTTTTTCGTCCGGAGGATTAGATGTAACCCCTTAATATACTTAAGTACATACTTGTACCGCCTAGCAATATAATAAAACACTGGATAACCAGCTTTACTAGTTCCTGCTTGATAAAAAATGTTCATTGTCTTTAAGGTTTTAAACTCTTCTTTCTCATGCATTTGATGCTTCACCATTATTTCCTCGAAATTTGTCGACGACATATCTATTGAACTCCACCGCGCGTAAGAAGAAAACATGATGCTGCAATAGAATATTTAATATTTATAACAGTATTTAATCCCTTCATAATCGTTTTAAATTATATTACTGTGAGTCAACTGGTTTATGCTCTGGTGGTCCCAGGTACGCCAGTAGAGTTGCCATTTTATCAAATGGTCTTCGCCCAACCGCCTTATGATCCCGACTGCTCGACAAATAATCACCTATTTTTTCCTGATGAGTCCATAATAACCGATGTAGAGCTAACACATTTGCATCTGATATAAAGCTCATACTATGCGATGTCTGATCGACTGTTTCGCAGTCTGAAGCAATCTGTATAAAAAATCGGCGACCTGCTTCGAAATGAGCCCGTAAAAAATCATTAAAACATAACATGTGTTGCTCTTTTGAAAATTCAACATGATTTGCAATGTTTTGTAGAATTTTCGACATAAGCATAAGACCACGTTTTGCAGAGCTGGGAACTTGTTTACCAACAATCCCCAATTCTTGAGGTGATACTAAAAAAAAAAAATATTTAAATAATGCTACTGTATTTTTGATTATATTGGATGTGCTAACCAATCGCAGGATTGATGAATCTCAAAAATATGACTGTTCCTACAGCTCCAATATTATTTTGAAGGAGATTAGGAAAACGTTTACTTAAAACTTGATAAAGGCAATGACACATTGATCTAAGCTGTGGTGGGAAACGATCTGCCGAATTTATTATCGCATCGAAAACTCTTTGTGTCAACGCTATTAAGTTACGTCGATTTTTTTCAATATCCTCATTCTGCTCCAACCTTTAATTGAAAATTTTGCTTAATAAGAAATTAAAAAATGTTAGTAATGTTATATTGTTAATACCTTGCAGGATCTACTTCAAAACTTGTGGTCATATCATCAAGAAGCGGTCTAATTAATGGCTCAAGTAGACTTTGCAGGTAGCTTGCTCCATATATCTTAAAATATTTCGTTATAAATTGTGGTTTTTCCGTAAAGAAAGTAAATTACCTTGAAGCAAAATGCCATTATTTTGCTACCTAATGAATTTCCTCTGAAAAGCGTTTGCATACAATCAGAAACTTCTACCTCACGATAGAACATATTCCATAGAAGCGGTGAGAGTAGATGTTTTGCATCGAACAAAGTTACTAGTACTCGCGCCAGTTCATCCTAAAAATAGTTAGTAATAAGGCGTTTTTTTTACTTTTTTAATTACGACTTAAAGTTTTTCCCAGTCACTTATTAACAGGTTAAACTTTGAAAAAATATGAAAACGTTGAGTTCTTTTTTTGCCCTTCTAGAAAATACCAAAATGTAAATATAATGAACCTAAACAGAAGGATTAAAATTCGATGTAGTCATGTATTTATAGCCGAGATGAATATTTCAAAATCACAAAATTTGGTAATCGACGAAATATCAATTACCATATAACTATTGCTTACCATTTGTGAAGTTGTTACAACATTTGCCAAAGCCATAGCAATAGGCAGTTCTCCCTTATCACTGATCATTGTCACAAGTTGTACAAGTTGTTCAAAACGGTCGGCCAAAACAGTTTCGGCCAATGTATTAAATTCTGTTCCTTGTTGTAAAATTTGAGTCAAAACTTCCATAAAAGCTGCTCTCGTCTGCAAATCAGGATTGTAGCCCAAATCTATTGAATGCATCAAGCCTGAGTCGATATTAGCTCCAAGTAAATTGGACATGGCCTGAATTGTTGCATTTCGTAAAGCTGTTAATTTCCCCGCAGCCATGCGTGGGCGTGGCGGTAACAACGGTGGATTAGTAACATCTTTTTCTGCTTCAGAGCTATCGATGCAGTCATTCAACAAATTCATGAATAGGGTAAAGTATCTATAAAAATTACAAAATTATTAATTTAATAGTAATTAGAAGAACATTTTTATTACTTCAAAAATAAAGCACTTTTAGCATCCATTAAATCTCCACGATCAGATTCTTCTGGCTGAAGTGGTAAACCTCTTAAAAGAGCTGCAACAGCTTCCATGCAGGCTTGATCCAAATCACGAAAAATTAATGAGGTACTAAAATATCAAAATATTATTGAAAAATCGATTGTAAAACAATTTCAAATACTTTGTAATAATAGAAGCATCCGCAGAGCTTGGAGGTGCAATCTGATGAGATGTCCCCATAACCCAATCTGTTAAATATTCAACTAGTTTGTTCCTGAATTTCATCTCTTGTCTAAATGCTAAATCATCCCTTCGCTTCATCATTACTTCCACCAATTGGCATAATTTGGTTTTGATTCGTATGGCATACACGGTCATATCCAAATGTCTCACATATCTAACAATTCCCAACATCATACCTTCGATGCTAGTTACTCCAAGATGTTCGGATGAAGAAGGCTGTTCATTTTGGTCCTTACTTTGTCTTCCATCTAAGATGGACTTCATTATATAGATTGTATGCTCGATAAATTGCGTATTGATGTCTGTAACATCGACTTGACCTTGCTGATCAAAAAACTTTTCAACAATTGAACGAATTTGGTCAAATAGTATTGGATATAACTGCGCAGACATCTCTTCTCCTACTAACTCTTTCACATTTTTTTGAATGTTAAGGCCTATCTTTTCGTTGCTACAAACCAATAAGCGTAGAAGTTGTCCAATAAACCTAAAAATATGATTATTCAATTTCCTTATTATCATTTTTCAATAGATAAAGCAATTACTGTGTTACTGGGCAATATTGAACCTCTTGTGGTGGAGCTCCTAATGAACTAACAAGAGATATTGTGCTAGGGTGCAAGGACCCTCGACCAGAACTTGCTGATCGCGATAATGAATATAGTGAATTTTGTGCCAAAGATCCCAACGATGAATTATTCTGACTCTGAAGATGTTGCCGTTGATTTCTCGGCCTCTGTAAGCATACACCACCCAAGGCTAATAAAAACCAGGTCATATTAGCCCATTCGGTTATTTGCTCTTCCAAGTCATGTTCAGAACTTTGATGGCTCGCTCTACGTTTTCCCATGCCTCGATGAAACATTTCCGCCTGACCGTCTTCAGTTTTACACTTTGGATAAGACTGAAGTAACTTGCTGGTAGCTTCCCAATTACTTTAAACGTAAATTTGAGTAACGTATGTTTTATTTAAAAAATTCAATTATTATACCGAAAAGTTTCTTCCCAAGCTGGTTGAACGCCGTTGACGCAATGTTCGATTTTTCGTAAAAGGCACATGATCCTCTTTTGTAAAGACATACGTCCTTTAAATCGATAATATTAAAAGTATAATCATTTTATAGGTATTCACATAATTACCTTGAGCATGTTCATAGTATCCAAAACGAGAATCGGTATTAGCTGAAAATTAAAAAAACATTCTAATTGTTTATATCCGTACTGAATATAAGTTTTATTTTTATATTATAATTACATGAAAGCAAGTTACGATATGTTACAAATACTCAGATAATATTGATAGACTACAAAAATATATTCGCTAGGATCATTTTTAGCTATGTAAATATTTAAATTTAGTAATGCTCATTACGTTTTTGATGGGAATTAAGTGAATAACTCAAGTCGAGGGATCAATGTAAAATCTAATTAGAATCTCTAAAACTCTCTTTGCCATAGTACGTGAATAAAAATCTATTAAAAAATACACTAGAAAAAAAAATAGCCCCTTTGATGTTTATAAAGTCAAAAAAACCCTTTGAATATCTAATAAATCTTAAATCAAATCAAACGAGTAAAGTTATTGTTGATTTCAGTGTTACTTTACACTTTTTTTTTCTAGATTACTTGGCAGAGCATAAGTTTTTAAGAATCTAATCGTAACTTACGAAATTACACAGGTGTACATATATATTTCAATTTGTGCGAAAGTAAAGAATAGCTTATAATTTTACATTACCTGTAGAAACTTGTGAAAGCTCCTGGTACAAATGATAATTAGGCATAACAAATCCCACCGTCAATTCATCAGAACCGCAGCGGATTTCCGCTTCTTCGCACAGTAGCCCAAAACACGAAAGTGATGTAACAACTGCGTCTAGATCCACGGACCACAAATACATGAAGAAAACTACTTCTAATTTTATGTGAGCCTGCTTGCAAATGGCAATTTGACTCCCAACATGAGCATAATCCTTATGTCTTTGCAAAAAA
The DNA here is from genome assembly GCA_933228815.1 of Machimus atricapillus. Lineage (NCBI taxonomy): Eukaryota > Metazoa > Arthropoda > Insecta > Diptera > Asilidae > Machimus > Machimus atricapillus. The sequence goes on from OW121785.1 coordinate 11,257,683, forward strand.
GTATTTCGACAAATAAGAATTTCTCTTAGCCATTTAAGGACATCCGTATAATTGGCTATTTGGTGTTGTATTAATTTTTGCGAAATTGAGAAAAGAACCTGACTGCTAACATCCCAAAATGTATTTATTGGAGCCTCTGGATTCCAAACTTCAATTTTCTCCGGCGAATGTAAGGCTAAAAGTGCTTCCATGGCTTCTTGAGCAACATCTGGCATCGTTGGTTGGTGAACTAAACTGACTAGACCATTTATAAGTTCTAGAGTCGAGCTTTGTACTTCATGAGCTACTTTTCCTTGAGTCTATAAAATTGTTAACTTAAAAATGTTATTCAACAAAACTCTCACCTAAATAAAATTCTTACATTTAGAAGAAGGGTTGGATCAGCATGGATAAGTCTAACCATATCAAGTAAAAGATTTTTATGGGCTGGTCCTTCATCGGGACGTATAAGACGACTTTGGGCATCTTTGGATTTTAGCGTTAAAGAGGTAATCATTCTCAGAGGAGTATGAGCAATATATCCTTGGGTAGCCTTATTCAAAGTGTCTGTAAAAAGAGCTCGTAGTTCTGCGGAGCGATAATGGACCACATCCGTTGATGGCCACCAAAGCAGACGCGGTTGTTTTACAATTCTAAGCATAAAAGGAAAATTATTATATTAATAAACATATAATTTTCAGTACTAAACTTACTTAAGCAAGGAGCTAACAATAACGTAGTGATAAGCAGGGGGTGATGAGAGGCTAAGGCAAACTTTAAGTGCTTCGATATTGTGTGGGTTGATTCGAAAACAAGATACCCAACAATCGATCATCAATTCAATATCTGATAAATTATAGCCTTGTCCCCTCGAGAATGGCTTAGCTGGGTTGAAGAGCAGGGCTTTTAAATCATTGATTATGTACTGCACCAACTTAAATATCACATTATTTGAATCGGCCAGATTGATATAAGTTGATGCCTTACAAAGTTTCACGCATGCAATTGCAGCAGACTCTGTAACTTGTTTGGAAGGTGCATGTGGTCCCAATCCACGTTTGATACTCTCCATAAATTGCTTAGCTGGCGAATCTTTATCTCTTGCTGTTGTTAACTTATCTTTACTTTGACCCTTATCCTTATCACGATCTTTATCCTTATCCTTTTCCTTATCCATCTGCTGTAGCTCATTTACAACCGATTCCAAAGCAACAGGATTCAAAATTAAAAGCAACATCTGCAATGGCCATACCGTCGTTTTACTTTTTTTATTTTCAGTTTTATAGGCTTCTACTAAATCCAAAAGGGGTTCCCAGCACCTTTATAAAAATGTCTAATTATAACGTGTTTCTAAATAGAAAATTCCTACTCAACATCGAAAGTTCTTTATTGGCTCCTCTTTGTAAATCAGCAAATTCTTGAGGATGATACTCAATCCAATTCCAAATGGCTTTCTCCAAAGAGTTCAACAAAACTAAGGGTGGTGCCTTTTTTAGTCGGAACTTCTGAATTGTTTCTGAAATGTACAAACATGTCGTCAAAGTAGTTCAACGACTTACCATTCTTAATTAAATAAATTGCCTTGGAGCAGCTTTGTCAATTTTGATGTATCCATGTCGATGTGCTGAATTAGCTCAATTTCGCTATAATCAGGATTTTCTTCAGAGCATGCAGTCAACTCCTGAATTCTGGCTGAAATACGATTAAAAACTGCAGAAAAGTGATTTTGAGATAAAGCAAAAAGAACTTTTGAAGCGATTGCTTTTAGTGATGCTGCATGTGGATTATTTTCAACGTCTGCTGAACACGCAACTGTAAATATTCAAATTTTTTAATTAATCTGTTTTCCGATCAAATCATTTTTGTACCAATAAATTGTGAAATTTCTCTTAAAAGTAGTTTAACATTCATAGCCTCTTCAAATCTGGCAGTATCCTTCGATTGATTCGATAAACATTTTTCCAAAGTTGTCAGAATTATAATAAGAGATTCATAATAGCACTTGTCTGGTTCATGCCCGCGACATTGAGAATTCTGCAATAAATTCAGATTTAGATTAAATCAATTTATAAAAGAAATAACTTCGTACAGCTTCGTTAACTTTTTGCAGCATTTTCGTTAGACCAGAAATGACTAGCGAAAATCTGTATCGAGATATTTGAATCAAGCAATCCATTAACTGGTCCTGAATCAATCTTGCTTGAGTTCCATGAGGTCCGATTTTATAAGGCAGCTTCAAGGATATTTACTTTAATATTTATATCCACTAGCATAGATAACTACATATTTATATAATCGAGTAAAATATAAGTTGTCATAATATTAAGTGAAATGTTTCTATTATCCCAGAGAAAATAAGAGAAAATTTATGCTGTAGAAAATAAACATCAAAACATTTACTACAATTTAATTCCTTTCTTATATGTATGTATGTAAGTCTCCTTTCATCAAACTTGAATTGGAGTCAAAACTCAAATTTACGATGTATATAATTTAAAACAATTTAAATAACTATGCCCCAGAAAAGATGTTAAAAAATATATATATATAAAGTATTAATATTTATCAAAATAATCGATCAATTGCCGTTTAACTAAAATCATATTATTATTCGATTCATCAAATCAAATTAATCGATTAATGTACATCGTTGTAATCGTTCCCATCTCTTCACCCAGATAACTTTGGCTCAGACGTAGCATTTCTCGTGGTACTATGAATTCATTTCTAAGATATATTTTCATGTTTCACATGTATTTTCACTTCTAGGGTAAATTTATACCTAACGGCTGAAATAATAAAAATAATTTACATAGGTATGAACATTAAAAATTCCAATTCAGTAGGTTTGTTTTTATTGATAATACCAACATTTATAACTTCAATAAAAGGAATGAATGAATGAATGAAAATAAATGGGAGGAATCCAAAACGACAATCAAATTTCAAATACTGGGTCATTCCACCATGAATATCAAAATGGTTTAACTTATTTTCTTAAAAACTGTAAATTCTGTAAATTTTTAAATATTTAACACATATCAAAACTTTCCAAGTAAAATGCGATGTTATTGTCCTTTCACCTCCATTCATGAATTTCGCGCATTCTTTCTATATCTAATATTACTAACATCGAAAAAAGTCGTCGAAAATGGACTTTAGCAATTTGAAATTCTAAGATCGACTCTCAGTCGCAGAAATGACGATGTTCATTGCAAAAGCTCGTGGGTAATTTAATTACATATTTTAAAGAAATAAAACCAGATGAATTAAGAAACCTGCACATTGAAACAAAATTGGTACTCCATAAAGACATGAAATATTTTTTCATAAATATCAATCTTTTTTATGTACATATTTTGTTATTTTGTGTTTTAGAGTTCACCTTCTATAGATCTGTGGATGCAATGTTTAAACACAAATTTGTTTAAATTTCAATCGTTAACTAGCAATTTAATTTCAACCTAAATGAGGCGTCAATTCAGTCAGTTGTTAATTAATATTGTAAATTTTGATACATATTTTGTTATACTGCAGAAGTAAAAGGATACAGCCAAATGCTGTTATTTTATTTGCATTGATTCCGTGGGCTTTCCAATTCAAATTCATGCGTAATTCATTAATAATCAGTATAGTAGTAGTGTTGAATTAAAATCATTCTAAAATGCTTTAAGGAGTCGGCATTTATAGAAGCGAAAATTCCTTTCCATAATTCATTGAAATCCAGAATAATTTTTGCCTCCACTATCTGCACATGTTAAAGAAGAGCAGTTATTGTGATTGCGACCACTTAAACCGATTCATTCACTATCGCATAAAACGCGCCACCATTCATTTCCTCTGAATCTCAAAAGGTCACCAGAACCGCTGCTCGCGCAACACGCGCTAGTTCGGCTTCAGCACGTACCCCGCCACAACTCCACACGGACCACAACTACTTAAATTCATTTCATTCATATTTGGAAGGCCCTCGCAACAATTTTGTTATTAGTAAACAATTGATATGCCGGGTTCACGTGCTCTCAAATGTAAACAAAATTCATTCATGCCGAAATGAAAACATTTCTCCATCTCTATCTATTATCTGATTCCTTCGCACATTTTGCTATCGATCGGGAAATAATTTTCTGACAGCACTTCTTCACTTTCTTGGGTGGGATTTTCATGAAAATTTCATTTTTTCACACCTGCTCTTCGAAACGTGCCAATAATGAATTTGCCCATTCGCCGGGCTTTTGGGTCGCCATTATGCACTATTTTCTAACAAGAACAAATCAAATTTTAAACATTTCTTCACATAACTTTAGCAACTACGCCTCCAGCGGCTACTTTTGGTGAGAATGTCCACTACTTTGTGAAGTTAGCTGAGGAAATTTCTCTTAAATCGCACCTTCTATACAGCGGCCAAAAAATTTTACACAACTTTGATTGAAAATCGAAATTTTTCAAAGGAAAACTGCATTATTATTAACTATTGTTTTGTAACGCATTTCCCTCGCTCATCTCGCTCAACATATTTAATTTAAAAATCGTCATATCTTCATCATACAATATTTGTTTGATATGTTTTCATTGTGTATTTCAAAATAATCAAATTATTGCCAATTAATGAAAAGGGAAAATATCATATAATTATTTCGCTTAATACAACCTTCAGGAAAGAATAAAACAAAATATTCGAATTCAAATTTAACGTAATGCAACATACCTTCTTGCGTGTCGCCAGCGTTAATCATTAATTTTCAATCCAAATCAAGGTAACAGGTAAGATAACGAATTTTATGTCGGATAAAAACTAAGATCTCAAAAGCAAACTCTCAAGATGAAAAATATTTCAGGAACAGAGATAACGTAGAGCCCCTTAAGTACAAGTAAAATATCACCAATCGGAACAACGATTTGTCTACAGATGAAATTTATTTTAAATAAGGTATAAAATATCTATTATAAGTATGAAGATTCCCAAAAATCGACACGAATTATTCGCATTAGTGTACTTTGCAAAAACCTGAGCACAACTTATTAAAATAATTTATATTAAATTTTTGTCTTTGGTTGTTAAAAATTAAAGAATTGTAAGCTGAATTTTCGTTTCGTGAATATGAGGAATAACTTGTGCCAATTTATGAGACCCTTAAAGAAATTTAACTTAAATATAACATATTTTAACAATGGACCTAATACTAACAATTGCTGGTCTTTAGGAAAATTAAATAAGGGAATATTTTAAGATCACTTTAATAAGTTGACTTTTCTGGTTTGCGATAAATACCCGCAAACAAAATAGCATCAGACTTATGGTCAAATATTAAAAATAGGAAGGGATGATTGCAAATAAATTTCGTTGGTTCTACAGGTCGAGCTGAACGGAATGTGAAAAGTACTGTTGCTGCGGCCGCTGTTGATCCTTCTTCGTCCACCTTGATTTTTGCTTTGTGCCTGGCATCGCCTAGACTAAGAGTCTTTTTCTCAGAAAAATTTGACAAGTCAGATGATGATAAAAATAGTTCCTTAATACCAATCTGCCTCAATACCTGTAAAGGTTATTTTTGTTAGAAATTAGTTTAATTTTGAATATTGTGAATAAGAATTTACAGGAGTCAATTCAATTGTTTGCTCAAAAGCGAATTTTGGCAGTTCAACTTCAATTTCGCGGGGCATTCCTTCGTTCAATGCTTGACTTAGTGATTCTGGTGTTAGTCTGTTTAAAACATGCTCCAATCGCATGGATTCAAAAGGTGGTAAGAGAATAACCATTGAAATTTCTGATCCGTTGTAGGGTAATTCTAGAACATGTGTTCCAAGATGCTCATTAATTCCTGAAAACAGAGTGTGTGATAATTTCACATGGCTCAACAAATTAATATTAAATGTATTCTTACCCAAATTAAAGGTCCCTTTCTGTGTCATCATATCAACCAAACTTTGTTCGTCCGGAGCTGAAAAGAACACTTTCTGCTCAGTTAGGTCGGAATCGAATTGAGACTCCCACATTCCTTTAAAATACGCCGCATTCGCCAAAACTAAATTTGTATCAGGTGTAATATCGCCTTCATTTAAAATATCCTTTATTTCGTTATTGGTGACTTCTTCCACCCAATGATTGATATCTTGTCTGCATTTTTCAGCTTCATTAACAAAATCCAATGTTTCTAGCTCGTCAAAAAATATGTTCTTCATACACTCCTTAAGTTCAGCCTCTTTAGACACGAAGATTTTATCGACGGACCTGAAGTCCACATCTTGTTGCTTTGCTCTTTTAGCCCTCATTTGATTCTCATACCGATAGGCTTGCATTACATGATATTTATTATCAGCCCATTCTAAATTAAGTGCCTTTTTTAACTCGTTTTCGGTTTGGTTTTTGGCGCCAAAATAGGCAAGAAGTAGGGCATGATATGTGCTATATGGCGAGAAAAACACATTTTCATTTGGTGTAGCTCTGTTGATTGCATCTAACAAAGCTACTGAAAAGGCTTGTTGTCCTTTGTATAGGTTCAGTCTTGCACTAGGCACTAGTTTTTGCATATCGTCTTTGTCTGTAAGACATTGCGAACTGCAAAGTGTAACTAGTGAAATCACTGTGATTAGATAGAAACACGCTCTGGAATCCATCTCTGTAAATTATACAAAATAAAAATTGTTTAAAAATTTATCCAATATTAATGTGTAACAGCTTTCCCTCATTGTGTACTATACAGTGTAATCATTTTTCGATTATACTTCTACTAATTTAAAATAATTTTTAGATTAGATGATCCACTACATTAGTTCCACTATTTTGAATGCTATCTAAATTAAGGCATAGGCATGTGTAACAAAATATTCATAAAATCGTCTCAAACAAATTCATTTTTAAAATATAAAATATTTTTAAATTCAAAATTGTCAAAAATATCTGCTAAGATTTCAAATTTCAAATCGGGATTCTATACAATCGGAACCAATAATTTTTTAATGCATTTTTCTCGATACTTAATTTTTTGAAACAGTACAACAAACATCTTAATAATCACTGAACTTATTAAGAGTTGTACTTTGAACTATTATATGTATTATATTCACGGCATCATCACGAATTGTTTTGTAAGTAATATTTTTATTTTTAATTAAAACCTGACGTATTTCAACCGAAAAATCATTTCTTTCAATTCAATTGTCTGTCTTTTCTTCAAAAATTGATTAGATCAGTTTATTTATAGATTCTAATAATATGTCCAATTTTATAACGTTACTCTCTATGTACATATAACTTGATGACATATTCGTGATTCTAGAACTCATCACATTAATTAATAAGGACAAATACAAAAAAAATTTTACATTCATGTTTCTGGCATACGGAGGACGATTAAACATTAATTTGAAAATTGCTTCAACTGTGATTCTATGTAAACTCTTAATCAGACAAATAAGAATTAAAATAAGATCGCATGTATCTTAAGTGTGGTATTCGTAATATGCAAATAAAAGTCGCATACTTCTTCTTATATTTTAATTTGTTTATTCGTATCACCTCACTCACGACTTGTATATTATTCAAAGAAACTTCTTCACAATGAATCACTTATGATTAAAAAAAAAAAAACTTGTTTCGGCAGACTTAGAGCTGTTTGTGGGGTTTTTTATGAAAAACTATCCACAAGGTGACGTCACTGTTATGTTACAAAACATTGAGAGTGAATTGCTGCTATACAATAAAGTAGCAAATTGTTCACACACCCACAATATTGAGGTCATTATAATTTCACTTTCTCCACAAGGTTCATGCGAACCTCGTGCAGACCTCTATGGAGGTATATAAGTAAGAAGTTAATAAAAGACGTGTGAAGGTGACTACAAAAACGAGGGACGCTAGATAGAGATTCACGATGCGATTGAATGAGTTATTTAAATTTCGTTATATCAACTGATTCGTTGTAAAGGTATGCAAAGTGGGGTGTTATTTAATAAAACCTAAAAAAAAATCCTCGACGCGATTCGTGTCCAGAAACAAAATCAGCATTATTGTATTTATCTTTACTACTGTTGTGAAACAGCATGGATTAGTCAACTTTGAATAAATGCACAATAGAGACAAGTGTCTGTTATTTTAATTTTTTTTGTTCACACTAATTTGAAATTCCAAAGATAAATAAGGCACTGCGGTCTAATAAGTTATGATAATATGACTCATATAATTTACACGGAAGAAAATTAATGTATACATATTAAATAGGGTTATCCAACAAGAATTGGCATTACTAAATTTAAATTATTAAATATTCAAGGCTCTTTTGCGACAAATTTGTCTTTTCATAAATTTGAAAAACACTTTATCTTTAACAGAGATCGAAACTGTGAAAAAATATAATAATAACTAACAAATCGGATTCTTGACTTTGATTTTAATACAAAATAATGGCTTAATTCTAAGTCTAAATAGTATTTTCAAATGTACGTATGTAATTATGTAGTGAAAATATCAAAATCTTTAGGTCAATTCAATCAGCTTAAAAAATGACTTCAAAATTTTTTAAAGCATAATGCAAGGATCTCGTGGTATGAAGTAAATCCATTTTTGCTGTTGCACCCTATGTATTTTATAAATAAAAATCTGTTGTTAAAGGGTTAAATTTCATATTGTATTTGATAAATAAAATATATTCATAATGCCATGCATTATACGTATATTGGAAGCTCCAACCCTCATTATACATATGACACTCAAGTTATTCAGATTCACTCAAAATGTTTTGATTATACTCTATTTTGGCATTCTAATTATAGCGATGATGCTACCTTTAAATGACTTAGCATTACTTATTAATAGAAAAGAATTGTTTATTGGAAAAGCAAATTATAAACTTTAAAAGTAAAAATACCCCTCAGACAATAAAATTCAAAATTTACTGCAGTAATAAAAAAATAAAATTCAAAACTAACAGCAGTAATAACAAAACCAGTTCATTAACTACAAAAATTTCAAAAGCTTTTAAGACAAATTAGCTGAGCTTATTGCAATGTTAACTCATTCAGAAAAAAAAGATAATTAAATTTCACGAGTTTAAATAGCTATAGAAAGATCATCTGGTGTTCTTTGAATAATCTATCTCAAATTCTTTAAAGAATTGAATATACATACATACATATGTACATATATCCAAATTTTTTCACTTAATGAATTTGTTTGTTATTTATGATACTCTTACTTGACTTTAACAACAGATGGATAATGCATACATTGGCTATGGGAAATTCCGATTACTTAATATTTAAAAAATAAAGATAATAGACATGACGAAAAATTTGCATATCGTTTACATACAAAACATTTTAGAACTCTGTTCCTGTATTGGATCATAATCATTGAAACATTTAAAGCCGTTCTTCTTATAAAAAATTGCATACTTTTTTTTACATATTCAATTAATTACATAATACATACCTATATTGACCGGTAAAATTTTTTACATGTAAAATATATTTAGCGTCATACATTTAGTAGATACAGTAGCACAAAAAAGACTCAATTACCACAGAATTAATAAATACAAAAACAAGGCAAATAGCTGCATATATGTACATATATTTGTTGTTAACATATGAAAATTCTATATAAAAAAATAAGAAATTGATAAAGTCAGAGATAACCTTCACAAAAATAGTCATCGTCTTTTATTAATCGCTAGCAATATTGTTGAAGTGGAAATGTTTAGAATTGAATAATGCAATTGAACAATTTTCTCAACCAGTTCAAGTTTATTAAATTACGCACACATATTTTGTTATTTATATGTAAGATTTTTCCTCTGTTTCAATATACATAAATATGTTTTTCCTTTACCAAATCTTAAAGTCTTAATTGTTGAAATCTTCTAATGACAAACGATTAATTAAACAGTTCTTAAATTGCCATACGAAGGATTAAAACAAAGATTTAAAAGTTATGAACGCCAGAAGAGCACTCAAAGAAACTTTTTCAGCTATATTTTCTTTCATTTCATCGATATTCATAAAATATTTTGGTAATTCGCATGATTTGATATCATCCACTCCAATCATTTAATTATTCCGATACCAAAGCGCTCTCAACGCAGATTCGTGGAGTAAGCCTCTAAGGGTACGTTCAATATCTCGACTCGAGTCGACTCGGGTAAATCTGACTTACTCCGGAGCGTTCAATATCTCACCCGAGTCGACTCGAGTCATTTTTACTCTTACTCTATGTCGTTCATTATCTTACTCGAGTTCACACGAACTATTGTCTGTGGACTCTTAGATTAGGTTGTATGCGTGAGATGTTTGACTCGGGTTGCCGTTCATTATCTTACTCGAGTCGATTAAGCTTACTCGAGTCAGTTTAGACAGTGGTAAAAAGGTCGAAGCAAAGTGACTCGACGTTAAATTTGATGTCATCATGGAAGGGCTTGGGGTACTTGTAACGTACCAGGGAGATGCTGTTGCGGAAAATGGGGAGATAATTACCCAAGAAAAGGCAAGATGGAGTAGAAATGCTACTCTTTGCCTTATTGATGCCTATATATACCTACAAAATGATTTTTCGTCAGACAGAGTAAGGCGTGAAGTAGTATGGAAAAAAGTTGCAGCGAAAATACAAGAAAATAATTTTAACTATATATTCTCCATTGCAACACTTAAAATATTTCATATTATTACTTTTCTCTCCATGGTTATAAGCTGTTATGACAAATTTGATTTTTCTATGCTATTTACGCACACATTTGTAAGGTTGAACTCGAGTAAAACTTGCTCGAGTCGACTCGGGTAAGATATTGAACGCTCCGGAGTAAGTCAGATTTACCCGAGTCGACTCGAGTCGAGATATTGAACGTACCCTAAGAGTTTCAGAAAAATCTTCATTGTCAAAGCTCATTTTTGATCAAAAGGTTGCGTTATCAAATAAGACTAGCGAATTTTAACCAATTACAATGCTTCTACTAACTATAGCTTACTCTTTGATTTAAATCATACGAAGACTTTATCGTGCTTTCACGAGTACGCTTATACATATTTAAGGTGATTTTGATTAGACTCAAGACAACAATTAATAATAACAAATAATTTCTTATAATTGTTTATTTATATCCTACTATAAAATATGGAAGTAATACTTCGTGTGAAAGTTTTAATTAATTGCTATAACATTTTTTTCCAAGTCGCATTAGTCACAGACATACATACATACATATATGTATTCCTTTCCCATTGAAAATTGCATATTTTTTACTTGATTTAAAAAAAAAACCTCACGAGTCTAGAACCGCAAGGTAATTTTTAATAAGAATGAACATCCTAGCCTTAAAAGTATTAATTTTAAAGATTTTCTAAGCATTCTTCAAGAAATGCAAAATGTACATACATATGTACAATGCATTCAAATTTTGAAATATGTATATGTATAAATTTTTAACTAAATATTATAAATTGCGAATTTATCCTGTTTTTTTTTTGTTCTAAAGCTAGATTAATTGAAAAAATATCACTTAAGTATTTCGTAACGAAAAATGAATCAATTTCAATTGCTTGGTCTGTGCCGGTAACCAAAGAACTGAACTGTGAAAATTTTTAGGACCACTTCAATGGTTCCGGAACTTGTAATTTTCTTAAGCATACTTTCTCTAGGTTCGATAGAGGCGGGAAATAAATTCAGGGCTAAATTTAAATCTCAAAGTTTCCTTTTATTGATTTTCCCCCCTCTGTGCATCTTAAAACAGGCATGATTCGGAAAATTAAAAGTTCCCGAAGAATTGGATTGATCCTAACAATATTCATAGTACTGTATTTGTTTATGTACAATAAAACTTTAGTACACCAAGGTAAAATTCATGGCACAAAAGTAACAAAAGATTAGAAAGTTAAACTGTCTGAGCGGCAGGCATTATAAATATAAATACATAATGTGCGTAAATTCATTTAACTAAAATAAACGGACTGTAGATTCAAGCATTAAATACTGATTTAATCATAGATCACAGAAATCCAAAATGCGCACTGCGCGAATAACCATAATTTGGAAACTTTTGGTATTTGAATAGGAAACAATTGGACGAACTCCTATTTTGTTAAATACCATTTGCTTGTTTTGGCTAACAATTATTGCATTTTCCATAAAAGAAACCATTCACATGGCCCAATTGTAGGAATACACCCAGTGAAACAGATTTAATTAAGCGATGTTTCAAAAATTTCAATAAAAGTGAAAAAAGTATTAACTTGAAATGCAGGTACAGCATAAAAGAGAAAACGAAAGCCTACAATAAAACTAGTGTGAAATTAGCCGACTTGTTATGCTTACGTATTTTGAGTCGAACTAGTCAAGAATTGTATTTTTTTTTTATTATAAGTAGACATTAAAATATCTTTATAGATCAGTAAAAATGGTAAGTTCTTTTTCTGTATAACTAGCACTAATCAAAATCACACAAAAAATCTGAGTAAACACACCTTTTTTTTTTTTAAATTAATTTACTGAGCACTTTTCAAGAGCTCTTCGATCAAGAAAACTCAACTTTCACGAGGTATTAATCCCGTTTCGATCACTGTAACGAACTTTCTACAGCTCGATCTGAAGAGCACTGGATCCCAACTGATCTCTGGCTTTTGAACGTGCCAAGTTTCCTAAGAGCTCCCTCCCAGTTTCAATAAAATAAAATTAAAGTACAAATTATGAGAACTGGAATTCGTTTGGTGTACGGCTCTATAAAACTTGTCATGCCGATGTCTCATCGTCTGGGTTTTGTGCACTTCGTCTTTTTAAACGGAAGATTCTTTAGTGAGATTGTTTCCGTAGCATTCTCTTCTGTACAGTGATTTATTTATTCATTCTTTTATTTTTCATTATTTTCTATTACGCTTTCACGCACACATTCTATAGCATATCAACTGAATCGTGACTGACTCCGGTAATGGCGGGTTTTCCCAAAAGAATATAAATCTCCAATTTACTTATATATTATCTTCAAATTACTTATATTTCTGTAATGAAGCAAGACGTTTATATATTCTGATTCAATTTAGATAAAGCATTTATATTTGGGTTAATCTTTTATGTTCGTTGACGATCATTGCACCATGGAAGTAGGACTCATACCACCACCTCATCTACATATATTTAAAAAGGAAACAAAAAAGCTTATGATCGTACGAAGAGTTTAATCGGACCTTATTTACATGGTTAATCGCAACTATTTAAAAAGTACATTAACTATAAAAAGTAAACTATCATTCGATTGTTTTAAATAATAAGCGAACAATATTTTCCCATATTTTTTCCACAAATCAAATTGCCGACTTTAAGAAATCTGTTTATATAGTATTTACTTTCGTTTTTATAATGTTAGTTTAGTTTTTAATAATTGCACTAAAGCTCGGAAGTCCCCACCTGATAAATAGCCGTTTAGGAATTTCTTTTAAAGAGTAATGTTCAATTTTCAGACAAGCGGCAATTGCGTAACATCTCAACCGCAAAATTCGAAGCGAATGGAATTTACTACCTTTAATATTAGATACTAAATATAAGATTTTTCGATTGCATGAAATATATTGTTATATTCTGAAATAAATAATAATAATAGATTAAAACAGCATATCAAATCAAGTTCTTATTTAGCCGCAGAATGTAAGTACACTTTGTCTAAAATCTTAAATTATTTTCAGAATAACAGTTAACTCTCATCACATCTCCTACGGAATGTTACTATGAAGTCTGTGAGAGTGTAGCTTGGTATCTCCTTTGCATCATTCAACACCAATCTATGAATCCTGGAAGGATGAGTGACTTCCAGCCAAATTATCCTGATTGATTAAAATAAAAAAATAGCCGATTATCGGTTCAACTTATAAAAAAAAAATGCTTACATAGCTGTAATATTGAATAAAGATCCTTCGATTCTACCTATAAGGCTAAAGCTTTCGGTGTCCATGCACCAGCCTCTCACGCCAAAGCATCTGGCAATCTGCGAAAAGGATTTAATTAATTTCAATTGATTATATTTAGAAAAAATTCGTACCTTCTGTAGCTTTAAAGCGGCTCCTGAAATTAAACGACATTATGAGTGTGATTAAGCAATAAAAAATTGTTAAAACCTTACCTTGACGAGGTCCAAGGAATACAAATTGTCTATAATATAGTTTATCCATCGTTTATTTTTGTAACGAATGTACGATTACGAAATTTTTTTTATCGAGTGACAGTCGAAAGGGTACGTTCGTTAATTATGCAATTCTTAGGATGGGAATCCCGAATTCGGAGTTTACTCTTAAATTTACTGGTGTAAATTCCTAATGTTTAGATTATAATTACATATCATTACAATGAGTTATTCTATTGTAGAACAATTAAAAACTGAATTAATTCCTCACTTTTTAGTAAACTTGCAGTTTATATTTAATTGCGATTCTGTTTCCCACTATTATGTATTTTTGTAAAGTTTCTCATAATGTTTGTTATTTTGACATTTTTGACAACTAATATTGAAGGTGGCATCACCATTTTTTAAGTGACAGGACGAGAAAAGTATTTTTCCTTCTGGGGAAAGATCTATCTTTTACCTATCTTCATCTTCTATTTTGAAATAAACGAATATATTTTACTTATATTTTTTAAATGGGACAACATAGCAGTTAATCGCACTACGATTAATAGCCCTGTTCCGCGTTTTAAGCTTCGCTGGATAACTGCACAATTTTCATAGCACCCAAATGACGGATTAAGTAAGAAAACCACAACAAATCACTTTGAAATAGATCCCTCTTTTGATGGTCGCAGAGATAATTCGCAAATTTATATGATATTTACGGGATATCTATCTAAGTCTGAAAATAACTTTTCGTGGAAATTATTTTGAGGATATGGAAAGTGTCGCACCGCAAAGAAGATCCCCACATGGTGGCGGTAAAAAATCATGGTCCGAATTGAAAGCCGTAGTGAACGGCCTGCGGGGACAGTTAGCGAAACTTTCCCAAATGGTGCCAATGAATATTAATTTCCGCACCTTGTCAGACGGACGTGTACGGATATATTTTTTGAGCAGCACTCCGCCCCATGGATGGGAAACTACGCTGCTTTTTACAGACATTCATCCTTCCGACGTTCCACAGACGAGAAGGTAATTGACCTCATTCCTTACTAATTACCGGGTTGCTCAGTGTCGCTCCTAGGTGCAGATTGCAATGGAATCTAGTTCTAGAGGAATCATCAAACGTTTCTGCGACGAACGTATATTCCAGGGAAGTGCAGTTGTTGCTCGAACGCAAACGATTGTCCACTTGGGGTATAACATCCTACGAACTGCACAAACCTAGTGGGAAAATAGTTTTTCCTGTTTCTAGTAATCTCTATCATTGTCTCGACACTGGATATAACGTAAGCCTCTAAAACTATAGGTTAAGGAACATAACTACTGTGATAGGCCATGCCAAATGCCTTTTTTTGCGAACTATTATTTTAGAACTTTATTTAGTGGTTTTCTTTATACCTATCACAGTGATGATCATTACTTCAGAGCTACAAATTTAAAAAGTAATTTTCATTTAGTCTAGACCACTTTTCCCCCTCCAACTGCGAGTGTGCCAAAATTGGGCTGCACTGGATCCTCAAATTTGCCCTCAAAATTCAGATCTAATAGCATATGTGAGCGGTGGCGACATTTGGGTGACGCATACTTTAAGTGGACATGACGAAAGATTAACGTACGCGCACGATGAGAGAAGATCATTTGCTGACGATCCCCTTAGTGCTGGAGTTCCTTCTTATGTTATGCAAGAAGAGTTTAGTCGATATCAAGGGTACTGGTGGCAGCCTCGAAGTGAAGGTTTGCATACTATTCTTGATATTATACTTTTACAAAAAGATCTCGTGCTTTTTTAGATGGGATCTACAGAATAGTGTACGAAGAGGTGGACGAAAGTGATGTAAGTCTTTTTACTTTTCCATCGTCTCAAGCAGTTGTAGGAGAATTTGAAGAGTATCGGTTCCCCCGAGCCGGGACATCGAATGCGAAATCGAAATTGAAGCTAGTTCAGTTTTCACTGAATGAATCTTTGCAAATAACTGATATCTGCATTAAGGATCTTCCTTATTCTCTTACGGTTGTGTTCCCTTGGCTAGAATATATTGTGCGCGTCGGTTGGACTCCGGATTCAATGAAGTAAGATAAAATTTTGTTTTGAATTTTGCTGCTATTATTTACAATAACTTGTCTCCATTAGCATTTGGATACAGGCCTTAAATAGACGACAACAGCGACTGGACCTAGTTTTAATACCTTTAGATAATTTTTGTGAAACCTATAGCAGTTCAAATTCGTCACCAGCTGGAGACCATAGCTGGAAATCGTCTATAAGTAAAACAATAAGTCCTTTGCAGGTGAGTATTAAAAGCTTGTAAAATAACATCATACTCGTATTGACTTTTTGATGAAAATTGGGTATAAGTCAATGTAATTTGATATTTTTGTAACATAAAATATTTTTACTATATAATAATATAATCAATTTAACAAACAAATTTAGTTTTTGATTATTTTGGCGAACAGGCTCACATCAAAATTAGAGCTTGTATTCGAAAACTCAATGCTCTAAAAGCATTTCGTTCTAAAGGTGTTGTTGAAAAAGTATGTCATATACATATTATGAGTGATTTTCAATTAATAAGTACATTTTTATATTTACACTACGTTTTCAAAAAACTCGTGATATATTCCACTTTTGAATTAACCGTTAAATATTCGATGTAAATATCTTTATAGGTCATATATACTCAAACAGCCGAAACATGGATAAATGTCCATGACTTATTAACTTTCCTTGAGATTACCGATACAACAGTTACATTTCTCTGGGCATCAGAGGAAACTGGTTTTCGTCACTTATATTTAATAACGTCTAGTCTAACAGCAGCCGTAAATGGTTGCAAAGATAACATAATTCGTAACGACAGCTATGAGTACATTGATGGTGCAACTCTTATACCTCGAATAGTGAGTAAAGTAAGTTCGTACAATAACCAAAATAATTTCATAATAAATTATACATTTATTTTTATTAAAGATACCCTTGACATCCGGTGATTGGGAAGTCTTAGGTAGAAACGTATGGATAGATAAAGCCAAGCAGTTTATCTACTTTTTAGGATTAAGAGAAACTCCATTGGAGAAACATTTGTATGTTGTAAGTCTACAGCGACCGGGCCAAGTAAGGTTGTTAACGGAGCCTGGATACTCATATTCAATTGAATTCAATGAGGTAATTGTAGCGATTTTAATTTTAAATGCACATTGGAAGATCAACAATTAACTTTTATAGGAATGCAACCTGATGGTTCAGGTTTATTGCAATATTCAACGTCTTCCGTCGTGTAAGGTATTAAAAGTTTTTCAATCATGTCAGACAGAGGATGTGGGAGGAATACAATTTTCCGTGATGGGCTACCTTTTCGAAGGTGGTCAGCCAGAGAGTCGGTATTGCCCAGTTATTTATTGGCCCCAATTGAGCAATGGTGATATATTGTACGCCATGGTATTTAAGCCGCACAACTTTTCTCTAGATGTAAAATATCCTACGGTTCTTTACGTCTACGGTGGACCTGAAGTTCAAACTGTTAATAATACTTTTAAGGTAAGACAATTATTTGGGATGATTTTAAATGTTACTAATTTAATTTCTTCTTTTAAGGGTATGAGACAATTAAGAATGCATATGCTTGCCGCACAAGGTTACTGTGTTGTATGTGTTGACTCAAGAGGTTCGAGACATCGTGGAGTTAAATTTGAAAGCCATTTGCGCTGTCGCATGGGTCAGGTTGAGTTGCAAGATCAAGTTCAGGTGCTAAAGTATTTGGCGGAGCAGTCAGGTTTTATTGACATGAACAGAGTGGCTATCCATGGCTGGTCATATGGTTAGTAGTATTTTTTTAAGAGTCGTAGCATAACGAAATTATTTTCCATTAATTAGGTGGTTACTTAAGCTTAATGGGACTTGTACAATATCCGGATATTTTCAAAGTTGCAATAGCGGGAGCCCCAGTTACAAATTGGGAATATTACGACACTGGATATACTGAACGATATATGGATCTTCCCCAGAATAATCAGCAGGGATATAAAGCTGGCTCTGTGCTCAGTTATATTCATAAGTTTCCTGAAGAGTAAGATATTTTTGTTTTCTAAATGCTCAACATCATCTTATTTTTTCTATTATAGAGATGATCGTCTTCTTATAATCCATGGCTTAATTGATGAAAACGTACATTTCTATCATACGTCCCAATTAATAACTGCATTAGTAAAAGCTAATAAGCCTTATCAATTGCAAATTTATCCAAATGAGCGTCACTCACTCAGAAATCTGGAAGCTAGCAAACATTACGAAACAAAAATATTATCTTTTTTACAAAACAATTTATGAATATATTTGCAATGATCCACATTAGTAAACTAAGAAGAAGAAAAAAAATACAACACAAAATAATTTCAATTTACACTTTAACTACGCTTTTTGCGACTATCCTTTCTATGTCGCAGTATCTTTTGGCTTAAAGTATATTTGGAAAATTATTTATTTTAAGAAAAAAAAATCGAATGACAAATTAAACAATTCAAAACGCAGTAACGGTAGAAATTAAAATGAGCCCTTTAATAAAAATACAAAAAGCAAATAAACAGCTAAACATACAATTGCTAACCCTTCCAACTCAATACTACGTTATACTATATTGAGTTTTTTTAAGGAATGTGAAGAGTAGTAGTTATCCTAGGGATAATTAATGCATGGAGGAACGTTTTAGAATGAGATAATGTAATATTAGAATTTCATAAAATATTGTTTATAAAAGTAAAATTAATGTAAATAAAGTGTCCAAATTACTGCATTGCTAAGGATTAGTTGTCTGAATCATTGCTACTCAGACTAGATTTTTATTAGTATATTACTTTAATAATCGTTTAAAATATTTATATTAAGACTTGTTATGATTATTTATTGTACAGAGAGAGAAGTGCAGAAGTTTTACATTTATACCACATTTATTAATTTGTTTCAATTTCCTAGATAGAGAATAATGACACTTTTAAAAAGGTCCTTGTTTATTTGTAATTGATATTTATTTCTAAGCGATTTAGATATTATATAATTTTTAATTGACCCTTTTTTATGAGAACAAAAATATAAACCCAATTAAACAAAAAAAAAACACTTTTTTGTCTGCTGTGTAAAGTAGGCGTTTGGTAACCAATTTAATTGAATTTGTTAGACAAAAAGAGTATTTAAAATTATATAACTGATGCAATTGAATGGAATAATAAAAACCCGCTGTTTTTAAACTTAAATATTTCTTTGTTTGTTGGGAAACTGTGGGTTGTTCTTCCTCATCGATTCACTGAGAAATGATTTATATTC
Organism: Machimus atricapillus; assembly: GCA_933228815.1. NCBI lineage: Eukaryota > Metazoa > Arthropoda > Insecta > Diptera > Asilidae > Machimus > Machimus atricapillus. The sequence continues at coordinate 11,277,060 of OW121785.1, forward strand.
TACTAGGATTTGATAAAAAAGGAATCAATTCGCTATACATCGCAAAAACCAACCTACATCCCAAAAAGCATTTAGATCTCTAGAACTATCCCACACAAAATTTAGATAAACACATAAGACAAAAATATAAAAATTCTTTACGTGATAAACAATTTTTAAAAAAATATTTTGTAAGTTGTAATTTTGGGATAATATGCTGACCATTAAGTTATCTTCGAAGTTTAACAATGAACATAACCAGAACCCTAAATCGAAAAGATTTTTTTCACCCTGCCTGAGGCATTATTTTTAACTTTGGGCCGTATAGGCAAGGATTGCCTCTCATAAGCAACGCGACCTGAAGATATCTTTGCCTGAGACATATGCCTCACCCAATAACTTAAAACTTTAGTAAAATCAAAATCAATTTTATGAAAATTAACAAAAACGTCGTACTCAATCCAAAAATAAATGCACATTATAAAGTCGCTAGTTATAAACTTTGTTATTGTTCTAAACAACAAATATTTTAGCTCGATTTAAAATTTTTAATTGGATAATACTCCTTATGTTTGTCGATATGCTGCTCAAGCTCTTTCTGTTGTTCCCTGTAAAAATATGTTTTATAACAAATAAACATATAATGAGAAAAATAATTTTAATTTACTTCAAATGCTGTGGCATATCGTAGTAAACATCTTGGAACATTTCCTTCCAATCCGGTTTCGGTTTCTTTTCGGACTGTCCTAGTTGTGAAAGAATTTGCTTTCTCACATCCTTAACATATGCACTCTCCTCGCCTTCATCAAACCACCCTTGACGCACCATATAGTTTTTTAATTTTGCCAGTGGATGTTCAACACTATTCCAGATTTCGATTTCATCTGCAGAACGGTACGCAGTGCTGTCGTCAGATGTTGAATGATGACCGACCCTAAGATTAAATATTATGTATATGTAGTTGAAAAGGAAGATTACATAAATTAACATCTCACCTGTATGCCATAGCTTCACAAATAACTGGACGATTGTTTTTCAAAACATAATTTCTAGCCTCTTTAACAGCATTATACACAGCAAAAGTATCAGTTCCATCAAACCTTATTGATGCAATTCCGTAAGCTGCACCTCTTCCAGCTATTCCGTCTCCGCGATATTGTTCCCGAGAGGGAGTAGATATTGCAAACCCATTGTTACGGCTATAAATTAAATTTGAATCGAATAAGTTACTTTTATTTAAAAATTTTTATACCCTTAACATTAAGTTCACTTACCAGAAAAGTATCACAGGACATTTCAAAGTTGCGGCAAAATTAAAAGCTGCGTGGGCATCACCTTCTGAAGCTGCACCTTCTCCAAAATAGCAGATAACAATTCTTTTATTGTCAGGTATCCTCTTTATGGCGTACGCAGCCCCAACAGCTTGGGGCATTTGAGTTGCTAAAATTATAATTTTTCAATTTATACGACCTGAAATGAATACTTAAAATCTAACCCAAAGGACTTGAGATCGTAATGAAATTCAATTTCTTTGATCCATAATGAACAGGCATTTGTTTCCCCCTGCCTTGGTCGTCATCATTCCCGTAGCATTGATCGATAAATTCTGAAATTGTAAAGCCTCTCCAAACAAGGACACCAGCTTCCCTGTACTGTCCGTAAACGAGATCGTCTGGACTGAGGGCAGCTGCACTGCCGATGTGAGAAGCTTCTTCTCCGAAATTTGTCATATAAAAAGAAATACGACCTTGTCGCTGCGATTCGTACAATATTTTATCCATGGTGTTCAACAGGACCATATCACGGAACATTTTTATTACAATTTCCTTACTCAATTTGGGATCTTGGCTCGGATCTTCAATGATACCATCACGGTTCATAACGCGGTAGATAGGAACAGGGGCAACATCCTTAGGATATGTTAATGTGGGTTTTGATACATACGGAGCTCTAGCTCCTGGAAACGATGGGTCTTCTATTCTTGATCGTAGCCCAGAGACTTCAGCATTGCTTGACAACAGCTGTGATAAGAAGTTATAAGTTTAAATCACCTGTTGTGCAAAAATTAATACAGTACTGTAACCATTTTTAGGACCACTTCTATATTTTGGGAACTTTTAATTTTCTTAAGTATACTTTCTTTATGTTCGAAAGAAGAGGGAAATCAATACAGGGCTAAATTTAAATCTCAAAGTATCCTTTTCATTGATTTTCCCCCCACTGTCCAACTTTTAAAAAAAATACATGATTCGGAAAACTAAAGGTTCCCAAAGAATTGGAGTGGTCCTAAAAGTAGTACTGTAAATTTACCCTATACGACAATCCATTTGGGATCTTCCTGAAGATACTTTGGGTATTTTTAATAAACGACATTGCAACAATTGCTTTATTGCGCAAATACACGATTTCTGCTGCAAATGTTGACAGCAAAATTGATCTCGTATCAATCAGCTGATGATCGTGGCCTCTTTGGGCTTCGCTCGTTAAAATACAAATCACAACCCCATAATCTGCTTAGTTTTAGAATTCTGCACCATGAAATTAAGAAATGGAATCCACCCATCAAATTCATTTTTCTCTGGAAGGGCTAGAGGTAGTTATCGGCTCAATTTTTCTGTTGTTGTTGCCCTTTTTGGATTTTTAAAAAAACCTCCGTCTGCCTTAACAAAATTTATAATTTTCTAATTCAATGTGTGTATATTGAAAAACTATACGGAGCTTTTAAACTGTAAGTTCTAACTACACTTTTCCGTCTACAAAAATTCAAAAGATTTGATCTACATGTTTTGGCAATGCTAATAAAACATCGAAAAACCGAAATTAAATAAGCCGTTTCGATTTTATAATATCTTTGCAAATAAATGATCCTACAGATTTAAAAAAAATCTAAAAAATCAGAATTACTTAGCCCGTCCAAACTGTTATTGTAATTCTTTTGAGTCCTCTAGATTAATTATTATATGCACAGTCCGTTCATACATTTATTAGTTTATTGTAAATGAAAGAAGTTCATATAATTAATGAGTTTAGTAATTTCGTACGGAAATCAAAAATGGTTTGAAACCAATTTTATATCCTTTTCCGCTACTGTGTTAATTCATTTATGTTGTGGTATGAATATATTCTGGTTTTTCTCGTCAAGCTTGGAAGAAACTTTCAAATAGCTATAAAACAATGTGACTATTAAAACAATTACTTTCGTATAACAAATATTTTTTGTTTGTTACATTCCTATTTAAAACTAACTATAAAACAATGTGAATATTGAAACAATTACTTGCGTATAACAAATATTTTTTGTTTGTTACATTCCTATTTAAAACTGTGCTTCGTTACATTCCTATTTAAAACTAAATGTTAAATACATTTTCTAATGTCTAAATGGCAAAATGCAACCTCATTTTTTGCATCTATTTACATAGGAGATTAAAAGGTTTTAAAGCACCAAATGCTACGTGCCAACATAGAGTTAACCCTTTGCACTCGCTTTTTTTCACCAACCTTAATTTATACATTCTAGTGGCGCCTATCGAGTTCAAAGAGTTAATTAACAAACTAACAAATTCCAGTCACGCATGACATAAAAAGGAAAAAACGCTTTTGACGAATATGCATTAACCGAATGCAATACTATCTTACATACAGGGCGTTTTGCTAAGGTCTGAACAGGGGTATGCCAATCAAGTCTCCGAACAAATGTTGATCGGGAGACCATGTAGAATCGATTGGCACACCCCTGTTCGGACCTTAGCAAAACACCCTGTATACGAGCGTATAAAAAAAAAAAAAAATTGAGTTTAAAGGTTATCGCAATATACATACTTTAATATTTTTAAAGTACATTTATTTTTTCAAAGCATACAGGAAATCTGGAAACAAATTTCGGAATACCTTAGGAAAAGGGATATATCACAGATATCAATGAAATTTTATAGGAGCCTTTCATTTACAAGGGGATTATCAAAATTGGGAATAAAACGATCCAGATTTTCATACTGAGATCAAAATGATTGGCCAATATTTTCTCTAGTTATGCGGGTAATTTATGTAATAAAATTATTTTAGCTTAGGTCCCGTTATATCTTTTAATTGCAGTTATTCGACCGCAAAGCGAAGTGCAGACAAGCACGCACTTGTGGAGTACATCATCTATTTAAAATAATAAATAACTTTGTAAGCAGACCTTTCCCTTAGACACAAATTTCATCAGATTACAATTTACTAACTTTCTTATTCATCCTTTTTCACAATTTAACCGCACACTAAAAGTACATACTGTAGTGTTCTTTAGGGAAATTGATCATAATTAAAATTGGAATATTTCGGAAACCGAAGCTTACCGCCAAGAAATTCCTTCAGTTCCTTCCCTTTTAACCCAAACGGAAGGCTCTGGCAAAATTTCATGGATATCGGTGAGGTACCACTATTCTAAAGCCTTAATTTTCTTATTCACTTTCTTCTTTATCTTTTCGGTGTGATTTTTTTTTGTCACGAGTTTTCCTTTCACGGTCACGACTGCGGGATCTTCGTCGTGATTTCTCCCTGCTACGTGAACGCTCTCGCCTAGTAGATCTGTAAAAAGACAATTATATAAAAAAAAAATTAACATAAAAGGAAGGTTTTACCGTTCACGTTCACGTTCTCTATGCCTCTCTCGCCTTCTTTCCCGTTCTCTTGTCGGAGACTCAGGAGCAGTAGGATTTCGTTCTACGTCGTCTGATTTTCCTCCTCTTTCTTCCCGTTCGCGTTCTATGTCCCAATCCCGTTCTCTGACCCTTTCACGTTCACGATCTCTATCTCGTTCACGATCTCTATCCCTTTCTCTGTCCCTTTCTTCCCCCCGATCGCGATCACGATCCCGATCACGATCACGATCACGATCACGATCACGTCGTTCCCTCTCACGATCTCTATCACGATCCATTCCTGGAGGCATCATGCTTGGTGGCATCATTCCCATGCCGCCCATATGCAATGGAGGTGGCATACCCATTGGGGGTCCCATCGGCGGTCTCATGCCCATCGGTAGATGCATTCCCATAGGCGGTGGAACCATCTGCGGACCCGGTGTCAATTCCTTTACCTGACCAGGGGTCCAATTGGTGTTATCATTGGCCCATTGCGAGTCTTGTGTTGGCTCATATCCGTAATTATAGCCATCTGGCTCAAAGTATTCGTTACCAAAAGCACTATTGTTTCCGGGCCTACTATATTCACGGCATTCGGCGGTCATAACTTGAATAATATTTTCTTTAGAAGGAGTAGCTAGAATTAGAGCAACTGAGAAAAAATCGAATGGTTAATGCAGCTAACTTACCAGACATTTGACCCGATCTTCTTGCAGAATTTAGTGATCCTGAATATTTGCTATTATCATTGTTTATAACTTGAGTAAGTGTTCTATTCGCAGCCGATGTTGGTGGCATTATAGCTGTTCCTGTGGTGAGCCCCTGAAGACCTACTCCACTATCGTTTAATCGTGTCCTCTTTTGTCTTTCGCAATAAGCCCGCCAAGTTTCTTCATTGAATCCATAGTTAAAATAGTCAGTAATATCTGCTCCAGGCTTCCTCCAGGGTTTGTCTTCAAGCGAATCAATACTAAATTCATGTGCCGGAACACCGTTAATTGTTCCGACACTTTCAAATTCTTCAATGTTAAATTTGCCGGCAGACTGTTTAATTTTTTCTTGAGATATTGTAGCTGTAGGTGCAAGCAAATTTGGTCGTTGCTTGATATTGTAAGTGGGACCTGATTTTATATCACCAATTACTACATTAATGTCATCATCACTATCATCTAGGTCGGAGTCTCCAGCATCTTTTTCTTTATCGCTATCCGCATCCATGTTATCTTGTTCTTCCATTTCATGGGCTGGATCATCTTCATCACCTTCCGTAGCCTTAATTAAAATTTTTAAAATACTATGCATGCAGTTAATTAAGATTTTTGAGAATATTTTTCAGGGTATAACAAGAAATAGTGATAGCCTGACTTCTCTCTTTTAGGAAATATAGTACTTACTATAAACATTTTTATGACCACTTCAATGTTACGGGAACTTTTAATTTTCTGAACCATACCTTTTCTAGGTTCGGCAGAGGAGGATAATCAATTCAGGGCTAAATTTAAGTTTCCTTTTCCATTTATTTTCCCCCCTCTGTGCAACTTAAAAAAAAAGCATGAATTGGAAAACTAAGGGTACGCTCCGCGCGCAGCGAATGGAAACAAAAAAATTTTGTTTAGTTGAGCGGATTCGCTCAAATAAACAAAATTTTTTGTTTCTATTCGGTACGCGCGGAGCGAATCCGCTCGACCATGAACGTACCCTAAATGGTTCCTGATGAATTGAAGTGGTCCTAAAAATATTGCAATTTATAAAAATTTATGTACGATTTCAAAATAATCAATATTTAGAGTTGAAGTACACTAAATGTTACAAGAGTCGCTTTAAAGTAATGCCGGACAATTTTCGAAATAGATCAGTTGTTGTCGATTTTATTATTTATTAATTATTGCTTAAAAAGGTTATTGCATTCCAGGGAAAGATGGCGGATGAAAGCCGCTTGTGACTTCAGGATAGGCAGACTGAATGGCAATTTGACAACTCTACCGCGAAAATTGTGAGCCTGTTCTTAAATTAACTTACTTTATCTTCTTTTTGATTTGAGTCCGGCGATTGTTGCCCATCCTCGGAGCTTTCCTTCCCTTCAGCTTGGCGTTCTTCAGTTGAATTGTCCTGGGGCTGAGTTTCTTCGGGCCTCTTCTCTTCCTCGTTGGTAGTTGAGTCGGGATTTGATGTGCCATACAACCAGCTATCCTCATTTGTATCATCCGCCATCGTAATTATTTATTAACCACCGCTATCAACAATAATTTGAAGAACCGCTTAAAAATCTGAATTTTTAGAAATCTGAATGGTCCAACTGACAGTAGATTTCAAGCTTTTTCATTCTGTGAAAGTTCCACTAGTGTGAGTGAAAGAAATGTTTGTATTAGTCAGCAGCAGTGGCTCCAATAAGAATTCCTATTTGAATAGTGTAAGCGCTTATGTGGCTTTATGTGGTAATCCGATAATTCATAAAAAAGGAAAGAAAGTTATTTTATTTGTGATATCTTAAAAACAAATAGATAATAACTAAACTAAATTCTAGCCGTCGAGAGTGTTAACACTTCAGAATGTGCTGAACAGACTTTTTACAAATGTATAAAATTAGTAATTATTACAAAATTCTCTGCATTTATTGTTTTTATCAAATAAATATATTGTTTTAATTAATTTGTACAACATGTGTGTACTCATTAAATATTTGCATGACATTTAACGTAAACTATTTAAAGCCGAATGCATCCGAAATTAACGAATCGTTCTTCGTTAAGTTTTTTAGTACTGCACTAAAACATCAGGCTGCTCCTTTCTTTTCGCATTTGTCTCCAAGATGGGTAAGTCGAATCGCGAAGTTGTGTAAAAAATCCTCAGTCATCGGCTTCAATTTAATAAAATTATTAACAAAACCTTTACAGTGCGAACACAAAGAATATTTTTAAGTGGAAGTTTTGTTAATTTAGTGAAAATAAGAATTGTTTTCCTGTGAAAATGGGTTTTGAATTTGCGCACTTGATAAAAGCTATGTTTAGCTGTCATGTGAACTATTTTGCGGTACGCGACCACTGTTTTGATTTCCTTAAAATGCGGGATTTAAGGAGATTTTATGAACTGACTGAAGATTTTAAACAATAGTTTAGAAATTGTGGCGATTTTAATTTATTTTCATTTCACAGGTATCAGTCGTGACAGTTGCCACAAGAGGCGCGCTACCGGTGGAAAACGTAAGCCCCTCCGCAAGAAGAGGAAGTTTGAGTTAGGCCGCCCCGCAGCAAACACAAAGGTAAGCAATTTAAACAAATTCAGGCAATAGCGCCCGTCATCCAACTCAAAATATGCTGATATTTTTGCGTGTCATCTGAGCGTAATTGATTTGATGACATTTAAACTATGTTCGGACCACTGAGAACCTTTTAAAATCTCTATCTACTTTAAATGTTTAAAATGAACTACAACAAGTCTTTTCATTTTTTTTTTGTTTAGCTTGGAGCCGCACGTATCCACCACGTGAGAACTCGTGGAGGTAACACCAAATTCCGTGCTCTGCGCTTGGACTCTGGCAACTTTGCATGGGCTTCCGAAGGTAATAGTTCTTTTTTCTCAATTAAGCTCTTTATAAATAAAATATTTTTAATAGGGTGTGCCCGCAAGACACGTGTTATTGATGTCGTATACAATGCATCAAACAATGAATTGGTCCGTACAAAAACTCTGGTGAAGAACGCAATCGTCGTCATTGATGCCACACCATTCAGGCAATGGTACGAAAGTCACTACATTCTGCCTCTGGGCCGAAAACGTGACCCCAAACATGCACAGAAGGATGATGAAAATGACGTGCTCAACAAGAAACGAAGTGATCGCGTTATGAAGAAATTCTTGGCGAGACAGAAGTATGCCAAAGTTGAATCCGCTCTTGAGGACCAATTCTCAACTGGACGTCTTCTCGGTGAGTATTTTTGATAGTATAAACGTAGTTTGAGTCAAGATATTTCAATAGTTATTTTTTGACTCGATGTACCTAATATTTAGCTCAAATTCCGAATGATGAGAAATTTCACATAGCGATCCATAGGCTATACGGTCATGCTTGTTTTAAGCGTGGCCAATATGGATATGATTTTGCTTGGTCATAGTTACTCTGATTTTTAATAATATCCAAAATGATGTACGGTTTATAGATTCCCACCTTTTGTAATTTATTTCAAGTTTTAAAACTTTTCTTGTCCGTCGTATGAAGCGGTAGATATTATTTTTTGTGGAAATCTAAATCCTAGTCATCATTATAGATATGTCGTTGCCATTTTGTTTTTCATTTTTAGAATTGTTAATCTTTTGTTTTCTTTCAGCCTGCGTTTCTTCCCGCCCTGGACAATGTGGACGTGCTGACGGTTATATCCTTGAAGGCAAGGAATTAGAGTTTTATTTGAAAAAGATTAAGTCAAAGAAAACGAAGTAAAGACAAGAAATGCTTTTGTAACGAATAAATCTAAGTTACAGAAAATTGCTTTTTATTTCAAAATATGTACCTGGGTAAGTAGTAATTGATATTACAAAATACGTGGGTAAGTATTTTTGATAAAGCTGTTTGAACCTTGAGCTCCAATTGTTTTGAATATAAGGAAATCGAATCTAAAAATTCACTAACCAGTAAAAAATAAATAAATAAACACCATCTAAGTACAAGTAGCGATTTAATTTGGTTAGAAGAGGAAAAATCAATGGAAAAGGAAAGATTTAAATTTTGCCCTGAATTGATTTCCCTCCTCGGTCGAACCTTGGGAAAGTATGCTTTAGAAAATTAAAAATTCTCGAAATGTTGAAGTGATCCTGAAAATTTTCATAGCACTGTAATGAAAGTAATGGTAATGAAGTCCTATTAGTCCTTGGATTTTCATTCAAGTATACTGTTCGCGCAATCGTCGAAGAGTAAGTGTTCTCAATGCAAAGTTGGAAGTCTTTTAAAGAAGTTAATTTATTTAGAAAATTGATATAGAAGAGAATGAGTCCTGTTGCGTCATAAGCAAAATATTTTTATATCAGTTTTCAATAAATTAATTCCTTTTAAATAGCTACGTTTAGGTACATATTTTTTAAGCGACCTAAAAGAAAGATCAGTTTGACCCGTATGTATGTTATATTGTTGCAATCGCACAATACTCGTAATGTTGAAAATTTGAACTCTTGCTAACGCAGGTGAATAATACGTAATAGTTCATAAGACAACCTCGAGATTTCATCGATTTTATTATAGCGCGTATTCTCAAGGCCACGTAATATTTATCAGCCAATTCAGTGGATTTTACTTTATACAGGAATCAATTAAAAACACTTTATGAATACCAGCATGTAAGGAATTAGTTTGCTAGTCTGTAAGGCCTAATAAACCTGTAAACACTAAATATTAATCAATAAATTTGAGTATCTCGCTTAGCAAAGATTTTAATAGTTTCTCTTATTTATTTAACTAAATATTTACATTTTTCATTCAAAATCTAAATAATACAAAGCTTTACAAGTGTTATGCGAATATTCTAAAACAATTAACAGTGTATCCTAAGTAAAGCTCAGCATTCTCTTTCTCTCTTGCTTGTTATTTTTTGCAATCTTCTCCACTCCCCGAGAATTCGAAGGAATTTGACAATTCGAGCGGAGAGTTTCGGAATTCTTGTAAATTGTGTAAAAAAAAAAGCCCAAACGAGTTGTCGGATTGTCAAAATGGATCCTCCGTTCGTCTAATTTCCATGCACCCGCTCCAGGAAAGAAATGGTCGACGGCAATTGAAGAGGGGCAAGATAAACTCAATTTGTTCCAATTGTGAAACGGATAGAGGAGCCACGGAGGCCGGGAATTTTGGACATTCTGGCGACGATCATGGAGCCAACCAGTTTGGAAACAAAGTACCAAAAATTGGCCACGGAATATTCAAAGGTAAAGGTGTTTGTTTTGCTTTTATTTCCCTACCGGAAATGGGGGGCGCATTTATCTGGACAGTGCTTTTCACAATCGGGAGTTTTAGAGATACTCTAGCAGGTCTTGGGGTGAGGAGAGTGTGCGGATCCACTTACGCCCCCCATTCTCGACAAAATAAGGCCTGAGTGGGCCGTGAGACTTTTTTTTTTTTTATGGTTAAGCCGGTCGGAGTGGTTTTTATTTTATTTCTACCCGCACAGCTGCGAGCGCAGGCCAGCGTCCTCAAAAGGGCAGTTCTCGATGAGCAGAATAAAAATTCTAGCCTCCGGGAGACACTGAGACAGCGGGAAACAGCATTGCGGCGCGCTGAACAAGAAGTTGATAGCCTCGGGTTCCGCAACAAGCAGCTTGAGCACAGAGTGGCCTCCCTGCAGGAAGATATTGAGAAGGAGAGTCGCAAATCAAGCAAAAGCCAAAAAGTTAGTAGCAATAAGGTTAAACACAGCACACCCGGCGATGTCAATTCGTCAGAGGCAATTCTTGCGGAGGAGCTGCAAAAAAAGATATTGGAGAATGCCCAGTTAACGTCTTTGGTAAGAAGATAAATTCGTTCTAGTGCTCCGCTCTTTTACTTCAGAGAGTTTCCGTAGATTGACGACAAAAACCGCGAAGTTTCACTCCACAGCGACCGAATCAAGGAGCTTGAGAAACAGATGGAAAAGCGGATGATAGACAATAGTGAGGTCGAAAGGCGACTTAGGAAAGAAATTGATTCCTTAACGGCTAGAAATTCAGAATTGGAAACGAAATTGGTGGAAGCTGCCAGTATGGTTAGTTGTAAACGAAGGAACACAAGCTAAATCTCTTTAAAATATAATAACTAATCCAGCTAACTTCCACGTTCTAGATTGGCAGCGAAGACGCACTGAGTGCATCTGGTAGCGACAATACTCCTTTGCATACAAATTCCTCCTCAAGTGAGGAGAAAATTGCATTTTTAGAAAAAGAGGTTTTTCACTGGCGGACACAGTATGAAATTCTTAAAATAAATGATGCAATGCCCTTTGACCGGTGCAAGGAGACACTCCTGAATGGACCATCTGGTTCGACTAATGATAGTAAACCGTACGTGTTTTTCTTTTAGAATCCAAAATAAGCATTTAAACTAACAAACCCCATCTTCAGAGCCCCGGAGGCTGGTAAAGATAAGTTACATAGAGAACAAATTATCTACAATCACTTTAGTAAAAAATATGATGACTTGCTAGAAGCAAAATGCATGGCTGAATCTAGGCTAACTTCTTATATCACAGAGGTAAAAACGATTTTCTTAAGTTGAAGAAAATTACAAACCACAACCTTTTGTTAGCAGTGCGAAAATCTTCAATGTTGCCTGGAGAGTTCAACACAAACGAATAAGGAAAAGGAGCAGGAACTGAAGGATGCTGCGAGGAGTATTCAGATGCTCGAGGAAGATTTGGTATGTTATGTCCCTCCGGCGTCTGCAATTTATTTCCTATTTATCTGCGTTTAAATTCAATCTAATCCCATCCTCTTGCAGGCAACGACCCGGATAAACTATGAGGAGCAAATAAGCGTACTCACCGAGCAAGTAATAAGTCTAAGCGAGCAGCTCGCTTGGTCAAAGTGAAACGCGACCGAGATGAAATGTTATTATATATTTCCGACTTTTGATTTCCTCTTTTCGATTAAGGAGAATTTATATGTGTATTTATTATATAAATAAAACTATATTAATGTTCCATGGCCGTTTAATAATACACTAACATCTTCAGTTTGGACTAGTCTAGTTTGATTGCAAAGGAGGCCCCACAAGAGCAGCCTTGTTCTGCTTTAGGATTCGCCAACATTCGGAAGCCTGCTCGAATAAGTTCCGTGTGATAGTCTATAGTCGCCCCATCGCAGTACTCCAATGAAACTGTATCAATCACAACTTTGGCTTTGTCATCACCGAACGACACGTCGCCTTCCTGCATTTTATTGTCCAAATCAAATTTATACTGGAACCCTGAGCATCCTCCGCCCTCGACCATCACGCGCAGAAAAGACCCGTCTACGCAAATCTGCTCCAGGCGCTTCTTGCACGAATCGCTCAATGTTAGCCCACTTGATTTGGATTGTAATTCCTCTACGGTTTGTTTAGCAGCCCCAACAGGCGTGCCACTCAGGAATTTATGAAAAATTCCTCTAAAAATAGTGAAATTGGTTTGTTGATTAACCGATTTCCCGATTATGGTGGAACTCACCTGCTCGGAGTAGGTGATATGACTCTCCTCAATAGAGATGCCATTTGAAACGACTTAATAAATTAAAACTGTTAAATTATTTGTGATTCTTATAATTTCATCATTGTTATAAAACAAAAACACTTTTTAAAACAGAAATATCGTCGAAGTAATTTATCAGCTGAAGTTTTGACATTTCCGATCCTTCTTCTTCTTCAAAGTAAAACCGTTCATTCTAGCAATAAAAATGTATGCAACTACAAATTCTTGTAGAATATTCTACATATGATAAAAACGAGTGACCCTGAAAACCTCTGAGTAGCAAGTTGAATTTTAGAAAATGTAAATACATATAAGTAAATTTATGCTAAATTCATAGGATTTAAAAATATTTTAGGGTATATGCAACCATCCAACCATCAGTAACCAATTTTATTGATTAGAACTTTTTCAACCTTTACATTCTGGTAAAACGTGCGTTAATGCGGTAGGAAAGAGTCTTTATTACACAGAAAAAGTGTTTTTGCATTGCTTTTTTACCCTGATGAAATTAAAAAAAACTTAAACGTTATCCGAAATCAATATTATAATAATATTCGCTCAGCTAGCCTCCAGTCGCCGACGAATATGACCCGCTGGCAATGTTTTTAGACTACAAATCGTCTCCCTGTTCTGCGTTAAGATCCACGGCGATCCTTTCAATATCGTCAAGACTGAATTGGTTCACCTTTTTATCAAAATCCGTCATAAATTCGTTAGTTAGCCTCTCCGACTGCTGCTCGTTGTAGTACCGCTGGAAGCACCTCAAAATCACATCCCTGAGTGGATCCGGCTTCTTAATCACCAGCGTCAGTTTCATGCCGTCTTTTATATTCGGATAGGAGCTAATCTTGTTTTCGTCTACGAGTGCTCTGCCCAGGAGAAGAATTTTTTGGTGAGTCACGGGAATTTTCAGCACCTTTTCCACCTTTTGTTTCAATTCGGAGACGGTCATTTCGGGCGAGACCTGGAAATTGGAATTGGAAGATTATACAGAATTTTAGGCAAGTTTTTATATTATTTACCGAAATGTTACACTCCTCGCCCTTTAATACTTTGATTATTACGTTCATTGTTGCCTTAAATTACTGAGTTTTTCCGGATGTTTTTGACAGTTCTTGTTGACTGATATTTTGATTATAAATTCACAATCACACAGTTGTGGGGTACGTTCGCTACGTTTTATATTACTAACAAAATCTTCATCACAGTTTTAAAATTAGTTTTAATTTGGAACGTCTATTATATGCGAGGTTATTCGATTTAAGACTGGACCGTTTTTAAAACAAAAATAATATGGAAATGCATTCAAACTATTTATTACTAATACAATTATTAAGTCCATTTTGTATAAGGAAAATTCTCAGTCAATTAGAAATATTTTGTAAAAGGAGAATTTCATTTTAAATGACATTTAGTTTGTACGTGGTTGTGTTGTAAATGGGACGCAGAAATTGCAGATTTTTATGAATATCTCGAAAATAATTGAAGGCGGATTTCTTTCATTGTTTTTTTCTTTTTCCTTACTACAAAGTGCTTTTGAAACCGTACTCAAATCGAAAAACCTCGGAAATAATAGACTTTAATTTTGTACAAATTTTGATATTAATGTTCTTGAAACATTTATAAAATTAGACTTTCTAGTGCAATTTTATAAATATATTCAATGAATTGCTGATTGTGATTGATTCTCGCTTATCAGCAAACGGCACATTTCTCGAAAATTTTTTTATTTATTTATTTTTTGGTCTGACCTTTTACAAATTCGAAGAAAAGAGAACTCACACAACGGTGATCAGGCCCACATAAATAATGTCATACGGCCTCACACATTCGTTAAATGTTTTTTATTTTGCAAATTTTTAGCATTGAACTGGTCGGCAGCTCGATTTTCTGAAAACAATTTACGGTATTTGTTTACTTTAAAAAATGGGTTTAAGCGAGGCGATGAGCTCTTGATGAAAAATTCGCGCCGTTGCAGTCGTCGTCCCGCCAAGTGACAGCGTAATCAGTTGTGATAAAAGCGCACGATAAATGTCAACCAGCATTGAGTGAATTAAAATTAAATTAGCACCATCCTTCCCTCCGGCTGATAGTACTTAGTTAATTCAAATCAAATTAGAAACAGGAGAAGGTTGCCTATCGTTTTGAATTCAAATATATACAGAATATAAGCGAGGAGCAGCAGCAGGATCAAATGGGCGAGGAAAATTCCTGCACCCTGCTGGAGGACCCAGGCTCCTACAGTCCAGACACCCTCAACTTGAGCCAGGACCCGGAGGCGGCTGATTACTGGTTCGAGTGTTTCAAGAATTTAGTCAATAAATTCACAATCCAAGCCGAACTTAGCCAGAAAAACGATCCCACCGCTAAAAGACGAGCCGCCGAATTTAAGGCTGACTACTTAGCGCGTCTTGAGAGCCTCAACCAAGAAAATAGCAGGTAACTAAGCTCTACAACGTTTCGCATTTATCTAACGTTTATTTATCAATTTCAGCGAAGAGCCACTGACCATCCGGCGTTTGTTAGATCTTAATGAAGCCTGCTTGCGACTCCACGGCTTCGTTGATCCCTGGCTAGAGCAAAAATCCCTCGAGAATGAGGCTTCGATAGCACGATTTAGGGAACGACTGGACGAAATCGATGCCCTTAAGAGCGAAAAGAAATGGATTGAATTAGTCAGGGGACTTCTTGCAGGTGAGCCAAAGTATGGAGAGAAAGTGCCCTGTGATGTAACACCAAATCGCCAGATATTTACAACTCAGCACTTTTGCTAATGTAAACAGAACAAAGCTTAAGCTGCCCGTGATAACGCGGTAATTGAACCAAATATTTAAACAATGGATTATGGCGACGTGAATATGTGATTGCCTGGGGGACTCGTTTTTCATTTCATTCGATCCTAAAGAATTTTGTGTCTGGCATTTCAGCCTTCAGAACAATTACTTGAATAGTGGTTGAAAGAAAATTTTCTGAATGGACATTTATTTACATATTTAGTTAAAACGGGAAGGTCGATGAGACTGATTTGCGATTCCCAAATAATTCTGGCATGGTTAGACACATTATATAATTTTATATACTGAAAATTTCACTTCAGTAATATTTTATTTTTCCGACTACGTAATTTTGTACAGGAAAAAAATAAACGGAAATGTTACATTAATTCATTTTCCGTGACAAAATGGTTCAGACGATGAAAATTGGGATATAGTAGTGTTTCGGTTAAAAATTCTAATTGGGGGTCAATCGAAAATGACCGCAGACAATTTTTAAACTGTTTTAGTTTTGAAACTATAGTATTGTGAATATTTTTAGGACCACTCCAATTCTTCAAGAAACTTTCATTTTTTCGAATCGTGCCTTTTTAAGTTGGACAAAGGGAGGAAAATCAATGGGAAAGGATACTTTGGGATTTAAGTTTAGCCCTGAATTGGTTTCGTTCCTCTGTCGAACCTTAAGAAAGTATGCTTCAGAAAATTAAAAGGAAATTAAATGTTCCCTGAAATATTGAAGTGATCATAAAAATCTTCACAGCACTCTATATCTCTTTGGGAGAGATAGTTTGTAATAAGTTTTTTTGTAGCTAAGAGGATATAGTTGATGATATATAAAAAATAGGAAATAATTCCGTAAACGTCAATGTACTTATTTTTTTAAAATAAAAATCGTACAATAATTATTTAGATGTTAGTAGACATTAACAAAACAATCAATAGTTCAGTCTATTTACCCATAAAGCAAACATTCAGATTTTTACGCATTTCGGTAGTACTAGTGAAATTAAATATCAAACATATTCGGCTAATTTGGTGATTGTCGAAAAATTAAGCACATCACCAAGACAAGTATCGAACTATGTCAAATAACATTTATTCCAGCGTCAATTTTTAAGATTATTTATTTGACTGTTTTTATATTTTTATTATAGGCAATATTTTCGATTGGGGCGCACAAGCAGTCACGGAAATTTTAGAAAACGATAAATCTTTTGGTTTAGACGAAGCCCTATCAAAAATTCAGGCGAGACCGTGGCTCATTGATGAATTGGACGGCTGGCTAGAAAGGTTAAAGGTAAGTTAAGGTAAATACCCCGTGTATAGAGATTTTGTCCCAAAGTACTCTGGGAGGACTAACGCAAAATGTTGTTGCATAAATAGGGCCCACCACACAAATGTGCCGTGATATTCGTTGATAATAGCGGAGTCGATGTAGTTTTAGGGATTCTACCATTTGCAAGAGAGCTCCTCTTGCGACAGACCAAAGTCCTTTTATGCGCTAATACTGAGCCGTCACTAAACGATATAACATTCAGGGAGCTAGAGGATATCCTAGAAAAATGTTGCTGTATTTGTGATATTTTGCGGGAAGCCCGCAATTCTAGACAACTTATAGTTTATGGAAATGGGCAAAAGGGCCCGTGCTTGGATATGAGAACTTTATCCGAAGGTATGTGATTAACTCAGTAGTAACCTTATATTTTATGGGTCCAAGAGTGTATCTGTTTTACTTTCAGACCTCTCCACTGCAATACGGAACAATGAGACTGATTTACTCGTGATCGAAGGCATGGGTAGGGCTCTGCACACAAACCTCTATGCAAAATTTCGTTGTGAAACTCTTAAACTCGCTGTTGTTAAAAATAAGTGGCTAGCAAAACGTCTTGGCGGTGAGATGTTTTCCGTAATTTGTAAGTACGAAAAGGTATGATAAAATTCGTCCCTGCTAGAAGACCTACACTTTTTACCTGAATGCGGAATCACATTGAAGAAGACGTAGTGTCGATTTCCCCGAAGAGTATTTTTTTTTATGTTCTTTATGTTCCTCAGTTTACTACTTATAGAATGGAGTGAACTGTGAACTTCTTATTTTCATAGCGTGTATAATAAAATAAAGAAGGAATGTAAAGAGAATCGGGTTTTTTTGTTTAAAGCACCTTTTAAATTGTTTACATATATTTTTCAAGTTCGCATTGATATTATTTGAATAATTAACAGACTTCCTTTTCGTGTCACAAATTAATCTTATCAATGTTATCTTACGAGCTCAGTGAAACTAATTGCGATATTACCTTTCCGGTGACAATTTTCTGCTTTTAATTACTTTGCAAACGGGCAGATGTAAAATAATGATCCCATCATTTCGTATATAAGCTCTATAGCAAAGCAAATATCCACAAAGTTCTAAAAATGTTCGGATCTATTTGCCTAGTTGCTGTGAGTCTTGCTCTGTTCGCAGTGAGTATTTGCATTTTGTACGCCGAAAGCTCTAATTAATTAACTTGAATTCGTCAAAAGGACATGACAGTTTGCCAAATCCCTGACCTACCGATACCACCAATGCCGCCAGGGATACCGTCCTTAAAAGGGTCGCTGGGGTCTTTAGATGATCCACCTGTGCCCTCAAGGTTCTCACGACAAGTATCTTTCGATGATCCACCGGTTCCATCAAGGGTAGTACGCCAGGTATCTTTCGATGATCCACCGGTTCCATCAAGGGTAGTACGCCAGGTATCTTTTGATGATCCTCCAATGCCTTCGGTTGAGAAAAACCTCCAAAATATCCTCGGTAAATGGAGCTCTATGCATCGTGGTTCGTTTGTTCGTCAGGTGCGTTCTGCCCAGGATCCATCAGAAATCCCTAAATAAGGATGTAATGAGAAATTTTAAATTAATTTCTATATCTTTCCTAATCGCGGTTTAGATGAACATATTTTGGATTAATAAAACTTTGCAACTTCTGATTGCGTTTAGTTTTTCTAACTTCACCTTATTCGATCTATGATTTAAATGCCACTAAATTTCGTGTAAAAGAAAATATCGGGCAAACAGTCTTAAATTTATTTACTAAAATTTTCCAGATTTGAACTTAACACAGTCTGCGTTGTGGGAGTAAAATCGTCTGATTTGGATTCGAACTTTTATTTAATTTGCATAATCAGGCGCCAACATTCTTCATGTATGATTCACTCATTTTGTTAAATTTCGGCTTAAAAGATTAGCTCATACTTTTGGATTTAATTAAATCCCACTTACTGCAAGACTATCCAAAACCCGATTTATGCGACGAAAACAGAAGAATTCCTAAGAGCCCCTCACGTACTGAATCATCTCTTCCGTTTCATTCAGTCGAAGGTTAACTTGTTTTTGGCGTGCGATTTTAGCTAAGGCGGCTCAAAATAGGAGAGATTTAAGATAATTGAAACCAGCCACCTTTGTCGTCTCGAATGCAAATAATTAATTTAGATGAGACAAGATTGGTCTGGCTAGCACCAAATCTGCGAGTGACTCTTAAGTCTTTCTTGAGCATGTCGATCAGGTTGTCCGAGCTCCGGTTGGTTTGGTCGGTACCTTTTCATTAATGAGACGATGCAGTCCCACCATTTTTTTTTTAACTTGCCTATGAGGGGGCTTTGAGCTGGTTCAAATTATTTAAAAATACTTTCACCAGGGAGACCGTAGTGCGACTTTTATGAGTCTATCTTAAAATTATCTTCTAATTTCTTGGAGGGAAAAATCGAAAATTTGTCTTTTACACTTTCTGAATTTTTAGAATCTTTAAAATGTACAGTATTGTGAAACTTTTTAGGACCACATCAATAATTTGGAAATTTTTAATTTTCTGAAGCATTCTTTCTCTAGGTTCGACAAAGGAGGGAAATCAAATCAGGGCTAAATTTAAATCTCAAAGTTTCCTTTTCCATTGTTTTCCCCCTTAAATGCAGTTGATCCAAAAACCAATGCCTTAAATTTATTTTAACGCTTTAAATTAAAATACATTAAAACTATTAAAAGTCTGTATGACCTTTTAATGATTTACTGTTCATCCCGGATGAGAGCACTCTACCTTAGAAATTAATTCGAAAATACCTACTTAAAAAGTGTGACATCATTTATAGATTTTCCATGATGTAAGAATAAATTAGCATAAATCGTCTTACCCCGATTATCTTCTAGAAGGCACCTGGACAGTTATGTATGGCCTGACACGCTTCTTAATTGCTTACCGCCTTTAAAAACTTGTCAATAAACTTCAATTTGTTTTATTAAAAAAGCATCCAACAAGACTCAATAATGCGAAATAAAAACAAATAATCTTTCTGAAACGTCTTGAGATGCGCTCAGTGCTTGTGGTGCTCCTCCTCAAGTTCATTCGGTTCAGATGTCGCCTCAAATGCGAGACGTTGCGTCTCACGTTCAGCGCCAATTCGTGCATGCTCTTGCGCAATACGATTGAATAACGAATAGTGCTTGTTTTTGGCCCGTGCAACAGCCTCACTATCTTCGGGCTCGATGGCGGGAACCTTGAATTTAAAAAAAAAAAAAAATTTTAATAAGCTGTCTTAAAAAACATTTATGGTTCTAGGAACAGAAATATGGAGAAAAGAAAAAAATCTTACAAAATTCGCGTCTGGGTGAGCGTGAGCCTCGGCTATTTTGCTGTATAGGTCAAAGTGCTTGGCGGTTGCGCGTAGATTAGCTTCTGTGTCCTGGGGCTCATGGCTCAACTGAGGATGGAATCCGTACTTATCGGCGACGTACTGGACAGTGCGAACTTCGTTCTTGGGATCAACGTAAGAAAACGATCCGCGAACGGTTCCTGATCCATCCGAGACCTCGGAGTGGGTGCGATCAACATGTCCAGGTGCACGTCCGGCTGAGTAGCTGAATATGTACGGATGGGGTGGTGGAGGAGGCGTTGAAGTCGTGGATGAATAATGATCCAAAATATGAGAGACATCAGCTAAAACTGATGTTGCAATGCACAGAGCACATACCTTGGAAAAATAAAAAAAAATATATGTATATATTCAATACATATCAGTCAGCACTGCACTTTTTTAAAATCAAAGTATATTTTGATCGCGGACGATATTACATCACGAACTGGTTGATTATAAGATCCCTTCTATGTAATTTACTTTTGATTGACCTAGTAACTCACCAGTTTGACTAAGAGCTCCATTGCATCAAAAATCACAAAATTATTCTTCGCACTAATTTGCAATTGCACCTGCTGTTGGAGTGTGTTAACAGCGATCGAAAAAGACGTTCTGCAGGGTCACTGGATTGAATCAATCTGAGTTGAGGCTCGATTGGCTTTCAGTAGTCTTAGTTACAGGTATTAAAATTTCAAGACGTGATTCGTTCATGTGGGAAACCAGAATACTGTTCGCTTGATCACACCTCTGCAAAGTTGATGATCTTGCGAGATCGATAAATTGATTTTCGCTGAAAGATTTCCTGCCCTAAGTCAGTAGTTATGATATGAGTAGTAAAAAGTATGTTGGAAAAATTATTAACAAAACTACGGAAAATTGAAACACATTTTATTTTACCCATTCACAAAAATAAAACAATAAAAAATGAATTAATCTATTGACAATTGCCTAAAGTTTCCTTCAGTTCCAAAGATATCTGATGCATTTTTAGATTTTCCTGGACGTAACTTTTCAGAAACTCTTCTTGTTGCTTCTTGATTTAAAAAGTATTCTCTGTTTTCTTGCACTTTCTTGTAGAATTTATCTGAAACAGGTTTTAAAGACAAAAAAAAAAAAAAACGATAATTATAAAAAAATATAAACTTCGGAAATTATTTAGTAAGAAATAACACTGGTCAACATTAAGTGGGTTTTTTATAAATTGCGAAACATCAACAACAAGTTTAAATTAAGATTAACTATCATCCATAAAGAGCAAAAAGTTTTTTCGATATTACTTAATTCTGTGTTTTAAAATTTAATTATATTTGATAAATTTATATCATAAATTTATCAAATATAATTAAATTTTTAATTTCTTTACGTTTGTTTTTAGTTAAAATTAAATAACCTTTTTTTATTTAACTCGTTATTTTAATTTAAATGCTTAATTTTAAAACGAGTACTTTTAAATTTTACTCGTGACAATTTTATTTGCTTGTTCGAAAAAGATATAAAGCCCCCTTAATATGGTGAAAGTGGAACTGGTTTAGATAATTTTTTAACACACGAAGAGAGCAAATTTATCTTTAGCTTATTGAATACCTATACATGTGCAGATTTTCTCTTCTTCTCTTTTAATGCTAGTTCCTGATCTATATCAACGTTAAAATAACTAATTAATATTGGGCATCATAAAACGGCAATTAAGCCCAAGCTTGTCGGTTTTTCATCTTCCTTTAATTTGGTACGGTTACCAAAAATAAATAAACAAAATTATAATTGCGATTCCTAAAATTTCGTTGATCTTTAGCTTACAAATTTGTTTAACGCTTCTTGCGCAAATACAACGGTCGCGTAGTTGTCGACCTTGAGCGACGCTTTTCAACAGTTCTAAAGTAATTAATTTTAAATTTTACCACTTTATATCACACCAAAAACTTTACATCGTGAAGTGATTTTTTTTTGCGTCGAATTCTCAATGTTTTTTTAATAATTTTTTATATTCAAATTTCAAACAAAAATCGCGAACTTAACACGTGCCTTCGTTAAAGTAAACAACAAGTATCAAGTCCAACGGGGTTAACAATAAATAAAGCGTACCAAAACAGAACAGTGCTCTTTCCAACTATTTTTTTTGTTTTCAAATAAATCAAATGAATCACAATCTAGAGAACCGAAGCTCAAGCATGACGAGTTTTTTAGATCTCATTAAGATCATCTCGTGCAGCAGAAGAGCAGAGCTGTGCGAATTGCATGACCAAAAGAACATTTTTGCTATTGTTTCGATTCGTTCTGTGAATTTAAACTGAATCCAGCTACGTTCTCTAAATATCAATAAGTCTGAAAAAAAAGTTAACTATCTTTCTTACCTGCTTGCACTTCCAAAGGCTCCTCGGGCCCCCCGTACTCCACTGGTAAGATATCCTTTGGTACAAATTTATAAAACGTTTCTAAGGACGTGTGAACGTGCAAAACATTCTGTAGCTCCTCTTTCAAGAAGGGCTTCATTATGCCCAGGATTTTATCGATAAATGGAACACTGTTGATATAGTGAAAGCCGCTGATGCGGACGGCTGCACATTCCTATTTTTAAAAAGTACAGAGAGTTTCAATTTTCTGTAGCAACAGCATTATATTACTTGTAGATAAAAAAGATATTTTTTCATTGTAAAAAGTCCAAGTCGAGCGACATGCCCAAGGGTTACACCGGACATATCCACAACGATCGTATGACCGGTAGCGATTCCGTCTTCAGCTAGAACCATTTCTAAACAATTGATGTAGCTATTTAAATGGAATATTACTCTTAGATATCTTAAATACGCTAATTCAATAGATACTTACAATTTAATGCAATCAGCAAAATTAAATTTTGAAGCATCACTGTCTGCAAGCTTACCTATAGTTACTTTATGACCCGAAGGAGTTCGTTTTTCTATTGGTGCCATCGTGCTAAAAATAATTAAACTTTTGTTTGCCTTAAGGCTTTAGAAAAAAAAAAATATTATAATACTTACATAACTTTCGTAACCATTTTCATTTCTTCTCGCAAAGGATCGGTGTTTGCAAAAAATTCGGGACAATGTGTTTTAGTAGTAAAATGGAGATCGATTACTTGTTTTGTTACCTCCGTATGATAATGGCAAGCGTGAAAAAATAATATAGCTTCACCCTCATCTAAATTAGGGAGATGAGGTTCTTTTTTGGTCCATTCAACAATTTTTAAAACCTCTTCTCGACGTTGTGCTAACTCAGGAAATTTTTTATACTCGTTCTCAACATTAGCTGGCTTCATTTTATAAAAATTTTTAATTTATTTATTACGCAAAGCACGATTCGTTTTTAAACAAACGTTAACTGGTTATGTCTCACCGACTAACTGATGAACACTGACTACAGCGGTAATTTCTGGTGATGTTTTACAATTTTGTTTTGGTTTTGCAATGATTACAACCGGTTGATTACGATTGGCAGAACCATAATTAACCTGATTAGTCTAATTTTTTTTTTAATGTTATATATGTACAATCAATGTGCGGTACTGGCTTTATTACTGCTATTAAAATTCTTAGGAAAGGTTGAAGAAAATTACACGCTACTTCACCTGATTAAAGCGAGTCTGCGTGTTTTGTAGTTTTTTTTTTTTGCTACAACTCTAGAATTTTCCCAGATCCAATAGCACGTTAACGGAAGCTTAATAATAGAGCATCTAATTTAAAAACATCTTGTTTTAATAATAGCTCAAATAATGTGAAAATCTAAAAATACTTCAAGGTGAAGAAGTTGAAATACTTTTTTAAAACGTGACTTAATAATAGACCACTTAATTTAAAAACTCTTTTATTTTACTCAAGTAAAATGCATATAAAAAAATACTTCAAAGTGAAAAAGGACTGCCATGACCATATAACCCAGATATTGGTTATGCGTAATATTTAAATAGGTTGCTGAATAAAAATCGATTAGTGGGTTTAGTCCTATTTTATCACACTTGCCACGCATCGTGGACTACAGAACGGCATGCTGTTTTTAACACAGAACCGTCCACCTAGCAGAGATTTTCCGCATTCGAGACCTGCACAGATGAAGCAGTTTCCATGCCAGTGAATTTTGCCCCATGAAACTCCCTGTTCAGCAGGACCTATAACATTTCTGCAGTACTGGCACTTTTCGGCATAGTAATCATCGTAGCATTTCAGGCAAACGGGCATGTTGGTCTTCTCATCGGGGACGTACTGCTGACCAGCTAAAGGGGTATCACAGTGGTAGCAGCAAAAATGCTTTATATGGAATGTGGCTCCTTCAGCGGCAGTGTACTCCTTCGTGAAGATCAGTTCATCGCAAGCATTACACCTCGGGATTTTCAAGATTATCGCAAGATCCCTGCCGCAATAAACGTTCCCATTGTGGAAAAAGTAAACAAGATCGGCGAGGAGCTCTCGACAATTATGGCACACAAAACATTGTGGATGCCAGCCAATATCCTTGCCGGCTCTTTCAGCCTTCACAGCGACCTCTCCGGACATAATATCTTTTGTGCATTCCTTGCATTTTAAGACAGCTACTGGACTGTGTCTGTCGGAAGGAGGTGCTGAAATATGAAGCTGATCAAAGTTCTCATTAAGATGAACTGCTGTATTCCCAATTTTCACTGATGTTGGCTCCACTTGTGGATACATATTCAACTCTTCAATTCCGGGAATCGCTGCAAACTTTCCAGAGTGCGCATTAAAACCTAATAAAGTAGGATCGTTATCTTGACCACCTTCCGGCACCATACCTGGGAATGTTGAATAGTTCGGTGTAGGCGGTTTCGAATCAAAACCTGAATCCGAACTCTTAGATCCGTGCAGACCTGTTTTAAAAGGACTATTCGGATTTGAGAAATACCCAGGTTGATCTCCTTTTATTCTATTATAAAGACTTTCAGGATTCGCCTGTAAAGATTCATACCCATCCACAGAGGGAAGGTTTTCAACAAACTGAACTATTTCTTGTTGGAAAGGAATATTTTCTGCAAATTCCTGCCTAAAATCCTCCATAGGCTTTAATAAGGCGCATTGTGAGTAGTTAAGTCCACGCTCTTTCAAATTTTCAAAAAGTTTATCATACAATGGTCCATTAATAACTCCGCTTTGAACACTCTCCTTATTAAGACCCATTCCCTCAAGCTTCTTTTTAGTGGGATAACTCAGACCTGGGATTCCCTCAAAATCCGGAGTCAAAGGGCTGTCGAGTATCACGACCTTGTTTCTGTAAGGAATTTTAGCATAATTCTGCAACACACTCTGCAATGCCTCTGAATTTATAATTGATGAGAAAACCGGATCCCTTTCAACGGTCGCATCTATGGGAAGACCCAGATCTAAAGCGACGCTTACACCTCCAAACTTGACCCTTCTCATTGGAGTATCTTGTTTCATTAAGGAACCGATTCTTGTCTGAATGGGATTCCGTAGCGGAACTGGAGAAATAAATGCATCTGGGTTCGGGTGCTTCGATTTAACTGGTGTAATCGGTGAACTGAATTGCGGCTGAACAGATTCCAACTGTTCAACGAACCTATTCATATCATCTTTAAAATTCTTGTTGCTCAAATATTCTACCCGGAAATTACTAATTGGACCAAGAATGGGATCTTGAGTGAAATTAATCTTCTTTTCTCTCAGATTCTTCAGCATACTATCGTAAAATGGTCCATTCTCAACCAGACTTTGAACAACAGCTTTATTGAGTCCCAAATTTGTGAGTTTGTTCTTGTTTTCCGCGCTCAAATTAGGAGCATCCATAAAATCAGGTATAAGCGGGTGGGAAAACGCCACAAGTTTAGAAGGCAATGGTTGGGAAGTATTAGCCAATAGCACCTTAGCGAGTTCTTCGGAATTTAAAATATTCATAACAACCTTATCTTTCACAACCTGCGGTGAGATACAATTCAATTTCCTTAACACCTCGCTAGGTGGATATTTAACCGCGCTAGACTCAACTTCTTCGTAGGATTTATTACCAACCTTTCCCACAACCCCCAAAACAACGTTTCCAACACGAACAACGCTCCCTTGTCCGACGCAGTGGTCCTTGATTTTGTCCACGTAGAGTTGCATCTGAGCTGCCTCGGTTTCAGTCAAATTATCACAGAGGGTAGCATCCAAATCGTGTGGTGGCACTTGAAATTCTAATTGCTGTTTCCTCTTTGCTGCGGCATCACTTCCCTCAACTGGAATGTGAGTGGAGCCCAATTTATCCATGTAATCGGAGGCCAGGTCCGGAGTAACATTTGGTGGCACCCATTCAACTTTCACTGGCTTGTCCGCAAAAGCTTTAATCTTTATATCTGAAAAATTTTGAATAAAAACATTACCGCATTATTGAAGAAGTGATTTGATTGGGAAAATAAGCGATACTTACATGCGGGTTTGGATCGAATCTGACCCAAAATTTCAAATTGAGCCCATCCAGAGAGATCGTCATCAGCGCACATGTGCTGGTCCTTCCTGCACTTGCAGTTGCGGCACACTTTTCGCCAAAAATGAAGATCCAATCCCGGACATTTATCTCCTGAAGTATTTTAAAATAGATAGCTTAAAATTTAATAATGCTTTAAGAGTTACGTAGACATTTCGTTTATACGTGAGCTAATCTAATTATAATTTAAAAGAAATTCTGTTTTGCATTTTATATGTTTTTTTTTCTTGAACTTTAAGTTTAGTATAAACTAAAGTATCGTTGTAAACAATACAATTTGCAAGTTTATGTACATAAATGGAAAAATTTAGGATGAAGTTATCTCAAGTAGTTTATATCATTAACAACCTGCTTTTTACGTTTTCATTAACATAAGAAAGGGTAACAGATTTTTATGTAGATTGTATGTAGATAATATATTTTCTGTTTTAATAATTAACGAGGTGTTTAAATATATTAAAAAGATCCTTTAGATTAGACGATAGTATTAAAAGCAAGTCCTAGCAAAGGGTTGTCGTCCTTCTGAACTCTTTTGGTAGTCCGTTGAATGTTTTATTTATGAAATTCAATGTAAGGTTGAATTTTAATGTTTTTGGCTCAATTAGACCCATTTTTAATTTGTGAATATCACAGTGGTAGGCGATAGTATTGTTGTTAATAATTTGCTCAGTCCTCGTCGAATTTATGTTTTAAGCTGTTCTCATACAACTTACCACATTCATTGCATGGTGCTCCAGCGCCAGCTTCGTGCCCCAATTTGCCTCTGGTCAGCTTCTCCCTGCGGCTCTCGAGCTTTGACAGCCATTCGGGCGCCGCCGGCGTCTCCACACAAGATTCAGCCTTATTCATCGCAAATTAATCTTAAAATTTGTCCTCAGCTGCTTGCGAAATCAGTAAATAACATACAGAGCACCTTGTAACGTTCGCAGAGTGCGAATTTGCAAAGTTGTCGGGTACAAATTCATGAGCAGGCGCAGTTCGTTCTTCCGTGAGTCACCCGTTGGTAAAGCGAAGCTTCCTATCTGCCCCACGCCAATTTCTGATCGTTATTTGAGTAATCAATCGATCTATTCACTTTCGCGGAATTCTATTTGCTTTAAAAACTTTGAAGGACACCCATGAGGGTAGCTAGATAACGACGAAGACGAACCTCCTCTAAAAACGAGCAACAATAACTCAACAAAGGCCCTTATCACTTTGAAATTTTGCACAAGCAGCGCTTCGGTGGCAGGCCGAGGGTTTAGAATTTGCAGGCATTGCCATGTTAGATAAAATTTATTTCGTTGTTTCTTTTAAATATTTGTAAAACTTAAAGGCTATACTTTGGACCTTTCTATTTTTAATTAATATAAAATATTTTTTGTTTAAATTTGTGGTAAAACTAAATTGTGCGTATATCTAAAAAACGGAAATCTGTCTTCACACAAGGCAATTCCTTCTTTATCACCAGAAAGAATTCTCCAAATCTCCATT
Source organism: Machimus atricapillus (assembly GCA_933228815.1). NCBI lineage: Eukaryota > Metazoa > Arthropoda > Insecta > Diptera > Asilidae > Machimus > Machimus atricapillus. The sequence continues at coordinate 11,305,202 of OW121785.1, forward strand.
TTTAGTTTTAAGCTGTCAAAAAAGTGTGTACTACTGTCACTAGTTAATTGACCTACAAAGTGGGAGGCAGCAAATTTTTATCGCTGATAAAATCAAGGGATTCTTAGAAAAAAATGTCTGGCCACCAATACGTTACGAATCCCAACTGCCTGTTCGAGGAGGAGGACGACGTGGACGATGAAACATTCCTTAAAAATTCCCGTGTGCCACAGGAAAAAAGCACGAATCCATTCGAGGAGCAAAAGCAAACCTTCGAAGAGAAGAGAAAGCAAATTGAATCGCGCACTTTAGAATCTACGCAACGAAGCTTAGGTAAGTACCCCGCAAAACATTTGCGAGAAACGTGACTTTGATGAGTAATTTATGGAATTTGTCTAGGCCTCTTGCATGAGACTGAAGAGGTGGGAAAGGCGACTGCCGTCGAGCTATCGAAACAAAGGGAACAGCTCGAGAAGAGCAGCCGGCAGCTGGACGAAATCAGCACAACGCTTCGATTCAGCCAGAAGCACCTGAACGGGCTTAAGAGCGTTTTTGGCGGTCTCAAGAACTATCTTTCTGGGAACCGTGACGGCCGCATGAGCAGCTCGCCCAGTGGTAATAAATTGGATGAGGCCTCTGAATCGACTCAAGACTCCCCGATATCAACGGAGGACCGATACGACTCCCACCCGATAAACAGACTGAGAAGTGAATCTGTTAGCCCGATCCAGCAACAACAGCCGAATTCAAATTTCGACCATGTCCTTGAACAAAATCTCGAAAATATGTGCGGCAGTCTATCGCGTCTGAAAGGCCTGGCGACCGACTTGCATCAGGAGATTCTGACCCAGAACGACCTCCTCGACAACATGACTGATAAAATGGAAAATGTCGATATTAAATTAAACAAACAGAATAAGGAGATGAACAAGATGCTCGATAAGAAGTAGAAGTGATCTGCTGTGGTCTGGGATAGTTTCATCGATGTGATTTCGGAAGTATTTTTTATTTTTCATCGCGCCGCATCTTGTTTTTTTGTTATTTCTTATTTAGATTTTGTATGTCCTCCAATTGCTGTTTCCTAAGTACACGCGACGATGTATAAAGCAATAAAAATTATTATGAAATTGTTGGTTTTCCTCCTTTCCTGATGAAAATTTACGAGTTTGCAAACAAAGCGCAACCTCGCAATGTAATTAAATTCAAATTTTTAACTTATTGTTACATGCAATATTAAATTAAAATATAAATTCATTTATTTAAAAACAGCCAAATATTCCACGTACAAATGATATACTTTTTTTTTTAAATTTATAAAACAGTTCATTTAGGTATCATGTAAAACTTTTTAGTATATTCAGATGCTGGAAGTCCTAATTCCATTTCTTTTCTATAAATGTCCAGGTCTTTTAAATAAGCCTCTCTCTTCAATATTTCTAAATTCATTATTAATATATGGTTTTCTAATTCCTGTTTGTCGCCCTCAATTCTTTTCTGGGGCTTCTCTTTTAATTGCGCTTCACTTATGACTCGTATTTTCGGCTTGCTATCGGCTTCACGTTTGATACGGCGAAAGCGAAACCCTTCTGATGAATCATATCCAATGATTTCTAAAATCATCAAATCATTTTCATCTAGTTTGAGCCTTTTTAGGCTCAAAGATTCGAATTTCTTCTGTTTCTCCACTTTGTCCTAAATGAAACAGAAACTTGTGATATCATCCTACTAATAATTAAAATAAAAAGTTCACTTACGATTGTCCTCTTTCTCCAGTTCTGCCACACGACATCGCGACAATACCTCCAGTTTTTGGATTTGTCCAAAACGCCGAAGAAATGAGCGAGCATCGCGACTTCCTTCCATTTCTTTTCTTTATCCTCATGAGTTAATTTTGCAGAAAATCTTCCAAATAAAATGTCCTTGTTTTGCTTTATTATTTTCAAAATTGCAGTCCTCTCTTTCTCCATTTTATAAGTTATTAATTTTACTATTCTAGATGAAAATGACAAGTTACTCTGACAATGTCTTACAGTCAATTGTTTAGACCTCTTCATGTATGGAAAATCAAAGAAAAGTAGTTCTTTTATTTGTAATATCCAAGAAGCGCATGAGTAATAAATAACTAAACTTTAACCCGTTCAAAATGCAAAATGGCAGAACTTGCGGAACGTACCCATTTAGAAATGTAACGGTTACTATTACACGATTTGATTATTTACATTTTCTTTTATAATTACTTTTTAGAATTACTAGAGATGGATATACAATGTCTGACTATGTAGACGATATAAAAACGGCTTTTAAATTATTTTAAAATAGACGTAATCAAAAGGAGTGCGCAAAAAGAAAAAACAACAGTTATAATAACTTAAAAAATGAAACTATTTTTTTCTGTTATGTTTGGAAAGCCTGTTTATTTACTTGAAATAAATGTGTTTATTTTTTATTTTAAGTGTTTATAAATTATAAGCAACTAAATTTAATTTGATTAAAATAGCAATTTCAAAATTTCACGCCTTGTTGCTCGTGGTAAAAATGACTCCATCGAACTTCAGAGCCCCCTCTGTCTGATTTAATTACCTAAAATGTGGTGAAATAACATTTTCGTTTAATTTCGAAAAGTCGTTTGTAGTTGCCCGAGAACCATCAATCGTCCTTCATGAAGTTCGAAGCGTGAGTTTTAAAAAGGTATGAAAATATCGTAAAATCCAGAATTTTATTTTAATCGCTTAAAAGTTTTAAATGTTTCAAAATTAAAAGTCTTGTGTAAAACTTCAGTGGAAAAAATTTTCTCTTAGCTCCTCTTCTGGTCAGAAATTGAACTAACGATCGAAAAGCTATCAATTCTCAGCACGAAGTGTCGCTGCGTTTACGTATGCGCGAAACCGAAACCGAAGTGACAAATCGTCCGCCATTGGTGAGGTTCTAGGAGTGAAAAAACGGTAAAGAAATTCGCGTGGAAAAAAGGCGTAGTGCTCAAGAAATCCTGCCATAAATAGGAAATAAAGAGGATCACAGCTAAAAGGAATATATTTATCCCTTCGTCTTGCGATTTTTTACATTTTGTTTCTCTGTCCTCGCGTTTTTTATTTTTATATGAATGTTCCAATTCACACGGTCAAAAATAATATTAAAAATTTTAACCAATTGTGCTCTAGCTATCGGCAATTAGTGAAACAAAAGTTTACGGGAACGCAAACGGACAGGAAAAGATTCGTTGCATAAAAACCGATAAGTTTTGTGCGTTTTAAAAAGTGTGTGAATTTTTTTTGTGTTTTTTTTTTTTTTTTTATAAAGCATTGAGCAACCAGGAACATAAGATAAACGGAGAAAAAAATTCTTTACATTCAGCGACCAAGTAGAAGACGACGACGAAACCTTTTAAATGGCTGCTGAATTGTTGAACATTGACAGCATCATATCGCGGCTGCTGGAAGGTACTTGTACTTGCCCTCGTCGGGGCTCTAAATTATTATTTTTCTAGCATCAATTGTGCGTTAAGTATGCAGGTGGTGGCCCCATTTGACCGACCCGGCGGCTGGTGGCATTCCGCCCAGTCCTTGGTGCCAACGCCCGAATGTCAGAAAATTAATAAAAAAAAAATATATATATAATTTCCTTTCTCGCCCGAGCGTGGTATGCTTTCTCCCGACTTTTTCCTAAAGTGTACAACCTCCTTCACTTCTCCCCCACATCGGAGTCAGGGCAATCAGGAAAGAGGCAGGCAGGCGGGCACGTTGCTGCAGCTCACACACAAAATGAGACGCTGTCTAGACGCGCCTTCAATGCCCCTGTGTTGGGACGACCGCCTAATTTTTTTTTCTGACGTGGTTGCCACATTGTTATTAATATGTTTATCAAACGCCGGCCAGAAAGCCGCTGCGTCCCCAACAGAAAAAAAAAATTAAAAAAAAAAGGTTCGATCGTCATCAACATCACTACCGGCCAGGCATTCCGCACCGTGATTCTGCTGTTTATGTAGAAATACCTGCGTCGCATATGTTCGATGCTGAGCTCTTCAATAAATCATTTCGCAACCTCGTGGAGCTGCAGCGCCTGGATGTACGCTTATGTCTGGCTTCGCAAAAATTGACAAGGCTATCAAAATGTCAAGCTTCCTCCTTATCGAAGACCATTTACTAACTAGGAGGGGGAGGGGGCCTCTTCTTTTCTTTTATGCTTCGTATACTCTCGAAATAAATTCAAATAGCAGGGCAGTGCACCGATTGAAGCCTGGGTGCGGGTTCACTGTTGCATTTTTTCCTAACAACGGGTGACTGCTTTTCGACAATGCTGAACCAGACTATTGCGATGTGAGCTCAAGTTGACCTTTATTAGATATTGGCGCCAGTAATTGTTTTCTTGCGATAACTCCCTGCAGGCTGCAGTGATTTGGGACAAAGTGCAAAATTGAGTTTTTCTTATTTATTTGTTCTGGTTTTGAGCAACTGATAAAAGGAAGTAAACTTTTACTGATATTAAACGATCTAGCAGGAGGTAGGGCGATTAAAGAGATAATAAGCTAAAGTATCTAAATATTCGGGGTGAATAATAAAGTATGGGGTGGGTATCAGTGAAACGAAATGTGGCACTTTTTTTTTTTTACCAGGAATCATTTTTATAAACTGAAATTTGAATAATTGGAAGTCGCTTTAAATGAGAAATGAGGAGATTTTATATTTAGTTGTACTATTTCAAATCATGTAGCATCGCAGAGAAAATTATAGTTTAAAAACAGTTTAGAATTTTTATTATATTTTTACCCATGCTCGTAAAATTGAAATGTACCTTTTTATCCTCCGTCTTTAAAAATTTACTTAATAAATTTTTGAAAATTTTAAGTTTTAACGTTCATACCTGCCACATTTGCAAACGGATCAAAATATGTGAGGTACATACTGTTAAAAAGCTCATCATAATGCATACTTTTTATCAAAGCCTATTTGTCGTCCCACTGTGTTTCGTTTCGAACAGAAGTTATTACGTTTTATATGAACTCATCTCCCTGCATACTTCAGCCGTTAAAAAAGGGGTGAAGGAGGGATTTTACGAAAATTATTGCTCATCGCGAACGCTGATAACAACACTGTAAGGAATCGATTGGTACATGTTGGAACACTTCTTTACAAATCACCCTGTATACTTCTCAGGCTACTATCGAATATCAGACTATTGAATTTTTAAGAAATTTCGAATTTCTTCAAAATATGTTGAAAAAACTCTATATTCCAAAAATATTTTTTTTAATTGGACTACATTCTTAATTTTTAAAATGCAAATTTTGGCGCCCATCTCTGCTGCGAAATATGGTAATAAAACAATTTAATGTAGTAATTGAAAAAAACGTAATTTACTTTAAGTAAGCATATTATTTTAAATCTTAAACATTTCACTTATCTCAGTATATTCACTTTCACATCTTAGCAAACTCTAGTGCGTGCCAGTTGTAACCAATTTTAGCTGGTTTATCTGCTGGCATGTGGCATGGTATAATTGGTTTTTTTAGATTTATATTTATATGAAGCTCTGCCAAGCACTTGAGTAAATATGACTAAGAAAATTGTATTCTTTAATGTCTGCAACTTGCAATTTTTATTCAATAAAAAATATTATTTCATTATTGAGTCAAAGTACATTTTTAGGGTTTGCTTAAATTCCAAGCTCCCATTTTGTTCCTTCGAATAAGTTAAATTTAAAAATGCGTAATCGAAGGCGTCTTACGGTCCAAAAATAAATATTCCGTCAGTGGCAGCTCGAACTCTATTAGACCCTATTATGCAACCCTTTGCTCCGGAGATTTGAATTCAGTAAGAAGATATCAATCACGAACAATAAAATTACGTAATTGTAGTAACCGACATGGGAGAGGATACCGCTTTTTGGTAAGCTCGGGCACGTGCACAATTGGCATCAGTGCGACAATTATGAGCCGTATCCGCGATGATGATTTTATTATTCAACAGAAGCAGTAACTTAATTCGAATTTTTATCATTTTCCTCATACTTAAACATTTGTCTGGTTAAACAATTGCCCGTCGCTGGCAATTGAATTGTATTCCAAACCAAGGCCTCTTCGTCAATGACGCCAGTCGGCATAACGCTCGTATACTACGCAATTCGAGAATGCTCTTCAAAAACGTCCGATCGCCGGACCAGCGGAGCCCGGGGCGCCAAAAAATCTACAGTACTCGTGAAGCAATTTAATTAACAATAGGCGCTCCGTGCCCGCGCCGTCGATAGGTTGATGACACTGGATCTCATTGGAATTCAATATTCGTCGTATATCGACTTTCCCTCCTTATCTGCACTTCTTCAAGAGAAAATAATAAAAATAAATAAAACAATGCAAATAAATGCTCTTCTCATTTACACCGATGTTTTGTTATTTTTCTTACAGTGCGAGGCGCCCGACCCGGTAAAAATGTCCAACTATCAGAGAACGAGATCCGCGGACTGTGTCTGAAGTCGCGGGAAATATTTTTATCACAACCGATTCTGTTGGAATTGGAGGCACCCCTTAAAATTTGTGGTAAGTACTGCAGCTTGACTTGTTTTACATTACATTTACAGCGTAGAATAGAGCACTTATTAAAGAAAGTAAACTAAAAAAAAAGACCTTAATGGATTGCATAAGTCTCGGGGGAGGCGGTTTTTTGCAGGCCTATTTGGGTTAGTTTATGCTTTTCTTTCAGAATACTTGGCTTTATTTTGCCTCAGAGAATTCATACTTATGTATGTCCAATTTTAAGAAAAAAAAAATAGTTTCCATCAGGACTACTGGTTCTATTCTTTTGAATGAAAATATTTTTGTGTATAAGTTTTATTTAAAAGAAGACAATGCAAGGTCATATCTCGACCAATCAAACTAAATAAGTCTGTAAGAAAAACGTGTTTCAAGTTTGGTAACGCAGCAATAGATTGTAACCAACATAATTTCAAAAAACAGCAAATTTTCGTAGTTTTGAAACAAATTAAAATATACGGGGAGAACTCTAGAGGAAAATGTATCGCATAAATTGCTTCGGTTTGCTCACTGCTAAACTTTGCGGTAATTTCGCTCGACGTATGTAATTAAGTTGCGAGTCAATTAACCCACACGGGCGCACAAACTAAAGTGTCGCAGAAAGTTAATTTTAATCCGTCTGTAACAGCTCTCATGAGAAAAATTGTCCAAAGCACTCTGCTTCTGTGAAATAGAATATTACCTTTTTCTTTTGTAGATCTTCCGAATTTTGAAAATAATGGTTTCATAGTAGAAGTCTGATCTAATTTAAGTGAGTTCGAAACAAGATTTTTTACTTTTGGGATAAAGTGAAATATTAATTATTTTAAATGCCTTTTTGAAATGAATAATATAATAAAACATGAAAAAACAATGAAAATCAGAGAGCAGGAATCTTTTTTTCAATGATGGTCGGAATGTTTTGTGGTCGTATTTTGATGTATAAAAAATAAAAATGCGTAATTTTTTGTTTTACTCGCAATAACTTGAAAAATATGAAACACCACAATATCGGAAAAATAAAAAATGATGGAGTTTTGAGAATTGCGGATTTAAAATACATATGTATGTTTTAGAAAATTGTGTTTTATAGCCATAATATTTAAAAAAAAAAGGCAATAAAAGAAATTGTAACCAAAATCGTTGTTTTCCCATAACAATTTAAATAAAATATTCAGGACAAAAAGAGACAAATAAAGCGAAAATATGTAGTCCGATTGGCTTTTTTTGTTCGTAATTTCAAAAATAACAAACGTCCTTGCACTTTGGAGCATCTAAGCGGAAGTGGAAGTCGACTTTGAATTTTATAAATTCTTGAGATTCATGTGCTGCCCTTACCCAAAAAACTAATTCTAAAATTAAAGCAAGTTCCCTCCGAATGCTTGTTGAATTCATGTCTTAAAGAATTAGAGAATCACTGACGAGCAGTGCGATTGGAAGCATTATTTTGATGAATACCGGTGAATGGTAAGAATATAAAAGGTTAAATAAAAATCTTATTCTTGAAAGAGTAGGTGAATTCCTCAAAGGAATCCTTGACACGATTACTTTTTGGCAAAGTTTTTAAGCTTTGCTTTTTCTTTGGGGTTTGTTGTGGAGGAATCTCACCGATGCGCACGTCCAAACCAATCGACGAAAGATAGGTCGTGCGTGAGATGAGTACAACGGATAAAAATAGAAAGTAAATTAAATGCCATTGGCCAGATGATCTAGATTTAGAATGTTTTTTTTTTTCATTCGTGAGCTTTTTCGCTAATTAACAGCACCTTCTGTTTCAGTGGAAAAAATAAACTCAATAAAAAAATGATGACGAGAGTTTCACACTAATGGCCTTAACATTGACTGTCTTGACTGAATATTTCCACCTGGGTTATGTCACCGACGTAATTTATTCGTTTGCTGCCACCCCTTGATACGATAGTTGTGACGAAAATGTGGAAAATAAATAGATATAGTTACTTCAGCGTAATTTCGGTTGCGTGCCCAAAATACGAATTGTGACCCTCGCGGCAAGACAACAGAACGTTCATCGTTATAGTCAGTAGTTTTTATGGATTTATCGATATTTTTATATAAGAGCGTCTGAACGCACCTCGGGAGTTGCTTCGATAAAACATATCCAATTAAGGATATTTTCAAGGTTGTCGATGGATGGAGGGAGAAATTTCGTCGAATCATTCCCTAGACTGTTTTTTAATTACTTCCTCCAGCCCTTGCAGGGTGGTGGATGGGCTTCCACAGTTTTATTTATTGACCATCGGGTGTTATGTAAATGTGGGGTCGATTGATTGCCTCAAATGCCTCCTCACTGTCTAAGTAGATCCAGCTCGAATCTTATTCTTCGAGAGGTCTTACTCATGATCTTTACTTTGCTGTGCTTCTACTACCCAAACCTGTCTGGACAACTTGTTTTGTTGCTGTTGGCATTAAAATCCAAAGTTCATCGGAGCGACTCGAACCAGGTTGCTTAGCATTCTTTTACATATCACGAATTACTGACTCACTGGATTCCATTGTAATGCAAACAAGATCTTATCACCGAGACGTTTTTCTATGTCGTGTTTATGTTGATTAAGGGAAATAGGTGTAGGATGGCGTTTTTTTTTTTAGTAATTTTTAAGAATTTTTTTAACACACAGAATTTATATTATTTATTGGCATTGTGAGGTCATTTTATACATATATTCAAGAGTGTATTAAGATGTTTTCCAAAAAAAATTTCGAAAATAACCGGCGATAACAGCTGCAGCGCATTGCAGGTGGCCATCCGAGTGAGCGGTTTGTTTACATCCCCAAGGTCACAATTTTCATCTGAAATCAATTTAAAAAAAAATTTACTTTATTTACATACAGTACTGGACAAAACATTTGCAACCGAAGCCATCCACGAAGAGAATGTTCTTGAGTAGTTTTACAAACATTTATGAAAAATAATTGAACTATTTTGAAGCTTTTACATCTATTAACCCTCCTTAATGGATAATGATTTTTTCCGGGAATTATTTCTTAAATTTGAAACAAAAGAATCATTATTTTATTTGTATCTTTACTTAAATTCAATAATATTTAATTTAATTTTAATTTTATTTCGCTAAAATTACAAATCGGATAATAATAACGATTATGAGGTAATTTTTACTTTTCAATCGGTCGATAAGGATTAACGAAGTAATTTTTATTTTTCGTTTGCTCGATAATGATATGAAGTAATTTTTATTTTTCGATCGATAATTATTAAGAATTTGGGTTTGAGGTGGACATTTTGAAAAGTAATGTCTTTCTGCAACGATATGCACAGATTGCAGAAAATTCTTAAATTAAAAGAGAGTCTAAAAATGCGTTTAAAGTTTTGCAAACATGCAGTACTATTTATTTCGCATGACGTTCAATCGTAAGATATTATAGCTTTCGTTCAAAATTAATTTACTATGTATGTATATTGAACATATTACATCAATAATAAACAAACTTATTTTGTGTGGTCGGAACTTCCCAAGACAGAAAGAAGCCCTAGTGTTTTATCTACGACTAAATTCCGCACGTTTATGTCTCCAAATTCTGAGAATTTGTGGTTAAAAAAAAAAAAAACTATTTTCGATCAACTAAGCTGTTGTTTACGAACTTTTTTGTTTTCATATTTCTCTCATTTGCTTTGCTGTAAATCAACTGCCGCCTCAAAATCGGTGAAGACGAGAATTAGTCAGCTTAATCTAGCTGGTAGTCCCTCAGATCCCTCTTTAAATCGCTACCACGCGATTCTGATGTTTAAATGTGGAATTTTGTCCGGCGAGTTTCGCAATTTGCAATTAATAACCATACGTTTGAAGGTCATCCGTGTGGTGACTAAACATATGGTAGCTTAATATGTGGTGAATATAAATAAAAAACGAAAATTTGAGATCATTACTTTCACACACGCTGTCTAGAGAGATGAAAGTCAAGTTTACTAATTCTCTGGCGGGCTAAATATTTGCATTTATGCTGTTTGCACCTAAACCATGGTGGTGGGCTTCCACGACCGCGGGACGGTGGTGGGTAACTTTTTTTTCCCACACCGGCATTGTTACCTCGCTTTTCTTCTTGTCTACTTTCCCGAAGAGCTTTCGATCGACACGAGCCTAGTTAGAGTCTAACTCCCTCACCTCAGCCAGCACCCGGTTTTAATCGATGCCATGCAAAAAAAGGGGGTCTTGAATTACACACGGGCGACACGTGCTTTCACTTTTGCGCTCGGAACGTAATTAAATAATTGTCGTGCTGGGAATGGGACTCGAGCGAAAGTGATGGCTATGACCAGTGGATGCGTGCAAATTCGAAGTATTCGACTACTGCAGAACTCATTTCACGTGTCTGAAAGTGTCGCAGTTATTCTGACCTTTAGTAGAACTATGTATAAACCCACTTTTATCTTTCTACTTTACTAAATAACATTTTTTTTTTCTTATTAATTTCAGGTGACATACACGGACAGTATTATGATTTATTGCGTCTATTTGAATACGGCGGATTCCCACCGGAATCGAATTATTTATTTTTGGGCGATTATGTTGATCGCGGCAAGCAATCACTAGAGACGATATGTTTACTATTGGCATACAAAATAAAATATTCAGAAAACTTTTTCTTACTTAGAGGGAATCATGAGTGCGCCAGCATTAACAGAATTTATGGGTAAGTAAAATGTCCTCTCAAAGACACAACCAATTTAAATTTGATAGTCATTTTTTTTTCTCGTTTTATCTCTTTTATTTCAATTTTTTTATTGTTTTTTGGACTGATTTTCAAGACGCCGCCAAAATGATGCATGGCCTCTGAATGAAGAAAGTATTTTTGCTAATTTTATATCGTAATTTTCCGCGTGGATTCTCGATGAGATGAGATTTTAAAAGTTTTATTTTAAGAAATTGTCGCATTTGTATCTGACTACTGATTGCATATAGGATAAATTGAGATGTTTGCTGCATTTGGGGCTCTTAATATTTTCTTTTTATTTTATTTATTCCTCAATTTATATATGTATGTCTTAACCTTCTCCTTTTTGAAAAAAAAGGTTGGCACGGTTCACCTTCAAGTGGAAATTTTTTTCGTATTATGCGACACATTTTTGATGGCATACAATTTGTGGTTCTTAAAAATTTTTGATGATATAAAGCTGGAGAAAAGATACCCTTCGGATGCTGATGCAAATGGTCCACGCGGATTCAGTGCTAAAAAACGATTGAGACTGAAAAACTTTCAGAGAAACTTGACGATCATAATTTTGAAAATGTAGCAAAAATAGCGACATAGTTTGACAGATTTGTTCCGCAGTTTCTAAGGATGTTTTGGATATGTTTAATTTGTCTAAACGATGATTTTGCTTTATATAAGAATAGCACTCTAAAATGTGTCGAATTTTTTAATTTGCTCAATTACTGAGCTAGCAATTCATTGATGTTGAGCCAACAATTTTCGACTAATGAACTGGCATTTGCTGACGACTGATCTTTTTAGTGTCAGTGAGCGTAGAAAAATGATTTTTGTGCTTTCTTACTTTTTTTTTTTTCATACCTAATTAAATCTAGCGATCATATTTTTCTAGATATAGCAGAAATAGCTCGGTCCCTCGAATGTTTCAGAAATGTCCATATTTACATAGTTTTTATAATTGTACGGTTATATTTTTGTCTGAAGTCACCTCTTGTAGTAAAAAAAATCGGACAAGTGCGAATCTGACTCGCGCACCGAGAGTTCCGTAAAATATTTTTTTTTATGAGATGTAACTACAAGTTAACGATTTTCGGATTTTTTCCTTTACTTGTGCTGTGAGACCTTGCTTCTTGCCAAATTTCATGATTCTAGGTCAACGGGAAGTACCTTATAGGTTTTAATATTCTTGCGAGCGTCAAAATATGCGGCATAAATGGCCGTATGTTTTGATTACGTTGACTTAGAAGTTTGATTTTTTCACAACTCCAAGGGATTGCAGATCTGAGTATTAATGATATTAATTTCAACTTGATACCTCCACACGTTCCTGAGAAAAAGGGTCTAGACTCTAGACAGACAGACAGACAACGAAGTACCTAATCCTATAAGGGTTCCTTTTTTTCCTTTTGAGGTACGGAACGCTAAAAATCATATCAAGTGCTCGTTTTGTGAAAGTAGTATCTCTCAAACCCCCAAAGTCAAGCAAGTGTTTTAAAAATTTATTTGTGCTTATTGCCACAAGGTCTGCAATTGCCATGGCTTACAATTATTATAGAATTGCGTAACGAAATTGCTTACCACTTCATCGACGGAAGGCATGAATTGGCGTTTTTTTTTCCAAGCGCAAAGACAACGAATTTTAATACTACTACACTTAAAAAATATTTGCTTATTGATTTGTTTCATAGGATTTTATCATCAGTGTATTAATATGAGAAATAAAGTGAATAGCTTTTGTACCTTTTAATTTTAATAATAACTTTGAAAACTCCAAAATATCTTTAAAACCTTACTTTAACTAGCGCTCAGAGCGGACTATTGTCTATTAATTATATATCAGCGTAACACAAAAATTAATTTAAAAATTGGTACTCTGTGCTTCTTTTTTCTACCATAGAATTATACACAGTCGCCTCGCAACTTGTGGCAATTCTCTTTCTTCAAATTATCTTAGCGGGTTATGAAAATTAACTTAAAAATTGCGCAAAACATGTCTTTTGCTATTTATGAGCACATGCGCCAAATTTTCAACATTTCCACACTTATTACTGTATGTTTATGCAGGTGAGCAATTCAAGTGCGATGTTTCATTATCCCGTTACGGGAAGGTGATTTAGGTAAGACACGATCTAATGACTGCTAAGCGTAAAGTTCGCGACTTTCATAAGGAGTGAATTACATTGAATAATTGCAATTGCGCGCATAATTCGCGTTACGTGGAAATCACATATGCTTCAATTATTTTTGTGCATTTACTTCCCAAAATAGAGCAAATGCACGCAATTACTCTTGTAGATTTAGCACCTCGTTAAAATCAGTGGTAGATTGAAAATGTGGGGGTCTTGTGAAAGTCCGAAGTCGTTGAATAATTCTTTTGATGTTGAGTTACCGCTTTGCAAAATTTTTTAAGCAAGGATATGTAACCTTTTACAATTTTTTCTGTTGCACATTCCAAATTATTGCGGAATGCAAATTAAAGTTTTTATTAATAATTTTTGTTTATCCGGGAAAATATATATATTTTTGTATTTACAAATTTGCGGTAATCTTTTTAAAAACTCAAATTTAGACAAACTTAGTATAAGTAATCATTATAATTATAAATAATCATTACTCGTAAAAACAATATACAGTACTGTGAATATTTTTAGGACCACTTCAACTTTTTGGGAACCTTTAATTTTCCGAAACATGGCTTTTTTAAGTTGGACAGAGGGGGGAAAATTAATGGAAAAGGAAACATTGAGATTTAAATTTAGCCCTGAATTGATTTCTCTCCTTTGTCGAACCTAAAGAAAGTATGATTCAGAAAATTATAAGTTCCCGAAAATGGTTCTAAAAATGTTCACAGTTCTGTGTACAAGTCATTCAATGATTTTCAGCTGCAGTTAAGAATATATTCTTCTGAGAATTATTCAACAGCGAAGTATAGTTGTAATAATTACAAATTCTTATCATATTGAAATGTACTAATAATGCATTTTGTTTCATTGCAGTTTCTATGACGAGTGCAAAAGACGTTACACCATTAAACTATGGAAAACATTCACAGACTGCTTTAACTGCTTGCCTGTTGCAGCTATCGGTAAGAAAAAAATGCATTTATCTAAATATTTCAAATATATATTTCTAAATACGCTTTTTAATTATTTAATTTAAACAAATTTGTCATCTATTGTTACAGTCGATGAAAAAATCTTCTGCTGCCATGGTGGTCTAAGTCCAGATCTCACATCAATGGAACAAATTAGACGCATCATGAGACCAACTGATGTACCAGATCAGGGACTTCTTTGTGATCTCCTGTGGTCAGACCCAGATAAAGATACAATGGGTTGGGGAGAGAATGATCGTGGCGTTAGTTTTACATTTGGAGCTGAGGTGAGTTATTTACTTTTGGTTTTAAAATTAAATTATAAAAATTACCAAAAAAGCAAGGGATAAAGCTTTGAACAAATGTGCCTGGAGTTTTGTCTTTTGACAAAAAAAAAATGCATGCGATAAGTCGTGCTAGTCAATAAATTATAATAAAACTTGTTAAGAAATATTTTGAAACTGAACAAAAATTGTCACCTTCGACTCGATTTTCTTGTGCGCTCTGCTTCCGAATTTATTTTGGTGCTAAATAAGACTTCATTAACCATTTTACAAGCGTTTTATTTGCGTCGTCGGTTCATTATGAAAAACATATATCAAATCGCAGCGAAAATATTTCCAGGCAACATTTATTTTTTTAATGTGACAAGGAGACGATGAATAGCCGTTTAAAATTCATTTCCCACTCATAGGCGACCGGAAGTTGTAAATAATTTGCTTAATTGCGTTCGAGTGTTACTTGGTCTACTCGTGCTGCGAATTGAAAAGACGAGATTGATCGATTGGTTTTTGATTTATACCGCATTTCCGCTCAAATAAGACCGATTTGGTTTTTTTTCCGAAAGTTGCTTTAACAAATTTCCAACGAACGAAGTAAAGTAGATAAGCATTATCGTATCAAAATCGTTGATAGTTTGTGAGGTGATAAACTTTTTCTCTTACATGTGGAACGATAGTTCTAGATGTGCATTATCTACTAATTAGCTGGAAAGGTACTTAAGGGGACAAATTAATGATAAGAGAATACTGATAATTACGGTGACCTCGCGAAAATGATTTCGTATATTTTTTATAATTGATTATTTACAAGTAAAATAAATAGAGAAAGGCAACTTTTATTGGCCTAAGAATGAAAATCAAACTAGCTACAATTTAACACATTGAATTTGGTTGTTGTGTAATAATAAATAAATAAATAATAACGAGGTAGACTCTAAGCTTAGAATAATAATTGAATTATTTACTTAGATAGCCTTAAGAAAAAATGAATTATTTTAGTTAGAATATGTTAGGAACTAGAAATAATGCGCCATATGGGCTCAGATACTCAACCCGTTTAAGAATTCAAAATTATAAAACTCGATGGAATATTACTTTAGAAGCATTACTCTTTTTATATCCATTATGAAATGCCCTTTTGTCCGTGTTTTCAGGGGAGTAAACCTCAAAGTGGAACGGTTGTGGGAGTTGAATATATCAAAAGTACATAACTTCAAAGCATTTGAATAAAAATGAATGCATTTTACTGAAACGCGTTCTCCTTTATTTCTGGTTGCTTTGTGTATTATATTCACTTTGAAACTATTTCCACCACTGTTGCTGTAAATCGATTAAACAATTATAAATTAAATATGTAAACTAAATCTAATAAATGGTTTTAAAAATTTCTTTCAGGTTGTTGGTAAATTTCTGCAGAAGCATGACTTTGATCTGATATGTCGGGCTCATCAAGTAGTGGAAGACGGCTATGAGTTCTTCGCAAAACGGCAGTTGGTGACATTATTCTCAGCTCCAAATTACTGTGGTGAATTCGATAATGCCGGTAAAATAAAAAAATTCATTTTATATTACAAAAAAAATGTTATAGATTTACTCAAAATTATTATTTTTCTCTTGTTTGATTCATCCTTTCAGGTGCGATGATGTCCGTGGATGATACATTGATGTGCTCTTTCCAGATATTGAAACCAGCTGATAAACGTAGACTTCTTTATCCAAGCTTCGGTGGTCAGGGGAGGCCATTAACTCCTCCACGTGGCGCAAATAATAAAAGTAAAAAGAAATAAGTTTATTATTATTATTATTTTGAATTAACAATTAATAAGTATAAAGATTATATAAGAAGAATACAAACACTTTTAAGTAAGAAGAATCAAGTATAGAAGAAAGTGGAAATCATCAATATTTAGCTATAACGAAGAGTACACCATTTTACAGACAAACAAGCTAAGAATTCAGTAATAATAAAAAGCAACTATTTAGTAAGAACAAAGTAAAAATTACCGAAAACTACTACAGGGGGAAATATGGACAAATTAAAATTATAAAAACTTAAATTACAACAACTACAGCAAAAACAACAAATAACACGCAATTTTTATCGCGGCAGGGCAATTACACCTATTTGCCCCATTTTTAATTGGAGTTTTGTCGTCCTTTCCGGAAAAGATATACAGCGAAACAAGTCGTGTATGTTTTTATATAATTATTAAATGTTTAACAGCCACAGATACACAAATAGAATGCGAACAGTTTAAGTGTACTTTTTGCTTTCTTTGCAAATAGAAACATGATTAGTTAAACGAAAATAATAATAATGGTAAACGAATAAAAGAAAAATTTTGTCAGTAAAAAGGGAATTTGCAATGTTTTAAAGAAACGGCGCCACGGCATTTTGTATTTAAAAGTGAGAAATAAGAACATGACCACCCCGACCACCTTTAAAGCCTGTTTTTTTTAATCTTATTTTTTTGCTTTTGAAATTATCTAGAGAAAAGAAAAAAGCTGGGAAATTAAATTCAAACCATTTTTACTTGTTCTTTTCCTGTTTGATGTTTAATATGCTTTTGTTGTTCCTCTTTTTTCACGTTGTTTTCTTTCCAGTTCCAATAATTTGATTTGCTTTTATTTATTTTCTCATCTTTTTTTGGTACGTATTTTTCATAATAATTTTTATCGCTGAACTTTTATCGTTTTGATTTCCTTCTGAAATTATATTTTTTCCGTTTGATGTTATCGTAAAGAAGAAACCAGAGAATAGCTCATTAGTATTAATAATTATTTTTAGTGTAGCCCCCTTGGGTTTGAAATATTGAAATGAAAAAAGTGAATATTGTGGTAACAATTTGATGTTCTGCTTGACAGACCAATTAAAACTAAAACAATCAGTTTATCACTTTTGTACACAATAACGCCAGGACAAATACCATCCATTTTGCAACAATAATGAAAAGACAAACAAAATGAACATTTTAAATACTCAACAAATTAAAACGGCCAAAACAGGACAGCTTTTCTAGTATCCATAATATGCTTTTACAAAAAACAGTGTAACTACAAAAAATATAATGTTTAGCCTTATGCAGATTCTCTAAGTGCAATTTGTTGGCTATTTTTGTTTTCAAATAACTATTAAGAGGTATTTGTGAAGGTTTTAACCCGTTTCGTCTGATGATTTTCAAACTGAGAATCAAATAAAATAGTCACTGTTTTTTTTTGTGTAATGCGATTTCTTGGACAATTGTGAATTGTGTTTTTGGATAGGCTATTTCTCGAGCGCGTTTAGAAGGCCTACCCATATTAAAAAACAACCCAAGCGGAGGGCACTGCGACCAAACGGTCTTTTGTGCCGAAGCCCCGTTAGTGGAGTAGACGATCTGCTACCCTAAGGAAAGCCAGAAGGTCACCCTCAGAAGATTTAGTTTAAGTTAATATGTATGTATACATAGGAAAGATTTGAAGTTGGTCGTTTTTTTTTAATTATTTCATTATTTGTTAAAAAACAAGAAGCGATTAACAGGCATTTCAGTTCATCCAAAGGTGATTCCCCCTTTTTTTGGCTTGTTATATGTCATCTATTAGGTTTCTTTAGGGTGATTTACAACGCTATTCGAATTTTATGAATTTTTCTAATCAGGGACAAGGTTAAAAATGAGTCCGGACGATAAGAATATGTTGTGCATAATTTTGTAATTTGAGTTACACAAACAAATCACAATTGGAAAATCATAGAAAAAACGGGTTGAAGCGATTAAAAATTACTAAATTACTGTCAAGGAAAGAAAACAAGATTGGTAACCTTAAAGGATTGGAAAACGGCACAAAAAACACTTTGTTCGTACATATTCTTCCTCTGACAAAAATTAATAATTTGTATAAACAAAAAGGAACAATAATTAAGGAATTCACAAGACAAAACAAAATGAAATATTACTTTAGCTTTGAAATTGCGAAAAATATATATATATTTAAGTATAAAAATTAGTGAGAAAAATTTAATAAAAGATAAATGGCTGTAAAGAGATCTGTTAAAAATTTTAAGAAAAATACGTAAAAGCAAACTTAGTTGTTAAATGCAGAAAATGTCCTCTATTCAGAAGAAAAACACGCAGAGAAGCAACAATTAAATGCTTGTTTGTTTCATAATATTAATTTTTTGTTCACGAGAATTTTGCAATTTTGAGAGTATAGTTTTGGAACAAAAATAAATTATTTTTGGTGAAAAGA
This sequence comes from Machimus atricapillus, assembly GCA_933228815.1. Taxonomy (NCBI): domain Eukaryota; kingdom Metazoa; phylum Arthropoda; class Insecta; order Diptera; family Asilidae; genus Machimus; species Machimus atricapillus. The sequence continues at coordinate 11,323,974 of OW121785.1, forward strand.
AAACAATAACAAGCATAAGGTTTTGCAATATCCACATGTGTTGGTATTAACAAACGATGTTTAAATTTTTTTTTATTTCGTTTTTTCTGATTAACGTCTTTTACTACTGTTTAAGAGCATATGTATATGTGTCCTCAATAATATTACTTTCTTCTATAGTTATAACCAAGTGGAAAACAAAGAATCTATTATATACAACATGAGAAAACAACGGAATGAAAGATGGACTTTTTTATTCAGTAGATAAAGCTAAATGTGGTTTTGTTCGCCCCCCAAAACAAAAATTGATTACGAAAAGAAAGATAAAACAAAATAAAATCCAATTTTCCTCATAGATAAAATTAAACCTTTGTTAACTTGAGTTGCAGTGTTTGTGGTGTTTCCTACCTGCGAATTTTGATCAAATCCCTCGTTGGATGAACGATGATGATTTTTTTTTAATTTTTCTCCAGTTTATGCAGTCCCAATGTTATGTTTCGCACAATTTATTTATTTTGGTGACATTGTAGTATTTGCCTTAAAAAATTACACTATGTTTTTGGATTATTTACTCTGTCAATTATTGGACCTTGGTTTGAGCAAAATGTCTCCTAAATTGATTCGTATTTTTATAGCTGAATTATAATATGGCTGAATAGGTTATAACTATTTATGTTCAAGATTTCATGAAAACATCAATTGTATGTATAAAGTGCATATTAAAGCGAATTCAGCAACAGTTATAGAAAGTAAGAGTCAGTAAGGTGACATCGGAGTCTGTTCTGTAGTCATGCCGCAAAAATTCCAATATCTTGTTTCACTTTTCATAGTTAATTTGCATGTCCTATTTTTTCTTCAAATATTAAGATGCAATTTATCTTTTTAAATAAAACAATTGTTGGATTTTTACGGTACGGCTAGAGTGGTAATTTTATTTAAATCCATGTTTGTTTGTGGTGAAATTATGTGTAATGTGAAATGTAAAAAGGACAATGGTTACACATGATTAAGCTATGAGGAGATGTAATGACCCAATTAAAATACCTTCAGAACAGAACTCGTGCTTTCTAAGAGAACCAAATACATATAGCACAATCTATCAAGTTTTTTTTGTTCATGTAAAACGAAATTATAGTGTTATTCATTATTAGCCAAACTCTTTTTTGACTCGACAATTTTTGTGGTGTATTAATATGTTTAAAAGTGTGGGCTACACCAAAAGAACTGGTTACAAGTATATCTGGCACCTTCACGATTTTGAGAATAACTTGTCTAAAGTGGTTCTGAGTTAAGTTTTTAATCGAAGATGATGCCATGATTTTCAAAAAATTGAAATGCCGTTTATTTTGCCGCAGTTAATTTTTTCTGTCATCGGTATACGAACGAAGTGTTATAATCGACGAACAAAAATAGAAAATATTCACAATATGATATAAATGAAGATGGATACATGCAGCTTGTTCAGCAATTCTGTTCTAGGATGACTAACATTTTCGACGTAGATCGATCATATGGACCGAGCGAATCACGGAGAAATACTCACAGAGTTAAGAGCTATTTTCTCAATGCTAATGGCTGTGAGACATGGACAATATTCTGAAAACTAATTTTACTTGCTCGGTATAGTTGGGTCAAAGGGACCAGACAATGGTAAATATTAAAAAGAAACAAGCAAGAAGATAAAGATAATGTAAAATTTTTAAAAGCACAAAATTTATGATGAACAGATTACTTGAAGAACAGTAAGCAAGATTTGTTTACTCTGCAACCCGAATTTCACTAAGAAAAGCTGCTGATATCGAAATATCCTGAGAGATTTAATTGTTAAACCGATTCCTTCTTGTTTCAGGGAAGCAGTTCTGAAATTCTACCCTCATCATCACCAGGGACTTTAGAGATATCAAAATTTGGGGCAACACCTGATTCTGGGTACTCATTTTGGAGAATGTTACAAAACGTATTTGTATCTATGACTGAAATGCGAAAAAATGTGTTATGTACGTAATTTCGTACGTTTCGTATAGTTTTTAATAATAACACATTCGACTTTTCATGAGATCATGTTACATCGCCGTAAAAAGTTTTTGCCCTTTGAGGAACACTTAATACGAAAAATCTAAAGTTATGATATACTTTTGACTAGTTCTTTATGTTGGTCTTTAAAGTTCCAAAAATATGGATGTTTTCTACAGACTAGAAGTTTATTTATTATTTCATTATATACAAATGTTGTTGAAAAAGAGTTTGGGTGGTTGTAATATTTGTAAATAATAGTCGCAATCAATGGTTTATGTATAATATATTTAAAATAAGTGTAGAACGTTTCCCTTTGACACGTATCATTTAAAAATTCACTTTTAGAATTAGCTAGCATTAGATGTCCTCCAGTTGTTGCACAAGACATGGCACATATTCACAAAAGCATTTACTAACAAATATTTTCCTCTAGCAATATCGTAGATTTATTATTTTCAAAACCTAAAAAATGCAAAGGCGCAAATGATACAATTGGTTTTATTACGAAAGAAGTAAATTACAAAATATATTACTCTCCGAAAAGACAAAAGTAAAACGATAAGAAACGGCTTAAAATATGGTATTTCACATGTTTGAACAGTGGTTTGATTAAACATCGCTTGTTTTGCCAACTTTTTTCTAATAAAGAAAGATTTGTCGAACACACCATTCAAAATGCATTATATGTTCCCTTTATTTTTATTTTGTTAACTTTAAATGGTTCATTAACTTTTGGTTTGTTCATGTTTTTTGTTTACATTATTTCGTTTCATTATGTTTTTTTTTTTATATAAGAAAACATAAAGTTTTGTTCATATGCTAAAAAAGTAAGCTGAATTTAATTTCTCTCATTTTTCTTAAGTAACTGCAGTGCTACAGTTAAATAGTTGATTTGAAAAAAAGAGTTGCCAAAAAAGAAAAATTTGTTTATATAAAATAGTTATTTTTTTCATAGTGAGACATCATTCTAACGCATTTCTTTTTTCTTTTTTGATTTTATCTATGCAGACACATCCCGAAGGAACTGAAATATGGGCGGCGATAGCAAAGCCGATCGCGTCAAAAAGAAAAGAAAAAATTGTGTATTGCTCCTCCTTCTTCCGACTTGCAAGAGTTAAGCGATTTAATAATATATAAAAGAAAAAGTAAAAAAAAACCAAGTTAACAATGAATTAAAAAAGAGCATAAAAGTAAGACTCGAACAGAATAGATAAAGTAAAACGAACAAACAATCAGGACGACGATTTCAAGCATATTTACGAATATTCTTAATTACAATTATACACATAAAGTTTTTAGTAAATAACAAAATTGCTGAGAGAAGAAGGACACAAGAGACATCTTACTGTAATTTAAAGCCTTTGTAATTTAACCCACGACATATACAACGCCATTATATAGAATTTATAAACCTTTTTAATGTTTTTTTTTTTTTTTTTTTTTAGGGTTCCGTAGCAAAACAAGGAACCCTTATAGTTTCAACATGTCCGTCCGTATGTCACAGTCATTTTATTCAGACTATTAAGACTATTAATCTTTACTTATCCCCGGTTTCTTAAAGCGTTTTCAAAATTATGTCCCGTTTTTGAAATATTCGACTCCACAGTAGCCATTTTCGATTAGGTTTGTGTCGGTCAATATGAATGCAATTTCGGAAAAATCTGAAAAATTCTAGTATACTAGCACATATACTGAAATTATTTTTAGAAATAACACGAACAGTTTACGAGATATAGCTGACCGATTTATGGTTATTTGGACTCAAACAACTGTTCGGGAAAAACCGCGCGCGGATTTGCATGTGGATGCGCAAATATGTATATGTGTGTGTAATTATGTACATATGTATACATTTTTTATTAGTATTGTATTATTCGTGTTTAATCGTTTCTGATCATGCTACGGAACCTTACACCGCTTTTTTAAAAAATATCTTTTTGACTTTTCGAAGTGTCTTACAACTGAATTATCATTAATTTTTTTACTTGATATTTTGTTCGTTACATTACTTCTCATTAAATGGACGCAATGGAGCACAGATTCACTATTACATTTTTTATACACTTTCGATTCGTGCGCTGAAGACATTCATTCATCCACCCACTCGATCCATCCAGTCACACATGCGACGTAGTTTCTCAGTTTTGTTCTTTATTTCTATTTTACTTTGCCTAAAGACGGTGTCATAATGACTTCTTTTTACTACTTGTGTAAACACTGGAACTTTTCTGAGAGTAAGAAACAAGCGTAATAGTAAAACAAAAAACATTTTCATAATTTGTTGTGAAATAAAATTACTTTTTTTGTCAATAAAAAAAATTATCGAAAACAAAGTCGTTCGTGTCTTTTGTACGTCTCTGCATTGTACATCTTTTTTTTTTTATTCTGGTGACTTAAAATCTTAGTTATTGACACTTATCATTTGCGCTAACATTAGATGTTCATTAATGCCCTGTATGTCATAGCTTTGTAGCTGCTAATTAAAGCTTTTATTTTTAAGAGACTAAAGGCGTGTGGTGCTTCGTCAACAACTGCTGCATGCGTAGGGGACTTGGCTTAAAAATGCTTTGTATCTAACTAACTTGCTGATATATTTGCCAAGAGTACACTAATTGCCTTTTTAATCATAAAATTGTGTATGTACTTAACTTTTGAAAATGGGACTTGCTTTTCAGACATTTGATTTTTATTTGAAGGGCGTTTTTTTACTGTGAAAGTCACTGCGTGTATCTCGTCGTTGGAATTTTAAATTGTCTAGTAAATCATCTATAAGGATTTTGTTGTCGTTTTAACACATTGTTGACCGGCAATTTTACACAGAAACAATTTCATGTCACCGGAAATATGTAGAACAGAACACTAAAGAATAAATTTTATTTATTCTTGGGAAATAGAGCGGATTCGACTAAACGCGATGAACAATGTCTTTGCAATATTTTATATCGCCCGGGGTTTTATAAACTGAAATAGATAATGCAAGTACAAAGACGAGTTAACTCGTGATCAGTCAACAACGTTTGGGTATGAAAACACGAGTTAACACGTGACCGGTCAACAAAGTGTTGATCAACGAAGCAGAAGTGACTTTATTTTACCTTGAGTTGCATTACGGAAAACGAAAGGAACATTTTGATTTTCGTGTACCTGAATTGAAAGCAAAAGTTTCAAGAAGTGTTATAACAATTCAAAGCAATTCAGCTATAAAAAACAAAACTGTTCATTTTGTTTTCTGTAATGGCGGCTTTGATTTCGTACAAATAAAATATGTATTCTTGATTAGTTTAAGTAGTTTTCTTTGGTCCTTTTTGGAAATGTTAATTGTACCACTATTGTAATATTGAGCAGTTTACAGGCATCCACTTGTCCTTATTATTTATTAACTGAAGGAGATATCTAACAGTTAAATTACAAGCATAATTTTTTTTTTTATAAAACCATAGCAAAACAATATTTTATATTTCTGGTATCCGTTGACTCTCCTTTTAAAAATTCATATTGGATTTCCTAGTAAAGTTATCAACAAATTAAGAAATTAAATGCAAATTCATAGTGGCATTTAATTAAGTGATACATACTTTCGGAGTCACATTTTATTTATATCTATTTAGTTAACAAAAATTTTCTTCTTTTTAAATATAAGCATCCCTGAGTTTTTTTTTCAGAAAAATAGATGTGTGAAACATAAGACTATTTTAAAAACTGAAACGAAATAAATTTCAGTTAAGGTAAGTAAGTAATCAAAGTATGTATGTATGTATATATAAAACACAGATTTGGTATTTGGATTTGGACTTTTTGGGATGTAGTTAATCGGAGTGCTTTGCTTTTAGCTGAATTTCGTCTAAAAGTTGTTTACAAAATCTGCATTAAAAAATGAGGATTTGAGAATTTTAGTTCGAATAGAATAAATTTTTCAGTAATAAATATCATTATAATAAAAATAAAAAAGATATGTTCTTTTTGACCAAACTTTAAAAATAATTTTTAGAATATATCCACAAAAGAATATTTAGAAAATGATTCTCATTTCTATTTACATATGTATATTAATTTGATGAGGACTGCCACAAATAGTAGCATCCACTCTTTAATTTAATGATGGCCTAGAAAATGTATGGAATTACATAGAAAGTTGCAAACCACATCGACGTTTCGTAGGATTGCTTATTTAAAATTTAGTTTCAAAGTTTCATAAATTCAAAATGACAGGCTCCTAAATGTTAAATTTTATTTAATTGCAAGGAACGGGGCGCGATCCCCCATTTCCTTTGCCACGAAATCAATCTCGACAAAATCCACCATGAAAAAATCCCCTACAACAAAATTCCCATTTTTGAACTTGGGGATATTTGGAGGATTTTACATTTTTGAATATTTTCGAATAGCCCAGATTCAGCTGTACCAGAACCACGACGAGGATGTGTTCCATTTTGTTACAAGTTTTAATTTTAGTTTTATTTATGTTTGTTTTTTAGTTTTTTTTTTGTTTTTTTTTATAAGTTGGAATTTTATTGTTTATGGGAAGGAACTGTTTCAAAATAAGGATGGTGATTGAAAGTAAAGGTGTCTCGGCATTCAATGGGATGTCATCAGTCAGTATACCAACTTTTAAATCACAATGAATTACGAGTACTAACCCGAGATCGTTTTTTTCACATAATCCAGAATCAGAGCCGGAACCCGATGAAAAGAACGCAGCTATGTATTTACATATAAAGTGTTTTGAAGTTCAATTCTTTGATAATTTTATTTTTACGATTTAATTCATAAACAAGTACACTAAATTTTGCAACGGGCCCCATTTTTCTAATTAAAATAATTTGCTTAGTAGGCCAGATTTTTCAGAAGGACGACAATTTCAGAGATATTTTGTTTCATGCGATTTTGGAATAGCAAAGGAAATTTCAGAAAGTATTATTATATCTTTGTAATTTGAATTTTGTATTTTAGCAGAGCTGTGATTCAGAGTATAGTGTGGAATATTAGAGTATGTTGCTTTTTGAATTACAACTGGCTTTTCTTTTAAATATCTACCTATTTTCTCAGATAGATTTTGGTTGTATAATTGCTATGGAAATCAAGAAGAAGGCTTGTGTTTGAAACAACTTTCAAAATTCGTTGCTTAGTAAGTAGGAACTTTATAAAATCCTTAAAATTTCCATTAAAAAAACATGGAAAAGTCAAAATTCTATCCGCAACATTTATGTAAATGTTATTGCCAGAAATCGTGCTTCTGTGAATCAGTGGAAAAACCGATGGGTACACATCCGAAGTTCGTAAAACTTCGCAGTGAGTCAGGATTTATTAAGCCAAAGAGTGAGCGAATCCTGTTCTCGGGCCCCAATTCGAGGTGCACGAGCAGGACCAGCGCCGGGAGCACCCCGCATCAATTAGGCCCCACCTCGAGCTCTGAGTTCGAAAGAAAGAGCAACACCTCCTCCGACTTGACGATGACAAATAATCGGATTAATTACGAGCGTGCAAAGCAGGCCCTCGCGGAGCCTTCTGTGGCCCATAGCACCCACAGCAGGGACTGGAATGTGAGTAATTGCCCCAGCGGCCCTCAGGTGTTTCATGCAAACCTCGAAGAGGACCGGATCAAAGGCTTAAACGATTTCCGGCTGGAGAATTCCCAGGACTGCTTTAGCGTTTTAAGTCGGCACTCCATCAACCAACGTCTGGGAAAGTACAGGAAGATCCCCGAGGACCATATTTGCGAGTTTGTCTACCGATTGAACTCCAGGGGGCTCCTGAGTCCTACGAACATTGATGACGACGGACGATTGGTTTGCGCTGTATGCCAGAAGACGGAGAAGTCCCTGGACCCAATGGGTGTTGTAACGATGCATGAAACTGATAAGCCCCATAAAGTCATTTTACAGATTTCGGATGATGTTTCACAAACAGGGAAGGGAACCCGATTGTGGACTCCTGCTAGAAATAACGTTCCTGCGAATAGTCTCGCTCTGAGATATCAGCGGCTAATATAATTGTAAATTTAAAATAAGGTAATTAAAATTCATTGTAATATATAAATATGTAATATTATGCCACTGCGATTGTGCTCATACATTTTGATATTAAATATTCCTTAAGAAAGTCATTACAGGCTGATTTTATTTATCTTGTAAGCCTCACTTTGCAACGTTTGCCTACCAAACCAACTATGAGATTTTGATTTTTTGTAGATACCCAGATAGACAAGAACCGATTTAAAATCGATGTGGAATTGATTCCTGGGTATCAAAGAATCGATTCTTTTCTGATGGGAAAGTAATTTGTTTTGTATGGAGAATGTCCGCTTTTTGAGCTGTAATTATCCAGCCAATAAAAAACTGATTCCAGGAATAAGAACAGAACTTCACAAGCGAAATGGTTAAACACTTAAACAAAAAGGAAACAGTAACTATAAAGCTCTCTTTGACATAAACAATATAACAAAATAGCAGACTTGTCACGAAACAAATCGCAAAATAATCAGGAATCGATTTAAAACTGATTCCCAGCGTGGATTATTTTCATTGGCCATGGAGTCGACCAATAAATATGTGTCTAATGGTAGGAATCACTTTTTCATCAGTTTTTCATTAGTTTATTTTGCTTTAAAGCAGTTCTGATTCTTTTGTGTTCTTAAAATCAGTTTTTCTTCTATTCCAAAGTGAAAAAAATTGATTCCAATTTCTATCTGGGTAAATAAGATTCTCTAATATATTCGAAATATTTGAATGTTTTCTACACTCTATTTTAAATAAAATATTAAGAAGTTGTTTCATTCAAATTCATTATTGTTGGCAAGATAAACAGCTCAATCTAATTTAAGAAGTCTATTTGCTGAATTGTGCGAAATAAATGTTGGGCTCATTAATCTCAACTTCGGTATTTTATTTTGATTCATTTAAAATTTACTGCTGTGAAAGTATGAACAAAATTAAATTAAAGAGGTTTTGGCTACTATACTTACAATATTAATATTAATGTATATCCTCGAATTTTATTAGACTTTTGAAATTAGCGGAAAAACCCCACACGCCCACTTCAAAGATTTAGTAAAATGTTCGGATGTAACTGGAGGATGGAATTATTTCATCCGTTTTAGGTCTTCCTACTTTCTGAAGGAGGTTCAATTTTTTACATTTTTCCAGCCGTTTACTTCCGCGCCTTTTATTTGGCGAAATTCCTTAACAAATAAAAAAAAAACGTGTCCGCAAACAATAGTACAAACATTTTGCTTGTATAAAATATAAAAATATTTTTGTAAGCTTTGTTAAACAACAAAAGATAAGCTTACAACGTTAACGTTCTCTTCAAGTTTTTTTAATTTTTGATTTTTTCCCGTCGTTTCTTTTCTTTTCTTGGCGCACCATCGTACAGAGGAGTTCAAGGGTAAAACATCGTCGATGAATCGCCTGTAAATTGTACAACAAAGGTTAAGACAAGCGGGTAGAGGTGATTGACGATGATTTTGGTTCAAGAAACCACGAGAAACGGTGGAAACAGTAGAAAAAATTTCGAAATGGTCCCCCGGTGCACCGCCGATTGCTTGCGATGTCCATGCTAAAAACTAAAAACTAAAAAGGTGCATTCGATTTTGCGCGCTGTTGCAAAAGATCGTTATGGAGCAGTCGCTCCGTTGGGGTCTAAGTAAGCAAACAGAGGAACGAGGCAACCTGAGCTTTAATCTCTCAACAAAATTAAAAGAGATTTTTTTTTTATGGTGCGATCGAGGTGAAGTATAAAAACCGCAGATTAAGTAACCCTGGGCTCACTCCGAGTACAGATTCAATTCAGAAAAGTTCGACGCACGAACTGTCGATCGTGTGTTGGGTCGCAGAGTCGTTAAACCGCCACTTTGAAATCGATCGTAATTAATTAGCACGCAGATCGATCGATTTGACCGCGCACATCTCGTGTGATCGTAATTAATTTGCTGTTAAAAATTTTGTGACATTAGTTTTGTGACCGATATTTTTTTTTTTTGTGATTGGCGATCAAGATGAATTACTTAACCCAAATTGGAATTCTGGCCCTGTTCGTACTTCAAGTCTTTGCCGGTGGCAAAGATTTACGTATGTCGAAAATATTTTATCTCATGTTTTGCTTGTTACCTATATTTTTAACTAGGTGGTTAACGTGTTAAAAGCATAATTATTAACGCTTTTGCCAATTAATGATTCTTTTCATCGACGCGTGGACGATTGCGCAAAATTAAACGGCTGTTTTGTTTTTGTTTTGGCACAGTGCCCCTGTACGACCGAGGAACTTGCGCGCGTATCAAAGTTAATCTAAGATTTTATCGAATGGGCAAGACTTTGGCATGACTTACTTTATGCAAACTGCATGGGGGATAAACTGCTTTTTTATTATAGGCAATGTTTCGACATTTTTCAACCTGCCTTTATGGGCATTCCAGAAAAAAATGCGCTGCAACTTGTTGAATATTCGAAATGGTTGAGTGGATATTACCTCTACTTTCTTTTTAGTGTAACGATTACTTTCGCACAGAAAAAGGAAATTTTTGTGTAGTGTTACGTAACTTTGAAGGGGACCTTGAATGCTTTCGTTTAGTTTTATTGTTTTATTACATATACTCGTAAAGTATGAAAACGGAGACTTTATCCAGCAGTTTGAATTGAATAATGTATAACAAAAAAACTTTATTTTTAACAACTATATTTTTGAATCTTTTTAAATGAAATGTCGTTAAAGGTTTCAAGTGATCGCTGCAGAATTTTAGAACCATATGATAGTTAAAGTTCAATAGTTTCTTATTTGAGTATAATTGGGACGTATTTGTTTGCTGTTAGCGTTTTTGTAATAACAAAATACATAATTTAACATCTCATATGAATTTATTGAGACTTTGTAAATTGACATGTACGTATAACGGTATATTGAATTCAGCTAATAATGCTAAAATGATTTCTGCAGCCAGTCGCAAACATTAAATTAGGTTTTTTGATCAAGAACACAAGAGCTTTAATTGGTTCTTATTTTAATTTGATAAAGGCAAATCATTATGGTGTTTTTACTAAAGTAGGTAAAAATTAGAAAATAGTAAACTTTAAAAAGGTTCTGGCGCTATTAGGCTTTGTAGGATTGGAGGTTAGAGAAAAGGAAGCTTTGAAGTTTGAAGCTTGCTTACTCGACACTACACAACACAAAAATTTAATTCAGCTAAGCTGACCTTTCAGTCGATTTCTCGATAATTGGAAATCGATCTTTACATAATCGATATCGTGACATTGACGTCAAAAGTTCGTTTTTTTTCCATAATTTGTGATGTTGTATCAAAATGCATAAATGTATAATTCAACTCCATTTAATTCATGGACCAACACCCGAATAAAGACCGTGATCTTTACTAGCTGCTTTTCTTTTGAATTGTAGGCTCTTAAGACCTCTCTGAGTTTATCATGAAATCATAGACAATCACTTTTATCAAGCCCATAATCTTTCCGGATTAAAAAATATCCGCTAACGCATCGCATGTTATTAGTTCACCACATATCAAAAAAAGGTTAGTAACCTGCATTTGCCGGAATTAGCTGTCAATCATTCGTAAATTACATAAACGTTTAAAAAAAGCGAAAAGCCTCCTCCCAGCAAGTGTTTGGGAGCTTTCTTCGATTAGAGCCAATTATTACCCAAACAGGTGAAAGTGCGAAAATCGATGGTAAAAGTACAAAGACCTTTTCATCCTAGGTGAGGTCGTCAACTAGCTTGATCTTTTCTAATGCCCCAAAAAACAGGGGAGTCGAATCAGTAACACAAACAAAAATATGCGATTGATTAGGTAACCCAGGCTCTTGCAGCATTCGACGAGGTGGCTTCAAAGATCATCAGGGTCAAGATCGATCACCGATCAGCTTTTTTGATATTGATCTTATTTCTCCTTCTGGTTGATTTTTGGATACTTTTCTCAATATTTCCAAATTAGGCGAAATGCGTTTTATTTCTCCTTGATTAAATTTTCAATTTATTTTTCAAGCTGTCTTTTACACCTTCGACATTTTTAAACTTAACCAAAGATTGAGTTAAATTCATAGGTTTGATTTTAGCTTGAACTAAATAAGTAATTTCTGTCATTTTACCGAGTTAAGTTGTTAAGGTTGGAAATAAAAAATTGGGTATAAATCAAAAATGCGATTTTCCTCAAAAATCAAGACTTTTTCGAAAATAAAACTACTGATAATATACATACATACATATATACATACATCTATTTCTTTTCTTTTAAATCCAAAAGCTGCTGAGTTTGAGAGATGTAAAAGAGACGAAAATTTTGATAAGTGTCTTGTGGAGGCTGTCAACAAAGCTTTAGTAATACTTAAAGATGGTAAGTACTCGTAAATATTTTTTACACAAAAAAATACCTTGAAAATCTGGACTTTATACAATTAAATGAATAATATGAATAATTTACAATTCATTTTTACTTTGTGTATAAGATGCAAAAATTGTCCTTGTCAACTATGTAGAAGAAAGCAGTAAACTCAAAAAACAAAAAATCACACATTTTCTATTTTCAAAGATTTCTTAAGTTATTCAAATTATGAACTGCATGCATCAGTTTTAAACGTGCTCAGAATTAAGAACATCTTGAATTACTCAAGAATGCGTAAGAAATCATCTGTACGCTTGCTGATCAGAGATTTAAAAATTCCAATCCGCGTAACGTAGCAGTTGTCTTGAATTACAAAAAGGAAATATAGGAAAATGTGTTCAAGGTTGTCTAATTGTTTGTTAATAAATGAAACAGAGATAAAAATCAGTATTAGTTTTGAGTTCATTATTTTATTATAGTGACTTGTATAATATTTTTGTTTTTTTTCAAAACAATTTCAGGCTATCCTTCCTTCGATATCCCGCCATTGGAGCCTCTTCGAGTTCCGACTCTTGTTGTAGAAAGTGGGAGAAACGCCCCGGTTACCTTGAAACAGGTCTTCAAAAATGTGACCGTCTACGACATGATCAAGACTAGCAAAGTTACAGAATATAGGTAAAAATTCGAATTATAAATTTCATTGTGTATTCCAATTCGAAAAATATCCATTTTCATGATACAATTGTTTTGATTCGCCTAATAACAGTTTTTTGTGAATTTAATACAATTTGTTCGTATCCTAGGACGAAATTGGACAAAAATCTCATCGTCTGCGATAGCTTCACAGATCGAGTCGAACTAGTCGCTGATTACGAAATGACCGGTCGCATTCTTCTTTTCCCAATTACGGGGCGCGGTAGGGCGAATCTGACTCTAATCAACCTGAAAATAGAGCATCATTTAATCGGCGAGCCCATTGAAAAGGATGGAGAAATTTACAACATCCTGAAGGAGTACAAGGTCAACCTGAAGCCGAAGAGGGTCTACATGCACTTCGACAACCTTTTCGGGGATAAAGTGCTGTCGGACAGCTTAAATCGAATTATCAACGAAAATTGGGAGTTAGTCTTCAACGAGATGAAGCAGGGCTACGCGAAGGACTTTGGTTTAGTGTTCAAGAACATCACAAACAAGCTGTTCGAACACATACCAATGGATAAGATATTCTTAAGATAAGTTGTTTATTTAACTGTTACGTACCTAATTTTAAGACGCCAGGCGTGGAGTTCTCGTGGTTAGATGAATTTATACGTTTTAGGTATTGAGCGAGTAAATACTTTTAGTTGAATGTGCTGTTTGTCAACGCCAAAAATATAATTTAATTGTATTGATTTCATTTTATAAATTGTGATTTTATTTGAGCCCGGCACTTACTTCTAACTCTACTATCGTAAACTTTTTTTTAATATTTCACAAAATCACTTAAATTACATATTTTTTTTTACATCACTTAAACTCCACTACATTACGAAAACATGTAATTTTACTTCACTAGGCTTGTACTTGCGAAGGTCTTTTTGGAGCTAGAGCGATTACCTGAGGCATACAATGGATTTAACAATCGTCGACGGGTCAAGGCGAATAAGTAGACCCAGAAACAATGGTCCTGTTTACCTTAATTTTCGAGATTACTTTTTGTGGTAGCATCTCAAGTCTTACTTAGATAATAATAGCTCTCATCGCGGAACATCAAAATTATAGGTAAAATTCTTCGGTCGCACAAATAATTTATCTTTGAAGGTTTTTACTTTTTACTGCACAAATAATAATTACTCATTAATTTGCAGTTGACGATGGTTTATGAAAGTTTTAGGGATTTCGGTAAATTACCTTTTACGAAATGCTAAAAAATATATACTCAAAGAAATTTAGAGGCACAAACCATGGTTTAGAAGTTTAAATAATTAAAGTTGATCAAACTTAAATGCTTTACTATTTAGAAGTTAGAACGAATGTGCGGTATAAATTACTTTTCCTGAAATAACACTAGTACAGTAAATATAGCACGAAAAAATAGGGTTTCTTCGAAAAAATACCTACTCGAATTTGACTTGATAAATCGTTAGGGGGGCATAAAAAAAGCTTAACTCTAGATTTCCGTATTGATCCCCCCCCCCCCTGTTTTTGAGAAAATCCAAAAAAATTTTGGAATGCGTTTTTCTCAGAATCTATGGGTTTTAGAGAAAAGTTTATTGAACAAAAAATGTTCAGGACATTGTTAACTACATTTTTTGTCATTGAAGCCAAGTCGTACGACTAAAATTACAAAAGATAGGTGGCGCTAAAGTATCAAAAAAGTGGTTTTTTGGCATTTTCATTAAGAATAAATGTTTTTTTCATATTAATGTAAATGGGAAAGTTGTTCGTCACAAAAATACCTACATTTTTTATTTAAACAATTTTTTTGTAAAACTTACCGTTCTCGAGTTGGAGCTTGCCAAAGTGTGAAAATTGTAGGCGAAAAGATGCAACGCAAATCAAAGTTATGGAATACGCGACTCAGCGCGGCCATAAAGTACAATTTTCACACTTTGGCAAGCTCCAGCTCGAGAACGGTAAGTTTTACAAAAAAATTGTTTAAATAAAAAATGTAGGTATTTTTGTGACGAACAACTTTCCCATTTACATTAATATGAAAAAAATATTTATTCTTAATGAAAATGCCAAAAAACCACTTTTTTGATACTTTAGCGCCACCTATCTTTTGTGATTTTAGTCGTACGACTTGGCTTCAATGACAAAAAATGTAGTTAACAATGTCCTGAACATTTTTTGTTCAATAAACTTTTCTCTAAAACCCATAGATTCTGAGAAAAACGCATTCCAAAATTTTTTTGGATTTTCTCAAAAACAGGGGGGGGGGATCAATACGGAAATCTAGAGTTAAGCTTTTTTATGCCCCCCTAACGATTTATCAAGTCAAATTCGAGTAGGTATTTTTTCGAACGGTATTTGCTATATTTACTGTACTACACAGAAAGTTTAATTTTTGTCAGAGTTACCCTTGCTTTTTCGATGTCAATTTGAAGTAAACAGATGAATTAAGCATTTTACTTTTTAAGTAGGAAGCTAATGAGTAAGGCAAATAAAAGTGAAAAAAAAATCGTCTAGAGCTTACGTGTAGATTCAATATCCTGTTTTTGGTTGACTGTAGATTTACATCTATCTGAAAAGTAGTGTGCTAAGACTTTTATCATCTTCAAACCAACGCCTACATACTTTTAAATAGAATGTTTGTACATAGCTACAGCTCATGAAAGCATCTGAGTTCATACATATGTGAGGTGAGTACGAATACGATAAAAATAAAATAACTAAACAATTTCTCTAAAACGCAACCTGATGGAGAAAAAAACGTATTAAATAAAATTTAAAGTAAAGTACGTTTTAAAAAGAATTTTTTGTGACACGGGCCGCTTTACTTGAGGCCCCATTTCCCCACAGGTTCTTAAACTGGAGAAAATTTAGGTGAATTTTTAAGATTTTATAATTTATGTAGGTTTAATCAGGGGCGTTCTTCAGAAAAATTTTAATGCAGAGGACACCAAGAGCTAACTACGCCGCTAAATCCAATGTTATTATTTTTATTTTGTAAGCTTAGTTAAAAAACCCTGAAAGATAAGATTCCGCAACATGTCGTGGTTTTTCTTTCTCGAAGAAACGATAGTTGAAATTTGGTTGATACTGGAAGGCTTAAAATTCATTAACAAAGTTATATCTATTTTATTCGATTCAAAAGGTTGTGATGTGACTCGCGATCTAAAACGAATTTGATGAAGATGCGTACTTTGTAAATAATATTGACTGATTAAAAACAAAAGAATCTTATATCAGAATGACTTTTTGAGTCGGAATTTTAAGAAATGTTGACTTTGAACAGGTTTTAACTAACGCGCCTGCAAGTATGCAAATAATTTAATTTAATTATTGGGGAATATTTCAATGCATTGATAAAAACAAATTCCTCACAAAACTTCTTAGAAATAAATTTAGAATTTTTAAATTATACTTTTTTGTAGCACAAATGTAAACAAAATTCAATTTCCGGTATCACCTTTTTCAGCGCTGCATCTACTTCTGCAATTAAACAAAAATTCGCCGCACAGCTGACTGCCGCGCGCTGCCAGACGCCGTCTGTTTGCAGCCGCCCGCTCTCCGTGATTACCTAACTCAGTTAGTAAACAAATGCCTGGATAATGGCAACAATCCGCGCTCTCTCGCACCCCACCGAATAAGTTCCAGTCTAGCTATCTCGCTCAACTCAACACAGTTCTCGATAAAACCATCACCTTCTGAAAGTACCGTACTTTTCGAAGTAGCACTGGGGAGAGGACAACAAAATTTCGTTCTCCTCCCCATAGTGGAACAAACTTTTGTTCCACCAAATTCTCCCGCGTTCCAAATGAAAACCAAAACACCGGACGAGTAAGGGAGAAGGCGAGTACCCATCCACCCGAGAGAGGGAGATGGCAGACTGGGGGGGAAAAGGTGTTTATTTGTACCTGGGGAAGAGTGAATGGCTTCCACAGTAAGGGGAAGGCGAAGATGTCCGAAAAAGAGGAAATCGGTCCACTCGCCGTGTGGCTCTCTCGCATTTCGCGCGTATGTCCAGTTCGTGGCTGACGGGTTTTCAATTGTTTTTTGTTTTATGCTGCCGCTCCCAGTGATTTGCCCGTGTGTTTTTAGCAAATTAAGATAAAGTGTGAGTTTTGAATTTAGCCAGGATTTCAATCGTTCCCAGTTAGTCCCGTTTTTCAGCCGAAAAAATTCTCGCAAGGAAGCGCGTTCCCGCAAATGACTGGGCAGAAAACAAACACACTCGGAATGGACTGAGGCTGCATCGTGTACGCACATGTGAGTAGTGCGGTGGTATTTGTACGCGAATATAATGTTTTTATTTCGCGACATCGGCGACAATTTCACGCCGAATTACCCTTCAAAGAGGGTGTAATTTAAGTTGATTGCGACCCCGGAAAGAATGCGAATTCGCTGGAGCCCTGCATGAGGACGGGGTGATCTTCACAAAAAGTTGCAAATTTAATAACAGCTGGCGGTGTGTTGGTGCAGGGGCGATTCGCGGTCGATGTGTGAGTGTGTAAAAAATCAATTCGTGGGGCGTTTGACAGTTCTGAAGCAGTCAGCGCCGTCTGAGGCTGAAAAGAAGTCTTTCGTCGTGAAAAAGTTGCACCTTTCGCTAAATTCCTGAGCATTTTGTTCGATTAAGTGGTAAATAATCCGTTCCAGGTGCGCTTTTACGTAACTACCGTGATTATCCGATGGGAAATTTATTAGAAAACCGACGAATTGCGTGCAAAAATCCGCGTCTTATACCTGTCCAGACCGCTGCTTCTTCCCTTGATTAAAGAAAAAAAAAATAGTGCCCGAATTGATCGTGCACCGCAACAAAAAATAAAAATAAGTATATTTAAATATTTTCAATACGATTGATTCAGTGCGATTTTGTGCCGATTTGGGGGCCGTAAAGGGGGGCATAAAAGATCTAGCCAGCCACCACCGTCAGTGTCCAATTGTGTGCGGTGCGTGCGGTGTGTTTTCAATTTTCTTCTGCTCCCAGTCGCAATCGGAGGCGTCGTAGTAAAAGCAACAATGTTCAACTTTATGAAGAAAGGGGTGGGCGTCAGCGAGAGGGACCGCGAAAAGTCCGATCGCGACGACAAGGAGAAACGGAAGCGCGAGAAGAAACTGAGGAAGGACAGCAAACAAGGAGTCTCCGGGAGCATGAGCACTGAGGAACTTCTCCGGCTAGACGAGGTATGACCACCTTTTTCCGGCGATTTTATTTTTAGACTAACGACCAATAAGGCGAGACGACCGGGAAAAACACCTCTACTTCGTCCGCAGCGGACGCAGATGCAAAAAAAAAATAATAATAAATAAAAAAAAATAAATAAAAAAAAAAATGTAAACACATGTCCTGCCCGCCCGGCTGCGTAGAAATAGTTACACAGCCGTTTTGCTCCTTTTCTTTGGCGGTGTGGAAATCGTAAAATCAATTGCAATTTCCGTCCTGACGGGGGTGTTTCCTTAGAGCAAATGAAGCCGGCTCCGGGCGAGCTGCAGATAACTAATTATGGGGTTCACATGGGATTGCGATTGAGTGAGTTTTTATAGTCAAAGGACACTATGGGGCATGTGCCCAGCAGCGAACAGTGACCTCGTTAAACGGAGGGGGTCCTACTTTTAGATATTAAAAAACTCCACTCTTAGTTTTAGTATGTCAATGGGCTTTTTTCAGCGAGCTAAAAGTTTCATAAGACTTGGAATTTAACATTCTTTCTCTCTTAGTATGTAGTACATTAAATTTTTGATATATTCTTTCGAAATCTTTCGTTCACGTTCACCCAAGGGAATTAATAGTATATACATATGTATGTGCATAGAATGAATTTCACAAAAGTTTCGTTCTTTAAATTCACAGACTTAATTTTTCAAAAAGAGAGAGTAGAAAGCCGGTTAAGAAATAAGAAGGTAACACGAAGTGTCTACTATCTGACTGAGGCTCCAATTGCATTTTTAAAATCCATTATCAAAATAGCAAAATTTAATTTTGGACTCAAATATGAGATTGATCTTTAAAATGTTAGAAACTGGTTCTTAAGTACAAATTACTTAGTCTAAAATTGCATAATGATGTAACATCTAGGTGAATCCCATATAACCCTCGAAAGAATCATTGTACATACATATGTATGTCCGTTTTAGAACGAAATAATCGTTAAATCGTGAAAACGTAGGCATCGGTAGCTCCTTTGCTATAATTTCAAATGTAGCACCTATTGCCTTAGAAAAATTTCTCGAACGTTTGGATGTTAGAGAATTGATTTATCGCGCCATCGATAGCCCGCGTAGTACTCGACGTAGAACAAATTTCCGCTTCCCGGTTTTAATTAATCACAGCTAGTCAATATTTGTATAAATCGAGTGCACAGGTTGCGTGTGTTTCTCAAAAAATAAACAAAGTCTCCGCGTGGCTTCGCGAGCGGTAAGTAGCATGATCAGCTGCAGGTGGTAAACAGGTGGTTTGGCGGGCTTGGCGCATTTTCAGCAATTTCAAATTGTTGCAGGCGCTTGGCTTACGCGATGACGCAATTTGCGTGCTGCAGCCTCGAAAATTTGGGGGGACATTGGGACATACCTTGCCGCCGAGTACCCCCCGTCCCTCTAAAACTGCGGTGATCGCAGACTTTGAATGCAAATGCCAGCCGGAACATGAACGCGATCGCGATTTTACCTGAGAAGCAATTGACTCATTGTGGACCGATCCGCGGCGGGGAGCTCGCAACAAGCAGCCAAAGATCGGCCGGGTAACAGGTGAAGCGCGCTTCCCGTCACCTGCCGCCGCCCGCCCCGTCCCCCGCCGAAGAACACTCGTTAAGTCTTAAGACATTGTTGCTGATCGTGGCACAGTGAGTGCCGTTCGGCGGTGGCGGCGGTGGCGGCGGACAACGAAAAAATGCAGACGGCCAAATTGACTTTCATATTTTGTATGCAAAGGCCTCACTCGGCTAACGGTACAGTCGCGATAGTGGCGCGATTTCGCGGGGCACTCACTAGCGGTTTGTGCTAGCCGCGCTAAGCCACCAACGACCTTACAATGGCGTGCAAACGCGCCGCTACCGCGCCTTTTATATAACTTTTAATTTTATTGCCGCTACGAGTGATTTGCTCGAAGACTTTTATCTGAAAAATTTCATGGGAGGCTACGCTACTGGTGAAAAGAAAAATTAGCCAGTGTAAGAATGGGTGAATTTTGCTAGTGCGGGGCAACGGCTGTGGTTTCGTAAGACCTCAGATAGCGTGCAGAAAGTGGAGCTCTGCTAATAGGGGATTTCGTGTAGAAAGAAAAGCGCGAGAAAAATAAGGAAAAAATTGGTCAAAATTAACAATGAGCCGGTGGTCAGCCCACTGACTCCAATTAAACACCCGCAGCTTGGTTGTGGGTCTCAACGGTGAATTTTAGTCCAGAGAAGAATAGATTCCACGTAAGGTCGAATATCCAAGGCAACTAGAAACATTTAGGATCTTTCATCATTTTTCGTGGTGAATCCTGAACACTAACTCAACCCAAAAAGATAACACAGTCTGTCTTTTTGTAAAGCACTCTAAAAAGTGAATATCGGCAAAGCGAAAAAAGATATTTGCCAATTACCTCTTTAATGAGTTTTTCATTAATATACTATTGCGCGTATACTTGCTTATAAAAATAATATGCAAGTTGCTATATTTGAAATTGGTGCCTTATAAATTTTGGTCTGAAAAGTACTAATCTCTAAATAAAAATATTTCCTCTCTTTTGGCTTTCTATAGTACTTTGAATATTTTTGGGACCACTTCAATTCTTCGGGAGCCTTAAGTTTTCCGGATCGTACCTTTTTTAAGTTGGGCAAAAGGGAGAAATCAATGGAAAAGGATATCTTTGATATTTAAATTTGGCCCTGAATTGATGTCCCTCCTCTGTCGAACCTTGAGAAAGTATGTTTCAGAAAATTAATAGTTGCCGAAACATTGTTGTGGTCCAAAAAATGTTCACAATACTGTAGATATTGGATTTTAAATTGGGGATGATTATGCTATTGCTTATTATTATACAATTAATGTGCATTAATTTCGATTTCTAGTATTTTCCAAATTTATTCTTCTCGAAGTTACGTTTATTGGTTTCGATGTTCTAAACATTCGTAGAATTAGTTTTAAACTTTTACTTTCGTCCTGTTAAAGCTTATTGGGGAAACTACATTTCATTTCGATGAAGTGCTGACTGTATAGGCATCTATTTTAAGACAGTAGTTAACACGAATTTTCTGAAAATAGTTTCAGCATATGTATTGCACCCTTTTTATTAGACCTCGTCATCAATAAAAGGGGCACCGCCCAAGATGACAAAGAAACAGACCGCACGTGGGGGACCACCGGTTTTATTGCCGAATAGTAGCAGCATTGCGTGACTTCAGACGTCGACGTTTTCAGAAGGGTGCTCCACTCCCAATTTCAGAGACGAGACACTTCCCTCTGCGCTCCAATTACTAAAAGTGGCCCTTAAGGCCTTAAGCCCCTCACAGTGCCCTAGCAGGGCACTTCTTGTCAATTGAACTTGACAGTGAGCCATTTGTTTACCTCGGCTGATTGAGGTGCGAATTCTTTTATTAATTAGTCAAGACCCGGCGGCCTGCATTTTGTCCATGGGATGCACTCTCCCGTGACATAGTGCAGCCCCGGGAGTGCTTGCGGAGGGCACTTTTGCGTCTATCATTTTGACCCTATCTCACGGGCGGTTCTTTGTGCTGTTCGCGTCCTTTTGTTGGCGGTTCGACACTCCTTTGCCCTTTTTCACGGCCACTTACTCGAGGGTGGCACCTCTTCTGCGGTTCCTCCTTTGTTGTGCGCTTATGCGAAACGGCCGACAGATGCTTATCCTTGCGAAATTCGATACCCACGCCCGGGCATGAGAAGCACTATGTTTTAGGCGTTTAAACGCCTTCTTAAGAAGGGTGCCCGCCTCAACGCAAAGGTGTTGATGGAAAATTGTTCCACTAATTAACAAAGTTTTTTGCAAAAGGATTAATTTACTTACTATATTCGAGATGTCGGAGGGATTGATATAGGCTTTCGGCCTCATCAGGAACAAATTCAGCTGACTATATTTACTTACTATCTATAGGGGCGAGGTTATAGTGTCCCGCCAATTGTAGCCTAAGACTTAAGCAAGTTTAAATTTCAAGTCACATATTAATCAACCGATTGTTTTAAATAATTCAATGTTATTAGGCATATGCACCTATTATTCAAAATCTCCTTATTAATCAATAATTTTTTTGATAACCATTATTCGCTCTAATCTTTAAATCAAAGTAAATACTTTGGAAGTTTATGCCACTTAAAAGTTTAAGGAACCACCTTGTGCAATTTATCATTATTTATATTCTTCTGTAGATGTTTAAACACGAAAAAGCGTATTGTATACGTAACTAATATATTAAATAATATAATTGAATGAGTAGGTACATCTATAAGATAAAAATATTAAACTCAGTTTTAAGCTTATTATAAGTAAATAAGTGAAATATAAAATAGAACCGACTCCAAAAAAAAACTTTTTTTTAAAAAAAATAGAACTGATTCCAACAAAATCCCAAGCCCCAAAAGGTATAAAATAATTATGTATATTAAAAGTCCTCTGCTACTACTTTCAACATTAAATTTCCAAGACTTTCCCAGACTTTTGAAGTCGGTGTGAAAATCTGACTGATATTAATCCAATAACTACATACTAAATAATTAAGCTATGCTCGTCTGGTTTTAAGATTTTTGAAGTAACTAAAAGTAGGGGTTTGGGATTTCGAAATTTTCTATTATTATAGCAAATTGTTTTAAAGTTTAAACTAACGCCGTTCTTCTGAAAAGCCTCACGCGATTTTTCATTGACTTAGGTCGAATTCCGGGTACTAATCCCACGATTCTGGCCAATGCGGTCCAATTTGCCACGACTGCCACTTAATCATCCCTCGGCATTCCTCTGGCTGATAAAGCTACGGTTTCCTACAAAGCGGTAACGTCATGTAGCGACTATAATATTACGGCGAGTGACGTCACAAAAAATGTTTCTATGGAATACCACGGTAGTGGTTTCCAAGATAGCGGTAATACCGACGTCACGTAAGATTGCGCGGCCGTCACATTTTTAGCGGGAGCTGGTTACGCCAGAGAACTGTTTGTCAACGTTTTATATCATCGATAGTGACCGAAGCTGTGCAGACGTGTTTAATATTCAAACTGACTCTGAATTCTAACTTTACAACTACTGTCACCGTCATCGTCGCCGTATTTTTGTACACCGTTTTGCTTACGTCACTCACCGAAATAATACGGAGGGTATATGACGGTACCGCTTTGTAGGAAACCGTAGCTTAAGAGCCGCGACCGCTTAGGGTCTTAATTGAGCTCCACGGTGGCGGCGGAGTCAACGTCTCCAGATGGAAACTTCTTTACGCCTCCGCAGCGTGGACGCACTCTGGATTGAGGGGGGCATCGGGGTCCCAGAGTGGTCCCTGAGGAGGCCGTGGGGGCGGCGGGCGCGACGCGACGGTGGCGACGACAACGACGTGTTCTGGCACTTCGCGGTCCGAGTGCCATTGAACGTCGATTGTCACTCGAGGCGGCCTCAGAACATTTCGCTGATGCGGTGTCGGTCAACGACTTGCGCGGACCGCACTGTGGCCTGGCCGGCTGGCCCAGATGAGCCAGTTGTGGACTAAGCTTTAGCTTCCTTTGTTTTCTCGCGTTCTTTCTTTGGTCGGGCGCGCGGCGGCCCGTGAGATTCTGAGATTCTTTCGCTAGCTCGCGGTTCTGCTGCTGCTATGACTAGTGGAGGAATGTTTGTAAACAGACGAGCGCGAGGGCCCGCGGGGGCGTAATCCGTAAGGTCAGCGATTCATTTTTTGATGCGCGGGCGCGGGCGTAAAATTAATGCTGGAGGTGATCGCCGTGGCCCGCAGGTTGACCCAGAAACCGAGCGCTCGTTCCTAAGAAAAGTTATGAAATTTTTCGCTGGTGCGGCCCCCTATGCGAAATCCGGTCAAATCGAACGCGCGCCCAACTGTTGACCCATGGCCGGCGGAAGTCGATGAAGACGACGCGGTGCAACGGTGCCGTGGTGGAAGCACTTTCAGTGCGTCGGCATTGATTTACGTAGCTGGCACTTTGAATTTTCAGTTGCTTTTCTTGCTGGGAAGTAAGTCAAGCGTTAGCTGAATATGAAATTTTAATTTATTTTCCGGAAATTGTAGAAACACCTCCGGTGAAGATATTATAACTTAACTTTTACCCTTCAAACTTGACCTGTAAATATTCTTCTATCCTTCCAACTAAAGAAAATTTTCTTAAAACTTACAAAACGCGGTCTAATTCTATTTCACAGTACTGTGAATAATTTTAGGACCACTTCAATTTTTAGGGAAACTTTAAGTTTTCCGAATCATTTCTTTTTCAAGGTGGACAGAAGGGTAAAAATCAATGGATAAGGAAAATTTGAAATTATAATTTAGCCCTGAATTGATTTCCCTTCTTTGTCGAATCTAGAGAAAGGTATGCTTCAGAAACATAAAAGTGGCCCTTAAAAGTATGTATTATAGTTAACATGTTCCAGTACAATTTGGTACAAGAATCTTATGAAGCTCTTATGAAATGTTTTTTACAATTTATAAACGCATTAAGATTTAAATAAAGCATTTTTGTTTGATGGGTTCAAGTAATATTTTTGTATATTTCATTCTGTACTGCATTTCATATGATAGTCTGCGATCTCTTTAATTTTAGAAAAAACTAATAAGCAAATAGATCCTTTTTTAATATCTTCTTTCTGAATCTCGAAAAAATTATCGATCGAAGAATGTCTGTAAATGGTCGTAAACTTCCGCATTTGCTCGCGAAAAATTATTATTGGCGGAAGTAACTGTGATATTCGCGGATTTTCTTGAGGTAAAAGTCGCTGTGACTTTCCACCGGTCATACGCAGCTCGTCGCGCTGCAATGCCGCGCTAGAAGGACTGGTTTCAAGGGGACGACGGTGTCGGAGCGGGTAAACCGTGAAATTGAATGAAACCAAAGCCCAGGGAAACTGCGAAGCCAATAAATTACGAACACTATTCAAATTTCGATTGATTGAAGATATCACATCGCAATCCCGCCGCCACAACGTCACCTAGACTTGCTCTACATTTGCGACTTTGTGCAAGTTCAAGCCCAACTTAAGCGCTCCTTGGCGAGGTGTTGAGATGTTTTCGATGTGACTAATTTATTTATATTTTCTAGCTTTAAATTATTTTTCTTTATCACCAGGCGGGAGAATGTTTTTGCAGCGGATAACATTTCAAATATTCGTTGTACTGATCGATGATCGTTTTTTTTTTTACTCTTTGCAGGTTAGACGATCATTGAAAATCCGCGGCCGCCGCAAAGAAAAGGAAAAACTGCCCAGCGGCATCACAGCTGATTACAGCGAATTCTTTGCACATCTGGACACAGATCGATCGTCGATCGGGGGCGCAGAGCTCGACCGGGGGAATGAGGAGATGCTCGCCTCCGTCCCGACGACGACTGTCGATCAGAGCGCGAACGGGGGCCCCAGTGTCCAGGTCGGGCCCAGCACGACGTCACATGTGTCGATCAATTTGGCATCAAATGCCAACAGCTTTTCCGGGCTATCCGCGATACCGCAGTCGGACAGCTCCGAGACATCGCTGCATTCCGCCAACAATTCAAAGGTACGTCTCCGTTTCATCTTTTCAGGAAGCGACCGGAGTTGGATTTCGCGCGTTTCAACGCATCACATACCGGCCAAGGTTTTGGCCGGCCTCAGAAACTCCACTCCAACGCAGCTGTGCGCTAACGCGCGATACACTTGAGGTTTTCGGTATCTTATTTAAAAGAAATTTCAAAGATAAGATAACATTGGCGCCAAAAATAATCGTGACTCAAAAAACACTTTCAGGTGATCTGGTTATGGCGATCATGCGACGTCGGGCCAAATCGCAAAATTAATTTTTTTGTTATTTCGACCAATTTTCAGTTTTTCATTTCTCGTCTCATGCCACTGATGATATCAGCTAAATTTTTAGGTGTGCTTTACTTTGTTTTTTAACACCTTACACTATAACGATGTGAGAGATTTGGCACTTTTTTTTCGACGAGAAATGATAAAAACGTATCTAAAACGTTTTGTTGTTAAGAGCTAAATTCAAGATCTATTGAATATATTCGAACACTAGTCAGATTCTTGGCATAAATCGCTGCATCTTTAATTTATAATGCAAGGAGCTAGAGAAATAATTTTTTTGTTATTATTTCGAACACCCAGAAGCCATCGGAATGTCTTATGGTACAAAAATGGTACCAAAAGACAATCGTACCTATGTAAGTCTTAAAACAAATTCCATTTATGCATTGGTATATCTATGCCGTGCACGTTCGTGTCCACATTTAAGACAGTTAATAATAATCGAAATGCATTCCACGTTAATTCCGCGTACGAAATTAATATAGGGTTTCCCCTTAAAAGGTAGTCGAGATTTAATTGTTTACATTTCTTTAGATTAATTAAGAAAACTTACACTTGTCACGCAGAAGGATTTTCAATTAAAAGTACAGTGTTGTAAAATTTAACAAAGCGTTCAAATAAAATTATTCCAGTCGTGTTACAATAATACGGTTCGGTACTAAGTTTTGTAATATTTTAGTGAAATTATTGTCAGTAAAATGTACTTGAAATTCGGTACCTAAGTTTGAAAACGTTGAACCAAAAACCCCCACTCCTCATATTTTTGGTTCAACGTTTTCAAACTTAGGTACCGAATTTCAAGTACATTTTAATGCCAATAATTTCACTAAAATATTACAAAACATAGTACCGAACCGTATTATTGTAACACGACTGGAATAATTTTATTTTTACGGTACTATGAATATTTTTAGGAACACTCCAATTCTTCGGGAACCTTTAGTTTTCCTAATCATGTCTTTTTTAAGTTGGACACAGGAGGAAAATCAAAAGCACACTTTGAGATTTGAATTTAGTCGTGAATTGATTTCCCTCCTCTGTCGAACCTTGAGAAAGTATGCTTCAGAAAATTAAAAGTTCTCGAAACATTGAAGTGATCCTAAAAATGTTCACAGTACTGTACTTCATCACTGTTCTGTGCAGAGCAGGCAATAGTAGTTAAAAAATTAATTCCCACAAAAAAATTTTATCGTTTTAAATGTTTAAATTGAAATAATGAAAATATGGACCCAGACCACCCCGATCATAAGCCTCATCCTCTGTTGTTAATTTTCTAAGTGCTCTTGTACTGGGTCAAAAAAGAATCAAATGTTGAGAACAACGCAACAATTAAGAAAGGAAGAAAGATAATAAAAATTAAATTTGTGGGAAGTAATTACTATCGCTGGAGGAGTATCCTACTTATGCTATAAAATTAAAACAAAAATGATGATACTTCACGCTGCGCCCAGAATTTTCAGAGGACTTATGCATTCCGCCCTCATTCAGAGCTTGTAGTATAATTTTATGCCTGAAAGCCACGCGATACACAAAACGTAAAAATTAACATATATCCGCTCAAACCCTTTCAAGAGACACTTAATTAAACCCAAAACACGTAACCGACAATTTTCGTCGCTTTTTTGAGTACCCGTTCCGCGGAGGGGTAGACAAACGTTAGTATGATTTCTAACGAAACAATCAACCGAATTCCTTCACCCCGTTTTTGTACTATGCGATTAAGAGCCGCTGAAGGAGATCCCATTCAGTAAATAGTTGGCATCATCTATTAACGCGAATTTCATTAATATTAATGATTCGCCGTCTAGAGATAAGCTCCATTTCGGGCGAATCAATGCGTCTCGATTTGGCGGGATCAGGCCGTACATCGGTGAACATGCCGTGCAGCACTTCGGCTTCGAGTTTTTTGCACTTATTATTTTTCGCTTAATTGCAGAAACGAACTTCTAATTGGCTCGACAAGTGTGCACGACTTAATTAGTCCGGTGACATTGTTGACCACTTGAATTGATCAGTGATCCATGATCAGCACCAAATGATATCTTCACCGGAGTAGCGTCCGGCGAAATTTCTTGGGGCCACGCAGAAACTCTTCTGGGTAATTGTGGATTAAGGCAAGGACCGGAAGTCGACTTTACCGTTTCTCTAGTCTGAAGATAGAACCGAGGAGCGCGGCGCAAGTTCAAAGCCGCCGTTCCGCGGTGAATGAATTTTCTGGTCTGTTGACGCTTCTCCACATACAAAGTTTACCAATTTTGGGAAGATTCAAGTGTTTTTTTTTTCACATGCAAAAAATTGAGAAAGACCGGATGAGAAGAGTATATGAAGAAATAAAAAAATTACACTTAGCTAGAGTCAGAATAGTGTCGATTGGGATCTTAAATGTAACCAGATCGTTTGAAAAAAACTTCGGGTATGATTCTGTATTTAACCTAACTTTCTGTAACTGAATTCTTATAGGAAAATTTCTCTGTAATCCAGTTATAAGTTTTCTCACAGAAAATGATGTGGCAAAAAAAAAAATCGTTTTATTATTTCGTGAAAGAAATAGTGTTTGATTTAATTTATAGTGGGTTTAACTTTTGATTATAAAATTTTATTCAGCATAAATAGCTTTTGCATACAAGGGATTTTGAGTTTCTGGAAAATTAAATTCGTTGGGATCTAAATATTAAAGAAATTAAATTAAATGTCACCGTTTTATTTCCTGTATACTTTACTGTTATTTCAGAACTTTTATTTAATTGATAAATGATTTAAAATTTGTGAAGCTAATCCAGTATCATTAAATTTTTTTTTTTTACAGACTCGTTACCTACCTCCAGTACCCCCGAAACCGCCAAAGCGAGGAATTCTTAAAGGGTCCCGAACGAATATCGCGAGTGTTCATGAAGAAATCACAGTGACATCGCCTGATTCGCGGGTGGTACTTATGCGAAATACTCTCCAAAATGAAATGCTGTTCGAAAGTAACATGCAAGGCCATAACACTTTTACCTCCGTAGAGAGCCTCCGCAGCGATGGGGGCGAACTTAATGCATCGCACCTGGGTGGTACTACCTCACCTATGAACAATCTACACGTGATGACATCCCCATCCCCGAGCGCTGAAAGCCTTACAGATACAACGAATTCATCTTTTGCGACGCCACCGTTCTCCCTCAGCCCCATCGGGGAGTCTCAGGGCATGTACCGGTGGTCAAGAGTCCAAAATTTCGAGGAAATTAATCTACCTCTGCCCGCGATTAAATTAGTTAAGCTTCCACCGCCTAGGGAGTTAGTAATTAAGAGACAGAAGTCGCCAAGAAATGACTTCGGATTCAGTTTGCGGAAGGCGATTTGTTTGGATCGTTCGGAGTCGCTGATGTCGCCTAGCTTTAAAGCAGTGATTTTTGCTGAGCCTGGAGCTGGGGGTGGAGCTACCGGATTACTGCCAGGTGATCGACTCCTTAAGGTTAATGAGAATCCAGTGGGAGATCTTCCGCGCGAGACTATCATAGAAATGATAAGGAATAGTGGAGACAGCGTTGCTGTAGAGGTAATTTTTTTTCCTATAGAATGCAGGCAACGCTCAAAATTTCAAAATTTCAAATCAACTCTGCAATTCAGCTGTAGGTCCTGGTACGCTGAATAAACTAGAGCCCTTTTTTGGAAGTCTATTCGAAATATATCGTTTTATTTCTTAATTCTTCGCACTCCTTTGGCTCCGCTGTGGCACCATTCAGCTACGGCTTATAAAAAGTCTGAGTGCAAAGGGTTCAATTGCTGAATATTTAGATGAATAAGCTCTCGGCAGCGAATGGTTTAAGGGTCTGTTTGAATCTAAGTCTCTGTCTTTGTCTTCGTCTTGTTATAACAGTTCGTGACGACTCACCGAGCTAAAGGTCCGCGTTTATGGAATCCGGCAAATGTTGCTTGACGGAGGACGTATTCCATGGTCGCGGGTCTTGAGCTCTGTTCTTAGCTTAATGACTGATTGTGACTCAAGGCTTGGGTAAGATAGAATGAGAAAAACTGTAAGAGCATTTCTTGAATACATACTGTCGAATTGTGAATTTTTGGTTTACTTTGATTAATTAAAAATATCAACTATCGAGCTAAGGAATTCGAATAGGTTAGTTTTGTTTCCGGCTAATTGTAATACTAGTTCAGCGTGAATGTTGACCTCGTAACGAGACGAAGACGAAGACTAAAGATTGGAGCAGGCCCTAAATCGGGTTTTTTTATGCAATTCAAATATAAAAGATTCGAATAGAATTCCATCATTAGGACCCAAAATTTGTAATACATGCTATAAAATATTACTTTATTGATTTGCTAAATATTCAACTTATTTTTCTTTAAGGTTCAACCTGTCGCAGAACTGGTCGAGTTGAGCAGACGGTGCATGGTAAACGAAAAAGAGCTCGAGGACGAGGTGGATAAGGTTGCTGCCAATGTTAACTGCAATACTCTGAAAAGAAGTGCTAGCAAACGGTTCAAACATGAGGTAAGGTCTGGTGAATGCCTGAGCTTTGTACGCTAAGTGTAGACGCTGTGGACTGCGTGGATGAAGTTTAGTGCGAGCATGAACAGTTTTAAATTATATTTTAAGTTAGTATTTTCTTATAATTGCATTAATTCTTTTAAATTTGTATTTGTAGTAGCAAAATTTTAGTAATCAATTTTAAGTAGTGTTACTTTTCTCATAATTTTCTGCTTAGTAAAAATAGTTGTAGTTTTAAGATTTAAGTAAGGTGTGCGTCTTTGTTTAAAAAGACTTTTGCCCGGTTTCACAGTGAAAGCTTAAGCCTCGAATTTGAGTTAAGCTTTCGCTTAACTATTTTTGGTGTTCCACAGTGGAGGTTGTTCTCTTAAACTGAGCTCAAATATTCCTAAACTTAAGCTGCCAAATTTGAGCGCTTAACGCCAAGCCGTAAGGCTTATCGCCGAGAAATGTCATTTTACACTCGATTCAGAATGTCCAAACAGAGTGCTTCTGTAATTTTAGAACATTATACGATCCAACTAGAATCTGAAAGAGCGAAAGTGGTTCAGGATTTTTATAATATTGCTCGTTTTCCCCGAGTCATTAGCTGTGTTTTTTTCACATTTGTTCCGGTTCTTATCTAATTTTTATTATTATCCGACCACCTGGTCCTCTTCCGCGACCACCATCACTCCGACCACTTCCTCTTCCTCCATATCCATTGCGACCAGAAGAGTCCGTATCATCTTTTCCAAAAGGAGTCGATTCAGCTTTATCATCCCATCCGGAATTATCGGTCCAGCCGTCATTTTCGTTACTAGGAGGAGACTCTGTCGTCGGATCGCCAATGTAATTTCCTCTTTCAAAAGATTTCCCCGCACTCGCACAATCATCCCATTCGTCTGCCATCACTTTGACCTCCGCGTTTCAATGACAAACCGAAAACTGAATTTTTAAATTAACAAAACGACAGGTCTACTACAGCTTTTTTCACATAACACACATCAGGTACCGCCACAACAGTGTCCTACAATAATCGCGCTTAATCTTTAAGCTCAGTTTTGTTAAGCGCCATGTCGAAATCATCTCTGAAACGGTATTAATTTAAGCCGAAGCTAAAACCAATTTCCGAGGCTTAATTAAGCCAGAGCTTAAGCTACAACTGTGAAACCGGGCATTTGAAATAAGTGTTAAACTGGTTTATGAGCGGACGATTATTTGTCTTGTTACCGGTTTAAGTATGTACTAAAAATTTCAATACTGATAGGCCATAGTTTGAACGATTCATGTTTTTATAAAATATTTTATAAAGGTACATACTTCAAATACAATTGTATAGAAAAACTGTATATAATTTCGTTGTAAGAAATTACTCTCCTTACGTTGGTTATTCGAGAAAATATATGGAAAAAAATACAAATTCATTGTTCTTGTATTAGCTTTATGCCACTCACTTCCTGAGAATTTATTAACATTGGAAAACAAGCAACTGGTAAAATTAATGAATGCACATGTGCATTCTTTTAATGTTTAGAAAAATAAGCAAAGACAAAAAAAAAATCATGAAAATTAATTAGAATTTTGTTTTCTTCGATTGATTTTCCGCAACGTTTCAAAGTTTATGAACAAAAGTGGGTAGAGATTTTTATGATCGTATCAAAGACGTAAGGAATTGCAGCTGTTCTTGATATTAGTAAATAATCCAGAGGATCTGTTTGAGAAGTCTGTTAATTTCTAAAATATCTTTGTAAAAAATGGTAAAAGGTGAATTCTTATAAAATATGCTGTCGATTTGAAGTGACTACATCATAATTGCTTATAACTTTAACGTAAACATCAATTTATGAGAATTTGCTATATCGGATAAAGTTGTTAAAGCGGTAGCTGGTGAAAGGAGGAATGAAAATTTTAAATAATTTCCAATTGCTAATCTACCATGGAAAATTTGAGTTGATTGGTAACAAGGCTAAAATAGTTGTTCTTTTTTTTAAATAACATTCTGACTGTTTAATTGAGACAAGTAAGATTCCCTGATGTGTCTTATTTTCTCATTTTGATATGATGTATGACCGAAAGTCCGCTAAGCCACTAACGGGCACGATCTAGCATAAGAAGCGTTTTACAAATTAGCACCTACACAGAAAATTCGAATAGCCGTGGTGGCGTTCATATGTCAGCGACACAGAGGTATTTTCATGAATGAAATGTTGGCATTTTATTAAATCATAAAACCTGAGAGAACCACAGATAATTTATTCAGTTGGGAAGAAACGAGCAAAAATGTATGCAATGGTGTCGTCACGACACCACCAGCAGCGAATGCAACTTGAAAAGAATGCATTCGGGGCCCCAAGAGGCAGTTGGGAGATGATTGGGAAACTCCTGCGGAACGTGTGATAGAATAAAAGAAATTTGAAAACAAAAAAACTATATATGCAGATCGGTCAGGTTCACCCACGTAGGCCGTAATATTTATCACAACAGAGCACCCACGTGTCCGAAAAGGTTCGGACCGTGTTATACTTTAGTAGGATGTGAGGACTTCTGATTTGATTCGGTGTTGAGATTTCGCTAAAAATGCTTATAATTTTGCACTCCGTCATTCACAGAGCTAATCCGGGCCAACTCTTTCCTCTGCGGTTAAGATCTGGTTTAAGATGCCGCCGCACCATGTCGATCGGTTGCAATTTCATTCATTCATTCACCTGGATGGAATTCGCCCTCTCCTGAGAGTAGGCTCCACAGATTGAGATGTCGGATTTTAGACGGCTTGCGAAATTTTCTTTAATTAATTTTCTTGAGTTGTCTAAGACTATGTTCTCAGGTTTGAATTCAACGTGCGGCTGACGGTGGTGGAAAAGTCAGAATTAACATGAGCGCACGTGTGGCAATGTGGCACATTGCAGGGTACCTCGGTTCGGCACAAAATGTCTCGTTAGTTTAATAGGCAAAAGGTGTCTATCGGAATACCAAACTCATATTCGGTTGCACTTTATCAAAGAATTTATAGCTTTACTACGGGTTTGCTTTAGACTTTAGGCAACTGTTTCAATTTACCTCGGTAGTTTTAGGCACAGAAAATAAGTAAATATAACAAATAAAAAAAAAATCATCGTCTGGCTAGATTTCAATCAGCACAAATCTCAGAATCAAACACTTCGAACGTTCGCCAGATGACAAATCGGGTACCTCGAGTGCCACTCATAAATCAGAAGCCTTTCCTACGCGGAACAACCTCCAGTGGCATTGCGAATTGCTCAAAAACATGTCGAATGCCGGCGTATAACAAATCGTGGCTATGGTTTCTATCACAGTTCCAGTACCGGCGAGGGACAATAATTATTTTATTATTTTTCATACTATGCGTAGAGCCCCTTGTTGCGGCGTGTGAATTATCTCAATTGCACGGTGAGCCTATGCACAGGGCTTGGCGATAAAATGCAAATTTGTCTAGCTTTAGTTCGGCTCGAGCAATTTGTTTATTGCTAGGTAAGGTGAACAGTGTCAAGTTTTCTAGAGCTTAAGATAGGCTGGCGCTCCTTTAATGGCTTATATAAAAATTGCAAACAAAATTTTATAGTCCGCTAAACTAATTTTATAGAAAAGTAGGTAAAGTCGCACTTGATATTGTTGATGAAAGTTGTTTTTTTTTTTTTTATTGTAGTTAAAGGTGAACAGAACTGTTGCCTACACTATTTTTGATGAGTTTTACCCGAAATTGCGCCTATGTTCATATATTGCTCGAAATAAAGCGCTAAATTATCAAGTACCAATTTATTTTAGTCTTAAAAATTTAATATCCCGATGTTTGGAGTACCGTATGCAATATATTCCAAAAATGAAAGACACACTGACTCACGGAGTAATTATGATTCAGGAAAGGCACGCATTTCAGCACCTTTGTACTCTAACGACATTTCTATCGCCTCCACTAAGAACGAAGAATATTATTCTCTAGAAGGCTACCATTTATCGTCGCGTTTATCATCAGCTAACAGTTAAGCGCGGCGACTCCAAGAATAAATAAAATAGGCCCAACTGTGGGCTTCTTTAAATGTTCTCGAAAGACAGACATTTTTCTAGACAAAGACATCGTTACGACAATCGGAGCTCAGAACAAAAGACTCTGCGGCTCATTAAACTTCCTGCACTGTGCATACGTATAGACTATAATATCGAAAAATTTTTCGAATGAACACCTCCACTTTCCTTATTTTAAGTCTCATCGAAATTTTCCTGCAATGTACCCAGAGACGGATCAAGAACTTAAGAAGTTCGACTCCTGGCAAGTTCAGCCAGATGTGGCGAATCGATCAAGCGTGCCTCTTGGGAAGAAACGCATGGGGCTCCGAGTGATTGATTTCTAGCTAAAAATCATCGACGCATGCCA
The DNA here is from genome assembly GCA_933228815.1 of Machimus atricapillus. Classification (NCBI taxonomy): domain Eukaryota; kingdom Metazoa; phylum Arthropoda; class Insecta; order Diptera; family Asilidae; genus Machimus; species Machimus atricapillus. The sequence goes on from OW121785.1 coordinate 11,358,784, forward strand.
CACTCGCGGCGATTGCACAATTTATGCATGGCCACAGTTTCCTCTTCCGAATGTTGTTCTGGCGTCTATTTTGTTGGTTTTAAAGTTGCGTTTAGGCGGTTAATGACCGCACGGCTGAGTGGCAGCCAGAGCCCAAGCCCATAACCGCATAAAATATGATTTAATTGGAACCAGAGCACAAAATGCCCTAAGGGGTCTCACGCAAAATTTATGCGATTTTTCATTAAATTAATTAGCGTATCGCCACCTACTTAGTTGCTTTGAGTCGAAAGGAGCCGCTTGATTCGATCGCGGGGGGGCGATCGTGTTACTGGAGCATGATAATTTGGGTAAATATTGGAAAATGGGCCCTCAAGCCAATCATGATTCCCTTCAAGAGACAGAGAAAAAGTTACAGAGGAGACAAGATCAATCCCCGGGGCGACTTCGTAATTTTGATTTTCCACGATTTTAATTTAATGATTGAAAATGTCGACTCCTAATAGAAATCCGCGGGGAGTTTTGAAACAGAAAACGACCCACCAGGCGTTGGATAGTTATTGCAAGATCACAAGATTAGTCTGGAAGTATTTTGGGTGAAATTGCTGAGAATATCTTTTAGATCTTCGGTTGTAATTTTCTAAACGAACCTATAAAATGTTTAAAAAATATATATAAAAAAAATTAAATAGGTTTATTTTACCGCGCACTCCAATCTTCAAAATGAACTTTTTCGGAAATGAGTTTAAATTATTAAATTCGGTTGGTTGGAAATTAAATCACGAAACTATCTTAAGATCGACTAAATCTCAAAAATGCAATTAAAACTAGATTCATAATCCCATTGTATGCTCGACGTTAATCCAGCAATAATCTTTTCATTTTCTAACACGATATTTGTCACCATCGTCGTCTGTAGTCAAGAGGAGGTGGACAAAATAATAAAGTTGTGCTTAATATGCTCACACACCTCCGCTGTTGCATTTTCATGGAACGGTCGCTGTCTTACATCCGTGCGACAGGCAGCATACAGCCACCGGCGGCGGAGCGGGCGGGTACCTGCCGAGCTTCAGCATAATTTCCATTTCATGCCAACGACTTTACAGAACCAACTTCGAATTGGTTTCCCGCAGTCGACTCCTAACGGCGTTGGTGATCACGTCTTACGATTTCGATCACACATTTCTCGTAATTCGGGCAAGAATCGTCGTCGGGGGCATAAACATAGCAGCGATCGCGCGTCTTATGCTTTTCTCATTATTTTCTTTTCATACAACGTCTGGCTGTGTCTAGAGACTCCAGCTGAAGATCATTTAATCGTGCCCCGCTGCTGAGGATCGACGATCTTGCGGGCATGTCAGAACCCTTGTTGGAAGGACTATTTCAGATTTTTTAATGGTTTTTTTTTTTTTGCTATTCGATCGGAATTAGCACTAGCAGGTGATCCTCTGATGATTGCGTGCTAACGAAACGTGTAAATGATCGTGTCTTCATATCGCTGTGAAACTGTTTTTAACCGAGTGCTAAGTGATGTAATTGCATAAAATATTTATGCTCAAGGGTGTGATAAAGTGCTAATTGATATTCAGCTACTTTGACTGCCAATCTGCATGTATTAATTACACTATTACGATATTGAGATATTTGAACTTACATGCCCCAAAGAGAATTGGTACGGGTGTGTACAGGGTTACTAATATTTTGCTATTAGTAATTTGCGACGATCACATGATATTTGCTTTAAAGTTTTGAACACGTCGAAATTTTAGAATGTCTAGGAGAACAACTCATTCTGATAATATATTCTAAACATTTTTTTATCAGATCTTTTAGTTTTAAAATATTTTGATAAAATTAATAACTGCCACATAAAGAAGGAAATTTAATACATTCCGATCCATCGACGAGATTAAGGCTAGTAGTGCATCTGTAACCAGACACTTAATTGAATTCACAAAAATTTCTTATGCAAATATAAACTAATAAAGATTTGTCCCAGTGCGTGTAGCAAAACATAGGTACTATTAAAATCGTCATCGTTTTCGATTATTTTTTAACAACATAGCAACAGTTTTTTTTTTTCTTTAATAAATACGATCATCTTCCAAGACGTGGCGAAGATGCTGCAAAGTGAAATGAAAGAAGTGATAACACTTTCAATACCTCCTTCCATTGCCTCACGAATTGAAAAAAAAAGAAGATTTTTGTTTGATCTTTATATTTTCGGGACGATCATAACGCGATCGCCTTACTCCACCAAGATCGCACTGGACGATCGAAATGCTTGTTTATTTCTTTTAGATGTTGTTAAGACGAAATGGGCCGAGGCTCTGTATTTCACCCTGTCTTAATTAGTTATTAGTAGCTTTTAATGCTTCCAGTGTGTTTTGAGTAAGGCCAATAATTAATAAACAAAAAACAGGAAATCGATGCGAATCTGAGTATAATTAGTGAGCCTTAATTTTAGCATAAGACGGCATCGATACGGCGTCGACACAGTGTGCAAGTTTTATGAATATTTTATTTAAAAAAGGTCGATTACACTTGAGCTCGTCAGACTGTTGCTTTCTTAATTGTATTTTGAATTCCCAAGACAAAGTTTCAAAACATGGTTGGTTTTACTTCGGCAATATTGTCGAAAACATAAGATGGTCGTCGACATTATGTTTTGAAATATAATATGAATATAATAAAATAATGTCGACAGTGTCTGTAGTGAAGGGAAGAATCGAAATTACCCTTACTTTGTCGATTTATTTTTCTTTCGACGTTTTTTTCTCTGAATTAAGACGAAATGGGCTACGGGCTAAAGTAGTTTCAGTAACTTAATTAGTTATGCTATTGGGAGCAATTAAAAACTCCTACTTTAAGTAAAGCTATTGTTATCAATTAAATTATAAATAAAAAAGAGGAAGTCGATTTAAATCTGATTAAAATTAGTGTGTCTTAAATTAAGCAAAATTAGTCGGCAGCTGCAAGGCGTGGAGATATTTGCAGTAGGTGGTACTCAGTCGACTGTACCTTACCATTTCTAAATTTGGCATAAACCCTCAATCAATTGTTTGTCGACTTATATGTTTTTCCGTCCCCAAAAAAAATTGAATGAAAAAGAGAGTGAAGCCGTCACCTTGACCCTAATGCCCGGACTGGCGAGTACCCAGAAGTTATTTAACCATTTCGCGTGCCTTACTGACAATCTTATTGAGTTCTCACCACCCACGCTTAAATCGTTCGATTAATGTAATTGCTTCTAATTCAATTGCCAAATGGCCCGACCATACGGCCGCGGCTAGTCACAGCAACAGAAGGAGGTTGACACAAAGAGGCAAAAATTAATTTTGAATTCAAAATGATAGGCGAACGCCTCTTTAGATCACTTCGAGCGACCCAATAACAAATTGAATGCACCTCGGAGGCCCGCTGCTAGCGCTAAATGTGGCGCTTAAGAAAATCTCGTTAGTTCCCCAACCCAAGGCCATAGGAGTTACAAAACGCCCTCGAATGCCACTTCTTACGATGTTTATTGGAATTCTTTGGCCGATCGAGGCGTATGTGCATCATCCCACACACCCCCGGTGGAAGCGGTCTTCGGCGGCCTCTTAAGACTTTGTTGGCACTTTAGAGGGGCACTTCGTATCTACTTATATTGTTTTTTGTTTTTTTTTTTTTAGTTACTTCTAGTAGGTTAGATACAGCTCCCATTGTCCCTGTATCGATTTCATTCAGAGTGCGTCATACCTTTAACAATTGGTTTCAGGTGACTATTTCCGCATAGAGCGAAACTAGATCAGGTAACTCCGTAATTCATAAATAAAATAATGAAAAATAGTTGCGCACGCCGAAGTCCTTGTTCAGTCATCTGACCATACGATCACTTAGACTGGATCGTGCTCTGCAAAGCGTGCAATCCTGAATGAATTTTTATTTAATTTAAAAATGAGGTGTGTTTATACAAATATTTCTCTTAAGGTCACACCTAAACTTTTTATGGAAGAAAGCAAAAAAGTAAATGTTTTTGTCTTTTATTTCACGATCATCATTATCACGACCACGAACATTTCGCCATCAGCGACGATCAAATTAAGCCTCACCCATGATCATGACCTTAAAAAAAAAAACAAGTCCATCACAACATCCAAGAAGTTTGTGTTTTTTATTGTCTTCAAAAATTGAATTTTTACTGAGAAATTTTAGAGGTGCACACCTTCAATTTGTGTCATATATAGGTACCTATGCATAAATTCGTTCCGCGGAATATTAAAAAGAGGCACGCGGATATCATTTCAAGATTTGAAGCCGACAAAAGGGGGTATCAAATAAAATTCAGCGCCAGGCAATTTGTATGTTTTGCACTGTCAAGGCATCAGTCAGAGTCGGATTGTGTTAATTGAAATGCATAAACAAATCTATAATTTCTGCAACCTATTCAGATGTAAATGATTTCGCCTTTGTCTTTTGCGTCTTATGTTACGTAGTTTTTTTTTTACAGCATTCGTGATGGTTTTACAATTGAGGCCGGAAATTTAAACATGATAATGATCCTGTGCATATGTCGACTTTAATTGAGAACTGTGATTTGTTGCTTTCTAAGTTATGAAGTTGTAAAGAATGTTTATGCTAAATATGTTAGACAGATAGAATTTCCGCGTGCATTCTCGGAGGGTTATTTTATAAAAAATATTTACACTAAAGATTGTCGAGGAGGGGACATCCCTTTCAGGATGTAAATCAATAAAACCTGAATAACTTTTAAAGACACTTAATGAACTAGAGATGCCATCAATAAATGTTAATTAACTTTTTGAAAATTTCTGAAGATTGACGAATTTTAGTAAAGTCACTAAAAATAAGTATTCAAATGCAAACATTTAATTTCAAGGCATTGAGTTGTGAAACTATAAGCATCCAAGAATTGATACGAAAGAACATCAGTTTCTATCGTGAGTCTGAAATTTTGTTTCATTTCAAACTTAAAGTCTTTCAAAACTTATTTAGTGGCCAACCAAGGAATGTATAATTTTTTGGAAAGTATAGAATATTCAAAAATTTCTCCACGCTTTTACAAAAGTCTGTTAATTACATCTGAATATATATGCCCAAGAAACAAAAAGCGCTTGAAACAAAGTGGCCACTTTGTATGCAATCGAAACGCCGCAATCAAGTGCTTCTGTGTCGCGAGTGGGAATCTCTTTAAGATGAAACCCACGGCTGGCAATCATAATTTTCGCGAAAAAGACAAACAAACAACAGGTTCACCAAATGGTTATGCGTTTGAAGGTAAACCCCGCATTAATAAGCGCCGAGAAGCTAATATTTTTGTCTAATTAATGAGCTGCCAATTGAACACTTGCTCGGTTTTCAAAAGAGCGGCTCAATTAGTCTTTTGGCACGTATTCAACCTGAAAGGGTACCGCCGGTAATTTTTTGAACAACAGCCCGAAAAATTTCTAAACCCGAAAAGATTCAGACATAAGAGTTTGATCTATGTATTTCTTATCTATTTTTCTTTTCGGACATGGCACAAAAATTACTCACTCGTTTTCGTTCCTTTTATGTTCAAGGCGATATATCGCTGAAAAGATCCGATATTTCTTTGCACGATCGCATTGAGATTCCCTTCACCTGGTCGGGCCTGGTATAAAATCGACGAAATGAATTGAGCACCTCGACACCTTGTGAAATGAAATGCCACTTAACCCATATCGATAATTTTTTTTAGCTATTTAGCATTTTAAGGTGGTTTTCTCGCATTAGCTTTAGGTGTACTTAGTGCATACCGTGGCAAAGTTAACATGACTCTCAAATTATTTTTCAGGATTCGAAATCGGTTCGGCGAATTTTGATGAACATAAAACCTCACGAGATGCCATTATTCGATAATTGCCATGTAACAACTTTGGTCTCGTATATTGCAAGATGTAATTCAATTATAAATCGATTAGTGCTTTGTAAAGAAGTATCTGCTTTACTTGGTTTTGCTTTTAGTAGGTTATTCAGAAGCGATTTCATTTTTAGGTACTACAAGTGGTATAATTGAGATGTTCCGGTAATTCCTAGAGGGGACATTAAAAAAATTTTGAACGAAAGCGTTAAATCGACATTTAACATCGACATTAAGCATTTATCTTGAATATTACAACACGACACGATAGAAATTGTATGTTTTTCCGTTGGTATATTATATATGTATAATGTATGTATATAAAAAACCAAGAATACAGCAAATTGATATTATCAGGTTGGTTGACTGTAGTCGACGAAAAGAATATTGTTCAAAACTATAAAGATTTATCATATTTCAACAATTTTAAAAATACTGCTAATAGCAAAGTAACTCGATCAATTCTCTGAATGGTAAATAAAAAAAACAAATATACAAATCGACATTTCCAGACCATCAGTCGGAACGGAAACCATAAAAATCCAATTGCATTTATTGAAACGCCTGCGACGCATCTGATTAAACGAATGCTGCAGAAGCAAAATAAGAAATAAATAAATAAAGAATTAAAATTAAAAATAAACAATTTCCTCCATGAGATGTAGAGTGAATTTAATCCGACAGTGACCTTAATAAAATAATGTCAATGTACTTGCTACAAAAATCATTTGAACAATCGCTCCGTTCGCCAGTTAGTACGAACGGGCAAAAGTCTGGATCACCTTTAAAGCCCGAAATTCATCGCGGTTGCATTGGGAAGGCCCACGCATGTGGCACCATAAAGACGAGAACGGTTAATGTGAAGCACCAAGATGACCACCAGCAGCACCACAACAACCATGGTTCGAACCACCACCATGGTTCGAATCATCAGAATGGTTCCCAGAACCATCACAGAAAGAACAGCGTGAGCTCGGAGACCATAAGCGACAGTGGGTCCGAGATCTCCTCATGGAATTCTAATGAGCTAAATCAGCGGAAGCAAAGCAACGCCAGCGGGTGCAATGATACCAAACAATCGGTGGACGGGAGGAATATAAATGGTATTCCTGTGGGATCCCCCATCGTAAAGCGGAAGACCCTCGACGCAGCCATTTCGATAGACGAGCCCGACAAGGTGAATTTGACTAGACCGGGCCATAGACGAAATCGATTGCACAGCGACGGCGACAAGGAGGATGAGAACGAGAAAAAGGTCCTACACCTGCAGCGGAATAGGAGTTTTAGGGTTTGCGGTAGCGGAAATAGATCTCCCTGCACAGGAGCAGTAAATGGGGGCGTTAAACCTCCATGGCAGAGTGTCTTCTCGAAAACCAAAGTTACAAGTCCTTCAGCCTCTACCGCGATTAAGGGGGGTGTGGCGAGGAACGGCAGCTTCAGTAGTCGATTCCGAAGTTCATTTAGACGAAGGGAATCGACCGTCGAATGGACCACCCTCTGGGAACGATCCTTTGCTCTTCGTCACGGTGGAGGCATCTACAAAAATTACGATAAGCTTGATGGCCAGGTAACTGTTAGTAATAAATAGAGATGTAGAAATATTAACCAAAAAAAATGGTAATATTTCACTATTCTTTTAAACAGCATTAGGTTTTATTTTGTATGGGTAAATGGAAAATTCAATTTATTGTATGAAGCGTTTTTTGCTAAGGTCTGAAAAGGGGTCGATTTTACATATTATGGTCTCCTGATTAACGTTTGTTCGAAAACACCCTCCGCTTTCGGATCCGACGTCGAGTTCTAAAGTTATTCGTGCTAAAGTGGATCAGCACCATAGATATTGAACATTTAAATACGGAATACTAAGGTCTATAACCTCATACTGCTGTAAAAAAATATCTTTTTAGTTCAACGCAATAAAAAGAAATGACCATTTAAATCGTATTTTCATACTAAAAGTCCCACTCACTGATCATCAGTATAGGTACCCAATTTGGCACGAAGGGATTTTTTTTGTTCAACTGAAAATCGTTCTTTTTATATAAGTAAAAATGATATTTATTACGTTACAACATATATTTCTTTTATGACTGAAATTTAATAGACAATTATAACGATAACTACTTACTAAATTTTACGGTAATACTTATAAAGGTACGGAACCCTCAAGGTGCTAATTGCACTTGTCCGTCTTTTTTTGATTGCATTCTTTGGGAACCTTTAGTTTTTCGAATCATGCTTTTTTTAAGTTGGATATGAGGGGAAATGGAAAAGGAAATTTTGAGACTTAAATTTAGCCCTGAATTGATTTCCCTCCTCTGTCGAACCTAGAGAAAATATGCTTCAGAAAATGAAAAGTTCTCGAAACATTTAAGTGGTCCTAAAAATTTTCAGAGTATACTGTGTATAGTACATACACATACATAAATACAAAATAAGTACAAATAAAATCAAAAAAGGGCATCTTCTTCATTTGAAATTCATTTGCCTGTTTCAATACACTATTAACATTCGAAAAATTGCGGATTCGGATTGTGGTCGAAAATTTTCAGTTTTATTTACTTTTTGTGCAAAATAGGTTTTAAATGTGCATGTTCTATACTTTTTATAAATATAAAAAAATTAAACTGTATGGTCGGTTGAAGTCAGGAATTTTTAGTTAGTTAAAAAAATACTTCAGATATTTTACAATAGATCAATTAATCACTTGATTGAGGCGGAGACCGGCCATTAATCATTGACTTGTGGCGCGAAACAGCAAAACGATTGTTACGCAAACAATTCATTTCTTAGAGTACACCTGCAGAACAATAACAAAAATGGTCAAGCCGATTGAATTCCGCGAAACCGATCACCTGCCACTGATGATCTTCAGATCATAACAAGGAAGAGAGGGCAGGCGGTTTAGTTCCACTTATTATGCAATTAAATCGGGCCTTTTCTCCGCACTTTGATCTCGCCTTGTTGGTCATTCCTGCTTAATTACTTTTATGGCTTGTTTATGAAAATAATAGGCCCCTTGCCACTGACGTGAGTCGACCAGCAAGTGATCAATTATACTTAATTGGCGATTTTTTTATGGATTGGCTAGACAAATACAGGAACTGATTCCAATAAGGGCGGGTACGGGCAATTGCCAGAAAGTAAGAAATTATCATAACTCGTTATCACTTCAGGGTGTAAGCCTGGAAAGTCCATAAATTAATGCCAATTAGTGAGGCACTTGCATTTATTTAGTGAGACAAATTGCTTGAATAATTTCTTTGCAGATTCAGCTTAACCGCGAGATAAAAGTCGACGTTGAGGTGAAGTGTCGGTTTACGTTTTGGTCGACATTTACTTATTTAATTATTAACATTAAGACATACATATATAGGCATTGTAACTGACATTGATTTAAAACAGTCGTAATTGCTTCTGATGATGACTCCAATAAAGAAAAATTTGTTATCTAGTCATTTACGGATGTTAATTAAAATGAAAAAATCTTTATTTTAATAAGACTGAACTGCGGAATTTTAAATCATTTTATTAAATTGTATTAATGAGTTTTGAATGTATAAGTGATAAACTAACAAAATCCTTTAAAATCGTCTTTAGATAAGAAAGTCCAAAGAAACGCAAAAAAATTGTATTAGTACAAAAATAAGTACGTTCCGACCAAATAATGTTCTGTATGACCTCTTTGGCAAAATTATCGATATATCTGCTTTAAGGCAAAACCGTTCGCCGAAGCAATTACACGATGATTAAATCCATTAATGAAAGGAATTTCCACCTTATGATTACCAAGAAATCATACAGTTCTCCCGATAATTTCTGCGTAATTGCAGTGAATTTTAATAATAATTGTAAGATTTCGTTGCTGCCGCTCAGAAATTACGACAACACCATGAAAAACTCACTTTTCCAAGTGTTCAATGTCGTTCCAATAAATGTTGGACAAGATCAAAGATCGTTCTTTGGATAAATTTAGACAGTTTCTTGGTTATTTAAATCACACCCTCCTGTAGAAATTCTTTCACCAAAATCACGGATCTTTCTAAATGAGGTATATCTTAAGATTTCCATCTATTTTTGGTGTGAACATCTTTGAAGATCAGACCTTTGACAATGTTTTTACACACAATTAAGTCTGGTTGGGGATTTAATGAGTGTCTTGTTAATTCTAAAACAGATGGTTCACATGGGAGCAATATTAAAATCTGTCCCTGCTACCAAATAGGGTGAGTAATGATTTAATTCGAAATTGACACACTTCTTAATTCATTACTCATCTACTTGACCCCAGTTTTGATCTCGTTGAGAAAAAATATTTAAACTTTGAAAGATCGCCCCATCAGCGTGAATGAAACAGATTTACAAACGCTCATTGGTCAATTGATTGAATCAAGTCCTCGGAACGATTCGATCAAATCGCCAACTTGATTGCTGTCTGGGGCAATTTATTCAATTTATCGAAATAATGTTATCGGACGTCAATAGTAATTTATTACGCTGTCCAACAAGCGCTCCTTTGATTTTGCACTGGGCTGAGACTCTCCCAACTCCACCTCCGCCGCCGCCACAGATTTATTGGGGCTCGAACAACGTCTTAAGAAAATGGACAGCATTTTGATGGGATTGCTGCTGCACGCAGGCAGTCAATCAATGAGTTTTTTAAGGCAAAAATCTTAATCTTAAGTTACATTACCCACTTACCTCACGGGGACGATATATCCTCACTTTTCGATTTTGATGCAAGAAGTCGTGATCATTTGTAAATTTTACTTTCGTGGGTGCTGACCCGATACGAGTGGGATTATGTCATGAAATTTTCTATTTTGCACGAATGAAAGCAAATGGGATGAAATTCAATCAGAATAAATAACATTTTTGAGGAGTTTTTAAAATTTTATTAATAAAAATTGGAAAATTTACTTATTGCGAATGTTTTTTTTTATAAGCACGGTGATTACCTACATTTAAAAAATCCGATAAGATTTCTTTGACTCTCTTCTTAAATTGTCATGCTTTTTGTTTAATCTTGAATAATCTTTTGTACCATCGAAACTTAAGACCTTAAGTCCGATTTCATGGATTGCCAAGTCTATCTCAAATTCTTAACTTTTGTACTCAAAAGGTTCCAGTCGTATTCCTATATATTCGTTTTGTTAGAATATCCGTCTTCGGAAGACTTAAGTCAAGATTCTAGTTCGTAAAATAAGTACCTAAGCTACAAATTTATAAAACATAATAATTAATAATAACATCTAAACTGATTTATGAAAAGGAAACATTACATGGAAATATAATTACCCAGAGATTTTTACGGTCACCGATTGTAGATAGAATCTGGGAAAATCTATTTAGTTTATATGAAAATCCAAAAAAAGGGTTCTTATTAAAGACAATAGGAGACGGAAAGAAACAGTTCCTAATTACTGACTACTTTTGTATGCATACCTGGTTTTAGATCTCTGATTTTATCCCATACTCGTGAAATCACACTAATCCGGATTTAATTCTTTCCTAGAGATAAATATGTATGTGATATCACGTACAACTGATGTTAATGTTTCCTTAATGATGTGAAATACGAAAAAGATCTTATCTGGATTACATCAACTGAATATTCTATAAGATTGTCTGCTAGTTCCAAAGTTCAGACGAACAGTGAGAAAATGATTTGCGGAGGCGTAATTGCATCAAAAATGGGGCAAATGAGAAGAAACTTAAAAAGCCTACGTCTGATACGTGACATTTATCCTAAATCGCGGGAGCATGCTTCATTAGCATATCGCGCAATTAAAAGATGCTAAAAGTTAATAATTTTGCCATTCTCAATAGTTAAAAGCTATGCGGGTACCCCAGTCTGTATCCTTGAAAATCATCCCGGAATTCGTTTATGATTAATTCCAAGCAATTTATTCATCTGCAATATCTTCTGGCGATAAAGACAAGACAAACATCGATTTGATCGGTGTTTTAACCTTCTTCGAGATTATCTCAATTCTTTGAGGTATTGGTGGCCGGACGCTAGCTGCAGTGCTAAATGTTAGCGCTTAAAATGAATGGAAAATTGAACACCTGTTCAATTCACCTTTTTGATTAATTCATACGAAAAATGTTTGTTACTGCGAACTATTCATTAAGCAGTAAGCATCGGATAATTGCTACCTGCCGCTCACCTCTGTGATCTGCAATTAGCTTGGGTACAGGTGGGTGATCAGACGCAACCTTCTGTTTGCTCTCTCTACAAAGCGGTTTTAGGAGGAAATTATGTGTCTAAAATTAAAGACGATATTTTATGGTGGGTTAATGGGTTTAGCCATTTAAATTTTTACGAAATATTATACTTGATGTTTAGTTTGATTTCTGAGAAACAAGGACTGTTTGGACTGTGATTTGGCGCTATTAACAGATCAGTTTTATTACGAAGATTATACTTTTTGGGTCCACCTATCCCAAGAGCAGTCAAGGTAATGTGATTTTTCATATTACGTAATTCAATGGACCTTCTACACTTCCCTAATTAAATCAAAACCCATAAAGATTGTTGAAACTCTGGTGGAATTCGACACGATCGGCAAAAATGAAAAGGTTGAGAAAGATAAAAAAAATGTCTGATAATTAAAAGCCTTGTTACCGAATGTTTACACCGGGTCAATATTTAGTATCGTTTCGCGCATCAATGCAAAGATCGCTGATCATGATATTATAAGTCGTTGCGACTGATAATTTTTTTTTTTCGTTCTTTTGGTAAACGGACAACTTTCAACTGCCAAGTCGGCGAGAAGAAATTGTTCGTTAATTGCCCTTAAAATGATCCCTTTTTTTTAAATAGCCCCTTTGGCCTGAATACCTTGCGCAATCCGATCTGATGATCGCTTATCAACCAAACGCTACCAAATGGACCGGGGCGATGGTGTGCATCAACCGGTGGATCTCTCTTCCTTGATCTAAAAATAAGCCCAGTGATAATTACGATAAATTCGCTTTGTTTGCGTACGGATCGTAAGTAAAGTTCCCATTTAACTATACGCGTACCAAATTGGTTCTATTTGTGCCCGCTCATTGGGCAATACGGAAGACGGGGCTCCGTCCAGGCCGGCCGGGTGGGTATGGTGCGGCCCGTTGATCATTGAACCCGACATGCGACATGACTAACGAATTTGCTCCAAAAATCCAGAAATAAAATCATTGCTAGCGATCATAATTGAATCAGCAGCTCATGCGTATACAACATCTCGTTAGACGGCGACGTACACGCTGCCGCGCCGCCGGACAAATTTTCTCAACGACGACGACGCAGAGGAACGTCATTGGTGTAGCTTGTTATGCTCCGGCGAAATGCATGTCCGAATTGTTTTCATACATAAAATGCTAATTAAAACATGGACTCGTTTGGAGGATGTCCAGATTAAAATTAGACCTAGTCGGAAGTTGCGGAAATTTCTGGGTTATGCTCTAGCCCACAGAGTTCTTAGTTGGAATAGTCTCACAAAACAAAGTATGTTATTTATGAACTCGAAGTTTAGGTACAAACTAATAAAAGCAACATAATTTTTAAATTAACCCAGTTACTTTTTGTGAGAATGCCATACTTCAAATATTTTCTGGTAAACGTGTGCTCCAGATGAAGAATTATTTTCATACGCGTTTTTGGGTAGACTCAATCAATCTCAGTTTTTGAGAAAAATAGACTCAAGGAATGCAAAAGGTCGTTAAAATATAAAGGTTTATTATAAAAGTTTGTAACGTTACTCTATTGCATATCTAAATCATAACGAATATAGAAATATGATACTAAAACTTTTGGGATAAGTTTCGCAGTAAGATTTTAATCTTACGTTAAGTTAAACCATTTATAAATTTTCACTTTTTAATGGTTCAGTATCAATATTTGTTACTGTCGTTGCCTGATATACAAGTTAATTATTTTTTATTAGGATCGGTTTTTGTTTTCAATATTAAAAATATGTAAATTAAATGAGAATTTATAAATTCCAAGACATTTTATGCAGTTTTGTAACTTTATTATTACTTTTTTTATGATTAGGTGCGATGGGAGTTTGTGTTAACATTTACATACATATATAAACTTTATTAAGGTTTAGAAAATTAAATTTTTTAGTTAGTCACAACTTAAAACGTAGTTATAAAAAAGTAGTCACGAAATGCTTTATTTTGGAAATTAGATGTAATTTTTAAAAGCTTTCTTAAGCTTCAACTTTTGATGAAAATATGTAAGTAATTAGAGGTTATCGGGGTGGATGATTTATATGAAATGTTATAAATTCATAATAAACAATACTAAAAATGTTAATTTTTTTCTTTCAGGCTCAAATAACCGACGAAAACATGAGCCCTACTTCTGGAGAGTGCGTTTGGCTAGTGCATCGAGGCGGTTTCACGGCGGCTTTGCGACTTCCACAGAGCCACAATGAAACTGGAAAAGTTACCATCCGTTTGCTGCATAACGGCGAGCAGATGACCATCGATGAGGACGACATCGAAAAGGCGAATCCACCCCCGCTTGATTTGGTCGAGGACATCTGCCAGCTGAAGCACCTGAACGAGGCCTCCGTCCTCCACGTCCTCCGGCAGAGGTACGCCAGCAATCTCATTCACACAAAAGCCGGACCCATTTTGATCGTGGTGAATCCCATGGCACCGCTTTCTTTATATTCAGAAAAGGTGGGTGCTTCTCAGACGTACTTAACTTACTTTTTCAGCGTCTTATCTCAAACTGTGGGGACTTATGAAAAACAACATAAATCGCTGTCATGGTAGAAATTTTTATAAGAAATGAGTCAAACGAGTCGATTTGTATTCGTTTTTTCAATGATAAGGACTCAGAGGTTTATAAAGGAAATTTACTTTTTGCTGAGGGAATGAGCAAATATTTGAGTTGCATGCTGTGGGGCTAATGGAGCATTCAACATGACTGATAAAGATCTGTTTGTCAAACCATTTAACAGGTATATGCACCTGCTGATAAAACCTCACGGCTTCATGATAGTTCTGTTTGCCGGGAAATGTTTCTCGGTCATCGCATCCACGATGTATGCGCTATTTTAGAATTTATGACTATTTTTAATGTGCGCGCTTGATGCATTGACCCCCTCGTGTTGTTATGGCTCTTACTTATCACCTTTTGACAAAACATATTTATTTTGCCTTCTCTTAATGCGTAATAATCATAAAACTTTAAAATACATATAAAATAAAATAATGTAGATACATGTTTGTGCATAAATATGGTCTTCACTTTATTGGAACAGATCTATTGTAAGATTTTAAGTACAAGATGTTTTGCCAAAAAGGCTTAATTAAAACAAAAAAAAATTTATTCAAATTTCAATTTATTATGTATGTTTTTTAAAGTTAAGCTTGTTTCAAACTTAGTTCAAACCTTGCTCAGATTTTGTTTCATCATGGTCCAAGTCTGGTATAAATTTGATTTAAGCGAACTTAAGCCCAATTCAAGATTGGTTGAAATATGGCTTGAAACTATTCTTAGTTACTTAAGCCTTACAACATTTAATGGAAGTTCGAAGAAAATATTCATAATATGAAAATATTCCTCCTAGAAAGCATCTAATCTTATATTTAGCCCTTACCTTTACTAGTTGTAACAAGAGCTGGTGTACCACAAGGTTCTGGATTTATTCCAGTTCTTTTCCTTCGTTGTTTTAAACTCGTTAGAATTCCACCTCAAAATTCCTCATCTATGAAGAGGAAACAATTTCACCTATTTCATTGTCGTCGGCATCAGCAGAAAAGGTAATCACCCTTGGTTGAGTAGGTTTTCCCCTTTTACAGTTAAGCAATACCGCGAGACAGCTAAAATCGTATCAATTGCAAATTTCTTCGCCGCCCCTCTTGAAGTGGGTAAGCTCTATCTTAATCGCATGCTACCGCAAGATCAATTTCTTAGATTTATATCATTCATACTCTTCGAGACGGATTTAGACGAATCTGCAGGGATTAAGAAGAAAGTCTCATTTGATAGTGTGACTCTTCTCCTGTTGTTGCACTGTAATTCGATTTATTGATTTCCATTTGTCGAGCACAAAGAAGCCCTACCGGTCGGCATAATTTTTTAGTAACAATCGAGGTTCTCAACTGGTCTGGTCGGAATATAGGCGGCGGGCGAGAATGACGACATTGTCAACAAGTAAAATTTATTGCTAAATTGAAATGTCTTGTTATCCGAAAAGTGCTTTCGAAAAAAAAAAAAAAATGAAATGTTATTGATCTTAAGTTTTTATATCTTTTGTATATTTCTAGGTGGTGTCAATGTTTCGCGGCTGTAAAACGGAAGATATGCCTCCGCATGTCTACTCCTTAGCGCAGACCGCCTACAGGACCATGCTTGAGACTCGCCGAGATCAAAGTCTTATATTTATGGGACGCTCTGGTTCCGGGAAGACAACCAGTTTTAAGCATGCACTATATTATCTGGCCCTGGCCGCTGGTACGTACTACTCTAGATCTACATTTCTTTCAATTCGACAGTCATTTTATATTAATAAAAAAATAAAAAAATAAATAAAAAATAAAACCCGAACTCATATACCTTTCATAACGTTTCGCCAGGCTCCGTGAACAAATTGTTGACTGCTGAAAAGGTGAATGCAATTAACACAATTCTTGAGGCGTTTGGCAATACAAAGACTTGCCTCAACTCGAATGCGACTCGTTTTACGCAGCTGCTAAGTCTGGATTTTGACCACAGCGGACAGATCGCCTCCGCATCAGTCCAGGTAACTCGACACCGTAAATCTATCTTATTGATTTGTAACGAAATTTTTCGATTAATTTTTCCTTTCAGGTTCTGTTGCTGGAAAGGTCAAGAGCTGGAAAACGCTCACGGGGCGAGTACACATTTCATATACTGACACGATTATTGGCCGGTGCTGAAGGGGTGCTGCAGAAGGAGTTACACCTGGAAAACGTGTCCCCGGAGGACAATAACCCATTTGTTTCACTATCTTACAAGTTGGAGGACAGGCACAAGGCTGCTTCAGAATTTGAGCGGACTTTACTTGCGTTTGATACGCTTAATGTTGATCAAACGGCTGTGAAAGGAATTTGGTACATTCTAGCAGCTATTTGCCACCTTGGAGTCGCCGGAGTTACTAAAAGTTTGATTTTCTACAACCTTTACTCCATTTAATATTCTAACATTATTTAATAATTCCAGTTGGGACTGGACCCACTTCACGGATTCAGTTTTCAAATCCATCTGCTGCCCGTAAAGCTGCTTCCCTTCTGGGAGTATCTCTGGAAGATCTTCTAGCCGCAGCATTTCCACCCACAACATCGGGAAGTTCGAGCCCGGCACGTTCTCCAACTGATTCTACAGATTCAGCATGGGAAAGTCTAGAAGGTCTAGTTGTTGGATTGTACTCAGAAGCAATGGCAGCGGTGGTAGCGCTTATCAATCGAGCGATTTGCACCTCTGCCCACACAATAGCATCAATCCTCCTAGTTGATACTCCTGGATTTCAAAATCCTGGCAGTTGTGGGGTCCAACTTGGAGCTAGTCTGTCCGATTTGAGGCATAATTATCTGCAGGAAAGGTTGCAGTTGCTCTTCCATCATATGACTCTGGTCGCTCCTAGGGACAGATATGCTCAAGTAAGACTACTATATTTGTATTTATCTAAGACTTGAACGCTTGAGCTTATTCGAAATGTTTATTTTTTAGGAATTGGTAGAAATCGATACTGAAGGACTACCCGAATCACATCCTGGGCCTTTGGTGTCGCTGATTGATAAAGCTCCACAAAGTCATGTAGTGCGAACTTCACAAAGAGATTTAAGAGAACAGGACAGAAGAGGGCTTTTGTGGTCAGTTGGTTTAATTTACTTTTTTATTTTATTTTGTCAATTAGTTATAATAAGAAAGATGACAACGCTATTTTTTTATTAATTACATTAGTTTACTCCAATTAAACCTCTAAACATGTTTGAACATTTTTAAAAATTTCTTTTAAAAAAACGAACTCTTGTGGCAGCTTGTAATGTTTTTGAACGTTTAGCTATTCTATTAAAATGCTAAAGTCTTTAAGGCTTTCCGAAATACTACCAGAATTTAATTTTTATCCGTTAAGCATTAACTTAATACAATTGATAGTGAATGAAAATCATAAATAGTGAACGGTCGTTATTTTTCAACTACTCATGTTTAAGTTGTATAAAAGTTTTATTCTATTACTAAATAGTTTTATAAAATGTTAAATAACTACTCAATTTTAAAAACTTTGAACAACAAAGAAATGTTGCTATATTTTACGGTGCATTTACAACAACGTATGTATGTTTTAAATTTAGTATTCTTATTAAGCAGGAACGTAGAAATTGGAGACTATTTAAGAACTGGACTCTATATAGAAGATATTAAAATTATGTGTATGTTTATTCATTAGGCTCCTCGATGAAGAGTCGATGTATCCGAACTCGAACGATGATACTTTTGTAGAACGTCTGTTCAACCACTACGGCGACAGAGAGCACCAGACGATCATTCGACGCACAATCGGTACCAGAAATTTTGTCCTGCAGCACCTTCAAGGCACGAATCCTGTGCTCTACACCGTGAACGGTTGGCTTAAGGCTAGCAGAGAGCATCCGTCTGTAAAAAGTGCCGCGACCCTGCTCCAAGACAGTTCCAAAGATGAAATCAATCGACTTTTCGTCGGCACTCTGGCCCGAGGCTGCGCCAGTGTTTTTTGCGGTTCGATAGCCGGCCTCGAAGGGACTCAATCTCTTCGACGGGTTTCCAGCATCCGAAGATCCTTTACATCAGCTGGGGTTAAGCGAAATTCCGTCATGCTGCAAGTAAAGTTCACCGTTGACGGGATCATCGACACTTTGAGAAGAACCGGGACGCATTTTGTTCACTGCTTCCTGCTTCAGCACAACGCTGGAACACATTCCGTTGTTAACTCGTCTCCAAATCATTCATTGCAAGGAAATGAAGACATGGTTAATGTTCCTCTATTAAGAAGTCAGGTAAATTGTCTGAGAAGTTTCGATCTATTTAATATTTATATCTCTTTTTTTATTTAATTTCACAGCTCCGCGGCTCTCAAATTTTAGAAGCTGCTAGGCTTCATCGATTGGGCTTCCCAGAATCAGTTCCTTTATCTGAATTTGTTAGGAGATTTGGTCTACTTGGTGATGCTTCATCCAAGGAATTGACTGTTGAACAGATACTAACAGCTAACGAGATTGACCCGTCCACATATCGAATCGGACCGAGTCAGGTATGTATTTTTTGTTTGTTTTTAGAGTTACTTTATAAGTCCTATTTTCATCGTTGGAACTTGAGAAATAATAAACTGCGTCTATATACATATCATACATATGTATATGTATACATTTTATAAAAATTTAATTTAAACGCAGATCTTATAAAAGATTTTTTATTAGATTTACATTATTAGGTATAAATTTTGCTATTACCTGACCTTAAACTGTAAACATTAATCATTTGTACCAATAATTTTAATTGGGACTGTTCTTGACCTATTACTGTAGAGAAATTATTACCAATTGGACTTAAAAGAAATACATGCTAAAAGGTGTAGAAAAATGAATTAATGATAAGACATAAAACTGAGTTAACGAGCCGCTCTTAATTTTTATGGCTACCTATAACAAATACAAACAACTCCTAAAGAAGGTATTTATAGTTTCGGATCGTAAATAAGATAAAATTAATTGATTTAAAAAATTTACTTCATTTAATTTATATTTGGTAGGGTGGGATACAAATTTCCGATTTTGTGGTTTGATGATTTAATTTTACTTTAATAACCAATTCTCGGGCATTTATTTTCTATATTATTATTACTACACTTCAAATTATCTTGTCTCCGTTTAAATAATGATTTTCGATTTCCAGTAATGATTTTTAAAATCTATGGCAATTTTATTTTAAGAAGAGTAATTTAATAATTTTAGTAGGTCGTTAAAGTCGACTTAGGGAATCAATTAAAAATTCTTAATTTAAGTAGATTAATTCTAAATCTTCCCTTAGGAGGATACATTCTTTTAATAGAAACGTGAAACAGGAATAAAAATCTATAATTTCATAGTACTAACTAAACTGTACGTGGTATTTTTTAATAAGCACCTGTTTGATTATAACCTATCACCTTAAACGATTCCGTCGAGACTTTTTAGATCTGAATAAAATTGGTCCGATAGTTACAGTGCCACTGAAACTACATACTTTGCTAATTTTTGGACTAAAAGTAGTCGTCCGACCCTTTTTTATAAATAATAGGAAAAAATTATATTTGATAGGAATTGCTTGGGAAAATGCAAAACTGAGAAAAAATGAAAACAAATAATCACTTCAATTTCCCACTCATGTCCGAACGAAGACAGTTTTGGCCACTGGAACTTTCTACTTCTCACGGAATTTAGCTTACTAGAGTGGCTTTAGTATGCATGAGTGCGTCTAGCGTTTGTGCTAGCTCAAGTTAATGCTTTAAAAGACAATACAAATTTTATCATTCGTTTTTTGCTAAAATCACCATGTAATTGAGTGGATGTGAAATGTTTTGTAGCCGCTGCCACTCAGGTCGAAATCAATTGAGTGCGAAAGTCGCGGTGTCGGTGAATTGCTCCATGTTCTTTGAGATTGAGCTTCTTTTAAATATGTTCGCTACTTTACCATCTGAATGCGGGTTCATTGTCATTAAGAAACGGCAAAGAAATGGAACAAAACGTTACTTCTGTCGTTGCACAACCCCCTGACCTATTTATTTCCGATTGAAGAATTTTCTCAATGAATTTTCATTTTTATGGTCAGATGGGTTTTTAAAAAATAGTGCCTTTTTTGGGTAAAATGACTAAGATTTTAGGATTTTCTTAGGAGTACATATCTAATTTTTTGGTTCTTACACTCAATACGCAGCAATTTTGTGGCCGACTATTTATCTGAACAGATAGTTCTATATATGTATGTATGTACATCTGTCTACTATAAGTAAAAAAAACTCCAAAACTGCGTATTTTAATATAGTAGTAGATTAAGCTGAATTGTGTATGCAGCTAGTTTTTAGAAGAGAAAATCGAAGATCGAGTCAAAATTTCATTAAAAAAGTAAATAATAATAAATTGACGAATATCACAAGCTTGCCTATAAATAATCAATTTATAATGGTTTTTAACTGTTACGTGTGGTTGGACACGGGAGTAACACAATATGTGATACGCAACGTTCTGTTTTTATGGCTCATTGCGTTCACCCATTATTTTGAATTTGTAACGCAGATACGCCGTGTTTACCCTGACGCAATAGCAATCTAAGTAGTGCGAGATAAATGGACTCGATATGGACAGGCCTTGCTTGAAAAAGCGTAGCATAATTGACCAAAGTTTATACAAACATTTTTTTAAATCCATAAAAATATTTTTAAACTTAAGACTTTTCGAGATATGTTCTGAGCATATTGCTCCTAAATAATATGATCTGAGGTTTTTAAAACTACAAGTATTTTAATCCCCTTCCATAATTTTATTTGAGTGAAATAAAACAACATTTTCTATAGTTTTTTTTTTCTCATGTATGTTATGAAGCGTCACATGTGATGTATTTTTATGAGAAACGAAATAAAACAAATCAACTCTATTCATCTAGTATAGTTGAAATGGATGAAAAATTTCTAATATAAATTATTTTATGGAACTCAGGTTTAATAGATGAAATGAAGTGATTTATGTATTTCATTTCTCATTCTTCGTATTCAACAGATTTTACATTTAAATGAAAGTTTTGAACTATATGTCTAGGCATAGAAAATAAAAATTATATAAAGAAATAGAATACCAAATAGGAATAGTATCCCTACTAACTACTAACCAGCTTATACCCTTAAAATGTTTCTATTGTTTATTCTTTATCGAAAATTTCGACATTTGTGATAAAACCTTAAAATATATATCTATAGAACGAATATTGCAGAGCGTAGAATAAATGTTCTATTTTAGATTGACGAAGGCATTACTACTCTTTAATTACTACGGAAAATTGCTCATTAATTAAAAAATTTACGCAATTGCATAATGTCCCAAATAATTTAGACATGATTTCCGGTACAAGGGGACGACGCGACTTGCTACAGTAGCACTCCCTGCCAAATCGACTTTTTCTAATAATTTATCTCGCCAGCAGCAAGTCGACAGTAAAACCATTCGAGGCATGTATTAATAGCAGATAATGATCAGACAAATTAAATATTACCTGGCGCTTTTTGCGACAAAAATTAATGCCCTCCTTGGCGGCCAAAGATACTAGAGCAGAGTATGCCACTTAATGAACATGTTACCTGTGGCTGTGGACCGGTGCGACAATCGCTAAAAATTTAATCCGCAAAAAGGTTGTAGAGAAAAAGTGAAATTAACCGAACAACACCGGCACCGGCTTAAGACGACTAAAAATCTTTAAGATTGATAGTCGGATGTCTTGGGGGGGCCAGAACTCTTGCGCACATTTCACGCAGGGAAAGAGTAGGCCTCTGTGACTCTGATGTTTGACCACGGTCACCTTTTGTGCACGAAATTCCTAAAGACGCAACGACTCCTCGGAGTGAAAGTGTATAAAAAATATTTGCGCACACAAGACTTGAGTCTTAAATCATCGAGAAAGGTATAGTAAAAGTGGCTAAAGTGGCTACCAATCTCGAAATTGCTATCAATTTTTCGGGTGTTTGTCTGCTGCTGCTGTGCCCAACCTGGGGGAGCACTTGAATTCCAAACGACACCCGTCTTCACTTTCTTTAACAAAATTATAAAGATAGGCGTATATATGCAGTGCAGCCAACTGTGCGTCTTACATTTTATCGCTCGTTCTGCCTACTGTGATTTTGCGCAAAAACGATGATATTGCGACACACAGCGGATCCCAGTAATTGGCAATTAGGGACACACCCTGAGGAAATGTTTTTGCACTATACCGACATCATGTCATTATCACGGACGGGAGTTATTCACCGCGATCGGCGTCACCTGCACATGTCGCTGGTGGCGTGTATCACTTTCCCTTGGGTTGATCGATCGCGAACGTTGCGATCGTCGCGATCATTTCGATCATTTCGATCACCTGAGCGGTTGACGCTTTCTGGCCAGTAATCCGGCCCCCAGTCTGATATAAGTAACATATTTACCACACTAATGGATAGGGATTTTTTTTTTGTTCGATCTAAACTGGCCCAGGTTGGTCTACTATTAGTTGAATTAAAACGAAATTAGTATGGACGAATTTCTGCAATTGCCCGCCAGCCTTTTCTTTTGCAGCGGCGGCGGCGGCGGCATCGATAAAGCCGCCTCAAGCAAAGCAATTTTCTGTTTGTTTCTCGCGCCAAAACGTGCAACAGATTTTACTGGACAGCTGAATGGGCGGATGGGTATATAGAGGGAAAGGGCGAAAACCCTGACATTTACCTGCATGCTATAAAGTACCAGAAGAAATTCTGGTGAAATTACCTCGAATTGTTTCAGCAACAGCGGAACAATCCAGGAATGTTGATTCAGCGAGAAAATTGCTTCTTAGCATGAAAGCTTGTCGTCGGCGATATGATGATGTTAAAAGCTATTGTTTTCTAAATTGCCTGTAATTGTTCCTTCGTATATTGCTTTTAGCCAGCAAGATGTATATGTGTGTGGTGCCAATTGGGGCAAAGACCCCAGCCTCCCAACTAAAAGATACCTTTGGAATATCATTTCGCACGTAATGGCAGGAACACGATCACTTATGTATTTAAAGATAATGGCAAATTTCACTATCTGTTCTCCAGGTATAATAAGATAGGTAGCTAAAGAAAACAAGATCAGCAGGTGTCCGATGAAAGTTTCGGAATGTCGGCTTAAATATATAGTTGAGGATCGATTCATACTACTTGATCATTTGTAGAAAAAAATTTTTTTATTTTTTTGTGGAACCTTAAATTGTAAATTCTGATATGCAGAATTCTTTCGAAAATAATATAAACTTTCACTGTCATTTATTTTGGCATTGAATTTTATAATACTATCTCTTCTTTAGTTCATAAAAGACTAGTAAAATGTGTAAGAAAATATTTAAAATGTAGACATAAATAGGTTAATGATAGCTAATACAATATGTCTGCAAAATCTTGATATGAAACACCCTCGCAAATCATAACGCAAAGTTGCAAAAGAAGGTGGCAACGAGTCGGTGTTTAAGTCACATGAGTCATTGTTGCAATGAATTTTAGTAATAATGCCTTCATTTAATATGATCATGGACCTCTTTTTATGATATAGAAGATACTTGTATATACTTTACGAAACAAATTAGTAGATTCTTTCCTAATTATACAAAACTTCGTTAGTTGATTTATATTGACAAAGGAAACAAGATCAGCCGAAAGATAAATCGAAACTTTCATAAGTCGAATTTAAATAAAGTTGAGGATCATTTTAATTTTAGACTATTGACAAAACAAACAAGTTCAGTCGAACGATCAAACGAAATTTTCGGAATGTGAGTTTAGGGAGAGTTGATTATATTGATTGTTTGTGAAAAAATCTCATTCAAAATTTATTATCGTGAATTCTAAAACAAATTTGCATTCACTCACAACAATAAAATTCATAACTCATTCATAGTCACCTGATACAGCTATTTGTCGTAGAAATTCTTCCTGAAATTTCTCTCATGGTATTTCTAGGTTTTATGAAAATTTTTAAAACAAAGACCACACCTTTTAGGTGGCACCCTCCTAAGAAGCAATGCACGCCAATCGTCTCTAGGTCTTTTCAAAAATAAACATTTAACCCAAAAAGCGCGAATTTTGCTGAACGTGCGCCGAGTTCATCGACATTAATTGCAAAATTTACTAATCGTCATTTCACGCGTTCAGGCAGCCAGTCTACCGTGTGTTCGCTGTCTGACGGTGGTGGGCCCCATTATTTCGCGGCTATGATTTATGTTGACACTTTCTTGAAGCCCGAAGCCTACTTAGCCGTCAATGGCATAGTACACGACATAGAGAGGCGCGGGTTCGTCTTGGATATAGTATGTAAAAACGATCATCATGTGATCGTTAGGTGAACTGATTTTTCTTGCAAATTATGGACACTGTCCAAGTAGAATTCAATTAGCATACACCGCCGTTTGGGTTGGCTCGTTTTGCTTTTACTCAGAAGAAGATTGTGTGCGAGTAATTTTAAAATTCAAACTGCAAGAGATGTCCGCGCGGTTGCACTTAAAAACGATTAAAAAAAAAAACGTGAGGGCATCCAGTCGCAGAGCTCTTGATAAGTAAACGCAACACACTTGGACAATAGGCACGCAGAGGAGAATAATAATTATTGAAAGAGAAATATTTATAAACATAAAAACGGTTGTCCGATTTGCATGAAAAGATAAGCTTCGCAGCGAGAAGGGACAAGCAAAACGAATATTCCTGTGAATACTACGTGCACCGCTTAATACTGGCGAAGTATAGAGGAATGTTGAACTTACGCTTAAGTTGCCTACCCTGCAGCCCTGATAGGCTCTTTTCTTGCTTTCTTAATTTTGATTTTAGGCCTCCAAATCCATTTTGGGTAATAGGAGAAAATTCAACACTGACCTAAATATGACTGTTTTGTCGCCATTCATAACAATTGAATCGAGTACAACATGACCTTAATGATCGTAGCTGTGATCACGCTTTTAATTTAACGGTGCATGTGTTCTACCTCACAGATTATGAATCGCTTAATAACTGCCTTCTAATTTTAAAGCATATTTGAAGATGTAGATGAAGAAGATTTTTTTTTATAGTAATTGCGGAAAAAAGTGGTCCCAAAATAGAGCCTTGGGTATCTCGAATATTTGTTTTTTGTAAATAAATTTCTTGTAATTGGAAAAGGGTATATATAAAAATTTTCTCTCAACCTTTCTCACATACTTTCCTGCAGCTTTAGTTATCTAATAATAACTTTAAAAAATAACTTAATGTTGTAATAACCCTTTAAAGTAATTTATGCGATATTTGATAAACAATGGAACGTTGTGGTCATCCATATATGTACATATATATACATATAGTACATATTTAGGTAAGATCTTTAAAAAGTTCAAGATACTAGAAAATATTATGTCTAGTTTACCTACTTATGCTGTCTCCATCGTCACAGTGAAACGATCTCTGGTCATTGAATCCTATTAGCATCCATCAAACGTAGCGCTACGAGAAAACCTCACGTTTAAATTGCGATTGACCTACAAATCTCCCAGCAGCAAACAATTCAATTACCTTTCACAAAATTTGCAATTTACGAGTAAAATCTGAAAGAAATCTCTCGTTGTTTCCCCTTTCATTAAAAATAAAAAAAAAAGAAAAACACAAAAAAAGTAAATACCTCACCGCATCTAAGTCAGTGTCAACTGGCATTAAAATGAGTTGCTTACCAATCACCGCAGATACGGAAGATTTACGAGAGTTACTCTCAGCACACCTCGTCAAGTTGCATTCTTTATTCAGCAACGGTGGACAGCGAAAATTAAATTTTTTTTAAAATTCAGCACCCGTTCCGCGGACACTGTGAGATGTACCGGCAATTTCTGAGATAATTTTAAAATAAAAAAAATAAAACAATTTCCCGCGAAAAAATTAGAAGTACTAAAGCTAAAGAGTTGGACATAGTATCTGAGCTCTAGGGCTAGTTGGAAGGTGTTGGTCAAGACGGCGAAAATATGCATTTTGTATGCAAAACACATTCGCTAGGGGATAATTCGACAAGATCACTCGATCCTTTTGTTCTAGGTGGAACCGTGACAGAGAGTTATATTGCAAATGGTCTGGCGATTTACTTTTGCTCCCCTTTCCGCCAATTCCCACCATATTTTTTATTTTTTTTTTTTTCACGGCGATATGTGGCGTGCAACAGCTCCCTCAGGTGTATTAAAAGATCGTGGTAAAGTAGCAGCGTATACAAACTGCTCCCAGGATCAATTTCCAGGTAAATCTGGCTGGGCAAAGACAATGCCGGGAATAATGCGACATTACGGAGGCCTATCATCTCTATTCAAATCTAACCGACCGCGCAGCGTAAACCTGCGCAGGTTGCTGTCGTGCTGGCCACGAATAAACTTGATCTTGCACGATGATCACCTCGCAGAAAAAATACACTTCAGTTGCGCTGGCTTCTTTTTTTTTAAGGTCAAGTTCACATCAGAAGAGATTTTTTGTGCGCGATAATCACACTTACATTTTATATACGTTCCGTGATCGTGGTCATTTTGTTTATAACATTTATTAATAATTTATTGATCCCTCCGCCTTTTGTGGCCCGGCTTTGGTTAGATCGCGTGGGACTCCTCTCTTAAATTTGAGGCTCCGATCGCACGAGAATCGCGGTGTTAGCGCGCGCTTTTTTTTTTTTTTTTTAATGATCTGTGGGGGTGGCTGCCTCTTTTGCATGAGTTTCATTTTCGTAGTTTTTGTAAGTTCATTTTTTTACTTATAAGGAATTCTTAGCCTTCTTTTATTTTTTATAATTCTGCTATCGGTGCCGGCTCTAATTTCGGATTATGTTCAGTGTCTGATTGTGTGGCTGATTGTTGTAATATGCATATTTGGGGGGATTTATTGCATTAGATAATCATCATAAGAAACTGTTGACCTTTACCATAATTTATTGTGATCGGATTCTGATTCATTTGAGTTTTTCTTTTTAATAACTTAATTGCCAAGAAAGTGTTTTATTTTTTTTTGGTTCCTTAATTTACTATTGGTTGTTTTCTTTACACGGAAGTCTCATCTCAATTATCAGTTGGCGCTGTAATTTGCTTGGGAAGAGATATTTGGAGATTGGTGTATACGGCTCAGTACTTTTTAGAATTCCGTAAAAGGATCCGTGTAGTTTAGAAGCACTAGCCAAATTCATGACGAAAATTTAATTAAAAATTATTAGTATAAAATAACCTATTATACATGTATTGCAACAAAAATCGCGTTAAAAAGTAAATGTAATCTATCTGTTGAAAGTAAGAAGATTTAAATAAGTAATACATAAATATAACAAAAAAAAATTTGTTTCTTGACCCCAAAACTAGACTACTTCCATAAAGTACATATTCCCAGGTATCTTACATTCTTCTCTAATTTCTTGTCCGATTGACCTGTATGAAATTTCCGCGGGATAATTGACCGCGTAATTTCCCAGCGCATTCTCATGGATTTTTTTTGCAAATCGTGCGATACATGATCGCATGATATGTACATCTAACATATGTATAAGCGAAATCTAAAGTAGCAAATGGGCAGAAAAACCGCACTGTAAAAAAAAATAAAAAATAAAACAAAGGCGAAACAGGTGAAAGCTTTTCGAAAAAGATTAAATCCGCCCGATCCGAGAATGATTCGAAAGACAATCGATCAACATGATCGCGTGGACATGGAAGACCTGTCGTTGAGTGCGCCAATGAATCGATCTGTGCGTTGCTCGATTCGTGCGCCCGCACGCACACCAGCGCCTACCTGCGCAGGTTGATCGTGGCAAGATTGATTTCACTGATCGTCGCAACAACTGACCACCGGCCATCGCACAATTTTCCATCTTTTATCAAAAAATATATGCAGTTTTTTTTTGTTTTTTGTATTTTTTTTTTTTTTTTTTCATCCGCATGTTGTCCGAAGGCATGCGAACCGACCATCGATCGCAGATAAGAACATGTTCGACGTGGTGCTTGTCATGGCCGAGTTGCTTGACCACTGCGCCCGGTGCACTTAACTGCAACTCGAAGCATTTCACTTTGATTTAAAAGTTGCAATCGCGAGTGTAAATTTGCAATAGGGGAAAAAAAGATAGTTCTTGTTGCATTTTCAATGCCTGACCGTCAATGATGATAGTGCTGGCGGTCACTAATTCCTCGCCGGGGCTCGATCGATCGTGCGGGGATTAACGCACTATAATTTGTTGAGGAACTGCTTAGAAGACGGCTTACTAAAGGAAGTTTTACTTTCTCACTTTAATAAGTTGCTCACCGTACGATTTACCTTTTATTTTATTTTTTCCTTTTAAATAAAGATCAACACAGTAACAGGTTTGGCTGGTGGTTATTATTTTAAAAAGATTTGTTGAATGCATTGATTTGGGGGAGATCTTCATTTGGGTAATAGCGAAAGTTAAATGCGTATTTGGAGTGATCTTCAGGCGAACGAAACCAAATAAGTTTGATCTTTCGAAATGAGCTAGAGTAAATTCAAACATGCAGATATGCGGCTAATCAGAAGATATCACGGTTTCAAAGAGCCGACAAAATCTCCCGACATTGTAAACAGAGAAATTATGAAAATTTACTGGGACTTTCTTTAAACAGACAAATTTATGATAGGTGATCGTTGCGATTGCTATCTGCCGTCTTCGGGCCCATAAAAGCCTGATTATGCGGAGTTAAATCCATCCATTCCGATGAGATTATTATGGCATCGGTAATGACCGTTTAATGAAAACCTAAACAAAAAATGTTATGTAACTTATTTTGGAGCCATAGTGCACCTGAACCACCTGCATCTGCTAATACCAGGAAACGGACGATCACCGGAGATTAGTAGGCGTGGTCGTTTCTTTTTCGTGCTATAAATTAAAAACGTTCGAAAAAAGAATTTATTCTGATTCAGTGAAAGTGAACAAATATGCTTTTTTTTTTTCCTTCCTTCCTCATGCAGGGAATCATAATTTCACCGCGATACGTTGCGGCGGTTATACAAATTGCCGTGCGTCGTCACATGCGTTGCTGATTTATATCTTGGTTTTTTTTTTCTTTTTTTTGTATGAAAGCGGTGCGGTGCGATGCACCGACGGCTCCACCAAAAGATCACTCACTGCAGCAAAAGTGAAACATGCACGAGAGGTGCTTAACATGATTTTATTATTTTTATTATTTGTACTTTTAATAAAACAAAGTTAAACGCACCTGTTCATCCGATGAATGGTTCGCGAAGAACAAATTTTCAGGTACCTGAGGGTATATTTATTTACTGTGGCCTCACGCCACAGTTCAGTGGAACATTCTCTCCCTGTTTTCTTATTTTTTTAAATTTATTTTTTTTTTTAAATTTTACTTGTAAAGAAAGAAAGTAAGGAGTGAAATGCCCCCAAGAAAAGGAAAATCAACAATCGTCTCTTGTGCGCTATTTATTGAAAATTCTCGTCACATACCAGCCAGACGTGGTCTTGTTACAATGTTTCATGGAATTCTAAATCAATCGAAAAACAAGAAAAATGTCGCATTAACCTATCATTCATTATGGTTGAGATCTTGCAAGTTTTTCCACATATCAGCAAATGTCCAGAGCCTTGAGAACTCGTAGTCTTTTTTAAAAAAGGTTAAATAATTGACGTGTGAACGCCTGAACGTAAAGAACTCGAATCTTCGCTGTCTCCGTTACTGGAAAAATATAGGATGACTAGAATTTTTAATGAGCCCT
Source organism: Machimus atricapillus (assembly GCA_933228815.1). Taxonomy (NCBI): domain Eukaryota; kingdom Metazoa; phylum Arthropoda; class Insecta; order Diptera; family Asilidae; genus Machimus; species Machimus atricapillus. The sequence goes on from OW121785.1 coordinate 11,389,096, forward strand.
CGCTATGGAGGATAATATTTTTTTTTTTTTTTTTACAAAGTTAACCGGACCTAAAACAGCGTAGACGTTTCTGTTAAGAGTTAAGACTATCACCTTCAGGGGAAAGACGACTAAAATTAATGTTGGCTCCTCTGTTCGTCTAGACTTTCAGGCATATTGCAAGGGTCTAGACCTCTTCAATAACCAAGGTACTTTTAAATTCCTATACAAGATGAAAAATTCTGACTCCTTTAGAAACATACTTTAAAGTATTATCCTTTGAATTGCAAGCGTTTTTTGATTTACATTTTTTTTTAATTAACAACAAATTTCCATGCCTTATACTATTCACAAAAATTTGAATTGCTGGTTTATGTGTAAATTTGAATTAACTTCACCTTAATTCTGGATTATTAATTTTTCTACAATTTCTAGATTTTGTTTATTAAATTGCGGTGGCTTTTTAAAAAATATGCTATTACAAGAGTAATTTGTTAATATCCTCCGTTCAACAATTTTGCTTCAATTCGACTACTTAACTTGCATTAGAAAAAAGGACTGCTGAATTAAGCAGTCGATTTATAAGGAGTAAAAACATCTTTTTTTTTTTTAAAGACGATTTCATAAAAATATAAATGACATACCCATTTATATTTTTATGAAGTCGTCTTTAAAAAAAAAAAAAAATGTTCAAAAGTTAGAATTTTTCGTGTGGTAGGGCCTTATTCACCAACGTTAATAAAAAGTAAAGTATTGTGATTATTTGACTACTCAAATTCGTCGGGAACCCTTAGGTTTTCGAACCATGCCTTTTTTAAGTTTAACAGAGCGAGAAAATCAATCAAAAAGGAAACTTTGGGATTTAAATTAAGCCCTGAATTGAATTTTTTCCTCTGTCGAACATTAACAAAAATGCTTCAGAAAATTAAAAGTTCCCAAAACATTTAAGTGATCCTAAAAATGGTAACAGTACTGTATTTCTACAGTTTTGTTAAGGTTCATAAAATCTTTGCAACCGTTCGTAGAAAAACATTCAAGCTGGACCGATACGTGGCAATTTGCTGATATTGCGAATCGATCGTTTCGCTCTATTTGGCGGCTAGTAAATATAAACACGGAGTGCATTAGCATTTCACTGGTAGGGTTAAAAGCCGATTTATGAAAACTTTCTTACGCCGTAATTAGCAAATTATTAAAATAGCACAAACAAAGCCAGCACAGATGATATTAGTTATAGATCATAAAGAAGACATATAATCTTCAGACAAGAAGTTTTCTAGGAAGCTGCGAGAACAGGCCCAACAAAGAGCACCTAATTAATATTTAGTCACATAAAGATGGTATATAAACGACCAAAGGCTAAAAGGCATTCATTACAGCATCGTCGGGGTCTGATAAGGAGGCACCGCATGATCGTTTTTAATAGTGGCCAAGTGTTTGGTCTTGGGGCAGTTTTAATCTATCTTAATATGGCCGTGGCTGATAAGCCTGAAAATGCTGAATGCAGCCCAGACACGCTGGAATATAAAAACTCAATCACTGCAGCGAAGAGAGAGACGACTGAGTTTAAATGAAGCACTTCGCTGTTGAGTTTAAGAAGGCTACTGTGAGACCGGTGGTGCATCACATAGCCACTTTAAAAAAAAAAATAAAAAAAATAAATAAATGAAACAAGTTAGGCCCATATTACAGGCACTCGATAAATGCTTATGTTCGGATGCCCACATGTAATCAAACTCTGAATGGTTATTATACGAGTCTTACGGTCGTATCGCGTATCTTGGCACGTAAAGCGTACGCAAGAGACCTAAGAAAAGAAGAGGACCAGTTTATCTTTTATTCGAAGCAGCAGGCTCGTGGTGTGCCCCGCTGAAGAGAAGAACCACAGGCCCAAGCCCAACCACCTGAACATTGAAACGTTTTTATTCCAGTTACTGCGGGCTCAGCCAGCGGAGTCTCAACGTTTTCAGTTGATCGAAAGACTTCACGAACGTTGCAAGTGCGCGCTTCCGTAGCGGTTTGATACTTTTATTGCCACCAAAAAAAAAAAAATAAAGATCTTGAGAAAATTGATCTGATAGAGGTCCGATCGTGTGATCCTCAAAAATATACATATAATTGTGACAATTTTTGTGGCATGTGATCTCTTGAAAGAGATCCAGAGGTGTGGAGCTGGGACTATATTTTATTAATTTTATTTGTTTATCAAAGTGATCAGTTCAAACGATCCCCGATAGCGATATACAGTGCAAAATGTAACACTATCCAGCATGAAGTGTGCGCGTTTGATGTGGACAGCGAAGGAGATATTTCTTGATATTTTTTAGTGTAATTAAACACTATTAGATAAGAGCAATAGAAAAAATTTTTCCTTCCGTAAATATAACAGAAAAAGATCTGTTAAACAATGGATTCCGTAGTTAAGTCTCGGAAGACTGCGTCAACGTCGACATCGCCAACAAAAGGTGTGCAGAAATTCTATACTAAAATACGTCACAAGATTGAGGATATACCTCCAAAGATATCTGCCAAGCTGAACAAGTGCAATGTTGTGGCCCCAAAGATCAGTCCGGACATTCAGAAGCCGACAGCACCACCTCGAGCGGCTAGAAGGAATCGTTTACAAAGTGTAAAAAAATCAACTGAAATGGAAAAGACGCCTCCAATCCAAGGGACATTATCTGCAAATTATGAGAACATTAAGATATCATCCAATCCAAATGGATTACAGGACAGTGACGAGGAGTGTCGGATGAGTATGAACGATTCAACAATATCCTTGGAGGATGAAATTTTTGAAGAGCTGGAAAAAGTGGCACACGATGAAGCAAAATTAAAGGCTGTCTTAAAAAATTTCGATAAAATTCTTGCTGAGTTTAATGAACGGAATACTTCTAGTAGTACTCCGACACTAAAAATTACAAGTTACAGCAGCCCTAGCTCACCTAGCCAGGAGATAGGGACTCTTGAAGAAAAAAGTACTTCTAAAGATGTACAAAAATCAGAAAAAGAAGGAGGACACAAACCTTTGCAAAAGTCGAAAACTTGCAGTATCATAGAATCTCGCTGCATTTTAAAGAAAAGTGTCTCAGACCCGACTGAATCGAAGACAGGACACATGTCGTTGGATGATTTTCCTCATTTTAAAGCGTTCCAAGTCACAAAAAGTTTGTGGAATTTAAAAGATTTTGAGGAATTTGCGAAAACTGGTAAAAAAATGGAAAAGTTTGAGTGTAAGCTACCAATTTTGAAAACAAATTATAACACTTATAAAGTGGACAAAAATAGTACAAATCCAGAAGGGGCTCAAACCTCACTAGAACCACCTAAGGCCAATTTGAGTTCACAAAAATTGATTCTTCCAAAAGCGAAAAGTGTATGGGAATTATCACCTTCTCAAAACAGCCCTAGTCACAACAGTCCATGCATTAGGACATATTCTGGTAGTAAAATTCCGGTAATGAAAACGCCTCCGCAAAAATTGGGGACCACAGGGCGTAGCAACAGTTTTTGCGATCAAATTTCACCTAATAAACAGGTGGCACCACAAGCAAAAACAATTCAAGTGGGAAAGGTACTTCCAACACCGAAAAGACCATCTCCCGCCAAAAATACGACGGTTACAAAAATCGTACACAATTTGAATGAAATGAGTGCATCAACTTCATCTAAGTTAGGACCATCATCGAGCCCGAAGCAGCCGCTAGTGCGAGCAACATCATCTCTCACAGTATCTTCAAATAATCTCGGAAGATATCCACCTCTGAATAATTTAACTCCAGCCAGGAGGCGATCAGCGATGAGTTCCGCATCTTCGACACCTCATTCGCTGCATAAAATTGGAATTTCTGTGAAAGCAGCATCGATTCCATCATCAGTTGTGGCCGCATCCATCACGGGTTCATCGAAAATGAAAAGTGCAAACAGTGAAATGTCGCTGACCAGTCTTAAGCCGCCAAGAGGAACTCCATCCACAAAGTCTAGCTGCAATAAGACAAAAAGCCAAGATGTCCTACTTAACAAGTGTCTGCAGAAGGGACATGAACTTTTGAGGAAGGTTGAGGCATTTGGAAGTGTAACAAAATTGCCTGAATCTAGAAAAGTTTGGCCTCAACATGATCAGATCAGAAAAGGGCCCACTGTCAAGATATCCCCATCAAGACGCGATAAGCCGAAAGATTTGGATTATAATCTTGTGGTCGAGAAGAAAATTTCATCTATTTCAGTACGACCGTCGGAGGATGTTATCGATTGCCCATTGAAGAATCGATCATCTCCAAAAATTGTCTATGCAACAGAATCGGTAATCCATTTCCCTCGTTTGGAGTCGTGCAAGATAATCCCACCAATTTTGGGTAATCCGTCGCAACAAACCGCTGAATTGTTGGTCAACGTGAAAGCCATGCAACAGCCACTTCGGGTCCATCAAGATTCAATGCTTTGCGTAAACAGTGACGTGCTACGCAGCGAAAAGGAATACCACAGCGATTGTTCCGATGATTCTGGCCACATATCAAACGAAAATGATGAGATGCTATCATCTGCGATTAGTGCAGCATCCACCACCACCACCACCTCCTCGATTTGTCTTGGAAGAAATCAAAAAGGAACCAAAATAAGCGAATTGCTAGAGAAATTTGAACCTGTTGCAGCCACTGGAAGAGAAGCACCATTTAGTAGCGCTCCGGTCCCCACAAGTCCCATCAATGGCACCGAGGAATGCGGCATAGGAAGCGCCCCAAAGAAGCTCTGCACCACGGTAAAAGTGGCCGAAGTGAGGCCAGTCAAGTGCATCACTTCCTCAATGGAAATTTGCCCGATGTTCAGCTCTGAGGTAAATATCCAAATTAGCGAATTCCTCGTGCGTTGAAGTTATAATCTAAATGAAAAAAAAAATTAAAATTAATATATTTGTTTTTATTTTCGCTTTTATTTAATTTTTTTTTTAAATGTTCTTTTCGATTAAATTATTTTTCCGCTGACTAAAAATCAATTTTTCTTTCTTAGCTTAAAACCTCTCCCGGTAATTTCCCTGTCCTAAAACTCCTAACAATGCAATTTTATAACGTCTAGAAAACTGCGTAAGCAGCAGATTAGTTACCTTTTTTTCTACTTGAGTAGCCGTTTTGTATGCTTCTGCTTTCCTTGAATTTCTGTTTTTCTTGATATACAAGCACTGTGAATATTTTTCGGACCATTCCAATTCTTTGGGAAATTTTAATTTTCCGAATCATACCTTTTTAAAGTTGTACAGAAGGGGAAAATCAAAGCGAAAAGGATACTTTGAGGTTTTAAATTTAGCCCTGAATTGATTTCCCTCCTCTGTCCAACCCTAAGAATGCATGCTTCAGAAAATTATAAGTTCCCGAAACATTGAAGTGGTCCAAAAATGTTCATAGTACTTTACATTAATTACTTTGGTTGGTCTTCGTAATTTTGAATTCCGTTCCTTTTGAATTGGCGTCTTTGGGCTGAATTACCCCAAATTAACTTTGTAGAAAGTAATGTAGCTGAATATGATTATATTAAAACGGTTTTAATTCAGCACAACAATTCCTTTATCTGATGTATAGTATATTTTCAGCGACACCCACCCTATTTTAATACCTATGCATCAGTGACTTTTTTTAATTCAGCTATAAAAAATTTAACTGAAAGTGGGGATGGTTTTAACAAAAAATTATTCCAAACATCTTCAAAACTACATTATTAATTTATTAGTATAAAAAAAAACGTTTGCTCCATTACATTTCAAAATGTCATCAATGTCTAATTCGACACAACATTTTCTAAGACTGGAGACATCAAATTAAATAAATCAATTCGTTTCGTCTGTTAGAGGTGAAGTGCTTGCAGAATTTCTTATAAGGATTTTTACATGCAATTGAGCTATAAAAAAAAAGAAACGGAACTAAATGATTCGTCTCATTTTTATAATAAGGTCTTTGATTTATATGCATCTAAGCTGTTGCGCAAATTATTGAATCCATCCTTTTTTTAGTGCCTATGTACTTTTTGCAGTGACTCATCTAATTTATTTATGCAGGCAATAGTTGTAATTAAAAAGCTATTTAATCCTTGTAATCATGGCCATAAGCTAAGACAAAAAAAATCCTAGTTTCTACGTTCTTTGTCTGAAAACTCTTGAAAATCTACAGAAAACCTATTCCATTAATAATTTGTCTTGATAGATGGACATACGATTTATGTCTCTGTCAGAAAGAAAAAACAAATTTTCAAGTATTTTTTGAAATATTATTTACGTCCATTTAAAACATGCAGACTGGAAGAAAAAATGTTCAAAATTTTACACGTGGGCTCAGCGAACTTGAATCGATAATACTTTTTTTTTGTGTTGCAATATCTTGCTATGTTTGTTGTCTTATAAAACTTAAACTTGGATAATCTTATTATTTTTCAATGCTAACGTTATTACCTAAAGTGTAGATTTATTGAAAAAATCAAATTACAAAGGTCTTTCATACAAGTCAGCTCAGTTCATGAGCATCAGCAATTGATAAAAATAATGTTTTGTCCCTTCTTAGCACTAGATTACAAATATTTTTCCCGTGTTCAATATGTTAAATACCTAACTCAATAGCTGTACTATATTTTTTTAAATCAGTAGATGAATTTCTTGCTTTTTATAGAATTCGCATTAATTTCTTAGTCTTATCAAAATATAGAAGTCTCCTTTCGTTAAGATTAATCTGTTAAAAAATAAAAAGCTACTATTAAGGGCAAAGATAAATTAACTTTAAAAAAAAAAATTTAACTTTGAAGATGTTCTGTAAACAGTAGCTTCAATTATTAATAGAATTAAATTAGGCTGAATTAAAGTAGTTTACAATAAAAAGTAAGTAGAAGAAGAGACCACCCGCAAATGATTCTTTAAAGCGTGGGCGATCACTGGAACGGATCACCTTTGCAGTTAAACGCTTTTATCGCATTTTATCTCAAAACTCCGATGTATGGTTGATTTTCTTTTATTTTAAACAAATAAATTACGATCTCTGAGGGCAAAATATGAAGTCTTTTACTCAAGAAATAATAAATCTGAGATATTTGCACAGCGTAAGCAAGAAAATTTTCATATTAATCTCTTTGTATACAACAACACAATCAAAATAAACATTCGGCTCGTCCAGCGGCGGTTTCTGCTTTTGAGGCATCTTCGAAGTAAACCGCAAAGACGGAATAAATCTCAAATTGTCTGCTTTTCGCAACATAAGGTACTTAGCGGTTTACCTCAAGCTCTGATTATTCTAAAAAGACGTGTTTAAGTCATTTATTAATTAGGCCACAAAAAGGCGAGCACCAGACAAGATTATGGTACTCGTCGTCTTGCACATATCTTCCAACCATTGCATCGTATACAAAACGTTTTAGAGCTGTTGCCTCTTGATATGTTTGGGACTCAGCCACCTCGACGAATTTATGTAACGAACACAAAGAAGATGAGTGAAGGAAATTTCAATTTAAACTCCAACAAATGCTGGAATTTTTTTTTTTTTTTATTTATGTCTTCTTTAAGTCTGCAGTTTTTTCTAGCCTGCTTTCTCGTCTGATAAATTTGTATTTTTCATCTATTCATCGAAAAGGTGTGATTTGAAAGTTTTCACATTATGAAAACAAACAATGGGATATATGTGGACAGGTGCGTGATTCGATTCGGTGAGCTTTCGATTTTGTTTTCATCAGTTTTTTATTCGAATTTTATAAGGTCATTGGTATCAGTATAACATCGCAAATTCGACCCAAATCAAACAGTAGGCCGTTTTTTGCGAATATAAAATTGAAAACCTCACAACACGATGTTATTTAAAATATTCCCCAAATTAGCGAGATGCTATCGTTTTATCTCTTAGGAAGATTTTTATTTTAGAGAATTATTTTAAATAAACTCGCATAAAATATTCATTTAGATTTTAAATTCAACACTTTAAGCTGTTTAGCTAAATAATTTTGCGGAGAATTTGAACTAATATAAAACAATTGAGTGCTGGCTAATTACTAAATTAGTGGTGCATAAATTTAATATTAACTATGTAAGGGTATTTTTGGTAGAAACAAACTCAAATCGTTTGTACATGAACTAAAAACTGAAAAAATTGGATTTTTTCATTTGACTGTTAAATTCAGAACTTACTCTTGCTGAGCTGAATTGCATAAAGTACTACAGAATTAAAGCTGAAATGAATGTTTGATACATTTATTTATTTATTGTAAGCCTACATTCTGCATTCCCTGCATTATATCCCAACATAAAACGTGTTACATAAATATTTTACTCAGTCAATATTTACGCCAATGGTTAGCTCAACTGTGTAATTTTCCCTGTTTTCATCCCAAAGTACCTGACAGACGGCTTTCATAATTTATAAATGTTCACAAGAATGTGGCTGGCGGCATTTTGCAAGAAGGACCGAAAGGAGATCTGATCGATTACCTCCTTTTGCCGGGGAACGCAGCCAACCACCGGCCACATCAATTTCAGCCGCAATTGTCTCAAGTTCCAATATTTGCAACGCGATCCATATCAAGATCCTACTTATTGTTTCCTTCGAGAGCGCCCTCAGCGACTAATTGAAAAAAATATATATATATATGTATATATCTTCTTTTTCAGGTGCTCTTCCGATCGGGAGTTCTTAGCCAGTTGGAAGCAAAACGTGATGAGCTGCTATCAGATCGGATTGTCCAACTGCAGGCCTACTGCAGAGGATATCTGGCCAGACGGCGAGTTGCCCAACGAAGAGTGCAGGTGAGCCTTTAAGGGATAATATAATATTAATCTGGAGCCACATATGAAATTTAATTCGCATTATTGCTCCTTGGCCAATTATCGCGGTATCACTTTTCTTTCCACATCTAGGAATTGGCTGTGCGCTGTATTCAGCGAAATGTTAAAGCATTCTTGGCAGTTCGGGACTGGCCTTGGTGGCGACTCTTGGTCCGTGTTACTCCGCTCCTGAACGTTCATCGAACCGAGGAACAATTGAAGATTGCCAACGATGAGCTCCAGACCCTCAGGGCCAAATTGGAAAAGATTGAAAATGACAGAAATGCACTCAAGACTGAAAATGATAAGCTCGAAGCAAAGGTAAGTCTATCAAATAAATTTTATTGATTTTTTTATATAAGTCTTTTCACTCAATAGTCATATAATTGAAAATTATCAACTCGCACCTATGTATGTGCAAAACGAAAATTGTGTGAATTTTATCTGACTTCCAAATAGGTGTAATGAAATCAGGCGGTAAAGAAAAATAGTTTCTTTTTCTTATAATTAAGTGAGCAAATCATAATTTAAACCTTTTCAAATTTAAATTAAGGGATTTACATATTGAGCTTTAATTGATTAAAATAAGGCCATCACTAAATTACACGTTTAACGTCTTCTTAGATCAGAATTTAAGTAGGTATGCCTCATTTAATTTCAAATTATTTTTAGGTTTCAAAAATTTTAACATGTGGTCAATTGTAGCTAGGCATAAATTGAGGTTATTTATTTCTATCCAAAAATAAAAATCTTAAACATTTTATTGAAAATTATAACATTTTGATCTGACCTGAATCAATAGATTTAGAATTTTTGTGATTCCTTTTTGTTTATTTAGATCGATTTAAATTAATTAGTAATTTAAAAGTTATTCTCATTTTCAAGGCTTTCATTGTTGGCAATAATATACATATGTATACGTCAAAATATCATTTAAATATTATGTTAATTATTTGCAATTTATAAAAATAACCGCGAAACAAAGGACAGTATTTTAGCGGTCAAAAATTATTTTAATCTTAAATTGTATTCGAGCTTTACTCTAAAAGAAAAGTCCTTATTTATTTTCTTGGCTGCCACCAAGGCGCCCTCCTGTACATCTCAAAATGTAGAGTCAGCTGGCAGGCATAAATATCTCGAAAGTAACGATTTTCATAAAAGCCCAAAATATCGAAAAGTGTTATTTAGTAAAAATCGTAAAATAAAACGAGGAAATGGTAACAGAGGCACCCCTCCAAATTGTGTAACATTTAAAACGATGTTACTTCAGAGCACACGCGATAATTAAAGTGTGATAAAATTCATTCCCAAAATCCCTGGCTTTTTCGCAAGTTTTATTCATTGCGATGTGCCAAGAACCCGAGGCAAAATATAAACATTAGCCAATTGCTGTTGCATGGCGGCGGTGGCAAGATGCGTTTTGTTTAAAACGATGAGGTAAAAATAAATTAAAAATAAAAAGTGGAAAAGAAGAGGGAAAGTGCGGTTCCGCTTTCGATTGAGACGGACGACAGGCAGGTTCGGTTACACCAATCCACAGAATTTCTTTCAGCCAAAAATTGAATTACAGTTCTGCGAATATCTTTAGGGCCATTCCAATTCTTCGGGAATCTTTAGTTTTCCAAATCATGCCTTTTTTAAGTTTAACAGACGGGGAAAATCAAAACGAAAAGGATATTTTGAGGTTTAAATTTAGCCCTGAAATGATTATCCTTTTTTGTTGAACCTTAAGAAAGTATTCTTCAGAAAATCATAAGTTCCCGAAACATTGAAGTGGTCCTAAAAATTTTTTACAGTTACTGTATGTTGGCGAGGCGTTCTTCAACTGCCAGGCATGAGATTTACGATTTATTAAGGCGTCGGATTAAATAATCCAAGACGTCGTCGGTCCGTTGAAATTAATTAAGAAGGAAATAACTCACCGGAAATAGCGCTGCAGGTCAGGTCCTTCTAACAATAGCCGCTGCAGCTGATCCGGCTGAGAAACGAAGACAAACCGAGCGGACAAGAAACCGATTCTTAATCAAAAGAGAGGAAGTCGTCGGCCAGAAGATCTTGGCAAATTTTGCGATTTCAATTTGCCGGCCCTCATCAGACCAATTCCATCTTAAATAGCGATTCAAAGAAAATTTTCTAGAACTGAAGGGAGAGCGGGGGAAGAGAACGCAACGACGTTGCCGGCATCAACAAGTGTGGGGTTCTTGTGGGTGTGCGAGCTGATTCAATTTTTTGGATGTCTTCCAAAACAGTCGTGTCCAATTGCGGAGGCTCCCCGGGAGTTACAAAATACGATTTGGGGCCGCGGCAGCAGCTCCGTTTGGCTCGCGCTAAGGAGGAAATTTACTCAATTAAATTAATGTAAAGCGACACACTAATGGCCAGTCGGGCTGCTGTAGAGCTTGATTAGTTCCAACACCGGAAATCGAGGTATTTTTGGGCGAGTTGAACTTTATGATGATGTTGCCTGTCTGCCGACTCAATTATGTGGGCTGACCTTAACAATTAAATCTGCGCGAGCCACCTGTTTATGGGCTCCCTCATGCGTGACTCGAATTTAAGGGCTTTGCCACGTCCATGTAGTTAATTCAGGGAAATTTGGTTATTGTTGGTCGCATCAATGCATCAGTATCTGTCCATTATTATAAAACTGAAACAGAAAATGTTGGGATATCTACAAGCCTTAAATTGAAATCTGGTTTATTTTTCAAACCTACATACATACATACATATGTGTAAAATTGATTGCACCATATCAGAATTTAAAATTATTCAAAGGCAATCTTAACTGGCGACGATAACTTAGACGTTAGACGTTAGAGTATCGGAGCGCAAATCCGAAAATCGCATCGTGTCGGCGAATTTTCAACTAGAAAACAATGGAAGATCGAGATGACTACCTTGTGGGACACAAGATATCTTTTAATCTAAAAAGTTTCAAAGAATATCACGAATTCTGACACGTTGGGTATGCTTAAACAAATATGAAGAAATTCAATTCACAAAAAAGTTAAAATACCAAGAACATTACGTTATTGAAATCAGTGACAGTGGCATCGGCTTGTTCAGCGGATTCGATAAATTAAAACAATATTATTGAAGCAATCGTAAAATAATTAAATTAAATGTGCATTTTTCAGTTTCACTTGTCATACATTTTTTTACAACCATTCAACAATAGGTATATAGGGTTAAAAGACTCTAGTAATGATGCTGAAGCAGGCTAAAAGAAATCATATCGTAAATATCCTATTTGTTTCTCGAGACAGAATTTAATTCTCCTATGTTTTGTTTAAGACTTTAAACTACTAAAATTGCAAAACTCTAGAGTCGAATTATGTACCAATTTTCGAATTAAAATTACGACTTCTAATAGCTGAATGCCATTTACTTGAATCCTAAAGGAGTTTTACTTATAATTTATAATTCCACCTCTCCCCCGGTCAACACATAATATTTAAAAATAAGCATATTATTTACTTACAAAAAATTGTGAAGCTCTGTGGTAATTATTCAAATCTCAATTACCTCGGCACTGAAAATGCTAATAGAAGACTCCACCTCTCCTCTGTCATAAACTTTACATAACTCTCGTAAATCTTGTCTGCACCTGTGCTAATTTTGTAATTATGCAAATCTAAATGTCAGCATAATCTAAGCCGCGATGAGCTAGCATCTTAAGAATTTTCAAATGGTTCTTCACAGCTAATTGTGAGTGCATGAAAATATAATTAATTTGCATGCACAATTTAATTCACGACCCAACCATGAACCCGTCACATGTCATAAATTTAAATTTGATTTGCTTAAGCATTCTCTCTTGGGGCTTTAAACGAAAAAGTGTAATGAAATTCACAAAATCTATTTGAAGGCAAACCATATCCAAAAATAGTAAGGAACTTATCCAGTGATTTTATTCTAAATTGAATCTTAGCCTCAAGCCCCCAAAATCCACTAGACATGCACTCGAGCGAGAGCTAAAATTAAACGTTTAACAATGAAATCGTCTTAAGATTTTCTATTCGCCTTTTACAATTTCGAAGATATCTTGGCCAGTGGAACAAAATAATGCGAGCGTACGTTCGTACGTGACTGCATCAATCTGCACGCCATGTGTGCGGGGCTTTAGTCGAGATATATCTTCGTTTTATAGAGCCTCGGGGGATGAGAGCGGGGGGGATAGAAACAAAAATACCAAAATATCGCACAAAAATTTTTGCGAGTGAGAAGTTTAGAAAAGTCGACGTTTAGACCTGTGTGTGAAATTGGCCCGCAGATTTCAAATTTAACACTATCGAAATCTCGGCGCCCCATTCAGTCCTAGTCAGGCTGCTGCGAATAGAGCGCGTCGCGGTACCTTTTCACTTTTTCAGTATCTTCCGCTTGAGAGGATTCTGATTATAATTTATATATATATATTTTTTTTTTTTTATTTTCGTTTTACGCGCCCCGAAATTATGTAATTGTGCAGAGAAAAATTCTATTTTAAATAAAATGTACTACGACTATAAACGAAATTTCGAAAAGATTTAAAATTTTTTTTTTCCCATTTTTTTGGTGTTTGTCCAATATTTTCGAGCCTGTCCAACATTTTTGGATTTAATACGACACTTGGCGCTACAGTTATATTTTCCTAGTTGTTCTTTCGTGTCTTTTGAAAAACAGTTTGTGAATTATTGTTTGGTGTTTCTAAACCCTTGACATGGCTCCTAATCCACCATCTACTTCGGACAATTCAGCGCCGAATATTTCAAAAGTGTCAGATCCAGTTATACCCCCAATTTCTTCGGCTAATCCGCCGACTGAGCCCAATAAAAATTTCGAAGGGCCCAAGTTCGCGCCAAAATCTCATGAAGATTTTGCTGGACCTAAGAGGGAGCCTGGTCGGCCACCTGTTCCACCTGTGTATCGTGCTCGTAAACCTCTTTTATCAACTCGTCCAAAATTTTTGACCAGTGCCGAGATTTTAGCAAGTGTTGAGGATCGAATAAACGATAGTTCAATGGATGCATCTATAAAATTGCCCCCAACCGGAAAAATGAATCCATCCTCAGATATGTTGAGCAGCAGCAGCATAGTGAATCGGATAATGTCCAGAGAATCGTCAGTATTCAGTTCACGGTCGTCAAGTCCCACATCGACGAGGAGTAATTTTTCTGTACCATCTTCGTATGATCGACACCATAATCATCGATCTTTAACGCCACGGCGCATCTTTCCACAAACGTACAATGGCCAAAATAGCCTCAATATTTATGAGCTGCAGTCACTGGAACCAGCGCCAGTCGTGTTTGACGCAAATTTATCATTCGTCTTGGGATGCAAGAAGCAGCCTCTTCGACAAACTTTTCGGCCATCGCCGTCTCACACGGAAAAGCAGACCGCCTCAAATTATCTTACAGCACAGATCCAGAATTTCTTGCAGCGCACTGACCATGTGATGGAAGAATGGAAATTGCTGGGAAAACGTTCCGGCCGGTGCGATGATGACACCATAAGCCTAGTCGAACGCCAAAGGGAGCGGAGCGCCGAAAGGGGCCGCCGGTCTCGCAGTGTTACAAATATTCTCATCAAGGGCTATCAATTATCCAAATCACTACCTCCAACCGAAAGATCCAGCTCTGTTGCTAGAGAATTGTCTCAAGATGATGACCGAACAATAACTGAAGGTGATGAGGTAATTATCACCTTTCTGATGTCTCAGCGATGAAAGCGTTTGATTTCCACTATCACAGAAAAGATAGACATTATAAATTTGCTATGCAAAAAATAACTCAAGAAAGAAACTTTAAAAGGGAAATTTCAATTTTCTTAAAATTTTCCTGTCTCTGGTAGACAGACATTGTAATAATAGTTAATAGTGGCTCTTTTACACTTTTCCTATGTTGAATTAGACCCTTGGGCATATCTATCAATTTAACTCGTATCAAAATTGATCAATTACCTAAGCTTTCAAAAAATTTAAATACATAGTAGCTAAAGGTAAAATTACAAGGTCTTAAGCAAAACTCAAGAGGCTCTCCTCCTTTTCCTTCTATATGTGCAGACACTGAATTAATAACGACTACGCTGAAGAACAGAAGTCTTAGGGACATATGTAGACACATGCACTATGATTAATTCTACAAACCCATTATCAGTATCGTTTATCTGTTCATTTAATAAGCAAAACCAAGATTTCTAGTATATTTAGTATATTATAAGTAATAATTAATGTGTTTCAAATTACTTCTTGTTTTCGTCGACAAGACTTTACATATTAAACAATAAATCAATATAAATTCTGCTAAATCTGAAAATGGTCAATATCGACAATAATATCCTAACGATTTTCCTAAAAATTATATAAATAACATGTTTTTAAATAGTGAAAATTAAAAATTGGCCTTGGACTACAAAACTTTGGATCGTAAATTCAATATTAAGTTTTTACAGCAGTTTAAGATAATGATGAATGATATGTAGTGACGCACAAAATACGACACAGCTATGACTAATTTTTTTTTTTTTTCATAGACGAAATTTTCTAAGTGCCGTCCAAACTTCCTTGGCAACAATTTCCGTCATTTCTGGTCCAATTCTTATAAAAGAATATTTTAATGGGGACGATCATTCATAAATGTTTGAAAAACATTTCTGCCATCAAAAACATACGTTGGAACAGAAATTTTTTAAAACTCCTCTTTACGTTGATTAAACACACTCTGTCGTTCCAGATTCAGTAAATGCTTCCTTATTTTTTTTAAATAGCATGTCTTAAACATCTTTGTAAAAGTAAGAAAATACCACAGACCCAAATTACCCAAAAGTTTTTACTAAAAAGCCAAATTTTTAATCTTTTGTTATTAATGCATTAAATTTTTAGAGGATTCTTTAAATAAATTGAAAATGTTGTGACTGTCCTGCGTCGCCTGCAGGAATAGTAATAAACAGAGCTTTCTTCTGACAATTTTTCTTGTCAATTGTAACACAAAAAATCGCTAATTGTCTTCGAGCTGTTTAAATGCAATCCCATTTTAAATCGTCTGTAATAAAATTGCAATTTAAAACCGCTGAAGAACGAAAATAAACTTTCCAAATCCAAATTTAAATTGATGTTCCTTTTTTTAAAACATTTTTGAGTCAGTGGAGTACGATTTTCAAATTTTATTTATTTCTCTTTTTTCGTTTCACAATAACAGCGGAAAATTGTACAAAAATAGAAGAAAAAAATAATAAAATAAAAACAAGAGAAATTAGCCGGATATTTTGGATTTTCACTATTTGCCTCTATTTTCTAAATTTAAGAGATGCCAATAGAATTGAAACAAATGAACCCTTTGAACTTGTCGATCGTGTGCTCTTGACTATGACCAATTTTTTAAATAGATCTGTCCTGCTGCTAGTTTAGAATGCTCTTGATCAAGGATGAAGCAATTTTTCATTAAACGATTTTTTATTTATTGCCAAAATGTGAAAAAATTCTGGACATAATGTACACACGGAAGAAAGGAATCTATCGATTCAAATGTTACAGTATTTTTAGAAAATTATTATTATTTTAATTTGTGTAATTGACCTTCAAATATGTATTTCACAATTCATTATTTTTGAATGCTTTTAGAGAAATATAATGAAGTTTCAATAATAATTTAACTGTTTATACTTCACACTTCATTAAATTCGTATAAAAAAAATTAAAGAAATCAGCATTTTTCGTAGAAGCTAAATTATCTAATTAATAAAAAACACAAATTAGTGCAAAATAAAGCACAGTGATAAAAATTAAAACTTCATTTAAGCTCCTAATTCCGGTGACTTTGACACAGATTATTTTTACAAGTAAATTTTCATAATACAGTATAATGTGAAAATATTTAGAACCACTTCAATTCTTCGGGAATCTTTAGTTTTCCGAACCTATGCTTTTTTTAAGTTGGACAGACGGAGAGGAAATCAATGGAAAAGGATACTTTAAGGAATATTTTAGACCTGCCTCTGTTTTCTTCTTCTGACGGACCTAAAAACTGTATATGCTTCAGAAATTAAAAGCTCCCAAAGTATTGTAAAGGTCCTAACAATTTTCACATTTGTATTTGTCACTAAAATTGAACTTACCTGGAAATTTGGCCTTTTTAATTTAGAACTGAGAACATTTTTGTATCAATAATATAAAAATTTAGGTGCTTAATCATTCACAATAACGAAAATTTGAAAGTACTGCCACATTGAGCAAAAAGCTTTTAACGGTTTTGATTTAACTTAACGTAAACTAAAATTTAAAAAAATCATATACATATGTTATGTAATTCTTTAAATAATTTAAAACAAAAAAAAGAGTTCTGAAAATTCAAAATGTTTATTCGTGATCGTTACTGTCTTACAATTAGAAGAAATTTTGGTATGTAAGACATAAAATTTTTTTTACGGAATGACATGGGATACTGGTGCATTGTATTTTATGATCTCATGAACTTCCCTTATAAATAAAGTCCACGTTCTATTTGCCAGATAATCTACCTTCATTTGAAATGCCGCCAAACCGCAAGAGAATGTTACCACGAAAAACTGCCTCTGGCCACAGAGAACATCTGAATTAATATTTTCAATTTTAATTAATCGGTATGGAGTTAATCGCGTTATTAAAATTATCAGTGTTCCAGTGGGGCCAGCCTCTTGACACGAATCCCCAGGTACTCTCAGGTGGAAAACAATACGAGAAAAGAAATCAGCGGTGAAAAAATGAAAAAAAAAAAACAGATGTTATTGTAGAAAAGAAATCAGCGGTGAAAAAATGAAAAAAAAAAAAACAGATGTTATTGTATTTTTTTTTTATTCGCTTCACTTCCAAATAATGAGGTGGTGCATTTCATTGTTTTTTCGCTCGTGCCAAGTTCGAACAATTCACAGGTGTGTGCTAGAAAAGTGCCTATTTAACCTTTGCCGGGCTTTTTCAGTTAAATAACTAGGGATGGAAATTACGCGTGCATTTCTTATGTCAGCCCAGACGGCCGGCGACTGTTGTCGGTAAATCCACGGAACAAAAAAAATAAGCAAATCTTTTCACTTCCTCAGTTTGCTAGCGAATACTCCAGAGGTTGTAGCTCTTGCCGTGTTTTAACACTTTGCGGCTGAGTTCTCGGTGTTTTCAAGTGTAATTGGACCAACCACCTTCACAATTTTGCAAGTGAACAAATCTCCTGTTTCTTATGATGCAGGTAAAGTTAAGCTTCTTAAAATTTTTAATACAGCCGTTACGCCAGAAAAGAATAGTGGTCAGGTGAAACTGTGCGTTTGTTTAAACAATTTTTTAACAAGGAGGCAAAGGGAAACCTTTTTTTTGTCTTAATAGGCTCAGGAAGTAATAAAAAAACATAGTAAGCTATAATTTCCTTACGAGGAGAAAAATAAACATAGCACACAAAGAATTTATTTTGAAAATATCATTTGTTTCTTACAATATTAAAAGAAAAATTTATATTTGGCGAATCGTTTATCGTTAAAAATTATCTTTATCGGCATTTATTTTTGCGACTTATTTAACAATAAAACAAGCGATAAGACTATTGTTGTGTGGAACAACGAATTTAATAATTGTTACAACTAAATAAAAAAATTCTTAATTTTGCCGATACTTGAAGATACGATTTTTGGAAACCTTAAAAAATTAGTTAGTATTTTAAAAATATATAATTTGCCTTAAGTAATTTTTGTTATTTCAATTACTTATAAATTTTCCTTTTTATTATAGTTATCTGAAATAACGGTGGATTTAGCTGAAGAGCGTTCTACATCAAACATGGCTACAGAACGTCTGGAAGCTGAAACAGCTGAACGTCTTAAGCTTGAAAAGGAGCTCCAAGAGCAACAGGGCAAGGTGAAGAATTTGCAGGAGACATCGGAGAAGCTCGAAATGGAACTAATTTGTGCAAAATCAGATCTGAATGGGTAATATCATATAAAAATCATTTTCCGGGCCTCGAGCCGAATTATCTAATTAAATTCAATTTATGCAGCATCTCAGAGGATGAAGACCCAGATAACGAAGATACCGGCGGTGTTTACAAACTGAAATATGAACGTGTCGCACGTGAGTTGGAATTCACTAAAAGACGTCTCCAGTCCCAGCACGAACACGATTTGGAGCAGCTTGTAGGCCTCAAAAAGCAGCTTGAGAAAAAGGTAAGGAATGTCGTGCCGTTGGGACGACTAGCTAGAAACTTAAAGTTAGCCCAAAGATATGAGAAAAAGTTGTGAAGAAATGAAAATAAAATAAAACTTGTCTGACTTGGACTGGTGATCGCGTTATCAATTTCCCTCCATGTTTTTTATTTCTTTTTTTTATCTTATTTTTCTAAAAAAAAAAAAAACGAAACACAATCAGTTGGCCGATGCTTACGAGGAAGTCGAAGAGCAGAGACAAGTTGTCGGTCAATGGAAGCGGAAAACCCAGAAGATGACAAACGAGATGAATGATCTGCGGATGCTGCTCGAGGAGCAAAACGGACGAAACAATCTGCTCGAAAAGAAGCAGAGAAAATTCGATTCAGAATGTCAGGCCCTGCAGGTGAGAGAGATTTTAAACTGATTTTGTAATATAATTTATGTGTGAACCGAAAACATTCTCTTGTTTTTTTTTTATGGTATATGATCCAGGATGCTGCGAGACAGGAGAGGCAGGCAAAGGAGCGTCTTGCAAGGGAAAAGGACGTGCTTATTGCTGAGAAGTTCACGCTTGAACAGAATTTAGCGGTAAGTTCACTAGAATTTTTTTTTTATATATTTGCTTTCTTGTTTACGTTGCAATACAACGACCGTGGCAATGAAATTTGCATAGCTAAGTGATAAAACCGGTGAAAATGTCCCGGCAAGCTTTTGATATTTTATTTCTCGTTTGTCATTCGATATTGATTCCTAAATACAAGTAATTTTGCTTTTCCGGAATTTTACTAAAGTGTTTACGTAATTATCTAAAAAATCGTACCCAGGCGGTGTTGTTTGAGGTTCCACAAGTCTCACATCTCCGTCCACTTAATATCTTCATAAATTACTTGATTTAAAATTTAAATGCAGTATTGTGAATAGTTTTTGTTTTAGCACCACTTCAATTTTTCGGGAACTTATTGTTTTTCGAATCATGCCTTTTTTAAGTTGGATAGAGGGGAGAAAATCAATGGAAAAGGAAAGGATTTAAATTTAGCCCTGAATTGTTTTCCCTCCTCAAAATATTGAAGTGGTCCTTTCCTTAAATTGTTCAAAGTATTGTATCTGGCATATTTGTTAAAATGTACAACTCCTGAAAATTTTAAATTACTAACTAAAAAAATTTTATATTGTTGAAAATTTTATTTATTCAAATTTCCCAATCTAATAAAAAAAATATATATATATTTTCTGTTTAAATTAGGACACTCGTCTTGAGCTTGATCTCAAGGAAGAGAAGTTGGCTGCTTTGCAAAGGGATATGGCAGAGATGACATTCGGCGGAGGAACGGAGGAGGAGGTTGCTCAATTGAGGCGATCTAAATTGGAATTAGATCGTCGACTGAAGGAGCAAGAGGAGGAACTAGACGAGATGGCCGGCCAAGTGCAATTGTTAGAGCAAGCCAAATTACGACTTGAAATGACCCTGGAAACGATGAGGAAAGAGGCCAGAAAGGAAGCCCAGCAAAGGGACGACGAACTAGAGGAAGCCCGGGGCAGTGCTTATAAGAAGATTAAAGGTAAACCTGAGAAAATACGCCGATATCGATTGCTGTTGAGAAGTTGAATATTTGAATACTTGTGTACATTACAAAAAAAAAAAAGAATTTATTGTTCATGTTTACATTAAAAAAAAAAAAAAATAGAATTTATTGTTCAATTACAGATAATAAATGATGGAATAAATGGGTACTTTTATGAGTTTTCTCTTCGAATGATATAATGTGTCGAATGAATGTAGATAAAATTATTAAATTAAATTTTAATATATTTTTAAAAATTATATAGCACTCGAGTGTCAACTAGAAACAGAGCATGAGGAAAGAACGCTTCTGCTTCGAGAAAAGCACGAATTGGAGCGACGTCTACAAGCCATGGAAGAGCAGGATCGAGCAGATCGATCTGCTGAGGAAGCAGTTAATCAAAAACTTCGAAGAGATTTACGAAAATACAAGGCACTTCTAAAAGATGCACATGCTCAATTGGAACGTCTTAAAGCAGATTCACCTGGAAAAGCCCTAATTCGTCAGTTGCGCAACCAATTGGAGGATGCTGAAGCAGCCCGATCCATAGCGATTAAGGCCCGACAATCAGCCGAAACCGAATTAAGTGAAATTCAAGTTCTCCTGGAGGAAGCTCAAAGATCAAGAACCGAAGCTGAAGAAAAGGCGACTGCTTCACAACGTGATCGAGCTGAACTTCAAGCACAAATCGAAGAGAATGAGGAAGAGATGTCTGAGCTGATGAAGAAGTTTAGCCAAACCGTGAAACAGTTAAATAACGAACAGACAGCCATTTCTGAAGCTGAAATTAGAATATCTGAGCTTGAAACTGAACGAAATTCACTCAAGGAACAAATCGCAGAACTTCAGACAAGATTGGAAAATGTTGAAAATATGAGTGACCCATCCGTTGCAGTACAGTCGAAAAGGTAAGATATTCTAGAAAGATTTTATTATTATTAAATTATTTATATTTATATTTTTATTTTCAGACTTGAACTAAGAGCCAAAGAACTTGAATCACGGCTTGAATTGGAACAAGCAACGCGTGCTCGACTCGAAGTCCAAGCGAATCGGCATAAAGATGCTTTGGAAAAGGTGCAAAATGAAGTTGGGCATGCAAAAATGCGTGAGTTACAATCACAGGAAACACTTAAGAAAACACAAAAAAATTTGCGTGAACTTCGCGAGGAGTTTCATGTGATGTCGAATCGAGAACAGGAAAGCATAACGCGGCGAAAAGACTTAGAAAAGAAACTTGAGACTGCTGAAGCTGAAGTGGCATCACTTAGAAATGATTTAAGACTGGCGTTGCAGCGGATAGCCGATTTGCAACAAGCGATGGAAGAAGGAGATGATGATGTTACCGAAAGGTAAATAGTGATATTTGTAATGAAGAAAGTAATATTTTTTTTTAACTCCCATTTTATTTTTTTAACAGTGAGGAGAGTGATAGCACCGATGCGTCTCTAAGTGACTTAGAACAGAGACTGAGGCCGATTCAAGTGAAAAGGACCTCGGTAACAGCTGTTAAAGACACAAACGGACTGGATGATACCACCTTAGTACTCAGAGAGAAAAAAAGTGATAACAGCCCCAGGTAACTTGTCTTCACCCAAACACCTGAAATAACTCTTTCAGCACACAATCAACTAACTCCTCTGCACACCTACAACTAACTCATCCAGGCGCAACTAACAACAACTTTAATGGTCGTCTCTTTTTCATTTTTAACAGCTTTTTCTTGTTATAGGATCACGGTAACATCGCCGTCGACTGCGAACGGGGACACATCATTCGCGTAAAATAATCACTAATTTTTATACAAAAAAAGATTAAAAAAAAAAAAATGGCGAACCTACTCTTATAGCCAAGCAGTACCCCTTCGGGAACATTAACTTTTATATAATGCTTCCACTGTCATAGCAAGCAATAATAACCGA
The DNA here is from genome assembly GCA_933228815.1 of Machimus atricapillus. Taxonomy (NCBI): domain Eukaryota; kingdom Metazoa; phylum Arthropoda; class Insecta; order Diptera; family Asilidae; genus Machimus; species Machimus atricapillus. The sequence continues at coordinate 11,411,481 of OW121785.1, forward strand.
GGAGTCGAGCGGGAGATTTCGTAAATAATAGCGACCTTTTGCATAAACTCGTCAGTTAAGATAACTTTTACAACTTGTCCAAACACCAACCACAGCTGTCTTTTAATTGTTTTGTTTTTGTTTTTTATTGATATGAATCGTAATATATAAATATTTTTATGTAGTTAAGCTAATTTATACGTAGCTGCATTATTATTTTATAAATAAAAAGAAAGTGAAATCGCATCGCCGTCGCTCTCGTCCTCCTTAAACTTTAAATTTTTTACACTTTTTTGTTTTGTTTTATCCGCCCTCAATTTTCTGGGCTGAACGATCACCGAGGATTGTAACATGGATCGATGATTGGTGATTAAGTTGTTTGATTGATTGATTGCGCTTTCCTTGTAAGTTCTATTATATAAGTGTATAAAAAAAAAAAAAAAAAAAATCTGTGGACATTTTAGCGTTTAATTGATTCTGTAACTGCTTTACTGAGAATTCGTTGTTAAATAACTATCCTATCCTATGTATAATCAAAAAAAAAAAAAAAAACTGCAAAATATATCAGAAGAAATGGCGACAAGCAACTTAAGTGAGCGAGAGCCTTATCCTTTTTCGTAAAATAAATAATTGTTGTTTACATAATTTTTTTTGTGCGTTTTATTTAACCTTCAATATTCCCTCTGATTAAGTTACTAGTCGTCGAGCAAACTTTTAAAGCAACTATATTATATATATGAAATATTCATATGAGTAATGTTATCAAATTTCTATTTCGAATCAGTAAATACCAGTTTTTTCAGTTAGAACAACATAAGAATTCACAGACTAAAGTTTATTTATAGTTATAATAATTCAACAAAAACTTCAAGCTACAGATTAACATTTTTAGCTCTTCGCAATCTCTTCAGCCTCGACGGGCTGCTCTTCAATCAGCTTCTTCGATCTGTGGCCGTCGAATCTTGCGGTCACCGTGGCCACCCTTATGGCAGCCTTGAAGCCCACCCTCGCCTTCATCCTGGCCAATTTCTTCTTCCACTCCTCATCTCTTGAAGGAAGTTTATCAAGAAATTCGTACATTTCCTCCTTCATTGGATCAGCAATTGCCAAAACAGACATGCATCCGTCAACTGTTCCCAGAACCAGAGTCCTACCGTCTTTGGTGCTTTTAATAGCAGTCAATTCCGCTTGTAGGCGATAATTAGCAATCATTACCGTGTCAGAGGTGCGAAAAACCCGAATTGTCTTTTTTCCGCTGTGATAGTAGCAGACGTACTCGTCGTTTTCAGTAAAAAGGCAAATTACAGAGAAGACACCTTCGGCAACTTTTGGAATGAACGTCTTCACAGTGGTCCCTTTTCGAAGTTCTAGAAGCTCTAAACCGCCCCTATTTAACAAATATTTTACTTTCGATTTATTATTATTATTATTATTTTTTTTAATTATTAAGAACCATTTACTTACCTTGAAGGAGCATAGAGCCCATACTTTCCGTCATTGGTTATGTTGCCTCCCCACTTCAGAATAGACCTGATATGCTTTTTAGACCTAATGTCGATTATGCTGCCCTTCTCACTGCTAATTACTGCAACTTGGTGGGCTTTGTGAGGTAGTGGAACTAGCATAATAACTTCCTGTATGAAATTTCAATTAATTTCTCTATAATTTCTAGAACAGTCAATAAAATAATTCAACTTACTTTTATATAGCATCCCTTAAGAAGGATTTTACTAACATGACTGCCGTTTGTCGTGCTGTAGACACCTATACAATCCTTGTTACTTTTATCAACAGTGCAAACAATAATAAATGCCCCATCAGCAGAAACTACAGAAGCTCGGAAAGGTAAACCCGGCACCATTCTGATCGGGTATTCGAAACGGAACTGAATTGCACCTTCTTCTCAAAATTAGTAAATTTTAGTAAACTCAAAATAGGATTTTTAAATTTTAAAATTCATACCAGGCACAGTCCTTATAGTGGTTATAGCGGTTAGCCGATTATTTTCATCGCCACCAACATCTTTTGTGTTTATATTTGGACATGAAACGGTCATAACTTTTGCGCCATCTTCCAAGAAAGAAATTTGTTGGATGCCAGGTTGGTCATCTCTAAAGATTACTTGTTCTGAAACGCGATTCCAAATGAGAATTTTTCCTGTCTCCGATGAAATTACGTATTTTCCGTCTGGAGTTATTTCTGCACTAGTTACAATAGCACCTAAAGGACTATCGGCTAATTTTGTAAGTAGACGACCAGACCGAGTCTCCCAAACTCCAACACAGCTCCTTGTGACTGTTACGGCTAGATCAACGTTCGAAAGGCTAAAATTAAAATAAATATATATAGTAAATCAAACCAAATTAATAATTTTCTTATTCTTAACCTTATATTATCAATTTGTAGTTCATGCCTGTCTATAACATGGACTTTTTCAAAAATATTGTTAATATTCCAAATTTTAACAGATCGATCGATGGAAGACGTTATGACGCTGTTCCAATTACCAATAGTAAGTGCCTCCAATTGCATTATTCTCCCAAAATGTGCATCTAGCACCTTAGTCAGCTGTTTCGTCTTCAAACACCAAACGAATAGGCTTTTCCTTACACCAGCCACAGCATAATTTAACTTCGAGCTGACCATTATCGAATTTGATTGCATCATTTTGGTCGTTATATTTCTTACTCCATGAGGCAAAGCCAAATAAATTGCCTCCTTTCCCAAAGAATTTGTTTTACCAAAATCCCAAATAACGAATCCTTTACCTGTAGTACCTAGCAACATTCGATCTTTTTGATCTAATTTTAACTGAAGAATCATTTCTTTTTCATCGTTTTCATATCGTGGTAAATCGCTTTGATAAACCCATCCAATTTCGTCATTCTCTTCATCAATTTGAAACGTGAAAACGCTTACCTAAAGAAAATTTAAAAATTTTTTAAATGCTAAAATCAATTTGCGGCTTACAACCTGATAATTATCCTCGCTGGTACAGCAGTACAAAGTATCCCTTTTTTTATTAAGTGTCATCGCACTGTGAAAATAAACTGGAGGTGCATGTTTCGTTTTTTTTACAGTATCAATTCTAAGCTGAGTTTCGTTTATTTTTCCTGACCAATAGACAATGTTGTATTCGGTCGTAGAGTGAAACTCCATGCCTAGAATTGTTTTTAAATAATGCAAACTCTACGTCAAAAATTTGAATTAATACTTAAAATTTCCCATCCTTCAGTCCCCGAAGGAGCATCCGTCTGTTCGATTAAATTCCCTCGCATGTCGAAACGGACCCATTTTAGTTTAGTGTTAATAAAGAGACTGTAATATTAAATTTAGTTATTGAGTCCTATATTTACGATTTTTTTTTTTTTATAAATATTTGTAAGTTAAGGTTTTGTCGTATATTCTAGTAACTTACTTGTGGTTTAACAGGAACACTCCGGTTACATTTTCGTGATTGCTAAAGGGATTATCAACTATAACAAATTCACTAGACAGCATGTTGAGAAGGACGGTTTGATTATTGTTCGAGTACGCCGCAGCCCACTTATTATCTGGACTGAGGACGAGCTGCTGCATAATTCCTTCAATCCCTGGATTCACATCTCTAGTCAGATCAGACGTGGACAGGTCCCAAGTGATGAATCTAGTTGAAATTGAAACCATATACCGATAGTCGCTGGTTAGACAGAAAGCGAAAACAGCAAATTGATGTCCTTCCAAAGAGTACTTTAAAAAATACATATTATAAAAATGAATTTTATTTTTATTTTTTTTAGATTTTTCAGAATAGAAAACACACCTTCAAAGGACCTCCAGGAGTATGGAGACAGTGATTTACTGGAATAAGTGCACAATCCTTTGGTCCGCTAGTGTCGCAAGCTCGCAACAACATTTTTATGTTCGGATTTCCTCCAATTTCAGGTAATAAGCGACCTATTAATTGAGGGGCCAACATATTTGGATAAATTGCAAGAATCGCTCCTCCCAATCTCAGGGCATCAGCTACCAGCATTAGCTCCCTTTTTGCCTCCTTGTCGTCGGTATTTGTCGAAGCATCTTCAAAATCCGCGAGAACTGCTTGAAGAGGACAACTGGACAATTTTGCATGCAGCCAGTCGTAGTTGAAGAGAACGTTTGCATATAAATCCTTAAAGCGTCTAGCACGCACTAAATGGAAAGGTAATTCACCAAACTTTTTAAGGGAAAAACATAAAAATTTTATTTCGTTTATATGTGCTAGAAAAAAATTTGTTTTTTTTATTAACCTTTCTTAGATTATATCGCGTCACTTTTCCTTCCTTATTCGTAAATACCAAAGGCTGAATTGGAACTTTTCTGTCGGCTGAGCCTTCCTTATCCTGAAGGTTGAATCTATTTGAAACAAAAAATACAATAAAAGAAAATAACGATCAATTCTACAGAATTTGTAGATGTCTCTAATTATTAAACTTAAAACAATAGATTTCGTTTATTAAATAGAATGTTATTCTGAAATATTGATGCTAAATTTAAAATAAGTTATGCATAAACTTCCAGATACCAATTTCAATAAAAGGTCACCTTATTTAATTTTCAAATTTAAAGTTTATTTGAATTTAGTGATTACAATAACATCCTCGAAAATTTTACTGGCAAGAAGTATAATTTTTTTTTTTTTTTTGAGTTTTAGAGCTCAGTCAAGTTATATGACAATTGTTTGCGAATAAATTAAAATAATCTAATAGAAAAATCCAATTGAATTATTCTCACGTGGTAACTAAAATGAATTTGTAAGAATTTTAGCAACTTTGTTAAGGAATTTTGTCCATATTTCTTCCCTTTTTTTTTAAAAAAACAGCAAGAAACTAATTAAATTAGTATATTTTTTAAACTACAGTAATGTGAAAATTTTTAGGACCACTTCAATATTTCGAAAACTTTTAATTTCTGAAGCATATTTATTTTAGGTTCGATAGAAGAGGAAAATATAGACAGGGCTAAAATAATCCTTAAAGTATCCTTTTCCATTGATTGCCTCCTCTCCGTTCAACATAAAAAAGGCATGCTTCGGAAAACTAAAAGTACCCGATGTCCTAAAAGTGTTCACAGCAACAGTGCTGTGAATTATACAGATAATAAAATTGAAGCAACTTTATTTATAAAATAAAAATAATTCTTGAAATGTAGTCTTGGTAAGATTTAATTCTATTTAAAATCTAAACTTTAAAATATTAGGTGATTTTTACCTGTGCCTTTGTATTTCGGTATATTTGAAAGGTTTTGGTACACCACCTCCCCAAATGCCCAAGTAATAGTCAGCGATTGAGGAATGAAAGTACATTGCCATGTTCATATTTTTGAAATATCGCTCCCTCGCAGTGTCCCTGAACTGCCTGTGATACCAATTCATAACATTCACCCCGTCAGCCTCCCTTTCGCTTAAATAATTTGGTAAATCATTTCTGATCCTGGTCCAGAGGAGAGGAGGAATACGCCTCACAGGTGGCATATGATACTGGTAGACATCATCCAGGACTTTATCATCTAACGAAATTAGATCCTCCAGCTCGCTTTCAGATAGTCCCGATTTTGCGGCTGTGATATATGCGAGTGCATGAAAAACCAAAATCCTACCGTGCTGCTTTTCAATCCTTTCGAATAGCATCATAATCGAGTCCATTACCGTCGAGGCCAAGTGGGTCTCCTGAGGACGGGTGTAGCTCCTCCACCGGCAGATTTCAGCAAAGACGAGCTTCACAAAAATTGGCAAGGAGCATTTGCTAATCGCATTTGCCACCAGACGCCATTGGTAATTGTTGAGGTCCCTGCAGGCCGTCTTCATCCACATTTTTATTACGTTCATGGCCAACTCCTCGCCGAGGGCTGTTACCTCGATGAAGTTGTCGTCAACGTCGATCATACGACGCAAAACGTGATAATCTTGGGACACTGTCGGATTCGATTCCTCGTTCGCGCATGATATAATTATCTGGGAATTTAGAGAAAAACATAATCAAGATAAATTGAAAAAAATTCAAAAATATTCGAGTATAGGTACTTTGCAATTTGAGGGTAGTCTCGTGGGTATCCAAGAGACTTTATTTGCATCTTGTGTTCCAGTAAGTTGGTCAACGGAATCGAGGAAAAGAGTTATGGGCTGATTGGGGTTAGCATACGTTAAAAGCTGTTTAAAATGTGCTGTAAGTGGCACCAAGTCATCAGGAATATTCTCAAATGGAAGCATAAAGTTGTAGGATATCTAAAATGAAACCATACATTTAAAGCACAAAAGAACGCTCAATTGTTAGCTATAAATTATTTTTTAACTTTTTATTAGTGCAAAAATACAATAAAATTTAAGAAAATAATCACCTGTTGGCAGATTGAAATTAACGTAGGTGTTAACGCACTAGAATCAGGTGTTGTGCCCAAAAATCGTATAATATTAATAGGCCTCTTATCCGCAAACCAATCCTTAGCAACAAGAGCTGCACTTTTCGCTAACAAGGAGGTTTTGCCGCAACCTCCCTCACCGTACAGAACCAGTGGTTTGTCGGATTCACCAAACATATGCCTTTTAATATGATCGAGATTCTCTTCGCGACCATAAAATACTTTAACAGAATTATTGCAGGCATGCAGATGCTGCAAAATTTCTGTAACTATTTGCCCCTGTGTGCTGGAGTCCTCTTTTCGCATAGCACGATCAACCAATTTTACAATATTTTTGTAAAAATGAGCAATAAAATGATTGAGGTACTCTTCATGTGTCTCTATATCTAGACCTTCACGACCAATCCATTCCACTGTATATCTAAAATATCAGTTTAAAAAAAATTATATTTAAAAATCGATTTTTAACATACTTTTGAATGTTAGTCGTTTCTATTTTAGCTGGAAGCCTTTCATCCCTCAAATTTGCCAGCAATTTCGATGATTCTGTGTCCAAACTGCGATTAATAATATCCACAAAAAGTGAAGCTTTTTTAAGATTTTGCAAATTTATATTGTTGATATATCGCACGTATGCAAGGCAGTGATTTTTAGTATTTTTAACACTAAGGATTCCATTAATGACTTCACGTTCAGTAACTGAAATAATTTATTTATATAAAATAGTTATATTTTGAAAATCATATACATATGTATGTAAAAGATCATCGAAAAAAGCATACCAGACATGAAGTAATTGTGCATTGTGTCTTTATCAAACTTCCCAGTTTGTTGCAGGGAGTGTGCTGCTTTTCGGAGTAATTTTTGCATTTTTGTGAGGGTATCCCACCATACAGCTTGGTCTTCAGCTTGCAATTTCGGAACTCTCTGTAACAATCATTTAAAAAGGTAATCTTCCATAATTTAAAATTTTAAATACGAAAAAGAATGCATATAATCGCACCTACCTTATTATTAAAATTAATCAAAATAGACGAAATCGGTTGTAGAACTGATATCGGTGGTACTGCATTACTATCCTTTCTGTACCATGTTTCCAATAAAATTGGATCAATACCCATCGCAGATAATTCGTCTCTGTATAAGAAATTTATCTCAATAATAAAATAAAAATAGATGGCAATCTAAGAAAGTATATTACTTAATAGTTTGCAGTTCTGAAGATAAAATGTATGTTGGGATCGGTCGATAGCCGTACTTTTGGCCAAGGAATACCACAAAATTGGGACCCATCGACAGACGTTGGCAGTTCGCAATTTCCCTCATGCAGAGTTCTGTGGTCATATGATCGTCAGTGGCTTCATCACGGACACCCCATCGCATATCTACGACCTTAGGGAGATTTTATTTTTATCATATTATTTATACAAAATCGTATTAAATACAGGACTAAGGGAAGTGTTTTTAAGCATAAATAAAAAAGGAAATTTAGGAAGTATAATCTACATTCAGATACGAAAACTAAATTGACCCCTAGGTGCCAGCTAAGGGTTAATTTAAAGCTCTTATTCATTATTAGTATTTTTCAATCATATCATGGAAATGTTTATTTTAAGCAAACATACGCAGTATCTCAAATTAAATCTCGCCCTGAAATAAATTGGGCCAACTAAACTAAACTAAACTAGATTGATGATTAGACTACCTAGGAATAGTAATATTTTACCCTTGATTCTATCGATCAAGTACAAATGATGTCTAAATCGGGAAAATCCTGATAAAACGCACGAAAATTTCACATATGGAGCTCCGAACTCCATTAGATCAATACATCATTGAAAATAGGCGCCCCTTTATAAATATCCTTTAGAGCTCCGGATGCCCAAAATCGCAGGCATTTCCATAAATTACCCGCGGGCGGCGGCAGGAAAGCCCGAGCCGCACGATATCTGCTCATTTGAATACTTTAAAAAGTTTTCTTCACATGTAACTTGTTAAGTACACAAACGCGATGAAACAGTGTCGAGGAGCAATTTCGTCCGCTTCCGCTGGGAATTGCTGCCGTTCACATGTCCCGAGTGCATTTGTTACGAATTTAGCTGACTTTTCATTACACCGGAGCCCCAATTCGTTCGCACAAGGTTCCCGGGAGGGTCGTACCAGGAACGGGGCCCCCGTAACGACTACAGTCACTATTTCACTTCGTCCTGCGAACCTGTGACACTGCCAAATTGGAACCTGAGATCCCATCTAATTTTTGACTAACCTGAAATTCCAGGCCATGCTTCTCCCGGCAGTAGTCCTTAATCCTGGGATAACACTTGGCCATCAGCGTGTTTCGCTCCATGGTTGTGTCTTAAAGCGGAAATCGTTAAATCTTTCCACATTTAATTAAAATGCGCAGTATTAAAGGCTTCTTTCTTACCAGTGAAGGTCGAACTAGTAAAAATACGAACAATTTTCGAACTGACCGGTGGAAGATTTTCCAATGATCCGGCAAAGATCTGATCGATTGTGCGGTCATCCATGGTCAAAGATCTTTAGATCTTAAGATTTTTAAAAAAAAACCGAACGACACTGTTGTTCGGAAAATCGGACGTCCTTGGGGAGCAGTATTAATTTCGCAAAAAGACAAAAAAATTTTTCACCACCGAAGACTTTGATTCACCGATCTCTACTGACTGAAAAATTCCTAGAACGAATCCTTTTTATGGACTCCTAAAAGACAATGTTTGATCGATGGTAAGCGCCGAAACAGCTGCCCGTGTGTTTTTACCCATGGTTGGTAATCCGTTGTGATTATATAAAAAAAACAAAAAACAAAAAAATTTCGTAGAACTTGTTGAAAGTTTCATGTTTATTCGTACACCTTAAACCCACCCGCCTGAAATCGTCTTTTCTGAATGAAAACGGGCTCGGCGAGATTCAACAAGTATCCTTCGGGGTGGATACGCGTGCGGGTTCAGAAACTCATTCCACTATATAATTCGGGATTGCGTGCTGGATTTTGAGGAGAAAAGTGACGATGAAGGTTCTTCCAGGATGAAACTTAAAGGCAAAATCGAACCAAGGTTGTCTGTCAGGACTTTGCGGAACGGTCGGCCTTTTAATTAACTCCCTCAGCCCAGCCAAGTTCAAGTTTTCGTGCACAAATCACGGACCTATCGATTCAGTGAACAAATTGGCTGAGCTCGTGGTTAACTAGGTAATGAGCTAAATGCTAAAAGATCTTAAGATAAAAACCTAATTAGCAAAAGTCATGTAAGTTAGGAGTAATTTAACATATGGGACACTCCCCAACCTTGCATTTTCACGCAATTTAGGTCAAGTTTTAAAACCCGAATCCTTTTTATTTTTCCTGAATAGGATTTATGAGTAGAGTTTTAGCGTTTTCAACATAATAAAGTTCCGCATTGAGTTAGTAATTAGTAGGACAGTTTTTCATTTTTTTTTTTTGTAAAAATTATTTTCATTGTAAGAATATGTCCTTGATTTTCTAAATTCGCGGACAAAAAATGAAGCTATAGATTCTATAGATTCATCTTTTGTCCAGGAAATAAAAAATCGAGGACATATTTTTCAAATGGAATATGTACATAGTTTCATTGAAGGCCCCAGACGAAATGATTGACTTACATACACTAAAATATGTATTTTGTTTAAATTATGTATGAGCCTACTATTTCTAAAAAGTTTTAGTTCAAAATTTTTCGCAGGTCATGGCTTGCTACATGTGTTTTTTAATTTGAAAAGAGAGTAGTTACAAAACATAAATAAATAATCGAACCCCTTTTTATTTATTTATAAGAAATAAAATAACCTTATTTCAGAAATTTTTTTTTTAGAATCTCTTTTGTTCAATACACTCTTTGCGGCGAACATTTCAAATTTTGAAGTTTTTGTAAAAATTGTATTTAAATTAATTGTAGTTGTAGACGAGATCCTTTCATTAATACGTCGTCTTACTTAGAATTACTGGATTTGACTAAAAGAATAGAAGATAACAATAATAATCTTCTCTTCATTTTCTATATATGGTTTAATTTTTTTTTTATGTAATATGTAACCAATAAAGAATTACAATTCTAAAGTCCGTTTACTTCGATCCCATCAGAATTTTTCACAATAAAAATCTGTGAAATTATTCAAAAATTCGAGTACCCATAAAAAAAATTAAATGTGCAGTTTAATTTATTTACAAAAATCACGGAAGTTAATACATTTACATTCCAAAAAATAAACTGAATTATTTTATCGACAGCTTTCTTTTATTAATTGGTTTAAAATTACATATTTAATGAGTAAACAAACCACTGATGAATAAACCTAAATATTATTTCGATTAATGAGATAAAATTTTGTGGTTTTGTTCCAAATCAGCTGTAATTACTTAATGATCTCAATGAGATATTAATATTAACTATGATCTTATTAATTCTAACTGATTCATTTGAACATTATACAGTCGCTTTTAGATTTTAGTTATACGTTTAACCAAACATACTTCGCCCTCAAACTCACTACCTTTACAAAAATAGCAAAAGGATAAATATATAAATCTGAATTGCCGAATATCCTGACGTAATGAATTTTTTTCTATAAACGGCACACCAAAATCAATAGTCGTTATTCGAACTTTAAAAGGAAAATTTGTTGTAGTTTTTGTTTTGTAATTCAAACAAATTATTGCAAAATTTAAGACGCATTAAAGATAATTTTAATATTTAGAAAATTGTTTTTCATTTTCCATCACAGCAAACTTTTTCTCGAAAGCTTCGCAACTTTACGAAATGCTTTGTACAAGCTTTTAAACCATCACCCCCCCGCTTTTCTTTTTTCCCTTATTCCGTAACCATGTCGCTATTTTATATCGATTTTTCCTGTATAGCACCTTAAGATATGAAAATTCCGAGTTATTTTTCTATTGCGAAGTAATGTGATAAGTGCCCCTCCTCGTAAATATTAGCGAAAATTTATTCTAAGTGTCCTCGGTGGAAGGATTTAAATTGGTGGCATTATCAAAAACACAAGTAATTAATCAGTTTTGTTGTGGATTTAAAGAAAAATAAAATATTTAAATACTGTTTACAGCGAGATGGTGTTGTTTATCGAGAGAGTGCTGCTGGCCGCAACGAAGGACGTGTGAAAATCGCGCCCCATTTTTTGTCGGTCTCATGTCTAGTCCCTTGCTAGTGGCATAGATAGAATAAATAAAGATAATCAAAATACATAAAATAGTGCGAAATCGTTTACAAGTTCGTGTAAAATTGAAATAATTGGAAATATTTTTTTGGTGTGGTACTATGGCGAAACCACCAACAGATACCTCGGGTTTGGGGTACTCATACCACCTACCATCTGGAGGATTATTTTTACGAATTAGAAACTCTCTATCGCAGTTTAGTGATATTTTTAGTGAATTTAATAAATATATCGCTCCAGCGTACCACCATGACCGTTGTGAAAGATCCGTTCATATGCGACTTTATTCGATGCATAAGACAGAATTCTTTATGGTGTTTGTTGCATTTTTTGGATGTTTCACTTTGGGAATATTTATAGGCCTTGCCGGACCTCCAATCACTAGTACAACGGAAATAACCTCAAGTTCGATATTAGGAAATACATCGTTAGCAAAAAGTAAGACCATTTTAGCAACTGGACCCTTCGTTATGAGGACACCCTTATTAACGACATACTCCCAGCAATTGTGGCTAATTGCAAAACTTGAGACAGACAATAACGATGATGAAAAATACGATAAAAGTTTCCTTGTAAATGTTGCAATTGAAGGGATTACAGAGCAACATACACCAAAAAGTATATTAAGTGCAGAAGTTGCAAGGAATAGGACAAGACACCTACTCTGCGAAATGAACAATTGCGATGAATTTATTGTACTTCATCTTGGCTTTCTTGACTATGCCCACTATTTAATAACCGTGAGATTCTACGGATTGGAGGCATTCCACCAAAGATATAACATACGAGGAATTACATTTTATATAAAAACCTACAGTCCAGCCTTTACACAAATCGAAATCTGGTTTAGATTCATATTTCTACTATTCACGTTCATCGTTACCTGCTGGTTTGCCCACACATTAAGAAAATATCCAGCACATGATTGGTCCATTGAACAAAAGTGGATATCAGTTTTACTTCCACTTTTGCTACTTTACAATAATCCATTCTTCCCACTAGTATTTTTAATGAACTCATGGATTCCAGGAATGTTGGACGCCGTTCTACAAGCGACATTCCTCTGTGCCCTCCTCATGTTTTGGCTGTGCATTTATCATGGTCTCAGGCAAAATGAGCGACGCTTCCTTAAATTTTATCTACCCAAATTAATAGTTGTTATGCCTATTTGGCTGTGCGCTATCGTCCTCGCCACATGGGAAAAATATAATGAGCTCGAAGATCCAACATATAGCCATTTCGTCGATACAAAAAATTACAACGGATTAAAATTGTTCTTCTACATCGCCGGAGTCATGTACATCCTCTACTTATCCCTTTTGGTCCTTCGAGCATACAGTGAACTCAGATCAATGCCATACTTCGATATGAGATTAAAATTTCTCACCTTACTCATGCTATTCGTCCTCTGCATATCTTTAGCTGTTACGATGTGTCGATTCGGTTTTGGAATTTTAGAGGACAATTTTGTTGCATCATTGAATACAACATACAAAAGTTCAGCCCAGTTCATGTGCTTCTACGGATTGCTAAACTTCTATTTACATACCATGGCGTACGTTTACTCACCGAATGGTCGACCGGTCCATGAACTGACCATCACTAAAGATAATCCGGCATTTTCCATGATCAACGATTCAGACGAGGAGGTTATTTATGGTTCCGAGGACGAAAGTCGCAGGCCACTCAACTCCAGTGGAAAGAACGACTACGACAGTGACTAGGTTTGCTATAGATGTAAAATTTATGTGTTAGGATTACGTTATCGGCTACGTTAGTTATGGATTTCCATCGATGTTTTCTGTACAATAATTAAAGTAAATAAATTGTAAATAATTAATTGGAAACAATAATTTTTTTATAGTACTGTTTACCATCCAAAATATCTTACTTTTAACTTATTATGTGGTATAAAGGACAATTTTATTAAATTTGAGTTGAATTTTATGATATACAAAATAACTTTATTAAAATGCAATAGAAAACCAATTACAAACAAAAAAAATATACAATTCATCTACAAATGCCCCTTGTGCTTCTTCTGCCAGTTTTTAAGCAGTTCAGAAGCCTTCTGAAGATTTTCATCGCTTTTTATAAAGCAGTACCGAACAAAATTCTCGGCTAAATGCTTGTTGGCCTCGCTGTAAAAAGCGCTCGGTGGGATACCCTGTAATCCAATATTTTTAGTCATCCACTTCGTGAACCGATAGTCTCGATAGGCATCCTTTTCTGTGCTCAAGTCAACCATTTTTTCTGGAAATTAATTTTGAATATTACCTCTAGGAAATAAAATTTGAAGATAAAGATTAAACCCACCTACAGCTGTCCAGTCCGCCAACATAAAATAGCCTCCTTGGGGTACAGTCGGAGTCATTCCAGCCTCCTGAAGGAATTTTGCCATAAAATCTCGTTTAGCCGTTAACTCCACAGGAAGAGAATTAAAGAAGCACTCCGGTGTGCCCAATCTCGTGAGTTCCAGCTCAAAGCCTTGAGCAATTGCTTCCTAATTTATTTATTTTTTAAATTAATAATTATTTTCGATATACTTTATATATTTTAAAAATTTCTTCTAGTATGTTTACCTGAATAGGAGTAGCGCAGGTGTAAACGCAATTTTGATGAACCATATGCAAATTTCTCATAAGTTTTTCTGGTCCGTAGGCCCATCCAATTTTCCATCCGGTCACCGAAAATGTTTTTCCAGCCGACCCAATCGTAATTGTTCGTTCCCACATCCCTGGGAGGGTACCTGTAATTTATTGTATTTTCTAAATAGAATTTCTAGTAAAAAAAATATGATCTTACAAATTCTAATATGTTTATTATCATCAAACACCAGCCATTCGTAGACCTCATCAGAAACACAGAGGACGTTCCATTTTTTGCAGAGCTCTGCAATATGTTCGAGTTCTTTTATATTGAAAACTTTTCCAAGAGGATTGTGCGGTGTATTCAAAATAATCATTTTTGTCTTCTCATTAAAGAGGGACTCCAATTCTGCTTTGTCTAGGACCCAATCAGCTGAAGATATCACTCCCGATTTACACTGCAAAAAAAAATAATAATAATAATGTAAGGTTTAGAAAATTAATCTAATCCCCCTCCGAAAAATATATTCTTACTGGTTTTAATGGAATAAACCTCGGAACACCTCCAGCCATCTTCACCATGGGTTCGTAACAGTCGAAGAATGGTTCAATGATGATGACCTCGTCGCCTTCATCGACATGTCCCTGGATCGTCGAATAGAGCGCCTCATAGGCTCCGCATGTTATCACAATTTCAGTTAGTGGATTTAATTCGTGCTGGGTTAACTTAGAGTAAAGTTTGGCCACAGCTTGGACAAGTCTGGGATGTCCCTGTTCGGTTAAATAAATTATTAGTATTTTAAATATGTTTAATATAAGTTATTTATTTACAAATCCCCTGGTGTATTGATTCATCAGTGGATTTTCGCTTGTCGTAGTTGCTGCCAATGCGTCGGTTACATATTTTGGGGCTGCATAGTCCGGGAATCCTTGTCCAAGGTTCAGCGGTTTATACTGAAGAGCCAGGGCGATGTACTCAACCCTAATAATTTTATTTGTTTATAGTAATTAACGGGTTCTACATTCTAAGAAATGTTTTTATGTTAATATTTTAAGAAATTCATTTTTGGGATAGTAATCAACGGAAAAATATTCAAATTTTTTAAACTTAATGTCGGTCAAGAGACGATTCTGAACTTTTATTTTTTTATATTTAAATGCCTCACTTGATAATCGGATTCAAAAATTTCTTATCTAACCCCAATGCTCTTCTTGAGAGGCAATATTAATTGTAGTAAACTGAAAGAATTGGGTTTTACAATTTGGATGATAAAGATTTATTTTTTGTCAAGTCATTTTGTTAATTTCAATTGTATGGAAAATTTTCGAGTTGCTTGACTTTTTTGCCCTAAAAGGCAAATGTTTGAAGAAGGTCGGTTTTTTAATAAATTTTTAGATTACTGTTCCAGACTTAATGTCTACAGAGAATCACAAATGGAAGATTTTCAGGCATGAGCCAAGTCTGCATATTTTAATAATAAATAAACACAACTTTGAGCGATAATCAGCCAGAAAAGGTTTCAATGAATTGTTGGGGGTACCCCCGTGACACCGCACATTCCTCCACCGCACGACAATTGCTCTAGTGATTGATTTTTGTGATCTCAGTGCTCCGTTTCCAAGTAATTAGCATTCTCGCAGATAAGATTAAGATTAAAATTAAGTTTTTTTTTGCAACTTACCAGACACTGGGGGTGCTCCCCTGGTACCTCTTGGGCAGATCAAATTTATCCATTTCACTGGGGGTGCTTCGCTGTGTCGATGATTCTGAGGAAATCCTCCTCCTTGTTGCAGTTGAACCGCACAGAGCCGGTCTAAAATTTCTCGTCAGGCACTTTGCCACCGCAGCAGTCCGCGATTTTGGTGTTATCTGAAAAACGGGAACAGACGCAGACAGTCGTCCACGAATTAACTGCGAGCTAAACTCTCGTTTATCTGATTCTGGGATTAAGCTGGAGTTAGAATTTTTAAGAGTGCCTCTAACCAAAATATGCTCGACAGACTGACGGAACACTTACAGAAAACGCCATGTTACACAACAGTGGAAGCGCACTGATTTATGATTGACCGCGAATTTATTTTTTTTTGATTTCGTTTTTGTTTTTATCACCTGCAAGGGAGCCAATTTTTCTGATGAAGGTGAAAGTCGCCTCTTTACTGCTCAATTAGAAGAGAACTGCGAACTTAATTCAGTTTATTTGCGTCCAATATCGTGTGTTATTTTCAAAATTAACTGGCTGAAGACGTAAAAAGCGAAGAGATTTTGATTGTTTTGACGGTGAATCATATTCAGCGCTATCGCATAATTTAGGAATTATTCTGTTGGAATATATTTTTAAAACTTCAGTTTTGTTTTTATGAATCGTATAATATTTAAAAATCGTCGAAAACATTATTAAAACAAATTGCAACACCTCCAGCCGTTGACCGAACTGGCACACTTCAAATCATATTCAGCATTCCGCAACTTGAACAGCTGATCGCTGTCAGCGTGGATGTATCAACAAAAATTTGAAACGTCACCTGAAAACTGTCAATTCAACGCTTGGGAGAAGAAATTTTAGTAAAATTTAATATATTCTCTAATAATTTTCTGTGACAAATGAAAAAATGGACCTGACACCAATATTTAAGGCGAGCGTTATGACGGTGAAATTGCGGAAAAAAGGACATCCGACACCGAATAAGAATAGAATTTTGCAAAAAACTCCGGTAAAAAATACTTTCTCGAAGGAGACGAAGGATATTCGCAACAAAGTCACTCAACTGAAGAATTTGCTACTCGAAAATCGGTCCGCTTACATGAAATTCGCGGCACATCTTAAAAATTCTACACAAATGACCGATGAGCAAAGGGATTTAATCGATAGGGAGTCAGAAAAGTTTATTAATTTTTACACACAGCACATCGCACAAATGCGGGCCGAGTGGCGGCAGGTAAGACACGGGAAGCAAATGAACGAGCACATGGAAGGGGTCCTGGAGCTGCTCTCGGACTACGTGAAGGTGGTGCAAAACATCCACCTCGAACAGAAGAAGTACAGAATGCAGCACGAGCTGGAAACGTATCGTTTGCTAAAACTCGCCTCGGACAAGAAGAAAATTCCAATTAGGCCCGCCTCGGGTAGCCCCAAGAAGGTGTTTAGACGAAAGTGGGATGAATTCGACGAGGAGGACGATGTAGACGAATTAGCGGAATATAGGGACAGTAATGATTCAGATGATGACAAGAAAATCGCCTCCCATAGAGCGGCACTTGACGAGGATATTTTTAAACAACACGAGGAGAGGGAGCTCAGCCCCGAGGATGTTCAGGTATTCGAGGCCGAGAACATTCAACTCTACCAGGAGCTCCAGGGGCTTTCAGAGGAAGTAGAATTAATTGAGAAGAATGTGGTGGATATCGCTCGATTGCAGGAAATATTTACGGAAAAGGTAAACTTAAGATTTAAAGGACTTTAAAATTCTTAATAGAAAATATCTTTTTGGATTTTAAACTCTGAAAGTGTAAACCTAAAATTGAATTGAAATTTTTTTTTTTTCAGGTAGCACTGCAGAAGAACGACATCGAGCGAATCGCAAATGCTGTCGTTGGATCGACTGAAAACGTTAAGGACGCAAACGAGCAAATTAAGCAGGCGATCCAGAGGAATGCTGGTCTTAGGGTCTGGGTGCTTTTCTTTCTATTGGTTATGTCTTTTAGTCTGCTTTTTTTGGACTGGTACAATGACTAGAGCTGTTTATTTTTTAGAATTTAAATTAAAGCCTAAATAACTTATAACAAGAATTTTTGTGTTATTTAGTTTTATTAAAAGGGAGATTTATAGTGCTCTACAGATTTATCAACTGTGGAACTGAAAGAAAGGAATTTTGAAGAAAAGTTTACTTCTTTTTTTGTTTTGTGAATTTATCTATTTTTTATTGCGGCCGAGCAAAACACTGTGCCCTAACCTCTCTTTATCGACTTGGGTTACATAACACTGACCTGGACAAAGCCACTGGGCGAAGCCCAAACAAATTTACTTATCGAACACACTCTCGAGAGCGAGCTCGGGCTGGTCGTAGCCCATCTCCTCGGGTGTGAGGACCCCAATCTCGTTCAGAGTGGGTCGAATCTCGTTCAGGAGATAGGGATAAATCTCGGCCTTTTTGTCGCCGCACTTATCCTTACATCCCTCGAGCCACCTCACAGCGAGGGCGTAGTCGTTGATGCGCCGGCATGCCTTCAAAGCGGCCGAAATGATTTTGGGATCAGGAACTAAGTCCATGCCGAGGAGATCGTTCATGCCCTTCCGGACCTCCCAGCCGTCGATGTCCTTGCGATTAAAGAAGTCCTCGTACCGCTTGTCGAACTGCTCATCGGTCTCAGAGCTGTGGGATGACATTCGGACGGCTCCAATTGATGTCCTGTTGAGCCCCATTGAGCCTCGGAGGGCTCCAGAAAAACGTACTGCAACAGTCCGGAACATTTTGGATATCTAAAAAATTTTATGCTATTATTACTTATCCCGGTGAAAATATTGTAAATTGCAAGTTAAATTCGATGTGTTAGGTAATACCTCAGGACTTTTACGATTTTATCAAAGCACTTTGCAAAGTAGACCAACTTTAACCCAGACGTTGGAATGACCTAAACGCGATCCAGATAAGAGTAGTTTATTTTTTGATTTTAGTGCTTGTGAGACATCTGGTGTGAATTTCGTTTTTTTCTTTTAATTATTATCATTATTTTCACTATTTTCATGTAATGATCGATAATATCATCGTAAAATATGATTTTTAAAAGATTCCAGTCATATTTTAATTGGAAATATCATTCGTAATACTTTTTTAAAATAATTTTTCAGTTAAAAACTACCGCAAGATGTCGCATTAAAAGTAATTTCCGTGACAGTCCCTTAACCATCATCCACATAACGCTATACGTCAGTTGTGTCGCGATGAAATAAAAGTCCTCACCTCGAGTTTTGATAATTCCGCTGATAGGTTCGGGTGTCAACTTTGTAGCGTACAAGATAGTTTTCATAAATTTTGCGACTAAATTGTTATAAATAAACGAGAAAAATGTCACCAGGTGTTGGGTAAGTGTCCAACGTGTAAATGTGTCCAGTTTTCATCAGTTAAAATTAAATCGGATATCGGGGAGTTTAAGTTTTCTATAAAATTTTGACAAGAAGGGAGCCTCACAGGCCGATATCCGGCGCGTGCTTCCCGGCGTCCATCTTAAATCGATTTTTTAGTTTTGTTGATTTGCGCTTTGTCATCGCCTTTGCGAACGGGTTCACCAAAAACGATTTGCATTTTGGGCGCATATTAAATTGCGTACCACTTCCGGGGCGGAATTTCGAAAAGGGAATTTCTTCGAATCCGACTGGCACGGGGGTCGTGGAGGTTATGAATTTTGAGCAGATTTTCGAAAATGTCGCCTTAACTAAAATTCCGAGCAATTTCCCTCACATGTTCATCGTTTCCTGGGGGACAAGCTGCTTCCGGGGTGCTCTGAAGGATCGGCTCAAGATCTTTATCTTCCTTGAAGTGGCTTTTAACCCTCGTTTTCCTTTAAGGACTCGGAAGACAAGAAACTGTATGCTTCAACACTTGAGGGCTATTTACCTCCTTTAGTGCAGCGGCCAAGAATTTAGAGTTTCTATTAATTTTTATATTCATTGCAGTGAAATTCCACCTGTTTTTCTTTCAGGGCAGGTGTCTAATTTTTGAAAATCCAGGAAATGTGGAAGTCCATCCTTAAACCTCTTCTAGAAACCTGCAATTAAATGGGATAATTTTTTAGCATCGGGCGGCGTCTTGTCAAATTTAATTGATGGATGAAATCTTTAACTGATAATCTGTGGGTTGCACACCACTCATTTAATTTCAAACGCTTATCTGAAGTGTTATATCCCCTCTGAAAACTTCCTACTAAAATATGTAATGTAGAAATAATAGGTATTGGTCTTATCTTATCCCATTTTCGAGTAATCAAATTTACCCATAAAAATAAAACCTTGTACAGATAAAAACTTTTTTATTGCAACAGAAACTGGTATCATGTTACCCGGTCTAAGGGCTCTATTGCGAATATCGTAATTTCTGCCCCCTTTTTGGGTAAAAACTCCTTGATAAAGTTTTAAAGTTCTCATAAATTTATTTCAGTAACCTTTGACTTGAATTAATTTTCTCGTTCAAAGAGTTAAAATAATTCGATCAAGAAACATCCTATCAAATAATATTGTCATTCAATTTATTTCAATCACCTTTAAATAAAAATAAAAGATTTTATGAGAATATTTTTAAACTATTAGAGAATAATAATAATAATGTTTATCCAAACAGGACTTTCGTAAGTAAAAGTTAATTTTCCATACTGATTCTTTTAATTTTAGAACCACAATAGCTTCCCCTTAATAAACGAGCATAAAATTTAAAATTTATTTTATCTTTACTTTAAATTTTCAGAGTACCCCCCCCTGTTTCGTGGGCCCAGCGAAGTGATTTGCTATTCGTGATAATTAACGTCGAATGTAAGGATGTTGAATATAAGTGAGTACTCTTTAAAATAAATTCATTTTATGCGAAATTCTAATTTTTCCTCTAAATTTAACAGATTTACAGAGGATAGCTTCTACTTTAAGGGAACATCTGTAGTTGAAAACAAATTGCATGAGGTAACGCTGAATTTCCTACGCAAAATAAATCCCGACAAAGTAACGAGTAAGAATATTGCACGATGTCTCGAGTTCACCATTTCCAAAGTAAGTTATTTTTGCCCCCTATGTTCTTTGGGTTTGATGTTACCCACGTTTTTTTTTTCTCACTTTACAGGCAGAATCCGGTCCTTACTGGCCAACACTCACAAATGACAAGAAGAAGCCTCCGTTCTTAAAAGTAGATTTTAACAAATGGCGTGATGAAGGTTCGGACGGAGAGCAAGGTAAGAGTAAGTGTAATAAGACCTTTTTTTAAAAATTTAAAACGAATCTTTTCATTTATGGCTTAATTAGAGTAGCGCTGAAATTAATAGTCCCTAAATGATTTGATTCAAATCACTTTTCTTAGTAAATGATTTCATTTCAAGGCTGGAAGAACTGATAATAATTTTTGTTCTCTTGCAGACTCCGATTCAAATAATATGTATAATCTATTTAAGGGGATGGTGGGTGAGGGAGACTCGAAGCCATCATTCGATGACTTTGACGATGATCAAGAGGACTCTGATGATGAGAATATTCCACAGCTGTCGTCAGAAAAGGACACGGTCAAGGAAGAAAAAGATGAAAAGGAAAACTAATTTAAATCTTAAATAATAATATTAACTATTATTATACATAAATATTTAAAAGAAAAAGCCAGAAAAAAAAATTACGCAGAACAAAAAAAAATCGTGAATATCCCCTAGCATTTTCTCCTCATTCAATGCAAAAAAAAAGCAACGGCCTCCTCGAACGTGTAACTTAGCCTCTCCCCCATCCCCGCGGCGATAAACCGATCGTGGCGATCAGCATTGTGAACTGGATATCCAGTTTTAATCCACCAGATGTATTGCGTTTAATCCGAGATGGATCGCACCGATGCCACGACCACCAGCAGCCCGCCCGCAGCGAGTGTTTTTGCCGCCAGTGTCCAAGCGTCCTCAATCTCAGTTCTCGCTTGATCATGGAATTTTCTCTTTTATACATCCCCAATTTATTTGTTAGTAGTACTGTGTTTACTTGGAAAATATATATCGGTTTTCTATTAAAATTTATCTTTTATTTCTTACAATGAAAATCTTAAGGTACTAAAAAAAAAAGAAAAAAGTACCTATGATTGGTAAAATTGCTGAAACTCACTAAATTTATTTTCTTGAATCTTTTGATCTTCGTGTGTTCGGGAATAGTCGTTTTGATGATTTCATTACCTTTTATGATATTCCGTCCGAAAAATCACAGGAATGCTCTTTTTCCAGCGTTTGGGTGTCGGATGGTGGGACGATTCATTGGCGTTACGATGGAGGTGCGTGGATTGGAGAATGTCCGAAAAGAGCACGGTAGTGTAGTCTTAATAAACCATCAAAGTTCCTTAGATCTCTTAGTTTTAGCTCACCTTTGGCCTGTGATTGGAACAGCCATCGTGGGGTCCAAAAAGGAGATTTTATATATTCCATTCTTTCTTTATTATAATTCAATTCACTTTAAAATCAATCTAGATCTTGAGATCTATTTGTTATTAGTTTTTAGTTTGAAAGAAAATTGAAGATCTCTTTTATTTAAATTGTCTTTGCTTCTTGCATTTTTTTAAAATATTGATAAATTTTATCATTATCTAATTAAACAAATTTACATGACCGAACATATCTAATTTGTTTTTTGTCGATTACATGAATTTCGAGAGGTGGAAAGAATGTCGTTCTGTAAATATAATAATAATAAAAAAATATATTCAATATTTTTTTGGTTATGAAATTAAAGAAAAAGTGACAGCGCACAAAAGTTTAAATTTTTAGGCATTGAGATAGTTTTCCGCTTGAAATCCTATATTATTTAATGGTGTTTAATTAAATAAACGATCTTTAATTACTTACCCGCAAAAATTCAATTCAGACCATGAGATAAAACGACATTAATTTTTGTTTGACGGTTATGAACTATGAATTTGAATCTAATGGAAGTATTGGAAAAATCATCTGGGTTCTCTTTTTTTCCATCGGAATTTTCAGCTGTAGAATTCCTGTACGCAAAATCCTTGCCAGATGGAAGGATATTATTTGAAATTCGATTTAGTTGTTCTGTTTGGAGCTTCAAAATTCATATTTATCAAATTAAATTAGTTGATTTTAATTAATAAATAAAATTTTAATTGTAATTATTGCAAAATGCAATTGTTTTACGCTTTAAATTGTTGTTAATTTGATCATTTTTTCTTTTTCCTTCCATCTGGCACTACGAATATTGGAAGTGACAAGAAGAAGAAGAAGATTTAGAAGTAAATGGACGTCCGATCAGAATTCGTCGCTGTCTCCTCATTTGCGGAGTGTTCGGGAATTGATAAAGTTCTTAAATAATTGCGAAAGTTGGTGGTAATTAAATGTTATTTGTGGACATTTGTATTGTGCCGTAGCAAAACAATCATAGCGAGTAATTGAGTTAAATGTGAGGTGTGCGGAAAATTGGTGTGTGATTTATTTCCCCCGCTAAAGAAAAGGTGAGTGTGGCGGCCTCTGCCTCTTTCACATCGATTTCAGCTGGTGGGCTTTGTGAGCCGGAGCCCGAGACGTTGTCGGCTAGTGACGGTAAAAAAAAATATATATATATATATAATAAAACAGTTACATACAGAACCGTCGCAGCGAAATTTATTTTATTTTATTTTAATTTATTTTTTTTTTGTTGTAATCAAGACCGTTACAAAAAACTGTGTCTCAACTCAAGTGAGATTTTCTTGGGGACCCCACGACCGATTCCGCGGTATCGTGGGACAATTTTTTGTGGAGAAGAAAAAGGGGAGGAGTCCCCACGAGTTGTGCTGCAACCGTTTGGAATTTGAAGTTAATTTGGTTGAGGAAAAGCGGGAAAAAAAGAAAAATAAACGAAAGCCTCCGGCTTCGAACGACCTGTGTGCACGAGGACCCAAAAATAACACCTATATAATCCACTGAGTTTTCTTAGGTGAGAGAAGATTTTACAGCGTCTTCCCTTTGGTTTTTATTGTTTTTCAGCTGGCCGCATCATAGAATTTGGCTGTGGCCCCGCAGGGCATTTTCTTAGCCACACACAGCAAGAAACTTTCAGCCGTTGCAATGTTTTCTGTTCTTAATTTTTTTTGTCTTATTCCTCACCCGGAGTCTCCCCATTTCGTTGCTGCTGCTGCGTGCCTGTGGCTCGTTCGTCGACATTCATCCTTAATTTTTAGTTGTATAAATAGAAAAATGGTCTTGGCGTTACGCAAAAAAGAAATCCTTGCTTTAATATATCATAAAAAAAAATGTAAAATTGTTCCGAGGAAGACGGAAAATCGATGGTAAAACGTCAAAATTGTGCGCAGCCAGGCAAAACTTCGAGCCAAGCACCGAGTGGGGCCCTCATGTTTTTGTTTTTCCACCACCCCCAGCGGTACCCTTGAAAACAGCCGAGGCAAGATGATGAGAGTCTTCCTTCCTGTCAGCGGAGGAGCCACTAGTTTTCGTCGTCGTTGTATTCGCTGACTCGTCGATAGACCACCGATGACTTCATTGAATATTTGCCAATTCAGTCATTGATCTTAAATTAGTTCCGCCGGAAAAGGGGGCAAAAACGAGCCGCACCACCGGATTCCTCTGCTCCTTCTTTAAATCTTCCTGAGATTGCTCTAAATTTATTGTCACATTTTATTACTGCAGCTAATCTTGAGGAGGTGATTCCCGGGTGATTCCTCAGTGCGATCAGATGATTTTATCACACATTTTTGGGGGGCCAGAGCGGAGCCCACCAAGCTCTTGTCCAATTCCCATTCAATAGATTAAAATTACCTTTAGGAACCGAATATGTGCCGTCGTGCCTTCCCAGACAGAAAGACGAGCCCCGAGAGCTCATCATCACATTGCAACGTGTACCCGGGAGGCACTTGATAGATTCCACCTCGGCCGGATGGAGGCTCATAACCGGCACGAAAGACGCAAAACAATGAAGCCCCATTGATCTCGAAATGAACTCAAGGCCGTCTGCCCAGATGGGGCCTCCTCTGCACCATAAACACCCATAATACGGGTGGTGCGGCACGTGCCCGGAAGGAAGTCTTTAATCAGATTCTTTAAAGATGCCAAGGGCTTTCCAAACCTGATTCATTTGTTAGTCATTCGAAATTCTGTCCCCATTTTGGGCGTTGGGGTAGGCACAGTTTTCATTATGAGGGAGGTAATTGCGCAGTAAAATTGTTTGACAAAATAGGGTTTTTTACCTTGGAATATCGAAGGCCTTTTTAGCAAAATATTGAAAAATGCATAAATCAAATGTTGAGGGCACAATGACGACTTATCTTTTTAGCTGTGGGTTATGCACAAAATCTAGAAAGATAATATCCAGAATTGACAATCTTAAAAGGACAACATCCAAAAACTGGGGGGAATTCCGTATCTCGATTCGAAACACTTGCATTCGTTTCGGTTGAAAATGGCATCAGCTATTTTAAAGCGAGCTCAATCCATCTTCGAAATCGAAGAAAGCAATAGTTTCGAGCATTATTTCAACTCGAATAGTATCCAATTTGCTCGAAAAAGTTAAGTTATATGAAGCCAAAAACATGTTTTATATGTATAAAAGACAATTCAATACTAACAACAAGAAAAAAACAATCTTACTAAAATAAAATTAGACATATGTACTTTCATAATTATTTTAATGGCTATCGGTTTTTTTGCCCAATTTCATTTTCCACTTTTCCAGCGATTCCGAAAAACCATTTTTTTTGCTAAATAGTTAATAAATAGAATTACACCAAAATCCCTGTGAAAATTGTTCAGTCTAGAAATTATGTTAATTATTATTAAAGAATTGCTTTTTAAGATAAAAAATTACAATCAAAGTTCTGTAGTCCTACCTAACAATCGGGTAGTAAATTATAAACTGATATTAAATGTATTTCGTTCCGCCTTCTTTAGTTCGAAAAAAATTCTAAAAACTCCCAGTAATCTTCTGGAAGTAAATGGATATGTAAATGAAATGTAATTTAAAATGCATTTTGACTTCATGCTCGCTAGTCTTTAATGCTCATTTACTTTTACACGTTAGCATGTTATTTTCCAGCAAAAATACTCCAACTCCCATTCCAAGCTAAAGATGCTTAAGCGTCTGCCAGAGCTCTTTTAATCAAATCTACGTAGTATTCAAATTTTGAAAACGCGCAACTTATTCGCCCTTTCTTTGGATGTTAACAATAAATTGAATCGACTATTTAACATGAAAACCACCATTGGTACAAAGTCGTTGAACCTTCTGCCAAAAACTTTAATTTTAAGTTCTTGGGTGTGTGGTGTTTATTGATTTAATTAAAAGTTAGATTAAAAAATATTGGGAGTTCGGAAGTTGTACTATCTTTAATTAATCGTATAAAAGGATGATGAAAACCAAATATATAAGATAGGATAAGCAGATACAATTACAGAGATTCTTCGGGAACCTTTAGTTTTTTGAATCATGCATTTTTAAAGTTCGACAGAGGAGGGAAAATCAATAGAAAAGGATATTTTGAGATTTAAATTTAGACCTGCATTGATTTCCCTCCTCTGTCGAACTTTGAGAAAAAAAAACATTATTTTTTTAGAAATTTCAACAAATATTATTTCCCAAGAACTACTATGTAGAGCATTCCCGGAAAGCCCGTGCTTGCTCGTGTGTTGCATAAGGGATGTACTTTCACAGTTCTCAGACTAATGATCGGCCTGATTAAAAGATTGGACTTTCGCCAACTGGATGCAAGTTATTAGAAGGATAGGAGGCGACCCAACTGTCTTGCGGTTGGATATGCTTTAAATATTTTATCCAATTGGCTTCTTTCTGAGCTACCCCCTTTAGAACCTATTTGAATGGCATTCTGTGGTTAACTGCTTTTTAGAGATTTTATTACAACCGGATTTATTTATTTGTATTATATCAGGATTTCAAATTAAAATTTATAAAGCATAAATTTTTAATTTATTCCTTTTACACTGCAGATAGAATTAATCGAAATTTGAATTCGTCATATTGATTTTCTTGTATTCTAAAGGAATATAAAATCAGTGTAAAAAATTGGGAATTCATTTTGAAATCAGTGAACCAAAAAACCCCTATGTTTTAATATTTCTTTCGGTGCGACTACTCTATTAAATAAAATAATTCCTTAGTATTTTATTTTATGATCTTACGATCTGATTTGGTGATGAATGGATTTGCGTCGAAATATTGTATATTACAATGGAAAAATTTATCTGAGATCATTCCCGGTAGATTTTGCGTTTTATTTCAAAAGGCCTAATAGTCATAATTCAAGTTCAACAGATGATACAATTATGAGGTCATTGAGAGAATTATTGAATTACACTAGGTGATTGAACTGCACACTTTATCAAAACATCTCTTTCATTTTTATTATTATTTTGGAAAATACAAATAGATCCAATTTTGCAATCGAAACTATTAACTTTTCATTCCCAAAAAAGAGTTCTCCAAATATGTCCGCGAATAAAATAGTGCACAATTAAAATAAAGACCAATAATAATTCCTGACTCTGGAGCCGCTAATAATTTCTATTGATAAATCCTCGAATTGAGGAAAAAACGATTCGCATTTAATTATGCGCATATTTATAACCTGCCGACTTTATATTTCCCTTAGATGTGCATGACCATCTTAAGAATTAACAACGAAACCGCTTGTGAGCACGGCCGGTGTAGGTCGCAAATCGCAATATGTTCTGCTCTGGCTCCAGTGCTGGTAGTTTTATTTTTCTCACAAGGTGCAGCTCATGGATGCCTATACATTTGTTTTATCTTGAAGAAAAGAAAGCGGCTAAGAATGAAGTATGCCGGTAGTTTATTGATTTTTTACTCCCTGTTTACAATGCGCCACTTCGGCCCCTTTGTACGTGAAGCGATTTCGTAATCCAATTGCAGATTGCAAATTTTATGCTGGGGATAAGGTTGACGACACTATTTTTTTTTATTGTTATAGTTTATTTAGGCGCCAACCGCTCAACCGCTTCACTAATTAGCTTTATTTTGTATCCTTTGTCGGTACTGAATAAAGATTTAAGGGGGGCACCTAGTGTAACAGCTCAAAAAAAAAAAACGCTTATTTCAAACATTATATTTTTAGACTAACTATATTTTTATGATATTTTAATAAATTAGGTCTTATAGAACATCTTTTAAAGTTCTTAAAAAAAATTTTTTTTAATTTTTTCGATACAGACGCATTGCAGTTGCGATGTCCCAATTTGTGGGAGTAATTACAGCCCTTAGAGTGAAATTGGAACATCCATTCAAAAAATTACTTTTTAATAACATTCATAATTCGTAGTTAAACCTATAAAATATATAACAAATTGAAAAAAATTTTCGCATGAAATTTGACCTATAAACATTTATAACAATAATTTACTAAAAAAGTAGGTTCAACTATGAATAAAAATTGTTTTTTATATCTGATAAAAATTTCAGCCCAAAATCTTTAATTGTTAAAAGCTTAAATGTTGGGCTGTTTCGAAAATAAATCTAGGGTGGGTCAGGTTCGTTCAGTCGTCAGAGGATTAGAACGCAGATGCGAAAATCTGAGCTTATATCCAGCCGATAGTACTTTAATAAAATATCTTAATAAAATTATGGGTACCTACTGTTTTTCAAGTTATACATGCATTAAATTTAAAAACCCGATATGCATTTTGGTTCTTTAAACCAACACCATCGTTCTATTTAATATATCATGTTTAACTTCCAAGAAGTGACGCGAATTTATCCTTAAGCTTAGAAATTTAATTACCTTTGCGAAAAATGTCGCTGTCAAGTTTTCATGCGACAGTGCCACTGAAAGAGAGGAGTGTAAAAAGGTAAAAAAGTTGGATTGCATATTTCTGTTGTTGAAATTGGGTTTAGGAGATTTGGTTAATTTGAATTATTGGACCTAAAATTCCATAATTTTTGTGGCTCAGCTGTACAAGTGCGGCTTGAAAGGTTTCAGAATGTTGTAGCCTAGAAGTTTTCGTGTAATGATTTATGGTACAGTAACTGCAGCTTTTATGTGAGGTTTCATAATAGCTTAGATTCGATGTAAAACACCCACATATTTTAGCATTAAAACGGTACATTTATAAAATCAGCGATGCAAGAAAAACGAAGCAATAACACAAGAACTTGAATTTATTGTGTAGGTCGAATTTTAATTTATTAAGGAAAATTTACATATAGCTGATATTAATTTTTAATGTAGTTCAATGTAAAGTAATCTATTTTAATTTTGAAGGGTAAATTAAACCAAATTGTAGAGTTAATTAAACCAAGAAGAGTTTGTTTTATTAGATTAAAGCTAAAATCTGCACGTATTTAAATTACGGAATATTTCAAAGAATTTAATAAGTGTAAAACAATATTACAGAAATATGATTAACATATTAAATTTTGCGGACGTAAGAATAACTCTTGACTAAAAAATCACTATTAACGTGGCATTGTAAAAGCTTTAATTATTAAACAACAATTAATTTAAATAATTGGTTACAAGTCTTTTGTCTCGTTAACAAAACAAAAGATCATGTTTTCTTGATAATTGCTAAATTTACAACCACCTCATCTCGGGTCATCAGTGCATCTCGATGGTATGAACAACAATAGTTTAATAAGTGATCCGCCTAGGGGACACCGGAAGTTTGAATCTTTTGTTGAAAAACATCGAATGGCTACGGTTGATCGGATATTCGATTCTACTGGAGACCGTTTAGGCCTCGGAATCTAGTGATCTGTGACAAAATTTTGTCATTCTTAACGAATTTTGTACATGGTTGCAAGCGTTTTCGTACCTCAATAAATAATTTTTTATTTTATATTTTTTTTTTGGGGTGGGGAAATGGAGGAGAGATATTCAGGCGAGGTTGTCACCATCTGGGGGAAGATGATTATAATGTAAAAGTTGTATGATATCAACATTTAAATTATTTTTCTCATTTCAATCTTAGAATTGCCGAAAGAGAACACGTAGTCGGGGCTGAGCCTGAGCCTGAGAGGATGGAGGAGGAGGCAAGTTACAGTAAGCTTCCTGTGGAGGAACGATGCGTTCACAAATTGTGGAAGGCACGCGTCGAAGGATATGAGGAAGCTGCAAAAATATTTCGGGAAATAGACGATGAAAAATCACCCGAATGGAATAAGTTTTTGGGTCTTGTGAAGAAGTTTGTGATCGATTCAAATGTTGCTGCACAAGAGAAAGGTCTTGAAGCCACACTTGTTTATGTGGAGAATTGCGGAAATGCCGGCAAATCTGTTGGAGAAGTTATGACTGGCATCGTCCAAAAGTGCATTGCTGCACCAAGAGCAAAAACCAAGGAACTTGCAGTCCAAGTAACATTGATGTACATCGAAATTGAGAAGCAGGAGCAAGTCATGGAAGAGATGATCAAGGGAATGGAGCATAAAAATCCAAAAATCGTTTCAGCATGCACATCTTGTGTTACTCTTGCTCTGCGCGAATTTGGTAACAAAGTAATTAACGTAAAGCCGCTTATTAAAAAATTGGCCACATTATTGAGCGATCGGGACAAAACAGTACGGGACGAGGGCAAAGCACTGGCTATTGAAATTTATCGGTAAGTTCTGCAACTAGTTGGTTTTTTCTGTTCTTATTGTGGTTTCCGAAAATAAACGTACCAATTTGGCTTTTGGCTCTATTTAGGTGGATTGGACCAGCGATGAAACCACAATTAGCAAATTTGCCCGCCGTACTAATGACTGAGCTGGAGAGTGAGTTCGACAAGCTTAAGGGGGAAAAGGCTGAACCGACCAGGTCATTTACTTCGAAATTATGTTGTACTTTTTATTTTAATAGAATTTTATTTATTTTGGACACAGGCTCCTTAAGTCTCAACAGGAAAAACAAAAAGCTCTCGTTGTGGCAGCGGCAGAGGAAGCTGATGCTGATGACGGTAATAAAATTGTGGATTGACTAACGTTGCTTTGTTACATTGCATTTTTTTAGCTTGCTTTGTTTTGCTTGCTTTTTATTTTGTTTTTAAATTGTTCTTTCATTAGAAATCATTTCATGTAAATAACCTTTTCGTAAGCTGTATTTGAGTGCTTTTTGTTGTTTAATGTTGGCGAAATGGTAGTAAAGAATTCGCTTTTTTAAGATGGTTGCAGTCTTCATTTATGAAGTACTAATTGTTATAAGTTTCAGGTGAAATATATACTTATAAAACAAGGGATAAGCTTCATTCATGATTGTTGCACTCATTTGCATGAATTTTATGTTTAAGATAATAATAATAAAAATAATGCTTGAATTTTGGGGGTTCACTTAAAAAATCAAGGACGAATATTATATATATTATATATATTTAATTTGCTTAATAAAATTAGATTGTCTGCTAATATTACGTAGATACAAAATTTGTATGGTGGTATAAGAAAACGAAATTGGCAATTCTTCAAATATTTGATTTAATTGTGAACATATATAATATTGATTCCGTCAGTTCCTGCACAGGAGCAGAAAATATCTTTTTTTGTTTTTGTTCAGTAGATAAGCCTGCATGATTAACGATATAATTAAAAAAAGTAATTGCAAACTAAATTGATCGTTTTTTTTAAAAAAAAATATTTTAGATGATGCGCAAGGGGAAGCTGAGGATGTTGATCCAATGGATTCAATCGATCCTGTGGATATTTTATCTAAACTTCCAAAAGATTTTTATGAAAAACTAGATGCAAAAAACTGGAAGGAAAGGAAAGAATCTTTAGATTCTTTAGAGAGATTACTTGAAAATCCAAAACTTGAGAGTGGAGACTACGGAGATCTAGTTAGGGCTTTGAAAAAGGTTTTAACGAAAGATTCGAATGTTTTATTGGTTGCACAGTCAGGAAAATGTTTAGCTGCCTTGGCTAAAGGTTTAGGAAAAAGATTTTCGATATATTCTGGGGTAAGTTTGATATTTTATTATTTTAACATAATAGTTTTATATAGAGTAATGGACGTTTTATAATTAGGCTTGCGTTCCGGGAATTTTTGAGAAATTCAAAGAGAAAAAACCGAATGCTGTAAATGCATTACGAGAAGCTATTGATGCAATTTATCCGTCTACAACACTCGAAGCCATTCAGGACGATATTGTTGAGGCACTGAACAACAAAAATCCCAGTATTAAAACCGAGGTAGCGTCGTTCCTCGCGAGGGCATTTTCTAAAACGCAACCGGCTGTGCTTAATAAGAAACTACTCAAAGTTTTGGTTACATCGCTATTAAAAACCTTAAATGAATCGGATGTGATTGTTCGGGATGCGTCCGCCGAGGCATTGGGAACGTTGCTTAAATTGATGGGAGAAAAAGCTGTTGGGAGCTACTTGATCGATGTGGATGCCTTGAAAATGGCTAAGATTAAGGAGTACCAGGATAAGGCGGTTATCACCGTGAAGGTCGTTGGAGTTAAAAAGACACTACGGCCAGTTACAGCTCCTGTTAAGCAAGTGGCAATGACGGCTCCAAAGGGCGGATCGGTTGAACCGAAACCAGTTATAAGACCTGTAAGTGCAGGTTTAAGGAAAACTTTAGTGAAAAAAGCAGCTTCTTCTGGAAGTGTTAATGCTCCTTTAGCTAAGTCAGCGAGTACTACCAAAGTGGGCGTCTCTACTGAAAAGGAGCTCACCCCAGAAGAAATTTCATGTCGCGCTGAAGAGGTACTTTCGGCAAATATTCTCTCAGGATTAACTGATCCAAATTGGAAAACGAGACTTGAAGCAGTTGAAGATTTAATGAATTCTGTAAATGATATTGATGCAAAGACACCGGGTATATCTCAGGTTTTGATACGTACACTAAGCGGAAGGAAGCCAGGATTAAAAGTAATTTACATATGAAAATTTCAAAAAAATAAAAAAATTCTGTGAACAAGAATTTTCTTTCTAGGAAACAAATTTTCAAGTATTAAAAGTTAAATTGGAAATTATTAGAACTATTGCGGAGAAGTTCACAGTATCCACGGTGAGTGCCGAATTTGTTATTAATGAAGTTACTGAGAAGCTTGGTGATGCGAAAAACAGTGGAGGTGCTGCTCAGGCGTTGCTCGCACTCTCAGAAGCGACGAAATTGGAATTTATTGTTTCACGTGTTATGGCGTTTGCGTTTGAACAAAAATCCCCAAAAGTTCAATCAGAAGCTCTGATCTGGGTAGGGTCTGCAGTCAAGGAGTTTGGAATGCAGGTACATTTGTGAAGA
Source organism: Machimus atricapillus (assembly GCA_933228815.1). Classification (NCBI taxonomy): domain Eukaryota; kingdom Metazoa; phylum Arthropoda; class Insecta; order Diptera; family Asilidae; genus Machimus; species Machimus atricapillus. Next base: position 11,444,531 of record OW121785.1, read on the forward strand.
GATGAAGAGAGAATTTTCTTAATTTATTTCTTTTCTTAACATTGTTTAGGTAAACACAAAGCCTTTAATTGAGGATATAAAAAAGGCTATTCAGAGTACGAATCCCACTGTAAGGGGATCGGCTATATCTTTGATAGGTAAGATTTTATATTTTTAATGCCCAGTTATTTATTTGTCATAGAAAAATCGTAATCGGAATATGAATGATTTTAAAATAAACGATTCTCTTTAACTTGGCTTTCAGGAGTATTAAGCATGTACATCGGCGGCAATAATCTCATGATATTCTTTGATAATGAGAAACCAGCTATTAAAACGCAAATTGAAGGTGAAATGCAAAAGAATTTTGGACAGAAACCACCAGCGCCTGTACGTTCTGCAAGGAAGACCGATAGCAACCCTTCAGTAACTTCCGAAGAATATTAGTATGTTAAAAAATTTTTTTGAAAATTTTAAATTTATTATTTATTTTCCTTTTTGCGATAGTGATTGCGCAGATTACGATAATTCAGACTTGTTGCCAAGAATCGATATTTCGTCACAAATCACTGAATCTTTATTAGCGGAATTTTCTGATAAAAACTGGAAAGTGCGCATTGAAGGATTAACAAAGTTGCAAGGTGTATAATTTTTAAAAATTGTCTCTGTTATCGAGTTTTATATTCCTATATATTTTTCTCTTAGCAATTCTTAACGATGCCAAACTAATAAAGCCTTCAATTGGTGATCTGCCTCAAGCATTAGCTCTCCGGCTAGTGGATAGTAATGCAAAAATAGCACAGACTGCTTTGACTATTTGTGAGCAGCTGGCAACAGCTATGGGTCCAGCATGTAAAACACATGTTCGAACACTATTTCCTGGGTTTTTGCATGGTTTAGGAGACAGTAAGGTGTTTATTCGGGCTGCTTCTCTAACTTGCATAAATGTTTGGGTGGAACAGTGCGGATATAAAGAGTTCTTCGAAGGTGAAATGATCGCAGATTCGTTGAAAGCTGGAAGTCCAGCATTAAAAACCGAACTGTGGGGATGGTTAGCTGAAAAACTACCAAATATTGCTGTTAAATCTATACCTAAAGAAGAGTTATCCTCTATGCTACCTCATCTCTATGCAAATATTTTGGATAGAAATGCGGATGTGAGGAAGAATGCTAACGAAGCAGTCCTAGGCATTATGATCCATTTGGGTTATGAAGCTATGCTTAAAGCTTTAGATAAACAGAAACCTGCTTCGAGGAAGGATATTCAAGCAGCCCTGGATAAAGCACGTCCAAACCTTCCAATAAAACCTTTGCCAAAGAGTAAACAGCAGGCACCGATTGTAGAGGAATCAAAGCCGGTTAAAGTGTCATCAGGTAGACAACAAAAGTTTCAATTGCAAAACCAAAAGGGTGCTGAAAAATCATTATCTGCAAGGAAAAAAGAAGAGGAAGTCGACACATCTCCTCTCCTTGTTGTTAATCATACCAAAAATCAGAGACTCATTGACGAACAAAAATTGCGAGTTTTAAAATGGACATTTACAACACCACGGGAGGAATTTACCGATTTATTGCGAGAGCAAATGGCCTATGCAAATGTTAATAAAAGTCTTATGGCTAACATGTTCCATGAGGATTTTAGGTATGAATTTTAATGTTATTCCTTTGGGGACGATTCAAGTAAAAATATTTTGTTCCGTAGGTATCACTTGAAGGTGTTTGACTCGCTTATAGAAGACTTACCAACAAATAGCAAAGCTTTAATTTGCAATTTAGATCTCATCCTAAAATGGGTATCCCTGCGATTCTACGACACTAATCCATCAGTCCTGTTAAAAGGATTGGAGTACTTAAATATGGTGTTCCAAATGCTTGTGGAAAATGAATATATTCTCGCAGAAAATGAAGGAAGTTCCTTTATTCCTCACTTGATAACAAAGGTACTATAAAAAAATAAATAAATTCAAGGATTATTTAAAAATTTTTTAAAATGTTTTATTCAATTTAGATTGGCGACCCCAAAGATACTGTACGAAGTGGTGTAAGGACCCTACTGCGCCAGATATGCTATGTTTATCCATTTACTAAGGTTTTTTCCTATATAATGGAGGGTTTGAAATCAAAAAATGCTCGCCAACGGACCGAATGCATTGATGAGCTCAGTTATTTGATCGCTACGTATGGTATGAGTGTTTGCCAACCTTCACCTAATGGAGCACTAAAGGAGATTGCACGGCATATTTCGGATCGGGATAATTCTGTTCGTAATGCAGCTCTAAATTGCGTTGCACAGGCATATTTCATACAAGGGGATAAAGTGTATAAATTAATTGGACAATTGAGTGAAAAAGATCTTTCTATGCTCGATGAAAGGATCAAGAGGGCTAGAAAAACTCGAAAGCCAGCGCCTGTAGTTGAAGTTGCTAAAGCAACATCAACAACAAATGAAACGATTGAAATCGAAGAGCCAGTAAATGATGAGTTACCTCCTCCTGAAGAGAGTAATCCTTCTCCTGTCTCCACACGGTAAGTAGAGTGTTTTTATAGCGAATGAATTTAAATAGCTTATATTTTGCGTTGGGGATTTCCAACTTTTGTTCTAGATCGATAGATACGGATACGAACACACAACAAGTGTTAGAGAAAAGATCACTTAAGAGAGAAGCGTAATTTTCATTTTTCTATAAATTTATTTAGATGACTTACTGTTTTGTTTTGTTTTGTGCCATCAGAAGGATATTCCTTCGTCCCAAACGAGAGGGAATATCCTTAAACAGGTGAAGGGGTATTAGTGCCGCGTTTTTCCTGTTTTCTTATATTTCTCAATCGAAGTCATTTATTACACGAAGTTATGTTTTGGACAATTTATTTTTCGCCGCGCTTCGTTTTTAAAATTCGAAAGAAATATATATATTTAAGTTTTTCGGTCATTTTAGAGTGGTCATCATTTGAAAAGCACATTATTTTACAATAAAAAAAAACCAATATTTTCTTCTCCTATCCTTATAAACCGCTAGTTTTAAAACTTAGTTTAATATACTCCAAAGTCTAACTGATTGCTTAATATTTGGAAACTAAGCATAATACGCCCCTGGCTAGAAAGATTTGTTTAATGAATTTTTTTGCATTATCCAAATTTAAAATAATTATCTCTATAGAAATAAGACAACAAATGGCTTAATAATACAACCTCAAAACTTCTTTTTAAATATGTGGCTTTCTTATCTTGGTATCCTGGGTTAAAGGTATATATTTTAGAAAAATTGCATTAGCTTTTTCTATATGGAGTTTTATTTCAGATGGCACGGATTATTACAGAATTAGAACATTATAGGTTTTAAGCAAACCACATAAATAGATTCATTTCCATGCGATGATTTTCTGTTTTTGTCAAATTTTTTTTTCAGAGAATCCTTTATTTGGCTTGGACGCGGAAGTCCCTTAATTATTTGTTTAATGATTTTTGCTTTTTTTTATTTATAGAAGTTCTTAAATATTTCTCAAGTCCTAAAATCACTCAGACAATTAATGCTAGAGTTTGTTGTTTGTTAGCTGGATAAAAAACTCATAAACAAATGCTAAAAGTATGAGAAATTGAAATTCGTAAAGAAATCTTTGAAGGTATGATTTAAACATATTCTTGATTTCCTGAATGATCCCAAATCAACTTATAGTTGGTGGATAACTCTTATATAATTTATAGTCATTAATTGAAATTCATTGCATTTCAAAGTAATAAAATGAATTTTTTTTTCCATAATTCCTTTAAAATTGATGTAAAAGCAAAAATCTTTTACAGGTAAAAGACACGATAATCCTTTTACTTTCGCTTGCTTACGCACTGCAATTTGTTTGGCTGGCATTACTCCAACTGCAAGTAGATTCCTCTGAGTTTCGGATTATATGTTTTAAATTGTCTTAATTATTTTATCGCATAGCTCCGCTATTTTTTTCTACTGTGTGTTTGGATGCGCACATTTTTAAGATTTCAGCTCATCAATTTGAAGTAGTCCCGATCAATTAGGATAAACATTTCAGATCCTAGGACGATTAAGAAAAAGTATGGGTCCTCTATATGTAGTTGAAAAGCGCATAATAAACATAAACGCATTTATAGCCTTTTTATTTCCGTAAACGCTTTTCGAATTTATGCTGGTAACATTAAAATACTGCTAAGGTAAAAAAAATGCTTTAAACTTTCTAGACGTGCGGGGTGTGAGAGGCAATTTCGAAAATTTTCGAGAATGGACAAGGAGACTATCGTAAGATCGAGGAAGATAAGTGATATTAATCAAGTTATATTGGCTAAAGAATTGAAAATCAGCTCCGGCTTACCACTTCGTATTGCATTATCTAAGCACTAAAATAAAATGGAAATTTTATTGAAATTGGGGATTGTTTCGTTCCACTTTCTTTTTTTTTTCGTTATCTTCTCTAAAATAACACAGTTTTGGTAAGCTTGGGCATTACTTTTTTTTTTTTTATTTTATTAAGTTGCGCTTTGTGTCCACTCACCTTTAGCTCAGATTCAGTCCATTTTGACGCCTTCGTAAGTTTTGAGAAGTAATTTTGTTTATATACCATCAAAAATTCTTTCTTGTAGCTAATAGATTTTTATTAGAATTAAAACGTACGTACTTTTGTGCTTTTTATTTTATGGCCACTTTCAGTTCGTTGTTTTATTAGTCCAATTTTTCTTCAAAATTATGTCGCTTTTAATAGATTCAGTGCAGTTGTTCACAACCATTTTATTCATCAGGTGCTTTTTAGGCACGTTGCCTTTGTTGTATTTTTACTTATATACGTCTTAAGTATTTCAGCGTTTTCATTTTAGATAGTATGTAAATGATACTTTCGTCTACGAGGAGTTTAATTTTCTTGAAAAGATCACTTAATTATGTTAGAAAAAATATCAAGCAGTGCGGCAATATTTTTGCTTTTTGCGTGTTGCAAGTATCATTTAAGTTTTGTGAAGGGAAAGTGTTTTTTGTCAATTTTTGGTGAAGGGAATATTTGTTTTCATCATACTGAGGGGTAAAGGTTTGCATTACGTCATTTTACTAAAGTGGGGATATTCATTTTCACAATTCTCATAATCAAGATAAGTGCGAATATGGACCAGTCGTTACTTTAAATTGATAGGTTTTCACGAAGTTTGGAGCACTCGTAAAGTCTCATCATTAATGTAGTGCACAATTGTTGCTTTTGAACAAAATAATTCGGAAATGCAGCGAATCCTGGCGTATTATGGCTATGTTTAAAATATAAAAAAAAAACCATTTTTGGAGTGTTTAAACAGCTACTCTGCTCGCGAGAATGCGAGGATTCATTGCACATTGCTTCTAGTTGTTTATAAAGTTTTTTTTTTATTTTTCTATGTTTCTAAAGTTAAAGAGTGTGTTAGGCCTTGCAATTGCACAAAAAAAAAAAAATTATAAATCTCTTACAGAACGTTTGATCAACCACAACCATCAATACTACCACAAAAGCCATCAGGTCCTTTTGGTCTTGATGCTGATATTGTAGCTGAACTTGAAAAGGATTGGGTTAAATCTGATCAATTCAACCAAATCGAAAGATCAGGAGATGATTTAACGTTTATGTATGAGCCCATTAAAATAGTCGACTATCCTCAAGAGAAGTTTGATCGTTTAATAGCGCATTCAGCCGAATCAGTTGGCGCACTACCCGGAGCTTATATCAATAACACAATGAGTCCCCCCCAAGCTGTCTCCAGCACGGTGGCGTATAGCACGAAAATGACGCTACCCGCAAATACACAACCATCACCCAAGTATGATGTGTATTTTTTTAAGTGTTTTTTCTTTTCTTTGTTCTGAGACGAAAGTTATTTGATCGTATCTTTTTCATTTATTTCAGTTTAGCGGATACTTTGCCTAAGCTGGATCCTAATTTGGTAAAAATAATTCGATCTGTTGCAAGTACGAACTCTTTAACAGCAAGAGCAGCGATGAACGAACTCACAGACATCATTGAGTCACCTGAAAAGCAAGCAGTTTTACGTGACTATGAAGAAATCTTCATTCAGAGTATTTTAGCTCAATTTAAGGTAATTATCATTTAAGTCGTTTAAAAATGTAAACCTAATTTTTCATTAATTGTTATTTCTAGAATCTCTCACAACAACCCGTAGCCGAGTCCCTTATCATGTATCAGCCTCTACTCTCAATAATTTATTCATTTTTCAATTCAAAAACCCTCGGCAAAACCCTGAGCATTCCATCCCTGAAAAATATCATGTCAGTCCTTTTGAGTCTAATGGCCGATCAAAAATTGTCACAAGGCGATGATGGGCAGTATACGAAAGTAGTCAACGGAATCTGTCTAAAGATTCTCGATAAGACAAATTTTACAAATCTGAATTGGTAAGAGGTTTATTATTTAATAAAAATTTCAGTATTGTATGACTTCAATTATATTTTCTAGTGCTCTTATACGTCTACTGAAAGAGACATGTCCGAGCGCAGGATTACCGAAATTCTCAGATCTTCTAATGAAATGCCTTTGGAGGAATGTTAAAATGATGCCAGAACGCTCCAATGAGCTGGATTACGATGCCGTCTTATATGAAGTTCATGAATTTATGCTAGCCTTACCCGGTGCCTGGTGGCAACAACGTCCGTCGGACACTCCACTTCGAACAGTGAAAACTATTATTCATAATATGGCAAAAATTAAAGGAAACTCAATTCTGCAGCATTTAAATAAAATTCCTACACATTCAGAATTGCACGCATATCTTATACGAATCCTGAAGGTTAGTATCCATTGCATTTATTATTCTAATTTTATTCACTACTACTAGTAGTTCGGTACTCATGTTTTTATTTTATTTTTTAATAGAATCTGCAGAAAGATTCTAATGGTCCCGGATTGTCGCCTCAAAGATCAAACTCATCTAAAGATCAAACTAAGCGACTATCAAGTCAAACGGAGACAATGCAACAAATTTTCAAGTTGATATCGGATAAAGAAACCAGCAGACAAGGTCTACTTAAATTGTACGAATTCAAAGTGAGTATATTGTTTTATATACAGTACTGTGAAAAATTTTCATAGTACTGTATTTCAATCTTCGATAACGATTTAACAATTTCTTTTCAAAAATTTTACTGTTAGGATCCAGAGGATTACCTTGAACCTAGATATATCAATATTCTTAAGTACTTTGTCGATGATTTGAAGGTGCCTGTTTTTTTTATAGCTTGTTCCTTGCAAACATTTCGTTCATGTCGCTTTCAATTTTCTTGTGTTTTTAAAAATTGTTTATTACTGTTTTGTGTTGAGTTCAAATATGTTGGATTTTCCTGACATCTTACACAAAACTCAGTCGGATGAACATTCAAATACTGAAAAATTCACTTTTTTCGTGAGAACATACATATCCGCGGTAGCTAATTAAAATAATCCATAAATGAAAATCGGAAATCTTTTTATCTTATCAAAATCCGAAACACTGACTCGTAACTAAGAAGTATGGTTTGAGGTCTTTGTTGAAATCGGTTTTATTTTGAAAAATTTACAAAAGTGAATCCTCCTTTTCTCAAAGCATTCATTAATTTAATTCTACGACTTTTTAAACGCCAAGGGTAGAATTCTTTATATGATTTCATAGCAAAATCCGATCTGTTACAAAACAATTTACTACACCGAATTAATTGTATTACTACAATAATTACAATTACTAAAAAAAGGATTCATTTAACACACGTAAACAGAAACAAATATGATTGCAATTAAAAAAAATCATTTTGTGTTATACGTTAGGTTCAAACACAATTTTAGCAATCACAAACCCTTTCATTACCATAGTTGTGAAACACTGATTATGCTTTACGGCCATGTGCACTAAGAAGACAAAAACTGCGTTTTTTTCAACTGAGGTCTGGTTCAGTGTCAAATGAAAAAAACGATGCAGGTTAATAATTCAGATAAGGAATTTTGTTTCTAAAAGGATTTCATATTGTATTTCTCTGTTAAAGCAGAGAACTAGACTCCAAACAGGACGAAAACGGCGCAGTTTAGTCTAGGGTACTGATCACAAAATTTTGTTTTAAAAGGGCAGAAACGTATATTAGTTTTTCAATATTAGCGATTTTGCAATCATACTTATGTACAAAATCTTTATATCAATTGGCTGAAATTTTAATAATATTTTGACAAAAGGCCTTTATCTAATTTTACGGGAGAATATTTTATCAATGTAATATCAATTATGAGGCTGGTAATTTTAGTTACAAATTAATGAAATTAAAAACCCTGCTACAGAAAAAGAAAACGGTTTTGTATTAGATCTGGCCATCACGGTGACAATCTATACAAAACAATGTTGTTTTCTATAATAAAGTTATATCAGGCGATTATAGTCATTTAAATTAAACTAACCCTCTTAAAATTGCTTGGTGCATACGGTCCTTGGAGTAACAAAATTTTACGAACCACAATTATTGTTTGAAATTTATATTTGTATTGTTGAGAGAGTAAATTTCTATAAAAATCCAAAATAATTAGAGATCCTTTTTCTTCCAGGAAAAAAATCCTGAAGTGGATGTTGTGCCGTTCTTAAAAGGTGCCAGTCCCAGCTTCCAAAAGTATATCGAAGAAGGTTTAGCAGAAATCGATAGACAGCGGCAGCAAGATACTGTGATGAATGCTGAAAATAAAATGGGTATGTTTTTTTTAAATTAAATAATGAACGTCCTCTAGAAACCCTGCCCTTTGACTTTTACTAATTTGCAAGCAGATTCAAATCTGGTTTCAATGCACGCATCTCGGCCGGAAAATAAGCTTAATCCGGACTATTGGATGGAGAGATTGCACGGACTCCGAGGTAAGGGTAATCCAGCTCCAATAAGGAATCCAGAAATCGGACATATGGTCGACAATAAAGTCGCTGACGAAAATCTTAATCTGCACCAGATTTCGCCGAAAGTGTCTTCAGTCGGGAAAGATGTGAGTAGTTTAAAATTAAAATTAAATGGTTTTCAATACGAATATATTCCCTAGAAGCCCGAATTATCACCCCTTCGTCTGGAGCACCTTCAGCAGAAGCTAGCGCAGTTGAAGCAACAAAAGCAAACCTAAAGTTGAACCATTTCCTTTCTCACTTATTTTTTTACTACTTTGTATCGTCTTTATTTATGTTGTTGTAATAGAAGAATTCTAAAATCATTTAATGTGTGAATAATAACTAAATAAGCGGCGCGAGGGTGTGGCTTGCTCCTGTTTACTATTTTAGGCAGGCACACACCACCCTGGCCTGGTTTCGCACCTATCGACTTATTTAATAAATCGAGGAATGTGAAAGGTGTCTCTATCATCACAGTGGCACTTCAGCCCTATCACCTTTCATTGTCCTCAATAATTTTCATGCGCCTCCTATTCCATTGTTTTTGTACGTTTATATTATTTATTTAGTATCGAGCGATCCTTGAAATATTCTCATTCAGTGTTTTGAAGTTACGTTAGCTTGTACACTTTTATACTATCTTTTATATATATAAAAAAAAAAAAAACTCATTTTATTTTGAAGAGGCGTTTCTAATTTTTTTTACTCATCCTATTTTATTTTTTTTTCGCTGTCGGAAGAGTTCCTTGGGTTTTGTGAGTGCCCTCCCTCCAAGCGATAATGGTTAAGATCTTACTTTCTATAAATTTTTTCCAACTACACAGCTGCGACTATTGTCTATTATAGCTCAACGGCTTTATCGAAATAATAATTGCTTATTAAAACACCTGCTGCTCGGATAAAATGAAAATTTCTGCTTAAATTTAAACTTAAAACACTAAGCTAATCCAAGAAGACACACAAAACAAATTAACACACAATTTGCACATACAAACAATTTTACACTTTAAGAGGCAATCTCGTAATCCGAGGCTTTTCTTTCTTAAATTTTCTTTTCATACTATAGGACTTGTGATTTTAAGGCGGAAAACTCTTCTGAAAATTGTATAAAGTGTAGACTCTGTCCCGGTTCCTCTAAATTTGACCTCTGTATAAAATTAAAAATGGCAAATATGGTACTCATGCAGTATATTGTAACAAAAAATAATTAAAAAAAAAAAGATAAACATTTGACAAATAATTAGAACTGCAACTACAGGTAATTAATAGAAATTTTATATTTTAGACAGTAGGCTACTGGTTAAGTAAGAAATGCAAGCGATTCGTACTGGATAACTATGAGGAATAAAATCATAGCGCAAAGGAATAAACTCTGATGTTTTTCTGTCTCTTCACTCATCCTTCAGAATCCTTTGCCCTACACCTGTGTTTTTATTTCTTTTTCTTTATCCGAGAGAGAAAAAATTGAAACTGCAATTATTAGTCCGAAATTTGTGGTAGTAGCACACAAGAACAAAATTACATAACTCAAAAAAGCTTCTTAAAAATGTATTTTATGATTTATTTCCATTAAATTAACCTACCTTAGCTTCTTGATGTTCCATGTTTGTAATCAATTTCAAACTTATTTGAATTTCTTTCGCAAAATGAACTGTAGAGAACGAAGTCACGAAAGAAATAGCAAAATATTAAAGGCGGTCGACTCTCGCCCTTAGTTTCATTTAATTACAATTACGTTTCCTTTATACCTTTTAAAAATATACGAGGTATTTGATTTATTCATTAACACGTGAACGTGTTAAATTTTATGATAAGTGTGTGACTGATTCTTCAATGGAAAAAAGTTTTAGAATTTGGGACAAGTGTTAGAATACAAACAATTTATTCATAAGTTGCAATATAAAAACAAAAATGGAAAGAATTCGTAAATTTTGTGAAATTTTGGCAAAAAACTGCGCTTTGAGTTTTAACAATTCACATTTTTAAGGCCGTGTTTAAATCTTGAGTACATCGCCAACAGCTTGAATGATATGTCGGGCAGAAATTCCGAACAAGTCAATAAGGACACTTGGTGGTCCCGATCTAGGAATTGCCGGAACAGCAAGGTGCTTTACGACGATGTTCCTCTGTTCAGCAACAGCAGCCAGCACTGCTTCACCCAAACCACCCTCTCTGTAAAAAAAAAGAAAAGAAATATTATTAAAGGTGTGAATAAAATCAGAAAATATAACATCGTACTTGTAATGATCTTCAACGACGACAATGCGTCCACCGCAGGCAGCTGCGTGCTGGATGATCAGTTCACGATCAAGAGGCTTAATAGTGAATGGGTCCAGGATTCGGATGTTGATTCCTGTCTTCTCAAGCTCACCAGCAGCCTTGAGAGCTTCATAGAGAGTGATTCCAGCACCGATGACCAGGACCTGATCGGTTTGGGATTGCTTTACAATTTTACCCTTACCGATCTCAAATTTTTCATCGTTCCCATAAATAACAGCGGTGGCTGGTCGTGAGGTCCTAATGAAGCAGATTCCCTTTTTATTAGCGGCCAGTTCAACTGATCGTTCGCAGCTTACAGCGTCCGATGGATAGAAGATTGTCGTCCCTGGAACAGCTCGGAACATGGCAATGTCTTCAAGACCCATTTGACTAGGCCCGTCCTCACCAATGCTGACCCCGCAATGGGATCCAACGAAATTTGCGTTTGTTTGGGAGATGGCTCCCATTCGGATCTGATCGAAAGCTCTTGTGAAGAATGTCGCAAACGTGGAGGCGAACACGACTGTTCGGTCGCGACACGCAGCTCCAATTGCGACACCGGCCAAATTTTGTTCAGCAATGAAACATTCGACGTATCGGTCAGGGAAGGCCTTCTTAAGTTTTTCAGAATAAGTTGAATTTTTTGTGTCACCATCCATAGCAATTACACGCGGATTGCTGATTGCAATTTTAGCAAGAGCGGTACCATAGGCCAACCTTGTGGCAACCGATTCACCTTTTTTATAAGCAGGTGGTGAGGCTAACGTAATATTTGAAATATTAACGGCTGGTGCTGTATCTTTTGGTGGTGGCTGCGGTGTTAAGCTCAGAGCCCCATTATTTCGAATCAATCCCTGCAAATGTTTGATTACTTTATCGGCGTGATCACCGAGAGGCTTACCATGCCAATTCTCGAGATCTTCAATTTCTGGAAAGAATTTTCCTTTGTACGTCTTTGCAATTATTGCGGTGGGTCTATCTTTTGTGTGGGAAGCTTCATAAAAAGCCTTGCACAATTCATCAACATCATGCCCATCAACGACAATTGCATTAAATCCAAAAGCGTCGAGACGCTTACGGTAGACTTCCATTTGGTGCTGTAGAGATGTTGGTTCAGATTGTCCCAACCTGTTTACGTCGAATATGACACACATGTTGTCTAATTTATAATGTCCAGCAAAATGGAGCGATTCCCAGATTGAGCCTTCGGCTGATTCTCCATCTCCAACAATAACGTAAGTCCTAAAAATATATATATATATGTATTTTTTAGTATCCTATAATTTCTTGCAGAATATTGTAAGTGTAGATAGATAGAACGAGATTAGAACCACTTCAATGTTACGGGAACTCTTGATTTTCTGAGGATACCTTCTTAAGGGTCGACAGAGGAGGGAAATCAATTCAGGGCAAAATTTAAGTCTCGAAAGTTTCCTTTTTCATTGATTTTCCGCCTTCTGTCCAACTTAGAAAAGGCATGAGCTGGAAAACTAAAGGTTCCCGAAAAATTGGAGTATTCCAGTACAGTACTGTATTTTAAACTAATTCAACTAATATTTACCATACAAGCAAATTTAATTTAATAAGTTTAAAAACCACTGTCTATCATCTCTAAAATAGTTTGTAAAAAAAAACCTTTTATTGTATTTAAAACCTACCTGTAGTCGGCTTTGTCGAAGTACTTTCCAACATAGGACATGCCGGCTGCAACGGCTACTCCCTGACCAAGAGAGCCCGTTCCGACATCGATGAAATTCAACCTAGGAGTTGGGTGTCCTTCCAGGTCAGAGTCGACCTTCCTCAGGTTTTGGAGGTCCGAAACTGGGAAGAGTCCTGCCTCAGCCCAGGCTGCGTACAAAATAGGAGCAGCGTGTCCCTTCGATAGAACGAAACGATCGTTGGATGGATCCTTGGGGGCGCTCACCTTGTACTTCATCGTGTGAAAGAAGAGCACCGACATGATTTCAGCGATTGAGGCACATGATGTCGGGTGTCTGAAAATAGTAAGATTAAGAAAATATTCTTTAATTATCCCCTTGACGGTGACGGTAGGCGGGTGAATGCCTCTCAAGCTGAGTCCGTTCGAAAGCGAAAGTAAATCGACTTAACCTTGTTCTGTAAGCATGTCGGCGAAGGTATGGATCTAGCGCAATTGCAGTCGATAATCGGTCAATGCCATTTAAGTGTACGCGAATTTGAATGTTATGAACCCCGGCTTTGTAATTTGATAGAAAATAGATTTTTAAGAATATAAACAGAATGAACGCAAACAGCCTTCAATAGTCAATTATTATACTAAAAATAAAATATGCGTAGTCGATCGTTAATTAAAACTGGACTATTTTATCTAAACAACATTATTACAAGCTGTGGTGAATAACAGTAAAAATTTAATAAAAATAATAACTGAATTTTCTAATTTCCGGTTGGTGTAAATATCCGATTAATTTTTCAATTGCTAATAGATATTATTGAGGAAAATAATTGCTTTGATAAGAGTATAGTTCTTATTTTTATTGAAATTCTTTCTGAAGTTAAATGCTATTCAGCTTAAGAAAAGCAATCGCTAAATTGAATAGATATTTGTGGTTGATTGCAGAAATTAAATTATTAAACAGAGGGACATTTTCAAAATGTAAGATATTATCTAAAGATTCTAAAAAGTTAAGAATACACCCAATTCTGTTTTTACACGGCCTTTTTTTTGCATTGCAGCTATAATTTTCACATTAGAACTTTATCAGATTCTCTAATGTATTATTGGGACTAAACAACTTTTTTGTGACCAGGACTATCTGGTGGGAATCGAACCCACGACCTCGGAAATGTCCTGACTCGCAAACAACGCGTTGCGTTAACGCCAGGACTATCGAGGCTCCAAAGGCAACCACTTTCTAGTTGTATGATATCCGATGATGATAGCGAATAGAGCTGTTATTTTCATCACCTTGACTGTTTTTAATTTTTTATTTATGAATTTTTGATGATTTTTAATTTGTTTTAATTTTTAAGAATTGAATTTTGTACCTTTTATTTTTATTTTTTTTTTCTTGTACATACATATGAGTTTTCAGTTCCTGAACTTGCGATAATTTTATATATATGTTACATTTACTTACATTTATATTTATGTTACTTTTAATTTAAATTTAATTTGGCTTTTATAAAGACTCTCGTAATAGTTTTTTGTATAAATTATTTTATTTTACCTATTTTTTTACAAGGTTGAAGGATATTGAACTAATCTCTTTTTTTCTATCTACATAATTCATGTCTTTTTTTACACGGTTTTTTTCTGGAACGTTTATAGCGTGTAAAAACAGAATTAGGTTTAGTTTAAATATTACTATGAAGATGCTTAAAAACATTTCCATTCAAATTTGTACTCAGAAATAATGTTGGAGATTTAATAAAATAATTCATGTCACCCAAAACCACGCTTTCTTGAGCCACATATAGATAACATTTTGTACTCTTTTTTATTTTTGTTTACGTCCCCTGAAATGGGTTCAGAAGGTACATAGACACATCTGCGACTACTGAAACCAGTTCTCAATTGAATTTCAATTTTTTTTTCATTTTCAGCCCGAAAAAAAAGGCGACCAGTGAAAACCTGAATAAATAGAACCCGGCTTTTTGGGGGCGCACAAATTATTCAGCGGTTGTGCGACCGTAGAGAATGTAACGAGGCACCCAGGGCCGCATAAACGAAAAGTGTCCCCCTTTCAATTGCGCCAGAGTCTCGCCTTGCGTAATTGAATAACTTTAAAATAAATTTTATGGAGGTGTCTTAGAATTTTCCGTGATGGAAATAAAAACAATTACCGATAAGATTTGATCACGCTAGTGGGCTTCTTTATGTACTCCAAGATGGAGCCCCCCCCCGATAGATAGAAACGCGTGGAATTTGTGGTCTCATCGAACGAAAAAAATATCGACTATCTAAGCGGACATGAGGAGTCCGAAAGGTCGGAAAAGGTCATACAGCGTTATCAAACCACTGAAGAGCATAAATAGCATAGATTACGACTGTTTTTTTTCGGTAATTTCGATTGATTAAGAGTCGAAAATCACATGGCCGTAACCTTCATTAGCCCGGTTGCCGGGGTCGAGCTTTTAAAATATCAACGGCATATGGGCGGGCTCTGGGTTCTTGGAGGAGTGATGATTTATTAAAATTTTAATAACTTACCCAGATTTCGATGCCTGGGTCGAGGTAATCGAATGGATCCTGAGGCGGTGGGCGATGTCCCTCAGCTCATCGACGGCTTTGCGCTCTGGTTTGTGATAGTTCGGCATCTTTTCCAAGGGTGCTTTTGGCAACTCACAACTTTACTTAAACAAGTGCAAAAAAAACTTAAGAAGGTTCACGTGCAACAATCGAGATAGAGGTCGAACCTACACGACGGACGAAATCAGACTGCTGGAATCTGCGGATTATGGACGAAAAGCTTCCCAAAGCTATCCAAGGCTTGGGGTGGAGAATTTCTACGGATTTTGGTGGTAATGCCTCCGATTGGTGGTTGGGTGGTTGGAGAACAGCGGAGCCCCCGGATTTGGGAGTTGGACACTCTGCTGGAATTTTGAGACGACAGAAGACAGAATTTGTCGCAAGGCGGTCGATTTAAAAGGAATTGACGGAAATTGTGATTACGTGCGTGCGGCGCGTGTCGGTTTTGGGAAAATGTTTTCTTATTGAATGAATTTGCAAGTTAATTATTTTGTTGGACAGCAAAATGTAAGTGAAACGAAAAAACGTAAATTGATATGATATTTAATAATACAGTCCAACCTTGATATGTATAACGATTTCCTCGATTTAACAAACTTTTCGAAATACCCTAGAACAGTCCGTAAGAGACAATGCAAAATATGTATACCTCTAAATCTACATATGTATATAAAAATGAATCCCTATTTGCCTTGGTCATGCCATCACGCGTGAACGGCTGGACTGATTTCGCTAATCCTTTTTTTGTTGTGTTTGTTATTGTCAGGAGAAGGATCTTATGAAAGAAAAAATTAAGAAAATTGCGCGGAAAATTGGAAAATTTGCGAAAACTGTTAACGAGCTCAGTCGATTCGGTAGAGCGTTGGACTTTTAATCCACCGGTCCAGGGTTCAAATCCTGCTCGGGCAGAATCACTTTTTTTCATTTTTTACACCGGGTAACAAAACTTGAGAACGACTTTACCGATTTCATTCATCATTTTTTTTTTAAGTTTTCTAATACTTTGTAGAAGGTTCCTACGGAAAGAAAAGTTAAGCAATAAAATAAACATAAAATAAATCCTAAATACTCAGTACTAAGAACCACACAAGATAATTTCATCACAAGTAAAAATGTTTGACGCCCTGCGAAGTGGGCACGGGTCAGCTAGTATCTATATAAAAACCCTCACTGTAGCGAATTACTTGATATAACGAATATTTTCCAATCCCCCTCAGATTCGTTATATCAAGGTTTCACTGTACATACATATTTCGGTTTACAACAATTAGAGCTAAAGACTTCAATTAAACCTTATTTTCTTTGATGGCTTAGTTAACAAAAAATAAATCCAATGACTCTTTACCTTCAAAATCATTAAAACTTTCATACTACAAAAGGTTGATAAATGTGTAATCTGAATACTTTAATTAATTCATTAAAAACTGTTTATAATAGTTTTAAAATTTAAAAATAGTTACAACAATTAAAAAATGCAAATAAGAAAAATGAAAAAAATAAAAGGTTGAAATTACAACTAGAGGGAAGAATGCAAGTAAAACAATTAAATAGATAGTGATATTGGTATAAAGTTAGAACAGATCTCTAGGGAAATCGGGATAGTTTTTTAATATATAAAAAACATAGAAAATTAATTGGAAGGACGAAATTGCTGAAAATTGCACCTTAAATTGTAGTTTAATTTATACAACAGAAAGTCGTTACAAAACATGTCAAGAGACTTTTAACCATCGGCAGCGCTACCTGGATGAAAATCAAAGTACCATTCCCCTAACCTCTCAAAAAGTGACAATTCCTCTCCTCTGGCGCACGGTAAACCGTGGTTTGGTGTGCCATTTTTTCTTTACTGCGGAGTGCAAAAATTACCTGGAAAAGGTGCGACGAGTTTTTATTCTCGACCACCAATTAACTACAGAATGTCCCAGAAAATGGCACTCGGATTTCAGAATGCAGAATCGATCAAGGAAGCTCTTTTTGTTGAGCTCCAAAACATTTTGAGCTCTAACACAGTGGTGAGGACTTCAGCGGAGATGCACGTGAAGCAGTTGGAGTTTGTCGAAGGTTTGGAACGCTAATTTAATTATATCCGATTGTTTTTAAAATGTTTTTTTTTCAGGATATGGAGTATATTTGTCTGAAATTATAATGAATCAGTCGTACGAGCTGGGTATGAGGCAGCTGGCCTGTATAATGCTCACAAGATACGTCGAGGAGCATTGGAGTGAGTCTGATCGGGCAAAACCAGCCATAGCCCCAGAACAGGCGAAAAGGACGATTAGAAATATTCTGCCAAACGGATTATACGATCCTAACAGTAAAATACGCTCTGCTGTTGCCCACACAATATCCACAATTGCGTCTTCCGACTGGCCGGGGGAGTGGTCTGAATTGTTCGACATAATTACAAAATGTTTAGGTGGTAACGAGGACTCGATTCATGGGGCTATTCAAGTTCTTCTCGAGTTGTCGCACGATGAGAAGTCAATTAAGGAACTGGGACCCATTATCATATCCGAGATTTACAGGATTTTTGAGGCTGAACAGCTGTATAGTGTGAAGACTAGAGCTGGGGCCATAAAGATACTGAAGCCCCTGTTTATGTCGATCAGCTGCTGCATTAGTAACAAGGCTGAGCAGACGGCTATGATGAACTCTGTGCTCTCAACATTTATGGGCAAGCTGATTCGCAACATTTCTATTAGCAGTGCATCCCATTCGAATTTTTATTTAAAAATAGAAATTATTAAAAGTAAGACATTTTTACTATTTATTTCTATAAACTTTTAGTAACAAAGTATTCTTTATAGTATTTAGTTTTCTGGTGACTGATCTCTCATCTTACATCCAGCCCTTCATGGATCAGATACTTCAGCCTATTTGGCAATTGCTCACTCAGACCGCAGATATTTTCGTTAAAGTTAACGTAAATGAGACACAGAGCAATCCCTTCGGCACAAAGGGCGATGATGGTAAGATTTCTTCTTTATATTTTTAATGTTTTATTTGAGACATAGTTTACATAATTTAAAAAAATAAGAAAGGCACCACAGAAAACATTCAAGTTCTTGTATAAAACAATTTAGTTAAAATTTTGTGCGGTTTAAGAAGTTAGATTTCTAGAGGAACTTTTGTAAAAATTTGCTAAGTTTTTATTTTATAAACTACGATACTCCCAAATTTCATTTTCTTTTTTCTATAATCTTACTGAAAAATATAGAAGCTGCTGAAAACTCATGGTATAAATTAAATTTTTAAGAATTTCAATTGATTTCTACAGACGATGAGAACGCTACGTTTACAACAATGATCATTCAAATCCTCGAGTTTATTCAGTGTGTGATTGGAACCGTTAAGCTTCGTCCAATCATAAGAAATGTTATGGCTGACCTCGTCTACATAACAATAGTGTACATTCAAGTTTGCGAGGAACAAATCGAGGCATGGAATGACGATATAGAAAAATTTGTTGACGATGATGACGACTGGGGCGTTGAAGTGACTGTTCGACATTCAGCTCATGATGTTTTGATTGTAAGGTTTCATTTTAAACTAAAGTACTAAAGTAATATTTTATAATCACTCCAGTTCATGTATTTTTTGGACAGAGTTGAACAGAGAGGAGGAAATCAATGGAAAAGGATATTTTGAGTATTATTTTAGCCCTGGAAGAATCGATTTCCTCTTCTGTTGAACTTAGTAAAAGTCTACTTCAAAAAAAAGTTCCCGAAATATTGAAGGAATCCTAAAAAATTTCACATTATTTTATATAAAATTATTATTTTAAGTAAATTCTCTTTAGGCTATAGAAGATTATTTTGGATCTAAAGCCCTTCCTGCCCTCTCCGAAGCATTGCATCGTCACTTGAACGTAGCTGAGGATGAAAAGACAGCTGGAAATCCTTTTTTCTGGAAAATTCACGAAGCATCTATGGTGGCTCTGAACACTTTTGCTGATGTTATCCTGGATAACGAGGATAAATTTGATTTATCAAATTATTTGAATCTTGTACGAAATCTTATGAATTACCAGGCATCACCGTACTTTTTGGGGAAGTCTCTGTGCACACTAAGTCTCTATTCGAGATCAAAGCTGTTTAACCCTCAAATGCTTGGGGAGATTTTAGAGGTGACTCTTAACAGTTTATCAAGAGAAAAGCCAACTTTATTAAAAATTTCAGCTGTGAGGTAATTTTTGTGAATTTTTGTTTTGAAAGATTTAGTGATTAACCTTCGTTCCTTTCAGAGCTATAAATAGGTACACAGAAAATATACAGACATCAGATGAAACACGAAGACATTTAATTTTATCGAAGTTTTCAGGGTTTGTCGATGGTATGATAGAACTTTTTCCAACGGCCAAAAATTCTGTGCTTGCGCTATTAATGGAAACTCTGACGAAAGTTGTGTCGGTAAGTAATTGAAATTAATTATACATAGTAAGATATTTAATTAATTATCTATTCAACATTTCATTATCTTTTTCCTTTCAAGTATGGTTTTAAAATTATCTGAGTATTTTTGAACTTTTTCAGTTCGACACCAATTTCGCGGCATCAGTGCATGCAAAGGTTATACCTCTGACTATTGCAATATTTTTAAAATATTCAGGAGATCCGTACATTCTGGAGCTTGTACAGGATATGCTTAAGATTCTTTCGCAGAATCCACTCTGCTTGCAGCCGTTGCAAGAAAAAATTATTCCTACTTTGGTTAGTATGAATATGAAGAAAATATACATCTTAAATTCTAATAAAGGGTACATTTAGGTAAGCATACTTAATTTGCAAGGAGAAAACCTGAATCCTTCAGATAAGGATATTGCATTAGACGTCCTTACAACGATTGTAAAATACTCTCAGCCTCCTCTTAGCGAGGGTCTAATCGAAAACGCATTTCCAGCGGCCGTTCATTGCGTTTTGAGCAGTGATGATCATTCGGTATTGCTTAGTGGAGGCGAGTGCCTTCGAGCATTTATTTCAGTCTCCCCAGAACAAGTTTGCGCTTACAAAAACGGGGAGGGGCTGAATTACATTATGCAGGTCGCCACGATGCTGCTGAACCCAATGAACAGCGAGAACACTGCTAGCCAGATTGGGCGACTTGTGATCACGATTATCACAAAGTTGGGCAATTTACTAGGCGACAACATTGATCTACTTCTGAAGGCGGTTATTAGCAAAATGCAGCTGGTGCAATCGTTAAGAGTCAGCATGAGTCTTGTTATCATTTTCGCTTATTTATTCCTCACTCAAATGGAGGCCGTGCTGAACTTTTTGAATACGGTTCCAGGGCCAACAGGTGAGCCAGCTATGCAGTTCGTTTTTGCCAATTGGTTGCCTCGCCAGAATCTTTTCTACGGCGTCTATGAGCGAAAGGTCGCCACTATGGCTTTGTGCAGAATTTTTGAATATGGCGTGACGGCACAGGACAACCGACTTACAGCCCTAACAATTAAAGAGGCCCAGACGATCCCCACTGATAAAGTTATGACACGATCACAGAGCGCTGCAGCGCAAAATTGGGTCACAGTTCCTGTTCTCGTAAAAATTTTTAAAATTCTTATCAACGAACTTGAGAGCCTTAGAGAACTGAAGCAAGCGGAAGAAGATGATAACAGTTGGAGTGATGATGATGATGATGTTGATGAAGAAGATAAAAATGTTGCTCCTGGAAATAGTAATGAAAAGTTTTCCCCCAAATCAAGATTTATTTCTGATTTACTTTTAACTGATGAAGAAGACGAAGATGCTTCTGACGATCAATTGATGCAGGAACTTATGAAGGATCCCATCTTCCAGGCGAACATCGATGAGACACTTATCAAATTTTTGGGCAACTTTAGCACCAATGAACACTTCAACACATTTGTTAACCAGTTGACTGATAACGAAAAGAGGGTTCTGAGAAGTATTCAAATTGAAGTCGCATAGGAGCCGGCTAAAAATTTCACCATCATTAGCCACTGTAAATTATTTTTTAAGTTAAATGTCGCAATTTTATAGCACATTTTTGGGGCGATAGTCCTCAAATAAATTTATTTTTCTACCAAACATTTTATATTTGTTTTAGAAACTGATTTTCATTACTCATTTTTAAAAATCATCATGAAAAACAATTTTGTTAGTTTCATTTGTCCTATAACTGAATTATAGGGCTCCTACCCATCTTATTGTACTTATCTTATCTTATCTTAGTTAGTTTGAATTTCCAAAACTAAGAAAGAATTACAGAAAATTAATTTTTCACATTTTTTCGGAAGCTATTGGATAAAGTGTGGTTTTACACATACATTTTAAAAAATTTTCATAAGACTGAATTTAGCGGTGAGTAAAAATATGTATTGTAAGAAACGAGAGACAGCTATTCGTTATTTTTTCTGTCAAGAAGATAAATATGAGTGAGAAAAGTTAAAAAAAAAAAAAAAAATATACTTGAGTAAGAAAAATTTAGCCACTCCTTCGAGCCGGATTTGAACCAGCGACCTATGGATGTCCGCAATCTGAAAACTTTCTACAGTCCACCGCTCTACCAACTGAGCTATCGAAGGTATGGGAGATTCGAATACTTATTATTTACTTACACCAACAGATGCTGATAGACGGAGAGCTGGCTACATAAAACGGGACTGATCGAACATAATCGTGATTTTAGTCTCAAAAGTTTCCAAAGACGTCGTCAAAGCCTGAGTTCATTTTGCAGAAGGCGCATTGGAGGCGGAGAGCGCGGGTGGGCGGTTAAACGTGTTAAGTTTTTTCAAAAAAAAAACCCGTATTTTGGGAGTCTGATCACAGATTAACAGTGAATTTAGTGTCGAACAATGGGCAGTTTATTTCTATTGGACTTTTTCTGGGTTTTTCGGCTATCACCTTATTTTGACGTTTGCCTGTTATTAGAATTCAAATTCACCTTATTTTTTAGTGGCGATAAAATTTCAGGAAGAATTGGATAGGGGCACCGGGAAAATTTTGTAAGTTATAATTGTTTGTTAATTATGAAATCAATTAAAATATTGGCTAAGGTCTAGTTTACGGTGCACTCACGGAATTTTACCAGACTTTGTATAAGGGTTCTTCTACCCTTAGAAGTGGCGAATATACAAAAAATTTTTCTCCGGGAACATTTAGTTTCCGAGATGTTTAAATTTAAAATTGTGGTTTTTTTTCACATTTGTTCCGGTTCTAGCTTTAACAGGAACTTATGTGATACCACTTTTTTGTAACCAGGACTATCTGGTGGGAATCGAACCCACGACCTCGAAAATGTCCTGGCTCGCAACCAACGCGTTGCGTTAACGCCAGGACTATCGAGGCTCCAAAGGCAACCACTTTCTAGTTGTATGATATCCGATGATGATAGCGAATAGAGCTGTTATTTTCATCACCTTGACTGTTTTTAATTTTTTATTTATGAATTTTTGATGATTTTTAATTTGTTTTAATTTTTAAGAATTGAATTTTGTACCTTTTGTTTTTTTTTATTTTTTTTTCTTGTACATACATATGAGTTTTCAGTTCCTGAACTTGCGATAATCTATATATGTACATATATAAAACAAAGTCGGCTGGACCGATTTTTATGATCTTTGATTTGTTGGATTCGCCTCCGCCCCGAATAGCAGAATAACTATTAATATCAGAAAAATTCACGGAAAAAGAATTTATGAATAAAATTCATTTTCTCATACATTTTGTATGGAACCGCTTTTTTGATGATATCTCGAGAACGGCTCGACCGATTTGGATGATTCTTTTTTTGGTTTGTTCGTCTCAATAAAGGAGTGTCTTAAAAGAAAAGAAAATTGGGAAAAACCAAAAGGAAAAGCACAAAAAATAGTATATCGGAAAATAGCACAATAGCTACTTCGATTAGATTATAACGCTTTGAATGCAAAAAATTTAAGTCAAAGTTTACTGAGATCATTTTACGAGAGAATTTTAAAATACAGAATTTCAATTCAAAAGAAAAGTAGTGTTAGAGCAGGTGCGTTTTGATAAAAGCATAAGTATAAAGGTTACCGGTCGATTTGTTTGTTTTGTGCGAGTGTTATTAATAAATCTTAATGTGCGAGTTAAATAATATTAAAAATGCCGCGACCCAGAAGATCTAATCTTTCCCAACAAAGCTAATTGCATTACGGCTTTATTGGGAAAGAATAGATCTACTGGGTCGCGGTATTTTTATATGCTTTGAGAATCACGAAGTCGGGCCATACTAACGCGACTCTGTTGGCAATGAGAAAAAGTCGAGCTTATCGCACAGATCAACAACGAGATAATCTTCGACGCGCAAGAAGAAATGCTTCAAGTGTTGATTTGAATCGAGCAGCGTTTCTATACGATTGCACAATTGATTACAGCTCGCATCCTTTCGTTCGCATTGGTCCAATGGACGTTGTTTTCCTTTGAGTTCAAACGAATTCACTTTCCGATTCGTGTAAGCCAGGCACATCCAAGGAGTTTAAAAATTCAATTGACTGTTAGGCGGTACAAAGTTCGCCGGGACAGCTAGTTTTATATACATATGTTACTTTTACTTATATTTATGTTACTTTAACTTTAAATTTAATTTGGCTTTTATAAAGACTTTCGTAATAGTTTTATGTATGAATCATTTTATTTTACCTATTTTTTTACAGGGTTGAAGGATATGGAACTAATCCCCTTTTTTCTATGTACTTCATGTCTTTTTTTACACGGTTTTTTCTTGAACGTATCTACCGTGTAAAAACAGAATTAGTTGTATTAATCGCAAAACAAAAATTACCAGTATGGTACATCAAAATATATTATATAGCAAAAATAATTTATTAGTTGAATTCTGGCACCCCTGAAGCTCATTCACCTCCTATTTGAGTGACTCACTCAGGTAGAAAATAGTTGCGGTCGATCAAATAACACCTGGAAACGCGGTAAAGCAGTAAACCATAAGTTGAGATATAACTCATAAAAAAAAGTGATTCTGCCCGAGCTGGATTTGAACCCCGGACGACGTCTTTGGAAATTTATGAGACTAAAATCACGATTATGTTCGATCAGTCCCGTTTTATGTAGCCAGCTCTTAGACTATGAGGGGTTTTAGCTGATAGAAAAAATCTCCATTGAATTTTATTAAGCAATCTACTTATTTGCCAAACAAAAATTGGTAAATATAAAACTATCAGAAATGGTTAATCGAAGTGTAACCAAAAATTCGCTTGTTCTAAACTAGTTGACTGACTGATGTTAAATCTTCAACTTATTCACTTCAGCTTGTATTAAATTTCATTAATTAACCATTTCAGTAATTATTGGCATCCATTATTCCATCAAAAAAATTGTTAATTTACATATCTTAAATTTTATAATGACTATCACTATAAATTTTTAATCAATATGTTGATGCTTTTATAGAACTCTGCATACATTAATACACGTGTTGAAATTTTACTCTCCAAAATTTTTTGATTATAAGCACACGTATTGCAAAAAACCTTTGAATTTATTTATTTATTTTTAAAACCTTCTTTGGAATGAAAATGAGTGTTATTTTTAGGGTATCCCGTCTTCTATTTCATTTGCACGAGCAACATAATCGACCGAACCATTTTATTACTTAATGGATTCGAATATCAATGAAAAAAATTTAAGCGAACGTAGGCAAAGGTACATCGTAATATGAGCTGATTGTTATTGTGGGATTGAATAGGCTTTAGTGGGAATACGAACTAAAATTTACCAAAACGATGTACGTTGTATGAATTGAATGATTTATTTAATTCGCAACGAGCGTAATTACCTGCCCAATTTGTGGCAGCTTTAGATGTAATCAGTCGAAACTATGTAGATGCGCCTCATTTGCATGAATAGATTTTTTTTATTCTTGGGATTTTTATTCGATAAAATTGCCAAGTTTTATGTTTCTATAGTTACTAATTTAAAATATAAAATTTTACGAACTGGAGCTGGCCGAAGTGGAAATATTACTCCAATTATACTAAAAAGTAGTAGGTAAAAGTACGACAATTTTAGTTGGGTACACTGCAACATATGAAATTCGATTTTGTTAGTATATGTAGTACGTGCCATTTGAGCTTATTGCTAATGAGCTTGAAGAAAAATATTTAATCAATATTAAGTTTGCCGCTAGTGCCTATAACGTTTCAGTTTAATGTGTCAAAACCTCTTGACTCTTATTATGGGTAGATGTTAAAGTAGAGTATTCCTTTCAGAAAAAACTCGTTGGGTCTACAATATACAATATTAGTCTGTCTGTCCTTTCCTTTCCTCCAATATTACACAGACTACATATTTTTTTTCCCAGATCGTATTTAGGTTTGAATTACATATTATAAACAATTATTTCACCCAGTCACATAAAATTTATAACATTACTGACGATTATTTTTAGGCTATTCTTTCTGATTAATTTTATATACCGTTAGATGAAAGCTATATCTGTATTTATGCATTCTACAATATATATTTGAATTTATATTATAAAGGGAATTTTAAAAAACAATGTATACATACATTATTTCATTGCATTTCTCAACTTTTTGTTTTATGGAGTTAATCGACTGAACGGCTTAATTTTAGGTCAAAATCTAGTGTGATTCTAAATAACCAATAACTTGTCATTATTGAGGTAACAAAAGTCCACACCGTGTTAATTATTCAGTGAAATTTTAGCAAGCACCCGTGTGTCCCCGGACCTTATCAGTAATTAACAAGTAAAAAGCGAAGTAAAAAAAAAAAAAAAATGCAATAACGAGCAATGTCAGCCGGATAGATCCCCGGAGATTTATTCAGTCAATGATGACAGAAAACCACGTTGTTTTTTTTTTTTTGTCCCCAAAAGCCACCCATATATGCGAATTCCCAAGGTGTTAATTTTACAGTTGCATTCGGCCGCATGAAGTTTCAATTCATTAAGCACAAAAATGAATACACTGCAGGTATATTTTTGGTGCACGAATTTCCCCATTTCGCAGAGGAGCTCTCTAGTGCAGTCGATGCGTTGTGTCGCGGTGGATTCAACTCCCATCGCTGTAACGCTATCCGGCAGCTTCATATC
Organism: Machimus atricapillus; assembly: GCA_933228815.1. Taxonomy (NCBI): domain Eukaryota; kingdom Metazoa; phylum Arthropoda; class Insecta; order Diptera; family Asilidae; genus Machimus; species Machimus atricapillus. The sequence goes on from OW121785.1 coordinate 11,470,921, forward strand.
GGGGGATTCCCCGGAAGCGGGGATGCTAACGAAATTAAAAGAACATTCCGTCCGAAATGATGAACAAATTGTCCGCGATACCGCGGAAAAAGGGCATAAGCGAAAAATGAGAGGGATTGAGTAGGGGACTGTTGGGAGTGGGCAAAAAAAATATATATATGTATATACTATATATATGTACATATAACATATAGTATATTGGACAGGTTTCGAAAAATGGCGAGTAGTACTGCAGCCTGTGTCCCAGAGTCCGCGAACCGAAATGGGCCGCACAACATCATTCATCAATCCATCCCCAAAATAGGGTTAAAAACTTAGCGATCAATTTGATAACAGGACGAGGAGGCGGCAGCCAGAACACACGGAACCAGCCGGATGAAAGGCCATAAAAGAGGCAGACTAACCTCAAAATAAATTTTACCTTGTCCGGGAGGTTCGGCCACTATCTACATATACACGTTTTATAGATATACGTTTTTTGTTTTTTTTTTTTTTTGGGATATATGCGCCTACAGGAACACCATCGGGCTCCCGCATAGTCTTGGGAATAAAAAGCTTCGAATTTTCCAATTTTCATTGAAGCTTTTTAATTTCATGTCGCTCCAATTTAATTGGTAACGTGTGAAGCTGAAAAATCGAAGACCCATTTAGTCAATTAAGTAATGAATTTCGGCAGACTGGGTTAATGTGTTGGAAAAAGTACAGGGCACATAAAAAACATAGTGGTCGAACAGGAGCAGGAGATTCCCCTCTTTTTGGGAGACATCGGGATATTTATGCCCTGCACTTGGTCAGAACACGTGCAGTGATTGAGCGCACTTTAGAGGGAATTAAATCGTTTTGTCTTGGGCGACTGGGGAGGAATTTTATGTTGCTTAATCTCCAATATTCTACATATATATGTACACTTATAGACAAAAAAATAAATTATTTAGTGACCACTTTTTCTTCCAAAAATTCTACTCAACTAATTTCACAACTCACACTGTGATAACTACTGATGTTATCTATGTAGATACAAAAAATCCCTACGTAAATATATTAATTCAAACAAAATTCTACAAATGGTGCATTATTGAGTGGATAAAAATAATAAATATAGTCTAACGTATCTCAAAATATTTATTGAAATTAATTTTTTCTGAATCCGTTTTTCGATGAACGGTGTAGGTAGTACTTTTTTTTTTAAATAAAGGATATAAAAGACCGTTTTATTTAAAAAAAATATTTTGGAGAGATAAATCTTGTCCTATGCCGTATGTTTCAGCATGATAATGGCCCGAAACACACATCAAGGCTGGTAAATGAGAATGGGATTCAAGATCTTGATTTGCCGTCTCAATCTTTAGATTTCAACCTCATTGAACGGCGAATCTCAAGTTATAGAGTGTCTGAAATAAAACAGAACTAATGGGAAATCAATCTACTATTATGAGTTAAATAGCACCACAGAGGTGTGCTAAGATTATTCAAAATAAAGACTACCATAAAATGTAGTAGAGAGGCAACTAAAAGATTGCTTTCGTTTTACACACTAACATACAATGGCATGTACCGAAATTCGTTATTATTTGAATTAAATTGAATTGTGAATTTGTAATATTTCGTGAAGGTAGAAAAATAGGAAATAGCTTTTTATATTCCACTAAATAGAATGAGAAAAAAACTATTAAGTTTTTGTACTGGAGTGGTTGCTATTGCTTTGCACCGAACAATATTTATTTTTTTATCCGCATAAGTGTCCGTATCCCACTCACAAAATAATAAAATCAATGCTATTTTAATTACCAGTAGAAATAACCCCCTGGACCATAGTGGCTCTGGGGGTTTACGTGAAAATTAACACTGACCAAACGAGCTTGCAAGGGGTAACTATACACTTTCGGTGCAATTCAGGTGCTCCGCCGATTAGGGCACCTCGCAATTTTGTGCAAACTAGCAATTATTTCGGTCAATTACTCTTCACATGCAATCCTTCCTTTCCAGGGTCTACCCGACCTTCTTTGGCGGTTTAATCGCAACGTCGCGCCATTAGACAAGGGTTGGGGAACTGCCGAGAGGGTCGCGCATCATTAGCGAGTTTTACACTTCAGACGGGGGGTGGTCGCGACATGCTCCAAAAGCTGCTCACGTTCATCCGTGCATAATTGTAATTTAAAAACAAAAACAGATTCATATCGATGTACAGGCTTATGAGAAAAAAAATAAATAAAAAAATATATAAAATAAGCAGGGAAAATGAAATGCCATTCCCTTCAAGTCAAAATAAAATAATAATCACCTTCTAAATTGTAGGATATCGTGCCCTTCTAAATCATTGATAAGGAACCGTTTTTTCAGTGGACTATAATTTATAAATTAGTAAATTATGCAAATCTGTATAAACGCAAACATCAGTTTTTTGTTTGTTTTAATCTTTAAACCTCAAATGCAAAATAAACATTTAAATTGATTTAGTAATTTCATTTCTCTATCATTATGTATATGCCTTTTTAACCGACTTCCAAAAAAGGAGGAGGTTCTATGTTCGTCTGTTATTTTTTTTTATATGTTCACCGATATTTTGGCTAATTGTGGACCAAGGTAATAAAATCTTTTTTTGTTTAAAGGGGTATACTCCAAATGTGGTCCCATTCAAATTTGAAGAAAATATTCCACCCCTTAGGCTGATAAAATAAGAGATTAGTGATTTTTCACCACACGGATCAATATCAGTCAGGTTTTCACACCGACTTTAAAAGTCAAGGAAAGTCTTGGTATTTAATGTTGAAAGTAGTAGCAGAGGACTTTTAATATATATAATTATTTTATTACTTTTTAGTGATTGGGGTTTTTTGGAGTCGGTTCTATTTTTTTTTTGTTTAAATTTTTATTCATTATTCAACATTGAAATTGGCATAAGTTCAAATGTCAATTTTCAATTTTTAATAGGGAAAACAAATCTGGGATTCAATTTTCTATGTAGCTATTTATTTGTACCTAACAATGGAAGGGATGAAAATTAAGGAGCTAGTTTTCAGTAAATCTTTTAGACAATTGCAATATAATTTCAAATTTCACATGTTTGGAAAGTGCTGAATTCATTTCTGGGGTATTTTTATAAAGTAAGTATATTAACGATAAAAATATTTTGACTTCATAACTCAATTGTTTAAACAGAGATCTTTCTGTTTGTCGATTCTGAAAATTTACCAACAATTGCTTTCAATACTTTTGATTTTATGCAGGATTTTTTGATGTTATCAAACCATAAAATTCTTTCAAAAATAATTTCATAAGTTCACACGCCTTAATTTTTGTATATTGAAGAGGGTCGCAAAAAGACGACTTCCAGCGAGCCGCAAGTAAATTTTAAATGGGCTATTGGGTTTTGGGGTTTCTCGATGTTGTGTTTTAAATAATTTAAAAAGCCATTCACTAAATTCGATCGGGAATCTCGTTCATTGCCCGTCCATCGCATCCACACCTGAATTTTCCCAGTGATTTTCCAGGTACTTGCCATAATGACACCATCGCCCTGTCGAACACTTTATAACAATTTGCGATGTATTAATAGCCCTACAACAGCAGCCCTAGAGCTCCGCAGAGGAGCCCTCGCCTGAGAAGCTGTCGTTTGCAGCTGCTCCGGCTCTTTCAGACCCAATCAGAGCTGTACGGAAGCCATTGACGGGTCTCGTCGCAATCTAATGTAATTGCAAACAATTTCGAGTCCCTGAAATCGACGATGATGACGACGACAACAGGAATGATATGGGGTCCGGGTCCGGGATGTTAGGCCACGCCAGATTACCGGCTGTCCTCCCCTGAGCTCAGGATGGGTTTATTGAAGGATTACTTGGTGCCGAAGGCTAGAGTTTTCCAGGATTTCATAGGCTCTGGGAAACGGTCGTGACCAGAGAGATTGGGGAAGCTACGAGGCTGGGGGATTCAGTTCAAAATTTTCAATTATTCCCGCAAACAAAATTTTCCCACATACAAATAAAAGGGCGACCGGGAAACATGATGGCACAGAGATTCGGATACCGTCAAGCAATAAATTTCATGGATTTGATTGGACGGATGAATATGAGATCAGTCCTTCGACAAATATTCCCGTCTCTTTGCTTCGGGAATTGCAAAACTCCCGGCCGATGGCTATGGAACGGGAAAATGGGGGTCCTATTTGTAGCACAGACTCAAAAAACCCCCCACAGTTTCATCAAGTTTTCGAGATCCTTCAGGGCCATGTTTTGGCCTGCTGGCACCTATTTGTGCGTATGAATCATGCTGCTTTTGGTCTTCAAGTGGACAAGGACGCTTCGCTTGAGGAGGTCGAAAAGTTGAAGCTGGCACACGGCACGTCAGGTGGAAAATCAAGGGCAAAAATTTCTGGCCAAAAGGTTTAATTAGAGAGACATTGATTAACTACCTTTGTGCCATGGATGATGGACAGCCGTTGACAGCTTTATTGGAGCTACTGTCACGTTAAGGGTGCTTAAGGATAGTTGTGCAGAACTATTCAAACGTCCTTTTAAGTCTATCAAGAGATGTGCGGTTGCGGTCACTATAGCTACCCATTTTTTCTATTAGTACAATACAAATCAATAGACTTTGAAAAAAATAACTATAACTTAATTAGGAAAACAGAGCAGTTATACTATAACTGCTCTGTTTTCCTAATTAAGTATAGATGTTAGTATTTAATCTTCACCCCTTTCAAAATCACTTTATTTCAGGGTCACAAAAGTATAGTTTTGAGAAATACCTAATATTTCGAAATCTCGCGCTCCATTTTAGTAATATCGAAAATGTTTTTAACCTTAATTAGTTTATACTGGGTAAAATCCACCTCAGGATTTTCTGAACTGGAATACGACCCATTTAATTAGAGGAAATGAAACTTATGCCGCTATCCATGGAATGATTGAACCTTTAACTATGCATGCATATAAACTCAGGTAGATATTATTTGAATCGGCCTTTTAATTATCTTTTGACAGCCATTTGAAGCGGACTGTTCGAAATTGTGGGGTAGATATTACTCAGTGTGATAATAATAACCAAATTAATTAAAAGGCAAGTAATTTCAGGTTCAAGAAATCATTTTTTATTTTTTCCATAGGATGAAAATTTAAAAAAAAAGAAATACAGCGATTTTTGTAAAAAAGGTAATTTCTTCGATTTTTTTTGATTCTTTTGCATCGTTGCACTGAAAACAACATTTTAAATTTTCATAGTTGTCTCTATGATTATTGATTTGTTTGCATTTTATATTTACAACGATACAATAGCAAATGCAAGGGTGCAAGACCTACATTATATGCACTATTTTCACCAAAGCGTGAATGTCCATTAAATTTTTGATTTTATATATAAATTATTATGTACTTGTAAAGAAAGTTTTGAAAAGTAACACAGTATTTCTGTTTGGATCTTTTAATTTGCATTCCATAAAGTGATAATTGTTTATTCGGGGCATTTTTGGACAAAATTGTTATATTTTCTGCGCTTTTGGTAAAATACAAATATTCTGAAAGTATCTGACTTAAATTATTTGGTGAAGATAAAAAGTGCAATTATTTTAAATAATGGTATTGGATATTTAAACTCTTGTTAACAAATTTCCAATTTAGTGCATAGTGCCAGAATATTTGCTCGAGATTCCTTGTCCAATACGTCGACAGTTCGAGATTTATCGACAGAAATATTCCCATTAATTGTTCCGGGGGAATAAAGCAGTAGATGACCACTTTAAAAAACATTTACATCACCGAGAGGACCTCGACCTGGCCCCGGGACAGACAAATCCAGCCCAGTGAAACACTTTCCGGGGGCAAACATGGCCCACCCTTTGAACTTTCCAATAAATTTTACCGATTTGTACTTTTTCAGTCCAATTTTTGTCAGTTTTCGATTCTTTTTACTTTTTTTTTTGCTAAAGATAATACAGTGCAATTCTCGCGTCCATTAAAGCGCCACTTTGCTAGATATAGAAAGTGCATCCGTGTCCGGTCCGCTTGGACACCGAGTCATGTAAATAAAATAGAACTAACTCGGGTGGACGTATAAAAACCCTGTTAATGTTATTTACGCTGTCGATTTTAGTAAGTGCAATTTGTAAGCGCGCATTTCCACTCGACGTGCAACTGCTATAATTTACGACATCGACATTATTGTTTTATGTTAAAGCTGTCGTAATTCATTAAGTACAAATGGCGCAAATTAATGTGAGCCGTGTTCGAATCCGGACCTTTCGGAAAAGCCAGTTAAAAATGTGGACGTGCACTGGGACGCACTCCGGACAAAAAGGGCGCAACAAAACAACAGGGACGAAATACGCAAATAAATAAAGGAGGCAGGTGGAGAGGGGCAGATCGCAAATTGCTGCTCCTATACGTCCAATTTGGAGGAATTTTAAAATATAAATCAGATAATTGTATTGACAGACATCGAACGTTTCCAGGCATAAATTAAAAAAAGAAACGAGCACACCCGACCATCGGAGGATGTGGCCCGGGTTGCGGACACCATGCGACTTCTGTCCACTTTACGCTTGATCCTGGAGATCGGCATCCGCCGCCTTCTAGAGTCCCGCGGGACCAGGAAATTCCTAGAGGACTATGTTGATTTTGTAAGAGCAATATCCTTTTTAATTGCGCACCAACCAGGACCAGGCGGGTCAACAAAGGTACTGTAAATGTTTTTCTCTCTTGTCGTAAATTTTCCGTACTAGATTAATGAAAATCTCACCAAGCTTTTAAGCTGTGTTTAACTTTTTTTGTAATATAAAAGAATAATTAATTGCACTTTTTTCAAAATAAGGAATAGAACTTTAACTATTTTTTACTTGTTTGATCATTTTAGAATCCGGTTCAAAATACTGTTTTATCACACAAAATTGAATTTTTATCTCGCTAATAGTCGGGTTCGTTTACGACGTAATTAAGGACATCAAATTTTATCTAAAAAATCTTTAATTGTTGAGTTATGTAAGAGTTATTGTTTCATATACAGGGTGTTTTGCTAAGGTCTGAATAGGGGTATGCCAATCGATTCTAAATGGTCTCCTGATCAACGTTTGTTCGGACACTCTGTATATGATTGAATCAAATTAGAAGAATATAACGAGCTTCAACAGGATTACTCTATAGGTAGATCTAGCGAACAGGGTGGTGCTTCGTTTTACTTCTGTTATACCCTTCCTGAAAAGTAAGAGTGTCCCAAATCGAGCCGCATTCGATAGTATTGACCGATAATTTGCCACAACCGCAAGGAATATTTCTGGGACTTTCGCTGGGGCGCACCTGCTTCCACCCCGCAGCAATTATCCTGGAATTCCTCCAATTTCTGGAGTCGTTCCTTGGCCCAGATTCCTTAGGAGGCCGTTCCGCCAAACAACAAATTGCCAAATAGTTAATAACGTTGCCTTCGTTCGGAGCTCTTACCACCCTTATATTCTTGGAGGATTTTTGGGGTGTTTCCACCATTTCCCGTCCTCTTGCCAACCATCCCGAAGGATTGAAGGAACCAGCCCTAGGGCGGGGAAAAGCAGTTTTGGGGCTGAAAGTTGCGGAAAAGTTCCCGACGAAGGGAATCAGTTCTGTAGTTCTTTGAAATTTCATTTCGGAGACATGAAAATGAAATTAAGTGGTTTAGATGTAATTGCTTCCACTTCTGCTTTGCGGCATAGAACTTCGGTTGGTTTGGCTTTTCATCTACATGTGGGTGGGTAAGAGGAGCCCCTTTTTGTAAAGGGGGGAATGGAGTGGGATTCAATCCCTTTTGCTCCTTGTTTAAACCTTTTCTACATCAGAGCAAAGGTGTACTGCTCAAGTGGAAACGTGGTTGACTGGAAAAGCGATTTCTAAGATCCTCATTTTCTTCGAGGGGGTGTGTAATTCGTCAAAGAGCAGTGTGTCTGTTGCAGAAGTGCATTACAGGGGGCTCTAGAGCTAAAACGAATCCTGTTGAAGTGCATCCCTCAGCCACACGTGCAATTTGCGGATTTAATTAGAAAAAGGCGCCTGAAGGTGGAAGTTCTTAAAACGAGACTTCCTCCCGGAACTTCGCTGTACGAAAAAGTAAAGAGGGAACCCCAAAGAGTGAGTTCCTTGAATAGCCATTACACATGAAAAAGGGGCTGCGCTCTCAGGACCCATTCCTTAAAGGAAAATATTTCCGCTTTGTATGCATTACACCACCGCAAAAATAAACACCGACACGACAGAAATGCATGCCGCTGGCGAACTATCGTGTAAAAGGGTAGGTCGCCTCCAAAAGTCTGCAGGAGCCACAGAGGAGCACACCGGCGGCGGCGGCGGCGCCCCACCGCCAGAAACGCCTGCATATGTCATTTTCTGGATTTAGGGCTGGTCGGGATAAATCTTCCCCAGCATCCAGCAAGAGAATGCCACCAAGAAGAATTTTCACAAAAGACATATAACCAGCCCTAAATCGGGGGAACCACCCCACCACCCTCTCCAAAAAACGTTTACTCCGTCGGCGGGGGGAATGCAGCGAACATTTTGAAAAACATTTTCCGGGTTCGGTCTAGCCACAAAACGTGTTCTTCGGGGGTTCTCGGATTTGTTCCTTTAAGCCATCGCATTAATACTTCAGCTCCACTGGGACAGTTCCTGTTTTGGTAGTAATTTCTTTGATATATGAGATACGCTCCCAGCCACTTTCTTCGGCTGCTTACTGGCGCACAAAACTGGAGTATATGAATTTTTTAGCTAGCTCCTCTTTTCCACAAAGGACGACGGGTTTTACTAGACCCATTTCATCAACGAAGGCGTCACTGCTACGGAATTTTTTTTTTTTATGTCGTTACTTAAAACAGCGGCGAATGCGGTTATCAAACACTTTCGAAAATGGGTTACACCAACAATGGAACTTTTAAAGGGAAAAATGATGTTTTGGAAATGCATTTACGAAATTCATTCATTTATTTAACCATGACTTTAGACAATGGATCGTTATTAATATAAAGATGAATACAAATCAATACATATAATAACATATCTAAGATATATGTAATTCTTACTAAAACTAAAACTAAGATAAAGTGAGTTTTCGATTTTCTGTACTACCTACTTGTCAACAAATTTAAATACCATGTTTTCCATGCATAATAGATCTATAGCTCCTAAAAGTATTTATTTGAATAAATTTCTCATTGTCGAAAATGTTGGTCTTAATTTTAAACAAAAAATATTGTACATATATAATTTCACATGTTTATATTTCAAATGAGCGAAATCTTAAACCTCCTTAAAGTTTATTAATAAAACTTGGGAAGCATACAATATTATGTGAAAATGTTGTGAGTGAAATTGATAAGATGAGTGAGATTTTTGAGTTCAAAAACTAAAGACATACTAGTTTTAAAATGTTGAAATTCAGTGTTTTTTTATTAATTTACGCAGTGACACAGAGCCACAGAGATAAACTGCTAGTTGCATTCCGACGCACCGAAAGGACGCTAACTCACAAACAACACATTGGGGTGCAGTCTTTTTAGAGAGCTTTTTAATCTTCAATAATTTAGATAATGTTTAAACTAAGTACCTCTTTCTAAGATTTCTAAAATTAAAAAGAGAACTTTCATTGTTGCGTTCGAGTTATAATCAAAATTTTGACTAAATTCATTCAGAAATAAGGTTAAATTCTAAGTATTGGCACTAATTAGTATACATTTTGGTTGTCATAAATATATGGTGGCGAAATACAGTCTGCTTTAAAAGAAAAAAAATATGTAAATTAAAAAGTGTTTCTGAATAAAATTTGAACAGTGAAAAATGTGAAAATCTTTATTGGTAAAATAAAAGTTTAACAGTGATATGATCATTTTTGTAAAACCATAATAACTAGATATTGGATTTCAAAAATAAATATAGTTAATGGTTTCTAAAATCTGCTTTACTAAGAGAACAAACAGTTGATTTTGGAAATTTATTCGGAATGAAACAAAATTAAATATTCGTTTTGGTTTTGGGTGGTCAAATTGAGTCTAACAGGGCTGGGGCTCATTGACCATATGAAGCTATGAAGCAATCGCAGGTCATCTGTTTTGTGTATTTATTCCATAGGGAAGGATGTGTTTGCCCAACATCGTCAAAAGCCCGTCCCTTCACGTGAAGGTCATTAAATCGGGCAGCTGCTCCATTAGGGTTTAAACTGGTCCGCTTGGATCACAATCATGCAAACAATTTGGCTTACTTAATACCGACTCTCTGCGGTCCCTTAATGGGACGCATATAAAATTTTGCATTGCTCCATTCAATAGTCGTCCAGCCGAGCGAGTGTTCCATGTAAAACCACTTTAATCAGCGACATCCCCCGTAAATGAAATAGGACATGCACCCGAAGGTGGCGGAGCCCCAGCTATTGGAGCGCCGCCGACGTCGCCGACGTCGCCACCACCACCGGGTGCAATCTACGAGCACGTCGCATCAATCCCCAGCGATAAAAATGTAAATTTAAGTGGATTCGAAGGCCATGAAAATGGGACAAAAATGCGGACCAAATTGGCTTCGCGACCCTTAATAGTTTCAATTTGAAAAGTTCATAGTTGGCGCGGCGGCGGCGGCGTCGGCGGCGTCGGCGGCGTCGGCGGCGTCGGCGGCGTCGGTTGGCCCCCGTAGACGTCCTCCCACATCTTTTATGCGAGTTTTAAATGAGTTTCGGATCGCTGGGAGCACGAATCGCGCTAAGATAAATACCTAAATAGGAGCAGAGATATGCACACAATCGGGCGAATTAGAGTCATCCCGGAGTTGTAAAGCACTGGGTCGGGATTCGGGACGATTGTACAGCAAATCAGACCCGGGGGAATCGGTCGCCCCAGCAATGGGGCCCTGCTCCCGGCTGTCGGAGGCTGCAATCGGTTTATAAATCAACTCCGATAGACGGCGATTTATTGCATTCGCCTCCCCCCCCCCCCCCCCCCCCCCCCCCCTCCCTTCAGCCGTGTATCTTCCCAATAAGAATTTTGCGCAGAGATTTTCTCCCCTTTTACTTTTCACAGGGATAAACGATGCTTTTCTGCATGAAGTGAATTCGAAAGTTGAAGCTCGTTACATCGGCTGCTTCCCTTGCTGCAGCAGATTCAAGTTCGAGAAATCTCTGCTCCAATAAAATCGTTAAACTTCAGATGACTGCATAATGCATGGGATGAAGCCAAAAAGTTCGCTCTCTGGCTCCCCTTTTGAAGGGTTTTTGGATTTTTTACTATTTAATGAATGTAATCGGACTCTTGCGACTGATTTGAGCCTTCCAGAAAATAAGGAAAAAAATAAAGTTATTTTTAAGAAGATGTTGCGCATTCAAATCAAAGCAAATGTCGATTATTTCATGCTTCAGTTGACGATCGGAAATATCAGGAAATGTAGAAAAATTTGTTTACATGTGTATGCTATATTAAGGAAAAATTTTAAATCATTTGGAGCGATGCAAGTTTAATAAGGTTGGGAATTTCCGAAGAATTACCAGGATTTTTTTTTTTATAATTTTCTAATTCACGACAGTCAAAGAAATCTTTTTAAAACTGAAATTGGAAAAACACATGTTAGAAGAGTTTAACTTTCTTTTCCATTTATTTTACCCTTTCAGGTTCTTAATTATATAAGTCTTAAATATTAAAAATTCAATAGATAACTGACTATTGCTCCGTTGAAACTATGGCTATCAGTATCTGCATTTGTTGCGGCTTAGATCTAGTCACCTATAAAAAGAAACCCAACTATCGAAAAGTTATGGGCATAATATCATTTATGGGCGTAAAATTTATTTTTAATTTATTTGTATTTGTATTTATACAGTCTATCACATATTCATTTTACAGACTACAAAATACAACTACTTCAAGACGTAGGCCCTTTCCTTACATTTTCCATATGTTAGCTTACATTTGTATTCAGATCTAGATATTACAATGGGCTGAAAACTTGGGAAAATGCTGAGGGAATTTGTGCTGTTTAAAAAATTTCGAAAAAAAAATTCATTTGTATTTAGATAACCACCCATTAGAATTTATTTTTACACAATATAATTTTTTTTTTAATAAACAACAGACGCCAGAATCATTAAATCTCGCGCTTTTGATTTTCTACGCCGCCGTTTGTTGCTGGGGCTCCGGCTGCCGCCGCGGCTTCGCGATCGTTTCCGACGACTGCGGCTCCTGCGACTGCGGCTCCTACGACTGCGGCTCCTACGATTGCGGCTCCTACGACTGCGGCTCCTACGACTGCGGCTCCGACGACTGCGGCTCCTACGACTGCGGCTCCTGCGACTGCGGCTCCGACGACTGCGGCTCCTACGACTGCGGCTCCTACGACTGCGGCTCCTACGACTGCGGCTCCTACGACTGCGGCTCCTACGACTGCGGCTCCTACGACTGCGGCTCCTACGACTGCGGCTCCTGCGACTGCGGCTCCGACGACTGCGGCCCCGACGACTGCGGCTCCTGCGACTGCGGCTCCTGCGACTGCGGCTCCTGCGACTGCGGCTCCTGCGACTGCGGCTCCTACGACTGCGGCTCCGACGACTGCGGCTCCTGCGACTGCGGCTCCGACGACTGCGGCTCCTACGACTGCGGCTCCGACGACTGCGGCTCCTGCGACTGCGGCTCCTACGACTGCGGCTCCTACGACTGCGGCTCCTACGACTGCGGCTCCTACGACTGCGGCTCCTACGACTGCGGCTCCGACGTCTGCGGCTACGACGGCGCCGGCGGCGCCGGGATTTATCTTCTATTTTTTGCCCATCCTCTTCCTGCTCCACAGCATTCGGGCCGAGGCTTTACATTGTTCCGCTTTTTACTATAACCCCATCTTTTATCCCTGCGGTCAGATGTCTTTTGATGGATTCGCTGATTTTCGATGGACTCAGCTAAATGCGTTTATTTATTATTTATCTAGATGTTATATATCACAAAGAATTTAAATTAAATTTAAATTTGATAATTCTTTACCTTTTCCGCTGCGGCGACGGATTTTATGACGCTATATATATTATCTTTCAACGCCATGTTTAAATTTTATAAAAATTAAACCCTAAAATTTTCTCCGACCAACTAGAACATAAGACTTCCAAAAAATAAATGAATGAATTTTATGAAAATTTTAGACATTGAACCAACAGGCCTACTCTGAATAATTTTTTTTTCAACTTTCATGGCCTATTCAATACAAATTAGAAAGGTATAATTTTTCACACTTTGTGCATACCTAAATATTTTTGAAATAGTTATTATTACAAAATTTGTCTTTTAACTTTTTTCCAGACAATAAATATATCATTAAAAAAAGTATGTACATATACATACATATATGGAAATTTTGTGCTAAGGTTAAATGTTGTCAAATTACTCAATTTTTTTTCTAGAGCGTAGCTAATTCAGTATACTAGTAGTATGTAATTTGCCCAGAGATGAATTCAAAAACATTATTATGGCCTTAGTCTATCTTTCGTTCACTTTCCGAATCTTTTGTCAAGTCTTAAGCGTACGGTCCCGAGCGTACAAATCTTAAGGAATCTTACTCAGCCTTAAGGCCATTATAGTTCGGGCTTTGACTGAACGAGTAATTTTCAGTATTTTTGATTAAGAACGTAATGGCTTATAAAATATGATAATTTTATCAAAGTAAGCATGATTCCAAGTAATGATATGAAATTATAATACAAAGCATACCTGGTATAAACTAAACTATAAATCTTATATTTTGCATATAGTGTTGTATTCTACACTCGAAATGAAAATTAATTAAAAAGAATAATTCTTAACTCCTTTTTTTAATAGGTACATATATGTATGTGTATGTATTTAAATCATTCTCAAATTAATTAACCTGAATTACATATTCTTATTTTATTTTATTTCTTATACATTTATTTTAATTTATTGATAAAAATATATTTTTAATACATTTTTATTTCATAGACCTTCTTTAAAACTTGTATCTAAGTATGAAGCGAAGAGGAGCTAAGTTTCAGTTTTAGTTAGGAAAAGGGTTTGTCCTTTCAGACTTACGAAACAACTTTGGTAAGAACTTTTCTGTACCCCTTGAATATCAGAGTAAATTAAATGAAAAATGAATGATGGTTAGCTTGAAGGTTCTTGTTCTTCCTTATGAATTTCCTAATACTGTGCACGTGACGGGAAGGCACGCATGTTACCCTCATACACGTGTATTTAATCAAGTTGGCCTAGGTGCACGAATTAAACTTAATGTGTATTTAAAGATGAACTATACACGTTGCAAACTACACGTGTGCTTTATCTTTTGAATTAGTTTCTGCACGCGTTGGATGTTAAAGTTTCGTGCAGCCCTCGTTTTTTTTTTTTTATAGTATTATAAAATAGTTGTTTTTGCAGAGAAAACTAAAAATAAGTTCGGATTCGAAAACGCGTAAAAGTTTAATTTTATAAACCTTTTTAATAATTCAAAATTCTCTCAACATAAAATAATCATAACAATATTCCATTAAGTTAAGTAATTCTAATTGAAATAAAAAATCCTATAGTTTAATAAAATAATTCAAAAATCCGAAATGTCTATTCTAAATAATCTAATACAAGAAGAAATAAAAATTCTAATATTAGAAATATATTTTTGGTAAAAATGATTCGAAGACCATTACTTTTACCAATCGCATTTTTATGCTATATAAATCTCCAATTTGGCGAAATTACTGCGAGCCGCCGCGCCGTGAATACGTGAAAATCGGAACGAGTAATTAAATAATGAGGTGGAGCGTGGACTGCATTATCGATGTCCCCCTTCGGACGCCATGCCATATTGACATGTGGCTCTTTTCTTTCGCGGAGGTGTGCTTTAATATTTTATGTGTTTCTCTCATTTTGTTTGATTTTATTTCACTTTAATTGCAGAAATTATAATATAACATTTCATTGATAATCATCGATAATCGTGCAATTAATTTTAAATGCGGTAGTGCTATTCCATTCGGTGTTTTCGCGATTACCTTAATGTTATCGGATCAAAGTCCGCAATTTTCATGTTCGGGAGTGCGCGATCGAGTTTTTCAAGTGTTCATTTTTCGTGGTGGTGTTTTGTTTCACGTGTGAAATTTTATGTTAATGCAAAGGTAAGAATACTGTGCATCCTTTTATTGCATAATTGTGTTGCATTTACGTGTAGTTTTTGGACATTGGTAAAGATTTATGTACAACAACACCTGAGGCCGACAAAAAAAGCAAAAGATGACAGGCCTAATTGTCATCCGTGGCACTTTTCTGACAAATTTGTGCTTTTTTTTCGACCTCAGGTGTTGTGCAATGTTTCATGTGGAAATCTAAGTCATTTTTGGTATAAATTGGGTTTGAGTCTTCTTAAGTGAAGGTAAAAAGTGATGGAAATTTGGAAATTTCAAAGTTAAAATTCTCGGGAAGTACATACCTATGTACATAGAAGTGAACAAAAAATTTGTCACTTTTAACTCAAAATGAACGCTCCCTACCTATAAAGTTAAACTCAATTTGTTCCTATAATTTTCTGATAGTTTTCTTTTAATTCATTTTTATTAAATTTCAGATTCTTTCAGTTCTTAATGGTGGTTGCTGTAAGCCTGTAATCTGCAGGTACTTCAAGGTATGTTAGGAATTCAATATTTAATATTTTTAAATTTCATGATATTTTCTTTGAATTGTAATGGTTTTTAAATTTATCGAAGATGTGTGTATTCCACTTAACATTTTTACATTTCATTATATTTAATAAACTATTTTTAAAGTTGTCTCAACTGCCACCACTCGGTTTATGAAAACATAGTAAATTTACATAGGTGTAGGTACTTATCATAACAACAAAATTCAAAATTACCCCAGCTCAGGTCATGTTGCTCGTTTGTTCAACATGCTTAGTTTTGCTTGGCATCGTGCCTGGTATCAATATTCTTTTATGCTAAACGGCGTTGAATTGCTTTGAATTATAAATTCTACCTCAATTTATGGGAAAACGACCTCACGTGTTTGTTAAAGAGCATGAGCTACTTAAAAGAACAATATAATGTAGGTATAATAGGGCGGGCAGAATAGTTCGAACGTGTAAAATTTATATGTGTATTTACATAGTATTAATTTAATCATGCTTTAATTCCCCGGATCAAGGTATTACTTTATTTATATTTATTTATTATGTTATTTTTGTGTAATTATAGATAGAATATTTTAAATTGATTTATGCAAATGTTTTACTGCTGTGAACGAAAAAAACTTGAATTTTTAATTTAAGCCTTCATAGATGTTAAAAATACTGTTCTCTCGAGTAGTAAAAGAGAGGACTTAAATATTGCAATCAATTCACAATAATTTTTCGAAAAATTGGCAAAACTTACAACAAAGTAGGAGATTTTCCAATAAAATCAAAATCGTTTGCGATCAAAAATATTTGATTCCGAAAAGGACAACCTTCTTCCTTCTAATTGGGGTTTAGACAATGGGGAATTAATTTTGTGTGACTTATCTGTTAATCTTCTTGCTAAATACACCGCCATTAGGAAGCATATCTTCGCGCACCTGCCGGATGGTGCAGAGAGCCAAAAATGCATCAAAATGCACTTTGCCAGAGCGCAAACAATAAGCATTTGAAAATATAGAAACCGCGGTGTATCCCGTTCTGGGTATATTCAGCCAAGACAGGAGCATTTTCAGTCTCTGGGGGGGGTGAAATGCAAATTTTGGCGGTAATTAAAGACCGCTGCGAAACACGCGTGCTCCGAATGGGCTCGTTAACACCGGGACAGGATAACAAATCTATTTTGGAATTAAGGTTGCCTCGAAATCGGTCTGAGCAACTAAACTACTCCTCGCCGGCAGCCGAGGCGGGGGATTAGCAGTTGCACCACCCACCTCCGGCGAAATATGTGTTTAAGCTAATTAAAATTCGCTCAAGAGGCAGGTATCAGTTGGGGCTAAGTACGGTGATAATTGTTGCATTCACCTTGGCGAAAACGGTGTCGAAATCGGGAGAAGTACGCAAAAGAGTGAGTGCAAAAGATACTGTGGAAGATTACAAAACTGCTTCTTAAGGAGGAACTTCCGGAAGGAGGTGCAGCAGGGAAATTCATTAGCCGGGAACATAAGATGACTTCCGAAAACAATAACAACTTCCGGGAAGGTAGGGCTTTACATGACCCAAAACTCAACTTGGCACTCTTTGGGGCTTCTCCTGGGTTTGTTCGACTCTAAGCCAAGGCCATTCGCAAAATTTTTCTTAGGTCTTTTCTTGACATTTAAACTCCAGGATATAATTTTCGGAATGTAATAAATTACAAGGAATATTCTGCAGGGGGTGTGCGTGTGCGTGGGCGTGGAGATTTGGACCGGACTATCAAGTACAAGTGAAGGAGTAAATCTTTTCCCCAAAAACAAAACCTCCAAAACTTTCGCCATCATCATCAACACTTTGAAGCTTTGCCCGGAGCCCCCCATGCTGAGGAAGGATTCGTCAGGATGCTCCGTCAAGAAACTATTTTGTGTGGTAGAAGCATCAAACAAGATGCCAAAGCACGAAGACGTTTAAGTTTACTTCCCAGAATCAATTCCTTCCCCGAAAATTTCTAGGGTTTTGGTTTCACACACACAAACACACACAAGGAATCAAATTTTGGGGCTTTACATGCCATCGGAGGAGCTGAGTGCATCATGCACATCAGCATTGAAGATTTCCTTTGTTATTACTGAAGTTATTTTCTGAGTGCACGACTAATTAATAAGTTTTGCATCGGATGCCAGCCAGAGAATTCCTCAAGGATGTAATTCTCTTGGGGATTCAACGTAAATATTTTTGAAAATGAGGTGTATACTGTTGCTTCAGTTTTGCTTGAGTTCTAATAGTTTGGCTGCTTCTTCCCAATTTCTCTTAGGCAAGGTATTCTTTATGAATTATGCCAATGAAAAGAGGTTTTATAGGATATAAATGTACATTTCTTACGTATGGTATCAAATTAGCTTGTCAAACTTGCGAGAATTGGTAGAGTTTTAGTTTAATGATGCAAGTAAAAAGCTTAAATAATTTACCATGGAAATTTCATACATTTCCCTGACAGGCTAGAAAACTGTGGGGTGATGAGGTTGAAACACCTTCGGAGGTGTTATTAATTTAATTATAATATTTATAAAAATAAATCATAACAATTACAGAGGAGTTTCGACCACCGAGCTTATTGTTCTTTCGAAGTTCTTGTGTAACGATTTAAAAACTAAGAACTTCGCTTTTTAACTTGAGTAATTTAGTCGAGATGTCGGAATACCATAGTTATCGTATATCTTTTCTACAACGTTGATTTAATTTTTTTAATTTTAATTTTAATTAATTTTTAATTAATTATTAATTTTAATAACAGAAGACATTTGTGGAGGAGTGAATTAATTAACAGCTTAAATTGAGACTATATGTTGAACAATGTTTGTAGGTATTATGTTCATGGAATGCTTATTTAGTGAGTGAGTTAATTTTTAGCTCTTTAGTTCTTGAGTAATTTTTAAAGAAATGCCTGTATAAGAGTATTTTTGTAATAATTCTTCAAATGATTGAATATTTTTTTCCATTGCCGTTAAATTGCAAAGCTTTAAATATTACAGCTTTGTGCAACTTTGTTTGAATGTAAATTGTTTGCTATTTTGTATTCAACAAAGCGAGCACAAAGCCTTCATGGATTATTTTCTGATCTCAAAGTTTTTCACTTTAAAAAATATGAGATTAAAATAACTGCAACAATAGCGATTTATTCTTTTTAAAAAAACATTTTATTATAAATTTTAAAATTGAAATCAAATCAATCAAAAGCATGTACAGCGATATACGTATAAATATAGATTTCTAAAAATCGAATGCAAATCCGATTGTTTGCAGCAAGTGGCTGTAACTGAAAATCAACGTTGCAGATGGTAAAAAAAAGAATCTATTTGAAACTCGCATATGTCGTACGAAATTGATAAAAATGTTGAAATCGATTTTATTCCAAGGTCGCGACTGAACAGAGAACTCTATCTCTACATTCACAATTTAGCATTCGTCGAAAACAACAAAAACCCATTCTACTCTGTAAAAAAAAGAGGAATAGGAAAAGCTTTGTGAAACATGAAAAATTGGAAAAGAAGGGAAAAACTAGACAAAAATCGAAATAGGAAAATTTCAATGTAATTTCATCGACATGGGAAAAATTCTTGGGCCAACATGAAAACAGCATAAGTCCATGTTGGGTCGGCTCGTTCGGCGACATCCATGAGTCCGTCGGTGGCAACTAAACCACAATTGTTTACAACCTGTCGATCTGAAAGATTTGTTTGTGGGGTTGCTCCACATATAAGTTTTTTTCTTGACTTTTTTAAGGGCTTTCGATAAAAGAGAAATAGACGAGGAAAAGTACCGAAATGGATCAGTGGGAAAAATTGCAATAATAAATAATGTCGCATGGTAGCGTTGGTGCCAGCAGTGGGGTGTGCTACCCGCAGTGAAGGAAATGCGCCAGATTAAAAGAGGGAACTCCGGACAGAAACACGGGTGGTGAACGCGAATACTTCGCTCCTGGTGGAGCAATCCGCTCCGCAGCCACACGCACCCTGTCGCGCCCGGGGATTCCCATTTGAAATGGATATTTTCCGGCGGCCGATCGGGACGATGGAGCACCAATTTCGGGACTTCCCCCGTCCTGTCCTCGATGAAGTTTGTGCTCTATGCACCTGAAATTCACCGCCACAGATTTATGGCTTCAAAACGCAAAACTTGGCTATGCACTCCCCACAGGAAAATTCGGGATATATGCGGCGTATAAAAACAATGGTTTTGCATTTCAGATTATTTATTTGTATTTTATTTACAAGTATCCTGTCTTTACGCCCTTCAATTTTCTATTTGCTTTTAAAATTTTTGATGTTTACGGCTTTTTACACAACATTTTTGATTTGTTTTATACTCTTTCGAGCTTCCGTCTTTCTGGAACCTTAAATTTGATTTATTTTATCTTTTGTTTTTTACAAATACATTCATTTTTGTTTATTATTGTTTATCTCTGAAGTGATAGTAAAATTTTTTTATTCTTACTTTTAACATACCTTTATACAAGTTTTTTTTTGTTTTTTTTGTTTTTTTTTTTTTTTAATTTATTCGCTAGAGATATTTACTTACATATGTAAATAACCGATTTTAGGGGATTTTCATTTGTTTTAGGATCGGACATTTAGAGCTATGAGAACAAAATTAAAACCTAATTTAAGCAGTATCATTTAAAAGATTTTCCAAGAACTTTTAGAATTTTAAGAGACAAAATTAAAATTCAGATAAAGTTGTCCTCAGAAAAAATTTTTGTTATATTTACTTGAAGTAAAGGTAGTTTCCATCACTTGTGTGGATGTTTTCATAAAAAAAGGACATCCAAAACTTCTTAAAGATCCCCTAAAATTGGGCAAATAAATGAAAAACAGTTTTGCCGATTCGGACACAATATAGTAAAATTGTCTAAAGTAATTTACCATTATAGTTTTCAGTCTTTTAAAAAATCATTAAATGACATTATCTTTTTTTTGGACAATATTCAAAGTTTTTCTTATTTCATGTGTTTTCCTTTGCTTACTTAAGTAAATGTACAATAAATTTTTCAACATCCTTAGGTTGCTCTATTGAATTTCAAATTTCAACAAAGATTATAAAATTAAAATAAAAACATCAAATTAATAAGAAATCGTTCCACTTATCTCTTCTTAACACAACTTTTATTTCTTTCTAAAGTTTAAGATCTAATACCAAAAATGACGGCGACATTTATTTTATCATTTTTTTTTTATGTAATTTTTTGATTTAGTCGGTTTTTTTTTTATTTATTTTAAACATCATTTCTTTGCAGCTTTTTTCAGCATTTTTCTAGGTATGTTTTATGTACAAAATGCACAATTAGTAAAATTACATAACTTATGCTCTAAACTAGTCTATACACATGTCATGTTTTATACACCAAAATGGCCGAAAACAGGATGCCCAGGAGACTTGTGTACGCTGTGTGAGATGCTGAAGATGTCACAGCGGATGCAGAAGACTCACCTGTAATCGGAAATAAAAAGGATATTCTAATTATAACTCTGCAAATTGCCACTGTTAGGAGAAAAAGCAAGGGCTCGGTTAGCAAAAGATCGAATATTACTGATTTTTAGATTTATTTTTTGTTTAGTAAGTTCTAAGAAAATTTTAATCTTCAGCTTTTTTAATTAATAGATTATAACTTATAATCTCGACCATCTTATAATTTATAAGATGGTACAAGTTATTGCAAAGTTTTTAGAATGTTCTATACTTAGGGCTAATTTTTGTTGAAGGGCACATTTAGAAAAAATTCGAGTGTGTAGACTGTAGGTATATAATAAAGTTAAGGACCTCTCAAAATAAAACTTATCTAAAAATCATGACTATGAAATCTTGTATTAGGTTAAAGTGCGATGTTACTAGACTAAAAAGAGCCGATTAAAAATGTCTGTTCCATCACTTTGATCAGGGAGATATTGAGCTACATAAATGGTATGGTGCGAGCAATAAATTGCGATTAGCTCTAAAAATGATAATGTCCACTTTTTATGTTTGAGCAGTGTAACCGCTTGATTAAAGAGGGGACTGGCCCGGGAGTGTGTCGGAAATGAGTCCGGACGGTCGCGTGGACGAACTTTTTAAATTATTGCGTCCATCAAAGGCAGCAAATGCAGGAGATATTATCTCCTGAAGGAATCCCTGTTCCTTTGAGCGGTCCACTGGAGGAAATTTGCATGAAGCGAAAATTACTTTAAACTTCATCCGGCTCAATGTTAGGGATATGGCTCTAGATCAGGGGACGGGAGTTGTCGGGACGCCGGAGAATATTTAGATTGGTCGGCGGAGGAGGACGTCCAACTTCTAGATCTGATTTAAAATTTATTAGAGCAAGTACCCGCGTCGTGCCAACCTGCTGGGGAAGTCACGCGTATATACATATTTTTTCTTTTTTAATAAGAACAACTAAATTTGTTTAAATTTAATCTTTTCAGGAAAATTTTGCTTTTCCCTCCACCTCTAATACCTAAAAGCCTGATAAAGCGAGCAATTTAATAAATTTAATAGAAAACTTTGGCTGCAGTGCACTTGCAGACCGTGTGGTACAGGGTGGCGCGGACGTCAGCTTCAATATTTTCGCGGTTTATTCGAGTTAATTTGGGACAAAGCGATTTGCAATTATTTTAATGCCGGAGGTGTGCCAGCCTTCATTTCGTATTAGGCCCCATAAATTACTCGGCTAATGTGCTCTGCGCTCTGTGGCAATTATATTAGCGCTGCATAAATGAAATTTTTAATTACTTGCGGCATGCATATTTCTATGAATTTTCGCTTTTTTTTATAATTGCATGCGTTGTTTTCCGCAATTTTGAATAGAATACCTAGGCTAGCCCTAGTTTGCATTATGACAACAAATTTTGCCTAGGCCCGGCTAATTACTGTGGCATGCCCTATTCATGTTTACCAATATTCGCTGCAACAATGCGCATTTTTGCGGACGTTGGAATGTTGTTGTTGTTTCTCCAAAAATTTGCTAGTGGTGAATATTTCAAATAATTTCGTATACATTTCGTAAATTCCGCAATCCACCTGGTGTATGGGAAATAAAATTGACCGAATCAAGCACCTCTAGAGGTTATAATTAGAAACCTTTATAAATGAAGTCCTAAAATTAATCGATAAAACTGACTAGATAATCAGCTTTAGATTAAAAAATACTCTTTTCAAAGCTCCAACAGTTGAATTTCGCTCAATAAAATACATTTTTTTAATTAAAAAATAATTTTAATTGTACCTACGTTAAGCTAATTACGAAACTTATTTTAAAAAGAGAACAAATTTAAATGATCTCAATGAAAGAATAACTTTCAAGGTATCTAGTAATTATTGACAACTTGTTATTTCTAGATATGTATTATAATTTTAAATAATCGAAACATAAAATATTTCCAAAGGTTGTACACCACAAAATTATATGATATGTACATACTTTCATATTTCAGTTATTTACTATAAATTACAAGCAATATTCTTTGGCATCGTAATTAAAAGATCTGAAGTTGAAATTTTCGTCAAATAAAATCTCTTTTATCTTTTAATTAAATTGTTCGATGTGTTCGATTTATTTTTTTTGTAATTACCTATATTATCGAAATTAAAAAATTTTAATAAATATTTGAATAAATGCGATGCTTAATAGTATAATTAATTAAAAGCTGAAGAGTAGTACAGCCAAATTAAATAAAATGTATACAATTTTATCAGGGGTATGGAGCCGAATATCTAATCTTCTTTTGCAGCAATAAATATCCAAAATAGCTATTTTATCGTGGTGCAATCGTGGTATTCAAAGGTGTCATAAACAATAAAATCTAGTCGAAGACATTCCTTGGGACGGCACCACCATTGTGCCAGAAGGGTCCTAATCCCAAACGAGTCCGCACCGATGTTAATTTAGATTGCGAGCCGAGGCGAAGTCACTCGCCAGAAAGAGTTCATCCATCATTTTGAATAATTAGCCTTTGAATGCTCATGAACGTAAAAATCGATGAAAAATACAAAGAAAAACTAGAGGAAGTGAAGTTATAAGCAAGACAGCTAGACCACCACCCAAAAAGGGGGGTGCTGAAGAATCTCGATGACCTGGAGTAGAATTGAATCCCTCCGATATAGTCCGATATAATCTTAATTAAGTGGATGCGGGGTGTGTGGGGTTAATTCCGTGGACTTATCTAATTATCTTATCTTACCATTTATGACGTTCAGTGTGACTGTTACGCTGGGGCTGTTCGAGGGGCTGCACGTGTAATTGCCGGTGTCCCGCTTTTTGGCCGACTCGATGATTAATGAGCCGATCTAGAAAGGAACAAATTATGGTTAATTTTTGTCACTGTTGAATTAAACTTTTGTGTTGAGTATAATCCTTTTTATTTCACAAATAGGTATGTAGGTACATATATACACAAAAACAAACTTAGATAGAAATCAACATTATCATTTCAAGTTTAATAACTAAAATAAAAATTAAAAATTAAAAAGAAACATAATTTTATGCTAACAAATTTATCGAGATAACGTTTGAATGGCCTTATTTCAAAATCTAAGCTTGATTCATCGATATGTTCGAATAAATTTCCGATACCTAATTTTAGGTTTTAAAAAATTTGTCATTCAATCTTTATAAAGAAGAAAATAAGAAATATAATATCCCATCTGTTTCGCCATGTCCAAACATTTCTCTACACCTTTCAGAGTGACGTTTTTGATACACATATTCATTGGTAAGATTTTCAGAATTACATTACTTGTTAATATATGTACATTATAGAATTGTGGCACTCTAAGAAAATTTCCACAATTCCTAAACCGCATTGTACGAAAAATTTCCGCAGTTTTCCAACAGCGTTGTAAAGCTACTGCGTTGCAGGAGGTTTACCTGTACTCATAAAAGACTTTAATGGTTTTTTATTTTTATCGAAAGGTCATAATAAGAAATATGAAATAAGTAGGAAAATGCAAGATCAATATTACCATAGTTTCATATACATATGTATGTATAATCCATCATTTTAGAAAGTATCCTCGTAATTTTAATAAATGATGTTATACATTGTATAATATATGTATATTCAAAGTTTAAGGTTAATGAAAATAGTATGTTTTATATATTTTAGATATTTAATACTCGTTATATATATAGAGAGAAAATTTAAAACGAATTTGAATAGAAATCGTTTCAATTAGAAAGGTTGTTTAAATACTTACCGTACTCTGGATTTCTCCTTCCACTTCCGGGAGACCCTTATCGATTTGCATCCGGAGCCCGCCAGTGTCATCAGTCAGCTGCTGGGCCCCATGGTACCAGATAATGTACGATGGCGGCTCGAGGGCTCCACGGACTATACAACGAAGGACGACCGTACTTCCAGCCTTAACATACCGGTCGGTGTCTCCGACTAGCTCCGTCCTGGGGACTGTTTTAGGGATAAAGAAGAAAACCGTCGTCGTTTTACAATTAAAGATATGACACAGACTGCCGGAGGCCAGATAGGTACAGGTTGGCAAAGGTTGATAGAGCAGGTATATCCTATCTGGGACTCTAGCAGCATATGGTCTACAGATTTTGGGGGATGGTTCCGGGGTATCCATGTATGGGGCCCCATATTCAGAGAGATTCTCATGAATAAGCAAACAGAAGTAATGTGCTAAAGACAAACTTTCTTGGTACACATTAGGCCTTCGGGCTAAAAGTACATGGGTCGCCTGTCCTGCGGTGGCTTTTTAATAAATTCCGGTCGGAGGTGAGGGAACCTCTCTCCCCTTTTCCCGGTGTATACAATTCCAGAGATAACAAGGGCTGGAAACCAGCCGCCTCCCCATTAAAGTCGTTGTGTATAACCCGATGGCTCATGGATGGGCGAGGGCAACACCTTCGGGATCTGGGGCCCTATACATGGATTTAATAGTCGGGATGGTGTCGGGAACATTGAAACTTACCAACCACTTGAAGATGTACTCGTGCGCTAACTTTCGGCTCTGTTGACACTTGGCACTCGTAGATCCCGGCGTCCCGGGCTTGTACATATTTTATCTGCAGTGTCCAAAATTTATCTGGCTGCTTTAGTGCCTGGAATCTCTGGTCGGCTATGAAAACCGCCCTGAAATTAAGACAAAATCGTGTTTGGCTTCAGTTAGTACATATTGTTGAGTCTCGGATCCTGATAACTTTGTGCATTAAGCATGAAAACGCTAAGAGCTAGCGAGAACTGGGCGCAACTCGGTTTCTGTGAAATTAGTTCGGGATCGTTCTTTAACTTTCTTGGGAGCATGAAAATTTTAGTAACATCACTCTTCAGGGTCCCCCGAACTATATAGTATATATACAGAATCGTGCCGGGGATCACCTACATAATAGAAGCTGGTGCCCTGGCTCTGATCCCAGTCCTGCGACAACGAAAAAGGGAGAATCCGCACCACAGCGGGTGCTCCGCCACCGGGTTTGTACTTGTGAGGGAGACCCCGGTAATAATTTCCTGGCTGGTCGGCAAAGTTCTCTGTCGAGGATTTGTATGAACTCTGCACCGGGAACTCGTCGACTCTATAATATATAACATATACAGGACGTTCTGGGGGACTAGGCAGGACCGGGAGTAGTGCGGCCCAGACACAAAATCGATGGGCTAACATCACTCATCCTCGAAGGCGATGTAAACTATTGACTCTTGCTGTGGCACACTAGGGCAAGAAGTGCATGTCCGAAACATGCTGAGTTATGGGGCCTTTCCATTCCATCCACCCGCCATCCTCGGGATATTGAGGAGAGGTGTAATTCCTGTGGCCTGGAGCTGCTTCCGAAGTTTCAAATAGGAAGCCGGTGAATTTTTCATCGTTTCTTTACACAATGACGTCCTTTTTACCGCCACAACCGAACGACGTCTTTTGCTTTATGATACATTCTATGGGTGGGAAAAATTTTTCGAATAATTGGATACAGGAAGTGCTCCTTTTCTTGGGGCTCTTTTAAGAGGGACGGGTAGAAGGGCTTCCTGTTTGCTTTTGAAATTGCAATATTATAGAGCTAGATGGGAATCAGTAAATAGACAAGGGGGTGGAGAAGTGCTTTTTATCCCAAAAGGTTTTTTAAAGCTATGTTTGCATTAGGCTACCGCTTAAACGTCTAAACAGATTCTGAAGAAATAGGTGTCAAAACATTATATTTTATTATAAGTAAAAATTGCTTCATAAAAATTGATGCAATTTTACATTTTCACTACCACATGACTGGTTATTTATTGCGTAAACAAGAAAAGAAGAATTCAGTGTATAATTTAGCCTAAACTTTGGAAAGTCAAATGTTTTATAACCTTTAGGTACATTCAAAAAAGAGGTAGGTACTGCTTTTAAAGAAAAGCTATGTTAGTTTTAATGAAAATCAATCATAATTTAGCGCTAATAAAAATAATAAAGAAATTTATTTTTTTATAAATCAATGACAATTTTTTTTAAATCACAGTCAATTTTTCTTTAAAAGTTATTTTCATTGTAAGGTCATTTAAAAAAATATAATTAATTCAAGGAAGAAATTGAGTACCCAGTCAATTTGACTGATCTTGGTAGTTATAGTGTTAGGTATTATTTATATTTTTCCTCATTTATCTAAAAGAAGAGTCACCCTAGGATCTGTTAACCTCAACGGATTCCCTACATTTTTTTTTTTCTGTAGAGTAAAATAAAGTTAAGTTTAAAATCACATAAATACGTCACCATGTCCATTATTAAGCTTAAATAATAAATAACCATTATTTAAATTTATTTAAACAAGTTTATATAATAATCAAAGTTTATGAATTATAGTTAAGTACATAATATAATGAAATTAAGCGAATTGGTAGGGTACCGCTTATGAAACCAAAAGTATACACACTTTCACTATTCCTCAAAAGAATTTTTTACGGAGTACGTATTTTTAAAACTATGAAATTCAATATTAAAGTTTAAAAGTTATTGTTTCTGCTTAAAAAATACCTTTTATATCAAAGACACTGACTTATCAATAGTTTCTAAGAGTATCTACTACTTAAATTCTTGCACTTCTTTTTTATCTTTAGTTTTCCTTTCATCTTTCTAGATCCAACTACTTCTGTTATGCATGAATAAAGTTTGAATTGAATGCTTTTACAGATATTCTCTGAGTTATTTTCTGTTGGCATGAAGTTTGTGAATTTTGATATTCCTCGAACGGAGGTGAATTTTCTATTTTGCTGGAGATATTTCACAAACAAAATGAAACATTTTCCAGGAATGCTCAGATATTGTTAGTTAGTATTTCTCCGCTAATAAAATAGAAGAAAATAAGTTTTCACTACTGTTGAAGCTTGTAGAAGTTATTAAAGAATATTTTAAAGATTTTCGTATTTCCGGTAAGCAGGGGTAACCCTATTACCGATCTCATTTCAGGAAAAGGGAAAAGCCCGGAAAATCTCTTGGCAGGCAAATTGTATGGAAATCCTGAGCGAATTGCAACAGCTCCTCCTGTGAGAAATTTGAAACTCGATTACAGGGACTAGTGTTTAATCTGCGAGTCACAGAGCAACCCGGGTTGTGATGAGGGGGTGGTGGTGGCACTAGTGGTCTACAAAGCCACATCTTTCCCTTTGTCGAATTTGCATTAAATTCGAGAGAAATTTGCATTGAGTGAGGTCGGCTGGAACTTGTACAAACGCTATCTTTCCGCACTCTGCAGATATAGAGACAAATGGATTTCGTACAAGTTTTCACCTTTTCGAGTGTTGGCTGAGTCTCAGGAGCCGATTAAAATTAAGCAGGTCCTCCAAATCGGGCGCCCTTAGATCCTGCGCCTTGTATCACACATATCGCCATATCGCTTTGCCATTATTTCTCGATTTTCGATAACTTTTCTAATTATCTACTCGAAGGACTTAACGAAAAGTTAACGCAAAACTCCTGGCTTTTGGGGAAAACTCTGGGACTATTGTGGGAAGATAAAGTCGTGAACGTTTTTGGAAATTCTTAATCCCAATACGACGAGGAAGGGGGTAGTAGTGGAGGGCAGGGGGTGGTAGCAAGATGCGAGAATTATTTGTAAGTTCCTGGGCTCAGAGAAGCTGAGTGAAGTGAAATTTGATTAAATCCGAGAGAAAGCCAAGAACTTTTTCAATTAAAAGAAAAATTAAAGGCACCCCCCGGACATTGTAGTTTTTACACGTTCAAGGCACAACCCCCTCGTAGATCTGAAACGACTGCCGTACGTGCGAAGCCCCAGTGCCACGTTTTGCTTTAGGTAAGGACTGGCTGTGGCCCATGGAGCACCCTGTGCCCGGTGTACAGGGTACTCGTCACCATGCGGTAACGAAATCTTGAAATTGTGGATGACCTGCGGTAATCGATACAATATATCGGGATTTATCCAAAGCCAGAGGAATGTCGACTACTTTGAAAGGGTTGAACTCGTTTCTATGGGGTGGTACAGTCCGGGGGTGGGAACAATGTGCACGAAATCAATTTTACCACTTCTAAAAGCGTGCATGAAAGAACTGGATAGAATCAACGAAAAAAAAAAAAAATAAATTATCGATTCCCTGTCAATGGTTGCTTCAGGGACTTCCAGGACTTCGTTCCTGGCTGGATGCACACCTGGCCAATGGGCACTAACAGGGAAAGTATGTAACTGCCGGATAATTCTTCTCGCCGATCGTGGGTCGAGCTATTTTTCAGGAGATGCCCAATTTTCTCTGGGCAATGGGCTCCTCGTCGGACAAGTGGTCGCCCCTGTTCGAGCAGATAGGAAAGTGCTCTTAATTGATGTCTTCCAGCACTTCGTAGGATTCCATTTTTTTAAAATTTACCTTCGAAGCCAGGTGAGCTGACAATAGCGAAAAAATGTTAAGAAAATCGAAAATTTCAATGGCTTCAAAAGGTATGCAATAGTTTCAACTTTAGAGTTAGAGTACCAGCAATAGATGTGTATATATGTATATCTATTAAGGTTCGTACATTTATCTTATATCAAATCAGATCAAAAGTCAAATTGAAATCCATCCTTTTCATCAATTTTGAAAAATGTATTATCTGTATTCTATTTCCAGCCCCTATTTCATAAAACTATTTTTGTAATAATAATCAGATATTTATTTCTTAGTAAAGTTGTGTTTTCGGTTAATGGTAACTAAAGTCATATTGGAATTTATCATAAGATGGTCTCAGGAATTTTCAAATTGATTTGCTTTCAATCCAGCTTTATATTTCTTTTGTTAGACCAAATCTTGAATAAGCTAGTTAATCAAATTTATTATTCTTATCAAGTTCATATTGCCAAAACGAATGTACGTCATGTTATGGTAAACTTTAATACATATAATCGGATGTAAATATAACATTTATCCAAAACAATTAAATATTTTTCTATTAAAACTTATTAATACGACAGATACCCAGAGCTAGAATTTTAATTTTTTTGAAATTGTGTCAAATTTTTTAGACTTTTATGCATGAGAAACTTCAAATCATAGAAATTAGTTTTTTAATTTTTGATTTAAAACCATCGATTTATCAGTAAATTTCCAAGAAATAAATTGTTGGTCGAAACAAGAGGCTCGTGTTCTATGCACCGCGTTGACAATCTACTGTGCGTAATTTAGTTCTTTTAGTGAAATGTCACCCAAAGAACGCACTTACCATACCGTCTGTATGTAGACTTATCGATTTGCGAGCCTCCAAAAGGCTCTAGGGATAAACGTGACTATGTTTGCTGGTGATTTGGCTGTGGCCACTGGTTCGTCGGGCGGCAACTGCTTTGTTCGCTCCGGAAGTGAGTACAGGAATCTCCGGGCCAGCATCCCTGATTCCCTGGATAAGTATTTTCCAAATACTCTCATATTGATGGGCTTTACCCGTAAATAATTAAGGCCAAAATAGGACACCAAACGGACGTGTTTCAGGTTTCGGGGAATGTAGGCGGGATGGAGGCAATTTTGTGTCCTGCAATTTCGATTACTTTTGTGCATGCCTAGCCAGACTGTGGATATTTGAGACCTTTTTGGTTTTTATTTATTTGTAAAAGGTTTTTATTTTCGGTTACATTAACCCCAAGCAATTTTGGATTAAGATTACAAAAGTGCCAATAGCTATTTATTTAAGGTTTTCGTGAAAAATAGCATCTGAAAGCTATAAAAGCTTAGTCCAAGTTTTGATTTCAAATTAAAGTAAAGACATATTGAAATTTTAACTGTAAAGGCGTTTGTATGCTGACAAAAATTTAATAAAAATACCATGTTCTATTTCGCATAGTAGTTATTAAAAAATATTCGTCGGACAGTAATAATCAAAATTATTGAATTTAAAATGTTTTCCTCTATCTTGAAGGTAATGACAACATATTCTAGAAGCTCTGAACGTTTTAAGCATATTTGGAACCTAATTTATAAATTCTTCTCAGAAAACTTTGAAGAATTTCTCGCAATAATTTTGAAATATTTTCCAGGAACTAAAATTATTACGGGAAAATTATACAAAATTTTTTCCATCTTAAGAATCACCGAGATAACAGTGAAAAATGCTCATAACTTTCCAGAGAGTGCTTCAACTAACGATTTCTCAAGCGATTTCCTTTTTAAGAAGCAATAAAATCCATTTTTATCTGCATTATGTCTTTGCAATATTTCATAAATTGCAATCCCGTCTCCATTTCATTCCTTCGGGAGAATTCTTGTCGGGCCACCTTCCGGGTGCTTCTTAAGACGGTTGTAAAGGTTCCCTCTAGGGAAAATATGTTTGACTTGTCCGCAGAGGCACTTGTTATGACATTTTTTTAATAAAAGGCCTATGAACCCTTTCAGGAAGATGGGACCGCAAGTGGGGTAGTTGGATAGCGCGGATAGGAATTTTGCAGCGACCTGGTCGGGACGGGCAAAGGGTGCGTTTAGCTCATTTAATTTTGCTGGAATAATGTTTAATTAAGGCATAAA
Source organism: Machimus atricapillus (assembly GCA_933228815.1). Lineage (NCBI taxonomy): Eukaryota > Metazoa > Arthropoda > Insecta > Diptera > Asilidae > Machimus > Machimus atricapillus. The sequence continues at coordinate 11,502,422 of OW121785.1, forward strand.
TCATGTTACTATGGTCCGGGGTAGGTCTCTGCCAGAGTCGAGGAGTTACCGGGGGAAAAATAGCGCCAACCACCAGAGATGAGCCGGCGGGTTTCACCCTTCCTCGATCCGGTGCAATTGTCTGCTGGAACTATAAATTTTAATATTTTTCCTGGGAAGAAGGAGGAAAATAATAAAACGGGGAACTGCATCTGAATGCAGCGGAAATCCTCCTTTCCAGCAAGACATCAGGAAAACTCATTTCCAACAATGGTCTCCGCACCGTGCGCATATTCTGGGGGTGTGTTATATGGTGGAATCGGGAGTTTTTTGGGGTGGGTTCAGAGTTTTGGCTTGGGATGGTGGAGCTAGGATATATTTTGTAGCTGGATTTCTGCTGCTTGAAATTAGGACTTGTACTATATTTTGTAGCAGAATTGTACGTAACATCCCGGGCCTTTCAAACCGCACCCGTTGGAACACCAGGACTAGTGGGAGAACAGGAGCTTGGGCCAAAGATAAAAGCTTTTTAAGAAATTCTTTTTGATATTGTACGATTCCTAAGTTGCCAGAGCTCTTACGCAATCCGTTTTTTGTTTGTGTCCTGACAAGCATCCTTGCATCTCAGGAGCTTAACGGGCACAGGGTGTCCTCCCGGGAGCTGTTCTGTTGCTCCTGTCGGGTAGGTGGTACTTGTCGGGCTCGTTTCTGACTGAATAGGATTCTTTTTTTTCGCTCGTTTATCTGCGAGTAGAGGGCTTTTGCCTTAAATGCTTTTCAGCTTTGGTCTAAGGAATCTGCTTAAAATATAAAACAATATTACAAAAGAAGTGGTGCTCGAGTTGTTCATAAACAAGTGGAGCTGCTCGCAATTATGTCGGACGTCAATGGCCATTCGAGTGTTTCGTAATCTATTTTATAGAGGGGGGAGAACAAACTCTACCACCCCTGCTCGGGATCCAAGTAATTGGCGCGGCCGACAGTGTGCACGATGCTTAATAACTCGTCTAACAAAGAGACGGTTCACACTAACGACAACGACGATTACGAAAACGTCGGTAACAACATTCACTTTTATCCCCAATTCGTTAGGGAAGAGATCTGGGATACCTCTGGAAGTGGCTCATTTCTGATTTTCTTCCCGGTGGAAGTATTTGAGGTACCCAAAAGAATGGACGCGGATTTCTTTCTCCTTTTTAATTATTTCAATTTACCCTCTGAAGTTTTTCTCTTTTTCCTGTCCCGAAGTTGGGACGATTTTGCTGTTGAAGACGTGTTGGCAAGGTTTGTTCTAATTTTATTTTATTTTATTTTTTTTTTTATATTCTTTTTTCTTCGTTGTGGAGCGCGCGCCCCAAATGGCCTGTCTTAATCACACTCCCCAGGGAACCTTTTGTGTTTCAATTTCTAAAGAGCTGGGGATTTTCGGATTTGTTGGACACGATTAGGTGCCCGCCTGGTTTGTATTTAAAAAAAAAATCGCCTTTTTCCTCAGGCTTGTCTTCTTTGCAGTTCTTCTTTTATCTTTAAAGTCCAAAATCTCAACTTTTGGGAGTGAAATTAAGTTTTAATCAAAAATTAATGAATAAGGGCATTTTAGGGCAATTGTTCTAGGTTTATAGATTGTTCATCGAAATTGAAAAAATTGAAGGGATTTTTATATACATATTTATTTTATTACTATTGTAAGTAAAATGAAGGAAAAAAGATATATAGAGATAAAACCCTATAAATAATTTCAGCTTTGTAGGGAGCTCATTTCACTTTTAATTTACTAAAAGGTAGGTACCTATAATTTTGTAAAACCATTTTTATTTGCATAATATATAATGAATTTTCGAAAGCAATGATTGTAGTATGTGACAATTACATATTTATTTCTGGTCTAGTAAATTGCATAAATTTTATAATGTTTACAATAATTTCAGGAAAGCTCGATAAATTCCTATATCCCCTTTAAATACTTATTCATTGTCTTCCTCGAATGAGTGGATTCCCCTGGTAAATGACATAGTAGAGTCTAAGGACCTGCATTCAGTGTCTTCCCTCTAGTCTCTAAGGACTTCATGCTTCCCTAATGAAGACATTATCATTTTCTCATTGCTAAGGAAACTTGTCGTTGTCGTCCCCCTGCAAATTAGTGCTTCCATTGCACTGCTTCACCTACTCAAGCTCGGCTCGATAGGATGGAAACCGTTCATTGTTAAGATTTGTGATTCTCCCTGACCTGAAACACCTCAATCAAGGAAGAATCAAGTTAACCTGGAGCAAAAGCAATCTTTGGATCAATTCACATTTCGGCATCATGGGATTGCTCCATGGTAAGAAGATTAAGTGGAGTACACAAGGTAGTTACATTCAACCGCATTGGCAATCCGCCTGGGGTAGGGTATCTAAGTAAAACTACTTTGTGTTATTTCCTTGCAGGGAAGATAAGAAATCCTCAGAATGGAGCACTAATTGCTTGCTTAGGTAACTTGCATATTGCTTGGTAAGAGGGTTAGGTCCTGAGCCTGATTACTAACCTCCGATATGAGAAGTTGCATATCATTGGGATGGGAAACCTTCTAGAATTAGAAATTCACTTGTCACTGGAGAGCGGAGGATTAAGGGGGACATCACAGTATCTCAGTTTATCATCATTGAATTAACGCAAGTGTTGGGCTATCTGTATCTCTCGAAATTCCTAGCCATAAACAGTGTTTAACATATTTGCACACTGCCTCTAAATTCTCCTGCATAACCTCTTCCCAACATCTTCTTCTAACGATGAGAATGGCCCGAGCACAGGTGGGCATTTCATCGTTCATCTCTAAGATTCACATATGTATTTCTTAAGTGTTTGGCACTTGATTTATCATTTAATTGCAAATAAGACACGTGTTCGTGGCAACTCAGTAAATAAAGTGGAGAGCTGGCGACAGTCTCGGGTTTGGGGCAAGTGCCCTTCTAAGACCCACCTTGTTCTGGGGAAGTAATTAATAGTAATGCCCTGTGGCACCAAGTTCCTAATTACCTGTCAACAGTCAGTATGTGACCATCCCGCACACGTACCCATGATACTGATTTATTTCCAAGCTGCTTTACCTGCAAAGAGAAATTATAAATATTATTTTCATCTGATGTTTAATGGCATTCACCGCACTTTTGTGAAAGTTTTAAATTAGAAATGAAAACTCTTGAAATGAAAATATTTATATTAACGAGAATGGTGGGTGCTGTCAAAGCCATAGCCAGGAGAGGAGGATCTCTGGGGTGTGACCTCCCCACCCTCCAAATTTTTGGTTGGAATGAAAATCGTCCCCTCATTTGAATAAGCAAATTATAAAGATTTGATCACCCTCCTGAAATTTTTAATTCTTAAATTGAAATTTCAGTGAAATATAACATATGTATCTTTATCATATAATCGGTAGAGTGTATAATAAATTCATAATCTAAAATTAAAACACATAAGGAAAAGGCCAACAAATTTGAAATGGTCTTCACCCCCCCCGGAAATATTTTTCCTTCTACGGCCTTGCGAGCAGTGCATACTTACTTTACTCATGCAATCCATCAACTTTTTCGGTTATAACATAAAAAATTTCAAGTTTCTGAGTTCACAATTTGAGAAATGTTTAGCGAAATGAGTGCATTCAAATTGGTAATCAAATCCTTTTTTGTACATCTTATCTTTTTAGAACTAACATTAGACCCACATTAACCTGGCTAAGTAATTCTGAAGACGATATTACTATTTTTCTAAAAGTGGTTCTAAGGTTTTAATTAAATTAAATGTTTAAATGCGGTTATCTCGAAAATCGAAACTATATTTTTTTTTCAAAAGTGGTCACGATAACTTAAAAACTGTTAGTGCGATCGATTTCAATTTTTGTGTCATTGTTTGTTATGATACAAGGCAGCATCTGAACAAACGGATTTTAATTTCGATATTACAAAAACACTGAAATTTGAATTGATTTCAAATAAGCCGTTCAGGCGGAGATTGGTTGTGTTCCGGCCAATTTTGAACAGTTTTCAATACAAAAATTTCTATGAATACCTTAAGACACGTACTTTCGAAATTAATAAATGTGTTCTAAACTAAGATAACAATAAGATGCTACTGAAATTTGGGAATGGAAAACGAGTTTGTAGAACTTATCTTATTTGATTTTTTTAATGTTTATGAAAAATTGCACTAAACATAAGACGTCTTGGATTAGAATCTGACCAAAAAGCCTTTGCATATTATATATTTAAATTATAGTAAACCTCCAAAACTGAGCTTTAGTCTAACATCGCTTTAAAGAGATAGTATTTATTTTTTATATTTTTATAGAAAAATATTCTTTTTTGTATATTCTTAATAGTATCGATTCTTAGGAGATATTAACTGGCTATTAGAATAATGGATGTTCCATTACCGTCCGCAGTTCCGTCCATATTCTATTAGGGATTAGGGCCTGGAGTGTCCTAGGCCACCACGTTATTTACACGGATCCAACGGTGGCCCCATCAAAGTAAAATTAAATTTCAAAGCGAGAAACTTTTGGTTCTTTGGAATGGGTGGCGATATCGCCGGAAATGGCCGTTTCGGCAATTAGTTGCGTAATACACCTACTCGCCGAGAAGCTCGCGGCCTTTAGTGGCGAAGGGCCGCAGGGGCTGGGGCCGTCTTCTAAGCTGCTGCCATCGTGTTTCTTTATCCCGGGGCCCCCGACTTCGGACATTATTCAAAATTTTATTCATCCGACAAATTCAATGTGACTGGGCCTGGTGTAATATTACACGACCATCAAAAGAAAATGAACTAATTTGGTAACCAAAATAATTTTATGATGGGGCCGCAAGGGGCCGCGAGGGGCTATATAGCTGTTGAGGGGGAACCCGGGACACCGCAGTTTCGGGGGAAAAGCGGAACCCCGTGTTGGCAACGTAAAAGCTTCTCCAATTTACAGTAAAACAATTTCTGGCCTTTTTCAATTAAGCCCTTGTGACCAAGTTAATGAATATTTAACGCGACGATGACTGGGGCGAAGGTATGAAATCTCGCGATTCCGCGAAGCAGTCTTACCTCCCCTGCACTCCCCCCCTGAAGGGCGGGAGAAAGGGCGATAAAGACAACGGCGGCTGTGGTGGCATCGAAAAACTTCGGGGCGAATTTCGCTTCTTCGTCTTCTTCTTATTTTTTTTTTTTTTTATGAAAAGGGGAGAGCCGCATTTCCATCTTAAATTATAGAGAACAAGCGGGGCGAAATTTCCATTTTAATTTTGAGCCGGTCCCTCCCTGTTCCCGGAGCTAATCGGGCGTTCAGCCCGGGACCCGCATGGCTCAGCTTGGATCCGGGAATTTCACCGGTCCACCACTTGGCGCCGAAAGGTTTCCTGTTTGTGAGCTTTCATTTACACCAACCAACCCTCCGATCCCCGAAAGTAAACCTCCCTTGGGCGCACCAATAAAAAGTTTTTCGAATTGAAATTAAGTCCGAGGTCGTGCTATGGCTGGAGCCGGGCAGAAGGCGGACAGAATTTGTAACGAGTAGTGGGTGGATTTCTTGGGCAACCCATCCCCCGCCGAAGGTCTTCTCCATACCCCGTCCCTCCCGGGCCACTTACCTTGCAGGGCAGATAGGCGTGTGTCCCAATTTGTGTTGTAACATTTGTCGTCCCGTGTCCTTCTAAGTACGGTTCTGTGTAATACGATGATCCTATGTGCTGCTTGGTTACATCCAGCGTCGAGAGGACGTCGGCACCTGCAGTGTCTGAAATTTCAAAGGACATCAAATAGTATTGAGCGAACTATTAAATGGGCCCAGATTGTCACAAGGGCCAGGTGTAGTTCATATACGGAAAAGAGATCCTTATCGGTCCAGCAAGGCCGGTTATTTTGGGATCTAATTAAATCTAGGGTTAGATCTGGGGGGTGGTGGCGGCAATCGGTGCCTTTGATTAAATCATTCTCAGAGAATGGGCATAAACGCCTTCCGGCGAATAATTTAATGTCAACACAATACCCGTCGTTACACTTCGTGTTATGTAAGGCCATATTTTGCCCCGAATTCTAAATATAAGGATATTTGTGTACCACATCCCAAAGATAGCTTTCCCAAAGTCCAAACCCTTTTTGAATTGAGGTACTTGGGGCGTGTCATATGTTTTTAGAAATTCGTGTATCTACCATGACCATTTTTCGTAATATCAAAGTTAAATTACAAAATCCTTAAATAAAATTCGGCTTTATTTCGAAACAAAGAAATGTTACAGACTATATACTAGTAAGTGTAAGGTAGATAATAAATGTAACATGTAATTAATTAAAAGCTTTTTTAGTTTAGAGTTAGAAAACATTCTTTTATTATTTACCTCTTTGACTAAAAAAATGTATATATGTAGTGTAGGTATGTTCCATTTCTAGTACAATAAATTTTGGATTTTACAATATTAATTATTTAATAGGAGGCGAACAAAATCTACGAATCTAAATAAAGTCCTCCAACCACAATTATATATTTTTAATCCATAACCTTTGTAATTGAATCAGGTTGACCTTTTATGATTTTTTTGAGTTTTTGCGTAGTCGGGTTTTAGATTTTAAGCTTTTATTTTTATCTATCTTCTTTGCTTTTCAACAGTTTCGACAAAATGAGTTTTACATTGATCAATTTCCAGGAAAATAAGGATATTTATTTCAATATATAGTTGAAAAATATCATATTCATGTTTGGTTTTTATGGAGACTACTTAAATACAATATCTGAAAATAATTTACTCGTTTTACTTATGATCTACCAAATACGAGTAATAAGTTATTCGAAATATTTCAGTACCAAAGGTATGAAAATACTAGACAAACGGGATCAAGACCAAGTTTATTGATCAAAGCTAAGACACTCTGTGTAAGAGCCAAAACCAATATAAACACTATCATTTTTGGTCTTGTTTTGCAACATTTTGGACATATTTAACAATATAAATATTTATATGAGATTCAATAATGAATTTATTAATCCCTAATTCGTTGAAAACGCCCAATACTAACAATTAGTAAATTATACCATATCCGATTTTTCCATTTACCAAAAAGAGAAAAAAAAAATTCTCGGTTCACTTCACCGCAATTCAATCGGCAGGTGTTGTCCTTCCCAAAAGGTGAGTTGTCCCATTGTAACGCCAGCCAATTAGAATTAAATCGACAGCCGTGAAGAAAATCGACAGACCGTTTACAAAATCTCTCCATTAGCCGGACGGGACAGCTGGTGTCAGCAATTTTCACCTATTCAGCGGCAGTGAGCCCATTTAATTCAAATTGCGTCCTCGCCATTGCGTCACATTTTGAAATTTTCCGGAAAAGCTTTTGTAACGCGTGCTAAAAATTTAGGTATTTTGTAGAAGCCAAACGCGGTCCATTCCGAGTTTAGAGAGTGCTATAAAGCACTGGGAAAGGGGCTGGGGGCTCCTGGAGGACAGGACTGACTCCTGGTTATTAAAACGGGCACGGTGCCACAGTGGAGCCTGCTCGGGCAGCTTTATCTCGAGCATAATTCCAGGAAGCGATAACGCATCAAGCGAGCCCCCATCTCCCATCAATGCTCCGCCCTGCTGGACGGGGGTGAACAAGGGGTGGTTTAGAATTTCATTTCCATTAGAAATGATTTTTCTCTCGTGGACAATTTAAATCTCTTCCGGCCATTTAAAATATAAAAAAAACGAGGCGATAAAAGGATTTACTCGGCAAATTGCCGTTTTGCAGGTGGGAATTAATTCGCTGATTTGACCGACCCTCGGGGCCACCTGAATTAATTCCCATTTTTACGTCTCACGTCCCTGATTTGAATGTTAATTAAAACTGCCCTCATTCGCATTTGTGTGCGCCAATTTAATTGCAAGCTAATCGAATTTCCCGGACCTCGACTGGAAGAGGTCACCTACATATCGAAGTAGAGGGGGCAGGAGGAAGTGCTTCTTCCTGTACCCCTGCTGATTGAAGGACATTTAAAGTTTTGCCCTCCCCCTTCCCTTGAAGTCTTTCAGAATCCTTCTCAGCATGATTCGCAAAGTGATCCTGACGAAGTAATTATGCAGCATACTCCTTCTGACACCTCATCTCGAGGTGATTTTTTCTTCTATATTTCTACGTTATATAGAAGCCATGAAAGGACTTTGAAAATGTGAGTAAACCCACCTCTGGGAGTCCCCTCGGGAGGAGCCCCATCCCTCCGTTATCGAAGATGGAATGTTGAGCCGGATATTAAATTTCTAGAGAGTCCTTTCAGCAGATTGCGTGCAGCATTTAAAACAAACTAGAGGACGCCGGAGGTAGGATAAAAAGGGTAATTCCTAGTTAAAAACCGCTTTCCTTCTTCCTTCCTCGAAAGTGCTGAGCCCGTTGGACGGATGCTGGGAAACGAAATTTTCTTCTTTTTCCAGAACGCAAGCACCCTTGATCCTGTCCACTTTCAATGCGAAAAATCAGGACGACCAGAGGAGCTCGTAAGCTGGTGAAGGGACTTTTCTATCAGCCGTCGATTAATCTCCTGCCCTTGTTGCATGTGGAGTGGCACTCTATCGAATTGCCCCCGATAAGAAATTTGCTAACTATCCTTGCACATGTCAGGCTCTTTTGGGGGAGTAAAAACGGGGAACCGGATCCTTTACGGGCGTTTTTCAGGACGCCTTCCGATTATATGAAAATTTCATGTTCGTGCTAAGTTTCAATCTTCATATTTTAACAGTTTTTTAACAGGCACTTTCTGCCGAGACTTACTTTCGTGCGCTTTTTGAGTTATGAACTCTAACGTCTGGGAGAATGGTGTTTTTCACCCTCTAGCCATTTCGATGGATATATGTGATATTTCTTTATCACCCTCTTTTTGTCTCTTTGCTGAAAGGGCGTTCTTTTGTGTTACAACCCGAAAAGAATTTTCTTTTTCTCGGTGTGAGACAATTTTTTATTTAAAGAAACTTCTTTAACTAGGTGCATGGTCATATGTCAGTTTTTACAAAAATTCCTTAAAGTTAGACACTTGAAAGCATGTCTATCGGCTTAATCGTACAACTTGAAAATTTAATAATGTTTTTGCCTTACGGTGTCGGCACTCAACAAAAGAGGACTTTGCAAATTGAACCCTCTAGCGTTTTAGTGGAGACATTTAAAAAAATTGCTAAACTACTTAAAAAGTAGGTTAAATTGAAACAGCTGTTTTGTTTAACAGTTTTTAAATATTAGCTAACTGATAGCATAAATCATTACGTCAAAAAGTTATTATACTTAAATATTTAGCTGGTAGAAATATATATGTACAGTGATTTGTGACTATATCACCTCTTAACTTCTGGTGATAGATTTTTTAATTATGTACCTATATGTTATTATTATAGGCGAAAGTGGGATAAGATGGGGTAGTCGGTCTATGAGTTAGAAAAAACTGTTTTTGCAGTTTTGATCTAATTTCTGCTTTAAATTCGTGCCGTGATAACTGAATATAATAAGGAGTTTGTGTGAAAAGAATAAATATGTCATTACATATATTCGTAAAGTTTCAGATCGATACAATAATTATTATAAATGGCTGAAAAGTGAGTTCTAATTATAAATATTTCTTATGCATTTTAAAAGCAAAATAATGAAGAAAATCCGTAAAGTAAATTTTAATTAACTTTCGACTTTTCAATATGATCTTCAACAACTCTCATATATTTATGTATTTTATGAAAAAATTTTGACAATGATCCTTTGGGTTATTGCACGCGAAAAATTAATTCTGATTATATTTTGCATTTCTTGGGCTTTAGAATGTTGATAAATAAATTTGCAAAATTATAATAATATGGACTTCATCTTGTCTAAAAGGGGTTAATATAATAAAATGAAGTAATGAAATAACATACAAACAGAAACTTGTCGAGTCACTTTGTCAGTAAATATCAAAAATTGTAAAAACTGCCAAAAGTGCTTTAAGTTCCTTAATAAATAGAAAAGACTGTTTCCATTTGCTGAATGTATCAATGGCTGCCAATTTCATAGGTTGTTGCTTTGAGAACTTTTGTCGATCTCAATCCCTCAACATTTTCCTTTTGCCAGGAACTTTGTACCGGAAAAAGTTATTTAATTTTCAATATAAATATCGGAGCGACGGCTTATCGTCACGGCGACGAATTTTTCAAATTCCCTTTGAATGCATTTTACCAGGAATCTCGTTTAGCCTGCACCCGACGACGAGGTCGACAATTTTCAAACAGGTAAATCAATGTTTTTTATCCAAACATTTTTCCATCGACACCGACACTTTGATAAGCATTTCAGGCATTTTTTTTATCATTAATTTTAATCAAAACTTTTGACAGGACTTTCAGTCTACTTGAACGGTGAAACCCTCGGTAATCGACAGAAGTTCGAAAAGCTCATCAGTCTTTTTTTCATTTGTGAGGATAGTCGTTAATGTTTTCCCCCCTTAATGCTTCTTTTTATTAATTTTTTTTTTTAATCAATAAATTATTAATCACTACCCGTAAATCGCTTCGTTGAGATCCATGCGATGGTATGAAAGGGTTTAATTTAACCCAGCGGTGGAGCAAATTTCTTCCTTTTGTGTGCACAATCCGGATCCGAAAATGACATAAACCTCTGGGTCTGGATCGCATAATGGAAGCGAATAATTCTTTATTAGTTTCCGGAAGTTTCAATTAAATTCCAGCCCCTGTCTGCCGTGGGAAATGATAGAAACATGAATGCACCTGCTGGAATCTGCCTACTCCACCGAATGAATTTGATTGCAATTATTCCTGCCTCCCTGAGGCTATTTGTTTCGACAAATCAAAAGCCCACTAACAAACTCAGCAGATCTGAGCATTTCTGCTCGGCGGAATTGCAATAAAAAAAATATGTTTCAGAACCCCCATCTCCGTGCACTATGCTCCAGTGGGGCGGAGCCGGGGAGCATCTTCATAAAAGGCCTCATAATAGTCAATCTGAAAAATACTTGAATGGGAAAGTTCGTTTTCAGTGTTTTGAGTTCTGCCCGAGTTCAAGACCTTGCCAACCTCTGGTTTTGTGTGAGCAGACCCCGTGTAAGCACGGCTTTGGCAGCTCGCCTACTCTTTCAAGTTAACTGGAGTGTGAGCAATTGATATTCTTTGGAACTTTAAACACAATGGGCCCTAGACGGGTGCCCGGTGGTATTCCGATCAGAGGTGTGGTTTTAATGCTTCTATAAAAACGAGGGAGGATTAATAAGGTAAGTAAATGTTGGGGAACTTTCCTTCTGGGATTTGGGCATACATATAACAGACATTTTTACGATGGTTTGATAAAATATTGATTGAAAGTTAATTAAGTACTGCTTTAATGTCAGAGGAACTGCGTTTCGGAATCACTTATGATTACGCGATGTATTTAAAGTTGTAATTTTTTATTTGGGTCGAGAATTGTTTACCAATTTTTTATCGTAAACATTACTTTCATAAGATTGTTTTCTGTAAATTAAAAATCGACAACTGAAACAGAGGGTTTTATTTCGTTACGTTTTCAGAAGAAATGAAACTTCTAATGTTTCTACCGAACATGTTAAAATTGGTATTTAAGTCTACGTGTAGTAATTTATCAGAATAAAAACAATGAAGAATTAGCCTATTAAAAAAAATAAATTAAAAATCAGTGTAGCGATACATCTGAAAATTATTTCAGCTTTAATTTATTGATTAATACTAATTTTTACACATCATTTCTATAGGATTTTTTCCATAGATTACGATTTCGAGATAAATAGGTTTGAAGAATATAAAATATCGTATTTTGGGCATTTTTAAAAATTCTAATTTTCATTTGTCGAATACTTCATTTTATCTCGGTTGGATTAACAATCTATGTATAGAAAAGGTCCTATCAAAATTATATGTATACCACTAATACTGTGGCATAAACGAGCATTAAAAATATTGATTAGTGTTATTAAATGACAATGCATGAGTAATTAGTACGTTAATTATTGTTTGATATACATTTCATTTCATCTTTCCATCTCATCATGTATGCGCTGCCTGATTGAGGCGAAATATGTTCAAGAATTGAGTACTTACGAGAGATTCATGTAGATAATTTATGATATGCACATCAATCAAGAGTAGTCAGTTCCAGGTTTAATAAGTAGGAAGAGCGCGGGGACGTTATCTTGGGGAAAATCGAATATGTTGGACCCAAAGTAGGTACTCCAAAAGATAGGTGAGAGCAATTTTTCGCCGTAAGGCACAGGAATTTTTCCTGGAAAATTTCCCACTGGTCCCCATCAAGAAAAGGAATCGGATCCCCAAAAAAGAAAAAAATTTATTGTATAAAGGACAATTGTCTTGCCCTCTGTTGCTTGGTCCATTTGAGAAGTAGTTCGTTTATCGGTCATCTCTAGAAAAGCCTTAGGAAGTCTGCTTCCGGTGAGGAGTTTCGTTGGGCAGAGCTTCTTTTGGGCACTTCATAAATAATTTTATCTTTATTCTCGCAATTTACAATGAAAAGTAGGGAATTCGGAGGGAGATTGGTTTGGTGTGAGGTGTTGACAGCCAGAAAAAATGGGAACGAGCGACACATATTTGATAGGAGGGATCTTGAGACAAGAGTGGAGCCCCCAAAAAGATGGTGGTGGAGGCGTTTTTCGCCGTCTTCGTCTTTGTCGTATTCGCACACCATGGCGAGGGGTGTATTGTTTCATCCCTATAGAACTTTATTACAGAAATTGCCTTCTTTTAGCTGAACAACTTCTTTATATTCGCACCCATCCTCCGGGCGGTGATAACGCCAGCCGAGGTGGCATTAATCTTTGTGATTGATTGTTGAGTCAATAATGCCGAAATAAATCACTTTTCCCGGCATCGGCGTACAAGGACAATTTGAGATCGACACAAAGAGGCGCAAATAAAAAATTACCCAGGAAACGACATTAACGAAAGGCGGAAGTTGAAGGGCGGGGGTGTGGAAAAGGGACGAAAGGCGCCTCACATCAAAGCGAAGAATCGCTAATATTTGATGAGTTTTTTTTTATTTTTATTTTATTTTTTTGTTGGGGCACAGGATGCTCCAGAGGACGAGTAAGATTTGTGCGGGGGTGGGATGGAGTGGTATACAGTACCCCACTTGTGCAACATTCGGAGCATAAAGCACTCCAAGTAACATAAATACCCCCCGAGATGCTTTCTTCCGACGACGATGTCTTAAGGTACCCATTACTTTTCGAGCTGGCAGCAGCTGCTGGCAGTTCGGGGAATCCCCGCGCGATCTACGGATCTACCTCTTCTCATTTAAATGGTCCACAATCCTCCCGACGACAGTGGAACTGCATGTGAAGCATAAGCATAAGCATAGTGCTCCGTGTACAATTTGTTGAGACGTTTCAAGTGGTTGTCACTTTTGCAAGTAAGGAAGTTATTATAATCTGAATGGGCCCCTTAATAGATCCCTGTGTTCCTTGAGACACCAGACAGGATAGAAGCGCTGCGCTGATGCACGGCCATTCAGAACCAGAAGTGTGTACATAATTCGAGCCATATATTCTGGGCAAACAGACTGACGACTATCCTCGCTGCAGCTGGTAGAATGGAACCAGAGCTCCGTGAGGGACAGTGGAGCCCCTTTCACCAGAGGAGCTCCATATTCCTCAATTTATTCGCATCTTTCTCTGGGTATGAATGAAAAGAGTGAAATTATTATTATTTTCCTGATTTCGGGAACACTTTCATTCCTCGGGAAGAAATGCGAACGGGCTTCTGGGCTCCTCTTAGTAAAAAATAAAAAAAAAGTAAGTCAAGTGATTTCCCAAGAGTCTTCTGATGCCTGTTAAAAGCTCAAACGAAAAAACCAAAAATATTGGAGTTTTTCTTTGAAAAGAAAAAGCGTAAAAAGTGGTTTGCGATGTTGTAGAGGAAAAAAAATGAGAATTTGAAGGCAGGAAAAATCACATCTTTCAAGCTGTGGCACTATCGACGGATTTCATTCCCAATATATTTCGAAGGTAACCATATTTAGGTTTCTAGCAAAGAGTAAATATGAAAAAATCGAGCACAGATAGAGTGTTAGTGCTTAGCATGCACTTTAGTTAATACTTGGTTTTAAATGAACATAAGTAAAATAAAATGTTTTCATAAAACAATGGAACCGTATCTGAAACTTTCAGTTTTTAATAGGGGACCTTACAATTTCTCGGGTCGGGAAAGTTGATCGCAAATATCCTATTTGAAAGTATTATATTTAAATAATATTATCTGAAAATTTCAAAGGAAAATTCTAATACGATTGAACCTAAGTAGATTTTATATGTATGTATGTATGTATATGAAAATTGAAATTGAATTGAAATTTTTGTAAGGATATATGTAAATACTTATGTATATTAACTTTTTTTTCTGAGACTGCGCAAAAGCTCAATATAAAATAATGTTAAGAAATTTGTACAAAAATGTTTTCTTGTATTTGTAGATTTAAAATACATACGTATATGTCAGAAAAATTATGGTATCAAAAAATGTTCTTTGAGTAATTTATCAATCCCATAAAAATGATTGTAATTTAGAAAATTTCAAACTCTATTGTGTGTGTTACCAATAATGCTAAAATAATTTATGAAACTAAGTTAAGAAAAGATAGAGAAAATAAGAAACTAAAAGAGAAAATTTTTTTATATTTATATGACCTCTTAATTCCGGCACTAGACTAACCTTAGTAGTAGCATAAGAAAAATTCGTTTAAATCTGAGAGATTTTGTATGATATTTTGTGAAGAGCATTTTTACGGATGAATTGAAAATCGTTAGCTTTAAGATTTACAAAGAAAAACAAAGGTAGTACTAATTAATTGAAGCTGAAATAAAGTAGCAAAAGATGATCTTGACCAGTAACTCATAATTTACAGAAAAAATTCTATAAAATTAGCTTATTAAATGGAGATGTGCTTCATACAAAGTCATTAAAGTTCGTTAGTACTGAAAAATTTGTTCTGTTGGTATATTCGTTATATGGTAGATTCGTTGGTAGTATTACGTAATTAATGTAAAATTATATTTTATCATCCTTTTACTAAATCTTGTTTTGGTTAGATATCTTAAAATTTTGTCTTTTCAAAGTAACTGCCCTTTTAAGAGTGCTCTTAAAATATGATGTCGTTGTATGTGAAAAGTACTTAAAAGATTTGCCTCGCCTCGTGATAGGGCGCCCGCGTACTCAGTCCTCATTAAAGCTAGGGACTGACTACGGGTGATGGATGTGCATATCATAAATTATCTACATGAACATATTTTGCCCCAATCGGGCAAAGTAATAGGGTAGAAAGTTCGTCAGCCTACTTGGGCACAAAGCGTATCCGGCGGTGTCCTTGCGCCGCATCGCGATGGCTTCTCCTCCCATCCGTTGGGACGTGTTAAACAATAAAAGCCATTAAAGTGCGACTGCACGGGTCGAAGGAAAGGGCCTTTTTGCGCGCTATTGAAGGGGGCCCCATTCTACCACCGGAGCCCCATCCAGCCGTTTTACAGCGGTGGTGGGTGGTGCGGGCTAGAAGGATATTTTCCAGCGTTTAAGAGGTGCGGGCCTGAGCGAAAACGATGGCAACTCATCCGGAATAAGTTAAAACGCAAACTATTTTGCCAAGATGCACTTTTGAACATTTGCCAGATGCAGTGCTTTTCTGTACGGAAGTCTTCAAAACACAGAGGGGGAAAAAAAAAATTGCGAAAAATGGAAAAAAAAACATTTTTTTTCTAGCCCACTTCTAGGCTCGTTTTCACGAGTACATGAGCCTTGCAATTCCTGGAGCAGGACGGGGGAGACGAGCGGGTCCCGGGATAAATAGTCGCTTTTGCTGTGTTTTCCTGTTTTCCTTTCCTAATGGCAATTGACTGAGTACGTTCTCATATTTGCCCTAAAAATAATTCAAAGTTTTGAATGTGTACGGCTGCCTGGCGCTCTCCTGGCACTCTGGGGCCAAGCCCGCTCGCCCGTCAGGGGCAGGTGCAGCAGCTCCCATTTAATCCACCTTTCGGGTTTTAGCAGGATGTTTATTTAGCCGCAGAGCCCTGTGCGGGGATCAGGGACCCGGGACCTGGGACCCGGGACCCGGGAATGTATACCGTCAAATGTGTATTTCATTTGACAAGAATGCAAGCAAATGCGAACATTTTTCTGATGCTTCAGCTAACTCGTGTTAGGTCCCGGAGTTTTTCATGGAAAAAATACTGAGTAAAGGAGGACAAAATGAAAGTAGGAAGAAAGAAAAAAAAATATAAAGAAATTTATGAAACACAGGGGAAAATGGTAAAAATTTATGTTGGCCAGGCACAATAGGGCACCAGCACGCGGTAATTTCGTAATTAACTCGCCCAAAGGACTTGTTGAGCGGAGAGAATTAATTTAATTGGCAAATAAATCGCACGCTGCTGTGAAGTTTTCGTCGATCATAAAACCCTCCGTTTCGTCCGGGGCTCCGATTAGGAGCGATTCTTTGGCCCCATGTCGTCATCGGGGCTGTTCTAAGCCGATTTTCCTCCCTTAAAAATTTCTAAGGCCTAATTATTGCCACATTTGCAGGCAGAGTGCCCCATCCAATTTCAATTGCTCCATAAAAAATTTGAATTTTTTGGCTGTCTGTGCTTTTTGTTTGGCCTCATAGAACCACTCAGTTGGGGATTTACGAGGTCCTGCTTACGCGAATGTTCCTTTTTATCTTCATAAAGCTCCTGGAGGATGAGGTAAGAAAATTTTGCTCTAAAATGAGTATCCAGAAAAGGAACTTGGAAGATAACCACTTCTTTCTGCATTTCCATTCGTTCATTTTGTTTTGGAAGAAGAAATTGCCCCAATTAGGGGATTTTCACCTTGTAGTTAATAAATTGCTTTTAGTCCTTATAATGGTAGAATTTTTTTATCTTAAAAAAAATGTTGCTACGATATTTTGTAAGGTTTATCGTAGCAAAGCAGACAAAAATTCTAGAAACTTTTGTGAAAAATAAGTAAATATGTATACGAAGGTAAATAAATATAAAGAGAACTTATATTTTAAAGTTATGCTTCAGTTAGGTTTTATATTTAAATCAAAAACTATATTTTGTATAAAAATTGCCACTTCTTTTCTTTATGTACAAGTGTCTTATTTCTGAAAATAACGATTTTTTCAGTACGACTATTAGATATTGAAGGAATTAAAATATCAGAGTCTTTGAAAGATTAGCTTTCATTTAAGTCTCAAATGGTTATACATTTGCTCACATATAGATGATTAAATTATTAAATATTAAAGCGACCCTCAACGAAAAATTAAAAGGATTCATATTTTAATTAAATACCTGTGTTCGAAAAATTTCAATGTGAATTTCTGGTCCTGTTTTCCTATTTTTTTCCATCTGATGCACATTTCAATTTTAAATGTATTTTTAATGAATAAGTATATTCAATAACATTTGAATATAATTAACACATAAATAAATAATTCCATACCTCAAATTAAAACACTTTTAACACACAATTAATTATCCTTAATTGAAATAATTGATATTTTGTAGCAATTTAACCACAATTTCTTTCGCATGCAATAAAAGTGGGGAATTAATTGAAAAGTGCTAAACAGAAATGGACATATTAAGTTCCAAAGAGTTCAAGTAGCCCTACTATGCCTAATTAATATTTCGAATGTAATTATAGTTATTTTTGCTGGATCAAAAACATTAGTAAGACTTTGCTTAGCTATAGCTAATTATATAAACACATACATACATATATAGTCTCATTCCATCATATGCATAAATATATAAAGTGGTTGTCTTGCTTTTTGAAATCTCCTTATCTCGCATTAATCTTCTTCGCGGATCCCTCAAAGTGATGAAGATAAACACGAGCGTAATCTGTTATAGAATCTGAAGGACGTACATCGTCACTTCCTGGAAATTAACTTGTTTCCAGAAGTGTACTTACCACAACCCATCCACCCGTGAACGAAGCCTCCGCTGATTGTTTATGAAATTTTTACAGCCTCATCCCAATTTCTTCCCATGGGCTTTTCAGGGATAATGTGTGCTGGTGGCTCAGCTGCGACCAAGGGTGGGGGGTGGGGGAGCTCCCAGTTGACGAAATGTGCTTTCTTGCAACGTCGTCGTAATTAAAAGAGTTGAGAAAATAATCTTTAGGATAATTTCACCGCTGAGAGGTAGTTGCGGGAGATGCTTCTAAATAACTCTACCGTCTTGAATATTTAAGGAATAGCATTTCAATGCGGGAGTACGATGAAGAATAAGACGACGACGACGAAGAAGACGGCTTCTAGAGAGTCTGAAAATAATCCCGGCTGGAGCATAATACCCGGCAGAAAATGCTGACACTCCACCGGAAAATTAAGCTACCATCAGCAAGACTTCTTGGCTGTCTCTGTGTATAGAGTACACTATGCGAATTGGATCTCGGCCGTTTCTGTCTTGTCTTTAGTATGTCACAAATCCATCGAGGAAAGGGGAACTGCAGGAGAGAGGGTTTTGGTCTAGAGCCGGTCCCAGCCCGACTAAGATATGGGCCGGGGGGGAGATAAAGTGTAAGATGGGCGTTTCATTCATTTTCATGAAGTTGGCAAACAAACAAAATGCTATGCAAGCTTCCATCACTTTATATTAAGCCTCATTAAGTTCCATTCAGACCTAAGTCTCACCGCAGCCAGTATCCACATTTTCAGGGGATAATCGGAGGGGGGGAAAATAGGGCCCTGGGCCCGAAGCTCTCCGTCGCCATTGTGATCTGCTCTACTTACGATGTATCCTGGAGCGGAAGAGGCGCTCCCGTTTAAATAAAATTTCGCCATAAATCATTTCTGCTGAAAGCGGAACTGTTAAGTTGGATAATATGTCAGAGTTCAGTTTAGTTTCCAGGACCCGGGACCCGGGATCCGGGAGCCGGTGTCCCGTCCCTGCCGCCTCTATGCGCTACATAATTCTGGCCCTCCGCCCTTCGCATAAACCACCCTCACCACCACCACCACCACAATTTCCAGCTGGGCATGTGGGGGTGGGTTAAATTAAATAAAAGTTGAAAGTGAAAAATCTCGTCAGATAAATTAAGCTTACCCGTGTTAAAGTAGAAAACTGCAGCGAGAAGAAAATGTACCAAGTGGCAGTCCTGTAAATTCATGATGCAATTTCCCATATCTCTGGTCCTGGAGCTGGTTCTAGTGATGCTGGTGGATTTGTGCTCTCGTTCGTCGGGTCCGCTCCCTGCCCGGCTCCAGCTTAAGTGGAACGCTTTATCGCTATTTAGGGATAAAAATCTTCGGGCTGTTCCTTGCGATTTTCCTGCTGCTCCTGCTACTCCGGGGCAAACCGCTGGTTTAGCTGCTTCTGCTGCTCCTCCTGCTCCTGATGACGTCCTCCTTCCGACGAGCTGCGTTTTGGGCCCTTACCTCTGATGTTTTCGCTGCACCCCACTGGATCACTGCAAGGAAACAAGGATGAAGAAGAAGTTGAGAAATTTTGTCGGGTATTTCATTGGTTACATGGCGAAATAGAAAAAATCACATTATCCTGAGGGAAAGGGAAATGCATAAAAAAAAGCAATATTTTTTTTCTTTCTAGTTAAATGAGCGCCTTGGGGATGCACGGATGCGGGCTGTTTGGGAGAAGTGATTTGGGTCACTGTTCTCAAAAGATTAGGTGGTGAGGAAATTAACAGTTGTGTACTATGAAATCCTAGTTTTAGAGAAATTTCTGTACTTCGAGGATTTACAAAATTCTTCTAGATTTACTTTTTAGCATTTGTTGGAAAAATTAACAACATTTCTAAAAGGAAACAAAGTTTAACCTAACGAGTTAGTATAGAAATTCCGAGGAAGATGATATGGCACTATAATTTTTAATGCATTTCTCAAAATGATTGCATTTAGTCTATACGTATTACTTCTTTCTTTTATATCTTATCTCTTTTTTTTTTTAAATAAAAAGTTAGACTTACAGACAAAAAACAATTTTTCAATTTTAAACTTAGAAAAATAGTAATTGCTTGATAGCGGGTTAAACTACAATTTGTAGTTATAAATTATAAATTTTTAATTAATATTCCATAGTAAATTAAAGTAGTGTTAAGACACTACACTTGTTTTGGTATTTAAAAAGTTTTTTTAGCATTATGTCATGGTTTTATTATATTCAACTTTGAAAAATAGAAATATAATAAAAAGTATATCGTAGGTTATTTTAATATATTTAAATAACTAGAGTAATCACTAAGAACGTTAGGAATGTAAACAATTTTTTTTACTTTTGTCCAAAGCAAACCAAACTATACTTATTCTGAAATATTTCAACACCATATAATTTTTTTTCAATTTTATAGGAAATTTTACTAAAATAATTATTTTTTGCAACTATTTCAGTTTTTACTAACGAGAATACATATGTAGTTCTGCAAATCATTCACTTTTTTCTGTCTGTATATATGTACATACATTTGTATGTATATAGCTAATTATGGCGTATACCTATATATGATGGCGAATTTGAATAGAGAACAACTAACTTAGATATGAAAAAAGGAGGTGCAATCAAATTAATTACTTTATTAAGTAAGACAATTTTGTAGTGTTTTATATAACATATTAAATAACCTGATATAAAACTGGTGTAAGGGTTGTTGAAATAAGGGTCTTAAAATAGCCCAGTTTGAGGAGGTCTTTAAATTCCAGTGAATGTCTTTACTTTCCCCATTTCAGAGCATAAATAAAACATAGTAGGTATAGTACCAGCAAATATATTTCAAAGTACCCCCAGTAGTAAACATAAAAAGGATTCAGCTCCTTTCTGAAGATATCTCCGGGATTGCATTACAAAGCTTCAAAAACAATTGTTTTCCTCGACGAAATAAGCAATGTAGCCCGAGATGCCCGAAAGTTCCGGCACTTCCAGAGGGATCCAGAACAGCTTTCCGCACCATTTCCCATCAAAGGGACAGGCAGTGTCGCTCAAAAGTAACGAACTGGGCGTTCGTTTTGACTTCAATATATTACAATAGCACCAGAATTAGTTCAACATGAAAATGACGTAAAATCAGGAAAGTTTCACGTCCCGGACAGTGGCATCTTCCAGGAGAGGAGCCCCATTAATTCGAAGTAAACGCCTGTCCCGGCCCCACCACCGCCTCGTGGCTGGTGACAGTGACTTTATTCAGTTATCATCTGCAGAAGTAGGTAGTAAAACTTCAAATAAGAGAGGTTCTGACCCAGTTTTCTGACAATAATAAATTTTTATTATTTTATTAAATTGTCCAAGTTTGTGGCTCCACTCCAACTGGGGCTGGCACCCACTCCCCGGGCAACTCTGATGGGTGCTTCCTTCCACTTCGTCGTTGTCACACACCGCCGCCTCTGTCGAGGGCCCCAAAGCCCCAACAGCGACGACGACGACGACGACGACGTCCAGGACGCCGCGCCGCCCCCGAACAGCAGGAACAGCAAGGATTTTCTGTTTACTAGCTGACATCCTTTTTCTCTGCTGCTTTCCATGGAAGTTTTCTTTGTAATCCAAATTGTCGTTGGCCTGTGCTGTTTTCCATCTCTGCGTAAGTAGTTCCCTTGATTGCTGCCATTCTCTCCGGGAATTTTACAACAGTTTCGAAAACTGTTGAGGAGGAGGTGGACCAGGATCAGAGGGAGTCCCGGCTCCTGGGTCTGGTCTCTGAGCTGCCGAAAAGAAGATATCCTTCTCGGAACGCTCTTACAAAACCCAAAGAGCCGCAACGTAATTTTGGGAGTTTATTGAATGAGTTACATACTAAAATTGTACTACTATTCAATTAATAAAACATTTGTTCTAACACGTAATTTGATCCTTATTTAGATCATTCTCTAACAAATATATACATAAGTTATATTCTTGGATCTTATTGTTAGCAACGACCGTAAGAATTCCAGCCAATAAAATTAAACTACTAAATGTACTGGAACATTATATTTTTAGAATTTAAAATTATTTTTTTCTAGGAAAAATTACCAATAATTTTGCACTAGGTTTGCAGACATAATATTTTATTTTATGTATGTATACGAAAAGAAGGACTTTAATTCTACCTATTTTAATTAAACTTATAACTAAACAGTAACTTTTTCTAAAATATCATTTTCTTTGTTCTTATTTTCAAAATTAATTTAGAGATATGAATTTTTTACTGTAACGTGTTTTAGATATCCGCGTTGAAATTTTGTCGTACTGCCGAACTCAAGTCATGCGCTTGAGATTTAAAGGCTTACAAAGACTTCTCTTAAAATCGTAATAGTTATTGTCATTTAGATGGATTTTATTGAAAACGTTTCTAAATACAGGGGTTTAATTAATAAAACAAAGGAACTTAACGAAATTATTAAGGTAATAATTTGAAATGTCGTTTTCTTCAGAATTCGTGTTTTACCACAACCAGATCTTCAGTTTCCATGATATACGAAATTGTCGGTGCCCTCAGAGGATATTGCCCGCCCTTGGCCAATAAATGATGTATGTAGAACTCCCTAAAGGTTTTAACTCGTGGTTTTATTATATTTTAGAGCAGGGATTCCAGAAGGATAGAATAACTCCGCGGTTTCAGTTCCTCAGACTATTTTTAGAGATGTTCGCCAGATACGGGGCGGCTTAATCCCGAGAAAAGCGAACGTATTCCACCTAACAAAATGATAGTGCCCTCGTCCTTGGTGAAGCAAAAAATTCCGTCTAGGTTGCGCTAATATTACGTGCATGTTCCCGTGGTCAAACTTTTTAATTCAATTAGTTATCCCGAACTTCAGGTGAATATCAGATTTATCATTTTAGCAGCCTTGCTGCGCCGCCCGCCCCGTATGGGAGCTCGCAAAAGTTTTCCTAAAATTTTTGGGGCTCATTTAGATAGGTAGGTATTGTTCGTGATGAGTCGGGCAAGTTGCTGACTGAGTATGATTAATTTTTTCAACTATCCTCCTGTGTTCTTCCGCCAATTAATTTATGCGAAATGAATGCAGCAGAAAGGTTTCGGCGGGAACCCTGCATGAAAATGTGTTAGTGAGTTTTTTGAAAATAGTGCTTTAGTAAAAAGTTTGATTTGATTTGGAATTTCATATAATAGGCGAACTTTTATCAATTAAAATGTATGCATTGTTTGGCAGTTTAACTATATTACAAGAAAAAATATTTTTCCATTTCCATTTAGGATGGAATAATATATGTATGTCTGTCGATATAATGTTAGAAAATTACATTTATTTTTTGAATTAGTCTCATGTTAGTTAAATTAACATACAGATTTCGATAAAGATAAATTAACACACAAATGCAGTAGGCAAAGCAAAAAACGTACCACTTTTCTTTTATAAAAAAAAGAGTGATATTCAATGCCATGTACCTTGGTCAGTAATGAGTTGTTAATCAGTAAAAAATAAAGGTACATCATTCAAGTTTACAACTTCACTTAAGTGAAAGCCCAAGTCTTAGTCTAGAAATATCAGTTGGCATTTATTTAAATATCCCATTTTAAACACTTTGGCGAAAAAGTTTTTCACGAATGTGCGCTTGCCATTTTCTTTAATCGCCATCTATTGTATGAAATAATGTTTTTATTTTCGTATTCGCAATTATCCGGAAAAAATGTTATAGAAATTATCTGCTATTTGTTCAGGATCAAATTTAGTGTTGACCTTTATTATCTAACGCGGCAAACTGCGTAGGTCTTTTCTTCCTCCGGCTTCAAAAAGGTCAGCCCTTTACGAACGAATTTGCCATAGGCCAAGTCTCGGTTCAATGGATTGGAAGCAAGTTATGACCTTTTGAAAAAGGATAGTTTTTTGTTTAACTTTCACCATGAATATCGACTCAGCAGGAAATGGAAGTGTGGTACGCGAAATTTAGACCTGTATTTGGTGGCTACAATTTCGGAAATTATGAATTCATTTTTTCACCCTCCAACGCGTTTGAAATTCAGATTCAAAATCGGCACAATATTGAAATTTTTAGAAATTAAAATGGTTGAACAATAGAGAGAAGAATATTAATTAAAATGATTTGTTCATCTGCTGTGATGGTGCAATGAAGCAGAATTTATATCTGATTGAATTGTGGAGAATATGCGAGTAATAACAATAATTGAAAATACAAATATCTTCTGCCTTATAAATTTAATTAGTATGCAATTTAATTGTAATTTGACTCATGTTAGCATCAACTGAGCTCTGGGTGGTTAAACCGAGTTTTACACTTGGGCAAATTTCCAAACGTGGTTACCCAATCTTGAGCTTCTGAAACATAAACAGATCTCAAGGCAAATTGGCCAATAAGTGCCTTTGCTTTTCTAATTAATCAATCAGCTCATGGCAACCGCATGGTGGGGGTAATATCACTTCTAGTGGGCAATTATTGGGTGCAATCAAGCGAATTACTTATGTATGCCATCTACCCCTAATTGCTTCAATGATTCGTGCTGGCTCATTAGAGTGCAAAGTTAATTAAAATTCGGGACACCTCAAAGGGTTAGTTTGGAAATAAAAAAGAAGAACGATAAACGAAATATTGAAAAAAAAAAATCTTTTCTTGTGTATTCCCGAAGTGTAATCACAGCATCCCTCGGGGTTAACACTTCAGTTCCCAGTAAGTAACCGGAGCAACCTATTGACCCAATCGGAAAGTTTTGCAAATATAATTGCCACCCGCACCTACTTTTGCCTGTTATCGAATCAGTCGACCCTATCAGGCGAGAGTTTATCCCTTTACACTTTCGCAACCAATCCCCTGGAGCACTAAAGAAAAGCGGGTTGCTTTAAGTCCCTTGGGTTACCCCACGAGGGCCTGATGCTCGAACTTTTCAATTTAATTTTTCTCTTTTTTTTTTTAGTCGAGTGTTACATAAGCTAGCCCAATGGATGCTGGCGAAAAACCCTAGGAGCCCTACAAAACTTTAAAAGCATGATTTATCCGTTTTGCATAGAGCGATAGTGTCAAAAAGGGAAACTTTGCGCCTATTCGCAGTGGCGAGTGCGGGAGGAGGGTAAAAAAAGCGGGGTATCTACTCCAAAAATATTTGTTGAAAGGGCTTGTTGTGCAAATTTTCAGTGGCGTAGAGTATATAGCGTTTAGCATCCCCCTTCCATCTGCAATCACATTCATTTCGGGTATAAGGAAGAAAGTATGAATTTTGCACCCCCGCAGGATCATGCAGAAACTATAAAAAGCCCAAGTGAGTGGAGGCGGATGGGGCGCTCTCTTGAATAAATTCTTTTGTCATTAAGAAAAACTTGCGCCATTTATCTTATGGTTTATGACGAAACTTTTGCCCTCGTCCTACCACTCAAGAAGAAGAAGAAGAAGTAGATCCTGGAGAGTATGCTCAGGGAGCCCCACCACTTGCAGGTATCCTGTTTCCGTCATGTTAGCAATTCTGCCGAAAGGCAGACTTGCCAGGCATGAAAAAGATAAAAAAGTAAACGTATTTACGACTTGGCTGCAATTATTTTCTATTCATGACGGCGCCCCAGACCAGTGTGCATAATGGGCGTCCTTCGGGAGCCCCTCTTATGCCAGGCGGCGTAGACGACGACGACGACGACGACGACGACGACGACGATGGCGCTAAGTACTATTGGGGTGTGAGAGGGTGGAAGGGAGTTTTTGTTTTAGACAACTGCTAGTAATCAAGGAACATTACAAACTTGCCTGGTCCTCCCATTGACCACCCCCTTCCTCTATTATCCTACACCACCTACGCCTCTGGAACTCATTAGGAACTCCGTGTCCCTCGCTGATTTCGCGAGCTTTTTTTTTCCTTTTTGTATTTTCCAACCCGACCCCACCCCTCGTAGATTTGTACTCAACGAGTGCTAATTGCTCGACACTTAATTACAGAAGGGACAAACCACGGCATAATGGGGTCTCCTTAATTATTTACGAAAAGAGAGAGAAAAAAATTACTACCACCACCGAAAACTCTTCCTCTTTCTTCTCGCGATGATCTTAATTAAATATTACAACACTTTTAGCCCGCCTAGTTTCCTCAAAGGGAAACTGGTTCATTGGGACTATTCGTGCGGATCATTTCAAAAGAGCCCTACCGCCGTCCCCTAGGGTCCGGGCCGCAGCTACCCTGACGCGCCCCAAGGACCTTTCCGTGCTAATTAGGAAGTAGCGTGTAATTAACCGAGTTTTTTTATTTTTTTTATTTTTTATTCTACTACTTTGGCTTCTTGGTGCTCTGCTGCTGCGTTTCCTAGACTAGAAATTTAGTTTTCAAAACAAAATTAATTAATTAGATCGGACCAGCTGGCGGTTTAAATAATTCCGAACTTTAGGGGGCGAAAGTCCGGCTGCAAACATTTTTATGCGCCTTTCCCTTTTAAATTTTCACAAAAGCTCAGACCGGGTGAGATCCAAGAGATGGCTCCAACAGACGGGAAAAAAAGCGCCAGCTTATTCTATTAACCGACTTAAGTGGTTTATGAGCCACTTTTTTTAAAGGGCGCTAAATGGAAGAAGGTTTCCCGATGGTCGTCGACCTCCATGTGGAAATGCAGCAGACAGTCAATTCCAGTTCATTTCATTTTGACCTTATTACAGTCGACGTACGTTACGTAAAACTTTACTATACATTCACTTTTTAACACTATGGTGGAGTAGCTGAGAACCTTTTGATGGTCGTGTCGAACTCAAAGAATATATGTATGTAATTTGTTTAGAATGTTAGCTCTATCATGACCAGCTTTGATGAACTTACATACAACGATTGACTCAGGACAGGACGTAATATGATGAAGAGCATAATAAAATTTAAATTAACTTGTTTTGAACGACATGAAGTACTTAGTTTCTACAGGATCATTTATTTTTAACGTGAAAATATCTTCTATGTCTCTGAATATATGAGAGCCGGTTCGTGAAATCGGAACTTTAAGACGAATTTAGCAAGCCAAAAAATCTTTTTTAGAGCGAGTAAAAGAGTTTCGATCCTGGGACTGAAATAAGCATGTCGAACCAAATCATGCAAAATATTCAAAACTCTTTCAATCGCGCAGGCGTTTTCATGTAAAACAATGGCAATTAAAAAAAGTTATTTTTTATAGTAATCTATACTTTCACTCGCGAGATTAATATAATTATATTATAACAAAGAATTCAATAAAATTATTTAGAAAAACAATATTAAAAATAAAATATAACGCCCGAGAAAATCCTGGTTTTCAAAAGGGAGAAAAAATATAGTTTGAAAACAGTGTTCGGTGGATATTGGCAACGTCAGTAAGCGAGAGTGTTAAAAAAATGTATAGTAAGTATTAAAGTAATATTTTGCAATATGCAATTTCTGTTATTATTTTTCCCTTCAAAATTGTACTATACATCTAACTATCATAGGAATTAAAAATATTAAAAATAAAATGAAAAATAAAACCTTGAGCTGTGACGACTACAAAATATCTTCAGTATTACTTCAATGCAGAGCAAATATTGAAAACTGTTCTGACATGTGTAAATATTTAAATGAAATAGAGGAAAAGCAAAGGAAAATCATCTTTTACTTAAAGAAAAATTGCGTTGACTTTAGTTTTTCTTCTTCATTTTCTTAGTTTTTTGTGAGAAGGATGAGGGAAAAAATCGGATGAAGCTCAATGTGAGATGCCAGGGGAGAGGGTCCGGATGGTCTTAAGGGTGAGCAAAACAAACCCTTTGGAAATGTCAGAGACACTCGCTGGGTTTTACATAAAAGGGAATGTGAAAGAAAACATATTCTGGATAAGACAAAAGTTCTTCCCGGGGGGATTAGACCCAATCGATTCCCTTTCGACGAAAAGCGACCTTCCTCGGGAACAATGCATCTGCCCGAGACAGATGTCTTTAAACAAATGATTTGGTGGGATACTCCCCCTCGGCCTGCCGCCTCTACGGCGTCTTTAATCAAAGCAGATTTTAACAAATTCCCTTAGATAATGGATTTATGTCATGTACAATCAGAGGAGGAAAACGGTGTGCGATTATGCCCACTTCGTGATCGCATTCGTTAACCTTTATGTAATTCCTCAGTGCGGCCCTGATACAATTATCTTCCTCCCGAGGGAGGACCGGGACGACGGGGGTGCGCCAAACGTTCCCCGGGATTAGGTGGCTCCAGCGGGGATTTATTTATTTGCACATGATGGCAGGATTGTTTCTCTTTCTTCATAAGAGCATGAGGGCTATAAATTATTCCCCCGAATGTTATCTTCCCGTGATATATGTTGGTTCTCAAGAAATGTAAACAATTTGGCCATTCCGCCTATTTGGAAGGAGCTTACTTCGCCTTTTTAAAGGCCCACCATTTGGGAGAGGTTTTATTTTAATGATTGCAATTGATAACTAAACATTTTTTCTATGGCGAAATGGGAAAATAAGAAATTTTCACCTACTTACAAAGCAGAGATTTTAAGAAGAATCAGATGGATCTGGTTAAAAAGTTCTTTATTTTAAATGTTTTGCTCAAGCAAATTAATGTTGGTCCCATTTCTATAGGTATTTGCTTTTAATTCCAAAATTTAGAAAAGGCTTTTTTTTGTAAAGTTTTTAGGGATATTGGCACATATGTTTACGTTTAGTTTTGTAGACACTAAAATAATTCTAACTGGAAAAAAATTAAAATCTGTTAAAAAACTACGAACTGATAATTTCAAAACCATAATTTTTAAAATTAAGTTTTTTACTTTTCAGCTAATAGCGCTTTACTGACAAATAAGTGAACTCAGCTTCGTTTTACATACTACTTTTGCTTCGCATTTTTGCTCATTATAATGAGTAGCTACCGGTAAAAAATAAGTAAAACAGTAATCAAACAAAACACAAAACTAGTACTACTACTTAAATTTACTATTTTTGTTATGTATCTAATACGACATATTAGTTTTTATATAAAATTTAATAATATCTCCATTTTTTAGTTTTTGTATTAAAATTAAATTTGGTCTTATCTTTAATTCGCTCTAAATTGATTGACTTTCTATGTCGTTATGCGTATGCCTAAATAGAAATAATATGTAGGTATGTAAAATTTAATGTGAAGAAAATCTTTTAAAATTAAGTGATGTACCAATTTATAAAAGTATTTTTTTTAAATATTGCATTTTATTTACTTCATTCAAACATATTTTTATTTTAATCTTTGCTTTAAAAAAATAACATTTTGAATGCCCCTCTGGCTTGGTTACCTAAAATGTTTGGCTAGGTTACTTCTGGTTACTGAAATTTTGGCCAGATGAGGTGTGGTTCGGCTGAATCCATTGTTACGTGCTTGTTCCACTTAATTTCGTGATTGCACAGAATTTTCACAAAGGCCCGCTGGAGGATTTTTTGTCCGGATAAAAAAGGATCCACATCGATTGTCTGTGCCACACACAGATTCTGAAGCATTTCATGCATACAGCAAACATTTTTTAATGATAAATGAACATCAAAGAACACTTAACCCTTTCGTGGAATAACGCGGGGCAGAGGCGCTGGATGATGGGCGCTTAAAAGGATCAGAGCAGAAGAGGAGAGCATGACCCCGGCAGACGGGGGCCCCATCAACCTCTGAACAAGCTTAATTCCCAGAAAATGAAGCTGGGCCCGGATTTTGGCGAAATAAAAAGTTTTTGGGAAGAAACCCTACACTTGAGGACCACTTAACAGATCCCGTCTAATTAAGACACCCAATCTTGGCACGCGTCCATTCGAATAAATTCGGAGGAGAGAATAACTTCGCTGGCGGGCGACTTCGCGGGGGTTTGGAGGTATTTTCACCACCCCTACCCGGCGGAAAAGTCCGCCCATCTCGACTACTTGAGATAATCCGATAATCGGGCTGAAGCTGTGGTGTTAATTAAACACAAGAGGACCATCAGGCGATGGCCATGCTATCCCGGATTTGATTGCATTGGGAATTGGGATAAGTGGCGGATGATGCACCACCACACGGACAGTGGCTGTCCCGTAAAAGAAACGAGGGCTGTTTTCCGCCCCCGACTTTTTCGCACAGAGCCCGAGGGATGGGCGGGAGCATGTGAAATGGGCACCCCGAGCAGTGGGGCTGTGTGTCATTTAATTAGTTGTGCGCTTCAAGAAGGCCGACTTTTATTAAATGAAAAGAGCCAGGTAATCCGCATGTAAATTTACCTCTTTTGGAGGAGCAGCGCATAATTAATAATTCGTGCCAGAGCAATGCTAAAGTTTTAATGAGAACCTCCTTCCTAAAAGTATGGTGGGGCTTAGGGAGCCTGGACGGGGGTGGTTCGGGGGTTTCGAGATTTAGAAGTCGCCTCCATTTTAGGTCTTTTCATATGTCTAACTCCCGCAGGATTCCTTTGATCTCGATCATGTCACATAATTATTTACTGCGTTGGCGGGTAAGGGTTTGGGAGTAACGCCTTCAGGTCAGTCACATGTCACCGTGACTCCTGCCGAAACGATGACGATGACGACGACAACGTCAACCCCACCCTCTTCCTGAATTAATTCTTTTTGCGTGTGACTGAATGTGATATGCGTGACAAATCACGGAATATGATAAATTTGGACGGGACTTCACGTTGTGACGCCGTGTGTCGGTCGTCGGTCTTTCAGACGCTGCTCCTTTTACTCTCAGATTTTCGGTGGAATTGAATCATTTTTCTTGTCGACGTGTGTCTTTTTTGAAAGGTCGCAAGTAGAAGGCTTCTTGCTGTGAGCGATATAATTTCACATTTGAAAAATTAAGGTGAACTCTAATAAATTGAAAATTTTGTGAGATGAGAATGGTAAGGGTTTTTGTCTAGCCAGCCAGTTTTCTTTTGATATGGATTTTAAGGTGGGAGAATACCACGAATTTTTTCCTTAATGGAAAAATTTTAAATTTAAAAGGTTCAGTTTTTTTTTTTTAAAACCTCATCAAAGATTTTCTTTCATGTGCATATAAAGCATACATTCGCTTTGACAATTTTGATTGAGAAAATTTCGTTTGCACCATATTTAGCTCGTTATATTAAGCTGTAATATCAGTTTGAAGTTTTTTACTGGCTTTAATAAAAACATCTCAAAGATGATATCAACCAACATTTATTTTCTTAAAATATCACGTGTTTTGTTATACATTTTCAAATTATGAATGCATTTTTATCTCGAATTCATATTTTCAAAGTCGGGGACCAGTAGTACTGAAATAATATTTATCCGATTGATTTAAAATTTTAATTGTAGCTTCTTAAATAGTGTAAACAAACTTATTAGATACTACTACCTTTTAACCCAAATAAGAAAAAAATATTTTTCACCCTTGATTCTCTGTCATGAAGTTCTATGAAGTTCTATTCTTTGCATAGTTTAAAACGCTCTTAGTATCCAGAAAATTTTCCCTTACAACTTTAAACGCTTGCGAAATTCCAACAATTTCTGTTTATTTTTCAAACTAAAAATGATAGTGTGACTTTTTATTGGAATAATAAGAAAGACCAATTAAAACCAGATTTCAGAAACACACTGGCTCAATTGTCCAGGATAAACTAAACTTTGAGAGTTACCTAAACATTGGAAGGAAACTGGCTGCAGAAACAACCACGGATAATTTAAAACTTTTTCATAACATTGACGTCCCAGACCGGCATCAGTTCTCCAGGTGCTTGGAGATGGTTTGGTTGAGTTGTGGGCCAGGTGAGGAACGAGCATAGCCACCCTGCGACTGATTGTTCATATTTCATGATGTTGTGATGGAAGTATGATCCTGCAAAAAGGCGTGGACTATGAGCCCCCCTTCTCATTGTCTAAGTTCACTTTCAAACTATAGTCCTAATCGCCTCAGGCCAGATCAGAAATTTACTTCAACCTTTCACCTGGATGTTGAGCAACTTGGCTCCTGATGGATTAGTGGAAATTTAGTGCTCGCCCGAGTTAAAGTAAGACTTTAGGTGTAGTTGTGCAGAAGTTGGCCTCTGTACTGCAAGTTGATTTGCTTAATTAATTTTAAGGTTGTACTCAATTACAAGGTATTTATATAGTTTATTTAGACTTGTTTCACAACTTCTCTTGGTGGTAAAAGCTTCAAGATGTATCTAATTTCTCACCTCTGGTGAAGATTTACGCGATTTGGAGATTCAGACTCAATTAAGGTAATGGTTTCGCAATTTCAAATTAATTTAAAGGTCAAAGTATCATCTTCGCCAATTATCAAAGGAGAACCACATTGAAAATTTGAATAAGATGGTTGTAATTAGTGACTTAGCTTATCTTTGGAGTTAAGGAACGCTATATCTATACATACTAATTAAAATTTATTAAAACATTGCGTATCGAGTCTTTCAAGGTTATATGGATGGAGAGAAAAATTCTAAAAACTGTTACATTAGGAATGTGTACAAAAGGTGTCGTTTAAAATTTATGGAAAAACTGAAGATTAAAGCGATTTGTTTTGGAAATAATAGTTCTCGAAATCAACTGATGATGATATAGCAATAGATTTACGATTTTTCGTTGAAGGAATATGCACAAAGCTGTTTTCAAATTAAGTTCTATGATAAATCTTTCTAGTTTTCTCATCGCTGGCTTTAGACTAATAGATACTTGATTGTTTTTTTCAAATAGGATGAGATCTAATTAGCTAAGCTTTGATGATTTTTTTTTTCAAAATACAAAGACCCGCGAAATTTGGCTGATTTAACAATTGCTTTATGTAATTTGTGGGCTGCTAAATTTGAAAAACATCAGAATGTGGGAGGCTTTTATGTTGCTTAATAAAAGTACAAACATTCAGCTACTACATAAAAATACGAAAAGCTTTGTTTCAATTAAATTTTTTCATAAATGAATTTAGCGGATAGGTACCTACGGATAAATTTTGAATGAAGATGCGCAGGAGAAATATTTTGAAATACGTGCTTTTCTCAAAACCAAAAGGAAATATGTTAAATGTATGTGTGTATGTTATACAGAATTCATTTATATGTCATTTTAAGTTTTTTTTGTCCCCTCAAAATTTTCGAACAAACTTTCAACATTTTAAATTCTGGAACTTCATTGTACGAAAAATTTGTAAACCTTAAATTTTTTACAGATTCTTAAGAATTGCTATTTTTATAAAATTGAAAGTAAAATTGTAATGTTGTAAGAAATTAATTTCCAAATTATTTTAATTTCAAATCCTTAACGCTATAAAATGACTTTAAAGCAAGGAACTAGAAAAAAAAATTGTAAGGTTGGACGCCTCCAAAAAGTAGCAGCAGGACTGGAGAGGAAAAAAGTTTCTGCCTCAAGGACAAAAGGATAGTCCAATCGGTGAGAAATGGACCAATCTGGCCACCCTGATCGCGTCGTGCCTGGCGAGATAATGAGGGGAATCATCTGGAAATCAATGGGAGCCCAAGATGGGAATACCGGCAGTTCAGGAGCTAGTTCAGAAAAATCGATTATGTCCCGATGTATCCGCTCCGCTATAACTCCATAAAATCTTATAGCCATAATGAAAGTTTTCAACGGATGCGGGGGTGCTATCGAGCGTTTTTACAGCTAAGACCTTCCTGGAGCTTCCCGTCGATGGTTTCGAGCCCCACCAGAAGATTTATTTCGCATTATACCGCCCTGGTCCCGGTCCCGGTCCCGATCCCTTAAAAATGTGGGAAACATCACAAACGGGAGGCGGGTGATTTTAAAGGTGCCCGGCCGGTCTCCTCGTCATTTCACTTTTTTTTTTTTTTGCAATGATCCCTTCGATCCCACTGGACCTAGTCCTGGGACGACGGTGACCCACCAAACCTCAGAAGTAACCGCGGCCACCCCCGATAAGAATCGGATGATTGGCGCTAATGATTCCAGGTCTGAGGCAGTGGATCTCATTAAGGCTAATCCGGGAGCGGGGATGATTTGCAATAAGCTTAAGTGGATGGAAAGTTGTGTGTCGGACATGGTTGGCATAAAGTTTCCCTAATCCGCCGAAAAATAAGATTTTTTGGGCTTTTGAGAAAGTTCTAAGGTACCTACTGAGTGTATAACGAAGGACATGGGACCACATTTCTCCTTCCGGGCTCCGGGGGACCTGTTTACACTGTGCCGAGAATCCTTAAGCTTCCTGACAAAACGTAGGACCCTCAAGAGGACGACGAATTATCTTAATATGCTTAACACTGCTAATCCCTCAAATTCCCCGAAGATAAACAAAAGGTCGAACAAAGTTCTTAAGTGCTCTGCATGTTGCTTTCCCCCGCACGCAGGGGGCTCCCTGGCATTAATAAGTTCATTTCATAATCAGACGTGGAATGGGGCCTTGTCTTGTCCTGTTCTATTGGGGGATGTCGGCGAAAAGTTAACTTTCCGAAATTTTCTGAATTTATTGAATTAAAATTTTGCGAAATTCATTACCGCTGTTGGGCTCTTCACAAGCCCTGCGAGTCGCCTATTTTTAAGGTCAGCCGCAATGGGTCCTTAGAGGAAAGAACAAGGCAGGGTCTTTGAATATACATATCTCCCAAGTTCCGAGAACATTTTAAGATGGTATTGTTGTCTTTATTAATTAGCGATTTTTTTACTTTGTTTCACTTTTAAGTTTGTCTGAAGGCTTTGAATTATTGCGTTTTATTTAAGTATATTTTATTGACTGTGGCAACTCAAATATAATCTTGTCCCATATAGGTACATGCACTTTTAAAATGTAAAATTTGATAACAAAAATTAATAAATACTATTATTTATATTAATTTTTTAATTCTACAATTAATTCTAAATATGTTTTCCAACTTGGTAGTAGTTTTGTAGTTTGTAGATTTGTAACTAGAAAATTGTAGAAGCATACGACGAGTTTCGTTATGTATAAGAAGCTATAGTTTCGAAAATTAAAAAATGTATTGTCAATGTTGATAATTTTTTTTATGTTAATATAGATAATAATTGAGGATCTTATTTTATTGGTTTTTGTTGGTAGGCTCACATTAAAAATAAATATAAAACTTATAGTCAAAAGTATAACTGCATCATTGATTCAAAAAATTATTTGTTGTTGGTTTACACGACTTAAGTGAGCGAGTTTAATTAATATACTTTTTCGCAAAAAATTGAAGTATATGTATGATAAATTCGACGATAAATTAGTCGGTAAACTTAATTAATACTTTACAGTGTTTTCTTAAATCTTCAACTTTTAAGAAATAAAACGAATTTTTAAAGTCATTAACTTATCAAAGAAAATAGACCTTGAAGCAGCTTTCGTGATACAAATTTTTGTATTAAGAATAAAGAAGGTATAAAGTTTCAATTCTTTAGAAAAACTTTTCATGGAA
Source organism: Machimus atricapillus (assembly GCA_933228815.1). Classification (NCBI taxonomy): domain Eukaryota; kingdom Metazoa; phylum Arthropoda; class Insecta; order Diptera; family Asilidae; genus Machimus; species Machimus atricapillus. The sequence goes on from OW121785.1 coordinate 11,537,625, forward strand.
AAATGTTTTCTGTACAGATTTAACAGGCTCATTTTACACCGAGTATTTGTTCCAATTTCAACTGAAAAATGTTGCTGAAGGGCTTGGGGCTTTTTGGTTTCCTGCGTTTGCAAATACGACCAAACCCTAAGGCGTCGCCGAAATCCACTGGAAATTCACAGCCGAGCTGCCTCATTATCGAAATTGGGCCATAAGTCCGTCGAAAAACGCAAAATTCCCTTCGACGGATTCATTGGGCAGGATTAAAGCAATTACCAAATTGCAGCAGTTAATTAAATTGCATCCCGCTCCCGGTGCTGGCCGCAGCACCTGGAAGTGATTTTGATTTCGCATTCGATTTTTACGAATCACTAGGCGACTTCCATTGTGGGAACTTGGGCCGCTGGGAGCGCTAGATTTACATAAGTGATCAGCTTCACTTAATTTCAGCTAAAATGAAATATCCTCGAAATGGACATCACGCGTCCACTGCAGCTGTGATTGGATTTAAGGAGATGCTCCGATGGTTGGGAATTCAATAAATTTTTACTATAGGAGGCTGGATGATGGTGGGAAATTTATGTGAAAATCGTGCGTTTACCTCTCTATCGCCTGGAGGGTGGTCTATTTTGGGGGCAGTTATTAACAAAAACCACAATTAAATCGCGATCGGGCGATCGAACAGTTTCGACCACAGATTGTGCGACAAAATATTCGCTGAATTTATATCATCGGTATAAATCCGCTGCCAGATTAAATAGCATACAACAAAATTCCCGAAATTGGGGATGTGTCTGCTGGATCCTGGACGTTAACCGGGCAAATGGGGATCCGACGTGTAGGTGTGTGTTGTATATTTGTATGTTTATATGTTACGAATTACAGCATCTGGCTCTTCTCTGACTAAATTTCACACCATTTACTTTTGCAAAATGAACACCTTCAAAACATTAATTTCACACTCAAATCCGCACTTAATCCCTTAATTGAAGTTTACACTCATTTCCTGCCGTACACGTTAAATTAAGTCACACATTTGTACCCCGCGGATGGGTGCCGGCGATACGACGGCTACGGGACTCCCAGGGCTCCAGCTGGATGGTGCGATGCTCCTGTTGGATGATGAGACAGCGTTGGGCCCACCGCTGCTAAATAGTTGGGGACATTTTAAAGTGGCAGAAGGCGTCAGGATATTTTGATGGGGCTATCCCTCTTTCACTATCCCCCTCCGCTGGAGTGGCACGTCACGGGATGCGGTTGAATATGATAAACGTTCCTGCTTCGGCTGGCTTGGTCATAAATATGGAAAATAAACCAAGAGGAAAAAATAAAATAAAATAAATAAATATAAAAAATGTAAAACACTTCCGCCAGCGGCGCGCTTAATTTAATTCGCAATTATCAAATGGGGAAAAATTGTTGAAATGCGACAATTTGGAGTCGTGCCCAAGTGCTTGAAAATTGCTCGATTTCCAGTTGTGTGGGTGACGATGATCCCGGGAAATGGGAACGGAGCCTTACTTCCCTTCTGAGGGTCACATGTAAGCCGGCAAGGGCGATGCTTTTAATTTCCTAAATTGAATTTTCAAATTCAAGTCAAAAGGGACTTTTCCTTGAGCGGCGGCGTACAGATTCAAATAAGGGGGATGGATTTAAACTCAGAGAAAAATTTACCTTCAAGTTAAGAAAATCGTAAAAATTATCAACACGCTTTTCTTCCAGGAAGGTAACTAAATTCAAATATAAAAATAATCTATTTAAAAATTTGACTAGATTATATCTTTTAAAGGCATTTTGATTAAAATAAGATGAAAATTTGAAATACAAGCACGTAAATACATCGGTCTGACCTTTTTAATTTCCTTTAATTACTTGACGAGACGACACTCTACTCAAAGATATAAAAAAGTTGTTCTCTTTAAAGAGATATTTTATAGACTTAAATATGTACTTAGTAAAGCTTAGCCTAATGTTAAAATATTTTTAAAAATAAGGGATATTTATTAATTTAAAATATATATTACTCAAAATAACAATGATTTACTTGATCAACAAAATTTTGTTAACGTACAATTTTCAATTTTAAATACAACGTAATGCTTTATTGTTTATTTTCCTTTGTTATGTATTTGTATGTTCATTTTAAATTCTATTTGAATAAAACCTGAAAAAATCTAAAAATTTAAGTAATACCTATTAAAATTGTTTTTAGACATAAAAGATATTTTTTCACGATCCGACAGAATAAGCACCATGGGGATTTTATAAGCGTATTCGATCACGGTCCGAGAAAAAATGAGTTATTATTTGTTCTTAGTTATGTAGAACTTCATTTTTTTAGCGAACATAACAAAAAAAATATTTTACATATAATAACTTATACTTATACATAATATAATAAATAACACAAAGGAAATAAAAGCATTATCGGAAAAGTCTATATGGAAGTCTTTGTTCAGTATTCTTTGTTATGAATGTTCAAATGTTGTAAAATATAAAATAATTTCCCTCAATTGTTAAAACAATGCTTTTAAAGTGCATAGAAATCATAAAAATGCGAATATCAAAAAGAAGTGAAAAAATAAACGAGTATTTGCCATACGATAAAAAAACATGGAACTTTAACAACCCAATGAATTTGGTGAAATTTCCAGGAAATATTGTTTGTGATATTGCTATTTTTAAAATCCCTCCATTTTTCGCAATTTTTTTACCTGTATACAAATATTCGGTATTAATAACCCTCTTTTATTTTATATTTCATGCGAATTTATCTATGTAAATAAGCTCATCAATTTTTTTAGTGCAGAGTTTTATTATCGTTCCAGGAAAATGTAAATTGTAGGTATATGAAATTTGCGCAAATTAGCGAGGAAAAGTGTTAATTTTATTGCATCAAAATTTTATGGAGAAAACTGGTCATAAGTGAAAAGTTTAGCAAATGAGAGAACTATTAAATTGAAAAGCCTATTGTTTATAGTCTTGCAGAAAATTCTGAAGTAATTTTAAATGGAGAAGATGTTATTGTATTTCTCAAATAAAAGAAAACATTTAAACGTAGGTATAAAAAGTACCTAAGACACGAAAATTTTTACTTTGGGTTGTGCAAGTGTTGACATTTTTCTAAATCATGTATTATTATTGTTATTACTATTATTAATTAACTATACATCTTTTTCCATTATTTCCTTTGAAATCATAGCTGACGTAAGACGCTTTTTAGCCATTTACATAAACATATAGATTGAAGATGGACTTGAAATTGAATGAAATTAACATTCTGCATATTTTTTCTTAGTTCGTTTCAATAAGGCTTGTAATTTTATGTTTCTCATATTTTAAATCTATAAGTTTTCTAAAAAAAATTATCATAATTTGCTTGATATAGGTACAAAGAACAAAAAACCCGCCATGTATTAGGATTATATACATATTGTGGATTTCTCGAAATTTATTAGAACTTAGTGAGAAAAATTTGTCAGAAAAAATAAGTTTTAAGTTCTAACTAATGCTATAGTTAAATGTTGAGACATTTTGATTTTCTATGCTACAAAAGAGAACTTGTGGATGTATGAATGTTTGTATAAAGGTTGGAGGGTTTGTTTTTTCCTTTTTCCAGTACTTGACCCTAAAAATGAACTATCTCTCGTAATTTTCAACATGATAATGCTCCTCAATATCATATATACGAAAGTAGATTAAAAAGATATCTGAACAAACTTTTGAGGTCATCACAAGTTAAAATGCTCTGCTGGTGCATTCCGGAAATTCGGAGTAATATAAAGAAAAGCAATTAAAAGATTGAATGGGATCGTTTTGACCTTCTAAAAGCATGAAATAAACGAGGAACCCTCTCTCTGCCCCAACTGCCCGCACTTTGGCATCGTTTCTGGCCACAACTCGAGAGAAGCAGCAGTAGGTCCATTAGCCACAATAACACACTCCTCCGGACCACCCCCTCACCATGGGGTCGTTTTAAAACAGAAAGGAAAATTCCCTTCTTTCTCGGTGGAGAGTGCGGGCAGGTGAAACGGCAGGTGGGCGGGCTAGGTGCAAATGAATTAAAAAGGGCATTTCAAGAAGGGCTGCTGGAGGAGCGGAAATGAATTCGACGGTAAACAGAGGAGCCGCCTACGCAACAAAATAAAATAAATGGGATAAATGCGACTCTGGAGGGCCTTGCACTTACCAAAGTCCTTGACTGCAGCGTGCGGCGTGCGGCGTGTGGCGTGTGGCTGATGCTGAACGTATTCTGTTGGCTGGAGGGAGGTTGGGGGGTTACATCACGGATTCAGTTCACACACTGCTGGCATACAAAATTTCGTGTTTTATTTATTTTATTGATCCCACCACTGTGAGTTGGCAGAGGAATGCCTGTTTCGGGCCTGTCCTCGGTCGAGCCAAATCAATTTAAATAATTTTTATTTTATTTTATTAAAAACCCCAACTTTTTGCACCGCACTTCACACAGTAGGACCCTGTAGAGCACTAACTACTTGTCCCCGGAAGAGTGGGGCAATTTTTCTGTTTTTTTTTTTTTTTATTTCTTTGTATCTTCCCTGTGGCCCCCTTTTTATTTTTATATTTTAATTAAGGAGTCTGAACATGCATCCAGATGATGCGACAGGAGGTTATCCCGCCCGATAAAATTTCACTTTCGGTTACCACGGCACAAAAATCGGGACTGAGATTCACAAAAATTATAAAACGCACTATTGCACTATCGCACCGTTTTTTTTTAAAGGTGGGAATTAAAACCTTTTGGGACACGGAGGTATCAATCAGTCACGACCGGAGGTCGCATACTACTTCGACTGTCGCGAACTTGGCACACGGCACACGGGGGCTGGCTCCCGCAAAGACGACACAGAAAACACAGCGGAAAGTCAGCACCTTGCGAACACCACCTTGGGCGACATCACTAACTCATCTGGAAGCCTCGAAACTTTTGCCCTCCTTCCGCATGTAAAGCTACATGTGATTGTTTCCTCCGGGAGGCGCATCCGGCTCTCGATTGATCCTCGCCCTGGAAGTCATGTAACCGAACTGTGGGGCTTCGGCTGGCGCGGGGCGTACGCAACTCTTCCAGGGGTTTCTTCCAGCCGAAGCACCCCCAAAAGTGGCGGAGGAAAGCCGCTTCGGCGAAGGTATCCTGGCATACCGGGAGCTTTTCGGGGGGAATTCCCGTCTGCTTGTGTCAGTGTTGCCGTCACATTGAAGGAGAAAATCACAAAATTTGACCCACAAAATTAGTAGAACATAATATAGAAAAAAGAAATCCTTGGTACATAAAGGGTTTTTGTTTTGGACCGCTAATTACAAATTCGAAATAAAATTTTCAAAAATTAAAATACTGAGATTCAAAATGCTAAATTTCTTTACGAAATTTGGTATGATGGGATTTTATAGGTTGATAATAACGAATTCATAGATTTCAAAAATTCAAATTCAAACAAATTTTACGTTTCTGCTCCAATATTTTGAAACAAATGTTAATTTTAGAAATTTAGTATTGATTTTGCAAAAAGATATGAATATGTATGTTTCAAGTATATTTTTATGTTTTCCCACATCTATAAAATAGAAGACGACGAAATTCGGATGTATTCACTTTGAATCTGCTCTAAATATTTAGAAATTCGAAAGATAAATTTCAGTATTAATATACAATATAGTGCAAATTAAAATAAATAAAACGGGGTTAAATGAAAATATAATATAATGATTATATTATATGATTCGAACAGAAAGAAATGTACAAAATTTTTTATTTATTCTACACCTATAGGTCTAAACTTAATCTTTGACGCACTACTTTTACATAATATTCAGAAAATGCAACTAATATCAGCCGTAAGTGCAGTTCTATCAGACAAATTTTATGAGCTGTTCCTTTTTTGACAATCTTTTAATGAGGCAACTTAAAGTGAATCGTACATAGTTTTTTTTACTAAAAGTGGATAAGGTAATAAGTAGGCAATTACTTTCTAGGCTCTTGAACAAATACTTCCTATGTTTGTTTATGACCCTTAAATTTTCGAAGTTAAACAATTTTATTTTTCTGTGTGTAAATTCTGTGAATTTTTCGAATTATTCTTTAAACACGATATTTTGTTTATAATTTTCTAAATACAGTATCTTTCATAGCTACTCTTGGAAATACATAGCTTTGGGGATCATATACATATCTTCATTTTTGCGACGAAAAAAGCTTACTAAATCCCTTTTTGGGTAAACATTTCTCAAAAAAATTTCAAAATTCTCATAAACCTCGATTTCAATTACTTTTTTCGTTCAATTGTTACAATAATTCGATTCAAAAAAACCCAATCAAATTATTTTGACGTTCGATCGACTTATTTTTACTTATACCTTATACCTAACCACTTAAAATTGTGGATTTTGATTTTCTCTGAACCAGAATCTCCCCTTAAAACGTCGGTAGAAACGGTAACAGTGTTCCTGTTCTAGTTGTGGATGATGGCGTCGTGCGCATGAGAGCTCCTCAGCGTCGCGGCGGCGGCGGGTACTCCCCGCCGCTGAGGGTGTGCGCCGCCCCGCGTTAATCCGTGCAGGGTGGCCCCTATCAGATGATGTGAACATCCAGAGCACGACTAGATCAAGATGAGAACTTTTATGTGCGCCCCATCAGTTTATGACTGATGATGACATGACAGATTTGGTACATTCGGATGCTGCCTGAGATATGAAGGGCCTAAACAACTCTGATTTGTGCTCTGCGGCTCGTCGTCGTGTCGCTAATTACCCGAGAAAAGTGGCGGCTCGCTCGCTATCTGTGGCATCCAATTAATCCGATTTTTCCTCATTTTTATTTATTTTTTTTTATTTTTCTATCTTCTAAAGAGGAAATCTGGTATCTGGGACTTTCGCCCGGGGCCGCGCTGCCGGGACTTGTGGCGCGCGGTTCGATTGCAATAAATTAGCGGCCCCGCTCGGAATGGGATGTTTTGTTTCATTGCATCGCCGTGTACGAGGATCGTTGCAGTGGCGCTGCTTCCTGGGCAGGAAATTGAGCACTTCCGGGATGCGGTGCACACAACACCGTTTGTTTAACCATCAAAGTGCCATGAAATTCCCTTAATTTCCTCTCAAAAATTAATTGCACAAAATTCCGTTTGCCATATGCAAATTTATCAGATTCCTCCCCTACTGTCAGGATTCGAACTTGCATCGATTCGTGGAAAGAGCGAATGCTTCCTACTAAATCGCATTTTATATATTTATTTATTTTGTTTTATTTACAACGAAACAAATCTATCGAATATTTACTTTTCTAGGGGTTTATTTGTCGAAAATTGCCAAACAATGCTTTTATTAAATATTGGATTGTTTTGCAAATAATTTCTTGCTTCAAAATCAAATATAAAACAGCCGAACATTTCTATACACAGAATTTTGTAAACAATATGACAAATCTGATGAAAGATAAAATCATATACATATTCTTTAAATATTTTTACCTTGCAGTTACTGCAATTGTTCAAAAGTGCAAATATGTCACCCACTATATAAATATACTATATAAATAGAGTTTTCAGGGAACTACCCGCAGGCCTATATATGTACATAATATCTGAATTAATTATGAATTTTCTATTTTATGTGTTATGCGAAAGTTAAATAATAATATTGAAACATACAATGTTTTATTATACTTTCAGTTTTTTTTAACATAAGCAAATAATTTTAAATAAATAGAAATAGATAAGTTAAAATCTGTTTTCTTGACAACCAATTTCTTGAAATTGCTTTCACAAAGCGTACAAAAATTTGTGTTTTATGCAATTTTTGCATGGTTTTTAAATGCTTCAAGTTACTAGATAGACAGAATTTGATGTTTAATTTTCAGTTAAGTTCTGGAATTTGATGGGTTTTGATGTGACAAAAAATATAGAATTAATATACCTATAATTCCCCTAAAATTAAATTGATTGATGATTGGCCCTGAAGGAAAATTACACCCTTAGCTTCTCAACATGCCGCTCCCCATTTCAATAACTCAAACGGGCGTTACTCAATAGAAAGCGATAATATTTGCTCCAGGTGCCCATATTTTTTACGCAATAATTCATCACGGAATGTTACGAGGATATTATATTTCAGGAAGTGGCAATCCCCCCGACTGACGTCATCATCAAAACAGAAAGAAAACGTATTGTTCGAGTAATCCCCCATTTTGCCAAGGGGGCCAGGCATCCAAAGTTCATTTACCGACACCCGGCGGCGGCCGCTTCCATTAAAAACGTAATTAACTTCCGCAAATGAGATCTATTCCTGACAATCAATTCCATCTGGCGTCATATTTTAGCGTCGCACATAAAAATAATTTCTGGGACAAGAAAAAGGATCTCATCCGGGACCGTAGCCGACATTAATAACTAAGATTTGTGCCCGGGTGAAAAACGACACCTTGTCAAATCGAAACGGAAAATAAATAACGCCAGGTGGGCTAGGGTTTGAGGGTGATGTGCGGGGGAGGGGCCCCCCGGTACCTACTCATTCGGAACCGTCATTTTCTTATCATCTGAATAATTTTTTTTCTGCTTCTTTTTTGAGAAGTTGTCTCTTCCTGGAGTTCCCGCCAACCTGCCGGGAGGATGGAAAGGTGGGAAATGTAAAACTTCTAAAAAACAGCACAACAAAACTGGGTAAATCAAGAGAGCAAAAAGGCAAACTGTCGGGACACAAAAACGTGCTGATATATTTTAGCGTGGGTGTGGCACAGGGGGTAAAGCACAAGTCCCGGAAAAATTCTAACAAGATAGGAGCCCAAATTTTTCATCAAATAAAATGTTTCGTCATTACTTTTGTTTTTTGTTTTTTTTTTTCCTATTCGAGCAGAGCCTGACTCCAGGACTGTCCCGGGTGCGGAAGGATATTTCGTCTTAAAGTTCCCAAATTTTTCTTCCAGGACCTGACGGGAGTGGTCTTTCTAAAAATGTACACCGACAAAAAATGAAAACGATATTTTCGCCTCAAAATTGTAGGGGTTGCATAAGTGGTGTCAAATCCACAAGAACATTAAACATAATAAGTATATTTTTTTTGTATACCGGAAAAGTGAATACATGTGCTTCTATAGCGGTTTTTATTGATTTTTATCTATAGCCATTGATTGATACCAATGATACTGTTTTGCAATTTTAAATACACTATTTAGACTAATTTAATTTTTAACTATTTATTATGAAAGAGTAAAAGTTGTTCCTCGGTTCATATTAAGGGGTTGTTTAAAACAATTTGCTACTATCAATTTTTGAAAATTCATGACGGGGTTGAACAAGTATTCTGAAAGTGATCAATTGTAAAATATTTCAAAAGAGTGGAATTCACTGGCGGTTTTACCATATGTATAACCTATTATTTTTCCGAATGAAAACAATGTTTGAGAGGTTATTTATTATTATAGAAGATACTATCTTAAATTTTGAACAATTCATGAGTTTAATCTGATTACCAATGCATGAAAATATTTTTGATCTACATAGACTTCGTACTAGATATGTATGTTATGTACATGGAATCACATCAAGTAGTCAATTTAAAAAAGGAATAGGAATACCTATGTACAAAAAATGCTTACAATTAAATATTGAATCAATAACACTATAGAAGGTTATTTTTACTATGATTTGAGTTATTCCAAAATGTATATAATTTTAATTCAATACATAATTAAAAAGTAAAATTTACTAAATAAATATTAATTAAAGTTAAATAGGAAACTAACAATAAGTGAAATTGATATTTTTCGGCATTGGCGCCGAATAATATTTATAAGTTATTAATACAATATAGTCAATTTTTTACAACACTATTTTTCTGCTACTTAATTAAATCCTTAACTTTTAAAATCTTTGCTTAGTACTTAAATTAACCTCTTATTATTAAATTAACCTAGCTATTTTTTTTTCTATCCAGCACATTTATTTTTCACTAAAAGTTGTTTCCTAGCAGTACCAATCTGAGCATCAACAATTTATTAGTTCGCATAGGCGTGTAATTCGTTCGGTCGTCAACCTGTTAAAAAAGGGGACCTAATAAAATCTGGGAATCTTATGCCAATAATCATTACTAGTGTAGAATAATAAACTATAATGTATTTTCGTTCACTGTATTTCCGTTCACTGTATTTTCGTACTTACTTACTCGAATTTCAACATTTTTTTTAACGATAGAAGTCGAATTATGAGTGGTTCATCCGGAACATGCAGGTTTTCATTGCTGTTTTCCTCCTTCCCTCAGGGCGAAATTGTTAATATGTTTCTTCTTTTTCCCAAAGTCCCCCAAGGGAAAAAGGGATCCTGTGAGGGATGATTGGGTTTAAGCAGAGGGCTAACCTCCAGCCACATGTTGGAGGAATTCGAATTCAAGACAAAAGTCATATACCCGTGAGCAGATAGGGTTTCCAGCTCGTTGCGCTGGAAGTAAAAACATTAAAAAGAAATTTTTTTTTTCTCTTCTGTCAAGGACACGGCAAGGAAGAGGTCCTGGGTGTATATGGGGCGGCAGGAACGGCTTGTCTGAGACTGTGACAATGTCGAAAGTTTTATTGCTGCCTATGAAATATTCAGCATTATTTTTTACGAGTTATTTATCTGGAAATTCACCAGGGGCACCTTGGCCGGGTGCAGGGAGGGCAGAACGGGGTTTGTGTACACACAGAGTAATTTGTCAGAGCTCACTGAACAAGAGAATGATATTTGAATGGATTTTTCCCATATCAAGGGAAATTTCTTGAAAACTGAAATATGCCATCACTGAGTAAAAGGCGAAATCGTAAAAGTAACAATAAAATCGATCTAAATAAAAGGGAATCTGCGATTAGATGTGGAAAGAAGATTTTAAGTGAGCAGTAAATAAACTTTTGATCTTTTAAAATAATCTGATTTGTAGCTAGGAATTTTAGTGACAGTCTATATACGTACGTAGATAGCATGAAATTCTCAATTTATCTCCAAAGAATGTTTTGCCAATATTTAGTTCTTGAACAAATTATCGTTATACTGTCACTACACATAATCATAATGCAAAAAATTCTTGAAACGTTTAAAATCATTAGAATTAATAGCCTATTCTGTTTCATTCCACCAAAAATAAATAGATAGTTTTTAAGGTTGCGTATATTACAATAGAAAAACGCAAATCAAAATTTTTTTTTTTATAATTCAAATTTAATACGTAATAAATAATAATTATAAAATACATATATGTATACCTACTTACTAAGCTGTGCAGTAATATAAAAGTACGAAACCTTTCTGGCACAATGTCTACTCGCGCTTGTCAATCTTGTCAGAATAATTTTCTATACGCATAGTTTATTTTAAATATAATTTTTTTATAATTCCTATTAGTAAAACAGACACTTTATTAAAGAGGATTTTGAGTTGTCAATAATTATCAATCAATTCGTTGAAATATGGTCAATTTCAATATTTTTCTCATATCGCAAAACGGTCGACAGATAGTGTCAACATACAGCAACATATCTGGAAAACGAAGAGCCATTGACATTTTCAAGTGCAATCAATTTAAAAGGGCTTACACCGCACTTCTGGATATGTGTCCTGACCATCGGCATCAGAGTCTCCCGGGGCCTCCCTGGAGGACACATACAATTAGTGTCACTTATATCAGTTGGCAGAGGCACCTTACCTTTTGCCGAGTTGCCAGTAACAATGCAACTGCATCTCCTGTCCATTACGGCGGAGCGCCGTTTGGCCGGGAATGGGGCTTCTCCCGGACACATATGTCCATTCCTACATATATCATTCCCATGTAACATCGTTCTGGGATCGAAAAATGTTTTGCTGATGTGAAACTCTCACGAGGACTCCGAAGGGCCGCCGTGATGGACTGAGCCAGACCAGCAATTAAGTCCTTGGATGGAATGCTTACGTGGCAGAGCGGCTACTGAGACTCAAGCTTATAATTGCTTCGCAAAAATTCCCTCGGGATACTATCCTCATATTTTTTGATTTTTTCCTCTTTATTTTCTTTCGATTTCCAGCGAAACGGGAATGTGAACCCTGCAATCCAGGTTGCAAAAGCGTCTGTTTCCTTCTTGTTGCAATTATTTAATAAAGAATGAGTCCACTGGAAGAAATAGGATTTCTTTTCTGGGTTCTTCTCCTCTAGCCTTCGTCTAGGAGCCCTAGACCTAATATATAAGTAGTATGCTCTGCAAACAGTACGCAATCTTCATATAATTCAGCTATTTTTTACAGCTAATTTGTTTAAAAATTTATAAGGGACAATCTATTTTTTGATGATAACTTTCAAATATCAATAGATCAAAATAGGGCTAAGAACTTGAGTCTGATATCTAAAACTGGTAAAATTATACTTAGTTATGTAATTATGAATATTATGTGCTAACGCAGCTATCCATACACTTTCATTATCAAATACGTTTTTTTATTAGTAAAAACATTATTTACATTTTACAACAATTAGTCACGAAAATGTATACTATACGCAGTTTTAGTTCATTCAAACATGAGACAAAATACAAAGCATTTAGGTCAACTGTGGGGCATAGTTTAATTCAAATTGCCTTTCTGTCGATAGTTCAATAGTAGAACGATGGCAGTTTTCAATTAAACGAAATAATTAATAGAAATTTTCCATCATTACGTTGAGTCAAATTATTAATTTTGTAAGCTCAGTTTGGCGTAAATTCCAGATTTTAGAATTATATAATTTCTCTACTAAAACGCAATTCTGTCCCGTCCGCATGTCATGCCACTCAAAGTTTTGCAGTCCCTCAGTACAGAGGGAAAATTTTCATTAATTTGCCGCAGGAATAAAAGGGGTTAGTCAGCGAAAATGAAAATTAGGGTATAATGTGAAGTTTAGTTACGTTTGATTTTAATGAATTTCAGATTCATTTGCCGCAATGTATATTCGTAAAACGTTTTGATTTTTTAAGATTGAAAAAAAGTAAAGAATTGGTCGATGTTAAGTTTAATGGGTAAGGATTTAACGGATAGATGAAAAAGGCGGGAATTTCGTCTCAATCTCTTCCACCAATTAGACCTTTTACGTGAGTAAACCTCACAACCGCCATTCAGTTTAGGGAATGTAATTCCTACCGAATTCCTGGCAGATTTCTGTTTTTCCTGGACCTCCTTCACGCACAAGCCCCAAATCAATGTAAATCCGCTGTAAAATTAATTGCTCCAGCCCAGGGGTAGTAAAATAAAGTGCACGTGCCAAGACAGATACGAAACGGTTGACGGAAGAGGATTGGCCTTGGGAGGGGGTGTGTCCTTTAATTCCGCAAATCGCACATAAATCTCGATGCGACCTTCGTCAGGGCACACGACATTAAATCCTGAATGAAGTCGGCATTTACCCTCGTATGGATCTTATATCAAACCAAACCTCGCATTAGTGTCAACCCGAGGATTTACACCTCCTTGGCAGCGGTATACCTTCGGGAGGAGGTGGAGTCCGGTGAGCAGCCCATGGACTAAATCTAATTTATGCGACATTCCTATGGAAAGATGTTAAAATTTTCCGGCCACACCGGAGTATATCCCGACATGTTCCCTGGGACGCCTCTAATATTTTAACCCCTCCGTCTGGATTGCCTTTGTTGGGCCAATCTATCGATGTGTCATGATAGCTGATTGATTGCATCAACCCTATTAAGGGGCAACCGAGTGATACGTGCTTAGGGCGCGATGTGTGCCGATGACAAGGAGATAAACGCTCCAACACCCTTGTTTACTGCCTCTAGGGCTCCGCAGTCGGTCAATCTGTGCAATGACCGGGTTCCATTAAAATAGTTTTCCCCTTTTACGACATGAAAATGCTTAAGAGGAAATACGAGCAATTCAAACAACTTCCGCGGAGTACTTTTACAAAAGGTACTCACTTATTGAAAGCATGAAAGAGAGTTAATTCAAAAAGGGTCGGTCTTCAATCAAGAGGACTATTATTATTATTTAAAGGATTTTATTATTATTATTATTATTATTTATAGGTTTTGGTATATAAACCTGGAATTTAAGTTCACATTCGAAAACCTTAAAAATTATGGAATATAGTCAGGCCACTTTCTAATTCACATGCACTTGCATTGAAATCTTTTTTTCCCACTAAATATTTTCCGAAAAATTCCGAATAGTACGTAGGGCGTTTGAAAATATACGATTCCTTTTCGAATTGAACTGCCCTACATTTGTTTTGATCACAATATTTACGCAATTTTTAGTGTATGATACTTACTTAAAGTGTTATCGAAAATACATTAAAAATTGTTTAGATACTGTGATCGAAAAAAATGTAGAACGTATGAAATCGAACAGAACGAAGAGTTATTGCATGTAAATTTGAAAATGGCGTCAGTAGGAAATCTTGACGATGTTTCGGAAAAATATTCATCTTTAACTTGATATCGAATTTTAATGTAAATACTATAATACCTACATATTTGTATTTATTCAATAATTAGATTTTTAAACATGAAAAACTACTACTGTAATACGACAATTATTAAAATATACCACCACCAAACAAAAAGCTTTTATGGTGTATTGATTCCAACTTAATTTACGAATTTTATCATCCTCATCAATAAAAATTGTTCAGACATCGGCAAATAATTCATTCGCATAACAAGTGCAGCTCATTAGTTAACTTTTCAATAGTCATATTAAAAATAATTGGCCGCAAGTTCCTTAAAATACCTTGTTTTTAATTAGTTCATATTTAACTCATCGACAATGAATGAGTTTTTGTTTCGTCCATTCATCAATTGGAATGAAATTGGAACACGTTTTAAACAAGTACATGTTTTTGTTCCCGAAATGTTTTCGATGGTAGATCGATCAGAAAAATTTCATTATTGTAAAATTGAATCCATTTTTCTTGGAACATTTTATATCTTTTACTAGTATCAATGCGATTTAACGATTTTCACATCATTTGTTTGAGAATATTTTTTGGTAATATAAGAATTAAACTCGTGTTTTGGAATTACATATACTTTTTAAAATTTAAGTGCTAGTGTACTTAGTACATTAAGAAATGTATTGGCTAGGTAATTTAAATTTAATCACAAGCATACTTATAAAATCCAATGTTTTAATTCGTTAAAATAATTAAAGAAGTAGGTATTATAGGTTGTACTTATAGTATGTGGAAAGGATGTAATCTCAAATTGTTTCTTCAACAAAATTCGATCTTCTTAATAACTACGCTAATTACATTTGTGCAAATAGTGAAGCTTGGATGATTGAGTGGATTGATTAATAATACAGTCATCGTTTTAAAATTTTAATTATTTATGTATGATAATTTTATTCAGTATTTCGTATAAAAACAAAACTGTCTGAAAAATGAATAAATATCGGTAACGTTGAAAAGACAAAGTAAAAATTGTCTGCTCTTTTGAGTACTTTCCGCATTATTTCATACAGTTTAAAGACTGAAAACGTATTTATCGAATATTCCCGGAGTAGCAAGTATATTCAAAACAATCGAGAAAGAGAAAAACTTGGGATTTGTTAATAAATAAAGTTCCATTGTCAATCGATGCTCTTGAGTGCTCCCAGTTCTCGGATTCTTTCCCAAATGATGGCCATAAAGGAATTGAAAACGCATCAACAAATCCGGGAGAGCTTTGCACAGTGTTTCCCTATCCTCCAGGTGAGCTGCCGTCTCGTCTCTTCCGCACCTGCCTCAAATGGAGCAGCCAAACAAAAACATCGAGATCCCAATTGAGTTACCCTCCGGGAGGATTTTGAGTGAAAAATGTGCACTGAATGGGATCGTGATAAACTCCCTCTCGAACCCTTTCGCTGTCCTTGACTTCGTCTTCATCTTCATCCCGAAGATGCAAGCGCTCCTTAACCTACCTCTCGATTCGTCGTCTTAAGATTTTCCAACGGAGGGGTGCGAATTATTATCGATGCGAATAAACTTCATCGTTATGATTTTCGTTTCGAATTAATTTATTTGCCCGTGAACAGCAGCCGGGCGAGCGCACAAAGTACAGCTCCTGTTTGAGTCCCGCAGGATACGTCTCATCTGTCAGGGAGTTTGCTCTTTGTCGGGGCCATTGATTGGGAAATCAAATTAAATCCAACTGACAAGGGAAGAATTTCTTCGCCCAGAAAGACATGAAATTTAATTTGGAGCAGCCGCTCGTCTCATCATTCGCTCATTTCTAATTAAAATTCAATTAAATTGGAATTTTTTGAGTGCCCGCACTCCGACACCCGCCCTTCACACCCCGTAGGGCTGTTGAGACCTACTAACGCCTCCCCCCTCCCAATTCTTCGCCCTGAAGAGATGGTTCCCCTCCCGGTCCATCTCGGATGCTGTGCTGCTCGAGATCTTGTTACCACCGATGCCGTTGTATCGCCTGGAATCGGGGCGGCTCTGGGGGGCCGGAAAACATTATTCGATTTTGGGTTTGAGATTCGGTCGCCCTGCGCTCCTTCGGGACCTTCCACAGACACATTTCTAGAGATATTATTACAATTGCCCTTTGAGAGCGCCTCGGTGATGCTGCGGCTTCTGTCGCTGTTCGCGCGAATGCACAAACAGAAAAGCGCTCTGATGAAACAATCGAATGAATCTGGGCGATGTTATTTGCGGCACGCTGACTCCTCTGCTTTGATTCACTCTGCAAATTAGAAGACGACAAAGTTTCCCAGCCTACTTCATTGATTCCAATCTCACAAATGCCAGCCAACCCTCGTTTCCTGAAGGAATGAGGTGTGGAGTGACTGGCAGGGTCTTTCGTTTTTCCCTAGTACCTATACCTGGAACTTTAAAATTTTTATTATAGGTCCTTCTGTTTTCGAAGATTATAACCTGTCCAGTTTAATAGTTATAAAGGTATATTACTTGGACTCTACAATCTATTGTAACTTAAAAAGTTTATTTTTTATAAAACATTAAGATTAAAAATTTAACCTACGCAGTATTTAATGTATGTACATTACCAAAAATTGTAGTTAACGAACGCTATCTTCTAAAAAAAAATTAGTGGTTTACGGTTTTGAAAATGAATACAAACAAAAATCGTAATTGCAAGAAGTACGTACATACCTTCACAATGTGATTTCACTGAAATTTGGTTTAAATGAGAAAATTTAGGTCATATGCAGATTTGCGCCAGTTTGACGTACTTAATTTTATATATTAATGCAAAATGTTCCCATAAATTTGGCGTCAAATCAGTTAATACTTGAAGTAAAGTGAATAAAGAATTGCTTTTACTTATGACAACAAACATTTACTATACTCAGTAATTTTTTCAAGTTGTATTTAAGCTACATTAAATTCAGTTGTGCATAATTTCTATAGAATGATGAATAAGCTCTGCAAATAAGATGTGAATTGTATAACAAATTTCCTACGTTATTAGGAAAATTAAAAGAAAATTTAGAGAGTCATTCCAAAATTTTATTTCAGTTCGGTTTTCGTGTAAAATACAAAATTACCATTTGTAAGAAAAACACTAAATTTTATATGTATTTTGTATTGTTATTTTTGATTAAATCAAAACTATCTGGAAGGTTAGCATTTTTAATCTCTATTGAAGGAATATGAAGCATGTACCAACCAAAACACAATTTTTGTAGCTTATTTTAACTTGCCTGCCATAGTATGAAATAAAACACACTCTGCTTTATAAAGACTTACATCATATGTACCTACATGTTAATTTGCCTTTAAAACTACTTTCTTGAAAGTTATGGTTATAATAAAAAAAGACCTTAAAACTTTTAAAGTTATTTATTTACATTAAAATAGGTATTACCAAAGAAAAATATCACTAGGATATTTACTGAAAGTTCAGAAAAATTACAGAACTGCGCTCATTTTTGATGTTAATCCAAAAGTTACTGAGAGATTATTTCGGTTGTAATACGCACTCATACTCTTTCTCGGAATTTGTATCAATAAATCAATTTAATTCGATAAAAAATATTTCACACCCCCTGTGTGCCTCACCAATAAATTAAGCTTGTTTGCTGATGAAGATCAAAAAAACCAAAAACTTTCCCAATCGAAATGGATCGGTCTTTATTTATTGGCTAAACGAATTGAGAAAACCATGGTGCATTAAAATCTGTAGAATTTCTACTTTCCTCCTGAGATTTTCTGGAAAGCGAATTTTGTGATTTTCTCGTACTACCATTGATCCCGGGTATTTTGCTTTCCTCGGGAGTACAAAAACATTTCAAATAAATTTTTCCTCATTCCCAAAATTTTCTTGAGGTAAAGTACGTGCATATATCTTATGCGGGAGGGATGCTGGAGGATGCTGTTTGGGCTGCAGGGCCGGAATGGAGTCGTCGTCCTTGGCGATTTTGGGAAAGAGCTCCAGATTCCGTGCAGGAACTACCTGTGCCACATGTGAGCCCGAAGGAGGAGCCGTGTTGCATACGAAGGCATAAGCAAGGGCCCTTAACAAGATCTTTATTTGTAGCTCCCCACAGCTCCTAGGCGGAATCTTAGCAAGACGGGGCCCACTAAGTACCGAAGCCCTGCAGCCACCTCTGCCAATGTAAGAAACTTTGCGGCGGGGGCGGGGAGGTGGAAGAATTAACTGCTCCCAAATGAATTAATATCAGAAATGGGAAGACTGCCGGGTTCCGGGTTTGGAAGGGGAATGCTTCTTAAGTCTTCTTGTAAGCCCAAATCACTCCCAATGAACTCGAGTGTGTTGCGGGCAAGTCTGGGACTCATAAAAATGCCGCTTAAGTTCCCGAAAATCGTGTCAGGACTCAGGCTGTTATTTGTGCTCTGTCTATTTGCGTTCGAATTTTATGGAGGTTTTTTAGTGCTCCAGGCACTCGGCTTTTCCCATTATCTGTAAAACGTTCGAAAAAAAGGGAAACACTCTTAAGTTCATGGGGAAAGTAAATATGAAGTCGCTTCCCATCCCCTCTTTCATGGGAGGTAAACGTCTAGACTGGGTCCCATAAATAAGGCTTTACGCTAGCGAAACGATTTTGAATCCGTAAACTTAGGCGACTTGAACGACTTCGAATTAATAAAATCGCCAGCAAGAAGGAGCCAGAAATTCTGTCTTAAGATTCACGCATCCACCCCCCACATATACACATGACATGATGGGCGAATGCGGGGAGGACGGGGTGCGGAAGCACTTAAGGTTGATTGAGCGGAGATTAAGTGGGATCCAAGTTGCGAAACTCTTTTCATCACATTCGAGGAGAGTAGCATAATTTCATTCCACCGGAATTTTCTGGCGATATATGGCGAAAATCTTGAGAGGAATCTCTGCTGACATAACTCCTTAAGACCTCTCGAAAGACAACCATAAGAAATAGCTTTTAATTGTATTTTCTTCTGCCAGCAGCTGAGATAACTTTGAATTAATTTTATGTTCGGCATAATAGAGGCTGAAAGGGCCCGTCCCTCCGTGCAGGGTTCCATAGATAACAGACCCCGGCAGGGCTCAGGCACCACATATCTTTTGGGCTCTCGGGGCCCTGCACCAATACCCGGCAGGGCGGCTTCTTTTTGCCGGAACCTCCAAGAACCGGAGCTGTAACCTAGTCTTTAGCCACCCAGCGACAGCCCCTCCCCACACTTTTTCTTTTATATTAACGAGAGTTTATTACGCAGATCTAATTAAGGACTAAGGAGATTGTCTCTAATGGCACTCGAAGAAGAATCATGGGCACAACAGGAATCAAACGTTAATGAAAATTTCCTGCAAGCGAAAATATTTCGCGAGCTCAGTAGGGGAAGGTCTTGGGGATGGGTCTGTCCTTCTTCTGTTCTTCTTCTTACAGTTCTCAAAATCCTGGATGATGTCGAACAATAATTCGCACAACACGACAACTTATGGATGGGTTCCGCGTTTTCTTTCTTATTTTCTTATATATCCATCGCATCTTAAGCCATCGCTGGCTGGAGGTTCGTCAACGAAGATGGCACAGAGCGAATTCAAATTTTCATTCGCGGAAATGCGACCCACTCAAGAAAATTCGCCGATCTTAATGGGAACGAGTTAAACTTTTACTTCAGTTGGGGCAGGAGCATATTTCAATTACAGCGACGACGGCTCTTTACAATGCGCTCGGTATAGCATCCAACCGCCCCTCTCACCCCCGTTTTAATGTCATCGTCGTCGTCTTTGGTGCTTCAGTTCGCGACAAGGAAGTAATTATAGTATAGAATATAACATAATCGCATTCAAACTCGAATAGACGACGAGAGATGAAAGAGGGTCAAAATGGTGAATATAATAAATAAAATATTTCTTTGGTGAAAAAGGACGCCCTTATGGCTCAAGAGTTAGCTGGGCACATAGCTTTTAAAATGAAAAGATGTTTGTAGGAAACTTCTTTCGGTCTGGGCTTTGATTAACACTTTGCGATTGTTAGATATAATGCGTTTTTGAATTAAATTTTGTAGCAAATTTTAATTGAAGATATTTTAGCCTTAAACTTAAAGTTTTAGTACTACGTTTTGAATTGCAAGGAATTTCCATACAAAACTATGTACATATATTTTTAAAGTTTTTCGCTTTAAGAAAACAAATCTAGAAATAAAGTTTATATTTTCGAATAGTAAAAATTTTAAAGATTAATATTTCAAAATTTTAAATATTTAGAGTACCTAAGTTTGATTCCCGCTAAATAAATTTATTAATCTACATACATTCAATTCTTACAGACTATAAGAAAGAGAATTGAGTGTTAATTACTTACTTAAATTAATAAAGATTTGCTGAGTTAAAGAAAAAAACTTATTAAATTTAATAATGCAGTTCGTGACTGGCTCATGAAAACTGTATTTTGGTATTTTTTGAATATGCAAACACAAATTTGTCAGTCACTTGGACTTTTTGAGATATTTAACTTTAAAATTTCGATGACTGATATTTTGCTGCCACGATTTAATGGCCCTAAATAGAAACTATTATACAAAGTTTTATCAGTAAGTATTCGTGAGAAGATCTGAAACTCAATTTATGCCTACAATCTTATTTATTAAAATAAGCAGTCACTTAAAGATTTAATGTTATAACATAAATTTTAAATCGTCCGCAAACATTAATTTTAATATATAAAACAACAATAAGACGAACAATGTGTCTTCCCTGAGGAAAACCTGAATTGACTAAAATAACCTTTGATAGAAAATTGTGTAATTTAACAAACTATCTTAAGTTGAAAATTTAATCGTTGATGAAATATGTATAAATTATTTGTGCAAAGAAAAAAAATTTCTTCCAATACAACAATATATTTATTAGTTAATGCGTCCAGTGTTCAAGGTCTATTATTTATTTCTGATTCATTGTTTTTAATTTTTAACATTTCTGAAGTCTTACAAAGTTCTATGACCTTACGAAAATAAGCAAGTTTATGGTTCTATCTGCAAGATTGTTGCTTAAGATGTAAGAGTTTTAAAAAATCGTAAAACAGGAAAAAAACCTCTTCAAACAAAGCTTATTGCTAATCGCCAGCATATTCTGCTTTTGCAAAGCGCCAGAAGACAAACATTCGAGGAAGGACGAAAAGCTGAGTTCGCCAGTTTCGGCGATATTAAGATTTTGAGCAGGCGAGGGCTCCTTCTTAAGTATGCAGCGGAGGTGCAGGCGAAATGCAGCGCTCGTTATGCAGAATCACGTATTAAAGTTAATAAAGCAAAAGTGCAAATAGCGCGCTCTGCGTTCTTCTCCTTGTAAAACTCTTTAAAATTTTTTCACGAGTGCCAATTGAAATTGTTTGCATTTTTTTTGTGGCAGAAAAATTCACGTCATGCAGGGAATTCCCGCTTCTGATGTATTCGCAGTCACGTCATCGCCTTAATGAGTCCTGTAGGAAAGGCTCCCTGGGAAAGTATTGATTAATAAAGTTCCCTGGAATTTTAGCATGCACTCGCTAACAATTTCTTATTAGTAAATTTGCTTAGACTGGAGCTCGGGGGAGGATTTCCGAAATATTTGCTGGTTTTGCTGCAAATTAATTTCTTGTGCGTGTTAAAAGTGTTCCGAGATTTTCGACGAGCGTGGCTCGTTTTCCTGCAAAACCTTTTCGGGGCGAGTTTTTTTTTGTAGGGTAAGTAAATTACTGGGGATGACTTTCAAAGCCCCTATTTATTACGTAATAATCGCCTTCCACCCGGCTTTTGTAGAAACTTTCGATGCCTCTCTCCAGCTCGGATGACTGGAGCTAAAGCATCAACAAAAAAAATAAAAAAATTATTTTGGAAATTTGCCATATTCTCTATTAGCTGTTTCGATTTCAGCTGCTCTCCCGGTGGCACAACTCCACCCACTCAAGAATAAACTTTCCCGGGCAAAAACTGCGGGGAGCCTCCATCAAAACAAGTTCCTTGGGAATTGAAGGAATTCAAAAGTTAAACAAACCTCTGAATTCATGCTGCACCGAAATGTGAACAGGAAAAAAAAAAAATATATATATATATAAGGGTGAAACCTTCCCACCCCGAGAACCTTTTTGTTGGTGAGTTTGGCTTCTGACACTTCATAATTAAAAGTTTTTTCCTTCTGGTCCAAGAACTGAGTGCTGTTCTTTAATTTTCCAGCATAAAAGTTTCTCGAACAAGTTCGAACATTGCCTGGCTATTTTATATATGTATGTATGTATATAAGGTACATTTTTAGTTCCCTGTTTAATATTGTAAGTTATCTTGTATTCCAGAGTGACTATATAAATAATCTGATTGCTTTAGTTCTAATGCTTTTAGAGCTTTACACACCTGAAATTATCGAATGAAATGCTCATCCCATTGGCTTTTAATTATTGCCTTATGGGTTAATTTATTTGCTCTTACGTATATCTTGTTTCTATTCATTAAATCGAAATTTAATTGCAACCATTATCGTTTGCTAGTTATTTTCGCACAAATCAGTAACATAATACTTTATAACTCCATATGCTAAATTAATTTTGGTTCAATCCTAAAAATATGGATACGAAGTACGCCATGAAAACTCGAAAATCCCGAAGTTATTACAACATTATGAGAGGTTTGCAGGCATAGGAAAATGCACAGAATTCATGCGGAATATTTTTAGGAATGGATATACTTAATTTCGTCGAAACTGATTAAATTTGCAAATACAAAATGTATGTACAGAGATATTTGTAGTAAACGTACAGGACTTACACGTCAGTAAATTTCTTGTTCCTTGAAATGTTTATCGAAAATTGCAAACATTATTGAGCACATTTCGTTTGCTATATTTTATTCACGATTCGCCAGAATGTATCACGAATTTTATTGGCTCTGAAAAATTTAAAAGATTTGCAAAGAAGCTCAGTACAAGGCTTCTGGAATAAATTGGAAATACTTTGAACAATAAAACGATCTCAAATTGTACATATCTACTTATGAATAATTTTTACAAATTTTCTTCATTATCAGAATGTCATTCATAGTATAACTAACATATTTGTATTGTGCTATGCGCTGAATTGGAATAGATTGATTTTAAGGAGTTCTCATGGGTTTGATAAAGCTTTTTATGAGTGTTCTTTTGGAATTAAAAGTGACTAATATGTTAATAAAGTTTATCCATCATTTTGTACTTTCGAAAATAGACATTTTGTCCTCTCGATTTTTTGCATATAGCTATAAAATTTTGTTACGAATTTTATGAATAATAAGAATAATATTAAATTAAAGACATTTCCACACACGTATTTTCCTTATGAAATGATAAATAGAAGTAAAATCAACTTCTCCTTATTTTCAGCATTTGTGTACATAGAGTTTGTTTATAGAAATTCTGTCGATGCGTTTTTTACGTAAGATTTTTCCAGAAGTTTTACCAAACATTGTGGGATCAAATAGAAATTGTGGCGGAAAATTAGATTACACTTTTTAGAATTTTAAAGTTAAATATCGTAGGAAAAATAAACGACCAACAAGTTTTTTCTTGCGTATCCATCACTTTTAGCCCTAAATGGACTGTAGTTAATTTTCATCAAATTTTGTGAGGAGACCTCGAACTCAATTTAAACCTCATATGCTTAGAATACCAGACATCGGAATTAAACACCCTTGAAACTTCGCAACGTAACTTGATTTGTGGAATAACGAGTATATACTAAAATTATTCGGGGTTTTTTGCTAATTACTCAATTATGCAATTTCGATCAATCTTCAGGCAAAATACTTTCCACGAAATTTTTTGCAGAATAAGTGATCTCGTTGTTGGTGACTCTGTTAAGAATTATGTAAGGGTGTGAGTTGCACATACCGCGGATTTTGAGCTCGGCTGTTAAAAATCCCATAAAGCGCTCTGTTTGCGCCCCAAATAAGGCGGAATAAAACAGAAAGTCGTTCATGGCCATAAATCATCGTAAGAACGGCTGAAAGAGTCACAGATGGGATCGGAGGTGCGGCAGAGTCATCGGGACGGGATCCTTTCCCGGGTATGAAACTCGCATGTGCTGGAGCTGGTGCGGCGGCGGTGCTATTTAAATAAAATTACCCAAAACCGGGTGAAAGCCGGCTCCGGGTGGCGCGCAGGGAGGCTTCCCAGGGACTCCGGGCTCAAATCGCCCTGAAAATTATTATCCTTGCGGTGAGCATTCCGCTCAAATCAGAAATACATTGGCAATAACCAGCGACTGACTGCCTTCCGGTTCCGCTCCGCCTAATCGCCCGTGCCCGTCGTCGTCGACGTTGGCACCCAGGATCCAGCAGGATCCAACAGGAGCAGCCCCGACAGGAGCAGGAGCTCCGGCAAGGGGGAATCATGTCATAAATATGTTTCTGAATTGTTTCATTATTTCGCAGGCACATGTCACGTCTGCCATATTAGCATGGCCAAATCATGTCACGTAAGGCGAAACGAAAAGAAAATTAAGAAAGAAGGTTTTTTGCCCCGGTTATACACATAAATATGGCCCATCGGGGAAATTAGATTTGCTGGATTACGTCGAATTAGGGGGGGATAATTTTTGCCTTTAGGGTTTTGACCCATTAGTAACATTTGATGTCCTGTCCGGGTCTTACATATGTGAAGAGTTCTAGACAATTTCGGGACTTTTCTGCTATCGGGATGTGATTGACCTTTTCAAATCCACGTAGGTATTATCGGATGATTTTCGGCATTGACTTAGAGCTTTGTAGAAAATATAAAAATCATTACCACAAAAAATAGGTAGTAAGATAAAGAGCTGGGATTTTCAAAAAGTCTGCTTTCGCTCTTTCATTTGAAAATTACATTTATACTTAATATAAGATAACATTTTGTTAAAAATATAAGTATTATAATTTCGTTTAGAATTTTAAGAAAGGTTTTTTTAAAATAACCGCACTGCATTTGCAATAAAATGATCCCAACTTGATACCGAAAATTTGTTTTCGGCATATAACCACGACATTATCAATTTTATTAAGCCTTGCATACTCCTCTAAGAGCAACTGAACGACTTCTGTCGAGGAAAATCTTCATAACCACGACAGAATATGAAAGATTTTCTTTATCGTTGGTAATAAAATCTCATTCGAAAGTACGACAGTAAAATTGGAGCCTTTCCTACCTTTCAGTTACTAGCAAAAACCGCAGTGGGTGTTCTTAATATTGCAAAATTGCAGTGAAACGAGCACCTTAAAATGCGGGGGTGCGGAAACCTACGCTGAATGAATTTTTATTGCCTGATCGCAGCAGTGTCAGCAGGTTTGCTCCACGCGTTCCCTGAGATTTAATAAAATTGCACTTTGTTTTACAGGAGCACTACCAGTTCACCAGACTGCGAGAATCTGCGCAACGAAAATGGTGCGGGGGGAGGGGGTGTGTCACCATGACGGGGGTATGCTCGTAAATTGGAAAAACAAAGGGAAATCTGTATCCAAACATAATGTAATCACTTTTCGAACACCGTGGAAAACATTCGTTCGGGTTACCTGCATAATGTGCACATAACTTGTCGCACCGGGGAGGTCCACCCCCGCCTCTTTTAGCCTGAGGTAGCGCGTTCTGCTTACTTTGGGGAGTGCCTCGTAATCGATAAAAAGTTGAACCGAACTCCAGGACGGCACACATTTCGATTCCTCTGCTATCCCGCAGGAGTTGTCTGAAACGATTTCGCCTTTTGTGATACGACAGTGGTAACAGCCGTAAAGGTGCTTACGTATGAAATTCGTTCAAGCATTTCTAGATGCTGGAGCGACGGCGGCTAGGGCTAGAGGAATCGAAGGAGCCACCTTGGAGCCCCATTGGGGTGACGGTGGTGCGGGGAATATCTCCTCGTCAGACGCACTTTTCTACGTATTCCATGGGAGATGTCAGGAGCTATTTTAAAGGTGGAACGCTTTTAAACTGAACCCGAACGAACAATCGATGACACTCCTGCCAATATTTCCACATATGTTGCCAAAGTGGAAGTGATTTGCCATTTTCTCTAATGCACAGCTCCTGACATGAACAGGTTTCTGTATTTACAAATATCAGTTGATAGTAAATACATTTAGTTATTTTTCACCTAAACATAATTTAATACGAATTGAACACTAATTTTCATTTATGTATGTATGTTCTGAATTCCGAGTGAAATTCAATTTAAATATCCTTACATACCTCCTTTTGAATTTAAGTTCTTTATTGAAATTCTTAAAATCGCAACAAACTCATTTCAGTTACCTTTGAATTCAATTAGTTTTCCCCCAAAATACTTTAAAATATTACGCCTGGAATTATTCCAATCGAATATTTTAACACTTTGAAAGAAAAACTTAATTGAAGAAATCAAAGGTTATTGAAATGATTTTATGAAAATTTCAGAAATTTTATTAAGGAATTTCAACTGAAAAGGTGCTTTATAAAATCTCTTCGATTTCATTTCCCTCGAAGTAGAGAACATGGGCGTTTTTTTTTTACATACGATTTGTTTTGACTCAACACAATTATAATCAACTTTTAAAACTAGGTACCCACTACTACTAGACTTTATAAGAATTCATATGTTTTTCAAATTGAAAACCAACCGTTTGGGAGTTACAGGATGATTTGTAAATTCCAATTTTTTTTTTTCGTAAAATCTACCGTATCTCTGAAATTCATGCACCTAATTATTATTATTTTTGTCGAATTGCCCATCTAATTACTTTTCGAAAAAGGTACCTACAACATTAAAACATTAAATTTTACGTGAAAAAATAGTTTTTTCCAATTTTCTTTAAAAATAACAAAATAAACTCCTTAGTCCTTAGCTATGCTTTAAGACAATTTTTATTACAGAATTGGTGAACTTCTAGATTGAAATGTCCCACCAGTCATAATCGAATGACCCAGAATTAGAAATAGATAATTAATTTTCTGATGCTGAAATATTTTAACAGGAGTATAACAAAGTCGAAAAGTTAGCGGAATTTTTGCAATGTAATTGAAATTATGTTTCTAAACCCTGAATGAATTCTAAAAAAATTTTCAGGAATTCCTTATCGTTTCCTGTTTTATTGGCCAACAAAAATATTTGGCGAAAGTTCTTTTAAGTCATAAAAACACGTCCAACTTTCATTACTTTGGCGGGAATGGCTTTCATCGCATTTCCATTTTTCGCATTTTTAAATTTCCTAAAACCACTTCTCAACAGGTCGTGGAGATATTCATGAATTAGATTTTCTAGCGCGGTTTTTCACGCATTTATTATTTAAGGTGGTGGGCGCCCCGTTGAGGGAGGCTAAATTCAGGGCAGGACTTAGACATTAGCGTAGCGCTCAACTCCAGTCGTACCTTTGCCAATTTCCCTTCATCAGCGCGGTTCCTCGACGCGCGTTTTTTAAGAACATCAACTTCCTTTTTTTGGGTTGGAAAAAAAAATAAACAGAGAAAAAGTTTCCGGCACGTGCACCCGCGCTACATCAACACGCGATTTCCTCCACCCACGCCGGAGAGACACATTTAAGTGAATTATTTACAGATTTCGAGCTTTTACAGCCGCAAAATGGAAAATCATGCTCTAGTGTCTGATGATGACAAATGAATAATTTCTTCTTGAAGTGCCCTAAAATCGCAGAATGACTGCCGCGTTGGGGCGCCCCTCTGCACCAGTAATGTCCTTGTTCCACAGGGAGCTCCAAGTTTATGTAAAAAAATAGGAATTGTAGAAAAACAAAAAAAAAACTACGTCCTGGTGCTTGGTGCTATCCAGCAGCCGTCATGTTCCCCGTAAAAAGTCGCATTTTATTTGAAAAGTTATTTCGCTGGCATACCAGCTAAACAAATTGTCTCTAGGACAAATCTACTCGCCGAGTGGAGCACTGCTGGGCCCATAAATGTTCTATCCGAGACAACAGTGGACATCAGCCCTAAAATAGGAGAAAACTCGAAAAAACTGAGTGCTCGAGCATGTTACTATGTTTAAAAAGGACGTCTTCTCCCGGGAAGTGCATTTATGTTTCTGATGGCTGTAATCGGGAATGAATTGCATATTTTTATTTCAGGGACACCGAAGAAAATCATCATACTAAAGAGGATATTTTTATATAGCGAAGTAGTACTAGAAGTAGTATCTATATTAGAAGTTTTTAAACAGTCATGAAAAAGCGCATATTGTAAATTCAAAATCAGGGGACATTAAAATTTGATTTTAGTAGAAACCTCTTAAAATTGAGAATTTAGTGTCATCATGTTGTAATAAATATTCCAAATTTAAGAATTGTAATAAAATTTTATTTCCGACCCACTTAATATTCGTTACAATGCATTCTTTGGCGCCATCTTAAATAACTAACAATTACGGATTATTTATTACGTTTGTAAAAGCTTTTATTTAGCTCTGTTTTCTGTCTGCTTGGAATTTTTCAAGTCAATTTTGAAACATTTCGATATCCGAACAAGTTTAAATTTTGCGGACGTGTATAAGTCACATTTTTTCTAAATCTAATATGGCGGACGCCTTTAAGATGGCGGAGTAACCTTTTCTTTACAACCCCCTTGCTATTTGAACCAGATGCAAAGGTTTGACGAGTAGAATACTTGCCAATATTTATGACATAGATACTAATACCACATAAGGTTTAATTTAAAAGACCGGATTCCTCTTGTAAATGGTGCTAATGGGTAATCTTGGACTGGTAATCAAAATGTACCAAAAACAAGAAATTGAAGAAAATTGTTTTTGCTTTTAACTCATAACCGAGAGAACTTTCCCAATTACCATCGTTATATGTAGGAGCTAAAATATACCACTCGTACCAGAAACCTTATTTGAAATGATCGTAATTCAATTAGTCTCAGTTATTTTGAGTTGCTTTCGACTAAAATTTTCTACCGCGATATTCCGTCGATTGTTGGAATAACGAGAAATATCAAAACATGCCAGGGCTTCCCGCACTGGTTTAGGTGAATTTAAAAATTCGCGGTATTTGGTGAATTGGAGCCATCTCTTGTATTAGCAGAGCAGGGCTGGCCATCGTACCGCGCCAATTCCCGAACAATGCGTGCTCAAACATTTCCTCTTAATTATGAAACGCTAGCCGGATCGGCATTGAAGCGGAATCGCATTTGCGGAAGGTAAGAACCCCTTGATCCGCATGATTCCCGTGCACTTTCAATAAACAGGCGGGGCACTGCTCTGCGGCGGAGCCAATGGTCATTTATTAGGCTCTTAATTAATTGCGATGCCCGGCCGCGGAGATTAATTCAAATTCGACCGTGTGTTCGGCAGGTTGTTTGCGCGGGGATTACGAGGAGTGTTCCCGAAGGATCAGGCAGCTCCTGGCGCAATAATAACTTTGTGGGGGTCGTCCGGGCGCCAATTTAACCGAACGAGATTACTTTTGGCAGCTTTTGTGTGTTTGCACAGCGTAGTGATTCCCCTTTGTGGCAGAACCGCACCAGAGCCTCACCAAAGTGCCACCAGAGCTCCATCTACCAACACCAGAAGCTCTACCGCACCGCGGTCGAAAAGCGGTGTGATTCTAGAAGAAAGAAAAATTCTTTTCACCTTTATTCTACAAAATCCAGAAAAACGACTTACTTAAATCCTCCTTCAAATTTAAAAATTATCCCTGTTAAAAATTATTATTTATTAGAAATTTTGTCGCTGTAATTTAGTCTTAATTTTAGGGTTCCGTAGCAAAACAACGAACCTTTATACTATATGTAGTTTCACCATGTCCGTCTGTCCATCCTATGTCACCAGTCATTTTATTCATAAATTATTAGAGTTATAGCACTGTAATTTTGCATACATAGCATTGTTTGCTTAATCCATCGAATGGGGTACCACTGAAAAGGGAATTTAAAATTTTTATGAGGTTTTATAATCCGTTTTTCAAAATTACGCCTCTTTTTTTTACAGATTTCGTCTAAAACAAGATCGATATTGGCTCTGCAATGCAAACGACGAGTCAAAAACAATCGTGGTCGATTTAAGATATAATTTTTAAAATCTTATTTTGAATTTCAAACAATCCAAACAGGATAAAAGAGTATTGACAATAGTGAAATAGTGTTGGAAAATTCACGAAATCCTCTATGCAACTCCTATCATACATATATGTATGTAAGCTGGCACCTTTTAAAGTAGCTATAAATAACCTTTATATAGAGTCATTATTATTGATTTAATAAGAAACAAAGTAATAAACAAAATTAGATGCTTGTATAATAAAGAGGGGGTAGTAAATTCAGATTTTGATAAAATTTATGACTTCGTCAAAATTTGTTGTTATTACGCAATCGAGTATAGTTTGGTATGAAAAAATATATTCTAGAACGCTTAAAAATAGTAGCATTTTCATAAAATTATATATTTTTCAATATGGCGCCGTGTAGGTATACTTTATTTTGTGTATTTAATTTGATGAATTGAAGGCAGTAATATTTATATTTAAAAACATATCGTTTGTTAATTCATTCATTTTGAAATATTTAATAAAGGATAGATTTTGTTTTAGTAAGGATGTATTTAAGAATTTTTTATACAAATTTTAAGAAAAAGTTTTGTAAGACAAATTATTAAAAAAAAAAATTGAATGCCACGTGCTTACATTATTCTTGTTCTACAAGGCCTCAAGACGGGGGAAGGGGAACTTTTCGTATTTTTCGGATAATGACGACGCATTCCGGCCCCTTCAGATGCCAATCACTTTTAAGTGTAATTTTGAACAGATCGAAGAGTTCGACGTTGTCCTCTTCTCTTTTCTGCTGGCGGAGCACCCCCGCATAGGCTGCTCCTGTGACGCCATTAATCGGGGACCAATTTGTACCGATTTTAGGGCGCCGTGCTGGGATCCTCCGCTGACAGGGGGATGTCTAACAATCGAATAAATCACCGCGCCGACAATATTTCATTGTCCTTGACGTTGGCGGCGACCCTTTCGCCTGTTTATAGAGCGAAAGAAGCCCCCGAGGCCCGCTCCAAAAACCCTTAGATGAAATATTATCTGCAGGGCTAAGCGGCTTTCCCTGCAGCTTTTGCTGGTTCGGCTGGTTTTTCGGGGTGCTTCTCTGGAAAGCGCCGGGATGATTGACGCAAAGCAGATACAGCCGATATATCGACTATTTGTTATCGCGAAAAGTGCGACCAGCCCCCCCGCACGTCTTCCGGGCGAATCGTGGCCAGGAGCCACTTCGACCGAAAAACCCTTATGACATCTGATGACGACATCTGCTAGATGCTGGAGCACTAGAGGATCGAATATTGATGGCCATCAAGACAAGTCAAATATTTCAGTTGGGGGTGCCCTTCTGCGGGGGAGGGCCGGGGCCCCGCTTCATTGGTGAAGTTGCGAGCAGAATTTCAATGTCGGGAGCCTTTCGCCAAACATCCTGGGAACGGATATGTCCGTGGCAGCGTCGTTAGGAATTCACATATTTTATATAGCACGTTTTTGCCCTTACCCACCCCTCGACCTCCAGCCCAGTCATATCCCAGGCTAGCTAGTGGCTGTGAAGCGCGTCAGGAGCTCCGATCAAGATCGGGACCCCAAAAACCAGGACCAGGAATCGGTCCCGTCCTCCTCCTCTATAGGGGGTATATAAATTCAATGAACGGGGGTCAGACCGGCACCGACATCGACACCGGGCGGGCGGTAATTTGCATACATGATATGGTAATCTGGCTTTGACAGGAATTTCAATTATTTTCTGATAAGGAAGGCATCCTTCAGCGCGTTCTCCTTGTCACGGCAGCTCAAATCTCATTAAAACTTGATCGCAGATAACTACAACAGGGCTCTCCTCGGGTGAGACTTCGACTTCGGCGAGTCTTCCACAGTAAATAAATAATTGACAGGTGGAATTGGGAAAATTCCTTAACTGGATTGACTGTCCCGAGCAGGTGTGGGGCCAAGCCAATGGGAGCGGAGAAGGGGGGACACTACTTGGCCCAGTTCGTTTCAACGAGAATTCGAGAATCGAAATGGTTTCTTCTGCTTTTAGGTTTCGGGTTCGGGAGATTACCCTTTATTGGCAGGTGGGCATTCAGGGGATACGAACATACAAAGGAATAATTAGTAAAAGGACACACGTGAGCTTCTTGTACCTTCAAGGAAATGGCTACATAAAGAAGCTCTTAGTTTAGCCTTGAAGGGAAATTAAATTAAATTATATATTTTATGTTGTAGTTGTTTAGAATGAGAACATAGAAATTAAATTTCATATAAGTCCAAATATAGGTATAGTTTTTAGGTAAGCTAATTTTGTTTTTCTTATTTAAATCTGTATCGATCTGATCTTTTAATGTATATGCTATGTTTTAAACATTAAATTATTATTATTATTAATTATGCTCTAAACTTACTTGATGTAAACGAAGAACAATAACTAAAGACTATACTAACTATAGATTAGAGAAATATAATATATTACATATATGTATGTATTCATCTATATATAATTAGACTAACTTTCTGCCTGCAAACTCGGAAGTAAATAGAAAAAGAATAGGGGCAAAATGGGGGATAAGCGTTTGTGTGAAAGTCCGTTGTTTTTGTTACTGTACCCAATATCAATTTTCATGGTTTTAACCCTTCAAATGACGGAACTCCCATCCAGAACTAATTTATACCTATGTATTTAATATAGATATTATTGTAATAAATATAGTAATTACAGATGTGAAACGGAAAATTTCACCTGAAATCGCCCAGGAATTACTTTATTTATTAAAATTACAATTAGAAAAATTTGGTATATTTTATCAGTCTCACAACAACATTCTATCCTGAAAATTTGAATATTCAAGTCTTATCCAGGGAGAAGTTATAAAAGTTCAAATACGTTGAGTTAATTCGAGAAAGGCACTGTAGTTGCTCGTTTTGGCGGAAATAGGTAAATTTGTTACGAAAGTGTTGTTATTTCTTTACACTTCAATAGGTAATAAGTAATAAAAGGTGCTAGAGCTTAAATCTGAAATTATAAACAATCGACTAATTTTTTGTTGAAACAAGTCATTTCGATATTTATTTTATTCGTGCTTCAACGCAGAACCATGGGAGACTCGTTTTAATAAGGAATGCATCTACTATTGTTGATTAGCACAATTCAGATTATTTCCCCAAATAACTCGACGGTGAATTTCTTCAGAACTAATTGAAATGATTTCCAGGGCTATCAATATGCAGATGAAAACAATTTACAAGTAGATTCACAATGTTCTCTTTCTCCTCCGGCCAAACGCGCGCTCCTGCTTTGCGATTCCGTCTCAGGATCGCTCCAGGGTAGCGGAGAAGAGTATTGGAAGGCGCAGAAATCTTTATTCAAATCTCTATGCAAATTTTTCAATTAAATCGAGTAAATTTAACTGCACAATTACAGCAATTTTTCCCACCATTATTTTCACTACACAACATTGTAAAGCAATTCGAGATAAGGGCGCCCCAGATAACTTTCTTCCATTCATAGCTGTTATTTAGTGTAACGACGTGAAGTTGGCGGAGGGGCGTGGGTGGTGCGTGCCCACTTAGCCACCGGGGCGGGACAAAGGGGAGCTTTTTAAGAAGATACTCCTTAAAGGGGCAATTTAGGCCCTTTGAAGAGATACCTAAGCACTTATTCCTCGCTACAGGATTTCTGGAACATTTTCAAATAACTCCACTGTTTTGCTTTGATGCAGTATACTTGAAGAAAAATTAGGTTTCGAAAAAAGATTCGATTTTTTTCAGAAATCCTTCATTTTCATTTCAAATCTGTAACTGGGTTAACAAGTTTTGCAAGTACCTACATATTATAATAATACTATTATTTATTGAAAAACTCAGCATTATGAAAGAAAAATTTACATCGTTATCACAATTATTAATTTATAGCGAGGTAGCAGAATTTTATGATTATTAAATTAAAATTATTTGCTAAATTTATTATCGCTCTTTTTCAGTCGATTCATTATTCTTCGGAAAAGAAATGTGATGTCTTTAAATCTTATATTTACCAATATTTCTTTCAAAATCTGATTTCCTTGTATGTACCTACATACATAGGTTATAGTGCAATTCCGCTTTCAATATGAGTTTCTTCTCGGCTTTTTTTTTCTGAATTAAAAAGAGATATGTTCCATTTAAAGGAAATTCATACATAAATACCATAAACATACCAAGCACTACATCCGGGCTGCGAATGATGAATACGTCCACAATAAAATTCTGTTGACAAAATTTTCGTATCCGCGGACTGAATGTGCAGCATGTGACAAGAATGGTCCTCATAATGGGACCAAATAAAAGACTTATAGCCCATTAAAATGATGACCAAATAATTTACGTCGGATCTCGTACTCGTCATGCATTAATTTCAGGTTATCGCTTTTTATTGCCACCGATGCCTCACTGAATTTTTATGCGATGTACCTGCATCCGGGAGCGGCACCGGGGCGGGAGGAGGAACACCCTGTAACACAGTATGGTTGCTCAATAGCGTTTCGAATTTTATGCGCTATAAAAGTATTCCCGGAATAATGTTCTTTGATTTGTCATTACTCTGAGCCCATTGTGTTCACAATGCGATTATTATTTATGTCCTCTTCGAAGTATTTGTTATCAACTCAAAAATGGAATTTTATATGAATTTCGTTAAGGTCTTCAAGCCCTTTAAATTTCGACATTATCACCGCAAGCCAATCTTTGCTTTATCGCCTGTAAGACAAGAAATACAAAATGTTTTTTTCAAATTGTAATAAACAAAACCAATTTTATCGCGTACAAGCCAACGATTCATAAGTGTTCAATTAAAAGTTAATCGGTTACTTTAAAATATATAATAATAACAAATAAATAAAATAATTAAGTAAAACATTTTTGGCGTTAAACGAGTTTTGACTTATAATTTAATGGCATGAAACTTTTTATATTTTGAAAAACTTATTATAATTAAGCAGTGTTGTTATTAAATTTACAAATTTGTCTATAATTTAACAAAATATATTAATAAAAGAAATCTTATAAAATAGAAATAAAGGGAGCTTAACCTTACACTCTATTGTATTATACATTTAGATTTTCGTAGATGTCTTTCATTCTTCCGTAACTGAAGCAGAAGAAATAATAATTAATAATTTGCTGTTTTTGTTGAAATGAAATAAAATAAAATCAAATTAATAAGAAGAAGACTTTGCTCCGTCGATAATTTTTATACAAATACCAAATGAATAGAATTGATTTTGGACCCTATTCTAACTTTCGTACGAAATGAAACGAAAAGAGATTAAAAAAGCCTCTTTGTATAAAAATTACATAATGTATAGAATCCCTTAATTTTAAAAAATTGATTTCAGTTACCTTTGACATTCAAAAATTCGAATAAGTTCGTTTTAAGTAAGCTATGCCTAAACGTCAATAGAATTAGTTAGTATAGAATTTTCATTCGTCTAAATTTGCAAGTTTAAGTTTACAATAGACCAGAATTATTTATTTATAAATTCCACAATGGCTTTTGTTTTGTCAACTGCAAAGTTCTTATCTTTTGTAGTAAATTTACTGTTTTTGTTGTTCGGCTCAATAACTGTTACCATTGGTACCATCACAATGAATAAGATTAAATTATTTTCGGATTTAATGGAAACTGCAGACATTTTAACAGTGCCAATGGCTATAATAATCGTTGGCGGCCTTGTGTGCCTAGTTGCTATTTTTGGCTGTTGCGGTGCATATGAAGAATCTCACTGGATAAGTTTACTCTACTCAATGTTTCTTTTCATTTTAATGTTTCTGCAAATTGTAATTGTGGCGACGCTATTCACAAGAAAATACGAAATAGTCAGCCAAACAAGGATAGCAACTCAAGCTATGTATGAAGAAGATACAAATTTAAAGGACATAATACAACAAAATTTTAAATGCTGCGGTTTTAGTTCACCGGAGGAATTTTATATGCCTGGACGAATTCCACAAAGTTGCAGTCCAAACCAGATAAAAAACGACAATAATTACTTCAAAGAAGGCTGCTATTTTGTTGTTGGCCGAACTATGAGATATTTGATAACTTATCTCTGCTGGTTTAGCGTCGCAGTTTTAGCAGTTGAGTTTATTGGTGTCCTTTTTGGGTGTATTATGGCAAGCCATTACAGGAAATCAAGTGACAGTACCCATATTATTGTTTAAAACATGTGTTACTAAATTATATCCAGTAGCCCTAATAATCATTGTAGTAATATTATAATTTTTATGTTATTCATATTAATAATTAACATAAATACGAATTTTAAAAAATATACAAAATATAAGATATAAAGCGTTTTATTACAATATGTACAAGGCTCCTTTGAAAGGAAATTGCATAGTGATCAAATTTTGGCTTTTGTTGCTAGACCTTCTTTAATTATTTGATATGAATAACATTTGAAACCGTGGTATCTTGATGGATCTTGATCCCGCTTTGCGTATGCATTTATTGGCTTGATATCTAGGTCATATCAAAAAATTACGGGATTTTGAGAAGGGTGTTGAGCAATGAGCACTTTCACCTGGCTGCATATTTTAATTTATTTGTTTGTAAATCATATATATTTTTAACGAATTTTGATTAAAATTGGCTAACATTTTCTCCTTGGCAATATCTCAGCTATTTTTGCAAATTGTGTGAATCGGTTTACCGGATGGGGGAATTAACATTGCATACCCTGATGTAAAAATAATTTTTTATCACATTGTAATCGACCTCTTCCTACTGGCTGCCGCCGAAAGATCGTTTTTTCCGACATTTTTGACTTGCCCCATTTTCAAAATAAGCGGCTCATATACATATATGGTCAAGAAAATTATAAGCCCCTTTTCCATATTTGACAAAGTTTCGTTAAGTCTTGATATACATACAATATAGTCCATCGAACTAAACATATAGTGCGCCAAGAATATAGTCAATTCCTTTAATTGATTAATTAATTTTTTCTTTGAAAACATCTGATTATTGACCTTTTAATATTTTTTGTATATTTGTCGTAAATCGAATAACTTCCTTCCATCTCTCGAGGGAGGGTGGTAACCTTTTGCTTTTAACGAAATTCAACCTTGGAACGGACTGCGTAAGTAAATATTTACACGTCGACGAGTTGAAGTTATGACTTCCCATATCCCGAGAGCGTGCAATGTTCTTCCCCCATGTAATCCCAAGCCGCCCCGATCCTAATCCTAATTTAAAGTTCTCGCGTAAGTAAACATTTCATCGCTTCTTAACTCCTGGGAAATCTTTTCAGCCGCAAGTCGAAATCTGATTACCCTCATTTAATTAATTAATTGCGAAAGGGTTCGGGAACGGGTGGGCGATGGCGACCGCTTTTCTTGATCCTCCACCTACACCCCCCCACCCGCCAACACCGACAGTCCTAATTTCAGAGGATATTAACTTATCCGGCCCAAATCTCTCTCCTAGAGGTTTCTGTTATTAAAAATTAATTAGTGCCGTTTAGATGAAGGACTCCAAAGGTCTGAATTGAAGCAATTTTTAAATAGAAAAAAAAAAAAGTAAATAAATAAATAAGTGGGAAGCCCCGAAAACGCGACGCCGCCGCCGCTCGAAAGTAGGGCACAGAGAAGTTAGAACGGCTACAAAACTGGTGGGGGTAGGGCTAGTGGTTGGGGAACATGGGTTTAGCCCCGGCGAGGTGGCTTATTATCAGTTGCACAAAAAAAAAACCGGCAATTACTGTTTTTGGGTATACAGTTTTAAAACCCGTAGGGTCTGTTAGTTGAAAATAATGGCAAACTAGGCTCTGATTGATCGAAGGATTCGAACTGAATAAATCCTCAAAAAAATGAGGATGGGCCGTCGTCCTTCGAAGCTGTGAGTAATGAGAGGCACCGGAGCCAACCCGGCACGGAGGGGCGAAAGGACTTCGGTGACAAAAGGTCGCTCCGAGTCCCACTTTTATTTGCTGGAACTGTAAATAAGGATTACATGTGAATTTAGATAAAGATAAAAGTTCACTAAGTGTGACCAGAAAATAGAGTGTCTGTTGGATATCTGGGTGCGGGCAGGGGCTGGATGCTAATGGTCGGATGGGGGACTTTTGAGGGAAATTTATTTTCTCCCGAATTTGTGGCGAATTGAGGACTATCTGGATACGGTGATGTTCTTATTTGAGTTTTTCCGCTAAGTTTTAGAGGTAAATTGGAGTTAATCAATAATTGTATTTAATGAGTCTACCTAACGATTTCATATCATCTTAGAAACCTATTGCCATACTACAATAAACTTTTTGGAAAAATTTGATTGTAAGATGGAATATATAGTTATCAGCCCAATTCAGTTTATGAAACCCCAACGCAAAACAGGGGAAGCATTAGGTACTGATCATGCTTCTGTACTTAAAATAGACGGTTTTTGTTAAAAAAAAAAATACAGTAGATTTAATGGCAATAATATAGAACAATTTTCTTTGACCTTTTAAAAACCTGCTCCACATAGAGTTAATTTGTTGTTCTATAGTCTGGCACTCGTACGTGTGATGGAATCATATGTGCATGGGTCGATCTGAGTTGCATAACAATCTGTTGCCTGATCTTAGCCTTCAGGCTAAGGTCCTTGGGAGATTGCTTTATGCTTCAAGTGCGTCTAGATTGGTAACAATTTCAAGGTCTCGCACGAAGCACCCTCGGAGCGCCAACTGCTGTCTAATGAATTATTAGCCCACTGTCCTTTGAGCAGGCAAAATCAGCCGTAAGGAGTGAAGGAGTCAGTCTGAGGCGGAGTGGAGCAATCACACCTCAACAGGAATTATCTGCTACCAGATGGTGCTCCGCCCCCCGCTCCTGAACAAAGGCGAGCAAATTGAAAGCCCAAGATTAATAGCCAAGACGCTATCTAAATCAGCCGGGGGGAACAAAAAGCTGCTCCATCCGTCGTTCCGTCCTCGTCCTCATCCCCGTGGTGCGTAAGGATCTCTGCACTCGAGAGATTTAAGACTTTTACTTATCACGTGCAATTAAGACGGGGCCTTAGGCTTGGGGGAGCTCCGACTGGCTGTGGCGAGCTGAGTTCAGGGGGATCCCCGGCCCACCCGCGTTCTTGTTCCGCTCATAATTTATGTACATATTGCCGGCATATCTCTGTTTGGCCGTGATTAATATGTTTACTTCAGCAGCATAAGCCAGTGAAAAGTTTCCCGCACGAGAAAAATTTATTTTGGCCGTAACAGCTGCGGCTACGCAAAACCACTCATTTAAATGATTTATCTGAAGCACTGGGGCCGCTGAACGCTAAGCGGTGATAGACCTTAAGAAAGGATTCGGCAAGCAGCCTGGCGATGGGCTGGAGCACTCCCGCCGGATTCTGCAATAATTTTTAGGGCCTCTCATCACACTCTTTCGACCGAGGTGGCCCTATACTTTTGAATCCGCTCATTTATCCGAGCTGGCGGGACCCAAACTCCAAAAAAAAAAAAAACGCCCCTATTCACCAACACTCTGTCCATTTCTCTCCCCAAACTTCCCTTTTTACAAAGTGTGGATATAAATTTTGATCCAAACGGTCATGTTTAAGTAATGAACTCCAAAAGGAGTGGAAACAATGAAAAATTCACTGCGCGCCTCCTTCAGAAGGTCAACGATTTTTATTGTAATGGACACTTGCGTTCCTCCGGCGAAGGGGCCTAACTGCTAGCCGTCTAAATTTTTTATTAAAGGCCGACGTAAAGATGAAGGATGGCGCTGGGACTGGGCTCCATCGCGCCACCCAAGGCATGAATTTTTATCAGACTAAAGGGAAAAAGGGTTATAAGGCTGAAATCCCCCAAAGGCTGCGCGAATGGGACCATTTTCTGAATTTTCGGGGTTGTGATTACCCTAAAACGCCTCGGGGACTCCACAAATCGGAGCCCAGTGCCGCGTTCTATACATTTAATTACTTCGGTGCTCTTGAGAGAAGTCCGATTTTAGGGCACCTGCATCGGGGGGTACCCTAAATTAATTTGCATATTCGAAACATTAGCTTAATCCCAGATTTAAAAGAGCATCAGTATATATATGTATATGCTGCATATGAGTATCTTATCATGGGTGTAGTCAGTATTTAATTCGGGGAGGTGTCAGATTTTTCCCCAAAAAATCATTTTTTATCACCTTGTTCGAAAATTCACCAAATAGGCGAAATTTATTATATTGGTGCACATTAGGAGTAAAAGTGAGATTGATGGTCCATGAAACCAATAAATTTTCGAAAACGCCCTTTTCTTCGTTAAGTACGTAGGTGCAAAACAAGAGATTTATTTGAGGAATTGAAGTTGAAAAATCGCAGATCAATAATGAAATTTCCTATATAGTAAAATTATTACAAATATAAAATCATTTCCAAATTAACTTTAGTAAAACTTGTCTTAGTTTTAAACAAACAAAGAAAAATATATATATAATGTATATAGTGCAGATTTATATATATTTCTTAATTTCAAGAGATCAAAAAAGAATTTGAAATTTCAAAATTCAGTGCCAATATAAAATATTTTCTCGTTAAATTTCTTCGTTGTTTTAATTTGGGTTCAGCCCAAAGTATAATCAAAGCGCGAAATACAAAGTCCTTTTGTTTCTGGCGGGTCTCATCAAAAGATTTAGCAAAAACGCTCTGTGCGATTTTATTCTGTTTGAATTTCTCTCGACAAAAGGACAGTGGCACAAAGCCGACCATTTTAATAATTTTAATCATCCCATTTAATCTGCGATGCGCCTGGCTAGAGAGCCCTTGAATGGAATTTTAAAACAGAAAATCTCGTGGAGGCTGGCACAAGTTGCTATTCATCTTCGAAACCCATTTACGCACGAAACGGAAAGCCCTGCAAATCCCTTTGCCGCCCTGGCGAAATGCACTTGTTTTTCAGAAACATCCAGAAATCCAGAAAAGAGTCCCAGTCGCTTATGTCCACGTGCTCCTCCGCCTGATACTGTCCGGACCATAGTCCGGACCTCGTGCAACACACGCGCGCTCCGTCCCTTTGAAACTTTACAGGGACTCGTGCAGCTCCTCCTGAAAACGAAAGGATGCGGGAACCGGGAGCGGCACACTATTGAAAATTTCTGGAAAGCCGAATAGGGTTCAATGGAGGCTCTAAATGGATAAACCCGGTAATTTATCTACAACTGCTACAATTTTTTTTTGCTGGCTTCCTCCGGTGATAGATGCCTTTTCTACAGCCCGTTCGAAACTTCCTGGAGGAGCGTGTGGCGGCGGGATGAAAAACTTACGACAGTAAACTTTTGGGCTCGTCCTGGATGGCCCCTGTGCCGAATGAGGGCGAGACGGGTTCGGGGTTCCGTAACTCGCTCAGGGACACAAGAAGATCTGTTCTTGATGTTTGTCAAATTAATGCGATGTAGATCTTGAGAATCCCCTTAAAGTGCTGCTCGTCCTTATCCCCGCGTTGAGTGTCATCTCGGGGACTTTTAAGAACATCTTTCCCTGAAAAGCGAAAAAAAAGGGAGCAGAAATTTTTGCTGGCGGAACCCTTTAAAGATTCAAAGTAAGCTCCGACGGACGAAAAGTACTATCGACGTTGTGAGTGCGCGAAAAGGGCATAAATTTTCACATAGGCCGAAGGATGGGTAAAGGCAACACCTAACGTGAATGTTAATTTTTTTGGGCCTCTTCGGCGCCTCACGGCTTACGAACTCAAAAGGCGCTCAAATTGCCTTCTCAAGGACAGTTTGCTTCTTCTGTTCCCTGCTCCTCTTAGAGCTCGGTTGGAATGACATCAATTTTAAAATTGAGAATGAGACTCTTGTTTTGCTTATTATAATGCAATTATTACTCTCTTCAGGTTTTTTCCTTCTATTAGAATTTAAGCAATATAAATATATCTTTAGAGATTTAATAACTGGAAAAAGTTCAAATTCCTTGAATGAAACATTTTTTAATAAGGAGAACATTTCCTGGAGTTTTAAAAATAATATTAAGCTTAACTTTATTATTCTCATTCTTGGGATAACTGCTTACCGCAGAGATACTTGGAACAGATTCCGTATACAATCTGCGAATATAAGTTGTTTTTTTCATTCTCAAACTTTAGTATTTTAGTATAAAAGGAAATGGTTCATATTTTTGTATGAGACACATTTTAAAAATGTTTAAAATACGATTTTTGAATTCTGTAAACTTACATAATATGTACACTCAGAAAATTGTGCGCATAATATTCTAAGCTCAGCTTGGATTATACAATAAATTTTAATACATTTCGGAATAAAATTTATATTCTTTTAAAAGACAGAATTATTTTACTTCAAATAAGGCGTAAATTTATTATGCTCTTATGCAGTAGAAAGTACTCTAGTAATAAAATTGTTTTAAACCCTTGTCTGATATTAATCTGCAATTTACTTCAGTATAAGAATAAAATCGACTTCAAATTTGAGGGTAAATTCCTTGGAAAATGCGCATTTGAAAGCAAACGGTCCAATAAATTGAAAAGATTAAAATTTTAAGAGAAAATCATATAAGAAGAAATGAATTAATAGAGCAAAGGATTAATTTCAATCTTTTTGGTATAAAAAAGTTTAGTTTGAATACATTAAAATTAAATACTGAAAATATAGGATTGAAATGTTCTAATGCCCATTAGGATTAAAACTAAGAAACTTTAAGTTTTAGGTGGACTTAAATTTAAATGTTGAAAAGATTTCGAAATATCAATATGTAATTTTAATTATTTAAAGATTTTCTCCCAAGTTTTTTTGAAGTTTATTTTTACCCCAAACATTATCTTGTTAGGATCATAATCTGTAGGAAAAACTCTATCGATGTTATATAGATAATTTCAATTATGAAAATTAATTTCACTAAAAGAATACAAATAAGTTGGTCAGAAAAATCGTTAGGAATGTAAAAAAAAGGGTTGGGGGGATAAACTAATCTAGCCTATCTATTTTCATCCTGCAGGAAATATACTCCTTAATAAAGACGAATTTAGTTCTCTGCGTCTTTTACCACAATAGAACGCACCCGTGCCAGCCATTCTTCGTAACTCAACCGTTTTAATTTCTCAAAATCAGCAAAACGCCCTCGCACCACCTTTCCACCTAGTTTTGTGCACACCACCCATTAAAGTAATTTAAGGTGTCCTCCTGGAAATCACGACAAAGGACTATTTCTGCGCGAAACCTCATTCAACCCCATTCAACCCTGTTCAACGTTCCTCGCACGATTCCCACCCCGCAGCCCCGTGCCACCGGCAACATTAGTTCCAGCAGCTAGATGAGTTATGAAGTCGCCTTGGAAGTGCTTGGGGCAGAACTCTTCGTCCCGGGATAAAAACTAATATCATAATTTCCGTTCAGTTCCTTTCATTGGTTTATTATAATTTGGCCCGCAGCAGCCCCATGAGCGCTCCGCTGACACGACGATTTAGAGGTCGTGTGGCGCGCGACAATGCGACACAACGACGACGACGACGACGACGACCGACGTCGTCTCTGACGATGGCTGAGTTCGATCAGAAAAATTAGGTAACCGCGAATAAAATGCGGGGGAGGGGTGCAGATGGCTGCGACCACGCATACCTCACCTGGCCGTATTTAGGGGATTAGCCGAAGTGACAGGAAATCATTCGAATAATATCGTTTCTATGAATTTAAATGATCGAGGGCTATTAAGGAGGAGCGCGGGGAGCCGCCGCTGCCGAAACTGTGCCACACGAATGATTCACTGCCACATTCATTGCCTATTTGCTGTAGTTGCCTGAACCCACCCCCTCAGACTCAGCATGGAATGTCGCGTGCGCCCGGGAATTCCTAATCGCCTAAAATATAACGACCGGGAACAACCACTTTCCAGAGAGGGCTCCCGGACCGACGACGACGGAGGCGAAGACGAAGACGAAGACGTATACGTACCTACCCAAGACGTATTTGCGCACTTTGGCAGCTATCAAGGAATTACGGCGACCTAGGACAAGGCCTCACCCCCTGTGCTACCCCGGGTACAAGGCGACATTAGTGTTCATTTACATTTTTTATGATGTTTTCCCTGCTCATTTTGTTTCCTTACATAATTCTTACGTGTTCGCACTTTTTCTGAAGGTTCACGGAAGGAGAAATTGGTAGAAATAGGCTTTTTTTTATTATTCCTCAAGCAAATGGATGGCATGTTGGTATTTTTGGGCAAATTTTGTCATATTACTTAAAAGCATAATAATATCTAAAACCTAGTTTTTATCTGGGTATCACCCAGTATAGGGTTGGTACAT
This sequence comes from Machimus atricapillus, assembly GCA_933228815.1. Classification (NCBI taxonomy): domain Eukaryota; kingdom Metazoa; phylum Arthropoda; class Insecta; order Diptera; family Asilidae; genus Machimus; species Machimus atricapillus. Next base: position 11,582,222 of record OW121785.1, read on the forward strand.
ATACATACCTACATACATAATATGTATTAAATTCCCTTATCTCAGAGTCAGAGGGTTACAAAAATGAAAATAGCAAACGACAAACGTATTACAAACTTGCTATAATAGGTCATTATATTGGGTAATTAGCTATCACAATGTGAAAATAATACATTAAAGATTTATGAGTAGGTACAATTCAAGCGGAACTATTTTCCCCTCTCTAAATACTGAAATATGCAAAACTAAAGTGGTACATTTTGAGCATTAACATAATTTTTACTTGAAATGCGTATACCTATATGTATATTAAATTAATTGAAAGCATTTTTATCTACATAATTTACAGGGGTTTAAACTCGGAACCTAAGTAATTTCCTGCCCATTGAATGCGGTAGTTTTGATTACAACAGCAAATTTAGAATTAACGATCTTAATGCAAAATATTGTTTTTGTAACAAAAATACTGCAACAAATATTAGATTTAAATTCTGGGCTATCGAATAAAATAAAAATTCAAAATCAATTTCCTTTTTTCATATAAAATCAATAACAATTATCTTACAGATTAGATAATCTGGCTCATACATGTAAGTTACAGTTTTTAAAGATGGTAGATTTGAAAACTTGTCATGACATAGGTACTTAATAATATCTATGTAGAGATACAGTGGCTCATAATAGCAATAATCTAGAGTTTAATATCATTGCGCAAATAACAAGTTTCGAGAACAAAATAATATAGATTGATATAATACATATTTATAAATGTAGTAGGTACAAATAACTTCAAATTGTAGTTCCATTTCCGATATACCTAGAAACAAACTTTTATAATGAATAATTTAACATATTTAACAAATCTTGTAAATGCTTTTCTATACAGACTCGCACCGTTTGCTTCCTCATTTTAACTAATCTAATGTCAAAAAGTAGAGTTAGAGTAGTTATTCAATAAAAAAAAAAAAACATATAATATTACATTTGATAATCCAATGAAATACGAAACAAGCTAACTCCTGGTATCATATGAAGATCCTCTTTCCTTTGGCAGGAGGCAGTAATCCTCTTTAATTTAATTTTTCTGCCTAATCCCTCCGTCTGTGCTTCGATGCCATTGCCTGGAACACATTTAAGCAAAAAAAAAATTGCATAAAATATCTTTCTACGACTGAATCCATTTAAATGTTTCTCCATCTCTTATCCGAACGCTCCCTTTTGGCGGATGGCCGTATTTCATTAGGGCACACTTCGCTGTGATATTCTCGTAAGCATTTCGCCTGGTCCCGCCCCGTCCGGGCCTACAATGTACCCGGAGCCGAATTCGGCCCATCCGCCCTTCTGTTCAACGTTAACCCTTAAACCGTGTAATTTGAAATAACTGACAAGCAACATACGAACTGGCCCCAAAAAATGGAGAAGGATCAGAAAGGTACAAAATGCTAGCAGGCTGCCAGCAAAACACTCACTCTCCCGGATCGTACTAATCTCGTTCTCTACGTTTAGCTGGCTGCTATTCATTTTCCAGGAATCCAGATTAATGAGGGATTAGCTGTGTGGGTCAAAAGGAGGTTCGGTGCAAGATGTTACTCTCCTCCCCCCCATCCGGCCGGATGACGGGTCGACGGGATGATGGTCCCACTCAAAATACTCCTGGAAGATATTCTGCAGCTAAAGTGATTGCTGCCATAAGAAAATTCTTCGTTATCACATAGACGGAGCAAAATTTTTTGGTTTAAACCAGAAATGGGAGAATTTATTGGGAACCATGTGGTTTACCACCTCATCCCCTCCCCTACCCATTCACAATGAGACTTTTATGGACTATCATACCGAGGTTGGTTCCTTACATCTGCGAGGATCCAAACCAATCCGATTAGAGAGGATTTGTTTTAATAATTGGGGATTTTTTGGGGGTTGATAAATTTCTGGGCAAATTGATTCCATCCTTAGAAGTTGGCTCGCCCACCATCGATTCTTTCGCTGACGGTTGCCATTTTTGTCGCATAAGAAGCTCCCGGTGGTGGAGCATAATAAGCTCGTCAAGCTTATCGGTAGTTATGTTTGGATTTTATGCTTAAATTTTATGTTGAACTCCCTTAAGGCAATCGATAACCGACGATGGGTCTAGACTCTAATAATATAAATGATTTCTTGAGTAACTTTCTTCCATAAGAGACCGAGTTAATTATAAATTATAACCATATACATATAATTCAAACAAACCTTTTATTAATTCATTTTTATTTATATTAATCGTTAAGCTGGCATATGTATGTGTAAGAACTTAAACTGAGATGGCAAAAATAACTTTACATACATTTATTAACTATTGTTTTAATCTTTGCAATGCGGTTGTTTATATGTATATGTAGGTACATATTGACTTAAAATATAACATATTATATAACAAAATTTATTACTCGTATGTTCTCAATATTAAGTAATTGTATGTATATACTTTAAATTATAATCAACTTAAAAAATCAAAAAATATTAATTAAACAATTTGTTTTCGTTTGTGTTTCATTAGGGCTTTGTTAAAGTAACTTGTCCTTTTGGTTGTTTTGGTAAAAAAGTGAACTGCTAAATCAATGACAAATTTTAACAAGATAAAATACATTTTTTTATACGTATATATATTTTGAAACACTGGAAAAATTTTTCATAGGAGCCGAAGGAGCCATTTGGTCTTGAGCTTTCCAGGAGGTGCTCAAGTTCTTAAAAGTCCTCATAAGATCATGGTTTAAATTGAAAATTTATCGACATTTTCATAAAAAACTTCAAGTTAAAAAACTGTTCATGTTTATGAATTAATACACTTCTTTTTATAAATGAAAACACTTATATTTATCCCCAAATTACAGTATACCTTCAACGTATAAAAATCACGTCATGTTATAGTGGGAGACTGGGAGTACCAAAGATAATGTGAGGTGACTATAAAAGTCAAGTGAGTTGAAAAATGTCGTGACAGTCGGAATAGGGGTGAAAAGTTAATAAAAGCTGCTATTAAATCCGATTTTAATCAATATCACTAAAAGCCGACATTGAGCTCTATTAATAATGTCAAAAGACCCCTTTTTGATGTTTGTAACCCGTTCGAATATAATTACCCCTTCGATCTATAGTTTTAAAAGGAAGGAGAAATTTTAATTAAACCCATCAAAAAAAATTAATAAATCTTTAGTGGGGCGGAATGCATCGAACTCGCGGAAAACCCCTCTTTTACATTGAAAATTCATTAAAAGCATTTTTACGGGAAAAAATTCTGCAGGCCGTAGGGTGTATTTTTTTACCGAGCGGAGGTGGTCCGTGCAAATCTCAAAAATCGAGTTTATCAGAGAAAAAAAAAAAAAAAATATTGGAACATTTAACTGGGAATCATGGTGTTCGGCGCACCCCCCACCATCCGCCGGCATCATCCGAAGCGAAAAGTTATTTTAAACTTCGGAGGTTTTAGGGAGCTTATTAGGGGGCGACATATGCTCCGAATTGCACGGATCGCTTTAAATTTGAGCGTCTGGTGGACTCCCACTACGCCGAGGCTGGCTGGCTGGCAATATCCAACCGTTGGAGATTATTACATAAACTTTTGCCGGGAGCATAACAAATGGCAATGTTCGGGAAATTTATGTTTATACGCACAGTTGAGGTTTTAATGGCTGCTGGCTTTCGGTATTAAAACACGTGTTGTGCCCGCGCCGCCGAGCGCCATGCTTCTTGAAATATGGAAAATTTTATATTTATTATCTCAGATGGATCCGGCACTGTTCCGCACTGTTCCAAGCTACTTATCACGGCGAATTGCGCGCACAGTGTGCCTTGGCTTTATGGCGATTTTATTCGAAGCGACGAACGCGATTCGAATTAGGAGTTTTGTCGGAGCCACAATTTATACCATCACTACACTCCTCCCCCCATACCCTCGCCTACAGCAACATCCTTCCCTATCCTTAACAGAGCAACATTTTTGTTGAAATTCTTCACTAGGCGGATATTAAATCTGAACATTTTGGCGGTTCGAGTGCGGATGCGGATTCTGGTTGTGGGAATAATCGAAAAATTTTCCAGTAAATTGAGCACGTATCACAATCACCGCATTTGGAGTTTTCAGCTAAATTGGCAAGCGGTTAGTGGGAAATTTTGAATGATTGTCCATAATACGGATACACAAAATGGACGAGGTTTTGGCGTCCGACAGAAAATTGTCACAATGAATCCACTTTATGACATAACATTTTTGACGTAAATCGACTGAAATTTTACCAAACATTCAGTTCACGTACTTTTAATTTATGATTCAGTTAAAACGATTCCGAGAAAGTTTGCACTGAAGTTGGGAATTAACCCATCATCATTATGAAGTAGGTATACTTACACAAATTTTATCACAGCAGATTTTCCTGAAAATTTTAAGATACTTAGTTAAGATAGTATAAACTATGTTCTAGTAAAACCATAAGGAAATTGTTTGTATGGACATTTTATTTTATATTTTATTTTACAAAAAATATTTACAGTATTCACAAAGAGTATTATAAGACAATAAATTTGAAATTACAATAGATGAATTCATATCTACTACATATAACAAAAATAAGTAAGAAGTTTTAGCATATTAAGGAAAGTTTTCATTTATTTCATTTTCATTCTTACTTAGTTCGCCACGTGAAAATGTTAATTAAACACTAATTAATTCAGTTGTACTCTTTTATTTTAATAATCACAGGAGATATGGGCAATTTTCCTCCATTCGTTTTTTAATATTAAAATCGGTTCGTTTCACTATTCTCGCAGAGAATCGTATTTTCCTCAAAAATTTAATTGGATTTTATTAAACTCGTCATATTGAATGAAAGACACTTAATAAAGCAACGATTTATAATATTTTTCATAAATATTTGTAATATCAGTATGCTCATTAAAGTCATAAATTATGCGAAATGAAATAGTTAATTTATTTTTTACCTTAGTGACTCAGAAGAGTAGGGTAATGTTTATCGGTATATATAATGTATTTATGTCTGTTTCTTTGGTTCATCCTGCATCTTACCTAAATATGTATGGATTTCAATAAATCAGGTCTCATTAGACTCGTTTTAGTTGTAGGAGTGCTATTTTTGAGTAAAATAAACATGGCCGCCAATTTTCTTGCATGTGTGTTTTTGTTATTTTCAAACATACCGTTATGGGTCAAATGAAAAGTCTTGATGAAAGGAGTTCAAATACATATGTATATAAATTAACGTGTATATCTAATAAATGTATTCAATAAATTGTATATTTTCAAACGAAATACCTCGACGTGGGACTCAGTAAAATTCAATAATTTGTATACCTATGTACTGTATGGTAATTTAGAATTGAGAACAAATATTTGTAGCCTCCAACTGCATGTCACGATTTAAAATCCTGAATTTTAGAAAGTCGATGTAAATTACATTCGTGACTATAGATATTTTTCAAAGTATATTAAGATCCTTATTTTGGTCCATGAATTTGAAAACAGTCAAAGTATCTTGTTACAACAATCGATTGAATTGATCTAATGCAGTGCAATTCAGCTGAATGAAGAACCAAACCATTTCCTCCCCGGAAAAATTCTACAAGATTTCCTATTCAGCCATTTCACTGAAAATTCGTCTTAATAAATTTCACGATATTGAAACAAGGAAATGCGCGAAAATTCCCAAACAAGACAAAGTGATATAGTCAAATACCCCCATGGAGCAGAAAAGAACTGCCAGTGGTTAGGGGGTGCCTTTGGGGCTGCTCCTACGTTCCTGGAAAATAGCTTCCCATAACGCGAAATAACGAGGCGAATGGAGGCAACTTGATTTCGCCCCGAACACAGGCGCTCACAAACGCAAGGAAACAAACATTTTCCAACTTTGCGAAATTTCCCGGCTGGGAGTGATTGGACCATTCTGCAGAGCAATCTTTTTATAATTTAACTTTCCTATGCGCCGTTCGTAGGGCCGGCCCTCATTACATCCACGAGGCAAGAGACTTCGAAACAGCGAGCCCTTTTCGCTACCATCCACCCCCGAACCCTTCGTTAGATAGTGTAAAATGCAATCTTCGCGAAGAAGCAGCAACGAGTGCCATTTCTTCTTTGAAAGGGCCTTCGCTTGTGTCCCTTCTGTCGCCGCTAAATTATCAAAATTAAGTTTTTGAAGCACTGCACCAGCCTTTAATTAGACCTTGGCGGGAATAAGACTTATTCGGCGAAACATTTAAATTTGAGAACGTGGAGTGCAGGGGCGGTGCGGGCAGAGGCGGCGAGCTCCACTTTTAATTACCGCAGGCAAATTACTAATGAGGAAACACTTTTCGAGAATAATTTTCACTCTTCTCCTGGTGCATCCTGACCTGAATGAAGCAAGCAATCCCAGCTTCCAATTCAACCCTCCACCCCCGAAAAAGCAGCGCCCACAAAAATACAACCCCCGCTCCCATTCACCCTCATTCAGCCGAATCAGTTAGCGATGCTCCTCAGACAAGATAATGAGCAATATAGCTGCTGTTTGTGATTTTAAACTTTTAATTGTTGTTTCATTTCTTATAAACTCATTAAGGTAAATGGAGTAGACGGCGATTGTTTGCGCCCCGAGAGGCTTCCTCTGGTCGAATAATTGGCACCCACTGAAATCTTCCTGCTAAAATGGAATAAATATTTTGCTGTAGAGGCTCGGGTGAATGTTGACGTTCGCAAATTAAAAGTTGCCGGCAGAAATTCAGTTTCGGGTGTTGCGACAAATCGACGCTAAATGCTCTTTAGAAATTTTCAAATTGAGGATTTAACAAGAAATTTAATACTGAAGAATATTTTTGTAGAAAAGTTTAAGCAATTTTCCTCTTTTTATACACTTATGAAAGAAGTGTGGGGGATCTCGAAATAAATACATTAGAAATAGAGGATAAAAGTTTGTATGGAAATAATGGAAAGTGGATTGATTTCATGCCAGTAGTCTTAATATTAAATTACACAGTTCTAATTTTTAAAATTACGGACTTCCATACATACAAACATTTATTCCCCAGGGAATAACAATTAAGGGATGATTTTTCAAAAGCGCTGAAACAACTCGTTATTTATTTCTAACCAAAAAGTTAAGTACTATTTTTCATGGTTGAAACTGCAAAAATAATGGAACTCCCATATTAAATTTTATCCCCTATTATATTCCCTTAAGGATAAAATTTCCAAAAATCCTGAAATATGTTTTTCGTAATTTTTAACCTAATTGTTAAATACCAAATTTGATGGATTTAAGTTAAAAAATTAAGAATTTTCAAACATACCGCTATGGGTCAGTAAGATCTATGATAGACATTCTAGTTGAATTTTCTAACTTGGGTCAAATGAAAAGTCTTGATGAAAGGAGTTCAAATACATATGTATGTACATATATAAATTAACGTATATATCTAATAAATGTATTCAATAAATTGTATATTTTCAAACGAAATACCTCGTCCCACGTCGAGTAGAACTCGTCAGTAAAATTCAATAATTTGTATACCTATGTACTGTGTGGTATACCAATTAAGAAATGAGAACAAATATTTGTAGCCTCCGACTGCGTGTCACGATTTAATATCCTGAATTTTAGAAAGTCGATGTAAATTTTTAACCCTCCTAGGTACTTTCTTAAGGATGAGAATTGTAATAAACATTTTAAATTTTTTAGTCTGAGCTTTATAAATACTTGTTTATGTCTTTTCAGTTCCTTTTTTACAAGCGGTCAGTTTTTTTTGGTTCTTTTTAATTAACTTCTTGTTTTAACATTTGTCGTTGGCATGCTGTTGAAGCGCTATTACTATATTTTTTAATAAGATATTGATTCAGTATCTAACTATAATATCTAGATTTTGACATAGTGCTTTTTTTGTTGGATTAATTAAGTTAGTTAGTTATTCTTTTAAATTACTGCGTTTTCCTGGCAGATAAATAAATAGTGGAAAGAAGTAATTTTAATAATTAAAAAGTTTGTCTTCATTACTTCTTCTTCTTCATAACCTATCTCTAGTGTCTATAGAAAAGTAAAACTTATTTCGAGTAAATTACATTTGCTCTATTCGTGACTATGTTTTATGGCGTACTCTAAATACCTATAAGATTTGAACGCGAGTATGGAGAACCCGTCGATGATATCTTCCTCGGGCTGAAGTCTTAGCGACCTTCTTCTGGGTGTTGCACTGTTGCCCGTACTATTGCGATTTGTTGCTGTAACTGTTGCCAGCTGTTGTTGTGAATTGATGTTGCTGCTCGAGCCGGGCTCAAGTTTTAGCGACCTTTTTCTGGCTGTTGCACTGTTGCCCGTACTATTGCCATTTGTTGCTGTAAATGTTGCCAGCTGTTGTTGTGAATAAATGTCGCTTTTCGAGCCGAGCTGAACTCTTAGCAACCTTCTTCTGGCTGGTGCACTGTTGCCCGTACTATTGCCATTTGTTGCTGTAACTGTTGCCAGCTGTTGTTGTGAATTAAGTTTGCTGCTCGAGCTGGGCTCAAGTTTTAGCGACCTTTTTCTGGCTGGTGCACTGTTGCCCGTACTATTGCCATTTGTTGCTGTAAATGTTGCCAGCTGTTGTTGTGAATAAATGTCGCTTTTCGAGCCGAGCTGAACTCTTAGCAACCTTCTTCTGGCTGTTGCACTGTTGCCCGCACTATTGCGATTTGTTGCTGTAACTGTTGCCAGCTGTTGTTGTGAATTAATGTTGCTGTTCGAGCCACCGTTGTTATTAATATCGCTGCTATTACTATTAATATTATTACTATTTATGTTGCTGTTGCTGCTACTGCTCAAATTTTCTGGACCACCACCATCCGCACGGCCCCGACTAGCACGTCCGGCCTGCATACGTTGCCTTGCACTATTTTGAGTTAAATCAGCAGTATCTTCCATGTTATGACGATTCTAATTGGAGGCGATAATAATGTTGCTATTATTTTTTTTTTATTTATATATACATATATACATAATTATACACTTTTTGTTTAACTACTGAAATTGCTTGACATAAATTATTTAATTATTTATGCTGTTTATAACAGTATCACAACACATGATTTACACACTTTGCGAAGAAGCCGAATATCCTGTGGCTGTATGCGGAGGGGGCTCCGTGTGCGGAGCACTACCAGGGGGATGAAAGGGTGCTCTCTTCACCACATTTGGAGAGGAGTTTTCTTCGGCGAAAAAATTTCTTTTCCTCTTCTAAACCAAAAAAAAACACAACGAATTTCTTCACGGTTTTAAGCACATTAACTTAAAATTTCAAGCTTCGATCGGCCGGAAATTGAGTTTTTCTCAGAATTTATCCTTTTGATGGTTGAAAGGAATAAAAAAAAGAACAAAACTTTTTCTCTTTAGCAGCTTCTTTGACAGTCGCAAACCAATTAAACAAAACTCTAGGCCAACTAGGCAGCGCTGTCACACACACATTCAAACGTAGAGCGCTTTCAAGGATTTATATCTTTTTTACTTGCGAAGGGATAATTCTTTTAATATTATTTTAAATCAAAATCTGCACTTATTAAAACCACTGTAAGGTGGTTTAAATTCACTTTTTAAATGGAAAAAAGGAAAGGGAATTTTATTTTTCCTTGAGGAATTAAAACTAACCTCCTTCGATCGGTACCCTCGAAAAATGTTAGGACGAATTTATTTTGTGTATGTGTGCGGATTAAAATCTTGGAAATATGCACAAAATCAACAAAACAGAAAAACAAAATTTAACCTTATCGCGTCGACTCTTTCCCGCACGGTGAGTTTTCCACATTCGCGAAATATCTGTCTGTCACTTTTTCGGGCACGCACATTAAATCAACTTACGTAACGGAGTGTGTTTGTGTGTGTATTACCATAGCCAAATAAAAAAGTTTACCCGCACTTCGATCAAAAGCAAAACGCGAAAAAAATTCTTAGAGCTCCACAGCGATGCCTCAACATGTGCGACGGCATTCGTCGAGTTCGACGCATGGGAAGTCTCACTTTGTTCGGCGCGCTGTGCTTTTCTTGTGGGCATGCGATGCCATGCCGTGCACGGCGAATGTCGAGACAGGAGCAGAAAAACAAGGCATTGCCATGTTTTCCTTGCAATTTTCGGTGACGAAATCAACTTGAGGCCGGAGTGTGAAATGACCCCAACACTTTTGCTGTTCAAACATTTTTTTTTCACTAATTTTTATTTAATTGTTTGCAATTTTAACACTCTTCGAGTTAATAAAATGATTACTTCAAATCACGCACAAATTTTAAAACGTTTTTTTTTTATCTCCGTCTTCTAGGAGTAGATCCGTCTCCTCTCCTTCACTCGTCTTTTTTCTTTTTGAGAAAACAAATATTTTCTAGTGCTTTTAGTTTTTTTGTAATAAATGTGCCTTAGAGGAAAAATTTTATAAAATCTTTTCTTAGAAGATTCTTATGTTACAAAAGCAACCGACTGTCTAAATTTCATGTAATTAGCTTCAGTGGTTTCGGCTTTGTGTTGATGAATCAGCCAGTCAGCCATGATAAATTTTTTTATAGTACATAGATCGTCCCTCGGGACTTATGCATTTTTCCGGGATAAAAAGCATTTGATTTGTCCTCCGCTCTTTATTTTAAATCTATGCGAAATGTCACCGATTTCGGTTCAATAGTTTTAGCATGAAAGTATAACAGCCAAACACACTTTCGGTTTACAATATTTTAAGCAGGGATTTAAAAAAAAAAAACCATTAGCGAGCTTCTTTTAAATATATGCGATGATGTCATACAAAAATTCTTATTCTGTGAAATACTTATATGTTTTAAAAATTGTTAATTTTGCCCTTTTAAATTGGTATAATATTATTCTATAATGTTATGACAAATATTAATTTTTTTAATGTAAGTAATTCTTTTTACAGAACGCGCCCCGGAGCCTCTGAAATTGAAGAATAAGGTATGTGTTTTGACAATTATATTTTTACAATTAAAAAACAAGTGTTTATTATGATTGTTAAGTGGTACGTGACTTCGCACTTAATTGTTTACTTGTTGTTAACTTATTGTGTGACACTTTTTCTAAGATACATATATCTAATAATTGTATTTAAAAAACTTTTTTAAATATGTAAATCGATATTACTTAAATATGAGTTATGGCATATTGGATGAAAATATCTTCCAGTTCAATATACCTAATTTATTAAATACTTTACTACTGTTATAGTTAACAAAGTTTTTGTATCTGGTGGAGGCCCTTAATTTGAGTAGGCCTTCAAGCTCCCGTAAATCCGACTAGCCTCTTTACATAGAATTTTATTGGAAAACTAGCTTTCTGCCCGCGACTTCGTCCACGTGGATACCGAAATAAATAGAAATATAAACAGAAAAGGGGTAAAATGGGGGTTAAACGTTTGTATGGAAGTCCATCATTTCAAAAATTACATAGGTGTTATTTGGTACATTTAGATAGTTTACTTTACACTATTGGTTGAAAATAAGTAGATAACAATGTTTCAGAGTTTTAGGAAAATCAATCGAAACAACGGAGCTCCTAAACTTTCATCCCTTTTACTCGCTTATAGGGTCTACTAAATTTCAAATTTTGAGAACAAATTCTTTAAACATTATTTTTATAGAAAGACCTTTCAAGAGTATGAAAAATAACTTTTGGAATTTTTATATTCTTTTTTATGGCCATAACAACTTTTTTTAAAACAAAACATCAAAACAAATTTATTTTTCGAAATGTTAAAGTTAGATCTCTTAAGGAATAAATTTCCAAAAATTCTAAAAAGCGTTTTTCTTATTCTAACTTAAAAATACCAATTTTTATTGATTTATCTTTTCATAAATGAAGGATTTTCATACATTTCTTAGTTACAAATAAACCTTCTGCCCAAATCTCATGTACTTGCAATTAATTTATTTATTCGTTTCAAATCGTGCCGCGTTATCAGAGGAGATTTTGTGATGGCGAAAGTCAGGCTAAAGCTGAAGCGGCGCTTGCCGTGTTGCGGCGCTGGCGGCCGGCTTTTTTGCGCCGTAAGCCAGAGCCACGAGCCTCGGCTCTGCGTGAGTACCGTTGACTCAATTTGACAGTAAAAGTGCCGCCGCGCGAGGCAATCGGTTTCGGTAATTTTTCGCTGGAAATTAATCGGGAGCAACCTTCAGCTTCCCGATTTTTCGTTGTTTCGAGTGCTGTGCCAAGTAAAGTGCGTGCAACATTTTAATGGGAATTCACCCATTCGACGGTTTCGGGGTCGGGATTGAATTCGTTTGGCTATCGCGTCGCGTCAGCACGGCTCGTCGGGTAGTGTAGTGGTAGTGTAGAGTACGTCGGGGGATCGTCCCACCTTCGGGGCGGCCGGGGGACTAACCAGGAGCCAAGTCGCGGCGAGGAATTAAAAAAACCAGGTAAGTTACCTGCCCTGGGATTCCCTAAGTATTATTATTATTTGAAGGGGTTACCCAAATGGCGGGCACTGCGACCAGACGGTCTTTTCTGCCAATTTCCCTAAGTATTTAGAGTTAGAATTTAGAGGCATAGGTTAATTTAAATAAGAGATGAAAGAATATTTCAATTTTAAATTATTTTTATTCATCGCTTGCTTTTGCCCGCGACTTCGTACGCATCACGTAAAAACTACTAAAAATAAAATTAACACACATTATAGATGTTGTACCTTACTTAGGGAAAACACAGAAAACATTTCCGTGAAATCAAAAATGTGTTTTTTAATTCTAAACTTAAATATAAAATACGTTTAATTTATCAAAACGAATCAGGGACTACATATACCAGCATTATAATGCGGGTTTAGTTTAACCATCCCAGGGAATGATCAAAATATCATTCTATTCCCTCAGGAGGCTTTATGCAAATAGATGGTTCGCGTTAAGGAAAATTTTTCAAAAAAATGATTAAAACGATGGCAGCAAAGTTCTCGAAGAATAGTTTGTATAAAAATGTGCATATATCTGGGGATGAAAATGCGAAAAGTTTTCCTTCATCTGTGATATCCAGAAATTATCACATCGGCGAACCTCGGCCAAGTTGGGACGAAGCGAATAATAAAAATTCATCTCATCCTTGGCGCGGAGCAGGGACGAGGCCCGGTCGGCGGGTTCTTTTCGAGTACGACGGAGTTCGCAGACACCATAAGCGCCTTATACAACTAGCGAGCGGTGGCCAGTGTGCTAAAACTTGATAATATAAGTTCTAAGTAAGGGAAATATTTATTTAAATTAAAATGCAAATTTTTTCAATAATGAGCGAGAGTTTGCACTCGGGCACTTTTCCACCTGGATGTTTTCGCCCGGACCCCACTCACCGCTGTTCTACTTAATAGGAAATACCTTGTCCGAGAATTAATATTCATTAGCTCACTGGAAATGATATAAATGATAATTGAAGCGGAACGAGAAAGCTATTTTTTTTTTTTTTTTTAACCATCCACCCAACAGAGGATGACGAAAGGGTTGAGTGCGGGTGGGTTTTGTAAAGTGCTCTTTATTTTATTTGAACACTTTTCAGTGTTTGCAGAATAATTACGTGAAATTAATTAATAGTTTAATACATTACTCTGGGACAGAGATGAAAAGGTCAGGACTCGTTTCAGATTATAATCAAACCTTCTCCTATAAAGGGAGGATTTGCAGCAATTAAATTATGAAATTTTAGAAATGATTTTCTGGAGTCCTATAATACACTCATATTTAATTTCATCTAACTTGAAATTCCATTAACCACTGCAATTTCATTCGAATTGCCTTAATTAATATTTGCCAACACATACCCTACAGGAATCCTGGTTTGCGTGGTAACTCAATTCAATCGAAGTATAGCAACAGAGGCACCCTGTACTTCCGTTCGCGGAATGGAGCATCAAGGGCATAGTAGATGAAGTAATTGAATATTACAAGATTGCACTCTTAGACTGGTGCTTGACGCTGTTGTTTAACGCATTAGAGCTGTGTCCGTGAAGGGCAATTTTCATTAAGGGAAACACCCTTTCCACCGCAATCCTTCCTAGAAATATGTGCAGTTGTTCCCGGCTATCCCCGGGGAAGTTATAATTGGGAGCGAAATGTCTGAAAGCTAAACCGGGTGGGCTCTTAAGAGCACGACCGGGAACGAGCATTTCCTTGGCTCTGCAGATGCTTTTTCTTCGTGTTCCATTTCTAGATAAATATGGAAACTGCTAAGATTTCAATTTTCATGCTCTAAAAATTCTCATACTTTTTAACTATAATCTTTTTTTTTCGGATAAATAATGACCAGCAGAGCTCACGATATTGCCTTGGCCCAATTTTAATGCCCGCGATGTGCTCGCGCAATTGTTTTAAGGGCAAAATTCTTGGTGCTCTGTTTAATGAGTGAAATTAATTCAAATTCAAGTTCAATATAAGTTTACAAGATAGTAAATTTGCTAATTTGCTAGTATACCTTTTTGTTCTTTACGAATTGAATAATACTGTGGAAGAATAATGGAGTTTTTTTAGGGTTCCGATACCCAAATGGTAAGAAGAAACCGTTTTGAACTTCCTCCTATAGTTTCCTCTCTATTTCTTTATTATGGTAATCTGGGACTTTCAGATCCCATAAGGGCTTTCATCTTTTCATGCCATTTACAAAATCTACCATTATTTAAATAACAAAATGTGTTAACACGCACAAACACTTTAAATTTTTGGAGCGAATCCGATCAACTAAACAAAACATTTTTGTTTCCATTCACTCATCGCTTTTTCCGCTGCAATTCGCTTGAGATTGGACAGCTCCCTACGTTTATACATTTTTGTTCGCTCGACCATGAACGTACCATAATGCTATTGGCTTAAAATTTGGAATATTTATAAATAATGCTTGTCCACCTTTATTGCAAACAACAAAATAGTTTTATCATCATTGCAAAAGGAGCCGAAACGGGGGGTCCAAATTTTATAGTGAGGTTACTAGCTAGCTAGCTCTAGGAAAGAGCTTCATTTAAACTTTCTAAAATATCTCTGCATTTCCTTTTATGCCTCATAGTTTTCTACTTATTATGAGAAATTTGTAGAAAATACCATTCTTTTGTATTAAGGAGAATTACACAGGACTAAAAACATAATTTGACACAGGACGTGTGGTTCAAATTAATATGAAATTGTGAAGGTATTGCAATGATAAATTTCACTGAAATTTTAAAGTCTATAGATGTATTAGATCATTAGATTACCTACAGTAAAACTCTGAGTTGGTTTCCTAGTTTTCCTGCAGCTCAAATTATGAACAGCGAATTACTAGAATTCTATTGTAATAATTTCCTGTATTTCTAGTTTGGTAAATGAAACTAGAAATGCAGGAATTATTAATGAACCAAACTAGAAATACAGGAAATTATTACAACATTGTTTTAGTTCTCATTAAATTACTTCAGTAAACCTCTGAGTTGGTTTCCTAGATATTAGTTCACTAAACTAGAAATACAGGAAATTATTTCAATAAAATTCTAGAATTCGCTTTTCATAATTAGAACTGCATATCTAGGAAACCAACTCAGAAATTCACTGTAGGTAATCTAATGAGGAAACGCAGGAATTTTTGTCTGCTTTACCAGTACGAAAATTTTGTTAATTAGGTACAACTTTTCATTACTGAATACGAGATATCACAGGTCAAATTTTCAAGAGACCGAAATTGAACGACATGAGTTAAACATTCAAAATTGTACAATTGCCTAAAATTCCATATACATAAAATTTCAATTAGAAATTATCTGTGGTAGGTATCAGGATTTTTGACAATGTGCTAGAAATTCAGTTTTGGTGAAATAGATTTCCACTATTTTTAGATAAATTTATTCAATAGTAATTTAAATAATTTACTAGATCCCGTCTAAATAAATTTCACTGGAAAAATGTCTTAGCGTGTACAGATAGTTTTAGATTTTTGTTCAACTTTTAAGATTTAAGCTAGGCAAAATAAGCTTTTTCGTTTCTACGTCGCGTCGTCGATCATAATTTTATAGACAAATCCTCTTTATTACTAGATGGAACTTTTTACCGAGAATTATAAAGTAACAAAATTAATACGTCGTGAGTAATTAAAGCCGATTATGCTCTACATACTGTTTTATAAAATTTTTTAAGATTCTTATCCTAAGTAATATAATAATTCTGGTGACCTTGAAAAGGAGACTTACATTTTACCTCATGTTTCCAAGAAACAACTGAGCATTATGTTGTATGTAATTTTTTTTAGACAAGCTATAACTAATGTAATCTTCTTGCACATTTATCTTAAGAGACAACGTTTCCACCTGAGCATATGTTTTTCTGTCCATTTGAAAATTGTGCGGTGTGTGCAATTCCCACCGTCATTAAGCGATTAGTCTTACCCTCCTTCGGTAGCCAACGTGTGAAAGTTTACCGTGTGCATCATCAGTATAGTAAGGATCCACTCCGCCGTGTAAAAAGGTCTAGATGCGATAGGGAGAAGTTGGATGCTTGGGGTTCCTACTCGGCGATATGAGGATGTCGGTGTGAAAGGGAAGGGTGGATTTTCTGTCGAGGTGTGGTTGTTGATTTTGGTGGGGGTGTGGTTGGAGTGGCTGGGGAAAAGGTGAAGAGGTGTCGGCTAGTTTGCCAGCGGTGGTGCGTAAAAGCAAAGACTATGGAAGCTACGCTACAAAGACTGTTCACTCCTGCAATTTAGATCTAATTTATTTTTGACCTTGGTACCGTTATTCCTCCGAACCCCACAATTTTACTCGATGATGATAGACTGCTTAAGCATTGTGGTCGAAGAGAAAAGAAAATTCAGAGGCGGGACTTGAAATCTGAAGAAATTGGTACAGTGTTATAGGGTGCCAGGAATTGCAGCTGAAATATGAAAATCTAATCTAAAATAACCACCCTGTCAAAGGAAAGCGAACCGGCCAGAGCGCCTCACCATACAAGCGCATTTGCTTCCCGTGCTGATCTGGAGCGCATATGAAAACCTACGGTGAAAAAACGTAAACAAAACGTATCTGTGTACCCCTTCAATGTGTGCGTCCGGAATTTTCATTTCGCCTATTCCTATTCGAAAAGAACGCGCGCCATGGCACCAACACAATCTCAAAAAAACCATATGCTTGATCTGGAGCGCACCGTAATAGGTGAACTCTTGTTTCATTGTGTTTGCCGCACTTCTCCCTATTGCCGTCCTTGTTCATTATTAGGCAATTTAGACGGGGATTCGGATTTGGAACAAACACGTCGAATTTCTTTTTTCGACTAATGGGGCAATATTTTGTTTTATTTTTCTGAAAAAAGGCAGTGGAGGGATAACTGCACCACAGAAATAGAGTGAACTTGCACAAGAGACGTACTAGAAATATGTTTGTTTATTAATTTATCAGTAACCATAAAAATTATTGTAATTTTCGACCGAGAAAGTGTAAGGCTTCCTGCACATTTATGTAACTAAAACAATACGAAATCATATTGAGATCTTTTTAAATTTAAAATTTAATGTGTTCCTTTGACTTTATATTGTGTATATGTATATACATATGTATGTATATAAATATAATATATAGCTAGAAATGCGTTTTGTAAAGACACTTCATAAGAATAATTGATTGTACTTGATTACTATACATAGTTATAAATTTTATGAAAAGAACCTGCTTTCAAACATCTTATATCGATCCCTCGATAATCCTAAATACCATATGTCGAAAAGTAAACTGATTAAAACAGTCGACGGTGGTGCTTAAACTGCATAAACCCGTTTCGTTTCCAAGGGTAAACTTTTCCCATAACAATTAATTTAAACCGGGTAAACTATTAAATCAACTTTAAAATCTTTTCTGGGAGGGAATCGCATCGGGAAGCGATCCTGCGATACTCCAGGTCCCCATAATACGTATACAATTCGGGACGCGGTGTGCTGAATCTGTAAATCAGGCATAATCTCCGCGCTGCTTTTGAGGGAAGAAGGTTCATGAAGGAGCTCTGAAACCCAAAAGCCGAGGGGGTCGTTAAATAAATTTCGTTTACAAACTTTTCCCCAGCACCCTGTTCCTCTTCATCCGAGAACACCGCAAAATGTTTCAACTTCCTTTTTTCTTTTTGATACTTTAAGGTTTTCTAGCGCTCGAAAATTAATTTTCCTGCAGGCTAGCCGCATCCCCGATTAGCACAGCGTTCTGAACGTACCCATTCTCAAAATTTATTTTAATTCTCTGAAAGTAATTTGCTATTGTAATAAATTGCAGAAGAACTAGTTAACCTTTGATTTATGCTTGTGACGAGATTAAAAGTGGATTAATAGACGATTTTTTTTTTTAGGATGAACTATAATCTTACCCTCTTGATTAAAAGTACTCAAGCACCTCTGTTGTCTTAATTTTCAAAAACTGTTTTGCATAACGTGCCGAAAACCGGAAAACGGATGGAAAATAAAAAGGGAGACACATAAAACGTAATCAAAGGCACCCTGTGATGGGGCGGGATGCTGCACGGTGTACATGTATCCGTCGAATTGCTCCGGTAAACACCTGTAATTTCTACCAAACATGCGTTAAATTTTTATGAGCGTGTAAATACGTGCTCAGAAGCATACGGATCGGCTCAAAGGGATTCTGTCGGTGGAGACTTCAAATCCAGGTCTGGAGATGGGCTTGATATGCTCAACCACTTAATTTTCATAAACTCTCAGGTAATGTAGAGATTCTCGTTGTGCGCGAGGCGAGTTTTGGAGGCACATTCATATATTCCTTCTTTTTTTTGTCAGTAGATGCTAAATTCGTTGAAATTCTGTAGGGGATAGGTAAAACGTTTTATTCGCACTGCAAATTGGATTTCAGAAGGGTTTTAATAAAATACCTGGATAGTAAAAGTCCTCTTTGACGAAAATGTGCACATGATTATTTCACAGATAGTCACGAGTCAAAATACCTGCTATAAATATTTTTTTTTCTGTGTAATTTAAGCCACTTATATTTCAAAATTTAAGATTTTATCATAAAAATGTAATATTTTTGACAGACAATCTTTATTAAAAACTACGCATTATAACGCCTTGGTCAAAACCGCAATATTTTAATACTAATCCACTGCAATTTCAAATTGTTTAAAACGTTTTATCATCAATGAAGGACTTTAAAATTTCTATGGCACATTTTATTGCAGTTCAATTCGCCCGTACTGAGAAATAATAGAAAAAGGTTTCTATACTTGTTCGTTAATTTTCAAAATCAAAGTGTTTGATATCGAGGAAATGCTTAATTAAATTGTCTACATTTTTATGTAATTTCAAGCAAATTAATTTTATATTTCGTATCGATTTGCCAGAGCATCTATATGCTGAATGAAGTAAAAAATTGAAATCCTTATCAGAAGTAGGCTGGAAATGCAAAATGATTTTCTGGGATGCAAAATTTCTTTAAACAAAAGTCACATTGGCATTGTTTTCGTTACTAGTAAATTTTTCTGCAGCAGAAGCTTTTAAAATTGAAACGTTTTGCAGAAATATTTTGATGCACAGATTGCACGCATAAAATCAGATATGTTGCGTAGTTTTTGACCAGGACTTGTATAGCTATTTCCTCGCAAACTGAAGATGATGGTTAACAAATGAAAATTTATTTATGTCTTATTTTTTACTCAAAAAGTAATCATATATTACAAATGAAACATGTTTAAGAATGGCGAGAAGCCATAAGATGATATAAATACTAAAAATCGATATATTTTGCTTCTAAGAAACAGTCTTAGTTACGTTAGTGCACCCACGTCCTTCCACCCCAGCTTCTATTTAGAGCTCAATTGTTGACTTCTTCGTAGAATCTTTAGCTAAAGGCACTTATTTGCTGCTTTTAGAGTTTAAATTTGAAAAATTGCTTATTAAGGAAAGAAGCTAGAAAAGAAGCTTCTCAAAAAGAGCCTTTGATGAGCAGATGAATAGAAGGAAATCAAAGGGAAATCGAATTGCTGTCACTCCTCCTGGCAATCGAATTGAAAGGGAAAATCTGTAATATCACCGAAGTATCCCAAGAGTGTTAAAAAAAAAAGTAACACTTTCCAACGAGTGTAACAAAAATAAGCAATAACATAAAATCTCTGTCTTTAAATCAAATTAAGCTTAGCCCAAGCCAAAGATGGTTTCGTCTTTTAATTTAATTAATTACTATTTCAAAATCCATGAAGTTGGGAATTAGTTAAAAAAGAAAATTTATAAGTCAACATAGAATAAAAGTTATATGTGATTTTTTCTACAGAAATTGCTTCTAGCTATTTTATTTTAGGATAAGCTTGGGAAAATGTTAATTAAATTTCTGTTTTAATTTGTAAAAGTCTGCCCTCATATTGAATGGATCTGTACATCGATGTGAAAATAATTTATTCGAATCATAATTAGTTTGTGAAATAGTAACTTAAATAGTTCGACTGATCGAATCATCGTAAGTATTCAAGCTATATGATTTTATTAGAATTTTTCAATGATAGAAGCTAATTTTTCTGCATTGATGAGTCGATTCCCCAGTTAATTATCCACCGAAGCAAATATTTACTTGTTGAGGTTCAAGTAATAGGAAAAAAGTTCAGGTTACCTTCGGTAGACCAAAAGGTGTACGTTGGCATTCGTGCAAATATCCCTTGCAATTAGAAGAAAACCCTTTGTAAGCAGAATCCAGCCAACGAGCTCAGAACTTTCTCAAGCACTGGAAATTTCTCTCAAAATTCTCCAATCGACCATTTTTAATTATTACGTCTGCTTAAATGAATGGAGGATGATGTTCAGAGGTAGACTGTATCTCATCCTCATCCTTTTTATCTGTCTGTCTGTCTGCAGTGGGATTTGATTACAACGCAGATAGGGTCTGTTTGAAATTCCGGGCACAGATGAACATCATCGCACTTGTGAGATTCTTTCAATTACCTCTGTTTAATTAAGAACAGTAAGAAGTGGGACGTGCTATAGAAACTCTCTGCAGTGAAGAAAACGCTAAAGGGATGAGGGTTGGGGCAGACAAAGTCTAGTCGACTGTGTAATGAGTTGACTTTGCCAACTATGAGTGCGAGTAATTCGAAAAGGGATTCACGCAATTATACCGAGTTATTTCGGGCATATTTAGTCAATTTCGCTCTGAGGAGATTTCTTTAAGAATTCATTGATTGAGATCAGAGAAACTTTAAAAATTAACGATATTGCCCATAGACGAATGGCGGGAACTTAAAAACAAATTAAAGGTTAATCTTATGTAAAAATTGTATTACCTATTCATGAGTGAATGTTTTAGTTATTACCTTTCTAATTGCTTGATACAGTAGAGGAATCGGAAGTTAGACTGCAACAAATACTCACCCTCAGTCTTTTGTGTCTTTTGAAGGTTATAAATATGTATCGTTTTTCTTTCGATTAATGAATAATAATTTGATGTTGAAATGATTCCTTGTTTTCTAAATTACTTTAATAATGAATATTGATGTTGTTAATCAACACCAAACTGCTACGTCCGCCATTTTGTTTTGATAAAGAACACCCTTTTTGACAACGGTTCTAGATTGTTTTACAGTTTTTGGACTTCATGGTTACCAATAGTTAAGTGTAAAGAATTTATGTAGGTACATAATTAGAACAGCGGTTCGTTGATTAGGATCTAAATTCAAATTTCCAATAAATTTCAAAAGCGTATAAGGAGAGAGAAAGCAAATAGGTAATTTAAAATTTCTTCATAATTTTATAAAACCTTTTCTTGTAAAACAAACATAAATTTGAACTTTAAATTCAATATACCTACTTATTTTCTATTTTTCGTTCTCAAATTCATGTACGAAATTCGAACACAGTTTGCTACCAATACCTACATATAAGTAAGTAGAGGCATAACTTTTCGGTCTATAAACTATTGCAAGTTAAAATGTTATAAAGTTTTAAAAAAATGTATAGAGAAATATGGTATACAAAGAAGATCTTACAAAGTAACATAAAATTACATATATACAATTTTGGAAACATAAAAGCCGTAATATTTAAAAGAGGAAATGGTTGGATCTACAAAACCATAGTTTCCTTACTCGGCTAATCTCTTAAGCCACAAAACGCCTGGTGGCACCTTCAAATCCCCTTAACAATATTTAACCCTTAAGTGCTTCGAGTCAAGCGTTTTTCGGTCCTTCTCAGCGGAATTGTCTGGGTCTTGCTCCAGCAGGATGGCAAAAAGCATTAAAATGTTTGCTCGAAGGAATATTTCATACATCACAACGTTTCCCGTCCCGCAGGGGCGATGCAATTCATTGGTGGCAGGGTGCTTCGGGTTCCACAATTCTGACCCACTTGCGTCCCGGTCGCGAAAATTCAATGGGCCCCAGAGCAGTAGAAATTTCGAAAACCGCTCTGCGACAAGAAATTAGTGGTCCACGGTGCATTACAAATTATCTGATAATGGCGTTATGCGTTTAACGCTGATAATTGCACCCGGATGTTTTATGGTCCAGGAAGGACGATCGGGAAAAGTGGGATAACAACCGGATCGATTTTGGCTCTCATATCGCATGTTTTTTTCTTTTTTTTCTGGTATTTTTCCTCCCCGAAGGTATGAGTTTTCAGGTCATCCCAGAGCACCGACTTCTGTACGGGTAGAAAGTTCTAATTGAAACCGAAGGCAAATGGGCTTATGAAGTGGCCGTGTGTCCTGGACTTTATTTGCCGTGCGGGGGCGTGTACCTGTAGCATGACTCATGAACGAATGTACTGGCTCCTGAGAGGTGAACATTCCTCGAATTCTGTAAAGTTTTCGAGGAATCAAAGGTCTTCCCCCCCCTCGTATTTCGTCAGGGTTTCTTACTCGGCGTGTTGGAGTCGAACTTTTTCTACCGTCCTTCGTACAGGGAAGGGATGCTCCTAGTGACCTAACAAACTTACCGGGGATGTTCTGGCTTAATTGAGTCAACGTCCTTGCCCCGCTCAGGGAACCCTTCCTGCTTTTTCTTTTATATAGAAGAGCAACAAGTTCCGGAATTGCAGTCAAGACGGTCAACACCACGTCGACTGGCGTATTCCCCTTTTATTTTTGTGCTTTTGTGCCAGAAACTGGGAAGAGCGACAAATAAATAAAAAGGGACCCCTCTATTTTGTAGCCATTCTTTGGGGGCAATTTTTGTTCCATTCCTCGACAACGATAAATTGCTAACTTCAGGTACACTCAAAAAAGCTAACAAAGATAAAAATTCTGCAAATAAAGTGACTTAGTCCCCTCTTAGTTTCAGGCAAGAAACTGTCGCTTCTAAGATTAACTCGAATTAGATTTAGTTAGTCAAAGAGGAGCACGAAGGACGACTGAATTATCCTTTTTGCATAGTAAGACACACAGACCAATTCCCGTCGAAGGAAACTGCATGATTATGTCCCGAAAATCCTTAAGCTTGTAAAGACGAAGCAAGTACAAAGGTATACTAAGCTCTTGTGTCCCAGTACCAGGGACTTTTGCAAAAAGGACGAGGGAACGACGGCGGGGACTCCTGGCCATTATGTGCACATGCGAACACACGTCCTTCTTCCTTACGCTCAGAATTTAATCCGCTTTCCACCGCACTTATGGCTCGCTGCGAAAAGTACTTTGAATTTTTTCTGCAGCATATAACAGCGACAAAAAGAAAACGTCTATGGTTTGTCCCACAGAACCTCACGGGATCAACAACTGAAAATCTTCTGTGGCTTTTAGTTCCCTCCCCCGCGTTCGCCTCGTCGGGAGTGCTCCTTTTCCAGGAGCAGTGAAAAGAACATCGATTAACAAACTGGGAGACCAGATTTTGTCATTATGCAAGAAGTGGTCCATTTTGCATCTCAAAGAAGAATGAATTTTGCATCAAACTTGAGCCATTTAGAGAAGGAGCCTGGCTCCTTATCGTGCAGCTAGAGCCCTACTGGTACACCCCCTAAGTAGCCCCTCCTCCCTCTGGATGAGTGGGAGGATATTTTATTTTTTTTTCTTATTTCTGACTTAGAGGATGTTCTTCATCTTTGGCGCAGATTCCTTTGATGCAGAAGATATGAAGTTAATGAAAGTCTCTCTCTCCGTTTACTCCTAACTAAGCAAATAATTACGAAAGCCATGGAAAGACGTTTTTAGATGTCCGGCCGGAGATCCGGCCGGGCCAAGGTGGGTCCTGGATCCTCGTCTTTTCTTTCGTTTTAATCGCTTATAAATTTTCAAGATTTGCCCTGACATTTTCAGCCCTGGGGACCTTGTTCTGGAAAATAACGACGATAAGTTATTACCGTCAGTATATTTTTGTCTCCATCGTAAAATTGCTGTTTTTATCCGGGCGACTTTAAATTTTCGGTTAAATTTTGCTGCGGTCTTAATGAAAACAAAAGAAGACAAGGAAGACTGTGTCCGTCCGATCGTATCCCATAATAGTTCCAGGACAAATAGGGATGTGCATCGCCGCATGTTCGCCCTAAGGACAAAGTAATTTAAGGAGGTGTGCATTAAATTTAATTTTTTTTTTTTTGACGTTCTTCTTGCGCTTTTCCCGATTTTCGCTGATACCGCACACCTTCCCTCCGGGAAGTAAATAAATTTTCAAGACAACACAGCAGAAGACAACTTCTGGTGCGCTTGCAGGAGCAGAAGAAGTTTTCCCTGTTCCCGGCCACCCGGTGATACCATCTATTTTCTTGGGGTCCTCCTCTTCCCTCGGGACTCCCTGCCACACCGCACCACTTTTAGCTGACGTCTCAACTTATAATTATAGTCGAAGTTAATTGTTTCGTATGGAAACCCGGTCGGGCAATTACCGGGCGCTTCCGAGGTCCCTGCAACTGCGAGTGCAGTTTTTATGTCACGCCTCCTTGAATCCCTGCCAGAGATAGCGGCGGCGACGGGAGTTATGAATCCGGGACGCGGATGCCCGGCACAATCAGGTGCCGGGAATTAGAGCCGCATTAGCGTGCCAACTCGGATTATGGCGCCTTAATACGACGCAGCAGCGAGCGAGCGCATTTCTTCAAGGTGCAGGAGGAATTATTTTAGAATTTAGATCTTAAGATACCTTGCAAAACGAGCAGCCACTGCATCTTAGACACTGGGAAACAGACTTACGAGCAGCACCTGAAGGTCGGAATTTTATGCGCGAATTTGTCCCAAATTTGTAGTTTTGCCTCTTTTGTTTTCAATTGTTTAACATATCATACAATAAAAACGTTTTTTAGAGGTTACATAATTATCTTATGAAAGAAAACATTTTATTTACATACATATATCCAAACTATTATAGATGCAATCAGAAAATTGTTAATTAAAAATCTAAAAACTTGATCAGATAATCATAATTAAATTGTCTCGAAAAGACCGAAAGAAAACAAATTATTTTTATAATTAAGATAGATGGGTATACCTACGCCATAAATTTCGTCACAGATTAGAAGGGGGATCTAGGCAGCTATGACGCCACATCATCGAGAATATCTTACTTCTGACAAAATTTTCATTTTTTTAGTTACCCCTGATCTCATTTGTCAATTTTAATTTATTACAATATAGAAATTTTTATTAGGATTTGTTTAAAATATTAAACCGAATTTAAAATTTCATTCGGGAAGGATGTTGGGATACCACAGAAATTTCTGTAAATTTTGGTTTGCTCTTTTGTAAATATTTATATGCTAAACAAAACTAAACATTGACTTTAAATTTATATTACCTACTCAAAAAATATATGATTTCAAACAAAATCGGGTAACTATCATACATTTACTAAATAGGCATTAAGAAAAATAAATAATTTGTAGTTTTATTAAATAAATCTAACAAAAATCAAATAGATAAGAAAAACATATTGGTTGCATAGGTTGCAAACACAAAAATATATTATTAAAATGTTCGTTACTTTATCGTATACATAGATCTGAATCGATTTAATCTATATAGAATTTCAGGCCACAATAATTTTGTTCATCTATTTGTTTAGTCTACTACATGTCTGTAGAAAAATTTGCCCTATATTCTTAGACAGGGAAATTATCTAGAATCGCTCAGGATCTCGAATTTGCATTTATATCTTGCAGGCAAAGCTGGTCGAAATTAATGAACAGTAGTTAACTGCCAGAACTTTCAAAGTCCTCGACAACCTTAGTTTAGTTCGGGGCTCTGTCTCTCATATTTCAATAACCATAATTTTGGGGGCGCTGTTCCAGGACGCGTTCCTCTCTCCGGCTTATTTGAGACAATGGGGCGCCACAAATTACAGGCCCTGCCAATGGGATAATAACGTGCTTAGAGCGTCCGGAACTTACATGAGTATTTCGCTATCAAAGTAAAGGGTTACGGGCGTACCACGTAAGCGCCTTGCCATCTTGATAGTCGCAATTATTCACGGGATCACATTTCTGTTGAAAATTTGCAAAAGATAGACGATGGAGGGCGGGCGCACTAATATATTTCAGGGAAAGTTTCGAATATCTGGGAAGTCTTTATCATAAAACCGGGAAGCCAGAGCCCTTCCACTAAAAGATAGGAGAGCTAATTTGGATTCGAACGTTTATCGTCCGTATAAAGAGGCAAATTAGGCGCCCTTATTTCAGCTAAAATATCTCATTACCTCTGATGCGCTCTAGCTAAAAATATTTTATTTTTTTTTTAGAGGAAACGGCTTAATTTGGGTAGAAATTTCCGAGAAAATTAAATAAATCTTCTTAACTGAGGAGTATTGAAGAAATTTCTTAAAGCGATTTTATCTGAGTAGAGGATGCAATTAATTCCTGAATTAGATGTGACTCTCCCTCGGGGCCATCGATGAGAGTGCACCTCGGATAATTTATTAAGGTAATTAGGAGTCGCTCAAATATTTAAAAGGGCAAGGAATCGCTGTCTTGAGAGTGGTTAATTGCAAGAAGGGATGGATTCGTTTAAGCACCCTTCATTGAGAATTAAATTAGGCATCAATCCCTGCGGTCTATAAAATTCAAAAAAGCTGTTCATTCTCCTCCAATTTATAATCTTGGATAACAACTGTTCCCGCCGATTAAACTAATCCCCCTTTCATCGCCCCCTCATCATGGAGGGTAATTCCAGGCCTTTTGCCAGGCCTTCTTAACCATCACCGACATTACGAACTTTGATGATAAGGAAGAAAACTTTTATTTTTTTCCTCGCCTTCGTCTTAATTCGAGGACGAAAATGTGTCCCATTTTTTAGTATTCCGCCTCATTATCCCTAGCCATTGTATCCCAGTCCGCGGGGGTCGCGGATAGGTCACGATGGTAGCGCTGCTGTTGAGAAAGTGAGCAATATGAACAATACACGCTCCTTTTAGAACATCTTTTGCGGCAAAGAAAGTTAATTAAAGGCGCAGATTAACGGTGTAGCCGTGAGAATGGCGGCGTACACCGGCAATATGAAATCGCCGACGGCTGCTGTGGTTTTTATTAAAGAAAGTTAGGTAAATGAATGTAGCCGACGCGTAATTATGCGCTCAGAATTGTAGACGATCAATTTTAGGGGGTTTTCTAGCCTATTGAGATACGGTGGACTCAAAGGACTCCATTGGAGGGAATTTTATCCAGTTTCCCTTAAATGGAAAGATTTTTCACATTTTTATGAACTGTGGCGGGCGGGCGGAAATAGAAGTCACATCAGAAGAGAAAAGCCTTTGAGCCAGCACCGATGGCGCTTTTCTTCATTAGATCAACGGAAAAATGCTCCTCCGCCAGCTCTGTTTTCTTCCTTGAACTAAATTGAACTGAACAGAAATGCAAAAAAGGACTAAAAGGAGCCCATTTCTTTTGACGTCACCAGAAGACGCACGACACTCAAGGCAATGTGTACCAGATTCATATATAAATCTGGAGGATAATGGATGTCCTTCATCTCGGCTAATAAAAATTAAAAAGGTATAAAAATGAATTTTTTTTCTTAGCTTTTCTTGCCTGTGAAAGCGAATTTCGAGGAAAGCAGATGTATAAAGGAATTGAAAACGATTTTCAGTTCCTATGTAAAAATTTTTGAACCATTATCTGAACAGTATTAAATTTAAAACTTCTGTAAAAATTTAACACTGAAAGCTAATTCGAGATTTTTATTGTTCCGGTCTTTCGATTTGCACGGTACATAATTGAATAAAAAATAATATCATTTAAAAAGTAAAAAAGTGGTTCAAATGAAAACTTAAATCCTTAGATATACATATGTATGTATATACATACATCCGCTCGTAACATAACCAGTGAAACAGCTTAGTTTAACGACACGGTGGGAAAACGTAGTTCCGCAAATTTACGATATTCCCTTCATGCACCCCCATACTATTTTTATTCTGTCCCAAGTCGGCCCCCGCCCCTACAAGTGCTTGTCATTATCGTCGTAATGATGGCACCCATAACTCTTGGCAGGGCCTTTTCTGTATTTCCACCTCGTAAATATGCACTTGACGGCACTCGTGATTAACTTTTTATGAGAATCTCAATAAACTTTTTGCATAGCATCATTTTACTGAGCGCGGGGGCTGGGTTTGCTGTTCTTCGGCGGTTGTACGGTTCCCACAATTTGCGTAGAACGAACGTTGAGCCCTTATCACGGGCCACGGCTAAAGTTACGTGCTTAAGCAGCTTTAGACCCTCCGGCTGCGGGTAGTTCCTGCTAAGCGGGGGTGCATACAGGAAATATAAACTTTCTTTCAGCGTAAAAATTAATTTTATGGAAAATGATGGTTTTTAACGAGATATCCAGATTATGAAGAGGATTTATGCATAAGAGCATTACCGACCGAACGTGCATAGATCGTACCATAATCGAAGGGGGTGTAAATAATACCTTTTCAGTAACTAAAATGAAACTTTGTTAAGAGAATATGTTTCGTATATCTTTATTTCCATGACCAGAAACGCACGTATGAATTAATATCATTTATACTTATAGAGCAAACATTAACAAGCTCAACCCGGTGTGGACCATTTATGGTCGACAGGTATATCTATTTCATCTGGCAACGTATAGACCGTTTTTGGTCTACACCTAGCTTTTCAACTTATGGCAGTGTGGAACAGCTTCGTTTAGAATTCAGAGAATCACCAAACTTAATTTCATTCAAAAAGGAAAATAGGACTTATGCTTTATATTTTAAGGGGGCATTCTGTTTGCCTTATGGGGATCCTGAAACGATATTGAACGAAAGGTGCGGTAACTATGACCTGTTAGACACAGAAATCTTATTTTCAGAAATTAGAACAATAACCTTTACTTTTACGGATGACATAGGTACCTATTTTAATTAATTTCTTGCAAAATTTCAGATCTTAATTTGCTACTGTTTTTATGTAAGGTATCTGGGTCGAATATGGCCACCTTAACGTTTCGTATAGTTTTTTACATATATTTTATGGTATTAGGCTAAGCAACAGTACTTATTAGTAAAGTGCATCTATTTAGTGTTCAAACTACGAGGAAGATAAATAGCAAAAGTATTTACAATTGGAGTTAATTTTCTTTTTTTAAAAACAGGCAAAATGGCCATATTTCCGCCAGTGTATGTAAATATGGCCATATCTTTAGTTTATACTAATTTTTTTTAAATTCACTTTAATTATTAAATACATAAATAGTTTAAAAAAACTACACAGAAATATCAAATATGATTGTCAAGTATTAAGTTAATAATATTACATTAAGGTAATAATATTAAATAGAGAAATACAAGCTAAAATCTTAAGTTCGATTTTTATGATCGCGACGCGTCGTTCCTTTGTTTTGGCATTTGTCCCGCTGTCGCAGGTGCGGTGGCAACGGTAAGCGCGTAGTTTTAGTGCCTACCGTCTCGCCGAACATTTTGCGACTTGTTCAGTTTGTTACGTCCTTTGAGATTAGAGATATATGCATGTGGCCATATTTCGCGGCTGGCCATATTCGACCCAGGTACCTTATGTTACAATGTCTATACCAGTTTGAAAATTCTTGTTTTAAGAAAAATATGTTTAGAATTTTCATTGAAGTTCATAATTTAATAACGTAATGTTAAGTGCATTTATTCAAGTTTCTTTTCGTAGGTAACTCTTAAAATTTCATTAATATTATATAAATCGTTTAAAAGTTCTTTACCTTAAAGATCCTCTTAATGATTCCAAAATAAAATGTTATAAGATGGTACTCGACTTTTTAATCCTAAGAATTCTTTGTAGAAAGTAAATGTACTGACTTAAATGATGAGATAAATTACATCATATATTACTTAGAATGTTTAATGGGTTTGAATTCGTCGAATAAAAATCTACGTCGATATCATCAATACATAATAAAATTAAAAGGAATTCGAAATATCGATTAACCTTGTTTTTGAAGATATTCTATTCAGGGTGTTGTGCGGCTGTCTAAAAGTGGAAAAAAGTGGGGATGTCGATTCTCATTCCCCCAATGACGAATAGAGGATGGCATAAATTCATTAAACGGTCGACAGACCCTCGGGGGCAACCACTAAACTTTCATTAAACTCTCCTTGTAAAACAAAATTCTGTAAATCAGGCTGAATTGAGCCCTCCACCACCCCCGTCAGTTTTTGGGGCGCATAGCGTCGCGACGCTCAGTTCCACGAAAATTGTGTGACCCATCAGGGGAATGAATAAATTCATTGGGACTGAGCGCGCGACAGCAACATTGGATTTTAGGACGTAAATCATTAAGCAGTTTCAAAAGTCTGAGCCGCACATTTCAGATTCTCATAACAGCGGATATTTGAGATGAAATGTTCGGCCATAAACTTTCGGCTAAATACGAGCTCGACGGGAACATAATGGGTAAATAAATATAGCGTCTTAAAATTTCTTCCCCCTAAAATATGCCGAATGGTTTTGGCGACTTTCATTACCTATTCATGCAATACTTCGTCTCCCCCGCAACGTGCGACGACGTCAGGACCCGGCCTAATAATGTATTTAGGCGGAGCTAACGTCCGTCCACATATCTTAATTTCGGCGGGGGATGTCTCGCATAACCCGACATAACTGCCTTTTTTTTGGCAATAATTCATAATTTTTGTAGGCACCCCAAGTTCTGGTGTATTTTTTATACATACATATATATATATTTTTTCTCTCAAAAAACGAAGAAATTTTTCTTCTTTTGCCTTCTCGAAAATTGGCAAATAATTTATGATAACGTTTGGCCCTCTCACGACATCCGCAGCATTCGTCCTTTTCTGTATTTGCAAATCGTACATTTATATCGGCAATCCGGGGGCAATATACATTTTAGCACATATCTGAGAGGGTTTTTTTTTCCTTACCCCACCATAACCCTCTTCGTTCCCGTCTTCCCGGACGGGTGCTCCCTGGGAGGTCGTGGAAGTAGTTGGCCCGATCCTACAGGAGCGCTCTAAGTAAAAACCGTCGAACTTTTATCCACGTTCGGCTGCGTTTATCATTTTTATGGGGCCCTATAAATACCGGGATTTCATAAATAAATTATTGATTATCTTCTGGCAACCGAGGACCGTGGTATAGGCCCTCTTCGGTTTCATATCGATTGAAGATTAACGCTGTCCTTAGAGCGCTTAAGATATCTGCCCGAGACGATCTGTTTGTGTGGGGGAAAAAAATAAAGGAAAATCTCAATTTCGACCAAGTTTTTCCCGAAAAATCGCAGTATTGTGTGCGTGCAAAATTGGCGGAATTTTTCTTTTCCTTATATATATATATATATTTATATATATATATTATTTTTTATTTTGTTTTCGCAGCTATTGTTGCGGAAGAACAGCACTTCGAACAGCCCGATATCAATCCCTATGTTTGGGGGTGGAAGAAAAAAAAAAAGAAAAATCACAAAAACAAAAGGCGATTCTCTTCACTGATTTCGCCTATAAAAAAGCTAAAAGTTGCTCCAAACTTCATAGATTCGCTATCTTTATGTACTAATCCGCCCTCGCAACCCAGCATCCGAGGCCGTGGCCGTAGAGCAGGGCCAAATTAAATTTAAATCAGATTACATCTGAAATTTTATTAGATCACACAGCCAAAATCTTCGTGCCCCGCGGGCGGCCTCGAGATAAATTAATTTCGCAGATTTTTTCCCGTAATTGAAACATCCACGGAAAAATGGATTTCGCATAGAGGCGGATTGCGGGGGTGATTCGATCCTTCTCCTGGTTCACAGAGAAATGTCGGCATGTCGAACAAGCGAGATCAATAATTTGGGCGATTTTCTTTGATTACTTTAATTTGTCTACTTCTTTGAAGAATTTTCTGATATCGTTGGGGATGCAGGCAACCCCTCTGAACTTTAAGGCCAACTCAGTGGAGTAAAATGTTGCTAAGCCACTGGGCTTAATAAAGACCCTCTTGTTTTATTTTCGTTATTTTATACTTAAAATAAATGTCAATTTTACGCTTTATTGAAGGTAACATTTTCCAAACTATTTGCTTTTATATAAAACCAGTCAATGAGTATTAAATCAATTGATAGTAACGAAACGTTCGAGAAATTTTATTGTATAAATAGAAAAAATTTTTCAAAAATATTTTGAACAGTTTTATATCATCTGCGTTAATTTGAGGCGATCAATATTGAAATCTTTAAGACTGTTATATTTATTAAAACAAGTTACTATCTTTGTGGTTAATTATCTAATTTTAAACAATTTTGACGGAGGAAGAATATAAATTAAATTTATCAAGAATTTGAGGGCAATCTATCGAATGCAAATATATGAGTTGTAGTTTGGGAACAATAACTTTGTTATTCTTAGTATCTTATCTACTACATTAAGCTTATTTTTCCCTTACTTAAAGGAACTATTCTGATTTTAACAATTTATGTCTGCTGTCTTGATAAAACAACTAAATCATGAATTTTACTACTTTTACTATTTTTACTAATGAGCTTCCAAGAGTGCGATAAATTCATAATACTTAATTAACTTTATGACTTTTCAAATGATCATATACCTCAGGATTTGCTTTATGAATACAGTTTATGCTCACAAAAGTTCTGTAATTCTCACCATGTCCTCTTGTTTATTTTTTTTTTGTTTTACTACCCGTCTACCCATGTTTCTTTAAATTAGATAGAATTTTCGAAAGAATTCTTAAAAAAATCATAGATAGAAGACAAGAAGAACTAAACTGAACTATAAACGTTTACAGGAAGAGTTCATGTTTGTAAGATACTACAAATTTTTTTATGGCTCATAAAGTTTTGAGATAATAAAGCATTTTTCGCAATAAAAAGAAATCGCCCTTTCTTCAAAAAATAAGTGTTTGCATTTCAGCATTCATTACCTTTTAATTTCGTTCTTTTATATTAGAAAGAAAATATTCTCAAAAAACTGGAAGTTTGTGGAGGATATTTGTAAGCTTATTAAATAATACTTTTATTCCTAAACGCTTTAATGTTGTTAATCATATGTTTTAAATATAAAGGACAAAAAGAAATAGAAAGGTCAGCAATTTAATACAAAATGTTTCCATTTAGTTGCGATATGGCTTGATTTTATCACTTTTGACTAAATGCCACTCTACAATTTATATCATTTTTACTACCATAATAATGTTAATAATCTTAATTATGATGTGTGTATAAATTATTAGTGTAGAACAAATTAGATACATTCAAGATACAGAAAGGGGCAATAAGAGATCAAAATCAATAATGGCATCGGTTGTTAAAGGTCGTATAAAAATGAGATATTTGTGTGGCATAAAAAGTCTCGTAAGGTGCTTATAAATATTTCAATTGTGTAGTGCGACACCCTTCCTTTTAATCAATTAACACAATTGAGCAATTCCCTTACACCTAAATGATTTCGCCCTTGCCAGAAAGATCTCAATCGCGTTATATTTTGTTCCTTGTGCTGTCCAAAATAAAATTGAACTGGAACGATTTCGCGGGGAGAAAAATTATGACCAAAAGTGGGAAAAAAATATGCGCTCGTGTCACCAGCCACAAAAGAGGGACGTGACGTGAACATTACGGGTGAAAACCTTTATGGAACATTATCACGTGGGAGCGGTTTTAATACTTCACGTCTGATTAATTAAAATTTTCGTCTCTGTCCATAAATTTAGGATAATAGGGCATTGATTTTCATCTCATTACGCGAAATTCCCGAACAATGAACATTTCGACTTGGCAATTTTGTCGTTTATTTTTTTATTATTATTATTTTTTTTTGGAGGCACGCAGAGATATTTCACTGTTGGACCGCCAAAAAATGTGGAAATCGTCCGGGAGGAACCCGCAAGTGTCAGGAGCAACCCTCGTGCGCACGCTATTAAAAATGTTCCATGCGGCTGACACCATTGGTGTTTATGCGGCGATACTTTGACAAAAATATGCATTATACTCTATATACATATATGTATATAAAAAAAATAGGTGCAACATAAAAATGTATGGTGTAAGGTGAGCCAGTGCGTGAAACAGAAATCGGGTCGTCGCCGCACCGGATGCTGGCCCCAAAATTCGGGGCTTAATCCGGCCGAGGTAATCTGATTCGCATTTTGCTGCACCCATTTGAGAGTAATGACCACTTCATCCAAGTTGGCGCAAAAGTTTTGGCAGGAACATGGCACCCTTTGGTGTCTGCAGCAGTCACCTATCGACGCTGAGCATACAGACAAACATACATCGACATTAAACATAGTTTCCCCACCCCATTCCCCGGGGACTGGCTCCGGGAAGGATTATGTTATGCTAGTGCCTGCAATCGTGGACAGCACCAGTGGTTAAATGCAATTAAGTGTAATTTTATGAAGTTGTGGCTTCTGCAGGAATTAGTCCTTTGCGCCAGATGTTGACCATGTGCGAGGACGGCCGAAAGAGCTCCGGCTCTGTCCATAAATGATTATGGGTGGGCTGCCGTGAAACAGCAACATAAACGGTTGCCCCAAGGTTGCCCAGCTTTTCGGAAGTATCTTTTCCTCCCACTCTCTCCTCATTCCTCGCAACACTTCTCGGGAACCGAATTTTCGAGGCTTTCGTGCTTTTTCTGGATGACATTTGCTGAGATTTAAGGCGAAGGTGTTACCATGGGTCCTATGCATTTTGTCTTTTACCACCCCCGCAAATGTTTGAACAATTTCGTTCGGTAATTTGGTCCGGCATATCGACAAATCGCCTTCAAGCATTTAAGCAACATCCTGACCCAAGGCAAAGGTCCTGATTTTGGTTTCAAGTAGCTCTAGGCTAAAATCCTTATGGTCTCCGCTAAACCCACGGTACTCTGTAAGAAGATATGTTTACCCATTTAAATATAAAAATGAGGCGGTCTCTAGAAAATACCTTTACGGATAATCACTTTAATAGCTTTATGGTAGATATAGAGAATTTCGTCCAAATGAATTAAATCTCACTAAAATGTAGATAATTTCATATGAAGCTATGATTTTTAAAATTCTAATTTGTGTTGAAATTTCAAATCAACCGAAAGGCAAAAGAAATCAAAAGTTTAGTTTGTTTATTTATAAAGAGTTCTCTATTCCATTTGACTCAGTGATTTTATTCATTCACTTTATTTCCAAAACTTTTAAAACAACTTATAGAATTAAATTTCCCAGAATTAAAGCTTAAAAGATAGTGACTTCAAACTCTTCATAAGAACCTTTCCGTTTAGGATTTTAAAAGAAAAATATCGATTTATTTTTCTTACGTTAATATGTTCCTTCACATCACAGAATTGCTCTTTTAAAATTGTTTTGAGAAATTCGACATTAAACAAAAAACGTTATAGATACGAGTACATCTATTAATCATTTATAAATGTTTTACAAGTAAAATTATTGTATCTCAAAACTATGTTTTTTGAACTCTTGCAACATTGTAAATATTTCAAGTTCTACTCGTTCGATTCTAAAAAACAAAGAAGCATTTGATGAAAGCATTTTTCAAAAAACATTCTATAGAAATGTGTTATTTCTTAATTCTAAAAGGAAGGTATTAGGGAAGGTTTTTGTGAACAAATTCAGAATAGATTACTATTTTCGATAGCAAGTAATGTGTTTTCTTTTTCGGCATGAGTGTCCATTTTAAAATTACATTTGAATAATAGCTCACTGGAAAGTTTTATGATATTACCGACATTTGTTGTTCTGAAACAGTTTTCAGTAAAGATAAAGTACAAAATATATGTATATAAAAGTACCATCCGAACTGCGCTCTTCGAGCGTGCAACAACTCTGCCCCTGGTCTGGATAAAATTCCGTTCGCACTTTTGAAAAATTTACCAGCGGAAGCAAAGTTATTGCTTCTGAGTATCCTGAACGACATATGGCGCTCAGAAGACATACCTAAATCCTGGTACAAATGCAAGGTCATTGCTATCCTCAAACCGGAAAAAGATGCAAACGCAGCCTCCTCGTACAGACCGATTTGCCTTCTCTCGTGCATGCGCAAACTGCTAGAAAAGATGCTAAACTCCCGCCTAGATTACTGGATGGAATCAAATTGCATCAGTGCCAAATCTCAATTTGGTTTTAAAAAAGGTTTCGGAACCCTTGACTGCATATCAATTCTGGCGACAGATCTGGATACAATTCTCGCCCGTAAACATTCCAGCCTTGCAGTATTTATGGACATCTCGTCTGCGTATGACGATGTGCAGATCGATACTTTATGTGATATAATGGTAAACCTAAAGGTCCCATCAAAAGCTGTTTCGCTTATTTATAAGCTATTTCACAAGCGCCATCTCCACTTTTACGTCAACAACAGGGAAGTAGACTTCCGTATTGGCTATAAGGGCTTGGCCCAAGGCTCATCTCTTTCCCCGCTACTTTATAACATCTACACAATCAATGTAGAGCGTCAAATCCCGGCGAATATTAAGATTCTACAGTATGCAGACGATGTCGTAATTTATTCATCTAGCCGAGACCCTAACTCGCTAACAGATGGTACCCAAAGCGCTCTTAACTTATTAGACGCCGAATACAAACGCCTTGGACTGGAGATCTCGCATGCAAAATCGGAATTCGTTGTCTTCTCACGAAAACATAATCTACCACCTATCGTCCTAAGAGTGGGCGAAGCGCAACTACAACGCTCTACCAGTTTTAAGTACCTGGGTGTGGAGTTTGATGCCAAATGCACATGGAAGCTCCACTCTGAACGGATTATCATGAAGTGCCAGAAAAGAATCAACTTTTTGCGTGCGATCTCCGGTTACTCTTGGGGAGCCCACCCAAGCTCTATGCTTGTGCTGTACAAGTCCACCATCAGGTCAATTATAGAATATGGTTCGTTCGCATTCCAAACGATGGCAAAAACTCATGCCACAAAAATTAGCCGCATCCAATGGAGAGCCCTACGTATCTGTCTAGGACTAAGGTCATCGACCCATACGGGCACATTGGAAGTTCAGGCCGGGATGATCCCAATTGATATACGATGGCGTAAACTTGCGGATAAGCACATATTGAAGTCGTTTGCAGGCCCTAGCAAACGGCTCCGCTCCAGCCTGTTGTCCCTCAAAGAGCGATTCCCGCTGCACAAACGGTCGGTGATGATACCGGACTGCACGGCGGCCATAAATCAATCCGACAAGTTCCCGTGCTATTCGTATCCTTTCTTTAGCATTATACACAGGCCACACGTATCCTGGCACTTGCGGGACGAACTGAAGAAACTGAAAGACCCTCCGAACGAAGTAATCTTATCGCTTTTCAATCAGATGCTGGACAAGTTTTCCCCACAGGAATGTATATACACGGACGGATCTCAGACAGCCTCGGGAACTGGAGCCGCCTTCTATGCCAATGATGAGTCATTCTACATGACAAAAATTTCGGAGCCTGCATCAGTGTTTCTAGGGGAACTCATCGCGATCTCAAAGGCAGTAGAAAGCATAGGCGTTAAATATTGTGGCCGCTATTTGATCGCCTCAGACAGTATGTCTGCCCTGGAGGCACTCTCCAATTCCTGGTTCTCGACCCAAACAGTAGACCTAATATACCACGTCCGACACGGACTCTACGGTCTTAAATGTCGAGGTTTTTCAGTCTCACTGGTTTGGGTCCCGGCCCACAAAGGAATTCCCGGCAATGAAGCTGCAGATAATCTGGCAAAAAGAGCGATCCTCGAATCTGATCAATCCTCCGACTACACTACATGGCTCAATTACATCCCCGAATTGAGCAAATCGTATTTACGCATTTGGCAAGAAAGGTGGACGCAAGGCGATCTAGGTCGCTTCTTCTACAGCATCTCACCCCAAATAACCGACCAACAGCCGTGGTTCCAGAAATTTGAGGGTCAACTCAACAGGGCTGAGTTGCAGTCCATCTGTCGTATTGCTGCAAACCACTATGGGCTAAACAATCATCTGAATCGTTTTGAGATTGTCGATTCTCCGCAGTGCCCAGTCTGCAATGCTTATGAGACGCCGGACCACGTACTCTTCATCTGCCCCAGATTAGCAGGCAATAGGAGCGAGCTATCTACGACGTTACTTGCAAAAGGATTTCGGCCTCCTTTCAACATTAGGGATATCATTGCCACCTCCACATCGGCAGACATACCTCGGGCGGTCCATAAATCCCTCTACAGCAGCAACATCAAAATTTAAAAAAAAAAAATGAGAATGGTTTACTTCATTTCAGATTTCCTGCCCCATTATGTAAAAACAAAAGGCAATAAAAAAAAAAAAAAAAAAAAAAAAAAAAAAAAAAAAAAAAAAAAAAAAAAGTACCATCCCACTTATATGTTTGTCTTTAAAAATAAGAAAAGTTTCTTTAAACTTTCGTTGAATTTTTTCAGATGAAAACTTTTTTTAAAAAAATCCATTATTTTAATCTGGTGAAAAGTATATTGTCCTGAAATCTTTTGGATTAGATTGAATACAGATTTACAATATATCTGAATTTGAAAATTAAAATATAGATGTTTAAAACCACATTTTTATTGCCTCAGGAAGATCTGTAATGGAAGCTTTACATATTAGTTACCTACATTATTACAATTTCATCAATTTGAAAAATAATTTTCGCAACTGTGTTCAAATATAAAGGCCATGCACTAACTTTCGGATAGTGATGGTGGAAAGCAATCTACGTTATTTTTCAACGCCCTACGCCCTCTATTGGGAATTTTTCGGAAAACATGCAGTCATTCAGTAGTGCGAATGTTAGATTTAGGTGCAAGTGCATGTGAATTCGAAAACGTTCTAATTAACTAAAATAGTCCATGTAGAACCTAGTAAAATAAGACTATACATATGTATATAGATAAATCAAGCCCTGCCCTCCCTTATATACCTTCTACCATTAAGCAACCCTCTCCTGAGTGGGAGAAATAACAGTTAAATTTCATATACAATCGAAATCCTTTCAGAATGGGGATCTCTCTTCTTCCAGATGTTCTCCTCGGGAAGCATCCCCTAAATGGGATTCGTTCAAAATAACTCCCCGGACAGTGCTCCGGCTGGGGGTACAATTCTATTTTGCTAGTTTGAAGGTAATTCAGTTGCCCATCGACATGCTAAACAGCCTAGGAGTTCTGAAAGTGCTCTGTTGATGGCTG
Organism: Machimus atricapillus; assembly: GCA_933228815.1. Taxonomy (NCBI): domain Eukaryota; kingdom Metazoa; phylum Arthropoda; class Insecta; order Diptera; family Asilidae; genus Machimus; species Machimus atricapillus. The sequence goes on from OW121785.1 coordinate 11,621,658, forward strand.
CTTCTTCCCCCAACCTACTCGAATAAATATAAAAATTCCCTAGTCCCCCGACTCCGCATCCCGATCCAATTCGGAGCCAGCCCCATTTTCAAAATCTTAAATTGGAGCCAAATAAAATCTTTTTACGGCCGGGATGGAACTTTGTGTTGCATTTAAATGCGATGCGAACCGGGTGAGCCAAGAGCCGCCATCCCATAAATTCCCGGAAATTGTTACAAAGGTAGACAAAGTGTTGACACCCGGATTCCATCGATATCGTCGAGCCGTGCTCCGCAGTTTGTTACGAGGGTTGTTATTTGGTGACAGGAAATCTGTCCCTGATTTCGGCGTCCGATACGAGGTACTTCTTGCTTCCCTCACCCCCGCCCCGGGGCAAAATCAAACCCCCGGGAGATGGGGGTCTATCCAACCCCGGACCCCATTTGCCAGATGGTTGAATATGAGGAATATTTTCATATGCACGGCGACGGCCGCATGTCTACGGCGATGTGGCGCATGAACATTTTTAGATTTATGTTTTATTGCCGAATTGCCGAGCTGAGTGGTGTTGTTACTGTTGGCTGGTTCCTGGTCGTTGCGCCTCATCCCTCGGGAGCGGGCCAGGGACACGACAAGTGAATAAATTGCCCCGCTTTATGTTGTTTTATTCAATTGAACTGAGCCAGTTATCGCCTTCCCGGAGCATGAAGGAGAGCCTGAAGGACTTTTATTGGCACTTTCGGGAATTTATTTGATTTCCCTCAGACCAATGTCCGATGAGGCAATTCACCTGATGCTTGAGAATTATTTACCTTTATTCTATTTGAAGAGGGAAGAGGATTTGTTCCGGCCTTTTGAGATCTTAACTTTTCTATTTGGGCCATCTTTCAAGAATTTCGATTTTTTTATCTTAGGTAGGTATATGCCTCTTTCAAATATGCGATTATTCAGATTTTTTTTATCAAAAAATAAAGGGAATGTTTTCTGCTTAATTTGTATTATTGTGTAAGTTAAGAGGTTTTTGAATAAATTGAACTAATTTAATTAATCTCCATAGTTTAAATCACAGCAAAAAGATATCAGTTTTTTGAAAATAATATATTGCCATTATAAAAAACTTATGGCACCAAAAAATATTTCGATATTTATTGGTTTATTAATAATATTAAGTTAATTTATAAATTATTTCGCTATTAATATAAAATAATTGTTATCTGTTTGAAGCCATAAAAATGAGAGAGTGTTTTTGTGACCCTACTAATAAAGCGGTCAATATAAGGTAAATAATATTTTCAAACTTCTAGACTAAAATATTTCAATAAAAGTAGTTTTATATCATTGAAAAAAAAGTCAAATAGATATTATTCCTTAAGTTTGTTATTAGGTTACGATCATACTGAAAAAGTTTTTTACATAATACATATGGGTGAGTGTTTTGTTTGTATGTTATTTATGTTATTTCTCTTCAAAATGTTGTTTTGAAGATTTTGCAAATCTAGACCCCTTTATTTATTTAATTACGCATTCAAACCAAACACTTGAAGTTGGCTGGATGCCAAAAAGCGTTCCGCTCAAAAAGATATTTAATAGCCCATGTCCGCGAAAGGGTGGGGCGGGGCATCAGCTACCGACCCAGTTGCACACCAATCCTTCAAATTGCGAATTTATAACGCAATTAAGTCACAGAAAATGGTGGTGTGCGGGGGCGGACGGTACGGCGCACAATGGTGCGTTGTCTCTGCGCTTTGTGCGGGTGATTTTCACATTGTTAAGCGAAACTTGCCACAATTAAATTTAAATTAGGTAAGCACCCATCCCGTGGAACGAGCGAAGCAAAAGAAGGGTTGCTTACTTTCCAGCCAACTCGTCACAGGGTGGCCTCGCAGCAAACCGGCAGCATCCCATTTCCGGTTCTTCCGATTTTAATCGAAAACTACTCCCACGAAACTTTTCAGTTTATTTCTTCGGTTTGGCTTCGGGATTTCAATTAAATTACAGTTAAAGGGAATTCGGGATTGTAGCGACCGCAGACGTTTAAGTTTGGCAGAAGCCCTTTTACGTCCTTATTTGCCGTAGTAATTAGGAAATAATTGGGGAACTCGGAGGATGATGGAACCAAGCATGCCAGACGTTCGCTTTAGCTTCAATTTTGGGAAAATTTTGGGCGACCGCCCGGCATGCTTATTTCGAAAAGTGGACCTTCCGTGGGCTTTTAAAGGGTCTGCCGCCCATTGGCGGGGGAGGCAACTAAATTTCAATTTGAAAATTCCTAACGGGGACATAATGCAGGAAAATTGCTATTTTATTGTACTTTGACTTAACTCCGCTGGCCGGGGCCCCATGGCCCCATTGTGCGGGAGGTAACAAATTAAATGCGGACGGGACATCCCTGTAATATTCTGTCGCTTTGGTGTCACGAAAAATGCTCCTTCGGACAAAGCATATGTTGCTGGGGAGCGTTCAGGCGACATCCTGGGGGGAGGGGGGCATGCGGGGGCGGCAAAAAAGCGCGTCCCCAAATGCCCAACAAAAGGGGATACGTCCGAGCAGGAATTATGGGAAGTTTATGTCTGCCCCAGAGCAGAGAATTTATGTTGGCATTTGTTCTTGCCCCCTCCCATCCCCCTATACCTTGGCGCTCTTTTATATACGACGCCGATCGTCCCGACGACGCTCGCCAGGGGTAGTGTTGGTGTCTCGAATTTTGTGCGGCGGTTTTGCCACACTTAACAACTATTTTGTTGTGCACAAAATACAACCGACCCCTGCCGCACCGCCCTCCGGGAACGATTCGAGGACGGATGTAATCCCCGGGACAGGAAGCCGGTTAAATTGACATCGGAAAGGTGCGGGAGAACCCTCCCGCATGTGTAAACTTGTCGGTTTTTTTTTTTTTTGTTAGACAAAGAACTTTTGCGGGGAGTTTCTTGTCCAACCGGGTGAGATCGGTGGTCGGGGGTGACACGCTATTAGTTGGGGTTCACCCAACCCCGGCCCAAAAGTTCATGATCCCGATTAAACCATAAATATTTCACCCGGTCACAATCGCTAAGCGATATAATGGATAATCAACAATGGTCGAGGGTAATAAATTTTGGGATATGTTTGGGGGCCCGGAAGTCCAGGGCCTCCTCGGGCTACAAATTCCTTTCCTGGCTCTCGTCGTCCTTCAGGACTAAAGAGTGGCAGCGGCGGCGGCGGCGGTGCAGCGCGCATTGCAAACAGCACTAGGGAAAACATTCACGAGATGCAACTGCAACGGCAACGGCAAACGGGCACGCGGAGGACATAAGGACACTTTATGCTCCCCAAGTGCATTTGTTGCAGCTCTTCCCGTCGGTTTATGGCCGTTCGAGGACAAAGACAGATAAAACTTGAGAAGTGCTGTAAATTCCGCAGTTGCATAAATTTCTTGCGAAGAAAGCGTATTTATCGTAGGCAAGATTTATTCTGCCGAGAGTGTGGGGGATAAGCCGGAAAAATATAGGGAAAGGGGTTACTCCGCCACTGCTCTCGGCAAAATTTTCAATATGATCATACACAAAATAGGTCTTCTGTTATATCGCAAATATCCACCGGATCGTGCATGAGTTGGGGAATATGCAAATTTACGAAAATGAAGGCGATAAGGACATTGGCAGTGGCGAGACAGTTCAAAACTTAAATGTCCTTCGAAATTTCTGACAGCCGATATCCTGGGCACTTACGAAAATGTACTTTACCGCCCTGTGCCCGCCCTTCGGGGCACACGTCTGGGAAAATGGGCAAACGAAGTGAAATTTTCTGGAGAAGGGACTCCGAGTAAATAGGGCAATCCCTGTGGGAAATGGCACTGCAATGTCAAAATATTTTATCTTTTCAATAATTCGAAGAGAGATATCGAGATTTTGCAGACAGTCTCTCGGTTGGGAAAGGTGACTTTTGCTTACTACCAAGGATCAGAGCCTTTTACGTGCAGGAGAGACGTCACATTGCAGTGGAGATTTTCGGGAAAAAAAATTCAATCGAATTTCCTTCGTTTTATGGTATTATTTAATATGAAGAAGAAAATTAAGCTCGGATTTAACACATTTTTATCCACTACCTCTGACATTTTTTCCCATAAAATATATTTTAGAGACTCACAGTGTTTCTACCAAGAAAAAATAAATTTCTTTTATTTAATCTATTCAATTCATTTACCAGAATAACAAAATTGTATAATAACTAAATAATCCTGATCAGAGTCTAAAGGGGGTGTAATAATTAAGAAATTGTAAGATAAGCACTATAGAACAGCATACCATTAAATTAATCAGTGATATATAACTTGAGATATTTTGACAATCACTTTGAAAAAAAAGTAGTTTTGGGAAAAAGGCGATTAGTTTAAAAATTAGTATTTTTAAGGATCTATATTTTAAAAAAAATGTTCTAGACAAGAGCGAACATAAGGCGAATTTTGAACTGTTATAATTTGAATTAGTGATTCTAAAGAAAAGACTTTGACAATTTTTTATGATTTTGAATACCAGAAAACTATTCATTTATTCATTGACATCTATAAAATTGTATTCGAATTTAGTTTCCATTTAAACTTTCGAATGTCCGTTGCATACACTGTTCTGATTAGTGAATAAAAATTTCCAAATCAAATACCAATAAAATTTATGTACCTACATATATACCTACTTACTTATTTAGGAACGCCCATAAACTGCGATGCTTTAAAAGAGATAATTTTTATCAGTCTCTGTATGGTAATGGTAGGTGTCTAATATTGAATTGAAAAAATTTCGTTATTTTATACTTTATTTATATATGTATATACGTAAGTAAGTGTGTTCAACTAAAAACAGTTAACGTACCTAATTTTCCCTTAATTCTTGATAATGAAAAATTAATATCTTATTGATCAGCGTTATCCTCGTTGAAATGGGAAAAGAGCTCTACGAATCCTCATCTTTTCAAAATTTCTTCATCCCTAAATTTTTACGACTGGCTTAATATGATTGGATCCTTTCCTCCATGAAACCCATTTTTCCTAACTTTTCCGTACGTGCGAAAGGCAAATACCAGTTGATCCCGAATAATTATATTTATATTTCTGGAGCACCTGTACCCGTCGGAGGGGGACGACGACGACGACGACGTCGAGACGGTGCGCATAGAACCCATTTAAACTTTTCTTCCAGAAAACTGTGTGTAACTCCCCCGAACGTTCGATGGCCCGTAATTAACGCGATTAATTAGGCGTGTAACTTGTGCTTTACCTTAATTTCCGATGGACTTTAGCCTCCTATTCCTTGAGACTGAGTTTTCTTTTGTGTCGGTGGCCAGCAGGTTGCCCTTTATTTAAGGCTACCCATTTTTGGGACTGTGTGCTTTCGTCCCTGGACAGATCATTCCCGGTAGAATGGTGAATTTTACCGGGGAAAAAAGGGGTACATTTTACGCTTGTTCTCAACCATGTAAAGTTTTCCGTGCACGTTCCATACCTGATTTATGGTCGAGTTAAAGTCCCCAGGATTCAGAAAAGGAAAAGTTTTTATTAAGGTGCGCCCGCATAATTTCCACAGAACAAACAGATTTCCCCCATAAGCCCCCACCGTTTATTTTACGTTATATATATAAGAAGGGCAGTCGAGTGTAAAAGCTAAACCGACAAGGGACATGGCGATAAGAATTTATTATCTTCAGTCCTAGATACGAGCGAGTCCTTAAATACCACTGGTCGGGAAAGGGATTCCGAAGCAATTTTATAAATTTAATCAAAGGGAGTGACATGGATACCACGACTGGACCCCTTTCCCTGTCGCCTGAATGTAGTCCCCACGATGAATAATTACAACGAAAACTTGGGACTCTTGGTGTGACTATATTTTTGGGTGAAATGAACGGCTATGGGAAAGGAGCGGGAATTTTAGTAGCCACACTTCGATGAATTTGATTTCCTTTTTAATTACCTCTGGGAGTTTTGCGGAAAGGGGTTTTATGAGGATTCCCTTTACGATCCAAACGTTTACAGCGCACCCAACTGGCAAACGCAGTCAGATCTCGTACAAAAATTTATATACAAAAGGCAAAGGTTCCTAAAGTTAAATTCACACATCCATCCACACGCACAGAGTCAGAGGGGTGGGATTAAAGGAAGCTTCATCCCATCAAGGACGAATTAGCGCTCTGCCGAAATCTTTGCTGTGGTAATCATGCCGCACATCAGCTCTGATGGGCGTAATTGCCAGCCATTGTACCATTTGGCTCGATTTATACGAAACCAAATTTACATTAAATGTATCAGGCCAAAGGTCGCCCCCGTGCTCTCTACCGCGGGATCAAATTTCGAAATTAGCGAGTAATTACCCGCCACTGGCAGGGTGCTCGTACTTAAAACCTTCAATGCCCTTACACAGTGAGTACACATACCTACATAGACGTGGCCAATTCCATAGATACCAGTTGTATTGGGTGGTTTGGCCCTTTGTGATTCCACCTCCTGAATCCCGGCCTGTAATTTATGATATTTAGCAGAGAAAACAAGTTGACCGCGCCGCACAATGGGACACCTACGTGCAATTAGCTTTGAAGTCCTCGGCCAACATTCGTCCTGAATGCATCAGAAATCTTTTCATGTTCAATCAGTCGTGAAAGCGACTTTCAAAGGGCGCACTGGATCGTGAAGTATTGGCGCAGAGCAATACTCTGCCAACCCCGAACTAGTCGGACCGGAATCCAACTGTGCGAGCAAAATAACTGGCGTTTTTAACTGAATTTCATGCATACTTTAGTAGCTCATCAGTTAGGTAGGTCCTGTGAGTGCGACAAGGGTGGTTTGAGGGCAGTTGAATTTATGTAGTTTGATATCTTTTGTTCTATGCAATTGAATAACAACGATAAGTATGAATCAATTTTTACAATTTGTATGTACCTAATTGTTGTATGAGTTACACGGCCTTCGTAGTAAATCATGGTTGAAATAAATGTTAAATATTCGTATAAGTGTAGAGAGCTTTTAACGTTAAAATTAAATAAATAATTATGTGTGTACAATCAGATGTAAAAATGCAGAAAATGGATTTATTTATTGAGGTATAGGCATTTTCTCGAAAGTTATTTGTTGAAAAAGTAATGAAATTTGTTTTGAATTTGAAACCAATAATAAGCCAATTGTCAATTCTTTATGCTGCAAACATAAAAAGCGAAAAACTGACGACAGCAGCTTTGTAACCAACACGTTTAAAATCTTGATCCAGATTCAAATAAAAGTGTAGATCACGTGTTGCTGTAACTCCATATTAGAAAACTGATCTTGACCTTGATCCGATTGAAAAATTAAAAAAGCGCAGCTATCGTAAAATTAAGGAATTTTGATCAGAATATTTGAATTTTGCAAAGCGATAATCGGTCATATTATTTAAAATAAAGTTTACGACATATATTTTTATTGATTTTGAGTGCTTCCAAAACATCTATTAAGAATCCTTTGAGCTTCCCCTAAAAGGGCTTAAAGGCCATACTTTTGTAATCATTGCAAATCACAATCGCAAATTTGCATGCAACTTCCGTGAACTTGCACTGCCAATTAAACCCGAGTACACGACAGTGTCGCATGCTTTTAACTTGCCATTCAAAAGAGCGCTGGTAGTTTGAGTAAATTTAACTTTTTTAACCTAGCAACAACCCTCCCGCCGGGCAAGTTTAATTCCATCATAAAGTTTATAACTGTGAAAATGTGTCAATACCGCGAGTTGGTTTTTCATTAAAACCAATTTCCGCAGCAAGTTGCACTGAAAGTTGCCGAGAATGCGACGCAATGATATGCAAAGAGGAGCGCGCGACGCGATCCTATGCGAAGGGAACCCCATCAGAATCAACCCCCAGGAGGGGGAGCATTGGCCGCCCCGAGAACCCGGGAGATGTTTCCTGCTCCTGCATTCGGGGGCAATAAAACTTTCTAACGAAATTCCGAGCAAGTTGCCTGTGTAAAAAATGCATGAGGTAAGTATCCGGGTGTACCCAAGTTGGAAATTAGCTGTCAGGGCAATCCCCCGCCTCTCGCGGGTCTTATGGAATAATTCCACCTGATGAAAATAAGTTTCACGTGGTTATTTAACGCTTGATTGGCCTTGGAACGCTACCAGCTTTTTTTCCTGTCTGCATCGACGACGGGGCGGGCGCTTCGCTTCGCGAACTGTGAGAAAAGCAATTTAGGAAACAGATTTTTCTTAAAAACTAGAAGGGTTTCCTCAATTTAAATTGTCTAAGAAGTCAATGATCGCAGGGGAGATCACTTTCAATCTTGGATAATTAAATTTTATAGTTGTTCTGAACTTTCGTATGAGTTTTACATTCAATTTATGTTTGTAAAGTAAAACGTAAACAGTCTCCAACTTTTATTGACTCCGACCCACAGCATAATTCAACAAAATAAAAAACTAAAAAAAACTTTGACATAAATTTGCTCTATAGTATAAACGCCACTTGGTTTCTAAGCTTTTTGCAATTTTTTTCCGAACAATTTAAACACTCCGAGGAAAACATTAGGGATGAGTTACGTATTTTTCAATCGTCAGATAAATTAATTCGCCAAATACAATCGGCCTAAAAATAAACTTGACTGCGATTGAAAATATTGTAGTTCATTATTTTATTTTAAAAAATCCGTCCTAAAAAAAATCATATGTAAAATGAAATTGAAACTATGTCTATTTTACATATTAATCATAAAAAGTATCAATTCCTTCATAAATATATTTATTAAACAGTAGTAATTAGCTGTTTTAAAACAATAATAAAACATGTTTTTCAGGGATGGATTATATAGTAATTAATTATAATTACAATATTCGAGACATACCTACACATAAATTTGAACAATTTTTATCTACCTTTGATTATTATTTTTATAGGAACATTATTAGTAATGTAATGTAACCTATGTAAAAATCCCTATATATTTTGACCCGATAATTTACCTTTTTTAACTGAAAACCCTGCATATTCCATCTTTAGGCTATATTTTATTCGAGGGTGTAGCGTAATAAAAAACAATCAAAATAACCCAAAAACATTTTGTTTTGCTTTAATATGAAAACCATGTTGCCGAAATCGTTAAATTAAGTTCAGTGTAAATTGCGGGATAATTACTAAAAAAGAATTCAAAGACTTGTATTCAACTATTTTTTTTAAGTTTAAGCTATTAATAGAGATTTTCTTTACTTTGCGTATAATTGCAGAGGACCAAATGCAATTTTCATTCAAACTTCTTTTAACTACTTAGAAAGTTTTTAAAGTTTCCTGTATAGTTCCAGAAACAAAAGATGGAACTTGTAAAGCTTTAACCTAATTATTGTAAATTTTGAATGATGTCGGAAGTAGAATGCAATGTCCTTACTATATGAGAATTTTTTAATGTACCTCACTATCTCTCTATCATTGAAGGAGATGGTTTCAGGTGGCCTACATCTCGACGTAGAACGTCTTCCATCTTCCAAGTTCATTTTAACGTTCGTTGCAGCAACACGACGATTTGGCCTCATTCCGGGGAAGCGCTTGTTTCCTGAAAAGTGATTATATGAAATTTAATGCGTCTTAGAAGGAACAGAGCTCCTTGAGGACGCGCCCACCACACACAGATATAATTATAATACATACATATATAGGTACACCTTCTTTATTCCTGACGATTTCTTCATTTCGGAGCAGGAAATTAATCACTTTCCATTACGTGATCAACGCCCCGGAAAAGAAGCTCCATCGTCGGGAGGACGGCAAAAACCTGGGTAATGTGTCAAAGAAGTGTGTTTAACGTTTTTCCAGGACCATGGACAGGACTCTGAAGGAACTCTCCCAAGTTCCGGCGGCGGGACTGGCCATTGTTTTCCCAGCTACTGGCCATAGATAGTGCCTGGCGGTTTTCCTTGAGCTTTCAATTACTTGGAGGTATCACATGTTTTCCTAATTCCCTAGAAATAATTGCCTTCGAGCCACGACACCGTCGAGTAATTGCTTTTCAATTATGTAGCGTTCCATTAATATCTCATTTCGGGCTATCGAAGTGACAACCAAAGCGAAAATATTCGTACCTGGACAGATCGATTGCCCTGCCCGGAGAATTCGAAGGATTCGACAGGGCGTGGGTTTTTGTTTCGGACCCGCCAGATAGCCCTAGCGTACCTTAATTACCCACTATTTCGCACCTAATGAGCTTCTCGATTACAGCGCGCTCTGATGTACGAGTCATTATGATGAGGAATCGATTACCAGGGCCGGTATATAGTTTTCCCGGGCGGAAAGATGCAGACTCTGGGTCCTAGACACACGTTCTATTTATAATGTAACCAATTTGACCCTTGTCTTTCTTCGTTACACTCGGGTTGCGCCGAGTCTAGTCCCGGCCTTGAATCAATTCCTTGAGAAGGGCACGAAAAGCAAACCTAATCTATGTGGGTTTCGATGGGGATGCGGGTCACCGTGTCCCGTGGGGAGTTCTTAACCTTAGTTAGACGAAAGGTGAGCTGCCAATTTTTGATTTCTTCCCAAGTTGAAAGGGTATCCTCCACCCCCTTTACCCTTTAGTCCCAAAGGATACCGCGGCGGGACGTTCAGGCTTTAATTTTTAGATTCTCTTAGGACTCTAACAGTTTTATTAGCGCGTAACTTGTATGCGGGTGGATAATGAAATTACCCATTTCGCCGAGTGCCAACCCCGCACCTCCGTACCCTAGAAAGCTTAGAAAGTTTCAAATTTACCCACCCCACTTAGGATTGCTTGAGTAGTTTCGCAAGGGCTCTTGATACCGTGATAAAGTGGCTGCAATTCATTGGTTTGCGCTCAAGTACACACTCAAAATGGAGCACAATTTCTCTCGTTATTTATTGTTTGTTGACACTGCGAAAAATAGTTGCGAGATATTTTAGACCAGATATAAATTTCACCACCTAGCTAGCCACAGACGACACTCAGTGCGGTGTTGGCGGTGGTGGCGAGGCGGCACGGTGACGTCGCATGCATCGGGGGTTGGCGGGTGGAGCGTTGAACAAATGTTGAATGATGCTCAACTTTGCTCCAGGGGCTTTGTTTTTATGTGCCACTCGGCTATTTTTCATGTTGCGCATTTTATTTGTATTTTGGCGATCGAATTTCACACATTCCCCCCAAGCCCACCGATGTGGGTAGTGTGAATGAGCAACAGGAATATTTTTGTGGAAAAAGGTTTTTTTTTGTTTAGGATTGTGACCTCTAAGGGCAGGAAAAAAGTTGTCTTAGCGGTCAAAGGTGACACTGGAGTTCATTTGATGTATTGGATAAACGATTGCTGTTCTATCTACAAAATGAGAAAAACTTTACGAGCTCTTCAGATGTACATTACATATGTATGTTCGAATCGAATTTTTTAAGTGCATGACCAAATGAAATTAGGGCTGCTCTACAGGGTGTTCCATATCTAAGTATATTATCTAATAATATAAAATATTGCGAACACTGTTTGTGATAAGAAAACCTTACCCTTTCCTTCAATCAAACTATGTCATGAAAATCTCAATTAAGGCTTGCTCTATAAAAATCGTTATAATGTATTATTGTTTTCAAATTATTTTTTTTAAAGTGTATAACTTTTTCCAGAACAATTAATGTGACTAGCCAAAAGTCTATAATTACCAGTATGTGGGATTGGATTGCACGGAAATGTAAAAATATTTTAAGATCCTTCCCACCAATGACTCATGCGACTTTCAATAGATAAAAAGCGAGCTATTTAGGAATTTCAAAGAATTTTGTTTCAAAGTCATTTTTGCAACATAAAAACAAGTGAAACAAAATTCATGGAAAAGAGAATAAAAATTTCTTTTTTGACGAAAAAATTCGGATCGTGTAACAAAGCAACACAGCTCGCAATGGCATGCTTTGTGCACCACTGATGAATTCTATTTTCATCTTGTGCGGGTGGTGGTGGCAGGTACGGTGGTCCTGGAAAGGATATGAAGAAAAAATGTTTCATGGTACGAACAAGCGTTTTTTAGTGTTCGTTAACTATCTACTAGAAAAATTAAAACAGAAATTCAAAAAGAATATTTTCGTGTTATTTCGCGAACACGATAGTGTTGTTGAAAATAACTACATATATTACACTGAGTTTGAAAATGGGATTAAACAGTTTGGAAATAAGTTGTACAGGAATCGATAGTTGATTTTAATTCCTTTGAATAGGTATTATAAAACGATTGAAGGGTAGGTACAGGGGAAGAGCAAGGTAAGATTCACATTTTTTGTTTTCGAAATCGATGTAATACCATTGAAAAGACAGAACAAATTATTTTAATTATTTGAGCAATAACAACTCTTTAAAATCCAATTCAAAATTATAAAAATAAAATACATAGTAAAATGCTAAGAACACAAGTCCAAACTTTTTATGAAAAAACAATGTAAGTCCGTGGACGGCAAATATTTTCATAAAAACAACCTCCTTTGCTTTTCTGGACTTACATTGATTTTTCTTTGTATACTGGATTTTCGTTCAAATATTATAAATTTTATTTATTATGAATAGGTACCTACATTATTTTGTTTTTTGATTAAAGTTACTTGTTTGAATGTTTCTCGTCGAAAATCGGCTGAAAGCTCGTTTGACGTACTTTGTGTTCTCCCTATACTCTTCAATCTTAAAACGAAAGTTTAATTATTTGTTATAATAATAATAATAATTGTTGATTTCTTAATACCGATTTTAAAAAGAATTAATGAGATTTACAAATTTCAATTAATACGAAGGAAAAGGGGGAGGGAAAATTGAATGCAGTTTACAACTTTTGGACTTTGAAATATTCATAATATATTGCGGAATTATTTTATATCTGTAGATTATCCGTGTCATGTCTCACAAACTATTTTCCAAGTATGCATATTAATATAACTTAGGATTCGCGCTCTGGCACTACTTTTGGCATGAAGGACGTGCAGAAATCATCATCCAATTTTAGCTCTCATCCTGGTTGCATGCCTGGAAGTGCACTATAAATCAATACACCCCCAGGGATCTATCCATGGGGAGGTGGCCCTCACCCAAGGATTGTGTCTGTCCGGAATAATCTTATTACTTCGACCGATATACATGATTTGCTCAGCTGGCTCCGTGTTTGCTATCTTTATCCTCGGCATTGACACTTGAGCAGCTCCTGGATAAATAAATTCGCCTGATTGGAGTAGCAAACCGAGTGCACCTAGAGAGCGATTAATATCTGGGGTTCGGGCAAATATTTGCAACAATGTAGGGTATCATACCCGATTAAGACCGGCAACTATTAAACCCTTAAAGGAAATCATCTACTTGAATTGATTTTCGATTTGTATAGGGGAGAGTGGGGGAATGGGAGCTAGCGGGTAGTGGGAGCCACTACAGTTTACACAGACAGGAACGTACAAGTCGCGCAAAAATGACAAGAACGGCTTCGGAACATTCGGTTATATCACGTGATCGCCGCTGGCCGGCTCAATAGCACGCGTATGGCGGTGACAAGGACATATTAGTTTCGTTAGACATCGTTATAAAAAAGTGCCAAATCTCGCAACCAAAGTAAGTACCTAAACTTTTATTATTCTGTTTTATTTTCTGTCTATTATATTTTATTATTTCATAAGTTTTACGATAAAAGTGAAAGATAAATTATTTACCGATGATTTTTTAGGTTAATTTCATTATTTCGAGATGGTTACCATTCGGGTAATGGGAGCTACTCACGCTCAGAGGAGGAAAATGAATGCATTTTGTGTATAACGATGTTGGAAAAAATGAAGAATTATGATAAGTTATTTTTACTTTTGAAAATGCTTTATTTTTGTTGTATATTTTGTTTTGTTGAATATTATATTTTGTTGATTACTTTATAGTCTTCTTTTGTTTAAGTTCCTGTTATGTGGACAAAAATAAGTTTAATTTTGTTTAGTATTATGTGATGGCTCTCATTACCCGATGTGCGGGGTAATGGGAGCGAAAGTAAAGTTTATAAAAAAGGTGATTTTAACTAGCAAAGGGTATATTTTTTAAATGTTTGTTAGTAATTACTGAAAGACAGATAAGTAAAGGTCTGATTAATGCCCAAAAAAATAAATGATTGTAGACTAAACTGGTATTTTTTTTCACTTTTCCTTACATGGCTCCAATTCCCCCACTCTCCCCTACCATTCGCTTCAGCCGGTACCGCAAAATGTCGCATAAGTCAAACTGGATGTTCCCATGGAGTCCTCGAGATAAACGAGTAGAGTGAGACGAGGATCCTCTATGTAAACAAACTCGTCGAGGGGGGGTGGGGGGCGGGGGGCGGAGCACCTCGAAGAATTCAATTTATTTAAGATTCTCTCAAAAATTGAAAATGGGCACCAACGAACGATGTACGGCAAGGGGGCACTACCCTGCAATACCTGAATCGTAGTTGTGTATGGTGAACTTCGCCAGGTGAATTGTATCCACTTACTTCCAGGTCAGGCGATTTCCGTCTTCCCAGGAGCTCAGATACTCCATCGGATGGAGACCAGGGCTCCATGCATAGGGCGGAGCCCTCAAGGGGCCCCACAATGCGGTCCTGGCGCGCATAGACACTGACTCGACAAAATATATGCAATTGAATTCCTCCGCCACGGTGTTTCTGACTTTTATTGAGGAGGTTAGGAAACAATTGGATAAATGGCAGAATGCACTTAAGACCATACGTCGAACGAAATCAACTGATGTTCCCCGGCAGATAAGGTGTTCGTCGGGATGCGCGAACAAAACGACGGATGCGAAACATTTTTCAGGTTTTTGTTTTCTTAAAACGAGCTTTAGATGCATATGGAGATCAGATCCGATTTTCAGGAATGAGAAATTCCCCTTTCGACTTGAGGCGATGCATAATTTTAGATTTTGAGGTTGGTATACGGACAAGGGCTACCACTATAGCGATGAAATTGTGGGTTTCACTTGATACCCTTGCGAAACGGAGATTTATGTTGAAATCAAATATTTCTTTTTGTATTTTATTCTATTGAATTCGATTTCTACGGAGTCCACTTTTTCTAGTATCAATCGTGTTGATGTTAAAAATTGGGATAGGGTGAAAAAACATTATATATACATATACATATTTCAGACTCTAGCTTTGTCGGGTTAAAAGGATCGATTTTTAGTTTATTACTATGTCCGTATTTTTCGAGTGGTTTAAAATCAAAATCTACTGAAATTCAACTACACTAATTAGCAAAATTCCGTCATTTATGAAACAGAATTTACTTGTAAAATAATAGATTTTCGTCGTTTGCATTCTTCTGCAACGTTGGCTTGAATTAATGCGTATTGTTAATAAATACAAAATATTTTCAATGTTGTGATATCTCTTCTGCGCTCTCAATCGGTAGGAAACAGCAGAACCAATATATTTTTATTATTATTTATTTATTTAACTAAACAAACAGAACATTAGGGCGCGGCGAACTCAGAAAAAAGTAAAATAATTGTAATAATAATTTTGATTGATGATTAGATCCTTCATTAACTAAAACAGAAAGCTCGACTGGTATAGTAAACATCCCATTGGGCTTATCTGGATGACCTAGAGAACATCGTACCAATTCTAGGTCTCAAACTGGCCGAACTTCTATTAACTGGTGCAGAATTAACTATTGTCTTTTTCACTTCTTCAACGTCTTTATTCCTTAAGTTGCAAAGTTCTTCGACAAAATTCTCATATTGATCAAATGTCATTTCAGGATTTCTAGAAAATTATGTACCTATTAATTTGGTTTATATGTATATGCTAAAAATTATCCTTACTGTTGTCGCTCAAAACATTCTGCAGTGTCTTCTGTTGAAAAGTAATCTTTCTTCAGCAACCCAGCTTCGACATTCACCTATTTGATCGGTCCAATTTTATTTTATTTTCCAGTCTATCACTTTCTTTGGTATAGTATGCAAATATGTCTTTAAAGTTTTTTGCATTCCTTTTTGTTTAACTGTTAATTTTAAAATAGATAAAAAGTCCAGGAAATTATTTCAGTAATGAATGATTCTTGCCGAAAAAAAACAAATTTTAAAATATCATTTCAAAGCTTACTAGGCTTAAATTTCTTTTGCTGAATGCCTACTACGACAAGGTTTTTGGACTTTTGTAAAGTGTAAACTGTAAAGTGTAAATTTTTATATCTTTATAGTATTTCGGCATTTTTTTTAAACCGACGAAAACGATATAAATAATTTGACGGTAGATTTTATGAGTTATAAAACTGGAGGAAAATTTCAACTAATTTCCAGTAAATTTATCTGAAAATACCGGAAACTTATTTCATTAACATTGAATTTTTGGCACATTATTTAAAACCCTGATAATTTAGTTGTTTCTAACTAAAACTTTAATGAAATTCACAGCATAATAGAAAAGTTGTTTTATAAATCGCAATATTTACTGAAATTTCCTTTAACTTACATAACTAAAAATCTAGTGATATATAGGTAGTTTATATTAAATTTTAGAAAGTTGCTCGAATATTTCGTAGCTCATTTTATATTCGATAGTTTGTCATTCAATTTTAAGAAGACTTGAAAAGCAGAGCTGTGATATTCTGTGTTCCATAATGAAATGTTGCTATTGAAAATAATTTTAGTTGGGTTCATCTAAGTGCATAAGTACTATAAATAAAGTGGCGTTTGCATGTGTAGGTACATTAAGTTAGGCAATTAAGTATGATGATGTGACGATGGATATTTAGTTACCTATTTAATTTTATTGAATTCTTAGTATTCACTCAAAAATTATTGCAGTGTCAATTGTACCATATAATGTATTTCTGGTGAAATTTACTAAATTTCTAGCAAAACCAATCAGAATTTCAATTCAATTCTAGTGATTCGTTTTTCTCTTCACTAGATTTTGAAATGCATATTTCTAGGAAACCAAATCTAGTTGGAATTCACTGTAATCTAGGGAAATAAAAATGAGTATGAACAAATTATGTTAAATCGAAACAAATTGATGACAACCGATTAAAAAGAAGCAATGACGGAAAAACAGAGATTGGTTCCACTGAAGACTTTATTAACTATTATTAATTGTCGGAAGGGTAATAAACTGTAAGTATACCTATTGCGTTTACAAATATAATTTTATAAAATATACATACATACATAGATTGCTTTACTTTCATCAATATAGGTAACGTCTTATTAAAATTATGCTTTGTCTAAATAGTTCTTGATTTGATTAAGTTCAATACAAATAAGATTAGAGCTTGGTGAGATAAGTCTGAATCTGAAGTGAGGCGTTTTCCTTGAATAATATTGATTTGTATGTAAGTGTATCAAAGCTATTCTGCTCTATTTTCAATATGGTACAAAATTGACTGTAACGAACTAAGTGTTCATTACCAGTTTATATCTACTAACATTTTCAAATATATAGTATTGGCTTTTTAATCTATGAAAATGTCCTCGAGGGTTTTAATTAAGTTTAGTGGAAACATTGGCATCCCGAGGGGGAAACATTTGGTCCCACCTGGTTATATGGGACCTATTCTCATGATATGGTTTGGAAAATTTCACACGACACTGGTCCTCTGTTCTTCCATGCACCGACTATGCTCGGTTTGGGGGAAGGGTTAAGAAATCATCACATCTAGGTTTCAATCATGTAATTAATTACTCGAAACCAAATGCCACACAACAGCCAAACACCTGATCCCTTTGTTGTTCAACGTACCAAGTAACTTGGAGCTTGTGGGCCCTCAGGTAATTAATTGAGGATGCCGTCATACGTTGAAGGGCCCAAAGACTTTCTGTAAATGCCATCTAACTTGCCGTGCCGGATTGTTATTGCTGAATGCTCTTTGGCTTAATTACTGAAAGTGCTCAATGTCGTTCCCATTAGGACGTTACTAATAGACACACAATTTCGGGTTTACTCTCGTGGATAAATGAAAGTTCGCAATGCAGGTAAGCACCTGATAATTATCCTAAGTCGCCTTCAATTGCTCTTGTTATAAATCACTGCGTGCGCGTCATTTTCAAGCATATAATTCACCTTTACCTGCCCCGTTGACAAGATTCGACCATTTTAAGTAATGAAAGAGCTTAAGGGGCGGGCTAAATACTCGTGTTCTAAAAAGTCATTTATTTCTTAGGACAATTTTAATACATCAAAATACATAAAAATACGTTATAAACCATACCGCCGTCCTACCTATTATTATTAAATGGGTATGAGGTCACTTGGAGTGATTAAGCTAAATAACTAGGAATTATCCTGGACAAGAAACTGACTTTTGTTAAACATCGAATGTTCATAACACTGACTTATAAATTAAAAACTTGTATCTATGTATTTATCAACAGATAATCCTCCCTAAGTATCGAAAATAAGCTAAGCATGTTTAAAGTTATTTTTCCAGCTGTAATCCTCTATGGTGCTCCACATCGATTTCAAGGTGCTCGTAATCATGTGAACAAATTACAGACTGTCCAAAACAAAAATTTAAAAATGATTATTTTAACCATAGCCTTGGTAGTTCTTTTAGATTTTACCCAAAAAAAGATTTAATTAATTACCATATACGTACATTATATTTATTTTCTGCTATGCTACGTTATTTTTTTTTTATGTTATGGATGAATGAAGTTTATACTTTCTAAATCTAAAATTTATTTTTATATTGTAGATACATATACATACATGCATGAATGTTTTTAAGCTTGAAATAAAATGAAAATGAAACGAACATGAAAAAAGCTGTTACCAAAGTACCTACGTCTTTATAAATTTTTCTTTAACATCGTTCAAGTTAAAAATTTTGCTACATCAAAGCGTAGGGTCGTTAAAAAGAGCCACATGCCCGCCTTAAGAAATATCACATTACAGCAATTTTAAGCTTCTAACCTTTTGACTGAAAATAACTCAATATATATGGACTTAAAAGCTTTACCGAACTTTACTTTATTAATAACAGACAATAATCCGAAACACTCTTTTCGTTAAAAGTTAATGGAAAAGGTTATAACTTCATAACCTTTAAAAATACCATCGCAACTGAAACGAAAAATCTGTTACTGACAATTACGCCCTTAAAATATATCCCTTAAAACCCCTTTAAATTGCGCAGTATGAGAGGCTTCATTATTTTCAATTAATTTCGAGCACACCGCCCATTTTGCCGTCTTTTCGATAATAAGGGCTCTCATTTTGACCGAACCTATGAATCAGAAAAATTAACTCTGTTGCGTGGGGAAAGCTATCCGTCGGTCGAAATTGTCGAGATAATTACGATAATTGCCTCTTCGATTTTTGGGATTTAAAAGGGATTTCTTTTAGTACAGTAAATATAGCACGAAAAAATAGGGTTTCTTCGAAAAATTACCTACAGGAATTTGACTTGATAAATAGTTAGGGGGGCATAAAAAAAGCTTAACTCTAGATTTCCGTATTCCCCCCTCCCCCTGTTTTTGAGAAAATCCAAAAAATTTTGGAATGCGTTTTTCTCAGAATCTATGGGTTTTAGAGAAAAGTTTATTGAACAAAAAATGTTCAGGACATTGTTAACTACATTTTTTGTCATTGAAGCCAAGTCGTACGACTTAAATTACAAAAGATAGGTGGCGCTAAAGTATCAAAAAAGTGGTTTTTTGGCATTTTCATTAAGAATAAATAATTTTTTCATATTAATGTAAATGGGAAAGTTGTTCGTCTCAAAAATACCTACATTTTTTATTTAAACAATTTTTTTGTAAAACTTACCGTTCTCGAGCTGGAGCTTGCCAAAGTATGAAAATTGTACTTTATGGCCGCGCTGAGTCGCGTATTCGATAACTTTGATTATGACTCAGCGCGGCCATAAAGTACAATTTTCACACTTTGGCAAGCTCCAGCTCGAGAACGGTAAGTTTTACAAAAAAATTGTTTAAATAAAAAATGTAGGTATTTTTGAGACGAACAACTTTCCCATTTACATTAATATGAAAAAATTATTTATTCTTAATGAAAATGCCAAAAAACCACTTTTTTGATACTTTAGCGCCACCTATCTTTTGTAATTTAAGTCGTACGACTTGGCTTCAATGACAAAAAATGTAGTTAACAATGTCCTGAACATTTTTTGTTCAATAAACTTTTCTCTAAAACCCATAGATTCCGAGAAAAACGCATTCCAAAATTTTTTGGATTTTCTCAAAAACAGGGGGAGGGGGGAATACGGAAATCTAGAGTTAAGCTTTTTTTATGCCCCCCTAACGATTTATCAAGTCAAATTCCTGTAGGTAATTTTTCGAACCGTATTTGCTATATTTACTGTACTATAAAAAAAAAAATAATTGTTGCATTATAGCTTGTATATATTTCAGGAATTTAATGTTCATTATATTTTTTTTCCACAATAACCCTATTATTTAGGTCGTGTACATTGATGTTTACCTTTTCCTTTTTAGGTTGGTTTCATTGATTTTCCTAATATACATGGAGGTGGTGGCTGTGGCATTTTCAACAATTTCTTGAATAAAATGTGAATAATGTAAGTATAAAATGAAATGACAAATTTTTTTCAACTATACTTAAGAAAAATATCCAGTGTCTGTGCAAAATGCCCAGACGACACAAAATGGGCTAGAGATAAGCCGGTCAACGACTTCAACTCAGAAATCCACCGACCTAGCGGGGGAGGAAATTTGCTAATCGGCAGTTAAGCGCTTCTCAGTGGCAATAAAAATTATTTTGGTGCTCTTATCCACATCCCGGGAAGAAGATGGTTTATGGGTCCACTCCTTCGGCGAGTGCAATTTATTGTGGCGGGTAATGTGTTTTATAGCCTGGCAGGTTTCGAGCTCCCTCTTGCGGGCGTACAGCGAACACATCCGCTCCTACTTGGAACTGGCTTCCCTGGTCCATTGTTAATTTTCCATCTGAATTGTCTTATGGTGCGATGCTACAGCTGCCCGGCTCGAGGGAGCCACCAGACACCGGAACTGCCGCTAAAACGCCCTCAACTTCACTCTACTCTGCACCACCCACGCCCCGAGTAAATACCGAGGACTAATCTTCCTGCGGACAGGAGATAATGAATTAAATTCATTCGAGTAAGTCTTTCCGTCTGTCCAGGAGTCAGACTCTGTTTTTATTGACGTCGTACGCGGTGTAGTTACAATTTATCTATTTATCTGTCGCCTATTCGGAAGGACTTTTTATACTAAATGCGATTAAAGGAAAAAGCTTCTATAACACTAAGAAAACTATTTCTCTTTTATTAGATTTTATAAAAGTTTTGATTCTTTTTATTAGGCAACTCAAATTCACTATGTATACGACTAAATTGTTAAGAAATATCGAACTTTAATACCATTTACATTTAATAGTTGACCGATCCAAATTAAAGTGGTTTACGTGATTATTTCGAAATGTTTGAAACCTTTTGTGTTTTTATAGAAGATTTTAAGTTTCAAGCTTTTAATAAAATTATGTTATTAGTGGCTTCTAGAACAATTTGTTATTTTTTAATGACTTTTTATAAATGGTAAAAATATGGCATTTTGACCTTTTTACTAAAAACACCAAAAAATAGAGTGGTTTCATTTTCTAATTGTCTGCTATTTCTTCGGTCTTAAATCTGGTGTTGACCTGTGCAATCTTACGAAAATCCATAATCCCGAGCAAAATGGAAAGGAATTCAATGTTATTAAGGTTTTATTCGGGCGGTTAACATTAATTTTTCATAATCGCTTATAAATAATTTTCTAGTTGATTAACAATTTTTGAATTCCAAATTGCCAAAAAAAAAACAAAAATTAGATAAGGTACGAAGGCTTTGATACAATTTATGATCCTTGTTTATAAAACAAAAATTATGAGTAAGAAAAAATCACTTGCACTTTCTATTAAATATTTTCTAATATGATGAAAAAATTCATTCTTAATACAACGTCGATTTTAAACATCCAGTAAAATTTTACGTTTTGGATAGAAATAAAAAACGGCAATTTTAAAATTTTGAGTTTATTAGCACAGTGAAAGGGCATTTAAAACTTAATGAATCAAAACATAAACATTACGATTAGAAATTTTTATTATTATTATCATCTATAATCATAACATTCTTCAGGATTTACAGAGTATAAATGTTATTTTTTATAGCTTAGATATCAATGTTTTTAGAGAAATATAGATATTATATTTAATAAGTTGAATTAAATTACATAATATGTATACATACATATGTAAATGGAGGAAATGTTTTATAAAAGCCTCATGAAAAAACATGAATCCTATTTTAATCTTCACTATTTTTAATCCTATGCTACCCAATAAAATATTTTACTATACTAACGTTTGACATAACTGCCGAATCAATAAAAAAATTTCCGTTCCATGAATAGAAAATAAAATACATGCGGAATTTTAAAGACAATTTTCAAAATCATAGTCATGCTGGCTCAAAAATTTGGCATTAAATTTGAAAATTTCATAAAATTTTATTCTTTTGATAATTTTGTCATATATTTTTAATCATAGACATATTTCATAAGTTACTGTCCTTTGTTTTTCGTTCCTTAATTCTGATTTTGTAACATCTTCCCACATATCTTTTGGTCTCTTTAAGTTATTAAAATTCCCTCTGTGTTGCCTCTTACTCTACAATTGTCAAATTACTTTAAGACAAACTGAGCTACTAAAATAAGAGTCCGCATATTTAAATGTGAATCTGCATCCTGGGCAAAATGGGATTTTACAACTATTGCTCCTGAAGGAGTTCCAGCAAATTCAGCACGTTACAACTCTAGCGCGCGTACTCCCTCCCCCTCCGCTGTAGAGAAGGAGTTCTTCGGGTGCATTTACATTTGCGTAAGACGAGACGGAATTAGACGTAGTAAAACATCGCATATTTTCTTGGCAACAACTTCCTTGGCGTCCTCGGCTGGGACCCGGGAATGTTAGCTGCTGGATAAAACTTTATCACTTGCCGGGTTTCTATACTTTTTTTTTTATTCCCTTCCTCCTATCCCGAAGAGTTGTACGAAGTAATCACACTTTGGTTTTAATTATTTTCGCAAAGTTGAAAAGTTTCGCGAACAAGTCCAAAAACAGGAGATAAATGATAAAAACTTTCCGATTCCTATCCGGGTGAAAGGGAAAGAGGGAAGGGTGAGGGGAGGAGGGGGAAAATAAGGGCCAAAAACTCGAAAGGTATGTGTCTTATGGGCGGCCGCCAGAAGTGCGCTCGGTGGGTAATTTTTTTTTTTTTTTTATAGTCCTAGAGACTGGGCGACCACTGGGTCCAGGCCAGAAAGGTTCACCCGTTCGCCACGGGGACGCGTGTAGCGCAGCAGATGCGGGAGAAGCGCGCGTGGCGGTTATAATTACCAAATTAAAAAAGCGAAATGGCCGCAAAAAGTGGAACGTAATTGGGTACTCCCGTGCATATGGTGCGCCGTACCTTTTCAGCTTTATTACAGGAGAAAGCCGAATGGCTCGGGTAATTTTGCACCGCCATAATGGGGGACGGGGAAGAGACCGTTTTGAGCCTGGAACAGAAAATAAAATCTTCGGTATATCCTGGAATTGGCTTCATAAAATTTTATCGCCAAGTATCATGTCAGCTCTATCCTTTTACGTTAAGCAGACGGTAGGACTGTTATAGAGTCTAAATTCTAAATAATGCGAGATGGTTTCAGCATCCCGCGAAGTTTCCGCGCTATACCGGGACAACTCCCGTCTCCAGTGCACTTGATGACACTGAAAGGGGCTAATGGGATTAAGCTGTTAGGGCTTTATAATTAAGTCGAAATCCGCTCAAAACCTTCTGGCCTAGTGCCCGAACGCAACTGGCCACAATGGTCCTGTGTTTTAGAGTCCTTTAAATCTATTAATTACCTATATGTAGGAGCCGCTCGGCGCGATTCGATGCTTTTAACTCAATTAATTCGTTCACAACCCTTAAACTGGCGTTTATTAATCGTAATCTGGCCTTATGGCCTAATTGAATTACAATAGAGGCTTCCCATCCGGTCTGCAGAAGATTTCACTTCAACCCAGCCTTTCGCATATCTATAGCTTTCGATTTATAAATCGAGTGTGGCAGCACCGGTCCCGCCTGAGAAATTACTGGTAAGGGGCAAACGCTCAATAATTACCAATAATGTCGGCATTTGGTCGTAATGAAATTAATGAGCGTCTGGTTTTGCTCCGGCGATAAAATGATAAATTGAAGCTAAGCACGGCACCACTTGTTCCTTACTTCACACCGATAGAGACCGCCTCTGATCGGTGCTTCTACATCTTCTACAGCCGAGAATTAGCTAAGAGAAGATGGTCTTACTCTGCCCCGGAACGTCTTTGGAAGCTATCTCTGGCCTTCGGCAAATCTGCCAGGTTACTTGGGATATTAATTTCCGGGCAAACGAGTATTATTGATGGCGTCCGGTTTGTCTCGATTGACACGTGTTTAATGGGCCACCGAGATGAGGACGAACCAATTTTTCAAACTAATGCCGGCGATTTGTTAAAATGAAGTCAGAAAATATGGTTAATTTGCTTAAGACTGGAGAAGGACGTTATTTTTCATTATTAAGAAAGCACGGATGACGGGAAAAGCGATTACTGTCGCGATTTTGTTACTAAGCAATTACCCCTTTTTGAACTCAAATTTAGCTAATTAACTGAAGGATGTTCAGGGTTATAAAAATTATTGATTGATTTCACTTTTCAGTTTGTAAGTAATAAAAAAAATAGTTAAACTTATATTACAGAATTTTGCAATTTGCTTTTACCTATACCTACTGCCGGAGTAAAAATGAAATATGCCCGATTACGTCCGAATCGGATCCGTAGTACCTAATAAAGGATTTTTGAGTTACAATTTTCTGCTCGTCTATCCTATTCTCAATTACTAACTATAATATTTCATTACAACCCAATTGGTGTTGCAGGACTAACTTTGATAAACGTTTATGTGGCTTTAAAGTACGGTCATTTATCTATTACAATTTGAATTGAAGTTGTTCAATGAATAAATACTTTGAGAACAATAATACAATATTGGCCAAAACAGAGCGTGTAGGATATTGCGGGCAGGCAATAGGATAAATCTGGTTCAAATTACGTCGTGAATTTGGGGCACATGTAAACAAATTCGAAAACTTGAGATTTACCGCATGGAAACGTGGAGCAAATAGAACAAATCAAAATGGCAAATTTATGAGCTTGCATAGTGCGACAAGAGACGGCTCCGGGCTCATTATTAATTTCCATTATTGTCAAAATTAGACAAATTTACTCTGCGGTTTATCATGAATAATTCATTTCGAATGCAAATACAACAAACTCGATTGCGGCAGTCCCGGGGCGCACATGTGTGTGAATCTTGTCTAGGGCCACATTTGTAATAATTTTACCAAATTTAAACAAATGCGTTCATTATAGGTCGAGTGTGTGTTTTATGGTTGGTGCACTACCCCAAAATAAGCCAAACGGTGGTGCCCCAGAGTAGCCAACTTTTGGGATCAGAACAATTGCAGCAACCACATGAAATCTCTTGTCTGAGACTAGCTCCTTCGCAGAAAATCGTAATTCGTCTGAAAGTGCTCTTGAACTGGTTCCTGCCGCGATAAAAGTGGATCCAATTTACATGCCAGTCTTCGATGAATCCTGGGAGATGAATGGGGATGATTCGGGACGTCTAGCTGCCGATATCTCCTGCCACATTCTTTGGGCAATCGCGCATTTTTAAAACGGTGGACCATCATCCAGCAGCCCCCCGGGCCATCTCAGCCTCCTGGTCCAGTCCAGTCTACGATCGCGGGGCGGGAGAATTTTATCCAATTTGCAAAGTTATAAATTTACGCTGCCATTTTCCACCTCCGTTTCGAATTTGAGGTTTAGCACCGGATGTAAACTCCAATTCCAGACATCATCACGATAGTCCGGGAGCGGTGCGGAAAACTTCGCCGGAGCCCAGCCCTGCCAATCCGTTTATTCCATTTGCATTGGTCAGAACGAACGATTTGGCCCGATATGGAGATTTTCATGGAAAGTTTTGAATTTCATCACGACGGCAACTTTTAAAGGATATTTTATCTTGGCCCATTCATTTCCGATTCCTGTCCGTGCTCGGGTTGTATTAAATTTTACAAAATAGTTTCCTAAGCGTTGGCCCACCCCTCGCGCATGATAAATAGCACGATGGGTCCGGGCCGAGGCTCAATTGAATTTTAGAACCTACCACAGTACCCACCCAGATTTTTCGCTTCTCCTAGACTTTTTTCGATTTATTTTTTTCCCATAAAAATTGAAATTGCCTGCAGCCCTAGCTCAAATGCAGATAAAAGCCGCTGCTGTCGAGTAATTCTGAAAAGTGGAGCATATGAGCATCCTAAAAACTATTCAGAAGCAGCCGGACTGGTTGTGTACCTCCATAGATTTGGGATTAGCAAAAGGGATAGATAGACTGCATTAAATTCGCACTATACCAAAAAATATGAAATTAATTCGGCCTAATTCTTTCGCACTATGTATACCTCTTACTCGTGTATATTAAATGCGGCTATAACTCAAGGTTTTTATTCATAAAATTTGGCAGCAGAAATACACAGATACGACCTACTTTTTTTCAAAACATCTCAACCATTAATAACAACACTATCTTAGGAAAAAGGTATATATATAAAAGGAAATGAAGGTCTCGGTACAGATAATTTTATACCGAATTAATTTATCAAACCACGAAACTTTAAAGTCAATTTTCTTATTTTGTACAGTACTGTATGTTATGTAGTATTTTAATTGATTATTTAAAAACAAAAAAATAAAATAGATTTTGCAATTTTTAGAGCTTTTTGAACAAATTAGAAGAATCAAGTTTCCAAAAAGTGATATTGTTTGTCATTTTTTGGAACGAACATTTGTTTCATCAATCATGGACATAATCATGGTTAGAAATTAGAAAATTTAGCACTACAATTAATTCAGTGTTAATTAAAACATTAGATTTTTAACATTGTGAAGTGTTAATTTACGAGATTCACATTATAAATAATCATTACGACATTTTTAATTGAAAACTATAAGTTAATTTGACAAGTTTCATAACGTACGGCACGGCATACATACATTGAGATATAACCAAACTCTAATCATTCTATATAAGTTTGTTCAATTTTTATTCAATATAAATAACGTTTAAAGTTTTATGTAGGAATTTATAAGCAATATATTTTGTAAACTAATTCCTAAGTTGAACATTCCGAAGGCAAGGGTTTGAGAAAGGGGAATTATGAAAGATTTTGAAATAATTTTGCCATGAGAACTCATCCACCTATAATCATAAAATCATTTAGATCTTACTTCTATGTATTTGTAACAGTTGCTTTTGTTATTTTATAGTAATTTAGTTTTTTTTTTTTTTTGTGTGGATTTTCATTTTGCCTAATTTACAATGATTTTTCTCTCAGTGTAAAGATGCTTTTACTATTTTGAAAATATGCTCACAAAATCCCTCTCACTGAACCAAATATGCAGCTGAAACCCCGAAACATATGGGTCTCATATTGTAGGGGTTAGAGTAGGCCAGCGATATGGGTACTCAGCACCGCCCGTGCATTAAATAAGAAATAAAGGAAAATCGGGGAGCAAATGGGATGCGTAGACGCAGCGGCAGCTCTCTGAAATTAAGCCGGCCTCCTCCAGTGGGTATCTCGCCTTACAAATAATCAATAAATTGATTGCACGTTTCGGATATTTATTGCCCCGATAAAAATGATATAGAGGCGGAACGGACGAGCATTTCAAAGGAGCTGCTTGAGTTTGCCGTGTGTGCTGAGCCTCCTGCATGATGTTTGCTCTGGTCGCCCGGCCCCAAAAACCAAAGAGGGGCACATAACCTAATTTTGGGTGAAACGTAATGCGATCAAGTGCTACCACCGAAACGTGTGTAAGGATGCGGCATCCGTAAATTACGCAAACGCTTCCCCGCGTGTTAAGAGCGTACAAATTGTACTTTATCCTTGGATACTTGTGATTTTCGATGCTATCGGATGATGGGAATGGCGAGGAGTGCTTTTAGGTGTCGGAATCCATCCCCATCGCAGCCTCCGGGGGTGAAATATTGCACGCCCAATGAACATAAAAAGGAGAGGAGCCCAAGAGCTGTGGCGCCAACGTCCGTACCTTAAAAAGGAATTGAAGGAATTGCCCGGTTGAAGAAAGTTTTATGGAACATCCGGGGGAATAAAGATCCTCCGGGGAGGACGACGAAGTACCGTCGCCGCGTCGATAATAAATTTTATAATTTGCAATGTAATTGACGGAAGTAATAGCAACAATCTTCCGCGGAGGGGACAGACGCCGATCCGTGAAATCGGGCAAAGTGATGGATGGCTCCTCTGAGCCTTCGAGCCTCCGCCGAAACTTCCGAATCTCCGATCTAATTATGTTCGCCTTTCATGGCGAAATGGGGTGTGCTAAGAATGTAAAAGGGCTCTAAATTCAAGTCGTTAACAGTCATAATAATCAAAATAATATTTACTTCATTTTTCATAACACAAAAAGCAACAGTCTATGCAATCTCTTTTATGTTTAACAATTTTATGAGATGACGCCGCAAAATCGAATTTTAAAATATATGGACAATACTGGGCCTAAGGTTATAAGTGTGGTACTTATGTATATATGTATGAAACAATACAAAAGAAAAAACCAACAGTTTTTATTAACTGTCTTTGTGAACGCTCTTAAAAAAAGTCAAGGCTTAGTATTTGCAATCTAATATACGTAATAACCGTAAATTGATGACTTAACACTTATGATACACATGGGGTAAACTTTACCGGGTATTTGTGTTTTTTTTTTTCAAATCAGTTTCGATTCCGGGTTTAAAAGGAAATATTGTATACCTACTGAATTGAATTTTATGAACAATTTCCCGTAACAAATAATTTTTATTTTGCGAAAAAACTTATCTAATCCAAAAATTTATCTGGTTCAAGTTTGCGTGGGTGATAATTTTGCATTACACTTTAAAATCTTGATATACGTGAAGGCTCTTAAATTTCAATTCAATATAAAATCTGCTATCTAACTTGAACCAGATAGAAAAATATTCCAGATTTTCTTGTTTTTACTGTTAAGTTATTTTAAAGACGATCAGGGATTTAATTTTATTTATCTAACAATACAAAATTCGCTTCTGTAACAACAAGCCAAGAAGTCTATAGGCTTTACGGTGAAAAAGCTTCTTTGGTTTATATAATTTCCTTAAGCAGTAATTTTTACTTCAAAATATCTTTTTATTTGCGATTGTGTATCACGCAGTATTGCCCAAGGGCGGTACTAATTATATACAGTGCTGTCTAAAATTATAGGACCAAGCTTTAATTTTGCATATATGGTGTATTCCCAAGCCCATAACTTGTTGGTAAGGAGAAGAGAGATGGTGACAACTGGTATATATGAAATCGTTGTGTGTCCTTAATTATTTCATAAATTTTTTTTAAAATTCATGTACTAATTTTAACAAAAATCGTAAAAAACTCAATACAATAGTGTTTAAAATTATAGGACCACTTAATATGATGTCTTTGGCCTTTATATACAGGGTGTTTTGCTAAGGTCTGAACAGGGGTATGCCAATCGATTCTAAATGGTCTCCTGATCAACGTTTCTTCGGACACCCCACCCCCTTAAAATCGGTCCTTCCCCCCCAAAATCGCGATTGAAAATTTGGAGGGGGTCAACCTAGAAAATGCTTCATAAGTTCTTTCAAAGATATCCTAGAATACTGGTTGATAATGCATTAGAAAGCTGAGCCTTCAAGCTTTCCAACGATACCACCCGCGACCCAATCAGTACACAAACAAGCGGGGGAGACCCCGTCAAATTTCGAAAATGGCAATTTCAAAGCCCAAAATTTGACCTTGACCCTTCATTCTGTCGATTATTTATATGGGAAGATCGAAACTTTTCCTGAGAAAAAGCTTCCCTGTCATATGGCCTTTCTCAAGAAAAAAACCGTACTGGAATCCGACGTCGCGTTCCGAAGTTATTCGTGTTACAATAATTGATAGAACAACAAAACCCACTATCCGCAATGAAGTCCAATTGGAAAGTGTCACATCGAGCATCTGCTCCGTAGGGCTGAACCATCGAACACGAATAACTTTGGAACGCGCTGTCGGATTCCAGTGCGGTTTTTTTCTTGAGAAAGGCCATATGACAGGGAAGCTTTTTCTCAAGAAAAGTTTCGTTCTTCCCATATAAATAATCGACAGAATGAAGGGTCAAGGTCAAATTTTGGGCTTTGAAATTGCCATTTTCGAAATTTGACGGGGTCTCCCCCGCTTGTTTGTGTACTGATTGGGTCGCGGGTGGTATCGTTGGAAAGCTTGAAGGCTCAGCTTTCTAATGCATTATCAACCAGTATTCTAGGATATCTTTGAAAGAACTTATGAAGCATTTTCTAGGTTGACCCCCTCCAAATTTTCAATCGCGATTTTGGGGGGGAAGGACCGATTTTAAGGGGGTGGGGTGTCCGAAGAAACGTTGATCAGGAGACCATTTAGAATCGATTGGCATACCCCTGTTCAGACCTTAGCAAAACACCCTGTATATAAAGGCCAAAGACATCATATTAAGTGGTCCTATAATTTTAAACACTATTGTATTGAGTTTTTTACGATTTTTGTTAAAATTAGTACATGAATTTTAAAAAAAAATTTATGAAATAATAAAGGATACACAACGATTTCATATATACCAGTTGTCACCATCCCTCTTCTCCTTACCAACAAGTTATGGGCTTGGGAATAGACCATATATGCAAAATTAAAGCTTGGTCCTATAATTTTAGACAGCACTGTATTTATTCATGGTATGGAGCTTAAATACTCTTTTGATGGTGTGGAATTCCGTAAAATTTTAACCCAATTAACCGCGTAAACTCAAAATAGGCTGTAGGTAAACCGGTTTTATAAACAACAAATAAGCCACCCTCACGCAATCTCTGGCTCGTACATATGTACATACATATATGTATAAGTTAAACTGTAAGAGTTCTGTAAAATATACAATATTAAAATTAAATTGAATGCAACAATATGTATTGATTTTAAATTATAAATATATGTTTAAAATTACAAAAATACTGCAATATGATTAGTTTAAAAAAAAAGCATTACCTACTTTTAAAATCTTAATTTTTAGATATTGAAAATTAGACAAACTAAATATTTACTTTTTTATTTAAAACATTCAAAACTTTGCAAACATGGGCAATCTATTTTTTATTAATTTTTAATAAGTCTACATATGTAGATATTAAATTCTTATAGGCTAGAAGAACAACAAATTACATTACTTCTTAAATTATTCGGAGAATAAATATTGCATTTCATTGATTGCATTTCTAAAGATTTCCCGAGGCATAGTTATAGGTATTAGCGAATGGAGGAAATTTATTAAATTTAATAATGCAGTTTGTGATTGACTCATGGTAATTGTAGTATTCATACAATCTGATATAATAATATCAAAAATATCACTATATCAATTTTTCAAAAATTAGGATGCTGCAAAAAATCAATTAAACTTTCACTTTCTTTTTAAAATACGATATTGAAAACGTTAAGCATTAGACAAAATGTTTCGGATAATATATTTTCGACTGAAAGCACATCATCGTTCTTGAAATTTGAACAGATTTGTACCAAAAAAAATTTAGTATCTCCCCTTTTAAACTGGCGTCAGTTGGTTAGGGTATAATTCAAACAACTTCAAATTCATTGAAGCTTACTGCCGTTTTCCTTCCAACCAAAAACTGGTATAGAACTCATCTTGGGAGCGATAAAATCCAACTTCCAGCGGTTTTCGCTATAATTTAGCATGCATGTGCTACTCGAGCCGCCATTATGGAGTATAATTCACCGAACATCCCGCAATAATCGCACATTGTCACTTTATGTGCTCCTGGTAGCCCTTAATATTTTGCTGGGAGCGGCACAGAAGGCCAAGGAAGAACTACATCTCTTCCTATAATCTTTTTATGTCCACGGGCGTTCCGTTTGGGAGCGATGGGCGCATATCTTAAATATTTTTGCCCCTATCGGAGGGTTTACAAAGCGGGATAAATTACGAGCCACACAGACGCTTTGTACATTTCCAACAAATTTCAGGAACCAACGATTTATGGGTTTGTTTATCAACCTGAATAGGCATTAATGTGACATACACCTATTACCCACTCTACCGATGTTCTCCTGTGGGAATGAGTGGATTCGAAAAGTGGAAAATATCTTATCTGAAGTGGCTTTTCGCTTTGAGTCTTTTGTGGTGGGGGATTCCACGAAAAGAACAAATCTTTTGAAAACGCCTTTTCAGGATCTTTCTATGTTTCGTACAAAGTGATTACGTAAGCTCACCAAATAGAGCAAACTGCATCCTCTACTCGGTAATTGATTTTCCCGGATGTATGTCACTGTGTGTAATTACTCTGGAGCATTTCGTGCTATAAAATTAATTGAACCCTTTACGACTTCAAAGGACGAGAACACTGTAAGAAGGACTAGGAAGAAAAAAAAATTGTTCGCAATCTGACTGTGGAGGACACTTCATTTGATGCCTCGTTGAAGAACCCATTTTCTAATTCCTAGGCACCACCGACCATCCAAGGGGTTCCTGAGGGAAGGTGTGCTCAACAAGTAGTCAAGTGGTAGTGACTATGGCTGGTAATGAACATGGTGATCCTGGTTAGCAATGAATCCGTCCCCGGCCGATTCATTATCCGGCCGGAATGAGTTCTCAGTGCATTTTAATTGAGCCCCGTCAACAGGTTGCGATGGCGTGCTTCGGGCGAATGAATCTTTCCCGAGACCCGGACGCCATGCACAAAAAGGGCAACTGGCTAAACTCTTTTACTTAATTGAAACGCTCCTGCAGTTCCCCATTTCCTTTTCATAAAGGGCACTAAATTCGCCATGTCAAAGCATCGGCGAAGGACACCAACGGCTCTGACTCGCCGAACCCGATTGCGCTCCGCCCCCGGTTTGGGGAGCAATCGCGCCAGAATGGTATTTTGGGGTCTCCTTTGAGCCTGTTTATACATATCCCGTCCGGCCAAAGCGTATTTGACATAGGCACTGTAATCCCAAATGACGTCGTGTTAGCGAGCATAAATCTCAGGAGCCCTTTGAGTTCCACTGCAGGCTTTAGAGTGATTATGTGACAATGGTTTCGTTGCATGTCCCCGTTTCAACCGAAAATCTCCTCTTAATCCCCATAATACCGCCAGGAATATGGAAACCGGCAGTTAATAGGGAAATAAAACGTTCCTCCCCATCCCCATTTTAGCCAACTTCCTCATTCCTGTGTTCCCTTGCATTCTTGCAAATTGAGCTGGCGGAATTTTTTTTTTTTTTTCTCACAGACAGGAAGAGGAGTTTACCATGAATCCTGCAATTTTCTTTGCCCATTTTGTAGAAACTGACGGACCCCGTTTTAATGAACTTCATTTGTACCGACTTTTGTCGTCAGATTACCCAGATAAAAAACACTTCCACGGTCTTTAGTTTCAGTCCAGGGAATGATGTCGTTTTATTTACAAGAAAAGTAAGGGAGATCTTGTTTTACACTTAAGAAACGCTTTTGAAATGAAGAGATGTTATGCAAAATTAACTTTCGTGTCAGATCAAAAGTCGTTTGCTTTATTTTTATTTTTTATTTAGATTTAAATACTTCGTAAATACATAAAAAAAAATACCTACCTGTCTTAAATAAACTTGAAATGAAATACTCTGCTGAAAAATCAGAAAATTCTATTCACTCATTCTTGAGGACCTTTATACACTCTCTCGGATCGAAAAATCAACTTTTTAGAAAGTATTTTAAAGTATCGCATATTTAAATAATATTTTCTGACAATTTCAGAGGAAAATTTTAAATACTTTCGAAGTTGTAGGTATAGCTGATTGGCGGATTTTCTAATGTAAATATACATATGTTTGTCAAAACTACGCGCTTTTTCAATTGTGTACGCCAGCAGATAAATTTTTTTTAATCGGCTTTCATCAGGCTGCATAAAAATTCTTTAAAAAATAAATTACAAAATATATAACAATGTTTTCTTGCATTTAAAGCCTTAAAGTTGGTATGTATCAGAAAAATTACGAGCTTAAAAATTGGTTATTAGTCCCCTAAAAATCAGTAAGTGTAACGTCTTCTTAAGCTAAAATTTTTTAAACGATACATGAGCTAAAAACTAAATTATAAATTAATACGAATTTATAAAATGCTAAAACAATGCGCATTATCTCTATATAAAATTAGAAAATAGTCAACTAATATGATAAT
The DNA here is from genome assembly GCA_933228815.1 of Machimus atricapillus. NCBI lineage: Eukaryota > Metazoa > Arthropoda > Insecta > Diptera > Asilidae > Machimus > Machimus atricapillus. The sequence goes on from OW121785.1 coordinate 11,655,951, forward strand.
TACTCAGAAACTATTTTCGAATAAATCCCAAAAATGTATTTTAATAATTGCATAAGAGTCTATGTAGGTTATCTCATTATTACCAAATGGTGCAGGCACAACCCCTTTATTCTTCGATTAAAGTGCCCAACCAACCAAATGCTTTTGATTGGTGCTGTTAGTTTCTAGAAATTACATCAAAACAGCAATTTATTGAATGGAATCGATTGGAAAGCGACGACAAATAATTTATTCATCCATATGGCAGACAATAAATTAGCATATTGAATCAGAGAATAATGAAAATAAACGAACATAATTAGAATATTAACGTGGCACAATTTACCTTAGGCCGTTTTTTATTTCATGTTGAATTTTAATATTTTTTCGGCTTTTCTTTTTTAACAGCCAATTTTTAATATCGTAGCTTTTATCTGTTGGTATTGGATTTTGTTGCTTTTGTTCGAAATTTAAGCTGATTATGGCCAATTTTGGTATGATTTTCATAAAAGATTCTTTAAAGATTTGCAAACACACACACACACACACACGCTTTCTTTTGCAGAGATGTGTAATAAGATGTAATTGAAAATTTGTTGCAGGAATTGAGTATTATTTGTTTATATATTATTTAAGTGAGACAAACAGTAACAAGTTAATCTTATTTAGAGAGCAATGCAATGCAGTGGTTTTGCGGGTCTATACCCTATTTGATGGCAGATTGTAGATAGTTTCTACATCACATTGAATTTCTTGAAAAGTTTTACTTTGTTGAAAATGATTAAATAATTCCAGAGCGATGCGGAAGTGGAATTCATTCTAGCTAATTTTTAATTTCTTTCTCTTAGGTGTGGATACTTCACCTTAAAATATTTCCCCATTAAAACACTTTGCACTTCTTCTGTTTGAAACTATTAATTAAAAGTCTTCTAAGGAACAGAGAAGAGAGAGAAAAAAAAATTCAAGTTCTAGGAATTGCCCTTAGCAAGATAAGGTTCGGGATAGGGGGAAAGTACGGTGATAAATTAAAAAAAAATTTCAAATAAATTCTCACGCCCTGAAGCGGTGTCGTAAAAACCTGTTTCTGCAGTCAAAAAGTGTTTTATTTAATTCATTTTTTATGGTCTACTCTCTGCTCTTAAATGAAATTAATGACTGCTCGGGTGTGGGTGGATGGGCCCTCTATTTAAGCACCTCACAATCAAAAAACAATTCACTGCCTTGGAGGCTAAAGCCTGGTCCGGGTGGTGCTTAAATTTTAAATAATTTCCTTTTTATGAATTTTAAAACTCGAAATGTTTCGCCTGTAAATAATCCTGAAATTTAGGGAAACAGTCCTCGCAATTGGAGAGGGTAACCTGCGATTTAAGCCCGTAATGAGGGTGATTTAGGAATGAGTACAAAATAATGTATCTTTTCGCTAGCATAACCCTTTCTTATTCAGTCAGCTGCCGGATGCGCATATAAAAAAATGTTTCTAAGAATTATTACTTTATTTTCTTATTTTATTTTTACTTAGGTACCCGAAACGTGAAAGTAATGAAAGAAGTAAATGGAGTCGTAATTAACGGACGTCTGGAGAAGCAATGAAAATCTGACGAATCATCAGGACGCGTTATATTTGGTGCTGGATTGTTTTTTCTAACTGTACTGTCTGAAAGAGCAAAGTTCGGTTCGGTAATAAATCACTTGGCTCGAAAAAGATACACGCACAGTAATTTTAATTATCGTTCATTCCATGCCCTTAATCGGGCTTGAAGAGCACTCGAGAGGGCACCTTATTAAAACTTGCTCCAATAACTTTTGGCAATTTTTGATTTATGGGCCGCAAAATGTTTATTAGCCATGAACTGATTTTTCATGAAATTCCCGCATCCGCTGCGCTGGGGCCTTTCTTCCCTAAGGAATGGGACACCAAGACCCGGGATATAGTTGGGTAAAAAAAAAAGTGGCAAAAGTAGAAAAAAAAATCGAAGAAAGTCCACCAGCCGGGTGGCTCCCAAAGAAAGAATGAAACTTTGTCTACTGGAATGAGCTAATCTGTAAATCAAACTTATCCATGTGGTAAAACTAAATTGCACGTAAGTTTCGAGTATTGCGAAACTTCTCCCGGCAAGCCGAGGCGCATAGGGAAGTTTTTCATCGTCCCCACCTCGCGTCTTTGCCGGCATCTTCAATGGACATGTTAAACGCCATAAGGAGCTCTACCTACCTCCTGGCAAGAGTGCCGAAGTTTCTTCCAAGAAAAATGCCCAAACGACAGACTTGCTGAGAAACTCTTGCGATCAGTCTGCAGGTGAACAAGGTAATAGGGGATCACACTTGGTCGATTTTTAAGGAGCTCCTCCACCGTGTCAAGCGGTGCTAATGGCGATTTTGCTTTCAAGATGTCCTTCAAGGGATTATGACTGCTGAGAGGTGCAGCTATACTTTTGAGGGTATTCGCCCGTGGGCTTTATCGTGGAAATGGGCCAATTTTTCTATTTACGAATGGGATATAGTTTTAGAGGATTTAATGAATATGAAATAAGCTTTTAGTTTAATTTAATATTATAATAGTAGTAATAGTAATGGGACTTATCGAGCTGCGAAGCGATTGTACAAAACTAAAAATTTTATAAATTAGCTACCTTTATTCTGAACGTTTTTACGCTAAGTAGGTACATAGGCTGCATATAATTTTTAGATTTTTTTACTTCGGTCTCACACGATCCAAAATATAATATTAATAGTGGACAGTCCACCTTTATAAACATTTGAACATTTATGTATATTGTTTTTTAGACAATGCTGTATAAAACTTAATTTTCCTTAAAATACCAACCAAAAGTCCATGCATAATTTTTACTATAAAAAAGTATAAGAATCTATTTTTTTTATTCGTATCTTTACAATTACGTACAGGGAACTCTTAAGTGTTTTAATTAGTTTAAAGTTGTAATTTTGACAATTTCACTTTCAATAGGTATGTAGGTACTTATTTTTTAATGTTCAATTCCAATAATATTTTCGCTTTTCCACTATTATACTGTCAATTAAATGACATTGTTTCACTAGAATTATAACACGGCATTAAATAACATAAAACAAATAATTAATACATTTTGTTAATGTTTCTTGCGTCCTATACAATTTTATTTCTGAAATTTCGATGCATTTTTTCTGTTGTAATGGCTATTACAAAAAACACAAATTTGCATTTAAAAATAGGATACTATGGATACAATTTTATGAACAAAATAATTGGGAATAAAGTTCATTTAAAATGAGCAAAATTGTCACTCAAAGGGATTTTGTATGTCACCTTTTTTTGAGAATATTGTATCGTACCTATTTCATTCACTCATGCATTCATTTTCGTGTTCGGGTCCCCACAGCACAGATTTATCTCATTTGCAGAATCCAGCCTTGACTGGCAGACTTTATTGTCACGTGACTTAAAGCCGTACGTGTCTGCTAAAAATTGACCACATGTAGGGTCCAAAAGAGAATTTTGCTACCGAAAGAGCGAAAAAAAATTTTTACTATTCCGAAACGCCGAGCAATATTAATACATATTTCGGTCGAAATCCCTTTTTATTCCCAGCATGACATCGAACATACAGCAAACAAATCTGGTTCTGGTGGTGCTGCTGGTTCTGGAACAGCCGAATGCCAAAAAGTTAAAATTCAGCAAAGTTTTAATGTCACATCGTCCCCGAAAACTCACCTGCCCCCGCAAAAAAAAAAAAAAAAAAAGTGGTCTGGTACCTAGGCTCGGTAAACGCTAGAAAAAAAATGTTGACGACCAGAAAAGCATTTGCGTGCCCTGCGAGGGAGGAACGTTCATCAAGTATTACAGGTAAAGCCTATTCGCCGATGCGATAGGATTTGTAAATTTACCTTAGCAAATCCAACAGTCTCAGCACTTCACGCTATTTGCGGGGGAGTGCGGGTGCGGCGCCCCAGGTATTCCGCTTTGTGGGTGGTCCCCGAACCCGGGCTGGATACCGGGAATAAAGCAGTTTTTTATTGGAGGGCGGCAGAGGGGCGGGTGCCGTCGGCTCACTGGGACACGGCACTGTATTGCATTTAAATGTGGGATTTGTACCTTCACGCAATAAATTTTGAAAATTGCCACCGAAGGTTTGCAACACATCCTGAAAGAAGAGCTTAAAGGATTTTGGATGTCACCGACAATGCCATTGCCACACTCAGGCGGGGATAAAGTGAAATTTCGAAAATTAGTTTTAAGGCGGGCTACAAAAGGGGGGATTTCTTCAGTAAAAATTGTTGTTCATTGCGCCCGCCTCTATTTACTTTTTATTCAGGTTAAGCAAAAAATTGGTGGAGGATCTTAGGAGGAGAGATACTATGATAGTAGCTAAAATTCAAAATACGTCTCCATGAACCAGATAGAAAAATGAAAAAAAAACGCAGCTAATCTTTCCATAACGAGGACTTGTAATTTTGCTTCCAATATTTTGTATGGGCACTGATGTTCTTGTCCATTTGATATTTTATTTAGATAATATCTTATTCGATGGGCACATTATTTATCTAATGATAAGATGTATATTGATATACATATATTCTGTATAATTAATTCAATTTATAAACCAAAGAAGAGTTTAGTGTAACTCAAAATAAAATTACTTAATAAATTCAAAATCTAAAGCTCATAACGTATAAAATTTTGTACTAAAATTTTATAAAAAATATCTATCGATGATGTGTTTACGAAGTATCTAGGTTTTGTAGTTAAATAAAATTTTCACGTATTCCTACTGTTCTTTAATATTACGAAATATTTTTCTTGCTGTGGGAGCAAAAGTAAAAGGCAAAAAGAGTGTACTTTGTCATAAGTTCAAAAAATTCTTTTCGCCTCAAGGGAAGTTTATTAAAAAATATGTGTAATATCTAAGGATATCAGTTTTGTCCCACTCTCCTGTCTTGTTACTATGGAATTGTATTTTGTAAATACATATCTCTCAGAAAATATTCCAAAGCAATTATAAATACTTTTTATGCCTCAGTTTAATGAAATATCCTTTTTTGCCCAATTCTTCATAAGGTACCGACTTGAGGGCACATATAACCCAAAAAATATGCTGGAAATAAAAACCCTAAATACGATTCAGTCACATGGCAGTTCACATGTCAGTGAAGCATATACGAGGCATATAAGGCCCGGCCTACCGTTGTTCGACCGACGGCGGCGCACCCTCTAATCACCCGTACAAGAGGCCTTACAAAAAAATTGTGTTTTTCCACAAATAAATTTTCCACCTTTGATGTTTTTCCCTGTTTTCACTTTTAATGCTTTTGACGGAATCACCCTGCTAAAAAGCTTGTTACTAGCTCGGATCCGGAGTTGAACCCTCCTCCGCCGCATGAATTAATTTTATGCAAATAAGTGTACTTTACTCTGGCGTAGTGCAAGCCCGGTGCATGTTGAAAATGTAGTTGCGGGGATGGGAGAACGAAAGTCCGGATACAAATCTACCTTCCTGCCTGCTAAATTAAGCCGGAATGTTAAAATTCAGTAGGTGTGAAGGCGGAAGGAATTTTGAAAAAGCTGCCCTCTGCGTTCATTTTCATATAATTTCATATTTCGCCAGAAGTTGATTTCATGTCCTTAAGACTGCTCAAGCATCCGGCTGCCCTGTGGGGCCCGTAATTAAACATTACCGGCTCCACTTTTTGCAGCCAAGGACACGCTGCAACAGGACAATGCCAGGAGAGCCAGTGCCTGAAAAAAATACCTGGCGCGCACACCTGACCGAGCAGAAAATTGTAAGAGGACGTCCGTCGACGACGCTCTTCTCGACGTCGACGTCGTCGTTGGAAGCGAGCACTCGTGGCGTGTCATGTGTTAATAATTTTGTCATCTTGGCGCTGCTTTGATAGTGTATTAAGGGCAGGCTGCCGGTAGGATTTTAGCATCTTCTGTCCCTTAGGGCCGAGGCAAGTTTTGCCCGATCGCCTCCTGCCGCCGGCCGGTGCCACCGAGTGTCATGTGTGGGGTTTGGGGCGACAAACCTACTCCGAGAAAAGCTCTTATCTGCCTCCATTAGGAGCTCTAGCTCTGTTTTGCCCCGATTTTTTTTTTTTTTTTTTTGCGTCCGCCTTTATTACCATCGGACCATAAAAATGATACAAGCATTTATCTTTGGCTTGGCTCGGCTGACAATTGGCCATTAGAGCGTCTGGTGTGCAATTAAACGTGGTCGACCCATAAAATGGCCCCTTTAATTACTCGCAGATTTATTTTACTGCATCCAGTAAAAAATATAGCCTCCTCCCTCCGCCCGGTTCGGAGCTGTCTACACTCGGTCTTTTCACGGATTAATGGCCCCTTAACTGGAGATAACATTAACTAACAAGGCGGGGAAGTAAGAGCAAGTCTTATTTATAATCTCTTCTTGCCACCGTTGAATTATTTCGAGCCTTTACAGAAAAAGGTTTTCCAAGAATTGTTAAACCACACTCTATACTCCTGAACTATGATTATCTTACTCATACTATTAATATCTTAGATTAAGGGGAAACAAATTTGAACAAACCATTCGTGGAAAAGGTTTCGCAACTCAGAGTATTTAGAATCCTTATGTTTGCATAAGAGTAAATACCGGATTAAAATTAATATCAACTACTATGAAAATATCTTAAATACACCTCAAAACCTTTCTAAATTTTTGCGACTCTTTTTTTACTAAGAAAATAAGCTCACACTGGATTACATTTTAATTGTTAAATTTATCGTTTAAAACATTCAAGTATTTTATCAATTTATTTAAAGACATCAGTATACTGACATTTTTCATGATGGTAAAAGGAAATAAAATGTTGAGCTATCGACAAAAATAAGGGCTTTTTGGAAAATCTCATGTATGGATATGTATAACAATACTGTTTCAAAGAAGCATTCTTCAGAAATATAACAAACATTTTAAGATAAAATTTATAGTTCATGCTTTTAATTCATAAAAGATTTTGGAGTTGATCCGAAATAATAGTTTTAATAGTAATAAAATATTATTGATAAATTTTGTGAAAATAAATGGATACTATTTTAAGCTTTTGTTTTTTAAGAAACATCTCAATTTTCATGTTATAATATATGTATGTACATATGAACACTGTATATACATGTTTATAATCTTATTATAAGTATCGTAATTCTTGAACCATTTAATAAATAATAAGAATAATTCCTTTACTATTATAATTATGTTTCTTCACTTCCCGTCAGTTCCTACATTAGTAAAATTATCATATTATTTTTTAAGTTGTTGACAATTTATAGAATTATACCCCAGACTCTGTATTTACTGTATATAAAAATGGCAAAATTCCCTCAAAATCTAAGGTTTGACCCCATCCATTCAGCATTAAGGTTTTAATGGGTTTATAAGGTATATCCTTACGAGTCACGGGGGTACACGCACAAAATAAAATACCCCCTGAAAAGCACTTTCTTTTCCGAAACGTTCAAAGGCAATGTGAAAATAATTGAAGTAAAAAGCAATATCGACAAAAGAGGTATATTGGTATTCGGTGAAAGAAAGCGAGGGTTTCCGCGGGTGTGGGACATATACTACAAGGAATTTTCCCAAGGTCTCCGAGCAAAATGAAGAGCCAGGCATGCGGGAAAAATGAGATGAGCGAGCACCAGCAGAAGCAAAACATGTCCTATTTGCCTTTTCCGACTGAATTTACATTTAAGAATGGAAAAAGAATCGCTTTGAGTTTTTTTCCTTGACGATTCCTTCCACCTGAACACATGTTTTCTCCGTCATATCGTCGTTGGGGGCATGCAAATTTTAGCGGTGATATGAGACGAACGAATTGATGGAGTGCGGCACAGGGAACGTCCCAGAAATTGCTATGTCGTTTTGAGTAATGCTACAGTACGCAAATTTGAAGCCTTCTGACCCATTTCCCGCCCTAGCCAGGTCGCGTCCTGTCCCTTTAATGGGATGAATGGGAAACAGAGGGAGGCTGCGATCCACAAGGGCAAGTGAAATGGAACCAGTTCAACTGCAGGAATATACTCAAGGAATTCCACTTTAATCCTCGAGGATTAAATTGAAATTTCTCAAACTGGAGAGGGAGGGGGGGTTCGACAGTGCTTACATCGAAGGGATACACGGGATTCTCGGGATACACAGGATCCACGAATATCCCAACCAGCAGTCTCGGACGTTCCCATAAGGAAGCATTAATAAATTTTTATCGTCATGTCCTTAGTTAACGCTTGACTTCACTGCGAATAAACTTCGAAAGCCACTGGAGGAGATATTTGCCAACATTACAGATATCGTCCACAAAATAAAGTGAGGCGAATCTATAGGATCACGACGTCGTACCCGCTCGCAATGGGAAATAAATGGGACCCGTCTTTCCTCAGTCTTGGGCTTAACATGCTCCTCTTGTATGAGAAATGGTCCCGGAATCGTTCCAGAGGTGGAGCACGGGACCAGGGACGGGGGTATATTAAGCAAATTTGCTTTTCAGGGTATCGGACCCCGACCCGCACCGATGAAAAATCTTTTGGTTTTTCGAGGTGACGTTAAAGGAGCCAGTGATGCGAGAAGATCCTCCGAAGGTATCTTCACTGGACCGCCTGTGAAATGATTGCCTTCTAGGCGAATGGTTGTTTTGTAAATGGGTAGCCTAGGACAAAGCAGGGTTTAATGAATTTTCGTATATGAGGGTTTTCGGACATTGTGTTTTATGATATTTCGAAACATTTTTCAAATGATTTACTCGTTTGATTATTTTAGAATCTGCAAATTAAAATTGTTCCTTTATGAACATTTCCTTTAGAACATTTTTGTGTTCACCTTAAATTGATATAGGGAACATTTTTGAACAATATTGATTAAATTTTTAAAACATTTTCTGTTTGATCAAACTAAGAATTTGTATTAATATTACAGGTAAAAAAATATTTTTGCATTTGGGATTATCTTTCGAACTTACGCTAGGCTACATTCGTACGGTTCGGGTTTTTACAAATTTAAATTATTTTGTTAAAAAAAAAACTATTTTCATTACAACATACAGTGTTCGTTTTGTTAGAAAATGCCCCTATATGTATATACTATAGTGTATACATTTTGCATAACTTATAAAATTAACAATCATTGTATACAGTTGAAAACAGTATAAAGAAATGCCTATTTTTCACGCCTCAAAGTATCGAAAAACTGATTTTAGTATTTCAAAACAAGAATTGAAAATTTATGAATTTTTGTTATAGAATTTTTATAGTAAATAGGTGAATAAATAAATAAATAAAATAAATTAACAGTAAATCGCGCGTGAGTGTGATTATAAAAGCAGAAGATAGTGATTATTATCAATTTATCAAGTTATAATTCAAATACTAGACAAGGCTGGTTATTCACAGCATTTCTTTAAGGATTTCCAATTCTTTTCATTTTTATTATCTCATCATTTGATTATCGTAAATACTGTATGACAAAAAAATGCTCTACTACATATTTAGTAATAAACTTTAAATGTTTCTGCTTAGAGATTTGTTCTAAAATCCGATTTTTGAAGATTAATTTTATAAAAAGTGTCCCTTAGTACATCCTAATTTCAATTTTATTACGTCGATGGTCGTCGCAAACGTCTATATGTACATACATATATTGATTTGCATATAATCTGCGTGGGTATCTAATGTTCTGGTGCGTATCTTATCACTTTCAATTTTAGAGATTCATCGGTGCAGGCGGTTCAGGTACGTCGTGTCGTTCGGCTAATTATTCCGGGAGGAATCGTCTTCTACGTGTTACTTTATTCCCATAAAAACGCACAAAGGAAGTGGAACGCATCGAAGCGTTAATAAAACACGATTCCTGGAGGAGGAGGTTGGTCGAAGAAAGAAAAAAATTACGAGGAAAAACTGAAATAAACAGAAAAGGAGTCGTTCGTCGAATGCTTCATTCTTGTACGGGTTCTAGCCTTATGTAGGGCCAACATCCCTCTGGATTCTGGATTCTGGATCCCTCCAGTTCGGCTCCTGCCTGCGATGAGAGTTGGGAAGAAAAACTCAATTTCATGAATGTTTCATGGACTGGAATATATTTGCATGGACACATCTAACGACGACGGAGTGGAGCAGCTTTCGGTTCGTACGAGCATAAAAAATCTCCGTTCTAAGCAAATAACTTTATGACTGTGGAGAAGCAGAACTGCGGAGAGGAGCAATCCATACATAGAATCGAATGTGATCCTGTTCGGGGGCGTAGAACGGGGTGGATGGGAGTTACGGGGGTCATACTGACTATCCTCCGAATCCCATTACGTGGAAGGAAGAACAAAAAAGATATGCTACCGCCGCTGCTACCACGAGGAGTCCTGGATACCCGTCGGCCTTATCTTTTGTATGTGGACCACCCAAACCATCAGAAATCCGCCCCCGCAGGCCAATGTGTTGTATAAAGTCAGCTCATCTTTGGCTCCGGGTCTTGATTGACCTTCGGATAAATCAATATATGACCTGATTGGACAGGGAACGATATTATACCTATTTGCCCCCAGAAGTGATTAGAGATAATGTTAATAAGATTCAACCCATCAACTGATGGCTCCGCGCTGATTATCCGACGAAACCAGTCGTTCTCTGTTCTCCAAGCATAAATTAAAGCGAACTAAGATTATCCCTCCTTTAAGATTTTAGTTTTTTTTTTCCCGGATTTCTTTTTTTTTTCTGAATATATTCTACGTAAAATATAGCTTAACGATTTTTATCAAAAGACATCTTAAAATGGAATCTCTAGCTAGAAATTTGGAACTAGTCAACTGTAGATGGTCGTACTTTTGTTTGTGCATTCGGTTCATTGCAAGCTTCTTTTGTGCCAAAATTGGATGAAATAGCTGCAAATCTGAATTCAACATTCATGATTTTCTGAAATAGTCCGCTCTCTGAGTCATATTTTAATCCATTTGAAGTACCTTGTTCTAAAATTGTTAGAATATTATATGGATACAGTCTATGCTGCTATTTGGGTATTAAATACTAACCCGAATATTTTCCCGAAAAATACTGCAGAAAAGAACGTTCCTCATACAATATTTACCCTACCTTTACTTGAAACTGGTTTGAGATTTTAAGTTGAGTATAATAGCAAAGTACTTTTTAATATTTCCTTTTCTATGGTAGGTACTCAGATTTTTAGCTACATATTTATTATGAGATCAAGGACAAACAGTAATTTTTTTTAGTCTATTATGCTTGCTTAAAAGTCAATTTTACATAAGCCGTAGTAACCTACTCATAAAAATTATCTGAAATCAAAACATGTGAAGGTGGTTGGAGGTTATACCAATAAAATTCTTAAAGAGAGAAATTTAACAAAATTACGAGCAAGTAAAATTTTCGTCATGTTTTCTTTTGGAATAACTATGAGAAATATTAATTATATAAAAATTATTATTTGTTTATGTATAAGTTCTAATAAATTAACAGAATTTTAAAATAAAACTAAAACTGGTTCGATATCTTATTTCGAATTTCGCTTAACAGCTATAACTTACATAACTTCAAAAAATGTGGTTTAAAAAGCGAAATCTTGTCTAATACAAACACGTATAACTTTTTAAATTTTCAAGATTTTTGAAAATTTATTTCGGGAAAATATTCAGAAAGGTTCGTTTCATATAACAACAAAAAATTTTCGATTGTTTTTTTTGTTTGTGTTTTAATTCCTGATGTGAATACCTCTTAATCCGAATATAGCGAAAAAGCTTTGTTCATGGACATTGCCAATTTTTGCTATTGTTTTTAATGTTCTAATATTAATTAAGAATCTATATATTGAATTTCTATAGACAAAAGATTTCCTATTATTTGTAGAGCACAGGTTCGAATGACCAGATTCGAGAGTTTGAGTCACTTCTTGACAAAGTGCCACTTCTAAAGAATACAATTTTTTGGTCGTACCTTAAAAATGGAATTTCCCAAATTAAAGAGCACTACTTCCTTCACAAAAGAGGATCTTACGGGAATTAGAAGACTGAACCTTTTTCTCGCAAAACTAATAAAATAGATAAACACTTTCCCTAACTCCAGGCGAGACCCATATACCGACCGAAGACTGTCCACTGTCCAGAGAAGGGAACGATTTTGGGATGACTCCGGAGTACAATCATCTCTGGCTTTTGGTGCTATTCACCCATTGTTGACACTTTTCGGACCTCCGTCCACCCTGCTGCCTCGGGACCATTCATTACGATACCTGAAAGCTTCCTACCTTCAATTCCAATTGTTTGCTTGAAAAAAAAAGAAGAAGAAGAAATAAGCCCGAAGGATCCACTTTTTCTCCCTTTTCCTTGTTCCTGTGATTTTACCAACTGCCGGCAAAAGTATAGCGCTCCTGGGCAGATACGGGGGGGATTTTTCAGCAGCCACCTGAATGGGACAAATTTATTCCTGTCATACTTAAAGATAATTGCAAATCGAACGTTGTCGTCCTATTGGAACGGGGGAGGGGGAAGCTACGGACTATTGGGCATGGTCCATGCGTCCAGGATAGTGCCAGGCAGTTGTTTATTCAGCTAAACTCATCTGCCAACTAGTCCTGGATGCTGGTGAAACAGCCACTCCAGTTCCATTTAGCATATTGTGTTAGGGTTCTGAGTTTCTTATCGATTGGGTCCTTTCCTGATACTTTGCAACTTACCGGCAAGGTTTATTTAATTCGAAGTTACTTTCTCAATCGTCGTCTTCTTTCATTTCCTAAGACCTGAGCAAAGTTCAAACGGTAGTTTTGTTTTGTTCAGGTTCCTTAGGGAGGACCTGATGACGATGACCTAGACGATGGGAAGCTGTTTCTTTAAGCAAATTGTATCAGTCATCTCCGGGAAGGTGCAATTTGAGTAAATTTTCTTCTATCGAAAGACGTAGTAAATGTCTGAATGTTTCGAATCTCCAATGACCACTTCCAGAGAAACGTAATATAGTGAAGACTTGTGGTAAAATACCTACCAAGAGAAATCAGATTGGGGAATTTCCTTGGATCCTTTTCTTTGCTTTGTTTACTGGACCACTAAATGAAATCATTACAAAATAACCCTGAAAATTTCTCACTTCGTTTATCAGCTGTCGCCCATCGGTTTGTCAAAGAGTCCAACACCCATGGGGACCCCAATAATTTTGTTGTCAATTTTCACAACTCAAACAAAATTGTGAAAGATTTGGCCCCATAGATATTGGAGCCTGGAATGGGTCTGTTCGTATGAAGTCTGGACTTTTTTTTTTTTTTATTTTATAAACTCTGTTCCCAGATCTTGAGTTGCGGGGACACATTTTATCTCCGGGTGCTTGGGTAAGGGCAGCAACAGTCTAAGGTTCGACCACACGTGCCCCTTTAACATATCACTGAATTTCTTCGTGTGTGCGATAAACCTTCATCGGCGGTGTACTCGCCCGTATGCTACAAGTTTTCTTATGCTGGACCCAATAGCCCTTTACCCGGCCCCTGCAGTACCAACCATATAGTCTGACCACTGGTGACCTTTTTATTGACCAATTTCAATGAATTTGAAAATCTCCTCAGCTTAGGCTTTGGTTAAGGATCAGAGCGAAGATTCAAAGAGTAAATCACCGGGGAGCTCCAGAAAATTTTATGCAAAACACACAGAGGCAGAAAATAGAAAATGCGATAAACAGGATAATCCCCCATGGGCTGGAGATCCTTAAACCTTTTGTGCACCTTTAAGGGCATTATGCGGGGCCACACAATGCAGACCGAGACTGTGTGCGACTATGGCAACTATGCTATGCGCATTAAGACGAAAGTTGGCATTTTTCAATTAATCTTGACATCTTCGAGCCCGCCCACCGCAGGTTATCAGCATCACAGCACCACCGCCTGTGTGACACGCGGCATTGCACTGTTCAAGTCACGAAATCCCGCGGATATCGTGAAAATCGTGGTTGGGGTGCCGGTGACTCTGCTGCGTGCATTCGGGCATTGTTTCACCATTGCTACATTTTCATGAATAATGGATGTCTCAATTTATGGGCCCGGCTGCAGGACATGTTGCCGCTGCTGTCGCAGCTCTGCTCTGAAACTACTCAGGTGTAATTACGAGTGGCGATTTAAGGGAGATTTCTACTTCGTGAGACAGATATAGGAGTTGAGATAAGGCGGCTCCCATTTCGCTGTGTCGTTTCTCCTCCTGTTCGCGAATAAATTCGCGTCTTAATTACATCTGTCGGAAAGTCCGAGCGCACCGATCTGCGCTCCACTTAAGACAATGCCCAGCTTCTATATAGTTTGCGAAAGATAAGTTTTCGGGTTTAAAGTTTTGCCCGGAAGGAGCTTGAAGACAGCAGCAGGTCCCTGCAATTAGTGGCTCAGATAGCAAACGAAGGAAGGATCCCATTTTCTGAGGGAATTATGCTGAAATCTCCTTGGGGCCTCTTTTGCATTTTGCGATAGAACCTCATCCTTAGCTGATGTTGGCATCGTAACTAGGAAATTTTTTCTCTCGGTAGAAGGATCTTATATCCTTCGTCTAGAGGCATTAGCTCAACTAGGTTCTCTTGTAACATTAATGCATGCAAACATTACCTCTACTTCAGTTACTTGAGTAAAGTTAATTTCACTTAAAAGAAAACCTTTTTCCAAAGAAATCCTTAATGTTAATTGAATTTAGAATAAAGGTAAAAATGGAAAAAAATGTATGTAAGTTGATTATTCTGTTACATTATTTATTCTTTTAGACTTTTGATTGTACTTAACTAAAATATCGTAGACTTCTACGAATAGTATAAAATCAGGAAAGTAAATATTAATCCGATTTGATAGAAATTTATGAATAAACCTACAAAGTTCTTATACAAAATGAGAACAATGTATTTTCTATTCTTAAATATTCAGGCAAATTCTATTACTACATTTTTATTCTCAATAAAATTAAAAATAACTGAAAGAAACGTGCTAAAATGAGGTAGGTATACACAATAAGAATTCCGGAAGAAAGATTTTTAAGTTCAAATCTACTTGCGTGGGTTTAACCTTAAACTTGGTTAAAATTCATTTTTCCATTGAGAATACCTTAAAATTTTCTGAGTGTTAAAACTGCCTACTATCTTTTGTGATTTCCTTTTCGCCCACAGTTCAGGTCAATAATCAAATTCAAAGTATTCATGAAAAATTTTAAAATGAGTTTTTAATTCAGCTCAAACGCGAATAAAGTTTGCCTACTCAAAAAATGCCACAGTCTTCTCAAGCCAGAGCACCTGAGAAGAAAAGGACAAAAACGAAGAAGGGAGCGTCTGTTCCGCAATTGTATTAAATGGAAGACATCTGTCACTTCCTGAAGAAGAAAAAAAAAAGAAAGGGTAAGGAAACGAAGCACCTTTTGCAGTGGAAGGTAGAAAAAATTATTTTTAATTAAATGCCGGAGCATCTGCAAACCTGCGAAAACAAGGACTGAACAAATTGAAAAAATTAAACCCGTTCGGGAAGAGCTAAAACGTTTAAAAAATCGTGGGTGTTAGCGTCATCACACCACGGTAGAAGTAGAAAGGTTATCCTTAGACGACACCTTTTAGGGTAGATGGGGGTGGTTTTAGTTAATAATTTTCAGTTTTAGAAATATGACAAATAAATTATGAAATTTGTTCGTCGACAGCATGCGACTTTAGATAGAAATATTCGCTTTATTAATGTATAAAGTAAAATGAGTCGCGGGCAAAAAATTATCCGGCCATCGTTCCCGGTTCTTAAGGAGCCTCATTACCGGGTCCCGGGCGTCTTCAAGTGTAACGCGTCATGAGGCACTCAAGCACCAAAAGGCGCTCCGACCCGATCCGGATATGTTTCAGAAATTCATGTAGACTTCTGGGGCTGCTCCAACTTCAGGGGGGGTTCTCTATAGCGAAGAATTTCAAATTGAAAAGTCATTTCCGCCCCTCCGCCCGAGGGCGGAAATTACTTTTGTGCAAATTTAACACCTTTCTCAGAGGTAGACGTGCGCTCCCACCCAGCTGAAATTAATAACTTAAGCAAATGCTCGTTCGGGATAGACCCGAACGGAATTGCGGGGGTGAAATATTTTGAGTGGTACTGCGCCACCTGTTGTAAGCTCTGAATCTCTAAATCCAGGGCACTTTTCTTTCATCGGAAGAGTTTCATTCATTCCCATGGAATGCGCTCCACAAGGGTACCCGAAAAGAAGAAAAAAAATTGAGGGCTTTTTCTTGACTTTATACTAAATAAAAAGGTTTCTCAAAAAACTCACACCAAAAAAATGCGAACAGCCCTAGAACTGGAGGGGTTTCCTTGCCAAAAGCCCTTTTTCAGATGGAGTGGCCCTGGCTAATGAAATTCATCGTGGCCACCTAATGAAGCAAGTCCCTCGGATATCGGGCTGGGGCTAAAATAAGCCTGGAAATTCAAATTCCCGGAGGAGCCCCGGGACGAAACTTTCGTAGGTTGCTATTTTCAAACATGAGCGAGAAGATATACAGGGATACAGCCGGAATACTCCCAGACGAGGCGCGCCCAGCTCCTTCGAGAGAGATCCCATGCAAAATGAAAAGATCTGCGCTAGCTTATGCTGTGCTCACATGCTTATGCGGCGGTATTACTTATGCGATAACGTATAAAAAAGCTTTCAAAAGGATTACCGTGAATAAACCAGAAATTCAAAAGATTCATCCGGAGACGGATATGTATTGTATTTGCATGAATCCCGGATCGGGAGTGGTGCCCCGGACTTGGACTCGTCCTCCGCAGCCTCATGCAGCCCCCATGCTTTGGTGCTCTATTCGAGCTCTTCCCCGGGGATAAGCGACGGGAATTGAATTTCAAACATATGGACGTAAACATTAAATCGTCTCACCCTCGTGAGTGCGACCATAAGAGGCTTAAAACCGCTGGAATCAATCACAACACGAAAAACAATTTCTGGTAATCATACCTGCACTGAAAGAAAATTTTAACTCTGGGAGAACTATCGCATATATGTAGTTTGATAGACTATATTTTGGCAATATCTTAAGGATTCTAGAACTATGAACTGTATTCTTTCCTTTAGAGTCCAAATTCCAAATATTATTGATAACAAGACTCTTTTATTGCTTGTATAGACACAAATTTTTCTCAGTGGGTACGATCGAGGTTCTGTTACTATATACATCAGATGTTCAGAAAAGTAAGTTTTGAGAAAGAAAAAGCAAAGTGGTTAAAAGTAGGAAATTTGAATTTCATTTTTTATTTTCACATTTTGTTTTTTGATTAGAAAACTCTCAAATTTGTTGATAAAAACTGAAATTTAAGAATTTTGATTTCGAAACGAAAAGGTACTTAAAGAGTTCTCTGTCATTTATTAACCAGAAAGTTGCTACAGCCTATTTTTTAATAAACTTGAAACATAGAACATAAAACTATGTATCCTAAAATGACATGCAAAAACATTTTCGAAATTAATTGTTTAATTATTTGTTATTATATTGTATTATTTCAAAAACTCTTGTCGTTAACTTAGTCGGCCTAGTCAGGGATATTGGCGTATATGTAAATACATATATTTATATGTAGGTGTAAGTTTAGTTTTTAGAAATTAAAATTTGAACAAATATAAAAATCAGTTAAAGAAATCACTACATTATTTTTCAACAATGAAATCAAAAATTTGTTGAGTAGATATGGCAGCATTTAACTTGAAATAAACTGGTTTAAAAATATGTCATAGTTTCTTTTGATTATATCCAAAAATTTCGTATTAGTTCATTGGAAAAATATCGTTAATCTTTGATTAATAAACTAATGTGTACATTTAGATCACTTTGAATAATTTCTTTATTTTAAAAATATAATTTTTCAAATTAGGTCTTTTATTTTGTTACAACCTTTTATTTCAATGTGCTATGAAATTTATGTTTAAAATAATCATTTTCGCGACAATAGCAGGCGTGGGTTGCGGCCAACCTTACAATTTTTTTTTACAAATTGAATTTTTTTAATTCATTCTAAATTGACTACAATATCACAAGTGACCTAT
The DNA here is from genome assembly GCA_933228815.1 of Machimus atricapillus. Taxonomy (NCBI): domain Eukaryota; kingdom Metazoa; phylum Arthropoda; class Insecta; order Diptera; family Asilidae; genus Machimus; species Machimus atricapillus. Next base: position 11,673,945 of record OW121785.1, read on the forward strand.
TAGTATTGGTCATACAATAAATCTCCATCTACTCGTATACATCAGAACCGGAAGAAACCAACAGTCAGTTTTCGACAGAAAAGAACTTAATTTCGACACTGTGGTGACCTTTCCACCTGGCTAAAGGTTCCTGAAGTAAGAAGGGCCAGGGATGGTGTTCCTGATCAAAGGATATTCAAGGCAAAATTTGGTATCGCACATTTTTAGGCATAAAGCATTCTTTCAGATTTGTTTTTATATTTCATTAATTTTTGTACCCTTTTCATTCAAAGGTGGTTCTTTTGTAATGATTCCAGAACAGAATTAATCAGTTTGATTTTACCACATTGCTTAACAGATTTACGAGTATATTTAATTTAATTAAATGAAAAAGTATATGTAATATCATTTTTTTTTTAAATTTTATATTAACGATAACAACAATTTAGTGAATGTCTTCATTACGATGGTAAGAGTTAAATAAAGTCAAGAAGTTCGTAGCAATTTTGTTTATTTATTCTTTAAACGAATATTTGTTAAATATGTATGTACCCCAACTTTCTGTAAAAACATAAAAATTCACCATGGGTAAGCGAGCTCTCTTTGATACATTTTTCGAATGAGCCGTCTGTTTGTGATAAAATATGAAATTCCTAGCGCTACGAATGGGGAGAAGCGTATAAAGCCTTTTGCTTCAGGAAAATGTAAAAGAGTCTAAATTTCTAACCAACAAAAATTCTCTGAGCTCCAAAATAATGCTTTTCTTGGAATAAAAAAAAAAAAACCCCATACATTTCTCACGAAAATTCGACAAGGTGAACGAACGACTCTCATTCTACCGCAAAATGCCGGAAGGCAGGGAAGATTTTCGGTAGATTTACTTCGTGATTTGGTACCTTTTCAGGTTCAGGTTGAAAAATATATTTTTAGAAATATGATTGCTCTTGCTATCGAAAATTTTAGAAGTTTACGTTTTAATTTTTTCTTTTAATATAAACGAAAAATTTTCCCAGTCCCAATTGTAAACTGGGTCAGCTCTCTTGGGGGAGAAGATGTTTGTAAACCAAACCAATGGGTATAACTAAGTGGTTAGAAATTCAGGGAAGCAACCATGTCATGGCCAGCATCGTAAGATACAGTGGAGGGCATAGTAAATTAGTTAATCGGGACAGGTAGATGTATCTGATCCCATCTCGGCTCTCCCTCAGATTTCACATTAAACTCCTGAGGTTGCTTCTTGAATAGGAAAACTACTGGGCCGTGCAGTTTTATAGGGCAAAAAATGGTTAAGATATACGGGTATAGGTGGTATGCTCACCTGTTGGTTCCTTTCGCTGTTTTCTAACATATTCCAAGTAGAAAAAGGGAAAAAACCATCTTGAGGAGTTTAAAAGCACGTATTTTCATTACGAAATTATCAAGGTACCACTCCTTTTTCCATTGCTGTAAACTGTGCCAGGACGTTGTGTAACTGACGTCATCTAGGGGTATATCCTGATGGAATATATGGTATAGTTGAGGATTGCGCATGTCCTTCCAACCAGCAATACACGTTATACCCCGTCTGGAAATGATATCGCGTTCCACATTTCTAGAGATTGCGCCAAAAACAGCTTTCCCTGGGGAAGAATATTCTCCCTTTTTGTGCGGAGTCCTGGACAGATTATTTGGATATCTTCCAAAATGATGACTATCCACCGAATCGTTGCCCTAGTTAGCTTTCTGCCGTAATAGAGATGGCTTAAATTTCAGCCATGATGACATCCTGGCATTTGGTCTTGACCTCAAGTTTCATGATATGCTTTGTTGGGTTTCAAGGTTGACATGATCCTGTTTACTGGGTTTGAGAAATTTTCCGGTTCAGGTATTCCGCAAAAGGCATACACATCTGCCCTATATGTGCCGCACCGCACGGTGGTCCTCCAGAGATGAAAACTTGTTATTTTTGCTTTTCTTTGGTTTTTCCGCGAATGCGAGCTCTATATGATAAGAAAATGTGTGATAATTATAGAAATATGAGCTCAATTCACCCTGGCCTTGGTCACGATAGAGTTCAATAGCCATCCTTTAAATACATTCACCCTTCAAGTAAAACGCAGGCTTTCTTTAGTGCCTACACGTGTCCAAGCATGAGGATAATGTCCTCTATTCTTAGAAACAAACTTTGGGGACTTAAGAAAACCGCTTTTAGGATGAAGAGGACACTTATCCAAATTTCATTCAATTGTTTCTCTCGATTTCAGCGTCTGGAGGTTTTTTTTTCCATTTTGAATTCGGTTTATAGATTTCCCTACATGGCATATTCCCAATGGCACATTTAGCGTCTTTGTTTTATGCTTTTCATCATTATGACTGAGCACAAATTTTTCTTAAGTAGGTATCAATTTATTGACGCCTTTGCGAATTATAACAAATCTGTGGAATTTTAATGTTTTGACGCATAGTAACAGATAAAAACTATTTTCTTATAGGTAAAAAATGTGTTTCTACTTTCTTTTAATTATAAATGTATTCATTGCGAGAATTGCTCTTTTTTGTGATCAGTTTAAATAGTTGTTTTTTTTCCGATCTGGATCAAATAAGATTGGAAATTTTTCGTATATGTACTTGTTATACTTGTAATAAGTATACCTAATATTTTCGTAGAGCAAAAATTTTTTTTTGTTTTTTGGAAATGAGGATGAAAATCGTATATAATAGATATATGTATATAACATATATATAAATGCGATTTATATCCATTCTATTTATTCCGAAAAAGAAAATTTTTGTCTCTTTCCTATCTTCCCGCGAAATTACATTATATCGTATAATGGTTAGCTATGCCTTTGAATAAAAGATCGAAGTTCTTAGAATAATGAAATAAAATATATTTTTCATTTACATGGAGTGCTATTAAACTTTTGAATTCTAAATTTCTTAATTAATTAGTTTTAGTGATGTGATTATGTAGGAAGAATTTTATATAAATATTAAAATTCTGAATTTTTTCTTAAGACTGAAAGGAAAGTGCCTAAGAATCCCTCTGAATTTATCTGCCCCCACTCATTTTAAATTTTTTGAATGATCACAATTATTTTTGGTAGTTTTAAAATATTTTGTCTTCGCAGGGTATTCGGGCACCTACGATGTTTCTTCTCATAAATTTTTATTTTGATGATATGACTTTGGCTGTAATTCGTCTCGCTAGAATAAGCCCCTGAAAGTTTGGTCTTAGCGTGATTCGTCGAGGTCAGCACGACCAGTCCCGGAGATTTTACCAAATCACCAGAAAAGTTGTAAAAACAGACATAAACCGAACTTTTGAAGCACCATAACTCCGGGTATCAGCGAAGATGGACCTAATCAAGTTGCTGGATGAGCAAACGTAAATACCATAAAAATTAAAGACACATCCCGGCCTCGGGGTATGTGAGCAGGAAATCAGGGAAATCATTCCCTCCCACGGGATCATCTTAAAGCGCCTGAGAAACGCCAATCGGGGTCATTTCTGATTATCGCGGCTTCTTATTAGGGGCTCAGTTTGTCTCCTCCCCTCGACTGCTTATTCTTAGCATCATTAGAAATTCGCCTCACAGTCTGTTTACCGTCGTCATCTCCTTGAGATGCTGTCGTGCACTTAAGTTTTGCACACTTTGAGTTGGCTTCTGCAACGTCCCGAATTTAAGAAGTTTTCAACCTCTCTCCGGAAAGATGGTCCCTACAATGGGGCCCTCGGGGGCGGAGGCAGCAGAAATAGTAACAGCTTCGAGCCCCAGTAGCTGCCACTGCCAGCCTCCTTTCTATGTGCACACAAAATCTTGCAGGGAAAATTTATTTGGCAGGAATTTCTTCTTTTGCGCCCGGGATGGCCAAAGAAGCGAGGGGATTCTCTAAACAAACTTTCGTGCAGGACTCTGTTTTATATGATAAAAAGTTGCAAAAGACCCTCCAGAAAACTGGCCCGGATCCCTAGTCCCAATGTCCGTGTGCATGAATTTTTCCCCGAAATGGACTCTGACTTTTGAATGCTGGAGACAAATCAAGTTTGCGAACTTTTCGCCGGTCTCAACTTTTCCGATTTTAATGAAAATTTGTCGTCTTCGCAGGAAAATTTCTGAATAGAAATCGGAAAATTATGTGTTACTTTACGCTGATTTTCCTCTGCAAGTTTCGATTGTCCGGGATAGAACCCCCCCGGGGGAATATCGCGGCAGTCAGAATGCTCGTGGTTGATAGCCTCATGGGATCTGGAACTGATTGAACTTCTAATGCTGTCCGCCAGTGTGAACGCTGCTTTTGTTGGAAAATAGACCTAATTTCCGGTGAAGGCGTAGAAATTGAGGAATGGCTATTTGCTATTTGCTATTTGGGATCACACTTTGAGCAGTGTGATTTCTATTCAGAAATAAATCACATTTCGAGTTGAGAGTTCTTGGCATTGAATAAATTTTAAATGGATTTCCTAGCAATCATGAAGTTTTTGGGGGACTTTAATATTTATTTTTCGGATTTTATTATCTTTGGTATATGTACATACTGGAAAGTTCTGAATTACAATTGTTTGCTTTGTTGATTTAACGTATTACTTAATTAACGAGTAAATACTTTGTAAACTTTTGTTTAAACTATTTTGTAATATCTTATATACTCTTTTATCTATTGATGAATGATATCCAAATTGTGTTATGTGGGGGAAATATTTTATAATAATAACATTCTCAAATATAGTACATGGGATTGTTTTTCATTCGTTGATTTGAACTGATTGTATGGCAGATATTTTATCTGACTTTTTCGAAAAAATAAAAAAAATGTGTACCTAAAATCGACGCCATTTTTGTATGATCACCGTGACAAAGGTGGTTTTCTAAAAAAATTAATTTTTTTTATAAAAAAATGTATTTTAAGTATATGTACTTAAAATACACGATAAATTCGAGAAAATTACCCGTAATTACTACAAAATTTCATAAATTTTCAATTTTTATATTGAAAAATTTCTGAAACATTTAAGTTTGTATAATTGAATAATAATTTGTATAAAAAAATCTATATGTTAAATTAACGTTAGTTTCGAAACGATCTAAACTTCGCTTAAGAAATTAAAAATAGTATTAAATTATACATAATGGTTTGATTATAATAATAAATGAAAACATCAAATCCTTTTCGAATTTATTGGATGAACTGTTTTGGCAAATTTTGGTTTACTATTCTTTTTTTCGATAAATCCTCAATCAAATCGGTTCGTTCTAAATCCTAATCTTCCATGAATCTTAATTGGAATGAATTATAGCCCACAAAAAGCCATCATTGTTCATATTGCGAAATGCTTGCTTCAGAAATTTCAATATTTTCAGAACAATTAGCTCTAGCAGAGATTCATGTATCTGTTCTGATTCGAAACAAAAATGCAAGTACAAAAAAGAGGAAAAAAAATCAACTGACTCGGGATAAAACAGGACGCCTAATGTATTCCCCTTCATTTGCATACTTTGATATGGGTCTCCATCGAATCTGCCTGAATCATTAAGGACAAATCCGAGAAATCTCTGCTCCATTGGCGCTGATTGCAGTGGATCTTAATTGAAGTACGATTGGGTTTTGCTCCATCAGCAAAAGTACTGAGGAGCCCCCGGAGCATCGCCATATCCAGGACCAGGAGCCTGGGATATAGAAGGACCATAAAGTGGTCCAGCTCATCTCCTTTTGGTCCTGTTGTTTTCCCTTTTAGCCGAGAGATCGCCTCATAAACCGCTCATAAATCACGTCGCCGAGCGGACAAAAGAGCCGAGATTCCTCATGTGGAAGAATAAAGACAAATTACCCGCTGGATGACAAAGGATGGTTAAAATTTATAACGTTCGGGTTATAATAAATTAAGCTCGAGTACCGCGCTCTAGCGGAACGGCGTATGGGCGCAGGAGAACGTCTCAGTGCCCTTCTTTATCCTCCTCAGCTGACTGAGTGCGAATTAATTAGATTCGCTTCGAAGGCAAATAGAACACGTGTGGGGTGCGTGTCTGGGGAGCATTTTAAGGTGGCGATTTCGAGCCCAGCACGTAAACCAAGGTGCGCTAAACAGGTAATGAAGGCGATGAAATTGATGGGCCCATTACTCGCTAGTTACGCAGATCCTGTGAGAAATTGACGGTATCTGGGATCATCCTTGAGAGCCGATTCGTTACAGGATTGTGTTGAAATCAGTGCACCATCGACGAGAGTCCGTCCAGGTGTCCTGACCGGACGTCAAGGGCATAAATTTTCAACTCTGACTGTTGTAGCCATGCATCAACCACAACATCCCGTCCGAGCCTTACACATACCGGAGGCCGCATTCAACTCGCCTTTGATTGACAACGACCTGGGCCTTAGTCCGGCCGGGTGCATGACAACACCGGGCCTCACATTATTTGCAAACACCGCAATTTAATGGCCGCCTAAATTAACAGGAAGTCCCCTCACCTAGGAACAGTCACGGCGGGTACCAGCTCGCCCCACGATAGCCTTCTCCCAGTGGGATGCGGATGTGGCTGGAGCTAATTAATTGTGGATGTCGTTTCTAACTTGTGGCCTTGTTCGGATAATTAAGGAAATTATCTTACTGTGCCATCTTAGCTTAGCCACTTCCGAGCCTAACTTGTTCCGACTTGGAACACTTTTCAATCTTTATACAGCAAGAATAGCTGAAAATTCTCTAGAATTAATAGAACCTTTAATAGTCTACACTTTAAGAAATCATTATGCTATGTGGGCGAAAAAATAGACAATATATTTTGAACTTTAGTACCTACTTCTTTATCACCATAGGCATGAAAGAGCAAATTTGTAAAAAAGTTCTAAAAAATAATACAATTATATGTTAATCATGTACAATATTTTTTTATATATGTAATGTTATACACATTTTGAATGCTTGTTTATGCTAGACACATTTGAATCCGAAACTAAAATTTTCCATTAGGTTACGTTTTTGAAAAAAGTAGGAAATCCTTCATCTCTTGTTCGGTGGCAAAATTGTTGTTGAACATGATTATTGTTTTTTTACGTTAGGGTCTTTCAAGGATGAGTTCTTATTAAAAAGACTTTGTTAAAAAATAAAATTATTTAATTTATTTAAATTCTCTTTAGAAATATAACTTTTTCTTGAATTATTATATATAAGACGAGAAAGTGGATTTTTTCATTATTTGTTTCTTTTAGAAACCGTGCTAGAAACCGTTCACAAATTTAAAAACCTCGGAAACAATAGATTAATATAAAATATTTGCTTAAATTTAAGAAATATAAACCCAATTAGTTTTTTTTAGGAACTTAAGTATAACTAGGTCCTACACAGATATGAGTTATATTAATTAGTCTTGAAAATTGTTATTATATTAAATTTATATGCCCCACTAATACGATTTACTTGTATAAAAATAACTTGGTAAGATTAGCGATCATTTTTATTTAAAAGACAGCCCAAATTTCTAGTGTTTCCACCAAATGTTTTTCTTGGAAAGGAGACGCTTCCATTTCAACTCCCGAAACGATTTGTTAGTTTCTTAGAGTTTCTTGGGTTTTCCTTGTTTGCGGGTAGTCCCTAAAATTAATTCGAATATTTCACCAAGTCCTGTTTACACAAAAAAAATGATAATTAGGGCCCTGTTTAAAAGCCGAGAAAGCCGAGAATGACAAGAAATTTTTCGCTAATCTCTCCCGAAGTTGTTTATCATCCTGCGCATCTAAATTAGCCAGGATCTCGGCCTCGAGCCGGCTCTAGGTGAAGGCAAAGAAGAAAATCAATTACTCGGGGCGGCCTTCACCCAGAGCTTTTTTTTTTTGTTCCCCCTTCGAATAATTAAAATCTCCCTTAGCTGCCACCCATCCCTGACCGAAAAATTCTGGAGAGCCCCAGTGCTCTCGAGGGGCCATCCAACTAGCTCCAGTTCCCGGGGAGCTGGAGTCAGCCGGGTGAATGCCAAAAACCCCGACCGCGGGGCCTCCTGTGATACCCCGCAACAGCACCCATCACAGCGGGCCCCAAATATTTAGATAGCTGCTCATCGCTTGAATTTTATTCCACTAAATTGGTTATCTTTAAATATTGATTCGGTTCGGGTCTGGCCCGGCAACATGACCCCGCGGTTGTCCATCCGGTCGGGGGAACGAAGGGGTATGCTCCCCGGGGGAAATATTCCCAGATCATTATTACGTGAGTGAGTGCAGTGCACGTGTCGAACGCCGGGGATTTATTGTCCGACAAGTGCGTCCCGGAGCCGTGCCGTGTCACCCGTGATGGGGCCGTACCACCCATAAACCGTGCCAAGATAATGCCGGATATGAGCGATACCGAGGCGGGAATGGCTTTTACGGTCATTTTTGGCCAGTCATCCTGGTTAATTACAGCGAAATTTATTTTACTATTTAATAGCCCATTATGGTGCATTGTCGCCCTCTGTCGGGGACACGCGGGACCATGCTTCAGGCCGCGGTAATTATTTAACGAGATTCCGTCTAGGCACTAAATCCTCCCCCAAAAATAACGACCGAGGACACCGTCTTAATTCGCTTTTTGTGTCCTCGCTGACGTGTGCGAGTCGTTTTCGACCGTATTAACGATTTACGTAAAACAAGAAAATTGTCTCCATTCCGGCAATCGGCTGTCTTTTACTGCCTGTTAAATGCCGAGGAATTTTGGGTCCTCACCCTTAAGGTGGGACCTACAAACACTCCTCGGGTATTATGGAGTTCATACTTTTCTTAAATAGCCCAAGTATATTACTGCTCATATATCCAAAAATTAGCCCCAGGAAATTTTACATATAATATTTCTTATATGTACGATCAAACAAGAAGATATCTAATTTTGGATAACAAAATTAAATAGACTATTTGAGGGTCTGACTTAAGCGCTTTCTTTACGGTCCATTTGTTTCGAAGGCCAAATATGTTGTTTGTTACGACCAGAAATAGACCAAAGACAAATTCGATGCTTTAAAGAACTCGTAGGCATTTAAATATCAAAATTAATATAGATTTGGGATTATGTGATTTTAAATAAATAATCAAATAGACATAGTAGAAGACATGCACATGTATCAATCAATTAGTTAACATAATTTAACAAATCTAAATACAGTGTAAAACTGGATAACTCAAATTTCAAGGAAAACGCTTAAAATTTAGGAGATACCTTAAAAAATTGTCAACTTAATGAGCATTTAGAGATAAGCATTTAATAGCTAAAATTTCGACTTATTATGGCATCTTCTTCGACTTACTGAAGATTAAGACTTAACGTGTTACGAGTTATCAATGTTTCCACAGTATCATTTAATCGTTCGAAATACTTATTTATTAAATTAAAACTAGTGCCTTTTTTTACAGTGTATCTTATAAAATTAATCAAAATCGAAAATAATTTATTTATCGACTGAAAAATTAAACAAGAGCTAGTATTAGGTAAAGAAATTTTATAAAGATATCTTTGCCCCCAAGATTAAATATTACTTACTTAAAATATGAATTACAATATAACTATTAAAAAGACGAGGCAATTATTTCAAACCTTACCTAATTGTTTTCTTCTCCACTAGTTAAAATATACAAAATAATTTTTAAACATTACCGAGCAATCGAAAAATAAAAAATTGTTTTCTTTATGGTTATCGAGAAAAATAAAAATTAACTCATAATCGCTAATTTTTATTTAGCCGAAGTTCCAAATATAATTGAAGGGTACTAATGAAATAATTGATTTCAGGTTGATATAAAGTAATGATATTTTTGTTTTAAATTTCTGAGATAATCATTGAATTATTTTATAGCTGATTGTTTTCTGTGACATAGAAGGTGATGTTGAAAACTATTGAAGTGAGAACATAATCAATTTGAATGAAATTGAATATCGATTTAAAATTAATGTTGATTGAATCAGAAAACATTGATATTAGAAAAAGGCGACTCATAAAATTTTAATTATTGAATGGTGTCTAACTCTTAGACTTAGTGACTCAAAGATACTTACAATTATATAAAAAGTAAGTAACATCTTGCAGAGTCTTTGATGTCCCAAAAAAAATTTCTCAGAAAAGAAAATTCCCACAATATTCCCAAAATGGGTAAATAATTTACATTCAACTTGAAACTAATGCCGAGCTGTGTTTGACTTAGGCTACAGGATGAGGTCCTGGGGGGCGGCGAATTTCTTGTATGTATGGAATGAGGCTGGAAAACGTTTAGAAGCACTATCACCATGGAACTCAGCCAACCTTGGTGGGAATGAATGAATCACTTTATTTCCTCGGAGATGTTTCTCTGTGTTATTTGTATTAAATTTTGCCATCATCACTGTCTGCCGGGAGGTGAAGTATAGGGCACCTGGGAAATGGTGGCTGTGTTTGAAATAAACAAGATTTCCTTGTGGTTCCTCCTGAGACGAATTTGTGGATTTTAGCACAATTCCGCAATGTAAACACTTCTGAGAATAGTTTCGGATTAAGTTGCTTGGGATGGGATAAATCGCGAAGGGGGGTGGAGGCATGTTATATAGAGGCAAAATTTGTTGATTTTTACATGGCTTTTAGCAAATTAAGTAAAATTAATGTAATTCGCCCTGTTCATATAAGACTTTGGTTAATTTTATATATACGCTTGGGGTACAATGTTTAATATTAAAACCTCAGCAAACAGACGAAAGCTAGAAGCTCATTTACTCTTGTGGCAAAAGTGTCGTAAAGCTGCAATTATCATTCTCGCCGTAAAAATGGTTACCGAGTGCATTTCTATGAATTTGTCTTCGGGTTAGAGGTAATTCGAGAGGATAACAAGATCTTCTCTTCTCATAAAAAGTTGTACAATTCCCTAATATTTTACTTAACACTGATTCCCTTTCTAGGGACGGTTTTGGTCCTATCTTTACCGTGCAGACAGATTTCTTCTACGTGACCCTGCAGCGTCCTCATTCCGTTGCTGCAGTCGACCTGAATTATTTTCATCATCAGTCGTTAGGACGAGTGTACAAACAGTGCGATGGGGGTCACAAACTGATATACAAAGTGAAACGCCAGTTAGACCCACCACTCGACGGACAGAGCTCTGCTCGTTACCCCGGGGATACTTTATGAGCGACGGGAAGTTTTTATTGCCAGATTTATTAACTAAAATGCACAAGAATTCCTTTGTCCTCCCGTAATAAACCAAAATTATATTTCATTTCGTTTCTAGCTGCTGCTCCTGTAGAATTCTCCTCTCATCCCCCTCCTCACCTCCTCCCAAACCCTACCCCTTGCCCTGTTTCGTCTTCCCTGGTTAACGATCGCACCCTACCACACTCCCACACCCCTTTTGTCCAGTCATCAAAACCTACCCCATCTCTCTGGCACGTCTTGCTTTCTTACAACTTGAATTTATGCAAAAAATAATAAGAGCAATAATTTTGCCATAAAACCCACATTTAAGGAGGGAGCCACAGTCGTTCCTCGACGTTTGGTCGGCTCACAATTTTAATACTTACCCCCCTTATCCTCTTTACCCGCTCTTTCCAGAAGCAATTTTGAGGTAGAAGCAATTGTGCTGCGCACTCTGGTGTCTCACCCGAGGATTACTTTTAAGGGTTGGTTAGCAGGGAAGTTTGATGATTATGACCGAAATGATGTACGTCCCGGACATATTGCTGGGCATGTTAATCCGTTAATCATTGGACTGTAAAACATCATGAAGATTTTACAGAGAACATGGACCGGCCGACGGAAGTATATTTTTATTGTGCCCTAGGATCGTCAACATTTCGTTGCTTTCTTGGGAATTGTACAAAATGAAAGATTTATGTCTATTTTCGGTACTCAAAGGACAGTTTTGTAGATACCATCAGTTGGCGGAAGTTAAATTATTTGATGTTTAATAATACTTTTGAGTATATATGTAATTGGTATGTACATAGGCACACTAAAAGTTCATTATAATATGACTAAACTCTAATGTCACTATAATTTAATTATTAAGTGTATATTGCAATTTTACTATCACTTAATTAATTGTTATAGGAAAGTTATGAATGAGTGTTAATGCGCTATCACTAAATCTGTTACTAATAAAACTAAAGTGCCGCTAATTTCGGTCTAAGTCCACTAAGACATAATAATAAATAATAATAATTTATTCATAAAATCTGTAGAAAGGTCAACCCTTATAATGTACACTATATTTAAAATATAGCATAAGGTCAATTTGGTAAAATTACATAGATGTTATATTCATCATTTTCGAAAACTTTTATATTTTGAATTCGTAATAATAGTAAACTAATTTAAAAGTTACCTACTTAAAACTATTTACAAACTTTTTAGGAGATATTTTTTTTACTTTCCTCTATATTACATTACTGACAGACTGCCAAACCTTTTATTAACGAGAGTATTCAATAAGATCAACTGTTTTAATTCATATTTTGATTTTCATGTTATTCAAATTCAATTTTGGATTTCATGTTATTCAAATTTACAAATTTGTAAATGATTTCTTTTATTTTTGTAATAGCTAGACAATTCAAACATTTTGTTATGAATGTATGGTAAATTTTTCAGTAGGTAGTTGTAATTTACATCAGTCGTCACGTCACCTAAAAGCGACGAAATATGATTGGAATTTCCGCTCTAATGCCAAAATCTTAATTGAAACCAGAAGGACCCCCGCAGATAAAAAAACAAAACAAATCCTCTGTGCGCTGGTTCGCCTCCTCGCCCAAGATGTTGGCAGGATACTTTGAAGACATGCTAAAATCCACTTTACGACCTGAGTGCAACATGCTTCGCGAACAGCATTATCTTAGAAGGAGCACCAATCCCCAAGTTAGTTTTCTTGGCTGACTGCCTTTATCCCCTTTTTGGAAGGGTCTCGGCCAAAATGGTGCTCCTGGAGGGGCCGGGAAAAGCCGGGAATAGCAACAGCAACAAAAATTTTCTAGAATTTCAACATTCTCCCGATTGGGGAGCTGGTTCTCCGGCCACAGGCGACGTTGGTTGCGGAACCCTAAGGAGGGAAGTGGCATCTTGTTAGATTCCTTCATGCTATTTACTAGGACCAGGGCTACCTCTGGGAGCTTGTTTTTATATTTCTTTAAATAGATTCGGGCTCAGGATCACGTCCTCGCTGTTACAGCCTGATTATGTGCGTGAGCTGATAAAAATTATTGCAAGCGAAAAGGGAAGCGCCCGTGCGGAGCGAAGTAGTTGCCGAAGGACTGAAGGGCCACAGGATCCAGAGATCCCCTTCTGGCAATATATTTGCGCCCTCTGGAAGTATTTTATCGATAATTTATGGACACGGGACGGCGGATTCATTGAGTGAAAGCCATGCGATTCAGGAGGTGTGTGCAGTAAACAATTTTTTATTTACTAGAAGGCAGCGGCTGAGGGCGTGCTGGGATTTTATGGCGGGCGGACGTCGGTCGAGGGAAGTAATAGGCCCTTGCAATGAATGTTTTAAAGGGCTGCTGCCCTAGAATGGAATGGAATTTTCTTGATTATATTACTTTTTTTTTTTTTTAGGTATAACCACTAAATAAACCGAAAATTGGGTGATTTTCTCAAGTCACTTTATTCTGAGTTTAAAGTTTAAACCATCACACGTCTGCAGCAGACGGTTAAGATGAGCAGGGAACAATTTTGCTCCTAGCGTGTTTAAAAACTTTGGTAACTTCTAGAGACTTTTCTGAGTTTTCCCATCTCTTCTATATGACAAAAATAAGTCTTGCCGTGTTCTGTGGAGAAAGTTATTTAACGGCTTTATTTACAAAGACACCTTTAGAGCTACTAAATGAATAATTTAGTCTCAAACACCCGCACTATTTCGTCTTTATAAATTTTATATGAATTTTAGCGCTTGGTAATATTTTCTCAAATAGTGAATTTTCAAAAAATAATTATTTTACTGTACCTACATAGCTGCACAAACTTAGCCTGATTTCAGTATTAAATTTTGTAGTCGTGGGAAAAAACTCATTCTATTAAACTGTGGGGTAGTTTAATCTTTGTTTCAACAATTCAATCTTGATGGATTAACCTCTATCGAATTCTATTAAAACATGAAAAAACATTACATCAATTTTTTTTATTATGGAATTCACTTTTAAAAATAACATAAAAAATTACAAAATAATTCATTACTTCCAGAAATGGTGCGAATGTAATTTGGTTTAATACCTACAAATACGAACATTAAATTATTCAAATAGACCATACGAAATATATAAAACTACCTTCTTCCTCCTCTACCACCTCCTCCTCGACGTCCTCCGAACCCAAATTGAGATTCCTCCTTTGCTCTGCGTTCTTTCATAGCTGAGAATCGATTTGCCATTTTACGCAATTCATGTGGAACTTCTTGATTGGCTTCCTCAAGAATATTTATTAATTCTTTGGCTGATCTCCAATCTTCCCGTGTAACAAAACTGATTGATGTACCCTTTTTACCAGCTCGACCAGTTCTGCCTACCCTATGCACATACTCTTCAATGTTACGCGGAAAATCATAATTAATAACATAACTGCAATTAATGGAGCATAAGGTGATTTTGTTACTTTATTTACTTGTTTTAAATATTTACGTTATATCTTCAATGTCAAGTCCCCGGGATGCTACATCAGTCGCTATCAATATTCGAACCTCTCCAGAGGTTATGTCTGCAATTGCTTGCTCTCGATCATACTAAAATTGAACCTCATTTACATTACCAGCATTAACGATAAATAACTTCCTTAAAATAGTTAAGGCCATAACCAGAGGGAATTTAATAATTACCGGGGGAAGAGGAGAACTCTAAAACTTATAATTTGGCCTAAACTAGAGCCTTTCTCTTTACTGCACGGAGAATATCCTACAAACCGTGACCCACGGATGGGACACTCTACATTGTGTTCAAATTATGGACATAAGATAGCCTTCTACCTTGTATTCAGTTTATTTTTAGTCATTATTATATGGTTCTAAGTTCCGTTCCATATTCAACTTTAATTATGTGATTTGAAACGAAAATGATGAAATAATTAATAAGCTCTTAAAGCTTGTCTGCAGAGGTTTAAAATTTATGAACTTATATAGTTCAATATAAAAGAAATTCTTTAGTTCGATCTAATGTGACACAAATTACATAATTCCATAAAAGTTAGAATAAATGCTTTAAATTTTTAAAGAGATCTAGTAGGTAAGGCTGCTATTCGAGACAAAATTCCTGTAGCCCAAAATATGAAGGTGAATTTGCAATAGTGAATATCCTGCTATCAACTTTACTGCGAAACATTTCCAAGAAAATTGTAAACCGATAATAAATACAATAACTACACATTTCAGAAGAACTTTAGCGAATGATGTAAAATTACATCATTTATTTATTGATAGCTCATTCTGCAGAGATCTTTGTAAATAATTTCTATACTTTGAAGAAAGGTATTTGACCAAACCACTATTTGATGTTTTTCTTATCTCTCTTTCAATCTTATCTGAAACACATTATTACACAGTAAATTTGACATTGACTTGAATTTGTTGCAACTCTGTGTATTAACTATTCAATTTCATCAGAGTAAGGACTATGAGAAAAATGTTTGTATTCTTATACGTGTATGTATATTTTGATAAGTTAAATTATAGAGTGGTTGTTTTTATTATACTATTACAATGCTATTTGTGACCATTACTAGCCACATATTTGAGTAGTACTAACCATTTTGGAACTTTAACACCAAATGAAAAAGCGTAGGTATTCATACAGACTTGATTAAAGAATTGAATGTGATCTTCATCCCACAGCAGTACTAAAGACAATTTTGATATGTAATTGTAATTTATCTATAATACATTGTTAAATAAATCTTATAGTGCGATAGAAATCTCGGATTAAGTTTGGTTAATGGTTAATGGTTTTCAATGGTTTTCACAGGCCATGCCTGTGACTGAATTGGAGATGGTTTTGTGAATCCCTGAGGAGATAAATATAACGCAAATTTGTTAAAACTATATATTTTGTTCAGAACCAATAAATATTTTTAAAACATTTAAAACAACCAGAACTATTAATTATTATATATATACATATATTATTATTCCTGGCGATAGTCGCGCTTTCTTTCGCCGCCCCCGGAGGATCTTTGATTGGAATTCTCAATCTGATCCCTAATATGAGTTACAGCGTCATCCACATCCCCTTTGTAGTCCCCGTAAACAGAAACTGAGCTCATATCGTAGCCGCCCGAGTTTTTGTTCACCTTAATTTTGACCCAGTATTTTTCCTCAATATTCCGGATGTTGGTGCCCCCTTTACCGATCACCATTCCGACCTGGCTGCTGTTAATCTCAATTTTATCGGAGCACTTGGAACTCCTTTCTGGTCGCCGGGAGTTGTTGTCCCCCCGGGGGCCTCCACGATCATCGTTGCGCCAGCTGGCTCCTCCATCGCTCCTGCGCTGGCCTTGGCCCCGGTGCCCACGTTGGCCATTGTAGTCCCTAAACTCCCTCCGGGAACTGTTCGTGAAGGGTCGCCCCTGGTGGAACGTCCGCGGCGGAGAAGATCTGCTTTTCTTGTTGGCCTCATGGTCGTCCCAGTTCGTGCATTCATTGTCCCAATCTTCTACGGACATTTTGTTTTCGCTTTTTTCGCTCACTAAGCTCCTCAAGTTATCACAGGCAAATCACGGTTTTTTTTTTTAAGGAACTCTTTTAATGCTGTTCAGTAACTTCACATCCGGTGATCTACTTCCTTACTTGGTAATGCCGAATGAAAAATCGAATTCGTTTGTTTTATTTCCACGCCTGCTACGATTTCCACAAAAATTTCACCGCTTACTTTCATATAACCGCCACAAGATTACAAGGTATGCTCATGTAGATTTTGACACTTCGTCGTGACGTACTTTTGGACAATTTTGTATGAAAAATCGGGAAAATTAATTTTAATTATTTTTTAGTAATAGTACTATAAATTGCTATTGGCATAATCGGTAGTAATGAAAATTTGCAATTTTTTAAAATATAACTTGAATTCGTGAGACTAATGGCATTTAAGTAAAAAGAGATTTCTTCCGTGGGGAAAATGTAAACAAGTTAAAATATTTTGAAATATGAATTAAACTTTCCTAAAATTTTAATCGTTGTAGGTTACTGAAGAATTTATAAAAGATTATGAAGATAGAATCGAATATCGGATAATTTCAGTAGTCGAACGATTAACTTGGAGAAAATACCATTTGATTTTCGGTTATAATGCTGAAACTTGTTATTACTTAAACACATACAAATAATGCATTTTCATTTTCTATTCCAAATTGGTACCTTCATGTACGTACATATATCACCAAAATTCAACTGATAATATGATTCTTTTATATAAAATAAAAATGGTGTTATTCACAAAATATTGGGGAAGTCAATGTTACAATATCTCTATATTTAAATGAAATGTTAAGTTTAATACTTAATTGCATATCTTTACAGCCTTTTTTAATTTTTCTTTAACATATTTTTTTCCCCCTTTTTAAATTTTACTTTTTCTTTTATCACTTCAAAGTACGGCTAGTGGAAATTTTAAAAAATATATAAAATATGCATATGTTTTGTGTTAAAAATTGTATACCTTTAATATAGAACTAGAATAGAAACACAACATATCCATTTAGATTTAAGACCGTTTTAGGTTGGCATTAAAATAATTTACGGTTTCTTGCTATCTTAAACCAAAAAAATAGCATGTAGTACGCGTAAGTTGATCCATGGACATAACATACAATAAAATCCGAAAAACAATTTTAATATGATTTAGTTTCCTCAAACAAATCGTGACTAAAAATTTGATTTCTTATAAATTAAATCTGTATACAACCTTGTTCACAAATGTTAAGATCAAGGAAGTTTTTTCAAATTGATCGAATAGTATTTTTCCATATTATCGGCGAAAAATCCGTTCCCAAAATTAGCATAACCTTTCTACCCTTGTTTTTGCATTTAAATAAAAGTTAAAAGGTATACTAATAATCGTTGAATATTATTTTAAAATCGACTTAAAAATTCGCGAAAAAGCTCTTCACAATAGCTTCTTAACAAAGTATTAAGAAAATTAACTTTGATGCATTTTCTAACAAATAATTTAATCTTAAAATATGTGGATTTAAATATAGATATAAACATTTTATTTACAAATTCATATAGCTCAGAAATTCTGAGTAAAGTCTTCCCTGCAAACGTTTTGTTTTCATAAACAATGTAAAATATGAGAGTGGAATACGAGATAATAACTAGGCTATTTATTGTGGTTGAAAAGATTGTTTAATATTTTTTAAATCTGTTAAAATCATTCAAGTGCATCGATCTTATCCTTCAGCGTACTACGGAAAATGCCTTAAGAATAATTAACAAGACTTATCAGGAGGAAACAATAACAACGTAAAAGTAAGAGATGTTATGTTCTTTTGAAAAAAAAGTTGTATATGATAAGCATTAATTACCAAGTCGAAAGTAATTGACGTGTAACCTCTACCGAATTCTATTAAAACATGAAAAAACATTACATCAATTTTTTTTATTATGGAATTCAGTTTTAAAAATAACATAAAAAATTACAAAATAATTCATTACTTCCAGAAATGGTGCGAATGTAATTTGGTTTAATACCTACAAATACGAACATTAAATTATTCAAATTGACCATACGAAATATATAAAACTACCTTCTTCCTCCTCCTCGACGTCCTCCGAACCCAAATTGAGATTCCTCCTTTGCTCTGCGTTCTTTCATAGCTGAGAATCGATTTGCCATTTTACGCAATTCATGTGGAACTTCTTGATTGGCTTCCTCAAGAATATTTATTAATTCTTTGGCTGATCTCCAATCTTCCCGTATAACAAAACTGATTGATGTACCCTTTTTACCAGCTCGACCAGTTCTGCCTACCCTATGCACATACTCTTCAATGTTACGCGGAAAATCATAATTAATAACATAACTGCAATTAATGGAGCATAAGGTGATTTTGTTACTTTATTTACTTGTTTTAAATATTTACGTTATATCTTCAATGTCAAGTCCCCGGGATGCTACATCAGTCGCTATCAATATTCGAACCTCTCCAGAGGTTATGTCTGCAATTGCTTGCTCTCGATCATACTAAAATTGAACCTCACTTACATTACCAGCATTAACGATAAATAACTTCCTTAAAATAGTTAAGTCCATAACCAGAGGGAATTTAATAATTACCGGGGGAAGAGGAGAACTCTAAAACTTATAATTTGGCCTAAACTAGAGCCTTTCTCTTTACTGCACGGAGAATATCCTACAAACCGTGACCCACGGATGGGACACCCTACATTGTGTTCAAATTATGGACATAAGATAGCCTTCTACCTTGTATTCAGTTTATTTTTAGTCATTATTATATGGTTCTAAGTTCCGTTCCATATTCAACTTTAATTATGTGATTTGAAACGAAAATGATGAAATAATTAATAAGCTCTTAAAGCTTGTCTGCAGAAGTTTAAAATTTATGAACTTATATAGTTCAATATAAAAGAAATTCTTTAGTTCGATCTAATGTGACACAAATTACATAATTCCATAAAAGTTAGAATAAATGCTCTAAATTTTTAAAGAGATCTAGTAGGTAAGGTTGCTAATCGAGACAAAATTCCTGCAGCCCAAAATATGAAGGTGAATTTGCAATAGTGAATATCCTGCTACATATCAACTATACTGCGAAACATTTCCAAGAAAATTGTAAACCGATAATAAATACAATAACTACACATTTCAGAAGAACTTTAGCGAATGATGTAAAATTACATCACTTATTTATTGATAGCTCATTCTGCAGAGATCTTTGTAAATAATTTCTATACTTTGAAGAAAGGTATTTGACCAAACCACTATTTGATGTTTTTCTTATCTCTCTTTCAATCTTATCTGAAACACATTATTACACAGTAAATTTCACATTGACTTGAATTTGTTGCAACTCTGTGGATTAACTATTCAATTTCATCAGAGTAAGGACTATGAGGAAAATGTTTGTATTCTTATACGTGTATGTATATTTTGATAAGTTAAATTATAGAGTGGTTGTTTTTATTATACTATTACAATGCTATTTGTGACCATTACTAGCCACATATTTGAGTAGTACTAACCATTTTGGAACTTTAACACCAAATGAAAAAGCGTATTCATACAGACTTGATTAAAGAATTGAATGTGATCTTCATCCCACAGCAGTACTAAAGACAATTTTGATATGTAATTGTAATTTGTCTATAATACATTGTTAAATAAATCTTATAGTGCGATAGAAATCTCGGATTAAGTTTGGTTAATGGTTAATGGTTTTCAATGGTTTTCACAGGCCATGCCTGTGACTGAATTGGAGATGGTTTTGTGAATCCCTGAGGAGATAAATATAACGCAAATTTGTTAAAACTATATATTTTGTTCAGAACCAATAATTATTTTTAAAACATTTAAAACAACCAGAACTATTAATTAATATATATATATATTATTATTCCTGGCGATAGTCGCGCTTTCTTTCGCCGCCCCCGGAGGATCTTTGATTGGAATTCTCAATCTGATCCCTAATATGAGTTACAGCGTCATCCACATCCCCTTTGTAGTCCCCGTAAACAGAAACTGAGCTCATATCGTAGCCGCCCGAGTTTTTGTTCACCTTAATTTTGACCCAGTACTTTTCCTCGATATTCCGGATGTTGGTGCCCCCTTTACCGATCACCATTCCGACCTGGCTGCTGTTAATCTCAATTTTATCGGAGCACTTGCAACTCCTTTGTGGTCGCCGGGAGTTGTTGTCTCCCCGGGGGCCTCCACGATCATCGTTGCGCCAGCTGGCTCCTCCATCGCTCCTGCGCTGGCCTTGGCCCCGGTGCCCACGTTGGCCATTGTAATCCCTAAATTCCCTCCGGGAACTGTTCGTGAAGGATCGCCCCTGGTGGAACGTCCGCGGCGGAGAAGACGTGCTTTTCTTGTTGGCCTCATGGTCGTCCCAGTTCGTGCATTCATTGTCCCAATCTTCTACGGACATTTTGTTTTCGCTTTTTTCGCTCACTAAGCTCCTCAAGTTACCACAGGCAAATCACGGTTTTTTTTTTAAGGAACTCTTTTAATGCTGTTCAGTAACTTCACACCCGGTGATCTACTTCCTTACTTGGTAATGCCGAATGAAAAATCGAATTCGTTTGTTTTATTTCCACGCCTGCTACGATTTCCACAAAAATTTCACCGCTTACTTTCATATAACCGCCACAAGATTACAAGGTATGCTCATGCAGATTTTGATACTTCGTCGTGACGTACTTTTGGACAATTTTGTATGAAAAATCGGGAAAATTAATTTTAATTATTTTTTAGTAATAGTACTATAAATTGCTATTGGCATAATCGGTAGTAATGAAAATTTGCAATTTTTTAAAATATAACTTGAATTCGTGAGACTAATGGTATTTAAGTAAAAAGAGATTTCTTCCGTGGGGAAAATGTAAAGAAGTTAAAATATTTTGAAATATGAATTAAAAGTGCGATTATTTGCATCACATTAAATGGAATTAGATAAAATAGAAAGCTTGAACAACTAATAAATACGTTTTATTAAGCTGAAAGTATAACTGTATCATAAAACTTATTATTGCTTCTTTTATTATTTCTCTACACAGGTTACAAAAAAATAAAACCAGCTACCTACGTAGGTAACATTGCGAACGACTCGGGAACCTCTTTGCTTAAATCTTTTCCTAGGATAGACGGGATGAGGTCTTTTTATATTATGTATTACGTAGAATTTGGGATTTTATCTAGCGCTCATATTAAAAAACCTCTGAAACACAATCACAAGGTGTTTTAAGTTTAGTTACATACAGAAGAATCCGTGCATTTTTAATTATCTTCCTCATTTTTGGAAAAATTCACAACCATATTAAAATATTCTTTATAGCTTTGGGGAGAAAGACTTTTTAGCTTAATAAACCGTATTAGTTGTAAAAGATTGTTATTTTATTTAATTCCATTTAATGTGATGCAAGTAATCGCACTTTTAATTCATATTTCAAAATATTTTAACTTGTTTACATTTTCCCCACGGAAGAAATCTTTTTTTACTTAAATACCATTAGTCTCACGAATTCAAGTTATATTTTAAAAAATTGCAAATTTTCATTACTACCGATTATGCCAATAGCAATTTATCGTAATATTACTAAAAAATAATTAAAATTAATTTTCCCGATTTTTCATACAAAATTGTCCAAAAGTACGTCATTTGACGTTCCTTAAAAGCAATATGGCGAAATCGGATTATCAAGTGAGCATACCTTGTATTCTGTATACCGTAGCCGTATTCAGAAACTAATTCCAGAACGATTGGGTTGAACCCACACTGTTCAGAAATCGGGCGGAACGAGCTCCCATGCTGTTCAGAAATCGAAGTTCCGATTCCGGAACGAGGTTCCAATCGTTCCGAATTTTTCTTGGATTTAAAGGAATGACATTCTGGTTTGAATATAAAAGTGTCAACTGTTCAGAAACTCGCCTCAACACGGGTGGTTCTAAGTAGTTCCTCGTTCTAGTTCCGGAATTAGTTTCTGAGTACGGCTCGTGTTTTATTTCTATATGTCAGTGGTGAGAACTGTCAAAAGTGTGCACCATTTGAAACAGATCCAAAACATCTGTCTCTACAGTTTGACAATCTCTGTTGCAAGATAATTGCGAATTTGTGGAGTTATTTGAATTTGAATTTTAAAAATCGTGTAAAAACCCTGAATCCAGCTAAAAATGCAGGCGTTTCTGAAAACAGGGGAGACTACAGGCTTTGATAAAACAACTCCGGGCACGTCGGACGGGGGATCACATCACGAGAGGCGCAAACCTCCTGCACCATGGGTGGAAATAGTAAATACGTTTTGAATAAAAATAGATGGTCAAAAGATATTCTATACTCAAATAGGAAATAATTTAATATATACACATTGTAAAGATGGCTAATAAGCATGTGCCTGGTGAAATCTAAATTTTCTATTATTCTGCGAACAATACCATGAATAGAAAGCAAAGGACAGGTACGAACAAAGCAATTTGCTAAGAAAAACGCCCACCTGTGGACCGGAAATCTGCAAAAATCAAACACAATTTTCCTAAATACTCCCAAATGCAAAATTTTCCCTTAGTCACCCAATTCATCTAGGGGTATCCCATTGGAACGAAATCATCTGTTCCTGGTTCGCACGATAGGAGTAGGTAACCTAAATCATCGGGCAGGCTGGCCTGGACCGAACAAGGGCCTCCAATCACAAGGATTTCTGGCCTGGTATAATATGACCGGTTCTGGTTCTCCTGTCGAATTTATAGTTCTCCATTAATCTCCGTCACCGTGCCTAGTACCTACTCCTTACACATTTCTGGGAGAATTTCGGGAAAATCTTCTTCTTCTTTTGGAACCTAGACGGACTGGGATAGGAACCATTTTCGCCGGGCGGACGTCACAGGCCAGGGAGTTTGGGGCATTCATACTTAAGTTCCTGAGAAGCCGCAGAAATGCCGAGCACCACCAGCTCCTATACATTTTTCATGAGCTGCAAAGACATTTTTATTATTTCCAGTACTAAAAGGCACCAAAGAGCCCGTCGGCCGGCCGGGCGGGGCAGGGGTGGGTTTTGGCGCATACATTATTCATGCCGGCACCCAAAATTCAGTAGCAAATTGTTTTATGTGTGAGTTTTGTGTGTCACCGGATGTAATCCAGGCGTGTATCCTGATCAAATAGTATCCTGTGGAAGAAGGTTGAGGACGATGTCGCTCAAAGGATGGAAAATAGTTAACGGAATTATATGGGAAGCATGCAATGCATGAGTTCTGTTGACTCATTCCAGAGACCTTCCCGGCCCTGTTCCCTTTCTGTTCCTTCCGGGAGCCCTTTCCAGCGAATAAGTAACATCAGTTTTCGAATTTGCGGAGGTATTCTCATTCAGGCGTAACGTTATATTTGCTTGAGTGTCTGCTCGACTGCCTCTAGCGTCTAATGGATACAGCCGCAGGGATTTTGGGGACTAACCAATTTGAGCCATATTTTCTCTGTTCCCACGGTGTATTTTTATTTTCTTAAGACCATATAGTAAATATTTTGGGTTTTTTTTGCGGTTAATGTAAGTCAGGAAGAGATGACACCCGCAAACGCAGGTCCATGGGAAGGATAAAAAGGTTTTTTTTGCAGAAAACAGACCCATATAATGTAACGCAATTCATGCGTAGAGAACACAATTTATTTATACACTATACAATTTTTTTTTGTGCAAAATTTTAGAAATGAAATTCTGAATTACATAGATTGTTTTTTTTTCCTGAAATCCAAGATGTTCTGTTTTTCTTTATAAAATGTTTATTCTGATTTTTCTGGAGTGCTGTCTTCATGCGTGGTGCATAACTTTGTTTAATATTGAAACTATGGGGTGAGATATTTCTGCAACCCTTAATTTGGTCACAGCCCTAAACGTCAAATTATGAACAGTTTATGAAGCCGAGACCCTATTTATCCACTTAAATTAAATTCCCCCAATTTCTGGATCATGAAAAACGTCCCGAAATAGAATTGCTTTCAACGGGGGTGGCTTTCGTGTATTTTCGGGAGTCTTAACCCGGTGGCGGCCACAATTACCGGGTTTCTTATTGATGATATGCCCCCCCTCAGGACTGTAAAACACTTTCAGTGTTTCTCGGAACCCTTGTCCCCCACATTTGTTGGGTTACAATTTGAAAGTGGCGGCTTTAAGGCTCGAACTCGCGTGCCTCGATCTGACCAGCCCCTGTTCATGTTAACCCCATTAACCCCAGTCGGGCAAGGGTCCCACGATGTTTGACTAATTTGGTTAGGAATAGCCAGCCGCTGTTGACTTATGACTGGCCGCTAGAAGCCAGTTGCTAATTACTAGCACGCAAGCTGTGCCCGACTGTGGAGCATCGAAAAAGTGGCTAATCGGCTTAGGGACTCCCCTGGACCTCGAATCGATATGGTCGGCCCCAACTAATTTCAATTTCAACCACTGGACCAGCCGTTCGTCCGGCAGTGGCGGCGGCGGCAGCCAACGGTGGCGCGGGGGCGAATCGAATTAATTTGTACGGTCGACGATTCGGACTTGGATGTCCATTCTGACGACAAATTTATTGGCTCCTTTCTTTCATTACACTCAAAATTACCCCCTTGTAATGGGGGCCCCAAACGACTCCCAGTCGACGGCTCTTTATCATTCATGGGGCCCTCCTTGAAAGAAGCAATTTCCTTGCCACTTATTCCTGGGCCATATGCCTCTTTGTGACATAAATCGAATACGTTTACCCTCAACAAGGAGGTCTGCACCAACCCCGGACTGCGGATGGATGGATTGAATTTTGGACCGATACCGCCCGCTGTCGCTGTCGTCGCTTTTGTAGAACAGTCCCATCCGACGATAGTCCCCACCGCTGTCGATTCTCGTCAAGACAAATTGAATTATTTATCATTTTCGCACGAGAGGTTTATTGAATCATTTGAGAGCACCAGCAGCAATAGCAGCATCCCTGCTCTTGAGGCCGCAATTTTCTATTACCCTGGTGCTCATCCTAGATACTATTCGTAGAATCAGAGGGGCCCCCAGAATCCTTATAGCGAATAATCCATCATTTGCCTCTGCCAGCCTGCCTGGGAATCGTGGATTCTGGATCCTGGATTCCGGATTCCGGGCAGAGCCCCTGTTGATACTTCATAATCCAATTTGCGTTATTACGCAGAAAATTGCCTTTCGCAGATTTTTCTCTCTGCTCGCGCACATTTCTGCCATTCAACATCCGAACAGTTTTGTTTTCAACCACCACGCCGCCCCATGGCCCACATTCTTGGGACAATTTCATTTTTGAGGCCTCTCAGTATTTGAGAACTTAAAATAGAAATAGGATTTCCAAGATTACTCTTCTACCCTTGCAAATTTATAAGATGTGTATATTAATTCAACCCTAAATTAGATCTTGAAATTACAGATATATGAGATACTAAAATTTTCATGTTGCAGTGCATTAAGAGCATGAAAGTGTTTCTCAAAGGGAAGTAGGAAGAAGGACACTTACTCCTCATTGAGAAGAGGTCATACGAATTAGATAACTTAAGTATCTAATCTAATTTCTCTAGTAATACATAAATAAGAGATGGTAAAGATAACGAAAAGTAAGAAATCATTATTTATTTATTTATTTATTTATTTATTCCACGGGAATACACCCAGTAACTAAGATACAAGATTGCTTAAAAATAGGTGGCAGGAATAACAATGGCAGTATGATGAAATATACCTACATACATAAGTATATCGCCTATATCATAACAAAACAGAGTAGTGAAGTTAAAGCCTATGACTGAGAAATGCAACTAGAAATAGCGTTATAATACTGATTCAGTGAGATAAACTTCAAAGCAAAAACTTAATAATAAGTGGCAGGAATAACAATAACAGTCTGATTATATGTACATTGCCTATACCATAACAATAATAAAGCAATGAAGCTAAAGCATATAGGTTCAACGACAAAAGACTATAAATAAAGTTATAATACTAATTCCGCAATTTCTAAATAGGAAGTAATGACTTAAAATCAACCAGCATTTAAAGGGTTGAGTTTAGAACTGCAGAACTTTACATATAAATATAACGAGAAAAAAATAAAATTGTTTATTTTTTTTCTTTTTTAATTTATATCTAGTAGAGTAGGGCATAAAAGTAAATTTATACCCTATACTCTAAAATGCGCACTCGTAGTAATATTGTTTTTGGTCCGAATTTTCTTTTTTAGTTGTTAATTAGATTATTTAGTTTTGACATGAAAAAATTACGTTATTGGGTGTAATTAAATTTATTTTATTTAAATTTTTATTAAAAGTAATTAGAAATTGACAAAGTTTTTCAAATATAATTGAGTTTCTCGAGTGCTGACTGTACTGCGCTCACTTAAAAGACTAGAGTTTCATCATTTTTACGAATTTCGACTTAAAAATGTGTGCTCTTACTTCTAAAAGTATGTACTTTCTAGAAAATGCAAATGGTTAGGTATATAAATATTGCAAATCTCTGCAATGATTAGATATGAGATCTTCCAAAATGTTTCATTTAAGCTGAGAATTTTTGATCAAACTAGATTTAAAACTTCGGTTCATACAGTTATATAAAAGCTTTCATCTCTATCGGAACCAATTTGTTTGAGTAATTGACGACAAGGTTTTTTTTTAAATTCGCTCTATTTTTTTGATAAACTCCAAACGTATTTTTTCGCATCATCAAAATTTCTCATAAAAAGATAAACGCTATTTGGTTTGTTCGCTTTTGAGTTGCATATACAATTCAGTTGCGCGAAACTAAATTGGATTCAATTAAGTTATCCAAAATCAATTTATTAGTGATTGAGCTTTACGCAATCGTGTCTCAAGAGCACAATATGCACGCAATGGAGGTTCGGACATTTAAAGTGCGTAAAATCAAGTTGCACGCAATCGAGTTGCCCATGAGTGAATCAAATTGCCCGCAATGGTCACACAGGAGCATAGCGCACGCCATTGCGTTGGAAATAATTGAATTGTACAAAATTGAATTTTACGCATTCAAATTGTGCGAGCTGAAATTGTATATGTATATGAAATTTTCTATAGAGATAGTAGGTATATAAATTCAACCATACAGTTTAATGTCCTCGAGGCCTCGAGCTGAAGAGTTGAATTGGTATGAGGAAAATTTCATTTGTTTTCAGACTGAATTGAAACTTATTTTCACGCCTTCTACAACCATTCAGTCGAGTCAATTTTTATTCTGTCTCCGGCCGGAGTTAAGGACTTTCTTTGGACTATTCTTTTGTGAGTGAGAACTCGACTTGAATGGAACTCTTTTGAGTTTTCCACAATTTCATCTGCCTTCTGCCCTGAAAATCTTTTTGAAACCAGAATGGAGGGAATTTATTGTGGCTAGGGCAGAAAGCCAGCCCCATTTCGTCTATCCACGTGCTCTACGTCCTTCGTATCCATCCATATCTTAGCCAGACAAGCTTCTAGCGCTCGTCATTCGGAGGATGATTCGTCCATACTTAGAGTGATTTGTTCGCGGACAAAGGGTTTTTTTTTTTTTTTTTGCTATCCTATCCCTTTTAAAGAGTGCATGAAGTTTGCATGAAAACAATCCGGAGGAGGTGGGTATGGGACCCTTCTATCCCCGTCTTGAGACTCCATTCAACAGTCAAAGTGTATCAATCTTTATATAAAACGATTTGCACGGCCGACGGAGACTAATGGTTGATATCCGAGCCCGGGAAAGGACATTTGGATTCATTGCAGAAATGATTAATTATATTTTTGTGCTTAGGGCAATGCTTAAAAACGTCCAAATAGAAAACGAAGCATCCTGAGAGAACCGCCCGGGATCCAGCCTTCATGTCCGCCCGGAATCGGGGGTCTCATTGTCTTCTTTAATGGATTTTTACTTTTTGCCCGAAGACGCCCAGTTGGGGACAATGATTCTGTCATTTTGAGACAGATGAGCCGAAGGGCTGGAAGGGAGGGCTCCTGAGATAAGAAGTCCGACCCGAAGGGCATACCCGGGCACCGATGTTCCAAGAAAATCGGTCCAGGCAATGTTAGCAAAGAAAGGTAATTTCTGCTAAGTCAACCGTGCTAATGTTTGTTTCAGGTAATAAAGGATTTCATCAACTGTAATCGATTGCTCAAGAGGAACAGTCTGCAGTTGTAAATAAAAATGAGGCCAAGATAGGGAAGGGTCACCTTAAGCAATCTGCACCCTTAGGTGAGTGGGGGATGACTCTTGTTTGCTTCTGGCGATTGAGTGGCTCGGGGGAAGGTCGTGTGCATAGAAGATAACCAGTCTCGTCCCAGCCAGGAGCACTATGCCCAGAGTCCTGGAAAAATGGTGTAAATCCACCAGGATCTGGGGGTAATCACCCTCGCCCCAATAAATAAATCCCTGGCCTCCACTTAACTGTGGCATCGAGTGTACTTGACCTGCACCCAAGCAGATCTTGAAGATGTTGTGGCCAAGAATATAAGGAATGAAAAATAACGCGGCTGAGAGGACGGACGATTTTGTGTCGAAATCTTTAAGATCGCGCCCGCCCGTTGTCCGCCCCAAGAAAGACGTCGAAGTCGATGAAGACGACGATTTCGACGACAACACTTCAGAAGCCACATTATCATCGTGGTAAACTTTTAATGTGGCTGGCGGGCAGACCATCGTCTTGTAAGTGCCTTCCCCCCGCCAAAGTTGCTCCTAAAGTTATCGAACTTGATGAATCCCACGAATAAGTTTCTCGACAGCGACTTCCCGGTTGCTTCTTGAACGGTTCGAGTCAAACGCTGGATAATTCACTCAGAGTCGAGTGAAAAATGCTGCTCACTTTGGTTAGCTCTTTTTTGGTTAATTAGTTTCGTCGGTTCCTTCACTTGCAGCAAAGTTTTAAGCGATCCGAACAACTTTAGAGCAGGGCAAAAGGAGACTCCTTTAGAAACTTTCTGACACCAGTCAATCGAAATGGACTGACACCGCGAAACTCGATAACGATTAAGTAAAGGTTTTTTTTGTCTAAACTTGATTTACGAACCTTATTTTATTTTATTTAAAAGGTAAAATAAAATATCAGCTCCCACTGGCTTGTCTTAAACCATATTTGAAAGCCAACTTCTAAAAATTCACAAATTTTGGACTGTATAGTGTTGTAGACATCGATAGTAGAAATTTCCTTAAGATACTGAAGAACAAGAATGCAATGATTGCAGACAATATGTATCTTCTTTAAATTCTACTTACTTACTAGTTTTTTGAAAAAGGTCAAATCTCTGGTAGGTTTTTATATAGTTGCAAAAATGAAACGTAATCATATCCTTTGTCATTTTTAATTGAATATATACTTAATATTTTAGTTTTTTGCGAAGTTTTACTACATATCATGTAGAAATATTTTTGCCAGCCACAGTGTAATTTTGTATGACTATACTTGAATTCTATGAAAGGTTACAAAATCATTGGTTTGCATTTTAATTAATTTGAAATGAAATAATATAAAATTTAACTTATACAAATGTGTGTCTCTCTATTATTCTTTCTTGATTCATATAGTCACAGCTCTCAAGAAAGACTCATGGTATAACTAAGCTCTCTAGAAAACAGCGTATAAATCTATGAAAGTTGGTCGTTCTCCATCTGTAAATTAGTAACCAATTTAGCACGACACAGCGGACAGGAATAAATTCCTTTTTACGGAGCGGAAACGGCTGTAGAGGATGGGATAGAAAGTTTACAACTGCCGGAATATTTAATGTGCCTTCCTCGGCGCCTATCAGTTCCTTCCTTGTGCAGTCCACCAGACCAGAGGATCGACACGAGCCTGCGGGCGTCCTTTTGATGTTCCCTCGGGAACATACACAAGGACGCATGCCGCCACTATGCCTATATTAGAGCGTGCTTCCTGAACCCTCCCCCGTCTCAATTTTCCCTGTTCCCGCGGCAGTGCCCCAATACAAATGGACGTATGCAAAACGAGAAATTTGTTTACGTCGTCATTAAATATTGACTAACGTGGAGAGACCAACATTAATTTCAGTAATTGTGTTATTATGCAAATGAATGTGCCCTACTGGCTGCGGTTCTTCCACCACTAACTATTACAGGGTATTAGGAAATTTGCATAGGACTGATTTGAGCCGCAAGAAGTCAAATGAGCAAAAACAGCTGAGTGCACGGAGCTCCTTCTGCCTCCTCCGGAATTCTTATTCTTACGTAATTTTTTGGCCTGTTACAGGAGTAATTCTAATATGCTTTTTTGTTTTTTTTTCTCGACAGGTAAGAACTGGAAGTTTTGATTTATTCAGCTACAGAAAATGAGAATTTTGAATGAGGATTGCAAAATGTAAGTGGTAATTTTTGTTTTTAAAGTTTTTATGAATTTTATATTACCTTATAAGCTAGTATCTCTCCCACGGCCGTCTATATTTAGGTATAAAAAACTTGTATAAAAATTAACCCTATACGATCACTTTGGGTAGAAGATTTATAAATAAAAAATACACACAATGGTAATTCAGTAATGAAAATTACTTTGTAATATATTCTATACATATCAGAACTTTAAATAACTTTAAAAATTTCTGTGATAAAGACTATTACAACAAACACTATCATCTAAAAGACATACCAGGTTCATAAATATTAAACAGAGCTAATAAGTTCGGCGAGCACTTTCAAAATGAAGCGACCCTTAAAATTTGTAGGGTTACGTTTTATAAAATCTAGCATTAAAAACTCTGTTGAAAATATAATCCAATTATATATGCTACTACTCAATCTAAGATCAAATAATACCAAAAGATCCACAATTGGTATAAATTACATGAAGTTTTTTACTTTTCCTTTTTCCAGTGTTCAAAGCTTTAAGCAAAATTTACTAAATTTGATAATGAACTGAATTACAATTTATATAGCTATTGATTTATTTAATTTACTTTATAGTGTGAGAAATTAAAGGTCTCATATAAAATATTTACTCAAAACAATCGTCTTCTTTCTTATACGCCTTGTATATTTGATGAACCCTTTTGCAAATGTCTAAAATATAAAAGACGAAATTTTAATGAACACCATAAAATTTATATTACTCTTAGTGCCATATGAACCTTACTCTGAGTGTGGAGTATGTGACAGAATTTTTACGGCACAATTAATTGCTTTTAGCCCTTGTAACCGTCGCCTAATGGGTGCTCCTTGAGATTCATCAAATAGCTGCCATATCGAAGCTTCGGGACTATAAAGCAAAATATTCCTTTTAGTTAGGGCCGTGGCGCCATTTCCGGATCTGTACCGAACTACGCTGCTGTTCCAAAAGTCAAAAACATAGGAGAAGAAAAGTGGACCTATCACGGCCATATGCTAAGGCCCGAGTTATTTCCAAACACTTCCTTTTATTATAAACAAGAATTTAATGGAATACATACCAGATGCCACAAGATATATTGCCTCCTTCAGTGCCATTGAAAATCCATCAAAACGTGATACCAAATATCTGATAGACGTGCAAAAACTTTTTTATGGAAATTTCCCATATTTTTTTTTTTTTTTTTTGTATGTCCCTCGATCACCCACCCCCGCATGCACGCGTCCATGCACAGGGTGACGAGGGTTAGTGGTCTTTTGCTTTTTGTGACATCGACACGTACCGCACCGTTTCGTTGGCTTAAAGCGTTTTTCTGCCATTGACACTGGGGCACACGAATTAAAATTCATAAAATTCAATTGGTACACGAAAACCTCGTGTCGGATTTGTATTTTACCCTGTTCTAAAGCTGACCCGCACCAATTTTTACAAATGAGTTATGTGAAAGTGTTGCGCAACGTGTCCTAGCAAAAGATTACTTTTGTGGCTGGTTTTAGTCAAGGATCAGACTATTGGTCAAAGGATCCAATTAATGGTACCCAGATATAGGTAGAGCCTTGCTTGAAAAATTCGACTGGAAAAATCACAAAGTGAGAGAGGATTAAGATATTTGAATTTGGTAAGATTAATTCTCAAAATCTAAAAAATTGAGTATCAGTACGCGAAAATATAATTCTTTCTCATGGTCGAATAACGAGTATGACTTAATTTTAGTGGTCTACTCTACTTATAATAAAAATTGGTAAGCAAATGTGAATTTAACTTTTCTAATAACAATTAAGGATCAAAGAAGAATGAGTGCTTTTTCTCAAAATTTTAACAAAAATGTATGACTTATATATAACCTCATACGCATTAAAATGATTTAAACATTTTTAGACATAAATTTTTTAATTACCTATTCTGAGTGTGGGACGGAATTAATTTTATGAATATCTATTTTTATAAAATTTAGGAAAAGTAAAATTTCCATCATTTAGAAATTTTAGTAAGGGCTTTTCGCAAGAAAATCGGCTATTTATAAAATAAACTTAATAGAAGTACATATATTAATATAACAAACAAAAGTCAGACAGAAAAAATAAAATTTGCTTGCTTTGGATCTCTTTTACGTCTAGGTAATATTTTATGTTAAAAATATCCTGAAAGTCGAAAATAAAGATACACAATTCCTCTGCTTACATATCCCTTTTGCTTATTTATTAACTTATTTTGTAGCATCATTTGTAGAAGTTTTTGAAACACGTTTCGCCCACTAAAATGATTTTCAAATTTTCTAACATAACAACATTTCCTACATTAAAGGCTTGAAATTCAAGAGAAATTCAAATTGCTCCCCTGTTCTGCCCATCTTACCTGCTGTAATCCCCCCCATTGCTCCTTCGGTGTTTTTCCCCTAAACAACTCCCGGATTACGGCTGATGGAAGAAGTACAAATTCCAAGGAAGACAAGTTCCTTAAGGCCCAGTCAGGGTGGAAAATTTAAATTCTCCAAAGACGTTTCGAGCGATTCAAATGAGATTTATCAGGCGGCGCGCGGTGGCGGTACACTGGAAAAGGTGGGAAAGGAAAGAAGGCACAGGATCCAATAAACAGTGACGGCAGGTAAATCCTTGCAAATAGCTGTTAAAAGTCATTTATCTAAATTACCAATGCCCACCTGTTGGAAGTTATCCTTTTTCGATTTGGGGGCGCAGGGAGTTAACCAGAGAATATATTTTCTCGGATAGTGCTTCCCCCGCGTGTCGTAGCATAGTTCGTGCCAAGAAAGGACTCAATTCTGTGCACCTCGATGTGCCTGGGCCAGACTTTACCAGGATTAAATTTATTCAATCCGCCTGCAACTGGCCTGTAATTTAATTACTCTGGTACACATTCATTCCCTATTAAGGACTTTAACTCAATTACGATTAATGACTAAAGTCTGATCGTGTCGCCAAGGAGCCCTTCCACGGCTAGAGCTAGTAGATGCACTTCCACGGGGAGAAATTTATTAGCGGTTTTACGTTACTTTTAAAAGGTTTATACCCAACGACACGGGGTACAGAGACCCAAGAATTCCTGTGTGATTAATTTTCGTAAGGAAAATGTCTCTGGATTTTGTGTCCTGCGTTAATCACGCAGTACCATTAAAATTTCAGGAATGGCAAAGCAGGACACCAATTCCGGTGGTGAAAGGCCATGCTTTAGGAGGAGACTATAATGAAGCTCCTTCCACGTCTCATCCATAATGCACACGTATGAGAAATGAATACATCTGTCGACCACATTAACTTAATTATCTAGACCTGCTGTAATTTTTATTCCGGCTGTCCTAGGGCTGCCAACCCCCTCCCCAGCAGCTTCAGGGGTCCTTTGGTAGGTCGTGCCATGGCTCCTTCTTCTGAAGGGCTCCAGGGCGAAAGATGCTCGCCCAGCATCCGTCGCCTTCAAGGCACACTGCCGGATACCAAAGAAGAAGGTGTTGCGAACGTGACCTAATCTTCTGAGGATATCTGGCTCTTCTAACGAAATTACCCTCCCCTAATGTGAAAATATATGCCAGGTCACGGATAATAGCAAAAAACCTCCGAGCAAATTGGCATCCCTGGGCTCTGTCTTTGGCCTGGGAGAAAGACATCTTTTTTCCCGTCTCTATGGTCCCAGTCCTGGACAGCATTAGAAAATAGCTTCTAAGTGATTAAACCAAATGTAAATCGGCGGATAATTGAATTGGCGCGAATATCTATAGACATACTCAGAAAAAAGTGATTGGTTTCTAAAACTATTCAGTAAACACTGAAATATATATACATAGTTGCAAAAATTATTATTTTGGTAACATTTACTTAAGTATACATAAATATGCAAAGGAATTAATTTTTTAGTTTTTCGACATAGTCACAAAAATTCCTATTTATTAGTAAAAAGCAATAATCTTTTTTTCAGATAATGGAAGATAATTGAGTCCTTTTATATTCGTACGAAAAAAATTATTTCCATATGTTCTGCTATTTGTTCAGTAGAATTTGGTGTTGACATGTATGTACATATAATGTTTTCTAAAATCCAAAATACATATTATTCTAATATCTGCTAAAGCAAAGTTCACATGGACAAACAAATTTTTCTTTTATTAGTTACTTGGAAGAA
Organism: Machimus atricapillus; assembly: GCA_933228815.1. NCBI lineage: Eukaryota > Metazoa > Arthropoda > Insecta > Diptera > Asilidae > Machimus > Machimus atricapillus. The sequence continues at coordinate 11,709,007 of OW121785.1, forward strand.
ATCGAAATTCACCATGTAAAGCCCAGACTTAAAAATTCGTGTTGATCGGTGTTATAAGCGGTTTTTTGGTTGGGGATCCTGAATGCACTTTTATTCTCAAAAGTGAAATAATTAATCAGAAAATGGGCCCTATGGTCGCATCGGTCCGAGGATAAAATTTCGGCCAATGAATAGGGCCGTCACGCAGTAAACGAGCTGCCTAATCGGGGAACAAAAGTGATGCCCTTATTTTCCGGAAGCGCGAGCGAAATTGCCTTCATCCCAAACCCCGCTGCACCCCATTTTGTCCTATTGGCCACTAGAGCATTAAGTGCGGTTCCATTAAACTTTTCCGCAGCATCCCGCACGCCGTCATGGCGATGCTTTATCCCGTCGAAGGCGGGGGTGGATGGACAGGCGCCCATTGTGCGGCTCAAAGCGAATCGCTTCATTAATTGCTCGTAAAATCCACATCAATTGGCAAGAGTGTTCGCATACAAAAAGAATGAAAAAAAAGGAAGAAAAAAGTCATAGGGAAAGCGGCAGAAAAATTTCATTTTTTCGTAAATTGATCGATGAAAACGTCGATTGGATGTCGAAATGCCTCCGAATAGCATGTTCCAGCCAACCAGCCACCCCCGCCCCCCTCTTGGACGAAAAACGTCGACAAAAATGCAACAAATAACGACAATAATTGCCATTGAACGAGCATTCGAAGTTTTTCGCTAATCGAAATCCAATTCTGGACATTTGCCACCCCGAACCCGGCCGGGATCGAAGCTCCAGGTCCATGGCCGGGTCCTTTGCATTTAACCATTTGGCATGAATGCCATCTGGGTCTTTTGTTTTCCTCCTCCTGGCTGGAGCTCCTTTTTTTTCCTCGACCAATCCCACTTTTTTTTTGTCCTCGTTCCCATCTCAATTGTTTTGCAGCAATATGTTCGTTTCTGCTGCTCCCCGAAAGGAGTCCTTTTCATCTTCGAGCCACCCACACCCCGTCCACCCCGGGTGCATTCTGAGACTCCTCCAGGCCCGGCTTTTATGTGTGATGGGGCCAAAGATTATTGCCGCGATCTTCGATTATTATTGCCAAAGAAGACGTTCGCTATGCTCCTGAATATTTTATCGGGTTCGCTGGCAGAGCATGAAAAGGTAAACAGCATAGCAGAAGCTCCCCAGTTGGATTTTGTCTTTTCCGCCCAACCATTCACTTCCCGGTTTCAGATTAAATTTTCGGCTATTTGTATCCCCTAAAAATTTTTGTGGATCATCCGATAAAAATTATTCATGGTTTTTCGGTCGAGGGGCCACACTCTGACGTAGATTAAGGCAAACCAAAGGTCTACATACAAACCCAAAATGTAACATAAAATCAATATCAAATCTTTAAATTAGGATAATTTAAGTCGCAGTAAAAAATGAGCGGATTTGGATAGAATCCAGGAAAGCTTTAAAAAATTTATAGGGTAAATATTCCAGCAAAAATTTATGTTTCCGTATATAGTCTTAACAGTACCTTTACTATATGTATACATATATTAATTTTTTTAATAGGATTAATAATTGGTTTTTAAGAAACTACACAATATTGTTAGTAGGAATTTCAAAATATGATCAACAATTTTTAAGATATTTACAATTTTGGGAAATTAGTCATCCGTTTATTTAAACATTCATTTAAATATTACAAATGGCTGAAAAATAATTGGTTTGACGATATATGACAAACTTAGATCAAGTAACTTTGTGAATTTAACTATTCACTTTTATTTCGAGCCCTTAAGATTCGAATCTTGTCTTTAAGCCTCTACAAGGGGATAATCTTCAGACTAACAAAATAAGGGTCGAAATTTGAAAGTGGGGTTTTTAGGTGAAGTGGGATTTCCAAAATAGGGTTTCATTTCGTTTTATGTTGCACAGTTTTCGACAAATGACGTGTAAAATGTCTTAAAAAAAATACTTTCCCCTTCCAATTTTCACCGTAATTTGCAAAACAAATATTACAGAAGAAAAAATAACACGATTTCTCTTATAATCTAGAAATTTTTTAGAAATAGCAATAGCAATTTATTCAGGAGTTCGATCATGAAATATTTCTTTTTTATTTAAATTATGGTAGGTACATAACTACAGTTTTCCCAATAATTAACCTTAAGAAATATTTAAAGCTACAAAAATAAATTGATAATAAGAAATTATAAATCACGAGCAACATAAAAAGGTAAACAATGCAGAAGCATTTTAGAATTAGTCCTTTAAATATTTGTTTTCCTTTAGTTTTTCGAGTTCAAATTAAATTTTCTGGTGTTTTTATTTCCAAAAATTTCAGAAAATGTTCTTCCCGAAAAATAATTCATTATTTTGGGCGGTATAGAGGCGGAGGCGCACATCCTAGCACACATCTTGTGCAAATGAAGCCTCGCAGGACTAAAATCTCCTCTTGTCCTTAATTCAAACCTAAAATATTACACAAAGTCAACAAAGTCTTGTCCCTCCCATCGTTTAATTAAGAGAATTGCAAGAGCAGTAAATTTGCAATTAATTATCCGCATCTAGGCTCTGAGCTTCCCAATGCCCATTCCGCCCCAAGGATGTCCCATGCTTTGGGGGGTGACCGGGTGGAGTGGAGGGAGCGGTACAGTGCCATCCAGAAATCCAGTTCAAGCAATAAGGAGCCAGGATCTGGCTGGGAGACAACATTTGTGCAATATGTGCGAGCGCCCAAATTTTAATTATTTAAGGCAAACGACTTAAGTGAATAAATATAGAATTCAATTCCCGTAGATATCAAATGGAACATGATTCCCTGACGGCGTCTAATAAATTATATCACTCCAGAAAATTTACTATTTGCCCATTCCCCTTGTCTTCCGCTTGGAGGACGAGACATCCTTAAGCACATCCATGTGATGTTACTCCTGCCACCTCACGTCTTTTGGGGGTGGAAGTAATCTGGAATTTGGCGACAGCGACAACTCTCCAGAAATCCTTTCGTCGCAGACAAGACACAAAAGCCTCTTCGTTTGCCTCTATGTTTTGTCACCTCGACTCCTGTGCGCCTTAATAAGATTTGCTGCCAGGACGAAGTGACGGCGAATTATTTATGCCGCTCTGATTGCACCTTTATGTTGTCTTCCACGAACCGTGTGCAACCTTCAGCTCATTCTGCTCGGATTCTACATGACTTGTGCTGGCAGAGTTGAAGGACCCTCAAGGATTTTTGTCGCACCGAAAAGGTGCATTCAAAAGATTCCATCTCTCGTTTTTAACGAATTTCGAGTATCGAAGTGAAGTGACGACGATGCTCACGATTCTATGGATTTTTTCACGAGATGTGACCGAACATATGTATTTGTTCTGGGATTATTCATGGCTTTGTTTTCCTGGAAAACTCAACACGAAATATTAGTCTAATTTTGCATTCAAGTATCATTCGAAGAATAGAGCATTATATGGAATTTTAAAGGATGTGTATCGCCTTTTTGATTGATAACAAATTCAAAATGAAATCAATCAATCAAAGACGAAAATTTTAACAATGTTCGAAAGAAAATTTCAACCCTTCCTTTGCTTTTAAAAATCTAGTGATTTCTTTCTCACTTGAAGAAATAAAATAAAATAACAGCAGGATACTTTTTCGTATGGTTCTGCTTTCGTGCTATGAAACTTGTTAATAATAAAAATTTAAAAACACTATTTTTGACACACTTATATATACTTTCAATTACCATTGTTAACACACTGACAGTGACATTCTGTTTTTTCTAAATACATAGTAATATTTTTCGGAAAACAACTGGTGGTGAATTTAAGTCGAATATACTTCTTTAGGATTTTTTGAAATGGGTTCTTATAGAGGCCTTCGGAAAACAAAATTCATATACATATAATGATAACGGATTTTAAGTTTCAAAGAGGTAGAGGTATAATTAGAAGACATACAATAAGTAAATACTTCACAGCAGTCATATTGCAAAATAAAGTTCAAAAAACCTTTCAGAGATGAGCTTTTTAAAGGTGTAAAAAATGGTTTCGTATGTTATTTGATTACTGATATTTTACCAATAAATTAAAAAAAATGGTAACTTAGAAATATTTAATACAATTTTTTATTATTTCTATTCTGGATTTATTGTTGCAATATAATTTAGTATGAGTAGTTTTTTAACAGATTTAAATTTTTTTCCCTGTTAGAATAATTCTTATTTCTAAAAAACCAACCAACCCCCAGGTAGGGGTAATTTTAATGTTGGTTTCATTGAATAGCTTTTTTCAAAATATTGAACACGTACCTACTTTTTGGTTTTTCAATCCGACGTGTATTTCTCGATATACTTTATCGTTTCAGGACTTTCTTCCCTCACACGTGTTTAAATTTCTGCTAACTTTTCGTAAATACATATTATGTTGTGATAAATGAAAATAAATATGTAAATAAATTAATAAAAAAAAAATAAACTAATTAATAAATAGAAAAAAACAACTGAATAGTTGTAACCCCTAAACAATTTTATTAACAGAAAATATGATTAACGATCGTTGATACTTGATAGTGAAGTTAATCGAATCGATTTAGAATTGAAAGTGTTAAAAATCTTATATTTCTAGGGTTATGTGGGTATTTTAGCATAATAGATCTCAAAATTGTGCAAGCAACAATAATTCGCCTAAATTCAGACAACAAAGAGGTCGAATGCTCTTCTTCCGGGGTTTGGGGCTCGGGCGTGACCCAAAAAACAAGACCTAGTTCGGTTCGGGGGCTAGTTAGTGTGTCGTGTCTCGCCGTGAAATCGGCACAAAGCGACAGAGGAGCCTCCACAGGACGAAGGAGGCGCTCGTTCGCCCCAAGCAGAGTTCATTCGTTATTCAGACAACGCCCGCGGTAGATCTGTTAAATTTTAGACGTGTCGAGGCAACCACCTACCTGTTGTCCCTCCCGCAGACGTTCATCTTCAGCGGCACCGTGAGAAACTGCTTAAGTTGTATTAGCCGACAAAATGGGATGAAACAAAGTGAAAATGTCATCCCTCAGGCACAGTCGAGCCCCAAAAGGAGCAGTCTCGGCGTTCTCATCACCGCCCGCCGCCGCCGCCGCCGCTGCTGTCGTTGTCGTCGCCGTCGAGTAGTCGTCAAAGTCTGCAAAAGGCCCGACGAGCGCGTCTCGAAAATGAAATTTGAATACAAAACATGTTTGCGAGGTTCACGTGGAGGATGACGTGGGCCGCAGTGGTATTTAGGGAATGAGCCCGCGTATCGTTGTCAAAGTACACACAAAAAATCTGCATGACTAATAGCATTATGCAAAGGAGCCGGGGCTTACGTGACTTGCTCCATCATTAAATTTTGGGACAAAGACATAAAGGTACAGTCAACAAACACCCCGAGGGTGCTCTTCTTCCGGGGAGCCGGCCCCCGCCTTGCTCCCTCAGGCGAACATTCTTGAACGTGCACCTGCTCACCACCTTAAAGGTTCCTTGATATTTTATTTTCTCTTCGGGAAGGGCGTGCGCATTTTTTTTTTTTCTCTACTCAAAGTTATCCAGGCGAAATTGATTAAATTTACTTTTTATCGGCTTTAAATAAAGTTTTCCTGGCTCTGGGACAGGTCCAATACGCGGAAAAAAGTCAATGAATTGAGAGGTCATTCAAAAAGCCTTCATAAACAATTCTCAGGAATTGATCGGCTTTATCAAATAGATCTAGCGCTACTAGCCTTATCGGTCTTTTAAAAAGTCAAATACTAAGACCAAGATCAAGATCACGAGAGTCTTGACCAAGAATAAAATGTAAAGGACTTTGAAAAATGAAAATACACACCTCATTGTGTTTTCTTTAGGTATATACATATGTACTGATTCTTCTAAAATTTTCAATATTAGAAGATAATATACCTATACATACATACATATGTGTAATAATTTTTGCTAGACTACAAAATCCAGCCTAGATTAATGAACTTACATTCTAGCTCTAACCAAAAGTCTTTTATTTATATAATGTTTATATATCATCTTAAAAATACAAACATTTCCAAATTTAATACATAAATCACGTCTAATCTACTTTTCTCATATGTATATGAGCTAAAATTCATTTTCAAGTTTCGATAATGCTTCATAATATTTATACATAAGAAAGGTATAAAGTAATTTCTGCTAGTCATGTTTTTCCATTCTTCATTCACAGAAAGCGATATATTTGAGACAAAAGTATTTTTAAACATTCTTTAAGATTGCGAAGAACGATTAAAGTCTGTGAATACAAACGTTAAAAGTCAAGCTTTATAAATACTTCCTGAAGAAAACGATTTTCCAAGGAAACGTACATTTTGAGTATAGACCTGGAGGTTATTTTTTGCCCTTGAATGTCTGAAATAGAGCGACTGACGAAAAATTCTTTAAAATATATTTTATTTTATTTTAATATTTCTAGATCGAATACTGATATAAAATTTAGAGAATCTTCATAATACATAATACCGAATTCGAAATAGTATAGGAAAAGTGAATCATCTTCTTTGAGTTCATTTAAATATTGTTGACTTTCATTAAAATCACTGGTTTATAGGCTTATAATATGTATACATAGATTTGTTCGGGACTAGGTTTAAATTATTTTCCTCTGATAATATCAAAGTCCACCTTCGGCCCATCTAGTTACATACAATTTACAACAATGTTCATCAACAAAATCTGGTGGGAAGTGAGGTTTTCGGTGAGGAGCAATCAACCAGCAGTTCACGGGTGTAATTGGAAAATTTTTTAATCATCTGCTCCTCTGTCCCCCAGTTTGACTGCTGCGAAATCGAAATTAAATAATAATCGACAACCTGCTGGCGAATTGAATAATTGCATGAAAAAAAATAAAATAAAAATCGATGTCCCTAGTCAGACAAAGGGCCACAGAACTGCCGCAGATGGTGACCTACCAATCCCCGGGGAACTGTGCGAAGGGCCGGAATAACTTGGCCCAGGACCGGGTCGTATCCCTGTCGCTTTTTGTTTAAAAGCGCCCGGATCCTTTCCGGAATTCCTCGATACGATTTCGTGTGGACATTAAAGGGCTCCTAAATCCTTAACGAGTGGAGGAGCACTGCACAAACAGCCCCCATAAGCAAATACCTCACTCGACGCAAATTATATTGCTTCTGAGGAGGACCAGGCGGAGCCTCGGGGCGGATGGGCGGACGGTGCGGGTGTGGGCGTTGACTTTGTCCCAGTAAAGGAAACAAGTAGCCCTCTCCAGAGCACCTGTTCTCGGCGGGCATAAATGATATAAATGGGGACAATTTCCCGGGCTGCACTACATTCTTTGCTTAAACATTGTTCACACCTCGTCGCCGCAGCCTCCGCCAGGACCAAAATTATGCCCATCCGGCTCAACCCCCGCCTCACCTGGGCGAATCATCCCCTCGGTGTTTTCGCTCTTTTTCTTCTTTATTTTTATCTCAGCCAAGGCGAAACACGACGGCTTCTGATGAGCACAATGACAACGGCGCGGGCGGCGGCGTCGACGTCGACGTCGACGATGACGACGAAGAAGACGTTGGTCGACGGGAAATTGTGCATTGTAGTTATCATCTACATGCTCGCAGTGGAAAAAAAGCGAAGTAAACGACAATGCGACCGGCTACAAAGGAGCAATTAAAACTTTAGAGCTATGCCCCATTTGGCAAAAAGCCACGACAAAGACGCCCGGCAATTGAAGCGCGTTATGCTCACAACATTTCTTTCATCTTCGGCTTTGAGGTGTGTCGCCGAGACCGCCAACCGTGTCCTTGTCCGAGATATTTTTCAATGGCCTTCCCTCGCCGGATGGTTCGAGAATTTGCAACCGATTAAAAGGCAAGTAAAAGAGGAAAAATGGTGGTTGAGTGTCGACTTTTATTTTCCGGATCGAAAGATTATCCTTTTACGAAAAGTCACTTGCAGTCTAAAGCCACTTTCAATCGATTTTTGAAGGGGATTTTTGAAAGGATAATAGAAATTTGTTAATTCTTGGTCACTATCAGCCATGACCTGTAATTTTGCTTCAATTCGTTAGTCATTTGCATACTTAAGTAAAATCTCTATTTATAGTCTTTTACGAAAAATCACTATATAGACCCAGAGTCAATCAAGTGAGTTATTGTTCAATAAATAATATCTAGTCAAAAGTCGATCCTGCGATTATCGAATTTATTATTTTATGCTCTAACCACTGAGATATTGTAGCTTATGTAATTTATAATACATATATTTCACCAAGATTAATTGTTTCAAATATTTTTTCCAGCATATCATCTTTGTATATACAATAGATATTAAAGGAAAAATTTATTATGTAAAATGTCTTACAGAAAATTGTTAATAAAACTTTAAAATGTTTTTGAATTTAAATAAGTTTTAAATTAAAACATCTATGTATAATAGTAAAAATCTCTTTTCGAATATAAAGGACATTGTTCTCAGTCTGCTCAAATAAATGATGCGAAGAATTCGTAATTTTATAAGAAATACATTGAAGGTGGTGAAGAAGGATGAGAAGAATTCCAGGAAAACAATTGCTGAATAAGTATTCTTGGTTTGTTTTTGGATGAAGTAGCTAAAAGCGAGAAACTCTAGGAAGTTACACAAAATGGGGAATTTTCTTCGAAAATTCTCCACAGTATGGTAAAATATCAGACATTTTTCGAGAATTGCACTTTAGGAAGACTTAAGCTCTTGTAGAGCAGAGGGGGTGATTCATTCAAATAAATTCCTAAAAGGGAGCACCACTGGACCGGCAGCATCTCAACGAAGAATAAATCCACAACTTGTAATTAAAATCTCTTCAAATTGCTTGTGTAATTATTGTTCGGTAGAAAAGAAGTGGAGTGGGTGGGGAATGTCACAGAGTACCAAACTGAAATTAGTAAGGGGCGGGGGTAAAATGGTGAATGTTAGTAACAAAGACATTGGTCTAGAATCCTTTTACAAGGGTTTTTGTGTCCCAATTTGCCAGGCAAGTCATACGTGAAATTTCTTTGTTTCGAAACGAAGTCTCGACTCGAGGAGGACGCTGGTCTGTGACACTATGCTTCATCCGAAACAAAATCGTTGAGCCATCAACATAATTCTGAAAGTTTTCGTTCATGATTTTGTCCCAGTCCCGGCAGTTCCCGGTCGCTGTCGTTCCGCACCCATGCAGCAGCTCTTTATCAAGCAAAATACAAACCACCCACACCTCCCCCGTGTGACGTCACGGGAGGTACTACATTTGTTTCGCCCTCCAAAATGCAACTGAATCCGAGCAACCGCATGAATCGGGAAAACTGAATGGTTGCTGGAAGCAATGCAAAATAACCTCGAGGATGATGTCTCTTTAAGTTGGAAACAAAACCGAATGAATCGAAACAAGTAAAAAAGAAAGAAATTACTCGAAAATGTTGTAATTACTTCCCTGCCAGGACTAATTACTGCGACTACTTTTGCTCGCGTTTCTGATAAAAAAAAACTTACAACAAAAGTTGAATTCCTTAGAAAGCGGCAGTTTTAGCTATTTAACAACTCGCGGCTGATCCAGCAGAGAATTCAGCGAAAAGCGAAATGAGTTATTAGAAACTAGCGTGGGAGCGGGGGAGAATTTGGAGTCCTCGCATGTTGGTGGAATGGGGTTCCAGCTAGAAATATTAATTCCCGACCACTCTCCACACAGGATGTCCTACATCTCAAACAATGTACTTTACAACTTTGCGCTGATTACAACCAAAGTCGAGGACTGGGATTTGTATCCCCCAATGGGGTATAACTTTAAATCCTATGCTGGCCTCGTATCGTACAATAGAAGAAATTTTTGGGGAAAATAGAACGAGACCAGCAGAGCCGCCGACAGTGAAACCGATCTATACCAAATTATTAAAGAAATATTTACAATCACAAACTCAATAAGTAGTAGGTACATTATTATGCAATTTTTCATCTTAAAATATTGGAAAAAATCCTATTCATTTATGTGTATATTTATGTACATACATGGGTACACAAAAACTTGAATCAAAACTATTTTAGTCTTTAGAGCTTGGCTGTTATCGTTTCCTAAGATATTGTATTATAAAATACAAACATAATTTTCTTACGCTTTCCTACTTTCTTTGGCAACTCATATACTCTTGCATTTTCATGATATTATTATGCAGAATCCCTTCTATATGAAACCTTTAAAATTCTTTATGAAAATCTTCATTTTGAAGCAAACTTCATGTCTTATAGTGACGATCATTCAGATTTGAAGTGTCTAACTTTCCGTTGAACTCACATGTTTTCGAGGTATTTTAGCCACTTCTGCAAGAATTTAATGAAAAACTCAACCTTCTGTAGTTCTGACTCCCTACACCTCAGAGGTCGTAAGTTGGTGTACATAAACCTAACCTCAAAGTTCGAAAATCCCACGTGCCAGTAAACATGTTGCCCCACTTTCTGCAAACATTTCCCAGTTTTAGTCACTTTTAATAGTTTGCTCTGGGGAAAATCGATTGTCCATCAAGGAAAATGTCGAAATGTGTTGCTGTAGGTCACACCGGCCGAACGATTGGAGGACGGGGCTTTGGAGGGGTTCGTTCCGATCACGTCCTGTGTGGACTTGTTTAGTTTTCAATATGTGCGCCGTGTCTTGTCAATTTTTCTTCCCAGGATATTTACGTTTCTCAATACGTGAAATTGTGTCCTGGCATGGTCAATATTGCGTCTTTCAGATGGCCCCACATGGGAGGAATACAAAAACATGTAAAGTGCTTTTGAATTAAATTCTATTGGGTTTATAAAATGTAATAAAATGCAACAATTCCTTGCATCTGAGGGTTGTAACTAAGTATTCGAATTCCGAAATGCGAAATAAAATATTATTGGGTTGCATTTGTGCATTTTACATTTTAATAATATAGTTTAAAATTTCGATAATTAATATTAAATAATTAATTCAATTATCTTCTACGATAAGGTGCAATTCTTTTCTAGCGATATTTTATTAAATTAAAATTTTTTGTGTTTTAATTAAACATGTTGTTTCATGTTATTTATAATTATAATTATAAAAACTGAAATATTCTACTTGTATTTATAATAGTATATTTTGGGTATAAACTAAGAACGCGAAGAAAGATTAAAAATTGCAGTTAAAGAAATTAAAAAAAAAACTGAATCTTTTGAACAGCAAAAATGTTTATAAAAAAAAGATGTTTCATGATCATAAATTTTTCTCAGTATAGGTTCAGATGTGATAATTTTTTGATAGTTCTTAGAGCTCAATGATATCTTAATAACTTCGGTTAGAAGACGAAATTTTTCATAATATTTGGAAAGTACATTTTTGAAATTCAATTTTAATATGAAAACCCACATAAAGTATTCAAAATTGTTTATTGTGTTTATTTGTTTAATTCTTTTTGATAACACTTATTGTAGTATCAGACAAGTCTGACTCGCACTGTTTACATTTTCACCAATAATTTCCTACTTTTCCCCAACTTTTCGCAAAAAAATTTTCGTAGTGAAAACAATAGCCCTATTTTGGTTCACCAAGGGACAAAACATAATTTTGCCACTAAATGTACCTCTTGAGTGATTTTCGACAATTCCCTGATCAAGATTAAGGAAGCATTGGGGAACAGGGTAGAAAAAAAAAAGTCGTCTTCGTCAGCAAGACACAAATATTTATGTCCCACCAACGGCAGGAGCATCTCGAAATCTCGGAGGACCACCCGGCCATAATCGCCGACTTCTTGTTTGGTTTCATCAATCGAAGACACTTTAAATCCATTACAGGAGATTGCAATTAAGATAATGCTCTGTGCTATCGTGATAAAAATTAATGACATGGGGGCGGGGGGCGGAGGCGCCCTAATGCAGTAGGCTGAATTTTTCCTGCTGCTCAGTCTTTGGCCCCCAGGAGCTCTTCGCGCCCGCCACTGGAGCAGTGACGATTATTATCGATAATGGTATTGTAGATTAACTCAGTCTCAAGGCGCTGTCGGCTGAGCGATGACAAGGAAGCGCCCTCCGCAGGGCTAAGACCTTTTGTTTGCACATCTACGGAGTAAAAATAAAAAAATAAAAGGGATTTCCGCTGTAATCCTGCCGGAGATTATAAAGGCTGTGATAGCGTAACGAGGATGTAATTAGATGCGATTAGTGTTAAACACGGCTTGTCCCGCTGAAATATTAAATTTGTTAAATACTTCACCAACCCCACACCTGTTATAAATTTTACCTGTTTATTTCACCCCAATTTTACAACGCGACCTGCATTTTTGCATTTTTAAAAATTCACTCTTTTCACTTTCATCTCACCCTCATTGTAATAATTAATGCACACGTTGGTGGTGGGGGTATGTGTTTAATTTTTTTTTTTTTTATCTAGGACCTTTCCACCGACAATGCACCCGGGGAGTGAACAGCACTCCTCGGGAAGTTACTTAGCGGGAGTGGAGAACAACAGCAAGGAGGATGTAATTTGCATTATCCACTCCCGACGTCGAGTATTAGCATTACTGCAATTATGTTTATTTCTGCGATATGATGCAGCGGGCTCCGTCATATTGCCACGAGAATGAGTATAATTCTCTGTTCCCTTGATTGCTTGCATAGCTAATTTTCTCGATGACTTTCCTGCAAGACAAGGATTTCTTCAAGGGAATTTGCGAGACATTGACTTGGATCTTGAAACGTTCTCAAATCAGAACGGAGTTCTTGTCGTATCTTTGAAAATTAGAAATGTAAATCATATACCCCCGGAGTATTCGTTTCGCATGGATGACTATCGCATGTTACCTTTGTGCGTAAGCAAAACCATTTCTACCTCAAGCATAATCAGAGAACTGAAATCTCACTCAAAATTGAGTAAATAAAAGTGGTATTACTTATCCATTACTTTTATCATTATATTTAAAATGTGGGAAGAGAAAAATATATAGTTGAATAGTATGTATAAACTCATTTAACTATCTAATACATATATTTAAAATCCAATTAATTAATTCAATTGTCTTTTTTCAATTTAATTTCCAGAAACTGCTTAGTTTTCTAATATGAAGGTAAAATTAAAAAAATTTTATTTGTCCGAATGGATTTAAATGACTTTAAAAAATTTCCAAGTTATTTACAAAAATTTTCTATTTTGTTATGTTATGTTTTTCTTTAAAAACTTGGTAGGAAAGTAATCGTCTTTAACCTTATTACATAAGGGTCAGACTTACAACGCTTTGTTAATTTTGAAATGTCGACTTTTGCAAAAGTTATATTATGAATATATTCTTACTAAGTAAATTTTCAAAACTTTCATGTATGCAACATTTCGAGAGTTGCCTTTATCTCTTGTGAAAATTGCTAAACCTTAGAAGCAGAGTTGTGCAAGTTTTGTATGAACTATGCCCTAAGTTTTGTTCGATTAAAACTTTAATTAGTCCGTAACGCGAACAATTATACGATTTGTGAGTTTCTTGCTGCATTTTGAAATATCAAAACTCAGCCCCCGCCCATCCCTTGCTACCGTTCGTTAGGCAACCGCAGCTCAGTCTAGATGCTAACAAATTTAAAGTTGCCATGCAAGCGCCACTTAACCGCAGTATATCACCGCCACAATTACATTACATGCATAGTTGAGTTTGAAGTGGAGTAATGAGGCCCCTCCCCCCCTTTCAGAAATCCAGTGAGACGCATGGATCTTTTGTGCAAAAGGAGGCTAGGGCCAAAAGTTATTTGTTGTCAGTATGTTCCCTTTTTCCTTCAACCCTCATCCATCGCAAGGTTTCTGTCGTATGGAGAGGAAGAATGGGGGGATGCCACTCGGATGCAGTGCTTAAAGATGAAAATGTTACGCCTCCCCCACGCCCTTCACGTTATTCTAAGGGATCATTAAGTCCCTGACTCTTTGGCGGACTCAAAAGACAGTGTATGGCTGTAACCCTTTGCGGCCGTAACTTTCTGGGAATTATAATTCCTGGATTTAATAGCGTGAAGGAAGATTTTACACTTGACTGCGCCGCAATACCGCCAATGTGCAGAGCCCCTTCTGTGCGGGTGGCACCTCTAGGGCAATAATTTCCCCACTCTTTGCATCGATTGGGCCCTTGTGGCCCACATTAACCGCCCTTTTCCTCTCCATCCCCTTTGCTTGATAACGGGGACAGAGGAGCACTACCACGAGTGGGTGGGGATGGAGGTTTTGGTGAAGGGGGTGTGGGTGGATATTGTGTACACAAAATTCGGTCTTATCGTAATTAGGGGGCGCCCTAAATGGGCCAATCTCTGCAGTTTAAGGGCTCCACAACTTTTGTCTTATGCTCCATTACATTTTGGATATCCGCAGAGATGACATGCGAAACCGAAAATCCATTCAGTCGACTACGAGGACGACGACGACGACGACGACGTCAAAGAAGGTCCTTCGAGGCAGCGATTCCTTGCATACCCCCGATAAGGGTTGACAAATGCAACATTCCCTCCCTGGCCAGGTAAGCTGGAGGGTCGGAAGGGCGGAGCGGGGGAGCTGCATTGGAATGCCCCTGTTTGATGTATGGACGCTGCTGCTCCTGTTTGCCTTTAATTAATCATTCCCCGGATGTTTGGCGAACTTTGTATATGTCCTCAGATGCCCTTTGCTCCCGTAATCCCTTCGTTACCAATATGCTCCTGTGGTTTAGATTATCTTGTTCGAAATTTTAGTTTAAAGAACCTTGTAAACTAATATAATTGGGATTATAATAATATCCACTTTAGATAAGTTTTCTGGAATCTAATACACAAAACACAAAGTTAAACTTGTTCTAAACCATGTCCTATCACAAATATATTTTAATTTATTACACAATCTTCAAATAATATTTTTGCTATATGGATAAACTTCTATACTTACCCTGGAATTTCCACACTTTTAGCTTTAATGGTTACGAATTGTTTTCGTATTGTATATCTAATTTTGCCATAAGTTGATTATGGGGTCTCCTCACTAATTTTGATAAAACTTATGCAGGAATGTAATATGCAATATACTTGTAGGTCGATTTTATTTCCTGAGGTATTTAATTTTAGAGTTCTGAAAAGTGATATTTTTCCACTGCAATTTCGCCATGCTTCCATAATTTTGTTAGTGAGCATTATGGAGAAAGCTTAAATTAAAAATGTTCCCACCGCAATTCTAAACGATTGCCTTATTTCGTTTTATCATTTTGTAAGAAAAAAGCGTGCTCGCCAACGTTGATACGTCGAAAAAGATACTTACCTTTAATTAGTTAATTTCAAAGGTAACTCAAACATTTTTTGGTTTCAAAAAGTTGAAGTGTCCTTAATTTAAGGTATTTATACAATTCGCATTTCGGAATATGCAAAACATCCTATAGGCAAAATATCATTTTGCGAAATTTCAAAGTTAAATATCTTGCAAAGTACTTACAATTCAAAATTCTGTTAAAATCTCTATCAAAATCCGTAAGGAGACCTCAAAGTCAATTTCTTCCATTTATGTAAAATTTTAGAAAGGAACGAAGGTTATAAATAAAACAAATAGTAGAATGTATTTTTAATGAAATTTATTTAATAAAATTCTCTCATCGAAGGCACAAAAATTTATCAAAATATTCCATTCTCTTTTGAAAATTCCTAGTATTTATCAATTTTACCTAACATCAATTTTTAAAATTTTTTTTTCAATAATGCACCTACCCATGAAAAGGAAGAGGCCATGACAATTTTACTCAAAGTAAAATTGTGATATTTTTTAATTATTATTTTTACTTATTTATTGGATAACTAATGTTTTTATTCACACCCTGTCCAGTATTCGCTAAGTTTTAGGTATTTAAGTTTTATTTAGTTTATTATGCCGGTAATAGTTTAAAAATGTTTTCTTCTTTATTTTTATTAGTTTTAAACTTAACGAACCCCTAACATTGATTCCGAATTTATGAATTTACAATTAATCCGCTACATGCTGACGATCTTCCACAGCGCGGTTATCCGCCAAGGAATGATGTGTTTATGTTTATATCTACATATACATATATATATACAAATGAATGCCGTGCGTTAGTCTCGCAAAGGCTCGACTGATTTGGATAATTCTTTTTTTCTCATTTCAGGGGTGGTTTAAAAGGTAAGAATATTAGGAAAAACCGATAGGAAAAGCTTAAAAAGTTATAAATCGAAAAACAGAACAATATCTACTTCGATTAGATTATAACACTTTGATATTCGATTAGTTTTGATACACGAGGATTTCAAGGTTTTAAAGTTCTCAGTGAAGAATAGGTAACAAGGTTATTTCGACATAAGTATGTATTTGGTTCGTGTACAAGTGATTGTGAAAACAATTCCGTGTCGTTTTACAGTGCCCATTACAATGTCAAAGAGAGGACGAGCTGACGTAGGTCGTCGCAGTCAGTCAAATGCGCGGCGAACTACTTTACGTGCACTGCACTCATTACCATAGTAAAAATAGTCGTTTTAGTGTCGCATTACAAACAGACATTCATTTTTATATACATATATGCACATATATTGGGAGTATGCAAAAATTTCTGCCGTTTTTGACTTGAAAACCTCATTTATTAATAGACCAAAATGAAATATATCATCAATTAAAGTATTATCCTTCGGCTGCTACAACCTTTCCCCACCTATCAGGCAAAGCATGGATTCCCTTCAAAAAGAATTCTTCGTTTTTAGAACCGATCCAATCATCGATCCATTTTTTACAGCTTTCGAAAGAAGTGAAGCGATGATCTGCTAAACTGCTATTAATTGATCGAAAAGTTCGACGGAGCTATATCCGGTGAATAAGGCGGGTAGGATAGAAGTTCCTATTTGATTCCAACGTGTCCTTGACTGATTTGTGAAGATGTGGTCTTTAATTGTCCTGTTGACATCTTCAAATTATTTTTTTCTTCCGGATCGCGTATCATCTTCAACGTTGTAATCATCACTTTTAAAACATTGAAACCATTTTCTACATGTTCGTTCCGAAGGAGTAAATTCACCATAAGCCCGGGGTTCCCCTATTCTATGAGTTTCCGCAGCAGCTTTTTTAATATCAAAGGGGAAAAGAAGAACTTCTCGCAAATGTTGCTTCTTGGCTCGAATTTCAATATTTTTAACGATATAACAAGATATGCAACTTTCGCAAAAAAAAAAACGCACAGAATATTATTGCCATAACATAGAAAAAAAGTACCAAGAATATAAATACCAATGTTTGTGAAATTCATAAAAGGAGGCACCTAAATGTGAACGGCGGAAACTTTTGCATACTCCTAATAGATTCGTATTGCCCGGGCAAGACCCAAAATCAAAATGACCAACTAAATGGAGTTGGAAGGTTGATTGGGATTCATAATCTCTTATGAAGAGTTACAATCAAATCAATTTTGGGTGGTACAAACTTCACCGGGTCATCTAGTCTTGTTATAAATATTTACAAATTACAACCTTTTATAGCTTTTGAGAGAACCCAGTCACGAGAGTCCCATTGATACGATCAGCAGCATTATTAGGGTGGTCATTGTATGCCGGCAGGTAACTCCAGCGGACATAATTGCGGACGCTGAATATTCACCTATTTAAAAAATTTTTTTTTGTTAAAGTACATGAATTACTTGATAAATCTTTTATCATTATCATGGTAGTTTTATGTGGCACCATATGGTGCCACGGTGCGGAATTTAAGGAATGCTATACTACGACATTTAAGCAACTCTTTTTCTGATAAATATATTCAAATAAACTTACCATTTAGGACATGTAGATCGACAGTAACAGAAGCACTGTTCGAAGGGCTGCATGTATAGTTCCCCGTATCACGTTTGGTGACGGAAGGAATTATAAGAGAACCGATCTAAAAAAGTAATTAAAAAACAAAATTAAAATAGTAAAGTAATTGTAACTAAAAAAAGAAAGAAATGTTTTCTTCTAAGAAGAAATGTGTGATAGACTTACAGCATTTTGCTGATCACTAGCATTTCCAAAAATTTCTCTATCAATCTGCATGTACCAGCCTTGTTTATTTCCCTGTACGATTTGTTCGTTTCCACGAAACCAGATAATATAAGACGGTGGTTCAATAAAACCGCGGACAATACAGTGCAGAGCAACTTTGCTACCTGCCTTCACAAACCGACTGTGATCTCCAATCAGTTCGGTTTTTGGAACTAAAGAAAATTTAATTAAAAAATAAAATAGCTTATAAAAATTGGTAGATGTAGAATCTTACCAACAACTTTTAGATATACTCTCGCACTCATTTTTGGTTCTGTTGATACTTGGCACTCATACAATCCTTGATCTTGCTTTTGGACATATTTAATTTGTAGAGACCACCGCTCTTCTTCTCCTGCGTATACTGATTGAAATCTTTGATCGGCTATAAATGTGGTTTGATCCACTGTAAGGATATGACCATCTCGAACACGAACCCATGATACGGGCTTTCCGAATAGACGGCGGACCTGAAAAAATATTAATCAAAAATACTATGTATTATACTTAAAATTAAATAATCGAAACAAATTTGGCCATTATCATAAAACACAAATAAACACTTTGTTGTTATTTTGTCAATGTCTTTCGCTTAGAATCGAAAGTACAACAATTTTTTTTTATGTTGTTGCGCTTGATTTCGGTATTTTTGAAAATAGCACCAGGAATATCTGGAATAGCAATTAACGCAGTATTTTGAGAATGTCTAGATAAGCATAAGTTTCGAACTATGTATTAATATTTTATTTTAGTTATCATGACTTCATTTTTCGATTTAAGTGAGATATGGATAAAAGTAAATAAATATATTTATGTTTGCAACACATGAATTAATATATGTATATTATATACTTATATAGTTATGTATTGTAAGTATATGGCAGTTTTCGAAAAAAAAAGTTTTGGAAACAAGCGGAGTCTGAACTAAAGTTCTTTAAATTTGCCCCACAATGCTCTAACCAACTGAGTGAGCTACCAAAGTCCCAAATATATTCAAAGTTATATTCGTTTTTCATAACCAAATTATTTATTAAAAATTTATTTGGCACTTGGCCTGCTCAAATCTCGGAAATGAAATAATAATGTTTGATATAAAGGCGTTGGGACGAAAATTCCAAATTAAAAGACTAAAATTTTCCTTGACCTGTCTCGTAAAGCGACTTGGGAATCTCCAGATCTTAGCGGAAGTAATTTGGCTGCCTTTGTGAAAAATTAATTTGAAACAGCTTGCGCTGGCAGAAAATCAACCGACGAAACACGTGGGACTAAGGCGATTTCTGGAAGCATGTAAAGTGGAAAAAAATAAGCAAAAAATGCGAAGAACAATAAATAACAGGGTGGTGCAGGGAGCATGGACCTCCTGCAGAGGAACTCCTATATAATAGAGTTTTTTATTTATTTCTTCCCGAGCGCTTGTTTGATCGTGACCTCCTTGAAGACGAAGCCATTCCCTATACCTTCTGGGAGCTTCCGGAAATTATTTCTGACAGCTTCCACTCGTAAATTGAAAGAACATTTGTTTGTAAAATAAAAAATAGGGCGCAAGAAAAAATAAAAGGGGTGTGGGTGGGAATTTTGTTTCTTTGCCAAGAAAAACTTCATGATCCCGAGGAGGAAGGTATATTTTCTTGTGGATAAAATTGAGCTGAAGATGTGAAACATTTTCCAAAAAACGTAAGGATAGAAAGGGAGGAAAATTGGGTTTGGGGACCAAAATCTGAAGTGAGATAAACCAAGTTAGCTGCCATCTTTTGTGTGTCCAAGACTTGCCGGCTCGAACAATAAAATTTTTACTCTGAATGGATTGATGTCAATTGACGGATATCGATTTCGTCGATTTTGTTGGACTCCTCGCGGTGAGGAGGACACTTCGTCTTCTTTATTATTATTATTTTTTTTTTTTTTTTTGGGAGCTCATCCTCTTCCCAACATCTTCGACTTCTCATCAAGGAGGAATGAACTGGGAATGACATTGACGAAAGCGTTTCCACAGGGATTCCCTCAGGGTTGCGAGGCTGCGAATAAGGGAAGGCGAAAAAAAACGAACCCCACATAGCCCCAAAGAAAGTTTGTAACTTTTTGTGAAGAGATGACGACTAACTTACTTACATTGCATGGTAGGTAGGCATGACTTCCAATTTGCACAGTAACATTCGTGTCTGATTTTGATGTATTCGACAAAGGCGGGAGCTGCGCCGATGGGGGAGATAACGATGATAACATGGATGATCCCGATGCTGCCGGGAGCGTCATCGTTTGCAGAAATTCCGCATCACTTATTGTAAGATCTGGAAGAAAGGACAGGAAAAATATTGACTTTTTTTCTTATTCCGGTTTTTTTTTTTTGACTAACAATATAGGTCAGATGACGTCAAACCCATGTTCTTGCATATTTTTGATGTAATTATACAACTTTCTTAGAAAGTTTACTTATTGTGGCCTCCCTGAGCACTTTTAAGAGAATTCAAGTTGATTCTCGAAATTCGAAGTCAATTAGGGGGTGACTTTACTTTACAAATTTAATTCACTCTCTCTCTCCGTCATTGTGGAACTTTTTAAAAAGATGTCATTTACACTGATTAAGATATTCTAGATATTATACGATAATTACTTAAAAGTGATGGTACCCTTCTACTCAAACTGTTATAATTTTTAATATCTAAAATATTTTATAAATCATATATTACTCCTCCAAACAAACATGATTGAACGTATAGAGTCGGATACACATTTCAAACCTTAGCTTTCACACTTTTCCAGAATCAAAATATCGAATCCAAATCTTTTGTGTACACTAATATATGAAAACGATAACTAAACTAATAACAATTTATATGAAAGATTAAATATCATAAACTACGTGAAATATACCAATTTCCAATTAATTAACAGACAGAAAGATCCCTAACACGACACTTAAACATAGGATAAATGCTCAGGGCGTGTCATTTATGTATATCAGAAATAAAATTTTAATGGCTTTAGATCTCAACTTAAATGAGCTATGGAAATTCAAAAGTTATCAACATTTTGCTACACCCTAAGGATACCCACAAAATTAGCAAAACCACATGCAAGATACAGCTCCAAATATTACTCTTAATTAGGTGCAAATTTATTTTGCTTCCAGCTTGCAACCGCCCTCAAATAATAAAAGCAATTTGGCATTATGGTAATTGTGATGCTATGGCGGATGTTAATTTTGTTTCAGTAAATCGCCGAATTGGCCCTAAATCGAGAGGGGTTAAATTTTATATCCGAAATAACTTCGATTTTAGCCAAAAGTTTTCCAATTGAATTGTTTAGGTAAATTCTGCATTTCCGGTTTGCAACTGTGACTATAAAAATTCGACATACCAAATTGACCATATGCGCACATTTCCCAAAAACCTCCGATGACTTTTGTGGAATTTGCAGAACACATTGAATTCACGTAAAACACCTGCTGTGAAAACTTTCCCGGAATTGGTCGGGAAAAGGTTCAATGACTCACTCGCAGTTTCTGACTCTCTTTTCGCCGAACTATCGTATGGAAATTGAACAAATTTCTAATAATTTGAACAGCTCTAATTAGGCGTAATGACTTTAACAACAATGAAATACCAAAAAACAACAACTCACTTCTGCACTTAAGCAGCTTAATTAGCAATCGCAATTATAATGGTTTTACCTAAATTCTTAAACCGACCTGGGATAGAAAAGTGGTAGTTTCGAAATTACGAACGAGCAACTAAATAGCACACTGATTAACCGCACTACATACCACAATAGTTTGTCAATTATGTTCATTAAGACTAATTGGCTGAATATTGTACATGCATACCTTAGCTGATTAAGTCTTGATTAAGAGATTTTTAAATTCGATGTTAAATTGATATAAATTCATTATTTTTGCATTTTTCTTAAAAAATATGGAGAAACAATAAAATAATTGCATTGAATTTTTTATAATTTGAAAGCTTAAAGTTGCAAGGTCTTTAAGAATTTTTAGAAAGGTTCGTCTTTGTAGTTGTTTTATTCAGTTCTTCTAGCACTTGTAAGCTTCCTTCAGGTATTTAAGGAAACATATAAAACAAATACCGCCAGAGGAACAATTTTAAACATCGGAAGCGCAAACCGGGGGTAATCTGTAAAAATCAGTTAGAAATTACCAAGAAATCAACAAACTCTCTGTTGAATTGCTGAAAATTATAAAAGCCAATTAAAATTAAAGGGGCGGTTTAGACTAAGTAGATTTCCATATTAATTAATCAAAATTTTGTGATGTGGGTTTTCATAGTTTAAATACTTATTATAATAAATATTTAACTCATGTTCACTTTAAAATTACATATTTAATTCTGATAGCACTCTAAATATTTTTCGACCTCCAGCGAATAGTGTAGATTTCAGTGGAGGAGCGTTTCAGATTTAAAATCTTTTCAGGAAATTTCCTCGTACTATCAAAACAAGTCAGTTTTGTTTAATTTACCAGGACTTTTTCCTCACTTTGTATGAAACAAGTATTTCTATTAATATTTTTTTAATATCTTAGAATTAACTAATAAATTCAATTACTTGATAACTATGACGAAAAAAAATATTCCAAACAAACTTTTATAGTTTGTTTTCCTCTTTAGGTGTTCAATTTCGAGAAATAACATGCCAATTTCAAGTATGTACAATACAATTTAGTTATGAAGATTTAGTTATGAGTGAATGAGTGGTATTTGGTTTGAATTTACATACATATATCATATTATTCAAAATTTTAATTTAATTATTACAAAATTTAATGTGGAAGCGCCACAAGATGTACTAAATAATAAATTCGATTGTTCAAAGTTCAAGCAACTGGGCTTGCCAGTTCTTCTTTGGTAAGTATGAAACCCAATTATGTAGGATCCCAAGCTCAGTGAGAATTTGAGAATTTTCATTCATTACGTGACTCATTTTCTAGCTAGTCTAGCTAGACCCAGATGGAGGGAGTTTGCTATACAACGAATGAAATTATTTCGATTAAATCTCCGGTCGAGAGTGTAAGGAGCGTGTTCAGCTGTAGTTCTGCTTTAGATGGGACAGAATGAACTCTCCGATGACAGAAAAAGGACTCACGAGCTGTGTACATATGCAAATTGGGATTGTTTTCAAGGGTTTGACATTAGATACGTTTCATATGAAAGGACCTTTCTCCACTCATGTCACCCGGTTGACAGCAGTCCTAATACCTTTTTGTTTCGGTTCTGCATAATATTACTTCTTTTTGTGTATTGTACCAGTGCTCTACAGCTGAATCTGATAAGGGGAGACGCAGGGCGGAAAGGAAGTTGAAGCCTATTTGTATGCGATTCTGTGACAGATGGAGGTACCTTAAGAAGCCGAAGACAACGTCTGTGCTCCACCCAAAAATGCTTCGAATTGTTAGGAAAAAAAAAATTTGCTCGAGAAAAATTCAAAGAAGCTTTACTAATCAGATAGATGGGAAGGCACAGCACGTTTGATCTTTCTCGAACATTGCACTCGACATGTTTCCAAGGATGGGGGATGGTATCAGAAATTTGCTTCTACAACTTCTTTCTAGATGCAAGACATCCTGCAGGTAGGGAGGACCTTCGAAATGCCGCTTGCGTTTTATTTGACTGCAGTGGTAAAATTGAAGGCAAATCAGAGTAGAAATTTCAATCGATTTTTGCATAGAAAGTGGATGAACTTCTTAGGGAACATCTTGAGGTGAAGTTTGGAGATGGCATATAAAGAGGCAAGCACAAAATTGAGTTTGAATTTTAGAGAGGTTGCAAGTCAATAGCCATATCTTTTGATAAATATGGGTACGTCGAACTCAGATGGCTTTTAGGTAAGACTTAATTTTATCAAGAAAATGTATGTAGATGATGAAAGCACTCAAATCTTATGTTCGTAAATATAATTTCCCTTTGAAGATTCATATGTGTTCAGAACAGCTTCAAAGGGAATATTAAACTCATAAGATATCAAGGAAAATCAAACTTTGAGTAAAGCTTACTTTGTTGTAACATTTGTAAACTTTTGAGTCTTATAAGATTATCTTAAATTTTTGTCTGAGTTGAATTTAATGATTTTACTACGAATTATGTAGGCATGGCTTTTAAATACAAAACAATTAATTAAGACATTTAATTTTTACTAAAATATGCTCCGACTTCTAACATCTTTAACTACATGTACATATGTGTACTAGGAATGATTTATTGTATACTATTTATTTGAATATTTATAACTAAAGAAAAGTAACAAAATGCGGAATAGTATCTTTAATATGAAATACTAGTATTTCCCAAGAATAAATAGTTGGGGATACAATACATATATTCTATGAATTCTATCTCATTTATTCATTTCATAATAGTACTTCAGAGGTCCAGAGGTCAAGTTGTTGAATTTGTTAGTATTTGAAATGTTTTCTATCATTCTCTATTATTCAACTATATTTTCGTAATTTGTTTTGTATATCTTATACACAATGCTTCGGCTAAGAATATCCTGAAGAGTTATAAGAAAAATAAGTAGATAATTACTCATAGACATATATTTAATTAATATTTTTGTTCTTACATCTACCCAAGTTCCTAGGTTTAATAACATAAAGTATGGAATGCATGGCAACTCATTTTATGAGAAAAGTTGTGTTCGGTGTATACTGAGAAGTATTGTAATTAAAAAGTCTTCTTCACCAAAAGCACAAAAATGTCCTGCAGTGCAGTGGACGTCTCCTCAGATTGAAAAATTTACCTGCCACGAAAGGAGCAATTTACTGTACCACAAGTACTTTGGACAAATTTAATAACCTCAGCCAAAGTGTAGTATGAATACTAAACTTAATTGTACTTATGTAACATCAGGTCAAGAGAAAACTGAAGTAGGTACCAGCAGATGATATAACATATCCAAGTTTTTATTCATATGGCACATTTTTAATTTATTATATAGTGATTTTCTTCGTTATTAAGAAAAGAGACATATATTTTATAAGGACATAATATGAAAATATATAAGTAAATATGTATAAAGAATTGTTTGGAAAAATTGATTCAAAACTCCTCCCATATATGTCGAAACCTTTTCCACAAAACCTTAAAACTGCATAACTTATGCAGCTGTATCTTCAAACAGTTGCCACAAAACCCTCGGGAAAAAAACCGAGAATCTCTCCGCCAAGTCTCAGCAAAACCGCATATCCTCTGCAACATTTGTGTCAATAGGAGTCAATTTCACTGGGATGCTCCGAGTCCGGTGCTTAACCTTGAACTCGTTATGCAGTCCGGGGCTGCACTTCTGGCTTATTACACAGTCAGTGTGGGGTGGAAAAAAAAAAATAGGGCGGAAAAACAAAAACGACGGTGATCCCTGAAAAGCTGACTAGGTAATCCTTTATCCGTGCATCTGTACATATATTGATGCAATTTCGATTGAAGGGAATATCTAGAGCGCGGGTGGATATCGGTTTACAGGACTCTAGGGCCTCATCACCGGATTCTGGTCCCGGACGCATCGAAAGTGTATCGGGGTCCGGCCACCCGGAATTCAGAAAAAATAAAAGTTAATCTTTGAATCGAGGGAAATTTTCATGAAAACTGGGCACATAATGGAAATTCAGAGGCTCCTCGCAAAAGTAATTCGCCAGAGTGCATGAGAGGGGATGTGATAAACAAAATGGCGCCTAAATAAAAAAAAAATAAAAAGCCCTTAGCATAGCCACTGTCCCGGATGAAATATGCTGCGAGTGTAGGGCAGAGATACGCGCGTATCCTTTGTATTTTTTTTAGCAAACGTTTTTTTCCCTTGTTTGACTTTCTTCTATATTATAAAATTGCGAGCGCTTTTTATTACTTGGATGCTTTGTTTGGTCTTTTGTTGATTCCGGCCCTCTTTCTGTTTGGCTCCTCACTACAAATGCGAGCAGCTCCTATCCCAGAGCCCTTTAAAAGAGGAGAAAGGGGTTATTATCACTGTAACCAGAAGGGCGGGACAATTGTATATTTTTTTTGGCGTTGTAAAGTCTTTTTCAAAATTTAATCCTCAGAAGCCAATGCACTTCTGAAAGGCTTTGGGTACACAGGCCCCTGTTTACTCGGATCCTATTTGATCCTTTATAATGACGGAAAACAAGCAAATTTTGATAGCATAGTCGAGCCATTACGATGCATTTAGCTCTCAAAAAAGGGTAATATCCGGCTGTTTAATTTCGTTTAACATTAATTAAGGTAGTTAAGGTAGTAAGAGACTTTTTACAGCCTCTGATTGGAAAGTCTCTTTGTTCTTCAACTAGCTCATAGTTAGTAATTTATTCGCGAACATTCACTTTAGCCATTAAACGTCCGACCATTATAAAATTCCAATTTTTTTAAAAGCTTTTTCCCATAAACTCAGAACCACTGCAAATGCTCCTGTTTGCCGGATAATGACTCATTTATTTTAATGGT
Organism: Machimus atricapillus; assembly: GCA_933228815.1. Taxonomy (NCBI): domain Eukaryota; kingdom Metazoa; phylum Arthropoda; class Insecta; order Diptera; family Asilidae; genus Machimus; species Machimus atricapillus. The sequence continues at coordinate 11,735,405 of OW121785.1, forward strand.
AATTAAAAAAAAAAAAATAGGAGGAAAAAAAGCTCAAAATGCATATGCATGTGCCGCGTGTGGAGCTAATTAAGAGCTCTTGACGGCCTTCCTTCTGAATGGCAGGAATAGAAAATATCCCCGGCCTTGCTACCACGCTGCATAGAGTGCACTTGCAGCTCCATTTTTTTTACAACATTACCTCAACGGTAATGGGTCCGAAAAAAATATATATAAAAATCTTTGGAAGCTGTATTTTGGCGCGGAATTAATAAAAATCGTCCCTACCGGTGGCGGCCCTTTTGACTTCCGCTCCATTCAATTTTCATTAAAGATGACATAATGGCCCTGCAAATTTGCAATAATGCGACTAGTGAGTGCACATAATGAGAACTTGTTATTCCACGTCGCATGATGCAGAAGACGACCGTCTAAATTAGTATAATATATACTAGTTTTATAATACTCGTAGATTAATAGACATTTCGTACACTGCACTATTTTCAAAAAAATTACATTAATTGAAGATGTTTACCACTTTTTGTATAGTAAGTCCCAAGAATTCGATTAAAAGTATTTGTCCTTCATCAAGAAAGGCCTTCAAATTAGCAAGTGTCTACTGAATAAAGTAAATCTATACGTACTTCTAATAAAAATAATTTTGCATACATATTTTTTTAAGTGGTCACCACCGCCCCTCTGTCCAAAAATTAACGAACCTAAAAGTACATGTGGGGGTAGCTAATATTAAATCTTAACGACTCTAGTTTCGAATGCTTAGTGTCCTTTTGTTACCTAATAATTTTATAATTCTCTTCTTCAAGAAACCAAGATGAGGTCCTTACTATAAATGTTTAACAAAAGGGTAAGTCATTCAAAACTATAGAGTTTTGAGGCTTTCACTTACCTCCCACAAGTCCCTTTAGATTGCGTAATTTTTTTCCAAACTTAGACCTTAAATGACTTTTTTTTAAGATATTAAAATTATTACTATTTTCTAAATTGAGAGTCGTATTTTCGCTACGAAAAAATAATAAATTTTGTAACTTTATATCTCCAGCTCGAAAAAATAAAAAGACGGACTTTTGATTTTTCCAACAAAAAAAAATGTTTTTTGAGCTTATTTTGTTTTGCTTCATTTTGCATTCGGGTAGAAACAACGGTTTAGACACGCCTCTTTCTAATAAAAACTAAATTTTGAAAAGCTTAACAGGAACGAAAAAAAAGTGCCGCGCACAACCTTCGATTTGCATACTAAATTTTATTGTACAATGACAACTTCCCTTCGACTGTCAATTTTCGACAGCAACTTCCCTTGACTTTTTTAGTTTAAAAATTGAAAAACATCAGTAATTTTCGGTCCTGTAGCAAAACATTTTAATTCTAAACCCTTATTTCGGCATAAAGCTGTCATTGATAGGATTTTAAATAAACATCAGTCGAAGTGAAAGCCTCACAATAAAATTACCTTTTTCTTCAGAGCCCAAAGACCTTGGCACGATACTGGAACAATGTAGAAGAGGTTGTTTATGTTTAGGTTATGCATATTTTTGAATTGCAGGACCTCAGTGGTGCAAAACTAAGCCGCTACCAGATTAGAAAGGGTCAATGTGAGTAAGAGCGACCGTGGGACCCGAGAAGCAATTCAAGCAGTTGATCCACTCGAATTAATTATTAAATCACCATGAAAGAGGATTCCGGCGTAATGAGTAAGCGCGTAGTATACGTACCTACTTCGTTAAAAAGCAGAACCCTTCAGTTCATTTAAGTTCACAAATTGCCTCTTACGGAATGATGTTAATGAACTCACCTTACCCACTTCCTTTGGAACCATCTCCGGGTCCACCCCCGCCGGTGTATTGTGTGGATATTCATCTTGAAATAATTACGGGCCTAGTGCTTCGCTGATAGAAATTAAAATGATGAGGGCATGAACTTGCTAATAAGAAATTAAGTCTGAATAACTTTGAATAAGTTCCGTTTTCATTTTGAAGGTTTTCGCATGATGGGGTTCTTGGAAGACCTTAATGAAGCATTTCTGCCTGCGGATGGGCCACAGGTTTATTATTTTGTGGGTAGTATGTTGCCTTCATGGTAAAGAGCTGTTTTTGAGCAAATCAAATTAATAGAGTGGAAGTATGTAGTTTTTGCTCCTCTACCGAAATAGCACTTAATGCGTAGGTGGAGCTCATCCACCTGAATGATCCGAATTATCGCCTTAAAAACCTTTCGAAATCATCCAGGTGAGATGAATTATGTCAAATTTCAGTCGTTATAATTCACCTTTTTGTTTTTTTTTTTAATATGCTCTCTAAGACCTCCTCCAAAAAAAAATTCAAGCCTCGTGGGATCCTTCCCAATTTCAAAGAAAACGAGCGAATAAATATGAAAATATGACTGAATTGCCAGCAATAAGCAACTAAATATTTGAGCTTCCCGGATGTTTATGAATGAAAGAAATAAGCTCCTCGTCACTCCCACAATATTTTTTTTTTGTCCAGAAAAATATCTTCTTACAAAGGTCAAATTAAACTGTTGGTCGAGAGGGGGAGAAAAGGGAAATTACTCTTAACGCCGCCTGCAGAGGGTTTTTATATTAAAATGAATTCAATTCAATCCCGGACCCATTACGAAATAAAGGCAAAGCTCATAAAAAAAAACGTTAAGGGTTTAGGTATCATCAGGGCCTTTCCCCTCGCCGTAGAGATATGATTTCTGACAAAAATTTAATGAAGGATTATACTAAATAAAATATGCGCTAAAAGGAAGGCAGAACCCTTTCGAGCCCTCTAGGTCTAGGCCAATATATTTTGCTCTTCAAAATCTTTGCAATCATTTTATTTGTCATTTATGGCCCTAATCTCTTTCTAAATCGGTTTTTAATAAAAATTTTTTATACCTTTCCAGCTTTTATATAAATCTGTTGAAATGAGGAAATTTTAACATAAAACAGAATTTACAAAAGTCTTAATTTTGTGAAATATTTTTAATTTTGAGATAAATTAAGACATTTAAAATGTCGCTCAATACTTCAATGAATTTTGTCATTTCTCAACCAATTTCATTAAAATTTCATATTGTGGTTTTTGTTTTCTTTATGCGGCCTATGAAGTTTTTGATAAAACTGTAGTTAAATTCAAAATGGTGGTGTCAACAAAGAGTATATTATTGTTTCTACTTTCCTGAAATAAAATCTTGTTTTTAAAATAATATTTAGGTAAAAGTAGGTTTATATATGTTATAATTGATTGCATTTTGTTGCTTTTAAAAATCCCCATCAATTAATTTGTTAGGATCGAATATCTGTTTTGTAATTTTTAAAAATAGACAAAAAATATTTCATCTGTTGACTGATTGGAAACAATCCCCTTCACGCACCTCCGCTAAATTTTACCCACTTGTCCGAACGCGCATGCTTCCAGTTGAATGTAGGAGCGGGCATTGGTTGTTAACATTAAGGTGCGGGGGAGCGGTGGGAGGTATCTGATCAAATTCAAGAAGTTCCAAAAACAATTTGTTTGCGAATGGGAATTAAATCGAGAGATGGGAAGTAAACACAAAAGCACTTATCCAACAAAACTCGGGAATACACTCGAAGGTAACACGCAAATGATTTCCTACGCATCCCTGCCGGGATATGGGGGTTAAGGGAGGATATGTGCGCGAATGTGAGGGTCTCTTGAGGGGTTCTTTACGCAATTTTCTTGTCATCAATCAGAGCGAAATGGGTAAGACGATGCGAAATGTTTAAAATTTTCGCTGAGATTTCTCGAAGGAATTATATCCGGACGAAAATAAACTGATGCGGGAAGGAGCGGCAAGGTGCGGCGACGGCAGCACACATTCATCCTGGAAAACATTCGGGAAGAATGATGAGGTTGGGTGGGATGTTTTTTTTTTTTTTGGGATGGTATACGTAGATGGTATAGGGGGTATAACGAGCTGGATCTTTTGTTAGGCGCCTTGAAACGTTTTTAATTATTCATTGTGCGTCACGGGCCAGTCAGGACTGAGACAATTTCTGAAACCAGCTTGATCCTACCTTTCCCGGCCAGCTAATCCGGGATGAAGACCCATCCGGTCCAGGAGCAAACGATGCTAGCCAGGAAAGCTGCGAAAAACTCCGAAGTGGAGAACCTGAAGAATTCATAGGGAATCCTTTTTCCTGGTACCGCTGGGATTAAATACCATAAAAAATGGAATGAAAACTCCTCCAGCTGTGGCCGTCAACGGACTTGGAGAGATGCCTGCCTGATGATCACAGCGGACGCGGTCTAATTTCATCCCTAGGGATTTTTATCCGCATTTTGTTTTCTTTTTTTTTTCTTTTTTTTTTGCATTTTAAATTAAAGAAAGGACTTCACACTTACCCGCACCGATTAAGAGAGCCGCCAGCATGGTGAACCGGATGGTTGGACCCATTTCAAAAGATTCCCGTGCGACAAAATCTGATTCTCTTTATTTTTTAGTTTTATTTTTTATGTAAGACCGACTGAGAGGTGCCCTAAATTCTGGAGATGTGTGTCACCGGGAGGATTCTCCGTTGGGTGACGGAATCCAAGGCGAATATCCCCAGCAGCAGGTCGGCTGGTGGGTCGGGACCTTCTCGGGAGGGGGGTTTCGATGGCGGCGGCGGTGGCGGCAGGGGGGGGCACTCCTCATAAACCGAGAAACACACCGCACTCGGGGCTCACACCACGTCCTGGGTGGCGGAGCGCTATTTCCTCGTTTTACAGCGAGTTGGCTTAGCTGGCATTCACTGGGGGGCTCAACAGCGCACCGAAAGGCTCCTGGCAATCGCTAGTTAAAACCGGGTAAAAAATTCACTGTAACACCTAAACCCGGCACTGGAAGCCGCCGAATGGGGCATTGCCCAGAAATATAATATAAAAAAAAAACAATTTTTTTTTTTTTTGTTATTTATTGTCCTCTTATCCCTAACACTGCACCAGACTGGAACCAGAACCACCAGAGGGTTTTGTGTGTGCTTCCAGAAGACACCACGACGTCGGAGTCCCACTTGAGGAGCTCCTCTGCTCGACCAGGTCGTTAGACAAGAACTAAAAGGCAGGATGGAGCTCTCCAGACGCTTTTCCGACGGCAGAGTCCCAAGCCCGTCCATGCGGCGATGTCAACCCGCGTGTGCTGGATCCTGCCTGCTCCTCTCCGGCAGGGCGCATGGTCACTGGCACCGATTCATCGGGCTCCAGTTTGTTGTTGGTAGAGCCCTCCCCCCCCACATTCGAATGTAAAGCAACAAATACAAAAATCCTTTTTCGCTTCCACTTAGAAAACAGGAAAGGCAGAAAAAGTCCTTCCTTTTTTGAAAACTAGGACATCTGGCGATAGTTGCGGTCTGTTCAAAAGAAAGAGAGGAAGGGAGGACTCACCTAACTGCACGGGGTCCTCTGCTCCCGGAATGCATCGAGCTCCAGGAGGACTATTCGCAAATTTGTCACGATTTATCAGGCCTATTTTGGCGGGTGATGCGGCCTCCGATGGCCACTCGACCTCGAGCCCTCTCAATGATTGTCGGGCGGGAAATTTATTTTGTCATCATAGTTCTGTCTGTGATAGATCGAATAAATAAATTAAATGTGTTTTTTCCTTTTTTTAATAAATATTTAATAGAGGAAATTCGAACCTGGGTCAGTGCTAAGTGCTCTCTGAACGGCACAAAATAGGTCGTGAGTTCGATCCCCACTTTGACCTTGGTCATGCATTCTCTAACACTTACACTCAACTTTTCTTCTACAGAAACTTTTATTTTTTATTTTTTTAAAATTTTTTTTTTTACGAAAACTATCGCAGACAGACCATTATACTTAATCTAGATTAAAGTGGAAAACCACTTAAGAGAATGCCGTGTCACTCTTGAATTTTTTAGAAAACTAGGCCAATATTTTTATTAAGTAAGTTCTTGACATAAATTTCGTTTGAAATCTTATATTGTTGATTTAATTTACAGCTGTTTCTAATTGTAGTTCCAAACAAATGAACAAATTGAAGCGCTCTTAATTGATGATAACTCCAATTTATAATGAGTATTTACCATTGAGTTCACTGAAAGCAAATACTATAATATGTATACATATAAAAATGTATTTCAGATACTATGCTATTTGCATAAAAATATACTATATTTATAGTAGTAAGCAAGAATTTGTGTCCAGGTGAACATAGATACGTATGTCCTTACTCATTTTAACGTCGTTTAATTTTCAGGATTGCACATACTGTTAAATGAAACAGACTGAATATTGCAAACCTTATTTATAAAAAAACAAACCATATAAATAGAAGAAGTTAGTTAGCCAGCGAAAAAACGGAAATTTATAATATGATGATATTTACTTATAGTATGATAATATTTAGTTCCAGAAGTAGACAACACAAGATTTATTAGTATTAGTAAAATTTATAACATATAACGACGGACATTTTATGGAAATAAATTTAAAAGTTAATTTTTGTTTTTTAAGTATCAGGGAAACAAATAATTACAAATATTTCGCTAATTGAGTTATTTCCTGTATCTCCTTCTGCGAGTGCTTACCTCTTTTGTGGCAGCGCTTTCAAATCTAGCGAGTCGAAGTAAGCGCAGTTATTATAGTTATTATTGCAATATTATGGTAATTAATTGTACTGTTAAATTAAGCAATGAATATGACAATACCTTATTGTTAAAACGACAAACCATAAACAGAAGAAGTGTTCATAAATTGGCATTATGTTTCGAATAGACGTAAAAAGTGAAAAGGTGCTCAAAGGAAAAATGTTATAAAATTTCTATTGAGTAAAAAGTGTAAAACCTCTGGCTACATAAAAGTTTGAATTTGAAACCAATTATTCCAATTTCAGTGAACGAAATGGTCAAATTGTGGACCGAATTTGGTTGCTGTGGTCTGGGCTATTGTGTGCCAGCTTCAACAGTTTACCCAGTCGTCGTCGTCGTCGTTCCGACGAAGCGAAATAATTATAATCGCAAAACGTAAAGTAAACAGCGAAACTAATCAAAACTAAAAAGACCGAGAAATGCCGCGGAAACCGCGTACGCAAAGTGCAAATGCAGTTGCAATCAAAGAGCATATAACAAACGGTGGCGGCACAGCAGCTCGTAGTGCAGCTAAATCCCGGCTGTCCCACATCCGTAGAAACGTCCAATTACAATCCCATTTGTGGGTTTATGGCATAGAACCATCAGACAGAGGAGGACCCGAGCTCATCAGGAGTCCCGCGGGGTGAGCAGCGCTTATTATTTTTTTATTAAACCTGCAAACAAAGGAGCAGGAGGATCTCATCTAAAACTAAATTACAATTCAAAATGCAATTCCAGGAGCTTATCTCCATCAGTGGGACTTAACAAGGACACTATCACCCGCAGCCCCTATGAGCCATATGAGCACGTAAATAAAGCCACAAAGGCCCGATACCCACACATGGGAACCGGCGTGGTGCCCGTGGCGGGATTCGCACTGATGACAAAGCTCCCGGTTATCCTGCTCCCGTGTTCCAGGAAAGCTCCCCACTTTATATTATAAACGTATATGAAATACGCGACTCGAGAATGAAACTGCCAAGATGAAGCACCTGAAATAAGAACTTTGGCATTTTAGACATACTATAAGCTAAAGATCCAATGGTTGAGTAATTTCGATGATTTTTATCCTTGTTTACAAATTCACTAGTACACATTTTTAATAGTGATCAAAGTCCAAAAATATCTGAGAAACAATAGCTATAAATTCGTAAGACTTCTTCCCATAGAGAGCTACAGAGAACATATAATATACATATACAACCTTCGATATCCTAATTAGTAATTAATCTTGGATTTTACAATAATTTTTTTTGTTAATGTTAGCACGGTTTTATAATAGACAGAAAGAAAGATTGTGCTTAATTTCGAGAAAGAGATTCATATGTCTATAAAAACTCTGTCTTTCCTAAGTATCTAATGTAGGTAAATATAACATATGTATAAGATTTTTGTGAAATTCGCCAAATAATTTAAACAATTAATTTTAGAAGGAATTTCTCTAGTATACTTATTTAAATACCCTACCCTAATGTTGCATTCAGAAATAAGCCATCTTCTATATAAACTGTTTGTAATTTTCCCCTAGAAATGGCAACAATAATTTTTAGTAATTATTCAAAATAATAATTATTAATTTTGTAATAAATAACTACTAATTAATAAATATTTAAGCTGTCCTGGCACATACTTTACAAATACAATTTTTTGATGTAAACTAATAAACGTACAAAATAATATCACATTTTGATTGGAACAATAAAAATAAGAGTAACATTTCTAGAAACTAGTTTTGACTAAAAATAAAGTCGTAATTATGTATGCTATTATTTTGGAAAAAAGGATACAGAAAAATGGAAAATGTTCTTTTTTAGATTTATCTTTAGTATACTAATACCTTCTATTTCACGAACAAATAAATTTAAATTTAAATTGCTAAAGGTGTAATTTCTTTGAGAAAATTATAAAACACTGAGCATTTTTAAAAACTTGTGTTCAAAGAACTTCTTGGAATATATTAGCAAAGTATGTAGCTTAGCTAGTTAGTTGCTTTATAAAAAACTACAATACCATAATCCTTTCTCAAATATTATAAGAAATACTAAGAAATTAAAACAATTGTTTTCTCAAGAATTTTTCTACAACAATTTGGTGTCGAACGTTTATAGATTCACCTTTTTGATTGCCCGATTAAAATCAGGGATTTCGACTTTTATTAGACGTTGCTTCGAGGTAGATGTCTGGGGAGCAGGAGGTGGCACCCTTATCCACTTCCTGATTTTGCAAAGCAGAGCAGTTCCCCATTAATAAGAATTAAGTCCCCCATAGGTACGCTATGTTTTCGGAATGGCTGACAGTTCAATTTAGTCATATCCCAAAGGGATAAGGGAAATGGATGAAATTTTCGCAATAGTGCGTGTTTGCATGCGATTTTATCTAGGCCGCTCAGGAAGAGGATCCAGTCGAATTGGGGCCGCAATGTGCCTTACACCGTTGGACACAAAGGAGCATGCCAGTTCTCGTCCCGATTCAACGATGCTTTCGAGGCATTCTGTGGGGGTGGACAGGACGAAAACCGACAGTTTGGTTTACGGCCGTAAAGCAAAATTACGAAAACGGCCTGTTGGATGGGAATAACTTTTTCATGAATTCGAATTTCCTCAAATTAGACCGAGGCGTTTTCCCTGATTTCCCCTGATTTATGCTGCGAGCGGCCTGCACAAATTTGAAATGATGAGACTTTGACCCGGACCATAAATTCTGCTCTCACCTAATTTGCAAAAAGTACAAATTTTCACGAATCTATCAAGGGTTGTTTCGAAGGATGGTGGTATTAAAGAAATCACTGGCGGCCCTGTCAACTTTCCAATTTCGATTTCAATTAAGTAATTTGCCCGAGTTCAAAACAACGACAGGTTTAAGGCCTTGAAGGGAACCACCCGTTTGACCTCGATTTCAAAGTGGTTGACCAAAGAATTTTTTTTTTTCTAATGTTTCCGGCGTAGCCCAACCGAACGAACCTTTCACTGCGGCAAGCTTGTTTTTTGGTAATTGTCTCCGGCTGGGTGCGTCGTGGTAGACACACGGACGGGATGACTGACGGACCCGTAGAAGTCAATGAGCAATCGTAGAAACAATGAAAAATCGACAAATTTTAAGATAAATATTGTTTTATGGCATAATTACAAATCTCGACTCGGATTTCAATTTTTAAAGGCACCTATGTGCCGGTTTTATTACATATTTATACACGTACATAGGTATAGTAAGATATTTACATGCAATGATTTTCCCCATTTCATTACGCATACTTTTAAAAGTAATTTTTTAATAAGAAATCTTACTACGATAATCAGAAGTTTTTTTTCATTGTACTGCAAAATGTTATAATTTTACAAAGCTATAATAAAAAAAGATTTTTTTGCATGCCTTTTGACTCCGACTAGATTATGTATTTTAAATTTTGAATATAACTTCACAAGAGCATTGTTTTCGACTCATACAAGAAATTACATAATTGAATTGATTGATTAATAAATAATAATAATAATACTACACCTTCTGCGTTGACCAGTTCAACACTAGATAACTAAACATTTGTCTACTTTAGACTACCGAACCCTGCAGCCAATTTTGCGGATTCACGCTAATTTTTACCAATTTTCTATTATTATATACGGAATAACTAACAAGAGTGAGAAAAAATACCTTTCTAATTTATATCAAATAGGCCATGAAATTGGAAAGAAAAATTTTTCAGAGTAGCCTGTACGTCTAATTTTCACAGAATTAATTCATTTGTTTTATGAAAATGTTGTCCTCATGTTAGGAGACGAAATATACTAAAAATTTAAAGTGAACATAAATTTGAAGTAACAAAAATTTAAAGCATACAACAAATTAAGTTGTAAAAATTCAAAGTTACAAAAATTTATAATTTCGAAAACTTTCAAGAACCAGCAAATTTGACGAACGTGGAGAGGATGTGGCGGAGACACAGCTGGTAAGAGTTCTGGAAAATAAATTCAAATTTTTTCCGATATGTAACATTAAAAATAAACGCTTTTAGCCTAGGTCATCAACAATTAAAGGGCCGATTAAGGAAGTAGAGGAGTCAATGGAGGCGCGCATTCACCACAATCTTCTGTCTGTCCACGAGTTGGGTGGGTGTTCAAGCCTTGTTGTTGCACGTCGTACAGCCGATCTCAAGGAGATAAATGACTGACCTTCCAGCGCCAGGGATCATGTGATAGTGCTGCCGCAGGGATACCTTCCTACTATTGATCTGTCGCTCTTTATACAAATTCTGTCGAAGGCAATTAAAGCTTTGAAGCAGTCCTCGATTTTAAGCCGCCCTGGGGAAGTGTAATGATGTACACTTCCCCAAGCAGCTTAAGATCCCCGAGTGCTTCAAAGTTCTGATTGCTTTCAACCGAATTTGTATAAAAAGCGCTTGATCAATAGCAGGAAGTTATCCCTGTACCTGAAATCGTACACTTCCCCAGGCGGCTTAAGATGCCGGAGTGCATCCGGAGGTTAATCTCGTGTTCATAGACATACCACTTATTGTATGATAATATTAATCTCTAGAAGTAAACAAAGACTTATTAGTATTATTCCAATTTATAACATAACAACTTATATTTTATGGAAGTAAATTGAAAAATTAATTTTTGTTTTTTAATTATTTATCCAGTCATTTCAAATTATTGTTAAATTGAATTCCTTCATATCACAAAAAGTAAGGTCTTTCACAACAAAAATCATACATGTGACGTATGAAAGTAGAGAAGTTACTGAGAATTTAATTGTGCAATTCGATACAACTAACGGTAATCGCAGAACGAAAATCATTATTGGTACGAATTTATGGTTAATGGAATTTTTAAGCTGCTTCCCATTTTAGTAGAGCGTTATTGATAAGGTCCTGTGAGTCAAATTATTAGTTACAGAGTAGCTTCGATTTATGGTTTTAAAATAAGGAACTGTTAAACTTGGCATACCATACCATAATATACATATATTTGAATATTTGTGGTGTGGGGTCAAAGGAATGAAAGTCTGCGTTTCTGAATCATTACAGAACAGAGTATACAGTCGATTCTATATTTAACAGAAGAGCTGTTCAAGCTACAAAGGAAATTAACCTTTTGCATGAAACTGATCGTATCATTTCATTCAGTGTTGGTATAAGCATTCACCGAACTACATGCAAAATAATTAAAGAAAGATTTTTTTAGTACCTTCTTCTTTAGAACAAGGAGTGTCAAACAATGCATGCTTGTTAACATTCAAACACATGCGATTTACCGGTTTGAAATAACCATAGTTATAGTTCTAGATTTACAAATAAGAAACAGGGGCACTTTCCTTTAGTTATAGGGGTTAGGACTAGGGATTGCAAAGGTTTGCAAAAAAGGGGAACCTATAAAACCTGTAAGTAGCTCATGGACAAATGTAACATCCGCCACGACACGACGCGACGTTCTTATATTGAGGGTTTCATTATTTTTCCCGATTGCGGTCGACCAAGACCCAATTTCATGTATGATCTGCTTAATATTACGACGGATGTCCTCAATGACAGGCATAAAAGGCGCGGAATCAGAATAATTAAAATTCGATATTACAGAGTGTTGTTCGTCAGTTGAGGCCGAGAGGAGAGACATTTTAGATAAAACGCTATACGATTTTTCGTTGAGTGAGGACAAGTTCGTATTGACGGCGGCGATTGTGTTGTGTCAAATATTTTGTCAATTTTATTGTTAGGCAATATGCTCCACTAACTTTAAAATGTGAACGGGCTTAATATCCGCACATTCATTACAAGTCGACGAAAAAGACTTATAGGAGCATTTTACACACCTGGGATGGAAAAAAGTGTGGCAAATTCCATCACAAGCAATAATGTCATCTGGATCTGATGCAGCTGTATTGCAAATTGTCCAGGTTGCTATTACGCTTAATATATACATAATACTGTCGCTATTGTCGTATAGAGTTCGATTTATTTCCGGAAAATCTTTAGTTTACGAACAATGTCGTCCATTTTCCCATTTCCGAGAAAAGTAACTTAGAAGAAGTTCGAGAGGCCTTTCCATCCTAAGTACAAAACGCGTCTTTCCACTCGACTGGGAATGAATACATTTTGCCTTTTTGTTGGAGCGTAAACATGAGTCGGCGACCGCAACACACTCGAGGTACCCTTGCCAAGGATGTTTGCCACACTTGAGGGCTCCTTCTCCGCCATTTTGATCTACACTTTACCGAGCAACGGTCCGGATTCCTTGGCGGCGGCGGGACCAATTACCGGGCGACCTAAGCACCACCCAGAGATCAAAAAGTGCACAGTATCTTGCTAGTTTATTCATGGGGCCCCGGCCCCAATATATCAATTTGTCCTGGGAGCGAACGGTGTAAACTGCCTGGAGCCCTGGTGCTCCGCCAGCCCCGATGCCATCGGTATTAGCCAAATTACTAAATTAGATGTGTTACACGGAGAACAACTCGCCGAACCTATAAATATAACAACAGGGCGAAATTGCTCTCATTACGGCGCTAAAGTTGGCATCGGAGGTCACCAGCCGCCGACAAGCCAACTCTTAGGGCTCCGGGGAGGTGGAGCCCGGGACAGTGGGGGTCCCCTCCCCTCATTCCATTTAAATTTTACGTTCTCCTTGCCGCGGCCCGAGCACCCAGCGATCCACTGGCAATATACACAAAGTACTCGCATAAATAACTTTTCGTAATTTGCATGAATTTATCATAAATTTGCTGCCGGTGTAGATACGGCTTGCCCGACTATCACCGTTTGCATCACGGAATCAGGGAGTGACGCCATTAATATCCGATGAACGGGACCGTGGGACAGGACCCTAATTGGGCCTGGATATCAATTTTGGACAATTGTGTGCGCACGAAGGCGGATGGATGCAATTGAAAAGTGAAACCCGAGTCGGGACCCATAATTTATGCCTGAAAACAATATTTATCTTAAAATTTATTGATTTTTCATTGTTTGATTTCTGCGGGTCGTCAATCATCCGTACGTCGACCGCAATCGACCCGGAGACAATTACCTAGAAATAAACCTCTATCGAATATAGTAAAAAAATAAAATAAACAAATAGTCACCAAACAGAAATGCGGGAACATAAATAAGCCGATATGTGTCTTTTTAACGTCGGAAAATAAAATTGTATTTGTTACTATTAAGGAAGTTAAGGACGAAAAAACAATATAAATGCTGGCCCGTGGACTATAAATATCAATTAACAAGTTTAATAGAATTGAATTTTTTGAGTTTACAGTATCTTGGTTGTAGAACAAGCATTTTCGATATTTACTAGATAATTCTAGCGTTTTCCTTAAATTACGTCACGTAAATTCAGCGGTATTTGAGCTCCCTCTCTCTCTATGTCAGAGTTTGTCACATTTGATGACCCACTTCCATATGTGACATCATATCCTCTTGCGTGCTTTAGAAAATTTTAGAATATACGATTTTCTCGAAACTACATATTTTCACGGTTTAATAACATATTAGTAGGTATCATTTAAATGGCGCTCAATTAATTTTAGTGCAGTTAAATACATATTATGTTTGTCATCAATTTGATGTGTTAAGTAATAGTATTTACTTGACAGACACCTTCTCGAAAGCATATTAATTTAATTTAAAGTTTGTACTACGATTTTATTTTTTGAGTACCAAATATAAATTTAAAGCGTATGTTTGGTATTTATATATACATATAGGTATACCTACAGTATATGTTTACATACAAAACATTCTGAGTTAAGTTCAAAAATTTTTTGTCCGAATGAGATACGAAGTAATAATAACAAATAAATAAATTACAGTAATTTTAATATGTAAGTGAAAATAGTTGCTATAAATTAAAAATTTTATCATTTCGAAAAAATTCTTGATTTGTTAAAACAACGCAACGTCACAGCAGGTTAATTTCCCATTGTGTCACACTAGTTTGCCAAATCCATCCATCCATCCATCCATGCCAAATTTTACTATACTCATCGACTATACATACATACATATCTCAACGCCAAGAGATTTTGATTTTCGTGCCAGGAGTGGGAGATTGGAAATTTATTAAATATTACCTTTAACTTAGTACATATAAATATTTTTTCATTTTTGATTGATACGTGTATGATTGAACTTCTTTAAATATTACTGAAGAAAGATTGTATTTGTTCTAATTCTCACTAAAGTTTTTATTTGTCCTAAAAATAAATTCGTTGGATCTAAGGGAACATCGAATACATCTATGTAGTCATATCATCTACCCTATAAAATAACAGGCTAATAACTACAACTCCCCAGCTCCAATATTGGTAGGATCAAATAGCCGAAGAAAAAAAAACAAATGCCATTGAACTATTGTTATCATATCATCTGTCGTTGAGGGGGACTTGGGGTGGGAGAGGTAAGTAGGAGTGCAAACAGCTCCACACTGGATTTACCAGCTCGTTTAGTTGTATTTATATGGCAACTAATAACCATATTTTTCGTTAAGACGTCATTATGCAGAACGGCCATTAACCGCTTACTTTCCATGCGGCCGGAACAGTTCAAATAAATATTTTTGCCCCATCGTGTGCCCGGACCCAAATGGCGGTACAAAGTTCAAGCCCAACCCGTGGACGTAACACCGTCAGAATTCAGTGGGAGCAGGGTGCAAGGGATGCTGTCGCCCTCTATCCAGAGCAGCTAGATTCTAGCCACTCCCGGGGGGGTATCGAAACCGCCCTTCAGAAGGTGAAGGGAAAAAGAAAATTTGTCCAAGTAATAAAATTTCCGGGATCACGTATACAAGGGAATTACTCAAACGGATATAATGGCCTCATAAAATCTTTTCGGGTTTTCTCCTCTTTGTATCTAATGTTATTGTGCTCCTCTGCCGGCGTCCAGAACCCGGGGGCTCACTGGGCTAAACCCGGGAAGAGTATTAGTGGTGTGCGGATTCTAGAAAACTAACTGCTAGTGCTCCTGCATCTGCTTTGACTCCTCGCCCAAGTAACGAGCAAACTTGGTAATTACATTAATATGCCCGGAAAGGGATGCTTCCTGGAAAATCCTAAGGGCCTCTGTACAGCATCTGGAAGATCTCTTTGCTCCTGGCTCTTTCCCAGTATTTCTCCCTTTTAAGGCTGCTCGCTATTAACTTTTATATGTTTACATTTTTGAAAAGTTGCAAAATACAATGGTTTTCACAACATTTTTTAACAAACAAAATATGTATTTTTGCCCCGGAAAGGAAAGCTTATGGTTTTATAAAAATGTATTGGAGAAATCGCAATTTTCTACATATTTTCATTATAAGTTCATTTAAAGGAAAAATAATGAAGTTTAAAACGCTTTGTATAAATTTAAAATTTTTTTTTCGAATGGCAATCAATTCATTAATGCTTTTTCTACCAAACTTGCTGCTATGGAATTTTGACCAATTATTTTCATAAATTTATTTGTTCTCAGTTCAATTAAAAGAAAATCTGATTAAATAGACATTCAATAAATCATTCACTTACATATATACATACCTAAATATATATGTATATATACATATGTATGCAGTAACCTATTTTAAAATTTTTGTATCATACAAAATATTAAAATTAAAATCTCTAGGGTTTTATTTGAATACGAATGTCTCTCCTGTTCAAATAAAACCTAAATCGTTCCTGTTTAATGACCAGCTTAAAGAGTTATTTGCAATTTGTTTGAGCTATACACTGAGGAAAAAAACACTGTTAAAATAAACCAAAAATTAATCACGTTTACTAAACCAATCACCTAGATTTTGTTTAACGGCCATAGAAACCCAAAATTTAAGCCAGATTTTTAAAATTTTTAACTATAATAGAAAGGAATCCCTTCAGGAATTTAAAGGAAACATTCACAACAAATACCACCAAAACAAAACCACCAAGTAATTGGCAAACTCTTTATTAAATTGCTGAAAATTACAAAATAATAACCAGTAGCACCTCTTATAATCAACTTAAAAAAATCCAGGTTATAATTCAGAAAATAAAATGTAACTTTGCTGAAGTAACAAGGCAGTTTTCTTTAATTTACCAGTAATTTTCAGTGATACGAAAAACAATAGGTCGCAGAACCTTATATTAAGATTTAATGTACTCGTATTATGTAAATCTTATCAGTTCAATTAATTCAATAACTCCCAAGATTATCCCAATAAATCACCTAAAATATCTCGAATAAAAGGGCAAAATCTCAGGAACCAAACTAATTTGCAAATTCATAATTTTTGCTCCTAAGCAAGGGCTCTTTGGGACAAAAGTCTATGTAGGATTTGAGCAACAATTCCAAGCGGCTAGAGTGAGCAACATAAAAATTCAATCAGAAACTTTATTGAATTTTTATACAATTTCAGCTCGTCTCCGAGAATCCGGGTGCCGACGAAACGCCCGGGCAGCCCTGGGGGCACAGAGGTTTATAAACCTATTTATCTGTGAGTTCCAATAGACTCGCACTGTAATCCAATAATATTCCAACTTAGCCCGTGTATTATTTAACCGAAAGTGGAAAAGTTTTTCGGTTGCGCCACCAGAGCGTACCGTGAGCCCCCACCCCGAAAAGAACCAACCCCGCCATCGTCGCATCAGTCGTAATATATTCAAAATTATTTATGAATTGTTTTCGTTCGCCGGGGAGCCGGGCACAACTGAATCAAAGTGAAATTGAATTGGGTTCGTACACATCTGGGAAATCTGAACAGAAACAATTCCCGTGATTTTCTCCCTAGTCCACACCGTCTGAAAGGTGACAATTCGCGGGAACAATGGGGCCGCGGGGGTGGTGAAAAGGACTTTTCCGCGAAAGTTTTATTTCATTTTGACATCAGCAAAGTTGTTTTTCGGTGGGTGGATCGGTGTCGATTTTCAAAAACAAAACGAAATTTTAAGTCACAGAAGGCGAGAGAAATGGAACTCCTACCCGTCCGGTGAAAAAACTTGGAATTTAAATACGACTTTCATGGAATTACCGCCCCCGTTTCAATCCAGGGTCCACCTACTGTCGGTTAGGTAAATAGCAGTGAATAAAATTTGTTTTAATGCACCCCGCTCTACGTGAAAAAAAAATCTAATTTTTAATTTTATTTAAACAGCTAAAGAAGCCCCTTTTCCCAGATTAAGCTATTTCCGGGGCTGGAATGGGAAGCATTAACGCGAACAATTGAAATATTTGCTTAACATTCCGCTCGGAATTTCTATTCCCGGAGCCCCAGCCGGGTACTTGGCTGCTTTTTGGGGAGGAAATGGCTCGAGCTGATTCAAACTAAACCAAACTTTTCCGCTTGGAGCGAGGCGAACGGGCCGCATAAAATATTTAAATCAAATAATCCACTCTGGTGCAGCTAGAAAAGTTGTTCGCAGTTTTGTTGCAATATTTGCAGTTTTTGGCAAGTGATCCGACACGAAATGTAACAAATCGGAAAGTCGAAAGTTTCAAACAAGTTTGTCGAGAAAATTTTACGTTTTACTGTGTATTCTGGTCCCAGGAGCTCTAAGCCTCTACACCGGCCATATATGGACGAGACGGAACAATTACGACCCAAAGTTTTTCCCTCTACTACATTTAGAGTGTCCTAAAATTTTTTACAATTTATTTGTTTACTGTGGAACAGGCCTGGGGGGCCTTGTTATGGACTTCGCATTGCTCTTGCCGTCGTTGTAAATATTCATGCTACTCCCAGACGAATTTATTGAGGCCCAAAATCTCTGGGAATAGAATTGGGGAGATCCTTGGAACTAGGACACTATTATTTTACTTTCTAATTCGGACATATGTACATACTTTTAATTTCTTTTCTAGCATAGCACTAAACTTTCCACATTAAGCTCATATATTCTATAAATATGTATGTATAAGTCCAATATCATGTGGTTGAAAATGTTCTTATTTCATCTTTATAACTAAAATAAATTTTTCGAATTTCTATTAGGTACATACATACATAATTGGAAAGAAAAAAATTCGAAAAATATCGTTTTTTTAACATTTCTTCAACAGTGAGTTCTCTGGCAAAAGCAACCAAAAATTACCAATTTTGTATGGTTTCCATGATTTCGGGCTGAAGTATTAACTATGCCACTATAAGTAAATAAGATAAATATTTTTTGATATATGTAATTGTATTAGAAAACAATATTTAGTACATACCTATACTTTACCATAATTATCATATCAATGGTCTTCTGATTCGATAAAATTTCCAGTGTAATTATCAATCCAAAGAGCAAACTATGCTAAGCCGATTTAGCATCAAAAAGAGCTTTGCAAAATTTATACTACTTTTGTTTTTGATTCGGCCATCACCAGATTTTCGAAATATTTAGTT
Organism: Machimus atricapillus; assembly: GCA_933228815.1. Lineage (NCBI taxonomy): Eukaryota > Metazoa > Arthropoda > Insecta > Diptera > Asilidae > Machimus > Machimus atricapillus. The sequence continues at coordinate 11,754,311 of OW121785.1, forward strand.
CGAAAAGCGAATTATCGCCGAATTAATGATAATAATTTCCATTTCCCTTTATATTTACAAAGCGTTGCGATTAAGCGGTATATCCGGATAGTGTGGCCGGACTCGTTTGATAATTATTTACCAAACATATTCTACAAACGACAGCGATTAAAAATTACGGCCGACATTTAGTGAAATTTATTCGCTTTCACAATTCAGAAACTTTGTGAATAACAATAGATTCTGGGGCCGTGGATAAATTAGTCTACGTGATCAATATTAATTATTGAATATTTCGGGATACATCGGTCGATCTGGTGCAGCACTAATTACAGTTTGGCAAAAATAACATAATACCCAAATTGGTGCGTATTAAATTTTTATAAGTCGCAGCATTGCAGGTATCGGGTTGCATTTTTATGCATATAGTTTCTAGTTAGAAGCCCACAACCCCCGGGTGAATCCCCGCCGAAAACCGCGCACGACAGGTTTAATGTAATTACATTTCGCCCATTAAACCTTTCGTCGCGCATTAGTGCCCGTATAATAAAATTTCGCGTCCAATTAACACAGGTAATCAATTAGCATGCAGTCCCCCGAATAGACCCGGCTCTGTGGCACAAAAGCCGCCCCCTGAAATTCGGTTAAATACTAAAATATGCCGAAATTCGGGTCGCGACTGGCGATAACTCGATTTAGCCGATGTGCTGTAAGGTGGCCTGACAAATTGAATAGGTCACATCGCAATCGCTGGGAAAAAAGATTACAGCTCATTTCCATAGCAAAATTTTCAATTAAATTGTTTTTGCGCATCCCGAAATCGCCCCAGCCACTGGGAGAACGCTCTGTGCTTGAAGGATTTCGCAAATAAGCTGGATTTCAGGGATTCCAGGAACTTGGTCCCTTGAAATTTTGCACTTGTTACTTGAGCCACAACAAACGCTGAAAAAAGATAAGTATGTATAGTCTTACCTTGTTTCTCTTTTTCAAAAGTCGATTATCTTCGGAAATTTCTCTTACGATACAAGACTTAAGAGTTTTTATTTTCTTAGTATGTACCTACACACTTCCACTTCAAGCACTTGTATTTCCGGATTTCACTCAATAAATAAAATTAAATCAATTCTGTGAAAAAAATATTTATAATTATTGATCCAATTTTGGAAATTGGAATACAACCACAACAATTTTATCAAAGGCGACATAAGATATTCATGAATGAATTTAAATCCTAACAATATCACAAAACGTCTTTGATATGTTAACCACAAAATTAGTGGTATAGGTACATAGAAATTATAAATTAATGTTTTAGCGAGAATATACGAGTAGGGTAATAAGCGTGTCAACAGATGTGTTACATACATATGTATACTTATACTAATATAAATGCAGTTAAAACAAAAATACATCTTTTCTAAATTTTCTGGGTGCTGAAACTGATTCTGGTGAAAATAGTTGAGTATGTATATATTTTGAAAAACTGCTCTTTCCCTTACATTTAGATTTAGATAACAGTTAAGTCCTTCGAAAATGGTGTAAAATGCATGGAATTCATTAGGAAGACCCATAAAGTGTTTGGTGAGGGCCGAAAACTGGCCTAATTGATCCTCCTCTCTTAAATTTAATGAAATTTAAAAAGTCAAATAGTAAAAATTGTGCAATCTAATTAGAATTAATATATGATGAAGATATTATTTTGAAATGTTTTATATTAATAATTAAAAAAATAAATAAAAGTCATTAGTTATACTTTAATTTTAATTTTATGTATTTCGAAGAATTTTTCAATAATATACTAGAGTAGGTACATATTATAAATAGTAATACTGTCGGCAGAAATAGTTCAAGTATTGTTACACGAGTTCCAATTAACAGCCGCGAGGGAGGCTCGCGGAGGCCTAGCAGGCTGCGGGTAAACAAATTCGTCCGCTGAATTTCGTCGCCGGATTCCCACCACAGATGCCGCGGACGTAACAATATTCTGGATAAAGGTATTAGTATGTTTGTCATATTTTATATACATACATATATTATAGATACATATTTTATATTATACCATATATGGAATATTTTCAATTTGATAATTTTTGTTGTGTGTTTACAAAAACTAAGTAATTGTCAATATGATCTACTTATACAATTTTGTAAAGTGAGAATTTTTAAGATGGGCTAAATTTAAGGGATCTGTGTATCCGACCGTTTAGGGCTTTGACAACAGAGCTCCCCTTGTAATTGGCACCTGTTACCTGAGTCGAAACAAGGGCCGAAACAAGACAACTGACAGAGGCGTCCCCTCTCCCTGCGGACAAATCATTTCATTAAGACGGGCGGCTTGACGTAGACATGCCCTCGTCGAGCAAACACATTAGGAGCAAGTAGCTAAACAGCTGAGCATTTATCAAATTTTATCCCAACCTCACGTCACCGGTGTCATTTACCATTTTCAGCTTGTTCGGAGCCACTCCTCGCCGAAGGGGCCCCCGATCCAGGGGGGGTGCCTGCAACGGCCCCGCCGGGGGTGGGCCCAGCGGTGTATTAGGGCCCATTGTGAGACCACATCGGGCGACGTCCCGAATATGAGCTCCGACTCGTCCATGGGCCACAATGAATGCATTAATTGAGATAAGGGCAAAACAGTTGTAAATGTCACTGACTAATGTTCCCTGTGACATCCCTTGTTCACTTCACCACTCCTGTGATTAATTAGTCCACGCCGAAGGTCGTGCTCGGAGCGACCGTAACTCTCTCACCGGGTGGGGCCCCCCCGGGGGGTGGGGGGCTTATTAAAAACAGAAATCCGTTTACGCCCGACAGCGAAGATGGCGGCGCGCTCCTCGTCAGGGCAGGAAGATGGCTCCGGCCTTCGGCTACATAGATGGAGATAAAAACCTCCTTGTCATAAGCTCTTTACACACAATTAATATTTCTCAAGGATGCCAGTTGCGGGGCTCGTTCGCCCCAACTGGGAAAATTGCTGAGGGTGGGGCGCCGCCGCCGGGTACGTACCCTTTTCTGGCACCCTTCAGAGCAACCCAGCTGCGTAGATCGTAAAACGTAGTAAGAGGATATCGCAGTTGCTTAGGGTAGTCACCTTAAGTACCTACTTCGTCTAACATAGACACTTACCGCTTTCCACATAAAATATTGCAATTAAATGAATAATGTTCAAAATTTACTAAAAATGGTTAACGAAATAAATAGTATATCTATCACTTTTTGTATAAAACCGTGTTACATCAAATCTTTAAAGCATTAAGACCAGTGTAAAGTTGGAAAAATATCACAGTTCGTGTAGAATTTTTATACGAAAAATCAATAGACCTTTATTTTGCAAAAACGTTTTCATAAAAAAATGCTATATTGGATTTGTCTTCAAACATCGTCGTATAATTGATTAAAAAAGTTTTTTTTCTATTCTTTAAACCTAAATTAATTAAAATATAAAATTTAAAATAAATTGGTTTATCGATTTTCCGTAGAAAATACTAGAAGAAAAAATATGATGCAGTTATCCTACATCTTTACCTAGAGAAATGCATAAAAAATTTAAAACGTAAAACTCAAAAGTTTTTAACACGGTCTATAAATTGATATTTCGCCCCTTTAAAATTAAGAATTCAAAAATTTGGCAGTTGCACTCTTTCGTTCACTAGGACAAATCTAAAACGTATCATATGAAAGGCAATTCTTTACATATTCTAAAACTTTTTTTTTATTTATTACTAATAATACTAAATATACTAATTTTGAGAGTTTCGGTAAATATTCCAAGAAAAATTCATCGAGTGGGAGTTTGTACTATTTAATATGTTTAATTGGATACATTTTATTTTCCATGTTATAAGTAGATATAAATGAACATTTCGCTTGTTGTTTGTATTGAAGGAAACGTACCAAAGAGGGTGTTGACATTTTAATGAGAGCTTTTCCTTTTGTTAAAATCTGAAAAGATAAAATCAATAATACCTATTTCCTAGAAGTACCTACTTAAAGAACTTAATTATGCGGTCAGTATCTTAAATTTAACTTTCACAATAAAAATATTATATTTAAATTGCGCACCTTTTAAGAATTTTAAAAAGTTATTATTGCAGATGTTATTTTATGTAAATTCATTTTTAATTAGTTTGAAAGTAAAAAAGATATAATGTTCCTCGAAATATTTTCTGAGCCGCAAATGCACGTTAATTAAAGTTCAGAATTTTACTTAATTGACACATTCCGCTCTGAACTGTGTGGTGAGAAAAATGTTGAACATTTTCTAAAATTTCAAACTTTCTGAAAAATATTTCTCCGAGGAAATTTCTCTCAACTGCATACAACTCGTATAAACTATATGAAAAATATTTAATGAAAAAACCACGAGAAAAAATGCAGGTTAGTGTTATTAAATTAACAGAGACCTGCTTAAAATCTATTGTCCAGAGGGAACTACTTTATTATGCCTTGAACTAGCCGGGAAAAAGTATTTGCGGCTATAAAATATATATATTTTCGCAGACCCATTGAAGGGCGGAGCGCCGGGGAGGGTCAATGCGCCACCTATGAGCAAATATTAAAGTCGACCAGGTGCTCATGTATGGGGGGTTCCCCGCAGCATACCTTTGAAGGGCCGCTATACCTCGTGAATTCCCTTTTCATGCAGACGCCGTCTTTTAGCAATATTCGAGGAATTTATTCGAACGGCAGTCGAAAGAGGGGCGACTTAGAATTTCTCTCACAATTCACGATTTTATGACATCATAAAAGATTTCGACTGTTGTATTTGGCCATTCATTCAGGTGCTCAGCATATTTGTGTGATGGGGCACATAAAGCCGAGTACAGGTGAAAAACGAAAAGAAGTAAATTTTGTCGGGTCCCACGAATCCCCCTCTGGTCCGTCCCTTCGCCCATCTATGGGTGGCGGGGTGAATTATGTTGCTGATGCGGGGGTGTGGTAAGAACTTTCTAAGCAAATATACATGAATCGGCTGAAGAAGGGGGAGGATGGGGTGGTAGTGGCGGCAGGTGGAATATGTGAACTAAGGGTGCGGCGGGGAAGGGACACCGTATCCATTGGGAGACACGTTTACCCAACGAACGAAATTTACTGAATAAAATGTAATTTTTGAAGATTTTTATCAATTTGGATATTTCAGAAAAGCAGTGCGCGCTCACGGAATGCCTAAATAGATGTTTTACATGGCAGCACCGGGGCCTGAATAAACTGGCATTACTCTTCGAACTGCTCTGAATGGGGCGACAAGGATTGCGCAGCATAAAGATATGAATTGGATGGAAAACTCCGTTAAGGAGCCCCACTGGGACTGAATAAAGAAGGCAAGGCTCCTCTGGCAAGAGCTCGAATTCTCCAGGAACAAGACTCTGAAAGCACATAAGAAGTTCTGCAAACGCATCTTTATGCCACGGCCATTCGACGAATCTTAAGTAGGTGCCAAGTAAAGGGTTCATTCCGCGAAAAGCATCAATCTTAACGGGTCTGTTCAGTAAGCTTTTTTTTTTCTTATCAAATACCCTTTTGTTCTTATGGAAATTGACTTAATAAATAGATTATGTATATTAATTAAAAATATCAGAACGATATAAAAATGTGTATTAGAATGAAAAATTTTTTAATAAAAGAACTCGTTCTATGAAAATTTAACTTCAATCACGAAATTCTCAAAGGATTTTAAATCCTCAAATTGAAGTTCTTTTAAAACTGGATATGAAAGATCCAGGCCAGAATTCCGCTCCAACAACCAATTCCTAATCAATAATCTCTTAAATTTAGCATTTTTTTTGTTTTTAACGCCTTTTAATAATTGTTTCAGCAATTGTTATACATATTTATTAAACCCAAAAGATAATATTTTTCATTGAATTGAGTCATTACATTTATAAAAAAAAATTGTATAGTGTATAAATAAATTCTGTGTTTACGCATGAATTGCGCATAACGCAATATGTTAAAATGGTAGCCTACAGAATAATCCAATTAAAGACTACCACCCGTCGTAATAAGAAAATATTAAGTATAGTAAATACTAAATGCAGAAGAAGAATTCCACGACAGTGGATCCTAAGTAAACTAGAAAAATAAATGGAAACTTATATAACTAAAAAGGTAAATTCATAATTACTACTGATATAATTAAAATAACAACACTTTCTAGTATTTCTCTATACATAATCTGAGTACAAATAGAATATGTATTGAATTGAGCTATTATTCAAATGTATGTATGTAATTTTAAAATGGACACTCATGCCGAAACAGAAAACACATTATTTGCTATCGAAAATAGTAATCTATTCTGAATTTGTTCACAAAAACCTTCACTAATACCTTCCTTTTAGAATTAAGAAATAACACATTTCTATAGAATGTTTTTGTGAGAAAAGTATTCTATTTATTGAAAAATCCTTTCATCAAATGCTTCTTTGCTTTTTAGAATCGAACGAGTAGAACTTGAAATATATGTTGTAAGAGTTCAAAAAACATAGTTTTGAGATACAATAATTTTACTTGTACAACATTTATAAATGATTTATAAATGTATCTATAACGTTTTTTGTTTAATGTCGAATTTCTCAAAACAATTTTAAAAGAGAAATTCTGTGATGTGAAGGAACATATTAATGTAAGAAAAATAAATCGATTTTTTTCTTTTAAAATCCTAAAAGGAAAGGTTCTTTTGAAGAGTTGGAGTCACTATCATTTAAGCTTTAATTCTGGGAAATTTAATTCTATTAGTTGTTTTAAAAGTTTTGGAAATAAAGTGAATGAATGAAATCACTGAGTCAAATGGAATAGAGAACTCTTTATAAATAAACAAACTAAATTTTTCATTTCTTTTAAGTCTTTCGGTTGATTTGAAATTTCCCTCTTCCTAAAGTATACTGAAAGTGCTATGCTATACTTATCTATACTAAACTTAGTTATACTATATTCGTCGAGATAGAGTGCACCTCGAAAGCCTTAATACAGTTGTCGGTGGCGGTTAGTGCATTTTCAAAACTGAAATAATCTCCGCAGGAAATCGCAATAAATCCGCCAATCTGAGTTGGATGCTCGTCAGCCAAAAAGGGGTAGGAGACGTACTCGGGGTTAGGATGGGATGGGGGAAAAAAAATCAATTTTGATTGAAATCAAGTACGCTTTAGGGCTTCGGCTGGTTATCCATCTAAACTGAATCCGCTCGGCCATGAGGGCACCCGTTAAAGTTTAATACGTCGAATAGGTAGATGGTGGCAGAGCAACTGCCGGGTGATTGCCTCGGCATTGTTGAGGCCCAGAGGCCCTCCTCCCGGGTCCCGGGTCCTGGATCCTGGTCCCGGTAAACGCCAAATGGAATGGCAGCCGTTCAGGCATAGGGCAGATTCCGAATAGTGTCACGTACCGTCTGTCTAGTGTGCTGCCTGCATGCGAGGATCATGTGAAGCCCCCCATAGGTCGTGGTGTGTTTTATTAAAGCTAGTCACGCAGACCGGGCTCATGAAAATAATTCCAGAAAATAAGTAATTAGGTTTACTCCAGTATATTACGCGTGGCATATGAGAGGGTGCCCTCCCCCGCCTTCCCCCCCATTCCGACTCCACTGCCTTTTATTAAATTGAGCTGGGCTATACTTATTAAAGCCACCATGGCGCGCAGCTCCTTGCGGTCATGATTAATGATTAATTAATTATACAGCGGGGGATAACTACTGTTAGTTATTGCTGCGAATTAGCTTCCGCCCGGGATGTCCCTGTTCTTTTCTCTAGACGTCCCTTAATACCGAAAAAGATACCACAACTTTCGGGATTGTTCAGCCATTAATCATGGGCGGCGCGAGTATGTGTGAACATTTGATGGGGGAGGGGGCGGAGCGGCGGATTGGCACAGAGTCCCAGGACGCACGAGGACATCTCAGGAGGAAGCAAATTCGTTAAGGCTTCTTTCATTATGATGTGTCAATAGGCTTAACACGTTTGTACTGAGGTACAGCACCTAATTATAGATATGTTTTTGCCTAACGCTTCCGGGAATGAGCCCGGATAGGAATGAAGCGTCCTGAGGGAATGACTACTAATTAGCGGAGACATAGAATCCTTCATAAACCAGAAGATTTTTGCCCTTTCCTTTTATTATTTAGGAGTATGGAACGGATTATCTAGATTTCTATCTAATTCCAGCTTGAGTATTTAAAGACAAATCCTACATGATCCAATAGCACAATTGTCAGAGTTTTGAATATGTAGAATTGGGCTCAAATATATACATTATATATTGTATATGTATGTATATTTATATTTATAACAAAATCTAAAAACAAAACCCCACATCGATTTAGAAATTAATAATTGTACCGAAAGACCTCTCCTCGTGCTAAATTTCAAAATTGTATTATACATATAGATTAGTAGGAAGTACCTCATAGATTTTGAGTATCAGTCAGTGAGTGGGACGTTTAATATAAAAACACGTTTTAAAAGACCGTATCCTTTCATTGCGTTAAAATCGAACACAGTGAAAAGAAGGAGACATTTTCCAAGGCAGGCCAAGGAGGAGGTCAACACAGTGAAGGACTTAGGTTTACTTAAGGGGACTTTTATTCGCAGCGCCAACAGCCGTGAACCGGGTCCGACCCATCCCGAACGAGGTCCAACAGGCTTGTGTTAGGGTGTTCCCGGTATCCCGGGTATACAGAGGGCGAGGCGGGCAAGGAATTTATGATAACAACTGGGAGCGCACCAAACAGCGTTCAATGAATTATTATTATTGTCTGCAATATCGGGGAGCAAGTGAAGCTTGAATTTTAACTTGGAAAACAAAGGGGGAAGAATTGTGGTGCGGGAATGAAGGTCAATCCTCGTCCTGGTCCCGGTCCTGGCCAGCGAACCGGGCTGAATTCCCGAAAGGGGCCATCACCGGAGACCTGAATCTCGACCTATGAATATTTTAACTCGCTTCGAAGGAGTTCAATGAAAGTTGTGCGCTGCTAGCTGATGCGGTATGCTCTTGACTCCCTTCTCAATTTGGTCGGGAAGAAAGGAGTCAGGACGATATCCAGGAAATGGATAAAATGGGAAAAAATGAGAGAAAGTTGTTGGAAAAATATCTGCACCTTAAGAAGAAGAAAAAAAAAAAGGAACAGAAAATCGAGTTCCTTTTAATACTCCTGAAATAAAGAGTTATTCTGGTTATTCTGGCATCGGATCCAGTCAGACCCGTAAGACCCAGTGGGCCCTGAGATGGATATGAATGGATCAAACTCGAGAATCAGTTGAAGTTGGCTATCCGGATTAAATCGAGGAAAAAATTGTATTTTGTGTTATTCATCCGTCTTCCCATTGGGCTTGTTTAAATTTTTTTCCAAGAATCGAGCAAAGCGACAGCCAACAGTAAGGGTAAAGTGCCATTTTGGGTTGGGCTATGAAGTCATAAATAAATTCTTAACCGCTGAAGGTAATTGAATAAAATTTTACAAATAAACAAAATAGAATAAGGAACATTTGTACCTTCTAAATTTATAAGATGTATATATCTATTTTAATATACATATGTCAAATTACAGAATTGGGTATATCATGTAAAATGTATGCGTTTCTTATTCTATACAAGGTGTCTAAAAAAGCAACGTCCAAACGAAAACGGATGACGGGCCAACTCATAACTGTTCGAATAAGTCAAGTAAAAATTTTCTAGTTTTCGAGATAATGGCACTTCTTTAAAATTTAAGAAAGGCTCGACCAATTTTTTTGGTGTGATTAATACTTTTAATACTGTTTTTTTGCAAACAATTACCGAAAGAGACTCCCATCAAATGTAAGCAAAGATATTTCCAATATGGGTGTAATTTCTGACAAAATAAAAAAAACTCATTGTCAATTTTGTGTGTACCTATATCAAAATTTTTTCTTCAAGTTTGACTACGTATTTCGGAAGCAATATATATTGAACTGAATGATAATTTTTTTACTTATCCTATTAATGGAATTTTCGATGAAAAACTACTCTTTCTTCAACGCAATACCATTTTAAACACTTTTGGGTCGTATATATTTTTTCCCAATTAATACTCAAACTTGGAGGAAAAGATATTAATGTCGATACGAAGTAAAAATGAGTAAGAAAAATGGATTAAACTTTCTAAAAATTAGTATCAAAAATTTTAAAGATGTTATTTCAACTAATAAAATATTTGGGAAAACCATATTGATAGAGGTTATAATTATAAGTTCTTAATTTTTTTATCAAAATTTTACCTTTTAAAATAATGCCAGATATATGTTCTTAAAACAACCTGATAATTTATTTTGCTTTCTGTCCAAATATGGTGGTGGATGGAAATAATTAATGCAATTTGAATGATAATAGGAAGTAGAAACCAGTCGACACGACACGACGGAAGCAGGCTCTAATTCAAGCTCATGTAGATAAATAGCCATCCGTAATTGCTCGGCACCAACTCTCGCCATTTTGTACCCATGAAACCCATTTTAGGTCCCATTGCCAGTGTCTCCATTGTTGAACCCCTCCATTCGAGAAAGGTATCAGCGCCGATAAGGCAACCCATTGAACTCGAAAAGTAACCGAGACAGTGGTGGCGGTCGGTGGCAAATGATCCAAAAAAAAAATGTAAAGATTTTGAAAGAAAGGTCATAAGGAAATTAAGTTGAAATAATTCCACTGTTGCCCCGGAGGAGGTTTTATCCGTTTTCGGGGAGTTTTTATTACGACAGTCCGACGGTATTTACTTTGTGTGCTGGATACTGCTTTGATGGAGCCAGAAATGACAATTTCTTTCGGATTTTGTTGCTGTTTTTACTTTGAGGCCCTATAATATCGCCTTGGTCAGGAGGGGGCAAGGAGTGGATGTTTGTGTCGGGCAAGCTTACAGTTGAAAGGAATTCGGTAAGCCTTATTTCATCCTTCAGTGGAGTGCTACACCTAAAACCTAAAACCTGCACGCATACCCCCTAAGATGCTAAGATTTCGCTAGTCTTTGTGGTATTCGCGTGTCGTTTCCCTAGTCCTCTTTTGGCCAGAGAAGAATTTCATTTACGGCCATTATACGTCCATTATACTTCTGAACGCTTCTGCGAAGAGTTCTTTTAATGCTGTCCTCATCTCATTTCCATTAGGAGGGACTTTTCCTTTTTTCGGCTGTGATTTCATTTGAGGTTCCATAAACGGAAAGCGACTGTAAAGATTTTCTAGATTTCGTCAAAAAGTCGAATGAAATCATTTTCCTCTCTTCTGTTTTTTTTTTTTTGAGATTAAAACATTCTCTCAACAGCTAGGGAGATAAAGCACCCATCGTTCAGTTGTCTTAAGTTTGGCCAACCTTTAAGAAAAACAGAAGACCCTTTTTTGCAGGAGAAAATATCTTTGCCCGGAAAGGAAAAAACAAATTCATTTCGCCCAGAACCATTAGTGGTTTTGATCCGGTAGACCAATGCCCGATTTTGCATATCCCCAGTGGTCATGACATGGTTTTAAATAAATATTCGCAATTAAAATTAAAAAGGCCCTATATAGCTGAATGCGAAGAGTGTTGATAACACAATTTTCCGCATTAACCAGCATTGTTCTATTCCCTGTAGGTGTGGCAGTAGTGGCAACAAGCATCGCAAAAAGTAAAAATTGTTTATTCATGCCGAACACACGCCAAACAGGAGACAGGGGTAAAATTCCAGGGAATCCGGATTTTGGGCTTTAGTCCCGGTATATTCTGGACCAATGTCCGAGTACCGAAATTATTTTAATTTTTCAAATAGATCGCATGCAGTTAATCGTGTCATTTTAAAAATTAATTTGATTCCATGCGGCGCAGACGATAATGTCGCCCGTTTAATAAATTAATTTTAATTAAGGTAATGAATCGGATGAACGTGACGCGATAACATTATTTGGTGACTTCCCTGTAGTTAAAGCGGCCGTGTGCCAGCCTGACAGGCCTAATTGGGAATTAATTTCGTATGTATTACGCTGGCATTAATTGGCCGGTACGAATTAACATAAAATGAAAAATTCACCTTCGGTAATCCTTTAAATAGGCTTCGATTGAACTTTGCGTTAGATAGGCCCGTTCAGATATTAATTGGTTTAGTCGTGCAGGTAATATGATTTTAAAATATTTTCGATGACACTGTCTTTAAGAAAATTTATATAATTTTGTTTTGTTTCTTTTGAATGAAACCAAAATAAAATTTTCCAAAAGGGCATCTGGTTCTGTAAAGCAAATCCAAACCTTCGACCACTTATAGTCCAAATGAAAAGTATGTATATGAAAGGGAGATACGAAATAAAAACATTATCTAATTATTTCAAATGTATATTTTATTGGTGAAATAAAATTAAATACAGGTTTATCTTACCCTTAAATTTATTTGTACTGTGAAATTCAATTTTATTGGGGTGGATGATTTATAAGAAGCAGAAATAAAAAAAATTAAAAAAATTGAAAGTTTTGCTCCAACTTAAATGCGGTTATTTGGAACAGAGTTTATGGTAAGATTCAGTGCAACACGCATAAAGAATTTAGAACAGATATATTCGAAAAGTAGCCGCACTTTAATTGTTATTGAAAATGGATATTGTGATTGGAATTGACATAAATCGAACGCTGCCACTATTGGAACGTACGTGGGCTGCATTGTGCTTTTTTTTTCTTTTTTACGTCCACGTCAGCAATTGGTCATGTAACAAAATATCGTTAATGAATAGTGTCTAAAATATGGCATCAATTTCGCGGCAGTGCAACAACTGACCCGACAATTTTTACTATATTTGTGGTGATTGAAAACTTACCAAAAAAGTATTTATAAAAACTACTTTGACTTTCGTATTTCTCTCAATCAGCAAACCTTCAATTTTATTTTTCAAGAAAACCTTACATAATGGAAAAATAACAAATGGATAATTGTAAATCGGTCATCAAACTTATTTAAAATGAACTGTAATCATTTAAGAATTTTTCAATAAAAAAATTTTACAGACCTTTGTGATAGTTCTGATTTTAATAACATACATAAAGGAATTGAGATTTTGCTACTATCAGAGAATATTTTGATATGGTAAATTTTTGTACGATACGATGTACCTAATTCTTAATTTCTCAATTTGAGCTTGAAGAGTACTAAAAATTTGTGGGCCAAGAAAATGTATATCTGAAGAACTGCCATTCTTTTCATATCGATTGTCTTGAAAATCGAGTGAAAGAATGTGGAGGTGGGTTCGGACCAATGGGGCCACATTACTGCAACTCACGAAATGGTTTAACAAGAGCCTTTTAAAACTAAAGTTTCGAAAAAATTTACTCGATTAATAAACATATGGTGAAAAGTTCTGTCGAACGTCCATCGGTCTCGGCGGCTCCTTCGATGGATGGGTTCATGCATTATTCAGCCACATCAAAGTCCGGCTTATTTAAAAGTAAGTGTGGTGCTCGCAAGGATGCTGTGCCATGCCCTTGTAAATATTTATGAACCCGGAGGAACTGCTCCTGCGATGCTCCTGACACTGCGGCTGGACTTTCCGGCTAAGGTGGATCGGCCAAAGCCACCCATTGAATCGGTTTAAGTACAACGTCGAGGCCAGAGGAGGAGCTCTCTTTGTTTCTCCTCCTTTTTGTTTTTTTTTTTTTTGTAGACAGTCAAGGATGGCGATAAGAGAATAAATTATGCAAACGAAAATATTAGATCTGTATGTAGCCTATGGCCTTGGCCGGGATGAGTCGGCCTCAGCCATAGCCGGGGTGTTGCAGGACACACTCCACGACGTCGTCTTGGAGGCGATCATGTGGCACATGATTTATGCCACTTCCTCGGCTGAATATCTCCGCTCGTATTAATAATGCAGTAAGGAACTGGTAATGGGAATGATGGCTCAAATGAGATTCTTAAATCACTCACTATCGGATAGGATGAATACCATAGCATCCGAGTGAATTTTTGCTCTGACCTTGTGTCGTTGTGCCAATACGACTCAAGGACATCGTATTCTATGTAGGAGAAGATAGGCTCATTTGAGATTACCTCGTCTTTAAACAAAATTAAGCCTTTGGGTATTCAAGAAACGAAATCAGATTAGCTTAAACAAAATCGTTTTATCTCACAACTTCGCTAAATATTATGTATTTGACCTTAAATACTACAACGCCTCTACTTTGTCAGAACGGTTATTTACAGAGTATATGTTTTATCTATTTTATCTTTTTTCAACAAAATTAGCTTGCGACCAATGCCACAAACATTCTTTACTTTTTAATATTAATGCAATTGAGTTGAGCGCTATATTAATTAAATTCCACACCACCCAGTGTTTTGTCGAGTTTCTTTTAAAAGAACCACCCTTATGAAATGAAGTGCAAAAAGCTGAGAGGTGCATAAAATATGCTGGCCCCACTCTTAGATGGCGCGATATTAAAAGCATAATTTGCTGTGAGAGCCCAAAGGTGTTTCTCGTTTTAAATAACAATAACTCATGGGGTGGAGTGGCTGCGTCCGGTCTAGACCGCAACATTGGTGTGAAATTACTCCGTTTTTCGGACTCATATGAGTCTGCTCCGCCCCCACTTCTTTTTGTTCCCTGAATTCAAAATGAGGCTAGTTTCCTCCTTCTTTTTCTCCCGGTCAACTTTTGCTAACCATTTCAGAGTGTTTTTGGGGTCATCGGACCGTGGCGGTTTTGAAAAAATAAAAAATAAAAAAAAATAATTCGGCCCAGCGCTGATGTGCAAGTGTCGCCTTTAATTTTCAGCTAATTTTTGTCAGGTTGTCAGCTTTAATCCGAGACAGTGGATTGAGACGGTTTGACTCCGGGTGCCGGCCGGGAGCCTATGAATTATGAATTGGTCCCTGCAAAGGGCCTTGAGAGTTACAGGAAGTGGCATAACTCGAACGGACGGCTGCCACTCCGCTTCTCGACAAAAGGGTAAATGGTTTTTTCATTAAGGCTATCTATCGGCATCGTAAAAGGATTTACTAATGACGTGAAAGCGGCAGCATAATAAGGGCCAGATCCCGCCAAAAGCAGAAAAAGGTTCATGTCAAGGAGAGGGATGGGTTTTGCATTTTTACAAAGGGGATGTGCAAAGCCCCAGGTAAATGAATATTTCATGAGTATAAGATAAATTTTTCTAATTTTCGAAAAGGCTCACAAGATACATTCTCACTTCCGCTAAAGTGAATTCGCGAAAGGGAGCGGACTTTTAGGGGATGATGATAACCTGCCGGGGCTACTCATATATTATTTCAAGGGTATCTTCCAGATGTTTGAAAGGGCTGGGGTGGTATATTCGTCAAACAACGATGGTAATCGCTATAAATAAAAGCATTTTGTCTGCGGTTTTGCTTGCGCCCTTAAAGTTCTCCATCCTCTCCTAGCCAGGGGATGATGCGAAAATTGTTTTTATGTTTCTTGCATGAATTAACCTCGAGCACGTATTGAGCTGGTGCCGGCACCCTGAGATACTCAATCTCTTTTGATTTAATGCTCAGGCGGGATTTCGTGCGGTCTGGGGTTTTCCGTAGATATTCTACTCGAATATGTGCGTAGATGTGCCAGGGCTGTGCGTTTTTCAAGCACACGCTAAAGATGGGGCGGAAACTTTGATCCTTTCAAGACTCTGAGGGTTGATTAAATGAACCCTGTTAAACCACAGCGGCAATTTGTTAAAAGAGGGGCAGCACATGCGGCTCCCTATGCCGGCTGGCGTATTTCATTAGAAGGGATTGTTGCTCTTTATTGCGATTTTATAAGACTGTCGGCGCTTTTAATACCATGCGAGATTTAATGGATTTCACGCACAATATCCCAAAAATTGTTCATGCAGGAAGTAAAGATGTCGCCGGGGTAAAAGAAAAATTGTTTGGTCAAACCTGACTCAGGATACACGCAATGAGAAACTCCTTTTTCTCTTCTAAGCTGACTCATAACAATAATTATAGTTTTAGCATAGAACCTTAACCTCACTTAAAAGATGGTAAATTACCTACTACAGATATTAGGAAAACAGGTTTAATCTTTTTAAAATAACGATCTACCGAACGTTTCAAAGTCATATATACCAACATTTATACAGCTGCGAAACCAAGCTGTATCATTCTTATAAAAATTAGGCTTATTAATAAAACTGCACTTTTTATATCCTGATCGCTTAACACTAAAAGAATTTTTGGTTTGTTCTCTATATTTAGTTTATATAAACAAAACTAAACACACATTTTAAATTTATATAGCTAAAATATACCTTTAATTACAAACAAAATTGCGTATAGTTATGTACATTTTTTGTATGCACTAAAAGAAAATAATTTGCAATTTTATTAAGAAAATTTGGATTGAATCTAACAAATCAATAGATGAGAAAAACATATTCATTTAACTGAAGTATTGATATATGCATTATAAAGTAAAGAACTATAACTACTTTGCTCTAAGGAAATTAAAGTTAAACTACGAGTATAAAATTTAATATTACATTAAAATTGCAAGTGTTTAAGCAGTGAAAAATTAAATACTTACATAAAAGTTTTCTGGTAATAAGACTTTAGTATAGGTCAAATGAGCGCATAGTAAATGCGAAGACTTCCTATATCTTAAGTGACGGTGGTATCTTAGTAAAATTTTCACGTCACCTTAAACACTTAAGAGGAGCACAGAAGAAGTTTTCTGGTTCATGACCCTGCACAACATTCAGAGTTCGAAAGAAGTGACTTTGTGCTGGGAGCTAACTCGCGCACTCGGCGTCCTTCCTCCTTCGATACAACACACGTGTGGGAAACTTTTTCCTTCGAAATGTACAACCATTCGCCAAGAAGAAAATTTCCAGCCATTTGAGCCCAAAATATATTACATCTACGAAGGAGGTCGACGGAGCGTCCCTCAGCCACTAGCAGATACTATACTGATACTCGGGGGTCAGAGGTCGGGGAGGGTCTCACGAAATGAGATATTATTAAGCTACGTGATAACGATCCAAAGGAGCAAATATTTGAATAATGATAGTCGGGACGTGAACTCTCTGTCTGTGATAAACAATAAACTCGTGATCTGCTCCAGCGAGCACCACAGAGTCACACGTTCGCACGGGGAGCAATAAAAAAATATCCCACCCATTAATGTTATGCCTCGCGAGGCACTATTCAAATTTGGGTGAAGCTCATAACCGTTTTAATACCCGAGAGGAGACAAATGAAATTGGCGTCTCTATCTCGTCCCGCATTGGACCAATATCAATTTATTGCAATAAATGCAATAGAGTCGAAGGAGCACCCTTCGGTTTCATCTTCGTTGTCATCCTCAGTCGACCCCGATCAATCCAATTTTGCCCGATAATGGCGCTCTAAATCGCAGCGCATTTTATGGTGAAACGGGCGCGCGAAGGGCCGTATACCTACCCGTGACACGACACCCTGAAATTAGTGTCCCAGTCATGTCGAATTAGTTTTCCTCTCCGATTCCAGGGACTGTTCGAAAGTGTTTTCCACGACACTGCGGGGACAACCGACCATTTTCAATTGTCGCAGTCGAGCTCACCTCGACAATACTTTGCGCCATCACGCGACGACGTCGCCGGTTAATGCGACGTCCTACGCCCTCTGGAGCATAAACTGGAGAACCTCCAGCTCCACATCCTGCGACAAATGACGACCGAGGTGGACCATTTTTCGTTTTTTTTATTTATTTTTTTTTTTTTCTATCGCAAGTGGGTTAAGCGATCGGAAAATTGATGGATCCGTGTGGTAAGTGTGAAAGAAATTCCCTGTTTGTGTTTTGTGGTCCAATGGAGTTTCCTTCGTTCTTCAAAACTAATCGAGGAGAGAACTTAACGTCAACAACAATTTTTATGTTAGTTGGCTCCGTGATGTGAAAAATAAAATAATGGGAAATTTAAATTTTAATAATTATAGGGTCATTTATAATATCTAACTGAAAATTAAACTTTTTTTCTCACTAGAATGCAACGAATCTCAACTGAGTTGATTTCCTAGACATTACAGTTTAAAATCTACGCAGCAAAAAATTGTTACAACATTAAATGTTGGTAGGTACTTGCTATCAATCAACGTGCAAAATTATACTTCAAAAATTGCATAGTTTGGCTCCAAAATAATCGTGCCCTATACCAGCGAACTAATACCAATATCCAATATTCAATATCCATTTGTTCTAGAGTTGTGCTATTTTCTTTATAATTTCAATATTCTTAGTTTGTTTGGACCAATAGTTTTATCAAATTTTCTTTACTTTATTCGACGAAAGTATAAGATATTTATTTGTTTACTTAACGAAGTCTTAATACTAATTTTAAGTTGATTGAAATGTATGCATATGTACTATAGTTACTGCTCTTGTTGATTATTTGTGATATAGGATAATACATTTTTGTTTAGTTTACATGAATATTATAGTTTTCAAAACAAAATTTAGTTTTTTCACGTCATAGGGTGGTCTTGCAGTCTTTCTTTTAGTACCTCATATAAATTTTTCTAGTATTGGACAGGTCTATCTATTTTATACAGCAACTTCCCCTACTTTTTCCCTAAAACACTAAATCAAATCGCAGCTTATGACCATTAAATATTCAAAACGCCCCTTCCAAACTATCAGGTGCGTACTAAGCCGATCGTATTACGTATGCCTAAATTAATTCAACACATGTCATGCCGGAGCACGTGTCGACTTATGAATTACGACGCTTAATATCCTGGGTGATACCAGACGAAAAGTATTTTCCTCGGCAATCAAAGTGCTGCATGGGGTTGCTCAAGCAATCTATTGAATGATTAATGTTTGTACTCATCGGGTGGGTTGATTTCTCGGAAATTCCAACCCTCTACTTCACCGCACCCCAAATACACAGGATCTGGAGATTTTGTTCGTTGGAACAACCATCGCCACCATACAGATTCATTCTTTTCGCCCAATTATTGCCGTAACACTGATTAAACGTGAAACGAAACGCGCTAGAGCACCCTCACATAACAACGGCTATAATTGGAAGAAAAAAAAATGAAATACCATGCAACTGAAAAATGGCGGAAATGTGGATTATTGGTTGCCATGGTAAAAACTCGACATGTGTCCTTTGCCATATTTTCAAGTTTCCGCATATATAAAACCGATCTCAGAAGGGTTTCTACTTTCTAGATAGTACAAACTTGCGAAATTACGACTTTCTCATTAAGGGATTCAAAAACGAAAAGCCTACCCCCAAAGGACAACATAATTTCCCGGGATTTCGAAAAGTTGTGTGGCGAGCGGCTCGACTATGTTTACCCTCTTGGCGATAATTACCATTAGTTCTAATCCACCCTTTCCAGGGCTAATGCTCCCCCACATCAAGTGGGCATACACCAGCCACCCATTTTGGATACACGAAATAATGTTGAACCCGATGTTTAGCAACGAGGACACAACTCTCGGAATTGTACGTCCATCTGTTACCCCCCATCTGAGTTATTGCATCAACTGCAAATAACGACAGTCCAGGGCGCTTTGCAATTTTGGGGCCGAACTAGAAAAATTTTTGCCATTTCTCGACCATCGGGTATGAGCTGCCCCCCGGGATGAAAACAGATTTTTAGACATTTATTGGAGCATATAGACTTTGCATTTTATTTCAATTTTTGGCTTAAATTTTTAAGTTCGATTAGAAGTTGAGTGAATTTTAATACTTAGTAGAGGAAAATTTAGAGTACATATTACAGAGGAGTTTCTTGATTCTATTCAATTTTTGTAAGTTTCACACTTTATCATGATTTACGTATGTATATGTGTATGATATATGTTGATGCTTTAATTATTATTAAGAGATTTAAGTAATATATTGGTATATCTGTATATATGTATGTATATAGTTTGAAATTGAAATTATTTAAAACATTCTCGTTTTTATAATTTCGTACCGCATCTATGATGACTTTTATGTCCATCTATCCGTGTTTCTTAAAAACAGATTGAGGTATCAGGTTTAAATTAATACTAAATACTAAAGTCTATAGTCTCATACCACTGACGTAGAAAACTTTAAATTCGTAGTTTAAATTATCCATGATTAAAAAAGATCTTAAGATCAGATCTTGTTTTTACATATAATCACACCAACAACTCAAGATCTGAATCGAATTACAGATCTTGGATGCAAATCTCCAAAGATCTAGAAATTTGCTCCAAATTTTTCTTCCAGAGGGATTTTTTTTATTTGAAGACGTTGGTAGTCGTTATTGGCATTTAACTAAAAGTAAACAGCCTTTTTTTACTTTTAAAATTTTATATCATTGCCGCTATTTAAGAACTTTTAAGTCTTAAAATACAAGATTTAATATGTTTGTTGGGTATTTTTACGATTCCCTTAATTAAGTAACCCAGATAAGGATTTGATATGATATGATGGAAAAGAAAAGGAATACAAATTGACCAGTTAATTAAACTCATATTTTGCAGAAAAGAAATCAAAATATTCATATCTCAGTGACAACAAACTTTGAGTTGATCCAGGTCGTGTTGAGTGCTAATGACAGTAAACAAGATATTTTATGACGGGACCCTGGAAGAAAGCTGCCCAAAAACAATTGCGACAAGGAGCTTTTTCGTTTCGTACAAAATAAAATTTGATTTCCCCGTGGATCTCTGGGGTCCTTGTTAGTAGGTCCCACTACAAAGTAACACTTTGTCACCTGGCCGGTCGTCCAGGCCGGGCTTAATTACCAATCCAAAGGATGAAAAGCCGAGGTAATGGAATCATGTTCGGCTAAGTACCACTCGCATGGGCCATCTCCTATGCGGGCTGTATCCCTTTCAGGCCGGGCTTATCCGGGAATAGTCGGGATTCGCCGGGAACGGCGGCGACGGTGGTGAGTCTCGGCACTTCGTGGACCCCTGGAACAGCACTAAACCCGTCGGGACCGGACCGAGTCGGTTGCAAACACGTCCGCCTGTATTGCGAAAGGGCATCGAGTGCTCTACGATCGCATCAAATATCCATTAATGACCGTAATCGAAGTTAAATTGTTTTCAGGACGTTCGTCACGTACCTCAATCGCAGGGACGAGATTTCCTTGAGTTTTCCCAACTCCCGACATGTGAGGCGGCCCCTTTGGTCGCCCGGTTCGGAATTGATTTTCCAACATGAAAATGAATTGTCGTTTCGTGATGTCTGACATTTCAAAGATTTTCCATACCCCGTGGTATGTAAACGGGGATTTGATGATAATTGAACTTCGATTGGACCGTCAAGTGAAAAAATTGTTTACAGGTGTCCAATGCTATCACCTCCAGAATCCTCGAAATCCTCACGGAAGTCGATTTAAAGTCATGCTAGAGACTTCCAGGAACTCGTTGTGGCAATATGTGCCAAATTCTAGACTTATGACTTAGGCAATTTAAACTTGTTTTCAGCTTAAACAAGAATTAGTTCAAAAATTTTTCAATTCAAATTAACATTTTTTGAGTACGGTGATACATATAGATATATACATATATTAATATAAATAGATACTTGTTTTGAAATCATTTCTATTGATGTATAAGTTGGTTCAGTTTTGTTATATGTGTGTAGATTTTATGAATTTGTGTAATAGAAAATCATTAAAACCAGATTAAATACAACTCCTTAGCCCTTAACTAGGAATGCTCTGGCTAGTGGGCCGGTATTCTCTCAAAATTATAAAATCATTGTATGAAAATACATATTGTCGCTCTTTTATGGAGAGCCTTTGATAGACCTATCATGATGAGTTTGTAAATTTTAACTTTAAGCATATTTAGATTTGCTTTCTGGCCTAAGGGTGGTTTAACTGGCATCCACTTGAACCTAACCTTAAAAAATATCGCGTTATGAACTGAGTTATTTTAGTCATTTTAATTATTATTAAAATAAGTTATTATAAATTGCCGACTTGATTTTTAATATGAATGAAATATTTATAAAGATGATTTTGTGAATTTCACAAATGGTATATTGTCTGTGTAGGTTTATTATCATTACAAAATATTCCTAATATACCTATTATACAATATATTAAAAATAATTAAAAGTTCCGATATTCCACTACCGGATTGTCGTGACATGAGCTCCAAGGGACCCTCACGAAATCGGCTCCATAATGCCGCAGAAGTCCCCGCCATTGCGTGGTTGTCCCCAGATAGAAAAGTCATCTGCTCGGAATATATCAGAATTCATACCGCCATAAAATGTCAACATCGGTAACTATACTGTTTCGATTAATCAATGTCAGCGCTAAGCAGGGGGTGGTCGCGGAATCGGAGGTTCCGAGAACCACACTCGTTTCTGTTGGTGGCGTTTATCTGAGTTGTTCCCGGTGTTTATCAGGGAAAATATTTACATACACAGGATCGGAGGGGACCGCATCCACACGATGATGACACGAGTGTTTTCGCTAGTCGGGAACATTTCCCAGGGAGCATACCCGCCCCCACCATCAGCTACTATTTTTCTGGGGCCACAAAAGGCATGAATAATTGTTGCACGGTGCTGTGATTTTTATGCCAAACATCAGTTTAATAGCACTCGGCCTGGTGATAATGCTGCGAAGGTTTTTTTCACGCATCGCCGGACCCAAGGAAAATGCTTGGATTTGCGGGAAAAAAAATCGGCCACAAATCGGGGATACAAAGAGAGACCAAAAAAAAAAGCATCATTTTGCTATTTTAGTCGGGATTTTGCAGTAGCGCGCACAAATATATACATTTATTTTGCTTTTTTCCCTCATCGGATTTCCCTCAAATCCCAACAGAAACAAAGATATTTTTCGCCTTTCGTCTGTCGTATTCACCTACGTCTCCTGGTGGACCACATCGCCACCGCGATGCGACTTAAAAGTCGAGAGGAAAAGAAAGATAAATAGGAGAGCAGCGCAATCCCACTTCGCCCGAAAGATAAGATTTCTTAATTTTCCGGTACATTTGGTCAGGAAGGAAAGGAGGAAATGACGGGAAAAAACGAAAATATATATGTATATACATATATTTTTTTTTCAAGGACTCCGGCTAAGCTTTGTGATGAGCCGCCCTCTTCAGATGAAGGCTTCACCGAGCCTCGAAAGCGGCCTTTCTGCCCAAATGGTGAACGTTTCTCTAAGTAGCCTTTAACGAGGCACAGCGGCACTCAAAGGTCACTCTTTTGCGGGGGCAAGCACTAAAGGACCCTCAGCCAACCGGGTCCAGCACTGAGCCTATAAAATGTGGGTCATGCGTCAGATGAACTTAAAAAGATTCCTTGTGTCGTGTCACCCGACTGAATTCGATTTCAGCTGATCAATTGCTGGTCTTACTAAAGGACTATTGTAAAAGCAATTTCAATGAAAACCATTCCAAACAAACTATATGTATATGTAAGGTACCTAGTCTTTAAATTAAGGTATCGCAGTCGCAGACATAATAAAAGATAGAACGGCAAAACCGGAATCTTTTATCATATCATACGCAACATAATTTGCTACAAAATTTATTATTGTAACAAAATATCTAAATATATACATATTAGGTACTTCTTTTTCTCTTTTCTGATAGCTTCTACCTTTCGTTGTATTTTTTTTTTATGTTCCGATCTATATCAGAATAAGTAGCCAATTGTTCATGTCACGTTCTATAAAGTTTTTAAAATTTGAGAAGAGTGCATCAAATTGCCACAATATTTTACCCATCCAAACTTTTAACCAACAAAAATTTTGATTTGACTCAATTCGATTTATTTTTGCGAAATGAAAAAAAGTTTCATATCGGTACCTATTCATAAATATCAAAATTTTTTGCTAAATTTTATCCGGACCCGATTGTGAAAAAACACGCTATTATGTAATATTTATGAGACATTTCAATTAAAAGCAAAATCTTCTTTTATCTGAATACGTTTATTTAAAACAATTTGTCTTTTACTTGAAATACTTCAGTCATTTTAAACCGAAAATACATACATATGTAGTTCAATCATACGAAAAAATTCCTTCAGTGACAGATGCCATAGCTTTTCATTCATGTTATACTGATTTCAATTAAGTTGAAAATTGTAAAATGTTATATTTACAATTTAACACTATCATGCAAAATAGTGCGCTTTACAGCGAAAATGTTTGGTTCTTAAATAAATTTTACCTATTGTATGTATGTATAATATTTGTTTAGAAAATTTTATGTATAATTTTCAAACTTCTATTGACTTTTGATACCGAGATTTTTACGAGTTTTGACCATTAATATCTTCATAACGCTATAACCAAAATCGATACAAGAACCCAGCTCAGCAGAAATTTTTCCATATATGAAACTTAAAATAACTAGCCTAAAAGGTAAATAGCAAATTTAACCCTTAACTGCCACACAAGGGTACCAGACGTCCTACATGGCAATTTTTTCAAATTAAAGTAATCAATAGCTTGCTTATAATAAGCACTTATAGCTGGGATATCAGACTACCCAAAAGGTGTGGCAGCTAACGTTTCTTAATGTTTGTGTTTGTTGTCGAGTTAAAAAAAAAAAAATATGTGATGTAAAATTAAATGTAGCGTAGATAGGAGCGTCTACCTTTACACTGAATATTTGGTAAAATCAAATCATAGATCTACCTATAACAACATAAGAAAGTTGAGTACATCTGTGTAGGTCTTAAATCTACTTACATATACATATATACATATTAATGTAAATAGGTACTGGTAGATAAGAAGGTTTTCTTTTTCTTTAATCAAGTATACTTCAGTTCAATGAAATGATTTTTCCCCGAACTATTGATTGAACTTTATGAAAATATTTTCCGAATGGACTTGAGTGGGAGCCACATGGGCAGCACACAGAAGGGAACATCAATCAGCCACAGTCCCACTGGACAAATCCTTAATTAAGACAAATCGGTTTAATTGTGTGCCTTCCGATCCGTGCCACTTTCTTCTCAAGGCGACGTCGTCGCATGCACCCAATTCCCTAGGGAAAAGGAGGAAGGGAACCGAAAAATGAACAACGCTATCCCTGGCCCACTCCACGTGGCCAGAAACTTGCTTCCCAGGAAAAATAAAACTTTCACGCTCCCGAGATTATGGGGAAAAATGCATGCCGTGAAAAATGTTACAACACAAATTCGTGTTATTACAGCACTTGTGTATAAAGCGGCAGCAGCAGTTGATGGAAACATCCCCCGCCAAGCAGAAGGACTCTGGAGCGCCGGCAGGGACTCCAGGAAACTCAATTTTACTCCCGTGAAGTCTTATCAATCATCCGGGAAACTGAGAGCTTTAAAAGGTGCTATGAGCGTTGTTCTAAGCAACTGGTCACCTCCTAATGGATGAGGTGCAATACCTTCGGGAGCTCTGCGGCGGATGAGCGATCGCCGGCAGCGCGGACGGGTTGCTCCTGTTCCTGTTCCTGTTCCTGCTCCTGCCACGAGTCCCCAAAATCGAGCCCGTGGGGGAGACGGGAAATTTCGACAGCCCCAAAAATGTATCACTGTTAAACTACTTCGACGTGAACTTGTTGTTCTAGGACACTCTTGGGAAATATTGACGGGAAAAAGGATGAATAATTGAGTGAGTACTTTTTAAAGAAAACTTTCGTTAATTTTTAAAGCGACTTGTTCCTGGACAAAAAGTCAAGAAGTTGATTTATAATATAATATTTCTACGAAAATAGAATTACTCAAATTACATTTTGTACAATTTTGGCGATAGTCAAACCTGCTTTAAGTTACTTTCTATTTGTAATTAACTACTTTTATAATGTTCTTTCTACTGATAAAAAAAAGGAATTTGACAAATATCCAATATTGAAATATGAATAAGAAATTGAAAAATGGCTAGTGGGATTACGAGGCTGGGGTCAATATGACCTTTAGGTGCCAGTTAGGGGTTAAAAAGTAAAACAGAAAAAGTTTTGTTTTAAACACCGTTAAAAACATTGTTTTAAAATATTTTTTGTTAAGGTATAAAGAAGCAAATTATCAATTTCAAACTTAAATACAATACCAAACATTATTAAACAGATATTTTTCGGCATTGGTTCTAAATAATATACATAAAAATAATTTATACAATATTTTTTCTATTGATTTTAAAACATTATTTTTCTGATTACATAGCATTTTTATATCTTCTTTTTCTCTGACTACTTTTTCCAAAAATGTGTTTCCCTTTTTAATTTATTTCACAAACTGATATTTATTTGTACATTTTTTTAAATATTTCCAGTTTTTGGAAGAAAATAAATGTGGAAGGGTCATGATGCTATCAAGCCCCGTTTATATTGTGGTAAGTACAAAGAAAATTAATTTGCTTAATAATATCTATAATAATTAATATTAATTTGTAACAACTTAATTCTCATGCAAAAATTATTTTAGTTCCAAGTAAAAATATTCTCTCAAATAACTCACAGTGGGCTAAAGAAATCAAGCTTCCATTAAAAAGGAATAGAAGACAAAATGCAGGACATGTGCTACGAAGAAGAATTTCCTTTTGTTCCTGAGGTGCAAGTTGGGGGGGGGGGGGGGGGGGGGGGCAAAGCGAAAAAGAGAAAGGTGAATCTCACGCTACAGTCGACCCGAAAAAAAATTTATCATTTTGGTCAATTTTTTTTCTGTCTTAAAGCGATGGTATGGTAAGAAAAACCCAGGCCGAGTTGGGTAGAGTTCGCCAGGGCTGCAGAAAATTTATCACTTTGTCTGAGTTTCGCCGCCATTGTCTCTGGGAGCGTCTAAAGTTAAATTGAGTGGAACTAATTGCCCAGGGTTTATGTCTCCAGAGGAATAAAAGGTGGAAAAGGATTAAGAGGCTATTTGGGAAGCTGAGAGCCGACTGGACCATTCCATCCCCCCCTCCGCGGAACGTAAATTGGAGTTACGTAATAAAGAGCAGTCTTAGGATTGGGGGTTTTGGGAAAGATATGATTCCTTATCCGGATCAAATGCTGCTCAAAAGTAACTTCTTTGACCGATGTTTATCACACGGCCGTAAAAGATTCGTTACGATTTGCGAAAGCGCCCGACAACACCGTTCCGCATAGCATTCATTTAATTTAACAAGCGATTTAGGCGGCTGTAAAATGCTCTTCTTGCTTTTATATATAGACAGTAAAAAAATTTCCATCAGATAGTTGCCGGAGGATGAGTCCCAGAAGTTAAGGGCCATCCTAAAAGTGGTAATCGTTTGAATAAATACAATAAACCATTTATCGCTGTATTCACTAAACAAACTCAAGGGAAGCGCGAAGATCGAATGGGTTTCCACCCTCGCACTCGCGTCAATTCTTAGGCCTTGGGAGGAGGGTTAAAAGGAAAGGAAGTGGATTGTCCGAAGGCACAGTCTTATCCAGAGCCACCATTCCAGAACGACATTTTAGGATACCTTAATTCTATTCTAATATTAAGAAATGTCGTAAAGTTTAAAGGTCTTGTAAAAACAAATATTTTAGCAGAAATGTAAATTGTTATTAAATCTATGTATATACTGCTTTTCAAATAGATTCGCCTTTTTTTTAAAAAGTTATATATTTTTATAGGCACAAGGGTGCTTCAGAATTTGAGTGCGGACTTTACTTTGAACGGTTTAAATTTCAACCATTTTTGTTTTAGTGTTGTTAATATGACTAGTAAGAATTTACATAATGAATCATTACTTGGAAGTCTCACAATAACCTGCTTTAAATGTCTGTTCAATCCAAATGTAAATATACAAAATAAAAAACCTGCAGCCTTTTCTGAATCCTAAGCTGACATTGATCGATAAAAAAGAAACAGAATAATCGAACGAATCAAATTTCATAATAAACTGCTCCAGCAGCCGAGATAAAAACAATACTTATACAAAATAAAAAAATTTTTTTTAAAAACAAGCTTTTCTTCAAAAACGTGAACTAAAAAGTAAGAAATAAATTTAAGTTCTTCTTTTCAAAATATAAAATTTATATAAATGTTAAAAGCTTGAGGCGCTGAATTATATAGTAACCTGTATAATTATATTTTCCATTTCTGGTGCGGAATTAATTTAAGAACCCAAAAAACGCACCAGCGTATTAAAATATGACTGAATCCGTACCGTGACGTCTTTAAGACTCAGACAATTGACGTATTAAAGACGTATAAAAGACTATACTGAAGTCACAGTCAGTTTATATATTCTTTTTTTTTTCCTTTTATTATATTGAATTACTTTTTTTATCCACGGTGGGAATCGAAACCGGAAACTCCGGGGAATGGCATCGTCATAGTTAAAGCTTACATATATTTTCTGCATACCTCAATTTAGTTTAAGTCTACCACTTGGGCTATTGCTGCGATGTGATACAGTGACAATTCCGGTGAATAATATACATTTACATACATACATACATATCCGGGTTGTGGACCTAAATGAGGGTGTACGAATTTTACTTCACTGAATATGCAAATATTAAAGTAAAGAACAAAATTTTAGTTTTTATGAAAGAAGTTTTTGTGTGTAATTTTTGATAGTTCACTTGAAATTTACTTATTATAATTAGTAAAATTAAGAATTTCTTTCACTTTACGCATGTATTTTTAAGTTTCAATCTGAATTTGCAAAATTACTACTCAGATGTGTAGATTTTTACTACTATTTTATAAGTAAAAATCAAAATATTTTTTACTGTGTATACCTACTTGTTTTAATACTTTAAATTGCTCAAGTTTTTTATAGTTAGTAGTCCTGAACTAAATAAGTAGGCCGGGAGAACATTTTGTTTCAAATAAAATACAATATATGTCGTTATTCAAATTCAGCCATGGCGAGGATCAAGAGTTTCTTTGAATATTTTATGGTTTTCCTTGTGCTTCATGCGACATTGTACATTTTGATACCGAGGGTAGCAATCGAGATAGAAGAGAGATGGGTACCGCTGTCACTGTTTAGTTTTAACACCAAAATCACCGCATTTACCTACTTTCTCTGGAAGGACAAGCACAACCTTGAGTCGATGTTCTACAGTTTAATAGGAACTTATGCGTATGTGGACAGAAAAATGTTTGGGTGGCTGGCCCTCTGTCCGTGGATAATTTTTGCATTCAAGTATTGGGTGTTCGGCGTGAAGATGTCTGTAGAGGAGTTTGTTGCAATTGAAAGAGCCGAAAATGTTCTTAGCTCTATGCTCTATATTTTTTGGACGCGGATTATGCAACTTATGGTGTTGGTCGCGGTTTCCCACCGCGCCTACGAGGGATATATATACATGAAGTATCTACACAACATGAGGCATAATATTGGCTTGTGGAAGCAATTCTTCGAAGAGAAAAAACTTGCATTTTTTAATACTGATCATGAAGAACCAAGTGATAATGAAAATGACAATGATTACCCAATAATTCCATTTTAGATATTAATTTATTGAGTACAAAAATTCCAAACAAAATGAGCAATTTAATATTAAATTTAAATAAATTGTTTTTAGGAAGCAGCAGTCTTTCATTTCTTCAGTTCGACCTTGCAGTTCTCCTTCACGTTGAGGTGGGCTGGGCCCGTTTTCTGGATTTGCACCACCCACTAATTTTTGATGACATTAAAACTGAGATCGATCTTTTGTTATTTTTTCAACCAAAGATGTCATTGTCCCCCGCCCGCAAATAACATTCAAATATAAATATAAGTATACCACTGATTGTGGAGAAAGCAATCGCCGTCACTTATACATATAACTAATATCTGATACATCGCAATATTAACCAGGAGAGCTCTGTAAATTCTATAAAGGATTTTGATTTAGTATTTTTGAATTTGATAGGCGATATGATTAATCGTATTAGCACCTAAAGTATATTTTATTACATAGATTAAAATGTCCAGGAATACAAAATTGATGGTTGCAAATGGAAAATATTTTGTCGTATGTAAATTCATAGATCTTTTAATAATTACCATGTGTGACTCTCATAGTATCTGTGCCCTATATAAAACGATGAGCCCAAAAACCACCTAACTTTTAGCCTCAGGCAGGACCAGATATAAATTGCAGACCTGCCCGGAAATTCCAGATTTTAGAACCGAAACAATTTGTCTTGCAATGTTCCTCCGTCTGGCCGGGAGCTTGACTTCCAGTGGAAAGGAAGACGGCGTCGCAGCACATCCCCCTTCCCCCCCTCCGGCGGAAATTTTCTGACGAGGCAACTGAAAACAAATGAAACCCACATTCCTGGTAATGAAAGTAATTTCACGAAGGGATTACTCTCCAGAAACTGTTGACTGATATCAAGGGGACTAGTTGCCTCCTAGAAAACTCCCGCTCTCGAAAACTGAAAACCGCCGAAAACTACTACTAAAACCCCACGGGCATTTGCTATGAGGGAGCCCTAGAGCCAGAATTTTGGGAGTTGAAAACGGGGGTGCTCAAAGGACACTTGTTGCGAAATAAAATTCTCACAAAGCCGCAAAGCAGAGGGAAATGAACTTATCGCAATTTATTTGCTGGGGCATCTTCAGTCGAGTTTTATTGCTCAAAATAATTAATACATTCTATTTGACCGAGTTGGGTCCGGGACTGAGGCTGGAGCTCTGGGACCGGGCGCTTTCAGTTTTAGTTCGTGTATATAAAATGGGGCCATCCGGCGCGGCCCCAAACCCGTGCAATTCGTGGGCATTAACATGAAATAGAGAATTTGTGGCTTTTGTTCCCGAAATTAAGTTGTCTGCACGGTTCATTAGAAATTGCTGTTAAGCGGTTAAACGGCGGTAATTCTTTCCAGTTTAGGACCCCCGGGCCAGCATTACTCACTGCGATGGATGGCAGTTGAAAATATGCGATGCGGAAACATTCCAATGAATGAACCGCCACCACCCGGACAGAGGAAAACCCTTTTACCAGGAACACAGCTCATGCTGAAAATTGCAATTTTGATTTTTATGCGGGTAACGTGGGGCAGTTTGTTTTTAAGCTACCAGAAATTTTCCGAGTATTTTAATTCTCGACCACAATCGGTCAACTAAAATGGTTTCAATGGCGGTGGTCCCTTTGTGTACCGGTCAATCCCCAGAAACACCGGTCGACTGGTCCAAGTGGTCGGACACTGCGGCCACTGATGCCCGGGTATCGTGTTTTGGGAGAGACACCCTGTTTTTCGCGTTTTTTTTTTTGTTTTGTTTTTAAATTTCCACTTGAAAAACATTTTCATTTTCATCATTCCTCAGGGCGAACACCGAAAATGAAATTTATTTTATATGCACACGAGACCTTCCCAGATTGCATTTGTTTATCATGGGAATAGAAAAATATCCGGGCTTTTGTTCTAATCGGCATTCACCTCCACGAGGATCTAGTCCGCGTCTGTTTTTCTACTCTATCCACCTTCGGCATATCGAGGCTCATTGCTATGCATCGCCATGGCCAAAACACTATTTGTTTTCTATCAAACAATAAATTTTGGTAAACTCAGTTATCTGGCTGCGGTGCAATTAATATTTATAGCTACGGAGTCAATTTTATCTCTCTTTCATATTTTAGGTTGATTTGAGGTCAGCGAAGTAGGGGACTTTGTTGCTACTCTCTGCAACTCACCTGATGTTACTTACCTTCTATTAATTCTTCATATTTATAAGTATGTATACATATGTAATATCTCCAAATAAGTTGTAGCACTCGTGACACAATGCCCCACTTAAAAGGTGTACTTTAAATTTCTAAAAATTTAAATACATAAATTTAAACATATTACCCCATCTAAAGGATGTACTCATGTCATAATCCGAATAATGGTTCCCAAAATATAGGATTTCAAATTTAAAAAGGAAAAGAAGGAGGCACAGGAAATAACTCAATTAGCGAAAAATTTTTAATTATTCGTTTCCCGGATACTTAAAAAACAAAAATTAATTTTTCAATTTACTTCCATAAAATATAAGTTATGTTATAAATTGGAATAATACTAATAAGACTTTGTTTACTTCTAGAGATTAATATTATCATACAATAAGTGGTATGTGTATGAATACAAGATTAAACTCCGGATGCACTCCGGCATCTTAAGCCGCCTGGGGAAGTGTACGATTTCAGGTACAGGGATAACTTCCTGCTATTGATCCAGCGCTTTTTATACAAATTCGGTTGAAAGCAATCAGAACTTTGAAGCACTCGGGGATCTTAAGCTGCTTGGGGAAGTGTACATCATTACACTTCCCCAGGGCGGCTTAAAATCGAGGACTGCTTCAAAGCTTTAATTGCCTTCGACCGAATTTGTATAAAGAGCGACAGATCAATAGTAGGAAGGTATCCCAGCGGCAACACTATCACAGGATCTTTGGCGCTGGAAGGTCAGTCATTTATCTCCTTGAGATCGGCTGTACGACGTGCAACAACAAGGCTTGAACACCCACCCAACTCGTGGACAGACAGAAGATTGTGGTGAATGCGCGCCTCCATCGACTCCTCTACTTCCTTAATCGGCCCTTTAATTGTTGATGACCTAGGCTAAAAGCGTTTATTTTTAATGTTACATATCGGAAAAAATTTGAATTTATTTTCTAGAACTCTTACCAGCTGTGTCTCCGCCACATCATCTCCACGTTCGTCAAATTTGCTGGTTTTTAAAGGTTTTCGAAATTATAAATTTTTGTAACTTTAAATTTTTACAACTTAATTTGTTGTATGCTTTAAATTTTTGTTACTTCAAATTTATGTTCACTTTAAATTTCTAGGATATTTCGTCTCCTAACATGATGACAACATTTTCATAAAACAAATGAATTAATTCTGTGAAAATTAGACGTACAGGCTACTCTGAATAATTTTTCTTTCAAATTTCATGGCCAATTTGATATAAATTAGAAAGGTATTTTTTCTCACTCTTGTTAATTATTCCGTATATATTAATAGAAAATTGGTAAAAATTACCGTGAATCCGCAAAATTGGCTGCAGGGTTCGGTAGTCTAAAGTAGACAAATGTTTAGTTATCTAGTGTTGAACTGGTCAACGCAGAAGGCGTAGTATTATTATTATTATTTATTAATCAATCAATTCAATTATTTAATTTCTTGTATGAGTCGAAAACAATGCTCTTGTGAAGTTATATTCAAAATTAAAAATACATAATCTAGTCCGAGTCAAAAGGCATGCAAAAAAATCTTTTTTTTATTATAACTGTAAAATTATAACATTTTGCAGTACAATGAAAAAAAACTTCTGATTATCGTAGTACAAATTGAAATCCGAGTCGAGATTTGTAATTATGCCATAAAACAATATTTATCTTAAAATTTGTCGATTTTTCATTGCTTCTACGATTGCTCATTGACTTCTACGGGTCCGTCAGTCATCCCGTCCGTGTGTCTACCACGACGCACCCAGCCGGAGACAATTACCAAAAAACAAGCTTGCCGCAGTGAAAGGTTCGTTCGGTTGGGCTATGCCGGAAACATTCGAAAGAAGAAAATTCTTTGGTCAACCACTTTGAAATCGAGGTCAAACGCGTGGTTCCCTTCAAGGCCTTAAACCTGTCGTTGTTTTGAACTCGGGCAAATTACTTAATTGAAATCGAACTTGGAAAGTTGACAGGGCCGCCAGTAATTTCTTTAATACCACCATCCTTCGAAACAACCCTTGATAGATTCGTGAAAATTTGTACTTTTTGCAAATTAGGTGAGAGCAGAATTTATATGGTCCGGGTCAAAGTCTCATCATTTCAAATTTGTGCAGGCCCCTCGCAGCATAAATCAGGGGAAATCAGGTAATACGTTTTTCTCAGAATTACTTTTTTCACGTTTTTTCAACATTTTATTAGGTGCGTAAATTTAGTCCAAAAAGCTTTTAACATGCGTGATTTTGGAAAAAAAAAGAACAAATTTTCCAAATTCGCCGATTAAAGATAAAAAAATAAAAAGACATTTTTCATTAGTCGTTAAAGTAGAGGACGGTGGGCATTTATTATATGGAAACTGGGCGTCAAACCAACAGAAATGAAATCTGTATGCCTAAATAACGTCTACATGTATTTTAACTTCATCATCGCTTGGGTTGTGGAGATATGAAACCCAAAATTGGATAAAATAAAGTACATAAAATTATTATTTATTTTAGTTTTAGCATTATGACCAACACTCTTTAGAACCATTCTTACTTTAACCTGCAGCATATTAATTGCCGCCAGCAATATTTTGAAATGCACGAGCGTAGAGCTTTAATATACCTCCAAATGGTGGCAAAATTTATATGAGCCAAGCAAATTGGTAGTCGCTGCATGTACTCCAGGACTATTCGAAATGGCCGAGAGATATGAACAGTGCGAAAAAGCGAAACAGTACACTCTCAGATAGGCACGTATTGCACCTAATCCAAAAATTTCAGCAATTATTGAAAATTTACATTCGAAGCAATTCCAGAAATGTCGCTAGCCCACACTCGGCAATTCCCGTGTCCCTCGGACTCCTCGATTCAAGTGTACTACGATTTCGATTTGTTCGTAGTACATCCTGTGGGAAGTGGAAGCAGTGGCGCCATCCAGGGATGAACTCGCTCTCTAGAAAGGCAACCCCCGTCGCAGGCACGGCACGGCACCGCACGGCAAAAAGTCAAACAGTCACGTACGCAGAACACCGAATGCAAAACACTTGTGCACAACAAACTCTTTCGTTTTGAATTAATTTCTATGCAAACTGATGCACCATGCACTTGGAGTAAATCTCTGGTTACTGCCATCTACCAAAGTCCATGTGGGTTTGCATGCGACCTTCTGCCGCCCTTACCCCCGCCGCCCGGCCCGGCCCAAACCACAGCCGGAAGGGTTTCATGTTAAAAACGCACACACTTGGGATATAGGAAAGGGGGAGTGGGGGTTCCGAAACGACGGATGCGACAAAACTTTTGGGGCTCGGGTTCGGGGCGCCAAGGGCCCACTCTCAAAATAGTATACAACCGATAATGGGCATCCATTTTTGGGCTATGAATATTTGCGCTACAAATAGGAACCTCGATTTGCATACTCATACGAAACGGAAGGATAATTGAGATGACCAAATAAATGTCCTGCCGTTGAGGGTGTGTAGCTTTTGCCCTGAAGTATTGACTTACACAGAACTGAGTGAATTTATCTGGCATTTCTGGCAGAAGGACAATTCATTGGATTTTCATCCGGGATATGTGGAATAGGTAAACTGAAGTACAGGAACCTTTATTAAAATTTGAAAACTTGAAAATGTAAACATACAGAAATGTAATATTTCGATTTAAGAAATTCAAATAGATGAAAGTAGTACAAATACCTAGAAAGTTATGGTAACAGATATTAGAGGATATTGCTTTTATTTTATATGAAATATTTTATCTATTTCTGAGTCACTATTTGAATACAGCGAGATAAAATAAGCAACTATATATTATAAAAGGTCAGATTTTCTTAAAAAAAAAAGTTTCGAGATATCAATGGTTTCACTATCAAATAATTAATCATCACAAATAAATTTGTAATGTCGGACAGTATTTAAGTACAGGCTGCAACCTAGGGGGCGCACTACAAAATTGTTTAAAAAAAAACTTAATTTTAAATATGCAGACTAAAATATAAAATTTCTATGTTTTAACACTTTGTGTGGGTCCCCATCGTATAATTGTAAATGACGTCGACACAGGTATTTGTAGACGCAAAGCAAACTAATTATGTAGTCCCTAAGATTATTTGTCACTTTCATTTTAAATTTTATTTTTAGGACATTAATGAATGTAAAGTATGTAAAATTTGCTTGTTTACTATATTCCTTTTTTTTATCGTGCATTTGCCTAACATGTTTACTTAGAATTTGGTACAATATGTCTGTTACTTTTAAATTAGAAGTACTGACTTTTTCTTATAGACATACCTTTAACCTCAATTTTGTGGTCTTCTTTGAATAAGAGTTATGCATATCTTATTTCTCTAAGTTAGTGAGTTTTTAAAGGTCTTAACGTTAGATCACTCAATCAGTTCAAACAATTACTAAAGCCAATAAAACAAAATGTAGCGTTTTACAAAACATTAATCCGTATGAGCAAAATATAAAACAATATTTGTTTGTGCGTAGCTTGAAAATTTTTTTTAATATATGTATGTATTAGAGGAGTAATTAAAATATTATGGCAATGCTAACATAGCATTTTAAAAAAATCGTGCTAAATACATTAATTTATTATTTTCAATTCTTTTCATTTTTATTCTCCCATCATAATCATAATAAAACAAAAATAAACTTTGAACTTTAAAAAAAAACTGATATTACCGATATTGAAAGTGGAATTTTCATCTTTATTGTTTTTATTAAATTGTGTACAAACTGCACACATTTACATAAAAATTCAAAGTATTTGGAAATGCTTTCAATGGAATGAAATTAATAAGTGAAAGTTTCGCAATAATCTGTAAAAAGACAAATAAACATATTATTCAAATTTTATCAATCTAGCTGAAGTTCAAATAAATTTTAACATTTCATTTTATATGAATGTACATTTTAATAAAATTGTGCAAATTCCATGAGTTATTAATTTTCAGATGTAGGTACAGGTATATTTCCGTTCTGCAAATATGTATATTCAGAAAACATGATAAAAATTCGACGTAAGCTCAATAACAAATATTTTCGTGAACGAAGAGATCGTAATTAATGAATATTTTCTCTATATTTATCCTGAACTGCATGTGATGCTGTAAACAAATTGACTTTTCCACGAAATTAAACAGATCCTACCTCAAAGGGTTTATTGAATGCCATTCAGAGCTAACAGCAAATATATCATGAAACTTTTTGATTATCAGCAACTATACCTACGTTTCATTTTATTTTATTTATTTATTTATTTATATTTATTTTTTTATTTTATTGTCCTGAAAGTTTTGAATGGAGCATTGAATCAATCCATCGATAGTCTATCTGATTTTAATTAACTCTCTGAGCTTCAACTTTGTTGAGTTACCACCCAAAGTGGCGTGGATAGTAGTGCACTAATGAAATGATCCTATCAGTCAGTTCCTGAGACAATTTAAGGCTTTTAAAGAAAGTAAATTGCATTATTGCGCAAGTACTTCTGGTCGGGGCTACGTCATTCAGACAGGAGTAGTTTCCCAAAGGGAAAGGCGGAACAAGCGCATTCATCGTCTGCTCCTTGCTCCAGAAGATCCTCCAGCGAAAAGTCGCGCTTTGTACGAAGGAGGACGAGCGACCGTAGCAATAAAAAGCGCCCTTTTCTCCCTTCGTGAACGAGATTCATGCAGGTGGATGCTGTGGGTCCAGAGTCCATCCCACCCACAGGATCCCCCCGTCAGGAGGGAGGAAAGAAGGACCCAACCACCCCTCCTAAGTATTTTACGTATGACCCAATTTCGGGAACGGTGAGAATTTTAATTTTCCCACTGTGCGGAATATATGCGAAGTATGTGAACTCGGGGATCCTTTGAACGGAGTCCCCTTAATAAGAGTTTTGTTTAGGGGTCCGGGACCATTGTTTCCTGCCACAGAGGCTAATTAAACTTGAAGTACTGCGCCGCTATCTTTTATTGTTTTAATGGCTGTTTTAATAACCGAAAATGTTGCGGCCACCCCCGCTCCATAACATTTTGGGTTGTAATGTAGACAACGACGCGGATAGGGTTGGAATTCGCGTGCATATTTTGCATATTTCATGTTCAGGCAACCGAGAAACTGATTCTTCCAGACTTTGGTGCACGGGTAGAGGAAAAGATCCTAGATTCTCTTCTAGAAGGTCCTAGGGTCTGAGTAGGACATTTTATGTGTGTGTGGGGGGGTGGGGGGAAACAAGAAACACCCCCCTATCCTCACACTATTAAGGGCAGCAATGAGCGGCACCCTTACTGCAAAACCAAATTATGTTTCCATGGTTGTAAATGCTTTTTATTTAGACATTTTACTAGAAGGCAAATTTTCCTTTTGAGCAACGGCTCTGTTTTCGGGTTATCTCGCGAGATGAAAATTTCAGCGAAAATTTTAATGAAAGCCCAGCCCCAGTCTCCGGGAAATTTAATTACTTTTTCTCCAGTTTTATTATGAAAGGCAGCAGAACGGATGTGCTCGCTTTCACACCCGCCCAAATGAGGCTTTTATTAAATGAAAACTGCCGTACGCTGCCTGGATGTAATTTATTCCTGTAGGAAGGTGCCGCATATATCGTCGGGACTTCTTTTCATGAGCGTTTTAGCTCATATACACCAACTCTCTACCTATATTAATTGAGTTTCTCTGACCCTGGGTCATGGGGTATTCTATAGAAAAACACTAGAGTCAAGCTTATACAACTCTCAGGCAAAGAGGTACTTATAGATAGAATTATTTAAAACATTTTTTTTTAAAAGGTGTATGTGGTTAAACCACATGCCCTCATTTCCTAAATTAACGCGCTTTTAAAAGTGCGCAGTGAATAGTGTGCTATTCCCGAAAATTAAACTAAAAAGTATTCCAACAGAGGGCGTCTGTCCTTAACCTCTTGAGCTCACAACTTTCTAACTAAGTTAAAAATGCTTTTGAATAATAGCTGCCGAGTGGTTATTTTAAAATCCTTCACGGAAAAAATTATATGCAAAAATATGCATCTAAAATGCATAATTCATGAACCTATGAATAATACTTAAAATCTAGCTAATAGATAGATCAGGGGATTTTTTCCATAGATTTTACCCGAACTAAAATTTTTCAAAACGTCACGTTTTAGAAAAAAAAAATTGAATAAAACTATAACAAATCGTATCTTGAACATTTATGAAGATTTAAAAAAAAAAACGAAACTTCCAAAGATATATGAAAAACCAATATTCCATAGGTACATGGGAGGTAAAAAGTATGTTTCCATATCTTTTGTATTATGAAAATACTGCAATACAATAAATTATTTATGCAAAAAGTTTTACCTACTTAAATGTTTAAATATTGAAAATTAGACAATTTGAATAAATATTAAGTTTTTTATTTAAAGTATTAATGGGCAATCTCTGTATATTTTATAATAGCATTTATTTATTTATGTACTTACATATATTTAATGTAAAAACTTTGGAAAACGTTTAGACGGCCCACCATATTAGAGAAGTTGCTTTTCATGAGCGTATAATAGTTTTGATTTTCAAAAAATAAATTAAAATTTAGACTCTCATATTTGAGTTACATTACAATCTCCACAAAAAATAAGGATTCTCTTTTGTAATGCATTTTTAAAAATTAAAAATATGCAAAATATGAAGGTTTTTTCGGTTCTCAAATATGCGTTGACCAGTGTAATTTTTGTACTCACAGAGCAAGTGAAAGAACATTGCTACAGTTCAAGGGATCTGTGCTTAATATAATTAAACACACACCATGTTTCTAAAATTTACAAAAATGAAATAGATTTGGAATTAACAATTTCATATCCGCTAAGCCGAAACCCTTATACATTACAATAATTAATAGAATCTGCGGCAATATTATTATTGCAAAAGTCGATATTTTTGTGATGTCCAATTGATAGTGTTTTTAAAAATTACCAACATTTTATAAACCAATATTTTATTTGACATATCTCTTACTTTATTATCTAAACATGTTTTCAAAATATTTCCATTGAACGGCAAAGAAACTCATGACGTAAGTCCCTACATAAAAAAAACAGAATGTGCTTATCGAATTGAAATTAAATGACATACAAAAGAACTCAGGGTAGCAACATACACCTCATTGATTCTAATTTTTTGGGTAAATTTTGTGGTAAGGCACATTTCATTCAAAATAGGGAAATATGCAAATTCAGCTTTGTGCAGAATGCTCCCCAGTAACAGGGAAGGATCATTCGTCATCTCTTTAAAAATTTCACCAGCTACTAACTTGGAGATCATCTCCATATCCATGAGCAGTACCCACCGCAAAATCCTGCTGATTGCTGACGAAGTGACTGCGGTAAATTCCCACCTAGGTAACCACAAATATACATAACAATTAGCCGGGAACAGTTCTAAGGTAATAAAATAATTGAATTTCCCGGCATCCATTGGTTTATTGAGAGGGACTCTGTGTCGGAGATTTATTCAGTGTGACTCCCGATAACTTTTTAGGTTAGGCAGGGTGCGGGAGGAGGTTCAGGAACGATAGGGCACAAGAACCCTGACGAGGAGTCAAAGGGATGCCACCACCTCCTGGATAATTTCCCTGAAAAGTGTCAGTCGCAGGGTATCGATAGCAGAGTAAAACGCGCACCTACTTTGCATTTATCACGGAGAAATATGGAAATGATGTATACCATCAATAGGAGGAGCTCG
The DNA here is from genome assembly GCA_933228815.1 of Machimus atricapillus. Lineage (NCBI taxonomy): Eukaryota > Metazoa > Arthropoda > Insecta > Diptera > Asilidae > Machimus > Machimus atricapillus. The sequence continues at coordinate 11,794,480 of OW121785.1, forward strand.
GCAAGATGATTTATGGATTCTCATCCGTATATACATATGTATGTATATATATAAGTATATGTTTTTTTTTTTCTTATGCTTCACACAATTTTTTGCTCTTTATATCCCGCCGGGCACACTCGACTGCACACAGAATTATATCCGCACCCAGGAGTAGCATCCTATCCCCTGATTCGTTTCTGGTTATGTGCGGTGTGGCATAGTCGACAATTCCACGTTTGGCCGCGGCTAGGGAAGCTATTTAGAATTTATTACTTCAATTCATCATTTGCTGTCTGCAATATCTAAAATGAACTTCTGGCGTAAAACCCTCAAGCCATATTCCCCCGGCTTGATGCAGCACACGAAAACTATTCGAGGCCCAAAATCTGGGAATATAGGAGCCCATGGGATACAAAAAAAAAAAAAAAAAAGGGTGCCCCAGTGGTGCTCGTCGCGGTAAACAGAATCTCCTAGTTCTTTAGTATTTTTTGAGAAACTGGTTCTGCGGTGCCCCGTCACTGGATGGTACTAAATCGCAATTCCGCCAAGTCATCTCTCATGTTTTCCAACGAGGCGAACCCATGGTAGCTCACATCATACCAAAATCCCCCGGAAAGCAATAAAGCAAAAAAAAAAAAAAAAAATTGTCCTCTGCGGCAGAGTCCCCCCATTCCCGCAGTATATCCCTTTTCCCGGTTTTCTCACCTAGGGGATTACCCTGTTACAAGTGACACAGCTTCCCCGGATTTGATGTCACCAGCTAGATTCTGGTGCCCACCATAGTCCCGGACCCGTCACCGCTACCGCCCGCCATGCCGCCGTATGATGATGACTTTGCATATGCCTGACACATTTATTCTTCGCGAGAATTTATAAGAAAAGTCGACGAATGGTGTGCCGAGTTCGATAAGATGTGCCTAATTAATTCAGCGACACGTCTTCGTTCTACTTAAACTTATTAGGCTCTGGGTAATTGAAACAGAGTGCGACACTGGGGGGTGAATCGGACGGGACGGGGGCAGAACGCATACGACGATGTTGTCTATGTCGACATCGACATCAACATCGACACTAAGGCTTGGTACCACCTTCCCGCTAAAATTCCTATATTCAGGTGATGGCTCCTTCTCGCATTAAAATGCAGGTAGATAACAAGATGGTATATCTCCCCCCCCCCCCCCAGAGAGGGGGATGCTCCATGAAAATTCACTTTGTATTCGCCGCGGTAACTCCATTTCGTACGACTGAGTACTCTTGTAAGCTGCTGCAAAGTGGATACGAGAACAATTTGGATTGACGTTGATTAGCTAATTCAGCCGCTCGACTGCTCCTCCCGCCTCGCCGCTTAATAGGTTAATTTAATATTTCTAACGCGATAACATGATAGGATAAAGCGCGCAACGAGTGCATTCCTGAATCCAAATTTAAATTAGGTACTCTCATCCAACGAGAACGAGACTCTGTCGAGGACATGCCATCACTTGAAAATTTTTCGTAATGATACAGCTCCTTGGGAACGTAAATTAATTCTGATGGCAATTTAGTCCATTTTCCACGTTTTAATATTCGAGGAGATTTACATGGGTGCAAATTGTTGAAAATAATTGCATTTGCTACTCCTACTACCTTCAAAAACGTTCTCGACAAGATTATGTAATTAACCCATCGTAAGACAATCTTCGTTTAACCTCCTGCCGCTAGTTTCTTATATGTAGGTACATAGAACAAAATGAAACATTTAATACATATATGTACATACATAAATGAAAACAATTAGTTTCAATTATTTATTATTCATAAGGAATACGATAATAATGTATTATCAAATTCAAAAATAGAAGAAAGAACCCATCAAAGATTATTTATAAAACTTCAATTACAAATATTTTATATGCCAAGTGCAAGTAAACAAATAGTATAAATTTAACCCTTATCACTTCAAGAATATTATATTATTTGGCCATTTTTGATAAATCATAAAAAAATAATAGTTTGTTACGTGATGTAAGTAAGAATTTATTTTCGTAATTTTAAACAAAAAAACTGTAACACTAGAACTATACCTACAGATAGTTTTTTTTTTTATAAATATATTCAGTTTAATACAAACTTGCCTTTCTAAGATTTCTTAGATTAAAAAGAAAACGTTCATAGTTCTCTTGGAGTTATAACCAAAATTTATACGTAATTAATTCATAATTTAAATTCTACACTATTTGCAGTAATTCATATATACTTTTAAATTTACCTCTTGGTTGACAAAAATGCATGGTGATAAATCCCTTTGAAATTTAAAAATCTGAAAACAAAAATGTTTCTTAATAAGATATAAAAACTTTTAAAAATTCCGTAAACTTTTCAATCAATTTATCTTTATAGCCCAAATTCATAACATTCAAGCTATAAATAAATGAATAACTAAAAAAATCGAATTTAATAGGATATTTAAAAAAAAAATTGTCGTGAAAAGTTCTATTCTACGTTTTAAAAAATTCGATGTATTGTATAACTATGTTTGCTATGGTGTGAAACTGAAATTTTGTATAGCTGATAAATATTACTATATGTAGATAAATTCATTTCTTCGTGTATGTTGATATTAGAAAGTGTGTATAGGAACCATGGGATAGTTCGTTCTTCCAAAAAAGATTTTTAAATTTACTCTTCCTAAATAGTGTTGTGATCTTATTTTCCAGTTAATATCTTACAAATATACTTATAATTTTTCTCCTGAGACCTTTTCCCACATATCTTCTAAGGACCGTTTAAATCACCTTGCCCAGCACCTGGCCTTCTTAAGTCTAAAGCAGCGTTTGTTTAAACAAGTAAACCTGAGTTGAAGCAGTTGAAAACAGGATTAAGCTTAAAAGTTGTCTAAAGTTTTTCGGTCCCGAAAGATTAAGGTGTCGCTGGTAAGCCTGCTGTAATCCTTAGGGAAAATGCACCTAGACGCCCGAAGCCCGATTTGTTGCTTCCCTAAAATTCTTTGCATAAAACATGATATTCCCACCTATTTTGCAACATTAAGAGACCCAAAAAGCAGCAAAGACCATCAGTTTGAGCTGGCGGATCCCCCGGACGGGAAGAGGGCACAAAATCCCTAAAAGGTTTCCCCAAGTACTTACCAAGATTGTTCCTTAAGCAGTTGCAAGAATTCAACTTTTCTGCACTTTGCACTTTGCGAATGGGGTGTTTTTGGAGCGGACCCGAAAGCAGGCGACTGCTCAACGGTGGCCCCATATAAGTGCACACCTTTTACCGGGAAACGGAATCTGGGAATCCGGGAAAACGGGATCCGGGATCCGGGACTGGGGCGTGCCAACGAAAGCCAGCCGAGTGCCAACTCCCTGGAGTTTGTTTGAGCAATAATTCATCGCATCGTAGAAAAATGACACAACAAGACGTTCCCACGACGATTTCATTACATGTGTCGTGAGCACGCTCCATCACTTCACGTCGTGCCAGATAATCCCGGCGGAGGGTCCGGCGCCTTTGAAGCACAATCACCCGTCTCATCCATTTTCTCTCGAATTCCCATTGCGTCGTTTGCTAATCTAAAAGAAATGTCAGGGAATATCTTTGGGGGGGTCGAAGGAGTGTTCCGTACATTCCCCCAATATGGTTAATGTCGGAAGGCATTACGACAGACGGAAGGACAATGGCTCCTGCGATGTGTGAGACCCGTCCCGACTGTCGTTCTCTCCACCCCCAGAATCCTCGTGGAGCAAGTCAGATCCTCAAGATTGTAAGTGGCTACCGGGACAGGTAGACGTTCCTTAAGGAACCCCCCGTACCTACATATATCGATGTATTTAACGACATGGGATCACAGCGTAAAAGCTTTTTTCGCTTTTCACCTTTATGGAGGATCGTAAAAATCTTTTATGTTCCAGAATCCGTCCTCCCGAATACGCACCGGGATGTCATAGTACATGGAATCTGATAAGCTCAATAACGATTCGAATGGCGAGATAAACGAAATTGCGAGTTTGTTCAGTCGAGTTATTTCGTGTGACGTTACCCGCTTTTTATTTCTGGGAGTCTTGAAGGGATTTTGGGATGATATTCGTTTTTTTCTCTTTTTTTAGGGAACGCCAACGGGCTACTTAAGTGTCTCCTCGGAGGACCCGAAACCGAGTAAGTGTAAGTGTTATAAGCTCCCGTGCAACGAGGTGATTCTTTTCGTGAACGAAAAAAGACACTTTTACTACTTTCCGTGATTTTTGCTCGGATTTTAGGAATTAGAGTCTTTCTTTGAGGTAATTTTATGTTATTCGTTAAATTAAACGTAAAAAATTATTAAAAGCAATTATACAGAATCTTACTTGAAATAACTTAAAAGTAGTGAAAAGGTTAATAAGATAAATTTATTAAAAGAATAACCAAAAAGAAATAATATTTCTAATATAATAAATATATTTTAGTTACTATTGACTTTAAATATTATTTTCATTTAAATTGATTAAAGTTACCCGGCAGAAAAATCCAATTGAAATTATTTTGACGTTATATGAGGAAAAACAAATGGATGTCAAAGGCAACTAAGGTGAATTTAAGAAAATTTAACAACTTTTTCGTTATTATATTTTTATATTTTCATACAAAAATTATGATTAAGACAAATATGAGTCAATTAAAATACATACATACATATACATATATACGATCGAAAACTAAAAAAACAATGACCAAAAAATAATCTTCTATACCTGCCCATATTATGAATTTTGCGAAAATCAGGGTATTCTTTCTCAATTTTATACGCGCAATAATGTTTATAATTATTGTTTTGGTAATTAATTTAATTCATGTATATTTCCAATAAATCAATAATTTTATGTCGTTTGCTGATGGAGCCTGAAATTAATTTTGTATATACCTATTGGAAATGAAAGTATCTATAGGTACTAATATTCGTTTACAAGGAGGGAATTCTATTTTCGTTTTCGATTCAGAAATGATGAACTTCCCAAAATTACGCAAGAAAGACCTCATTTGTTGGTAATCTTTTTCTGGTTTTTTGTTTTCCTAATAAGCATTTCCCAGTCTACCGGGAATTCGAAAGCAGCTTGGCCAGAATTTTTACTTCATCCCACTGGTGCACGTCCGATTAGCAATCAGGGAACGTATTAAACTGAGCCCCGATAAAACAATATCGAAAGTCGTCTTTCCGCGCAATTCGAATTTCCTTTTTCTAGCGTGATAAGCTCCTCTTTGCAGACTTCTGGTTCTTTGTTTTTTTTTTTTTGATTAATCCATCTCTGTTGGGAGAAGAAAACTTTACAAAAGTCCTCGAACATCACTTAGCTATGCAGGGAGCGACCGGGATAGAGGAAAATAAAAAGGGACCTAAATTCGCCGGGAAAATTCGTGATATCACTGGTTTACAGGAGTAGGTATTGCTCGTTCTAAGGATATCACGGAAACTCCTGCCGTGGATTCGGGGAGGGGAGACCTATGTGACAAGGAATGGCTTTCATGGAGCTTGTGTAACATGTGTTTAGCACGTTGATTATTAAATTTGCCTGCATTGCCATGCCCGGGGGGGCGCGGGCGTCCGGGTGTCTGGCGGATCGTCCGGGGCGGAGGACCATCAGCCTCCGGATAGTTTATGGGGTGTGGTTCTTCCGGACGCCACCAGGATCACCAGACCGTGGCACAGCGTTTAGAAGAGTTCTTCTGTTCGCCAATCAGAAAGTTGCCACGCAATCCGACAACCATTAATATGAAACCCGGGAAAATTTTTGGAAAACAATTTTGCAGTGGCGCGCACCGAGTGCTCTCGATGTGTGCGGAGGGGGGGTAGCATTTGCTTCATTGGCGTATTGTCACGTACGCGACCAGGGGTTGGTGGGAGGTAAATTTTCCACCCTTGTAAAGTGCCTGCGTGGGTGACTGTAGTCAACGCTTCAATGGCTCGTTATCGTCGCGCAATTGTTTTAGATTTGACGCTCGATATGGCCCCAAACTGCTTCTTATCGCATTAGCGCTATTCGCCACGGATTCCACCCACTCAACGGAGCCTGTTCGGATCGAGAAGCCCTTTTGTCCCAGAAAATCACCCGATAAAATCCCTCTGACTTGCATATTTCCTCAAATTATTAAGGAATTGGAGCACCTCTTCAGACAGGCAATTTTAGGGACGCCTCCAATCAGACAACCGCCCACCAACCCCAAACCACCAATTTTCATAGGTCCATTTTTCATTAAAATCGCATTATCCTGTCCGCACGAGGTGAGCTACCACCAGCTGGGTCCTTGTGGTTTTAAATAAATCCACGGCGCCGTATCGAGCTGACGAGGGCACCAGGACTCGTTGTTTATCATGCTCCCAGTTTGGGCTTCCATTAAACCAAAAAGTCTCCATCGGAAATGGGATAACTTCGCCTCCTCGTTCGGCGGCGTTCGGTCCTTTCCCAATTCCAACCAATGTTTGGACAGTGGACAACAAAAGGACAATGTTCTCACTTTCACGACGTAAGATAACCCTGTCTTACGTCACACCGGATTGGTGACGAGTTCAAAACATGGATCAAGTTCGTTACGGTTTTAATTAAAATTACAAATTCTTTGTTTTGGCTTTACTTAAAGCTTTTCATCCTCATATCTCAAATTTTTTAAAAGCAACATTCTCAATATTATAGAAAAATTTACATATTGTAGGCCAATTTAGGAACAGATGGAGTTTGTTGAGGTCTCCTCACGGATTTTGATAAAACTTCTTAGGAGCGTTTATTTGGATTCAAAAGTGAGAAATATGCAAAAAAGATTTGTCGTCACATGTACGTATAGGTACTTATCGATATTTAACTTTGAAATTTCGCAAATTGACATTTTAGCGCCACGATTTTTTTCATATTTCCAAAAAGTTTCGTTGCGAATTGTATGAATACCTTAAATTAAGGACATTTCCACCTTTTCATTCTAAAAAATTAAAATGACAAAACGAAGTAAAGTACAACTGTTCTTATTTTCAACACTCGAGTAGAATTTTTTACAAAAATCGGGTGGAAACATTACTAATTTAACGTTTTTCTATAATTTTCACAACAAAAAAAAAAATTGGGGAAATTGTGGCAGAAAACTCTAAAATTTCGGAGTTTAAAAGTTGAATTCAGGAAATATAAGCCGTCATTTGTGACTCTAAATGAACATACCCAAAAAGATTCATCAAAATGTGTGATTATACCTCAAACTCAAATGTCTAAAACCGAATTATTATTATTAATTCTTTTGAGAAGTAAAATTTTCATTAAATCATTGACTCTTAAAAATATTTATTAAAGTTAACCTTCTTACGTTTAAGAACCACCACCTCTAATATAAGCGATTATTTCGATTATTTATATATTTTAGGTTACGATCAAAATATAGAAAATGATCCTTTATACTACACGATTTTTCTATTAAAGAATGTAGTGTTTTTAATTAGTTTACAAAATAATTATTTAAAATGAACTACCATCCTGGGAATCAGTAAATTTCCGTCTTATTATCAAGAAAATTCTATACTTAATAATCAGCGTTATTTTCTTTGATTTGAGAAACATTTCATACGATTAATAAGAATTGCTTTTATAAAATGGAAACCCAAATTAATGATATATTACCTTTATTTTAATGATAAGCCTTTTAATGAATGTGTGCAGGAGAATTTAAATACCAGCCAGATGTCGAAAAACCTTAAAAGCTTTCCTGAATTTAATTGAGGTCGATTTTAAAGGCTTGAAGAGTATTTTCTTATCATTTCTAAACCTGCATGAGGGCTCTACTCTGCTAAATTCGATTTTCATTTTCTAGAAAACCAAACTACATCCAGGGTATTATTCGTTGTCAAAGCAACAAAATCTTTATCATTTTCACTTATTGTTCATAACTTCGAAGTGGATTCAGAGAATATCAGAAATATGGTTGAAATTAACCGAGCACAGCCGCTCATGTATCCTGCGATAAATTCCCTTGGGATCTAGGTGCAGACTTTCCTGTTCCCACCCGAAGCGGGGGTGAGACGAACAGGAATAAAAAGTGTGACGAGTTGCCGCGGGGCGCGAACTCTCAAGAAGGACATCGAGACACGATACCATGCGACAGCAATTTCTTCATCGGATTGCTTCGAATTGCTGCAAACAAAAGGCACTCCTGCTGGGTATCAATATTTCCCGGTAAAAAGAAAAATCAGAAGCTCTGTTCCATTTTCTATTTGATTGGATTTCTTACCGGGATTTCTTTTTCCGTCCTTTTCCGGCATCTGGAGCAGCTCCTCATGCTATTCCCAGTTTTCTCCCACTGCAGCTGGCGCCCTCTGCTGCACCCCAGATGGGATGCAGGGCTTCAGGATAAATTAGTTTATAGCGCGAGCGCGATGTGCCTTCAAGGAAATTTGTAGTTCTTAAAGGACCCCAATAGTCGTAAGTTCCAGTTTTGTTGAACAGGAGCTTGGGATCCGGAGGAATTGTTCCCTAGAGGAGAGTCCATAGGATCGTCCGATGCGTCCATAATTGCCACATCTGCTCCCAATCGGGGGTAATTTAATCAGTTCCAGGACGTTGGACTGCACTTTTTCGTCATTTTCCTTTCGGACCGCATTCAAATCACGTCCGATAATCTCAATTAACACTGTGCCATTGTCGGACGTGAGCAGATTATCTGGTTCTGTGGGAAAGTTAATTAGAAATTATCGCTGGCTGCTGGAATAAAGTGTTTATAATCCGCATCGGTTACGAGGAATTGTATCTAGAAGAAATTGAATGAACGTTTTAGCATGCTAAATGAATTTGCACTAATACTTTTAACCTATTTTCTTCGATTTTCATTTTATACTACATATAACATATTATTATGGTTAGGGAAAAACCTAAATTGTTAGCGTCCTTTTTTCAATTTAAACTATTTATAAAATAAATAAATTGTTGTGTGAAGTTTTGTAAATACATATAATGTTTTTTGTTTTTTTTATATATATTTCTATATATATATTAGATAGATATGTATATATTTTCAAATAAAAATATTAATTCTGAACCGATTTGTCAGCATCGATTTTTGACCGCTCTTTTAAAAATTGTGCCTCGTGGTAATGGTAAACATAAGTAACTTCTTTTTTTTTTTATATGAAATCAATTAAATAACAAAGATTATAAAATATACTTAGAATATGCTATACATTAATATCATTTAAATCCGCCGAGCAGGTTTTAAAATACAGTCTTTGAAAATGTACTTTTGAGTAAAACACATCTAAGGTTTCACTATCTATCTATCGTCAACAGTAAGGAGTTCAACTTGAATTTTTCGCAGAATATTTGTGAAATATGATAGGTACTTTCAGAAAATGAGAAAAATTTGATTTTTTAAAAATTCTGACTAGCCTTAGTTTCTTAAGCAATAAGTAGAATGTTTGAAACGTCTTTTAATCAGCGATTCTTAAACTTCGTTCTTGGTCAAATAAAAGAAGAGATTATAATCAGTAAACTTTAAATCTTTTAAATAAGAAAAATTCATAGCCAAAATGTCCGAAAAATCAAATAAATACATTTGTATATTTGGAAATTATAATATGTCTGTGTGAAAACATTCAAAATTTCTTCTTTCGTTAAAAAAACTTTTTCTCGCATCACCTAATCGCTTCCAGGGAGCTTAGAAGAAAATGGCTTATTCTTTGTTCTAAATTTCTACCCTCGTTTATTGAGAAATTCACCTCGTCGTTGTTTTGGAAAAAATGCACAAGATCAAAACAAATTTTCCCTAAAAGAAATTGATTTTACTTTTCAGAGCAAATTTGCTCCCCTGCCCCTAAAAAATACTTCCAAAAATAGAAATTCTCCCAATTCGCCCTTGACCCATATATCGATTAAATCATTAAAGCGGTTCCACAAGCATAAAACTCCCTCGGGACCCTTAAACATTTTGTGCTTGTCCCAAGTGGAGGAATCAACATTTTTGTTGGTTTCTTTCGCTCCTTTCGCTGGGATTCGCGGAATCAAACTTAATGAGATTTTAAAATCTCCCGGGAACTGCGCTTAAGGAAATTCTTTTCTCGTCCGTTTCCCAAAGTATGCAGCGGAATAAAGATCCCGAAGAGTTCTGACGGAGTTCCGAACAAGTTAATTTCCTGTTGCGATGGGAATTAAAGAAAAGGTCGTCGATTCGCGTCCTCTTGACCATTTTCAGAGTCATTCACATTCTGGGACTAAATTAATCGGTTTAAACGGCCAGCGAAGCATATGTAGATGAGGATGGGATTCACTCCAGTAAATGAATCATTCAAATCGTATCGAGCTAAACGAATTATGAAGTCCAGGTCAGGTCAAATGAATTATAAACCAGGATACACTGAAATTGAAAATTCCACAATTTAAGACCGGTCTCTGGTAATTAATTTGAGTCTCCTGGGGGAGATTAGGACAAGTGCAGCCGCAGAAATATGGATATCCTTACATTTACAATCCATCTAGAAAAGCATACCGACGTCCTCGTCGCTACGAGTGGAGGACTGCAGTCGGTTTAGGGGTGATATCTGAGAATTGTGTTAAATGAAGTGGCACATGAGTTCCACCTTGCACTCGACTAGAGAGCCCCGGGCGCCCTCCATAAACTGGAGCAAGTGCCAATGGGATCTACCCAGTTTTGTAATCGGATTGTCTATCCTGATCCTAATGGAACGGAAAAGGAATTATTGGTAGAAGCGCACTTGTTAAATTGTTGTGCTTTTTTTCGTTCCCCAGAAACACTTCTCATTTACCTACCCCTATGGCTCCACCACGTGCTACAACATTATCATGCTCTCTATGGAAATTTTGATTTAACTTTTTGAATTGCTTTCAAGGAAGATTTTAATCTATTTCTTAACTGAATTATCCAGGCGTGTGCCAATTGTTTTGAACATGTGCACCGCCCTCGTTTTTTTTTGTGTTTACTCAGGTTGTTTCCATAGAAGTCTAATTTTATTTGAGTATTAAATAACACCGCTCAATTTACTCCATGCTATTCAAAATTGCTTTTACATATACCTACTTCGAAAAATTTCAAAGAAAAGAAAAAGTTAATACGCTTTATAGTGTAAATATACATTAACATACGAAAATAAAAATTGACTTTGGAAAATTGTAGACATTCGGGGAAAATACATACAATATAACAAATAAAAATACAAATTTATTTACAAATGTTCATTTTAGAATACAAAATAAAATACATATCAATTTTAAAAGTATTTATAAAAAAGATTGAATGTCAATTTTTAAAAATGAATATGCATATGTAGTACGAATGGCACTTTTCTGAAGTCTTTAAAAAGAAACTGAATTTTCTATACAAGAAATCTCTGTGTGGAGCTTCTTGACGATAGATATTACTTTTCTATTCATAAAGTTAGAAGGAGAATCGCAAAAAATGAGTCCGTGCGCAAGACAGGAAATATTGTCAGATAAAATTAATCAAGTGAAATCAACTTTTCTGTGATATAAAATTTGTTTAATCTATCTGTTTGTATTTATTTAGATTTGATTTCTTAATAGACTGCTAACTTTATTTTTCAGATAAAAAACTAACTTGGTTTTGACGAAAAAGTATTTTCAAATCTACTTGTAGAATTTATAATATGAAAAATAATTTTATCTGCCGATTGAAAAATTGTCTTTTTTAAGTTTGGTGCCAAAAAATAGGCTATTTATCTGCAGCAGAAACCTTTTTCGTAACTAGAAGTTTTAAAATAATATAAAATGTATTATCTAATTTTGAAATATTAAGAAAAATTTGCCGTTGAATTTATTTACGTTATGTATTTAATCATGGATTCGGCAACCACTAAAAATTAAAAATTAAGCAAAAAAAGGTAGTTTCATTTCCAAATAAATTTCTGACTAAATTCCATAGAAATTTCAGAATAACTAGATGCATATGTCTTAAATATTTTATCTCAGATGTTCTTATAACATAAAATTGATGAAATGCTCTTGGGATTGTTTGAAATTGTGTGGCCGCGTTCGTCATCTTAAGATTTATTTTCTAAGTTAATAAGAGTTAAGAAAAACTTAAAAAAAGGGTGGAGCTCGAAAATGGATTTTTCCTTCATCTTAGGGGGAGTAAAATTCGCCTATACGTACATCTGCCCTTTTGTTCAAATATTTTCGTGTCCCAGTTTAAAGTTTGTCATTCGTCGCTTTCTGGGCCGCGTGCGCTGCTCTCCGTTTGTAAAATCCCCCCGTCATCCTCTGATTTATTTTGTATGCATGAAGATATCCCTCCTGAGAAAATTCCATTCATTGTAAGACGTTGCGGTGAAATTCGCAGAGTGCATACCATGGGGCGCTTACTGTAGCCGGAGAAAGGCATAAGCCCCAATCTAAACACCGCATTAGTCTAATGAACCATTCGCCGAAGGAAATGCTGAACAAACTGCCACTCCAGAATGCATCTCCTCCCCCGCTGTTCCATCCTCCAGAAATGTAAGAAAGGGATTGAGGAAGGGAAAGGTTCCCCATTCCCGAAAATCCAAGAAACGGCCCGGCTCTTGCTTTCATATTTGAAGGCGAGAAATTTTCGTGTGTGGAGATTTCCTCGCGAGGAAGAAATTAAGTGAAGACATTTGGGGAAAGTCTCTTCTAGACGAAGAGGGAAGACGATGTCATGTTCCAGGAGTGAACCCATTGTTTACAATGCTAATGCAATTTGCGCTCCAGGAGCAGAGATTAGGCGGCATTTCAGCTGCGCTTAGGTGAACGGGTTGCACCCACCCATTCACCACACCAATCCCATCCACCCACCCATCTTACACCTGGCATGTTCCCTCAGGAAGTGTATGACTTTAGACATTTCCCTACAGTTCCTTCCCTGAAAAGCCTCACTGTGTCTCTGGTGTCTTTAGGAACAAAAACCCCAAAAGTTATGCGAAATCTGGAAACATAGTCGAAAGGGCGGGACCGGGAGAACGCCTCCCGGGTGATTAAATTTATTTGCATTTAAAAAGGGACCATAATTACGGACAAATGGAGAGATTAGACGGCCGCACTTGGCTTTATTTCGTAATGGGCTGCGTAACCGAGCCCCAGAAGCCGGTTAATTTTTGTAAAGTGGAAAAAATCAAATTAGGGTCATACCGCCGGGGGAGCACAAGACAAACTTTCCACCGTAACCGATTAGATGCGGGGTGGGGGTTGGTTTGGCGGGTAGAAAACCCACCGGTTCAGGAAAAAGGGAACTTAACAGCACACACAAAAAAAAAACTGCTTACCCTCCGCAGTGTGGCGAATGAAAAAAGTTTTAACCTTTGGCAAGAATGAAGGAGTTTTCTGGGCGAAATGGCTATCCCGGCTCCCAGATCTCGATGCAAACACGTCCGAATTTATATCTAGATTCTAGGGCCTATCCTGCAAAAGAACAAGAACAAGTCGCTCACCTACCTACACCCAATCTCTAGAATATCAAAACTTCTGATTGCCCTATCAAAACTTTCTCGAGTTTCGTTTATCCAGGTCGGGAGTGTAAATTGGGTTCCGCTGAAATTAGGTTAAGGTATCGTCACTTGTGAGTGAATATTCATTTATTGGGCCACCGACTATCCCCCGAAAAGAAGGAACGAACCACCAAGAAATTGTACCCGGAATATTACAGGGCTCTTTGAGGGATGTGAAAAAAGGGTTTCCCACAGGTATACGGCACACGGGAAAGTTTTCAGCAGTTTTTCGCTTCTCTCATTTTATTTTTTGTTTTTAAATTTGCATCATTGGATGAATTGGGTACATCCTCCAAATTGGGTCTAGGAAAGAAATCAAATAAAAGACCTTTGTACGAAGTTTTACAATAAATTTAATTTGAGAACGATGGCAAAAATAGCGGTTGTTAGAAATATCTATCTAGAAAAAGGTCTATCTTTCTACCTTAAGAGTGTGGATTGAAAATAAAATTATAAAATAAGTAACACTTTCTAGAAAGTAGTAAATTAGGAAAAAATGAGAAACATTTTTCGAAAATAAAACTGTTGCCTCCATTTGGCTGATGAAAATTATTGTTTTGAAAAAGTCACTTGTTTAAAAAAATTATTTATTTACTTCATAATACCAACTTAATACAGGCAAAATATTAGAGGATACCTACAGAAGAGGTTTCCTCTAAATATATTTATTATACATACATATTGAATTATTATTTCGGTATAAAAATTTTAAAATTCATGACCCAAATACAAATTTAAATTGTAAAAAAACTTCGATTTCTTAATTTCAAAATATTGTCGGAAGGTAAAAATGGCATGAATTTTACAAAGTCGACGTAAATTTTTAATCCTAATAAGTGCTTCCTAAGGAATAAGAATAGTAATATGTAGTAGAATTTTTAAATTTTTGTGTCTGAATTTTATAAATACTTGTTTTCAATTCCTTTTTTACAAAGTCGGGTCTTTTTATTTACTTATTTTTTAGGAGGGAAAGATTAATTTTAAAAAGAGATACATAAATACATAACAAAGGAAAATCTTGATCAGGATACTTAAAATAAATGAGAAATAAATAAATAAGCAGGCTTACTTGCTACTTATTTTTTTTATATAGAAAAGAGAACGTACTTCCTGTATTTTATGGAGATAATTTTCAAAATAATGGCAAAACAAATTGATTAGAAGTAACTAACTTCCCAGGAGTTTCTAATTTACATAGAATTCCTCGAATTCCTGAAACATGTACCCATGAGTTGTTGTGGTATAGAAACTCGTCTTTCGTTTTTCAAACAGATACTTAGCAAAGTAAAAGAAACCGCATTACATCAGAGACGAGTTCAGAATTTCGTACTGAGAGTGCATATTTTCCTGTTTTTCGTAGTTAAGAGGTTCAGTAAAGGTCGGGATGCAGGGTCTTAAGGAGCTCCCCCCTTAGATGAAAGGACCCATTTTACTTTTCACAAAATACACCGGAGCATAAAATCCAATTATCGAGAGTCTTGGCAGTGAAAATGTTTCTTAACGTGCACATGAGGCAGCGATGAATCTTCAGAGACAACATCGTCTTCAAAAAGTTTTTAATTAAATATTCAACCAATTTTTTTTTCCTCGTTCCTCTTCTGGAAGACGGGAATCTTCAGCTTTTTTAATTTTAAAATAGAAAACGAAGCGGAATGGGATGGCGCTAAAGCAGATGGTTGTAATGATAATGAAAACTGATGCTACGCCGCCTCCTTTTTAAGATAAGAAATGTAGGGTTTGGGGGGCAGTTAATCAAGTGTAAAATTTTACACTGTAAAACTTTTCTGCTCAAGGGGAATGAAGGTGCGGAAGACGCTTTTCAAGAATCATTAGGACTGCCGTGAGATTTTGAACCTTTATCGGTTTCCACGCTCGAGTTGGTACCATTTTAATTACTCAAAAACTTTTCGTTGAGTTACTCATTGGCTCTGATGACGGGAATGGCTCCGATGAAATCAAATTCTCATTTTTGTCTAAAAAACAAATTTGAAAATCTTTTCAACTCCAATATATTATATGTATACATAATTGTAATTATAAAGGCTATTCATAATTATCATCGAAATCAAATTAATATCTAGTATAATATTTAATCTCCATGAAAATCTGCCGTTTAGTTGGGTTTGCTAAAATTTCGACATTTTCGGGCAAATTTTCCGTAGGTCCTTGTCAGATCTCATTTTGAATTTGGCATTGCATAATAATTCCTTAAAGTGGCATGTCGGACACCGGATATGAGCGAGAAAGGGGTGGACCATACGCCATCCATAATAAACAGCTCATTAGAATAAGCTCGCATTAATGTATGTGCGATATTGGGCGATATTTATCCGGGTTGATGCATCCACTGATTGCTAAATTGAAGGGTTGCATGTCAACGAGAATTAAATCTTAAAATAGCCCCAGCCCCAATAAGCGGCAATAAACAATCCGCGGATGCAACGATCGCTTCCACCCACACCCCGGGAAACCTACCAACCGATGATGCCCTGCATTTTCCGTAAAATATTCAACGGGTTTGCGTGGGCGGAGGCGGATTCGATTCGGTTAAATCCTCTTCGGCAAAATATGAAATGAGTTAAATCGTTTCGGAATTTCAATGAGATATTAATCATATCGGGCCAAATATTTTGAGCTATAACAAAAACAGTGCCCGACGCCTGAGTGGATGGACGACCCGGACGGGGTCGATAGGCTACTGCTTGCTTGTTCTCCGGTTCGAGACTCATAAAAAAAATATATATATACATATATATATACAATATACATCCATACATATATTCATGCTTATATATAATATACCTCTATATCCTTTCAACTAGCTGTCATAATCAATAGCGATTATGTCAATAATTTAACATGAATGGTCTCGCGGGAATATTTATCGCTGACATCGCTTTCAATTATTGAATTAAAAACATATTCCGAACAAGCCCACCCCCTTTTAGAGGGTAAAAGGGTAGGTACACCTACATGAACAAAAAAAAAGAAAAAAATTGGTAAGTCCTATATTTTCAGCGAATCGTTCAATTTTGTGCTGGCTTATTTTCAGTGCACTATAACGTAAATTTAAAATTAGTTTATGGGCTCTCTGAGAGAGGATTTATTGATAGAGTACCTTTTAATGCCTATTAGTATAAAACGTTTGATTGGGATATGATATAAAATTCAGCTAAAAGTACGCTCCAATTAAGTTTGGATTTTATGAACCTTAAATTTGATCATACATATAATTTGTTCAACATTTTGATGAAAAATTTAATGAACGATATTAATGTCGACATTTTATTTTTGTCTTTATGCATATGCTTTATGATAAAACTTCATAAAAAGCATCCGAAAACGTTTTTTTTAAAAAAATCTTTTCAGTATAAAGATAATTAATTAATGTTATAAAGCCTAATTTTTGGGAATATGTACCTACATTCCTTGATGATACTTGATAATACTTAAGAAATTTGTTTTAAAGTCTGATAGCAACGTTAACCATTTTAATATAAACACTTAACATTAAATTAAATTAACGACATTTTAATAGATTTAAAAAGAATGCATTCATTGTATATGTGAGTACCTATTTTATTTGAAATATTTTATCAAATTATTCTAGATTCTACAAACAAAATATTTGATAGAATTTGTCACAGCTTTGTAATTTCATACGAAATCTTCATTGACTTTACAAAATAGAGTTTCATGGAATGCGGAGATAAATGATTAATTTATGAGTTTTGATGGCGAGTAAGTTCAGGTACCATCAGACTGTATTTTCTGTGGAATGGCTGCTAATCAAATTGTGAATATTAATATTGATAGAATCCATAGTAATCCAAGAATTGATTTGGTTGGTTGATAGGCGAAGTATTAGTCATTTGGTTAGCATGATACATAATGAACATGATAAAATATTTATTGATGTAAGTAGGTATATTCTGAATTGTTAATCAAATAAAATTATTTAATAATTCCAGTATATGCGAAAATTTTGTAAATTTATGAAATTTTAAATAAATATAAGAAATTTGTAAAAAACTTCTATCCTTATATTTCTTATAAATACTACATAAAGGTTTTCGGAGGGTAAGTGAGTGGGTGCTTAATTATAATCTTCTTAAAAAAATTGATTCCTTCTAAGTACATATGTCCGGAAATAAAAAATTTGCCTTAATCTAACCGAAGAAAGTTGAAAATACCTAAAATTGCGGCAAACAAAACAAGCAGGTGAAAATTGAAAGCCATCAACGAGACACGAGTAATTTGCACTGTGCATGTCCCAACAAAATCCCGATCAACAGCACTTTGACTTGGAAATAGGAAATCACGTTGTCAGGGCAAAGCGCCCGAAAATCAGGAACAGATGCATGTCATCCAGATCATGCAAGGACCGCTCCAGACAGGAGTCAGGCAGGCAGGTGGGCTGGTCCCAACCAATCTACGGGACTCCGACGGAGTATGTTTCGAACGTTTGTCCAGTTTCCCTGACGATGGGATTTTTCTCCTATATCCCGGAACCCGGCGTCTTCGGGTAAACTTGTTTCGTATTCTTTGACATTACATCCGATAAGGCGATAAAAGAATTGAATCGTTCAAAAGCACGTCGCCCGAGTGTTCCTCGGGAATGAAAAAGGCTTCTGGCGGGAGCAGTTCATGCCGAGGCCCCATGCTCCTCGTGCTCCAGCTGCTGGAACAGAATTGGGGGCCCCAAAAAGGCAGGTCCTACTGGATCGGGCAAGGAGACAATTTTCCTTCCATTTCGTTTCACATAAATAAAGGACCCACAGCAGGAAGCAGTTATTTCACTTCCGTTCTATTAATTTTCGTTTTCCTTTTAATGATAACTGGGCATTCGACTGTCCCTGATTTCTCTCGTGCCAAAAGCCGAGCTGGGCTCTTCCTGCAGGACCCGTGCCGGGACTCGGCAGCTCCGTTTGGTTTGGTTCGGTTTCGGGATGATTCTGCCCCGGTGCCCGCCGCCGACGTCGTTATGCATTGAGACGTCTGCCGGCAGTCGGGATTCGAGCGCCTTCGCCCTCTCGAACAGGAAAAGTTGTGGAAATGCGACGTAAAAAGGAAAGCCATTCAGCGCCGGGAAAGCTTTCGTCCTGACGCCCTATTCCCTAGAAAAAAAAAGGGCGAAAAAATTAATACTTCCCTTGTCGATGAGTGCCACCGCCTGTAAATCAAATTTCACACCACTTGGGCGAATTACATGCATAATTGAGCCGAGGGGAGCCGAGGGCGCCACCTAGCCGAATTTTAATCAGCCGATATCATCCTCCCTTACCTTGATTAATTATTTATGGAAAAAACAAAATGCCCTTTGCCACGGCCCTACGCACTTAAATCCGTAATATTTCTGCGGAACTGCGATAAAAATTATTTTCCCCTGTACGCACGGTGTGAACGTTAAAGTGCAGCCCTGATGGATTAAGATTAATCTCCTGAAAGTAGCGCGTTATTTCAGCAAATTTACACCCGATTTCCCCCAAAAGTCGCGTTCACTATTTACCCATCCGACCTCGCTGTAATCTACCCTACTTTTCTGTAAATCTCTTTGCCAGCAATTTTCATTCGATTACATAAAAAATATACATATACATACAATATCTATGCTTATACATACATATATGTATATACATAGATGCTTTTGATTTCTAAAATTTTGCTTTATTGTTATAGTTGATCCAATAAAGATCTACATTTATGATACATAATCTTAAAAAACCTTAGAATTTGATCCAATAATAAAGGACAAAAAAACCTTGAACATGTAAATCTTCGAAAAATCCATACAAAAAAAAACCACATTTCGAACTATATATTTTGATGATTATACACGGGTAAAAATTATCTGAAATCAAATTTTCAAAAAATATATGAAAGTACATATACATATTTTTCAATTTATTAGTGACGACGTGTTCCATAAATAAATATACAAATAAACTAAGTAAATAAATAAATAAATATAAATAAATGAATAAATAAATATATAAATAAATAAATTCTCATATTATAATTTTCACGCCTCCATCGGCTCCGCTACATCCTCGTCATGGCCAGAAACTAAAACAGCCCTAGGGTCTCCGCTGAATTTTGATCCATTTTTTTGAAGAATCCGTGTATTTGGCGAGAACTTTAACGTTTTAAATTATTGTAACTTTATATTTATAAAATTTTTAATTATTGTATACCTTATATTAAATTTTTGGAACTTTAAATTTTTGTTTACTTAAACATTTTGTTCATTTTAAATTTTATAGGAGACGAAATTGAATACCACATTTTCACAAAACAAATGAATTATTTCTATTAAAATTAGACATTGAACAAAAAGGCTACTCTGAATAATTTTTCTTTCAACTTTCATGGCCTATTCTATTTGATACAAATTAGAAAGGTATTATTTCTCACTCTATTGCGAAAATATTATTAGTAAAAATTCTGTTTGAATATTTTTCAGTATAAACATTGAGTGAAACCCAATTTCCATATAAAATTTGCGGGGTGCTTTCTTAGACAGACCAACAACAGGTACATGTTTTTGTTTTTCCAAGTAATTGTTCAATGCATGTATAGAGAAATTTATGGGGGTATAGGGTTTATAATTAAAGACCGAAGCAATTCAGATGAAAATCGGATTGGTCGAATAATTCCTATCAAGTAAATGCTTACAGCAGTAACAATCATAATTTGGGCTGCCTTATGAATAGGGAGGAAACTGGGGGTGTTTGGGAGAACACGCCCCATTTAGTGGCTGGTTTACGTGCACCGAAACTCCAGCCCTTCAAGATTTCTAATTTGAAGCGTTCCATGGGCAGAAATTAACCGGATTTAGTATTCCGCCCATTAGTCCTGGCGCCTGTTCTGATTCAGTAATTCCAGCCAAAATAATCTAGGGCTTAACTACTATTCAAAATTTTTAATTATATTTCAGAATCATGGCGATTGTTAGGTTTCTCTCATTGAAAAATAGAACCCTAATGAACTACTCATTAAAATAATGTTGAACTCGATAATGCCTCATTACTGTTTCTACTATTGTAGTTTTCATTAATTTGAACATGTGCCTATTAGAGCTTTTCAATAAGGGATTTTGCGGTATACGTTCCAATTACAAATAATATCAGTGTATGCTTCATATTTTGTGGGATAGTCAATATTCCTTTTTTTAAATGGAGTGACTTCCTGTCGATGCACTGAGTCGTACGATTATGAACATGCAATTTTAATACGTAGAGCAATTATATTGAATATATCCGAACGCACCCTGGTCAACCGGGAGTTGCAAGTATAATAAACAGTGGAAATTCCGAAAAATTGTGGCCACTATATATGTTAATAACCATTAAACTGCACTCCATCTTTATTTAATATTTTTCGAGGCAGCTTTCACTCACGCGATTTTTCCGCAGTGATAAGCAGTAATCGAAAACTCCATAAATATTACATTTTAATGAAAACATCCCCTCACCGGTGTGGTCCCGGTCTCTCTCCCTTAAGCTGACATATCGACAAAATACATAGTCGAGAATTTGTTATTAAAATATTGAAAAGTCGACTAAAGGGACAACGACAGAAGTGTCTACGCCCTTGTATATAAATACGGTTGACCTATCTCCTAGTCGCTTGATAGTAAATTTTAATATTCAACGTAGAGAGAGCAACTTTATTTTATTTACTAGCTTTTATTTTTCGTATAGGTACACATACCTCTTTTTTAACGCTGTTTACATGCGAGTACGAAACACATTTTATTAGCATTTCCTGTAGCTGAGTTTTATCCCTAGCAAATTGGTTGCATTTTATTGGCGGCTAAAAAATAAAAAAAAATAAAGCTGGAAAAGTAGGAAAAGTGAAAAAAAAAGTAGAATTGCCTGAAATTTGACTGGAAAACATTTCAATTTGAAAAGAAGTGCTTCTCTCTAATGGCCAGATTTGCTATTTGGAGCGTGGCTTTATTGAATTGCCTCGGAGCGCTCAGTTTCGGGGATATATGCCACTAGCACACCCGGGCTAGAGTTTGTTTCTTTTTTTTTTTCTAGAGCAGCCAGCTGCTATTTGACTACGCATAAATTTTTGTGATTCCTTTCCCAAAGGTCACATTCTAAAATTGCTGCTCCTGAGGAACGACTGTTTGAGCACTTCCTGGAACTTCATAAAACTCCCAGGAACGCAGTTGTGACATTGTTTTGATATATCATCGATTTAAAGTAAACTTTTACTACATCAACAGGATGTTTGGGAAGTTATTTCTTTTTTTTTCCTTTTTTTTTTTTGCCGGAAACTTTTCAGCATCAAGGAGCGCCCAGAAGGCCCCGCCGCAAGACAGAAGGGCCCCGCACAAAAAGGCGGCGAAAAATATTGATGCAGTCAACGTTTCACGACAAAACTTCGACAGGTCCCGCAGGCTCCCTAGACCCTAAATATTGTCGAAGGGAAACTTTTTCAATGCGAGTTAATGTCGTGTAATCAATAACGAATTACAAGAGGATTTTGTTAGGTGTCCGTCCGGCCACCCGGTTTCCTTCGGGATGCCCGGAAAAGGGCAGGCAGCGACCACCCGGCCCCAAGATGGATGAGTTGTCCGGGGGATGGACGTGCGGGTCCTGGCCCCAGAATTTCCCCGGACCCGGCCCATTCCAGGACCTGCATGTGCAGCACTTTTCTGCAGTTCAAATTGAGTTTTACTGAAAGTTCCGTCCAAACGGTTGATGCAGTGCCACTGCACAAGCTTTTAAGCTTTGACACTGGGCCGCTGTTGGCGGATGATTGAGGGCAACTTAATTGTTGTCTGGCCCTGGCTGATAATGAAGTGGGATTTTATTAAAACTTTGAAATGCTCCCAGCGATGGCGATAGAAACTGAATTATGCGTTCGGGAACCTCAATTTCCAGTGGGAGACGGAGTTTATCAAAAAAGTTTGATGTTTTCCACAACAAACTAATTAATAATTTCACTCAAAATAGTTTAAGACAAATGCATAAAGATTACAAAATTTTCTAGGGCTAACTTTTTATTGAACAATTAAATCAACAAAACATAATTATAGTCAAAATCATTTTAGTCTAGTCTAACCAAACATTAACATACATAGTATTCGATATAATAAAATTTCTAAAAATAGTATTTAATAAGTTATATTAAACTGAAAGATATTTTCCTCCAATATGACATACCATACCTCGTATTTAATTAATATCGATTTAATATGTAAGATGTTTTGGAGATAAAATTATTATATCTTAGAAAAAGTGTCACGCAATAAGTAAACAATTAAGTGCGAAGTCACATACCTACCACTTAACAATCATAATAAGCATTTGTTTTTTAATTGTAGAAATACATATAATGGCCAAAACATATACCTTATTCTTCAATTTAAGAGGTTTTTAGCCGGGTTCTGTAAAAGGAATTACATTAAAAAATTACATAATATTTGTCATAACATTATAGAATAATATTATACCAATTTAAAAGGGCAAAATTACCAATTTTTAAAACGTATATTTTACACAATAAAAACTATTGTATGACATCACGAATGATTCGAGTTTTATAAAAAATCGCATATATATGTATTTAAAAGAAGCTCAATCATTCAATGGTATTTTTTTAAATCCCTACTTAAAATATTGTAAACCGAAAGTGTGTCCGTCTGTCTGTTTGATACTCTTTTACGCTAAACTACTAAACCGATATTGCTGAAATTTGGCACAGAGCTGAAGTAAAGGACAGAGAACAATATATAAATGCATAATTTCCAACTGACTGATTTCTCAACGTCGCGTCGAGCCAATACGGCTGAAATCCATGAAAATTTAGTCATGAGGTTGAAAATTAAGAAAGACGTATTCAGGATATTTCGAAATTAATCCCTTAAGCGGGTAAAATAGGAGATAAAAATGTGTATGAGAATTCGAACTACATCGGGGGAGTAAACGTTTACCCGTTATTTTAATAATTAAAGCCATGTAATTTGATATTTAGATTATTGGTTTGAAATTATGTAGGTACCTATATGACATGATTCAAGGTTTTAGAGAAACAACCATTAACCAATACCTACTAATTTTCATGGTTTTAAACATTAATTTCAGAAATGATGGAACTACTATACAATAGTTTATCAGCTATTTATATATCTTTTAGAAGAATTACGGACCTCAGCCGAGCTTAAAAACCCCTTACCGAAGGTCCTCCTGTTGTTTCCTCGTCCTCTAGACATGAATGAATCATTAACAACATTAAATTATTAAATTACGTTTTACAACTCTAAGCATCCGAAAAGTATCTTTATCTCGGATGTAATCAATATGAGGCAAGCTACCTAATTTATGATGAAAAATTACCCCTCAGTCTGTAATGAAATCATATTTTTCAATACTAACACAATCTACTAAGTCATCAAGGCAAATGTGCACAATTATTTGTCAATTTTTATTATATGTACAATATATAGATAAACTACATATACGAAATATTATAATATGTAATTAAATTTTAAAAAGTTTTTGTTCACCAGTTGTCCATCAAAATTTTATTTTTGTAGATATTACGTATATTATTAGACATTTTTTCTTATTTTCATAATTTTAACCAATACAATGTTACAAATTTTAAAAAGATTAGTTTACAACTGCCCCATTTATATTAATTTAAAAACTACTCTAACTTTTTGTTATCCTTTGAATTTGTCGTCTATTATGCTGCTTACCATTAGGTACGCCCTGGATATTGAATCGATTTTCGTCTTACAAAAGCTCTACCTCATACCTGCTGATAAAACTTTTATATTTCTTCCCGTCATTGTCCTCACTATTGCTTAACTCAATTTATGAAAGCATTAGACCAGGGGAGTCATAAGATTCAAGATGGGGTTTACTTTCCCGCGGTGGCATTGTATCTTCAGCGCGACAATACCAAAGTGTGTGGAACAGCTCTTTTCTTTATTTAAGTCTAGCGTCTTAGAATCGTACAGGTGCCCTAAGTTATTATCTCTCGGTGGCAGGCACCTTCCTTTCATTTTTGATTAACAGCGCCAAGGGGGGACGCGCTGCAGCAGCAATTTGTCGCCTTTGTTGGTGAATTGCGATTATTTCAAGACAAGTTAATTACGAGTTTCCTCTCCCTGTAGAAGAAACAGGGAGTGGCGAAAAACAGGGTCGAAAATTGTAATAAATATTAAGAGGTATTAATTTCGAAATAATTATACCCGGCTCGAGGGGTATTGTGCTGATTTTATAAGAAAACGGGAAGAGGACACCATCTTATCTTGCACTGTTCGCAATTTTTCCTTGAGATGATAATTTGTGACAAAATAAGAAAACAATGGACTGCTTGGAAGGGGGTTCCAACAGGAAGCCAACTAGATCAATGGTCTACGGATTTGATCGATATCACCGGACCTCCTAAGCGATGATTTAGCGCTTAAATCCTGAACTTCGGAGGCAAGTGGTCAGTGATTGATGACATCTTAGACGGGCCGGGGTGAGATAATGACCCACAGATAAAGTTTGAACAAAAATCTAAAACATCAGGGTGCCGTATGGGACGTGAGAATGTTAATAAATCATCAGCTCCTAGTCGGAGACAGTTTGCGAGGTAAAAAATGAGACGTCTTTGAATGGGTTTTATTCGGAGATTACTCGGCCAGTTTATTTATGCAAATGGACCATTTCGATCTATTTTGTCGTCGATGCGGAAAAAAAAGGGTTCAACTAATACCCTTATGCCATATACAAGCTTCAAAACTATTTTGAAATGGGTATTTTGTGATTTTTTATCAGTAAATTCAACCTCGCAGCTAACATTGTCCCTAAACCAATCATGGCCAAATATTACCTTGTGCGAATCACCCTATAAATTGGAAGCACTTAAGATGACTGAACGCTATGTGGCTGATTAAACGGGAGCGATAATAGTCATTAACTGGGCCATAAAGCGAACTATCTGAACGAAGTTTGTGCCAGGTGGGGGGTTATAAAGTGGCTGGCAATCAGTTGCGTGTCCTCGACGCGAAAATGGAGCTTATAACTTGCTCGCGGCCTAGGGCAATTTTTAATTTTTGCACGTTCATTAGAAGCAATTCAAAGTTTGCGTGCTGGACGAAGGGTCCGTCACAAGGATCTACCCAAAAATAAGTCAACCTGTCCCAACTTTCTATGGCACCGCGACGGTCGTAATTCGCTTTCAACTCACGCACTTCCCTTGTTCCCGAAACGAAAGAAGAAAAAAAATACATTTTTGGTATATTCCCGCAACATCAGGAATAGGGAAATAAGCTGGAAAGGGTAGCAAAAAATTAAAAAAAGAAAAAGAAAATAAAAATGACTATACTAACGAAACGGCGCGTATAAATAACGGTGTAAGGAATTAAAAGGGTTTTTCTAATTAAAAGCAAAATCCTCGATGGATCCCCGTAGCAAATTTGGACAAATATTTGTCATGCAAAACGTTTTGAATTTTTATTTGTGCTCCTGAGGGACTGGATGGAGCTTCGGGTGCTAGCCAGGTAATTTCGAGGCTGAATACCGAGCACCCCTCCCCTCTCTTTCGGATCCTTCTCTCTATCCGGGCTGTCCGAGGACCGGGAACCAGGAATGAAACCCTGTCGAATTTTTGAAGCGTCTGCCAGACCACCCAGTGGACATGTAGATGGTAGAAAATGGTCGTATTGGTGGTTCTGGTGGCCGGAAATATTTCCTTTTTTTTAGGAGAGATAAATGACTCGGAGCCTGGTAATTTACCAGATACATCGCTTTTCTTCAATTGACGAACCAACTCCGGTGTGGGTACGTTTTGCAGCAAATGTTTGCTTTTTATGTTCACGGCAACCGAGCGTCGAATTTATGAGATTTGAAATTGAGCCAAAACGCCAATTACGCTCCTGCTGCCTACGGGAATTACACGCATTTGATAGAGGCTTGCGTACTGGAGAAATTAGGCCGGCTTCAGGGATGTATGAGTTTTGTGGGTGCATATGAATTTATTTTAGTCCAGTTCAGAATTTTCGATGGAAATCGAATAACACTAGGATTATAAGTTTTATTTAATTGCGAAGCCCAGCGTTAACTTTAAAACCCTTATATGTATGTATTGTACATTGTAAAAAAACTGGAATATTTCAACGATTTAGTTGGAAAATTCCTCTTCAAATGTGTATTTTTATGATAGTTATTATGTAAAAATGCAACCATAAACATTAACAAATTTAAAATTCGTGAAGCACTGTAGTTTCAGTAGGAAAAGTTAAAGCAGCTATTTCCAAAATATTGAAAATTATAAAATATTGTCAACAAAATAAACTACATTTTAGATTTTAGTTCCTTTTTGACCATTTAATGTGACGTCAAATGTAATTCTTCTAATTCGTCTTGAACATTATTTTGTATTGTCAACTATAAATACCTATATTAAACTTTAACACTATTTTAGCATTCTAATAAACTTTATGAGATAATTGCACATTGTGCTTTGTAATTTTACGCAATGAAGCGTATAATTTTAAAACCCTTTTTCTTACCCCTTACTGTCCACTTACTTTCTAAACTTGCACAATTGTATTAAAACTGGACGCAGAGTTGCCAACAATAATTTAGTATTAAATATTTTTTGGAATGTAACATACATACATAGATTGATGAATTTAGTGTGTGAAGGTGATCAATAAATGATGAATGAATCCAAAAATATTCAACCTAATATTGTTAGTCCTAATAAAATTCGATGAAGTACAAGTTGTAATTTTCCTAATATTACATTGATGTAAAATTTCGCTTTATCATTACATTTTATATATATTTATTGTTAAAGTACAATTTTATTAGGGTACATAGATAAAACTTTAAAGTAGTTTAGCCCTGTAGTTTTCAATATTTCAACAAAGAAATTGTGCTGCTTCTGGTAAAATTGAATTTTTATTGCAATAAAGTTCCATTAAACCCTTTTCTACCAGCAGAAGAATCTTGGTGCATTTAAGTATGTGAAATTGAAAATGGGTCCATATGGTGCCCTAGTTTGTACTATACCAACCCTTAATGTTGTTGTTTTTTTTAGCGCATATTCATAATATTTCCGAAAAGAAAAACACATAAATGCAGAAATGCACCTCGACAAACTAATTCCCATTGGAAGAACAATACCCGTCTAGATATTTCTAGCAAGAAAAGGAGTTAAAATCTTTATCTCGAGCACAACTCGTGTTCCATGGTGTTGCATTACATTGTATTCATCCCCTCCCCCGGCGGGAATAAACCGGGACGCCCGGACAGGAAAATAAGGAAGCCAGAGATAAGCTCATGGCCGCGGGCAAAATTAATAACGATGAACAAGTATTTGAGCGGAAACCTCGCATTATGCAAATTTTCCGCGAAAAATGGGAGGGAAGAGGGAGAGCAGTTCGAGCAACTTAGGGTGTGAAAGAAAAATTTTAGCTTATTATGAAAGGAAAGAAGGAGCGAATAGTTATCGATTGCGATATCTATAAGATTTCGATCGTTTATGATCGGGTAAAGTTTACCAATTTCATTATTGTCCACAGGGAAATTTCGGTGCAGTTTTTATTAAAGTATTACTCCCTCTGGCCAGGTTATCTATTAACATCAATTTTACCCTGAAGACCGCGGGGTTGAAACTTGAGAGGGGTTTGCATTTTCCAAATGAAATCGCTAAATCCCTCGGGAAATTTGCTGCGGATTAGAAAGTATCATCCGTCCAGTGGAGTTATAATATTTTTAATTGGTAAGAAAACGTTGAAAGGGGGTGGGAATTAGTTAAATCTGCTGGAATAAGAAGAAACGGAGTGGTTTAAGGGGTGGATTCTCCAACTCCTGAGCAAATAAATTGCGGCAGAGAACGCGCCGGCTGTCTGTCTGTCTGTCTTCGGGCGCAGTCGTTAGCTGCTGGAGTGCTCGTTAAGAAAATCAATGAAACCAGATTACAGGGGAGAAATCTCGTTTACAACTCGTTACGTCTATGCTGGAGAGATGGAATCTAACTACTTCGCACTTAGAGGGGCGACAGGGTGGTTCTAGTAAGAAAGAGGTTGATGATGATCCAGCACCGTGCCGTGGATACCAGCAACTGGACTTGGGACTCCATGGACACGGTAGCGCTCCTTCGTATAGCTTGTTTTTGAAGTCGTAAACAGGGAATGGACCCAGTACATTTCCACTATTTACGTACCATTTGTATTCGGGTCCTGTCAGCCTCTCGTGCAGTAGACAAGAAAAATATTGGCTTTCAGCAAAACGTGCCATTCAGGGCCTCCTTAATCCTGAAAGCAGTTCGTTTTCCAGGTCCCTTTAACCCTCCCGGAGCACCCTCATGTTCTTGTATGTGAGTGTGTGTTGTTGCTCTGACTTGTCTGGCTGATGCCATTGAAACCCGGTTGATATTCGGGAACAAAAAAAATAAATAAATAAAAATCCATTCTTTCGGGAAGAAAAGGTGTATATGCCGTGCCGAAGTTCGATTCCTCCTCCATGGCTCCAGGTTCGGTTTGTTCAATGGCAGATATTCATATACATTTCGAACTTTTATTGATGCGTATGTGTGTTCGGTTGGCCACTTTTGTGACCGCATCGTAACTATTCTGAACACCGCACATCTAATGATAACAAATTGCCCCTATTTATATATCTACATACACACCCCTGCATGGGTCTTAATAGTCTACTTGTTTTCGGGAGGAATCAGCTTTGTAGGTTTGGTATAGCTAAGAAAGCAGAAATATAAGGGAAAAAAAAGTAGCCCCAGAAAACGGCCCAGAAACAGGAGTAAAAGCCCCCCGTCTTTGTCGTACGATGGTTCTGTCGTTCCCGTCGTGAAGGCCGGGAACATATTGGACGTGACAAATTCAGTTCAAACAATTCACTTGCTCCCCACTGTGGTCCTAATGCATTTTTAATAACACGTGAGGAGCCGGCGGGATTGTCAAACAAAAAGATTACCCACGGGGGGTCGGATATGGGTAAAGTACAAACGTTCTTATGTTTTCTACTCGTTGGTACTTTTGGATGCTGCAAGATGAAGTGTTTCGATTTTCTGTTAAGTACACCACCGGAAAAAAAAAATATATATAACAGCGAGTCTCCCTCACGAAAAACAAAAATAAGTGAATGTAACACGTTCATGCATCAGTGGGTGACACCACTAGTTCTCAGGGACATATAACCGAGTACGTGAGCTGAGATAATTTTACACTCTTATACCAAGTATGGGTTAGGGGATGAAAAAAGGTGAAAATTTCTTTCGTCTTCCCATCGATGTCATTTCCCAGGGTGCATTTGATTCCAATTAACTGATAGGAGACACCTCGTAAGCAGATGATACACGAACGTGGGTGACTCTTTTCTCTCGTGCTCCATGGTGCCATATAAAGTGGCATCGGTAAAAAGAAACCCTGAAAAATGAGTGGATCCAGTTTTATGCTCCCTAAAGTTGTTTTTCGTATGGTTTGAATAAATTGTTGAAAATGGCCTCGCCCACACAGGTGCTCTTCACATCCAGAGAAGAGCAGGTGAATTGGGGCCACAAAAAGGAACTCCTATATGAGCACTATTCGTTTGCATGCTAATTAATTTCACTCAAAGTGCTTTTGCACTGCCAGATTGTAATAACGATTTATTTTTAAGTACGGTACCAAAAGCCACTCAAGCAAACTTAATTAATACAATTATTTTCAAGAATTATTAAGCGATAATACCACGTATTGGGTTTTAAATTGTAGATTACCTACCTACGCATTTTCGAAAATAACTAATGTACTTTCTTGACTTGATTAACAAATGCATATCCTATAGATATAAATATATGTACAGTATGAAACCATTCTCCGTTTTCTTGTCGCAAAAACATGTACTTTATTTAATTTCAATTTCTAGTATTTTTATAGTTGATCCCTTTCTAATCTGTACAAAAATGATAAAAAAGAAACCCCTATGGTACGATTTGGTCCGTCTATCTGTCGTCACACCTGTTTACCCTATAGAATTCGTTTTTGAAACTCTACATTTTTTAAAGTTATCAATTAGTCTACTCTATTAAAAATAATGAAATTCGAATTAAATTTACTGTTGAATTTACATTCAGTGCTCATAAAAGACAAATTAAAATTAATCAATTCCATTCAAATTAGGTATTCTTTTTAGTTATGCATAAATAAGTTATTTAGGACGTTTCAAAGTATAAACAAAAATAGAGTTTAAGAAATTACCTATTTATTTTCAAACTACTTCGCACCACACACAATAGAAAACTAAATTATTAAATAAATAACAATTATGTAGATACATATAAAATATTATAGCTCCTTTATTTCCGGAACAATTGATAGCGATGACAACATGAATTTCCTGGTCATAAAATCTTAGAGGAGGAAATTCAGTGGCCCAACTACACATCATTAGGCTCATAATGACCTTCTTATCGAAGGACATCTGTAATAAATCCAAGGTCGCTTATGAACCCTGTCACATTATCCGAGAGTGGAAACGAAGTGATTAGTTGCAATCACCATCAAAACAAACAATACGACACAATCAGTTTCTCGTGTGGCTGTACTCGATTAAGAACTTTTAAGAATGTTCAATATACTACGTGGAATAAAAATTATTTTGTGTAAATTTTTCTATATCGTAGGAAAACTATGCATAATTTTTCCCTACGACATGGATTTTAAAACGGGTATGCCTAAAGCGCGCATAAATATTGTGACTGAGGTTTACGGATGGCTTATGATTCTGGTTGCATTACCGATTCTTTTCAAAACGTTTGTCGACTTTGATAGAAACCCTAACAGAAAAGTTCTTGATTATATATATGTTTTGATATACGTAATGTGTGCCTGTGTTATTGGCTTTTCGACCATGTTCGCCATTTTTAAACGGAATTCATATACCAGAAAAACAGTAAATCTTATTAATTCTGGATGTAACCTATTTAAAGAAATTGGAAATGTGGATAAAACATTCGCTCAGGCGGCCATGTCTTTCATTTCACGTCTCACTATTGTGATGGTATTCAACGTTTTCATCAGACAAATGGTTATGCTTTCAATATTTAGTATCACAAATTGGAGCCAGTTTGTATCTGTACTCTCCCCAATTTTCACAGGAACAACATCGTCTATTATCAATTCTTATGTGATCATTGAATTTAATCTCTCGATGATGCTTTGTCGTTACTTTTTTGAAGGCATCAATAGACAACTTTCTGTACGTATGGAAACTATAAGAAATTTGGATTTATCTGAGGCTATGGTTAAAAAAATAAACAATAAAATTGCAGCTATTGGAGAGGATATTTTAAGATTATCAATTTTACATCGCAAAAGCTGGACATTTCTTATAAATGTCAGTGAATTCTATTCTATAGAACTTTTTTTTCTGATTGCAAATCATGTTATACTTATTGTGTCACAAATATTTTCCGCCTATTTTTACAACACTTTTGGAGATGATCAATATTCGGAATATAGTTTGATGGCATCATCCATTCTAAGCATTATACTGCTTGGTTCAATATTTTATGCAGCAAATGAAGTATCCAACGAAGCAGCCAGAACGAAAGATATTATGTGCGTCACTCTCAATGAATTGCCCAGAGATATAATCGGGCAAAATGTAGGTTGCTTTATAATATTTCTTGGATATTAATTTTTACTAATACAACAATATTTAGGTTGAAATTTTTTGGCTACAGTTAATCACTCAACAAACCAGAGTTTCTATCCGACTTTTTAGCTTGGATCTGCAAGGACTGTTTGAGGTTTGAATAAGTTTAATTAATGTTAAAACGAAGTAACTCAATAATAACTCGGTTTGTGTAATAGGTATCGACAGCAATTTTTAGCACAGTATTTCTGGTGATACAGATAAACACCGGAAATAATTCGATTCTTATTAAATAAGAACAACCAGGATGGCTTGGTCAAAAAGTAAATGAAGTTTTACGTAATTTTAATAATTCAAACTAAATAATCTAATAACCTAGAATAATTACGACTAATACAATTTTCTAAATTGTCTTATATACATACGTACATATATGTATATCACGTCGTAAATGTATCAAATGTAAAAATGTAACACAAACGATTTATACTTCTGGCAATCAAAATGTGAAACAACACATCGTATTTTAATTTCTTATTCAATTTACTGCTAAATTCTCAATTTGTACAAAAATTAATCAAATATACATATTTATAAGTAACAATAAGAGTATCTGTAAAATATCGAATAAAATAAATAACACCTGAAATATAGGTACATTAGGTAGGTAACTACCTGTATTGTATTTATCAATCTTAAAAAAAAACAGTAATTATCTATTTGCTTTCAAGAAATTTTATGATGGGAAATAGCCACAAAAGCATTTTCTTTTACAAATTATCTCGTTAAACATTTTTTTTTTAAATTTTTATTTATATTTATTTAGTTATTCAGATATACTTTAAGTGGTTTTGTTGTTATAATCTTGCATTTGAATAAGTAAAAATATAGTGCTAAGGATTGATGTAAATATCTGTAATAAAATATAATATAAATTAATAATTATATCCAAATAACTTTTAAAGTATAATTATAACCTCAAAAAGCGCCTTTAAATTCACCTCGTAGAGATGAGTTGATATTCTGGTTTTTTGAGTTATAAGCTGTAGACACACCAACTCCACCTAAATGGTTCGTTCTTAACTAAATACTTTAAAGCAAATTTTAAGAGAATCTACATACATTCAGTCCAATAATATTTTTGGGAATCCCGTTGATGGAAACAGTCAAAATTTCCCTTGTTTTCTCGGCCTCACTTGAAACAGTTGCCGATGCAATAAAAATTGATGCAAGCATTAAAAGATTAATGATAGAAGATACAACTAAGCCAAATAACTCCTGTGGATCTCGGAAGTCTCTATTGTTAAAATAAGCAGCGAAAGTCTGAGAAACAACCGATACTATAAAGTTGCTGGTAAGAATAAACACATCTATGTAGAAAAGGTCATTTACTTGCAATACAAATTTCCAACTCTTACTATACAAATTCGATAACCACATAAAATCCTCTCCAATAAATCTAGTAGCATATTCCGTTTCCTTAAAATTCATTTTAGAAAAATTCATATTTTTCAGCTTTTCAACATTATTAGCTAATTTCCTGTTAATTTCGAAAAACATAAAGTAACACAATTTCATTGAAATGCTTATTTCAGTAATAACAATTAAATTCATGGTGCCTGGAATTATCGAACTGATAATTACTCCACAAATTTCGAATAATGTAACCATTTCATACACTGACATCATCATGAAAATTCTAAAAATAGCGAATATCACTAGTAAAATGAATTTCTTCTCAAGATGTGACATTAAATTTTTTATAAATTCTGTTTCGATTTGACCAATTTCGTTCATTAGGTCTATGCCATTATTAATAAGGTTCACAATTTTTTTAGTGCTGCACAATCTTTTAATCACAATAACGTAACATGTTATTACAAAGGACGAGAAAAAACATACATAAACTAGGATAAAGACAAATTCCGTGGCTTCCTTACGAGAACTCGATAAAAATTCAATTAAAGTAAAATAAACTATTGGCGCTGTCAAAATTGCTACTGCCCATCCATAGACTTCAGTGGGTCTGTGCAAGTTCGCACGACCAGTTTTAAAATCAATTGAGTATGGGAAAACTACACTTAATTTTCCTAAAAAATATAAACATTTTCCCAAGAAAGTTTTAAAACTATGACGACGAATTGGCCTAGCCATTCTTAAGAATAATGAACAAATAAATCTAATCCTTCCTTGTTTCACTACCAATATCCGTAATTCTATTGATATTACCCTCATCTAAATTAAAGGTGGCCTTCAGTTTTCTATTACGATTTATCAGTCTAATTATGTTTAACTACCTGTTTTCGATTTGCTTTGTGTTTATCAGCAGCTCTACCATTATTAGAGGCCCATTCATAGATTTCCCTTAGCGGAAAATCCTTGAGCAAAGTGCGTCGTAGAAATTAGACGTACCTACCTAAAAGCTTTTTAGATATTTATTGAAAGCTAATTACCTTCAATCAGAAATTTATTTAAGAATTCCTAATACGTAATAAGTAATAATTCTATCATTTTGACTTATATAAAAGAAAAAATCTACATGGAATAAAAAATTAATGATTTTCAAATTTTTTTTATACTTCGTGCAAAGTTTCATGATTCTAGATCAACGGGGAGTACCCTATTAGGTTTTAATGCGTCATTCAGTGAGTTAGTCTGTTGCAGTTAGAATTTAGTATTTGGTATTATTTCAACACGATATTTCTAGCTGTCCCTGACAAAAATGGTTGAGTTCCACACGTATTTTTGACTTAAAAAATCGTTAAATATCTTCATATTTTTATTATCCTCGGCCTTTATAATAGAAATTTGAGCTAAATTAAAATTTGAGAGAACATTTTTCATTTAGTCAGCTACCGTCATTTTCCCCTTAAAAGCATCTGTAATGTAAAAATATTACGTTCAAAGGAGTATTTATCTCGAAAAATTTGCAATTCTTATAATTGGTAAATTTAGCTATAATTTAAAAAAATAATTTTATGTTTAAATTGACACCGCTATCTAAATACATACTTGTACACAAGCAAAAAGAAATATTTACTACTACTAGGTATTTCATTTTTTTCAAAACGATTACACACACAAACATTTTTACAGTGTAGATTTTTTAATTACACAAGATTCCTCTTTATTTTTGAAAAACACATTTTCAACTACATCCACAGAGTTTTCAAAAAATATCTATGGAACCCCCTAAAGATAACTTCAATTTGTGTCAAATTTTATGCCCCACAATCGTAAAAGGTCTGCTGAGTCCATTCATGTTGAGGATCCTTGCAAATTATAAAGTGAGAATTAATTAAAAAAGTTCCATGCGAAGTGGGACAGGAATAGTTTTAAAATTGTCGGTTAGGAGAGACACCAGCCATACCCGAGCGCTCGTCTTAATTAGCCCTAATTAAATAGATGGGCTTGAATTTGGCCACTTTGTTCCCCCTCCGTTGGCTTTGTGCGCATATTTGAGTACCTACATCCCCGAGTCCGAGTCTGCAAAATTTTACATTAATTTTATGCTGTTCTTTACCTCAACCCCCGAAACCGTCCCTTTCCTTTTTCGCTTGATCCTCACCGACGTTCGGCCTTCGGCGAACTTGGCAATTAATGAAATTGTTTAATTAATTATGCCCAACCAGAAAGGAGTACCTTGAATACCTGCGTTTTGTCTGTCCACAAAGGAATTTATTAAATATGAATGCCAGGGGCGGCTCTGGGATGTTATGTTTTATATATGTTAGTATATACCTGGGTCTACTCACCTTATCTCAAAAACTTGCGCATGACATGAAAAGACCGGGAACGACAAATGACACCGGGAAAACTTTCCGGAGCGATATCATTTCGCATCTGCAGAAGGTCTGCTTCCGACAAAAGTCGACTTGGGAAACTTACTTTTTTCTTCCTTTTATTTTTATTTTATTTTATTTTTTTTTTGGCAAATGTGGAAGAACAGACAAAACTCGTGCTCAACTGATTACCACATTAATCTGTCACCCCGTCTGCTGGGGCTTAGCACATCCGTCCCGGGATAAATATTCAATTGATCTGTTGGGCCAACAGTAGATAAATCACAACTTCAATCGCATCAGCCGGCATATAGCAGCGCAGCGTGGGCCTCTGGATCCTGGGAACCTGGGCTAGAAAAGGCTGGCTGGCGCAAGCCTGGAGGAGGTCCTACGGGATCTAGCGTGTTAGACTGCAATCCCCCTTCCCCCCTACCCCTTTGGTCGCACAGTCAGACAAAAAGTTTTCCCAGGAGAAAAAGTTTTAAGAGCAATAAATTTCCCTCCCCGAGCACATTGAATGAGATAAAAATTTATGACTCTTCGATGCTTCATTCTGAGCGTTTCTCGTCCTTTTGCACAAGTTGCAATCTATCGATATCTCGCTGGCCTGTCCCCGAGCCAGGCCTGGCCACATCCCGAGCTCGAAACTCTAAGGCCCCCAGCCAAGAAACTTCGAATGACGTCCTATCTCCGGGGCACTTTGTCTGTCTGTCCGCTCTGCTGTATGTTCCCCGTGTATGCCCACCCTAAGTCCCGCACTCCCAGGCTCTAGACTATGCTGCAGTATCTACAGTATCTAGACTATCTGTGGAACTGTTAAAGGCTGAATTTATAGTGGCGTATTATGATCCTGAAGGAGAGACAAATTAAAAGTCCACTCAAGCAATTTTAGTGCGCACTTAGAACTTTTTGCAGAACTATCCCCCCTCCCTACCCCCGCTAAACTCCCTTCCGTTGACCCGATAATAATTCTCTTCCATCGATTTGCATCGATGTCACCCCCCCTTGCCCAGTCTTTTGATGACCATGGTAAACAACGAAACCTTTTCAGTCAACGTTTTTCAATTCAATTTTGCGTACTTTGCATCAATTTGAGATCTAAAGGAAAACTTTGTATTATATTTTATGGAAATTTTTTTCAAATCAGTGTTCAATTGACTGGAATCAATTGATCTTTTTAAATTAATCAAATTTTAGAAAGAATCTTTTATGCTTTTATTTCTACAACAAACACTTTTTAAACATTTTGTTAAGTTTACCATTAAAATGAGCAAACATGTTTGACACCGCCTCCAAGCATATAACATCACAAAATATTTAAGGAAAATAAACTATAAAAATATCTGTATTTTAGAAAGTAAAAATGTTTACAATGTATAAATACAAAAACACAAAATCATGATTCTAAATATGTAAGTAACATGCCGATATATAAAAAAAACTATATGTATGTATTTAATCTTGCTTATATTTAACTAAAATTAAGACCATTTGTCTCTTTTAAATGATCTAGGAAACTCGTCACATAACACATAGCAGAAAAAATAAGTATACATAGATACCTAAATGGGTAATAACTAACATTTTTTTCCATTACAACTTAATAAAATAAGAGTTTAAACAATTAAGGAATGTAATTAAAATAGGTGAAAATATCTAAGTTTATTCATTAAACAGTCGCAATTAAATTAGAACTGATGGAATTAGAACCACCTGATATTAGAATTGGAGCTGTACTCAAGCTTAAATGAGAAACAAAGTACGACGAGATTTGTAACTAAAAGTTTATATAAATTGACTATGCTTCAATAAATTAAATTAATTTTTATTTACTAGAAAAACTATAGATACGGGCAAATTCTTAAAATACTTGTTTTATAAAATACGAACGTATCGATATATCATTTTATGTACAAGAAGAAAAAATGTCAAGGGCATCATTTTATGTCCTGGCATTTCCTTTATTTAATCTTTCCCTTGAAAACTCCAGTCAGTTATTGGTCTTATTGATACTTGAATATCTATCCCTTATTTCTCATGTGGAAAATAAGTATAGTGATATCAAATTCTGATCTTTCGTAATCAGAACCATGAAGGTATTTCGAGAAGAAATTTTTCCCTGGAATCCCCAGAAGGAGGAAGCATTTACGGTGGAACCTGTACACGCGAATAGTTTTCTTCTGGGATGTTGGTCCTCACCGATATTTACAAGTTTTGGGTACGTGTTTACATACACTTTACAGCACCTGCAATCGGTGGCTGGGAACCATTGCAACGAGGTGCATTGAAAGAGTATAGCGTACATAAACCTACCAGATTACGTGCTCCATGCCTCTGCGATGTCTGTTCAGGTAACTCGATTCTCACGCCTATACAAAAAGGTGCTTAAGGATGTATAGGCATCGAGAAAATGCAACACAATCAAATTCCAATCCTCCAAAAGAACGACAATGCGCTCTATTACATCGAGTGAAGTGAATTGATTTCATTGAAGTGATACGTTTTAAAGAACCGTGATGAAGGGGCTTTGAGGGACGCTTGCAGCACCGTCCTGGACATAAAGGTGTAACGAGATATTGGCGCTTTGAAGCTGACTTGTGCAAAAGAGTTTTGAATTTCATTTGTATACCTACCGAAAATCGCAAAAAAAAAAAAATGTTGGAAAATCTAAAAATATTACGAAAAGCAAGCGAATTTCTGTCTGGCAAGCGCAGCAAAATAAACCCCGGAGGGTTGCAATATGGACAAAATCCCTGCAGCTACTTGTGATACAAAATGCAAAATTGTGACGATTTCGATGAGAACTCCAACTGTCGTGTTACAACGATGATATTGGTACAAATGGAATTTCCGTAGTAACCCAATTTTCATTGCTTTCTGCTATCATACACCCACCACCCTTGGGCTAGGTGATACCTTGCACCCTACAAAACGCTATAGAAATCATACAGCGGCCCTGCACTGAACATGTCGTGTTCACAGCTTAAACCACTGGAAAGGAGCTTATATATGTATAATATTATTAATTTTAAAGGATTTTCCCCCGACAGGATGCAGAAATATCGGGGGCTGTTTTACGTGAATTTGGCAGGAAATCGAATGCTCACGGGTGTGAATAAATTAAAGGAAAACAGAGGCCTGTTGGTGCGTTTTTGCGCAATTCGATTATTCGATATTTTCCTTTCCATATTTTCATTTTATTAGCGAAAACTCGTTTAAAAAATATATTTCCGGCAAATTGATTGGAAATATAAAATTGCATCGAAAGAGATGGTCTGACTACAGCGTGAAATGCATTTTTTTTTTTTACTAAAGTTTCAGAGTAGTATTTAATGAGATTCACCTCTGCAGGAGGCGAATTAAATTAATTTTCTTAAATGAATATGCTTCTAACAGTAACCGCAAATAGTCACTACAAATTAAATATTGTATGTAAATAATTTTATTTAATTTATTTAGTATATTTCAACTTATAACAGCCCAAATTTAATTTCTATTTTAAGCCAACCGTCGGTTTTTCAAAGGTCTTTATTTTACGGCACAAATATTATTTCGTAACCAAATTTTGTTTATACATCAAAATTAACATCTTTATTTAATAAAAAAATTTCTTTTTGTCATTATGGCGGCATCAAAATTATCTTTTTCTTGGCTGGCGTAGGTGATTGACTTGAAATTTTAATTACTGACTCCTCAAACATGCCGCTATAGCGGTTACCAAAATCATTTTATTGAAAAACAAATAAAATGGTGGACTTTTTAATTTTGTGACTCTTGTTTTTAATTTTAATTTTAATTTTTTATTACTTTGGTGCAAAACTATAAAAATGTTATTTGTATTGTAAAAAAAAAAGCTTTGAAAAAAATACGAAACTACGAAGCCTGCTATAACCCCCCTCCTAACAGAGCTCGCATTTCTATTTTGTAGAGATGAGTATTTCTATTCCTAAACTACCCCAGAAATCGAATTATGCCATGCCCTAATTAAGGGACATTAGTAGGAAGCTATATAAATTCAAAGTTTAAATCAGATCATTGCGCAAAATTACGTTACGTTACATTTAGCACAGCTATAACTTCCGTCTTCTACCTTTTTGAGTAGGGCGTGTTCCGCAAAAACGTCGTAAACCTCCTTCAAAGTGGCATGAGTTGACTTTAATCGATTGCGGGCCATTGAGCAGGCAACATAATTCGCATTTAATTTATATTTGCGATTTAATTCCTCTACCAGAGCCTCCTTTAGTTCCTCTAGCTCAAGACTGGGAGAAAAACTTGAGCTTGTTTTTGCTGTCACCTAATTGCCCATTGTCGAACACTTAAGAACAAGCCTAACAATGGAGTTTTAATTAAGAAATTTCACGCTTCTCCAAGCGCTGTAAATAAACATTCCTTAGAAGCGGTACTATACCAAATACGCTGAATAAAACCAGAAAAATATAAGAAGAAAATATAAAAAACAGCGGCTGCCGTCGTTTAAACAGTGGATCACTTCCGCCGCATTTTTGCGGCTCCCTTAACTTTAACTGTACTAAGAAACTGTTGTCTTCTTTCATCCCCTTCGCTATTTTCTACCAAGAAAGTATCAACAGAAGAAGAAAATGTTTAAGAACCAAGAGAAAGGGTTACAAACATTCCAAAAAATTCTCTGTTAATATTCTGTTCACATTTTACAAGCGCGAATGCGGTTCGCGTTCCCTCCAAACCGCCCATCTACCATTTTACCCTTATTCCGCTGCTACTCCCCAACACCCCCGCTAACTTTTCCATAAGGAGAAAAATGGCCTTGGTGTGAATGTTTTAAGCTTGAAGGCGTTTTCATTGGGCGCCTACCCACCACAGATGATGTAAATATTCAAGTAGAAAATTTTCCCTTTTATTTCCTTCTCGTATAGTTGTACATCTTCACCGCAAAACGTTCCCTCCGCTAACGCTTTTAAATGAACCAACGCAGATGTGTTGGATTACAAATTTAATTTTGTTGGGTCATATTTACCCATATCTGGTTTAGTAAAGACACAATTCGTTTAAGAAAATTAATTTATTTTAAAGAAGCTAATTTATAACGTAAAATATGTAAAGGAATAATTCTCCATGTACCTATATTTTTTTATTAAATTCGTTAGTCTGTGAGTTTACTGTATCTATGGGAGTTTATCTCGAAAAAAATGTTTAAATTAATGAGATTTACATGGAAATAAATACATCAGCTACCTACATAAACATTTACAGATTTTGTGATTTTGAAGGTAATGAAACTCCGAAATTCAACACATTAGGGGTTTTTACCGCTCAAAACCGCGAGCAGGAATTGTCAAAATCTTTTGTAACTATTAAAAAAATACATAAATTTAAATGTAAGATTTCAAAGAGTTATTAGACGTTCAACAAAAATTCTCACTTTCGGCCTATAGGTATAAAAAATATTATAACTAAAGAATATTGTTTTCACAAAACCTATAGGTACAAACGTGTTTCCTTAGATCATTGAAAAAAGGAACATTTCATAATAATTTAAAGTCGATCGATTGAAAATTTAATTTTTAATGCTGCACGCAAGTTTAAAAATGTCCCATATCTTAAAATTTATTAAACGAAAAATTCAAGGTCAATCGTATTTGGATAATTTCTATATTAGTAGGTATAATAAATTTATAATTTCAAATAATTGAAATTCTGATTGCGAGTACCTACGAATAATAGTCATCATGATATTACATTTTTAAATTTTATTTATAGTGATGCATTTCTATAAATCTTAAAACGACTTTATTCAATGGCTACAAAGCAAGTTTAGCCAAAATAATACAAAATAACAAAGCGCCACAAATTCGTGCAACTACGTAGTGACGATGTCATCTTTTGTCCTTCCCGGCGACTTTGTTCCCGTCTTGTGATATAAAATTTCATCTAAGTGAGCAACGAAAGGACGTTGTCTGAAGTCGAGTGTACACAATAAGACCAGAAAAAAAAGGGAAAAAGGAAAAATAAAAATAAAAAATAAAAAAGGAATAAAATAAAAATAAAATCACACAAAAAAAGGGAGAATAAACCTCTGAAGATATCGTGTATCTTCAAGTAATTAAAAAGTCGCTCGCTATCTTGAGAAGAAGTTCAAGGGACTTACACCGAAGTGGTAAGTGTCTCCAGTTGCTGGTGGCACTTTTTGCTGACATCGGGGCTTGAATAAAGAGTGATGGTTGCTCGTGTATAAATTGTAACAAAATAAAAAAAAAATATATAATATACTATATATAAAAATAGAAAGAAAGAATGAGGCGCCCTTAAAAAAACAGTCCCAGTCTTCATACAATGTAATTTGTCTTACTCTCATATTTCAAAGTCGAGGAAGTGAACAGCGAAGAAATTGTGGTGGTGCTCCTTGACGAGTTTGTCATTTACCGCCTGGAAGCACTTCGTGCAAGTATCTGGGAAAGTTTTTAAATTAGGGATAAGGTAAACATAAATACAGGGTGGTCGGAGGAATCAGGGGCCCACCCCAAAAGAGGGTGTTCAGCGCTAGTGCAGCTCATTCACTTTTATGTGCCGCTTCCTATCGCAAGCACTTTCCCATTCGCTAGAAGCGAACTTAATTAAAGTTTTCTTCAAAACGAAATGAATATTTGGTGCAGCGGGGGCGGGGACGAGGCCCAATTGAGCCACCCACTTTCTTACATGTTTACCTAAGGGCGGCGGACGAATGCCGGGCATACTTTTTATAGCCCGGCTCTCCTGGTTCTAGTGCTGTTTTTATGAACCCGGGACCCTTCGTACAATGTTCTCTTATTTATTTACGATACTTCTGGGGGTAAGGAGGCTCCTTTTCAGCTTTCGGATGGCCTCCGCTTTTTCAAACTTTTGGGGGCCCCCGAGAAAAAGTTCCATTTGCAGTGATGTTTATGGTCTCCTTCCTTTTAATTTCCCGTCCTGATGCTTCTTCTTTGGTACTCCAGGCCCGGGTACATTTCGCCCAGATTTATTGCTTCAGTGCACAACACCTCGGGCGTTTGTTGCAGCTGAAAATACTCCCGTGCAAGTTTGGCCACTAACAAAGTATCAGAAAGCGACCCATCGCATCCCGACGGTGTGAGAGAAACCCACCTCAACGCACGACAACGTCGAAACAGCAAACTTTAATTGCTCTACCTACGCGATGAAAAATTGTTAAATTCCACAAAATTTCCACAACCATAATGTGGAACACGTTGAATTTTGGCTTGATTTTAATAAAGTGCCTGTCACTCCTCTACAGAAAGGTTATTCCACTTCAAAAAGATCCATTAACTTTCCAAATAGAGCTACTTGGAAATTCTGGGAAATATATAATGGGATTTCTCAACACCCACACATCGTCTCAATTTCAAATGAAAAATTAACTTAATTTCCAACAAATAAAGATTAATTCCGGATAAATTTTGGGCAGAACTTTTTAGCATTTTAAAATTTGCAAATCCACTGTAAAATACATTTCGGTCGAATTATTAAAATATTTTTAGTCCTTTAATTATAAAGTAATTATGATACTGTTTCTTAAGCAATTTTAATGTCTATTATAAATTCTTATACTCGCTAAAAAATTTAAAATAGGTACCTATACTTGAAAATTAAGTTCAGATACTTAAAGAGAAAAGTATAAAACGCAAAATTGTGGCACTATCGTTGTATGTAGGGATGATAACTAGTTAAATAGGGGTTTGCAAATATCCCAAATT
Source organism: Machimus atricapillus (assembly GCA_933228815.1). Lineage (NCBI taxonomy): Eukaryota > Metazoa > Arthropoda > Insecta > Diptera > Asilidae > Machimus > Machimus atricapillus. Next base: position 11,838,023 of record OW121785.1, read on the forward strand.
TTGACTTAAATATATGTACATACATACACTAATTTTCATATTTCTAAAGTATACCAAAGATTAAAGTACTCTGTACTCAATTAGTACCCATTTAGTCCTTTACCAATTTGCGCAAATTCCGCGATAAAATAGGAGTACACATCAAAGCCACAATTTTAACGTTTCTATGACATCCACCAATTTCATGAAGCATTTAAGAAAAATGTAAATATAAATAAATGAATGGCATCAGACTCAACGCAAAAATTACTTTGATTTTATTATTAAGCATTTCGAATACGATTGCATAAATTGCTCTGCTCGAATCTAGAATGAGGTAACCAAGCGTTACCACGGCACGAGTGGTTGAGATGAAAGAATTTGTGGAAAACTTGAAGAAACAGAAAGGCATAAGCCTTGAAGAGAAGCAAAATCTCCTTCAGACACCAGAAGTTATATAGAAGCCAGAAAAATATTAAAATTTCGTCTCGAGGTTGCATGAATGGATGAATGGAAGGATATCGGAGGTGGGCTATATGCACATGAATAAAACGTTTAAAATTTTCACAATGTGCCTTGTTGTCAGCCAGAGGGATTTTCGATTTTCGAAACGAGAATTTTTCAAGGATGAGAAAATGTAAGAATATGTATGTACTCGTACATACATCGGATAACGTCATCTTCAAATATTCATTCAGAACCATATATTCTTTGTTTTACGTAAGTGGATAAGTGCAGGTTGTCGCATTCACAACTATATCCAAATTTAGGCAACTATAAAAGGAATTTGTTTTGATATATATGTAGGTGGTCATTGATTTTTATTTTAAAATTTTCTTCATTTAAAATTTAAATATTCCTTACAATTCTTTTTACATCTTTAAGTCAACGTAAGATCAGAAAAATTCAGATAAGAATATCTGGACTGAAATGTACTCAAAGTATGAGAAAGAGAAGATCTTTTGGCCAGTCAAATTGTAATCCCCTAATAAATTAAATAAGAAAATCTATTACCTACTTTTTCAGTTTAATTTCAATGTATTCGCGCAGAAAACAGCCGGACTTGTCCTGCATTTACCCTTTTGAATCAGTGCACGTAAGTGGGGCAGTAACGTCATAGTATAAAGTCAGAAAAGTCTTTAGTTTAATAAATCAGATAGTGCTCCCATCCCCCGTCCCTGCGGCATTTAATCTTAAGGACTACGATGAGCCACCTTTTCCCCCCTAGACAATTCCTTCCGCAGCTAAACCCTAGACTGTCTTGGGATTACGGCAAAGAAGTCTACCCCTGAAAATTTTTGAAGAATTTCCATTTTTCTTCTTCTGACTAAAAGAAAAAAAAAACAGTTTTTCACTGTTCTTTCGCAGGCATAGTCGTCGCCCTCCCACAATGAGGAAACTGAAGTTCCTTTGGAGCGACGCTAATTTTTTTAATTACTCAAGATGTGAATCCTTGCCGAAGAGAGTCCTCAAACTCAAACAAGAAGCGAGCAAGTTCTTTAAACTTCGGTGCAGTGCTGTCGCCAAAACTATCTTGTGCCGTATCTGGGAGAGTGGCGCAGAGCTCCTCAGTAAGTTCCTTAAGATAATTGCTTTGACAATCGAAACACAAACGTTACGCGGTTTAATGAAGGTAAAGTAAAGTCAAATAAGAAACCAAGATTTTACCACTCGTCTAAGTACAGGTTATGTACTTAAGGTGTAGGGCTGCGGTGCCCGGCCCTCATCTCTTGGGAACTCAAGATTCCACCCCCGTCTCTGGAAGGGCACCCCCCCACTCGGGAAGAACTAACTAAAGCGCGGTACACTGAAAATTTCCTTTGCAACTGAGGAAGTTGTTTGCTCTGCAGAAAACGTCTTCAACTTTCTTTAATTATCTTTACGACATTTGCGACATTTCTTCGCTGAAATTGCACTTATGCTACGTAAATATTTAATAATTTCCCTTCACTTGCTTCCTCGCCGTCGAGTGTTGCACTTAGTTAAGCGACGAGATGCATCTAATGAAAACTCCATCAGTTGCAGTAATTCGCTTTTCACTTTTCGAAGACATCTTATTCAGCTCGGTGGGTGTTGCAAAGTGGGACCACTTCTCTGTGAGGAAGTAAACGCTTTCTGAGCTCTAAGGAATTTCTGGAGAAAAGAAAATCACACATTTCAACGCATCTGGATATTAAATTAGAAGAAATATCTACCTTAAAATCTTCATCTCATGTATGATATGAATTTATAATTTGATTTTATTTGAGAAAGATTCTACAATTATAGTACATTACAAGAAGCATACCGACGCCTTAATAAAATCCACTTGGGCGATAATTTTATTAAAAAATAAACTACTTTCTGGAAAAAATAAATCACACATTTCAACGCATCTGGATATTAAATTAGAAGAAATATCTACCTTAAAATCTTCATCTCATGTATGATATGAATTTATAATTTGATTTTATTTGAGAAAGATTCTACAATTATAGTACATTACAAGAAGCATACCGACGCCTTAATAAAATCCACTTGGGCGACAATTTTATTAAAAAATAAACTACTTTCTGGAAAAAATAAATCACACATTTCAACGCATCTGGATATTAAATTAGAAGAAATATCTACCTTAAAATCTTCATCTCATGTATGATATGAATTTATAATTTGATTTTATTTGAGAAAGATTCTACAATTATAGTACATTACAAGAAGCATACCGACGCCTTAATAAAATCCACTTGGGCGATAATTTTATTAAAAAATAAACTACTTTCTGGAAAAAATAAATCACACATTTCAACGCATCTGGATATTAAATTAGAAGAAATATCTACCTTAAAATAATCATCTCATGTATGATATGAATTTATAATTTGATTTTATTTGAGAAAGATTTGTAAATAAATAAAAATACATATTCTGTAGAGCTCGTTGACAAAACATGCCCTTTCACAAACGTTTTATATCTGAAGATACTGACAATTTAACTAAGTAATTACTAGGCAAATGAATGCTTGATATTTTTGAGGAAAATATTTAAAACCTGATTAGTATAAAATAGTCATTTATTTGAACGTTTTAAGAAACGGATTCAGATGTTCCAATTTTCATGTAAATATCCGATTTTATCGATATTTTTATAAAGTTAAATTGATTTATAGTACTCGCATTTTCTTTCATTGTATCAACAATTTTCAGTAAATGGATTTGAATTGGATTTGTGAAGAATTTCAAACATAAATGCATATTTTTTTATAATATAATATTTAAATGAAATTCCTTCTTTGATTTTTTTCCTTTTTTTTCCAAGATTGAAACGAAGACAACAGTTGCCTCTCTTGTAATCAGGGTTTCTTTGAAAATCAGTAGAAATTCAATAACAACTTTACGCCACACATCAACATATTTGATGGCAACAGCAACGGCGGTTAAGGGTGCGTGGTAAAAGAGGTCATGTAAATCTTCCAAGGGCTGAAGAAGAACTTGCCGTAAATCCATCTAAGGGCGCAGTTTTTGTTTGCCCGGCAATTTCGGGAGTAGTTTGCACCCGGCAAACGACCGGGAGGTAGATAAAACAGCAGGGATACACTCGTCCTATCGTTTATATTTCATAAGCCCGGGAAAGGAGAAATATTTTTATGGCTTTGAAATTTGTCTCCATTTGTTTTATTGCCGCCAGGGGGAGTGAGCGCGGTGTCGGCTTCTTCTCCAGTTTCCAGCCCCCACCCCCCCAAACTCTGGCTCAGACTCCTTCGTTTTTCCTCCTATTTTACTTTCATATTTCTTTTGCCTCCTTTGTGCTTTCTAAACAAATCCTCGAAACATCTTCTTTGCCTCGACGAATGTAGATGGCGCTGGGGGAGGGGACGGGTTGCGTGGGCGGCATGTTCAGCTGAGCTGGCGGCAGAGTTTCTGTGCCATTTGTTGCGATAAATTTCACCCACTAAAAAGGATGTGCTGCACGCCCGCTGTCAGTAAATTTATTCTGAGCCGCTCCCTCTTTGAGCTTAATTTAATGCGAGACGCGGAAAACCGGATCCGGATCTATGCCGCGCTTCATACGCACGCAGACGGTGCTTTTATCTTCCGCACATATTAAAAAATGTCCCATACCCCCGTCCATCCCCTTTATGCTTGGCTCGCTCTACTCCACGGAGCATTTATTCAATTTTTGCCAATGGGTTTTCCTGTAATTCCATAGGCGTTATGTTTTGCACACGTATGTGAGTTGTGCGTGAAGCGTGACTGATTTTATTGTTCACGCACTTGTTACAGTGTCGGGATTGAGGAAAAAGGTATCCAAATCAATTCGTGTTAGACCAAGCCAATCGATTGCGACAAAAGGGTGTCTCTCGCCGATTGTCAGCGGCAGTTTTCTCTTTATTTTTAATGTATGTAAGTATAAGATAATTTAATTTCAAACTGACTTTTACAAAATTCATTCGGATAACAAAAATCTTAACGGACATTTTGGAATCATAATGATATCATTGAGTCTTTTAAAAATTAACCAAATTTGAAAGATAGGTAGGTATTACATGTACTGTGTAGGGTATATTTTGATTCTATATGCACCTGTCCATCGATTTACACGGTGTTTTATACCCACGATTTCGCTGCGCTTTTACAAATAGTAAAAGTAAACATTTTGACTGCCTACTTAATTAAAATGGATTCAAAATCTGCAAATCTTAAATTGTCCCTAATTCATCACCGCATCAAACCATAATCTCAGCAAGTACCTACTATCAAATAATAAAAGTAACATTGAAGCAATCAGGAAAAAACATACTTATTTAATAAATGTTATTTTTGTGTTTTTTAAAGATGCCTTATTTTAGGTTGAAATAAATAAATTATTCACAATTAAGTTCATTTTTAACTTACATGCGGTGTTATAAAAATCCACGATACTGGCAATCTTACTTATTAATTTTAAATTATTTGTTATATATTTATATATAATATTCAATAATAAATTAATATAATCGCCAATAAATACTTTAATGAATGCATTTCAAATTTTAAACTGCATAATAAATACTTATTTACATATGCATAGGTATAGGTAATCCATATTGTTTTTGGTTTCGGGTATTGCTTTATCCAAATCTTGACTAGTGATTAATTAATATCTCTAAAATATTATATGCGTAATATTCTAATTATTAAAGTCAAAACGTTAACTAAAAATATAACAAGCAACATAGTCCGACTTTGTTTTTTTTTTTCATGGATATACAGAGAAACATCTTCTTTTGCAAACTACATTTAGCTATTCTGAAAATATTATTTCTGTTGATACCTACGCGGTGGCAATTTTTTGAAATCTAACTCTATACTAAATGTAAATCGCATTCAGATTTTTCTATAGGGCAAAAATCTGCAGAGCGTCTAAGATTTGCTGTAATTGCAGGACTGAGACAGAGTAAAAGAAGGAAGTTTGCTTGAAGGTAAAACCGACTATTGTCCTATTTACACGGCCTCATTCAGAGGAGTAGGAAAAAAAATCTCTAAAGCTCCTTCCGCTAGAAAGGTAATTAAAAATGCGAAAAATAAGAACCCAATGAACAAATTTACGCGGTACCTGGCTGCAGAAAATTGTCAAAAGTGAACGTGTGTTTTCCGTACCCCAAAAAGGATTCATTCATTTACTGCACTCTGCAATGAAAAGTGGGAATGCTCCTGTTTTGAGTCACGTCAATTTAACATGAAGGTGTTGACAGAAAAAACAACAAAAACCCACATTAAATAAAAGGCGACAAGCGAAACGCGGAAGAAACCGCGGAAAATGAACTTTTTCAGAAAGGACTCTTTTATTGCCAAAATGCGCCACGACCACGATGCACCAGGCGTAATGAAAAAATAAAAAAATAAAAAATAAAACCATTTTGCATCATCGTGTGGCTTCACGTGTTTATACCAAAAAGGGTAAAACGTGCGCGACTTTGTTTCCTGCCGAATTGTGTTTTAGACAAAATTGTGAGGGGGTGTGTGCAAGCAAAAAACCGACTGCACTTTCAGTACGTTACTAGTTTAGTAACTTATTCGGCCGCAGGACTCTGCCGGGCTCATAACCTAGAAACTAATATGAAATAAAATATTCATTTTTATGCAAAATGTCGCCTGAATAAAATGTAAATCAGCGAAATTTAGGTTGCCAGTTGGCGAAGCGCAGGGGCTGCCAGGGCTGCAAGTTTCTCACCTCCGGGTGTGATAACACGCTGTTTGCACGGAGACATGCATGTAATTTTATTCCGCTCAACGAGCCAAGCCGGAGCCCGGCCCGGCCCCAACCTGGAGGAGTTCTGCAGGATTACATACGTTTTCTCCAAATTATGGCAAATGTCAAGTTTGTTACCTGAAACTCCATGGCAAGGGGGCTCTGAAACTCGCGGGGGTGGTGGCTGAAGGGATTCGCACAATATTCATGTGCTGCTGCTGTCGAGTAATGGCACTACGACCGGCAAAAGGATTAAATTTTCCACCCTGCACTGAGGAAAGTGCATAATAATTTGCCCGCGCGATTTTCCAGCCAGATTTCTCGACTCTTACTCAGCTGCGATTATCTAATAAGTGGCAAGTGAACATCTCATAAGTTTAACTTGTTTTGTACGAACGATGAGAAAATTGTCTTCCCGACAGTGGAAATCGAATTATTATATTTTTATTTAATTTTCTAAAATTCCTTAAATTTATTGAGTAAAACGGGTTAACTACAAAATTAATTTTAGGAATCTTCCGTTAAGCTAGTTATAGTAAGTTATTTTAGATTCTATAGAGCCAAATGTCGGCAACTAACCCAAAAGGCCTATTCTACTTTAAGGCCCGTATTCAACGACATAAATAAATCTTATAAATAATTTTCGGAATCATTTTCAAGCCTGGCCCCAACTGTCACACAATGAAGTACATATGTAAGTTTGACATTTGAATACGATTCTAAACCTTGAATTTTAAACGGGTTTATCTCAGAACGCTTTTTTCCCCTTGGCGTTGATTGTAAATTGAAAAATATCTTACCTTCAAATTTTATGTTTTACATATGAATAGGTATTTTATATTAACAATTTCCTATTTTTTTTAATAAAAATAAGACAAACAAATGGGTTATTTTTCTGTTTGTTTCTTAAAGTATTGTAAAGTAATACTAATTTTTTCTTTTCAATTTAAATACAAAATATGGATATAAACACTTCTTTAAAATAAACTTAGCCTATATTATGTATACCTTTTCCTATTTTATAAAAAAGAAATTTTAATGCTTTAAAACTTTTCCTTTCAAATCTCTGTTCTATTTGTAATAATAAGTCTTTGATTTATTACCGAGGCCGCCAGAAGGCAGAAATCTTAGCTATCTATGCTATCTTATGCCAATCTGTCTTTTTCAACAGTGGGAGAGGATCTAAATTCGAACTGTTTCTTTCTTATTCCCAGTAGCATAATATAAATGAGAAATTAGATAATTTTCACTAATGAAAGACAACTGCTATTAGAGTCTATAAACTCCGGAGGGGTCACAAACGTGCTGCGGATGTTCTTGAAAAGTAAAAAAAAAAATAAATAAATAAAAATTTAAATTCTCTAATCTCAGACAATCAATAGGGCGAATGGCCGCCACGTGTATTTAATTAATCTAACCGGGTTGTTGGAACGGTTTGAGCTCGCACCTTCCAACAAAATATTCTGGATCATGTCCCGTAATTACTTAAATCTCCTCAAAATTCTCGTTATTTATTACACTTTAACAAAGTCAAGAAACAACTTTCCACGGACGGGTGGCAGGTTGGCAACCTAACAGGAAGAAAAGGTAGGAAAGGGTGGCAAGTGTTTGGGGGGGAGGGGCACGGATGATAATAATTGAAGTGGAGGTGAGTTTCCAATGTACAGAGAGCTGTAACCTAGTTCGGCTTGGGCTCTTTTAAATTTATGTCATTTGTAGCCGAAGTTTCTCATAATCCGGGAGCGGACATAAATAAGTCATCCTCAGCCCCCCCTACACTTCTCCCTTGTTCCCGCCCTCACTGGGCTCACCAGTGTGCACAGATTTCCATTTCTGCAAGCGCCAATGTACCAGTCACCGAACCGATGCCATTCACTGGTGTATAGGGCAAACAAAATTACCATAATGAGCCTAATTTGCATGATATTGTCATAAATTTTAATCAAAAAAGTTTCTTCGGGGGACGAGCGGCAGCAGTGGCGGCACTGCTGGCCGGCGATATAATTCCTCTGTCCTGACGTTGCGCGCTACCGCCGCCGCCGATTTTCTCGCGACTCGAAGAAACAAACTGACAGTGGCAGCTTAGGGCCAACTGTGGGAAGTTTCTCAGTCGCATTCGACGTCTTCTATTCTTCTGTAGATAGATATTGCTTGTATTTATGCTGTATACGTTTTTTTTTTTCATCCACCACTTTTTTCCCTCAGAAATTTTTATTTTTTGAGATACTTTTGCAAGCGCAGAATTTTATGTCCCGCGGCTCCCGGTATTTTAATGAGTAGTGTAACTCTAGATTCTAGAGGACAAACTGCCAGCAAGGACTAGTCTCCCGGAACTGGGTGACTGGGATAAAGAGCAACGACGGAAAGTCGTTATCATTATTGGAAATATTTATTAATTCCACGTCCACTGCTCAGAAAACCACCGAGTTGCATTTTCTTGTTCTTGCTAGTTGCTGTATCTTGTTTTTCATAATTTTACGCTGGACGTGACACTGATACTGAATTCATTTATAGTACAAGTCACGGTCAGATATTCTTAGTTTTGTGGGTTTTCTGAAAATTTAGTGGGTTGTTATAAATCAATAATTTTTTTACCCTCTAAGTCTAAGACATGTCTACAGAAGATAAAAGGAAGTTTTCTGACTTCAAAAAATTGCTTTAACTGCGTTATTTCGTAAAATTATCTTAAAATTGTTTTTATTATAATATAAATTACTGTTTGACTATTTTGATTTGAATTTACATGCCATTCTATATCATAAGAATCGAACATGTAAAATAATTTCTTTAAAGAGTATTTAGGAACAAATTTCATTGCCTTGTTCTTTAATTTGATGGAAACCAAGAGACACAAAAATATTTTTCACAAATAAATCTTTATTCATAAATGCATATTGCACTTAATTCTTCTGAAGCTATTGTGGAAATAAATTTTGTTGCATACCCATTCTCTCTATGTCTAACTAATTCATAGCACTCAAGGGACACATAATGTTCCAAGAAAAATGTCCCATATATTCATAAAATGCTCTCGATATTTCGTAAAATAAGAACAATTCTTCATTCGGGGTTGAGCTTAAAGTAGAATATTTCATTCGTAAAAGTTATGTTAAGAATATTTAGTAATACTAAGAAAAATAAAATTTTTTATACGAAGGTCTTTTCCTAGTTTTATTTAGTTAAGTAAATTTTTTTGCTCCTTATACACTTTCGCTAAACTAGAGAGTAAAAAGTGTTTATTACTTTAGGTAGTCAACAAAATAGTAATTTTATACAAGTTGAAAAAAATTAATAATAAAAATGTTTGTACATAGGTATTTACGTAAAATAATTACGCATGAATTCATAAAATTTCATAATTACTTTGTAAAAGAATTCAATCAATGTTTATAAAATTACACTAAATTTTCTAAGTTTTAAAGTCAAATTCAAGAATAGGAGTGTTATTTATTACATATTGCAAATATGTAAATAACACTGTTTTTTTACTTGATCGGCTGCGAAAAACATGTGTTTTGGATATGAAATATGAGTGTAAGATTTTAGGTATATGATGAAAGCAATAAACAAAGAACAAAGTTTTAGTTGTTACGATAGAACTATTAAAGAACAAATTGTATACATTTTTTATATGGTTCCTTGTAAAATTCTGAATTTCTTTAAAGAAACTACTACTTAAATTTGTAAACTTTTACAAATATGATACATATAATTAAAAATCAAAATATTTTTACTTATTTCTGTATTTAAGATCAAAAATTGGGTGACATACGAGTCGTTGCTTTTGAAAGTGGTATAAGTTCAATTTTTGAAAAATTCAAATGAGGGCTATCTAAACGACAAGATTTAATTAGAGAAGTTGTTAAAATGATATGTTAAAATAGTGTACTAATATAACTTTCAAAAACAATGGCTCATATGTACCTGTAAAGCTAAGTTCTTATTGAAACGTTAAGTGACTAATGCAGGTGTCAGTTAACCTTTTCTAAATTTTAGATTTATGGATATTTTCAATTTAACAAAATTTCGCACTAATAAAGAATGTTCAAGGGCGAAACAATTCCCTCCCCTGTAGTCGAGTAAAACTCCTGAAAAAGTTCTTGAAGACACCGAAGCCTTGGAAACAAAACTCAAACATCTCTGAGAAGACTTAAGCAAGTGCGGGAGGTCGAATGCGATCCAGCGCCAAGGATTCTGGGGACCTGAGGCCAACTTTGGCGCTTATTTTAATCTCCTGTTTCACAGATGGATCGCCGCTCTGGACCAGCGGTCTACGCAAGGGACGTCGCGGCGGCCGCAGAACCGGAGTCAAATCCTACCCCAAAGGAACTCTTGTTCGGGAACAAAGTCCTCGGCCCCATTATAAATTCATGCGATTTCCAAAGTGTTGTGCTAAGAAGTTTTTAAAAGCACGAGCAGAGGACGTGGGTGGGGGGATGGACTGGGGGATGCTGAGCGGGCGTGTCAAGGAGTTTCTCCGGCAGATAAAATATTCAAATTCAATAAACACCTCCCTGTCCGTAAGGTAACCTCTTTACAATAATCTTTTCCTTCGACCGAGCCACTTCCTCCCGGAGGGTTCGGCACCTTTGCTCCGTCGCTGCCCGCCACCCGCCGCTCGCTCCGAATCACTCCCGGCATCGCTCCCGAAGGAAGAGACCCGGCCGTGTGGCTGAATGTGTGCTCAATACATTTTCACTTAATGCGAACATTAAACAGTCGTTTCCACAGCACCAAAAATTCACCGAAATTGAAATTGAATGAAGGATTCTCAAATTAATCTTGGGAATTCGTAATCAGGGCCCACTATCTCCCCTTGGCAGGCGTCCGCCTCCTTCAGGACCTCCTCGGGTGTAGTGGCGGCACCTTGCGTTGCGGCACGGCACCACACGGCAGCAGCACCAGCAGCTACGGGGCGGTCTATTTGCTTCCGATATGGAGTGATCAATAAATTTCATGTTATCGGAAAGCGGGGGTGTGCTCAGTTGTAATTCTTAATAAATTACGAGATTCGTGTAATCATATTGGGGGCGGATGATGGCATTGCCCTGGAATCGAATATTTAGGGGCTTCCCAGGTTAATTTAAGCAGAAATTATTCGGCGCATATCTTGAGCATGATTAGCGCCTTTCTAAAGATGTTTTTTTCTCTTTATTCTGATTGCTCTTATGATAATGGTTGAAGGGAGAAAAGAACTTTTAATAATTCATGGGGCAATATTACATCTGTTAAAACAAATATGTTAAAATATTGATTTGCCGATAATTTCTACAAATTCTATTCTAACCTATACACTTTTTCCCCATTAATTAATTTATGATTCTTTTAAATCTCGTTATGAACCGTAATTTTATTCAAAATCGTTAAGCTTTTCAAAATACGTTTTTGATACTAATAAAATGTCCTACCAAAAACATCCGTATACGAATTGAAAAATTTACAAAACAAAGCTTACTATTGATTATGTAAAAAATTGGTATTTTTATTTACATACTATCTAAGATTAATGTTTATTTTCTTCTATACAGCTTGGTTAATTTCCTTAATTTACTTACTATTTCAAAGAGCTAATAACAAAAGAAAACATATTTATGTATTATTTATACAATTTGTATGATTTCTGCATTCAGTTTTCTTTCAGAATCGAACTCTAGTATCTCATACATCCTCGAATTATTGCCACCTTTGTCTTTGGTACTTTGAAAAGCGCAACGTGTCAAGAATATAAAATTAGGTAACCATCAAAGTTTCTCCTTTAAATTTACCGCCCGGGAAGAAAACAGGAAGTGCTCGTCCTGTCGATTTTGTTTTAGAAACTTTCTTTCCATCCTAATCATCGTTTTCTGGATAAAATTTTCCACTTTTCCCAGTGCAGTCCCAGCACAATTCAGCTCAACTTTTGTTTAAACATGCACCTTCTCCTCGTTACATATGCCAAGGTCCCACCGGTGGGAGCTAATATTAGATAGTGTGAGTATCCTGGATCCAGGGAAAGGGTTCCCAGCATATCTACGACTCTAGGAGCCCCCGGGAGTTGGGGTGGCAGCAGCTGAAATATTCAGCGCCATTTGAATATTTTTGGAAGACAATTGGATAAAGTGGTAAAAAATTGTTTGGGATTCCCTGAAATATTTTTATGGAGCATCACTTCTGGACCATTCCGGCGGGCGATTTCACTCCTTCAGTGGCTAACAGTAATGGAATTGGTAATGTTGCCAAAGTGTTTTAGCATAATCGCCCCCGGATATGTCCGCCTCGGATTCTCTGCGCCACAGCGGTGGTACCGGAGATTGGGGCTGGTCCTGATGCTGCGGTTGCTGTTGCCCGCCCGAGGGGAGGGGTATTTATCCTCGGAAGGTGTGTAGCTTCCTAGTTTAGCTGCGAAATCGTTTTATTCCCGGAGACAAGAGCGTCGAGCAGTTTTCTGAAGGAAATGGGCGAGATTGAGATGGGTGCAAGATAAACGTTTGATCCCCTTTTGGGCGAAGCGGTTTAACAATGTTGGCTCCTGCTTTATTACGGCAGGGAGTTTCTTGTCCTCTCTTGCTTATTACATAACTTTTAGGCCTAGTTTTTCGGAATTACGCATTTGATTTCGGTGCCAAAAAGTAAAGGCCTTGACTTTTCTTAAGAACAATTTGGAAAACTTTCATCATTGAGGCAAATACAATTGTACTACAGTACATTTAAGAACCTCTAAATAAAGGAACATTACTTCCGATATGTACGAACATATGGTTTAAGGTTAGAAATGTGTTATAAACTTTTGTTGATATCATTAAAACCCATCAAACTTTCGAAATCAGGATGGTGGAATTTACTGTCTGTCAATACAAAAAAATTGTTTTTAGTGAAATATTTGCACACATATGGTTTTTACTGTAGGTAATTACATTGTTTTAAGTATGTCCTAATAGTTTTTAGAGCACAAATAATTTAAAAATTTACATAAAGTAATAGGTATGCCATAACTTTTTATAAATTGAATATTTTATTGTTCATTTTAAAATGTAATTATTTTGAAATTAATTAAATTTTTTATCATTAATCCTATTAATAATGAAATGTAGAGAAGGGGAGAGCGGATTGCATTATAAACTGACAATGAAATTTATTACAATTGTTATAGAATGTATTATAATATGTAGTGGGCATTTTTTTCACAACAATAAAATCAATTGTTGTGTAATAAAATGCAGATATTTTGTCCTTGTCAAATCAATTTTTTTTTTGTAATGGAATCAACTGTATTCTAATCGAAAAATCTATTGCACTGTAATAATAATAACACTCAATTTGATACCAATTTTAATTAAATTGATTACAAATTCCTCTCAGTGAAGGAACAGTAGGACGATAGATAGATAGAAGTTATTTCTAGAGAAATAATTCCTTTACATATTCTGGAAATGAGAGTATTGTATGTATGTTTTGGAATATTGATTCAAAATGTTTTCATAACTTCTAAAGGTTTGATTTTATAAAAGGGTTCAATTAAAAACAAATTTATTATGTACGAAACTCCAACATAATTTCTACTATACACTACTCATTCACGAACTCATTTGTTTTTCAAATTATTGTTCACGCACCCGCGTTTATCGGTCTTATTAATATATAGCCACAAATCACATCGTCAACTACCTTTTTAAAGCATGCTGACGGTGAATTTGTTTATGATTAGACTTTAAAACACGGGCTTCTAGTTTTCAAAAAAAAATTATTCCCAAAATTTCTGAGACTTTTAGCCAAGTACGGCACAGTTCCTGTAAGGAAATATTAAAATACGCCTTGGAACGTATTTCCTGAAGTCCTGCAAAATATGTGGAAGCAATTTCCTCATTTCATCCCTCAGCAACTTCGAATTCTGGGAGAAATTGCCAACCACAACAGAAGACGAATTAAGCTAAGTTAAGGAGGACCAGATCTTGCGTGGCTTTTACGTGAGCGAAAACTTCAATTTTCCAAAAAAAAAAAAAAAAAAAGGATCAATACTCTGGGCCGATTCATGCCAGAGAAGCCAGCCCCGGCACGGGTGCGCCCCTTTTATCCGGTTCATCATGTTAAGCAGATCTCGACCATTTATCAATTTTACTCCCGATACATATTTATGGTAATGTGGTCAATTTGGTTTCTTTAAGGATACTTTATGACGCGGATGGGAAGCCCCACGGACACCAATGGGTGGGATGTGGTATACGGCTGACGGTGACTTTATGGTTTCGAATTGTAAAGCCAATCGTTTCGGTTTTATATTTCAGTAGTGGTGGGGCCCCGCATTGTCAGGACCAAGCGTCTGGGGATGCGCCCCATCGCAATTTATGATCCCTGACACCAGATTGACCAAATGGCCCTACAACGACCATTCTCGGTATTGATGACATCCTGAACGAGCACATTTCATTCAAAACCAGAAATCACATGAAGTGTGGGAGGAAGTAGATGTGCCCACTTTATCTGCGGCCATATAGCAAAATAGTGGCACTTAAACGAGTCTTGTTGCGGGCGTGGATTCACATCCCTTTGCGGTATGCGCTGAATGCATATACCCTTTTAATTTAATAGAAAGCAAATTTCGAGGAAAATTTTTAGTTTTTTTTATGTATAGAAACATTTCCAATAAATTAACGTATGACGATCGATAGCCAATAAATTTGATTTGTTTTATCTATCAAATCTATTTTTATCAAATTGAATAAAACCATTTTCAATTTGAATAAAACTAACGAACTTTCAAATTAATAAAAGTATTTGAACTATTTTATAATGAAATGAATAAGACTTTTGTTTTTAGTTTACTTTGAAAAATGTGAACACAGACCTCGTTAGTAAAGGAAAACTTGCAGCCTTCTTATTCTTAATGATTCCCCGAATGAACCATTTCATAAAAAAAATGCTTGGTCACTATTATAATGGAATAACAGATAATTTGGAAAAATAAACAAAAATAAAGATATTCTTCTTAACTAGGGTTTCGTGGAATAGGGCAAAGGCACGCAAAAACGTCTTAATAAAATGTTTATCATGCAAACTTTTTTGTATCTACAAATATAAGTTCGCTTTATTTTAATAGAAAAAATTTTTATATTTTGTGCTCGTAACAGTTGTTTGCAAAGATTTCTGAATTAATATTTACACTTATTTTCTGTTGTTATTACAGAGAATTTTAATTAACTGCTTCGTGTTACAAGTAGATGATTCAATTTCAAATCGGTACAATGTTGGACTAGACCAATTTTAACTTGGATACTATGTGGACGTCCAATGTTTGTTGCAATCTTAAATGAAATTCCATCAAACGACTTTTGAACAAAAAATGTTTTTCAAAAGTTCCTAAAAAATTAAGTTTTGAGTTTTCCGATATCGTTTACAACAAATTCATGTTCATACTTTTTCTCGTACATATATTAGTTTTTTTTTTATAATTAATGTATCAATAAACTAAACTAGCAAAGGCTAGTTTGATAGGAACAAACAATTCTGTTATCAAAAATGTCCTTAACATAACGAGTTATAAAGGATTATATAAAAAGTTGGACTTCTATAGAAGACAAAGTTTCGTCTTACAAATATTTCTTAATGCGGAAGTTGCATTTAAAAGGAAGTTATTTAGGAACTAAAATTAAAACTTTTCTCTGTTAAATTGTTTTACCAAAACTCTTTTATAGAAACTTTTATTTCTTGAATTAAATATCATTCTGTAGATTCTTTAAATAATTCGATGTAAGGAAATTTCGATTTTATCAGTCTAGTCTAGTATGGTCGAGAAGGTCATGTTGCCCCTGACGGGAGAGGCTTCACCTGCCTTAGAAGCCGTCAACAGGGAAATTCCCGAATTTCTTTAAGGGTGCTAGGGTTCTACGTGGGCGAAACGAATTTGGTAAGGCTTTGGGAATTCATAGAATTCGGTATTTTGAGGAATGCATCGGATTGGAAGCGCCAGGAATATTCCTTGCCTTTGATTGCAAAGTTCTATCGGATCCGGACCCTTAGGAGGATTCTTCGCCTACACGGGGGGTAGTTTTAGCCCATATTCCGGAGTATATATTCGGTAGGCTTCTAATTTCAATTAAGGAAAGGCACTGATCCGTTAATTGCCCGACTGCTGTGCAACCGCCCCCGATATCATCGGGGGCCTAATTTCCTCTAAATTTGAATACGGGAAGGAAGAATTCCGCCTGATAAGTGCACTCAAGGAAGAGCCCTGTTCAGGGAATATCACGACCTGCATGCCCGTTGAGCTTTAGTGACGTATATCCCGGTCCTTATCGAGGGTATCATGCCAGAAGTTATCCTGGAACAGTCATGCGCCCTTTTTCGCATCCAGCCCGCCGCAACTAACACCACTTCGCGGGCCGTGATATTCAAGTCTCGTAAGCTTTGGGGGATGCTTTTTGGTACATGGGAAGATTTTCAGCAGATTTGTGTGTGGGTCTGAATCAGAGCGCCCAAATGGATGTTTCACTCTGTGCACCCTGTCCAAGTCGAGTTTTAGCACCATTTTCGTGGTGTAAAATGAAATTTCTCCAGAGGACGCTTCTAGTCATCGTTCAGCCGGCATACAACACGGTTCTGGAAATGGTCCACTTATCAGACACTGATTTATCTCGTTGTCGTATTTTCGACGTGTTCGCTAAATTTTCGGGATTTAATCATCGGTCGTAAGGTGTGTACAGGTGATAAAGTTGTGACGATTTTTTGGGACACGGCCCAACCCAGTCTTAGAAGAGTCCATCCAACCGGAAAAGCTTTCTTCACTTCCAAGAATTTCCGCGGAAGTGACGTGTTTTTTATGTGAACAGTTTTTGAAGGGATGTTAAATGATGATTTATGGATTACAGGTACCCATTTTGGAGCAGATTTTTGCTAAAAAATAGTGACGTGCTTACGTGCACAATTGCCGTTAAATATAAATGATAAATAAAATAATAAATGATAAATTTCAGTGTCATAATTAATGCTAGAATTCAGTGCGACCCGATTTGGGTTCGGTCTAATACCGAAATGTGCGCCCATTGAAAACTTCTACAAGAAGCCGTTGCACTAAGTTTTACCAGAGAGATGCTATCCATCGTATGCCTACCAGTATTTATTATTTTGGTATATGTTTCGGGTAAGTAGCTCGGTTGCACACAAACTGAACCCTTTTTCAGTCCCAAATTTAACCCTTTTTCCCTAATGTCTTGTGAGTGAGACACTGCCTTTTTGGTACGTGTATATATTTTGCTCTTAAAGTTTCCTTCTGTAAGTGCTCCACCGTCGACCTTACGTTATATATATTTTGTAAGAAAATATGCTCAACGAAGGAAATACTGTCGAAAATTTATGGCTGTTGTTTTTCTTTTTTTTTTCACGGAAGTAGCACCGGATTCCAAAGAGTGTCTTGCCTTTTTCCAAGACCCCAGCCCAGAGCTACTTCTCCCGGCTGCAGTCTAAGATATGGAATTTCAGTTGAACAGCAACATTTCTTTTCGGCATTTGCACTAATTTGAACATTGTTCAGCAATTAGGGTTTTACCAACCCTTAACCCCCAACCCCCAGCTATTATGCAATTTACGACAACGCCCCTAGAGCGCACCCAGGGAATCTAATTTGATGTACCTTAATAGGGCGGCTCTGGGGGTACTTCGCGGCGCTGTTTCGTAGAAGAGGGTCAGGACTTCTTGAAGTGGTGCCAGAACGTCTTCTTTTGTGGACTACTCGCCTTTTGTGCTCCTGGGTGCCACTGGCTCTTTTGCATTTGATTTGTGCACTTGGAAGAGACATTTTAATTGCCTGCTAGAGAAGGAAATAAAGTAATCGAGAGATACTTTACGAAATTTCAGTCGTTCAAGACTATAAAGGATATGATTATCTGGCTGAAATCATCCGAAACGAATAACGAACTGAATCTTGCACTATGTAATTGTGTAGACTATAAAGGATGTGATTTTTGATCCTTTTTAGACTGACTTTTTTCGCATTTTCGAATACAATCAAAATTAGAAACCTAAAATAGTTTTCTAATGCTGTATTACCTATCTAAAATACTTCGGTCAATGGTAAAATATCGTACGTGATACAAAAAAATTACGATACACTTTTCTAAATTTTTTGAATAAACTGCATATATACCTACCTAATTTTAAAAATATCCTGCGAAGATTTCGATTTCGAAGAAAAAAAAATTAATGTACTAAAATTGAAATCTGCATACGCAACAAATCTTAATTTTAAATAAACAATCAGTCCTAGTATGAATTTTATTAACTCTACAAAAGAAGTCCTAAAAATCTCAAAAAATCAAATAATATCCTTTAAAACGTATATTTTGCAAAAAGGAACTGAATAAATAACACTGGTTAACAAATTTAATTTTTGTAAATTATTATGTTGAATCAGCTCCTGATTGCGGGAAAAAATAGAGTCATACAAAAGACCGTATTTTGGCCATTTAAAAAAAATAAAATCATCAAAAATAGAGGTATACATTATAAAAGTTCCTAACACGGCTTAAATAAAAGCCTGATTTCTAATTCAGGAATATCAAATAAAACTTATCTCTATAGCCCTTTTCACACATCTTAGCGGAAAATTGTTTTATGGTGTGTAGTGTGCACTTGCCGTGTTCTTTATTCGTCATCCTTTGTATGAAATAATCAGTTTAAGGAAAGCAAAATTCTTTGATTATTTCGAAATATTTTAAAGCAATTCGTACTCATCATTTGAGCAAGATTATAATCTTCTGGATTAATCCGTAAAGTTTTAATGCTTTTTCATAAATGGTCAAAATATCGCATTTTGTAGTATATAATCTTATTTTTCTCGAGAATGAGAAATTAAGTTTTTTTTATTTTCAAATTGGTAATCTACGGCCAAAATCGTACATAAAAAAATTGGACAATTCTTTAAAAAAATCAATATTTCTAATCATTCAAATAATCTTCTCTAACAAACTACCCATAATTTGTATTACACGATCTTTTATTATTTTCGAAAATCGTTTTTAATTTCTAAATATAGCATATCTTTTTTTATAATAGGTCAAAAAGAATTGTTAAAAGTGGACTCGATTTAGATTTATTTTTGCAATATTATGTTGTGCGTACGATTTTAAGTTTTAACATTTAAAAGGTTTACCAAAACATACTTGTCACTAACATTAAAAGTGATATTCGAGATTTTTAATTTTAAATTTAATATATTATTCGAATTAATAAAACTCTAGAGGATCCAGACTCTTATATTATAGGTTTTGTCAAGAAATAAGAAATTCGATAAACTCCGAACCCACAATCTAATATTTGAGACTTATTTTATTGCAAACTATTCAGTGGTCTCAAAATATGCATGAAGGCTAAATTTATTATCTTAAATTTGTGTTGTATCTACCAAGGAATTCGATTTAGTGGTCATAAAATAAAGTGATCTTTCATTTCGTTTATTTAAATAAATCATTAAAAACTAGAGAGTTAGTAACATTTTGCTTAATATTACCATAATCTATAAAAGTACCTACCTCGAAATATGAGACTTATGGTGCGGTTTTATTTTATACTTGGCGAACTCAGCCACAATTGCAACTAATATTGAGTGTGCTCTCAAAAATCTAGGCTAAAACTCTTCCTTGAGCCTTAAGTAAATATTTCATTAAAAACCAGAAATTGGGGGGAAGGTCATTTCATCTGCACAAATTAGCAGAACAAGAACCCCCCATATGTGGGGGGGTATAAGAAAATGACCAGAACGAGTAGGTGAATTGAAAATGAGAAGCACTGCCGCAACTTTCTTGGGGCGTATATTGCGAAATGGTCGTTCCCAGGGGGCCCCAACGAGTGGTTCTCGTTCTGTTCGCAAATTGGTGGCATATGACCAGATTCTAGTGTCCTCCTTTCGTTTGCAATATGCTAAGCCGCTTTGGTCATTTTCTGCTTCTTAATTAACAGGATAGAAGAGGCCTTTACGCAACGTTTATTCCAGAACTCTGTTCGACAGCCAGGACTTAGGGGGTAACTTTATGGGACATAGTCCTGCCAAAGGATTGCTCGAGCAGGTTCAGTCTTATGGCCGTTTAAAGCTGCTTTCGTCATACAAAATTTCATGCTCTTTTTCTTTTTTATAAATTGTTGCGTATTTTTTTTTCAATTTTACGGCAGGGGACTCGCCTGATAAAATATTCTGTATAGACTGAAATTAGAATCAATCCCTTCATTAAAAGATTTTCATCCAATTAGGTGACCTTTCAAACAATTTATTTATTTTATTTTTCTCTTATGAAAAGGTTAAAGGTGAAGCTTACTCAAAAGGAGCTTTTGCTCGCTATTCATTGACAAGCGAACTTATGTTTTTTTTTTTTTTTATTCTTTCCTTTCGAACAGAAATTAGGTCAGAGCAGGGGAGAGAATAATTGGAGGCGAAAATCGTATTGAAAAGGTTTTAGTTTCTTTCCTTTTTTTGTAGTAAGTCAGCAATTCTATAGGCGCTAATCAATTATTTTTATTATCACAATAAAAAGCGGGGGAGATCCGTGCTTTGTGGCCCATGAAAAAAAACCCCAAACAGTATAGAAAACTCTGAGAAATAACCTATTTTAGTTAATTCGAAAGGTGGTACTTTTTGATGAGAAAATAATTGGATTTCGTATTCAAGAAGGATTTCTTAGGTAAAATTAATGATTCATGTGTAGATACGGTAAGACTTCAGCTTTTCTCAAACCTTAATACATACCGTCTGGGGTTTAGATTGAATAGTTTCCTTAGTACTACATAGAAACTATTCAATCTTATTCCCATAGATGATATAACCACATTTGATTATTTCAAAGAGCGACTTCATAATTTACATAATTTTCTTTCAATAGCAAACACTTATATTTGCTAAATAATTAAATGGCAAAAATTAATTATTTCCTTACAATTCCTAATTTAAATTGTCAAGGCCAAACATGTAAATTCTGATTGAAATTGGAAAGAAAATATACTTCAAATATGATTTTTTCAGTTTAAAATATTCAATATTGTACTTTAATTACTGGAAATTTAAAAATATATTTTGGAGATTCTTCTTGGTCGGCTATATCTCGTAAACTTTTTGACTCTAGTAAGTCATGTTATTTTTAAAAGTAATTTCAGTCTATATGAACTAGTATAGATATAGATTTGTTCAGATTTTTCCGAAATTGCGTTCTGGTTAATATGTTGATCGACACAAATCTAACTGAAAGTGGGCAATTTAGAGTAGAATATTTTAAAAACGGGACATAATTTTGAAACATGTTTTAAAAAACCTCATAATGATTTCAAATTCTCTTTTACCATAGCCCACTTGATGGGGGAAGTAATTTTGTTCTTTCATCCCCATTTTTCAAGGGGAGAGAGTCTTAAATTTGGTTTTTTCAAAAATCCTAATATACTTACATAACTTTGTATATATCTATGTACATATATGTACGTGTACCAAACTTCAGAGCTGTAGTCCTAATAGTCTCTGAATAAAATGACTGTGGCGATTTTAATTTTTTGTTTTTACTTTTTGGGACCTTTATATTTATCCGAGTTGTTTAAAAAAATAGTAAGTATAAACATTTTAAGAATAAGCTACTTAAAAGTTACAACCATAGTCATATTGACTGAGTGATTAAGGCTAACTAAATTCATTGTAACTTAGTCAATTTTCGAAAATATAACGTAACGTTGTTTGTACCATATTTCTGAAAACGTATAAGTACTTTTACATCAAAATGGAAAAAAATCGAATGTTGTTTCCATCACAGTAGCGTTCCCCCTTAAAAATATTTCCACACGTTTTGTTTTTTCAATAAAACCTTGAATAATTCTGCGTCGTTTGTTAGAAAATGAGAAAATCTCAAATTATGTCAGAGAAATTAACATTTTAAGAAAAAGCGATAAATTCTTCTCGGAAAAGACGTGCACTCTAAAAAAATCCATAGAATCAAGATAGATTAAGTTAAAATCGATATTCTATTCTACGGTATCACACTACGAAATTGGTTTATAGTCTTATATTTGTACTGAAAGTACCTACCAACATTTAAGAAAATCAATTTTTTAATTTCCTTATTATTGAAAATATATGAGATGCAAATTTGTTCAAAACATAGCAAAATTTTCAAAGTTAGAGTGGATTTAAGAAGTGTATGTATCTTGCACTGTAGTTTTCTCGTTTTTACTATTTGCAATAAGTATTTTTTTCAAGTGCTATTAGGTACTGTATTTTCAACAACTATACTCATTATAATTTAAAATTTGTTAATCGCACAAATGCATATAATCAAAACAA
Organism: Machimus atricapillus; assembly: GCA_933228815.1. NCBI lineage: Eukaryota > Metazoa > Arthropoda > Insecta > Diptera > Asilidae > Machimus > Machimus atricapillus. Next base: position 11,860,492 of record OW121785.1, read on the forward strand.
ACAAAATGCGAGATTAAATGCCTATTTAACAGTTCGTTAAATTTATTTGCTAAATAAAGCAGATTATGCATTAGAAAAGTTGAAATTGCGGATTAAGTTTTATTATTCTTTAATGACTAGTTTGTATAGTTTTAGTATCCCAAACGTTTTAAAATGTTTTGGATAGACGGCGATCAATCCAATTCCCTTTTTGGGCAAAGCGGACTATCAAACGTCATATCCCTGAGGTTGGCAATTTCAGAAGCAATTTAAGTCGAAGCAATTTCGCCACGCACTAGATCGCTATTTTCAATTTGCAGCCATTGCCGGACTAAGTGCTCACTCCCAGCCACTTAACCCATATTTTATAGCATTTGCGGAGGCATCGCTCAATTCCGACACGTCTTGTGGCGTTTTCGAGGGCGCTCATCGCTCGTAAAAGTAATTGCCTTTTGATGTTTCGCTCCGCAAAAGGAGGATCGTTCGAATTTGTTAGGCTGGGTGGGGAGGGGATGGGGTGGTGGAGAGAGGGGTAGAGCACCACCCCATCCCCCCCACAACCACATAAATGTTGACTTAATGTGGCGCCAGCAGCCTCATGCTGATGCTTTTCCATTCAATTGTCGAATGCCGCGCCAAAGTCCTAAGTCAATACTCGTCGTTGATTTGAAAAGTTCGAAACTCGGCCAAAGATAAACAAACCGCTGCCGCCGTCGCCGCTGGTCACCGCCGCCGCACCGCATCGCATCGCTCCGCACCGGTCCGTGTCGGAACGGGTCCGGAACGGATGCCCCCTCATCCCTTCCTTCCGCCCTATAAGAAGTACATGGAGAAGGAGGGTGCGGCGTGTCGGCGGTTATAGATCGATCGATTTGATGTTGTTTTATTGCCGATGTGTATCATAAATTGATTGCCCGTTTTATGTATGGTCTGCCGTTTTCTGTTCACTTCCAGGTTCAGCGACAAACGACAACATCGGGACTTCATCCAGTGGCCTCATGCTCAAGGATAGCGCCAGGACATTCATCAAGTCGACTGCATTGGCGACGACTATAACGACACCATCAGTGACAACAGACCTATCAACGGTAGGAGGAGGAGGAGGAGGAGGACCTGGAGGAGCCAGAGGAGCTGGAGGAATTGGAGGTGCTGGAGGAGCTCGAGGAACTAAAGGAGCAGGAGGTGGACCCGTCCAACCACCCGGTACACGATTTCAGGGTGGTCCGACGGGAACGTCGACAGCCCCGACCAGGACAACCACTAAATCTTTGCCCGCAGCTGCTACTTTCGATACTGCGACTAGTCGGGAACCGAACCACCAGGATTTTGGCCCCCCAGCCCCGGGAGATTCCGGAGAGTATCTAAATATAACCAGCCAGGCTGGCACCCATGCCTATCTCCCGTGCAACGTAAGTATCCGCACAATTTTTAAGCAAATCTCCGGCTCGTATTGACTTAGGGATGAAAAATGAATAGCTGCGCTCTGTTGGCTTAGCCTTTTTACTTGATGTGCTGGGCAAACACCCGGAAGGGCGCCCTTTCCCTGCCCTTCTTTTATAATCCGGCCGTGCCTCCGGTGGCCCCGAATCAAGCTGGCGTCAATGACTCCAAGGCTGTGTCACACTGCCATTCTTGTTTACCCGGATCACTGCTTGTCTGGGGGTTGCTCCTGGTGGTGGTGGAGGAGGTGGTGGCCCTTTGGTATCCAAGTTAGGGGCCAGATCTCACCCGAATAAAAAAAGGGGGTCGCGCGGGGCAAGGAGTTTTAGTTCCCAATAAAAAGCACATTTCAGCCTAGAAAATTGTTTCGCCCGAACCTCTGAATGACATTTTCAAACAGCGTGGGTTGGATAGGTCCCAAACATCTGAGAAGGGGGTGTGTAAAACGCGGTAAATGGTATGAGACCCGGGTCAGGAGATCACTGTCAGCAAAAGGAAGCATATTGCGGCGAACTGCCGAACTTCAAATTTTCTGCTTCTCATCCAAAAAATAAAATAAAAAACAAAAATTTCTTTTTTTTTTTGGTGGGAAAATTCTGTAGCCTCGAGCTGTTTCCGCTTTTGCGTGACATCCCACCATCAAACCAATTCCCGCACCCCAAATTCACACCCCCACCGCATCCCTCTCTCCCGTGGGATAGGTAGACAAACTCTGGATGGTTTCGCTGGGATGCTGTCTAAATTCAGCGAAATTGTTGCTTTTTGTCGTTCTCAACCTGCCTCTCAGCGGTGTTAGCACAGGGCTTGTTAGGGCGCACTTCAGCACCGCGACGGAGGAGGAGTTTAGCTATGTTTTTGCGTGAATTAGGGCGGCTTCGATGGTGATAGATTTCTTATTTTCGACTACCTTCCCCCGGTTTCGCAGGTTTAAATCAAACAAATCGATGGTGCGAATATGATTGGACCGCTGGAGGTATATTATGTCTTTTTAAAGCGAACGAAATTTCAATTTTGGATCTTTTTTCCATAATTTTTTAAGACAGGACAACATCACAAAATTCTTAAGAAGAGATTACTAAGCACTTTCTCATTTTCTTCATCCCCCCCACACTAAATACCTATGTATATACTTAAAATTCCGTAGAATTTTTATCTAACCTTCAAAAATGTTAACATTTCTATTTAAATCTTAGTAAAACATTACCTCAAATATATCTATGCAATTAAAATGTCATTAATTTTCTACTTAAAATAGCATAACATCTCCAAAATCCCTAAAAGATCTTACCTTAACTGGCCAGAAGGAACATTTCAGTGGTCTATAAAATAAGCCAATAGTAAAACAAGATCGTGATCCGATTACGTAAAAAAGTCATTCTTAACAAAATAGAGTATATTTATGTTAGTGCTTCGTAAGGGATTTAAAACTCATAAAATGTGAAAATCTTGAAAATATAAAACTACAAATGAAATTTTATGGGAGTTTCTCGTACAAAACTGAGTCCGAAGTTAGACTATAACATCAGTATCATAAAAATGCATTCTTATCTTCTTGGTCTTAAAACGCTTCAAATGAAACTTTTTATGCATTAGCTTAATTTGTTTTTTAAAGCAACTCTCCTTTTTGTTTTTGTACAATGACAACGCAAATATAAAATATTTTTGTTTTGTTTTGTAATAAAATAATTGCCTACAAATAAAAGTATACAATATATAAGTATGTTAATTGAACACCTGTTTTGCATATTTTATGTATGACTTTTTTCTCTCTGCAGATTTGTGTAATAATTAAAACCGAAATTCATGGAAAAGATAATTTCATTTAAGTTGTTAGTTTTCATCTGCGGATTTGTGTTTAATTACTTTCTAAATTCATTCGATTCAACTTCTACTTTTTACTCGACTAAAGTTATTTTCTCTGGCAAAATTAACAAAAAAACAATTATTTTTTTCAAACCATATTTTGGAGCTCATAATTAATTTTCTAGAAAAATAAAAAGCCAGCGTGGTAAAAAATAAAAAGTTGTGATACTTGATATTATGTATTTGTTTTTTACTTAAAAAATTATAATAGAATCAGTAAGTATACTAATTTGAATGTAATAATTTACATTACAGAGGTTTTTAAGGGAACAATGACGAAATTAAAAAATTTAAGCGAAAATTCTACTTTGAGCGAGCTATGCCATCTTTAGAGGTAACGTCATTATTCAATTTAAAACATCTGTAATGTAAAAAAAATATTACATTTAAAGATATATTTACTTTAAAATAGTACCTAAAAAAAATATATAATTAAATTTTTATTTTTACACAGACATTTGGGTAAATTTTTTAAGTGTAATTTTATTACCATTCATTACCAAAAAGAGAATAAAATTACACCAAAAATTTGTTAGAGTGTATATCAATGCTTATTCTAGTATTTGACCCATATTGTCATACTGTTGCAAATTGTATGCAAAATAGCAACCCTCACTGCACTTTGCTGCAGTTGCCACCCAATGCCGCCAACCAGCCCCAAAGGTGTGACATTTTAAAGCAATTAGTCCTTAAACGGATGTGTGAATTTGTTCCGAAACTGGTGGCGGTGACCTAATACCATCGTTTTTCAATTTGTCCAGATGTATCTAGCTGAAAATGAGATTTGTGCACTTAATTACTTAATTTCTAGGAAAGTTAGCTATGCGAATTCTAATTTAGCCCCAGCCTAGCGAGAGATTGAGCATAGTAAAATAAAATAAAAAAATAAAAAAAAACTAAAATACATGCATACATTTGGCATTCGCAGGTGAAGCAATTAGTGAAAAAGCCAGTCTCATGGATCCGGGTGCGGGATGGGCACATCCTGACCGTCGACCAAACCACATTTATAGCAGACCAGCGATTCCAATCGATCTACACCCAGAACCCGGAGGAGCGATGGTCCCTGCAAATCAAATACGTGCAGACCCGGGACGCCGGCTCCTATGAGTGTCAGGTATCAACTGAGCCAAAAATGAGCGCTCGGGTCTGGCTCCAGATCGTGGGTGGGTCACAAGGCGACCATTCGGTCCGACGAATTGGTTTTCAATTAATTAATGAAATTTCCCTTTTTTTTGGTTTTTTTGGTTTTTTTTTGTGTCTCTAGAACCTAAAACAGAACTCCTGGGGGAGACGAATCGTCATGTGAAAGCCGGCAGCCGGGTAGTGCTCCGGTGCGTGGTCACTGGCGCCCTGGAACCTCCGCTTTTCATCAACTGGTACTTCGATAAGAAGCAAATTTTTCTCCATAATCATAGAGGGTGGAGGACTGAAATGGACCGGGAGGCTTCTGCCGGGAATCACAGTGATAAGCAGAATACGGTAAGACGACTTCCTCCTTCCCACTCCCCTCATTCCATGGATATCCAGATCTTCTTATACTTTAGCCCATGTGCTTTTGCTTCCATTTCCAGATTGCCTCATTAATTATCCCGGCCGTAACGAAGAAGGACTCCGGGAACTACACATGCAGCCCGTCAAACAGCGAATCAATTACGGTCGTCCTGCATGTCCTTAATGGTAAATTAATTTCGAATAGCTTCGATTCGACGCCAATGCACACGTACAAAGGCGCATTTGTAACGATTATTTCTCCCCATGCCTCTTCCCACAGGGGAGTATTCGGCATCCGCAATCACATCAGGGAGTCTGGACCGGCAGCAGCATCACTCCCTTCTACCCCCGATTGTCCTAATTATTTTAGGGATGCTGGAGATCTTCATGAAAATATGACAACATCTTCCATGGTAGTCCGGTCGATTTTAAAAGACTGCTCAAAGAAGGAATTCACCGAAGAGGATCCACAAACTCGGTGCTTTTCCCACAATTTCGAAATTCGTCCCTATCGCGGGGACAGGTGCAGGCACCATAATATTGGTATAGCAATGCACCGCCCACCCACACCCTCGATCTCCCCTCATCCCGCGAGGAAGGGGCGCTTCTGTACATAATTTGAAAATAAATGTTGAGGCAGCAAATTACGACTTAATCCTAGGATAAAATATCTAAAGGAAGCCAAGGATGCTGTAGGCAATAAAAAAAAACTAGGCAGTTTCTTCCCCGCCCTGTAAATATCCATTTATTGGTATAGTCAGATTTACCACGAACGTTTTTATTTCTTTTGCAAGTGATGGATGTAATTGCGTGTGTTACTACATGAATAAATCATTTCTTTTTTACTCGTGCGTGTTTGTCTTTCAATTTTTCTTATTTTTGCAATTTACCCCACCCCTCTCCACAAAGAAATTCGTACAAGTGGCTTATTCATCGATATTCTAGAAATCATTCATCCTTAAAAAAACAAAATAAAAAATATTCACTTTATACCCGATTTCTTCACTCTTCATCGGCTATGCCCTTGTCTTACCGTAAATATAAAAGAAAAAGCCAGAAAATTTCGTTTTCTCTACATTCAGCTAAAATTTCCAAGGCTACTTACGCTAACCCCGAAGATATCGAGCATTAAACATTTTATACGATTTTTTTAAGTAATATAAATTGAGGTCAATGAGTTTTGTGTAACTAGCTAAATATTTTCAGAGATTGATTTTACTATAGTTACTTAACTATGTACTCAAAATTGAATTCAGTATTCGAACTTTATCAATTGAGACTTCGATATGGATGCATCTTACCAAAGTTATGATAATGCAAAGTAAGTATTTACTTTCTTTCAATAACAAAACTTTTAGAAGACATACTCAAAACAAATCGAAACTTTTTATAATATATTTTTCTAGCTCAAATTTAATAAAATTAAATATAAACATGCTAACAACAGTTCTATTAAAAACTCTCCTTAGAAAATTGTTTCACTTGATAAAATATAAAAATGGCCTGGAGGGAGTTTTAATTTCTCAAAATTTACGGATAATTATGTATGTATGTGCCATAATTATACCAAATTTTCATTTCGTTCACCAACATTAATGTTTTCCAAAATTCAAAGAAATGAATGAAGTGAATTTGAAGACGAGATATGTATGTATGTACGCCTATATGTGGAAAGATTCGTTTCGAGAAAAACACAAAAGAAAAGAGATGTAAAATTGCAACGTATCTATATATTAAATTACACAATTTTATAATACCTTTAATTTAATCTAACGTATATATTTTGAATGAAAGAGCATTTATGCATTGAACTTTATTGAATAATCCAAAATTACCCATTAAATTAAGATGGCTTTAGAAACTATAGTTAATTGCTTAACACCTCCATAAATATAAACTTGGCAGGAGCTCATATATTTTGAATGCAACCTATTTTGGTCGCTTTGTATGGTAGAAATCTGGACTGCAATCTCAAATTTCGCCCCGTAGGAAAGGTAACCATTTTCCCTTAATGGCTTCATTCGAAATTCAAATTGCCTCAGCAGGGCCATGTCTCACGTCTCACGCTATGTTTCCTACATCCAGACTGGACTTGCTCTGGATCTATATTTAATTCAGTGCATTTCGCTATGATTCAAACCAATTTTGAAATCGCGGAAACTGCCCGAAACGAAACTGATCCATTAGATGCTTTAAAAATTAATTTTCCTCAATCCGACTTGGCTCGGGTCGGGTCTCAAGGGAGTAGAAGATGATGAAAATGTAGGGCATCATGGAGTAGGTTGCTGGTGGTGACGAGGGTTGGGGGAGGGTAGTTCCATAAGTGTGGTAATTCAAAGGGAAGCCCTTTCGTTTCTCATCTGTTAAATGTCAAGTCAGAGAACTGCAGCAACAAAGAAATGCAATGAAAGCTACTTACTGCAATATACCACCAGACTGCAAGGGCTTCTTAGAAATATTCCACCCATTCTCAAAGGGTACTTCGTTTCTTAATAAGGCTCTAGCTAGGGCTTCGTATATATTTTTTCATTTATTTTCTTTTATTTTTAATTTTTTTTTATGTTTTATACTGTGTGTGAAAATATCCCTTATCTGTCGATCACAGAGCACAACCAGCCTGTAGCGGAACTGTAGTATAGTACTATAGTTGATTCAAGGAAGCTGATTTCCTTTCTGTGCCTTTTGTGCGGTATCTTGGCCCCGACTATAAATTGAAAGCAGAATCGAATCGAACTATTTACTCCATTTTACAAGTCGAACAACTTCACATGGTTTTGCTGCACCCAATTGCATTCAGTGGCTCCTTAGGGACCCCCCCCGCTCAATGCCTGGCGGGAGCGAGTGATAGTATAAAAATCTTGTAGAAAACTTGAGAAAAGTTTAAACGGACAAAGAAAACATGCTGCTGAATGAAATTCTCCATTCTGAATTTGAACGCCCCATAGCCATCATATCTTTTCCTGGAGGAATTTCGATACCGGGACAAAGTCCAGGGAGGAGAAACTTTTTAAATTATTTTTAATGGTCAATAAATTGCAGGAAGCACAAATAGCATAATGACAGGACGATATACCCAAGGAGTTCGACCATTCAACGGACAGAGGCTCCTCAAGCACCAAAACATGAAGTCCTGCATTGGTCTCTTTACTTAAAAATCACTGCTCAGGGAAATTTCAATACAATGGGGCCCTCTGCTCCCGGGGGAGCTGCAAGTGATTTAGGGGACTTAATTGGGCACGATGGGGCCGTAATTGGGCACCGGCCTCGAGTGGCAGTTTGCCATTCCCGGAGCAAGAATTCTTGCCAGGATGCAGCTGCCCACTCCCGGGTCATGTATGAGAGACTTGACATCCGAAATGGGCAATGTTGGCCTCCTCCTCCTCCTCCTTCCCTCAGGATTGATGGGACTCCACCCATCGACTGGATTCCACGATTGATGGGTCTTGGTACAATGTGAATTTTTTACGATTTCTTTTTTTTAGAGCAGCCAAACAATACCCGATTTACCTTTTGTACCCTCCTAATTGAACAGACCACTTGGATTACTTCTCTAATTAGGCGTGTTTAATACGCCGGATTGGCTCAGCTTAAAATGAGTACCTTACCCTGGACTCAGTTCACCTGAAATGCGAACAACATTTCAAGTTGGATTATAAAGAATAAGGAGGCAACAACTTCTAAAATTTTCATTTTAATTCGAAGCACTTCTTAACTCTCATTGTACTTCTTGCTCATTTTCAACATTTCATCAGAAATTATTTTCCATTGGACGGCGAAGTGTTCTTGCTTCCATCAGGTGAACAAGATTTCTTTTTTCTACTAGAGATAAGCTGCTGGCAACCCAATTCCTTGTAGCTATGGAAAATGCGTTTGATATTCAATTCTTAGAACACCTCTCATCCCTACTTCATTCGAATGGGTTCTACACGTAGAGGATAAAATTTTCTATCCAGAGTTCATCGTATTAATGTTTGATTATTTTTAGAAACCTAAGCTATTTTATGTTGAAAATGCTATTCTATTATTATTTTTTTCCTTAGCTTGGTTGTTGCATAGTAAAGAATAACACTTCTATTAGAAAGAGATTACTAATAATACTTTCCAGAAAGGGATATTCTTAATATTTTCTCCCCTGGACGTTATGGTAAAGATATTTTGCTGAAGAAGGTTGACTGACTTTTAATCGATTTATAACTATTTCATTGGTTTTATTAAAAAATCGACAATATTAAGTTTTTTATGAACAGTCGCATTTTAACACGTAATAAATTTTAATATGAAATTTTTAAAATAAATAAATAATTTTTGTAAGAACTGAAGCAACAATTTTAAATTCGATTGAATAGTTTTCCAAAGTCATTTACGCCGACTTGAAAATAGAAATTTCGACTAAAACGCTTTTGATGCGGTGTCCTGCTAACGAACGCGAATTTTGAGGGATTTTATAGCAATTATAAATCTGTTTTTATTTAACATAGATAATCCAAATCTTTTTAATTTGTTAATAGTCATCCGCGACAAATCAAGAGATTCGATTTTTTTGGGACTTGTACTGGAGTTCTGTACAAAATAAAGATTTGAAATACTTCTTATGAATATATGTACAATTGCGATGAATATATGTATGTATCTAAAAATGATCTCCCAGGGGTTTCTGCAAATTTTTAGAAATAATAGCCGAGAGTTTTCGGATAGTTTTCCAAAACAATTTAATTAATTAATAATTAAATTTTTTCCTCTATATGTAGTATCTATATAATACCTACATATAAATATGTATACCTATCAAACATCATATGTATAGCTTATTATAGATTTTTGTTTACTAGATCGATGTTTATTTTATTCCCTTTTTGCGTTTGATGTACCTACTAGCATACAAGTTGAGTTTACGTTACGACAAAGAAGGATTCACTTCTCCTGTTCGGAATGAATCTCCGGATATTTGTGGTATAAACCAGACGGAGTTATGGTTTTAAGTGAAGACAGTGCCGTAGTCTAGTATGCATTATATATGTGGTGATATCAGTGCGACATGTTCTCCCAGAAGGAATTCATCTTATGGCCCGGAGATGCATCGCACACCCGTCCATCAGACCGGAGGAATTGGCCAATTTAGCGGCGTCAGCGGTTCCATCGTGCAGCCAATTGGCTCCCCATGAATAAGTTATGTTTTGTTTACACGTGAGGAATTCCCTCGTAAACATCCCGCCCGCAGCAAATTCTCGTGCACATGCAAAAATCTTATTTTGCGGTCGTAAAGCAGCCGTCGTTTGAGAAACCAGGAAAACGCCGCATCGAAGGCGACATTTTGGAGGGAAAGAGGATAATCCTCGTTACGTTCCCAGGGATTCCTGGATTCGTCCGGATTTTCCGCCCATGTCGCACCATGAAATTTAGGAGACAAAACAGGCAGGCGGGCCGACGAACGTTAACTGAGTTCATTTGCTCTGTTCGGCAAGGTAAAACCCAATTTATATATTCCCGGGCGTCCCGTTCATCCTGAAGAAGTCCCCATGTTTCGCGCATTTTCTAAGACCGGATGAAACGAGGACCATCAAGGAGCCTCCACTTTTTTCGTCTTTTATGTGCGCAAAATGTCCCTTCCCATAAACGAGGAGTTTACACGTTGCGAAACACCGCGAGCGTGCACCGTGTATCTTTGTATCTGAGAGATTATCTTCCCTTGATGGAATTTCCTGAATAACTTCTCAAGAATAAGAAACAGCAGGGCCGCGGTACGGGCCGCGGGCGGCATTTTATTTCAGTGGGCCTGCCCCACCGGCACTGATTTTCTTGCTCCTCTGCCCCAAAGGGACCCACGGCAGCTAAAACTCGAGTGGATTAACACACGAATTTACTTTTCTGACTCGTGTTTATTTACTCCAGCCGTGGGAATTCGCCTGTTCGCGTAGTTGCGCCAACACGACAGTTCTACATCCGCGCCAAGGGCGCTAAGGGCGAAAAAGTTTTCCCTTTTTCCTGGTTGATGTTTTTTTCTTTTTGTTTTTTTTTTATTCTTTTACACCCACCATCCAGCATCCCTGTAGCTGACTCTGGAACAGACAGAGCAGAAAAGTGACAGCCTGTCTGGAATTGTTTTGGGATTAGAGCAATCGCGAATTGATTCTTAGCCTGAACAACAATTTCATGGTGCTGTGCACACGGCTTCTTTGTGCGCGCCCCTGGAAGGCCTCCCCGGAGCCCCACCCGGGCGGCGACGGTAGCGATGGCGGCGGTGCCGCTCCAAAGACCTGTCCTCCGCAGAAAAGGATATTCTTCCAATTAACATGGCGAAGGACAAACGGAGTCCATCATGCTCCTCCCTACCGTCCTCAGAATATCGGGCCAAGGAAGTCACTTTAACAATTAGACTTCGCCCAGGCCCTGGACTTAATTGAAGTAATGAGAACCCTCTGGGAGGACTTGCCTCCATCGCTTTTTCTATTTTTCTTTTTTTTTTAATTTTAAAACTCCAAAGCAATTTCGATGGGCTAGGTAACGCTTGACGGGATCCTGATTAGCTCAAGAGCGGAACCCCGAGCTAGTTGGGTGAGAGCGATGTATAACTTCATCCTGGAGGTGCGGCACATTTATAAGAATAGTAAAACCCTTCGGGATCAAATCTAGGGCCAGGATACCGCACTGAGTTAAAGCACCTTGTCCGAGTACCTCTTCGACTTTGATGAACGAGCCGTGAACTTTATAAACAAAGTTCCGCGAAGTCAAAGAAAATTAGCGAGTCTAATTGAAAATAAGTAGCTTAAAAATCAGCGACGAAATACCTACAGAATTTTGTGCCTTTGTATATACATATCCCCTTTTCAAAAATCCTGGAATTACACATTTTAATACAATCTATTGTCAATTATTAAATATATTTAAACAATTTTTTTGAAAGACAAATTTTTATCAAGTCTTATACATTGTTTATATACATCTATAAAAGTTAACTAACAATAGTAGCTAATAATTTATGTAATTTCTAAAGAATTTGTAAATTCACAAAATGTTTCTACCATATGTAGATATCGATATAAACATTAAAACCTTCCGTAAATTAATATTGGAATATCTATTGATATGATGATGAATTGAATAAAAAAAAAAAAAGATTTGCACTGCGGAAACTAAACTTTCCTACATCGTTTTTTTATAAAATGTCAGTTGCTATAAGACAGCAATACAAAATACAAAATTATCAATATCAAAATATTAATAAAATATAAATTTTACTTAGCAGTAATAAAGTAGTCTGCACTGACCCTTTGAGACATTGGCGCGTTTTCATCTAACATTATACCTAAATTATGTATATAAATTGTTCTTTGATTTAATAATTTTTATTCGTCTTTCAATGTATAGATATTACAATATCTAGAGAAATCTTTAAATCAAGTATTTTTGAATTGTTAATTTCAATATATTAACCTCTGAAGATAACAACTTCTATATTAATTTTATATTTCAACGTTCCAGGAATATCTGTTTAAAAGCTTGCATAACTATATGACAAAAAGGCAGCTGAATCAGCTTTATAGAAAAATAAGCAGACAGACAGCGAATTCTCGCCATAAACGTTCCCTTGTTACCGCTGTGGTGTAGAACTTTAAAAAAAAAAAAAAGTCATTTATGTGAAGTAACGTAGAAAAACTTTAAACCCTTTAGGGCTCTACCGAGTTAAAAAGGCTTTGAGGATCTCACAGTTTTCTACCCCCCTCCAATCTTTCTAATTATAAATGCCTCGTTTCTATTCAAACAAGGCGAGGCTCAAATTCTAAAGAATTAAAAATCATCAAAGTCTGCATAGGAATAAAATGGAAAAAAAAACCTTTCGTTTGAGTCAAAAAAGGGAAGCCAGGATTTAGATTTCCGCCTCGCAAAACAAACGTGGCGCAGCAGCGGCCGAGCGAATTTTGTTTGAGGTGCACTGACCCTTTTTTTCGCGGGGAAATACCTCACAGGGTTGAGAGTTCCAAGAGTTGCACCCTCAAATGGGCACCCACCGCTTGATTATTTCCCAATCAGATTCCTCGAGATTTTATAGTGCAGCGAACCCCCACCTACCACCCAACATATTTTTGGGGGTATGTCCTACCCAGTGCTATCGATGAAGGAAAAAAAAACAATTTTTTCTTTTTTTTTTGATGGGTTATGATGAGATTTTTCAGCATCGCTGATGGGAAAACCGAGAAAATTATCATCAGTAAAAGTGAGTGCATCCTGGCAAGCATCCATCCGATGTTCATAATTTTGAATGGTTGCACGGGTTGCGGGTGCGTTCGCCTGACACGGTGCAGTTGCATCCTTGTTGCTCGAGTTCAGGAGAGTAATAAAGTATTTGTTGAGAATTCGGTAGAAGGATGTAGGTATGGGGATGGATTTTGTTCCCTCACGGCCAAGGGGTGGTACAGGGTGGCAAAACGTATCCTTTCATATGCAGAGCGTCATGATTAATCTCGCTTTTCATATGTTCTACACTAGCGGAGTGCTCCAGGGTGAATCCATTAAATTGTCAAATGGAGGAGAGAGCATTTTGTGGTGTTGTTTATCATTTTCTGGTTATTTCCCGTATAATATTTTTTGCTCCCCGTTTTTCCGGTACTGTTTTTAGCTTCCAGCTCTGTGGCCTTGAGTTGGCTCCAGATATGTCAAGTTTCATAATTTTTTTTTTTTTGCCTTTCATTATTATCACTATCGCCGCGTGAATATGAGGAAATATATCAGTCCCCCCCCGGATGAGATTCCGGCGTTTTTTCTTTTTTTTTTTATTAATTTCATTATTTCCTAGAGCAGTCGCTTCGATTTGATTAATGCACTGCAGCACCGCGCTAGAAATAGATCCTCTGATGAATATACGCTTTTGAAAGGATTTGAAAATTTAAAAGAATTTGCAAAGGTGCTTAGAAACACCACACATTCACATTCAAATGCCCGGTTTTTTTTTTGCCTGCCCTTTTGCAATTTTCCATTTCGATTAAGCCTTTAGTTCAGCAAAATGTTTAAAGTTCCAATTTGCAGCTCGGAACAGCCTTGCACTCGTTTTATACCCTCGTTTTGCTTCCAAACGCCTTTTATAAATAAAAACACATGAAAATAAACTGAAAACATAAAGACGCCTAGAAGTTCAACCAACTCTTAAGCGAATTTTTAACCCCAAAAAAAAAAAAAAGAAAGAACTTTATTTAAATTTACAAAGTCTTCCCAAAAGAAAACTCGGTGAATGTGTAAAGAGCACGCCTGTCTTTTAAGGATTTAATTAAAAATTCACTTTATCTGCAGGCGTGTGCATTACACAGACCTACTTGGGGGTACTTTTTCTTTTCACATCTATCTCAATGCTTTTGGTGATGACAGGGGGTGTAAGGGGCGCCACTGCCTCGACGGAGGGCCTTCTGCGCCAGAGGAGAAATTTCCACCGCACTCTTATGTGAAAACTCGTTTTTCCTAGCCGCTGAAAAGGCATGAAAATATTGTCATAATTTTCACACGCTTGAGGCTATTAAGGTTTTGAGTAACCCACGCCAAAGGTGTGGGTGGCAACCAACGCCAAAGGACGCTTCATTTACAGGTCTTCGTTAAAAGTGAAAAATGAGGTGGTGCTCCACATAAAAACGCTCCAACCTTACTAAATTAATTTCTTTAAAGAAAAGAAAATAAATTAAATAAGGAATAAAAAAACACAAATCCAAGTTTATTGTCCTCGTTAACAAGCATTTTTATGCTTGAGACTTACAGGCGACGATGAACACACATAAAGTTTTCATTCCGGAGTTTCTTATTTTGCATTTCCGCTAAAAGCTTTTATGCGACTCTTTACGGTTGGAGAAATGTTGAAAATGAATTAGCATTTTTAAATAATTAATTACCTATAGACATCACTAACATTTTAAAATGCTCTTTCCATATTTAAAAATGAAGAATGTATTCTTTTACATAAACTTATTTTTAATTTTAAATTTACCTTACTTTATGCACCGGCAAAAGCAAATTTTAAAAGAAACATCAACTCAACTTATACGAAATTAAAGGAGTTCAACAAATTTGCATAAATCCCTTATTTAAATAAAATATGCTTTTAAAAAAGCGAGTAGCTTAAAGGATATTTTAGCTTTTCGTTTTGAAAGAAAAATTTACAAAATTTCATTGTTTATGTAAAAAGGTCACTAAAAAGACACTTAGATATGTACTTGAAAAATTGATAAAGGATTTGCATCAATGAAAATTATTTGTAAATTACCCTTTTTGGGTAAAAATTCCTTAATAAAGTTTCAAATTTCCCATAAATTTATCTGTGATTTCGATTAATTTTATCGTTCAAAATGTTAAAATTCGATTAAAAAAAATCGTTCGATCGATTTATTTTAACCACTTGAACTAAAAATTAATTGAAGTCGAATGTTACTAAAATGAATTTATAAGAAATTTGAAACGGGTTTTCCCAGAAATTACGATAGGCGCAATAGAGCCCGGTCCAATGTGAAAACTTTAATAATTGGTTTAAAAAATGATCGTCTGTTATAAAATGCATAAATTACTAGCTTCGGTTTAAAGAATTTGTAAAACGATATTTCTAAACAGGAACAAGAAATAATAATATTTTTAATTTTATTAAATATTCTTTTCAAAATATACAGTGAACAGATTTTAAAATGTATCTTAATTTTTTAATTAATGCCTCGAATTTTCGCTTTGAATTTACAAAACTTATTTTTTCTGTATACCTCAATTTGTCTGCTTTATATACATATTTTCTATTCCAATATTTAATTAAGTATACAGTAAAATAGCCCAATCCACTTCTGAAACACTTGAAGAGAAAGTTCCTTAAATTCACCATCCCAACCTAATTCTATTCGTCCCTTGGCCGACCAAATCTTGAAATAAGTTGATTTTCGAAATTATTTTGCACTTCTCAGTCTGATGGTGTCTCAGAAACTCAGTCCTGGTTCGAATTCGACTCACTCCTTAACAAAATCGGTCTAAAATTGAATTCAACCTCTAGAAGCGGTGAGCGATATACATATACATATACATATAAAAAGCGAACGAGGGGCGATTCATTTGCCGACATTTCTAGGCCAAAATGCAAGTAATGAAATTTTTTACGCTGCCTGAATTTTATTGGGCCACGTACCCTTGTAAATACCTACTGAGGCGTTCCTTCGGTTGACATCAAAGACAGAAAAATTCCGTCCTCTGGCCAATTCTAAACAAATCAAATTTCATAGTGGAATAGTCCGAGCACCCCAAAATCCGAGCGACCTTAAGCCCTCGTCTGCGGGTCAGAGAAGGACCAGGACCAGGCTAAGAAGGACCGGGCTCTAGGGGGCGGTAGGGCGGTAAGTCGGCAGGACGTTCGGACGGTAGGGCGGTAAGGCGGCAGCGGTCGCCCTCAGCCCAGACTTCCGGACGGTGCGAGCAGAATGAAAGGCAAATTTGTTTACCAAAAATTCCTTTATTTGATTTGGGGCGAGCATTCCCATTTCTTCCCTTTTGTAATGATATTTTCCCAGGGCGTCTTGTGAAAGGGCCTGAAGGCGTTACATAAGTCAGGGCTTATTGCGATAAAACCTTTTCTAGCTACCTTTATAGCCGTCATAAAAGGCACTCTCCTGGCCCATCTCAGTCGCATCCATCTTTCCGGGGAGTCCCCTGATTTAGTACGTATCGAACCATCAGCATGTGATATGAACTGCCTGGGATAAGTATCTCGAAGGTATCCTTTCCTCGTCATTAGTTTTCTTGTCAGCCGGAGTACTCTCGAGCTGGGCTGCCGTTGTCGTTCGCATCTTATCTGTCGTCCGGTATGGCCCCAGCACAGTCTTTGAAGACTGATGGTGAAATGGGAAAATGACAGGGACCTTTCCTACCTTTCTGAATGACATTATCCTTTGCTTTTTGAAAAACAAATTTAATACACTTTTCCAGTGAGCCAACCTTAGTTTTGTGCGGATGTAAATGACATCCTAGGGGATTTCTTTTTTTGCGACCCTATTCCTGTTCCCATGAACCCACAAACACCATACCATCCCCCCAACCCTTCTAAATCCATCGCTCCTTCAATACTTTTCTATCTTCAATCACCGGCCTCAAAGAAGAAAATATGTATTGCCCGAACTCAAAGAATTCCTTTCACGGGAATCTGAGTAACTTCGTTTTCTCGATTTTAACTGGGAATCGAGGACACGTCCGAACGCAATTTTTCTTCGAAAGGAAACTCACCTGCCGATATTGGGCTAACTTCTCTACTTTTGCGTGGACACTTTGTCAGGACATCTGAAAGCGGTCTATTGAAAAAGATTGATTCCGAAGGAAACTTTCGAATCTACCTTGATTTTTAGAATGTTTGAGGAATTATATGAATGTGGAAATTTCAAAATTTATTTTACTTTGCTAGAGCAAATATTATGGTCTGATTTTCTATTTCTTTACTATTATTGATATAATTTTAATAATTTTATTTTATATACAACTAAAAAAATTTCTGATTAACTTACACAAAAATAGTGTAACTATGTAAGTATATCAAAAACATTACTACTTACTTATACATACTAGGAAAGGTCCCGGAGTGTCTCATCGTTAACTTTAAAATTCTTAAGTCGCAAAAGATATTGAACTTTAATTCGTTTATTTCAAAACTTCTCGAAAAATTTTTAAAACGGTATACAAAAAAATCGTGGCTGATCGAAAAGTACATATCTTTTGAATATTTGTCGTTTTTAACTCCATACGAAAACTGCTACAAAGTTTTAACAAAATCTGTGAGGGGAAATAAACAATGCAATTTAAGAAACGAGAAATTGTATCATCTGCTAAAACAAAATTTTGTTTTGTGGAACTCGATTAAGATGCAATTTTGTAAATATTATACATGTAATCGTTTGTACATTACATAGATACAATAGAATGAAAACAATTCCTCCCTTAACTATCAGTAAATAATACTGAAAATGGGTACGTATACGTAACCACTATAAATAACACTTTAAAAAGTAACTAAAAGAAAATGGTTTAATTGAAATTAGTTGAGTAAGGTTGGAAAAATTGTGAATTTCCCTCTTAATTATGAAAAGTAGGTAAAAACATTCCCGCACAAAATACCCACCATGGTTTGCCGCAGTTAAGCTTAAGAGGAAACAAATTAGATAAATACGTAACCATCCCTTTAGTCTCGAGGGTAGTCTGCTGGTGCAAAGGGGTGCAGACCAGGATACTTTAGGGTGGCGAACCTTTCTCGGAAGCGCCTATCCCAACATCTTCAGGTCTATGGGGACTTTGAGCGAAGGGCTGCTTTTAAGCATAGTCTAACCCAGAAAGCGCACCGTAAATTCATCCTCGGAAGTGAGCCCCGACGACGCTAACACGTCAGCTCAGCACCCCCAGGTAACCACTTACCAGCCATCCGAGACCATTAGGTTGAGGCTCACATTTTCATAAATCTTGCAATCAAAACACTCCCCATGGAGACTTCGTCTTCCAGCGATTGCAGGAAATCTCCTTCACAAAAGCCGCAGTTCCTCGTTCCTGAGCTTAGAGCGCGCAGCGCATGCATTAGCACCCGGCTTAAGGACTAACGAGGAACAAAGCGGTCCCGACCATTCCACGCCCTTTTTATTTGCATATATATTTACTTAGCCACCCGGAAGCACAGGTGCCGGCGGGTGTCCTTTCAGCGCACCTTTCTCGTCTTCACCCCACACAAATCTAGGATCGGTATGGGTGCATTAAAATCCAACCCCGCAAAAGCAAAATTTTCCGTTCGAACACGTCCACTACCGGAAATCCAAAAAGGAGTACGAAGGAAGTAGCGACAACAATTTTCCGTATTTTCCAATTGCCCAAAAATTTTCTCGGCAACGAAGAATATGTTGACGATTACGACACCGACGATGTTGTCGACGTCGTCGTCGTCGTCGGCGGGCGTCGAAAATTGGTTGCCCGTCCGACGTACGTGATTTTTGCCAGTTTCCAGCCAGCCCCAAAGAACGTGTTCGCATTTTGGGCAATTTTGTGTGATTTTTAGCTGGAGCCTCCGCCCATTCGTGTCGCCGGAAAATGAAATTTTGGGAGAGTTTTACAGAAATTAGCGGTCGTGAAGTGGGTCATTCAGGGATAGAATTGAATAGAGCCAGACTTTCGGGCTGATTCCCACTCAAGCGAAATTAAAAGAAGTTTTCCTAACCGCAGCCAGGGGGCATATGGTCACAGAGGTGTGTGTTACACTTGGAAAGCTGTTTTCCGATTTAGCAGAGCCCCTGGTGTGAACGGAGCTTTGGCACTGGCCTACAAAAGTACATAATAAATTAAAAACGCTACGAAAAAAACTACAAAATGGACCGTATTCTACTAATTTCATAAATGTATTACACTTTAATTATTATCAAGCTCGTTGATTTGAGAAGGAGATTAACCGTTGTTGCGAATATAGTCGAATCACTCTGCACTCAAGCAATAAAAATCAGTAACCGGAGGCGTCCAAGCATTTTTATTTTAAAGTTCCTACAATAGCAATTAGTGGAGTGGCTATAAATCAGTGGCTAAAAATCACAGCCGCTATGAAAACCACTTTACTAAAAAACCACACTCTAAAAACCCAGTGTCTATTGATCAGTATGGAAATCGTGTAATATATGTAGCCACTGTAACTATCAGAACTTTAAAGAGCTTTCACAACTTAATGATGAATTTGTTTATCTCGAAGGTTTTTGCTGTTTTTTATGATTTTCTAAAGTTGAAAAATTTTTTCTATCGTGAATTTCCAATTATTTTCAATTCAATTCAATTTTTTATTTAGAATTCACGATTTTCAATTTTATATACATATGTATTAAATAGTAGGACTAACATTTTAAGTGCCCCAATTAGAAATTCATACATCTTTAATATTATTCGGTAGACATACGTGCATACATAGCCGAAATATTAAATTTCAATTATAATTCAAAAAATTTTATGTTTAGGTTTAGTCCCAGAAGAAATTCCAAAGAACTCCAAAAATCGAAAACTGGAACAGATTAAATTTGATGTCTTTACAAGGATTTTGATAAAACTTTGAAGAAGTCTTCATTAGGAGTCAAAAGTGCAAATATTTCAAAAAAAATAAATATATATCGCTCACTTGTACTTCGTGATATATTTAATTTTGAAACTTCGAAAATTGACTTTTTGCTGCTAAAATTTGTTTACAGTAGGTGTTCAAAAAATTAGACGCACTGGGAAAATAAATGGGAAATGAAACAAATTTATAAATTTCGATAAATCTATACAAGTTTTTTTTTTTTTAAACGGTCTATATTACATTAAGGTATATTAGTGACAGTTTGTGAACATAGAGAATAAAATTTAGTTACTCCGCCTTTTTGTTTTACAACTTCGGCAATTCTTCTCGGCATACTCGCAATACACGATTTTATCATGTCTTTCAGACCTTCGTCATTTCTCCAAATATCTTCAATGTTTTCTTTAAGAATAGATACCGTTGGGTTTGCGCGACTATATACTTTAGATTTTAAATAGGCCCAGCAATTTTCTATTTGGTTTAGATCAGGAGAATTGCCAGGCCAAGGAAGAACTTCAATTTCCTCTTCATTTAGGAAACTTTGCTTGATTTCGAGGTATGGCAAGGTGCTCCATCTTGCATAAATATGTAAATCGATCGTGTATGCATGAATGAATTAATATGGGGTAAAAGAACGTTTGTTAATATGTTCTTGTACTAATCAGAACGCAAGGTTCCATTCATAAAATAAATGGGACCCGGACCTTCTTCACCTATGCAACTCCATATCATAATAGCTGGAGGGTGTTTGACTGTTCTTTGAACGCAGTCCTCATTGTAACGTTCCCCTGGACGCCTCCGTACGAAATCGAACGATTCCGTCACCGCTTCTAGACGACATTCGTCGCTGAATATAACCTAAGAAATTTGAAATTTAGGGTAATTATGAATGCTCCATAAACCTCAATAAAATAATAATTTGCGAAATTATTTTGACATGTTTATCTCTTCCCAGTAATCAAGGGTAAGGCTCTGATGGTATCTAGCCCATTGTAACCTTCTGGATCTCATTTTTTCTGTCAACTTTGACTTTTTTGTTGGTCGTCTACATTTAAGATTTGCCTCATATAATCGTCGGCGAAGTGTCATCTTTAATATTTCCACCCCATGGTCTCTAATTTGTCTGTGTAAGGTCCTGGCGGGTGCTCGTCTTTGTTGTATTGCCATATGCACAATTTTCCTGTCGGTCCTGTTAGATGTTTTCCTTTTTCTTCCGCAATTTTTCCTCTTACTTCCCGATTGAGAAGTTGAAGGATTCAGAGTGCGGGCAATTCGATCCACCGTAGATGCCGAAATTTTTTTTTGGCCCGCGATTTCCCGATGGGTAAACTCTCTGGAGTTCAACAAACTTGCTATTACACTTCTTTTATCACTGGCGATATCTTTAACTCGTCCCATTTTGAAGTCACTTTTTACTTTTAACTACTTCAGAAAACTCCTTTCTTGTATGTCACGTTCACTGCATTTTCACTTCAAAAAACACAATAAATTGAAGGGGGCCTACTGGGTATCAATATCAATCAATATCAATATCAATGCACTCTTTAAAATCCGCTTGCATACAAAATTGTCAACTGTTTCTCCAAAAATATTTTTTCCAAATGAAGCCAAAACGAAATCGCTTTCATTTATATACCTCCCAGCCCTAACCCGGTAGATCTGGGATTTCCCTAATTACCCAAATATCCTGCACTCATTACCTGCATGACCGTAATCATTGAAAAATTTACTTGAAAAGGATTTTATTGCAGGAAATATCAAATTTGCACCAAATTTCATAGAATTGCTGGCTGCGTCTAATTTTTTGAACACCTACTGTATATTCCAAGAAAATAATTAAAATGTTCCTTATTTTCAGTACTCTTGTAGAATTTTTTACAGAAATCGAAAGCATCATTTTTAATTTAATTTAAGGTTTTTCTGTAATTCTCATCAAAAAATTTGGAGCCATGGAAAAATTACAAGGACCACTTTTCAGAATTTTAAAGTTAAATACATACATATCTCAGGAAATATAAGTATTTGACAATAAATGCAAGTGAACGCAATTTCGCAGATACTAATTGTTCTTCGACTTATTTTTTTTTTAATTGCTGTCGATAAAATAATAGCTAAGCGAGCAATTAAATAAAATTTAAAAGCGTTTTTACCACCTATAAAAAATTCGTTCTTGAAGAATATAAAATAAATGTTACAGATATAATTTTTTTTACTTCCGATAAAAAAATCATATAAATCAACTTTTATATTAATCACTATTTTAGTTTCCTAGAACATTCATTTCAAAATTAATAAATTTGATAGAGCTTTTTAAATTCAAGGAAATGAAACTGAAATCTTTTTATGAGGCAAACATTTTAAATTTATCTTTCCCATTTAAAATCAAATATTTTTAGTTACGATATGTTGCAAAAGGTCGGAAATTCAACAAGCCATTTATTTTATTTTAATTTCTAATATAATTATTCTAATTCTCAAGAAAATTGCCCACTTTTATATCAATTGAGTGACCTCAAGGTCAAAGTGGCATTGTTAATATTTACCTATTACAGATAATCGCCCATTGAAGAACCAAATAAAGGAAATGTGTGTACTTATTCAATTATCGTTCTCAACTGAAGCCTTGCTCGAAAACAACATTCATGTCGCACGATTCTAAATCTAGCTTGCATTAGAAATAGTCTTGACTTGAACAACGCACTTATTGAATAAAGGAAATTAAAGTTTCACTTTTATCGCCGACCGAGCAGATTAAGCACCCTCAAGAAGTTGGCTAGCCGTGGTGGAAGTTTCGCCATTGAAGAAGGCCACGGTTTTAAATCTAAAGTACAAGTAGTTGCCCTACCTCAAGAGAAGAATCATAACAAATTGACTAGCACCATCTCGCAGTTATCGTCTTGAGTGGGAATTGATCTCCTCGATTTATTTTTAGCTGCAGCTTTTGGCATCAAATTATACAATATTTGGCCTCGGCCGCAAAGTGTTTTGAAAACATCTTCGCAGCCCCAGAGAAGTCTGCATTCCAAAGTGTAAGTCAGTACTTAACGCAGAAAGTTGGTGGAAGTATCTTAAGGCAGTGTAATTTTTTTTCTTGGAAGACTTGCGATTTCTTTTGGAACCTTTTCTCTTTAACATTTAACAATGGGCAAAGGTAAAGGTGGTGGCGGAGGAGCCGGTGGCGGAGATGTGAGTGCCCTTCTTCAATATTTTTTTTTTTAAGGAAATTCAAATTATGTAAAAAAGTTTTACAAAGCGGCTGTGCGCTCGAAAATTGAGGGGAGATTTTAAAATATGTGCAGATTTCTTAATAAAACAACCCCACGTTGATTTAGTCAGTGATGATGATGATTATGAATTTTTCATAGTTCGGAAGTGAATGCATAAAAAATGCTTGTCTGCAAGGAAAGTAAAAGTTCTGAACGTGAAATCAAAATAAATAAATATTTAAATGGTTCGAGGAAATACAAAATACACAAATAAACACTCAAGGACAAATTGGTTACTGAAAACGTTTGAAACGCCATTGTTCTGGAAGAAATTTATTTGGTCGTGGTCAATTTACTTTAATCTGATTTCGAGACAAAACAAACAACATCCTCGCTTTAAAGCCATTAAGAAATTAATCTAATCGATATACAATGTAAATTGGTTGACCGAAAAATTAATAAAAAAAAAAAAATACTGTCTCCTCAAATTAAACAATCATAATCTATTTGATGAATAGCTTATGCCACTATTTTTAGCTGAACACTTTTTATTTATTTTGTTATTTCTCCCTCCGACTAATATTATCAAATTAATTTCGTGTTGAGGTAATGACACTTTCATAATATTTATGACTTCTTTTTAAATTTCATCATTTCGTATACATACGTATTTTACATACTTAAAAACCAGCAAATCTTGTTATCTATTTTTAAGTTAATTCATCCGGTATTTTTCCGCTGTTTACAAAATTTTGCCGGGCCATAAATATAAAACTCTACATTTGATATATGTATATTTTTCCAAAAAGTGTGTGTTTTTGTTACGCATTTTATTTTCTTTTAAAAAAAAAATTTCGTTAATGTATTTGTAATATAAAAAAATAAATCCCTTGAGGGGTTTATACAACTGAAATACATTGAAATACAGAAATTCTTTGATAAAACTTGACTGTTTTATTCAAATTTAAATTTATATTTCGTAGAAGAAAGCCGGAGGTGGTGGAGCTAAAGGAGGAAAGGATAACAAAGCTGCTCCAGCAGCAGCTGCAGCAGCGAAACCAGCCGAAACCAAAGCTGGAAAGAAAGGTGACACCTTTCAAAATATGTCTTTCTATTTTTAACAAATAATTTTTATTTTCCAGGAGGAAAGAAGTGACCCAAAGCCCCTTTCGTCACCCCAACTTCCCATGAAATGAATGACTCACGGATAAGGTGACTGTGTTGTGAAATGAAATGAGAAATTGTGATATAATTAAGAAAACTGGTCAGAGAGTGAAATATATAAAAAAAAAAAAACAAGTAAATAAAGCAGTAGAGGTAAAATAAGACTGCCTTTTATTTACATACAAATATATAACCTTCATGAGAGTGGCAGCGATAAAATAATTACTAAAAATAACAACAGCGAGGACTATACATTGGGAAGCTATCTGAACCAATCCTGTGACATTGCCCCAAAGAAGGCGGCAGCGCCCGATTTAACGTTGCTCGCGTAATTTTGCGCTATTTGCTGAGACGTGGCGAGTTTTGATTCCGACTTCCTTGGTTTTGTTGACTGCGCCTGTGGGAGAGGGTATTAGCTTTTAATTTTAAGTTGAAAAACCTTTATGATGTTTGTTAGCAAAAACAAACAAAATGACACATTATCCAAAATTAAGACTTCTAGTAAAATTTCTAGAGCTCTAAATTTAAAAACTAGAAGCAAACATGCTTAATTCGGTTCTTTATTCCAGAGATTAGCAGAAACTTTTATAACTTATAACTTTTAGCTAAAGGCCTAAATTATGGTATCGCTTAATTCATTTCAAACTTTTTTTAGCTGAATTAATCACTAAATATGATATTTAAATTATACGCACAGTACTGTGAATATTTTTAGGACCAATTCAATTCTTGGGGAACCTTTAGTTTTCCAACTCATGCCTTTTTTAAGTTGGACAGAGGGCGGAAAATCAATGGAAAAGGAAACTTTGAGATTTAAATTTAGCCCTGAATTGATTTCCCTCTTCTGTCGAATCTTAAGAAAGTATGCTTCAGAAAATTAAAAGTTTCCGAAACATTGAAGTGGTTCAGCTAAATTACGTCAAAGCCGAAAGAGTGATAAATCTATAAGAAAGCTACTATTAAAAATTCTGCTATTAGTTAATAAAAATCATCTAAGCGATTCCATGCAAAATCACTTAAAAGCGTTTATCACATCATAAAAGGAAGAAAATTAACAGAACAACAATTTTACTTAGGAAAATAGAACAATGGCGGAGTCGTCCTAAAGAAAATAGAAAATTTACAAAATTTACAGCGAAATTAACATAATCCAGAAAATCCAGAAAAATTATAAAACTTTCTACAAACCTTTTCAACGTCCTGCATAATCATGGTACTTTTACTTTCCGGTGAAATTATGGGCAAAAGAGGGAACCAAGTCGTTGATGAACCATTCGAGCTCAAACTAAGCACATTTGGATCCTTGTCCAGCCCACCAGCTTGCTGTTTTACGTCGGCAAGGATTCCAAGATTTTCTGGAAATGGAAGTAATATCCCAAGTTGACATTGCATACGCTGGGCGCATTTTTTAATATTCGTATTCATGTAGGGATGAAACAGCTCAAAGTCAAACGGATCTACAGCGTTTTTCAGGTCAGTGGTAAACTTTTGGATTTCATTGGAAGTCTTTTTATCATCGCGTCCAATAAAAAGAAGTTGGAGGAATTTGAGATCAAAATAAAGCTGTATGGCCATATTTTGGTTTGAAGTAACGAAGTTGCTAGTCATAAGATTTTTAAATTGTTTCAGAAGTTCCTCAATCAGTTTAGTGTTTAGGTGCAACAAAACTTTGCGAGGTAGCGTCTGAGGGACCCATTGGTTGAGACCCTGGATTATTTTAATTAAATGAGTTTGAAGAGATATTCTAGGCTGGCACGGAATTCTAATCGTTGATTGAATTGGATTATCTTCTTCATCTTTTTCCTCAATTGTTATCGTTTCCCAGTTCTTGAAAAAAATAGTAAATTTTATTTATAAAAAAAAATACTGCTTTTGTTGTACCTTTAATAATTAAAAAAAAATATCCTATGAGTTAATTCTAAACGAATTTATCACTACAGCTGAAACATGTTCAGCTTTGTGACCAATTTTCAAATATTTTACATATATTAAGGAAATTTGTAAAAATTCTAAACATTCTCTCTATTTTTGAATGTAATAAAAGGTCAAATAATTGAATACAACTTACCACAAAATCCTTTAATAATATCTCATATCCCAGCGTCTTTCCTACGGTCTTCTCGAAATCTTGTTCTTGGAGGAAAACATCACAGAACTGCTTCCAGAATTGAAACGACTCTTCTTCAAGTAGATTGCACACCTTAGTCCATTTTTCCAGGCTCTTTTTATCCACAGTAATTTTCTCCCAACTGGAAGTTGAGTAGCTGTGAGACAAGCACAATCGAAAGTGAGGACACAGTTCGATGAAAGAAATTAACAGCCGCCCGAGCAGGACCAGCTCTAAGCAGCGGCGTTCAAATTTTAAGCCTTTTATCTTTGTTATAAGCCGCGACATGTGCTCTTGGCTTATATCTTTTAAAAATTCAACTATGGCCTGTTTTTCGGTCACCTGGCCACCATCGTCTTCAAGAAATACGCTTACCTCTGAGAAAATATCTTCTAACCGTTTGTCGAACGACAAGCAAATTTTAACAATTTTCGGATCGAAACCCTTCGCTTTCATAAGTAGAGTGTTACTCTTTTTATCCTGGTTAAGAGCTTCTTTTAGGCTTTTTGGAATTTCCGATGAGTCCTCTACCCAAAAATTGTTACTCCTACAGCCGTCTTCCTTGCCGGACACTTGCAACATTTTTACAATATCGTCATGAACTGCATCAATGCATTTGAGCCACGATTGCCGGACAATGTCCCGAATTCGGCCGTTTAAAAGAGGCTGATATTCGCGCACGTAAAACTCCAACCCTTGGGGCAATGAGAGACACTCGCACATTTCGTTCCAATTCGAAGGCCTCTGGATACCCTGCGCTTCGGTCCTAATTTCCTGGATTGTTTTCATGGAAGACACCAACTCAAACAGCCCACTTAAATGGGTTTTCGCCACTTCAGAAATCGATTTTAGCCACTCCTCCGATCGAGCCTTCACCGAATCTGTGGTCAGGGTGGGTATTTCAAAAGATGGTCTGCAAGGAAAAACGTTTGATAAGTTTTTTTTTTTTTTTTTTGTAGGATTTAAAAATCGATTAAGGGGTCTTACTTAAATTTTACTATCAAATCAGGAAGAGCTTGCAACATTACTTCATCATTGAGGCTCATCAGGGAAATTGTTGGAGCCCTCTCTTCGCTGGCGAAGTGTTTTAGGGATTCCACAAGAAGACCACCACCGTTTTCTAAGATAATTAATATTTAGATTGAGCTATAAAATAAAATAGAATGAATTATACCAAAGAAACACTTGTAAATTAGCTCGACTGTTGTGTTCAGCACCCTCACACTAGACAAAATCCTGTCTTTGACCCTTCTTTGAGCACTGTGGTCGCTAGATAGCGTTGATAAGAAAGCTTTGCTCCTCAGCTTAATCAGAATAGCAAGAAGCTGATCCAAAGGGATTTTCTCTAGAATGAATAGACCCAAAAGGCAGTCAACAGCAGCCTCGGGTGACAGATTCTCGCGCTCCAAAGTGGCCAGGCAATTTTGCTTAAGTGTAGAGAAGAACGGCTTTAAGATTTCCCACTGTTTTTCGGCAACAGAGAGCCGCTCGAGAAGCGCATTTCCAGAGTCCAGCTTCAGTCCAGTGCTGATGTGTCTCGCGAAAATTAACAGCTCAGTGGCTACGAAAAATTTCTCATCGTCGATGTTGGACCAAATTAATTCAGGCATATCGGTGAGGAGCTTAATTTGGACCATCGTGCTGTAGTCGCTGCTCCGTCTGCCCCCAGTGGGACTGGATCCCCTTCGGTAGTTCTTGAATCCAACCAACTGCTTTTCGTTGAGGCACCTCACTGTCGCAATTATGTTTCCGACCTCCGTAATCACAGAATTTGAAGTCGTTTTCATTGCTTGAATTGTATCTGCTGCTTTAAGCAAGTCCCTGTATCGCTCCCTGGAAAACAAATAAAAGAAAATCTTCAGTCCGAGGAGGTGGCACAAATTCCCAGGGTGACTTACCCCACCATCGTTCGAAGCTCTTCTCGCTTCTTTTCAACTTCGATTTCTAAATTTTTTTTAGTTTGATCTATTTCGGAAATTGTGTGCTGCTCGAAGAGCGCATCGACATCAATATCCAGCAAATTAATTGCGGACATTTTCGCAGAAACAAACTTAAGGTAAACTGCAAACGTAAACAAAACTTTTGAGAAATGTCACCGGATTTGACAGTTTTCGAATGACAATAAAGGGTACGGCATACACCAGTAAAAGGACTTTAATGGATATGATTTTATTTCTAATTATCAGGGATTTTCGATTGTATTCTTAAGTTGAAATTAAGCAATAAGCCCATTCTTTAATTTTTATCAAAACCTTATTCTTTAACAAAAGAGAACACTCCATATAACTAAAATTGTCTTCAGCGCCATCTGGGAGAATATAAGCAAACATTTTTAGTACACGTAGTTGCGTTATGAACCTCGCAATATTTTCGCGGGAGATTTTAAAACTGCGAATTTATTATTACTATGAAAATTAAATCCTGTTATGATAAATTCCATCTGTAAATATCATTTTTACCTATCTAACTAATTTAGAAGGGGTATGAAAATAATTCTTTAAGACTAATTTTTGTTATATGGTAATTGAAAACTTTACTTATTCGTATTAGATACATTATATGAAAAATGTAATTCAAGTTATATTTTAATGAGATTGTTTAAGTAATTATAATAGTCTGCCTGCATTTCTTTTGTCCTGCATACATTCTATTACGGAACCCGTACCTATAAACTTGAATTTATCACTTGGTAAAGGCTTTCCCGATTCTTGGAAAACATCAATAACAAAACCAATTTGTAAAAGTGGCGCCTAAGCTTTTAATTACATAAAAATTATATATCGGTTTCTTTAATGAAAATGATTCCAGAATTACATGATAATATTTTGTAGAGAAAACTCTTTGTCTTATGCAGATAATTTATAAAAATTAGATCTACTGTTCACAAATCTTTTCTGCAATGCCTTAAAGAAAGGGAGTCAGTTTGAAGCAATTTACATATATAGATTTTTTTTAAAGGTTTTGAAAAAGTAATGGATAAGTTGCGTTCTAGGGAAATTGCTACCGATTCGGGTGTGCCATAAGCGTAGTCATTGTTGTGGCTCTATATTTTTTATACTATTCATGAATGATATAGTCAAACGTTTCCCGATGCAAGTTGCCTCATTTATGCGGGTGATTTAAAATTGTTTTCTGTCACACATAATTTAATGATTGCCTAAGGTAACAAGAGGATTTACATAAGTGTGTTAGTAATGGGCAGTTTTTTTTATCGTTCAGCAACTGGCATAGCCTTCGACTACTAAATAAATGGTCGGCTGTTGGAACATGTTAATGAAATTACTGATTTAGGAATAATTTTGGATAGCAAACTCATTTTCTTTAAACATATTATTCATGGCATATTTAAGACAAATAAGCACCAAAAAGTTTGCTAATATTTTTTGTTCAAAGTTATCTTATTTATCTTTCGTGTGATCACTTCTTGAATATGGTGCTATTATGGAGTCCTAATTATGCTGGCCTTTACCAGATTTTTATGCTATAAACTAAACTTGTGGAAATCATCTACATATGCCCAGTTGTGATTCCAGACGCATATTGTTTGGCTTAGCAAACTTTTAATATCGTTCAAGAAATTTGTTAATTGCACCCTTACATCGAAGAAATTATGGAGTTTGTGAATGAAAATTCATCTCTGAGCAAATAACACACTATACTAATTGTAATTTGTAATTTGACAACATTTAACCTTAGCACAAAATTTATTATTTATTAGTAGTTGTATTTTGTAGTCTGTAAAATTAATATGTGATAGAGTGTATAAATAAACAAATAAATTGAAAATAAATTTTACGCCCATAAATGATATTATGCCCATAACTTTTCGATAGTTGGGTTTCTTTTTATAGGTGACTAGATCTAAGCCGCAACAAATGCAGATACTGATAGCCATAGTTTCAACGGGGCGATAGTCAGTTATCTATTGAATTTTTAATATTTAAGACTATATAATTAAGAACCTGACAGCCAAATTTTTATCACATAAAAAAACAAAACGATTTTCAAAGCCAACAGGCTGAAATTAGTACCTAACCTCATTAAAATTAATTTGTAAAAATTATTTTAAGTTTTAAATGACTTCGTTTGAACTCTGTTCCTAAGAAGTAATAAATAAATTAAAAATTTTTTTTAAATCACTCCTAAGATCGAGTGCGTTCGCATAAATTTCGTTTTCGTACCGAAAAGGGCCCCACTTCTGAATCATCCCAGACCCACGGGCACGGCCTGCGTGACATTAGTTCACATTCTTTATTTACTCGCGATGATCACACTTAAATTGGTCCAATTAGTCGCTGAGCGTAAAATCCAAACAGCGACGGCCGACGGAGCGCCTGACTCGACCGGGCTGGAAAAAAATATGTAAGAAATGGGCCTTAATTCGACCCAATGGAATCTCATTCAAATTTATTGACAAACGAATTGAATTGATTGATTTAAATGGATTTATGTGCATCAACGGGTGACCGGGCGGGCATAAGCGGTCCAGCAGCAGCATCCAATGGACCCGCCAATGCTGCGTAATGACTGCAGCCTCCTGAGTGGTTTTCTCAGTTCACGGGCGCGAAATTATTTCATGTGAGAAAAAAAATTTTTTTTTTTTGCGGAACGCGTCCTCGTGGCAGGCAAAAGGTCTTTTGGAGGGCCATAAATCTTTAAGTTCGCACTATCGTCGCCTAAAAATCGCTAAATTCCCGGAGTTGCGTCGCCGTGTCCGGGGTCATGTTTGCCGATAGTGCAGGCGAGCACCGAACATGTTACCAGTAGTAAAGCAATTACTCCAGCGCTTCCAATTAACCACTAAATGGGGCTCCGCAGACCGTGCTCCAGTGTCTTGGGCCGGGGAGGCTGCTCCGGCTGCAATTAATCGCACTACATGCGCGAGTCTGGGGCTCCTCCGGCTGTTGGGGCCGCGCGGCGGCTGAAGCTAGACCGAAATAGACGAAAATATTTTAGACGATTTTCCCAGCACCAACTAGCAGCACCAGCAGAAGCAGAAGCAGCACACATTCCTTGGAGCGAGTCGTCGTAATCTTGCTCCTTTTCGTATAATCACCATCGAAAGAAGCTGTGGGCCCCCGGCCCCATCTTTCATGCTTAATTGCCGGGGCCGGAGTGGAGTGTCTTCAATTTATCTCCCCGGTCAATTCGGGGGATAAGAGAAATGAGCGCGCACTTAAGGCAAATTAAGGCGCGACAGACACATGCGAATGGGCGCACACAGGGGTCCGTAATTGCCCCGATGGTGTTGGATATGTTCTTCAATTCATTTGACGACATTTTAATTCGACACTTGCGACCGCGAGCCTACTCCTGGCCGGGGCGATAATCGCCGTGCGGCACTGCGATCCGCCAATCCACCGTCTGACGACGCGCAAGCAATTGCGATTCAATTTAACGCACTTCGTGGCAGGTTACAAGAGCGGCGCGCGGACAACATTTTGCTTTTAGCCTTTCAATTTGCTCCTCAAATATACGGCCGGTGCTAATCACCTGAATTTTTTTCCTCGCTGAGTCCCAGATGGGCGAACCACTTTATAACCAGAATTTTTCAATCGAGCAACAACTCAAATGTTATAAATTATGTAATTTTTGATAGTAGCGTCCACTAGTCAGTCAGAACGGCTTTAAAACGCATTCAAAATGTGATATAAGTCCAGTTTTAGAAAAATTCATTTGAGGACTATCCACACGATAAGATTTAATTAGAAAAGTTGTTAAAATGATATGTTAAGAAATGGACTAATACCACTTTCAAAAACAACGATTCATATCTTGGGTAGAATGGTCAAGTAATTTTTGGAAGTCCTGTAAATCGCAAAACTATTGTCGAATTGTTCTAATTATTTTTTCGGTAGATACTTTGGGTTATTATGAATTATTATTATTATGAATTAAATGATGAATCTGCAAATCGTTACCGTAGTTAGTTATTAGTATTATTAATGATTCAGTGTGTACCACTGTTCCACTGATGATCACTTTCCCCTACTTTTATTTCTCATAAATAATACTACAATTTTGCTATAGACTATATGCTCATTATTATAAAAAAAAAAAAACCAAGGGACAGAAAATAATAATTATTTCTGAAATTTAAAACATAAAAATATACATATGTACATATATGTATGTATTTATACACATTATCAATTATTTAATTTGAGCTCTTTTGGATTCAATAAATAAATAAAAAAGGTGACTAATGTAATTTGCATGAATTTTTCAGAATAAAAAACAATTTTTAACCGATTTAAAAACAGAAGAGGCTATCATTTCAAATCGTATCTTGTTTTTCTTACTTTACCACCCCTTAAAAGAAGGAAAATAATGAATTGACAATTACGTGATAATGGTTATTTCGTAATTTATAGTTTTTTGATTATAAACATTACAGTCCCTGAAAAAACGGGGTAGGTAGTATTTTTTCGCCCAATCTTTGGAAAATATATTTTCAAAAACTTAAACTTAATGAGTGAATTTAAAAACAAAACAAAAAACATCCAATTCTCTAAACTAAGTCTAAAAGTCGAAAAAAAAATTTCACCATCAACATAATTTGTTGAATGCGTTGATTTTAGCTCGCATTCAATAAAACAAATGTGTACTTTTTGCATTCTAATATCATATTAGCTGCAAAAATGGTTCTTTTAGTTATTTAAAAGAATTTAGTTTATTTAAAAATGTATAAAATCTATTATATAATTTTCCTAGTTAGATAAGTGACCTAACCTTGTAAAATTTCCAAAATCTAAACCTAAAAATTGTTGGTTCCTGGAAAACACTATCCAAATATTTGCAATACTAAGTATTTGATTTTATAAAATCGAGTAAGTAATTCGGCTTTTCAGCCTTAATACCTTTTTTGTACGTTAGCATTAAATTTTTATATTTACATTTCATTAGATAATAATCTCTGATCTTCCTTGAACTTGTTTGAAACAAACTTATAAGAGAAGTAGTAAAAAAATAAGCTAATATGTAATGCAATCTTGCAGCTTCATATTTTCTTTCAAATATCATTAAATCCGCAAAAAAGTAAACAAACCTCAACCTACACCCGCCAAAACATATCTCGTCCTCGCGAACGGAAGGTTACCCACTGTTTGCTGGCTTTGTACCCCCGGTGGGCGAGGTAAACAGTCTCATCAAATTCCCAAATTCCAAGATAATTCGCGGCTGTGTCACGCGATAATTCCCAATTCATTGCGTAACCCAGTTTTACCTTAGCGTTTGCCGCTAGAATTTAATGAGATAACGAGCGGTTGAATTTGCTCATAAATAGGCACCCCCGGAAAGCTCCCGGGCACAGAAAACCTTTTCATCGACTCGAGTTACAATGGCACGTCTCCACATATTTTTTATATTTTCCACGACTCTGATCGTTCTAGTGATCGCTCGTGCTGACACGGAAGGTGCACCTCTATAATTTTGTTAACAAGTATAAACAATTTTTAAAACAATTTTATTTTTTAAAAAAAAGGTTCCTTAAATCATACACGGATTGTCGGCGGGAGCAAAGCAACAGAGCCCTACCCTTACCAAATTTCGCTACAGGTGAAAAGGAGAAATAGGCCTAGTTTAATATCCTCGATTTTAACCGGTGAAACAGGTGACTGGGCTCACACGTGCGGAGGTTCAATTCTGGATAAAAACCACGTCCTGACCGCAGCGCACTGCGTCGACGGAGGCACACCGGAAATATTTTCAGTTTTGGCCGGAACCTTAAATAGGAATTCTGGAGGAAGCAGGCACCTCGTGGAATGGATCAAGATGCACCCGGATTACCAGGAGCTAGTTACTTGTGACATCGCCATTTTAAGGGTTAAAACTCCTTTCGAGTACAACGACATGGTTCAGCCCATCGAGCTCGAGGAGGCTCACATTGGGGCTGGGGTCCCGGTCACCCTTTCCGGTTGGGGATACTCCAGACCTATTCGATTCGGGAATATTCCTATGCATTTGAGAACTATCGACTACAAAACTATTTCGAACGAGGAGTGCAAGGAGAGGGGCTTTAATGTTACCAAAACTGAAATTTGCACCTACAGAGGACTCTTTCGAGGTGCCTGTGCCGTAAGTTTATTAGCCCTTTATTTTAGTTAGATATTTTAAAAAAATCATTTTTATATAGGGCGACTCCGGTGGACCTCTAGTTAACAAGGAAAGGACAAAACAAATTGGAGTCGTCTCTTATGGGTCCTTAATATGCTCCTCAGGAAGTCCGGACGCCTTCACCAGAGTCTCGGAGTTCATAGATTGGTGCAAAGAAACTATGAAAGGTTAAATAAAGGTTTAATGTTAAAATAGTTTTTAGCAGGATATAAAATAAATCAATTATTTAAGATTGTCAATAATGGTTTTGAGTTTCTTTCAATAAATTCATAAATTATGTAATTATAAAGAAAAATTTATTTTATTCCAAAAGAAATTATTATTGCTTTTAAGTTGTAAGTTGTTCATAGGATTAATCAAAAATTTAACTTCAAACGTTATTTATACAAAACTTTAATCAATTTAATATTTTTAACTTTTATTTTTACGCGTAAGAACTTAGGCAGTTAGACTTAAATATTCGATTAAACTAAATTATGAAACTTAAATTTTCTTAAATATAAACGTGTTTTGTCGGAAAAATGTTTTTCTATTTGATTCCATTCGATTAACTCTACATAGTTGGGAAACTGGGATATCCCGTAACCCCCGCCAGTGAAATTTCTTATTGTAAATGTAAAGCTTAATTAATTATTTTAATTTTAAAAAACTACCAGGTATTTTTAATCACTATAAGATATCATAGATTATTGTTTTAACAAAAATAGTATAGGTATTGAATCAGGTGAAAACATATTGGGCTCACGTTTAGCGTATTAAATTAAAGCTGATTAAATGGGAATTAAAATTAATTTTAAAAAAACTTCAAAGCCGGTTGCAGTTTTCATTACACCTCAAAATTATTTTGAGGCTTTGTGCCTTGATAAACTTTGGTTGACAACAACATAGTCGAAAAAATAAAGTTGAAGAAAATCCTTCCCACTAACCCCAATCCCGACCGGGGTAAAATTCCTTGCAGAATTTGTTCCCGGGCCGAAAGCTGATCCCATTAAACCTCAAAAAGGCAGAGCACCCGCTGGGTCCTGTGGATGAATATTGAATATCACCTTGAATAATTAACACATTTTCCACATGAAGACGAATTTTCATGAGGACAGTGCCCGCCCGCCCGTGAGGGATGCCCAATTACTGTCAGGTCGCCATCTAGAAAATGAATGTGCTCCGGATCTGGTTACGAATTTCGGGGGCTTATTTTGCATAAAGCCGGGAACGTTAATGAAATTAGCTCTAGTTAAGCGGGCCGAGAGGGGGCTGAGGTTGGGAATAGTATAGGATGGGGTGAGTTTTGATGATGAATGCCCTTAGGGACAATGTGGTCTCTGTGTAGGAAAAGTCTAGGTGATTTTGAGAATCGGGCGATTTAGGGCTCCTGTGACAAATTGAATAACTGCGACAGGTCATCGTCATCGTCGGTTTTTCTGCGCGTCCAAAGGGCCTATAGCCCTAGAAAGCAAAAAGTCAGGGCCTCGGCTGGGAATTTAAAAATGCGATCGTTTTCAGTAAATCGCTGGTTTCGCTGTGTCCACGTCTTTTGAGGCAGCGAAAACGGGAAGGAATGGGGCCCTCGACGGACGGCAGACGGAGCTGTCTCGAGGGTAACGAGCGCGCGGACGGGACGACAATCGGCGTAGGTACCTTACCTTGGTGCCTAGGTGCCTATAGGTGCCTGGGTGCCTGGTAGGAGGAGAAGGTAAGCGAAATCATGCGCAATACCACCCATTTACGGAAGTATATTATTCATTGGGAAATCGTGACTGCCATAGACCCGAACGGTACCGTTTGCAGCCGCGATATCGATGAGATCCCAGGTGAGTGCGCACGTCTTTTCCAGGAGGCGACGACGTCTAAGATGACGACGGACGACGAGGACGAGGACGCCGACGTCCACGTTCACGTCCACGTACACCTCGCGCAGGTATTTAAAAAAAAAAAAACAAATCCGCGTTCTGAGGCCCCACGAGCGATAGGTGCGCGCCTGCTCCCGGTTCCACCAGGTGCCCATCAGGCAAAATCGCGGACTCCATTCCGGACCCTGGTATAGTGTTAGTAGGGCCACTTTAATGGCATAGGGAAGGAGGGGGTGTGGGAGGAGGGGAAATTGCCCGTGTCTTATTGTAAACATAATTAACAAAATAATTCATCAATGGTCGATGAGCACGGCCGACACGGGACGCTGTATACGCACCCGACGACGACTCGTGTGCTCCCCCGGAGGTCGCGGGGGTCAACTGCGCGATGTGCCTAGCCGCTCACTAGGCAATTGACCCGGTCCTGGACGATTCCCGGCTACCACGCCGCCGCAATTGAGGAAATTGAACCCGATGCTCGATGGAGCTGTTGTGTGTGCTTTCGAGATTATGGTGGTTTCGGGCCATTATCTCTGCACGCTGCACCTCTTCTCCTTTCTGAATTTTCTTAACCCTTTTTTTTCGCGTTTTCCGTTGTTTCACTATTAATAACGGTAGATCGTATAATGAGGCCTTGTTTAAGTGGTTTGCAGAGGCTCGCCATTTTCCCATGGTATCGAACCCCGTCATAAGGGCATAGACCCTTAAATGGCGGAAATAAAGGACTTCTTATACTCAATGCGAATAGAACTAAATTTTTGGTATTTAGTGTCGATAACCCAGGTCAACACAAAATTTGAGCCCAAACAAATAGCTGGTCATTTCTATAGAATATTTTCCTCAGATTACAAATTCTACAAATTCTACAATTTCTTCCGTTTTCAGTAAAAAGAAGATTAAAAAGTGCAAACGACCGTGTTTTTGCAATTTATCAAAAATCATTACAAAATAACGAATGGCTCTTTGAGGTAGTAACATAACTTAAATAAAAGCCTAAGCTATTATATAAAAACACAAAAGGCTTCAAAACATTTCGAAGTAGGTAATCCATGAATTTGACTCTTTTCCATAAACTGATTATTTCATACAATATGGCGATTAAAGAAAATGGCAACCGCACATTCGTGAAAAACTTTATTTATTACCAAAATTTTTAAAATGGGATATTGAGATAAATGGTAAAATTACGATCTTCAAAATCTGTATTATTGCTTTGCTACCAACAGTTCAAAAGCAGACTTTCACGAGGTTGTGGGTATTTTTTCATTATTTTGATACCCGACAAATAACAAAATTATACAATAAATGTAAATCGAAGGTCAAGAAAAAAATTTCGTTTTTGTTGACGGTAGGTAGGTATATTGATTGCAGCATTTAATCTGCGCGACGAGATAACTAAATCTTTAACAGCAAACTAAATTTATTCGACGAGATACATACATATATACTGAAAATAATAAATAAATTTAAGTATAATAGTAAATTCATTAATACTACAGGGATAGAAGAGAAGACCGAGATTCTTATTGAAAATATATAATAAAAAATGTTAGGTAAGAAATTTGTTACATAAATATTTAAACATTTATTAAAAAAAATTCAATTTTACAGATAAATTGGTGCGGAATGCAATCTTGTGCGAGGAGAAAATGGTGCAATTTGATGGATGATGGTTTAAAAAGCAAAATTATTTTCATTAATTACATCATATACCTACATAAATATTCTTTTTTTAAAGAAATTTATAGAACCTTGAACTGAGACGGTAAGCTGTTTTTTTAATGAAAGAGATGTCGAAGATTTAGATTTTTTACTCTGTGTGTTAATATGTATGTATGTAAAATAAAAATCAAACTAAATTTATTTGATTTTCATTGATTTCCACTACTACCAACTAAACAAACCAAAAATACAATTATTTTTAAATCAAAAATTAAACTACCAAAAGGAAATATTTATATAGAGTCACACTCGTTTGGGGGGTACCGGGGCACTCTGGCATTGCCGAAAATGAGGTCGTTAATGACCTGGCTAAAGAGGGTTCATCAACTAAGTACCAAGGCCCAGAAACCTATTTCTGTATTGGCTATTCTCCAGCGAAAATTGTGGTGGACGGTTGGATAAAAACATAAGTAAAACTTGTATTGGGATAATGTTCCGGGGCTAAAACCCCATGTTTGTACCGACACAAGTGATTTCTCAAATTCACAACTAGCTAACTTAATTTAAATTGTTAATTGATTGCTCGGAAATAGAAGTGATGCACATAGTGACAAAATGAGTGGAGTCGTTTAATCAATAATTGGATTCCACATCTTACGGATCATTCTAATGATCGTCAGAATCTTTTAAAGTTCGAAAACAGGAAATTATCACTTGACACTGCTGGCCATATGACGAAGACTTAATTGCGTTTTCTTCAAGTAAAATCAGCAATTGATGTAAGAAATCATTCAGTGGGGTAGTGAACGAAGAGGGACAGATTCTACCGATTGATCATAAGATATATTCACTATCTTTCGCATCTCATCTCTTTCTTCTCTGATTGATTGATTTTGTTCGGTGTTGTATATTCACATATGAGGCATAAATCGGGGCGCGGAGGCAATAATACTCCACACACGTTCCGGTCGGTGCCGCGGCGGCCAGGGAAATCGATTTATCCGAGAAATGGAATGCAACCAAATTGCACACATGAGATGCGGAGAAATTAGCTCATATACACAGCATCTTTTCGCACAGAGGTAATCTGGCCAGATGGCAAATTGGCTTCTTCTCGCAAAACATCACGAATTGATTCAATTTGAACGTGAAAAATTACAAATTGCAAACCAAAAAGGAGATTACTGGGAAGTTGGGAAAAAATTGCACGCGAATGCTGAGAAAAGTAGCTCTAGATTAAATAGCATTATATTCGCTTTTGTGAATTTTAGAATTGTTTCGAAGAAAATCTTTTATATAGATGGTATAGTGGGTTTATAATCTATTGAGTGGGTAAATCCAATTTTTATTAGTTAAGACGACAGATTAGCGCTATTTGAGCGACGACAACAGATGGAATTTACAACTTTCGCACCTCATTATTGCAAATGAAGGAAATCACCACAAATAGGTATGCCTTCAGGCGGAATTTCTCTGCGCCGCGAGAATTGTGACACTCTTTGAGGTAAATTTAGTGCCCGTAAATATCCGCGACGAAGGTAATCTCATGGACTGTGGCGGCACAGCATCCCACCATTCGTAGGTAAAATATTGACGAGATATAGCCGGTGAGTGTGTAGAGGTAAAAATCACCTGGACCTCGGCCGTTTGGGTGGAATCGGGCATGTTATCGAACCGCTTCGAAAGTGTTAGCGGCCCGATAGATTCTTAATGACTTCCTACTAGCTTCGAGGTATATCACGGGTCTGGTACGCTCATGGAGAGATATATCGACGATAATTTCACGCATTTACGTTCAGGCCAAGCACCCACCTCAGAGATAAATGAACATCGCTGCGGACGAGGGCTACTATGGTTCGGAATATAAGTTGGATACCCCGGCCCCAGCCCTGGTTCAAGATCTCTTCTGGTCCAGGTTCGACCAGCATCCAGCAGCAGCCCTTGACTTATTCGTTCGGCTCAGTTCTGTTGCTTTGAAAATCGACCTCAGATTCTAATCTTTCATGTTTGGTTACCACTTCTTATTGCAGCCACAGATTAGACCCGAACTGCGGAAGACTCGCAGATGCTTGGATTTAAAAAAAAAAAAAAAAAAAATGAAAATAAAAAAAATAATTCCGCCAAGTTCTCACACAACTTGTTCTTTTCGTACCGCAATGAAGCTATGGACGGAGTCCCGGGAAGGTAACTTTTCCTTGGCCATGGCCACCGCCAAACCATATGGCAATCCCATGGGCGCTATTCTCGCCCATACCGCGACGCGCGGATCATCCAGTACGGTACCGGCGCGGTCCACCGCAGCCTCCGTCGTCTTCGTTTCGATCTTCGTCTCAGACTCCGTCTTCGTCGCCCAAGAACTCGCCGGCAGCTCACCCGTACGAGTATTAATCGTCCGAAACGTGTAATCGTCCGGATTCATGTTTCACTCTTTCTGAAGTGTGCTCTACGGCTTAGATAAGTAGTAGGTAAGAGTTGACTCGGCCAACGTTATTTATGTACTTTCTCAGCTGAAATTCACGACAGACATGATTTTGGCCCGATAAACCAAATTAAAAAGAAGTCGAACGCGAAAATTCTCTTAGCGCAACATCGGTTTTGTGCCGGCCTCCTGGACTAAGCCAGAACCGAGCGGGACGAGCGGACCCCGCCGGGTCTGGCTACAGTAGCAACCATAGGTTCGTTGATCTGCTTTAGTGAAGTTGTCGTGAGGAAAATGTTTCACGGCACTAATCGAGATCAATCAAATTGTTATTGTCTTTTTAGGATGGGTCCGGTCCGTCTTTGGTGGATCTGTGTTTTCACTGAAACAGCATTGGCCATGCGGTGGGAAGAGAGACCAGTTTGACCCTAATAATTCAAATTTTCTGTTTCTGTGAGATATTCGAGGGTAACATAATTTCTTATAATTTTATTTTTAGGTCATATTGATGGTGATTGTTTAAAATTTCAAGCCTGGGAGCACCCACAAGGCTATATAACTCCTCTAGAGCAACTAGATTAGATTTGGCTCTGAGATAGACTTTGGATGGTATAAAAACTCAGTTCTGGACTGAATGATTTATTGAAATTTTTAAGATTATTTACATATACGAAATTTCTACCCTATTACTATACTCCCAAAAATGCCTCTGTATTAGAGAGAAATGTCTGGGAATGCAAAGGGTTTCAGGTTACAGCCATTTATTTCTTAGGTGACCCAATTTCTTCGATTCATAAGCGCTGGTTTTGCACCCGCGCTTTCTTTACTTTTAGCACTTGATTACGCAAAAACTAAATGCACCTGACTCGGGCTAGCCGTAACCATTTTGCCATTTTGCCATTTTACCATTTTGCCATTTTGTCATTTGTTTCCTGTAAACAACTTTAAGTGTCACTGACCGTGCTGGGAACTTATGCGTTACACTTTGTGCGTGGTCAGTGTATTTTACTTAAAATCCAGCCCTTCTTAATTGATTTATAAATTCGGGCATGTTACATTCATGAGTTGGGCATGATTATTACAGGTTTATTACAGTATCAATTTTTCGTTCCACAAAGCAATAGGACCTTCTGCCCAAACACAAAACAGCCTTCGTAGTAAATTTTGTATTTTCCCAAGTTAATATATCAATTAATTATATATTAAAATATAAAAAATTTTCTTGTAATCAAAGCAAAATGCCATTTTTAATGTTAACACTTATCCTGAAATACAACAACTATTAGGAAAACTAGTCTGCATAGAAGTTTAACAATAGACTTTATGTAGTATTACGGTTTTCAATAATATTATATTTAAAAGTCAATTACTGTTAGTAAATCATCTTAAGAATACCTCTAAAAAATTTCGTAAAGATCAGAGCACTTGTTAAAAAGTTACAAGCATACATATATAGCGACCGCTACCTGAAATTATGAACTGTGTTAAATAAATTAAAATTTTGAACGCGATTATCTCGAATCGAAACAATATTTCCTTTATTAAAAGTGCCATTACCATGGTTGTAATAACTTAGTAACTATATTAATGCGATTGATTTCAAATTTTGCATAGTTATTTGTTATGATAAAAAAGACAGGGCCTTAACCAATGTTTTTTAAAAATTCATCCGGCTACGCATCCGTCAATAACAATGATAATAATAATAACTTATCCCACTTTTAAGAGATACTCACAAGGATTTGGTGCCAGCTACATTAAGAAGATAAATTAATGAATACATATTTTCATTTTTGTGAATTTAAATTCCTTTCTGGATATACATAGGTATCTATTTAAAAGTAACATCTTCTATGTATTATGTCAAATTATATGTACATATAATATTTCTATAAAGTACCTACTGGTAGCCGGTCATTTTTTCATCCTACAATGGATAATTACTCCAATGTTAATGACTAATGGACAACTGGTCCATCCCTATCCATTTTCCACCCAATCGCGTTTCTTATTTCTCGGAAATTTCAAGTAGGCACAATTCCAGATGGGTTTTCAGCACAAAAGGGGCCCACCCGGGGTGAATTTTAGTAGAACAAACAAAAGCTCTCCTTCTGCAACCCTTAAAAAACGGAATCCTTGCAATGCATAAAAACATCTGAACGCACCCCTCACCACCCTCAGGAGTGGCGCATCAGGTAGAGAGTCGAGTTTAATTTTGCGGCGAAAGTCCAAAAGTTAATAAACAAGGCGGATGATCTCGAGATTAAAATCTGGGAATGAATGGATCAAAGGGGACTTGCGGTGGGTTATTGAAGAGCTCAGGATGATTTCCCTGATGGGGTAGCTCCTCTGATTTATCCACTCAAAACGATATACCCGTGGCAGGAGTTAGAGGAATAAGTGAAGCGCAAAAGGCGCAAAAGAAAAACTTCCAGCCCCATCATAATCATAACTGACGTCGTGTAGTCGCATTATTTTTGTCGTATATACATATTCGTTGTCTTCATTGTCGAAG
Organism: Machimus atricapillus; assembly: GCA_933228815.1. Taxonomy (NCBI): domain Eukaryota; kingdom Metazoa; phylum Arthropoda; class Insecta; order Diptera; family Asilidae; genus Machimus; species Machimus atricapillus. Next base: position 11,903,367 of record OW121785.1, read on the forward strand.
ACGAACAACGTCTTCATCGCATCTTCAGCGGGCGCGATAAAAATGTGTGATGCGTGGTAATGATCCATTTTGCTGAAGGTACGCGAACAATTCAAAGGATGCCCCACTGAGCTTGAGACCACTAGAGTCGGGCTCCAGATTATGATCAAATTGTCCATTTTAGGGGCCCGCATCTCGCGAAATTCGCAAATTTTTGCCCCGTGTCGTCCCCAGGGATGTTTATGATGTTGATCAGCAGCAGGGATCTATCCATGTCGCCACATCGACTCGCCTGCTCCCAGCATGGCTCGTCCGCGATTTAAGATAGATCCACTGCAGACTTACGGACTATAAAGGCATCTTAAAGGTAAGATCCTCTCTGGTCCGCTTCCATGGAACTTTAGTAAAAAAATCAAAATAAAAATAATAAAAAATATTGTTGAGATCTGCACGATGATAGAGGACAGAGTTCGGAGGAAATTTTCCATTTTGTAGTCTTTTACGTCTTTATAAGGATTTTTTTTATTGAAAGTACGTCTGAAGACGCTGGATAAGCCTAAAAAAAATATAAATAAAAGAAGGGGCTTAAGCAGGCAGCGCAGTCTCAAATCTGTTCTGAAAACGAGTCGTTTCGGCGCTTTTGTTCCTCCGTCGAGTGAGGGAAAGTGTGGAAGGTTTTATTGGGCAGTTAACCTTTTGCCAAAGACTCGGTGAATTGTTCTTGACTCTTTAGGTGCTCCTTCGCCTACTAGAGCATGTGTGGGGCCCTCTGCAGGCAGTAGCCATAAATTCTCTGGTTCGGGCTAATTAGAACAAATTCACGAGAGCTCGTTTACCTGCCAAGATATTCAAGAATGAGAAGAATGTTTTTGATAATTTTTTTGAATTTTAACAGCCTGCCAAGGTGTTGTTCAGAGATGGGGGTCTAAATTTTATTGGATCCCCCCAAAATGTTAGCTACTGTGCAACGCATTCGATTAAAAATGAAAATAAAATTAAAAAAAGGTGTCACTGCCAGACTGAGCAGGGTATAGGGTATACAGTGTCCCGCTTAATTGGTGCGTTAATCAATTATTCAATCGGCGACGACCTCGGCGGATGACGCTATTTCTCGCGGCCTAAGAATATCGCCTTCGACGGCGACCGTTCAACGAATGAATCAATTAATTTGCGTCCAATGAAGCCAAGATAAGACCGCTCTTGAGGCCTTGTACTTCTCTAAACCGGGCGAAGGGCGAGAAAAAATTATGCAGGTAGCGCAATCAGATAAGTGGACACCGCGATATGGTGCCGCGGTTCCACTGTCCCGCCACCTCGCGGCCACCACACGGGTCCCTGACTCCAATTAAGTGGTAATTCATATTCATTCATGCTTCGAATCGAGAAGAAGGGTAATTAAGTGAACAAGGAGCCCCCAGACTTGAGGGATTTATTTTTGGCGCGATGGTGGGTGGCGCTTTTGCAGTATCTCCTCTTCGCGAGGGCCCCATTCATTCATTAGCGGAGGCCCCGGCGACGACGACGACGACGACGACGCGACGACGCACCATCCGACGTCGCGTCCTTATCCCTTTCGACCGCCCTTATCCCTTTCGATTAGTCAACAGGCTTGATCTTTCGCTCCCTGAATCTGAACTCCCCCCCCATACCCCTTCTCGTCGATCTTTGCGAACCCTCGCAAGATGACTAAATGCCGAACTACGGGATGTTGGTCGATGTTTTAATTTAAGTTAATTGGGCCACCCATTTGCTGGCTGATTTTCCTCCAGCGATATCTTGGAATTGATTCTGCGGAAATTTGCATACGTTACCACCGGGAACCCTCCCGGATGAGTGCCCCAGCAAATTTCGTGGAAACGATCCCGCTCGAGGGCAATAGGTGTTTGGAAGGTGAGAAAGGTTCCACGGATTATTATTGGCTCAAAATTTCTCCGGTCGAGGTTAAAGGAGATCACGAGGTAAAAAATTTCAAAGTACTTATGCGCGGAGTTAGCTTGTTTTGAAATGAATCAATTTAAATAAGTTTTTATAGTTTATAGTAAAAAATAGTATACTGTTACAAAGCAATCTTTTGTCTAAAATCTAATGATTTATCTTAATCTAATTCATATTTAATTTTATAGCACCCTTTTTAAGGTGTACTCCCGCTTAAAAACTAAACATCAATCATTTATTTTTGTATAGTTTCCTTGTTAATGAGAATGAATTCTTTTTTTAATTTTCTAATAAGTATACTTATTTAAATGAGACAATTTTGGACCTATATGGATACATCGCGATAAATATGATCTTATAAGATCTTTTTATATAAGACATAACTTGTCAAGAAAGTACACTATGTGCCACATTTTTACTAATCCAGAACTCATTTGTTTAAAAGTATCCCAGTAAACCAAAATAATTGAAGGAAGCAAAGTTTAAATTTGACGGAAAGGGAAAGGAAGAAACTTACGACTAAAAATATATTATTAGAAGAATCTATTGCCATGTATTACGTCCTGCACCGTCAAAATGTTCCAGATAAAGTAACTACTCCTCCTGAAGGTCTTGCTGACTTGATGGCGGATATTACCAGAGAGGTTTTAAGGTCTCGTCCGGCATCGCACTGCCTCTACAAGTTCATCGCTGATTATCTTGATGCCCTTTTACGAGTTCGAGAGAAAACTATGAGTAAGTACTATATTTTATTTATTCTTCCGCATATCGTATTTTACTGACAGCTTCAAGTATATTCTGAACATATTTAATTTTTATTTCCACTATGCATTTATTGATATATTGTTTTCCAGTTACCCAATCGGTTATTGATGATTTAATTATATCCACTCTAAATGTTTGTAACTTCCTCCAACAATCTGGAATTTGCTACGAAAAATCAAAAAAAGCTGCTGCTGTTATAGAAAAATCCTTTCGTGATTTTGTAGAAACGAAACGTTGTGATAAACTGGAACAGCCTTATGAATTTAAGGAGTTAGAGCTTCTTAGTGACCTAATTACCAAATGCAAGTTTACAGAAAGAGAAATTCAGCGATCTTCGCCTGAAATTCGAAGGGCTTTTAGACAATTCCTCAGTGATTATTTGAATTTGATGAAGGTTTGTATTTTTAGTATTAAATAGGACCTTCAAGAAAATAGATATCGTATTTCAATGACATTGCGACTTCAGTTTTAATTCCATATTATAAATTATTACTTTTGCAAGTGATTGTAATATTGAGATTTAGTTTTACTAGATAAATAACTTTTATCTTCCCTAGGCAACAGTTTTTGGAGCTTCAGCTGTTGTTCCCATTGTTCAATTTACATTTAAAGCGACAGTTCGAATGAATTTGGACATCTTGAACACAAGTGCCACTTTAATTCAGGCCACCTTTCGAGGATATAGAGTTCGGGCCCACTTGGTAAAACAATAAAATATTAGTGTTTAGTTAGATTAATTCGTAAAAATATAATTTAGAGGTCGTTATCCCTTGAATTCGATATATTTATCACTAAGATTATGAGACACCCATACGTTAAAAAAGCAAGGATCAAGAGATGCGCTCCATTCGATCCTGTACGTAATTCTAGCTTCTATATATATAATTTTGTGCTTAAATATCTTTGTATACTTATTGCAGTTGAGATATGAGTGCATGAAGGATGCAATGCTTTATTGCAAACTTATGAAAGCGGCTGAAATAATTCAGGTATTATCTAGTTGTTGTATTTACATTTTCTTTTATATATTAATTACTGTGATAAAATTGAACTTTCAGAGAAATTTTAGGCGCTACAACAGTAAGATCCTTTACAGATATGCGGTAATTTTTTACCATTTCACTTTGCGTAATTGAAATAAATAAAAAATTATCTCTTAGTACTCAAAACGAATTTTGGATAGAGCAGCTACCATAATACAGGTAATATTCTTGCCATTTTAATAATCTCATGTAAAATAACCTATTTCAGAAAATATACCGGGGGTTTTCAACAAGGAAGTGGTTCTATTCGCGGAAGGCAAGATTCGAAGCTTACAAGGTATTGAACTCCTTGTGCTCGTCAAAAAATGTTTTCTCTTTGGCATTAATAGGATTCGGAAGATTATTATTTTGTTTTATTCCTTTTTAGAAACATTATCTACTCATAGATGAATGTCAACGAGAATTTTATAACAAAAATGCAACTAAAATACAGGTATAATTGATATAAACATTTAGGTATATGTCTAATTTTTACCTTTCCCTTAAGGCAATTTATAGAGGATACATAACAAGAAAATATATCAAAGAACTAAATGCGAAAATATCTGAAGAAGTATAATAATTTATATATATATTATTATATGTTATTTTTATTAGTAATCTTAAGCAAGTATATGTACATTAATTCATAAAAATAAAAAATATTTTAGGAAGTTTCCGTCTATATAGAATGGGTCAACGAGAAGCGGAAAGCCGAGGAAAAGATGGAAGATTACCGAGTATGACATTTTAATATATTATAATAATAATAATAGGGGAGATGTAGGTAATGGGGATCACTTAAGCAAGAATTGAAATAAAATAAAATCTATTAATCAATTATTTATTGTTATGTTCTTATAATAAACTTTACTTATTTAACTTTTAATTGAAATCAACTTTAATCACTTTGGTTCATACATTTTGGCATAATATAAATAATAAAAAAAAATAGCTTTGATCACCATTGTCGACATTGGTTGGCAATGGTAATCAGCATGTGGACAATGGTGATCAACATATGTCGCATACAAAAAATACACTGCTACATCAAGGTTGCACAATATATGCCCATGCAGGCAATTGGAGCCACGACATTTGTTGTGACTCTAATTGCCTACATAGGCGAAAATGAGAAAAAACTAATCCTGACGAGAAAGTTTATAATATATTATTAATCTGAGTTTTGATTATCAGTTTAACACGTCACGATTACTACATATCACAAGTATAGAAATAAAAGTTTAGTAATTCAAAACATACCTTCGGTTTTATCAACTCGTAAAATTAGATCAAAATGGCGAGAAATCTTTCCACGTTCGTTGTTCTCCAGCGCGTCGCGCGAACTGAGTGAGTGACTGCCGGTGCACGGGAATGGCGTGTAGCTAACGTATTGTTACATTTGTAACATTGAGTTGCGTTCGGTTCTTGTTATTTTAAGGTGATCACCATTGCCAACTGACTCTGATTGCCTACATCTCCCCTATATGATCATGAGGTTTTTTCAATCTATTTTTTTTTCAGCGTCATTATGGTGGACCCATGAGCGATGAACAACGTAATCATTATAATCGAAATGCAATAACGATTCAGGTAAGTTTTACATAAACAGTAAACCTTTAAGTAATTCTATCTTTTCCCACAAAGTGCAATTACAGAGGCTACATAACGCGAAAACATTTTATACGCAATTATGGGGTAAGTTGCGAAATGTTTTCTTATATTTTATATTGCAGAAAATAAGTGCTTTTAATTATGTTTGAGTTCCAATTTCATATTTATATTTATATAGTTATAATTTAAAATAAAAGCGGCCTAAAAATAATAAATTAACAATATATGAATAATAATTACTAATTATTAATAAATTTAAAACAGATGTTCGTTCATCTTAAGATTTTTAACGCAATGCATTGTCGAGCAGCTTTCCATGAAAAGACTCCTTTAGAAGAGCTCGACAAGGTGAAGGAAGAAACTACTCCTTTAAAAGGGCTCGACAAGGTGGCGGAAGAAACAACTCCTTCCGAAGGTCCAAAAGAAGACCTTTCACCAGAGCCCGTAGAAGAACCAGCATCTGAAAAAGCAGAACCAGCAGAACCAGCAGAAGCTCCACCAGAAGCAACAGAAGAAGCACCAGCCGCTGAAGAAGTATATTTTTGAAAATTTATTTTCAAGGTATCGCAAAATAATTTTTTTTTTTTATTTTATGTTGCAGTAAATTCCAGCAACTGAAGTACAAGCAGTAAGTGTTGATAATTATTACATGAAGGGCAAGAATAGACAAGGAGAAGCGACTGAATATTGCGTTTGGTGGTGCTTTATTAATATTTACGAATTTTTATTTAGAATGTTATATTTCCGAATAAAATATAATTTTACCCCTTTACAAGATTTTTAAATTTTGTCATTCATAATAATCAAATCAATTTGATGGGCTTTCAAAATAATTTATATGTGTTGTCGGATATCGAGATTAAATCAATTCCAATTTAAAATGGAAGGTAATAATTAGGCTTGGTCTAGTAATTTGTTTAGCAATAAAGTTTAAATTTTAGCCATTTTCGTGTTGATAAGAACGAAACATCAGAAGATTTAAAATTGAAACCAAGGCCAAGGTAACTCGACATTGTTTTTAAACGCTTAAAAACATATAAGAAAAAACTTTATTTTTTTAATTCCAAAAATGTAAATTGTTGAGGATTTATGTTAATCCTACACTTGACTGGTTGCTTGGGTCGTCAGAAAACTAGGGGTGTTTTTCTCGATACTTTACTTTTTGAAATGGGAATGATATCTCAATGTTCGTGAAAAAATCTTTAAGAAAATAGAAAAAAAATTGAAACTCGATTCATTTTTCTAGTGTACCATATATGATAATATTTGAAAAAAAATTATAATGAACAGAAGGGCTCTAGTTTTTTTAGAACATACATATCTAAAACAGTACTAGAAAATACGTACTAATTTAAGCTGTCACACCTATCCGGATAATGCAATAAATCGAATGATGTCCGCCTTTGATAGTCTGAATGGCCCTTGTCATCTACCCTGAAACTGAGTTATCATTTTACCTTGTGATTATTTAAATAAGACATTGTGGAAGTCCAGTTGATTCAAACGCGTCATATGCCGCCATAGAAAGGCAGTTTGTAACCTTTAAACGCAGTTTTATTGCATTTTTTAAAAACAGATAACACAATGCCGGGAATTTCTGAATGAACATTTTAACTAACTGAAACAGTGATATTGGCGTCAACTTAACATTTAACGTACTTTAATAGCGCATCGTGAGTTTCACTTGTTACCTTTATATTTTTCATAATCAAAAACGCAGTAAACCAAGATATATGAAAAAACCTTAATTTAAGGGTGCCGGGGGGAATTGAAGGGAAGAATTTTTGGGTTAAAAATATTTTTTTTATATTATTTATTTTTTTGTATTATATACTGACATGTATTATTTACTACACCGTCAAAATGTTCCAGATAAAGTAACTACTCCTCCTGAAGGTCTTTCTGACTTGATGGCGGATATTACCAGAGAGGTTTTAAGGTCTCGTCCGGCATCGCACTGCCTCTACAAGTTCATCGCTGATTATCTTGATGCCCTTTTACGAGTTCGAGAGAAAACTATGAGTACTATATTTTATTTATTCTTCCGTATATCGTATTTTACTGACAGCTTCAAATATATTCTGATGATTATTTAATTTTTATTTCCACTATGTATTTATTGAAATATTGTTTTCCAGTTACCCAATCGATTATTGAAGATTTAATTCTATCCTCCCAAAATGTCTGTAACTTCCTCCAACAATCAGGAATTTGCTACGAAAAATCAAAAAAAGCTGCTAGTGTTATAGAAAAATCTTTTCGTGATTTTGTAGAAGGGAAACGTTGTAAACTGGAACAGCTTCAAGAATTTAAGGAGTTAGAGCTTCTTAGTGACCTAATTACCAAATGCAAGTTTACAGAAAGAGAAATTCAGCGATCTTCGCCTGCAATTCGAAGGGCTTTTAGACAATTCATCACTGAGTATTTGAATTTGATGAAGGTTGGTATTTTTAGTATTAAATAGGACCTTCAAGAAAATAGATATCGTATTTCAATGACATTGCGACTTCAGTTTTAATTCCATATTATAAATTATTACTTTTGCAAGTGATTGTGATATTGAGATTTAGTTTTACTATTTGATAAATAACTTTTATCTTCCCTAGGCAACAGTTTTTGGAGCTTCAGCTGTTGTTCCCATTGTTCAATTTACATTCAAAACGACACTTCGAAAGAATTTGGACATCTTGAACACTAGTGCCACTTTAATTCAGGCCACCTTTCGAGGATATAAAGTTCGGGCCCACTTGGTAAAACAAAAAAATATTAGTGCTTAGTTTGATTAATTCGTAAAAATATTATTTAGAGATCGTTATCCCTTGAATTCGATATGTTTATCACTAAGGTTTTGAAACACCCATACGTTAAAAAAGAAAGGATTAAGAGATGCGCTCCATTCGATCCTGTACGTAATTCCAGCTTTATGATATTATATAATTTTGTGCTTAAATATTTTTGTATACTTATTGCAGTTGAGATATGAGTGCATGAAGGATGCAATGCTTTCCTGCAAACTTACGAAGGCGGCTGAAATAATTCAGGTATTATCTAGCTGTTTTATTTACATTGTCTTTTAAATTACTGTGATAAAATTGAACTTTCAGAGAAATTATAGGCGCTTCCACAGCAAGGTCCTTTACCAATATGCGGTAAGTTTTTACCATTTCATTATGTGTAATTGAAATAAATAAAAAATTATCCCCACATATAGTACTCAAAACGAATTTTGGATAGAGCAGCTACCATGATACAGGTATAGTTATTGGTATTTTGTAGTATCTCATGTAAAATAACCTATTTCAGAAAATATTCCGGGGGTTTTCAGCAAGGATAAAGTACAAAGCAAAACTGGCATTCAAAATGTACAAGGTATTAAACCTCGTTATGCTTATGAGTACAATTTTTTCTCCTTTGGTTTCAGAATTATTGGAAGGTTAATATTGTAGTTTCTAATATTTCATTTATTTATTTTTAGAAATATTTTAATAACGTAGACGAATGTCAACGAGAATTTTATAACAAAAAAGCAACTCTAATACAGGTAAATTTCATAATAAATCAAAATTCAAACTTAATTAATTTTGTCCAATATTAATGTGCAACAACTATTTTAGAAAACATTCAGGGGCTATTACACAAGACAAAGGCTCGAAAAGACGAGAAAAGAAATAGAATATGAGGTTTAAAATTTGTTTTCCTATATAAACTTATGCTTACGAGTAAATCACACCTTAACTTCTTAATATTTGCAGAAACTCTATGGTTTATCCAATCAATATGAAATTTATAACGAAAAAGCAACCGTAATACAGGTAAATTGCATATAAAAATCAAAATATAATATTCTGTCTAATTTTTACCTTTTTATTAAGAACAATTACAAAAAGTATAAATCAAGAAAACACCAAAACAAGGTAAGTTATACTAGTGTTATTTTTAGATATATTATGAGCTTACAGAAAATAAATGTTTTGATTTTTTTTTCTTTTTTAATTTGTTCGAAAGGGTAAATACTTATACCTACATACATATGTATACATATGCATTTTATTCTTGCTATGGACATTAATTCATGAAAATATATTTTAGGGATTGATCGAGGACCATACAGTAAAGAAAACCGAGGAAAGCATGGACGATTTGGAGGTATTTTATTTTAATATATCATAATTATGTTTATGCTTATCAATTTAGGTATTTTTGAATAAAGGTTTTTTATAATATAATTTTAAATAAGTGTCTTGAGCATTAATTTTTGATAAATTTAGTACGTTCAGGATGCTGAATCAATACATAGTGAAACAGCTTTAGATGAAGAGCTCGACAAGGTGGAAGAAGAAACTACTCCTTTAGAAGAGCTCGACAAGGTGAAGGAAGAAACTACTCCTTTAGAAGGGCTCGACAAGGTGGCGGAAGAAACAACTCCTTCCGAAGGTCCAAAAGAAGACCTTTCACCAGAACCCGTAGAAGAACCAGCATCTGAAAAAGCAGAACCAGCAGAACCAGCAGAAGCTCCACCAGAAGCAACAGAAGGAGCACCACCCGCTGAAGAAGTATATTTTTGAAAATTTATTTTCAAGTTGTCGCAAAATAAGAATATATATTAATTTTTATTTTACAGCAAATTCCGGTAGATGGCGCTGAAGCGGTAAGTATTAGTATAATTCATACAAATGTTTTCACTAATTAGATCTTATTTCAACGAATGTTAAATATTAAAGGAAGGCAAAGAGTAAAGATTCTCAGCTTTCTGAAGAAGTGTCGGTGTGGCATAAAAATTAATATTTGTAATGTATATGTATATCTCATGGAATATTATATCCCAATAAAATTTAATGTTAGAACGTCCAAAATATAATATGTTTTTGAATTTGTACATGGAAAATTTGTTATATTGATATGAGAGTTTGGTATATATAAATTTTTAGATAGGCTACACGTTGCAAAGATATGTAGATAAGTTTGTAACGTATTTCTAGATAACATATGTACATACTTATATAGTGATCCAGTGATCAAGATAATAATCGATTTTCTCGCTTGGAAAGATCACAAAATTCGAATTTGAGATTAATGAAAACAAAGTCGAAATTTTATAGTCTGTCGGTGGGCCCTGGCAGGCTGCAAATAATCCTCTTTACAGCATTCCACCGGACGTTGCCGGACTAGACAAATTGAAAATTACGCAAATACGCTCATGGGGCCCCGGACTGGCCGCGAAAGCTCCCCTATTCGGGCGCTGGCTCCACCGCGGGCCCCATAAAGACAAATTGATTATTATAACCTCGCGGCAGCACTTATGGCCGCGGTGTGCAAACACTTTACGGCGATTTCATGGTCTTCTTCGGGGCCACCTCAAGCGGCCGAGCTCTGTCAATGGACCACACACAATTTGCATCTCGCCGGAGAGCACCTCCAGCATCCTGGCCCAGGGTCCAGAACCTAGGTAGGCCTCGGCGACGGGTCCGCGCTTGCGGTAGTTTCGCGGGGCCTGACTCGAAGATTATGTCCGGGCTTATTATAAAAGGCAATTTCATTTGTGCATAATGGTCGTCGTCGCGGCCGAGGCGGGATTTGATTTTAATATCACCGGGCGCAGTCGTAGAATCATCCCGGCGCACAGTGGGACCACGGTGTTGGCGCGAAATTAAGTTTCGTCACTAAAATGATAGTTAATTTCTTAGATGGGGTTTTGTACCCCACATTAAATCCCTCAAGAGATGGGATCGGGAACAGTAAATTGATCAACAGGCATAGCTCTTCCTTGTGGTTGAGGGGATTATAATCGCCTTGGGCGGGGGAGGGGATCTTTTTATATTAAAAAAATAATAATAACGTTGTATTACAGGGTGAATCTTTATAGTAACATTGCTTACGGCTTGAATTATTGCAGCAGTAATTTCAAGAAAATTTTCTCATTTATTTTAATTGCAACGAATACAAGTTACAAATAGACCTGTCATTTACGTAAATGCTTGGAAAATATGCACCTTTTAAATTCACATTAGACCATTTTTAAGTTAAATCCAGCTAAGTTCCATTAAGTCTATTTTTATTTCCGAGTTTCAGCTAAAAACATAGCAATTTAATACAAGTTAGAATAATATTTTTAAGCTCATATTGTTGGTAGCATAACTATTCTTCTCTCATTCATCCTTAATATGAAATCAATTGAAAATTAGACAAAATTACATTAGATGATATTTGTTCATTTCAAAAAATTCTAATGTAGGTACTTTATAATAAATTTGTAATATTATTTTAAAACAAGCTTTTATCGTATTCTACTCGTCGAACCCCTTAATTTGATAGCCATGTTAAAGGGGGGTGGTTTGCGGAAGATACATAAAAGCTTGTACAATTTACAGATTATTCCGAGATGTCTTAAGTCTTAAAATGTAAACTATTATTTGAGCGAAATTTTTGTTAACATTACAAGCTCTTGGATAAGTCCGTTAATTCGTATAATGATTTTCATAAATGGTCCCTATTTTTCTCGAAAAGTTGATTGAATACGTTTATTTATGAATTTGTAGTCTACGGAAACAGAATTGGCCATTTAATTTAGACATTTCATTTTTAGAGTTATTTAGCTTCAAATCAGTTTACTTACATTATGTTAGTTAGAGAAAACCCCGAATCAAGTGAAGTTCTTATATTGCAAAGTTCAGCCGAATTTTGACTGAAATTTTTAAAGAGCCGTAGTAAAATATTAATGTATCCGTATACTCGAAGAGTTAATAAAATTTAGACTTGTGTATTGATATCTGTCGCTTTTCTTATTTTACGAACTTATTTCGAATAATATCTAGATCTTATTATCCAATACATATTATCTAATAGGGGTCATAGCTCATCGGTTTTCTAGGGTTTCTAAAGAGGTCTAAAAATGTTTCTGATGGTTACATCATTTGTAAGGTCGAACGAAGTCCAAGTCACAGCTGTGACATCTTGTCGTAGTGTTTTGTGTCGTTGTCGTTGGGATCGACCTCATCGCCGTCTGAAGAAGGGGAAGCTGTATAAGAGTCTTTACAATGGTTAGAAGAAAATTTCGCGATGATTTCGATTCGCAGGTACAGGGCATCCAACATGACACCAAATTGCAGGTAGTGGCATCGGCTTACGCTTTAGGTGTTCCCGCGTGGTATCGGACAACACAAACAACATTAACCCCGTCGACCTCTCCGCGGAAAGTGATTCAACTTAACGACAAGATCGGGAACACAAAACGAACCCATCTCGAGTGCAGCATCCACGGTACCATCGCGGAACCGCGAATCGCGTACTTCACCGCCCTCCACCGCCGCCGCCGCCAACATCCTCGTCGTCGTCGTCGTCTTCGTCCTCCATCTGGACGGAAGAGAGTTATTACGGGGCACGGATCGCGGGACACGGTCCGCGGATGGCAGGCGGATAGACGAGGAGACACCACCGCAACGAAACAGTCAGCGGACACTATGTCGAGCAGTCAGCGGGAACAAGATTTTCTGGACCATCACCGGAGCCTCGGTAGGAGATCTAACGGGGGGGAAAAAAAAGGGTCCAGAAACAAAAGGGCATAAATTTTTGTAACACATAAAACGGCATCTGAGGAATGTGTCCGCCGGCCAGTACCGGCTGGGCCCCGGCTCCCAGGAGCACCGCGAACCAGTTCCCCATGGACCAAGAGTGGCGTATGGGGCCCTAAGATCCGCGGATCTGTACTATAAATAAAGAGGCGCGCACTCTGCCACTCGCGGATTAGTATCACCGGTCCAGCGCGAGTTTATATCTTTCGCGCGGGCCCTTAAGAAAAAATAATAATAATAAAACAAAATAAAAAAAAAAATTAAAGAAGTCTCACACCAGATCGCTAAGACGCGCAATAAGTCCGGCGAGAAGGTCGCTCGGCCCTCCTGGTCAAAGGCTTAAGTTAGGACGACAGCGCACCTTTCGACGCAAGGAGGATGCGCCGCGTCGGACTGTTCGCCTGCACTGCCGCCAGAAATAAACGAACGTAAAATAAAAAAAATAAATAAAAATAAATAAATATAAAAAACGCGAGAGGAGCTTAGTTTGTGTATATTAAGCGGACGATTATCCGCGGTTGTAAACTCGGCTCGTAAATTAAATGACAAATTGGATTTAAATTGATTATGCGACGGCAGGACCGATCGGTGAGCGTGCAGGGACCGTGGAGCACGGATCGGTGGACGCGTGCTCGGGTTAAAGGGTGTCAATGCGCATGAAAAAGGGGGTCTTTGTAATCCTTTTATGACGCGATGTGGTTTAACACGTTCCTATCAGGATTACGTACTCAGTTTATAAAAATTTTCAGCCAGAATGCGAGTAATATACAAAATAGGTTTATAGGGTCTATCGACATCAAGAAGGAATTAAGGCCTATTTGCTTATTTTTATGTTTAAATTAAATTATTCTACTCTTAGACCACAACATCGTAATTATGGGCCCCAAAATAACATTACAAAACTCACAAAACTGGCAACAAACTAAAAATCCTCGACTCCTATAAATTTTAAGTAGACAATAATAAAAAAAGGTTTGATCCGTTCGTACATCACATACTGCGGAATTTGACTTTGTTAATTTTTATCGTTAAGTAAAAAAGAAAAAATATATTATAAGTTGCTATTATTGGAATTATGAAAAATATATTAGTGATGAGTAAAACAAGAAAAAGAACAAAACTTTGATTTTGATAGCCTTGGTATTGGTCTTGGTTCTTGCACACTCGTTCTGGGTATTGGTCTAACTAAATAAAATAATTATTTTGATTTGTATAAGAAAATTAGATAGAAATAAAAAAGTTTCTGGAGTATAATTTACCCGTGTTAGTACGGAACCTCAGAAATCTACAAAATAGTCATGTATAGGTAATGTTTTTGAAATGCCTTTTTCAAAGTAAAAAATAAAATTTACAAATTGTTTAAAAATAAAATAGTGACTCATTTGAACTTGTTTTGTATAATTAAAACCGCTTTACTATAAAGCGAAAATAAGGAACCCAATCAGAGATGTAAAATGTAACGAAGTAGCAATGCTGAGTTGCAAACAGATAAAGTTTTATTTACAATCATAAAATTTCTTATTAAACTTATATAAATTTTAATGAATGCTCACTTCTTTATTAAAAAAGAACTATGTATGTATGTACTATTGCAATTTAAATGTTTTGATGTTTTCAAAGAATATTCAAAAGTAAAGTTATGTTAGCAAATAGCAAATGAACATAGACTGTGCAAATAAAGGTCTTTTAAAATATCAACTAAGATAAATTCCCTAAAATTACCCTACAAAAATATTTACTCACATTCATTTTACTTCAGTCTTTGGGAAAGTTTCAGAAACTGTTTGTAGAGAAAAAGTTAAAAATTAGAAAGATAACATAAAAAGCCGCATATTCGGATAAAGAATATTATAAATTTTCTAAAAAAAAAAAAAATTCCAAATTAGTCCACCTTTTTGGTATATTATCCAATCGGGGCCGAGTGGGGCTCCCGGTTATTTAATTATCCCATCGCAATCCACCAATTGTCCAGGGATCACAATTGAATTATTAAACCTCAGGCAGCTCAATCGAAGCCACCATCCCTTTGGTCAAACAAAGTCAGATTTCTAGATGACTGCCATTCACCCTGCTTTGGGATGAGCCAAGCCCCGGGAGAGCAAAGAATGAGTTGCGGGGGTGCTCAAAGGGATTATCGGTGAGGAATGATTGAGAAGCCCCTTGGCTCCCGGAGATTGATTCCCAGTCAGAGGTAATTTTGATTAACTTTACTCTACCGATCCTTGGAATCCAGCAATTGCTCCTCTGCTAATTAATTAAATGATAAGTCATTAGAGGGGGTGAGCTGCAATCCCACAAACTGAGAGGTATACTGCACCTTTTCTCAGTCCAGAGGGCGAATTCAGAATTTAGTGCCAGACGTCGAATAACGCCCTTATTGTGTTCCTGGGTTCCCCCCTTCCGAGCAGGATCTTGGTATGCATATGTGTGTCCTTCCGGAGCTCTTTTAAGAAAATCCTCTTCCCCTCATCCTCGGGGCAGAAACATAAAAATTCAACTTGCTTTATGATCCATATTATTAAATTGCCCTGCTGGCAGGAGGATTTATTTTAAAGAGGTTCAGACAGGACTCCCGAGTGTTTTCCCTGATTCTTGGACCGAATTCGTATACGAAAGGTTGGGAATATTTTCGCAATTTATTCGGTTATGTATGGGCCGGTTGAGGTTTTATGTCTCATGCCAGTTGAATGACCCTTTTAGGAACACGGCAGGGATTGCGGAGGGATGATGTGGGCGAGCTCCCATCGCAAGACGGTTGTCAAAACTGTTTTAATTTTATTGAAATTTTTTGGAATAACAAAATGTATAGACCTGAATATATGTACGTCGTATTTTATTTCTGACCACCAGTTGGGTGACTTCAATTTTTACCTAAAAGGAATAATGTATGGAATATTTAAGATTTAAGATTTATACTTATCACAACCTATGAAATCCCAGAAAAAAGTAACAAACCCAAAAATGTTTTAAACTTTTACATTTGTTGCTTTCATTAGTAGATAGGTACTCGTATAAAACTTGTGTTAAAAATTAAAAAGTTTTTAATGTAAATAGTAGTAAAATATAGAAGGCTGACATTTGATTCCTTTAAATATGTCGTTTTAAAATGTAGGGTATGAGGTTTTAGCGCAGGCTGGCAGTTTACATCATTGAAAATTTGAATAAACACTATATTTTTTTTCCAAAATAGACAAGACAGTAAGTTTTAATTTAAAAACCTACCTCAAAAGAAATAATTTCCCTAAAATCTATGCTATTAATTAACATACATATAATGACAAGTCTCAAAGTTTATGTATGTAACTGGAAACTGTTGTTTAAATTCTACGCATAAGGAAAGTTTAGGGATAAATAAACAGTTTGTTATTTTGAAGAGAATTATTAATTTTAATGCCGATATATGAAAATTATACATATACCTATATTCGTCGGTAAATGACTCCTACATATTTAATTCCACTTTCCACATCATGCAGCTCCAGCTATACCTTTCTAATATTTGAAATTTTGAAAAGTCAATTTTATGAAATACTAAAGTCACGCTATTGTGTGCCACATGTGGCACAATTGGCCCCTCTTAAATTTTGATTTGAAAGTTCGATAGCCATTTCGGTTGGCGATATTTACGCAGCTGCTGAAATCACGGAATGGCAGTTTAAATCCGCGAAAAAGGTACATAGCGAATAAATCCCCGAACCCATCCGGAGCACCCTCAGCGGGAACACCTGCGGCTCCGCGAAGCACCTTGTTAATCCCGCAGCACCTGAAGTGTGTGAATTATGCGCACGCAATGCGCCTGAGACAAGCGCGCCGCCGCGCGTCTCGCGCTCACGACTTCGCCCCGGTCCCGGCCCCAATCGATTCTTTGATGTGTTCGGGAATAAATCAATTATCCGCCGTCGTGTCGGTGTTAATAATTTGCTGGTAAATTTATGAGAATGTCAATTCCCGTGATTCCCGACCAAATTGGAAAAGTTCCACCGCGTGCCCGATGAGGCGCTGGGAGGATTCCTCCTGTTTGCTGGAATCCCCCCAGCATCGACCGCCCGCCCGCCGCCGCGGTGGCAACAATTCGCCGCGATTGTGGCCCTCGGGAATCGCGGGGACAATGCGTGCTCCTCCAGTAAACGGAGATTGGGTGAGGAGTCCCAAGTCCCGAGTCCCAAGTCCCGAGTCCCAAGTCCCGCTCCCTCTCTTGGGTGTCAATTGGAATTTAACAGGAACAATTTATGAATGTGTAATGTTCATGTTGCGGGGGGGCCCGGAACTCCTCACTGCACATCGCCGGGATAATTAGGCAGAAGTCGGGCGTAATGAGAGCGCCCCATTTGTTGGGAGACCGGGATATGAGCGACGACAAGTTTATTGTTCGGCAATTTGCCAGGGAGGAGCCCATTGATGCGACCGGGACCATGTGCACTCCCCCGCCAGGCCTTTGGGTTATTTCACATCCAGAACTTCGGGAAAGAGGAACAATTTTCTTGGATGGGGGGAAGAAAATGTAAAATTAATTGCTTTTCAGCGGTATCGCGCGAGATCCGCCAGAGTATCGCATCCGTAAAACTTTCAACATAACAAATTTGAGCCTGTGCTGATGATAAGTTCCGGGAATTGGGAGGGAAAAGTTTTTCCTCATCTCCGGGCGACAGAGATGATCCCAATTTTTCCTAATTGCCCCGTGCACCAGGTGCCTGATGGCACACCTTAAGTGTGCGCCACTAATTACTGCTCTTCCCGGCACTCTGTCTCCGGCCTGAAATATCCTGAAATATTCACGAGGAAATCACCTCTTTGCACGAGATTCCCAGGGCAGATCCTCCGGGGGGGCACTCCGGGACCCACTAATCATTTTGGCGTCCCACCGTGCCGTGATGACACGAAAACTTCCTAATTTTCGACTCGCCGATGAGATGTGACACAGGTGCCACTAATTCTTTAATGGCCAACTCAAAAAGACTATAAAATCCCCTGCGGTGCCGCCCAGCGGGAATGTCTCGTATTTTATCTGAATTTAATTATTCGATGGTATCACTGCTCTGCATCAGCGGATTTGTTGTCGTTTCGCGGATTCCCTGCCGAAGCGATCACCGCAGTTACTTTCGATCTATAGGATCACAACAAAAATCTGATTTGATAGAACTATTTTATGAAGATTGCAAAGAATAAAAACATAGACGACATTCCTCGTTTCAAAGTAATTTTATATTCGTACAAAATACATTTATATCCGAGTACATATTTTGAATTTTGTTTTTGCACACCAGAATCATAAATTTGCAAATTTTTGATTCAACAAGAGTAAGAATATGTATATGTACATATACGTCATTAAACATTATTTTTATTTCCGGACGAAGAGTTTCTAAATTTTAAACAATTTTCTTAAATATTCCAAAAAAAAAAACCTGATAGGTATGCTGTTCCTAAAAAAGTTTGGAAATATTTTCTGAGCGTACTTTTTTACTATACAGACTAGTAAAGTTAAAATAACTTTAGGTTCTTAAACTCTTCAATATTCTTGATTTTTGTTAATTTATTTATGAATAGAAAAAGGTTTTCTCTTACTATTTTCTAGACAAATGTATAGGTAGTAACCTTTAACTGTTTCGTGGAGTAACAGGTAAAACTAGATCTAAGGTAGCAAATCTTTAGTGTCATTGACCACAATTATCCTCATTTTCCGTTCACAATTTTCAAACTGGGTCGTGAATATTGAAATCGATCTTTAGAATTCGCTGCATAGTGGCGTTTTATTGGCTTGCACTTCACAATATTTGCCGCAGCAATCGATCAAAATCAATTGCCACAAAAGGAACAGCTCACGGGTTCGCGACTCTGCCAAAAACTCAATCAACTGCAAGCCTTTTGTGCGTCAGTTGGCAGGAGAACTTCTTACGCAACATTTTCTTGTGGCGATGATGCCACTTTACATTACCGTTAACCGTTTCTTCCCTAGGCAAAAAATAAAAAATAAAAAGAGTAAAAATCCGGGCCAAGACGGGGCTGCTCCTCGCGTCAGCAGAGGCCCCGGAGCACCTCATCCCGTCGCTCATTTGCATTTCGCCATGGCCGTAAATTTTGCAAGATAAATCTGCGCGAAGCCGGCCGGAGTGCGAGTGCATGTCGGGGTCACGTTCAGAAAGGAACGCACCGGAGCCCCATTGAACGGCGGGCCCGCGAGATCAATCACGCGTAAAGGCTCTGAAAGGTGTGAAATTGAACTGGCCCACAATTGAGCGCCATTCAGTTCGCGAGACTTCTTCTTATCTTTTTTTTTTCACCTGCAAATGGTTGCCGTTTTCTATAGAGAAAATTCCACGTGAATGTCGGAAGCCATTAGGAGTCCGGTTCTACGAAGGAGCAGGACTTATTAACGCAATCCTCGAAGACAAAAGTCCTCCTCCTCCTCCTCCTGTGGAATTTCGCGATTGAGGAGAGCGCGCACTTCTAATGGGATCCATTGGGCGTGGGTGGGAAACCTCTGCGAATCGCGTTCCGGCCGCAATCTCTTCGCTTGATTAAAAAGGGGAATTAATAGTCCGCTGACACTTATTTATTTGTTACTTTTTTTTGCCTTTTTTTTTTAATTAAAGACAAAGCCTTGCTCGGACTGGGAGCCCTAATGACAAGTGATTAGCTCATCTCGGCGATCATTCAGGCCGGCGGGAAATCTATTTGAGGGCCCCACGGTCATCTACCTCTTCCCGCATTTATTGGCGGTCCAGCAAAACTCCATCGGCTAGTTGTGGGCGCTCCTCTGGCCAGCGGCCGCAGATCCTAATCAACTTCTTGTTCACAGCGGCCGCTGGGGCTCATGATGGATTCACTTAAATTTTTTACTCCGCAATTAGTCTCACTTTGTTTCTGCAGCGCTAGTGCCTCAGTTGCTAGACAAAACGCTGTAATTCCTAACATTCCGCGGGATTCAAGCGCAGCTCCAATCGTTCATCAAAATCTTATTCTATTTTGTACCGATATTAATTACGTAATTAATTAATTTAATTAGAAAGACGAGGTATAAGTAGTAATAAGTATACATATATAAAAGAAAGCGCTTCAGACGACCTCTAGTAATTCTAAAAGTACCTAATTTAGTTAATAGGATAAATTCATGAAAACATATCTTTTCTATCCCATTGATGATGATGATTCTATCTGATGAAGCAGTCGCATTATATGCAAACTTTTTAAATTCTTATATATTAATGACTAGAAAGTACATTAATAAATAATAAATATATTATTTCATATCAACTTTGCAAAATAGTAAAAGAATTAAAATTATTTGCTATTTTTATTGATGACTAGGATTTCTTGTGACTACATTTAAATAGTTAAAAGAATCACTAAGAGCGTTACTTTTAAGATTTATGCATAGAACAGTAAATTATTCCATAGAACAGTAAATTATTCCAAAAATATGTCTTTTACATTATTTGCTTTAACTCACTAAGTTGTACCTACATTTGTAAGCATATTTTTCAAAACTCGCAACACGAATTTAGTCCACTTTCCTATGTTGCAGATGGCTAAAATTTGGCCGAAAGTTTCATCTACGGTGACAATACAATGTTTATTACAATATTGGGACACAAAATGGCAGACTGTCAAATTTTGAAGTTTATGCAATTTCCACCTAACTCTGTTTGGAGATTTTAATTGAATTTCAAAAATCTGTTCACTAAGTGAATTCACACAAAATCTTTAATTTTTTAACCTTTAAGTTTAAGTTTAAGCGAATCTGAAAAAAGTTAAGTTTAAGATTTTAAGTTTTGTATGAATAAATGTCACGAAAATTAAAAAATCTCTTCAGTTCAATATGAAATTGCCGTCTATTACGAAAAAAGTAAATAAATTATATGAGCTATTGACGTGTGATGCCCCCATATGTAACCTTTTCCAAAAATTCCAAATGATAGAGTTTTATTTTGAAAATCGCCAAAAATAATAAAATATTTAATTCACATATTTATATCAATATTAAAAAATTGTTTAAAAACCCTTATTTATTCGGGCGTTTTTAAAATAATCGGAAAAGATGGAGTACTTTTGTTTCATTAATGGTTGAAGTTATAAATCAAAAAAACGAAAAAAAAACTATAATGATTGGAAAAATTGCCGGGAAAACGGAATACCTGGCGATGCAATATGTCACGTCTGGGTAGCACATGCCGGCCGACAAATTGATCACCTTCGACAGTTTTTAATTGATGGACATTGATTTGCTGGTCCCCCGAGGCACCAATTGAATTGGCTGGCGCTGGCTGCTCCGCTAGCCGCGATATCCGCGGTATCCGCGCCTGCCAATGGGTCTTCATGTCAATCGGAAAATGGTCAGCGCAGTTTGAGGCCTATGCAGCCGCGGTCATTTGTCATCCCGTCGTTCCCGTCGCCCCGTGGCCATCGGCCGTCCTCGCACCACGGAAACTATTTTCGGAGGAGCCTGACAAATTGATCGCTTTCCCCATTATCGGTGGCATGGACATTTCACATTTTAACGGATTTCCAGCGTCCATCAAGCCCGCGGGGGGATTCCCGTGCGCCGCGACGGTACCGCTTATCGCGGGTGCCTTCGCGAGCGCGCGTTCACCTCCGGTACCGCGTTATCGCCGCTCAGGTGCTACAATGAGTGTTCTCCTGATAGCGGCTGAGTGCATTTTTCACTTAGGCGAAAAGGCAAAAATAGGTGCGCGGGGCATTGTTTGATAGCCCCGCGGAAAGTATAGGCAGGCCGCGTACCGTGCGGTCGTCGGTCAGGAGCTGTGGTCCCAGCCTTAGGTGGTGATTGGGATGGGCGATTGTGACAAGCTGGCTTTTAGCTGGCTCTGATTTGGTACATGACCGCGGGCAACACGCGAGACTTCTGTTTGATGGGAAAGTTTTATTTTATCATCATTAGCCTCGTACCAAAAACAGACAGAGGCCTCTAGGCGGTTTTAGACTCACTCAGTCAGTAAACAATATCAAGGTGGTTACGTACACCCGGAAGAAATCTTATTAGCAATTTAAATATTTCTACAGCACTGTAAACTCTAATTAATTTGGTATGAGTATCAAAACAAAGTATGCCCATATTTACCTAATCTCTTACACATTTCAAAATTTGATTCAAAATAGTAGGTACAGACATATAAACCTAATTATGATATCTACAAGCAATTAATAGAAAATTTCAAAGGTTTACACCAAATAAAATAAAATCAAAATTATTATTTATATGGACATGTTGCACATCCCTTGGTAGTATTATTTTATTTCTTCTTGAGTTTGGCATATTTAAAAACTCACAATTTATTTTATCTACAAATTAAAAATAATATCGATTCTGAAATACTTAAGAGTACCTACCTACCTATACAATACATATACCTACCCCAATTTTATTCGTTTTTACATAATTCGTTTTCAAACTGATTTGCAGAAAACTGTAAGTATTTAGAATTTTCATAAGTCTATATGATTACGCTTTTGTAAAAGAAAAATCTTCAGAAAATAGGTTCGCATTCACATTTTAAACAAATACATATAAAAATTAATTTATTGCAAAAATGCATGTTTCTAGTATACCGAACGTCAAACAACTATCGAAAACTATTCATTATTTAATCTCGCTCGATTAAATTAGTATTTAAATTCTTTGATCTTATCAGTTTAAAGTTGAGCACCACAGTTAATTTAATTATCGCAAAAACAAATTGACACTGTCATTATGAATTATTAACAGCCCAAAGTAAACGCTTGGGTATTTCAAAAACTGCTTAAATATAATTGTTTCGTTTTTCATGATTGCTAATTTTCAAATAGTGTGGGATTACACCACCTGGGGCTCTGAAAAATGACCTTTTCTTTATGGAAAAAGTTTTTACAGTTACATTGTATTATAAATGACAACTGTTTAAGATAAAATATCTGATTTTTATCGAAATTTCGAGCTTTAAACATATGTACATAAAAAAAATGAACGCGTTATTCTATCAAAAAAATCATATGTTACATCTTAGATAATGTTATAAAGAATATGTGATTTAAATTTTATCAAAATCGGTTCTTGAGGTAGGTACATATCTTGTACACCAGTTTAAAAAACGTGAAATGCAAGGAACATGTGGAAACGCCTAAAATAGTCTTAAAAGTATTAATAATATATCTAGGGAAACCAAAGTTTATTTATGATATTTTTTGAAAATCTCAAAATGTAAAATTTTTCAATTTTAAATATGTATAACTGTATACTATACTATATACTGCTGAATATTTAATGTGTAAGGTGTAACTCACTTCTCAATAAAATAAATAAAGAACAGAGATGTTTTACATCATCGAAAATTTGCAGGATCAAAGGGAGGAAAGAAACGATTAAAAAAAAAACTGAAACCCCTAATCGTTTTGCGCGCCCTTTTTTCGTGCAATGTTCAATTGTCGCACAAAAGTTATCCAGAGTCCCAGAACCAGGCCAGCATCTGAACTTCTGACATTTCCTCCCCGATTAGCGAGACATTTGCCAATACTTGACAAATCGATTCAAGAATGACAAATTTCATTTTGCCGGGGCGCTTCCCTAATTACCCGGGTCCCGGAAAACGAGAGCATCCCGCACCCACAGCCAGCAGCATCATTAGGGCGCCATCGTCCCATTGATCCGCAGAGTCAACAGCGCTGGCTGCGCCAAATATTTGCATTGGCATCATTAATTATCCCACTTTGTCCCTGATCCCGGGAAGGTGAAAGCCGGCCCGAGGGAAAGTTCCGTCTTTGATCGGGAGACACCCGGGCGACATCCAGCAAAATTTGTCTTCCAGATGCTCGCCATGCCCGCCATCGCCTCTAATGATCATCTTTTCGAGGAGCGTCTTTAAGTCGCCGTGCGTGGGAACTTATATCTCGAATCGGCCGCGCACTTCTCACGTACGTCGAATGCAAAGACGGGGGCTGCCGGGTGCTCCGGGTGCTCCGACCGGGCCCCATCCAGCGGAGGAACGTAACAAACTCCTCCAGTAATTAATGGCACCTCATTAAAGGCGATTGTTTGAACAAAACAGAACCATTTTTGGGGCCGCGCTCCGAAACCAGGTTACAGGAATGATACACGGAATTGCGGCCGCGGTGGCTAGCGCTAGTGCTGCAGAAACAAACTGAGACTAATTGCGGAATAAAAAATTTAAGTGAATCCATCATAATTCCCTCGCGGCGGACCGATAAAAAAGTTGATTGCGATCTGCGGCCGATGGCTACAAAAGTCTCAGCCACTGTTGAAGTGAACCTGGGATCTTTAGTGGAAATGAAAAAAAGGTAGATGACCTTACCATTCTCAGGATGGCTTATTAGAACTTCGGAAGTTTAAAAAGGCAGGTTTTTTGTTTTTTGTTTTTTTGATGGATTCGTGAGACGCGTTTTGCGATTATATTAGACAAAAAGTATTTTGCGAACTTAAAATTTTAAAATTGTCTGTCATATAAAAATTCGTTCCTTATCGTCCAGTATTTTAAATCATACTTTAGTTACTAAGGTTATTTCTTTGTTTTTCTTGTTTTAGCTGATTAGATATTATAAATATTTAAGTATCAATAATTTTGTATGTACATTGTCCTTTAATGCTCTTTCCTTTTAAAGTGATAAAAAAATATTATTTTTAGCTTTTCAGTTCAAGTTTATATGTATAGGCCAAGTTTTTAAGTTAGTTTTAATTAAGGTACCTGGGTCGAATATGGCCAGCCGCGAAATATGGCCACATGCATATATCTCTAATCTCAAAGGACGTAACAAACTGAACAAGTCGCAAAATGTTCGGCGAGACGGTAGGCACTAAAACTACGCGCTTACCGTTGCCACCGCACCTGCGACAGCGGGACAAATGCCAAAACAAAGGAACGACGCGTCGCGATCATAAAAATCGAACGTAAGATTTTAGCTTGTATTTCTCTATTTAATATTATTACCTTAATGTAATATTATTAACTTAATACTTGACAATCATATTTGATATTTCTGTGTAGTTTTTTTAAACTATTTATGTATTTAATAATTAAAGTGAATTTAAAAAAAATTAGTATAAACTAAAGATATGGCCATATTTACATACACTGGCGGAAATATGGCCATTTTGCCTGTTTTTAAAAAAAGAAAATTAACTCCAATTGTAAATACTTTTGCTATTTATCTTCCTCGTAGTTTGAACACTAAATAGATGCACTTTACTAATAAGTACTGTTGCTTAGCCTAATACCATAAAATATATGTAAAAAACTATACGAAACGTTAAGGTGGCCATATTCGACCCAGGTACCTTATTTAGTAATCATTATTTTTTAAATATAAAAGTGTTTTAATACATAGGTATATAACAAATTATAAATTTCATAATCAAGGGACTAAGGTAAAAATCGTTTCACAATTGGCGAAGAAATTGTAAAAAAACATACATACATACATACATATCTATGTATACAGTCGAATTGAGAACCTCCTGCTTTATTTGCTGTCGGTTAAAAATAGAGACGTAAACCCATAATTAGTCTTACTTTTGTGTCATTTAAAAATCAATTACTTAATATAACTTAGAACTGAATTTAGTATTTAGATACATGAAGGGAAACTCATAGTTTAGAATTATTAATATTAATCCAGCACGTACTTTCCGTTTACGTTAGAATAGAAATTTAAAAAAAAATGTGAATTGCAATTTGTTGCAAAATGTTCTTATATGTATGTATGAATTATATCGCAGCAGTTTTACACAGTCGTTGGTAATTGTTTTTCTTATGTAAAATACTCATAACAAAAATATAGTCTTAAAAAATCACGAAAGAGTTTAAAGCTAAGTACATACTTAGCTATACCTACCTATACTAACATTCAAAATCAAGAGCGTAATTAGAGACTATGATATTTAACCATGCAAAATTAAAACCTTGAACCAGGTAAATTTTTGGCGGAAAGATGGGTAGGTATATAATAAATCAAATCCCAAGAAATTTGATTTTATTTTCGCTAAATAAAAATTTGTTGATATGGGTAACTGTTCATAAATTTCAAATCAAAACCTAGAACCGGATCTCTTGTGAAAAGAACACAGCTGATCTTTTTAACTGATTGTGAGTTTAAAAATTGGAGGTTATTAATTCGATCCGCAAAATTTTTTTTCAAATTTTTGTGCCTTCTTAAAACTTCATTTTTGAAACTGTATAAAAGTCACTATTTTATATAGGATGCAAAATTTTGATAGAATTTTTTGCATTAATTATGACTTTAAAAACTTAACATAACACAAACGATTTTTGAAATGTGTGAAAAGATCTGTATTTGGTTAAATTAGTCACACTTAATTTTTTAATTTCAATTCAAATTTAATTCAAATTTAACTGTCTAAAATTTTTTTTGGAAAAGTTAAGTTTCCGAATTCGCAATCTATGAAAAAATATCAAAAAGGTTAATTAATTTTTTCAATACTTTTTAATACCTATTTGATTTGTTTACAATTAACTTATAAATTTTAAGTTTTTGGATGTTTTGCATTGGTAGGTATAATAAAAATGTGTTTTTACTTACCTTAATAAATGAATTAACTTTAGTAAATTTAAATAAAATTCCCAAAAGTGGTAAGGAGAAAATCTTTTTGTCATCGTATCCACGCGGGTTGTTAAAAATGCAGAAAAAGCCCCACAAACCGCGAGTGGAGCTCTTAAAGTTGCGGCGGGCAGCCGAGGCAAAAAATCGCCGCGGATCGATTTGTTTACAACGCGTGGGCACCAGGCCACGTTGCAAACTGTCAGCCGAATCAGGGCAGCGCGCCCCCTCCCGGCGGGGTGGTGGTTTTCTGTTATCAGCGCGTTATCACCCCTCCCCTCGCGTTCCGGCCCGAGTGCACCCTGGGCAAAGGGCGGTGCGGCGCGAGGGGAGCGCGCCTGCAAAACGCGGCCGAGGGCCGGGCTCCTCCTCCGAGTCGCTTCGATGTGGTAGTGAATTTCCCCTGCGGATTGAACCGGTTCGCCGCCAGCCCCGTGCCGTTCGAGTGGAGTACCAGTGGTAAATAAGCAGGCTCCGCCCCCTGCGAATCGGTTCACTTCTGGCCCTCGCCGCTCTCCGGCCGTGGTGAAAACGCGAGTGGCGAGTGGCGCACTGCTGCGATGCGACGGGGCTCTGGTGGCGCTCTGGGGAGCGATGGACGACGAGGGCTCGGAATGGATTAGAAATTTTTGTTTGAATGATCGGAGTTTGTTAATTGGTCCAATTTAAAGTGTTTGTTGCATTCCTCAAAGGAAACTGAATCCAAGTTTAAAAGCTTTGAGGGTTTTTATCAAAACACCAATTTTATGTGAGGCGGAAAATTAAAGAGATTTTTATCTTTTTTTAGACACATCTTAAAATTTTGTTTGATAACAACTTTGGTAACGATGTGTCGTCGCCCAGTTAAAATTTATAAAAGTCCACTATCCAGTCTATCACCGAAAAATTACACTTTTTTAAGAGTTAGCAAAAGTCTTTTTCTTCTCCATAGGTTTAAATCAAAACATCAACATGATAAACTATTAATAAAATTTAAACAAGCTTCTTTAGTTTTGTACCTAACCTAAAAAAAAAAATATCATCAAAATATGTTGCAAGCATTGCAGAATTTCAGAAAGCATTTAAAACTTCACTAGTTATAAAAAACTGAAAGTTAGTTATTTTAGTATAAATTACAACAAAAATGATCATCAACTATTGTTTCGTTTACAAATAAGTAGATTAACTCAAAAAATCATACATAATTTTTTAGATAAACAAAATTTCTGTGGAATTGACCTGCTCGAATTGAAATAACGAAAATTGACGAATTAGTAGACATTTGAAAACAAACGTTTACATTACCTACAAATTATATTAGATTATATATTTCCATGCATTAATATCCTCTGATTACATTTGTTCAATTTTCTGTTTTTTTTGTTCAGATAAATATACGTTTAAATGTTATCGGCATTTATATCAGCATATTAAGGCATAAATCTATCGAAATATAGCAAAAAAAATTTAATCATTTGAGTATTTCTGAATATGTTAATGAATCTATATACATATTGTGAAAATGTGGATTCTCGTTTCTACTGTTGATCCAAGTACATACATACCTACTTAGATTTACTATTTAGTACCTAAATAAATATGAAGAACTAAATACCTACTCTGAAATCGGCAATTTATATATTGCTCCTGATGGATTTGGCAGATTAAAACCCATATAGGACTCAAAAAATATAACATTATTAAGTATTATTAATTCACTCGATCTCAAACAGATTGTCAAATATATGAAAACAAGAAAAACGAGAATGCTGATGTGTGCGTAATTTTAGAAAACTCAAATAAAAAATCATATGTCTAAGAATATGATTTATCAGATAGCATAAAGAAGTAAGTCGTTAAAATAATCAGGAACAAGATTTAACAAATTTTTAGTAGTATACCTGAGGAAAATTCAAAGGTTCATTAAGAGATATTTTAATAAAACAATACCTAAGTGTATTGGATTTAGATTTTAATAAGTATATTTAAAAGAAGCTTAATTTATCGTATCTAATTAACTTACAACATTATGAGTTGTTTTAACTCTTGTTGATGATACATACGTATTGAGATAATTCGAATTATTTAGTTCTATTTTTGCATAATATTTTCTTGCTAAATTATTCCCATTCTCCCGTCCCACAGGCCCTTATAAAACTGATAAAAATTTTGTTTGCTGGCAATTAAATTCGCTTAAATCAGTCGCCTCGTGGAATTCGCTAGTAAAAACGTCACGGGGCAATTAAAATTTGCGCGCTAATAAAGCACACCCCGAGTACAGCGTCGGGGGAAATTAAAACTGCCACAATTCGCCCATTACGGCCGTCAATAAAATCCCATTTAATGGGCCCCGCGAAGACATAAGAAAAAATAAAAAATAAATAAATAAAATAAATAAAGAAGGACATCTCAGGGCCGCGGATAAATCCAAAGGATTGCGGGGTTCCGGGTCCCCGGGCAGGGCAATTTGAAATCCTTTAACGACGCGCCGCACGTCTCCGGTGTGGTTTATTAGCGTTCGGGAAGCAGATCCGCGGCGTTTTATTGATCCCGGGATGAGGAGGGCTAATTAAGCCCAGATACAAGTCCTTAAATCCTCCTCATCCCGAGGATGCTGCCGCTCACCCCCGACATCCACTCATCACTTCCCATTCGGGACATACGGTGAAATTTAGTTGGCTATGTCGCCGCAGCGCATCTCATCCCCCTGGATGGCGGGAATCAGCAAGGAAGCGAGGATTTGTCGGAACTCGGAACGCAGCCAGTTTGATGCTGGATGCTGGGTAATTAGGGATCATCCGCACAATGGATGCTGGAAATGTATCAGATGTCAAATGTTAACGGTGATTCCCCGCCCGGTCATGATTTTATCTGAGTCAATTCGGATGCAGAAATTTTCATCTTTCATTATTATTATTATTTTTTTCTGGAGTTCTCAATTATTGTGGTCGCGGTTTGACCTGATCATTTGGGTTTGGGTAAAATAAGCACGCGTTTGTCGAGATCTTTATCCCGGATTTCAAATCCCGGGTGGCTTTTGCGGAGCAGTATCGGGTTACACGATGCTTCCTGATTAAAATCTCCAGTGCATTGAACAATGAGTGGGCTCTCCTCACCCAATTCTGATTAATATCGGAAATTTATTAGCCCCTGCTGTTTGGTAGTGAAAAAGATACAAAAGGGCATTGGCTCAGGGCAAGGACACTTTTTGGTTCATATAGACATAAATATGAATATTTGAAGATATAGAAAAATTTGAATTAAAGTTAGTTAATGTTCAAGATATGAACGAATTTATAAATATCGGATTACGCAAATGTATATAGTTGTCTTTTATCTATAAATAAAAAGTATGTTGTCTATTTAATAATTACGGATACCTGTTTTAAATTTCATACAGATGTTTAACTATTTAAAATTGCAGACACAGACAACATATATTTACATCAAAATATGAGTAATATTACTCAACGAGTTTCCAATTTTTAAAATTATCATGACTTCATTCGCATTTGGTTGGCTTTTGTAAAAATGTTGGTATGAGTCTTAAAAGTAAAGTTTTTTCGAGCTAGATCTAAATATTTCATTTTTATTTAAGAATTTTTCAGGATGTTTTTAAATAATTTGTAAATTTGTTTTGGTTCATGAAAAATTTACATTTAATGAGAGGTTGAATATCCTTTTCCTGAATTAGATTATTTTCGGGGATCTCGTAATTTCGACTGTTAAGCTCTCATAGACCTTAATCCAGCACTGTTGAGAACATACGAAATTTGAAAACAAGCCGAAAAATTTAAAAATGTTGCCAGAAAATTTAAGTTTAACATTCGTCAACAAAAAATTGCTTTAATTGCTCCGGCTTGAAGTATGAAGTTGAAATTACATAATATCTAGGTACCTGCATGTAAATAATTTAAGTTTCCAATATAACACAATTAAAATATACGACCTTTTAAAGCATATTTTCATACTAAATCCCACTCATCAAAACCTATATATAGGGTACCTACTTCCCAGTAACTTATGAAATTTTTCACAAGTGTAGGAAATATACGAAAATCATTAATTTTTAATTCTATATGGAATTTTCATTTTATATTTATAAAGTCAAAATGGAAAAATTTAATAGATAATTTTAAAGTACTTACCTAATTTTATGGTGCGCTTCAATTAGTCCTGGCTGGAATAGTAGATATATAATTAAATATTAGTAACTGATTTACCTAGATATGCAGATAATTAGACGGACGTTTTTCTTAATTGGAAAAACATATTTTTACTTTAAGTTTTCTACAACTGCGAGATTAAAATTTATTTATCTGTTAGAAATTCTTGCACTCAATGGATTTTGCAGCCCATCTGCTTTTGGATGGATTTCAACTCAACCAGACTGGAAGACGCATAGACGAGGATACTCTAGACTTTAAATACGGCGGGTTTTTATCAGATAACAAGACAATTAAGGTAATAACGCTGATTACTCCGCCTCGACGGAGATGGCCGCGTTCGGGCATCGATCCGCGGCCGTTCGGGACCCTCTAAACGGCACTTGCGCGCGCGCACAATGCGCAATCAGCGGGGCAATGAAGAACGTTTCGCGGCCGTGGAAGTCAATTCCCCCGTGAGGTCGGTGGATAGTCGAGGGGTCGAGGGGGCGGTCGGAGGCAACCGCTAAAATGCGCCGTGATTAATCGCCAGTCGAAGATTAATTGAAATCAATCAAATCTGAAGGTAACTAATGGTGGGCCGGTGTTTGTTACCGAAACAAGAGAGGGACTGACACCGGCCGCTGCGAGGGGCCCATAGGAATGTGCGCCCGTGTGAAAGGTGCCTTATTGTAGGAGTCCTCGGAACGGCATCTTGCGGAGAGACGAGAAACGACGACTACCTTTTTGGGCCGCGTCGCGACGCGATGCATGAAGGAAAGGGTTAATGAAGGCCCTGTGTCTCAAAAACTGAAAAGGCAGCCTCTGATTGAAACGTTTACCCGTTTTACAGTGGGGGCCTCGTTCCCGGCCCTAATCGACTGATGGACTTTGTCATTAGTCAAGCGCTCCGCCCGACGACCGGGGGCCCCACGGTTGGGACCTCTGGGACCAGGGAGTCGCGGTCGCGGTCGCGGATCGGATGCGATGATGCGCGCCCCGCCGAAATGAAGTTGTCTGCTCGACGGACAGCCGCGCGCCGCCGCCACCGCCCCGCGCCGGCCGCCACCGGACCATGCCACACCGAGAAATCGAAATGGACGGCGGGATGCGATCGGCGTGTTATTAAAAGTTTATTATGGTAGCCTCGCTGACTTCCAAACACATTAAGAGGTCAAGCAGACAAATTTTGTGCGGTTTACACCGCGCATGTCCGGTGATTAATGAGGCCCATATAATTGAGTTCCTTTCGGGTTAATTTGGCGGCTCTCCAAGCGGACTGTGGACCAAACACAAAAACCCTAGAATTGACCGACAAGGTTCATTAGCACCCGCCACTTCGACGAAACAATGGTAAATCGATAAAAAAAAAAACAAATTCATTTTTCGAAATCAAATTTTTGAAAATGTATAGGTACTATACATACTTATTCAAAATAACGAAAACTTAAAGATTTTTAGCTATTAATTAACAAACCTATCCAAACCAATTTCGTCAAAATTCAAACTTCTAAAGCATTTCATATTTTAGCATTATTTTGAAGATATCTAAACAATAATAAATTTTTGAATGCTTCTCTAAAGAGGTTGTCCAAATAATTCATACTATTGAATTGTGCAGTTCTGGTTTGATATGTTTCAATATTTACTCTTTTTTAAAGGTGATTTCTTCAGAATTTTGATTTGATTAAATATAAATTCGTAATGTTAGCGCTTTTTCGTTTAATATACCATTTATACTGAAAATTTAATTTTTTTTGCAAAAATCATTCACTAACACTACGAAAATAATAATTTTAGATAAAAGACTAACCGTTTAGGTACTATTTACTAAGGTCAAACCATCGTTTGAGAGTCGTTTTCATGCAAAGACGTTTTAGAACAAAACCGACCTCTAGAAAACTATAGAGCCTGCAGAATGTAAATTTAATTTATATGAAACCGCTCCTCAATTTCCTACAATAATAAACATTTTTAGAAGACGCAACGATTTTTCTTATTCTAATAACTTGAAAATTGTAGATAACTCAATTTATACATTTAAACTCAGCAATAAGGCAATAACATTTAAATAAACATTTTACAAATCATAATTCGAGAAAATCTGGCAGTTTTAATTTAAGAGTATTGTACCCATAATGTAAAAACACATTCATTAAATAAACTAAACCTAATCGATTAGTTTGTATAAACCGCATTTTATCAAGCAGTGTTCATAAATTTTAATATAGAATTGCAAAGAAAAAACATTTTTTTTTTAAGAAATAGAACCGACTCCAAAAAAATCCCAAGCCCTAAAGAGTATAAAATAATTATACTTATTAAAAGTCCTCTACATACTTTCATCATTAAATACCAAGACTTTCCTAGACTTTTGAAGTCGGTGTGAAAACCTGACTGATATATTAATCCAATTAATCCAGACAAATTGATTAATTATATAGTATCGGAAAGGAAAATATTATAGGTGAAATGTAATTGTATACCCTTTTTCATTTTCATCTCAAAATAATTTAAAATGATATTAAAATGAAATTTCTTGTACTCGTTAGAATTTTTTCCCAATTAAAATTTTACTCATAATGAAATGATATATCATTGATTTCAAAAGCCGGAAAGGAAAATAAATGAAATGTAAATGTATACCCATTTTTATTTTTATCTCAAAATAAATTAAAATGATATTCAAATTAAACTTTCCATACACGTTGGAAATTTCTCCCATATAAAAATTTAACCACAATACCCTGCTCTAGTTGATCTCAATTTTTTGATCGAATTAACAAGTTTTTCAGGAAATAATCTCCTCATCATAATTTTGAGAAAAAGAAATATTTTGTCATGTCACAGAATCACCCTGACAAAACGAAAGAAAAATTATAGGGGAATGAGGAGTCTGTCGAGGCTAGGCCAAGACGACCACGACCTTTCACAAGCCAAAAAGTGTTCTGAAATCGCCCCTTAAGCAGCAGAGATCATGGACCCCAGCATCAAAAGTGGTCAAATGTCAGGATCTCTTGATGTGATCTCACGCGGCGCTCGTTAGGATGTTGTCAAACAGCCAAAGGATCACCTTTCCGTCTTAATTCTCACACAGCCGGTGTGCGGCAAAGACGCGTAATTAACTGCTTCTTGTGCAAACGCAATGTCACCTTTGGCGGCTGCAACCCCAGCCTTTGATCAGAGTCATAAAACGGGAAATTCCGCAGCGCCCAAGATCGATTCCGTCAATCAAGACGAATTCGCTCTTTTCTTAGAAAATGTTTTTAATTGCAATGACGAAGGATCTAGAGAAGGAACTGGTTTCCTTCCAGAACCAGAAAGTCTGGATACACCCAGCTCAAAAGGAGCAGTTGGGGTTGCGCACGAAATTCCATTATTATTAAGGTATAGCATGCAGGAACTTTAGAGGTCACCGGGGTCAGTAACTGGTCACTTCGGAAGGATAGAGTCCTTCTCAGTTCCCGGGGGAAAAAAAGGGATGAGCGCACAATTTACGAGTGTTTATGTCTCTTCTCGGCCTAAGACCAACCAGTTCCTTGGCGCATTTACTCAAGGAGGTCCTGGTTCGTTACTCCCTGACCGAAAGAGGGACTCCGACAGTGACCGATGGACGGCCCGGGGGAGGCGGGCTGCACTATCCTGCTCCGGCCGGGCATCACATGTTGCGTGCAGATGGCAATTAGAGAAATTGTTTGGATGGCCAGGAGTCGGGTGACAAAAGACAGATACGTGAGATTATGACTATTTTATGACTCGATTACGACTCAGCTGGGATGTGCATCCTGCAGAATGGACTCATAAAGTGATTATGTTCGATTTATAGCGCTTGGCTGAGTTTTTGGCGGTTATTATGTCAGTTTGCAAGAGCTGGGGGTTCATGATCATAATTTTAGATATGGTCGTGAGAGCGCAAAAATATGTCGGTAATATAGATGATTTTTGCGTACGCTAATTGAGTATTATTTCATTTTTTTCCCCCAAAATCATATTAAAAGCAGAAGAATTGCAAAAATTATATTGCTTCTAATAATTAAAAAAGAAAAAATTTCAAATTAAAATTCTGACGATGATTCCCAACATTATCATTTGATAATCTTTTAGGTACTTTTAGGTCACTTTTATATAAATTTGCTTTACAAAATAATATTTCAAAATTTCCTCTGAGTATATCAAAGTTAGTTTATTAGAAAATAAATTACCTACACAGTAAAAAGTATTTACTACTTAAAAGTAGGCAACATATACCTACATAGTATTATTTTAAACCAGTTGGAAAAAATTACAATTTGTTTGAATACGTAAAATTACATTCTGGATTTATAAACAGATCCAATCAATATTTGCATTTCAAACGGATTTTAATTTCGTCGAATTCAAGAATAGAACTAACGCATACTTTACTAAAGCACAACAAAGTAATCGTATAAAAATGGAAACTATATTTTCCTTTTCCATCTTTAAAAAATTCGTCCCTGAAAAAGTTAAACAATCAATTGCTTTAAAATTTCACTTTTTTAAAAATGTCTCTTAGATCAAATTTGAACATTCATACTTACATCAAATTTCAATAAGATAAACAATGCTTTCAAAAAATTTTAAACTTATCCTTTATGCAAGATAATATTGGTATAAATTCCGACGAAAATTGGGGATTGTGGTAGAAATTAAAAGGGTGTTTAAAAATGTAACTTTATGATCAGCCATTGAATCAAATTTTAGAAAAACTTTTATCTATCCTTGACAACACCCTTCAAAAATTATTAACTTTCTCAGGAAATCGTGCATCATTTGTAGAAGTGTGTAGTAAAACTATTTCTAGCCACCTTTTCCCTCATAACCGATCCCAATGGTCGCAATTAAAAAGCGATAAATTCCGGAATCGGCGGGCGAAATGTAATTCAACTCTTTTTT
Source organism: Machimus atricapillus (assembly GCA_933228815.1). Lineage (NCBI taxonomy): Eukaryota > Metazoa > Arthropoda > Insecta > Diptera > Asilidae > Machimus > Machimus atricapillus. The sequence goes on from OW121785.1 coordinate 11,938,851, forward strand.
ATTTTCTCCCCTTTCCCGAAGGAACAGAAAAGGCTTTGCTTCAGACCTAAAGAAAAAGGGGTTCCTTCCTCTATACGTAACATGAGACTCTTGCATTTGTTCGAATTCTTCACAAAAATCTTTAAACACTTTCCCTCCGGACACTTTCTTGAAGAAAGCGAACGTCGCGATGTTTGTAAACAAATTTGGATATTTTATGGCATAAGTGACTGTGAATGACACGAACACCCTGTTTTATTGGGGCGTCCGTTTTGTTTCTTAATGAACTGTGAAACGCGGCACGCAAGTGATAAAAGCGCCGCGAGAATATTGGAGTTTATATTATGGACAGGCGCAACGCGTCTACTACGTAAAATTGTGATTTATGAACGAGATGTCCCCCAACATCTTTAAGAAAATTATAAGAAGCCCTAAACTTTCTATTTGAATACGTGCGGGCCTACGCAAATAACTATCGAAATTACGTCATTGGTCAAGGCGGTGTCTTAAAACCGCAAAACACTTGTAATTCAATTCGGAAGTCTAACAGACGAAAAGTGGTCGCGGCCCTTAGTATCCGGTTACGTCTAGGACCGGAGGTCTACCTGCTTCGTCTGGTCTCAGAATTTTTAGAGAGAAGAAAAAAAAAACAGGGTAAATCCCTTAAGTTCTTGTAAACTGAGATGCAATCCTGAAAGGACTAATTAGGAATGAATTGGGCATGGGAAAGATTTTTAGTTTTTCCCAAAGGAATTCTTCACTCGCGGGAGGAATTGGAAACATTTTAGTTGTCCTGGGAATATTTTTCGTTTTTATATAATACAAATGCAAACGCGTGAAATAGGTCCGAAATGTTATCGCACTATATTAACGATATCCAGAAAAGAGAGGTTATTATACGACCAAATTTTGCGCTCTCCATATACTAACTAAAATATCTTGAGTCAAGGAATATTTTCAAATTATTTAAAATTTATAGGAGGAGTACTTATAGCATTGTAAAATCATATCAAATCAATGTATGTAGATTAAAACGTTCGATTTCTTGCATTGAACGAAAATAAGACGTATATTTTTTTTTTTTAAACGTGTTTCTTTTATAAACGTTTAGAAAAAGCAGCGTAATATGAAAAGTGATTATACACATGCATTGATACTCTGATTGTGTTTAAAATTTTATTTTAGATTTATTTTATTTTGAATTTTTTTAAATTTAATTCTGATATCACAAATATATACTTATGTATATTATTTTTACTTCATAATTAAAATTGTCTTTATTTTTATTCTGTGCAGATTTCCATTTGATAATACAACTTGTAAAATGATACTACTGTCTCTGTTGTTTTATGAAAAATCTTTGTACACCATTTTATATACGTTTTATGATAAATTTACTTCTCTCAGTTTATATTTAATTAAAATTCGTATTTTACAAAAGAACATAATATCCCAAAAGTAATAGATACCCTTTTCATGGTGTAATTCAATTTTCCCTTCGAGGTAGCTAAGTTGGTTGGAACAATAGGTATACATGACGAATATTAAATATACAAAAGTATCTCTTTTATTGTTCCCTACAAGACCAAATTTTGTTGGTATTCCCTAAAATCTAAAATATTTGAGTAAATGAGTAACACCTCCATAACCACCAAAATTTTGTAGCATATCCTTGTTCTAGTTGACTGCATCTCGGGGTAGCACGGCAAATTCCCACATTAACCACAACTCCTGAAAGGGAGCGAACTTGTCCTCGAAAATTAATTTTCCCTTACTTCCTGGGGGCTCGTAGATATTCCGTGATTTCGTGCACCCGAGAATATCCTCTAAATATGTGAGCAGAGGAAGGCAGGTGTTTTCTATCATATCGAAATTCTAAATTCCCACAAAGTCTACAAAACGTAAATTAAGAAAACCATACCCACAGGAATTCCACAATTTCCCTAAAAACCATTTGCATCTCAATATTTCTGCCCTCGCAATGTCCTGACCGGATTTGGTCGGGAGAATTATTCACGGTTTCAAATTTTTGAATCGCGGCCTGCAGTTGTGCGTTGTTGCGGCGCAATATTTTTACGTAATTTTGCGGTGATGCAACGCTTGCCACTCACGAAATTGGACGCAACGGAATACGGACGGGGAAATGCAGCAGCACCGGGAAGACGGGCCGGGAATCGGGACAAAGCCAAAGAAATGTTCCCGGGGGCCCCTTTTGAGTCTTTTCTTTGGCGGTCTTGTGGACGAAATTTAAAATCAGATTATACCGCGCGAGTGCGCGGCCGGCGAGGTGTGCATACCGCAGGAAGCCTACGGCTGGGGGCTAAGACAGAGCTCGGAATTTGTTCAGTGACCCCTCGGTGACCCCAAGAAGCCGTAAATAGAATTCACGCAGCCGACGTCTTAAGCAAGCGCACAGTAGCTGCCTCTTTAGGGTACTAGAGGCTAACAAAAGCCACTGGACTGGAAGTCGATTTTTGAGCTATTTTGGTGGGTATAGGCCAGTTTTAGCAGTTTTAGAGGAATAGTGGACTACAGAATAAAAACAACATTTTCAAACATTTTGTAAATCAAAAAATATAAGTATAAAAGACGATTTTTTGTTAAGACTGAGTAAAAACGACTAGTGCATGAAAAGACAAATTCAACCGTATTCCTCAATAACGAACGAAGTTTACACTACTAACTCTGTATAAAACCAACTATGCATTTCTATCTCAAAACTTGTTCCATTGCGATAAAGTTTGGTGTCTAAATATACTTTTAACGAATTTCTTAGAAATTAAAAGTTTCTAAACTTATTTTGAAATTATTGAAAGAAAATCGGTCAAGATAACTTCAATTAATGTACAAAATTCTTTATTCTATTTAAAATTTAATCAAAAACAACAAGCAGGTTCCGAAGTCCCATACTTTATCCAAAAAAACACCAAACTGATAACATGCATATAGTCAATGGAATGAAATTTCTAATTTTTTTAATAATACTTTATAAATTGTAAATCTACTCAAAAATTAATTTTAAAAATTTCTGAATAACAATAAAAAATTAGAAAATTAAAGAGAGAAATAATAAAAACAAAAGTAGGGGCATATATAACAAAGATGAAAACAAATTGACTATCCCCGCGACCACTTAGTCTAGCCTCGCAATCTTAGACTCTATCAAGCGTTTTTGGTCAACCATTAGTTCTTGTTATCGATTGGGCCACCGAACAAAAAAAAACAATATTTAATTTAAAAATTTTGTAATTTCGGCTGCTACTTATCAGCGGATGGCATGTTTTTTATTCTCCGGCTACGGATCGTATTCCATGTCTTATTGGCTGGCTGTCCATCGTCTTGATTTATACTTGAGACGGGGTCATCGCAGATACACTCGCCGGAGAATGCGTCAATCTCGCGCATTGTACACGAAATTTTTATCACTGGGAAAAAGTGGATTTATGGGAACTGATAGACGATTTCTGTCAGTATAATTTTTTATGGATTTTCCATAAAATGAAAAGCTGGATAGTTATTGTTATTGCTCAAGATGGGAGGCTGTATCTATGGCCCAGTTCTGAATTTCGAAAAAATTAAAATTGTTTGACTCAAGTTGTCAAATACGTATAAGTACATTTTTTAAATCAGCTGATTTAAATATATGATGAAAAAATTAACTATAACAGACTTTCTAAAATTTTTCAAATTTTTAAAAGCAACCTTGAATCATGTCCTCAATTTATAGCTATTCATATTATTTTGTTCTCATCTTACCCAAAAATCTGAGTAATTTTATAAAAATTTCCTCGTAAAACTAACAAGAAACCAAAATCCATAACGCCTCTCGTAAATTATCTAAGAAAAAAATGTTTTTTCCGAAAAAATTTCCAAAGAAACCGCTGACCAGTTGTACATATGACGGCGGTTTAATATTACAAGAAAAAAGGCCAAATTCGGCGGAGGGTCTGGAAGACATCACCACTTGTTCTAAAGCCATAAACTCAGATCCTCATAACTCTTTCATCTGACTGTGACCTCGTCCTTAAGCGAGCCGAGGGCACAAGTTCTCCTTAAATGCATCTGATGGTCATTTAGATAACTCTTTATCGCGGCAAAAGGGAAGATCGCTTTTTACTCGAACGCGAGATGTTTTTGACTAGACGAAATTAGTTTTTTATGGTACCCAATCAAGATGTGTTCTAAGATATAAATGTTGGAGGTAAACAAAAAATAAATAAAATGTTAGCAAATTTCCGGATAAAAAGAAGAAAAATTATCTGAAGTAGTTTCCCCTCTCGTAAAAATATTTGCACTACAGATAAAAAGGTAAGGCATCGCCCAGATGTAAACAACCCTCTTAAAAATTAATTTGGTACCCAATCAATCCCGTCATCAATTCCTTTTCACCGCAAGAGATCTAAATCAGGTCTTAAGTTTGGCATCGGGCGACTCGCTCCTTTCTATTCAAAAATACTTTGAATGAAAATCAAAAAATCGCTTAAAAAGTGCATTTCACACTCCATAAAAAAGTAATTGGCTCCGCATGTCCTCGAGGATTCCAATAATCTCAGCAGGACACCGGACAATGGAGATGTCGTTCCTGATCTGCCATCGTTTTTATTTATGCGCCTTTTTTTCCGAGTTCCGGGGATTTCGGGATCGATTCGATTCCCAATTCCGCTACCAGGAGAAGAATTGATTTATTCAGGAACCGTAGAAAATGTGAAAGGAGACAAATCAAGAAAATATTCCCGCCGTTGTCCTCCGGTTGCAGGAAAAATTTGCGTATTGTGTCCACATACCTTTCGGTTTTAGGGCTCGTTCGGCTACTGTGCCTAAAATGACCCTTCGTCCCTTGATTACAATCGATTGGCGCAAGGAAACATGCAAAAATTTATTTTTTTCAATTTTTAGTCCTTTCGAAAGGGACAGGACTTGTCGCCTGTCATGCAATTTAAATATCTGGATTGCAGGGGGAATAGATTTTATACTGGCGAGTTTCGTTCCTGTGTGTGGGAACTTTTTCGGGATTTTGAACTATTTTTGTTACGTAAATAGTGCAAAGGTTAGTTCCTTACAGGGGGAAAACAATGAGTCAAAGCAATTGTTACATGTTCTGAATGCAAGAAAAACTTGCAACATTTTACTTGTATATATGAATTAACGGAAAATTCCATAAAACAATTTTATTACAAATATTTCTGAGTAAATTAAATACAACTCTTTCTTCGAAAGTTATATAGGTAATTAAAAATCAGTAATTTTACAAAATATAAAAAATAATTTATGTACCGTCTTTTGCAAAATCCTAAGACAACGTTCAGATATGTATAGAATATCGAATTTAATTTTAGATTTCATATTCAAACTCTAAGAATAGGTACCTACCTAGTTAAAAATATTGAACCACTCTAATGTATCATACTTTTTCTAATTGAAAACTTATTATCTACTCTTTAGTTTATATACGAAAACATATACTTCGTAGGCAGATTTTAATTATTTTAAACTTTAATGTATGTACAACATAAATTTGAAACATTGGGTTTTCTTCACATAGGTACCTACTTATTTTTCCCAAATTTTCAATATTAAAAACCGAACATAATTTGTGATAGACTACAAAGAAGTAGGATACTTAGTTTTAGGAAATGAATTTAAGTAAACGGTGGATTTAATTTAAAATCGTTCGATACAAAAATTAAAACAAGTACTACATATTTATTTCAATAATTGTTTTAAAAGAAGCTGAGCTAAGTCTTTTTTTGTGCTATTTTTCTCATATTTCTCATAACGATCTTATGCTTTTCTGATGTTTTTAACTCAATTCAGGTTATTGAAAGTATGATAACGAACCAAATTCATTACTTTCGATTTATAAAACGGATGGATACTTCCACAAATTGTGTCACTGTTCTCCTTCCGTTGCTCGAACTTCCCACGAAATTAAAATCGCAACAAATTTTTCGTCGACATTAAGAAAGACCACCCATCAGGTTTTAATCGGAGGCTGGCACAACTGCGCGACTCCTGTGACCGCGCGGCGGTGCAGCGGGCACCGGCGATTTGCGGAATACAAAAAGCGGCCGCGTGTATGCGCCAATGCAATCAGCCGGGAATGATTTATTTGATCAACTCTAATTAAGCCGAATTGGCATAATGCTTGTCGCAAAGGTCAATGCTGCGCGCCCTGACGTCGCTCTCGACGTCTTAAGTGGAACAAACCCTTCCACTCCGGCCGATGAAGACGTCGTCGAGGGCGTCTGGCGACATCCACCGCTTTGGTGGCCTTTCAGCGCTAATTTATGTGAGACTTGACTAACATTTGACGATTCGGGAAATGTTTCCCCAAATCAATCCCGCGCCCGGTTTCAGGACAGCTAAAGGGTCAAATTTAATTCATCTTGAAGGTTTCTTCAAGAAATTCGATTGTTGCCCGCAAAGTTGCTCATGGAGTTTGTTGCGGGGCAGTGTAAATGAGAAAATGTCCAGCATTTGAACCAGAATTAGCCAGAAAAACTACTTATAGTAGCCGGAATTCTAGATTTTCTGATATAGATATATCAAAAATTAGGTACTTAATCAATATGCATATTAAAAACTCCTTGAAGTTACGGAATTTTCAAAATTACTGAGTCGAAGTCAGGAGACAGAGAAACATTTAGTTAAAACAGCAATTTTATTCAGGTTTGTGTTTAGTTTTATAGGTAGGTATATATTTTTTTTAAATCCTAATTTTATGTTTTTCGAAAATCGCAGGATCGTAAGTATGTACATATTTTTATAATCGATTATGTCTCAGTTCCAATTTTCTATATATGTAGTTCGCAAATTACGAAAAACCTTTATTTTAACGTATACAGGTATTCTTGAAATAAGAAACATTTTTTTTTAGTTTCTTAAGATATACATATGTACCTATTTATTATCTTTCTCATTATTAAAGTACCTACCTATTGTACGAAAACACCTAACAATGATATCAACATTTTTTATGCTAGTATGATTTTTGAGAATTGAGTTTTTGCACTTATTTTGAACATGAATGTGGTTACAAATTTCTATGTATGCTGTTTTGTTAATTTTTTAAGAAATTTCAAAAATGTGTTGAAGCATTTTCGTTTCCATATTTGCAATCTACGCAAATTCTATTTTATAGTAAAATAAGTGTAAATGTCTACTTATTGATTTTTGTTTTTAAAATTCGGATTTTTAGCCCATAGTGTCGTCGATTTAAAGTTGGCAGCACAATATAGAAAAGGGTCAACTACAAATCGTTTTGAAATTTTCTTTAAAGAATGCGATTGTTGGCGTGGTTCTCACTGCAAGCCGATGCCCATGGGAAAAAATTATGCTAAAACCAGAATTAGCCAGGAAGACGGCCGTCGGGCTTACCGCCCCGACTCGGACAGAGTTGTCCTGGAACTCCGGCGAAATTCACAATTTCCGACGAAGTCGCCGAACTGGTTCCGTGCCGCGAGCTGACCCCCCGACCCTTGGGTTGCTTTAATTTCAGGCGTTCGGGGACCTCTGCACTCGCATGAGGAAATTTACATACGCGCGGCCCCGGCGGCGGCACGGCGGCGGCGTCGGCCGCGAGGATATTGCACAATAACGCACTCCCCGGCCGCGATGGTCGACGTCGTCGTCGTCGTCGCCCGCCAGATGGATGACATGAGACGAGCAATCAGCCCTACCTTTACGATCTCGCGGACCGCGATAATCCGCGCGATCCGTAATCCGCGATCCGCGGTCTTGTTCATCAATGTTCCTGTCGGACAGCAGGTTCGCGGCCGCGACGCCGGATGATGACGGGGCCAGGCGCGCTCGTAAACGCCGCAGACGTAAAGGCAAGTGAATGCGTTCGTTATGTGCGCCGTGAGCGCCTCAGTTCCCTCATCGCACGACGCAGCCCCCGCGAAGGTATCGCCGGCCGGTAACTAAGAGTCTAACTAGAGGTAGGCGTGTGCTAGTCGTAAAATACCTGCAGAGTAATTAGCCATTAAACACCCACCAAAATTGCTGGAATGTAATTTGTTCGCGGTAATTGCTCCGCTCGGTTTATGGGCCAAAATCGCACGAGGGATCTGCCCGCCAGACAGACGCAGACGGAAAGAGCCCCAGCTAATTTATTTGTGAACTATGCTGAGGCATCAATTTTGGTCGGCAGTGTCATGAATTGGTAACTATTATCCCAAGTCAATTTTTTCTTTTGAAAAAATAAATATATGTATACCTATGTATGTATAAAAATTATGTTTATGACTACCAACATTCGTATTTGAAAGTTATGGATCACTTAAAGGTGGTAAAAGGTAAGCTATTTACACTTGAATATTAATTTCGAGAAATAACCAGCTTCAATATCCAGCGGCAATTAAAGATTTTAGTGGGGTTCGAGAACTCCTGACATTAATCTTCAGGTCATTTTGCCATACTTTAAAAAACGAAATATTTCGCACATGCTAGGAATGCCTTGTTATCTACGTACTGTTCTATGCATAAATCTTAAAAGTAACGCTCTTAGTGATTCTTCTAACTATTTAAATGTATAGTAACAAAAAATCCTAGTCATCAAATACTTAATTTTAATTCTTTTACTAAGTATTCTGCAAAGTTGATATGATATAATATCATAGCAAGTAAATATTTATTATTTATTTGTCTATGATTATATATAATACATTACATTAAGGTATTTTGTTTCTTTTATATTTCTTTTTTATAACTATTATTACTGATAATATATGTAACGCTTACTCATTAAGTTTTTCGGGGTAATTGGGTGGTTTAGTTTAGAGGGTTGAACGTTTCGGTTGAAAGTATGCCATTCCTGAATTGTGATTCGAATCCCACATGAACGCTAAGTAGTTAAAAACAAAAAGCCGACCATATGGTCCTAAAATTAATAAATAAGAAACAAACAGCTGTCTCTGTTGTTAAAATAATCCGATAGAAAATCCAATAAAAGTTTTTGGCACGTTACGTTCAGTAAAATTTATTGAAATAAACGGAACTAGAGTAAAATTATTTATTGCGTAGATAGTATAACATAGTAAAATTATGTAAAATTATTTTAAATGGAAACATGAACTATAGTAGTTAGATGTAAAAAAAAGAAAGGAGGTTGTTAAGTATTCAATATACCGTGAAAATGTTAAATTGATCGAATGAATGTTTTTAAAGATATCCTTACCGTAGTATTGACTCAAAACTATACATTTTATATCATATTCACAGTATTTTTCAAGATCATTTCAAAGTAATGAATGAATATTTTAAAATCATTAAGCTTTTGTATATATGTACATACATATGCATTTTTTGCTAATCAAAATTGCCGACTTTTTAGTATCTAACGACGATTATGATAATATCTTTAGATTCTCGAATTCCAAAACGCAATTTGAAATTGTACAGAACAGCGCAAAGTAAACATGGCCTTTATCATTTCACCTGAGTGTTTACCTTGCTTACCCGCAAGTAGCTACCACAGCTTAAGCAAACAGAGGGAGTTTGCTCTACCCAAGGTGCCAGTGGTGCACCAGTGTCAACTGTTTCTTTATTAATTATGATCTTTTCCCTCGTTTTTTCTTTTCCTTCCATTAAAAGCAAAATATTTACGAGCGGAAGTAAGAATTTGTTGTGCCCGCGTTACCTCAAGATGCAATGAACCGCTCGGTTGTTCTCAAGACCCGCGAGATTTTATCGAAGAAGCTGTCGCCGCCGATCTTCCCCCGGGGCGACACAACGCAAAAGAAATGCGGAAGAGCCTCTTTGGATTAGTTGCGATCGTTGCGAGCATCTTCCACAGTTTTCTTAAAGTCACCTCCGCACTTCATAGCCTCTGAATCTGAAGCGTGTTTTTCTCACGACTTGTCATAAGGCAACGACTTCCAGTCTGCGGACCGTCTACCACCGCCAGGAATGTCCGGGACTTCTCACGCGCAATATCCCGACTATTCCCAGATGGGCCATTTGTAGAAATTTTCAACATTTTTACAAAGTTTTTTTCCTTAATGCGCCTCATTTGAATATCGGCTGCTGGATTGCATGTGGACCGCCACCATCTTCCGGTTTTCCTGCACCGAAAAAGGATCACAAGGATAGTTTTTGTCGGCAAAAAAGGCGAGCAGCCGGTCACACGCTCTGCGGTTGCGGGAGTATGTCCGGAGGTGGCTCAACATCTTCTTCAAGTGGCTAAGGGGGCCCACCTTTGATGCGACTCCTCTGGACGCCGCCGCCGCCGCTGCCGCAACCGGAAGGGACCAATTCGTTTCAAATTGTTCCCGAAAATATTGCGCTAAATGCCCGTGCGACAAGGTTAGCCCGAAATTTGACTTCTTTATTAGATCTCGGGTGCTATACGCAATGTTCGGGAAAAATTGCAAATAAATAAAGACATATAACAGACAAAACCGGGCATCTGGTCCGGCCAGACAAAAGGCCACAAAACATCCTGCAGGAATAGTTTACGGCCGTGACGGCATTGTTTGGACGATGTCCACTACGAGTGACATCACCAACACCGCCTCCACCGGCACACGCAATTTAGTGAAATATGCGACTGTCCTTTGTCCGGCGGTCACTCCCCGGGTTCTGCCCGTCCGGGGCTGTTTGAACTTCCGAAAGCAATTTCATGGCCATTTTGCGGGTGTTAAAAGTTAATGGTAATAGACGCATGCCGTCGTTTGTTACGGATGAGGGCCTGAATGAGAAAGGTACACAAAACGCAGGTAGACTCAGCTTTAGTTCTATAAACAAGGGTAACCAATCACCATTTTTTTCCACAAATTAAACTAATAATGCAGTTTAATTATGATTGTTGAAAACTTTAATGTTGTTAAGGTAACTGCTATATTTCAAATATACCTACACTTTTCCTATAGTACCTAATAAAACGATTACAATAAAGATAGCATAATTCTTTGGAGATTGATTATTTCCTGTTTATATGTATAACCAAAAAAAGCTAAGTAGTATGGTAAAAGATATCCAAAGAAGAATATTCTAAAAAGATATGTAGATGTTTTGGGCTTTATAAAAAAAAATCCACGTCTTAAAAGGTGCCACTTTGTAGTTCTATAGTCGAAAAATGCAACTAAGTGTGTATTTCATTAAAATGTTTATATAACATACTACTTCATTTTTGGGAATTATAACATTAAATATTAAAACTGACTGACTTCCTTAAATCTGCAAAACTTATTCGGTAAATTTGTGGTATACTCATAGTAGAATTAGTTAAAATTACCTAAGTGAAAAATAGGCTCGCTTTTATTCTCCTCTTTACGAAATTTAAAAAGGTATTCGTCCATTTACACAATTCAAGCAGCTTAAATGATATTAAAATTAAATTCTTATATTTTTTTAATGTATTAAAAATAGATATGTAAATATGTTAACAGTTACAATTCTTGCTATTTAAAATAAAAAAATAAATAATAATAATAATTATTTGTCTGTTGTCATTGCGTATAAAATTTACTTGTATAACATTTTTTACTAACTAATTCGAAATAAAATTTTAGTGATACTAAGCCACCGTTAGAGTTCCATATTCTTTTTGATTGGTTATAGTATACTCAATTCCTAAAAACTCGATTTAATGTGTATTTTTTTAACTACTACCAGCGGAATTAAATATGGATCAATATTTTTTAGATGATACTTAGTTAGTAAAGAATTTTAAAAACCACATTTATTTATCCGAATTAAGTCAATTAGCATATTAAAACTATCTATGAATTTCAAACTGTATGCTGTATAGTTCGATGTGCGAAACTATAAAAAGGAAAATTCTGTCGATCATTTATTTAAATTGCAAATAAACTATTTGAATAGTAATCTTCTGATGGTATTAAAACAAGCAAAATTGTTTTTAAAATGTATATGTTCTATTCTAAGGATCTTTTAGCATTTGAATTGACTAGTGAATTTACTAGTTTTTCTAATTGATTTTAGAGTTCAAAACCTTTTTGCGGGGGTAGCAGGCGCCTACTTGCAGCGTTCCAATGGCCGCCCGCGGAGGTGTGCGATGTCCGCCGTAAAGCTGCAAAATAAATTCGCCTCGTTTTGGGGACTTGCAGCGAACGCCGTGGCCTCTTGCGAGATATGAGAACGCTCGGTTAATTTGCAGTTAAACGAGAAAGCAACTAGTCCCCATTAAGCCGTAAATGGAAGTCAAATTACAGGGGACAGCCGGACAGGGCCTTATCCCGGCATCCATCGGCTGGGCCCACCATGCTGCGGTGGTAAATCACAGCCCACGGCAGTCGGCAATTAAATGGCAGTTTTTTATAAATAATTCGTCGATTAACACAAGAAATCACTTTACATCGGGCTGATTATCTCTTTGACATTTTCATGTCGACCAGCCGGGTCTGGGCCCTAAGTGCACGCGAGGCCCTATTCACCGCGCATTGGGTAAATGTCACGGCATCGACCCCTCAGCCCTATGTCTGTGTGGACTCCCGCCCCCCCTCCACCCGGTGCGTGAACTTTCGTCGAAATCATACCCAATTAGTTAAAGCACCCATCAGTCACCCGCCCCCGCGCAATGCCCGGGTACACGGCCCAACTTATGAACCTTATGAAAATTCAATTAGCACTTTCCCAGTGGCCGGGCATCCGAAGGACGTGGGCTTCCGTTTTCGAGCGAAACAAGCGAATACGGGTGCAGCGGGGGTGCGGGGGGTGAGTCGTCCTGTTACGGATCGGACCCTTGGGGGTACTTTTCCAGGCCGCACATGAGCCTCCCGGTGACGAGACCCACGTGAAGGGCTCCGGTGAGCAGCCAATAATTTTTACTAGTAGTCAACTAGTGACAACAACAATTACCCAAGTGAGCCGTCATGGGGTTGCTCGGCCCGGCGCAACCCTTCGGGCCAACCTGCGTAAAACTTTGATTGAGTACACCCTCCGGGATCTAAGTGCTCTCTCTCTCTCCCTCCCTCCCTCCTGGTATACCCGTTACATATACGGTACCGCAGCCAGGACATAACGGTGCAACGTTCACCGTTCACCCCGGGGTGTGCACCCTGTACATGCGGGATATCATTTATCGGGATAGCTCCTGTCGACGAGAACGACGGTGGCCAGTTGTCCTGGTCGTCGATGGTGGCGCTGCGGCTTTTGTTGGCCGCCACCATGTGGTCTGGTATGTGGCCACAGTTGAGGGTGTAATTTAATGAGACCGCAAATGTTCGGCTCGATGATTAAAAAACTCAACTGAGGGGGTGGCTACGAAACATGATGGAGCACGAGATAATTCTCGGTTCATTTTTTTTTTTTAATTTCTTTTTTGGTACAGGGTATGAATACGAGTTTTTTCGCTAATTGGAAACGCGGACATTGGTTTTTTATCAGGTCTAGGTTTTGTATTGAAGAGGGTTTCAACAAGCGTCAAAAGAAAAGTTTGATAGATACATAGTTACCTACATATTCAGATAAAAAGATACTTTTGTAATACCTTTTACAAAAGAGTTACTTTGACGACCACTCCCCCCAATCGAAAATGTTAGCCGCACCTGAACCACCCAACTCATTTCGATCTAATCCCCCTGAATGGGATTCCTTTTAGGCTGATCGAATTCGAATCAAAATAGAAAGTAAACAGGCGTCAACCAAAAATTTTTTGGAGGCGTCTCCAAGCACAGAAATCTCACCTTATGCGACCGCTCCGCTAAATGATCAATTAACACTGGTCCCACCGACCCAGAGCGCTCTTAATTTAAATATCACGAAGAAGCGCATCATAGTTTTTTTTTTTTTTTGTCGAATTATCTTTTTTAGTATTTTTTGTCCCACCATTCCAATTACCATGATGAAGGACGCCTGAAGGCGCGAGTTTATTTAAATATTATTCTTCGCTTTTATCATTTTTCACTTTCCCATTGTTATTTTGCATGATGGACTTGAGGCTTGGACTGATGATTTTCCATCAATCAGCCTTTAATGCTCGGCTTATTAACCTGTCATACCTGAAGTGTCAATAGATTTCGATTACTTTACTTTTTCTCTCTTTTCTTTTATTTTTTCTAGACTGTAATTCTTTTTTCGGCGGTTTTGACTTTGCTGGGTGTCGGGTCCCAGACTTTCGAGGTTATCACTCCTCATTATAATTTTTTTTTTTTTTTTATTTTTTATTTTTTTCTTTGCTTAGTGCCACGAAGATGAAGTTATTCATCGATGGCATTCAGTTCTATAGTATAATCGACATTTTGTTTTGATTAATTGTGTTTGGGATTTTTCTTTAGTTCTTTTTTTTAAGAATTTTGAAATATACCACAGAGATTAAATGCATTATGGGCTAAATTACGAAACCTTTCCTTAATGAGAAGTTGCAACAATTTTTTGCATTTAGCTAACAACTTTTATTTTTTGGTTTTTGTAAAATTGATGAAATACTTATTCGTTGGTATTTTCTTAAGATATTTTTAAAATTGAGTACGTGTTTACAGCAATATCATACAGATATTAAGATTTTTTACTTTTCAAAATTGCTTTAGGATTAATGTTTCAAATGAAACCAACATCAATCTTGCAGCAGCGCTATTTTAAAATTACAATAGGGGCTGATAAAAACGAATATTACCACGGTTACATGGCGGATTGAGGACTTGACTTGAGATTGCACTGACAGTTCAATCCATGGCGCCAGCTTGCGTACATGAGAGCTTAACTTCAAGCTGGCTTGAAAATATATTTGACACTTCGTCCAAAAATTTCATTTAGCCATTCCGACACGAAAAGATTTTTGATTCTGATTGTCTTGATTCAACATTTCTGACAAGAAAAGAACACATAACTGACTTGAGACACGACTGACAACTACTTAATGTAAAAACTGAAGCGCTCAAGACGTGGTTACATGGCTTTCAAGTCGACTTAAAGCCGGCTTCAAGTCTGCATATAACCGTAGTAATTTTGACTTAATAAAAAAAGTCACTGAAATAGAAATTAATGATTTTCGGATCTATTCCTTCACTTATGCCAGAAGACTTCCCTTAGCGCCAAATAAAACTAGAAACTTCCAATTATTGTGGAAGAGCAGAAATTTTCAAATATACATATATTGGTACCTACACTTGGCTAAATTTATGTATATTAAGTGTGAATTTGTAAATATAATTACTTTTTTTTTTGTGTAATAAAATGCATATCGTCGCAGAGTAGGTACTGTTATGAAAAAATTATTTGACATGAGTAATATTCGTTACTTAGGTACAAAGTATTCTCGGCAGTAACACTTTTACTGCATGAAATACTTTCACAAAATGATTGCGCTGAAATTTGATTTTAATGAGGAAATTTGCTTCACAGATTTACACCCGTTTGACTAATTTTACATATCATATACGCCTTTCTATATATCAATTTTCTTTTAAAGTCAGTATATAAGTTTCTAGTCTAGAATGTATAAAATGTGAAATTTTATGTTTGTACTTTTTAAATTTAAATGACTATGGTCACGTAATGGGACAAAACTTAATTACCAGACCGCAATAAAGCAAAGAACATGACTTTTATTAACTTTCCCATAAAAACTGCAGACTATTGAAATTCCCATAAGCAAACAGCAATTTAAAAATTGTTCCTATTCCACCGATTTTAATTTGAAAAAATCAAAAAACGAACTTCCTGTTGCAAGTCAGATGTGCAATTGTTTCCGAAATCGTTCGAATCACCACGCAACTGGACGACTGACAAAACAGAGCAATTATATGCTATTAAGTGTCTGTCGGGGGTGTTCCAATAGCGGAGCACCCTTAGCCGCGTAGGGGGTGCCTGGAGGGCTGCTGACGGACAAGTGTTGCGCTCCGATGGCCAAGAAGAAGGAGTCCACTTTGTTTTGTAAAATTCCCACACAGCTGAGGGCCAGAGAAAACCGCAATCACACAAAAATCAGCCCTCGAGCGGCAATTGTCCCTTGACGAGGAGAGGCCCTTCGGCCGCGGCAGGATGTGTGTGATTTCTTTTTATTTATCTATTTTTATTTTTTTTTTTCAGGAAATGTGATTTATGGTGAACAACCCTTCAGTCGTTCACGAGACGATGAATTCGGACAGGTGATTTCGGTGCGATGACTGTCGAGGGCTGTGTCGAAATTTGATTTTTCCTGCTCGACGGGAAAAACCCTTCACCCACGCAATCACCGGTGGGGGCGGCTTTTTGGCGGTTTCAAATAGACCCGGAGGATGAAAAGGTGGCTCACGGGGGTTGTTTCCGTCCCCGCGTCTCCCAGCAGCAGCAGCTGGCAATTTTCAATGAGTTCCGTCAACGGATCGGGGAAAATTTTTCATACAAAATTCACAGAACGTCCTCCGACTGCGTCCTGATTTTGATCAAATTTGCGTAACGTGTGTCAAGTGGAGCGGAAACGCCTCGTCCTGCTCGCTTCTTATCTTCGTCTTGGATGTGGCGCACCAAAGAAAATTAACAAGGCGTGAACGCATTCGAAGATGACGCTGATGACGGACTACAACTTTTAGGGCTCTGCTGCACATGCAAATGCCTTCCACACATTCTTTGGCGGCTTTCCCTAAATCTGAAAATTCTTTTGTGCCTTTGACGCAACTTTTTTTTTTTTTTTTTGTTGCCACCCGGCGTCTCATAGCTGCGAAATCCTCTTGCCGTGCATAATCAAATATTTATATCGCGTCTTGCATTGTTGCATCGTTTGCATTTACCTGGATTATTTTTCTAGAGGCATAATGGTCATAAGGGAGATTTGCAACCATGCTTCCTGTGTCCGGCCGTGTGAAAATATTTCAATATTAGCTCAGATCAGACTTTCATCAGACGTTTTTAGGGATTCTTTTTTCGACATTTTTAGGACTGTTTCTTGAGAATTCTTTAAAGGAATGAACTTCATTAAATTTGTTGACCTTTTATTTTGTTAAAAAGTAGAGTAGGCTTGAGCCTTCTCAAAAGGAACAATCGTCTAAACAATATCGATAAACAGAAAAATTTGTATAAAAAACTTTTTTTAAGGGTATATGTACCTAAAGTTTTTAAGGAAGCATAAGATGATGTTAAGTGTTTTGTAAAATATTCCCTTTTTTACAAAAGAGCGATTTTCTTTAATGATAGGTATACATACCTAATTATAAATTCTTGAAAAAATATATTTATAACACCCATAAGCAAAATATTTTAAATCCAGGTAAGTACGCCGAGGTCACATATTATATAAATATTTATAAAATCAGTGTGGTAAAAGACCGAAAAATTAAAATGAAAGTGTACAAAAACGCCAGAACTACTATAGTTTTCATAAAAATAATATAAAGTTGTAAGCTCTACCAATTTGAATGCTTTAATTTTAAATGAAATCCTGAGCAGCTGCTTCGAATACGTTACATTTCCTATACATATATACATAGGTGGGCATTAACTCGTTAATCCGTTAATCGTTAATTAACGAAGTTAACATTTTGATTAACGGATTAACTTTTAAGTTAACTTCAAAAAGTATTAACGCTCTTGTTAACTTCCGTTAAATTGCACTTCCGTTAATTTAGTCCGTTAAGCCCGTCCTTACTCAAAAAGATTTGTTAAGACTTAATAGCTGCGTTATTTTCACATCGGATCCAGTTCTAGATTTGGCAAGAAATTTTGCATTGAATTGAAATTTTAAAGACTGTGACGTATATAAAGATTTTAAAATTTGCGAAAGCGTATCAAATTGCCAAACTTCAAACCCATACCTAAGCTTAAACAAATAAGTTTTTGGATTAAGTATTTGACGTAAAATGGGTATAAAATCCAGGCAATGATTTTATTTTCACTAATGTCATGTTTCCATCACCCGAAAATCTCGATATTTAAAATAAGCGATTGTAAAGTGTTTCCATCTGATAGCGCTATTTAATTTGATATTTCAAGTGTCATATTTTAATTATTTTCAAAAAGCTTTGTGCATAAAAAGACAGTTTTAAAATGAGTGAATATCAACAAATTCTTATTAGCCAACAGTTGGACATATATGTACATATGTGGTGGTGGTATATATATATTATTTTACCACCAGTCATTTTGTCAATTTTAACGCCTGCTGAATAAACTTTTTGGGGATGTCACAATGAATTTAGTTAGGCTGTGTGCGAAATCTCTTTCGAATATCATTTCGATCATTTCAATCATTTCAAATGACAAAACTTGGGAAATGTCAAGAAAAGTGTGCGAAATCTTTGACGTATCATTTCAACTGTCAAGGTACCGCACTTTGTTTTGGAAATATTGTGGTGTAATAATATAGATTGTTTTATAGGAAGAGGAACTTTATAATGGATGTGGAATTAATGGAAGAGGAGCAAAATTTCATATACTTAGTATTTCTGCTATTAAAGGTGTTACAAGTGTTTATTAAATACGACGAGTATTTAATTTCAACTGTACACAATGCAAGGTCGATAGCAAGACCTATGAGGGTACTATTTAAAAATATTAAGTAAATTCGATTAAATATATTCATCCCAATTTTGTCTGCTTTGAAATGATACGAACTGTCATTGAAATGTTCGCTCTGAGGTGTATCATTTCGGCGCCATCTTGTTTTCGAACATGAAATGACCGAAATGATCGAAATGATATCATTTCAAGAGATTTCGCACACAGCCTTAATTCTGATTGAAGATTCTCTCGAAATCTCAAGACCTCAAAATCGACTACTTGAATGGGAAATCCAATAGATTGTCATATGGATTTCGCGAATTTTCACAAAATCCCAAAATTTTGGGGATATGAAAACATGGTATAAGTAAACATTTTTTGATATGTATAATTACCTACTCATTAATTTCAATTCAGAGCAAAATTTCCTGCCAAATCTAGACCTGCATTCGATATGAAAAGAACTGCTATCCCGCCTAGTGCTGCAGTAGAACGTCTTTTTTCTACAGGCAAAGGTATTTTAAGGGCTAAACGATCATTGTTGTCGCATGACAATTTTAATATGCTAATTTTTATGAAAGGGAACATGCACCTAATGCAAAATTATGATGAAAAATAAGTAGCCTTTTATTCTACGTACTTATTTTTGTCTTATTTACCTATATATCCCAGCCCAAAAGTTTTGTACGGTTAACTTTTAACGATTAACTTTAACTTGCGTTAAATTTTAGTAAATTGAACGCTTTAACGATTAACGAAGCTAACTTTTTAATTAACGGATTAACGATTAACGAAGTTAACTTTTTGGTTAACTGTGCCCACCTATGCATATATACCATACGCATACCTTAATTTACCTAATTTGAACTCTTGACCTACGCAAAAATAAATAGCTTCTAGAAAATTCTACCAGAAGTCTTATAAAACTTACCTTAAAAAATAAAGCAGCATTGTCCTTTTCCGGCATCACACATTCCCATGAAATTAGTCCAGTAAAGAAATTAAATTAGTTCACTCCAATGTCCTGTTTATCTAGAAAGGAATAAATTACAATAAGTGTAACTTTTTACGTAAGTGGTCAGCAGAGGGACAGGGATTAAGGGCACCTATTCTAAAAATGTCGTGAGTACCTTTTCTTAGGTACTATATCCAAATTAAGAAAAGAAAACTTATTGAAGCGTGAAGGTCAAGCAGGTCAGTTTTTTTTTCTAAGTATTGTGACAATTTTTTTGTATCATAATTCCATTAACAAGGCGTGAAGTTCTTGGGGTTCGTTCTTACTTTGTGAGACAGATTACATTTTTTGTGCAATTTTTCTATTAATGCATTTTTTTAATTGAAAATTGAAAAACAGTTCGTTTTTGATGCTGTATAAAGGAAATGGAACTTTATGGGAATTTGAAAATAAATCAAAACGGATTAATGTAATTTTTAAAATTTTCGGATTAATGTCATTTTTCAAAATTGTTATATAGATTTGTAATAGAAAAGTTTAAGTTTTACCAAAACCTTTAAAGAAATAAAAATCGGTGTACATTCAATCAATCAACAAATAGTTGAAAAACACTAAATTTCAGGTGCACTCTAATTCAATGTCACTCAACTAAAGCAGACGTTACGCAACAATCCACGCGTAGGCAATAAAGTTAAAAACTAAAAGGGGTTGTCGTGGTATTTTTAGAAAATCCCGAAAATGCAAGGCATTCCGGGAGAAAACCCTTCTTCCCCGATAAATGCTATGGCACCAGAGCGATTTATTGTCACATTAAGATAACTTTCTAGATTTTGATTCTTTTTTTCTTTTTTTTTGTGTTAAAGGAAGGAAGTAGATCTGGTCCTGGTATATCCTGGGGCAGGTGCACCTCGAGAAAAGGACTTCCATGGGCCGAGATTCGGGATAGTTCTTAAAAATCGTAAAAACTAAAAATTATTTTCGAGGATTATGCGAGCAGCCGCACTATAAGATACCACCTTTAATTTCCCTGAAAGTTGTGGGGTATTTTAGAGGTTTAGTTTCGGTAAGAGTCCCAGAATCCTACAAAATCCCTGGGAATTCCTGGTAAGACAGCTAATTACCAGAATTATCACATCTCCGATTTATGTTGCTCACCGATGCAGCATAATGCGCGCGTTTATTTTAGCTGCAGGCGGGGGTGGAGGCGACTGAGTCCCATCTTAAGACATATGCCTTTTGTGCGTATTCGGGCTCAAGTGGAGGAACAGATGTACAGCATAAAAATGTTAAAAACGTGAAATAGGGAGACAGTTGAAGTGCACGGCCGTGCAGATGGGGGGAGAAAGTAGTAGACGAGATTGACCCGGAGATGACCCAGGAAGACGTAAATAGAAGCATCCGCACATATGTAAATTTTTCAGGCACAAATGCAACCTCGATTGGATCAGTTTTGTGCCACGCTAATGGGACTCGAAAGATTTTCTCCCTATTATCCAGAAGATGGTCGCGGCGGGGGCGCGTTCTTAGGCCCTTCTTACGGGCGCTTCTTCCTCATGATCCCCGGTCGTTAAGGACGACATCGCGCGTTGATTAATGGGAAATTTTAAAATAAGGCGATGCCAGCGATTATTATACGATTTGCTGAGCCATTGCCCGCCCGTTGCGCATCGCGACGCAACCATCAGACCACCGCCGCCGCCACCGCCGCCACCGCCACCGCCCGGCCGTCTTCATTTTGTTTATTTATAAAACTCAATTTGATCCGGATTTAAGCCGCCTTATCAGACGCGGTTTAGCTCCATTTTTGCTTGCGTCTTATCGCAGACGCGGAGCTCTATCGCCGCTCCGCTGATTTCAGCAGTCGACGAAAACGCTCACAAACATGTTTTGACTCACAGAAAGAGGTCGCGGGCGGCGATAACCTCAAGGAATCTTATTAAAAAGAGAACTTCTTTCGGGGGGGAAAAATTATTATAATGTGAGTCGCGCACGTCTTTGCCCAATCCATCAGCTGCTAAGAAGCCAGCTAACTCGGCTTAGCCAGACTCTGGTTTTGCGATGAGGATGTATCTCCAGAATGCGCGATTATTTCAGCTCCGCACGAAAGATTATCTGTGTCTCGAGAAATTTAATTGGCTTCACAAAGTGCTCTTATATAAATGAAAATGTTTCAATTGCTTTGCCTGGCATTATTATTTTTTTTTTATTTTGCAAAGTTTGCATAACAAAAATTTTTACTTATTCTGTGGCGACAACGCGCAATGAGAGAAAAGGAAGTATATGTAATTTTTTCATTCGTTAAATTTTGCCGCCAATCAGAAGATATGAGCAATTTGGAGTATTATCGGCCATTTTTTTTTTCAGTTGCGATACAATCAAATAAATTATCTCTTATTACAGTTACCACAAAAAATTTTTTTTAAAATAATTAAGTAGGTTATAGCAGCTATCACTTTCTGGTGTATTGTAAATATATTTTTGATTAAGTTTATTAATTGTGAAGCTTTGACTAAAGCAATATTTTATTAATACTGATCAATTCTTGTGATAACAAGGAAATATTCTATTTTGAGGACGTCTGATAATAAAATAAACCTCTTATTTTACTGACCTTATCAAATTTAAGTATTTTTAAAGTAGGTACTACATATTAATCCCGCATAAAAATATTGTAATTAAAATAATGTTGGTCCTCCACATAGAATTCACTGTAAATTTAAGTGTTTTAATTCAAAACGACTAAACGTTTTTAACTAGATGTGCTAAATTTTAAAACGTTTTTTAGCGTTCTAGGTATTAAAACATATAATTTGTTTTATATCAATTTCTAACTTGGATAAATGTATAATTGAAATTAGTTTATAATAAAATTTTATGCATTGAATTCTTATTTATTTTATAAGAATCAAATTAAACACAGCTTGGCTTGACTCTATTTCTTTTATTTTGAAATTCATTAATTACTTTAATTTCAAAAATTACAGTGCTCAGAAAAATTTTTAAAACATTTTATTTTGTGAACGTTTGATTTCATTAAAACGTCTAAAACATATTTTCGGTTAATACATTTTAAACCTTTTATAATAAAACATTTTTAGATTTTAAATTAGTAAAGACATGCTATTGTAGATTTTATGTGTGAACGAATATTAACTAACAAGCGGTGTTTCATCGATTTCGATTTGAAGTTTATAGATTAGATGATATCCCAAACTTATTTTTTAGCAAGCCATGTCTGTGCATTAAAAATTGTAATATTTAGATACCTACCAGTTTTCGTAATAAAAAGGTTGAACAAAAACTTTAACGTTTTAGTAATTTTTAAATATTTAGAAAGGTAGAGTATTTAAGAATTCAAGGAGATGGCTCAATTACTGCGAAAATAAATTTGCATTTTTTATAATATTACCATAAAAGTAATGAAGATGAAGCACTCTAAAGTGGCAATTAAGCATAAAAAACTCTTGAGCAATTTTTGCAATTAGTCGTATACTAAATAAATTTTAAACCCCAAAATCCAAAACTAGTAAGAATTTCAATACTTTTTTTAGCAATTTGCTCATTGGCAGATAAAATACGATTTTTAACAACTGTGTATAACTAACAATAAAAATTTATGCCTTATTAATAAAAACCCTATAAGCCAATTTCCCCTTGAGACCAATTTCGTCCGCAATCAGAGCAGTCCAATCAAATTATGAGCTATCATATCACAGCTACTCAAATTACCGGCCTCGAACTTTTCCCTGTTCATAATGCGGCCAATAAATATTTTCGTGTCATTTAAAAAAAAAAAAAAAAACATCGGAAAACAAGAAAACGCCAGAAGTCGTCCAAACCGAAAGGGGTTTCGTTACCCTGCGTCTTCCTGCGTGCCTTTTTGGCGTTTCTCATTTCAAGGAAGAAATCGTCGCAACGGATACCTCACCACCGCACCACGTCGCACCACAATCCCGCGTCGTCTGTCGGACGAAAGAACGAACCCCACGCAGGTGGCGTCGGCGATAGGGCCGTAATTTAACGCATTTTACGTCCGACATTTGATTCCTTGACGATCACAATTTTATACGAAGGTAGGCGACTGACTGCTCCCGGCCGATTTCCCAGGTGGGGACGGCGGATAACGTGCCAAACGGACGGAAGTCGTTACAGGTAAACTGGTAACTGCCACCGGGCGGCGATGACGGCCTCGATGGGCCGCTGATGGCCCGTGATACCATCGCGTGAATATCATTTACATCCATTCGCCCCACTCGGCGGTGATTTAATCGATTCGCTGGGCCCCGTCGCTTGTGAAACTCTCCAAGGAGCTAATTGGAGTCGGCTTTCGGGAGGGAACAGGAAGGATCGAGGTGAACGAGGTTTTGTCGGGCAGGTGTGCTGGATATGAAAATTTAAGGGATTTTAGGGTGACATCTAACCATAGTAGAAAACAATTCGATTCATTACTATCTTAAAAACCTTTCTTCAACTCAACTACAAATTTTATTGAGGTATCTACTAGCCGACCCGTACCCGCGGCGTTACATGAACACAACGACATAATTTCAAATTTGTCATAATATCATAAACCATCATAAACACATCACTGCTAAACATTTTCCCGTCACTCTTTCCCCCTCCCCACAATTTTAAAATGCGCAACATGTCCTTAAAATTGCATCTCAATCGGATAAGTGTTTTTTTGGCGTTTAGAATTCCGTAAATTTTCGCAATCGTTAAACATTTAAAAAAAATAAGTTGCTTATGTCACTCATGACAACTTCGTCTTCACGTCTGTAAAGTTTCCTAGAAGTCGGTCTAGCCATTTCCAAGATTATCTCGAACAGACAGACAATGACTCATCCCAATGTATGATTTAGTCCACAAATCAATCAAAACCTTAATCGAATCTTTTGGAGAGTAAGTCCAAGAATAAGAAACTTGCTTTTCTGCTTTTAGGAAATACTTTCTTTTTTTTGTCGCTGTTTTTTTTATATTAATTAATTCCACTTAATACATGGAAGAGCAAATAAAAATCAACGCTATAAGAATTCTATATACATACATATTATATATTGAACTTAATTTTGATCCTTAATAAAGGTAGTTCACTTTAAAAAAGTTTAGGAGGACCCTGTGAAAATTTAACGAAACTATCACATTCACATAAAATTTCGAGGATCTTAAAGTTCAAATAAAGTAAAATAAAAAATGGACCAACAAAAGATTTTGGGACTGTGGACTCTAAACCGAAATAAAAGTTTTAATCGGAAAGTTTACAAATTACTCAAACATTAGGTACTCTACTTACATAGACTTCAAATTTAACAAATTCAACGAATTTTCAGATTAAATAAAATCCAACATTCTAAGTTCCGATCGATATATAGAATGAAAATTTAAAATATTTGAAAATGAAAAGTGATGTTTTGTTCAAATAGCAAATTAATTCATTTGTAATTTAATCCGATCAAAACCAGAAACAGTAAAACAATTTGATTACATTCAATTTCATTATGAAACAAAATGCTATTACCACAAAAATCTACTGAAGATAAAATATTAAATATTTTGTGATTTCTGCTGAAACGGAGCATGATATAATATTTGATAATTTTCAGAAGTCTAAACTCCAGGAAGTTAAGATTTTTCTAACAAAAGGACGGTTTTAGTTTTGGTTTTTCTATCCATTACTCAACCGAATAAGGATGAAATGAGGTTTTATGGTCATATCAAATCTTTTGTCGGAAATAATCTCAATATTACCTTGGAAGGAGTTTAAACTCAACCAGCGATAAAATGAACTATTATTCCCTACCTTGTCGGCTTTTTAAATAAAACAAGAAATTGCACCTGACCGCTGTGATACGGGCAGAAAACTATAAAGTTGAATTGCCCTTATTAACCCCCCGGAAGCGTTTAACTCCTGAACTCACCTGGATCCGCATTTACGCATCTTTCCCAATGCGACTAGTTATGGCGCTCGCAATCTCAAGTTCACGACCGAGTCGCGGCGCTAACAAATTGCGCCAGCATCGGGCAATTCGCGCATCTAATTGAATCTGCTCACCCTGTAAATTAGTGTCGAAAGATCCGCACAGAGTGGCAAAGGACAGAGGTCCACTTTTTTCCTTGTCGCAATGCGGCGCCGCGAACCCAAGCAGAGCGCTATTTCGCGGTAAGAAACTTACCAATCTCGTCGGATCGCGCCATTCCGATGAACGTCCAGTTCCACTAGCCAGCTCCCCAGAGCCGGGACATCGGAGATTTCGAGTTCGGGGAATCAGAGGTCACCCACTACCAGTGGCAACCGCGATAAGATAGCGGTACAGTCGCGATAGAGAAGCATCATCATATTACCCCGCCTCGTCCCGGAATAAAATCGCCTCTGGAAGCCCTCTGGTCGCGCAGCTTCTACTTAAAGACGTAATCTGAGACGATTTAAGAAATCCCATAAAGTGGTCGCGCGCTTCGCGACTTTAAGATCACCTCCTCCTCGATTTGTCCGCGTCGCGACGACGGCTACTTGGGAGAGATTTAAAAATGTCACCTTTGCGGGCACGCTAAATGGCCCGTCTAGATATGTTCTAATTTTTCAAATCGTTTTGTTTGGCCTTCTAAATGTTTTCGGCGAAAATGTTGACGGGCGACGACGAGGACATGCCCGGATTATGTTTGTTTGTTTTTTCAAACAGTTCCGGGGGATTTATCGCGGCATTTTTAATGCTATTAATAAATATGCGCCCGGTAGTTTTCAGGGATGACATGATTGAATAATGCGAAAGGGAATTATCGGATTTGTTGTGACCATAAAGTAGGATTTGCGGGTGTCGCTTTTCTTAAGTTAGTCAATTTATTTGGACAGCACACTTCAGGGACAACAGATGTAGCAATTTAATTTACGTAAAATGATTGCCCTCTGGGGCACCGGACACTAATTTTTCTTTTAATTGTGGAAAGTTTTCGCAAACAGATTAGATAGACTGACATAAATACGATGCTTTTTCTTGTCATAATTTTAATTTTATAAAAAACAACACTGTTTTTTATATTAGTAAAATTTATATACGTCTTGGCTACCTTTTGTTACCTTGGCTTCAATATTTAAGTAGAATTTTATTTAGAATTTGTAATATAAAATTTGGAGATAATAAATCTAGAAAACATGCACTATTCATTAGTTTTGATCTACATTGCCTTTTTTAAAATACAATAATTAAATAAGTTAAATTAAGAAGGAAACAAGTCACATAAACTTAATTTTAAGAAAACTAAATAAAGAGGATAAAATATTGCATTTGGTAGAAAATAGGTGCCATAATTTTATTATTGTAGGTATATACTAACTGCGAATGTACGTTGTTTATTTAGAAAAATCTTAAATAATATATTTTAACTTTTAAAATATGTTTTAAAAACGCTTTATTTGATCTAACTTTTTCATTAAAATTGTATGACTTATCGTTCTTTCCTGAATATTTGACTCATTAGTTCGCAATAATTTTTATGTAAGGATAGCAGGATGTCTGACTTTTAAAAATGTTCAGCCCACCGAGATCACTCAAAAAAGAAAAAAGCCTCCTCTCGTTGACCTCCAGGATGATCTCCCTAATTGGCCTACAAGTTATGATTATGTCCCATGGACCAGAAGGTCATAAATGCAAAACATCCGAACATCCCGGGTGCAGTCTCCTGGTCTTTTGCAGATGCTGCGTGACCCCACGAAATAAGAAAATTAACCCCAAAAGATGCAGACCTTCCTCGAGGCCGTTGGTCACTGTCCCGGAGCCCTTGTCCATCTGTCCAAGAAATGGGGGAACTTCGTGCGTGTCCCGGCCGCTTATTTGAGGACTTCAAAAATCTGTCCGCTGCATAAACACATAGGAGAGACGGGATCAGGCCCGAAAGTTCCGTGAGAACGGCATGCGTTTTGGTCATCTCCCGGGGAAGAAAGTGTCCTCGCAAGGAGTTGCGGCTAATCCGATTTTAATGAAGCGAAACCACTGCGGTCGGAGGTTTTTGTCCGGCTTTGATTTGTGGCCGATGATGCCACTGGGACAGTTGGAAGTTGGACGTTATGTAGTCCGCTTAAATTATATTTGGGCCAATTTTTGGATTGATTTGGTTCCTTGAATGGTCCAATGAAGCGGAACCATTCGACCGTAAGGCATCTTAGAGAGATCTCGTTATGTCGTGAGAAATTGCTCAGCGAATCTCTTACGAATCCGCCGGATAGTCACAATGCGAGATTCTAATAAAATTTGAAAAGATCTTAAATGTGCTGATGCCAGGAAGGGCTTTTTTCACTAGAAAAGGACTTAGGCACCTTGCGAATAGGATGAAAGGATGAAAGGATAAAAACGCTGCAAACGCAGCATTTCCTGGTTCCGGGTTTTTGGGAATAAAAAAAAAAAAATTAGGAAAGTGCGGTCCTTGCCGCTCAGCATAAAATTCAAAAGTGGGGGTCTGTTGGAAAACGCAAAATTAAGTCGTAAGCCCGTTTCGGATGAAAAAGGATTGGATTAAGTGAATCCTTGAGATCCTCTTCCACAACAGCTGGACCTTTTCGTCTGGAAGAAAGAAGGTATGGCGAGTGGAAGGATATATACATATATATATAAAAATAAAAAAAGGAAGCGAACCCCGCGCGCTCGACTCAGCGCCCGACTTCCTCATCAAGTCCTTTTAGGTCCTGTCGTCGGCGCAAAGTTCCGTCGAGCACTTTATCTCGACTCTAATGACATTCAAGGGCCATTATATCTCGTGTATCCCTTTTAAGTCCTTTTTCTCGTCGAGGGCCCGCAGCCCGAGCGGGGCAAGGAACCGCCGAGTGCGCACTGAATTGGAGCACAAGTCGTGATAGATTTATCTTATCTGAAAAATCCTTTTTGTGCGCCTCTGCGACAATAGCGCCCCATTTCGCACTGTCGTCGTCGCAGTGTGGCCCGCGGTATTGCACGTTCCCGCACGCCACACTCTGGAGCGCCATTAATTCCAGCCTCAGCACTTTTGGGTGGGCGAGAAGGGCGCGAGAAAGGCGCAAAACGGCCACATGATGGGCTCAAAAATCATACTTGAGCGCATTTAAATGCGTTTTTGTTCCCGGCTCTCCGCCACCCGGCCAGGATTCACTATCCTATTCAGGTCTTTAGCCCCTATGCGATTCAAGGGAGCATCCCGAGGGAGCGGGACCGGGAATATTGCTACAAAATAACAACCGAATCTCCTGCAAAAGGATTATAAGGGTCTAAGCGCTTTAATCCTCTTGCAGACAATTTGCCGCCGCCGCCGCACGCACTTGTTACAACGATTCGCAAAATGAAGACGCACTTGCGAGTGATTTACCGTGGGACAAATCGCCCCAACAGCAGGGCCCCTGGTGTTTTCTCACGGTGAACCTCTTCAAGATTTGTCTGACCTTTTGTCACCTTGCGCGTAGCTAGCCGCGAAGATATGTCGCAGTACTTCTCGCAGGCCCAGGGCGTCTTCAGTGAAAAGTTTTGCGCACCACTTAGGCGCTTTGCGTCTTTCCGTAGAAAAATGAATTTGAGTCATTTCGAAAAATGTAACATAATTAGGCAATTAAGCGATAACCTGTCCTCGTTACTTAGCACGTTATAGGGGTCTTAGGCCTGCTGCACGGCGGAATTTACGATGGGAACCGCCAATGCGCCCAAATCTCTGGGATGCTGAAGAAGATATGCGTTAGAAACAATTAGCTCAGAAATTGCCCATTGTTTGAGCCTCTTTATGACTCAAACAAATATTTTAAGTCCCCACAGAGGTGACTTATGGTCCCATGTCGCGCAATTTGCGGCTTTTACTGCTTACAAGATACTTCAGATCTTCCAAATTAACTCATCTCAAATTTTTTGTAGACCTTTCAGTGAATCATTACTTTAATCATTTAAATTTAAGGTTAAGCACTCATAAATATTGTGCAAAACACACATTGAAATTTTACATTTAGTGCCTTTCACTATAAAAATGATGAATAAAATTCTGTCAATTCCAAAACTGCATTACATATTTGCAAAGAAGAGATGACTGAGCAATTTTCCCGATATAGTTAGGTACATAATATTCAACACAGTTAATATCCCCTGGGCAGATATCTAATACTAAGTAGGTACTTAAAAAGTTTAAGTAACACACATAAAATCGGAGGTCTACTTCTCGTACTCACCCATCAAAGTTGCGAATTTAAGCAAAACTAAATAGTTAAAATGACTTTTAAACATTTAAATTAATAGATATTGAGTAAGTTTAGTAAGTTTTAACTTTTGGGTAAATATTTTCGCAAAATTGTGTGAATTTTCATTCCAATTTAACTTTGTTTTGTTTTATATGCATAAATTTAATGGATCTTTTAATGTATCCGGTACTGCAGAAATAAAGGGATTTCATGTAAATTCTTATTAATAATGACCTTTGAAACATTATTAAAAATCAATAATATCCAAAGAGAGCTGTATTCGTAAGTTGAAAAAAAAAATCAACTTTGAAAATTTACAAATTCTCGAATATTAACCAGATGATTTTATGATATAAACTTTCAATTCAAAATGAAACAACCAATATTATTTGGAAGTTAAATACCTAAATTTACTGCATAGATATATACAAATTTGTACATATATGTATAAAAATAAATATATTTTGAATCAACCAATGAAATTTAAAAGATTGTAATTAAATTTAAAAAAAAAACGATTTATGGTGATAAACATCACATTCCATTAAAAAATGCCACGTTAAAGTCGTCATGGTGCTGCCTTTGATGAGGTGAGGGATGCTCAAAAATGAGATTCTTTTTTCTGGGCACCTTCGGCTCTTTCCTATCTCACCTCACCTCAGATGGGGGAGACGCCTTTGGAATGATAAAAGAAAACGAACGTCAAAATTTTTGACAGCTCAATTTCTTGTAATGCCTGGGTGCCAGATAACGTGTCACACGTCCCCGCTCTACGCCTCACAAAGGAAATTCACTTAAAAATGCTCCTCCAAAGGATGTCAGCGAATTTCGTTAAAAATAAAAAGTAAAAATATATAATACAAAAAAAAAAAAACAAAGTCAACGGCGACAGTGGCGGAGGGACATGTGTGACTGAAATGTCGCTTCCTCCACACACGTCGGATTCCCACTTTTCAGGGATCTTTTCCGCTTTGTCGGTGGCCCGCTCAGCGGCGGCGGCGCCTTCTCGCATTGTGTCCGGGAGCAGACGGATAAAGATATTAAATTGTCACTCACCGGCGACGAGGATGAAATCATGAAATCTCATTATGCGCAAGGAAAAGGTAAATAGCACACGTCCCTGGACCATCAGGATCCGTTTTCTGGAGCGCCCTACCTTCATTACAGATTTCCTCAAGCAAATCTCTAAGCGGATTTTCAAAATTTAATAGAAAAAAAAACCTATTTATACAAGAAAAAATCATATCGAATCGGAAATGATTTCGGAAGTTTTTTGCTTTTAAGAGTTTTCTCCCTGAAAGAAAATCTGTTTGTTTGTTTTCAGTCATAAATCTGCGGATACTCAGATAAATCGATCTCTTCTCAACTACCCTCACCTTTCCGATCGCAATCGATCACGTTTGCATAAGTGGTCCCACGCGGACTCCCGCTGTTTCTGTTTCTCAAGTAGTCGGCAGCCGCAACAAAGGCTCATTTCGACCGCAAATGGTCCAAAACAAGGGTTCCTTGATCAGTTCCCACAGATAACCTTCGCGTCCCTGAAAAACATCTCTCAAAAGAGCATCACTCACCCCCGAGTCCTGGCAGGCCAAAATGCAATCTAATGAGGATTTCCACGCGGATACGTTTTTAGGTTCCGCACTTTGGATCGCATCCCCCGCCGCATTTCCTTTCATTTTCCTTATGTTTATCGCCATTCACCGGCGACACAAAAGGACCCATCAAAAGGAGCAGTCGAAATCTTGAAATCTTCGATTTTCGACGTTTTTTTTTTTCTTGCGCCTTATTTGCTCCCTTGGTCCTGAGCCTCATAATCTCGAGGACCCTTCGACGGTTCGATGGTTCGCAACATCGCCACACCGCTCAACTGACTTCAACGCAAAAGGAGCTCCCGGGAACCCTTAAAATGTAAAATTTGTTTCTGTTTCCTTTATCGAGATGTCGCAATCAGCGTTTGCATTCAAAAGAAGGGTCT
Organism: Machimus atricapillus; assembly: GCA_933228815.1. Taxonomy (NCBI): domain Eukaryota; kingdom Metazoa; phylum Arthropoda; class Insecta; order Diptera; family Asilidae; genus Machimus; species Machimus atricapillus. The sequence continues at coordinate 11,970,315 of OW121785.1, forward strand.
ACGCCCGTTGTACGGTGCGCTCAAGATGCAAACATCGCTCTGATAAAATCTTTTCCTTAAGGCATTTCGGGATACTCCCGTCATCCTTTTGAAAATTTAAAGGGAAAATGCGACGTATATCCTGGTAGCCGAAGTACCCTAATACATCAGTTTTTGGTCAAGATATGTACATATGTATATAGTATAATATATACCTTTTGTGGATATAAACTTTGTAAAATAAATTACTTTTCGTGGAGATCGAACCAAAATTCGTCTATATTTGAACCTTATAAGATTTCAAAGGAAATTAAAATTCAGACTGTAGCACAATTTTTTCTATTTCAAGCAATAATTGTATTCCAAATTTGATACCTTTTGCGATTGCTAAAATAGGAGAACAAATTCTACGCATTTGATACAAAACAAATAAATTTGGTTTAAAAGTTTACATTTTTGCCCTATAGGTGAACCTAAAAACTGTCTCTAAAGAAACGCTGTAAAAGTTTTTAGAATACCTGTTATGAAAAAGCAGTCATACATATTTTATTGAACAACAACATAATGCTTACAATTCATGATAAGCATAATAAATTAAAATAGACAGCATTGTAATGACGAATTCTCTATTTTTGAACTATTCCTTAGCGTTATTATACTTTAGATTCTCAAAATTGAAATTTCATTCAATATGGAAGAATTCGTCCAACAAATTTACATACTTTTACGGTAATGTAGAGTACATATTCACATGTTTTACAAATTCTCAAAAATTACAAAATCAACAGAACTTATAATGTAATTATTAAACAAGCCAATATTGTTTTGTTTCTGAGAATCAAAAAGAGCTCTTTATTCATTCGGTCCGCAGACGAGCAATTAATTAATATCCCTAAATTTCCTGTATGACCTCCCGTCCCGCAGGAAAAGTCCCTATTTCTACCGGGTTCTATGTTCTCATATATGCTGGCACGATATGCAAATTAATAGAGCTCCGGGTCGGATTTCAATTCGTTCGTATACCCATCTACGTAATTACCTCATCAACTTGACTGATGACGCAATGAATCTCTGCTTGCTAACCCTTCAGAAGCAGTCGGGTTCAGATAGGTCCCATGGCTGTAGCCCCCGGGAGAAAAGGCGTCTCGCGGCGCCCAAAATCAATAAAGCGTGCAGAAATAATTAGAAATGCAAAGGAAGTGATTGATACCAGTAGAATTTTATTCTAGAGGACTACTGTAGGCTTGTTATTTTTTTTTTTTTTTAATTTATTTTTAAAATGGTATACAAGGACTTATAGAAAGGATTCATTCGACCGGTTGTCTAACAAAGTTTGGCGGGAAAGGTTTTTTGGGACAGGACAGTGGATTTGTTTGGTTTTCGAACTAAGCCAGGTCATTCTACTGGTCAGTTAGAGTGTAACCGTGGGATAAAAACCGTTCGTTAAAAGGGTACCCTAAAAAAAATTTTTGAAACAAATCGGTTCTTATTTTTTTTATATTTTCGTATAAGTATATTTTGCACATAATATATAGTAAATTGTTTCAAAAATGTTTTACCCGACTTTGTAGTAGTTTTGAAAAAAAATATGTAGTTTCTTTTCGCAATTTCTACTTAACAAACATGCCCTAGAAAATCCCGAAGACAAATAGCCTTTGGATGGCATCGATATGTCTGCATAAATCACGCCAGAGGAAACATTCTGTGCAAACTTCCGGGAACGTGAGATTTACTGCGTCTTTGACCCGTCCGCCGTTTCGCGGCTTAGTAAACAAATTAACTCCTACACCGGGGTGCGGGAGTGGTGACAACAAAGGGCTCCTTCATCTCGCGCGGCGAGGTGACAAACTGGCAAAGAGTTCCAAAGTGTCCCAACTGATCACCGGTGGGACAGCTCCCTAAAACAAAGGTGCTAACATCGTGCGACGGTCGACGGGCCGCCGAAGGAATTCCCGCCGCGCGGAGAACACAAAGAGCCACTTGTCCGCCTCTGAGTGGCTCCCCTTTGATCAGGGCTGGGGCTATTTGCATAAGAAATTCGATCGCTGTTCCGCACGCGGTTCTGCTAATCGAAAACAAAAATAGTCAGTCGGGACGTCCGACGTCGTTGCACAAAAGGCTCCTGATGTTCCCGGAGACAGGCTGGCTGCCCGTCAGTCAGCGGCTGGAGGGGTTCCCGGGGGAACTCTTTGCACATAATGCACACAACGATCACTCCGATCGGGAGCGAGGATCGCTAAGAATTTTTTCCTCGGCCAAAAACAGAATTAGACGCGATCGTGATTTACTGATCGCTTAAGCGTGCTCCGCTGATTTATGGCCGCGTCTCGATCGGATTCCTTTGTGTGGACAGCTCCAAATGAGACTTAGCCCCCCGGGGCCCCGCGCGGCTAGAAAGGAATCTCTACGCCGCGCTTCCTCTGTGCCAGGCGTCTCCCGGGTGATGCATAGCCTGCCAATTTTCGCCTCTACGCAAAAGTAAAAGTGTCACGATGAAAATTGGGAAACAAAAAAAACGTATATCGGCTATTTTTGGCATCCTGGCACTAATTTACGGCTTCTGTTCCCTTTTAGCCGTGGGCCAACGCACCAGAGTCGCACAAATGGTGTTAATTGCCGGGCTAAGTGTCTTAAACGATCCGCAAATTATTGAGCACTTTGTTTAACACCTACTCCAAAAAACAGATGCAATAAAAATAACCCATCTACATGCTTTTAAAATTAGCAAACTCAAATTTCGAGAATTACGATAAAATTTTTGTATATTTAGCTGAGGCGTAAGTATAAAAGGTTTAAATTTTTATTATTTGTTAAAATTTTAATTTGTACTAAAATAAAATAAAAGTTAGCGGAACGCCACTGTAATGGGTCAAACATTCAAAAATTCAAATAAATCTTTGGAAATTGTTGCCTTAGGTACCTACCTATAGGTAGGTTTAATATTTATTTATATAAAACGAAAGGGACTGAGGCTCATTAAATTCACTATAACTCAAGTCAATTAAAGAAATCCATAAAACAGTCGCATTCCCTTTTAAAACTAATGCAACCTTTCTTCATTTTCATTTTATGTTAAACTAGTATTAAATTTTATAGCTTTAAAAATCCAATTTGTTTGTTTTATTATAATATGGTAAGACAAAAGTTGCTTATTATATATTCAAAATATCACATATTATATTGCATATGTCGAATTTTATTCAAATTCGGGAACAAGGTATTAAAAAGGCATTCATGATTTCTATATTTCTATAAATATATAAATAGAAGTTACAAAATGCGTTAACTTTGAAAATGGATTATAAGACCCAAAATTTTCAAATAAAATAATTGAGAAAACAAAATATATTTTAATACCTACTTAACGAGTATAAGTTTTCTTTGAATTTCAATGTAAAGAATCAAAAAGATAACCACAAGTTTACAAGTCTTCGGATTTGTTGCCTTTTAAATTCTTTCTTAATCATCAAAACCCATTATAAGACCCGATGGAAGAAAAATGCCATAATAATAAATCATCTTTCAAATAGCTTAAAACCGACAAAAACAAACCCATCGAATCGATTGTTTCCTTTCACTTTTTACGAGATAGTAATTAGTCCCTTTTAAAAGTTTTATTGCCATCAAAGTTCTGTCTTCCTCCTTATCATCCGATGAAACCCTCTCGAAAATCATAAGACAATTTTGAAAAGAATTTTAAGAAGAGACAACCCCACTACGGTGTCCCATCTTGAATCGAGGGAAATTATGACAAAAATGTGTCAACGGGACGGAAACCTGAGACCCACAAGTCGTCCAATTGTCGAAAATAACTTTTTCGAGAATTAAAAAGTTTTATTAGGGCCTAGGGCGCGCCTGCCAGCCCTCAGCCCCGGTGAGATTCTCAACCCCTTTTTTTTTATTTTTTCGGAGCCATCAACGAAATTGGTCCATGCACAGAGCACACTTTGCCCATTCGTCATGTTGTCGGGCGATATACGGGAGAAAGACAAAAAACCCGAAAATTGTGGAAAAACCCTTCCATGAGACTTGCTCCCGAAGATGGTAATCGACCGCAAATGCCTCCTTGCCCCGGGCCAAGTGGCTGAACCGTGGGCTGCTCCCGGTCCTGGCCCTGGATGCTGTTGTGGCGGGAAAGTAACCCGTCACCGTCCCGGAGACGTGCTCGAGGCGTTAGGGCATGTTTTATCCTGGACGATAGCCTCCTCATGATGCACCGCATGATCGGCTTAAGTATCGCATTGAAAGGATTAGGAGATGATGCCCGGTTTTTGGCCGGGATGAATGTGTGTAAACAGCCGGGATTACAACGCCTAATAACAATAAAAATCGGATTCGGTTCGATACAGTGAAAATATAGCCGCCCCTGCCGAGAGGTATTCAGGCGAAGAAATAAGGCTCAGGTGATTATGACCCTCCAGGGTGCCACCTGCTGAGCGTGGGACCACTTAAACAGTAGGTGTTTTGTTTTCATGGTTATACCTATCCAATTTAAGATAAAATCTATGTCACCGCAAATATACCTTTTTGTTTTTGGAATTTTTTTTTTCCATTTTGATGTATACGAATTTTGAAAAACAAACATATAAATTGCAAAATGCAATAAATTTTGTTTTGGCTATAAATTCCAGGGTCATGAATTTCTCACGCACAGTGCCCCAGACTCCTTAACCCGTGTGTAAACATGACCCCCTGTCTTGCGCTCGGAATGCATTTCAGGAAAATCGCAAATATCCCGCCATATTGACCTTAATCAAGGCGACGGCATAAATCTCCTTCGGGATATTGTTGACAATGCCCAGTGCCATTTGCATGTTTATTGAGTTATTGGCTGGACCGGGAAGAGGGATAGAAATGAAACCATCTTCCAAGTAAGCAAACAGTCCGGATGACATTGAGCGATGATGCTCCGGATGCTGCAGAGAGCAGTAGAGATATAACGTATTCCATAAAACTGAAAATTATGTTAACTCCTGCGGAATATTTGACTAAGGAATGAAGAAAAAGTATCCCTTTTTTTACCGCCTCACGCGGAGTTTTATTGAACCCTTTATGCCTCTTAACAGTCAACAACCACCGGCTTTACGATGTCCTCTAGCTTTTTAGTGACCATTAAGATACTCAAACAGAAATCTCGCCACCTCGAAAATTTATGATAATCCCCTTTCCCCTTGTTTTGTATATATATATATTTTTTATTTTCATCCTCTTTGCATATATTCAAGCTCATTTTCGCCCTGAGTCTAAAAGAGTTCCTTAAAAATCATAAATATTCCTTTCAGTCCTTTAGGAGGTGTATCTTTAAATCCATCCCTTTTTAAACGGACGTATTACGACACATTCGCTTGGCTTAAGGTAATTAAGGAAATTCTCTCGCTTTCTAAACTCAACCTTTTATCCTTCAATGAACAATTACACGTCCTTTGCATAAATCCATTAATTTTGCGTCGAAGACATTTTTCCCAAAAATTCTCACGCTGGCCCTTAGTATGACCATAAAATCTTCCTATCAAACCGATTGAAGTCCCTTTCCTGCAACCGAGTCCCTTTTTCGCCCGGTGCCCATTGTTCCTTTTTGCTGGACATTTGATGTAATCAATAACTCTCCTGGACAATGTCCGGCACTCTGGCTAAAAAGGTTTACCCATCCCTGGACTGTGTTAGACTCTAAAACGGTTCGGATGTCTCAAAGGAAAAAGGCAAAGATGGGGCCCTAGAAAGGATCGTAATGTCATTAGACTGCTGCAAGGAAGGGTAAGAAGATGCAGGTATTATTTCAGTAATATTTCAGCATATGCTAGGATGAAAGGGAAAAATTATGGGTGAGTGAATTTTGGTCTGTTTGCATAAACAGTCTATTGATATTTTTTTAATAAAAACTTCATAAAGATTACAGATGCATTCTATAGAACTTTGAATAATTTGATGCCCTTGAAGTGGAAAACAAAGATCAAATGCCCTTGGCTACTTTTCCATAGTGCGATTTATTGTTTTGATTGACAGAGGAAATATCTTCATCAGGTTTTGCTAGTTGATTGTAAACTTGATTTAATTCTTTACACCAAAAAATTTTGATTTTATACAGGAATATAATTTGTTAAAAAAAAATGAAGAAGTTTATTAAAATTGCTTTCACTAGTTTTCATGATTAAACTCTAGCGTATTGTTTGAGGGGTAAAAACGCTTTTCAAATTGTACTCCTTAAGAGAACCTTCATATACTCAAATAATCTTAAATCAGTTAAAAATTCAAATATTCTATTATCAAATTTACTTTAAATTGCGTTTCTTATACCGTACCAGTTTTATATTGTAAAAATAATTGCTATATGGTATCTTTTAAAAATTTCATCTTAATATTTCAGTACAATTTTCCAACGATTTTATTTTTTGGTTCGATACTTAATGGTAATTCAAATTTCCATCAAATCTTAGCAACAAAAAGAAAGAAACCTTAAAAGTAATACATAGAGCCAAACTACCAAAATGAAATTTAATTCCAAGAAATATGTATTTAGGTACCAATCCATCGCCGCCGTATAACCGACATATGTATTTACCAAGAAGTCACTTGTTAATTTTCTGCACCTCCCCCGCATCGCACATGTCCCGAGAAGCCTAAAGGAGCCACCATCCGGGAGGGTACATAAAAAGCTACCCGAAAGGCACCGGATCAATAAGGGCTGATTGGTTTCTGCCATTTAATGGGTGGAGGAGGATACGTTTCGTTGGCATACATGACCTATGCCATGCGCACATTCCACCGCTCCTTGAGAAAACTCCTTTTCGGAGGAAAAAAAATGAAAAGGATTCGAAAGTATTGTGGTATGAGAAGAAAATTCTTATTTTAGTACAATTTTTATAAATCTTTAGTACTAGTTTCCCTTCTTAATGTTAATTATTTTTATCATTAGGCACAATATTTTTTTTTATAATATTAGTCCTAATACGTCTCCTTTCCAAACTACATGTTAGACACGATCCTGTGTAAGTTAAATAAATTAAACTGCAGCATTAAACTTTATTCAAAAAAAGAAAAACCTATTTTTTTTCCCAATTAAATTAAATTAAAAGCCCAAACCAGTACAATAAAATTTCCTTGAAAATAAATAACGCACTGTCGGCTTCCTTCTAATTAAATTTAATTCTGATAGCATGATTCATGTTATTTTATTCACGAAGACGAAGACGATACAATAAGCTAATCGAATATTTTCTTTTAAATTCTGATAAAGTAGCTTTATTTTATTTATATTTTTTTATAATTTTCTTATTGTAAATTGTATTGTGGTTGAAGAAAATATTATTTTTAACCTACTCTTATATTGTTCAATGTGTGTTTTTTTCTTCAATTCTTAAAAGGAATAACTTTAAACGTAAAGCAAAACTTCTTCTGTCCTTTCAATTAATAATACAAATTCCAGAACATTTTTCGAATAAGAGACTTTTTTCCGCGCTCACCGAGTGGAATAAATTGTCTAATAATTTTTAAATATTATTATTAGAAATGATCCAAAGAAATCTAATAAACATGTACATAGGTAGGATAATTAATGCCGTTTAGGTAACTCAAGAACTATATACAAAATTTTTGATTTGGATCTATTTTCTGGTCTCGTATTATTTTTAGGAATCAAATACAGCTCCAAGTATGCAAAAATGTCGTCATATTTATGTTTCTACCTCAACATACAAATTTTCTATACTTATGTGAAATTGCCTGTTTCTTTTTTAAATCTTCAAACAGTAAAAAAATTATGAAACAGAGTAATCCTAATATGTGTCTTGCATTATAATACATGAGGAGTGTCTATATTCAAAAGAACGTATTTCCACTTTTGGTCATTGAACGTGTTTTTCTTTTTACTAAGATCCTACATAAATCTGTCATTACTTTTGATTAAAAGTGCCCAGTTTCTTACTCATAGCCTTATTATCATTGTTCTTACATTGACTCTGGCAGCTTTACTACGTTTCATATTTTTGATCATGGCTTTAATCCGAAAAGTATAGTTACATATTTATGTAAGTATGTGCATTAGAATTTAAAAATAATTTTTGTAATATTCATTTTGTTAAATTAAAAACTGATCACAACGGACTATTCTTACTTCATTCCCAAACAAACGGTGCTATTTCCAAAATATCTGATCAAAATTTCTATTTTTTATTGCTTTATTAGTGTGTTTGTTAATGATAATAATGAAAAAAAATTGCTGTAAATATTAGTATCGCCTTCATAATTAATAATGTTATTGAAAAAAAATGACGACTAAATGTTTTCATCGGTTTTTGTAAAGTTCACTTATAGTGTAAATAGGGACTAAATCAAAAATTGATTTTCAACAAACAAAACTTACCTGTTCTACTAATTCAAAATAATTATAATAAGTAAAAACAACTTACTTACTTTTTAAGTTACCTCCCATTTCTATAGCTTAAATAATATTTTATTCAAACATAGAGAAGTCGATATCCCAGGAGTCCCCGTTTTGGGGAGTTAAAATTGAACCAGTCATTTACTGCTACATAGGGCCAATTGATGCGACCAAAGATGTCCAGTGATTGATTTTCGTCCCTTCTCGCTGAAAATAAATGAAAAAAAAAAAATATAAAGAATCTTGAGAAAAAAACTTTTCTAAAGAAATCACCACACCTTGACCCACCACCACCCCTAAAGAGCTCAAATACGACGAATGCAGAATTTTGCAACCCCCCAGCCACCCACTGACCAAATGAATGGGCCCCCCATCTGCAGCACATAGTCCCGCATACAACGAAAACTGTGACGGCCAGAGCAGCGCCCCCACCCGGGGGCGGAGGACACAGTTCAGAGACACCACAAATCTCTTGAACTGTGCAGTTCGTCTGCGCCCATCAGTTTAACCGCGATGACATGGCCCGGGCGCTGGCTTTTCACTGCTATCTGAACTGTCGGTCAGAGGGTGGCCAGATGGAGCACCCCCGTATATAACTGATAATGTACACGTCCTCCTCGTCGTTGTCGTGGCAGTGGCGTGCCCTGGCCCTGCCTTACCACCGACGACAGCGGCAGCGCTCTCTCTATCCAACCCGGGGCCCCGGTCGTCGCCGATGTAAATTTGATCCCATTCCAACACGCCCGCGTGGAGTGTCACAAGAACTCCCGCGCGTTCTGCCCGCCTGCGCTCCGGGTGGTGTTCGGTGTGAGACGAGTGCCCCCCCTTAAAAAAAAATAATAATAAAAAAAAAAAAAATACAAATGAAGCAAGAAGTGAAATATAAAAAAATAAATAAATAAAAGAGCAGAGAGGAGCAGAGCAAAGGCACCCATCCACGGGTAGGTTAGGTGAGCCCCAGCTTAGTTCCTCTGGGTTTGATAAATACGCTCCAAGCCGGGCAAATTTCAAATGATTAAAACCCCCTGACGAGGCCAATCCCGATCTAGACCTCTCCGGTATCACGTGAAGGCGGGGCTAAAAAGTTCGTTGTCACAGATCCGTTATTAATATGCCCGTACCCGGTCCGGGCGAGAGCTAACTATGTGCATATGTATGTACATATATATATACATACACACCCGGAGACCCCTTAGTACCGTTTGAACGGCGCTTCTGGCCCTCTTCCTTCCTCCTCTGTGGGTATGTTTATACCGCCAGAGTGGGGTCAGGGGTACGTACCAACGACGAACCGTGCCGTGCCACTGGTGGCACTAAGTTTCAGAGGTGGCATCGAAGCCAAATGCCATGCCATCGGAGCAGCAACACATCCGAACGGTTTGTCGCACACCGTTAAACAGTTACTGCTATACAGCATTTACGGCTGGCTAATGTTACTGTATGTGTATCGTTTACGGGTTCCAGGGGCAGAAGTGTTTACCGTCGGTTGGCTGAACCGCTGCTCCGGGCCGCGACCGTTTGCTTTTTTTTTTGAATGTATGCGTTTAAAGAGATATGCGTGTGTAGATATATGGGTTGGAAAAAGTTCAAAAATAAGAAAAAGCCCGTCATGCCCGGCTACCGGGTCCCGGGTGTGAGCCGTTCAGCCGTCATAGCAAAACCTGTGTGTGCCTGTGTGCCGTTATCTATTGTACGGGGCACGGCAGTGGCAGCGGGTAAAAATTAAAAACGTTTTCCCTCCCCTCCCCCCCCTCTAGAAAATACATGAGAGACACGAACAAGCTCTGTCTGCCCCTCCTCTGCCCTAGCCACTGGGTGGGGAGGTGTTTTATCTCTGGGGCCACAATGGTGCCATACTCCTTCCACTACTGGCGATGTTTAGGGGCCGGGGCGAGATGGCGCTGCTGCTGCTGCTACTATCGTACGTCTCTATGGATATTTCTGTGTGTGTGTGTGTGTGGTAGAGCGCGCCCTGCTCTGTACTGTCATTTAGCTGTAGTCGATCCAGTGGTGGTGTGCTGATGTGATGTGTCAGGTCGAAACGGTCGAGTCGGGTCGGGTCGTGTACCTTTTGCCACCGACTGTTTTGCCAGTCAGGCTCTAAAAGGCCTTTCGAACAGCTGAGGTCTTGTCGCATGATATTTGTGTACGCCGCAGCGATCATTTTCTTTCTGTTCCCAGCCGATTTTTTCCTCCTATCGCTAGTACTTCCGTTTATTGTAAAACCTTTACGTTTGATATTCGATTGTTTTTCAACATTATTAAAATTATTATATCGTCGTTAGATATTGTCGCGGCATCGAATTTTAATAAATATTTATAACGCGCCGAATTTGGACGTTAAATATTTTGGCGCGCAATTATTTAACGGAATTTTGTGAATTACAAAAAAAAAAAAATTATCATTACGATCGAACTTGTGAAACGGATGATTAAATAAATTATTTTTGATCATAGCGAAGTGAAATCGCGCTTTATTTTTTTAGTTATTTAAAAGTCTTTTACTCTACATGTCCGACGAAGTAGTGTCACCGTCGTTTTCGTTGTCGTCGTCACAATTAATCGTAAATCAACCGAATAATGATGACCAGAGGTTTTGAAGTGCTTGGAATTGTTAAGTGATCGAGCGATCGATTAACAAGGCAAATCGCGCGAGTGATCACTCCAAAACAAGTGAAAACATTGTGCAGTGGTTATTTATTTATTTTTTTCTTAATAATATTAAAACTGAATAGTGCGCAATTACGTTAGGCGATCACCGATTTGAGAGCCACCCTTGGGATCCCCTGAAAACTCCCATATTACCCTTAAATACCGGCACGCGGGCCCTGCACGACCGGGGGGCCAGGAAACGATAAATCGCCAAAATTATTACTCATAATTCATTAAGTGTGTACGGGGGTGGCGTTATGTGCGCCTCACCGTCCACAGCAACGGGATTCTTTAATCCGCGTTCACAATCCTCCGAGCTGAGCGCCCTTGAGCTGGGATTCCCCCGAAGTATGGCCCTGGTCGCCCCGCCGCCACCGAGCGCGTGGCACGATCCAAATCTTAGCAGTCACCTGCCCGTCTCCTCGACATCGTCCAGCGTTGGCGGCACGACCTCATCGTCGTCGGCGACAAAAGAAGAGTTGACAAACCTTTCGGGTCACCATTCCGCTGGGGGTGGTGGCGGCGGGGGTGGCGGAGGTGGCGGCCTAGGTCCCATTATCACCCCTAAGGAGTGCATTCCCGCCAGCACAACGCCCAGCTCCCAGGCGAACAGTTCCCAAAGTAGCAGTGGCGGCGGGTCGCAAGTGCTTAAGAATGAGAACATCGAATGTGTCGTGTGCGGTGACAAGAGCTCCGGCAAGCACTACGGACAGTTCACGTGTGAAGGTGAGTAGATCAATTTCATTCCCAACGTGACGAACCCCTTTTCAGAGGGTGTCTATCGTTCACTATCAAAATTAATTGCTCTAATTCGTTCCAATCACTAATTTGAGAAAAAATAAGTACTTTGTAACGATCGACAATAATCATGAAGATCACGCAACTGTGCCGACAGTACTCTCTTAATAGTAAAAATACGTAAACATAAAAAAAAGAAAACGATATTGATCGTTTGCTTATTTTTAATATTAAATTTTCAGTATCCTTCATGATCTTGCTAACTAACTTCTTAGTTAAAACTCAAATGGGATACTTTTTCGATAAGTCTTTGATTTGCATAAAAAAAAAGACAACTGTCGCCAAAAATGTCCTATATATGTATGTATATGCGCCTAGATAGTTTTGCAAATTTGCCTTCGCTTATACATAATTCACACTTGATATTTACAAGCCGTAGTCACACTAATGAGATTTGTTTAGGGTTCTGGATCGAAATGCTCACCAATTTTTGGACTCGTCTACCTCAGTTAACGGGAATTATTTTTAACAAAAATCTTAAATAATGATAAAATTGTAACAATTTTTATACTTTGCATTTCTTTTCGCGATCAAAAATATAGCACACTGCAACTTATTCACTGCTAAAAATTTACAATAGTTGATGTGCCATAACGAATTCAACAAAAACATCAACATTACCAAATTAATTTTAAATATTTATGTAAAACTGGCTAATCAAATATTCTTCTTAAAGCCAGTAATTTGTTTAAACCAGATTGATTACTGAATTAGTCATTATTCATGTGCTTATCACAATTTGCATTAATATAACAAATCGTTCCCTGCGGCAATTTTATAGAATGCATGCTTGTCTGCTGCTATTGTTAGTGATTTTGTGAATTCGAAATCAATAATCACGTTTTTCGCTTAATTTCTTATTAAGCCAATTCTTGGAGATAAGCCTTTGACTGAATTTCGCTTAATTGCATTCTAAGTCAGCTATTAATCATGATTTATCTGATGTACTACAATTTTCGGTTTTCTCCCTTTCCCCCAAACAATTTTTCCTCATTTGCTCCAATATTGATCTTCATTCACTAATATAGGATATAGTAAAATTCATTTTCTCCACAAACATTCCAGTATTATTTTTTTTTATTCATTTAAAAATTACCAAAATACGCCTCTTTTACTCTTTATTTTTCTCGAAAATGAGATATAATGGAATATTCAATTCAATTCCATGTTTGTGTTTAAAGGGGCTTTTCATCAATAGCTATATTTTCCAGATTTTGATTATCAATCTCAGAACTACTTACATCCTCAAAAAACAGAATCTTGCATTCAATTCGTAACATGCGATGCAAGTTTATTCTCTTTTAAAAAGTGATAGCGAGCTTAATTTTAATTAGAAGCACTATCGAACAAATTCAGTGATATGATTTTCGTTTTACACAAATGCGTCATTTTCTTATTAATTGGAATGTGTGCAATATAATTTAACTACGGTTTATAGACTCTTATTTAGGTAATATCACTAAAAGAAGCAAAATAGGGTTTTAAAAACTTTATGAAATGTTCTCTTTTTCACAATAATAATGTTAAAGTGAACCATTTAAAGCGCACTTCATTTATTTCATTTCTTACTATGAAATTTTATCACTACAGTAGCTTCATTAATTATATTACTTTATTGCTTAATTACATAGCGCTACACTTACGACACAATTGTGTTATTTGAAAAATTATTAAGCTATTTCTACGTTAGTTCTATCAACTTGCGTCATTCGCGATGTGCAAAGTACAATAAATAAATCATTGTTTCAAATAAAATTAAAGTAAATTGGTGTAATTTAAATTACTCTAAATTTACTTAAGTTAACAAAGTAAACTGGAATTTAATTTTATATTATTTTTTATTAAGCAGTATTCACTATCACGAACCAGTTTAGTGATAGGAATAGCGATGATTTAGTGGTATGTCTTTAAAATAGGAGCTTAAAAAAGAAGAGTACCCCAGAAAGTAATAAAAGGCGATTTGCCCACCGTTTGAGCCAAAAGAGCCTTGAGGCCCTGCCCGATGGGATTCATCTTCAATTTTCGCAAAACGCTCCTTGTAACTTCTCGTCAGGGAAGCCTACTGTAGATAGAGTTTTTAACACTTTCCTTAAAATCCTCCTTTCTGTCCACACCGAACGATGACAGGGCTCCAGGACGGCCCAATCCTGCTTGCCCCGACATCCAGTCCCGAAGAAGCAAACGAAGAAGTCGTAGTCCTTGTCCTTTGGCGACTTCAAACTGTCCCCGGGAATGAAATTTCAAAGTTCTCTCCCGGAGCCTCAAAAACAGACAAAAAGAAACAAAAAAAAGTGTATAAAAAAAAATATATATATCTATATAAGGGAAGATCTGCAAGCAAACATCTTTTATCCTTCTGGCACAGGGTGTGCCCGGTGTACGTACACTTTTCGTTGATTAATTGCAGTCAAAAACCAGAACGACATGCACCGCCATGTAAACGTCCCCCTGTTCCTTCCGCTCCTAGCGACGCGACGTACAATTTTACAATCCGCCCGGGCGGCAAGGAGAGGGGCCCAGGGAAATCCGGGAAAAAATTTGTGCGTTGTCTGTTTCGACGGCGGATATTTTCCGTCTTGTTGTTTTTTTTATCCTATCCCATGTCTGGACTCTTTCAAGGAAGTTATGCAATTCGCCTGGGAATAAATCGCGATATAGGCTGAATGAGCGCCAAGACTCCTTGTAAGAGGAACGGGGGGGAATGGGGATGTTTCTGACCCGACGTCCTCCGCTTCCAGGACTCGGCCTAGACAATTTGTCAAGTGGATGATTTTTATGAGGCTTTATCGTCCGGATATTATGTGATTTGAATGTTTTATGGATTTTTGCCTGCTTATTGATTACAGAGAATATGCTACTTCAATGTTGCGTAGCATTTGGTTTTGTGTAAGAATAAGATTTCTATCTTATACTTTAAGAACTTCAACAACATATTCCAGATTATTATCTGGCATACCCATATTTATCTATCATCAATTTTCAGTAATATTTTTGTGGTTTTGAATCATTTTTGAAGCCTATTTGATTTAAAGAAACTTTGGAAATATCCAACCTATATAAACAACTCGAAAATACTAAAAACAAAATTCTTGTAAAAAGGAAATCAATATTTTAATAAATTTTGGGGCTTACAATAGCCATAACTGTAATAATTTTATAGTATGTTATGTCTAATGTCTTCCATAGTATATTGAAGATTGGTTTCTATTTGATTTTAAGGATTTGCGAGGAATTTAGAATTTAATTGACATCTTTTAAAAGTAATTAATCAATTTGTATTGTATTTCATTTGAACCGTCGGTCAACTTATGATTTTGATTGATAAGTTTTATTTTCCAAATACTGTTCGTACATTACACACAATTCTAAATTCATAAATTTTTTCTTTTGAAATAGGGATTAAAATAAATTCACCTCTTTTGGAATTATCGCAATGTTATAGACAACAACACATTAATAGATACTTATTTTACGGAATAGTTGATTTTCATAGAATATTCAAAAAGAAATTTCCTAATATGTCAAAAATTGATATCAAAATTGAAAATTGTTGTAGGTACGTGTGTTGTAACTTTATTAAATTCATAGAATTACGCATAAATAACACATACGATACGAATGACCGTTCTGTTTTTGGATACCTACTTGCATTTGACTTCATTTTATTTAACGCTATTTGAATAATGTTAATTATTTTTTAAATAAAATAAGTGAAGAATCAGTACAACTATATTTGCGAAGCCTAAAATATATGGACAATGATTTGTGATTGGATAAGAACGAATTTCAGCATAGTTTTTATTATGTGGTACAATAACAAATGTGGAACACTGTGCTTTAGAAAAACACAGGCTAATGTCGTGGTTAAATTCAGCTTATCACAAGGCTGAGAATATATAAAAAAGGAGAATAATATTCGTATAATTTGGAGTGCAATTTTAAATTTATTTTTAATGCCGATGGAATCAAAAATTGGCCGGCATTATTAAAATATAAAATCCGCCTCCATTTTCTTTAATTTCATTGTTCTAATAAATAAGTACAGTCATTCGATTTTATTTTATTTAAATTTTAATTCGAAAAACTTCCGTCTGATACTTTGAACATACGAAAAAATGAAAAATAAGACTCCAAAGAGTGATAGATACATGCATAAAAGTTTCTAATTAAGTAAAACCAGTATTTGTTTTTAACATTTGATTCAAGCCTAATGAAGCTGTAAAACCGAAAGAGGGCGCTGAGCATATAACCGTGCAAAAAAAAAAAAAAAAAACACAGGGCTGCCCCAACCCCTTTAACAGCAGCATAATTAATGATGGCCAGCATCGCGGCGCTGCAGAAGAAAAGGGTCGTCGGCGGCGAAGAGGTAATCAGATCTAACGATGCATAAATAAATCGCTTAACGGCGAGACCCTCTTGACTCCTGGGCTCCTCGACTCGGCCGAGATCGCGTATGAGGGCTCGTCGATGACCTCGTCATCATCGTCGGATCCCCGGTCTGGTAGAAATATCTCCTCAATATTTTAACGGCCAAATGTCAGAATTTCGCCTCAATTAATCTTCTTGACGAAAGAATCATCCGCATGAGATCGCGAGTACCGCGGATCGGACTCATTCTCGTCAAGTTTATATTTAAGGCTGAGGGCTCAAGAAGATTTTGTTGTCCCGGTATATAAGATTGGATTGCGACAGGATAGAAGAAGGAGGTGGTGGTATAGACGAGGTGATCGAGAAGGGATCAATCGCGCGTCTTTTCCGTCAAATCACTGATCGAACTCCCAATCAATCTCAGGTTTGGCCGGGTGCGCTATGACGGCCAGGTATTTTTTGCTCCGTTCAGTAAAGATATACCCACCAAAATGGAGGGGGGAGGAGGGTATAAGATTCAAGACCCCAGTATGGTGTGAGGTTAGGCCAATACCGTGATACATCGCACCAGAGCGGAGCATAACGCGCGCATATAAGAGTTGTCTCGGCGGGAACGAGACTGTGGACGACGACGACGACGATGATGATGATGATGATGATGGTGATGATGATGATGGGGCCCGGGTGCTCCGATGTTGGGTTCTGCCGAGGTGAGGAGCCCCGGGATCGGTCCGATCTCGAATCTATCCAACGGAGGAAGAAATCGAAGGCTCCGCGGCGGCACCGTTTTCGAGATTTCGCAGACTACGTGGTATTCGGGCCATTTCACATCAGCACCACCAGCACCAGGGGCCCCAATAGTTAGATCGATAGATCCACGGGGCCTGTAACAAGTTTTGTTTGGTTGTTGGGCCGCACTCCGCAGCTCCACCATTACCGCCGCGGTGACTGTGTGTACATAAATAATCGCCGTAATAAATGATCGTGACCGGTTCAAAGGTGAGAGAGGAGTTTTTGTACCTTCTTTTTATTTATTGTTCTTACCGCGCGCGTTTCTTCATCACCCTCCAGTTGAGTGAAATTCAAGAAGATGTAGGTAAAAAAAAAATAAAATAAAAAAAATAAAAATAAAAAAAATAGTAAAAACATTCAAACGACTCAACATATCGGAGGAATTCTCATATTTTCCTCGCTATTGTCCCGCTATTGACATGCAGAATTTAATGGCATTAATTAAAACGTGTTAAATGATGGACGGAATTGTTTTGCTTTCTGCCCCCCAGGGCAAATTCTCATGAATTTCGAAATGCCACTGCTACTGTAAGACCTCACTGGTGTTCGTTTGGCCTGACCGGGTTTTGTAGAAGATGACTCATTTTTGCCCCGATGAGATAATCAAACGTGTTGCACACTTTTGCAAATGATTTACGCGATTTTGATATTATTAAAAGTTTCGAAACGGCATCTGTTGTACATCTTATTACATAATTAAGGAAATTCAATTTTGAACTAATTTTTGTAATTTCAAAAACAGACACAGAAAAAATACTGAAAATTATATAATTGCGTAAAAGACCTTAAAATCTGCTGGTAAATATTTTTGAATTTCTAAGTATTGAAAAGAGGTCGTCTCGTCTGATGGCTATTTTTTACCTCTTTTTAAGAATTTTGTTAACGAACCTCTTTTGGAATTCATAACACAAACGTATGTAGCTACATATATATTTATTGACATTTTAGCAATACTTTAAATTTTTTGAAGCCAAAATATACAGTGAATTCGACATTACAGCATTATTATGTAGGTCTAAAATGAAGTCAAATTTTTGAAGTACATTACAGAAGTATCTAAAAATTCGTCCGATAAAGCTTTCCAAAAATTTTGTATATCACGCCCAAACAAATAGACAAAAATTCCAAAAAACTGAATTTAGAATAGGTGAAACCAAACAATCTTAACTAAACAAGAATTTGTCGCGTGCATCAATAAAATAAAAGAGCAGTGATATTTTCCATCATCCCTTGTACACCAATCAATTCCTTTTTTCTGAATTTAACCTTAATGACCCTCCAAAATCGTTTTTAAATTACCAAAATGATTTCAAATTGTTCTTCCGCGAATGAATTTATAAGGGAGAGGAACACAAAACTCTTCAATTTTCATTTTAGGGATGACAGCCCAATTCATTTCTTTATTAAAAATTTGTAATTTTTTGGGGAAACACCACGTGTTTTTCACATTAATCCAAATATATAAAAAAGAAAACTATCATTGAAAAAGAGGGACTTCACCCTTCTTTTACTTTCCAGAAATTGTAAAAATGTGTTTGAAACGATTTACTCATCATCTGCTTCAAATGTATCTTTTTTACCCGTATAATTTTAAATAGGTAAGAGTGCGGGTTAAGGTTTTTGTAAAAGACCCCTTACTTTTACTGCCTTAAAGCGAACTGTTGAATTTAGGCACGTGCTTTACTTTTTAGTTTAATTTAAATGACGATTCAAAGATGGGTCTTTTTTTGTGCAAAACAGGGGTCATTTAGGTTAAATTTCTGAAAAATATATGAACACCCTACTCTTTTTTTAAATCTTTATATATATAAATATATAAGAGTTTTTGTTTTCAAATGACGTCTTTTTATTTCGATTTAGATTATACATATTTCTGAAATTTTTTATTTGGGGGTAGCTTTTCAGTACATTGTGTTTTTTTTAAGTCGAATATACAAAATTTTGTTGCAATCTGTTAAGTGGTTTAGAAATTGTAAACATCATTTCAAATTGTATAGTGATTTTCTTTTCTCTCGCTTAGTAATCGTATTTATATGTTGATATCAAAAGCCATATTCTCAATGTTCAATAAACTTTGATTTCACATAATCGATCTAATAGCCATTGGTGTTGCTACATTAAAATAAATTAAATTTTATGTTCTATATCTTCTAATCTCATGGATAGAAGTCAGTCAGTAGGCATTATTATATCTATCAATATTAAGCATAGCCATGAACATTGTTTTTAATTTTGAATCTTGAAACGAAATCGTTTTGGCGTTATCCAACTAACACCTTTCGACAAAAACTGCATCGCGTGCAATCTTGTTGGGGACCATAAAAACACGGATAAGGTCCGTGCACCTCGTGTATACTGCTATCTTTTACGACAGGTCGAAATCGATGTAAATCTACCGCAGACGTAAGTAAACGTCGTAGCGATATTGCCCAACTATTATCCAGCATTAGCCGCCTACTTTGAATCTCTCCAGCAAGTTTCTTCGCGCGTCGTCAATTCCGGCAAGTGATAAAGGTAGATAAAGGCCCGCGCGCGCATTTGTGGTTGGGTAATTCAATTAAATTTTCCAATCACCAATAATTCCCCCGTTCCGGGGACCTGGCAGGCCTTAGTGCATCGAGTGCAATGGCCAACTATACAAACACACTCTACAAGCTTTCAGATGCTGGTTGTCCACAATTCAATTCGAAGTGCGCCAATAAACAATTATTTGCAGCCTGGTAAATTCAATTAGCGCAGAATGGTGCGAAAGATATCGAAGTTAATGAGAAAAAATCAAAAATCCACCTGAAAATTCCCTTAGAGATATGAAGGCTTTGGAGCCAATGTATGGGACTTGAGGAGCCATCGATTTGTGTGTGGTGCGTGCAAAGATGCGTATCGCAAAAAATAAAAAGGGTTGACACCTTCGCCAGATAAAAGCGGGCGTAAGAAGGTCGAGGAACCTCATATGCGACTGTGCAAAATGTTTACAGACTCAGTAAACCATAGCCACTGGCGTAATTATCAACAATTTTCAATTACCTGGGCGACCATCAGCGTCAAAAGTCACGCAAGTGGCTGCCAAAGTTGGCTGCACTGCGGCAGGATAATGCACGGTGGAGAGATTACCTCTGGATGGGGTTAAGTGGTCTATTAGGCGTGCCTAGAGTCGCGGCTCCGATACACTCGAGTGTGAATTTTACAATTTTACGGGAAATAAGATAAAATAAGAGGCGAATGAGACGTGCTGCATTCCCATGCGCACACGGTCGAATTCACGCGGAAGCATAAAAACGTAAAATCCCAGAAAAATAACCATAAAATTATGGTATAAGGTTCTCAGATTCAAGGAATTAGAGTAGCGGCTAAGTAAACCAACATTAAATTGTTCACTCGATTTTACGGTTTTTACAAGAAAGTATTTTCATACACCCTTAAAGCTTAAATCTTCGATTTTGAAAACCACTAAGTTTTATTCTATACATTATTAATTTATTAACTGGTATTTCCAGCTAGAGCCCTAAAAATGACTCGGATAATTGAGAATTTGAGTAAAAAAGTTTTGAATACACGAGTACTCGAATAGTTGAAAGAGTTTGGGATTATTCAAGTCTGTAGCATTTAGATTCTAAGGAATGCATTAGTTTTTCCTAGTTTCTGGGCTTCTTTTTGAGAATTTGGATACACAATGTCTACATTTTTTTTTTTTAAATATGCTTCGAGTACAATCCGTGTCGCTTTACAATTTGTTTGTGGCAAACGAATATTTTGCTTAAAAATTTAATAGATCCACTGTATGTAGATGTGAAAAAGTGGATTTGAGTCCTATATAGGCTGTTTTTTTATAAAACATAACGAACTAACATATAAAATCAAAAATAATTTTACTATTTCTGTACAGATACCTACATTTAGAAAATCATGTAGGTATTTAAAAAACAAAATCTAAATCAAGACGATTGAACTTTGAACCGACGAGAGACTATCAACGCCATCTATGATGGTTTCTTTGTACTAAAATGTCATAGAATGTAATATTTAAATATTGCGTTTTTTGAACATTTCTCTTGTAAATGATTTAAAAGGGTTATCAAAATACGGAAAAAGCCAGTCCTTCGAACAATGACTGTTCAGTCAGTCAGCTGATCGGAAGGGAAAAGAGCGCGAATGCAGGCGCGGGAATAGCGCGCGGCAATCGCATTCTTATCTAAATTGCATAACCGCGATATGAGTCCGCCATATGTTACACGGGGCTGTGCAAAATCCCCATGAGAAAATTCAAGCACCGCTAAAAACTTGTACAACCTGGCCAGCGACCATTGTCTGGGACTGGGATCGATATACCTAAAAACATCGGTCCAGTGCCTTGGCGGAGCACCACATGGCCGTCTTCCGCCGGGCATGGACCCAAAGCCCGCTGAGATCTCAGAGGTAAAAATTTTGAGGATAGTTTGAGCTGGAGGAACTCCACAAAAAAAATAAAAAATAAATAAATAAATAAGAAATATATATAAGAAAGGTAAAACCTTGCAAAGAGCCGATGCTCATACACGGGGCCACTCATAAAAAGTGCAGCATGTATCCACCCTTTTTGGGATATATTCACATTGGGAAATCGTGACTGGAACAATACCAGGGTTTGGCTGGCATCCCGGAGCATGCTCTCTAGCGCGCGCGGTTTTCGCATACCCCGAACGCGGCCGACATGCTCCCCACATTCCCTGCGTCCATGAATTGTTCAAGAAATGAATCTCAGCCGCATCCGATCTTCACCTCGATCCGTCCGTCCGTCCTCTGGTCGTCTTCACTATCATCTTCCCAGCCGCTTCGTAGTCTTTTTCGAACGTCGTCGTCGTTTTCGTCGACGTCGTCATCATCGTCGTCCTGCGCACCTCCCCCGCACGGTTCGCCCGCTGCTGGACGGCCGCGGCGGTGCGGCGATCCCGCTGGACTTCTGATTCACAAGAATCAAGGAAAAGAGCCCGCGAAAAGATCCGCTGGGAAGATGATGTTACAGCGGCGGCCCCGCTAGAACAAAACAGCAGTTGTGGGGCCCCGATTGCGCCTAAGCATGCTGCGCATCGCACTCGAGGGGGGCACCTCGGCTCAGAAGAAGAATTCCTGAAGACGCGCGGACGAAGATGCGGACGCGGACGCGGCGGGACAAACAAGAGTCCCTGAGACTCCATACAGCCGATGAATTGAATACGAAAACGATTATTGATACTTCGATTTCCCTTTTTATTACCAAATTGCGCACTCGGCCATTGTTCACTTTCGGTGCCCCGGCCGTGGCCGCTCTGCGGCGTACTTGCAGCCCCCTGATTGCCCCTCGGAGCCCCACCGAAACGTCCAGGATTGGGGCCCAAGTCGAGCACCGACCGCTCGATCGCTGATTGTTTTTTATTAAATTGTCAATTGCTGCGGCACGACAGAGGTTAAATAAGGAGGGAGCACCGCGCCGACTTAAGAACCTTTGGTCAGTTTCGATCTGTTTTCATGACTTTTCATTTAGAACGATTTCGCAAGATATCGTCGCGATCAGACGGTTGCAATTCGAGTTGACGATGGTCACCTTGGCGGGGACCAAATCAACGTCGAACTTTGTGGGGTGAACTCATGGACAAAGGTTGGTAACACCTTTGAATTAGGAATAATTGGTGAATTGGAGCGAGTATTGGCTTTAGACCTTTAAACCAACCAAACAATTTTTATCTAAATAAGTCTATACAAGGTGCTTAAATGAACTTCAAAATTCGCAACTATTATTTAGTGATTCAGCTTCTGAAATAAAAATATGGTATCAAAAAGGTTCTAAAATATTAAATTTGATTTCTAGTCATGTTGTCATTTTAAACAACTAATGGACAGACGGACAAACATATGTACATTGGAAAAAGTCCTTCAAGTATACGAATCCTAACGTTTATTATTTGTCTAACTCCTAACATTTACATCTGTCTCAAATTAGATTAGATTAGATATTAGTATATCCAGTTCTTCGGGTATACTTTTACTTTTCAGAAGCATCCTCTTTTTATGGAAAAGGATACTTTGAGGATTTTTCTCTTCTGTCGATCCCATATGTATAGTTAAAAGTTTCCGAAATATTGAAGTAGTCCTAAAAATGTCCCTATTACTGTATTTTAAATTAAATTTTCTAACTAAATTAAAAATCTTTTGATGTGGTCAGGACAAAATAAAATAAACTGAACTCACCGAGGGTTTCATGATCAAAACGTTTATTGAGCATCCTTTAAAATCCTCGACTTCTTCGAAATTCACTCAAAAACGCAGCAGGTGTTGAAATTGTTCACGTGAGGTGATTTTTTGAATGCATCAAAGCCACCAAAGATACAAACTGCGGTCAAAATATTTCGCACGAATATGACCGCATCTTAAATTTTCTGTTTTTTTTTTTATTTTTTTATTCTGTCCATCAAAGGCGATGAATCCCATCACGGTCATCCCGCGAAGGTGAATTTATGGGGCTCTCATGGTGGGCTCGCGGTGGCGATCGCACACCTTTCCCAGGTGAAATATTCGAGCAATTTCCCTCATCAGTCCAGGTAAATTCTCATCTGTGGTAATTCCGCAGAAGATTTGTTTGCCGTCTAGCGCACTGCACTGCCGGCGACCGCCCCGCCAGAAGGCTGCCGTGTCGCAATTAAGCCGAATTTCGTTTGAAGAATCGACTTTCGTTGTTTTCTGTCCGTTTTCTTATTAAAAGTATCTCTTTACCAAGAACTTTCCGTCGGACTTTCTTCGTCTTCTGGGCGGTGGCGGGCCGCGCACCGACCGCCTTCTGTCCGACATCGTGTTGACGATTTTTTTTTTTTTCCGGTGGTGCCCCATAAATCACACGAGTCGCGGCGGGCTTATCTACTTAAAATTCAACGCGGCGGCGCTGACGGATTAAACTGATCCCAAGAAGTGTGTTGCGTTTAATTGTGGGAAAAGGTCGGGCTTTACGAGCGCGCGAACGGGGGGAACAGGTCCAATTTCAGGTGTTTAGCTCGGGTACAGTCGCCCGGCCGTTTCATCGCGGGGGGAAAAAGGTGCGATAAAAGCGCCTATGTGATTTTTTTTTTTATTTTTGGGGCGACCCAGCTCCTGGCGAGACAAGTTCACTGTTTGTCTGCCCTTCTGCCGTTTGCGCGGACTCTTTGTGTTCTTTTAATAGAGCGGGGTCACGCAATTAAAAGGTTGTTAAAACCACATCTAGATAAGCCTAAGAAAATTGCTCATTCTCTTAGCTGTGGGGTGTGCTGACGTGGTTTTAGTGTAGGAAATTAAATACATATTTATTTGATTTAATAATAAACGAGGCAAAACACCAATAATTTTGAATCAAATGTAAAATTTCAAATCCTTAAATCATACTTTTTTTTGTTTTGAAACTTAAAACTAACATATTTTGATCTTATACCTGATAAATACAGGCTATGATTTAAAGGACCGGTAGTATAATATGAGCAGTAAAAATGTGAAAATGGAGTAAAATATATTGAAATGACCAATTACTAAATCAGAATGGGTAAAGGCATATCACTCCAGCACCTCCAAAAAATCAATTATTTGTAAGTACATGCTTTTAAGAATATACCTACAAAGAAATCTTTTGTTTAATTTTCTCTTTGGTGATTTGAATTAAAACAAAAAACTAATCTTTGTTTCAGTTTTATATAAGAATCACTGGAAAAGTACGTAGGAAAATAATAAAAGAAAAACCGTCGCAAATGTACCTACCTGAATATGTAGGTATATGTTTAGAAAATTTTATAGTGGCATTAAATTACCCTTAATCAGACGACTTTTTATGGTCGCTGACTTCGCAAATCGAATCAAAATTCATTGTTTATGAAATTTTGATCAAAATATTCAAATTATCAATCTGATTCAACTCAAAATGTATGAAAAAAAAAAAATTGAATTTGCCTAATTACTTATATCTTCAGTATAAATAGAGCGGATTAAAATTCTTAAAGTACTCCCTATAATGTAATGCGACACATAAAATGCGTGGAATATGGAATACGGTTGGATTTAAAAACGACAAAAATTTCCGCTCCATATAAAAGAAGCCCTATATAATTGGATCACTCCCCCATCAAGACTTATTCTATGCGAAATCTTAAGTTACACCGAAAAGAAGCAGTCATCCCTTAAGCGGTGATTATTGGTAAAAGCCTCTGCCGCGCCCAGCAAAATCACTGAAGCACTTCGATTTGGTTCGCCTAGGGGCGCGGAACTCCCACAAATGGCTTCATTCCAGTAAATTACCCCAGAGGTCAGAAAAGCCAGACGAATGCGTTCCGACACGTTTAAAAGTGCAGCACAATCCGATGTGACCATTTTGTTTCTTTTTATTCCTTCTCAAGATACCCTCCCACACCCGGAGCTCTGTCTTACGTCTTGGAGCGGGCCCTGCAATTCATTTTCGTCTTATTTCTAGCCCTTTAACTCCCTAATGGCGACCAAGAGCCTACTTTCGCTTCTGACAACGGGGCGGCCAAGAACCGCTTTTAACGGTGCTCCCCCGACAGAGGGTAATGGCAGTAGCAAAGATTAAAATGGACAGAGGCCCGCATTTTACCCTTTTACCTGTACGCTTTTAACACCTGAGCGGAGTCGCGGCGGGGAGTCCGGAGGGTGGTTAATAAATGGTACATCCTTGCCCATGCCGGCCGGCGGCGCGGCACGGCGGACTGCCCTAAGAAGGTGTAAAACTTTAGCATTTCTATAGAAAAGCCACCTTCTTGCAAACAACTTGGGGGGCTTCTTAGGGCTCCTTCCTCGGATTGAGCTGAAAAACGGAACGCTAATAGGATTTTGGGCCTTTGGCTCGAAAAATTGCCGTGTGTCCCAGCCTTAGGTTGCCATGCTTAAAAGACAGTGTGACGCGTGGTAGTTTCAGCGAATTTTGAGGCAAAGAAACTCACTCAAGAAAGTCTTTTGAGGAAATCGCGTGATTTCTGCCCCGTTGACTCCCAACTATGCCGTGCAAAAGACCAGGGGCTTTGTGGCAGTTTGCTCCCATTTACCAAGGTATAGTTCAGGAACTCACATTAAACTAGAGTTCGTCGATTTAAGCATCTATTACAGTTAAGACGGGATTAAGATTTATTTTTGTAGATTTAAAACTATTTTCATAAGTTTTTGTAGCTTATTATTATGTTATAACGAAATTTAAGATTAGTTTGAATAATACAAAGACTCAGTTAAAATTGCAAACCATTACAGCAATTAAAATAATATTAATAACACATTACCTAGATTAAATTCAAATTGTTTTTCATATAACATATTTGTTGACAATTTACAAGACAGAAATTTTATAAAAAGATATTTAATTAAATACACCAAATTTGTAGGTATATTTGAATTTTTTTAAAAGAAAACACTTGATTCTTTTTCTTTGTGAAAAAAGGCCGAAAACATTTTCCACCAAGGATGACAAAAAAAGTCTATAAGTATATTATAAGTAAAAGTATTTAATTATTTATAGAAAGTTGTAGTTAATTTTTTTCTTATGAGTATATCAACATTCATAATAACCTCATAATAAATTCAAAATATTTTTGAATGCAAAATAAATAAATATTTATTTTTATCCTAAGCAAACAGTTGTTTTGTCACCCTCTTCTAATTTTATATCTTTTGTCGATTAAAAAACTAAAAACTTAAATCGTGTTCCTCCCCCACGTATGCATTTATCATTTTATTTTGTCGGTCGCAAGAAAATTCTATTTTTACAGCGCGCCAAAACAGGCCGCCATAATTTCCCCCTTGGTGAGAAGATAAAAAGATAAAATTTTATCAGCTCACCTGAGACCTTTAATTTAGTGCTCGATAACAGCAGACATCGCAGGCGACGTCACATTTCGTTGCATGACACGATTGTGTCGTCTTCTGTCTTCCGAGACCGACCCACCGCAGAGGTGAAAGATGCATTCCCAGGGTCCAATTAAGGCGCGAAATTAATTTTGCCACAAAAGACTTCTTAAAAAAAAAGGCTGCACCACAAGATCATTGTCAACCGTTGGCTAGAGTTATTTGCACCTGTCGAGCTAGAGGGCTTCCATGGGGTACGAACTGTCCGGAAAATTTGCATAAAACTCTGAGACATGACACGAAATTTTGCAGAAATTGTGGGAGTTATGAGACAATTTTTGCATGTTATTAAACAAAAACAAAAAAAAAAATTGAAATTATAGAGACGAACTGTAGAAAATTAGCCGGGAAAGCTGCTCAACTCCCAGTGAAATTCTCGTTTATAACGGAGCCGTGGACACTTTTATTCTATTGTTTTGTCCCACTGCTCCCGTGAGTTCTGTCTTACTTTTATTTTACTCGATAAATTCACGGAAGGAAGTTTGATGGCACCTGCAGGAACAGTTTTAATTATAAATCGGGCTAATGAGGCACTTTGCGGGACTTGTTACCGATTAACCAGAGATCTGTTGGGCCCTTTCGTGTCAATGTCTCGTAAAAAATGTTGTGTTTCTTGAAACTAAGCTGAGTTCATGAGAGTGCAGATTCATTAGACTCCGAAATTATGAAATATTTATGTACAATTTTTATGAGTATGAAATATTTTAATTCACGTTTATTATTGGTTGATGTACAATAAATTTTTCATTCCTTTAGTCCCAACATTTCAAAAACACATTTATGGTGGACAAAGTACAAAAAATGCTTTATTACTACTAAAGGATTATTATTATGAAGTCAAATTTCGTTATACAAAATAAAATAGGTAGATGCCATAAATTAACGAAAATATCCAAACAATTTAGCACGGGCTCAGCTATTTGTTAGACCAATGGTAAAAGGCTACATATTTTTTTATAACATTTTTTACGAAGTTACCCTAGCTATAATTTTTGGTATACCTATACAAATAGTTAATTACAATAACGATTTCGCTTATATGTAATTAAAGGAGGAAGCGTGTTTAAATTTTGATTTTTGTGTAAGTAGCAAGTTCTTTTCTGACTTTACCAAAATTTCTCTGCTCTGAAAATTTTCTTATAAAAATTTTGAAAAGTTGTTCAATTTTTTTATAAAAGATAGGCGAACTTACTAATTTTATAAAATTTATAAGTTATTACCTTCGTTCGAAATCTTTGTCTGCATATACATATTTTAGATTAAATTTAAAATTCCAACTCAGATTTAAACAAGTTTTCCTTTTTTTTTCAACCGAATGCGTTTGACCGCCAAAAATTCGTAACATTTCCGGGGACTTTGGCACATGAAATTGAATTTTAAAAATAAATAATTGCTTTTATTCATTGAATAATCCTTCAATTTCATTCGGCAATAATTCCTCGGTTGCATTCACCCTGCCATGGCCTAATGACTGAACAAGGCAAAATTGAGGATGGTAGGCGCCGAAGAAAGGACTTTTAGCGACCGCGAAGGGGGTGAGAGGGTAAAGAAAATGAAGTCGTGATCAAAAATACAACTTTACGGTAACGGTTTAATTAATTACGTTACCTCAAACAGAAGAGCCAGTAATAAAAACAGCGACGAAACCAAGCTAAAAATAAGATTTAACCGGGCACAAAAAGGTAAAAATAAGGTAACAACCGCGAAATATTCGCGAAAAGCGGCGCACAGCGAAAAACGGCACGAGGAGTTTGCTGCATGTGGGCAAGGTAAGCAACACCAAGGTAGCCTGCGGGAGCCGCGGGAAGAGGGAATGGTTGCAGGGGGAAAGGGGAAGGGAAAGTAGTCACAGGGCAGACAGACAGACAGGTAAGAGTGTGGCCGAGGCGATAAGCACCTTTTCAGGTATTTCTTCATATCAGAAGAGCTGCTTCTCGTGCATTACCTTTTTGCCCGTCTCTGCTTCTTACCAGTCCCCGGGAATCTTCGATGCCTTTCCGGTCGTGCCGTTCTCAGCTTACTCCAGGAGGAGCCCCTTGGAAAATCCCCCTTTACCCTCGGGAGGCGTCATCCATCCAGCAGACCGGAGCGACACCGGGCAGGAAGAATTTCATTGACCCACTTTCTTGCGGTATCTCCCTCCAGATGCTTCGTCCTTCAATATCGGAAGCTGGCAGATGTAGAGGTTCTATGGGTTAACCGGGGGTCCACAGGGTGGGCAAAAAGGAAGCCAGGTGGGTGCCCCGGCCGTTTCACATGGTGTACCTACCCGTGTGCATGGCACCATTGTATATGTGCCTGCTCCCGTTGCTCCCCGAGTTCATGCTCGTTCATCAAATTATAATTATCCGGGAAGAGATGGCCCCCTAGGTCCCGGAGGAGCGCCCGGGAGGGAAGGAGTCATGGGACTCCTCAAGCAATTACGCTATGAACGGCTAATTAGTGCCGCGAGAGCAATAGCACCACACCGGCGGCGCGCGCATTGACCGGCTCCTCCTGGACTTGCGCGAGATAATGAAGAGGTTCAACTCCCGTGTCTTAAGATGCGGTGCAGATTGCTCAAGATGGGTGGAAGATGTGGCCCATGGCCCAGAACTATGACGACGACGACGATGACGACGCCGACGATGGCGACGAAGACGATCATCCGCAAGGGAAGATCTTGTCGTTTCGTATATGCATTCGGCCGTTTGACATGCACCACACGCTCCGGTGAGCACCGCGATGCACATAATCGCAATCGCACTGGAAAATTGAGATGATCTTGGCGGGCCGCGAGGCGGTGCAGCGAAGACGGACGAGCTCCGCTGCGGCATGATGGTGTCCATGTCCGTGCCATGCAAGTGCTAAATCTAATTGCACCTTAGCGCACCGCGCCAACACTCTTTTACCTTTTTCTCAATTTTTAACTAGCTTTTTTGCTGCCCGAGCTGTTATTTATTTTTTTTTTATTTTTTAAATGCATTTTTTATGTTTTTATTTTTTAACTGTCTTAGCTGCCTTCCTCCTCGACGGTAATAATTTGATTGCTCGGATCAGGCAAAGTTGATTCAGGTCAACAATTTAATCGTGAGGTGTCGACTTGGCGACTTACAAATGGGTTCACTGGTTTGGCAAGGTTTTAGATAATTTTTGCTTTTTTTTTTTTTTAATCATTATTACATATACTTTTCGGGGTGGTGACATTATATCACCACATTAATTCTGCTCCGAAAATTGGGTCAGCCAGCCACGCTTCTAATTAATGGGTTTTTTTGAAAGGTTAAGGAGGTTTCCCCAGTGATTTGGCATGGCATTAATTCTATTTTATTTCAAAAATTATGAATAAGCTTGCGATAATTTAGATATTTCGCTAGGAAGAGCACAAATTATAGAAAGGTTTTTTATTTAACACTTTCCTGGGTATGCATAAATATGCATAAATATTAGAAAACATTTTGTGTTTTTAATGTTATAATTCCATAACCGTATTTTAGAAAATTTTTAAATTTAATGAAAATAGCTCCAAAAGTTTTACAATTTCTATCAGTTTCTTTTCCGACTGTAAAATAATTGCACCTGATCTTCGCCTGATTTGTGTCTGAACTTTCTCGAAATAATAATTTCCTATTGATTTCCAACTGAGGTCCGTCTATTATAAAATTCAATTTTCAATATCTATTCCGTCTTATATTTTATCCGGAATAATCGTACAACAAGGTATCAAATAAATCCTTGAAATTCAGTAAGTTTCAAGTAGAGCAGAAAAAAAATACATCTTAAGGTTTTGTAAATCAACCTTAATAATTGAAATGTTTTATTTGCAATTAAAGCAAAATTCCACATATTTCGTAAAAACCAAGCCCTCAGAAAACATAATACACTAAAAAATAACTATTTTTTTCCCATCAAACACTTTCTTCGACATTAAAACACTTCACCTGATGTTACCTGTCACTCATAATTAATCAGTTTAGGCACGTCAACAATTCTCTCCTCTCTCACACATTTTTTATCCCATTTATACCCAATAACTCGAGGCATTCTTTTGTTTTCTTTCTTAAAAAAATTTCTTTCACGGTTGTCTCGTGTGGTGAGCGCCTCGTAGCGCCTCTAATGCCTTCCTTCCTGAAGGTTCTCAATTAATCTTTTTCTTAAATTAATTCGATTTTATACACCTCAGCAGGGAAAATGCCGCCGTACATTATAACGTCAGAATTTATAAATAATTCATTACTAAGCCGTAATTAATTGCGGGTCTGCGTCCACAATGTGTGCGCTTTTAATACAACTATAAGTGATTTTGCATTTTTCACGAATAATTGATAGTTTTAAATATGTGTCTATCGTTTTCGTCGACGTTTTGTTGTATATTTGCTTAATAAACATCTTTGCGATTTAATTATTGCTCAAAAGTGTACCATAGACTTGGAAATGGGTGAGAATATTGTACATTGGAAAAACGATGTTAAAATTGGTTAAAATGGTCGTAATTGAAGGCATTATTTGGGTGCTTATGTGCCGAACCGGATACGGTTTTACATTTTTAAATTGCATAGCATTTTGGTTGACAGTGTGGAGAAAGTTAATATTCATTTATGTACCTACTACTTGGCAGTTTTTTGTAGAATTTTTGAATTAAATTAAGATATAAATTTAAATAAGTTATTGAAACGGAAATGGATTTTATGCACGAATTCCATTTGATTACCGTCAAACAGCGTAGTTTTGTTTGAGCAATTTGAATTAGGTATACATATATAGGCCAGAATTACTTAAAAGAACACGATATTTAGTTTATTTCCACAAAAAAGGTTATTTAATTTTTTTTTTTATTTAATTTTTTAGCACCGGACTATTCAAATCGTATAGTTGGGAATTTTTATAAAGAAAATTATGCAAAAAGACGACTATAAATTTTGAATTAAAATTCTTCTTCAAATATAAATGATAATAATTAATATACAGTTGAGATTTTTATAAAACTATATGTTCAATAATTTCAATAATGATGACCTTGAAAGCATCCTGTTTCTATACTTTTTATTTCAAGCTTTTGTTTTAGTCTTATTGTAAATATAAAGTCTATAAAATTAGTACCTATAACTTTTCCCAGTATCTTTTATCTTTTAGAGATGGATGCAAAGAACAAGTATAAAAAATGTTAAATCTCCGATATCTAAACTACTATTCAAATTTATGCTGTTAGTGACTAAAACATTGTATTTAATAAGATTGCCCAGCCACTCTTCTCATAATCTTTCATCTTAC
Source organism: Machimus atricapillus (assembly GCA_933228815.1). Classification (NCBI taxonomy): domain Eukaryota; kingdom Metazoa; phylum Arthropoda; class Insecta; order Diptera; family Asilidae; genus Machimus; species Machimus atricapillus. The sequence goes on from OW121785.1 coordinate 12,002,407, forward strand.
TATAACCTCTCATAAATTTCTGAAGTTTACGTAATTTTTGAGCGGCTCCTTAACAGGCGACATAGTTTTTTAGGTTTTTAGCTCAGATCATGTGACAATTTGCCTCTTAGGCCAATCTCGAGGCACGAACCTTCTTTGTGAGGTGCATATGAAAGGTTCTCAGTCATACCATCATCGATAAGCGTGACATTTTGTAAAAAATAAATAAAAAAAACAGAAAAACAAAATTCACAAAATCGAGCCCATACCATGCGGGTCCCCGTGCAGTGCACGATTTGAAAATAATTCTGGGCTGCAATAGGTCACGGATCCCCAGAGTGGCCGGGGGTGTTCCAGCTCAAAACAGTAGCGGTGCGAATTTGCGACATAATCTTTAGATACGATAGACCTTCCCATATTTGAGTGAGCATCGTATCAATTATGATATGCGGAATGTCATAAATTTAGAATCACGGGGTCTATACGTGACCCCACCGCACCACATATAGCACCGGCGGGCGGCGGGCGGCGGGGGACTGAGCAGAAGAGTGCTCCGTGTGCCGCACGCCTGCTGCTCCAGATAATCCACCAAATCACCTGGCACTTCATAAACTTTCTACAATTTTATCACCGGCCCGAATCACACGTGCGCCGCTTTCCTTAAGCAATTTTCGTATCGCGGATATGCGAGGAGGCAAGCAGGTTGAGGCCGCCGCCGCCGCTGGAGCCCCACCGTTTTGAAGCGGCCTCGGCGGCTCAGGTACCTCTGATACCTGTGATACCTGTGCCTGAGCCTGATTTGTTTGTCTTATTAAAATATTCGGTTCCATTTGGAGCGGCGGTTTATGCGCTGGGCCTCTGGCCTAACCCGCCCGGAGTAGTGTCGTGCTGTGATATGACATTATGATAGTCGTCGACGTCGTTGTCGGCTCTTCCTTCCTTTCCATATGTGCACCGAGCCTTAGCAATCTGAGGCATTTATGGTATTATGTGGTTTTACGGTTTCGGCAGGGCTTATCCATCGCGCTCCGCACCGCGCACCGTATAACATATCCCATCCATCCATCCACCACCGCTCCCCGGTCTCCATCCATATACTCTTGTTTGAGATTTCGTTAATTGAATCCAATTTAGCGTAATTTTATGGGCGTTTAGTTTCTGCCTTAAATGTATACGAAAATGTTTTCCAAGACAAGACGACTTTTAGTTGGGTATAAAGGATCATCGAATCGTTTGTGGGATGATGCCGAGATTTAATCGAATGGCCCTATTTTCCGCGGTTTTCTCATATGGAACGAACACAGAGCAAATAGATGTTAATTTTATTTTTAAATACACAAATAGAAATCATTAATTAATTTATACCCTTTCTCATCTCCTTTTCAGGCTGTAAATCTTTCTTCAAGAGATCAGTTAGGAGAAATTTAACGTACTCGTGTAGAGGCAATAGAAATTGTCCAATAGACCAGCACCATAGGAACCAATGTCAATACTGCAGGTTAAGAAAGTGCCTAAAGATGGGTATGCGGAGAGAAGGTAAGTGGAAGTCTAACTTATCTTATAGAAAGTAAAATTTAAATGTCCTAAACAAATGGGTATGGGTTCTAAATTTAAATAGACAAAATCCAGACTATAAATATAAGGCAATATGTAGGTAGATGTATATGTAAAATTATAATAATAATAAAAACTTTTCCGTTATGCCGGTAATGATAAAATTTATAGAATTTTCAAATATGAGCAGAAAATTAATTTATACTTAAAAACGAGTAACAAATTCGAAATACAATTTTCAATCTCTGCCCTTAACCGAAATTTTTTCGCTATATCGATCCTTTCAAATAATTGTTCAAAACAATCAATGTGAGAAATTGAAAAATAATGTGAGAAATTGGCCAATTTCTTCTTTTACATAACAAACCTAAGAAACTAGGAGATTATAATTTCACGAAAACCCAATAACCCCTTAAATACATCAACATAACCTTCCACCTGGTTACAACCCTTTTCTAATATACCCTAAAAGAATTTTGTGCGGATTAGCGATTTCGTTTTCGTGAAGCTTCATCAAGAATGCGATTACGACCCGTAGAGTAATTGTTAAAAATATCTCCACCGTAGGCTAATTATAATATCCTCGCATATAATTTCCTCACACTGAAAATTCTTTTCCCTCGGCCTCTGTCCAAACCTGGTGTATGAGCTGAGCAAGGTAAGTGAACCGTGTCTGATCCCGACCCCGTTTGTACTTCGCAAATTGAAAGGGAGCAAAGAACGGCATGTGCACAAAACTTATTCGAAAGAATGTCAAAGTTTAAAAATAAGATCGAAACAAATTCTTCGACTAGCTCTTAAGATATTTGTAATTCGGGCACGGGACCAATTGAGAGGTCTGTTTTTATTTTTCAGTTTAGCTCAAATTGACCGAAGAAGAAAATTGAGTGATGAAAAGGTCAGTTGAAAAGTTCAAAATTATAATTCATATCCTTGCCTCGGTAAAGATCAGGGAATTGGCCTTGTTTTTCCTTATAAATTAAGGGATCTTATCACATATAAACTTACTAATTTTCCACTTCCATTTTTAATTTTCCTGGTATTTTTGACAATTACACTGGTTGTCACAAAATTCTTTTTAAAAAAGCTTAGAGTAGTTCCTAGTGTATTATATAAATATTGATTTAAGGACTTTTGGATTGTTTCACCATCATTTTAACATTTGAATTGAATGCGAAAAACTTCGACTGTTTAGAGTTTTCCAACGAAATATCAATATCAAAGAAATGTTGGTATATAGGTAAACATAGGTTTATTAAGAAATAACGAAAGAAATACGAAATGCTCATCATTTTTGATATTGAAGTCTTTAAAAGTATTATATCTAATCTAAAACAGGATCAACAATTATTTATCGAGTTTAGAGTATTAGTTTCTAATTTCATTTTAAGTTTTATGCACTGTGGAACGATTGAACTCCTTCTGTGGAATACAAAAATATTTAATTCAAGAAGAACTATCATAACTTAAGAAGAAATTAAGATATTATAAACTAATTAATTTGTCAGTCCGTTTAATGGAAATAATAAGCGGTTATAACGATTCTCAACAAATATAAACTCAATGTAGATAAAAAATCGATTAATATCTCAGAATTTCCAAAGTATGTATAATATTAAAAATTCATATTTGTTCATACAAAACCATCGTCAAAACAGAAAAAATCCCACAATTCGTTGCCACCTCTTGTTAGTTAAATTAATTAAATTTGTTTAAAAAATAATATTTGTGGCAAACACTACCGAATGTGAGTGTAAAAATCTATTTGCGAATTTCATTATCGTTGGCGAAAATCGCAACCGCCGTGTCCTCCATCAAGACACATCCGGGCGAAATACGCTACCGCGCAAACATCCTCGCCTCGCATTGTTATTTTAATTAAACGAAAATAAATTCTTTGTAATTCGATGCAAATATTTTCCCTCATTATTTGCTCTATCTGTCGTCGATTTCCTTATCTTGAGGAGTCCCGACTCGTCGGAGGTATCACAATTTCAGTACCCGGGACGGCAAGGCACATATCATCCCCCTTCTCCGCCTCATTCAGCCCTTCTTCAAAGAAAGGCTAAGTGATTTAACGGGGTGTACGCAATATTAAAATTAACTCCGAGCATGCATGCAGCAGAAGAACCACCTTGAGATGGGTCTAACAATGCCTATAAAGGGCAAATGTGTGCTCACGGCAATGAGAAAAGGGAACGTCTTTCAAGGAGCCCGCAAACGATGATGTTTCATCCCCATACCCCTAAAGCACGACCACAATCGGATCAAAATGAGGAAAAGAGGCTTAAAGGGATGTTACTTGCCTTTGTGCACAGTCAGGCGATTTAATTAATTCTTCTTTTAATTACACGCGCGGGGATTACCGCAATTTTCGGATGATGGTGCTTGTTTATGCTGTGTGAGATATTGCTTTGTCTTGAATAAAAATAAAAATATCTTCTCTTATCAGAGCTGGAGCAGGAAAAGATTTTTTACTAAAAAATAGACTAAAAGTAGAAAAACCGATAACCTCTGACCATTCGTCAAAAATATAGTCTGTTCCATGATATTTATCACCATTAGAGAATAAACTAAAATAACCATCCAGCTGCCGACTGCAAAATAACTTTGCATAATTTGGCGAGTGAAATTTATCGTTTGAGTAGATACCCGGCCGGAAAATAATTTCATAAGTACGACGCGGCGTGAAAAATACTTAATATATCGCTGTCGTTCCCCAGAACAAAGATACAAGTCGGCTGCGGAACAATTTCGTTTTCAATGTTAAATTGTAATGAGCAAAGTTCAACAGAAAATGAATGAATTATTGACACAAAACTTGACACCTCTACTAATTCAGTATGCAACGCCTGCGCCTGTCTACGTTTCCCGGACAGGTAATGCACGCGGTCAGCGGTAAGACTCCATTTTAAAATATTAATTAATAATTTCATGATGAATATAACTTTATGATTTATTATACCCCCATAGGAAAGAGCCAAGGCTTTCACAGGAATGTTGTAATTAAGACAAAGATAAAATTGTTTGCTCCAGGATCTTTAAATAATAGGTTATTTATTGCAAGATGTTGGTTTACTTAAAAACTTATAATTTGTAGTTGTTTCGAAAATAGTCGTATAAATTAAATCAATTCACTGCCACTGAAGCTTAGCTTATATATGATATATTATGACAAGTTAATTTTAGAATACTTCGAAATATTCAAAATTGTACTTTATTATATCATATAGCAGAAAATTATGAAAATTATTTGAATCACCATTCATTAAAAAATTCTATTAGATAATACGTAAAAACGATGTTGTTTTTGCGGTTTTCGCTTTTCTGTTAAATTTAAGGTAGGAGATTTTCTTGTCTATGGTATTCTCTTATTAATCTCCTTATAAGCAGAAAAACTGCATTGGCATATTTAATGAAAGTAAAGAAACTAAGTATACACCTGACTATAACGATATTGAAATCATAAAGGTGACAAATACTTTGTGATAATTTGAAAGAATACCTGCCCACTACAACGCCAAACTAATGACAATTTGCATTTAAAACGCTGCACAAATTTGCGCCAAATTAGCTGCGCACGTTGCACAATTCTTAACGATTGCGATAAATTACCTTTTCTACAGAAACCGTTGAGTTACCGTTTTTTTTTTCTTATTTTCTTATTATTTCTTTTTTATTTATTACATAGCCATGATAGTTTAATGCCAGGACTAATAGACGTAATTACCACCGCGCAATCTGCGGCGCGACCAGGGCTATCAAAAACCAGACGACGACGCCGTCTTCATTTGTCATACTCAAGTGGCTTAATGATTGCGCGCGCAATTCGCGCATGCACACACGATGAATATATGCGCAAAAAAAAAAAGAAAAAAAAAAGACGCAACAAAAACCATATGAGTCGCGCGTTGAGAAACACCCAGGTGTAAACCACCCTCATCGAGCGGCTGGTAATTGCCAGGTTATAGTGAGTGATTAGCGGTGACATTAATGCGACGGCAGACTCAAAATGCCAGTCAGCCGCATAAAAAGGTTGCACGCATGCGTGTCCAGCTCATTCCAGTGCGGTGCGCGCATGATGCACTTCACCTCAAAGAGGCTAAGAAGTGGACGTCCGAACGAATGTCGTCCGAATATCTTACCTGAAGGACACCCAAGCAGACATTTTCCCCACCTTGACGGGGGCGGACGTGTGGCAAAGGGATTGTCGTCGTCGTCGGCAGGTAATCCGATGGACAAACATTTTTATATCGCGGCTACCGGCAATTACCATAAAATTTAAATAACATACCACTTTGTGTCGCAATGGTAAAACAACAAGCAAACAACCTGTAGTTCATACCTAAGCCCCCTCACCCCTCCCCCTCATACTAAAGGTAAGTACGCGACGATGATTGACACTGACGGCTCCATTACGCCGCGTAAGTGCATGCTGTGGCACTTGCAGAGCACACGACCAGAATGAGCTATGTATGCCATGTGTGCCAATTCCAGTTAATGTCAATATTTGATTGCAGCTCAGACTCATATGACCCTCATTGAGGTCCCCCCACCTCCCCCTTATTGTCGACATTGACGCATTTTCATGTTTTTCATCACATTTGCTGCTCATTTTACATGCGAAACTTCTGCAGTGTCATTATAATATCGCTGCAAACACACTAATTTCACAAAATTGATTTAAATCAGGTTAAGACTTATTCGTTAGTTAATTACGCGTGTAGAAAGACCCCCCCTCTTCCTCTTCCTTACCCTTTGGAGCCAGTAGCAATTACAGGTGTCTCTGCAACTCTCGTTGACTTTCAGACCGATTAGCCTCGAGTGGTGTTCAGGTGACTGACGATTGTATCTTTTGATGGGTATTGATCTTAATAGGGTTTGTCAGCGGTTTGTTTTTTTTTTTTAGAGTGATACGACTTCTTGAAGGTTTCTTTAGTTGGTCGTGAGAATTCAGGTATTTTCAATCGAAATTTTTTTTGCGTTTTTTATACCCACCTAATGATAAAATTGCTTTAAGATGAAAATTAATTAAATGAAGGCTAGTAATTTGTATGTATATATCAAATTTGGTTAAAATTCTTCGAGCAATATCAGACTGAAAAGCCATATGAAAGACTTTAAAGGTTTGAAAAATAAACAAAATTTTAATCATAGATGTCGCTAGTAGTTCTTTTAGTTGCTTGTCACCCCATCTCTCATCGAAAATTCCAAATATTTCATAGAGTGTCACAACATCTATTCGAGCGGACATATCGCTTCGGGAATAAATAAAGGCCTCTTCGAACGATAAATAACGAAAAATATAAATCGTCCCCATAAAAATAAATTTCTTTCTCAAGAATCCATTGGAATCCGAGGAAAAGAACAAGGAAAAATTCATGGGGGCCACATTTTCCCCGTTGGTACCCTTTGGGTGCCAGAAATCTCTGGTGTACCCTGAAGAGTTACACACTCCAGCTATCGGCTGCAAAGTATGCAGCCACATGAGCAACAGAAGAGCCCCACATAGCCCACATCTTCTGGAGTGGCCTCAAAGATTTATAGCCGTCCCGTCCAGCAGTCTAGAGGAGCACCGCAGCCGCGTCTTCCCGGCCGGCTGGAGCGCGCCGAGAGGGTTCAAATGGGCCCCAAAGTGAATTCCGAGTATCCTCCGGCTGGCTGGGCTCTTTTTAATATCGAAGAGTCATGGTCCCGGAGGTATTTGGACATACTCGGGCTTGTTGCCCGCAACAAGTAAGGCACCACAAATCGAGCGCTCCATGACTCAGGAACAATTTCGGCAACTTTTTTTATTCCCATTCTTCCTGTCCTCCTTTTTAACTTCATTTTTTCGCGGCGGATGATGAATGGCTCAATAGTTGCTAGGGTCCCTCCGTTCCCGCGGAGGTGAACGCCGCGCAATCCGATCCGGGGGACAGGGCACCGCGGATATTGAAGGTCTTTTGCAGCTAATGATCTCTACCTGAAGAAAGAGGTAGCGTGAGAGATTTATTTCACATTCCTGGGGCGCCCTTTTCCTAGTGCTCCTTCGAAGGGATAGGGCGCTGCTGGACAGTGGTCAGTGAGGACCTCTCGCTGGGCGCGCTTGACCCTCTGCCGCTGCCAAAAAAATACGGGTGGACATCAATTAAGGTGAAGTGTTAAAAATCCGCTTCGGTGTGATGATGGAACAATGCCAGCGGACAACAGGACGTGACCATACTCAAAAGGTTTTTCGGTTTTTCCCTTTTGCACGGGCTTTTTTTAGCACCGAATTTACATAATTTGCTCAGGCTGACAAATATTCACCCTGTTGCATCGCACGGATATTTAGCTGATGGTTTTCGGTGACCATTTGGAAAAGGGTTTCACTTTTAAGATATGTGGGAAAAATTTCATCGGTGAAAATTTTTTAACGGAAAATTATGGCAAATAGGCAAAACGATTAAATTACTTTAGGGTTGAAATTTCGTTATTCCTAATTACTTCTTGTATAGCAATTTTTCTTATCAAAAATAATTTTACATAGATTTGTAAAAAAATTGAGAGTATTATTTAAGTTTAACTAACGCATATTTTGTTTTGTCTTGTAAAAATTAAATTTAAAATAATTAGTTACAATTTTCTTACACTATCGGACAACTAATTTTAATTCACGCCCAGCGCCATCTATCAAGTGCATGGGGAAACAAAATTTATTCAAAGTAATATTTATTAATAGTTTTTTAACGACTTACACAAATTTCTTTGAGAGTTAAATATGCACTAAGTTGTCGTTTTTTGATGATAAGCCTAATAAAAATTATTTAAAGTAAAGTTTCATAAGATCCTGAGAAACGCTGACTTTCCCTAATTGATGATAGTAATCGAAAAGGTTTCATTTTCATATGAAGTGCACAATTAGGGTTATCAGAAAATGTTGTGTGCATATTTGAATCATGTAAAAAAATCTTGCATCGCGGTGTTATGGCACAACCCGTAACCTCCTAATTAATAATTAAACCCATAAACCTTTTCCGGCAATCAATATCAGCGAGAAAATATCGATTTCAGCTGGCCATCACGCCCGTCTTGTGCAAGATAGGCCCCTCCGCGCCCTCTGACGGCGACAGCTTGATATCTAGGGGTACCGGGCATCGAGGAATATTTAATTACAAGTCGCCCGTACAAAGCAAGGCTACAAAGTGCGTTTCAGTTGTGGAGCGCGGTAACAAAACAAAAATCATTCAAATGTGTCAGAAAAGATGCTGAATCACATCTTAGCAGTTTCTTGAACTCTCTAGCGGGCGTCCCGCGCGCACTGGGGCCCTCCAGACGCTCGTGTGCATTTTATATTCTGGGGGCCCCGACGCGTCATTTGCATGGGATCGCGCCGATCGAATGATTGTTGCGGGTCTTGGTCATCTATCAGAGCATGATCTATGCCCCGGCGGGAAGGTGTATCGAATCCACCACACGCCGAGGAGTCGCTCAAGAAGGTCGCTTAAGACGCCCGCCGACGCCACTGACGACGTCGCCGCGGACGCGGACGTAGAGATTGAGGATGATGACGCTTGCGGTAGAGGCTAGATATTCTAGAAAATCTCGAGGACGCACAGAAAAGACGCCTCGAATTTAACGCAATTAAGGGTGCGCGGTTTCGAAATCGTCTAGCCTATCGCGAGCAATTTATCTATCAAACAAGCTCGGCTTTGATGAATTCGATAATCATCGGACGTCAAAACGTTTACAAAAGATCCTATAGAGACCGAGCTTCAACGGCTGGGCTACAAAAGAGGTTTGAAAATTTTTTTCCTCGACCCTCGTCCCTTGCGCCCACTGGCACCCAAGGGGAATTTGGAGGGAAATGTATAATAAAAAGAACCTTCTCAGATATGAAAAATCAAAAATTCTTCTGGTTATCTTATAGACAAACAAGAAAGAAAAAAAAAGCCGAGCCACCTGGCCGGTTGTGGTAGCCTCCTTGGAATTGACCACAGGCCGCCGCTGTTGCTGGACGTCGTCTTCACACGACAGAAAGCGGGACAGCGACGGACTGTGGACTCTGTCTCAATATTTTATGCGTTTCTGGAAAGGAACCGGAGAGGACATAAGACACGCCAAGACAAACACAAGACAGGACGGAGACGTTTAGGAAATTTCACATGCTCCGGTGAGTGGTCAGTTTATCTGGCCTGACCCTTTATGGGAATCAAGTTTGACCAGTCCCCGGCGGTGACCATTTCGATTTAAAAATTCTCGGGGGCCGGGGCACATAATCGCCTGAAATCCCTCTGTCCGGCGCTATTTGTCGTACTCGCCATTCTGTTTAATATTTACACAATACATTTGCGTAATTGTGTTTTGATTCTACGTCGCCGGCGAAATTCAACACGACAACGATCATGCGCACGACGACGAAATCCACACTTTTCCCAGGGCCAAAAAGTCCGGGACAGGGGAACATATCGCCTGTTTTGCAATTTATAATCCCGCCAAAGGTATTAGCATAGTCCCAACCCAGCGAACACAAAAGATTTTGAAAAATTTTGAGAACAAAAACGATGAGCCTTTTTTAAAGGCTGAAAAACCACTAAAATCCTTGCCTACCCCTTCTAGAACCCCTTAAGGTGCCCTTTTTTATTTTTGTATTATTATTTTTCTTTTCTTTTATTTGAAGCGGCACGGCGTCGATTTTCTTCGATATCACCGAAAAAGGTCACGATCTCTTGACACCGTGCCGCACTCAAGCTGCCGGGATGGATGCTGGCGAAGATGGGATGAATGGTCCTCGGTGTGATCAAGCAGCTTCCTCACTTTTTTACGGGATGCCGACTCAATGGGGGCACGTGCCAAAGTGGTGCTGCTTTGTAAATTTTTATTTTTATTTGAATTTTTGTGGGCTCATCGAGTGGACTAATCAAATGCGTACATTGTTTGAGGCGTGATTATACCTTAATTGTTTTCTGCCAAGCGTTGCGAAAATTTTGAGGGTTAAATTTAATAAGGGCTACTTAACTATAATTAAATGTATTGCACAATTCGTTTTCCCAACAATTTTGTTACTTTTTTATGAAGGATTTATGCAAATATGTAGATACTACTTAATTATAATAATTAAATTGTACGAAAATGTTAGCAAAAATTAAACGTTAAGAAACTATAAAACGTATGTATCCAAAAATCGATATTATGAGATTTCCTCTAATTTGAACATTTTGTTATAAAAGGTGATGTCTACAAGTTTTTGGGATAGCTGATTAAAAATTTGAAGATGGACATTTAAAACTACATACATATTTATATTTTTACGAAAATTAATTTCATGGGATTTTTTTTTTGTTTTGGGTCACTAATTTTTAAAATTTTTACATTTTTAGTTAGAAGTCTGAGCTATGTAGTAAAATCTATGCGGCTTTCTTGAATCGATCGCAAATTGCGTTTAAAATTTTAGTTTAGTTAGGCTCACCATTTAGGGTAACTTTTGAAATTTTGTAGCAATGTTTTTGACATAACTTACTATCAGAAAATATAATTAATGCCATATCAATTGTTGTTAGACTTACTACTGCCTAAACAATATTACCTATACAAATCTATATGTAAGGGTATGCTTATTTTAAATTAGAAATGTTTCAAATATGTTCAAAGTTTAGGACTTATGTCTTCGAACAGTATAACTTTAGAATATTGCCCATAACATTTTTGAAAAAAAAAATAATTAATTCGGCGATCGATCCAAAGCGGTCTCGCCTTAGCGCTTGAAGCTTACTTTTAATCGTTTTTTATTTTTTCTTTCTTCCAGCTGTTCAGCGAGGACGAGTGCCACCCACGCAACCAGGACTAACCGGAATGCACGGACAGTATCAGCTGGCAAACGGCGATCCGATGGGCGTCGGCTTTAATGGCCATTCGTATCTAAGTTCCTATATTTCACTCCTACTACGTGCCGAGCCATATCCGACGTCACGATATGGCCAGTGTATGCAACCGAACAACATAATGGGGATCGACAATATCTGCGAGCTGGCAGCCCGACTGCTCTTTTCGGCAGTCGAATGGGCCAAAAATATCCCATTTTTTCCCGAACTACAAGTCACCGATCAGGTGGCTCTCCTCCGGCTAGTGTGGTCAGAGCTGTTCGTTCTGAACGCGTCCCAGTGCTCGATGCCCCTGCATGTGGCGCCACTGTTAGCAGCGGCTGGTCTGCATGCATCCCCAATGGCAGCTGATCGTGTGGTCGCATTCATGGACCATATCCGAATATTCCAGGAGCAGGTCGAGAAGCTGAAGGCGCTTCACGTCGACTCGGCGGAGTATTCGTGCCTCAAAGCAATAGTCCTGTTCACCACAGGTAAGCTGTTGGACATCTTATATAAAGATGTTCCAGCCTTACTAACAAAAGTTTCAGCCAAAATCAGGGCTAATGCACATAACAACAACAATAACAACAATAATTGCAGTGAGAGCTTTAACGATGAGCTCATGCAGGTGATCAAGAATCACCTGGATGAGCAGTCGTTTCCAGCTCAATCTGAAGGTTCAATTGAATCTGATAGGAAATCATCACACATAATACTATCCACAGACATTTTATCTAGCACAACACAAGAACCTAAAACCTCATCCCCCCTGTTGCCGTCCCTGTCGTCGGCCTTCAACGCCCACACGGGTGGCGGCAATCCCCTATATTACAGTAGCGCAAATAGTCTTACTAACTCCACCACAACTCTGACCAGTAACAGTAACGTGACCAATTCACCACTGAGCAATCCGAGCACGGGAAGTATGGGAACTTACAACTCACCATCGATGTTCTACCAGACCCCGCCGAGATCTTTTGGCGCCTTCGACATGTTTCACCACAGCACCCCATTCGTCAGCCATGCGAACAGTAGCGGCTCGTTTAGTAGTCCTAGCTATAGATATTCACCTTACAGCTTTACAAGTAGATGGCAGTTGTAGTTTGGGGTGCTGGTGGTCAATTTGTTGGGTATCGAATTTGACTGTTTTGAATTTTTCACAACGTTGTTTAAGGTTATGGGTATTTTCACCTCTTTTCTCACCACAGGGGCTTTTCGTATCTATGCCGACCTTTTGGGGAAAGTAAAGTGAAAATTGTACTTGTGTAAAATTCAAAACACACAAATCGTAGCTGAGCCAATTCTTTAAATTTTATTTTTGTACAGTAGACGTTCTTTAGTTTTAGCTGTACTTTTAGTTTTTGTTTATTTATTTGCTTAGTTTTAGACTCGATTTATTTATTTTTAGTTTAGTTAGTCCACTTGTAGATACAGAACCCGCCCTAATTGCCAATAAATTTGTTTCTGTTTTCAGCAATATTTTGTGTTTTTTATTTAATTTATTTATAGTTGTTTTTAATTGGACTATGTTTTGCCTTTTAAAAGCAGAAAACAGAGGCAGCACCACAAAAATATGTAGATCGGAGATCTTTCGTGCTTTCATATAAAAGCTTTTAAAACGTTTTGAAAATTTTTATTAATGCTCAATTACGTTCAACTAAAATATTTCTTATTCTTTTTTTAGGGCTGAAAGAATTCAGTCATTTGTGACCCATTTTTAGGACACAGAAAATACAGAACAGAAGCTTTTAAAGCTTTTAAAAAGCTCTCATTTAACGTGATATTTTGTTGTTCTACTTCTGTTACTGCTTTTAATTTGTGACGGTCTTTACTTACAATTTTATTTCGTTGCAATTTTATTTCGTTTAACATTTCTAGGGAATTAGGGAAATTTTTATCGCTACCTTTCGTTGGCATATACTAACAATCCGCAAGGAGACTTGAAATGATCCGCTCGTATTTTTTATTTGTTCGCTAAACCGCCAATTCGCCTCATCTTCAATTTATCGAAGAACCAGCACGGCGAAAAAAAAGACAAATAAATAAAAATAAAAACGAAGACGGCCAAACCATCCTTGTGCACCCAACAGAGAAATCCCAAGGTGCACCCACTTGCGGCCGAGAACAATTCCATTAATTCCCCTCGAATAGCCACAATGTTGGCAAATGAATACATGATTCAATCGATGATGATCATTTAACAAAACAATCGTCCAGTCACGGTCTTTTTCGTTAAGAATATAAAAAGTTAATTACACAGGAGGAAAATGAAGTCGTCCCCGCGCGCCCGCTCGCACCCTCGCACAACTCTAGCCCATGTCTGAAGCCGGTGGGCCAGAGGAGCCTCGAGAAGTCCCAGCATTCAAAGCTAAGGCTTAGTGCTCATCTGTGCTGATTGTCTTGAGATGATTCTCTCTTTCTGTCTTAGATGCTAGAGCGTGTCGTCTTTTCGCGCGCGCGCGCCTCAAGACGTATCCCGCACAGTCGCCGCAGCATCCAGCAGTACCAGCCAGGCTTCACGACTAGACAAGACAAAGGCGCAACTTTGTGATTAACACACAAAGTACAAGATACAGCCGAGACGACGAGCCGAATAAAACGGTAAAGCACCATATAGTCGAGCCGCGCGGCCAAGAAGAAGGTGTGTGCACGGACCGGTTTTTCCGCGAAAAACACGTTAAAAAAGTCTCTTCGTTCCTGGGCTAGGCACATTTCATTTTCTTAGTCGATCCCCAAGGCGTTTTGGCATATTACCCATGGCCCCATAGGTATGAGGTATGCACACATGATATTAAAAAAGCAAAAAAAAACAAAAAAACATAAGATATGTTCGTGCAAAAATCACTGTAGCATACCATAACTATGCGGCAGAGTCCAGTAAATTATGGGTGTGTGCGTCGTTTTGATTGAAACTATTTTTTTTTATTGCTAAATAACTACATTAGCAAGTCATTTTTATGAGAAGACTTTAAACGATATGGAAAATGATCTAACAAACTTTGACGATTGATTGGGTTCATCATAAGCGTGTAACTAGTATTTATGACTATGTTATGGTTAATGGATGTATGTAATTAAAAGGTTACAGCAAAAAAAAATTTATTCAGTGAAACCAGGGCATAAAGTCAGTCCTCGTTAATAGCAACAAGTTAGAGTTTATACCTATTAAAATCATGGTCGTTGACACACCATCAGAACTGATGAACCCAATTATTTTAATGTCCGGATAATAAATAAACTGTTATAACGCTTCAGTATAATTGCAATATTAGTTAAGATAGGTATGTATATTCTTAGAAAAACTATTTCATTTTATCTTGTAAATTATGTAAGAAAAATTGGTGAAACCACATACTGTTATACAGATACCCCTTCAAAGCAATAAAAATATGTATAATAAAAACCCTTAACTTATAACAGTTTAAAAAACTGTTATACTGGGCTAATTAACTGTTATATGGCTATGAATTAACTGTTATAGACTATAATCGGACTTTAGAAAAATGATGTGAAAATCTTAAAATTGTTATACTAAAACAATTTCTTTTTTTAAATTTTTATAAGAGGTCCGGTAAAATGCGAATATAAGTATAATAAAACTGGTTAAACCACTTTCTGAGAAAAGAGGTTATCGTTACAATATACGAAATTATGAAATTACGAAGTAATTGTTACTGCATCTCTTGCGATGAAAGCGGAATTAAAATTCTCTCTTCACGTTCCATAAAAAATTAGTCAAAACATTTCATAACACCTCAAACGACGAGAAGGCACAAATCTCTCGTTGAGAAAAACCGTAAAAGTAAATAAATCCGCGGCAGCCATCCGGGGAAAGATGCAGAAAAGTGCACTCTACCGCTCGGTTTGGATATTCTTAAGCAAGTCGTGACCGAAGGCAGCGGCCGAGAAAGGAATAAAAGTCGCAGTCATTGCGATGGTGCTGGGGGCTCCTCCGGCTGCTAACTGTTGGGGCCCCAATCGGGGCGGAGGAGCCGCGGCTGCCAAGGGAAATTTTCAGAAGACAACGAGTCTCCGGCAAATAAAACTGATAGATCACCTAAATCGTGTCCGCAGCTATCAAAAGGAAGAGAAGTTGCATTTCTGCCGCCAAAAGCGACAAAAAAAAAAGTGCTGCTGCTGCTGGTCAAAGAAGGAAAACTCAGACGTTGAGCGCCTCCCGAGCCGCGGCACTCCGCTTTCCCAACCTTTGGGGCCTTGCGCCTCCTCGTCTTTCTTGAGGGGGGGGCTCGGGTGCTCCGCTCTTTTGCACGGCGCGGTGGTCAAAGCACCGGTCAGCTGCTGCTCAACTCTGAAGAAAATTAGTTTCCAAGAAATGCAGCGTCTTTGAACGGGTGTGAGCCACTCCTCCCCCGTTCCTTCGTCTTAATTCCGGCAGTGCGACTCTTGTCTTCAAAAGCGAACTGCTCAATGTCTCAAAATTCACATTCCTTCCCAATTACAAGCGGAATCCGCGAAATTGCCCAGCCTCACAATTCTGCGGACTCCGCGGAACTCTGATTGCGACCGCGAGAATGCGCAGGAGGTGGGACCCGGGGGGTAGTGGCGGTGTACATCGCGTTGCTCGGCGGCGATGAATTATTTATAGCATTACCCCACTTAATTGAGATGAGAAAACTTATTGGCTGAAGGGCTAATTTCGCGAATGTTGAAACAATTGGGCCCAATCAATGTACCTCGCAAACAACGGGAGTTTCGCGATTAATGTGTGCGACACACTCGAAAGGCGCCCATGTCGCGATGCGACGACATTGAGCCGCGCGCGTCGTCTTTTGCCTTATTGTTGAATTTGCATAACATGCGTGGGAGGGCGAAGATGAAATGTTTTGGCGCGGATATGACACGGCATGGTGAGAAGTGGATGAATGGAACTATTCAGGGAAGTGTGGGAAATATTTAAAACTTAAGGAAATACTTTTTGAGTTCGTAGGTTCCATAAGTCCGACATTTTTTGAAAAAGCATTATGAGATGCAACTGTCATCTCTTAGAGCAGTAGCAGTAAAAATCTGCAATGAATCCTCGAAATTTCTTCACAAATAAAAGAGAAAGACTTTTAAACGGAGTGACATTAGTCTAACTCTTACTTGTCCGGAATTTAAATCGCTGATTTAAAATTTGACGCCGAATTTTAAAAATTCAATACTTAAGAACTTCCCTTTAAAGTTATATAGATACAGACTCGATTTGGTTAATTTTTTTTTTTAAATCAAATATCCTTCAAAACATTTGATCTGAAAAGCTTAAAAATAATAAAATAGGATTAATCTCAGTTTAGTGCAACTTTTTACATCCATTCAACTTTGCAAGTGCTTTTTTCAATTGAAACATAAACGCCTCTGCATTATTTAATGTGAAATCTAGGAATAGCTTAAAACAAAATAAATGAATCATTTAAACATTAAAAAGCTAATATAGAACGACAGGTCTTTTAGGTTGATTAAATAAACAATTAAACTCACGCTGCACAAAAATTGTAAATTTATTCCTTTGTTTCTCAATTTCGTAAACATTATGTTTTCCATTTACAATTTTCTAAATTCTAATTCTACTTAAATCCTATTTCATTTTTAATTTTGTAAGGATGTACAATTTTGCACTTTTGCACCGTTTACAACAATACAAGGCCTATTTGCACCAAAGCGTAATTACTCATAGATTTTTTGTAATATAACATCGCAAAAATTTTCTAAATGTAAAAGAAAATTATAAGTGAGATTTCTTATAAGTGAAAGCTACCCTATGTTTTGAAGGCAGGAATTCTCTAGTTTTTGAAGTCATAATGTTATAAAAGCAAGTAGGTATAGTTTCTTCCATTAGACTTTTTGGTACTGAATATTTTTAGGATTACAAAAAAAGAATAGTATAAAAGTATTATTTCTGACCATCTTATGCCACGGAAGTTTTATCCAAGAAGAAACAAGAAAAGTGTGTATGAAAATGCACCTTAAATTAAACAGACGCAGGTACACAACTTAATTTTTTCATACTCACCACAGTACACGTTTGTCGCATTGTGTGTTTTTGTGTTTTCCTACTAACCCAGTAAAATTCAAAAGCTGTTCCTTAGATAGTAGATGAAATAATTAAAAAAAAAAATGTTTCTTCCCAACAGATGCCTGTGGCCTGTCTGATGTGACGCACATAGAGTCACTCCAGGAGAAGTCCCAGTGCGCCCTGGAGGAGTACTGCCGGACACAATATCCGAACCAGCCCACCCGATTCGGGAAGCTGCTCCTGAGGCTGCCCTCGTTGCGGACTGTTTCATCGCAAGTAAGTTTTTGCGTATTCACGTCTATCTTCGGTCAGCGTGCTAATTGCAAAAATGCATCCTACTGTTGCAGGTCATAGAGCAATTGTTTTTTGTACGTCTAGTCGGTAAAACGCCAATTGAAACGCTCATTCGTGATATGCTCCTGTCCGGGAACAGTTTCTCATGGCCCTACCTGCCGTCGATGTGACACACGATGTGGCGCCAGCTGACAACGACCTGATCATCGTCGATGGGATCAACAGTGGTCCCATTGCCGAACTATTGTGGTGCTACAAACGCTATGCTGAGCAACGACGTCAACCTGGCGTCATCGATGACGGACAGCATGTCCTCCTCGTCAAACCTGGTCGACACCAATGAGGTTCCTGTTGTTGTTGATGTCAAGTAGGGGGCGCAACCGGCATTTTGTTCGTTACAACATTTTTCTTCCTATTACTATTATTATTATTATTATTTTCTAATATCGTTTCTTCTATCGTTCACTTCCTGGAGCCAAATATCCAATCCAAACTAGGACACTATATAGAAAAAGTGTAGAAGCGCACTGTAGGGGCATAGGCCGCAAGCAGCTTTTGTTTGTTTGTTTTTTTTTTTTTTTTTTTTTATTTAGGTAATTCACAGGAGCAATTAATAGTATTTTTTAAGAAAATTTATTATAAAAAGGATGAAATGAGGCTAATTGGCGAATTTCTCTTGTATAAAATTGAGGACGCCCGTCAGACGGAACCGCCCTCCTCGAATGGCACTCCTACTTAACTTATTTCTTTCTTTTTATTATTTATTCATTTTCGCACTTAATGCACACTCATTTTGCAATTTATTATTACACAATTTGTTTTTTTTTTTATTAAATTAATTTTTATCGCAAAATACTCTTGAGGTGCCATTTGTGGAACAGACGTGTTTTAGATGCAATTTTCTTATTTTGAATAGGTACAACGTGTTCATTGTTTATTTTATTTTTTTTATCGCGCGATTATGTAAATAAATGTGTTTTTTATTTTATTTGCTCGATGGAAAAGGATACGTTTTTTTACGACTTTTTAACTCTGCTTCCTTTAAGGAAACGTGTTAACTATTATTAATTTAATGGTTTTACATAAACTTGTAAGATGTGAACAAGTGCATTATTTTATTTTATTTTTTTTTTAATATTTTTGTGAACGTTTATAACATGCAATTCGACGGTATTCGGAAGAGTCAAAATTGATATGAAATCGAACTCCTATCTTTTTAAACCGACAAAAAAAACGGATGAGGTTCTCAAGTCAACGCGTATATATTTTTAAATTCAATTAATAAATCAACAGCAGAAATAAAAAAACGAAATTTAGAATAATAGTAATTTATTTATTTATTAAAAAACACACATTTGTAATACCCGAACGAAATTTTTAAATATTTAAAATTTGTTTTGTATAACTATTCTTGCATCCAAATTGAAATATTGAAAGTTAATAAAATTTTAAGAAGTAGGTACCGGACCAAATGATGATAAGTCACGTAAAAACGATTTATGATGCGTTTCAAATTTTGACTAAACTGATGGTTCGAAAAATTTCAAAGTTGAATTTTAAAAGCAGTTCTTTTTTTCCTTCCACTTTTGAAGAAAATATTTTTGCTTCCTAGAAAAAATATTCTTCAAAATTGCAAGGAAAAAGAGAATTCATAAAAAGAAAACATTCATATCAATTTTGACTCTACTGTTGAATGGAAGCCGTCCACTAAAATAAATTAAATATTTTATAAAAGGGGCAAAGCAAAAAATAAAAAAATAAATTTATATATGTATTCAATTAAAAGCACACAACTTATCCTGCCATTAAAATTTACTTTTTCAAGACTATTTTTTCGCACACAATCGAATTCTGCTTAAAGCAAATTAAAGGAACACTGGATGCTTCAAGCAAGTGATTTATCAAAAGCTATAAACACACACATACTCGCTTAAAAATAAAAATTTACATTAAAAATAAAATTTAAAAATCATATCAACTGACCATTATAATAAATTATGTTCGCTGTAAAGATGAAAAAAAATGTAAAAAAAAAATACGCAAATCAAAAGAAAAATTGTTTCCTGTTTAGAAGATACTTTTCTCACTGTTGTGATTTTGATCTTTCGTTTCAGTCTTTCTAAATTTTCATTTAATTTTTATTTTACACTTTGTATAAATGTGTTTTTAGTCCTAGGAGAAACTCCCAGGAGAGCATGTAAATAGACTCAATGTTAAAAAGGTTTATGCTAGCGGAAGTAATATATGAGTAAAAAGCAAAGTAGCAAATTATTAACATTATTAATATATGACAACAAAAGTATAAACAAACCGAACCCTCCCCGGCGGGAGGGACTCAATTTTCGTATATATGCTTAGTGGAATAAGTCCCTGTAAATAGGTATAAATAAATAAAAAAAAAAAAAATGAGTAAATGTACATTACTATTAATCTGTGTTAGAAAACTCAGTAATAAAGTAAATTATGCTGAACAAGTGTCTATTTAATTTGTACTCAAAGGTGAGATTTTATTTAGTATAATAAGCCTAGAGCGAGAGGACGCGTTAGTTATACAAAAGAGAGGGAGAGAGAGGAAGGTGCCGAGCAGGAGTCACTTGGACCCAAGTGATGAACGCCATTTTACTTACTTTTGTGTGAATATTTCTGTATAGGAAATGAGTCATTGTAAATGATGTAGCGAGTGATAGTGATGAAATTGTAAAATTGTAAAATTTAAAAGAGTTATAATAAAAGAACATTTATTAAAAAAATACTAGATTTTTATTTTTTTTTAAATTCATCATTTAACTTTACATTATAGTGGAACAGATAGGAAAAGAAACGGAACAACAGAAATATTTTTTATTTGTATAGGTATAAATCAATTCTATGGTAAGGTAAGTAATCCCAGTCATTAAAAAAATATCTCGATTTTTCTTGTTCTGGCTAGAGAATTAAATGATTTTTTGGATTTCTAAACAAATTCGCAGATATTTGCTATACCAACATCTAACTAAAACTGTAAGGAAAATAAAATACGAGTCATTGTTAATGGCTTTAGAACTCAAAAACTACTAAAGTAAAGATAATGTTGAATAAATGGAAGTAATACAGAAATGGATTAATTGAAATTTGATTGAAATCGGTATATAGAGGTTGTGTGAGAGCGCTGATTTTAAATTGAATTTCCACAATTTTGACGGTAATGAACACTCTTCGTTGAGTAAAGTCTCAGAGTACCTATAAATTGTTAGTAGCAAAGAAGATTTCAGATGTAAAATTATTTCTTCGTGTTTGGAACTTCTGGATTTATAAAAAAAAGTTTGTTTGGATACTTTATAAAGTTACTGAAAATTAGCAAAACTTTGTTATAGATAATTTTCTTAGGTTGTCATATTTAAGTATGACTGATTTTGTTAAGTAAATAAAATATATGTAAATCACTAGTTTTGGTATCTTAAAAAAAATGTAATTCGGCATAATGAGCGGAACTCAATCAAATTGTGATTTAAAACGGTCAAATGGAGAGACATTTTTCAGATGTAGGTCCAATACCCACTGAACTACAAGTCCGTAAATAACCCTTTGAATTAATAAATTAATTCAATGAAAGTCAGTGTAGTTGGGGCTGCCAAAAGGTATAAATAAAAAAAGGATGGAAACCTCTTAAACCTCAACAAGTCGACAAACATTGGGCCGCATGTAGGCCCGGGTTGCATCGCTGCGGCCGTGTGTCCCGCGACCGATCGCAATCGAATCAGCCACCCGCGGCGAAGTCAATTATCACTTGTCCACTTCCCGCGGAATGATTGCCACAAATTAAGAAGAGATAACCGAAACTTGTCGGGGCGGTGCGCAACGGTACGACTGCGCGACAGACGACCGCACGGCGACAAATTAATTGCTAAACACTCCGCAGATAGCGTGTCGCCCTGTTTCCTTCGGTCCTGCGGATAAGACGCAGGTCTTAAGCCGCCGCCGCGCCGGCCGCCTGAGGGCCCAAAATCCGCGGCCGCGAATCGCGGACCCGCGCGTATCCAGTTAAGGGACTGCTGGGACACCGGTGCAGGGCCGCCCACGCGCATCGGCGGTGCAGAGCCGACGACGCGACGCGACGTCGCGATCTGCAAGGTGAGGTGGCTGCTGAAATCATTTCTGGGGCTGCCCCCATTAAGAGTCGATTGTGACATAAGCCGGGGCCGGAGCTGTCCGACCCGGAGCGGAAATTTGTCTCCGCGGCCGGGACCACACACGGCTTTGGGGCACCGAGCGATAAAACAAATTGCCGCATTTATCGAACGGTTCTGTCGCGGGAGTCGCTTGACAAAATCGATCGATTTCGATTACATTTGCAAAAGATGTTGCGCAATGCTCGCGACCTCCGCTTTTTCATCTGATCCTTGAGAAAAAGGGTTAAGAACCTTTTTTTACCTGACCAAGTATCTATCTATTAAAAATTCATTAGATAGTACTTTTTCGCAATTTTCAACCCTAAGCTAGAGATGAAAGAGTTTCAGTGGATATTTTATGGTACTATGTATGTATGTATTAACAAAACTATTTCCAATCGACAGAAAAATGACACTCGTAATAAGCCTAAAAAATATAGGAACTTCAAATATCTGAAACATAATACAGATCTTACTTAACAATAATACAAAAATATTACAATTTGTTTGCCTTTAAATCCATCCTATGAATAGTACAAAAAAGTAGCGAGGAAATTACCAAAAAAGTTAATTATTATAAAATCACAAAATTACCAAAATAAAATATAACAAAGAATTAGTTTTCAATAAAATACCTCGAAAATTGAGCCTTTCTGAGTAGCACTTAAGTACTGGGATACTTAAATAATTATTTTTTCCCATATGTATAAGTGGTTCCCGAAATTTTAAGTGCGAAACCTTAAACATCTTTTTTATAGTCTTACAGAGTGTCATCGGAATTCCGAGTATGGTCTAGTGTTTTGCGATTTGATATAAATGAGCCATATTCTTAAATCCGTTCGAATCGGATCGAAAAAAGCTTATAAAAACTGTTTTTGTATCGGATTATTTTAACCACTTTGAACGATATAATTATTTAAAGTATTCAAAAATTAGGAACTTTATGAAGGCATTTTAATTCAAAATGTGCTCGATTCAATACGAACTGAAGAGATAGCAGGATCCTCTAATAGTTTGTTTTAAATTTTACATATCATGTGAGGTATCACCAAAAAGGCATGTTAAAGAATTCAAAAATATTTATTCTTCATTAATTTTCTGGACCTAGAATAAAAAAAAATGGTTTAGAACTCCTGACTTATTAAAATTTGCAAGAAAACTATAACAAAAGTCCGAGGTCTTGTAGATTTTAAGAAATTAGTTTTACAAACTTAGCGTTTTATCGGTGTTTCAGTTCACTTATGCAAATAAAAATTTGTGAAAAAATAATGCAAACAAAATATAGTCTGGAGCCGTTGGTGTGAAAATAGATTACGCACTTGACCGCTTTTTTGATCTAAATTAAAACATTCTTATATGTATGTATGTATTTTAAAAATAAATGTTCCAGGCTTTCTTGAATTTATATTAAATGTTAAGTTTTTAAGCTTATTTAATATTCTTGTAATGCTTTTATCTATGCTAGAAAAAAGTGGAAACCCTACTCCAGGCCCCAGGCCGACTGGGAGCGTCTTCGAAAGCAATTTATCTCACAAATCACTCATATCCTCTGGATTCGATTTATCTCGTTTCCTTTGCCAAAGTGCATCTTTTCCGTTCGAACGATTAATTGCCTTTCTGGTCGAGGATGAAAAATTGCTGGAAACGACTCTGACACTTTCTCCTCGCCTTTCTTCTTCTGGGGACGTAACTAACTAACTTCTGAGCGACGTATCCTGTTCATTATTCACGTCCCGGCCGAATTAAAGGGAAAGGACACCCTGAACCAGGTAACCTTTCCCCGGCAGGTAAATCACACCCAATCAATTTACCTCATCGATTCCCGCAACAATGAAGTCGATATTCATGACAACGAGACAAGACAGCTCGAGTGGAGCGGCCGAGGCGGGCGGCCGTTCTTATGGGGCCCCCGAGTGATTAATGTTCTTGCGAAGTCGCCGTTCCCGTCGGGCTCCGCTGGCCAACCGATGGTGGTCCTCTAGGATTGTTGTTCAATCAGAGGCTATTTGCTCGGAATTAAGTA
This sequence comes from Machimus atricapillus, assembly GCA_933228815.1. Classification (NCBI taxonomy): domain Eukaryota; kingdom Metazoa; phylum Arthropoda; class Insecta; order Diptera; family Asilidae; genus Machimus; species Machimus atricapillus. The sequence continues at coordinate 12,026,242 of OW121785.1, forward strand.
CGACCGGATGACGGTGCAACAATTCCTGCTCGAGCCCTCGCATTCCGGGGCCGGGGAATGATTTTTCTCAAATGGCCCAATACGAGACGAAATTAGAATAAAAGTTGCGCGTCTCAGAATGACGCCCTCTGGTGATGGACGCTTGCGTGGTCCCTGAAAGGTGCTCACGTGATTTGCATCTTTGGCAATTTTATTTTATTTATTTTTTATTTTTATTTTATTTTTTTTTTCCTTCATAACTCATAATGCCCATTGTCCACGGGAGTCTTCTGAGGATTCAAAGAAGAATGTTGCCCACGCCAAAAACGCCACAATTGTGATGAACTAGGTATTGTTTGATAAAAGACCATTTATTATATAAAATACCTACTTTATGTATATAAAAACAATTTTTTCGTAACTTAATGAAATAAACATTTTTAGTTAACTCAACATTATTTTTTAATGTAATAAACGAATCAAGTTTACAAAACATCATAAAAATGTAAAAAAAATTTCAATAATTTATTTTATATTTTTAATCCCACAATATGGAAAAATCTTAAATTCAAGAAGTCAAGAAGTCGAAAAAGATATTCGTTAATTTAGGTAATTCAAATATTGTAGAAGAATTTTTTAGAAGAAAAGGTGGAAATGTCCTTAATTTAAGGTATTTATAATCTGTAACGAAATTTTGTGGAGATATGCAAAAAATCGTGGTCGTAAAATTTCGAAATTTCAAAGTTAAATATTTCCAAAACTGCAAGTGACCGACAAATTTTATTTTAAATACATATTCGTCATATTGCCCCCAAATAAAAACTTCTACTAAAATTTATCAAAATCTCTGAAGAAATCTCAAGCTCAATCGTATTCCTAAAGAATAATAATAACAACAAAACATAAAAACAGTACCTATAGATATTATTTGAAATACTTAGTACCAGCGTTTGTCCCAAATTTGTTTTATTTTCATAAAATTTGTATAATTGAAGAATAGGTATATAGGTATAGGTATATAGGTATATCAGGTATATGGAGGTTTTTGCAATCGTTATCAAATATTGCTTTAGTATCTAATGATGGTATACGAAAAGGGGAGTAATACCACAATTTAGAAATGAGGAAAATAGATTATAAATTATTTAAATTAAATCCTACCTATTTATAAATTTCGTATACCTACCTATACGTATTTTAAAAGTTACTGGCCGCATTTTTCAAAATGTACGCTTAAGAATGCGAACATTTTCGAAGTCAATGACGTTGCCAGTCGTATCTTAATCAAATCGCGAGGCATCGTCCTTACAAAGACAAATCAGATCAACACGTCACAAATTACGGGAACAGGAAAAAAAAAGAGGTAAGAAACAAAAATAGCGACTCTGGAGCGATGCGGGGCGGCTTTCCTGTTTCAAGTGCTCACCTGCGGATGATAAGCTCAGGTAGTTGCTGCCCCACGCACATCGCCGCTCCTTGAAGTCGGCCGCTTCTGCCTTACTTTCGGAATCTTAATTTGCCATGTGCGAAGCGATCACGTCCCCGCGGCCGGGACTGTTGCATCTTGCATGCAATAAATTGCATATCGCGTGCATATGCATCTCAGCCGTCGTCGGTCGTCGCGAATTTTCAATCTGTTTGCGCTGCCGCAGATGCAATGCGATGCAACCAGCGAAAAATGAAAAATATTTAGCCCCGGCGATGATGGCGAAACGCTGCCCCCGTCCCCGTGGGCGATTTACACAGAGATCCCGAAATGACAAATTAGGACCGAAATTATTTTGATTCCGCCCGATTTGATGGTTCAATTTTCTCACATTACTCTTCCCGTGCGCGGGGCCCCGAGGAGGTGCTGCTGCTCGAGTGCTGCGCAACGGAGAAGGGCCCCGCGACGACGACGACGACGACGACGACGACGGACGGCTCGCCGCCAAGGTGTTGGAATTCAAAGGCGCGCGCGGCGCGACGCGGCACGGCACGGCCCGCGATGGGCGCGCACGTGAAATGCAGATGAGCAGACCGCGCAAGAGTTATGAGCGTGCTTCGTCTAATCGCGCTAAATCGATTGGGTAAATGGCTTAGATGAGGTGTTAAAGTGCTCTTCGGCTATTATGCTGCGGAGTTTTATGAAATCAATGAGGGATAAATCGGAGCCCCGGGAAGAACTCCGACAGGTTGCCATATGGGAACCATTGGGGCCCTGGGGGCGCCCGCAGTCTTCGACTCGGTGCCTGGGACCTTCCTCAAATGCCGTCAGCATTTCTCGGCTTCAGTTTTTAGAGAAAATTCCACGTAATCAGCAGCATTAGTACAAATTGCTGGTAATTGGGTAAAATGTGCAAACTTAGCCAAATAACACCAAGAACAGACTTAGAAATTTACAGGTCACTTGATATTATAGCAGTCGAACTCAGATCGTGTGAAATTAAAGTCTACTTACTAAAATAAAAAATATCGATTACAAAAGACAGAATTTCAAAACGAATAAACTTACCATTTACCAATGGCTCTCTATCTCTATATCTATTAACATACAATTTGTGTTTTAACTTTTAACAATTAAATTAACTATTTTTAATTTGATACTAGCCCACTTGTTAGAGCAAAAGATATAAAGATCTAAATCCAGAGCACTATTCAAATTTTTAAAATTCAAGAAATTTTTTTTTAATGTTACCACTGATAAAATTAAGAAAAGTCTTCACCAACTCAAATCAGGAAAATTTTAAGTAAAAGTCATCTTGGGGTCTTTTATTTTCGAACTAACATATAGGTACAAAATAAAATTCACAGAATAAGTGCTATAAATAATGCGTAAAATAAAAAAAACTCCATTAAATATTTAATATAAAGAGTTGTATAATCAGAAAATAAGAAATCCCGCACTACTAGAAATCTCGGTCAAATTATTCTTAGAAGACTTTTGTATATTTCAAAATATTTTGATTTAAATTTCAGAATTTAAATAAAGAATGAAATATTAAAGGTAAAACATTTTTCTGATAGTCTTTAAATCCGGTTAGCTTAACCATCCCCAATCGCCCCACCTATCCCGTGTCATGGTGAATATAATTAAATCGTTAAAATCGTCTGAAAAGCCATGACAGATTTTGGTAAACAGCAAACCCAAGCTCATTCACTCGGACGTTCGGCTCTTTTGAAATCGGACACCAGATAAAAGTTTAACCCCAGCCAGATACGTTCGTCATGATATCCTTCGGGAGTCCCTACGGGGCTCATAATGAACGGGCGTATGTCACCACTAGAAATTCTGATTAGGTGGTGCACCCTCGGCAAACCTGCTCATTTCACGTGTGTCCGAATTTGCATATCTGAATGACAATTAGACGAGGACCGCTGCGACAACTCTTCTGCCGCCGGAGCGCATTTGGGGCCCCAGTTGCGTTCACGAGGGTAAATGTTAACAAACGCACCACTTGCCCGGCTGTCCTCCGGGAAGCGGGCCGCAGGACGTGCACCGGAGCCATCCCGAAAATTTGATTTTCCCGTGATGGATGGCCGCCGTTAATTTGATAATTTCATTTTTTCCCCGGATGATGTATGATGCGTCCCGGGGGATGAGAGCTGAGCCCGGTGGGTGGAACTGGCCGTGGGAATGAGGTTTTTTTGAGGATCTTCCCGACTTGTTCCAGTTGATTCGCCGGCCGGGTTTATGTATAGTGCCGTGGGGCTTCTTGGCCGGATCCAAATTTTGCCAATTTCCCTTTGTTTACGACCTCCGCGAGAACTTGCTCCAGAGGATTTAAACGCGGCTAATGCGTTCGACCGGATTAGCGCTGCGCTTGTTCCCGGTTTTATGGCATCCGTTGAACATTTGTCCATTAGCGCGCGCGCGCTCAACGGCGCACCGTGTGGGCGGTAGGTGGCGAAATGAAAACAGAACCTCTATCTGGAGATCTTCGAAATTGGCAATAAATTTGAATACGAATAGTTGGATAACGCGGACAAACAATAGAAACGCGAACCTCCTTCTCATGCATGAGGAACGGCGGCGCAATGGCGCAATCGAGCGGGGGTGGCTACGGCCAGTGTTTTATGGGCACGCTGACTCCATTTTTCCCACCGAGGGCAAACCTCGAGGATTCGGTGCGACGCCCTTTTTAGCTGCACTATAGTCACATCCACTTAGAAAGATAGTCGTTAAAATTTAGGAATTTCTCTAAACATCACTGAATAGGGAGTGTTCTGAAAGGCACAGGTTTTGAATGGAACAAGTTAAATTACAAAAATTCTTATAGTGCGTCCACATGTGGGAGGCATTTTTCCGTTTTATGATACTTTTAATGTTTATGTCTTTTGAACCAGCACTAATAGTCCGTCCTTTCACTCTTAATAAAATTGCGAATATGTAATGTTCTAAATTATTTGCACATAAAAGTAAAATTATGTAATTGTATATCAATGTAAAATAAAAGGTACCTATACATATAATAATAGGTTTAATAATTTATTAATTTCATGCTAGAATTTACAATCCATTCATCTATAATATTTTTGTAGGACCTAACGAGAAGAGTAAATATATACGTATCATATATGTACATACATATACACATAGATAATGATATTTATTTTTTAAGAGCAAAACCAACTACAAGAAACCCAGTGAGAGTAAATTAAAAGAAAAATTATTCTCACATACTAATTAAAGACATACATATTAAACCTATCATCTTTTAACTTCCTTGATTAAGCAATTTGCAGACCATGAACATTTCTCAAAAAATTTGTCGACAATGCATACCAATTTATTGGCTATTAACTCCACATTGGCCTTAGCAAAATAATAATTTATTTATTTAAATGTGTCTTTACATATTGAGACCAAATTGTAGCAGGCATATAGCATATTTTATAAATTATGAGTCTATGTAAATTTATAAAATAGTGTTACTAATTTCTGCTGATATACATAGATATGTTATGTACGATATAAATTTCGTTAGGATAATATGTCTTCCTTACTATGTGGTAGTTGGCGTTACTATCCTTGTTTTATCTATTTGAAACTAAATGAAGCAAATTTTACAAAACTCTATTCATAGTAAAGATTTCTTTAGAGGTTTTTAAATTTTTTGAAGGCTACAAATGGTTTTACAAGACCGTAAAATTACGCGTTTTCAGTAACAATTGATAGAAATCTTGCTTAAAATTTCCCCCGAATGCCGCCGGTTGAGTAGACGCCAAAAGAGCGCATTACATTGATGAAGTCCCCCAACAATTAGCTGGGAACGGCAGCAGCGGGTCTCCATTTTGTGGCTTTTCCAAATCAACGCCCCTAATCCCGGTAATCGAGTGCATAATCCGGCTGTAACTACCCCACTTAATGCCACCGTTGCCAGGCCGTAACCACTGGGATCATCACCTGCAGGGGAGACTCTAAATGCTTGATTACATCTGATTAAAGGCGAACTGAAGTGGATTTTTTTCTTTTCGCAAGGGGAAAAAATCGGATGATATTTACGTCGTGAGGGTGGATTTTTCGTCTTGTGGGAGACTCAACGATTGAGACGAATCGCGCTATGATCTAGAAAGTCGCGCAAATTTATGCTTATAGTCTAATTGTTGATATATTTCCCGAGGAGATTGCCCAGATGGATTCGGGCCGCAAGATTATAAAGCCTTTGGCGTGTTTGCGGCCATTCATCGCGGCAACGAGTTAATTGATCTTAATTGAAGGCGACATGAATGACTGACTTGACTTTGTTCTTGGGGGCTAAATTTAACCACTTGGGTGTTTCTCGAAGATGAAAACATGCTCTTGGTTCTTTTTTCATTTTCTATCGTTTTAATCAGGCGCGTTGCGTTCCAAAGATATAAATTTTAAAGAAAACTCGACACGGCCGATAGCATTCCGAGGCGGTGACTGGGGTCCTCAGTTGGGGACCTCAATGACACCATGCGAGCGATCGTGTCTTTGTTTCAGATTTAGACGCGACGCGGAAATGCTCTTTGTTAGCTAATTTAGTGCAATCCGCGGTCACCCGCGCTCAAAAGGAGCAATTTCTTTTCTTTGGGAGTTCTTTTATAAGTTTTTTCTTTTTCTTTTATCTTTTTTTTTTTTTTCTTTTTTTTGGAGACCCCAGAGCAAAACGGCCAATCTGACAAATTAATCAAAACAAATCCCATGAAATATTCCTCACAATAAATAACCCTGCTTTGCTCCTTCCTTGTCCGTGTGGCCCAAGCCGAGGCTGAAGCCGAGGACGGCAGGGAGTTTTGCGATTTCCTCTTCAATTTCGCGAAAAGGTTCGCGTTATGCGCGGTTGTGTGTGGTCGTGCGAACTCGTGCCTATTTATCATTTCATTTCTTGGCATATGAAAAGCCGCGCAACTGTTCCCCAATGAAGGAACCCTTTCCGACCCCCCCGGGGAACCCCCGCAGGCGAGGGGTTTCCCCCCAGAAACAGTGTTGCACCTATTCGGGCGGGATCGCGGCCTCGGACCGGTGCGCGCTTTTGGTCAGTTTCACAGGCGCACAATTTCCGTTCAGCACCCTCCCCGCCTCCCCCGGCGACGGTCCGCAGCATTCCCGGTTCGGAATGAGTTTTCTTTAGTTTGCGCGAAAATTTACGACTCCGCGAGACATTCACGTGCACCGCGAGGTGTACCCCGGGGCCGGCAGAGGCGCAGCAGAGGAGCCTTTAAGCCGCAAACGCATGCGCACATGAAGTAATTTGCACAAAATGAAAATGACGGCCGATATTAAACGTGAAATTATGTTTTTGAAAGGATTACGTTAATTCGTAATTTATGTGTCACAGAATTGAATGCGACGGAATTATGCAAATTTATTGCGACTCTCCGTGTTCGATTTGCGGCCTGAGTTATTCGTTTTCTGAACTCGCGACCAAACGGCGTGCGGGAGGAGGGCGGGAAGGCGGCGACAATGCAGCACCACACCGCACCAAAAGTCCAACTTATACCTCAAATTAGGTGGCGACTTGAGATTGCTCGCCGAAGTCGCGCTGGGCCCTCATGAATATTCATTTTCATTTTTCAGGTGCAATTTTTCTTCAAGGAGATCCCCATGTACGGGAAATAATTAAACCCTTTATGCAAAGGCGCCCGCCGTTAACGATTCCACTGACCCAAATTCCTTACCTTGTCGGCGAAATGATTCAATAAAATTTTATGCAATTTTCGACTCGAAATGCAGTCCCACTGGACAGTGGGTAGCCTTTGTGGGAATGCGGATTAAGCGCCATTAAGCCTTTTCTTATTTCATTCGGCCCGCATGACTTCGAAAATTCTTGGCTTAGGCTATTACCGTTTAATAAATGTGTATCTTGTCCGTTTTAATTTAATAATCTAATCCGCATTCCCCACTGTTTTCTTTTAATCCTACGCAAAAATTTCTATTTTTGAGGCTTTAATGAGACAAGATTTCAAATAAGATATTTTAGGCCAATATTATATTATTATTCTTATTCTTAAAGGGCTCCTTAATTTATAGCAGAGGTGTTTTTAAGTAAAATCTCTAATTAGTAATGATTTTCCTACAAGTAACGTTTTACCTTTTCTGATATATGAAAATCTATTTAAAACTCATATAAAAATGTCTTAGATGTATGCATGTACCTACTAAAAATAAAATCTGGTATAGTTACATTTTTTCCAATAGTTTGGCATAGTGTAAGTTTGGGTGTCTATTACCTCCTGCCAAAATAAAGTCTTTTTTTCAAGAACAATACTGATTTCTTTAAACACAGTCTGTCTGTAAATATTATGAAAAGTGGTAAAATTCGTAAGGCACAAAATTCACATTTGAATTTGTTAAAGGTTTGAAACCTATTCTTTAAAAAATGAATTCATATTCTAATTTGTTGTAAGAAAATTTGTAAAAATTTTAGCTATAGATATGTATCTTGTGTACATACTTATTTAAATTGTGATTGACTGAGGAAAACAGGCACTAAATAGGTTCCTGACATTCCTGGGGCGCAAAGTATCTGTGCAAAGTAATTAACCGATGCGATAAAATCACCTGTTTGTGCTAAAATGTCACTCAGTGCCCTGTTAACAGCCGGATGATGACCGGTTTTATTGTAGCCGATCCGCTTTGTTTGTCGCTTGTCAACGGCACGATGTTGAACTTTTTTCAATATAACCCCCAAACCCCCAGGTGCCTGAATCGTTCGCTCACCCGGCGATTATTACCCGTGTAAGCCCGTGTAAACATTGCCCTCAACTTTAATTATAAACACATACGCAAACAGCGGGTGACACAAAATCGACTCTCTATTTGCATATCATTAAAATGTCATGCTGCTGATGGAATGTCACCGGAGTTAATCGTATCAGACCCGCTCCTCTTGGCACGGTGCGGAGGCGGCTGCGGCTTGATTACACACGGGGGAGCCTCTTCCGAGGAGGAGGACTTATTTCGTGCCCTGCAGACGTTGGTTATGGGTAAACAAGCCACCGATATTTAAACAGAACCTTCATGTTGTACTTTTTAACTAAGAAATCAGAAAGGAGGGGTATAGACGTTATCTTCAAAACACAGAAGACAACAATAATTTTTTAAGGATGAAAGAGGTTTTCGGTTAATTAGTGGACAGACAAAAGTAAGGGTCCAATGGATCAAATAGACACTTTTCTTTTATCTTAAAAAAAACATCTTGGGAGACTTTTTATATATGTACATTATTACCCTTTTAAAAAAGTTAAAAATCCAATCCAATTGGTGTACGATTCATTCTTAACAAACGATTTTTCAGTGCATATATGTATATGCATCATAATATGAAAAAGTTTGCTTTAAAAGTTCAGAAACATTTTTGAAAATTACAGAACAAAGATAGCAAAGAAAAGTGTACCTCGTTCCCGGGTAGGCACAGGGAATCCTATAAGCAGCCCGCCCACTGAAAGAAAAAAAAAACATTTGTTAAAAGACAATAGTTAAAAGCACATAAAACTCATCATTTACATTAATTAATAGCACTACAATAGCTTAATAGGAAACAATAAAAAACTATTGCAAGATTATAAATGTACCTAAATAATTTGTCCACGTGCGGACATTTTGACCGGCAAAACGCACCTGCGTTTTTTTCTGAATTTACCGCCCGCGAGAACATTTTTTACCGCATAAATGATCGCACATTACTTAAATTACTAACTAAAATACAATACTTACCATTTGCTGGCGGATGCTTTTGTTTTTTATGCAAATTTCACTGCACACGCGGAACTTACTTATGATCTCGGCACTTGTCACACTTTATACTCCGCGTTCATCTGACAGATCCACATTGGGCAATTCAGCGCGGCGAATTCAATGGAATTACCAGATTTTCGGCTTCTAGGTAGTCGCCGTCGCCTATAAAAGGAAGCGAAAATTTTAACTCGCTCTTTTTCGTTTTTCAATCGGGCGCGCGCCCCGTAGATAAAGTTCATCAGTAGAAAAATTTCAAATGCCAAATAAAAAGGTCAGGAAATTTTAATATGCGATTGAACAAATTAAAAATAAAATTGTAAATTGGTAATAGGATTTATTTCAGGATAAACACATTTTTTCTTTACACTTGAATTTTTTGGAGAAACTTAATTTAGAATTCGTTTTGATAAATTTGTAGACAGTTAAGAAGACATAATTGGAATTTTCGTAAATTAATGTAGAAGGCACATAGTTAGAATTTTACCGTAGAAGTGATAGTACTTCAACCTGTATAATTATCTACCAAACAAATAGAACTCGACGTATTGGTCGTGTGATTTCTATTAGGAGAAATAGAAGGACCATATATTTTTGTTAATTTTGGAAGAGAAAGGCTAAATAAAAAAGGGAATTGAATTACAACCACACATTCTTTTAGTCAATTTACCCGCTACACACTTTTATTTCAGCAAGCAACGAATGGATAAAAATTTTATAAGGAAATAATTGCTGATTCCTCCAATTTCTTTTTCTTGCTTGCGCGTATTCCCATTTTTTTTTTTTTTTGTGTGTAATAACAGACATAAAGCCTTATTTTAATCACGAAATAAAAATTGCTTCATATTGATAACTATCCTTGTGAAAAAACAAGCTAAATGTAGATTTCTGCTCAATGCTCATAGACTATACCTAGAGTCTGTATTTATAATACTAACATTTTTAGAAAAATTTCATTTTCCTTTAAATATTTACATCATGCTTAGAATTTCAAATATAAAAACAAACAGAACTCTCAAGTTATTTTTAAATAATTTTTGCATATACATATGTATCTATCAAGTGTGATTGTGTGAAGTCCATTTTTATTTTAATGAATGCTTAAGAAAATTCTAAGTCGCATTCTTAAACTTTCGCATTGTCAGATTCCGGATGGATAGTTTTCTTAGTACAAAAAAGTCGCGAGAAGTGAAAAATGCCACCATCCATTCGAGGACCGATCAATTATTCATGTTCGCGGATCCGCATAGATACCTTTTTCGCGTCCGGGTATTGACTAGCTGCCATGTTGAGCCTTATCAGCGATTTCTAGCCGTGTCTAGAGCGGAATCTGGGCGTATTGTCAGCGAACGTGCGATTGCATTCCTTCAGCCTTCTGCGGTGATTTTTGCATTTTGTACCTTACCGGAATGCCCTGGACCTGATCTCGCTAAATCCACTCCATATCCAAGTAGGTCCCTTCAATCGATCGAACCATAAAAGCGCAAGGTTCGACTATTTCTAATTCCTTTGCTACTTTACAGCAAATATACCTTTTTATTTTATTTCTTATATTTTAACAATTTTGTGATCCGCCTTCGCATAGATTTCACACGATTCATCTTAGGGCTTCAATTGTCTATTCTATTTGGACTCGGCATCCCAAACCCATATTCGCCCAGGTGAGTGGCTGCTTGAGATGCATCTTGGACTGCTTTTTCTGTATATTTTACAGCAGCCCATAGCAGAAGCGCAAAACCAACAAGAGGCCCGGAATCATAGAAAAGGTCTCGTCCCACGACTGAGGGAATGCACTCATTTTGCATTATTTATAACAAAAGGTGAGAAAGCTGCAATTGTCCGGTGGTGGCCCCATCTGCAATTTGCCGTGCTTAACCCCTTTGCTAAAATGATATGCGTGAAATTGAAGGCAGAGTGCAGCAGCGCGATTCGATTTTGTAAACAAATCGTCGTTTTGCACACCTTAGACTAAGACCTAAGAAAGCGACTAGACCGCATCTATGTACCGCTATACACCTAGCAAATGTTTGCATAGTGACTCTGGTCGTAATCGCGATTCGCAACGTTCCCAAGATCTCCTCAATGGGAGCTGACCACGTCCGCGTACACTCGCTGAAATATATTGCTGTTTTTTGTTGTTAATATTTTGATTTTAGACAAATTGCAATACCCCTAAAGCCGCAAAATTAAAAGGTATATTTTCACCTGCAAAAAGATATTGCAAATCCACCGCTCGTGCGCCAGTAAATAGAGTTTCAAATTAATTTTTTCCATCCATTTCAGACTAGCATTAATGTAGGATGAAAGGCTTTCCACTAATTACCGTGGGCATTGTTTTACCGCGACTTTAAATTTCCACTCACTCGCATTTTACGAGAACGTAAGGCTGAAAAGGACCCATAGACACTTTCATAACGTGGACGGTTTACCTGTATGTTTTATTTCAGGGGAATGTTAAAATGGTAGAAGAAAATCGCAGAATTTCCATTATTTTGATGGACACTCTAAATATTTTGTTATTTTGTCCACAACTTTTTGCTAGTTCCTAAATAAAGACCATTGTTGCTTACATAGACGCTACACTGAGGTGTATCAAGCGCCCAGTCCATTTAGGTCTGAAACAAAAGTTTTGCTAGCGGAAATCATCCTATAGAAAAAAATATAGGTACACCTACTTTTATTTAAAAAGTACATTTACCTACATACATAGCAAAAAATTTATAATGAAAACTTTGTGTTAGCTGAAAACAATCTAAAAATATTCCATGATACCAACTGATGTTGTTTTTTCGACAAGGAACTGTTTACACTGTCCTGCACTGGTAAACAGCAAAAACTTCTTTTTAATTTATTCTTATCCCCTTACTTACTATATACTATCAACACTTGTATATTATTACATCTTAATAAATTCTATAAAATTTTATATCCTTAACATGGCATTTTTATTAGAAAACAATATTCCGTATAAGCCTTCGTATTTACCAACCCCAAAAATATACATAATTATACTTTTGTATCCATAGGACTTAAATGATTGCAGTTACTTTGGTTTAAACATTCAGTTACAATTATTTCTTGAATTTTCCAATAAACTATTAAACAAATAAAGATAGGTACCTAAACTCTAACCATTTTAACATAACATTTCAACAATATCTACAGTTAAGACTTAACATGTAGATAGCTCTCATTTGAATTTTTCAAAAAGTGGACTTATACCGATTTCAAAAATAACGACTCATATTACGTTTCAGAGTTTTCTCAAAATCGGGATTATTGTTTATCCCTATTCAAAAGATGTTTTATAAATGGTGTTAAAATTGATACCAGAGTCAAAGTATAAACCTATTTCCGTCACAACAATTTTACTTGGCTCCTTTTCTGTCTCAATCCTGACCCCAGGATCAGGCAGAAACATGGAGCACTTGACCTCTTCTAAATTTACCCGTCGACTGATTTAAATCTGTTTTCGGGCAGACCCATCATCGCGGTTATGACCATCATCCGTGATCCGTTCACGGGGCGCTCCCTTGGCGGCATTCATCGGGAATTGCAGGCGGCCCCCGCAGCTGGTACTCGTCATAATTCCATTGTTTGACCCTCTTAACACTTGGTTAATTAGTCAGCGCGCGCGACACTCATAAGTCTTACCGCCATTAGCCCTCGGGATAAATTAAGGCGAGTGTCTTGAGAGGCTCCAACTGCACCAACTTTAACCAACTTATGCGACAATTCCGCCTGGAGAGGACCTCTTGTCGCGCGGAGTCATTCATTTTGCGGCTTTTATTTACAAATTCCTCATCATAAATATTTATTAAGAGCAATTGACGGTCGCCTTGTGCACCCGAAAGGGAGCGTCACAGGCGCGTGAAATGGCGCGGTGGCGCGGCACTGTTTTTTTATTTTTTTTTTGCTCAAGAAAAAAACTAGAACAAATTGCCCCACACGAGAGCCCCATTTCGAGTTCGTCTTGATTAACAAGGAGAAGTATCATGAGGCGTCTTTAGAGGGGACCCAGTGCCAGATGCTCTGGGGCAATTAAGGGATCTTACAATCGTCCGAGAATCGCCACTAAGATCGGACAACTAGCGCATTAAATGAAACTCATCACTTCGTCCTCATCATGGGTAAAAATAAAAATGATAAAAAGATAAATAAAAAAAAAAAAAAATTAAAAACAAAATGATCAAGTCTTGTCCGCTCTTTAGCACACGATCAGCAGCTGAAGCAGTAGACAGAAAAAAGAATTAAGACGATCAAAAACAACAGAACTCTGGCATCACTGTTAAAGAAGTTGGCTGCAGTTTTCTTGTAAAACGCAGAACTTTTCGCGATCCGATGTGATCGATTATATTGCGTGGGCGCAGTCGATGCTGCCATCCGCCCACCATCGCTCTGGACCATTCGCGCCGCAACAAACGATCGATCGGTCCGGCAACTGGGCAGAGGCCCTTCGCGGTGTTCGGACATCGTTTCTTCTCATGTCCTTCGCGCGATGATGATCGACGCTGAGATGTTCTCGAGCATCTTACAAATTTATGAGCTGTAGAGCTGAAGATATTTTACAGATTTGTTTTCTCCGCGTACGAAACTGATTTATGTATGCTTCGACGAGATGAGGTATAAAATTAATGATCATCGGATGCATTTCCGCTTTTTGTACGATCATCGAAAAAAAAAAAAAAATAGTTGTTCGCTCTACTCAAGGAATGCGTCAGGATTCTTTTGACTTTAGGACTATAAGAAAGTAGCACGCCCCCTGGGCACTTCTAAGATCTTCGTAACTCAAACCGCATTGTTGACGGTTATTTGTCTATTGTGGGAGAATTTGTATCGGCTCTTTAAATCTGTTTAACATACAATAGGATGCCATGCCGGGGCGCAAGAATGAGCCCTCAATTTACAGCATGCGACAATTATGGACAATGATGCTACCTGGATGCAGCGCGGTCCAGCGGGAGCGCGGAGGATGATGGCAAGGTGTAAGATCTTGTTATTCTTTCAGAGATGCCCCTTCGAAGATGCACAAGCCACGTGTGCATTCCGTGAGGATTGAGCATCTTCTTGTTATGTAAAGAGGGCCTGCTGTTTGCCTTCCTCCTTCAGCGACTGTCTGGAGGTTCCTTTGTCCTCGCGTAAGTTACTGTTTGGGCGGCTTAATTTAAGGACATCTGCCGATTTTGTCCAGTCGCCTGGATTAAAATATGAATGCGATTAAACTGCTCAGGAATAAAGCGAAGTAAATCGATTTCTTGAGCGGTATAAGACGAGATTAAATTGTTTTGTTCAAAGTACACATACTTATACTAAGATCACTTTTGCAATCTTTCACAATCATTGGATTTAAGGTATCGTTTATTCTGCGGAGCCTATGGCTTTGAAGACAATCGAATCAAATACTGTTTTGCATACGAATACAAATCAAATACAACAAAATCGCCCATGTTCTGTATTCCAAGTGAAGTGAAAGGGAAAATAGCGATCAGCCCCTTTAAAGTTTTTTGCATAATTCCAGACATCAATTACTTAAATTTTCTGGAAAATTATAAATTTCCAAAACAAGTAGATTAATTGTAAACGAACCAATAATCACAAGTATATTGCCATTGGCTATCATTTTATTACCAACTTATTAAATAACACTGAAGAAAATTTTGTCCATTCGTTTATGTAACAGAACAAATAATTGGTAACTTCAATAGATTTTTTTCCGGGAAAAAATGAAATTCGTAGCGTATTCCGGAAAGTCTCAAAGACCTTAGTATTTTAATATAACAGCTAAAAGTTCAAACTTTAAATTAACCAACATTTCAATCTCCTATAAGAATCCATTATTTTATGAATTTTTAAAAATATCTTAAAATGGTCTCACTTTCATCAGTCAATCGGCAGTCTAGTAATATACATATATGTATGTATGTATGTATGTATGTCAGTGGTTAAAAGCAACGCTTTCAACTTTAAATGTCAAAAGTGTATAAAGCATGAAGCGTACACTGGTTTCTACCTTTATTCATTGCGCGAAATTAAATAGAATGTGACAAAATACTGAACTAATTTCATAGAAAAAATATTTGTTTGCCTGAAATAAATATTTGTTTAAGTGGAAGATTAAATAGCATTTGACAGAAAACTGAACTAATTTGGTAGAAAAAATATTTGTTTGTCTGAAATAAATATTTGTCTATAAGTGGAAGAAAGAAAATTTTCGTGATTCAATCTTTTCACGTGTATTTTGTGAAAGAGCGTGCTAAAGTTTGCTCATTTCATTCATTCATATAATATTAGTCAGTATACATCAGTGTACTTTTAACGGAAAATGTGTTGCCAAAATATTTTCAGTTCAACTTTAAAAGAGAGTGACATATTTATTTATTCTGGTGTAGGTATAAAAATATAGTTGGGTGATGTACATCTTTTTTTTGCGTTCGGAGAACTTGTACTCTCCAGAACTCCATCCTGATTCTCCAGAACTTCATCCGGTCTCTCCAGAACTCCATCCTGATTCTCCAGAACTCCATCCGGTCTCTCCAGAACTCCATCCGGACGCTCCACAACTCCATCCGGTTCATCGTCGTCTATAACTATAGTTAAAACCACCCGTTCGTCTGAAGTTAAATCCTGAAAATAAAGTTCCTTATGCATTTATACTAATGAAAATTTACAGCTGTATTCATAAAAACTTAAAAGTGATTTATAAAGGCTTTACAATGAAAATGCTTAAAATGTTATTCATAAACATCCAATAGTGTTAAAACACTCTTACAACAGCTGAGAGAATTGAGAGAATTTACAGAAAGCTCACACCTATTTTAATCAATCAGCGAATTTATGAATAATGCATTTAAAACGCCCATTGGTCTTAAAGAGGGTTTTAAGTAATGATTGCTTAAAACCAATTTTAAGACATTTTTATGAATACGGCCGTTAGTATTTTATTTTGCATTCATTGAGCCCTTATGCTAATTTTTCTAACTTAAATAAGCACCGGCTCAAAATGAAATCAAACCTTTTACTAAATAATCATTTATAATTAATAATAAACAAGATCAACTATTTTTTTAAATAATAACAGATTTTCTTTTCTTCAAGGTCTTAATGAAGTAATTTTTTGAAAATAAGTGAATATGCATGTACATACATACATACATATATATATGTAGCACTTACCACGGTAATTGGTTCATTCGAGTCATTTAACCATTCCTCTTTGACCACAGCCTAATAGAATTTTTTATTTAATACATTGGATATTATTTAGTATAAGAAAAAACATTTAATTACCCTTGCAAGTTTAAAAATCTCGGCAAAGCGTATTTTCGTTAGAATAATTTTTGTTGCTCTTTCGCTTCTAACATCTTCTATAGTAACTCTTGGTACAAGCGGGGCGTAACGTGCATTACATCTGAAAATATTTTTCTTAGAAGTAAAATTTACTAAATTAAGGAGTTTATACAAAAACGATTCCTTGGGTTTCATATAGTAATTTGCATATTCTTTTATATTAATTTTAAGTTTCCACTCAGGCTCTAGAATATCCCACAGCTTAAAAGCTATTATATACAAAACGTAAAGCTGATCTTCTTTTACTTCAGGATCTTCCCATACTTCTCGTACTTGCCTTTTTAAATGCTTTCTAAAATTAATATTAAAAGATGTATTTTATAAAATCAATATATACATATATATATACATTTTAAACTTACTGTAAAATTTTATAATAAATCCTCGGCAACTTTCTGAATGCATATAGTGTATGTGTGATTATTTTCAATAAAAAGGACTCATCTGTGTTGGACTGAAATTTTTTTGGTTAAGGGATCATTCTCATTTGGAATCGGAAAAAAAGTGATTTTACATAAATGTGCTCTAAAACATCACAGAAATACTCTTCTAAAAACATTTTAAGAAATTCGGCATAGAAAAAAACGTATAGATATATTTATAGCAGTAGGTACCTAACGTATGAATATCGAAGAACAACTTTAAAAGTGTTTTTCTCGACACACCCCATAAACTCGTAGGATAGATTTCTCAGGCCCTAATCATCCGATTCAAAGAAACCAAAAAGCATTCGATGTTTTATACAATATATTAGGCGATATACCTCTAAAAATGTATGTTTATACAAAAACACCCCTTTCTACAGGGGTGTTTCACCCCAAAAAATTGCTATTTTGTGAATGTTTTCAAAAAATGTTGAATAAAATTATGAAAAAAAAATTTTTATAAATTATTTTTTTTTTGGTATATCCCCTGGCGAAATATCTAAAGCACATAATCCATTTTGAATTGTGACTCAATTGCTTTTCAGAAGCTCAAAAAGTATCCTACCGTTAAAAAGAGGTTTTTTGGAATGTGCCCTCTGCCACGCACAGGAAGAAGAAAAAGTGGTTAAACATTTTTTTTTTCTATTCTTCAAGGTATATACAACAATGTACCTGCTATGTAAAGTTTTTCCACATTTATTATACATTTTTTACAAAAAAATATTATAAAAGTGCTTTTTTTTCCCATTTCAAATGAGAATGTCCCCTTAATGAAAGTTTTGTTAATAAGTTATATAATGTAGTTTTTACCTCTAAATGAACACTATAAGAGTTCAACATTGGCTGAATGTGTGTTTCATTGTACAATTCGCAACTGAGAGAATGGTATCTAAGCCATAAAAAGGCGCAGCCGCCTAAAATTTCGCATGTTTTCTTTACGTAAAATTCATCCTAAAATGAAAATATTGTAAACCAAATATATTTAAATTTACTTAGTCTCAACTACTAATAGTTTTATACATATACATATGTGTGCATACATATTTAGAACGATTAACTTACGTTTCTGTTGCGACATAAATCTTTTATAAGCAACATCAGTTTATTAGTTTCCGTCGCCAAATGCAAATCCTGTAGTTTAGTTCCACGTCCATCTTTTCTGTGAATATATTCTCGGAATTTTCTGAGATAAAAAATGGTATTGATATGTATTATCATTTCAGAGATTAACTTCTTTTATGCTTTACACTTACTCTAAAAATTTATCCATAATGTTAATAACTTCGGTTGGATTTTCATTATCTTGAAAACATAGCTCCTTAAAGATGCCATTAACCCATTTAAAACATTCTATATCATTTTCTTCCCGCGGTGGTAAACTTTGTGAATTTCCCATGATGCCTGTAAAAAGTCATTCTTATAATTTCATTTTAATTATAATTCCTGAAACATATTTATCGGAAATAGTTAAGCAAATACAATATCAACCCTTAGTTGGAATGGAAAGTAAGTACATCGAGGTATAGTATATTAAAGTTGAGCTTAAGATTCATTAAGATTTTTCAGAAACTTAAGAAATCTTAAGGAAATTGAAAAAGAAGAGTCTTAAGGCGCCTTAAGTCGATTATAGTTAAGGCTATTATTAATCTACGTGAGTGTAGCTATCGCCGGGACAAAAAAACAAAAAACAAAAAAAAACCACGCGAAAAAAATAGTTACGAAATAAATGAGTTTAAAGTTATCCATTCATGAGGCGGGCCAACCGTTCGCTGCGTGATAAAATGGCTGTAGAATCTAAAATACCGTCAATATCGTTACAAAAATTTAACAGTATATTTTCGAAAGAATTTTCGAAATATTACAAAAAAAAATCGCTTTTTTGAAAATCCTACACCACCGCTTAAGAAACATGTTACACACATACTCATTAAAATTCATAGTCGATTACTAAGTTATTATAAAATCTGAATATGAACTCAGTGAGTAAGTAAACACTAAAAATATGTGTAAAATTAAATAATAATGAGCGTACTAATAATTTACACATTATCATGATCCACTACGAGAAGAGGCAATAAATTAAGCCACTCATCGGCACCCGGTAGCTATTAGCAAAAATGAAAAACGATGCAGTTCCAATTTCAGTGCATTCAAACTGTCGCAGCTCCACCCCAGAGATAACCCCCCGTCAAATTGGGCAATTTTAATCATGCCGGTCGTTGGGGCTCATTAATCAGCGAAAATAGTCGCTTGTGACGGGGTGCATATGAACACGGCACTTTCCCCTGATTAACGAAAATTTTGTGCACTCGCTGAAATTATCATCCACCACCCGCACAGCGTCGGCCGACGGTGGTTGCAAAAAACAACGGCGGGGGGAGGGGGTTATATTCAAATTCTGATGAATTATGCCCACCTACACTTAGTCCACCCGCACCGCGGCTAGTGGAAGGGATGTCACCCCAGAGGCTACTTATAATTAATTCGTGGCTTTTGCGAATTAACTTAAGACATCTGTGTCTTCGTCGACTTTTTGGTCGCACTTTGGCTCCGTTCAGTGCGGCAGCTATTAAGAGATTAAAAATTTATTAACACATTGCGCCTTCTGCCTTCCGCCATAATGACTTAAAAGTACCACAGCCAGTGCCCGGGATGAACTGAGGCGGTGGAAGCAAATTCACCACTCTTCACTTCTTCGACCATGATGATTTTCTGGTGAAGCTCATCAACCAGCCCACCGCCCGACATTAATAATTCAGGCACTTTGATGGAGTTTAAATTCCCTTCTCCGTTAGGATTAGTGAAGAACTTAAAACTCACAACAGTCACAACAGATTCTCCTGAAGATTGATCTTTTCCTACTTAATTATTCTTAGATATATATGTACATAAGTAAGTACTGCAAAACTTTAAAGAAGTTTTTTTTGGCTTTATAAATCTAAAATTAAGGTATATTTCTTAAAGAAAATTCTACAAATACCAACCGGGGGCCGGAAATAATCATACCACCAATAAATTAAATATAGCAAGCAAATTTATACAACCAACTTATTTATCAACGTTTTTAAATTACAATTATTTACAACAGATTCAAATTTTGATCATATTGAGGAAATAAATAAGTTACCTACACAAGGACATTAGTCTTCAAATTTTTAGTACATAGTAGTAAATTAGGATTTTTATAAAGTTTGCACTGTGAAAATGACAGTAATTTTATTTAGTTATTATTGAATATATTTAGATTTTTCTTAAAATTTCTGAATTGGATAATATAATAATAACTATACAATTTCTGATGAAAATGAAAGAATTATTCAAATCAGTTCCGAAAAAACGTTGATCAAATCTTAACGCAACACCCTGTATTAGTATAGATTTGTGTGATGTCTTGTAGTTATTACAAAGAAATGAAAAAAACCTGCATCTCCATATCTTCAGTAGATTTTGCATGATGCACGAGACGAGTTACGATTTTATTTATGTATATGGATTTAGATAGATTTAGATTTATATAGATAGATTAAGTAATTTTTACGTTAATTAAGATTTTCCTTAAAATATGTCTATCTGTTTAATAAAGACAATTTTTCTAGTTTAAGGATGTCTATAAGCGAACAAGAAAGTCGTTTTTATCGAGGATAAGGGAACAAATACCCTCTGGGACAAAAGGCGCTGTAATCAGGAAGAGTTTTCCCACTTTAGCAGCCGGGACTCGGGACTCAGGACACAGCAGGCGTCTTGACGAAATTGTGTAAACATTTGGTCATTTCAATGGTCGTCTATGTTCGCCAATAATTTATGTCTGTCCCGAACGCTGTTCACTCGAGTGGACAAACTTAAAGGATGCTCGGCCGTGTATGCTCCGAAAAGGTGTTTATGATGTCCGGCAATAAATAAGGCTAATTTGAAGGCAAAGTATTACCCCCTCACAATGGTCATTTACTCCATGTCGAGAACCATTCCCGGGCCGCACTGGAATTTCAATGGATGCGGCCAGCGGCGGCGGCTCTTGGATTTCTCTAGGATTTTACTGACTTATTGCATTTGGCATATGCCTGAGGAAAACGAGTGCTCATGCAGAGAGCCTCCAGAGACTCCCATGTACCGCGCGGGGCCCCCAGCACTGAGGGCCCCTCTGATTATCTCGCTTCCCACTGATAAATTTCTTTTTAGCCGGGGCCGGCTCCTCATGCGGGCAGTTAAGACGCAAATTTCGATGCTAATCTTGGCCAGGTCATGTGGTCGAACTCGATGGGATGCAGCACGATCGGAAGAAACTGCACCGGAGACCGATGAGCCCCAGAGATCGATGCATTTTGTTCCCCCCTCTGGGACATGGGGGCCCGGCGCACCCGCCGATCGGATTGTAGTTAAACCACAAAATAAAATTACCAAACCGATCCCGAAGAGATATTACGAAATTTGAAAAATATTTTCGACATGACTTAAACGCGGGATATGGAATTTGCTGAGGTGTTTGCTTGGTTGAGAGTTCAGAACATTTTGTTTTTTTCTTTTTTTTGCAGGATAAAAATTCATACATAATAAAAAAAAAATAATTTATAATCCTATTCAGACCAATTCAATGAAATGCAAATTCTATAGATTTAAGTTGGAAAATCGGTAATTACATAACTCAACCTAGAGGGGCGCTCAAGAAGTGTAAATAAAAATTGTAAAATAAAATGTTATACTTAATCAGTATATGTACTCAAATAAATAATTACTTATATATGTAATTTTAATCCTTAATCCTTCCGCTTACAATCGCAAAAGATCAAATGAGATATGGAGAAAATTGGAATAGTTAATACAAAATAATATTTAATGATACATAATATCGACTTATGATTTCTAAATTAGCTCATAGTTTTTGTTAAAGTTATTGTGGTCAAAATTTTGGATTTATTTGAATAAAACTTAACAATAAATTGGAATTAAAAATACATATTTGCATATATGGTACATACAGATTTTTTATTCATAGTTGAGAGCAGTCAAGCCTTTCGTATTATGAAAAGTAGCAGCTCAGTGCTCCCTTAAATTTTTTGGAAGCCCGCACATCATTTTCTGGAATTTTAACTAATTCAGCTTATTAGATGTGCCTAAGAAAATTAGTTTTACCCGAGAAAAAAGGGTAAATGACCCCTGGCATCGTGCCGGCACACAATTAATTGTTACATTCAAACGCATAATTGTCGATATAAACATGGGGGTCACCGAATAGTGCCCCTAGACAAAACTTCGCACCCCTCCGACTATTTGCCTTCAAATCAAATGCAAATGGGTCACAATTCAGTCAGTTTCTAGACGAACGGGGGGAGGGGAGCATAATTTGTCGCCCATATGCGCCTGTGGATTTGTGGATCGTGACGACGACGATCGCCGCGATCACCACAAGCCTCATCATCTTGATCAATTAATGACGTCAATTTCACGAGATGCTGGTCCCGAACGAGTTAATGCCCAAGTTATGGTCCAATTAATCGCCTGAGAATTCCCCTAATGACACCATAGGCCCTAGAAAATGGAGCGCTGCCGATCGGGGCCCCGACAGGCTCAGATCTAGGGCCTGAAAAATTCTCCTATTAATCATTAGGCGCCGTGTTTGATCTTGTGGATCAGCGGCTCGCGATTCCTGTCCCCGGTCGCCCTTATTTCCACCCCTCCCTCCCTCCCTCTTTCTGTTGCTACTTAATCGGCGGGGGCTTCAATCAAATTTCACTTTTACATGCATGCCCCGTCACATCGCGTTTAATTTATTAAAAGCCCACACGGCGGCCGGTCGCGGCGAAAATTAGAGCTTTGCCGGACGCGACACACGACCGCGCCGCCACTGGGGTGCAGTGCAGTGCTGGGGGACCAGCGGCGGCGGATGATGATGATGATGATGCTGATGGCGCTGGCGTGCCTCTTCGATTTCGAGGAGGACACTCTGTTTGATTGTCGACATGACAACTGACATGACATTTATTGATGAGCTTTTCCCTCCCCGCTTGGAATGCATGAGTTCCGGGCGAGGGGGAGCGGGTCCGGACGGGAATTGCTTTCATCCATGCATCACCCGTGAATGGAAAATATTCGCTTCGAATGGGGCACCGTTCAATACGTCGCGATTAAAGTGAAATTCCGATTCGACGGAGCACACATGAGCTCCGGGGCATCGGAAAAATAAAAAAAAATAAAAAACGTAATAATAAATGTCTCACAGCCTCAGACAAACTGAGAACAATTGTTTATGATTTTAAAATCCATTCTGACTAGTCAGCAATGCGAAAACAAAATTAAAGGCTTAAATGGAATTTGAGGTCTCCTCACCGATTTGGAAGATATGATACTTATATAGTAGAAAAATTAATTTTTCAAAATTTTTATCTATTAATATCGTGAAAACAAATAAAAAATTAAAAACCAAACTGTAGGTAGGTATATGTATTTTTTTATGTTTGACAAAAAAAATGTCTACAAAATATTAATATTTACTTCTTTTCATAATATTGTCCAAGATATTACAGCCTATTCGACAAATTTTGTGAATTCTCTTAACAAATTCGACACAAAAAACATTACTTCTAAATTTTTAAGCTCATATAAGGTTTGAAAACTTTGTTATGTTATTGCCTCAATTTTTGATTAATGCTAAATAATAGCATTTATGTCAAATTTAGGAATTTCAGTTTTCTGCAAACAATTACCGAAGTGCCCTTCTATAAAATACTACAAAGATTTTTCCAATCCGATTGTTATACAGTTTACGATTTTCTTCTCATTTCAAAGAAGTGCAAATTATCCCGAAAATCAGAAGAAATAATCTCAAAAGAATATCGTTTATGTTAAATTCACAAGAGCCTGATAATAATTTCGAGAAAATATAATTTAATAAGAATAAGTAAAAAATTTAATTGTCAACGAAGAAAATCCTATCTAAAACTATTAGCTAAAATATTTCTACTTTTAAATTTTCACAGGATTTATATATGATTGAAAACATGCACTGCAATATTCTTGGCTTCGCCAACCTCCCACAACGTCCTTAAACTCCTAAAAAAAAATGGGCATTTGTGTCAACAAAACGCCCTACGTTGCTCCCAAATCCCGCCATAATCCACTAGACCTAAAGATTTGTGATGCACACCCGTCACAGCGGGTAAGGTCCTTTCGTTTTTGCATAAAAATGTCTCATCCTATGCTAAAGGTTGGGGCCACCCAGTGCCGGGGATTACATTTAAATCTGCAACCGGCCAAAAAACCCAACCAGTATTCACCCATAACTTACGTTTACAGTCGCAAAAGATTTTTTCCTTTTCGACTATACTCAGCTCCTTGAGCTCGCTAAATGTGTCCTTCTTAAACCACGGCTCGGTTTGCTCGCAGGACTTTCAGATCTTTATACATTCGGTTCTTCTGAAAGCAGCGAGTATCTTTCGAACAAAAAGGGGTGCAAATTACTGTCGTCTTCAGGTTTTATCTAATCTCGACTGCTGTTATTTTTCTTCCCTAGTCACCGGGCTAGGAGAAGGACTCTTTGGCCGGGGATCATCCGCCCCCAGGAAGGGGGGTGGAAGGGACACAATGAGATAAGAATGATTCCAGAGGTTGCTCAATTACTCCTCTTTTATGCAAATCCCATTTTAATGTGGTTAATCAAATCGCCCGGCGATGTGCGAAAGGAGCACAAGGACAATTGAGAAAGGGGCTTTTTTTTTTTTGAATAATCGTTTACTGGTTGCAAACAAGAGTTGCCCACTTAAAGTAATACAGTCAAGGATATTTGGTAATTATTTTTAAAAACCGAAAAAGAGACGAAAAAAAAACAACATACTTAAGAAAGCAAA
This sequence comes from Machimus atricapillus, assembly GCA_933228815.1. Classification (NCBI taxonomy): domain Eukaryota; kingdom Metazoa; phylum Arthropoda; class Insecta; order Diptera; family Asilidae; genus Machimus; species Machimus atricapillus. The sequence continues at coordinate 12,051,012 of OW121785.1, forward strand.
TTAAAAGCAAACAGTCCCGTCCCCTTCTTGGCTAATTGTAGAGTTTCTGAGGTAACAACCGCGACGACGATGACCTTACCGGCCGTGTTGCACCTCTAGAAAATGATTCGGTCGCGGAGGCGCTCACCGGCAACGGAAACCAGGTAATGATCCTCTGCACCGCATAAAAGTTGAGATTGGCACGATCGCACGGCCGATGTCAATTATGTAAATCATTTGCACAGTGCGCGCTCGCAGTCGACGCGCCATTAACATAAATTCCAAGAATCGAATAATTCGCTCTAATCAGCATCCCCAGAAATCAGTCAAAGTGTGAATTGGATTTGCCCCGGTCCGCGGAGCCCCTCGGAAAATAGGCGATACCGTCACATAACGACATATTACCGACGCGAACATGCATAGAAATCGCGGTGGAACCGCGGGGATCAATGATCAACCGGGGCGGCCGACTCTAAGTACGGGGCCCCACTTGGGGCTCATGGCTCTGATCTCTGGGGCCTATGCGCAGCCCCATCCGAGAGCAGATCGTCGTCGGACGGGATCGGTATCTCGTGTTCGTACTCAATCGACTTAAGTTATTACAGCAGGGATCATATTATTTACTAAACCGGTAATTTCAATTTGCATATAATATCGTTAAATTGGTATTTTTACTACGGCCCTGTTGCGGGATTCCGCGAGCCTATGTCGCCGGGCTTCTCGGACGATAATTCCACTGCAAATTGCCTTCTAGTTTTGTTAGCTGGGACAGATTTATGCGCGTATTTAACTCAATCGCGTTCTTATTAGGTGTCTTGTTAATTATCGTATGTGCGAGCGCTGTTTTTTCGATTACCTGTGCGCAATGTCTCTGCGGATGGCATTGCGAAAAAACATATGCAGGGGCCGCGATGACGCCAAAGATTTTATTACTTTTCTTTTTCGGACACAAATAGGCGTCATATTTTCAGCTTAGAATTCCCTTCAATTAAGCTGAACATGAAGGCCAAGCTGGCGAAATCCATGTTTACAACTCTGAGCATCGCGTGACATCTTTGGCTGAGAGGAAAATTTCGATATTCAAAATGAAAAATTGATGTTACTGTTTAACCTATCATTCAGAACGTTTTTTAAAAGGGTTCTGCAATTTGTTTAGTCCTATAAATACCTAGTAAGCAATACTTCTTATTTTGTTCATAAAAACTTGAGAATAGGCCGAACAAATAACAGTCGAACTATACGCAAAATTAAATTTTTCGAACTGTTATACACTATTTATTTACTTATTAAGCTTTAGGGTAATATAATGTACATATGTACATATGTATATTCTATTCGCACTTGTCCGTCCTTTTTATATATTTGCTAAAGAAAATTTAAAGAAAATTGAGTTTTGAGTCCGCATTACGAATTTTGATGAAATGTAAAATGTTTATTTCAGTGCGAAAAGTGTATACTAGTAATTTTAACTTTAAAAATTCAAAAGTTGACTCTTCTAATCGACGGTGAATACAAATTAAATAAAGATTCTTAATTCTTAATTACTTACTTTCGGTAAATCCACTTTCACACCTAGGTATTGTACATATACCTTTAAAGTTAAAATATGTATTTTCTTTATATATTTTTATTTTGAATTTCGATTTCTGATTTAGTAAATGCTCAGGAACAATATCTAACTAAAATGAATTTCTTAATCAAAAAGTCCTCGACTAAAAGTACCTAAAATTCAAATTTTCCACATCGCTCTCAGTTAGTAATCCTTTAGTAAGAAAATGAGGAACTTCAGAGAATGATCAAACTCCCTGCCAAGAAGTCTCTGCAAACAAATTTCCATTTCGACCGAATAAATCCACTTTGCATACGAAATCCTCGAAGTAATGCCTGGCCCAATAAGATGAATAAACTCCGAAGTATGTTAGCTCCTCGGGAATAAGGAGCTAGGAGAAGTTCCTTATGGCAGCGGGAGCGGGCACTTGATAAAAACGACGAAACGTTTAACATCTTGCGCCTCAACGAATATATCTTTAATACGATTCTCCGATTTGAGGAGGTGTTTCCTTGCGAAATTCCTGCGGAAACTTGTTCCCTCCAACCAAACCTCCGCGAATGGCTTAGCTAACACATGAATTGAGCACACCCGACGGATTTTGAATTTCGCGCTTATCGGCTTAAGATGTTGCTACTTTTTGTGCGATTCATGCAGCCGTTAACACCTGGCTGATTGCGGGATTATGCCTCCGGGAAAAAGGGGGAGCAGGAGGAGAAAAGGGAGACTCCAATGAAGCCCTTCGCGGCCCATGATTATCAATTTTCTTGGGAATCACAGAAAACCAAAACAAATCGCGATTTCTCGCCGTTTCAATTCAAGCGATTTATTTCTACGCGCTACATGCCAGGAGGCAGGAGTGCAATTTATGCAGAGCAGAAAAGTTACCAATTTCATGAATCTTGAATCTTGAATCTAGATAGAAGAAATATTTATCCCCGAAGTTCATCTGAGATGCATGGGGATGTTGAGGAAAGTTTGCACAATGGGCGTAAACTTTGACATGTGTGACACTCCGGACAATGGTTTTCCTTGAAAACTTGTGCGGAAGAGTTGCGGGGGTGGAAAATCTTTCTCAACTGTCCCCAGAAGGAAATAGGGCAGGGCGCCCCTAATTGAAAAGCGTGCCGGAGTGTGACAGCCCCGGAGAGAGATATTAAATCTGCAAGTCCTCGCCGAGCCACCATAAAATGAGACGTTCCGGGACATTTTGCTAAATATAAAGACGTCCACTAGAATGGATGAAACGATCAATAAATCAGGCGGAGGAATCCATTTAATTGGGTTACGCGAACGCTTAGCAGCCCGTTCATCTTGAACACTCTGGACGTCGTACGATCGAAAGATTTATGAGACTCTCCCGGTGCACTTTCGGGAATATTTTCACTGAGTTTCGGGCACATGGTGGCAAAAGACAGCAATTCTTTCTGAGGTGGTGATGCATCAAACAGTCGAAGGAAGGATCCAGAAAATCCTGGGCGTAGAGTTAGACAAATAATTTAGTCCTGACAGTTGATTGCTGATGACAAGATTCCACACATTTTTCTAAAGGTGGATCCACACTGAGCCGGCGAAAGCAAACGAAAGCGAACGAGTCCACGTTGTTGTTGTTGTAAACAACAACAACAACGTGGACTCGTTCGCTTTCGTTTGCGTTCGTTGGCTCAGTGTGGACCCACCTTAACATGAGCAAACTGACTAACAATAAGAGAAACCTTTACTCTATACGTATGTTCTGTTACCTAAAATAACATGGGTGGAAATTCTAGATCATATATTAATCTAATCTAGTTCAATTAAGGCCACTGAAAAAATTGGTTTTAGTTATACTTTAACTCTTTAAGGCACACGATTTCATTATATGTATGAGAATGAGTAATTTATACTTTTTGAGGTGGGTTAAAATATATCCTACCGAAACTGCTTTTAGCACACCTAACCCCAAAACGTTAATTTACTTTAATTTAGTTTTAGTTCCAAGTCAAATTTAATAAGAAATTTAAATCTGCATATGCGAAACGAAAATGCTCTATCAAAAGTATAATGTAAGGTAATATTCAATGAGCCAAGCTCAGATTTTGAATTAAGGCCAGTCAAATATTTTGAACCAACTATAAGTTTAATAAATTTGTTAGCAAAAGAAATTATGTTTCTTTTTGATTTTTCATTTTAATTTTGGTTATTAAACATGAAATCATATTTTTTTAGTTTTTATATGATATTGAATTTCATTTAAGTTTGTTATAAAATCTTGGTATTGGTCAATGTGCATATATTTCGTTGAAATTGCTAACAACATTTTCATTATCATTATTAAACTTTTTCCTTAGTATGGATTCCCAGAAATTTTTTGCCAGTTGCAAGTACACTTGCCCCTATCATCCCGCAAAATTAAAGGTTGGTTAATTAAAACATCGACAAACATCGGTTGCCAAGGCATAGCGAATTCATCGAGCCGCAAAGAGCAGGAGATCTCATGGTACATCGCCCGCGATGAATTGGCGGCCACAAAAGCGGCAATTTCCACCCTGCACCTTGCAAAAAAAAAAAAAAAAAAATTAAACCACCCCAAACTCCGAGGGCTAGCATGATAAAACCTCGGAAATTAATAAATTCATGCCTGGAGAGAGTCACCCTCCGGGAGTTGCAGCGCCAGATTAATTCGAGGTCATGGTGAGGGTGCGGGGTCTTCACCGAATTCGTTAGAGAAATTTTATTCGGGGAACCCCCGCCAAAAAAGAAAAGCCTGTCACACAAGTGGCACACAGCCCTTGGTGGGTTGGCGGGGGTGGTTGAGTGGGTGTGCGGCCAATAAAAAACAACGAGCACCACAAACATGGCCAGAAGTCACATTCAATTGACACCGAACATTGGAAAACTGTGGAAATTACTTAGCGCAAATAGCTGCGACAAGATGTTGTCCGGCTCGGGTTGCGCAACCCACCACCCACCCCTTCCGTGTTTTCTGGGCAAAAAACGGGGGAAATGTAGTGCCGTGACATTTGCGGGCCATAAATAAAAAGAACGATGTTGCCACTACCGGCGAGGGACCCTGCGGTGCCCCTCAGCCCTAGGTCGGAAAGCTAGTCCTAGAAAAAAAAAATTGCTGTCTTTTTGCTGCCGTTCGGTGGATTTAGATAAATCACCACGTCCAGAGCATTTCAGCGGCGACGACAAACTCCCGGCCCGGCCAGAACCACCCCCGCCCTAAGTAGACGCAATGTGTGGACGAGGACTCCACCCCCTTGGCCCCAAGGTGGAATTTTTTAAAGTCGAAGGACGGCCGACTTTAGCGCTTCCTAAGGTCGCCAAGATCTACGCGGAAATTGAACCCCAGGGCCAAGGAATTTCGTTTTCTGCTTCGGCGGTTTTATTGGTGGCCGTAGCGAATTCTTTTTTGATTTATAGGAATTTTAAGAGATTGGGCGAGAACTGGGAACATAATGCTGCTTATGTTACAGAAAATGGCCTTCTGTGGAAAGTAGTCGAAAAATTGTGATTAATTTTCGTATTTATAAAACTGTAATTTTGTTATAGGTTATCCCATCTGTTTAAGAACATCTTACAGATTTATTATTGCAACACTTTTTTATTTAATTATTAAACATTTTTTGCTTTCCAACAACCGTTCGAATGATAAATTCAAAGTGAATAGTCATGTCGACATTCAAGTTTAAACATGATAATATAACAGAAAAATAATAGTTTTTTATCGATATACTTAATTTTTAAATGAACATAACTTTCCTAGATAATTGGCTTTCAGACCACACGGTTTTGCTATTTGTAAATTTTATAACTCATATTATTTATCATTATCTAATATTCCTGTCTTTAATTCATCCATAAAACCTTTGAGCTAGCTGTTGAGTTAAATTAAAATCAGTAAATTACCTGTTAAAATTATGTAACTTTTATTGTGTAACAAGTTATATGTCTACGAATTAATGCTTATAACGGAAATATTATAGGATAGGAATGTTCATTAAAATATTATTCTATTCTTTTCACTTTTAATACGAAAGTAAATTTATTTAAATTGATTAATTTATCTATATGTATAAATGCATTTTATATTACGTGGAAAATTGCTAAATGTACCTAGTCAAGAAAGTCAAAAAATTTTCTGTAAGTTTCATAAGAATCGGACCAAAAATGTATGTCTTACTTTTTTGATTAAAGCGACGCAATTTGTTGGGATTTTTTTTTTTTTGTAAAGTACTGTTTTTGGAAATTTTTATTTCTTTTGATCCAGTAATCTGAAACACCGCAAAAACCCTTAAAAAATCGCTCCATTAAAGAAATATGGATATGTTTAATGTACTAAAATAAAAATCTAATTTATATAATGAATAATTTCGCTAACAAAAATGCTCTTTTTCGGCTTGATGACTAGAAATGCATATCCCCTTAATGTTTGTTAAAATTTATATTATTAATTGTTTGATTTTGAAGAAAATAAAATATTAATCGAGATTTTAAAAGTCGTTTGTTTTTACATTTATTTTATAATTGAAAATTTCGACATTCCATTCCATGGTTTATGCCTGCCGGTTGCCCTCGTAAAAATCCTTCAATTTTTCCGAAACCCTTTCAGCAAATTAGCTCAAAACGAGGCGTAAAACATTTTCACCGCATCGCGTCGAGGATTCCTCGTCTTGTTCGATGAGTGCGATCAGAAATTTCATCACGTCGACTACAGCGAGTGCGTTGCAAATCATTTATCCACCGCACCGAGAGATTCCGGTCCATTTCTGAGGATTGCCCTTTTGTTGCTCCTTTTTATATCCACCGAGAAGTCATCGATTAGGAGGCGAAGAAATGGAATCCGCCAAGAAACGACCGGGCGACCGAGTGAGTCGTAATCGCGCAAAACTGCCAACTCCCATCATCATCTGATCAAATTGAAGCGAAAAACGATTTCGACACCTTCAGAGCTAATTCCGGATCAGGTGCTGCGAGGGGGGTGGGGTGCAGGGCACGCCTGATCCGGGGCCCAGGAGATCGAGGGCTGATTGAGTTTGCATGGAGGATTCGCGGATTCGCATGCGCAATCCACTTAAACTAATCAGATTTCAATAAGACTCTAAATAACGGCTTAATGCAGTAATGAATGTAATTTGGATCCTATGGAGATCCTCTGTCTCGGCGAGTCGTCCGGTGATGAAAGGGTTCGCACTGTGATACGGATCGCTTCGGTAAGCTCGCTGCGATCGCGCACCGTGCAATTGAACAGGTGTTGAATTATTCCAGTTAGTTAAGTTTTTCGATCAGTGCACGTGATTTTAATCAGACGTAATCGATTTGCAGGTTCGTTTGGTTCAATGCAACTGTGATTGCATCACGCACATGGACAGGTCCACTTCAGGAGCTCGCGGACATTACAAGACATTGGGGCTGCCTGAATACTTTCGCGAGGACGTGAGCTTTTGCTCATTTTAATATTTTTGTAAAAAAAAAATAAAAAATATATTGAGAAACATAAAAACGAATTGCCGTATACATTAATCAATCATTTCGTCACGGTTCTGCAGCTGGAATTGATCCTTGAGAAGAAATAGTGCGTACTATGCCATGATCCCAGAAAATATTTCTCTAGAAAAACAAACGACTTTCAAAATTGAGAAGCCCTAATAAACATAAAAGAAAAATTTTATAATTAAAAACAGATCTCACTACCTAACTAACTGTCCAATCTAGCTACTTTATTTATTTATGTATTTTAATTGAATGATTCTAAAAAAGCTAGCATACACATTTTCATATTAGTCTAAGGTAATTTGTATTTTATATACATAAATCGTCACTATAATTGTTTTATCATCATTAAAATTAAAGAATGTAGTAATAGGATACTGAAGATATTAATGAAGATAAACAGCAGATACTACTAAAGTATACACGATATTTAAGATCCATAAACAATAATGATATCGTATAAACAACTTCAGGCTGATTTTTCCGTCGAAAACTTGATTGAAATGAAATTTTTTAAATTCTACTGAAAGCTTGAACTGCAGATAAATGCATTCGAAATTTAAAAATATATAGTATTAAACAACATATCTTTCAGTAGAGAATATACAAAACTTGAAATAAGACAACATATACCAGATCTTCTAGAAGGGTTCCACAGCCACCCACAGCCCAACATTAATTTGAATACATATGGCACCTTAAAGAATCCTAATGACTTCCAGCCCGAAGTGGCTTCGAAGATGAGGAAACTTCCCGGCCCCGAGGAAGGTTAAACTAAAATCATAAAGCTATCATCGTTACCCCGGGGTGGATCATGGCCTAAAGCCCTGGCGGTGCGATAACACTTTGTTTAATAGAATTACAACCCGGACGACCTCTCGCATGCGAAGTTTGCTGATAATCGGGATGGCTCCCGGGATGCTGTAAGGAGGACCAAAGGGACACATCCCGCCCACTCGGTCGTATATTAAATTCGCAATGTTTCACGCGATAAGACTAATAGAATTCAGCGGGCCAAACAGCCGCACCCGGGGTCCGTGCCGTACAAAGGGGGGCCCGTGTACGTTGCCCGGATAGGGCCGCATTAACCACACCGCAAATTTTATAACACGTGGATTAAAATTCATACGAGCGTGTTACGAGGGGGCGCAGTATACCACACCATCACACTCCGATCTCATGGTAGTATAGACCAGGGGCTAAAGGGGTATGGGGTTAATTACAGCATTTGGCCAGGTCGGTTGAGATAAACTTAATCTCCAATAAATTCGCCCGAGTGGCTCCATGGCCGCTTTATTACCGTCCAGCGCGTCGTTTAGTCGAACTGGGTTCAGGTCTCCGGGAATTAAGACATTAAAACCAAGTCCATGACCTCGTTTGTTTCAGGACGAGGAAGTGGTGCATTTCCCCGGACGTCGAATTCAACCACCTGACATATGGTGTAATCGTGGCTTACGGGCAAATATTCAAATTTTCCAGGATCCACCTCCTCGTCCTCCTTCAATCGGTCCCGGAATTCCTCCGAGGACACCGCATAAATCTTCGCAAATTATAAGTTTCCGCCCAGCGGAGCCCGGGACGAATATCGCATGCAAGGGACCTGTTCCCGTCTTTCTAGCCCGCGGCCAGTGAAGGGTGCCCTTCGACGTGTGTTAGACTCGTCCCTAATTGAATTATTACACGTCGCGGCCCCGGCTGATTCTTATCGCCCTGCTTCGCGGTGCGTGCATAAATTATTTAATCAGAAATTATTTTTCTCAGCCGCGATCCGATCAGCCGCCGGATTTTTTTTTTTCAAGAATTCAATTTAGTGGGCGGTGGCTCGATTCAGATTTTATTTTGCATATCTTCGGCATACAATTCGCGAAGATGTTGTTCCACCGCTGGCATTGTTAACGGTTGCGCAAGATCACAAATCAAAAAGCCATTAAAGTTCGCGGGAAAGGTTGGCATGTGACATTATATCCCTTTTTGTCCCAATTTTCATTTAATATCATTTTTTTTTTTTTTGTCATTCATATTTCGCCTCGAGGGCTAGAGGGAAGGCTGAAAATTAAATTCTTACAATTCATTAGCCCCAGAGAAGACCGCGCGTTCTCTCTACCGACCAAAGATTGTGACTTCTCCACTTTCCCATTTACAAATGACTAACTCTCGCCCGGTGAACAATGGCATCCTGGGGCGAGGGATGCTGTGCAGTGGCGCCCCATTTTAATTTCCGGAGGCCAACTGATTACGACAAGAACAACAGCAGCTGTCCATAAACACATTTGCCGGGATAATGTCACCATCGGCCACAACCACCGGCACTGGGGTTGGCCCCGGTAGTGGTCTAGGGCTCCGGTGGACGGAATTTCCATATCGGCCCATTGTGGCTCACCACGAGCCTGCTGCTAACAAGGGGGCGCAAAAGATTTCCTAATCGCCTCTAGCCATTTCGCCCTTTTTTATTTGAAATGAATAATTTCGGAGGCAGTGGGATCATCGGGTATTTTATGGAGTATGTGACGCAGTCTAGATTCCATTTATCGGTGTAGAACGAGCTGTCCAGACCCTTCGTTAATCATAATACTTCGATTATTAAAAACAACATACATATATCCATAATAAAAAAAAATTTCAATAAAACCATGTATAAATTAAACTAAACGAACACTCAAGTAGACGTATATTATTCTACAAAGGAAAGGATCTCTTATTATGTGTAATAAATGTTCATTCATGCAAAACTTTGAAATTTTGAATTGAACATTTTCATATACATATATGAGGAAAAACATTTGAAGCCAGGTAAAAAAATAACAATATACCTACATACATATAAGCTTCTAATATTTTTTTTTCTTCAATAAAGAAAAAGGTGCTAACTCTAACTCAGAATTCTAACATCATTTACATGAAAATAACTCAAACACTGCTAATTTTTATCATAGTTTCTTTTAAATTTATTTAAAAAAAAAATTGTTTGATCTATTCTCAAAGTCTAAATCTTTAAAGTTAATTAAAATACTTTCCTCCACCAGAGTTTGCCATTAGTTAGATACTGAAGGTAAACTATCTATCAAATGATACAGCTAAAATATTGAAGTAAAATAGTTTAATTTTTCTTGAATTGTGAAGGTCATAGTCCACTGTTTTCTTTAATTTTTATAAACTTTTCAAAATCAATGCATCCTACTTCGAACCTGACCAAAAAACTCGCGCAAATCTTCCCTTCGGCTCCGAACAAGTCTAGTCGCATTTGTCACCAGCACACTGCCCTTCCATTAGAATCAGACGTAAGAGCGAAGGTTCTTCTGGAAAAAGTCAAGGCGCGACTAAATAAAAGTGACATGGATGAAGTAGAAAAAAAAAACGTCCTGCAAGGATCCAGATACGAACATATCCTGGAAATATATTCCGATGTCCGCCGGGAGAGCCATCATCCTCAACCGAAACCGATATGACATTGGGTATGTGGCGCGGAGGTCCCATAAAAAGTCCTCGATATCGCTTTATGGCTTAAGACAAAAAACAAGGAAGACGGAACAGAATCGGGGGCGATTTATGATATATGACAGGACTTGAGAACCTCCTGGGGGTTTGGGGGCCGTGTGGGTCAGACGTCAGAAGTCGAGGATGTGCCGAAAGTGGCTCACCCGGAAACGCTTAATGGTAGTGACTGATTTCATTTCTGGTAAAAACTTTATCGTCGGATAGAGGCTTTTATCGTGGGTGAAAATAAAAATGGAATGTATCTTTCTAGGGGGTTGTTCGGATGGAAGGGTGGTGTAATAGTCGCAGTTAATACTATCTGTAATCATTGAGTTGATCTAGACTCGGATTAAAAAAAAAATACCCAACTTTCTGGCGGATGGTGCGATACTCTCCAGTTGAATCCGGTGGTATGCATCCTCCTCTCGCTCTGGAATACTTTCTCCAAACAATTTGATTCGAGTGGTGCGATAGTGTCACGAGTTTCCACCATAGTCCCGGGGGAAAAAAATAAAAAAGTAAAAATAAATAAATAAATAAATTGCAAAACGGCGAACCGTCGATATCGAGGACTATGCCGATCGTTAGCAACCCATTACAAGGCGTTTTTATCGATCAAGTGGCAACCTGAGGAAGGTAGGCGCTCATGGGGGAACTCGAGCCACTTCTTCTCAGGTAACGTCTTGAGGTGCACTGGGGCTCCTCCGCGCGCTCGCACTAAACTCAACCTGAGTCCCGCATCCGCGCGCACCGCCACCTCTAAAGAAGCCCCCAGTCAGTGGGACTCGGAACTGTTAATCGTGCACCTTCAGCCGTTTGATTAATCGTCTCTTCGGCTATCGATTCAATTAAATATTTATGGGCTATAGACGTCCCGTGTGCATCTTGTAATCGACTCGATTCCGAGCGTAGTTCTTGCAACTGGTACACCATCGCCGAACTTTCTCTGAGACCGCGCGATTTACCGGCGGCGGGGCGGCCGCATGGTGGTATTAACTTTGCGCAGATGCCTCTCCTTAGCCACAAAATAAAGTTTACTCGCGACGACGCGACGTACCCTCACCGCGAAAAGATTATGTTAATTCCGCATTTGTCGTGATTGAACATTTTTAGATTTTTCCCCGATTTCGCTTATCGATCTGCAAGGGAGCTGCTGCAGCGCCTATCAGACATGGACTAAGGTGGTTACTGACTTGCTTGCCCTCACTGCTGCAACATATGCAAAATCGCCTGCTCCTCATTTGCATATCGCCTTTTACAGGGATTGATAAGATTCCCGATTTTAATTGTTCTCCGCCGATATTTGAATATATCGGTCCGAGTCGATTTAATGAATATTTAGTACACATGGTTATCCCCCAATTGATCGTATTAGTTCAATAGTTTGGAACACAGTCATCGACTATATCTATTGTTTTTATCCACTACAGAATCTGAAGACTTGTAAACCATAATCAAGAAGGTTTGTAGTTTGGAAATTAAATTCTTAATTTGTTATCTAACAACTATTGGCAATTCGTCTATTTAAAAATCGAACAAACTCTATTCTCACTCTCTTCCTAACGAATTATTAAAGTGTCTAAAATAAATTTTTACGAACGTAGGTATCTCGTAGGTATATCGAACAGATCATTTTTTAGCTCCTACCTGAATATTGTGTTCAATGATTTATTAAACCCATATGTTACTAATTGTAAGTGAATTTCGATCGGATCCACATAATTTGAGTAATTTAGTAATTTAATGTGCATAATTTTACTTATTTTGTAAATAAAGTTTTATAGATAGTAAAAGTAAAATACTCTAATAGGGTACTAACCTAGATACCTGCCATCCAGTTGAGTGTTTATTAAAAAAATATTGTCAGTTAAGGTTTTAGTAAATAATGAAAACTATTATTAAAAAAAAAATTACATTATTAATAATTTAACAATATTTACTGTACCTATCATACATATACATATGTATATGCTCTATTTTTGGTACAAGACAATTTTTATAAACATAATTCCAGTCGCACACTGTTTCCTTATTCTTACTTTTCTCGGTTTATGCTGTTCAGCATAGCACAATACATATGTACTTATATGGTAAGAGAAAGACTCAACACTAATTTTACTTTCTGTAAAATCACATTGAGTATCAATAAGTAGAATTAAACATTTTAATAATATACTTGGCAACCCACATCAATAAGGTCCGTGTCATAAATTATTAGAAATAGATATCCAAACATAAAAACTAATATGGAAAAATTTATTTATAGATAAAATATATTATAAGGTAAAATTTGTTTGATTGCGCTCACTGACCCTAGTAAATGCATTAAGAGATTAAATCACTTAAACAATTTCCTTTATTTTCTTGCAAACGGAATGGCGACACTTTTTTATTGAAAAACTGATCTAGCCCCAAAAATAGGACTAGCAGAAAAAGAAGTCCACTCTAGACAATTTATGATTCTCTGTTATCCTTGCTGTTTTCCTTCGTTTCGCACGTCAAGACGTTTGCAGAGAAAAAATGCATTATTCATAAAGGACAAGCACGAAGTGGCCAATCCATAACTCTTATCATCCCCAGCAGATGTGTCACTTCAGCTTCTGGAGGATTCGGTCACCATCCAGAATCATGGTCTCACCCTCTATCATTTTCAGAAATTTTTAACTCTGTTCTATGGGCAAAAAAATCAGCGAAACCTCAATTTCGTCGCAATGAAAACTAATTAAAATCACAACAAGACTGTTAACAAAGTGTACCTAAGCCCTGACGAGCTTCTTATAAGCAGAGAGCCTAGCATCTAAGTGATTTTCACGGATCCTCGGAAATATCCCGATATGATTGGAGGAGGGGTCCGGGAAAAAATGATTTGCATATAAATTTGGCTAAAGAAAAGTTTATCTCCGTCCGACAGAAGGCGGTCGGGCGTCTTCTTTCAGTCTCCGCAAACGCGACAAGTTGTTGTTCTATCCTGAGCTCAGGGTCCAATGAATTTCAATGATAAAAGACTTAATAAATTTTCAAGTTAATTAAGTTCTCTCGATTTCGGTGGAAAATTCTGATTTATGAGCTGTGGGTACATGGCCCTCTTCGCCTGCGGAGCCACACCTCCTGTCTAGGGCCAGGATCCGGAGGCTGCGAGATCCTCTTCTTTAGCGAGCACCCACTCACTGTATAATATGCAAGAAAAGAACCCCCGGGAAATGATGAAAATATTCGCGGAATGTTTTAATTACGTTCTCCGCAGGAAAAATGGGAAAATTAGCAGAATTGCTAGGGACCAAGGAGGATTGCTTCATTATCTCTATTGTCTTATCAGGACCGGGAGTCGTTCTGGAAAAAAAAAATTAACTACAACCAGGGACACTTGGCACGTGGTACTAATGGCTGATGTCCGTGTGATTTACAGGGCGGTATAAATCATCAAGCTCAGCTGGTTTAAGGTCAAACCACACATATCCATGCAGCCTTTAAATTCGGGTATTTGGGCGAATTGAGCCGTCTAAAAATTTATGAATTGCTGTCACAGCTATCAAAAACTGAACGGGGGGCGGTTTACGAGACCATAAAAACCACTATAAAGTCGATGTGGGGCATTTTTTGAGGCAAAGGTTAACCTCTTGCATGCAAATAAAATGAAATTTCAAAAAGGCGAAAAAATGGCATAATAATAAAAATGTATAAAATGCTCTCAAGGTAAATTTACAGCACCTGCTGCACGACTGCGTAAATTTAATGTAATGGGTCCGTTTTAGTGCTTTCTCCGGGTGCGCCAGGGTGCTCCGCTTGGGGCTCCTCCGAGTAAGACATTAGCTACACTGAGCCCACCCTTAATGGCCATTAAGAACATTCACCGCTGCATTAATGCAAAGATGTAAAACTATTAGACCCACTCGGGCAGGTTTTAAGGACTTTGAATTTCAAAAGATTTTTATTTTTAAACAAGAAAGGGAAGCCCTCTTAAAAGCAAAAGCTTATGAATATTTTGGAAGGTTTTTAGATGTTTTATTTTTGTATATAAACCTAAAAATATATTTAGAATAACTTTTTAAACCTTTGTATAATACAAATACATACTCACATATTTTGTGGGAAATTGTATGATAAATCTTTACATCATTATTCCAAAAAGTATCATTTATAATACGAAACAAACACATTCAGTGTAAAATACAATATTTAACGAAAAAATTTTAAAAGATATGATCTAAATTGAGGTGTCTTCAATATTCAATATGTTAAATAAAATTCAAGAAGGCAAAATTTTTAAAAGTTTTGTATGTAGGTACATGTGCCTTGAATTTACTATTTTATCTATGACTATTGATAAATGAAATTTTATTTATTAAAAATTTTAAAATTCAACTGTATAATTAATATCTACATATTATGAATTTAATATCGAAATATGTATGTATGTGTTAATAAATTTTAGAAATTGCACATTGATTATAAAAGTCTGTAATAAGAAATTAAAGAAATTTATTTTTTTTAGTGGAAATAACAATTTTAAAAATATCCTCAACGTAATCTTTGTTTTAAAATATAGTTTTTATTTTGCAAGATCTGTTGACAGATACCTACAAGTAGCACTTATTCAAAGTATTGGAGTGAACAGAACCTCAGCATAACTATTTTTAGTGTAGTAAGCAATTTGTAATTGTATAGCTAAGTTCAGGGTAAGCTTAAGTGGTGGCAGCGCCACGGGAACAAAAGGAATGAAAAACAATAAAGAGATAATTATTAGATAGGCTATGGAAGTGAAGTGACCTGTTTGTATTTGAGATCCTGACAAAAATAAAAAATATAAGTATTAGAACATCCCCTCTATTACATTAGTTTGTAAGAATAGTGTGGCATTCTAAGGTTTAATATTTTAATTTAAATAGTAAAAACGAAATAAGATGAGAAGTTTTCTATTTTATATTCCGTAGAATTATTCTGAAAACTATGTACATATATTATACTAATGTATTATATTTTTTTTTTAAATCATTCTTTAGTAGAAAATCAGTAGATACGAAACAACAAAATGTTTTCTATGAAGGACAACATATCTGGCCATAAATTCCTGTGGAGTCAACCCTTTTTTAGTAAAACATTGTGTCCTTAACCGAAGCCAGATAATTCTTTGCACAAATAAAATTTGCATAAATTTCCATTTGTTTCCCGCAAACGACAAGGACGACTGGCTGCAGCAGCATCATTCGAAGTATATAGTGCCGCGGCACTTAACATTTTGGTGTGGAGCACCAACAGATTGCTCCTGTTAAATTCCCGCCGAACTTTATTACGAAAACTTTTCAGTCTGGTGCCAAAAAGCGGGCCTTCCGGGTACCCCATTTTAAAGTGGTAGTCATTCTGTTTCTGAACCACCCCTCCAACTGGGTGGGGGGTAGAAGTTAGAAGACTGTCGCAATGGGTCTTAGCTCATTAACTATTCAAGGAACGTTCCGTAAAGTGGATATTGATATTTCTCAAAATTTGATATTTATGTTCCTTTCCGGAGCCTATCGATCTCAATTTGTATGCAGACCGCAGTAGTTTTGTTGTCGCCAACCGCACCCTTCCACCTATCCACCAATCTGCACCGAAAGCGGGTGAATTTTTTTTTTTTTTGGGTGGGGTACCTATCTCAGGATGGGTTTTTAGTTGAAAAATGTTTTTTTTTTCCGGAAAATGAAAAATGTGTGAAAATTTATTGACACGTTTTTACCACCTTTGAGGCTCAGTGGAGCGTGACTCTGTCGCATGGGGTGTTAAGTTCCCGCCAGGACGACGGTTGCTCCACATGCGATAAGAAAAAACGTGTATAAAAATTTGTTTGGGCAATTTTGCTATTTTAGAAATTTTTTGCAATTTTCCTGATAGTAGCAGCCAGCTGACGGGATAATTTTATAGAGCAGGGATGGTCTGAATGGCTTCATTCGATGTGAGAGTCCTCGTCAAAAAATCCACCCTCTCACTCGATGTACGGTGAGACCCTATACCTTAAATTTCGACCGAACGATGAAGGGAGGGTGTCATCGTCATATCTCATAAAGGCAGGCTGTTCGTTAATTAATTTCGCTAAAAAGGATTAGGACGCTGCTGCTGTATCACAGAGCGTATCGAATGCGCGCCCTCATCCCTATCCCATGGCGGCACTTATAATCTCCGAAATTTGCTATTGCCCCCCACACAGAAAAGCCGCCGATGATCACCGCAAAATGCTCATGGCAAAAAGGTGATATCCTGCGGGGATGGATGCCAAAAAGTTGCACTCCTCCCAGTGCGATTTATGCTGGGAAGACGGGAATAAATCGGGGCATAGGCGCTAGAGAATGAAGGACGCGGCTTTATTTTACAAACCATATTTCCGCCTCCAATTTGCATAATTTGAATGGAAGGATACCTGTTGCCAGACGAGGCCCCAAAAGCAAGCGAAATTTTGATCCTGGAGAGTGGGATAGATCGGGACTGTGGGTGGGTAACGCCCAGTAATTGAGTGTAATTAAAGCCGCGGTGACATCTCCAGTTGCCAAGGATAATAACGATGGAAACGGGGAAGAGCCCTGCTTTTGTTTTTGTTGCCTTAAGTTTGTCCGTTAATTCGATTCCTGTGACGACAGCGGCGAAATAATTAATTTCCTCTGGGATACCACCATTGGTGTAAGGGTTAGATAATGAAGCGTCACGGGAACAGAATCAAACCACTCTTGGCTGATGTAAAATAACCTAAAGCGGATGGTGCTCGCTAAACAAATTTGTAAGTGATTATAAACGGGTTAATTTCGAGTAAAGTAAATTTCCTAGAGAATTCGATAGTAGAAACTCCTTAAATCATTAAATCTGAAATCTCGTCCTCTTTTCCCACCCTTTGCGCCATTTGAACAACAGTATAGGCGAAATACAATTTTCTTAAGAGCCTGCCCCCATATACGAAAATTTTGTCGTTTCGAAACTCCATAAAAAAGTCTTTTAGTGGACTTGAGGTGTTACACGTCGAAATAAATCACAATCAGAACATTTAACACCCATCGGCCAGGTTGCCGAAACTCAAGTGAACATTTCCTCTGCCTGAAGGCCCATTCGGTTTGGCTTTTTACACCAAATTCGACGAAGGGTGCATAAAGTATGAGAACATTTATTACAGCATCAGGACCAAGTTTCACCGAGAAACTGTAGGTGGTATGCTCATTTCATATATCGATGTAGGTAGATACATAGATAACAAGGTATATAAGAGAGGCAATCTGTTACGTTAAAGATTCTTAAGTATGTTTACGGATGTGATAACTTTGATCACCTTAGTGCCCTACAAATCCTTCTTAATCTAGTAGGCAATTAGATCACTACTTCTATAAAATAGGAAATTTTTGGTACTCTATTTTAACTATAGAACTCTGAGTTGTATTTCTACACTCTAACTATTTTCTATGTAAATATTTTCTGAATGATACTGTACATATTATAATGGTATTTTAAAAACAGAGTAAAAATGAGGTACCTAATGCAAATATTATATGCAATAACTTTTTCCGAAGGCAAATAGGAAAAAAAAAGATTTATATAATTTCACACAGAATATTGTTTTCGAGGACAATTTTCAAATGTTTTAAAATTAGCGAAATGACAACGCCATTTCAAACCTTTCACAGTTCACATATGTATATGTACCTTAATATATTTTAAGTATGTAGGTACATATGTTTTAAAGATGTTTAAATATTTAATAATTAACGCTTATTAATAAAACTTGGGCAGCATACAATGAATGAAAATATTGTGAGTGAGATTTTTTCCAGTTTCAAAGATCAAAAACTAAAATATTTAGTTGTGAAAAAGTTGAAATTAGGTTAGTTTTTTATTAGAACCTTTAAAAATTCACACAAGCACAGAAAACACACAAGCTGCTTAATCAACCACATTGATCTTCCTAAGTTTTTCTTAGATTAAAAAGAAAACTAATGCTTCTGAAATAACTTTAAACTATAAGCAATTGTCACTAATTACCTTTTGATTGACACAAATATAAACATTAGTCAAAATCAAAGAGGTGGGCATTTTCAAATCCCAAGTTATATGGAAATAATATGTGTACAGTAGGATATTAATTTTAATTTACAATATAATACCACATACCCTAAAATTATTTTTGGAAATGGGCAAGCACATGTTTTTCTTTTCAGATATAGCATATATTAGTGATTTTGAGAGCGATGTTTCAAAATGTATTAAAATATGATGTGATATTAACATCATTCTTTAAAAAAAAAATTACGCCATACCTACAAATATTAGTTGCTACCTGAATCCATCCTAAGAAGGTTGTCGCTAAGCTAGTGATTATGACAACATAAGTATGTCTTATCTCTTATCCAACAATATAATACTTTAGATTGACGAATGCTGCGAATAATTCTGTTTTTTTTTTTTTGCGTAACAAGCCTTAGAAACCATCTACAGCTCATATATGTCGCATGAAAAATAATTAACCAGTTCATCCCACCCAAAGCCCTCTACTCATACCACCTCCGCTTAGAAAGAAACCTTTCGTCCTCTTAAATCCTTCTCTTCCCGGAACACAGCCTGCAATAAAAGAACGTGCAATTCTAGCGTGAATCTGTGTCAGCACATGTCGCTGAATAGCGCGCAGTTTTTCCATACTTCTATATATATTATTATATATTTTTTCTCCTATTTTTTTTTTTTTTTTTATATTTTTTTGAAGACGAAGAACCCCCTGAAAGACAATATGGCTCTTAAGCACTTACTGACATTGTGGACAAGTAAATATCCACAGAGGGGAGAGACCGAAACGATGGTTTAAGACTTAAGTAGATTGCTTTGAAAAGGCGCGGGCAACCCCCAAAAAACAATGGCGTGGCAAAAATTGCTTTTTATCTCTTCAGACAAAAGTGGAAGTCACTCAAATGTGATATATGCATGAGTTGAAGCACGATTCCGTGCCGTACCTTTTCTTCATTCAGCGACAACGGAACGTGGAGCATGCACCGTCACAGTGTGCAGTGCTATGCAGCAACGACCCAATTAGGTAAAAGCAATGAATATACGCGTTTTTACCTTGAAGAGTAAAGTAGGCAGTAGGCGGAAGAAGGTCCTTCGAAAAACAGGAAAAGGTGGTGTACTTATTTGTTTCATATGGGCCGATTAGCAAAATGAGTTAATTATCTAGAATGTAATATACGTAAGGTATAGACTGAGGACATAACAACAACTTATACGAAAAATATATCAATTTGGTAAATGTTTGGATATTTTTATCATAAATCGAAAACTATGCGTCATAAAAGAAAATGAAAACGTACTTTAAAATGTACAAATGAAATTCTTTTCTATGATATACCACTTGACTTTGTAACCTTATTTTAAAATTTCGGCCCCTTATAAAAATAAAAATATTTTTTTTTTTTAAATTTACAATAAAGGTGGTGAACAATTATTTAAAACTATTCAAAATTTCAATTAGTTAGTTGCTGAAAAAACAGCTCCAAAAAATATATTTCTATCATTCTTTAAAAATTAGTTCTAGGATTTTGAATGGTTGGTTTGTAGAACATATCTTGAATCCGCTCACAAAGGGTTATAATTCACTTAAAATTAGTTAACAACTATTCTATCTCATCTAGATCATAACTTAAAAATAACGCCATCAATTCCCCAAAAATCAGTAGTGTCCTGTATGTATACCATCAAAACGTAAGGACCTGACTTATGGGGGGGAAAAAAAGCGCCAGAAATCGAAGAGCCACAATATTTGGGCGATAACTTTCCTTTATAGAGTCCTAACGAGATGGGTGGATATTTATGTTCCCGGAGGAGCGCTAAGGCAGCCACATCATGCAGACCATTGTCTCTCCTAAGTACACTCATTTCTGGAGGAGCACACCCCACACATATCGACTGGTCGCTCCTTGTTTTTTTTTTTTATTTTATCTTAACGTTCTGATAGTAATTTATATGAGATGATAAAAAATTGCCCAATAAATCTCGTCTATGGACTCGACTATGAGGACGGGATAGCGGGGTGGCGGCAGGAGGATAAAAGATCGAGTGGCTGGGGCGCCCCAGCTAAAAAACCTCCTCCTTCAAGATTATCCATAAATCAGGGGCGGCTTTAATAATTGATAATATTCGGCAAAGGACGACTGGCTCGAATATGACAAATATTTCGACAATAATTTGCATGGGCATAAAGCCATTGTCCGGTGTGCGATGGTCGCCCCCTTCGGGGATAGTCGCATTCCCGGGACGAAGGTGATAAATCAAAATTGTGTGTGCAGGTCACAGCTCCGGGGGGGTATCGTCTCATTGATAAATTATAGTTCCCCATAGAGGCCCTTCTCTACGAACAATCCTTTGAGTTTCTGCCAGCAATTACTTGGCCATTTGCTTGGTTCTGATGGTGCTAAACTATTGGAACTATTCCGGCGAAATGAGGGTCATCCAAGGGCTCGAATAAGTTTTGCGCTATTCTGAGGATTCAATAGTGGAAAGCGATAAATTGCAAAAGTTTGTCCAAAACTCTTTCATTCATAAAAGAAACACAAGTAATGGTTATTTTCGATGGGAATGTTTTAGTTCGTTAGAGCCCTTTTCGAAATGCTAGTAAAAACAATATTAAAGTAGAATTATATTTTCATTAAAAACATGCATGTTGTGGATATCCTAACAAAATATCAGGGGGCTTCAAACTAACTACATATTATTAAATTATATTTTTTTATTATATTTTTCTGTTACATTAAAGCCTTTTAAAAGAAATATTCTGCATTGAATAGGCATATTAAACTTAAATTTTAGAAATACATTACTCTTAAATTTCCAGTGAAATTACTTTTTAAGTATTCTGTACCTTATAAAAATGAAAATAACACATTCAGCATAGTGTAATAGATAAGTATACAAAAAAAATTACTTGAGGCAATATTCATGCAAAAATATTGAGTACCTACTTTCGTGCCTGTTATTCAATCGAACGTGAAATTTAGTGAAGCAAATATCTATATAGGGTATGTATGTATGTATATTATGTAAATATACAGTCAACAAGAATTATATAACTCAACTCTAACGTTACATAGCTTAAGAAAAATCAGCAGCTTGAGGCGTAATAATATGTTACAGAAAAATTTTATTCTGCCTGATTTGGGTAGGTTTTGGTAATTTGGCAGGTTCCTAGGCCCCTTCCTCCCCCGAGTATATCTAATCAGTCCTCCTTCGACGACTGCTTGGATTAAATTCGAAGTGACACTTAATTTAGCTATAGGCGGGAAGATATCGCAATTCATGGGGGACTAGCACTTTTCCAATTCGAATCGATCCCGGGGGATACTCCGAAGCGAAAATAACTCCATAACGATTGTGCTGTGGGATATGAGATTTTCTCTATCTTCGTTCGTATCTCTGTTATTTGGATTGCGAAAAAATTAGAAAGCCAAAGGATTCGCAGCATACCGTCCCCCCTGTACTCTGATATCTCTCTCGACCCAACCGAATGCCACAATTCCACCACTGTACTGTATGGCAGGAAATTAAATTTTTCCAATCGAAATGTTGGGGTATGCAAATCGGCGTGGTTCAAGTGCCAGTTGAGATTCAGACTGTGTAACTGGTGCTGATAAGAGTCCTTTTGTTGCAGCGACTGCACAACGTGCGGGAATCGGGAATTGTTTGCGCAGTAGATTTGGTCGATGGTTTTCATGTCTGATGGTGGGCTTAGATTTTTCGACTAAAAATAATTCTATCGATGCACGGGTTCACCCAACCCACCAACCTCTCCATTGAGGCCTAAAAATTAATCAACTGCGACATTGCGACAATACACGGGAGTACGCGACAGAGGCTGAATGTGGGGGTGGGAGGTTCCAACGATCATACAGCCCGAACCCTTGTCCCGTGTCCTGCTCCGGCGTAATCAAAAAATAAGCACAATATATGTCCTCCCCTTTTCACCTCTCATGCTTCAACCCTTTTCACTGTAATTCGAGATCATCCCCGGCAAAAGCCACCATAATGCCTGGCATTACCCTCCTTTGTGGTCTAACACTCGACACTCAAGCAAATGGGAGATGAAAGAATATACACCACCACAACACCAAGCCACAACGTCCCGGTCCCGATCCTGGTCCCAGTACCGGAGCATAACCGCCAGAAAACAGGATACATATCCTCGCGCACATATCGGCGCATCAAAGGGTGGAAAATCTTTTTTCCATGGCATTTCGCTTTGAATAGGACTCAACTGGGGCACTGTCGGGATGAAAAATCCTAAGCGGTCCAGAATCCGGGACCACGGCTGGGATATGGTTCCAGGACGCCCTCCTATTCGGGGACTCTTGGAGCTCTTCGACAGTCAGAATAATCAACCCCTTGTTTATTACAAATGCAAAATCCGCTCATTTGTTGTTGTTTTAACATTTTTATTTATTTGTATTAGGCGGATTTGCCCGGTTCCACGGCGACGGGGTGAGCCAAACGTTGATGGGGTGGCTCCCGTAATTAAATTTGTGACTTTATGTGCTAATGCGATTTGTAAAGAGGTTCTGACACGCCGAAGAGCACTTTGTTTGCAATTTGTAGTAACATTTCTTCAAGTGTCCTTACTGCGGCTGAGTGGTGGTACTTCGTAGATGCTGGCATCAGGTGCATTAAGGGGGAGATATCAATCGAAGAAAAATTAATCAGTTACATCCTCTCGACTCTTCTATTGTTTTTTTTTAATATAGCGGCATATTTAAAAAAATATTTTTGAATTCTACATTTTAAGCATGATCTTATGGGTAATGCGAGACCAGGCGGAGCCTGATAATTATTGTTGCATGTAGCCCTCCTCCATTTCCATAAATTATTAATTTCGTGGAAAATGAAAATCAATTAATTATTGGAAGAAGATAGCTAAACCCTCGAAATTTTTTCGAGTCCATGTCTGCCCTTGGAATAATTTTGTTTGATCAGGATGTATCCGACGAAGAAGAGACTTTTGAATTGAGTCTTATAAATTCATTTGTTTTCCATATGAAAGCAATTTCTTATTGTTGCCTTTACTTCATGAATTTGTTGCCTAACTTTGCAGAAAATGGATTCATCTGACGAGAATAAAGAAAATACGGGTAACGAACCTCAACGAATTATAAAACCAACTTTTAAAAAACCAGCAAAAGTTCCCGGCTTACTTCGAAAGTGTAATGCTACTATGGGTGAGGATTTACTAAATTCTCTTACTAGAGGTAAGGTAATCTTAACTAAGTATTTTTCAATATTGCTAAAAATGATAAATTTATATTGTACAGATGACAATAATACCTAATATAATACCTTCTTCAATAAAAAATACTGATCAGTTCTTACAAGAATTAAAAGGTAAGTACATATACGCCACAAATTCACGAAGCGTGTTAAAAAAGTCCCCTTCATTGTTCCATTGAAGTTTTGAGGAGAGTAATCGAAAAATAAAAACTTTAAAACGTATCAATAGATCTCTGTTCGGTGATTAATATAATTAATGATTTTAATCTGCCTTCAGCAGAAGGCGTCACAAAAGTAACTTATTTTATTATTTGGTTTGCATAATTATTCAATAAAAAGATGCTTATTCTAAGTGTTATATTACTAAAAATGAAGTTGGTTTTGGTTTCATTTAATGTACATATATTACGATGAAAAAAATCAGTGGTCAAAAATTTAGTTATGCCCGTTTTATGCTGCCAGGATCGAGCAATAGAAAATAAATGAAATCATTTAAAATTTGTTAAATAAGTATTACGTATCCCAAACTCATCAGAAAAGTATAGAGGTGATTATCGAAAAAGTTAAGCACTCTAGGGAGTAAACCACTTCATTTAACTTACGAATTACGAGCATCCCTCAATTCGTCCTGCAATTAAACCCACCCTTGAGCCTGAACAACCCCGCCGTAAAAGGGTTATAAGAAATTTATAAAACGTAAATAATTGAAAAGGATTTCATCGAGTCCATCAGTAAAAATTCCCCGCAGTGACTTTTTATGCAAGTAGGCCCTGCGATTCGCATTTTTTTAATTGCCGCCATTCTTTCAGCTCAGTGCCGCAAAAATCAGTGTGTCGTTAGTCGTTGTGAGGATAGGAAAAACCCCCTTGGTAAGTGAAAAAAAAAGAAGAAGAAAAAACTTGGAGGATCCATAATAAGGGAATCTCATCTCGCCGGTTTAATTGTTAATTTGCCTGATTTTAGATGTCAGATTAGGCGCTTTCGTTCTGTTGATCCCATTTTGCCTATTTACCGACAATCGAGGTAATTTACCGCATATTTTCTACTACCTTTAAAGGCTTTCATCTTTTTTGTATATACTTTTACCAAAAAATCTGATTTTTTCTTTCTTAAATCACTTCCGACCCCTAGGGTGCTCCGAAGGGCTCTTACCTCTCAGCCCCGGGGAGCAAAGCAATAATCGACCCTTTGTGTAAGTGAATTTATCATCACCCTATCTCGCCGCGGTCGTCGTTGGCAAAGGGCATCGCGGTGAAACCGCTGAAGAGGAGTAGAGTAGTCATTGTCGTCGCAACAGCGATGATAGCGCTACGTCCTCACCAAATAAATTATTTTTGTCGCGCAACCCTGTGGGGGAGACTTTTATCTCTCCAGAAAACCCTTTTCAGCCCGGACAACCTAATAAAAATGTTTTGCGGTTATGATGACTTCATTGTTTTCGGATGAGTCGCGGACCAATATTAACTGGCGATGAGACTTTTAATGGCGCCCCATCACCACCCCACCCCTATCCCGCACTCAGTCCCAAAAAGGGTTGAGAATTTTCCTTAATTTTTCGAAAAACTTTTTCTAAAAGCAATCGAAATGCCCTATTTAACCAAGTGTCGCACATGTGTGCTTCCCTAATCCTTTTACAAATTATTTAATTTCGGTTCCTACGTACATATACAGCTTCAAGTTGAAGCACTTGTTTCCTTAAGCCTCAACGATTCGAGGAGATAGGTAAAGGGTTTTCAGGAGTTTTCCCCGACATGAGGGACCACAATTAACCACAAATGCTCCAAAGTATTAAAATGATTTGTGGCCGTTCACGTGTGATTTATGTTTAATGAGCCCCGCAGATTTGGGGACTGATGTCTTTTTCGAATTTTCCCAGTAACAAGACTTAGCCAATCTACTCAAAGTTTAGTGCGGGGGCGCTTCTTCCACAATTTCTGTCGGGGTGCTCCTAATACCACCAAATCTGCAGCAATTTTTATCAGAGTACTAAATACTCCTGGTGCACATGCTTCACCCAAACTTGCCATGGGAGGGTTCAATTAAGCTCTTTGCGTGATTAATTCCTTAAATGATAGTGATTTACTGCTCCGGAGGTGCACTCGTGGGTGGGCCTGCTTAATTCGTCCGTACAGTGATAAATTGGACAAATTCAAATTGATAAATCAGAGGAATGTTCGAGCTCTGTCTCTGAAGTTGCACCGATCGAATCGAGTTCGTTCGGAAAAGTTATCACCGCCCCGCAGACCCTGTTTGGCAGTTTTAGAGGCATTACCTGCGGTGGAATTATTCATGGGCTTTGAGAATTGTTTAACGATAACAATTTTAAAATAAATTAACCATTTTCCTTAATTATAGGGAATTTTCAAGGTATACAAAATATTTTATATATGTAAGGGAGATTGGGGAATTGTGAGCCACACTTTTTCAAAGCTCGATAACTGCCACAAAAATCAAAATTTTTTAAAATTTCAAAATGGTTTATGTTACTAGGAAGGAAACCCTAACTTTTAGCTTGAGCAATTTCATGAAATTATTATCTGCTGAAAAAATCTGAGCGTTTGCAAAAAACATACGTTTTTGAGATTTTTAAAAATGTTGGGGAATTGTGAGCCACCGTCTAAATTAAGTCGAAAATCAAAAAAATCGTTGTAAAATGTTTATTGTATGGTTGGAAATTACATAAGAATTAGTTAGAAAAAATATAAAAAAGAAGATATTGAAATTATTCGGATTTGCAATTCGGGCATGTGAAATAGGCTCCAGTACTGACGCATTTCAAATGAACAGCTCGATCGCATAAATCGAAGCGAACGGAATTGTTCCGGTTCAATTTCTTCGGCATATCCTCCATACAAAGTATGCAGAAGTCAACATTTTCATCTAAAAATGCTAAAAATGCGATATTGGCTTGAAAAATGCCAAAAATGTTGTGGCTCACAATTCCCCAAAAAAAGTGGCTCACAATTCCCCAAACGTTCTGGTTGATAAGAGGGCCGTGTATGATTCGCTCATTGCATGTTTATGTGAAATTTCTTTTAAAAGTTGAAATATCGACGCCTTACAATAATTATGAATATATTTACCTGAATCGATACTGCGAAAATCGTTGTCAGATCAATGCAAACACAAACGCCCGAAATAAATATTTTGAGAAAATTTTCCGAGTGGTTATCGCACGGAACGAACGAGTACGTGTGGAAGCATCTATTGCTAATAGAAAATGAGTTTGGTCAAAGACAAGACGACGACAACCATTTCCATAAGTCAGACTTTCCAATTTTGGGAAGTATTGACGTGGCTCACAATTCCCCATGGCTCACAATACCCCAATGTCCCCTATGTATATTATAAACATATGTACATAGCGCACATTATAAATATATAATGTACATACATATATATTATTATATCAGGTTTAGATTTACAATTGGGCCCGGTAGGTTTGACTGCAATTGTTTTTTTTTTTTTAATTTTTAAAAGGACAAAAGAAAAACAGAACATGTAAATGTAAGGGTATTTGAGCGAATCCGCTCAACTATAAACAAAATTTTTTGTTTCCATTGGTTACGCGCGGAGCGAATCCGCTCGACCATGAACGTACCCTTATTCAAAAATTTTGTAGAGAATAATTCATAAGTGGCTATGCATTCAGTGACACAACGTTAGTTATATTAATGTGTTGTGGGGTCAGCTAGTGATTTATAAAAATAAGAGAGGCTTCAGAATAAAGTTATTTTTTTATTTATTTACATATGCAGGTTATTTTAACGAATCGAAATAAACGGACCAACCCACAAACACAGGTAGAAACCTTTTGACCTAGGTAATGGGACGTCCATTAATTACGTGAAGCGATTTTGGCGATTTTTCGACCCCCCTCCCCCCTCGGTGAGATGTCATGAGATTTGGCTCGACCCACCCCCGCCAAAATCTCACGTGAAATTTCCCACACAGCAGGTCGGGACATGTTTGCGCGTTGTAACCGGCTGAACGCAAAGCACAGTAGCCCCTCGATTGTTTAAAAAACAATCGAAGTAGCCCCTTTAAAACAATCGAGGTACGATTGTTTAAAACAATCGAGGGTCTGCTGTGCTTTGCGCATAACCTCTCCCACACATGAGATTCGGGTGGGATTCGACCCCCTCCCCCCCTAAACGTCTCACGTAATTAATGGACGGCCCGTAAAAAGAACTTCATCCCCTCCAAAATCGAGATAATTTCACATAAATACCTCAGCAACTCAAAATAATTTCATTTCTAGTGGCACATCTGCAGCGTCTAGTTCAAAAAATATATAATCATCCAAAATGTCGGACATGGAGAAAGCAGAAATCCCTTCAGCCGAATATACTAAAGCTCAAAAGGTGACGGAAAAAACAGTTGAAGTTCCAGTTCCAGAAAAAAATCGAGGAGGCATCGTAAAAACAAATCCAGGCAAGAAAAATATAAAAGTACGAAATAAAGCAAAACTTCTAAAGCAACGCAATTTTAAAACAGGACCTCGAGACACAACTCCGGAAAAAAAAGCAGGGGAAGGAAGTAGGGAAAATAATTCTGGTGTCGACAGAGTTATACCTGACAAATACGGTGGGAAATTCTTTATTTCGTATTCGGAGTCCAAAGCGAAAGCTCCCTCTGAAGGCATGAAGGAACGCTTCGGGTTTATTGGAGACGTAAAATTTACCCCAGTCCGCTACGAAATCAATGGCACCTCCTTCAGGACAAGTGTCATGCATTTCGAGACAAAACGGGACGCTGTGAATCCCATAGAGGTGATAGAGCTGTGCGACGCGCTCCAGAAAATGGAATCGCCATTCAAATGATCACCTCAGATCTCCCTACGGGCGGCGCGACGCAGCCAATTTCCATCAAAGATGGATTCACATATGTACATATACTACTTTAAATGTTTGTTGATTAAATAAAAATAAAATTCTTACTCTATATGACTTTTAAACATTTAAAAACAAAGAAAAATTACGAATAAAGTTAATCTCCTTTTCGTTGGATCTGGTGAAAAAGAGTTGTGGGCTTTACGAATATTATTATTTTGTCATAAAGGATTGTGTTCCGGATGATTTCAACGTCGATTCAAAAATTCAAAGGGGTTTCAGCGCCAACGGATAAGGTAAATTGCTTCTAATGAAAATACATATATGACGGAGAGACCGGCGAAGATAATAAATGCTGCCGGTCTCCGTTTGTTGTACCTATCCTTATTTGCCATTTTATTAATTTTCCTTTTCTTCGAAACAAATGAAACTCCCCAGTCTTCTAGAAAGAATTTATTATCCGCCTTCACCGCCTGCTCCACAATGCAAATCAAAATTAAAAACAAAAACCAAACCCATCGCCTACTAGCTGAATCGCAGCACAGTACTTCTTAGAAGAAATACAAAGTACAGACTCCATCTCCGACATATATATATGTAATTGAAATACAAATATAATGGGTAGCAATTAAAACATAACTTCACAAACAGTTCGTTTAATTGCAAATAATCAAATTTCACTGTAATTCTGTTATTAAACCGCAATGCGATTATTAAGAAAAAATCTATAAAATCTGCATTTCACATTATTTTCTGGTGAGCTTTTCGAACTGATGTTCATTTATTTACATTCTGGGGATTTGTTGGGACTACTTAAACCTATCTACCTAATCTACTTCTTATCCTAGTTATTATAGAAAGGATGCTATTTAATCACCCTGCTGTGCTTGATTGTTATGTACCGTCGGAGGTTGCTAGTCTCTTTTAAAAAACTTCCTGAAGTCTACATATATGTTTACAACCTGAAGATATTATGACGATTTGTTTCTTTATAATATGTACGTTACATATTCTTAGATAAACGATGTTACACAAGTTGTTTTAAAAATAAGGTTTTAAATAAATAAAATTTATATTTTATATTTTTCCTTACGTCTCAAGTAGGGTAAACTACGCATAGATTTCCCATTTTTCCGTAGGAAAACAAGGAACCCTTATATGTACTGTACATAATCATTTTATTCAGAGACTTTTCACTGAAATTTGGTACACGTTTAGATAATTATACCCGCTACAAAGATACATTGAGATTTAAGAAAAAAAAAATTAAGGCTATCCTCCCCTACATTTACATGTAAAGTGAGAATGAAAAAAAAATCTTTACTTATCCCACTGAGTGGGGTATCGTTCCAAAAAAAATTTAAAAGCATTATTTTAAAAATATGATACGCTTATTGAAATAAAACAAACCTAGAGTTATTTTTCTGGTTTCAATCTGAGCAAAATTTCTCCGAACTTTTCTGGATATGGAAATGCATAAATAAATCCGAGCTATGTACATATGTGTTTTCTTCACACGTTATAAATTTTTTGTTCAATTCTGCTATGAGGGGGTGCCCCTAAGAATAGCTATACTCTACAAAAACAATAAAAACTATCCTTTTCATGCGGGATAGATGCCTATTTGATTAAAAAACTAATTGAACTATATATTCGCCTAAAATACTTTCCAAAAATGTAATTATGTATTCGTCAAACATAGAAAAAGATTCTTTAGATTTTTGTGACGGCAAATAAACAATACGGACATTTGTGCATCACTTAATGCTTTACACTGTAATAATGAGAGTTACATGTGTGTTCGCTAGTAAAATATAATT
Source organism: Machimus atricapillus (assembly GCA_933228815.1). Classification (NCBI taxonomy): domain Eukaryota; kingdom Metazoa; phylum Arthropoda; class Insecta; order Diptera; family Asilidae; genus Machimus; species Machimus atricapillus. The sequence goes on from OW121785.1 coordinate 12,081,392, forward strand.
GCAAATAAATTCGATTTTGTTCTTGGAAGTCTTACTTATAATACTTGTAACATCTATCCCACTGGAGCACCACTCCGTAGTTTATCCTATACTGTTTTGATGTTCGTTACACCAAAAAAACAGTTGAAAAGATAAGAATTATTTTCAAAAATTTCAATTTTCTTTCTTATTGCTTAACCATTGAAATTATGAACTAATATTTGGTTCATTAGTCTAGCATGGATCTTTTTAATTAGGTATTTTTCTTTCTGCTTAAATGAGTTTTTCTTTATTTTTGTTGATTTTGCATAATTTGTACATAAAAATCGTATAAGAATTTTTCAAGAGACTTATGCGAGATTTATGTAGGTGCCTCAATAATTTGAAAAGGAAAAACTTTTGAAAATATATCTGTTTCATTTAAATCAAATAGGTATTATGTATGTATACGCGCCATATGGACATGGTTCCCGAGACCGCTATGTTAAGTGTAGAAGTGCAATTTATTGTAGTTCTGCAATAAATAAATAAATTATTGTATGTATATATTAAACCAAACATATCGTTTTTTTTTTAATTTTCAAAATGTCACCTATCTTGCGTTCCAATGTCTGATGTCATACTCAAAAGTAAAAACTGCTTGAGTCTTTTACCAAAAGATTACTTGGTTCTGTCTTATCCCGTGTCGTCACAATTTGAGGTATTCTGTGCCAGTTGTCACTCTGCGGCAAAACTTTTATTTCTCTGAATCCCCTGGAGGCCTAGGAAAAAATTATTTCTCCACTTTACGGGGGTGGTTTTACCTCCTCCACCACCGCACAAAGCGACTAGCAAGTGTCAAGGCGATGTCATTGGGAATATGCCCGAAAAAAAAAATCAGGAAAGGCAAAAAAAACTGAAAGAAAAGATGAAAATTTGGAAAAAAAATACATCCCCCCATATTCCAGGGGTGAGATGCCACACACCGTGAAAAAGCGCTCAATTTGACGAAATAAAAAGGACACGTTTATACAATTTGTTAAAGGAGCGACGTCACTTGATTTTTTAAGTGGCGAAATGTAAATCAACTTTCACGTTCCCCCTTACTCCCCAGGGACATTTATCCTATTGCGCGACATTTTGCGGTAACATGTTTAACTTTTCGTTCCTCTTTTTGTCAGAAAAATTTTTTTTTCATTTTCTTTGTAAAAGTACCATCTTCCAGGAAGTATATGTAGTACCTTAAGGCGATGGGATTTATTATTTTTCGCGATTGCGAAAATGGAATCATTTTTATGTGTAAATCATATTCACAGAAAGTGACTCGAACCGGAAAAAAAAACATGTACCCATTTGCTCCATTATCGCAATTTACCTGATCCCGCCTGAAAGTGCGGAGCGTGTCTTATCCAAAAATCTTAATTGCGAAGTTAATTAAAATCCGAGCACAGCTGAAATATTCTAATTACAATGAAATCTTGATTACAACGAAGCGAAACGTCTGCTGCATTTCGCTACAATTGGGTGGATTCCAGAGGGGTACCGACGGGAGAGTCCAAAAATCCCTGGACCTAACCCATGCCCCATCCCGGACCTCAGCACACAGTGTCCAGTCGGAGGTTTGCGTAATTAATTAAAATTGAAAGTGGTCGTCCTGTAGAATAGAGCCACTCTCGTTGGAAATTTGCAAATGGAACGGTTGCGGGCGACAAATTAATTATCTGATTAGCAATAGTTGCGCAATTGGCCACTTTTGGGAAGGGTACTTTAGTCCCACAGTGCATCGGATTGCACCCGGTAAATTAGCCCTTTTTCGGAAAATTTTACCACTCTAGCAGAAAAGTTTACCAGTGAAAGGATTACATTTTTGCTGAGGACGGACAATGAATCTATCTCTCAGCAGATTAGATAAAGGAGCCCTTAAAACCCTTTAACCCCCCAGTGCCATAGAGCCCCGCCTTTCCCGGGCAACGTAAAAGACATGCCCAGGGACTGATACATCTTAAAAAGCTAAAACAAAACCCTTTCGACATAAATCCCAATGAGGACGGGGATGTTCTAGGACTCGTCTTCCTGTGTGGGGGTTCTTGTAAATTTTCGCCTCTATTCAACTGGAGAGAAACTGTAAATTTGTCCCTTTATTCCTTTATCGTTTCTGCACCTTCTCCCGGATACCGCCTGCGTTCGGCCAAAATTTACACAAGTTTATAAGAATGGGCCAAGCGTAAGTTTGTACTTTATGTCCTTGCTGATTAAAATCTTGAATCCTTGAAATGCTGCCGGTGGCAACCCAAGGAGGACACCGAGCATATGCATCTCTTCGCCTTCTGATGGGGGGCTCCTGGAACAGGGGCTGCCGTTCAACTCTTATCGTGTCATCCTTTAAGGATTTAAGAATCAAACAAATTTCCGAAATACTTTCATAACTATTTTGAAAGAAAAAAACATTCAAATAAAATCAAGAGGTTAGGCTACTATAGAATTTTGAAAAATTCTAAAAAATTTTTCGGCATAAAATTATTGCTTTGTGTCTTACAAATAAAGTACAATATATTTTATAAGACGGAGGACATATGCACATATATTTAAGGCATATGACTCAACTCACGTCTGGCCATTAGCTTTGCAATCTAAAACTTTAAACGCGTTTATCTCGAAGCAAAATTTTGCAATTCAGCCGAACCGAACCGATTTCTCGGTCAAATCTCAATAAATCGATTTGAAATTTTAATTGTATGAATATACATATAATACTACATTCTTCATTGAACTACGTAGGATTTTTTTTTATTTTGTAGGATTCAATTGTTATTAACAATTTTCTGGCGATTTGTGAAAGTTTTCTTTTCAAAAGCCCGCCATTTTTACAAAAATCAATAAAAAACACAACGATTCAACGTACTTTTCTAGCTGTTATCATACTAAATCGAAATTTTTTTTTGTTGGTTCATAATTCTATCTTCAAAACTCGAGTTTTGGTCCGGCCGCAGAGTACTGAAAACAAGGAGTCACTGGGAAAATGCTGAGAAGTCGCCATTTTGTTTTTAAGAGCTCTCGCAAACATTTTTAAAGAGCTGTCTGTATGTATAATAAAGACCTTTTTATTTAATTTTGATATGTTGCAGAGTTTCGCTAAAAACATCCACAAAGTTTAGTCTATTTTTCCTCTTCTAGAGTGGCCTAACCCCGCTAAATATTCCATAATTTTAATAATGTCATTTCCAAGGAGACAATCTATTTTGAGTACATATATGTTAAATTAGTTAGCATTTATTGATACAATACACATGTTTTTTCTTTTAACTAGATTTTTAAAATGGGTGTACCAAGGAATTTGAAAATACCTGACAAATTTTTAAATTTGTTTTGCTTTTCTTTTAAAATGAAAAGTGAATATAATTTTTGTGTAAAATTTGCCATGCCTGCTATGATATTTTAAAAAGACTTTCTGCAAAATTATTTTAAAATGTTGACTGAAAATGTTAAAATCTAACTGAGTATACCTTAATGTAATTAACCACGGATTTAAGCTTTTTCGGAGCTACAAAAGCGGGATACCAATTAACAAAAGAAGCTTTGTCCCACATATTCACAACACTCGTTTAAAACTTACTCAATTCGTTCTTTGTAAAATCCCAGTTCCAGGATTATTAAAAAACTGGAAACATTCTTCTCGGTCTTTGTGCAGTACCACGACTTTTCCATGTAATAAGATTGTTCCCTTTATTTTACAGAGGGACGTAATGCGGCAATATTTAAAGATTTTGAGAAGCTTTAAGATCAAAAACAAACAGCGAGCGAAGAAAGTTTCACGTTTAAACTATCCTCAAAGCAGTTCTTGTCCTGTCCCGGCAGCCTTATCAGCAGTCATTAATCCTTTCCTGAAAAGTGCCTTTCACCAAGTTCACAAGGATACCCCTACTCCCTTTATTTTTTTATGTGGCGAAAAAGTCGAAGGAGCGCCCGTGTTCTGCCCGGGACAGGGAAGAAACTTAAAAAGGTACGAAATTCCCTTAAAGGACTCTTGTTAGCATTTACGGCGACTTTATTATTTTTTATTAGAAAAGAACAAGCAGCTAGCTAGCTGGCTTACCTGTTTTTTTTTTCTTATATTACATTTTATATGTTTCATTTTTCGTCTTTTTCCCCGCTGCTAAGAATACTGCCCCCCGGAGTGGTGGAGCACAGCATCTTACCGATGACGTGAAAAGTGGGAGTGACTTTCTAGAAAAAAAAAGTTTTCTCCTATATAGGAGAAATTTTTGGTGGAGCTCTGTGTTTACGTTCAGGCGCACCAGAAAGAAACTTTCCCCAGGCACAAAGGAGGAACTTTATCGGGTCGAAGTAGAACCGATTGAAGACAACATCTCCTTCGGGATAAATAACAGAATTCATTTGGGCGTGGGCTACAGAATCAACAATTTTGTAACTCAGACGCTTCGTATTACACTTCGAAAAATTCAGCTTGTATTTTATTGCCTATCGATGATATTTTCAATATTTTTAAATTCTTTCAAAAGTTTATAAATTCAGCTTAGCCTTTAAAAAGCAATTGAGTTACAAAATTGGGGTCTATTCACAGATTTGCTTCACGTAGACAAATATTTCCACTTAACTTCCATTTCGTGAAAAGCGAATTTATTCGAATAATTATCACAAGAAATATTTCACTGCAAATCTAGGTAAGTTAAAAACTCTTACCTTATTCTTATTCACAAATATTCTTTCAATTAAATTCACTTCACTTTTAAAACAAACAAAATTTATATACGTCTAGTTTTCGCACAGGTAACGCAGGTAAGGTAACTCATTCAAATGAAATATAAAATCATTCTATTCTTCATTGAATTATTTTATTGCTGCACATTCAGAAGTCAATCAGTCTTTGACTACTTCACTCAAAAATGATTTCATGTCATTCCCATGTTTTCCAAGTATCAAAAGGTATTATATTACAAAGGAATTTATTTTACAAACAACGCTGTTATCAAGTAAACAAAATTGAATTCATAATTCAAGCTTTGGTTTTTTCGATTGTTTTCTCTGGGCAAAGACTTCATACCTTAGTTCAAAGAAGTCAAAAAGAGCAGACATGCAGGAGTAGGAAGTCCATTCATGTTTCGTGTCTCCTATAAATTTAATAATTATTATGTAGAAAAACACGTCCAGCCTAATTGAAGAAATAAAAATACCTGCAGAGTATCGACTGATGTCGCTATTGCTCGAAGAAATGCGTTCATTCAGCGGCTTGGTTGAAGTCACCCAATTCCGACCAATACTGCTCAAAAAGGTCTGGACTTCGTTTGTGCAACCGAACGTCGAATGGACTGAATCTGTGAGTCCAACGGCAAAAACTTTTTCTTTGAAAAAGTTTGTATACTTCTTAGCCTATAAATTAAAAGATAAGACGATTGAGGAGTTACATTTCAATTCATCAGTCATCAGTTTTTATAATTAGCTCATTTATAAATATAATACAGTTCAGGTAAGAAAAAAATGTTCCACCCTATTAATAATATTAATACAAAATTTGAAAATAGTGCATCACAACAAATATTTTAAGTCCAAGTTAATTTTTTATTAGTGGAACAATTTATTTAAACTATACATTTTACAGCAATGCTTTTTAGAACACTATGGTTCCGCTTTTTTTTTCCGAGTAAAATGAAATCGAAAAGAGCTTGGTAAAGCTTCTTTTCAATTAAAATTTATAATTCTTAAAATTTTCGTAAAATCACTTCAGTAACCTTTGATTAATTCTTTGATTTATAGTGTTAAAATAATTCGATTAGAAAAATCCAGTCGAAATATTTTAAAGTTTTTTATGGAAAATTTAATTGAAATCAGAGGTAACGGAAATTAATTTATTATAATTTCAAAATGTTTACTAAGGAATTTCTACTGAAAAGGCGCTTTACAAGCTCTTTTCGATTTCATTTCACTCGAAATACAGAACATAGGCGATTGTCCAAGAATTTAATGGTGAAATGAAAAATAGTTTTTAAGATACAGCCGTATTAGTGACGACCTGAAAAGGGTCGCGCGGAAACTTTAAAAATGTTTTTCTCAAAACTATGTTATTACAACTGGAGTGGTTTTATTTTTTACACTTATCAACCAATATTAATTCCTTTTCCAATGTTCACAATTGATGCCAATAAGGATCAATATAGGATTTTTTTGATATTGCAAAAATTTAATTTTTAATAACACTGTAGTTAATCACAATTAGACCACACTTCACTTCTACAATGAATTTTGTAGAGAAAGGAAGTGATTTTTGGAAGTGAAGCTACTCTTATTATTTTATAAAACAAGTAAATCAACGTGTGAGATAATTTCAACAGTGCGTTTTGTAAAAAAGTGCTATTTGGAAGCTTAGCAAAAAGTTTTGTCGTAAGATTTGAACATTCCAAGGTATATTCAAAACCTATCCAAAAAGAAATATGTTTTTAACACTTTCTTTATGGAAACCACTAGAAGAAGGTGGAGGCTATAGTAGAATGCCAGAAGTATTGAAGACAACAGTAAATATGTAAAAATCATAATTTACAAAAGAATTGCCCGTCAAGAAGACGGATTTCAGTAAAATAAAGGTATATAGTTAATGTCAGTAAGTCTATTGTTAATTCTAAAAACAACAACAAAAAAAGAAATCATGATTTCTCAAAGAAAAAACGAAAAGGCCCTCCCCTTAATCGTTATTGAACTATCGAAAAATAAAGTTGATTTGAAAACCGTTTTCAAGCGATCGAAAATTAAGAACTGTCTTATAATAAATATCCATAAAAACAAATAGAAAGGTCTGAAAAAAGGCACTTACCAGTTCAACGGTAACAACGCCCCCGTAGCTGTGCGCAACAACTGCTACGGCCTCTGGATTCGAACCCATAACGTACCTTTCCCAAACGTTGAATGCGTGCGCTTTCGGCGAACTGTGTCCAGGAATGGTGTGGGTCAAGCCAAATTTCATTCGATGGTTGTCATTTGTGTTCATTATCAAAATTTCGTACCCGAGCTCTCGACCCTTTCTGATGTATGGAAGCTGCGTCCCATGATCCAAGGAGTGATTTATTATCAAGCTAAATGATACTCTTTTGGATCACATAATCCGTAAAAAGATTGATTAAAAGTGAAACCTACCTCCTGGACCATTGTCCAGCGCGGACAACTCCGCTCCCGTGGATCAAGATGAGCAACTTCTTCGGATTTTCTAATTTTGGCTTACTAAGGAAGATAAACGTTGCGTCTGTCTTTGGAACATTCTCGGGAACGTACACCTTGTGCATTCCATTCTCCTCGAGAATTTCATAAACCCGCTCCGTAATTATCTGGAAATTTTAAGTAGATTAAAATAATATTTCTTAAAGCAAGAAAAGATAGAAATACCTCTCCCAAAGCTTCGTAGCGCTTTTGATTTTTGTTGGCATTGCTTGACACGCTAAAGTTGAAGCCCTGTTCTGTTGTTTTTCCTGTGTCAGGGTCTATCTTTCGAAGTTTTCCCTCTGAAATTAAGAAAAACAATTAGAAAATGAAAACTACCGGAAAAACAAGGGCGCTCAAAATACGCCTCTTCGCACCTTCGTTGAACTTGTACCCGAAATCATCCAGAGTTTTTGGGAATGCAGAAGCCATTTGTTGTCCTTTTGTGCCACACGGATATAAACAGGCTTCAAATAACAAAAACGTTCTCACAAATTCAAAAATTAAAGAAACTCTCGCGCTGCTGCTTACTTTCCAGCTCCGGCAGACATTAACTGTGGCGGTCTTCCACAACATTCGGCCAAATCTTAAGAAAGTGACAGTTGCCTGCTGCATCTTTTGTTTTAGTGATGCCATGCCACCAACTTTTGTTTTAGTAATGCCACCATTTCACTCAGATAAAATGTTAAAATCCAAAGTAATTTTCGTGGGTGGCTACTTCGTTTTCGAGAAAAATTGTATTTACTTTGCTTACGAAAATAAATATCTACTCATTTAAAGGATAGTTCTCGAAATTCGCACGGGCTTTGTTAACGAAGGATATTTTTTATTTTAAATATCCAACTTTGTAGAATTAAAAATTAAAGTAATCGTTTGATGATTTTGCACTTCGTATTCTATTAAATTCCATCTTGTGGAAATCAAAAATATTCTAATTTTTATAAATTTAGCTTGTATCAAAAAAAACCATTGGTATAACAAATTATTTTGTAATCTTTCTATTTCAATTTTTAATATTAAAGCGAAATTTTAAATGCGTTCGTAAATTACTTAAAAAACGTTTACTATTTTTATTACATAAGTACAGAGTATGTATTTTATTGTACATAACTTTCAACTTCTCACGAAAAGCCATGTTTGTGATAGACCTTGCTACAAAATAATCTCTAAAACAAAAAAACAACAATCATTTTGATGGCTCCCCAAAGTGTAAAGTTAAGCCAAAAACTTAAATATTCCAACGATACTCCACAAGCATATGTAAGTAGAATTAAAAAAAAAAATATGTTCCCTCTGCATGTGCAATACATGCATTAAAATAAAATTTGTATAACTTTAAATACGAATTTCTTTTTTGGGCCAAGGATTTAATTCATGTGTTTCTCCAGGAGCGCTTTTTTATATTTTGGAGCACTCTATTTCCCACAGGGTGACTACAAACAATATAATACGAAATACATACACACGTGCACGTGCGAAAACACATACAAACTTACGCGTAAATTTTCCCGAGCAGTTATTTGCGGCCAAATAAGCATAATTTGTTCGGTTGTATCTTGTAAACTATTTGACTCAAGTAAGTTGTTATTTTCAAAAGCAATTTTAATATATGTATGTGCTATTCTTCTATTAATATGCTTTTAAATTCCCTTTTCAATGATACCTCACTCGGGGTAAGTAAAGATTTTTTTATGCATCCCCACTTTGCATGGAGCTTTAATTTTTCTTTTTCAAAAATCTTAATACATAATATATAATTATATATAATACGTTTATCAAATTGTAGTTTTATGGTCTTAACAGTCTCTGAATAGACTGATTTTATCCTTTTCATTTAAAAACAATTCCATTTTAATTAGGTAACAGGCAGTGTAAACAGGGGTATAGTTTTTTTTTTATTAAATAGATAACACTGAAATTTTCAATGCACTCAGGATCTAGTTTTTAATATAAAGTGATCTAAGATACCATGCAAACAAAATTTTAGTTTATTGCAACTGTCGCCTTCAAAAAACACCTCAAATAGCAAATTTTAAAATAATCAATATAAATTATATGTTACAACCCAAATAATTCAGTGCATATCAAAATGCAGACGATCAGGAAAATTTCTAGTGTAAGTAAAATAATATGTTATATGATGGTTCATGATATGAAATTTTTTTTTTTTTTTTTTTTGCAGTTAAAGCCTACAAGAAAACTGGGGTTTTTCGATAAGCTTGAGGCTTGTAAACAACCCTTAGCCTTTAAACGTAGTAAATATTCAAAAACACTTTCTTCTACGCAAAAGTGTGTGACGGCGTCGAAAAATGTAGATGAAAAAAGTCGATTGGATGCAGGTAAAAAGAATGATTATTCTAATAATATAGGCTTAGAGGAAAGCGAAAAAAGTGCAAACTCTCCCGTGTCGCACAATATTGGAAAATCGGGTAATTTCAAGCCCAAGCATATAACGGTGCGGCACATTCCGACTAACACGCAAATTGAAAAAAATATTGAAAACATTGGCAAGGGTGCTGAACCGAGTAAGGTAGCTGCTTTAGTCTCAACTAATGCAACTACTGACGATGGCCTTGTTGGTGATGTAAATACTGCGCAAATTTCAGCTATCAAGGCCTTTGATAATAAAAATAATGATAAGGAAAGACTTCATGCTATGGAATGTGAATGTTCCATTAATAATCAGAGCGATCCCAAAGAAACTACAGACGGAAATGAAGTCTTTTCTTTCCAGCTTCCTAATGATGTAAGCCCAAATTTGGAAAAGACACCAATTTCTTCGATGAAAGTTGACTTTCAAATGGTGCTCCCGAACGTAGAAAAAGTAATGGAAGATTACGTAAATTTAATGGGCAGTCCGCAATGTTTTGATAATAACTTAGATACAGGCAACTCAAAATCTAAACAACGTTTAACTTTTAACTTTAATTCAGAAGGTGCCGAAATTGGCAATTTTACTGATAAATTTACGCCAAGTGGAATAATTCCCCTTGATTTTAAAGCTGAAATCAGTGGATTTTTGGGACTAAGTATGGGTCATGTTGACGAGAAAATATTACGGGAAGTAAAGAATGTGGATTTCAAAAGTCTCATAACAGCTATTACTGGAAATTTGGCCAGTATAGCGATCCAAAAAAGTTACGAACATATGGAGCAAAGAAACTTTTCCACGTCTACTGACAATTCTTCTTCTGACATTTCTCAAACTTATAAAACCAATATTAAAAAGACTTCTGAAGTACAGAAAACTGAAAAGTCTAATAACATTAATAATGTTACTGACAAACCCGCGTTAGTGCAAAGTACTCAGAATATCGAAAGTAAAGAAAAAGGTGAACTTGAAGAGAATGCCATTTCTTCAAAATTGAAGAATGAAGGGTTTCCTGTAATATTATCCGAAGGTTACGTTTTTAGGGAAAATTTGCACATACCGGAAGATTATGCGTCCGTAATCCGTCCGACGTCGACTAACATTAGTGGCGGATCCGAAAGTCCCATGACCCAGAACCCTAAGGAACATGAACTCCAAGCTGAGGAATATATGAGGACAAATTCTGAATTAAGCACTATAATGCAAACAAGGTCAAACTTCATATGGGAAGAAAACAAATATTCCAAGGATACCGAAGGAGAAATGACTAACAAGTCCAGTATAGATTGCAATGAAAATAAAGGGAAAGATAGCGACACCAAAAATAAAGGCCCAAAGACGGATTGTTTAGAAAAAACTGATAGCAGCTGCGCCGTTTTATTTAAGAAGGATTATTTTCCTCTCCAAATAGAAGAAATTAGAAAAGGATTGAGGAATTATGCAATAGACTCTACAGTGCTATCAGGTTTCTGCCAGGCTTCGAAATCGGGAAAGGACAGCTCTGTCAAAAAAACAGAATGTAAAACAAATAATAAGAAATCAAAATCGGACTCTTCCACAAAAAGTAAGGAATCAAAATCGAGCGTTTGTGGATCCAAAAATCCCGCTTTTAAGATTGATCCTTGCTCTCCTTTCACTTCAAAAAGGGATAGCGCCTGTGCATTAGTTAAGAAGAAAAATACTTGTTCTTCAGAAAAAAAGGCTAAAAAGGATCCGAAACAGGAAATCTGTTCCACAAAAGCAGTCAAAGGTGACCAGAAATCAAGCTCCAAAACCGATTGTTCCTCTATATGTGGAAAGAAGGCAAATTCTGGGAAAAGTGACAAAAAACCAGAATCAAAAACAGATTGCTCTTCCTCAGGTGGGAAGAAAACAGCTGAAAAAAAGTCAGGCACCAAAATAGATTGTTCAAGTGGAAAGAAGGATGCGAAACAATCAAGCTCCAAAACCGATTGTTCCTCTATATGTGGAAAGAAGGCAAATTCTGGGAAAAGTGACAAAAAACCAGAATCAAAAACAGATTGCTCTTCCTCAGGTGGGAAGAAAACAGCTGAAAAAAAGTCAGGCACCAAAATAGATTGTTCAAGTGGAAAGAAGGATGCGAAACAATCAAGTTCCAAAACAAAATCTTCCGATATGTGTGGAAAGAAAAAAGACTCAGGGAAAAAGGATACGAAATCAAGCTCCAAAACAGATTGTTCCTCTATATGTGGAAAGAAGGCAAATTCTGGGAAGAGTGACAAGAAACCAGAATCAAAAATAGATTGCTCTTCCTCGGGTGGAAAGAAAACAGCTGAAAAAAAGTCAGGCACCAAAATAGATTGTTCCCCTGGAAGTGGAAAGAAGGATGCGCAAAAATCAGGTTCCAAAACAAAATCTTCTGATATGTGTGGAAAGAAAAACGACTCAGGGAAAAAGGATAAGAAGAAATTGGAGCCCAGAATACAATGCTCTGAAAAGAAATCGGATTCCGGCATATGCGGAAAGAAGGGCGACAAGAAATCAAAATCTAAAATTGACTGCTCAGGAAAGAAATCAAGTTCTTCATTTGGAAAGAAATCAGAATCCAAAACTGATTGCTCTGCTATATGTGGAAATAAATCAAATTCCCCAGGTGGAAAGAAATCAAATCCCCCAGGTTGTAAAAAATCGCAATCGAAGATAGACTGCTCCGCAGACGAAAAGAAATCAAAACCGAAAATAGACTGCTCATCCTCAGGTGGCAAGAAATCAAAATCGAAGATAGACTGTTCCGCCAGCAAAAAGGACGACAGCAAATCGAAATCAAAAATTGACTGCTCAGCAGGTGGAAAGAAATCAAGTTCTTCATGTGGGAAGAAATCAGAATCCAAAATTGATTGCTCTGCTGTATGTGGAAAGAAATCAAATTCCCCAGGTGGAAAGAAATCGGAATCAAAGATAGACTGTTCCGCACTATCGGGAAAGAAGGACGAAAAGAAATCAAAACCGAAAATAGACTGCTCATCCTCATGTGGAAAGAAATCGGAATCGAAGATAGATTGCTCCGCACTATCGGGAAAGAAGGACGAAAAGAAATCAAAATCGAAAATAGATTGTTCATCCTTAGGTGGCAAGAAATCAAAATCGAAGATAGACTGCTCTGCAGACGAAAAGAAATCAAAACCGAAAATAGACTGCTCATCCTCAGGTGGCAAGAAATCAAAATCGAAGATAGACTGTTCCGCCGTCAAAAAGGACGACAGCAAATCGAAATCAAAAATTGACTGCTCAGCAGGTGGAAAGAAATCAAGTTCTTCATGTGGGAAGAAATCAGAATCCAAAATTGATTGCTCTGCTGTATGTGGAAAGAAATCAAATTCCCCAGGTGGAAAGAAATCGGAATCAAAGATAGACTGTTCCGCACTATCGGGAAAGAAGGACGAAAAGAAATCAAAACCGAAAATAGACTGCTCATCCTCAGGTGGAAAGAAATCGGAATCGAAGATAGATTGCTCCGCACTATCGGAAAAGAAATCAAAATCGAAAATAGATTGTTCATCCTTAGGTGGCAAGAAATCAAAATCGAAGATAGACTGCTCCGCCATATACGGCAAAAAGGACGACAGCAAATCGAAATCAAAAATTGACTGCTCAGCAGGTGGAAAGAAATCAAGTTCTTCATGTGGGAAGAAATCAGAATCCAAAATTGATTGCTCTGCTGTATGTGGAAATAAATCAAATTCCCCAGGTGGTACAAAATCGAAATCGAAAATAGACTGCTCCGCACTATCGGGAAAGAAGGACGAAAAGAAATCGAAACCGAAAATAGACTGCTCATCCTCAGGTGGAAAGAAATCGGAATCGAAGATAGATTGCTCCGCATTATCGGGAAAGAAGGACGAAAAGAAATCAAAATCGAAAATAGATTGTTCATCCTTAGGTGGCAAGAAATCAAAATCGAAGATAGACTGCTCCGCCATATCCGGCAAAAAGGACGACAGCAAACCGAAATCAAAAATTGACTGCTCAGCAGGTGGAAAGAAATCAGAATCCAAAATTGATTGCTCTGCTGTATGTGGAAATAAATCAAATTCCCCAGGTGGCACAAAATCGAAATCGAAAATAGACTGCTCCGCACTATCGGGAAAGAAGGACGAAAAGAAATCGAAACCGAAAATAGACTGCTCATCCTCAGGTGGAAAGAAATCGGAATCGAAGATAGATTGCTCCGCATTATCGGGAAAGAAGGACGAAAAGAAATCAAAACCGAAAATAGATTGTTCATCCTTAGGCAAGAAATCAAAATCGAAGATAGACTGCTCAAAACCCAAAGATAATAAATGTGGGAAGAAACCCGATTCTAAAACTAATTGCTCCGCCTTAAGTGGAAAGAAATCAGATTCCCCAAGTCGTAGAAAATCAGAATCGAAGATTGAATCCTCCACCATATGTGAAAGAAAGGACGATATGAAATTAGATGAAATCAAATCATGTTGTCAATGTGGAATGCAAGATTGTCAATGTGGAAAAAAAGTTGATCAATGTGGGATCCAAAGAATAAAAATCTTTTTAACTCAGGGTATGCACATCGAAATAACAACAGCTCAAATAAAAAAGGAAAACCTCCAAATTGTACAGGATATGTTGATAAATAAATTAAATTTTAAATCAAATACGGATGGAGGTGGCCAGTCTGGTGCCTTACACTGTATTACATTGAATCCAGAAGAAGAAGCAGGTGAAATAAATATTGGACCAATTTCTATTTACATTGATGACCCTACAAAATTGGTCTCCCCGTATCAAGCTGAAAAGAAATTGACTGGTGATAAGAGAAATCAAAATATTCCTCCTTTCATAGGAGGCGATGTGAAGTCATTCAGCACCGATAGCCAACAATCATCTGAAATACAAACTAGGCCTTCTAAACAAAACTTTAAAATGACAGAACCCGGAATCGTCCAACGAAAATTGAACACATTAAATCTAAAACAATCTGAATTTATTACATGTTTAAACCCAGTGGGAAATATATCTTTACCCGAAGAAAGACTAAACTCAAGTTCATCTGAATCAGAAACAACGATTATAAACAAAGTAGTAAAAATTCTTGACTGTCGAGAAGTTTGTTTGGATAGTATCCCTGTTGCTCCAATTGGAGATTATGGTAATTTTATTTGTAAAAAAAAGTGGGCACCTAACATGATTAGATTTTCTCAATAAAAGAAGATCATCCTAAATTCGAATATTCATATTTTGTTGAAACATTTGAGATTATAGTCATATGAATGATCTTCTTTTTTATGTTTAAATACGTATGAGTTTTAAGTACTAAAAAAATGCTATAACATCTAAGTTTAAGTTATTTGTTTCGAGCTTTATTTATCTTTATCAGAAATGGAATGTTATTATTGAATGATACAAAAACAAACTTTATATTTGGTGTCCACTTCTTTTTAATCAATAGACTATTTATTTAATCAACTCTACTTCAACAGATGTCCTATTAAAAGTAGATACGGTAGCACTCTCTGGATCTGATTTATATATGTATGAAACAGGAGCAAAAACCGAAAATTTTGTAAGCCTTGGTCACGAAGCGTCTGGAGTTGTAGAAAAGGTATTCGTGAACTATTAAACTATTGAACTATTGAAACTATTGAAACCACTTACCATTATTTAATAATTTTTAGATTGGTAAACACGTGACAAACTTAAACGTTGGTGATTGTGTTGCTGTAGAGCCAGGTGTACCTTGTGGAACATGCGACAACTGCAAACGGGGACGTTATAACATTTGTGTAGACACAATTTTTAATGGTTCTCTCGCAAAATATTGTGTACATCCTGCCGACTTTTGCCATAAACTACCAGACCACTGTAACCTGGAAGAAGGAGCTCTGGTTCATCCACTTTCATTAGGACTTTATGCGTGTAACAGGGCAAATGTATCAGTTAAATCGAATGTTTTAATAATAGGTGCATGTCCTTTGGGACTATGCTGCATTTTATGCGCTAAAGCGATGGGAGCTCGACATGTCACTATTGTGGGTAAGTAACAGTGTTTTTATTTTTATATAATCATAATTATTCAAAAATCAAAATTTATTCAGATACTCTGCAAAAAAATATAGAAGTCGCTCAAAAGTTAGGAGCAGATATTCCGATTTTATTGAATAAAAAGATGACGGACAAAGATGTAATTCAGGGCATTCTTGGTAACATGACCCGTATAGGTCATCCCAATGTTGCTATAAATTGTTCTGGATGCACGAGTTCTCTAAATACGGCAGTAATGTGTTTAGCGCCTGGAGGTGTATGCGTGTTGGGAGGATGCCAAACAGAATCAGGCCACCTTAACATCATGGATACATTAGTGAAAGAAATAAATATGGTTTCTAGCTTCAGGTCATGCAACACGTAAGTTGAATTGTAATGATGACACCGGAATTTTTATACTATATAGAATAAAAAAAAAAAACATTTTAATAACATTTAATTTCCAGGTTTCCTCTCGCAATATCTCTCCTCGATAGTATCAAAGCTAAATTATACCACTTAATAACACATCGATATTTCATGTCCGAGATCAAAAACGCTTTCGAAACAGCCTTAGATGAGCAGGTCTCACAAGCTGTTAAAGTTGTTATTAAATGCCAGGAAGAGTAAAATAAGGAAGTGCCAAAAGGCAGGAATATTAAATGGTCTTATTGATGGAAAACCTTTTTGGCTTACATCAGAAATTTTCCCAACGATATATCGATAAGTTGAAACATATCATTTATTGTTAAATGTTTTGAATGCGTTTTCAGGACAAAAATTGATGCATATATTTTAACACTTATTTAATACTGTTTTTGTTAAGACAAGGAAAAAAAACTGTAATTTCAGGATCCTATAATATATTTAATATTAATATATACACTAGTAACTTGTTTTTCTCTAACATTTTTATTTTTTATATTTAAAAAAAATATAAAACTTGTTCGCTAAAGTATAACTTTTCTACTTCAAACGTGAATTTTACCAATTTTACTAAGGGCTGGTGACATTCGGATTTTCAAAAGGAAATTTGTATGGGAGATTGTTTTTCAGCTTCCTAATTTATTTTCGAAGGTATTGATTTTAGGAAAAGCCAGCTCAGAAATTCGCTTTTCGTTGATAATTACATACTTAATTTTGATTTGAATGTGAAATATATCCGGGTATTTTCAGAAATTCATTGTTGCTTGCAAGCATTTCGTCAAACTTGCAGTCAGTTTACTTTCACGCAAGTCAACTGCGCAACTGCATATTTGAACAAAATACCTGCTGACTTACGTGTCGTCGTGTTCTTTATCAAATATTGCGTTAAAATCTTCCATTTCCATTTTTTATTCACTAAATTAAAACACCTCTAGCTCCACTTAACTTTATATTAAGATAACCGTTAGAACATTGACAGCTCCAAATCTTCTTCTTTTTAGTCAGCGAAGTCCACTTTTTTATTGTAGCAGTTCTACGGTTCAGTGGATTTCCAATTTCGATTAGAATACAGCGGTTTGATGAGCAAATTGTTAAATGTCAAAAATTGAGTTTTGACAGTTATTTTTATTGTGACAGCCACATGTTTTCTACTTACATTTCGTTCTGCTGAAGGAAAATTAAGAAATGGGAAAATTAGACGTGACTATTCTGCGCTATTTAACGCGCGAAGATTTTCGAGTGCTTAGTGCGGTAATGT
Source organism: Machimus atricapillus (assembly GCA_933228815.1). NCBI lineage: Eukaryota > Metazoa > Arthropoda > Insecta > Diptera > Asilidae > Machimus > Machimus atricapillus. The sequence goes on from OW121785.1 coordinate 12,098,608, forward strand.
CTGCATAATATATACTTTCAGGTCGTTCTACAATTTCTCTGTATTTTAGATTGAAATGGGAATGAAGAACCACGAACTTGTTCCGGGTCCTTTGGTTGCATCAATTGCTAATTTGAAAACTGGAGGAGTCCACAAACTCCTAAAAGAGATGTGCAAGCACAAATTAGTCAGTTACGAAAGAGGGAAGAAATGTAAGCTGTTTGAAGAAAGAAATAGTGAACAGGTTCAATACTATAAATTTTTACAGATGATGGTTACAAGTTAACAAATACTGGATACGATTACCTCGCCTTAAAAGCGCTCTGTCTCCGAGGCTCAGTTGCTTCGTTCGGGAATCAAATCGGCGTTGGGAAGGAGTCAAACATTTACGTTATAGCGGACGAAGAGGGCGAACTAATTTGCTTGAAGCTACATCGTCTGGGCCGCATCTGTTTTAGGAATATTAAGGCGAAACGGGACTACCACGGAAGGAGGCACAAGTGTTCTTGGTTGTACTTATCCAGGATCTCAGCTACGAGAGAATTCGCCTATATGTCCGCGTTGTATGAGAGAGGCTTCCCTGTACCAAAACCAATTGATTTTAACAGGCATTGTATCATCATGGAGCTGGTCAAGGGATATCCACTGTAAGTTCTTTTATTATATTAGTATTTATAGTAATATTATTTACGTTTGTTTTACACAAGCTATAGCTTAGCTATGCAATTTTTGGAGTATTTCTTCAGAATATATGAACCATATAAAAACGGTTTACCCATTAGACTGAAGACACTCCAAAATTTCAACTAAGTGCTTAATCATATTATTGATATCTTTAATGTAGCGTATTAAATTTTTACATATTATTATATCTCCGTATTTTTCGCAGATCCCGAATAAAATAATACTTCATATTTAAATTAATAACTGGACAATATTCTTTTAATAGGACTCAGATTTACGAAATAGAAGACCCTGAAGCTCTCTACGATGACCTTATGAATTTAATCGTCCGTTTAGGAAATTGTGGAGTGATTCACGGAGATTTTAACGAGTTTAACCTCATGATCACCGATGATTCTAAACCAATATTGATCGATTTTCCTCAAATGATTTCAACTTCTCACGCAAACGCAGAATAGTAATTTTATTTCCTTTTTACCTTTTAAGTTATAAAAACATTTCAATCCTTATCAGCTATTTCGACCGAGATGTAACCTGCGTCAGAGAGCTTTTCCGTAGAAAATTTGGATATGAAAGTTCAGAGTATCCGACCTTCAAAGATCTTAAAAGGGAAGATGATTTAGACGCTGAAGTGAGGTGTTCCGGTTTTACAAAAGAAATGGAAAGGGATATTTTGCAGGTTTGTTTTCACTACACATATCTTGAAGTTCTCCTCTGTAACACTACATAAACTAATAAATTTTTTTTATTACTATAGGAATACGGAATGGAAAATTCCGACATTGAGGAGGTATCTGATGATGAAACTCCTGCTGTTGAGGATCCAAAACCAAAATGTACCGAAGATGAATTGGCTGTATACAGAAAACAAGTTGAAGATGAAGTTAAATTTTCTGAGAAACAGCCAAAAGACACAAATGATTATATTCGAAAATACATTGAGTCTTGCACTAGCTACTTTACAAGCACCACTGAACCTCCAGAAGTACTAGACTCAGACGAAGATTTATTCCAAGACGCTTTAAATACTTTTGAAAGTATCGAAAATCTACACCTGAATGAAAAAGATAATGCTGCTTTAAAAGACAATTCGGAATCGATCCAAATTAATAATGATGATAAAGTTTCAGAGACAGGTTCAATAAGCTCCAATGATTTAGAAAGAGATGAAGTCCCTGAATTAGTGGGGGTCGACCCAAATTCAAGAATGTATCGATTGAAGATGGTTGAGAAGATTTTGGAAGAAGCGAGGAGTGTGAGATCATTCTCAACAACAGCAAGCACTATAGCTCCTAGCGTAATTACAGAGAGGATAAAGAAAACTATGGACGTAAAGGAGAAAAGGCAAATGCGGAAGAAGTGTATTGCTAAAGGTGAGGCTAGTGCTACTCATAGGCATCGCAAAGAGAACAAGGACGTGGTTAAGGAATACACAGGCTGGGAATTTTAATTTGTTTTAAAGTTTTATAGCAAATGGAGTGATCTAATAAATTTGATGATATATATATTTGATATTGGAAAGCTCTAACAATTACTAATTCTCAGAACAACTTTAATTAATCAACTAAAACCTTTGTTTATCAAATTTGACTTACTTTACCCATACAAAAATTTAAGTTCCCAAATCACTTTTGATTATTTTTATCGCGTGGCTGGCAGTGAATCATTACCTTAATAGCTCCACCATGGCCATACCTCGCTGTTTCGAAAGCCTTTTCTGTTTCTGTAATATCAAAATGATGTGTAATTAATTTTCTCACATCAACCTTTCCACTAGCCACCAGAGCCAAAGCAGCAGGATAACTAAAACGTAAATGAAGGATAAATATTGAAAATATGTTAAAATTTAACAATATTACTCATTTGCATAACGAAAAACTCCTCGAATGTCGACTTCCCGAATAAGTGCATTTACTAAAGGAATTTTAGTTTCTTGTGGTCCCATTCCGACCATTACTGCACAACCACCTGATCTCGTTGCCTGAATAAAGAAAAATTAATTTTCTTTAAGTATTTGTAAAATATATTAATCTTGCCAAAATAGCCAATCGTGCAGTTGATTCAGCACCACAACAATCGATGGTCCTATCTGGTGCCACACCCATAAGTTCGTGAATTTTTTTAACGATTTCCTCTGCCTTTTGGTCCTTTGAAATAAGTAGCGTGTTGTTTACTCCAAACGATTTAGCAACATCAAGACGCTGTTGAACTAAGTCGGTTATAAGAATGTTCGATGCTCCCATAGCCTTTGCAGTAAGTAAAGTAACGAGACCAATTGGGCCAGCCCCCAAAATTAAAACTTCTGAACCCAATCCAATTCCTGCACGACGGCAAGCATGAACACCAACCGCAAGGGGCTCCAAAAGAGCACCTTCTTCCATTGTAACATGAGATGGTAATTTATAACAGAAATCTGCTGGATGTTTGTAAAATTTCGTTAAATTTCCATCAACTGGAGGTGTTGCACAGAAAGTCATTTCAAGACAGAGATTGTATTTTCCTGTCTAAAGAAAAAATTAATTAATATAAATTCAAGAGATGTAGGAATTTATTAATTACCTTGCAAAAATCGCACATCCTGCAAGGGTATCCGGGTTCGATAGCAACTCTATCACCAACTTGAAGGGTTTTAACTCTCTTACCTAGCCTAACAACAACACCGGACGCCTCGTGCCCAATAACCATGGGTTTCTTAAATATAAAATCTCCACACCTTCCATTGACCAAATAGTGAACGTCGGAGCCGCAGATACCAACGGAATCCATTGCCAAGAGGACATCTATTAAAAAAAAAAAGGGTTTCATCTTCCAAGTTCAAAGATTACAAAAGAGTGTTATTTACCATTATCAGATAATTCCGGGATAGGCCGTTGTTCCTAGAAATAAATTGTAAGTAAGTAAATTTGTTTTACAAAATAATCTAAATAGCTTATTTGTAATACATATAATATAAAATATAAGAGAGTTAGGTTTTCAATAATTTCTTAAATTACACTATATATTTGATGAATCGCCTTATATTTGAACAAACAAATTTATTTTGAAAGTAAAAGGAAGTGTTTGCGATAGAGAGTTGAATAATCCGTAAATACGTAATATATTTTGTAAATATGACTTATCTCATATTAACCTTGCCCTGGGTAATTTCCACTATAATCAAACAATACAAGGAGCTTGGTCTTCAGTCTATTTAACTTACATGGATTTATATTAATCAAACAGAAATTAATTTAAAAAAGTAAACTGATTCTCACCAGTCTGATATCTTCAATTCCGTGGAGAACTGCAGTTAAGTTATCTTCAGTCATAATGTTTTACTTTACTCTGGAAAAATCAATTAACCGGCTGCAGTTACTCAAATCGAACAGGTAGTTTTTTTTTATTATTCTCTGAGAAATTGTAGACCACCAAACAATATGCAAATAACTTAGCTAATTTAATTTTCTTCAGCCACGTAGCGCTAGTCCACTTTCAAGCTCACCACTCAAGAGACTATCTTCCTTCTGTCGGTTCTAAAATAATCTCAATTCAGCAGTGCTTTGATCTCCGGGGGCTGTGGCGTGAAGGACCTTCACTGAAGGTTATCACTTGCGAGGAGGCAATTAAACGGACTCAGGAGATATGAGAAGATTTTGTGGTAATTATTTTTCTCACCGCTTAGGTCGGGAGTGTCAGAGATTTTATATACATTTCATTGCATAATATCGCTTTTATTGCCCGTTCTCCAACCACCAAAAGAAATAGTCACCCCATTAAGCAACGATTTTGTACTATTGTAGAACAGTGACTGCCGCAGCTGTTCCACCGATTATTAAAATATCAGTGCGCTAATTATAGCACGAAGCACTTATAAACACATTTATGTGCGGTAATAAAAGTGGTTAAGTCTTCCAGATTAAACATTTAGCTTTTTTTTAACTTTTGTATTTTGAATTTCACTGACTACTATCTACTATCTAATTCGAATTTATTTAAATATTTTTCGATGTGGATCATTTGATTTAAATATTTTTTTAAGTGGATCACTTCCTTCTTTTATCTGCAGTCTTTATTTAGTTGAAATCGTTAATAAAACCAAAAGTGCACATCCTGCAATTGCTTTAGTACTACTTACTATTTATATGTGTTTGTTTATAATTTTTAAACTATTCTGAGTTTTTGCGCCGTTAAGCGAAGAAATCAAATTAATCGATAAAGAATAGCATACACATTTACGTACAGATCAATTGACCGAAGCGATCGCATTATTTTGAAAGGCTTTAAATCATAATACAGATTTTTTGAAATAGTGTAATTTTTTTTAAGAAAATCTCTTCTTTTCAAAGAACTACATACATTAAAAATACCCACTGGGACATTTCCCAACAAAAAATAAATTGAACATGAGGCTGTTAGGAGAGTTTCCGGAATGAAAATAAATTAGGGATTTGGTTTTGATAAAAAACTACATTTGTTTGGCTTTATTGTAATATAATTTACTTTCTGAAAAAATAATCGTAAAAAAGATAACCAACAGTAATAATTGCGCGCGTAAAAATCTAAAAAATAATTCATCACTCAGTTGCTATATATTCGACGGCTCTGTTGCTTCTTCCATCAATTAGTTTTTTTTATTTTTATTTTAGATTGACTAGTGAAACGCTTATAAAACTTTTACTCCATTTTTTTTTTGTGTTTTTATTTATTTATTTTTTCTTTAGTTAATTAGTATCGACGATAGGCACTCGTTTGCATGATGCGTTTAATGCTGTATGCAACAATAGTCATTCGCGAGATATAAGAGAGATAGACGCGAAATAAAGTTCTGTGAAGATTTTTAGGACTAATTTATTGTTTAAGGAACTTTTAATTTACTGAATCATACTTTCTCAATGTTCGACAGATGAGGGAAATCAATTCAGGGCTAAATTTAAAGTATCCTTTTACATTGATTTTTTCCCCTTTCCAACTTAAAAAAAAAGGCATGATTCGGAAAACTAAAGGTTCCCGAAAAATATTCACAGTACTGTATGTCTTTTTAAAATATAAAATAAAAAAATAAACGCATTTATAATTATGAAGCAGCTGGAAACAAGGGCAGTAAGCTAGCGAATGAAGAAGGCAAATTTATGATCAACGCAATAATTAGCGGTCTATTAAGTGGTAACAAAGGCGATTCCTTGTTTACAACAATTGGCAAAAAGTAGCAAAATTTTTTTTGCTGAGTTCCTCTTACAGCCTAGGGGTTCGAGTAAAAATTGTGTTTATATATGAGTGGTGTGCGTTTTTGTTTTCAAATATCCCGAAATTCCTGTGTCCTCCAGATCGCTTACGCGTGTGGAGGCGGAGCGCTAGCGTTAAACTGGTATGTTGGATACCTTGGCGCATAGTCCTGACCACCGACAAGTTTTGTATGCTCAGAGTCCTGTTTGTCAACAATTGTGTTCGCCCTAAATTGGCCTTCGGAAAATGTTGGTGGGGCTATTGAGAAAATAAAGAAATGATTTATAAAAAAAAAAAAAAACAATCTAAGAGTAATCTGGAATATTTACGAATATTTGGGTATAGTTGCCCTCCCATACTATCAGCCATGCTCCAGCCAACAGCACCACCAGCCCCATTTGGAGGACTGGCGGGGCTGACCGGTTGAGTTGGTGCCAGTGATGGATCCTGCGCTGAAATATCAGTCTGCTGAGCTGCTGCAGGTGCTGGTGGCTGGAAATTGGATAGTGGTATTGTGCCTAAGACAATAGGAATACTTCCGTCCAAGTTTCTATGCGGACCAGCGACTTCGACCAAAACCTGAAATTAAATAAATCTTACAATCTTAATCCATTTTAATACAAAATCATCATACATAGAGTTCGTAGTCTAAGTCAATGATTCCACAATTCGATAAATTTGATGGGGGCAGAGGGGGAATTTCGAGTTGTTGGCTCCAATTTTTTGATTCACCACCCGTAACTGGTCCGACTCCAACTTCTGAGATTACAATTTTATCCTTTTTCGTTTCCCTTCTGGGTTGAGTTGTGTGGAAGGCAACAACCTTCCGAAATACAAATTTCACAGTATTCACGTTCACATTGCTTGCATTGTCGCATTCAGCGTTAATTGGGATTACTTGGCCAGAGACGAATCCGGTAACTGGAATGTTCGTTATTACAGACAGTGGTCCTGACTGGCAGCAGAAGCAACAGAACGTTTTTTCCAAATCCAATTTGGTGGGCTCCTTTTTAAAAAAATCTGACTTTTTATAAGTTTCTTATATCACTTAATCATACTTTCCTCCTCTTCAAGAATTCAATTTTGGTAGGCAACTGCTCAATTTAGCGAAAAACAAGCGGTGAATTAATAAAAAACTGAGTTCTTGAACAGCAGGCTTTACTAATAAAAATTAAAGTACAAACCTTCACCCTTGGATTTAGATTCAAGTCGACCGGTGAGATTACAGTAAAGGCCATTTTAATATCCTGATCAAATTTCCAGGGTCGGTCCAGAGTCACCTTAATTGTATAGCGTACATGGCCAAATTCACCTTCAAAAGATGAAGGTAGCGTTGGCGGCAAAGCACAGGTAAAAGGGTACGTATGGGTTCCCGACGGAAGCTCAGTTTCGGCACCTAAAATTAACGCAAACTGATAAATGAGACTTATTTTCAATATTATGCCATTTTTGGCGGAAGATTTACTCACTATTTTTTCCTCCTAACAAATAATACTGAATTTGGAAGTATTCCTCATGTCCAGTCAAATTTTCAGTCTCTTCCTCGTCCTTGCCCTCGCTGTTTGTAGTCCGGCGGGTCTCATTCCAAGAAGTATTTGCCTCGCCAAGAAATCGGATTATTATTCCTGATAATTAAAAGTTAATATCTAGCTGACTGTTTTTTTTATTTTTCAAGAATTAGGGAAAGTACCTTCGTTACGCGATGAATTAATAATAATTGATAATTGAAATGAGGTCGCTTATTAAGGGTTCTTTTAGGGACTAAATAAAATTTAAGCTGTTTTCAACTATAGTTACAAAAGACTAGAGCTATCTTAAGCAAAATTTAAAATTGGCTTGTACCAAGTTTGAGCTTAAAGTTACGATTAAAAAAATTTGCGGATGGGTATTAAATAAAATTTAATCTTTTACAACAGAACGATGGGAATACTGAAATGTGTTGAGAAATTAATTTTAAATTGATTCAACAAACAAAAAACTCCATGAAGTTTGATAGAAGAGCAACTTTTGAAGTTGGTCAAGGGAGTTTTCCTGAAAATCGGGTTAAGGCTGTTGATTTTTAACAACCTTGCGACGTCATTACCCTTTTTTACGCATTAAACAAACAAGACGATATGTCGTCTTTGGAAGATTTTTCGCTTATCAAGGTCTCCTTTCGGAAAACCTTTTCAGGGAGACGAATCACTTCCTCTTTATCGGTTAATTTACATAATCAAAGCAACTGTATGATGTCATACTGAAGGAATTTGCCAGAAAATCTTTGATCCCTCCTCTAGAACTTATGTGGTAATGCATTTTAAGATGATTTGAGCAAGTCATTTTATGGTCTAAAATCTCAGTATTAGCTGTTGGAAAGTTGGACAATGGTAAAGAAAACGAAAAGACGATTGCGATAAAAACAAGAACATCGGTCTGGGTTCTGACTCATCCGTCCGGTCCGCACCGAACGGCGAAGGCCTGACAAATAAATCTAAAAATATCCCGCGACCGGGGCACTGGCTGATAAGCGTCAAGGCATGACAAAAATTCGTCCGGACACGGTTTCACTTCCGCAAAATTGAGGTACCAACGCCCCATGGGGGGGCCCCACTTTCACAGACTTACCTCGGACTTTCTTCGGTGCATCGAGCGTGAGGAGCACCTGCCCGTTGACCGTCTGTCCCGCGTAGTACGTGTTCCACGGATTGTCCAATTGAATTTGGCAGCCCTTGAGACCCATTTCGCGGCTGGAGTACCTTTTTCTTTTATAACTAGTTGAGCCCCTGGTCGGGATTAAAAATCTAGCCGAAAAATATAATTTTTATCGCCCGTCAGCGGTGGAAAATTGCAGGGTGCACACACCCAAATTACAACTGGAGGTGGAAGAAGACAACTGTGAAGATGAGAGCGATTCGGGGCCCGCTCGTGCTGCACCCCTGCAGAGGCTCTCCCTCTCTGCTTTGGTCCGGCGATGGTGAACCACAGTGGACTACAAAATTTAAAGCCACACCACGAAGCGGTCGAATTTAAGGAGGCTCAACTCGACCTCTAGGCGATGCCGAAAAGCATTTTATTTTTGTTTTTTTAAGCAAAATTATAGATTATTTTCCATTTATCAAGGGTGCAAGAAGTCCATATCTTTGAAAATCTTTAAATTTTCGATTTTGAGTTATTACAGTGTTAACCTTAATGTAACGAACCTCAATATAACGATTTCTTCGATTTAACAAATTTTTCGAAATCCCTTAGAATAACGAATAAATTTTGTCTAAAACCTCTTTATAACGATTTTCAATAGAAGGTATAATTTACCTCTGTTTAACGATTTTTGTAAATCTATAAAATTTATATTAAAACGTATCGTACTAAATTCATGTCTCGACAGGTTGAGTCACGCTAAATTCATTATACGACAATCATCATATACAGTGTTTTCATTAAAAATGTGTTTTATTTACTTTAATAGTAAAAATCGTTAGCTCAGGGTAGAATAGTTCATTGAGGTTTTCTTACCTTCATAAAATGAATCTTAGACCAATCTAACAATACATTAAAGTCCGAAGAAATTATTAAATCATTACGTCAGACCCTCGAAAGACGGACTCAGATAATAAAAAAATTTCTTCTAAAACACTAAAACCGAGCTGAATTTTACTTACGCATAAATTTATGCATTTAAATAACTAAGTTTGTATATGAAATCGAAAAATCCAAAACCTTCAACGATTTTTTAATTAAGTTATCAATTTTTTAAAAAATTTTCTCCAAATTTTGTTCAACCATTTTGTTAATTATGCATTTCTTTATATAAAAAAAAAGAGGTATTTTGCCACTAACCGACATTTGGCAATTTTTTCTTTTTACGTTACACTTCTGCTAAGTAAACGTATAACTTTTGTTCAGTCAAATTTTGTCGTTCACATTATTAAAAGAAAGATTAGTTGAAAAAAAAAAATTTGTGTCCTCAAACAAGCCTATGAGAATTGCTCAATAATTATTATAATCCAACTTCCGCGAATTTAAGGAAATTCTATTTTTAGACTTGAGTTAATATGTCTATTGCAAGATCAGCTAAGTTAAAAAAATAAAAATGTTTATTCGTAATCAGGTTTTAACAGCGAAATTTAAAAAAAAAATGTTCCACTTTCTCAAAATGAAATGCATGACACAAATCGAAATCACCCACGAGTGCAGGAAAATAATTGCAGCTCAATCGGCTTAAAAATAGAAAAGTTCTGCCTGTTTATGTGGTCCAGCGTCTATTTTTGGTGCAATCCAAGAAGGAAAAGCGACAATTTCAGATCTTTTTGCATATTGAATTTCATTATTAGGGATCATACAGAAATGAAAAATATATTGCCAATACAGAAAATAAGCAATTTCTTAAACTGCAAATGATTAATTATTGAAAGAATGCTTTGTGGATCACGTTCTCGATTTATTTCCTTCCAAAAATCAATAGCATTTGTTTAATTTCATGTAGGGTGAATGAACGAACCTGACTCATTTATAAACTTTGAAAAGTATTCTTAGATTTATTATCCAACAAAGTGAACCGTATGTTCCCACTAATATTTTTATTTAAATCATTAAGGAGCAATTTCTACTTTAAAATTAATAACTTGATATCGAGAATTTTCAATGCAAATTCTCAGAAACAAAACAAAAAATTGATAAAATTTTTGTCGTACTCACCTGGAAAATATTTCTACTGAAGTTTATCGCTATTGAGTAACAATAATAATATTTCGAAACACATACTTTTGGAGCACACAAAGTAAACAAATTGTTTAACAAATTAATTTATTGAATAAAAGAATTCGTTGCTACACATACTTTACAGTGGTGGGAAAGTATGATTTTACCTGATTTTATGAGATTTATCTTCTAAGGAACAATTCAGTTAGTTTGATTTTCAACATTTTTGCGCCGTACAAATATTCATATAAAACTCCTACGGGTGTCTGCTGCATTTTTTAGTATAACATATAAAAACAGTTTAATTGCTAAACAAGTTATGTACAACTGCTTGCGGTTTGCAATGTGCATGTTGGGCGGATATAAATTAATACAATAATCAAAAAAAAAAAAAAAAAATGAGACCTGTAAATACAACAGGGCGCAATTCCAAGCAGCTGTGTGCTGATTACGAAGTCAGTGAGATGAATAATACTAGGTTTTAGGCCTAATACTGGAAACATAATCGACACACATTCATCGTAAATGCGCCCTAGAAATCACAGAATTTTGGCTAAGGCAGAAAAAAAAAATAGTAATAATTTCGAACTTAAAAAAAAAAAAGATGCGTCCAACACTAAGCTGGTTTGTGCTATCGCTTAAAAAAAAATTCTATTAACTACTCGTAAATTTGTCGTTAGTCATGTACAAGGGGAACTGCTTCTATTTCTGCATTGTGTACAGTGGTGGCGCAGAAGGAACACTCTTGGGTGATTCAAGGCTATCCCCGTACAATTCGTCATAGGATGGAGCTGTAATATAAATAATTTAAACACTTATTTTTTTTTGTAATGATTAAAACAAAAATCAACGTATTAAATGTCGAATGTAATTTTAAAGTCGTAGAGGTTAATAGTGAGTAATTTTTTCAGCAATTTAATATCAAAAACTGGTTTTAATTGTCGTATTATAAAAACTGTTGATGTCGAAAATCGACGACGATATATCAAAAATCGATAATTGAAGCCTATCATGATTTTGAAATACTAAATAATTTTTATACTTACGTGGCTCTTCAGTGTGCCGTTGTCCTACAGGAGTTGCGGCTACGGAAGCAGAATGTGGGCTAGTCTGTGCTACTGAGTAATTGCTTACAATACTACTTCGATTAGATGCATCCCTCCTCAGGGTACTCGGTCCTGAGCCGGTATCAGTCATGGGAAACGTGCTCGGTACAATATTTGAAGGACTCATCTCCGACAAGCTCCCTTCGAAGGAAGACAGGGAGCAAGTATCTCGCGCATACGGAAGGCTACCAACCGCTGCTGTGTCTAGATTAGGAACAGGATAAAAAACGATATCAGGAGAAAAACCATATCGTGCTTGTCCGATCCCTTCGCTTGTTTCCTCATGTGATCGGACATCGAGCGGAAGAACTAGAGAGATGTTTTTATATAGTCCAGGAAGTACAACATCTACATGAATGTTGTAACTAATTGATATTATCGAATTGTGTACTTGTAAAAATATATTTGACACAGTTTCTGTTGGTGGACATGGCGGAACATATAATTCATGCTCGAACGTTCGTTCAGATTTTTTTTGAATTCCTCCCGCCTCCTTTTTATAAAGCTTTATGATTTCATTCTTTTGGATACAAATTGGTTGATGACTAAAATATTTAACGTATTGCTTAATCGAAAATTTCAGCTTTTCGACATGGGTGTTACTTTTATTGTCGACAGTAACACGAAGGGTTGTTTGACCCCCTCGCACAGCGCTAGGTTGTTGTAATACGCCCACCAGTGAGATAGGGCCTCCTCCAAACATACCAATATTTCTGGTTACTTGCAGTAGAACAGGTCCTCCCACCAAGGATAAAGGATTCGATCTTACTATCGTAATAGGTACTGTGTATTTATCGTCAAAATTCCACGCTTTATCTATTGAAAATTTGAGCCGATATTTAATGTACCCGTAACTCCCGGTGAAGCTCGATGGAAGATTTCGGTGTAGAGTGTAGGTGAAAGGATACGTATGGATACCGGGATCCAGTTCTATTGCTCGTGCGGATTTTGAGCCAATAAGATAGACATCGTAATCGATGTAAGTTTCATTGCTTGAGTAGACAATCGATCGGGGATTGCCTTTTGGATATAACACTGCTTCCGATTCTCTGCGAAGAATCTCGTACCAGTTGCATTTTCCATACCCATGCACTTTAAAGTTAATACCTGCAGAAAGAAATTTAATAGTTATTTAGCTCCTATAATTTAATGTTTTTGAATTTGAAATTTAGAACATTTTTTTTTTTGCTACCATTTGCAACAAACGAAATCCCCGAAAATTGGATTTATTAGACTGATAATGATCCCAAACCTATGTACGTAAAACAGTTCTTGGAGGACGAGAATATTAATATTTTAAAGTGGCCAGCAAAGTTACTAGTTCTCAATCCTATTGAAATGTTGTGGACTGACGTCAAAAATTCAATTAAAACCCAAAAATCCAACAAAATTGAGCAATAGTGGACGGCAATTAAAATTCTTGGAACAATATTCCCATAGATAAAATGTATTAATTTGATTGACTCAATGCCAAACCGATGAAAAGAGGTTTTTCTTCAAAGCGAACCAACCACTAAATACTAAAAATAATAATTGTAAATTTTGCAAATAAATGGTAAATTTTCTAATATTACTTATCTTCTTAAAACTGTTCTTAATTAGCTGACCGTTAAAAAATTTTTGTGTGTAAGAAAAAATTTTAAATATTAATTATTGGAAACATTTGACCAAACTTTTGCAAATTTAAATTAACTACTATCAGTGTATAAAATTAATGTTCAATAAATACATTGGGAATAGAAAAATAGCATTTAAAACTTTAAGTTACTTTTTATCCCGCCCACAGGTTCTCATGGGATTAAATTTGTCTAAATGAAAAGTTTAAGCGGGCGGGAAAAAGTGCAGCCGTAGGCTAAAATCGAATAATTAAAAGTGGAGCCGTTTAGAAATTGATGATACGCTTAGGAATGTGATACTTGACTTAAATTTTTACTGCAAGTGGGTGAGTAAAATGTTTTAAAGTGTTGATTCCGATTTCTAAAAACAAAAATAAAATAAAATCAGAGACATTCAGTTCGTGATTTAGAAGTTCTGGAAAAGCCTTTTTCCTTCTACTATAGATTAAATTAGAGTAAACCAGAAGTTCTTCGGGGGCACAGATGCTTCCGGGTCAAGTAGAAGATAATTGGCCCTCGAGCCCCAAAAGTGCTGCGCTGGGCAAATTTCTCGGAGACTTCGACTGTAACCAGTCACCTCCAACAAGAGGTGGAATGCACTCGGCCGGGCCGGCGAACCCGAAAACAAATCAATTCCATCAATTGGCTAAAGTTGTCCACTTCGCTTAGAATCGGCTTAACTAATTCAATTTTGTGGTCCATTCATCTCTAAATAGGGTAAATTCCTCGCGGGGCCCCAAACATAAATTCGCGAACAAGTGCCTTCCCCCTGGCAGTCCTAACAGCTGACTCAGCCGTCTTGGGGCGAGAGCGGACTGGCAAAATAAGAAAATATCAACAAATCCCCGAAGAAGACGCGGTGAGGAGCCCCGCGCGGAATGCGTTGAAGAAGCCTCATCATCATCATCCAGCGTCTTCTCGACAAAGGAACTTACCCCGAATCTTCGTCTTTTTCGTCAAAATTATCGAGATTTCGCCATTGATCGTCTGCCCACCGTAGTAAATTTTCTCGGGGCTGTCCAATTTTATTTTGCACCGTTCGCTGTCCATTTTCTGGATAAAAAATTTTCAGCTCTTTTCACCGTCTTCGTCCCGGAGATGACGTCCCGAAAAGGCATCGAACGAAACTTCTATTAGCCGACTTTTGTTAAAGAAATTCACCCGCGCCGCGCACAAATAAATGAAAAACATTCGCACCCAAAGGCGGGCGCTCGCAAAGCACTAAAAAAACTGAGACCCGAACGTTTCACGGGACGACGGACTCTAAAATCGGCGAAGAGTCGCGCGAAAAAAAACAAATTCGGCACTCCACCGAAAGAAAGAAAAGTGACTTTTGGATCTTTCTTCTTTGCTCCGCGGCTGTCAGCAGCGGAACCACCAGCGAAATCATTCACAATAGACAATTTAAGTTTATTTGGTTCTTGACATACAAGAATCTCAACTTCCGGGTCGTTATTTTTCTCATTTCTCTCATTTTAAAGTCCAAATCGTTTTTCATTAAGTTAATTAACTTCGAAAAATTGCATGAAGACTATATTTGTTTAAATATTTTCTTACATTTTATAGCTGAGGCTTTTAATTGAGAAAAGGTAAAGGTATTAAATGGGTCGTATTCGTATCTAGCTAAAACGAAAAAAAGGTTTTTTTTCGCGAAGTAGGTACATAATTATAATGTAACAAATATAATTTTTAACAAAAAATTTTTAAAAATGCCGTTCCGCCGAAGGTCCTCTCGAAATACCTCGATTTACGGTGACCACACGATTTCGTCCCGTACAATTGTCCGAAATTAAAAATGCAGAATATTTGTTTTGTATTCAGTATTAAAATATATTGTCCTTTACATGCCAATTTTTTGAAATTCTAATTTTTGATAAAATGGCAGTTCTTCCAATTTGAAACTACGATTTTTCACAAATTAATTAAGGCATGCTTAAGCGACAACTGTGTTCTTAGCAATAAATAAATCGTCCTAGCTTTATCGTCTTCACATAGGTATCTGTACCTTAATTAAGTTATTCAAATTAATGAAAAATAAAAGAATATATGACTATTAAGAAAGGCAAATGAAAAAATCCAGCTAGATTCGAATTTTAAACTCTAGTTTGTGAATGCAAAACCCGTTTAAAATTTTCAATTCGGTATTCTGAGAAACAGAAAGGCTACTTATTTTCATCTTATGGTCCACTTAAAATACTTTTGCTAATTGCCACCTTCATAAAAGCGCCTTTATTTTTGACCCAAACTGCCTAGTTTCTTAGAAAGAATAACTAATGAAATGACTATATTTATTTATTCGTTTAATATTTCTATTGGCTTTAAAAAATTATTATCTTGAATAAGTATACTAACAAGTAACAACCCTTTTTACAATTTCTATGGGAAATTAAACAAAATATATATATACATACATACATACATACATATCATATATACTGAAGAAGGTTTATTGATTTCTGAAAGATTTTGTGTGTGTCAGTTGTTATTTAATTTATCTGTTTTTTTTACTTATCTTAAATTAAATTGGTGCAAACAGATACTCATCAAAAGAGTCTATTTTATTTTTATTTCTCATTCCCAAACAAACGGTGCTATTTTCAAAGCAAATGATATTTCCAATTAAAAATATACTTCAAAGTGAATTTTCTATAAAAATAAGTATGCACCTACCTATTCTTTTGGTAAATAATAAAAGAGTCTGCAATTTCTTTAAAGATTGCTTACTATGGAAACAGCCCGCCTTTGAGCAGACATTCCTGAGTTTATTTATAAAATTTTCATCTGTACTTTGTATAATTTTTGGAATTACATATTATAAATACATTGTATGATAAGAAAATTCCAGTGATATCTTGAAATATATTTTCCCTAACAGCAAATATCACTTTATTGTATATACGATAATTTTCATTAAACCAACACAAAATTAATTAGTATCAAATTTTCCTTTTTAATTGAAATAATTCTTTTATATGTAGAATTGAGTGTCTCACAGAAAGAGAGAAAAAGAAAGTTAAATTCCAAGAAAAATTTCGCTACGTCCCTAATCATCATAAAGAGAGCATTTCCTTTGATCTTTTTCTTTTACACCATCGCTTCGAAGGAAGGGATTTAATCAATACACATGCATTAAAAAAAGGAAAAAAATATATATATAGGCGCTTATTTGTGTATGTATAATTTTTAAAACTGCAGATCGTCAAAAAAAGAAATTGATATTGTTTTGGTAAATAAATATTGATTTTATTTGCAATTATGTATTTCATTTTTAGGTTCTCAGTTAGGGCTGTGTTTATCAATCGCATTCTTTTCAACCGCAGCACAGCCGTGTGGTGGCGCTGTTCATCATTCTGAGAAATCTTAGGTCACTCTGAATTTACAATAAACAGCTTGCAATGTGCGAAGAAATAAAAGCATAAAGCGAATAAACAAAGTATAAAACCAAACTGAAAGAATCGTTACTATACTTTATGATGGTGGTGTGCGTCGATGAGTCTTATTCTTTCAGCACGTACTTTTAAACTATCGCTCGTATCTCACCATTATGCTGTATAGTTATAAAAGTTTGTTATGAATGGTATCTCGATTTTGAGACTATGCTATATATGCTATAGTGTAGATGTACATACCTGGAAGGAACCCCTCTGAGCCCGATATGATACCGGTCACCTACATACATAACATAACGTAGCATATTCCGAGAAGGTTACCCTTCCATAGTTCCTGGGTCGGACCTGGCTGTCGCCGCTCATTGTTCTGTCTAGCCCGGAGGAGTCACTCTGTCGCGTTCGTCGGTGCGATTCAGTTTCAGTTTTTGCAGCCGTGGAGCGAAACTATCTTCCGCCACGGCTGAAGTGGTCCCACTATCGTCTTTCAAGGCTCCCATAGTGTGTAAATTTAGTGGACGTGCATTTTTTTTTTATTCCTCTCCGGGTATTATAGAAAACGAAAGTGCCTATACTCCTATTATAAGAATTACCATACTCAGCATATTTCTTGTATTTTTTAATCTTTTTAATTACGAAGAATAATAGAAGACGTTGTGTTTAAGATGTCGAGCAGCAAGTGCGCGTTTAATTTCGAGAACAATGCTGTCAGTGTCTACTATGCTGGCCAAATGGTGTCCGGGACGGTGGAGCTGATTACGACCAAACCGAAGACCATACGATGTTTGTATTTTCATAGTCTAAATTATTTTCCTCTCAAGTTCTTTGTTCTGTTTAGATTATGCTTAGAAATTTGTATCCATACCACGAGTTGCTTAGCAGCTTTTAAGTTTTAAGTTTCATAGTTTGTTGTTATGACAACGGACTTTTAGCTCTTTTAACTCTACCCTTCAGAGTATCCGCTCTGCTGCAAATTTCTATATAGTTATAAAAAAAAAACAAAAACTATATATAGTCAGAAATTTGTCATTGAGACTGCTCTATGACCTTCATGATCTGATCTACGTGAACCATTCGTCTAACTCTAATTGATAGAATTAAAATTTATGTAATTGAAAAATTTTATCTTATTGCATTAGCGCGGCTTTTTACATTAGATGATGATTCTATCCGAAATGGGCGGATAATAATTACGATTAATTTTACTGGAGATCAGGCCAATTCAAGTCAAAGACACACCGACCAATGGCTGGGACCGGTCTTTTGGGTGCTGTAATTCCGGGTTTATTCATCTAATTCAGTTTTTTTTTTTTGGCTAGATAGAATGAGGTCATTGTTTTCCGCCAAATCTATTTTTGTTCTTATAGTAACTATCGTTGTTTGTACCGTGGGAGCATTTCTATGATAATTATATGATAATTTGCATAACCCCTACTGTTTCTATTTTATTAGGTAATTAGCTCTATTTGTCCATAATGAAGATACATATGCTAAATTTTGTAAATATATTCAAATAAATGGGAATGGTGGGATGTCGTACTTCGTACTCCAAACTGCATTCGAAAATTTAGAATTAAGTACAGTAGATAAAAGTGTTTTCACTTTCTATTTATTTTATAACCTTTTCCATGAACAACTTAAAACTAGTTTTCTTTTGGGAGTGTAGGAGGAATTCAAAATTATTCAAAACGAAAAAATACTAAAAAATTGTAAAGTAAACGAACAGGTTCGGGCAGTCGTACTAAATCAATGTGACTGTGAGATGTGTTTGCTAAATAAAAGAATATCTTTAGAAGTTCTTATCAAAAAAAGAAAACAAATATAATATGTATAAACCTGTTATTTTTATAAGTATATACATATAACTATAAACACACGATTATGCGCTTTTTTTGAATAAGATAACTAATTTAATATTACCTAAGTAGAAATGCAATAAAAAAAACAAATACCCCTAGAATTTTGAAAAAACAGATAAAATTATTGAAAAGTTTCATTTAGTTATGAAGTTATAAACGATAACATGGCCATTCAGAGGCTTGGTTTTTTTTACTTTTACTTTTCCCAACTTATGAATTTAACAATAAATAAAAAGAGCAACTAATAAAATTCTATCTCTTGATATAATTAAAGGCATTTAAGAAAATGGTAAAAGTTTAAAAAGAAATGAAATTTTTCAGCCTACCTTCTTCCGGTTTTGATAAGAAGAAAAATACAGTATGTGAAAATGTTTAGGATCACTCCAATTTTTAGGGTACTTTTTGTTTTCCATGCATTCCTTTTCTATGTTGTATAGAGGGGGGAAATCAATAGAAAAGGATACTTTGAGAATTATTTTAGCCCTGCCTCGATTTTCCTCTTCTGTCGAACCTTGAAAAAGTATGCTTCGGAATTTAAAAGTTCCCGATATATTGAAGTGGCCCTTAAAATTTTCACATTACTGTATATGTAGATGAATAATTAATTTGAAATACGCGTGTGTTAAATTCTGTAAATAATTTTCCTGAATTTCTGAAATTCTCAATTATCTTTAAAATATTTGTTTTATACATATTTGACTATACATATATTTATTGTTTTAGCGATGCATGTTACAATCCGAGGATTTTCGGAAGTTCGTTGGACTGAAACCGTAAAGAAGGCATCTCAAGATGGTCAGTCTCCGAGTAATGCCAACGAGCCCTTCACAGCCGAAGAATGCTATTTATCAGCTCAAACTTACGTCTACGGTCAAAGTGGCGGAGGTCAATTAAATTTACCACCAGGTCGTTACACTTATCCATTCCAAGTGATGCTACCGCCTAATTGTCCAACTTCAATGAATGGCGAATTTGGACAAGTGCGCTATGAAGCTGTTTTTACTATTGATCGACCTCATCGCTACGATAATGTCTTCAAACAGGCATTTACTGTTATTTCACCAGTCGATCTGTCACCATATACCGTAAGTTATTATTGTTTAATTATTTATTTAAGTAAATGGTTAATGCATTTTTAATTTAGAATCGAATAGAAGCTCGAGAAGAGAAAACATTTTGTTGCGGCTTCTGTTGTGGTGAAAAAAATCCAATTCTTGTTGAGGCAAGTGTTCCACAAAATGGATATGCTCCAGGACAAGTTCTTAATTTTCGTGTCCTTATTGATAATCAGTCTAACACAGACTGTACGGATGTAAAAGGGAAGCTATTTAGAAAAGGAACATATTCGTGTCGAATACCGGAACAAAAATCACGCTTTGATGAGATTCGTATTGGTGAAACAAAATTAGGGCCTGTTCCGAGATTAATGAAAAAAGATCTTAATGGTTCGATTGTTGTACCACCAACAACACCCTCCACTTTGGGAAAATGCAGTATTATAAATATTGAGTACAGTTTGATGTTGACTGTGAAAATATCTGGAATGCATATGAACTTGCACACGACTATACCTATTGTTATTGGAACAGCACCACTATCAGGAAATGGAGGGGGTCCTATTACGAACCAGCCTGGAATGCAAGTGTCGATGTCGACAATTCGTAAGTTTACTTTTATTCGACTTATTAACTGTTTGAATTTGAATTTTTTTATTATTATTTTCAGCTACCCCCCAATACATGGAGGATGTGAATAAGACGAAACTTTTCGTAAGCACCGATGTTTACCATAAAACAGCAAAAGAAGCTCAATTTTTCCCAAAGTATCCTGTCTACAGTTTTGGAGAGAATGCAGTGTCTGGTCAAAATGTGGTTCAAAATCCACATCATCCATCATTGACTTATCCTGGCACTGGACCAGTAAGTCCAATGCCATCTAACATGGGGTCTCCGTATCCAAATCAACCTCATGGTTATATGAATCCCAACCAGTCCCCTTATATCAAACCGAATCAAAATCCGTATCCTAGTGCAAATGTTTCACCATACCCACCCGCACATCCACCGTATCCTATTCAAAATAACCTTGATCAGTCTAATATGATTGGTTGGAATACGTAAGTAAGAAATTTTGCATTGGTAATTATAAGTTTGTACGTTTTTTCTATGTCATCTAATAAATCCTCAATATATTTGTTATGAAAGCAAAAACGTTTTATATTTAGTTCTTAATTTTATATGTAATTTAACATGAAAATCACAAAATAACATTTTGTTCATCGTTCATTATTCTAAAAATAAAGCCAAAAATAGCTTTAAAAATAGCTTCAAAAGGAAGCCCTCAAAAATTCAAATTTGGGTCAGTCCTTCATAAGTTTATATGCTATAGAAGCAACAAAATAATTTTAAGGCAAAAATTTAAGTTGTAGCCAAATAGCTTTTATGTTGTAAGGCGCATTTTAAATTCTTAGTACCATTCCCCTACTGATTTGAATTATTCAGCAGGAGGGGCATTTGGTGGTGAAGGACAGTAGTTGTGATAAACTGGATATTTTGGTACGTACGGTCCACTGTTATGCTTCATTTCATCTGGATCTACAAAGTTACCTTGTAACGTTGCATCCTCATATGATGGAGGGACTAAAATTTTTTAATTAAATAAATTTTAAAATATTGTTTGATGAAATATCAAAATATAAATTACCAAAAGAATCGTAAGAAGGTGGCACATCTCCTTCTGAACTTGGAGTTGGAATTGCGGGGGCGGACGGATTGAAGATTGGTTGATCAATTATAATAGATCCAGGTGATGGAGCTCCTGGTGTAAGATTAAGAATTGGTACAGTTCCAATAGTAACAGGTATTTGAACATTAAGATCCTTATGGCATCCTCCTGGTGATGCTTTTCCCACTAGCGAATATGAAATTTTTATACACCTACAAGAATCCGAACTTGTCGGTGGTATCGAAGGCATTAAAATATAATCACGAAATTCCTTTTTACTGAGCCTTAGAACTTGTCCAAACGTTTTTTCACCAACAGTTTCGTGCTGATATCTAGTTTTATGCTCCGGTGAAGTTGCATGGTACGCAATTTCTTTGACCAGTTTAATTTTGCAAATGTTGATGTCAACTGTTGACTCATTTGCTACAGCCAATATAAAGTTTAATTTTTGTCCTGGAGCATATCCAGAGTGACTGCTGTGAAGTTTAATTTCGCAGGGTCCTGATGCGCAACAAAAGCAACAAAATTGCTTTTCGTCAGCCCTTTCAGCAGGCCACTGGAGGATGGTACGAATAGACTTTATTTAAATTTCTGAAACAAAATTTAGGTCGACATGACACCTACCCTGTACCGGGGATTCAAGTTTAGGTCGACGGGGTGGATGACGGTGAAGGCCTGCTTGAAGACGTTGTCGAATCGAAAGGGTCGGTCTATGGTTAGAACGGCCTCGTACTTGACATGCCCGTACCTTCCGTCGAAAGTTGTTGGTAGCTCGATGGGAAGGAAGCACCGGAATGTATAAGTGTAGCTTCCTGGGGCTAGGTTAAAAGAAGGTCCTCCCTCGTAACCCGCTGTATAAGTCCTACTTGCTAAGTATTGTTCATGAGCAGTGTAGTGAACTGTATACGATTTCGTTTTTCCATTTTCTGTCCGAGATTTTGACTCAGACCATCGGACTTTTGCTAGGCCATTGATTTCTATATGAATTGCTATGGAGGATTAAAAATAAACTAAACAAATTAGTGCGAATTTATATATATGTATGTAAAACAAATATGGTAAATCTCTACAAATTAATTATAATTCAAATATACATACATACAAACAATACTTTGAGAATTTTAAGGACCACTTCAATGTTTCTGGAACTTTTAATTTTCAAAAGCATACTTTCATAAGGTTTGACAGAGTAGCGAAATCAATTCAGGACTAAATTTAAATCTCAAAGTATCCTTTCCATTGATTCCCCCCCCCTGTCCAACTTAAAAAAGGCATGATGAGGGGTCCTAAAAATATTCACAATACTGTATATAAAGTTTTGGGCATTAACAGTAGCAGATGAATAATTTCCAAGGTCATAATTTTTTATATCACAGCTTTAATTAACATAGTAAATTTTTAAGTATAGAACGCAGTGTGTATCTTCTTTTTATGGTCTTGTACGTGACAGGAATCGATCAGAGGTGTTAAGATTGCTAGCATTAATATTTAGACTGAGTCATAAGATCAATCAGCATGTGGAAAAGTAAACCACTCGAGTTTAAAAGGAAACTGAAAAATTGGTAGTCGCTAATTGAATTGATTAAAAAGGGAACAAACAAATATGCGATGTCTTTTTGTTAATAGTTCAGTACATTAGTTGCACTTACAGTGATTATTCAATCGAAGATAACAAGTTTTGAGTTTATTGTAATGTTGATTACAATTACTTAGTCTAGGTACTTAAAAGAGTATATGAAAAGTATTGCAAATTTTACTGACAAAATAAATACATAAAAATATTCATCTAAAATAATTAATCGAAATAAATAACACCTCGTTAAAGAAATATATACTGCTACTCTGTAACCGGTTTTAAATAAGACGATAATTTATTTCACATTTTGAGCTTGCCTTATTTTGGAATTTTGACCTCAAGATGAATGTAAAATTTTAATGAATCTGATGCTTTTGAATGCTTGGGGGTTTTTAAAAAGTTTTTCTAAAATATAAGAGCCACAAATGAATGTGCAAAAATCTTAAAATCGAATTTTTTTGCATGATCACGCAACTTCCACTTTTTATTTCATATTATGAGAATTGTAAATAAATATTCTGAATTATAGGCGCCAGTGGATTTCGTGTTTTGTAAAGTAATAAAATTTGTTTTATTGCATACGAAAATAACAGCTGAAAATCAACGATAAACGATTTTTGTTTGCCTTGAACACATAATAGCAAACCAAATCGATTTTACTATCACACAACCAGCATATTTCCAGCATATTTGGCAGACGATTTGAGCATAACGATGAGTCACATTATGTCGACGATAAAGAAAATGCTTCTGCACGTCCTCCCATTTCACATTCCTTTTACGAAAATGTCTTATTTATAAAGGGAGGGCCACAGCTAGCACTTTACAATAAATTGTTTACTATATAAAAAAAAATCCTTGTAACATACATAAATGTTATATGAACGGTTCAAGGCCTTGAACTATAAACCACAATCGCAAAAATTGCAAATTTCGTTGAATTTCGCCAAAAAAAGCGTCGAATTTGTGAATATTGTGATGCAGAGACTACAAACCTCGTTGTCTGATATTAAGTAACAACAGAAAAAGCTTTGCTTCTGGTAGCTTGAGATTTTTTCATCAAAATACCGCCATACAGGCGCATACTGTGGAATATATTAAATAAAATATATGAAACCAATTTCTCGTACTATCTCTCGTCCGCACGAATATAGGTTGACTACCACTTAAAAAAATAAATTGCCTGGCGCCTAGAGACATAGTCTAACGATATTTCGAGGAGGGAACTTTTTTACTATCATATTTCGATTTAAATTTTAAGCGAATTTTTTTTTTGTTTAGTATTATTGTATGTAAATATTAATATTGTTAAATGTATATAACTTCTTACCTCTGATGGTCTTTTCATGGTCGGTATTTAGCGTCGCAGTCCCAGATAGTTGCTGTCCAGCATAGTAGACGCCAGTTGGATTGTCGAATCGAATTTCACAATTTGTTGGCATAGTCGGATTGTAAGAAGATATCTTCTAGCAGAAAATCTCTGACAACGTGGTTATGTCTCAAAATAAAACTCGAGAGTATAAATACAAAATAAACAAATTCTCACACCTTCGGATATGAAATGGGAATATATGCCGGCTAATATATGTTAACGTCGTACACACACCTGAACGATCTATCTTCTTTCAATAAAACTTTGAGACTGAACGCGTATATTCTCAAGAGGCACGAAGAGAGTATCTGCCCAAAACCAAACCAGGAAGAACTATCGAACCTCAGATTGTATATAAACCATATAAACTCTATAGCACTATACAACTGCGTCTAGAGTTTATGTGGTGCTCGCCAACAAATGAGACCGGCTTTGGTGATAAGCTGAATTTTTTTTGCTTATGGTCTGGTCATACATAATCACTTTGGGTGCTGTGATGTTTTTGTCCACTTTCTCTCCAGGCCAGAAACAATCTCAGACCAGGTCAAATTCCTTAGTTTTATTTTATTATAGTCAAACACCTTAAGACGAGCTAATGAGTGTCCGAGTATTCTCTGCACCACGACCGAACAGGTTATGCTAGAAGATAGATTCTTTTCGTATCTCTTCGAAAGAGCCTCAGTTTATGAAGTCTTAAGTCTCGCGATATCTATTAATAGTGACGAAAAACTGAAAGCTTACTAATTATTTGAAAAACATTACGCTCAGGTAGTGAATTCTACTGGCTTCCTGTTAAATAAAATTAAATTGCTAGTTTTGCTTTAGAGATTGTGCGTGCACTTCGTGAATTTTAGAAGCGTAATCAAAATATTGTAAATATAGTAAGTCCCACTATCAATTTTTGATAATAAAATTTTATTTACGTTACCCTAAGTGAATTTTTCCATAATTTTTAATTTGTTATATAAGTTTTGATAAGAAATTAATTTTGTTTGTTTTTTGGACGCTATCTTTAATTAAAATGGATCAATTGTCTTGCTATTATATGTTATATGTACGTATGTATACTGTAGTAGACAAAAAGTAAAACAAATTTGGAAAAAAAAAAATCGTTGTACAATTCTAACATTTTAATTGATGACTTCTTAATCTAGAATTTCATAAATCAGTTAGAAGCTTCAGAGCATATGTACATATGTATGTAACAACAGAAGTATACTTTTGAGCAGGGACTGTAATGTTTATGTGCAAAAACATATAATAATTTATATTTTTCGATTGGTTGATAATGATTATCAAGTAATTTTTGTTTTTTGATCGTACGAAATAAAAATCATTTCACTATTATCCTTCCTTTAAAGAGTGCAAATTAAAAAAAGAAAGGAACAAATTATATGTAATATCAATAAAACAAGTATAATTCGGAGTGGATAGTCTCTTCTATTTTAAGTCAGTTAAAAATTGCTTTGTATTATTACTTATAGAAATTATTACTTGATCGTTATCCAGCGATCGAAAAACGAAAATTACTCTGTAATCATTATCAACTGATCGAAAAATAAAAATTACTTCGGAATCATTATCGACTGATCGAAAAGTAAAACTTAGCCGAAAAATATTAAACCTTTCATGCAAAGTAGGTATTATTGAAATATGTTAAAATATTAAGTATTGGGGTAATCTGTGTATTTGAATAAAAAATCAAATTTAACAGTCCATAAACTGTAATTGTTTCTGTTATTATTTTAAAATATTAATATTTATGATTTATTAATTTTTCCGCAATTTACAAAGAATCAATGGATTATTATAGAATTTAAAGCTGGATTATAAATATTTTCAAATCTACAATAGTCTGTTCTGTTACCTTATAATATGGACTTAGAGGTAACTTAACAGAAAATAATAACTGATAATTTTCTCCTGTGGGTTGTGTAATAACTACGCTTAAACATGTATTCGAGTAAGAAAGATTTTATCGTTTAATAAGTTTTAAGCTCTTCGGAGTAAAAAGCTTTTGTTTTCCAGTCTCTCAATAATTTCTGCTTTTTGGGCCGTGGTTAGAACATGCGGATTTGGATTCAAAGTAGATAAAAAAATCCTGCGTACGAATTGAGTATCTATCACTATAGCTTTTAGATATAAAATCGATCACAGATTTTTTGTGATATTTAGCTCAAAAGAATTAATGCCTTTTTATTTTCAGAAAAAGAGTTTAACTAGCAAAAATAAAAATATAAAAGTAAAATTTAAGCTAAAGGACATTTTCGTTCATAGATTTTTACTTTAGGGAAATAATTTTTAAAAATTGCTAAGGTTATTTTCTTGTAGGATAACATAAAATAAAGTTGGTTTTTTTTTAATTTGTGTGACAGGGAAACAAAAATAAAATTGTAGTACATATATGTTCTCAACATTTTGGTTAGATCAAAGTCGTAATTTAAAAAAAAAATTATATACAAATTAACAAATTTTATATAGCCTTTGAAAAAGAAATCACGTCAGAGATTTAATACTGAAGGACACCAAAAGAAGCTAATCCCCAAACATTTAAGTCATAAATAATCTAACATCATGTAGAAAAAAGTGGAAAAAATATGAGTTAAAGGATTAAAGGACTATTTTGGTTCGTTTAAGAGTCTAAGAATTTTATTTTAATGAAACTCGTTAAAATGTAGAATTGTGCAGTGCCGTTCTGTTTAATTAAAACGATAATTAAGATTAACAAACAGAGTGTTTACGGAACGGTTATGAAATCCTCAACGTGTGGCTTGTGACTCGCCCTTGAACTTTTTTGTTTTTGAGAAGATAAACTTGATTCGAAAATTGTGCGCGAACAAAATACAAACAGACACAAAGCTTAAACTTGTGTAGGTAAGGTGTAGAGTTTCCTCTTTAAAATTATAGAGATAAGCCTTTTCATCTTCATACCGTAAGGCAAACTATCCTTAGCATAGAAACACGGTTTTAAATTACTTTTTCGCCCTCATAAGCTATTTACGCTGTTGTGGGCTTTCATTCGCATAATCGTAAAGCACCTTTGAGTGCGTGTCAGTTAAAAATTTCAAAGATTTTGTGGGAATTAGCACACGTGTAAGTTGGTAGAGTCAACGAACCCTTTGCCTGTTTATCAGAGCGATTTAAAATGATTGAAGGACTGAAGAGAAGCCACAACGGCGGATATGGTGGCACCCATTGATAGGTATTTTCACCTCTTTCAGATTTTAGCTTTCCTCAACCCCAATTTTTTCTCTTCTACTGAAACTGGCTCAAAATATTTTGCTGTATATAAACTTTTTCGAAGTACGCATGGCCAGTCTCTATGACGACAGTACGACGCCAAAACTTCTGGGACGGGAGGGCGGAGGTCGAAACCTAGGGCTTTTTGCAACGTATCTGTGTCACCATGTTAAAAAGTTTCCATGGTTGTCCTTGAATAGCATAAGCATATCGAAAAGCACACGGGGCTCGGAAAACGCATTGTAAAATTTCCTCGAATCAGAGGCCTCTCCAGTTCTAGGCATAAAGGGTATATCGCATCCATCCAGTAGTTTAGCGGCAGAAGTAGAAGAACATTTTAATAAAACGCCAGTTGTGGAAGGACATTGTTATTTTAGCGCTTCGAGCTTATATTGTATTAGTTTTTTTTAAAGTGTGAATCAGTTTTTGTGCAGAATTTATCCGCATAGGGCGAATAAAAGAAAAGTTTTATCCTTCTCTTTAACTGAAAATAAAGGAGAAGACATTAACTAATATAATATTATATTATTTTGATCTTATTATTTTTTTGTGGCGCAGTTTGTAGATTTGTGAAAGTGCCTATATGCCCATCGAGTGCCTTATTAAATTCGATAACAATCCGCAAATTGTGTACTATGCTGGCCAAGAGGTTTCCGGTGATGTGGACTTAAAAGTCGATGAAGCTGTAAAAATTCGAGGTGTGCTAGAGGCGTTTTATCATAGATTCTTATTTTTCCATTTTACTGCCCTACTCTCCAAGGATACTATATAAAAAAAATATATCACGGCCATACCTTTTGTTAGCGGCGATGCTCTGGCTGATATTGAAAACAAGTGCCCTTGACGATATTGGAATTTAAAAGTAGTGACGAAGCAAAAATTTTTATCGCAAGGACCTAATTTAATGCTTTGTTTATGTTTAATTATTTTTTTTTTTTAATTTGAAAACAATTTTTCTCATAATATTTTTATCATCCTTTGAAATTACATATATAGAAATTACAGGGCGGAAAAAAAATATTCACCAGGTGGCCAATTGGCTTCGTCCTTGTGATTGGTATTCCCTTTCAGAAGGTGGGAGACTATGCGTCACCCCAAAAAGAATTTTCGCAGAATTTCCTCATTATTTAGGTCATAGTCGAGAGGGGCCCGGCTTTGTAAGGAGTCCATGAGGCTTGTTGTTAAGATATAGACATACCTAGAAATAGGTCTAATGCGGATATATTATTTTTGGTCTGCAGAAGAGCGATTTTATGGCAATTACTTGTATACTGATTTATCCAAATATAGCATGACTTTATAGCAACCCTGAGGCAATACACTACCAAAAATTCGATCAATACCATGAATTTCAATTAGATAAATTGGGTAAAAAAGGTAACAAAACAATTGCGCGAATTGAAATATATCTACCTGTAGACCTAGGTAATTGTAATTTGTACCTAATCGACAAAACATGACACACCTTAGCTACTGGGGGAAATATGCATAAAATTGTCCTTGAATTATGTGCACGCAGTCATTAAGCTTTTCACATGATTAAGCTGACATAGAAGCACTTTATTTTAGAATTACAGCCCTTTCCTTGGAAGGGTGGTTGGGATGCGTTATATTTAGACAAATTGTCGCCGTTTTAAATACTTGAGCTTTTTTTTAATTCACATTATTTCCGAGAAATGTTTTTTCGCCTATTTACATATTTGCGCAAACAACTGGATATAATGTGGTGGAAAAGCATTAAGGAAATTAGGGCAATTAGTATCGAATGACTTGGGTGGATTCCAAGTTTCTAAAAGGTATTAATAACATGTCGTATTATTTTGCAGCAATATGCATAACAGTGAGTGGATATGTAAAGGTCCGCTGGACCAAAAAAGGTAACTACACCAAAGACAGCGATCGTCCAGTGTATATGTCCTATAAGCAATACCTTTCGTCCACATCGTATGTCGTTGGATTCAAATTTGCTCCGCCCTCGTTTTTGGAGCCCGGTGAATACAATTACGCCTTCCATGTGGTATTGCCAAAAACCCTACCAACATCGTTCGACGGCCAATATGGCCACATTAGGTATGAAATTGTGGTTACCTTAGAATGCCCCGAAGATGAGGAGATAGTTTTTAAGAAGCCGTTCACCGTCATCCAACCGTTGGATTTAAATCTTGATCCAACTAATAGGGTAAGTATGAATTTATTAACTTATATAACATTTTATTTTTTTTTTATACTGACGAGTGATGAGAGGTGAATGATTTAGAATTATGTTACTTAAAGTCTTTTCTAGCCTCATTTCTTTTCAGGAAAATATCAAATAAGGGCGATTGTTTTAAATAGAGTTATTTAAACACTATAAATTAACAATTGGTATTTGGGACTATCTTCTAATTTTACTTTTCTAAAGAAATCTTACCTTACATGACTGTAAAATGTGATTTTTGGTTTTATACCCGGTAAAATTCAATACATATCTTTCATTAAAAAATTGTTTTAAAAAATCAGTTTTTTATTTACTATCCGATTAAACTAAAATATTGAAGTATTTGTTTTAATAGCAGAGTAATAATTTTCAAACGTCTTTTTCTCCAAATTAAATTTTTCTAAGTGGTATCTCTGCATCTTCTAAACTTCTGAACTGATTAAATCTTGCCATTAATATTCTTTAGATGATTTATTTGTCTTGTAGATATTAATTAAAAAGTTGCAACGGCATATAAAATTTATAACGATTTATTTAGTTTTCTTTACACATTATTTACGTTGTTCGTCAGTATGAAATATTTAAAAGGAATTAATTTTTTTAATTTATTAATTTTCCTGCAGCAAAAATTGGAAGTAGTAGAACGAACCAAATTCTGGTCACATTGCTGTGCAAGTGGTCCGCTCACAGTAACATTCAGCATCCCATATTCTGGCTATGCTCCAGGACAAACGATTAACTTCAATTTATTCGTAAAAAACGAGAGTGCTGTCGATTGTCTTGACACGATAGTCGATCTTAAACAGCAAGTCACTTACGAGAGTCGCCATCCGTACAGGGAGACTAGATATGAAAAAGTAACAATCGCATCGAAAAGTTTCGGAAGGATCCTCCGATGGAGTCGCAAGGAGTACAAGGGCTCTTTAGATCTACCATCAATTCCTCCAACATCATTCCTATCGTGCAGTGTAATTAGCATCGTGTATGCCATCGTTGTGATCATTAAGCCTTCGGATTTCCATAGAAGATTAAAAATGAAAATACCAGTAACTGTCGGTACCGTCCCAGTTTTCGAAGATGACGTCGTTAATTCCGACGGAATTATTTCGGATCAACCGAAACTGCAGAAGGAGGGTAGTAAGGATAAACCGCCAGGATATTTGGGTATGATACCAATTAAATATTTTACACTTATCCTGAATCTTTTCCCTTTTTCAGATCCGCCGCCTTATGAGGAAGCTTTAGCTTTTTATGAAAAATTTGTTGATGTTGATGACGCAAAAGTTGATATACCTGACTTCACTCCAAAATATCCAGTTTATTACGATCATAAGACACCGTCTGTTGCTCCTCTAGCTACTGAAGGTATAACATTTTTTTAAGTTCCATTATTTTAAAATTTTAACTTCTCTTTGTTAATTGCAGAGAATGAGCTTTGTGCTGATATTATTTGCCAGGCAACTGAAAATGAAGAAATCAAAATGCTGTGAAGATAGATATTATCCCGTGTTAACAGACTGTGAACTTAAATTGCCAATTTAAACGTTTTAAACAAATTTTATAATTTTAATCCGCGCTACAAGCGTCTTAGTTGCGAAGAAAAAAGAAAAAACAAATAAATAAATAGCTGGGCACCTTAGGAATACAAATCGAACATATTTTTGCCTCACGTTAAATAATTAAATAAAACAAAAATCGCGTATATTTTATTCCGTCTAAGAGTTCCACAAAGCGCCATTCACGCGCATCGATAATTTGTGTTGTTTTTAAATTGCCAATTTAATTTTTTAGTCCTAGAGAATTTGCTAAAATCGAAATTGTAAAAAAATATATATATATATGTATATTATGAATAATCGCAAAACAACACACATTTATGAACCTTGAAGGATTAAATGCCCATTTTAAAAAAAATATTTTGCGCACAACGTTTATATTAAAAGAAAAATATATATATATATAATGCAAGAATATTTTTATAAAATATCAACAAGAACACGAATGTGTGTGTGTACCTTTTCTACCTTTTACAAAATTTCCGCTTCGAATTAAGACAAATTTCAAATTTGAATTTTAAGGAGAAGGTGAAAACTATGCTAAGAAACATTTAACAGATTTGAGATTTTAAACCTCTTTCCGTAAAACGATTAAAAAATAAAAAAAAATATATATATAAAAGAAATGATCATTTACACAGCTTTTCGCAGCGCGCAGCGCTAGCTATGCACGTGCAACTACACAGCTGATGAGGATGTGAGAAAATTTGTGTAAATGACACGTGATCGCTCAGCATCAAAATTTG
Organism: Machimus atricapillus; assembly: GCA_933228815.1. NCBI lineage: Eukaryota > Metazoa > Arthropoda > Insecta > Diptera > Asilidae > Machimus > Machimus atricapillus. Next base: position 12,130,528 of record OW121785.1, read on the forward strand.
CATTTATACCTATTTGTTATTGTTGAAATAAATGAGTGAAGATGAAGAGATTGTTTTTAATCAGTAATAAAATGTAAATAAATCTTTAAATATTTCCAAAAATCAAAAGGATAAGTAAAATATCATCGACTGTTTTTCTTTACAGCTTTTATTTAGCATTATTTTTATGTATGGGGTCTGTCCGGCATCCACTTAATCGAAGCGTACAATCTCTGACTTAACCCTCTTCCCGAAATTTGGCAATTTAATGAAGATCCTATAACATGATATTAATATGGTGTCGATTAACTGATCGTAATTGTGGGTATTCGGCGTCGCTAATTTCAAATCGACTGCTTTTTGTCAGTATTTTTGTTGTCTTTACAGACAAAATAATAATAATAAAATTCTGTTCCTTATTTTCTTCCTAGTTCCGTCTATATAATAATAATAATATAATTCTCTAGACATTTTTGTAGTAACAATTATCAGTTTTGTAATATCAATTATTTAAAAAAATATTTATGCAACAACAGTGAGAAATAATACTGTTCTAATGTACTATATAAAGTAGGCTATCAAAATTTAAAAAAAATTTTCACAGTAAGCTATTGATTTAAAGTCTACAGAATTAATTATTTTGTTTTAGAAAATTTTGTGCTCTCCTCTGTTTCGTATCACTGAAATTTGGAAAAATTATAATTAAAATTTTTTTTCGGATTAAAAGAAATTGAAAATATATTTAAAGTTACAAAAATTTAAAGTATACAAAATTTAAAATTAAAAAAATGTAATTTTGTAAAAACTTTCAAGAGCAGCAAATCTGAAGAACGTGGAGAAATTTGTGGCGAAACCAAAGCAGGTAGGAGTTCACAAAATTAAGTTAAAATTTGTTCTGAAATAAAAGCATTTAGCTCAGGTATTTATTTCGTAAACAAATAAACTAATTTTGACTGTAAAAAAATTGATTGCTGACTAACTGATATTTTATCTTCAGAAGCTAAAGCTTATCAGGTAATTGCGCTTAGTCATTAATAGCACAAATTCATTTTGCATTACAAAGGAATATCTTTCTGGTGGAAATTAAAACAATTATACTTGAAATTCTAAGTCTTATTCAAATGAATAAGGTTAATAATTGCAAGTTATAGTAAACTCCCACATCTCCAGTCTAATTTGAATTTCTATCTTCCATTAATTTTTATTTCACACAAGCGCAATTGATCTCTATACATATCTATGGAAGAGCGACTGTTTCTCTTCTGAAGATTTTATATCAGTCACTGTCAGTAATCAATCCACTGGGGAAAGATTCAGATCGTGCTGTTTTTTTTCCTTATTATTTTCGTATAAATGCCGATTTCTCTAATTTTTTTTGAAAATTGTGAAGTGCGAGATTCAGTTTGATGGCAATCCTTATGGAATTTATTACAGCGGTGAACAAGTAACCGCTAAAGTGGAAATTACACTTCCTAAACAGAAAAATTTTCAAGGTATTATTAGCAGGGTGTAATTTAATGTCTAATAGATAACTTAAAACTTATGAAGCCGAAAATAATTAGGCCAACATGATTTGGGAATATGCAGTGTTAGATTTTATTTTATTTCTATAAATTTTGGTGGTTGTAAGTCTTAACCTAACTTATTTACACATAAATTCGTGCAATAAAATTGCATTATTGTGTGCATTAGTTTCCTGTGTTTTGATTATCTTTCCTGGAAAATCACAATATCTGAATGGCGCACCACAAAACTGATATCTTACAAAGTACAGAGGGTTTCCACAGTTCTTTTTAAATTACTTGAAAAGTTGTAGTGTTAGGTTTGAAACATCTTAAATGCAAATCTTTATATATCAATTAATTTAAACGAATACTCCTAGGTACTATTGTTGATATTAATTAATTCAGAGGTTAGGGGTTGCTTTGAACAAATATTTACTTTTTCCAATATGCAAATATGCAGTAGTGTTAACAACTTTTATTTATTTTCCACGGTATTTGTTGGTTATCTTGTAATCACGTTGTTTTTTGTATTCAATAGAATAGAACGCATCATTTTCTAATGAGACGCAAAATTTTAAAATTAAGGGTGACCTAGTAAAAGATTTACATATGAATAATGGCGCGAGTAAGGGCCCGAAACAATTCAAGAATCTACGTATTTTATTTAAAAATAAATTTAATTAATCAACTCTTTTTTAATTTATTCTAGCAATTATTTTGATTGTTTCTGGTCGTGCATAAACAACATGGTCCGAAAGGAATTTGAACGACAACACATATGAAACATTCGTCGTCAAACAGTTATAATACAATCACCAAAAGGTAAGTCATACAGTGCGTTTTTCTTATTTTAAATATTAAATTAAATATACTCCAATTTACAGGCTTAAGGACAACTCTAAACCCTGGAATTCAAACTTTTAATTTTTCGTGTAGGCTACCAAGTTTGCTTCCTTCTTCCTTTGAAGAAGAATATGGATATGTTAGATGTTTAGTCAAAGCTATTCTTGCACGTCCATGGAAATTTGATCAGGCGCATGTCGTTGGTTTCACAGTATTAAGAAAAGTGAACTTAAATTTTGAAAAATCGTATTTAAGGGTAGGGTAATTAATTTTATTACTAATTTTTACATGTTACGTTACTAATATTAAACCTTTTTTATCTTCAAAATTTTAGATGCCATATGAAATATCAGCTAGTAAATTTTTACGATCGGGATTTTCTAATTTTAAGTCATTTTTAGTGAACATAATGATTCTACAATGATATTAATTGGAGCTACTTTAACCGGTGCCATTAATGTATAGTCGTAGAGCAACCCAGATGGGGTGTTTATGTGTTCACCGTTCCATAGATTCGGAAAACTGGCAGTCCTTAAAAGGAAAGAGGAAGTGGTTGAAATTGAAATAAATGGAGAACTCCGTAGAGATTCACATGAAGCTGGGCGACTCTGGAGAAATCTTCTTTGTGGAAGAGTGTTTTGCGGAAGATATTGAACAACTTTCAGAAAAACTTGCAAACTCAATTCCTGCGTCGTTGGTTCCAAATCGATTATTTAGCTAAAATGTTTAATGGCAATTACGAATTTCGGCTTCGAATTAAGTAAGTTTCTAAACTAAATTTTGAATGCTTTAATTTTAATTTTGCTCTCAATTTTTGCAGAACGTCCATCATATGAAGAAGCTGTGATGATGAAAAGGTTGACATTAAGTGATGAAGATGAAGAAATTGTGACTTCTGCATACGATGCTATGGAGAAGTCGCAGTTTCTTCCTCGATACCCTGTTTATATATTGAATAATATAAAAAGCACGGAACTGTAACGGAACATGTATAACAAAATTAATTAAGCGTCAAATAAAATTATATATGTTGAATTTGTTTTATTGTTCATTCTATAAAAAAATAATAGAATATAGAAATAATATAAAGAAAATAATAAATATCGGTGTACACTTATTGATATCAGATTTTAAGGAGATAGAATAAAAAGTTAGAAGTTAGAAGTACTTGCTTGTTTCATGCATTTCTTAAAACACATTAAAAAATTAGTAAGGGCCCTGTTCTGACTTTCATAAGATATTAGTCGAAAAGAGCCGTAAAGCTACGGTCAGACATTGCAGTTTTTACTGCGGTGCAGCACAAAAAACTGCGAAACCCTTGGGTTGCTATGTGTGATTACGGTTGCAACCATAAAAGTTGCACACGCATCCTTACTGCAGCAGCTACCTGCAGTTTTAAAAACTGCAATGTGTGAAGGGAAACAGAGCGAGTTGCAGGCGCAGTAAAAAAATATTCAATCGCCTGAAACTTTTGCTGCGGCTTAGCTTGCAGTTTTTTAAATGTGCTCGGAGAAACAACACCCAACTCAGTATTAATGGCGAATTTTAAATCTTTTTGGCAGAGGGAAAATGTCTATCCAAACAATATCATGATCATAATAAAAGAAAATCTGCTTTAATGGACATTTCCGATCAGTTGGATGTCCCGGTTGAAGAATTTGAAAGACGAATACATACTTTGCGAGCGCAATTCAACAAAGAAAAAACAAAAATTAAAACCACAAAATCAGGAAACAGTTCTATTGAAAAATATAAATCGAAATGGGAATTTTTCGCCGCGATGCAATTTATGTTTTTCCATGAGATTATGGAAAAAAAATACAGATTCTATGGTAAGTGTTGTATTACTCCATAGCTTAGTTATTGGAAAATACAACATGTTTTTAAATGTAATTTCGTTGACATGGTACCTTCCTGGCAAAATTATTCCTTTTTCCTTTAATTCTCCCGTTACAGTTCCTTTTTTTTCGATCTGTATATTTTTTATGCAAAATTATTGTTAAACAGGCCGCGGCTAGCACTTCTGGATCGTCGAAATAGTACCAAAGAATATAAAGACCTGTTGATATATTCTTTGGTAGTACATTTCGACTGTACTCTTTGAATTTTTATACAAAACTGCGATCAACTAAAATGAAAGGGGCGGCTCAGGTTGCGTGATGTAAAAACTGCACTTCAATGTGTGAACAGTTTCGCAACTTTTTTTAAAAAAAACTGCCGATACTGGGTTGCGCGCAGTATAAACTGCAGGTTGCAACAACCAAGTGTGAACAGATCATGCAGCTTTTGCAGCTGCAACCTAAAATATCCGCAGTAAAAACTGCAATGTCTGACCGTAGCTTAAGCTTTACCCATTTTGGAAAAAAAAAATTAATTGACGTCAGAGGTAACTGAAATGAATTTATGAGAATTTTGAAACTTTATCAAGGAATTTTTACCGAAAAAGGGCTTTTTAAAGCTCTTTTCGATTCGTACTCTAGGAATTAATTTACAGAGGTTGCTCCAATTTATGATAATGAAGGGCACCATTATTCTACTGTAAATGGAATTTAGAGTTAATACATGTAGATTGTAGATACAAAGAAGAAATTTTCTCAGTACAGTAGAAATATATTTCCATACAAGTTTATGCACATTTGGTATTATTTCATTGTAGTTTTCGTACGTAACTATTCCATAAGTAATTATTCGTTTAGGTATTAATTAGACACAATAAAACTTCATTTTCTTGAACTCATTTGTAATAAGAATCTTCTTCGTCCCTTCCAGTTTAATAATATACATAATTCTCTAGACATTTTTGTAGTAACAATTATCAGTTTTGTAATATCAATTATTTAAAAATAAATTTATGCAACACGAGTGAGAAATAATACTGTTCTAATGTACATACTATATAAAGTAGGCTATCAAAGTTAAAAAAAATTTGTCACAGTAAGCTATTGATTCAAAGTCTACAGAATTAATTATTTTGTTTTAGAAAATTTTGTGCTCTCGTCTGGTTCGTATCTGTGAAATGTGGAAAAATTATAATAATTAAAAATTTTTTTCGAATTAAAAAAAATTTAAAAAATATTTAAAGTTACAAAAATTAAAAGTATACAAAATTTAAAATTAAAAAAATGTAATTTTGAAAAACTTTCAAGAGAACCAAGTCTGACGAACATGGAGAAATTTGTGGCGGAAAAAAGCAGGTAGGAGTTCACAAAATTAAGTTACAATTTGATCTGAAATAACAGCATTTAGCTCAGGTATTTATTTCGTAAACAAATAAATTAATTTTGACTGTAAAAAAATTGATTGCTGACTAACTGCTAATGAGAAGCAAAATTTTAAGGTTAAGGTTGACCTTGTTAAATATTTACATATGCATAACGCCGGGAGTAAGGGCCCCAAACAATTCAAGAATCTACGTATTTTATTTAAAAATAAATTGAATTAATCAAACCTTTTTTAATTTATTCCAGCAATTGTTTCTGGTCTTGCAAAAACAGCATGGTCCGAAAGGAATTTGAACGACAACACATATGAAACATTCATCGGTAAAGAAAATTATCTTGATAGTCAAACAGTTTTAATAGGTAAGCCAATTTACAGGTTAAACGACGACTCTTAAACCTGGAATTCAAACTTTTAATTTTTCGTGTAGGTTACCAAGTTTGCTAAATTCATCCTTTGCAGGAGAATATGGATATGTTAGATATTTAGTCAAAGTTATTCTTGCACGTCCATGGAAATTTGATCAGGCGCATGTCGTTGCACAGTATTAAGAAAAGTGAACTTAAATTTTGAAAAATCGTATTTAAGGGTAATTAATTTTATTACTAATTTTTACATGTTACGTTACTAATATTAAACCTTTTTTATCTTCAAAATTTTAGATGCCATATGAAATATCAGCTAGTAAATTTTTACGATCGGGATTATCTAATTTTAAGTCATTTTTAGTGAACATAATGATTCTACAATGATATTAATTGGAGCTACTTTAACCGGTGCCATTAATGTATAGTCCTAGAGCAACCCAGATGGGGTGTTTATGTGTTCGCCGTTCCATAGATTCGGAAAACTGGCAGTCCTTAAAAGGAAAGAGGAAGTGGTTGAAATTGAAATAAATGGAGAACTCCGTAGAGATTCACATGAAGCTGGGCGACTCTGGAGAAATCTTCTTTGTGGAAGAGTGTTTTGCGGAAGATATTGAACAACTTTCAGAAAAACTTGCAAACTCAATTCCTGCGTCGTTGGTTCCAAATCGATTATTTAGCTAAAATGTTTAATGGCAATTACGAATTTCGGCTTCGAATTAAGTAAGTTTCTAAACTAAATTTTGAATGCTTTAATTTTAATTTTGCTCTCAATTTTTGCAGAACGTCCATCATATGAAGAAGCTGTGATGATGAAAAGGTTGACATTAAGTGATGAAGATGAAGAAATTGTGACTTCTGCATACGATGCTATGGAGAAGTCGCAGTTTCTTCCTCGATACCCTGTTTATATATTGAATAATATAAAAAGCACGGAACTGTAACGGAACATGTATAACAAAATTAATTAAGCGTCAAATAAAATTATATATGTTGAATTTGTTTTATTGTTCATTCTATAAAAAAATAATAGAATATAGAAATAATATAAAGAAAATAATAAATATCGGTGTACACTTATTGATATCAGATTTTAAGGAGATAGAATAAAAAGTTAGAAGTTAGAAGTACTTGCTTGTTTCATGCATTTCTTAAAACACATTAAAAAATTAGTAAGGGCCCTGTTCTGACTTTCATAAGATATTAGTCGAAAAGAGCCGTAAGCTTTACCCATTTTGGAAAAAAAAATTAATTGACGTCAGAGGTAACTGAAATGAATTTATGGGAATTTTGAAACTTTATCAAGGAATTTTTACCGAAAAAGGGCTTTTTAAAGCTCTTTTCGATTCGTACTCTAGGAATTAATTTACAGAGGTTGCTCCAATTTATGATAATGAAGGGCACCATTATTCTACTGTAAATGGAATTTAGAGTTAATACATGTAGATTGTAGATACAAAGACGAAATTTTCTCAGTACAGTAGAAATATATTTCCATACAAGTTTATGCACATTTGGTATTATTTCATTGTAGTTTTCGTACGTAACTATTCCATAAGTAATTATTCGTTTAGGTATTAATTAGACACAATAAAACTTCATTTTCATGAACTCATTTGTAATAAGAATCTTCTTCGTCCCTTCCAGTTTAATAATATACATAATTCTCTAGACATTTTTGTAGTAACAATTATCAGTTTTGTAATATCAATTATTTAAAAATAAATTTATGCAACACGAGTGAGAAATAATACTGTTCTAATGTACATACTATATAAAGTAGGCTATCAAAGTTAAAAAAAATTTGTCACAGTAAGCTATTGATTCAAAGTCTACAGAATTAATTATTTTGTTTTAGAAAATTTTGTGCCCTCGTCTGGTTCGTATCTGTGAAATGTGGAAAAATTATAATAATTAAAAATTTTTTTCGAATTAAAAAAAATTTAAAAAATATTTAAAGTTACAAAAATTAAAAGTATACAAAATTTAAAATTAAAAAAATGTAATTTTGAAAAACTTTCAAGAGAACCAAGTCTGACGAACATGGAGAAATTTGTGGCGGAAAAAAGCAGGTAGGAGTTCACAAAATTAAGTTACAATTTGAACTGAAATAACAGCATTTAGCTCAGGTATTTATTTCGTAAACAAATAAATTAATTTTGACTGTAAAAAAATTGATTGCTGACTAACTGCTAATGAGAAGCAAAATTTTAAGGTTAAGGTTGACCTTGTTAAATATTTACATATGCATAACGCCGGGAGTAAGGGCCCCAAACAATTCAAGAATCTACGTATTTTATTTAAAAATAAATTGAATTAATCAAACCTTTTTTAATTTATTCCAGCAATTGTTTCTGGTCTTGCAAAAACAGCATGGTCCGAAAGGAATTTGAACGACAACACATATGAAACATTCATCGGTAAAGAAAATTATCTTGATAGTCAAACAGTTTTAATAGGTAAGCCAATTTACAGGTTAAACGACGACTCTTAAACCTGGAATTCAAACTTTTAATTTTTCGTGTAGGTTACCAAGTTTGCTAAATTCATCCTTTGCAGGAGAATATGGATATGTTAGATATTTAGTCAAAGTTATTCTTGCACGTCCATGGAAATTTGAGCAGGCGCATGTCGTTCCACAGTATTAAGAAAAGTGAACTTAAATTTTGAAAAATCGTATTTAAGGGTAATTAATTTTATTACTAATTTTTACATGTTACGTTACTAATATTAAACCTTTTTTATCTTCAAAATTTTAGATGCCATATGAAATATCAGCTAGTAAATTTTTACGATCGGGATTTTCTAATTTTAAGTCATTTTTAGTGAACATAATGATTCTACAATGATATTAATTGGAGCTACTTTAACCGGTGCCATTAATGTATAGTCGTAGAGCAACCCAGATGGGGTGTTTATGTGTTCACCGTTCCATAGATTCGGAAAACTGGCAGTCCTTAAAAGGAAAGAGGAAGTGGTTGAAATTGAAATAAATGGAGAACTCCGTAGAGATTCACATGAAGCTGGGCGACTCTGGAGAAATCTTCTTTGTGGAAGAGTGTTTTGCGGAAGATATTGAACAACTTTCAGAAAAACTTGCAAACTCAATTCCTGCGTCGTTGGTTCCAAATCGATTATTTAGCTAAAATGTTTAATGGCAATTACGAATTTCGGCTTCGAATTAAGTAAGTTTCTAAACTAAATTTTGAATGCTTTAATTTTAATTTTGCTCTCAATTTTTGCAGAACGTCCATCATATGAAGAAGCTGTGATGATGAAAAGGTTGACATTAAGTGATGAAGATGAAGAAATTGTGACTTCTGCATACGATGCTATGGAGAAGTCGCAGTTTCTTCCTCGATACCCTGTTTATATATTGAATAATATAAAAAGCACGGAACTGTAACGGAACATGTATAACAAAATTAATTAAGCGTCAAATAAAATTATATATGTTGAATTTGTTTTATTGTTCATTCTATAAAAAAATAATAGAATATAGAAATAATATAAAGAAAATAATAAATATCGGTGTACACTTATTGATATCAGATTTTAAGGAGATAGAATAAAAAGTTAGAAGTTAGAAGTACTTGCTTGTTTCATGCATTTCTTAAAACACATTAAAAAATTAGTAAGGGCCCTGTTCTGACTTTCATAAGATATTAGTCGAAAAGAGCCGTAAGCTTTACCCATTTTGGAAAAAAAAATTAATTGACGTCAGAGGTAACTGAAATGAATTTATGAGAATTTTGAAACTTTATCAAGGAATTTTTACCGAAAAAGGGCTTTTTAAAGCTCTTTTCGATTCGTACTCTAGGAATTAATTTACAGAGGTTGCTCCAATTTATGATAATGAAGGGCACCATTATTCTACTGTAAATGGAATTTAGAGTTAATACATGTAGATTGTAGATGCAAAGAAGAAATTTTCTCAGTACAGTAGAAATATATTTCCATACAAGTTTATGCACATTTGGTATTATTTCATTGTAGTTTTCGTACGTAACTATTCCATAAGTAATTATTCGTTTAGGTATTAATTAGACACAATAAAACTTCATTTTCATGAACTCATTTGTAATAAGAATCTTCTTCGTCCCTTCCAGTTTAATAATATACATAATTCTCTAGACATTTTTGTAGTAACAATTATCAGTTTCGTAATATCAATTATTTAAAAATAAATTTATGCAACACGAGTGAGAAATAATACTGTTCTAATGTACATACTATATAAAGTAGGCTATCAAAGTTAAAAAAAATTTGTCACAGTAAGCTATTGATTCAAAGTCTACAGAATTAATTATTTTGTTTTAGAAAATTTTGTGCCTTCGTCTGGTTCGTATCTGTGAAATGTGGAAAAATTATAATAATTAAAAATTTTTTTCGAATTAAAAAAAATTTAAAAAATATTTAAAGTTACAAAAATTAAAAGTATACAAAATTTAAAATTAAAAAAATGTAATTTTGAAAAACTTTCAAGAGAACCAAGTCTGACGAACATGGAGAAATTTGTGGCGGAAAAAAGCAGGTAGGAGTTCACAAAATTAAGTTACAATTTGATCTGAAATAACAGCATTTAGCTCAGGTATTTATTTCGTAAACAAATAAATTAATTTTGACTGTAAAAAAATTGATTGCTGACTAACTGCTAATGAGAAGCAAAATTTTAAGGTTAAGGTTGACCTTGTTAAATATTTACATATGCATAACGCCGGGAGTAAGGGCCCCAAACAATTCAAGAATCTACGTATTTTATTTAAAAATAAATTGAATTAATCAAACCTTTTTTAATTTATTCCAGCAATTGTTTCTGGTCTTGCAAAAACAGCATGGTCCGAAAGGAATTTGAACGACAACACATATGAAACATTCATCGGTAAAGAAAATTATCTTGATAGTCAAACAGTTTTAATAGGTAAGCCAATTTACAGGTTAAACGACGACTCTTAAACCTGGAATTCAAACTTTTAATTTTTCGTGTAGGTTACCAAGTTTGCTAAATTCATCCTTTGCAGGAGAATATGGATATGTTAGATATTTAGTCAAAGTTATTCTTGCACGTCCATGGAAATTTGATCAGGCGCATGTCGTTGCACAGTATTAAGAAAAGTGGGCTTAAATTTTGAAAAATCATACTTAAAGGTAATTAATTTTATTACTAATTTTTACATGTTACGTTACTAATATTAAACCTTTTTTATCTTCAAAATTTTAGATGCCATATGAAATATCAGCTAATAAATTTTTACGATCGGGATTTTCTAATTCTAAGTCATTCTTAGTGAACATAATGATTCCTCAGTTGGGATTCGTTTCAATAGAATAGAAAATTTCTTATTATCATATTTATCAAATTCTATCGTTGGAATTGGTGAAGTTGCTAGATTTTCTGAAAGTTGATCAAAACTTCCTCCGAACACTTCCACGAAGAAAATTTCTCTAGAGGCGCCCGGCTTCATGTCAATGTCTACGGGTTCTCCATTAATTTCAATATCAACCACTTTCTCTACTTCTAAGGACTTCCAGTTCTCCGCACCTAACATGGAACGGTGAACACATAAAATCCCCATCTGGGTTGCTCTACGCCTATCACATTAATGGCACCGGTTAATGTAGCTCCATTAATATCATTGTAGAAGTCCTTAAAGTTACTAAATACTCGTACAAGGCTATTTATTCATTGTTAAGAATTATTGGCAACTCCGATCCAGTTAAAGAAGCTTTCAAGGTCAGCGCCAGGAATATATCCAAGGATGACTGAGGTCCGAGAGTATGGTTTTAGGTTTTACGACTAAGTAAGTAAATTTTATTCTAAAGCGTAAATTTCACTGAGTTTACTTTTTTTAATTATCTTTAGGATACACATATTGTTTAGATATTTACTCAAAATTATTCTTGCACGTCCATGGAAATTTGATCAGACGCATGTCGTTGGTTCCAAATCGATTATTTAAGAAGAAGATAAGAAGAAACTCAATTACGAATTTCGGCTTCGAATTAAGTAAGTTTCTAAACTTAATTTTTAATGCTTTAATTTTAATTTTGCTCTCAATTTTTGCAGAATGTCCATCATAAGAAGCTGTGATGATGAAAAGGTTGACATTAAGTGGTAAAGATGAAGAAATTGTGACTTCTGCATAGCGTGCTATGGAGAAGTCACGGTTTCTTCCTCGATACCCTGTTTATATATTGAATAATATAAAAAGCACGGAACTGTAACGGAACATGTATAACAAAATTAATTAAGCGTCAAATAAAATTATATATGTTGAATTTGTTTTATTATTCATTCTATAAAAAAATAATAGAAGAAATCATATAAAGAAAATAATAAATATCGGTCTACACTTATTGACATCAGATTTTAAGGAGATGGAATAAAAAGTTAGAAGTACTTGCTTATTTCATGCATTTCTTAAAACACATTAAGAAACTAGTAAGGGCCTTGTTCTAACTTTCGTAAGATATTAATCGAAAAGAGCCGTAAGATTCTTTACACATTTTGGAATTTAAAGATGTTTATTATTTTAAATATAAATTTGTACTCCATAATTCTTACCATGCTTTGTAAGAATAGAAAAAGCTTTCTTGAAATTCTGAATCATGACAACTTGTTTTCATCTAACCTTGAGATTAGCGATCAGTGAAGATTGGACTTGCGAACGATTCAGATCGTTTTGTTTCTTAATGTTTATGCCATAAACTTTGGACCCTTTGCCTGTTATTTGTTCTAAAAGTAGTAAATACCAATTAAAGACGTTTACTTGATTATTCTAATTATTAGTCACATTTGAACTCTTAAGTAATTATTTGAATATATAGAATTATAGAACATATTCCTTCTAAATACTATAAAATTATTTATAAAAAAAATTATTTTAGTACATATTAATAGCAGTCAAAAACTTAGAACTTGTTCGATTTTTGCTTATAAATTAGAGTTATATCCTTGTTCTTAAGGAAATTCAATCACTATCTTGTTTCAAAATGCTATTATCAGTTTGTAATTATTATTGAATAACTTAGTCGCAGAACTGACGATATTCGCAATGGGGCCCTATGGCTATTAATTTTAATTATAAATTTGTACTCCACAATTCTTACCATGCTTTGTAAGAATAGCTTTCTTGAAATTCTGAATCATGAGAACTTGTTTTCATCTAACCTTGACATTGGCGATCAGCGATCAGTGAAGATTGGACTTGCGAGCGATTCAGATCGTTTTGTTAATGTTTATGCCATAAACTTTATAATGGTGAAGTGTGAGATTCGATTCTTCAATAATCCATATGGAGTTTATTATAGTGGACAGAAAGTAATCGGGAAAGTGGAAATTACACTTTTAAAAAGCAAAAATGTTGAAGGTATTCTTGTATGATTATAATGATAGCCTCCTAATCCTAAGTTTATCTTATTAAATACTTAAACTAAACAAATTTTGCTGCTTCTTGCTTGTGGTTTTTTTTTGCGTGGTTGTGTCGTAATATATCTTGGGAAAACGCGATGTGAGATGACGCATAATGAAAATGTTTTCTTCAGGGTGTTTCCCCGTTTTTTTCTCAAGTAATTTAAAAGTTTATGTGAAATGCAGTTGAATTTTTTTTTATTCCGTTTTATGCCGGTCTATCATATGTTATTGCTTACTTAATATAAGAATTTTTTATACATATGTATATGTAGGTATACTTCTACGGAGCATAACGTTTTTATTACAAGCTTTTATTTAACTTGCAATCTTCGTATGTAAGTAAGTTGTCGGCACCGAAATTTGCAAGTTAAATTTGACCCACTTTCCGGTATCCGATTGAGTTGAAATTTGGAACACGTATGTAAAGTCCGTGACAATACAATATTTTGGTACCACAGCCACAACTCAGTACTAAAAAATTTTGAGTTTGATCATAGCAACATTTCTTCCGGTCTCGATGGGAACATGATTAAAAAAAATAAAAAATCAAATGAAATTTTTTTCTTTTTAGTTCACTTTTTTTTTCAATAAAAGCTTGTTTTTAAATTTTTTTTTTATTTTTAATTTCTTTTTAAATTTATGAAAAACATCTTTACCAAATTTTCAGAAATTAGAAATATTTTTAAAAATTTCAATGTTTTTGTTAAATTTTTAAGTATATGTGTCATAAATACATACATATATATAAACAACTTCGAGAACATTTCATAATATATTTTTAAATTTGTAGTTCCACCAAGGTCGTAAATAAATAAGTTTTCAATATATGTATGTTAAGTACCTTATTTTTAATTGAGAATTTCAACTTTAGTTGCCTGTAATTTAACTTTTTACATTTTAATTAATTTCAGCAATTATCCTAAATATCTCCGGACGTGCAAAAACAAAATTAAGCGAATATAATCCTTCTGACGAAAAACATGAGGTGCACGTTGGAAGAGAGCAATATCTTGATACTAATACGTTTTTAGTAGGATCACCAGGAGGTAAAATATGAGAGTAATTATATTTTGAAGCTTTATAAATAAATTCCAGTTAACCAAATTTTATATAGGTAAAACGATAACCCTGGATCCTGGAATTCATACGTTCAATTTTGCTTGTGATTTACCTGTTGGGCTTCCCTCATCCTTTGAAGGAAAACATGGACACATTCGATATCTTGCGAAAGTTACCCTTAAACGTCCATGGAAGTTTGATCAGGGGTATGTTGCTGGTTTCACAGTATTAAAATCGGTTGATTTGAATCTTGAACAGCCTAATAAAAAGGTAATTTGATATTTAATTTTACTGGAAATATTTAAACTGTTTTAATAATTTTAGGCGCCGTTTGAATTATCAACGACTAAACAACTTCGCTCAGGATTTTTTAGTAAGCAGCCTTTTTCAATTGTTATGAGACTACCTCATATGGGATTCGTCCCAGGTCAATTAATACCGATTTCAATAAATATACAAAATGGGAGCAGTACTAATGCTGAAAATTTGAATATAAACTTTATACAAATTGTAACATTTAAGGCACAATTTAAACCTAAAAAACAGAAATTTAAATCTCAGAAAGTGAAAACTGATTATTTATTCATGAAAAATTGTGGAAAAATTCAAGGTCAAACAAACAAGACCATTTTACAAGAAATTCAAGTTCCGCCAGTACCACCGACTAGCAAAAATAGTTGCTCAATTATTTCTATTGACTACGCAATTGAGGTGAATGTTCATTTTGGTTTGTTCCAAAGTAAAATAAAAATGGATTGTCCAATAATAATCGGTACAGTGCCCTTATTTTTGAGGGAAGGAGAAATTTCAAATTCAACTCAAAATAGTAATTCTATTGGAAATACTTCGAGGAGTGGTTTAAATACGCATTGCAGCCCTGAATTAGGTAAATGCTTTTTCATATAAATTGTAATTTTGTACTAAATAATAGTTTGACAGCACTTCCTTCGTACGAAGAGGCTCTGCAAATGAAGATGGTGACAGTAAGTGATGAAGTGGAGCATCCCCTTGAAGGATCCAATTTTCTTCCTCGGTATCCAGTTTATACATTTGGGGATAAAAGCAGAGGACTAGTTTAATATTTACATATATTTGATGTAATTTAGGATATGTAAATAACTGATAATTAGTTTGTAATATTTTTTGTATAATAAAAAATAAAAAAATGATGTCATTCCATAGTAGTTTCAATTCAATTGATCACTAACAACTTCAAAACCATTATAATGTGGTTTTTCACTCTTTCATTGTTGTTAGGGGGTATCCTGCATGCTTTTGCAGCTAGGACACTCCAGCACACGGCGGGGACACGGTTCCCAAGGGATGATAAATGGAACGATGGTGGCAAGGCCGGTTTCATTTCATCCGACGACTCTCGTCATACCTCACGGATGTATGTTTGAATGTGTGAATGAATGAGTAATAAAGCGTGCCACTGTGCTCAATGTGCTCATATTGAAGGAAATATTGCGCGTATGACATACTCGAGATGAGGCGAAGTATTTCCAAGAAAATGTTTTTCTTAGATTTATTCAAGGCCTATGCATTCGAAAAGGATTCTTCCACTTCTGCGGGAATTTTTGCTGCTCTGGATTGCCCTTGTTTTTTTTCGCTCTCATTTTTATTAAGTGGAAATTGAGTTATTTTGCGTCTTTTCTAGGCATGGATGATTATTATACGACTTTTTCCACCTATTGAATTATGGTACATTTTAGAGGATATTTAAATTTATTCACCGTAAAAACTTCAGTAGGTATAAGTGATATCAAAATCTTTTTTAACATGAATTTTATGTTTAGCGAATAGTTTTATTTGAAATAATCAAAAGTTTATACATTTTAACGTTTCTGTCACTGAAAAAGTTCGTAAATTAGATCAAGGTTAAAACAAATAAAATTTTCAAATAATGGTACCCAGAGTTACTATACTTATAATTATAAATAAATAGCCAAATATGTATTAGACATATCCGTTTTGTGGACATATAGTATCTAAAGTAATATAAAATATATAGACAAAAATTAAAATTACATAGTTGATTCAAAAGTGTGTTACCTAGAAGTTTGAATTAACACAATTATAAAAATAAAATACCACAATTTATAGGATGGATAAATAAGAGAAAATCTGAAAATGATTTTTTTTTTGTTTTTATAAATAACGCTTACGCATATTTCAATTTATTCCTGATAACCGGAGATTTATTCAGGCAGTTTTAAATATTTTTCGGGATTTTTAATGACTCTCGTCTATTTAAATTACCACAATCAGCCACTTTGCTTCCTAGCGGAGGCCCATTCACCAGTAAACTCACAGTCTATCTTTTATTATCACATATACAAGCGGGGGATATTTTTCGTCATAATTCATAATTATCACGGATGTGATCACAGATTTTGCTCCTTTTTTGTTTCCACAGCTTCCGCATAGCATTACCGGGGAAGAGCTTGCATTCATTTTTGGAGCACCTCTGGCTCCAGCTGGACCATTTCACAATAGATACAGTCTGCAGGAGAAGCTCCTGTCGGAGGCTGTGATGCTCTATTGGACGAATTTCGCAAAAACTGGGTATGAACGATGGGTTTACTCACCAAATTGGATTTTTCTAATCGAGTCATTTTAACACCTTGGAAGAACAAATTAATTGAAATCAAAGGTTACTGAAATGAATTTATGAGAATTTTGAAACTTTATCAAGGAACTTTTACCGAAAAAGGGCTTTTTTAAGCTCTTTTCGATTCGTTCGATCGAATCTTAATCGCAGAACTGACGATATTCGCAATAGGGCCCTAATTGTTTCTCGTTTTCATATTTCGACGTATGTAGGTGTATTTTTCTTTGCAAACTGGGATGACTCTTTATGAAAATGTTTTGTCAAATCAGATGGGATTCCCCGGTCCTTTGTCAATTAATCATTTTTAAAATCTTCCTAAAAAAAAAAATTTTTTCAATACCCAAAACACCTGCCGAAGATTGTTTTTTGCGAATAATTATTTTCCTACTTTTCACATAAGGTATTGAAGTTTTTTCTTCAAAGGATATTTTTACGTATGTGATTTTCATAGTCTTTATACAGGTGAAAATTTATGACGAAAATTAATAATTAAAACAACAATTAGGTATATGCCTACATAACTTCTCTGAATTGCCTCACTTCGTCGTTTTATGTAGGTAAAAAAATTAAATTTAATTGCAATTAGTAAGTTCCGTGTATACGCGTGATTAAATACCTCATATTCATAAATAAATACAAAATACATATGTAACTTATACAAATTAACAACGAAAGCATAAGTTCTGCAGCACCGTGATTGTTTTCTTCAAACTTTGAATTTAGTATTAATTGTACCAGCGAACAATTCAGATTGTGTTTTCCATAAATGTTTTGAATATTATCTCAAAATGGTGAAATGCGAAATTCTGTTCGATAATAATTCCCAAGGGGTTTATTACAGTGGTCAACAAGTGACAGGAAAAGTGAAAATTACACTCTCTAAAAAGAAGAATGTTTATGGTATTTTTAACACCTGTATTAAGTGATATTTTAAGTATGCAAGAAGTGTAAAACTTTTTAGTAATCCATCGAGTAACTAATTTAATTAGCACTTGTTGTTAGTGAAAATGATTGCAGCATTTAGTGTTAAATTATGAAAAATAAATAAATAAATAAATAAATAAATATTCACATTATCGTAGCAAGGGTTTAAAATGTTTAGCCATAATCTCTGTTTGTATCGGCATGGGCGTGCCGTGCCGTGCCGATCAATTTTCTTGATGTTTATAAAATTTGCAAACGATGCATTATGAAAAGGTTTTTCTCGTTTATTTACAATTAAAGGCATACCCTGGCACAAATCAGTATATATTACACATATATAGTAAATAAATCTTGAAGATACCAATAAAAATTTGTTGAACGAATCGAAGATAACACAGAATGCATTTTTTTGCTAAATATTCGTATTTCTTAGCCGATTGAAAATTGAGGATAGCTTTAGGTTTAATTAAATGCAATGATTAAGAAGTTGTATATTAATGTTTGTATCTTTAATAAGCTATTCTATGAACGAAATAAGAGCTTTTAAAACTATATGTGGTCTCAAAAGTCTGCGTAGAATAACTGGGGAAAAAGAATTTAATAAAGTCAGTTAATCAAGATTCTTCGCATTATTCTTCATTTTTTGAATAATTGCAGCAATTATTTTGAATCTTACCGGATTTGCAAACACAAAGTGGCCCGAAGAGGGTTTCAGTGACGGGTATAGATGGTTTGAAGGTTCAGAAGTATATTTTAATGACACTAAATATTTAGTTGGATTACCGGGATGTAAGTTTGCTGTATATTTTATGTGGTTCATTTCTTATATAAATTCTAATTATTTAAAGCTGGAAAAGCACTAACTCTTGAGCCCACAGTCTACACATTTAATTTTTCCCATAATTTACTTTCCACGCTGCCATCATCCTTTGAAGGAGAATACGGAAACATAAAATATCTTGCAAAAGTTACTCTTAAACGTCCATGGAAATATGATCGGCAGTATGTTGTTGATTTCAAAGTATTAAAACCACTAATTTTGAATTTTCAACAGCCAGAAGTTAAGGTAAATATTTAAGTATTTTTCGTATAATTATTAATTAATAATTATTCTTATAAACTATAGTTGCCGGTTGAGCTAATAAGGAATAAAGAACTTAACTCTTCTAGTTGTTCAGTGGGCATCAGACTCCCTCAGATGGGATTCGTTCCAGGTCAAATGATGCCCATCACGTTAAACATACAAAACGACAGTCAATGTAGAGTTAAAAAATGTAAAATAAAATTTAATCAAATTATTACATGTAAAACCCTTCACGACAGGAATTATTTGTTTAAAAAGAAATGCTTAGCTGAAAAGAAATGTGGTCAAGTTCAAGGTTGCACAAAAAAGACAATATTGCGAGAAATTCGGGTGCCATCGGTA
Organism: Machimus atricapillus; assembly: GCA_933228815.1. Classification (NCBI taxonomy): domain Eukaryota; kingdom Metazoa; phylum Arthropoda; class Insecta; order Diptera; family Asilidae; genus Machimus; species Machimus atricapillus. The sequence continues at coordinate 12,149,876 of OW121785.1, forward strand.
CCACCAAATAGCATAAATAGTTGCTCAATTATAATTATTACCTATGAAATTGAGGCAGTAGTTAACTTTGGTTGGACTCATAATAAATTTAGTGTCTGTTGTCCGGTGTTAATCGGAATTAATCCTATGTGTTCTCGCTGAATATATAATATATGTATATCTATATAGTAATCATTAATACAAATCAATCAAATATGCGTTATAATCCGAAAATCAAAAAGATAATCTTAAGTTTATTGATATTTTATTATATTTATGAAAGTAAGTATATTATTTGTATGCATAAGTGCAAAAATCTAACATTTTATAAAACAATCAAAATTTGTTCTCGAATTTGCAACAGACATTGGGAAAATATAAATTTTTTATTAAGCCTTGGTCCATTTTTAGTTTCACATAAGTAGTGTCCGGAAAAAATTCATGAATATCTATTCCAAATAAGTAAGTAAAAAATTACTATACTTACATATATATATGTAAATACTGATTTACTTAAAAAACCGAAATAAATAGGTAATCAGAAATATTTAACTATGTATTTGAAATACATGAAGAAGTAAATGCCTAAATAAAATTGTAAACAACTTGGATCTGTACCCTTAGATCCAAAGATATTTCGAATCAACTCATTTATTTTTTTTCGGCTAAGTTAAAATTATAAATTGTATAATAACAATAATGACATAATATAATAATGTATTGAACTTGAACTTGAAAATATATGTACATATATTACATACCTGAAAAAGGGACAAAAAAATTTTGGCTCTGCTGCGATTTCTGGTCTTTGATAATGCAAACTTCTTAAATTTTTTTGCAATTACTTTTAAAAAAAAGGTCCCCTTGCAAGATTAGTAACCGTGTAAAATGTTCCCAAAATTATCGTAAAAAGTTAAGATTTGTTTGTTCCCAAATCTCCACTAAATCCCAAGATATCCCATGAAAATTGCCGCCAGGGTACACCAAAAATATATCAAAGGCACCCAAAGCAGGAATTTCCTTTACGTTATTTCTTGAATCGGGTGAATTTTGGGATATTGTTTCTTATACGGAATGAACTTTTAAGTTTAGCCAGCAACCAGCAGCAACTCTTTGAAACTTTGAAGAAAGCTTCTTGAAGGAAATTTTCTTTGAAACATGTTTCAGAAGTTACGTTTGCACTTTCGAAGAGGGAAAATATAAATAGACTATTGTTCTACAGGATTTTCTACGATTATATGAGTCAAGCTCAGGCACACTCACGGCGGGAAGTCGCAACGGTGTAGGTATATTTGAAAAGCTAAATTAATATCATTCATTGTAAAAGGCCTCGTATATAAGAAAATTGTAATAGTATAAAAATCTTGGCTTATCACTAATGTATTATATAAGCAACAACTCTATGTATCTATAAATGTTTTTATATATTGAATAAAACTTGAGTTTAAACATGTTTTAAAATTGTTTACATTCAAAATTCTTATAGCAAAAATTGAATATTGACTCCAAGTAGCGAGAGAGTTAAAAATTGGAGTTCGATAACAAGAAAATTGCAGCAATTGAGTTTAACTCCTCAAGGCTTTTGATTAAATTTTGTACGAATGTTTATTTGTGTAGGGTCAAAAGTCATGTATATGCAAAATAAAATTTTCGGAATGAGACTACCTCCGCAAATTCGAAAACTGATAAATATTTTTTATTTATCTTTTACAGTATGATGCACTATTTATGCATTTGTTTTAAAGGAAAGGAAACGGCATTTTGTACGATTTTACATGAATTTTCTACATTTTATATTATAGTGATTTTTATATAAAAGTAGAAATAAAGGATTATCTATTATTTTATAATTTTTCAGTAGTCCTCCAATAATCTTAATTAAATTTAGTTTTGTAGTTGGATATTAAATAAAATATAACCTGCATAAAATAAAAACCTAGAAATTTCCAATACCTCTGCTGAGAGTGTTCTGTCCTTTTAACTGCCGTTTAGACAACTCAACTGCTCTTATTTAGAGAAGCTCTTTGCTAGTATTGCATCCGAGCAGCTGCCCTTGTCCACAATCAATCCAATTAAGGTAGAGTTTTCCCAACCAGTTTAGCTGGAAATGCGCGATAATTTCCGCCACTATCTCTAGCAGGAGTGTAAATCTCGTTGAATTAATTTAATTAGCCTGTTAACCTGGAAGCATTAATTGCACTTCCACCATTATTTCGGCACTTTTCCCAGTTTTCTTTGAAAACGCTAGCGAAGGGCACTTCTCTTGGACGGGGCCCATTCCTGCTCCGGGTTTCCCGGATGAGCTCCATGCCACACGCCCTTTCGCGGGGCTTAATTGAAAGCAAAAAGATTGCAGCGCAGATTAAGGAATCTTAAATTTCAACTGAAAACTTTCTCGGGGATATAAAATGGGCTATTAAGTGCGCACCAGGAAAGGGGCAGGCCTGTCTGCCCTTTTCTGCTCGATTTGCCCGGGCCTGACCCTCTATCACTCAACCCGGACGCAGCTTACCCGGGCGCACCTTTCCAGGTGCCTTCACTAGACAATCAGAGGAACTTGCATGCTAATTACGGGGCATTACCTGGGCACTAACTCCGCTGCGAGTTCATGAAGAACCGTGCAGGAGGAGGATTAAAATTTCACTGAACCCCTTCGAGTGCGCGGGAGGGGTTGGTATACAATTTCAGTTGCCAAAAAGTTGAACTTAATTTAGAGTTAAATGGTGGTGAGATTAATTCAGCAACTCCTGAACTGACCCTTTCCTAACGCCCCCTCCCCCCCCAACACTGTGGCTAGAGCTCAATACGCGTCCCGGACGATGACGAGGGTTCCTCTTATGGTTAAAGGGTACCCCACAGTAGGGACTTCAAAACTTTTTCCGTAATTAATGGTCGGCATGAAGGTCAAGCGCTGACCGTGGGGTTTTTAAACAGATGCCTCCGCTAGTGAAAATACTTGGGATTTTATTTCACGAACAAAATCTCATTTCGGAGTCACGCTTTCACCAGAGAAGCCCCAGCAGTGCCACAAGCCACTGTCATGAATTTCGAGTGTTTTAGTGAAAGTAAATGGGGCTCGCGATTCAAGGGGTTCTTCTTCTCGGATGGTGCACTCCCTCAGGGTCTTTGGGTATGCCTCTGATGAGAAGGATTATCTTTTCCAAGAAAAAAGGTTGTCGTCCTCAAGTGTCCAGCCCTTATTTTTGTGGGAAAGCATAGAATGCTTTCTTTCGACAGAATCAATTAAGAAAGAAATAGCTCTGCGGAGCAAATCAGAGTTGTAGTGGGTGTTTAACCTTTCACAAAATTTATTTAAATTAAATTCACTATTGAGGATTAAGTACCTGCCTGACTAAGACTAAGATCTTTTAGCATAGTTTAAGACTGATTTAAATTTAAAGAATATTCTCATATATACAATTTTTGTTTTTTTCAGAATAAAAGAAATTTTCAAAATTCTTGAAAGTTGGAAATGTTATGCATGTTTATAGACAAGCTTTCGCTGGCGGACTGAAACTCTATAAGCGATTTTCTCTAAATGACATTTTTAGAAATTGTGTAAGATCTATAACATTTGGACAAAGTATTTAGGTATATTGTTTTTTTCGACCTTTTAATGGTATGTTTCAACCACTCTCATATATGTATGTATATGTATTTTATGAAAAATTGATTTCAGATACTTTTAACGAGTTCCATACATAACAGGCTATAAATATATTATTTTAACTTTAAAAAAATAATTTTTTGTATTCAAAATTAATGTTTTGATTATTAGCCAAAAGAATTTCTAAATATTTTATTTGCAGTTTGTAGAATACACTAACGACGGAAAACTTGACTCAAGCCTGGCTTAAGTCTAGTTCGAGTTCCGGTTTTTGGTTTTTAAATAAATTAGTTTACTAATAATAGTAAGTTTTCTTAAAGAATTAGCTTATAAAACATTTTATAAGAAAATTCTACTGAACTTTGAAGAAAGAGAGAGAGAGAGAGAGTTTTGGTGATCTTGCAATAAGACACTATTTCTCAGTCTAGATAGTATGTAAATAGAAATTCGGTGCAATAGGGGTGCAAGGGAAGGGCGGAGAATGGAGTTTAATGTATTCATTAAACGGTGAACATGCTCAGACTTAATTACTAATTTGCATTTTGATTTATTGCCCATGCACTGCGAACGTTCGTTGCGTTGTCTTCTTAAAGTTTCAGGCGTTCACATCCAGTTCTGGGCGCTTTTCTCGGTATCCCCTGTAAAGCTGCCTGAAACATTGTTTTGTTATTAAACTGCGAAAATTCTTGAGAATGATAAATGAGTTCTTCAACGGGTGGATTCAGTGCAGCCATCGAATAGGACAGAATACGGCTGTGCCCTGCAGAAGAGTTTCCTTAACCCACTCCTGGCACCAGTGGCACTGGTTCCCATTCTTCCTGGAAAATTCGAACTGTTGGTGGAGGAGACCGGGGGATAGGCGGACTTTTCTGCTGAAGATGCTCAACTTTTTCCACCAGATAAACACAACGTCTTCGATTTTTAACGAGGACTACGACGACAACGACGAGCTACATAACTGATGGCGCTAATGCCTTGCAATTGCAAAAACAATTACTTTACCGATTTCTTGCCGGAGCCCTAAACCACGGGGATGGTTTTGTTATGCTGGTCGTGATATACCTTCGGGATGCCTCCAGATGAGCGGAAGGAGGAAGGTACTGACGGGAAGTTTTGATGGAGTTAGCAGCGGGACAGTCACAGTGATTGATTACAACAAAGGAAACTTCGTTGAGCGGATTATAAGTAAAATCTTTAAGGGTGGGCTGCAATGGGGTGGATTAAGTCTAGAACTAACGTAAAATGTTCCCTTGATTAGAGATAATCGCGTTTACACTTGATGTATTGTGATTGTACGAAGCAGTCAGCTTAGATAAAACCTTTTTCAATTACTATCATCCATGAAATGTTATTATGGCGTGTAGTTAACTTGTGGTAGATTTGTTTTTGAACCATATTAGTGTGTTTTTTATGATAGGTTTCTTGTTTTAATATTAAACATATAAAATAATAAAATGAATTATGTTTTTGATAATTTAAGAATAGTTTAAGATAACATTTTTCTACACATTAAGAGAGGATTAGTGTTTAAAATTTTTCTTTTGTCTTTTTCGCGAAAGTACGTTTTTCGAACTTGTGTTATAAGATATCTGAATATCTGCTGGCTGTGTGCGAAATCTCTTGAAATGATATCATTTCGATCATTTCGGTCATTTCATGTTCGAAAACAAGATGGCGCCGAAATGATACACCTCAGAGCGAACATTTCAATGACAGTTCGTATCATTTCAGAGCAGACAAAATTGGGATGAATATATTTAATCGGATTTACTTAATACTTTTAAATAGTACCCACATTGGTCTTGCTATCGACCTTGCATTGTGTACAGTTGAAATTAAATACTCTTCGTATTTAATAAACACTTGTAACACCTTTAATAGCAGAAATACTAAGTATATGAAATTTTCTCCTCTTCCATTAATTCCACATCCATTATAAAGTTCCTCTTCCTATAAAACAATTTATATTATTGCACCACAATATTTCGAAAACAAAGTGCGGCACCTTGACAGCTGAAATGATACGTCAAAGATTTCGCACACTTTTCTTGACATTTCCCAAATTTTGTCATTTGAAATGATTGAAATGATCGAAATGATATTCGAAAGAGATTTCGCACACAGCCTTAATCGATTTTTGAAAAAATTTATATTTATTTTGTAGAAATGACAGCTGTTTAAAAAAAAAAATTCTGATTAAATCATTGTAAATTCTTCCTCTGTGCGATATAATTTTAAAAAGATTTTCGTGTAGAGTAGACTTAACCTAAAGGTTGCGGATGTGCTACACTACTGCCTCAGTGCACAAACGAACATAAACTTTTCATTCTTGCCTGTTTTGCTTTTGGATTAGAAAATTTTTGAACAAAATCCGAGAGAGTAGAGCATGTTCGCAGATAAAACGTGTACTTTTCTGAATATTCGTTTGAATAATTGTTTCTCAAAGTTTGTACGGAATGCATCGCTGTACTTTGTATATATACATACATATGTATATGTATAAAGCCCTTCCCTGAAGAGTTTCATGTCCGTAAACTTTACCTGGAGTACAGATTTATGGTGAATTAAGGTGCAGGATGGGATGAAACATAAGTACTACAAGTATTTTCGGTATACGATGCTTTCTCCTCTCATCCTTTAAAACTCTTTTCGCCCTTCATCCCTTCTGCAGCCCACCACTTTTGTGTTGATGAGATTCGTCGAGCAGAGATGGGGGGGGGGGGGCTTGTATGCAATCCGCATGCACTTCGGTAAGTAACACACTTTTCGACTTTGTGTACGGGGGCGTATTTAATAGAATGAAATTAACTTCTGCATCACCGGGCCACCGGTATTTCAGTGCAGCTAAACTCTAATTAAGTAATTGTTTCAGTGCACAAAAGATGGGCGAATGGCGTACAAACCTCCGTCCGCTGCAGCATCCATGGTGCAAGGCGTGTGCATAAAGTGATGCTATTATCTGCAGCGGAGATAAAACGGCCTGAATTCAAGTGGAGTCTCTGTCCCTCCTCCACTAAAGCTCTAACGAATCTTCAATTTCTTAGCGACATTGCTTCACACCCGCCGGGTCACTGTCGCTGCCTATTTTCTATTTTATAAAGGGTAAAAGCGCCACACTACGCGGAGCAGAGGATGAAAAGTGAAGTGGGTCCTTTAGCTTTAGACCCACCATCAGCGGGTAAAAGCTGAAAATTCAATAAAATTAAATCGTTCCTGACATCCCTGTCAGCAGGTTTAACCCCTTTTCCCAGCCCCGATGCAATGAAGTGGCGGGACCAACTTCAAAACATATCTTCAAAATTACTCGCCATGGCGACACTTTCAGGTGCATCGTTGCATAATTGTGCATTACACGATCGTGAGAGCCTGTCGAGGGACCCAAGTGAAGAAAATTAGAGGCGGCGACTGAAAATATTTAATGCCTGTTTTAAGTGAAAATAAAGGGTATAAAAGCACCGCAACCGGAGGACGACGAGGTCAGGGCGACGAAGAATTTAAGTTGATTTTGGTCCAAGGTTCTCGTTCTCGGTGCATTAAGGTGAAGGGGGAGGGCACCGATGAATGGTCACTTTCCTTTGTTGCGATAATGAGCACGGTAAATTGGACATGTTCATTTCAAAGTGTTTAATTATGAAATTTCATTTTGAAAAGGTGTGTGTGTGTGTGACCTTTTGGTCCAAAACATATCTTAATCGTACCTGGGCTTCTATTGTTTGCAAATTTCAGTTGAACAACAAAAGGGTGGATGGATAGGAAGATATTAAAAAACTAAGCCCTTCTTGTAAAAAAAAAATGACTCCATTCAAAGACAACATCTCATTCTTCTTTCTAAATGGTGAATTTATCAAAAAACTAAGCCCTTGTAAAAAAAAAATGACTCCATTCAAAGACAACATCTCATTCTTCTTTCTAAATGGTGAATTTATCTGAGACAAAAACCAATATTCAGTGGGAACATTGTCCAACTAATGATTTTGCTTTGAAATACTGGGGACAGTTGTATTTAGTTTGGTGCACTAGCTTATTCTGGGTTTGCTTCAGTACTAATTTTGAAGTGGTGAATTAAAAAATAAATAATAAAATAAACCAATTTAATTTTGTAATCTAATGCCAATTGGGAAAATGCTAAGGGAATTTGTGCTGTGTTCATAAAATTTCGAAAAAAAAATTCATTTGTATGTAGATAACCACCCATTAGAATTTATTTTTACACAATACAATAGCATTACTGCGTAAATATTTTTTGAGATAATTGTTATCACAAAAGTTGTCTGTTCATTACTTGCCCAGACAAAAAAAATGTTACAGCAGTATGTATATACTAGTATGTATATACTAGTATGTATATAAAACAATATACTTTCGGATCTTCACATGCATCCAACAGTCTTCTGAATCTATTGATTTATCTTATGGTACGAAACGATATTTGAGCTATTATATTTATTTAATGCCATTTAAGTGGTCACTAATTTAATAGCGATATTAAAAATTGTTACTGGTTAGGCCCATAGACTGACTATACGAATAATAGAAACGTAAGATCTAAAAATACAGAAGCAAAACATTTCACTCTTAGATAATGTAGATTTGTGAATGTAAGAGGTGCTCCTGATTTTATTCAACGCGGCAAATAATATTAGTTTAAAATAATCTGTTATATCTTCATAATCTCCAAATAAGTTGTAGCACTCGGGACACAATGCCCCACTTAAAAGATATACTTTCAATTTATAAAAATTTGAATATATAAATTTACACGTGTTACCCCATCTAAAGGATGTACTTCCATGTTATAATCCGACTAATGGTTCCCAAAATATAGGATTTCAGATTTACAAAGGAAAAGAAGGAGGCACAGGAAATTACTCAATTAAAGAAATATTCGTTTCCCGGATACTTAAAACACAAAAATTAATTTTTCAATTTATTTCCATAAAATACATAGGTATCCATGTGTCTTGCCATTATTCTCGATTTATAATTAACTGGCTAATAAGGGAATTTACTGAATAATTTATATAAATTAGAATACAAATTATTAAATTAATATCCAATACAAGACACGTAGGGTGAGTTTTTTATCTTGAGAAATCGAAATATCTTAAGTTATAATTTTAACTAGATCAGTTGGAAATTGGAAAATCGAGTTTGTGACATTACTCATATTAAATTACTCATATTAAAAGTTTTTTCTTGTAGAATTCTGCATTTTGAAAAAATCTTTATATTAATACACTGTGGAGAACAAAAAGTAACCGTCTCTTTTAGGACCACAGGAATCAGGTATCAAAGATGTGTTTCCGACAAGATACTCTTTTTCTGGTTGTAGAAGTGGTCCGCCAGAGTTCCCGTGACATATGCCTTGTTCAATTTGGTTTTATGAAAAATTTTAGCATCTAAAAAATCTTTATTGGAATACACTGTGGAGAACACAAAAAACACTTCTCCTTTAGGACTGCAGGTACCAGGTACCCAAGAGTTGATTCCGACAAGGTAGTCATGTTCTGGATGACCAGGATAATGTTTTAAAAATGGTCCTCCAGAATCTCCATAGCATAACCCTTGATCACCAATAGCACACATCATGTCCCAAGCGATCCCATATTTTATTGGTGTTTTCCTTCTTCGGCATGTTAAAATATCAATGACTGTAAGATCTGCTTTCTTAAGATTTAAGTCGCCTCCTCCAGTTTCAAGAGTCCACCCAAACCCTAAAGAAGTTAGGGTTTCGCCAACGTAATCCTCGTTGTATTCCATCCTGATCTTGTTCACATACTTATTAAAATCGAATGGCGTTTCCAGATAGAGAATGCCAATATCAAATTCATAGCGTATACCTTCGAAGTATGGATGGTACCATAGATGCGAAACTTGTCTAACTTGGCTTGATTCCCGCTTGCCCTCACTGTATAGTGTGCCAGCTCGAACCGTCAAATCTGAAGCATTACGATGGTGGGCACAGTGGGCAGCAGTTAAAACAGCGGATTTATGAACAATTACTGCTCCACAATATTGAAATCCAGAAACTTCTACTCCTGCCATGTAGGGATACTCTCCATCGCGCTGGAAGATCGTAGATCCATCGTCTTGAACCACGAGAATCCCAACATTATCTCCGTTTATCACCCCTGATTTGAGGTGTAGGCCTAGCGTCTTGTTGAGGCCAATGTTTAAAAAACAAACCATAAAAATCACTATCACATACGCCAACATCTTCGAATTTTCTAACATTTAATTCGAAGTTACAAAGCCTTTTATAAGAAGTCTCGTCGAACAGAAACAGCAAGCAAAAAAAATAAAAATGTGTTTACTCAGCAGGTTATAAAATAATCAACTGTACAAAACCAAAATGCAATTTTGCATTTACGTCAATTATTGATTTAAATCAGTTGGTAACAAAATTTATACGGAGAAAAAACAAAAAATAATGTGTAAGGAATTAATTTAAATCCACTTGTAACATATATGTATGTACATATGTATGTAATTATTTTTATTTTTAAATCAAAAAATAGTGATAGTGATCTTAGACACTTTTAAAACTGTACGAAATGCATATTCGCATGTAAGGAGTCTAAAAGGGCATAATTTTTCTCAACAATTATTATTACGTATTTGTTTTATTTTTAAGTATAGAAAAATAAAGTTGTCCAAGGACTGAAACTCAAAAGTTTAATTCTGGGTCGACCGGTCCATAAGTTCACGTAGAGTCTGACAGATAGAAAAATGTTGCGAATCTATTATGTTTAAAAAAAAATTCAACAAAGAGTTTTTGATGAAAATAGTTTTCTAAGTTAACTTCTATTGTCAGTTTAATCCTGTCGACGTCGAACAAAGTTGTCGCATGGAGGAGTGTTGTCTTAATTTAACTTTTTGAATTAAAAAAAAACACTTAACATACGATTTTCTTCTTCTTAAGTAGTGTGATTTAATTATAGCGAAACCTTCAGATTTAAAACTAACTCAATATTTTCATCATAAATTTGTTCTGTTTATATTTGTTTGTAAGTTGTAAATTTTATCATTTAAAGCTCATGCAAATTCTTATAATTTTCAGAGAAACCACACCCACCAAAAATTTCTTTGGTTGACATTTTCGTGCCCTTTGCCAATAAGTTTTTGAATCGATTTTCTATGAATTTAGAATATCACCATCTGTCCATAATTTTTGCTGACAGCAGTTAAACTGAGGTCGTCTGGCTCCGGGAGACAATCATTCAAATTCAATTTTCTTAATGCATTTCAACGATTATTGTCTCAATCAATTTTCAAAAGAAATGTCAACGTTGTCTATTTCTCACTCAGCAGTAATTTGCAGTGAAAGCCAATTGTCGTGCTCTCGTAATGTGGGAGGTAAGAATCATTCCAAGGAAGGGGTGGACATGAGAAGTGAATGAGGATGTGCAATAAACGTCTTAAGCTATCTCTCAGCTGCAGCAACCATGGAAAAGGACTAATTATCCTTCTGTGTCTCAATCTAGAAACTATTGCCTGTTACGACAGACTTATTCTAATGCCCCTTCATGATAATATTCTGTTATTTGGTAACTTAATCCTACACCTCTTCTATTACCACCAGGTAGATGAATTGGTACATTGTTTCGAGAAGAGTTTCAGGGATAATTCCACAAAAGCCTATATATGGAAATAGGCAAGCCTCAAATTTCTCCTGTTTGAAACAGATTTTCTTAAACAATGTAACTTCCAATATTCCAACTGGATGGACCATTTACGAAACATCTTGTAATAGTTCTTGATAACTTCAAAGGGCCAATTAGGAAAATTTGAGGTCAGTTCTAAAGATTATTGAACATCAATTTCTGTTTGGTTTAAGAGGTAGTTACCTAAATATAAGTTTAGCTAAAGTTCTTCCTAATTGTTAAGATGGGTATTGAGATCAGATATAACATAATTAACCGCAATCTTTAGTTTAGAGGGATTTACAAATTATGTAGCTTAAAGTTACAGAGGTGCAATTTTCCTGAAGTGCAAATTTCTGAATTTAGTTGACTGTTGCTTTCTGGATAACAATTGATTTAAAAATAGGGGAATTTGAATGGTATAGTAGCCTCTGGCTTGGCAGCAAATAAAATTCGTAAAAACGAAAGAAGACGAGTGCAGGGTACAAATATACCCTTGTTTTTATTGTGGAACCAAATAGCGCTACAAATTTACTTTTAGCGAAAAATCCACTCTGATGCTGGGATAAAAATGCCTAAAGCCCAGTTCCAGAGGGCTTTATATTACCGACCTTTACCACTGTCGGACTTGGTCTGGTGTTAGATCAAAGTGTACTTGACTTCCTTTCCATTTTCCCTTTTGAAGAGGCCGAAGACCTTCTTCCCCCTGACATCCATCCCTCCATCCCCACTCCAACAAGCCAGTAGAAGACCCACTTGCTGTTCATGCTACTTACTTCCGACCTGTAACATTATCTGGGAAAATAAGGAAAATTACCGAGTCGGTGGGAATAAATCAGGACTTGAATCGATTTTATTAAGGTTCTGCCGACGTCTTTAATTTTTTTTTTCTTCCTCATTTGATACGTGGGATACGTGTGCGCTCTCACTCAAGCAAGGGCTGTAATTTTAAATGGGAAATCTGCTTACGTGGGTAGAGCCAGGTAACATGGGGCTTCCGGCAGTTTTAGAACAGAGCACAACTGATCCATATCCGCAGTTTGGCGTGCCAGAAGCACGATGATTTTTAGATCCTTGAGACGTTGAATCCCTTCCATCTCATCCAGATATCTCACTTTCCAGACAGGTGTGTTGGTTATTAATTTTGAATTATATTATGCGTAAATCGAGGAACAGGCAAAAAGTTTTCGCCTTAAAGGCGGGCATTTTACATGGAAATATTCATTAACATTAGGATGTTTTTGAAGTTTTATTTTAAATAACAGTTAATTTACTACAAAATTGGCACTAAAGGCATATAATGAGGAATAAAAACAAATTAGATAACAAAAATGTTAAAATGTATACTAGGTATTATAATATAAAAAAAACCGGCCAATTGCGAGTCTTTGCCAGAGTAGTGATATTAGAAAAATGTCTTCATTTTAGAGCTTTCTAACTTTTTTAAAAATAACTTATCATGTATGCCTTTTTTACCATGATTGCTTTAATTCAGGTATTTATGCAAATCCTCTGAAATAAATTTTGAAATTTACCCAAATTTTTGCTCTAACAATGCTGAAATACTTCAAAGGGCCACTGTTCGGCTTTCTTTAGCTTTCATCATCCTATAAAGGACGTCTATTAGAAGAATCTAAGAATCTATTTCCGTTCATCCTCCACTTCATTTTTTTCTCAAAATTTCCTTATTTTTCCGCAAGACTGTTTTTATGGTTAAGGTCAGCTTTATATCACAAAAGGAATCAATCAAATTATTGGACGCACATGGTGCTCCCAGCCGGGGATTGTGCCTGGCCGGTTCGGTTAGGGATTGGGATTCGGGAGTTCTAGCGTTTTATTCCCGTCATATCTTCGACTGTTATTCTTTGCCATGAATAAAACGTTAAAGGCTAGAAAGCGCCCCAAAGTTGACGAACAAATCCTCAATGGCGCATAGAATTTATTGCGGTCGGTTCGGGGGATCCGGGCAGATGGAGGAACTGCGGCACGGATGGGTCAAATATACCCATGGACCCTGCAGGAGACCAAATCCAGATCGATTTGATAATTGCAAATAGGTTCATTGCCTCTCAAACCCTCTTGCCCTTGGTTGCTCCTGTCCTCGACAGTCCACCGAAAAAGGGACACCGAGCAAATGCGTGCGGATTAAACTTCAACTTCTCATGGTGATGGCGCAGAACAAAAGTTTTCCAATAAATTTATCAAAGGGAAACTTTTATGGACTCCCGAGCCCATTCAGAGTCTTTTGGCAAATTTGTCATTTTCTCTATCTTCGGTGTCGATCTGAAACTCGGCAAACTTTCGAGGAGCTCCATCGCCATCAGGTTGCTTTGCTCTGCAATTTATTCAAAAGGTCACAGAAGGAAAAAAAAGATACAATTTTTAATAATCCCCGTCACTGGCCCTGACGTCTAATGAATTCGAGTCACGGCCAGGGGTGTTGCTCTCTAGCTCATTACCAATTGTTAGTAGCTATCTTTGCAATTATTTTGGCACGGAGTCCCTTTCCCTCTGGCTGAGGGGCAGCTTCATTTTTAGCCCTTTAATGTACCAGATACCCTCGTAATTGCTAATCTGCCAAATTTATGGCTGTTTAGCGCTCGAATAATTCTAGACTTGCCGCCGGGGTCGGGGGACGTGTACAGAACAGTGTCAGGTCGAAGTAACTCTAGCAATCTGTCTCTATCTCTGTTGTAATTATGCAAGAGGATTGCGAACGACCATCGTTCCGCGAAAACAAGTCTCCTTATTCAGACTTTGAAGCATTGTGGGTATAGTCATGATGAATGTAAGTACTAGAGAAAATACACACTCAAATGTTTAGAGGATAAGTTTAATTTATATACACCAAAGTTTATGGTTAGCTTAGATTACTACATTTCAAATTGAACAAGACCCGAGATTTCTAACTGCTCTAAAAAATGGAAAAGAAATACTTAGGAAGATTGTTTCTGATTTATTCTAAAACTTTAAAAAATAGTTAGATGATGAAGAAGGTTTTTGTTCGAGAAGAAAACATGACTTTTACCAAAAAGATTATTGCCTCTGAAAGACAAGACTTTTTAGTATCTCTTATAATGCACTGTTTTAACTTTCAAAAATAATGTTTCTTTTTTGTCATTTAAACTTTATCGTTTCACGAACTCTTAGTCCCTCGTGATGCAATATACCTAATACAATTGGTGTCAGAAGTAGAAACGTGTTCGAAATATAAGATGATATTTTCCGGTATTTCATTTACTATAGAGATTGTGAAAACTTTTTACATTATCATAAGGTACGTCTATATCTTTAAACTAAAGTAAAACAATATTTCTAGTCATGAAAACTTTTATGTGGTAAAGTAAAAAAATGAGGCCTTTTCTGTGATCCGATTCACGTTAAAAATGAATCGCATTTGAAAAATCTTATTCTGATCATCTATTGTGAATATTCCTGATATGTGGAAAATTATTCATTCACGACACATTTTTAAGTGAAACAGCATTTTGTGAGGTAAGTGTGAAAAAGTAGTATAAAAAATGAAAGGAAAGAAGTATGTATAGAATCGATTGTTTTGTGAATCCGAGTAAAACAATTTTAATCGATTCACGTGAATCTCGGAATAGCGAAAGTTTAGTGGACATATTTTTTCATGTCAAGTGCGTCTTAGAATAGATCCCAATAATAGTTTTATATACGTATAACGTTATTAATGGCGGGATGTAAAAGTGAAAGAAAAGTAATTTAAACTAAATATGTTCGGCACCTCCCCTTACTTTAATTGACTCGGCGAGTTCTAAAGGATTTCTTTCTTGACTTCGTTTTAGCTAAACATTAGCATTTGTCTCAGGGGGGCATTGAATAAATTTTCTTCCAACTCTTTTGCTATTCCCGGCTGGAAAAGATCGGCTAAGATGAGGAGCAGACAACAATTAATAATTCAAAACTCAAACAGAAAAGTGTTTGACCCCCCGGAATGGAGAAGTTTTCATGGGTAAATGAAATTTTCGGAAGGAAAGCCATCGTCATACTCGCTCAAAGTACAGGCGAGGTACCAACTCGTAACCTACTGGCATTTCATGAAGTGCGCTTAGGCACGTAAGGAATTAATGCCGGTGGAAGGTGCCATGCTTCACACCCACTTCTCGCCGCGGAGAGTGGTGTGGCAAAAGAACCCTGGCGCAATGAAAGGCACTCAAGAAAATTATGTTCCCGAGAGCTTTTGAATATGCTAATTGCCCCACTATATAAGCGAAAAGCGCGGGGCATTAAAATTCATTTATCATTTTCCGAGCACTTAGCCACCAATGGCGGGGGCCGGGGACTTCTTATTGCGGAATGGCGGGATATTAAAAAAAAAACATGATAAAAATTAAAAGATGGTATGGTGAGATGGTGGCCAAGACTGAAAACTTGGGGGGCAGTTTTCATAATTATTTTGGCGGCATCCGATTAGCAGCTAAATTAAAATTCGATAAGGAGGTTTTCGTTCACGCCTCAGGGAGGAGGACGAAAAGCAACTTTCTAATATCGCACCCTCCAGGGGGTTCGTGGAAAGATGCTTGTTTTGTTTTTTAAATGTTATCACGATGAGTAACAGATTTTGATACATTTTATGCGATTCAAACGAAGCGAGTGCGGCAAGCAAGCGAAACTTGAAGGAAGTTTTGCAGGACGCCCTGCCCTTTCCAATCGAAAATTAAGGCGGTCTTAAAAATTAATGGGAATTGAGAGAACGACAATCGCGTGCAACTGAACAGCCATGTGATAAAGTAAAATATGCAGGAAAATAATAGGGGTTCTAATTAATTTTTTGTTTGTTTTAATTAAGCCTGAGTGCTTGAGTTTGATTATATGGATGATTAGTTACCTTGAAATATATATGTTTTATATATTCAATTAAATAAATAGGTTTTATGGAATATTTGTACATTTGCCACTCTAATACTTTTCCATCTGTCTGCTTTTAGTTGTTCTAAGAATTTGTCTGCAAATAAATTGGCACTGAGAAAAAAAGTAGGTACTGGTAATTTAAACAAAACTGGCTTTTTTTCACTTTTCTATCAAAAAGGTTTACTTACAATCAAAATTAGGTTAGAGGTTAGAGTATTCAAAACGACAACGCTATAACCAAAATAAATTGTTTGAAATTGCTACTGGTTGTTTTCAATAGTAAATAGTATAAGGAAATTTTTTAAAATGATTTTAAATCCAAACCACTCGTCCGCTGAAATTTCCACTATTCGCCGTGACAGAAGAATGTCGGTTTTCGGGTACTATCAGAATTGACAGAAATTAGTTAACATTTATTGCTGAGTTTGGATTTTAAATCAAGTACATATTTTTGACTTCGACTTGATTGCGTAAATGTAGAAGATATGATAGATTTCTGAAAAAAATACGCTTAGTATTCAATATTATATTATAATCAGTTATCCCGAAAATCCTAGAGCCCTATAATTTACCGAAATTCGTGGAAATTATATAAAGATAGGTATGTTTTTTGATTTAAAATGTTATCGTAATTGAGATATTAAGATTTCTAACTCAATACTAGGACCAGAAGTGCTAAATTTAACAGAGAAGTGGATTTGTCCGAGTTCCAGGTTGAGTTAATAAAGTAGATTCCAAAATACCAGATATTCCAGCTGGTGTATAGTAATGGTGAGAATTAGTTGATTGCATAAACTGGATAGACAAAGTGCACATGTGAAATTACATACACAATGCACTCGAACTAAGGTTTCAGCCACATTCCAATTAATCGTCCTCAAACTGGCGTTCATTACTGAGAAATTTCATTAGCCCAATTCGAGGGATCCCATTTGGTAGACATGTCCCATGGTGATGTCGAGGCGGCCCGATCTCTAAAGGATGCCATAAAATAAGTAACTATTGAATCGGGTGAATGGGGCGCCCCCGAGTGGGGATCATTTACGGAATTTATGCGCCCGACTGTATTAGCTCTCGACTTCTTATTTCACAATAAAATGTGTTTGTGTAGCGCTTTATGTCTGAGCTATTCCCGGGGAAAAGAAAAGAAAAGTGGTATAAAAATGTGCACCCCTAGCCCAGTTTTATTTTCGGTTGGGACTTTTATTTGTGGAGCACAGCATCCATGCCGTCGCAAATCTTTAGGCTGGCAGACGCTGGAGAGCAGCCCGCTAGCACTTTAAGCCATTGCCGCCTATCATTGAAAGAAAACGGAAACAAATCTTTGCAATATGAAAGAGCTCAGTCGCTGCTCATGATCATATGATAAGCCGAGACTCCTTCGGGGGGACCTTCGTTATGTCGGGGTCAATAAAAGATCTCCTTCATATGTGCTCAGAGGAAGGCTTTAAAAAATTCACATCGGGAACAAGCGGGAATTTATCCCATTTCGTCTTCCGTTCGAGTCATTCGTTTCTCACAAAATTCAAAATGGGTTAGGGTTTCTTTTTTTTTTTTGGGGATTCCCTACTCCTTGGAGGGTTGGGCTGAAGCTGTTTGCTATCTTAATCTTGCAAAAAAACGAATAGAAATGTGCAAAACAAGGACATTCTATTTTAATAAAGTGAGAAATGTGAATGGCTTGGTATTCGGGCGCTCTGCAGGACATTTTCCGGATAATGGCTCTTATACGGCACTGATGGTGGCCAAAAACGACAAAAGACATAGCCAGGATTTCGTTCAGGAGCTATCAATTACAATACAATGGCTTGCTTTCTTTGGTCTTTCTGCATTTTTAGATTTTTCCCTTTCGTTAACACATTCGGTTTATAGTTCAGAGGATAATCCAATTTGACCTTTACGACTCATGTTTTTCATGTTATCATTAAAATGCATATACAAATTATATTACTTTCGTTTTTAACAAACAGTGGTCAAAAGCAATTTTGCCGAACAATTAATATTTCATTTCTATAGAAATGAATGAAATTTAATTTTTTCCATAAACATACAATGATTTCTATGTTAGTTTACCAAATTATGTTTTCGTAAGATTACTTAAAAATGTGCTCTTGAGGGTAAAGAAGTAAAAACAAATAGTGGCTATAATTTTTGGAATCTTTGATTTTAAATGTGATCTATGTAGGTACATACATATAAGTATTTTTAAAATTCAAGAGATTGATTTTAAATAAATTAAACAAACTGATATATAGTGGTTTAATTTTTTGGGACTTCATACAATATGTACATATGTTATTAATTTGAAAATCTCGTTGGATTGTTTTTTTTGAGATGTTAAAGGGCAATGTAAGCAATAAATTGTGCCAATGAGAATTAAAATAATACAAATACATTGTACATAGAGCAAGAATTTAGATGATAAAAATAATTTTCATATTCCAGCTAGGAAGAGATGTTTTAATCCCTAATCTAGTTTTTCTTTTAGAAAAGAAAGTATAATGTTTGCATCAAAAATTGATTTTTTTGAACTCATAGCCCTTTCTAGTGTGAATCTATTTCTACCTATTTGACCTTAATATGACCTCTTGGTGTCGTCGACTACAATTTAATTATGAGAATGTTACTTTGAAAATACACCCTAAGTACATCAAACAGTGCAGATTTAATATATGTATATTTTTCTCTCTGTCCATGTACCAAACTCCCTGAGTGTCCCTCAATTGGGTAACGACTTTTCTTTTTTCTCAAACATTTTTAATTAATTTTTTCATTCAATTCTCACTTGAAGTCATATAAATTTTATCATTTTCAGTTCTACATCTTAGCCGTCTTTGAGAGAATTCCAAGAGCTAAGGGAATTTTTCCGTTAAGACTTTTAAATTTAATAATTTATATTTGCTGGACAGTTTCCTTTAGAAGCTCAGCTCAAATTCCGGTGCTACAGTGCATCTACAATAGTGCATCTACAGTCCACACCATTCACAGGCACTTATAAAATCGATTTTAAATGGAATAATGTGTTTTCTTCACTTCTCCTCTAGCCGGGTGTACTCTGGGTTTAACCCTTTTACTTAAAGTTACTCTACACTCGTCCAAAGGACAGAAAAAGTTTTGGAGTCGCATAGAATCAAAGGACAGGGGATTCTTGCATAAAAACTCTCAGACTTAATTATTGCATTTCTTAAGAGGGATGAAGGGGACAGAAAGAAGGGAGAAAAATCTAAGGAAATCCTTTGCCCGTTTTTTTTTTAGATGGTAGGGCAGGAACCCTTACTAAGGAATTAAACGAATTTGTATCCCAGAAACGTTCATAAATCGAGCACGTACACGTCTAATGCAGACGTTAAACAAGGACTGGCCAAAGCCATTTTCGTAATAACATTTTCATGTAGTTCCAGTGGATTTGAGCCAATCGAACGTGTACCCGTTGGCTTCCAAGGAATCGGCAAGTGTGAGTCCGGATAGAGTTCATAATGTAAAAAAAAAAATTCCCCGCTCTGAGACACTTCCGCTAATAGCTTTTCCAAATTGAAATAACGTTGGGGTATGCAACCTCTGCAATTGCTATCTTTGCTACTTTTATGGTTTTTGCTGCAAAATTCTAGTTTAATTTATAACCTAAGAGTTAAACAAACTGCGGGATTTTGAGAACAGTGAATCTTTTTGCCCCTTTGAGCGTTTTATATCCTTCGCACTAATCCTAAACCACAGACGCATTTACTACAGCAAATGAAAAATGTAGCGAGCGAAAATAATAGTGAACATGGTGAACGCCTCCAGGAAACCTCATCGTTCCATCGTGTCCAGGAATAAAACGTTTGCTTTTATTCGATTTGAAAAAAGATACGAAAAATAAAATAAAATAGAACTCCCTTTGGCGCTTGATAGCTCGTTGGCAATTTTATAAATGTTGAAGCTCTCGCAGTGATTGAACCAAATCCAGCACTCTCTGGTCGAACAGAAAAATACAAAATCGCGCACTGTACAAACGCAATTAATCCACATTGTTTTAGTGAATGATACTCAAGCGGGGGTTAGAGGGTTGGGTTTTGGTGCACTTTATCGCTTATATTCGCTCTCCACTAAAACTTTGCTTTCCTGACTATTTTTCGCCCACCCCAACAACTTTAGGATACCATCACGGGAAAGGACCCGAAAAAGGCATGCTTTGGTTGAAAAAAAATTCACGAGCTCTCGTTGTCGTCGTCACTGAGGTGAAACCCCCATTTCAAATACGAAAAACCCCTATAACCCCCCAGATCGCCCCCACCTGGCTTCCAACACTTTTCGTCTTTCTATTCGGACGGCTCTTTTCCATCTGAAAAATGCTAATTCCCTACAATTTGCATATTTTCCTGTTGAAAGGGATAATTAAAATAGGTGCCCTGCATCGTGCAAAATGTTTTATTAGATGAAATGGTTAATTGGAGTGTTCCAGGGACGTGGGGCCAGTGGTGCGGGGTTGATCCTGTTTTTGCCTTACGATTCCCCCCTCCTAAACTACACGATTCCATGGGGAAATTAAAATATATAAAGGGTAATTTCTAGCGTCAGTGATGTTGCTATTGAATCAGTGGGTGGGAGAATTTATCAAAAGGTTCAATGTTTCATATTTGCTTTTGTTTTACATAATAAAATAAAATACCAGACAATGAGGTATTTAATTAATTGTAGTGCCTTAATAATGCTTTGAATGGCACTGGTGAAATTAACTTGAAATTATAGGGAAACCGCAAAATAATTTTACTTGGAAAATTTGTATACGAGGATATAATGAACCCTTTTCCGTGTTGCTAAGCTTATTGAATAGAGGAACACATTCCTTTTAGATTTTGAGCTAAGAGTATTCTGCGCAATTAAAAAACTTACAACAACCACATGTTTCATAGTTAGCTAGCAGTACACATTATTATAATTATAATTATAACATAAAATATTGGGTAAATTAGGAAAACTTAACGTAGTAAAATTAAGTTTTTACGAATGTACTGAATTCTAAGTGGTTTTGAAGAGGAATTGCAGTTTATGATAAATACATATTTATAAATTATAAAATAATGATTATCAAGTATTTTTTTATTTTTGGATTTGTTTAATAACAATTAAGAAGTAATTTTTATTTTTCGATTGGTTGTTAACTTAGACGACAACTAAAAAGATTTTTATTTCGAACAATAAAAAAATAAAAATTTCCTCTTAATCATTATCGATCGATCGAAAAATAAAAACTACTTGATAATTTTTATCGAGTGACTGAAAAACAAAAAAATTACTGCGTAATCGTTATTGAGGGAAAAGTAAAACTTACCACATAATTGTTATTATAATTTTTAATTCGTCGAAAAAATTAAACCTTCTCCTTGGTATATAGTGATGATTTTTGGATTTAAGTTTCAGAAATAAATTGTTATTTTCGGTACTTGGATTTTAAATATGCTTTATATCCTAGTAATACCTTTTATACCATAAAAAAAATCACTATCTGTGCAAAATCACGTGCATCAATTTTCTAAAAGGAAACCAACCGTGTTCGAATTGCGGTTCTGTCACAAACTGGAAGATTGACAGATGGACATGTGGAAAGATAGACAGAAAAACAAGGCGTTTGAAATATAGGAGTTTCATTTTTATCTTTTCTACAAAGCTCTTAAAAGGGGCAACTTTTGATACATGCTGAATAAAAATTTTGTGTAGAAGGAAAGTTATGTAAACATAATTTTTCTTTAAATGAAATAATTAAATGATAATGATAATATTAAAGCATAATTTTAGTGTTAATTAATTGGACCAATATTAAAATTAAAAACTCTGTCCATGGCATAGTACCTATACTAAGGGACAAACTCTATCATATCGCTTTACCAAAATGTGGTACAAAAGATTACCTAAAATTGACCATTATCCATGAGATATTCCATCTAGGTATACCTCTTATATTAGACGAAAGTTAGTTAACTATGACTCCCAAATATTCGAATATTCATTAGGCAGCAAAGCTATCCTACCTCAATCTGAAGGCAGAATGACCCGAATTTGCGGAGTAAAACAAACATCCAATTGATGAGCATAAGGAGTTCTATTGGGGAACTGTAACCCGTTCCGATTAGGTTTACATTTGCTTACAAGGCGCCTGCATTTCCCAAAATCCTGAAATTAATTTGCATCTTTTGCTCTTATACCGCCGACAATGTCTTAAACCTGCAAATGTTCTTATCTTAATGACAATTGGTGAACACTTTCTGAAATTTCTTATCGGGCACACCTCTGAATTGGTCCCACGTTCAGGTGAACATCGAAGGAGGGCATATCTCACTTTGTTGCGTCTTCAATTGTCTTAAGAACGATGCTAGAGGCTAGAGCATAATCAGACGTGGAATTAACTGTGAAGTAGAGAAGGAATCTAATCATGCGGGTGCACGGATGAGTTGCTCCTTTACTCCTTTTCAGAAGTTCCAAGATTCGACATCCTTCTTATCGAACGAAAGTTGAAATTATTAAATGAAGACCGCATTACCAACGGAAATGGCACCCTGAGTGCAATTTAGTCCTTATTAATTTGCTTTGGTGAGTTGCACTCTGCAACACCTCTGTGTAATGTACTTCTGTGGTTTCATCCAATTATCGCCATCAGGTGAATTGGGTTAAATATAGAAAACTAATTTTCCCCATCTGACGCTTCAGGCGTTCAATAATTTTCTATTTTGTCACTAGCAGTAAACGTGTCGATTTCATAACATGTTCGGTTTTAATTATGAGTTAAAATACCCCTTTAAGCGAGTAAAATTTTAAAGATAAAATTGAGTTTAGATACTTGACGTCATTTACATGCAGAAAATCGTGCAGGTAGAAAGTGACTAAAAGCAAAGCACAAATTGTATCAAAACATGCATATTGTGTTAAAAGCACACTTTAATTAAGATAAATATTTTATCTGTTAGAATACGCTTCTCCGAAAAATAAAATATTAAATAGCCTGATTAGACTGAAAAGTATGTTTTTATTAGATTTTTTTAATAAAGCTTAGGTTAAGTAAAGTAAGTTATAAAATTGCACTTTGTTTCTGGAAGAATTAAGGACTTTTCCCAAAAACGTATATTAGAATAAAATTGTAAAATTGTACCTTTGCTAGAATATTTATAAATACCAGAGATGAATGAAAAATTTACTTCCAGCACTAAACTTCTTTAATTCTATTATAAATATATTACGTATGAATTCAAACTTACATAAATGAATTGAAATAGAAATTATTTGAACACAAATTTCATTTACCTCTGGGATTATAATTTCGACCCTGGTATAAAAAAAAACGTCTGAAATTGAAAAAAAACATTGTCATAAAATAAAGCAGATATAAAAAATAATTTTAATTGTATTTGTTTGTTATTTAATGCTTTTAAATTAAATTTTCTCTATTACACTAAACAATTAGAAAATAAATTGAAAAATGGTTTAGAATTGCTAAAATTCCCAAAATGGAATAGCTAAAATCATTAAGGGATCTGTGGAAATTAAATTACTTTGCAAACCAATCGCCCATTTCTAACACATCGACATTGAATATTTATTCCTTTATATCCACCTACATAACACTGTTATCGAAAACAGCTCCAAAAAGCCGACTATCACATGTACTTTTGCATAAATAATTAATTTCGACACATAACAGGTGGCAAATGTTCAATTTTCGAGCAACATTAATTTGCCTCAAATTGTTAAGTAATCAAGTTTTAATTGAAATTTTCTATTAACGTCTGCGTAGGTATTAAAAGGATTAAGGAGAGGAATAGTACTGTGCGGTTGGTTGGCAAGGACATGGAATTTTATAAATAAATTCTCTGTGCTTTCAAATAGAAAATTCTTGAAACGTTTGGATAAATCCAGTGGAGAAGTTTTGCATGTGCAGCGAATGTATAATGTCTTTTAAGATAGAATTGTCAGATTTTCTATTTTCTTTTAGGGGGAGAGGAGGAGGTCATGACCTAACTTGATATAACAAATCCGATTTAAAGGCAAATGTCCTTCGAGTGCTCTTATGCAAAAATTGTGCAATCTATTGCAGAAAATGGCATTTTGTTCCGTTCTCCATTCAGGAACTGCCCCTTATCAGCTTTTCATTGAATAATTTTAGCTAAACGGTTCCATTTCGAGTAGTGTCTGCATACTAAAAAAACCATAAAAAACAAAAAAGGATTTTTCTAAAAAATGAAATTCATAGCATTGTGAAAAATTGCCTACTTCGAAAAAGTGTTGGCCTATATTTTTGGTGAACTGGGTCACAAAAAGTGGGAGTGCCTGAATAAACTTTTAATATTAATCAAATGTATCTCATGCAAATGAATACGTAACCACTTGAGTTGTGTATAATGTTCAAAACACGGGACACAGTGCTTGGGACTATTCCCAGCAGAATAGACGGGAAGGACGGGAACGGTGGACGGGAGTGACTCTTGAAGCACGACTGTACGCAAATTGAAAGCTGATTGTCTAAACCTCTTCAAATTCAAGCTGGGCCCCGCTGGGAAGGGGTTTTATGAAAATTTTATGTCCAAAATTCAATTTTCAGTGAATGCCAAATATAATCGTCTGTTCGCAGGTTATATGCACGCAAACGAAGTTTTATCACATATATGGAAACTGTGAGGGCATTTGGATATGAACTTTGCCGGACCAGACAGACAAACAGACAGAAAGACTCCGTGCTGGTCAGTGCCATATCTTTGTTGCAGATACGTGCTGGCAGTCAACTATGATGGTTACAGCGACTTCGTGGGTAACAAAATAAAGTTTTATTTAATGCGATGTGGAACATATTTCACTACGAATGCAGACCACTGCTAAAATAGTCGAGAAATGGTCACCGGGTATGACTCGGTCTGGAATTGAGTTTAATACTTTTCCTCCTGTTCCCTGTCCTTAACGGGAAAAGTTCTGATCAAGTTTTCGAAGCCCTTTTTCGGTGTTATTTACTCAAAGAAATTAAATTTGAATTAGTCACAGGTCGCAGGGAATGAAAACATTTAGTGGGACGTATGTTCGCCCATTTTAACTGAAAAGAGCCTGCAAATAAGTGGGAAACTATACTCAACAAAATCGGGATAGGTACAGAGGGTAACAAACATTAAAACTTGGCTCCGGTTGCACTCAGTAGGAATATTTATGAAGACTGCTCCGGAGTCATGGAATAAATTCATGCACTGCATAGATGCAGATTCTGTCGGCAGTCTATCAAACAGCTACATAAACTTTCTGATAATTTTCATATATTCGTATTAGGGGCGAACTTCCGTAAGGATGCTTATTAGGAAAGTTTCAAAATCTGCGAAACTTTCGGTCGTGGAAAATTTCGTTTATTTTACGAAAGAGTGTAGCTGTTCGACGAAATTTATGCACCATGAATAATTAAGTCGCCTAAGTGGGTATCCCCATATTTTGCATACTTGCTGCATTATTGCATCCATCCGCCGCATCTTATGTATATTATGTGCTCGGTATATGGCCTTTTTTTTCGCGGAAAATTTGATAAATATTTCAGCATAAAAAACCAATACATTTTTAAATCG
This sequence comes from Machimus atricapillus, assembly GCA_933228815.1. Lineage (NCBI taxonomy): Eukaryota > Metazoa > Arthropoda > Insecta > Diptera > Asilidae > Machimus > Machimus atricapillus. The sequence continues at coordinate 12,175,546 of OW121785.1, forward strand.
TTTATATGATGATATATGGGTTAACTGAAGCTATTATGAAAAATATATACCTAATTGGCATTGGTGGTTTAGATTTTTTAAAGGTAACGATATATTTTTAAGATGAGATCAATAATAATATAATATTGGATTTTTCAACTTGGAGGTATAAATATTGAACTTAATATCCGCATTTTGCCAACATGATATTCAAATTTTGAAAAATTTATCGTTTACTTTAAGACATTCATTTTAACTTAAGAAAATCGTATCATGGCTATTTATATTTTCATAATTTTATAATAATAAGTAAAAATCACCAATTTCTAGACTTCTGGACCAAAATTTCCTATATATTCTCTGCCTATTAGTATCTTTTTTATTCTTAATAACAAAATCAAAATTGACGGTAAAAATTAATTTTTCATTCAATTTAATATTGAACCAACAGATGAATTCGATAAATTAATTTACAAGTATTGACTTAAAAGGTTATAATAAAATTTCAGTTAAAATTTCCATTGCATATATTGATGTGCAATTTAAATGTAGATATGTTTTGCTATTTTCCACCAATCGATTACAAATAAATTATTCTAAAAATGCTCGAAACAGATTTAACTTGCAAATATCAGCTGCCACTCACAGGTTGATGTAAGTGCATCCAAACTGTCGCCATCAACACAAATATTCCACACTCCGTCGACAACGCAAATTGACAAAATTCCCATTTAATTGCTCTAAAAATTAATCCGTAAAACAAGAAAGCAATTTTATTCCTCGAATTACACGAGTACTCTCATCCAGTGATGGGGGCGGGCATTTACTTTTTATTGATTCGACCCCCAAAAGCCCGAAAGGGGCATGTGTGCCCCAAGTTTTCACAACATGTCATGAACTGTGAAATTCGATAATTAAAACTGGGAAGAAGTATAGAATTGGAGCAAATTAATTGGGACATGGTTCGTAGGACAATTTTGTGTGTGTCAAGCAATTTAAGGGGTTGTATCGATGTTTTTTCTCAAGAAAATCAAAGCATCTTTTGTAAGGAGGATACGCTTCAAGAGAGCTTACTATATGAGTTGAATAGAAATTGGAAAGCCCACATACTTCTGACGGAATTCCCATTTTGCGTACTAAATAAGGAAAAGTCACATCATTCCTTCCGTAAATAATTCCATTTATTTTCTCGGATATGAAGAAAAGATATCACGGAAGAGTGCATTTCGTCCACGTGAAATTTTACCCTTTTCTTTGAAAAAACGAAGAAAAAAATAATAATAATAAAAATGCCGAATAATGTGCGCTCAAAGAGCGACTACCTTCCAGTGTAAGGCTGTGTTCACATCTTTAAATCAATCAGTACTCCTGTAAACAGCTCCTTCATTCAAAAGGCATCTTCTTCCTTTCTTGTCGGTCTTTTTCAGTGGAGTGAATGAATGAAGTTCTGCCTCATTTTAAATGGAGGAAAATATTTATTTTAATATTTCATAAAGGCAAAGGTATAGGTATAGGTAGGTAGATGGAGGTAAAAAGGGCTAGATGAAACGGTGCCGTGATTTTATTCAAAGTAATTTGCAAGGGGGAGAAGTTTTATTGATGTTTGGCAAATATATCAATTTATGCCCTGATTTCGGCTTCTCTCTCTTCCATTCAAAGACGGCTTTTCAATTGAAATTGCCGAATTGAAAAACTTTAATCTAAATAAAGTTGCTGCAGTTATCTTTAAAATCTATAGAATATAGTTAGTTATATGAAAAGAGTTTGTGTCTATCCCAGCGATATTTGAAAATTTGTATTTGGGACGGGTTTATTGACCCCTATCCATTTAATAAAACGTTTCATGAATGATACCGAATTTGAAGGAAGTTAATTTGATATATTTTATATTATTTTTCCGATATAATCCACTTATGATTTTAAAGGAAAGTAAATTAATTTTGCACAGGACATTTTATTAATTGCGTTTACTGTCACCGCCATAACTACATATACATAGTATAAGGAAGTTTATATCAAACAAAAGGTATTAAGTGTTTCTTGTGATTAACACTCTTCGAATTACGGAATAACAACCAATTGGTATACTTTGTAATACCTCAAATAGCTAAAATGGTAATCACCACTTGACTATGCTTAAACCTTTTAAAAGTTTTAAAGAAAATCACCAGGGACAAGTTCCTTAATTCATTGCTTTCCGGAGCAGCTTTAGTGTCGTCGCCGACACAGAAATTAATAGATAAAATTTTCATGGGGGCATCAAGAAGTGAAAAGTGCAGACGGAAGAGGAGCAATTTCCCTCAGAAAAAAAAAAATATTACGTCCTGGGGTTTTAGGCACTATCACCCAAACTGGCTCTTTCTTATCTTGTACTATCCGACAAGAAACTTTCCGCAGTTCCTTAAAACTCCGCTAAGGAGCTCCTTAGTTGAAAATCTTCCCGTGTGGATGAGGAGGAACTGCGAATGGGACACTACCCGGCGACGTTACCGCGCCTTTTTCATCCGTCGTCGCTGAAAAGTTAATTTGACCACGTTATATCACTTTTAATGAGATAACTTCGGGATTTATTATGACTAAGTAGTTGGCGCGTTAAGTGTTCGCCAGTTGTTTTTAAGTTTAACGGCTCGGTGTATATCACGCGCCGTCGAGCGAGGACATAAACAAAAATATGGACTATAATTTTTAGATGTCTGTGCTCCTATCCCAGCATCCATAGTACAGCACATGAGAAGGAGCTCTCTTGGCACACTTCCTAAGATTTTTGGTCCATTGGAAGGGAGGGAGGAGGGTATAATAATCTTTCCGCCAGTTCCTTCGATTCTATGAGACGATATTTAAAAGTTCGTAATTCTCCCACCAAAGTTTCGTAACTTTTGATTTATCTTGTCGATGAGAAGATTTAAAGTGATATCGAAGAAATTCCACCTCATGCCTCTCAGACTGGGGTTGAAGAGGTCGATGGGATTCTTTCAGAATTCTATTCATCGACGTGATTGCTCTCGAATGAAAAGGCTTTGGAAACAAGTTAACTTCGATGAGATTATGAAAAAAAAAGAAGGGGCATTGATTCTTTCGGTTCGGTAGCAACAAAAATTTCAAATTAAAATTAATTTTACCAAAATTGGACTGAGTTATATAGGGATGGTATAGTCACTGCAAGCAAATTAACCCGTCGGGTCATTTAAATTGCTGATGTTGGAACGCAATAAACAAATTGAGCTGAGGCCTCGGGCGGTGGCCCGATAAGCGGTGCTAATTCAAAAAATGTCTACAGTGTAACCACAGCCTGATAAATTTCATCCGACATATGTAGATACAAATTTCATTTACCAGGGGTTTCGACCCCATACACTGTGTGGGTGATTGCGGTGCAGCCCCAAATGGTCCCATCGCATGCAGAGCCCTAGGGCTGCTTGTTTTATATAGAAAACATTCTAAAACAAAATTTTTTTCCACTTAAAACATAGAGTGCAAGCACACCTCAATTATTCCCAGATAGGTACAATACAACAAACTATAGGACCCTAGCTCTGGTCGACATAGTGCAACAAAGTATATTTGCAGTATCCACCTTCCTGGTTCCTACCACCAGACACCTGATGTTGTTCGGGATAATCCATTATCCACGGAAACCTGGAAAATAATTAAATATAAACAAAGAGGATATTTGGTTCAGATTGAAATCAATTAAACTTATCATACAGCAAACAAGCAAACAGTTGAACGGCGGTGGCGCTGGGTGTTAATCATTTACGTTGATTTCATTATTCAATTATGACCAGTTCATCGTCCCAATTTAGCCCTCGGACGCAATTAAATTATTTTTTTATTTTTTTTTATTATTTTTTTACACGTTACCGAAATCAAAAATTAAATAAATTCAGAAGGGAGTAAAAAATTTTTCACTTAGCTGTCTTCGATTTATTAAAAGCCATTTTTACGTACGTTTTCAATTTACGTTCTGCAGTTTCGTTGACAACGCAGAATAATTGGTTAAATGGCAAATTAACATTTTATGCAGGTGATGCGACATTAAATTGCATAATGCTGCGACGACAGTGACCTGCATCCAAGGTTATTGTCCTCATCAGTGGTGTATATGGATCACTGCACAAAAGTTCTATAGAAGGTATTAAATTTAACAATACTCTATAAAATATTTAAAACGATCGAAGCGAACAATATATTTTATTTTCACGTAACATGGGACTAATTTAAAATTTTAATACCTGATTATTATTGAGGTTTTAATGCACTATTGTTACACAAAACATCAAAAGCACAGCTGGTTTGAAAACAAGAAAAACGAGTGGCAGGGGGATGTAGAGAGATAGATACATCCATAGACTAACAACAGACGTTTTGTTGAAAACGGATATCCTACTCGTAGCATTAAAGTTCTTTTGTGGTCAGAATTTCCCATATTTTGCATACTCATTCTAGTCCTTTGTAGCTATTAACCACAAACATGAATAAAGAGACAAAGCTAATGGTAAAATTTAAAACGATGGCTCAGTGGATAATGCTCAAATAAAAAATTTTTTATCACTTTTTTAAAATACAACTTAAGAACTTATATTTTATAAAATTGGTCTGTGAGCCTTTTATTGGTTTATTTCACATATTAAAATTATTGTTGATACTACGTTATTTGCATTTAATTAAAGTTTTAAAATATTCATTTAAAAGAAAACAATCAAAAACATTCTTATAATTTTGATATTTGAATTTTGAATCCCATTATCAATAAGGATGCTTGCAGTTGCAAGAGAGCAAGAGCTTAGGTTGGATCAATAAAAAGGAAAAGTTACTTTAATAAAAACAGATTTTTTGCTATGTACATATAACGAAAAGTAATTGGCCCTAAAAGCAGATTTTTTGCTATAACGAAAACGAATTAGCCCAAAAAAACAGATTTTCTGCCATAACGAAAATAAATTGGTTGGTTTTAACTCGGTTTTTTAAGTTGATTATAGCAGTGCTACTATGGTTGTTTTGAAGGACATTTTTGAAATCTGCACTATCCACTGAGACAGAAGAATGCCGGTTTTCGGATACTATCAGAATTTATAAAAATTTGTTAGTTTGGTCCGGATTTGTGCATTTATTGTTGAAAACCTTGGCTGAAAACCTGCCAAGTGTTTTGGTAAATGTAAACTTGATTTTTATTTCTTTTTAATAGTCTTTTTTTCTCGGTGTTGTGACTTCGTTCATTTTAATTCAACAAGACGTAAACAATTTTGCAAGTGAAATTTATTTGTTATTTAACGTTCTAGATAGTGTAGTCTTATGAGTTAGAAAGAAGATAATTTATGTGTTGAGACAGTATATGTACTACATAAATTAAAATATAAAAAAATGCCAACTTGACTGGCAGTATATGAACACTACTAAGTTAGGTATTCAAGGTACATATACTATTATGGTGAAACATTTCTTGGGATATGGGGAATAATTTGTGAGACGTACCTCAATTTACGGAAAATGTAAACATTAAGGAAATTAATGTGTGAAAATTGTTCGTGGAACAAAAAATGTCTTTTAAAGTAGCTCTAATTGTGGACAGGTATAGCTTAAGATTTAACCGTGACTTAAATAGAGTCCTATTCAGAAAAAAACTTGAAAAAAGTAGGACAACACTCCGGCTAGCATAGTAAAAATGCAACAAAACCAGAGTAATTATTTCCGGCATGCTTAAGAACATTGACAACATCTTTTTTACTGCACTATCTCCTAGATTTTTTTTTTTTTGTCTTTTTTGGAGTGGAGCAAATCCTGCTTAATCGTGGACTGCAATTTGCAAGTATTCTGCTCAATTTGTAGTTTATCAGAGCACAAAGGGAAAAAATCCGGAACGTTTCAGTTGCCTGAAGACTCAGCGAATACAATAAAAGTTGCAAATTGATGTCATGGCAAAATCAACAAGTTTTACTTTAAAACCTCTATGTTGGTAGCTTTGGGGGGGAGGGGGAGGAGGAGGAGGAGGAGGACATGTTTTAAAAACACTGGAACACATCGCTGCTCCACATTTTTATTTTTTTTTCTAGATGGAATTCGAACCGGGTTACTCTGCTCCAGATGCAGATTTGTAGAGGAGGAGCACAAAATTGTCGTCGCGTCGCGACGTCCGCGCCAGGCGAATTGTTATGCGATGCCGCCCACAAATATCTGGAGCATTATCCCAGCAGTGCTCGAGCTCAAGTGATAGATCACGAATTGAGTGCGATTTTGCTCAAGAATTCATTAATCATGAGATTCTTAAATTACCGAGCTGACGGCCCGTAATGCATATGAATTATGACTTGGCCAACAGTTCCAGAGCGCCGCTATAAATTTCAGATGAAGATTGGCAATATGTGAACATGGTTGATTACACGCCGCCAGAATTTATGGTTACCCCCCGGCCACCCCCGCCACCGCCTGCCGACGCCTGCCGACGCCTCCCGCCGTCATTGTGTCCCACTTGAAACAGTAGTCCCAGACAGCGGTGTTCGGGACCAATCAGGGATTACCCAGTTCTTTGTCTAAAAACTTTCATTCCCGGGCTTATCCTGGGCTTTCCGGGACACGCCCGGGCCACCCCCGCCAAGTCACCAAGAATCATCCAGCCACATTAATTTACCCCCAGCCCCTGGTACGGTGCGCGCTCCGGGAACAGGAGCATGGCCCGGGATGAGCTCAACTCCCGCTGGGTGGGGGACTCCCCGACCATCAGAACCAATATTCCAGAGTCGAGGATGGGAATTATTTAAATTGAAGTGAAATGGAACGTGAAGCTCTGCTGATAAGACAATTTCTTCCTTTTTTTTTGTGCAGAAGGCTTTATGAGTGGGGCTCATTAAACGCCGTCGGATTCCCAAGGACGGAGCAAATAATAAGCCCCTAGGCCAGCCAGCCCTCGGTGATTATTCCCTTAGTTTTGGTCCATTGACTGAACCTTAAAAATTCATTTTTTGTTTTATGCCCCCCAAAAATGACAGTGGAATCGAGAAATCCACAGGGAATTCGAGGATGAGAAAAAGGGCTGACTGTTGGGCAACTACTATTCAAAAAGACTTTAATTTGTAACATTTCACCAGGATAGACCATTTCCCTGATTTATTAAGCCCCTAAGAGCTTCTAAATGATTTCGTAACTCATTTCGTTTTTCCTTTAAAGTTAGAAGTTTATAGAAACAGCGCCCGATTTTGAAATAGACAGTCATCTCGGAATCCAAGGAGCCAATAAGACGCCACCTAGCCTCATATTTCTTAAGGTTTAAGTTAACATCAGAAATGTGCGTTACATGAATGACTTCAAATTTTTTTTATGTCCTCCTCAGATAATGCTGATTAGCTAAGATTGACTCATTTATTTACGTCTGTTTAAAAACTTTTCCGCCTTTTAGGTTGATAACTTCTATACAGTTGGGATTTTCTTGTTCCATAAGAAAAGGAAGAACTGAAGTTATTTTGAACGACACTTAAAAGGGTCCGATACTTGTAAACAACAACAGAACAGAGAAAAACCCAAAAATAGGACGTCTCTGTACTTTACCCTCATATGGGTACTTTGAGCATATGAAAACTGGTTGGGAAAAGTAAACTACGTATTTTCTTTATGGTAACTTCAATTTGAAAATGATTACAGTTGCTTGGAGACAAGGATAAGAGGATAAATGTAAATAAATGTTGCTTCAAGTTGGGTTGGGCAGAGATTTTAAAAATATTTAATATTTTGGTTGAATAATAACAAATTCGTATCTTTTGATACTTGAAATCCGGAAATAAAAATTAGATGAATTATGGAATGTTACCACTATTTACGCAATAAGAGTGAGAAATAATACCTTTCTAATTTGTATCAAATAGGCCATGAAAGTTGAAAAAAAAAAAAATTATTCAGAGTAGGCCTGTTGGTTCAATGTCTAAAATTTTCACAGAATTCATTCATTTATTTTTTGGAAGTCTTGTGTTATACTCAGACAAAATTTTGGGGTGTAATTTTCTAAAATTAATTTGTGTTAAAGAATTAAGAATTACATTGATTTAAATGGCTTCGAAAGATAAAAAAACCAGGGAGAATGCTGCGGAGAAAGAAGAGGCTGGAAAAGGATTAGAGGATAAATCCCGGCGCCGCCGAAGTCGGAGCCGCAGACGTCGGAGCCGGAGCCGTAGGAGCCGCAGTCCTCGGAGCCGCGGCGGCAACCGGAACCCCAGCGGAAGAAGGCGTAAAAAATCGAAAGCGCGAGATTCAGAGTGATTCTGGCGTCGGTTGTTTATTAAAAAAAAAATTGTATTGTGTAAAAATAAATTCCAATGGGTGGTTATCTACATACAAATGAATTTTTTTTTCGAAATTTTATGAACAAAATTTCAGAAACATTGAGTGAAACCCAATTATTATAGAATTTGTGGGGTCCTTTCCGCTTCGAATTAAGACAAATTCCAAATTTAACAGATTTGAGATTTTAAACTTCTTTCCGTAAAACGATTAAAAAATAAAAGAAAAATATATATAAAATAAATGATCATTTACACAGCTTTTCGCAGTGCCAAAAATTTAAAGTACATAATACAAAATTTAAAATTAAAAAAATTAAAAAAATTTAAAAAATTTAAAAAACTTTCAAGAGCAACAAGTCTGACGAACGGGGAGAAATACATATGTGGCGGAAACAAAGCAGGTAGGAGTTCACAAAATTAAGTTAAAATTTTTTCTGAAATAAAAGCATTTAGCTCAGGTGTTTATTTCTTGAACAAATAAATTAATTTTGACTGTAAAAAAATTGATTGCTGACTAACTGACGTTTTATCTTGTGTACATACATTGTACATATCAGTTTGCAGCGATTACAGGATTATTCTTGCATAATATTCCCAATTTCATTTGTCAAGGAATGTGTTTCGAACCTGAAGTTTTTAAGACTATATTTTCGAAATATTAAAAAAACACGTTATTTTGTAGCGTGAAAAAAAAATTTGAAATTCACGTCCTATTTTGGGTAGCTATAAGATGAGAAATGAGAATACCGAATCTTTTAGTTTACATAACAAATCTATAATATAAAGCATGGAAATATGTATATAGTGGACAAAAGTGAAAGATATTAAACATAAAATTTGGCATTCAGATTTTCTAAAACAAGGTAGGAATACGAAATTCTCTATTTTATACCTACCTAAAAATAGATATTAATTGATCAATCCATCAATTTTGTTAATCTCATCATCCAAATGCAACCTTATTGCAATGTCACGAAAGTTTGAATTATGGCCATCAAATTATGATTCTCTTGTCCGGCATAACGCCACAATTTGTGTCCGCCTGATTAGATTTGCATTATCTTCAATTATTTACCAAAATAATGCACTAAGTAGCACAATCAGAGCCCACTAAATCAAGCATCCTTTGCATAGCCCGCCCCCGCTGACCAAATTGATCCCACCTGATTGAGCCGGGCACGCTTTACATTATTAAACAAATTGAATTATTAATGCGTGCGACAAATGCTCGGCTGCTTTATGACCACGCTGAAGCATATTAACATAAATGCATTGGGGCAGTGGGTGGCGGAGGCCCTTTTCTCCCCCGCTTTTGGGGGCGGAGACGTGACAGCCAACCGTCCGGGGGGCTTGATTAGAATTTCATAATTATTCTTGCTGGTATTTATAGCGGCGGGGGTGGGGCAGCAAACCAAATTCTCGCGTATCGATGAACACCGCCGGAATAAACAGGGACCACGGACCTCCGGAACCACCACCACAATTCGCCCCCCTCCCCCTGGATCGATTAGGCACTCTTCCCTCCGCAATTTTCTGTTTATGCTGCAAGTGGAGCGAACATAATTTGCGAGGACATCTCGTGCATGAATGCATTTCAGGTTTATTATAATGCCCCTCTTTCCGCCAATCCGAATCGTGATGCAGGGGCGTTGCGACGCTTAGACAGAATGTTTTGATAAATAAGATAACAAACTCACCGACATTCTAGAATTATTTCTGCATACCGCTCGAGGTAAGCAATTCAGAGGGCATTAATGCTACAGAACCGAATTTCACGAAACGCACATACCTTATGCTTACTTCAAGACGCCTGGCTCCTTTAAGGCTCCTTTTGTGGAGGCTCTCTCCTCGAGGAGCATGTTTAATTAACTGCCTGATGGAAACTTCATGGAATTCAAACGCCTTTGAAGATGATACAATCTGCTTAAGTAAAATATTCGTTAGTGTAAGCTCTGCATATGATGTGGCATTAAGATCTTTGGGGAATGTCGGAATTTGAATTAGTAATTTAAATTGGTAAATTTTGTGTTATTATCTTGAGAAATGTGAATATCATGATGCCAAAATGTGGTTATGATAAAAATTAAAAATAACGAGAACTCTCTAATTGAATTTTAGTATTTGTAATTTTGTTAAATTGTATTTACTTTAACAAATCAACATTTCAGTAATAACACCGCGGATAAGTTAGTGACTTTAATAAAAATAATGTTATTTAAATTCTAAATCTTAAGTTAAGAAATTGTATAGTATTACACCAAATTGTATATCGTTTTTGTTTCTGTTTTCTAATCCTTGTTATGTTCAATTATAATATCTGACTGATGAATCAACGCAGAGCCAAAACCGCTAAAGTTAATTACATGAAATTTGGACAGTAGGTTTCTTTGTTGATGCTCCCACTAAGGATTTTACGAAATTCTTCCCCTAAGGGTTAGAATCATTGATGTAATTTTGCATGAAAATCCTTCGTTTTGAAGATTATTCCATTAAAATTGGTATTTAGTCTTTAAGTGCTTTAAGTTAGAAATTAAGAAAGACGTATTTCAGGATTTTCGAAATTTATGCCTTAAGGACGGATGGTTGAAAATTAAGAATGACGTGTTTTAGAGTTTATTAAAAATCGTCTCCTAAGGCGGTAAAATTGGAGATGAAAATTTGTATGGGAGTTCCGTCAGTTCTAAGGTAAAACCATGAAAATTAAGGATAGATTTTCTTATAATAGATATGAAGCATAGATACTTAATTTTAAACAAATAAATAGTTTAAATACAAAATTGTACTATATACTATTTCTATTAATTTCGAGATCCACGCCGACGAAGTCGCGGGTAGAAACCTAGTAATAGATAGAGGTACGCCTAATTAGTAACTACTTTATTTTTAGAAAAACAAATTATTAGAAAGAGAAATTAATTTTATTCCGGAGAATTCAGATTTGTTTTTTGTGATACATATACATAATTTGTTTCGTAGAGAAGTTTAACTTTAATAAAATATATGTGTATACAAAATTAAAGTGTCTAAACATATATACAAGAACATATATACAAAATTAAAGTTTCAAAACATGGTATTCGTTGTCTGGTCAATAAATAATTATTACTTTAGTTAATGATCATATTTGAATTCTAAAATAATTGAAAAGGATCTGAGGTCATATTTAGTTAGATTTATAACAACTAATTTAAAGTTTTACTGCTAAACGACAAATTCCAACATAAATGGGGCACTATAGACTTAGACTTGCATGTGGGTGGTTGAAGGCTTACTGGCACTCCTGCGCCCTTTCCTTCTTTCGAACCGTGGTATTGACTTACCTCATCTCTTGTAAAATTTATTCACTTTGTCGGAATTTATAACGTGTAGGAACTTTAACTATCACAAAATCGCGACATAGAATAATAATGTTAGTCATAATTTAAACGGGTGAAGAAAATGCCTCTGTCTTTGCCAGCTCCTTGCCGCCAATTTCCCCTTGGAAGAGTTCGGGGCCCAAAGTTTCTGCAAAATTATGCATTTTAGGTATAGCTAAACTTGAATGGAGGTTAGGGCCGAACTGCTTGGTGCAGGAAAAGTGAAACTGAGATTCCCGGGGAGCTGGTTTATTGACGGCCATGTCAGAGTTTCCCACTGAACCCACTAACTTTTCCGGGTTTTCGGGAGGAACTCCAGAGGGCCAAAGTGATATGCGATGGAGCGACGTAGAAGGGCCGAACGGGGGGCGGACGTGGACCGATGTTTTGCGCAAACTGTGCAAGCCTGATGATTTTTGTGGGTGGCTTCTTGTGGCCATGTCACTGGCAGTTAAGCGCTGACCCACAACTTTAATTGTGGAAACAACGAGCAGGGCAATATTTAAGGGGAGTTCTGGACATGATTTTATGTCAAGGGCTTCTTGTAAGGGGGAGTTTTATTGAATTATGAAACTTGGTCGGGTCTTGCGGAAGAAGGTTACTCTCAATACTTTTTATCTTCTTTGGCCCTTTTGTCAGGTAGCGACAGGGGACTTTTCAGGTTGTGTAAAATGGGCTTAAAGTATTTTTAAAGTTTTTTACAAACAATATTTGATTCTGAGAACATCATTTTTTGTTTGACGGAAAAATCTGAGATGTTGATAAATTTTCAACTTTTAACTTCTTTATTAATTTGTTATAACGCAGGAGGAAATTTAATTTTCATGATAGTAAAAAAAGAGTAGTCAAATTTAGTCGAATATCTATCTTTTTTTTTAAATTAAGACAGCTTACTTAAATATTAACAGTTCAAAACGAGTTTACACATTCATTTATATAAATATTTCTTTCTTTACATGATGCTTTTCTCATCTTTATTACTAAAGGTTTTACGTTTATTTTAATTTAATTTAGGTAATTAATTAATTATGTCAATACAAATTTTGCAGACGTTTGTAAAAATGCAAATGGCATGCTAAAAAGGTTTTAAGTTATGAAAACTAAAAATATAAAGATATCTAATTATTTATATCCATGGACCCAATTTATAGATTTAATGAATTTAATAATTGAGTGCGAACTGAATTTAATCGCTTAGTGTAACACTTTGCCTGCTTCATTATTTTGGAAACTAAACGCCGCGATGATGATTTTATTACCAGGCAATGAAAAATATATCCAGAATGACAAAATGATAGCAACGAGTGTAATAGAATTAATTAGTTTTATTATTGTAGCGTTAAAGTTGGGGTAGGATGCAAATTGAAGCTTTTGGAAGACTTTAAAGTTCAAAATATATGAAATTGAATCTACATATACTTTCATGAAGATGAAAATAATTCAATTATTCTCGAAAAAGAAAAAATTGTGAACAGATTGAGTTTGAGGTCCTCTCAATGATTTTGATAAAACTTTGTATGAGCGTTCATTTTGGAGTAAAAAATGAAAAATATATGCAAGAAAAAACCCGTCGGTCACATTTACTTCCCGAGATAAGTAACTGAAATTTCGCAAATAGATTTTTTGTCACCACGATTTTTTGCATATACATATATGTACATACATTAATTTAAGAACATTTTCACTTTTTCATTTCAAACATTTTTTCAAGTATCTTTGAAATTCGATTTAAAGGTAAATATTTTTATAAAATGACAAATCGAAGTAACATAAAATGTTTCATGTTTTCAACACTCGTGTACATTTTTTTACATTAGACGGATGGAAACCATTTTAATTTAAAGTTTTTCCAATAATTTTCATCAAAATATTGAGGGAACATGGAGAAGTTGCGGCTGAAAGCTATCACTTTTCAGAAGTTTAAAGTTAATTATCTCAGGAAATATATAAGTGACTGACAAATTTTTTTTGCATATCCATCACTTTTGACTTTAAACGAATGTTCCGACAAAGTTTCATCAAAATCCATGGGAAGATCTCAAACTCAATTTATGCCAAAAACAAAACACACTAGTAAATTTACAAAAGTTTAGCTGTCTCATGACTCATGTGTGCGCCACCCGCACAAATCGAAGTTAATGAATCGTTTTAACTTAGACTGCACACTATAGATTTATATAACTTCTTATAGTGTGTACAGCCTATGATCCTCTAACGAGAGAAGAACTCTGAAAAACGACTGTAGAATTGAATGATTTTAGTGATTGGTTTGGTATGGAGTCAGAGTCGCCTACATAGTCAAGGTCCTGTTCCTGTTTTTGCAATCAGTTCAAGACAAATGTCCTTCAGCTGTAAGAAAACAGAGTCTGAAGGCAATTCGGGAACAGATTCTTCAAAATGAAGCCCTTGGATAAAATTGAAAAATGAATTAAAGGCCGGCGACCTATATTTTGTTCGTGGGTAGGACTGAAGTGGTTTTCGGTTTGGTTTTCATGGCCGTGATTGCCGAATTACGGGGATGCTTGGGGAGAGGTGGGTATGGGCTGGACCAGAAGAGAAGATTAAAAAGTGAGTGATGCCGGGAGACTTTTCTTAGAAAATCTAAGGGAAAAGATATAAATCATGGTACTGTTGAGGCGTAAAATCGCTCACTCGAGACGCTCGTCTCTGTAAACTTTCGAATAGTCCTGCCTTAAGGAGTTCGGTGTTACATTTTTCGGATGCTGGTCGTATGGACCGGCAGGATGTACTGAAAATAAAGTCTTTAGAAAGGAACTTATTCGTTTCATCAGCTGGATACCAGGAGGAGCTTTTTATGCTGCGCATGTCCTTTTTAAGCTCGGTCCCCTTCAGGGGTACGATTACGTTGCTATCTTAAGGTACTCTCCTTGTCGCACCGCGACAAGCGTATTTTTCATAGGGGCAGACGCCCGGAATCTGAGCTGCTCACTTCTGAGATAATTCTCAGCTAATGTAGGCATCCACCCCGAGATGCACTTAATTTGCACTGCGGGGAATGTTCGTCACGTGTAATGTGCATCGCTTAAATGTTCGCCTATCGTCCCATTGGAATCGATGCAAATGGAAATATTAAATATCGTTGGGTGCAATATTTTACGTGAATTTTTTTTTTCTTTTCGTACTTCAGTAGAAAGATGCTCGCTAGTCCTGGACCATTGGACATCCCCGGGGATGGGCGGAGGCAAGGAGGGGGTATGGTTTATTGCAGCGCAGGGATTCGGGTAGAAGTAGAGGCGCGAACGTGTGAAAGCCATTCCCATGAGTATCTTCCGCTTTTCTGGATTTTCCTTATTTTTTTGGCTGAATATTTGATGGGAGTTATTTTTCTTGGGGATATCACAGCCATATCGCAGCACTACGACGATGCAATTACATTTTTTTTTTTTGCTTCTTTGCTGCTACTTTGCTGATATTTTTTCTTGCTTTTGTTTAAATGGACTTCTTTGTGCGTTTGCTTTTAGAAAGTAGAAAGAAGCAGACACAAATCCGAGCCAGTGGCGCGCTGAAGGAATTCTGGAGAATGGGGGCAGGGGCTTGGTGGTGGTCGGTTTGTTGGTCGGACGACGCGGAAAAAAGGGAGGAACAATGTAAGAGTGCCCTCTTACACAAAACCAGGTCAAACGAAAGTTTGCGACATCCTAATCTTATTCATCCGCTAACAAAGGATGAATGTGGTCGGTGTATTATTTCAAAGGGATCTACAATAAAAGGAGCACTGCTGCTGCTCCTCCGTCCGTTTTATCCCTCTATGCCACTGCTCTCGTGCTCAATTAATACAAGCCACGGATAAAAAAAAATAACTTTACGTGACAACAAAACTTCTCCATATATGTATTTATTTGTGTCCCCGTGGCGGCGCTAATTGGGTTATAAACTATCGTCCTTCAGGGGAATTAACTTTCCATTCAGCGGGATATCATCACTCTGTTTTTCTGTTTTGACATCGAGGGATTTTGCCGCAGCTTCCTGAGCTGAGTGTCCTTTTAATATCTTCTGGTTGACTTGATTAAATTATTTTTGCTGTGATTGAAGCCAGACTCGCTGATTTGACTTTTGCCCTCGTTTTTTTCAGTATAGAGATAGTTCATTTTGTATGTTTCTAATTGAGAGAAAAACACTTTTTCTCTTGTTTCAAGTATAATGCAATTTTAAAAAGTTTGTTTGAAGTAGTTTTGTCTGATAATACCACGCCTGGTGAATCATAACAGCTAAATAAACTATGATTTTATTTTATACCAATCTTTTACTAGAATAAAACAATATATGCCGCATTCATCGGTTGTTTTAAACAAATTGCATATTTTGCTAGACTAGCAAAATTTCGTTTTTAAAAATTTCGTTTTTCATTTACATTTCCTAACTTAGTTTACTTAAATATTACCTAGTCAAAATATTTCGTTAGCACATATTCGAAGGCATAAACGCGACCAAATCTAGGTCAAATAGCAACAGGCATGAAAATTTAAAAATACGACCTTTTGCAGGCACAACAGTTTAAAATACGCTCGTTTGTTAGAATTTACGCACCAAAGCGGGAATGATAATTTAAATTACGTCATTTTGTTAGCACATACGCGCCCAAAACAGGAACGAAATTACGCCCGATTTGCAGGCAGTCGAGATATACGCTTACAGTGTTTACTGCACGAAGGTTGTTATGATACTAAATACTAAGTACTTTTTAACCACTTCAACAATACGGTATGTATATTACTTCATTCGCACTTTTCTGGGTCGTTAAATTTTTATAATGGCAATAAACTTATTTGTTTGTTGTGGTAGCAATGTGAACCGTACCTAATTTGGGCTTTTTTGGGTGAGTTCGCATTTACATATGCGTGCCTGTAGCGAGCTACATTTTAGTAGCTTAAATTGTTCGTCCTGTTAAATTTTTATTAGGGTTTTAGAGCTTTGTTAATAAGACAAAATACATATTACTTTAGGATTATGAATATTTTGTTGTTGGTATTTATTATTGAGTATCTATTAATTTAAATTAGATATACAAATTTCGACAGATTATCTTTGTCGTTTTAGGTGCTAAAATTAGGTGCTTAAATATGTCGGATAATAATAAAACCTCCGTTGTTCAAACAAAATAACAAAATATTTATCCAATCAAGTTGTTATTTATGAGGACAAAACAAAAACAATCATACGACACGCACATTTATCGTCAGAATTTTAAAAGCATTTTACACCAACCGAACGTGCATTTTCACGGGGTGTCGTTATTTCGTAATTAACCTCAGGAATAAATTGGTGGAAAAAAATAAACAAAAAAAAAAGAAATTATCGAAATTTTTCGAATTTAAAATTCATCGGAGTCTTTGATGTGGGCCCAATCGAAATTCAGTTGAAATTAAGAATAAATTATATCCTCTTCGAGTATGCAAATTAATTCATTATCCTCTGTCTCCACTCTCCGCTGAGATCAATAATTTTTTTTCCCAATTTTCACCCCGATTTGTTAATGTTGCGCAGTTTTTACATTTTCACACTGAAAATTTCATTCGTTTTTTCGAAAAGACATTCATTTTCTCAGGGAATTATAAAAATTACAAAATAAAAAATATATGAGAGAGGGTTAAATTAAGTGGTTGCTTTATGCGTCTTTTATCCCCACCTGACTTAATGTGTTTCATAAAAATATTAAATGTGTGGGAAATGTGATAAAGTGGGAAAAAAATGCCATCAGGAAATAGAGCAGTTCCCGCAGTGGATAACAAATTCACATCCCCGTCAACGTCTTCTCACACATCTCAGCTTAACCACGAAATCTTTTCTGTTTCCGAATATCTTTAGCATCTTTAGCTAGAACTAGGTGTGCGGGGGCGGCGAAATTATTTGAAGTATTACTTGGAATCGTCGGGCATCTCGCCAATTGGCTCCCCTAGATATTTTCTTTTCGTTACTAAGTTGACAGGTTGCTCTGACTGGGACCGTAAAAATTGAAAACTTTTGGACGCCGGCTTTGTCGTCCATTTGGAATTTATTGGCATGCATGTAAGTGATTTCGCGCGAGTTCGCTAATTTATTTGCGTTTTCACTCATTAAACCGCGACCAATGCGACCAGTGGTCAGCAATGCACCAGCTGCATCAAGTTGCATCAGTTGCTTTGCTTCAGTTGCAACGGCAGCAAGTGGCGGTTGCGCTCGTTGTTTATGTTTTATTCGACAAATTGGTTTCCCTCCATCTGATGATTATTTGGGGCTTTTTGCAGCATCCTGGGCAAGATTGAGTTGCCCCCCCCCCCCTCTCCCCCCATTTGGAGCATGAAGTGGGCTCCACAGAATTTATTTAGTCACTGGACTATGGATGCTGCAAAAGCCCCCGTAAATATTTACCCAAGTCATTTGATTGAAGTGAACACTCTGCTTTGTGTATAATTTACTATGTATTTTCAGATTGCTCAAATCGCTTCTAGGACGCTTTGAGAGCAACTTCAGTTGTTGGTTAATTCCGTGACAATTTTGAACAACTCTGGAGTTAGCATAGAATTGTTTACTCCTGTTATAATAAGCTTTTCAATATCAATAAAATTATGTATATTAGAACTATTACTTAAAACTGTTAAGATTTAAGTCGTTTCTATATTTATAGTTCAATTTAAATTCAATTGTTATTGCCATTAGTCTTAAAGAATAATTTATAAGGCTATACTTGTTGTTTGTATAATTTCAAATAAACCATGTCTATGTATATGAATATCACACGCGCATATTTTTGCATCCATGCAATACTTAACCCTAAATTTATTTTCTAAACTTCTATTTGATAATAAATTCGAAGTTAGTGTTCTTAAAAATCTCAGTTTATAGGAATATACCAATTTTTATAGAAATCATAATAAATATTATATTCGATTAAAAAAAGTTATGATGACAAAAAAAATTAAAACTCACATCTGATTTTAATTTTTAATAACGATATAGCGACGTAAAATTAATTATATTAAATTTTGCAAGACCAGTTTTATTATAAATTGCTTTCCTGTTTTTTGAGGGTTGATAAATAAAGGCTCTTACTTGAAATTAAAAAAAAAAAAACAGAAACGTTTTTCAAGCCATCAGGTCGATCAAAAAAATGCGATATAATTGATAAGTATCAATCGAAAACGTTATCAATAAAATATAATAAAAAAACGAGTACCTCGATGTGGACCATCGAATATTTTTACTAAAGAGTGTTACATTGTCGTTTTATATCAAAACATAAATTGAAACCAATCATTGCACTCAAGCATTTTACTGAAAATTGCGGAAAACGTAAATTCATGACTATTTCGGTGCACATTCCAATTTTAAAATAAGCCGAAGTGGAAAAGTCGAATGTGTTGACGTGGATGGCGGCGGCGGGTATGTTGATGCTTAAAAAAAAAAAAAACCCCGATAAAAATTCCGTCGCGTGCGCCCAATAGTCCTGGACTGCATCTCCATAATATATAAAAAAAAAAAAAGTGGCCTCTTCATTAAGCCGCAGCTCGTCGAATATGCGCTGAGTGCACTTTGAAGATAGGCCACAGAATTTTTGGCCGAGTGGTGAGTAAATTAAAGGCATAATGCAGTCACAGAATATGGGCAAAGGCGAGCAGATGGGTTTCATTTCACCTCAGTTTTCGCGGAAATTTTTAATTATCAAATAAATATTCATTTTATGCGTGTTCCCTGTCTTTCAGCAGGATGGAAAAGTATAAAAAAACAGTTTGAGATATATGTATATACGCGAAATCAGAGGAACATCTGCCTTCAGTAAAAAACAAAAAAAAACAAAAAAAAACAAGAGTCAATTTGGATGCTGCTTTTAATCAGAGCCCCAGAGTCAGTTGAGTAAAGTCACCGCGAAAATTTGCGAAACATCTGAAATATGCTTAAGTGTAAAAATGGGGTCGTATCTGGAAGGCGGGCGGTACGACGAGCGGACGGAAGGAGCCACGCACTTCGATATTTTCAAAAATAGAACTACCGCGCCCCACAGAATCATATCATTTTTGCATTAACAAATGATGGGCTCCACGCAATAAAACGCCACATGCGTGCGCGCTCTTCTGCCGCTCTTTTAACGTATTTTTAGCCTGGTCTGGTTGTAAGACCTGCTGATTGCATCGCTTCGACATAGCAAAAAAAAAAAAATAACATATGTATATAGTATATATATAAGAGCAATTTTCAAAAAGCAAAATCAAAATAAGAAAATAATATCAACGAAAAGTGAAAAGGCATCGCAACACGTTTACGTTTCTATTTACGTTTCGAAAGTGCCACACGTTCGGGTGCTCTGCTCCGTCTATTTTCGATCGCGAATGCATCGGGATTGGGATTGGGATTGGGATTAAGCACAAGCACGCTATTTTCGTTAGGAACAGCTCAAAGGGGCACTTTATCTTCGGCACAGGGAGCGCATTTGGGTGCAGCCACTTGGGTGCATTTGCATTCCTGCACCGGTGGCGGAGCACCTAATCGTTCAGCTCACCTCTATACGGATTTTTTATACTTTTTTTTTTTGTTTTTTTTTGGCTAGTGAAAAGCTCTTCCGGATGCGAATATCGAACAGAACACCGCTGGGGGGTGTCTTTTGATCTAAAAGTCGATGACTGTTTACCGGCCATCTAACACCTATCGCGTCGACGGTGCTCAGAGCGCCGATTACCGTCCTTTGATATCAGTTTTTGCTCTTTATATTGCTTTTTTGATAGATGATTTGTTTTCTTTTGAATAAAATCTTTTATGAATAAAGCAATACCTTTTCAAAGAGCCGACACAGCTTTAGATTTAGTGGAGTTACTTTATTCCTTACAAAAGTAAACAATGTTGAAAAATAAAATCGGTTTGACCTACATACGCATGCGTTACGCACATTATTTTTCTACAATTGTTTGCAATTAAGGGCCTACATACACACAAAACGTCTAAAATTTGGCATGTTCTCAAAAAGTCATATTAATTTGTTTTTTTTAGAGTAAGAGAGGGCGAATGACTAGATTCTAGACTCAACTATACTTTTGCATACAAAGTGTCGTAATAATGTCATGTTACTATTTAAAGAAAAACTTTATTTTGTGTAGATATTTTCGATCACGGAAATCATTAAATCGATAGGTTTGACGATTTTTTGTTTTTTAAATTAATTAATAGAATCAAATTCTCTTTTAACAGGGCAGCAATCCAAATATAACTTAACTAACAAAATGAAATAAATATAATGGACATTCACGCTATACTATAGGGGTAATCATGTTTTGTCGTTTTTATCCTATTGCATCGTTGCACTGAGTGTAAAATTTTAAATTTTCATAGTTGTTTTTATATATAGCAAACAATTCTTTTGTACCTCATACAACGATTCAAAATGGTAAATGCAAGGTTGCAAGGACTGTTTGCACCAAAGCGTGAATATGCATTATGAAAAATTCAAATTATACCTCAGTGCAACGATGCAATAGGATATACAACAAAGTATCATTACCCCTATAATATAAGCATACACTCAGATAACTTATAAGATTAAATTATAAAAAAATATGCCACAAAATATTTCCGTTTTACATAATAAACCTTTTTATTTATTTAATCACATTTTGACAGATTATTGCCTTGTTTTATTGATACTTGAATCGATTGATATGTTTGTTTACTTCATTAAATTTTAATTGAAGCATTCGAATGTAATTAAGTTCTCAATTTACTATATTGAGTGATGTTTTTAGTCATCTCTAAAATTTATATTAAAAACAAAAGTTAATTTTTCAGTTGATGAACAATTTTCCTGAAAAAGTTTTCAGTTTATTATTGTGAAAACAATTCTCGTTTTAATAATTAATCGATTAATCCTACTTTTGCATCTGATAATCCTTGGTTTTATTTTGTTTCTGCTAAAAGTATTATACATTATTTTTATGATGAATATTTTAAAACTTTTTCATACCAATTTTGTAGATTTTACAAAAAATAGGTTGTTTTGAATTTTCTTTGTAGTATTTATTCAGAGACTGTCAAAAATTTTTTTGTCTCAACTCTAACAAACAACAAAAAATTTTGTACGGGTCAAAGTTGTAACCTCTTTTTTTTTTTTTAAATCTGTTAAAAATAGCATCCTTACTGACAGATATCGAAAAGCGAGTGGCAAGTAATTAAAATGGTCAGAAATCCCCAATTTAACTAATTGCTAAATGCCACGTTTTCCTGCTTAAAAATGAAGCAACCCAACGATGCCATAGTCCATCAAGATCAACGACATGATCAAATCAATCTGTTTCAGTCAATAAATTAAGCAAGAGGACCGAAACCACAAAATGAGAGGTTCTTCGTACTTAAACGTGATGTTTTCGTTCTGTATCTAAATATATTTAGAAGTTGCATCTTAGACTGCACAGAACCGTCGCTTCGTCGTTGATCCCCAAAAATCTGGTGTCGATCTAAAGATGAGCAGACCATGGATCTAGAAAAGGTAAACATGGGGATGCTGCGAAAAACGCCAAGCGGATGGGATGCTCAAAGATTTGTTGGCTATTTTCGTATTCAGTTTTACGAAACAATTTGTGCGGATAACACGCGCTTCGTTATTTTTATGCGGATGCATGCTGTCGTGAATAAATTTTACTCTCGTTTCTGAGTTTATTTGTGGTGACCAACACGTCACCTGGGTTGTTTTGTTTTGCATAAATCACCTGAGTGTTTTTTGTTTTTTTTTAGTTTGAGTTTGTACCATTTTTTTTTTTTTTTTAACAAAAACAAACTTCATAGAGCTAAGAAGTAAAGTTAAATGCAATTTTATCTGAGGTGGGGTATCGTTTCAAAGAATGGATTCCCTTGGACGGAGTTCACTAACCCAACGTTCGAGTTCTGCATACGTTTGCTTTCGCCGGCTAAATATAGTTTTGTCCCAGCATAAAATACGCTAATAAATAATTTTCTTCAAAAAATAATTTTTTGAGTGTTCGGTATCTGCTGGTTTTATGAGTGGTGAAAAAAAAAATTGAAATAATTTTGTGTGAGAGGTGTAGAAAATTTATTTCTTAAAGACGCAGTTTAGTGCTTTAATTTTTGTTTGAGCATATAAGCGGTTGGGAACATCTGGGAGGATGTAAACAAACATCCTGGAAATATATCTTTTTCGGAAGCATTTATCTGAACGTTTCTGGAATTTCAATAGCCTCACGTAGGCAAAAAAAAAGGAAAAAGAAAAAAAACGAAAAAGCCTCAAAGACTACTCAAGCCGATTGAGTGCGGATCAGATACACTCGACAGTCTGCAGCCATGAGAGCGTATCTGTTCCTGTTAATCCTGGTGTGTGTCGACAGCAGGGCTGGGAGTCCCTACGGATCTGCCATACTTTACGAGGACGACGTACTTGCGGAGGATTTAATTCGCTCCGAGCAGGGCAATTTAGGTGGCAGCACCATCGCCAGAACGGCACAGAGGGAAAAAATCAACGATGGCCCTAGACCGGCCTCCTCCGGCATCCGCATTAACAAAATGCACGGAAATGGGCCGAAGACAGATGTTAACACGCGTGTAAATGGACCCGGATTTAAGGGCTCCGGCCCAGAGGACGCGACATACCAGAACGATGACTATAACCACTTCACCGGGGATGATGCTCTGTATCAGGAAAATTATGCAGTTGATGACGTCCCCAGTGATGAATTAAGTGAGGAAGGTCCAATGAATGATTTTCCCGCCGGGAAAAGGGTCCAGACCCATTCATACCCTTACGGGAGACGACCAGTCCTCGAGAAGCTTGTCTACACAAAAGAGATAATTGTTAAGCAGGGTCGACTCAAGGGAATCGTAAGAAAAATGCATCTAAATTCCGGCCTCAGAGATGTAGATCAATTTTTGGGATTACCATATGCTGAGGCCCCGGTGGGCAGCAAGAGATTTATGCCACCAGGTAATTCATTTTATGTATTTTTATACATATAAACAGTCCCTAACTTAAATTCCTGGCTTTTAAAGTTTTCAAGTACCAGTACAAACACTAAGCAAGTCTTACTCAAGTACCAAAAATGCATCCAGTTTGTCTAAATAGGAATTGTTATTTTTTAAATCAATGTACATACCTTCAGAGAAAAGATTGGTAAAATAAGCTATATTTATTTATGGCATTGATTTTAATTTTTTGCAGAAATATTTTTTTGAGAAATTATAAATACTTTTATAAAAACAAATTGTCTAATTTTTAGATGCTAAAAAATAAAATTTCAAAAGTAAAGATTTTTGCATAATTATTCATATTACAGTATTTTCATAATTTTAAACATTTTTTTTATAATTTAAAATCAATAAATTTGTATTCACAGGACACTTACATTTTAATGTAACAGCTTTAGGAATAGCCTTACAACCTGCTTTGGGTTCATTGGGTTATTAGGGTTTATTATTTATATAATATGACTATTTCAAGTACCTAAAAGTAATTAAGACGATTCGAAATCTAAAAACGCAAATCAATCTCAAATCATGAATTTTCATATAGAAACTAAAACACCTATCGATAGTAAGTTAAATTTATTATAATAAATATTTATTATTTATTAGTTCCCATTTTTATATGTTAAGTAATTAGAGTCATGCATCAAGTTTTACAATTCTTCTCTTGTTTCGATATTAGGAATAAGCGATGAAACTAAGAAATGTATTGTTGTTAGGTAACTGGCTAGATTAAACAATAATTGAAAAATTTAGAAT
Source organism: Machimus atricapillus (assembly GCA_933228815.1). Taxonomy (NCBI): domain Eukaryota; kingdom Metazoa; phylum Arthropoda; class Insecta; order Diptera; family Asilidae; genus Machimus; species Machimus atricapillus. The sequence goes on from OW121785.1 coordinate 12,199,859, forward strand.
TATAGTTGGACTTGAAAACGACTTATAAAGTATCGGGATATACAATTTTTAAATAAGATACAAATACAAAGTCTTGATACTGTACTGGTATTTGAATTTATAAATACATATTAAAGTTCAGCTACTGATACTTGAAACTTTACGGTCTGCATAAAAATACATTTTACAAAAGGTGCTAAGTGGGTTTTCGGGTTTCTCGACCTCTTGACTTTTGGTGTAACAAGGGTTAACTGCTCTATTTGAAATTCAACATAAAATTAAATATGGGATGAGTCGGCGGTATGTAGGGCGGAAAATCTCATCAATCAAATCACTGCTCACTTCTGCGAACAATTTTATTTTTGAAAATATGTTGTGTTTTTTTTTTTCGTAAACCGTGCTTGTGTGCATGGGGCAACAGCGGAAATGCTTTCTTAAAAAATGTAATAATAAAAAGAAAACGGAAGATGATAGATGCGCACAATTTCACCAAGTGGGGCACGGTTCACAGATCACTGCTCCGTGCGATGGAACTCGTGTGTGCTTCTTGGAAGCCAAGAAGCATGTGTCGCAAGAGGCGTCCGAGGTGCAGACACATGGTCCATGGTCCATTCAAGCAACACCGGAAGGATGCTTTAGATGCTAAGACAGCAAATTTTATTTTCTAATTTGGTCTCAAGTTGACTTTAAAAGGAAATGAGCTTATTTCATATGGATTGCCGTGAAAGGTAAAGGATTTGAAGCAAAACAAATTTTATATATAGAAAATTATGTTCCAATTCTAATACTCAAGAAAATATGTTTTCAAAATTGCATATATTTGCATTCTTAGACTTACATAAAAACAAAAATCGACGGTAGGTTTTCTCCATACGATTCGCATCGAAAAATTCCATAAAAACCTGCCCTAAGCGAACTGAATTGAAAGGTGCTTAAAAAGTAATTTTTGGATCATGTTTTCTTAATAAAGTTGTTAAAATTTTCATATTTTATGTAAGTTACAAATGTGTATCTAAAAAGGCCTTTTGAAAGTTCTTCTCAATTCGATTTAAACGGGTAAATAGAGCAGATTGAAAAAGGCCGTCAACACCCTCGAAATAGGCTTGGCTCAGGATAGTTTTCAATTCGGATCAAAGTTCAGTCCGGATGCAAAAGGTCATAAAAGAGGTAAGATTTGGGGAAAGGTTTTTCGATTCATTCAATTTCCCATTATGGCAATTAACCCACTTCGTTTTTCATAACAAACAAGTGGATGCCAGGCATAATAATAAAGCAAAATAAGCGTGACTTATTGATTATGAAAAGATCAAAGCGTATGGAGAAAATTGATTACTTCGCTAATTGAGCTCAAAATTCTAAAAATATTTGTGAGGTAAGCGTATGTGAGAATATGAATTATGTATCCACAAGTAGATAGTGAATTTTTGAAAGTATATAGCATATTTTCAAGGCTAGGAAGAATTAATTATAGTATTAAATAATTGTGTGTTTTCGAAAGAAATTCGATTTTTGGAAACTTTATAAGTAAAGGTAGAAAAAAACCTTAAACTGGTAGCCCTTCTTTATTAAGAAATTGACAAGACTTACTGATATTTAGTAAGAATTCCTTTAGGTACTTTTAATAAATGTATCGAGTTTTTTCGGCATGCTGATACCGAATTCGTAATTTTTTTTTCACGTCATTGTCATTTTAACAAAATTTTTTTTTTAAATTCACACACTTGCGATTTCAAGTTTGGGTTCTATACCCGTTTTTGGGGTTTATATTCGGAGATTTACTGCGCCGTGGAAAAATATTAATTTAACGCTAGTTCACCACATGACCCTGAATATCGTTCATAAATTATAAATATATACATATGTACATATGTAATTCTTGATCGAGTGATCAATTGTCCGATATGACAAAAATTCAAAGCGTTCCTAATTTTATGGGGGGTACTGTATGTACATGGCATATTTTACCTGATTTTTTCTTAAATACATCTTAAAGTTCAAACAGAATATTTGGCAATATGAGTCGAATTTTATCCAATTTAAACCAAAAAATTTTGTGCTGTGTCTGAGAAGCCACAATTTACAAAAGTAAAAATTCCAGCCAACAATTTGTCTACTCTCCCATAAATTCCTCGATATATCGTATTTCAATTCAAAATAGTGCCGAGGTTTTCAAATAATGAGAAACTCCCTTCCACACTAACAGTGGAGTATTCGTCAAAGATAATACGAGTGGAATCGATCAAGGAGCTCCCCAATGATCCCAAAACTATTTCCATTTGCTGAGAGCTGCTAAAGGTAACAAGAAAATTTACAGCATCCGAAAGGCAGCATGTCATCGAACGAAATCAATAAATACGTCGAAGGCGAAGATTTATCGGAGCTAAGACTCATGGAATTGTGAGAATCGAAGGAGACTTCTGCCAGATTTTCAGAGATCCCATGCTGAGGACGTGCAATATATCCCGGATATGTGAGGTGCGGGGAAAGGGGATTTGAAGGATTCAAGCAGCTCTTGTCATGAATTCGTTGACTTACTGAAGCCAGTAAGTCGTCGAAGCTCATATTTGAGCTCTCAGTTTTGGGAGTCGTGGGCATGGAGCAGGAAGGAGTTCCTGGCTCCGTTTTACGAGCCCTCTGAATGTCATATGACTTCCAGGGTCGAAATTTTATTCGCTGCCCAAGGACACTGTGAGGGCGGGATGAGGTCTGTTCGAAAGCCGGGAAGTGCGGTAGACATGATCCATTACTTTTTTATTACTTAAAAAAAAAAAGGATGCTCGAAAGGTCCTTGATTTTAGGATGCCTATGCCCCGAGTTTACGAGATTGGAGCAGATGAGACATGGCGAATTCTTGTAGGTCTAATGGAACATAAAAGTTTTCGCAGGCCGCTTTTTTCCCTGTAATTTATTTACTGCTCCTAATTTACGGCGGTCGGTGCTAGTCAACTGAAAATGAGGGCCAGATTGGGATAAAAACTGTTCTGCCTTAGCAATGTTGGATTAAAATCTGTGAAATCCCTAGGCAGTCAAAATGTCCCCATCGAAAAATACAATAAAAATGTTATCCATTTTACAAAAAAAAAACAATTTTATTGATATCAATAACCGGAGTTTGTACATTTTTTTTTATTAGACAATCAAAACGTGACTTGTACCAATTTTTAAATCAAATTGTAGGATTAAAATTTTGGACTTGAGCTTCGAGTCAAACGTCATGTTCAAATATTTATATGAATGATTTAAAAATGAATTGTTGAATACACTTAATTTCAAAATGAATGTAAGATAAATATTCTCCAAGTTCTAACTACATATTAAAATGGTGTATTTCAAATCCAAATTGGTTGAGCGTATAAGTCTAAATAGATAGATTTAAGATAGTATTAATAGTATTTAATTATGGGTACATAGATTTCAAATGAAATAGGTACTACCTCATACAGCCTACCTGATTAAAAGATTTCGAAAAATTAATGATGCCAAAACTCGTTTCAGAGGTCGTAGACTTCCAAAATAAAATTTGTTTGTACATAGAAATATCAAAGAAGTGAGGGGCTACATAAATTTCTTTAAGTGATTTTGTTACCGCAATAGCTGTCGCATTTCTTAATGGATTTTGCACTTATCTAGGTCATATTAAATAACTGCGGGGTTTGAGGAAAGGAAGGGGAAGCTATTTATTTTAATTTATTTCCATATAGACCCTATATTTCTTAATCGATTTTTATTAAATTTGGCTAACATATTTTCCATAACAATACCTCAGCTAAATATGTATGTTCGTAAATGGGATGGGGAATTGAGCAACACATTCCCTTATGTAAAAATAATTTTAACCACTTTGAAATCTACCTTCTGGCTGCCGTCGAAAGGTGTTTTTTTACCTATAAACATATGTATGTATTATATAAAGCATCTAACCTAAATTAGTCTTTATTATTTTATATGGTATTTGCATTTTTGAAGACTCGAGTTTTATGGTAATTTCCTTTTAATATAAAGTCAATATTATTTTAATGTTTGGTCGTGGGATGCCTAAAACACTTGTAGCGTGGTATTACATTGCCCTTTTGATAGTATCAATTTTAAATACCCCGAAAACCCACTCAAAATTGTTTCAGATAGAATAACATGAAAATCAATTTCCCCCCGAAAATTTCTGATGCTTACAAGAGATATTTTCTGTCTGTTTTCCAGGAGCTCCACCTCCGTGGAATGGAGTGAAGGTAGCTGCCCACCTTCCGCCGGTATGTCCGCAAAATATTCCGGATCTCAATAAAACTAATATGCGTCTATCTAAAGGCAGACTGGATCAGCTGTCGAGGCTGCTACCCTACCTGAAGAACGAGAGCGAGAACTGCTTGTTCCTGAACGTCTACGTCCCAAGGGGCGGTAAGTGTGCTGGTCTCGTGCCAGATTGAGTAATCTTATTACCTGATAGATTGATCGATTGATTTCCATAGATGGGGAGGAGATGTCCCACAAATATCCGGTGATTGTCTACATTCACGGGGAGTCCTACGAGTGGAACAGCGGCAATCCGTACGATGGGTCCGTTCTGGCTAGCTACGGACAGGTGATTGTGGTCACGGTCAACTACCGTTTAGGAGTTCTAGGTAACAATTTCATAAATTGCCCTTTTGAGGCCGGAACAAAGGGCAAAATTTCTGAAAAGGGCTTTTCGTTTCAGGTTTCATGAGGCCCGGTGTCGGCGAGCGCACCATGAGCAATTTTGGGCTCCTCGATCAGATTGCGGCACTCCAGTGGGTGAAGGACAACATCGAGGAATTCGGCGGCGACAACTCCATTGTCACAATAATGGGGCACGGCACGGGAGCTGCCTGTGCCAACTTTTTGATGATATCGCCGATTGCCGAAGGTTTGTTCATTTCCAATTTCTTAAAACAGTGTAGAATAATTTAAAATGTTTGCAAACATAACCAAAATTTTACCATACATGTCTTAGATTATATTTTTTTCATTCATAGTACATATACATATTTATACATCACTGTGAATATTTTTAGGACAATTTCAATTCTTCGGGACCCATTAGTTTTCCGAATCTGGCCTTTTTTAAGTTAGACAGAAGGGTGCAAATTAATGGAAAAGGATATTTTAAAATTTAAATTTAGCCCTGAATTGATTTCCCTCCCCTGTCAAACTTAGAGAAAGTATGCTTCAGAAAATTAAAAGTTTCCGAAACATTGAAGTGGTCCTAAAAATTTTTACAGTACCTAATGTATTATGTTAAGGCAACAAGAAGAATTGGTATAGCGTTCTCATACATTGACATTGTCGACATGAAAAGTATCTTTTGATGATTATTTTATATTAATTTTATCACGTAAGGTTCTTGACTACAGTATTTACTGTGAAAATTTTTAGGGCCAATCCAGTTCTTCGGGTACTTTTTTTTTCCGAAGCTGTCCTTTTTTATGTTGGACAGAAGGGAAGAAAGTCAATGGAAAAGGATATATGTACTTTGAGGATTATTTTAGCCCCGCCTCGATTTTCGTCTTCTGTCGAACCTAGATAAAGTATTCTTCAGAAATTAAAAGCTCCCGAAATATTTAAGTAGCCCTATAAATTTGCACATTATTGTATATATAGGAATGATGACTTGTCCTGTTTTCAAATACAACTCCCAAACTAAACGTGGTTAATATTTTCTACAAATCTTGTTATATTTCTTCGTTCCTTCTTCACAGTAAATTATCCACAAATATAATAAAATTTATCCGGTGGATTGTTAAAAAGCAAATTAATTTCTCACAGAAAAGAAGTATAGTAATGATTTTATAGTGTTAATTTGTTAAATGATATTTCTAATAAAAATGATAAACCTTCTATCAGAATCTGCTAATGGAACTACCCTCAAATTTAGTCTATAATAAGAATGTGTAGCTTAATTTATCGGTGATTAAGTAATATTTATTAGGATATATCGAAGAATTGTTATTCGATGGAATTTTACCCATTAAGACTTGTCAATTGATAGACTGTATCAAAACAAAAATTTATGGTACGGTACGGTAATTAATTTTTCTCTTTTTGGAACCATTTTTTCCTGTATTTCTAGAATAGGATTAGGTGACAAAATTAGTCAAACCTAATTTCAGTTAAAGATTTAAAGCTTATTATGTGTTGTTTTCGTATATCCAAGAAGAGTTTATATTAAACTGAAGCTTTAAAAGTTACCCCAGTTTCATTTGTAATTGGAATCGATTATAAACTATTCGGCTACTGCTACCATTATTTTAAATTTTAAATTAAGTCCTGAAACGATCAAAGCTCTTGGTCCTTTAATTTCTATGAAATAAAAAATAACTTTAAAGGATTTCATATTATGCTTTTCATTTTCGGAAATGCAAGAAATACGTTGTTCTGCAAACACAGGTTTTAACATATGATATTTAATCTGTTCTAATAAAGTGTAATATGAGCTTTAAAATAATGTCTTGAATGTGGTTTTAAATGTTGTACTTGTACTGCAAAAAAAAAACCATTGAAAGTTTAACTGCTTTTAATCATACTGCGAAATTGCATAACAAAATTTAAAATCAATATTTTAAAATTATTTATGAATAATAAATGTCCACATTAAATTCCGCAAATTTCGATACGTTTTCGGTAGTGTGAAATTTAATTTGTTAAAGGACAAATATTTCAATGAGTTTTATTAAATAAGTGTTGGTCGTGGTTAGAGGCATTTGGAATTAGTATTTGAATATTTATGAATAATTGAACGCTTTTTCAGGCCTTTTCCACCGTGCCATCCTCATGTCCGGCTCGGCGATGTCCGACTGGGCGTCGGCTAATCACACTGCCCAGATATCGATGCAAATAGCCCACGGCGTAAATTGTCCCCTAGTTGATGCTAATGAGGAGATGCTCACCTGTCTGAGGAAGCGGAGGTAAATTAAATTTATATCGAGTAAATTTCGGCCGATTGCCTCTCAATTTATCGGAATTTATCCGGCCATGTTTGCTTAAAATTCATCAAAATTGGATTGAAAGCTTTTCCCTGAACCAGGGGTGGAGTTTTGTGTGTTAGTCAACACATTCCAGAAGGTTGGTCTAGCAAAATGACTAATCCCTGAAACTCAAGATACAAATAGTCTTTCTTTGAAATCTTAAGCAAACATCGGTGGCAGCATTTTGCTGCAAAGCAATCTGTCACAGGATGGCCCTAAAAAAACATATTCCCAGTGCAATTTATCTGGTTGTCGTGCGTAATAGAGCCGAAAAGTTTCGACGTGTGGGGCACGGCATGGATTCACGTGTCACCCCTTTACTTCTTTCAGATACAAAGATTTGCTCAAGATTCCAACATCATCGCCGCAATTTTCTACATCATTAGGACCAATTGTAGATGGATGGGTGATACCAAACCAGCCGTACAAACAAATGGGCACGTTTTCGGAGCTCTTTAGCAGGTTCGCATATCTTCCGCTGCCGCAAATGGCGCCCCAAACACCGCATCCGGCGGCTCAGTGGCGGCGGCGGTGGAACCTAATATATAGACATATATACATATATATATATATTTTTTCTTTTCCCACCTTCTTTACTCGTAGTAAAACCCACTATTTTCTCAGATATGATTTATTATTTGGTGTAACCGAAGTGGAATCCTACCACATATTAAACGCCCAAGCGCTCGAGGATGGCCTCACTGAGAATGAACGCGATGATATACTGCGATTTTACATGCAGAATCGGTTTGAGGTTCGCCCAGACTTGGCCCGGGCTGCAACCCTTAAAAGGTATGCAAATTAAGGCGGTATGAAACCTTATACCCCCACCTACACCTCCCTTTTTTGCGTTGGTGCCAAAAATTTATAATTGATATTTTATTTTTCTTCTCACCCCCCACAATTTCAGGTACGAGGACGTTTACAATAATCCGAACCGGGCAACCACCCATGAGCACCGCGACGTGGTTTTGGACATTTTATCCGACGGCCGGGTTGTCGGACCATTGCTCCAAACAGGTGTGTTCCATGCCAGGGTGAATCCCAGGAGCTATATGTACGTGTTCGGCCACAACAGTGGCGCCGGGGCCTATGCTCATGTAAGTTGACGCCTCTGCGCACATTTTCATTTTTCGTTTTAATAATTTTGTCAGGTGGCGCCCAGTTATCCATCATCGGAGCGAAAAGCATTTCAACCCCATACCTCATCCACCATGTTTTTTTTTATTTGACTCATTTTTCTATTTTCCAGCCCTTTTATGCTAGAACGATTAAAGTGGTTATTAAATTTTGCACAATGAATCACGCGGTCGTGGAAAATCTTTTTCGTTCCAAAAAAAAAAAAACGGCCAATTTTGGAGGGTGCATTTATTCCAGCGAATATTAAACGACCTCGGAAATAAAAAATGTCCTGAAAATTAAAGGAATAGCTCTAAGGTCATTAAATTCAATGGAACTAGTTAAAAAAAAATTTTAATATACCCCACTATCTATAAAAATTGCACTTGGATGCACGAAGCTTTCCTTTCCAAGAACTGGACTATCCAGCATAAACGTATTAATTTCAGACATACCTTGCTGTCATAAATTCAGGGAATGAATCCTGAGATTTTTCTTACAAATACATTGTTTTTAAAATGTATTGTAAAATAAATAGTTATTAAATTCGTTTCAACTAGAGTTGGTTTTCCATGCAGTTTTAAATTTAATAAAACCGAATCTTCTTTAATTCAGTGGTTTTCTAGGAAATTATAATAACTAGAAACTTTTGCTTGGTTTATCAGTAAAGCTCATATTAAATCAAGTTAATTTAATTGAAGTTTTCCATGTTTAAATTCTGGGTTGGTTTTGCTAGACGTTCAGTATATTTTGCCAGAAATACAATTTATCATGCAACTGATATTGCAGTAACTTTTTGGTGGATTCGGAAAAGTGGGTCAACTAAATATGATGAGGTGTCTCCATCACACTTAATTTACTAACTAAAATATTGGTGAATTTTAAAAATATCATCTGTAATAATTTCACTAGTTCACTAGAGTAAGATATTTTTAAATTTAGTTAATATTTTTTATTGTCTTCATCAATTCAATAATTTATTTTGCGTGAAAAAGAAACAAAAACTTTAAAAAAACAAAGTTATTGCTAATTTTAATATAAATTATAATTGTTCAGATAATTTCGTGTCAACCTAAATTCCTAAATGAACTTGTTTTTATCAGAGTCTGCTCATTGGCTGAAAAAACATACTTTTAAAGAGCTCGTAAAAGTAGTTACCATATGCATTTTTAAAATTTTGCTCAAAAAACAAATTCTATAAAAAAATTTGCCTAAGTTATTATAATAAGTCTAAGAAAACAAAAACAAATTTTTGTAAAGTTATTTATTTTCTGGACAAATTATGAATTCTCTTCAAATTGTTCTGAAGATTTTCTTAGTTTTACAAAAATTTCAAAAGTAAGAGTAGATAGGTTTGACAAACTTTAATTATTTTGAACTTAAAGTGATTTTTTATACTAAATAAGACGTTTTTCGTTAAATTAACCGAAAACTGCAAAATGTTTTAATTTGGCATCCGTGCAACGAAGTTTCCGTAAAGTATTTTAAAGAAAATGAGAGAGGTGAGCCCCTGTTAATTGTGTGAAGATTCGCCAATTATAAAACCTCCCCTCGCCGCCGGCCGGGAATTGGCCTGGAGCCAACTAGAAATTAAAGGAATTGGGAATGGAGCAGCCACACCACTGTTCCTGGTTTTAAGGCGGCGCCAAAATAATTTTTCTTCTTTCGCTTCCTGCAGCCACTTCCCATCCACAATCTCATGGATGTTTGTCAACAAAAAATAACTTTTCTTTTTTCTTAAAGATTTCCTCCAAGTTTTTCCTACCTATCTCCGGGCGGCGGATTCACATCCAATTAAAATTGGTGTTGCAGCTGAGAAATTGATGTGGTGGAAAATTGATCAAATTTTCTCTAGAAAATTTTATGAGTTAGGTTAGTCGCTCAGATGCCTTCATTCCTGTTGTTTTAAGGGAATTGCATAGAAAGGAGAAAATTCCAGGAAGAGGGTATTTCATTTATTAAATTATTTTACCAGTGTAAGAATTTTAACCTTATTTCTAAAATGACAAGCTCACCGGTTACGATGTAAAGTTCCCTCTGGAATTTTCATATGCTGCTAATATTTAGAGCTAGGGGGTATCCTGCATGCTTTTGCAGCTAGGACACTCCCGCACACCGCGGGGACACGGTTCCCAAGGGATGACAAATGGAACGATGGTGGCAAGGACGGTTTCATTTCATCCGACGACTCTCGTCATACCTCACGGATGTATGTTTGAATGTGTGAATGAATGAGTAATAAAGCGTGCCACTGTGCTCAATGTGCTCATATTGAAGGAAATATTGCGCGTATGACATACTCGAGATGAGGCGAAGTATTTCCAAGAAAATGTTTTTCTTAGTTTTATTCAAGGCCTATGCATTCGAAAAGGATTTTTCCACTTCTGTGGGAATTTTTGCTGCTCTGGATTGCCCTTGTTTTTTTTCGATCTCATTTTTATTAAGTGGAAATTGAGTTATTTTGCGTCTTTTCTAGGCATGGATGATTATTATACGACTTTTTCCACCTATTGAATTATGGTACATTTTAGAGGATATTTAAATTTATTCACCGTAAAAACTTCAGTAGGTATAAGTGATATCAAAATCTTTTTTAACATGAATTTTATGTTTAGCGAATAGTTTTATTTGAAATAATCAAAAGTTTATACATTTTAACGTTTCTGTCACTGAAAAAGTTCGTAAATTAGATCAAGGTTTAAAACAAATTAAATTTTCAAATAATGGTACGCAGAGTTACTACATACTTATAAATAAATAGTCAAATATATATGTATTAGACATATCCGTTTTGTGGACATATAGTATCTAAAGTAATATAAAATATATAGACAAAAATTAAAATTACATAGTTGATTCAAAAGTGTCTTACCTAGAAGTTTGAATTAACAAAATTATACCACAATTTATAGGATAGATAAATAAGAGAAAATCTGAAAATGATTTTTTTTTGTATTTATAAATAACGCTTACGCATATTTCAATTTATTCCTGATAACCGGAGATTTATTCAGGCAGTTTTAAATATTTTTCGGGATTTTTAATGACTCTCGTCTATTTAAATTAACACAATCAGCCACTTTGCTTCCTAGCGGAGGCCCATTCACCAGTAAACTCACAGTCTATCTTTTATTATCACATATACAAGCGGGGGATATTTTTCGTCATAATTCATAATTATCACGGATGTGATCACAGACTTTGCTCCTTTTTTGTTTCCACAGCTTCCGCATAGCATTACCGGGGAAGAGCTTGCATTCATTTTTGGAGCACCTCTGGCTCCAGCTGGACCATTTCACAATAGATACAGTCTGCAGGAGAAGCTCCTGTCGGAGGCTGTGATGCTCTATTGGACGAATTTCGCAAAAACTGGGTATGAACGATGGGTTTACTCACAAAATATTTACTTTGTTTACAATTATACGATCTTCCTCGAATCCAGGAACCCTAAAGCGCCATGGAGAGACCACTTCATTAATCTGCATGCCCTCGAGTGGGACAGGTACGACATCGATTGGCCAGAATTTAGTGCCCGAAACCAATGCTTTATTAATATTGGTAAGTTGAATGCTTCATTTCAATTGATTTTCCAACCGAAAGGAGTTTGTCTTTTCAGTCAATATGCAATATTACAATGTGATTCGAATTTAGGGCGAAATTTAATTATATTTGTTCTCTTTGATTACTCAAATTTCATTATGTGTTTTGAGGCAACCTTTGAATTTAGTTGGGCTTAGGATGCAATAAACCCATAGGCTACCACAAAAGAATTTGATAGCTTTTATCAAGAGATTGAGGACTTTAAGACATCTTATCCTTTTATTTGGCATTGCACTTATAGAAATACATACTTACTTTACATTTGAAAATTAATATACATATTTATTAAACTGATCTGATAGTACAATTTTTGTCAGGCTTTTGTCCTATTGTGAAAAATATTTTAATTCATGTTTCGTTTAAGATAAACTCATTAAAATTCAGAGAGTCGTGATTTTTGATTAATTTTTGAATCCAAAACAACAACAAAACACTGGTTTAAAAATTAAACTTTTTTGTACTTTTGTATAAAAACACGATGTATTTGTTTTGATTAGATTAATGATAGCTTATCAATTAAGTGGAATACTTTTGTTTCTTTTACGTCACTAAGAAAAAGAGGATCAAAACTGAAACAAATCGTACTTTCAGCACATTTGAAAATTGAAATAAAATGCAATGTGAAAAGTGCTCAAAACATATAAGAAATAGTAGGCTAAAACCTTATCTAGTTAGTTCAGTTCAGTTCATTTTTGCGACTTGATTTTGAGTAGGCCGTTCTATACTTCGACATCATCAGAGCAGTCCTATTAATATTGTGAAATTATTTGTGCAAAGCTGAAACAATTGAATCGCAGTGTAGTGATTAGTTTATTTTTTATTTATTTATTACTTCTTGCTGGTGTCCAATTTAATAAATAAAATGGGAAAAAAACACACTGCAGGGCCTGAAGGCGATGTAGAGACACAAAAACAACAACAGCAACAACAAAAGCAGCAACCGAAAGACTTAGAAGTACGAAAGGAACTACGGGTGCTTCCGAGAGCGATGGCGAAAATGAAAATTGACGAATTTAAACCCTCCAATATTCCTGTTCAAGCAGGGAGTCGGGGCAAGGAAATTACTGTTGAATCTAATTATTTGGATCTCAATATTAATAATTTGCCTAATGAGGCTTGGCAGTATGACGTTGTAATAGAACCTGATAAACCAAAAAAGTTCCTTCGAATGTGTTTCAACGAATTCAGCAAGTTGCAAGAAAAAAGGAATATTTTTCTTGCTTTTGATGGAAGCAAAATTGCTTTTTCCAATAAAAGGCTGCATTCTGACCTCTTAGGGGGTGCACACGAGATACAAATTATCGAGCCAGATACTCAAAAGCGAAGAAAATACAAAGTGACTATAAAGGAAGCTGATTGCCCACTTGTAGAACTCAGCAGCTTGAGAAATTACAAAAACGATCGGATCTTTGATAAACCTATGCGCGCTGTACAATGTTTAGATGTTGTACTGCGTTCAGCACTAGCTGATGCTAATTTCGCTATTAAAACAGGACGAAACTTTTATGTCAAGCCAACGACTTATGTAGATCTCCATGATGGCTACGAATTGTGGCTTGGACTGTTTCAAGCCTGTGTACTGGGAGACAGGCCGTTATTGAACATAGATGTTTGTCATAAGGCATTCCCTAGCGAAGTAACTTTAATCGATTTCATCCGAAAGATTTGTGATCCACGTCGGTGGCTAGATAGAAGAGCACAAGAAAATGTTCTATCGCTCATTAAAGGCCTAGACGTGTCGTATCAAGAAACTGGGAATCCTACTGCAAAACGCTTCAAATGTTTTGGTTTAGGCCAAGTACCTTCCAGACAGATGTTTGAAAAAGATGGCAGGCAGGTTGCCGTACGAGATTACTTTCTCAGGGAGAAAAATATAACACTTCAATATGGTGATTTACCTTGCGTTATGGTATCGCAAGGTAGAGTTGCCCTCCCGATGGAATTTTGCAAAATCCCTGGAGGGCAAGCTATTAATAAAAAGACCGGCGAGAGGCAAGTTCGTGCTATAATTAGGTCAGCCGCGACAACCACAGACATAAGAAAAACGAAAATAATGGACCTTTTCCGGATGTTCCAACATGATATGCATCCGATTATAAGGAGTTTTAAAATCACGATTGGTAAGGATTTTTTGAAATTACAAGCACGAATCCTAGATGCGCCCAATTTGGAGTATGCTGGAAACCAAACTATTTTTCCGACAAAGGGAGCTTGGCAAGTTAGAAATCACCAATTCATTCAACCTTCAAATCTTATCAATTGGGCAATACTTATTTGTGACCGAAGGGCCAGTGAATTTGATGTGCGAAGATTTAAAGATTTGATGATTCAAGAAGGAAGTCGTTTAAAAATGAATATTTCGCAAGATGTAGAAATAGTCAAAGAGATTGGTCCTATTGAGGACCACTTAAATAAGTTCAAAAAAGCTGCGAAGGATTTGGTTGTGGTTGTAATCTCTCCAATGCGAAACAGCTACTCCCGAGTCAAGCATGTAGCTGAGATCAAATGCGGAGTACTCACTCAGTGCATAAAAGGAGAGACTATAATGAAGCACTGTGATCAAAGCACGGTCCAAAGCATTTTGATGAAAATAAATGCGAAATTAAACGGTACGAACCATAAAATCTCTAAAGGCAATTATGAAAATGTCATGTTTTTGGGAGCTGACGTGACACATCCATCCCCTGATCAGAGGAATATTCCGAGTGTAGTCGGAATTGCTGCAACACATGATCGTGTGGGATTTCAGTACAACATGCGTTTTCGGCTTCAAGATCCCAAACAAGAAATTATACAAGATATGGAAATGCTGTTCAAGGAACAACTAGTATTTTACAAAGAGCGTGTTAAGGCTCTACCGCAAAAAATTGTTTACTATAGAGACGGGGTCTCCGATGGCCAGTTTGAGCAAGTTAGGAAGGTTGAACTGAATGCGATAGATAGAGCTGTGTCGCAGATCCAGCAGGGGTATAAGCCTCTAATAACTTGTGTCATTTGCCAAAAGCGACATCATACAAGATTTTTTCCAACGGCGAGGACAGGTGATAGATTTAACAACGTGCCTCCTGGCACCGTTGTCGACTCGATGATAACTCACCCTGCGGAAAATCAATTCTTCCTAGTGAGCCACGAGTCTATTCAGGGAGTCGCTAAGCCTTCCAAGTACTGTATCATACGTGATGATTCCAAGTTTACCATCGATGAAGTTCAGACTATGACCTACAATTTGTGTTACATGTTCAGCAGATGCAATAGGTCCATTTCTTACCCTGCTCCAGCGTACTATGCCCATTTGGCCGCTTCTAGAGGACGTGTCTATATAGAAGGAATGAACTTTGATTTAAAAAATCTGGATTTCGAAAATTACCAACGAAGAATTAAAGAAGAAATATTTAGAGATAAACCAATGTTTTTCGTTTAGTGTTCGGCCCGTGCACGTTCTTGTAATATGGATTAACTGTTTGAAGTAATAAATATGAATTTAAGGTCTTTGGACCAACAAATATTTGAATTTGAATAAATACTTATAAAATTATTTGAAATAAAAAATGAAATCATGAATATATGTATGTACATACATAATATGTATAGGTACCTACGCAAAAATCAATTTTTTCGGGTATCGCTTAAAGAAGAATCATTGGACTGTTGTTTTATGCAAAATCCTTACGTTACCAATTTTATTATTATTTAGCTTTATCTGGATAAAAGTAAACAAAGGCAATAGAACCTTCATTTATACGGTATACAATCGGGTAAAATACCAAATGGAATTGTTCATCATCCCTATGAAGGTTTAGTTAGCATAAAAACTATACGCCCCAATTCCCTTAACCCCGAAAAGAATTTGTCGTTTAAGAAAACAACACTAAAACAAATCAAAATGCCTCGAAGCTTGAAAGAATGCAAACAAGCCATGCTCCTTCGATCCCTCAAAAGCCTATTGACTTTTCACTCTGGTTCAGGAAAATCCCTCTTTTTTTCATTTACCCGCAGGAATCCCGCCCTCCATAGGCTACAGATATCGCAGCGCTTACATGAGTTTCTGGAACAAGGAACTTCCCGACGATGTGAACCAGATTGCGGCCGTACAGCCCCCGTTTATCCATTTTTTTCCGCCGAGTCCCACTCAGGTGCCGCGACGCGGGACGTCGACGGAACCGAATGAGGTAATCACCGGGTACCTGAACAAGTACCCGCCAAAAAGGGCAGAGAGTGGCCAGGTCCGGGATCCGTATCAAACTATAAAATACCTTCTGAAAGAGCCCGCAGGAGCTCCGGGAGAGACTGCTGATAGCATGTACAATGCCCAGCCGACTTTTGGTGCGACCGAAGGACCAGGACTGGCCCTTGGTCCAGACGAGGACAATGAAAAGGAAATTGTGCCAGCAGAAAACGCCATGCATATCCTAATTGGTGTGATAATCCTATTTGTGGTGTTCAATTTCATTGTTGGCATCACCTACGTCATGAAGAGAAAAAAGAAAAATTCCGCATTTGGGAGAAAATTGACCATTCTTTCCTATGACGGCACCACCGATGACGAACTCAAACGGTCCAAGAATAACGACGGTGATGACAGCTATATCCTGGACATTGTCCGAAAGTCAAACACTTACGAGGCGGTCAAGACGGGCAATTCTCCAATAAATGGTTTCAAAATAACTCGACAGCTAAGCACCAGCACTGTTGACCCCCACACGAAGGTCAGCGATTGGATTTCCCAGGATCTGGGCAAGTGCAGTCCGAAGAGCTCGAAGAAGAGTTCACCATCGTTTTCTTTAAGACGGAGCTTTCTAAGAAAACCAAGGAAAGTCAGTGTTGCGATTGATGCCACCCCACAGGCGAGGAGTAATAGCATTCTTCGCCAGGAGCCTATTGAGGTAAAATTATAGAATAGAATAGAATACAGAATACGGTACTGTGAATATTCTTAGAACCAATCCAATTCTTCGGGAACCTTTAGTTTGCCGAATCGTGCTTTTCTTAAGTTAGACAGAGGGGGAATATTAATGGAAAAGGATACTTTTAAATTTAAATTTAGCCCTGAATTCATTTCCCTTTTTTATCGAACCTTGAGAAAGTATGTTTCAGAAAATTAAATGCTCCTGAAACATTGAAGTGGTCTTAAAAATTTGTACAGTACAGTATATTTCAAAGATTATGTATAATCATTATATTTATACAATAAGAGTTTGTATAGTTAGAGCTGGAATCTGACTTCATTCATCTATTTATGACGATTTTTGTAGTCTAGCCGAAATTATTTTCGGTTTTTAATATTGAAGATTTGAGAAAAATAATAATGAAAAGAAAACCTAATGAGTATTATACTTCTTTAAGTCAGGAATTAAAACTTAAATTTTTACTTCTACTACAACTGCAATCCATTATCCTGGACACAGTTTTAAAACTAAAAAAATTGCTTATGTTTACATTTGTTAATTTTCGCTCTTTTAAATTCTAATTCCAATGTGGAGAATTGCCGGAGTAAATTTCAAATCATTTTTAATACTCGTACTTTGTTTTCCATAGTTTGCAACTCTTTTTATATGGCAATGTTCGCATTACACTTCTTACGTACGACCTGTTATATTTCATCTCCGTCCACTATTGGATTATTAATATAATCTAAAATATTTTTATTTGTTCACTAGGTTTTATTTAGTTGCCTTGTTGAATCCACCACTTTAAAAATTTCTTACAAAATTCGAAATCAATAACTCGAAGCCATCCTCAGTACACAATTTCTTGGCAATCAATTGAAATTTAAAATTGTCGGTAGACTTTTTGGATACGTCATCTTTAATGTCTATAGATTTGAAAACCGTAGCACGAAAATTTACTTTAATAATTTTTCATGAAATTGCCTAAAGTAAAAAAAAATATCGGTCGCCAAATTCCGGCTCTAATACGCTGTATTAAATTTTCAATACCAGGTTAATAATCATCATTCCCAGAAATTCTTCGACGTTGATTTTCATGGTAATCGTTTGAAGTTGAAAATATCCTTTATTCGTTCTCAGAATAAGATAATGAATATGATTAAGATAATTCGTTAAACCATGTTTATTCCCTGAAACGTAAAATCTATAGAAAATATTCATGAAAAGAAAACGCCATTCATTTTTTGCCCAATTTGTGGTTAAATGGAAATATTTCAAAAGCTATAGAATTCTATTTTTATAGCTTCAAGAGACCCAGTTAGCTGAAAAAGGATTATTTGTTTTAAAACTTTCAAACAAAAACTATCAAAGTTTAATGTATAGTGGCTAAAATTAATGATACAAAATTTGTTTCCATTAAATCTCTTTTATTTATGAAATGAAAAGAATATTCAAATTTAATAGTCCTTAATTTTCTCGTAATTACAACTTCTGACTACATAAAATATTTTCATAGACTAAAGCTTATATGAAGTTCTTTTATTTACCAATAAAACTTTTTACTTTAAAACGATGATTTATTGGTTGAGCTTTATTTGTGCGCTTTTCAATAAAACACGAATAACTTTATCTCAGAGTAAACTACAGAGGATTTAAATTAACATATACTTCATATAAAAAGTTTCTTCTTTCATTTTTGTACTGTTCGCCTTGGGGTCAGGTTTGGGTTTAGTTTAATTGAATTGTAGTACCTTTTGAATGATAGAAACAAGTACATATAAGAGTCCATGTTGATCTAATACAAATTTGAAAGGATTTTATTCATTTACTTTCTAGCACAAATTAAACAAGGGTGCGAAATAAAAACTTATTTTAATTCTAATAACTTTTAGGTGATACATATGAATCTGAAAACGAAAATTTTACATCAAATATAGGTTTTGAGAAAAAAAGTGATTAAAAAGCTATACATATTTAAACTATTTGTGGAACCTAATAAAAATTAATGGAATGTTGTACATATGAGCACATGAGCTTATTATTTGCTTTAAACGAGTTATTTGACTCTGAATCGACTATGTATAAAACTACTGAACCATGTAATTCACTTTCTTTTATAAATTCTAATAAGTAAAACTTATAGTGCTTAAGTATTAATTTTTAACAAATCTTCAAAAGTTGACGAAGTATTGTTTTTTTTTTATTTTTAAATACTTACTTTATTTCTTCACAACCCTCTTGAATTTTGATGTGGGTATTAAACGAAAGGGTTTACATTTTTTTCTCAACTTTTTAATATGGGTGTCAAACGAAAGGTGGACAAGTAGAATGCATATTAGCACAGATATTAATTATTTGCCGTGTTTAGTATTAAAACTAAAATTAAGAAAATATTTACTACATCAAACGTCGAGGTGTGAACGGCGTTTTCTTCTTATTAGCGTAGTTTTAGAAGGATTAAAAAATGCTTTCTTTAATTTTATTATGGTTATTCTCACAATTATAATAAATTGCTATAAGACATCTTATTTACTTGCAGTTAGTTTTGAGTTTTATATAGTAGTTTTAATAATTATTCTCCTTCCTAATTAATTTTAATTGTTTTAAGGTTACCAAACTTAAAGCCATGGACGGTTCAAGGAACATTATAATTTGCCAGGAGGTTGACGTTGATGCAGAGCTCCTCAGTCCGGATACAGTGGACTCTGGCTTGTCCTACAGACGTGGTTCAAGCTGTTCAATCCCGGATTCCCGGAACGAGTTGAAAATCGACCACAAGCACTCGAGGTCTGACCCGGTCGAAATGTACTATTCAGTTCACACGAATGACGAAAAGGTAACCAGTTTTATCGATGCCGACATAAACGTAACAAGTCGAGAGGAAGGAGCACCTAAAGACCCACTCACTCCCGAGGAGCAGCTCCAAACCATCAAAAGACGAAATTTCCCAAAAGTCCTTCCCACAGAGGAAGGAACTGTTTCGGGTTCGGTCGTGAACAGGAAATCTCTGTCCTCGTTCAATTTTCCCACAATGCAAACTGGGAAGGTGCCACCAGCCCCACCGCCGAGGACAATTTCGACTTCTGGGAGGCGGTCGTCCATCAGGAGGCAGAGTGACAACATAACCACATCGCCCCTCATGCTGGCCGAAAATTGCTCCGATGATGAGGAAGAGGAGCCCCAAATAGCCAAAAACACGCTGATCGTGGGCCCCCTCATTCCGAAAAGCCAGGAGAGCATTTATTGCACGGTGAACCGCAACAGGAAGAACCGGCCCGGCCATCCAGAGCCAGCACCTCCTCAGGATAATGAGGCCGAGCTGAGGCTAATTAGGCCATCGGGCATTAGGCCGCCCTCTGTCGGGCTCCAGAGCAGGCCCCAAAATGAGTCGGAACACCCTCGGATGGAGCCGAAGATCATAATTAGGCCAAGTCCACCGAAGGTGCCGTCCAACAAGTTCCACATCCCCCGGGTGCATGGACCGCACGACACCTTGTCCAGGATACCGCAACTGAGGGCGGGGGTGGCTCCCCTCGCTACCGGGGAGAGGGACAAATCGACTCCGGAGTCCTCCTCATCGGAGGCGACCACCTCTAGTACGGGAACGGTCAAGACCGAACTCAAGCAGAATTAGCTAAGCAGCTTAGCGTAATTTATCCGGGGGTGGGAGGGGTGTAAACCCGGCAACTTTTGTTGTTAAGGGTAAGCACCCGAACGAGGTACTTAAGGAGCACTTAGAAATTAGGCAGACAAGCCCATCGGGCCCCACCGGGCCCCAGTCCCGGGAGCATCCCTTAAGATTAGTTGCGATGAAACGAACGACCGAAATACGCCTCCCCCACGATCTTAACTCAGACGAATCTCACCTGTGTTACGTTACTCACCTGAACAACCGACCGAAGCTCACCTCATTTTTATTTAGTTAACTTTCGAACAAGAACAGCACATTCCACGAGAAAATTAAAAAAAAAGATAAATAAAAATATATAAGTTTTTACGGCGTGCTCGGGGTCAGGGTCCGGTGAAAATGTTGGGCTTCTTTAGGTTTATTTCTTGTTTTCTATTTTTATTTTCTTTTTGTACTGCTGTATATGTAATGTAGGTAAAATGTAGAAGGAAAAAGTAAATTTATTCATTTTGGGCATATGGTGGTTTTCATCCGGCAAAGGTAGCAATGTTGTACGTACTGAAAATTTGTTATTCCATCCTGCTTGCTATGCCACCATGCGTCGTTCCAAAGTAGGTATACATACATTAAAGAGCTTTAAAGCATTCATTATACTCCCTTTTATATGTTTTGATATTTTATTTTCGGTTTTAATAATTTCATGTTTGCTTGGAAAGCCTCATGTCATTTTAACATTTCCAAAAATTTTAAACAATTCAAATTTTTCTTAAATTCGTTCGTATTTTTGTATCCAATAGAATTCGAATTTAATTTTAAACTTTTTTTAAAATTTGTCATGTTTCGAATTAATACCAATCGATTCAGTCCTTTTTTTCCAAAATTGTTTAAATAAAAAGAAAACAATAGCTGAAATTTTGAAAATATTGTATGATACTTTGATATTATAATTTTTTACAATTATTTTCATTTAGGAAGTTTAACTCAAAGAAAGTTTAGTTTCTAAAGATTTTAATACTTACATTTAAACTAAACGTTATTTTGGTAAGGTAAGTTTTTACTTATTTATTCAAACAATTCATATGACAATAATATAGACTAATTGTAAGCTTCACTTAAGTAATATTACTGTATTAACATTTTAATAGTACGGGCTCTTTCTATAAAAATATGTTGATGTTATTAAAGATTTCACTAAATTTTGGAGGAAGGAAACATATAAGTTCAATATTTGCATGCATCATTTTATTAGAACGAGAATTTGAATGAAATCCGAGATTATCTAGAAAGTATGAGACAATCAATACATTTAATACATTAGTTATGTACAATATTAATTTGTAAAAAATACTTTAACATCTTTCTACAATTATAACATTTAACAAGTTGTTGAGAGTTTTGATATGTTTATTAATGGAAAACCATTGTTTCTTCCTTAAACAAACCACAAGAAGTAGTAAACACCAAAATATGTATATAGAAACTTTCTCGCATTTACAAAATTTTCCCGGATGTCGACATAATTTTGCAATTAAGATAAAGTAAGGATTTCGCGATAAAGCGAAAATCGAGGACAACAATTCGAGGCCGCCGTCGCTGACAACGAAAATTATGAAGATATATGTGGGGGGAGGGGGCGGTATAAAATGCAAAAGTATTTTCTGTCTAAGCGGAAAGTTCGCCACCTTTAACATGTCACCCCCGCATTCTCCGCGAACGTGTTCTGGGGCGCCCTGCTGCGATGAAACTTTCTTAACTTTTCAATATGAGCGAGGATATGCAAATTGAAGTTTTGTAGGTACTCGAGCCGCGGCGCCGTTTACCATCTCTGACCTAAAAGCAAATATGTGTGCAGCTGATCCATTTCAGCGGAAGCGTCGCGCTCAAAATTTAAATATTTGGATAAAGTATGGGTGCAGAACCAAACCACTGAACAGTGTTTAAGCTTAAATAGGATAATGATTTTGGGGCCACGATGTCTTTAAATTTTTGGAGAATTTTATGACACACATTATTCAAAATTTCAAGCTGTCGCGATCTTGAAAAATATTTAACCTTTGTTTACTAGAATAACGGAAAGAAATCGGTTTGAACTTATGTATGTTTGAACTATCCTTATTTTAAAATAATAATATGCTCATGTAAGGAAAGATAAAAAATATGCCATCTCTATCTATTTATTTATCCTTAAAGAGTGAACGGATAACGATATCGAAAATCCCTAAGCTTATTAAAATCATTATATGTACATAGGTTTGCTTGTTTTTTAACAGTATAAAAAAAAAATAAAATTTAATTAAAAAAATTTTTTTAATTTTGATAAATTTCTTATTATACTTAATAGAGCTTTAAATCAAAATGCCCAAGTATAATGAAAAATTTTTTTACTTTTATATAAATGTTCAATAAATTATAAATTAATTAAATGAAGCTATTTTTCAAATTACTATTTAATAGAATTCGAATAAACGAACATCTCGCAAAAATTGAAATATCTTTAAAATAATATTTAGTAAATGCGTTTTGTTTAATACGTGTAGATATTACTGTTTTAGATTAAAAAATAGTGATTTATAACAGGTCGGAATAAAAATAAAATGGGCTTATGTAGGTATATAGGACTAAAACAATCGAATTTTGTTCCTCTCTAGTTTCAAGGAAAAAACTTAACTTTATATAATGCAATTTTTGCTGTGATTGATTATGAAGAAAAGAAAATTTTGTCTAATTAAAAAAATTTAAAAATGTAAGTCTTAAAACCTTTTACCAGAAACCGCAGAAAACTATAAAACAAGAAATTATGCAGATTATCTTGAATTCCCTTATTATTTATTTATAGTTATTATTTCTTAAGATAAACTTTCCACCTGTACCTGTGTAAAACTGCCAGAGGAGAAATTTCATCAAAAACCGTAGAACAATCCACAACAAATGGCCTTTGCTGTTCTGATTAAATGTGGTGAAAACTTCTCAAAATTTATTTGTTTCAGAGCGGAAGGGTTTCTGCATTGCATACGCAGCCATATCATCTCATAAATAGAGAATTTATATAACTTTCTAAATTCAACAACCAGCCCGTCACCGAGGCACGTACCCGCACCTAGTTTTTGTCCGGTTTTTGAAATCCAACAAAATTTGCTAAATGGAATTCTCGTGGAAATGGCAATGTTTTCGTATGTGAAGTTACTGCGTTAATTAAACAACAAAATTCAAATCGCTCGGGGTGTGATGACGGCAAAAGTTTCAATTTAATACGGACAAAGCTATGCCCTCGCATACACTGCCATCGCAGCACTCTGGTTAATTACAAAATAATATCTGATTGTACAAATGTATGCCGTCCGTGGAAATGTCCGGTTAACTTTTGACCTGGCCTACATATTTTCA
The DNA here is from genome assembly GCA_933228815.1 of Machimus atricapillus. NCBI lineage: Eukaryota > Metazoa > Arthropoda > Insecta > Diptera > Asilidae > Machimus > Machimus atricapillus. Next base: position 12,223,432 of record OW121785.1, read on the forward strand.
AAATCAATTTACGGAAAAGTCGTGAAAATTCCATCCTTTGATCTCTTTAATTCGTGGCGAGTATAGTAGAACATTATAGAAAAATGACAGTTTATTTAAAACATTCAAATTGATTTTTAATTTGATTGCATTTTGCTATTTTGTGCTTAAAATGCTTTTTGGTTTTTAGGTAATTAAAGATGGAATTAATGTTTTATTTCAAGCAATATATGATATCAACGCATTTAATTAGAGAATAAATTTGATTAAATAGGAAGACCCAATCGCTTGGTAGGAGTCTTCCGGAATCAACAAAATATTTTTATCAATCAATGTAATTAAAAATTTACTCACAGTTCAGCAGCACACCCAATTCGGGTTAATGCTACTGGGTGATTCCTGCAATTAGAGAAAAATAAGAATAAGTAAGATTTAAAAACTAAAAGCTACTTCTGCTTTTATGTTTTAAGCACTCTTAATCATTGAAAAATGAAAGCTTACCTGAATCCAGGAACTGAACTCGTCCATCCACAAGTTTGAATTATTTGTTGATCCCTTGTTATGGCACGAAGTAATTTGCTACACTCACGTATTTTTCGAATCAGCGCGACAAAACAAAACTTTAAAATTTTAATTAAAAAATTAATTGTTAGGGCACTAAATAATTTGTACACTTACGTATTTTTCGAATTAATGCGACAAAATACAATTTTAAAATTTAAATAAAGAAAATTAAAAAAAATAATTGTCAATATTAATTTTTGGAAGATCGATCCGCTGCGTAGGGGGCTTCGGGCCCAAGAACAATTCGAATTTCGTACTTAATATGTTAGATAAAAATGTTAGTATTATTTATAGAATAAATTTGAATAAATAGGAAGACCCAATCGCTGGGTAGGGGTCTTCAGGAATCAAAAAAATATTTTTATCAATCAATGTAATTAAAAATTTACTCACAGTTCAGCAGCACACCCAATTCGGGTTAACGCTACTGGTTGATTCCTGTAATTAGAGAAAAATAAGAAAGGAGGTAAATATTAAGTAAGATTTAAAAACTAAAAGCTACTTCTGCTTTTATGTTTTAAGCACTCTTAATCAGTGAAAAATAAAAGCTTACCTGAATCCAGGAACTGAACTCGTCCATCCACAAGTTTGAATTATTTGTTGATCCCTTGTTATGGCACGAAGTAATCTGCTACATTCACGTATTTTTCGAATTAACGCCATAAAATAAAATTCTGAAATTTAAATTAAAATATTAACAAATAAAACTAAAACAATAAATTATAAAATATAACAGAAATAAAAATATCAAGAAAAATAAAATATTTGATGTAACAAGAACACGTATTAAATATTAAAAATTCAGAATTCAATAAAATTCAAGAATATTCCTGATCAGTCGAAGAACCCCGCCAAGTCACCCTGCCTCGATGGAGTCCCTGAACCGAATGAGGGCTGAAGCCATCCGCTCCTCTATTTATACACTAGCCGCTCAGCTCCCAGTCGAGGGGGTGAGAGTCCGTATGCAAATTCAAATCTCCCGACAAATATTAAATAGTATTAAAAATTCAAAGAATCAAAACAATTCAAGAATATTCCTGATCAGTCGGAGCACCCCGCCAAGTCACCCTGCCTCGATGGAGTCCCTGAACCGAATGAGGGCTGAAGCCATCCGCTCCTCTATTTATACCCTGGCAGCTCAGCTCCCAGCCGAGAGGGGTGAGAGTCCGTATGCAAATTCAAATCTCCTCCGGACCAGCTGCAGCAGCCCTGGTCCAGCAAGTGCTCGGGTGGCTGAGGAGAGCTCCCCAGCAGATGATGAGGTGAGGTGAAGGAACCTCTCCTGGAGATGGAGTCGCTCCAGCTTCCGAGTCTTCGTCTTCGTCTTGCTTGAGTGATCCTGTTCAAGGTCGCATTTCTCCTGGTTCTTCTGCACTTAGCGCTTTCGAGTCGCACGTGTTTTGAAAACTGCCTGTTTTTCTTCAATAACAAGATACCTTTAAAATATTTCTATGGATAAACAACAGGAAAAAACAAGAGGAGTCGATCTTAAACCTTTCGAGTTGAAAATAAAGCGAAATTTAACGTATAATAATTTAATAAATGTATGTCTTTTATTTATTTCACTTAATTCTTCTTGAAAATAGGTATTATGAATTTTGCAATGGATATATTTAAAAAATAAAGACAATATTCGTTTCCATCGTAGTTTTTCTTCTTTTAAATTATTTAAAGTCGTTTGTTAACTCAATCAATTTTGTATAAGTTAGTATGAATTACATACTCTGTTTTTTTTAAAGTTATTTTATTCCTCTAAAGAAAAGGTTCATATTAAATTTTTTTAAATGAAAAATTCCGATTTAAAAAAGTGTTTTCCATCAATATACTCATAAACAAAAAAAAAAGAATTTGCGAGTAATAAATAAAATAACAGCTGAAATCGTGTAAATAAAGTACCGTTTAAATCGAGTGATATGTGTACTTTATTGCAATTTAAAAACGTTTTAGTTCCTGGCAATTCGGTTAACATAAAGTTTTTCCACAAACACTAGACTTTTTTAAAACTTTCTAGGTTCGAAGGCCTCGCTAATATTTCGACACCAATCAAACACTTTTAAAGTTTTTAAGGATCGCGACCTTGGAATACGTCGTCCGTCAAGCCTGAAAGCTCTCAATGTATTTGAAGTACGGTAACGGAGGGGTTGCCCATAAAATCCGTTATCTGACTTTGGCAATTTGTAAACAATCAATTAATTAATTGAAAAAAAAAATTATGTCAATGAAATTTTAAGATGAGTTCGTTATTTGAAAGAAAATCTTAAATAATATTATTTTCAAACCATTGTCCTGCTAAAGAAAGTATTTTTAAATTAGCTGTTTTTCTGTTTTTCTCTTACCTTCCGGTTCCAATTTAAAAAACACCACTTTTCCGGGATGTCAATAAACAACTGTAAACTTTCAGTGGTGAAAGCTTGAAAATTCTGTTTAGCTGATGCACCGTGATGTATGAAAATCAAAAAAGGCTCGCGCCCATGGAATACGTCGCGTCGTCCGTCAATCTTATGCCCGTTCTCCAATTGCGAACCGACCAACTACGAACCAAATAACATCGCGCCATCGCTTTCCATTTTCTTATTAGAGTCATCTTCTCTCTCGCTTGTGTTTTGGTCAACCGAGCTAACTTTTTACATGTGTGCGTTTAACCAAAAGTAATAGTCCCCCATTCCGCAACGATATTGTACCAGAATAGTGACGTCGCCGCAGCTTTTCCGCCGGTTATCAAAACATCAATGCACTAATTATAACACGGAGCACTTATAAAAATGTGCGCGGTAGTTTCCGGAGAATATTAAAAGTTAAATTGATAAGTTTGTCCGCTTAAAAAGTGGTAAAAACTTCCACATTTAACATTTGCCCGATTGTGTTTTCGCAGCTGGCAGGGCACAACTACAGGCAAGGGCTTATACTTTACACGGGGTTGAGCTTTTTCGTTCGGTGGGTCGTAGTTGGTCGGTTCGCAATTGGAGAACGGGCATTTGCTATCAACGTATTTGAAGTATGTATCGTCATCTGACAATTTATAAAGAAGCACAGCGCCGGAATTTTATTGGACAAAGAAGCAATTTATATTGAAAAGATAACGATAGATTACTTCAGTTTTTATTAATAAGACTTCTAGTTGCAGAAGCCGATATTTGGTTTTATTGGAGGAAACGCGAAGCGTTTGGATGCAACCAATGTAAAATTAAAGCTTGGATATATTTTATTTGAAATAAAAGCTGCTATAACAGTTATCTTCAAAACATTTTCCTGCTAAAGAAATTATTTTTTAATTAGCTATGTACACACCTTGCAATATTTCTGCCGAGATGCAAACCATCACTGTGAACTTTCAGTGGTCAAAGCTTGAAAGCTTGAAATATAAATAAATGTATGTATGTATGTTTGTACTCTATGCTTTCCTAAACCATTCATCGAATTGTGATGAAATTTTGGTAATTTGTTCTGCGTACGCCCGCAAAGGTTCCTGGCCCAAAAAAAAGTTATTTTTTTTTTTATATAAAGAGCTGATAATAAATCGAAAAACCTCATAATACCTAATTCGATTATATTATAACACTTTGAATGAAAAAAAATTAAAGTTTAGTTTACTGAGAAGATTTTACGACAGGAGTTTTTTTTAAGGAATTTTGATTCAAAAGAAAAGTACTTTTATTACAATTTTTTTTCGATTTCATTTCAATCGGAATATAGAACTTATGGGCAATAGTTACTTTAGATCCTGGTATAGGCAAGGCCGGTTACGTACGAGACAGCTTGTTATAAATATACATAAGATCTTTGGTTTCAATAGTTCCTGCGTTCCTGGCAATTCGGTTAAAAAAGTTTTTCCACAAATACTGAGCTTTTCTAGAACTTCCTACGTTTGAGGGCCTTGCTATTATTCGCCACCAACCAAAAGCTTCCAAAGTTTTTAGAATCAAGGATACGACTTGCATATTTGAGGTGGGTTTCCTTTTTGGGGTTTGAGTCTAAATCTTAAAAATTAGCCTTCTCCTTGTGTATAGAGTATATAGTGGTCGCAAGTTCAAATTGTTAACTTCTCGCTAGGTGGCTCTAGCTGTATCATTTTGAAAATAATAAAACTAATTATTGTTTTTAAAGAAAATCTTGGCGAGAAAAAGTGATAAATGCGAAGAATTAGTTACTTAAATAAAGTGCTCTGAACGCTCTGTCTGTCTGCTAAAACGGAATCAAATTTTTTTTTCTAGACCGTCTTAAATCAAAACCGTGTAAAATCAAAACCGTGTAAAAAAACGCCGCGTAAAAACAGAATTGGGTGTAATAAATTTTGTTGTGAAGGTTATAATTAGAAAGTGGAAAGTGGACCGCATCGTCTCACTAAAATCTAAGAGGAAAGAGGATCGCCTGAAAGAAGAGCAAAAGAGGCAATGCAAAGGGCATATAATCCACTAGAAAAAGAAAATAAATGTGTACTAGGCCTACTGGGGACACCACCTTCAAAAAAAACGCCTTGCGCTCTACCTCTTACGTGGTGTGGAAAAGCGTGTCACAACACGAGTAAGCAAAACATGCTCCTTAATAAATTAGGAAAGAAGGAAAATATATAGCCAAAATAAATTCAATTCGTAAAACAAATTAGAAAAAATAAATAATAAGTAAAAAATGTCTGAAATAGTGCTTCTCGGATTTGATTACAGACAAACAATTATTATTAAATTAAAGAACAATATGTATAATATTATAATAATGCTGAGACTTAACCATCGGATCGGTGCTCAGTTGAAATGGAATCATGCACAAATAATTGTTTAACTATTTTGCTTTGGTTCCATATATATTTTATTATTGTTAATATATTATTATTGCCATTTCATTCATTATTTCATATCAACGGATATTTCACAGAAATGAAATACTTTTCCTTGTGTTCGCTTATTGTGTTATACATGCACACGCATACATCTGTTATATTTTTTATCTATTATCGGCGAAAACTGACTGCAGGATCTTGTCCCAACTATCTGTGTTATAAAAACCAGACGACAGCGCCTCTAGGGAGAGGTTAACAAGTTACTCCAGAAAGCTACTTGCGACCAGTATACATATATTCTATACACAAGGGCCTTCTTGAAGGACGAAGGTGAAAAGTCTTACATTCTCCTATCACGGGAGCAAATCTTTCATAGGTGCGCTTTTACCAATTAAACCATCTCTGGAATTTAGCTCAAGATTTCGAAAAAGGACGTCAAGTCCTCTGCAATCGCCGTAATGCGCATCGATGCGATCTGGCTGGGATAGTTATCCTTAAATTAAATGTCAATTTGTAGGAGTGACGGGAACATGAGTCTTATCAAAGTCCTTATGTGCCGTCGACACACGTTTAAGAGGTTTTTTTTTTTGGGGGGCGAAAAGGATTATGGGGCGCGGGGGGACACTATGTCCGGGATTTGGTTCTATCTGACTAGAAGGCTCCTTTATGACTTTGTGCCCAGATTAATTTTGCGGCTTTATGCGCTGTAAGTGACACATTAAAATGATAAAAAGTACAAAATTGTGGATGCCTCCAGATTTTTCATTTCAATTTTTTTTATTATTTCTCCTGGTTTGCAGGGGACACATGTGTGTTCCAGAGGAGGGAGTGTATTTTTAGCGAGTGGAGGATCGGAGGATATCTCGCGACTGTTGGACTCGTTCTTCTTGCTCATGTCCTCGTTTAGCTCGTATATATTTTTTGTTTTGTTGCTGTTGCCAGCTTTTTTTTTTCTGTCTGTTTTGTACTCCACCTTGTTTCATATATGTATTTTTTTTGCAGCCTTTTTATTTATTCTTTTCATATGGTTGTGAACGGCTGTCATGAGATTTATTTTCTGTTGCAAAAATGTCAATAGCAATTTTTATGTGTCAAGATGTCTCATCGGAGGTCGTCGGGAATTAGTTGCTCCCGCCGCCGTTGTCGATAGTTCGTTTCCCTTTATAGTCGGTACTTTTTTTTTATTTTTTACTGTTTTTTTTCGAGTGTTCCGTGTGACACTGTGGCGGGGGCGTTGGGGAGCATTAGCATTTGTCAGCCTGATGGCGCTGGGAGGAACACGGCACTATCAAGCAGCGAACTTCGTGTCCTCGTCGAGCGACACAATGCCAATTCCGCTGGCGGAACTCAGAGCCGTGCGGTGTGCAACTTTGTTTACCAATTATTTTGATGGAGGAGTTATTCTGCCCCACTTTGTTTGCCCCTAAAAACACGGGATTTGAACCTTTCGGCAAATTTGGAACACCGAACGTTTTACACAAGTGGGCGTATGAAAGACATCACGGTCTTTTGTAAAATCTGTGTAACCTTTTCGTCGAAAGGGGGACGTGTGCATCAGTTGATGGCATGATGAATGCAATCCATTAGGGATTTCGTTTTCTATTTAAAGCCATCGAACAATTTCGCGGTTCCTATTTTGACATTTGTTGTTTATGTTCCTTTCGTACTATCCTACCCTTTACGGAGATGAAGTTTTGTGTAAAAATTGTGTAAAGGCATTACAAAAAATGTGGGTCTTAAATTATGAATTTTTTGGGGTTTCTTTTCTACCCATAGAAAACTTTGATCTGGAATTTCTAAATAGAACCCTATGCATCATACACCAATCAAAATTATTAAAGGATAATTAAAAAAATGCAAAAATTGTTCTAATTCTTGAACAGCTATAACTTCGGGAAAAATAATTCAATTTTAATGATCCAAAACATGAAAGCAAAATTGCAAAAAAAGGTGAAAAATTAATTTAAAATTAAGTCAAATCTTTGAAAGCTGTGGACTGGACACTAAGAAAAAAACATCGCATCATCTTGATTTTTAGTACTAAAGATTTTTGTGTTACTATTAATTAAAAGAAAACACATGAATACTTTACTAAATTGCACTATTTTTTACAAAATGGAAAAGGGTGGCCTGATAACAGAAATGTGAAAAGAAAACTTTTTTAACGCTTTTTTGAAAAAAATACCCAGGAAGCAACAAAATCTACATATATCTGATTCATAAACTAGAAGATACAAGCTTTCAAAAATACTGTTGATCATTAAAATTGAATAATTTTTTGTGAAGCTATAACTATAAAACTTAAATAACTTTTTGCATTTTTTCAATTATCCTTTAACACTTCTGATGCGGGCATGCACGAATATAAAAGAAGTTAATTGATTTTACCAACTTTCACGTTCCGTAAATTTTTAAAAAGGCTGTTATTAGTATTAATAATATTTCATTTATAGTTGGAAGAAAAAGTATTCCGAATTTTCACAATTGTACATAGTATTATGTGATGAATCTAAAATACACGCCGTTTTAATCTTTTAAGAAATCCCAACATATTTAAGATTTTTAATTACAATGGACTATGGACTATGGATAAATAGAAATTGAATATTCTCTAGTTTTTAATCAAGCATTCATTATTAGTAGAATTAAATACGACTGAGTAACGTGTAAAGTTTATTATTGTTACTACAAGTTAGCTTCCGTTATTATTTTTGTCCGAAGTAACTTGGTTTAGTTATGCACATATGTGTACAATCAATTGGTGTCAGGATGTTGAATTATGCATTTAAGGGTGGTTAAGGTTAAGGTTAAGGTTAGAACCCCAACCAAGAATATAGAAAAAAAACACCCTTCATTAAGGGTCATAAACCCAGCCTTTATCAGTGAAAATTCCTTACAGAATCTTAGTCTTAATCTTAAAATTAAATCTAAAACTGACTTACCTACAGTTCTGGAATTTATGTTGAAAAACTGAAAGAAATTTAAAAACAAGATTAGCTGAGCACATTGCAGGAGCTCAAAACATGATAGCACATTCCACACTTAAAAGAAAACAAACATAACATAAACTCAAATAATATTAAATACACAGCATAGAACGAAAAGAAATTTCAAATACAGAAGAGATTTTCGAAATAAAGAAACAAAATATATTAAATCAGCGAGTGTTTTAATAAACTATAAGGGAATTTTGTTTTCAAATTATATTATAAAGACAAAAATATTGTATATACAGATTTCTTAGTAGTAAAAAAATGTGTCTAGTAAAATCAAAAAATTAAGGTTTAAGTTGCTAATGTTTGAAAATTAAATAAAAGATAGTAACAATTTTTTACTATGTATACTTCAAAAATTTGTATGTTCTCTTTTACTAGTAAATTAATTTCTGTGATATTGCAATTGAAATCGTATAAAAGTTCCCCCAAAAAGGATTGAAAACAGTTCCCACCTTCAAAAATTTGTGTGAAACCCTTAAAAGAAATTGTTACGCTCAATTGCGAACAAATTGTGGAAGGACCCATATCCTCGTTTTTCCAGTCGTGCGATTCTCACTAGACTAAAATTGAATAGGTTAAAGCATAGGACACAACCGTCAAGTCATCGTCCCATGCATATCAAGAACGTGGAGGATGCTTCGATATATCTATCAATTGAGAGGGGATAATCCCCAAAAATAGACCCTTGCCATAGAACCAATTGGACGTACCAAGCTTTACTACCGTCATCAAAATGTAATTTTTCTACAATTTGTACTTGTCCAGTCACTGCCGCTGGAGCAGCAAGCAGTCGTCGGCTAATCTCCAAGATTTTCGCTAAACATCTATCTACAATGTGGCGTCAAAATCACTTTTCATCGAAATTTATTTCCACATACGACTTAATCAGGAGTATTTTGGTTGCCGCCATCCTGACGTCGATCGTTGGAGGAATGTCAACTCCAAACTACAGCCCCCAGACGACCCCCATTAATATAAAAAAAAAAAAAAAATCTTGCAGTTTATATCGTATCTCAAAAATCTAGACAGACATACGAAAAACACATGCCGTGAAATATTAAATGCCCGCGGGAGTTTGGCGGGGTTGGCTCAAAAATTTGTCCTAGCAAATATTTTGGCATGGCATGATCGATAGCATCAGTGTCCTTTGATTAATGGCTAGTTCATGTCCTTTGGCTTAAACTCCCATACACCGGTTATTCTCTTATAGGACTTGATATAGTGGTAGCGGAGTATCCCATCGTAGAAAATCATCCATTCAGTCCACGAAATTTTCCCAGCCATATTTCCCTTTCTGCCTTCTTGATTCCATATCATTTTCAGAATGTATGGAGTCGAAGTGGCGATGGCCTACCGGATATATATCTATAATATAAAGGGCCACAAAAAAAAAAAAAAAAAATAAATAAATAAATAAATAAAATAAAAAAATCAAGGGCCTCAAAGAGATAGATTGGTAGGTTATGAATTTTCGCGGTGACGGGTTCCTCGGCATTGATGGTAGTTTTTGAAGTTGTACTAGTACAAAAAACCAAGGCTATGTGGGAAAACAAAAAAAAAATTGCCAATTTTCATGGGTTTTTGTTTTGTTAGGGCGTTGTGGACATCTGCGTGAATTAATAGGAGCCTGGGAAGGGTTTTTGGAGGGTAGACAATAAAAATAAATAAAACTAAAACGTCCCACAATTTCTCCAGTATAAAATCGGAGAAATGAGAAAACTGCTAGAAATACTGCGATAAATCCCAAAAGATTTCCCGAATATTTCCTGCGCAGAACCAAATCGATGTAGAAGAGAGTCCAACATCCGTATTTAGGAGGAAAATACTCCAGAAATACGGGAAAAGCTCACTAGAAATTCTTCAAGTCGTACCGTCCGTTCAGTTGGGCGCCACCATCGATTCAGGGATATCCTACAAAAATCGCGGGGATGCTCCCTTTAAGTCGAAATACATAGATCTGACGTCAGTCTTAGACCGATATTTGTCATGGTTAGTGCTGAAAACAAATAGTAAACCGCATCGAATTTTGTGCATCTAGTCTCGATTCTCTAAGTGGCATATTGGATATAAAAAATATTAATCGGCGGGTTCGGTACTTGTGGGATGGGCAGATTCAGTGAAGTTTTACGCATCAGAAAAAATTATATATAAATAATATTAAAGTTATCCTGGTGCATATTTTTAGGGAATAAATTTATTAGTCACATGTGCATGATGGACCAACGAAGACGACCATCGTATAAATTTTGAAATAGTGCAAGTTTTGCAATGTGCGATGTGGCCGATTATGTCCCACCTTTAAAGTGTTTACTCTTATTATTTTACCGGAATTATATATTTTCGGCATATCCCTTTCATCGTCCTCAACTTTAATCGGATTACGTAATTAATCCGTATTATTTACTGCTTAAATTAGGTGATTGCTGCGAAGCAGTTTATTTATTTATATATATTTTTTAAAATAAATGTTTTATCCTCACTGTGTTCAAGGATTACGCACTGTGGAATATTTTGCAGGATTGTGTACAGTTGGTATATCCCGTGCATGCATAAAAAAGTTAAATAAGTTAATGGTTAAAGTGTCTGAATTAAGGGTATATTAAGAAATATCAGTGCCATCTTTCAAGTTTAAGTGAAGCAGATCCCTCCCACAAGATCCGCAAGATTTGTTGTGAATTAGTGCCATTAAGATGCTCAAGTGAATGCCCTTAAGTTCTTTGTGAAACGAAAACAAGGAGATCATATTCAGGAATCTGAGATACATCAACAGAGTCATCCCCTCCTCACGCTAGCCGTCTTCTCATCAGGGCCTTCGCGTAAATATGAATTTTATACCGCATTTATTGATTTTCCCTAGTTCCCTTGGTCCAGAAAGTGAACCTCTGGAATATATTCGCCGCCGGCGGCGGTAGGTTCAGACTCAGCAGGATAGCAAATATCCTTGGTATTCCTTATTTTCTCCCGCATAAACCATAAAATCACTTCGGGCAGTTTCCCGTCATCCTTTTTAATTATGTTTACTTTGCATTGTTCCTTTGAGGTGATTTTACCTAGCCCCAACAACTGTCCCGAAGAGGCAATAACATGTGGACCTACGTAAATTATCCCCTTTAAGGTATTCGAGGTACTTTTGATACCTTTCCGACATACCACCCCCGTCTGGGCATGTTTCAGCCTTGAACCAACTCCCGATCTCATCCCCCGGGGGGAAAACTCCAACCCGGGGGAGGATCGAAGGCAGATGCATAATTTATCTCTCAAGGATGGCCCTCAAAAGTTTTCCTTCCCGAAAAAGACAACAACAACAAGACTGTCTTGTCAGGAAGACCTTTATATGATTCCTCCTTGGGGCTCCTTGGGGCTCCTTGGTGAAATAAAGAGAAAAAAATATATATACATATATAAGAAATCCCTTATTTAAAGGAAATGTAGAAAAGATATTGTCTGCCGCGTGTGTGGGAATTGATTTTTATGATTTTACGATTTTTCGTAGCCTTTGCCCTTAAGATATCAAAAAAAATTTTGCTTTTTCTGACCAGGGCACTATGCCAAGTCTCATCTGACCCGTGAGAGGTTAAATATTTTGCAATAAAAAATTAAATATCATACAGAGAGAAAAAAAATTAAATGTTACCCTAGACACTGTCAGGACGGATTTGTATTTATATTTTTTATATTTTTGTATTTATTTATTTTTGTTTCTCTCTTCTGGATCGGTGCTCTAAAAATGGGGTTAAAAGCACTCCAGCGATGTGCGGATTGATCGCCCTTAATGGATTGCCATGAAAGTAGAGATTAGCTGGGGGTTGTTTTCTAGGAAGGTTTCGTGGAAGATATTCCCCCAAGATAAGACCTCTTTTCCGGTAATTTTTTCAAAATAATCTCGAAATTTAAGGGAGATTGTAATCCTGTCGTAAAGGGATAAACTGATTTTTATTGTACTCTATCTTAAGAAGGCTTCACACTATATGAAATGGCTTAAATAGCAGGTAAAATAGTTTGAATACTCTGGTTACGATCACATGAGTACTTCCTTAGAGATTTTCAGTATTGGAGGCAATTCTAATTAATATGTTGTTGCAGAAATTGCCACCTCTTAAAATTGTATTTCGTATTTCTATTCACGGTCCCACATTTTGAAAAGATATGAAATCTTCAAAATGAAGTTCTTTTAAGTCTGTATCAGTTTGACAATCAACTGATTTGACTTCGCATGTACTACACACTGTAGTATTTATATTATTATTATATCATTTGAGTCTATTCACATCTTTAAGCATGAAAATTAAAAGAAGTTTTAAAAAAAAATAGGCCAATACGAAAAATAATTCGTTTTTAAGTGGTACATTGAGATCATTTAATAAGTACCTAGTAATAATATTTTTTGTATAAACTGTAGTATTACACTATACTTAAAAAAAGAAGGGAGCTAATTTAATCTAAAATTTTATCATTTAGTATGTATAGGATGGTTTAAAGCCCAATCGCAAACAGATTATACAAAATAGTTAAAAATTAAGCAGATTATTATTCAATTTATAATCTTGTAATCAACAGAATTACCAAACGAAGTCTTACATATGCAAATCATAGTGTGCACAACTTATAATATTGCAATTCATATTTTCATAATGAGGAAAGCCTTATTAAACTAAATGCTTTTTGGCAATTTTGTTTGATGGCACAATTGTAAGTTGTAGCTATTATCCAAATAATTTGTCTAAAATTTGTGGAAGCATAAACTATTGAAATACATTGAGTAGTAAGACTTTTTACCATTTTATACACAAAAGAAGATTTCGATGTGCAGGTATGATATAAAATGGACACTCAAAGTTTTTCTTTTTATTTAAGAATAAGTATATTTCAATTAAATTTTTATTAGGTTGGCGTTTAAAATGATTTGCTTACAATTTGAGAAGAAATTAACAATTTCCCATCAATATGTAATTACATAAAATCTTTATAGATACGTACGTAAAAGTTGTGGAAAATTTGTTCGAACTTTTAAAGAAATGAGGATAAATTCCTAATTTTTTGTTTATGTCCTTAAAACTAAATTTCAGCGTTATAAGCAGAAAATAAAACTTTCCAAGATAACAAAATAAAAATAACTTTCAAGGCTGTGCTGAATCATTGTTTGTTACCAAGAGCCTTTTATAAAAATGTTACATTGGAAAATTTAATTTTATCAAAACAGATCTTACTTGTGAGTGCGAGAATTGTTTTGTCATTGGTTGGAAGATAGATGAAGAAACATTTTAGGGAGAAAATACGTTCATACCACTTATCTTAGATCTAAAAAACGATGCTGTCATGTTTTTTCTAATAATATTTTCCTTTTAAAGATAAAAAAAAATATCTTAAGCTCATTTTATAATTTAATTTTTGGATTTTAATATTCATAATTTATTTATTAGGTAGTTAATTAATTGTTCAGCGAGAACCCTTTTTAATGAAATAATAATTTGAATAAAATAAAATTGGAAAACCATTATGCGGTTGATGCAAAATTGATTGTAACATAAAAGTAGAACATATTTCTTGTAGATAATTGCGATCATAAAAAATCGCTTTGATTTATACAAAAATGATAAATGATTTTTTCGGAGTGCGCTATGCTAATTAGCGCAACAAATGCGTATGTACGAAAAATTTTTCCGCTTGTTAAGCAAGCAGGACAAGTGTGAACGAATATGATGAAAATTCAACTTCATTAAATAAAATAAAATAAAAGAAAACAAAACGAAATCGCTTTCGGTATTCATTTAAATAAAAAGTAGGTTTTATGGAGTATTTTCGTTTTTAATGAACAAGAATAAAAAAAAGAAAAAATGAAAATTATTGGAGCTGATTGAAAGTATTCCCTAGTATTCACTAATGACTGAATTTAAATATTTCATCAAAAAAAAAAAAATCGAAATGCTGAATTTCTCTCATAAATATACTATTCCGTATTCAAACGTTGATTGTTTTAATGAGCATTGGGATGAAGGTTTGTAGTTCTATTTATTTTTTGCATTTTTATGAGCAATTTAAAATCACTTCATTGATATTTACAATTCTGTTGGAAAAGCTGTGCTTATATGCACCTGAGGTTTTAATGTGTGTGTTATTTCCTAGTTTCCTTCATTTCCTTTTCTCACTTTATCTCTGTAATTATAAAAAGGGTTTAGTCAAATCCACAGACAGATAGTGGCTCTTATTTGCGAAGGGGAAAAAACCTTTTTTCATTAGTGTTTCAGTCTGCCTTAAGTTGCTCCAGTGGCTATGAACCTTTTAGCAACAGGATTTGGTGCATACTTGAAATTTCCTTTTTAATAGTTAAAAGCCCTTTTAACTTTTTTGATTCCACCAACAATGCACTTTACATCGCTCTACCTTCGTTTTTTAAGCTTTGAGTTTAATCCTTTTTTTGGATTTCGGGAGACATTATGTATTGATTATAATTGTCGTGATGATATTTTCTAGATTTTCAAGAACTTCGCTGAGTAATTTATTTGATACAGTTTTTAAATAATATGTGTTATGTATGTATACTTTAATTTCAAAAATATTATATATTATTGATTGCATGCTTTTGAGATGAATAATTTACAATTTTATAATTAAACTAAAAATGAAGATTGCTAACCGTTTCCGTAGACAACGAAATCCTAAATGAAAATCTCCTGTTTTCGAGAAAAAAAATACAAATGGCCGTATTTTAGACATTTGTGAAAAATCATTAAAAGATAAAACGTAGTTTTAGTAAAAGTTTGAGTCATAATCTTAAATCTAGAAATATCAAATAAAATTTCTTTATTCTACAGTAGGTACAGACCTCTTTTTAAACATCTTTGCAAACAATGTTCGAAATTTTCGAAATTGTTCTAGTCTTTTGTTCCTTTTAACCCTACTTTTCTCAAAAATGTGGGACTTGATGGAGCATTTTCATTTACAAATTCATATACATACATATCTACGGGAAATTTAAAAAAAAAGTTTTCCAATTTTAGATGTTATTTTGAAAAAGTTACTTGAAAGTGTGATTTATAAAAATTGGTGTCTTATATATATTATTCGGTCGTTATATGTAACATACATATATAGTGAATATTTTTAAAACAATTCCAATTTTTCGGGAACTTTTAGTTTTCTGAATCTACCTTTTTTAAGTTGGACAGAGGGGGGAAAATCAATGAAAAAGGATACTTTGAGATTTAAATTTAGCCCTGAATTGATTTACCTCCTAAAATTAATTCTATAAGTATTTAGTTATATATATTAGTTATAAGTTATAAAAAATTAAATCGCCAATTCACTTTTTAGAGATACATATTTGATATCCAGAGTCAAAAAAATTATTATTTGGAAAACTTTTTTTTATAGTTATTATTTTGGAGGTGCCCGTGCCGTAAAAATTGTGCGTTATGTAGAAAAGTTCGTTATACATACATATATGTATGTGATGGTCTGCGCTATAGAGGTTATTCGACTATAATATAAGGTAAAATGAAAACGAATAGATTTATTTCTCATTGATAGAACTGTCTTGAAGAATTAATTGCATTTCTAGGTTTATTTTGGTTCGTTAAAAATAGCAATAAGGTTATGGGTTCATCTGAATGAACAGAGGTCTTAAATAGAGCAATTCTCCGCCCCGTTAAAACGTTTAGTGCCAATAATTCGAGAATTTAGTGGCATATGAAAGTACTTGACCTCCTGGAGGGGCTGTAAAAATTTACAACTTCCGGCACTTCATTCGATTCAGTAGAAAACCCCCAGCTTTTGCCACGGTGCACCCACCAGAGGTGCACCAGGTGAAAATAGCTGCAGCGCTAATATTTCGCACCGGGTTCATTGCAGTGAATGTGTGGGGGTCGTCAAAAGTGTCGCCATTATTGCCACTGTTATCGGCCGTAGTTTGGGGTTAAATCAAAACATTTTATTGTCGTGTGTTGCGATAGCGCGCCACCACGCAGAGGACCCCGGTCCCGATAAAATGCGAACAGGGGCGTTACACGTTCGGGGCCGTGTCGGCGGCAATAATTAAAACGCTATCAAGCAAGGTGAATCGATTACTTATCGATGCGTGCAGGTGTGTGCTTTGTTCTGGGCTAATCTAACTGCCGTCATTATTGCCGCACTCGAATTAGAGCCCTGACACTGGGCCGCCTCCCCTCCCGCTTCGGACATCTCTCCTTGGGGGGTAAATTGACCCACCTTTGCGTGCCTCTAATGAGTGTGATTTAATTACTTGTTTGGCTTGACCCGCTGTCCCGATTTCCTCGTGTATCTCGAGGTAAGTAGCCGATTCCTTCGGGCATTTCTTATTTATTCAGAAGAAAGCTAAATGAAATGGGGAAGAAAAAAAAAAAAGAAAAAATTATGCGCGGGCGTGGAAGTGGGACATTATTACGCAGAAATCAGGGGGAACGGTGCGGTAGAAATGCCGCTTTTGATCACGCCATCTTACCACGGGGGCCCCCTCTAATCCATTAGGGCTTTTTGGATTCTTATGGTCTCTGGAGGATTTTCTTTAGGTACTGCCGGCGGCTGGCGTCATCGCTGAGCCGTCGAGCAGCCCCCAAAAGTCGGCTTATTGCGTCCTTTTTGTTAGCAGCTGTCCGGTGGATTTTCCTTTTGTTTTCCGATAACAAAAGGCACTTGAGCCGCTCAAGATTTAGAGGTTTCGCAAGATTTCTCCACTGTTTTAGGCTGCTTAGCTCCTCTCCTCCGGGGCTGCGGAAGGCTCTTTCGCCCTACAAAACGAGACTGAAAAGTACTACTGGGCCCTGTAATTACTCTTCTGATTGAGTGAGAAGTGATTTAATGGACCGGTGGATGAAGTCAATTCTTATTCCCATTTTGAGATCCTGACAGGCGAGTATTAATGAAAGATTTTCAATGGACTGGACTGATCGTCTTTAAATTGAATTGAGCGAGATATTAACCTCCTTTCCATCTTAAGTATGTGTCGATGATTTTTGATCTTTAATGGATTTTTCATTTTTGATACAAAAAAATAAATAAAACATACAAAATATGTGTGAAGATAGTTTTAATTATTTCAATATTTGGGAAACAAATTTATATAGTTACGATAAAACCAATGAAGAATTATCGTACTGACACGTCTATTATATCCGAAATTTTTTGATTTGAGACCGTTCCGTTTTTGCATTTCCGCATTTCCGAATTTTATAAAAGGGAAATCTTAATTCAAATGACATTTCTTGGCTTATACTATTTTTATTAATATCTCGAAAATAATGGGAGGTAAATTTTTTTCATTATTTTCTCATTCTTACCTACTGCGAGTCGCTTTCAAAATCGTTCTCAAAACGAATAACCTGGGTAATAATAAAATCCCTGTCCTATTTATGTATTATTAATATTTGAAACTTAGTGCTATTTCTGGCATTGCTATAAAAATTTATTGATAATAAATCTAATAACAGAGGATTGTCTGAAAAAGAACGTTTACAATTTCTATTTGCCTGTATTTCCAACCATGGTAAAATAAGAATCATCTTAATGTCTTCAAGGACGAATTTTTTAAAGGTGGACAAAATCGTTTCATGTTTTAATTGACCACTTGTTTACTTAATTTTTTTCCGGCAACTACTTAGTCAGTAAGAAAAAATTTGAAAAATCCCTTTTTATAAAGTATGTATTACATATAATTAGGGGCAACTGAAATATTTTTAAGGCAGTAAATATATAGTAGGATAGCTTTCCATCCATGCTGCAATGCTACAATTTTTTGGCTTTAAAGTTGAGATATAATTTAGTGAGTAGGTACCTAGTTATTTTATGAGATTATAATTTTTGTTCCAGTCAGATAATTGTAATTTCCAAAAAACTAAAAGTAAACTTACATATGTGGCAATATCCCTACAGAAATTAAATATTTTATTTTGTATAGTCTGAAATTTTGTTATATGGATGCGAGTGTACTGAAACAAAACTGCAACTCCGTAGCATGAAGGCTTGTAAAATTACTTTATATATACGTAAATTGGAACTTATTTTCCAAATTGAGGGCCGCGGGAAAAATTGATTTAAGTACAAGTGCATGTGAATTTGAAAACGGCCTTTAAATATCTTTTCTAGTCAAACTCAGTGTTCTTCATTTTTTGCCACCCATTCTGTTTTACAAAAATAAATTTCATGATTTTTTGACTCCATTGTTGGTTGAAATAAATAATTTTTAGATAGTTCAAACTTTAAGAAAGATTAATTAGATATTCATATTGGCTATCGAATAAATTTCCTGACTGAATTTGGATTACAAATTGTCAATATTAATTTCATCGAATGTTTTGAGCTTTAAAATCATTAAAATATGTAACTCCATATGTTTTTAAGAGCTTCATTTTGTTTTTGTACGGCAATTAAACTTTTTTCTACCAAACAACTTTTATTAACAGGGCTTTATTTATGAAATTGATGGGAAGAGATTTTAATGGATTTGTCGATTCGTTCGGAAATAATTATTATTATCTGAGAATTACAGAGTAATTATTATTTCAGTTAATTTTTATTAATTTTAGCACTTTATAGATACAATTCACAACGAGGTTTTAATTTAATGTTAATACATAAATTGGATATAATAATTTTTTTATAATACTTTTTTGTTTTTGTCTCAGAAAGTTCGTCATCGTAAGTGTTTTCAATTTAAATTTACATTTAAGGATATATACTTATATTTAATTTCGTGTTGCTTTGTTAGAGAATATTTTTAAAAGTGTATCTAACAAAACACTTTATAATTATTAAAAACAACATTTTATTTTAAATCCATTAGTATCTTTTTCCACTTAGCAAAAATAACCACATCTCCTATGTACTACAAAGTGGCATAATCATCTCGAAAATTTCTCAAAGATCCTGCGAATTATAGAGCCTAATTTTAATTAACATTATCTACCCCATTTCTTACAATCAGCAGGGCTTTACCACGCTGACTGATTTTGTGGTGCGCAGTTCATTAATTTTGCGGCGTTGTAATATCTCAAAATCCGCCACCGATAAATCTGTTTCTGCGCCTAACTATTCTGCCTGTCATTGTCAAATCAATTAGCCCCATAAATCGTGTTTAACAAATTCACGTTCTTCAAAGGAAAAATGGTAACAAAGAGGCTAAACAATGGAAGCTGAGGAGCCCTTGAGCGCGTCTTCGTCCGTCAGATGCTGTAATATTTCATTCAATTACTCCCGCGCGTGGAGGTCCGGAGATTGTTATTTTGCATTAATATCTTCAGTCTCCATGAGTTAATCATTTTTGCCTCCCTGATTTTCGAGAACGTAAAATAAACGTTTATACAAAAAATATATACATATATGTATATATAATAATAAATAATAAACCAAATAAACGATTATTTAGATGTTGATCTGTCTGTCCTTTTGCATAATATTTCCATGATAAAAATTGAAATTGCTTTTGAAAATCATCTTAGACCTATACCAATTCACTTTTTCTGGTCGTTCTATTCAAATTTCCAATTCAAGGGCCTGCTTTGATTTTGAAAGATACCTCCATTGATACTAATGGACACCTCTGTGATGAATTAATTACGTAAACGTACTCAAGGACGAGTAGAAACGCCAGGGTATCTGATTAATATTCACCAGGCTGTCGTTGTCTTCGTTGTCGTGGCAGCTGAAATGACATCGTCAGGCAAACAATGTTAATGGAATTACTGATTAGAAACGAAAAGGGTTTTATTTCAGCGGCGAAGATGGCAATCATCTTTGTTTTGATTGTTCCTTGAGTGATCAGGTTTGAGATCTCACGCAACTTTCAGTTGAATAGATTATTAAATGTGGGCTGCTTTAGTGCGACTGAATGTACTTCAGAGGATTTGTGGTCAAGTGGGGTTTTGGGTGTCTATCACAGAAATATCCTTTTATTGTATAGTCTAGACTCTAGAGCTAGACCATAACTGGGAAAAAAATATTTTTCTTATATGTATTTTACATATTTAAAATTGACAGAGATGGCGTTTATTTTTATTTAAATGTAAAACGGTTTAATTGTTTATTCTAGGTCGTCGTACTATACCCAAAAGTCGAAAAAAAACCGGTTTTACGGCGAACTGTGTATTGAATTGTATAAATTAAATGCTTTTTTAACAACACTTTGTCACCCTTTTCACTCAAATAATTGTATGGGATGAAATGCACCTGACATTTATCTAATTCAATCAATCTACTTGAAATTTGAAACACTTCTCGATGGAAATATATTTGATGGATGGCTTAGGCAAATTTATGTTTGTAAATTGAATATAAAAATTGAAATAAAACTCTGCAAAATTCATTTGATACATCACTCAAAGTTTTTATTTTAAATTAAAATCAATCAAAAGCAAAAGCACCGTCAGAAAAATGAGTTATATGTTTTCTACATATAATTTGACAAATATACCTACCCAATTCTTATTTTTCGATACTTAGTAAACTTTCCCTTATTTATTTTTGAATATATTACTCTCTTTATATACGTTCTTCAGTTAAAAATCAGGGACTGAAAATAATAATTTCTTAAAATTAAAACAAAGAAAATTATTAATTTTAATTTTTTATCGTTAATTGAAAAATAAAAATTCCTTTATGATCGTTATGAAGCGATCGAAAAATAAAAATTACTTGATAAGTAGTTTTTCACTTCAAAAATATTTATTATATTTATTATAATTTAATTGAATTCAGACCTTTTCAAAAATTGTATTAATTTTATCTACAAACATTTTAAGCTAGCATATTTTACTTAAAAGTATATCTTTTGTTTTTGTTAAGAACAAAGAGTTGGAGTTATATTGACACAGATATTTTGTAACATTGACGTTTTAGATTTTAAAATGAAATTTAGTTTAGTTTATTTTAATTCTACGATTTTTTACAATATGGGGTTTACTTTTCGGTATTCCTAAAAAATATTTAACAAAACTTAGACTATTTTGTAATGGTTTATGTATGTATGCACACATTTTCTTTAAAATACAAGTAAAACCAATTGTTGGATACGAAATTTGCTGAAAAAGCTTCGTATCTGTGTTCAATCATCTCTTTTAAAGCAGTTCCTTTCTCCAGGTGCAGCATGAACAAATTAAAGACGATCTCTTTCAATGAAAACCAATTTCTGACTCCAAAAAAGGAAGGAAAACGGAAAAAAAGCCCTTGCAATGACGAGTGCCAATTCTAGCGCCCAGCCAACGCCTCGACTGTATGTTGAATTCTGTTGAATTCTGTTGGATCCTAAAAAAGGTCAAATTTTGGTCCATCTGTTCAATCTGCTACCTTTCAACAATGGTGCCTCGGATGGATCCACTCACAAAAGCGAGTGAAACATCAAAAAAGAAAACACTCCTGCAGGACCATATTCAGAGGCGGGAGGAGGAGGAGGAGGAGGAGGATTGAACCTACTAGGAATGGGGGGTTAAATCGGATACATTATTTATTTTTGTTGTTGCTCCGGTTCTAAGTAAGGCGACTATGACCGAAGGACTTTGCCGACTGGCCGTCCTCTGGGAATTGGGACTGGGTCTGGAGATTCCTAGTTTTTTTTTTTTTTTACCCGGATAATAAGGCATCTTGCCAGAATGTGTCCTTTAGAGGGACTTTCAGCTGACTGAGCATAATGCAGCTGGGAGTGGACGTGGATATGGCCCAGATCCCACTAACCATATTAAGTAATCCGAAAGGACGATAGGACCGAGGTACACGACAGACAGCAGCTCAGTGAGCTCCTTTGGGGCACTGAAAGAGTGACAAATGAAAGGATCCTGGGCGAATGAATTAGGAGAGGAAATTAATACCACGCACTGAACGTTGTCTGCACCACCCGTTTGCAGCATCCATCTGCAGCATCCGGTCTTTGTACCACGAGATATTGTTTCCTCCTTTGAATCTAGAATCTGGACGTGGTACCGCGGAAGCGCGCTCGTCTATGGCGTAATCCAAAATTTCTGAAAGCCCCCTCAAATCGGGAAAGACCTTTGACACGTGCTTCTCCCTTGTCGGTGCAAAGCAGCATAAAATCACCTGGATAAGTTTACCTGAGCTCTGGCACGGCTTACATCGTGGGTACAATTACTAAATAGATTCCGTCTGCACGGCTGGGCGACTGCTCTTGAAAGCCGGAATTGGAATTAGTCGTGGAAAATTTCCACCCGTCCCAGTGGCGCATATGCAGGCGGGATGAAAATCATTAATTAATTAACAGAGTTTGCTCGTGCCCCCGTGGTGGGGTAGCGGAGGGATTCGGGTATTTGATGGTAATTAAGGTTCGCCAAGTTCACATAGTGTTCTTCGAGTACAGACATTTTGGGTGAATAGTGACGGCGAAAGGGGTGTTTGAGCTACTTTTACATAGGTTACTGGAGGCCTTTATTCGGGTTTTCGCTTAAAAGATTCGCATTGTAAAGCATTTTAATTCGCATTTAATTCCTTTAAACGGAAATTGCAGCTTTGTTTTACAAATGTCCCTTTTTATAAAAATATAGGTCTTTAACCCCTTGAACTGCAATTTATTTTCACCTAATACTACTAAATAGCATAGATTTAAATATAGCAATTATGACATACATATATTAAGTTTGTAGGTCTGGTTTGGAAATATTTATCTTGATCCATTTCATGTATATCTACTTGCACAACAAGCAACTTAATACCTATTAACCCACTTTTTCATAATCCTTTAAGAAGAAAGTACTCGTATATTTACAATTTTTAGCATTAACTGAACCAAAATTTTAGGTCTATTTTAATCCTTGTATAGGTACTTTTCAGTATTTCCATTTTACCCTCTTAATTCTTAAATTTTTCTTTTAAGCCTGAAAGTATTTAGGTACTGATCAGTTTTTAAGTCCGATTTTAATGCTACAAACCCTTAAAGACATGTATATTTGAGATTTGTTTATCAAATCCATTTTCTACTTTATAGACCTTCAGGCTCTCTTTTCTAAGAAAGGTCTAAGTAGATAAATATTTTGTATTCTATTTATTTTCACCCGTACCTTGGAGATTTTTCTGTCCTTAACAATAAACAATCGTTCGACATCTCTTGAAGAGTTCACTTCAATTATTATGAATACATTTACGAAAACTGGATTTCTTATACAACATATTAGAATTCTAAGAATGACTCAGATAATTAAGTATTTGAGTACCTACTTGAAGTTAAGCCCTCAAGTATTCGTAGTGGCTTGGACCAAATTTGAGCAAACGAGTTTTTAGTACCCAAGTAGGTACTTGAGGTAAAAATTGTCCGAGAAATCGAGTAAAGGAGTAATTGAATACTTGCTTTTTAAAAGCTTTTCTCAAAAATTGGTCCGAAAACATTCCGCGTCACATTAAATGTTTAACAAATTTGAAATATGTATACGAAATTAGCTTCATGTAATGGAAGTGCTCTACTAGTAATAGTCCTATGGGATGTTTAGGACTTTTTAGTTTAAGTAATTTTCGTAGTGAAGTATTCTTTTCTACTCCATATTTTCTGAACAAAATATTTCTAAAATTGTTTTTGCAAAGTGAACGAGTTTTTTGCATTTTGTCGAATGTTGAAGATGCTAGATATATTTCACTGTAAGTTCATATCAATACATCTATCAAAATATATTATACAATATATATAAAATTTGCAAAAGCTACACGTTTACAATTAATGAAGTTTTCTAATCTCTCTAAGTGGCATGATTTATAATTTTCTTTTCAAATATAAAGCACCAGGACCAACCCTATTTTAATTTTGTCAAAAGAGCATGACTAAATTTTGTTTTTTTTTATGTCAAATTGCTGGCAACCTATCAAGCTTTCTGAAATTTCTACAACTTTTCTTTTCTCAACGAAATGACCAACAAAAGCGTATATTCCGGCCGCCCCATTATTAAAAATTTTTCGAACAACAGAGCATTTTTTGGCTGCCAAATTGAAAAGTCCTCTTGAATGGCATGCGAGCCCATGAGGCAATAGCAATTAGTGACGCCCAGAAGTGGGAAGAAGGAAAAATTCCCTTACTCCCTGATCCTTGAGGGTGCCATAAAAATTCTCAGCGATAGCTTAAGTCCAGCGGGGGATCCTCCCTCGCTTGAAATCAAGAAAAAGAAGCAAACTATTCAAGTTGTGGAGTTCTAGAGAGTCCCGGGGAATGGGACTATAGATTTCGGCTTCATTTCAACTTATTTCCTGGCGAGTTTGCTCATGAATTTTTCATGATGAAATTCACCCAGTTTCTTGCCCCCTTTTACCGAATGGGAGCCGTCTCGTGACCCTCTCGAATATCTATCACCCTTATTCTTTATCCACTTCGGTGGGAGGCTCTTTTATTTTTTTTTATTTTTTTTTATTTTTAAAGTCATCCCTAAGAAAGCAGCGAAAAATGCAGTGAGCCAAAAAGGGCTACTATTTCGAAGATGCTGCACAACTGCACGGAAGGATGCAACTAGGAATGGGTTAGAGTTGTATGGTTCGGGCCGGGAAGTAGGAAAAACTTGGAAACAATTCAACTCCAGTGACGGATCGATAGTTCAAGGATGGTTGTACAAATTCCAAGGATATCCGAAGTAGGACGTGCACATAAGAGGAAGTCATAGTGGTGCTCCTCGGTGCGATTCCGTACGAAACATCTCCATCTCGAAGGGATGCAACCGGAGGAAGCTGGGCCCTCGCATCCTCTCCGGGGGTATAAATCTTCCGCTTTATGCCCTTTCCCGGGGAGTGTTGCAGTGATTATCTTTATTGAAAATCTAAGCAGAGCCAGGACCTATAAATGCTTGTTTATGATCCGTAACCGCTCCCCCGAAAATATTGGGAGGATTCTACCCCCTGCCAAATCTGTCGGATGCTGCTGGCTTTGGATCTTATCTCCGATGTTTTTTTTCTTCTCCTCTGGTTCAATTTTCGGTTCTTATTAATGTAAGACATGCGGACGAAGCACCAGTTTATCATCAAATTGACTGTGACTTTCTTACGACTTTCGGGTAAAAGGGAAAGAATGAATCCGGCATTTCGCCGAAGGAAATTCAGTTTATGCTCTGCGAAACAATTCGCTTTTTTTTTCCCCTTTTGTTCCACAATCGGAAATTCTTGAATTCTTTAACATCGTATGCTCGTCGAATTGCACGCTCCATCACTTCCTTTGTACCTGAAAACATGGTAAATTTTATGTACATAGTGCTAACGAAGGAAGGGAGCGTTTACCTGCATTTAGAAAAGAAAAAGGGCATAAACCAACATCCGAAATATTCTTTCGAATGCTCGAATTGAATTCAACATTTAAGCTTAAGAAAATATTTGCAATGATTTTTATTGACTTCACGTTCATATGCCATAAGAGTCATCTACATATTCGTAAAGGTATTTTTTTTTTCCAACGAGAACAAAAACCATTGTAATCATAATTTCAAAGAATATTCATAGAAAATTTCATTCTCCATAGACTCTTAAACGTTAAATGAAATAATATTCACCAAATAAGCTTAGGTACACGTGTAAGAATGAATGGGATTTTAAGACTCAATTTAATTTTATTTCAACTTGAACTCAGTTTGTAAATCAGAAAAGTATCGAAAATATAAAGAAGATTATCATAATAAATAATCATTGGATTTTCTTTTGCAGTTAATTTTAATTGTGTTTTATTGTCGTATGGTTCTGAGAGCTTCAACAGAAGTTCCTCTTAAAGGGGATTTTATTGCTTTTAAAGAAGAAAGTAAATACTTGGTTTTTATCCAATAATCTTTGACTGGAACTCTTTAAGAACGTTTCATGAAAATTTTAATCTAGAATTCTTTATATTGCTAACATTAAGAAGTTGTGGGATATATTTAAAACTTTAAAAGAGTGGTTGAAAATTTACCTCGTTTTGCATGAAATATTTTAAAAGCCACCAGAGAGTGTGGTTACAAATGGAAATAATTCATCTTTAAACAATTTCTCATAGTGCTTTTTTAAATCAACAGCTACACTTTTACTAAGGCAAAGTCCTATAAGATAGAGCCACATTTGAGTCGCCTTCAAACAAGCCGCTGAGAGGTCGTATGACAGCGAATATCCATGTATATTTCCACCAATCAAAAACTTATAAGCGTCATAAGGTCGTTCATCATTAACTGTCATATGTAGTAAAATTATGACCAATCAATTTAAGTCATAAATGATATATGAATGATTTAGTGCAAGAATCCTAACAATCATAACTTCATTATGGCATAGAGAAGACACATTTGATAAATTGTACGTTACGACAGTCACATGTGAACGACTGCTATGAGTAACGATCCTAAAGTCTAAGATGGGTAAATGAACTAGTACTAAATTTTACACTATTCAAAAACGCCTTTAACCCAACATCTTTTGTGAAGATAAAGTTTCAGAAATTGTTAAAATATTGACTCAACAAAATGAAACAGAGAATGATTGAAAATTAATTAAACACTTATTCTGGCGTTTCTACAGTAATTGTAAAGTGATAAATCAATAAAATTTTCAGAATGGCTTTAAGGCGACTATGCCTTGTTAAAATCAACGCCGAGCTTTATGATAAGGAACAAATTAAAAGAAAATAACGCCTTAGGTTTTAGATGGGTGAATTCTGGTAGTTTTATGGAGTTTCTAATAAATTTCACTTGCCACTGTGCCTCGTTGTGCGGGGGTGTTATTTCAGCAATTTTAGAAAATCTCACCCAGAAAAGCCTGAGTTTTCGATTATAAAATTATGAGTGAGTCTGCTGATGACGGGTTGCTTGAACAGCTCAAAAACTCGGAAATTGTAAAAGTTAACAATATTCATATAACATGTCACAAAATCATATTTTGTGCTTTTTCACAAGGATCGGAAAATTTTATATACGAACGATGGAATTGAAAGGTTGAATAGGACCAGTGAGGAAATGTAGTTAATTTTTGACAGGGATTTGCTTCCATCCAAAAGAGGAAAAGTAAATTAGGATTTTATGAAGCTATATACCCTTTTCCCCGGGGAATGAGCCTAACTTCCTTCCTGTCGTGAATTTTATGATAAAAAACAAGAAAACAGTCCAGCCCATTGGCGCTATTTTTAATTCAGCATTGAACAAACAATTCCCCGAAAACTGAATTATTCTGCCCATGTAGATGGCACCATGTTTCTGCAAAAAGACTCTGAGATTCAGCTATATGTAAAAAAAAAAAAAAAAATTGCGCTGAAACAGAAACTTATTTGAAATCATAACGCACTGCATGCGACCCGGTTTGAAGGTAAATTTTCAATTTTTCAAATACACTGCTCAGTGGAAGAGGACGAGGGATGTGGAAATTGAATTATTGATCCAATGCAGGTTTATTCCACCCTCGGTCGACAGGCAGGTGAATATTTTCAACCTGGCGAAACGAATTTACACAGGTGGGGGGGTGCAAATTGCTTTGTGCATTCACAGTGTCATATCATCGCTGCATTAAACTCAGCGACAAATATGCTCAAAGTGAAAATCATATTTAGCATAAGAAAGGATATTGCGGTGGAACTGTCGTTCCATTCACCGTGAAATTGCGAACCTGCCCTATCTACGGACAGAAGGAGCTTACGTTATGCCCCCGTCTTTCTGTCTCCACGAAAAAGATTATTTATGACCACCATTTTGTGTCTCATGGTTGTGGTTTCCTACCAGGATTCTTCGGTTATCGTCATTACGACAGACGTACAAGTTAACGACTCTTATGTCTTCACGTCGTCTTAGCCCGCTGCGTCCTCCAGACGACGACGACATCTATCCGCCTTCGGAATGCAAAATATAATTTTCAAGAAAATATCCTTTTGTGGGCGAGGGAGGATTTTCCACTCGGTAATAGATTCCATTCTTTACGACTCCTCTCGATCACCCACCTTAATAATAGTTTTGATTTGCTTTTATTACACTGGCTGCCGGGGCAACTTTATAGCGTTCTTCTTATAGATGCTATACTTATTTATTAACCTGCTCATCCCTCAGTTGCCCCGAGGTCCCAGCAGGGGCCGAATCTCGAGCTTGGTCCATATATTGATTTCCTCGAATAGAAAGCATAGCAATAAATTATAACGCAATTTGAACATTATGACGGTTTTATGTGGCTATACTTTGCTCGCGGCTTTTCATTTACGTCTTATTGAAATTTACGATCATTAAGAATGGTGGAGGAGGGGGGAAAAAAGTTTGATAAGTTTCGTTTTTATGCTACACTAATCAAAGGGAATTCAACAGCACAACCATTGGGGGCAACTATTTTATGAGTTATGTGCAATTTTTGCGATTTTCTGACTGAATGGAAGTCGTTAGTTTTAGATTACTTCAATTCGTAGACGGTCAACAATGATTCACATCAATAAAATAGAAAAATTAGGACGATATATTTACTTTTTATTTTGCACAAATTCTGCATCACAAAAGTTTATGAAGTGTATTCCATTAGTATGTTGACCTTCTTTTTGCCTTGTTCGTTTAACTTAAAAAAGTTTGGTCTCAAGTTGTTATCTTAAAGTTAGGCCATAAAAATCAGTCAAGTGGTGTGTTCAATAAAAACCTCATCACTGATATTTCATATTTGATTTTTGCCTCTACACGCCTTCGTGGCTCGATATTATAGGTATACTTGTCATTTCTCGTAAAGCTACTCCTCTAAATTAAAATTAAATTTATTCATACGATAATTGCACTTTAAGTTAAGATTTCAAAATAGTTTCATATGTTACGATATTTATTTAGCTTGCATAACCAACAAATTATTTTAACAAATTACAAGACTTCACGACACACATTTCGCCCAGTAAGAAGGGCATCGCGTAGAGCAACACTCTTCGTGCCTGTAGCACTGTAAATAAATAAGTTAATCAAATATTTACATGATACTTATTCACAACTTGAATGAAAACTTACTCTTTCGCCAATTTTCTTACACTGTTTTTCGTTCTGAAGAAACAAAAAAGGGGAATTAGAATTGGAGCGACAAATGACTGGGATTTGATAACAAAAACTAACCTTCATAAGTTCTATAAGTCGGGATTGCCCATTAAAAATTTTTGCAGGTAGGTTTTCATCTACAGGCACACTTTTACTCTGTAAAAATAAAAACCCTAATTCTTTACGTTGCAAAATCTGATTTATTCACCTCTGATGAGACCATCATAACTATCAGGAAAACTGCTACCGAAATAAATAAAAGACGAGCCATGTTTTTACAAGGCTTAATTTTAGACTAAAAGCAAATGGTTTTGAACAAAATCATTTTATACTTTTTTGAGTCCAACAACAACGTTATCATTTTTGTTGGCAATCTAAATATCATCAATGTCATAATTTTAAGAGTAAAGAAGGTTTCAAGTACATTTTGAAATCGCGCGATAAGAATGTTAACTTAATTGCATCTTTGTAACACCACGATTTAGTTTGTAATATCAAATAAAAGATCTCTTTACTTAATTGAATATAATTTCTGGATGTATAAAATTTTTGGTAAATTTATATGCGACTTTACATTGGAATTCATTGATCCCTGATGTAAATTTAATTTAATTTACTAACTGAATTTGGTCAATGTTCATTAATCATTAAGCCTACACATGACTAAGTGCACTATCTGCATTAGTCAGAGCTCTGAACACGTTTGCATCTATTAAATAATAATTGCTAACATGGTGTTTTGTGTTTTACCCTAATTGCAGAGTAATTACAACTAATATTTGTCTCTAATTACAATTGAATGCAATTATAAATTAGAAAGTCATGTACCTAAATATCTCAAGAAGGCTAGCTAGTTAGGCTTTGAATTGAAATTCTTGAGTAGGAATTTTCAAGATTGTTGATTACAAGGTTCAGAGTAATTGCACTTGACAATGAACATGATTTTTTAAATTGAGAATTTTTTTTTGAAATACATACAATTTTTAAGAATTGATTGGTTTTGAAGGTTTGAAGGCGATGCTTATCTATAGTGGCACTTATGTAAACAATGATTTAAAACTCGTATTTGTAGTATGTTGTAATAAAGATCAGTAACAATTAACTAGGTCAATAAGATTACGATCTCGTTAAGATTATTAAGTAATTATAGCTGAATTGGTAAAAACCTCTGATTAGAAAATTCATAAGTTAATGCGGGTATCTTTGAATTAACATTTTATTTATTTATCGGTGGTTAATTTATTTTAAGAAGGCTGCGGCTAAATTTTACTATTCATAATCTATCGTTTGCTTTTGACCTCTTTCTTAATAAAGGTTTCCAATCTTAATCGATTTTATACAAGATAAAAACTTGAAGTTAATGAATTATACTTTAGATTACCAACAGAACAGAGCGATATTAACGATGATTAATAAATTAAGAGACTTAAGTAGGTACTTATACTTTTTGCAAAAAAAAAAAAAAAAACGAAAATAACAAGCAAATGATAAAAGAGAGTGTTTCTTTAAATTTATTTTAACATACAATTTATTTAATATCAAATTCATCAAACATGCTGATTGCTCCAAAAACGAAATTGCATGTAAAGGTCCATTAATTGCAAAGATTTCGTTTAAAATGGAAGTCTTTATGACAATATTTAGCGTTGAAGGCGACTGACATTGACGTCACGGGTTCATCCTACCATTTTTAAAGTGTGCCAGATTTATAAATTTAAATTTTCAAATTTTAAAATCTTCCACTTCTGTCTCCGCATTTCAATTTAAATAATTTTGCAGATATGACCGTGTTATTTTAACGCCCTCCGTCGTTTCGTGTTACACAAAGTATCGTGCGGGTAGACTTTGATCTCGATATGCGATTTTGATTATATTTTTTTTTATTTATTTATTTTTATTTTTTATTTTTAATCAGTCTGAAAGCTTTTCGTGCCTCTTCAATTAACACTGAAATCATTTTTATCTGTCTTGCAGATAGAGCCTCATCTGGATAAGGATCGAAAGGAAGACACTCTTCCGAGGAAGGAGGAAAAAAACGATGGCGAACCGTTCCCAGTCTCAGATCCAGCGCGTGATAAAAGTGTGTCGCTAGAGTGCATCGGGTGAAAATGTGTAGATGAATTTAAGTGAAGTGTAGTTGCTAAACGAACGCATATTAGGAGGATATTTTCCATTTTTGCCAGAATGGTGATAGCAACCATCCTCAGTTATCTTCTAATTACACAGCTAATAATATGCGTCGGGGGAGGTAGCAGCAACAGTGGCGGGGGCGGTGGGGGCAGCGGCAGCAGCGGGGGTGGCGGTGGTGGCGCCGGCAGCGGGGGAAACAGCAACTCAGGCGGACTTGGCTCAGGTGGAAAAGGCGGGGGTGGTGACACCCTCCCGCCAACGCTCTCATCACGTGTGGTGCACACGAAACACGGTGCCGTTTCAGGAATAATCGTCCAATTGGAAGGACGTCACCTGGAGCCCGTCGAGGCTTACCGGGGCGTCCCGTACGCCTCCCCGCCCGTCGGGACGCTGCGCTTCATGCCTCCGGTTACGGGTGCATTGTGGTCGGGCGTGAAAAAGGCTGACAGGTAATTGGATATGTTAATTTCAATTAGGCGGAGAAGTTGGTCTTGCGAGCTGCATGCTAATGAGCTAACGTGCTAACGAGGGGCAATTATGATGACATATTTTAATAAGGTGTAGGGTACGACTTTGGCTGGACCCCCCAGGGGATCGGGGATGAACTAAGGCAGGACTGTCGGCTGGTGTCCTCCTTCTCGGGAGGACGGCCACCCTCACCCCTCCATCCCGCACGACAAATGGATGGATGCATACGATTTGCATTTTGATTTGGTGCCACTTCGTTTCGCTTTGTTTCTGGCCCCAAGGGGAAGTAGCTGCCGTCGAAGCACTTCCGAAGCATTTAGCTTCATTGCTTCCTTTCGGCGAAACAATTTTGAGTGGTCGTCCTGGGAGGTGATTTGCAGCCTAGTGAAAGACATAAAACGCCTTTTTATTTGCAAAATTTCTCGAATAGCTCGTTTTTTAGGAGGGTAAAACTTTTCACATAAAGAAGAGGAAATTTATTAAGCTTACATTTTTATTTTCGAAATTATGAAAGTCAAATAGCATCGTTTTATTTTTTCCTGTAATTTGTGTAATTTTTTCAATTAGGTACCTAGTATACAAATTTTATTATATTCAAAATTTTTAAGCCCATATACTTATAAATTTCGGATAATTCAAAATATTTTTGATACTTAATATGTAATATCAAAAACGAGGACATTCATATAGTTTACATTGGATTTGTTTGAAAATGTTTTCGTTTCACTTTACTTATTTTATTTATTTATTTTTGAAGTTTATGTAGGTACAATGACAGTAAACAGGAAAATCCATTTATGTAAGTATATTAAGCTTTATAAAGGAGTATTAACTTCGCAGTTACAGTACCCAAATTCAAGTCGTAAAAGTAAATAGATTTCTTTCCTAAGGGGACATGACGGGTTCAAATTTCAAAATTTTTATTTTTTTTAAATGGAAAAAAAAAAACATCAAAAATTCAAGAAAAGATGGGTTTTAATCCTTATAAAAAGTTCTACGGGATGGGCTACAACGAAAAATGTCCGCTTAAAAATAACAAAATGGCAGACATTTTTCCAAATACGACTTTTTTTGGCACCGAAAATTCGTATAAATACAAAACTTTTCGACCAATCTTTCTTTTCATAGTTCATATGTGTGTACAATAACATATTAAAATTGCAGAAGGATCGGTCGAGTGGTTGTTTTTTTAATCGTGGCCACCGTTTTAAAAATGCGTGCATGCTCCATATAATAATATTATTAAAATAACATTTTTAAAGGCATATTATAATAAAATCAACATTAAACAAATTTCGATTTTTTGAAAATTTGAACCCGTCATGTCCTCTTACATTAATTCTGCAGGACGATAGACAAAATAATATTTGCTGTCTTTGCTAATTCTCGAAGGAACAATTTTAAACAAAACAGCCCCAGCGTCGGTCTATAATAAAATCGGTAGCTTCAATAAATTAAATTTCTCAATATATTCAAGCGATTAACAGATGTAATATATTTAATAAAAACACACAAGAGTTTCTCAAGGAGTTTTTAATTTTTCGTTTTTAAAAAAGAGTTACAACTTTATAAAATTATTAAACGTTATATATTTCATCAGTTCGTAAGGGTTTCTTCCGCATATAACGTAATGCGTTTTAAGTTTCAAACAAAACTCGCTATAAAATCTTAACTAATTTGAATCTCGAAATGTTTACAGAATATTTTTATCAAAAGCAAGCAAGTATTCTTCAGACGTAAAATAAACATTATCAAATTTGACTACATCATATCATACTTATTTAGAACGTGTGAAACATTTATTTCTTACACACATGGACATAATATTTGACGAGAAACTCTTGGTTTTATCCCATGTTGACAATATTTTAAGTCGATTTTTTAAAATCGTTGGCTTTTTACTCAGGACTTGCAAACCGTTCAAAACACCTGAGGCACTATTTGTAAAACCCTTATTCACAGTGCTCTTGAATATGCGAGCCCTGGATGCGGAATCCCTTTTATAATGCATATACGCAAAAACTGGAGTCACCATTGCGAAGGTTCACACGACTGTTAACTATGAAGTTAAATGGAGTAATCTTAGATTATCCGCTTAGAATTCAATCACTACTTCTGTTCTGTCATCACCGGAAGATCGTAGGGTACTTTTAGATGAGATTTTCCTCTTTTTTCATAATCACATTGATGCTCAAGATCTAATCAGTGGAATAAAAGTTTTCTTGCCGTCACGTCCTGTACGGTCTTTGCAACCGCTTTTTTTATCTCCCAATAGCTTTAACAAACATCATGTGTAAATCGTCATCATCGGGTTCAGAAGAAACATAATTCTTAAATTCTTAAAGCTATTTAATGACGTTGGCATCTGTCGGGATTTTAGCTTACATCATGACAGATTAATTAAACAGTTTTACCTTTGACATTATTATTAAAAAAGTTAATACTTTTTGATACTTCCTCTTTATTTTTTTTTATTTGTTATTTCAGAGTTTTATATGTACATATTTCCTCCTCACTATTCCTATTATTCTTAAAACAGTAAATTTGTGCCTTATTTTCAAATTACATTAACTTCCAGTTAATGTTCACCTATTTTTACTCTTTAATTTTTAAATTAATTTCCTTTATTTTTAATCCCTTTTCATTCTCCCATATACATACCTATATCATTTTCTTTCTAGATTTTGTATGTTTTATTTTTATTTTTGTTTTTTTTGGCTTTGTTTGCATATCAATTTAAAATTGAAGTTCTGTAAAACTCATGTAAAAGCCAAGATGTGCTTTTTTAATAATTTTTATGATGCTCTCTAAACGGTAGTGCATATTTGGGATTTTGTTTATTGAAAAATAATGTAATCTATATATGTATGTATATAGAAATGAATCCCTATTTCGCGTGGTCATGGGATAACTTGAGAACGACTTTACCGATTTCATTCATCTTTTTTTTTAAGTTTTTAACGACTACTTAAACTTCGCGTGTTTGACAGTACAACGTCTGTCGCGGGTCACCTAGTTCGATATAAATTTAAATTCAAAGCAGACAGTTATTTGCTTCGTTCCATTGGGCCTGGCCAATTACTCGCAAGTACTTCCAAGTGCCACGAACTACATTGGCTGGAGGTAGTTGAGTAGAAATTTCACAAGTAGTTACGCGATTTTTTCCGCTAGTGGGTTTTCATATTTTCATAAAGCTGTGTTCCATTGAACATCTACTCGCAAGTACTTTACTTGCGAGTACTTGGCCAGGCCCAATGGAACCCAGCAACTAATGAAATGAAAAATTTTTTTTTTTTATTTATGGGAGCGGGAGGTGACCGAAGCCGGGTGCTGGACATGGCTATCCATATCAGCTAAAACACCGCTCCTCACCTTCAAAAAACTCCACCACGGAATCGTCTAGAAGACATTACCTACTTCAAGGTGTTGTGAAATGAAATGCGAACACCTTGATTATTAAATCCGTTCGAATCGGATCTTATAAAAGCGCTTTTTTACAAAAATTCCTTAATAATGATGCTAAAATTCTCACAAACTCATTCTAGTTACCTTTGTGTTCAATTCAAAAATTAATAGAAGTCAAAGGTAACTAGTATGAGTTTTTGAGAATTGTAGTACCTTCATTAAGGAATTTTTGACAAAAATGGCTTTTATAAGCTCTTTTCGATCCGACTCGAACGGATTTCATTCAATAACCAAGGTGGTAATACAAACTTTCCAAATTTGCCTTATATGCGTATTTTAAATAGGTTGTATTCTAAATTTTTTGACAAGGAATAAATACCTTTCTAAAATGTTAAGTTCTTATAGAAGGAGAGAAAGAGATTTCCAAGAAAACTCTACAAGTTCTAGATAATATCTGTTGATTGTCTTAAACTTAATCAGTTATCTTCGTCTTTTCTTCATTCTCCGAGGTTTCTCAATCAAAGACAAAAGAACACTCTCTAGTTAATACGATAGGGTTTAATTCAAGGAAACTTCTTCCTCCGGGGAAATTCAATCCATCCAAACTTAACTATCGCTGTCGGGAATCATCTGAAAATCTCAACGAGAAGGAAAAGGAAAAAAATAGAAAAAAAAACCAAAAACAAAATGACGTAGCATCATGTAACAATTTTTGGCGAAAATTCTATTTCTCAGCTTGATCCAGGTCGGATACGAGCTCCATAGCTAGTTCCAAACATCTTGGAGCATATCCACCCACACTCAGGAGATGATGGAATTCTCGAAAAATCACTCCAGCAATTCATTACGCTCCTTGGGGAGGGTGTGGGAGTGGGACGCCCGGGTAAATTGTTTAAGCGCTATTTTGCCCGGGGCTGTCCGTCTTGATTACCCTAGCAACGTCGCCCCGGCCTGAGTGGCATATAATCCTTATAAATTTCACGGTAATTAAATTCGGGCCAATCCATTCCACTTGGTGACGGTTAACGCGACCCGGACCACAAGCGGAATGCGAAAGGACAACGTGAAAGCTGCAATTTTCAGATAATCTATTTACATGAAAATTGCTACTACGGGGCTCCGCCCAAAGTGTGTTCGGGAGCTCCCCAGTCGGTGGGGCATAAATTCCCAGGACAAGAGTTCTCGTGGTCCTGTCCTGGTGGGATGCCTGTGCCTAGATCCCTTTGCGCGTCTGTCTAAGGGATGCTGGAGCACTCCCTCCCCCCAAGTTCTCTTCGGTAACAGACAGACGGCGATGCGGGCAGCGGAGGAGGCTCGACTGTCATGCAGCGGAGCCCCAATATTCTGATTAGATGTAATGTTGCGGAAAATTCGAAACCGGGGATGATGCGAATTTCCTCGACGAAATTTAACCAATTTTGGAGGTGAATCGCTTCAATTGAATCCTGAAGCCTCTATGTGCGCGCTCTTTCTCCAGTGTGTGTCTGGGCCGTGAATAATTTTTCTTATTGAATTTTCCGATTTTCCTTCCAAAATAGGGCGAATTTCCTCCTCTGCAGGCATCACCCGTAGGAGTTAAGCCATGGAAAATAAGTAAAAGCAAAAATATGAATGAAGAAACAAAAAAAAAAGTAAATAAATAAATAAATAGCATCTCTTCGCGATTTCCAGATTTTCTATGTATGGAACGCGCCAGATGTGCCACTCATAAAAACATTCGCACGTGATGTAAAGTGCTCCCTTGTTGCGAGTGGTGGCCAATGTTTCCTTCGGGAAAATACAGAAATTTCTGGGAAAAGTTTTGAGCGCTCCTAAATGGCCATCCGCTACCGGGGGGGATGTCGGAGAGCATCAGAATTGTACAAGAGAAGTCAATAGCTCTGGCTGGGACATCTCCAGGGAAAATATAGGGAAAAACAAAAAAAGACTAAAAAAACTTATTATATGTACATACATATATATGTACATATATATAAGGAATGGCAACTTTTATTCAGGGAAGGCTCGTCGATTCTGCGACAGAAGTAGCACGTCCTCTGCTACATTGTGCGATCGTACAAAGTCTGGATTGCCGATTGCCAGAGGAAAAACTAAATGCCTTCCAGCTGTTGATTTTCGAGCGTAACAAGGCACCCCATCCCACAAAACCCCCGCCCCTGCAGTCTGCGGCTAACGACTCCGACGACGAGGTGTGTGGTGGCGGCTAAACTTTAGAAATTGTTCGAAACCAGGGGGGGGCACTTTACGCGAACATGAGATACAACTTTTATTGGGGCTTTGTACGATGGTTTCACGGTAATTGCCCTCATCGCCCTCAGATAGCTGCGGAATATCCGCCCAGGTCAATCCCGTGTGGGAAAATCCTTTCCAGACTTGATTTCTACACTAGTTCAACGAATTTGTAAAACTTCCAACTTGCGATATTGTCGATAATCATAAAAGTATCGAATGTTGTGAGATTAGTTTTGATATATATTTTTCATAGTTAGACTTACAATTTCCATCCCTTGCATGAAAATCAATTCCTCATACCATCAACACAGTAAAGGATACCTATACATAATTTATAAATAAAATAAATTCTGGGTTAATTTACAAATTTTTAATTACATTCAATCATTTGAGGCTTATTGTTTAATAATATAAATAACTAGCTGACAGACGTTGTCCTGTCAAACGCGCGAAGTTTGAGTAGTCGTTAAAAACTTAAAAAAAGATGATGAATGAAATCGGTGAAGTCGTTCTCAAGTTGTATTACCCGGTGTACAAAATGAAAAAAAGTGATTCTGTCCGAGCAGGATTTGAACCCGGGACGGTTGGATTAAAAGTTCAACGCTCTATCGAATCGACTGAGCTCGTTAACAGTTTTTTGAAATTTTCCAATTTTCTGAGTAATTTTCTTAATTTTTCTTTCCAAAATAACCTACAAAGTATTAGAAAACTTAAAAAAAAAGATGAATGAAATCGGTAAAGTCGTTCTTAAGTTATCCCATGACCACGCGAAATAGGGATTCATTTTTATATAGATTCAAATAAACTATATTTTGAGATACTTTAATTACTTCTATGATATTTCCGAATAATTAAGTAAAGGGGCAGTTCCGACCGCCCGCCGTTAGTGACGTCTGGCCATCGTGGTACAATAGATTGAAAAGGGGTCCATTATTCGGCCCTTCAAAAATAACATCACAGCCTTTGCCACCATATGGATAAACCATAATTTTATAATTTTTTAAATAATCTTGAAATTGTCGAAGTTCGGGAATTCCACAGCCATTTAAGGTATATGTATTTCAAATTTTGCAATTAACTCAACTACACGGCGCCTTTACGTTTTTCCAATATCTCTTCTAATCTTTCTATAATCAGGTTCTTTTTCTACATTAGCAATTGCGACTACCAGGGCGCGGGGTAAACACAGGTTGTCCTTATTACTTATTGTAACAATACCCTTTCTTATGGCACACCCCTCATTAAACGTGTTGTATTTTCTTCCGCGATTAATTCCGTTTACTTGAGGTAAACGAACTGATGTCACTCCCAAGCAAAACAAATCCGTGCTAATTCCCTGAGAATTGCTTTGAAAAATCTTTGCAATCATCTGCTAATTAATTGTTAATTATTATTTAATTGTTTTTAATATATTTTGAACTAAATAAATTTTTTAAATTTTTTAAATAAGCTTTTTCGATAGAAAATCACATTCTCTATAAAATTTTTCTTATAAAATACCCCCAAATTTTGCTTCGTTTTCGAGATATACTCAAAAAACCATAAGTGTTGCATTTTTAACCCTCTAATTTAATAGCACTCCGCGATTTTTTTCATTCTTAATAACCAATTGAACGATTCATACAATAAAAACCCATCAACGTTGTAGTTCCATAATCCATACCATATGACATATAATCAATAGCCTTGTATGTACATATATCCCAAGATTTTTTCCCGAATTGCCCTTTTAGCCATTTTGTCTAAAAATATGTCTACTCTGCTTTTCAGTGGTGAAAATTCTTCGTGAACTTTCTTTTGCAATTGAAAGCCGACGAGATTTATTTGCGTAGAAAAAATAAACTTTTTCATTTCCACCCCAAATAGTCCACAGACATTGGATTTGGAGCTAACAGCTATATAACCCACACTGTTAAAAAAGGGGTTTTACGTTGCCTTTCGGGCCAAAAATTTGTCAACGAAAGAAAGGAATTTTCAGGGTCCATGTACCTCGTTCATTCTCATCTCCTGGTGCTCTTAAGGAAAATAATTCGGCCGGCGATAATTTACGTCTCGTTTAGAATTTTATTCAACCATTTGAGGATAAGCACAAGCTCAGCACTTTCATGAATAATTTAGGTCTATTCAATAATTCAGCGAAACCATCGCCAGATAGAAAGTAATGAAATAAATCAGCCAAAGGAATAGATGTAAATCAAGCAAACAAATCAGCTTTGATCAGACCACCCATGGGTAGATAATTGAATTAGGCTCTGTCGCTATCAATCAATCATCCCAGCGAGCCGGGACGCCCTCTGGACGGGGGAATAAAGTAAAATATGCAAGTTTTCAGCGGAGTACCCTCAAACCTTCGTCCAAAAACCCATCGCTGCCGTTTTTCGCGGCGAAGCGTTTGTCGAAGGATCGCTTGCGCGTACTACGAAAATTTATTGGTCCTACTCTGAAATGTTTGGGGTGGGTGGAGGGTTTTTGTGGTTATAAATTATCCGCAATTTTTCATCGATACATTTGCAACTGTCGTTGGGGAGACTAATGATCCCTCGACCGCTCGTCTTATCCAGGATTT
The DNA here is from genome assembly GCA_933228815.1 of Machimus atricapillus. Classification (NCBI taxonomy): domain Eukaryota; kingdom Metazoa; phylum Arthropoda; class Insecta; order Diptera; family Asilidae; genus Machimus; species Machimus atricapillus. The sequence continues at coordinate 12,263,455 of OW121785.1, forward strand.
GGGGAACCTTTAGTAATGTGAAAAGGATAAGGGTTAAGGCTCGTTTCTTTTTTAGGTTCCTTGTCGTATCGATTTGTTAGCGCCTGGTTTGAGGCCCCAGACTGCTCCAATTGAGGGCTGAAAGGTACTGCAAAGACTAGAATCCTTTTATGCCTCGGCTGAAGGGTTTTTCGCAATTTTTTATTTTTTTTTTATTTAATTTAACTTTATTTTTTTTAGGTTAAAAGAGAAAAGTGAAGGGAAAAAGCGATGATAAATCTTCTCGTTAGCATTATTGGTCTCAATCATCTTAATCCCAGAAATGTTGGAATCAACCAATTAATCTAATTTTTCGCCATATTTCGTCCTCGTAGATTTGGACCAGTTTGTCCACAGCGTCTTCCGGACATCGCAAATGAGACAGCAGCGTTGGAAAGGATGCCACGAGGACGATTGGAGTATCTTAAGCGGCTGATTCCTTATCTAAGGAATCAGTCCGAGGACTGTTTATATCTTAATATTTATGCACCAATACAAGGTAAGATTTTGATATTTTTATAAGACGCGATAAAACCGCTTTTGGAGTGTGGTCTCATAGTCGAGAAATGAAATTATAAGGCGTATTGAACGCAATCGTATCCAAAGATATCCACATCGCCCCAGCGAAATTATTCATATTTAAGGCCTGAATGGAAATCTTCATGGAGATTTATGCGTGGATTAATTAGGGTCACTGGTAGAGTGAAACCGCTCGTACAATTAATGAATTGCCTTTGAGAGTGTGTTCTGAGTCGAGGTTTAGAGCCTTTATCTTCATCGACCGCAAGTCGGCATGGATAGGCTAAAAAGGCTTTCTCCCCCATTTGCAGGAGGGGAAGATGTTCGGGGTGGCTATTTTTCCGCGACCTTCTTTGACTTTGTTTTATTGCCCCTCGTGCTTACAATTATCTCGGTTATGAATGCGGACCGTAAATTAATGCTGGTCTTTATGCAAAAACTACCCTGGAAGAGAGGGAAGCCAACCAGACTGTGGCGATATGGCGCAAAAACACCCTCTGTATAACCCCCAACTCCTCTATCTATCCATTTCTTTTTATTCTCGGGAAGCAACTTTTATTGCGCTGCGATAAATCGTCTGCTCAAGTAAGCAGCCCTCTTTTGATGTTAAAAGATCATTCCATCACTTTTTATGTCTTTGACTAATATTTTTAAAGGAGATGGTAAAGCAAATGATGCCAATGATTGCTATGCGGTGCGGCTCATTAAAAAGTGTGATATGCGATGGATAAAAGCAATAAAGTTTACAGAAATACTGCGAATGTTCTGAATAAATTTGTAAAGTATTTTATTTGTGAATTTCTAAAATTTACCACGATGAAACGACTTTAAAACCAAATTTTAAGAGGTTTGAGGGGTTAAATGAGGCAAGAATATTTTCTAACGACCACCATGAAGTAGGTTGATAGAACATATACATACATATAGATATAATATATTTATAGAGAGTGGAAACACGAAATAAACATCAGCTATCTACATATCTTATTTTACTGTAAGAACCAAAAGGTTTGAAAAAAAAGACAATAAAATGGTAATAAAAATATTAATTTTGTACGTTACGTTTTAAATCAAACACAATATTATTAGGGACTAGTATACACTGAAAAAAAACTTAGGTATTGAGGAAAAAGCACCATGGTCACTTTTATGTATTTTCATATTGTTACAAATTTTCCTTCGTTATGATTCACACTTGAAGTTGAATCAAGTGCATATGGGGGCAAAATTGTAACAATATTTTGAAAACTGTCATATGCCTAATAAAATGTATTTGATCTTGAAAGATGGTAGCATTTTTGAAGGGAAATAAAATCATAGAGACGCCTGCAGTACGCCTGTTTAAAAATAAAAATGTCAAGTTCGGATGTTATAAAATCAATAAAGATGAATTTGCCATTTTTAAGCGAATAAGTGTTGAGAAGAGTTTACTTACATATATTTAGAAAATTGGGCCTATGGCAGGCGCGTTTTATAAAAAATGAATTATTGACAACCGTGTCTGTTGTGAACATGAAAAATAAGCGTGTAAAAAGAATTTAGATTTGTTTTAAATCTGGTTGATATACATTGATTCGTTTTTTGGATAACATATGAAATCACACTTCCAAAAAAAGAGGACAAACATAGTTTCGAGGGTAAAACATTTGAGATATCTTTTACAGAATTTCGTCTAAATTCTTCCGTAGATAAATTATAAATAAAAACAGATTAAAAATATGCACCAAGTATTTTACAATATCTACCTAAAAACTAAAATGAATTATTTTCGTTTAAGGTTAAATTAGATTCAGTGATTTTTGTTGTTGGTTATAGTAGTCTTAAATAACTTTCCGTAGTTCTCCTTTAATCTGCGATTTTTCAGGAAAAACTTCCCTTAGACGTAGGATGAGAGATGGATTTGAATCACAAATTCTTCAGGGTAATCAGGAGCCTCTAATCTTGTTCCTTTGACAATCAAATGATCTGCCGTGCCTACGTCCATTATGAGCACGACGGACTTCTCCTTTTGATGACGGATTTATCAACCGTGCCGTGAATGGCTTTCGGGATATTTTTCGTACGTTTCAGAGAACGATATCCACCCCGCTACGGCGACATCGCGACGCGCGGGACGAAATTCTAATGCCAAACGAGATTTGAATGTGAATTACCCTTAACAACTTGCAGCAAGATTTTGGGTACTGGGGAATATACAAAAAGATATGGGAAGATAGTACACGGAGCCTTAGGCGCGGGCCCCCAATAAATTAGGAAATTTCTCAATTTCATTAAAAGCTAATTAATTCGGATTAGGCCTGGACGGGAGAACTTTGATGAACTCTACTAGTCGAGTTAATTTTAACACCCCCTCGGGTGGGCAAGTCCGGTTAATTACAGGGGGTATATTCACAGGATGAGAAGAGGCCTCTATCTGAACCGGTTACTTAGGCAGAGATAATTAAATGTCTCAACGATAAAATATCCACTTTTGATGACTAGTCTAAAACTTGGCTCGGCCTTAATCGTGCGCACCCCGTAATCAGACGGGCAAGAAATTGCTGAGAGAGGCTCTAAATTACAAGACTGTCGAGAGGCAAAGACTTTTACGGCGGGGGCCGTTGTTAAGTTTGCCTGCTTAAAGATCTTGGCTCAAGAGGGAATTTCAGGGAAGATATGCCCTGCAATTATTCAGGGAAGAAACATTTTTTTTTTTTTTGTCTTGCTGGCACTCGAGGATAGTCATAAAATTGCTCCAAAAGGAAGCTTTTTTCTTGTATAAACCCAAAAGTACCATAGAGTCGCAAGGCCGCAAAAGTTTTTCGTTTCGTAGCAAAATCGAACGTTATCTATTCGACAAACTTTGGTATTTTTACCAAAAATTTGTCTTATTTTCACCGAAGGAGCCCGACTTCCGTCGCGTTCAGCGTATGTAAATTTGACGTCTGTTCTTGCCCGTGATAAGGTTTTTGATATACCGCCTGAATCGATGCCCAGATAAACACTTAGTCATTTATCTCAGTCAGAGGGGTTGACATGGCGTGGCCACCCATCCCACAATTTCACATTCTTGGAGGAGTGGCGGCGCCAGGGATCATCTTAAGAAAAATCTTTGAAAAGACATTTCGTTTGGTCCCCATGCCCCCGACATTTCTTATGCATCCTCGGTTACAATTGATGCTCTCATGGAATTAATAACTAGTGCCTCGGCCCCATATCATTTCTATTCGCTTTGGGGCCACCACCAGGCGATGGGGCCCCTTTGAGATGAGGAGCGCACAAAGCATAAATCGTTACAGTTGAAGAGGAATATGGGAGCTCTTCGTGCAGCCTCCATATCGTCTTTAAAAAAGAAGGGGGGAAAAAAAACGATGACAAAGGCCTTCTTATGGCGGATGATTCTTAAGATAATTCCTTGAATATTCTTGTACAAACGTACAAGGGGTTCCGTCCCGGGACACATGATGGGGTTCTCCCGGCTTCCATGGGGTGCACGTCCCAGCTATCGCTCCGCTGGCTCTGAATTGTACGTCGACAGATGCCTGTTCCGTTTTCAGCACTTCCTCACGAAAAGTGGAATTAATGAAATTCTTTCTGCCAACGTCTCAAATATGCCTCCTATCCTCCAGGTAAGATGGTAAGACGTTAAATTAAATATGATTTCAAAATGGGATGCTATATCCCTGGGAAATGAGCTTCGGAGAGAGGTAATAAATCATAAAATGAAGATTTCACATGGAAACGATATCGCTTGTTCCACTATGTAGTTATTGATTTTATGTTGAGATGGTGATCCCATGAGTCCTGTATGGGAGGGGCTCCTTCTTAACTAATATCGAACCAAGCTGAGATTAATGGCTCTGCAATTTAACAAAATCATCCATTTTCTGCTACGTTCAATTTCTTCTCTAGAGATCCGAGTATGAGTAAGTATTTTAAGATACCAAGGTTGAACTCATACGTCATCTCGTTTTGCTCCCATTTATTTCAAATATTCTAATATATGTATCCAGGAGTATTTTCATAATTGCTATGAATTTGTTAAATTAAATGTTCTTTATTAAGTCGAGGATACATGTATGCAATATGCATATTGCATATACATATGTATATAAAACAAAAATTAATATAATGAGTCCGATCTGAAAATTTTAAATATTAGCATGAAAGAGAGATTTGTCTTTTGAAATAAATAACGTAATTAGTTTATCTTTCGAAATAAATTAGGTAATCTCTTCTTAAGGAATTGAAAAACCAAAAATTACAAAAGTACACCAGTAAAAAAGGTGTACTATTTTAAAAATCATAAACCACTACTGCATTCTTCAACCAGTTGAAAATAATTATAAATTGATTGTAATTGCAGTAAATAAATTACGCCTGAGTTCGTAAAATACATACTGGCTTTGAAAACGATTATAAAATTACTCATATTGATAGGGCCTAATTATTTAAAGTTGATTAGCAACCTCTGCTTATTAACTGAACAAGTCAAATTATGTTGCAAGAACTCGAACAGACCTATTATATGCAACGATGTGTCAAGCATAGCGATTGGCATCGAATAATATGTTTTGGTACTAAATACGAATTTTACTTCACTGAATATAATGTCCAACGAAGAACAAAGTTTAGTTCTTAGAAAGAACTTTTTACGAAAATATTGTAAATTTGTACACATTGTGTGCTATTTTCTTATCGTTAATGATATTTTACAAATAAACAATAATGACACTAAAATATTTTACGTAATATTAATTTTCTCCGTCTTTTCATTAATTAAGAAATTCCCAAAAGTTATCTTAAAGCCAGCAAACAAACTACACCCATTAGTAGTAGTGGATTCAGATTAGACCCTAATCACCCTTTCACGTTGATTATTTTAAAATTATTCAAAATGTTCGTGCATCAAGTACTTATATAAGTTTATAGAGTCTGACAAGAGTTTAGTTTGCTTCAGTTTATTTCAGGTGTTCAAATATCTGCTACAATTCTTGCTTACTTAGCAATTAATTACATATATACACGGTGGACCATTTTAATCTATGCACTTGAATAGCTCACCAGGAAAGCTCCCAATCAAGATAAAATCTAAGCAATATTATTTAAATATCGTCTTATACGTAAAACTGAGGACCACTTACTGTTTACCTATCAAGCGTATTCACTTTTCGGTGTTAGCAATGTTGATAGACATTTTCAAATTAAAGTAACATTTCAAACAAAATAAATGGTTGTATAAATATATACCTACATGTATGAGAATTATAAAGAATATTTAGATACTTGAATATATGCAGACCCAACATTTCTAAGAGTCAGATTAATATTAGAAATTAAAACAAACAGATATGTAAATACATAGGTACTACTGCTATTGTACCTTCTGGACATAAGCATATTCACAAACATGATCTAAATTTTATCTTAAAGATGACCCTGAGCCAAAAAGTGTCCACATCATACATACCTGCGCGTTTTTAATAAAGACGCAAAATAAAGAAGAAGAAAAAATGAATATGCCCTAGAAAAAAATTGTTCGCATTATGGAGGTGGTCACAATTATACCCTAGCTATTTTTCCCGGCCACTGCGTCTATATGTACGTAAGTACTTTATAGTGCTTGAGTGTAGAAAAATTATGAATTCCAGGAAAGCGAAACGCCCTTAGGGCACCTGAAATTAAAAATGAAATAAGACACTGTTTTACACACACTATAAAATGTAACTCCAAGTCCAAGTCTACTATAAAAATGTGCCGGGAAAGTTTTTCCAGGCGAAACAATTCTTTTTGATGAAAGAAAATCAAATACACCAAAAGGGGGTAGGAAGAGAGAGCTGAGAAATTTGATAAGGTGCTGAGCCAACAATTGTTATGAGGACAGGAGCAAGGATTTTATACCTTGGACGAAAGTTGCATGTAAGACGATATTCTAGATGTAAGATACTATACTTTATCATGACGAAAATGAAACAAAAAAACTGCAGGGTAGAGATGAAAAGCGTCATTAAAGGGTAAATTGCCGGAAAATTTAAAAAATTTTCTCATATAATGGGGCCAAGCCAGCTAAAGTTGAAGTGGAATGCCAAAAAGTAATGTGTGCCCGGAGGGGTTGGGATATGACGAAAAAGGGAGTTATCAAGGGCCTGTCAAGAGTTGCACCCGGGTTGCTCCAGAATGCATCGCGATGGAAAAGGGTTAAGGGATGCTCTGTTTCAGTTTGCGCACAACTGCCCCCGTAATTTTGCTCCTTAATTGCATAATTAAACAGGAGAGATTAACCGACCACTTATCCTTGACATGAATTGCGCGAGAAGAGGATAGGACGGTGAGCGGCGGAGAGGAAGAGGAGATGAGGGGGGAGGGTGGGTAGAGTGATGGCGCAGATGAAAATCGCTTATGCTCGGGCATCGCATAAATTATGCATTTCCATCTCTGCAACAAACGTTTTTCAGCATTTATGGTATCATTTGCCACCAGCAATTCACCCGGGCACCCGGGAAGAGGGTCGACAGGTCGGCAGCCGCCCCTCAGGGGGCAGAGCACCCACCCTTCAGTGATGCAAAATAGCTGAAAATCGCAACGTACATTTTTCATGCATACATCCAGGGGCTCGTTCGTAAAAGGGCTCCGGAAAAGAAAAAAAAATATATAGTATATATATATCGTTGAAAAGCCCAGCACGGCACGCTCCGGCCCCACGAGAGGAGTATTGTGCCCGCCACTTTGTTCCTTAAGGAAGGTATTCCCCGGTTCATTTTTTTAATAAAAAAAAGAAAGGGAAGAATAAAAAGGGAAAAGGGCGAAGGAAGTGAACCCATTCGCTTGGGCCCCTTACGAACGCGCCCCACCAGGGCGCTCATTAAGCCCCTGGATGGAGCCCCGCATCATCGGCTGATGGTGGTGTTAGTGCGGTGCGATAACAGAGGAAACGTGTGCTTTTCCCAGAACTCCACCTGCACCTTGATCCTGTTTTCCAGTCCAGTGAGCTTTTTTGTAAGAACTTCCAAATGGGACTAATAAGGTAAGTCGTAGTCCCGGCCCCAGGACGTGCTGAGTCGGCAGTATTCTCGTTACACGTAACTTTGGGCAGTGTTGGAGGAGGCGTACAACACACGTATGCAACCCCCAGGAACATGAGATGGGATCCCACCCTTTTACAAGTGGGACGTAATCTGCCACGTCATTAAATCCGCCAATCCAATCTTAACGCAGGAGGGGGGAAAGAAACAATTTTTTACCTCGTCTTCCCCTCCCGTGTCCGCAGTTTCTGTCACTGTCCATGGGCCAGGAAATTAATTTGTTTTCGATTAAAGGGCATCTTCCCTTCCCACAGTCCAGGTACACCCGTCGAGTGGATGGCCGACATCCTTCCATGGAGCACAGTCATCCTGATATTAATGTTGCCACGTTTGTAGCTGCCTGTTTTTGCCTTGTTAGGAGATCAAAATGACTCGGAATTTCCTGAAGCATCCAGGACTTGAGCCTTCTCCCCGCCATATCCCGGAGGCTCTCGTCTCATTCTAATTTCAGGACAGCAATTCCTCCCGGCCTTGGCACGGGATAATGGAGCTATGGGCTATCCTGCGATTTTTCTTCATGTCTCCAGATCAACGGACTGTTGTAGCGAAAAGAACCTACTTTATTATTCTTAGAGAGAAACCAGAAAAACCACCCTGGACTGTGCGGAAACAATTCCGGAAAATGAGCATGTGATTATTGGGCTTAATCACATTTACCCACAGGTGATTCCATCCCAGGATGCGTGGCACTTTTTACATCTTTACGGTTTCATTTAAGGAGAAATCCTCATTATGTATTTATTGCTGAGTTTCATGAGGTTTCTTTTTTTTTTTGTGATTGATGTGCTCTTAACACAATTTATTTAAGGATCCTCCAATTATACCTCAGATCAGATATAAAAATACCTTCCACATCAAATACATACTTTATTCACACATACAAACTTTTTATCAACTTTTGGTACATTTTTATAAATTAGTCATTTTAGGTCTACTATTTAGTAGATACAATCTTCTTATAATACTGAATATTATATGGGCCGACCACTATTTAAGCATCACCTTTGATAAAATATTTACTTCCAACAAATATATTATATTATTTAATATACATATATAATATATTAATATAAAATTCTATAATATTATACATAAAAAAAATTTATTGATAAATTGATTGAGCTGAATTATTGCAGATTGTGCCAAAATATTGTCATTTCCAGATAATTGTGTTTAACATTTTCAAACGCACGATATATAACTTAAAATCGATGCATACATTGAACAAGTTTTATATACATATTACCTTATGTACATTCTAGATATTTTAAGCTATGAGAATATGCAAAAATGTTGATTTTTTTTCATTTTTGATAATTAAAATAAATTTAGACTTTGTAAAGAAAAGTAAAGAATTTTTGTATAAGCGAATTTTGTTTTCTATTCTTTCATTTGAGGGATGAAAATCTGATCCAACAATTTTCATTTAGCGTCAATTTGAAATAATTGGCACGCTTTGAGAAAAGTTGTTTCAGGTTGAGGGCTGTCTTGGTAGCACCCTTTCTTTTATCTGATAGACTGAAATCTGTCTAAAAATAAAAGCGAAATGGCCCGCTGAAATCAGCGACAAAATCAAATGACTTGTGAAGTGAAAAGTTTCACTGGGAACCCCACGCGATAGCATCGCCTATTTCGTTTTGTGGAATGGGCTTATGGAGCCGTTAATTACTTGAACCCCATAATGAGAAGGTAGCATCCAATTTACTTAAGATCCCTAAAAGACCGCCCAGCCCACCATAATAAAGTTTTCCCAATTAATGAGTTTAACGTCTTCTTCGTTTGGGTGGTAGGATGCCTAGCAGAATAAAGAGCCCCACAGGAAGCTCCATCAGGACTGTAATAGCCAGTGTCCCGCATTAAACGATAATGAAGATTTTTCAGGGCAATAAACGGCCTTTTAACTTCTCAAGAGAATCCCCTCAAACAGCTTATTGTTGCAGATATCCTTTACTTCCGTCAGTTTTTCCGCCCTATCGATTTTTTCAGTGTATCCGCTTCCTGTGGAGCGTTCTTTCGTGACGTATCGCTGGCGGGAAAACCGCCTCACACCTTGGTGATCGTAAATACGACCGTTAGCGTCGCGGCGCGGCACGTCTTACGCGTCCCAGAAGCGCTTCCTTCTCCCCGAAAAGCCACCCACTCACCCGCAGTCCCATTTACGACCCTCGCGCGACTCCTACGACTGTGATTTGTGGTTTCTATGGAGAATGGCGCAAGGGATGGTGGTGGGGGGCCGCGATAAGTTATCGAATGTGTGCCCCAAAATGCGCAGCCCCACCGCGGCACCGCGATGCGGCCCACGTGCGGGGGAGGACCTTCCGCGGGCTGGCTGCAAATGGTACCGCCCGATTGTATTTAACTGGAACAGGAAGCGCCTCACCGATTTATGGGGAAACGCATTTATCTGCCCGCCGTTCGGCATGAAGTGGCTTTTTATTGTTTTTTTATTTATTCGATTCGTACCAGGGGAGCATAAAATTTTATGATTTCTGTTGGCTACCGAAAAAAAAAAAAACAAAATTCACTTCAGCGCAAAGGAAACGTTCTCAGTTCCGATCAGGACGAAAAGGAACATTTTCTGTCTCCCATTTCCTTCCTCTAGATTTGTCGTGTCGTGTCGTGTTGTGTTGGGTCCTGTCAGCGGATTCCACGCTTAGTTGCTTACTTGCGGAAGCTTTATTGCGGCTCTTTCCCTATAATAATTGGGGAGGACTACCCCGCAACCGCCGTGGCCATCGGATCGCGATGAAATAGGCCCAATTCCCTGTCGAGTGGATTTAAGGGATGTTCGCCATTTTCAGGGAAGTGGAAAAAGGACATAGGACGAATGGAAGTACAAATTGTTTTACTCAATTTATGGCATCTTGCGGAAGTTTCGGACCTGCTTTGTCACCAATCGCGCGCAGATTGATTTAATGACCCAATTTTATTGACTCTGCAACGAGCGACACTTAATAGACAACCGAATTATTGGCAATCAGGGAATGTCCCGGGAAGAAAGGCAACGATTTTACACTCTAAATTTAGAGTATCTGCTTTTATTTTGGGGCGTTATTTTGAAGGAGATGGTTTCAGGAAATGATGATTTCATTTTACCAATTATCTCGTAAACATAAAATCTTATACGGATTGTCGTTAATACTAAAAAAATACGAATTATGGTCTAGTAAAGGGATTTAATTACTTTCGTTGTTTTTTTAAATTTATGTACATATAAATCCTTTCTGCATTTTAGATTTTGTATGACTCTTGTCCACAGTAATTACAAAGATACCTAAATTCTGCAATCGATAGGAATGCTCTTTACTTATGCATGCTATATATTATATAAGTCGAACTATATGACCAAGAAATTTCAGTCATTAGCAAGAGAGCTCGACTGTACCACAGAGAAAGCTATAAGAATAATTAATGCTTGTATATAGCACTCTATATGTACTATAGGATTGAATTGGATGAAACCGGCGAGTATAGTAAAATATTAAAGGGTATGTCTCGCAAAACGAAGACACACTAACTTAGCGAAGGACAGTAACACAGAATAAATATTAAATTCATTTATGGTAACTCTGGCACAAGTAGCCAAAACCGAATAAGGAATGAAAAATTTAAATATTTTCTAGAAAAAAAATTTGAACGAACATTTTTAATTTGCACACAAGAACAAAATTAAAAGGCTTCGAAAAAAATCAAAGCATAAGTTTATTTTATAATTTATTTTTATTAAATTAGTTAGGTATCTAGACCTCGTAATCAATTTTAAGTAAGTTTTGTTTCACAAAACAAACCAAGAAAAACGAAAGAAATTGCAGATAGATTTGATGGGCTTAATAGCAAAATTTCTATTGCAATCGACTCCTTCAATATCCATTATCTAATTTGGTATCGATTAAATCCGCAATGAATTCCTGTGATAAGGTCCTTTATTTATTTTTTAGAACGTTTAAAGGAGGCATTATTTAAGTAAATTTAAAAATCGCATAATTAAATTTAATATATTAAATAATGATACGATACTATCTTCAGAAAACAGTTTTTTATTATCAACTTGGATTTTAGGTAAACTGAATTTATTTCTTTTAATTTAACATTTTTATTTTCTAGTAGATTATTGTGATTTCAATTTTATTCTTTTTTAAAAGAAATATTGCTCCTTGATAAAGTAGACGATTTATCTCAAACATTTAAATTTGCATTGCATTCCTTGGGAAATTTCATAGCATTTCCGGGGAAAATCCACCAAAATCCCTATCCGGGCATATCATGGGGCTCTGGGAAATGGATGGGGCACTCTGCCAGTGTCCATTAATCGAAATTATATAAAGACTGCAGGGTGATTAACGTGGCCCGGACTGCAGATCCGCTGTAAAATCCACCAATGTTTATTCAAATTTCGCACATATGGCCACTGATTTATCGCAACGCCTGCGACCAGAGGGGGCTTAGCAGGAACCAGAACTCGTCCTCCATATTCAGGATGAATGTCTGCGAATCCATTTCCAGCCCTCGACGAAGGGCGGAGTGGGTTTTTGGGGGCCGGCGGCGAATGACCGTAAGATTTCCGTTCGAAGGCAATTTTATATTTATCACCCCCCAGTCCCTCCCGAAAACCCTTCCCCTCCACTCCAAGGTTAAATGAGCCCCAGACTTAATCCATTAAGCAGTTTTCATAAGTCAATAAATTTTCACGACTTGATTTCTCTGCAGTTGGCTCGAGGGATTCGGGCGGAGGCAGCAGCAGCAGCGGCGGCGGCGGCGGCAGCAGCTCTAGCAGTGGCGGCGGATACGGCAGCAGCAGCGGCAGCAACAGTGGCAGCAACAGCGGCGGGGGCGGCGCTCAAGGAAGGTACCCCGTCCTCGTTTTCGTCCACGGCGAGTCCTACGAGTGGAACAGCGGCAACCCCTACGACGGGTCCGTTTTGGCTAGCTATGGCCAGATCCTCGTTGTCACAATTAATTATCGACTTGGAATCCTCGGTAAGGACAAATTGCAGCCCCAAGTGTGTGTTGTCCCGGCACAGTTTGAGCCAATTAAATGTCCGGAAAAGTATTAATCCGCAGCATAAATCTCTCGCAGGGTGCTCCACTTGGCCGCTATTAATTTTGGTCGTCGACTAGGGTGTGCACTGCCAAAGCGCGGTGGTGCCCTGTTTTGTCACATTTATTTGAATTTCAACTTTTTGAGTTATGGCCCAATCGCTGTGCTCGCTCCCAGTTCTAGGGAGAGGACAAGATAATTTCGGGTACTGTCACGTTTTTGCCGGTCCTCTAAACTAAAGTTTTTATACTCTCAATTCGACTGGACTCAATTCAATTTTAGATCGGATTTTTCGTTGATTTAATTCCTTTCAAACTAAACTACGATAGCGAAATCAATTTGGTTAATTAATTCGGAAAATACTCAAAGCCTCTAATATATTATTCACTGTAAACTTTTTATGGCTTTTCCTTTTAATTAAGTTCGTTCTATTTGGTCTTGTATAATAGTTAAATTCTACAACATTGCTCTAAAATACAACATAAAACAACAAAATGAATATGACACCATATGTATTAAATGAAGGTACTCGTAAAAGTTAATAATAGAACATGCCCCTAGTTTATGAATACACCATCATAAAATTTTCTGCTTTCAGATTGCAGTAGGTATTCATGATATTATATACATACATATATGTATTTATCGCTCAAACTCCAAATCCAAAACGTAATCAACTGACCCTTAAAAGACCACGAAGCATTTTAAAAAATATGTAAAATCGCTTTCTTTAAAAATCCATATAGGAGTATTCTTATAGTTCGTATCCTACGTATATATTAGTTCCTTTTCTTTATAGATCATTTAAATCAAATTACGGGTATATTAAAACACAACTATCTATATGTATCTCTCATTTTCATTAAAAACTTTTCGCGGTCTCCTAGAAAAAAATTAGATATTATACTTTTTTATTTATTTATTGAGTTTATTAAGGTATTAGTTTTGCTCGTTAATTCCCTAATCTGACTCCGTTCAAAAACAAAACACAAACAAACAATAGCTCAGATTAATGTTTTTTAACTCCCATTACTTTTACCTGTAGGTAAATTATATTTTATAATATTTTTTTATGTTTTTAGAAAATATTACTATCTATAAGAAAAAACATTTTGTTTGAGAGTTATCTATTTTCTGCTTCAAATGACTAAATATTACGATTTGAGCTGCGGTGTGCAGAGATAATTAAGTCCTAGAACAAATTGTTCTATAGGAGCCTACGTCGACTGACCTGTGACCTAAAGCCGTCAGGTATTTTCAAAGTGCAAGCTCATTTCCCGGGTTTGTGTAGGCGGACCTAATTCAGTATTGGCGGGCCTATTAAAGCACCTGCGGGGAAAGGGGTCCCGGAGCTGTTTCTAAAGCCGTAACACCGGGCAGGTGACACAATCACCTTCTGACTCCCACCCTATCTGGAAACAATGTCTATCACGCGCTAATGAAAATTTCCGGGATAACCATGGACCTCTCCCCAGGGAATGATGCTATCGCTAGCTAACTCACCCAGTCCCCATGTCTTTTGCAGGCTTTCTGAACGCGAACACGGATCGATACTCGAAGCTGCCGGCTAACTACGGCCTGATGGACATCATTGCGGCGCTCCACTGGCTTAAAGAGAACATCGCCGCGTTCGGGGGTGACCCCCAAAGCATCACCCTGGCCGGGCACGGCACTGGGGCGGCGTGCGTTCATTTTTTAATATCGTCGAGCGCCGTACCCGAGGGTAAGTCCTGCGTCAGCGCCCGCATTACGCCCGTTGGGGGCACATCGCATCCTTCCCGGGCCCGCCCGATCTAATCACATAAATTAACTAGGGCCCGGAAGGATGCGGGACGCCCTAATGTGTTGGAATAATCGATCCCTCCCCTTTCCCCCCTCCCACTCACGCAGGGCTGCTGTTCAACCGGGCCATCCTGATGTCGGGATCCGGGCTGGCGCCCTGGTCGCTTGTCGGCAATCCGTCTAAGTACGCCGCAATTGTGTCGCACCACGTGAACTGCTCCCCGGACCTGCCCCACTCCCATCTTATGAAATGCCTGCGGGATAAGCCGATGGATCAGCTCCTGTCCGTTCCCGTCCGGCAGCCGGAATTCGGGTACGCGTTCGGGCCAAGTGTGGATGGCGTTGTGATAGACATCGGCGAGATGGCGCCCTCGTCAAGTGATACGGGTAATTATGATTACGGTATACCAGCCCCGAAAAGTTCTCAACAACAACCAAATACCTTAAATTTAATTAATTCAGTTCTGATGAGGAAGACAGCCATCAATAAGCTTTCGAGGTACGTACAAATCCGGGCAAACAAAGTGTTCAAATGTTTTTCACTTTTCCTCTTAGTTATTCAACAACTAAAACAATAAATGTAAATAGAGGTAGTCAAACCTTACGCCATAAGATACCAACAACCAACTCCAAATCATAGAGCCTAAACTAATCTGAAACCCCTAAAATATAAACTACACCCTAAAACATTCATGGAAAATTATTTAAAATCCGATATATTTGTACTAGTCTGAAGATAATTTTCAACACATCCTAAAGAAGTAAACATTTCTTATTTAAATGAAACATCTTGAAAAGTATTAAATTTTTCAAAACAGTAGTAATTAACATTTAATTTTTAACTTTCATCTGCCAAACTTTATTCAAATTTCTAAAGATATTTAGAGTACATCTACATATTTTTTAAAGTACTAAATCACACGATGAAATGTTTCAAAGTACTAAATCACACGATGAAATGTTTCCATTTTAAATTTTTTTTCTAACAGAAGTTACGTAATGATGGCACATCATCGGTTGTTTGTTTCATATTCTGTTATCACTAATTGCAAGAATTTTGATACAAAACTCATTAGGGAAACTACTTCATTACAACATTCCATAAATAAACGAATGAGAGAAAATTAATTTCAATCCGAATGAAGACTCCAGCAGCTTGATCCACTTCAGTATAAGATTTCTGTGACCTTCTCTATTTAATGAAATTAAAATTGTACAGAATTATCTGAGCATGCGAAAGCAAAAATAAGGGGATATTAGAATACATTTAATTATGTCTAAAGCCATATTGAAGATTTTAAGTTTTTCCAAAAATGTTGATATTAAAACTTTAAATGATATTCACAAATAAATTCCAAGAATTGTTATATAAAAGAGAGTAGTTTTCCAAAAAATACAAAATAAGAAATGTGAGTATGATGTCTAATTTTATTTGTTATGGCATTATCCAAATACTTGAATTATTATCGTTGAAAGTGAAACAAAATGAATAAATGGAAAATAATAAAACATTTGAACACTTTTTGTTGTCCTACTCTAGCTCTAGGCTCTGGTTGCCGAGTGATTTCGTGAGGGTTGTAATTGAGTTTGCTTTTCAGGTACGACCTGATGGCAGGTGTTACGCGTGCCGAGGCTTTCTTTTCGTTCAACTCGGAAGATGTTCAGTACGGGATCGAAGCGGACCGCAGATCGAAGATCCTCAAGAGCTACGTGCGCAACACCTACACCTATCATCTAAATGAGATTTTCGCCACAATTGTCAACGAGTACACCGACTGGGAGCGACCTGTGCAGCATCCCATTAACATAAGGTAAGACGGTGCGAAATGAAGAAGACGACGGTAAGGTGGTGAGCGTAAGACGGTAGCTTTCTTGGCTCGGTGTCGATAGGCTTAAGTTATCTCTTCAAATTAAATGAACCCCCGGCAGTTGGGAAGATGACTGTAACGCGCGGTACATCCGCCTCCGCGCGGCGCAGCATCCCGGCCAGGATACGTCTTACTCCCTTGAAGTGTCTTCAGCTAAGATGCTGGGAGATGATGAGGACGCCCCCAGAGCCCCAAGACGGGGGGATAAGCGTAGTTTTCTCGGCTTTAGGCATAAAATGATGCCGAGGGTGCTCCACCAGGGTGATGATTTGATGACGTTGTTATTTTCTCATTTCCCCAAGGATTGTGCTTGGATAAATTTGCGGATGATTTACTTTGATAATAATGAAAACGCCACTGCAGCTTCCTCGAGGACGTGGGCGCGGGACGGTGCGGCGGTAGAGGGCAATTCATAATTGAAATTGCGTCCCATGCATGGCTGCAAATCAAATTAAGCGCTCGACGACACCTTTCCTGCGGGTGTTGGTTGCTCTTTGCCCGGATTTCCCGGTGTCGCAAAGTGGAAAAATCCCATTTAATTTACGTTTTCTCACTTCCCTTGCCAGAATATATATCAAGGGTGTTTCTGTGTAATTAAGATTTTAAGGGTACCTTTTATGGAGTTTTTGAAAAATTGTCAACACCAAAGGATGCCATCTTTTCTTCCAGAGAGATGCTTCTTCGTCAACGTTCTTTTTCGTCAGAGTGAAAATTAAAAATTAAACTCTTTGAGGAGTTGTCGTTTGTGCTTCTTTTAGAGAGCCATTCTTCTAAGAAATTGAACAAAAGCTTCAAGCCCCAGAGTAACCAATTTTCTTTTACGATGCAAAAGACTTTTGATATAAAGGTGCAATTAATTAATGAGAAAACTGAAAATTTCTCTTGAAAATTGGTTAAAAAAGCTTATTATAGAAAATTGCGGGTTTTTTATTATATTTATAATGGATGATGAACATTTAATTAAAGAGAAAGTACTGAAAATGGACTTCTTTTATGTAAATCCATCACCGAGAATGACCACATAATCTTATTTTTTTTTTACATTTTTAAGAGTTATACAATAGGTATATGTATACATACCTATTTTTAATAACTATTCTGAGTAACACGGTTTCACCCGGTGTATCTTAAAACTACATACATATTTAGTTAAAGGTGTTTCAAATGCAAATGCTCAAGTTTGAAATTTCACCTCGTCTAGAGGTATTACTAAAATCTATAGATGTAATATAGTATGTGGGTACCATATTCTAATTTTAAAAAAATAAGACTTAATTTAAAATTAATTAAAAATTTGAATGAAATTGTGTTTAGTCAAGGAATAGGTACTTACACGTAGGTTTTAATTTCCTGAGGTATATCGCCAACAATCTGTAAAAACAAAAGTAAAATAAAATAAACGTTTTCAATAAACAGATTTTGAATTGCGTTTACTATATATGACATGTACATATTTATATAAAAACTACGATCGAATTCATAAAAATCTATTTAATATGGAAGTGATAAATGAAAGAAATGTCTTGCCCTTTATCATAAACAATAAAAGCCTTTTTAGTAGTGTGACTTATGTTGGAAATCCAGAGATATATTTACTTAATTTATACTTGTTATAAGTGAGATAGTTAACTGACATTGAGCTTAAGACTCATGTATCCTGAGACATCTCAGGTGAGAAGTGAAATTAATACAGGCTTCAGGACATTTAGGAATTTGAACCTATCGTACTCTGAGTAGCCCTTATACTTGTATGGTTAAATTGCTTAGATAGAACCATTAAGTCTACCTCTACCCCCAAAATATTTCCTCCTAACCTAGCCCCAGATCCTTCTAACAGAACTAGTCCCAATAATATCGAGGAGTTAATTTCACCCAAGTAATTTCTGGACGAGAGAAATTTCTGCACATTCCTCGTATTGATTTGTCACCACCATTAACGCACTGATGTTGTCCGCAATTTATTGATTGGTAGGCGCCGGATAAAATTTCGCACCATTTGGCTGCAGGTATCCATTCCAGGAGTTATTATCATCATAAACATGCAGTCCAAAAGCAACCCTCAATATATTTAGTGACGTTTACTGGTGCGTAAATTAACGCTACACTGCAAACAGGACGCCACTATTGTGCTGAATTATTTCGATGTTTCCGCTTTTTTCTGTTTTTTTTCGTGATTTATTAAATTCTATTAGCTTTTGTGACCCGAAAAATTGAACTACTCCCAAAAAGGTGACTATAGAAGGGCTATTCATTTTTGAAATTAAATTATCTTTGGGTACTTCCCGGTCAAAGAGAGTACCACTGTAGAGAAATATAAAAGGAGTAAAGTTTACTATTCGCTGGTCCATGTACATATACTTTTTAGAGCTTGTTTTTAATTGTTCACAAATTATATTACCTCTGGTGCCTCCCACGAAAATCAAAGTTGTCACTGCTATTTTTCTGTGTGCAAACAGAATGATTTTCATTTTATAACAGAAACAATAAAATTTTTTATTTCCGCAAATTCTTTATCAGTGTTTTACTTGTATCAGTTTATTAAAAATATGTTAAACTTATTTTTATTTTACCAATTATTGTTGCCGATAAAAACTTTTTTTTAAAGCATAAAAGTTGTCTAAATAACAAAAACTCGAATAATATTGAGAATTTTTTAACATAATTTCTTTCTGATTATTAGCTAGCTTTTGCATTATTTAGATGTTTTAAATCATTTTATATATAATTCAGAAAACCTGGAAGGGATTCAAGGAGTTACTATAGTGCAAACTTATTTAAATAGCCAAAAATCTATTAAAATTTTGAAAAACAAAGAAACCTTGAGATATTAATTCGATTTATACCTTCAATTTCAATCTCTTATTTGAAATCCTGCAAAAGCCATTTCCGTCACCGCAATACAAATACTAAGACAGTTTAAGACTTTCGCAAATTGCTTTATCATTCCTAAGTCCTTTGAGTGGAATATTCTCCAATCCGCAAAACGAAATTATTCCCCATGAATATGCACTGAATCAACTTTTCGCCTAAGACGTAGACTGCTAAGAAGTTGTGATCCCAACTTTCATCTTTCGAAGGATTATAAATTTTCTAACAATTTGCTTATCAAATTTCTCCAATATCTAGCCATTTAACTTTTCGTTCAGATATTGTGAACGAATGGACCCCGCATTCATCGATTGTTTCTCCCCCAATTTTAGTGTTAAAATTTTCCGTTTGAAATCAATAAATTTAATTTGGAAAATTTAAAACCCCTATTCTCGGGTCTACAGGGACGAGACACTGGAAGCATTAAGCGATGCCCAGGTCGTGGCACCTGCAGCACAAACTGTTGATTTACATTCGGCTGACCATCGAAACTCATACCTGTACGTGTTCGATTATCAGACGAAGTTCGGAGATTTCCCCCAGGTAAGTTGCAATTAAAATATATGCAAGAGGTGGAGTGCATGTGGAAAGGTAACACAAAATCCTCCTGCTTTCTTGTTGCATGTTCTGAACACATACATATTTTGGGTACTGTCCCGGTCTGTGGATTTTCAAAATAGCGCCAGGGATGCATCCATGGCGAGGATCTGCCATACATTTTCGGTGCACCTTTAATTGGAGGGTTCAACCATTTCACCAGGAATTACACAAAGTCAGAAATTGGCCTCTCGGAAATTGTTATGCTCTACTGGTCGAATTTCGTTCGAAGCGGGTAAGAATTTAATTAAAAGGTCTGCAGCTATAGACGCTGCGGGAGCATCTGCCAGACCTTACTTTTGCTACACTAATTATTCGGTCTAACTTAAATCCGCCCTCTCTGTTGCCCCTGATCCCGCCGATCCCGGCAATCCCGAATATCCCACTGGACCATGTTGTATTCTTTTATCCAGCAATCCTAATGAGCAGCTGGATAACGAGCACAGCAATCGTCAGGAGCGGGGTCGTTACAAAACTGTTGAGTGGACAGCTTACGAGAGTGTGCACAAGAAGTATCTGAATTTTGGTAAGTGCGGATACCTTGTTTGGGGTAGTTACCAGGGATTTTCGGGAATTTTTGGTCATCCTGCGTAAACTTGGAACCATGTCGGAAAGAGAGTTTTAAATAATTTTAGGAACACTGCATGATTTATGCAAACTCCTGCAGGTGCTTTTGCCACCTACATTTGTGGAAATTTAAATGTAACAGGAACCATGAATTTAACTAAAATTCTGTTGAATTTAAAATTTTGCTTCAAGATATTTGTAGAAAGTGCAGGAGGTATCTGGTGCGAAAAGTTCGTGTCTATATGTCACGAAAATTCTTTGAATAATGGATGCCATCTTGTGGCTTTTCCATAAATTATTGAAAAAGTTGATAGTTCTTTGCAGTTTTGAAAACGTTCTTTGAGGATTATTTTAAATTAGAGATATGAATAGCTCACAAATAAGGTTACCATAAATTTGTTGGTTGTGATAGAATGCTTAAATCATTTTTTCTTTATCGCATTATGTAATTAAAAAATATTACACTATTGTTTTTTAACTTTGTATTTTCAAACTATTTATTTACATAGTTTAATGCAGCATTAGTTAAAATACCTTCAAAAACCAAATCCACGAATTTGTGTATTCATGCCGTGCAGGCTTTATTTCTAGGAACGCATAGTTGAAATAATTCCCGGAAAATATATTCTCTGAGTTTATCAGAAATTCCCGGGAATTATCAGAAATTCCCGGGGATTACCAGAAATTCCCGGGAATTAACAGAAATTCCCGGAGCAAAAATCATACGAAATTCCCGGAATGAAAACCATACGAAAGAAAAGCTGGAAGCTTAGTTAAATATTATTTCAGAAACCGCAGATAACAAAATAAAGATTTGTTTTGCATGACAGCTTTGTCGAAAACATGTGAATACCATGTGCTAATTTACTTTGGGAAAATGACAAAAAATAAGTCGTTTAATTGTGATTGTGATAAAATTTTAATAAAACAGTTTCATGTGTAAAGGAGATCTGCCTCTACAAATTAATTAAAATAAAGATATTTATTTTAATTAAAGGGATTAGAGTTAGTTTATAGAGACGAGATATAAAAGGTGTTTATTTTTAACATTGTTTAACATTTGCATATTTTCCATTTTAAATATTATACCAAGTACTTATACACTATATTAAATTAAAAAAATTTTTTAAAAAAAAATAGAACCGACTCCAAAAAATCCCAAGCTCTAAAAAGTATAAAATAATTATATTAAAAGTCCTCTGATACTACTTTCAACATTAAATACCAAGACTTTCCTAGACTTTTGAAGTCGGTGTGAAAACCTGACTGATATTAATGCAATTAATCCAGACAAACTGATTGCATTCATTATTTAGTATTGGATTAATATCAGTCAGGTTTTCACACCGACTTCAAAAGTCTAGGAAAGTCTTGGTATTTAATGTTGAAAGTAGTATCAGAGGACTTTTAATATAATTATTTTATACTTTTTAGAGCTTGGGATTTTTTGGAGTCGGTTCTATTTTTTTTTAAAAAATTTTTTATTTCATTCTTTTTAGTGTAATATGTTTTAGTAAATTTTTTTTGGTCCGCCATTTTGAATCCTCGCAATCGGGCACCGAATGTACAACCAAGTACCAAAACCTTATCTGTGTATATATTTTGTTTTTTGTTGATTTTCTCAAAAAGCGCTCAATCAATTTCGATAAAATTAATATGGGACCACCTCTGAACTATGACCTACCAAACAAAAAAAGAATCATCAAAATCAATTCATAATTGGCTAATTGGCGGAGTTATCGCGTAACGACATACAAAAAAAAAAAAAAACATACAGTCGAATTGAGAACCTCCTCCGTTTTTTCGTCGGTTAAAAAGTACCTAAACTTCATGATAATTTCAACACAAGAATATTAATTTTGGATTAAGTTGAATTTTTACAAAATATACTTTTTGAAAATCGATGTTTTGATACTTGATATGGAGTTGACCAATAATCCTCTAAAAATGATACCGTGTTTTGGTCTTACCTTTAAAATTTCTTTAAAATTAAAATACCGAATAAATAAACTAGAAACATATTAAATTTAAGATATTACTACCAAAATGAATTTCTTAATTTTTATAATTTTATGGGCTTCAAGAATGGTTCGAATAAGAGTGCGCCTTTAAAAATAAATTAAAGTTTAATTTTCCATCATCTGTTTGTTTCATCCTAAACTTTTACTATTTCAGTAACTCTGAGCAATTGCACTTGGCTTATTTCTATAAATAATTAATGCAATCGTCAAGTGGTCCTTTTCACTTTTAATAATTTAATAACCGAAGTGGAGGGGAATTACAGGAAATATTCGCAAAATGAAGTGTACCTCCATAACATGGCTAAGTGGGTATTTGTGTGGGGATGGTATTTAATTTTTAATTGAAATGGTTTTCGCTCCTCTATCTGTCTATTTTGCGGTGTAGATGGGATAACTTTGTGAAATGATATAAACATGATTTTTCCATTTTACAGATACGAAACCAAAGCTTAAAAACCACTATCGTGCCCACAGACTCTCGTTTTGGCTGAATTTAGTGCCAGATTTGCATAAACCTGGCGGTGATAACGTGCCCTTGTCGCATCATCAGCTCGAGGACGATGACTTGAGTGTACACCCAGAGCCGACAGTAAAACCCCTTAATCCTCCCGCCCAAAGGGATTCGCATTCATCCAATTACACGATATTTACGACACAGGTATTCTCGCTGCTTAACTTGTCATCGTCCGCCTCATCATCATCTTTACATCATAGCAACAGTAGTAGATATAATCAACACAAAGTTCCTTTATCACAGGATCAAGATTTAATGGACGACCACCAGCACAGCACGAGTCCGCCACAGGAGGACGGTTTTGCGGCTTACAGCACCGCCCTAAGTGTTACAATTGCAATCGGTTGTAGCCTCCTTATTCTGAACGTGCTCATTTTTGCGGGTGTTTACTATCAGCGCGATAAGACGCGACTTAACGAGCCGCGAAATCATAAGAAACGCAATGAAAACGGCCAAATGCCGAACAACATTTGCGGGGATCTTGAGACCCTAACGATCCATTCAAAAAGTGATCCAGCCACAATCCTTGGCCATCACCATGCCTTACAACATCATCAACTGCCACCGCCTGAATTCGCGGATATACCGCAACGTGCGCCCCCACCGCCGAAGCACCTTAAATCGGTCCCAGAGGGCACAATGTTGCCGCCCCATGCCCTTCAAATGATCGGAAATCAGTGCGGCACCCTGACTAAAAAAAGCTGCATGAAACAGCCACAATCGCAAAATTCTAGCAGTAGTAATCAAAATATCATGGACGAGCTGCGGGTGTGACACTAGCTTAGCGCGACCTACCTGTAAAAATAATAGTTGACCCGCGCGCTAAGCACCGCCAAATCCGGTTAATGGTTTTATAATCTCATGAAAACCAAAAAAAAAAAAAAAACAATATATTAATCGGAACGGCCGGACCCCAAATCGGATGGGTGGGGCCCCCTTCATTAACCCAAAAATTAAGCACAGATACCCTTTTATATCTTGCGAAAAAAAAATAAAGGAACACTGCGGCCACAATTAACTCACTTTGTAACCTTTAAGTAAATGTTCAAGTGATTTAGGACCAATAAAGAAATCGAAGAAAATTTTAACATAAAATCAAACAAAAAAAAATATGTAGTCAGACCCTGCGGGTCTCAGATCGTCGAATTGTCAAATTCCATCATTCAGGAAGTTGAAGGCGTACTCGCGATATTAAGAAAAAAATTACTAATGACCTAAGAAATCGGTGTAAAAATTAAAAAGAAATTGTTAGTTTTAAAAACGACTAAGGCCAGGGCGACCAGAAGCTGTATAAAAATCTGTAAACTTTTAATGCTAAGGGTGTATGATCATTCTGTACGAACCATAGAGGACTGTAGCTATGTTATAAATATATATAATATAAAGGCATTGAGGCAACTAGGAGTGGATTAGAAAAATTAATTAATTCAAATATGAACGTCTAAGTGGAGATGCTCGTTAGGAAAACTTTTATACTGTACAAAAAAAAAGATATTTTTAACAAAAAGAAAAAAAGAAAAAATTCATAGGACAATTCTGGGTTAGGCGATGTCATTTTTGCGTAATTATTTTCTAAGTTTTGTACTATTCAATGTTCTGTTTTTAATTATTATACTCGATAGTGCAGAATTTGTTCGAGTCGACGAAGGTGGTTTGGTTTAACGTCCATTTGTTTATCCTATTCCAATGTCTGATTTATTATATTCGTACAATAGAAAAGAAAAACTAATAAACTAACTAACTAAAATCTGATACTGAAATACTACAATTACATCCTAATTCATTAAAAACAATAATCATAATAAAGGATTTTTTTTAGGCATAGTTTGGCTATAAATAAGTTTAGCGCAATCCTTCCAAAAATTTTCGAACCCAATCTTTGACTTAGTTACGTTATATTATATGATAATTTCCTTAATTAATTAATTACTAAAGAATACGACAACCAAACCATCTTTGCTATATTTAAGAATTAATCAATTTTTTTTAAAAAGAAGAATAATTAACAAAAAAAATCTTAAAAAGACTGAATTGCATGAGCATAGTAAATGTAATAAATTAAAAGAAAAAATATGCGGGATAAGATGCACAGAGAAAAGAAAAAATCCTTTTTTAAAAAGATCAAAAAATATATGATATCCTGCGAAAATCCCAATATCGTCTTTGTTATCTTCTCATTAAATAATTTCCTGTTAATGAAGAATTAACATAAAGAAAAAGTTTAACTTGATGTTATATTTTCTGCAAGCTAACAAGAAAATAACTCAAAAATTCAAATATATGTTATTCTAAAAAGAAAATTATTTTCTTTTCTAAATGACACCATATTTGTCGAAACTGTGAAAATAAATAAGGTATTTATTTAAAAAATTTAATTTTATTAGAATAAATGAAGAAATAATAAAAGTGAAGATTTTTTCAATAAAAATATAAAAATCGAGAAAAAAGAAGAAATTAATAAAACTTTGTATGATTGCTGTAAATATTGATAAATGAGAGAAATTTTGAAACAGAGAATTAGTAAAACTAATTATCACTAAAATACGAAAAGGAAAGAAACCGAAGTTATTGAGTTAATATATAAGAAAAATAAAAAGTTTTAAAAATTTATGTCTTGAGAGTTTTACTTTTGGGTGTATAAAATCTTATTCGATGATTTTGGTGAAGTATTGTTTGAACACTTTTAGTTTAATTTTATTCGACCGCGGGTTGCTTTAAAATTGCAAACAATAAAAATTATGTAGGGCAATTCAATTGTTGGTACAACTCTAAAAATTTAATCTGTATCGTTAAAATATTTTAAGAGCTCATCAAGTGGTAGTTACGAAATTTTGCAGAAATTTAAGTTCAGTTGGTTTATAGTTGTCTTCTAGTGAAATATTAATAACTTGAAAACAAGAGCTTCATCAGTTTTAATACAAAAGATGAGTATTGATGGGAACTATTTCTTTTAATGGTATCGTAGTCGACTAGATATTTAAGTACTTAATAATTTGTTGGTTCTATGTGTTGTGTGCGTATAAAATTTTTATATATACATAGATATATACTCTGCCATTACAAGGTAAGTAAAAATAAGTATCTTCTCTCAACTTACTTTATCAAAATACGTATTTCTTCCTGTCTTAATTAAATTCTATCCATGCCCACAATGTCATGTCAATTTCAAAAACTTTATAAATAACATTTTAGGTTGTACGTACATATATGATATAATATGGTAAATAAAAGCGTAGTATTTTTGTTCTGTTTAAATTATTTTATACTTTTTAGGGCTTCCGCCAGCAGCGGAAGTCCTCAAAATTGTAAATGACAAAATACATATGATTGTCATATTTTTTAAGGTCAAAGTCAATATAAACATGTTTGGTTATAAAAATAGAAATCTTCAAAATTCAATAGACTATAAAATTTTACGTTACTTCACATGCACGTGGCTTTTAAATCGATATTATTTAAAGTACTTTTTAAATAAGATTATCTACTCGTGCGTTATTTTTAAAAATGACAATCTAGAGGTTGGATGATGTGAAAATATAAAAAAAAAAACATTTGTACGTGACATTTTTGCTGAACCTGTTGAATAGCTAAAAAACCCACTCGACCTTAAGTTTATTGCTTAGAAGGCTGTGATAAAAATGAATCCAAAAAGCTCTTCGTATAAAAATCACAAAGTGCATAAAATCTAGCCAAAAAATATTAAATCACGCTCTCGACCTCGATTTCGCTTGGTTTACTCAACATTTTAAGTAATATTCGTTGGGGGGAAACCCTTTCGTGTCCTGTCATCCCCTCCAGGTTCTATGCTTGGTATGTCCCCAAAGACTAAATCTGACCCGCTTTACACCTGAACATGCTTCACCCACATCGTCCCTATAAAGAGTTCGGTCGGGAACAAAACAACTTCAGGGAAACTCATCCCATAAAACTCGGGCGAAGTCAGCGATGTTGTTGAGGTGTGGGGGCGGATGGAATAAAATATGCAAGTGAGCAAAACAAATCTAAGCATATCCAGCCCTCGTCCCCCCACCTGTGCACCGATGTCCCTGTCCTCGGAGCTACTTAATTATGCATTAATTCAACGCATTAATAACATTGCTATTCCCGGCAGCGAAATCTCATTATGGCCACATGTTTTCATAAATACGATTTAATTCCCCGGTGATCGCACAGGTCCTTGAGGTGTCCGCCCTTTCCGCCCAGGTAAATATTTCAATTAAAACAGACTTACGCGGTAAATTAGGGCACATTGGTGCGACCGTGTTAAAGGCGGGTGCCACTTATTAAGCCAAACAGAAAGTCTGATTAAATTTTGATGGAAGACATGATAACGAGTTGTCCTTGACACAGCTTTTCTACGGTGTGGCTCCGGCTAAATGTCAGGTAGTAACTAAAACTGGAGCAGCTTAAATCTTTCTCGGTGAAAATGAATTCGCGCCACATGCTCAAGCTCCCGGCATCAAAATGTTTGTTGATGAGAGGGTGAGCAGGGGATGCTCGACAAGAGGGGGAGTCAGCCCTCTCGAGATGACAGCGCCAATCCAGCTAAAAATCGATAGGACGGGTTATGCGCGCTCGAATCCCGGGTAAGAATCTCAACATTCATATCGTTAAACGAATTCTGGATTTCTAGATTTTCTCTGCCCTTAAGTACAAAGCTACACTGTCTAAGGGATATTAATTCGGTGGAAAATCAATCACACCCCCGCCGGAGGTGATGAGTGGTTTCTTGATTTCCACCCAATACTTCTCCCCTCATCCCTTACAACCCTCCTTCTTTTTATCACTGGACAGAAGAACCACGGAATTGATTGGAAACGCTTACATTTTCCTCTATCCAATCCGTTTTATTTTTTCTAGCCGCTCTGCTAGCCATCACTCAAATGATGTCAACGTAGAGTGAGCAGATTTTCGTATATACTATATACATATATATATATATATTTTTTTTTTCAGTACGTTCAAAGATTGGAAACATTTCTCGGGCTGAGAACTGAGGCTGTGATTTATTAGCCACTGAATTATGTTTACTCGCCTGCCAGGACTACTCTAGGAATGAGTGATGAAGTACCATTTTGGTATAAATTCCATCTACCTCCTAGACATAAAAAAAAAGAAGAAAATGACCAATTGAACTTCATGTTTGTGCTGAGGCTGTTTTTTTTTTTTTTTTTTTTGTTTGGGCATAGAGTCCGTCGAACACAACGAATTAAGTGTCTTTTGGTCCATGACCAGCCCCCCCCCCCACACCCTAAATCTACGGTATTGAAGAGGACCTCCATCACCAATCCTGGTGATGCTTCTTGAGCCGCACCCTTCCGGTATTGTCGGGAAAAGTGCTTATGACGCACAACAAAAGCGAACCACCCACACCCCCTCCCACCCCCACCCCTCCGGATAAAACCCTAGAAAATAAATGAATAATGGAAGGATTCCGGACTCTGAAAGGACATCGTCGTCCGTCGTCAGGTTCAGTATTTAAGGAGCATATAGGCGAAAGGGATGTGCGTATTGTGCCCAATTTGTAATCATTCCTACGAGCAGCCCTTTGTTAAATTTGTTAAAGGATTAAACCGTTTAAAAAGCCACTCAGACGAGAGGGACGAGCGGTACAATGGTTGGGGTGGGGTGGGTGGATGGTAGGGTGGGTTTACATGCTTCATATTAGCATTCAGAAGAGCTCCCGGTTAATTTTGTCCAGGTTCAGCGAAATTGGCACGGGAATCGAATCAGAGTTGGGACCAACATGATGGTTGGCGAGGAGGGTGGGGGAGACGAACTGGACGATTGAGGAAGCCATTAAAATTCAATAAACGAAGATGGGTCCACGATTTTTGCTGTTAAGGTGCGCTGGAAAAAGGCAATTTAGGGATTTTATCTGGGAAATTGAGCGTTTAAAAGACTTGTGTAGGGTAGAAACGAAGTCAAGGTGACAGGCAACTCAATGCCCTTTTTTATTTATTTATTTATTTTTTTTTAAGGGACATTAAGGATTTGAGGGAGAGTTCGCAAAACTTTATTATACCAAATAAAATTGAGGAAAACGTATAAAACACTGTATATGCATGACGATGATGAGTACAAGTTTATTATGTAATAAATAGTTAAAATACAATAGAATAGTTATAAAATCATTTGGCGAACTGATTAAAACGTTTTTATTATGGATAGTAGGTAAGAGTTAAAATTTTACCTCACATTATGTCAAATAACCTTGACTGTTTGCTGTGTTTTACTTAGGTATTATCTAAAGGTCGAATTCGACGACCTTTAGGATGTTATAATTCCACATATCGATAGAACTTGCTGACTTGCATGTTGTACTATAATTAAAAATAATATTTTTAAAATCTAACTAACGAACAAATTTTTATTATCTTCGTTCTCCAACTGTGCTTTAAATATGTATGTTTAAATTTTACATGCTTTAAAGATGAATTAAAAATTTGTCAGCGTTTTTAAATGTTTTCCTTTAAAATGATCGTTTTTTCTGCTTTATTTTCAGATACACTAGTGGTTATTGTAAAATTGAAATTATTTTTTGCTGTGAACATTTACTAAATTGTGGATTTTAATGCATTTTGAGCCAAATTGTTTCAGAACTATTAAATTGGAGAAAATCTTAGAATTTTTCGAAAAATTTTCCATTTATTTACCCGGGGGAAAAAAAAACAGCAGAAATGCACCAAAATACCTATGCTGCACTTGGCCATTTTTGAGTAAATTGCACCTGCAGTGTTAACCTTGCCGGGAATTCCCCCGTTTACATGCCCGACACCGGAGCCCCGGGACGGATGTGTTAATCTTAGCACCAGTCCCAATCCCGTGAATAACAAAGAAATGCCTCAGAAGCTGCACCCACCCGAGGAGCATTAAAATTTTCCTGCTCGATGGTGCAAAACACTGTGAATAATTTGTGCAACATTTATGCCATCACGAGCAGCACCTTGCTCGAGTGCATTTCCAGGTGGGCTCTGGGAAGACGGAGGTATCAAAAGCATGTGCATGAATGCAAATGCAATCAGAGTGTGTTGCCTGCTCCTAATGAATGCTCTGAATATCTTCTTCACCTGTGAATGGTGCAGCGGGGGCGGGACAGTCGAAAGAATGCGGGTTCCTTTCACCTGCCCTGAACTGCGGCGTGCCCGGCAGAGGGAGCCACCTTCGAAGGTGTGCGGTGCCGCCCGGTGCAATTATACATTCAAATTGATTGATTGATCCGATTGCAGCCGAGGCGGTAATTTCCCCATAAGGATTCCTTCGAATGCACATTTTTCAAAAGGATCATTAAGAAGACACCGCCGGAGGAGGGTTAATTGTCTTCCCCGGCATTGTTTTCACCTAGTTGCTCTGTTGGCTAAACGAAATTCAATTGGCTTTTGTTTGAGACGATTTTCATCGTGTCTCCGCCGGCAGATTTTCATTTGTTCAGCAAATCATTTTAAAATGTTAGCTCCTTACCAGTGGCGTAGCTGATGATCCGCAGGGCCCGCGGCACAGGAGTCTCCGCTTACTCTACAAAAAATGTTTAAAATTCAATTTAATCAATCCTCAATAACCTCGCTTTTAACGCAAAAAATTAAAACCCATTTAAAACGGGATGTCGGCAGTTATTTATTACATATATTTATATGTATCCTATACACACATGTACCTACATATATATGTAGATTTTTAAAAATATACGAGCCAAACCCATTTAACGCAGGGCGTGCTAATAAAAAACAAAAAATTGGTCGCTTATTTATAAACTCAATTGGTGGGGATGATTTTAAGACCCTGGATTATCTGACACAAAAATTTCAAGAAAATTCTTAATTACTATGAACGTACCTTCCGTCCTTAGTAAATTTGAATCGTTTTATCAAAAACTTACAAAATGGCGAGCATTGAAAGTTGGTGTTGTAAAATAGTATTCATTTGTTTTCAGCGAATATTTTAATGAACAAAATATGAAATTGTCAACATATCTGAATGAATTTACTACGGACGACAGCTAACAGTATATAAAATAACGTGGTCAGATTAAGGAGAGATCGGTTGAGCAGTTTTTTCTAATCACCCTCGCCGATTCAAAAGAAGCCATTTCGAAAAAAAGCCATTATAAAAGGCTGTAGAAGCAAAAATACAATTTTTTAATATAATCTTAAGAGCACCTTCTTTAAAAATCATACTTTCGAAATGAACGAAATAAAAAGTTTTTTTTCAAAATTTTACATGGGAGTGACCCCTTATATACATATATGTATGTATGCGTGTTTTGAGAATTAATTAACTTTAACTCTCACGAATCAACCCAAGTTAACGCCGAACCTCTACGTTATTATTATTACTTATTGTGTTATAAAAGACAAGTTTTTTTTGCTGGGGGGCTCTGAGTTCTCAGCTACGCCACTGTTCCCTACATATCCTGGGATTTTCTGATTTATTTTATGAAATGTGCCTCCGAATTTTTCTCACGCACGGGCATAAATGTCCAAATAAATATTTACCCCAAACCGTCGAAAATCAATGCCAGAAAATTCCAACACCATCAAAAATTTTAATTATTAAAATGAACGTGAAATTTTCACTCAGTATGCTTCCATTTTTGTATGCTTTCATAAAACGTGTCTGGATTAAAGTCGACTTAAATGAAGATAATGGAAAATCTCATTAATGTGACCCGGTCACGGTCTAACAAGGGAGCCGCATACCACAACGAAGCGGACAAAACCCGCAGAAATGGAAAAGTCCTGCAGCTGTTTCCAGATGCTGCAATGAGATGACGAACGATAAGAGCATTATAAATTGCTCTAACTCCTTAATAACTTAATTGACGGCGACATTGTTCGAATGTAATTAGCTAAGTTAATTTCCTTTTGCAAGTGTGTCCCGCCTAAAAAACGTCTCTAAGCTTCTTGGCGTGAAGTTGAGACAAAGAGCTTCTTGATAATTACTTGATAAAGGAGCGATGCGGGATTTTCAGAAATAATATTGTAAGAAATATGAAACTTTGATTAATTAGTTTGGAGATTCCGACATCGCTCAATTAACTAGACTAGAATAATAATTTTCACCAAAAACAGTCAATAATGGAAGTGGTTTAGCTTCAGGGGTTACGTTAAACTTTGAAATTTTTATTTAAGGAAGTTTTCATATTATTCTTATCTTACTACCACATGTAGGCATTCAATTTTCTTAATTCGATTTTTTTTAATTAGCTATTTTTAGTTTTTATTTTTTAGAAATTTTCATTATTTCTCTTTTATAAAATTCTGTGTTTCTGTAGTCTGTTTGAAAATTCTTGATTCTAAAATTGGATAAGAAGTCAATGCTGTGGTTTTCAAATACTTCAAATAGGTACTGGACGACGGTAATACAAACTAGGAAATTATTTATTAATTAAGTCCTAGATAACTAAACTTGAATCAATAGTATTATGTAACTGATCATTAAATTCATATAGACTACGGAAAAGTAGTAAATAAGTATATTTTTTATATTTCACTTTCATATTTCAAACAAATTGTAAAAAAAGAGTATTACAATATCAAAATTGAAAAATAGAAAAGTGGTAAAAAGTAGCATTCTCACTCTTGAAAGATGCTGAAAGTGTATTTTTGGACGTATTTTCTGTGGGCTTTTCAATAAACATAATCTATAATCTAGTCTAAAAAATAGTTGGTATAATGTAGTATGGTATAATACCGCACAATGCATGCTACAAAATATATACTACATTTTTCAATATATAATTTTTAGAACCTATAGTATATTTCAATCAATTCAAATCCATGAAGTTCTATAATTTAATCATTCCCTGTTTAAACTTCGAGATTCTCACTCTTCTACGCAGCGAATAGCAGCGCCTGGAAACCTATCAGAAGGACTCAGTCCCCCCCCCGTATTTGCGACAAAAGCAGTTCGATTATCGAATTACAGAAAATCCGGCAACTTCTCGATCCAGAAGCATCAATGCCGAGTGCCGCCGCAGTAATTCCTTAATTTTCGAAAGAGGTTCCCTCCTCATTTTTGGCTGGTGCCAGAGAAAAATGGCTTTATTTCAACCACCTCACGTTTTCAATTGTATCGGGGACGGGATGGGGATTTATCTTTTTTCTCCATTTTCCACGTAATGGGAGCGCTCCGGGACACCCGCAGATCCCAGGGACTCTGCTAGCTTCTGGATGGGTGGAGCAGAGACCTGCTTCCCTTCTAGCCGTAGTCGGGTCCCTGCGCATCGAGCGCACAAGCATAAAAATTAGATTTCGCCTCTGTTTGCACTCCTAACGAGAATCCAAAACCAGACGTGACAGACACCTCTTTCTGGATGTGATACTCCTGGATTTCCCGGCTATTATTTTCTCTTCCCCGAAAGTCCCCCGATAATTTGATTTCGATTTTTCTGTTGTGCTTTTCTGACTTGCAAATTTTTTTTTTTTATATATTTTTTTTTTATTTTCTGTGCGCTTCCCCACTCCCACCGCTGCCAGGGTACATCCAGAATCTGGGATAGTCTGGAATCTGGATGGAGGTAAGAACTCTCGAGCGTTCTGGGATAGTTCGGGATAGTTCTTTACAGTACGGCAGCTAGGCGGGACTAATAGCAATCGCAATTACTGGGGGCGGTCTGGGGACCAATTAAGAGATAACTGCTTTTTGGTGGCTTCAGCCGCAGGAGTGACCCATTTCTAATGTTTGAATGGTCCTGGTGGTGCTCCTGCTGATGCTGCACAAGCTTCTATAAATTTTTTTTTTCGATCTCCATCTCAGCTCCTGCTGGATGCTGGAGGTCACCTTAATTAGAATTTACAGGGACCACTTACTTCCAGGCCAAAAAATTTATTTCCTTCTTTCGTGCTCAAAGTTGACGTCAAAAGAGCCCTCGGCCTTGTGAACTTCGGGAATTGTTTTCAGGCAGTTGGCTGGCGGCCGAAAGGGCCCATGTTGCTCCAGTTGTCCATATTTCTGGAGCGCATAAAAATATATTTTTTGTTGTTTTGAAAAAAAATTTTTATTAAATAAAAATGAGATGGCTGAAGTAGTCGGCCAGAGATTCAGAAATCGTCCACTTTTGAATCCATCTGCCGTATCACAAGAACCTTCAGGAGTATCTGGTATAAGAATAGGGCAAGGGCCCTTCTGATGGTACTTCATCATGTATCTGAAAAATACGTGTGCGCGCTCCACCTCTGTGGAAGATATAAAGCTAAAGCTCTTAATGTCCTTTCATCCGTAAAGATCCAGGAATGATTTCGAGCTCTTCAATACGTTTCCACCTTCCATCTCTAAACCCTTGATTTTATTTTATTTTATTTTTTTTATTTTTTTTTCCTTTCTCTTTTCGAATAATCGGGCAAAATCTGTTTACAGCCTTCGGAATGACGACGATGTGCTCTTAATACGCTCTGACTGGTCGGAATCATACTGCTTCTGGAACAGGAGCAGTAAAAACATGAACCGAAACAACCTCTGCATTACTCACTGCTTCCTCTGCTCCTGTGGGATCCGTATGGACCGGAACCAGCCCTAATATCATAGTATCCTCCACATGTGTCCCGCATACACGCCGCCAAACTACCGCCGTTTTGTACAATTTCTCGCAGATATCACGAGGTGAATGTCTGTTCATTTCCTGGAAAATTTTGTTACCCACGGAGGAGAGCTGTCGCAAAATGTCCTCGTTGTCCTGAACCAGCCCCAAACCCCTTAATAGTAGTCTTCGTCGTCGTCGTTGTTGTCGTCTTCGACCCCCCAGGATTGAATGGACGAATATGTTTTGTAAGGAAACGGACTTTTCCTAGAACTTGTTTTGTAATGAAAATTTTGGTTTGGTAGATATTCCTCCACCGGTTTCTGGACTGGACCAAACTCGGTCTGATGCATTCGCTCTGGAGTCCTTCTGCCAAGCCAGAATCCCCCAAAATACAAGACAAACATGGTGCCAGGAATGCTACCGGTTCCTCTTCTGAATTTTGGGAACAGAGAAATTCACTAATTTTCCCATTGTTTTCACGAAATATTATCTTTTGAAGAGGAACCCAACCAGAAATTTAATATCATCAAACAAATAATTGGTACTATATCGATTTTCTGAATGATTTGCCACCACAGTTACGAGAATAGATGGCATAACTTTGTGGGAATGCTTTTGAGAAAGTCAAAAATATGCATAGCTTTAATCAGACGTTTTCAGAAGCATTATCGATTTAACATTCTAAAATTGGGCTTAAAAATAGATTAGATACTTTGTATTAAAAACTAAGTATTCAATTGTTTTTACCCAAAACGCTTTGAGGTTTTCACATTTTTGTTGTGATCAATGAACAATTTCGTATTCTATATTTAAATCGAATTTTCTTGGGTATAATAGATTATATGTATATACACAAAATTTGCACGCAAATGTCTGCTTGAATTTCAAAGCAGAAAATGTAATGCTTTAATTTTAAAGCAGTATGAAGGCATTCATTTAAGTAATTGTCATGGTAGCAAACACCATATTGTTTTTTTTATTTTTGTCTGGAGGTTGTCTGGTCTAGTAACCAAATTTAATATTGCAAATTGTCTTTTTTTGTAACGTAAATGGATTATTTTTATTTAAATTAAAGCCCACCTACTATTCGATTTTCAAAATAAAAAATATATTGTCTCCATGCCTTCTAAAGAATATTGAGAAAATTTAAGCATTAAGTCCCCAACTTTTCTAACGAGCCGAAGCGTCATTGAATATGCCCCATTAGCCAGCAATTAGATTTTCGGCAAGATGATACCTTCATTATGGTGGAAGAGTATGTGGCAGGTCATAGACCTTACCTACATCGGATAAGGATAATAAATACAATGTATCTGCAAATAATCCCATTTCCTCTCGCGCCGAAAATCCTGTATAATTGTAGAAAATTTTGTGGCATCACCATAGAAAAGGTTCAGAAGGTTCACCCACCCAGAACCTGATCCAGAAGAGCAAAAGAATTTCCCGAAAGGCGCTTTGTCGGTAATGAATAGAAATATTCCGTGAGGAAAGCGCCTTATTTTCACAAAATTTGCTTAAAACAAGATATTTTCGCCCGAGACAGGCGGCGCTTTCAAGTAGCTGTGATGCTGTCATTTAAGACTAGGGCTCGGAGGCGGGGAAGCTGCGAGGACGGAGTACCACTGGGAGCCCTGTCATATGCATATGACAAGTGTTTTCCAATCGACTTTCATTTGAATCTCGCATAACGAGCTCCACCAGTATTTTTCCTCAAGAAAATGTTCCTTGTTAGCGCAGGTGTCGGGGCTTTTGCACGATACAAGTTTTGAAGGTTGACAAATGATATCCGACGAGATGTGGGGGTGTATCGCACACCATCGCCTTAATGTTATTGTTGTTTTTTACGGTGACATAGGGTGGGAATGAAGAAAATTTCAAAGCATACGTATTAAGGTGCCGGCTTTTCGGTGGGGAACGATAAATTTATACAATTTTCTATCCGGAATTATTCTTAAGTATTATCCGGCCTCTTCCTTCTCCATTTAAAAGCTTCACTTTTTTTCGGGTCTCATGGATGACATGCAACTCAACCTCCTCTTCACGATTTAGATCTTTATTAATTTGTACACACCCTAAGGAAAACCAGTC
Organism: Machimus atricapillus; assembly: GCA_933228815.1. Taxonomy (NCBI): domain Eukaryota; kingdom Metazoa; phylum Arthropoda; class Insecta; order Diptera; family Asilidae; genus Machimus; species Machimus atricapillus. The sequence continues at coordinate 12,299,914 of OW121785.1, forward strand.
ACAAATTCGTCGAACTAAAACACATCTGGATATAGGTCTTATTTTTGTCGACTTAAGGTGATTTGATTATCCTATACAGAATGTAAAATTTTTATTAATTAAGCATAAATAAAATAAATAAATTCTTTTGCATATACATACAGGGAGTACCTAACTAAATTTTGGTAAAAAATTTTATATTACTTTTTAGTACATTAAAGTGTAAAAATATAATTTGTTTTCTTAAATAATCCAATATGGGGTGAAACTATGGAACGAGGACGCAAGTCCTAAAACGGCGTACACGATAACTCAAAAAATTATCAATTCCTCTGAAGTTTTCAATACACATTCCAAACAGGACAAACTCTTAGATAAATCATGGAAAGGTGAAAATAATTCGACAAAATATTTTTGCTATTGATCAAAATTCGAAAATTTGTTGGAAAATTCAGGATTGTTTTTTTTTATTATTTTATTAGGTACGTGGGAATGTTATATTTATCAGAATCTCTAAATGATTAGTAATAATGACAATTTGTAGCTTACAATTAATCGGTGATTAAGTAATATTTATTAGGATTTCTACAAAACTTTTATATTTGTGAATGAGAGACCAATTTTCGATTTTATTTTATGTATGCGCTATGTATTACATCGAATGTGCATTACTCATTTTAAAAAAAATTATAGGATATTACTAGATAACGGGTTATTTATTATGGACAATAAATTTTTAAAGGCTATAAACCTCTAGCTCCGCTGCCCCAGGTCCTCTTCTTTTCAAAACCATGTCAATCCGCATAATCTGATGATGATGTTGACGAGAGCTAGACATGTTTAATTAAATTTAGATGGGCCAGACCACGAATAGCTTTTGCTTATTAACTCCCCCACACAGGGAATGCAAATACGCAGATGCCGCCATTGTTGCTAACTTAGATCGAAACCCATTATCGGGTAATAATTGCGAACTATCTGTTTGTCGAGTAAACACCGTGACCATCTCATGAGTTGATTGAATGGTGACCCGCGGAAGCTTTCGGGGTATGCTCTGCTCATTAAGCCTTTATGACGCTGTGCACTCCCATTAAAATTTACTTTTCATTAACCAAGTACATGAGGGCTCTCTGTAAAAATTAATTCGAAAAGGATTAAATGGACCGAGCGGTAATATATGTGCTCACCGACGGGGAAATTAAATAAAATGCGAATTTTGGTGTTTGACAAGAAAATATTAATGAGTTTCGAAGGATGTGCGGGGGTGGGCCGCTGGACTTATATGTATGTATAGATGTACCGGAAATGAGGGCATGTCACGCGGGAACTCGTGTTTTGTAGTGATTTGTAAAATTAGTTCTGTAAACGTTCGACACAGGTCAGCGAAGCTGTTTCATGTTTTATCCTGAAATTTGAGAGCTTTTTAGGATCACACAAATTGAAATATGTATTTTTTTTTAAATTTGGTCACTCTCGTTAATTTACAAACATTTTAATTTTCTTTCGTGTTAGTTAAAGCATTACACTCAAAGAAGCAGTTTGGTTTATGCCCAGATAGTAAATAAAAAAATAGTTGGTTTAGAAATATCTTTCTCAACTTTTGAAAATTGCATAGATTAATTAGACCTGCAAGATTAAATTCTGATCAATCCGTCTATGGACTTGAAACAATTCTTCCAAAATAAAACAAACCATAAATATCTGATTAATTTCTTAATAAGATTTTAGGAACTGACACGCTATTTATCGAATTTCAATAGTGTTGGTTAAGGGACAGAGAAGTAGGAGTAGTATCATTGTTTGGTAAATTAAGACATTTAAGGTAAACCGCACGGAAAAAAGACGTTTAAGGAATTGCCCTAGGGAATCTTTAGCAGGTGCGTATTTATAGCTCATTTTCTAGCGATTATCTGCGTGCACGCAAACCATTTTCTTTTTTTCTTCATCCCTTCTGTTTTTTTTTCTTTTTTGTAGAAAGCAGTTTTTTCCCGCATCTTGCGGCTTTGTTATTTAATGAAACACATTAAGGGATATGCCATAAATGAAAACTTATTCCCCCAGGATTAATGCATATGCCGAGGAGCAGAGCGGCGTACACTGGAAACCGTCGTCGTCAGCATAAATATGAGTTCCAGGGAATTAGCAAACGTTTCGTGCAAAGCATATACGCAAATACATAGGAGCCTTACCTACCTCATGGTTCTAGAACGGTCCTCGGTTGAGATTAGTTTAAAAGCCATAAAAGCGCACTTTGTACTACAACTTTGGAGGTTATGGCACAAAAGGTTAGACGCGGTGTGCGGCGGGGGCGTACCATCAGCCCTAAGGGGGTGAAAATTTTAATGTATGGCGCATATAGGGGGTAAATGTGCTTTTTGGTTTAATTGGTTATGCTGCTCTTTTTTGGTGCGTCTGTTTTCGGTTTCATGCTTAGTGCGGTGGCTTTACGGTGGGTTAATGCCTAGAACATGAGTTGTGGAAAGCACCGGTACAGGTGGGTTTTTACGCATTACTATCCCTCAAATGTTTGCATTAAACTTTTTATTCCGATGGGGAATATTTTTGAAAATCCCAGCTAAGCTGAGGTGGTGTAAAGTGGGCTACAGTCCCAAAAAAAAAATTTATTTCCTAGGTATTTTTCAGCTGTTTTACAGCCGACGAATATCCGAAAATGAAATAACATGCATACGAACATAACACTCGAAAATCCCTAGACCACTTCTGCAGTTAAGGGCACATATGACCTCTTCTCAAATGGGAGGAAAATAAAAACGAAAAAAATAAACAAAATTGTGGGTGAACAGTGAAGAAGTGGTAGGTGCCTTGTCCTCATTCGATTAAAAAACTGACCAGAGTAGTGGGAGTTAAAGTTTCAAGCTGGCGCAGTCCTCTACAGTAAAAAAGCAAAAATAAATTGAAGATCTCCTTGTGGAATTTCTATGCTCTATGGAGGGCGACAAAAACCAAAAGGTTTAACGAGTGTAGTCGCACTTTTTGCCTTCGAGTTGTAACATGACCATCGAAATTGTTGGGCACAGTCCAGTGGCCATCCATAGAATTCACGTGGGGCGGGGGTGTCCGAGAAATGCATTTGGCGGAAAAGTTCTCACACAAATCGAACAAAAAAAAATTTTGAATGGGACAATGGAACGGCGCGGGGGTGTCACCAAAGAGCATCAACCGCACCGCCCTGAAGCTCTATCCTCAACTAGGTCCCTTTATACCCACTTTTCCTGCAGGTTTTTTCTTTTGTTTGACAGTTTTTTTTTTATAAAAATTGTAGGAAAATGCTTCCAACTTGGAGCGACCTTTTTGCGCCTTTTGTCTCTCCAACAGGATATTCCCAATATTGATTGGAGCCAAGGATCTTATTTTTTTCTATATTTATTTCATTGTCTTTTCACTTCTTTTGTGACCATCTCATTATTAACCCACTTTCTGGGATAAAAATAAAGAGAAAACTGTTAAGTGAAAATGTCTGTTAAATGAGGAGTTTATTTTTTTAAAAAACAGACATTTGCACTATCTTCAATTTCCAGGAGAATGTGGAATGCAAAAATATGAATTTGTTATTTTTGTGAAAAATTTTTTTAAAGCATCTATATTTTGAAAGCAGTTAAATAAGCTAAGGTACTCGGTTTCACACAGCATTAAATTAAGTACTAACACAAGCAAATAGGTTATAGAGGACTCATCTGTACAAAAATCTGTCATCGACGGAGGAAAACCTTTTTATAATTAGTCCTTTATCTTTATGGCAAAGTAGAATTATTAATTCATTATATATTTCAGTACAATATTTTTAGGTATTCCTAGTTATGTTTCAATATATTAATTTTTCCCAAGAAAACTTCAATTTTAAATTCAAAATGCTCTGAATTAGTTCTGTAGAACTCAATATTTAGTATTGTAAATACTCATATCAGTTAAAGGATCCCGCAAATTTTGTATGGAAATTGGGTTTCACTCAATGTTTCTGAAATTTTGGGAATAGATTCTTCAGAGCACGTGTATCAAAAATCTCAATGGGTTGAAAACTTGGGAAAATGCTGAGGGAATTTGTGCTGTGTATATAAAATTTCGAAAAAAATTCATTTGTACACACATTATAATTTATAAATATACAATACAATTTTTTTTTTATTAATATTACTAGGGACACTCCAACATCACTTTAAATCTCGCGAATTTTTATTTCATAAAGTTTTCTAAGAGTTAAAAGCAATTCGTTGTTTGGTTAATTTGGCAAGATTTTTGTCCCGCATCGCATTAAATATATCAAAGAAATTAGGAAGATGTTTGTAAATTGAATTATTTCTTAAAAGAGTAATTCCAAGACGAAAAATGGCATCCTACGTCTGTGTCTGGCTGGCGACAATTCTAGGGCTTCGACAGTCATCGGTCTGATTAATTTCCCTGTAAAGCCGGTCCCATTTTGCACTTGTGATCCCCGCAAAAGCCACATAATTATCATTTCGTTAACAATTACACAAGGAGTGATATTTCAAGGCCATTAAACGGTCGTTACTGCGATGGCATAAATAATTCTGCCCCATATATTTCCCGAGAGATGTGACCACACGGCGTTCGCAGGAGACAATGCAGGGTCCAAGACCCTAGGGCTCTTAGGTGCCGATGAACCGGGAGGGGGCCACTTATTCATTCGCCAAGGGTTCGGCTGTCGAGCAAAGGGTCTTTGTGCTATTTCTGTTTCAGCAGAGGAGCCCAATCCCGGGCAATTAATCGGTCTGCCATATTGTGGCAGCGTCCTTAGCCATATCTTTCCTCCGGCCAGGGAAATGCCAGGATGCTGCGGACATCCTGGTCAACTAATTAATTTTGTCTAGACAACATGCACCCGGATTGAGTGATCACGACAAATTTACTGTTGCAAGTTAATCAGCGGTGTAATCCGGCAATTCCACTAATACTATTTACTAAAATAACAAAAAATTCATTCTTTATACTGTAAACTAATCTCGTGGAAATCGTCTATGCCTTAACATGCGACGGATGTTATTTGATTTACCAACTCTTCATTATCGACGCGACTATTGCTGCGCTTTATTTATTAAAGATTTATTTAGGTATGATTTTAAAGAAATAAGAACGGAAACATCTTAAAAAAAATAAAAATTATATGCTATATACAAAATTTTAATATAACACCTCTTCTAGTTTGTCTCCACTTGTCCACAAATCAAACCCAAAACTCAATTATCCCTGGCCAGAAAATAAGATTTAAAAAATCAAACAAGCCCTCCCACGCTCCACAATAAATGAAGTTTTCCGCGGGGGACATAATAATGATTTACCTTTTTCGTGGATAAAAAAAATATAAAATAAAATTTCACTCTAGAGAAAAATTGTTGCCACATACAGGAGCTTCCTGGTGGCTCTCCCCCATCACCGCGGCTTCGTCCTTGTCCTCGGAAGTGGGATATAGGTGCCGTGGAGGAGTCCTTCAGCCCTGCCACTGATTTGCCGCCAAGTTGGCGACCACTTATTAAACTTGGTAAAGGGAACTAATGAAAAAACTTTTCAAATTAAAACTTTTCACGTAATTTAAGGGAAAAATTTTTTTGGAAAATAGAAAACATAACCCACCACCACATGACTTTGTGGAGCCCCATGACTTAATTTGAGGGATGCACGCGGCTACGGTGCATCATCGGTTGCGGCTTGCATTGTGACCGCGGTACAGGGGACTAGAGGGCGCTCGGGTCGGACGGAGGAGGCACTAAACTCAGTCAAATTAAAAAATTAATTCCGCAATAAATTGAGGCAATAGTAAAAGTACCTTTTTCCGCTCCCTTCCACGCAGCATCATCTACCAGCATTAACCGGCATTAGGCGCGAATTATTCGCCTATTTCCACCAAACTGAAATAAAATTATTCATTCCAGCCGGGTAACGCACTATCATTTGTAGAATGCCGCACCGGGTTGCCGTCGCCGGCGGCGCGGTATTCCGCTCTCTCCTTCATCATTAACAATGCGAAAATTACCGTGTTAAAATTTAAATCTCTCATTACGCGATATTCAGCAGCGAATGGCACCTGGAGGACGGCTTCCTCCTGAATAAATAATCCTTCGTCGGGCGGGGCGCGCATGCATATACATATTTTGCCACTAAAATTAAATAATTCCTCACACCTAAAGACCTCACATTTAGCACAAATCGCGCGCTTTGTGAACGTGTTGTAACGTTCCCCGGCGCAATATTGCCGAGCACCAGACCATGCCGCAGATATCCTACTTCATGTGCATTTCGTGATATTCACGTGCAAATGCGATAGTGTAAACGCGCCCACCTCCCTCCCCCCTCATAAATTTAAACAATTTTTCTTTTCCAAATGCTCCACGCTAAACCCTGGGATATTCACGACCCACATTCTGGAAGATATGCAATATCCAGGATATACATGTATATGTATCAGTTTTTCTGAAGATTACACTACTTTTTATAAAAGACAGGTTGGGTACTCAATGCCAAGTAGGATAACCATACAACATTTTTTTTTTTTTGAGGATTTACATTTAACCCCAAAGTTTCAATCGAAAACAAATGGAATTGTGACAACCTTCGGTTTTAGGTTATATCCAAACAAAAATTTTTTATCACTTTAAAGGCTTAAGAATAAATAAAATTTTAACAAATGTACAATAATTGCAACCTTTCTTTATTATATTATTACAAATAATTTCACAATTTTTTTTTAAATACACACATAATATAATGACGGTAAAAATGTTATTATTTTATACTTTTTAAGGCTTGGGAGTTTTTCATAAAAAAGTAGTGGATTGTTGAGGTAAGATTTTGCTAAAGCGAAATTAATAACATTGTACAAACAATTACTTTGATCAGCCATTGTATTTTATCGATACTCGATTAGTTTTGATACACAAAGATTTCAAGATGTAAAGTTCTCAGTGAAGGCTAACAAGGTAATTTCGACAGATTCTGTTTGTGCTCTAATTTCAACAATTGCAATCTCAATGAATTGGAGTTGGAAATTTGATTGGGATTCATAATCTCTTATGAAGAGTTAAAATCAAATCAATTTCAGGTGGTACGAAGTTTACCGGGTCAGCTAGTTGGCGATAAAAATTCAATTGCATAAATAATAATTCTGTATACGAACTATGTATTGACGTATATACGGGGAAATTATGGTAAATCTAATTGTCCAATAGTCTATTCCAAAAAACCATGCAACGTTGGAATACCTAAGTCCAGAGGCGACCATTTACCTGACATAATTTTTTCCATAACTAATGAATAATACCAAATATTCGATTAATAAAAAAAAACTAAGATAATGTTATATGTACTTTATGTGCTTTTTCTTATATAAATGTTAGGAAACTGTTGTTTATAAATCTTGCAAGAACAGTACTCGAACAAGTCTTTTAATACATTTAAGTCATGTATTAAATATTTAAAATTCTCTTTCAAATGAATTCATTGATTTCATTTTACAATACACAAATTGTTTTCAAACAACATCTATTTAATCTTTCCAAATCTGCACAAGTATATAGAAATAATTCAATTCATCTGACAGTATAAATGATGATATACCTACCCTTGAATGACCATCACAATTCGAATTCGCATTTCTCAGTTTATTCTAAATATAACTTAATGTGGCAGCAAATCGGCTTAAATCGATGCCCTATTTCTCAGTTATTATTAGTGCCGGAAGGTTTTGCAGAACAATCATAAGAATTTCAACATTTGTAAGAGAAAGCTTGGCTAGGTTTATCTAATAAATTACTTTGGAATGGACCGGTCTAGGAAAAAAAAAAGAATTGAGATACATAAATTTACACTCCAAGGACGAGAAATTTTGCATCTGGTACAGAATATTTCTTTATTCTTTTATATCTTTTATTTCTTTTATTGTTGAGGAAATCAAAATTAATATCATTTTCATGTTTGGAAAAGTATCCATTCTTACGAAACAATTTTTGTGGTTGCCTTTCCTTCCAGATATGGAATATTAAATTGAATGTTAAAGCGAAATCGATATTCCGCCTTCGGTATATCCATTTGATAGATAATGGTTCCTTATTAATGGAGAGAACTTAATTAGCCGTCGTTCAACTAATAACAGGAGCGAAGTTTTCTGACGAAATGACAAATAACCCTTTCAACCATACCGCCATTTGTTCCCGCCCAAAACAAGAAGCTTTGTATGAAATTGTATTACATAATAGCGACTAGCCATAATTGATACCTTTGACGGCAGTTATAGGCCTAATAGACTTGGTAAAGGGGATTAATTTAGGGAACTTAGGAATACGACTCAATTTAGTATTGATGCCCTTATTTCCCCGCATTTAAATGGAACCAAATGTAAATCGAAGATGAAAAACTTGAAAAATTATGGCATTCTGAATGCCTTCTGACTCCCTCGTATATTTCTCGATTTTGTAATTTTTGTCTGCTTTTTTTTTCTCGAATACTCGAAGTCAGAGTTTATGTGGGTCATTTGTGTCTCGGATTCGGAGAGGGCCTTCATTCCAGGCGCCAAAATTATGGGCAGTGCATGTACAAATTACGAGGGTATGTGCCTGCATGCTGGGCTGAGTGGCTGCTAATTTATAGCACCTACTGGCAAAATTGAATGTTTTATAGATGGAACGGATGGAAATATTAGCAAGCACCAGATTTTCACTATATCTTCAGCTTAGGTCGAAACATCAAAATGCCAGTGGTCTTGTACTCTAAATGACGTTAATGGACGTCGGTAAAGGCATATATGCTTTTATCTCATCCCAAAATTCTTGATGCGCCACACTCCCTGGGGAAAAGAGTAATACATCCTATTTTACGAAAATCGGGTTCTGCTGAGAGAATAATTTCATGTTACGATGTTACACATATTTGACAATATCCTGCTACGTGTCTCAAACTAACTATGTATTTATTGGCTTTTTGTGTAAAGTAAATTAAATCAGATTGAGTCTAGGTCTAAACGTAACCATCCAATTTAACTTTATTTTTGTTAGGGCATGTTTATTAGAATATTTTTAGTATTACAGCAAAAAAGGTGGAAATATACTTCCGTTTTTACTAATTGCCAAATCCGTCCATCAAATATGTTTCTTTAAGTCTTTAAATTTTGGATATATTAAAAATCAACCGTATTTCAGAAAGCATAGTTTTCGTCAGCTTTTTTAAATCAATTTAAAATGCAATTCAAAGTTGAAGTCTTATATTGTGTATGAAATGTTAATTAAAACCTGTCGTTTTGTTGGATAAACGCACAGTTGATGCAGAGGATCGACAATTTCCTCCCAAAGTGCACCATGGAAATGTTGGCGGAAATTTGTATGGCCACCCATTTTAAATTGAAATGATAAAAAAAAACAAAATAAAAGGCAAAACAATTCCATTAGTTTAGAGGAAAGTTTTAATGAAAATTTTAAAGTTGTTGTCTTACTACTGTCGTTGTCAGACCGCCTCCACCGCAATCGCGATTTGTTGTCTACGTTGTCGTCGTTACCGGAAACAAGAAAGTTTTGCGGCAGTTTGAGACCCTAAATAGTTCCCTTTATTCGTGCGGAACTCAATCAAATTTTGCAAGAACTTGCTTAAGTTTGAGTTGTTCTTAGAAATTTCTAGAAGGCCCCCGCATCCCCTCCGTAAATTACATTTGCATTTTGCGGACTATAAATCCTAACCCAAAGAGTTGAGCAACTTTACGGAATTTAGTACACGTGGTGTGTGAAGGCTCTCGCACGGTGCCACAGTCGACCGCCAACGCCCGAAGCCTGTCTAATCCCTGTAAAAGGGCTCACTTATCTTCCAATCGAAGGAGCCCTAGAGTGGCTAAGCTCGTTCGGAACGGGTGTGGCCATGGGAAAAAGTCACCCATGCACCCGCCCACAATTTTTGGGGCTCCGATGGGACAAGCTGCGATAACTCACCGCCCCAAGCAGTTCATCTTCCAAGATCAAAAACATGCCCATGTCCCGGCAGCGAAGACGACGACGACGACGACGATGTTGGTAAAAGGCTTCTTTCTCTCAACTCCCCCGAATATGCTAACAAAGTTATTTATATTCTGCGTTCCTCGAGATGGGGACACTGAATAATTCCCAGAAATTGTGTAGTTGCAGGGCCATTAGAGTCCTCCGAAGTACCTTAACTGGGGCCATCCCCGAAGAAGTCATCAGGAGCCAGGTACGGGTTCCGGGATATCCTCATTTCAGTTTAAGTGCTGGCAGCGCAACACTAAAACCACATTAGGGGTCCGCTAATGTTGTCATTTATTTGTCGTTTTATGAGCCCTTCCCGATAAACAAACTGCCACTTACGGGGGCTCTGTGAATATTCCGAAAATCCTTTTTGCGCCCCCCAACCTCCCCCACCCGCAGCTAGAACATCATCAACCCTCAGGACTTTAGCTCTGAGTCAGGAAGATGGACCCGGACTCTAATCGAGACATCACATCATGATTTTAATGACGGGATTATTTTTGCGGGAACTAGCCTCACGAAGTCACAATTGCAGGGGTCTGAAAGTAGGGTAAAGTCGTCGTCTTCTCCTCCTGATAAAATTAATACAAGTAGTACTGTGATCATTGAACAGCAAGAAATAAAAATCATTGAAAAGGAAAATAAAACATGGCAAAAAAAAGGAAAACATTGAAAAACTCAGTCCTAAACCGTTGCAAATTTCCCTAGTTCGGTCCATCGGTGGAAGCATGACATTAAATTTCTTAACTGGTGAAGAGGAGATAATCGAAGATGAGGCAAATTGAAAGAAAACTAATTTTTTTGAGGCCACATTAAGCGAAGTAGCATCTAAAAAATCTTTACAAGCTACTGAGTACGATCCTGAAAGTTGTATGGAAGTCGATAAAGATCCCTTAGATTTAACTAGCTCAAGGACTGTTCCTAAGGAGCCTTTAAATAGAAAGATTAGCGAGACAAATGTTTCACAAGATGAAGATTAAATTATTGAAGAACATATGTAAAGCAAAAGATGTAAAAGCCCTAAGAGGGCCTATTCTCATTGTATCTCCTCCAGAAGATTCCTGACGATTCAGAAGAATTTAACAACAAAGGTGAACAAATTGAAATAGTAGATAAAATCGATGAGGCAGTCGAAACTGATCGTGATGAGCCTGGCACATCCCGTTTTTCGCCAAACAGAGATCAACCTTCTACTTCCTCAAGTATACAAAGATTTGATGCAGAAACCGAAAAGATAGAAAAATCTAATGTGCCTGGCGTATATTCTGAAAGTAAAGTAGAAAACAATATATGAAAATCAAGGAGGGCTCTGAAAAAAACATTCTGATGAATATCAAGGAGGGCTCTGAAAAAACAAAAAAAAACAAAAAATTCACAAGTCCCTTAAATAGGCAGACATCAAATAGAAATAATTCAGTCATTGAGCCCACAACATCGTCTTCTGGCCGGAAATTAAGGTAGGTATAAACGATCTCAATCAGAAACAATTAAAAAAGAAAGTAATTTAATTTCATTGAATTTAGAAACGCCTTCCAAAAGTTGCTATTGCCTCCTCGTTAGAATCCTATTTGGACTTAAATAGCTAGAGGACTGTAAAAGCCTTCTAATTTTTGATTTTTTAACTGTAACTCTTTCCGTGTGATTTCATTTCATTGAATTTAGAAATACTTATAACACGGAAAGAGTTGGTGTTCACAAATCAAAAATTAGAAGGCTTTTTCTAACAACAAGGAGGCGAATTGAGGAGGATAATTCTCTGCAGACCCGGTCCAGACAATGCCTAAATTCGAACGAGAGTGACCAAGCGCTCAGCACATCAAGCATTAGTGATAAAAAACGATCTCGGATCTCCTTAATTTCTAGCGCAGGAACACCAATTCCAACAACTCCTAGAAATTTGCGAGGGAGCAGCATTCTATCTATTCATCATCAATTGGATGACTTACCTACTTTCGGAGAAGGCAAAACAATAAAAAAACTTTCATCGAACATTTCTTTTTTGCAACATATGTTGATAATAAGGAACAGGTATAATTGCGTTTGTGGTGTTTGTACGTAAAGTGCGGTAAATATAAGAGTGTAAGAGTGTAAAGTTAAAACTTATTAAATCATATACCACAAAAACTTGATTTTTTTTATCACCGCCACCGTTCCTGGTCCGCATTACCTCAGCATCTATCGCTTGGATGGGGAAATTAATGGACTGGAGTTTTTTATGTTCTCACTTAATGTCGTCTTAGATGGGCTGTCTCTGATAATTACAATTTGAAGTGACGGGAAATGTCCGCCACTGCCGGGCCATGTCCCCGTAAATTATCTCTGATTGCCTGCCAGATTCCCGATGGCATCGAAGTCGTCGATTTTACCCGTCTCGCCCGCCGATTGTGCAGATACTTAGTGAAAAGACAAAGTATCTAGCCGATCGTTTGGAAAAGAGGCATTTTTTTATGGGATCCATTTTCCCCATTCCATTCACAGAATGGTGCCAGGTTTGGCTGTATTTTATTGCTTTTCCTTCTGATTAACAATTGGATTGGAAATTTTAGACCGTAATGAAGCTGGTCAAGACCATTAATGTCCTTAAAAACATTTTTTTCCTATAAAACATTTTTCTTGATATGCTCCTTAGAATCTGGAGTTGGTCTAATAAAAAAAAAAAAAATTTTTAAATTACAAAATAAACTAAATAAATAGCCTTGGGTTCTATCGTGAAATTTGAAAACGAAACGGTAATGGGAAAAATTTTGTATACCTAAAATACCACTTAAAATTTGTAAAAATGTTTGAAACAATAAATACAGCTGTAAAATAAGCATTACTTTGTAATGCATTCCGTGCGACATTACAATTACAAGTACTGCAACAAAAAATAAGTATCAGTACCATTAGTTGTATTGGTAATTAAAAAACAAACGAAATTATTACCATTGCAAATAAAGGTACTGGTATACTCAAAAATTTCCTAAAATTATAGCTCACCATTATTTGCAGTACCCACCATTACTCAGCAATATTTTACTTCACTTATCATTACTTCCCATTACTCATCATTACTCTGCATTACACGGCCATCGTCTTTCATAGAAGTCAAGATATTAAAATTTTAATTGCGAGAGATGAAAAATTAAAAAGTATTTAAATTCATCTCACTTTTCGATAGCATTTTGTAAAATCAGTATAACTCTGAAATCTTCTGTAAGTAACAAATTTTCGGCATTAAAAACAAATTATAAATTAATTTTCCTATCTAGTAAAAAATTCGTTAAATTAGAAAAGCAATGTAATAAGAAAAGTGTTTATCCACGTGATTATGAAATGAAAAAATTTCGACATTATAATATTTATTTTAACGTACTTATTATAAAAAGAAGAAAACCAAAGAAAAATACACCTTATAAGTGTTTCGGTCCCTGAATTGAAGGGACTTAGTTAAATTTAGAATTAAAGAAATTTTTAAACGGCATTTCGTCCTGTCTGGTAATATGCATACTATAGAATTATTTAATTAACTTGTATTTAATCTACATTTTACAAAATGTTCAATAATCTTTTTTCCTTCTTGAAACAATTTTTTTAAATATTTTGCTTGAACCTAATAAAAATTTCAAAGTCGTATTTCGAGGAGAATTGAATATTACAGAATTGAAAAAAAGTGGGGGTGTCGGCTGAGTGCGTGTTTATTGCAGGCGTCGTTTTCGGTGGAAAACCCATTTAAATTTGAGCCGCATGAAACCTTTTGTTTCATTCACCAGACCACAGAAGAAAATCTGCTGCCGCCCCCGCAGCGCGACACCCAGCTGTGGAACAAACCTAATGCGATAAGGCGCCAGTTTTCGCGAAAATTTTATTCCGATCTGAAATTGTCAATCCGATTGGATGTCGGCTGTTAGCTCCCGACTCCTTCAGGAACGTCCTCGCGGTGTGTGGTGCGGGGCGGCGCGTTGCGTCAATGAGCCGTGCCATTAGACGTCATTAGATTTCATAAATAAAATCATAATCGCGATATTCGGGCGGGGGTGGCTCAAATCCGTTTTTATGCGCAATCCGTTCCGCCGGCCGTGGTTAATGGGGTTCATCGCGGAGCGGCGCTTACACGATTTCCGCATTCCTCTAATATTCCCGTCATTTCGGGGACTTTGTTGTGTCTGCCCGCCGTTGTAGGCGATAAAAATCCTTTGATATATGGGATCCAATTTTTTACGGCAGATTAAGGTTAAGAAGGCATAAAGTAAGCACCGGCAACCGCCGCTCCTGCTCCTGATCCTTCTCCTGTCTGCCAGTGGATAGTCCGGGACCCAGGACCAGGAGTGAAGCTGTTCCCGCTGATGTTCAGCAAGCGAGCAGGGGATTTATGCCAGCCAGAGGTGATGGAAGGATTTAGGACCGCACCAGCAGGATTTTTGCATTTATCCCCTAAGTACAACAGTTTTATCGGGGAACAAGTTCATTTCACTGGGGATTTTTTAGACACCTCCTCACGCTTGAGTGGGAGGCCAAGTAATTTTCTGCAAGCTTAACATTCTCGATGCAGGCAAAATTCGATTTTTATTTTATTAGACGAAATTCACCAAGAAAACGCACTTATCCGGCAAAATACATGCTAACTCATGGTTTCTTTTTTCGCATTTTCAATAAGATTATGGATTTTGGTTTATGTCAGGAATATACAAAAAGTCTTTCTTGTAGGTGTTCAGTTAAAAAGAAATGATGCTCACGCTTTGCCGAATTTGCTTTTGTATCATTTTAAAAGGTTTCAACAAAATCGGTGGGAAAATACCATATAAAAATCTTACATTTAATATAATGATACAACAGAAAATTGTTTTCTCTTTTTGTATATTTAAATCCATTTCAAGCTACATTTACAGTTTATTATGTTCTTTAAAACTAAGAAAAGCTAAAAAAAAAAGCCTTCACTAAATTTAGTTCTTTTCAAGTTTAGATTGAAAAACATTTCCTGAATAATTTTCTGTATGTCACATCAACATAAAATCTTATAATAACCTAAGCTCGTACTTCTTCTTCTTATGTACAAAATTTTTCCGGATTGCTTGATTTTAATTGAAATTAAAATTTAAATAATTTTATTATGGTCAAATAGTAATAAAGAAATGCTTTATTGCAAATTCACCCAGGTAAAGTTTTAAGTACAAAAAAAATAAAAACTGAATTATTTCTGCTAGACTATGAAAATCATCATAGATACCTAAATGAAATCAGATTCCAGTTCTAACATTACATACTATACTTAATATAAAATCTTTATCATATTTTCACAGAATAAATTCCTTTGAAATAATATAGTTTAAGAAAATAATTTTAACTCAAATCCGATGATTTGAAGATTTTCAAAAATATCCACCCTTCAGATATTGAAAACATACATATAGCAACTCCCAATTTGTAAAGCGAATTAATTCAATAATATAAACTATCTTCATTAAAATTCATTGAACTCTTTTAAATAGTTTCACAACGTTCAAAAGAAGATATTTTTCAAAGGTCGCCAAAACCATATAAAAGGAGAGGATATTGGAAAAGATCCAGATGTTGACATCAGTCATATTCCCAATCCAATAATTCAGGTAATCATCAGATGCTCTGTAGCAGACCATTGCCTTAAAATTTCATAAGCTTGTCCTTCTTAAAGTCCAATCAATCCGGGAGCTGAATGCCAATAAGCCCGTTCAAATCAGTCAGACATTATTGGGGAAGAAGAGGCGTCTCAGGTTCGTTGAGCACTCAAATACATTTTCAAAAGGATGGGGATTTCAATAAATTGAAATGGAGCCTCAGGTGCTCCTCCCACACGCTACACACGTACTATCATCCAGATACCGTACTAGGATCCAGAACCAGGTGAAGGTGTACCTGTGCCGCCGTCACAGTCGCCGCAAAAAAATAAAAATAAATAAATAGAATAAAAATAAAAATATAAGAAAAAATGCGAAGGAAACAGAAAGAAAGCCGAAAAGACGTATAAGGCCAGATCACCTTTGATATTTATCCCTGGCGAATCCACCTCAATGTAATTTTGCCCCAGAGGAGACTGATGACACGAACGAGTCGAAAGGAAGGGCTTTCTGGACACAGGAGTGAGGGGGTGTCTTGAACTGGGTGGCACAAATCTCCCTGAAGAGATTAGGGAAGAAAAAAAAAGAATTTTTTTTTCTTTTGATATTTATTGGGAATTTTGTGGCCGGACGAATTTCCGATAAGCCATCGTGTTTAAGCAGCTTCTGAGGAATCCTCCCTTTCATCCCTTCTAATCAGACTTTAATATTTGTCTTGTGGCATGGAAAGGTAATGGTCGACGTCGACGTTCGATCGAGCTACCCTGGGAATATTTAATTAATTTTCCGCTTTCCGGTGGAGAACTTCCATCGATTCTTGTTATACCTCCTAGGAATATGAAATTTCAACAGGATGGACTATCGCTTTCTGTCCCTTTTACTTCCCTTTCTCCATATACTCGAAATTCCGGGCCAATGTCAGGAAACTTTCGTAATTTTCACCGATAATCTTAAAAAAAGTGAAAGTCATCCAGAGTATATCCGATTATCTCAGTATCTATGAAACTATCTATGGTATGTTTATAGTATAGTATAGTGCACCGGCCGTCAAAGGACATCATACGCCCGGTCGAAACAAAACTCAATTGCAACTTGTCCTAAAACTTGCTGCAGAGGACAATGGCTGGGTTGAAGCTGGAGGTCGAATTAACGACGAAAAGGGGAGCAGAAAGCTAACAAGGTTCCCAGGCTTTGTCCCGGCACCCGGCTCCCGGCTCCCGGCTCTCTCGGTCCCAGATCCCGGGTCCCGGGCCGATGTTGTTTACAACCCGTCAGGCGATGTCTGCTTAAAGCACTCTAGAACACGTAAACTTTCCCCATTACAAGATTATAAGATTAAAACAAAAGCTCCGGATCGGTTCCCACACCGACCAGGTCCCAGGCCCGGCGGGAGATTGCAGAATTGTGACGGAAAGCTTTTTTTTTTTTTTTATATCTGCAGATGACACTTTCCGGGAGTGGCGAGGAGGATAAGGGCCAGGAACATAAATTTTCTGGAGCTGGATATGCTGCGGCTCCCGGAGCGGTTATATGGGAGCCACGTAAGGGGCATAGGGGCTGCTTCGGCTGTTACGTCCCCATAAAGTGCAATAATTTGGTTTACTTAAATGCTCCTCCGATACCGGCTAACGGCTAAGCGCTTTGCACTCGGGATAAAACAGCTTCCACACTCCAGGATCCAGGATTTCAGGATTTCAGCCTCCTTCGTTAGCCCATGAACAATTTTAATGATCGAAACGTTTATGACATCAGCGAAAAATGTTTACTCTATCCCCCATGGATCGGGCTCCTTTTCGAGGACACGCATATTAGAAACCGTAAAATCTTTTATCGTTCACCATCCTGTTCCGCGGCTTAATATGCTTAACATGCACCAAATTCAGCGCCATGCGCTCAGTAAACACGGTCCCGGCTTTAAATTAACGAGCCGTGAACGACAGGACGTGCTGGGCTTGTAGCAAATCAACGTACTCCAAGGATAAGAGCGACAACATATTTCAGGGTTAATATTTGACTAGTTATGATACTAATACCTTTATGAAAAAGAAGTGGCGCACACATTTGGATGAAAAACATAATTGTAATTGTATTTTAAAACATTTAATATATTGTATATGTACCTATAACATGTCCTGACTGATTCATCAACGCCTAGCCGAATCCTCTGAAGCTATAATTACATAAAATTAGGACAGTAGGTTTCTTTTGTAACAAAGCACCCACTAAAAAAGGATTTTACGAAATTCCTCTCCGACAAGTATAAAAGAGAGGATGTAAGTTCGCATGAAAACCCTTCATATTTTAAAATAAATCTATTAAAGGTAGTAAGTCTTTGGTATTTAAGTTCGAAATTAAGAAAGACGTATTTCGGGATTTTTGGAAATTTATTCACTAAAATGGTAGTACAAAACAGGGTATAAATTTTTGTACTCGAGTAAAGTTATTTTTGTTCTTAAAACCATGAAATTTAGTGCTTGGCTTTTTGATGAGAAATTACGAATGAAGTATTGCAGCGTTTTTTCAAAGTCAGGCTCTAAGAGGTTAAAATAGGGGATGAAAATTTGTATGAGAATTCTAAGGTTATGTGGAAAGATTTGTTACAACCCGTTTTATGTTACAATTATAAAATATTTGTTCTGTTTTTCAAATGTATTGGTAATATCTATGTAGGTACATATTTATAAATATTACTTTTAAAATGTTTGCTTTTTCCCAATGTATCTGTTTTCTTTACATAACTGTATAACCATACTAGTAGTAGAATAAAAATATTTCCCCTGCAGTTTAGCTCATAAATGTAAGCAATGTTAAGGGCAGCACATTTATTGTAATTTAAGGAGACATTAAGAACCCAAGGTTGATATTATTATTCGCATAATTCTGTTCAGCTCATATCCCTAGCTCGTATAGAATTAAATAACAAATGGCACCACCTTAAAGGTAGAACAGACCCACATCAATTTCAGGCTCTATTTCCAGAGGGTCCCAAAGAGGCGCCATTAATTTGGCTATTATCAGCATCCCCATAAATTGGTCGAACGACTCAAACTTCATATTTCTTTGTTTTATCCACAACAAATTTACCGGGACATTGTTTATCTTGTAGCATCTCACGTAACAACACCAGGGCCACCTTATAGAGAACTAAGAATAAGATCACCTTCCGTCTTTCTAGCTAAGGAAGAATTTCGCTCGAATGCTATGGAAGGAGTCCTCCACCTCTTCACCTTCGAACTGAAAACGTGAGGGAAATACTAAGAATCGTATAAGCCTTAAGGAAAAAAGGAAAATTAAAGTAATTCAGTGGAAGTGATTTATAGCGCCCTATTCCAAAAGTCGTGAATCCTTTGGCAGGCCTCGAGATAGTCTTGAATTATCCATGAAACCGGCTGAGCCCACTAAAGTAAATAAATCATAGAACCCGTACATTTTATTAACTCACCGGAGGAGCCGACGGTGCTGGACCAAAATCCCTTCCTTTTGATCTCTGCCATTCTCTGCGTACAAGAAAAAATAGAATTCACGAAATCTGAAAGGGTCAATTTTTTCGTGACCACATGTGATGTATGTATGTGCTCATAACATTATCCTTGCCCACCATACTGCCCGTTGTTACGTGGCCTGCTGAGAACGTCCAGGGAATAGAAAAGGAACAGACAGGGATTGACCATGGCAAGGAAATGATTTTCCCGGATTTTCTGCTGTTTACGTTCCCCGCCGTATTTTTTTTTTTTTTTAAGATACTAAAAAGCAGTAAAGGAAAGAATCAACTTACAAATTCAGATTTTATTGTTCTAGGGAGCTACGAGGGGGTGAGCAAGGTCATATCTCCCGCTTAATGTTGAAAAGACCTTCATGCCCGGATTCTGGGGGCCCTTAACGACATTGCTATTAATAATTTACGCGACAAAGGAGGGACGACCCTAATTGAATGGGCATTTGACTAGGCCAGCAACATTTTGGTTCATTAAAGTGGATCCTTGATTCAAATTGACCTACCTGCTGCCCTTTTATGCCCTTCCGAGCCGCCCGCCCCACTGGCTTGACAAAACTTTAAAATAAAAATTCGAATTTCACCTCATCATGGTAGATGTTTGCAAAGTGCTTAAATCTCCCTTAGAAGGCAGTAGTTGTTATATGACCCTACTTCTCACCTCTGTGCCACCCTCTGCGGGGGTGGAGTGAAATCCCGGCCATACGAAACAGTTTCGTAGCAGCTTTAAGTACTAAGTACCTTTGTAATTAGTCTAAAATGGAAAACATGTTAATTAGGTTTCGTCTTCCAGGGCATGCACGTACTTACATTAGGTTAATGGACGACTGAGCTGAACGAGACACGAGGCGGGGGAGAATATGTAGGGTTTATGCGTACGATGAGTATACGATAGCACCCCCCCTGAAACCCCCCGATTCATCCGGTAGCTTGTTAACAAAGTTCGTTTTGTCATTGCACTTTCAAGAATGCCCTTCAGGTGGAATTCAGTAGATTGTCTGCTTTCTCAGCTACCTCACTTTTAACTCATTAAATTTGTATTAAGGGGGAAAAAAAATGCAGCGCTAGGACGAAAAGAGTGGGAAATTAAAGCGGGAACGTTCCCGTATTACTGCTAATGAGACATGAGACTAACTTGAGGGTTGCTTGCATAAACACCTGAACTTTCTCCTTAAGCTGATCGTTGATAGCTCCATTGTGCTAAAGGAATGAAAGGAATTCTTGTGGAGGGAACTATCTCCATCATCCACTTAAAATTCTTATGCAAAAAAATGTTAAGGAGTTCTTAACGTCTTCTGGAAGTTCAAAGGAAAAACTAAACATTTCATTCTTAGCATTAATAAGAAATTTTAGATTTTAATGGAATAGCTGAAAAGTTTAAAGAAGCAAGATAGCGAATAGTTTATACTTTAGTCAATAAAAAATTTTGGAATAAATTGAAACCTTAAGGTCTCCTCATGTTTTGGTAAACATTTTGAAAAAACTTTAATTATAAAATATGTCCATCGCAATTCTGTAAAGATACACGATTGCTGAAAATAAAGAAAATGTTGCTCTAATTCGATTTGCCATTTTATAAGACAAAAGCGTTTTCGTTACCATCGATAAGTCGAAAAAGATATACCTAAATAAAATGAAATCGCGTCTCTTAGACTATGAAATTTCACTTAAAAACATTGTGTCATATTTAAAAACTCAAGTATATGTATACCAGAGGTACATAAATCAGAATCTTTTCTTCAGCAATCAATTCGTAATTTATAATTATATAATATATAGTTTCGTTAGTAATGAACAGAAAAAAGGCAATTAATTCTTATCAATAATACTTATTCTTAAATATACCTCATTATTCGCTCAGAATCAGTTTAATGCCAATTTTTACGTTGTGCCTTCCATGGGATAAACCTATCATTTTTCCAGCTTATCTAAATAAGCTTAAATTCATAAAATTAAACTCACTTCAAAATAGACATTTCTGAGACAGTTTTTGCTTTTAAATGTTTTCAAGGAAAATCCAATTTTCCTGTTGCTTGCTGATGGATTTTCTTAGAATTCAGAACCACCGAATTAAATATTGATTGCAAGAGCCGATCACATCAATACACATATTGATTTTAATCATTTAAAGGAAAATATTGAGAATAATCTAATTATAAAACTTTTAATTTCAATTGTACCTATTGATTTAGTTGTAAGTAAAAAGAGTGATATGATAACTTTGGTTCTTATGTATTTTAATAAAGGGTTTTAACAAATAAAAATTTGTAAATAGACCATTTTGATGAATTCTAAAGAAAATAGGATAAAAGTGTCTAAAGGTTTTATCAGCTACAGTCGTAGAATGTAAATACCACAATATTAAAGCAAAGCAGAGTGTAGTCATAAAAATAGTTCGAAGGGTGTTTCATTTTGGTAAGGATTTTTCGACCATACCTTTTAAATTACATTTTTCCATAGATCAGAAATAGGAACTTTGAAGCCACTTCCTGTGGAAACTGAAATTGGAAAATGCCACTTTTTAATATACATACATATACTTCTGAAATTGAATACAACAATAAAATAAGTTAAACTAACGGCACTTGGAACTGCTAGAGGGTGAATCATGAATTGATTCCAAGCACCAAAAAAGTTCTTAATCGGATTTCCGGCATTTTCTAATCCTTTTTGCTGTTGCAAGTAAGTTTCATATTTTAAAGAAATAATCGACTGAGAATCCCTAAGAATTGTATAAGAAGTTGAAAACCAAAAAAGCAAATACAACACAGAAAAGGCACAAAACCACAACAAAACGATTTAATTTAAGTTATTAATTCTCTTTTGTCGTAGATGGGTTAAGTTAAATTCGTTTAAAATCACAAAATATTTGAACTTAAGTTTGAGAACTCCTATCTGCCGTGTCTTCGCCGCCAGAGTTAATTCTTAATTTAACTTTTTAACTCGAAACAAAAAGACACACTTATCAATTTCAGAAATAATAGAATTAATAGAATACTTCTCTTATTTTTGAAGTCGTTAAGTGTGTCAAGAACCAAAGCTCAGACTCAAGAGAATTTGATAGATTTATAACTTTAAATTTTTTATTAACTCAAAACAGAAAGATACACTTAACGATTAAAAAAAAAGAATTAATTCTCTAGACATGTAACCAACAGAGAATTAATTCTATTATTTTTGAAAACTAGTGAAAAGTAAAACAAATACTTACATATGTATATTCAAACATTTGTAAAATAGCACAGACCGAAAAAAAAAATGTATTACGAGACTTGAAATTTTGCAAGTGTTGTGCAGCTCGGCAGATCTACGTTCCAGAGTCGAGATCCCTTGAACACCATCCAGGTCCATCATCAGATCAGCTTATTGGCACCATATCAATATCATGTTATAGGATCTCCATAAATTGGCCAAATTTCAGTACAATCAGATAACGAGAAGGGGGCTAAATCAGTGATAGTAATATAATAGTATAAATACATACTTCGATTGACTGCGAATCGAACAGACACCGTACAATCAAGCATTGCAAGCTAAATAAAAGCGTAATCGATACGTTGACGAAAATTATTTTCAATATTCCATTTCAGAATGGGGGAAAATTAAATTAAAATTACAATTTATTGTGATAGATTGAGATATTTAAGTCCATTACTAAAGAATTGATTATTATAAATTAATAATCAGCAAATCTCAAATTAAATTAAAACTTCAGTACCATTTTCGAAGTTGATTTCACTTGTATCTTTATTAAATTTTCGAAACTTTAAAGTTATCGGTATGCGGTTTAGGCTAACCCTAAATTCAAGTATCAAGTATAATTGAATTCTGCTATCAAATGGTTTCTGATAATGATAATGTGAATGTGTATTTAGCCAATTTAATAATTTTCGTGCTTCAAGAATTGAATTTGTTACTTGATACTTTAATACAAATTTTGCTACACTGAAATTCGTACTGAAATTGTTTTACTTTAAAATTAATCAAATTTATATTTTCAATTTTTGGTATTTTCATTCAAATATTATACGTACAGAGCTTACGTATATAATATTTGAATGAAAATACCAAAAATTTTCAATTCTCTTGGAATTTTTGAATCAGTATGTTAAAGAAGTATATGTGTTAAAATTTTACTTTATGTATGGGTATAATTTCACCAAAATCCTTTTGAAGAAGGAAAATGTTTTGAATAGTCCCGTCTTAGGCACAGTGCATAGCTCATTCTTTTTAATTTTTTTTTTTAAAGGAAACATTCGGGTTGAAAAATAAAACTGGCCAATTCCTGGGGATCGGAGGTCCTGTGAAACAGCCTCCTCCCAAGGAGTGCGACCGATGCAAGAGTGCGCCTTTGGGGACGGTTTTATGTTGATTTTATGAACAAAACCTCCACAGATACCGCCGACCGCCGCGTCGAGCTCGGTAAATCTTTGCGTACCGAAAAGGCTTTTGCAAGGCAGTCGTATCGAAAATTTACGATTTCTGCTTAGATAAGCATGAAACTTGCGAAAGTTTTTGCACAAACTTCTCGATGTGTAGCAAGGACGAGGACGAGGACGTCGACGACAACGAGTCCTGGCTGTCCCGGCCCTTGTAATATGTGTGTTTATGCGACGCTTGCGATATATGGCGAATATTGATCGCAAATCTCTGCTTATGACGTGATTTAGATATTTTCTGCACGCACACATACATTCATGCCCAGTTTTTGACTAAACATATTTATTGATTCCCTGAGGATAAGTGGTTACTGTGCACAGTGCTTAAGTGGGGCGTTCTCCCCTCCCCCGTGGGACGCCCAAATGGAGCAGGTCTGGTCGGGTATTTTGATCTCTCCTTAAGAATTATGTACATAATTGTGATGGTACACAGTCGGGATTACTCCTCGAGCTGTGCAGACTCCACTATGAGGAGCTGCAAAATTTCAAGCAAACTCAAACAGATTCAAAAGGCAAACTACAAGCCCCCGTCCAACGCGTTCGAGGACGTCACGGAGAAGTGGGAATCACCTGAAGATGATATCCTTTGCTGTCCAAACTTTTGATGGATATCTTCGCCAGATGGGACGCAACCGAACTATCTGAGATCTGTTGTTCAAGACAAGACGCGCAGCCGTTCATCGTTGCACTCAACTCAAACTCAAACTTATTTTACCACAAATTTACAACATTAAATCTATTCGGACGTACATATCTCTGATTTATTTTCAAGGAAACATCTTCCCCTTTTGCTTGGCTAGCAATTTACTCGGATGGAAAGGTTAAATAGTTTCGGGCGAGGATTTAAACTATTATGTCTGTGGCGTTTATTTTCAGATTTATTTATTTTTCCTTTTACTCCTACAGAACGGCTAGACTGAGAGCAAAGTCTTGTTTTCTTCTTCCTGAGGCAGTCGCCACCATGCGTCTTAAGATTCGCTGTGGCTAATTAGTTGTGGCAAGAATTTCTGAGGCGACCGCTAAGGATCCAGGTGGTAAATTTCTGAGTCCAATTTGGTCAAGTCTGAGAACAAACTGGACGAACTGGGTGGTTGAAAGTGGAAAAGGTAAAATTTCTTGGGTTTACTGAGAATTCTGAGATTGTTGGCTCTTGTAGCTGCCTCCGGTAGCACAGGCAACTTTGTTAATTTTAATTTAAATCTCTTCTTGATGGCTAAGGATCAAATTAGGGGTGGATTTCGCTTTGACCTAAATATACCCACTTTGTTTTTAGTCAAAATTGTGGAAATTATCATCTATTTTTGTCTAAATTTAATTTGTACAGTTAATTAACTCTATATTTTTTCCGAATGCATCTGGACAAAAGGAAATTTAATTCATTTTTCTAATTAAATTTATGCGCTTGTGAAAATTGTGATACCTATGTACATTTGGTAACTTAATTCATAATTTTGGCATTAGGCATAAAAAATAAAAGAAGATTTTAGGGCTTGAAATGAGTTGGGGCTTTTCTACAGATTTTGTTATTTTAAAATAATTAACCCTTAGCTAGCACCTACGGGCCACCTTCAACGCAGTCTCGTAGTTCCCACTTGAGTACCTACCCTAAGTATTTGACCATTTACCATTTTTTTGTTTGGATCTTAATATTGGATATTATTCCCAACACTGTTTTTTCACCCTTCAGTCCCATGTTTCTAAAAAACGTGATATATGATGAACTATTTTCATTCTCGGATTCGTAATCTGCGAAAGAAGTGGTATCAAAAAGACATAACATCCTTTTCGGGGAGAAATAAAATCAGTTCTTATCGATTATAAACCATTAAAAAATAAGCGAAAGTTTAATGAAAAGTGTAAAAAGCAATTAATAAATATGTTATTATAAGTACAAATAAATATGAGGTTTTACAAATTGATGAAATGAACTTTTTTAAGTGCAATTATGAGTAATATTTGTGAAATATTTTTACATGCGGTCTTCTTGGAATAACAGTACCTACCATAAAAATTTGTCCTATAAATTGTTTTTAATTGCTTCAAAGAAGCTGTTACCCTCTTCAAACCACCAGTGTGGGTGTTTTTCCTAAAGTGCGATTCTTTAAAGTCAAATTAAGTTTCTTTCAGAAGAATAAAATTCCCAAAAATGTATGTATTAACCGCGATTTAATGACTCAGAATCCCATCCATCCAAAAATTAATTCCGAGACAAAGTTTCTATTTTAAGAAATTCGTTTTGAGCCCTCATCAGTTCGTGGGCGGAAGAAAATCAGAGAAATAACCTCATTCCCCGAAATGGAGGAGCTGGAAAGAGTAAAATTTGAATTGGTTCCTAGCCTAGCAACTCGTAAGTAGGTACCCAAAACCCATTTATGTTCTGAAAATGAGGAAAGGAAGAATCAATTTGGAAAAACACCACAAAAAACGGATACACGTTTCAGTACATGTGCGTTCCGAGCACGGGCATCCGTTTCCCATTAGAAGAACGCACACATGAGTTGTCTGCTTTTGAAGTGCCATTCATTAAGGGCTTCGAAGGGCCCCAAACCACCCCCGCACCCCCCTCGAAGGCCCTGCGAGAACGGGCTGTGTATGCATCGATAATCACCAAATAATACCTTTTGCACGCCCGGCATATCCTTCGTCTTTTATTACGAAAGTCCTGGAAGGAAAATTTCATTTTCGGTATTAATTACTGCAAATGGTGAAATAATCTGAGAATTTTCCAACTGTAGTCGTATTCCCCAAACCACCAAAACCGGGCGCTCCCTCGTCAGCCCCAATAAATCCGTCGTGGTCCCCGGGAGCCGCAGCATCCCTGCCTCAGTGATGGAATCATTTATTTATCCTAATTCCCAATACAAGTGCGGATTAATCACTTCCACCAGGAATTAGAATAATCTTCCCATCGAGGCGGATTCTGCTTATGTCTGAGGCTTAACCCATTTTTATTGCTCCCCCAGAATAGCTTCCATAGAGCGGGGGACAGATATCAATGGATAAATGAGACTACATTTTCATAAAGATATCGCCGTCGACAGCATACATGCCCTAAGCCGCCTGGCTAGGTTTATTCGGCTGCTCTTAGCGGGTCTGGATAGGCCCTGGATGGTGCCTGGATGGGGGGACCTCAATGGTGTGGGTCCCGTGGTCGGTTCAACCTCCCTCGGGATGATTATGAAAATTCTTCTTGGGCTTATCATTCCTCGTCGGGTTGGCGTGTAACGACGTCGACATCGACATCGACATCGTCGTCGTCGTCGTCGTCGTCCTCGCCCCCTTCGTATTTGCATGGAAATTTTGCGAGGATTCGAACCTTATTTTACGGGGGTGGGACCCTAAAAACGGGGTTCAGGTTCAGTGGGCTTACAAATAAGTGCTGTGTCATCTCCATCCACTTAATCACCATTGTTCCCCGACCGGAAGATGGATCCCGATACAGCGCCATATCGCTTCCCTCCCCCGCATATTGAGACATAAGGATTGCTTCGATGGCGGATCTGATTCGATGGCAATAAAAGTTAGCAACGTCTTCTCCGGCCCATTCAAATGGCAATTCGTCGACTAAGTTCGAAATGAGTGCGATTGCCGGGTAATCGGGCAAGGGATAGGGCGATGCTCCCTCACATCAGCAGATGCGCTAATAGCTGTTGACCAAGTAACGTGATCCCAGGGACCTTTTTTCCTTGGGAACAGCATAAGTTTCGTCACTAGAATTAACTTTATTTCGAAAGATGCTATACTCAAAGACGTACATAGTTAGGCCGACTAGTGGCCCTTGGAGACAAATAGACGACGATAAAGATAAAGTCATATATGAGCACTGTATACCTACTCGTAACATACCTATATTTTATCCTTAAATGTCTACACGTATCTCATATTTTTCGTAATTTTATTCTAAAGGTCTAGTTTAAGCCAGTAATTTTCTTGTCTTAAAAAGATTAAGGGAAGGTTTGTATGTATTGTTATAAAAATGCATGATAACTGTGAATAAAATAAAAGAAGAATTATATATTTTTATTCAGTTTCCAATCAGTCATTTTAACTACATACATTTACATGTATGTATGTATCAATGTTTGTAACTGCATATTTAACCTTTCCCTAATTGTACTACAATTCATCAAAATTACAGGCTTAGCAATTTTAACTGTGACTAAGACTATATTAAATAAAACAGTGCAGTATCAATCTCCGGCAACGTCTTCTAAATTTTTGGTTCGGGCCCTTCCTTTATCATAAGTACATACATACATAATATGTTAATATGTAGGTTAGTTATTTTTCCGAAAGGTTAAAAACTTAGTTGGAAATAGTCTGCAATTAAATTTTCCAATGTCTAAATTGAATGAATTTGAATAACTTGTTCCAGTTTAAAAATTAGAGGTAAACTCCATTAATCACATTTTTCAATAATTATGCTAAAACCTCTTTAAAGTTTTCTATAATTCATACACAATCTAACTTTGTTTTCTAGTTAAAAACTTTTTAATTTATTTTCTCATACTTTGTCTCCCCCGGGCTTTTTAAATGACAATATAACTTGCTATGAATTTATTATTTTTGAAAACCAAAAACAATAAAACAAAAGTAATATTATCTCTTGTTAAACAAGTTAGTGGGCTTTTATACAAATGCAATTAAGGAATAGTTGCAAATATTTCAATTTTCGTTCATACGACAGAACTGGATTTTATGTGAAAAGGCAAAACGGACAAGTAGGTAGTCGAAATTCTTCGAAAACTTTGTAAAGTGCTCTCGTTTCAGAACGGATACTGGATTGCGGATGCACTTAGTAATTTGTCATTCCTATCCCCTCTTCCGCTCCTGCTCCACCGTTGAATGAGGAAATTGTGAACCAATTTCGAATTACGTAATACTTCAATTACTTCCATGAGAAGAGCATTTCCTGAGTTTACTTCTTGAGTTTTCCTTTGCCGAATTCTCTGTAGTATACCTATACTCTAAAAACCTTTCATTTAATACCTTCATCAAAGAATTTTATTACGCTGATTCAGGACTCTCCCGAGGGAATAGAATGGAATTTTCTGAAATTCACGCAATTCTGGTGCAGTCCTACTGTATTTATCAATTGCTTAATTAGTTGGTCGGCTAACAAAACGTAATAATCTTTTCATTTAAAAATAAATGGCGCTAATAGCCTCGGCAATCACGACAAAGTGTGAGTTTACCTTTCATTGAGTTTTCCAGCTCGTTGGACGCTGGACTAGGGATAGGGTTGGGGGTGGTTGTGAATGTGATTGTCATCCTGCAGGTACATTAAAACTTCAATGACCCAACTGAATAACAATAATCGCGCTAATAATGACGGCAATTTCGCGCATTACTCGGTGCGGGTGGAAAATCGCCCTATTAATTGAGATATTGGCCCAAATCGGATTCGATTCAAAAGTGCGGTCATTTCTAATAGCAGCTGCCGAAAGGTTTATTCATCGCTCTAAAGCTGGGGCTCAGCAGCGCACCTACACCAACCACCCGCGCCCTATTAGACAAGTGATTTACGCACCGACCGCGAACGCTCAGTTTTATTGCACAGCTGCATAATATCCGCGGCGGTAATATAAATATTTAAATTTCCACAAAATTATTATTGTGAGAGTTTTCGCATGAATTATTTAGCCGAAAAATGTTCCTGCATTCCGCATAATGCGAGTGGAGGTGGACAAAACATTCGAAAATTTGAATTCTCTATCCGGGATGCGCAACTAATAGAAAGTTGGGAGTTGCAGATAACTTTTTATTTTTCCTAAAAACCGGAAGTTTTCCCTAATTCACTGCAGTGCTGTTTAACCGCGCATTAATTTTTAATTAAGTTTTTGTTTATAATATAAATTTAATGTAGATTGTCATCATTGCAGTTAAAATTATTTCGTAAGAATTGTAGCATATCATATCAAAAAAGTATGTGCTTTAATTACTTAATTTTTCTTCATACTATCTTTTAGAGATTTTGTAATGAAATCCTATCAACACAAAGTAATTTCCAAGATTTTTCTAATTATGTATATAGTACGTAAACAAATATTTCTACAAACGCATGCAAAATCAACTACATTACAAAAATGACTTTCATTCAGTCAATCATTATTTAATAACTATTATAATTAAAACACATTATGTATTTACTATAAAATAAATGTTGATATAACTATTTAAAATAATTAGTTTAATTTAAAATTCTTAAACGTGAAAATAAAAATATTGAATAGTAAAATTTACTTACATATTTGAAGTGAATTCTAAAGTCTAATACAAAACTGATACAATAAAACAAGTTAGTAAAATATTTAAATTTACTATTTTAACATAATATAAAATCATATGATTCACAAAATATGCCAGTTTATTTGACTGAAATTTTAATTCAGTGCACAGTTTGCCAAAACTACAATCAAAGTTCTTTAGAGGAACATTTTTCTAAATTGAAGCTTTTTTTTTAAATATATTAAATATTTAAATTATAAATTAATTTTTTGATGTATTAATGTATACATGTATTATAAATACATATGTTATTTTTCTTTTCGTTGAGTTTTACTATGTTTACATAGTTTTCTAGAATTTATGTAAATGTCCGTAATATTCAAAAGCAAAAGTAATTAGTACAAGTTATTTTCCATTTTGTGTACAAGCATTTTATCTTAGCAAGAAGCTAAAAACTGCTATTTTGAGAATTTACTTTAGGTTTTAAGTCGAAATCGATGTTAGTGAGTTATTTCCTTGTAAGTGTATAGAAGTGTCTTACACATTCTAAGAAAGCGTTATACGTCCTTATAGAGTTAACAAAATTAAAATTTAATTTGAAAGACTGTGAGAATAGAAATGGAGCGCCCTTATCTTGGAAGACCCGCCTTGCACTTAAGAAACATTTCGTTTTCTTTTCTTTTTTCTGGCATTCTGTGCCCTCTTTTACCGCGGATATTGACAAGAGGCGCAATATCCACTTTGGAGCTTGAATTGTTTTTCATGCCGTCACCCATTCGTTCGTCAGCCACATAAAAAGTTATTTGAGACATTTTTTTTTAGCAGTTGAAATGAAATCCGAGAAAGAAATGGCCCGGTCTCGATACCCGGGAAAACGCCTTGGAAGAAGAGCTCTATACCGCGAGCGTCTTGGAAAATTCATGAGACACCACCGCCACCGGTGGCTGGTGTCTTGAAAGAATCCCTCAGCAGAGGGATAACTGATGAAAACCACTTACTTGCTGGGATCCCTTTGCGCACGTCGACCTCCTTTCGGGCGAGTTAAATTGCCCCCGGTTCCCGAGTTTGGAACGTCGGAAGCATTCTCCTATTTTTCTGGTTCTTATTGGTCTCGTAAACTCAATCCATTAAATTGTTGTTCCCTCTGGTTAGATACGCGACCAAATGGGTAGGTAACGTAACAGTCGAACTATCGAACATTCGAACAACAATCGGAGGAGGCATGCAAGTCGAACCCGGTTACAAGTGACTCTATCCCCAGGAGCCCTTTTTTAACGACTGAATCACAATTGGCTTTTCCTCGTTTTCCAACCGACCACATTGCTCTATAGCTGTGGAAAATGGAAGTGCAAGGAAACATCCCGAAAAAAGGTTTTAAAAATAGGAAAAATTAAAAAGGACAAAAAACGAAAGAAAGGAAAATAACCATCCAATAGAATCCCCCGTCTCGTTCCGTTTATTTTCATCGGAATTGACGAGAAATAGCTCGCTTCCAATCAGGTGAAATGTTACTACTGTTTCTGCAGAAAAATTAAAACGTTGCACCATTCCAGTTTATGTCTTCAGGTGTACAATTACCCTTCAAGGGCCTCTGGCAGTCTTTAAGATCGATTCTCCGATGGTCTTACGTGACGAGAATTCATGAAAATTGGATGAAACCAGGAAAAAATTGTGTTTCTCATACGAAATACACTGCTATTACGAATAACAAGAAAACGTTGCATTAATAATAATGACAAAATACAATTTAATTAATTCATATTAGTAAATAAATTATAAAATAATTAAAAAAAAAAAAAAAATTTACAATAATCACCTTTGGAGTTATAAAAAGAAAATTCTTCAAAGTATTCTAATATCGTAAATATAACATTAAAGGTAATCTTAAATAAGTCGTTAGGAGAACTTATAAAGCATTCTCTATGTTCACTTTGTCCTAATTTTCGATTGTAATTTTAAGAGTGAACGACCGGGGATCTCAAAAGACTTACATAAGTACTATTATTGCGTCTAATTTTTAAGTTATATCTGCGTTTAAATCTTGTACAATTGTATCGAAAAAATAAGGCTGTATAGGTAAAATTTAACTTTATTTATTATACTAGATCGTTATTATTGAGCTAAATTCAATCAATGATTTCAATGCATATGTCTTCTAAAATCAAAGTTTCCTTCTTGGATCAAGTTAAAGTACGTACATTTTATTTTAGTAATCCTAATTTTTTGTGTATCGACACGAACTTGACTGGTTTTCTTTACTTATTCTATTATACAATGCGATTGCAATATGAGGTCATAAAACGATAGGATTCGCTAAACAAGAACCCTGTTTTAATAATTCTACCACAATCTAAAAAATTTTAAGCGGGTGAGGTTCAATAGTCTTGCCCCCTTTTTCTTCGGGGTTATTGTTTTAGTTTGCCCCCAAAATGAGTTCGACCATATTAAAAGTTCAGTTCACTATCATTTGGTCCATTTTGAATGCTTTTCCATTTCACCTCCAACGAGCACAGTCTTTCTCTATTTGGAAGTGAAATCGCCTTGAAAATGACTTCGAAACGGTTGGCAAGATCCCAATGTTCTTTATAAGGTAAGTTCTGACCATTTTGGCGAAAAGTTTTTAAGTAGCCATCCTAAATATATACACACATTTCTCAGCGGGGTGGGGTAAGAAGGATTCCGTAGAGGAAGTAGGCTGTCCCACATGGTTCTATAAAAGTTCTCGACCCGAACGACGGCCAAAATGAATACGATTCGCTCTGTTTTCCGTCCGTTGTATTGCAAAACTTGAGATGAACTCGCCCCGAAAGTTTTTCAGCTCGCAACCCAAATAGGCAAAAATTTCTTTTTTTTTTTTTGAAAGAATATTATTCCGTGGAAAACTTCTGCAAATTAAAGTTTTTAAGGACGATTTTTTTATTTTTCGCCCGTTTCGTTTATCTCATGGTCTGCTTTTCGGCCTCATTTAAGGGGAGGCAAATTATTCTATATCTTATATCTTCAGAAGGATTCAAATGTGTAGCCTCAACCGTTTTGAAGACCCAATTTTCAGAGTGTTCACCCCTCTTTAGGTTGCTACGGAGCGAAATAATTGGAGATCTTTCGCAATAATCGACTAAACTTCAAAGAGAGCACTTTCGAGTTTATTTTGAATGTTCTTATTTTTAGGGTTGATGGTATGACAACAAAATTCTCACAATTTACTTATTTTTATCTAGCCATTTACTCTATCTATATTTTACAAAATTTTCAAAAGAAGGATATTTTTTAGCCAATTTCACAGCAAACAGGAAGATGTAACATTTTCTTTTATTTGATTATTTTATTTATTTTGATCGTTTTCACGCAGAACAACATCAAACGATCATTTTAATTCTCTGGCCAAAAATTTTAAATTTCAATTTTAAATATTTATTAACCATCTTTCTAACCCTTCCCAGGTTAAACAATAAGGCGGAAAAGGGACTAAACAGTCGGAAATTATCATTTCTAGAAAGTTAAGATTAATTTAAACTGTAACGAGACTTGAGAGACTGATTTCCGTCCAATTTCCGTGTCTGTTATTCACTGCTTTAGTCAGGGCAACTTTAAAAATTGTATTTTTAAAAAAATCTCAAAATAATTAAAATTCAAATTCGAATACATGACTAAAGTAGCTCTTTAAACGAGGATGGTATAATTTTTATATCCTAGGGCGTCAACAAATATTTAAAATTTCAACAGTCATTCAATTTATTTATTACATACTATAATTCCTAGAAAAAAATGACAATAGCTCAATACACTCAAAGGTTAATTGTGTTTAAATTCCGTACTAAAATGGTAAAAAGTAACTCTTATGGTGTGACTTCATCCGTCAGTCTGTCTGTCTGTCCGTCTGTTACAGCTGTTTATGCTATTGACTTAAAACTTTAAATAGCAAATGATGGAATTTAAAAAATCTGTTTATTTTCATTACCAAAGAGGCCGAAATGGGGGGTCAACAAAATAATAATAAAGAGGGGTTACTGTTACTAGGTCAAATGGGATAGGTCTACGTTTTTAGATTCTTTTATGCCCGATAGTTTTCGCCTTATGATGAAAAGTGTCTCTAACTAGCACAGTTTTTTCAGAAATCAGCAAAAAATCCATTCCAAACAAACTTAATTATGCTGTCCCAAAAATTAACTTTATTGCGTGCTAATGGTGTCTACAGATATAGACATAGAATAGATAGAGCATACTTTAATGAATCCATTAAAACTATGAAAAAAGGTTCTAGAGACTTACTGAAAGTTTATTGCAAAACTTTATCATTAATCCAGGTCTCATTGTTTTAGAGGCGGTCAAAGAGTTTAATTAAACAACTTTTTATTTTATACGTCTCCTTCCAAGGTACGAGTCTGACTCGCACTTGGCCAGCTTTTCTCGTAGGAAAAGCAAAAGAACGAGCAGATAGTAATAAAATATACAAATATGGAGAGCATTCTTTTTATTCACTGATTTATGAAAAATTAAAACAAAACCGAAGTTTGTCAGTTTAAATTCCCTAAAGGAAATTGATAACGTTTCATGATATTAGAACATCTAGTAGATTGATTCAGACTCGTGCAGGTCCACTGAGAATACTGTTGTTATACCAATAATCCGTACACACTACGAAAATTGGATTTTTAATGGTTAATGATAATAATTACCCATTCTCCTTGCTTCCACCCGCATATGGCTTCTTCCAAAGCAGTTGAATTTCCGCCTGACATAATTTGGGACACATTGGGGTTTATTTGAATCGAATCAAGCTAATTGTCCATATGGAATAATGCTCATGTTGTGGGCGGCATTATTTGATTTTCAAATTGGCCGCCGCATTTAATAAAATTATTTAATATATGTATTTTGATATTTTCCTGTTCTGCTTTCCCTACATAAAAAAAAAAATACTACTAACGCCCGCCAGCAATAATTTCGCCGCTCTAGGGGCAAATTCAATTAAATTTACGTGAGAAAATCAGCAATAAACGCGAATTGAAATTGATTCTTGTTTTAATAAAATAAAAACAAAAAATTGTGTGTAAAGGGCGTGGATTTTTACCTGAGTTGCAAATTCGCCTCTATCGTGCGACAGCAGCAAATCCACCCCCAACTCCGGCACGATATCACCGGGACAAGCACAACTAGTTTCAATTTAATTTTGTTTCAGAGTTTATGCAAATATATTTGTTTGTGCCAAACCGAAAAATTTGCATTTTTCGGGTCGGACAGGGGATATGTACGATTTCGTTTTATAAACTTTTCAATATCTGCATGCGGAATGTTATGCGAAAGTTTTAATGTCCCTGCGGGCAGGTGAGCTCGTCTAGGTCTAGTGGCGGGGGAGCGGGGGTTGGTCAGCAACCCCGAACACCACCAAGTACAGGTGAATTGAGCAACATCGATGTTTTACAACATTTCCCTCCTCGACGAGCAGAAAAACGGTGAGGAAAAATATTCTTTTTTACAAATTTCCCATTGATTTGTCCTCGCTGCAGCTCAACATTTCTATATTCAATAGTTTGTAGAGGGCTCCACCGCCCCCGCAGCGAAGCACCGAGGATTCAGTTTTGCGGCTTTTGGGCCGCTTTGGTCTGAATCGGTATTTGAATGCGGATGCAAATTCTTTGGCGGATTTTTATCTCGCCTCCGGTTTTAAAAGCAAATATTAAACAAAAGGCGAGCAATTTCAAAACCGTAAAATGCTTAAAATTCGTATTCACATGAGATCCTCTTTCATGTGAATGCAGTTGAAGATGCACCTGAAAATTATTTGATAGTGACAAAAATACCCGAAAAATAATTTGCATCTAATTAAGACCAAAATTCCATTTGAGGTGAGCATCTCTTTCGTTAATTTTGCAATGTCTTTTTCCCACATTTTAGGGAAAACAACAAGTTTTTGGGGACGTCAATTTGTGCCGAACGAGAGATGCTCCTAGTGGGGATGCTGAAGGACTCTTCAAGAGTCCATCGAAAGCAGAGGGAAACTTCGAAACACAATAAGCGCCGGGGCCAATTAGATGTACGCAAATAACTTTTCCATATTTGCAGGCTTTTCTGGAGCTTCCGGAAATATTCCTGTTTCTCGTATTATCAACGAAAAGGACGCGCGAGGCTCCGGATTGCTATAGACAACAAGTTTTGCCTAAACAAATTAGAAATTTTCTGAGAAACTTTCTCCTTCGTGTTTATATATTATCACGTATATATACGTTACGAATGTGTTCGTGTTAAGGGAAAATTGTTAATTAAATCACACGAATCTTAAGGACCAATTAAAAATGCAGAGTGCTGCCATGAATTATTTATCAAGTGAAACAGAGAACTGCGGCTGGTGGTCTGAATTTTTGGAGGGGAACTCAATAACACTTAGATGAGTTCGTTAATTGCCTTTCTAATTTACCGAGATTTGTTGAGCTGCGAGAGATATTCCATGCTTTAAGATATAAATCAAATAATTATCCTACCATTGTTTGCTTATCGCACAAATTTTCTCACAAATTCTATGAATTTTACTATGCAAAAGATATGCTGGCGGTAATCGCAGAAAGTCGTGAAAAGGTATCTTTTAATACTAACTCTTGCATACTAAAAATTGCGAAGATTTTCGGTAGCGAAAGAAGTAATTATAAGGGAGAAATTTTCTGAAAGTTAAATGTTTTATTTCTTTATTTATCATAGGCGGTTGTATACATATGTACATATGTATCTATCTATATATCATAGAATAAACTAATGAATAAATATGTAAATGATAATGATTGGAAATTATAATCATTGATTTGGTATTTTAATCTCCTATAGCTTGCATACATCAGAGTAAATTACTATAATCCAAGCAAAATCAAAAGATTAAGTTAACGTTTATCAGCTTTAACTTGGCTTACCTGCTAATACATAAATGTTGCATAAATCAAACTAATTCTGACTGCTTAATCGCATCTATGTTCGCCTTGAACGGCTATGGAATTCGATTCTATTTAATAATTTAAAACTACGATAAACCGACGATTTCTTTAATGATGATAAAATGTTCATTTTCTGTCCTTGATTTCTTATTTTTAATGCTGTATAATAATGAACTATTTTTAATATATTGAAATCATTCATCTAAAACATTTTAACTACCGCACTGAATAGCAGATAAACCATAAACTTAATTTCAAATGGGAATTTATTGAACCCTTACATCGAGTTCTCTTCCATTCACCGAAGGAGTAAATTATCAGCGCCAATCTGAATAGACAAAAATTAAAAGTTTACCCTTTGGTAAAGAAAATATTAATAAAAGTTAAAAAAGGGTTCCCTCGCCGGAGGATACAGAGCCTTCTACGGTCTGTTGAGTAAACAACGAAGGCGAAATGGCGCACAATTAAAATGTCCGGAGATTAAACAATTCATGCAAATACGTTGCCATTAAAATTTCAGATAAATTGATTAATTATTTACATTAGAAATGATCGTTCGTTATCCATTCACACATGAATTCGGTCGCAGTTTCAGATTCCAGTTCATCAGGCATCGGAAAGATTAAAATTTTAATCACCAATCACCGGCTTCCTGCGTGCGATGAAATCACGTCGCACCTTTCCCTCTTCTCCCGACAGGGGGTAAATTGGGTTCTGAGGGAGAAAACGGGGTTGAAGCGTCGTCTGGTCCCCTTCCGCTCCAAGGCGACGCGGAGGAAGATTTCAATTTCCGCATTGCATAAATAATAATTTTTTTTTCTCCCAATCCCTCCAATATCAATCATCACTCTACACGGCGACAGGTGTATTTTTGTATTTTTCATGCGCAGCAACATACAGTGCTCCTCATAATAATAGGTCCACCAAAAATTTTAAAATTTCAGTAACCAATTATAAAGTTTTGGAAAAAAAAATCAGAATTACTATTTTTTTAGTATACTTTTCTATCAGAAGAATTTCGGCGTTCCTTCAAAATTAAGGGAATGTCTATTAGCACTTTTACTATTTAAACAATTTAATGACTTCAGACAAAAATGTATCATTAAATTAAAGGAGTACCTATCATTGAAGAGTACCCACTTACCATATTTGCGAAAAGTTAAACGAAGTCTGCATTTTTTTCAACAAGTTAATGCTACAATTCTATAACTTAAAACGACGATTTAGAATTTTTGGAACAGTATTAGGCACGATAACGTAAAAAATCGCTCATTTCCTGAATCAATGAACGTGTACCTATAATTATGGGGAGTAGTGTAATTAGCGTTGGTTAGGATGGTGTGCAAGAACAAAAATTTTTAAATTGCTTAAGGTCTCGTGAACATTTTTTGCATTTGCTCGATATTTTTCGCACATGAGTTGAGTTCGAATTCGAACAATTGGGTCTGATTCAGCTGCTTTCAAAGAAAGATTGCTCTCGCGATATCGAATCAATCTAAGTAAGGAAGGGCCCGGTATAAAAACAAATAAGAAAGATAGGGTGCAGCACGCGTGCCAACAAGAACAGGAACCTTCATCAGGAGTTTTTGTAGGACCGGCGACAAATTGAGTCCCAAGTGGTTTCTCATAAAAATTCAAAGCTCGGCTGAAGGGTGTACTCGATTTGCCCTTGGAGGGCACCTATTCAAGTTTTCCGTCCCTCATTAATCTTCCCAATTACCCGCACTGCACGGCCCTGGTGGCTTGGGAGCCCTGTGCGACGGATTCCTTCTGGGCTCCGGGAAGTTGCCAAAAAACAATTCCTCGAAAGAAGGGAGCACAGGACTGGGACATGTAAAAAAAAGGGGAATTAGTCCGCACGGATGGGAATAGGGGGAATAGGGACAAAAACCGACATGGGGCCAGTGCCCGGGTGAAGCGCTGTGGAAAACTTAATTTTTGAACTTTTCCTCCACTTAGCACTCCATTAGCCGGGCGAGCCCCGGCATGGGTGGGTCCAGTCCTTGTCTCTTGTTATGAAGCCCTTCACCTCTGCGATCCAGGGACGGCCCTCCGGATCGCTCTGGTGCGGCTGGCCAACTGTAATTCGAAATCAATAAAATGGGGGCGGAACCCGGGAGGGTCAAAAAAAAAAAGTGTGAAGCCGATTTATCCCATCCACTAACGCCACCCCCCCGGAGATATCGCCCTTCGATTTGCGTCAGACACGGAACTGCTTTTATGCAGGACCTGTCGGGCACAAGAATGAAGTCTTCGTCTTCAGATTAATTATGTGCAAAGTTGGCAACTGAACTTCTCGCCGCTTGGTGGCGCTGCGATCTTGTAGCTTTTGTACGACTATGTGGCTGCAAAGTTGCAAATTTTTATGACCCCAACCGCTTCTACAGCGCTAGACTCAGCCATCGGAAAGTCTTTAAAATTTTTTTGTAAGTTAAATTGCAATTAATTGTTCATTCAGAGGACAAAGGAGACAAACCAGTTCCTGGAAGTCCAGTTCAATGGACTTCAATTCCTTGCCGGAGGCCAAACGAATTGAGTAGGCTCCTTTGGACTTTTTTCCTCTGTTCTTTCGGTTTTAGCAGAAAGTTGAAAGAGCAAAAGGACAAGAGAATTCTAAAAAATTCTTAGAATCAGAAAATTTCTTGATGCTTTTCAAATATTTGATGTATTATTTAAACATCCTTAGATACAAATATAAGACGTCTACTCATGTACCGCCTTTTCTAAGAACATTTTTGAAAATTTATAGCTAAATATTGAATATCAGAGCCCATTAATTATGATACAATAAATAAATTTTAAAAAGTTAAAGATAATCACAGTTTAAATCACAGACTAAAAATATTCATTATAAATGTGAAGATATTTGAAAAGGGTCTTGATATTAAATTTGGTGCAGATAATTAAATTATTTCTCGGAAGAACACAAAACCGTTGAAGTTCAAAAGAAGAGTGTAAAAAGAATGATTGAAAATTGGTTTAAATGTAACACAGTTTTACATATTAAAAAGTTATTTAATTTTATTACAATATATACATCTATCTAACTAACAATAGTAATTACTACAGGTTTAAGTAACTCTACTTTTTTCGAAAGTGTAACACCTAAATTTACAAATTACTTTTCTTTAATTCCGATGAGTAAAGTTATAATAATTTTATTTTAAAGTGGACCTTCAAATTCTTACTGAGCAAGTTTTTCGTGGTGTAGTAAAAAAAATATTTCTTTTAGAATTTCGATGACTTACCTATTTTTAATTGTATATCTATTAAAATCATCAGAGGAGATTTTTCGAAAATTGGTTCCTATTTAAATTATTTATCCCAACTACACAAATTGTCATTAAGATTGGGTCGTCTTTATTCTGATGTAAGTATAAAGTTAAATCTAAAATATTGCAGTACAGCTATATTAAGGCTTAATAATCAAGGGAGACTAATTTTATTTGCAACTAAAGCCCGTCTCCACTTCGTCAGTCCATCCCGGCATTATTTCAGGCCATTAAATCGCATCAGCCCCGAAAGTGCCACCTTAACAAGACAGCTCCAAACTTAAGAAGTAGACACAAATAATCTTGGCTATCTTGAAATTTCATAATTTCACCCGTTCATTCTCCATTGGGGCTCCAAAAGGATCTAGAGCTGACCCAGTTCCGGAGATATCAACGAAGAAAGTCTAGGGCAAGCTCTAGTCCGGGGACATCTCAAAGAAATATCCCGGATAGATGGCTGGTCGCTCTAAGGCTACTAAGAGACGGATGAGTAGCAGCTTATCCCCTGAGTAGCGTTCATTATGGAACTTTTCAAATTGATTGTCGTCTACTGGAAATGACATTTTCGACATTATCGTCATTATAGGTGCCGTCTTGTGCCCGCCCACTTAGCTCCGTCGCGCGTTTTCTCTCTGCCCCACCACTGTCCCTCTACCCTTAATGGGATTCGATTATGTTTTGAAACAGTTGACGAACTTTGCACCATTATCAGCAATAACTCCAGAAGTTGCCAGCACCCAGCGACCGGGATAATTACATTGTTGCTACGGTGAGAATTGCATGAAAATTGATTGCTTCCGAAAAAACGAAACGGGAGCGCGCGGTACAGGGGCTTAGAAGCCTGCGTATTGATTTCTTTCAATTTGGTGATTGAAAATCCGAAATTCGCACTATGGGGTTCTGGCTGTCGTCATCGACACCTTGCTTCATTAAATTTAAAGAAATAAATTTTTTTTCTCAACGTAAATAGCATAAATATAGAATATACGTATATAGTAGTCGTTCGTATTACAAATATATATGTATAATATAGTGTTCAATTCTATTCGAATGAACTGAGCGAGTCAACAAAAGAGAAAATACGATTTCTGAACCCATCCTTAACTTAAACTAAACCTCCGCCCAATCTTCGGGGGCAGGTATGCGTACCTTCTAAGTGATTTGAATTGAACAGCGTCAAAGGTGAGTTCATTCGACAATTTCCCATCATTAAGAATTTTTTCCCGATGGTTGATATTTTCGTAAACGTTTTTTTTTTCACAATGGCCAGGAAGCTGGATCCTTTCTGGCTCCTAAGGTTTCACAAAGGTTGTCGTCGCTTTGTTTGAAATGTTATGCTTTACGCTTTGTTAAGCACAAGTATCCTTCTATTTGCTTCTTATTGAAGACCTCCTTGGCGACTTCCTTGACGGAGGGCAAAGGGCAAATCCCTGGTATTGCTCCCAACCGGAAGAAAATGCCTTTTACAGTCAATCGCTGTTTGTGGTAGGAATGGAGGGATTTTGATCATGGGGCTGCAATACATCCCCCTGATCCCCTTATTTGCTTACACTAATAGAGGCCAATTGTTGGCAGAAACAATAATGGGAAATAATAACAAAAGAGCATTTTTCTCTAGTGCTA
Organism: Machimus atricapillus; assembly: GCA_933228815.1. Classification (NCBI taxonomy): domain Eukaryota; kingdom Metazoa; phylum Arthropoda; class Insecta; order Diptera; family Asilidae; genus Machimus; species Machimus atricapillus. Next base: position 12,341,433 of record OW121785.1, read on the forward strand.
GGAAATCCGCTATTTACATACGTCGGCTTCTGCAGAACATTTAATGGAAAATTTCATAATTGAACTCCTTAAGTCTTACATACGTTATTTTGTAGATATTCACTGTAAATAGATACGCGTAGGTATTTTATTCTTACAATTCATTCCAATTATAGAGCACTTTTTATAAGTCTTGCAATACAAAGTCGCTTTCACCAATTGGCTGCTAAACGTTTCTCTTGTTTTAAAGTCTATAAATTCAATATTCGATGGATTCGTATCTTTTACTTTTTAGCAGCCACCACCTTTAAATTCTAAATTTTCAAATACTAGTTTTCATATAAATTCTTTGAAGTTTAAAATTGCTGGTCGGGAATATTGGATCCGCTATTTTGAATTTTCTAATCTTGAAAAGAAAGGTAACATTTTGCTTACTGAAACATTGAATAGAAGAATCCCCGAATATCTTCGAGAAACTTAAAACCATCTCAACTCTTTGCAAGAGTCTACTAATTGTTGAATTACACTTTCGACGACTTTCGAAGCTCTCAGGTGGTTTCCATTTAGCAGCGAAGCAATTCGTAAATCATTTACCCACTTGACGGGACACTTGGTGGTTTAACGACCAGTCGAGATGGAGGTTGAGTTCTATATTTATGGGGCCATCTCTCGTTGACGCCCAGGGAAATATAATTTTAACCCAGTTAAGATTTGATAAATAGTCCAACTTAAATTAGGTCGCCGTGTCTCACGGCCATCACCGCAACAGGGGTAGTTTTGTTTTCGGTATAATCGAATTAGGCATTCCTTCGCGCTGCGGGCTATTTGTATTAAAATTTCCTAAATTGGCCAATTAGCTATACAACGCCAGGAATAATGGAATTTCCTTAGTTTCTACCTGGCCCCCCTTTATTTCAGGTGATTTGTTACCTGCACGAAACTGTGGGGTTGGCAGGCGGGCAGATTAAGACTTGAAAACGAAAAATTCGCCGAAAATCGCTTTAAGCGAAAGTTAATTTGACCGCAACCGTACAGGCGAGAAATGCAAATAAACAAAATAGTGAAATGGATCAGGGGCTATTACGATTCGAAATTCGCAACGAGCTCAGGTGGCCTTCGGCAGACATTCACGGGAAATGAGGCTGCGGTATAGAGGAAATTTCAGCGATATTTCAATTTACAAGGGCAAAACATGCGAAGCATTTCAATTCGCGATTACCATCCATAGCCCCATTGTTGTCCATCAAATGGTGTTTTAAAGCGCCAATTTATTCGTGGAATTCAAGAAAAGCCCTGATGGAAAAAGTAGCACACAACCGCACTTGACGGATAGTTTTTGGCGGTTTTTGTCGGGAACTTTTGTAAAAAATTCAATTTCCTGTACAAAAAAAAAGCATGTCGAACTAAAATCTACGCACGAAGAAAATTTCAATAGTCAAGCATAATTGTCTGGACAATTTTTTTAAAAATTAACACAATTCTTAACACATTGATTGAATTTATATTGGCAATAAATATAACGTAATCCCATTTCAATCAAAATCAAATAACCTAAAACGAGTTTTACCAATAAATTTATTAGTAATGTAAAATATGACCCACTTTCAAACGAATCTATTGAATAGGCTCTAAATTTAGGAATCAAAGAATATACAGTTGAATATAAAATTCGATAGAAATATATTTCATAATGATTTGTTGCATATAGAATTATTCGCTTTTTTCGATATTTGTTTTAATATAGATAATTTTTATTCAATAAGCTTTTTAATAGTTTTTAAAAAATTTTTTCACTTTCCATCTTAATTTTTGCAGTAAATTTCTGACGGAAAGTGGATAAAAATCTAGGCAATTTAATTTTATTTTCGCGAAATAAAAAATGTTTGATATGGGTTACTGTTTACAAATTTCAATTCAGTGCAAAATTTCCTGCCAAATCTAGAACCGGAACCGATTTGAAAAAATAAACATACTTAAAATTTCAAAAGTTGAACACGACATAGGTAGTGTGAAATTATTCTCCCAAATATTTAAAAATATGCGTCTATGTATGTTAATATGAAAACTAAAATACTTTTGAGAAATGATGGGAAGTTTTCTACCTAAAAACCTATGCAAATTGCCGGATTTACCGATTCCAAATTAGTTTTGGGGCCTAAAAAGGTACTCAAAAAATTAAGCGAAAATCTTAGTCAGCCCAAAAAGCCCTTATCTCCCCAAGATTTGCAATAAACGGTGGTAAACCTGTCGGAAACACAAGCATTTTGTCCCTAATCGTTGTGGCTCAGATCGAGTCAAACCCTGTAAGGTTTTCCTTGAAATGCGAAAATATCCGCGAATAACTAGAGAGCTAAATTCTAGGGGTTTGGTGGAGTCCCTCGACAACTTTCTACGTAATTAATTATGCTAAAACCCTAAGATGTTAAAATACAGAAGGAGCGGGCGGGTATAAGTAGAAAAACAGGCTGGGGAAAGCGAAAACCTTTTCTTTGCACTAAGCCTTCATTTAAAATCCGAAGTAGTGAACTCTCGCTTTGACAATTTTATGGGGTTACAGACTCAAACGAGTGAAACTTTATAAAACGACAGCTAAGGGGAAGGCTGAAAATCTACCTAAAATTCATGGCGGTATCTCCCCGGTGTGATCCTCATCCAGCTTAAGCCCGGCATGATGCTCTAGCTGGCGGATGGCATACCCGCCTTCGCTTTGGGCTAGAAAGGCCCCGTGTGCCCTAGCAGTGTCTTATGGAATATTCAGGAGGATATGAAAATGTTTTTTTTTTTTTTTTCTTTCACCATCTATAAGATTTACAGACGTAGATACATATGTAGAAAGATATGTTCGTATGTGGAATATGCGGCTGGGGGTTCGGAGGTTATCTCTGGCAGAAATAGCGCGATTCCACGTGAACCCGCCAGCATACATGACAGCATTATGTGCCATTGCCACTATCGTTTATTTGGCCACTTTATGTCGAGCAATTTCAGTTTACGACTCTATCAAAAGTACCTTGCTCATCACGAGCCTCTCGAGTGCTGGTACTTATGCGACTGTTAAGTAAATTTCAAATTCCGACAAGGAGGAGATGGATCCAGAGCACCCACACCGTCGCCCGCTGAAGATGCTCCTCACCTTGAGATTGGGGCTCGGGCTGCTGCGGCGGCGGCGGGCGCTCTCTTTGAATTGCCATTATAAGCGAACGTCCTCGAGCCACTTCCGGGGGTTTGAGGCAAAAGTGAGCCACAGGGGTGTGGAACACCCTCAAGCAGGGGTGGCATGGTGGCATAATCACGCATCCCCCTGAAACATACTAATTTGCCAGCATTCACTACTGGGAAATTGCTTTTCTTTTGAATGCTCCGGCAAACGAGCATTTCGCTGACTACTGATTAAATATTTGATTTAGGCGTGGAATATAAGTTATTTCCGGCGGTTTCTATGGGAGCCCCACGTTCTCTAGTCAGCTGGGTCAGGGCAGGGAACTGAATGGGGCTCTGGGGCTCCCGCTTAGTGCCTTTACCACTTATATAACCGAACGTCTCTGGCGGCTTAATTGACTTGAATGCCAGCAGGAAATGAGGATGGCTATACGTGAGAATGTGGGCGGTCTTGTAGCCTTTTATTTTATATAATTTTTTTTTTCGCCCCTTTTGCCTAACTTAATCCATATAGTAGTTGGTGGGCGGGTTAAATGAGAACCACGTTTCAGGTAACAAAAACCTTCTCTGAATTACATACATCCGGAAACAACGCCTCGAAAGGTAAAGACCATGGCCCTATTTACTCCCCCACGTGAAAAAGGGTTCTTCGTTTTCGTATCAAAATTCAAGGTCATGCTTAAATAGACGTTCAACTCCAATTAACTTTTCAGTAGAAAATTACCTTGTTAGCAGACATGACGAGAGAAATTTACTTCAATAACGTAACGTGAAACGTTATACTTATAAACTAACGAAAGCTCAAATATACACTTGTTTTGAAAATAAGACACTTTTTAATTAAGAAGCAAAAGCACTACCAACGACCTGAAGGTTTCCTTTAAGAGGCATCATGTATTTTAAACTGGCGTGAATAATAACTTCAGTGAAATTCAACGTACCAAGCTGATTTTTTTCTAAATTGAAACTAACAAAATTCATTGGAGGAATTGCTTACATGGAAATACAATTTGTAACATTGCTAACTTATCCGCGAAATTGAAAAACAACTAAAAAAACCGGAGCAATATTATTTCAAACCTTGCCCTTGGTTGTTTTTTGTTCTAATTGACACTGTGATTTTGGACCTTAACGGTCAATAAATAATACCAAAAAAGAATTTTTGAACAATTTTGATTTCCCTTCCCGCAATTCAGGTTATTTTTTGAGTACACATGGAGAATCTCTCCTTAAAATAGTTTTATATATGTACATATATATTTTTTTAAAAAACATTTTTTATAGTTAAATAGTAGACTTCCTTAAAACAAGGCGTCAAAAACACTATATTTCACAAACTTCTAAACATCACAATACGATTTTAGTATTCCCTAAGATAATATGCCCAAACAAATAGCAGATCATTTATAATTCGAAAATAATATTACTTAATTTTCTTCCGTTTTCCGTAAAAATAGGGTTAAAAAGTGGTCTGTAAGCAATATATTCTGTAGACAATATCGTAAAAAGAAAAAAAAATTGAACAATACTAAAATTATTTTGTAATCTATTATTTGCATGTACTACCTACTTATCTTAGCTACTGCGAAATGTCAGAAAAATCTACACGATATTAAGGATACATTGAAGATATAGCAAATGCAGAACTGCAGAACTATTCATAAGAATTATTTGGAAACTTCGAAAATTCAAATTTCCAGGTAAAAATCTTACTTGAAATGTTCGACAAGAGAACGAGTTTCGTTGGTAAATGCTTGTGACACATCCTGGAGTCTGTCGTATGCCTGACAAAAACATCTGGCTCACCTGGTGTCGTGAAGTTCACACCTTTCCAAGAATTCCAGGTACAAAACCGGAAGAGCTTTCGTCTAGATTAAGACGGAACAGATTTTCACGGGTGGGTGGTAACTTTTTTCGAATCACTTAGTCCCTCGGCATGTTACGGCGGAAGGTGAGGTGTTGAAAAAGAAAAAAAATATATAATTGTATATATATTAGAAAACCTTTCACAACCAGTGCCACCCTCATTGTGGGCTTTTAGCACTTGGTTGAAATTTCCGAGGCGTGTTATGACACATTTTCCGACCGAAGTTTTCCTTTTGGTCGACACCCTGCCCCCGAACACGACGCGGCCAAGATCAGAGGATTTTGATTTTGTGCAATATTTAGTGTAAGAGGCCAAACCTCCGCCACCGGCATGATGGACGTCAAAGTTTCAACTTTAAAGTGTTGCTAGCTGTGCTCCCGGTTTTCCAGAAGCAGCAGTAAGTGGATGAAGTCCTTCCTTTCCCGTTTATGAGTTTGTTTACTGCTCTGTCTCCTCATGTTTGTGCGGAGGTTCAGGAACTTTTGTGAAATTATTGAGAAAGTTCCCGCACGCCTTAACAGAAGTTCGAGCGGTTTTATGTACTTTTACTCTATAATTAGAGGAATAGCTCTTAATTATGTTGACTGAAGTGTTTTAGCAAATTCCCCCCCCCCCCCCCCCCCCCTCTATCCCGGTCGACTAGGGGCGACCTTATAGGGTAACTCTCAAAGGTAACAAGGAAAATGGGTAACAGCCGCTTGAGGTCATTGAAGTAGATTTCCCTCGTTATACCTGCTAACAAGGTAATTTTCAGCTGAAAAGTTAATTGGACTTGGCAGCAGCGTCTATTTAGACTTAACCTTGAATTTCGATACGAAAGCGAGATGCTCGGTGCGTGAGGACTAATGGGGCCAGGGACTATGGTTTTGAGGGTGATATTTCCTTATGAGTCTGTAGAAGGTTTAAGTTACCTGATACCCGTTATTGTATTTATTCAATATCCCCGTAACCATCACCTCAACCTCGCCCTAGTGCTAGGGTCGAATGAGAAACCTAAATTTTCTGGTTGAATGTATGAAGGTAAAAATAATATAAATTTTGACACTGAACATTTGTATGTGTTAAAAGTTATTATATCGAAATATAATTTTCGAATGTTTCGAAGTTAATATCGACATATTCATTTATAAAGTAGGTACAAATGCATATATTTTCTTCTTAATTAAAACGTTTACGAAATGGGTTTCAAAAATATAGAGGCTATATTTTGATAATTTTTTAATATTTTGAAGCTCAAAAAGATATGTGTAAGTTTGAGCCGAAATATGTAATTTGTCTGTACTAAGCCTTCCAGATATTCTTCAGAAAGCTTTAAGTTAATTTCACTACTTAAAACTTGAATCGAAATTTTTTTAAAACTATGCGTATTTATATTTCAGTTGTATACTAGAAAATCTAAAAACTAATCTTTCCAACTTATAGTTAAAAAATATTGAAATCAACATCAACAAAGTCTTAATCCATATTTCAATCACAGGTATATGTTACTTATGTATATGTAGAATAAAAGTTTTGATTAAAGACGTAAACCTTTTAGTAGCGAAAAGATAAAACTAAATATACATTTTATGTCATAGTTGCTATAATAGAATAGAATATAAAAAACCCATAAGGAAGTCTAAAAGCATATACATAAATTGAAAGTTTATAACTTTTCTCATTAAAAAAATGTAATTATTATCATTAATGGTTTTCGTGCGAAAACAAAGACCAGAAAAACAGAATTGTTCCAGAAAAGGGTACCTTTTACTCATAACCGGGAACTGGAACTCGTGGTGGATTTCCTAAAGTAAAGCGAGGAAAAGGAAATCAGATTATTTGTATTTGGACGCAGCCTTTGTAGGATAATTCCCCCTCAATTCTAAGGAAAGTCCTTTTTAACAACTTTTCAGTTCTTTTACTGGAGCACAATGCTCCACTTTTCTCCCGGACTTGTTGGGCCGTTCTTCCCACTGTAATTCTTTTCCTATTTTGTTTATTTTATTTGTAATTTTATGTTTTTTTCTTTGTATGCAAAATTTCCGGGAATTTTTTGAATTTGTTTTTATTTTTTTCTGTTTGTTTAAAATTCTCCGCTTAGCTACCATTTAGCCGAACTGTAAAGTTTAAGTCCATGGCACTAGTTCTTCCTGGAGATTTTTGCTTTAAAAGGAATTTTATAAAATGCAAATTTCTCAGAGAGCCACCACAGCCCCCTGAGTTCCCTTTCCCCAAATTTTTTTTTTTTTTCTATGGAGTTGATAAAGTTTCTATGGGGAAACTTTTATTCTCTCCATTGTGCAACGTAATGATCTGGAATGGCGAAACTTGGTGAACAATTCAAAATGATAAACAGCTGGAGGATCCCTGATTTCGAATTTCCCGGATTGGGTCCTCTTAATTACTCGGGGCATAGAGTTCCCGTCGGGTCGGGGGGGAAGTTGCATGAATTCTGTCGGGATGGCCGCTAGATATCTTACCGGCACAAAGTTTTCCTGCACTTAAGGGAGATCAGAAGATAAGAGGAACTTTTAAAAGTTGCCGCACGCCAACCTCCCCCCGCCACTGTCGGGCAAAAATTGTTAATATTCAGGAAGAACCCGGTGCCCGGCTGGAGCCCCCTCTTAAAAACGACTTCCTTATCGTTTTGCATCGCGACTAATTCGCCCTCACTGTAAGTCGCCCCGATTTTACGGCTCCATTTGCTTGCCCAATTGGAAATGAATTTAATTAGCCGATTATTTTCCTTCCGCCCCCGCACTATCCCCTTCTCGCAGATTTCTTGGCCTGAAAATCCAATTCGCCGGGGGAGTGGGAGCTCATGAATAAACCCGGGACCGGGACCGGGACCGGAACGTCCTGGTCCCCGTGTGCAATGCCAATATACGTTTAACCAGTTTCCCGCAGTTTGTTTGCGGACTTAAGAAACTTTGCTGCTGTCGCTGCAGTATTTTTCATGTCCTCCACCCTCGACCACCCCCAAAAATCCCACTAGAACGAAAACCCACCCACAACTTTCTTCACTTTTATTTATTTATCTTATTTCTACCGACGTCTGCAATTCCTGTACCTTGTATTCATATGAGGGTAAACGAAAATACTTTTTGGAGGCACAATCGCCACCCCCGCAATTCAACTTTTTGAGGACGGGGGAGGGAGGGGGACCTTCAACAAAATATGTGTTACAGTGAAGTTGCTCCTTGTCCGGTTTAAAACGTGACCACTTATGCCGGTGGTCAACATTTCCTTCATTCCCGGCACTCGGGGGCCGCATGAAAAGTTTAATTGAGTTCGTTCCGACTGAGCAAAAATAAGTTTTTGCGCAAAATTTTCGGAAGTGTTGGACTGTTGTTGGATACTTCCCTTGTGGCGACTAAACACGAAACTAAAGCGTAACCGGCTCTGATATGAGCCCAGCAATTATTCGATTTCCTGCACCGGAGCCCACCTTGCCCCCCCTCAAAAATTTTTAAATTGATTTAAGCAAGTTGTGTAATCTCTCACCCAAAAAATAAATAGCAGTCAGAGTCTGTTGAAGCAGTTGAGGAATTTGGCCGGAATCACTTTAGTTCCGATGCCGCAAGGAGTCTAGTATTCGATATTTTATGGAAATTTTGTAGTTAACTTGTAATGAAATTCAGAAAGCGTGCTGGATTGGTAGAAAGTTTTCAAAAGGTATCACAACTTCCTTATACAAATTAAATTCGAAAACTGCAATTTAGTTGTCAATACGAAAACGTATGTTTTAGTTTGTAGTTTTTGAAATACTCAAATTAAAACTACTGATATTAAAATGGAACAAATATATAGCAATAATGCAATTTATCCTTCGATAGTTTCAAAACTATTAAAATATTAAATGTTTGCAAGTTTGAGGGTGTTTGACGGGTTGAAATTTAGATATTTTGTTTTTTTTAAACAATAGAATAGTTTTAAAGAACACGCAAATTTTTAGAGCTTTGAGGTACATATATATATGTACGTACAAGTGACGCGAAAACACCGCCATTTTGTTATTTTTCAGCGAAAATTTTTCCAAATGGATCATTTTGTTTCGATTTTCATATCGATTTTTGTTTTTTTCTTCATAAATATCCAATATGGAGAACGCGACAATATGGCGATAAATTTTATACATAACCACCCCCTTGATATGGATATCAAATGAAAGGGTTGGACAAATAGAATGCGAAAATATATTTTGTTTTTTTAATTAAAAAGTTATTTTTTAAAAACTCATGTATTAAAAAAAGCTTTTTAAATATAGACTCATAATTGTTCAAACATACTTCAACAATTCGAATTAACTTTAAAAGTTTACTTTGAGGGTATAACAGACAAAAGTTTATACATTAAAAATTTTGAGCAGTGTTATAAAAAACAACCCAAGCTAGTGACCTAGATTTAGATATGTGGGCATTAGCACTAAAAGCACGCAATAAAGATTAAATTCAAATAGCCACCCACCGAATATGGCTCCTAAAAAGCTAACAGCCGATAAAATGCAGCGGGAGATGCCTTCGGTTTGCAAAAATCATACTCTCTAGACCCTTGTAAATAAGTAAAATGTCAGCTCTGCGCATGTAGGGTTTTTCATGTTCTTCCCCCTCCCTTTTTTCCCATACGCATATCATTAGCCATGCACCACAAAATTCGTCATCTAATGCGATCCGCACTGATGATTTTGCCCCACGTATGATTACTTAACATAAAATGTTTCATTCGTGCATATGGATGTCGCAACATGGGCCTATGATGTTTGTGACATTTGCTCGTCTTCGAGGCGACAGGACCGCCTTTAAACACCCTTTCTAGGGACATCCTGTCACATAATGTTTGTGGGAAATGAGCATAAAACACATGTGACTGGTGCTCATAGTCCTGGGAATTTTATAATTTGCAACTATATGTCCTAGAAATTTTCATATATGTCATCCCTTTAGCCAGCCGGTCATCAGCGAAAAAGCTGACACAACATCCGCGAGGTATGAAAATGGAATTGGCAGCGGGACGCGAACTTCCTGTGCACCTGGTGCATAGCCAGCGGGCATCCAGAAAATACAATTTTACCCATGGTTTTTCCTGCACCTTTTCTGGGCGGTAAAGAGCCATGGCAGTGGTGTCCCGACTTTGCTAAATCAACGAGCGAAGCAAGTCTCTTTCCGGTAAATCCCGGATGTAAATGTGACTCCTTAAACATTCGTCCCTAATTTAAATTCTTTTCCATCGCTCTCTATATAAAGTGCAAATCATAAAAATTGCCCGCCCTCACCCTCAGTCCGTTAGAGCTTGAGCGGAAGTTCCCGCGCTCGGTGGTCGGGCTGCTGAAGACATTTTATATATGCTTGCACAAGCAACTCCCGGCGGAAGAGGAACATCTAGAGAAGTTTGCAATTGCACTGGTCCCAATAAAAATGATTTGAAATAAGATTTCCTGGGGGAAATTAAGGAATTGCAATTCTCCGATATTGAGGCACATTTGGATGCAGTGGGCCCTGTGCTATTATCAACTCAGCGCCGTCGGAGTCCCGCCCTCGTCCTGTTGAGCGACTCAAAGATCTGTCGAGTTCTAGCTCAACCTCCACAAGATCCTCAATCAATTTTCGTCTTATGTCTTGCGAACCGAAGACAAAGAAGTTACCTCCATCCGCCAACGACCGGGTTATGCTCCGCCTGCTAAGGTACCCTCAGGTACCCACTCAGATGAGGCTGCGAAATTGAATTCTTCTGTTGATAGTACACAAAAGGGTCGTATGCTCCCTTTAAGTATTTGAGGGACGACCTGACATTCCCGACTGACAAATGTATCTAAGGATTTCGGGATTAGCTGCGAGAGCTATTTCTGCGGCAACATGATGTACCTTCGCGAGGGTTAATTGTCCCAAAGTGGTTAGTTCTTAGAATCTCTCCTACGGGGGTTGAATCGGATGTCTTGCGCTCAAATAGCTCGACTTCTTAGAAAACGCTTCAAGGATGTGGGGAGTGTTTTCAATTTTTACTTCATTTCGAGACAGACATTTTTCTATAGCAAGTACTCCTGTGGGAGGGCTGACTATTTTTGAACTGTTTACTTATTTATTTCTCCTAGTATGAAAACCAACAAGTGATTCAAGAGTTAAATTTTTTTTTTCAAAACAAGTTTCACAAAATTTTCTAAATGTAATTGAGGTGTATCTAATGGAAATATTTTGACAAAAAACCTTTTTATTACTACGCTTTTATTAGGTCGGCCTGTATGTAACTATGTAATGGAATCTAAGGAACCAAATTTGAACGATCTCGATCATGCAATAAAAACTGGTAAAACATTATGGCCATTTCATAATACATAATTTATTTAAACATATTTTCGGCCAATTAAATCCACCCCGACCAAGCTCATTTTATTCGTCTAAGTGTAGGTTATTATTTTTCATTAAAAATTTTCAAATCGTGATCACGAGGCTTTCAGGATAGCCGGCTCCCGGACTATCACTTGCTGCAGGAAAAAGAATTAGAAAATGGCGGAAATCCGATTAAGAACTTTTTTGACTACATTCTGCTTTGCTTCAAAAATGTGGTATTTTCTTTTCTTCACAATGCATCAAAACTGTCTTAAAATAATTTTTTTTGAGAGCTTGTCTTCAAAAAGATTTTTTTGTTTTTACGTTTGTTAAATGAGATACTTAAATCCTAATTTACATTGACTAGCTTTCAGTATTTAATTGAGAAAAGCTCAAGTTTTAAAATAAATTTTTTGTTAGTAAGGGACTTTCTCTGCAAATCCAATATAAAGCAAGAGCTTAAAGTTAAACAACTTGCTCACGTGCTTCTAATTAAGACAGCTCCAAAAAGAAATCCAACAAAATTTTGTTACATAAATTGTTGGTAAAACTGTTCACATCTCCAAATTTACGGCCTCTACCCTGATTGAAATTCCGGGAGCGAATCAGCCCTTAGTTCTAATAATTTTATATAAAGTGCCGAATTTCGCACGAAGGCGGATTTCGAAGGGAATAATTTCATGTTCTGAATGCCAAAAATAAACCGCCGGATATCAGAGGTACTCGAGGGAGGTTATCACTCATCGATTTCGGGAGGGGTAGTGGTTGGCTGGCAGCGGGGCTCTCTGACATCACACGTAAGTCATCGATGGACCACCCTGTGAATTAGGTTATGAACACGTAAATAACCAACCGCCCGTGGCGGCCCCGGTGAAAATATTTTCTAAGGGCCAGGACTCCGGGGCTCAGTCGGCCATCGCACGGAATGACGGAGAGATCGAATTATGCAAATCGACTGATAACAATAAACAAAATTTCTTTGGGCGCACGAACTTCCGGTGAATGTCAATGCTTCGCACCCCAAAAAGCACTGCAAATTTAACCTGATTTTTTTTAGCGATTTCCCACTTCTGGCACCAGCTCCGGAGCTCTACTGGGGCCCCAAAGGAGTGGAGGGCTTACGTGCTCATTTATAGGCCCTTTGTGAGCGCAGGGGCTGTCACAGTAGCTCCAAGAAAATATTTTATGGCATTTTATTAAGGAGGAGACTTCGCGAATTTAAAGGATTCAGTGCGTGAGCAGGAAGCCAAACAGAAAGATAGTGAAGGTGTTAGATAAAAGGTACTGCAACTGTCACTAAATTAGCCCTTAAACCTAACAGAAAACGAGATGCTTCGCTAGTCCCCGAGCAGTCGTTGCAATAATGTAAGGAATATCAATTGACTTAATTAAGCGTAAAGTCAACAGCATTTGGCTGCAAATTTACGCAGCCAGGTAAAACAGCGCCGGCCATGCAAGTGCCCCATTCATTAGCAGTCCACCTGGAGGAGCTGGAGCCTCTGCCTCTGCTGTGGTCCATGTGCCCCAGCAGCATCAGACCCGGCAGCTCCAGACGGGAACAGAGTCGCTAACAAATTTTCTGTTGCAATAAATTAGCATAATTGGCTCATGTGGTGTTAGGAAATAGCGCGCTAACTAGCTCAGTGCCCGAAATTAATGACGTCCTCATTTCGAACGAATCCCAACTAGTTGGGCCATTTAATAAGAATTTTAATATCCCGACGGGTTTGGGTCTGGGAGGGTTTTTGTTGCCTAATTTGCACCTCTGTTTTGTTTGCCTAAAGCCGAAATTAGCGATACAATCGCATTAAATTATCTGAATTCCGAGAAAAGATATTCATACCTAAATAAAAGAAATTAAATATCTTTCCAGGAAATTAAAGTCAAATCCCACTGGCTCAACCACTTCAAAAAACCTTCTAAAGACCTCCAGAGAGTGCTTTTGTTGATCTATATATTTTTATATATTTTATATATATATATATTTTTCTTCCTGATTGCATGCCATTCCACAGCCGCATGAGGAAACCCAGGAAAGATAGCACATGCCAAGGATCTGGCACCATCCTTTATGGAAGACAGATTCGGCTCTTAGTGCAGGACATTCTTTTCCTGTGAGGACGGGCAATTTATTGGAAAATAAAATACTCCTTCCCCCTTTGGTCTCTGGAATCCATCGAATACTTCACTCTTGACCGTCGCTCTCTGGACGACAATAATTTCGAGTTATGAAAATACCTGAAATATTTCATCTGGATTTACCCCCATCGATTCTTCACAAGTTTACGCAGGATTACCTTGGAACACTGAAATATGAGTGAACTCTGCTTATTCAGATGACCACACCAATTTTATGGAATGCTTATTAAAAAGGTGTTTCATGAATTTTACTTTTAATTAAGACATAGTTTAAATTGACGTGCCCGTCAAGTTATGCGACTAATTAGTTCCGTGTAACTCGAAACCATGTATGGGAAAACTCTAGTTAGTGATTTGAATATTTCCAGCGGAAGGATTCTGCAAATAGTTGGCATTGACGAATACATTAAAATTGTTTATAAATATATAGGCAGTAAAAAAAATTCCATCATATAGTTGCCGGAGGGTGAGTCCCAGAAGTTAAGGGGCATCCTAAAAAAAAAATGGCAAACTTAACCCATCTTTGTATGTGTACATGTAATTTTCTTTTTCTTTAATTTTTCAATTTTCTTTATTTTATATACTTTTTTTTTCCTTTTATATTATATGTACATATATTGAATTACTTTTTTATCCACGGTGAGAATCTAACCCACAAAACTCCGGGGAATGCCATCGTCATAGTTAAAGTTATATTTTCTGCATACCCCAATTTAGTTAGTCGTTCGAGCCAAGCTCGAACCCGGTTTTACTGCACTGAATATGCAAATATTAAAGTAGAGAACAAAATTTTAGTTTTTATGAAAGAAGTTTTACAAAGCAAATTGTAAATTTGTACACATTGTGTGTAATTTTTTTGATAGTTCACTTAAAATTTACTTATTATAATTAGTAGAATTCAGAATTTCTTTAACTTTACGCATGTATTTTTAAGTTTCAATTTGAATTTGCACAATTACTACTCAGATGTGTCGATTTTTTTTTTTACTATGTAGGTACCTACTATTTTATAAGTAAAAATCAAAATATTTTTTACTGTGTTACTTGTTTTAATATTTTAAACGGCTCAATTTTTTTATAGTTAGTAGTCCTGAACTAAATAAGTAGGCCGGGAGAACATTTTGTTTCAAATAAAATACAATATATATCATTCAAATTCAACCATGTCGAGGATCAAGAATTTCTTTGAATATTTTATGGTTTTCCTTCTGCTTCATGCGACATTGTACATTTTGATGCCGAGGGTAGCAATCGAGGTAGAAAAAAGATGGGTACCGCTGTCGCTGTTTAGTTTTAACACCAAAATCACCGCGTTCACATACTTTCTGTGGAAGGACAAGCACAACCTTGAGTCGATGTTCTACAGTTTAATAGGAACGTATGCGTACGTGGACAGAAAAATGTTTGGGTGGCTGGCCCTCTGTCCGTGGATAATTCTTGCATTCAAGTATTGGGTGTTCGGCGTGAAGATGTCTGTAGAGGAGTTTGCTGCAATTGAAAGAGCCGAAAATGTTCTTAGCTCTATGCTCTATATTTTTTGGACGCGGATTATGCAACTTATGGTGTTGGTTGCGGTTTCCCACCGCGCCTACGAGGGATATATATACATGAAGTACCTACACAACATGAGGCATAATATTGGCTTGTGGAAGCAATTCTTCGAAGAGAAAAAGCTTGCATTTTTTAATACTGATCATGAAGAACCAAGTGATAATGAAAATGACAATGAATACCCAATAATTCCATTTTAGATATTAATTTATTGAGTACAAAAATTCCAAACAAAATGAGCAATTTAATATTAAATTTAAATAAATTGTTTTTAGGAAGCAGCAGTCTTTCATTTCTTCAGTTCGAGCTTGCAGTTCTCCTTCACTTTGAGGTGGTCCGGGCCCGTTTGCTGAATTTGCATTGTCATTGTCCCCCGCAAAGAACATGTATATTATTTTCAGTCAAGAATATTATTGTTTATCCTCTTTATGTAAATATGAAACTTTGTAACTGAAATAGCGTGTAACTTGAGGGAATATCGTAATTTTTTAATTAGGAACAATTAAAATATCAAGTAACTATTGAATTCAATGATAATTAAAATACAAAACTTTAAATGTTCGTACATAAAATAAAATACATAAATAAATTAAATAATTGTGAAAATAAAAAACACTTCCAATTAGAAAAAAATTACTTTTTATATATAACAACTAACGGTTTTGCAATCATTAGTTAAGACTAGGGGCATTCTACTAGGTACACCAGCATTTACTACCGAGGTTTGGCTCCGTTCCTTTTTTAAGCCTAGCAAATCCTATGTGTGTACCAACAAAAATTTAGCAAGAATAATTTAATTTAATTTAGCTTAAATTGTGAAAGTTGTTAGTTTATTACTACTACTATTTTTCACCCAATTTCTATTAGAGTATAAAATTAGGTTGCGGCTAAATAAAAATTATTAACAAGCTGGATTTTTGTATAGATCCCCTACTGGATTGATGGTTAAAATTGTAAGAATATTAAAACCATATGGATTGAGATTAAAACTACTACTGCTACATACTTTAAAAGTGAATTGAGTAATATTTCAACATATGTATAATGAAAAATTATAATTTAAAACCGGAAATATTTGGCAACTCAGCAAGGAAGCAAGAAATCGAATTGGGGCTGAGCACCCCCATCACTCCTGTTACGCTCGAAAAGTTTCCTAAGATAATTTGGCGGAATGTTTCAAAAATGACAAAGTTTCTGATGCTTGTCCTGAGCAAGGATCGTGTATTTGAAACGTTGACAGGTCTTGACATAAATTTTTTTTTATATATATATATGTATTCGATACATTTGCAAGGATGTTGCGCACATAGAGGGACTTATGTCCTTGATGGGAGAGGGTGAAATATGGGCCCATTCCCTCAGGGGGGTTGTGGCAGCCTCTTGACAGTGTCACGAAACTTTCCCGAGATAAAAGGACGTGTTTATGGTTCAGTGGGAATCGGGTTTTCCTGGTCAATTGAGCTTCTTGAATATGAAAATGTTTTCTTGATTTGTGAAAGTAGCATTTTGGAATATATTTTACGGCTGAGCGGCCACAATGGGGGATACCGGGCCAGGCCTGGTCCTGGATAGATGTCGTGTATGATGGAGCTCAAAGGACGTCAGTTCGACGGGTCGACAGGGCCATTTTCCCTTCCATACATCTTAAAGTTAATGCCTAACATACAGTTACATGAATATGAAATCAAATCCTTTGCCAAACGGAAGACATTTCAAAATATAGTCACTTGAGCTGTTTTCTTCGCTTTAGCAACTTTTGAGAGGCTTTTTTCGGTGATTGCGTCTGACAAGTCTTATTCAGGTACTTACTTTTGGCTTTTTTTTTGATAGACGGGAAGATTTCTTTTGAACATTAAGTAAATCGCTTTAAATCTCATTAGAGTTTCCCTTTTTTATCTTAGCTCACATCAACCGATTTTATTTATATCTAGGAGATAATTTGTTTGTTATTAATAACATTTATATAATTTAAGACTTTTAAGTGGTGCTGATTGGTTGAATAAAGATTGTAGTCATAAATCAGTTGTAATTTAGCTACGACTGTAAAAGATTAATTACGGCATAGTGTGGGAATTGGAATATCTAAAATATGAAAATTCTGGTTCATTCTACTATACATACATATATGTATAGTAAAGTTTTACTTGTTTTACAATAGAGCTTTTCAGAAATAATTTTCCTGGTGTATTTAGGAATGAATTAAGTCAAGCGTCTCATAATTCAATTTTCATTTACTCATCCGTGCAGGCACCTGGCCCATTTGTATTCAAAAGCTGAAAAGGCAGGAACGGAATTATTAAATGTCCTTTCCCGGAGAGTTCCAGCCTAAGCGCAAACCTTACAGGATCTGGTTCTAATTTATCACTGTGTTGGCCCATAATGGTCAAGGTGGATCCGTACATCCAGGTGGGTGGAGACACCCATGCACGTGCTTCTGGATGCCTTCGAAAAGGTACAAAGTGACAATGCGATATGAATATACTAGACTTTATAGGCGGAAGGGTGGATCCAATGGTAAGCGGGGGTGAAGGAGACTATCACGAGACAAAGATCAACTAAAACTTGTGGAATTTCAATTAACTCGATTCGGGTACATGTCTGGCAATTTCTGTTTTATCTACCGACCGCAGGATCCGCACAGCATCCAATTGTCTGGAGTTAGACTCCTTGAAAATGTTTATAAGGCTATTTGCCTAACCACCGTCGTTCATTAAAAGCTGGAGAATGGAAGCACCGGGGCCCCAGATGGTTAAGGAATTAAGGTAAACTTATTGACTCAGGTGTACTTCGTTGAGTCAAAGGGAAAATGAAAAGAGAGAGCCCATAACACTCGAACTGAAGGCGGGGGCCGCACATGTACCTCCCGTAAGTCGAGCCGGAGAAATGCCAGACCTCCGGATGGTAGTGTGGTGGAAGCTTAAGAAATGTCAGCGTCTGTTCGTTGGGACTTCTGGATTTCTGGATTTCTGGGCCAAAACACGTAAATTAGTTAAATGCGCTGGGCACGTCGAGATTGGGCCTCCAATTCCATCCTAGTAGGGAATATTTAGCCCCTTTTCCGTATTCGGTTAATTTAAATGGAAATTTCCCTTTCATACGCTGAAAATTCCTTGAATTTTCAAGATATCCACAATCCCAGGGGAAATTTAAGTTACCTGCAGTACGATTCATTCCAGTGTGTGGCTAGTTTCACCTGGAATTACAGCTTCATGGGGACACATGATCCAATGAGATATTGTTCCTGGACCGTCGTTTATTTAAATTTTGAATTGCTCTTTGAGGTGACTAAATTCGTTGGACTGCAGCAAATTTTGTTGCTCAAATGGGTCCAATAGCCTGAGAATTATTATATGTATGTAGTAGAAGAAAGGCTTTCTGTTGGAATATTTTGAGAATTGTATAGGTATATTTTTTTATATTCATTTGAAATTTTAAACAATTGAGCTCATAAAACTTCGTTAGTAATAAATAGTTGGTTTCTACACTATAGCAAAAACTTCTAGAAAAATGCTAAAAAATTGATTTAGATAAATGTTACGGGCAATGTGTTTAACGTGGGCATTTTGTAAAATTAAAGGACATCGTGTAGAATATCCAATTTTTTGGGAAATGTCCCTACAGGTCGTAGACCATTAGAAAAATCAGCCCGTTAGCTAAAGGCCTAGACTATGCACTTTTCGCACGCAGACAAGCACGCAATAGTGGAGAATATGTTTTAGAAATGTGATATAACATGGATATTAATTGAATATAGAATTAGTTTTAATTGATAAATCAATAAGTAAATCCTATTTTACAGCAATAAGTCCGTTTAAATCAATAAAATTTGTTGCAAGCTTGTTTGTTTGTTTGTGTTTTCTGTGTTACTGAAACTGGCATATCAAAACAAAAAAAATGATAATAATATTTTTCATTTCCACGAAAACCTAACATTTTTGCAAAGTTTAAAAATATAACCTAAGGAAAGGTTGTCTCTCTTCACGTTAAATACCTGGAAAATTAAGTTTGGTCGCATGTACGGGGAGAAAAGTTTCCGTCGTAGCCGCGGGGATGAACCCATGAACCCACGACCCCAATAGCACCCCTCCTTAAATATGTAGATAATTTCTTTTATTATGAGGCGCGTTCTTATCTCGTTAAGTAGATGAAAAGCCGGAAAGCGCTGAGCTTTAGTAATCAATTTACAAAGTCATTTTCAATCTCATAAAAAAATCTTATAAAACTTTTTCAATTTGAACGTGAAATGTCTTAAGATCATGCGAAATTGTTGCTTGTATTTTGCATGCACGCGTACCTGTGTAAATAATTTTAGTCGTAACGCCCTATTCTAGATTGATGCTGGAACCTTCTTAAGGATGTTTAAACTTTTAACTTGATTTCCAGCATTTTTTTTTTCTTTTATTTCATTTTACTTTATTTTGCAACTCTGGCACTTTTCTGGTATAATATCCGTTTCCGCTGAGGGACTCATTAATGAATGTCTCAATTTATGCCGGTTGGGGGTGGAGCTCAAAGTTTTCCCCCCGGATGAGAAATGGAAGGGGATAATTAATTTTTGGGGAGAAATTCTGACAAGTTTAATGAGAAAAATTGTTATTGAGAACAAAAAGAGGATGACCTTAAAGAAATCGATTTTAAAAGAGAGTTCTCACTTTCTTCGAAAAAAAAAAATGTCGGCTCATGTTTCGTATTAATTTTTTCAGGAGAATTACTTTGCATCAATTTAATCAATTTAAGCAAATTACCCTTTGGCCTAAAGGTTGGCCTTAAATTACAATAAATCAAAATTTCTTGATAAGCCCGGGAGCTTAAAATAATTTCAACTTAGGAGGTACATGGACAGGCTGCACAATATCTGCCCATAAATAAAATACGAAACAATTTATGCTCCCATGTGACGTAAATGATCGGCAAAATTGAATTTCAAATCCCTTTTGTTATCACATGCAGCCCGACTGAGCAGTGTCATCCTCTTTCCCCCCGGGGGAACTCCGGGGCGGTATCATCAATTCACCCAAATGATGTCGAAATATTAAAATAACTCCTTGCTGTGTCGCCGCCACATTGGAATAAATTTTAGAATACATTTCACCGCATTTTCAATGAATGCGCCGATTTACTGGAAAATACGACTAAAAAATTCACAAAAACTGCATGTATAGAAAATAAAAATTTTCGGGCTTCTCTCTCAGAGACAATGCATTTTATTGGTCGTGCACTAGCCCATTGTTGCAGTTGCAGAGTATGTGCATTAAACAGCTCATAATAGTTGTCGGATTTCACTTCGACTGACTGATAAATTGCAGTATTTGACCATTTTCACAGAGTCAACAAACGCAGATACACCTGCCAGGGATGGCGAGAGTAAAACGCGTATTTATTTCGAAAATTTACGTATACCTCCGGCTAAAATATACAAAACCAGGCTTACTGGAAATTTATTTTCTTCCATTTATTGACCGAATGAATGTGTAATCTTTTCTGTCCATGCGATATAATTTAAAGCTCCTTTAATTATTTAAACAACGATTTTGCATTCTAATGTTTTCTGAAATACCATTTTAATTTTCCATTTTATATAAAATCCCTCAATGAAAAAAAAGCCCATAAGCGTTGTATTCAATGCCTTTTGCCCACATGCCCCGTAGTTTTTTAAGTGATATAAATTTTCATATACCTACCGCTAAGATATGGTTTGTAAATAGCTTGCACCTATACATTTATGGATTGATCACATATAAAAAGGCTCATAGTATTATTTTTTTGCCTATGTATACTGATTACATTGTTATAATTTCTTCTGTTATATTTAAGAGCGCTCAAACTATAAAATGTAGTTCTCTAAAATATCCAAGATATTTCGAATAAATATTAAGAAGTATCTCGAAAAAACATTTATATAAGTGTGGAAAATATATATATACAGTATATATGATGCAAAATGAGATAAAAGTAAAGTTTGAAATTATATACAGGGTGTTTTGCTAAGGTCTGAACAGGGGTATGCCAATCGATTCTAAATGGTCTCCTGATCAACGTTTGTTCGAACACCACCCCTCCTTAAAATCGGTCCTTCTTCCCTAAAATCGCAATTGAAAATTATATTGTGACGTCTCTAATTTCGAATCAGTTTATATTGAAAAATATTCAAACAGAATTTTTACTAATACCTAATAATATTTATGCAATAAGAGTGAAAAGTAATACCTTTCTAATTTGTATCAAATATAATATGAGGATGAGCGAAGCAAAAAAAAAGATAATTATATGTATTAAAATTTATTTATTTACACATTTATTTATTTATTTTCTTTATTTATTTATTTAATTTATTTATACAACCGTCTTGAGCTCCAAATAATAAATTGAAAAATTAATTTTTGCTTTTTAAGTAACCGGGAAACGAATAATTACAAATATTTCGCTAATTGAATTATTTCGTGTTTCTCCTTCTTCTACTTTTTGAATTTAAAATCCCATTTTTTGGGAACCATTATTCGGATTAAAACATGGAAGTACCTACATCCTTTAGATGGGGTAACATGTGGAAATATATATACTCAAATTTTTATAAATTTAAAGTATACATCTTTAATGTGGGGCATTGTGTCCCGAGTGCTACAACTTATTTGGTGATTATGAAGATATAACAGATGATTTTAAACTAATATTATTTAACGCGTTGAATAAAATCAGTAGCACCTCTTACATTCACAGATGTATCTAATGGTGAAATGTCTTGCTTCTGTATATCGCCAAGCCGATCGCCAAGCCGCGGCAACCAGAGCCCCAGCAGCAAACGGCGCGGCGTAGAAAATCAAAAGCGCGAGATTTTTAAAGTGATTCTGGCGTCTGTTGTTTATTTTAAAAAAAATTGTATTGTGTATAAATATATTCTAATGGGTGGTTGTCTACAAATGAATTTTTTTTCCAAATTTTATAAACACAGCACAAATTCCCTCAGCATTTTCCCAAGTTTTCAGCCCATTAATTTTCGTAACTCTTTAAAAAGTTTTGTTTCTGTACTGAAACAGCAGTACACAATAACAATTCCAAGAATTCCAATTGATGGAACTTATTCTGATAGTTTCCAGAATTCAAACTGAATATGCGTTTTCAGTACTAAAGGTTTAATATCTAAAAATAATGCAGACTAGCTTAAAATAGTTTGCTCAAATCAATTTTCTCAGCTCAAAAAGAATCTTACATTAAGGGGAAAAAATTGCAATAATTTTAAAGTGGTAAATCTCCTGAAAGAAAACATTGTCTATAAAGTAATTACAGAGTTAAATTCTCTTTGAGAAAGTTTGCCCTTGTCGAAACTAAAAACAGCAATCACTCGTAGAGTGAATTCTGTGAGAAGCACTTGCACCCACTACTTTCTCGGTGCGGGTCGATTATTTGAAATTGTTTTTAACTTTAATTTCCATTATCTCACCGAATGGGAACTTTGTGGCCAAAAGGAGAAAGGGCTAAAGCGAGCATCTTGTTCGGCCGTTGGTGGAGGAGAGGCGAAAGAGAACCCTTTTTTGAGCCGTTTCAAGGAGTCTAGCCCTAGTCTTGAGTACTCGACGGAGTGAACTCAATCAGTTAATGGAAAAACTACACGTTCCGGCAGAGCTCTGTTCTTTTTTGTCCTTCTTTCCCCGCCTCGAACCATTTGGCCCTTTTTTTCCCCTTGGAGCTGCACATAGAAAATAATTTAAGAAAAGTGTCTTTCCGACAGTGGAAATCTCCTTTGACAACGTCGTTCAAAACCAGTCGCCGGTCGAAATTGAATAAACCTCGGTTCGCCTGAGATTGAACGGTTGAGGCCGCCCGATTGGCTACATGATGCCTGTGGATGGGCCTGGTCCTGGACCCTGGTCCTGCATTCACGACGGAACGAAATGGACTGTAACTGGATTTTGTCGATATGAAAGGTAATTTCTAGTAAATATATTCGCCTATAAAAATATCCTGAACCGATATAAATCCAGGATACTCCTAATGGTCGAGGACTTGGTCGACGTTTGTCGCTCGATATGCTCCTGTGTCTACTGTGACCAACTCCCAGTCCACTCTATGTCCTGTGGGTTCAGCAAAAAAAAAAAAAAAAAACTACCCATACCCCGCGGGGGCGAGGTTGGAGATGGTGAGATGGTGGACAACATAAGCCAAACCCTCCTGGCGGATGATGACGGCCTGGCCAGGAGGGTTGAATCCTGGACCGAGATATGGTTAAGTTTTATGTGCACAAACATTTTTCAAATCACAGAGGGAACATATTTGTGGCAATCGAAAAAATTCCCTGGGATTCTGGCTCTCCTCGCCAGTCGTAAAGTGAAATAGGCTTACGACCTTTAGCGTCCATTGAACGAAATTGAGATGGATATTCTCGGCCGTCTACAAAGGGATACAAATTATAAATTACGTCTATTTATCCTCGGGGGGGCTTACGGATGGATTAGGTTGCTGAATATGAGGGTTGTCGCTCTGCTTATCTGATTTTATTTTTTAGGGCTAAATTGGATGTGTGACGAAAGGTTTAAGTGGCGATATACCCGGCAGCTTGTTATCTTCGCTAGAGGGGGGACAGGATCTAACTTCATTTTTTTTTTAATCCTGGAATCCTGGCTCGCCAGCCTGATTACCTGACGGGTGGGTGCGGAAGAAAAGAGCATAAATCTTTGGGGCTTAATCAAACGGAGGGAAATTATTCATACTCAGAAGCATTGCATGTCCGGCAAGGTGTTGCAGGTAAGCAGCAAAGTGAATTCAAATTTATGCAACCTCAGCGCGAGCACTTCCTGCCAGGTTAACTAATTGTTTCTGGCCTCCGTCCACACGCTGACAAAGGGAAAAGGGGGAAGTTTGGGATAATACAAAGACGATCAGAGCACGATAATCGTCCGATAAAATCGTTTTCCTACTTAGTGACTAACGCAAACAAATTTTCCCCGGAATTTTACCATTTTCTTATCGAGCTCCAGTTAGAGTTCGTTAGCGCACCCGGACGAGGTGTAACAGTTCCCAGGTGCGAGAAGAGGGAATGGAAGGAAGGTGGCGAAACTTTACTTTGATGGAATTTTTTTTTTCTTTCTTTTTTCTTTTTCGAAGAACATGGCTCCAATCAGGTCAGGGAATTGGATTCAATTTGGACGCTTTTGGAGTTTTCTGTCAAATAAAGTTAGGGTCGAGATATCTACAGCTAGGGAACAAACGTCTTTTATTTATTTTTTTAAATGGAGCCCCAAGAGTATGGACTAAGTCTTGATGAATTTGTCGAACGGTGTCACGTTTTGAATTTCATTCGGACATAATCGACAAAAGGGGGGATTGAGAAACTTTCTCGTCGTTGGGAATCGTGATGCAGTGCTAGAGATTTGTGCACTTATTTTCAAAAGGATCGATCAATCCCAGCTTCGGTGCTCCTCGTTCATCACTGGCAGCCACTAGGGCAAGTTTATTCATTGAAAAATTTTTACAGAGTTTATTTCATTTTATATATTTTTTTTATCCGACTCCGGTCTACTTACTGCCTTGAAGAGGTCGGGTATTACTAGAAGGGGGCAGAGCCCCAATCCTGACTTCTAATACCTCGGAGCTGTGGCAGTGAAAAGCAGCACTTGGAGCACGAGCACCATGTAGCAAAGATAAACGATATCTGCAGTTCACGTAAATTAGGTCGAAAGGGTATTCCAGCCACTTTTAAGGGAATTCGAAGCTCCTGAGAACTTTTTAAGTGGAGCGAGGGCTCCAAAGGGCTCTGTGCTTCTTCTTCCTGCAGTCCTGCTCCAGGTTCCAACTCTCCACAGCTCCTTAACTTCGAGAGAACGGGGAAGACGCCGCCGTAGAGGACTCACCCTTAAAATGAGGTAGATAATGGGAAGGCATAAAGACGTCCTTCTTTTGTGTGCCATTTTTGCACTGAAAGCTATTCTAACTCCTTGGGATGGATACCTCCGCCTTTGAGAGTTTCTTTTTATTTAAGCTGAAGTTGAGTGTTTGCTTTTGAGCACTTTTCTGCTAAGTCTGTTTATTTTAATGACTTGACCACGCAGAGATTCCCTTTGGTCGATATTTAATTTAACCAAGGAATAGAGGGTACATTTTACCACTTTGCAGGTCACTTTGACTTGTAATAAATCGTCTTCCCAGTTAAATTGCCACTATCTAAGATTTCCAGAAATAAAAGTAGTAAATAAAAAACTTTTTACAAACAAGCTTTTATTTGCAAATGTAACTAAAAATAAAAAAAATAAAAAAATAATTATAAGTATTCGTCCTCCAATACCCATTTAATTAACGATTAATTAACTGTTTGTTTAAATAGAGAGGACATTATGTTAAATTGAGCGTGTCGGTTTTTATGTGTTTTAATAACTAGTTTTAACAACCGAAAATTGTAAATGTACAATTTTGATGCATTTTACAAAAAATAGAATAAAAATGTCTAAACGTTTTATCAGCTGTAATTGTAGAATGTATAATCACCACAAACACAAATACCAAGTACATACAAATAATGCTGTTTAGCTTGTCGAAAATATAATAAGTAGAAAGACTTCTTAAAAGAAAATAATGCTGTTTAAGAATTTGCTTTTTACAGGAATCGCCAAATGAGATTAAATATTTCAATTTAACATAGGACGATTTTCCTTATTACAAATTTACAAAACTATTCATGTGATATTTCCCTTTGATCTCTCAACATACATATAAATGTTAAGTATTTAATGTTCTAATAAACTTTATGGTTTCGGAGAAACAACCTATGTTATTTTCCAGGATTTGGTGTGCACTCAAGAGTATAATGAAATCAATATTCTTTCACAACATACTTTTTCTTTTTTTCCTCGTTATTGTATGAGTGATGTAAATTCCATATATTTTCTCAGAATTAGGAAAATTCTAGGAATTTACTGAATAAAGACAAATTTAACTAAAATCACTCATACAAAGTAAATAAAATATTTGTTTCAATTCGCGATGCACAACTTTTAAGAGTGTCTTACTGATAAGAGTACCTATAAAAATCAATTTCGTTTTAATTTTATATACTTAACTCAGTATTACCTAAAAAATGACTACAAATCGAAAAACCTATGATTCATGATTATTTAATTAGTGTTAAAGGAAGTAAAATATTTTTTAATATCGTCTAAATAAATACATATAAGCTCTATTGTAGGTATGCAAATTGCTGATTGCTACAAGGAAAATCTACTCAAATATGCCTTCTGTCCTAGATATCTTGATTAAGCATTTTAATTATAAATAAAAAGAAATATAGAAGTCACAAGAAAAATATCTTATACAAAATAAATACATGTCTTTTAATAGCACACCAGAAACATTCGTGCGGAAACTCTTAAGCAGAGCTCAAGAGGGGAAAATTTCCTTCAACAAAATCCTCGTAATTAGAACTGAGCTTTTCAAAGAGAATATTTTCCAAGACTATTTACGAGGACATCTTCGTTTTCTAGTGACTAATATATCTCTAGCTACATGTCGTTAATAGGGTCCATAAATAGACCGCATACGTTGCCAGCAATTAAGCCATCGATGGAATCCTTTCCAGAATGGTTAATTTCAAATTCCAACTAAAGTCGATAAATTCAATTTACGGAGAGAACACAGTTTTAAAACACATTTCAAAGGCTTACCGTCCCGACGACGACGAAGACGACAACGATAGACGTTGGGAAGTAACTAGTTAAAACTTGTTCTCGTCAAGCGCTGTGAGTCGAAAGCAAAACTAATGAAATTTGGACACATCGTGCATCTTAATATTGTTCCTCTAAATGGAGTGAGGTTTCCCACCCATTTTCTTGGGAGTCCCTCCTTATCCATTTAGACCTTTCTAATAGCATTTCTTAAACACCCGTCACCCCTTTATAATAACTTCATATTTTGTTGCTCTCCTTGGCTATGGGTCTTTGGTGGTATTTAAATTAAAAAACGATAACCACTGCACACCCCCGCATCCTTTAAACTAGTTTCGCACTTCTGAGGAGGGTTCATTTCGAAGTAGAAAGCGAACGATGTGTCTACATTTGTAATTTTGAGAAGATTACATCAAAAGTTTATGTTTAATACATAAGCTACCCCATCGTGGCCGGTCTCCGGGACGGGACTATAGGACTTCGTAAAAGGGTGATGGTCCCGGAACGAAACAGGGTGCCTCAGAAAATGTATTCGCTCGTAAATAGCACGTAAGCGGCATAGGGCCCATCATGCATGTTTTATTGCAGGCGTCCGGGGGCTCCATACTTGAGCTCGGGAGTCGGGATGCTACTGCCATAAATGTAGGGCTAGAATTCGCCATGGATCTGGCTACACTGCCACTTTTCAGGGCTCTGTCCTGATTGTCTTTAGATGGAACAGTGGCGCTATTCCCTCCTCCCCCAGGGGACTTTGGTTATTTATCGCAGTCAAGTTCATGGCACATTAATTTTAATGCATGGGTGATATTTTTCCAATAAGCGGAATGTGAAATTGTAGAGGTTAATTCCGTCAAGTATCGCCGTGTGCAGCGCGCGGCTGTCTGATGGCCGAACGCAATGCACCCCTTCGAGGAGAAAAGATGTGCAATGGGGCACCCATTGCATGGCGGCGGAGCCCTAACTCAACGTGAATGAAATGAAATTTTTCGCAAATTATAGGATATGTTCAGTCGAGGGCAAGTTTTAGTGAAATATGGAAATGTGGCCAGGCATTTTATCAGACAGCTGCGGCGAAATACTCTACTCTTGGGTGAGCTCCACTATGCCGTATCTCTGCCATGATATGGGAGGACCATAGTAACTCTTCGGGTTTTCGCAGATAAGAGTTTTGGATAATTTAATGGAATCCTGCCCATGACACTTATGCACTACGTTTCGCGTAGCATGTGACATATAATTGCGAAATCAGATAACGAATTTTAGCTCGAGTTTGTAATTAAATTCGAAACGAGACGCAAAGAATTTTAGGCTCTTTGGAAGTCTGTTGTACTGAATACTATAACATCGAACAATAAGTTCCAAGATTCAGAAAACAAACGTAGAAAACGCTATAACAAATCCATTCCTTGGGATGTCCTAAGCAAACATTTGCTTTTCACATTTTATCGAAATTTCATTTTTTTTGGACTAGGAAAAATAGTAATTTTTCAACGAAAATTTCTAGAAATTTTGAATTTGAACCCTCATAACTCCCACATTTGGAAACGGATCCCATAACAAGTAAGGTATATTTGGAAAAGTCTTTTGAATGAACCCCCGCTTGATGTCCTTAAAAGGATCTATACGGACTTAAGAAGCGCACCTTCTTAAATAGTGTGACATCGATTTTGAAGGGAAAAAGTGATCTTAGGAGGGGGTGTCAAGGACAAAAGTGTCCTCAGGGCACCCCAAAAAATCGCTTGGTAACTCTAACGTTTCCTACAAATAGTCCGAGCACCCTGTATGTAGAATAAATTTTATTGAATCTAGTGTACTAGAGTATTTTTGGGGGCAAAATTTCATATTTAGTGCTGAATTTAAAAACTACAATTCGTATTGAAATTAAAGCATTTCTTTAGAACATAGAAAGCTTTAAACAAAAACAGGATTACTCAAGATTTAATTCTATATCTTATTAAAACTGAAAATAAAAGTTATTGTCGTCTTTGTACATGTGTTTTAGTAAAGTATGTATAGTCAAAAAAAAATCTTCTATTCTACGAACAAGAATATTTTGTAAGTTATATCTACTTTTCCATGCATATTCGACATAATCCCTGCATCTTTGAGGGTGTTATTTACAAAATTTTCCTCAACTTTGTAATTCCCGTGAACTGACACCCATAAGAAGCTCAAAATTTCAAATTTAGTGGTAATCTAGCGGTGTAATCCCTTCCAGTTTCGCACCATCTCCGGCGAATGAAATTATTATGAATGCAGGAGACTTGTTCCCTCTAATAGCAACTACTTAGCCAAACCCGACGAATATTCACCTTAAGAGGTACCAGGAGCAGTACCACTCTACTTCTTCGTGCTCTGGATTCCTACAGGAGCCTCGTCATTGGCACGGGGGGTGAGAGTGTGGAACAGGACCTTAGTCCTCTTTAAAATATACGCCAAGTAAACTTTGTGCAAAATTTGTGCTCCTTTACAGCAAGCCGGGAACAACCTCTGCACTCATTTTCCACATCTGGTGCGAGCGGAATCCCGACGTTATTTGAATTCCCAGAGGAAGCACAAAGATTCCCTGTTATTGAGAAGTCTCAAGGACGGTCAATTTTCACCGGCATGTGTAAGACGCCGGTGCTATGTTCTGGCTGCTCTTAGCAGTCATCCAGAAGCCTCCCTTCGGGAAATTTTCATTTTGTACAGGGAAAACCGGGAATCCGGGAACCTTGCTGCCACCGGCAAGGTGACTACTGTTTATAGCGCTCGCTCTGCGAATTATTTAGGTAACTGCGAGCATTTCGAAAATTAATTGAATGCAAAGCGAAACAAGACGAGGACTGTGCCTGAAAATTTGTTGAAATTTATTTACTACCGGGCACAAGCAGACGCTTTCTGGATATGCTCCATTACGGGGCAATCAAAACGAGAAAAAGTATTGCGCATAATTCAAGAAATTGTGATTTCGCTGAAATAATAACTTTTGTTATAGGTACGCCAACATTTCCAGTAATTATATGAACCGAACAAGTGTAAAAAATAATTAGTTTTAAGACCCCCATTGCGCTCACTTATTCCATTTTCATCAAGCCAAAATGATTAATAATTTCCTGGAATGCCAACGGTTTTCATGGAACAAAACTTTTGCGATTACTTTTTCTCTTATTATGATACATAATAAACTTTAGCAAATTATTATTGATCCCTTAGCTCAAAAGTAATTATAAAATATTGACAAAAATATTATGGATTTTAAAATAAGTATTTGCAATTCTTATTAAATTTTAGAAATTTAAAACACGACAGAAATGTAACAAATTTTGTTATCCAGATAAAGTGTGCTCATGCGCTTTGTAGAAATCTTTTGATTTGATGAGTCTATAAATTGGAATTAAAGTTATACAAACTTTTTACTGCCTCAAAGAGTTGACTTTAGAGTGGGAGATAGGGGTATTTTTATTATAAAGTAGAGTTTAACAAATTTTACAGAGATTGATAGCAGATAAAATTTTTCTGCTGTTCTAATTAAAATTTTAAGTTATCATGCAAACATAATATGTACGTTTCAAAAATCAATATTCATAAATGTTTGTCCTCAAAAAACTTAAACAAATTTATTTTGGTAAGTGGCTCCATTAATAGAAGTCAAAGTCACGAACTTTACTAAACTCAGACCTAACCAACAGAGCTATTTAAGTGGGACATTTGCCATGATTTGCATGAAACTAGGTAGAAAGTAGGTATATTTAATTATAATTATCCCTTTCCCCAAAAGTACCATGAGAGTCCCGAAAACATTTTGACAGCACTTGCCCACAGTGACCGGTCGTTACCATATCATCACGTGAACGACCCGCAACCATCAAAATTCGGCACAAGGCATTAAACCTAATTACTCCCCGTGATTTCTAGGGTCGCTTGAGGGTGGTTTCGTTGTATGATCGTAGTCAGCACGTTTCAAAAATGTCCAACATCATCCCGCAAAACTAAGTTTTTGGGGTTTCGCCGCGAGCATTTTGGGGTATGAGTGGCGAATTATTCGATTTCAATTAACTGAACAATGCTGACGCAATTTATCATTGTAAGCCAAGCTGAAAATAAATTTAGTTTTCCGACATTACGAGAATGTAGTCAGATCTAAAAGGGGTTTGGGGGTGGCTAGCCGGACAATGTTAGTTTTTGCATACACGTCGACCGCCATGCTCTGAAGGCCAGCAGACGGTGACAGTGGCGGCGGCGGCGGGGCAAATACCAACATTGGGACATTGGTCCTCCGGGAGGCCCCTGGGAGCTCCATCACCCATGTCATGTTCCTGGAAATTTTATAACGTCGACCTCCAATGGGTCTCCACTACCGCCGCCGCCACCGTCAACCACCCCGACCAACTGACATGGGTCTGGGGCACCCTAGTGTATACAGGGTAGCTCCGAATCGGGCGATAGATTTTAATGCCTGCAAATGTAGGGTAACTGGCAATAAAAAGCGAATCCATAAATCTTGGAGGGCCATTTTTACGAAAAGACAAATAAATTGCAGGAAACACTCAAGTCCTGGTGGAGCTCTTTCGAGTATTGATTGAGTATAGCGAATATAGTTTTACGTGTTAGTTCCTTTACCCCCCGTATCTCTTTTGGCGCTGGACGCCTTTCTAAAATTTCGCCCGGAATGTTGCGGCTCGCTAAAAGTCGTTCAACCCTTTCTCTCGTATTTCATGTTTTTACTGTGGCTTTCCACAAATTATTTTCCCGGAAATTGTTTCCATTTTGGGTAAAATTGTGTTGTTCAACTCTTTAGTTTGCAGTTTTTCCTCCAATACTGAAATTTTTCACCAGAATTTTCCTTTGTGTATTAGTTTATTGATCACATTTTGAATAGATAACTGAATTATGTTACAATTAACTGATAGAAATTGCAAAGTTCTTACAACCAATAAATAATTATTTAAAAAATTGCATATAAGCTAGATAGTTTTCAAGTTTTTACTTATACACGCAATTTCTCACTTTTTTAATTTGATAAAGTGTGAAAGTGTGATGTAGGAAATATGTTTCCCAATTTTATACAAATTCTCAGTACCCGAACGCTTTTGTGCAAAGAAATAAAAAAAAACTTGTTTATTTTCAAGACATTTTTAGGGTTCCGCACCTACCACTTTCCACTACGAGGAAAAACAGAATTTTGTTGTTATCTGTCCGTGTGCCGAGACCTCTCAGAAACGGACTGAAGTATCAAGTTGAAATTAATATCGAATATGAAGGTCTCTATATCCTCAGGAAGGTCTTTTAGCACAAGTGAAGAAATTAATCGGAAAATCAATTTCTAATTCTTTGTGGAGTTTTATTTTTGTTATATTAGTCAAAATGATAGAATAGAATATAATAGAATTGTTACGTGACAAACTACACTTTTTTTCTACGATTTAAATTTAATAGGTAATTATTAAGTAACTAATTTCCTAAGCTAATAATGATGCGGATCCTTCGAGTCGCGAGTTCTACTCACACTTGTCATGAGGCCTTTTTGAAGTAAAACTTATTTACGCACGCTTGACTTGGGGAGTAAACTGGTGAATGCCCTAGGAAAAGTGTTACGATTTAAAGTGACACTGTGGCCTGGTTGGTACCATACCGTCGCACACTCCCGCACAGAGGACATAGAGGGCTCGACGGTCGCGCGGCGTATCTAGCTGTATCCATCGGGCCGAGCGACAGCAGCGGGCGGCCCCATTTCGGTGACGCGCTCTGCGGCGCGGCGCGGTGTCTGTGTCTGTAGAGTGGAGGCCCGTGGGGCGCTCCGCTGCTGCTGCTGCTGCTGCTGATGCTGATGCTGGTGCTGCTGACGCTGGTTCGGGAACTTAACTCGATTCGCCACAATCAGCGGCGGCGGCAGCAAACGAACAGTTAATTTTTGCACGCGGGAGAATTCATATATGTATACATATATAAACATATATATATATATATATATATACATACATATAGATGGAGCTAAAGAAGTTTTACTTCAGTCGTGTGGTCTAAAGCACACTCGTTTTTTTTTTAAATACGTCATTTTCTTGAAAACTACCATTATTCTAAAATTATTTAAAATAATTTGTGCTTATTAATGTAAATATTACCGGAAAAATAGAACGGAATCTCCAACTAACACAGTTTTAGAGAAATCCGGAATAAAATTGTACAAACAAACTTTGTTTTGCAGCTCGAAAAAGGAACTTTATGAATACCTACGTTCAGGCAGCTTTACACACATGAATGTGATAGAAAAAAAGGGACGTGTCAAACTCGCACTTTTCTTTATCTTACAAGATGAAAGCTCACACGAAACAAACAAGAATAGAATTCCCAGTAAAATGCAATCCATCACGCGCTGACCAATATTTTTCAATCTTGTGCCACGTGTCCGGTAATATTACGGCGTTGTAAAACCAGACGTCTTCTAAAAATGCACGTTCGCCTGATTAGTTCCGATTACTTAAACAATTTTAAACAGCGTACTCCCTTTTGCTAAATTGCGGCAAATATCACGTTTCCTGACGATGAAAATTGCATTAAATATGCAAACAGTGCAAATTGTGGTTCCGATTTTCATGCATTAAGAACTATGCGAAACGTGACATTCCGCAAGTTGTGTAATCTTTTTGTTTACATTCCATTTCAGTACGAAACAGCTTTTTTACATTTCATCTGGAGCTGAGCCCTAGATGCTGCTGAAACTGAATTCGGTTTTGCTTGAAATGAGGGTGAAAATTCAAGGACCAGCCCAGATTAGGGTCAAATTGAATTTTGAGGCTAGGACACTCCTTCTTGTGCTTTGGGTTCTGTACAGAGATGGAGAAGTTAAAATGGTGAATTTGATTAAGCCTTGTAAGGTACAAGTGTCCGAATTCCTTTTAATTCCGATCAAAACTTAATTCGACGAACTGACTGTAATTTAGGTAACTTTTTCCTTAACCGCATGTGCTTCTGGCGCATAGGTAGATGTAGGTATCAGGTAAAGTTAGGAAACTTTAACTTCAGAAGTTACAAGAGAACTTAAATGGGATTGACGAAGTTCCCATCTATTAGAAGAGTGTTCGAATTTTATCCAGAAACTTCTGTTTGTCTTAGGGCTCGAACCTCCTTGAGGGCTTCCATTAAGCAGGAGTTAACGAATATTGAGCCGTGTCTAGAGCGTTTTATCCGACCACAGATCAACAAGAGCACGATTGTGCCAAAGCGAATGTCCCTGGCAAAGAGATACGATCGCAGGACCCTCTTCCTGTGAGATTTTGAGTACCTGCCTAAACTAGAATACCCCGGAGGTATGGCTTCAATCGAATTACGTACATATATCTAGTCATACATACGTATATAATCTCCTTCTAGGCCACATAACACCTGGACCATCATTCCAGGTGTGTTCTATGCTCGAGAACTAGCAAAGATTGCGTTAAGTCGATCTAAAGTTTAATTAATTTCTTGTTTGCTCAAATTTTATACGTAAATGGGTTTTCCATGTGTTCGACCTTTAAACCATCTGCAGGAGGACATCTTTAAGTTAATTAAAAAAATAAATTTCCCAAATTTCGTTTGGAGCTTTAACGTTGCACTGGTGCTGCTCTGATGAAGGATTATAAAGTATTTTGAAACTTTTCCCGAGATTATCTTCTCCCGAGGAAAATTAAAGACAAAAATTGGATTTCCTTCCCTGGCGCATGCATTGCATCTCTCCAGGCGAAGTGCAAGGACACTGGTGACGTCCGCAATTTTGTTTATCTCATGTACATTTAAAAAACAACGCAGAGAGAAAAAAAAATAATCTCAGGACTGTTCTGTACCCGAGGGATTTTAAGCCTTGAAATGTGGCCTTTTTCTGAGATTTCAATGTCGAAACAGCATTAAAGGCCCTGGGTACGTAAATCAAAAGGTATGGTGTTCCGTTTATTCGTTCCCAAGGAAGGTAAGAGCTCATTACGTGCAAAAATAAAATGAAAAATAAAAAGGAAAACGTTTAAGTGAAATGGTCTTATTGAAAAACTTAACGCACAAAAAGGTCCTTAACTCCTTGTCGAGGGATGAAAAACGGAGAGAGAACAAAAAAATTGAAAAACGGCGTAAAGCTAATTCGAACTAGAAATTAATTGCTGTTTCTCAGGGGGTTAAATGAAAAAAAAATTTGTTCTCAGCAAGGTCGACAACATAATGAAGTAGCGTCGACATTTCCCACCGTTTTTTAATTAAAGTCCTCAGTCCCTTACACGTCGCCTTGGCATTTTTCCCCGTCGTTTTACCGGGATGCTAGAGTCTAGCATTCGCGACTTAAGCGAAATTAGGTGGAGTTTTCCTCAGAACTTCTCTTTTTCTACTTTTAAAGTGTCGGATTTAATCAGGCATTAAATTAGATTTCTTTTTACGTCAGCAAAGACGAGCCACATGCAGCAGGTAACATCTAGAGGTAGTACCTGAAATTTGCAGGTATAAATTCGAAAGTAATAACTTTCTTCCTCGGTGGGTAAGGTGATTCAACTGATTTCCGGATGAAAATTGCAGCCTATGTGCGGATTTTTTCTAACTCCCAACGCAAAGCTCCTCATGATGGTGAGATGTGTTTGTGTAACCAAAAGGATTCTGGTCATGGACCACGTATGTGTAAATCCTTCCATTTCTACGCCTCAGGTGTTTTCTTACAATTCCACTAATACCTTGTCGAGTTGATGTGGTGAAATAGTCCCACTTGGATATTTCCTCCGTCGAAATTTCTGACGATACTACTACCTCAAGTCGATATCTATGCAATGGCAATTGGTTTTCAAATTGGGTGAATTTCTACGAAATGGGTTATTGGAGAACGAGAAATAGCCTATTCTGCGGGAAAATCAAATTTTTTTTTCTGTTTATACCTTAAACAAAGCCTTAGTATTGGAAATATCGCAAAAATGTATTGCATAGAATAGATTTTAAAAATCTTGTTTATATCACATAGACAAGGCAGATTGAAGGCTACATAAGCATAAAAATTTATAAACAAAATGTCATAAGTATTAAATAAATGTATGTTTGGAAACTATGTATGAAGTAGTATAGGTATGTTTATATTTTGTTTTTATTCTAAAAGAGAATCTTCCCCTCAAAACAGAATTTGAAAATTTAAGGCAATAAAAATATGTATTATTAAAATTTTGTGAAAAATTATAACAAATCTCAAATTAAAATGGTGATAACTATAAAACTAATGAATATATAGTACATATGTGGTGAAACTAATTAATCAACAAGACGTTTATCTATCTTTCCGATTAATATTTTTTATTTAGGTAGGCATAAATTAAGTTTGAAATCACCTCACGGATTTCGATGTCGGTCGCTTATATTTCCTAAGATATTTAATTTTCGAACTATGAAAAGTGATACTTTTCCGCCACAATTTCTCTATGCTTCCACATTTTTTTTATTTTGTGAAAATTATAGAAAAACCTTAAATTAGACTCCTGACACGATTGTTGAAAATAAGACAAATCTTACTTTACTCGATTTGGCACTTTATAAAGCAAATGCGTGCTTCGTCACGCCGAAAATTCAATTCTTAAATTTCAAAAATTCTTGACAAATGTTCTTCATCTAAGATATTTATACAATGCGCAACGAAACTTTGTGGGAATATGAAAAAAATCGTGGCAGCAAAATGTCAACTCGCGAAATTTCAAATTTAGATATGTATCTTGGGAAGTACCTACAAGCATTGTAATGTATTTCTTTCTATACGTTTATTTTAGTTTTGTTAATTTTGTAAGGGTTGTTTTGGATTGGAAATAGAATATTGATTCTGTTTCCGTATAGTTACGAAAATAAAGAATCTAAAAATAAATCTTGAAACAATTTTTCTCTATAGCCAATGGCTCCCAAGAGGGTTCCATTAACACTGTCTCACTAGTCACTTGTCAATTTTAATGAAATCCGCCAGGGCGTAATAAAACTGGAATGGATTTATATCTTCGGTCATACTTTTTTCGTACTGGCGTGCTATACGTTTACGTAAATTGCCAGGAGAACCTCCTTCTTAATTTGATTGATTCCTGACTTGTGGAAAATGCCTACCGACATGATAAATGATCCCGAGGCTTCTCTCTCTCAGTAAAATTTCAGCACCCTCTACGGTAGGTTTCCTTCAATACAAACAACAAGCGAAATGTTCATTTATATACTTGTAGCATGGAAAATAAAATGTATCCAATTAAACAAATTAAATAGTGAAATATTTACCGAAACTCTCCAAATTAGTATATTTAGTATTATTAGTAATAAATAAAAAAAAGTTTTAGAATATGTAAAGAATGGCCTTTCATATACGTTTTAGATTTGTCCTCGATGAAGTTTAGACCTGAACATTTGTCTGCAAAAAATAATATAGAGAATTCATACCGCCATAAAATGTCAACATCGGTAACTACTGTTTCGATTAATCAACGTCAGCGCTAAGCAAGGGGAGGTCGCGGAATCGGAGGTTCCAAGAACCGCACTCGTTTCTATTGGTGGCGTTTATCCGAGTTTGTTGCTGATGTTTATCAGGGAATATTTGAATACACAGGATCGGAGGGGATTTTTGCACAAGTTGCGCGGGGGTGTAGAATTTTTCCTTAGTCGCACGCTACGTGCATCTTCCCACACCCCCGCATGGAATAAATATATTTTTTTTCTCATTTTGTTTATTTTTCTTTTTTTTTTTTGCAAACACCCCTCGAGTCAGGGAGTTAATTGATGGATCAGGGACCAATGACTTGTTGTATTCGAGACCATCATTTGTTATTTGTCAAGGATTTAATTACAAACATCTCATAAATTTATACATGAGCATAGCGCTCGGCTGCAAATTGATTGTCCTGTCCGGTGCTCGCTCCATTTTTAGTGTCGGTGGAATTAATTGCTTGCCGGGGTAACTTGCCATACTCTCGTGTTAGCAACAAAAGCAGTTGGCTGTTAACAGCCTTTGACAACATGTTCCCCCCCCCTTCCCCCACCCGTTCCTCTGGAACCACTATATCCCAAAAATTACCCTAGAACAATTTATCCATGGAACAAACACCGAAAGTTTGCCTCCTTTCAATTGCCTTTTAGGTGCAATGCGACGCCCGCAAAACGTACGAAAATATGATTCTAAGTAGATACGCTCCGGCGATTCACATTCACACGACTTTCACAAAATTGATGAGGCCCAAGACCTTGTTCCTAGTGGGCTCCCGTGCACGTGCAAACTTCTACGGCACCTCCTCGAACAGTACTTAGGAAAATTTGCATATGAATGTTCTATGGATATGTTTCTGTTCCCGTTCCATAAAATATAATACTACCCCAGGATTTCTACCCGTCGCGTCGTGCCGCTTATTCCCCCACCTCTCCCCGTTTCACATATAAAAATTGAATAATGCCACGACAGAGTTTTGCCTATTCAGAGGAGCGCCACTTTGAAGACTATTGCTAGCTTTCGTTAATGCGACACATTTTGGTAGCAATGAGGTCACGTATTTTCTATAAAAATTTTACGGCCATTTATATCGAACGTTTACAGAGCCATAAACCCGGAAATAGACTAAATAGAGTAATGGTGCAAGATGATGGGGCGCGAACGTATAGCCCTAGTTCATAGGGCTCAGGTTTTTCTTCTTTTTTTTTTTGGTCAGACACTATACGAACGATGACGCGCACCCTATAAGAATTATGGCAAAAGTTATGGAATTAATCGAATAACATTCATTTTCACGAGATATTTCACCCTCTTAGGGGACGTTTCGTGATTTAAACAGCTTCCACGTGTTATCTGGTCAGACAGCCGCGATGGCTCTGCCCTGGGCGGTTTATTGAGTTAATCCGTCATTTCGCGGATATCGCTGGTTTACAACCGAAGGAATGAAAAAGTCATGGTTCTGCTTAATGGGCAGTTTTATAGTCTAGATGAGGAGATACCCTAGAAGGCGAAAAAAACGTAGGAAAATGAAATGTTGCCATCGAAAAATGTCGTTATAAATTTGTTGTCGGTAACAACAGTAGAAAAAGAAATAAAAACATTCTCAAAAGAAAGTTAATCTCTCTTGTCAATTTAGAAAACACGATAGGTATACCTTTTTAATAGATCTAATGCAAAAATAAACTTTTACTTTAAATTTAGATAGATAGCAACAAGATTATTTAAAAGCCAATTGTTACAAAATGGGGGCTTGTTGACTCAAAAATCGATTTTTTTGTCCTTCTTTTTGGTCTTTTGAGGTTTCAAAGAAATTGGAAAATAAGTAAATGTTATTAAATAATCTTCATTACATCCATAAAGGAAAGTATTTCGAAGAGAAGACGAGCTTATTAATTTAATTGAGTTAATACGAATTTGAGTTATTTGAGCTACTAATTTTAAAAAAGTGATTTTTCAAGAAACTCATTCAAAGTTTCTGTGCGTCATGGTTTGTTTATAAACCCCGCAAAACTTTTCCAATTTTCGGGATTTTCGGACATTTCTTTCGGTTAACTATTTAGCAAGATTCATATAACAATAAATTTCAAATAAGATATGTCGACATTTGTATCGAATTTTAATAAAAAATCATATTCTTAAATTTAATAAAAACCGCTGTCTTTATACGGTTTAAGAATTTTCACGTCAAATTTGCCTCGTCTGGTTCAAGTTAAAAGAGGAAAAGAATCATAAAATGTTTCATATGACATCAGGCGTAGAATAGGGTTTTTTTTTCGCTTAATGTCTGCACGCGAGGGTCCTCCCGCAAGAATAAAAATTGATTACTGAAAACGGAAACAAAACTCTTTCGTATGTCTGAAGTGTTGTGCAGAATCCTCACCCGAAATGGTTCCATTGAGCCAGAAATGGGCTCCAGGCACGAGCACATCGAGGAGGCCCAACGAATCCCAACTTTATGCCATAGTATAAAAGATAGGCCCTAGACCGGGTGCCAGGGAATGTCTCCCTGACTGTCTCTCAATGGAGGTAACGAGTCGCAGTCGCTCTGTGTTTATTGTCTACAGGTTTTAATAACACAGGCCCAAGTGCTCTCAGGCAGCGTGGAAATTGTAGAAAGGATTCTAATTGCGATGAACGTCACGAGTACGTGCACTTAGAAGTAATTATGGCATTAAAAATGTAATAATACTTCCGTGAAGCGACCCGCTTGAGAAGCAAAAGGGGGCAACAACTTTTATTGCCATACCATGCGGGGGTGGAGACTTGTTATGAAAGGGCACTCATTATCGATGGAGGTGTGTGTCAAAATTCGCTGGGATTTTAATTTGTGACGCTAATTACACAGCCGTTTTTCAAGGGCATAAATTTTTCGCCAGATTTCCGGAATGTGCTTTATATACGGAGGGATTTCGGGTCAAAAATCCGGTTTTAATGAATAGTGGGGGAGGAATGCAGAGGGACTAAATTCTGAAGCGTTATGTTATTCAACTGTAAAATAATTATTTATTCAACTAAATGGGAATTGTGTGGTGCCACACTGTAAATTTCAAAAGTGTTCCGCACAACGAGTATTTCCCCACTGCCTTCGTTATAAATGCTCGCCTCGATAACGAACGACGCAAGCTGTTGTCAGGTACTTCATCCCAGGGAAAGGGTTGAAGAATCCCTCCCAACTTGCATAAGATATATATTAGCTTCTTACCCCCTAACCCCCCGATTCCATACCATCATACCTCCCGTTTCACCAGGAGATGCACAATGATGTACAGCATCCAGGAAGCCATTCCCAGCCCTTGGTATGGTGCTTCTATGGATGAGGGAAGATTTGCTGCTGTTTGCGGCAGAATGAAGATAGCGCTCCTATTTGAAGGCATCTGCTGAAAACGAATTTCACACAATATTTCACCTTTAATCCACCTCACAAGCGCTAGAAGGGGACGAAACACCACCGAATGCAGTGCTAAATATTTAATTAGTCACTCGTGCCAAGTCAATTACTGCTATTACGTAGTTAAAGCCGCGGGTGTGTGGTTGCAACTTCTCTCTAACGTTCAAGTACCTCACATATTTATATCATGAAAATATGTTAAAAATAAAAAAATTATAACCTCACTCGTCACAAGCCCTTCACTTTTTTACTAAAATTAAAACCTTTTGAAGGGTGAGTGCCCTCCACTCAGCCGCGGTGGAGCTCATTTTCCTGCCCATGAACTGTGTTAGGGTTTTATGTACATAGTTAGCGCAGTGCATCGCACCACATCGCACCACATTGCATCCCTTCCACCGACATTTAGGTGGGGGAAAAACTTTCGCGTTAGCGACTTTGTTTATAAATAATTTCACAACGCTTTAATATTCAAAAACTTTTTTAATTGGTGTTTCAAAATAATTAAAAATGCAAAAAAAAACCAAGCATACCTTTGCTGGAATGGAACTCGTGTAAATATTTCCTATTATCGAGTCAGACGCATCCTGAGCATATTAATGTTTTACACATTTGTTGCACATAGGTATGTACTTCCATAGTCTGATTCACGCTATTCCAAAGTTACCTATTTCACAGTAAATAGCTTACAGAGGTAAATATTATTAAGGAATTTTAATTAAGTGTAAAATTTTTTATTGCCCGCGGTTGTAGAATATTTTGCACTTTTTATTAAAATTTAATTCATCGGATTTTTGAGTGCTGCAGTGTGCATTTTTTAACTAAAATCTGTGAAAATGTAATGGAAAAATGCTGCAACTTGAAAGGGTTGATATGGGAAATTGTTATGGAAAATTAATTTTTAAGGGAGATTTCGTTTGCTTGCTCTTTTTTACTTATTTTTAGCCCAAAATACCATAAGTACATAGCATAAGTAATACTAGTCCTTAATATCAGTAGGCTTATAAGAGATCTTTGACTAATGAGACAAAATGTTGTTAATCTCATTTGAACAAAAGAGCATTAATTTATTATTATATAAAGTGTTATCTTCTTGGAAATCATAAATTTAATACTTTAGTATAAAGCATTCTTAAATCTTAACTCACAAGCTAGCGTGTCCTGTAAGATAGTCACAGAATATAAAATAATAAATCGAGGTAATTTTTAAAGTTTTGAATACAAGATTGCTAGTATAGTAATGAATCCTTAAATTGAAAAAGTTTCATAAAATCCTTTATTATTTCTATTGATTTTACCTTCAAAATTACATCATCTTTTTTTACTGAAAAATTGTTGAAACTTAAAATTTTATGTGATTTAAGGCGAATGGACTGCAAAAAGATTAGAAAACAGCCGACGTCGTTGACGTCTCTTATAAGAATAAACAGTTCTTCAGCATAATTTTCAAATAATTGCCGCCAGTGAAAGAAGCCCTTTCGATGGGAGAGGCCAATAAAGAGCCAGACGTTCCAATTTTCACGCTGTCTCCATAATTTTTCTCTGCAAATGCCAAAAGCATACAAATGGTCCAGCTAAAAGATGGAGTCCGCCCATAACTTCAATTTTTCAGAAAAATTTGGATGAAAGGATCGAAACAAAAAGAGAAAAAATAATAATACGATATTACTAGACGTTTGGGGATTTTCTTTTATTTAAAATGCTAACCACTTTCAGTGTATACAAAGCGGACGATTACAATAATTTGGTGTTGGGTCCCGGATTTTGAGTGCTGAGGGTCTGAGGGGCGCTCTTAGTCAGCAGCAACCGGAGACAAACCACACCCGGTCAGAACTTTGGCTGTAAGTGATGGCTGGTGGAGGAAACAAATTAAGACCCGAAATGGATTCAAATGTCGCTATCCACTCCCTTGTCATGTAGGACAAGTCTCGTCCTTTTGTCGGGGATGGGCCCTTTCACGTTTTTGAGAGCACAGGACACAATGCTTTTCCGATGAGAGACATTTGACTTGAACGAGCAATCCTTGCGGTTTCCATTTACTATAGTACGAACTTTCCCTTCTAACT
Source organism: Machimus atricapillus (assembly GCA_933228815.1). Taxonomy (NCBI): domain Eukaryota; kingdom Metazoa; phylum Arthropoda; class Insecta; order Diptera; family Asilidae; genus Machimus; species Machimus atricapillus. The sequence goes on from OW121785.1 coordinate 12,383,955, forward strand.
AGCATAGAGTAGGGCTGGACAAAGGGACTCACCTTCCTCAATTCTCGTACAAAGTGCAAGGACGACGACGACAACGACTACCACTATGACGTCGACAAGGATGGTCTATTAAGGCATCATCCCATTTGAGTCCTATGCTGTGCTTTTTCTGGTTAGATGCATGTGGACACAGATTGAGGACGCATCCCACAAGTGGTCCAGGCTGTTGGTCATCCCTACATCTGGATAGAGCAGAGTTATGCGGGAAAAACGAGTGATGTCTCTTTAGGATGCCCCATAGAAAAGATTTGTCAGTTCAAAATATTTCCAAGTTCCCTTTAATTCTACACCATCGCCTTCTATAGCCAGAAATACATCCTCAAACCCGTATATAAAAATCTCAAAGCCGACACATTTTTTCATTTATGAAATGATATCATTTTGCAGGTTTTACGGAGGCATATTGGAAGTGACGTTCCTGCCAACGTCCTCCTTCGTCCCATGGGCCACTAGTCTGCACTTCTTCAGGTAAAAGAGTAATAGAAGAGAAAAAAAATGAATTTTATCCACTCCGATGGCATTCCCCAAGAGTCCTTTGGGAATAAGCCAGGATCTTGGGATCAGAACGATATGGCGCCTCACTTTGGGTGCTGACGGCCATCGTTGTTAGTATTTTTCTCACGTCACCGAAGAGATACATTACCTTCACTTGCGATACTTTATATCATAAACGTGCAAGAAATTCGCCCGCAACATAGTCGTTATCCCCCCTAAAAGTAATGTACTCCAGCCCCTGACAAAGTGTTATGCGCAATTTGAGGATTTCATTTTTCAACAATCCGAGCCCCAAGATACCCCCACCGGGAGAAGCTAGAGCTCCTCAGGCCAGCTCCTGCAGATTTTCTATTTCTGTTCCGAGCATGAAGGCTTTCTTTGGGATTTTTTTTTTTTTTTTTTGATATTTTATTGTGCTTCTATGGCTGTGCAGTGCAGACGGGGCCGCACAAAAGAGCCAACTTGACGAGCACAATGGGGAAGAAACAGTGGCTTCAACAGTCCACAGGATGTGTCTCAGAAAACTTTACTCCCTGACAATATGGGAAACTTCTTTTCCCAGTCATGTAATTGAATGGAAATCCCCATCCTGTGGAATCTCTACGTGTTTATGACATTTTTATTGTTCTCTCAATTCCCTCCTTGTCCCTGAAAATTGAGGTGATGTATATGGGAGCTGCTCCTGGTTTGTTGAAACAACCGGGAATGGGAACATTTTCACTTTCAGCTTAATTAGTGCAAACATTTGCTGTGATTTTATCGTCTGCGTTTACGACTCTTTGACGACGACTCCTGCAACACTAATTTTATACGAAGATTTAAATCACTTTACTCCCTTATCAATAGCTCCTGTGAACTTAAAATTTTTAGCTATTCATCTTATATTTATATAGTAAAAATTTATTATAAATTAAGTTTTGTCGAATTTTCGAGGTATTTAAAAATTAATTTATTATTATTATTAATTCGTACCGCGTTATACGGAAACCGTGTTATGAGACTCTAAATTAATTCATATATTCATATATTTTATTTAAATTTTTTACTTTTGTCAAATTACAGAAAAATTGACTTTAAAATTAATTTATAATATGTAGTTGTATCACAAAAATGTCTTGAAAAATCGATGATTTGACTACATATTAAAAAGAGTTTGTTGAATATATTTTAATTAAAAGATTTTGCTTTCATTCTTCTTAACCGTAATATTTAAAAATATTTTTAACGTTATATCCACTCAAACGACATTAAAGTTTCAAAGGTCTTTCCCCAAAATCTATATACATTAATTAAGAGCCTTTGTGCGAAACCAAATTTACTCAGCCTCAAAATTGCGAAATTAGTGCCGAACGAGAGGCAACCGTCTGAGGCAATTTCATAGCAGCTTTTCCAGAAAACTTCCCAACATACCAAAAATATAGGAGCCTCTTGCAAGTTTATTCATCGCTCGAGTCCACAAAATCTAATGACCGTCAGTTTAAATTCGCCTTTTTGCCACTAAATTGTTCATTTATCCGAAATATCTAACCAAAGAGTCACGCACGGTAGTCGTCCGGTGTAATTAAGCAGTTTTCTCTTCCAAAACTTGATGATAATGACTTTTTCCTGGATTAAGGTATTTTGGGGAACCATTTGGTCCCACTCCTCTTAATTCCCGAAATTGCCCTTGTATCACCACCTTTGCTCTTCAGGTTTCAGGTGACTTAATAACAATGTGTTCCACTCCTTCGGTTCGGTTTAATTCACTTGGGGATTTGCGAGGCACTAACGTCGGGAGCTCTAAAATTTTCAGCACAAACAAGGAGAGGCCCAAAGATTGATTAAACCTCAAATTGTTTCTGATACGGGAAATCCCCAAATCCCACAAGTCGATGAAGCAAAGGGTGTACAAAATTGAAAGGACATTGTGTCTCCATGCATATCCCATAACCTGGTTACCGGGAGTATCCCTCCCAGTTTGGGGTTTTTGGTGCGGGTATTGGGGTGGTCTGACACCCCACAGCTCCCTCAAGCCCCTCATCTATGATAAATGGAGACCAAGCCCATGGCTGGGTCGTCATCGTCGTCGTCGTCGTCGGCGGGATGTGAGAAAAAATTTTAACGCTATCCCGGCATCCAGAATGATAAAATGGGATAACTCAGTCCCTGGTCCTCCGCTCTCGCAGTTCATCCATCTAAGCTTGACCCAGTCATTCATCGCATGTTATGAAGATCGCACCGGGGTCGCACACCATGTCCTCAAAAGCCGTCCGGGAAAGGCGTCCCGGTCCCGTGTTTTCGGCGGGAGCTTCTTGTAACGTCCCTATAATGAAGGTATAAATGCTGAAAGTTTGATGATATACGGCCGGCGGAGATTTATGGCGGCAACGGTGTGTCGGGCGCATTATGTACTTTATTACAGGTGGAGGATCCATTCCCAGAACCCCTGTGCGGCAGACGGGAGAGGGGAATATTTATGGGAAGACAGATTGCCGCTACAAATTATTTGTTTATTTCTCTTTAAAGAGCTGCGCAGAGCTGAAGAGGCTTAGGGACAGAGACGAGGAGGAGGGATTTCATTAAAATTTCATGCATATATTGATCAGAGTACATCACTAGAAAACCAGAAAACAATCTCCTTTCGTACGATAGATAGAGCTTGCAACGATATGAAATACTACATCAGATTAACTTGTAGAGAATTTTATGCTCTACAACTTTTACATAAACTATAAAACATAAATGTAATTTACAGCAAAGAAAACGAGATATTTACAAAAATCTGGTCATGAGACTTTTGACCTAACTTATAAAATGTCATAACAATGATTTATACAAATGTTCAGCTTATCTTTAATTCCGAGGTTAAATCCCTATTTGACTGGCCTAAAATTAGATTGAAGACAATTAAAATTTATGAGGCTTGTCGTGTTAACTAACTCAAATACCACAAGGAAGTGCAATCTCAACCTTCCCTCCTTTGAGTAATCCCCAATAAATTGATTCGCACAATTTGATTGAAATTGATTACGGAAAATGGGAGCTATCGTGCCCCACTAGAGCCGTACATAAAAAAACTGCAATCCGCCGCAACTTTTTGACATTTTGACCATCGCCTCCAACCACAAATTCGACTGCAATATTGGCCTAATTGATGCATAAACGAAGTAGGCCCCGAAAATTTTAAGAATTCCGCAAAATTCACTCTTCACTGCGGACATGAAGAATTAATTGATAAAATAAAGTAGAACTTACCAGAATTCCTTTCTACAGCCTGAAAATCCCTCAAAATGCGCTAGAAAAAATCACTTAAACCAACACTTCGAGTTATCAAAAACGAGAAAACACGTGAAATCAAAATTAATTTTCGGTAAAAACAAAACCGCTAATCCGCGATACGCCCGAGCCTACCCCGAGGTTTATGCTGGAATAAAATGTAACGCCTAGCGGCGTTTGAAAGAGAATTAATCTATTTATTTATCATTGAGAAATTGTGAAATTAATTGTACTTAGTTTAAGGTACTCACAAATGCTTTTAAATAACTTTTTTCCCAGAAAATAGTTAACAGGAAATGAGCACCACGCGGCAAATCGCAAGCGACTGACAGCACTGCTTTTCTTATTCTTTTTTGATTTTCATCTGCATTCAAAAAGTTACCATAACCTTGGAGGCGCACGGTGGCGCCCCCCCGTTTTTCTTGTTAACAAATAATATTAAATATGTATTTAGGTTTTATTAGCTGATATTTAGGTTTTATTTAGTTGATTTTTTTTAATCATATTTTTTAATGTCAGTTTAAACCACTTCTTTGTACATAAAGTGCGATGCCAATATCAAGTTTTTGGTAATTAAATCAGAAATTTAAAGAAACAATTATTTTTTAGTAAAAATGGTTAATTTTTTTTTTTTTTTGATTTTAAAGTAGTTTTGAATTTTTCTTTTCAATATACTACATTTCTTCAAAAAAATAAATAAATTAAATAAAACTGTGATATGTAAGTTAAAGCTGTGTTTGCGGAATAGATACTTGGTAATTTTTATGAAACTAAAAGAATGAATAGCTTACTCATGTAAATTTTTTAATAGCTGGGGTATCAGCGGCTCAGCAACTAAATTTGTGATTGTGGAAAGATTTTATGTATACGAATTATTTAATTGTACAAGCAATTTCCCAAAATCTTCCTATCTAATAATCTCACCGAAACTCTTTAATAAAGTTGCTAAAAAACATTTTAGTTACCTTCAAATTTAATTAATTTTTCCGAACATCAAAATAATTCGATTGAGTTTTTCTATCGGATTAATTTAACTACTTTGAAAGAAAAAATTAATTGAAGTTAGATGCTACTCAAATGAAATTTTTAGCAACTTTATTAATGAATTTTTGTCAAAAAGAGTTAAAAAAGCACTTTTCCATTCGATTCGAACATATTCAAAAATAAGGCTTGAAAAAGGGAGTAAACACCTTCGAAATGGACTTCATTAAAATTTCTAACAAAAACGATAAAGGCTCATATGTAGTAGCAATAGGCAATAATTGTCTCGTTCGCAACGAGGTACCAAGCGCATTAATTTTAAATGATGTTTACAAATCGAAAGAGCAGATTTCATAACATATACGTTTTGCTGGGCTTTAAAATTTCTTATTAAGATCCCGAAGTTAAAGCATTATTTGTATTATTGTATTTGTTTTATTAAAATATAAAAATTCTGTTACTTTATTGCAACATTTTCCCGAGCTGTAATTATCAACCTCAAAAATAAAAATAAAAATAGGAAAGAGAAATTGAAATCAAAATTTCCATTAATGGCAAAAGCTGCTTTTAACTTTCAAAAAACTGAATAATTACGTGTATGCATGCATGATTCATTTGATCAAAAATAATTTGAAATTTCTTCTTCCGCCTCTTTAACTCTCGTCTATGACTTTTAAGGCTTCCTGTTTACTTTGCAAACTTTTTCAATCCATGTTATGAAGATCGAGTAGGTGAAACACGTGCCATTTAAATATAAACACGTGAGGTATGAGTTTGCGTATGAATAAAATAGGTAATAATAAAATATTAGTAGCATATATTAGGTAAATTGTTGAATGTCTTCCTACAGGTAGGGGAAAGAATTTATAATAAACATATTTTGCTCTCGAAATACATAGCTGCAATTTTCTGACTAAGTAAGTCAAAAATAAAAGTTTATTTAAATCAGTTCTATTTCCGTTTTCGTCCGAATTTAATAAAGGGGCCGAGGAGTGCTACCTCGACTTTTCCAGGATGCCTGGAATGAGTGTGATTTTTTCTGACAATTCATACGGAGTTCCTTCCGCAAGTACTTGGCAGAAGCGGAACCCGCCACCGGAAGCCCCCATCCGTTCGACTCAATCCAATTTACTTAGAGGCAGAAGCGGAAGGAAATCATTTCAGAGGCTGGCATCAGGACCAGGTACAAAATCTCAGTGCGCCGTACCACCTGAGGAGGTACGCCACTGAGGTAGGTATAGGGCTCAGGTATTTGAACAACCTGAAAAAGGGTGGGGGATGATGATGACGTCGGCACATTTATTCCCCCATATGAGAGATGTCCTCCTCCCAATAGGCAAATTTATATTCGTAGAGACGTCAATAAAAGTTTCGTCGTGACAGTTATTCCAGGGGCTGACTTATCCCTATGTCATAAAGGGAACATGGCGCGAGCAGTGGCGGCGGAAGAAGCGATGGTATGGTGGTGGGACACACACTTCGCTTGCCCGTACATTTCCCATTTTTGTGTACTCTTCCGATGACAAAATTTGATTTCGGGGCTTATTTGATTCACATCCGCCGAGAGCAGAGGCGGCATGAATGCTGCGAAACTCCTTTACTTTAAAAGGGAAGGCGACGCCGACGTCGTCGGGGAAACGGCAGCCAGGAACCTCCGCGGAGACATGTGTCCCTGCGACCGGATCCCGGGTTCCCAGAAATGCGGTCGAGAGGAAATTTCCATTTGATATATTATTTCTGGGAATATGTTTGACATTCTGCCAATTATAGTTAATAAAACAAAGTGAACATGTTCGGGCCTGTCTGCTTGCTGTCTGAGCGGCTGCTGCTGTTTCTGCTACTCAGGGTATAAGAGGTACCCTGTACCAAAACTTTGGGTAAGATGTTTATTTTAAAGGAGATTACTCACTGAAAAAATATAAACTTTAAAGTATTCACAAAAATTATGAATACTTTAAACAAAATTTGAGAACTGCAGCGTATTAATAGATCAGGTGTAGCAATTATATGGAAAATACAGAAAACTCTATGCCAAAAATTATACAATAGTATGGAGTTCTATACCCTAATGGCAGGCCACCCTCACTACTATTGGGACTAGATAGGTCATCAATATATTTTTAAAATATATTTGTAAATGCATGAGTTTTAAAAGCAAATTTGATGAATGCTATTATATATTTATATTGTATTTAATTATCTCTTTATTTAATTAAAATAACTTAAACCTAACTTACTTTAAATTCATAAAGATACAAAAAACACAATGGCTTTATTTAAAAGAAAAAATTATTGAAGCTTATATCCGACTCAGCTAGAACCAATTCCTTCTGTCTTCTACTGTCCAGCATAATTTATCAGAACAGGTTTGGAACTGGAGCACTTGATTTATTTAAAAGTTTTCCTCTTTTAAATTTTTTAACGATTTCCCAGCGAATATTTTTGACTTATTGAAGCTGACAAAATGCCTTCCTTTGCAAGTCCTTTACGCGAAACTTTTCCTATTTCGAAGGCATCCAGAGTATGTCCGGATTTCAGAGATCTTGAAAGAGGGAGAGCAAGACGCTTCGAAACTTGAAACTATCCCTTGGCCCCATCCCTCACCATCTCTTGCGCCTCACTCCTCAATCCTTAGCCCATTCGAATAAAGTTAAAAGTTTTTCCATATCCCCCAAAAGTTTTGACAAACATTCAGCTAAGTAAAATTTACAATCTCGAAGCAGTTCGAACTTTACGAGGTTCGGTTCGCGCTTGATGGGGGTGCGGCGGCGGCGGGCAAATTTCGCCCCCGAGAGTCTATCGAAGTACAACGAATGTGCCTCCTGCCTTGTGGTCAAAATAGTCCCGAAGTTTATCCAGTGCACCCAGACGGGCACCTCTGGACTGGAGCTAGGGCTGCTCCTCTTGGACGGGTTATGGGTGGGCTCGGGGATCGCTGCAATGCATCGAGCAGATTGCAAATTTGCATTTCGGAATGGCTCCCGAAGGGCTCCAAGCATATAGGGGGAGGGCGAGTGGTTTTTTATGTTAATCGAGCTGGAGCACCGCAGACGAGATGTAAAGTTCCCAAAGTGCTTCGAAAGCAATCGAATGTGTCCGATCAATTTCTGATATCTTCCCCACTCTGGTTGGATGAACACACACAAAAATTTCGCTGTTTCTATACAACGATACACAGAAAATATACCCTTAAGTCAAAATTTAAATTCAACAAGAAAACGGACAAAAAAGGTGTTTTCTAAGAAAAGTTTTTATTTCAAAATAATCGTCCGCCATATTGAATTTCGTATTCTACTAGACAAACCCTTTCATTTGATTCCCATATCAGGGGGGTTGTGAAGAAAAATGTACTCCGCCATCTTGGAAGTGTCCACCATATTAAATTTAGAGAGATGTGACTTACAAACGTGTGCAAAATTTCAGCGTGTTAGGATAACAGGAAAGAGTTAAAAATTCATTTAAATAATGCTTTCTGATGAATCTTTAACTACAATTTCAGAAAAATATTAAGTAGATCTAAGAGCCCTAAATACATTTTGCCAAGTTTTTTGTGCCAATTGATATTTTGTATCTTTAAACAGTGATTTTTGATAGTATCCTTAACTAAACAGTTTTGGCAACAATCAAGTAACGCGTCAATATATCATCTACCTCAAGCATTTTACTAGTAAAGGACTGCTCCCGTTTTCCCGATGAAAAATTCGGGATAGGTGGGACTACGGATGCCCAAAGGAGCCCGATATGTATATAAGATGCATACCACCCTCTCCCGAAGACCAAGACGGAATCTCCGTAATAAATTGATGCAATTTCTCATCTCGTTGTCTGCGACTTTGTTCTTCACGGCTATGATGTATTACGTAATTTATTGCGAACGATTTACGTGATAAAAATGGCGAATTATATTTTACAATCTGTCGAGCTGGGGCCATTCCATTTTCAATGTATTTCGACATATTCGAGGGATATTTTTGCTCGCGGCCATGGACGAAAGGATTCCTTATAACAAATTATTTTTGAGAAAATTTGACGGTTTAAAAAATTGCTACAATAGTCCCGAGTCCGGAATGTGGAGGATTCCAAAATTATCCTCTGTATTGTATGGCGAGTGTACAGGAAGAAAACGAGGAAGAATAAGTAAACATTGGGATTTTGGAACAATCTTCAGCTATGAAGGAATATGCGCATTTTACCCACAGCCACTTGCACTTCTTGCGATGAATGAATACGATACGATTTAGGACAGGAGTGCCGCAATTATTATAAAATACTATTTTGCAAAAATGTCTTCACTCAGATGCGAACAATGCCAGAAGAGGACGACTCAATTTTCTTAAAGCTGTGGCACTGTGACACAATTGGGCAAATATATTTTTTATTATATCCATGTACATTGTATATATGTATATGATACACATACTATATATATTCATATATCCTAATCGATGAGATGCGATTTATTTTATATTTTTCGACATATTTGTTTAAATTGGTCATTTTCTTATGAGCCAATTTTGCGCAATATACATATTTAAAGGAGCAAAAACGTGAAAACAAATTTGGTTGAATCATGGAAAAGATTTTACTAAAATATATTTTGGTACCTAATTAAGTGGTAAAATATTTTTGTTTGAAGTAATAAAGTCTTAGAAGTTTATGCAAAATTCAAATTTTTTCGAAAGAGTAGCATTTTTTTCTAAATTACTTAGGTAATTTTTATTTTTGACCTCATATACCACATAGTTAGAAATGTAACATACTTTTATACTTCCTTATGTCATTGTGGAATTGAATTTGGAAATAGGGTGACATTTTGATTTAATCAAATTACTCACATATACAGATATTTATCAGATTATAAAAGACATCCAACGTTATAAAATTGTGATGCTGCTATTTGCCAAAATTATTCTATTGGACATGCAAAGCTTGTTGTAGCGAAAAATAAAAAATTCAGAATCTAATTAACTTCAGTTTCTAAGTTGTCAGACTGCAGAATAGCCACTTCAACTTCAGGAGGGGGAGGTGGGAGTCCATCAGAAGTTATACACCGAAACGTTCCCTTTGGAAGTAATTGATTCAGAGCAGAAATTTATCCCTCTCGGCCACAGAAGCAAGCGTGCCTGGCCAAGTAATCTAATAAAGACATAACGATGAATCCTAATGAAGGTTGGTGCTACTTTAGCCCAGCAGCTGATACTCCTCGACCAAGGCGAAGGCACCTCTGAAGCATTTCTAAATGAATTTATCCTTCGTGGAAAATATTTGAGGCGGTCTCAGTTAGTTATCCGGCTGAATTATATGCATTTATAGTGGAAAAAGGAGAATTCCACTCAAACAAGTTGGCAGCACTGCGAAATTTGAGTGCTTTTCATCTTGCAGCGGACTTTGTGCAGACAACCAACACATTTTCAACTACGTCGTTTCCAGGGACATGGTACATGCGTATTTTAGAGTTTCGTTAATATTTCGATTCTTGATTTTTTATTTTCCATTTTTTAGTTGTTTAATAAATAATATGAAACATTTACGAACATTTATTTAAGACAACAACTCAAATTTATTATACTTGTTTTTCGTAGATTTAGAACACTTATGTATAATTACATACTGAGTTTACCCAATTTTTCAATATTTTAAAACCGAAAATAATTTCTGATAGAATACAAAACCATCATACTATAGATGAATGAACTCACATTCCAACTCTAACCATAAATCTCTCATTGTACATATGTACATATATAATGTTTTTATGTCATCTGTGAAGTATAGGTCTGGAATAGAGTAGAATAGAATTCTATAGAACTCTCATATGTTTCATGTTCAACCTAAAACTTTTGATAAGCTTTAAATGTAGTCGATTTTGATCTTTTGATAAATTCTCTATTGTAAATCAAAACCTAAAAATATCAGCAAACGTTCAAAGAAACCAATTTAATGATATTCAAAAAAATTTCTTTTTCAAACACAAGTCAAAAGTGGCGTGTTGATTGTAATTTTAATTGGAATTTTTATATGAAATTGTGAATGATACATAATATGGTACACTAACAACATTTTCTCTGAGAGTTAAGTTAAAACTTATTGTGCTTGACGTGAAGTAATATCTTCCTATTTATTTCAAAAATAGCTCTCCTGGAGTTAAAAACAATATTTCTATATTTTTTCTGACACATGAGATTTTTCCTGGGCTCCCAAAAAAAGGGATGTTGTACCATACCTATACAACATCCACAGAATTCTACTCTTGCTCAGTGGTTGCTTCTATCCTGACGAAATTAAATTCAAACACTCACGTCCCATGGCGCACCATAAAATAGAAAAATGTACGAGTCCAGCCAGCCAGAAGACGTTATCTGCTCTGGGATATAATTTCCCGCCATCCTTGTGTTCGTCTTAGCTGCGCCGCATATCGAAAATTAGCATAATTTCAAGATAAGGAATTTCACAGAAAAAGCAAAAATTCTGCATAATGCAAGCGCGGAGGAAAATTGTAAAATTTATTGCTCGATGGGAGTAAAATACGCGGAAACCCAACTGACTTTAAGATACGACCGAAAACGACTTGGTTATGCGATACTAATAGATGCACCAACGATTTATATATACAAAGATAAACGAAACTTTTATTCATATCTTTTTCTACGAGTAGGGCGCTTTTCTCCTTCTTCGAAATTTTCAATCAATTCCTCAAGTTTTCTCTTATTTTGTTTATTCCTCGTCAACAAATTCTTCGACTTTTCAATGAAGTTCATATTAACTTCAATGCGCTCCTCCGCAGCTTCTTTTGCTTCCATAAGAAGTGTGCTTTTTTCTCCAGGATTTTTTTAAATCAATTGAAGTACTGTTTCCATCAGCGAATCTTAAAATTAGGAAAAATATTATCGGTCCAATGTGTTAGAGATAATACTAAATTACTAAACACAAGCATTTTCAGTATATAAGCATTTAAACAAAACCGGAAATAATAATTAAATAAAACGAATCTTAAAAGGAACAAGGAAATAAAAGTAAAGTGCCCGGGGTGAAATTTACTGCAGACTGTACAGTTATTTTAATTATAACAATATTACTTGTTGATCGGAATCTTCTAAGTTGATACGAAGTAAACTTACCGTTTGTAGGTTAACCGCTTTAGCATATTTAAGAAATGAGTTTAATATTATTTTGGATATCTATATTTTTTCTTTTTTAATCTGTCTACATAAAATTAACGGAAGTTTTATCAAAATTAATTTGTTTTGTTGAAAATATTTACTTTTCAAAAATTTTAAAAACTGAATTCCTGAATAGACTCCTGCATTAGGTAAACGCAAAATACATACATGTAGTCATACATAGTCATAACAACTCAAAATTGCACAAGTTTTCTTCGTCTTATGTTTATAAAATGTCTAATCTTATTATTGTTAAGTGGCATACTATTAATCTCATTTTATTTATCTATTAAAAAATTATATTTCTAAATTTTCCGTTGTTAGACAAACACTAACCATGGCCACCTACAAACCCTCGTAAAAATGAATTTCCTGAAACATTCCTTAACGATTCTTTGGTATCACAATTCAGTGGTATTTTCATGCAAATTTTTTTTAAAGAAATTTAAAAAGGAGATAATTAAAAGTGAAAGCAGCACCGTTCCTGCCTTTCATCAGCGAATCAGCGACTACCGGTTTCCCTTAAAATATCTTGCGCAATCCTTGACCAAATAAAAAGCATTGAAGAACCCTGGATCTGATAATAAGATTAAATTCATGGTGTAACTGTAAGGGGACGCAAGAAAATGTTCTTCGGACTGAACGCTGAATTTTACCAATTTTAGACAGGATTAATTGTGTAATTCAACTCATGCAATTTTGTTACTTGAATTCGCTATTTTAAAACATACCTATATTTATATACGTACATTTCGTTACAGAGAACTCATTTCAATTGTATTCTGTAGACTGAATAAATAACTAAATAAATAAATAATTTCGGATGCAAAGCAATTTAAAACAAAATTAGTGTACTTAATTTCCATTTTGATCCAATCTTAGCACGCGAATATTTCGGACGAAATCCCATTTAGCGGGACCACTGCATGGGTGTCGCATCCCGCAAATACCAGAAGCTTGTTATGTTTTGCATGGTAAACACAACCCAAAACATGTTTTCGATTTTGACTTAAAACAAAGCAAAGTTCCAAATTAACCGAACTGATATTGATCCGCGTGCTTAATTAAGACTCTAAATAAACAAGGAAACATTCATGATTCATCGGTTGAGAATCGTATTGAATTTGTCCAAAAATGGCACGATAGTGGTCACACGGTGTTGGTGTATGACCTATCAAATAAAAAAGCAGGTAACATCCATAAAAACGCACCCCGAACGATTAATGCGGGGCTCATAGAATCCAATAAAATTTCTATTGACACTACGCCCTGAGTGCACGGCACAGGTATGCGAGGAGAAAGTTTGCCATGGTGTTGCAAACAAAGGTCCCCCAGCCTCCCCAATTTGATATATGAGTTTTGGGAAAGGGTGTGAAATAGAAAATCCATAACTCAAATTTTCTGATAAAGTTTCGGTTCGAAAACTAATTTCGACAACGCGTGGGACTTTTGAATGGGCTCTGAGTGTGCCCTTTGTGTTTGCGAATTCCAGTCCAATTGAATTACCAGGAAATTTTGCATGGAATTTCGTTAATGCTGACAAGATTTTTCAATTTATATGAAAAACGGGTGGCATACGCCATGGGTCTGATTAAGTTTTAATTAAATTCGCTTTATTTCTGCCACCAGGTATAGAACTAAAAACGGATGTAGAACAGTGACTTCTCGTTCGGGTTACCAGAAAGCCTGTCAATGGCGTGCTCAGGAGCAATTAGAGCACAATCAAACAACGCGACTAATTTCGCGACTAATTAGAATAAATTTCAGGGGAGCAATAATTGCAACCTATAGCAAATATTTCGAAAGAACTGCCAGAAACGGTGCCCCATTCCACACATGCAATCCAGCCATCAGGATTGGGAACAGAAATAGTTTCTGAACGGGCTCCCCAAGACCTATAAGGAATAATTTCAGAGCGGGAGGCCAAAATAACACACAATGGAAATCCACAGGAAATATGTCTGTGCATTCGCCGCTCGTAATGATTCCCGTGGGCTTAGATGTGCATTTTTATTCGTTTGCATGTGATTTCTTCTGGTGGATAATTTGCCCTCCACCCTTCTATCCCTTAACCCCTTCCTCCGAACCCCCAGTCCAAATTGGGAGCCTTTCGAGTAACGAGCAACTGGCATGGCCGCCCTTTCAAACAAAATGGAGTTTACGCAAACTATAGAGCGTTGCACTTTGCAATTATTCGGCATTATTCCGGGTAAAGCTGGAGATTTACGGGGCCACAGCTCCTGGTCTAGTTGCTTATTAGGGACCGTTTGTAGTGCAGCCCTTGCGGGAAGGACCATAGCCACTAAATGTGGGACTATTTTTTTCCCAAGGTGTTCATTAGCAGCTCCACTGCGACGCTAATGAAACAAAAGTTCAACTGAGCACGCTCCACCAAAAAGTCAGAGGGAATGTCGTTAGGTCTGCAGAAGATATCTTTTAGTTTTCTTGGTAATTCCTCCAAAAAACATAAGTTTGTGCGATTTAAAGATGTTCCATAGTGCCATCAGAATGGGATTGGGAAATGATCTCTAGATTTATAAAATTTAATCAGATCCTTTTACGCTGGCTTTCGGTCCAGAGTCCCTTTTTGTGATACTCTAAAGATTTAATGAATACCGAGAAGCTTACTTTACTCAAAATATGGCATTTAGGTCTGTAAACTCGTTAAGAATCTTCAAGATTAAATGGCATGAAAACTCTTTATCCAAAACCAAAACACCATTCCAATTAAGTTACTATATTGTTGCTCGCTGAATTTTGTATTTAATGAAGAAATGTTAAACTGCTTAAAATTCTGGACTCAGAAAAATGGTATTGTAAAATCATATCAAATCAACCTTTTTTTTTCTAGTGTAAAATGTTAGTATATAACTTATATAAGATTAACATTTTAAGTTATACACCATTTTTATTTGAGAGCTTCAAATAAAATTTACATTTTCATTGCATATTTATTGAAAGAGATTTTTAACTATATTCTTGAAGAACCATACATATACATATGTATGTATGTAGTTCGATTGACTTTAAAATTATATTCTCTCAACTGTCATAGAGATGCCAGAACTATAACTATAGAGTCCTTTACTATATTGCAAACATTATTGATATCATGGCCATTTTATTGCCTTCAAATCCATAAAATTGTTGCACTGTGTAGCATGGATATAGTAATTCTTTATTCAGTTCTATAAAACTACAATTTTCGTAGTATTTTTAAAACATGAGATGATAATATCATAGACATAGAGTCTACATATAGTCTACTTTTTGAAGAACCTTTTGAATACCTAAAGTCTAAAGACTATTCTATCAAAAAACTGTTTTACCAAAAGATCGAAAAATTTGGAACGACCTTCTATAACTATATTAAGAAACGGGTTTAAGGGATTACCATAGGACATTTGGAGACCTATGCATAAAATTATCGAATGTTTAAAGGCTTAACTGACTTGTCTGATTTGCAAGCAACAAAGACTCTCGTCTAACTTCGAAAATTTAGAATCGGCGCACAGACTTTATAAAAACTCTGTCAAGTAACTTTTTCAACTAATACATATGATTTTTAGGTTAAAACGTTTTGATAAGACGATAATTCGTATTAACTGTCATGGCCTGAAATTATACCTAGAAAACTCGAAATATTTTTCTTAAACCGTATTTTTTCCAATTATTTGCGTACGCTCTGTAAAAAGAAATCTCAATTTAGAGGTATCCCAATTCGTATCAAGCTCAAAATCTCCCTGGAGCCAATTCGCTTGAAATGTCGGAGTCATGCATAAAACCTGAGGCGGCCTTCGAAATCACATTATAGGCCTTGATTTAGAAATTTAGCCCTATAAAGCTTGTGATTTTTACGACCTAGGGTTTTTCGACATTTATCCTATCGCAAGTATACTTTTACCTAACCGCCTTGGACCCTAACCCACCGTCAGACCATACATAAAATTTGGAACACTTCAACTCCTGGCGTACACCGTCAAACGTGTAATTTTCCTCCCGAAAATCCATCCCCTAAATTGTAGGACTGAATTTTTTTTTTTCTTGAACATTTTCTTTTATCGCTCGCGTGGTTCGAGCAGGAATTATGTTGGGAATCTCCCGAATCCCCACAGTCGAAATTGTCGAATTAAACCAGCAGGATTCCAGAAAAAAACGTGAATTGGTCATTCAATTCTTCTACATAATTTGCTGGGAGCCAGAAAATAGGTGGATGATGTGAGGATGGGGAGTGGATTCTGGTCGTATAGGATTCCTCATCTTGGACCAGCATCCCCCAGGCACTATAGGAACTTTTGATCAAACAAAATTCCTTGGCCTTTGTACTGGGGATGCTATGTGTGTACTTTCAAGGGAGAGCCAGGTGGGGCCCAGGTGGTCAGGTTTAGCCCACTTGCACCGGAGAACTATTCAATTCGAGGGAAAAGTTTCTGTAATCATCCAATCGTGCCGCAATGGAAGACAAAAAAAATATAAATCCCGTGAATCAAAATACTATCGAGTATCGAGGCCGAGAGGAGGTTTCAATTGATTGGTTTGCTATTGGGTAAGTGGCTGCTATTCCTTTGAGAGCGGCTCTCGGCCGCTCCCGGTCTATTCACAAGGATTTCAAAGTTTTAAAGTTTCCTTCGGAATTTTGTATCGGCTTCTTAAAAGTTTTATACTTTCTTCTTAATTTCGGTATATTCGTTCGACAATTCTCTAGTTGCCGAGTTGAACGTCATCAAAGTGGTTCCTGATCGGTCCCATAAATATCCGCCCTAAAGAGCAGGGCTCTCCCATCCATTGGAGCTCAAACCAGGTCGATTTATAGTGCTCCACATCCGGGCATCAATCCGGCGATTTATCGCAACCAAACAGGAGTTCGCATATAAAACTTTTCGGTAGGGGATACAATGCAATAAATGCAAAGATCCCGTGTATGTGACCTGCATCGGATCTGAAATTAACAATTCCCCTGAAGGCATCGCCTGGACCGAGATGACATAAATCAGAGCAATGCACCATAATTGAAGTTCACGGCACGGAATCGAACCAGGGCCCCATATCCATCCCCGCACCTATTTCTATTTTACAGCACATGATTACGTATTCATTTCGCATTTCCTCGAGGAAAATGGAAGGAGCTCTACAAAAAAATAAAATAAAATAAAATAGCATGCGAACAAATACGAAATCGAAGTTGAATAGAAACCTCAAGGGACCAAATTCAGATATCCCTGCGTGCAGAATGGGCTCAATCTTAAGTCCTGGCTAAATCATTTGTCTCAGCGCAAAGTTGTTTCTCATGTTTCAATTTGAAATCATCACACTGCTAGAGGTGTCACGGAGACATATATTTTTGCAAATGTGCTGCGCCCCAAGACCCGGCAGAAAGGTGTCGCTTTTCCTTTGAGAAACTGCTCCTCGGCAGGTACGTCTACGTCTGTAGCGTGCAAACGACCTCGTCTCGAAATTGAGTTCCTCGAAATGTTCAAGTTTAGCTCTAATATGACGAGAGGTGAGGGGTTGAGAACCATTTTTGGGAAAATATGGGACTTTCCACAGTTTCATAGAATGGGACCATATATCGGGCTCCTCTGGAGGATTTGCGATCGATTGTTCAATTATTTTGGCTCTCTGAATACAAAGTTGAAATTCTCTTACAGAAAAGTTTTCTTTTCACTTACGAATCTAAACTGTAACCAAAAAGGAATAAATTTTCTTAAAAGGGTTTGATATTCTTTATAACATTGGAAATACCATTGATTTAGCTGCGTTTTTTTTATCATTTTTGTATATGGTTCAGGTTAGATAGCAAATTTCGCATTGAATTGACATTTAAAACCCCTCACGTAAATATATCTAAATTTTAAATTTGGAAAAAAGTACATCAAATTGCCGTAATATATTTATCCATCTAAACTTTAAACCTTAAACCACATAAATTTTTGGATGACGTAACTGTTCACAGCTTTTAATACAGCGTTAAATTTTCTCCTAAACCTAGAGCTGGAACCGATTTGAAAAAAGCATAATTTATTATCTCAAAAATGCATTGTTCAAAATCGAAATTAAACCTACAACTATTTTATAATAAAGGTAGATTAATTCAATTGGGAATTATTATATTGATAAAATCGTTATCGATTTTTTTGATTTCAAACATTATTAAGTTTTTATCATTTTATTATACAATCAAAAACAAATTCATGAAAATCACATCGATTTTTATTTCCTGCCTTCACAAAAAGTCATTCATTTAAAAATCGTAAAGTGTTGTTGCAAAAAGAAAATAAAATTGTTTGTAATCCCACAATTTTTGATGAAAAATTTGAATAAGGTAAGGTAAAGAGAAAGTTCACTTATGTGCCATTTTAGATTATAATTCGTCAATGAAAGAAGGTAGAAGTGGAGGTGTAATGTTATTAAAATTTTATACACTTATTGATCAAAGAATCTAAAAAATAAACTTGACCATTTTATCTCCCTTAAGGTGTACACTTAGCCAGAGGGATGACATAAAGTACGAGAAAAATTGAAGATACATTTTATCAGAAAATCCAATATTCCGAATGGTTCTCCATTCCGAGGAACCAGTTCATTTGCGTATCAAATTACAAGAAAAATTCGCCTTTATGTTCAAAATCCCAAACAAATTCGGCATCTATTGGCCAGGGCCTGCCATCGCCGGAATCCAATTTCATCGGATAAATTACTCAAAAAAATAAAAAAATAAATAAAAGAAAGAGCGAAGGAGCAGTCCACACATGACAGACATGGGGGAAAATGGAAAAAATCCCAAACATTAAAATGATAAAATCTCCGAAAAAAAGCAGGGCAAATCCCTGGAAAGATAGTGGGCATCCCCCGAGCCGCCCCCGCATCTTCACTTGAGCAATCGAAATAGCCGATGGCATTGGTGTAGGACGGCTAAAAAGTCTCAGAGGGTGCGACTTGGGTTCTCTGGAGAAATGTGTGGTGGTCGGTGCTCCCCGGGGCAAATCTGGCCCCATCTGTCCGATATGGCCATGGTCGACTTCATAAAACATTGACCGGGGGACGCAGAGGTGCTTTTGTACATCAAACATTCTGCCAATAAAATAGTTCCAGTAATATTCGACCGTAACTGGATGATTTATGGCCGCTTATCGAATTTATATCTGTTTTTCCGCATTTCAGAGACGCCCTGTCTTTTCTTGCAGCCACAGCAGTAGCTGGGGCTGGGGGTAGTAAGAAAAGGAACACCAGCCTGGCTGGCAGGACTCCACCGGCATTGGAGCCCCTTTTCGTCCCGTTTGTATAGAGAAAATTTGTATGAAACTCCACGGTTTAATGGGGCCCCCACACAGAGGGCGCACGACGGCAACGAGGGGTGTGGACGCGCCCCAAGGAGACAGTCTGGTCCGGATTTTATTAAATTTCGCATGTCGAGTGGTGCAGCGGACGATAAGGGAAGGAATTTTCAAATAAACAAACAGATTACAGGGTTTGGCCCTGTAATGGGCCCGTTGGCGCGTTAAATTTGCATTTTGGTGTGGTGCTAACGTCGCTGTCCGCAGGCCAGAGATTGCTTGTTTCCACAGATTTATGGGGCTGGAACCCTTTTTTTGAAAAATTCAAATGTAGCCCATTCCAGCGGGTGGTGCCGCGCACCAGATTTTCTTTTCTGAGAATCTCCGCCAAAATTAAATCTGGGAACGAACGATTTCAGGAACTTTTGGACTGAATCAAAATGAAAATCATCACTTAATTGTGCGTCCCGTCCTGTCCGTCCCATTCATACCCCCCACCCCCTTCTCCCCTGGGAACGCCTTCTTTCCATAGGCCCTGGTAGAGGGCCAACATCCCCAACTCGTCCCCCCTTTGCAAAAACCTTCCAAAGCCTTCAGATTCATTTGACCTTTTCCAT
Organism: Machimus atricapillus; assembly: GCA_933228815.1. NCBI lineage: Eukaryota > Metazoa > Arthropoda > Insecta > Diptera > Asilidae > Machimus > Machimus atricapillus. The sequence continues at coordinate 12,403,776 of OW121785.1, forward strand.
TCGTGCATAATTAATCGTAAATAAAAGCTCGGATCCCTCGGCAGCAGTCGCTCCCAGGAATCACAGAAAATATTAAACAACTGAAGTAGCTCAGTCCTTCTGCGGATATAAATTATAATTAAAAAAAGGTCATTAGCTTTTTCGCATATAAAATGCCTAATTAACCCGACGGGCGGCGCTGGATCGCCCCGGAGACCTTGTTTGGTCCAGTCTTTGGGGAGGAATCTACCCCAATTAAAAAATTGTTAACAAATGTTGTTTCGTGGATGCCCCGGACGGACCCTCTCGACTTTATATCATTTCGGCTATTGGGCTGCTTTTTTACTCCCCCGCGGCTCGAGACCTCTTAAGTGTTTAGTTAGTTTTTTTACCGACTTCGGTATGGTGTCACGGCACGTTTTTGGATGGGTTTAGTGGGTAAAGGAGGTGAATAAGGTTTATTTGCTTAGGTATTTTTCAAGGTTTCACTTCCAGGAGGTGGCAGTTCATTGAAAAATGTGATTAAATTGGGTCTTCCTCGACGAAGTAATCTAAATTTGAAAAAGGGATGACACTGATATATGTAAGTACATAATCTACGTACTATAAAGGATAAACAATAACCTCAATTTTATACAAAATTACACAAAAGCTACAAAGCTAGGGTATAGTATAGTATAGCATAATATATTTAACCTAATTGATTGAATAGTATAGTTATTTATATAGTTATAGTTAAAGTTATATTCTACATATTTTCTAGTCATTTTCCTATAATGTTAGCTTCAATTAGAGCTTTTGGATATGAATTATATTTTAATAAGATCGCAATTAAATTTTATAAATTTCTTGACTAATAGATGAAAATGATTATAATAAAAAAAAAGAAATCTACTAATCCGGTAAAAACGATCTTTTCTCAGTGGTTTAGCACTTAGCCATCAGATTAGATTAATTTAAAATACTATATGGAACTGAGAAAATAGCGCTACGATTTTATAAAGTAAATAAAGGTAAACAATTTTCCTCCCGTCCATCTGTCCATCTCTGAGTTTAAAAGTGCATTTTATTTTCGAAGTTCTAGTCGTGGAGTGCAATTCCAAGGATCATCAATCAGCAGCAGTCTCTTGAAGTGCCCAGCAATCAATTGGACAATGTCTGATAAAAACAATCAGAGCGTGAGGGGTACTTTGTCAGAGGAATGAAAAGTGGCATCATCATGTCTTGGAGCTCTCATCCATTTTTACAGTTCTTAACTTGAGCTCAGCTCGTCTTAAAGGAGTCCGGGCAGAAGAAAATTGGATAAAATCATTCCCGGAAGCAGTCTTGAGTGGTGCAGTGATAAGTTATGTTGCATGTTTCATGAAAATCTTCTACTCCACCTTTGAAGGTGTGAGTTTGTAGCTATCGTGGAGCAGGATGGAGCTCCTGAAACACTAGAGTTAGAATGCAGAATATTTCTCGGATCGTAGCCGTAAGGGAGGAAAACACTTCCTCTAATCCCACCCTTATCTGCACACGATAAAACTATCTTTTAGCAGTGTTGCGCTATTTTTTTACATTTTTTCCCCTCTAGTGCGCTTTCATGTATGATTTATTATTTATTAAAAAAATCTTCTTCCCTCTGCGATTTGAACGGAAATGAAATTCTCATTTCGAGGCAAAATGGAATTGAATATGTTGCTGGTCCTAGTCATGTTTATTTTCTTTTAATAGCTCCATTTACGGAAGACTATTTCGTAAGATAATTGACTAGAGAATTTTAAGAAAGTCATTGCCCCCTACAAGCAAGTTGTTTCATCTATCTCACCAAACACACCCCAAAAAAAAAAAATGTTTAAAAAGAAAACCTTCCTTTTGGAGTATCGCGTGATTTATTCTCCATTCAGAAATACTTTATGAGCCTCCGCCCTGCTGCCATTATCACGAAAACAAAAAATGAACAAAATTCTTTGAGGGATGAGCGGTGCTCAGTCTCAATTTACAAGAATATCTTAGAAAATCTTGGAAAAACTCATAAATATTCGTGAGGTACCCATCTGCCGCATCCGGTGTGAGCCTAATTTCTGACAATTTATCTCGCAGGTAATTCGCCAGAATGCACACAGGGAAATTGTCTTTTTCACCAATTAATTGGGGTCATTTCTGGAGTCTTCAATTTGTCTTGTGTGATTTTGAGAGTTGCCTCTTTGCTGTTGAATAAGAACGTGATTATTACTCCCTCGAGCAGAAAAATTCGCAATTTTGAGTAAGACATTCATTTTAAGGTTATAAATGGGCCCTGCTTATTTTGTACAATTTTTCAAGACTTTAGAGATATTTACTTAAGGAATAATCCCTGGTACAGCTTTTTATAAAAGAAAATTAAGTTAAAGCAATTGGGTACAAATATTGTATTTATGAGAGGAAGTGTGAGTACAATTTCATTTTAGTTACGCATTTGCAGTAGGTAATTGATTTCTCAGTAGATATACCGTTTATGTAAAACCTCTCCAATTAAGCCGCATTTTTTTTAAAGTAATAGTAACGGATATTTACTAATTGCCTATAAAGACAACAAAAAACTGATAGAAAACATTAATTTGTTCTTGCTATTATTAAACTTAAACTATACCTACTTTATCCCATAATCAATAGGATCAAGAGGTAGGTACTGTATGTAGGTTTAATTAAAGTTTCTCATTCGATGCATTTTTACCAATCCATTGTTGTTGCATGGTATTGTGTCAAATAGTTTACTACATAAGCTAAAAAATTTGACATTCCGCCATCCCGAATTTCTAAATACTGACAGTCGATTTGAAATTAGCGACCCCAAACACACCCAAGTACCATTTTTTGTGTAAATCGCAAAAGCTCCGCAGATCTACGTTTACCAGAGCCGAGATCCTTTGACCACCATCCAGGTCCATCATCAGATCAGCTCATTGACACCATATTAATATCATTTTATATGATCTTCATAAATTTCTCAAACGTCAGTACAATTTGATAACGGTAAGGGGTCAAATCTTAGATAGTATAATTTGATTAATTGGACGACGGAAAGACACTATACATATACAAGCAATGCCAACTAAATAAAAGCTTGTAATAAAAAGAGGCTAATTTTTAAAATCTAAAAATTTTGTGATATTAAAACCCAATAAATTTGGGTGACCAAACAACAAATCCGAGACTCTGAATGTACTCCACAAAAATTCCCTACCTTGTTTGTATATTGACCACAATTTTGGTTGGTCCGGGGGGCCACTCCTAACAACACACCTTGGGAGTGGAAGCCGCACCCGGTTAAATTCAATACATGGACTTTGGCCACAAAATCTGCACCTCTATTCCGATCGATTTTATTTTATTTTCAATTTTTTTTTTTTTTTCGCCCCGGATAAAGTTCGATCTTTCCGACAATAAAATAAATTACCAGAAGCAGGATCCCCATGGTGGTCCACAGCATCAGCGGGAGCACGAGGCGTGGCCTGCTCGAACAAACGGAGGGAGGGAAAGGCGAAAAAAAATCTACAAAAATAGGGAAATCTAAAACCGCTTCACATGGCATCGAATATTCGATGAAAACCCGAAAGTGATTTTAGGTCACACTATTACTGGAAAATTCATGAAAATCTGGAATTGGAGGCATCTTTGTGGCGCCCGGGCTCGTGTGAAGGAGGCCGTAAAATGAAATTTAATTTTCGAGATTTGTACGGCATCCCCCGAAAGTGTGTCCCTCCGTTTTTGGAGCACTTCGGGGGCAAATTGGAAAGAAACCGGGCCACCACACACTCCAGGCACATTAAACCCGGGACCCCAAATTTGATAGTGCTGCAATACCCGGCCCCATTCAAACTCATGCTCCTGATTCCCGTCCCAAACCTTAAATTTTCCCAGTTTTTTCTTCTTTCCAGTTTCATTTTTTTTTTTCGAGAATGAGGATTAAGGCCGGAATGCGGCAAATTGCCTGTGTCTAAGCAATTTTAAGACGACGGCTGCCAGTGGTTTGTGCCTTAATTGAAAATAACAACAGAATCATTCCTGTAACGTGAAATGCAATTAACTTTTTCCACGCAGATGATAAATGTAATGGAGGGTTACATGGGAGTAGGTAACACACAAAAAAAATAAATAAATAAAAAATTCCGAACTTGAGCTGCGGGGGTAGATCACAAAAAGTCGTCGGGGAAACGAAGAAAGCCGGGAATAAATTGCTTTAACAGTACGCGGCAAATAGGGAGACGAAGTTTTAATTTCGTCCGAGTCACACCACATTGCGTGGCTACTTATATGGCTCCAGACGTGAAAGTTTCACAGGGTGGCTCCGTGGATGGGCACCCGGTAATTAAAACAATGAGCTTCACTTTAATGTAACTTGACTCACAGTGGGTACGGCAGTGAAGGTGATGTTCTTCATTTAATTTTATTTTTATATTTCCTTTTATAAAAGAGTCGCGTAGATAGAGCAGTTTGTGGCTTTTCCCGGTGGTGATGTATGCGGTCGTACGTTTTTGTCGTCCCTTTGAATTATTTTCAAATTAAAACTTTTCCCTGCCCTCTTGGTAAAAGTAACCTGCATTTTTCATATTAAAAATGTATTATACCTATATATACATATATTACGAATGTCCTTTTTACCACAATTCTTCTACTGGACAGCCTTTGAATCAGAAGTCGCGGTTTTCATTTACATATATCCATGATATTTTGTTTATGGCACGAGGTCGACTCTGTGTGCCAATAACTTTCCCGCACATACTTAACTTGATTTAATTTGCAAATGTGAAAAGATATAAATCTGGGACATATAGGATCATAGTTTGAACAAAACTTAAAAGTATGTTTAAATTAACTTTCAAAGAGCTTTACTTTATGACAAGGTGTACAACTTTGGTAATAGTTTTCCCTTTAAAACTTATTATATACTCTCCTAAATGATGACAAAGGCATATCATAAAATATTCTAATTAAATATATGCCCGTTTTGGGAAATTCTGGAACCTAAATGTTCAAAATATTTCTCTAAATACGGATTTTATTTAATCAAATAATAAAGAGCAAACTTCTCTTCCACAAAACCGAAAGTTATTTTGAATTGAGGGATGTACATAATATTGTACTGTGAAATTAACTTTTTGAAGTCAAATCGAGATATGCTGAAATATTTCATAAGACTTAAATTAAGAATTTTATACAGTATTGTATTTATATTGTAGAAAGACTAGAGGTTTTGTAGATACTAGTTTAAGTGCTAACATTGAAAATAATTAGGTAGTTCAGATTACAATTACATGAATTCAAAATTCATACATCTTTTGAAATACCTATATAGAAATTTTCTAAATTCGTCAAGCCGAACATAGGCAGGAGTCGAACTAGTGGTCTTTGGAGTTGCATTCGAATGCTCTGACCGCTTAGCTATATAAAATCTGCCTTACGAAAAGATGTATACACTATAAAATATATAAAAAACAAAGAGCCCCATTTTACTCTACTATGCATTACTTATGATTAAATACAGATTCATCCAAATCTACTGGACATAACACTCAAGAATATTTTGCAACAGTTTCTTGGCTCATACTTGGCGGTCGTAATTCGGATAATAAAGTTTATCGGTTAAAGGGATAAAGAAATACAATCGCCTGGTTAAATTGAAATAAAGCCAAACAATAAACAATATGAAAGAAGCTTGTCTTGCAGTGGGTACTTGAAAAACCACTGCTAGACCGCTTCATGCAAATAATGAGCTCAAAAGGAGGGAAAAAACAAAAGGCCACAAAACACAGAAAAAAAAACAATATTCCGTATTTTTTTTTTATTTTTTTATTTTGTGGCAGCACTTTAAGGAGTCATAAAATGGCGAACAGTAAAAATGCTTCCAGGTGAGCTTGTTTCACCTTGTTATGTCGGCAAGTGTACCTACCACGAGTTGGCCTTCCGTTCTCCTGACGAAAGATTTTTATCGATCGGTTTCCTGAGCTTTTCATGAGCATCAGGGGGTTTGACAAAGGTTTTACTGGAAATTGAAGGGAATTTATGGGAACGAACAAAAAAATCTCAGTATTTGTACTTTTCCTTATTGTTTGGTTTTTCGTTTTTATTTCAATTGTAACTAAATACTGAAAGTATTGTGTTCGAATTCAAAAAAGAACCTGACGATGAACAAGAAAAGAAATTTATGTTATTATGCTTAACATTGTTACTTACATTTAAATTTACAGTCAGCAGCGCTATGTTTATAATATGCACAAATTGAAATTATACTGACTTTTGTAGTAGAAGTTTTTATTAAGAAGTGCCGACTAATGTGGTATTCGTTTTTAAATTTAATTAGTAATAAAAAACGTATTTACCATTTATAATAATAAAACTTGTACTAATTCAGAAAAACAAATTTCAGAAATTCTCAACAGAATCAATACTTAAATGGTCTGAAAAAATAAGTTATGTAATTGTCATCTCAGCCGTTAAGTTATTGTCCTCAAAAGTAAAAAATAAAATGCGTAAAAAGATTGCATTAAATCAAAAAATAAGCATTGAAATAAGCACATAAAGAAAGAAAAATAAGAAAGTGCGTCGCTTTTAAGATTTTATTTTGCCCTCCTTAACAAATCTTGTAGCATACTAGCGTTCATCATCATCTTGGCTTCTACAAGCTTTATATTCGAGATAAATACTAAGTACATCTTATAGCGTTCGTGCCTGGAAAGGTCGTCTACAGAACTCTTAAAGAACCAAGAAAGATAATTCACTTTTACAGCGTGGAAAAAAGGACTGGGAAGTTGCTTACTTTTTATTTTATTTTCCTCTTTTTTTAAAAGACAAGTCGACATGACGACATGTGCATTCAATTAAGTCAAGAAAAAGGAGAAAATTAAGTGAATGAATAGACAGTTAAACGAAGAGAAATAGGATTCTGTTGTAATGTAATTTTATGTTTCTGTCCATTTTCACAACATGAAATAAGAGAAAAACTTGTGTAAAATGTTTATATCCTGTGCGTTAGATATGCTTTGGGCTGTCAGTTGCTAAAACTATTTGAAAATACCTTCAGGCCGAATATGCCTTATTTAGTGAAGCTGACAAAGAAAATTAACTCACTAAAAAAAAAATTCCATGCGAAAACCGCATGAAATGAAAATTCCTCTGGTATGTGACCCAAAATACACCTCTCTCAAACATGCATGGGATAAAAGGTTTTTCTCTTTGGTGCCAGTAAATTTAAAGGAAAAAAGGGCTCAAATTCATACTTTTCCCACAAGACTACGATTTTCCCATTATTCTGAATTTTCAAGAACTAGGTACCCCACGAAAGTTGCTCCAGCTTTTGCCTAGAATGATTTCGACATTTCTGTTCACATCAAATCCTCTTGTACAATTTGTAGCTGCACCCCCGCAAGTTTGAAGCGTACAACTTTGGAGTTTTAGCCCGTACTAAAGGGTCTAGGGCCGGAAGAGTGGAGGGTGGCAAAAATTATCACAACGGAAGTGCATAAAAGGCAGTCATAGCACTGCAATTTCCTTCGTTCATGCGTCCCCCATCCCGCGCGCGGAGCCCGCATCCTTTACCATGGCTCTTCGGCCCTTGCAATCTTCCTTAGGTTACTTTTCCCTTTTATAGCACTCGGGCGTTTCCCGCAGTGGGTTAAGCCCGCCACGGCTTCTGGCCCCCGCAAACTGTTGTTTTTCATATTCCAAAGGATCCTTGGAGCGTTTTCCAGCTACTCCTTTGAGTGTGGCGGAAGTGAAATATTCGCAGAGAAAATATTAAGAAGAAATTGGGGCTGGAGATGAATATTTCAGGCGCTCCAAGTTGCGCACTTAAAGACACTTCAGCTGCTCCTAGTTGTTTCGCAAGGAGCTTGTAATTGTAGCGCGTTCCCCAGTTACCTTCGACAATGTTTTTAATTGTGCGCACAAAACTGGGTCGCAAACTTTCTCGGAATTTTCATTTTCTGACCCGTTTTTTTCACTTGATTTTTAGTAGTTTTCATGAAATTGAAATCGGTAAATGGGCCATCACAGTTCAGAAAAACTTTCCTATACGGGAGTTGAAATAAGAAGCTTTGTGTAATAAATATAAAAATCGTTTAATATGATATAATTGATATATTTAGGTTTTTTTCGTGTCCGTGACCCCCAAAAAGTGCAATCTTTTCAAAAGCAATATAAATCGTAAAGATCGTGAAGTATATTTCCAAAAGTTTAAATTTTAAATAGTAGTAAAAATATTGATACATACACAATTTGAACTAAAAATACACATAAGATTATTTTGATTATTATGATTGCAAAGCAGTAAGAACTAAACGTTTATGGAATTTATACCTCAATTTTAAGGTTCCAACTTTTATTAGAGTAATTTTAATTACTCTCCACTTTAAAAAGACCCTATTTAAATTACACTTTTAAAAGTTGTACGAGTTTTTTAATAACTTAATCGATTATGGTTTATAAGTTAGTAATTTAAAATGTAAAATTCTATAACGCCACATGGCACCGCCATCCAATCAGAAAGATAACTTTCGCAATTGATACTTTTATCAATTCAGAAATTCAGTTTTATATATGTACATTTCATAATAAGTATTCCAACTTAAATTTTTTGATGGGGTGATAAAAATAAAAAATTGATAGATATTTTTTATTGTAATTTTTGCACTAACGAACAATGATGTAGTAATTTTTAATGAATACTGAAATAACGAAAAGAAAGTAGGATATTGCGGCAATACGGAAATCTATAGTACAGTCAGTGGCATTTCTTTGAGAAATAAAATAGTTCAGATAAACAAAAGGAATTATAAGTTATTAACATACATAGATCATCATATATTTACCTACATATCGTTCCAATTATTCAGGGATAATATCTATCGATTTAAGAAAAAAAAAATAGAAGAAAGAACATCGATTTGAATTTAAGCCAGTATAAAAGTGTTATTATATTATAGATAAGTTATACGTAGATAATAAGAACAAAGACTCTTCACACTACTAAACTAAGTTATCTTTCTGTTCCTGGAACATATTTTACGAATATTTCCCCTGAATGCGGTCGTTGACTGTGGATTGGATACAAAAGCCATAATTTAGCGCAGCAACCGCACACCGACAACTCCCGATTGTTTCGATTGCCCGCTCCCGGACAAATTCCCATCGATTTACATCAATCCATCGCCCGGAAAGGGATATAAATTATTTCGTTACCTTAAAGCAATCGCACGGCCCGAGAGCGGTATCTTCTTTGAACAAAAGGAATTCGCTGGAAATTAATTTCATCACATTTTCTCGAGTGCCCTGGCTGGCGGGAATGTTTAGGGAGTGCTCCTGGTGTTCCCGGGGGAGCACGGGGCCCGATTGATTTCCTCAATAGGGAACGCAATTTATCAGACGCCAGGCTGGACGCAGCACAGGTGTGAGGGATGCGAGGGAGTGGAAATTGGGAACTCCTCTGTCCATCCGAGACCGGGATCGGACCGATGCACAGGCTCAGAGGAGTTTCGGGTGAAAATTCTAGCGTCTCTTGTGTAATTGATGTAATTTGACAAGAAACCGCCTGTCCCCCGTCCGCCGCAGGGAATCTCTCCTAACAAGAAAAAATGTATTGGATTCACCCTAATAAAATTTATTGATCGCCATTCGTTCTCAACGGGCGTAATGGAACGCCATTTTGTAGCCAAAAATGCCGGGCTCAATTAATGAACATGAATTTACCTTGAGGTGCGCCTGGATTCTCTTCCCGGCCATCCAGATGAATCCAGGGATGCTGGCACTAAGCCGTTTGCCACGGATAATTTAGAGATTTACATAAAAGTTCTTGCTGGTTTCTTCTCAACTCCGTCCCAGCCTCTTTCAGTTGGCCTCATTTGAGCGGCCTTTCCCGACAAAAGGGCATTAGGACAGTCGTCGACCGGGGTTTTCACCTCCTTTCTTTATTTATTTATTTTTTTTTTTTTTTTTGGTAATGAAAATAATCACAAAAACCGCTGAGCCAAGGAGTAAAAGTTTCTTAAGTCGTATAGCTAAGGATATTTTGGGGCGCGCAAAGGGGACTTAAGAAGTTTTGATTTTTTAACCCCTTTTTACATTTACAAACGAAAAATAAAAGGGAACGTAAATATTTATTAACACTTTGGAGGGCATTTAGAAGGCTTTACAATTTATGGCCTTCTTCGCCTTATCTGTGGGTAGGCTTTCGTCTTTTTCCAAATAACGAGAAAATGTTTTGAGAAGGAAATCGCTTAGACAAATATTTCCTTTTTATGATTTGTGTGACAATGTCCTTGCCCCAAAATGGAATCCAAAATCATGGAAAATCTGCAATCGTTAAAATCAGCTATGTATTTTTTAGGGATATTCTTAACTGAAACAACTTAAGGATAGGAGTGACAACAATTTTTCATGTCACAACCCAAATATAGTCGGTCAGGACATCGATCAAAAATTTATTAGGATTTTAGATTAAGGATAAAAAAAAGAACATACATACCTTAAGGCTCGAAGGGGTTGATTTTTTGATTGGGTTTGATTTTGTCAGAAACTTTGCGACTTAACGTTGAACTTGGGATTTGACATAATAGTAATAATAATACATCTTATAACCACATATTTTGCAATAGTTAACACTTTAGAATATTCATATAAGAACTAAAAGGCAGAAAATTGTATTACTCGATTTTATTATATCATATGGGGTATCGTTTAAAAGCACTTGTCTTTATCTCTGAAGCTAGTGGACTTCCAAATTTCAAAAAGTCGAGAAATATGTAAACTCATTTAAATTCCAGTGTTTTAAAACTAATATTACATTTCAAATTTTCATCACATCAGCTCGTTCTTTTCAGGGAATACTTATAAGATAAAATGGTTCATAAAAATATAAATAAACATTACGACTGATGCAATAAAACAAATAATAGAAAATTATTCCTCATACATCCATTCTTGAAAAAGTTTACTCTCAATTAAATCATTATAGTCTCATACGACGAATAAATAATAATTGACGCATAACTTCGATCGATTATGCTCTTTTTTCATTTTTTATTTTTACTTGTTCTGCTGAAAGGTTAAATTGAAATTGACTTTTAAATTGATCAAAAATTAACGAGTTTCAATGATTAATATGTCAAGTTATCAAAGAGGTAAAAGTTTTCATTTTACTATTATTTGATGACAATATCATTTCCCGCTTTTTCTGTAAATTTTTTGAAAAAATAAAGGGGCAACAATTTTTAACTCCGGTCAGCATAATTGGGCAGAAATACGCAAAAAAAAAAAATCCATTAACCAAGTTTCAATCCACCCGCAATTCTATTAACCTACTGAGTGCAGAAGACTGACCGGGAAATATAGCCGGATGAAAGCCGGGCAAATTTAAAATGAATAGGGCCAATAAATAATGCTGTCAGAATGGGCATAGGCATTTTAAGTATCAATTAATTCCGCGGAATATTACTCTATCCGGATAAAATGCCCTCTCCGCATCGGTTGGTATGAATGGCGAGTTTAAAAAAAAGCAAAATTTTCATTTAAATGAAAATAAAATCTTGCGGACGGCGACAGAGCAAATAAATAAAATCTGGGCGCTATCCTGGAGCGAGAGCGTGTCGAATTAAATGCACACTTCTTCCTTCCGTCCAATATATCACCAAATATTCATAAATATCGGAAATAATCCGCGATTTCTGGATGCCAGGGTGCAGCGGCCCGGGGAGTTGGACCGGGATGGGGGTGGTACCCCGAATCTCCCAATGACCTGCAATAATTTTCCAGGTTATTCATTTACGCTGATACCTGCTCCTGGAGGTGGCTCATGCCGAGGAGTCCGCTGTCGTCGTCGCCCCGCCACAGAAGCGCTCAACAATAGCAAAATATTTTTTAACCATAAATAACCAGTTGGCTGGCATATCTACTTTTCCGCATGAAATTTTTGAATGGGAAATGATAAATTGTTCCCGGAGACTTAGCGCAGGAGCCAGGAGGAGATAGGAAAACAAAGACGGCCCGCCCGGCGGGACGATTGGGGAGGGGGCCCTGTCACGACGCTCTGTGCTCCTTGCGGTTGTACTCCCTTCCAGAAGATAGCTAGAATTTCTGCACACAAGTCAAAAGGAAGGAATTAGAGCAAACTTGAAATATCCTGTCGACAGGAGGGATTGCCGGCTTTTTACTATTCAAAGCCAGTTTTTTCTTTTTTTGGGGCTCGTGTATATAGGCCCACTCCTTGCTGCTCGAGACTAAGAGGGTGGCCACAACCCACCCTAGTGCTCTATTTCGATTTATTAAAATTTCAAAATGGTGAAAGCCACAGCTTACGTCGGCGAGAAAATAACACTTGTCAGAAATTAAATAACTTTTCGTATAATAAAGTGGAATATTGGAATACGGTCGCTGCTGGAAAGACCTCGGAAATATTCAAAGCATTTGTCGTGGCTAATGATATTTCTTAAAATTAAATTTTATAAAGTAAGTTGACAATAAATTTGTTTCTGTAGAAATGCAAAATTTTCACTCAAAAATTAAAAGAATACGTATATTTTATGTACGTAAAGTAAATTGTTAAGCCGAATCTAATATTCAACTATACTTTACTACTGTAGGTGATTTCATTTTATATAATTTACAAAATACAGAAAATTCAAAACATTTTAAGTTCTATGACTAGCTTCAATTTTAATATTCTATTTTAAATTTTGAAAATTAGATTTAAAACCCGAATAACGTAGATTCAAGCAGGCATTATAAAAAATTTTCCAAAAATTGGGAATAGTTTCAGTGACGTCAGCAGAAAGTGGCTTGAATGAAATTTCCTTCAAAATGAAATATTTTTGCACTTTTAACCTCATTTCTCTAGTTTGAAGAAAATATTTTCTTTGCAGATTTTCATTGTGAAATTAACTTGTTTTAAAATAGAGAAGTTGTTAAAATGATATGTTAAAAAAGTTCACTTATACATTTCCAAAAATAACGGCTCATATGTAGGTTATATTAAATCAGTTTATTTGAGAAATTTGCTCACTAATAAAACTTCATTGCGTTAAAAATTTCCCTAAACGACCACAGACAATATTTTACAAGGTGCTTCTGGTAAGGATAGTAAAATTTTAAGGGTGTAAAAAGGGCAATGACCTGACTCAATGCTTCTAGCGACTATCTAGCGATTAGACCAATTCAAAAACAACCAAATTCAGTATGAGACCCCTGACGAAGTACTTTACAACTCCTCAAACTCTCGGTGGCCATAAAGCAGCTCTTCTACACCTCTTTAGGGTGTTGATGATTACGGGGGAGGTTTGGTTCTCTATCTAAGGGTTGGAGCGGCGCGACGTTGGGAAGTTTTAAAACTCCGATTGGTCTCAGACTCGTGTGGAACACAATGGAGGATATTTTATCTAAGGCGAGACAGGGTGCACCGGCAGGAGACAGTCAAGGCACAATGCATTAAAATAAATTGTAGAGCTTCTCAGGAAAGCCTCTTTTGAATTTGTTTGCGCGTCTCCCCCTTTTTATTGTCGCCGCGATGCTCCTTTAAGGAAAAATAGGAAAGAAGCGCGTTTATCACTCCATTACAAGATTTATCGCCTAAAATAAAGCCGTTAAAGCGGATTTCCTTTCAAAGCTTTCTCATCGCCCCGTTGCCGAGGAGAAGAAGCCTTCCCTCAGACTTTTCCAGAATTCTACGAAGCCTTCGTTATCTTCTATCATATAATAAACAAACAGAACCCGGGGAGACGTGTCGCCTTGTATTATTCGGGACAATGCATGAGTATTCCTGTATATACATATATACAAATATATATTTATATATAAAAAATATATACCATAAATTACTCTCCGCGCACTGTAACAGGGTCCCAGTGAAAATCTCCGCCTTAGGGTTTTATATTTCATCATTAGGCAGGTGAAGGCATTCTTCAGTTCCCGGACGAGACCCTTCCCGAATCCCGGCCTCGTCTCGGCCGGATTGGGAATTGTTATAAGGATAAAACTTTTCTCAGATTCTCTTCCCATGGTGCAAACTGAAGCGAGCCCGGGGAGGAGGAGGTGTGTGTTTTGAATTTTAATAATGAATTTCTCTGAGTTTCTTATTAACTAACCACCTCGCTTAAGGAAGAAGCTCCAGTAGCAGTGGTCCTATCCAACCACCTTGCGGTCGCTGCAGTCTAGCCCTCCTTAGACCTGAACCCCCCCCCCCCCCCCCCCCCCGACAGACCATCCAGACCCGGTGAAACCCATCAAGATAATTAAAAGAAAGAGTAAAACTTTCGAGATGTCTTGAGATTTTTATTCCGCAATCCTCCCCGTAATTAGATGTAACAACACATCCCAGGGTGGCTTTATCACTAATGTAATTACCGCTTCTAACTAGCAAAGTTTGTCCCAGAAGTATTGTAATTATCTCCGAAGTAGACCAGAAAACTGCAATACAGTCACGTTTCGCACCGCAGCCGGGCGGATATCTTTTACCCCTGGAACTCCTGGGGACTTTCCGCCCCTCCCGACCCCTCTGAACTGCTCTATGTTTCAGACAAATTTTATTTCTTCGTTCATCCCCGAATGCCCGGCAGGGTATCGCATCGCGTCGTTCAGCGACGCGGCGGCGGCGGCGACGTCGACGGTGATGGTGACGGCGACGGTGTTGTGCCAGGTGAGAAAATTTAATCTTTCGAATGGTAGACGTAGGAATGGGTCGAAATGGTTTCTGTATACCTCTGCTCTGTCGTTATTAAGATCAAATGTCTCGGAAATCCTTTTAAAATAAATTGCTGAGTTGCAGGGCAAATTGTTATCTTGTCTCCCAACTCTTACCCTCTGCAACAACGTTATGGAATGGGTGTCTGATTGAAAAGATATTCCGATACCTGACACGGTTGACAAGGTACGACAAATTAAAGGTTTCGACGGGATTTACTGATGACATCCCTTTCAACAGAGCAGCGCACGATGTAAATTTTATTCCAGATAAAACCTTGTTAAATCCCCATTTTCCTGTGCATACCTAAATTTGATCTGTATTGTTATTTTAAATAATTGAGTAATAACTAAGTCCAGAAATCATTGATATAACACAATTTTATTCAATTCACTATATATGTATAGTACATACATATGTATATAGATCAAAATCCCTTTATTAGGAATTCGCGAATTTATTCCAGATACCTTTTACAAAATTTCCGCTTCGAATAAAGGTAAATTTCAAATTTTAAAGAGACGATGGAAACTATGCTAAGAAACATTTAACAGATTTGAGATCTTACGAATTCGAGTGTTATTGATTTCCACGTCCATAATCTCAATATCAATTGATGTAAAAATTTTAAAGCAATCTGCCAACTTTTGCGTTTGTAGAAATGCTATATTTTTAAACAGAAATTATGTGTATCTAATAGTACTCAATTTAAAAATTAACATATGTTAATACTAGGAAATTACTAATGAAAGTTCACTATATAGACTCTAGCAAATTATATTCACAAATTAAATTAAAAAAACTTATGTTTATTGAAATTTCCTGTAAGTTAAATAACTGATATTCTAAAGATCTCCTTGACGATCGCATATGCTAATTGTGTACCTACCGCTAAAGTTCTAGGAAATTACACAACTTCGGTTCATGTTTAACCAATTTCGTATTCGTTAGTTTGTCATTCATGTTCGATCTCTTGAAAAGGTGAACTATGATATCTTGTGTTAAATAATGAAATGTAATTCAGAAAAATGTTAGTTGGCTTTTATTGAATAAAACCATTAAATGAGGTGAATTCGTCCAATCATATTTAGTTGACTAAATATTTTCATGGAAACGCTGCGCAATTCAGACTTTAGTTTTTGGTAATGTTCCCTGATTTCAGATGAACTTTACTATTAAAGCAATCAGGTAAAAGTCCCTGTCCCTAATTATATTTCCAAGAAAATCACTGAACTGAAGTAGAAATATAGGAAATTATTACAGTAGAATTCTGTAGTGGTTCCCTTTTCCACTAAATATTGAACTGTGTGTCATTATTACAAAACTCTCTAGTTGAGTTGAGAGAATATGTATATTTAAAGTGCTCATATTGCCATGAAATTAAATGAATCAAGAAATAATTAAATTACTGCAAAGCGACGTTTTACATTATTAAGTGTTAATTCAATGAAGGTAGATGAGTAATTTTTGTGCCTCCCTATTTGATTAAAACATTCCTCAGTATCTGTAATTATTACGACAAACTAGCAAAGACCAAGAGGGACATGTAAATATTGATTTTCAAAATATAAAATATCTAAAGAGTGTCTAAGAGTCGGAGCACTGGAGCTCATCGTCAACCAAGAAGGAAATTTTAGTGTTTGCCCAGAACTTGAGTAAAACCGAAAATATTTGGATTGGTGAAAATCTCGAAGTATCCGAAGGAGTGAGATGTCATCCCACCGTCGCGACGTCTGGGATTCTTCAGATCAAAAGCATCGAAGAATTGCACCGAATCAGCTGTTGGGGTGCGACTGCGGATGCTCGCACACAGTTCCCAATTCCATGATTTTGATGGGACCCAGGCACGATAGCATTTCCCGAGCATTCCTTCAAGCATTATATTTTCAAGAGTTTTCCCATTTCCCTGAAATGGCGATTTGCATCCTTAACCGCAGAAGTATTTCCACACAACTCCAATACTCAGTTGGGGGTGGAGCAGAAGGACAACCCAGGGTTTACTTATTCACTTTGATACCAGGGCCCGGGCTGTGGTCTCTCGTGGTGTTCCCCAAGGAGGGCGGCAGTGCCTGAAGTGTTTTTAGCCCTCTTCAAATGGAACAAAAAAGAAGAGATTTTTTTTTCTTCAGCTCAAAAGAGGAAAAGTTTATTTTCCCAATAGAGGTCTTGATCTGCATGATGTACATCTCCCCACCGCCGCCCGCTGGGATTGGTCCTCACCGGAAGCTGGGTCTGTTCTGTCAGTGTGCGGAGTAATGACAAAGTTAAAAGAAACTTTTTGACTTCGGATGGCGTGGGTGGTTCACGTGTGATGTCACACACGTCACAGAACCCCATGAGAGGGTTCGAGGACCCACAGATCAGTAACCTCACACCTCGAGGGGTTGACGGGGATTG
This sequence comes from Machimus atricapillus, assembly GCA_933228815.1. Classification (NCBI taxonomy): domain Eukaryota; kingdom Metazoa; phylum Arthropoda; class Insecta; order Diptera; family Asilidae; genus Machimus; species Machimus atricapillus. The sequence continues at coordinate 12,420,841 of OW121785.1, forward strand.
AGCTGCTGACAGTGGGTCTTCTTGTATATGCTATTTTTGGGTGCCTTGGTCTCCCCTCCGAATATTTAACTTTACAAGCGAATTCAAATTTGCAGAGTACATAAGTCGCTGGCTTTCTTCTCACAATTGAAATTTAAATCTTGTCTCCTGCCACCCCCCCCCGTCGCCACGGCATGGTTGCCCACCATGTTTCTGGTGCGGAGGAGTCAACAGCCGGAAAAGAAGTGATTTTCATGTGTCACACATCACGCAGTAACCAGTCCCCGGAAAACAGAAGACGATCCCTCTGGCGTTCGTCCATCTCCAGGGCGCTCCCTCCTCCACATCTCGACGAGATAATTTAAAATGTTTGAGGGAGAACATCTTCTTAATATCATTAAAGCAGCATCTCAATGCAACCTAGAAAGGAGCTCGAGTAGATTATGCAAAATACCCGGCTCCCGTGGAAGTTTTTACATTCGAGACACGAAAACTTCAGCATTTAGAGCGCTTTATGGGGCTTTCGGGTGGCATTAAAATATCCCATGAAGGAATGCCTTGGAACAGCATATAAGTGGCGCCGAGGTGAACTAACGTCACTGGGGAATTATTCTTATTATTATTATTTTTTAGAGATAAAAAAAAATTTTTTTTTTGAGGACATCCCTCGCCTCTTGGGAGATTTGTCTTACGCAACAGCTCGGGGAGCAATAAATGTTCCTTGTTACTATGCTGAGCAGGCGGGACGAAAGACGGATGCTCGTCCCCTTTATTGATTTAATAAAATCATTTTAAGATGAAGTTTAATTTAAGATTTAAAAATATTATTTGCTGTAACAGCAGATCTGAAAAATTAAGAAAGGGCCATCGATCGAGAGAATCATCTGCTCTTAAAACAAACAATATCCCCTTCAGTCCCAAAATAAAACCCGTGTACAAGTTTGGTGCTCTTTCAAATAATGTCATCTAAAATACCAAAGGATTTGACGACGTAACCCTAATTTTATATTTTCGGCTATATTTTATGAAGGTAAGAAAACCTCAACGAACTATTTTACCTACCCTGAACGAACGATTTCTACTAGTAACGTAAATGAAACACATTGTAATGAAAACATTATATTTTTATTTAAAACAAAAAAATACATTAAACAACAAATGATTGTCGTATAATGAATTTAGCGTGACTGAACCTGTCGAAACATGAATTTTTGTGAAATTTTGTTTGATGGATTAGTACGATACGTTTATAAAAAGGTAATAGGTTTAGAAAAATCATTAAACAGAGGTAAATTATACCTTCTACATATATTCTGCTGGTGATTGAAAATCGCTATAAAGAGGTTTTAGACAAAATTTATTCATAATTTAAAGGTATATTTTGCATGGACTCTTACGGACAGTTCTAGGGTATTTCGAAAAATTTGTTAAATCGAGGAAATCGTACATTGACGTTCGTTATATTAAGGTTACATTGTATTAAGGTTACACTGTAATCACTAAATAAATATCTTTTTGAATCATATTTCGTTTGATAATTTTGTGAAGTCAAGTATTATTAGCTTACAAACTCTCTTACTCTCTACTAGTCGCTATAAATTTTCTGGTCCCAAATTATCCATACCCCTTTCATCTGCTTGTCGGAATGTGGAAAGGTTCCCTAATTGTAAAGTTATTTCGATAGGTACCTTTCACGGTTGATAGAGCACAATACGCAAAATTAAGGGCTCAGCGGTATTTACTGATTATAGGAAGTGATGAGAACCCTCTCGACGGAGGAACGATCACTTCTTGGATTCTTCTACTGTACCTGGGTGACTAAGTTATTTGCAGTGCCCTCCAGAGGAAGTGTATACTTCTAGAGAATGAGCTCCAGGAATCTGGACATACTTAGATATCTAGCTAGAAGGGACGCTTCTAACTTTCCCAGGGCAATTGGTGTCGAAGCACTTAATGTGTTCCATGGGGACGAAGCAGACCTGTGCTGTTGTGCCAGAATATTTGTACGGCATCCCGGGGATGATGGTAGACGTGCGTGCATTCCTAATTCCTGAATAAATAAATTTACCAAGTCAATACCCCTCAATTGATGCGAGCTCGGTTCGGTTGCGGGACAAAGGGTTTTTGGAGCAGTGTCTGGTGCCTCTATATACATTTTGCCTGGATCTGGGAAGGTTTCCCGGAAACTAAGGAGTATTGAGAAAAGCAATTTTGGTTTGAACACAATCATCATTAGTTCCGTCGCTTTAGCCCGTCGAACTGAGGCTGCACCGAAGCCGGCACCTCATCCCGGACGCAGCATCCTTACCCAGTACCTAAACCCACCATCTAGGCTAGCACCGAGGCATCCCGAAATAATGAGTAAACTTTGTTTGTTGGCCCTACCCCGTGATAAACTATCCTGGACCCCTCCCGGAAAGTGCATTACGAAATTTCACAGTGGTTATTATGCGGGTGGTAGTAAGGGATTGGGGCCCCCGCGCCCGATGTATGTTTCATGGGCCCGACCAGGCCAGACATTCAGTCTCTGGAGTTTTAATAGAAATTGCTTCTCCCGAAGGAGCAAAGCAGGCAGTATCAATCTTCATGATTGGCAACTTTGCACAAAAGTGTAATTGATAATTTTCCCGAAAGTGCTTTCTCTCCCCGCCCCCACCAAAAAGAGGGAACGCTTATTTGTTTCTCTTTGTAACATGCACGTCCCACAGGCTCCACTTCCGTTTGGGGGAAGATCCCACAAATAAGCAGTGAATCATCGGAAAAAAAATATATGTACATAAGATGATTTAGAGGTTTCCTCTTTGGTTCCCTGTTTGGTCCTACTTAACTCTTTCTTCGACCGTTCAAAAGACGTCTATGAATCGCACATCTCATCCCCAAGGATATTATTTTTTTCTTTTTTTTACCAGAGCACGCATCATAACAAGGGCAAGTTTTATAATTTCTGGTAGAAGTGCCCTCTCGTGAAAGAACGTTGCCAATTTTTATATTAATGTCCTTTTGATGTCATGAAACTCTTCACAACAAATTAAAGGACCGCCTCTGCTTTTAATATTCGTTTATTATGCAGCATCATCTTCAGATTGAAAAATTGCTGAAAAACTAAATCGGACAAAGTGGTCAGTCTACTTGAAAATATCTAAAAAAAGAAAACAATTATTAGATATTTTTATTTGTAAAATTTACGCAAAGGACTTTTCGGTAGTTATAGTGTTGTATTTTATAAATATGACAACAAATAAAAGGAACAAATCTAAGAAAATTACGTGAAATAATAAATAAATAAGAAGAAAAGTCTTCGAAGAACTTTATTTATTACAATTGCCATGGCAAATAAAATGTTCGTATTAATAAAATCTAAGTAGCAGGACTAGGCCTATAAAAATGATATTAATTTAATTAGTCTGGCGACTGCATCCTATCCTGAAAATTTGATGTCTCACTCAAGTACATATTATTCAGACTAAAGTTATTAGGTTAGAGGTACCTATATCATAAATATTATTCATTCAATTCATTTATTTATTATATTTAATATTTATACATTCTAATTTGTGTCACCATTCTAGTCTAGAAATAAAGTACATTTCTTACCACTCTAGTATTAACTCTTTAGTTTTATAGCAGAACTATTTGTATATAAAGTTAAAACAAATCTATGGAGGGATATTTTGAAATCCTCGTAAAGGGGTAAGTTTTAATAGTAGTATTTGTTATTTGTGAACGAAAATAATTCAAATCAGCCCTATGTAGCGTAAATCAGTCCTTATCGTTGTAAGTTATTTTTCTTGAGTGTATTTAACTAGCATCAGGACAGCCACAGAATTATTGTGATTTATACGAGTACCAAAAACACGGTTGAAAACGGATTGCGTATCAAATAAATCCCAGCCCGAAGGGTCTATTCCCCCGCGGTGTACTTTGCCCCGGCGCGGGCGGCACAGGGCGCTGTGCCGCTGAATGAAATATACATGGCGAGCGCGTCGGCATACGTCCCATGGACCAGATCCAGCCGCAGCTTCCCGCCGAAATATAAATTGAGTTATCAAACAATGAGTGAAGCTCCATAAATTATTCAAATAAATCGTCGCAACAGAATGCTGAATATTTATCATAAATTACGAGCACAATAGCCTAGATGAGGTGACTTAGATGGCGACATGATAACAGCGCCAAGTTTCCCTGATTTAGGGGTCTTAGCGGGGATCCCGGACTAGTGGATTCTGGTCCTGATTCTGCTCCCGCTGCCACTGTTCCTGCTTTTTGGTGGCTATATCTTCTATATGAAGGGAGCGCGCCCGGGCGGGTGCTCTGCCCGCAGGGAGTCAATTTCTGTGTAATAAGTGCTCCGTACTTCTGTGGATTTTTGGTCGAATAAATAAATTCATTTGAGGGAGTGACGCATACTCGACTGGTAGCAGAAGTGGGATGAAGGGCGAAAATAAAAAAAAATATATAAATAAATACTACCGTGACTGGGCCAATGTGTTCACGGGAGCAGATTTCTGATTTTATCACGGAAAAGCTGTAAAGTGGAAAATGAGTAATTTCGAGAAAATATGCAGTTCATTTTGGGATAGAACAAACTGAGGGAGGGCTCCCTCAGGCATATTTTCTTGATCTATTTGTGAAGAATTTTGGCCCTTTTTTGTAGTGGTTAATTCGAATGCCATCCAGAATATGAATGTATGTATGTATGTTTTGAGATGTAAAAAACATATTTTGAAAACAAGTTCCAGCATATAAATAGAGGGAATATTTACAATTTCGCGTTGTCTATCATTTGTTTACTTACTCCAACCAAATGCAAAATATCATGTCTAACGACAACTTAAAATATTATTTAGATACGTATATACACAGTGTTTTAAAAAACCAACCCATTTGTTTTCGTTCATATTTTAGCTCAGAAAATAAAATTAAGTGGTGAATCCTTAGATAAAAATGAAAGGAAATTAAAGATTTTTCCCAAAAGTGTTAGGCCTCAAAATAGAAAAATGGAAATGGTTCGTCTCGTATATAAAATAATTTCATTTAAGTTATTGAAACCTTAACTTTATAGCTTCAAAAGTTATAACAACAATCCAATCAATAAACCTAAAAAGTCTTTACTACTTTTCATTAAAAGCTAAAATTTACATAGATGCATTCAATCAAACATTATTTGTTTAATAATCTCGGTCCTTAGAACTTCGCTATTTTCACAGAGATATTGTATTGTGTATCTATTTCAAATCACATATCGAGTATCCGGAAAACCGCAGGGCAAAACTACGAACTTCAAATTAGCTCAAAAAGCAAACATCGTGCTCATGGGAAACTCCAATTACCTCCTTCGGATAAAGTATCAATATTTGGTATCGAGCTGAATACTCATCAGTTCCCAAAACTGAGCTGGATAATCGCAGTTAAAAACTGAAAACAAATCGCTGCACAGAGGACTCCAAATATTGAAAAATTTTCCAATATCTGCTTGGACCAGCAGAATCTCGTCGTTGTGCTTCATTTTCACTCGATTTAAGCTGAGCGAAATAAAAAATATAACGCATGGCATACGCACCACCCGGAAAAAAAACCCGGTGACAAATATATCCCTGGAAAGCCTTCCAGGTATCAATTTCGCATATTGATCAGAGCTTCGATTAATGGGGCTGCATCCGCGAGGGATAATCTAACCTGAAAGCAGTGGAGGTGGCGCAGTGGCGTCCCGGTCCCAGTTGCTATTTTAATTGGTCGAGTGGCCGGCTTAAACCCGGCGTTCGGCTGTTGTTTGAGCGCTTTATTAAAATCTTTTGGTTCACTGATTAGTAAACGGATGTTGGCGTGACACCGGCTTGCGGACGTGGTCCACCTCCGCCCTGACCTCCTGGCAAAACCCAAAAAAAATAATTTCTGGCTGAATAAATATCTGCAGCACTGAGGCGTAATAGCAGTTTTTTTCTGATTTTAAATTTACCTGATTTTTATTTGTATTTATTACGGTTGGTTTGATCGGCTTTTCACTTCAGATCGACTATAATGGAGTGAAATTGAAACCGCCGCACCACCGCATGGTATCGCACCACATCGCACGTATCCAAAGGCCCTGAGGACAGCTCAGCGCGTTAACGCAGTTTATTTTTTTTCGTTGGTAAACCAAAAGTAGGTTAATTGAACTGATGTCGTTTTTCACCAAATTTCGCTGACTTCAATTTTTACACGGATAAAATATATTTAAAAAATTGTAAAAAGGAAAATATAAGAAGATCAGCAAAAATTTATGGGACATATATGTATGTATGTACATATGTACCTACATACATTTTACATTTTATAGTTCGATATTTACGAATTTTATATTTTTACCTATTGATTTTAAGGGTTCTATATACCAAAAAGATACCCCCTTTTTGTTCCAACGATGTCTATCTGAGAGAGCAACAAGAGATTGAAAAAGTTTAAGAAGGGCTTACATGCTTTTGTTGAAAGGGGCCTTTTGAGTCGATTAAGAATGCGTGTTTATTTTTAAATATCTTAGAGGAGAAAAGCGATTTTATTCGGATGTTCTGCATTTGTTAATAAATAAATCAACCACTTACTTGTTTATTTCAATTTCAAGCATAGGACAAAAAGCGGTATAGAATAGGATGAAAATTAATTATGGTAAAACTCGGCAGTAACATTAATAACAGTTACGGAACTTACCTGCAAATAAAAAAAGAAACTGATTTAAATTCTGGTTATACCTTTTATCTGCAATTATTTCCTAAATTAATTTGGGTGCGCGATACTTGGAAAGAGGACATTATACAGGGAGCCTAAAAAATTATCTCGCTGAGATGCAAAACTTACCTTGATTTCTCTCCTGCGAGTGCCGCCTTTTGGTCTCTTCTGCCCGGTGATTCCGCGCCGAGTTCAGGACATCTCCCATTCGAACCTGGAAAAGGAGAATAATATCCTGTGAATCAGAAGGAAAGTTAATTTTGTTTGTAACTACAAATTAGCTGGGCAGTGACCTTGAAATTGGGCTCAGTATAACCCCCCCAGGACATAAACCGCTGATAAGACTCTTATACATATTCCCTTTAGCATAGCGGAGACAAAGAGATCAACCACAAACATTTTTACACCTGAAAAAAGAGGGGAACGACTGTGCCGTTGGCGCCGACTCAAAATTAGTTAACTTACATTAGTTTAGGAGCTGAGTTATTAAGACTAAAGAAGTTTATTTTATTTTTCACTTTCCAGTTTCTTTTCTTGTTGGTTTAATTTTTGGTTAAACAATTTTTTAATTTTATACTTTTACTATTCTTTTATTTTATTCATAATTTTGGGAAAATTTAAATCAAATAATGAATTGCTCTAATAATTTAAATGCTAAACCCTCCTTTTATTAAATTCTTTTTATTAACTTACACTATACGTGTCGTCAAATCTTGCAATGCAAAATTTTTATAAGTTACTTAGACTTTACCAAACTCAATGAAATTTGGCGAACATGTATAACTTCGGTGACAATACTAAGTTAGTGGTATTTACCGAGCGAATCCACCCCCGCATCCCTTATTTCCACCCACGCATCACTAAAATCATTGTACTTGTCTAACTTTTTCAATTTTAACTTATAAATCATTTATAACAATAAAAAAAGAATATTTTTAGTTTTTTAAACTATTAGTGTTTTCTTTTTTCTTTGCTCAACTCCAAAAGTGCAGCTATTTCTAATCTACGAATTTTCTTTCAAGCACTCTAGAAGTCACTTATAAAAATACTCACTCAGTTAACTATACATAATTATTTGAGTAAAAAATATTTAAAAATATAAATGATAAGGAATGTTTTCTATCAAAGAAAGTGTGAAAATTCATTTCACACTATACTTATTAATTTAAAAATTTTGGAAAAGCTTCATTTTTTACATTAGGAAATTTTATTCAATAAATATTTAAAAGTTTCATATACATACCTATCGTAAGTAGAAAATTACTTTATTTCGACGGTCGAATTTTAAAAATTTAAAAGTTTAAAAATTAATTTAATAGCTAATGAAACAATCATATCAATTTTAATTTCATAGCCAAAATTTCTGAGAGCAGCCAAGAATTTCAAATCGTAATTTTAACTGAATCTTTCGAAGTTTCTATTTTTATATTGAAATTCAAAATATCCTCACATTTCACAAACGGAATTGTTTACTTATTTATTTAACGATACCTTGTCATAGACTTCATATTATAATACCTTTCCTTGCGATATGTAAGTAGAACAAGCTCCGGAAACAATTTTAATCGAATTTAAAAAGAGGATTATTGTGGAATTTAAGAATAGTATCAAACAATCAAATATCACTAAGAAGTTCTGTATTAGTAAATCGAGGAAAACTTCAAAAGCAAGTCAAGTTTTACAGACACAGAGGGTAACGTAATGCTCCTGGGATGCTTTTTTAGCCAATGAGTGATAATAATTCATAAAATAGATATCCTGGAAAATGTTATGTTGCCGCATGCCGATTATGAAATGCCTCATAGCTGGATATGCATAGCGCAAAAAGGAACCTTCCTTAATCTGATATAAAGAACTAATCGGGAATTGAAAAAGATGGGCTTCGGGGACAACCGTTTGCAAATGAGTGCACGATTAAAGCGATGTTGAAAAATTGGCATTAAATTCAAACGATAACTATGAAACTAATCAAATCGATTCCCAGGTTTATGCTAAGAAGTTTAAGTGAATCATGTTAATTTTGTAAGTCGAAATAGTTGTATTTTAATTAAGTATTTTTAATATTAGCAAGAACTAAATGTGTTTTATTTTAAACAGTATATGTAATGTTTTTAAAAATGAGTGTATTTAATATTTTTATTTTGTTAAATTACATATTTATAATTTGTGTGCGTAATAAAATTTTAAAGAAAATTAATTGGTACATATTTAAATTTTTTTTTCTTTATTTTAAATAAAATATTTAAAAAACCTAAAAATTTAAAATATCTGAATTATAATCAAGTGATTTTCGAGGTGTTTGGATTGTGAAATATTTGAAATGGTATTTCTGCATGTTTCGTTTTAAATAATAATATATAAAACTCGAATAAATAAGTTTTAAATTTATTTAAATCCCTCCCTAAAAAGTCCCACACAAATCACCAGTTCAGGTGGTGACATTTTGGTGCCTCCGCATGGCCACTGGTGCCCCACACAGCTGCCATAGCTCAAGGCTTAAAAATTTAAGAATCAAAATTTGCAGCAAAAATAATTCCCTGGAACTTTATTCTATCCGCAGTTCCACCAAATATTACCCGTAATTTTAATTAAATCGCAAGTAAACTTAAGAAAATCTCAAGTAAACTCAAAAAGTGCTTAAGCAACTTACCTCAAAATTCTCAAATATGGAGGACTCCGACAATTTCACTTGCACACGTTTCGCGACTCGAAAGGCAAAATCCCGACCGACGGATCACTACTGATGGAATTAAAACCGAAAACCGAAATAACGAGGCCTATACTAAATCGCGACCGCACCGGAAAAATTACAACAGAAGGCAAATAAAGCATTTAATTTGACAAAAAGCGGCTAAGCGCAAAGGAGCAACCGAATCGGTGAATTCTCGCGAGAAACTAATCAAACCATCGCGTGGTACACCGCGTGCATCGGAGGCCGCCGCGCTTCCGAGTTCCGATCTTTTGTTTACCAACAACGCACGCCGCGGTGGTCGCCTCCGCTCCGCCGCTCCGTGGTTTTTTTCTTTGCCCTGCTGCGAACTGCGTTATCTTATCAGGTGCGCTGCCGTGCCGATCGCGCCGCAATCTTCCATCGGCAACAGTTGCAACTGCGCGCTGCGCCGAAATCCTCTCAATCGACCTACCGCCTCACCCCGGCCGCCTAGAAGTGGATAGCTAGCTCCCTTAGCTGGGGCGATCGCTCGCTCCTCGCCAGTGTTGAGTGCTAATAGCATTTTAAATAGATTGTTAAAGGTACTCGAGCACAGTAAGGAGGTGGAAAGCTGATGGCAAAAAATGTTACCAATTTGATGGCACATCGATTATTTGAAAAAATCACCAATTTTGTACGTCTATAAAATGTTTATTATTAAGAGTATATCAACCAAATTTTTATTTTTAATCGCTTCATAAGAATTTCTCGGTACATATGAAATTATGTATGCAGAATAGCAACGTCAGCCAAAGTGTGTAGGTACTTTAAAATTTTTGTTTTACTAATGTACATACATATGTACTTACGAATATTTACTGTTTCATATTAAATTTAATTTAGAAACTGATTTTTTTATTTTGTATACATAGAGACTATAGATCTTAGTATTCGATATTAATTATTTTAAAATGAATATTCCGAAGTTGTAGGGCAATAGAGAGCCTAGCAGCAAATACCTTTAATATGTTAATAATAATGAAATAGCAGCCATGGAAACCGGAAAAATAGGAGGCCCGGATTTTAAAAAGTGTTATTTTTCTTTTGTTTTTTTTCTTTTAACACTGTCCTTGTCCAAGAGCAAATGGGATTTTCCAAGATGTAAATATATAAGTAATAGAAACTTAAGATCAAATTTACATTGCGTTTCTAATATTTAAGTATTTAATATTGTTATATACTATTATTTAATATTTTTAATTTTCTAGCGTCAATATGCGAATAAAATTATAAATAACTGAAGATAAATCGCAATGATTTTATCCAGTGCAAATATTGAGCGATAAATCTCGAAGGTGTCGCAGTTTTTAGGTATCGCCGCCACTCTAGACTACGAATTATTGCTATTCAGCAAGCGGCGTCTATTAAATCAAAATTGGGCAATCAGGTCCACCAGTCTACAGCATCCAGGGGGTAGTGGGGGTATATTAATTTCGTTAAATGTGAGAAAGGGTGTAGCACTTTTCAACCCACGCGGCTGCTGGTTGAGAAACTTTTTGTGAAAAACCCACCCTGACCTCTTGCCGTGCGCGCTTAGCACCCTTATCAACGAGTTTCACAGTATGCGGCTCCGGCTGAGCCAAGTCTCGTTTTACGTAGGATGGCAATTTTGATTTAATTAAGTTAATGGTCATGTAATTAAACGGCGTTTAATTAACCTTGAAGGGGTGGGAGGGGGTTGGGACCAGAGAGCAATTTCCTCAGATTTTCCAAGGACCTTTGCTGTAACTTCTTGCACGATACGTGCGCCTCCAAATCCTACAGAGATTGGGTTAGGGCAGGTGGGGGGCTGACTTTTAGGGCCAACTTATCGGATAATTGCATTTACAGATTGTTACGTTTAAGTTTTAATCACGGAAATTATGAATGAAACTGTATGGCCCGTGTTTTCAACGGGTGCCTGGGAACCTTGCAGATGCTACCCAGAAACGGCCAAGTTTTACAAAATTTGCAAATTAACTGCGACGGCCGAGAGGTGTTTTATTTTAAGCTCATTTTGGAGAAATCGTGTGAATGAATTTTAATTTTCCTTACTTGCCAAATTATGTTTCAGTCAATTATATTTTGGTAGTACAACAGTTATTCCAAATGGCAGCCATGAGCTGTTCTGAAACTAATTTCCTAACAGAAATTCACGTAATTTTAAGTATACCAGCTAGTTCCTAAATTTGAATAGTCTAAATGAAAGCATAAAAATTAAAGTTAAGTCATAGCAGCTTTTTAGACAACGTACACCCGGAGAGAAAACTATTGTAAAATTACCTAAACTAGCTTGGGCCAAATATTTTATATAGAAGTTTATAATTATGTAATTGTCCTTGTAAATATGTATAATATTGTGTGGTTTTAAGTTAATTAAATTTTACACAAGACTAAGATTGATACTTTTCCCTATTCCCCATCCATCCATTCCATTAAAGTATATACATATACTGTCTTACAAAACCTTAAAAAAGTCAAAGATCAAAGTTAAATAATCAGATGACTTAAATTAACCAAAAATGATACAACATAAAATTTTCCTGTGAACAAGCATACGCGTATCAAGCTCATAAAGACATTTCAGAATCCATTAATGTTCAAAAATTAAGCGGAGCATTATGCTTTCTCCTCCCCCAAAAAAAAAGGGGGAATAAAAGTTCCACTTTTCTCGTTTCCGTTGAACTGATGCATTCCAACCGCGTACGCGACTTAATTACATCTTCCGCTTCGGTAGAACTTGATCCGAATACCCATCATTCTCGGTCAGAGAAGACTTTAATTATTATTTATTAAAACTTTAAAATGATTTTCATTAAAAATGTAATTATATTATAAGAGGAATTTAAAATGAACGTTTTTTTACTGCCCATCTTTCTACAGCAAATTGCAATTGACTGGGATTATTTAATTAGCAAATAATCAGGAACATTTTATATGGTTACATTACAAGGTTACTTATTTTACGGAATATGCAGTAAACTGAATATAATTTTTAATATCAATTTATAGTCAAAATTGGATTTGCTTCCATTATCGTTTTAGTGCATCCGGCTACGTGTTGTCTAATTAAAAATTTTGTTGTTATTGAATGTTTACAGAATCAGGGCTTATATCGTGAGGTTGAGATAATTATTATTAATTTTGCATAGGACTGCTTCTGGGGCAGTTTACCATAGTGTAATACATATATGTACATATTTTCGTATATTAAATTTAAACTCATACTTTAAAACCGTGACCTTAACGTTTCTCATTTGATAGGATGACTCAATTAAATTAAATTAAATTTATCCCCTATCCTGTCCACCCCCTCTAATTGCCCTATTGCTCCCAAATCGAGTCTTGGAAGTTCTTGAAAGTGCAATATGTAAATAAAATTATCATACTTTTTGGATAAGGGCTGTTTGCCATTCTCGTGGACTGTACATCGTAGAAAGAGATTGAAAAGTGCAAGTCATGAATAAATCAAAAGCAAGGTACAGAACATCCACTGCCCTCCTCAGGCCCCTTATTGCTTCTTTCCTAACTGTATGCAATGTGCTGAAATTTTCGTTTGTTTGATATCGTGAGGGAGCACTTTTTGTGCCCCATCATGAAAAATGGAATATCAAGTAACTCGGTACTTCCGCCAATGAGAAAAGAGGAACTACCTCTGCTCTTGAAGCTATAAGGAAATTTGCTCACTTATCAAAAGGTAGATCGAATCAGTAGCAGAAGTAGTGCTCGAAGAATGGAATCGTGTTTTAGGTCACAAGGTCAGGTTATACTAAGAGCATAGCGTATAAAACAAAATGTTTGGGACAAAAAAAATACCCATAATTTATTCAAGTGATGTCCAATTTCATAATGAATAATTTTATATTCTGTAGGTACCTACTTTAAAAATACTGTAAGGTAAGTGTAAAGTGGTAGTCACAGATCACAGTTTGGAATAGTTAAGAGTTTAAGTGTCTTGCACGTTTGTTTTGGCGTGGACTCCCAAATTTCCAATCCTTTGTAAAAAATTTCCAGAACGTCAGTATACATATTTGTTTATGTAAAAATTTGAAAAGGGAATTTACATGTGTATTCGACAAAATTTGATATTAGTATATCAAACCTTGACCTATTGTAAAAATGGCTATTTTAAATTCTACTTTTATAAAAGCTGAATAAAATTTAGTATAAGATATGACCAATTTTTTACGATTTCAAATTTTAGGACACCAAAATCGTACAAAACTTATTATTTATTACATTAATGTTTGCTTCTTCCTTGAATAGTTATCTATATACAACCGAGACATAACTCTACGAATTTCTAAATAATAAGTTGTGAAGAATTATATGTATATCTATATTAAAATACATCGGCTCCTCTTTTTTGCTAACTAGATTTAAAAATAAAATTAATAATTAAGTAAAGCATTATTATATTTGGAGGTTTCAATTTTAGTTAACTAAAAATCTGATGATTAGGCGAAAGTCATTTCGTTTCTAGGAAATAAATATGTTGTTTTGAATCAATTAAACCCTCAGTACATGAAAAGGGTTCAAGAAACAGTATAAACTGAATTATGTAAGGGCTGGTTGTTCCCAAACGACCCAAAATTTCGAGTAGCTCTAAAAACCCATCCGAGTAAATTTTGGAACCTTATATCTCCCAAATCTTCTCACTTAGTACCAAAATGACTCAAAAATTAGCTCCATTATCGCCGAACCGTCATTCACCTTTACTTTAACGCCCCCGACAGTCTCACGTCGCTTCTCGGTAGCCCCGCCATATAATTTATTTACTGCGAAACATTTCGCCAGGGAACGCGCTCCTGTGACCCGGCATAGCATAGAAAAGGAATATGCAAATGCCGCGAGCGCCAATCCCGAATTCGATATAAAATTTATCGAAAGATAAAAGTAGCAAATAAGCTCCGATGCGATCCCAATTTTAGCTCTAATCTCACGGAGCAGTGTGGTCCCCAGATCGCTACTTGAAGTTCGCGTTTAGAAATTTATTGTCCAATAAAATCTTTGCGCGCCCTGCCACCGCTGTATAGGGACTTCTCTAGAGCCTCTACAGCTGGCAGGACTAGGGACTGTTTAATAGTAGAAGGGCGGGGGAAGGTGGGGGCGGCTTTTGGTGCCTGATTCCCGGGGCTCCCGGGTTCCCGGGTTCCCTAGTTTCCAGGCTGGGCTCCTGGTGGTGCCGCTGTTACTGTTATCGCGGCACTCGTACGTGATTTGCAGCCCTCCATTGTACCCATCCGCCATTAAAACATAAATACCCTGCGGAAAGGGTCAAATGTCTGGGGAACACACAGCCACTAAATTTACTTTCCTGCCCCCGGAAAGTTGTAAAGCTAAACAATGAATTTATTCTTGGGGAAATCTTTCTTGGGGCTCTCCCTATGCTGTTCGGGGGCGGCTGGAGTTACCGATGCTGCTGCTGCTGCTGCTGCTATGCTATGCTTCTGTCGCTGCAGCCGGGCCCCCGCAACGCCCCCGCAGCCCACCCAAATGGTCCTTCATCCATCCACGTACAAGTTTATGGTGATAGCGAAATCCATTACCTACTCCCACATTGTGCCACAGTAAATCTTGGGCCATTGTTTCTCTCCCACTTAAGAGTTTGTGAAATGAGCATAATCGTCTGGAGCTATTTAATTATGGGATCGGGGAGGGGGGATATATTGCACTTTCATGGAGTTTACTAAGATCAAGATATCCGTCCTCAAGTGGTCGAACGCAACCCTCCTCCTTTTCTTCCCCCCTCCGTGACTCGATTGCGTTTAAAGTGGAAATAAATCGGCAGCATATCTAGATTGAGATATGGAGGAGTTGTGAGCTTAGATTTTTTTAATTTTTTCTACAATAGTCCCATAATTCTTTTTTTTTTCTTTTTCCTGAAAAAAAACATATTCTTAAAAGATATTTAAATGTAAACTTTCAATACTAAAACCTATATAATAATCACGCCTATCTACCACCACAAAAATATATCCCACTTAATCAACAAATTCCAAAAACAAGGTAATATTATTATTTTCCCTGAAAAATATATATGTTGTACCTACATATACATAAAAAATAAAATAGTTAATTTTAATTTGCTGGCTTAACAATTTAGATTCTAATGAATGTATGTAAATAGACTTTAATACTATTTTTACCATTTGTCTGCAAAAGTTCGAAGTCACAAACAAAAATTTCCATTCATGTCTATGAAAAAAAAATTGATTTAAAAAGTGGTATACCTGAAGATCATATTTTAGCCATTTTTGAAAAAAGGTTGGAACGTTGCTCGAATAAAAGCCGCATATACATAATTAACATTATAATAATAAAAAAATTACGTTAAAATTACACTATTTATAGCATACTTTTATTATGAAAAACTGCCTTAGGCATATTAAAACCTTCCCCTGTATATGGGGTACATATTTAAAAAAAAAAATATTCTGCTTATATATTTACAATTAATTATTTATTTACGAATAATTCACCTACAAACTTTATATGCCACGGTGCTCATACAAAATTAGTCAATTTATGCAATGTTTACTTTCAAGTCCTACAGCCATTTTTGCGCCATACCAATTCACCTACAATGTGTGCTTCCGCAAAATGTAACCAATTTTAGAAAATAGCTGTAGCAACATATTTGCCCAGTTGCAACTTACATGACTTCAAATTAAATAAATCCTTTAAAACCCTTTCGGCAAACTACCTTTTGCCGCCGCCCCACCTGGAGTACAGTCGTACATACAATTGGAGCACAAATATTGATAGTTGGAAAGCAAATTGGAGAGGGCGAGCTGCACCAATTGCAACCAGAACAAGTCCAAATATCATCTGCACACAATAGCTCTGCTTAATTAGGTAATATTTTCGCAGGAATGAGTTTGATTTAGGGGCGGTAACGCGTGCTGCACCTGTACCAGTGCCGGATGACGACGCGGACATCGGGTCCTTGTCGGGCGATAAAATCACCGCCGGAGCAAGCTATAGTCCTGCCACAAATCCGGCAAATATAGCTTAGTTAAAGCCCAATAAAACACAGGCACTCGGGTGACATTTTCCATTTTGTTTTATTTATTTTACAACTTAAAATTATTATCGCGATAAGGACGAAGTAGCCAAAAAGTTGTAAAATCCCCGGGTCAAGGGGGTTGGTTATTTTTCGGACCTATCTCATGGGTGCATGGGGGTTTGCAGCACGTGTCCTCTTAATTTTGTGGCTAATTGCATTTGCCCCTCCGCCACTCGCAGTATGGCCCCACATACCCTGGCCGCACATACGTCGGTGCGGCCCTCAAACTCCCTCGGGAACCCGGCTAAGAAGCAACATTGAAGCTATCTCGGGCAAAACCCGCCACTAAAGTTTTTGTATTAAAACCAAAATTATCGCAGCCGAGTTTTTGTGGAAGCTGGTCTGCACTTTGAAAGCGGGGCTAAATGAAGCGTGCATTATGCATTCGACGCCCCCCCCCCAATCCCCCGCAACATATTTTGATGTTGTTCAGAATTTGCCACTATTTCCACCGGATTCAGGCCCGAGTAATTCCGGGAATGCGCTCCTGGTGGCACGGTGGCACCAGCTCCTGTGGATGCCTGTCGCAAGGAATGCAACAGCTCCAAGACAGCACCGGGAGGAGCTGTGGCGGGGGACTTTCAAGTTTCTGTCTCGTATCCCCCGAGTAAAAGAACTTGAAAATTCACTGAGAATTTTCATTTCCTCCATCGGTGCATAACATGGGAGTGGACTCTGATATGGCGCATAATTTCGTTACCATACACTTTGTTACAAAAATTTAAAAAAAAAAAAATTTGGAAATACTCTCAGACTCAGAATACCTTTAATACATAAAATAAATATACAAACTTCTATCCCGGCATGACTGTGTGGTATTTTCAATGGCCGAAATTTCGAAACAATTTAAGAAATATTTCTGCATTTCATGAATCCCATGAGAAGTTAAAAGAATCTATTACAACATGCAGAGTTACAAACAGTTTTCAAATATTTAGTACTCTGTATTTTGTATAAACAAAAATATTTATTTTGGTTTGATGTTGTTTAAAAAAATTATCTAAATTGAGAACATATTTTTACTAACATTTTGAATTATAACTTTTAATGAGATATAAAATATTATATCATCCGTTTATTTTGAAACTGGTCTAAGTCCATTTGTGGAAAAATACTACTTTTAAAATAAACGACTCGTACAACAATGAATAATATATTATTCCTCCGTGAAATTAATAAATGCCTATACTTAGAATTTGTTCTTGATCAATTCACTTAATAATTTTAAGACAATTAACTTTTTAATTAAGATATACTAACTTTTAATGGTTATTCGTAAAAAGATAATTAATTTCTTTAGTTTTAAGGTATATAGGTATTTCAATTGTCCAAAATTTAACATTTTTTCATTGCGGTCTTCTTGTTAACATTTAACTCTTAAACTTGATTGATTTTACTGACAACCAGATTGGTTTTTTCACTGAATTTCCAAAATTCTAAAAGGTTTAAGTGTATTTAAAAATTTTAAGTAATTCTTATTTCTTCTTATTTATAATCAATTTTCAGTAGAGAAACAACCATTATCATAAAACATTAATATCAGTAGGGAAGATTAAAAAAATAGTTTTAATGAACTTTTAAATGAAAACCTACCTTATGGTTTTGAATTATTTGCTAGACAAGCAAAATAGAGTCTGGAAAGGTAATTAAGTTCGATTAAGAGGATGCAGCCGCTCCGGCCACCACACCTCTCTAGAGCAATCAATTTTCCGAGTAGCTCGAGATCAGGGTTCAAACGAGGCCCTGGACCAGTTTCTCCGGGGTCTTCAAAACTTCTTTTCGTATGCAGGCGAGTGCCCGTCGGGCCGGGCACTGCAATCACGAAATTGTGGATGCATTTTTCAGCCGAGCTGCATCCTTCATTATTATTGATTCTGCCACTCGGTTATTCATGCAGTGAGCGGATCCCGGCCAGGTCAATTCGGAACCAAAAGTGACTGCAGCCGTCGATGTCGGCCATTAACCGCTCAATCAGGATCAACTAGCGTTTAGATCTAACCGGGTTTCATTATTCGCTTCCATTTCAATTACAGGAACTGCTCATGTTTTATGAATCGGGCAGACCCCCAATGCCCCGCGGTACTCATTTTCAGCTGCCGCCCGCCGGCGAGCATTTTCCAGATCTGCTGTTTGCAAAGCGACCGGGAAAGCTCCGGGATGCATTCGAATGGATGCTGAGTCCCGACGATTAAATCTCCGTCGGGGCGCACCCATCCGCCGGCCGTCCCGCCAATCACGTCAGCCCGGGAATTAGGTGAAGTCCGATTTCGTCGGGAACCATGGGAACGACGAGCGACCGTGTCCAGTTCCGGTCCCATTCCTAGTCCTGGTCCTGGTTCTGGTCCCGGACCCACGCCCATCCAATGCACTTTTCCTTGCATAAATATTGACACATTGACTTTATGAGGAGTCCTGCTCCTGGGACGGGGGCGTCGCGGCGAATGGCGGAATGATTGCTCTTGTTTGCAAATTAATGTTTAGGGCGCTCAGCTTATTTACAGTGATGCGGAACATGTTTGGATAAAGGATTCACCCTCGATGGGGAATTATTAGCATTTCCCAGTCGCACCAACTCGCTCTCCCGATAATTTATGGGCTTGACATTTTTCACTTTATCACTGCTGCGGACGGTGGGTGATGCTAACAATTGGTCCCCGTCGTCTGCATGTTTTAGATTTAGAAGAAGGACAAATGCGAATTTATTTTTGATGCAAAAAGGGGACTGTAATTCGATAAGGGCGCTAAAAGAATTTTGCTAGATCGTTACTTTTCAAGGAATGAATTACATATATGCATAACACAACCCTTTTCCCATAATTTTCAGTAAAATGAGATAATTAGGTACCCTTAAAAATTCATCTTCAATATCATACAATATTGGCATTTCCACATTGTCGGAAATTTCGCTCTTAATTTTAAGCAAAAATGATTGTACACGGAATATTTACGAAGAAAACTTTCAAAAGTTTTAAAATGAGCGATACCCATACGTTTAAAGCTCAAACTAAAAACGTTTTAAATCGGCATTTTAAACTTTCCCACAGTTTAAAACTGAAACCGTACATAGTTTAATATTGTAAATTTGTAAGCTTTAAAGTATTTAAACCTATTAAAGTATTTTAGCAAAACTTGGACAGCATACAATGAGTGAAAATGTTGTAAGTGAGACCGATGAGATGAATGAAATTTTTCGAATTCCAGAGTTAAGAAACTAAAGCATCCCAGTTTTAAAAACTTGAAATTAAGTTTTTTTTTATTTGAACTAAAGTACTACCTATCCTATTAAAAATTATACTAAGACACAGAGAACACAAAAAGTGCTAGTTGCATAGCGATGCATCCGAAATCTTCAATAGTTTTATATTTAAACCAAATTTCTCTTTCTAAGAATTCTTAGATTAAAATATCGTTCATAGTTTCTTTCGAGTTATAATCAAAATTTTGACTTAATTACTTCTGAAATATATTTAAACTCTAAACTATTGGCACTTATTCGTATATGCTTTTAAAATGTAAGTTTTTCTATTAGTTATCACAAATACGCATGATTATCAAATATGTATACTGTAAAATCTGTTATATACTTATGTGGTATGCTTCAAAGAAAAAAGATGTGAATTGAAAAATGTCTCTGAATAAAATTTAAAAACTTTTAAAAATTCAGTAATAATTATTGATTTAAATTTAAAAAATAACTCAAATAATTCAAACGCAGAGGAAATAAATTTTTTTTACAACTCTGTGTCTAAAGAGTTTATAAAATATTTATTTTTATTAAATTTTTTTCGAATAAATAGTATCTCAAAAATGCAAATATCTCGAAATACTCCTCGAAGAACTCGAATAAAATTATTTAAATGCTGTACAACTTCGGAAAGAGTTTTCAAGAATAATTTAAAACTTTTACTTTAGCATACTATCCAGGAATCGTAGAGAATAGATGGAAGCAACCAAATGAAATCATTCATTATTTTCTTGATAAAATTAAAGTTTTTAAGATTGCAAATTAATTAAATTAATTATTTCAGAGTTTTTGGAGCTGCTAGATTCGATTATTCTAAAATCTGAATCCTACAATAAAAATATGTATATACCATAGATGTACGATTTTGTCAAAATTGGTATCCAAAGTATTTTAATGCCCATGATTTGATTAACATTTTTAATAAAAAATTGAGCATTGTATCATCGTTGTGTGGGTATTGGTCAGAACAGAACTACTCTACCCAATTACAGGATAGTGCAGTTCTCTGCTACATTTCAACAAAAACGATCTATGAAAAAGCTCCCTTTAATTGACTTTGCAGGGAATGGAGAAAATTTAAAAGGCGCGTTGGTAATCACAGAGCAGGTCGTCAGCAATTAAAGAGTGCCCGACTCCCTTTAGGGTTTAATTAAGGGACTGCTCTGTGACTGCCTAGTGACACTAATTCCGACTTCTTTGCCCCTTTGACTTGCATTATTTGTGCCAGCGGCTTTATTGCATTCATTCCTGCGACGAAAGAAACGCAAACCAAGCAAAAACCCTCAAGACGAAACTTGAAAGGAACCACCACTATCTGAAGACGCTTAGCATTCTCTGTGTAAGGTGCGCGTATATTTCTGCAAGGTTCCCGCAAGAAGTAAATTGCATTCCTTAATGCGGTCCCTGTTGGAATGAAAGGAATTGGCTCCGGGAAGGTGGAGGGATCTGAGCTAATTAGAAATAGGTAAGAATCGTGTATGTAGAAACATTTACCCGCATATGAAGCCCCAAAAGGAATCGTGCAGATGATTTACCCGGGCGAAGACGGCTTCAATCCTTAAGATATCAAAATTCCCCCAAAAAGGAGATTCCGGCGGCAAACAATTGCACAAGTTAATTCCCGGAGCCGGTTTCCTCTTTTGAGAAACTCTTTTCCTCCCAGTCGCTTTTTATTTCACCGTATCAGAAAACCTAAAACACAGCGGAAGTTTGCCAAGAAAATTTGTCGACTTTTTGCATCGCACAGAGCAGCGCCGCCTCGAGTGGAAATTTATATGCGGACCAGCTGCCAAAACCCTTAACTTTTGGTTCACGTACGGCGAGGTTGCGCTCTGGTGCAACTGCTGTTGCTGAAGCTGAAGCCGCACGCTGCCGCTGCCGCCCGCCGCCACCTCATTCCCTTCCTGGATTCTGGATTCGGGAAGACTCTTCGTTAGCGGCAGTCAAAACCAGACATACACCTTCGGCTAAAATCCAGGAGCATACCCCCGGGAGCATGCAAATAACTCGGCGACAGGATCATTGACGGGGCGGTGTTGCTGATTTTACACAAAATTCAAATCCTTGATTAAGCGTGAATTAGCACACTGTATTCGGGTTTGTGCCAACGTGCAAGATTGTCGCACGGAATTACAAGAATTAGGTTTTAGCTAATGAGAAACCTTCTCTCTAGAAAATTGCCGAGAATATCCTCGAAAATGTTTAAGGTCGAATTCATGCCACGTATAGGATGCAGTAAAGATCCCAAAGAGCACTTAAAATCTTTAGCAATTTTAACCCAAGCGGTTTGGTGAGTGTAAATGTTTGCTAACACTGCTTACTAAAATTGATAGACAACATTCTTTCGCGCCCCAAGTAAAAATACTTTCAACTCAACGAGTTTATCTCTAAAACAAAATCCTTTTTTTTATAAAATTTAAAAACCACGAGCCAAAGTATTTCAATGGAATTGGTGGATATTAAAATTATTATTTGATATCGATGTGCTCCCAGTTATAGCAATAAATTACAAATAACCCAAAACAAAGTTCTTAACATGCCAACGGACACTAACTTTTTTTAATTAAATAAGAAATATCGTAGTAAGTATAGTAAGTAAGCTCTTAACCTAAAATATCACCCGGGTTTTGAGAAAAGTTAACCGCAGAAACATATTTTATACACTCACATTCCTTGAACTAATATAAATTATATAATAAATAATATTCCATATGGAATAAAAATAAATTTTTAATTTGTATAAATCTTAACTACCCAATACATTTCATATATTGTAGAAAAGGGTCTTTATATAATACATTTTTTATTCATTAATTTTATGATATTTTTAGAGATAGAAAAATTATGAGCCTATTCAAATACCCAAATGTTAGATTTATTTAGTGGGTTGACAAATGGAATTGAAAGGGCAAGAAATTTAAAAATAATTCCTAAATGTCAGCTAGAGTAAATATTAAAATACATTTTTCAAGATATGCCATCAATGTTGGCGTGAATGATAAATTCCTACACGACAAACTCACCTCAGGGCTCTAATCCCTGCGAGCGCCTTAAAGATCTGAACTCGGGGGTGAAAGAAAACCCGAAGCCACCAGACATCAAATATTTGCCGTGCGGATAGAATCTTCACAGGAGAAATCCCCTTTGCATATGGCGGGAGCCATGTTTACGTGATTAAGATTGAAAAGCTCTCCAGAACCAGGCAACGCCTCGATATCCAGCAGGGTGCCGCATCGCACGTCGCATTCCCGGGCACACCCCCGCGCGCAAAAGGTTCATAACCTGTCCGAGTGAGGTTAAAGGTCCTTGTCCGAGGACTCGAAGGCTCAAAGGCTCGTGCACGGATATATTTCAAAAGATTAGACGAAAGGAAACAATGCCCAAAGGATCGGCATTATTCTGAAGGTATGAAGGCAAATGACACCCCAACGGGGGAAGGTTATCAAAGTGATTGGTGATCCCTGCCACATATTTGGGACCAAAATTTTAAGATTTCTGAATTTCAGATCAAAGGGTTCATCGAGTTCATTTGGCACACGTGCTATCCTTCTTCAGGTGTGTGTCGGAATTCGTTTTGTGCTTTTCAGATTCGGCCGGAATAGTGTGACATCTTTGATTTCCCTTTTTGGGTCTTCGATTCTAACAGGAATTCAATATTTTATGGACATGGAATCTATCAAGCAGTAAGGGACCATCAGTTTCGCTCTTCAATCACTTTATATTTCATAATGATTTGTTATGTTGATTCAACCTAAAAGTACCTATACTAGCAGCAGTTGTGTAGTACTAGCTTTAGTTGATTGACTAATGTATGTATATCTTAAAACTATAATAACTTTGTTTGACGAGCTTTATATTATAATTATATTAAAGATCTCAAAAAGTTGATTTCAAAAATACTAGTATATGGAAGTCGTCACTTTAGAACCCAAACGACTTTACAATTCACAATTTTATGATATCTATCAAAACAAAACCCCTAAGTACCTAACTAAAAAAATAAAATTATTAAATTAGAAGAGTTTTTGGTTAGCGTTACTCTAGACACTATTTCGATTTACGAATCAACAGTACCTATTCAAAAGTCGAAAAATGAAACTTTAAAGACGAAAGGGCCCTTATTAACAAAAATAAAGTTGAAAAAATAATTTTTCTTTCATTTAATATTTTTTTTTTTACTCAGTTATACATACATATAAATCCATACAAACACTTTTTGAAAATGTGCCTAATATAGAAAGATAAATCTTGAAAGCAATATGGCATTAAACTTAAGAATAAAACGTTAATCCAGAACACTCAATTTTCAACAACCCTGAGATATATAGAAGTTTTATTAATTTTACAAATTTTGGTTTATAAAGTTCCATAAGGAGTTACATAGAGAACTAGTATATACATGTAACACAATTGATGAACTAAGTTTTTTCCTTCCTCAAATCAAACAACTCGTAGTTCAGTGACGTCGAATAACTCGACTGATATATTATGCCGCGATCGGAAGTCATTCGAAAGTGTTAACAATTCCGAAAAAGGCCATTGCGACGCATTACCCGGAAGAAATAAACAAAACCGTGGCTAGGCCAGGGAACGAACATAGACCGGGTTTGCTGGGTAAAGTGTGTGTAGATGACGCGCGGGTAGAGGGCTGCAACAAGGCTGCAAAAGTCCTGAAATGCAATATAATTCCCGAGTCTCCCTGTTTGTCCGGAACTCATTTGAATGCAATGGCAGCGGCATTGAAGGCACGACGAAACACATTTAAACAATTTTTTTTTTCAGCGGGTGCTACAAACGGCTCCTCGAGCCAAAGGGACACGGGTTCGGGACCCAGGACTCGTTCGTTTTTATTTTCTGAACGGAATTGATATTGAGGATGTAAATCTGCAATAAAAGCGTAATATCACAGTCCCGCAGTCGTACATGGCAAATTTTATTAAAGTTTTTGTATAGTTTCGCCTTTTGTTGTCGCGGCTCCAGATCCACCGAACTCGGTATTTATGGGGTTCCTGCAGGAGTCCCGCATCATGACTATAAACTTCCGCGTGCAAAAGGGAGTAGCACCATCGCTTCGTGATGGTATATATGTATAAGGTCGGAGAAGGGAGAGGGGGGAGAGGGGCAAGGATTTAGATAGGCTACAGGGTGGCTCAGGATATGCCTGAAATAAATTAATCCGCCCGCTTAAATACGAAGTGCCTGCCGAAATCGTTTTATACCATCCAATTTGTCTTATCATCGGAATCCCGTAGAAATTATTTGCTATTAAGTATGAGGTACGCAGGCTGGTACCCTTCAAATGGAATGGAATGGATCCGATTCCGAGCATCGTTGCGGCACTCTCGCCCGGAGACTGTGCCATGCCCCGGCTGCTTAATGTTTAACAAGAAGGGCAATTTACCCTTTGCTATCAGCCTCATGTACCTAATTAAGATGATTATCTGGAAAACACAGATCCGGAAGCTGAATTTATTGAATAACAAAGTGATTTTCATTTATCTAGATTGAAGCCGGCGAGTGTACCATACCCCCGAGGCGGGAGAGGCGGAGTCATGGATGCAGGATGGCTCTGTACCCGACATCCGCAAATACGATTCATCAAGCCAGGCGGGATCGCCTCGGGGGAGTGATCTGTGTAACATACGGATTCTAATTAATTCACGCTCTCCACACCCAGCACACTCCCATGGTCCATGCAACTCTCCGGGATGATGATGGAGGAATACGGGGAGAGTTGGGCTTGAAAGCAAATCAAAATGTTTCATTCCAGTCGCCTCCCTTGCGAAATTCGAAATGAAACGAAACACCGATTTAATTACCAAAAAAAAAAAAAAAAAAAGAAATGAGAAAAACGAAAAACGGGAAAACGTTTTCAGAAGGTTGAGTTGAGGTATGGGGATGAGTTCTGAAAGCCACCCCACACCTCCGCAGGGAACCTTCCCGTCACCAGTCCCGCACTTTAAGCTTAATTTACTGGAAAAAATGTGCAAACATTTCGGTTAAAGTGAGCGAGAGTCCTGAAACCCAAAAAGTTGGACAATTTTTAAGCGACGTCCAAGGGGTGGTCCAAAAACCCATCCACCCACGAATCCAGCCATACCCCCCTCCCTCCTTACTCTTTCTACCATTTTTCCCCAGCAATGAGCAACGGGACCGTGGTCTACCTCACTTTTAAAAATTAATTCCGCAGCTTTTGTCGGGCACAAAAATTGAACTCCCGAAGGCGCCATTCATTTAATTTTTAAACGATCTCCTTTTTCCTCCCTCTATAGAAAATGTTCGGGGCTGATGACTTTTTTGTGTGTCGTTCAAAATTTTGCCGGCACCGCCACCATCTACACTACTGCCCATCGCGTTAAATTCTGCTGGAAAATTAGAGATGAATGGGCCTATTTAAGGAAGGATTACTTAAATTTTCATGAAAATTGAAAATAAAGGTAACAAGGGACTTAAAGGGTACAACCGCAGGGTGAGACGAATCCCAGAATTTTGTATTCCTTTGACAGTGAAAAGGATATTCATCAAAAATTTTCCTGTGTTTTCGCTCAAACTTCGATTTAAGTATTCCTTTCATTTACCTGATTTTATATAGTCACGCTGATTTTGTCTAACAATGTCTTAAGACTCAGGCTCATCCAACAGATGTCTTTACTATGTTACATATTTCATCAAAAGGCTGAAAGGCTAAGACTTTATTACATTACATATATGTACCTAAAGCGAAATTTTCTGTCCTTTAATAAATAATTCCTCTGTTTCGTCGAGTTAAGCAAAGTCAATAAGAACAACAGGATTTTGCCTCTAGATAAAAGATAACCAATCCAAAATTGTTATAAATTACAATGCTTTCTCTTTTCTTCACATTTTTAAAAATATCTAGAAAATTATTCTTGACTTTAATATTCCATCATTTAAAGTCATTTTCTTAAGCACCTTTATGCCAAAACAGAATTGTTTATATATGTATGTACATATGTAGGTATACAAATATATTTCAGTTCGTTTCAGTAAAATTTTTTTTAGATATTCCTAGTTATATTTCATATATTTATTCATTAAGAATGCTCTGAATCAGTACTAGTGAACTCAATATTGAATATTATTTTAATACAAATCAATTTTAAATTTTTAAATTTTAAGATTCTTAAGAAAGTAGGTATAACATATTCAAGGTCAAGTTTAGTTAAGTTATTTTTTTATACATTATATCTAAAATTTGGTATACAAAGTAAACGTAATTCTATTATATTTGTTTTTCAAAATAAATTAAAATAGGATTTCACTTAAAATGCAATGTGAATTGCCTCAATCGAAACTTTAATACTTAACATCAAATTGTCATATCTACATATATCTTATACACTTTGGCCGCTTTAAATTACTTCAAAATTGGAGCAATTTAATCAACCAGTACACTAATGAAAAAATCATTTCTATAGTACAAAAACATTATTTAAAAATATTCAAAGTGGTACGGTAAATGATGTGCTTATCATTCACAACTCCTTAATAAAAATGGAATTTAATTCGACTCTAAGGATAAGTTTTACGATTCTACTCTGCAAATTGCTTCTGGATGTTATCCAGTGTTACAGGGCCTTATCCATTGAAGTCCAGAAACCCTAGGCATCATATTGTAATTTCACTCAATTAACAGAGTTTGAGTGATAAAATGTGACCGTCATCACCCGGGGAGTGCATTCCGAAGCGACATTGATGGATTGCAGTGGCCATAAAACGCCCCATTGCTCCCTGGGCTCATTTTGGCAATAGTCCATCCATCCCCCTTAGAGTCGCATTAGCATCAAACTAGCATTCAACTTGGTAAGCACCCGATCCATTTGGAGATAAAAATTGTCTTCATAACCCGTCCGAGGAGCACTTAAGCCAATCCTCGTAAAACACTATCGAAAATTTGCCTGAAACTTTCTTGTAAATTACTCCTTATTAAGAAGAAATGGAAACAGCGGGCAAATGCAGATTGCATCCGCCGGGATCCGCCCTCCACTGGGGCCCTGGCCGGCCCTTCCTCTGTTGTGGGGCTCCTCCTTTTCAAACTACTCCCCGGTGGGGCTCCTCCTTTTTCGTCGAGGGAACGGCAGGCGAAGTTTTCCACTTAACAGCAAGTCTCCATCGAATGAAATCAGCGACTTCGAAGAATGAGTTAACACGTCTGGGCCACGATAAGGCAAAGAAGAAGCCTAGGGGTGGGCAGGCTTTTCTAGCTCAGCGTTTCCGAAGTAGGAACTTCGGTTAATAAATAATGCAACCTCCCAGCACTGGACCAGTGGTGGGAAGGGATTGAATTTGTCGCTGGAATGGAAATTTCCCATGGAATGTCCCGGAAAACATTTTTTTTTATCGCTCCTTTAGCCTTTCAAGCAGAAATTGGGAGGAATTTCGGGTGCTATCCAGAGATTTTTTTTTTCTTTCCTAGTGAGCTGCAAATGAAACGACACGTCGTCCTCCATATGGTTGGCTCCCCTTTTGTGAGAAGTTATCCTCGATTCGAACTTCCTATTTATGGGATGCCCTGCAGTTTATTTAACAGCATATCCCCCAGAAAGAAGCTGGAAGTGAAAACCCAGTCGACTATGCTCAAATTTGTCCTTTTTTTTTCTCTGAACCAGTAAAATTGCGGAGTAGGAAAATTATTTTCTGGTTTTCAGAGATCTCAACCCGAAGGTTAATCCCATTGTTGCTATAAGTCTGTCCATCTGTCTGTCTTTCTGTCTGTCAGCCCTATAGACCATAGATCATACACAAAATAAATTACTGAGTTAAACTATCCTTGAAAAGCTCTCTCTATCACTTAAGTAAGATTAATTACTTTATAGCAGCTGCGAAACTTTAAAGCAACTTACCCATCCACTGTAAAAAAACCACGAAAACTGAACGACAATTCACAAAAAACTATGAGTTGTTAGTAACTAATTAATTTTAACTCAGTTTATCTTCTCATTTAGTTTAAAATTCCTTTTTCTAACTTTCGTAATATATACATATGTTATGTTTGTACCTTTATGGCCTGGTATTTTATAAAAAAAAAAATATGTACATAGTTGGTTTGTGACAAAATATTTTGAAATATTTCACGGATACTATAATATGATATTGAATTCAAAAAATTCAATTCTAACATGCATATTTCATGTTTTTTACACGAATTTAGATCGATTATCGGTTGTTATTATTCTATTAAATGATTTATAAAATCTCTTTTATTGAAGACTTGCAAAAAAGGGCCGATTATTAAAATTCATTTTATTCACAATTATAAAACAAAAATTGTGGAATACTTTATTAGCTTTTTAGGGTATATGCACATACTTATCATGAAATTCAACAATGGGCAGAACCTGTACAGTGCACACGTGCGTAGACAAACTTAACCTGCACACGGGGTGCTATACACCCCAAGCATTTTTAAAGTTTATTACAATTAAAGTATGGTATTTAGAGCTTATATATACTTCGTATCATAACAAATGAAATTTAATTGGTCCGAACGATGAATTTTATTGTTGAAATTCAATTATTAACTTATAAAATCTAATCTGATTTTCATAGGCTTTTGTAATATAGTTTCCAGGTGAAAATTCCTTATTAAATTTATGTTTATTTTTTCTTCATAGTTATCCAATCGACTGTCGCGGTACCAAGTTATCGACATCTCTTCGACTTAAAGTCGATTCGAAATAGACTCTCGCGATAAGGCCCTAAGTCAACTTAGTTATTTTCAAAATTTACCATAATACTGCGAAGGTCCTCACCTCGCGGGAAAATTTTAATTGTTTTTCAACTTTTGGGCGTTATCTGCTTTACAGTGTGCAAACAAAAAAAAAGCCCGGGGATTAGAGCGGAATAATTTAAGTTTGGGGAGAAAAACAAGAAATCAAACACCAGGAAATCGCAGGTCAGCCCATGCCCAGGATCCTTCGGAGGCCGCCGGCCAAGCCAACCTTTCTTTTTGGTATGGTCCTGGTCCCTTTTAAATGGTTTTTATATTTTCCACCCCCGTCGCGGACTGCCGCTCTTTTTCCGTTCGCCACGAACATCTTGTTTACCTTGGTTTTGGCTGTGTGTACCCTAATACCGGGACGTTTTACTTTCGTACCGAGGAGGGTACACCGGAGCCCTGGGATTCCTGGAAGCGCAAATATTTCCTGTAAGTGCTAGTCGCTTTGGGGAAAAACACCCGCTCCTATCCTGAAAAACCTGCCCGTCGTTCCCTGCTGGCTTTTCAGTCCTAGAATATCAACAATTTAGAATTCAGGTTTCGATGAGAGTTCGGCAAATATGCCAACATGCGTTCCAGCGCTTTAAAAATTAAACCCAAAAAACACAACAGCCACTCCCGCCCGCGGAGTGTTGAGTGAATGTTGAAGATATTTTATTTTTTATTTATACTTTTCGCGAGGGTGCCGAAATTTTTTTTTTTTTTTTTTAAAGGGCATTTCACGGTGCTTAAGCATGCGATTTTCCAAATCCTTAAGAGCTTATCCCTCCAAAAGCTTACAACTTCAGCAATATTTAACTTTTATAAACACTCCTCAGTGAACTTTTGTAACCTACTTCAGTAATAAATAAACAAAAATCTATTTTTCCTTACAGCTGATTGTGCTAAATATAAATAATTAGTAATGGGCGAAAAAAAAAAAAATTTTTTTTCTCGGAAAACAATAGAAGTGTGCTTACTTCCTTCATCCTAACCATTGTTCTTTTCGTCGTAAAGAAAATGAAAACGGAAGAAAATATTTTCGCAAATCTTCTGGTGCTTACCTCCGGCTACAAGAAAAAGCGTTCAAGGACTAATTTTCTATTATGCTTTCCTTCCACGTGGTGAACGTGTGCTCTGTTATCGCAAAAATGGCAAAAAAAAAATACTCAAAGAAATAAATAACAACAGCAATTTGTTCACTAATTAATAGTCCGGCAATAGAGCATATATGGCAAAAACAATAGTCTAATGGTTTCCGAAGATTATAGCAAATTATTTGGTGACGAAATTAAGGGAAGGATATTATGATAAATTTTTATATGTAGGTAGGTTCGGAGTAAAAGAGGCATCTTATCATTTGTTCTTAGAATATACATACTTTAATATCTTAATCACTTTAATAATATATGTTATAAATATAAATAATAATGCTTTAAATTTAATTGCAATATACTATACTGGAAAAATTTAATTTATATTTTTTAAAAATTGAAAAACAAACATTAGTACCTATGCCAAAAATATCCCACAGTCACAGATATACATAATCTGCATATCTCTGTGGTGGTTCATCAACCATAACTTACTTAGTAAACTTTCGAACCCCAACTACCCAAAAGATTTAACTATACTACTATAAACGTTCATAAAATGCAGATTTGCTTGCAAGGGTTTTATAGGTTTTAGACTATACTAAATAAATAAAATATGAATTTGAGTTCTATAGACGCAAGCTCTTGAATGCTTATATATTTAATATATATATATATACATATATTTATATTTAATCTCTTTCAAAAGGCAGAAATTCAACAAGAGATATCTTAAGCCCTTAGACTACAGATGAATATGCTATCGTTTTCGTATAATGATAAAATATTTCCAAAAAAAACTAGCATCACACCATACCTTTGGGTATTATGTTTTTCTAAAAAAAAAATTTATTTTAGTATCTTAGAGTCAGTTTTCAAGTCAATATAGCAAACGAAGGGCCATAAGCTCTGCTTTGATACACATAACAGAAATTCTCCGTACATAGGAAAACTAGCTGGTAAGAGGCACTACCATGAAAACTTTGCTATTTAAATAAAAATTATGAGTTTGTTCGAGCATCACCTGTGCAGGAGAAAACCAGACTTTCCTGGAATTTTCAACATTTTACGTTTATATTATACCCATCATACCCGGCAGTAAAATAAAACACATCGCTATACCGCCATACGAAGTACTTCACTTAACGTCTCTGGATAGCATCACCCAACTTTTGCTCCAGTACTTAGGAAAATTGCATGTAATTGTTACTACAGGTTGACACACATTAAGTCAGGTCATAATTGCAACCTGAAGTAGAATATGACTTGGCTGCCGTGTAGAATTGGCTCACTTTACCACTTCACTTTACCTAGACCATGCCCCCGGTGCAGGAAAAGCAGAGAAAATCGGGAGGACCGGAGTGAGATGATGGGTAGAGGGGCAGATGCCCAAATACCCTTCCCCGGTCTGATTCAACCCCCTACATAAGCATTGTTTCTATGGAATGAATAAATCATATTCAGAACAATAACATAATTGCAAAGTCATGTTACGCTTAAGCGCCTGTATCTGTTCCCGGACCCATGGTACATGGTTTTGACGAGATAAAAGGGTTCAGACCAAAGGTATATGTTCATCGGATTATGCTAATTCCAAGGTTTTCTTCTTCTGCACGTCTTGCGGTACCTAGAAGACCATTGGGTCCATAGACCTGGATATTCTTCATTGCCGCGGCCCTGCCTACTCGTCTTCAATTGATTTATGTGGATTCCTCCCAATTTCGTGCTTATGTCACGTGCAGAGAAAATAAGAAGAGGTTCCACCCCCGAAGCCGATTTTCCACTGTTGAGAGCTTTTGTTTAAGAGGCAATTTAACTAATGTTCACCGTGGATGGAATAAGCAATAGATCTGAAGCTGGATTGCCAACCTAAGTAAGTACCCTCCCAGGGTATGCTTTTGCTTTCCTGGGGGAGCTGAGATTCATAAAACTCGTGGTACTTCAAACGTAAACGACGAAAACTTATTCATCTTTATTAATGCAAGGTTGATATACTTAATATACAATATCCTCCGTTCCAGGATCTGAATCCTTAGACGTTATCAAGCAAAATACTTTCAGGAAGGACATTTAAAAAAAAAAAATATCTTTTTTTAAGTTCTCAACTTTTATTCAATTATTGTGCGTAATTAATAGGTTATTCAAAAGGTATTCAAAGCTTTCAAATGATTACACAACTTTTAATTGAAAAAAACATCTAGTTAGTCTATCTAAGATATGGGTTTCTAAGAAATAAATATATTTTTTTATTTATAATTTTAAAGGAAATCCACTACGTCATGACCTTTAACTTGATATGTAAAGCAGTAGTTCGTTAAAAATTATTATCAATATATATTAACATATGTATAATCTCTAAATAGTTTAAGTAGTGTTAAGACACAAGCATATAGAATCAGTAAATTTACATCAAAAATGTTATCAAAGTAATGTAGTTAAAACATTTTAGAAATAGAAAACAACTTTCTTTGTTTTTAATCTCAAATCACTGTTTATAAAAACAATATTATGGTATAATTTGTATAGCCAAGGATACCAACATTTAAAATTTTTAATCTTATTATGATTTTTGACTCGTGGACTTTAAAAAATTGTAATTTTTGTAGATTAAAAACGTATACCACCAACCCTTGTCGATAATTCCTATGGGCGGGCCAAACTTTCAGAGGGGTTGAAATTAAATCATAATTTAAATTCTGCAACGTAAATGTAACGCATTACCCTGATATCAACGTAATTAAAAAACATAAAAAAAAATTTGGGAAGAGTATGAAAGTTCGCCCAATATTCCAGAGAACTTTTGGCTTAAGTCATCACTTCTGGAGCCAATTAAAAAATATTATGCCAGGCCTCCCCCGTGAATTTAATAATTCGCTCATTCGGCGAGCAGGGCAAACACGAAAATTTGACCGCATTTATTAAATTAATTGAAGTATCTCGTCCGCGGGGGAGGGTATGTGAGTGCGGGACACCGCTTTTTTTTTCTACGTATGCCCAATGAATTTGTCACTCAAGTGCCAAGAGTCAAATTAACCCCAACGTGTTTGTTTATGGGGGATTCCCCGACAGCGAGCCCCCGGTGTATCCACTTCCAAAGGGGGCCATAGCGCAGGAAGTCCCGCCGCTTTGTGTCGACCCACCCGGGAGAGCTATCCAGAAATGGGCCTGAAAACTCACGGGAAGATGAGATAAGCCCGATGCCTGTCAATTTACCCCACGGGTTTGTGTTCCATGGTGCTGCCTCCACCCGAACGACAATGGTGTAGGAAGGGGGATGACGAGGGGAGAAGGTTCCCTAGGGCGAAGGGGGACTCTAGGCTAGGGTGTCAGCAGCCATTGTGCGAGCCGTCATATTATTTTGACATATGATAAATCGCTGATATCTGAGGCAACAAATGAAGTGGAGTAATAATGGGATCCCGAATCCTGTCGTCCTTCTGCCGATTCCCAAGCGCATTGCTGTCAGCGTCGCCGACGGTTCTGGCCTGAGGACGCTTTTCCCGCTCCAAAAAGTCCCTCTCCATCGCCCCCGCCAGCATATGCAAAATATTTGCGGAAGCAATTTTCGATGAGACTTGCATTTTGATGATGGCCCCTCGAACGGTCTCCGGCTTATATTTATTATGCGCTATAATTTTATCCCCTATCAGCACCGCTGTCTGATGGATTCCAGGAAGTGTTTGTCACAGATAGTGTTTGCTTTGGCAGCTTGCACTAGTTTCTGCGGAGTGCGAGGGGGTCACAATGGCCCGACAGCACTCAAATTCACCCATCGGGAGAGGAGGAAGTGTTTTGTGACAAATTTGACCATTTCCCTGGAGTGAAATACTGGTTGCCATTACAGATACAACACCAGAGCATATCTGCAGATAGTCCAGGTCTGGACAGTACTTGGGATATGATTAATCCCATTCCCAGCAGAACGCATTTCGGTTTCTCATATAAGTGACAGATTTTCAATGGGACGGTGAAGTGGTAATCTAAGAAATGGCAATCCTCCTTGGGAGTGTCATCGATTTTACTGTATGCACTAGGACTTCACATCAATCATAATTTAAGACCCATTACCATGACATTTTGTTAAGGTACAAATTCCTATGGACACATTTCAATAATTAATTTTAAAGATCTAAACTGGTTCATATTTTATATGATTAAATTTGTTTAATTTCAATTTAAAAATAAATTCGAAAACTACTCATCCCCATACACAACTGTTTTTTTCTCTACCTTAGTTTCCTGATTTAGTAGCGATGTGATCCTGGCAAAAATCTACTCAAAGAATAAAATGCGTTTAGTAGTTTTTAAGTTATGCTATAGTAAAATTTTCATACCAGTTATTATTACATTTTCATGCCTCAAATTAATTTTACATTGTATATTTAACATTTTTCTATTCAGATCTAAGAAACGAACATTTTCTATGCATATTTTTTAAATATAAATATGTATACTTTTTTTTCCAAATTTTTGGCTTTTCTTTCGATGAATTGCTAATAAAATCTCTTTTTCCTTTATAATTCAGAATTTAATATTCTACAACAATTTCAATCATTTAAAACTGACAGTCGCAGTATAGAGAGAGAGAACATTTTGCAATATAAAAAAATGACGCAAAGACTATATTCAAAATTTCAAAAATACTTCCCATAATCCCTCTTTTCTTTTCAAAAGAGACCCACTTTAACCCTTTTCCCTGACACAGGACATGCACATGAAGCCCTACTTCAAAAGTGGCTGATGTTTAGCTCCTCGACGAGCAAAATTTCATCTTTTGCCATCGGATCTTCCACAACAGCACAACAAGAGCCGTGCATCTCCTTCCCGCATTCACGGCCCCCTAAGTTCAATTTGCACAGTATATTCGTTCAGTTGCATATAGGGCCACATACGGGGAGGGGGTGAAAATAAGTAACCTTTACAAACCTATTCACAGCAAGGGTCCCTTTAGTAGCATTCATTTTCCATCAAGTGTCCATCAGAGAATGAAATTGCTTCAGAGCTGTATCTCTTTATGTGAGACAAAAGGAAGAGAGGCTCTGGGGGGCTCTGAGGGGGCCCCACGAAAAAAAAAAGAAGTCATTTGACTTTGCTAACAACTCTGGGCAGAGAGACGACGACGATGCCGTCGACTCCTGGAGCTGTTCTGGAGTTTTTACTGCACCATGGGCCCTCCCATACCACCCACGTAAGGTCCCACACACCCCCGTCTAGAACATAGCCCCCTTCGACTTTCATAAGCCCTCAATGTCGAACCCATGAAAGGAACATAAAATTTTCAAGCTCGTGCACAATGAAAATAAACAGGCGCATCTAAAAAACATGGCGAAAGCTTATTTAGCGCTTCAAAAGTGGAAAACTGTAAAACTGAATGTCGTTATAAAGGCGGAAAAACAAAGGCGGGAAGGCAACGGCGGAGCGGTTGTTCCACCAGTCACAACCTTCCCAAAACCACCCTACAACCACCCTTCAACCATTCCAAACTCATCCACCTGCCACTTCTTTTTCCACGTTTCACTCCTTTCTGTTTCTGCGTATTTGAAACGATGCCCTCAGATGGCTTTGGATGGTTCCTGGAATGGTTTACGCCTTCAAGGTAAGGCGAACCGTTTCCGTTGCTGTTGTTTTTGTTAATAATTTAGAAAAACAATTTTTTCCCACGCCAAAAGACTTTCTTAAAGACTTTTCTCTTCAATCTAACTCATGCGTATATCAACTGTGGGAGAATCATTTAAAATGGTCACGGTTCACGTAAATTTCATGGAAAGATCGAAACAACAGAAAACAAAAACTTTAACTTTGTGTTAAACCCACAAAAACCTAATTAGATTGGGGTAAAACATTCAACTTTATGAAGAATAATTTTTTTAGTCCTTCATATGGTAAGAAAACATAATGT
This sequence comes from Machimus atricapillus, assembly GCA_933228815.1. Taxonomy (NCBI): domain Eukaryota; kingdom Metazoa; phylum Arthropoda; class Insecta; order Diptera; family Asilidae; genus Machimus; species Machimus atricapillus. The sequence continues at coordinate 12,457,235 of OW121785.1, forward strand.
AGGTTTTTAGAAAAAGTCCTTAATTATGTGGTTCGCAAACATCTTTTTATATAAATTAAAGTTGGTTTAACAATCTGTTATTTTGACTGTTGACGGTGACACTTGGAAAAAATCGTATTTTTAAATTTAATGCTGGATTTTTTAAATTTTTTATTATTATTATTATTATTTATGTGACTATCTAATTAATGTTTGTTTTAATGTTGTAACTTGTTGTAAGTTGATTTTCTCGGATGATAACTTCTAAAAATCCATGGATATAAAATTCATTTGTTTCTAAAACTACTTAGAATACGTGCATAGGAACCCTTCCAAAGCCCGTAGCTCGAAATTGGGTCATTATTATGACTCATGCCCATGAGAACACTTTGGTCTATTCATCGAGAACTTATATTTTGTCAAATTTCAGAAAATTCAACCGAAAAACAATCTCCGTAACAAATTCTGCGGAGTCCTTTATTAATGTAAAAATTAGAATAGAATCCAGAATTTTTGGAAAATGTAAACAATTAAGACTTAACTCATATAGTTAACTGATTTCCTTACCTGTTAAATTAGTATGTAATTTATGGACTAAAAATAAGACAAATAAATATAATATCGTCTTTGTAAACTTCTCCCAAATCTTGACATAATTCAGATTCATTTTAAAAAAGACCTCACTACACCCATTCTTCCTGAAAAAACGAACCTAACTTTCCCGGAATTGCGGGGCATTTTACAAGAACTTGTTCAACGTAACTGGGCAATTATGCAATTTCACCTTTGCCTGGACACCAACTACCGGGAAACTTACCCGAGATTTTTCCCTTTTTAAGGGTTATCCCGTCAAAGTGTCAAATCGATGAAAACTTTTCCACCGTACTTTGCCCTGGAGGACTGCAACAGTCCAGGACAAGGCCGTTATTAAATCAGTAAGTACCCGGGAGCTCTGCACTGAAATGCATAATTCATAGGGCCGAGCAACAGATTTGATGGGTCACCAGAACGGGGATGCAGCGAGCGGGACGCGGGGGAAGGCCGCCAAGGGCGGTCATGTGTAAGGACCACGGCTAGGGCCAATGTATGAAGTCCGGACTCGTAAAAGGGATTTAACCGAATTGAAGATTCAAGGCCCCCGTTCGCTGCCTCCATATTGGTCAAATTTATTCGTCGGGCGCGTTCAGGGAAGAGTTTTTGGTGGGCCATGGACACCATTTCTGCGCTTTCCCATTTTGGCCGGGTACCCCTCACCGTCTAGCGGCCTCCAAAAAGGGAAGAAACCATTCGGGGGGAAAAGCTGTTTTGGCATTTTGATGGATGCGGGTGATTCTAGTGAAGGTTTGAATAATAATAAAAATGAACACTGACTCCAGCAGAACGGGCCCAGGGAAAGAGGGCGTGTCTTTTATTTGACGAAAGGTTCGCAACGAGCGTGTTAACTTCCCTAATAAAGTCCCTGGCGCCCCCTCAAAAGGGTGCTGAAAGTGCTGAACTAAATGGGAAAAAACATGTGATCGATTAGGGTGACTGCCGTAATTCGAAATTGTCGACGCTCTCTTTATTAGCACCTCCCTACGAAGATCGATTAACTGGGTCTTGTCCCAGAACCATTTACTGCCCAAATGAGAAAATTTATTTTCCATCTCTTTACATAAATATGAAATAAAGTATTTTTACTTCCGGAAAAAGTACAAATTGATCAAAAATATCGGGGGGAAGTTGAACTAGAAGACGCTTTGTTGTTAAGTCTAAAATTGGCATTGAATTTGAGGATCGTTTATTTTAATGAAACCTTGGTGAGTTTATTTGGGTTCAAAAGTAGGATTTGATATTTGATATTGTTTCTGTGTATTAAGTATCCAGATCTTATTTAATAGGAGCACATTAAAATTATAATAAAGGTATCTAATAACTACAATTTTTATAATTTAACCCTTTGTACTCGACGCTTTTTTGCACCAACCCTAATTTATACAATATTGTGGTGCCTGCGAGGCGCCTGTCGAGTAGAAAGAATTAATTATTTGTGAGCTAATATATTGAAGTTCCTAATACTTGATATACCTATAACATGACAATAGAAAATTCCCTTGTTTAATTATAATTAAGTTGGAGAGTGAAGGCAATCAAGAAGATGTCACAAAGAGAATTTAATATATGCCGTATTATTAATTTCCGGTTGGGTCAGTTTCACATAGAAGCTTAATTGAAATGAAATATGTGAGTTACTTCTGACTATAATCAAATTCTATCCACATCATTTCCCCTTACGTTTTCCTTTAGGTAATTAAATGTTCAAACCAAATAATGTAATGATTGAAATTTAATCAATATACATATCTAATTCTTAATTGACCTGGATAGGTTCTCTACAAATAGAATACATTTAATTATAACTCTTTACCTATTCCAATTAATCTTTAAACATCAAGAAGGTTATGCTTCTGTGAATGTTAGATTAGAAGAAAGTTTGAGAGGCTACTGAGGTTTATTATCTAATGATTCCGGAATGGGAACAGAATGATTTTAAAGTCTTCTCCCGGATTTTGACAAAACCTTCGAGGAGCGCTCATGTGGGGTCAAAATTGAAAAATATGGAAAAAAAAATTTGTCGATCACTTGTACTTCCGATGATATTTAATTTTGAAAATTCACCAATTGACATTTCTTTTGTCGATTTTTTTCATATTCCCACAAAGTCTCATTGCGAATTGTAGACATAACTTTTCATTCTAAAAAATTTGTCAAGAAGCTTTGAAATTTACGAATAAAAAGTAAATATCATTATCTACTTATCAACGGTGACGAGCACCGCCTTTTAAAATGGAAGATCGAAGTAAAATAAAATTTTTCTTATTTTCAACACTCGTATAGAATTTTTGCAGAAGTGGAGAAATTGTGGCGGAAAACTATAACTTTTACTAAAATCATAAATTTTAAAGTTAAATATCTCAGGAAATATAAGCGTCCGAAAAATTAATTTTGCGTATCCGTCACATTCCGTTAAAATCCGTGGGGAGATCTGAAACACAATTTATGCCCCGGAATGATCCTTAAATTCTATCTACTTAAAAATTGTATGTTGCGCCTATATCCTAAGCGGTGCATTTTAATGGTGCGAATCAGAGAACACTAAAAAATCGATTGAGATATTTTGGAATATTTATTATGAAATAATATTCCCTTGAAATATTTTGTTTCCTCGAAATTTAAAAATAAAATCTAAGTAAAAGCCAGAAAATGTGCTATTTTATCACAAAATTGCATAAGAGGGCTTAAGTGCACCTACAGAAAACGGCTTATCCAATTTGTAGCAATCGTATGCGAGGCCACGAAATGCCTCCATTTACATTGGCTGCCCAGAGCCCTTTAAGTGGGTAGGGAAGCGTAAAATCGAGAAGACACCGCACTTAAGGTCCCCATGCATGCCTTATCCCTTAAGGACAGGACTTCTTCCCTTTGGAGCTCACATCCTTCAATTAGAGAAACTGGATGGCATACCCCAACATGACCCGATGCACACCCGCCCGCACATCCACATGCAAAACACACTCAAAGAAGCAGGTGATTTGAATTTTACCAAAAGGAAAAAGCATTTGAACAACAAGTGCAAATCTCCAGACTACCTGTTTCTTCTCAGGCAAATGGGAAGCTCCAAGCTTTTCCGGCCGGGACTCCTCTCTCACCTGAGACCGAACCTGGGCGACGACCAGGAGATGCCCACCCGCCCTAAGGCTACGGGCTCCCAAGGAATTTTACTCACATGTGTGAATTTTATTTGGGGATTTCAGTTAACCCTTTTTGCATTTTACGAGACCCATGTGAGAAAAGAATTTCTAGACCGCCCTCACGGGCAGGGACGCACACACGTGGTGTTCCTGAGAAATGTGTATAAAATTTTTACGATTTGAAAAGGGTTTAGTGCTCCCTGGCATGTTCGGGAATGTTGTTTTTTTTTCGTTTTCTTGACTTATTCGTCTTCCCAGAAATGAGCTGGAGCACTTTTCTCGAGGTTTTAAACTTAAAGACAGATATCCAATCAGAAGATGGAAAGAATAAATTCACCTATTTCATATGAGTCCCTTTAATGCCAGTGATGGGTAAGGGTCAACATCATCTTTATTAAGATGACCTAACCCTTGAAGTAACTATTACAGAAAAGAATCACTCAAAGTTTAGGTATAGTTGCTTACGATGTCATTTGTATACATTTTTAGGAACATCTCGTTTTTTCAAAAAATAATATTATTAATTTCTTAATTAGCATCCACTTTTGTTTGATCTACTGGATGTTTTTTCCGAGTTTTATAAAATTGAAATAAAATTCTAGGGCCCCTCCTCTACGACTTACTTTTTGATAGTTTTACCAATTTTGAATTCATATACTTTTTTAAACCCAATATCAATTAAATTGCATTTTTCCTCGAATTAAGTATTTTGAACGGTCACACATGAAATCATAAATCATTAAATTCATTTTATTACTCAAAATTAATTATATTCCGAAATTATGTAGAATACGACGGGGGTTACATTAATCTATTTTTCGTAGCTAACTCTAAAAATGACGATCCTTAAAGGGCTGAACAAAGGGATAGTAAATAAGCTAATCTATTAAGAAAACTGCGGAAGTTCCCAACGGCAGCTGGATAAGTTTGGAGCAAGAACCCAAAAATCTACCCCCATTATCATGAGTAATTACAGCGTACATATGTAAATAACTTAAAATTTTGTGTAATCTCAAGAACCCGGGCAAAACTACCCTGGTGCCCTAGAGTCGGTGCTCTGTGCCGCCCATCCGCCAGGGCGGCTCTGCTGCTGCATACTTTATTATGTAAAACTAATTTAATCTCGTAAATCTTTTATTACACTGGTGCACTGGATTACGGCAAACTTTGAACTCCGAGCTCTGCAGCTAAAATAGTTCCCTTTTTTAAGCATCATTTTATTTTATTTTTTACTTTTTTTTTATCTCCTACCCTTCTTTTCGAAGCACCCGGTGAACTTTTCATGAAATCCTGATTTTCAATCATCAGGAGACATAATAACGAAGAAACCTAGTCCCCAAGACGTCCAAGTTCCGCGTCGAGGCCCTTCCTTCCTGAAAAGTGAAGGGGATGAGGCACATTTTCCAGATTCATTACGAAACATTGAAAAGTTCAAGTTCCCCAAAGTGTCAAGTCTTTTAAGTTTCGAGAACACGAAGAAGCGCCCTGTTACCCTCTTTCTTCGCTAGGGAATAAGAAAATAAAATAAAAAAAAACTACTTCTTCCCGACAACGCCAAATCGTCCTGTACATTTCAGGACTCACAGGATAGGAGGAGTATTTGCGCGCCTGGATGAAGTGTGGAAGTTTCTAAAATTTCTCAAAAATTAAGGCAATACCTTCGCATTTGATTTTACCGAAGCTAATTGGAAGGAAAATTTCTTGTGGATTTTCAGACCAAATGCAAATTAAGGCAAAAGTTTCAGGAGAGTTTAAGACATGTAAATGAAGTTTTTAGTACAAAAGAAGTTGATCTTTGTACGAGTAAGTAGAACATAAATGAAACACGGTTAATATACAGCTTCTTCACTTTACTCAACTTCTAAAGTTTGAATTCATTCACGAGCTCTCAACATTGTCAAAACAACCCCAACTTAGGTAAAATGCATCTTACAATGTTCCAAAAGTAGAAATTCATTTAACTTCAACATTAAATATTTAAAAACCCATCTACCTCTGAAAAAAATATACTTGAAAAGCATGCAAACTAGTTAGAGAATTCAATTAAAATAACATTGTAATAAAAATCGTCAATAATTTATAATTCAAGTATTGGAGTGATTTTACTTCTTAAAGGCGTTTATCTGCAAATATGAAAATTGCGTGACTTCGAAAGTTTTATATAAAATTTAAAAATAAATAGGAGATGGAGAATATGACTTTCAATTTAAATTTTTTATTTGTTTGCTTGTTTATGTGTTCAGCATAATTAGATCGAGCCCTGAAGCCTACGAATTTCGGTTTTCAACCAAGAGGAGAAGGAACATGTGATGCTTGTCCTCATATTTTCTTATTGTCGTAAACAAGATGAAGTGAATAAATATACTTTTAAGCAATTTTAGTAAACTTTCGTAAGCACACACTGTCCATTTCTATTAAATATTTCAAAAATGTCATAAAATGAATTAGAAAACTTTACGATTGTTAATTAAGTATTAGAGGCATATGGCGCGAGAATGTATGTATGTACATAGAGTTTAAATTTTTAAATATCAAAATAAGCATAATAAAAAGAACAATATAAATATCAGAAAATATATACTCCCTACTATAATAAATAACTAAAGAAAAAATAATTAAAACGAAAGGTATAAAAATTAAACTTTTTAATCAACGCGCTGGCACATGCGTACTAATCGAGCTTATTTTGGTTCGCGAAAATACGAATTCATAATTAGGTCTTTTGGGGCATATTCTAGGGATAATTAGATGTATTGATTTAAGATTACATCTGGAAAATAAATTAAATTTTGATAAACGAAAAAAAACATCACAGTGACAAAGCTATTGTATAAATTATATTTACTGTATTTAATATTGTCGAAACGTTTATTTTCGCCGGTTGACTCTTTTATGACAATCTGGGAAAGGCTGAGAGATAATCTTGTTAGAAAAAGGGCACTCCCCCAGGCCGAACAAAAGACAGGATGTCGACAGATAGAAACACTTAAAGCCAACAATCTGCAAAATATTCTGGTTGATCGCAATCCCCAATTTGGCCGTATTACGGGGACGTAAAAACATCAACACCGGGGGGAGATGGGGACACCAACGTTCCAGCTGGCAATATTAAAATGATTCCGTTGAGACATCGTCTGGGGAGCCTTTCGCCAGAGAAGCTCCGCATCCCCATGAAAACGGATTAAGGACTTAAGAATCCAATGAAATAAGGAACCTAACGTATGACTAATCAGATTATAGTAAACGAGGAAAATTTTCTTTTGGGAGATACTCCCCGAAATTTCGCTGGATTACGCCCCAGCTAGACCTGGAATAACGCACAGCTGTACCGATGCGATGATAGCTGCTGTTGCTGCGCCTCCCCTACCCCCCGTCCAGGATCGTACCAAAATTTAAATTCGATAAACTTATCTTTTGGGAAGCGTTCTGGCAAAAGCGTCTTATCCAGCGGCTTACACAAGTGAGCACTTATGCTTAAGCCCTAGACGCGCGCTCACATTCCAGGATACTTAAGGGGATTAAAGCTAGCGAAATTAAGACGGGGAGAAACAATTCTTTTGGTGCTCATGGGCAAATCCCCGGGCACGATTTGGACCGTAAGCCATTTACAAATTGCGACAAGTTGACTTTTTTATTGCCGCCCATTAATTAATTGGGACAAAGGGCGAGAGGGCGCTTTTAGTTCGCCAGTTTTTGGGGCTGAAAAATTGTCTCATCAGGGAATGAATGGCAAGAAAAAAGTTTGGACACAAGTCAACGGCTGATAAATTCCGGCTATCTGCCTTTTCCCTTCACTCTGCGTTCCAAGTGCGTCTCGTCCTGGTGTGGCCGGGACACTGTAATTAATTTGAACATCAGATTAACTCTGGTAACCCCCAACTCGGACACGGTGTTATAAGAAATTATCGCAATTTTCCATCCGATTTCGTCCACTCTTCATAATCTGTAAATTGCGGCCACAAAATTTTTCGTATTTAAATCCTTTGACAGGATGCAAAGGGGAATAAATCATTTAAATTAAAACGCTTTCATGCACTGAAACCGGCTTAATATAACCGGACTCGCTTCTGGACAGATTAACATTTATTGTGTTTGCTGCCGGTCAACAATTTTCAACAAGCACAAAGTGGAAACTTTCGAAACAATTTTAATATAGTTGTCCAATGGATGTCACTTTTTCGACACAGCTGAATTTTCAAAAATTTTTGAAAGTACTTACAATTTGAGGGATTTTAAAGGGGGCTTAGCTTCAGAGGCTCAAGCAATCATTGGGTACTCTCGTTAGTTAACAATTAATTTTTAATCAGCCCAAAATATTATCTGGTGATATATCAAATTTAAATAGGTATGTAAAATAAATTTTGTCCGATGAGTTAGCTTTTATATTTGTATAATTTAACAAATCTTTACTTAACCACATTCAATAACACCATAAGGAATTATTTATCTGTCGCTTTTGAAATAAAAGATCACGCCGATAATCGAACTTCTTTTAATTTCAACACTTTTGCATTACTCTCTTTGTGTCCCAAAGCGTATTTTTTTATGTTTTTAGAGTCTCGAAAGCTACTGAACCAATTTGAATAATTTTTTTATTTGCATCTGAAACTTATTATATTATTATCCAATTCTATGATAATAAAAAATTTCTGCAAGTAAGAAGTAATTTTCAGATAAGTCCTACAATAATAATAAATAAAATTACTACACAATATTTTTTGGAACAGTTAATATAATTACTATTATATTATCAATATTATTTTAAAAAGAATTCAAAAACAAATTTTTATTTTCCGTTTTCATGGTATTTATAAAAGCAACTTAAAAAACGCAAAGAATTCATATTATAATATAACAAGCATCTCCAGTCGATTTAAAATAGAATCACATTAAGTTCACAACGCAAACTTTATAAAAATGATAGTTTACTACTTTTAGATATCTAAATCTTAATAAACGTACCTATAAGGCTTACTTACATATTTCCTCAATATGTTTAAAGTTAGAATCTGTTTTAAATATTTTAAGGCTCAATAATTCTTCTATCCCTAATTGCTAATTCTTGTAATACGAGTATTTTATCCTATATACATACATATGTATTAGTCTGTGTGGTAGGACTTTTATTGAAATATGCATTTATACTATCGCCTTAACTTGATAAATAAATATATAGTAACGATATAGCGATAGAGATATAGCATATGTTATGAAAATTAGCACATTGTACATATACATAGATTTTCTGCATTACTGATTTAGAATATTTTATTAAAAGGTAACGACGTAACGTCGTTTTTCGTATAAATGCTTCTAAATTAATGCAGCTTTCATCATTCTGCTCATAAGAAAACCTTGATGCATGAATAAAATTCGTTCCCGTGAGTCGTAGTGGCAAGCAACAAATCAGTTTAATGTTCTCACTATGATTGCACGTCACGTCCGAAATTATCCTGTTCACGATCAAATTTCAGGGACCACTTTCCCGATCCCCATCCATCCCCGGGACTCATTCGATCCATTTTCTCGACAATTCCTTTTTTGTTATTTATCAAATCGACTCAGGGCCCCAAAAAAATACCCATTCCCTCCCATCATCCAGAGAGCGTTCGGGGACGCTGGATACTTTGAGGAGTGAGTCCCTTCGAACTCGACTCAATAGAGAAGGACTCTTACGGAATGGGGCCAATGCATCGCCGCGACCGCCGCTTTAATTAAAGCAAATTTTCCGCCTCTGTAGATTGAAATTCTTGCCGTCGACCCCGTGAAACCCCCCGGGCGGCTTTAATTCATTTCAGTGGTCCCAGAACAAACGATGAATTGATTTCCATCCATAAAAATCTCATTTAGGAGCAATTTATCCAGAATTCCCTCTGTTTTTTGCCTGCTTGCCTTGCTCGACTGCTCCTGGCTGGGGCTCTTCTGGATGAATCTGGGGCTGGTTCTGGCTGTGCCTGTGCCTGAGCGAAGGGCTCGTTCAGCGGTGGCACAATTGACGGAGAGTAGAACTTGTGTTGTTTTCAGCACATATCTCCATTACAGCCAGACACACAGCCAAAAACCGACAGACAGACAGACAGACATGCACCATCCCTGGAACAGTTCTGTAAAGGAGTAAAAAGTAATTTAGGCGGGATCCGCTTTGATTTGCTTTCACCGGGAGCAGCCGATGAGCGGGAGTAATCTTAGGGATGACTTTCAAATTAATTTCCACCAGCGAAACGGCTGCTGCTCCAACAGGAGAACTCTATTTTCCGCGTTCGTTCGATCGTTTGCTAATTTCTGGTGGGACGGGTTCCGAAAGCTCTGTGGACAGATTCTGTTTGCTGGGTTAATTATTGAATAGTTTACACCCACACCATGTGCCCACAATCTGTAGAAAAGTGGATCCGGATAGTTAATTCGCTGGCCAGGCAATTGAGTCACGTTGAGCCCGTCAGTCCTGACACCAAGCACGGAGTTATACGACAAAATGGGCTCAGTTTTTGGGTAGTTCGAGAAAATTATCTTGTCGAACCCTAGCTCCAGATTTATGTATTTCATTATCGTTGCTCTTCCACTATCCGAAATAACCTGAAACGTATTAGTATTGTCCAAGTCGTACGATTAACTCGGGTCGACCGCTGTCATTTTCGTAAGGAAGGTATATCGAAATCGTGTCTAGTACCGGCTAGGACTTATCTCTAATTGCTAACACCTCGTCTGCCAAACGGATGCTTTTTGTAGACTAGTCTCTAGTTGCGGCTGAAACTCAATGAGGACAAAGATCCACAAAAACTAAACCACGCAGTTTGTATATACTTCGGAAAACCAAAAGGGACTTAACTGGCCCAATTCCCATGCCCTGGATAAACCATTCCCTATTCTCCCGAACGAGAAGAGCGGGAACAAAATAGGAAGGCGGGAAGCGTTAGATCTACTTTCGCAACGTCGTTGAGTAATTAGACTTACGTAACTTTGTTTGAGTTTTTGGATAGATCCTTCGGAGGATTACATCTGATTCGGGCCAAGCTACCCAAGGATTTTACTTTGATACTCCGTCCCGCACGCTAGGTATAAATGTACAACTTGTACTTAAGGGGATTTGCGCTGATGGCTGTGCAGATGTGCTTCCTGCTCCAGCTCCTTGGGGCTTCTTATCTTTATACAAAGGATTTGTTGACATTTTTTCTTTGATTGATTTATTTGAGGATATCGTCTTGGAACGACGATATAAATGTATATATGTTCCAGAATGTACCATGAATGGCCGACGAAAGAGAAAGGATTTCGACTGTATATGACCTCAAATTGAAGCGGGATTCCAAGGATTTACGAAAATATTTACATATATTCAATTAGGAAAGCCCCGCGGCACAGCCGATCATTTAAATCACTCTTAAGACCACACTGAGGTTTCGATCAATAGTTGAATTTTATTTATAATTTGATCCGGATAAGATTTAAAATAGAATTGAGATTTATCAAAAGTGTATTGCGTAAAAAGTCACATTAAAAAGATATATGTATATAGTATATAGCAACCCAAAAAATGATGTAATTTTCTGAAAAAAGTATGTCACTCGGATTTTTCGGTTCATATTTATGATGTATCCAACTATAAAAAATAATTAATATTCTAATAAAAATCACATTTGGTCAAGAGGAATCACACGTAAAAATGATCTGAAGTCAAATTTCCAACAATTTTAATAAAATATATAGGAGTGGTTATTAAAAAGCCATAAATTAACAGAATGACGGACAAGTAAAATTTACGTCACAATTTTCCTTACATACATACATATGTACATATATTTAAAATTAAAAAATTATACTTTATTAGGGATACATTCCAATATATTAGGTTTATTATAAAATAAAACCAAAACCCGAAACGATATCTTATATCATTTAAAAGTTATAGCTTACACATGTGATTTCGAGAAAATCGCGTTAAAAATTTTCATGATAAATCTCAAATCAAAGCAAAATCTTCTTTTAATAAAAACATGTAAAAGTAATCTCAACATTACTAGGTACCTACGTTTTCAGCATTCGGAGATAAAGCAATGAAAATTCTAAAATAAAATCTACCAAAGAAACTGAAAAATTATTGATAAACCTGAAGAGAAATTCCTGAACTAAGCCTTTAGGAATGAAATCTTTGCTAAAACAAACGAAAAAAGGAAGAAAATTTAAAGTCCAGAAACGAAATAGCTTACAGACCTACACCGTCGAGCTGAGACCCCCAAGTAAATCGATTTGCTAAAAACGAAAAAACGACGGTCTGCATCTGAAAAGCAATCTACATTCGTTTGTCCTTCAGAGTGAATCAGTCACAAAATGTCTCGAAGAGTCTAGTTCGTCTCAATGGGCATTCTAGCCCCCACAGAGAAGCACATCATCCCCTGCTAAGCAGTTATACTTGCGGAGTTAATTCTATAACTGCAACAACTGCAGCAACTGCAGGAGGGGACTGCAATATTGCAATTTTGAAAAAAAAAGAGGAAATATCCGAGGACAGATGCCCCCTAATTGAAAAGTGCAGACTAAGCAGACCTATGAATGGCCGTCATCAGTCACGGGTCGGCATGCGGTCATTTGTGCGCTAATTCAAATGGAGACACGTGCCATGCAAATTATTTGCCTCGCCCCCGTGACGCGGTCAGCTCGATGACCACCCGCGGACTGGGCCATTTCTAAGGGCTGTGCATATACGTCACAGCGGGGGAGGACCTAAGGGCGTGTCATGTACTTTCAGGACTAACTGATGGACACGACCGAGCCGAGCCGGACTTTGCCGGTCCCATCGGGGCAAGTGGATACTTCTCAAACACATCAATTTTTGGGGGGCGAAAAGTGTCATACAAACATGTTCGCATTTGCGTAGAAGCAAATGGGTAAACGAACTTAAGTTGTGCAAACACGTCCTCCTGTGAGACCTCTTACGTATTTGGTTGCCTCTAAATCCTAAGTAAATATGGAACAAAATACATCTTTTCCGTGCCCATCTTCTTTTGCCCTTAAGGACGATATGGTGACAATGAAGAGCCTCCGAGATGGGGAGACTCCTTTTGGGTAGCAAATTGCCTCCATGCTCTAAATGTACACAGAAGAAAATTAATTTCCTTTGAGTGTGGGATACTCGCAGGAGTCGTCCTGTTTGACTTTCATACATATCTGAGATGGTCCGCTTATTTATGAGGTTCGTGGACGCAGGATATATGGAGCATCTCCCCCCGCACTCCAAATGGCTTTTTCCCTTTTTCACTTTATTACTGGAGGCTAACAGGAAAATAAGTTTTGCCCCGTAAAACTGGTTTACGGTCAATAGAGTCGAGGTGATGGAGTTGCCCGAATGAAGTTAAAAGTTTTCTCGGATCCTCAGCTGTATTGTTGAAAAATTGCCCGTAATAAAATATTTGCTATCCGAAAAAAAAACCTCCCAGACGAAAAGGTGTGCACGGGCGAGTTCTAAACATAATTTAAAATGAAAATGCAAAAGCAGGGTAAGGGCAATTTTATGAGAGTTTCTAAGTATAGATGTCACGTTTTGGGTACTCTGACATTAAATTATTGTTTGGGTCATATACGTTTTAGAATTTATTTGAAAAGACCCATGCGTTTACTCACAAGGGACATCAAATCTGAGTTAAGAAACTTCAAATTTTTAAGACATAGAGTCGTTCAGGACAGGTGTTCGTAAAATTTTTTCGTATATAATTATTAACGATCGAAAAATTAAAATTATACATACTTAATAGTCGTTGTTTTGTAATTTATATTCTTTTGATCATAATTATTACAGTCCCTGGTTTAATGAATAAATATTATATCTTTCATATCGATTATGTTTAATATTAAACTTAGAGAGGATTTATTTAAACGATAGATAGTAAAATATTTTACGAATATTAGGACAACAGTTCTACTCGTATATACCTCAAATTGACCTCATTTGTTGGCAAATGGAAACTATTTTTGACTTCAGCAAATAGCAATCTATCCGTGTGTGGATTTCGATCAGGAAATCTCCCTGTTGCATTTCAATTGGCTGGGTAAAGCCACTATTTGTTGTACGTAAGCAGAGTTGTGCCAAAGCAAAGAATTTCCATTTTCTCCACTTTAAATAATATCCGAAGCGAAAATCGCTAATAGCCAGATAACAGCAGTGTGGAAATCCACTCGCAGCTAAATTAGATTGAAATCCTTTCATCAGAAGCGGAATTGGAAATCCCTTGAGACTAGAGCCGTGAACATGGGTTAAGGGTTTGAGGGAGGCGCCTCAACAACTGCAAAACAAGGCTTGATTCACATATACAATCAGAGTGAGCGAAACATTTTCCCTTCCTTTCTCATTGTCGCGCGATTTTCCAATTCCCGAGGAAATATTAATGTAAAAGCGTTCCGGGAAATTTTGCTTCGGCTGCAGGGAGCGATCATAGCGTTGTTATTCGTTATAGCACACATAAGACCCATAAAGCAGCCAAACACCGGCAGCAGGCAGCAGGCAACAGCAGCAGCAGCAGCAGCAGCAGCACAAGCGATGTGGACATAATTTCCATTTCGGTGCGGCATTTAATGAGACAAATGGGTCTGCGTTTTTCGCACCTCATTAACTCGTTTCGGCTTAATTACTCTGTTTGCTTGCCGTTGAAGATTAAAACCTCGATACTCATTAATTAGGGGACACACCGGGCACGGATGAGATTCTGCGACCCGCCGATTCTGCACAAAAGCTGCAAAGAACAGCGAAGAATGCCGGAACAATTTTACGCGTGCAAAATGGTAAAAATATTTATGATGGATGGATGGATGGCAGGAGTTAATTGAAAACTTAGGGGCATAAATGGGCTCAAAGGACCCCGAAAAGAAAATTGAATATCCTCTTCAACGTGACGCTAAAACGCCACAAATGGATATGGAGCCGGTTGATAAATGAGCCTCAGTTCAATTTCGATTTCGGGAAAATTCGCACGTATTCGAAAAATTTTGCATGTTCCCCGTAATAAAGGAGCATTTGGATACACCCCTCTTTGGGGAGCAACGATCCAAAATGTTTAACAAATATTTCCCCGAAGACGCAATAAATTAAAGAACACGAAATTTACGTGTATGAGCATCGTGTGGCAGACATGTGCGGCCCCATTTTTGCTCCCGCACAATGCGATGAATGGGCCCCATTCGTCCTTCGGGAAGCACTTTTAGGGCATTAAAACAACCGAAATTCACCCACCGCAATTTCTTTAATGAATTCGAATTATTTGCCGAAATTAAAGATCACCAGAGGGATGAGAACCAACCCGGGAATTCTTGTTTAATATAAATTACCTGAATTTTCTCCAGGTACAAGATACACTAAGACTTGTGTGCGCTCATGACATCTCAAAAAAGTTTACCGCACATTTTCCGAGGACACCTTTGAAGTGAAAATTCACTGGAAATGGAAAATATTTGCCACTTGGTGAGGTCGCGTAGATAAACACCGCATGTACGCGGTAATTTCTTGCGACGTGGATACCAGCTACAGTGGAAATTTTACCTCACGTAATGCCATGATTTTCGTTTTCTAAACGAAGAAGACGGGAAAATTTCATGGTATTTCACAATTTTTCAGTTTTTGTAAGATTACTCAGGGCTTTTATGCTTATATAACGTGAGTACCAACTGTTATTTTGCTTAAAAACAAATTTTGGTTACCCTTTGGGCTCAGTAACTGCGGTACTATGATTCTGAGCTTTTTAAGGATTTGTTACATATAGTTATATAATCATAGCTTTAATAATATAATTTATTCCTTACAAATTTATATTAAATTACATACCTTCTCAACTCTTTTAAATTTCATAATACGGAGATTTGGATCAACAGGAGGGTTAGAAAAACATATTTAACAATACAATTTGATGCTAAAATTCGATTAATTTGTCATTTGAATCGATACATTTTAATGCAAGGGTTTTGCAAATTCTTTAAGCTATTAAAAAACTGTGATTTCTTGAAATACGAAATAAATATTTATGTAAATAAATCTTTTATTTCAAAGGTAGTTTCTTAGCAAGATATTACCCTTTACTTTATTTTCAAGTTGTTATCCCAACTTTCTCCGACTTGTTTCTTAATCAGTATAAAAGCCTCCTGAATTACTCTAGGTTATATAATATGTCGGTGTGAATTGTACTCATTTATAGCCGAGAGAGTTTTAGAATGTTTGTTTGCTCATAAAATAAATTTTGAACGAAGATTTGTTGTTTTGAAGCTAGTAATTTTGCCCTTCAAAGTTCAGACGAACACATTCTCAATTTTGTGCAATTCAATTTGATGTCTTGCGTTGTCAAATATTCAGCCCGATTGTTCCCGTTCCCGCATACTCCCTGAAAACCTTCGTTTTAGGGATAAAAAAAAAAAAAATTTCGTTCGAAAGCGGAAACGCGCACAAAAGGGACCTGAGTAATGTGATCATTATTGTTTGGCCCTCGAGCGATAGCAACTTGTGTCAGAGAGTGAAAATGGAAATCGACAGGATCAGGGCGAGTTTTTCCCGTGATTCTGTTCTGAACTAGAAGTAATTCAGGCGAAGGCAAATTAAATTTTATGTGACAATCAGCCCTGAAAGACTTAATTGAAAGCTCGCCTCGAGCGCCAAATCCACTCTCGGAAAACAAAAATGTTGGAATTCCGGGAAAAGTGAGTGGACTTCCCGGTCCCCATTCTCCTGGCTCGGATTTTCAAATGAAAAGTTGAACCAGTAACACCCCGAAATAACTTCTCTGTTTCAGTTGAGTTTTAACTCATGTCCTTTCGCACATCCACACTCACATAGAGAGCTCCCAGAAAATTTGCCATTTCTCAAGGGCGCTAAGTCAAAAAGTTTCAACTGCACCAGATACTACGTGATTCGACTTCACAACAAGATGCTGCCATCTCGCGTTCTGGACGACGACGACGACGTCGACGGCGACGCCAACGCCAGCGTCGTCGTCGAGGACGTTCTGGTCCGTGGATGAGTGGTCCCTCGCACCTTGCCAGCATCCGGCTGTGGCGGTGGGAGCTCTGAATTTGCTGGGAAATGCGAAAGAACCCAAAATACGAAATCTATCCCGGGATCCGGGATTTTCGGTGAAAAGTTTCTCTTCCAGCCGGACACGGGGATAAATCGATCCTTAATTAGGGAATGTAATTTAGTGGCAGAAACGGACGGTCCTTCGAGGATCGGCATACGTTAGACTGCATTTCTGCTTTTCGCTAACTTGCAAAAAAAAGGGAGCAAATAATTCATACAGCCGGGATCAATTAGGGAAGAGAATTACTCCTAAATGGACAGAATTTTGGGCCTGGGCAGACCCCAACCCAGACCTTCTTACTTCTGACCCACATGTGGGAATTCGATTCAGTATTTTCTTAGAAACGAAGCATACTTCCTTATAAGTTTTAATAATGTTTCATAATGTTCTTGCCAGTGCTGCCACAAGCGAGCGGATTCTCGGTAAGAATCGCTAAGTACCCTTCAGTCTGAACCGAAGCATTTGTCATGACTGATGGAGGAGCCCTGTCAGTTCGTTTAGCTGACACCATGGTATTTCTGAAATTACAATAGTTGTCAGTCTCCGCACATCCCCCAGAATAAATTCCCGTGCAGAAATTTCTTGACATTTTTGGGAGGCAATGACTAGATAATGAAGGACATGCCACATGAACCGGAATTTGACTTTGAACGCTTTCAGTCGTATAGTGCAAAAAAAAAACTCCAAAGTTTTCGAAGACTGTTTAATATTTATGTTCAAAATGTGACGAATGGAGCGTGCCAATTTAAATATTTCATGCATGTTCTATTATTGACAAAGAAAAACAATAAAAACAAAATTTAATTCCTGACTAAACACGCATAATCCCCATAATTTGAGTCTGTAAAGGTTACAATATCTCCTTCCACATATGATGTGAAAATATCTGCTAACGAAAAACCTATAAAACCTTCTACATACTTCAAAATTAAAGCTATTCATCCCCGTGTATTTCGCAATTAAGAATTTTCTTTACTCAAATTTTAAATTTTCATTTTGTTTATCATTCTTTATTTGCATAAATCGCCAAGAAGCATTAAAAGAATAGGACTAAATTGGATTAATTTGACCGAAACCAAATGTTTGAGAAGGGCCATTGGAAGAAAACTATTTAGATTCTATGCAATAATAATAAATTATATCGTTTAAATTTAAACCCTTAACTATTTAAAGAAAAATCTTTTTTTTTTAAAAATCTAATAAGTTAGCTGTATTGTAAAATTTATGTGTGTTTTTTGTGTACAAATCTACTTCCAGAAGGTTAAGGGTTTCCTTATAAAAGAAATCTCAGAGTATACTCAATTATAAAAAGTGTAGACAGATCCATTTGCAAGCTCCAAGTCTTAAAACAACCTTTTATTTCATTTTCTTCAGTCTTGACTTATTCATGTTTACTTATATAAATGGTCCAAGCCTTTAAATTTCAAAATAAAACAGAAACGAAATGCAAAACGAGCATATAACTTTCGTCGCGGGAAAATGCCCTAGCCTCAAAGGTCGACGACAGCCCTTCGAATGTATTCATTGAAATCATTTCAAAAGTCACACACTGTGGCATAGAATTCATCAAGTTTTGCACGACCGTATGAAATATTCAGATCCACCAGGTGAGGGTATAGGTGTCGGAAGGAAGGAGGTGGCATAGGGTCGAGGGGCGTACACCACAAATAACTTTTCATACCTCATTTTTCGTGTGTTGCCAAGAAGTCTGCAACTGAAAGAGGTAATTCATAAAGTTGAAAAGGTGGTGCGTGTTCGTCGCGTTCGTTCTACTTATTCTACTTACTCAGAACTTTTTCTTTCATTATCTTGCAAGATTCTGTGGAATGGGTACTGAATCGTACATGTGGCAATTTTTCCCTTTCGTTTTCTGAGCCCTCTCCCAACCGAAAATAGGGACGACTAACTTTAGAAAGTCTGATGACAAAATGAAACTCTTTTCATGTATAAAATGAAGTCTACTAAAAGTGTTCGACCTAGCTGACTAACTAACTTTTCTAGCTTAATCAGTCAAAGCATACCACTAAATAAATTAGTTAAATAAAAACATTTCGGTTTTTAATTATATCATGGACCATACATCTTTGAGAAAACCTTTGAAGAATAACAGAATTCATTTTTGGATGTTTGCTCTCATATTCTAATTTTCTAAATATGTAGGTATCAATCGATTTTCAACAAAAATAACTTTAAATTTCAAATGAATTGGCAGAGAATGTTTTGTGGTTTGAATAAAAGCATTGAACCAAAATTGTTGTGGGTACTTTGCAAATACTGTCTTTTAATGTTTCTGGTTGAATAAAGCCCAGACATAGGAATTTGCCGAAATAAAAATTCTTTTTAAAGTTACCCCTGAGCAAATTCTTTGAACTAGAGCCCTGATATCCCATCTATTTAGTACGAAAGCTCTTGAAGCCAGACACCATTGGTACTTTTGAGTTTCATGCAAAAATTAAAAAAAAAACATTTTCCTCCAAAAAGTGGGGCAGCACGTTCAGTGGCCCAATTTATAATTTTAGAAACATGAAAGCCGCCGCTTCCAGTCAAAGGAGTGTAAACAAATAGTTACAAATGTTTCAAAGAATAGCACCACTGATCCTAATAAACTGCACACCCTGTGAATACCTCAAAGCCAGATAACCTCTGACCCTGCCGGTACAGCACAGCTCACATATCAGGATTAAAACAGTTTCGTCCGGCTCATGGAATTTATGTGCATTATTCATGCTGTTGCAGCACTCATTATACGGAAGAGCCCCCTCCGTCCCTTACCGAAAAGCGGAAACATATCGCAAAAATTGGCTGACCCAGAAACAGCATAACGCGAACATTTTCGAATTTTAGCGAGGCAATCTCGCCACTAATTAGAGCCACGGCAGCTGCAAATCCCAATTAATCACACGGGAGCTCCTCGTCGCCCGACGTCACAACTAATGAAACAGATCGCATATCATTTAATGCGTAATTCAATATGTAAAACGTGCCGACCGGAACATTTGAATGTTTCGAAATAAATCGCTATTAGAAATTGAGCTGTACCATAGTCTGGCTGAGGATGGGGAAAATTGGACAGATATCAGACGTATACATACATATGTAGTTTGAAAATTCGATAGGGGGGGATTAATCAGCCTGAGGTGCGATTCGATCCAATTTTCGTAGAATTCGCTTCAGTGGCGGATTTATCAAGAAGCTGAATAAGAAAGAAAGATAATTAGGAAACGTTTTATTTAACATATATTAGACAAATTTTCAGTCTTTTATACTTTGCAGTACTGACAAGACTGTATATCGTTTCCTTGTCTAGGTGATAATGAGAAATATTTTATAATGATTTCCCCTACAAACTATCCTTAAACATTTCTGATCTGTACCTTCAGGAGACAAGACTTAAGACACCCAAAATTCTGAATTTAAAACTTAGAAAAATATATTCAAAGTATACTCGGTTCAGTGATTACCCTTAAATAACTGATAATATAATCAATACAACTCCCATTGGAATCACTTGATTATCTATACACAATAGTTGTGGGATTTTCGACCAATTTTATTTAGGTTCTTTTCTTTTAATTAAAATTTCGAAAATAATAAAAGACAAAACCAATATAATGTACAGAATATCGTGCAAAGTAATTTCAGGCAATTTTGTGGACCAGACTTTACTTCTATTGAAAAGACCAAAATTAATAAACTATTAAAAATATGTATATTGTACTTATATTTATTCGCAACGATACATAAATATATATACTAGTAAAGTAAGAAATAAAGCACTAAAACCAAATTCTTTAACGAAAGATAAAGAGCAAATTAGTAAAAAAAAGAAAATAAATGTAAAATCAAAGAATTTTGTCAAACAAGAATTTCGAATGTAAATTCAACAATCTACAGCGAAAGTATGGATTCATATAAACCATTTTATATTCGCTGGTTAATATCTTAAAATTAAAGTAATAAACAAAAATAAAATTCAAATACGGGTCATTGATTTCCTTAGAAAGTAGTCCTAATAAATGACCTTGGAAAATCTTAGCATTATTTAATACTAGCTGACCCGTGCCCACTGCGCAGGGCGTCAAACATTTTTACTTGTGATGAAATTATCTTGTGTGGTTCTTAGTACTGAGTATTTAGGATTTATTTTATGTTTATTGTATTGCTTAACTTTTCTTTCCGTAAGAACCTTCTACAAAGTATTAGAAAACTTAAAAAAAAAAGACGAATGAAATCGCTAAAGTCGTTCTCAAGTTATGTTACCCGGTGTACAAGATGAAAAAAAGTGATTTTGCCCGAGCAGGATTTGAACCCCGGACCGTTGGATTAAAAGTTCAACGCTCTACCGAATCGGCTGAGCTCGTTAAAAGTTTTCTGAAATTTTCCATTTTGCTGCGCAATTTTCTTTACTTTTCTTTCCGTAAAAAGTTTCTACAAAGTATTAGAAAACTTAAAAAAAAAAAAAGATAAATGAAATCGGTAAAGTCGTTCTCAAGTTATGTTACCCGGTGTAAAAAATGAAAAAAAGTGATTTTGCCCGATCAGGATTTGAACCCTGGACCGGTGGATTAAAACGCTCTACCGAATCGACTGAGCTCGTTAACAGTTTTTTGAAATTTTCCAATTTTCCGCGCAATTTTCTTAATTTTTTCTTTCATAAGATCCTTCTCCTGACAATAACAAACACAACAAAAAAAGAATTAGCGAAATCGGTCCAGCCGTTCACGCGTGATGGCATGACCAAGGGAAATAGGGATTCATTTTTATATACATATATAGATTAAGTCTGAGTTGTTAAGATCATTAAATTTTGATGATCTTATAAATATTTTTACTAATTACTAGTCCTTCCTTTAAAACCAATTTTGATACAACCTTTTATTTTTGTCAATAGTAACCCATAACTATGTAGGTACATATGATTTAATCAGTATTTCAAAATTAAATTCGAAGTCAGAACAATAGTAGCAAAATTTCAAATCCTCAACTTTTATTCTCCCCATCTTTGGCGGAATGGAAGATATGTGCATATGTATGTATATATCTTAAAATGCAAAAATCTCACGAATGCCACTATGAATGGTATAGAGCCGGGGGTATGAAGGGGGACATAATCAAGCAGCAAATCGCAACAGCCACAAATCGCCACCCAATGCCGCCCATTAGGTCCAGTAATGTGCACCGAGATTAACTCGGCGCAGTTTCAGGATGCTCCGGATGCTGCAGTGCTCGAATGCAAGTGGACTACTTAATGAGGGGGCTCCCAGTTTTATTGCAAATATCCGCGCACGGGCTATTTCATTTGAACGTGCAACATCAGCTGTAAACGAAATTTTTAATCAACAGCAGCATACAGCGGCAGCATTGAGCATAGTGCAGGAACAACATTCCCATCCCCCTCCCCCTCAATCTCCAGCATCCGCGAATGGACCAAAATGGCAGGATGGTTGCGGGGTGGGTGCGGATAACGAGTATTGTGGCCGTGGCCATTTTTGCGTATAGTTGAAGCGAAATTTTTAATTACAGCCGCAGCCAAGTACCAGCAGCATCCGAGCGCGTTATAATGAGCGCCGATATCTCGGACCACTCGGAGACTTAATGACTTCGTAAATCGGTGAAAATATTAAATCTGGTCGCGAAATACTGTTGTATGCACCACGAATGAGGAGGTGAAAATTGTTTCACGTGCGGAAACAACTTAAGCAATTATCCTCCAGAAAAAAAAGGAGTATAGTGTAAAGCCCTGGTATCCATTGTGCCCCGTCACCAAGATCATAAAGGGCTCTGGAGTAGGGGGCGAAAGTAGGGCAGCGCCCAGCTGAATCCTGGCTCCAGGATAATTTTCTTACTGCGCCTTATTTTTTGTTTTTTTTTTTTCACTCCTCTTTTTGTCATAGTTTTACCCTCCTCGGAATGCAGGGCTTCATCCCAATTCAGTGTAATTACTCACATTGACGTGAAAAATTGCTCACGGAGCGCGGCGCAGTGCAAAATCGCATATACCTACATAAATAAATCCCAGCCCCGGCCTTGCCTCTGCTCTGCATATTAAGGTGGGTGCAAATGGGCGCGAATCCTGGCAAAACTTTTCGACTGAAAACTTCTAAACAGGTCAGAAACAGTCGGGGAACAGTTGTAAATTTTCCAACCGACGATTCGCGACCGTGCCACCGGCTTTCCGCAGTACCTGCACGAATGTCGATTATTTAAGCATTTTTTTTAATACTGCATACCTGGTCGACTAATTGGAGTTCGCAGGTAAGAGCAAACTAAATTTTAAGTGATAAAGTGATTGTGACATAACACGATCTTTCTTTAGTAGAATACTCTAGCATTTATTAGCTGGGACATACAAACTGGTGCTTTTTCGCATTGCGGTAGCCAAAATTTCAAGGTCAAACCAAAATGTGACGTATTGCAAGTACCAAAACTCTTACCTCATTGGATGTGTAGATACCAACTCAACACTACTTGTACCAATAAGTGATATAAAATCCTCAACAAAAAATCTAATCGAGCTAAACATAACTTGCAGTTATTTAGATTAGATTAGTTTTTCGTAATTCGCAAAAGAGAATATCATACTCATAAAATCCCTGCTTTAGTCTAATGTATATATAGATTATGATAAAAAGCAAAATTCATCCTAAAATAAAACCACTAAATTTCCTATAAAAATAAGGAACAGTTGAGAGGTACCAACTTAAAGATTGCAGATTTAGCTAAATAATTGACACTTTACTTTCAAAACCCATAAAGCGTTTCTGCTGCGGATGTCAAAAGGCAGTAATCTTGTGATAGATGTAAATGGTTGTTATTCAATTACAGAGGTATTTTCAAAAAAATGTAATCGATTGCATTGCATCAAATGCTAGGTAAACAAACAGATTTTTTTCTCAAACCTGACAAATTTTAACGAAAAGACCCTTAAAAGGTTTTACGGTTTTACTTTGAAATTGAACTTAAGTCGAAGATTTCAAATAAAAAAGAATTGAACAACACTTGAATCGAATGAACTTGTAAAATGAATTGTGGACATGTCCGGTGAATGGATAAAAGTCGAAACATTTCAAAAAATCGTGTCCTACCGCTCCCGTGTGCACGTCGGCTCGATTACAACAGGAGACTACATCCTTTGAGCCAGGAGAGGTTATTTCAAGGACTTGTGCAATTCACGTCCCGAACAGGAACCCATAAAACCCACATGGTCCCCGGGAATTTCTGCTAAGGCATCAGTTTTCTGTAGAGTCAACTCAAAGAGGTGACACATATTCCGGGAAGGGATGGCTACCGAAAATCCGGCATTCGGCGCCTCTTTATTACACCCACCTACTTTCCACCTGAGTTCAGCTGGGGGAGAGTTGGGGATTCCCCGGGATCGAGAGAATGGATAGAAAAGACTTTCTGGATGTTGGTTCTGTTGCAGTTGGATAGGAGTCAGGCTCGTGTCGAGCATGCAGACATAAAATTGCTTCTATTTGCAGTCGCTCATAAAAAAAGGCGACTTTGAGCCAGTTCCGCCACCGTATCTCGGGGGATGGGGAAAAGCTGGAAAATTTGGGTCAATTAAATGCACGCCCGGGTTCACAGCGCACTAATAGCGTCAGATCGATTTCTGCCGGCTACACCAGCCGAATGCTTGAGGACACCCTAAGTGGAGCTCTAATTTTTCTTTTTTTTTTATTCAGCTGCCCTCCCCGGGAACTGGAGCCACAAAGCCTCCTCATCTTTCTGGATGCTGAAGTGGATGGACCGACGTCGGGTCGGGTGGGTGCTCCCTGAATGTTTGCCTCGCTGTAAATCGGGAAGCATATTCGCAAGATTTTCAATATACATATAGCTTCCTCTGGAAGAGACGGGGAAGAAGCGACGCTGTGCTCCTCCTTTGCTCCTCCTTTGCTCCTTGATGCTGCTGATGCTGAATCCTGGATGCTACTCCCGGTGCAGCATCAATGTGGATAACTGGGATAAATGTGGCTAAGCGTATCTACCAACCGCTCCTATCCATGTCTATCTATCTCTGGTGCAGACGGGAAAAACGATTGCTTTGCTGGGCCAGACATGTTTCGGAGGATATTTTTGCGCGCAGCCGGGAAAAAATTTACGTAAAAAAAAACTTTTTTTTAGAAGGAATTAATGACATGTCAATCACCATAGTTGACAGTTGATGGCCTTACATGACGGCACATAAGGGTGCTCCGCTGCCAGCCACACACTGAGACGTCCTTCTCTAAAGTGCCTCGCTGCAAGTCCCTTGACATCAGCGATATGCGATATGAACTGATAAAAGAGCTATTTGCGCTATTTCCATTATATCAAGAAACGAACAATGGCTAGCAGCAAGAGATGGAAGAATCTGCCCTTCATTTTGTGGCCCTTAAGATTTTTCGACTCTATCCGAAAAAAATTTCAAAGGGACATCTTCTGATATTTTTTATTTAACTCTACATAATTGAAGTTTCAAAATTGGACACTGAATTTTAAATCAAGGATAGAAAAACAACACCCTATAGATTTTTCGGATTCTTTACCTTTAGCATTACGGGTCCCATATTGTTGATCCACCACTTTTTAATTTAAATTAGCAACTTCAAAACTTTTCACCCGTTTTAATTAGTATTCTAAAATTTTAAAATTGAATGAATAATGGTATAGGGATTTCAATGGCCCATTGAGAAATCTTATTTATTTATTGAAGTATGTACCTTATGTCGAGCCCTGCGTTACTGCCTGTCGTTTTAATTTTTTTACTTCAAAAACTCATTTATTAGCACGTTCCATGCCAGAATTTTCAAAAAAGCTTTCGTGAGAGACTTACACGTAAAAATGCATTTGGTAAGAGAGATCCTTTTTTTTTGTGTACCGTTTTCGGTACACGTGGCGAACGTGTTAATAGACCAAAATGAAATATACCATCAATTAAAGAGTATTGTGTATTGTCTAGGCTAGGCAAAGCATGAATTCCTTTGAAAAAGAATTCTTCATTTTTAGAAGCGAACCATCCAATCCACTTTTTACAACTTTCGAAAAAAATAAAGCACCCCCACAAAAGGTTTAGGTGCGACTCTTTTCGCCAAGGCTGACAGAAGTCATTTCGCTCCAGTTAACGATCCGCTACTATTCCCAACAGGTTCACCCTCCCCCTTATAGGCAACCTGTGCGCCTAGGCTCGGACTCCCCCCATGCCCCATTGCGCTTATATTGATGTTTGACATAGCGCGGACGTTCCATCAACACGACCTGACTCCTTGCATAAATCCCCCCGGCTCAAATCGGCCCTAAACCTGACCTCCGCGTAGCCGGATTACAGGAGATGCCAAACTCCCAGTCGAAATATCCTTTTTGAAACTTGTTTACTTTTTAGTCAGGCGCTTTAACTTTTTTTTGTTTTTAGCCCTTTTTTACTTATTTTAGGCACAATGAAGGACACTTTTTAGTATTAGCTGCGTTTTTTTGTGGTTTGCGAGCAGAACAGCCCATACATTTGGCTGTTCTTATTTCTTATTCTTAGTTGTTCTATTGAACACAAGTGGCGCTATGTGTAAATTTTTAGGGAGGTAAATGTCTTGGATGTTGTTCTCTAGAGCGTTTTTGTGTGGTTAATGCCTCGGTTTGTGTTCTCGGAGTTTTGTGGTTAATGCCTCGGACTGTGTTCTCTAGAACGTCCTTTTGTGGTGCGCTTATTCTGCTCCCGATAGCGACCACAAAAAAACGCAGCTATTATACATGAAGTTATTCATCTCCTCATGCTTAAAAAGAGTGAATCTAAACATGTAGGATAAAAAATAAACGCAATAATTAAACTAAAGATTCTTATGCATTTTCTAAAATAGAGAGCCGGAGGCGGAGAGGAAGTTTTTATGCTACTGAATAGTAAAATTTGTAGTTGTTTTTAACCGACGAAAAATGGAGGAGGTTCTTTAGTCGACGCGTATACTTTTTTTTTATGTATTTTCGCGCATAACTTTACGGAGTAGTCCGATTTTAATGATTTTTTTTTTATTCGATAGGGTTACATATACCTACGAAGTCGTTCCAAAATTGCGTTTTTCTTAATTCTAAAATATTTAATATTCACTTTTTTTTAAAGGTGGTAAACGTAAATATTTAGTAGTTATCCTACGATAGTACGGAATAAAATTATCTTACCTGGGTTCTTGTATTTCTTAGCCATATCCAAAATCGTTGCCATTGTGTCTGCAGAAATATTTGCATCGAATAAAATAAGAGGGCTGCGAGCAATAGCTTTTTCATAAGGTAAAATCTACAAAACAAAAAAATTATAATTTATTTTTGTTTATTTAGTTCATTTCATATATTTACCATTTCCGGGGTAATACATTTATGAATGTTCATGTCACCTAACACAAGTTTGCAGTCCCCAAGTGGGTCAGAAATGACGGCACACATTGAAGTAACATATCCTTCAGCTGTGATAGTCCTGGATTGGCAGGATACCGGAAAATAATTTTTTAATTTCTTTCCAGTTTCATCGTTTCCTCTGAAACTGAACTCCGTAGAGTTTCAAAATTCCTTCCGCGATGTTACGACCAACTCCGCCACTAAAACTTTTGGTCTGGACTACGTAAGTTTCACCATTTAACTGGAAATAAAAGAATATAAAGTTTGTATAAATATGTAATAATAATATGGGAAGGTGGTCGAAATTCAGCGCTCCGCGTTAAGCGGGCATCACTACCTTCTCTTACAAGATGATTTGTATTGCTATCTTATATCAACAGACTTTTTATAAAAGCTATTATTTGCTAATAACGTTAATTACACCGAAATAAATAATAATAATAATTGGTTTTGTATTTTAAGTCCCTTAAAAAGAATGCAAACGTGAAATTACACTATTTTGAGGTACAATTGAATTTTACAGAATTTCCAAGAGAATTTCCAAGTTTCTGGCAGAAATGTTGTTATTAAGTTATTATAATTAGTCACCAAAATGGTACAAAAACCCAAGGTGCCGTAATTCGACGAATTAATTCGGATCGGATTTAATTGCACTTACATAATGTCTTTTTGTTGTATCTAAAATTAAGTGGGGATTATTGCAAAAGCACAAAAATACTCAGTACTTTCTTATGTTCATGTTTTAAGAGGAAACCGGACTTTCGGGAACGTATTTGTATTTTACTTATACATTTTTATTTTTATTTTTTCACTTGGGTTTTTTTTCCTTAACTAATATAGGTAAATAAAATATGATTTGCTCTTTAAGTAGAAAAATAAATCGAGGACGATGCCCCGGAATAAAGCTGAAATGGAGTTTATTAGCTAATGCGTTCATTTAATTTATAATTATATGTTTTCCTCAAAAATGAAGTTCAAAAATTTTGTTAGTTTATAAGCAAAGAGTTGATTTTTCTTAATTTCCGTCAAGTGTTTTATTTCTTCGAATTACCAATTTATTTCATTAATTGATTAAATTCGTAAGTTTTGAGAAACGTTATTAATAGGAAACCACAAGCCACAAATTGGTAAGAAGTTTTTATATGTAAATCTTTTTGTATAAAAAGGAAATTAAGAATTTCACTTAAATTTTGTTAAAATTAAAGCCGGTTTCTTCTACCTTTGCTCATTTTGTACCATCCTGACTATAACCGTAGAGAGATAATCAGGATGACCATCACAAAATCTAGAAATAGAAAGTGTAACCCTCTGCATAAACTGCCAAAATATAATTAAGTTTGTGACATTAAAATCGAGGAAAAAGGTGGACAAAAAGGGCTTAAGTAGTGAGAGGAAACCTTTAAAACTTTCAAGAAATTTCTTCCGCCAATCCGGTCAGATCAAGCCTGAGTATCAACTGAGACAAGGGTATCACTGTGGCTAAGACAGTCTGGCATTTTCTGGTGGCCCTATTTAAGGGTGAACTTGAGAGTTCTCCCACAAAAAATGGACGTTTTGACGAAGGACACCGGACAGATGATAATGGGTGACTTTACGCACTAAAGAAAACAGCTTTGTGATTTGTGCGTAGGACCTTGCAAATTTCTCATTTTGGTAATTCGGAGCATTTGCGCGAAATCTTATTTTTTGCGACCTTCTAAAAATATTGTTTATTTCGCTGAAAAATATAAACATTAATTATATATAGTATAGAATATTTCAGATCAACTCCTAGGGAAACTGTTTTCTGTAAAAACGAAAAACCTCAATCATTGAGCTGATTGAAAGCGTTTTCTATTTCTTTCTGATAACTCGAAATAGAGTAGATACCTAATTCGAAAGTAAAGAGTATTTTGTGAAAATATCTGAAAACATATCATGACATAGGTGTGAAATTTCTACTTTGAAATTTAAATATTCCTGTTACGAAAATGGCTTCAAAGGTGTTTTGTATTTTTGGTAGGATCAAAAGTCGAACAGAATAAAGGAATGGAATTTAATATTTACAAATTGTAATATGATGTTTCCCAAGGACCATTGACCGAATAATGTGAACCCAATCAGTATTAAAATTATTATTGATTGATTTTACTTTTGCAGTATAAGTTAGTGATATAAACTATTTGAAAGAATTATTGAGATAGTGAAATATTGTAACCGTCATAAATCACTTGAAAGCTGACGATACTTTTCTGTTAACTATTCGTCCAAAAATAAAATGAATAATGCGAAGTTCATCATCATTCAAAGTGAAGAGAGCGACTTTAATTCAAATAAAAACCTTCGACCTGTCGGCAGACAGTTATCACACTAGAAAAGGCTCATAGCCAAGGAAGTTAATCAATCAACTTTAAAAAATATTTCATGTGAATTCCTCGGGCTCATAGATAGAACCCTTCGGGTTCGTTCGAAAATTAGAAGTGCCCGAATATGATATCATCCATCAAACCTTAAATAAATTAAATAAATGGCGAAATGTCTGGCGCATCCGGACGATAAGCCGTCCTTGGGGATCTACCAGGAATCTTACGTATGTACAGGAAACTGGCAGCGCCCCCACAAAAATCCTTTTCCTCGACCGTATCCTTTACTCAATTACGGGGGAGCCGAAACGTTGTGATAATGGAAATGATTCAGCGATAAAAACTTTCTTGAATCGCACGCATTAGGGCTTTTTCTGATGAAACAGGTGGGGGGTAGGGGTAGAAAAACCGGGTGGAAAAACTTTCCTAATGGGAGAAGCTGGTGAAAAAATCGCATTTCAATATAATTGAGGCCCATTGTCTGCACCGGCTCTAAAAGGATAAAGAGTAAAAGATATTCTCATATTTCTGCGGGTTTCCTTTTTAAAGACCTTTAAAACTATCCCAAAGTTCCCCGGAAATTGTGGACCGGATGGAGGGGATTGAATTTTGTGACGGTCCATTACCGAGTTTTGTAGAGTAACCACTTTTAATTAACTGACAAACTGGAAGAAAAAAAAAACGGCCAAGGTTGTCCCTAAAAAGAATTTAAATTATCTCGGAGTAAAGCAAAAGAGGACAACTTCAAAGACTGGAAAGTCTTTAACTTTTTTTCCCCTTTTCCTGTACTATGAGCGTTAAGCGGGTAAAATCCACGTAAAATAATTGTGCCAACCCCACACTCCCCCCGATTTATCATACCACAAAAGTTCTTATCTCTTTCCACTAAGGGTAGAGTGTGTACGCCCCTTTAAGAGAGTTTGGAGTACTTTTGCATTGTTACACGCAGTTTATTCTGAAGATTAAAGATAAGATGTGTACATTTTGGCGGTCGAAACGGGATAGGTACTCTACGCGGGTTTTTAAGAAGGAGCAATACACCCTTAAATCGGGACAAGGAACCTTCCAACTGTCTTCAGCTAAGACTCCGCGACAAAGCTGACAATTCAATGTCCTTCCGCAAAGCACACCTTACAATCCAGCCTAGAAACATCCCTTCTCTACGCCCGCCGTGCCGTTTAAACGATGGTGCTGCCATGTGGCGAAATATAGGTACTGAAAAAGTCTGCAAAAGACATGCGTTCCCCGAAATTTCCCTTTTTTCGCTCCTGCTAGAATATCTGAAAACAGGGAGAGGGACAGGCGCAATAGAATTTTCTAGCAGTGCCACAAGCGTATCCTCATTAAGGCGCTCTGCCCCAAAAGATAGGTCAGTAGAAGTACAAGAAATGGGCAAACAATCGAGACAGGTCTGGCCCGATCCACTACTCTGAATAAATTATTATAATTCAACCCATTTCTTCGGAATCAATAGAGGCGCTGCTCCCGCTCGGGAATATTCAGGCTCTGCCTCGTTATCCTTTGCGAAACAAAACCAAACAAAATGGTCAGAGTGCAGGAAGAAGAGAACTGTTCGACCAAATGGCCGTTGGGATCGGATTGCCCCCGGCATGGAATAATTTTCCATCATCGCACAAAACGAAAAGATTTACATTCAAAATATTTACTACAGAGCATTTCCGTTTGGATCGTTCTTGAAAAGATATGTTCTCTTTTATGCCGAATCAAATTTATGACAAGAACATCCTGACCTCTTCCGTTTAGGGATGGAGAGAGAAAATTTTTACTCCATATTTTACAGCCTGTTGGAATTATATTCCTGTAAAGCTAAATAAACTCAATGTTATTCTGAAGTTTTGTTAATTTTGAACAAGGACGAAATTTTTATTTTTAAAATCTTTTCGATAAAAGTTGTAAGTTCCAAAAGTTTAGTAACTATTAAATCAAATTTAAAAGTTGTTGCCATATATATTTATAACACTAATTATAAAAAAAGGTAGTTATTAAAAAATATACTGGACAACAATCTTTTTAAACTTTGTAAATTGTAAAAATTTTGAATTCTATCTGACATATTTTCGTAAATAGACTTTATTATTTAGTCAAAGTTTGCGAAGTAAGAAAATAATAAAATTTGATTCACGTTTTCTTTTGTACTTATGAATGAGATGTTATTTTTTGATTTTTAAGAAGAAACACATGATTTAAACTAGAATTTAGCGCAATATTTTGCCTTGTAGATTTAATATTTACAGATTTTTAAAAAAACATGCATTGTAAATTATTTCTTTCAGAAATCCAAGCCTTTGATTTGCCAGAGTAAAACACTAAGACAAAGAATAACCATCGAAAGAGCTTCTTTAAATACTATTTTTAATTAAATTTCATTAGTCAGTCCACTTTCCCATTTTTGAATATTTTTGTTTAAATCATGGTAACGTTGGTTGGGAAATCTGAAATTTGGTGGCCAGCATCTAAAATGTTAAAAAGTAAATATTTACGTAGTTTCAGCTTACATTTGACCAATTTGCAAGACACTCAGCGAAAACTTTGAAAGGGCGAAATCGTGTCCAATTTGAAATTCAAAAACGAATAGCTCTGGCCAAGCCCGCATTAAGAATGGATGCCATCAAAACTATTTAAGGAAAAGTCCTCGGAAATGATGAAAGTCTCCGCCCTCCGGAAAGGATTAAGAGCGTAAGCGTGTTCTTGTCGCTATGGTCCGCATGCAAATTAGCGGCCAAAGTTGAGCTTTTTGTTATTCTTTCCGGTGGGAAGATGGATGGACGGGAGGTAAAGAGGACTGAATGAAAGTTTTTCTCGCTCAAATTTTAACGAGGCACACTAAACAATTTTGATGAATTAAAATTCCGCCAACACAGTGCTCGGTGGCTCGATTTCATCGCGTTGATAATTCCCGGACTAGAAGAGCGCGCCTCCTGCGATCGTCTCTGGACCGAGGGATAGAATCTGGAGAGCAGGACACCAGACGTGCTGGCTGTCAGTCATCATTATGCATTAATTATTTGGAGCGGAGCAATCTCTGTAAATTCTTAAATGGGAAAAAACTTTTGATTTTGCTCCCACCAAAAATGCAAAACAAACTGGAAAGCGCGCTGATTTTGTAGAATTCATTAATTTTGCCCGCAGGCCCGCAGGCAGCCGGGCGACCAGACGGTGGGAATATATTCTGGAAGGCTGGCAGGGGAAGGAGTGAGGGGCTGGAACATTGAGCCCAAAAAAGGGGGTATATCCAGGATTTTGTCCTGCAAACGTAAAATTTCTATCAGCCGAGAGCTGAAAATAAGTTTTTGTCACTTTTCCACGAGTCTCGCGAAATGAGGTCCAATGGGATGATTCGGGACTATGCTGCCAAAGCCACCATCATCTCCCCACCACCCCCTTTATTTTTAGCTTTAAGTATAGGGTGAGGATGGCCTTCGCTACTTTTTGGTAATTAAATTTTTTTTTTTGTGCTCAGCTAAGTGTTTGCTCCGGGGGCGTCCTGGCAAATATCTGCATAATGTGGGAGATATGACAGTGTCGGTTGAAAATTTAATTTTAGCTGAGAAGAGCTACAGCTTCGCTACTTTTTTTCGCCCCGGTTGCCTTTATTGGTGGTCCATCTGGGGCTGGTGTTGCTGCTACCACGATATCTAACTACCTAAGGGATGGTTCAGTCTTTGGTTCTTGTTGATGGTAGCTAGGGCCCCGATGCCGACGTCACTGCCGCCAGAAGCGTCGAGGTGGAAATTAAAGAAAATCAACGATATAATTTGAGCTCTCCGGGAAAGAACGAAAATGTGTTGTTGCCCCTCACTTTAAAACAGTTGAATGTTTTCCGGACGTTTGTTTTTTATTCTGCTTTGATTTCATTTACTTTTTAACGCAGAAAAAAAAAACTTTTCTATTGTAACTCATTAAATTTTTAACTGAAATCCACTTCAGGAGCCTCAGTAAATTGGTGATTATTCGAAAAAAACTTTTCAACGGAAAGAGTTTGAAAGCTTTACACGTAGAAGAAAATAGGGAATTTTCGTTTAAAAGGTGAAAATTGAGAATTATTTTTGAGTCCGATTGTTCGGTTGACGATTAAAAGGGTCAAACAAAATGAAAAAGGTGAGAAAGTTTAAAGTTCATGACCCAAATTGGATGTAGTATCTAACATATTCGGTTAGGCACAATTATATTTTTATACCTTTTACAAATCTTTATTTTGAAATCCTCTATCATTTCCTTCAATTTAAAAATTAACTAGGTACCTGCTGCCAAATTAAATATTGAATTTTAAAATTTACTTCATATGCTACCGTGATACATTTTTATTTTTATGAAGAGAAACACACGTTATTAAATATTTTCCACAAATTCGTAAAAAATTTGCAATAAACAATGCCCCTACCAACACCATTTTATGTATAAGGAATTTAATTAAAAAATTTAAGGATGACCCAGTTTCCGGTAGATAACTTAAAATCGCCCGTACGTGCACGGAAATTAAACGTTCGTCACCCAACTCTCATACACATTTATAAAGCAAAAATTTGCATTTACACGCTCACAAAATTCAATTAAAGCCGGAACTGGAGCCTGAAGAGCAACAAGCATTTAATGTCAATTTTTCGAGAAAAATAAAATTATATTCAGCGATGAAACACATTTTCAAGTCAGTAAACTGGTTAATAAGCAAATTTATCGCATTTGGGGTAATTAAGATGAATATGGTCCAAATGACATTTTGGATAAAATTCGTTCCAAAAACAATACGGATTTAAGGCCATTGTTTTTGTCGATAATAATGCCGGTTTTTTGCAGCTAGCAATATCCCCTTTTCTTTGATCATCTTCATTATTTAGAATACCTCATCAATTCATGAAGTGTAAAGTAAAGTATAACTTATACCAAACCTTAATTTGTTATTATATTTGATATCTATACATACATACCTAATTAATCTTAGCATTGAGATAATAACCTGAATCTTCATTCCATTAAATTAATACAAAATTTTATAATGTAAAGGGGCATTAGTAATAAACTGATTAAGTCATTGTGTGCATAATGAGGATTACACTCAGATATCTCCCCTAACCAGCCCTAAGGATCCTTTCTATAATCACATAATGCATAGAAATTACATAATAAGATCAAACCAATTGAGAACAAACGTTCCTCGAATTGTCCATTGATCCAGAAACCCTATTTCAGCCCCTAGGCTTTCTTAGGACAGTAACTTAAATCCAATTCGGGCGAAAAGTTTCATTCGACGACAAAACTGTCTCTTGATATTTTTTCTCATTTAATAATATCCCCACAAATCCGATGGCCCAAATTTGAGGTATCTCGAAAATCTTGCCTAATCACGGAGGCATCGTTTGCGCTTTATAAAACCAGCCGAAATCACCTGCTCAGATTCGTGCAAAGTACTCGAGGTAGTGCAGCACAACTGCGTAATCTTCTTGGGTGAAAGTTCCAAATTGTGGGCGAGAGCATAGCAACCGGCCAGGACATTCCAGGATTCTAGGAGGCTCCGGCCAAATCCTGTGAATCCTTAAACGATCCAATTTGGCCAGGAGATGTCTAAAGGGGGCTCATTTCCATTCAAATTGAAATCTTTCTACCTTCACCGCGTCGTCGGTCGTCGTCATCGTCGTAGTCTACGTCGGTCACAGGGAAACAATTTTGGTCCTATTTAAGAGCCATCTCTACCTACGACGACGTAGAAAAACCTACCTGACCCAGCTGTGCGACCTAAAATCCACTGACCCGATGACGATAAAGTCCAAAATCATAGTTATTAAATAAGTAAATATTTTTTTAATTGTTATT
Organism: Machimus atricapillus; assembly: GCA_933228815.1. Lineage (NCBI taxonomy): Eukaryota > Metazoa > Arthropoda > Insecta > Diptera > Asilidae > Machimus > Machimus atricapillus. The sequence continues at coordinate 12,492,521 of OW121785.1, forward strand.
TGGGAAGTTTCATCGAATTTGTGGCTGACGCCGGATTCAAACTTAATTAAAATCACGCACATCGTTCCTTTTATTACACCAACCCCGGAAATCGCGACTACCCACAGCACCGATCCACGAATATAATAAAAGCGGTCGACTGAACATTTCCAATTGTTTTGTTTATGAGGAGTTATTCGATTCGCCCGCAGCTGATTGTTGTTTGTTCAATGAACGCCAAAATATTCGAAAATCCCCCGATTGGATTCCTTGGGCTTTGCAAGCAATTAATGAGCTTGTGCTAATTGAAAGGGCAAAAAGGACAATGCAGTTGCAGTTATCATGACTAGTGGATGGGTCAAAGCGGGGTAGGAGAAAAAAGTGGGAATTATTTAATAATACCCTTAATTTCTATGATATTTTAAATTATTATTAGGTCAAATTATGATATAATGAGAACCATAACTATATACATACATACATATGTAGATTAGAATTTATTATCTTTTATTATTTCATTTTGAGAAAATATCCAAGCAATGTTATTAACTATAACACCGGTGTATACAAAAATTTTTCTTGAGTCTCGGTTTATTTCATAATTTTTTTTATTGTCATGCATCAAAATAACGAAAAAATACCCACAATCTGCTTAAAGTATTGAGAACAATTTTGAATAACATAATAACTAGAAAAAAAGGTTCATCATGAAACTTTGTAGCTTAGCTTATTTTTATATCCCAATAGTACCTACTTATTAACATTTTGACGAACAAGTTTTTCATGAGCGTACGCTTACCATGTTCTTTACTCGTCATCTATGTATTGTACGAAATAATCGGTTTATTGAAAATTTCAAATTCATTGATTATTTCGAACTATTTTAAAAGTTTTTGCATTTTTATATAATAGCTTAAGGTTTCAACAATTATTTTTATAATATTATAAGGTCCTGCCTTAATCCGATATTTTGTAATAATTTTTTATAAACGGTTAAAAAATAGTTTTTGTCCTTTTTCATTTTCATTTACGAATTCGTAATGTTATACGAAAAAAATCCTTCAGAAATGATTTGTCAACTCTTTGAAAAATTTGGTGTAGGTACTTTTTGCAATTTGAGTTTTTCTTTTTACTTAAAAAGAAAAAATGCCATATCCCATTCCCGGTTTGGCCTAGGACATGTGGTCAAGGTCTATTCTGCACAATCTGATGACGCTTGAAGTTCTTGTTCCACTTTTCAAAAATTCGCGAAACACAACTCATGTGGCTCATGAAATATTTTGCATTTTCCAACGTCAGTTGAACAAGGAAATTATGGCTGAAAAAAAAGCGGTGATCCTTTAAATCAGGAGTTTCTGAGAACGAAACCTGCTGGCAGTATCCAACAAAAAATCCCCGCGCCCTTAGGGCAGAAAGTAATTTGTTCGCTCCTTTGTTTCCCAAGTGCATTCTAATTATTACAAAGTAGAGATTCTGGCGTAAATGGCCCTCAACTCTGAAGCATCCTTACATCCGTTGTCTGCTGCCCTAGCTGGTAGGGCTACTCCTTCTGGGAAGGGGGGAGGACCGCAGCAACCCAACGAACGCCCCCAAACCCTTTGCTGAATAAATATTTTCTAACTTCACATTGAACATTTTGCCCCAACAAAGAAAATGTCTGTTCATGGTCATTAGATAATTCCATCCTGGGGAGTATGAATTTCTTAATTGTTCGCTACTTCCCGGTGTCTGCTTCTATGAGGAGGGTTCAGAATTGCTGTCTGCTTGGCGAAAAGTAGTCCCGAACCCATCCCCAAACCCCATAGTGGTGTGCCCCGTGTATATTCGGAGGCAATCAGGGAGCCCAGACGCTTGATGCCCCTTTACCACCGAGTAGACGAGTAACTAAAGTTCGATGCCATTAATTAAAATTCTTGGTTTTGTTAGGTAAGATGGCTTCTGTTCCCTTTTTTGTTAGTAAGCCACAAGTTTTCTGAGTTCAATGAAACCTTAAAGAGTCTCCCTGAGAAACTCTTCCTCAATTTTGATGGCCTCGGATTGAAAGATCCAAAGGTAAAGGAAGAAATTACTTACTTCATCAAGTTAAAATTGAACCAATTTTGTAATTTTTTCTTGGCATATTTTTGTTGGTATACAAGTTATAAAGCTGAAAATTGAGGAACTGTTAAAGGGTGTGCTCTGAACCTATTTAATTATTTAGTTAAAATTTCTTTATAGTCTCTATATAAAGGAAACTTTGAGAAAATTATTTTCCTGATAGGTACTCAGAATAAAATTACAAAATGATTAACTATAATTACCAATAATTAAAAGAAAGGTGGCTCATTCTAGAAAATTTTCAAAATATAATTATAGTGTAATAAATCAATTATCCTCTAACTTATTAAAACATTTTCAATGGAAACTTAAACACTTTCAATAATTTGTTATATTATACTGTTATTTAATTTTAAAACTCTTTAACATCATAGAAAATGTTCTGTAACTTTATACCCTTGTAATTTTTGTTTCAGTTTGAATCTATAAATGTGACCTTCGTATGTATACGTATGTATAACATACCATATGATTTTTTCGAGTGAGGTCAGCTAGTGTTTACTAGTTTCCCAATTCGTTCCAACTCAAATTTCATATATCCCTTTTCATCCGACAATTCAAGTCCTGCCTCAGACCCAGTGGCATAGAGTCACCATGGCATGGTTTGTTCAACAAACTTTTAGTCCAGCTCCAGGCTGAATGCAATTGTCCTGGATCACCTGAAACCTAGTGAAACACCCTTAAGCAGTTCACTTTCGGAACCTTCCGAGGACACGTAATTCATCAATGTACCAGCCCCAGTCGCCGTTGTCTGGAGCGAACAGGCTCCAAAAGTTGGTGAATGCAAAGCACCAGTCCCTGGGTGTTCCATCCCCTCAAATAAATCTCAAGGGGCGAGTAGACTTGTTAAATCCACACGACGGAGGCTGACTCCTTCCCTTTTTCGTCTTTTGCTGACGAGACAGACTTTCTGCAGCGATAAATCATAGAGGGCCTCCGTGAGGAGCTCCTCACGAGCTGGTGCCTTCCACAGGTGTCGTTTGCTCTTGTTGGCCGGGCGCCCAGCTCTATCCCACCTTCGTCTTCCAGGTCGCTACAAAATACTCACTAGCCGCCCAAAGGTGCGGAAAATTTATGAAGAAATATTCAAGGAGCACTCTCTTGCATTAATAACATCCCTTAAGTGTTGCCAGCATGCAAAGTTTCGCTACTAGCGTAAACACGGCCCTTGTTCCCTTCTCGAGCGATAATTTTCCTCTTCACTTTGCATTTTCCCAAGTACGGGGGAATGCGCACTGGCATGCAGAAAAAAAAATAAACTTTCAACCCCCCGAGCGCGCCCGTACTTTTTTTTACCCGTAGAAAAAGGCTTGAAGAGGCTTCTGCCGCGCGCCACAAGAGCTAAAGGATGCTTGTTGTCGCGCCACATTTTCGGGGGTGGACGGGGCGCGATTACTTGCAAGTTGCAACGCTCGACAAGTGCTCACTTGCTTAGTTTTCAAGCGTTACCTGTACTGAACATTGGGAAATTTGAACACAGGTACGAAGGTGGTGGTGCAGCAAGTTCGGTAAACTCCCAGATGAAACTTTGGGTTAAAACCCCTGAAAAATTCAAATGGTTTATTACATTTCTCTGTAATTATTTTCTTCTCTCGCTTAGGGGTTTTTATGAATTATGATTTCGACAATTTTCCTCTATTTTATTTTTAGTTTTTTACTACCTTTAGCATATAAATTCGCCTGGGGTTAGGTTTGGTTGTTAATTTTACATTCTATGAACTTGAAGATATGAACACAAAATATTTTTTTCTTGTAATACAAACACTATAAAGTATATTTGATAGTAAATGTGATAAGTATAATGTAGATTGTTAAATATAAGGTTTAAATGTTATTTAAATTCAAAGAGAATTCAACTCAAGAGAATCTCCTTAAATCCGGCAACTTTCACCGTACTGATCTCTTTTCATCGTGAATTTTGAAATATTAGTCACAAACTACTATAAAACCCATTTTGAATTTGGGAGCTTTACAACATCTTCCCCTTTTTTAAAAATTAAAAAAGTACCTAGCCTCGGGCTCAATATCCATGAAATAAATTAAAGAGATACATATTCACTCTTTCATTGTTTTTGGTCTTGTATCATAGCAAAATGCACACAGATTCAATAAATGTAAAAATTAACAATAGAGGCCTCTAGCTTTTGAATCGATTTTTGATTGCAATTTAGGTACTCACGCGTATTTATTGTTCAAACTCAAATTCTATGGAGTAATCAACTGTCTGTTTTGTCATTTAATCAGCTAATTAAAATTTTACAAGGGTATAGTAATATATTGCTACAGGGTGGTTACTGTTCAATGTAAACAAAAATTACAAATTTGCTATTTGAATAAAAACATGGAATGAATTTTAATAAAAAACATTGGCCATTGTTATAGACTTATAGTACTACTTAATCTCTTAGAAATTAAAAATTTTGGACTGTACAATAAACTTTTTAAATTTGATGACGCTAACTCTAAATGTTGGAGGGTTTTTGTCTAACAGATAACCGCGGGTATTTTCTATTTTATAGTTAAGATTTTTTAATTTACCTCACCAGACAGGGCAGACTGCCACAGGAATTGATTAAAAACTCTTTACTATGGAATTGTACAACAGAAAATAAAGCCCGCCCCGCAAATAAAGCCCGTCCATTGCTCGGTATTTAGTGCTCCTCTTCCGCGAAGAAATAAACTGTCTGAAATAAGAAATGATTACTTTCCATGGGGTGCCCCCATCCTCTTGATCCGTCCGGAGTCGGGCTCGCGACCGGATCCGCCCCGTCGAATGAAAATGCCCCACATCTCTGGTGCGATTTGCAATCTCGGGAACGAGTTCTCCCATTTTTAGTTATTAGAACGGAATTAACATGGTGATGGGATGCCCTAAGGGAGAGCGGTTCGGGGGCACCGGAGGAGGGCCGGGTCTTCATCCGGGAGAGAAACACTAAAACACAAGGCAACAATTTCGCTATTCAAAGGAGCAGAAAGAAAGTTGCATGCATGGCTTCAAAACTAATTTTTTTCGGTCCAGTTTGCCCCCCCATCCTCGGGGTTTTTAGTCTGGGGATGCTTTCTCTTATCCTCCACCCCTCGAGTCGCATTTTTCCATTTCTTTTTAATTAAAATCATAAGGAGACTGTAGATGGAAATTTTAGCACCCCGCACGTATGGTTTTCCTCTTATTTTTTTTTCCTTCTTTTTTGATGTTTTTCATTATTCCAAAAGGCCTACGGGCGCCCTGAGCCACCACTTTTCATTTCGCCTTAGCGCCACCAGGCGAAGTATTGCGCTGTGATGGTGCTGCCCGTTTCGATGTCGCTTCCCTGGGATAGTGCGGCTCCCTGCTTCTCCTGGTCGTGGTCCTGGGATCCTCAGCCTCCTTTTGTTGTCACCATCATCGTCGTCGTCGTCGTCGTTGTAGTTGTCCCGCCCCCACCTTCTTCTGCATCTGTGCCATCTTCCTCGGAGTGCCTTCACATCCGGCTAAATATCTTCCGGAAGAATGGCGCTTAGTATCGCACTTGGCATCTTGGATAGGGAAAAATGGGATGAAAGTCGACGAGTCACAGTCGGTTTTCAGGTGAATGGAATACGACACGTGATCGGCGTTGTAATCATAGTTTGCGCCATTCAAGAGTTACTAGATTACATCCTCTCTGCTGTTTGGTCTACTTTAGGTTCTTTTATGGAGATGAAGACGTTGCCCAGCCTCTGAGGTGGTGCGAAGTAGTTCACGTCTTGTCTTCTGATGGACTCTCCCTCTATTCTACAAGTTGAATGGTCAAGTATACTCCCGTTTTAGTCAAAGTTTTTCCTTTTTTTCAAATCAGTATACGAGAGATGGATATTAGATAGCAAACTATTATAATAAAAATATGGCATTCATTTTGGACCATTCTACCAACCCATTCAAAAATCTTATCAAAGTTATTGCAATATTTCAATATTAACCCTTAAGTACAGGAGAATTACGGCTGTATTTTCTTAAGATCGATCAATGTTCCTTTAAGCCGAACCACTATTACAATACCTAATTTATTTTTTAATAACTTATAATCGATACCGATGTAAACAATAACAACATAATAACATCAAAATAATTCGATTGGATTTTTCTACCGAATTACTTTAATCACTAACTAACCAAAATGGTTGCAGAATTTTTTGAAAGGGGTTTTTGTAAGCTCTTTTCGATCCATTCATAACAAAAAAACAGACAGTAAAGAAAGCGAGTTAATATTGCATTGTTATCCAGTTCTGACCTACATATATTTAAAGTTTCAAATCTCTAGCTCATAGGGAAGTTAGTTTACAATCGATTGAAAAATTTTTACCAAGAGAAGAGAAAGCAAGCGGCTTAATAAAAACGTGGTGAAATAAATTTTTATAAAATTAAAATAAGAGAAATGAAAGCTTCTCAAACCGTATATTCTTCGAATTTCTTAATAATATGTTAACAAGTCATCTGCATAGGGTGAGTCGAGTTTAAAAAATTTGTAGTGGAAATTGACCCAAATACGCGTTTTCTGAATATGACGCAGCCTACATCACCCTGTTCGATTCTTGTCCTTAATTAAATGCAATCACTTCATAAAAACCGAACGAAATTAATAATGAAATTTTTTAATTTTTATATACGAGGCATCCCTGAAAAGCCTTTAAAATGTAAAAAAAAAAAGATATTTCCTCGTAATCCTCCATCATATCAGGCCGCGTCCGTTAATGTTAATTTAAATAGCAGGAGCCGCCGGTTAATAGCGCACTCATTATTGGTTAGGGACGCGAGGGCTCCCATAAATTCCCAGATAAAATACGGAGCCCCATCACGGAATGCCCGGCAAGAATTTATGCGCGTACGTGCTTTTAGGGGGTATATGTATGTGCTCCTCCGGGTCCAGTCCCACATGGCTAGTTTGCCCAGACTCCGGCGGGTTGTGATGCTCGACCCGCCCCCACTCGGCCGAGGGGTTAACTACTTTATCCCGCGAATGTGAAATCGATTGTAGGCTTCGCCACCGCTTCCCGGAGCAACTATTAAGCCCCACCGCCCCCCCCCCCCCCACACACATCTGGCGTTGGTGGTGGCGTTGAAATTTTTACGCTCTCCCGGCACGGAATTGACTCCGCAATGACCTGGTGCCAATTTTTGCGGTTTTAAAAAACCGTTTGAAGCCATATGGTTTCTACCACTGCCGGCCATTCAGCCACAATCAATTCCACCCGCTGACGCTTGCAGCCGAGCCCGGGGGGTGCTTCGCCCTATTTTGGGGGTACTATACCCACCTAAGCCCCCGGAACAATTCAGAGGATTCGCAGAGGTGAATTATTGGATGTAAATTAACGTTCAAGTGGACACACGACGTGGAGCGCATTCCACGGAATTCCATTTGGCGCCCGACGGATATATTAATCATTTTGGCGGATTTAGAGCAAAGTGAGGCCCCACAATAGCTCCAACTGGGCTCGATATAAATCCGATGAAGATTTTCACCGAACTAGGGGCAAAATAAAAAAAAAAAATTGCTAACCTCCAAAATGATTTGTGGTGATGCTCCGCAGATTTGCTGTTCGAACATCGGAATTTAACAGGTATACCTGTCGAGTGTGGGTCCACTCTTTGAAATACCACAGGACGGATTTATTTGCCGCAAATAAATGAAAAACATGTAAAATGTTATTTAAAAATGAAATATCCATTTGCATGACACTTTTTTAGAAGATTTGATTTTACTGACAAATATTAAAACTACAAAGTTATGGGTATATGTTCACTAAAAAACATGAATAATTAAGATATGGAATTGCAGTCAAAGATAAATTTATCTTTTCTTCCATTGTGTTTTATTTGGCTGTTATTCTTCAATTAACATTAATTAGTTTTCTATTTTGTACCTTTTTAGCAAAAAAGTAACTATTGCACTCATGTAACTTCAAATTTTCTTTTAATTTACTATACTTGATATTATTATTGTTAATGAAAAAGATAATTAAAGAACAATAATCCATATCCATTCGTTTAGGTAAGTACCTACCTATCATTCGAGTGACGCCCAATTTCGACCGTTTCCTTTTTAATATATTGGAAAAAACGTCCCATACCATAAGAATTTCTGTCTCTAATAAAAAATGGAAAACATCCATTATATCAAAAATACCTTTTCTCCACTTTATTATGTTTAATTTTAATAGGTCGTAAGCTGTAACAAACATACAAACGATGAAATTAATGAGAAGAAATACTGAAATTAAAAACGTAACCTTCAGTTACCAAGGAGCCCTTTTTGAAAGTGACTTCTACCCTACATCTAACATTCTCCACTCAGTAAAATACGTTAATTTTCAAGGTAATTTGTATTCGTACTGGGGCTCACCTTAGGAGAACGGTGCAGAAAATCCATTAACATAAAATGTCTTCCCAGCTCCTTATGCAAACTGGAGAAGATGAAGCACGCCAAGCCCGGGGATTATACCTCATTCTTCCTGTGATCCACCACAGGAGCAGTAGCATCAGCAGCTAGCAAACACCATTGGCCCGGAGTCTTAGTCTTGGATGGGGTACCGTGCTCCAGGTTAATTCCGACTGCAATGATAAACTCAAAAAGTTAAATCCCTGGCCTTGTGTTTACCAGAGCCAAATCCAGAGTGAAATCTCATTTGAGCCTTAATTTACCTTGTTAACCCCATTCCAGCCAGCGAATTCGCTCTCACCTTAGCGGGAAGGACGGGAGGACCGCGCTTCCCATGTGCCACAGGGAGAGTCCACATGACCAGGGGTAATTCAGGGCATTCTTCTTGCTCATATCCTGAATGATTCATGGTATTACTTCATACTCATTTCTGGCCCTCACCCAATTAAATCATAACTCAATTCGCCAGCGCCCAGGGCACCTCTATATCCCTATCCTTGGGGCCCCCCCCACTCAAGACGGCTCCTGATTCTTCTTCGTTGCTTCATTCGCGCAAAAAACACATCTTCCCGTCCCCCCATCCGGTGAGGTGTCTGGTGCCCCGCCCTGGTGGCATTTCAACCCACAGGATCCGGGTGCCTAATACTTCATGGGCGTTAACATTTATTACATTTCTTGTGCCTGTCTTATAAATTACGAGTGTTTTTAATGAATATAATACCGTCCGCCGGGAGAGATATCTGCGCTTAACTCGGGCATCAGTACATCCCGAAGGTTGTTAGGTGTAATATTACCGGGAATTACACTCTGCAGACGTCGGAGACTGCGGCACAGCCCACATACCGACCATCCCCGGACCATCTCCCAAGATCCAACCATCACCCAACCACCTGACAACCATCTCTTAACCACTTCCCAACCACTCCCTAACCACTTCCTCATCTTGTTTTGGTGTATATTTTCTTTTTTGAGGTCTAGTGATGGAGAAACTAAATCATTTCCCGGGCAAGGCGGAAAACCTTCCGGCCGCCCGTTAAACAGGAAAAGTGAAAGAACGCCTGAATTATGACATCCCGAAGCATGATTTCATTTCACTTTTTTTTTAAGACACCCCTCCCCGCCCAACTGTCACTCCACTCTGTTGTCTTCTTTTCGTATTGGAAAAGTTTATTAAGGACAGTTTGTGCTGCAAGGCTAAAATGGTAGGGGATGTTGTTTTTGCAAACGCTACAGGCAAAGTCTAGAAGATTGCCAGGGAAAACGTGAAGAGCTCTTAATTATAAAGGCTACAAGTTATCCTAATTAAGTGACATCTTCAAGAAAGTTTCTCAGAGTTTTACCTTCCGACTGTCGACTTAATTATAAGTAATCCTATCGACCTCAATATTTTTTCCTGATTTTTAAAAGTAGAAAATATCGAAAGACATTTTATAGGTATACAGACCATTTCAAATTAACATAAAAAAAATACCAATGAAGTTTCCTAGAAATGGAATCAAATTAAAAAAATGTATCTACAAAGAACTCAATTCTAAATATATCACATAAATCTTTAAAGGTAGTTAAGCTCAAAAAATTTCATTGATTCTAAAAATAAGGAAAGTTTTTTTTCTCTTATGTTTTATTTTATTGTTAGAACATTTTAGCATATCTCAAAGTTTCAGTTGTTCAACTTTCTTAATCTACCTTAGGGAAATTTCCGTTCTTGATACTACTCCAATACCAAATTTTAGGACTGTTACTGTTACATTCTTTAAAATAATAACGTTTCCTTCTTATTTGTAATAGGGTTCTTTTATTTTGCTTAAAAAAATTTGTATATGATACAATGTTTCTTTTGATTTAAACATCATTTTTTCTACTTACATACATACATATAAAGAATTTTGATTTTAAAGATTTTTGTAAAGATCGTAGCGTAGAAAGGAAAAAAATTAGTAAATAAATAAATTATTCTAGCAACATCAATTCTAACATTTGACCGAAGTTCTAGCTTCTTAAAATATTTTCAAACTTTCTTTTATTGATTAAGTACGACGGAGCACTTCTTGTTTGCTCTAAGTTCACTATTCAGTAGAAAGCCTTTAAAACAACCTTAGGAGCAATAAGCGGAATTTATGGGGAACTGTATAAGTCCTTAAAACTTAAGTTGAAAGAGCACTTTGAAGGTCTTAAAAAGGCACCCTCGAAGAGACCTAAAATAGGGGGAAAAAGCCTAACAAACGGTCATACGAGCACCCTCTTATTTAGCCATAAAGCGACGCCACTGCAATCATAAAACATCTTAATCGCATCCTGGTTGACTCTTTCTATGAAGAGGAATAGCCCGGGTGACAATAGTTTTATCTCTGGAACTGCAAAGAGCCCTTTTCACATGGAGGGGGGGGGGGGTAACAAGACGAATTGCAAAAGTGAGGCAATTTCAGGCAATAAAACGGGTAACAGTGTCCGGAGAGGCTCCAGCAACTAGGAGCTTCCCTATTATATGAAATGTTCGTAAGTAAACTGGCCCGGTAATCCCGGGGGCTCAACACGCGCTCCCATCGAAGGGACCTATGGGGCCCCGGCACCGGTGCGGAACAGGAGCCCGTGATTGAATCCGCATGTTCGAAAGGGCCTCGCCATTGATGCCAACGACGACGATGACGACGGCAGCGGTGAGCATAGGAGCCACTGGGCCCCCACCGGGAGTCCGGGACATGCTAATCAATAGCCAGGACCACGCTCCTCCTGAAGCCCTATTCTCCCTCCCCCCGCCGCCCGTCTCCCATTTTCAGGGCTTTTGATTCTATTTGCAATTTATCGAGGGCCATAAATCCTGTCGCTTCTTTTTCATGTGGATTGCGGCCCGACGACTACCTCCACCACCACCAACACCACTCCCGGTCTGAGCCTAGTGCCCATTCCAGGACCCATCGAGAGGGTGTTTGGTAGGTGGATAGCGCTCCTTTGGCTGCTCCTGGAATACCCTGGCAGCTCCCCTTTCTTTTGGTATCAAGGTTCCGCCATGTGTGTGATTTGCAACCAAGTTTTGTTGCTTCTTCTTGCCGTGAGCCTCTTTTAAAACTAGAACAAAAGGGGGTAAAACACAGGGCCAGGAAAAACCGATAAATTTGTCCCCTCTTTCTCCCCATTCTGAATTATTTTTTTTTTCTTCCTTTGTGGCAGGACTGCTTTCAGCAAACCACAAAGTTCTGAAATGAATTTTCGCGCCGTTTTCCTGCCACTACCAAAACCCAAAACGTCTACCAGGCGATCGTTATCCACCGGCTCTTGGTGTGGTGCAATTTTTAAAAACCCTCAGAATATATGGCAGCCCCGGCCCCAATGGGACAGAAGAGGAGAGCTCTCTTGCTTTCGTTTCGGAGTGGAAAATTTCTTTTGAAGAAAAACTAAAATCGAGAATGTCCCGTAAATTTTCTTTGAACAATATTTTTGTCCACTTTTCGACCGGTATTAAGGTAAAGAAAGGAGAAATATATTGTGAAAAGGAAGCTTAGCTCGAGTTTTTTTTTTAAATTAATTTATTAAAAGAACTGCTCTACGATAAATCCACTATCTATTTATTTACTTTTAAAAAACTAAAATTATCTGCGCCCTATATTACTCGACAGTTTTTCACTATTGTTAGAACCTTTTGCTCTTTTCTTTTGTTAAGTGGAACATTTATCATTTTGCTAGTGGTGGAGTATTTTAAGACTAAAATAATGAAAATCTTCAAACCTGATTTTACTGAATAGACTACGTGAAGCTTTTTGCATACTGATGATATGTGAGGGAGCCAGTGAACAAGCCGATCTTAATTACACAAAATTAAATTTTACTGGAGGAACGAAAAACTGAATGACATACATACAGTGGTGGAAGAAATAATATGTATGCAAATGAAAATAAACTAACAAACAATAAAATGTAAATAACAATATATAAATTATTTAAACACAAAGTGTAATTATATCGTTTTCAATTCAATTTCAATTGATTTGACATACATACATACATATCTACAAATGTACACATGTATGTATATCAAAATATCGTCGAATTTTTAAATTTCGAAAGTCAATTTTTTATTTTTTATTGAAGACCGGTGTCGACCTTCTAAGGCCTTTAAGTTCCTAGACTTGTTCCTTTTATTTTTGTTTTAAATTGGTAATTTTGATGAGAATTAAATTCCCCATAACTTTTACTCGAAAATTTGTTCCCTAAAACTGATACAAAAGACAAGTATATTGCATGTTAAAATTCATTTCCAAAGTAAACCTCTCGTTTCATTTAAAAGGGTTTCATGAGGATTGCCCTTAACCCTCAAAGAGTATACTAGTCAATGTATTCTGAATTATTTACGATCATTTTGTGAAATGCGATGAAGTTTTGTGAAATGGAAAAAAAAGAGGAAAACATTTGGGACCTCCCCACTTCCGTGAAACCATTTATAGTCCAAGCGTAGGCATGAACGTAACTCAGAGCTTAACTGACTCGAAAATAATTAAACGCAAAACCCTTCCTAAGTAAACATGGCCACTCGCTACATTATCACTTATTTAGGGCAATTTGACTGCCACTTAGACCATTTTATTTTCGTTCCACGGATGTTACGTTATCAGCATGCCCTCCCGCCTTTCCCGTCATACCGCCCCAACCCTTACAAAATTTCTGCACCGACCTTACTCGAAAACGTAAAAAGTACTTTTTTGGCCATTTACCCTATTCAAGGCTATCAGATTGTGTCTAGCTGAAGCAAGGGCCCGGTCTGAATACGTAATGACGGCGTCCTGTTGTACAAGAAGGAGGGGCACCTAAAATTTCTGTAGACCCACTTCCTCCCTGGATCTTTTCCACCCACCCCCCAACCCTTACTCTAACTTCTTCTCTATTCTTTTGCACTTCAAAGAGGTGTTTCGTGATTCGAAATTAAATTACAGAAGTCCTTTGCGAACGCTTCAGGAATAATACTGACTGTTCCTAGGGCTCCGGAGTCTGCAGATTGGGGCCACCCGGGTCCTGGTCACTATGGGTGGTGGTGCAAAATTTAAACAAGTTATTTTTTTTCTCCCAAGCCCTCCCCAAAAACAACACCCACAGTGCCGCCCACCACTTGCCGGGCGCAACATAATGCAGTTGATTGAGGCCCCTTGAACCAATAATTTTCCCTCTCCCGTCCCTCAGACAGTGTTTGATTTCGAGATGTAAAACATAAACACACTGAAGGCTGAATGCAAAGCTGAAGCCCACTTGTGGGTGGTGGTTTGATGGTATCGGTGGCGGCGGCATGGCACACGAAAATTTAAATTGCCCGCTCTCGGCCTAGAAAATAAGGGTAAAATTGGCAGATCGAATTTAACCTATTTCCATAATTTCTGATGTTCCTGCAGAAATGTTTGCGCAAAAGTTTCATTTTTTTTCCCCCCAAAAATTTTGCAAATTGAGGGTGTGTTTGAAAATAGGGCAATATATCTGAGGGCAGACAATTTCGGACCAAAATACCAGAACTGTGTGTTTTACGTACAGAGAGAAAATACGCATAAAAATATATTTTTCGTGAAAAAGAATTTAAGTCCACTAGACCAGACATAATATCTTGCGAAGGGACTAATCATATTACTGAATTCATTAAATAAGCTGAAAAACCCTTAGAAACAAATTTTCATGAAAATTTTTTAAAGTTAAGAATTATTATTGGTGGTCACGAATCACGATATCAAAAGATAATTCGTAAAAGTTACCAACTGAACTAAAAAGTGCATATAGCAAGAAAATTTTAAATGTTTTATAATTTAAGCAAGCATTTTTACTTTTACATAATCATATGCAGTTTTATTGAAAGCTTTCAATTTTATATTGACACAGTGAAATTGCTGAAACTACTCTCATTTCCTAAGGTACATTTTTCAACTAATAATGCAGGAAGGGTAAGATTGAATCTCCTAAATGTGCTTAGATGTACGCTGGTGGAATGCATATTGGTCAGGAAATTGTTAAAATCATTTTCAGGTACATGCAGGATTCAATTTTAAAAATCAGCTCGATCTCCTGTGGGATCATCCACCTAAACGGAGTTTCAGAGAAAAACGTATGCAATATCCATTTCCTATGCAATGAGAGACCGGGGAGTCGATAAAACCGCATGTGCAGCTCTATTCCGATGGTTCCCTCTATCCGCCCCGAAAAAAGGATGTTCACAGCCACCTGTCTGGACCATAATAATAATCCGGACTTGCTTTTCAATGCTTATGCAAATTTCCTTAATAAAAATTCGAGATAGACGGAGGATGTTTGCAAGGATTTTACTCCCCAGAGGAGCGGTGTTTGGACCAGGAACCGCGTTTCAATCGAAAATTACATGGGACTGGGAACCAGCCGGGACCACTGGTTGTATTATGTCCCCAATGCGGCGTTATTTACATAATGCTCGGTTCCCATGAACATTAGCAGACTCTATTCGTCCAGGAGCCGGAGAGGAGCACCGAATTAAATTTTATTATTTTTCCCCGAGTACCTACCAAATGCAATACCGTCCGAAATTATGCTCCGTAAAAGCCGGCCAGGAGCATTCTGCTCGACGTTATCATTTTCTATTCGCGCACTATCAAAAAAGATACTAACATTGGTATCACGGGTAAATGCAGATCCGCAACGAACCCACTTTAGGGATTTTTGGGGCGCCCGAATGATGGGTTTCTTTTGTGACCTCCCAGACAAGTAGCACGATTTTGATAGATCCCTTGCGTGAGTTGTGGTTATTAAAACTCCTTCTGTCTGAGGAAGCACATGGTTCAGCTGGTTAAGGGTTTCGTTTTTATCAGCACAAAATCCGCACGAAATTAACGAGTTCAGCAGCGTTTTCACACGGCAATAATTTTAGCAATTTTTACCTCTTCCCCCAAATGGGGCCAATCAATCGTATCCTTGGCGTTTTGTTTACTTAACACGTTTTAAGCGTCTTAAGGAATATGCCAAGGAGTTGTCGTGCAGGCGCCCTTAATTGCTCAAACTCATGTTATAGTTACACCCCTAGGCCAAGTAAGCCAATTACATAATTTTGGGGGGCATTTGAATAAGGTATAAATAGGATAAAGACCCTGAGAGCAATGACCTCTTAAAACACAATTATTGATTTCAATCTAGTTTTAACATTATCGCAATAAATATTTGTTAAAATACATCCGAATTTTACGAAATATCGAAATATTACTCAGTTCCTTTAATTTAAACGCATCCACCAAAACTTCCAAGTAAAAATTTAATGTTTTGCTTATTTCAAAAGAAGCACGAAGTTGAATGAACGGAAGCGAAATTTTGGTGGCGATAAGTACTACAATTTAGCAATCATAAAAAGTTTCTGATTTGTTTTAGTAGATAGGCTAGGCCGCCTATATCTACTTGTTTTATCATGGAATAATACCCCCAAATTATACTGGAGTGTATTTAAATTTGCTGGAAAAACATTCAACAGGAAAACCTTCAAAATTTAATTAAGTCTATACCAAAAGCGGATATTTGAAATTATATGTATAAAAATCAAGAAGGACATCCGAAATGTTAATACGTTTTTAAGTGACAATAGCTTTCATATTCATTTATTTTATGTCTTTAATTATGGTTTTAGGTTATGAAAATCTCCTGTATGATTTTAAATATAATACAATATTTTGTTTTTTGAAGAAGCAAGTTTAATTTCAATTTCTGAAATGATTTCTAGATTTTAGGAATCATGAGAATAATGAATTCCACTGTCTATCCCCTGGACTATCACTCCCACTTGCAATTGACGACTTTTTCTAAATACGTTGTTACAAACTGTTAAGGGTGGGTAAGGGTAACATTTATATATAACATTTAAGTAATGCCGTGTTAAGGTGTTTTGACTCTGATTATACTCGTATAATTTATGGTTTCTTATTTTTAGATTCTATTGATAAGAAGGTATCCATTATTTAAAATACATAATGATACAATGTTAAATAAAAGTTGAAAGCCCGAAACTAACTGAAGTCTTACAACTAGGGTATTTTCACTATATGGCATATACCTTTTTTTTAAAAAGAGAGATCCCAGCTCACAATAAATTTGTAGAACGTATACGATAAGGCCCGGGCCACACCAGAAGGACTCATGCTCCATTCATTAATTTCACCTGGAAACACCGGGGACTGGATGAGCAATGACTGGCGGGAATTAGCATATTCGTGGCGAGCGCACCCAGCGTCTGGCCAGGGCTTCCGTCGGCGGTCTCTTTATTTTATTTTATTATTATTTTTTCTTTCCCCCCACGACGTCCGAGGCTATCTCGGGTATTGAGGGCTAACAAGAAGAGTCGCCCGGGCCGGAGCCCCAAATAGTGTTTACAGCAGGAAATTTACATTATATTAAGTCATGCCCGTCGAGGAGCCCGGCTTTTCCTGCTTTCTAAACTCATCCGGGTTTTTCGGGAAGGAACGGAAGGTGCGCGGGTGGAGGTGTTCCAGGACGGGCAACGCTAACGACCCTTTCACTACGACGACGTAGCCTGGATATACACGCCTTAATTACTTTCCTTTATTTTACAACTTTATAGTTCTCCATGACCTTCTTCCGGGACCGGCGCGAGTCCGAGCCGGGGTCTCCTGTGGGACTCCGACAAATTATGATAAAACAAAAAGCGGGTAAAAAAAAAAAAATTAAATTTTGCTCAAGTTTTCGCCTAGCGATGGCTTAAAGAGAGGATTCAGAAACTGAGTTGGATCGTGTGGGCGAATGGGCGGGTGAGTGGGTGGGTGGTAGCGGCGGCGACGCTTAAATTTCGTGACTTTACGTTTTTACTAAGTTAAACGGGCTAAGACCCGGCAACCGGATCGACGGGCCTTTTAGTCGAATTACATTTGGTTATGCAAGAAGAGCCGCCGCCAGGTACTAAGACTCTCCAATACGCCAACAAAAATACTCAAAAAAGAAAAAAAAACATCAGGGTTCCCGGGTCGTAGACGGGTATAGAGTCCCGGCAGTAGAGCCGCGGTATGGGAGTCCATTGTGCCGCAGCACGAGAACTCTGGTGCTTTTCTTTTGTCAATTTTCGCTAGAATAAGGACCGCCAGAGTTCTTTTACCATGGTACCTTTGCTGCCGCCCTGGCTGCTTTAGTTGCATAAGAACCGACTGGTGCAAAAAAAAAAAATCTTTTATTTATTTTATTTTATTCTATTTTTTCTACCCTTACCTTGGTCACAATCGCCTGGCACTCGTCCTCGTCGTCACGACGGTTCCGACGTTCCTGTTGTTGGCGTTTTTACTGTCTTTTATGGTATTGTTGCCAGGAAGTAGACAAAGCAAAGAGATACGGAATGAAACTTCTAATGTCTTTCCCTCATTTTGCCCTTTATACCAAGATTTTTTTTTTGTATTTTTTTTTTCGTTTTTCCGCCCTTCCCCAGTCACATAATACCCTCGATTTTGTATACTTGGCTCACGCTCAAGCTTACCTTTTTTGCACCTTCTTTCTTCCATTTATAGAGCGCCTGACTACGCCAGGTTCGGCACCCCCGCGCACCATACGAAACGTATAGTAGTCACATTTAAGGCAATTTCTGTTTTACTAAAAGTTCCTGGAAATCACAATTCATTGTTCGGCATTTTTACCCTATTCCTATAGGGCTTCTCTATGTTTAGCCCAGAAAAAAAGTCTCAGCGCTCTACCGACATGCAATCGCTGAATTAGCGCGGGTGGGAAGTACTTTTGATACATAAAAAAAAAATGTACATATATCGCGCTACAACACAGGTACAAGGTGCGGGCACAGTACGATTCAGACATGAATTTCTGAAATAATTTTTTTTGTCCTGCATTTTGTTTTATACTATGAGCATACCTCCATACCTATACATTTTTTTTATTTATCCTTGTTGCATGAATTTCTGGTTGCACTTGGTCTCGAGAACACTTCCACAAAGTGGAAAAGCCTGACGCTACTGCTACCACTCGACAGCTATTACTCCCCAGGGGTGGTGCGGGAATGGTTGCAGCAAAAGAGGGTGTATTTGCTGCTGTTTTCTAGGCGCATTGCTTCCAGTGCTTGATTGTTTCAAGGAAGTGCATTGTTTCCTTTTTCGTAAACGTAAATTGAACAAGTTTTGAACGAGAGTCATTCAAACAAAAGGGCACCCACCTCCCCTCGTATTCCACCCTTTTGTGAGAAATAATTACTCCTCAAAGGGATTTTTGTTTGTTTTACTTGTTAAGGGACACGGGAATGAGTCCTCGAAAGCCGGTTCCCTTCAGGGGTGGTTGCATTTTCGGATATCCGTTTACGGGACGATTTTTCGTCTTTGAATTGTTTTTGGCGGGAGAAAAAAAAAACAGCGAATAATTACTAAAGAGTTAGGCTTTTCAGATTTCACTTTGAATGTGAGCTTTGACTTTGACTAATTGGAACAGCAGCTTAATAGCCTTACCTTTATTTTTATAATAGGTCTAAAGTATTAAAACTGGAAATTAAACGCACTTTTAAGGAAGCAATTTAAAAGGAACGAACAAGTCAGAAAAGTAGTTAATCGTTTAAAAAACAAAACTTCTATAAATTTCCTAACAAACTCAAATGAGTACTTATGTCTTATAATCTGCAAGATTGAACACGTTCAACTCAGAGCAGTTTTTCAAAGACCAATACAAATTACAATAAAGACGTAACTCAAATTTTTAAATTATTTTTATTAACTTACACTACGTGTCGTTAAATCTTGCAATGCAAAATTTTTATACTTAGACTTTACCAAACTCAATGAAATTTGGCGAACATGTATAACTTCGGTGACAATACAAGTTAGTGGTGTTTACCAAGCGAATCCACCCCCGCATCCCTTATTTCCACCCACGCATCACTAAAATCATTGTACTTGTCTAACTTTTTCAATTTTAACTTATAAATCATTTATAACAATAAACAATTTTAACTTATAAATCATTTATAACAATAAAAAAAGAATTTTTTTAGTATTTTAAACTATTAGTGTTTTCTTTTTTCTTTGCTCAACTCCAAAAGTGCAGCTATTTCTAATCTACGAATTTTCTTTCAAGCACTCTAGAAGTCACATAAAAATACTCACTCAGTTAACTATACATAATTATTTGAGTAAAAAATATTTAAAAATATAAATGATAAGGAATGTTTTCTATCAAAGAAAGTGTGAAAATTCATTTCACACTATACTTATTAATTTAACAATTTTGGAAAAGCTTCATTTTTTACATTAGGAAATTTTATTCAATAAATATTTAAAAGTTTCATATACCTATCGTAAGTAGAAAATTACTTTATTTCGATGTTCGAATTTAAAAATTTAAAAATTAATTTAATAGCTAATGAAACAATCATATCAATTTTAATTTCATAGCCAAAATTTCTGAGAGCAGCCAAGAATTTCAAATCGTAATTTTAACTTAACCTTTCGAAGTTTCTATTTTTATATTGAAATTCAAAATATCCTCTCATTTCACAAACGGAATTGTTTACTTATTTATTTAACGATACCTTGTCATAGATTTCATATTATAATACCTTTCCTTGCGATATAAGTAGATCAAGCTCCGAAAACAATTTTAATCGAATTTAAAAAGAGGATTATTGTGGAATTTAAGAATAGTATCAAACAATCAAATATCACTAAGAAGTTCTCTATTAGTAAATCGAGGAAAACCTCAAAAGCAAGTCAAGTTTTATTCTTTGGGATTTAGCGCAGCACGCGATAAAGGCTTGCAGAAGATTGCAAATGAATTAATTAATTATACATTTGCTAGATTGAATACTCCGCGAAAGCTCACATTAGGTATTTGGAATATATGTAAAAAAATGGAAGACTGCACTTTTCTCTGATGAATCAAAGTTTAATTTAATTCATTCAGATTGAATGCGCAGAGTAAGACGATCAAAAGGTGAGAGGTTCTTGGTTCTTTTATACGACTATCAAACACAGAGGGTAACGTAATGCTCCTGGGATGCTTTTTTAGCCAATGAGTGATAATAATTCATAAAATAGATATCCTGGAAAATGTTATGTTGCCGCATGCCGATTATGAAATGCCTCATAGCTGGATATGCATAGCGCAAAAAGGAACCTTCCTTAATCTGATATAAAGAACTAATCGGGAATTGAAAAAGATGGGCTTCGGGGACAACCGTTTGCAAATGAGTGCACGATTAAAGCGATGTTGAAAAATTGGCATTAAATTCAAACGATAACTATGAAACTAATCAAATCGATTCCCAGGTTTATGCTAAGAAGATTAAGTGAATCATGTTAATTTTGTAAGTCGAAATAGTTGTATTTTAATTTAGTAATTTTAATATTAGCAAGAACTAAATGCGTTTTATTTTAAACAGTATATGTAATGTTTTTAAAAATGAGTGTATTTAATATTTTTATTTTGTTAAATTACATATTTATAATTTGTGTGTGTAATAAAATTTTAAAGAAAATTAATTGGTACATATTTAAATTTCTTTTTCTTTATTTTAAATAAAATATTTAAAAAACCTAAAAATTTAAAATATCTGAATTATAATCAAGTGATTTTCGAGGTGTTTGGATTGTGAAATATTTGAAATGGTATTTCTGCATGTTTCGTTTTAAATAATAATATATAAAACTCGAATAAATAAGTTTTAAATTTATTTAAATCCCTCCCTAAAAAATCCCACACAAATCACCAGTTCAGGTGGTGGTATTTTGGTGCCTCCGCATGGCCACTGGTGCCCCACACAGCTGCCATAGCTCAAGGCTTAAAAATTTAAGAATCAAAATTTGCAGCAAAAATAATTCCCTGGAACTTTATTCTATCCGCAGTTCCACCAAATATTACCCGTAATTTTAATTAAATCGCAAGTAAACTTAAGAAAATCTCAAGTAAATTCAAAAAGTGCTTAAGCAACTTACCTCAAAACTCTCAAATATGGAGGACTCCGACAATTTCACTTGCACACGTTTCGCGACTCGAAAGACAAAATCCCGACCGACGGATCACTACTGATGGAATTAAAACCGAAAACCGAAATAACGAGGCCTATACTAAATCGCGACCGCACCGGAAAAATTACAACAGAAGGCAAATAAAGCACTTAATTTGACAAAAAGCGGCTAAGCGCAAAGGAGCAACCGAATCGGTGAATTCTCGCGAGAAACTAATCAAACCATCGCGTGGTACACCGCGTGCATCGGAGGCCGCCGCGCTTCCGAGTTCCGATCTTTTGTTTACCAACAACGCACGCCGCGGTGGTCGCCTCCGCTCCGCCGCTCCGTGGTTTTTTTCTTTGCCCTGCTGCGAACTGCGTTATCTTATCAGGTGCGCTGCCGTGCCGATCGCGCCGCAATCTTCCATCGGCAACAGTTGCAACTGCGCGCTGCGCCGAAATCCTCTCAATCGACCTACCGCCTCACCCCGGCCGCCTAGAAGTGGATAGCTAGCTCCCTTAGCTGGGGCGATCGCCAGTGTTGAGTGCTAATAGCATTTTAAATAGATTGCTAAAGGTACTCGAGCACAGTAAGGAGGTGGCAAAACTGATGGCAAAAAATGTTACCAATTTGAATGGCACATCGATTATTTGAAAAAATCACCAATTTTGTACGTCTATAAAATGTTTATTATTAAGAGTATATCAACCAAATTTTTATTTTTAATCGCTTCATAAGAATTTCTCGGTACATATGAAATTATGTATGCAGAATAGCAACGTCAGCCAAAGTGTGTAGGTACTTTAAAATTTTTGTTTTACTAATGTACATACATATGTACTTACGAATATTTACTGTTTCATATTAAATTTAATTTAGAAACTGATTTTTTTATTTTGTATACATAGAGACTATAGATCTTAGTATTCGATATTAATTATTTTAAAATGAATATTCCGAAGTTGTAGGGCAATAGAGAGCCTAGCAGCAAATACCTTTAATATGTTAATAATAATGAAATAGCAGCTATGGAAACCGGAAAAATAGGAGGCCCGGATTTTAAAAAGTGTTATTTGTTTATCTTTATGATAATATTATAAAGAAAGTCCCAAAAACCACCGTCCCAACGAAAACGGAGGACTGTTCGAATAAGTCTAACTTATACCCTGAGTAAAAATCATCTATAATTTTCAAGATAATGGTTCTTCTTTAAAATTTAAGAAAATCAGCAATTTGGAGAATTTTTTTCAGTGTTGTGGCCACACACTTTGATGTTTTTTATATTTTGTAAACTTTCATTAATGCTATAAATAAAAAATCTTCTTTATAAGAAGATTATTACCAAAAGGTGTGTTAATAATGCTAAAATATTTCTAAAACTATTTATATGTGCATATAATCAAAAGCGATATTACAAAGGTGTTAAAACATTATATTTTTATTGACAATTTATCCGAAATATTTTGACCAGAGTGCCCAGACCCCATGGCACGTCGAGATGTTAACTTTTTCGCTTACTATGTGTTTTAATAAGGCAAAACTTTGTCTCTAGATGAGTGTACCTGTGCTATGTTTCTCCACCATCCCCCCGTCCCCCGAAACCGAAATTCCTCCGTGACTCAGGTGAAAAACTTATGGCTGGTGCTATCTATCGCCGTGGGATAATCTCGTTCGTCGTTCTTTAACTGAGAAAACTTTCCCGAGAAGGATTTATCGTACACATTCCTTGTCCGCTTACAGGATCCCCATCCCTTGCACCTGCTAATGCGAGAGGGCGGGGGGGTCAACATACTTCGCGCCCGTCAAAACCATTACTCCTCCGGGAAATCTCTCGATGCCATCTTTTTTGCAACTGTTTCATCTTAGCTGTCCGTGTCTTATTATTCCGCTGCCGTTGTGGAAGTTTTAAAGCTTTCCCAAACAACTTCTTAAGTAAATCGCAAACATGGCATCGTCCTTTCTTCCGACTCCTCCGCCCATCCCCTCGGTTTACGCCCACGCAAACAAAACTCTTTTACCTGTTCCCCACTGTCATGAAAGTGCGCGCTGCTCGAACGCTCCGAAGATGAAGCGAGAAAATTAAATGAATTATCGCCTCAAGGAGGAAAACGCGCGCGTTCCAGATGAAAAAGTGTTCCCGGTTTCACTCCTCAGCCCTGGTGGGAGCTTGATGCGGGTTGGTGGTGCTCCTGCTGGGTGCTGATGAGGATCCAGGAAATCGAAAGTAAAAATATTCCCGCGGTCTCCCACCTCGGGTGTGGATTTAAGCGAAAATTTCGTAATTAGGCGCCGCCGCCGTCGATAGCTCTTCTGTGTGTTTTTCCTTTGAATTAGTTTTCACGAAAATTGTTTCCTTTAATCTCTAAAAGATGTGGGTTGATTTTCCTGAATTCCACCATAAATTCTTTAAATTCAAAAAATAACTAGCCGGAGGATGATTCTATGCAGAAATAGATTTACGTCTTACTTTTAAAAGGAATAATTTGAGTAAGTACATCAGTAATAATTCAAAAGGATATTTCAGTTAACATAATTTAGAATATAAATGAGATAGAAGAAATTCAATATACGCTCACATTTTTAAATCAATGTACATCTATACCAATCTGGACTGATTTTATAAATTATTTAACCTTTGGTTCATCATATCAAAAATACATAATGTCTGATTTCTTTACCCATTCTTTAAAGACACGATTAGTATTTAAATTGGCGTAGCTAAAGTTGTAATTTTTAATATTTAGTTTAAGGGTCAATATCTTTTTGAAATTTTTATCACTCTACTAATAATAAAGAGTATTTTTTTAAGACGCCGTAGTACAACACATCCTCTGCAACCCCGATTCGCCTCTTTCGTTATTTCCCTCCACCTACCCCCTTTTTGATTTCGTTAGTTTAGAAACATATTAGTTTTTAATGAAACTGCTTTTTGTTGTCATTTTAGCTTGTATTAAGCCAATTTGAAATAAACTAAAATAAACATAAAAAAACGTTTTTCATAATCAATATTAGTTTTGCTACTAGTGCACACGTTTACTAAGAAAAAAATTAATTTTTGCTTTGATTCAATTTTTAAAACAAAATTCGTATTTTGGACAAAAAAAAATTTATCAATGCATGCTTGATATGGTTTATACAAATCGTAATTGTCGATCGTGATAAATCTATCTAAGTAGCTTAGGTAAACCTACAGTTAAAATTTCAAATTAATCTGGTAAAACTTACTTGAGTTCTACTGTTGATCGAGTATGAAGAGGCGAATATTAAAAAAAATGTATCAATAAATGTTTTGATATCATTTTTGAGATGTTTCATGCCTTATTTAAGTCAAAGAGAAATATATGAATAAAAATGGAATAAAATAAGTATAGATATAAGAAAAATCGGATTTTTATTAATAATATATGTATAATACTTTGTTTTTTCATTCCAAGCTCATTAAGTTGAAGTTGAAGCTGTGGTTCATGCCTTTTATGCGAGTTTGAATTTCTGAATTTTCAATTTTGATGATTTAGTATGTTCTGGATTTTGCACTGTCAGGATTTTATGCACATGGAGTGCTTCATGCCCTACACCTGCACCTATATGCTTTCACAAGGTTTTTCCGGGCCTCGAGGGCTTCTTCGCCCACCCAGACCCATGCTCAATCTGATGAGATTTTTTCGCCCACAATGCCTTTTTGGCCGGGCGTCTTGCCCATTTAATTTAGGTGTAATTTCGCCAGGTTGTACCTGAGCGAGACATGCCCTGTGCCAGGCACTTTAAATAATTCCTCCTGTTCCATGCCACGGTTTGGTGCAACATAGTTCTTCTATATTTTTTTTGTGTTATATTCTTTTTTCCCGCTGAAATATTAAAGCGATGGTTTATGGCGGGATTGGAAGGGGTGAAATTATTTATCACCCCGACTAGTGCCTGCATTGACCCGATTTGCGAAAAAAGGCGCAACAGTGAAATGCTTTTAGTCGAACAAGTGCCTGTTGGACTGAACCCCTTGAGGTGGCCACAGTCAGCTTTAAACCAGGAAAACGGAGTGGGCTGACTGTTTTATGGCCCAACTTTTCCGGTTTCGATTGGCGCCCCAAAAAGGGGGACTCTCGCTGGGAAATTAAGGTGTGAAAAAAGTTCTAGAGCGGAAATTAAGGGACGTTGAACTCAAAGTTCGTGTAATGATTCATTTGGGCGTGTTCCACAAGTTCGATAGTTAAAAAACTTCAAATATTTTTAGTAGAATCTTATTTAAAACTGGTAAAATGTACTCCCATATGGAACGTTGTTAAGATATTTAAAATAAAAAGGTTGAGTACTTTTATTATCACTGCCAATTGAAAACCTAACAAATTTAATTCATATTGACCTACATGCATTAATATAATTAACATTTCTATTGAAAACAATATTTTACCATTTTATAGAAACTTGAAAGAGGAGCCCACATTTCGCAACACTTTTGTGTGGTATCCCTGAAGGAGGTCCTTCGCTTGAGATGGCATCAGCACCACGTGTCCCGAGGAGAATTTTATTCCCCGAGAGCCCCACGTATGCCTTGCCTTCGTTCTCGTAGATAGAGCTGCCCGGGTTATCCGACTTGCAGTAAATAATCGCTCCTCCATCATCCTTGAGGAGCAGTTGGCACGTGAAAGGTTACTTAAACGGCTTTCAAACGCCACCACCACCGTGAGCAGCTTTGGGGCAAAACTTAACTTTAAAGGGCCAGAGAAAAGTCCAGATATATTTTGCTCGCTGCTCGTTGAAACCGGGAACGTATAGCTGGCTCGGATAGCTTCAACTGGAGCTCCTAGAGCCCCACTGCCGGGCCAGGATCTCTGCCGGCGTCGGTCGTCGCCGGGTCCATATAGTCGCAGTTACATCATCCCAGCAGGGATCATCAGAAATTCGACAAAAGCAGTGCTTTGTTTGATGTTATCTCATTGTAGTCATCAAAAGGATTCATCCGGAGAGGCTACGATGAGCCTTTTTGTCTCAGAGCCATACAATCTTCCGGAACCTTAAATTATCGATGCTCCGATGGGAAGATAGAAAGATGAGAAGATGAGCCCCATGTCCTGCCATCTGCAGAACTTCCGTCGCCCGGTGCTACTGCGCCAGTTCTGGCCCTATCTCTCTGCAGTCCAGAGACATCCCTTTTCTGTATCTTCTGCTGACAAGTACTCAGCCCTTGGGAGTCTGGTTATTTATTTCTCATACGCTTACCTTTTGCCCAGTTTCACAGTCTCCAGGATACTTCCTTTCTGTGGTGAAGTCCATGGAGTCCACAACGAGCCTATTCGATGAATAAATCGGTCTTCCTAGACTTGAATGGTAAATGCCTCCTCTGGGGACTGTCTTGAGTCTAGCGTAGCGCTTTTCTCATACCATGCTATATACGGTTTTTTATGTAGGGGGCCCTCTAAAATCCCTCAGTGGGAAAGTAAAATTTAAGTGAACTTTTTCAAGAATATGCCACTGGCATTTACTTAGTTTAAGGAGACACTTGAGACGTTCAAGGTCAGGTGTGAAAATGATTTCAAATCATATTTTACACAAATTGAAATTAAATTGATGAATGTGAACAAAAAAAAAAAGGTAACCTTCGAGGTATTTTATGAATTTGTAAATTACTAAAGCGCTTTATTGCTAACTACTTAACATTTAATTTTTCGACAAAACATTTTTTTCTCCACTAAATATCTCAAAAAACTATATAGACTATATTTACCAGCACGTTTTTGAAGTTTAAAGTCAAACAGCGTTTCTTGAAAAAGTAATAGTAATACAACTTTTATAGCCACTTTCATTTCGTATAAAATTTGTTTGATTTTGTTTTTATATAATCTACCATTAGGTTATTGTAATTACTTTTATAGGTGTTAAAATCAGTAAGACTTGTTTTATTCCTGTAATTTTTGTAATATTTACCCCCTTTTCCTTCCGTATGCAGATCTCAGTCTGGGGTACTAAGGTCGTGTGAAGGATCATTTCAGTTTCCCCATAATTTTGTAAAAGAGAGCATTTTGGCAAAGGAAAGTGCTTTAGTCGCATTTTAAGGGCGTCATCCTGTGCTTGGGGGCGATGAAAAAGTCCCTTCTATAAAGCGAAATGCTGCACTTAGCGTTTACAGCCGCTTTCAGGGGCAGGATGCGGGCATAAAAGGTGTTCACCACCGCGGATCTGTTACATCTCGCGGATGTTACTTTCGCGCCTTTTATGCTCAGCTTGCGCGGAAAGAAGCGTTTTCCTTTTTTTTTTCTTCGTCTTTGCTTTAAGCGCGACCAGAACTGTTCTAATTCGTTTTTTAACGGCTGAATGATTCCACGAAACGCTCGCACTCACATTCAGCCCGGGGAAAGCTTGTGAAAAGGACATAAAGAGTCGACCCTGCCTCGCATCATTATCCGCACGTAAGATCTTCCCTGAAACCATAATCCGAAGTTCCCGGGTTCTAAGGTTCTTTTCACTAAAAGTACGCAAAAAAAAAAAGTATATGCATAAAGTCAAAACCCCACGTCCCGGCAATAAAAGCACCCCCGTCACCTAACCGTGTAAAGTGCGTGTGCAACGCCTGTGGGGGTGCGTGGGCTTAAGGGAGGAAAACTTAACATTTACTATGGGGACATTTTCAGCGTGGCATCCGATTAATTTCGCACGTTACCTGTCGGTCGGCCCAGAAGGTATGAAACGTTATTGTGGGGACTAAAGGGCGGCTGGGAGCACCCTCTCCCCCACTGTTGACAAAATAAACATAACAAGCTCAGCACCCATCCTCCAGTTGGTCGTGTTTTGATTTGCATTTTGCGCCAGGTTAACAGCCAAAAACGGAGGCCCAAACCAAAACATTCAGAAAATATTAATTTTTGTTTTGTTGGTTTTTGTTTTTTTGTTTTGTTAGAATCATCGCATTCGATACTGAGTGAAGCTTAAATTATGGTATAAGGGGGTACGGGCAGGTGTTTTGCCCATGCTGCCCTTCGGTTCCATTAATAAGTGAATTTTCTGAATAATGGAAATCATTTTCCGCTAATTAAATCGGTGGCCCAGCGCTGCTGTTGCCACGAAACGAACGAAATGATTTTCTAATTAGCTCGATGCAGTCCCGGGGAATATCATGGTAACTGTCGTCCTGTGCGACTGCCGGGGCATGGGCCTCTTTTAAGCAGACGACATAGAGTCGTTCTGAGAAATTTCTTGAAGGCCCCTCGCACCCCCTCCGTAAATTACATTTGCATTTTGCGGACTATAAATCCTAACCCAAAGAGTTGAGCAACTTTACGGAATTTAGTACACGTGGTGTGTAGAGGCTCTAGCACGGTACCACAGTCGACCGCCAACGCCCGAAGACTGTCTAATCCCTGTAAAAGGGCTCACTTATCTTCCAATCGAAGGAGCCTTAGAGTGGCTAAGCTCGTTTGGAACGGGTGTGGCCATGGGAAAAAGTTACCCATGCTGCCCACAATTTTTGGGGCCCTGATGGGACGAGCTGCGATAACTCACCGCCCCAAGCAGTTCATCTTCCAAGATCAAAAACATGCCCATGTCTCGGCAGCGAAGACGACGACGACCACGACGATGTTGGTAAAAGGCTTCTTTCTCCCAACTCCCCCGAATATGCTAACAAAGTTATTTATATTCTGCGTTCCTCTAGATAGGGACACTGAATAATTCCCAGAAATTGTGTAGTTGCAGGGCCATTAGAGTCCTCCGAAGTACCTTAACCGGGGCCATCCCCGAAGAAGTCATCAGGAGGAGCCAGGTACGGGTTCCGGGATATCCTCATTTCAGTTTATGTATAAGTGCTGGCAGCGCAACACTAAAACCACATTAGGGGTCCGCTAATGTTGTCATTTATTTGTCGTTTTATGAGCCCTTCCCGATAAACAAACTGCCACTTACCTTACCAGAGATCAACGTTCCACTTCCTCAAGTATAGGTACAAAGATTTGATGAAGAAACCGAAAAGATAAAAAAAATCTACTGTGCCTGGAATCCACTCTGAAAAAAAATAAGAAAACAATATAAAACAACTACATAGGCTCTGACTCTGATGAAAATCAAGGAGGGCTCTGAAAACAAAAAAAAAAACAAAAAATTCACATTCCCTTAAATAGGCAGACATGAAATAGAAATAATTCAGCCGTGGAGCCGAGAACACCTTTTCTAGAAGGAAGTTAAGGCGAAAACGTGAGTACAATCAGAAACAATTAAAAGAGAAAGTAATTTAATTTCATTTAATTTAGAAACGCCTACAAAATACCAGAGAGGGAAATCTGTTCCTAACACAGAAATGGTGTTCTCAAAAAATTAGAAGGCTTATCCTAAGGATAATAAACGATCTGGAAGATCCTTGATTTCTAACGCAGGAACACCAAATCAAACAACTCCTAGAAAAATGGTAGGGTGCAAAATTCTCCCCAAAGGGAATGTTCCGTCGACTCCGAAGATCAGCTTGAAGTGGTGTTCTTCTTAATCAGCTAAGCATCTGATTAAGACGAAAACCTCTTCAGACTTGTCTTCGGAGTCGACGGCACATGCTCTTCGGTGAGAATGTTGCTGCCTGCCATATTTCTTAGGGGTTGTTTGATTTGAGGTTCCTGCGCTTGAAAGCAAGGACCTCCGAGATCGTTTATTTATCACTCATACTTTCGGAAAAGGCAAAACAATCAAACAAATTAACATCATCTCATAACGTCGTGGAAATTTCAAACGAGCTAGGAAAAGAATTTTTCAACTCCCATTTAAAAAATTGAGCCAAAAAAGATTTCAAAATGACGTTCTTCCGACGCAGAACCAGAATCTGGGATGAAAAAGGCCGGCGGCTTAACTGAAGATGGGGCCCTCTTCTCCGATTTGGTGTAAAATGGGAGAATCTCCAAGAATTTTTTGGCAGTCGGCTCCAGTTTTTGAAAGTAAAGTGGAATCGGTGGCGTCGAGCAAAACTAGGAGGTCTTCAATTAACTCAAAGAAGAGAACCAAAAAAAACTTGAAAGGAAAATTTCATTAATATTTATGTACTTAACTATTAAAATAAAGCTATTTTATAAATTTCGAACACCGCTAATGTTGTCATTTATTTGTCGTTTTATGAGCCCTTCCCGATAAACAAACTGCCAATTACCTTACCAGAGAAGAGATCAACGTTCCACTTCCTCAAGTATAGGTACAAAGATTTGATGACGAAACCGAAAAGATAAAAAGAATCTACTGTGCCTGGAATCCACTCTGAAAAAAAATAAGAAAACAATATAAAACAACTACATAGGCTCTGACTCTGATGAAAATCAAGGAGGGCTCTGAAAACAAAAAAAAAAACAAAAAATTCACATTCCCTTAAATAGGCAGACATGAAATAGAAATAATTCAGCCGTGGAGCAGAGAACACCTTCACTAGAAGGAAGTTAAGGCGAAAACGTGAGTACAATCAGAAACAATTAAAAGAGAAAGTAATTTAATTTCATTTAATTTAGAAACGCCTACAAAATACCAGAGAGGGAAATCTGTTCCTAACACAGAAATGGTGTTCTCAAAAAATTAGAAGGCTTATCCTAAGGATAATAAACGATCTGGAAGATCCTTGATTTCTAACGCAGGAACACCAAATCAAACAACTCCTAGAAATATGCTAGGATGCAACATTCTCCCCAAAGCGGATGTTCCGTCGACTGCGAAGAAAAGCTTGAGGAGGTTTTCTTCTTAATCAGCTAAGCTCATTAAGACGATAACCTCTTCAGGCTTGTCTTTGGAGTCGACGGCGCTTCCTCTTCGGTGAGAATGTTACTCCCTGTCATATTTCTGAGAGGTTGTTTGAATTGAGGCTTCCGCGCTTGAAATCAAGGACCCCCGAGATCGTTTATTTATCACTCATACTTTCGGAAAAGGCAAAACAATCAAACAAATTAACATCATCTCATAACGTCGTGGAAATTTCAAAAGAGCTAGGAAAAGAATTTTTCAACACCCATTTAAAAAATTGAGCCAAAAAAGATTTCAAAAAGACGTTCTTCCGACGCAGAACCAGTATCTGGGATGAAAAATGCCGGCGGCTTAACTGAAGATGGGGCCCTCTTCTCCGATTTGGTGTAAAATGGGAGAATCTCCAAGAATTTTTTGGCAGTCGGCTCCAGTTTTTGAAAGTAAAGTGGAATCGGTGGCGTCGAGCAAAACTAGGAGGTCTTCAATTAACTCAAAGAAGAGAACCAAAAAAAACTTGAAAGGAAAATTTCATTAATATTTATGTACTTAACTATTAAAATAAAGCTATTTTATAAATTTCGAACACCGCTAATGTTGTCATTTATTTGTCGTTTTATGAGCCCTTCCCGATAAACAAACTGCCAATTACCTTACCAGAGAAGAGATCAACGTTCCACTTCCTCAAGTATAGGTACAAAGATTTGATGACGAAACCGAAAAGATAAAAAGAATCTACTGTGCCTGGAATCCACTCTGAAAAAAAATAAGAAAACAATATAAAACAACTACATAGGCTCTGACTCTGATGAAAATCAAGGAGGGCTCTGAAAACAAAAAAAAAAACAAAAAATTCACATTCCCTTAAATAGGCAGACATGAAATAGAAATAATTCAGCCGTGGAGCAGAGAACACCTTCACTAGAAGGAAGTTAAGGCGAAAACGTGAGTACAATCAGAAACAATTAAAAGAGAAAGTAATTTAATTTCATTTAATTTAGAAACGCCTACAAAATACCAGAGAGGGAAATCTGTTCCTAACACAGAAATGGTGTTCTCAAAAAATTAGAAGGCTTATCCTAAGGATAATAAACGATCTGGAAGATCCTTGATTTCTAACGCAGGAACACCAAATCAAACAACTCCTAGAAATATGCTAGGATGCAACATTCTCCCCAAAGCGGATGTTCCGTCGACTGCGAAGAAAAGCTTGAGGAGGTTTTCTTCTTAATCAGCTAAGCTCATTAAGACGATAACCTCTTCAGGCTTGTCTTTGGAGTCGACGGCGCTTCCTCTTCGGTGAGAATGTTACTCCCTGTCATATTTCTGAGAGGTTGTTTGAATTGAGGCTTCCGCGCTTGAAATCAAGGACCCCCGAGATCGTTTATTTATCACTCATACTTTCGGAAAAGGCAAAACAATCAAACAAATTAACATCATCTCATAACGTCGTGGAAATTTCAAAAGAGCTAGGAAAAGAATTTTTCAACACCCATTTAAAAAATTGAGCCAAAAAAGATTTCAAAAAGACGTTCTTCCGACGCAGAACCAGTATCTGGGATGAAAAATGCCGGCGGCTTAACTGAAGATGGGGCCCTCTTCTCCGATTTGGTGTAAAATGGGAGAATCTCCAAGAATTTTTTGGCAGTCGGCTCCAGTTTTTGAAAGTAAAGTGGAATCGGTGGCGTCGAGCAAAACTAGGAGGTCTTCAATTAACTCAAAGAAGAGAACCAAAAAAAACTTGAAAGGAAAATTTCATTAATATTTATGTACTTAACTATTAAAATAAAGCTATTTTATAAATTTCGAACACCGCTAATGTTGTCATTTATTTGTCGTTTTATGAGCCCTTCCCGATAAACAAACTGCCAATTACCTTACCAGAGAAGAGATCAACGTTCCACTTCCTCAAGTATAGGTACAAAGATTTGATGACGAAACCGAAAAGATAAAAAGAATCTACTGTGCCTGGAATCCACTCTGAAAAAAAATAAGAAAACAATATAAAACAACTACATAGGCTCTGACTCTGATGAAAATCAAGGAGGGCTCTGAAAACAAAAAAAAAAACAAAAAATTCACATTCCCTTAAATAGGCAGACATGAAATAGAAATAATTCAGCCGTGGAGCAGAGAACACCTTCACTAGAAGGAAGTTAAGGCGAAAACGTGAGTACAATCAGAAACAATTAAAAGAGAAAGTAATTTAATTTCATTTAATTTAGAAACGCCTACAAAATACCAGAGAGGGAAATCTGTTCCTAACACAGAAATGGTGTTCTCAAAAAATTAGAAGGCTTATCCTAAGGATAATAAACGATCTGGAAGATCCTTGATTTCTAACGCAGGAACACCAAATCAAACAACTCCTAGAAATATGCTAGGATGCAACATTCTCCCCAAAGCGGATGTTCCGTCGACTGCGAAGAAAAGCTTGAGGAGGTTTTCTTCTTAATCAGCTAAGCTCATTAAGACGATAACCTCTTCAGGCTTGTCTTTGGAGTCGACGGCGCTTCCTCTTCGGTGAGAATGTTACTCCCTGTCATATTTCTGAGAGGTTGTTTGAATTGAGGCTTCCGCGCTTGAAATCAAGGACCCCCGAGATCGTTTATTTATCACTCATACTTTCGGAAAAGGCAAAACAATCAAACAAATTAACATCATCTCATAACGTCGTGGAAATTTCAAAAGAGCTAGGAAAAGAATTTTTCAACACCCATTTAAAAAATTGAGCCAAAAAAGATTTCAAAAAGACGTTCTTCCGACGCAGAACCAGTATCTGGGATGAAAAATGCCGGCGGCTTAACTGAAGATGGGGCCCTCTTCTCCGATTTGGTGTAAAATGGGAGAATCTCCAAGAATTTTTTGGCAGTCGGCTCCAGTTTTTGAAAGTAAAGTGGAATCGGTGGCGTCGAGCAAAACTAGGAGGTCTTCAATTAACTCAAAGAAGAGAACCAAAAAAAACTTGAAAGGAAAATTTCATTAATATTTATGTACTTAACTATTAAAATAAAGCTATTTTATAAATTTCGAACACCGCTAATGTTGTCATTTATTTGTCGTTTTATGAGCCCTTCCCGATAAACAAACTGCCAATTACCTTACCAGAGAAGAGATCAACGTTCCACTTCCTCAAGTATAGGTACAAAGATTTGATGACGAAACCGAAAAGATAAAAAGAATCTACTGTGCCTGGAATCCACTCTGAAAAAAAATAAGAAAACAATATAAAACAACTACATAGGCTCTGACTCTGATGAAAATCAAGGAGGGCTCTGAAAACAAAAAAAAAAACAAAAAATTCACATTCCCTTAAATAGGCAGACATGAAATAGAAATAATTCAGCCGTGGAGCAGAGAACACCTTCACTAGAAGGAAGTTAAGGCGAAAACGTGAGTACAATCAGAAACAATTAAAAGAGAAAGTAATTTAATTTCATTTAATTTAGAAACGCCTACAAAATACCAGAGAGGGAAATCTGTTCCTAACACAGAAATGGTGTTCTCAAAAAATTAGAAGGCTTATCCTAAGGATAATAAACGATCTGGAAGATCCTTGATTTCTAACGCAGGAACACCAAATCAAACAACTCCTAGAAATATGCTAGGATGCAACATTCTCCCCAAAGCGGATGTTCCGTCGACTGCGAAGAAAAGCTTGAGGAGGTTTTCTTCTTAATCAGCTAAGCTCATTAAGACGATAACCTCTTCAGGCTTGTCTTTGGAGTCGACGGCGCTTCCTCTTCGGTGAGAATGTTACTCCCTGTCATATTTCTGAGAGGTTGTTTGAATTGAGGCTTCCGCGCTTGAAATCAAGGACCCCCGAGATCGTTTATTTATCACTCATACTTTCGGAAAAGGCAAAACAATCAAACAAATTAACATCATCTCATAACGTCGTGGAAATTTCAAAAGAGCTAGGAAAAGAATTTTTCAACACCCATTTAAAAAATTGAGCCAAAAAAGATTTCAAAAAGACGTTCTTCCGACGCAGAACCAGTATCTGGGATGAAAAATGCCGGCGGCTTAACTGAAGATGGGGCCCTCTTCTCCGATTTGGTGTAAAATGGGAGAATCTCCAAGAATTTTTTGGCAGTCGGCTCCAGTTTTTGAAAGTAAAGTGGAATCGGTGGCGTCGAGCAAAACTAGGAGGTCTTCAATTAACTCAAAGAAGAGAACCAAAAAAAACTTGAAAGGAAAATTTCATTAATATTTATGTACTTAACTATTAAAATAAAGCTATTTTATAAATTTCGAACACCGCTAATGTTGTCATTTATTTGTCGTTTTATGAGCCCTTCCCGATAAACAAACTGCCAATTACCTTACCAGAGAAGAGATCAACGTTCCACTTCCTCAAGTATAGGTACAAAGATTTGATGAAGAAACCGAAAAGATAAAAAGAATCTACTGTGCCTGGAATCCACTCTGAAAAAAAATAAGAAAACAATATAAAACAACTACATAGGCTCTGACTCTGATGAAAATCAAGGAGGGCTCTGAAAACAAAAAAAAAAAACAAAAAATTCACATTCCCTTAAATAGGCAGACATGAAATAGAAATAATTCAGCCGTGGAGCCGAGAACACCTTCACTAGAAGGAAGTTAAGGCGAAAACGTGAGTACAATCAGAAACAATTAAAAGAGAAAGTAATTTAATTTCATTTAATTTAGAAACGCCTACAAAATACCAGAGAGGGAAATCTGTTCCTAACACAGAAATGGTGTTCTCAAAAAATTAGAAGGCTTATCCTAAGGATAATAAACGATCTGGAAGATCCTTGATTTCTAACGCAGGAACACCAAATCAAACAACTCCTAGAAATATGCTAGGATGCAACATTCTCCCCAAAGCGGATGTTCCGTCGACTGCGAAGAAAAGCTTGAGGAGGTTTTCTTCTTAATCAGCTAAGCTCATTAAGACGATAACCTCTTCAGGCTTGTCTTTGGAGTCGACGGCGCTTCCTCTTCGGTGAGAATGTTACTCCCTGTCATATTTCTGAGAGGTTGTTTGAATTGAGGCTTCCGCGCTTGAAATCAAGGACCCCCGAGATCGTTTATTTATCACTCATACTTTCGGAAAAGGCAAAACAATCAAACAAATTAACATCATCTCATAACGTCGTGGAAATTTCAAAAGAGCTAGGAAAAGAATTTTTCAACACCCATTTAAAAAATTGAGCCAAAAAAGATTTCAAAAAGACGTTCTTCCGACGCAGAACCAGTATCTGGGATGAAAAATGCCGGCGGCTTAACTGAAGATGGGGCCCTCTTCTCCGATTTGGTGTAAAATGGGAGAATCTCCAAGAATTTTTTGGCAGTCGGCTCCAGTTTTTGAAAGTAAAGTGGAATCGGTGGCGTCGAGCAAAACTAGGAGGTCTTCAATTAACTCAAAGAAGAGAACCAAAAAAAACTTGAAAGGAAAATTTCATTAATATTTATGTACTTAACTATTAAAATAAAGCTATTTTATAAATTTCGAACACCGCTAATGTTGTCATTTATTTGTCGTTTTATGAGCCCTTCCCGATAAACAAACTGCCAATTACCTTACCAGAGAAGAGATCAACGTTCCACTTCCTCAAGTATAGGTACAAAGATTTGATGACGAAACCGAAAAGATAAAAAGAATCTACTGTGCCTGGAATCCACTCTGAAAAAAAATAAGAAAACAATATAAAACAACTACATAGGCTCTGACTCTGATGAAAATCAAGGAGGGCTCTGAAAACAAAAAAAAAAACAAAAAATTCACATTCCCTTAAATAGGCAGACATGAAATAGAAATAATTCAGCCGTGGAGCAGAGAACACCTTCACTAGAAGGAAGTTAAGGCGAAAACGTGAGTACAATCAGAAACAATTAAAAGAGAAAGTAATTTAATTTCATTTAATTTAGAAACGCCTACAAAATACCAGAGAGGGAAATCTGTTCCTAACACAGAAATGGTGTTCTCAAAAAATTAGAAGGCTTATCCTAAGGATAATAAACGATCTGGAAGATCCTTGATTTCTAACGCAGGAACACCAAATCAAACAACTCCTAGAAATATGCTAGGATGCAACATTCTCCCCAAAGCGGATGTTCCGTCGACTGCGAAGAAAAGCTTGAGGAGGTTTTCTTCTTAATCAGCTAAGCTCATTAAGACGATAACCTCTTCAGGCTTGTCTTTGGAGTCGACGGCGCTTCCTCTTCGGTGAGAATGTTACTCCCTGTCATATTTCTGAGAGGTTGTTTGAATTGAGGCTTCCGCGCTTGAAATCAAGGACCCCCGAGATCGTTTATTTATCACTCATACTTTCGGAAAAGGCAAAACAATCAAACAAATTAACATCATCTCATAACGTCGTGGAAATTTCAAAAGAGCTAGGAAAAGAATTTTTCAACACCCATTTAAAAAATTGAGCCAAAAAAGATTTCAAAAAGACGTTCTTCCGACGCAGAACCAGTATCTGGGATGAAAAATGCCGGCGGCTTAACTGAAGATGGGGCCCTCTTCTCCGATTTGGTGTAAAATGGGAGAATCTCCAAGAATTTTTTGGCAGTCGGCTCCAGTTTTTGAAAGTAAAGTGGAATCGGTGGCGTCGAGCAAAACTAGGAGGTCTTCAATTAACTCAAAGAAGAGAACCAAAAAAAACTTGAAAGGAAAATTTCATTAATATTTATGTACTTAACTATTAAAATAAAGCTATTTTATAAATTTCGAACACCGCTAATGTTGTCATTTATTTGTCGTTTTATGAGCCCTTCCCGATAAACAAACTGCCAATTACCTTACCAGAGAAGAGATCAACGTTCCACTTCCTCAAGTATAGGTACAAAGATTTGATGACGAAACCGAAAAGATAAAAAGAATCTACTGTGCCTGGAATCCACTCTGAAAAAAAATAAGAAAACAATATAAAACAACTACATAGGCTCTGACTCTGATGAAAATCAAGGAGGGCTCTGAAAACAAAAAAAAAAACAAAAAATTCACATTCCCTTAAATAGGCAGACATGAAATAGAAATAATTCAGCCGTGGAGCAGAGAACACCTTCACTAGAAGGAAGTTAAGGCGAAAACGTGAGTACAATTAGAAACAATTAAAAGAGAAAGTAATTTAATTTCATTTAATTTAGAAACGCCTACAAAATACCAGAGAGGGAAATCTGTTCCTAACACAGAAATGGTGTTCTCAAAAAATTAGAAGGCTTATCCTAAGGATAATAAACGATCTGGAAGATCCTTGATTTCTAACGCAGGAACACCAAATCAAACAACTCCTAGAAATATGCTAGGATGCAACATTCTCCCCAAAGCGGATGTTCCGTCGACTGCGAAGAAAAGCTTGAGGAGGTTTTCTTCTTAATCAGCTAAGCTCATTAAGACGATAACCTCTTCAGGCTTGTCTTTGGAGTCGACGGCGCTTCCTCTTCGGTGAGAATGTTACTCCCTGTCATATTTCTGAGAGGTTGTTTGAATTGAGGCTTCCGCGCTTGAAATCAAGGACCCCCGAGATCGTTTATTTATCACTCATACTTTCGGAAAAGGCAAAACAATCAAACAAATTAACATCATCTCATAACGTCGTGGAAATTTCAAAAGAGCTAGGAAAAGAATTTTTCAACACCCATTTAAAAAATTGAGCCAAAAAAGATTTCAAAAAGACGTTCTTCCGACGCAGAACCAGTATCTGGGATGAAAAATGCCGGCGGCTTAACTGAAGATGGGGCCCTCTTCTCCGATTTGGTGTAAAATGGGAGAATCTCCAAGAATTTTTTGGCAGTCGGCTCCAGTTTTTGAAAGTAAAGTGGAATCGGTGGCGTCGAGCAAAACTAGGAGGTCTTCAATTAACTCAAAGAAGAGAACCAAAAAAAACTTGAAAGGAAAATTTCATTAATATTTATGTACTTAACTATTAAAATAAAGCTATTTTATAAATTTCGAACACCGCTAATGTTGTCATTTATTTGTCGTTTTATGAGCCCTTCCCGATAAACAAACTGCCAATTACCTTACCAGAGAAGAGATCAACGTTCCACTTCCTCAAGTATAGGTACAAAGATTTGATGAAGAAACCGAAAAGATAAAAAGAATCTACTGTGCCTGGAATCCACTCTGAAAAAAAATAAGAAAACAATATAAAACAACTACATAGGCTCTGACTCTGATGAAAATCAAGGAGGGCTCTGAAAACAAAAAAAAAAACAAAAAATTCACATTCCCTTAAATAGGCAGACATGAAATAGAAATAATTCAGCCGTGGAGCAGAGAACACCTTCACTAGAAGGAAGTTAAGGCGAAAACGTGAGTACAATTAGAAACAATTAAAAGAGAAAGTAATTTAATTTCATTTAATTTAGAAACGCCTACAAAATACCAGAGAGGGAAATCTGTTCCTAACACAGAAATGGTGTTCTCAAAAAATTAGAAGGCTTATCCTAAGGATAATAAACGATCTGGAAGATCCTTGATTTCTAACGCAGGAACACCAAATCAAACAACTCCTAGAAATATGCTAGGATGCAACATTCTCCCCAAAGCGGATGTTCCGTCGACTGCGAAGAAAAGCTTGAGGAGGTTTTCTTCTTAATCAGCTAAGCTCATTAAGACGATAACCTCTTCAGGCTTGTCTTTGGAGTCGACGGCGCTTCCTCTTCGGTGAGAATGTTACTCCCTGTCATATTTCTGAGAGGTTGTTTGAATTGAGGCTTCCGCGCTTGAAATCAAGGACCCCCGAGATCGTTTATTTATCACTCATACTTTCGGAAAAGGCAAAACAATCAAACAAATTAACATCATCTCATAACGTCGTGGAAATTTCAAAAGAGCTAGGAAAAGAATTTTTCAACACCCATTTAAAAAATTGAGCCAAAAAAGATTTCAAAAAGACGTTCTTCCGACGCAGAACCAGTATCTGGGATGAAAAATGCCGGCGGCTTAACTGAAGATGGGGCCCTCTTCTCCGATTTGGTGTAAAATGGGAGAATCTCCAAGAATTTTTTGGCAGTCGGCTCCAGTTTTTGAAAGTAAAGTGGAATCGGTGGCGTCGAGCAAAACTAGGAGGTCTTCAATTAACTCAAAGAAGAGAACCAAAAAAAACTTGAAAGGAAAATTTCATTAATATTTATGTACTTAACTATTAAAATAAAGCTATTTTATAAATTTCGAACACCGCTAATGTTGTCATTTATTTGTCGTTTTATGAGCCCTTCCCGATAAACAAACTGCCAATTACCTTACCAGAGAAGAGATCAACGTTCCACTTCCTCAAGTATAGGTACAAAGATTTGATGAAGAAACCGAAAAGATAAAAAGAATCTACTGTGCCTGGAATCCACTCTGAAAAAAAATAAGAAAACAATATAAAACAACTACATAGGCTCTGACTCTGATGAAAATCAAGGAGGGCTTTGAAAACAAAAAAAAAACAAAAAATTCACATTCCCTTAAATAGGCAGACATGAAATAGAAATAATTCAGCCGTTGAGCCGAGAACACCTTTTCTAGAAGGAAGTTAAGGCGAAAACGTGAGTACAATCAGAAACAATTAAAAGAGAAAGTAATTTAATTTCATTTAATTTAGAAACGCCTACAAAATACCAGAGAGGGAAATCTGTTCCTAACACAGAAATGGTGTTCTCAAAAAATTAGAAGGCTTATCCTAAGGATAATAAACGATCTGGAAGATCCTTGATTTCTCACGCAGGAACACCAAATCAAACAACTCCTAGAAAAATGGTAGGGTGCAAAATTCTCCCCAAAGGGAATGTTCCGTCGACTCCGAAGATCAGCTTGAAGTGGTGTTCTTCTTAATCAGCTAAGCATCTGATTAAGACGAAAACCTCTTCAGACTTGTCTTCGGAGTCGACGGCACATGCTCTTCGGTGAGAATGTTGCTGCCTGCCATATTTCTTAGGGGTTGTTTGATTTGAGGTTCCTGCGCTTGAAATCAAGGACCTCCGAGATCGTTTATTTATCACTCATACTTTCGGAAAAGGCAAAACAATCAAACAAATTAACATCATCTCATAACGTCGTGGAAATTTCAAACGAGCTAGGAAAAGAATTTTTCAACTCCCATTTAAAAAATTGAGCCAAAAAAGATTTCAAAATGACGTTCTTCCGACGCAGAACCAGAATCTGGGATGAAAAAGGCCGGCGGCTTAACTGAAGATGGGGCCCTCTTCTCCGATTTGGTGTAAAATGGGAGAATCTCCAAGAATTTTTTG
Source organism: Machimus atricapillus (assembly GCA_933228815.1). Classification (NCBI taxonomy): domain Eukaryota; kingdom Metazoa; phylum Arthropoda; class Insecta; order Diptera; family Asilidae; genus Machimus; species Machimus atricapillus. Next base: position 12,533,811 of record OW121785.1, read on the forward strand.
GCAGTCGGCTCCAGTTTTTGAAAGTAAAGTGGAATCGGTGGCGTCGAGCAAAACTAGGAGGTCTTCAATTAACTCAAAGAAGAGAACCAAAAAAAACTTGAAAGGAAAATTTCATTAATATTTATGTATACTTAACTATTAAAATAAAGCTATTTTATAAATTTCGAACACCGCTAATGTTGTCATTTATTTGTCGTTTTATGAGCCCTTCCCGATAAACAAACTGCCAATTACCTTACCAGAGAAGAGATCAACGTTCCACTTCCTCAAGTATAGGTACAAAGATTTGATGAAGAAACCGAAAAGATAAAAAGAATCTACTGTGCCTGGAATCCACTCTGAAAAAAAATAAGAAAACAATATAAAACAACTACATAGGCTCTGACTCTGATGAAAATCAAGGAGGGCTCTGAAAACAAAAAAAAAAACAAAAAATTCACATTCCCTTAAATAGGCAGACATGAAATAGAAATAATTCAGCCGTTGAGCCGAGAACACCTTTTCTAGAAGGATGTTAAGGCGAAAACGTGAGTACAATCAGAAACAATTAAAAGAGAAAGTAATTTAATTTCATTTAATTTAGAAACGCCTACAAAATACCAGAGAGGGAAATCTGTTCCTAACACAGAAATGGTGTTCTCAAAAAATTAGAAGGCTTATCCTAAGGATAATAAACGATCTGGAAGATCCTTGGTTTCTAACGCAGGAACACCAAATCAAACAACTCCTAGAAATATGCTAGGATGCAACATTCTCCCCAAAGTGGATGTTCCGTCGACTGCGAAGAAAAGCTTGAGGAGGTTTTCTTCTTAATCAGCTAAGTTCATTAAGACGATAACCTCTTCAGGCTTGTCTTTGGAGTCGACGGCGCTTCCTCTTCGGTGAGAATGTTACTCCCTGTCATATTTCTTAGAGGTTGTTTGAATTGAGGTTTCCGCGCTTGAAATCAAGGACCCCTGAGATCGTTTATTTATCACTCATACTTTCGGAAAAGGCAAAACAATCAAACAAATTAACATCATCTCATAACGTCGTGGAATTTTCAAAAGAGCTAGGAAAAGAATTTTTCAACACCCATTTAAAAAATTGAGGCAAAAAAGATTTCAAAAAGACGTTCTTCCGACGCAGAACCAGTATCTGGGATGAAAAAGGCCGGCGGCTTAACTGAAGATGGGGCCCTCTTCTCCGATTTGGTGTAAAATGGGAGAATCTCCAAGAATTTTTTGGCAGTCGGCTCCAGTTTTTGAAAGTAAAGTGGAATCGGTGGCGTCGAGCAAAACTAGGAGGTCTTCAATTAACTCAAAGAAGAGAACCAAAAAAAACTTGAAAGGAAAATTTCATTAATATTTATGTACTTAACTATTAAAATAAAGCTATTTTATAAATTTCGAACACCGCTAATGTTGTCATTTATTTGTCGTTTTATGAGCCCTTCCCGATAAACAAACTGCCAATTACCTTACCAGAGAAGAGATCAACGTTCCACTTCCTCAAGTATAGGTACAAAGATTTGATGAAGAAACGAAAAGATAAAAAAAATCTACTGTGCCTGGAATCCACTCTGAAAAAAAATAAGAAAACAATATAAAACAACTACATAGGCTCTGACTCTGATGAAAATCAAGGAGGGCTTTGAAAACAAACAAAAAACAAAAAATTCACATTCCCTTAAATAGGCAGACATGAAATAGAAATAATTCAGCCGTTGAGCCGAGAACACCTTTTCTAGAAGGAAGTTAAGGCGAAAACGTGAGTACAATCAGAAACAATTAAAAGAGAAAGTAATTTAATTTCATTTAATTTAGAAACGCCTACAAAATACCAGAGAGGGAAATCTGTTCCTAACACAGAAATGGTGTTCTCAAAAAATTAGAAGGCTTATCCTAAGGATAATAAACGATCTGGAAGATCCTTGGTTTCTAACGCAGGAACACCAAATCAAACAACTCCTAGAAATATGCTAGGATGCAACATTCTCCCCAAAGTGGATGTTCCGTCGACTGCGAAGAAAAGCTTGAGGAGGTTTTCTTCTTAATCAGCTAAGTTCATTAAGACGATAACCTCTTCAGGCTTGTCTTTGGAGTCGACGGCGCTTCCTCTTCGGTGAGAATGTTACTCCCTGTCATATTTCTTAGAGGTTGTTTGAATTGAGGTTTCCGCGCTTGAAATCAAGGACCCCTGAGATCGTTTATTTATCACTCATACTTTCGGAAAAGGCAAAACAATCAAACAAATTAACATCATCTCATAACGTCGTGGAATTTTCAAAAGAGCTAGGAAAAGAATTTTTCAACACCCATTTAAAAAATTGAGGCAAAAAAGATTTCAAAAAGACGTTCTTCCGACGCAGAACCAGTATCTGGGATGAAAAAGGCCGGCGGCTTAACTGAAGATGGGGCCCTCTTCTCCGATTTGGTGTAAAATGGGAGAATCTCCAAGAATTTTTTGGCAGTCGGCTCCAGTTTTTGAAAGTAAAGTGGAATCGGTGGCGTCGAGCAAAACTAGGAGGTCTTCAATTAACTCAAAGAAGAGAACCAAAAAAAACTTGAAAGGAAAATTTCATTAATATTTATGTACTTAACTATTAAAATAAAGCTATTTTATAAATTTCGAACACCGCTAATGTTGTCATTTATTTGTCGTTTTATGAGCCCTTCCCGATAAACAAACTGCCAATTACCTTACCAGAGAAGAGATCAACGTTCCACTTCCTCAAGTATAGGTACAAAGATTTGATGAAGAAACGAAAAGATAAAAAAAATCTACTGTGCCTGGAATCCACTCTGAAAAAAAATAAGAAAACAATATAAAACAACTACATAGGCTCTGACTCTGATGAAAATCAAGGAGGGCTTTGAAAACAAACAAAAAACAAAAAATTCACATTCCCTTAAATAGGCAGACATGAAATAGAAATAATTCAGCCGTTGAGCCGAGAACACCTTTTCTAGAAGGAAGTTAAGGCGAAAACGTGAGTACAATCAGAAACAATTAAAAGAGAAAGTAATTTAATTTCATTTAATTTAGAAACGCCTACAAAATACCAGAGAGGGAAATCTGTTCCTAACACAGAAATGGTGTTCTCAAAAAATTAGAAGGCTTATCCTAAGGATAATAAACGATCTGGAAGATCCTTGATTTCTAACGCAGGAACACCAAATCAAACAACTCCTAGAAATATGCTAGGATGCAACATTCTCCCCAAAGTGGATGTTCCGTCGACTGCGAAGAAAAGCTTGAGAAGGTTTTCTTCTTAATCAGCTAAGCTCATTAAGACGATAACCTCTTCAGGCTTGTCTTTGGAGTCGACGGCGCTTCCTCTTCGGTGAGAATGTTACTCCCTGTCATATTTCTTAGAGGTTGTTTGAATTGAGGTTTCCGCGCTTGAAATCAAGGACCCCTGAGATCGTTTATTTATCACTCATACTTTCGGAAAAGGCAAAACAATCAAACAAAGTAACATCATCTCATAACGTCGTGGAAATTTCAAAAGAGCTAGGAAAAGAACTTTTCAACACCCATTTAAAAAATTGAGCCAAAAAAGATTTCAAAAAGACGTTCTTCCGACGCAGAACCAGTATCTGGGATGAAAAAGGCCGGCGGCTTAACTGAAGATGGGGCCCTCTTCTCCGATTTGGTGTAAAATGGGAGAATCTCCAAGAATTTTTTGGCAGTCGGCTCCAGTTTTTGAAAGTAAAGTGGAATCGGTGGCGTCGAGCAAAACTAGGAGGTCTTCAATTAACTCAAAGAAGAGAACCAAAAAAACTTGAAAGGAAAATTTCATTAATATGTACTTACACTATTAAAATAAAGCTATTTTATAAATTTCGAACACCGGAAATTGTTTCTCATCTACTTATGCAAATTTCCTCCATTTTACTACATCGCAGAGATTCTCGTGTAATGTATAATTCAAGTTTGGGATTCGTGTAGTTTGACGGCTTCAAATTTCGGATGACAGTTGTTTTGTTTGTTAATTGTAGAATGTCCGTGAAGCTAGAAATTGATTTTGTTGAATACCCTTTCGAAGACGGTAAATTTAATTTGTTTAATCTCATGACTAACAAATTTTATTAAGAAAAGGCTAATGTGGCTTAGGTGCCGAAACCAAACAAACAAAAAATTTTCATTGAATTGTATCGGCAGCTTCTAAAAAGATTCATTCTTTGTAGGAGATGCAGTTGAACACGATGCGGACTCAGAGCTTGATTGGAGTCTGGAACGTCTAGAAGAAACCGATTACCAGTGCAAGTTCTGCCAAGAAAATTTTGAAAATATCAAAAATCTCGGCCAGCACATCAAGACGGAACACTGCCATTACGAGTGTCCTCGTTGCAGCAAACGATATTTTAAGGAGAGTTTTTTAAAAAGGCATTTAAGGCACGCACACCTTCCTCGATTAAACATTAAATGCAAACTTTGTGGTAAGCCTTCATTAAATTAAAATACAAATGCACAACTAAAATGATTTATGTATTTTAAAAAAAATATCTTCAGATAAAGAATTCTCAACCAAATACAACCTCCAGCAACACCTGCTCACCCACTCCAGTGAGCCATTTTTCAAGTGCTCCTTCGACGAGTGCAACAAACAATTTTGGCATATAAGTAGTTTAAAGCAGCACGAGGCGATTCACCTAAAGAAAAACCGAAAAGAGTGCCCCATTTGCCATGAGCATGTAACCAAATTGAGCAGCCACATCCTAAGTCATGCCGATGAAAAGCCCTTTAAATGTGAAGATTGCGAGAAACAATTTACGACTGCAGGCTGCTTAGAAAATCACAAATTTTCTAGCCATTCGAATGGGACTTTTGTTTGCGAAGAATGCGGCGCTCCATACAAAAATAGTGGCAGCTTGTACAAACACAAGAGGACGAAGCACCTGCGGGAAACTTTTGAGTGCCCAGATCCTGAATGTCCGAAGGTGTTTAATAGAAAGGACAATCTCATCGTACATGCGAGGAAATTTCATCAAATTGAACTAAATAGCTCTTCTATATTTATGAAGAGTACTCACCGGATAGAAGAAAATAAATGAATGAATTTTGTATATAAAATTTTAGAAGACCAATTTTTTTTCCACACCTGGATTGGCTTAAGTCCTTGATAAATTTTGGTTTGCACATTCGCTTGTTTTGACAGTTTTCTAGTTGACTGTCAGTGATTATACAACCAATCGACGTTTCCCTGATTCGGTGCAAGTTTTCTGTAGCAAAAATGAGATTGTCGCTTTCAAGAGCCGCAAAATTAGCCGCACAGGTAAAGGAATTGAGGATTCACCTGTGCCAAACGAGCAAGGAATCACAGGGGGCCAGGTGAGAGAGTACTTCTGTTTTAATCATAAATTAAAATTGACTACCTACTGGCAAATGAAAAGGGTCCCCATTTCTAGAGTTCAGTTACGTGCATATTTAATAATAGTCTAGTTAAATAACAAAGTGAACTTTTACATCGATTATAGCCAAATTACAAAACGTAAAAGTGAAGTGTTTTAAGGAAAAACTTCATTTCAAAGTGCGAAGTTATCCTCTATTTTCACCAAATTATTGAACAAATTCTTAGCTAATGGTTTAGGTATTTTCATTCTTTACAAAAAGTATGGTCCAAAATAATAATTAGTTAAAAACGAAATCATTGTTTCATCAAGTACTAGCTTTAGGGTGACTATAAAACGCACATTCTATTTAAAAACAGTTTAAAATTTAAAAAATTATTTGTTCTCAAGACAAGTTACAATTTATAAATTTAAAATTTATAAAAATTTGTAAATATTGAAATATCTTACTCTTGCAGAGACTTCGTCCAGCAAAACTATGCACAACTGAAAAAGGAAAATCCGCAGTTGCCCATTCTAATCAGAGAATGCAGTGGAGTTCAGCCGAAATTGTGGGTGAGATTTGGTAAGATATATTTGCTTTATACAATAAAAATGTTTTCCAGAAAAAATTAAAATATTTCTGTCTTTTAAAGAAATGGGCAAAGAAACATCCGTCTCGTTGACCAATGTACCAGCTGCGGATATTGTAAAGCAGATCGAAAGCGTAAAGGTGTAGATTAAGGATGGATTTAATGTAAATACGCTTTAAAATAAAAGAACTAGTTGTGAAACATATCCTCTTCTTTTATAACTCATCTTATCACATTTCTTAAAAACATTTCATAATTTTATGTCTAGCCACTTTTACCAAACTCTTCTTTCATTTGTCGAATATGCCTCAATTGGGGAACGGTGGCAGACCGAACTCTTCAGGTTTAAAGTTTTCTAAAGATGATAGAACTTGGGTAGCCTCGGTACACATCTCGGGAGGGACGTGCGAATCAGGTACCATCACAACCTGCATTCCAGCTGCTCTAGCGGCTGAAACTCCGTTCGGGGCATCCTCAAAAACTAGACAGTTCTCTGAACGAGGTTTATCCTTGAAACGGGACGCCGCTACAAGGAATATATCTGGAGCCGGTTTACCATGCTTCACTTCTGGATCTGTTGAGCCGCACACTTTGTGAAGAAACAAATCGAAGAGATCCTTGTGATGGGTCGTTTTTACTTTTACCATATCCTCTCCAGAGCTTGTTGCAAGGCAAAATGGTACATTGGATGCGTGGAGGTGGCACAGAAGGCGTTCAGCTCCTGGAATTAATTAAGAACAGTCTTAAAGATCAAAAATACAACATAAAATTTGTTTATATAATCATGTACATATCCACAAACGAAATACTTAAATTTTACTAAATTATAAAAAAAATTTCAAGAAGCAACAAAATATTTATTAAATACCGGAACCGAATTTTTATTTCTAAAGCGTTAAGATTTTAGTTGAAATTTTTTACTTGCTCTATCGAAATCTATTTATAAATGAAATTTTTATAAATTTCCTGTTATGCATATATGTATGACTGAATCTATGCATATAATTTTAAAAAAAGAAGTATGTCTGCAATTTTTTCATTTTCTTCAAAATTTCTTTGTGAGGATTCAAATGCTCAAGTCTTCTTTTACAAACAGTACTCAAATTCGGATTTCTGAATCGGTGTTTTTAAAATTATTGATCCTCCTGTAAAAAATTCGCCTACAGTGAGTATGATTTAGTATTCGTATACCAAATTATGATTAAATTCATCCAAAATCAATCACAAAAAATAGAACACCCTCCAGGACTCATCGCACTGTGCTAAAACCAAAAACATCCAAAACTCCATGAAAAGGTGGTGGCACTTTTGCCACGATGAAATCAAAAAATAAAAACCATTGCAAAGAAAACAACATAAAAGAGGTCTTATCCAAGCGACTAGCACCGAAAGAAACCTCACAGCTCCCGGTTACCTTTCAGCAACTTAGCGTCCCGCAGCTGCCTCCGGGACATAGCTCGAAATTTATCCAGGAATTGCTCGTCCGAGAGCGGCAGGTCGAGCTCCCGGATGGCTATTTTCGCGGTGAGCTGCTCGGTGGTGCCCATAATTCGCATGCGAGTCGCATACGGGTACGATTTCCCGAAGGATTTTGCTATTTGCCGGACAATGTCCTCGTAAATGGGCTCAGTGTCTGAAAAGAATAAGTACACCTTACTTAAGACCTCGAAGGGGCCCCCTCACCTGGCTGCAGCTTGGCATCGATCATTAGCTCCTCGGCGTATTTTCGCTGCAGGGTGGCGTACTCCTCCCACTTTAGGGGCAAATCGTAAATTTCAATAATCCGTTCCGAGACCTCCTGGGTTTGGAGCCCCATCAAGGTCACCTTCACGTCCCACGTGTACGTTTTTCCGTATGGATCAAGAACCTTTTGGGTCGCAGCCGTGTAGAGGGTCTCGGTGTCTATTGGACAGGCAAGAGGAATTCATTTTCAAATTTATCGCACACTTCCCCTGAAACGGTTCGGCCGAGGAGGAGGACGGACAAAATTATAATAAATTTTAATACATACCCAGGAGGAGACCGTCCATATCAAAAATTACGTGCGTCACCTTGCGGAACCCCATCGTTGTGGCTGAGGCAATCGTCCTGGACGAATTGATCATTCGATTCATCGGGTGAGGGGCGACTTTGAGATCAGGCGATCGGATCGAGAGCACCACGAATAAAAATTGTTTTTCTCTAGACGGGCGAGATAAAAGGAAATTAAAAAATAATATTTATATATATGTATTCAATTTTATTGAGTAAGCCGGCCTCGGTGACGTACACGAACCTGTGGGAAATGCAGTTTTATTTCAGAAATGAAATAAATAGCCGCATTCACTAAAATTCAGCTTTTATCCGTGAACTTCGGCGACTGACGCAATTTAGAGCCGAGTTGTGTTACAAAAGCTGAGGGTAAAAAAAAAATCAGAGCAGACGAGGACCCACTCACTAAACAAAAGGCAAACTACAAAATAAAGTCCAGCTGCCCTGATTTTGACACTTCCAGACGACAGGAAACGTCCCGCAGGCGCCAACTTTGCAATCAGCTGTTCGCCCGCCCATAACCTTGCCATCGCCATGAGCATCTTAAATCTAATTAAATTTAAATATGACGAGAGACTTCTATAAAGCGCCAGATTCAAGCCATAGATTAGGAATTCGGTCTATCAATTTAACTATTCCCAAATTCTTGAAACAATCTATTGGCAATTTTTTCCTATTCTATGGATAAGTCCTAAAAATCTCAAGAGGATACTTTAAGAAAAGCGCTAAGAAATGCGAATTTCACTCGTTCCACTATTTATTTATTCTTACAAGTTTGAAAAGATTTTAAATTAATTTAACTCATAATTTTATTTGAACAAAAAACAAAAAATTCTATTCTCGTCATAGTCAGCTTTTGTCATAAAAAAAAATCAAATATTTTCACACGCCTTTTTAATGCTTTTCGACATCTGTTTGGTGTCCAAATATTAAAAAAAATTATAAACTCAAGTCTTTACTACTATTAAAAAACGTAAAACTTGCGCAGCTTTCAAATTAGCAAAATATTCCTCTACTAGAATAACTATTGAAATTTTTCTGTAAACCTCTAGTAATCTTTTCCCAATAAAATTTTAGTTTCTAAAAGGATGGAGAAGAATCTTTAAAACGAAATTTTTTTAGTGTCCCTGCTTTCCAACTTACAACCAACAAAAAAAAGCTATGAATTGAACGAATTTTTATATACCAAGATAATTTCATCATAGTATAAAATAGGATTCGTGTTCTTTTAGTTCCTAAAAATAAATTCATATTATGGAAAACTGTAATTTTTTTAAAGGAGTTCACACTTTTCGGGCAAAGAAAAACATTTCCAAAAAGTATTCCTTCCAGTTCGTTGAATTTAAAAACTTTATTTAGACAATATCTGTATGTATATAATCAGATTTTTAATGAATTTAGCCATGTCCCTTGTCTACACAATTTTTAAGAAACTATAAGTTTATTGAGCAAACAATACTTACAAATTTTAAAATGAAATTTTACTTACAATAAAATCTCGTAAGTTCTTTGTGCTAAATATAGAATTAATTCAGTGTAATGGTTCGGGCCTATTTCAGTTTTTTAGCACATACTCTTGTTTTATTGTAACTTCTGTTTCTTTTGTAAGGAATTAAAAAATGAAATTATTTATACATTGTTTTTTTTTGTACCTAAAACGGTTTTACAAATTGATCTTATTTCATATAACACACAAATGATTATAAAAAATATAAGGAAAAGGTTATTTGAATCATCCTAAAAATGTAACTGAGCATACCAATCTATTAAATAAGTTCACATGATCTGATCTTGTAATTTAATATTTCCCAGAATATCCATTCATACTAATTTTACTTACCTAGTTTTTTTTTTTCTTTTCATTTATACATCAAAGCAATAAAACGTTCATTATATTATTTGATCAAGTTACTTTTACTTTCCTCTCATGATTTTTATTTATGCACAATTTATCAGTCTACGTCAACTCCATACACTTCGTAATAAAAAAGATTTGCTTGTTATATTAAATCGTATGTTTGTATCCACCCGAGACAACCAAGGTTTCAAACTCTCATGATATTTAAAACACATTAGTCAGGAAGTGAACTAATTTCATGTCTTCCACTAAAACATATTGTATAGATTAATAATAATAGGAATAATAATAAAAATTTTAAAAAATAGTAAAACAACCCGGCGCACCACCCATTCACGCTGAGTTGATGACCGTTGAGACTTTTCGCTTACGGCTCCGGATCGAGGACGTCGTCGTGCAATTAAAGGCGGGATCCTGCTTAAAATTAAATTAAAAACTGGACTAAGCTCCAGCTGAACAGAGTCGTTTTTATCGCACAATTTGATGGACTCGATTAAAATTGACTTTACACAATACAGAGGCTAAAAACATATATAAGAGGAATAAATACAGATAAACAATATTACAACAATGTTCGGCCATGCCGGGAGCTGTTGCGAATTGCTAAAATTTAAAAAAACGAGTGGGGCCGTCCCTTCGACGCCCGCGAATGGGTGGATGGGCCGCTGCTCGAAAACAAAGGCTACTTTTAATCTTAATAAAATTGTATTATCTCTTTGAAGCATCATCATGATCTGATCCACATTTATCTAAACTGATCCGGTTGGGACTCCTCCGCTGGTAGCAAAAATCACAAGTGTTGGTGTCCGTTAAAAACTGTTTTTTTTTCTTTTTCACTTACGAATTAGTGTAAATTTAGCGCGATATATATTTTTTTACTTTAACTTTTCTTTTAGTTTATCAACTTTAGTAGTGTTACGCGTATCTCACTGTCCTCTGGATCGAAACAAGGTCGCACCACATCAATAGTTTTTTTTTTTGTTGTTGCTTTGCGTGTTTTTTAAAATGTTTTTTTTTTTGTTTCATTTTTTTAAAATATTTATTAAAGTCAAAAAGGAAATTGTTTTTTATTTATGCTTTATGCACTGACGATTCCCCAACGGCATGATTACAAAATTGTTGTTGATTTGCTGTTTGCTTGCTCTGGCGTTTTACTGTTATTATTATACTTTTTATATATGATAACTTTTATGAAAACTGCATCACTTTAATCACTTGAATTTAAATAAAAAAAAAATATATATATATTTTAACTACTGCGCATGTTATCGCGATTTAATTCCTGTGCGGTCCTGGTCCGCCGCTGCCGCCACGACCTCCACGTCCGCGAGAATAGTGATCTCTGTCCTATGGGGTTGATAAAATAAAATAATATTTATTATGAGAATCTATAATTCAAAACAAACTAAAGTTTGAAAAAAGTGAAACCGACAAAAAAAAAACAATTTCAATTTCTTCTCACATTAGGAGACGAATTTTCTACCCACTCTTCTGTTTCTTTGTTTTGTTTGCATTAAAATTCTATTTTATGGATTGTATAGATTATTTTTTTTAAAACTTGTATAAATATATACATTTCTTTAAAATATTATTAACATATTTCAGAGAACTTTTATGAAGTTTCATGTGCTTGAGAATTTAATTTCTACAGTGGACTCCTTCAGTAATTGCTCTTCTTAAACTGAATTGATTGGTGACAGAAGCAAAATTCCCAAGCACAAGCAAGCTCTTTTTTTTTACGCCGGTAGAGATTTTCTTACTTCTGAAAAATTGCACGAACCTTTTGTTATAGTAAGTAGGTCAATTTCGTCTTTCATAGTGCAGGCAAAGGTCCCATTTTTTCCTACAAAATGTTAGGAAATTTGTTTTGTTTATATATTTAACCGTTCAAGGTTAGGGAACTTTAACTCTAAAATCTCCCCCGAACAAATTTGTACAACATATTATGACAATTTTAATTTAAAAATCTTTTATACCATTTCACAATTCACACGAAAAATATATAATTACATATTACAGCTAAAGTCTCAATTGCCTTTTGCAAAATGACCCTATTTTAAAGACTACATAAACGATTTTTCTTTTGCAATTGATCTATCGATTTATTAGAAAATTCAGCGATATTCTGTTTTAACAATATTATTAGCTTGACTTCGAGTCCTATCCAAAATTTAATATTGATTCAGGCATAAAATTCGAATCCAAATTGGTTATATAGGAACTCAGGATAGAACCGATTTAAACCGAACTTCTGAGCGCCTAATTTATTCAAATAAAATTCGCGGATTCAGACTTTAGTGTAGGGCATTCCCTGCTCCAAACGTAAGAATTAACTTTTGAATGTGAATATTTTTCATCAAAAAAATTATAGATTATTAATACGAAATAAAAATGTTCTAGTCCTACGTTTAAACATAAAATAAAAATGAGCACTTACCCTATTATAGTTATCTCGGAAACCTCCTCCCCCTCCTCCAGTACTGCCAGTTCCGCCGCGACTATCATTGCGCATAAAATTACCGCCAGAGTTTCCGTCATGATATGGATCACGATCCCTATTGTTATACCCACCAGGATGAGCTCTCTCGTCCCCCCTGCGATTAAAATCGCCTCCCCTGTGGAATCCTCGACTATTGTGAAAATCTCCATTATTTTCGCGGTTATGATTAAAATGTCCAGGTCCTTCAGGGCCACCACCATCTTTACGGTCCCTGGATATTCTATCGAATCCGCGAGGCTCATCGTTACGACGATTTTCAAAATTTTGATAACCGCCTCTACCATAATTTCTTTCTCGGAAGCCGCTTCCGCCTCCTCCGGAACCACTTGAACCAGAACCCATTCCTCCTCCACCGCCTCCACTGTGGTAGCGATTATCGAAATTTCTATCGAACTCTCCACCACCACCACCACCACCACCTCCTCGGTGCGATGGTTTCGGTGGTAAGGGCATATTTTGATTACCTTCCATCATTCCCTGATTTCGAAGATGCGGCGGCTCATATTTTTTTGAGTCCTCTTCCTCTTGACGCTTTTCATAGTGATAGAAATCATCAAAGATCGATGTCTTATGTTTGAAAGCGTGAATAATCCTTAGAACCTCTAAGCCCTTTGGATTTGGCACTTCCTGAGCATCTCTCGAATTAGTCACGGATTTGTTATCGTTATTTTCTAGGTGAATATGTCGTAACTGGTAATTAGGCACATCTTTAACGTAAATCCATTTCACTTTGAAGGTACCCTTCCATTTGTCCTGCGACCATACGTTCGAAACGGAATTATAATCAACGGGGGTCATCATTTGCGCCATACCGCAAAAGTGTCGTGATCCATTCACTGAAAAGAAAAGATACACAACACCATTTTCGGATTCGCGCTCCCGGAAGGCATCGTCGAGCCGCTTATTCCCATGTTCAGTGGAGCACCAGATCTCATATTTTATGCTGCGATGAATATCGTCCTCCGAGTATGATTTGATGATAAAAAATCTGTACGAAATTACAACACAGTGGTTAGACTGATAGAAAATATATTTTTGGGTATAGATTTCTTACCGTGCTACAGAAGCCGTTTCCAAATCAATCTCAGGCGGATTATAGTTGTTCTTATCTCTAAGCTCCTCCAAGAGAGGATAATTGGAGGAGGAATTGCTTAGCGTTGGCGATGCTACTGGCGCAGGTCGGGCGTGTGTTGGCGGCTGTGTAGCTCCTTGTGGATGGCATTGTGGCTGGCTCTGGTATCCTCCGCCTCCTCCACTTTGTTGAATTCCCTGTCCGGCCATCTGCTGAGCCCGTTCTTGATTCGCTCGATGCGAGTGCGCCGATGGCGGGAGTTGCTGCTGTTGTTGGTGAACATTTTTGGAATTTTGTGGTGGTGCATTTTGTTGCGCTATCCAAGGAGGACGGACATGCTGATTCGTACTTGAAGGCGCTGAAGAGCTTTGGTTATTATTCTGGGACTGTTGGTTGCTATTCTGTCCCATCGATGATGATTTTTGCTGTTGTTGTTGATGGTGGTGCTGCTGCTGTTGCTGTTGTTGTTGCTGTTGCTGTTGTTGCTGTTGCTGGGCAGTTATCAAGTTATGATCCTCCTTTCCGGAAGACTGTCCAGTATTTCCTGTAGGACCGGAATTTGACGATTTTGGTTGACCCAAGGGAAATGGTTCCATGATTGGGACTGGAATGACAGGAGGTGGTGGTGGAGGAACCAGGACGGGACCATTTTTTGGTGAATCCCATGTCCCAATGTCCATGTTATGTTTTCCAGGTACCATTGGTGGTGGTGGCATACCAGGACCCTTCTTTTTGAGTGTAGATGATGTTGAGCTGGTCTATACAAACAAACAAAAAACAAAACAAAAAAAAAACAATACAAATAAGAATCGTTTTGGAGCTGTTCTAAATAATAGAAGACATGTGAATTACTCGCAGTGTGGGCTTCGCTGGCTGGGATGCGATCGAAGCCCAGGTCATCTTTTTGGGTACCGAGGCAACTTGTGTATCTGCTTTAGCGAGATTGCTGGAATTTGATTCGTTGACAGTCCGAGGGCCAGAGCTCTCCAGTCCCATACTCTGCATTCCTCTCTGAACAGACTAAAAATATTAGAAATTGAAAAAAAAAAAAAAATAGCTTCATATCGTTTATTAAACTCGCTGCAACAAATGTCTTCTATTCAGATATTCATAGCCATAGCTGAAATAGACATTATTTGCAGTAATATATTAATGGTGAGCCACCAGTAGCCGTCGATTAAAACCAGCAAATTCAAAAAGAAATTATAAAAAGTTTATTTTGTTCGTCAAAATGTACGCGCTTTAATCGGGGAACCTGGTGACCCATTCAAGGAGGTGTATGACATACTTTAATACCATCATTCTGATGGCTATTTGATTCCGATCTGTAGTTATCATAATTGGCTCTTCGAGGATGCTGTTGGTGCGACGAGTTTATCTGGTGGGCACCCCAAGGACTGTAGTCGCCGTTGTTTTTTGGGAAATAATTATAAGATTGCTGCTGTTGCTGCTGCTGCCCATACGACTGACCATATCCTATGAAAAAAAAATATATTAATCTATACAACTTCGGTAATATTAACTATGCAAAAAATACCATCATTCACGTAGTTATTTGATTGACCTCGTCTTGATGACTTTCCGGACCATCCTTGGCTCTCCTTGGCATTAAAAGGAGGATACTGAAACTGAGTGCCTCCACTGCTTGATGATTCGCAACATGCTGCTTGATCATTGGAAGACACACAAGAAAAAAAAAAGAAAAAGAAACAAGAAAACTTTTAGCCTACGAGACAAGATGAACCCCCGGGGGTATAGGACCTAATTTACGTCTACATGCAACGTTTTGCTATATATATTTACTTATTTTTTTTTTTTAAATGTAAAACAAAGAACGTAAACTTTTACCTGAATTCCCCTCGGTAGGTGAGGCTAAAGTAGTTTCATAAGCTTCGTCGACTTGTTGACTCCAAGGAATGCTGGTACGTTCTTCAGATTCTACATTTTTACTCGAGGAACTTATAACTTAAAGAACGAAATATAAGTGAAAACGATAAGATCGGGCATTGCATCAAATAATTTTTTTTAAGAGTATGCGCAATGTGTATTTCCTTCCTTTTTTTGTTTTTAATTTTGAAAAGATAAGCGATAAAAAATAAAATCTTACCAACATTACAAACGAGCTGAAGGAAGTAAGTACGAGGGTTAGTAGGTTAGATGTCCTAATTTTGCTGAAATTCGACAATTTCATTCCTTATTCTATAAATCAAAATGAATCATCACGTCCCACGCCGGAGGAATTTAGTTCCCTGATCCTAAGTATGTAAAGTTTGAACAAAATATAAATAAATTAAAATATCCTTAATGGGTCCCAATGATTGTGCTTGAATATTGTTTTTTATTTTAATTCATACAATGAAATTTCCCTTAAAATAGGACCTCTGAAGCAAGGTAGAAATTATTTCATCCATTAGGATCGTAATTCGGACGGTTTTTTTAAGAAAATTTTTTTTTTGGTCTTCTGTACCTAAATCGCCGGTTGTCGTCTGTAGGGCTTCAGACGTTTGTTTGCGTTGGTTGAAGCCAGTTAACGTTTTTTTTTTTTTTGAGCACCTTGATGCACTTATACCAAGGCTTGAGCTGTGTCCCTTTCCTTGAGCTAGCGAAATTTGACCTTCGGCCAACATGCTTATGCTTATCATAGTTTTCCCTTGAAAGCAATCGGTTGTTTACGTTTTGTGTTAGACGGGCGGAGCCAGTTCGATTGAAATTTTTATTTCTTTACTTTGCTCACTCACTTGGACGTCGGTCGGATGGAAGATTCCGAAAGCTGTCTTAAGAAGGTTATGTTAAATCTTGAATCACTCAGCCATTAAGAAGAACCCTCAGGCTTCGCAAGTTTCGGACTAGCTAACCTCTATCTTTTTGCACGCTATTATTATTATTATTATTTTTTTCTGGAGAGGAATTGAAATCGCAACAAGGGAGAGGAGCGCTCAGATGTTTCTGTTAGCGTTGTTTGTAAGTTGATCGCTCCAGCGGCGGTCAGGCCAGCCAGGGCGTATCATCTTCGCATTTTACATATAAATTCCAAATTAGAAACGTACAAAATAAAGTAATTCTTATTTCCACCGATTGATGCGCCGGACTTTATTTTTTATTTTTTTTTTAGTTTAAAGTATTTTATATAATAATTTGTTCGTTTTTGCAAGTAGGAAAAGAAACATGACGCGAAAAGCGTAAAATTGTTCTCGTTTAATTACCTTGATTGCTTTGTCCTTTCATTCGCTGCAAATAAACATGGGGGGAAAAAACAAAGAATTTTTTTTCGTTAAAAGAGCATTCAACTTGAGTCGTTTGGGGCGAGCCACCGCAGCAGCAGAAGCACCCGCACGATCAGCGGGCAGCCTGACGTCGGCCGCCGCGGCGACAGACATCAAAGGCTGCGGTGGCTCGCAAAGTGGTGCGACCTTTTCTTAAAAGGCGGGGGTGAAAATGAAAAAAATATATAAAACGTCGCACACACTTTCTTCTTAATATTTTCTTTAAAATAATAATAATAAAAAAAAAAAAGCACAAATTTCTCGTACCTGATCTGACACGCCTGCTGACATTGGCGACGATGGCTGTGGAAAAAAGTCTCCTTCCCAAGCGACAAAATTAAGTTGAAGCACTTCTTCGATCTGTACGAATTAATTTTTCGTCGTTTCGTCTTACAACACTTTAGAAGAGTATTTACCATTTAAAACACAACTCATTTATTTTCTTTCGGCTGGCTGGCTGGCACAGCGCTTCAAACTCTGGCCCCACTGGAAAATTCATAAAACTTTTGCCACTTTGGAAATTTAATTATATTTATTTATTTTTTCTTCGATTATATTTTAACTTTTTCTGTCCCACACTCGCAACAGACCAGAGAATTTTTTGGTTTTAAAAAAACCTAACAAAAGCGATTCTGGAATTCCTTTCAACAAAAAAACTTCTTCCACTAATTCTCGCTCCTTTGCCGCAGACGTATCACACAATGGCGGAGATTTATGTTCTCCGAAAACTAGGGGTGTTGTCATATCGGAGGAATACCTTCATTTTTCTGCATTAATGCAGATATTTCACGATTTTAAGCCGGAAATCGTTTTAATTTAATGAATAACAATTAAATTGAGAGACATTTAAATACATCTTAAAATGAGATAAAATAAAAGAAACTCATATTTTTATACTGATATTTGAACACTATAATTTCCATGTCATTTTTCAAACAAAAATCATACTTAAGTATAAATACAAAACATATTGTATATTTTCCTGTAAAAGAACTCTGTTATTTTATTAATTAATTGCTTTTTACAACAAAATTTTCTCCATTGTCCTTACCAAAATTTTGAAAACAAACGCTTCAAGACTTCAAATAAAAAACGAACGCAACCTTTTCAACAAGCTGATAGCAGTGCCATCTTCAAATCATCTGCAATTAAAAATCGAAAAATTTCGCGGTGACACTTCCTTTTGTCAGCACTCTTCAACGAAGGCAGACGTTGCCGTGTGTATCGCGTTAATTTTTACGCAATTAATAGCAAATATTTTGCATTATTCATTGTGAAACATATTGAATTAAACTATTTTTAATTTAAATCCATAAAAATGGTTGCCCAAAAGAAACAAGTAAGCTGAAGAAAATTTACACGTGTTCACATAACCTCAATAAATCTGATCAAAAATATTTTAATTATTTTTTCTTTTATAGAAAAAGGCTTTGGAGAGCACCAACTCCCGTTTGGCTCTTGTTATGAAGTCCGGAAAATATTGTCTTGGATACAAACAGACCCTAAAATCGCTTAGGCAGGGAAAAGCGAAATTGGTCCTCATTGCCAGCAACACGCCCGCTTTAAGGTGAGAGCCGCCTGAAGACCACTGAGAAGTAGTTTTCTATAATTTGTAAACACTTTTTTGGAACCATATGGAGTCACCTGTGACTGAGAAGTATGTTTCCAAAATATGAATTAACCGAAAGTTTAAAAAATATCACGGTGAAATTCGTTTTGGAAAACTATGGAGTAGTCTGTGGGGACTCTGTGGACGGTTTCAAAGATGTGTAAGTGCCCAAAAACCCCCTTAAAAAAATTAAGTTCCTATTTATGATGAAAATATTCTCTCTGATTAATGTGAAGAATCATTTTATAGAGACTCTTTCTGAACAAAGTTTTGTGTAGGAATAGGGTCTCTTGCACCGCTGGATGTTTCGATGGAAAACTAATTAAAAAAATATGTGTTTACAGAAAATCTGAGATCGAGTATTACGCCCTTTTGGCCAAGAGCGAAGTCCAGCATTACAGCGGAACCAACATTGAGCTCGGCACCGCCTGCGGTAAATATTTCCGAGTCTGCACCCTCGCAATCACCGACCCTGGCGATTCCGACATTATCCGGTCACTGCCAGAGAACCAGTAAATTGTAATGAAATTCGAAAATAAAATTTTGAATTAAGAAAAATTTGTTTTTTAAATTTGCTACATTTTTCAATTCATTCAGGACTCATGAGCACCAAATTTATTTGAAATTATTAGAATATGCTTGATCAATTTTAAATTGTAAATGTCGGTAGATATTTATAGCTTTCTACTCTAGTATTTTTATTTTAGTAGTTCATAATGGAAGTTAAAACATCTTTGGTTCCTAATCCTTTAGCAAAACCAAACTGTTTTAAGATAATAATTTTAAGTTCCGTCTTTCTAAAATATTTTAGTAATTAAAGATATCGGGCCTATAATTGGAATAATTTCAGTTTTTTTTCTACATCTGGCCACGAAGTAATTTTTATTTTTCGTTTAGTCAAAATTAATTTTTTCGCATGTTAACGTCAAAATAATTCAATTTGCTTTTTCTAATTGAATTAATTTATTTTAACACTTAAAACGCAAAAATGAATTTAAGTCAAAGCTTTTTTTCAATTTTTCTGTAGTTTATTTACAAAAATTAATTTTATTCCGTCTAAAAAATGTCCGCAGTCCGCAGCAGTTGCCCATTTGAATGAACGAACGCATCCCCAAAAGGCCACAGACGCAATTTTCCCTAAACAGCTGGATTTATATCTTGACAGAATCAGCCATTTTGGCAGAAACTTTCAGACAGCTGTCACTTCAGTGTTTTGTTTTAAAGTTTTTCGAGAATAGTCGTGGTGCATGCATAGTTGCGTTGTAATTTCTTTTGTATAAAATTCTGAGAACTGTTGAAGACAATTAGTTCTTTAATTCGGACTAACTGAAGCTTATTTTTATAATGCAATGGAATTTCCCATGGAATGGAATGTTATCTGTAGGGTTTGCCTGCAGGAAGGAGAAATGTTTTCGATTTTTGAAAAGGACGAAAACGGAATAAGTACAAGCGATAAACTTATGCACTGTTCAAACATTAAGGTAAAATAAAATCACGTAAATAAATAACCCTAAAAAAAAAACGGCTTGTGTGGCATCCCTATATCCCGTTACGGTTGCCCCAAATTCAAAAAATATCAAATTAATAAATTTTTTAATTTTGGGCAGATTGAAATGGGCGTCGATTTGCCGGAGAACATTTGCGGGAAATGTCTGGAGAATTTGCAGATAGCGTACACGTTCCGGAATTGTTGCGAAAGCTCCGACGCCGTACTGCAGTCGTTCGTCAACGGGGACGCGATGAGTGACTTGGTAATCCACTCGAATGGCCAGACTTACAAATACAAGCCGCCCCGAGACCTGAAGGTAATGAGAATACCAAAAGAAGAGAAGAATTTCGACCTCTTGGCCGAGGAGGCTATCGAGGAGGAAAAAGTCCTGGGCTTGGAACTGGAAGAACCAGAACCAGAACCAGAGACACAGATAGAGGCTAACGATGAGACGTTCGATGAAAGTGGGGTGTTTGGCCGCTTCGACGTCACCGAAGAGGAGCAAGACGAGGAGAGGGTTGATGATCCACCCTTTCCTTTACAGACTGATGACCACCTTTCCCAAACTGACGATCAATTTGACATGTACGACCAGGACGAGACAACCTCAAATAACAATAGTGATATAAATTTGGTAAGATGCACAATTTTGGGGCTTTTCGGGAGCCTGTTTACCAAGCTATTATGACCCTAATTTACAATTTAAATTTTTGGTTTCATTTTTCTTTCGTATAAAAGAGATAAGTTTTATAGCAATTAATTTTCATTGAAATATAGAAAGTAAGTTTATTTCTAAAAAGAAAATTCAGCCCGTTCTTTAATGAAGACCTTTAGAAATCAGTGGTTACAGAAGACGAGTGTTATGTTAATTAATTATTTTATTAATCAATGAAAAAAAAGGACGAACCATTTAAAATATGACAAGATTTATTCTGCAGTATATTATTAGGTTCAATAAAATTTAAGAAATGATCAAAATATTATGGAATTTAAATAAATAATATGTGGAGGCACTAAATTGGGCGAATGTTTCCAGCTTCACGTTGAAATTTCTTATTCCTTAAATCTAATCTTAGGATTTGTGGTAGATTTATTTTGTGGCAATTTAGCATCAATAAATTCCTTTCCTTAGCTGTTTAATAATAAATTTAATAGATAGATAGCGCCCTTCAGGAAATTTTAATAACTACATCATTATAATCTTAGATTTTCTTCCTTTTTATAGGTTTCCATGGCGAGTTACATGGTGATAGAGGAAGGCGAGAACGTTTTCACAGTCAGTGTCCAGGATGAAAATTCCTCAACGAGTCTAATGGAATACAGTGAACATAAGAAAAATAACTCCAACACAACTATCGAGCCTAAAAGGGGAAATTTAACGCGACAAACAAAGTCAAGGATGAAGGGTGAAAAACCGATGCATATCTGTGATATTTGCGGCAATTCCTACAAACAAAGACACTCCCTGGAGACACACATGAGACGGCATAGAAATGAGAAACCTTTTGCTTGCGAGTGAGTTAATTTAGTGACTAACCTGAACCTCCTATATTTTTAATTGAAAAAAACAAAAACAAAAATTATTTTCATTTTAAGGATCTGCGGGCGAGCGTTCGTTCTAAATGTTGAACTAAAGTGCCACATGAGGACACACACTGGACATAAACCTTATCCCTGTCGGCATTGCGGACGAAGATTCTCAGATTTTGGAAGCCGGATAAAACATGAACGGCAAGTAATTTAAAATAATTATTAACAAGTATAAGCTTAAGCTTTAATATACTATAAATAAAAATCACTTAAAAGCTAATAGTATATCGTTTAAAAATCGTATAGAACTCACACTGGAGAACGACCTTACGTATGTGAAACCTGTGGAAAGGCTTTTGCATACTCCTACGGGCTCTCGAGCCACATTTTGACTCACACAGGAGAGAAACGTTTCGAGTAAGCCTCTATAAAATTATAAAACAATACATGCGGCTATTTAAATTTTATTTCTTATAGATGCGACAAGTGTGGAAAACGTTTTGCCAAAAAGCACCATCTTAAAAATCATTTAAACACGCATACGAAACAGAAGACTCGTCCCGAAAATAAATGCCTGTCGCCAACGTATTTTGCTTCTATTGAAGATGATTACTCCTCGATAGTGACTGTCTTCACGGGTGAACATATCGAAAATCTTGATGATTACGTGATTGATGTTGTTGGAATAAAGGAGGAAATTGGCGTCAACGACGAATCTGTGTCGACGCAAGCAATACAAGAGTTGCCCAGTTGAACGAGGGCTCAAAATTAGATATTTAAATTTACCAATGCGCACGGAGCATTTATATAATAAACTGAATTGGTAAAATAAAAGCCTATAAAATACACAATCCCTCATTTATTGTAAAACTAAATTGCGCTGCCACCCAGCCTTAAGACTAAAATTTGTTCATTTCGATTTTTGTTTCTTTGATTTTACAGCATCACCGCTGCCTCCAATAATCTTCCTCCTCTGTGCGAACATGTGAAGGTACATTTGAGGGAAAAGGGGGATGTAAAGGAGCATTATGATCCACAGAAAATAAAAATATGAGAAAGTTGAATTGTACTTGTTCGGCATTTCTACGCTCCAAACGGTGTTATGTTTTGCGTAATCCTGGGCCCAGTAAAAACAGAGGAGCTCTCCTGTAACGCCGATGGGGTACAGGGCAATAAAAGTGGTGTACCTCAGCCAGACCAGGAAATAGGGGACAAAATTAATTATATTTAGGGCGTAGTATCCGTACCGGATGATTTCTGTTATCGACCATGCCAGGAGGGCTAGGGGCAGGCCGGGAGAAACTTTTCCAGTTGGCGTGGCCATCACAACTCCGCAAACGACCATAACTCTGCTAAGAACTTGGAATGTTGTAATTACTGGATTGCTCTTCACCAGGCCGAGTGCGGCATTCAAAATCTGCAGAAAAAAAGGACATTTTTATGACTTCTTATTGGGGAACAAATTTAGTTTCAAGCTTTGCTTTAGCCGGGTTCAAGATAAGTGTGATACAAGTTGGATTAATCTTAACAAAGCCTAAATTTAAAATGAATCTTTGTTTTATATAATCTGCTTGTTAATAATATTTTGTTTAAATATAGAACATTTTTCCGCTATCCGTTCAATACTGAATTTTTGGTTGAATGGGCCTTCATTTTCTAAATTTAGCTTGATATTGATAAATCAAGGCATCTAATTTTAAGACAGTCATGCCTCATAAAAATGAATATGCAACTCTAAAGAAAAAATAAAATTTACTAATTTCTAGAGTGAGCAAGCAGTGGGTATTAATGAATTACGTTAAAACAATTATTGAAATTGAACAAAAGGAGCGGCGGCGCGAGGCCACTTGTTGAATCAGCGCAACTCGAGTAAATATTTAAACAATTTGAAACAGTTCGATTTCGATTTTGTTTTTCACCTCAACAACGGCTGCATTCTGGAAGACGATCACCGTCCAGCCGATGTAGTCCCAGAGCGTTTGGGTCTTCGAGACGCCACTCACGTAATAATTTGCGAGCTGATAGAGCATATAACTCCATCTATAAAATAAAATTATAAATTTAATTAACAACGTCACCAGTTGGGATAAATAAATTTTAATGAAAAATTCTCACCCGCCAACTTGGCCAGCGTTGTACGCAAAAAGGTAAAATTTGGTAAAGAATGAGGGCCCCTTGCTGACCTTTGGATTCTTTTGATTTGCGACATTCGATTTGGCCATGTTCACGTCACCTTAATTTAACAAATTTTCTCTTTTTTTGGGTAATTTAAAAAACACTCAAAAATGAATCCACTTGCGGGTCAAAAAACACAATCCTCGCGACGAAATTTTGATCTTGTTCACATCGAAGTCAGCAGAAAAGTGAAATTGACCATCGGAAGAAGGCCTGAATTATGTATAAGAAAGTTCGTTGCGGTCAGCTAAACTTGAATACATTAAGCCGCATTTAAGATTTGCCACTTTCTCAAGACGATCGCTCGCTCAGCTCCGATTGGGAATTTCTCAAAAAAAATTCACCAAATCACTGCTGGCGGAAGGTGGAGTAAAAGAAGAGGTGACAGGTCAATGTTTGTTGCTGGCTAACAGAGATAAGTTGCCAATGATGCAGGATATGTTGCGCAACATTTTAATCAATTGGATTTATTTCTGTTTTCGCTTTTTTCGTTTTCTTTCTAAAAAATCAGAATTTACATAATTTACATTTATACAATTACCAGGAATATGAAATAACAATTGGGATAATATCATTTGTTGTTATTGCTACAAAAAATAATGTTGAAAAACTGATACTTCAGTAAATATTCAATTTTTCAACTTTTTGAGCAGCAGTTTTAATTCATTATTCTTGGAAAATATATTAATAATATCCAAATAAATTTATTTAAAGCATTTGAACCCGCTTTTCTTAAGCGCTTCATTTTTAAATAATTACTGAAGTTTTTAAGGGTTTTTTGTATTTTTATTCAATAGATTAAGGCTAATATTTTCCATTAGCACTTCTTTAAAAGTTTTAAAAATGCTTAAAATTGGAAGATTTCGACTAAAAGATTTTTTTTTAACATTCAATTTGCAAGGTGCAAGTATCATTAAAAAAAAAAATATATTACCGCTAGTGGCAGTGCTAAATTTTCGAAAATCTCTCTACCGAATTTCTTCAGTTGTCGACTCTGCAATGTGACACATCTTTCCTCTTTGTAAAAGAATGTAAACAATATTTCGGTCTTGCTCGCACCACCGCAAAACTCCCGTAACCGACCGAATTTCTCCAGTTTCGAAGACGCTTTGTGTTTGAGTCTGTCACAGCCGAACACACCACGGCCCACTTCTGTGTAGAATCGCGTTTTATTTTCTTCACTCCGGTGGTGTTTACAAAAGTATCGTTTAATTGTGTCACCACACTCCGCTCGATTACCTGTGAGCACCTGTGAGTGGATTTCAATTTTTTTTTATTTTATATATATGTGATGCGTCTCGCGAACAAATTCAACCGTTAATTCGTTAATTCACCGAAGTAAAATATTCCACCCCCCGTGCAAGTGTGCGTTTGTTTCGCGAGCTAAAGTAGAAAATATAAAAATAAGAAATAATTTGCTTCCACCGTTCCTCAAGACGGTGCGCGAGAAGGCGACGAGGCGGTGAAATCCCCCCCCCAGAGTCTCTTGTGAGTTGTGAGTGGTGAGCTGGTGGACGCGGAGCATGAAACAAAATTCGGAGCTTATTTCTGGGCGTGACAAGGAGTTGTAAGTTTATTTGGTCCAAAAGAGGATTTTTTAATTTCATAACCCACACGATCCCCCTTTAGGTGATTTGTTTACTTCGCCCCCCCTCAAGCCCCCTCTGAAATAAAAATAGAAAACCCTTTTCGGTGCGTTTACTCCGCAATTAAGTGAGTCGACAGGGCGTGGAGTGTGTGTACAAAAATCCGCAGATCCATCGCAAGTTAATTAGCGAACGAACGGGCGATTTCCCACCATTACACGAATTTAATTGCGCTAATGTGCCTTTCGTGTCCGCAAGACAACTCAAACTTACTGGGGAAAAGTGTGGTCATCTTTAAAAAGGGCCTGAGGATATTCAAAAGGAGCTCCTACCTCTGGTGAGGCCGTGAGTAAGTTGAGCTGGTTCCGTCTGCGCAGGAAACTTCAGCTTTTGCTTTACCTTTATTACGAAAAAAACACAAAAAAAAAAAAATATACAATGCATCCCACAGCACAGGCCGCCTGATTAAATATATACGTGCACGTCACGGTTCCCACGCTATTTATGCCTTAATTAGCTGCGGATTTTGCAGTGCCTATTGTTTCCTCCTATCATTTCTGGGTCACAGCAAGGGAGCACGGACTCATTTTAAGTCCAGGTTTGTCTAGTTTTGTGTGGAAAATCGCAAGTGAAGTCGACGTAATTTGGCGCAATAGTGAAATTTTTGAATTAAATCGTACTAAATCAGTAATATTTACCTAGATTAATTTGATAAAGAAGTCCTGCAGCTTAAATATTGTTATTCCTCTGAATTATCGATGGAACCTTTTTATGGAAGGTAAAAAATATTCTCTAAACAGTTCAATTTTACGTTGAGGAAACTTGAGCCTGGTCGTTTTTAAAATCTTTAAATTCCACCCACAATATCCTAAATAAAAGATTTTGAGGTATTTTTAAGTTCTTATAAAAAGTATCTAATTTGGAAAAAAGTACTGCAATCAAATCACTATCAGTTTTTTCACATTAATATAAAAAAAATTAATTAGTAACAACAAAAAAACAATCCAGCAAGTGTCTTAATGTAATTTGATGTAGATTTTATATAAAAATATTAATCACTAACAATTGAACAGTTTTCTCATGAATTTATTTATAAAAATTTATTTAGGACCACTGCAATTCTTCGGGAACCTTTATTTTTTGAGTCATGCCCTTTTTTTTTTTTAAGTTAGACAGAGGAGAGAAAATCAATGGAAAAGGAAATTTTGAAATTTTAATTTAGCCCTGAATTGATATCTCTTCTCTGTTAAACTTTGAGAAAGTATGCTTCAAGTATGGTCCTAAAAATTCTCACAGTACTTGAAAAAATTTACTTAATTCTCGTAGCGCATAGAAATATAAACGTCCTTGAAATTGGATATAACGACTAATTTTATTCTAATAACATCCTCTTAAATCCACATTTCCTGGATCATCATACTTTAGGTACAATGACAACATATTCATGAAAATGGGTTGCAAATTGCCCTTCACCTTTTCAAGGAAGTACGTCTAAATTGCGCATTATTGCCCATACGTTCTTGAGGTGAAGCACATCCAGAAACACGACAACTATCACTCCTGTGAAGGGGGTCGAGTGCTCCCCAAAAATACCAAGTTTCATATAAATCACCATTAGATTGTCAGTTATAATTTCATTAGAGTGTTTTTATTTTGCGCTGTTTCGAACACGACTAAAAATGCTTAGAGAGCAACACATCACCAAAATTGCTCTTTAACACGCAAACAGAATTTATTGTGGGGGCCCCCCCTGATGGGGAGTGTTGCACTCTGCGCCCCAAAATCAGTAGAAAAGGCTTTCGCTTTTGATTTTATTTCAGGCAACAGGTTTTATTGTAGTTTAATGCTTTTAAGGGCGCCTTGTTAACAACCCGTTTTTCGTGGGGACTGCTTAAAAAATACCCCAATTTTTTATTGTTTTTTTCTAACTTATTCACTAAAACAATTATTTTGCAGCGCTACAATGAAACGTAGATCGTTGGCTGGAAACTGTGGGGTTGGAGTTTTCGTCCTCACTTTTGTGGCCGTCGTTGTGGCTTTTGCTACTCCTTACTGGCTGGTAAGCGACTACAGGATAACAGGAGCTAAATTGGACAAATTGGGATTATGGGTTCACTGCTTCAAATCGTTGCCCGACGTTAACGACGACAGCATGAGGAGGTTCTTCGTCGGCTGTCGATGGGTTTATGATCCATTTACTACAGGATACGACGAAATTCGAGGATTTTTACTTCCAGGTATGGGGACCCCTTAATTGATGATTCTAGCGATCAGATAGCGGTTGAGAAACGATATACACTAAAATTTGCTAGTTTATTAGTATTTTAAGTTAAAAATTAACATTTTATTCAGAATTATCGACTCCTGAAAATCTCTTTATATATTTATTTATTTTTTTAATTCGAATCGCTATCCGGTCGATAGTTTCAACTTAATATTTAAACTGTAGTATGTCACGAAAACTTTTCGTGCTAAGCTAACCATTCATGGAGATTTATCTGTTGTGTTAACTATTTTTCAGCATTTATGATTACGACACAATTCTTTTTCACTCTGTGTGTAATTGCGGTGATAATTACGATGTGCCTCGTTTTACTATTCTTCCTCTGTGCTGGACCGGATCAGAAACGTTTCATTCTATTAATAATGGTTTGGTGATAAAGATTTTCCGGAAGAATAAATTTAAATAGATCATCTACTCTATAGATTATCGCTTTTCTACTTCTCGGCGCCGGAATTTCGGGTGGCATTGCAGTAATTGTATTTGCCTGTTTCGGGAATACAAATGGATGGATGCCTGAGCATGCTAACAATTGGTTTGGTAAGTAAATTATTTATTTGTTTATTTAAAATTCAAGTAAATATTTATTGTCAAATGGGTAAAAGGTATAAGAACAAGTTAAAATTCTTAAATATACATAAACTTAGCCTCGCTACGGGAATGTAAATCATTTTGTACCTCTTCAAAGGAATATTCTTTTGGGACAGCACTTTCCGATCTTAGGGCACATTTTGCTGCATGGAATCCAAATTGGACGCATTCTTTCTCATGCTTGCCTTTCAGCATTGATGCAATGAATCCGCTGGTGAAGCTGTCTCCAGCTCCGGATACATTTACAATGTTTTTCACAGGTTCTATTTCGTAGAAATGATTTTTATATTTTCCTGACGGTGGAATGTATTCGAAATGTTCGTTGAAGAAATTTGTAGCACCAATTTTACGAGAAATTATTACACCGTGCTCCCCCAATGTTAGAATAATGCAATCGAATCTCTCTCTAACTGCGTCCAATAGTTCTTTGGATATCTTTAAAATTTCTTTGCGTCCTGCAGTGGTTTCAGAAATTTCAAGATTATCGTTGTTGAGGACGTTGATTATTGCCTTAAGCTCAAATAAGTTTGGCGAAATGAATTTGATTTGGCTTGTTAGATCTCTTGGAAGTTGGAACGGTTTGTCAGCTATTCGCATATCGGTGGGCTCAAAGAATACTGGAATTGTTAAATAGATTATAAAATTATTAAATTTGCTATGGTTTTTAAAATATAATATTAATGATAATAAATTAAATTTTCAGGCCTTTCATTCGGTCTAGGAGTAGTCGGCTCAGTCCTGTGCTTCGTAGATTCCGCCTTATTCTTTACAGAAGCAAATGTACAAAGGAGGAAACGATGGCAATTTAAAGAATCTCAGACCCGATTCGAGCTGGAGCAAGTCACGAAAGCGTAATAAAAATTATTAAGAATCAAGTTTTTTAGGGATAATAACCACGGTACTTCCTTTCATCGAGAAGCGACCAATGTCGATCAGACAATAAATACAACAGAATCTTCTAACTTTTAGACGTTAACAGCGGCATTCTCTTTCAGTAGTTTTATTTAATATTATAAGTATAAGTAAGTAAATTTTGAAATGTGTAAATAGAATATCTCTTGTTTATGTTATTACTTCAACGCACATTTCATATCGCTTTTTCGCTTTTTTAAGTGGTAAATCATTCCGTCCTTTCTTTGATGAGGAAACGTATTTGTTAGTATTTTAAAGGTAGCCATAGTCATTATATGTATTTCTATTTCCGTCCAAATATCGAATATTCCCTACATGACTATCATCATGTAGACCTTTAGGATTTTAAGGGCTGATTTTATTATAAAAAAAAAAATAAATCTCATCCGATTGAGTCTATAGCTGCCTTATTTAAGATATGAAATAATTAAGACTAAGGATTGTACAAGATTTTTATATTGACCAATAAACTGATTTTATACGAGTGGATATGTAAATTTATTTATTTATTTATGCTTTAAGAAACTTGATTAAAAAAAATCACTTTCATTTTGGGATCTAGTTACGAAATTATTTAAATCTTGTTGTGGATGTTACTGCAATAATATGGTTAAAATTGTATTTAATTATTTGCTTTGCAAAAAAAAAAAAAATCTGTTTGAAATGTGCGATATTCAAAGTAAAATTGAGTGAAGATTAATCGACAGAATTTCAAATCGAAGTTTTTCCCGCCACATCAACTACCGCCCTCTACATGTCACATCAGGCATATTTGTCTAACAAGGGCGTTGTCGGAGAATTTCACATTCAGCTGCGTTGTCTTGCGATGAAATCTGACATTTGAAGGAGTGTCGCTGAGGTCTCCGCAGGTAAATAATTTTTGTTGACAACGGAAAAAGGAAAACAATTGCAGGAGATGGCGAATGCAGATGCCACAGAAACGAAGGAGTACCCAAAGGCGTCAAGTAAGCAACCGTAAATCCCCTGCAGCCCCCGGGGTAATCACAATAATTTTTCACATTCCAGACGGCCTGGTGTTTGGGGCCCTGGTCGCCTTCGTCGGGGGTATCGCGTTACTCATGTCGTTCTGCTCCCCGTACTGGATCGAGTCCTACGAGGAGACCCTGAGCAATTTCAAGAACATGGGACTGTGGGAGTACTGCTTTAACAATTACGTCTATCCGTACTATCAGTTTCCGAGATTTTTCGACGGATGCCACAATGTTTTTAGCCAGGTGAGCCCCCGTGAAGCCCCGCTGGATACAAGTGTTTTTAATCAATTGATTCCCTCTATTTTAGGAGTACTACGTAATTCGGGAGTGGCTGGTCCCCGGGTGGCTCATGGTGGTGCAGGCGTTCGTGACCTTAGCTTTCATCCTGACCTTTACTGCACTTGCCATTCTATCACTGGAAATTGTCCGATGGCCCCTTAAATGTGTTCTCCAGTACGAATGGATTTTGACCAGAGTCTCATTTTTCTGTGTTGCTACTTCATGTAAGTAAATGTTTGTTCAGAAATATGTAAAAGAATAACCAAGATGAGGCTCTATTCTTGAATCTGTTCGAATCGAATCAAAAAGAGTTTACTTAATCCTAATTTTTTTAAACAAAAGTTCGTTTAAAGTGGTTAAAATAACTATAATAATAATATAGAAATTTTTGTACAGCTCTTTTTAATTCAATTCGAACGAATTCTGTACGGGTACTTTAATAAAAAATTAAAATATCCTCTAAAATACTTCTACTAATCCGTCGAACGATTATGCTATATTATTTTATTTTAACACTAACTTTACAATCTTACAGCCGTCTTTCTGTTCCTGGCTGTTGCTGTTTTTGGTGGGAACGCATACCGCAGAGATTGGCTAATGTATCCAAAATTTAACGTCCTCTCGTGGTCCTATGCTCTGGCTGTTGTTGCATTTATGATTTTAGGCGTCGCCAGTTTTATATTATATACCGAATATCTTCGAGCGTACGAAACGAGAAGTGAAGCAAAGAATCTCGTTATGCAAATGGAAATGCAAGAGGAGCCCCAAGCGCACGGACATGCTGCCGGATTCCATCATGCAGCTAGACATCATTCACGACATCCACAGGGTGGATATATATAAAAAAATAATAATAATAAATGTGCCTTTCATCGAGAATCTCTCCATTTTTAGCATTCCAGAGCGGGGGTATTATTATTTTCTTTTTAGATAATAACGTTTTACTCTATTTTTGTACTTTTATCGAATTGACACGTTTTTTGTCCGTCCATTTTACACTGTATCTTAGGAATTAAATTGTATTTTGCCACTAAATAATGTGTTTGTTTTATATATCAAAGTACCTACTGGTTTCTTAATCCCCAAATTTGAATTTTCTTAAATTAGCGACCTTGAAACTCTGTATTTATTTTATTTTCAACAGCACAAGTGAATCTATTTGGATCAAATTAAAAAAAGTCGTTGAAGCAAAAGGATTTTGCAATTTTAATGAGTATGAAATATATAATTTACAATTATAAAAATCATAGATCCCCACATCTTTGCCGGGATCCTTCTTTATAATGAATTTCACCAGTGGTAAAAGCATTAGGTTTGCGTCAGAAGGGTTCCGGGTACGATCCCCATGATACAAATCATATATATAAAGGAATTTCGATGTTTTTAAAGAAATTGTGCCGATGAATGACGCAGATATCCAAGATACCCTGTCGTTTTCGTTTTTTTAACTTGAAAAACTCATTTAGCACGTTCCCTGCCAGAATTTTCACGAAAGCTTTCGTGAGAAACTTACACGTAAAAATGCATTTGGTAAGAGAGAGCTTTTTTTGAGTGTACCGTTTTCGGTACACGCGGCAGGGAACGTGTTAAATAGACTAAAATGAAATATACTGTTATGCCCGTTCTCCAATTGCGAACCGACCAACTACGAACCACCGAAAGAAAAAGCTCAACCCCGTGTAAAGTATTAAGCCCTTGCCTGTAGTTGTGCCTGCCAGCTGCGAAAACACAATCGGGCAAATGTTAAATGTGGAAGTTTTCACCACTTTTTGAGCGGAAAAACTTCTCAATTTAACTTTTAATATTCTCCTGAAACTACCGCGCACATTTTTATAAGTGCTCCGTGTTATAATTAGTGTACTGATGTTTTGAGAACCGGCGAAAAAGCTGCGGCGACGTCACTATTCTGGTACAATATCGTTGCTGAGTGGGGGACTATTACTTTTGGTTAAACGCACACATTTAAAAAGTTAGCTCGGTTGACCAAAACACAAGCGAGAGAGAAGATGACTCTAATAAGAAAATGGAAAGCGATGGCGCGATGTTATTTGGTTCGTAGTTGGTCGGTTCGCAATTGGAGAACGGGCATTACAGTTTTGCCCGCCGAGCGGCTGGCGGACAAAATTGTACGGTTTGCCCGCGTTTATAACTCACCGGGGTTAGGGGGATATGGGAACGGACTAACACTTATTATCAAAGAATATGGAAACTAGTTTACAAAGAATAGGCACTCCGGCAATTATCTTCTTATCTTTTTTTGACCTTGGTACCGTTATTCCACCCAACCCCACAATTTTGCTAGAGGTTGATACACTGCTTAACCATTTTGGTCGAAGAGAGAAGAAAAATTCAGAGGAATCTGAAGAAATCGGTTCAGTGCTACAGGGTGGCAAGAATTCCAGAGCAAATATGAAAATTCAACTGAAAGAACCACCCTGTCAAAGGAAAGCAAACTGATCGCAAGCGCGCCTCACCATAATAATCTTTGATTTCGGTGTTCTCTGCTCCTTTCCCTACCATCGTCGCCGGCGGCGTCCGAGAATCGGGTCCTGCGCTGACCACTACCGCGATGATCCCGCTTGCGTTCCTTGTTGTAAAAAAAAAAAAAAAAAAGGAAGGGGAGTAATGTGGCGATTAAAAAAGTGATTCCCGTAGCGGGGATCGAACCTGGGCCTCCTAAAATATTTTTACTTAGAGTTTTTACTCAGAGTAAAAATATTTGAGGAGGCCCAGGTTCGATCCCCGCTACGGGAATCACTTTTTTAATCGCCACATTACTCCTCTTCCTGTCATGTGCTTGTATTGGTCACGATTTCTTTCCCATTTATTTCATAACGATTCATCTTTTCGAGGGCGAGCTGGACATTGTCGGGATCCTCAAATTCAACAATTCCACAGCCCATGGGCTTGCCACTCTCGTCGGTAAACAGATTAACGTATTCTACACTACCGACGACACGTCGGAAAAGGTCCTTAAGGTCCTGCCACTGATAATCGTAGGGAATATTTGAGACCTAAATCCGGCAGTTTCGGTTCTCTCTGCTCCTGTCCCCACCATCGTCGCCGGCGGCGTCCGAGAATCGGGTCCCGCGCTAACCACTACCGCGACGATCCTACTTGCGTTCCTTGTTGTAAAAAAAAGGGAAGGGGAGTAATGTGGCGATTAAAAAAGTGATTCCCGTAGCGGGGATCGAACCTGGGCCTCCTAAAATATTTTTACTCATGAATATGCATAATTGTATTGTGTATTGTCCTTTGAAAAAGAATTCTTCATTTTTAAAAGCGATCCAATCCAATCACTTTTTACAACTTTCGAAAAAAATAAAGCAAAAGGTTTAGGTGCGAACTTTAAGGCCGAAGCTTACAGAATTCAGTGCGCTGCGGTACTAGGTTCCAACAGGTTCAGGTTCATCCTACCCGATGCGCACAGGTCCTAAGGGACCTGTGCGCCTCGGGTCGGACCCCCCATCCCCTCATGTCGCTTATATTGAATGTTTGACATAGCGCGGACGTACTTTCAACACAGGCCTAATTCCTTGCATAATCACCCCGGCCTCAAATCGGCCCTAAACCCGACCTCCGCGTAGCCGGATTACAGGAGATGCCAAACTCCCAGTCGAAATATCCTTTTTGAAACTTGTTTACTTTTTAGTCAGGCGCTTTAACTTTTTTATATTTTTAGCCCTTTTTTGCTTATTTTAGGCACAATGAAGGACACTTTTTAGTATTAGCTGCGTTTTTTTGTGGTTTGCGAGCAGAACAGCCCACACATTTGGCCGTTCTGCTGTGCTCTCTACGTCGAACAAAGTAATTTCTTATTCTGTTCACTTACATAGTTGTTCTATTGAACACAAGTGGCGCTATGTGTAAATTTTTAGGGAGGTAAATGTCTTGGATGTTGTTCTCTAGAGCGTCCTTTTGTGGCTTGTTTTGCTGCGGATAGCGACCACAAAAAAACGCAGCTATTATACATGAAGTTATTCATCTCCTCATGCTTAAAAAGAGTGAATCTAAACATGTAGGATAAAAAATAAACGCAATAATTAAACTACAGATTCTTATGCATTTTCTAAAATAGAGAGGCGGAGGCGGAGAGGAAGTTTTTATGCTACTGAATAGTAAAATTTGTAGTTGTTTTTAACCGACGAAAAAAGGAGGACGTTCTTTAGTTGACGCGTATACTTTTTTTTTTATGTATTTTCGTGCATAACTCTTTACGGAATAGTCCGATTTTGATGATTCTTTTTTTATTCGATAGGGTATACCTATACGAAGTCGTTCTAAAATTGCGTTTTTCTTAATTCTAAAATATTTAATATTCACTTTTTTTTATAGGTGGTAAACGTAAATATTTAGTAGTTATCCTACGATAGTACGGAATAAAATAATCTTACCTGGTTTCTTGTATTTCTTAGCCATATCCAAAATCGTTGCCATTGTGTCTGCAGAAATATTTGCATCGAATAAAATAAGAGGGCACTGAGCAATAGCTTTTTCATTAGCTAAAATCTAAAAAACAAAAGAAAATTATAATTTCTTTTTGTTTATTTAGTCCATTTCATATATTTACCATTTCCGGGGTAATACATTTATGAATGTTCATGTCACCTAACACAAGTTTGCAGTCCCCAAGTGGATCAAAAATGACGGCACACATTGAAGTAGCATATCCTTCGGCTGTGATAATCCCGGATTGGCAGGATACCGGAAAATAATTTTTTAATTTCTTTCCAGTTTCATCGTTTCCTACAGCTGAAATAAATTGGACCTCTCCGTAGAGTTTCAAAATTCCTTCCGCGATGTTACGACCAACTCCGCCACTAAAACTTTTGGTCTGGACTATGTAAGTTGCACCATTTAACTGTTAATTAAAGAATATAAAGTTTGTATAAATATGTAATAAAATAATAAGTAAAATTTGTATTTTATTTACGAACTCCTTAACATTCTGATATTGATATATGTAACCCTTTATTATTACCCTTCTCTTACAAGATGATAATTTTGATTTTTGTATTGC
This sequence comes from Machimus atricapillus, assembly GCA_933228815.1. Classification (NCBI taxonomy): domain Eukaryota; kingdom Metazoa; phylum Arthropoda; class Insecta; order Diptera; family Asilidae; genus Machimus; species Machimus atricapillus. The sequence continues at coordinate 12,568,907 of OW121785.1, forward strand.
TATCTTATATCAACAGACTTTTTATAAAAGCGATTATTTGATAATAAGGTTAATTACACCGAAATAAATAATAATAATAATTGGTTATGTATTTTAAGTCCCTTAAAAAGAATGCAAACGTGAAATTACATTATTTTGAGATACAATTGAATTTTACAGAATATCCATGTTTCTGGCAGAAATGTTGTTATTAAATTATTATAATTAGTCACCAAAATGGTACAAAAACCCAAGGCGCCGTAATTAGACGAGTTAATTCGGGTTTAATTGCACTTACATAAATCTTTTTATTGTATCTAAAATGAAATTGGGATTATTGTAAAAGCACAAAAATACTCATAGTACTTTTTTATTTTCATGTTCTAAGAGGAAACCGGACTTTTGGAAAGTATTTGTATTTTTCTTATACATTTTTATTTTTATTTTTTCACTTTGGTTTTTTTTCCTGAACTAATATATGTATATACATACATAAATAAAATTAAAATATGACGATGCTCCGGAATAAAGCTGAAATGGATGGAAAAGGAGTATACAAGCCCTACATACTTTCTTCGATGTTATTATTAACTTTAATTTTATTTCAGTTCGTTAGGATTTCGCGAAGCTGTTCCTTAAAAAGTAAATACATATGTATCTACTTTTGTGTTTAGTGATGATCCTTCTAGGTGTAAACATATTCAAATTGATAGCACATTTATTTGTGTTTTTCTAATCAAATTAAATTTTACACGTTCAAAAGTTTAAAATAGTCTAGAAAAACCTTCAAAAGTTCTTCACAGAAAATAAGAAGCATTAAAATTCTAAATTTAGTCGACTTATAGTAAAAGGGGAATTCCCTTTTAAAATATAACTTTAAACTTTTCCCAACCCTGCAGCATCTACTGTCATCACGGCTACTATCGGCCTGCTGGAATCTGGAATCTGACAGTTTCTACTTTATTCGCCGATTTTGTGAGTTTTGTTTTGTTTTTGTGATTGCTTAGTTTTATGTACGGCATCAGGTCTATTTTCAGTGGATCTGGAATAGCATAAAAAATATATATTTTTGAGCTACGAGGAGCTCCACGACAAAAAGAAAAATTGAATTCCATTTGAGCACAAATTAAATTCGATAACACAAAAATGGTGGGTGGATTAAGTTTAATGTTTTTGCGTCAATTTAATGTAAATTTTTTGTTCTAGAGGTCAAATTCCGAGAGTTCTTCCAGAGAACAATTACCGGATGAGGTGCTAGTGCAAACATTTTGTAAACAAATGTTAAAAATGAAAATTTTCCGGGGAATTTATCAGGAGCGGCGATACGTTGAAAATCTCAATGGTTACAGGGATTTAATCGTAGTAAATAATCGTGAAAAGGAACTTAAAATGGATTTGGAGTACATCAGGCAACGAATCAATAGATTTTATGCAAATGAAAATCTTTGGGTTGGTATTACAATGCCTGAAATGATTGGGGCCCCCGCCGGCGGAGTCTGTGTCTGGACAGAGGTCGAAGACTTGGCATTCGGGGACTACTGGTTTTATATAAAGACAGTTCGGTTCAGAGAGGACGAGATTATGGTCAAATTGAAGGTATTACGTCCCATAAATGGTGAAGATGATACAGGACAGGATTTTAGAAATATTTCGTTTAACTCTGGGACCAAAGAGGTGTGGAACTCCTGGAAGAAGGCTTTATCGCAAATGACTTACACATTCTTCACAGAGACCCTCTGCAAGGAGAACATATGGGATGCATTAAAATTTCTTTCTATTTTGATCCTGTCTCTGATGACTGCTTCAATTCAAGCTCTGAAATTTCTCGGAATTTACTCCTTGTTATTGATGAAGGAGTTGAGATTGTGGGTGGAAACGTGTAAACCAATAATATTTAAAATTATTGACCTTATTGGAAAAGTGATAGGCGGAATTTTTATTATGCTGCATACAATTTATCGGGATATTGTGGGTCCGGCTCGGGTCCAGACCCAGTTTTTTGAAAGCATCGAAGCAGCGCCGCGGAGCTCTTCGTATAGGCGCATTAAAAGAAATTAAATAATAATTTATTTAAAATGTGTTCCATTTTAATCCCACTATTATATTCTTGATCTTTCTCCTCCTGTTTACAAAATTTCTATTTCTTAAATCTATTTTATTTATAAATTAATCAGTTTTTTGAAATCCCTATTAAAAATATTTTATTTTTAACCTTTCCCTTCTTTTTCAAATTTTTATTTGTTTAAACTATTTTATTTTTGACCATCCGTTTTGTTTTTAATTTGTAGTTGTTAAAAGTTGAAATGTAGCTAGTAAACTTTTTATTATAACAATAATCCGAAGTTTTTTTCCCCCATTTTTCAGTTAGTATCCAAATTCAGGAGCGATGGAAAGACAACAACAAGACAATTTTATTGCTTGCTGTATAAAACTCTTTTTTTTTTTTTTTGAAGATTTTGTTTCATGAAGCCAGCTTACATTACGTTTTATTTACTTATATCATTTAAATGAAATCTTCATTTTTGAAAATTTACTTATCCCTAAATTGAGTAGTAACTACAAAAATTTATTTTTCGAAACTAGGAACAGCTTTTTCTTTAGGAATATAGAATATAATTTAGAATTTGAAAGTGTTGTCACAATCAGATAGAAAAACGTTTCCTTTTCCAGTTCTCTGGGGTGGGAGGTGATAGAATACGCCCCGACAACAATTTCACAAATATCTTATGACTGAAATAAATTGCCAAAATCAGAGTTATTTCACAAGAAAGACACCTCAATTTTGAGGCCATCCATTGTTCAACGGCAGGAAAGAAGCAGTGTCAACACAATTCACATTTGTCAACACTCCTCAACTTTTGTTGGGATGGGATAAAATTTAAATGTCGTGATGAGCAGATGTCGCAGAATTTATCCCTATAATGCGATAGGATGGAAGAAGAAGGCACTAATTCGATTCCCTGATTCCCGGTTATATACGCATACATAACAAGCCCACCCATATCGTGTACATGTCCCTATTGGGATGTGCCAGAAAATATGAGCCCCGTAATAAATAATAAAGCGATAAGGTATTAATATCAATTTCAGGATAAAGGTTAGCCTCGAGGATGTTACACGTTTTCGGTGTAACTGCCTTTGGGATAATTTTTCATGTCAGTAGGGTTAGGTTAGGTAGATTAATTTTCCTGGAAAGTTATGAAATAAATCAGAGAATGGCTCCGCGGGGACATAACTTAAATTGCAGAAGTTCTATATGGATCTAGGGATAGTTGTGGTATTATTTTATGTATATATATTTTTTTTATTTTTTTTTTGTATCTTGTATCTGCGGATATTTATCTATTTCTTGAGCCTCAAAATGTTATTATCTAACTAGATATACATGTATAGTCCAATATATTTATAATAGGGATAGTAAATTATCGTCATTAATCCTGACCCCCGTGAGTGAGGGCTTTCTATGCAATTAATTTATTTGAATGAGTATTGCCCGCCAAACGGAATGAACAGAATGTTTCCTCCGCGCCCCCATTTCTCACTTTATGAATCATTAAGGGCAAACGTCGTATCCGCTCAAAGGAAGCTATATATATATATATATTTTTTTTTTTTCGTATATCACAAAAGTGGTGCATCGCTATCGGACACGAAACCGGGCCTGAACCCCATCGTGTTGTTGCCATCATAGACCCGGGTTACATACGATTTTGAGGAGCAATGGGGAAAACGTAAATTATATAGATCCCCTCGGGGTTAATCACAAGCAATATGCAAATGGGGGCGCAGCTCATAGTGTCCGGCCTAGGAGGGGGCCACGAGAATCACGAGAATGTCATCTGTAAAGAAATATCGCGTGAAAGTTCATCATTATAAGGACTCGGTATCACTCACTCGAGTCAGGTTTTTGTTTTGTATTTTTGTTAATCAGGAAGCCCTTCCCGCAGTCCCTCAAAACACTGCGTAGGATTTCCTTAACGCATATACGTAGTTTCCTCCATATTCTGAACAGTCCCAAATAATATTGGTGAATCGTGTCACAAAAACTAGGGCAATAGGTTTTAAGGACTAATATCTCATTGATCTAGTCGTCTTTGTCTATTATTTCAACTTTGTTTTTAGAAACCAAATTCGGAAATTCGTACTGAACTTAATTTAAGGAGGCGTAGGCGTAAGACTGGAGCCACACTGGCTAGAAGTTCTAGAAGTTTCCTGAATAATGTTAAGGGTATATATACCCTTCGTTCGCGACTGTTTGTCTGTAAAACCATTATTCCTTCCTCAAGGGCCTGGCAACAAAACACTATCATTCTTTTTATTTATTTTTTGTCTTATTTATGAATCTGAAGCTTTCAGCCACCCACCCTTAAGATCTATACGCACTCATCCGAATACCGCGAGCATCCAGGCATATACCCCACCAAAAATCCTTTCGTCCTTCGATTTTTGGTATAATGTGAACACATATATTCCTTTTTTTTTTATACAATATTCATGGTCCAGTCACGAGACTCGCAGCTTCTGTTAACAGATACTTTTTTAGAGAAAATTCCGACTGGGCCTTATATTAAGAAGGACATCAAATGATTTGATTTTTTACTATATATACAAGATGCGGGGGAGGAAGAGCGCTAGTTTAACCAGAATAGTGTAAATTGACTTACTTTAGCTGGATGGATGTCCTTAATATAGAAACATTTCGGGGATGAAGGATGGGATTTGTATAGTTCGTATATGCCAACATCTAGGGAACGGAACTGTGGCTGATTTAGGGATTTTGTGGGGGAGAAATTTTTATTTTTCTATCGAAGATTTGTTCAGATCCCTCTCAATGAGGACTTCCCGGCGACGCTCCACGGTGTTCGGTAGAAGGATATAATGAGGTGATTTGGGTAATGAAGTGCCGCACCAGACTATGATCCTACCGAAGAAGCTGTTAGGGACTATCGGTAGATAGGGAAAAACAAATTCTATATCTTTCTATCCTGAGTCATTCTTTCCATTTTATTAGACCCACTAGGAGTCACTCTCGGTTCGGATTTCTTAGGAGCTGTTTATATGTATGTACATTTCGAAAATCGGCTGAATGTTATTAAGGGCAGTAACATTTTGGCTGGTGAGGAATCGGCCATTCGATTGCCCATGCTAAGAATAAAATAAACTGTGCCATATGGTGATTGACTAGACGGACTACGACTTTGAATAGACAAGAATTGGATGACCAAGAATTTTCTATAGAAAAGAAGTTCGTGTTAGTAAAATCTGTCCTTCTTGAGGCAAAAATAATTTATCATCCATTTACTTCGGATCTATTTTTTCAGTGAATGTGCTCCTACAGAATAGAATATGCATTGTATTATTAGAGTACGCTAAAACGATGAAAAAGTCACATGATTTTATCATAAAAGATTCATTAAAATATGGCAAATTTAACTGAATCTACTTTGCGTGATATACCTTGATAAATTTATTTCATTTCTGATCTAAATATCATAGGAACTTAGTTTTTACAAAATTTTAGCTCAGTATGCCTCATAACAAAATTTTAATCGACTAATAGCAGTTGAATAAAATTGTTGGTTTAAACAAAAAAATTGAGATTGTTATAAAAGCTGTTTTCGAAATTTATCATTAAAATTTTAATATTAATTAATAATAAATTATTGTGAAATTATGCATCGCCAAAATAGAAAAAACGACGGATTGGGTAAAAAATTAAAATTATTATTTTTATAAAATTTTTTTAATTATTTTAATTATTTCTAGATCATTGCATGCCAATGCCAGTCAGCAATAATACAAATAAAAATAATGGTGGCAATAACGTGCCCTACAATGGATCTTATAATCAAATTTATTCAGGAATACCACAAGGTCTTACAGCCGATATGATGGGGGGGAATGTTGAATTAAGCCGAGATATGCGCCCTCTAAGCTCTCCAGCTGGTAGTTCAAGTGGCATAAATTCTATGCCTAATAATGGTAATTGCAACATGGGAGCGGGAGGGTACCCTCAATCGCAAATACAGGGGGCTCAACCGATGAATTTCAACGGATTGCAACAATTCGGGCAAAGACCCTGGATGGGTGTTGCCCCAATGGGTTCGCCTGGGCCATTTCCGGCACCTGGGGGATATCCGGCACCTGGAATGTATTCGTACACTCCAATGCCCACATATCCTCCGGTCTATCCTCCAAACCCATACGGCCCAGGAATGGGCTGGAATTCGCCAGTCGTTACACCTACAATGCCTATTGGTAAGTAAATGTTAAATTTAACTAAATTTCCTTCATTTTTTAAATTATGGACAGCGAGTTCAGTCTTGCAGTTTTTACAATTACTAACCTAGATTAATTAGCTCAATTGCTTCATCTAAATCTAAATTTTGAAGATGGGGTATTTGAAATATAAAATGTTAATTTATGTATAGTAACGCATGATCTCAATTTTTCTTTCTTATAGATGGCTACCAAGGTTTTAATGGTGAGGACTTTAAAATTTTGGGATATGGTGCACCGAATGGCGAAGAACAACCATCCGCTCCTATGAACTTCCAAAACCCCCAGAATCCGGGAAATAACAATTCTGGGAGAAATTCCAGGATGCGCTAATTGAACAGATTATCCCCCCCCGAAATACCGATGTGTGTATTTCAAATTTTGTTGATAATTTTTGTTTATATGTTTTAATCACATTCCTTACATGATGTTGTTGTGATGATTTGTCTAATAAAAATGTTCATGAATTATTTCATTGAATTCGGTAAAATCCTTTTAGACCCCATATGCTTCTCATATTAATGTTTTTTTTTGTGTTTGTGATTTCTTCACTACATATTGCCCTACTTTAAGTAACTATGGATGAAATGTGACCATCCTTCGGACAAGTGAAGATATTTGTTGGGTTGGATTCTGGGGCCCGGATTATCGATTGTTCGCTTGGTTGGCTCGTCCTTTTTCCCCATATCCATTGGATGCCCCTCGGTATTGAATTACAAATAGCCTCAGGCAGTGCTTAGGGCTCCGTTGGCTAAATTTAGTGTTAGTTTGTAATATCTCAGCCGTGGTGCAGTCCCTTTTATTAGCTGCACAGGCAGCTATTTTATGTATACTTTATTGCAATCATCAGCGGAATTCTGTTGAAAATTTACCGAATCTACCAAATCTCTAAGCTAAGGGATTTATTCAGCAGGATAATGCTGTGACATATTAAAGACTTGTGAGGAGGACCTTTTTAATTGTTTGCCCGTTACCAAGGATATTCGTTGCTTCGGATTCTTGAATTCATCTCTGGGCAAAGTACATACTGATACTACTAATACTGAATTAGCTACGCTCTAGAAAAAAATTGAGTAATTTGACAACATTTAACCTTAACACAAAATTTCCTACATACATAATTTTTTTAATGATATATTTATTGTCTGAAAAAAAATTAACAGACAACTTTTGTAATAATAACTATTTCAATAATATTTACATAGGTATGTGACAAGTGTGAGAAATAATACCTTACTAATTTGTATTAAATAGGCTATGAAAATTAAAAGAAAAATTGTAGTAGCCTGTTGGTTGGTTAAATATCTCCAGAATTCATTTATTTTTGAAAACGTTTTCTATTTCGGATCACAAAAATGTAAAAAAGGACAAATTTTAAAAATTAACAAAAATTTAGGATTACATATTAATTACAAGATTTTACAAACCGGCTACAGGTAAGAGTTCTGGAACATAATTTAAAATGTTTTCTGATAAATGCATTTAAATAGTTTAAACCACCATGGATTCGAAGAATACCGGAATCTCAAAAAATATGGAGCTAACGATATTAAAGGTAGCCGCAAATCTTTACGGACGTTTTGGTTTATTGGGGACGTACAGCGGAAAGAAAAAAAAGGAACAATTATAAAAATGAACAAAAATTTACATATTACAAGAATTTGCAAACTGGCTACAGGACACAGAAAAAAAAGGAAAAATTATAAAAATGAACAAAAATTTACATATTACAAGAATTTGCAAACTGGCTACAGGACACAGAAAAAAAAGGAAAAATTATAAAAATGAACAAAAATTTACATATTACAAGAATTTGCAAACTGGCTACAGGACACAGAAAAAAAAGGAAAAATTATAAAATGAACAAAAATTTACATATTACAAGAATTTGCAAACTGGCTACAGGACACAGAAAAAAAAGGAAAAATTATAAAAATGAACAAAAATTTACATATTACAAGAATTTGCAAACTGGCTACAGGACACAGAAAAAAAAGGAAAAATTATAAAAATGAACAAAAATTTACATATTACAAGAATTTGCAAACTGGCTACAGGACACAGAAAAAAAAGGAAAAATTATAAAAATGAACAAAAATTTACATATTACAAGAATTTGCAAACTGGCTACAGGACACAGAAAAAAAAGGAAAAATTATAAAAATGAACAAAAATTTACATATTACAAGAATTTGCAAACTGGCTACAGGACACAGAAAAAAAAGGAAAAATTATAAAAATGAACAAAAATTTAGTATTACATATTACAAGATTTTACAAACCGGCTACAGGTAAGAGTTCTGGAACATAATTTAAAATGTTTTCTAATAAATGCATTTAAATAGTTTAAAACCACCATGGATTCGAAGAATACCGGATTCTCAAAAAATATGGAGCTAACGATATTAAAGGTAGACAGACGCAAATCTGTACGGACGTTTTAGTTTATGGCGATGAAGAGAAGTTACAGCAGACAGAAAAAAAGGAAAAATTATAAAATAATAATATTTAATCTTCTACTATAATTGTGAGACACATTTTATACACTTATGAATTTATTTATTTATTCATTGAAGTTATGTCCGAGAACGCACACAATTGTACCTATATTTTATGGAAATAAATCAAAAAATTTAATTTTTAGTTTTTGAATATTCGAGAAACGCAAAATTTACAAATATCTCGCTATTTGAGTTATTTCATATGTACATATGTCTTCTTTTGAGGCTCCGAGAGCTTCCTCGAAATAGGCGTAGTGTTGTATAAAGAAAAATAGAACATCTTGGATTTCAGAAAAAAAAACAATCTAATTCAGGATTTCATTTCCACAATTTTGCACACGTTGTATGTATGACAATGCACGTTACGCCCCTTTCAAATAAAAGTTTTTCTCAAAAAAAAAAAATATTTTCATTCCATTTACTTGTTTCTTTATATTGTATACTTATTTAATGTGGCATTCAAAAATAATGTTGAATTCATCTCTGGGCAAAGTACATACTGATACTACTAATACTGAATTAGCTACGCTCTAGAAAAAAATTGAGTAATTTGACAACATTTAACCTTAGCACAAAATTTTCCTACATACATAATTTTTTTAATGATATATTTATTGTCTGGAAAAAAATTAACAGACAACTTTTGTAATAATAACTATTTCAAAAATATTTACATAGGTATGCGACAAGTGTGAGAAATAATACCTTACTAATTTGTATTAAATAGGCTATGAAAATTAAAAGAAAAATTGTAGTAGCCTGTTGGTTGGTTAAATATCTTCAGAATTCATTTATTTTTGAAAACGTTTTCTATTTCGGATCACAAAAATGTAAAACAGGAAAAATTATGAAAATTAACAAAAATTTAGGATTACATATTAATTACAAGATTTTACAAACCGGCTACAGGTAAGAGTTCTGGAACATAATTTAAAATGTTTTCTGATAAATGCATTTAAATAGTTTAAACTTTAAACCATCGAAGAATACCGGAATCTCAAAAAATATGGAGCTAACGATATTAAAGGTAGCCGCAAATCTTTACGGACGTTTTGGTTTATTGGGGACGTACAGCGGAAAGAAAAAAAAGGAAAAATTATAAAAATGAACAAAAATTTACATATTACAAGAATTTGCAAACTGGCTACAGGACACAGAAGAAAAAGGAAAAATTTTAAAAATGAAAAAAAATTTACATATTACAAGAATTTGCAAACTGGCTACAGGACACAGAAAAAAAAGGAAAAATTATAAAAATGAACAAAAATTTACATATTACAAGAATTTGCAAACTGGTTACAGGACACAGAAAAAAAAGGAAAAATTATAAAAATGAACAAAAATTTACATATTACAAGAATTTGCAAACTGGCTACCCTACAGGACACAGAAAAAAAAGGAAAAATTATAAAATTGAACAAAAATTTACATATTACAAGAATTTGCAAACTGGTTACAGGACACAGAAAAAAAAGGAAAAATTATGAAAATTAACAAAAATTTACATATTACAAGAATTTGCAAACTGGTTACAGGACACAGAAAAAAAAGGAAAAATTATGAAAATTAACAAAAATTTAGTATTACATATTAATTACAAGATTTTACAAACCGGCTACAGGTAAGAGTTCTGGAACATAATTTAAAATGTTTTCTAATAAATGCATTTAAATAGTTTAAAACCACCATGGATTCGAAGAATACCGGATTCTCAAAAAATATGGAGCTAACGATGTTAAAGGAAGACGCAAATCTGTACGGACGTTTTAGTTTATGGCGATGAAGAGAAGTTACAGCAGACAGAAAAAAAGGAAAAATTATAAAATAATAATATTTAATCTACTACTATGATTGTGAGACACATTATTATATACTTATGAATTTATTTATTTATTCATTGAAGTTATGTCCAAGAACGCACACAATTGTACCTATATTTTATGGAAATAAATCAAAAAATTTAATTTTTAGTTTTTGAATATTCGAGAAACGCAAAATTTACAAATATCTCGCTATTTGAGTTATTTCATATGTACATATGTCTTCTTTTGAGGCTCCGAGAGCTTCCTCGAAATAGACGTAGTGTTGTATAAAGAAAAATAGAACATCTTGGATTTCAGAAAAAAAAACAATCTAATTCAGGATTTCATTTCCACAATTTTGCACACGTTGTATGTATGAAAATGCACGTTACGCCCCTTTTAAATAAAAGTTTTTCTTAAAAAAAATATTTTCATTCCATTTACTTGTTTCTTTATATTGTATACTTATTTAATGTGGCATTCAAAAATAATGTTGTTGAATTCATCTCTGGGCAAATTACATACTACTAATACTGAATTAGCTACGCTCTAGAAAAAAATTGAGTAATTTGACAACATTTAACCTTAGCACAACATTTTCCTACATACATAATTTTTTTAATGATATATTTATTGTCTGGAAAAAAATTAACAGACAACTTTTGTAATAATAACTATTTCAAAAATATTTACATAGGTATGCGACAAGTGTGAGAAATAATACCTTTCTAATTTGTATTAAATAGGCCATGAAAATTGAAAAAAAAAAAATTATTCAGAGTAGGCCTTGTTGGTTCAATGTCTAAAATTTTCACAGAATTGATTCATTTATTTTTTGGAAGTCTTATGTTATAGTCGGAGAAAATTCTAGAGTTTAATTTTTATAAAATTAATTTATTTTGGTAAAGAATTATATTGATAATGTCTTCGAGAGATAACAAATCCAGGACTAATGCTGCGCAGAAGGAAAATGATGGAAAAGAAGTAGAGGATAAATCCCGGCGCCGGCGAAGTCGGAGCCGCAGACGTAGGAGCCGAAGTCGCCGGAGCCGCAGTCGGCGGAGCCCCGGTGGCAACCGGAATCCCAGCAGCAGAAGGCGTAATAAATCGAGAGCGCGAGATTTTTCGTAATTCTGGCGTCTGTTTATTAAAAAAAAAAAAATTTAAGTATTCTTTATAAATAAATTCTAATGGGTGGTTATCTACATACAAATGAATTTTATTTTCGAAATTTTATAAACAGCACAAATTCCCTCAGCATTTTTCCAAGTTTTCAGCCCATTGAGACTGGATCCACATGCTCTGAAGAATCTATGTATGTATATTCCCAAAATTTCAGAAACATTGTTGATCTGGCATATTTTACCCGAAAGACATCTCTTTTTTTGTGGCAGACAGAAGAAAACTTTGTCCGATCTGCCTCGAGGAAATTTTGTTGATTAAACGCTAAAGTCCTCTCTACCAAGTTTATTCCATTTGTGGGCGGTTCGAGGACCAGTCGATGAACTCGCACGCAATGTGTGATTACACCCACTTGAAACATGCCTTGGAGGTTCAGGGAAATTAATTTCGACGTCCACGACTTAATACGTTAAGATGTTTTGGGGGTTTGTGAAAATGTACTTCGTTCCGTCCTCTGGAGTCCATCAATATGGACAGAGCTAGTTCGACTTGGTTCTGTTTCTTGTACAAGGACAGATCCAAAAATAAATCTTTTTCTCGTGTTTTGATCACGCTCGCTTTATTGGAAATGTTTTTTATTTTTTTTTATTTTGTGTTTTTTTCGTTAGGGCACATAATTCGCCAAAAGTCCAATAAATTGCCGTCGTCACTCGCGTAAAGGCCCTAAGGGCAAGTCCAGAAGAACCAGGGCAGAGCTCTCATCGTTCTGAAATGAATCGTATTTGGTCCTGGTCGGTAGTCCTTTGGCCTCAGCACTTTTATTTTTTGTGACTTTAACAGCCATCGTAAAGCGGACGCATTAAGGCAAGTTTCCTTCAGCTTTGTTGCAATTTCAGACTGTTAACTTCCTAAAGGAAGGACAGTCGCGCGGAAATTTTTATTGGAAGGCTGAGTCCACTCTGCAAATATCAGTTTATGTATATAGCTTTTCTTCTCAGTCATGTATCGCAGTTTGCGGGGGTTTTCTGGGGTTTCAGGGGTTTCACGGGTTTCGGGGTTTTAAAGGGGTAGTACATATATTGAGGGATTGTCTTTCCAGAATTTTAAGGAGAAGATTTATGGATTTTATGTAAAATGCAAAAGTTATTAGAAATATGATGAGAACGTTGCTGAAATTCTTTTTTTTTTTTTATGATTGACCCAATCCGCATTACAACATCTGTTGAATAAAAATGAAGTTGCTTATTCAGTCCTTAAAAGCATCAAACAATTATTTATTGTATAATACAACACATTAAAATAACAAAATAATAAAATAGGTAAGTTAATAATATTCCATATTGACTCTTCTGTATTCCAAATATTGATAAGAAAGAAAAAATAACTGTACTGTTTTTAAAAACAATCGATTTTAATGTCTACATGGATTTTACGGATATTGAAGTTTAACACTATGGCATCTTTTCTACCGTAACATAAAAATATTTTTGTTTTGTGTACAGTAGCATAAATTAATTATTTCGATTAAGGTGGGTTCGAATTCAATTCAAATGGCATAATTTCGATCATTTCATGTTCAAAAACAGGGTAGCGCCGAAATGATGCAACTCAAACCGAACATTTCAGTGATAGTTGTGATTACATATTTCAGATAAGTTGCTGAAAAGTTACTGTTGTGCCTTAAGGGGAAAATGGCACATTTATTTATTATTTCCATTTTTATTATAAGTTCTTTTTAATACTATAAAATAAGCTATATTATTTCTACAACAAAGGAATCGCACAATTATCTTGACATTTCCCAACTATTTTCATTTCAAATGATTGAAATGATTGAAATAATGTTCGAAAGAGATTTCGCACACACCCTGTACATTTTCGTTTCGAAATCAAGACTCTTAAATTTAATCTTTTACGATAAAAGAAAGCCATTCAAAGCTCAAAATGTAGTTCATAGCATCTACAAAGATACGGGGGTAGTCATGTATCTGGGTTTCGACAATTTTTTTATTTGGAGAAATAAGTCGATTAAAATTTTTTTTTTATACGTCATATAATTACTTCGGCAGCGTCTTTGAAAATGGTCGAACCTTTTTGGAATTAACTTGATATAGTGGGGGGTAGTGGAACTATTTCAAGCTCCGAATACAAAAGATATAATATTGATATAGTGCCTCAAAAGAATATTTGTTGGCACCTCATTAGTCTTTTTGTGACAATTTTCATCAACCAGAACATGTAAATATAAATCCCAGCTTATTTACTGATCCCATCATTTGATCAATTGTAACCGTTGACAAATCCTAATCCTAAAATTTCATTCCCTAGTAAAGATAATAATCTGTGGCCTTTTCCGTCGATGGTTCATTAGCAATTCAATAATTAGCTTACTTTATAGGATTTTGAAGGGGTTTAACAAGTCATGTCACAATATATCGGACCCAAAACCAATGTGCAATTTCAATGAACCACATTAGGCGCATCTTAATAGGAATTTGCAAATGAAAAGGAGATCTGAGAGTTAGGAGCATAATCGATTTAGTTCCGATTTCAATCACCTTTCACTTTTGACGAAGGTGATGATTCGATGTAGGACGACAGGTTGAGGTATGATTTATTTATAGAAAAAAATTAATCCCTTTTCCAGAGCTCGAAGTAATGCGGTACGATAAAAGTTACCACAGCATGCTAAGGTAGGAGAGAGGGGGGGAAAAGTTTTACATAAAATTCCGCCATTTGGGTCAGTTCATTAAAATTGCATTCACCTCTGCCGGGGGGGTGGGTCGTTTATTTTCTTAGCGCATTGTATTTCAGTAGGTAATAGACCTGGTTTTATAGAAAACATGACACGCTGCCCAGGACGAACAACTGCCTAAACCTGGTTCTACATATACTGCAGAGCAGTCGGTGCCTTTCGCCACTCCAGAAGACCCACATAGGGTTCCTTTTGAACACAACTAAATCCTCCTAAGAGTATGGACGTGGGGTTTTTAGAACACAAATTTGAACGGGTCCGGGTAGTGCAACCCCGGGCATTTTGTCTCTGCCCCCCCCTAAGTAGGTTTATGGTTCCTGAACACGCACGGTTTAAAACTTCCGTTTCCCCGGTGGTGGTGTAACTTTTTTAACCGTCGTCGCGCTGCAGAGGCATACGTCCATCGCGCGGTGCAGACAAACCATGCGGAAAAGGGTTAAATGACCCGCGCGGATTTCCATGCAGAGCGCCCCAAAGTGTTATTGCCCTGCGGCTCCTTCATGCCAAAGGGCATTAACTTCTTAGGCCAACTTAAATGCAGTTCTGATGTTCTTTCTCGTTCACCAGTAAAAGCCGCCCCCAGGCCCTCTCACAGGGTAGCGCATAATTTTTGCCGATGTCTCGTTTCTCGTTCCCTTAATTTTCTATCCACTTCTAAATTGAAGCGAAAATGTTACGCAAGTTAAGATAGTGGGTGCTATAATGATACTGGATTTAAATTTTTACAGATAAATGCCCTAACTTTAGTCACTGCGCGAGATTTTTATGTCCTCGCTACGATAACTAATAGATGCGTCGGATTTGAGTAATTTTGAAAGGGATCGATTGGATGAGATTTGTCAATGGTAGTAGAAGAGTGATAGAAGTTGACTAATTTTGGTATCACCGCACCCAGGGACTGGATTTAGCTTTTTAAGAGAATTCTACTTTCTAGAGGTATTTTTAGAAATATCTATAACCAAAGCCTAAATACAAATAGACATAAAAGCTTTTTATAGTTTTTTCCTCCCCGTATAGAAGTACTAAAAATAAACGTAAGTATCTATTCTAGAATAGAATAGCTTCTTAATCAGTAACGTAAAAATAAAAAGTTCTATTTCGGAATAATAAAATAATAAGGACATATAAATTTATGTTTCGAAGTTACATATTATGGTTTTTCTTTAATTAAAACATTTACTGCTATTTGACTCTTAAAAACACAACACTTTCTAAAATTGTTTAAATTGTACTTAAGTGGTGATAGGATATTTATATGTGTTTATTTCAATATAAATTAATTTATGTTCGCAATTTTAATTTCTAATATTAAAACACAAGGCAACGACAGTTTCCTTCTGGACAAGTAGGTAATATAATGTACATATGTATGTATGTACATATGTATGTGTAAAGTTTACATTTTTTTTCGTAGATTCAGGATCTAAAATTGTAAATATTTTATTACATAATGTTTTCGAGCAAAATAGGGTCAAAAAGTGAGAAAATGTGTACTTTGACCAATTTTATAAATTTGTTCGAAAATGTGTAGTGGAGCTTTGAAAAAATTCATGACGTGTTTTATGGGAAGCATGTACTCGTATGTATTTAAAGAAACTTTTCCTACACTGATAACCATTCAATATTTATTGTATGAACTAAATTCGTTTAAGAGAAAAGTTAATTTAAACGAATTGCCGTAGGTTTTCTATTTTTATGTAATCACAGAGTGTCTGAATTTGCATGTAGCAAGGTAGGCTCTTATTACGTTCGGATATATTTTAAAGCGCTTTTCAATAATTCTCAAAAATGCATTTTTTCGTGGATTTGGAGTCGTATTAAGAATCTCAAAAATTACATAAAATAACAATTGTTAAAATTGAAAAGGGTTTTGATCAGCCAAATTTCGTAGCTTAATGTAATAGGCCTAACTTAATTATATTCTAGAATTTTATAGATAAAAAAATGAGTCTTATTTTGCTTCACCCCTTTATATTCCGCATAATTTGAAGTAAATTGATACAGAAGATGACAAGGATAGAAATAACTCGGATATTTAGTTCCTTTCCTAGCAACAGTTCCGGCAATATTTCAAGGCACTCCAAGACACTTGGTAAATAGGATCCAATATCCTTGCTCCTTTCTTGTTCCATCCAAGCCCATTTGCCAGAATTATACTCATCTTTGCTCTGTCTACCGGTTGGCAACAAAATCTCAGTCTAGGACGTCACGTCAGTTATACACGCGTTTTGTCCTTTCATCCTTTTTCATATCTTTAGATCTTGCACGATGCCACTTCATTCCGCACCTCCTCAGTCCTGGCTCCGATCAAATATATTCATTCATTCCATCCAATCCAGCTCTTGGTTTTTCGCGTAATTTCTAGCTCAGAAGTTTGTATAAAAGTGTAATTGCGTGGCAGCCAATTTCTTGCGACTTACCTCGAAATTTATTCCCCTATAGAATGCAAAAAGTTTTAAAGATACTCCAGGACTGTATAGTTGTCTTGGATACCCGGAGAGGGCATATGATAGTGTCACTTCCAAGGACTTTAATTTTTTTTTGCTATTTTTTTATTTTTGGTGTTGCTGGTGCACTCTTCCATTCTTTTGTGCAGTTTAAAGTGTCTGAGGAGAATGTTTTAAGGATCTTTCGAATTATAGTCCATTGGGTGCTCGACGAAATAAATTTCGACACCACTCCGCCTTCGGAAGTTCTGGCTTAGAAGAGGCCTGGTGGGTGTAGGTGGTGCTAAGTGAATCAGGAAAACGATAAGTAAGTGAAAAGGCTTTCCTCGACTATAAATGGGGAAATAAGTTGAGCCAAGCGTTTTTTTTCCCACCCTCACATTGGGCCTCCTCCCTATTTCTTCGCCGACGAAATATTCCTTCTTTTGCCATGACAATTTTGTAAATGGCGTCACTAGGACTTATAAAGTGATGACTCTATAGAGGAAGACGGAGGGAACCCACTCCGCACTTTTCCTGTAAGATATTCAAAGGAAGTCGAGATAACGATATAATATATATATGTATATATATTTTTTTTTTGCGAAAATTTTTGCCCGACCTGACGAACCCCCGAGGGTGGGTTAAGGAGAAAGAAACCTTAAACCACTTCCTTTCACGTTACTAGCATAAGTACACCCCCCTACCCCCATGTTTGCCCTAGCAACGCAATATAGCGCCGCCAGAGGAGCCCTTGAAGCTACCCTCCGTCTGCGGATTTAGTTTTCTTTATTAGTTTTAAAAAGTTGTGCGGAATGGTGACTTAGGGCAGTTATCTTAAGAATCAGACTCAACTGAGAGATAACCATAAAGACGTAAGAGTCCCACTTACACCATTGAGAGGGTTTTGGTATACTGTTGGTTTCCTTATCCACAAAATACGCCGAAAACATGTGTAATATTATCTTTCTTGAACTAGTAAGGTATATAATTCAAGGATTATTTTAACCTTGGGGGATTTATGTCGACAATCCAGTAAATTGTGGCGGCTTTCCACGTCCTATCATTCGGATCAAGGAGATCAAATCATAACACTTTTCAGACTTTTTTTTTCTTTATTGAAACAATAACTGTTGCTAGACTCAGGGTCGCCGAAGTAATAGAATGAATGAATTACAAAAAATATGCGTTTTGGTAGATTTTACCACGCAGAAAAAAGGGTTCATATGTATTTTATTTGTTCTCTCACAGAATATAAACTGCTCGACTAATTTCCACAAGTGAAATGTTGAGGGGATCCACATCTTTGAGATTTTGTTATTAATACTTCTTTATTGAAATATTACGAGTACATGTTTTAAGAAGTTTCGCTAATTTGCGTAATATAAAATAGTTAAATAAGTGCATTATTATCCGTCTATCGAAAGCCTCATAAAAGAAAAAAGGCGTCTTTTAAATTAATGTACTTTTAGAAAATAACTTTAATCCAAAATCGATGACTTGAGGATTTTCGTCCAAATGAGCTGCATTATAGTATTTTTAAAAAATCTAAATAAAAAAACAAATTCCTTTTCAAAATATTAAAGGTTTAAGAAAGCAATTCTTGCTCTCAAATTGCCTCTGGAATAATCTCGGATAGTAAATATGTATGTATATGTATATTATATATTGGCTGCCAATTTAGTTACAAATTATCCTACTATGCCTAATTAAATATGTGTATATAAAGGATAAAAGATTTGTAAAAAATGTATATCATTTTCAGTTTTGTTTGATTAAAGCAAATTTTATTACAAGCCTTCAATTAACTTCACACACATATGTATGTTTGTATGTTTATGCCAAATTTGCAAGTTGACAATGCAATATAGTATAATTAATATAGTTCTAAATCCAACATGGCGGACGCCCCAAGATGGCAGCTTATTTTTTTCTTCACAACCTCATTGACATGGGTATCAAATAAAATGAAAGTGTTCGATAAGTATGTAGACTTCAATAAAAGTTGGTTTAAACAAAAAAATTTTCAAATAAACAACTTATTTAAAAAAAAAAAGCTCTAGAAAAGTTTTATTGTGTCCCCTATTTCGGTGCACACTTTTCATTTGGGTGCATCTTTTAAACCGCGTTTAGCTAAAGAATACTCGCTGAAGAACGCTTGAGGCGTAGAAGAACTCTCATTTGGTTTTGTTTTGCAAAATATCCGAACAATGGCGAATAAGCGTTATTCCTTCAAGCGAATACTTTGGGGTACAGAAGAATAAGAAAGTGCAATTAGCAGCATGCACGTAACATAACCCACCTACTCATTTTCATTAATGGACATCTTAACTTTACTATTGTTGTCAATGGAATTTCTTTTTAACAAAAATGCCAGAGTTTGTGCGTGCCAACTCCATTTCAAATTCAGATTGTTCGAATTTCCATTTGTGGAAAAATGTTTTCCAATTTGAAAAAGTGGGGGGGCACTGTAATGAGGCTCTTATAACCGTTCTCAATTGTGGGTGGTATGTAGCACCAAAAAGGAGATTTCGCGGGGGGGGTATATCTTTAGGTCGGAATTGTGGCAGGAGGCGTTTGGTGTAATTCTCAAGGAATCCCTAGGTTCCAACAAAAGAACTTCGACGGGGCACTTTGCCTGTCCCTAAATCGAGCGAAATTGGAGACTTTTGCAAATCAATTTGTGAATATCGGGTGTGGCGCGGGGCTGTAACAAAAAGAGGAGACTTGTGGTATAAGCGCCTGGTTTAACCATATGGTCCCCAGTGAGCCCCATTGGGATTGGAGCCTCACTACGGCTGTACTAATGCAATTATTTAACTTTTATGAGATGAGAGACCGCGCACCGCCCTTCTCCTTTATTATATCGATTGGAAAAATCTTAAAGAAAAGAAATATAAAAAAAAAACCATACATCTTGAACGAGTTGGTCGAGAAATGAACACGATAAAGGCGTCAGGGGCTCCAAAACTTGTACAGTCGTATAGCTGAGTGTATGGGGGCTCTTTGGTCCATGGTGGAAAGGATTTTTTTTTTCATGGGTTATGCCTTCAAATCATGGGGGCCCTCGAGGGCTGTTTTTCATTCGAAGAAGAGCAACTGAAGCAAAAAAATCGCCACAGCTCTTGAAGGGTTAATACCCGCGGGACAAGAACTGACTTGAGTAGCTTATTTTTGGGGAATGCGCGCTTTTAAAATTGCGCAAAAAAATCCTCTGAGAATAATACCAATTTTTTTTTTTGGGGGGGAAAAATACCCAAGGTCATATCACCACGGGGGGTATGCTGCTGCAGCCAGTCGGGGCCGGTGATAGGGCAAGGATTTTCAAATTATGAAAAGGCTCTCTGATTGCCTCCTATTTCGTGAATAAGAAGCTCATTGGGGAGGAAAATGGTATTGGTTAAAAACTTTAAACCGCCCCCGCACCAGTGCAGACGGTATTATTCAAGTAAACTTTTCCCTTTGAAATTGTTTATCGTACTGCACGCTCCTTGGTCGCCGGTCGGTTGAAAAGGTGTAATAACCCAAAAAAAAAAACAAAAAATGTGATACCATCAAGCAACTCAATCCGCCTGGTTGAGCTTCGTGTTCTGATAAAAAAAAGAACCTTCTTGGAAGGAAAGACCACCCGCGGCAAAAAGGATCGCGTGCCCGAAGTCTATTGAACCCCAAAACAGGAGCCCTACCTCCTTCTTGTAACGAATTGCCTTCTCAAAGAAATGGGGGCTCACATGCTTTGTCTATCAGTGCACGAGTAAGAAATCTAAAATTCGCTTTTCCTGCGATATGATGCACTTGATGTTCGATATAGTCGCTGAGGATAAACCTTCTCTCGACTCTTCCGTACGTGGGGTTCCCATAGCCCTTCTGGCACGAAATATTGCTTTAGCTAAAAAATTTACATTCTTATCTTCAACCTTCGCGAAATTTTTCTGTACCATGCAAAGAAGGGCGGAATTTTTATACGGTTCTAATATAAGATATTCATGTTCAGTGCACCCACGGGCACAATTATTATATGCATGCACATGCAACTTTTGAGCGGTGGAGGATACATTCCGGGGTTGCAGATAAAATTGGTATAGGCCCTCCCCCTTTAACGTACATACATAGATCAGAGGAGTCGAATATGTGGAAAATTTGGAAGTTGGTGGAAGAAATACGAAGATTTATAGTAGGGAAGCGCCTTAAATAATTTTTCTACAGAAAATTGCTGGCAGGCGAGTCATCTCTAATTGGAATCAACGTTTCCTGGCACCTATCCCCATTTTTCTTAGAGGTAATTTTCTGGATTAACACCACGAACGACCTCAAAAACATTATTGTTCCGTTCTTAAAATCTGACTATTTGAACGCCCTTAGCGTTCGATTAATATGGGAGCACCACACCAAGAGTAAAACAAACATGAAATAAGGTTTCTTAATAAAGTGTTATAAACTAATTTTAAACTTTATTTAATTTAAAAATAGTTAAGAAATAGTGCTTAAATGGTTATATAGATTCACTGCCAAAAAATCAGAAAAAAATCATGTCGTTCAAACATTTGTATATATAAATTTTTCTTAGTTAAATTGGTAAAATATGATCCTGGCTTTTTTTTGTTAATTTACGTCCTCCATCTATCATGTGGTCCAACGATTTTTAATTATGGGGTTTTCGAATATTTTTCACGGTCATGTAAATCTTTTCACCTTTCGTTCGTAAATTCATCATGCAGGGGAAGTTAATTATATTAGTGCACATAATGAGTAAAATTGTGATTGATGGTCTATCAATACGACGAATTTTCGAAAGCGCACTATGTTAGTCTTTAGTTAATTGATAGATCATGGTCAAATTTTAAAATATGTTTTTAGTTTTTAACAAAAGGTCAAGTTCAAGGTTTATTTGATGTATATCGAGTCGGTAAAACCGATTTTTTGTGTTAACTGAAACATCAAATAAACGAATAAAAGTTGAGTTTAATTTGTAAATGAAATTTTAATTTTAATTTAATTATTTTTTAAAAAGTAAATTCAGTTCCATGAGTTAAATTGGTATATAAATGTCGTAGCGTTTAACTAGTTTTTTTGCATTATAATTTCTTATAACGATTTTAAAATTTTTAAAATTTCCCAGAGACGTACCTTTCAAAGACCACGACCCTTCTAACATCCGTTTAAAAAGCTAAATAGATGACCTGCCCTACTGTAAAAACGCCAAAAAGCTCTTCTACTGTATTCTCAAATCTATGGAAGAAACCCTTTGGAAAATCTGCTCCATTGCAGCTTCTAAGTGTAAGATACCGCGTACAAATTCAAAATGATGTTTTTTTGTTTTTGTTTCTTTGTGTTTTAGATGACGAGAGAATTTTCCGCCGCCAGTTGGTCTAAGATAGGCACTCAGGAAAATCTTTGGAGACGTTTACTCAATTATGACGTTGAGCTTAAGTAAGTACCCGGAAAAGTACTGGCGAGAGCCAAGATTTGATTTCGTTTAATGAATGGTATGAGGAAAACCGATAGACTACTAAAACGCAAAAGCTGCGAATGGTTCCCCTTTTCCTGTAGAAACATAGGGAATACATGCAAAGCCGGATTTCGCGATGGTAGGAAAGTTCTAAGATATTTTGAAGGTACCACACCTCTACGTTCGGAAAATTGTGTAGAAATAGAGAAAAGTTTCCTATTCCACTTCGCATGGGGGGCTAGTCGCCCTTTTCTCGAGGAGACATCACTCAGTTTTATTCTAGCCCTAGAATCTGTCTGAAACTCTGAAACGAGGAAATATTGCTTTATTAGAGAAGCACCACCGAGCTCGGTTTCGTGTGAAATTCACTCAGAGCGTATATAGTTTATTTTTTTTTTTTTCCACAGTTATAGAAGCTTTTTTCCCGATTTTCGTGTATGCAGCGGATCACACAGGAGGAAATGGGACTGATTTTTCGACTGATAAAAAGTGTCATGCTATCGTAAAGCACTAAGATAGTGTTACCAACTTTTGGAATATCTTAGTTTTTTGTTTTAGTAAATAAATTATTATTTTTACTAGTTTTAATTAAATTTTAATTCCACTGGAACTATAAAGAAACCATCTTTTCCTCCAAATTTTAAAAGTTAATCGAGTAGTACATTCAAAATTTTTTAAACAGTATTTTAGTCTAAATGCACTAAGTTTTATATATTTTGTATTTAAATTTAAATTGCGTATATGTACATATGCGTTTTAAATATTACTGGTTTAAAATAATTTATACAAATGATGTAAATGATATAAACGCAAATGTCCCATCACGTCATGATTTTAAGAAAAATAGGTTTTGAAGAGTATACAATATAATATTTTGAATATTTTTAAAAATTCATAACAATATATTATTGATTATCATAGGAGCTTGTAATGTCGCTCAAATAAAAGTTTGAACCTTCAGTTATTATATTGAAATACTAAAGTCCTAAAGTTTTTCCGAAATACTCTATGAATTTCACTTTTCTCTGTTAACAAATTACTTCATACAATTGATATACCTAGTGAATGAAAATCACAAGTAGCCACACTCGTGAAAAATTAGTTCCCTAACATGTTTAGTAAGAGCCATAGAATTTTTCTATTTTATAAATCTAGATAAGGACTTAGGCTTTCTTTTCACAATGTTATGATCACTTTCCACGAAATTGTTAATTTTTAGTACAATTTTTAAATACATATGCTTAGAATACGATATATTTTAATTTTTATCCTACTTTTCTCAAAAATTTGTCGTGATGGAAACAAACGAGTGATTAGTTATCATTAAACAAAACAAAAAAAAATCATTTCATACAAGGTATCAAGAAAAAGGTTATATTTTGTAAACCAGTATATTTATTTTGATTTTCGTTAATTCATCCAAAATCTTACTTAGTCTTAAATCTTCTTCAGTTAATGAAGAATTATGCACTGTATTATAGATTTTTACAGATTTTTCCGAAATTGCGTTCAGGGTGATATCTTAGCCGACACAAAGTTAATCGAAAATGGCCATTTTGAAGTTGCATATTTCAAAAACGGTTCAAGAAGTTTCAAAATGATTTCGAATTCACTTTTCAACGATACTCCACACGATAGGGTAAGTACGCCCTTCCCGCTTTTTCAAAATGGTGGCCAAATGGGCGAGGGGTCTTTCAACCCCGAAAAACGAGTTTTACACTTACACTGACCCCCTAATGCATAAAAAAATCTTGTCGTACCAAAATTTTTACAAACCCTTATTTCGTTTTATGTACATACATATGTATACATAGTTTAAAGTTTAATGGTAATATTTTTTTTAATGTTTTCATAGATTATCGAGATCTTCTGACTAACCAGGAAGTGGGCAATTAATAATTAATTTTTTTGTTTTCTTATATGGCAATACTTCAATGAAATTACACCCTCATTTGTTTATTTTCCAGCATAAAGGGCGATAACTTTGGTGTGTTAACAAAGAAAAATATGGAAGTTGGTGCGCAGCGTCGAACATTTGTTTTCCCTGACCTCTCCCGAATATTGTCGGTTTGGTGTCGTTATCTGGGAAAAGCTTTTCCACCCTGAGTCTGTATTACATGTTTCTGAGTTTGGGGTAGTGTAGTTGTGCTGATGGAGCCCCTCTGTGCAGCCCCACAGTCAGTCAGTAGAGGGCCCCCCTTTATGCCGAGGAAAGCTTGACGATATCTATCACAAAAGTATCTCAAATAATATACCCTCGGAAAAACTCTTCTCCAGTTCGAAACAGCAGAACCCTGAGAATTTTCATTCTATTCCGAAATCACACTCAGTAAGTTGTCCGAGGCGCGAATAAATGGTTGTGTCCGCGGAGGGATATTTGCGCGCGAACCTTATCTATTCAAATAACAATTTTTAAGTATTTTGAGAAAGAGTTAAAAAAAAATATTTTTTGTTTTGTTTTGAGGTTTCCCAATAAAATAGAAAAAAAAAATACTTAACTAATAAATGCAGGAGGGTGCTATTTTGATTAAGAAAATCACTATTAAGCGAAAAGATACAATTAACAGATATTTAAGATATTTTGAGTCTTAATGTGAATATAGAAATTATAATGTGAAGGAGTGTGATACGACGACGACGTCTAGTGTATAAAAGGATTTTATAAAGAAGGAAAAGCGGGGCCCCATTCAGCCACCGTAAAGACGACGAAACGTCCTTCTGGCGCCGGTTGCTCTCCAGGTGTAATGAAGAATCACCTCGCGAATACGCCGCTTTTGAGGGTCTCAGTCTAGTTTTTCGAGTGTAAAATAGGAGTGAAAAATTAAAAAGGGAAATTAGATTATTACGTAGAAAAATCGCGTCGAGTGCATATTGTTAGTTGACGAGGTAGTTAACCAGCGGCACAGGTCGTCCGTGGTCTGTATACTCCTGCTCTTAGGGTAGTGTGGTCCGGCTTTAGTGTGCCTGAGTCTTACTGTTCTTGAGAATATTCTAAGTGAAGTGATTTGAATTTTAAAAAGATATGCAAAAAAGTTGGTGAAGAAGGCTTTCATACTGGATGATAGTGTGCCTGCTTTATGCTATGAAACAAGAATAAAACGTATGTATTTATGTGAAGTATATTTCGATTTATGTATAAAATATTTTACTGAAATAACCTTGCCACTTTAATATTCCTAGAGTGACCAGACTCAAAATGGACAGTACGAAAAATTCTAATATATGAACTATCCGAAAAGGGGACCACCCTTTGAATCTTTGATCCCAAAATATCTTAAAAATTCCGAAATTCCGTGTTGAATGATTCGCATAATTTGTCCATTTAGCCGCTTTTATTCATAGTACCCTTGTCGGGTTTCGTGTAACCCACGGGGACCGATATCACCATCCAAAATGGCTCAGAAGACTTGAAATTCTGTAAAAATTTAATTTTTCCCCAGTTTTCAGGCAATAACAAGTTCACTTCATAGTCTGACCGAGATTTTTCTTTTCTCCCCCTTATACAAGTTGTTTTCCGTCTTCCGTTTTTAGGGGCCCCACTATCCAAGGGTTTGAAGGGCGTAGGAAGAACCCACAAGTTAAAAGTCATCTAATCTTAACAAAGGACCCCCAAACTTGCGGATTGCATTAGGCATTTTAGCCTCGGTTTTCGTTAATTTTTCAGGCGATTCCTTGAGTTATGGGGATTCCTTAAGGAGAAGTAATTGTTTGCCCTCAATTTATCTTCATCTTGCAAGACGCCTCCGCATGTTTTTGGGACTGCCCCATCACCTACACCTTCTGGAACTTTTCCCTTATATTTTTTATTGCAGTTTTATTGCTTCTTCTCTAACTTTTTTCTTTTTGCACTTTTGTTAAAAGAGCCGCTCATCGAAGATAAGAAAGTGAAAAGAGCGGTGTCTTTTATACGAAGACTCCTTAAGTCTCAGGGAAAATTAATCACCTTCTGGTGAATGGACGGATCTTAAAAGTTTTAACTTAATGCGGGAAATTGAAGATATTTTTAAGGGAAATTAAAACGTTAAGATTTACTATGTATGTTTGAACGAATGGCACTTATTTTTAGAGAAAATAAGAGGATCGTTTGATTGAGGTTAGTGAGGTGAAGAGGATTTTAGTGGTGAAGAAGCTCTTTTAATGGCATTAAAAACTCTTTAGAAGTTGCCTTTAATGATTCTGCAAAGTCGCACTACGTGTGACCTATATCTTTTCTTAATTTCCTGCTCTTTCTTTAATGTCTACGCAATGTCTTTCGAACCCAAACATAAAATTTTGTCATAGTTCCTAACAACAATAACATAAATCTTAATAACTTTTCAACGACTGAAGATATCGATCTAATTTTTGTTTTGATTGAAATTTCTGGGTAGGTAATATTTTTTTTTAGTTTGAAAAAACTTTTTAGGGTAAAAGATTAAGATATTAAACCAAATAATTTGTAGGGTGCAAAAGCAAGAGCAAGAATACGCGGCAGCTTATGTCGGCATTTTTGGCAATCAAAATAATTTGTTTAGAGATTGGGAGATTTTTCGCGATTTGACTGGAGTTATGTTTTTCCTTCGGGTGTGTTTTTCTATTTTATCTTTTCAGTAAATACGCAAAAACATCTTGACTGTAATTTTCGTATAAATTTAATCACCCACCATAACGACTTTATACTCTGTAACTTAAAAAATTTCTGTTGAGTATATTTTGGTTTTATCTTTTCTTTACAACCCCATACAATTATTCTTTTTTGTGATGAACAAGAATTTAACAAAGAAATATTGTTGTTTTGAGTGAGGATACCTTTTTGCGAAAAAAGGTTTTTTTCTTTAGGGTATACTTTTGAAAATTAAATCCTTCTGATGATTTGGGAAAATATGTTCTCTGGTTTTCAAAAAAGTTTGTTAAATTTTGGCTTCACTGTTCAAATTAATTTCGACACCATTTTGAAATTAACGATTTAAAAAAAATGCAAGGAATCAATTTTTGTAAAAATCGTATATAAGTAATTTTAAAATATGTCCTTTATAAGATAACTCACATAAACTTAGAGCACTTCAAAGAACTAATAAATTCAACAAGACACGAGAAATAAACTCTCCGGCTTAGTTGTCTTATCGCTCATTTTTATTTACTATAATACGAGGAATGTAGGAGAAAAATAGTTAATAAATAAGAATCTTGTTTTCTAATAAAATTTCTTCGGATAAAAGTTTTATCAAAAATAAGCAGAGACATGTGGCCGCATTTTTGCCCAAAAGTATCTTAATTGAACAGATAGAGAAAGGTTTCAAAGTTTCGCGTGTCTTAAAAAGTTTTGCTAAGATTAATCATAAACTTGTTTCTTCTTAAAGTAACTTTTATACCTTCTTAATTAAGGTCCAATCGCTACAAATTTATTTAATATCAGGCAGACGACACAAAGTTGATTAAGGGTAGATGGACAAATTTTACCCAGAGAAGAGAAACCGGAAAACTTATAGTCTTTATTTTATAAGTTATTTGCAATTTAAAGACGTAAAAAAGTTAAATTTGTGAAAGGACTAGATGATTTTTGGTAGCTTAACTTGGTTAAGATGAAAAATAATTTTAAACTTTAGAATGACGGATAAAGGAAGTAAGTTTTACAAGCTTAAAGATTTACCGTCTTCAAACTTAAAAGAATGCTTTTAGCGTTAATAAAACTAGACAATCAGTGATAAAAGAATACGACAAATTTAATTAACTTTAGAAAATTACAAAACCACAAGACTGTAAAGAAGAAGTGCGGAGATGGGTGGATTTCATGTGTAGTAATTTTCATTAATTAGCGGAAGTCGATTGATTTCTTTTGGAAGTCTTTTATGTTCTATTAAAAGAACCGTATTTGCAGGGAAATCGTTTCAAGAACTATAACATCAGGCTATTAATTATTTTATGAGAAATAATGTTTGTCCTTGATCTCGTAAAAGTTCAGGAGACAAGTTGACGACGTATTCTTCTTTTATATGTTTTGGTTTCGTATCAAAAATAGCGAAAAGTAATTTCAAGTGAATTACAATTCTTGCTTACAAGTCTGTTTTTCTATAGAACTATAGTTGTTTATATTCTTTAATAAAATTAATTCCATTTAATCTAAAATATATGTATTTATTAGATATCAGTCGAGAACCAATCTATTTATTTTAGAAAACTGCAAATTTTTTAATCGCAAAAAAGGTCCTTTAATTTTATTTCATTCCTTTTATTTTTAATGTTTAGTAAAAATCCCGAAAAACACGCATGGAAATTGGTCTTTTTTAATTTATCTTGATATGTTTGAGATGAAATTAATAAGAGAAAATGACTGCGTTGTTTTTCGATTTACAATTAAAGATAATAATAATGTATAATTTAAGTTTTACTTAGTAGAAAATATAGTAAACGGTATTGTTGAAATTTATTGAATTTCAATCAGGGAAAAAAAATTATTTATAAATAAAATATTAAATAAAACTCACATTACAACTAACTTATTTTTTCATAAAGTTAAACCATATTTTAAGAATGAAATCGGCCAAATTCTTATACATAAATAAATATTAGATATCTTACCATAATTTATAAAAGTTTTGAGGTTGAAGTTATTATAATTTATAATTTACGAGGTTTAATCCATAGAATAAAGAATTACTACCAGCTCGAAAAATATTGAAATTGAGTTCCTTTAGTATCAAAAAAAATAAAAGAAGAAGTTTGAGGTTATCGGAAGAAGTTTCTTATGCTCGTGTTCCTCCTTCCATAGCTCTACAAATTCAAAATAAATGAAGTCAGTTTCTATACGGTCTTCCAACTTAAAAAATTGCCAACATTGACTTTCGACATCGACCTCGCCGGAAGCCAAAAATAAAAAAAAAAACAATATATTAAAAAGAGACTTGTAGACAGAGGTAATTGTGTACTAAAGCCACAAAATAAGACCATTTTTGGAGGATTTTTCCTTCTATTTCTAGATTTACCTGGAGGAACTTTTTACCTTATGCCGAAAAGGAAAAATTCTTTCCAATTTGAAAGGTTCTTACTTTACACAGTTGCCCCCCAAACTCTGAATAGGGTTCCTACAGAAATTAAGGAAAACTTCCAGCTGGGATAAACTCGCCCATCTTGAGCAAATAACAGAAATTGAAGGTGAAAAACCTTGCTTATGATCCTGGAAAAAAGTCCATGTCTCACGTGGGGCAGAAGTTTCACCATCTCTGACAGTAAACAGCCAGAATTTCGCGAAGTACTTTCCTTAATTATGAAAAAGATGGTATATAAGAAACAACAGCGGCACACGAAGACTTTGTTGCCCCATCAGTTTGTCTCATCCCCCCAAGCTCCAAGTTACTCAAGGATCGAAATTCACCTGCTTTAGCCGGCTCGGGAGGGGGAGGCGTCTTGGAAAAAGTATATACAACTTTTATTCGCCTGAAAGCAATATTCCCAGCACCAAATCAATCGTGAGGGAAATTGGCCGAGAGTGAGAGGCACTTCTCCGGCTGAGCTGATCAAAAAATAATTTTTAATTTTACTGAATTATTTAGGATATCGCCTGGACCACAGCACTCCGGAAATCCTTGGATCTGATGTCGGAGCCCCCAGTGGAAGCGCCGGCTGTGCCGAGCCGGACGTTCGGGCTTCGGCCCCCCAGGGGATGCTCTGTACTCTTGAAGAAATTGTGAAATTTAGAGGATGAAAATTCCAGAGCCATGTAACTAATTTAATAGATACAATATGTGACCGCTGCCCGGGGTCTGATCGGGGCCGGAACGAGGATTGGTGGAGTTCCGGATGAGGATTGCCCGCAGGTGAACCGCTCGCAGCGGGTGTTTATTTCTATAGAGGGGCTATTGCATAAAATTTCCATAAATTAGGAAGATTTAAGGTTCCGAGTCGGACCCCGTTCGTGACGGAAGCATAAAAGGCATAAAAGGATGTTAAGGCATGCTAGGATATGTGTCCAGGTCGGGGCGTAGGTGGGATGGTTTCATTTCGATATTGAAACGAGACCCGGCACGTTTCGGGTTACTCACGTGAGTATGATTCTTTTTTTTCTCTTGCCTTTACACATTTTTGCAATTTTATTTTTAATATGATGCTGCCGAGGTTTGTGGCCCCCATGGGAGCGAAAGGGCCGCAACATCCCGCCCAGATGGATTGCGGAGCATTTCTTTTGCAAAATTCCTGCTGACATAACACATAGAATCATTTTGAGGGGGGAAAAAAAAGGGATATAAAGTGCCTCGCACTAACGAAGGGATTTTCTGGAGCTGCTTCTGTTCGGTCTATGGGACGACTTCTCTAAATAATTGGAGAATGAGGTGACTTTTTCGCAATTGTTACACTATAACTAATGGATTTCGTGCGCTTCCCAATTCACCGCCTGATACGTGGTATGGTCAACAGAAAATATTTCGGAAAACTTTTCTGTTGTTCAGATACATCGATTTTTCTATAGCATTCCCTGTATCCGTGCAGGATTGCAAGCAAAATGAAGC
The DNA here is from genome assembly GCA_933228815.1 of Machimus atricapillus. Classification (NCBI taxonomy): domain Eukaryota; kingdom Metazoa; phylum Arthropoda; class Insecta; order Diptera; family Asilidae; genus Machimus; species Machimus atricapillus. Next base: position 12,599,703 of record OW121785.1, read on the forward strand.
AAGCTTAAGGGTTCCTTTCCGACTTCCTGCATCGTTAGGGAAGTTTTAGGGTAAATTTATCGTTTCAACTGAGAGGTAGTCAGCATTTCCTGCATATTGCTAGAGTTTCGTATTTTTGATTACCTTAACAACTTTACTGGGAAAATTTTGTTCATGGGAAAACTTTTTGAGTTTACCTTCTAATTAATTTTTGCATGAAGCTTAATTGATTGCGAAACTCATAGAAAAAGTTTTATTATACATATATAAGATTTCCTTAGGGAAGGCGAAAGAAGTAAGTTAAACCTATTGCGAAAAGTCTTATAAATTAGACTCGTTAGATTACCTAATCAGGATCACTAATTTTGGTAAAAAGTTATGACTATATATTTAATTAATAAATATAATGTTGTTAAACATTAGTCAATTCAAAAGAAGTTAAAGGCAAAAATCATCTTTTTAAACTGTTTTTTTAATTGGACTGATAGTATTTTTAAAGAAAAATTTGTATAACTCCAATTTTGATCACATTGACGTATTTCATATTAGTTAGAAATTTCTTGAAATTGTTTAATTTTAGTTGTAATCCATGCTTGGCTCTTAAAATATTTTACGTTTTATCGTTAAAAAGTTGGTAGACTTCTGGTCTGTCTGTCTATTCGTCAAGGCTCTTTTTATCATGAACAGCTAGAAGTTTCAAGATTAAATTATTTTCAAATGCTGAGGTCTACAGCTTCATAGTCCTGCTAAATATTCGTTTATAATTTTATTTAAACCGTATTTTGATACTGACAGAGACTGAAATCTTGAAATTTTATAGTACAAGTAAAGAAAAAAAAACTTAGTAAAATTAGAATTTCTAGACTTCCGAGTTCCATCCTTGTCACTCAAAAGTCAAAACAGAGCGAAAATTGGAGGACTGTTTAGAAAACTGCTGACATACATAATTAGAATATTATCCTGGTAGAAAAGTCTACAATTTAGAGGTGTTTATATTTCCGTGTTTAGGTTAATTCCTCCCTAGGGACTGGCATATGCCCATATTTATATCTCAGGAAAGCATGGACTGTATGTTCAATTTACCAGAAATTATGGCCTTAAGTGTTTTTTTTTTTATGAATTACGCTTGTTTACTGGCGTTGTTCAGCCATGTTCTACAAATGTTTTTACCCACAAAAGACTCTTGGCAACCATGCCCTAGAATATATCTTATCGGGAAGTTCCAGAAAAAAAAAAAATAATAAGAAGAAGAAAACATATCTTCGGGAGTCGTCCGCTCTCGCAAGGATATATACGCACATAATTTGCTCGCATAAAAATATTATTTCTCCTACCCACAATCGCCCAAACACCCACCCACCCACACTCTCTGCGGAACGGAATCTATGATGGCCAAACAAATTGAGCCAACGCAGAGCATATCCTGCCGACGTAAAATTTATTGGAAGAAGGATTTTTATTGCCATGTTGTTATGAGCCGTCTCATACAAGAAATTGTGAATGGGTATTGGCATGAGGGAGTTAAAGTTTAAAGCACCAGTTCATAAACTGGGAAGCTCATTTGTGCTCTTCCACGCCCACATTGGGGAACCATCGCGGCCACCCACATGTCCCTTAAGTACAGAAACCAATAGGCAGGGGAGCATCTTTAAGATGCTATCCCGGGCTGATTGCTTCACCGAGAACTTTAATGATTACACTTATGACTCGGGAAGTTATTGATCAGGAAAGTTTTCTAAGATATTTGAGCATGTCTAGGGGCCTGATTAGGCGCAGTGGAGGCTCGTTACAACCACGATGACTTGCCAATGAGCCATGCATGACGTGTGGCATTACTTCCTAGAAAGATAACAGAAATTCACGGCATCACAGCTTCATTTTCATATGTTGCTGTAAACAACATTTAACAATACATAAATCCCCCTCCCCCGTTCCCACTCATGACCTTCACTTGAACTCTTATTGATTCTGGTAAGGGTAAAAATAAGAGGAATACAAAAAAAATAAATAACCCTCAAAGAAATTCAAATTAAATTCAAGAAAAGAATGTGATTCGAGAAGTGCCTGTCTCAGAAGGAGCGAATATTTCATAGTACGTTAGTACTGCAGGGATACACGCTCATTCCTAAAATATTTTTTTCCATTTCTTCTCCTTGAAGTTTGCCGCAGAATAAGAAAATGTTAATGAGCCTCCAACCGAAGAAAATATACATACATACATACATATATATATATTTTTGTTTTTATGACGATTTTCTGTTATTATTGCCTTTATTGTTGGTGGGTGCGCCTCCAAAAATAAAATAAAAAAATTTTTATAAAAAGGAAAGAAAAAAATAAAATAAATATAAATGATATGCCCCAGCAGTATATACGCAAGCATTTTCTCGTATTTCCCTGCGAAATTAATTAAACGAGCAGAAAACATTCTTAAGCGCACTCCTCCTCTCACAAAGAAGAGCGTCTCGACGTCGGAGGCGGCGGCGGTGGTGGCGGGCGTCGGGCGCGTTCAGAATTTTCCATCTCCAAGGACGTCTTCGACGGAGTTTCTGAACAGCTCGCGAGCGAGCCCGTTCAAAAAGTTTCATACTCCGTATAGGGGAGGAGGGGGTAAACTTCTGTTCATTGGAAGTTTTCGGGAGTTCCCGAATTGAACATGGGATTTGTATGCTCCTAGTTTTCACCAGTTCTCCCTTATTTGCACCTCTTCCCGTCCCTCAAGCCATTCACAGCCTATTAAAAAAGTTCGTAAATTCAGTTCGAGGGCTGTTTTGTCGAAATGAGCAGCTCTTGAACGGTCTCGTCTGCTATACAAATTTTGGGTAAAACGTAAGACCGATCAGGGCTTTTTGTGAAAAGGTATGAATAATTTTCCCCTTTTGAACCATTAATAAATCAGTGAGGAGTTAAGAGTCAATTTATGCGAATTTTGATTTGTATTATATACTGATAAAGAAGGTAACAAATTAAACTCTTTCAACTAACAATTACTTACTCTAGATTTTGAAAAATTTACTGAACCAATTAAAAACAGTGTATACCATACTTTTTGGATTTTATTTCTATAATATAATATGTATTATACTTAAATTTTATTAAAACCAATTTCAGTTTCAATTTCTGGTTCATCATTTTAAATATATATTTTCTATTTATTTATATAATCCTCTTTTTCATGAAATGAGCATATAAGTATAAAGAAATAAACAATATAAACATGTAACAATAATGTTTCTTTGACAAAACGTTTTATTATGAAACTTAAGATATCATTCAAATAAAATCAAACATCGCTTAATTTTGTTCCTTGATCGTAGTTCGTAAACAAACGATGTAGGTATATTTAAAATTACTGGCTTTATATAGGAAAATAAAAAAAATTTTTAAATGTGGTGAAAAACTAAAGATTTTTCCATAATAATAATCCAATTCAGTAACAATTTTCGTCCATTGTGCGAATGACTTTAAATGGAAAAAGTCCACTTGAATTTTTTCACACCAAAAACCTCTTCCTCAAAAGTCGTATACAAAATGACAGTAGGGGACTCATTACTTTTTCAGGTGGCCGAATGGTTGGGTAAAAGCGGACGCTTACTGAAATCCCAAAATATCTACATAATTCAGGTTTTTATCCAACTGAAATCTTATCATGCTACAAGACTTTTCCCATTCAATCCCTAACCTCACCGCACCTCTGCCAATCCGAAATATATTTTTTTTGTTTTTGGTAGGTATCTTTTGTATTATTTTCTTTTTCCGTTTTTTTTTTAAGCCATTGAGACATGAACATTGTGTCCTTCAAAGTGGCATACATGAGCAGTCTTTATATATAGGCTAAGGAGGGGCTAATGTTTCTTGGGGGTGGATGAATAAATTACCAGTTTTGGATTCAGGTGTATGCTTATCCCTGTGGTTTTCGAATGAAGAGACAACATTTCTAGAGGCCATTCCTTCAGTGTCATGATTTTTCGGTCATACGTGTGAAGGGGGCCTTAGTCCTGGTCGATTTCTTCATCGTACCGAGGGGGAGTGGATTATAATACTTCTTTTCCCTCCCCGGCTCTACACGCTTGGTAAGTGTCCTTTGTCGCAAGGAGTCTGCGAGCAGCATCTTTTCTAATAAAATTTTTTGGCTATGCATACAAATCCCCAAATTATACTGATGTCGGCCCATTCACATTTTGGCCCTCTGTATTTAGCCACGTGCCGGCAGAATCGGTGGAACCTTGGTAGGTTCCCAAAAGTGCTCATTTTAACCTTAAAAGGTTTAATTTTCGGCGCAAAAGTACTCGACCGCATTTTGGCTAACTTCTCCGGTTGGCGGAGAGTGCTTAATCATATTCACCCGCAGAGGGGACGCATTTTTTACCTATTTACTGTGGAATTCATTACCCTTAATCCGACCTAGAATGTAAATTGCAGCAAATAACTCTGGCTGGAATATCTCCGGAGCTCCGCAGTGAATTCTAATACGGGTAAGGTAGGTACACCCTTTGCCATCCTCTTTTAAATTTTTTTTAAGGTTTTGTGGTTTTGCAGTCTTGGATTGTCCTAATTTAAGTTTATTAATTTGTCATACATTTATTACCATAAATTAGAGATAAGACCCATTCACCCCCCCCCCACAGGGTGATGATAAACGTGCTTATGACGGGTATCATTATCACGACTGGTATACCTACTAAAAGTCTGGGCTAAAAAGGCGTGTTTATCCTGCGGAGAGGAGAAAATTAATTTCTGCCCCACAGGATTATGGTGCACCCCGCCGATTTTGACCATGAATAACCATCACAACAGGAAGTTGTCGAAGATACTACCTATAGATCCTAGAAGCGGTACCATGACAATAATAATCGGTCGAATTGACTACACTCAGTTCAGCCACGGAAATTTAATGATAATCCATAAATCGCTTAATCCCAATATCCTCGGCATTTGGATTTGCATTTCCCGTCTTCGCTGCCGCTGCCGCAATGTTCGTGCCAATCTTGATTGAAGCATTAATTGAGGTCACCTTTGTCACCTCCATACCCCCAAATCGGTTTTCAATACACCTGCCCCGACCGCCCTAGCAGCCATGTCATGTACATCACAGGGTGATTAGTAATTGCCATTAATTATTCATCGCTTCTATTATAATGCAAATAAGGTGGGCCAATTACCCGCCGGTAAGAGCCGGCTAACGAGATCCCCTTTCCCGGCTCAAATTGTTTTCAAATGAGGCCGCCACCGTCTAGCCAGGCTAGGCGATGCCTTTTTAATGGAGTCAACCGCGCGAACAGAGCCGATAATGAGATAATCCTGGCGCGACAGGGTGAGGGTGTCCATGTGTCGATAAGAGTAAATAAGGACATTGCTTGAGAAAAGGCAAACATTATTAGAAATATATTTATGAAAGAAATATGGCAATCTAACATATTTTTTGCCAATTAAATTAGTAATGCATTTTATCCGTATAATTAAATTAAGAATCTTTCAAAAGGTAGGAGTCTATAATTCGTAAGATTTGTGACGTACCTACATTCATTTAATTTAGTTTTTAATAATCCATAAAACTAAATTTTTGTCAAAGCTTTTCATAAATATACCAAAAAACAGCAGTCGAGTTTAAACTATTTTTAAACAATCTCTCATCTAATATAATATATATGTATATGTAAATAAGAATTTGATGATGTTTAGTTTCAGAAAAAGGCAGTCATTTTAATTATAGTATTTTTGAAGATATTGACTGATTGACGAATTTAAGGTGTATCCAATTTCTTTTTTAGTTTTATTAAATATGCCCCAAAAATAATAAATAAGGTGTCAGACATTTAAGTAGATAGTAGAAATTTTGAACAATCGAGTAATAAGTATTTGCATCGCACAAGGGAAACATGGGTTCAATTATTTAGTGCTAATTTAGAATAGTTATTAGGCATTTTTTTAAAGTTAAACTGTTATAAATTATAATAAAACAATTCAAAATGATATGTTTAAAATCTTTCTTGTTCCATGTTTTACTTTGATAGACCATCTTTCCGTCCACCGTAGAGATGAGGTAAATTAGTCGGTTCAAAATTGATTTGAAACAAAATCAGCGTCTTTAACTTCTAATGTATTCAAAATAATGTCCCTCCCCTCCGTCACAGCGGCTTTCAGTAACCCCTCCGGTCGTTCCCTATTTTATAAGGTTTTATTTGAGCCCTCTGCTGGTAATCAAACTAAAACTTTTATTGTATTTTGCTGCAAGTCGCGAGCCAAAAGAGAAACTTTCTTGGGATTGTGTTTGTTGCCTTACATTCGGCTTGTTTGTGTTACATACATATATATATATTTTTTTTTATATATCTTTTGTACATCGTCTCCGGTTTTTATGTTTTTTATGTTTTTCTTGAAATTGCTGGCGAAGATACTACTGCTCGACAATTCACTTCCCCCTCCCACTTTTCCCAGTCTGATCCTTAAAACTTATTGTGATGACTCCCCCGTGGCATCCTCCTTCTGAAGCCTGATCAACGGAATAAAGGGCATTCAGTTTCAGATGTAAAGTTTTTGTTGCAATGTTTCCCGCAGTTTTTCACCAGAGTGAGTGCATCCTTATTGGCGGAAGGGAATGAATGCATCTTCAAAAGTTTGCAAAAAAAAAAAATTAAGGAAAAAATATCTCACAGTCTTGTCGTTGTTAAGGCACATGTTGAATGGGATAAACCACATTCTAAAATATTTACTCAACTGAAAGGCTATGTGGTTTCAAGCACAAATTTTGAGCTCCTTTTAGCACAAAAACGACTCAAAGTGGTCATGTTTGGGTTTGAGGTGGTTAAATCTTTTAGTCGGGGCAAAATAATGTTTTTCGAAGGAATTTGTTTTCATTCAAATATTAGGCATTATGTGGAAGGAATTATAGAGCAAAAACAGCACCGTAACGTGAACTTTGTGGGCATTATTTATAAATCAAATTGAAACTTTTCGAGGTTTTAGTAGGTACTTTGGTAAGGACACTTTCCGAATATCTTTTATTTGAAGACGAAATGTGCAGAAGAACTAAAACAGTATGACAGTGCTGCATATCCATGTTTTATTCATAAAGGAACTTCTTAAACCTTTCAGAACTAAAACAGGCTCAAAGTATTACAACTTCTTAAGATGTACTGCTTTACTAGGTAATCCTTGTCTTGTTCAAGAATTCACTCTTTTATTCATTTGAGCCAGCTAGTAAATTAGTAAATTTAATTACTGATTTGACCTTATTGTAAGTTAACTTACTTAGAAAATTTTATGATATAAATTAAGTTAAATATTATAAAGTTTTGAAATTTGAAACAAAAATTAATGTTGAAATAAAGTACATCAAATTTTTTCTACAATTTATTACTATAACAGTTTATTATAAGTATAATACATATATAACTATAGGTAGGTGATATTTTATATGCAATTGGATATGATATTTAAATGAGCAGTAATATGCTATTTTACAGCGTTAAATTCGCTCATAATCTGTTGACCATAAAGAATGAGGTTTTAATTTGCATAGTTATTTTTTTTATTTATAAATAACCTAGTTTATGATCTTGTTTCATTAGTACTTTGAGGTTATGCATCTCAAAATTTGTATACATGAAAATCTAAAATAACACACTTTTGTAGACGATAAAAACGCTTTAGTCCCTCTGAGCTATTATAGATGATAGACTTATGTGAGTCTCTAGGGAGCAATAAACCGTCATGGTATAACATAAATAGCGACAAATTGTACATTTCCCCTCGATAAATTCGGGTCTAATTGCGTCAGTAGTTCACTTATCAATCCAATTTTTCACTCCATTCCGAGTGATAAGCCTTCAGATTTAGGGCAGCATAATCCGGTGAAATCGCTAAAAGAGGACTGCTTTCCTCCCTAGTGAAAAGCTCGCTTGGTCAAATGGTGCTTAAAAGTAATTAATGGCCCCCTAAAGGTTTCGACACTCATATACGCAATAAACGCGGGGGAGGAGGAGGACTAGGCCCAGTTAGCGCCAACGAGGTGCCTCATCAAAAATTCACTCCTATCTCATTCAGGTGGCGCACCCCTTTAAAGTACCCCCTCTCCAGTGGCGGCGGTGGCGTCGGAGAATCCCAAAGGGCTTTTCGACGCGCACTGATTTCAGCGACTCGCGCTTTATTACGCATTCATGCAAAAATAAAAGACTTTGTAGACGCGCGGATTCCGCGTGGACCACGAGCCCCACCCACGCCTACTATCGATTACCTGGGCGATCAGAGCGCCCTCAGCTCCTCATCGGGAACTAGATGAACGAATAATGAAGTGGCTGGTGGTGCTTATGCAGATTTATTTTATGTGACTGACAGTAAAATTGCAGGGAGTAGTCGCCTCGTTGTGTTTTTTTCACTTCTTTAAGGTTCCATTTTCTCCATCCTCAAGGAGTTCTAAAGAAGCTGCCTCGTAACGAACATGGGTTACGGTGCCCCGTTAAATCTTTATTGGCAATTTTCGCGCCCTTTATCACTTTTTATATGCCACCCCCAAATGCCATTAAATTTCCGGTGTTACAAATACGCCCGAACCAAAGGACTGGGCGATGAAAAATGCATGTCAATCGATAACGACTGCCCGGATTCGAATATGTGTGAAATTTTTACTTTTTCACCTGCTCATAGCAAACAATTTAATTAAAAATTGTTTCACTAAAATATTTTGGTGATTTTGTTGAAAGGATCGAAAATATCGATGCTATTTCATTTGATATTTTAAATTCAGAGATACTAGCCGGTGCTTTAATAATACCCAAATACAGAGGAAATAGCGAAATAAATAAATATTTCTAACATATTTATATTATATACATTAGTATCATTAACTTTTGGACACACAAATTAATCAATTTTTGAGTACCTACCATCTCTCTAATGGGGGTGCAAATTGAAACTAAAAATATTCAAACTATAACCTTTAGTAAAATGAGTTTCAAAATGACTCCTTAAAGTACATACATATATTTTTATCCGACTATATAGTAAATCTAAGGGTGAGTAATGATTTTAGCAGTCCATGTACATACAATGGGAATGTTTATTTGTTCTCTTATATAACTCTTAAAGTACTTATCATATTGTCACAAATAAGGTGCAATTTGGTGCACCTTAATATGTACGTAGTTCTCGAGTCATAGGATATGTAACGTCTAAATCAGTCCAATATGTAGGATTTTAAAAATAAATTTCATAGCTCTAAAAATAAGAATTTAAGATAAATGTAACGCGTTTGATATCAAATGAAAGATTTTGATGAGCTCTAAATATATGTAGTACATGTTAATAGATTTTAAATAGATAATGAGACAAATTGTTTTTAGTATTAATGTGTGATAATAATGATTTTCCTGCCACTTTTATTTTATATAAATTTTAAATTATATCTGGGTTACGATTTCCGTTGCGGTTCTTTTTTAAAAATTTTGTAAAGCGTTCAATAAAATCTAATTGAAAATCAAAATACTGAAAGGTTATACAATTGGAATTTTTCAGTCGAGTTTATATTTGATATTGAAAACCTTGAACATTTGTTGAATTGCTGTCAATTCCAAAATAGTTTAATATTTGGTAAGTCCTTTTTATACTTAAATGTGCAGATAATTGAGTACGTTGAGAGCAAACATTTTATCCATGGTGACGTGACAAAAACGTGGCAATCGCGTAGAAATCGATTACGTCGAGCATTAACAACTCAAGGATGTATAAATCGTTCAATTGTTCCAATTGTTTGTATTCTTTTCCAAACTCCAATTATTTGCACGAAAAAAATTCTGACAAAGATATATTTCCTTACTTTTATAAATTCCTCAATACACTGACCAATGTTCAGAGTGGTACCAAGTTACACGTGCCGGCAGCCGCAGGAGTGTATTTTTTTTTATTTTTTATTTATTTTTTTTTTCGTAAATCACATATTTGATTAGCTAAAAATGATGAGAATAAATTGGGTTCTGGTAAATATCGATTTTGGGTCGTCGAAGTAAAATTGTAAGCGGAAACATTTGTGTTTTATACAAATATCCGAAAATTGTTCAATGACGAGGACAACTCCGATGACGACAAGTCATACCCCAAATTGCCACCGCCGCCGATGAAATTGATGAGAGCGTTAGCGTTTCATTTGTTATTCTTCATATCGGCGATCAAGGACTTTTTTGGCTTGGGGAAAAATGCGACTGTTCCAGTATTTATGGTGAGGCGATAATAAATCCTGGTCTGAAGCAAATAGAACATCTTTTATGCCCAAATCGTTCCAGCGCGCCAGCCAACAATGAAGATTTATGGGACCAGTGCTCTATACCCTTGATTTAGAGGGTATGATGAGCTTAGGAAAACACCCTCACTAAACCGAATACAATCGAATTGAATCGAATTATGATGACAGTGATATGGGAGATGTCAAATAAAAAAAAAGAAAATTTCTTTTACATTCGACAAGTCATGGTGTGGCTTTTAAGAGATTTCCCTTTTTCGCTTTTAAAATCGAATGGATAAGATAAAAAAAATAATATTGGCACGTGACTGAGAAATTTTCGTGATGTAAAAGAAAAGTCTTAAAGTTGAACACCATGAATACCATCGCCACCTATCCGGAAGAAATCAGCCATATCCTCCCGAGGAAATGGGACGAAGAGACTTTCTAATAAGAAATTTGCTTTGACGACGGGGCTATGGGAAATGGGTAACTTCCTTCAAAGTCAGCCACTTCTTGGCGCAATTCGTTGAAGAAAACTTAATCCTATTTTGTTGAGAGAGGAAGAACATATTTTTGCTTTTATGCCAAGATCAAAGCGGCTGCAGAATTTCCTTCGCTTTCGTGGCTTTCATTTACAGGGAAAGTACTGCATCGCGCTCTGCACGAACTATTTTCTTTTAAAATCTTCTGTAAGTTCTTTATAAACGAAAAGAAAAATATCAGTTACATAGAGTAAAAGCAAATGCAAATGGGGAACTACTTTTCATTTTTATACCTATCTTAAAGGGGTTGAAATAGGTTTTCATCAACTGGGCAGTACTTTTTCTATCGATCTAGAAGTACCACTTAGGAAAAAAATACACTGAAGTTTTGAAGGCATCCCTATACATAGCTCTATCCATTTTCTAAATCACAAAACGAGAATAAGAAATGGGTACGAAGCAAATTGAAATTGTATGTTAAAAATATTTGAGATATTCGATATATGCCTACCAAATAACCTGCAAATGTATAACGATTCGAAATATTGCATTACCGGGCTCATGCATCCAGTAATTCATCCACAAATGCGTGCTTGTCTGCGAGCGAAAAAAGGTATACGATTTAAGGAAAAAAGTGGAAAAATAATTTGTTATCAAAAAATATTGTATACTCCACAAATGCGTGTTGTCTGAATAAATATACCCTTGAACCAGTGTACACGGTTACTTGTACACTCGGCAGTGTTGACAATAGTGTACCGCTTACAAATAAAGTAGTAACTATTACAAATATTAAAAAAAGTTAATTGAGAGTATGATTTAATATTTGAAATCAGCGATAAAAAACCCTTTCTGCCGAGGGTTGTTTTTTTATTTTGAAGTGATAAAACTAAAATATGTGCCGCTTATTTCGAAAGGGGTATTATCATGTAATTTACATATTTCAAAATAGTTTTCATATTAAGATACAATACCTTTGTAATGTATGAAAATTCTAAAATGCGTACATATTCTGGAATGAAAATATTAATAAAAATTACCTTTGAGTTAGGATACTCAATTTTCCACTCTATACACCAAAAAGCGACTTCATAAAATGAGCAGATTTCTTGCTTTAACTCAACCTTTGCTCATTACGCCACATAAGAAGCTTGCAATAGAACTTAAATTAAATTGCTCGAAACAACCTTGAGATGAGATGCAAACGTCTTGGAAGGAGCCGTAAAGGCACGCAAGCTACTGAGGGAAAAGGGAATCCATCGATCACTTCTTGCTTTAAATCGAGGAAGCAATCATCAGAGCAAACTCCGCCAAAATGATGATATTTGTGCCACATCCACAAGTACGATGCACCCCGGGGAGTCTGAGAAATGCACCTGCAGATGCGCTTCTCCCATATTTGCAGTACAGGTAACATAAGATGCGAGGACGTGGATGGCAGTAAATGCACCATCCGCTCGTGTTGCCCTTTTTCAATTCCTTTGCATTTTTCTCAAAAGTGAAAGATTATTCCGCCTTTTTGAAGAATTTCTTTTCGTGCAATGTACCTTTTTGCTGTTTCCTCCGTCATTCACATAAGACCCCCCCTCAGGTGATTAATATTAAAAACGTGTGATAACAAGAAATTGTGAAATATTTGCATACAGCGCGAGACAGTATGCCTTGCACTTGCAAACACACAGTATACAATTTTTTTTTTCATTCTCAGAAATTCTTATATACGCCTCCGTGTGCACTTGCCTGAGGCTAATGAGACTTTGAATGAGTTTGTTTAGCTATTTAAAGTTTTCACCTTTCCATTTATTGCAATTAAGACTCGACTTTAATCGCTTTAACATGCGAAATAGGTGCATAACGTACCTTGACGACACAACCTGAGTGCGGTTACGTTCTGTTTCTGTTAATTACTGCGCTGCAAGTTGTGTGACTCCTTTATGATTCATACGCAGGTGAAAATAGCGAGAGTTGAGGTAGGAATTAAAAATGAATATCGCAAAATGATTTTTACATGCAATGAGGCAATAAATAGCGATAAAGCCGGGGATTTTGTCTTGTAAAAGTATCAATTAAAAAAAAGTTTCCTTACTTACCCTTAATAGGAAAATAACATGCAAAATCATTTCTCTATTTGTCAGATTCAAATTTATTAAAATTAAATATTCGTCCAGGACTTTTAACCACAAACAATTAAAAACATTATAGAAGTTTTTAGGGAATATGAAATATGAGTTTGTAATAATTAAATGTAACTTTAATTTTAAAGGATTAGATTAGAAACTATTTTTAACCCTCAATAGGCCACTCTTGCTAGAGGACATCCAATTTTACTTATTATTTATTTGTTTATTGTAAGCTTAATACATATGTATGTATATAAATTTATACACTACAATTTATTAATTTAGTGCTAGAATAAAATAAATTAAATACCGATTTAGTTAGAGATTTTCTGGGGGTATCATATACTCAATGGTATGCAGAAGGATAATTCAAGGTGCTATAATAAGGCTTTTTTCATCTTAAAAAATGTAACATTTTCGAAATTATTAGTTTTCAGAAATTTTTATAAACATATTCCTTTTCTTCATTTCTTATATACGAAGCGAATAAAAAGAGTAGTTTTGTAGGACAATATTAGATAGAAATACAAATTATTATAGAAACGGCCTGCCATACGCAATATTTAATTTACTTAAAAGAATCCTGTATATGTACATATGTATTGCCTATGCATTATTAATTTCGTGAGATCGAAAATATATTGGAAATGATTCTTTATTTATTTTATCCATATATGTAGCTAATCCGTCGGGATCGACTGCTGCCAAAAGAAGGTGCAGAAATGCAGAATTATTAATTTTTCTGTCCTCAGGCCGTTTTTCTTTTTATTCCATGAAAAAGTAGCGAGAATCGGTCTGTTTGTTCCAATTTCTGTCCCCACTGGGATCTGTGGAGCACCCCGGAATCAGGAACATAAGACAACAAAATCCCGCCGATCAATAACACAGAAGGCACTTTTGGCCCAGCCAAAAATTATCTTGTCTTCGTTCCCGTCTGCCTGCGAATTCGGTGAGATATTTCACGTATGATGGTGGCGGTGGTGGTGGTGGTGGCGGAGCCCCACAAAGAAAGGGGATTCCGAAAATGCCAGAATATAACCTAAAATTTTCCCAAAAAGACTACCTGCTAGGGAGTTTCATGTACGAATCATGTGTGGGGTGGAGGGTGGTATCCCGTCCCCCAGAAAAAAAAAAAAAGCCAAGAGCCCCATGCTCCAGGAGTCCCCCGTAAAGCGGGCATTAATCACCGCCTCGCTTCCCATCTTGTGGAAGCGGCACGTCACGTGCTCATACGCACTGTAGTCAGCACATAACACGTTACGCTCCTGAATTCGCAATGTAAATATAAATGCTAAGGTCTTTCCTGGGAATTTCCTCCCTTTTTCTTTCTTTTTTTTGGAGGGAACTGGAACGGATATGTGGGTTTTGGATCCACACAGGAGTTCTGGACTTTCTTGACCGCAGGTGGGGCGAGATATACACGAAAATAAAAATATCCTGACACCTATGTGACCCATTCCTCCCACCTGACTTACTTTTGGGTCATTTGGGCTGGTCCAGAAAAAGTAAAAGCGCACTATCCTCCTCCACCCCCTCTGGAGACCCAAAAAAGCTGTAGGCTGAGTATTCCTGACATTTTACGTACGTGGCCCATTTGCGGGGCGGTACATTTTCTCTGGGCTCTCTGGACCCATTCCTTAGCCACAGTCTAATTAAATAGAGGGGATCCTTGGGCGCAGAGGAGCCGCCTTTTCGAGGAGGTCAAACAGGGCAATTGCCGCTGGACATTCGCACCCAATTCAAGTTTCTTTCTATGAAAACGCCGCCGAGCTCCCTCCCCTTTCAACCCCCCCTGGATGATTATTATCATCACACCGTCTCACAGGCGTAGCGCCCGGGTCCTCAAAATGTATGTGATACCCTTGACCTCCAAAGCAAAATTTCTGGCTGGAAGCGGTCATAAGGAATAATAAATTCATGCTCGGGAATTATATGAAAATTTTCGGGGTGAGTCCGGGAGAGGAACTCCTCAAGACTTTGAGGAGCCGCCAACCGCTCCCCTGTCAATCGTCGCATGTGTGTGCATGAAAACATATCTAATTAAATTATATGGGAGCACTTCGATCGATTTTCTCCCGCTGCTCCAGCGAGTTCGGGAGCGGGCTTTTTGTATAATTTTGTTGGAATATGAGGTGCCCCCGATTTCCCAGTTGTGGCTGGAGCCTAAATGTCAGAGGTTGAAGCTTCTTAGATGTCTCAGAATTTTCAGAAAATTTTGTGGTAGGTAACCTACCCCATATTCAGGGAAATTTTAATTCAAAGATAAAAATAGAATATTTTGGTTTCAAAATTCAAAACACTAAAAACTTACCTATCTTCATCTGAGCAAATTATTTAAAAATATATTTTTAGTGGTATCATTGATGCGGATTTTGTGTTTAAAGACGCAAATTAAAATTGCATAGTATTGGTTATGAAGTTGTCTTGCATATATCCGTGGATAGTTATTATATATACTACTGTGAATATTTTTAGTACCACTCCAATTCTTCGGGAACCTTTTCAATTTGGACAGAGGAGGCAAATCAATGGAAAAGGAAACTTTGAGGTTTAAATTTAGCCCTGAAGTGATTTCCCTCCTCTGTCTTTGTATGTATATGCTTCAGAAAATAATTAATAGTTCCCAAAACGTTGAAGTGGTCCTAAAAATTTTCACAGTACTGTATGTGTATAGGAAAATTTGTATATTTTTATTCAGACGTATTAATTCTTATTTTAAGTCCAGGTTGATGATTCAATTTTTAAAATTTTCGATGTTATTACTTATTACACTTTTAATGTACCTACTTTGAATTAACGTCGCTCAGCAAATAAATTCGATGTGATATATTTGTTTTCACATATGTATGTCACATAAAAATATAAAATACTTTAACTAAATTAATTCTATATACATATAAATGGAAGACTCCCAACAAAACTATATTTTCATTCATTATTGAGAATTCGTGTTTGATACCTTAACAAAATAAAGTACTGTGAAATTTTTTATGATCACTCCAGTACTTAGGGTACTCTTAGTTTTCCGAAGCATGCCTTTTTTGTGTTGGGCAAAAGGATGGAAATCAATGGAAAAGGACACTTTGAGGTTTACTTTAGCCCTGAATCGATTTTTCTCTTCTGTCGAACCTAGAAAAAGTGTGCTTCAGAAATATTGAAGTGGTCCTAAAAATTTTAAAATTACCATATTTGAGCGAATAATGTGTTTTAAACAAATATTCAAAAATGCCCAAATCCGAGTTTATACGACTCCCAGCCATGCAAATATGCCAATTTTTTAGCGCACGCAAATACATATTTAATGAGCTCCACCTGATGCGCAACAACTCTTTTTAAAGTAAATAACATAGTCTAAAAAAAAAAAAACATTCAGTGCCACGCATACGTGCGGGCCCATGAGATTTAAAAGTTATGAAATATTCACCTGAAAATCGCTTTCCGGCATATTTTAAAATATTCATCCATAAAAAAGGAAGAAAAGAATAAATAAAGAAGAAGAAAAAAACCCAGCTCTAATTCAACACGGGGACTCCGGTGCGCTCTGGTGATCTAAAAAACATAAATCATCTTGAGCAGAATGTCGATGTAAATTTCATAAACTCCTGACAGCCTTCACACCTGAACTGCTCAAGTTCGGCTCCTGTTCTATTATTAAAATCTTTTTTTCTGCGGGGGTGATGGAGTCGGAAAGGTATGGGAATATGCCCAGGAATTTTTATATGATGGATCAGCTTATCGGGGAGCACCCGAAAAGGGACACCAGAAATTTTTTTTTTTTTTTTTTTGGAATCTTTCCTTTTATCCACCGATCCCGGATTCCTTCGGGTTAGGTATTATTTATGGAGCCCCAGGCGCGGAGACCGGAGGAAGGGGGATTCTCAGGGTCATCCACATCGATTTTAAATAAAAATATGATCTTCAAAAAAGAGACTAATATTCGCGGGGAACAAATAAAAAAGGGTTATTTTTATGAGTGTGGGGTGTGGGGGGATAAGCACGTAATAAATGTTGGCGGTGGATGCGTGTGGGGGGCGGTGCGAGCACCAGATAATTCGGAATATTCTGATTATGAGATTAGAACGGCCCCGAGACGGGTTTTATACCTTTGAAGTGCGCGGGTTAGGCACTCGGATGTAGGCCGAGCACCTGATTCGGACCGAACCCGGCTAATTAACTTACGTACATAATTAAAGTTTTAACAGGGTCCGATGCAATAAATTTCCCCAAAGAGCCGCTCTAAGCACGTTAAGTACGTGCGCTGTCGCTTGTAAATCACCGTCGTAATTTCCGCGAACTCTTGTCCTGCTGTGGACGATGTCGTCCTCATTCTCGGAAACCCCACTGCAGGAGATAGAAAATACAATTCCCTGGGACGTTCTTCAGGGCGCTAACTCATCGGGATCGATTAGGACTATTTTCCGCTTCCATTACCACCGGAATAGTCCCGATTTTACTCCTTTTTGGCATGCAAATTGCCGATTATTTCTTACTTTATGCGAACCCCTCAAGTTCGGGATTTTTTTTCTTCCCCCAATGAATTTTTTTTTTCCCCAATGAATTTTTCATATATCGTGGACGATGTGGGGGAATGATTTGCAACCCAAATTGTTGAAATTGCAAAATCCCGAGAGTGGTACAAAAAAAAAAAAGAAAAAAAAAAAAGACAGAGTTGCACATGCAATCATCCAAAAATAGAGGAAATGGGAGCAATATGCTTCCCGGTCGCAATTGTCCCGAAAAATGAATGCACACTTGGGTGCCTTTCTCTGGCTGTTTTATTCACGTTTTTAAAATTGCTCCAAATGCCCCTTGTGGCCGCAATTTCGTCCTGGACACCACCGCACCGATCACTGGGCATTAAAATTAAAATCGAACTCGATCAGATTGGGATGCATCAATAAATTGAGTTGGTGGCATTTAAGCGGCCGGATTTGCACTTCGATTTCGCGAGGGTATTATGGATCCGCCTGATAATGAACTTAATCGGAATTTTTCGAGAGTGCTTATTACTTTCGAAAAAGTTTTATATGCTATGGGGGAGAAAGTGCGAGAAAATGGAATTTTTAATCACATATTCAATTGCATAAATTGCAGATATTTATCTTAGCTCTTGACCTATGGCCCTTGTAGCCATTCATAGTTTTAAAATCCTACAAGAGCAATTTTTCGGTATTTTTATAGTCTACAAGTTCGTTAATTTTTATTTTCATGGCCTTTTATTATAGATAACGTGATTCCATTACTTTGATCACAAAAGAAAATTAAATGTAAAATGATATTTTACGAACTTTCTTATTTCTAGAAAAATTTTCAATTCTGTATTAAACTTGCATAGTAGTTTCATCTACACTGATTTGAAATAAAAAATACAGAAGATCGTTTTTGGGTATTTTTGATAATCAGCGAAAAAGAAAAAGATATGATTTTAAATTTATCAGCTTTCTAAAAACCTTCGAATATACAAAGAGATTTAATTATTATTTTTTTTTAAATAACATAAAATAAAATGAATATATTTTTGTACTGTACTAATTATAATTATATAAGTATTATCGAAAATTGATTGAGTAATTTAATACCCCTTCGTTTAAGTGATAAAAAATGGAATTAGAGTATTGGTCGAAATTTTTTCTTATAAGTTCATTGTAAGTACATATACATATGATGTTTTCAAATAAATTTCGTATGAATAAATGCTTATACAGTGCTGTCTAAAATTATAGGACCAAGCTTTAATTTTGCATATATGGTCTATTCCCAAGCCCATAACTTGTTGGTAAGGAGAAGAGGGATGGTGACAACTGGTATATATGAAATCGTTGTGTATCCTTTATTATTTCATAAATTTTTTTTTAAAATTCATGTACTAATTTTAACAAAAATCGTAAAAAACTCAATACAATAGTGTTTAAAATTATAGGACCACTTAATATGATGTCTTTGGCCTTTATATACAGGGTGTTTTGCTAAGGTCTGAACAGGGGTATGCCAATCGATTCTAAATGGTCTCCTGATCAACGTTTCTTCGGACACCCCACCCCCTTAAAATCGGTCCTTCCCCCCCAAAATCGCGATTGAAAATTTGGAGGGGGTCAACCTAGAAAATGCTTCATAAGTTCTTTCAAAGATATCCTAGAATACTGGTTGATAATGCATTAGAAAGCTGAGCCTTCAAGCTTTCCAACGATACCACCCGCGACCCAATCAGTACACAAACAAGCGGGGGAGACCCCGTCAAATTTCGAAAATGGCAATTTCAAAGCCCAAAATTTGACCTTGACCCTTCATTCTGTCGATTATTTATATGGGAAGAACGAAACTTTTCTTGAGAAAAAGCTTCCCTGTCATATGGCCTTTCTCAAGAAAAAAACCGCACTGGAATCCGACAGCGCGTTCCAAAGTTATTCGTGTTCGATGGTTCAGCCCTACGGAGCAGATGCTCGATGTGACACTTTCCAATTGGACTTCATTGCGGATAGTGGGTTTTGTTGTTCTATCAATTATTGTAACACGAATAACTTCGGAACGCGACGTCGGATTCCAGTACGGTTTTTTTCTTGAGAAAGGCCATATGACAGGGAAGCTTTTTCTCAGGAAAAGTTTCGATCTTCCCATATAAATAATCGACAGAATGAAGGGTCAAGGTCAAATTTTGGGCTTTGAAATTGCCATTTTCGAAATTTGACGGGGTCTCCCCCGCTTGTTTGTGTACTGATTGGGTCGCGGGTGGTATCGTTGGAAAGCTTGAAGGCTCAGCTTTCTAATGCATTATCAACCAGTATTCTAGGATATCTTTGAAAGAACTTATGAAGCATTTTCTAGGTTGACCCCCTCCAAATTTTCAATCGCGATTTTGGGGGGGAAGGACCGATTTTAAGGGGGTGGGGTGTCCGAAGAAACGTTGATCAGGAGACCATTTAGAATCGATTGGCATACCCCTGTTCAGACCTTAGCAAAACACCCTGTATATAAAGGCCAAAGACATCATATTAAGTGGTCCTATAATTTTAAACACTATTGTATTGAGTTTTTTACGATTTTTGTTAAAATTAGTACATGAATTTTAAAAAAAATTTATGAAATAATTAAGGACACACAACGATTTCATATATACCAGTTGTCACCATCTCTCTTCTCCTTACCAACAAGTTATGGGCTTGGGAATACACCATATATGCAAAATTAAAGCTTGGTCCTATAATTTTAGACAGCACTGTATTTATAGAAATCTGCAATTAAAATCTAGTTTACAGGAAATTAATCAATAGAGAAATGGTTAAATAAACCATAATGTTACGTAATTTCTTTGTTTAAACAAAATATGTATATTGAATAACCCAAAATGGAAGGTGTAGTAAATAAAGGGTGCGTAAATATCTTTCAATTTAAGGTTTAAAATTGACAAATTTGTCTGAAACCTAATAACCGTAGAATTCACCCCACGAAAAAGGGCGTTGGCACTAATTATAGCTAGAAAATGATGTTAAACTTATATAAGAAGCCCCAAAGGGCCAGTGTCAAAGTCCCTTTCTAGGAAGGTGAAAAGGAAGTATTTTTTTTTTTTGTTCGGGCAATATTCTGGAAATTCGCCACCGTTCTGGAGTGAATTGTTAACAGGTATCTGGAGGGTTGGGGGAGAGTTTTGGGAAGATGGAAAGTGTGCGGCTTGAAATGTTTGGCAACGTGAAAGGTATCGGTGAAAATATGAGAAGAAGTGGAAAAATTGCTGGAAAATACTTTGTACCTTTATCGATGTTTATTTTCGATAACACGAGAAAACCGAGCTCTTTGCCAAAAGAGCGCCCTCATTCCATTCGAGTCCGATGTAGAAAATGGTTTCCGGTTTCAATGCTTTACATTTTCACCCGACTGCGTACATCGGGCTGGTTTTTCCCTGATTCTTTACAGAAGTGGATGAGAATCGAAGGTAATCAAAAAAATGTTCAAGTTTCTAGGTACTCGTGTTTCTCAATCTTTTTACTTATTTTATTTTATTTTATTTGGTTCTTTTTTTTTTTTTTCTACTCCAGCATGCGCTGCTGGAGCAGAGCCCTAGGGCTCCTGGGGCAAATGCATTCCACTCGAGCGGGCCCCATGCCTGACAACAGCAGAAGCAGCGGCGATCAATCCGCCGGGGGCGCGCTCGGTGCTTGTAATAAAAAGCCTTCATATTTCAAGTAGCGTTTTATTGCTTATTACATTCGTAAAAATGCCCGGGAAGGGATCGGATCGCTCTGGACCGATACCGGGAGCAATCCGGGAATACGTGCTCGCATTTTATTTATTTATTTTTTTTTTTCAGGGGCCCCACGCTCCATGTTCCCGGACATCGTCGTCGCTCGACGTGCCTTTTAGCAAGCGACGTCGACGTCGACATCGACATCGACGACGGGGCACAAAAGTGGGGCTCATCCTGCAGGAGCAGCCAGCCCTTAAATGGATTTCTGTTAATATTAATGACGTCTCATTAAGGAGCACAAGTGATACGGGCATCCGGATTTATGGCTCGATTTCTTTAAGCACTCTGCAACTCCTCATCCCCCTCAGTTTTTTCCTCCCTTTCCAGGGGGATCTATTCGATTTACAGCCGCATCTCATTCGGGCATTTTTCAGGCGAGCTCATCGAACCGATTTTTGTTGCTCCCGGCGACATTTGTCGTAAAGGGAATGCCCCCTACAAGTGCCACTTTAGCGCGCATAAATTCCTGCAGGCTTCCCTACTTTTTCCACATTTTTCTTATTTTTTCTCTGCTATTGCCTTTATTGAATAAGCCCCGAGGAAAGGGTCCTTGCTCCTCCGGGATCCTGCGGGAGAGGACTGCGGTGAACAGGGTCAAACCAGCTCCGAATTATATTCTTTTCCTGCTGATGCTTTTTTTTTGCATAATGTTTGCATAAGTGGCGAAAAGTTTCACTTAGCATAAACATATGCAAATTTGTTCCAAAATAATTTCTCTTCATGCTGAGTAATTTTCTTGTTAGCGGCGGCGAAAATTTACGGAAGTGGCGCTTTGTAGCTTGGCACGTTACGCCCTAATTGGGCCCCTTTGCTCATGGGGAAAAAAAGATTCTTTTTTTTGGCATTCCCTAGTGAATTCTGGGAGTTAGGGAAAAGGTGAGCGACGAATTTTTAGATGCACCATGGCATATCGTTATAAGTTAAATAACTACTTGAACTTTGAACAAAATTATGAAAGAATGTTACATATTATGTAAAGGATGGAAATTATGTTAGTAATCAGTAATTTTTATGAATTTAATATCATGAGAGTAAAACTTTTAACTTTAAAAATCAAAATTGCCGAACTCCAACTAACTATTCATGTTAAAGAAGAACTGTACAATTACATATTTTAATTTAATTGCTGATTAGAGAAATTTCTATATATAGACCTAGGTAAGTAGTATCTAAACTACTTATTGTTATATTTTATAAGTTTAAATTAAGTCATGCTAGTATAAAATATGTTTCTATAGATATGTGTATAGAGCAATTTTTAAACAACATCTACTATTTGGGATTGGGACCGTCGAGTACCTACTGCTTAAAATGCAAAAAAAACTTTAATTTTTATATCACGATAATTACCACTTATTGCTTCTAAATATCCATAATTTCACAATCCGAATAAATTTGAGTTCCGCCACTTTCAACAATAGGGAGATATTTAAAATATAAGAGTACCTATACATAAAAAGTATAATAAATGCATGTCAAATTCATAAATTTATTGAGGAGATACGTTAACTTAATAATAAATTTTCTCAGTTTATCTGACAGCAGCAGAGAAATAAGTTCAAAGGTACTTCAGAAATTGCAACAATAATAGCCAATTTTCCTCAGCTCGAAAACTGTGTTGAACTTTAAACTTTATAGAAATTCACGGGAAGTAAATCTTAAGTTATTATGAAGTTCGTCTTGTATCTCATCAGAAGATGGAGAGTCTGCCACATACCAAAAACCCTCAATATTTGCCTAGCTAAACCGTTGGTTGTTGACGTAATTATAAAATTCACAACTCGTACACCCCTCCTCTTTGGTGACCTAAATAAATAGACACATGCCGCCACAATGTTTCGATGGATGTGACTTTATCCATGTCTCAAAAACAAAATTTACTTTCGCCATAGTTGGAGTGATTATCGGTTTCTATGAGGAAAATAACAAGAGTGGCCACATTTCACCGGCCTGCGGTATACCGAGGGAATCGCGGCCTCCTATGGCTACTTTTTGGTGTATGTAGATGTAGCCCCCGTGTGTCGCAGAAAATAGATTCCCGCATGAAAGTATGTTTAGTTAGAGAAAACTATATACAAAACTGAGAACAGAAGGTGGCTTACTTTGAATTCGGGGGCTACTCCTGTGGGGCCTTGTGCATTGTTCCACCAGTGGAGCCCTTATAGTCCACGCCACGCACGGACCCCCATTCGAGGGAAACTTAATCTAGGACGTGACTGGATGGCCTGTGCGGAGTGCTAAAAAGCACAACTGAAACAACAATGCTTCCACAATCCTCCAACGGGATGGAGTTGGTGTTGTTGGTGTTGGAGTTTGAGTTCGAAATAGACCGCAGTGTGCGATGGGACCGTATGTTGGGGGGCCCCCTTTTGCACAAAAGTGGCGCGGCGGCGACTCTTTCAACGGAGGGACCTTGCTGAAAGTGCCTCTTGTTCTCGTACCCGCCCTACTGCCGATGGGTAAAGCCCTTTACCTCTTTGGGTCATACGCCCTAATGAAGTCGAGAGCTTCCTCAAATCCCAGAGTAAATTTATTGTGCGTCATATGGCGAACGGGCCTACACAATGTCACGTTTTGATAATTATTGCTCTCGCCATGTTGCTTCCATTCCCTTCTCCCTCTGAATTTTGAATTTAATGAATTCGCACAGAATTCATGGAAAAATATCCTATTTTTTTTTTATTTTTTTTTTCCGCAATCTGAATGGAAAAGAAATGGGATTCTATTGAATTTATGTCCTTCATGCCTCGAATCGCGCTTTAGGATCTCTCTCAGCTGTGGCCCCCACCCACCCTGTGCCACTCCTAGTACTTAGTGATTAAGGCGCCTTTTAAGGCATTATTCTAGGAATCCTTTGAATTTTTCTTTTAAAATGTAAATCACAACCACAACGATAGTATAAAAAGAATCATTAATTTCGCTTTTGTTTTCTCAGGTAATTACACTACTCAGCAAGGTAAGAATCACAAGAATTTCCTTTAATTATCCTAAAATTGCTAAATGGCCTTAATTAGGTAATCTTAAGATGTATTGTTTTCTTTATTAAATTTATTTAAGTCCAAAATGTTTGATGCTTAGAATAATAGTAGTTTAGAAACAGAAGCTTTTCTAATACAGCAAATAAGAAAAATAAAATGAAGTATAATTTACATTATAAATTTTAAAAAGTAGGTACTTAAAGGATTTTTTTCTATTATAAAATAAAGCTCATGAAAATTTTTGAAAGGATTAGGGTACCTACATTTGTAGATATTCTTCATATATGTAGATTCAAATTATTTTACAATTTTTTGGTAAGGTATACATAGATAGACTATAGAGTATATTCCACACATATCCAAGCTTTAAGGTCGATAAATCATTTGAATGGCTTTGAGCATAATTTATTTAAGCAGGCAGACTACTGTAAGTCAGCCTCAAAATATGCTGCAGTGCACTCGGGAACGCGGTCCACATGATGCTACAATATACGTCTTATGTTTGAGCTTAGTCCTAGGTGAAGGACAGCTCCCCTCTCAGTCTGCAATTTCACATTTGTCCTCTAAATTAAACGCATTCATGTGTAAATTGGACACGTCCGCAATATGGTTGCTTTCGGAAATGTTTGGATTAATGAAAGTCAGAGGCCATCTGACAAATATTGCGTTTGATTCAAGTTTATCGTCATGGTAGATTACCTCTATGAGTTTATGAGGTCCAAATTGATCTATCGACAATTTTATAGCATATTTTGATTATTACGCTGAACATAGTGAATATAGAATTCAATGATCGGTGTTGATGAAATATAGGTTTTCGAATAGTGTTTTGCAGAAAAGATCTATTTACTTTAAAGAACTAGAATATAATAATTATTTTTAAAGAAAATACATAATGAGACCATCCTCATACTCAAATAGGAGTTAGAAGCCCTAAAATAAAATATACAAATATACAAGAAATATTTGAGATTGTGACACGAACACGTATACTTTATTTTATTTTATTATGACAACTGATTTTGTTGTTTAAAAAGTGAAAAATGTATGTATATACCCATATGTATAATATGTATAAGCGGTTTTTTTAATTTATTACCTTAATTAAAAGTTATTGCATAATTTCTTTGAAAAGTTTTTAATATACCTAACTAAGAGGATTTGCTTCTAATAAAAAAAAAGTAAGTTTTTATTTGACATTGAAAAATGTACACAATTTCTAAAATCTACAGAAACTGCTATATGTCAATCAAAAATTGAAAAATTGATCGAACAATCGGTAACAAAATTGAGTATCATACAGAAATCTGAACGGATACCATAAAACATGCTCTCAATCTCGGAGCAGTACAAATTCCATCAAATCATAACGAGCTCGAGTGTATCGAAAAGCCAATATTCGTTACACCCAGTTTCAAATATTGAAAAGAGTCATGTCAATCCGCCCGGTTATCTTTCGTCACACCCGCGACTCGGCCGGGACGGTTTATTTCGAGGACGGGAAAAGGGTGGACGAATCCTAGAGATTTGGGATTTCATCGGAAAAATTGAAATGACGATACACTCGTTATTTATTTGCTCATTGAAAAAAAAAAATGACATAGCTCAAGTGGAGCGTGCAGAGTGCGGACCAGGAGCCAGGATACTCCTGGAGCACCGGGAGTAGTTCGGTGTGACCTGTTCTGGCGCAGTGCCAAGCACTCTCCATGTCTTTTTTAGACTTTAGGTTTTTGTTCAATTTTATTTTTTTCGTCGCCGCATATATCGTCCTCATTTTTTATGGGCTCTCTATCGAATGGCATGCGGTAGTGGCTCTTAACCCCCTTTTTTCCAAAAAAAAAAAAAAAAAATATCTATAAAAGGAACAACAACGACAGTATGTATACCCATCAAGAGAAAAAGGCGACCTTTCACGTTTTTCCACGTTTCATGTTCGGTGCAATGATTTTTTCAGAGCTACCCACTTCCGAGTTCTGAACTACCTACCCCACTTCTGACATCCC
This sequence comes from Machimus atricapillus, assembly GCA_933228815.1. NCBI lineage: Eukaryota > Metazoa > Arthropoda > Insecta > Diptera > Asilidae > Machimus > Machimus atricapillus. Next base: position 12,625,720 of record OW121785.1, read on the forward strand.
CCAAAATGACTGGGCGGCTATTGGGTTAAATTTATAATTCGAGTTTTTTGTTTATATATTTTTTTGTTGAAGCTAAAGCTCTGTTTTCACTTAAAAACCACTTACAGATGGACAGGTAATGGATTTGTTAATCAAATTTACCTGAGCTCGGTAAATGCAATTGAAAGTCTGCTCGGTTTTTTTTTTTTTAATACCTGCCGCTCCCATTAATTCCCATTTCATATAGGGGAAGGGAGGGTTCTGTAATGCTTTTCTGATGAGGGCGTGGAGTTTATCAACTTATTTTTTTTTGCCCTCTCCTGTTTTTAGGGCATAAACCCTACCTTCTCCCATCGCGACCATCGGCGACGAATGGAAGGGCGGGGGTGTTTGAGGGCTGCGAGGGTTTATGGTCTGACACGAGCGGATTTGGCAAATGTGTTTTCTAAATGCTACAGGCGTGTGTGCACTCATTTTCTTGCCATTAAGCACAGAAAAGCACTTTTGTGCAAAAATTTCCTGAACGACGTCGAACTTGGAAAAGGACCGTAGGACGAAGCAGGGGTGGAAACCTCAACCGCACGAGACATCCACAGGACTCCCTGCAAAAAGTTTTGCGGGAAAAGTCCTGAGTCTCCGATATCGGAATGATTTTCATGCTCATGCATATCTCATGTTAAAATGTATTTTAATGGAATCCTGACAGATTTCCTGGACATTTGGTCTTCTCGGCGATGAATTTTAGACGAAAGCGATGTATTTTTAAGTGGGGCCCTAGCTTAAAAGTGAGATTCAGAGGACAGTGTCTCCACTTAAATGGAAGGCACGTCATTTTGTCTGCATTTCCGTGCAAGCTGAAATTCAAGCAAGCGATTTATTTATACCCGAAATCTTTTCTATTTGGGGGGATGCCACACACTTTGAGAAATTTTCATTTAAAAAATTAAAAAGGTCATTCTAAGTATTTTTAGATTACTTAACACGGTCTGAAATTTTAATTACTTTAAGACGCCAATAATTACAAGAAAATGGTTTTAGTATTATGTTATTATTAATTTATTTTTGTATATGTGTATATAGATAGACGTACCTATATTATCATAGAGTGCAGTTTTAAAAAATCGTTAGAAACTTAAAAAAAGGGGTAACAAAATTCCAGAAATGGTATTACCTTGCAACGATTATTTGAACTTTAGAACATTTGCAACAATTTTGTCTTCAGAAAATTAATTTTTAAATTGATTTTTTAAACCCTTTTGGTTCACGTAGAAACTCCAATGATTATCATAAATATTTACATTGTATTTTAACATCCAAAAATCAACTTAAAAAGATACATTATACATATTGGTACATTTTGTTAAGAAAACTTTTTCAACTCGTTTTGAGATAAACTAAAAGAAATTGCCCTCGGAAATTTTACAGAGTAATTTAAATTATATAATGTAACTAGACGGAGATAATAACATCATTTTCTGAGAAGTTGATTTAAAAACTAATAGATGAAAATATTGAAAAGACTTTTATAATATAACCGATAAAATAAACGTTCTTTTCGGAGCGACAAAATTACTTAAATTTTTTATCTACAAATAAATAGGTATACAAATGTTTTACATAAAATTGATGCATTTGATAAAACTATTCTTCTTTCATAAAAGAGCATAGAACATAGAACAGAACGTCTTATACTGAAAATTTAATCTTTTCTTTGAAGGTTGCCAAGTGTTTCAAACTAGAATTTCATGGATAAATAATAAATTGAACAGGACAAGTCTAACAATGTTTCTGAGCACTAACTAATGTCGTAATGTCGTGCCCATCCAAGTGCAAAAAACAGGGGGGGAGGGGTGACGATGACCAGGTGACCATAAAGTTTTCAGCATATGGTCTTTCCTGACAAAGGGCACCTAGAGGTCGTAGCGTGCGGGTGCCATCCATTTACATTTGGCTGAATCCGTTTACCTTTCAAACAACCAACAATAAGAGAAAACTTTCTTTCTGGTAAACAACGACAATGGCGACAAAGACGCCTTTTCCACAAGACATTTTGTACACTTTCGACATCGCGTGGGAGGAGCCAACAAAGATTCAAAAATTCTGGAGCCCCACGAGAAGAGGAGGTGCACAAAGGGCGTTCGCTGTCAAAGCTTAGATTATTTATTTTTGTGTCTCCTCTAAATGATTTGCTTTGGAGATAATCCTTTGGGGGAAAATTGTAAAATCCTCTTCCCTGTTTGTAACATGCCCATTTATCATGGTACTGAAGGGCTTTAATTGTCACAGGAACGCTTACCGGCACATATATCGTTTGAGTTGAGGTGTATTCACCCCGTTTGTCACGTTCTATGGCCAATTCCTCCAAGGAAATCGATTTGACAAAGCCTCCCTTGGCACGTATAAACGTGCCACAATTTACATAGATTTTACCGATAAATGTCGGATTATCCCACACGACAATTTCAATGTACTTTCCGCTCTCATCCAATGTATGCGCCCCCCCCAAAGTGATTGACATAAAATTTGCCATGGGACCGGATTAACCCCCACTGATCGGTTTCACAAACAATTTAAATTTTATTTTATTTAAAGAAAAAAGAAAATCATTATAAGAAAATTTCCGATCACGTGCCCTATCACATTTTTGAGGATGTTGGCTCGACATATGTGTAAAAAGAATACAGCTGCTAACCCTTTAGATTAGATGCTCATATTTATGTATGAAAACATTTTCTGTCGGCAACAGATTTTCGATATCTGCATATAGAGTGTTTCGTAATTAAATACTAAAATATATCAATCGATTTAATTGCACACTCTGAGCCACGTTTTTGCAAAAAATTTCTACGTCTATCTTTCCCCGTAAAATGCACTTTTATTTTAGAGAGGGCGAAAACTCTATCGCAGTAAAATTCTATTCTGTATAAACTTAATTTATCTACGAAATAAATTTTTTGGTTTCGATTTAAGTTACGTTTGTTATACCAATTAACCTACTTTATTTAAATCAAGAAATATGTATTTATCAATTGAATTTTATTTTATGTTCTAGCTGTAGTTATGTACATTGTACATATATATTAAATTAACCGTGAATCGCAAATAATATACATACATATAATAATAAGAAGAATAGCACATTTTGTTTGTCACAACTGAAAGCCGATCGTCTCTAATTAAGAAGTGACTGTGTGCCACCATTTCACTAAATAGTAATTTACGCTAAATGTTTTACATATTTAGTAAATCAGGATTTAGAGTGCTGTCTACTTAATAGGGTATCAAATTTTGGTGGAAAAAAATTTAAACTGGTCAAAATGTTACGTATAAGAAGAAAGAAATTATGATTTATGAAGTAAATTTTTAAATTTAGTAAACATACATACTTTATATAATACAATATTGAATTATCAAAAACAAAAAAAACATCAAATATGAGGGTTTAGTGAATTATTAAAGTTATCTTACTTTATTCCAAAATCTGTCACTAAATATATATATTTTAAAAAGAATATAATTTTAAAGTCCTCAAAATCGGATGTTCTCGCAAATTCTGTTTTAATTAACCGCTCAATTGTTTCTCATTCCATAATACAATTATAATTAATTTCTGTAGAACTGTTTCTAATTTCCTCATACAACTATAATTAATTTCTGTAGAACTATTTCTAGTTTCCTAATATAATTATAATTGATTTCTGTAAAATTTCTGTAGAATTTCTCTAAAATTGTTTCTAAATTCCTAAAACAATTGTAATTAATTTCTGTAAATTTGTTTCTAATTTCCTAACACAATTATAATTAACTTCTGTAGAATTCGATTTCTACGAATTCAGTCAACAAGATCAATTTAATTAAAACATTTTCAGTTGGTGGTGTAGTGGCGTTTAATTTATTTTTAAACCAATTAAAACGCTTCCAACATGAGGGAAGACGCAAAATTTATGCCGAACAATATAAGCCAAACAAAAAGCGAAATTTTTGCACTTTCTTTTTGCCTACACAAAAAAGAAATTTTCTTTTCGTCAGTTGAAGGGTTTCCTTCGGTCAATAGGGAAAATCTCTAAAAATCGCTAAAATGAATACAAAACAAATTGCAGCTTTTACAGATATTTTCAGTGGAAACCCAATGCCATCAGTGTGGAAATTTCTCAGGGACAAGGGGGAGGATTTGTTCAAATCAAATCAAAGACCGAACCAAAAAAAAAAATCTTCAAAAGGAAAAATCTGAATGATGGTGGAGGCATGGAGACCAGCGCAGGGGCAGGGAGCACTATGGTACGCGAAAGCAAACGACAAAAAATCAAAAACCTTCAATTTTTCGGGGAACCAACGAATCGATTATTTGGAAAACGTATTTTCTAAGCTAATACTCGAAAGAGGAAGCGAAAATATGAGGATTCCCATTACATCGCATGTAAGCATGTTAGAGCTCTTCTTTCAGACCAAAACTAGAATGACTTCCGTGACCTGGTTTCACTCGATTTCTATGCCCTGGAGTGGATGAGCACGAGGGCGGGACAGGGGAGACTTCCTGCTGATTGCATAAGATCCTCTCGCCAATTTAACATAAAAATTCGACGGCTTTTGAGGGCTGTTGCCACCAAATTGAAAGTCATTTCGCTTTCTGCTTTCCTTTCTCAAAAAAAATAAATAAATAAATATAAATAAAATAAAAAAAACCATGTGTGAGACGGGGCCCGCCCTGCTCCAGATATGGATTTAATAAATTTGTCCTATTTCCTAAACGCCGCTCGCTACTTCGAGTGGAGCGTGTTCGAAGTGGATGTGGAGGGGTGACTCACTAGAGAGCTTGCAATCAAATTTTATTGAATGTATTTAATTGACGATATCAAAAACGAAATTAATTGGTTTTAGTCGCTTTGCACAAGTGCTTCCGCCGACAAAATTTCAAAATTATGTTGATTTTGTTTGATTATTTCCTAACATGTGCTTTACATCTAATTTTTATTATTTTTAATTTTTAGGACTCGTAATTACAAATTACGAAAATAGTTTCTTGCGAACACGTTTAACCTATAGAAAATTTAGCATTTTGGCAAGTAAACAGGTTTGTAGACATATAGTTTAAATAATAATTTTCAAAACATAATAATAAATTTATAAGTAAACCTTCTAAAGAAAATGTAGGTTACAAAAACATTTTATTTGCCTTGATAATAATTGTTCAGAAATCTGGAACTCTAATTTTAGTAATTATAAGGAAAAAGGCCAAATTTATGGAGGCGCAATTGTAAAATTAGGTTATTGCAACCGCAGGCTATCGCAGCAAAGGGAAATTTATATATTTTCGAACGCTGTTAAAAATTTTCGTGTGTCTGGCTGTGTGTTTGTTATTCTTTTACGCTGAAATTACTAAACCGATTTCGCTGAAATTTGGCATAGAGTTAAAGTAAAAGCCGGAGAACAACTTTTTGTTCTGGAAAAATGCATGTGCAGTTCCCGAGAGAGGATCTATACATCTAAAAGAACATAACCTGATTAACTGACTGATTCATCAACGCTAAGCCGAAACCGCTGAAGCTAATTACATGAAATTTGGACAGTATTTAGCCATTAACTCAGAAATTTTCAGTATTTATCCCTTTTGGGAGTAAAATAAGAGATAAAAGTTTGTATGGGATTTCCGTTGCAAAACCATTAAAATTAGTAGGTGCAGCTTTTTAGTTGGAAATAAAGAACGACGTGTTTCAGCGTTTTTGGAAAAAGATTTTATAAGGGGGTAAAATAGGGAATAAATGTTTGTATGGAAGTCTGTAATTTTAAAAGTAATTTGGTATTTAGACTATTAGTTTGTTGCAGGGTTTTAATCTTATGAAATGACGGAACTCGCATATACCTACAAACTTTTATCCCGTATTTCTATTTCTATACATACATATATTTATTTCAAGGCCTTCGCAGCAAAGTTGCGGACAGAAAGCCATTGTATGTAATGCAGGTGTGGTATGTCGGAAACTAAATAAAAATGGATTAAAAAACTCTTCTCGCACCTCTGATTTTGAAATGACCAAGTTTTTAAAGAGTTAAAGTAAATTTAAGCCTCGGTAGTCTTACGTTATAGGACCATGTGGGAAAAAAGGGCTCATATGTATGACCTGACCCTGGAAGTAGAGAAGTATTTTAGCAAATTACTCAATTGTCGCTAGACCGCACTTTGTTTGGTAGATTTATGGGAATTTCAGGTCTCTAAGCGTATCTTTTTATCCAAAAATTTCTCGAAAAGACCAAAAGCCTTTCGTATATAACTTAAAACAGCGAGAAGTAGTGCCCCATTTGAATTCAATTTTGACTCGCTGAAGCTGGGGTTCAGCATATAAAATTTAGCCGAAATTGAGGAAGGATCATGGGAGCTCTCGACACAAATTGTGTGACCCTTTTCATTTCAGGCTCCCACCGGACCAAATGTCTTTCAATTGTGACTTTTTCAGAGGAGTTTGGGAGTCCGGCGCCGTTTTATTGTGCCCTTTATGACTTACACAATTTCGGAAGCAGTAATGGCCCTCTCAGCTCACCTGGACGCCCACTTAATTAAATTTTTGTTAAAAAGATTGCAATCGATTTGGTCTTATATTTTGTTATAGGGGGCGAAGGTGGGCGATAAAATGGAATTTAGTGAGGCTTAAGAACCCCATTAAGCAGAAAGCCTTATGCGACGTTAATCACAGGGATACTTTACGCCTATGGGAGTATTCACTGAATTACTGAGAATTTAGCGATTCCCAAAATTGTTTGTGCAACTCCTTTGAGCTGTAAATTTCAACGAAATGAGCCGAACCAAATTTATGAGTAATGAGCCCTGGGGCACGGCACGCACATATTAAAGATTCCCTCCACCGACCCCTGGACTCTGTACAGTAGTTAAATTTTCATTCGATTGAGATTCCCAAAGTAATTTCCCTTTTAAGTCCTGAATTACATTAGGGGACTCATTTGAATTTTATTTTGTGGAGATCAACAGAGGTGCCGCGCAATTTATGCGAGGATATTACCGAGCGGGGCTCGTTTTTAGGAAATGGGGCCAGGTACGGCTTTGTTTTCCTCCGAAGTAATTAGGAGGACTTCTGAGGAAGGAAGTGTGCTCTTAATTATTTGAGGCTTAGGTGTTCAGGTGCATATAATCTACTAACGAATTGTTTTTCTTTCCTTTTTGTATAAAGTAAGATAAGGAATTATGTATAAAAATAAAGACCTTTGCATTTTGAGACAAATAAAATAAATTTTGAAATCATGCTTTTGATTAAGGTAAATAGTATGATCATTTTATTTTAGCACTTTATACCTAAACTTTCTTGTTGAAAATATCCAGATTTAGTAAGTACTCGTCAAAACTCAAAACATTTAACTATTGAAATTTTTATATTATAGGAATTCAATGCAAAATACTTTTAAAATTTTATTACAAACTAGTTTCAATTACAAGTTTTTCCAAATTAGAAATATTTAATTCAAAAGGTCATACATTCCAACAACATATAAAATATATCTTAAACGTTTAAAACGTCTTAAAGTAGAACACTTATTTACAGTCTTCTTAAATTCGAAATTCTCTTTAAAAAGAAAACTCTACAGTCTTTTAAAAACCTATTTAATTTTTTTTGACCGATCCTTTTCAGCTAATTACTTTTCTCATCATTTGCAGTAGTGTCCTTTATCCTTGATGACTCCTTTCGCAGCTTCGTTGCTCATTAATTGAATAATCGACCACGTCAGCTCCAACTAGCTGTCTGATCTGTTCTTCGTTTATTTCTCCCCATTTTTTTTTTCTAATTTCTATCGCCTTCTTAAGCATTTAATTACTAAGAAAATCGCCAAGAAACAGCATGCCCCTGGATATTCTTCTAGATTCGAAATGAGCAGCCACAGGATAAAAAAAGAGGAAAAACAAAGAATGCACTACTGGCATCTACTTTAATTAATCCTAAATCAAGAGACCAGCGAGTGAGCACCTTAGTTTTTATGCGGGCACCCACAGTGCGGGGGTGGGGGATAATAAATCAAAGGAAACGGCAAAAAGGCAGAAAACAGTAAAATTACCCATGCACAGGAAAAGGCCATTAAATTGTACAATTAAGAAAAGGACTTTTTCAATTTTACTGTGCATATTCCATTCATGTCGACGCCGTCTTCCCTCCGGTTCCGCCCCGGTTAACTTTAGACTATAGTCTACATTTTAATACGTATGGTGGCGTCGTTGTCGACGTCGACGTCGACAACGACGTCGTCTTCACAGGAAACCGCCAGTCTTTCTCGCACCGAGGCGGTTTTACATAAATTATCCTCCTTCGCCGAGAGACATGCTCACATAATTTATTCAAAGAAAAAGGACAGTAATGACGGAGCTTTTGAAACTGTAGGAGCTTGTTTTTGCGGGGATGGCCGAGGGGCTTCTTTTCCCAGAGAAGGGACTTTAAGAGGCCCGCCCTCTACTTCTTCGTATACGTTCCACACACTTAAAAAAAAAACAAAGGACCCAAAAGGGTAGGTAACATGCACCTACTTCGTTCTGGGAAGCAGAGTAGCACGTGCTTTTTCCGCCTAAAGCATATATGCACTCATCCCACTTTATGCACATGATGTAGATTGTCGATCTCAAAACCAAGCTCTCGAAAAAAAAAAACAAAAAAAAAAAAAAATAGGGTGCAACTGGAGTACCTCAGGGGGGAAAGTCTTAACAAAAACCCATTTCACGGGGATTTCAAAACAATTTCATAGCACAAAGCAAAAATTCTCAAGGAGCTGAGGCTGAGCCCAGGAGCAGGCGACAGGCACCACTCAGCGGTTTTCCAACTGAAGCGATTCCGAATCGATTTGCCGCCCAATATTCGGTAGAGCGCTCTTCCTCTATATGGAACTCTATGTGGAGCTCTACGGAACCCGATTACCATCTTCCAATTGACATTTATTTGTCCATTCAACTCACATCCCCCGCACGGTAGCACCAGGGCTCAATGTCGCTTCTGATCGATTGTTGGTCACTGGAACCTGAAAGGTCTCCTATATCTTTTCCGCACTGGAGGACCTCCAGACCTGCCGGGCTTTACGATACGCAAGGGGGGCCAAGGAGCCTCCGATCAGAGTGACTCAATGGCAATTTTATATGTATATAATCGGGCCCAGATTAGATGAGCCAGGTCAAGACTTAAATTCAATAGAACACGAAAGTCATTCACGGCATATATGTACATACATACATATCTATCTATTTGACCTACTGAGAATGTGTTAATGCCCCTGCCCGTACTTCTGAACCCCCAAACCCTAGCCGATTCCGTAAAAGGAAGGGAGGGGATAGGAAAAAGCCCATTTTGACCCTATTTTCATTGAGGCTCTTTTTGTGGTCATCAAAGTGGCAATAATTATGTGATGGCGCTGTATGAAAAGTTAATGACTCCCAGCCAAGATTTAATTACATTTTATCTTTGCAACCGCTCTAGTGGCCGCTTTCAAGGGGCTCGTAAAGAGCCATAAATAAATTGAGGATATTGTCGATTCGCAGAGGATGGAGGGGGTGGCAAAAAAGGGCAAAATGTCCTACTCTATGTAATTCTCAGGGAAATAATGCTACAAAGTGTCGAAATTACTTCGGGACTTGATATAAACTAAAACTGGACGTTCAGAAAATTGTTTTGAATGGCTAAACCTAATCACTATTACACCAATATCTGAGGGACACTCAAATAAACACAAATTTTATTGGCTTTCACACTATACCTACTACAGTCGGGAATTAACAGTCTCAGCGTTTTAAGGCCACTCTTCTTGATTACATTATATAGGGTCAACTATTTTTATTAGACACGTGAACGATATAAAACCACTTTAATTTTAGTTTATCGTGAGTTTCCACTACGAAAATTTATTGCATTTTAAAGTTTGTATAAGGTGTCCTTAATATTTAATCTATTTTGGGGCTATTTTTTAAGTTGAAGTAAACGAAAAAGGGTTTTAATTCTTTTAGGAGCCTTTAATCAATATTCGAAGTTTTCAACAGAAAACCGATACTTGAATTTTATTGGATTATTACAGTTACATTTAAGTACATAATATATAAAAATATTACATGAAACACAATTTTATGTGGGCTATTTGGGAAGTATAAAAATTAGTCTTTTCACCATAACTTGGAATGATTTTATTAGCTACTAATCTGCAAAATTTCAATAAATGCAAAAATTGCATAATTGATTTAAATTTATTTACATACATTACATATATGTGTATAAAAAATTGGAATTCACCAATATTCAAAAATAAATTCTATGTGAACTGAAATGATACAATCAAAAGATCAAATTTTTATATTTTATTAGTTCATATTTTTTGTTCTTCACGTAAAATTATTAAGACATCCCAGTTGTTTCAATTTAAGTACATATTCTTAATTTTAATTCCTTCTATATAATTTATAGTCTTTTATATCGTAATGTAATTGTATTAGTTAATAAATAAAATAAGTTTTCTACCTACTCAATGTCTAACTAAATTTTAATAATTATAATTTAAAAACAATATTGTGAAATGAAATAATGAAGGTATCAAACATATAAATTCAGAAATTATAAATTACTGTCACGGTTTAAGGAATTTATTTTATCAAAATGTAGCGATCATATTTAGTTCTGAAATGTTTAATTTCGACTTTCTCATGATGTCGTGCAAATGTAATTTCTATATTTTTTACTAATCCTACACAAAATTCTAAAAGTCTCCAATTACTTAGCGTCCGGAATGAAAAATTTTCCTGTTCTCTTGCAGTTAATTATTTCGTTCAGAAATAAAGGTACTACAGCAAAAAACTCCCATTATAATAAGAGCTATTAAAAAAAAAAAAAAAACTAGAGTGTCTCACCCCACTATTCACCTACACTATTCAGAAACTTTCATTCAAAACTTTATTGTAATTAAAAAAACGAAACCCTGCAATGAAGGCAACTCTTGATTATTTCACATTTCTTTAATTTGCAGGCAAATAACTTTCTTGAGGCGAAGGGAAGGCAGCCACCGAAATACGTTGAGGAGCTAAAAATGCCGAAAAGTACTCCATTAAAGCAGCATTAAAAAATAAGGAGTGCCAGGAGAAAAACAATCTTACCAAATAAAAAACGAGGACAACAGTATCCGGACAAAAATTACGGACATCTGCTGCAGTGTAACGCCCCAAAGCGTTAGGGCGGCGATACAAACACCCCCGCAAAATACGAAAAAAAAAAAAAAATAATAATAAAAAAAAATAAAAAATAAAATCACAGAAAATTTCATGAGCTATGAAAGCATAAAACGACTGAAAGTCAGAGGCAATAAATTATTGAAGACACCCCCCACATCCCCTGAGATTCAGTATCCTTGGGCCAGGGTGAAACAGGTCTCGTGAAATGCTGTGAAATAGTCACCCTGTGGCATCGAAATTTCAGCTGGGCTATACAAACAAATGCAAATGAGAGCTGGCACGGCAGGGACTCCATCGACGGTGGATGTCTAAAACATGAAGGTAATCCATTATCTTCGACTAAGTCAAAAGGGCACACCAACTCTGTCCGAAGGTGACCGAGAATAAGAGATTCCTCCAGTCAAAAAACGTTACAGAGCTTTAATTATAGGAATTATAAAATAACGTTCCAAGACTTCATGACGAAGAAAAGAAATATACTATAAATATAAATAAAGGGGAAAAGCTTTAATTATATACGCAAATTCACAAGTTAGTCATCTGATTAGACCCTATACCCGTGGATGGAATCAGCAAAGAATATCTGGATCCGTCTACCTCGAGGAAAAGACGTAAAAGATAAAAGGGCATAATTTCTAGAAGCAGCCAACAAACTGAAGGAGAGACCTAATTTACATTAATGCTTTAACATTAACGTATTATGACAAAGTGTTTGTATAAGAAATTTACGGGCTATGTTTGTGATGCCGTCAGCTCATATGTCTTCCGTTCCTGAACGGCAGGTCGAGTGGACTAGGACGAGAAATGCTCGACTATTAACGTCTAAATCGGAAACTATTTTAGCCAGACACAGAAAGAATAGCAACGACTATAGAAATCGTACACTAAACAATAATCGATCAGATAGTGTCATCACAAAAACACAAACGTCCCACAACGCCTACATTAAACGAAAATTATTCAAGGCGGCTAGAGCGAATTTCTTTACCGAATCGAGAAACTTTTTCCGATCGAATAGTTCTGTACACCTGCAGGTAAGTTCAGAAAATCGTTTTCTTTTATTTCCATCTTATTTTTTTTTTTTTTTTTTTTCGTTTTCCATTGAGGTGAATAAAAATTGAAATTAAGAGGAAAATCAATAACTTGAATCAGATGTCTATACTGCTCGTAATTGCCGCGTCAGTGAGTTTGATATGAAAGAACACCAAAATTCGATTTATTTTTTCGATATAGCCCCCCTTTTTACCTCTATACATTTTGCACGATTTTCTTTAAGCCATTCAAAAAATATACGATTTTGTAGCGATGACCTGGTTTGATATGGATCTCTTTTATCATCGAATCATTTTTTCATGTCTAAAAAGTAAAAGAAAGTCGAAGCTAAGGAAAAGTCTAAGAATAAGATGCCTTTTCTTTGGGTAATTCAAATTTTTAATAATCAATCAGCACACAAAATTCATTTTTTATTGTAACAAAACAATTTATCATATATTTTTCGTATTTGTTCAATAGGATTTTTAACCTGAATTATGTAATATCGAGTGAATACAAATTATTTCAATGCAATTCCAATAAAAGGGGCTGAAATCGTAAAATTCTGCCTTTTGCATTAATTCTAAGCTTCTCTGTGCAAAGATAATTGCACTTGACATTAATCGACTTAAATTGAATGGGGAATTCATATTATCAAGTTTTAATGGCTATCATCATTACTGAAATATAAATGATAATTACTCCGACTGCACGTAGGTATGAGTAACAACACTAAGTTTTACATTTTCAGAAGGTTTTTTTTTGTAAAGACAAAAGGTTTCTCAATTTATGACAACATTTATGAATTTTCAGAAACATTTAGACAGCGTTTAGTGTAACATAAATAATCCTTATTAGTTGATGGTTTTTTTAAAGAACAACTAATTTTTTTTTTTAGAAAACGCATGTTCAACTAAAGTGATGAATAAATAATACTAATGCTAAAATATTCGAAATACTAAACCGGCTAAAAATAATGGGAAATAGTGTTGATTGCTTTCGAAGAGGTAATTTTTTCCCAATTTTTAAAAACTTTCTCAGATTTCTTCTTCGTATTTTATAAATCATATTTTTTGACCTAATTTACTAGAGTATTTAAAACAAAATATGTTTCTCAATACAACGAAACAGTTTCATTTACAATTTTTTTAAACAAAGATTTATTGTGCTTTTCTTAGTGCCCCATTAAGACGGCCCTGCCCAGAAAAATAGCGAAAACAAATAAATATTTCTCGCGCTTTTGTGATTTAGTGAGATAAGTGGGAGCCGGCACACTATTTTTTTTTTTCTATTTTTCTAGGGCACCGCCCACACCTCCCTTTTACCGCCCCCCAAGATTAATCGCGTGAGGAAAATGCCCTTAGATTGGGATCTTGTCGAGGAGGGCCCCATGAAAAACAGGCGCCGGATTGCGAGTGCAAACAAAAGCGGACGCTATGAGTGAAAAGATTAATTTGCCGCAGCACCACCACCAGCAGCAGCATCCGGAGAATCCTGGGCTCCAGGACCAGATCCTTCCTGGTTCCCATGGAATTGAGTTAGCCTGCTGGCAGAAATCGTTAAGATAAGTCAAGCGAATCCCTACAGGGTGGGGCTGAAATTAAGCGCAGCTACCCCTGCCACATTTCGAATTATTTTGTTTAATGAACCAGGGGCAAGTTATGAATAATTCGTGGGCGATGCGTGCGGAAGTGTTAATTAATGCACAGGGCTCAAGGGATGAATTCAAGGGCCGGATTTTACAATTGCATTTCATATACAACAGCCCCCACCCCCCCCCCCCCCCCCCTCTTCAAAAATTCCCCGCCCGCCAACCGGTGGCGGAAATGTTTTACATTTCATCCAAAATACTTTCCACAAATTGATGCCACTGCTCACGCGAAATTATTTGCGGGATTGTTTTAAAATTGTAACGAGCCCCGGCTTAGGAAATTCCTTGGTATTAAATTTTCAGCGAGAACCATTTGCACAGTTATAAGCCCGGAATGAGCGCGTGGATGGGTGAGGGGCCCGACAAAAGGAAGTGTGTACATTTTTGTGGTTTCTAGGGGTGGGTGGAGGCCCGGGTATTTTCGAGTGGATTTGCATTAATGGACGGGAGAATTGCCGATGTACACGGCCCCTCCACGAGCCACGTCTTAATGCTGTCAACGAGAAAGGCCCCTTCACGCCTACTTCAGAACTTCAATCACGTTCGTTTGAGGGCACCGCATATTGATACCTTTTTTCTTTTTAATGTAACATAGCCAGAAAGATTTGTGAGGATTTAAATGTCTGAACAGATTTTTCGAAAGTCTTTTCTAGTCGGATTTATTTTTATTCATTCGTTTTTACAAAATATTTCAGAAAGAAATTTCTTGCCAATTTGGTGTTTTTGATACTTATTCAAATCAAAAAAGCTTTACACTTTGAAAGAAACATGTTCCAATTACGATGGAACCTAAGCTATGGTGCGTCCAAAAATAAGTACCTAAATATTCAGATAGTATATAGTACAAATATAAAGGTAGGTTTATATTTAACCTTCAAAGTATTGATAAAAAACAGTCGATTTGTTTTAGTTGACGGTTACAAAGTGTTTTAGAAAGTTGTTATATATTCTTATATAATATCTAAAATAATATCTTTGTCTTCTCGAAATTTTTTACAATTGAGACTTCTGATCTTTTTTGATCTTATACTGACATGACATCTGATCTAAGTTGATCAGGGCTCAAGGGACAAACCTATTATTAAATAAAATCTGAGTTTTTCAAACATATTGCAAATTTATTTAAGCTTAATTTAAAATTTCAAGCAATTGTTCTTCAAAATATGTAAGATACGAAATCAAAACCTCGTTTTTCTTAATATTAAAACCAGTCGAATCTCTGTTTACCGGAACTCTATTGATAGTAAATCTCATTTTAGTAACTAGACGCTCTTTGACTAATTTCAGTAGATATAGTGGCCTAATTTTAAGCTCATAAACAAGGACTCGAGCGCTAAGAGGCAACCTTTAATAGTAGGGCTACTCAATCCTCCTTCTTTCCGAGGATGGGAGCAACGAGCCATTAAATCCGTCGAGTGAAAGTCGTAATTGCGCAAAATGTGCCTCAGCCACGGAACAGTTGGTAACCAATTAACTAGAAAATCTTAAAGCCACCCCCACAGTGCTTCTTCACGCTAATCGAGATGTGACAGCACCGACACTCTTCAGTCTTTTTATACTATTCTCAGGCGAAGACAAATTGCCGAAGAGGAAGAATATTAGCTGCTTCCGAAATATTTAAATATAGAAGTACCGTGCCAGCCCTCTCAGACCTTCCTAGAGGGCCCCAAAAACCTGTCAGTCCTTATCTCCTACTATCTACCCCCTCAATCATTTTCCTGACAGCTAAATTGAAGGGACACTTTCATTAAAGTGATCGATTTTTCTCTTTCTCTCGCAATTTTTTTCCATTTATTATTATTTTTTTGCTACTTATTTCTACTGATATTACCCTCCCTCGCAATCGGATGTTATATGAGCATTACACTTTCTGTTGTTTCATTTCAGGCTCCATCAACACGGACAGTATTCATCGACCCAAACCCCACCCCGGGTGTTACAGAGGTCAAAAATAAAATAGTTGTCACTTCAAAGGGCCCTATGATCCCCAAGGGACTCCCAAGTGAAACGCCGGACATAAAGGCCATGCGGTAAGAAAAACTATTTTACTACTTACTTACTTGGGCCCAATTAGGTACCTATAAAACAATAGCAGTAAGCGTGTGTGACCTATGACCTACAATTTGTGTCACATGTTCACCAGATGCAATAGGTCCGTTTCTTATCCTGCTCCAGCGTACTATGCCCATTTGGCCGCTGCTAGAGGTCGTGTCTATATCGAAGGAATGAACTGTGACTTAAACAATCTGGATTTTGAAAACAACCAACGAAGAATTAAAGCAGAAATATTTAGAGATAAACCAAAGTTTTTCGTTTAGTGTTCGGCCCGTGCACATTATTTTAATATGGATTAACTGTTTGAAGTAATAAATATGAATTTAAGGTCTTTGGACCAACAAATATTTGAATTTGAATAAATTCTTATAAAATTATTTGAAATAAAAAATGAAATCATGAATATATGTATGTACATACATAATATGTATACCTACGCAAAAATCAATTTTTTCGGGTATCGCTTAAAGAAGAATCATTGGACTATTGTTTTATGCAAAATCCTTACGTTACCAATTTTATTATTATTTAGCTTTATCTGGATAAAAGTAAACAAAGGCAATAGAACCTTCATATATAGGGTATACAATCGGGTAAAATACCAAATGGAATTGTTTCGTTTAAGATAAACTCATTAAAATTCAGAGAGTCGTGATTTTTGATTAATTTTTGAATCCAAAACAACAACAAAACACTGGTTTACAAAATTAAACTTTTTTGTACTTTTGTATAAAAACACGATGTATTTGTTTTGATTAGATTAATAATAGCTTATCAATTAAGTGGAATTCTTTTGTTTCTTTTACGTCACTAAGAAAAAGAGGATCAAAACTGAAACAAATCGTACTTTCAGCACATTTGAAAATTGAAATAAAATGCAATGTGAAAAGTGCTCAAAACATATAAGAAATAGTAGGCTAAAACCTTATCTAGTTAGTTCAGTTCAGTTCATTTTTGCGACTTGATTTTGAGTAGGCCGTTCTATACTTCGACATCATCAGAGCAGTCCTATTAATATTGTGAAATTATTTGTGCAAAGCTGAAACAATTGAATCGCAGTGTAGTGATTAGTTTATTTTTTATTTATTTATTACTTCTTGCTGGTGTCCAATTTAATAAATAAAATGGGAAAAAAACACACTGCAGGGCCTGAAGGCGATGTAGAGACACAAAAACAACAACAGCAACAACAAAAGCAGCAACCGAGAGACTTAGAAGTACGAAAGGAACTACGGGTGCTTCCGAGAGCGATGGCGAAAATGAAAATTGACGAATTTAAACCCTCCAATATTCCTGTTCAAGCAGGGAGTCGGGGCAAGGAAATTATTGTTGAATCTAATTATTTGGATCTCAATATTAATAATTTGCCTAATGAGGCTTGGCAGTATGACGTTGTAATAGAACCTGATAAACCAAAAAAGTTCCTTCGAATGTGTTTCAACGAATTCAGCAAGTTGCAAGAAAAAAGGAATATTTTTCTTGCTTTTGATGGAAGCAAAATTGCTTTTTCCAATAAAAGGCTGGATTCTGACCTCTTAGGGGGTGCACACGAGATACAAATTATCGAGCCAGATACTCAAAAGCGAAGAAAATACAAAGTGACTATAAAGGAAGCTGATTGCCCACTTGTAGAACTCAGCAGCTTGAGAAATTACAAAAACGATCGGATCTTTGATAAACCTATGCGCGCTGTACAATGTTTAGATGTTGTACTGCGTTCAGCACTAGCTGATGCTAATTTCGCTATTAGAACAGGAAAAAACTTTTATGTCAAGCCAACGACTTATGTAGATCTCCATGATGGCTACGAATTGTGGCTTGGACTGTTTCAAGCCTGTGTACTGGGAGACAGGCCGTTATTGAACATAGATGTTTGTCATAAGGCATTCCCAAGCGAAGTAACTTTAATCGATTTCATCCGAAAGATTTGTGATCCACGTCGGTGGCTAGATAGAAGAGCACAAGAAAATGTTCTATCGCTCATTAAAGGCCTAGACGTGTCGTATCAAGAAACTGGGAATCCTACTGCAAAACGCTTCAAATGTTTTGGTTTAGGCCAAGTACCTTCCAGACAGATGTTTGAAAAAGATGGCAGGCAGGTTGCCGTACGAGATTACTTTCTCAGGGAGAAAAATATAACACTTCAATATGGTAATTTACCTTGCGTTATGGTATCGCAAGGTAGAGTTGCCCTCCCGATGGAATTTTGCAAAATCCCTGGAGGGCAAGCTATTAATAAAAAGACCGGCGAGAGGCAAGTTCGTGCTATAATTAGGTCAGCCGCGACAACCACAGACATAAGAAAAACAAAAATAATGGACCTTTTCCGGATGTTCCAACATGATATGCATCCGATTATAAGGAGTTTTAAAATCACGATTGGTAAGGATTTTTTGAAATTACAAGCACGAATCCTAGATGCGCCCAATTTGGAGTATGCTGGAAACCAAACTATTTTTCCGACAAAGGGAGCTTGGCAAGTTAGAAATCACCAATTCATTCAACCTTCAAATCTTATCAATTGGGCAATACTTATTTGTGACCGAAAGGTCAGTGAATTTGATGTGCGAAGGTTTAAAGATTCGATGATTAAAGAAGGAAGTCGTCTAAAAATGAATATTTCGCAAGATGTAGAAATAGTCAAATTGAAAGATCGTATTGAGGACCACTTAAATAAGTTCAAAATAGCTGGGAAAGATATAGTTGTAGTAGTAATAACACCAATGCGAGATAGCTACTCTCAAGTGAAACAGGAAGCTGAGTTAAGATGCGGTATACTCACACAGTGTATCAAAGGAGATACTATAACGTACAGGAACTGTGATACAAGCACGGTCCACAATATTATGCTTAAAGTCAATGCGAAATTAAACGGTACGAACCATAAAATCTCCAAAGGCAATTATGAAAATGTCATGTTTTTGGGAGCTGACGTGACACATCCATCCCCTGATCAGAGGAATATTCCGAGTGTAGTCGGAATTGCTGCAACACATGATCGTGTGGGATTTCAGTACAACATGCGTTTTCGGCTTCAAGATCCCAAACAAGAAATCATACAAGATATGGAAATGCTGTTCAAGGAACAACTAGTATTTTACAAAGAGCGTGTTAAGGCTCTACCGCAAAAAATTGTTTACTATAGAGACGGGGTCTCCGATGGCCAGTTTGAGCAAGTTAGGCAGGTTGAACTGAATGCGATAGATAGAGCTGTGTCGCAGATCCAGCAGGGGTATAAGCCTCTAATAACTTGTGTAATTTGCCAAAAGCGACATCATACAAGATTTTTTCCAACGGCGAGGACAGGTGATAGATTTAACAACGTGCCTCCTGGCACCGTTGTCGACTCGATGATAACTCACCCTGCGGAAAATCAATTCTTCCTAGTAAGCCACGAGTCTATTCAGGGAGTCGCTAAGCCTTCCAAGTACTGTATCATACGTGATGATTCCAAGTTTACCATCGATGAAGTTCAGACTATGACCTACAATTTGTGTCACATGTTCAGCAGATGCAATAGGTCGATTTCTTACCCTGCTCCAGTGTACTATGCCCATTTGGCCGCTTCTAGAGGACGGGTCTATATCGAAGGCATGGACTGTAACTTAAATAATCTGGATTTGGAAAACGACCAAAGAAGAATTAAGGCAGAAATATTTAGAGATAAACCAATGTTTTTCGTTTAGTGTTCGGCCCGCACGTTATTTTAATATGGATTAACTGTTTGAAGTAATAAATATGAATTTAAGGTCTTTGGACCAACAAATATTTCAAATTCTTTTGACTTGAATTGAGCGACACGACAAAAAAATTTGGTGTCGAGACAGGCCTCTTCCGGTGACTCGACAAGAAGGTGAACATTTTGGGGACTATTTTTCTTGAGGATGGTGTATTTTTGATTGATAAAAGTGCCTAGTCACTTCGTAATTAAGTTGCACATGGTTTTGCAGGTTGCCTACTTTAAGAGTTTTGCCTATAGAGATCTAGAGCTCCTTAAACGATGATAGAGCAAATTTTTGTAACTATTTGTCGAATACCTTAGAGAATTAGAAAGTTTAATAGCTTTATTTTATACTGTTAAAAATATGTATGAGTATCAAGAAGTCAAAAACTCGAGTTTAAACCGAAATATTTGAAACATATTTTTTCGTCATAGCGAAAATTGGTTCGGTCATTTATAATCGCAGATAAAATAAACCAAGAGATTGGAAGATTTATGGTGGTATTCGATGACGTCCAAATTTTGTTTTTATATTTTTTTTAGAGTCGATAACCTTACGGCATTGTGTTTAAAATTAAACTCTGTTTCCAAGCCATCAGAAGAAAAGGTCAAAGGCGTGCCTATGATGACATTCAGATTTGCTTTAAGCGTCTTATATTACATCATTATTTTTAATTTTAATGGGTTTATTCCTCTTTTATTACATTCACGGAGACCAGGGGCAGAAACAAATTAAGACAAATTGAATGATTAATTTTTTCCTAAATAATTAATGTTTCAGAACTTTATTTCAATTATTTCAATTTTATTTCAATTCCCCTACAAACCAATATGGCACATGTCCAATTATTTCAAATTTATGAATTACTCATTTAACAAAATTTAACTGGTTCAAGTTAGAAGTTTGGATGGGTAAATATTCCGGGAATAAATGTACCAAACATTTTTCTCAATAATCAAAAACAACTTTAATGTGGTATTAAGAGAATGGCATCAATTTTGTGATCAGAAGAAGAGCGCTAAAACACAGGGCCCTATTGCGAATATCGTCATTTCTGCGACTAAGAGTCGATTATAAGAATCGAAAAGAGCTTTAAAAAGCCCTTTTTCGGTAGAAGTTCCTTAATAAAATTTCAAAATTCTCATAAATTCATTTCAGTAACCTTTGACTTCAATTAATTTTTTGTTCAAAGTGGCTAAAAAAAGTCGACCGAGAGTCCAAATAATTCGACTGGATTTTTTTAATCGAATGATTTTGACACTTTGAAAAAAAAAATTAATTGAAGTCAGAGGTTACTGAAATGAATTTATGAGAATTTTGAAACTTTATCAAGGAATTTTTACCGAAAAAGGGCTTTTTAAAGCTCTTTTCGATTCGTTCGATCGAATCTTAGTCGCAGAACTGACGATATTCGCAATAGGGCCCACAGCTAAAATACCACCAAAAAAGAAAGTAAAACTTTATCAGTATGGGATCTAAAACTACTAAACTTCTCTTCAAAGTGAAAAGGTCTATTTGTTATAGGATATCGCTTAACTTTGATTTAGAAAAGTGCCCAAGGTAAATTAGGAACCAACCTAAAGATTTTATTTGGACCAAGTTCCTTTCAAAATAAATCCAATTAATAGTAAGAAGTACGATTATTAGATCTGTAATCCTGCCTCCTTTAAGTTAATTTTAAAGTAGATTTCCACTCAAAAGAACCTCCGGGTGCAACTCTCTTAAAACTTCCTCACCTGGAAAATCTCAAAGAATTAAGTCTTCGGTCTCTCTAAACGAATATATATGTATGTACATTTTACAAAGTTCATTTATGAAAAAAGTTACTTCACGATTGTGATAGAAATCTTCCCCAGACCTTAGACTCTGCGAAAGGAGTTAACTTCTTGCTCGTTGCTTGATATGAACTAAGGAAAAAGTTCCACAAACACTTCCTCCCTCACGGGGCGACGGTAGTGTCTATAGATTTGCATTACGTATGTATAAGCCATAGTTCGTCCGTGTGTTAGAAAACTTTTTATGGAAAAAAAAAAGAACTGAGAAAAAGTTGATTCATCTTGTAGCCATTTGTCCGGATGATCATCAAGTCTTCGATGAACTGAAAAACCCAATGGAGTCTTAATGTAAGACGCCAACGAGTCGAGGAAAAACGTGCCACCTTTAAGCGATTACATGGGCTAAGATGATTTGGGGGCAATCACCCGGATAGTTTCGTTTGTCCATCACCTAGTAGGGGTATAGGATGCTCCCTCAGGAGACTCATAATCTTCTACTATATCTTTTCTATCTAAGCATAGTTTAATCGGAGCTATAGCTAAGTGTTTTGGTGTAATTTGCGGATTTGCATTAAATTTCACCAAGACAATCACTTCCACCAGCAATCCATCACTGGACGCGTTGACAGTTTTATCACGTAACCTGGCTCTTACACCGGCAAGTGGATTTGTGCCCCACCCCAATAATGCCGCCACTGTGCCGCACAATACCCCTACCTCCCCTCGGGGGGTTGTTTAGGTGCTTCAAACTTTGAGGGGGGGGTATAAATCGAGAGCGGACACAGCATAAAAGCTCTAATTACCGGTAATCAGCGAGAAATCACCTGGTTTAAGTGAATGCATCCATATTCATGAACTCGATTATTCCAGTCACGAATACCGGGACGCTCCCGGGAAATGTGTTGAGCTCGACATTTTTGGAATACTTTCCCCGGATTGGAGGGGGGAGCCAAGCGTGCTGCCGGCGCCAAATAGCCCGAATTATGGGAAAGAGGGGGGTGAGGTGGGATTTAGTGGATAACTTTTTCGGACGCAAGCCTATTTCGGCTTGAATAATTCAATTATCCAAAGTTAGTAATTATCGGGCGCCCCGGGAAGCAATCCTAAAGGAAGGAAATTGTTGGGGTAGATGGACTTTCGGTCAGATTGAGTACCGAAAGGGACTCAGTAGCGCGAGAATTTGATTGAATTTAAACTACTTCAGTTCACTTGATTATTTCCGTTGAAATAAAATATAAAGTATCACTGATTACAAGCCTTTTATAATAAATATTCCAAAATATTAACGTAGTACAAAACTACTATTACTATACTGCTACATACTATTTATAACATTTTTGAACTATATATGAAACCATTTACAAATTTCTCATTTTAAATAGTTTGTGCCGTTGAGAATCATAGTGACGTAAGTCAACTTTTAATATGAATATCGTATATTAACAAGGTGATTGGTAAGTGATATGACTGTAGTCTTATGATTCTCAATAGCTCATTTGTTACCCTACCTAAATAAATACATATTACTAAATTTTTGTTTGATCAACCAAAAAATGATTTCCATAGCGTAGCATACACATATTTCATAAGTTAATAACTCGGGAAGAAATGTTAGCTTGTAATTCTTAAATTTCTAATTTCTAGTTTACATAATATATAAAATATCAGCCTGCATGAAAAAAGGTAATTAATTCATTTATTTACGAATTCGTTTTCGCAAGTAAATAAAAGAATTAATTTTATACTGAAGAATTGTTGAAAACGATTTTTTATTTATTTCTTGAGAACTTTTGGAATAAAGGAGCATAAAGTAATTAAGAAAAGAAAATTTAATAATAAGTGAATCGCATTATTACAAAAAAAAATTTATTGTACAAAATTATCATAAAAATTAACTCGTACCGTACCAAACAATTTTCAGCTTTAATATTGTATGAAAATTGCCTATAAATGCATTTCCCTCCATTTCTCTTTCAACTAAAAGTAAAAAATGTGTACAAGATCCAAGGAAATTGCTCTTAAAGATACGAGTGCAATTCCTTGCACAATCGGATTAAATTTCGCAAGAGGATTGCATTTCAAATGCATTAGATTTCCGTTGAAGCAGGCACCTATTTGCCAACCGGATTTGCATAATTTCTCCGACAAACCCATCCGAGTTAGAGACCTTCGTGTGCAATGTGATGCTCTAGTTCTAGGAAAACTTCCGTTTGAATAATCCTCTGATTGTTTTTGATAATACCCCTCAAAATGCTTGAAGGATACTAACGACTTTCTGTAGGACTAATGCGTTTCGCATCTTTTATCCTTTATCTTTGCAGGTATTACAGATTGTGGATATACACGTGCAACGTTGTTCTCCTAATGGCAGTCATAATATTTTGTGGTGTTGCTGGCAAAGTCCTAATCGCTGACTACAGACGACTTTTAGTGGCTGATCTCAATTTAAATCAACCGAATTTTATCTATGCCTACCTAGCGATAATAATGCAATCAGGTTAGTCCTTAGAATTAAGAAAGTTAAGAGAAAAAATTACTAAAATTTTTTTTTATTTTGTGATATTTTCAGGTTTCCTTCAACTAATAGGGTGTCTTGGTGCCTTACGACTATCAGAAAAATTACTTAACGCTTATTGGTTGCTATTACTGTTATTGTTAATAGGCGATGTTGTCATAGGAATATTTTGGATGTTCAAATTCGATAAAATTATGGAGACACTGGAACCAATTTTAAGGTAAGACATTTAAAACTTATAAAAATATATATAATAAGATTAGATAAAAGTAATGAATGAATCAATTTATCTGTTTTTATATTATATTTATTTGAACAATCCACTTGAATGATCTATTAATAAAATCCAACAAAACAGTATGAGCAAAGCACCCGTCGTAAACAATTATGGGTAACTAGAAAATAATTCGCATGGTAAGCAATAAATTTTATTCATCATGATATGATACGTCTGCAGAATATAATATTTTTCGTAGTCTATGTCAGAAATCTGGCCAAAAAACTTTTCTCAACGAAGATACCGAAAAGCAAGCAATGATGAAAATATCCTTCCCAAATGCTTTCTCGTAAAATTTCTGAGCTACCCAACTGGAAAATTTCATGGCAAAACCAATGTGCTCGAATTATTGTTAGTTATGCTGTGGAGAATTCATCTGATGGCTTCCATACCCAAATTCCTATATTTTCAGAGTGTTCTCATATGCCGCAGTGTAATATTTAATTCGTCAATTTTTGGAAAGCTTATAGCGGAAAATCTCTGGAAAGCATGAAATTTAATATTCAAATTGCCCAACTGTTCGTAAAATTTTCACCTATAAAGGTATATTACGAATTTCCTAAATTTTAAATGTTCATGCTGACAGGGATATAATAATATTTACGATGCTTTTTTAATGCTCTACTAATATAGATAAAAAAAAAGGAAATTAAAATCCAATATTGAGATATTCGTATCAATGTACCCTTTTTCAAAAAATTATGGTAAAATGCTTAAGGTACTCAAGTGAAAGTACGAGGCTGGAGTCAACCTGACCCCTAAGTGCCAGTTAAGGGTTAACCATTACATGGATTTTATTTAACTCATTTACATTCTTCAAGTGATTCGGAAAGTAATTATAATAGAATTGATTTTAATAAAATTTATTTTTTTTTGATTTCATTATAATCAGAATACTTGTCGCTGTCATGAAAATTTTCTCATATAATTTTTCAAGAAATTATTGAATTTTGCATACCCATAAAAATTTTGTATGTTGAAATCGAACCTAATCTTAGAGAGGAGAAGGTACAAATAATTAAATAGTTCATTAACAGCCAGTAATTGGACTAAGACAATTCTCTAGCCTGAACTCACTTTTAAGTGATATGCAAAATTTTATGCAGATATTTTGCAATCGGAGTTGAAGAAGTGAAAGTTCAAATTTACCCTTTTTTCCCAATGTTTGCTTTCACTACCCAAACCTTTACGAGAATGTTTATCCTTCTGCTGATAATTGGCATCGTGCAGAGTCTACTTTGCATCGCTGGCACTTAATTAAGAGCAGAATTACCGCGTAATGTAAACACGCAAATAAACACTACGCAGAGCAGATTAGGGCGCATTTAAATTGCGATGACTTTAAAAATTCACGTGATTTTATTTACCTTTTCTCTGTTCAGTTGTTAATTTCTTGTTTTTTTGTTGATGTCGTTTAAAATTTGTTTTTGTTTTAAACATCAGGAGCCTTGGAAATGCTTTCCCATGTTGCTGCTCCATCGCAAAGTTGCATAATTGACGGGGACTAATTAGTCCCTCTCACATGACTATGGGGCAACCTGTTGTGGGAGTGAGGTGGAAAATTGCGGGATAATTGTAAAACGGTCAGGAGCCTCAATCAAAATTGTTCGCGATCTAATTAGGCATATATTTTATTGGTATATTGCCGTTGACGAAAAGTTTATATATTAGGGAAATAAATCTTTTAGCCCTTTGGTATACTAAAATTTCCATGTTTACGGCGAAATGCTATTAGTTAGAGACACATTGGCTCGAGGCAAACAAATATGTATCATGGCACAGTGTGGATGGTGCCATAGCCTAGAAGTATCCTGCTAGAGAGTACCTGGATGTTTGTGTAATTTGAGTGCAGTCAGAGGTAATTAATTCAGGAGAAAATATGCTAATTTCATTGCATGGATTCCTTTTGGCTTGGTCTGCCTGAAGCATAAAACCACCTCGAGGGCTTGACTGTTTCAGTTTGGGACCTGTAACAAAAACATGGGTGTATTTGGGCCAGGGAAGACAACGATTCACCTGGAAGACCAATTCATCCCCTCCTAGAATAGATAAAGATAGAAGAACAACCAGCTTTTGATATGTTTGTATGCTACAGACCTAATTCAGGCATGCTCAAGTTCGACAAACAATTTATTTCTGAGGGGTATCCCCAACAGTTTTGAGGATGAAACTGCACCTGCACTTTAGCTTAGAAAGTGCCATTCTAGAAAATATAAAGGTACAGAAATAGCCCAAAATTGGGAAAGTTGAATTAAATTTATTCCAGCTGCGTGGCATTAGATGTAAAAGCCCTGGGAATAAAGTGGACAAACCGAAAAGTTAATTTAATGGGACTATATGACTATGTATATACCCTTAAAACCTTCCCGTATGATATGGGCTTACATTTTCCACCCATGTGCAACGATGTGCACGAAACCATTTCCAGGAACATGAATTTAGAAGTGTTCCTGGTAATGTGATAAAACATAAAACAATTGCATCACTGCTGGAGGGAATTTCTATGCTAAAAAAGATTTACCTCCCCGCGATGATGTGCAGCTGGGTTACATTGATCCAAGTGCAGATATCCTTGGCAGCCAACTCTCATATTACAAAAAAAAACAAAAATGGACGACAGACAAAACTAACCGCAAACTTAAAAGGCGGAAATTGCAAGCATGTGGGAAATTTCTCTGGACTGCAATCTAAGAATATATAACTAACATAAGGAAATGTGTTCTGCTCGGTTTCCATGACGTACTTCGTGGAAATTACACTAAAATAAACATCTTCCTTTTCGAATGAGTGCATGCAAGGCTTACACTTACACAAATATCATTTTCTTTGGCGAAGTACCTAATAACCAGGTGGAGTAGAACATTAGTGAATAATTTATCTGAAAATGATGGAAATATACGGATATGCGAATTAGGTGTAATTACTGTTTTAATTTAATATTGAAAGCACGTCTAAGAATAATCAAAACTACTTAAATATTCTTCAAATAGCCATGAAACATGTCATTTTCTGCAATTCCATTTAAATGTTTTATAAGCATTGTTGTTGATGAGGATATTGAAGGAAATGTCTCAATATTTTGAATATCATAGTAAAGTAAATTATTTTAAATATACTTACATCATAAATATATCTATTAAGACATATTCAGTTAACCTGACGGACTCTATGAATTGATGGAGTAGAGAAAAAAATTTACATTTTATACTATTAGTAATAAAATTAATATGGTTTTTATGCTTTCTAACCAAAGCTAAAGTATACTAACAAGAATAATTTTTTTCTTCACTACCCAAGTACGAAAATGTCCTTTGAAAACCCGACGAATCTTTTCAAAGTATTAAATAATATTTTTTCCACCATATTTTAGGCTTTTTGATAATTTTATTGACTTTTTCGATCAAAAAGGACTTGAATCCCAGAGACGAGGGTCTGTGGAATTGGGGCAATTTTAGCAATTTACATTTGTTTCCCACCGATATCCTGGAACCTTTCATAAAGTTCTTTACCATTTGATTTTCTATTTGCTTTTCTGCCACCATCAAAATTTTATCCAGAAAACCTCTTGGATATGTTTCTTATGATTTTCCACAGAAAATAGAAAAATTGACAGAATATTTAACTCCAAAAAGTTGAGAAAATTTATGCGGAAATCTTTTAAAATCAAACACTCTCTGAATGCCGGCAGTTGCCACAGCCAGAGCTCAATAAATTTTTGGCTGCGAATATTTGTCACACACTAAAACCGAAAATTGTCAGTTTTCCTATAGCATAAAGGACTCCGGGATCTTGAAGTATGAGAGCAATGGGGTAAAATTTAAAACTTCTCAAGCCCGCAGCAGCGACCCCGAGGTCGAGAAGTTTTCTTTTGCGTTTCTGACATCCGCGACATATGGACATATCTTTGAATATTTCGATCCCGGACATCCTTGAAACGCGGAAAATCAAGTCGTCCTGGGAAAAATTCCTTAAAATACTCCTGATCCTTGTCCCCGGGATGGCGACATATTTCCCGGCAGTGTGGAAAACGCAGCAAGAGCTCCGCCGGAGATAGAAACGTCTATAAAACAATAGTTTTGCGTCTTAACCCCCTCGTCTGATTGGGGATCTGCTTTTCAAATTTGCCTAATCCGCAGATAAATAACAACCGGTCCGATATTCGATGGATGAGTGAAGTTTTCTGAATTTCTGCATAATTTTTGCCACGAGCCAAGCGAAAACTTCGTCAACCACAATTACATCGTTTTATTTTTGTTTTCAGAATTTTTCGAAGACAATTTCTCTAAGCAATAAATTACGTTTGAGTAAACTTTTCTGATAGGAGCCAGGCGGGTCGTCTTGTCCCGAAGTAGGACGCTTCGATGCTTCCCTTTAAGTAAAAACATCCCTACCAATTTTAGGGTTGCGGGGGTGAGCTGCATTGCCCTAAACCCTCTTTTAAAATGAGCAATTTGATTTTGCAGCTGCTTAATAGGAAGGATGCAGACGCTACGGACGTTGAGTTATTAGGAAAGTTAACCTCCCAGCTCTTTGGGGCACTTTTCTTGCTGCCCGGAGCGTATCGAAGTGGCAATCAATTATTTTGTTAAAGCTCTTATGTGGCTCCAAATTAAATTATTTTTACTGATTTTGATAGAAACTTCAAACTCCGTTCATGGGATGAAACACGGTCAATTCTTTATAAGTATAAATTGAAGGACATTCAAATCAATTAGAGCAAGTATTTTCCGTCTCCAGTAGTACAAAAATTATTTCAGCGCATTTATTTTATTTTTCATAATTATTTTCCTTCTTATATAACTTCTAGAAATAAAAATTATATCTATCTACTGAATATTTCTGCCCAGTACGGAGATACTTTATTTAAAACTATGTATGTATTTATATTCAAAAATACACATCTGGGAATAGATTGAGTTTAAGGCCACTTCACGGATTTTAATAAAACTTTGTAGGAATGTTCAATTGGAGCCAAAAAAAATTTGTCAACCATTTGTACTTCCCAAAATATTTAACTTTGTAATTTCGCAAATTAACATTTTACCGCCTACATAGAAACAAGATATTTTACAATTAAATCTGTGAGTGTGGGAAGAGCTCCTGATTTTATTGAACACGACAAACATTATTAGTTTATAATAATCATCTTACTACTGTTCAATTTATCACTTCAATCCAAAGTGGAAGGTATGTAGGTACATCCTTTAAAAGGTGCTAATAGGTCCCTACTATAAAATAAATATAACAATATAAAATAACATTTTCTACTAGAAAAGCAGTGCAAAGTGTAGCAAAAGCCACTCATTACAAACTTTCGTATCCTTAATATCTTTATTTTACTAGCAAGACCTTAAAGCTAAAATAGACGTTTATAAACAAACAAAGTTACAAAGGTTCCCTTAATCCACTTCACAGGATCGCAACCCAATTTCAAACTGGAATCAATCTTAATTTCCATATTGCCGTAAATAATTGAGAAAATCACCGTCTCAAAAGCTGTTTACTAAATTACAAAACCCAAAATCAGTCTCTATCTGAAGTGTAAAAATAAAATATAAAGAACTACACGAAAATCTACTTGAAAGGCATGAAAAGGAGGGCAACCCTTGTTTATCAGTAAATAAGGAAGCAAACAATTTTAATTTAATTCTAACCCTCCTTCCTGATAAGCAAACAACAATTTTTATCTTTTGGTTGAGCCTAGATTCTAGAAAGATTCCTGTTCTTCCTCTAAAAAAATAAAAATAGGAAAATCGCCACGAAACCCACCGACACATCTAAGCTTTTTCGTTGGTGAGAGTCTCTGAGATTTTACGATATTTTAGATTAGGTTCAAGGATCACGGCGTTCGCACGATTGTTCTCTGCCATCCTTACCTATGTCAATGAGACGATGTTTAAACTGACATTGATCCGAAAAATCCGCGAATCCCGAAGAGGTTCATTTTCTGTGATCAGGAAGAAAACCCTCCCACTTCATTGATTTACTGCGAGACAGACGAGACAGAAGCCTTCCTGTGGGCTAGGGGCTACCTCAACGTTAGTCGTGGTCGTGGCATCCGATTCCAGAAGCCAAAAAGTGTTCCACCAGGAGAAGGATATACGTGAAAAATTTCACTCTCCCGGGACACCGCGCGGATTTCTGTCTAAGCCGCCCTCGACCCCGATCCCGAATCTGCCTCACAGCGGGCCCTTCCCAAAGGGATGCTCCTTAGGGAATGGATTTTTTTCGCTCTTTTGTGTGTGTCTTTTTTACGTCCTATGCCCGTCCGGATGCTCCAGGAAATCTCTGTTTTAGTAAATTTTTCGGATAAAATGATTGTGTGTGGTCTGAATCGTGTGGCTGATGTTTTTGCATGCTATATGAAAAAAGGTTTGGTAAAAGTGGGGAAAAGGGCTGATTCTGGTCCCCTTTTCAGGATATGTATTAACACGAAAATCCTTGTGTCTTTCCACAGGACTAGACTTAGTACCGAGTACGGCAATTCAAACGAATTCAGTGATTTGTGGGACAGGCTGCAGAACGATAGCAGATGCTGTGGCGTTATCGGGCCTCAAGTAAGTAACTCCTGAGATTTTTCTTCTTTTTCGTATATAACCTCATAAATATTCATTTCATTTACCTTTATACTTTCACAAAAATATGTCCCTTCTGTTTTTCTTCGTTCATTTCATTTATATTTTTCTTTATTATAGCGCGACACTGAAGGTTATTTGCTTGTTTACTTTTACTTCCCGCCCAAAAATAATTTCTTTCCGGCAGCCCCTAAAAAAAATTGTTAGGAGAAATGAAATCGTCGGTCACAATAATGTCGCAATTTATCCCTACTTGGGAATATCAAAGACCAACAAAACGCGATAGCAAGGAAAGAAGTTTTTCCAAGGAAGAAACGAATCTGGAGAATTCTATTTATTTATTTTTTTTTTCCTTATCCCGGAAACAAGTGGACCATTAAGGTAAACTTTGTCTCCAGTAGGACTTTAAGAGCATTCTTCCTTCTGAGACGACAACTAGATGCAACCGGAGACTGATGGGAACCTCATACTTATAATTGCATAAAAGATGAAAGACTCTTTGCGTTCGGAATACAAACTATCCTTTTGGGTCTTTTTAAAAACTTTTATGAATTTTGAAAATCCAAGAGGATGGGACGGAAAGATATAAGTCGAGAAAATGGAGACAAACGAATAATGGAAATGTTGCCTTTACCAAAAGAACTCTTACAGCCTTTGGAAGCCCATAAGCTGAGATGGAATTATTTCAATTTCTAAAGCGGATGAACAATAGCCGGAAAATTTAACTGAATGCATTACCTCCAGTAACATTTCTTTTCTAGTATTTGCTTTTGAGGATTTTCCGATAAAATTCCAACTCATACTTAGAAAAATATCAAGTCATGTCCTTATCAATTATTACCTTTGAGAAAATCTGCTTTTAGTATTTACTTAATTAAAGCGGGAAGGGATTCAAACTTCTGCCTTAACATATTACATATAACTATTTTTTTTTTGAGTATACATATCCAGTATTAATTAGTATCTTATATTTAACAGATAATTAAAAATGCAAAATTCTCAAAATCTTACACATTCTTGTTTATACAGAGCTGTAAGCATACATAATTGTGAAGGCTTTAACAGGTAGTAAATTTAGGTTTGGCAGATTATAAATATTTTCTTAAATTTGTATAATAGTTTTCAAGGTCATGTTTCATGGGCAAGTATTTAAGTGTTACATTTATAATTAGCTACTTCCCATTGATTCAATCGAAATTTGCAATTTACTACAAAGTTCTTCAGGCAAAATTGAGCCCTGACCTCTTTTGTCGCAGATTGTACACCTAGCTTCCAGCTCTCAGCATCCAAAGTCTCTTGGAAGTTATTTTATGTATAAATTTATAGTTAACATAAGAGAGAAAATTCAAAACATTCGTTTCCTAAGCTAACTTATTAACTTTCGAAATGTCTCCACAGTCAGGGATTGTAAAAAACTTTTCTATACGATCGAATTTTATAGATGTCTTTGAGTACCAAAAAGTATTATCCTATACTATCGAATTTATACCTATCCTCAAAAAACAAAAAAAAAACAAAATCTCAGTGAATGTTCATTGTTTTAAATTTATGCCCAAAGTTTCTCAACTTCGTCAGGCATTTCGTCGATCGATAATCCTTTCGGATGTAAATCAACCTTGAGGAAAGCGAATTTTGTCATCAAATTTGTGCCCGTTAGACTTTTACTGCCGCACAAATTTGACATTATCCCTTCCCATCCATCAGATGAAGGAAGTACGACAAAGTTTCTTTCGCGTCGAGATTTGCCCTATGCAACGAACAGAACAGAAGTAAAATTAGTTGGTCGAGAAAATTTTGTATAATATCGCTCAATTCAACTTTTGGTAATTATCACAGAAACTTTTCACAAGCAAATCGGCCTTTTAGGAAAATGACAAATTTTTGGCAGTTTGTTTACAAAGTCTCAGATGGGATCTTAGGGAAAATTAACACTATTCAATCAAGAAAAGTTCTTTCTATTAGGAAAATTTTTGCATTATTCAAAAGTTCAATCTCCTAATGCATACCTTCCCCTCATACAGAACTATTGGTGGTTTCCCAAAATTAATATTGAAACCCCAATTAAACCAGGTTTCGAACTTCTAAGTAACAATTCAATTCGATGAAATATTTCAAAAGTTGTTGGAAAAATTTCCCCCACGAGAGTCTGATTGCTACAACGATCATTTCGAGCCCTGGATACTTTGTCCTGGCATCGTTGGATGCATTCTGCAAATGATATAAGATTTAGATTTAAGATTTAATTACGCAAATGGTTTTGGCTTGTTAGCATTCACCACACCTTTAAATCATGTTGAAAGGTAATTACAACAACTCACTAATCTCTGGAGTTTTGGAAATATTTCGTGGTGTGTTTACATTCTTTGAAGGAAAAATGTATATAGTAGAGGTTTTTCAAGGTTCCGTACAAAATATACATTTAATAATATTAGCTTTTTAGGTACATACATATACTGTTTTATTTCTAAAACAAAATGTAACTTAAAATTATAACAAATTGTTTAGTATATGTATGTACTTGTATCAAAATCTATTATAAAACCTAATTGAATAAAAAGTCAGCATATTTATAATATAAAATTTACATTCAAACTACGACCACAAAATCTTAAGTTTAAAAAAATTTTAAAACTGTAGAAAAACTGGAAGCCTAACGTACCTATGATAATTCTTCGCGAAATTGCTTTCAAAAGAAAAAAAAATTGGATTGTAGCAAGATAGGATTTGCTATTATGTTTAAAATAGAATCATGATATACAAAATTGATTTTTTTTAAGAAATGTTCAATTTAGGGTAGGAAATTAAAACATGATAAATGTTTTTATCGGTCCAACCGAATTTTTCTTATTCTTACTACACCTATCCCCCCATTTGCACTGAAGATTAGACCCGTAGAAAACTTTGCAAATTGAAATCGAGAACTTTCGTAGCTAAAATCAGAGGAAATTGAAATAAACTAAAATGCTCAAAGTTTTCATTTGAAATTTAAATCCTTAAAAAATGTAACCAAAGGTTTAATTACTGGGATCGCTTTCATAGCCTGAATAGTATAATGTCTGTTTCACAACTCGATAGTACCTAATTGATTTAATTCCAATTTGATGGTTATCTTCTAAATTAAGGACAATTTCAGATGGGCGATACTTGGTAACTATAGTAGGTAGTAATTATGCAAAATGTTCATTTTATATCAGTTTAATTAAAGTACGTGTAAATCTAGGGATTTTTATACATTTTTTTTTATTTAGTTCTAATGTGAATATGAAGCGTAATTTTGGTAGTTCTCTGGTTATATAATAATATTCAATTCAATTCAGTTAAATGCGAATTGACTAAACTTATGACTATATGCTATATACAATAAAAATATAAAACGAGATAAAAATTGGAAAAAAAAAATAGGAAAAAAGTTTTTGATACACTTATCTGCGTTCGTTAGAATGGTATAAACTTTTACAGCATATATTCCATTAAAATAAATTGATCTGTTAAAGAACTATTGAGGATA
The DNA here is from genome assembly GCA_933228815.1 of Machimus atricapillus. NCBI lineage: Eukaryota > Metazoa > Arthropoda > Insecta > Diptera > Asilidae > Machimus > Machimus atricapillus. Next base: position 12,660,000 of record OW121785.1, read on the forward strand.
TAAACTGAGTGAGATGTATCCAATTTTTCAAAAAGTTTATTGAATAATCCCTCTCCTCTCGTTTCCTTCCGTCCAATGTTCATATATCACCTCATCATTTGCGACATGCAAATTAATTTTTAATGCTACCATAATTCTTTCAGTTGTTTTCATTGTATTGTATCTTCTCGCAGGATTTCACAAACAGGACGTATCCGTCTTCGTGCTGTGCATCGGGCGATATATCCGAGCAAATTTCAGTTTCAAAGAGACCTCTGGCGTCAGCAGTTGTGTTCAAAAATGACGAATTGAGCGCTGCACAACAGAAAAGTAATTTATCGGATATTGCCGATACGACATGGAGTCATGTCGTTTCCGAGACCCGGGAGCCAAAAAGTATGTCAACGTGCAAAGCGGTGTATCCCCAGGTAAGTTGAAATTGAAATTGTTTTTCTCGTAGGGCCCAACTTAGAAAATCGATTCGTAAGGAGCCCCTGCGCGCCTCCATGGGAAAATTGTACAATATTAATAGGTGCAGGGAAGGCCTAAAAGACGAGGGGATCGGGGATCGGGGAGGAGTGTCCCAACTTGTCTGGGGGGGTAGTCTTTTTCCAATCAGGATAAGCAGCTGTTCGTCCTCCCCCGCATCCTCCCCAACCATCACAATCATCTATCGTCCTGCCCGCATTCAACCGAGCAAACACACAAATTCTTTGATTAGGTTTACGAATTCATTGGAAAGCGATTATTTGCCTTTCAAATTTATGGGTCTTCGCTGACGTTACTTTGATATAAATGTAATGAGCACGAATCGATCACGTTCAGAATTAGATCGAATCTGTGTCATTTCCATAAATACATTTCTCGCCTTGTGTATAGTGCACCCTGAGAATTTGAGAAATAGCAGAAAGGGCTGGGCCATTTCTTGAAAATTTATGCAGACATTTCTGCTTCTTGAGGGCCCTTTCTTGAGCCATGGAACATGGCATGCGGGCTTTAACATTCGATTCAATCAAATTACCCCTTCACATTGCAGTGGGTGCCTGCAATTGAACCGAACATTGTTTTCATTGATTGATTCCACATTGCACCTCAGCACTTGATAATATTATCACAGCTCCGGTTCATGCAAATTTCAAAATTAAATTTGTTTACACTTCAGCTGCACATAGAATGCCAATTAATTTAAATCGGGGTTCCCATCCAAGCGTAGGAAGTCAACCACAAAAACTATCACATTGGTCCAATTAATACTAGAAAGCAAATAGTGGTTAAATTTTGTTATACATATATACATATGTATATAAGGGTTGTAGTATCAAAAATAAATACTTTAAAGTTTTAATGGTACAAAATACAACTAAACTTTTGATAGGTATACGTTTCTCCTTTATTAAATAAACATGAAAGTCATGTGATTATTTAGATATACATATGTATAGCAATATTCAAATTCTTTTAATCTGTGTAAAAGTTTTCAAAAGTCTTTATTTTCTTTCGCTCAATATTCAAAGTTTTTATAGAAACAAGTCAAATAAGGGCAATTATCGGATAAAATCACGGGTATCCTATCACTTTCTGATTTATGGCTTTAGTTGTCTAGAGTCGGTGAATTTTTTGAATGAATAAATCAAAAGTTATTCTTCTTCATTCAATTTGGTATCTTTTCCAAAATTCGGAATTATGGAGATTTACTTCAAGAATTTAAAAATTGTTATTAGCACATTTAAGAATGATCATAAGAAAATTTTTGAATTTAAAATTACTTCAAAAGTTTGTAAAATTTTCCATTTTCGCAATATCCAGCTTCTTAAATACTATATTTTTCTATTTATGTATGTATATGACTACAGCTAAGAAAATGTTTCTATTATTTTTTTGTTAACATTTAAAAATGTTGATGTCAAACAAGTTATAGATCTTTTTTTTTACAATAAAATAAAAATAATGCTTTTAAAGATTACAAATTCGTAAATAAAAAAATTCTATCAACTACCGACCTCAAGTAACATAAACTTAATTAAAAATTATTGTTTTATAATTCATATACAAGTGCGTTTTCATTATCGAAAAGTTTCCTTTATCGAAGCATATTTAAAAACAAATGTGTTTTTGATTTTACAAACATTTATTGTATAATAATGGAAAATTAAACGTTAAAGTAACGTATTATGAGAAACAAACTATGATTCCTCAAAAAAATCAGTGAATTTTAATTAACGGTTTTGGCTCACTTTTTTTACATTACTTTATCAGCAAATGTTTGCATGCAAAAACTTGCAAGTCGAAATTAACGAGTAGGCCATAGTTGAAACTATTTAAGCACTATAATGTACGGAATCTGGTGGTTTCCTTTAACGAGGCGTTTCCATCACCGGGGGTTGAAACAATCGCGACGCACTATGTGATTGATTTGAAAGAATTTTGAAGATTATCTGCCAAAATCTAAATTCCATTTCGTGTTTTTAAAAGTTCGTCTATGATTATGGAAAATATAACTTTCGAAGTTCACTGAAAATACAATAAATATTTAGACGAACTCAATTTGGCAACCAACCAGTTGAGTAAAACTTTGAATGTTTTTCCAACCTGATGTATAACATGATATATGTAAGAAGAGCGAAAATACAGGTCTAATAAGCCCTAAGGGTTGGCTGGTATAATTAAACCAAAACCAAAAAGGTACACTAAATTGCCAGAACCTCAGGGAAGATTCAGCACTTCCGGGGATGAAAGGAGCACACTAAAACTAAAACCATCCAAAATGAGCAGATTTTCTCCATTTGCAGCATGGAGATGAAAACCAGACGGAAGTTAGGCTATGCATTTTCATCTTCTTCCCAGCGGAATGGAAGAGGACCGCCCAGTTTCCTTTGCAGAGGATGGATGATAGTACGTAACCCAAAAAGAAAAAAATGTCCCTATAAATATTTAACAGAGACACTTGAGGCATTTAAAAAATTTGCGTCCATTTTTCACAGTGGTCCTATTCCTGCATACAGGGTGGTGGAAAACTAACAGGTGAAATGGATCTCGGGGCTTTTATAGGTGAAATCTCAAGTAAAATAAGAAAAGAAAAAAAATGTAGAAAAGACGAAGCAAAGTCTCATTATCCTGTCTACTTGGAATTTTCTCATTTTCTCCTGGTCGTTCCGTGCTTAATCTGTCCCGTAAACTTAATGCCATCGTCGGTTACGTAAAACTGGGAAAATCTGGTATTTTTGGTATTTACTTTTAGGACTCATTTACCACACACAGAGCGCAGCAGAGCTATATCAAATGCTTGTTATCCCCGAATTCCCCTGTATTCCTCTATATTTTCAACTAGGACGAAATACCTGAGGACGAAGGAAGAGCAGAATGAGTAGCTTTAATTAAAGTTTACTTGAAATCAGATGAATCTCGTTTTACACCCGCCGCAGATATCCTCAGGCTTTAATTATTAAGACGAAAGTTTAGAAAATTTAATTTGATTGTAGGGTTGAGGTCGGAGGCGGACAGAGGGAATTCATCAGCGGGAGGTTAGTCGCAGTACGACTGCATGTCACCCTTTAATTGCAGCTCCTTTCTGCTCCAAAATCCTTTTTGTATGCAGGTGGAGTAAAAATTCGCAACAACTTTTAGCTAAGAAAATTCCTTAAGGATGTCTTGACTCTTGAATGTCTGAGAAGGATTAATTTGGAAATTTCGCGGGTAAACGAGCTGTAAGGAGTAGGGATTAATCACCACCCCCGCACGAACTCACCTCGAAGTCATTTGTGAAACATTGCAGGTACTCAAAAAATTATTAATTGCTCAAAATGCATTGTCGTTGCAATTTTGTCCTGCCCTTCGCTGTTGGCCCTAAAATTTTATGGAGGTAATGTGGAAAACGTGTCGACTGCAGGTGCAGCGGCTGCTGTTGAGTGCGGGGGGGGTCCAAAAGGTTTGTGCACCGCCACTGTCATCAATCAAGCGTTTAATTTTCATCAACTAAAACAAACTCGAGTGCCGTTCAGGTTGGAAAATTTATTTAAATGGACGGGTCCAGAGTGATCGATGGATTCTGTGACCCACCGAACGTCGGCTCGGGATGTTCGCAAACAGATGAAGAGCTTGTACCCAGCATCTTTCCCCCCTTTCCCCCGCTCCACCGCATCATGCAGCAATGATCAATTCATCACCTTCTTCAGCCGGGAATAAATCCGTTTTGTTTAGAATGGAAATTTTCCTTTCATCACGGGCGCACAAGTTCAGTTGAAAACTTAATTAAAAATGAAATGAAAGTGAAGAAAAAAAAGAAATTAAGCTATAGGAACAAGCAAAATGTTCCTTTCCATCAGTTGGAGCACCGCCGCCGCCCGCCTGTCTGGGGGCCCCATCTCAGCCTCCTTAGTGCTTTTTATAATTGCCGGAGCCCGACTCCTTTTCTTTTTAATTAACTCCTTCTGTGCGTCGCTTGAATAAGCTGCTCCGTGTTTATTTTTGAAACATGTTCTCTTTTTTTCTGGAGCTTATGAGCTTATTTCCCATTTAAAAAGGGAATGCACACTGCACCCATTTTGGGGTCGTGTAATCATCACGAAACACTGAATCCTCTTCCACGCTCTCCAGCCTCTAATTTTACATTTTTATCCTATATATAGGTACTTATATATATTTTTTTTTTTTAAAGTTTCACTTACAATTAGCTTTGCAAGAGTCTTATGTGCACACAGATTTTATTTTCGTATATTAAAATGACCTAGAAGAAAGTAATGATGCTCACACGAGGTAAATCACTCATACTTTAAGAGTGGAATTACTTTTTACGAGGTCGAGCTGGGGCTGGGGAAAAAAATTCAAGGAAAATAAAAAGACGTCTAGACTGATGTACTTAGAAAAAAAATCAATGTTTAATTCATAAAGAAAACACATGAGCTGCATTGGTAAAAAAGCATGCTTTTCTTATATCAAACAACTAATAGAAGTTCTTCAAATGCAAATATTAATTAGGCATATAGCAAACACTATGACAGTTTCAGAAAATACTTTTAATTTGAGTAAAATTTTAGTACAAAAAAGTACATTGACACTTGTGTATTAAATTATAAATTATGGGCCAGAAATAAGTAACATGTCATATGAAAGGTATGAATTTATTTTTTATTTCATACTGTGGAAGAAAATTTCATTTCAAGTGCAAATCTGGAGTTTTGGTTAATTTTACTAATATAATTTAACATAGGTATCTGCCATAAAACAGCACTATGAATATTTTTAGGACCACTCCAATTCTTCAGGAACCTTTACTTTACAATCTCATACCTGTTTTAAGTCGGACAGAGGGGGGAAAATCAATGGAAAAGGAAACTTTGAGATTTCAATTTAGCCCTGAATTGATTTCCCTCCTCTATCGAACCTAGAATGAGTATGCTTCAGAAAATTCAAAGTTCCCGAAACATTGAACTGGTCCTAAAAATGTTCACAGTACTGTATGAAATAAAATACACTTCAATACCTCTCAAATCACATATGAATCTCATTACTGTTGAGAGGGTTTCATGAATTTAACCCAAAATGCTCGCAGTCGGTTCTTTATAATTACGTTCGTTACACTCGTCATTGCTTGATTTTAATTACTTATTTCTTTATGCAGCAAATGCAGTTTTTACACTAAAAATAAAATTTTTATATTCAAAATTCAGCCAAATATTTGCAACTTTATGAAATATCAAGACTTCATAATTAATTTCATTCATTCCACTATTCAAATAACTTTTCATAACAATTTCATTTCTTTTTAAAACTAAAAATATTTTAATAGGGTTGTAGGAATATTAAGAATTGAAAAACTTGTTTAACTAATACTCGAGAAAATGTAAGAAGTTTGCTTTTGTCTAAAATATTTTTCCAATGATAAGTAAGAGCTTAAAAAAAATAAACAAAGGTATGTACTTTGAAAAAGGTATTCCCTCATTTCGAATATTACATTAACCTTTAAAGTCAAAGGTCTCGCGTAGGTGGGTTCTGGTTCAATAAACCGCCTCTAAGTATTGCCCTCCTTTTAAAGAGTTTTTAATATTTTTCACGCAAATATTACTTTCTTTTTCCAGCCTTTTTAGCTGTGACCTTTTACTGAGTGGGGTACTCAGCGTCAGGTAGAAGCGAAATATGCTCCTTTCTGGCGGAGTTTCCATTACACTTGAGCAGTACTCGTGCCGCTATTTTATGTAATACCGCTGAAGTTCCCTAGAAAATCTGCAAGAAAAATACAATAGACCCCCGTCCGGAGACCTCAAGTGCACTTTAGAGCGCTATCTCTTCGAAAAAGAAAGAAAATTTAGAGAAAATATTGTCCGTAATTTTTGGAGTCAGACAGGACAAAGGAACCGAGGGCTTTGCTGCTAAGAATTAAAATTTTCCTCCACTCAAACGAGTCGAGTTTTCGCCTAAGATATTCCCTTTTTTTTTTTTTTTCTTAGAGGAGAAGAAACTCGGGAGAAGAATCTCCCAATGGGAACGGAATGAGCTGAGCCGTCATGAAAAATTTCTTTCCACTCGAAGCACAAAGGATTGCTGTAGCAATTCGTAGGCCCTAAAATTATGTCTAATTGAGGGAAAAGTGAATGTCTCCATAAAATTTAACGTCTTTCTCGCTTCTAGGGAAGATAAAGATGGTGGGTGAAATAAGGAAGGTTTCGTTGGTCGGGCTCACAATCAAGCTTCTTGGGCCAGGTCGTCTTCGCCACTATGGGAGTTCGTAAAGACAATTTTCTTTACGTTCCAGTTGGTCGGAATGCTCTGTGAAAGACTTCGTAATTTGTGGATGACTCCCCCATTCCATTTCCGGATAGATTCAGAGCGGCTTTTCTCTGCTTTAGTTTTTCACGAAGGGTATTTTATGCTTTGTCTGCGAAGGGAGCAAAGGACGAGTTATCGATGGTATTGTCCTCTTCCACCCCGCCTACACGCACATCTCTTATTTACGCATATTTTCTTAGATATGCTTTTAAAGACGTCTACTCGCCCTTTAATTACCCCCTTTAGATCGCATCGGAAAATTGCACGCATACCTCCTCCTCCTTCTCTTTTCAAATGCTGCGAATTACCTTCCGCCGTGACACTTTTATTATCTTTAATTGAAAAGGGCTCTTCATTGCATCCTTGAGGCAGATAGGATCTGGCATTTTTATTCGCTCAAAAAGTTCCATTCAAGAGCAATTTTAGCTCGGATAAGACCCGCACAATGGGCACAAACGGGTCATCCAGCCCAGAGATATGACAAGATGATGTGACACACTTAGAAAAGTTTTGTGTAAAACTTTTAAAACATGTCGCGTGTCGTTTGGTCTGAAAGGATTCTGCGGGCTCTGAATAGCATGCCACGCCGTATGTTGCTCCCTTTTTATGGTGCTGCAACATCCAGGACGATTCCGCACAACAACAGCCACCACAACCACCCGCAAGTTATAAAAGTTTTTAATTAAGCAGTTGTTTATTTTTTTAATCCGCGAATGTTTTCAGACCGCGAAAAAAAAGCGCTAGAGATGAAGTCGCGGAAGCTGAACTAGGAGCCCCATTTAAAGGATCTGATGCATGAATGTATGAGTTTTCGCTTGCTTGTCAAGAGGGTGTAAAATACCATTGTTTTTAGGTGAATTTCAAAAAATTTCTGTTCCAGACATACTTAGTCCGGGCCACTAGCGATAAGTGCATTTGTGGCATTTGGGTAAATCAAAAAGGAAATTTAAAATTAGCTTACTTCAAAATTTTAAAGCATACTATATACATACTTCAATTTTCAACTTTCTTTCTGTACAGAATTTGATTTAATATCCAACCATAGAAATAAAAAGAATTTTTCTTGACCGTAGAAGTTTAATTTACATACACATATTTTTTAAAATTCTTCATTTACAATAAGCGGATCAGAGTTCGGAGAAAATTTTGTATTGCATTGAAATATACAAATAGTGACTAATAGCAAAACTATTTAGTTTTGTGAAAAGAGCATCAAATTGCCCCACTTAGTATCAAAAATTAAATCTAATGATTTTTTTTAAATTCACGAATTGAAGTTTGGATGGGCAAAATCATTCCGATTGGATCAACTTTTTCAAATTTTAAATACATATTTTGATATAGCGTTAAAAAAATTCATCATCAAAAAAATACAGCTAAAAGTGGACAAACATTAAGTAAAAACTATTCCAAATTTCAAGTCGATAGCATTAGTAAGTTACTGCAATAAGCAAATGGAACAGACGAAGGGACGGACAGACGAACGAAGTCGCACCATAAATGTTCCTTTTTATCATATTGGTACAGAACCCTAAAATGTTTTGTAAGACTCTTTTCACTTAAAAGTATAAATTTTTAAGTATCTAAGCTTGATGCTGTAGTTTAAAATAAATCATATGTCCGAAAAAGTTGCATGTATCTTAAATCTGCTTCAAAAAGGAAATAGCCTATAAAAATACCTATGTACAATGTACATATAATAGCGTTAGGTTTTTTTTGCTAATTTTTACGGCTTCGAAAATATATCACTAGAAAATGTCTTTGAAATAAAATATAACTTACACTTTATAATTTTATTACCAACCTCTCATATTTTATGAATAGGGCTCTAAACTTTCACTCTATGGACCATCATGTGATACGAAGTTTCATAGGACAGTCAAAAGAAATGGGGGATGAAGGGAAGTTTTTTTTTGCTTCCACATAAAGCGTAATGAATGCTCATTCATGAAAAGTAATGTTGCGTTTTTCAAAACAACATAGAATTCAGTACTTTGTATATGCCATGAGGCGTAAAAAAACCATAAATCAATATTTTAAAAACCATCCGGTTTCTATTCATCACAGCGCATATCTCTGAATACTTTAGACTACTTTAAATTGCTGAAATTTAAAAACTTTAGAGTGAAATTTTATACATATTCTTTTTGTTTCTCTGAATCCATGAAGAATTTAATAATTAAATTAATGGAATTTTAAGTACCTACTTACACACAAATCGTTTTAAATGAATTTAATAAATATTCCACTTAAATATTTTAAACATTTTAAATTTTGTAACTTCAGAAAAATGTTCTTTTAATGGATATTTATTTATTTATACTCTTTTATTCCAGGGCTGCAAAGATTCGCTGGCATCATGGCTTAGGAGTACAGCGGATATTCTTTTTGTTCTAGGCTACTGTGTTATTGCATTCTTGAAACTATGTTTCTTAGGTATCTTAAGGTATGAAATTCGTGAAATGATTCAAAAAATAAAATTACTACAAAACGAGATGGCATCACCAATACTTGAACAAGAGCTTGAACCACAACAATTGACACAGGTAAGCATAAAAGCCAAGACCAATTTTTATAATTTTAAATTAACCTTGTTGATAAACAGAAAATTCATATTTCGTTTTAATTTCATTAAGATATGCCATCGGATTATTTATTAAATATTTATCATTGCTTTGTTTAAAAAGCATTTCAAATTATACGCAATCAAGTTAAATAATATAAATTAAATTGCAGAATTGCTTTTAAAGCCCTATAAAGAATTCAAATCCTACAAAATTAATCAGACAGCCTATATTGTAATATCTCTAAATTCTGCAATTAATTAACTAAATTCCAATTTTGTGGGTACGACTTAGCCTAGGATTGAAGTAATTTGTTGCTTATGACCTTTGGTGTCTGCAATATCCAATTTAATTGTTACCAACAACTCGTCGTAATCTCGTATAATCGATAACCATATAGCTCAATTCAATTGCATCTGGAATCAGACTTCTGTAGACCATTATCTTAAAATTGTAATCCACAAAGACGATGCTTTTTCTAAAAGGTTTTTAATATAAATTGAACTTTTCGTGATTGAAAATAGATATAATATTATTGGAAATTTTTCCTAACGCCTTTTTTTTTTGTTTTTTGAAAAGTATGATACATAAGTACGTAATTATGTAATAAAATATTTCAAATCTGGAATATGTGAAATATTGTCAAACAAAACCAACGCGGTAAAATATGTAGTCGAGTAAAATAACGAACTAATGCAAAAATGGCAAAATCGAAATTATTATTAATGGAAAGTGGTTACAGGGACGATTGTGTTGATTCAATTTTATTTTACATATCATTGTTTTTCTGGTGAACTAAATATATGCAATCCTTTATCGATAAATCCGCATTCAATGGATAGCTTCCATGCGAGAAAATCTATCCAAATGAAATTTTATCAACTTTACCTCTATTCTCAAATTCGTTCCCGCTGCATGAAAAAGTGGTAATAATAAAGCGGAAATTTATTCGACCACTAAATCATATTTTTGGTCAACAATCGATTCTATATGCAACTGGTTGAATTACTGAATTAACACGGGCAAACAAATCCGTTCTAATGGTATTCGACGGATATGTTGAATTTATTATCCCAAAATGGTACTCATTGTACAATTTGTTGGTTTTCGGCTGCCACTCTTTATTGAAGACTCTTCTATACACTAGGTAAATTATTTCAGGTGGTATTTATTGTTTTATCGTATTTACATATATGCAAATTTGCCAGCACTATGCGTGTTTCGATCAAAAAGTACATATTTCCTAAAGAAGTTCAGTTTGTGGCGAGAATGCAGAGGAAAATTTGGCATAAAATGGGTCTATTTGCTCAATAACTATTCATTTAACTGTTGTGAGGTTTTGTAATAACTCCACTATGAGTAAAATTGAATATAAGTGCATTTAAATCAAAACAGTTTAAACGAAACATTATTAGGGTTTTGTAATTAAAGAGGTAGGTAGTACCTACGATATCAATTTAAGGTCATCCGTAATTAAAATAATAATTGCGAAAACTAGCACTCAAAATAAGCTAATATTTTTATTAAAGTAGCCAGTATTTTTCATTCTAAACTAACAAATTTCAAGTGTTATAACCATCTTATATTTTTAATAAGGTTTGGGTAGTAGGGTCCTTCAAGAATTATTTGTAAAAAATAAAATTCCTAATAAAAGATATGTCAATATCCCAGAAAGCAAGAGATTTTTAATTACATATGTATGTTAAATGAAGTTCGGCTTTTAGGTCACCCTTTTTTTAAATATTATATGAGCATTTTTTTTTTAAATTAAAAAATAGGTAGGTACTGCCGTCATTTTGATAAAAAACACCGACTCATAAAATGCGAAATTTACGAATTATATGCATTATAAAATACCTATAAATCGTTTTACACTACCCTGCCAATATAACTTTTTTCTGAAATTTTATTTTGAAATTTTATTCCCAGGTTGTAATAAAAATCTGGCGCCGAATTGACCAGGCTATCCGTGAATTAATTGTATGCATATAAGGTTTTGTTTTCGTCCGGATTCCACATACATGAATATGAAAATAAAGTTATTTACCTCTCGATTTTTCTAAAGGAATTAAGTATAAAATTGTTGTCAGTAAAATGGTTTGTATAGGCGGATCCATAAACGAAATAGAATATGTATATCGAATCACAGTTATTGTGTGGTTGGCTTTTCTTATATATTCAATTTTTTTTTTCCAACACTTATATGTTCCATATACATCAAAATTGCTTTGCTTTACATTTTGCGTATTTTGGACAACCTGGCCTGAGGTTAAAAGAACCAATCGCATAAAACAGCACAAAATCAGCAATTTTTGCCGATTTGACCTAGATTTTTCTTTTTGTTTCGGAAAACAAGAGAAAACAAATTTACTTGATGCGAATTCGAAACTAAGTCCGCATAAATCAACGGCCCAATAAAATCTTAATATGACGACACCATAAAATGGAACTCGTAACTGGTAGTCAGGGCAGTGTAAAAGGCCCCATTGCTGTGCTGACTTGAATTTTAAATGGTTCCCATTATTCATGCATTCCCTGTACTTTCCCATAAATAACATTTACTCTAAAGTGGTGCAACTTAATCAATACCCAAGATGTGCTTAAGATAACAGCCCTTCTTACCTGCATGGACTGTCACAGAATTGCACTCGAGGAGAATTCCCTTTGTAGGTACCCTCTGCGGGACCGGGGAAAGAATGAAAAGAACACATTATAGTACTATAAATTTTGCTGAGTTTTTAATATCCCTCGAGTATGAATAAAGTAGGTACATGCACTTGTACATTCCAGCAAAAGTAGTCCCTCAAATGAAAGCGATTCTGAAATAGTGGGGCTCCCCAGACCCCACGTAGTTCTCTCGAATGAAAAGTCGTTTCATAAGTGCTGCGATCATAAATCACTTTAAATTTTCTTCCTGGCTTGCACCCAATTAGGTCCTCTAGGTTTTTGGCAAATATACCACCAAACTCCGGACCGGACTTGGACTTTCAAAATTGTTTTCCACGTGAAAATTAGACGATGAAAAGAAAAGAATGTTCAATTTGTCCCCAAATTCCTGAGAACAATAATACGTCTTTATTTTTGGCGATGGTCAGCTGCTTTTTATTATTATCTTTCGACTGAATACGAATTATGAACTTCAACACATAGAAAAACTTTTAGAGAATATCACTATTGTTCTTGGATATATCGCGTGAAGTTTATGAATTTTCCAATGGTTTTAATATCTCCAGCAATTGAAATTTAAAGTGCAGAAAATATTACTTTTTTATGGTTCTAAAAACCGAAATAACAAGTTTTATATGATAATATATAAAAAAGAATACATATAAAACCGATATACTTTTAGGATTGCTATTATACGAAATTTTATTAGGATATATCGAAGTATCATTTTAAAGAGAATTGTTTGAATATAAAACAATACTATTTTTATGTTTTAATATATGTATGTACCTATATACGGTACAACGTTTTTATTTTTCTTTTAATTTTTTCATACAAAAACTAATCAGCATGAATATCTGAAATTATTCTGTTAAAACTGTGGATAAAAGCTACAGCAACAATTTAACGGACACGCTTTTTAACTTTTTACGGAAACATTTATATTGATTAGTAGATATATTTTGATATCATAACTCAAATTGATATGTTCTTTTCAGCCACATACATTGTAAAGGTCGAAATATGCATCACAAGATTGTATTTAGAACTCAATAAGAGGGGATATTATAAAATAAAAGTTTCTAAGAAAAAAAAATTCAAAAATTGTGAGGAAAAACTTTTCTATAAAATTAAGATTTTTACGAAATTTTGTAATTTGTATAATGGTAATTTAAATACGCAACTGTTCAAGTTGTTTTAAATTTAACAACTACTTATACCATCTTTTGATGTTATTAAGAATCTTATAGGTTGAATTTAAAAACTAATATATTGACTCCAGAAAAAAGTAAAAAATTTCTATTTTGAGTTTGCATTTTGTATTATTATCTGTTCTCAAATAAATGTATTTTGAAATTTTTGTAATTTTGTTTTTCTTGTAAAAATTTCTAATATTGGTATTTTAAAATAAATCCACAGGTAACAAGTCCCTCAGTAAACGGAGAAGTGCACGTGGAGCAGAAAGTGTTAACTCGGGACAAGGATCGATCCCGGATGAGTTCTGGTGAAAGTGAGCGGGAATCGCTTCTGGTGCATGAAAATACGCCCCCGCGATACCTGAAATCGCAGCGACACTACGGCTGCGCAGACGGTGCAGCCGGAGGTCATACCATCGAAACGGACACCTACTCAAATTGCGCCCTCCTGGTGGATGATTCTGGAGCGGCGGCCGCAGCAAAATCGCTAAATGGCAACAACAATTTCGAACTGACTGAGTTCGATACCCGTGCACCAACGTACAGGTATAGTTGAAATTTGATAGAACAAAAAAAAACAATTTTTGAAATAATTAAAAAAATTAATAATAATAATTAAATAACATTATTGTCTCTAACGTTTTTTTGTATTTTTCCGCTTTCTTTTTAACGCACTTTGTCTTCCCGTATGCTGTCAACAAAAACTTCACATGTGCTCAACTTTTTAATTTCACTTCCTCTTCCAAAATAAATCGACACATGGTGGGTGATGTGTGATGTTAAATTGTTGCATTATGTGTGTGGCCGATCCGACTCGAAACTGTTGCCGCATGTTGTTTGCTTAATACATAAAAAAAAAATAATAATAATTAATAATAATAATAAAATGGCGACAACAGAAAGTCAAAATGGCCGTCCTTATGAGAAATACAGAAATACATACAAAAGACACGCAGCGAATCTGGTCACATATTGTGTACAGAATATATATGAAGCCGCCGCGTACGACAGTCGTCACATGTTACCACCATTGGCGCAGACTTGTAGCAGTAGTTAACATGATTAGACCTTAAACCTATATATACAGTAGTGCCATGCAAAATATATATATATAAAAAAGAAACATAAGTCCAGATATGAAAAAAAAACACCAAAATTTTATATAAGATTATATAAAATAATAGACTCATCGCCCTATACCATGTAAATTACAAGTAGATTACCTAAACATGCAGCTACAAGTTGCTATCCTCGTGTAAACAACTGATCAAATACACAAAAAGCCCTAAGCACAATAAATGAAAAACACACTGCACAAACACGGCAGAAATAAACACCTGAAAACACAAAAAAAAAATATATAATAATCATAAACCAGGCACACTTCATCACACTAAAAATCGGAAAAGCTTTACACTTTACATAAAACATTTCGAACATTACAGGAGGAAACAACTAGGAGCTTCCTTCCCGACATCGTCCCGCTCACTGTACGTATTTTGGCAGTTTCAATTTAGAAAATATTATTTGAGTATTTGCTTACCACATTTGCATTAATTAAAAACACGAGCACCGCACGTTCACCTGTCCGTCCAGGTGTATCGGTGCATCCACCAGATATACACTAAATTGTGCTCAGATGCATATTAAAAAAAAAAAAAAAAAAGGATTTGTGCATCAACAAACAGCCTAAGGGTCCTTATCGGAGGTGCCCAGCCGTTCTATAAAACCGCAATTACCTAGACACCACCACTTAATCGCAGTACCTGCACCTAATCCGCGTGCTATCGGATGAAACCGATACCTGTTTTAAATCCGAGCGATTCTATTAGTTTTGCACGTAATGTCGCCATAAATCATGCTCCTCCATTAGAGCGGAAAAGGTGGTGGACGTTAACGTTCGAAAAACCACACTATTTTAACTCATTATTTTTGCATTTTGGGGCAATCGACGGGATAATTATAAGAGCCATAATCTAAATCTAGCAACTTGTGCCAGGATTTGCAAAAATTGTGCCCCCCCCGACCTCCTTTGGCACTCTTTTCCACCTGAATTGCCCTCGTGCGGTACAAAGTACAAACTGTGTTCAATCGAGAGGTGCACAATTAAATTTGCAATTGAAATTAGTATTTAACACGAGAATTATTCAATAGCCGTCGGGTATTAAGGTGCAATATTAAAACGAGCTATAAAAAAAGGAATATTGAAATTATTTGTAGTTGGTGACTGCGGTTATGCAACGTGACCTGCAAAGGAAAGATTAGAATTAATTCGAAATAATTTCCACAAATAATACCTATTATCATTTAAGGTGGCAAGTTTCAGTTTGGAAAAAGTTTAACAATATTTAATGCGTTTGAATTATACAGTTTAAAAAAGGCAATTTTTACTGACAATGAGCAGAAACTCTATGTGTATTTAATTTAACATAAATAACACAGAAATAGAAGAACTTTTATTTTTTAAGGAATTTTCAGTTATGGGCAAAATAGAAAATCTCTATCTATCTATCTATCTATCTACATATGTAATGTATATACATATATATAAAAATGAGTGCCGTGCCGTGCGTTAGGCTCGTAAAAACTCGAGAACGCCTCGACCGATTTTGATGATTCTTTTTTGGTTTTGTTCGTCTCTATTCAGGGTATTTTTAAAAGGTTAGAAAATTCGGAAAAACCTGAAGGAAAAGCTAAAAAAGAAAGGAATCGAAAAACAGCACAAAACATACTTCGATTAGATTATAACACTATGTATATACAAAAATTTTAGTCAAAGTAACAATTCAATTCAAAAAATTTATGGGAAAGTTTACTGAGATGATTTTTCGCCCGAAGTTTTATACGGAATTTCAATTAAAAAAGAAAAGTAGTTTTAGAGCAGGTGGAAAAATTGATTTTCATAAAAAATAATATTTATTTTTTATTTTATTAAATCAAAATAGCAATACAATAAATTGCATCCCTACTTATTTGAATTTTGAGGTAAGATTTGGTGTAAGCGAAATTAGTTGCATTTTGCAAATAATAACTTTGATTAGCCATTGTTTTTTAGCGATACTCAATTAGTTTTGATACACGAGGATTTCAAGATTGTAAAGTTCTCATACTTTCATTCCTACATATTTTATATGTATATCGTATCGTAACCATGGCTCTTGGACGAGTTTAAAATAATCACGTGCGCGCGTATATCGACATTTATATTTAGGCGGTATAGTTGCGGTTTTGCAACCATGGCGCAAACGACCGCAAGGATTTTCATTAAAACTTCAAAGCTTTACAAACTCTATATGCGGGTTGAATTGAATAATTTTACAGATAACTTGCACACTCACTCATGCAGCAATAGATTATACAAAATTGAAGAGATGGCAACAAATTGGAATTAAATCGTCGAAAATTTTACACAAGCCTGCATATCAGAGAAAGGCATATATGAATTGGTTGCATACCCAGGCGTAACGTCTCATTCAAAAACAGTCTAAAGCCTGCCTAAATTCACTTGTACCAAAAAACCCTTCTTGGGTGTAGAAGTAGAAAATAATTTGCTTTAACAGGATACCGTAACATAAAGACACGTGCCTTCTTCAGGTAGGGACAAATCTTTGGGTCTTTGAGGGAAAAATGGAAAGGGTCAGGCTTCCAATTTATCTAAATGATGGGTTACACCCACTCCCTTGCGTGTACGCCAACGAACAAATTCAGTAGGGGTACTACAGGACGACGAAGCCATTCGTCACTTTGTCAACGATGAAGTCGACCGGAAAAAAAAAACACCCTAAGACCGAATTTAATATGAAACCATAAATTTTACGTCTATAGACACCCGGCAGTTTCCATGCCGCATGTATCTGACCTTACTGAATTCATCCTCGTGTTTATATAACGCATGCATGATAAAACATTGGGTGTCATATTTTCGAAGAATATTTGTGAACCCAAAATGCTACTGAACCTTGTTTTAAAGTCATAACCAGATCCCATATAGGTATGTAATGTTCTATAAACCCTTAGGCTTTCAGAAGAGTTATTGCATGTGCATCGGTGAGGGGGTGGAGTTGGAGACAACATGAAGAATGGGCTTCAGAATCCGAAGGCATTTTGAAATCGTTGCAAAACCCGAACTTGGTTATGACTTATTAATATCTCCCACACCGGCAACTGATAACCTCAACCAAAGATAGATTCAGTTTCATTCATTACATTCGGCTCACCGACATATCCGGTGGAATGTTGAACTGAACTCGAAAACACTCCACTTATTATTGCGGATTTCAGCTGAAGTTTCATCACTCCTATGTATATACGAAACAAGAACCCAAGGAAATTGAAGTACATTCCATCCTCGTCCTTGCTCCCTAACGTGCATTCAGAAGAGTCCCATAACGCTCATATTCGCGTCATTAATTTTGAGTGGAAGGATTATATGAGGAAACTCAACGATAAATATACACGTGGCCAGAACGTTCCACGTGTTCTTACCCAATCCTTATAGATTATTTTGCTGCCATTTCGTATAGGCAATAAGTTGAAAAAGCATTCCATGTGGTTCTGGTCCTCATATTGCGCGATTAACATAATCATATATAAATACTATATAAGGTATTCCCCGTGAACTTGGCATTTAGGGGACATTTAAGGAAAAAAGCATCGTCACTACCCTTTTATAATTCAGAACTACTTTCGGATATCCCTTTTTTTTTTTTAGGAATCTCAAACTTAATTCCTTTTCGGCAAATCCTGTTTCACGAAAGTACGGACAACTTCCGCGTAAGAGCTTAAAAGGTCGTTGCGCGAATGAGTTTCAACGTCGTTTTTGGTTTCCTTTTTTCGCTAGACAACGAGGAAAATGTCGCGAACTAATTATTAACTGAGTTAACTTTAGCAAAATGCTATTAAAACTGCTACAGCCTCGGCACGCTATCCTTGGCGAACAGAGTGGGAAACGAGGACTGTAATGGACACAAGGAAGTTAGCATCCCATTTCACTTGGAGCTAGTTTGCTCCTCACTAATTTGTTAGCTTAATAACAAAGGTCAGGTTGTCTTTATATATTGATTACCAAAAATTATTATATAATGCAGAGAATCTTTAAGTATTTAAAGTATTTCTTTAATAAAACTGTCTTCAATCACTATTCTTAATTATTATTATATGCTAAAATAGTTTAAAGCATTACTAATCTAATATGGGGTTTTTATCTACAGCTTTCGATGACTTTAAATTGTATTAAAACTCCTAAATATTTTCATTGTTTTTACAATAAATCATTGCACTCAATGCACTACATTCATTTCCTAAAAATGACATAATTATCACCATGTTTGTATGTAAAGTATTTATATAGCTATTTTTGTAAAACAAGTAAACTGCTTATACAAAAATTATGCCAGTTTGATGTATAAAAGAAACTCTCCAAAAACACTTAATCATCACATAATTTGGTTTTTTTTTTAAATTTGTGTCGGGAAATGTATGATTTTATAAATATTAATGTCAAAAGCGATAAATGCGAAGTCTTAAAAGATTTTTAATCTATCTATATCTTTTTACTGAATAAATTCTACTATTAGTATTAGGTAACAACTCCCTAAATTCCCCTAAAAACCAAAACGGTTGGTTGAAATTTAAATTTTTCGTTTTTACATATAACTGAAAAATTAAAAAGAAATTCCGAGAAATTTTAATTATTTCTGACTGAGAGTAATCAAGTACATATTGCAAAATACCTTTGTGGTCAACTGCCAACAAAAATGACAGCTCTCTTTTGATAATTAAAACCTCAATGGAAACCCTACGAGTCGTATCGTATGCACTAAATTCATGGAATAGAGTTAATTAAAATGGCATTTCGAAATTAATTCGGGATTAAAGTGAATAAAACGCACAAGGACTTTTACCATCCATAAAACTTTAAAGAAGCTTAACTCTCACATTCGGTATATAAAGTACTAAATTTCTATTTCGTGAATTTATTTAAGATTCACTGTTTTATGTCCCTTTAAACCTATTTTAGGCCCTGCTCTTTTAATATCATTCTTGTATCCCGAAATTATTTTTAGAAATTTGCGAATGTACGGTTTGGGACATCAACTGATGGCAGGATGTGTGAATGACAAAATGGTTCTATTTATAACATTTTTTACCAAAATAATTATAGGTTGGGGTAAGAATAGCAAATGTGTTTCTTTTAATATCGTACATAAAATCCCCCTTCTTTTAAACATAACATTAGCGATACCTATTGTTGTCTTGTTATTATCTGTATTTGTTTGATTTGGAAATTCAGTAAAATCAATTCGATAATTTATAAAAATTTAATCGATCTATGTTATGTCGCTTCATTCGATTATTTAATGTCGAGTTGAGTTGTGTTTAAGGTCTTTAAATTTTGGAAATAGGTTTTTGGTTTTTGTTCGAATCAGAAAAAAAAATATTACAACAAAACTGGAATACCTTACTTTAAATCTTCATCAACTCATAGAAATCTTAAACGAACTTTCAAATTCTACGTTGAGTATCGTCTGCTGGAAAAATGGGCTCTAATAAACAATTCCCTCTACAATTCATCATAATCGTAAAAATTGAAATTGCTCAATATTTTGAACTGAATACCCTCAGGATGTTTTAGTCGACATTGAGTAATCCTTTAAGGTTTAAATTCACTTAACTACTCAAAACATTTCCATAGGCCTGTAAGTGCGAGTCTCTAGAGATACTGGCCCGGAGATAATTTCGTATGCACATCACGAGATTACCACAATGAGATTAACCACCCCGTAATGAGAAGATCAAGCCCTATCACGGATGCAATGAATACCAAATCAGATTCAAGTGACAGGCCTTCTCTTGGTCCTTTTCCTTTCCCGGAATTATTCAAATATTTTGATGCTTTCAAGGAAGTCGCGTTGCCAATCCTGAGCTTTCAATCACCATGTAAAAACATTTGCTTAATTCCCTCAGATATTTTCGTTTTTTTGTATACAATCAAGCACATTACGATAATAAAATAAAATTCCCCGATTGGCTAAATATGCGACTCCTTTCTCTGCATTAAAAATTTGAAAGAATATCGAAAAAGACAAGAATTTAAAATCAAAAAAACGTTTGGCCAAAATGCCAAATTATTCTTTGGGATAATGGAATTCTTTGCAGGGCATTGGCTTCTTGTACATTTCCGGCGCCAACCTTTAAGGAAGTGGTGATATGACTTTCAGCTACCAGCTTGTGGGATATTGTTGCCAGCCTTATACACACGATGATCAAGAAATTGTAAGTGAATAATGGAAAAAAAAAAAACAAATTGCAGAAGAAAAACAAAAAATATACATATACTATATTAAAAACTTTAAAAAGCAAGGTTGAAGAAAACTGGACGTTGTTGCAATATTTAGTGCCTGTTACATTGTTAGAGATTTGTTGTATAGCTATTTTGTAAATAAATAGAGACGGCTTTATCAGTCTAGCCCGCTTGAATAAATTCGGCTATACATGTTTATTGCTTTCTAGCGTTTTACTCGTATAACCTATATTTTTCATGAGCTGAAAATCTTTCACCGCATAATTCAAGGGAATTTGTCCGGGACCCAACCTTTACAGCCCAGGGAAATGTCATGTAGGTGTTCAAATTCATATATTCTTAGCTGGTTTTCACTTAGGGATTTTAGCCTAAATCTGACCTCGTTAGGTAAGACACTGCGTGACCGAATCGACCAGCGCCGTTTTTGTTCCATACCTGCTAATTAACCATCCCTCACGCTTTGTTTGTTTCATAGCCATGTTTGTACATATCCTGTGTATATTTGTATAGCTCTAAAAAATTAACCTTGTAAAATTTAACCAACCCCCTTTACTCACAATCAGTCAAAATTCATGTGCTTAATGAATTAAATGTTTTTTAAATGTTTCTATTCTTTTTTATTATAAGAACGCTTTGGGGGCTCAACGACAGCAAAACCGATTTAACCCACTCAAATGATTTGCTGTAAGTAACTCTTTAATATATGTATAACGTGTGATTTAACTGTTGGCTGTATGTAGAATTGTTTATTCGGCTGAATAGATTTTTATGTGACACAGAATTTGTACATATATATGTGTATAATGCAAGTAGGTACCCCAGCAATTTTCGTATATGTTTCAGCAATGCCGCACAACAAGACTTCTTGAATTCAATTAATAAAAGACAATCAGTGACAATTTACCACTTTGATCAACTTGGAGTCAGATCACGTAAGTCGAAATCTATAAAAAGAAAATGCACGTAAATCGACAACGAATATCAACCAAGTGAAAATTGTATGATACGCGTTAAACAAAATATTATTATATGGGAAGGACTAAATATATTTATACTAATGAAAACTTCACTTGCACAAAGACTGTACGATAAAATAAATAAAATATTCGTATAGTCCCCATCTCTTTCAATCTGAGAAGTCAATGTGGCCCAGACCACGATAAAACCCGAAATGTATAAATTTAAGAAACAACTCAATCTTAAAACTTATACTTCAAATAATTGCAAATATTAATGAAATTTCACCATTCACTAAAAATTAAAATGTAAATCGACAAATTTCAGTGACTAAAATCTGAAATTTAATGAGAACATGAAGGTATTACATTAATAGCCTCTTTTCTGTAGGGCTTAATAAAGCAGAACAATCATATTATGATTATAATGACAAATTAAGAGAGCTTTTAAATTAGCTGTATAACAGCATTGAATAATTAACCAAATGTTAAACGTCTCATTATAAGTATCACATTCGATTTCGATTAATCATTCAAATACCAGCAAAACTGTGTAATTAAATTCCTCCAAGCTTTTACCTCAGTCATATAAAACACCTTACACAAATTCAATTCAATTGAAATTCCTGTAGCTTATTAGCGATTTTCTTATTTCTTTCTTTAATTCTCTATAAATAAAACTATGAATTTTTTTTCTCTATTAATCAAATTTCTTCTATTGCTTTCATTTTAAGACTATCAACACCCTTTATGATAATAGCGGTATTTTGTTTTAGAAAACTTCAAACTATTTTTACATTTCTTAGGAGGTTATTTGAAGGTAAATATAAAAATCTCAAATTATTTCTTACAAACTATGGACACCTTCAGTCCGATGCTCGATTATGCTTTTTCGGCTGTATTGCTTCGTTATGCTTTTAAAACTTAATTGATATATGTATGTATATATATAAAAAAAAAAAATATCAAGAAATACTTTGATTTTTAAAACCAAATTATAACTTATTAAACCAAATTATAGTTAATATATTATGTATAAGTACATACATAAGTAAAATTACTGGGCCCAACAAAATTCAAATATAATATGCGTAATATTACTGAAGAGAATTTAGGATTTAAATTATCTTTAACTTTTCACACTTTCCTTTAAACTATTTTATAGGAAATAAAATAAAATTCAAACAATCGTTATCTTTTGGTGTAGTTTCCAGTTTACGAATTCATAATCGATATATGTACATAAATCCAAAAATGAGCGCTCTTTATACGCATTTAAACTATAAAATTTTTGTTTGTCGGATTCCAGAACATTTTTTAAGAAGATCAGCAATTTTTGTTGTTATGATATCTTGAATTTTACCCCCATCGGTTGAATAAATTTTAAGAAAATGGTACGACAAAACTTTACTGTTTAAGAGATATTACTGCAAAATTTCTTAACAGTATTTCAACAGGATAATGACCCCACATTATTTACGTTCTTACAAAATAAACGTGCAATGCCATTAAAATGCTCCCTTAAAAATAAAATATAACCCAAGAACGTAAACGCCAGTATAGTTTTAAAGTGATTCTCAAGTTTCTCGTTAAAAAAAAATCGTTCAACAAGTGAAAACTATTCATGAAACCTGTTGCAAAATTTTGCAATATTTTCCGGTGGAATATTTTCTGAGTTATGTATTTATCGTTCGTTTGCATACCGCAAGCATAAACAGAGCTACGAACAAATTAATGCCGCAAAACTGCATTTTAGAGGCTTGGCAATTGCTGGAATTTGCATATCCGATACGTAGGTAAACGACCCATATCGATAGCGCTTTTTCCACTGAATGCATACATAATTCTTAAAGCTACTGCATGGCACAAATTTTTTCGCTTACTGTGGAGCAACTCATTTAAGAAGTTTACATAAACCAAGGGGGTATCGTTTTTAATGAGTTTTCCACATAAATGTTCTTTACCAGAGGTATTTCGGTGTTAGTGACCTCTTGCAAGAAATAACGAAGTCTACTTTAGTTGGGTTCGGGTAAAAATACCAATTATTGCTCAATACCCTCCCCCCCGTAGAGAATTGTTTGTAGTCACCTAACAACATGCACAAATCCTTTTTTGTCAAAATTTATAGTTTAAAGTAGA
Organism: Machimus atricapillus; assembly: GCA_933228815.1. NCBI lineage: Eukaryota > Metazoa > Arthropoda > Insecta > Diptera > Asilidae > Machimus > Machimus atricapillus. The sequence continues at coordinate 12,683,566 of OW121785.1, forward strand.
AAATGCTAAATTACCTTAAACTTTACTTTAATGCTTTTAGTTGATTTTATCCGTAGGACCAGTAGGGAAAAAAATATCAAAAGTATATTTAACAAAGACACTCAAACAATGTACCTGAGCGCACATGCTGCAACATTTTTGGTTCAAAAAATATAAATTTTTTTTATCCAGTAAAATGGGGTGATTGATGAGTTTTATTAAAAAAATTTTATTTTCAAAAATATTTCAGGCGTAACGCACCGATCGTAACTAAGATCTGACTACGGTATTATTTGGAGCAGCTTTTTGGCGACCGATGGAAAAAATATGGAAGGCAGAGACCTTCCAGACGTAGTAGGACACCACAGGGTGAGATGAGAACCGGTAGCCTCTGCTCCAAAGCGGTAGAATCTTTCGAAATTGAAGACTGCGAATACGAGTGCATTTGATAACAGGAGCACCGAACGGACAGGAGATACAGTGCGAATTTTAGACGAAACCAGTTTTCAAAGAGAAATACTAATATAAAAGAAAAGGGCTACTCTACCGAGTTTTGAGCAACGCTACAATTTTTCGAACTCTTTGAAAAGAACCAATAAAGAAAAATACACACATAAAACATACACAAAAATTTCGTCGCAAGGACTAAACAAAATTCGAGCACTGAACTGGACGTACTTAAAAACTAATACATCTCTCTCTCTCTCTCTCTCAACGAAAAGCAGCGGGAGCCTAAACTTAGCTGTTTCAAAAATTTAAAAACAAAAATGTTCATAAGGCGCGATAGTCGTTAAGTTTAATTTTAAAAAGAAGAAATACAAGTAAAATTTACTCTTAATTGACTAGCCGTTAAGCGTGCAACAAATACCCTAAGAGTTACACCCTCACCCTGAACACAATTCCATTCGCAGCCGAGAATTGGAAATGTACCATAAAAATTAAGAAAGTTATACCAGAAAAAAAAATGAAAATATTGAAAAAAAAAAGCAACAAGTGTTTCCTCTACACCGTGCTATGTAGTTCATAGACAATAAATGAAATTAACGTAATAACAAAAATGAAAATATTAAAAAAGGACTTGTAAATATATTCAGCAAATCCACTGTAAAAACAATTCGTTCATTTCTTTTATTGTATAAAAATTATACGGACAGTTTTAAGGAGCTATATTTGTTATACTCTCACTTTGCGCTCACAAATTTTTTTTCTAATTCTAAAAGACTTATCGAAATTACTTGAATGTAGAAACAATTCTGTTTTTATTTTAATTCCTACTATGGCAACGAAACAGTATACTTTTATTTATTATTTCAATTTTTTGTTTTTGAACATTTTAACTGATTTTGATTTTCAAGACGCTATTCAGTTTACAGCAACTACAACAGCGGCCCCACCTGCAAAACACTAAATAACAGGTATACTGCCACGTACACTAGAAGTATTTATCACTGCATTTTGTGATATTTTGTAATACTGTTTAGAAACGTTGTTTAATTGTTATTTTAGTTTTAAATTTATTTATAAAAGCAGCAGTTCATTTGAGGAAGAATGTAAGTAATATAATTATTTTTTCTCCTTTTTGAATCTTGTAAAAACGAAAACGAAATACTTTATTTGGGGTTAAAAGCGAAATGACAAAAACAACCGGAAAAAAACAATAAATAGTGAATTAACTTTTTATTATTTCATCATCAAGGTCCTCTTCATCCCGAAGTCGTTTTGTTTTCATTCATTTTATTGCATATTGAAAATAATGAGCTTTACAGAAATTAAATTTTGTCATTTATTTTTCTTGTTTATATTTCGTTTCAGCGCTAATAAGATGAATTTTCGCGCATGATTAATTAAAGATTAAATTAAAAAAGGTTCAAGGTCAATTTGAGTAATTTCAACACTGTAAAAATATCGACTTTTATAATTGCGTTTAAAGTTATATTGGATAACATCAATCTCTACAGTTCATATCTTAAAAAAGTTGTGTTTGAGTTTCACAAATTTAGGAACCAGATATTCGAATAAGTCCAACTGTCGCATACCTTAATTATAAATTTTTAAGCTCAAATACTATTTTATTAGATCCTAACTTTGGAAAGCGATTTCATTTCAAAAATTAAAGAAAAACATAGAAACTGTGAGTATAATTGCAAAAAAAAAAAAAAAATAAGCAACGCCGCATACTAAAACCTATGTACATACAAAACTAAAAGCGTCAGCGTGCTTTTGCCAATGAGTTTCATACCCAGGAAAATGAATTGGAAAAAAACACCGTTTTTTTTTAAATTTGCATTTATAACTAAAGCTGCTGTTACAATTTGTTCTTAAACCCTAGAATCACGCAATGTTTACTTGGTGTAAAAATGCACCTCGGGAATGCAATTCCATTCCTGTACCACTAAGAGTTTTAAGAACGCAACTAATTCCTACCCCCTGGCGCAGTTGTTCACTTAAAAATTAAGCAATAAATTTGAATAAAACACACCCCCGCCCCATTAGGAAAGTGGACTGTAAATGGAAGAAAAAACGGTTACAGGGTGGCTCAGACATGTGCCGCAACGTTTACATTTCATGTAAACAATGGTCAGCGACAATAGCTTTAACCAAATGAGAACGAAGTTTTGTGCAGCCCACCCACATGCAGAGTGTTTGTTTGCAGACGCTGTGCATATGGGGGTGGTTTCTGCAAAATGAAAATGTTTGCTATCTTCCTGTTTTTTTTTTTTGGTATCTGTTTTCCGGCAATAAATTGCTTTGGAGCAATTATCACCAGTAGCAGTGGGCCAAAAAGAGAGTGTAAATCCACTAAGCAAATTGTCCAGCTTTAATCTCGGCTAGTCGTTCGTTTTGATCAAGTGTTGACTACCACCAACGAATGGCATAGGCGCTGGAAATTGATGTTTTTTACAAGGGTCTGAAATTGCAGGGAATGCAGAGCAATAACTTTGGCTGCTTAATTTTGAGGTTTTTCTGGCATTCATTCAAGTTTCTATCCGATTTGGCAACTCAACAACTTTGTACACTTGAGTTAAAAGAAAAAAAAGCAGACCACTATCATGCTTAAATCTGTACTTTTTTGTATTCTAAATTATATTGTTCATAAATATTAATAAAATTTAGAAATACATTTTGTATATTATATTCAACATGTATGGTATGGGTTCTATTTGCCGGTTATATTAAAGACGCTTATAAATTCGTTTATAAACAAACCTTGTACAATAATTCGAGTTCGAAAGTCAATATAATAATCTGAAACCTAAAAATCCCGAATGGTTTTTTTTTTATTTACATAATGTGGTTACGAGTAAAAATATTTAAAAACAATTTTAATTCAAATGAACTGCACCTTTTCCACAACCTATTTAATATTTAATAGTTCCAATATATTTTAGATAATTACGTTTTTTAACATTAAAAAAAAAGAACGTTACAATTAAGTTTATAATAGCATTCTTTCACGTTAAGAGCTTGTAAAAACTGTACACTTTAGGCAGAAAAAATAAAACAAATATAAAAGTTGATTTTAGATGTAAATAAGCTTTGCTTCCTGTAGATATACGAATACACATAGGGGATAAAATAATAAGATAATTATACATAGTAAATATACGTAAATATAAAAATTGAAATAGATTACATCTGAACCAAACTCTAGGTATACAATATACAAAAGTAGATAGATATTTTTGCATACAAAAGATGAAAAAAATAATAAGAAAACATTTAAAATGTATGAAAATGATAATGATTATCGTTATAAATATTGTTGTCAATTTATTTAAAAAGACACACTCACTTATTACATAGTAGCCATATAAAGAAAAGAATGAGGGATATGTATAATAATTAACGAGCATGGAGATGCAAGCAACAATGTAAAACTCACTTTCATAATTCATATTCAAACTATAGTATGGTTCAGACGACATTTAGCAATAAAAGAAAAATCTAAGAAAATGAAAAATAATACTAAAAATTGTTTGTTTAATCTCTACAAAAACTTAGTCACGTATTTACTTTTTACTGTTATTATCCTTTAAATGTTTTAACAAGAATATTATATATACATATATATCTGTTTATTTTTTTATAATAAACAAAATGAAAATGTTTATATTAAAAAAATGCTTGTTAACTCGGCTTTTTATACATTTGATATTATTTACAAGGATAACAAGTAAAAAAACACTAAATAAAAGTTTAAAAAAAAATGAGATAACGATTAACACTTATACTACTCAGCTAAAGTTATCATCAAAAAGGAATGTGATTGAAGAGGACTGTAGGTCATGTGAGGTATTAGAACGTATAACAAATTACTAAAGTGACATTAAATCGAATGTTAAATAAAAGAAATTAATTGTATAAACCAAAAAAAACATGTGAAAACTGTTTATTGTAAATAAAAATAAAACAGGAATAAATTTTAATTATTACTAATGAATCAGAAAGTAAACATGAGACATTTAAAGAAATTCATTTAAATTGTTTAAAAGTAAACTAATTAAATTAAATAAACAAAGGTAAATTGAGCATAAAGAGAATGTATTCAAAAAACAACTAGTCGTTTGAAATATATATTATTTAAAACAACACTTTGTCTTTTATTTGTTTACCCCATATAATATCAATAATTTTACCTCAACAGCATTTAAAAGACTATTAAAAATGTTTGATCTTTTTATAGGAAAGCAGAATTACGCAACCTATACATATATATTTATATATAAGTACGTATAAATCAATAGAGCTGTAAACTACTGATTTATATATATGGCAATTATCTCTGCACTTCCGTGAGAATTTAATAATTAAAATTATAACGTGTGTTTATATTAATAATGATGGAAGGTATGTAAGTTCAAATTTGGTCAACCAGCAACCGCTGGCACACAAAGGTCATGTGTGACAGTGAAATGAAATTTTAAAATTTCACAAATATAACGACTGCTCCTTCTATAACTTAGGAACTTTGATATAAACTTCTTATAAATAATTGAATCACTATCATATATCAATAGAATGTGTAAAATAAATATAACGAAAATACTGTACAAAAAATGGCATCTTCAATAAGTTAAATCTTCGTAATTGTGTTTGCATTGACATTTTGACACAAAATAAAAGGTAAGTATAAAATTCGAGATACCAATTATGTGTGTACATTTTCATAATATGCCAACAATTACAGAAAAGTCAATTCTTGCGCAAATATTGTTCAATTACTGCGCTTAAATATCATTTATGATTCAGAATACATATTTAATCGTTTTGGTCAGATTTTCCCCATGGAAGCAATATAATTAATTATTTAAGATACCTAGCTGCCGGTAAAAAGTTTAAAAGAGTTTGAATTATTAACTAAATAAAGTTGGCACAATACGCAGTCAAAGTGAATTTGAGTTTCTCAAACACTTAAATAAAACTAAAAACTTTTATTTGGTGAAAAAATAAAACTAAAAATGGTCTGGTACCATTTGTTTCATGATAATTTCAAATAATAATCAAATAGTACCTACCCTTAAAAAAATAAAGCAAGTGTGGTATATTTTTTTAAAAATAATAAAAAATAGATATTGTTTGATTTGGTGTTTTAAGTATTATCAGTAATAAAAGAAATACTAATATGTTATACTATATGTAGTCGTATATACATATTATTATTTATGGAAATAAGAGTGCCGTATAAATGTAGATATCCTAACTTTTTAAAATATGATCTAATTGATCGAAAGCTACAATTTGTGTATACTATCAATTTTCGATTTGTTTTGTACTATAACATATGTACATTATAATAAATAAAAGGATAAATTCCACATACCTGCAAATCGTTATCATTCACTTTTAAGCACAAGTCTAAAATTGATGCCCCAACAACGACCTACCGAGAAAAAAGGGTTTTTACTTGCATAAAAAAAAAATAAATTAAAGTAAAGTAAGTGAAATGAAAATTTTATTCCAATTAAATTGATAAAATAATGAACAGCGTTACGCTACATTTTATTTAATTTTATTTAATTACTAACCGGAACAGCACTTGTAGAAGTTCCTGTTGAACTTTTGTTTTCCACTAAATTAGAAGATCTCATCTTTTGCAGATGAACAGCAATTCTGGAGGCGACCATTGCATTATTTTTAATCAAAGCAATATCTGAAATCGTTAGTGTAATAAAAATTGAGGATAAGGGTAAAAATGTTTAATTTACTGGAACTGAGACTTTTTCCACTTGTAATTTTCGCAACAGCTTCGAGGACAAAAGGTGTCACATTCTTTCCGACAATGCCCTTTTCCCTGGCGACAATGAGAGCTTTTTCAATTGCTTCATTTATCTGTTTTTCTGCAATAAGATAACAAAAGGGGCTGTAAGACACATGGGTAACTGCTGGAGCGATATGTACATTTTTTTTTATAGTACCTAGCATAGCACACCTTGGAATACCTTCCTAAAAACAGGAATAAAAAAACAAAAACATAGGAATTCCAAATAAATCTTCCGAGTAATTTCTAGGCGTAAAAAACATCGCTTTCGGAGGTATAACAAGCATTCACAGCAGTCAAGTAGAAACAATTTAAAACTGCGGCAATTCGAGGTAAGAAACATTCAACCGTTTTGCCCGCCCATCCGTACCCCATAAAAACCTCACGACCAGAGGTGGGCAATGAAAGCCTTTCTGAAGGTAAAGGAATTTGGAAATTTTCCAAGGTGCGGCCAACCTGGTTTCTAACTCGAAGAAATCTTACCCGGCACAGCATGCTCCTCGGGAATGGGTACTCCGATAAGAATTCCCGACCTCAAATCCAATTCAAGGGACGAATTTATCAGGGCGGCCGCCTCCTCTGGACTACTCAAATTATAAGGTGCCTTTGCTCCACTTGAGCGGGTATAAAATGCCGGAAAATCGAACGATGGACTTTGATAGGAAGCCACACAGACCCCCTGCGTCTCGAGGTACTCCAGGGTTCTGGGGATGTCAAGAATTGATTTTATTCCACTGGAAACCACTGCCACCGGAGTCCTTCCGAGCTCTATTAAATCGGCTGAGATGTCGAGCGTAACTTGGCCTTCTCGATGAACTCCGCCTAGAGAATCATGAAAGGGAGGCAAAAAAAACAAGAAAAAAAGTGAATAGTAGAGGCTAATTTTGATTTGCTGAAAATGAACAAGAATTCTTCACATAATAGTTTTACCGCTTTTCAACTTTTCTTTAGTAAAGAAATTCTACTGAATTTTTATTTTTCTACTATGTGAAAATAATTTTAATTTATTTGACCTTGTACATTAAGCTAAATTATTCACCCTGCAAAAACGAGCTGAAAATAAATTTTAGTCATGAAATGTTTATTTATTAAGTTGTATATCCTTGTAAGATTGTTAGGCAAATTTCGTTAAAATAAATTAACCATAACCAACCAGAACTCTTCGGTCTCATTTTGAATATTATTTAGTTTGTTATTTATGATTTCGTAATACTCTTGTTTTAAAAGCTACATACATATATCAAATTTTGATGAAGTTAAATAGTACTTTGAGTATCTACATAGAATACTATTTCATTTTAAAAAAATACTCATTGCGTTTGAAATTTTAAACAAAAACATAGAAAATAAGTTTTTTTAGTAGTTTTATTTTTCTGGCTCAATATAGAATGTCTTTAGAAAGGTTTTACGTTTTATTTTAAAAAGTCGCCAACTAGAGTATAAAGGTATAAAAATAAATCAACCGCCCCCTGACAATAATTTACCAACCTATTCCTCCAGTAGCGAAGACTTTAATCCCAGCCAAGTTGGCGATGATTAAAGTTCCAGCCACAGTGGTCCCACCGCAGAGTTTCCTAGAAATTGTGAAGGCCAGATCACGTCTGGAGCACTTCACAGCCTTTGGACCAAGATTAGCCAATCTGTCGAGTTGCTCCTCGTTGAGCCCGACCTTAATTCGGCCGTCGATCACGGCGATCGTAGCCGGTGTTGAACCCTAAACGAGCCAACAAAAGGAGGCTATTAATTACGCGCTCCAAAATTGAATATACGCCTTCGTATGTTGATCGATGGGGCCCCAGAACGATGATACAACACCAGCAGAGGTGTCCTCGTTAGAGATAACCACCTCTGCGGACTCAGGTGGGGCCCATTCATCGCAGCACACATTGCCAATTTCACATTTCATTAAATGCTAAACGGAGGACGACATAATTACTAACTTCTTTCACGACGGTCGCCTCCACCGCCAGGGCTGTTTCCAGGTTCTGCGGGTGCGGCGTCCCGTGGGTGATGATTGTTGACTCCAAAGCGACGACAGGTTGCCTGGATGACAAAGCTTCCTGCACATTCGGATGGATGTCTACGAGGCGACTGCAACGGAAATTGGAAATCTGCAGGTAACCAAAGGCTCCTGATGACCTTTTTCTCTAGCAATTACCTGAAGGAGCCATCTGTGTACCACCTCACCTGCTTCCTGGATAGAAAGTTAATTTTTAGTCCTTGCCACAGTGCGGACAGCATTCTTTTTGTTTGCAGTTCAAACCGAATGAGAATAGAAAGTAGAATATCCTGCAATTACGGAATTAAATAGTTTACTTTATCTAGATATTGGTTTTTTGTTCGAACACTAGATAAGTTCTGTTCACTTTTAGATTGGAAAAAAAAACGTTTTCTTTTTATATTAAAATAAAATAAGTATATCGGTCTCAATTCTCAAAGGTGCTAATAGAATCGAAAATTTAGCATTTTTAATAAAAATTAGATTGGAAAACCGAGCTCTATTCAGTAAAGTTGCTACCTAAGGTCAGTCTAATTTCGACAGATGTACACATACATTTGTAATACAAGATTAGCTCGAATCCTTAAGCGTATCTAAAACTTAGTTCAAATCAAACCTAGTTTAAACTTAGTTCAAGTTTTTATTTACTACGAGCACAAAATGGCTAAACAAATTTGTCCTGATATTCATAAATACATATAATCCCTTAATTGTTAAATGGCACTTTTAGAAAATTAACTATTACAATAAACAAACAATCTAAACACAGAAGCAACTATGCGTTCTTAATTTTTTATAACAAAAAATGTTTGATTATTAATGATCCATAATAATGAAGGCACATTTTTAAAAAAAAAATTAATATAGATGGTTGTCTCGATATACCTAATTTTATTTGAAAGAAAAATGCCAACAAAATTACATCAGCCATTATTATTATTTCATTGCAAAAGTACTAGTATTATTTTTAAGTTAGTATTAAACAAATTGAAATTTACAATCATTCGTTTAACATTTAAATTGAGCAGGATATTGAAACATTCATACTTGAAAGTAATGCAACTTAAATATTTGGTTATAAAAATCAAATTTTTTTATTGTATTAGACCAAATTAAATACTTTGCTCGTATTCGATATTCACAAAAATTTCCATTTCGTGTATTTAAAATCTAACCTATCGGAATATTGCCACCACGGTTCGTTTAATTTAACTTCACCTGGCCACTTTCACCTCTAGCTACTTGTTTCCCTGGCATTCACAATTTCCCGAATCGATCAATCTTTTAACTGAATTACATTGTTTGTGTCAATTTTCTGTCATCAGCAGAACACTCGTATATTTTCTATATTACTAACTTATTGCAATTATTTTTTAAAAGAAAATTAAAACAACAATGGAGGGCCTGCCAAAGTTACCAGGCCTCAGCTTTAACCAATCTTTAAGAACGAGGTATCAAAAAAGCAACAGTTTCAATATAGTAAATGGATACTCGTTTGCAACAGCTCCAAAATCTGGAATTGGTGGTGAACCTCTTACAGACCAGCAAATTGCTTTTGTGGAAAGGAATGAACCTATTATGTAAGTTCTGTGGTATACAATTTATTCATTTATTTTTTTAATAAGTCCATACGTTCGGTCTCCAATATACCCATCTGGAGATAAATATAATTAATAAATCGAAATATATTCTTAAAGTCAGTTTTGTATATAATATATATTTAACATATATTTTGGATATAATAAAATAAATTTAAATTAATTGTTAAAGGTATGACCCCGTCCTAACATATGGCCGTGTTAAACAACCCCCGGTTAAACCATTTCGGCCAGATTTTGTCATATACGACAAAATTGCGTTAACGTTTAAAGCCTTCTTTAGACAGGGTATTCCGGAATCACCACAAGAGCACTACCGAATTCGCCATGTGAATATAATATATTTTATGGAGGATGATACAATCACTGTAATGGAGCCAGCAATTAGAGTAATTAGCAACTAAATCTTACTTATATAAATAATCGACTTCATCATAAGTTATTTTAACTCCAGAACTGTGGCTTTCCACAAGGACGCCTTGTTCGACGAGGAAAAATTGCTAAGAATTCCAAAGGTGAATGCTACAGTTGGAAGGATTTTAATATTGGCATGGATATTGAATTGAATGGAATTGTTTTCCACATAACTGATTGCGATCTTTTTACAAAAGTAAATCTTTTTTTTTTATGAAAAAAAGCATAAAATTAAAATTGTCTGTCCAAGGATTTTATGACCAGCCAGGGTATCGAACTGAATGATGTTGAATCGCCGCCCGCGGACCCTTATACCACGGATAAACTTGTTAATACTTTACCACGGAGACTAACGGAAAGTGGTCCGAGGAGTGATGATAAAATGAGACGATTTTTGGAATTCCAAGGAAAAATACTTAAGTAAATATTCTTTTAATTTTAAAAATTTCAATTAATTATACCCATATTAAACGAAAACAGATTTGACGTTATATTAGACGAAACTGAACGACCGGAGGGAGAATTGATGACATATCAAATGTTTTACTTTTTGGAAAATGATACAGTTGCCATTAAGGAATTGGAAGAAAATCAAGAAGGACGTGATCATTTTCCAATGCTTCTTAGAAGAACTAAATTACCAAAAAATTGGAGACGAAGACCTCGTAAGTTATAGTTATATTTATAAACCGAATTAAGTACGATTTTTTTTCGAAGCAAACTATCCATCCATATACCTGGAACTATCGGAACACGAAGTAGAAGAATACTATCAACCGAAGGACTTTAGAATTGGTGAAACGATATTCGTTTTTGGAAGGAGATTTTTAATATTGGACTGCGATAAATTTACACGAAAATATTTCGCAGATGTGTTGAAAAATCCACAAAAAGAAAGACTCTGTATAAATTTCCCTGAGAAAAAGCTCCCTAAAAAAGTAAGTTTTATTTTCTGCATAATATTAACTATAATATACTGAAATGTTTTCCGATGAACTTATTATAAAATTAGTTTGTAGTAATTTAATTGTATTTTTTAGTCTATTCCAGAATACCTTGGAATAGGGACACCTGAGGACTCCTTAGCTTCCTGTTTCGGTCTTGTACCGAAGCCTCCAAAGAAAGATATTCTTAAATATATCCTAAACGCCAATAAAGTATGTATCGTAGTTTTTCTTTTTTTTTTTGGAAAACTTTATTATTATTATTTTATATACAGATCATAATTTTTAATTTTTGTTCCTCTCCCATAGAACTTAAGGTACGGATGTGTCCTAGACTCAGCTCATCCAGAAGATTCAATTCGTAAATTTATTCTCATCTACTCACTTTCCGATGATACCATTCTAATTACGGAGCCACCAATACGAAACTCAGGCATACTTGGAGGGAAATTTCTCAATTCGACACGAGTACAAATTCCGGGATGTGATCGAAATAATCCAATTTATTATGGGCCGAAGGATTTTTACATTGGTAAGAATTTTGAGCGAATAATTTGAGTAAGTCATAGCGTCGCATCTCTTTGCTTTTACCCACTAAACATTTTAAATCAATTAACCCTCAGCCTTTCCAACATAAAGACACTTTTAACATAAAATATAAAACGAAATAGATTTTCATTTCAGTATATCACAATCGGTAGAAAAAATTAAACATTTATAAATTTGTCCGAGTCTTAAAATTTTATTCAATAGTTGAATGAAATTAAAAGGGAAATCTTAAATTGAATAGAATGTTTTAAATGTTTTCCTGAATAGGATAAAATGATATCTTTTGCAGGAAAGCATAGAGCTTTTCAAAATAAATAAGTATAATAAAATTTTATCCATAAGAATTTTTTATTTTAATGCTTATTCCGCGAAGTATTCGACATTAAACAAGTACCTATGTATATATGTAGTATATAAAAAACCCGATTTCATACGAGGAAGTAGAAGTAAAGCTTTACATTCACTCTTTCAATTTTTTATATTAAGAATATTGATTAATTTCATAGTAGTATGTATTTAGTGATACAACTAATGGCCTGCTTTACTTCCTTATTAATTTAATAAAAATAACATTTTCCCATAGGAGCAATATTGAAAATTTTCGATCATCGCTTTAAGATAGTCAGCGCCGATTTGTTTGTTTATCGCTATATGCAACAAAACCCTGAGCTATTTACCAAGGAAGCAGTTCTAAGCGTTCTAAAATATCTCCTACTCCAGGGCAATCTCAGTGATGACGTCAGGGTAAGTAAATAAAATAAAAGTAAAGAAATTATCGCGATCATTACAAAATAAACTTTTTATGCGCACTGCAGAACGCCTTGATAAAAGAAAGCGAGGAGTCTAACAAAATAAATGAAGCCGTCGATCTAAACGAGGTGAAAGAAAGCGAAAATCTTATGAACGATATGGAGAAATGCCTCCGAGATCTGAACGCCGCCGACAACGTTACAGAGGAACCGCTGGAAGACGTTGAGAAAATGATTCGTATGGAGAAGCCCTTGAAACGGGATCCCAACGTATGTAAATTCGAAATAAAGACGGCTGAACCAAATCCGGATTCTTGTAACGTGGGACCTCGCATACCTCCCGAACATAAAGCGGAAATGCACAAAATCGAGCAATTCTATGGGACGCCTCCAAAGAAAGAATGATCCAAATCAAAGCTATTTCTATTTTATCAATTCTTATCATCGATCAGCACTATTTATTAGAAAATCATACAAAATTCAAATTATCATGCGACTTGCCTTGCAGAAGATCACTAGCAAAAAAAAAAATATGTAAACAAACGCACTGTCAGACTTAAGCCGGTATTTGGAAAACACGTGTTACACTCAGTTCGCACTCGCACGACGCGTCACTAAAAATAGCGACTGATTAGAACTAAGAAGATACGGTCACTTGAAGAAAACCAAAGCTTCTTAACATGTACAAGAAACTGGCGGACTCGCAACTGTGTGCACATTTTCTTGCCCTTCTCTGTGTAGTGGGAGTAATATGTAAATTGATGTTTAATCAGAATATATCTTTCCAATTGATAAACATAACAAAGCCGTTTAAATTGATCGCGTTCCTGTGCTTGGTTTTCAGAAATTGGAGAATCCTCACTTAGGTCGAAGTCTATTTAAAAACCTGTGTTATCAACTTTACGTATGCAATCGATGAGGATCGATCGATAAAAATTAAAATCCATCAGTGGCAAAAACTAGAATGAGAGAACGTTTCTTTGTTTCTTCACTTAAAATGATTCTTTAGTTCAATTGAAGGTTCTAAATATATTTACTGTACATAAAGCATTTTCTTTAAAACAACTAAATAAACCCTTATGTTCTTCTTTACCTTCTTATTCGCTTTCGTAATTTTATTAAAAATTTCTTTTAAATACTTCATCAATTAAGATATTTCTATTAGCAGAAAAACTAGAATAATTCATGGATTTCAAAAACAAAAACATATCTGATTTATTTATTATTTATTTAGATTAAGCTGGGTACAGACGTTCGTATTTTTTCACGATGTTGAATGTACCTCGAACATTGATAGTGTGCATTACACCCGATCGGGGAATAACCAAATAATAATTTATTTCAAATAATTGAAAAAAATAATCTCTAATTGTAAAATCTTATGTTCTTCCCTCGAAATAAAATGTATATTTGGGTTAATCACGTTGTATGTATGTATGTAAATGCAAACGAAATACAATTTAATTGAAAAGTGTTTGCAATGGGAAGCAGTTCAAATTTGAAATCGTTTTATTTTTATTTTAAAATAATGATAACTTTTATTCCAGATCTGGCAATTTAAAATTAATCAATAACTGTCATTAGGTTCTGGCTATTAAAAAACTTGAAAATAACGATTAATTTTTAATTTTTTATAATTAAAATTATAAATATCAGAATCTGTAAATTAATGAAAAGTACGCTTCCAAGGGATCAGACATACAGTGACTACCACAAAAAACCGGTCAACCCTAAAAGATACCTTTGTCCCTTAAATTCAGAAATAGTAAAAAGGAAAGAACGATTTATTTTTTCTAAATGTATTCTCCATATTGTCTATTATCTAAACACAAAATAAAAATATTTTTATGGTTGTCCGGTTTTTCGTGGGAATCACTTTATGTATGTTTCTATTTGTTTTAGAAATCTGAACACTTCTTCGAAATGATTTTTTAGTATAAAATTCAACTAGGTAGGCCACACAAGACTTACAAAGTAAAAACTACGAAATTCAGAGCAAGTTACCTTTGACTTCAATTGTTTTTCCGTTCACGAGCTAAAATTATTCAATATGTACGAACATTTTATTCAGGTTAGTGGTGTTGTGATTAGAAGTTGGTTAATTGTGAAATAAAATTTTTTTTTTTTAAAACTGGACATAATCGGTAAGTATTAACTCAATAACAAAATTTATCACAGGGTAAAAAACAAGTGGAATCAAATGGTTGAGGATGTAGGTACAGATAAGGGCTGGGGTGGGATTCCGTATCTCGAAACGCTGAAGTCGTTTCGACATCGTTCGAAGTTTTTTCGAGATTGGCTTCGTATAACTTAATTTTTTGGAGCAAATTTGATACGATTCGAGCTGAAATAATGCTCGAAACTAATACTTGCTTCGATTTCGAAGATGGATTGAACTCGCTTCAAAATAGCTGATGCCATTTTCAGTCGAAACAGTTGCCCAATTTTCAGGGACAGCCCCTCTCTGGTAGAGGCCCTTGCAACCTTCAATGACGATGTCATTGAGAATTTATCCCTTTTTCTCAGGGAATCTAAAATCAATATATAAGGGACTCTCGTCGTGCCTTATTCAGATGATTGTTTGATCTTATTCAGGGCAAATTAAAAACAAAAACAACAAAATTTATCAATTATTGAATTTGGTTTATTTTAATTTTATGTAAAAATATATTAATGGGTCCTTCTGGAAATATCTCGTGTCTTCAAAATACAAAAAAGTAGACACCAAGAATCATAACGATAGTGGTAGCAATCATTCCTCCCACGAGGACGTATTTGTCCTCGGAAAACCGCTTCTCAATCAGTTTCATTGTGTGATTCGAGAGCCCCAAAGTACTGCCAATATCCAGGATCCGGCGTCGGGCTCCCTTGAGGGTTTCCCTCTGCCCTTTCAAGCTATCTAAAATGTTACTACCGGTGAAGATCATTTCATCGACTCCCCTGTTGGCGTTATTCAGTGAATTGTTGGCCTCGAGCGAGTAGTCAATTTCTATGGAAGTCTCCGAATTTGGAACGAACCTCCTGTTTAAAAGCTGCTCTCGCTCATTTAATTCCATTTCCCGTTTTTGTTTCTTTTGCTGCCACATTTGCAATGCGTTCTGCTTATGTAGAATTTTAATTTAACTCAAGGTTTTTCTATTTTTATTATTATTTTAATTGGATACAAACTTGAAGGTGTCTGGAATCATATTTCAGCTGGTCTACCCTCATTTTAGCGTTAGGTCTCTGGGATACGGGAACTTTAAATACTAGGACATCTAATCTATCGCAATTCCTGGAATATAGTTAGGATTTAAAACGAATATTTCGAAATATAAACAAATTCATTACGCGTTAACTGCGGCAATTTTTGTTTTGATTTCATTTTCTATTGTCCCAGTCTCAGACACTGGACTATTAAGTTTTTGAAAAAGCTGCTGAATTTCTTGGATTGTACGGTTTGTTTGGTGATATAAAGTATCCATTTTAACTTAAATTTATACTTAAATTTCGCCCAAAACAGCGGAATGTTTTAGAACGAAAAACGATGACTACTATGTTGGTGACGTTTCTCGTGACAGTTCTCAGTACACACGTCAGCTGACAGGGATGTAGTAGAATTTTAATTTTTGAATATATCTAATGACTGATTTTAAATTGGGTTTTATATTAATAATTAATTAATTTATAAACACAATAGCTTCCATTCGTAATTAATTATATAAATCCAAATTTTAATTTTTATTCCAGATAACAGATTTTAAAATCGAAAAAATATAGAGTTAATCTCCCGAAACACCTAGAGTTGTGTCATCTCACTCATTGACATTTCGCAATTGTAAATATTTTTTCTGGTGAGGACGCCAGAAGGCGGTGGTAGGGTTCAGAGGATTTGGGGGCAGCGGTTACAAATGCATGAAATGGATTCTAATGATGTGTTTTGTGCAGACACAATACGGCCAAGAAAGATCAAACCTCAAAACCTGCTCCTACGCTTAATTCGACGGGAAAGTGGAAATTATCGCCGCGGTACCGAGGAGACCATTACTAGGGAATTTTACCAGAACATAGTTCCCAATTTAACTGTCGTCAATGTTGAAAAACCGCCTGGATTTCTCCGAAAATTTACCCCCGATGGAAAATATTTAGTAGCATTCTCGTATGACCAAACTTCGCTAGAGATTTACAAATTCCTAGGAACACCTGCAGCCGCACAACTTTTATATCCCTGGAAGACCGATTTGGTCCCTAATGGATCATTAGGCTACAATGTCCGGAGCAAGATTTTTGATAAATTATTTCAACTAAAGCACCGCGTAAATGTTACAATGCCAAACAAGCAACTCAACCGAGAATGCAGCCTATTCACAGCAGATGGTAAATACGTAATTGTTGGAGCCTCGAGCGTAATCCATGAGGACCAACGGCCTAGTTTCTACGATATCTATACAACAAATGAAACTATCACCCCGAACGCACGTTTCAGCCTCGAGGACTATTCAATTTATTTGATAGACATCCAAAACGGTGTTGTAATGCACAGTATTACCTTCAACGTGGACAGGATTTTTTTGTCACACAATCAGGGAATTTACTTGTACAACAACATCTTTGCTGTGATGGCAATATTCCGCCAAACAATCCATCTGTACGAAATTTACAATGGGAAGTTCATCCCTCTTCATAAATTAGGACGTTTCTGCAATGATATTGATAGATGCTTATACAGCGAAACATTTCCAATTACCCAGTTTAGGCCCTTCAAAGAGGCTACAATCGGCTGCATGAAGCACAAAATTCTAGTCTTCCTCTTTAATCAGGCTATGAAAAAGAAATTGGAGGATGGGACCACTTATGAAGTAAGGAAGTTTTATCAATCCTTTGACCATGTAAGCGACATTTCCACATTCCTTGAAATCATTGAATTAAATTTTTATTTCTTTACAGTACAAAAACCTTCGCATGTGGAAAATGCAGCTGCTTGACGAAAATCATATTCTAATCAAATATGCTAGTGAGGAAGTGGTTAGTTTGAGAGTTAATGAGCCCGGCAGTTATCCATCCTATTTCGTATTTTTTAATATCATGGACAGCGAAGTGCTTGCCGTATACGACAACACATCTTCGCTACTGTTAATGCTTTTCGAAAATTACTGTGATAGATTCCGCAATTCCCAACTGTTAATGACTACCCAGTATCCTTGTTCGCCCAGTAACAATGTTTACGCAAATCTTCTCTTACAGAGGTAGGTAATTTTCCTTAACTTGAGTAATAGTTACCAAAAGTATAAAGCAATTTGTCTTTATCTCAGGAAACATTTTTCAGTCAATTAAAATTTTACTCAATTTTTGAATTTATTAAACAAAATCGAAATTTACTTAAATAAATTCTTACTACTTCCAGATGCAAACAGACAATAATCAGCGCTCGAGGTGGTGGTGTTCTTGAGGCAACAAAGCGCTTACTCGCTCAATTGCCAATAAGTGCCCAAAGCTACAGTTGTTCACCATACCTAGATTTGAGCCTATTTAGCTATGATGACAAATGGATTTCTGTGATGGAGCGCCCAAAAACCTGTGGGGAGTACCCCATTCGATTCTTTGACCGTGACTCCGGAATATTTAAATTCAGGATCTATCCTGGGTTGCAGGAAAGGTCAGCATTGAATATCACTAGACGATTAGTCGCATTTACATTTCATCCGACTGAACCTTTTGCAATTAGCGTTCAAAGGGCAAACAATGAATACGTAGTTAATTTTCATATTCGTAACGAGGGCACGCCGTGTCCAGGATTTTAATTCAACTGGAGGGAACTCCACAAGAGCATAAGAAACGCGGAAATTTTAAAATTTGACCAAATTTTATGTAATTTAATTTGTTATGATGTGTTGTATATATTATTGATCTTTAAATAAATCAATTTATGTTTTAACAAAATGTTAATGCTGTTGCCATTTCATTTTCAATAACACGATTGTTTTTTCGCTAAATTCGGAATGTATCAAGCAACATGTAGCCCATTGTGATTTTGACAGAAATCGCTAGTCAGCTGTTCGACATCTGTTGCTTTGTTGTTTTTACAAGCCGGCGGTAGTCAGAGCCATGGAAGACTACTTGAAGGAATTCTATCAAGAAGATGTTGTAAATCTTCTAAACAATAGTGACGATTGCTTGCATGTATCGATAAATTTAAAGTAAGTAACCTGAATAATCTAAATAAAAAATATTTCGAGGTTAATCCTTTCAATATTTTCCCAGTTTGACCCAACTAAAGGCGCAAAGAGAAAACCTTTACTTGGCCTTGCTCCGCGATGTTCAAAACTCATCGCTGCAGTGGAACAGGGCTCTTTTGGAGGTGCAAAAGGATTTGCTGGAATCCAGTAATGTCTTCCTAGAACCAGGATTTCAGATAAAGGAAAATTGTCACGTAAGATTCGTTAATCTTTACCAGAACGACGGATTCCTGAAGGACTCATTTCCAAACAATGACCACTTGGGATTACTAGTGCAAGTAAAAGGTAAGTCTTTAATTTTCCTAACGTCTAGTTTTAATACATACATACATAGACTGAAAATTCGAATATATTTTTAATTCGAACACGACAAAAATTACAAACAGTTTTACTTGAATAACTCATTAAATCGCTTACTTCCAACCATTCATAAGACAAAATTAAAAAATATTAACTAATCGCTAGGAAGCATTGTCAGAATGACGAAAAGCCGTCTGCTAGAGTACAAAAGGGAGTATGTCTGCGGAAAATGCAAAATGGACTTTGTTTTAGAAGCAAAATATGAAAAAATGTATGTTTTTGAACTTCCAAAATCCTGCCCAAACTCTTTGGGAACTTGTAAGGGAATTCTGAGGCCTAAAAGTGCTCAACCGAAATCTGAATTTTGCATGGACTATCAAGAAATTAAAATTCAAGTGAGTTGACATTTATTTTATATCTTACAACTGTCGGTTTAATTTTAATGTTTTTTTTAACTGTGAGATAACTTGCAGAATATTAGCCTGTGTTAATTTTGCATGATTTTTTCTTTCACTTCCTAGGAATTATTTACAAACAAAAACGTTCCAGCATCTTTAGTAGTCACCTTAGACAATGATTTGGTGGATATTTGCCAGCCAGGAGAATGTGTAACATTTTGGTGCTATTAGCAGAGTGCAATTAAACACTTATAAGAATAAACAAATTTAAATTATTTTCAGCGGAACTATAGAGCGACGTTGGCGTCCGTTTTCACTGGGTAGACGAACTGAAGTTTATGTATCAATGCGAGCTTATGGACTCTGTAAGGAGGAACAAAAAGTCAATTTCAACAAGGACTACTCCGAGCAATTGCTTTGTATCCGTGCCCAATGGCAAGATAGCATAGATAAAATGGGACTGCTTCCCGCCAGGGATTTAATTGTTAGATCTATTTGTCCAGATATACACGGAATGTATTTGGTAAAATTGGCTATGGCACTTTCACTCTGCAGTGGAGTTGAGATGAGTTACCAGAATTCGGAAACCCGAACTCGAGGACACTCCCATTTGCTCCTTGTTGGTGATCCTGGTTTAGCTAAATCTAAGTTACTAAAAGCCGCTTCAAAAATTTCACTCCGTTCAGTTCATACAACTGGCTTTGGATGCTCGGCAGCTGGACTGACGGCGGCTGCTATTAAAGAAGATGGTGAATGGCAACTGGAGGCCGGGGCTCTAGTTCTTGCAGACGGTGGAATTTGCTGCATTGATGAATTTAATCTTATGCGAGAAAACGACAAGGCTTCTATGCACGAAGCGATGGAGCAGCAGACTATTAGTATGGCAAAGGTAAATGATTGGTCCCTGCCCCTGCATAATTTTTGTTAATAAATTCAACTTTCCGCTCAGGCTGGTTTAGTATGCAAATTAAGCACTAGATGCGTACTTTTGGCAGCAACAAATCTCAAAGTCGGACAACCAACTTCAAAATTTGAAGGAACTGCCACCCTGGATCTGGGTATTGGATCTCCACTTCTGAGTAGGTTCGATATAATTCTAATCCTTCGAGATGAGAGAGATCATGACTGGGATGTTAGGGTCACTGATCACATTCTAAATTTTGAAAAATTTATTGAAGACACAAAAAATCTTTGGGACTTAGAGAGGTTACAGACGCACTTTTTAGCAGTTCATGAAATAAAACCAAAAATCTCAAATGAGGCCAGTAGTATACTGGCTGCATACTATCAATTTTGTCGTTTTGATCCGTACAGGGACCCAAGTCGAACGACTGTTCGTCTCCTGGATAGTTTACATCGACTCGCACAAGCGCATGCAAAATTAACTTTTAGAGATAATGTCGAAGGGATTGATGCCCTAATTATTATACGATTGTTGGAGTTCTCGTACGGTTTTGGGCGACTTATTAATTGTGGTGATATTTTAAAAGAAGACTTGCCTATCGGTCCGAAAGAAGATGAAATCTCTGATATGCTTAAAAACTTAAATTTATCGAGACTAGAAGAAAATATTTTGATTCAACATAAAAGATACACTGAATCATATCGAAAGGTGAAAATTGTACAGAGCGCTTGTGAAAAACGCCCATTTGAAATAACTGATTTGGAGAAACGCTTTGGATTTCACAAACGGCCTAGGAAGATTACTAAATTAAATGAAAATATTGAAAATGAGGTAGAACGCAATTCAAATGAAAATGACGCTGAGCCTCAAGTGAATTTCAATAAAAATACTGAATCAGATGCTTGCCTTCTGAAAGAATACAATAGACCTGAAAACAATTTGGGTTTTAACTATAACTCAAAAAATTATAAGAAAACTGTTCAAACTAATAGAAAAAGAGGTTCTAAATTATTTGCACCTGGCCCGTCTACAGCTTTCAAACAAAAAAATAATGACTTAATAACAAGGAACAAAGCCTCTACTTTTGATATATCAACCGATGAAGATACAGAAATACACTCTGACAAAAATTATGAAATAAGAAAAGGCAATAGTTCTAAAAATTTGGAAATTGAGAATGAGCTGAATAACATTAAAAGTCCACCGTCTAATAAAGTAAAAGAATTAGAAAATAAAGCGAAGAATGCTGAGACACATTTAGAAAATAACCCATCTCTGGAAAATATGGATTTCAGTGATGATGACCTAGGCATTGATTTGGAACTAATTTCGAATGAAAATGCTAAAGAAAAGATAATAGAAAAGAAATCTAAATATAACAAAACCGCGAAACATAAGGAAAACCAATTGCCACGAAATTGTGCATCTGAAAACAGCAATAAATCAAAAGTGAATGATTATTCTAAGAGGTTCTCTGCTTTTGGTGTGTTAGACTTCGACGATGATGATCTAGACATAGATGCAGCTTTAAATATTTCAACGCAATCTAATATAGAACTACCAAATTCAACTAAGAGTTTGCAGAAAACGAATGGAAATATCTCTGATAATAATGAAATACTAGTTGATATAAACGCAGACGACGATGCATTTCGAATAAATTTGGAATCACCCAACGAAAGTATTGAACAAGTTTCTGAAGACAGCAGGAAGCAGTCCGTCCTGCTTGAATTGAATCCTGGACCGCCAAAAATTAATCCCCAAAAGCCTAATCTAGTGGAAAAAGAAAGACAAAACATATTTTTTACTCCGTTGCCGAATTCAAACAATTTAGCTACTTCGCCCAATAAAAATATTGAACAATTCCATGAAAATAAAGATAGCTCTAGTTGTGGAATGAATCCTGGTCCACCAAAACCGAATTTTGAGCACCTGAAAGAGAGACAAAACAGCATTTTCGATACACCTTCACCCAACACCAATTTTCTGGCTGCTAGTCGTAAAAGTAGTTGCCACATTTTGGCTTCACAGAATGTGGATTTGGATTGCTTAGAATTTGAAATTTAGCGTAAGAGAAATGGTTTTAGTTTTTAAGCAAATGTTAATAATTATTTCACGTGATTATTCCTTTTTTAAAGTAAATAAATTTATTACAAAAAAAGCTGTTTTAATATAAAAAAAAACCTGCTATTAACGAAGGATCTCGAAGTTTGAAACCAGAGTTCATTAGGGAAAAATAAATAAATCGCTTACCTGAATGAAATGTTTACTATTTTAATAAACTGTTAACTTCAGTACTTCTTGCAACATACAAAAATAATTTCATTTGAACTTTATCCGGTTATCGATTTTGGAGAAATAAAATCTTAATTTGAAAATTCTCTTCTTAGTTTCCACCGACTTAAACAATTTTACGAAATTAATTGTTTTTATCCGAATCAACTGCCATGGTTTTAAGCAGTATCTTGATATTGATATCTTTAATTATCAACATATTAACTCTTGATTCCTTGGCAAGCATTTATAAACAAATAAATATGATTAACAAAACATTTTAATGCAAAATTACGATACAATTTAAATTATTTTAATGAAATTGTGGTTGTTTTACTCACATCTTATGAACGGGAGGATTGGATACGAAGATTTCCGGGGAGGAATAGTAAATGGAAATATGCACGCATTTGCGTTAGAACAGAAGGTTTTTTGAAAGAAAATTTACGTATTTTGGATGTGACGATGATTTTTTCATGTATTTGTCTTTCCTATTTTTTCTGATGTCGTGAATGTACAAAAAAAAAAAAAAAAAACAATTTTTCATAGTAACCGCGAACTGTGAACTCTGAATAAGTCTCTAGTTCGAATACAAGTAAATCACTAAATTGACAAATAACTAAACAATATCCTCAGCTAAATTTGATTATTTGTTTTCTCTTTTTTTTAATATGTTTTTTTTTCATATTTATCTTCTTTGAGGCTTTTCACAGTAGTCTCGAAATATATAAATATATCAAGGAGTCATACAATATTAGTCAACTGGAGAAGCGCGTCGATTTTTGTTTGCTGTTCAGTTTCTTATTTTAATTTCAAGGGGTGTGAGGACTGGAGAGGTCTAATACAAACTAGTTTTATTTTAATTTCATTTCTCTCAGTTTGCTCCATGCCTAGTCAAATTCAAACTCCACGTTACCGTCATCATATCTGTAGACATCAGGGTGATTGCTGCTATTATTACTTCTATTTGAGTCACTACCACCGCGCCCTCCTCCACCACCGTCGCTAGGCTGTTGGTGCTGGTGTTGCTGATGTTGCTGGGATTGTTGGTGTTGCTGTTGTTGCTGATGAAGTTGACTAAATGGGAGCGGCCCTAAATTTTCTGTGAAAGTCAAGAAGGGGATTTGTGAGGATGTTCCAGGCTGAGCGAACAATCGTGACAGAGAAAGCGGTATTGCGTTAACAATGTTAACTTGATCCGGATGTTGCTGTTGCATTCCTTCTTGACTAGATGTTGAGTTACTTGTAGCGGCCAGGTTTGATTCACTATTCAAAACAACTCCACCGCTAATATCTGAGCCGAAGCGACCAGGTGGTAAATTATTACTGCCACCAGCGGTTGGATCGTCCTGACCAAATCGACCATGTATTGTAGCTGTGGCATTGCCTGCGAAATGTATTCTCTTATTTTTTAATTCAAAGACACCTATAAAAAAATTCCAAGCTGCTCTGGGAATATTTGCTACAAGTAAATGCAACTTTAAAAAAATAAAAAGCCCCATTCTGTGTTAATTTTAAGAAATAGCTCTACGATGACTTCGTAGCAAACTGCTAAGTAGAATAGAAAAGAAGTATAATTTCCCATTCCCCTTGTTTCAGTTATGTCCTCAACAAGCATAATGATTTCCATGAGTATTTTAAAATGCTTTACATAAAGTGAAATAAGTGCGAGATGATGAAGAAATCAACCATAACCAAAAGCGTAAACAATGAATCAAAATAAATAAGATATCATAAATCCAAACATATAAGAATTTATAATATTAAATTTATTTCAAGTGATCCAACATAAAAAGTTCCAAACAGCTGAGTATTAAGCAAAAAATATGTACAAACAATAAAGCGTGATGTCAGACTTATTTCATGCTTTTCAATCAATTAAAAATATCAGAAATTGCGGAAAATGAATGGTTTCTTTTGTAAAGCATGTTTTATGATGAAATTACTCACGTAAGCTATTGTTCACATCTAAGCCCTCGGGTGTGAGGCTTTTGCGACAAATAGGGCACGTTCCATGAAGTTCTAACCAAGGTACTATACAATTCTCGTGGTAAACGTGCTGTAAAAACACAGAATTCGTGAAATAATACATTATTTTATAAAAATAAAAACGAAAAATCCTACCAAGCACGGCAACTTTCTGACAGATTCATTAAGTTTAAAGTCCTCCCAACAAACGGAGCACTGCAACTTATGCTCGACTTGCTCCTCGGTTATACCAACGTTCGGAATCTCGTCGATTTTCTCCCTCGATAGCGGTGGCGGTCCAGTTGTATCCATTTGATTAAGCAATTGTGTCACGATAGTGTCGATTCCTTCTCGACCCCAAGCATAATCGCCAGGGTTACCCATGAAAAACATTGAAGCATTGCCGAGCGCCTCCTCATTGCCGCCATGAAGTGTCCGTAAAATTTCTAACAATATATTATTAAAACGACCAGTTGAAATCCAGCGAGGTCGGTTAATAGTGCGAACTCTGCGCCAACCGTCAGAATTCTGGCCCTCCTCTTCACTGCCGGTATCTTGTTGCGGTTGATCTGGAAGCCGATTATTGCCTCGTGACATTAGCAGCGATGCAATTTCATCTCGGATCATATCCAGGTCCTATTCGGGATAGATTTTTATGTTTTTAGTTATTTTATTTTCTAATAGTTTAATAAACTCAAAATTAGAATAATCAAGAAACTTTCCGCTTGGAAAAAGATATGTAACAAGAAACCGACTAATTCCTTGTCAAGTAATTTGGTTAATAAAGCAGCCTTCGGCATTTTAGTTGTATCACCAACTACGTCCGATCGCATAATAGCACTTGAGCTAGAAATTTACAGGCAACTAATTTTCCTTCCCCAAATTGGACAGGAGAAATAAACACAAACTTACAATTTTGGAGGACATAGTCCGCGAGCTCCAGAAGGAACGAATTTTAAACAGTCGCAAATGGCCTTAAGTTAGTAAAAGGTAAAATTACACTGTATAATCTCTTACTTACATCCATCGAGCTCTCAATTTCGGACATTTCAACGTCTAGTGCATTCGGCTCTACCGCTGCTGGAAGTTCTTCGATGAAACCACCGGAACAGAGTGGACACGTATAGTCCTACAAAGGAAAAGCATATTTTTATAAAATTTATTTTATTTATTCAAAGCAAGCAGGTTTAACAAAAAAATTGTGACCGGAACTATGTTCAAATTTTAGCTTAGTAATTTAAATATGTACATTAAAAAT
The DNA here is from genome assembly GCA_933228815.1 of Machimus atricapillus. NCBI lineage: Eukaryota > Metazoa > Arthropoda > Insecta > Diptera > Asilidae > Machimus > Machimus atricapillus. Next base: position 12,709,374 of record OW121785.1, read on the forward strand.
CCTCTTGCATTACGTATTAAGATTTTCGATTTTCTTAAGGAGAATTTCCGAAGATAATTTTGAAGGTTAAAGTATCAAAATTCGAAATTTAGGGGAAATTGACCTCGACATAACCTTGCGAAAGTGGCAGTGTTAAAAAGGAAACACCGATTTTTCCAAAATTTAAATTATCGGAGTAAGTTTATGATTAAAAGTTTGTTCACGTTTAAACAAATTGAATTCATAATTTTCAGAAATCAGCGTTCAGAATTCATTAACTCACGCCTCTTTGTTATTGTGCAAGCTCGCGATACAACTCACAGTTGCAAAATAATAATTTCGTATTTCTCGTAAATTCGTTTCTATTGTATGTAATTAAATATTTATAGATTTATAAAATTGTATATATTTATACTGTGATAGAATAATTCATAGCTTTTTTTAAAATTACGATAGTTTTTAATTGTCCCAAACAACATTTGCGAATCCAAGGCTGCAAAAAAGTGATTTTCAAAGAACCTTTGGGAGTCACCCCGCTCAGTTTTGCACAAAACCTTCACAGCTTTCATCAATGCCAACATTGGGTGTTGCTTTGTGTTTAAACCTGAATGATTTGAATAGAAATATTTATGGTATGTATATTCATGCCAAAAAAAATCGACTTTTCGTGTCTTCAGAACATTGATAGCAGTCTTGCCCTGCAGTTATAAACTGCTGCATTTTCTACATTTCTTAGGACCACTAGCAAAGTTCGCCTTTTTAAAGGTCAGATAATGTACACTAATTATTTTTAGAAAGTAACAAGAATATCGCGTTTTTGCTCTATAACCCTACGGCCTTAATTGTAACAGCTTTGTATTTTTTCTTACAAGCACCGCATTCCTTCCTTCTACAGAGGATAAAAAATTTCATTTCCTTATCTAGAAGTGTTTATAAAATAATTGAATTGTTTTAAATTTGATAAGTTCGGGCAATGCCACACAATCAAGTTTTCACCAAATAAATTGCAGGTTAAAAAAGGTCGACCAAAATAATTATAGACCCTTATAGAAACTTGCTTATATTTTGGTGTAAATAAATTATTCCTACCATTCGCCCAATTACTTTTTCTGACAAGTCAAATGGCATAAAAAGTAAATACTTGAATTATTTGAACATTTTATGACGCATTTAGACTGACGACAAATTGCGTAAATGCAGGTACTCCAATGAGAATTGTTTTAGAATCCACTCTTCACTATCGGGGGCTACTAAAACGCTGTGCCAGCTGTGCAGAATTGCTGCCCTAAAAGCCAATCGCAGCGGCATAAAACAAAAGAGTGTGCTAGTCAGACCGGTGAGATACACGTCTGCGAAATCGATTAGCTTTTGTTTGTTTGTTCCATGCCCACCAAAGTCTGTGCACTCTATAGCAACAAAACGGCGTCTTCCTGAATGGAAATGTTCCTCGCCATTGACACCTTTTACAAGAATTAATCAAATTTCAAACAAAATCGAATCGAAACAAATGAATATGCATTGAAACGTAGGGGGCCGCCGTCTGGAGCGCCACATTCTCGGCTCATGCCTAATTCCGGCGTTAGGCCAGCTGAGAAAAAGCTCTTAAATGGGGCGAAATTAATCATCGCTATTGTCCAAGGTATTCCATCAGCTGTTTGCGTTATTAGTCCCTACAATAAGACGAAAAAAACTTGCAATTGCTTGGTACAAAAACACCGCCACCCGGGATGACAAGTCTGCGGCACCCCACACGAAAAATTTGTAAATTGCGTACAAAGGGTTGTTAAAAATCTTATAAATTATATAAAACTAATAAATATATAGTTTTTGTATAATTACCGAGTTAACAGATTGCACTTCAACGCTGCACAAGTGGCAATAAAACCTTTGGGGCTGAGTTCTGTCCTCCACCACAGCTTCGGCCATTTTTCAAGATTTTTAGGCAGAGCCCCGACGGATGTTATCTGCGTTAATTTGTCTAAAATTTAACGTTCGTTGGGTTGTAGACTGGTTTACATATTGTACTTTAAATAATTGTATTTTGAGCAAACATCGGTCCTCTGAGGATTAAATAGATTTTGCCCTTAAACAACAACTCTGCAACGAATGAATGAATGAATAAACCAAAACCGATAAAATCCTGCCTCCGCTTGCGAAACTTGAATCTAAGGGCAACTGTCAAAATTTCCAATTTAATTTTGTTTCATAGATTGGCTGCACTGGGTTAGAAAAAGATTATTTTATTACAGAGGCTTCTTAACGAAATTTCTTTAAGTATGTTGCAGCAAATCGCTGTATATAATTTAAATTTATTATTTTGTATAAAGAGAGAAAAAGCAAGTAAAATTAAATTGAAAATTATTTTTATGAATGAATATTTTTTAGTGAAGCAGTTTGATAAAAGTCTCAACTAAATTAGGCATCTATGAAAATAAGTTAATTTTGAGACGCAATTAAATTAAATTATGTCGGCATTGATTTGTTAGAAATAGACTCAAATTGGCAGGGATTTTTATACATTTTTTAGTATAGCTTAGCATAATTTCTCTTGTGAATAACCGGGTATCAAAGCCAAAAAATGTTGAATAAAATATATAAGTTTTCAAAATTTTATTACATTAAGATTAAGTTTGGAAGATATTTAGTCATTAAATTTTGTATTTTTCAAGCTTTTATTGCTCTGAAACCATTTTTTTTTCTTCGATTAAATTCTAAAGTAATCAAAACCATCACTAATTTTGACAATTCCTATAAATTTAACGTGCACCCTGTAGGCGTCACTGTTACCGCATCCTCAAGCATTATTGTCATATGATTTCGAAACTCGAAATGGATTCGAATAACATGTCCGTCTGTACGTAATTTCTTCTGACACTGCACAAATTGGTCCTTAAATTCGGCCATAATTTAGTTTAAATTTATCGGTTTTTTTTAGTGAACGGTAAGAAAATATCGAAATCGTCATTAAAGCCTCCCTAAATCGAACAAATAACGAATAAAATCGTGCAAAGAGACCACCGCCAGACCTCAGTGCAGATTGTTTTTCCGCTCGGCCATAACGCAACCAGTCAACCTTCGTTCTGTTCGAGTCAGGCGATTGCACATTTTCGGGTGAAATTTTCCTTCCTCTAGTTGCGTTTAATTTCCCCGTGATATTTGCCTAAAAAGATTCGAAGAAAAAAAGCGTGCTTAGAATAGTGGCACTGTCAAAGTGTTTTCGGTAGCTTCGTTGGCATATTATCACGATTATTTCGATTGAAAACAAAAGTTTCCCTACACCAGGGATTTAAAAAAATTCATCATAATCTAACTTTTTGAATGGATTAAATTTTGTTCGAAGAGCATCCGGTATATATACGCAAAATTTCGCTGTATAAATAAATTGTTCGCTTTGGGAAGGTTTCTGCGTTGTGCGTCTCTTTTGTGGGGAGGAAAACAAAAAGTATTAAAAATTTTCCTCTTAGAAATTTTTCGGGATAAATTAGTTGACGGAGGAGAATAAAATTGACATACAAAAAAAATAAATAAATAAATATAAAAACTGGAAAGGTCTCTCCATCCGAAGAAGATAAGTGATAAGTGCTGTGCGCTCGATTGATACGCAAAACAAATATTATATAAGAGGTCAGCGCGGCATCTTTCAATATCATTTCGCTCACTTCGTCGTGCTGAATCCATCTAGCGAATTATTTAGCGCTATGCGTGTGGTCAGGAACGGCCTCGCCATCGGACGTCTCGCCGTCCAACCAAATAGAAGGGTTTACACCAAAATGGGTAAGTGCAGGAGCCCCCTTTTGTGTCTTTCAGATGCATACAGTGTCCAGATTTTATTTTGGAAGAAATGAGCTTTTTTTAAGGGTCGCGACCGCACCGATAAACAGGTACGCCTCGGACGTGAAGCCGCAGAAACGAAAATAATAATAAATAGATTCGTGTGTCGTCGGTGGTGAAACTTTATCAACGGTTCGATATTGAGCCGCTTTTAGAACAGCAAGCAACCTGCGTGGACATGGGCAGAATGAGTCCCGCTTGCCAGCTGTTTATGCGAAATACATAAATACTAAAATTAGTTTTATACAGCTAGCCAAGCTAAAAAACAAAAACAGAAAAACAATTGTTGATTCCCTCCAATTATCGCTAAATTATTTCAATATAATCAATAAACAAAACAATAAACTTGTTTTTGCGTACTTGTTTCTAGGAATTTGTTAAGCACCCTCAGAGGTAAAATGTGTATCAGCTTTTGAAACTTATCAGAACTTATTATCTCTGTTGTTTAACAATTTTTTCAAATTTACAAAAATCAAGTAGCGTTCCTACATCTGCATTAATACAACTGTCTAAGCAGTAAAAACACTTTTCGTATATCAATAAATAAATTAATAATTTATTATTTAAAATATACAATTCACCCAAATGTCGTCTGTTCATATAATTTAATCCTTTTAAAACAAGTTTCCTTTCATTTAAAAAGTCTCAATTCCGTTGAGGTCATAACTCTCGAAAATCAGCAAATACTGCAATCGCAATGCGATTGAGGCCCACCTTAAAAATACACCCGATCGAACTTGACTTTAAAGTAGTTATTACACAAGAAGACGACAACGAAAATTATAATCGACGCCAGCTGCATGTGGAGGTCAAGTATGATCGTATCGAGATGAGGACCGCCAAAAGGCACCTTATACCGGTTTTCAAGATGTGCTAATTTGACTCCGTCAAAAAGCCCTATACTGCCATAAATTAAGTCACAAGCCTCCAACTATTGCCGGGTTAATACCAACGATAGTGTCGGAAATAAAGACTAAGTTTGAAGATTGTAATAGATAATCTAAATCTTAATCTAGATCATCTCAGGAAGTAAGGGAATCATTCTTTCGCAAGAACCCCCCATTCAGCGTTGACCCTTTTTCTTTGGCGGTTGTCGTTTACCTCTCACTCATTGCATAATTTCCATTTGTCGATGAACTAGGGCACAGTGGCGCTTTGAATCACAATTGGAAACAATTTTGTAACGCCGGCCAAAGAAAAACAAACAAAATAACCAGTGCCCGCGGCGGGCAGTTACGCTTGTTGCATTAATAACCGTTTTGTTTACAAGCTTGGCTTCTATTGTTTTAAATATTAACAAAACGATGACTATTTATTGAAATATCGCTAAATAATAAAATAAAATATCGCGGTATATAGAGATTTTGATAGCGTTCTATAGTAATTCAGTTTTACTTTACTTCCAGGACTAATTTATGTGGTTAGTTCACCGAAGACTCAACATCACATCCAAAATGTTCGTCACTTGCATATCACATCAATTTGTCAGAAGTCGAAGGATACAGTCTCATCATCCGGAGGAGCATCCTCTTCAGGTTCTGGTGGAAAGGAGCCACCAAACAAGAAGAATACTCTTTCATGTCCGAAGTGCGGGGATCCATGTACACATGTTGAGACTTTCGTGAGCTCGACAAGGTTTGTTAAGTGTGAAAAATGCCACCATTTCTTTGTTGTACTTAGCGAAGTTGACTCAAAGAAGACAGTCAAAGAGGATGCTAAGGGTCACAGAAAACCCCCTCCACCCCCTAAAAAAATTATGGAATATTTAAATAAGCACGTTGTGGGTCAGGAACTTGCTAAAAAAGTCCTCTCTGTGGCTGTTTATAATCACTATAAAAGGATCTATCATAATTTGCCCCCAGTCACAAATTCGACACACCAAAACGATGCGATGGGTCGATCAGATCTTCTTCATATCTCTGGTATTGGACACACGATAATGAGCTCGCCGCCGTCTGAAGTGCCAAGACCCCCATTGAGTCCTCCACAGTCTCCAAATCCTGGGTCAGAGTTGCTCGATAAAAAAACTCATGAATTGAAACTAGAAAAAAGCAATATATTAATGTTAGGACCGACTGGATCGGGCAAAACTCTCCTTGCTCAGACAATTGCAAAATGTTTGGATGTGCCATTTGCTATTTGCGATTGCACAACATTAACCCAAGCAGGTTACGTTGGAGAGGATATAGAAAGTGTTATTGCGAAGTTGCTTCAAGATGCTAATTATAAGTAAGTCTGAAAATAAACTTAAAATAATCATCAGAGCTTATCAAAACAATTTTGTCTTATTTTTAGTGTTGAAAGGGCACAAACTGGCATTGTTTTCCTCGATGAAGTTGATAAAATTGGTGCTGTACCTGGCATTCATCAATTGCGAGATGTTGGAGGAGAAGGTGTACAGCAGGGCATGTTAAAAATGCTTGAGGGTACCATTGTAAATGTTCCAGAAAGGAATTCTCCAAGAAAGCTCAGAGGCGAAACAGTACAAGTGGACACAACAAATATTCTTTTTGTAGCTTCTGGTGCTTACACAGGACTTGATAGGTTAATTGCTAGGAGATTAAATGAAAAGGTATATAAATTTTATCACTTAGAATACAGATTTCAGTAATTCAGGTAATTTCAACTATATTTACAGTATTTAGGTTTTGGAATGCCTTCAAATACCTCTGAAGGAAGAAGAGCAGCCCAAGCATCTGCAGCTCCAATGGACAATGACCAAGAAGAGCGAGATATTTGTCTAACAAAGGTTCAAGCACGAGATTTAGTCGAATTTGGCATGATTCCAGTAAGTATAAATTTTTTTTACTTTATAGGGGAACATATAAACAATGATTAAGATGGGCAAGGATCAATTTAATTATGTAATGTTTACAAATGGAAACAAATTTATTTTTATATTGTAATTAGTAGAAGACTTTTTAAAGTGGAGATTTGATTTTTCAGCTGTGAAAAGGATCAAACACAGTACTGTAAATATTTTTAGGACCACTCCATTTCTTCGGGAAACTTTAGTTTTCCGAATCAATCCTTTTTTAAGTTGGACAGAGGGGGGAAAAACTATTGAAAAGGAAACTGAGATTTAAATTTAGCCCTGAATTGATTTTCCTCCTCTGTTGAATCTAGAGAAAGGTTGCTTCAGAAAATTAAAAATTCCTGAAATATTGAAGTGATGGTCCTAAAAGTTTTCACAGTATCCTTCAAAATGTTGAAAAGTCATATTCCTTCAGATTATTATTAACGAAAACATCAGCTTCAAATAAACCTTTAAAAACGTTTCACACCGCATTGATTTTGCTATAACTTTCTTTTGCAGGAATTTGTGGGAAGATTTCCCGTTCTTGTACCCTTCCACAGCTTAAATGTAAATATGCTAGTGAGAATTTTAACAGAACCCAAGAATGCATTGGTGCCACAATATCGGGCTCTATTAGGCATGGATCAAGTGGATCTATCTTTCACTGAAGACGCTCTCGTTGCAATAGCAAAATTAGCCATGGAACGTCACACTGGTGCACGAGGACTTCGAGCAATTATGGTAAGAGCTCTCTAAATTTTTCAATTTAAAAAGCTGTTAAAATATCTTTCATCAGGAAAATTTGTTGCTGGATCCAATGTTCGAAGTCCCTGGCTCTGATGTTAAGTCCGTCCATATAACTGAAGATTGCGTCAAAGGTGTGGGTCCAGCTGAATATCTGAAGAGGAATCAAGCTACATCAACAGACGGCACTACGACCGACTCAACACAAACGGGAACCACTGCTAATTCATCTGATGAGGAAGAAAGCAGTGCTAAGGTGCGGATAACGCAGTAGTTTAGGACTCCTGTGCGTGTTATTTTATTATTTTCTAACAAATTGTCATGTAACATAGAATCTTTTTATATATAAAAATTCAACTTAAAAATGTTATCCCAATAAAAATTTCGTAGAACGACTCTTTTTGCGATGTAGGTTGTAAGTGTGACGCTAGGTTACTTGCCGCTTTGTGTAAATGCATATATTTTTTTTTTTTTTTTTGGTTTTTTCATGTAGTAATGTACTTCCTTCCTTTTTACTGTAAGGTTCATATTTGATGACATGCTTTACAGTTATTTAATTCTTGTCGGAGATTTTAATAAAACAACTATAGGATATACATATTTTTCGCATAATGTGATATATATGAAAAAAAAATGTTACTTTGAACTCTTTAAGTTAATAAATATTTTAAGAATAACACTTTGAATTTTTTTAAAATATAGAGGGGCCCCTAATTTTTTACCAAAATTGTGCAACATCCTAAAAAGATAAACGTCATTCGAATACATGCATTTATTAATCGAAAATTTTATTTTTGAATGAATATAACGTATAGACACGATATGTTTTGCTTCAAATTAAAATTTCTTCAAGAAGTACATATCCCAAAAATGTCAGTTCAGTTACCAATAAGTACAACTTAAACAAAGCCCTTTTTGGCGTAATTCGCAATCGTACTTCATCATTTCTTCTACATACATTTGCCGTAGGGCTTCTCGACGTACCTATAAAGAAAGTATGTTAAATATTTAACCTATTTATGGTAATGATAATCACGATGAACACCAAATCTAAAAAATATTTTGTTAAAAATGATAATTCCATAATTACAATAGGAAACTTCATAATTTCTATAATTAATCGAGTGTAGTTATCTTTTAAATAGGGTTCGGTCAGACGTACTTTAATCGCCAACGCCCGAGTACAATCTAATTCATGTTTAATTGGTGGTAGAAGTGAAGATATTCCATGTTGAGTTACACCAAAAATCTTTGATTTTTTCTTGATTCTCATTAACAAGTTGTCCCTATATATAAATTAGAACAGTTTTTAGAAAGCTTGATCTTGGTTGGAATTAAATGAATTAGATTACACTTTCACTCCATAATCAGCTTCAACACTCATTTTGCTGACTTCTTTATGTTGATCGATCTGAAGAATTAGAACTGTTTAATAGAACTGTCTCATTCAATTTAAACGTTCTCAAAATTAAAGTAGACTGATTTTTGGACAAAGTGCATATTGCCTGGTTCAAACTTTTATTGTGAATGCTATTATTGTAAAGTATGATGAATGTAAGGTGTTATTTGTAAATAACCCTGTGAATACTAGCAATAAGTCTGTATCGTTGCCTGCTATTAATAAGACGATTAGTTTCAAAAGAGTAAAGGGTGGACTAAAAGGCTGTTAAATATTTTAATATATGTCGCCTAATGAATTGAAGACTTTAACTTGTAGTAAGGAAAGCAATAAAAAGGAGAATTATTGACTGGCTATTATTGTGCCTCTTTTAGGGCAAAAAATTGTAAAGGGTTGAGAGAAGGGAGGGGGGGGGGGGGGGAGGGGGATACAGAGCAATCAGTCACGCAAAAAGTACTTATCTAATTCAGATGAAATTCTACAGGCATATTACGCAAAACCTCCCAAATTACATAAGTAGTTTACATCGCAATTGGAAAAGGGGGAGAGGGTGAAGGGACAAGAGAGAGGAGGAAATATACTAAGGGCGTGCGCCAATTCAACTTTTCGAATACTTTTCCTTTTCGAACATTTTTCGGTTATATTTAAAATTGATAAAAAAGCAGCCTTTTATTGCTCATTGTTCGTTTCCATTTAATTTCATAAATGCTATATTTGATATTCAAATGAAAAGTAAGTAATTGTCAACGAAAAGCGAATTTCAGAGCTGTTTTTTCCTAAGACCCAAACCTTCGAAAATCAATTAGTAAGCTGAAAAACAATCTCCCATACAAATTTACTTTTTAATAGTTGAGTTGGCACACGCCCTAAGCAGTTAAATGATCTTTTCGTTAATTTTATTTTATTTTATTTTTGTATTGCGTTTTAACTGTGTTTCTGTGTTTTTAATAAAATGATTAAAAATTGTTGGGATTTTTACTTGACCACTGTGCTTGAGGTATCTTTAAACAGCAAAAAATATATTACTTCTGGTTAAACTTTCAGAATTAAAGTATAGTCATCTTGATAAGACCAAAATATGCAACATTTACTACAACGTGGGTGTTAACAAGCAAAGGGACTGACGCGCAATCAAAACATAGATAAGCATAATCAGAAACGGGCTCCATGTTTGCTTTTTTAATACTGTACACGTGTTTTGGCTGCGGACGAGAGAATATCAGGATCTAATATCAATTTCCATCAGCTATTTAACTTTCACGAGGAACCTGTCTTTTATTCGTTTTTTTTCCCCCATCAGGTAGATCTGTAAGAAAATTCTTTGTCCGAAGCATGACGTGAACCCTTTTTCAAGATGACCGACGTGCCGCGGATATTGATCCAGAAGTTCGTAACCGTCTTATTAAAGTCGACGTGAATGGTCAATTCGCAAAGAAAGTTTCGTTATGTTTTGTATTTTATTTTTGATTCTTTTTTTTTTTTTTTTTTTTTAAAGAAAACTTTTATTTCACCCTTTCTTTAATGAAAAATTTTCTTACATAAAGAAACCAAATTTTCAGAACTGCAAAGTACAACACTCTGCAGCATCGAAAAGTTTCCACTTTTTTTTTTTTTGTTTTTGTTGCTTTTGCGAGCAACACTAAAGACCAACTTCAAAGTGGTAAAGTTTCCGTACAATAGAGAGGTGACTTTGTGAAAAATTGAGTCACTTAAAAGAGCGAAAACAAATATTAAAGACCAAATAAAAAATAAATAAATATATTATTATTTAAAAAAAAATTGGAATAAAGTTAATGGGAACCAGCATAAATCGATAATGAGAAAAATTAGTGAAGAGTAAAACTGCTCGACCGATGACAATAAATTTCCCATAAAATTCTTCCCGCTGGGACTACAGAAATTGTTCATCTCCAAAAATCCCCGTCATTCTTTACATAGTTAGGAGCAATAAAATATGATTTGTATCGTATTCGTGATAAAACCGGGAACCAATACTCATAAATCGGATTATAAGTCAAAGCTTTCAAGTTCTCCGGGAAAATTGTCTACTGAGGTTTTATGCACGTACCGCTTAAATAATAAATCCCTTTAAAGCATTCGACTCGATAACTCGCAGTAATTATTAAGCGGACGGAGGGGGGGGGGAAAAATATGCTTAACTCGATACTTTATTGCACCCACTAGCAGCAACGTTGAAAGCCGCCCTTTTGTGGTCCTCGTCCTTGGTGCAAAAAGGAGTCGTTGAAACAAAAGAATTTTGCAATTTTAATAAGTCTATGAAAAAATATAATTCACCTATAAAAATATAAAAAGACATGTAACTTTCGCAATCAATTTTTTTATGTGGTACGAAGTTCACCGGGTCAACCAGTTTTTAATAAAAACAAGCGATTTTCGTATAAAGGGTCACTTTATTCATATATTTATGAATTCATTGTCCAATAACAAAACAAGAATATGGAAACAGTGTGTGCAATATAACAAAACTTCATGCTGGAACATTTTGCATATCTAATTATGAACGATAATAAATAATTTAAGTACGATAAATCTCCTTCTAATTTTAAAGGATTCAAATACTCATAGTTCTGAGTTTATGATGAACTTTAAACAATAATTATCAAATAGTAAAGACGAGTGGCATGAGAAAGGTCTTAGAAATGCAGCATATTTAGTTTTCAGATTGTATTTGTGATGTATTCTTGAATATCTTAATTTTTTGGATTTTCACCAAAGTATTTTGCAGATCTAATATTTGCTACTAGTCGCATTTCCAGTAACTTCTTAATACCACTTAATACAATATAACTACAACTAACTATCGGCTAAGGATGGACTTTGCTTTTGAATAGTACATATATAGATTTTATATAATGATGTATATGTTTTTTTTTCTTTTGAGTTTAAGTGTAATTTTTGTAACCTCCAATATCATTTTGTAAATGCATACAAATTTCGTGTTATTTTTATAAAACGCATTCTTCACGACGAGGATGATTAAATTTAGAATTTTACACGTTTACATGTTCTTACTTTGCTTACAAATTTTATTAGCAGGATGGTATTATCGCAAAAACGACTTGCTGTTCTTAATTATCGCTCTTATGATTAATATCGATTTTAGCAATGACATCTTATTGTCATTTGGATATGTTTTTGCATTGATCTTTTTCAAATGCCTTTTGAATACAACTCTTATGACGACTTAAGGAGGATTCACACATTTGAATATTCAGTCCTTACCGGATCAGTTTATTGATACTGCACTAGACCTGACACTAATACGTGTAAATTTGCTTTTGATAACTACATAGACGCCTTGTGTTTTTTATTCGGAATTCTTAGTTCGGTTTTAAGTTTATATAATCTCTTTAGAGATATTACTAAAATAAAAGATTTATTGATAAATGTCGCGATCCGAAAACCAAACCTTTCTTGGCATTGAACACATTTGTTGAATAAATATGAAATAATCGCTTTTGACTTACAATTTCCTTAATTCCTTTTTACTTTAATACAATTTCTACTTGACTGTCCCCCAATTTTTGAACTTATTTAAAAATTCCGAATAATCTGCATACGCAACCAGGCTTGTTGTTTTCCGAATTGTTGAACAATTGACACTACATAATAAAAACTGCCCCAAAAGCCCTTAATCTCCAAGCCTGACCTTATAAAGCTCATTGATATTAATGCTGCAAACAGCTTTTGCGTAATTATTTTTTATCTTAATGATTACTAACAAATCATCGTTGCGCTTTTCAACTGAAAAGTGTAAAATTATTATATACTTTAAACTAGAAAAAAAAACTATTTTAGATATGGGTGCAGTACCCCCTCATTATAAGCATTTACAATTTCGCAGAAATAAGTTCGATATTGTTTTCATTAACTTCAAGTCAAGTAAATTGAATAAGTATATAAATTGCTGTATATTCGGAATTGAAGATCCTGCCTATCTTTAGATTTTCTTAAAAACTTAAAAAATTACGACAAAAAAACCAAATAGACAATAATTCTCAAATAGTACAGCCATTTTTCAAACAAAGCATCATTGGAGTCACTAATAAGAAAATATCAAGTGGTTTATAATAAGGTGACGGGATACTCTACAATAAAAATCAGGTTTAGTAAGCGCAGCGAAGAAATGCAAGGTATGAATTTTTCAAAAACCAAAAATGTTTTTAAAAAAATCTTCCTTTCACTCATGTCTTACGAAATAACGCTAGGTAGAAAATATTAATTTTCCCAAAAAAGCTTTTTACTTGGCAATAATACCACTTGTGGTCCGCAGTTATATGTTTTTGTTTAATAATATCGTGTAAGTTGTATCGAAATATTTCCGCAAAACGGAATCCGTTTTCGAAACGAATGATTTTATATAAATTACAAAATATTTCCGATCCTTATAAGAAAAATTGTTTAGAGTTATCGACTGAAAAGTGTCGCAAAGCGATTACATTTTTGATTAATTATGTATAATTCCAAGAAAACAAATACAGTGTACTGCTGTGAATATCGTAATGATGAAATTGTGAAATATTGTAAAACATATCGTAAAGATAGAAAGGTGTTTGATTTGCAAAATTTGAGTGTTCTGTTTTGTGTTTTACTTTTTATACAAAGTCCTTAAATGCTACACATAAAAAACCTGATAACTTGTCAAAAATCACAATAATAAATATCAAAAAAAAATAAATACATATCGAGACACGGGATTATTATATATCTCCGCTGTCCATCGCCTGGTTTAGGTCGGTTACAATTTTACCCAGCACCTCACGATATGGTGAATTTGGTTTAAAGGCCGTCTCCAGCAGAGTTCCATCGCTGAAGAATGAGAAAACTTCATCGATACGATTCAGGGACTTATCAGTTAGGTGCCTCTGAACGACTTCTTTGAGCGCAGCATGAGACTCAGCAAACGCCTTCTGTAAATACGGCAAATCGAAGCTGAAGTCAACTTCATAGAATGAAATTATGGCCATTTGTGTATTCTAGAAGAGAGAAATTAAATATTAATTATAAGAATTATCAGTGTAATTGGCGCATACATTCCACTAAAATTATCAATGGAATTGAGAAAAATTAAGAGCCGATTTTCATTATTCGAGTAATTGATTGTAATGGAACTAAATAAGAGTTGATATTTTACCTGGAATCTATGTCTAAATCGTTCGGCTGACCTCTCCTCATCTGAACTAAATTGGCCATTCCGGTGAAGCACCCCAATCTTAATAACGATTTTAATAATGTTTTTGACTAGTTTCTCAGCGTCCTTCTTATTTCCTGTCTGTAAGGCAAGAACACAGAATGAGTACATTTTCATTTGCATAATATCATCATTTCGATGAGAAGCTATAACTAACGTGAAGTTTCGCCAATCGATATACATTGTCCAGTAATGATGCAGTCGTTCCATCGATAAACGTTTTTGCAATGTTCTTTGTCGCCATACGGGAAAGTATTTTCTTTTGTGCCCGCAGACCAATGTCGCGCGCTTTGAAGGCATTGTCCGTCATGACTGAAAGTAGAATTTATAGGAGAAAATAAAGTATTTTATTAGCATTAATTAGTCATTATTGTTATCCTTAAACTCACTTAACAGGAAAACGTGATTTTCATTTTAATAATCGACTTATAATTCGAACGGAAATAAAGTCCTCAAACTTCTAAGGAAAAATCATGAAATTTCCTGGTTATGATACCAGTTGGTAAATATAATTATTCGAATTAGGGCATAAGTTCACAAGTTAACTCAAGATGAATAGATATGCTCTTGAATTAATTACAAGTTCATATCCAATTTCTTTGAAAGTCTGGTCTTATCATGCAGTTTCTGAAAGCACATCAAGAACATAATTTGTGCCAAGACTGCAGAAGTGAAATTTGAGCAAGTTAAATGCTCGTCGTTCGATAGAAAGTGTGTCGAACTCACTGCTGAGGTTAGAGCTGGAATTTCTGCTGCGATTTTAATTCAAGACTCAATTGTTTTTTTAAATTAGAGGTATTTCGTTAATTGAAAATATTTGTGAACTATAAAAAGTCCAAGTGGAAGAATTTTGGATACTTGAAAACTTAATTTGCATTTTATTGCTAGTAAATATTAATTGCATGGTTCATGATTCAGAATTTTCTGTAAGAAGGCCCGGCAACTTACTGAAGCTATTTTTGTTCGATTAAAATTTAATCAAATTGATGTTCGAAATATATGTACATATCTCTAATGGCTCAAAATATACCAAATGAAAGATGGTTAAAATAAGAACTAGTGTGCATAGGAAATCCAATATATATAGTCTAAGAGCTGGCTACGCAGGGTCTACACTGATCGAACATAGTCGTGATTTTTGTCTCATAAGTTTCCAAAGATCTCAACCGCGCTCTCCGCCTCCAACGCGCCTTCTGCAAAATGGACTCAGGCTTTGACGACATCTTTGGAAACTTATGAGACAAAAATCATGACTATGTTCGATCAGTGCAGTTTTATGTAGCCAGCTCTCCATCTAATAGTACTGTAAACAAATTTAGGACTGCTTCAATGTTTCGAGAACTTTTGATTTTCTGAAGCATACTTTCTCAAGGTTCGACAGGAGAGGAAAATCAATTCAGGGCTAAATCTCAAAGTTTCCTTTTCAATTAATTTTGCTCCTTCTGTCCAAGTTAAAAAAGACACGATTCAGAAAACTAAAGGTTCCCGAAGAATTTTAGTGGTCCTAAAACATTCACAGTACTGTGTATATTGTTATCCTACCACTAAATTGAAAACTTCTTAATTTTATAACACAATGGTTCGTTACAATTCTCAAGTACTCTGTTGATTTACACTTGTTTGATTAATTATACACGTGAGGTTGATGTGACTTTGGGATCCGTGTGAAGGCATCAGATAATGATGAGAAATGAAAAAGCGATAACGAAATATAAAAACATCGTGAAGAGAGTAATTCGTTTTGGTAAAATTATTTTTTTATTCTTCTTTAAGACAATTTCTTGATTGATAATTACCGAAGACTTTTCTCAAAAATAGGTAATCAAAATATTTCTAGTGATAGTGCATTTTTGAGCAATTTTTCAAGTCATGATACTGACACGACCGGAAATTGACTCAACAAGTCTTAAAATAGCAATCTCTTTTTAAATTTGCTTTTATTCAATAGGAAACTTCACGAACAAAAGCTTTCCGATTTTTTGTTAAAATGCCACTCAAAACGAATTGCTGGCAAAATTTTCGTACTCTGATGTACTTATAACGAAATCAGAGAAACCGAATTTGCATTTTGCTTCCAAATTTATCAACAACAAAATCTGATTCCATAGTGCGGTTAAATCCCAGCGATTTAAATCACACCTACTTAGCAAAAATGTCTTACTCAACCAACAGAGCAAATTTAAGTAGTGTTAATCGCGTGCCATGAATAATTAAACACAAAGGAATTTCTTTCTACCCTCTTAGTAAAAAAATAAAATATTGTAACAATAATTCCGAGAAGTATATCTCGCTGCCTTACAGGTATAACTAATCCAATTGCTCACGCAACGAGTTACTCACCTGTTTCAAACATTAGAAACAACGTAGTTTCTCACTAAACAAAAATTTCTTTGACGCTGGGCTAAATGAAACAAACTGAAAATATAAATTAATAAAAATGTTAAGTAATGAGAAACAGAATAAAAAAATAAAATATGAATAAAATAACACCTTTTGAACTCAACACTTACTTTAAGACGACTAAAAACAAAACCCGCCGGGGTAGAAAGAGTGCTTTCAACAGAAGTGCGCTTGAAATCTACAAACAGTGAAAAACTCTGAAAGAAAAATGAGAAAAAAATACAAAAATGAAGAAAAATCATTGAAAAAACAATGAGCATGTGATGAAGACAAGTACGTTTCAATGATAAAGTTATCTTCCAGGTAATAATTTTTCCTCACGTTGCTACACTTGATGCGTATCAAGAGTTTATGATAGGTGTGCTCCCGTTACAAGAAATACCAAATAAAAAAAAAAAGTAAATTCTCAGACAAATTATCGCTTTATTGCCATGTTTTCGATGCCATCGAGCGTTAAAACAAAAGTTTACCGGTGATGATTATTGTTTTATAATAAGAAATATTCCACAGAGTTAACAAACTTTGGGGATAAAAGCATATTTATTTTTTCCTGTGTTGCATTTGTTTGTTTATTTGTTTAAAATAATTATGCTCTTCTACTAATTAAAATTTATATACAAAATAATGATGCTGCTTCTGTACTTACACAAACATCCTGCGCAATCAATAGCCACGCGTTGGTAAACAAGCCACGTCTGAATTTCTATAAGGCTAGGTGTGGTCATATCCTGCGCCTGAAAGATAAATTTAATTATTAAAAAGCAATTCATCATTCGCATCGCTTGATATATTTAATATCAAACAGGTATGGACAATATTTAAATTTCAGCTCATTAATAGGACAGTTTTTGCACACCTTTTCCTAAAACTTTCTGAACTACACACATTATTCTCACTTAAAACTGTCTCTGTAAGCAGGATAACAAGGATTAATATTTCAAGAAGGTATAAATAATGAATTTTTTCAGGGTTGAAAAAGTGAGTTTACTTTAAAACATTTATCTACACGATTATTAATCTTAGAATGATTTACATTAACAAGATATATACACGAGCCAATATTACGTGCCAAGAAATATCCTTTAGTTTCCGTGGCACCATATGGCGCCTCCACGAAATATCGGTTAAACATGCGATTTAAATAATAACGGCAGACATGGTTTAATGTTTGCTATATAAAAATACCACATTAAAATTGGCGAATCTTCTGTTCTGTTTTCCCACAATATCTACGAGGTCAAGAATACCATGTGATATTGGTGATAAGGGAAAAGCTCGTTTTTGTAAACCATCTGCTAATTGAAATTTCATTACAATTATTATAAATATCAAATATCAATCCCCTGAAGTCCCTCGTTTACGATAAATCACCCTGGAAACCGAAAATGTGGAAGAAAATCGCTAAAACGGCACAAATTGGAATTTGTGATATCAAGTTGCGAAGGCTGCTGTGGTCAAAAACATGAATTAAAGCAATAATTTGGTAATGAATTAAAACAAATAAAAAGATAAAGGAAAATTTTGATTGACAAATCTTGAAAAAATTTATTAAAAAGGTGTTGTACCACTTTTGCATATATCCAGAAAATATTGAAAAAAAAAATCAGTCAATTTAAGTTATTTTTATTGTCATTTATTGCCGGAGATATGTATGTATATCCGTTTACAAATTCTGCAAAATGTTTTATTGAATTTTATGAATAACTTCCTAGAAAATTGTAAAAACGAGAAAAACTTCTGTCTCACATCTTTTATCATTATCAGGTTTTGAAGAAGATTAGAATTATAATTCTCTTATACAATTTGTGAAAATTTGTAAGAAAGTAAATGTTATAATACTGTGAGAATTTTTAGGACCACTTCAATTTTCTGAAGCATGCTTTTCAAAGGTTCGACAGAGGAGCGAAATCAAATCAGGTCTACATTCAAATCTCCAAGTTTCCTTTTCCATTGATTTCCCCCCTCTGTCCAACTTAAAAAAGGAATGATTGGGAAAACTAAAAGTTCGCGAGTAATTGGAATGGTCTTAAAAATATTTACAATACTATAGTTTATTATTATTACAAATTATTTTTGGTTCCCTAAAAATTCGACCATGTGTTTTTATTGAGAGTTAAATCTATGTGCTGTACTACTCAACATTTGAAACTATCATACGTATCTTCTTTTTGTTCTTCATTTCTTAATAATCAAATATCTCACATGCGAAACCTAGTTTGCGTATATTTTGTAATATTGTACTATTTACTGAAGGAGAAATGCTAATTTTAACGGAATTAGATAAAATTTAGTGTATTGATCATTACTTAGAGGCAAAGCAAAAACTTAATCTGTGAAAAACTAGTTGAAATAAACTTTGTAAATTAATAATGCGATAAAAACAGAAAATGTTTATGGGATATCCTAAAGCAATCAGCGATTTGCTACCTGAACCCATCACCTTCTTAAGTAAGTGCACATCTTTTGTGACGTAAGAGCCATTCATAAATTCCTTTGGCTACTGCCGACTCTCTATCTCGGGCTAGTTTACATCTGCCAGGAAAAACCTGTTGTCTTATTTTCCAGCGTGTGCTGCTGCAGTAAATAAAGCATCTGTTAGGAGTTATGTATTTTTAATGTCTTGTCCGTCACTATGTACTAGGGAAAAAAAAGTTATTGCTTCCTATGAGTAAAGTAATAAGTTGGTCGCATATTTATGCTTAGGCGAGGAATTCTAGGGGTCAGTTTCACAAAAGTGAAAACGAAATATGGCATGCAATATGCCCTTTTTACAAGTTTTTATTTAATCGCTTCTGGTAAGATAGGAAAAAAAATTTCTTTTTGCACAATATATGTAGTTAAAGCGCAAATTCGAACTCGAAATTCGAAATTCGATCTCGTGCCGCAAGTTCGATTTTTACTATAAAGAATTTCTACATTGTACGTATACATTACTTAGAATTAAAAAAAAATCTCTCATGGATTTAAAACACTCAAGAAAGCGTTTTTTTAATTAGTCTTTTCTTAAATTTTTCTTTTTCGGTTAGGCCATACAAAAATATTATAGATGAATGAATGTAGATTCTAGCACTAAATTAATTAATTGTATTGTATACACCTCTATATTAAATTTACAATAAATTGAATTGAATTTAATTCAAATATCAAATTACCTATGTGTGTACTTTTAATGAATTTTCTTAAAATGATGATTAATATAACACCAAACGCTGGAAAATTAACACTTCATAAACTTGAAGAAAAGCTTTGGCGTCATATCGTCTAACCATGAATCATATATGTATTATTAAGTTGCGATATTTGCTAAACCACTTACATATATATTTTGAGAAAAGTTATCTAATAAATAAATTCTCTTTTATCGTTTAAACTCTTTTTATTAAAAGTGTAAATTAGTAAATGTAAAAGTCATGCGCTTTTACTCAATGTTAGTTTTTTTCATTTTGAGTCTCAATAAAATTTTAATCCAGGGTCAAGTGAATCAATTAAGGGCAAAACAAGAAAATAATGAAATGAATTGCTTAAATCACAAGAAGCAAACATGAATGATTCAATGTAATGCATAAAATGTTCGTTCTTCGCAAGATACGTGAATGATTCATTTTTGCACTACGTAGATAACATCCGTGGAATGATAAGATTATTAAATACATATTAGCACTATCATATAAACCTCATTTTATTAAAAACCTCAGGCAGAATTCAAAGGCACCTCCTTACACTTGTAAACAATTTTTTAAGAAAAAGAAGCAATCTTTTGTTGGGATTTATTAGAGAATAAAAAGATCATACACCACCGATAAGAATATCCGCCCCGGCGAACAAAGAGCTTTTTAAAGATGTTTTTGATATCATACCGAATTGATTATAATGGGTGGTTTCTTGCGATACGAATATGCTTTTAAGGAAGTTCTTTATCTTGTTCAACAACAAATCGTTATCTCGTAGAATAATTCTTAACTAGTCGTTATTCGTCGTATTTAATGTAACTCAGTTTAAGTTTACTCAAAATATTTTATGCTGTATTCCAGTTATACGCGGATTTGTCTAAATAAGAAATGTTTTAGAGATATGGAAATTCAAAGTAGCACAGTAATTCTTAATTGATCGGACTTTCAAAAGTTTAGCTGAGTGGAACCATTACCTACAAAATTTCATTTCTGTTTTAAACTTAATATTATGAAGAAAATTATCAGTTCAATTATATTTGTTTTTAATCACAGGGTAATATTCGTATGAAAGTAAAATTTTCCAAGACCTAAGTTTCATTAAAAAACTAGACGATTTAAAAATAAAAAGAGTAATACAGGAGTATACTCCTTTTGAATTTTGATCAAACTTGATCGCAGATAGTAGTTGTACGAATTGAAATAAAATAGGGTTTTTTAATGTCAGTTATATTGTTTTATTGCTAACCTTGATATTGTACATACATACTTTACTTATTTCTCAGTTGTTTTTTTGTTAATTGTTGCGTTGTCTTAGAAGAAAATAGACTGGATAAAAATCGTGTTGCGCTGGCCTAGTTCCTCTTAAATGTAATTGGCTCCATTTTACGGTTGACTAAACTCCATTCATGCATCTTGAATAGATAGTACAATTACCGTTCGCAAACAATTATACAATATAAAAAAATCACACTTGATTGATTAGTGCTTCCGCAACGGTACCGTTACATAGACTATTCGCTGCGACATCCCGTGAATATTTTACGCTTCGCTCATTTAATAGTACGAAAAAAAGAAGGTGTTCCTCGAAATAATCTCCTCGACGAGCAGGTGATTAGACATAAACACGCATAGAAATTAGCTAATTACTGAGGCGGATAACGAAGTCCGACAGGAGTGAATGTCTGCGGCAGCGGGTTGATTGTGTTTTGCGCGGAATACGCGATTTTAATCGCGAGACTCTTTCTCCGTTTAGCGTCCAAGTGTTCTTGGGACTGTTTACCAACATGGAACATCAGTAATTACGTTTACGAGTGCATTTTTAAAAAAATTATGGGGCTAGTTGGCGGCATGCCCGAGGTCCAACTGTTAGACCTTTGGGAGTTCATTGTTATTTTGGTTTTCTTACCGCAGACACCCGTGACGCGGTTGCGTGCCGGACGTTTACGTCTTCAAACTTCTTTTAGGTGAGCCCCGGGCCCCTGGGGCTCCAAGTGATATGGCACCATCTTCCCACCTACTTCATGGAGGCGCTGAATTTTATGGGTGGGTTTCTAAACGAAACTGAAATAACTTTAACGAGGAAGTGGGATGTTGCTTCAGAAAGTGCTCGAGTTGGCGCCAGTTTTTTAATTGATATGTGACCAATTTTAATTAAAAATATTTAAATTATATTTTTGAAAATTGAAAATTTTATTTCTAGAAAAAATTAATTTGCAATTCAATTTGTTTGTAATACCTTATAAAGTTTACGCAGTTGTTACATTCGACAGTATTTTCCATTTCTACGCAATTTTTCTAAAAATAAGGAGTAATTGGTAATGGTAAAATATGGCTATGTAATTGTATTACAATTAAGAGAACCTAAAATATTTTACAGATGCATTACTTATTATACGGTTGATGGGATATGTTTGATCTAATCATTATTAATTATTTGAATAATGAAATAAATCGGACAAAAATATTATTAATTATTTGAGGGATTGCCAATTATTCAGGCAAAAAGATATTTGTTCAAGTCATTATGGATTACTTAGATAATTAAAAATATTTATTTTCCCTTTGCGTCATACTTTCATGAAGTAAATTATGGAATTAATCAATACATATGTATACCATGGAAGAACAGAATTTTCGAGAAATAAGTATGATTGAAAACGACTACCGGATTCCTTCATCCTTTCTAAGATTTCCCACCCAATCTTAAATGCACTGTGCCGTTTTATGTAGACGTATTTTATTAATTTATTGTCCTTCAGTTTTATTAACATACACCCTGTAAAGCTCATTCAACTAAGGGACTATTAAATAAATAACCTTTTACTAATTGTAATGACGAGTCCTTAAAAACGTCCCTTCCAACGATTCATTAATATTAAAATCATGTCAATAGGATAAGACCTTGAAGGTATCAAATATTCATTTGCAGATACAATAGCTAGCATAAACAGTGAATATTTCTTTCTTCTCCTGGGTGTCCGTTTCTTTTCCATTTGATGCCGTAAAGGTTTTTTTTTTTAAATTTCATTGCCTTCCTAAAAACTAAAATGCTGTGAAGAAGTTGTACTCATGCAAATTTTAAATCTTCGTCCTCGTGTTGAGAGTGTGAAGCACAAGGAGTCCTCGTTTGGTTCTCCCACGAGCGGGTAGCGGCAGCGACATTAGTCAGAGGAATGCCCTTAAAAACGCTCGAACCAGCTACACGTACGCCCTCCAAAATAGAGCTCCTTTTCAGGAAGAATAGAAGACATGGGGCTATTACGCCTTTATGGAATGTAATTGCTGCTCAAGCTCGCAAGTGCTCCTCATTTCATTGCTATCAAGAGCCCTATTCCGCCCCATTCCCGTCCATCAAGGCGAAAATGATTCGCCCTCCCGGGGATGATTTCTTAGAGACTTCAGGGTACTCAGAAAATGTTTTGCTATATAGTGCCGCCCTATACTCCCCGCGATCTGAGGGTAGCGGGCATTTTATTGATTTTGATAAAAATAATCAAAACTCCCAGGTAACTCTTGGAAGTTTCTTCAAGGTCGGATCGTTCAGCACACGCTCCTTGCCTCTTTTGTTGTAGGAGCCATCCGCCGTTTTGAGGACGGACCGGGGCGCACTCTTTGTGTATAGCAAACAGTTGCACGCAAAGATAGTCTTCAGGTCTGTGATTTGACATTTCTTCTAGTTTACCTGTCGCCGTGCTAAGGAAGGCCGACCGAGGCATTGGCATGTACCGAGGCCTGGTTTGGGGGCACTGTAGGTAACTAAGGAGGAGCGGGTTTATGTACACATTCCTCGACCTGATACCGTCTCAATCGGCGGGGTACGTCTGAAGCTGAAGAGAGCATTGAACCAAAAGGGGGAGGGATTCTTTGGGAGTAATAAAATTATGGAAATACCTGTGAGCGGAATCCCTGAACGGTTCGCTTGATGATTATGATGATGATGATGGGATCAAGTTTTCTCCGTTCGTATTTTTTTTTACTTTCAATTCTACACTGTGTTGCTTCTCCTTGCGTACTTCCGTTCAATTGTTGGGGACACTTTTTAATCACTGGAGGCAGACCATCCGAGGGCACATCCGCTACACAAAAATTATCTTCGCACAGTCACACACCGCGCGCGCACTCACGGAGACTGCAAAAAATAAAATAAAACAGGACCCTTATCTTATCAGACGGAACTGGACTGAAAGTTTGCGCGCTTTTAATTCGTTTTCCAGTCGCAAAATAAAAAGCACAATATACGGTTAAATTCGCCGTAACGATTAAATTAATTTAAATTGGAACTCCCGCTGCTGCCACTTTTGAACGCGAGCTGGCTGTTTATGAGCCAAAAATCTTTCGCGTAGAATTGTCAATCGGGCAGCAGGTGTGCATAAATATGTTGGAGAAGGACAGAGATACATTCTTTATGTTATGCGGAAAGAAAACAGAAATACGCAAAATCTCTTTTTCTCTTTTCTTACTTACCAGACAAAGCAGTGATGCCAGTTGTCAACATTTTTTGTTGATTATTTTCCTACTCTTTTCTGCAAAATTGTGGGATTTTAGGTATCGTCCGTTATGTACAGTTCTTTTTATGAAAGTTATTATTTTTCTTATTTTATAGAGAGTTATTTATTAAAATGCTTATTTAGAGTTTATAAAACAAAGTGGTATTTCTAAAATTACAACTAAAACAATTTAAACGGGCTTGCATCAGTTTAAAACAACAATATCACATTAAATTGATTTTCGAACACCCCAAAAGATTTCCCTTGGGATTATTTTAGCTTCGGAGTATTTTGACATCGCGGTTTAATCAGATATTTTCAGCCGACTGTCGACAGAGGTTCGCGGACATATTGCTTTCCATGCGAAATTTGTAATTAACTGAGTACGGTATGGCTACAAATAATTACTGTGGATTTACGTATGGCGGAACGCAATATGGGTGAGTAAAATAATTCTCAATGTACTCGTAATAGTTTTTAATGAAATTGCTCGCGAAAAGTGTGTAAAATTGTGAAATTGACAAATTTTTTCTTCGTGCCAAGAGGTTGAACCCGGCAGGGTGGGATTTGTAATGGCGTCCTGGGTTTTCCTGGGAAATCAATAAAATGAGGCGCTGACGGAAGTTTTACACATTTTTCTCTATTTATATTTATTTATATTTAAAAATAAATTAAATGAAAATATCTTAATCATTTTATTTTATAGAACTGCTGCCCCAGGGGCTGCTTATCCAACTGCACAGGCTGGCTACGCTGTGGCTCCGGCAGCGACGGCTACATACGGGACACAAAGACCCGGCTATGATCAGGCTTATCAAGCGGCTGCAACTCAAGGATCGTTTGCAAGTAAGTTTTCCGCTTTCCAAATTGATTATCCACTTTAAAAGCACTTATCAAAATCCACTAGAGTTAAATTTGTTATTAGGCGCTTTTCTTTATTAGTTTAGAACTGCGCTCTGAACAGGGCTCGAGCACATCGAGCGTGCTCAGTGTAATAAAAGCCGTATTCAGAAACTAATTCCGGAACGATTGGTTTGAACCCACACTTTTCAGAAATCGAAGTTCTGATTCTGGAACAAGGTTCCAATCTTTCTGATTTTTTCTTGGATTTAAAGGAATGACACTCTGGTTTGAATGTGTTGATAAGATTGAAAATTCAGCAAAATAACTGTCAAGTGGCAAATCTTATTTGTTATTTAAGAAAAATGTTATTCGCGCGGATAAATGGCAAAATCTGTGCTGAGGAAATTAAAGGCTGTGTTAATAATCCAAATATTTTTGAAAACTTTATTATAATATATAAAAAATATAAACTAATATTCTATTATTTAATTTTCTTTAATAAATTATATTCGCGCAGAGATGTTTACCGTTGACAAATTTCTTTTTGTATGACAATTGCCTGTGACAGTTACCACTACTTATATAAAAGTATCAACTGTTCAGGAACTCGCCTCAACCCGAGTGGTTCTAAGTAGTCCCAAGTAGTTTCTCGTTCTGGTTCCGGAATTAGTTTCTGAATACGGCTAAAGAAACACTTTTGAGCGCTTCCTGTCATGTCATAGTTAGAACAGTCAATTTGGCTAAATAATTACCTTCTGAGCCGGCAAAAATATTCTCGTCCATCATATCTACTCTAGCAGAACAACTGAACAACATTTTACTCTTACGGCTCTTGCGACTCTGAGCTAAAAAAAGAAACACGATCTTTTTTTTTGCTAGTTCGTGCTCTGCTCTGAACTAATAAAGAAAAACGCCTATTGTTGGTTACGGAGCCCGGGTGCTGCAAGTTTATAGGTTACTTTTCAATTTCGCTCTAGCCTGTGGCTCGCGCTGTCTGCAAGGTCATTTATTAATAATTTCATATTTCATTTTGCGGGGAGTTCAGGGAACTATTAGCTGATGTTAGCTCGAATTTGATATAATAATGGGCAAAATGCGCGAGTTTTTCGCCTCTCTTTATAGCTCTTGTTTAGAAAGACCACACAAAATATTTACTTTATCAATTTCTAAGAACTAGAACAGAGACGACGATGATCAAGGGCTTGAGCAATATTTTGTTTTCTAAGCAAAATTGTCTACACTCAGCAAACATATACAAAGTATTTTCCAATTCGAATGATTATATGTGGTGCTTAAATTAAGATGCACGGATACAAGTATCAATTTAATTAGTTTATGTTCGTATATGCTGATAAAATTGAAAGATAAATAACTTCCAGTTACTTTACGCCGAAATAAAAGGTCTTATAATTTAGTTGAAAGATGGAAACATGGAAAAGGGGGGCGTTTGAAGAGACAACTTTCTGTAATTTTACAGACACCGAAGGTAATCTTTTCGCATATACTGTGAATATTTTTTTAGACCACTCCAATTTTTCGGGAACCTTTAGTTTGCGGAATCATGCCTTTTTAAGTTGGACAGAGGATGGAAAATCAATGGAAAAGGATACTTTGAGATTTAAATTTTGCCCTGAATTGATTTCCCTCATCTGTCGAAACTTGAGAAAGTATGCTTCAGAGAATTAAAAGTTCCCGAAACATTAAAGTAGTACTAAAAATGATCTCAGTACTGTACATAGCTTTTTTCAAATTTTGTCGCTAATAATATGAATACAAATCTTAGTGTTTGTTGAAAACGATAACATCGCAGGAAAATAACGTTTCAAATAATTTTCTTAGAACAAAAAGTACCTAATCTAAATAATAAAGTGACAAATTTGAATAACCGATTAATTGAGTCCTATATTCGTATTAAGATGAAAATGGAATAATAAAAAGTCGATTAATCGATTAGTCTTTGTCGTCTCTTTGTATAAAATATTTCGTTTAATCACTTCATGAAATTTTCTTGTGCGGTTAGTAATGCCCTCGAAAATGTTCAAATATTAAAATTTACTCTAAAATGTCTAAGAACTTCTAATTTGAAAATTTAGAGTTTATGTGATTTCGCGTAGAATCATTGAAACTCTTCAAATTAATAAAAGTATTTGGCAATTTTACAGTTGGTTAAGGCAATTGCAGATACGTTAGAACTGGTGTAGATCAAATTAAAGAAAAGGAGGTTGTTAGTCACTGTGCCAATTTCACCAGTTGATATCACAACGTCGTGGTTTCCTCAATACTGAACGATCCCGAAGTTGTCTTCCCGTTGAATTCTGTGGAGCCGTTTCTTCCTCTTCTACCTTTTCTTCTCTATCAGTATCAGATTCAGTCTCGCACTCCTCACTACTGCTTTCTGTTTCTTGCTCTTTGCTGTCAAGCTGGTCCTCCCTTCGAATTTCAGAATCTCGACATAACAATTCGACACTTTCTTCACAGTCTTTCGTATTTTCTATGAACTGAACGTCTCTGGACAAAATCACTTTCCTATCTTCCTTTATGAAGATTCGATATCGCTCCTCTCCATCGTATCCGACTAGGTACCCTTTCAGAGCTTTCTCGTCCATCTTTCTACGTCTCTGTACGGCAATATGAACATAGAAACTGGATCCTATTATTCGCAAGTGTTTTATTCTTGGCTTTTTACCCATCCATATCTCATATGGGCTGACATCCTTCTCCGATGACTTTCCAGTTCTATCAGCGCTCACCAGCTCAGCCCAAATCGCTTCTGAAAATTGAACAACTGGATTAGAGTACTTGAATGTTCTTGCCATTTCAATTCGATTCGATTTTCTCTGTCTGTACCACCGTTCTGCTCAGGTGTGTATGGCGCTGTCAATCTCTGCACTGTTCCGTTTTCTCCTTAAAAAATAAATAAATAAAAACGACCTTAAGCATTTTAACATAGTACTTTGTGTGTGTTTGATGACGTGGTAGAGAAGTTCAGAATTTTGATTTAACCCCTAGTAAATCAAAGTCTATTCTAGGAAATATTTAATACAAACATGAAGCGCGAGCCCTGTACCTGGTATATTTTAAAATAATTCTTTATGGTTGAATGCTCAGTGTTCTGATCTTGTAAGTGCAGTGCTTGGGGTCTACTTTTAAACACTTTATCTGCTTAACCCTAGATAACTAAACACAAATACATCGACCCCTGTCAGTTTTGCGAATTCGAGATTCTCTTTTGAGTTTCCGCCACCTCACTTACAGTACCTACCTTCGTAAATAGTAAATTGAGTTATTCGAAGGTGAAAAGCACAGCTGTACACTTGTCTTTTCGAGATTTACAGCAATCGTCGTCTAACAGTCGAATATTAAAATGTTTGTAAAAATAAATATAAAACATATTTTGAATATTGAAAAGCCTACAGAAGACACGACTAAAAGTGCGGCAAATGCAAAAGTTGTAGTTTTTTTCCACCTGGAAAAGAAGAATGACAAAACACGTATGAAACTACTGCAAAAAGGCTATTTGTAGTAAGTACACTTTTAACTTCTGCCAAGAGTGCAAACGCTAATTTTTACCACTTTTCCAATTTTTTAATTAAAATATTATAATACTTCTTTTAAGTTACCTTAATTTATTTGAAATACATATATGTATTAAGGAAATATAAAAATATATTTGTTTTTAGTTCATAGTCTATGAGTCGAATTATAAGTTAAAAAAGTAAACTGATTTATGTTTAGTTATCTAGGGTTAAAAGCCCCATAAATTTGAAAAGTGGATCCAACACGCGTTCTTTGTTTCTGATATTGAAATTTATTAATAATTTAAAGTGAAAACGTTAAGGTGCTGTAGCTAAGCTACAAAAAAATGATATTCTAGGTGCTGGTGCTGCTGCATTTCACTACGGAGGGGCGGGCCAAACCTTCGCGGCGGGCCAACCCTACGGGGCGCCGACTGGCTACACAGGCCCTGCATTTAATGCAACGCCCACAGCAACAAAGGTGTTGATATTTCTGTTTTATATCAATTATGTTTTTTGGTTTTTCTTTGCCTCTTATTTTTGTGTTTCTGTTTTTATTGCTTTTATTCATTTTAAACTTCCTTTTGGTTTTCGTCATTTTATTGTTTGTTTTAATTGTAACATTCTGTTGGCCCATGTGAAAAAGCAAACAGAAAATGTTGCTATTTTCGTTGTTTCCTTATCTGTTACACCCGTAGGAAAAATTGGAATACTCAGACCCATTATTCAGCACCACCAACAAGGAATATCCCTCCAGCGACGAAAGCTTCCGTGCAAAGTAATCTATCACATATGAAAGTGAATCAGAATACAGCACCTAAACGTAAGAGATATGCATTGATATCACAATCTAATTGATTTTATTTTTATTTCTTATCCTTGTAGAGGCGCAGGCCACCACAAATACAACGACCTACTCGAATTATGATGCCGCTTTATACAGTGCCGCTACAATGTATGTTGCCCAGCAAACTAACAAGGCCAATAACAAGTAAGATTCCTAATATTTTAACTATTTTGACTTCCTTTCTCTAATTAGAAATTTCAGTCCTGGATGGCAGCAATATAAAAAGCCAGGAAATCAAAATATGGGAATGAATAAGCCAAGGGTTAAGCCCCAGCCTAGACCACAGCAGCTGCATTACTGTGAGGTTTGCAAAATTAGCTGTGCTGGCCCCCAAACATACAGGGAGCACTTAGAGGGTCAGAAGCACAAGAAGAGAGAGGCTAGCTTAAAAATGCAGGCTAGTGCAACAGCAACCAGCCAAAATCGCGGCAACAATTTCCACTGTGAGCTATGTGATGTTACTTGCACTGGAAATGATGCTTATGCAGCCCATGTTCGAGGATCTAAGCATCAGAAAGTTGTGAAACTCCACCAGAAATTAGGAAAACCAATCCCATCGACAGACCCAAAAAAACTGACTAAAATTAATTTTGTAGCTGCTGGAGAAGGTAAGGAGGGTGAAACAACTGAAGGCACTACCCTGGAGGAAGATCAGCCAGCGGAAGAAATAAAGCCTGTTGGTGTTGAATACATTGAAGAAATTAAAGATGAGGAAGGGAAAATATTAAGTTTCAATTGCAAACTTTGCGAATGTAAATTTAATGATCCAAATGCAAAAGAAATGCACATGAAAGGTCGGAGACATCGCCTTCAGTTCAAAAAGAAAGTACAACCAGACCTGGTTGTGGATTATAAACCAACACCTCGTCAGAGGCGCCTTGCTGAAGCTAGAGCACAGAGATCAATGCAAGGAAGTTATTGGAATTCGCGTGGAAATGCTGATGCCGATGATGATGATCCAATGTTCTGGGATGAACGTCGACGTTTCGATGATGAATATGATTACATGAATTGGGCTCAACGTGGTTTCCCTGGTCCTCGCGGACCTCCGCCAATGGGACGTCCAGGTCCTCCAATTGGTCATCCATTCTTCGGAATGATGCCCGGTCGACGGCCAGAAAGCTCGGATGATAGACATGTTATTGCACGACATGCTGAGATCTATCCTCAAGAGGAAGAACTTCAAACCATTCAAAAAATTGTATCTCACACTGAACGGGCATTAAAATATGTTTCGGATGCTTTAGCTGACCACAAGGCTGCTGCTAGTGATAAACAGAATTCTTCTGGAAATAAAAATGACAAAGCTCAAAATGATGCTAATAATGCCAATAATAAGGACGGCAAAGCCCCCAAGGAAGACGGCCGCGACAATCAAATGTTCTCATTCCAAAAAGAAGCCGAAGGCGGAAACATTCGCATACTTAAAGGAGTCATGAGGGTCGGTCTCTTAGCTAAAGGTGGGACACATTAATTTATTTGAATTTTAACACAAATTTTAATAAATATATTTATATTATAGGTTTATTACTACAGGGAGATAGTATTGTGCAATTGGTTGTGCTATGTGCAGAAAAGCCAACCACCGCATTACTGAAGCGTGTTGCGTCCGAACTGCCAGTTCAATTAAAGGAAGTATCTGGTGATACTAATTACAAGGTGACCATGGCACCAGTAGAGGGAGCCGTTCTGGTTTCGGATGGTAAAATTACAGTAAAAGTATCCCTGACATCTCCACTTTTGAGAGAACAAGGTATTTACGAAGGTTTAAATTTCCCTATTCTTTAACAGAATGAACTATACTCGATTTCGAGTTACCAGTTTCAATTATTTTTGTGTTTCCTTTATTTTTCAATTGTACTCAACACTCATTTGCTCTTCATATTGCCTCTGGACGGACATAAGCCCGATCTTTTTATGCGTGTTGCGGCCTAGGGTTGTTGTTTTAATTGGTTCACAATGATGAAATTGGTGCTTCGAAATCGTGTTCAGCTTATTTTTTGTTCTTATAAAAAATCAATATGTACACCGAAAGGGGTTGACATGGTTATTTTTTTTTTTATCCAATTGATCTTTACCTGTGAAATACCTTTCGAAGCCTATTTTTTTCGTCTAAAGGTTTATGTTTGTTTAATTTGTTTTTATTGTTGTGCCACGAAGTACTAAGTAATATTTTGGAGGATATACTGCTGAAGATGATGAAATTTCAACTGTAATGTAAGCTCACAATTACTGCGAACAAAATAGGCAAAGTGACGAATGGATACAAACATAATAGACGTAATAAAAAAATTAGACTACAGAACAAAATATCTACACTAATCGAGAATAACTGTAATATGTCATGTTTGTCGAAAAAAAGAAATGAACAATCTGAAGGAAACTGCATAAAAGCTATTTTTAAATCTTCCGAGCTGAGAAATTTACAGAAACCACTACTTAAGGGAGTTTTAAAAATTCTAGGGTTTGGTATAATTTTGTTAGTTCTTTTTATTTTGTAATTGAGAACTAATGTGAAAAATTAGATACTACATGAGCTCAATTAATTTGTTTTCAATTTGTTTGAAATCTTCCAGCAATTGAAGAGCCATTTATAATTCTTTAAATTCATGATATTAAAACTATTGCTATGTGAGAATAAATTTCTTAGAATAGCAATTAGCTGGGAATTTTTTATTTTTAAATTGACACAAAGGCTTTTTTTGAGATATAAATATAATGTAGTGCTCTTTACAATTTTCTTTTGATTATGTTCAAACTTTGAAACCCGTAACGTAACAGAAGTATGTTAGCGAACCATTTACTGATTTAAGTTGCACAAAATGCCTAAATCTTTAACTTTTGTTCTAATTTTTTGATTAGTTTAATATTAGGTTTTTTGTCCAAGTAATCAAAAGTTAATGAATGTGAATAATGGGAATATAATTATTAAACAGAAATTTTCGCTGAACTTAATAAGGAATTTTTAATTGGCAAGCTTGAAAGTGGTCGAATTGAAACATGGAGTGTATTATGGACCATCCAGTATACTTATGTTCTTAAATTTTTAAGCGGTACACTGACTACAAATTGTGGGATGGTAATGTAAATGATGCCGAAAGACTTCTAAATAGATTTATCAGTTTCCTTCATAGAATATTCGTAAAGAAAAGAGTACACGTCACTTAAAAATAATATCGATAATTTGTTCTCCAGAAAGCAGTGCACTTGAGCTGACCGATTGGATGTCCAGATAAAACTCGTATAAATAAATAATATAGAAGTAAAACGAAAATTGCAAAGTTAAGAAACAAAAATTATTGCAAATAATAGAAATAAACGTTGAAATGACTGCAAAACGCACCCGATCGAGAGTGACATCCAATAAAGAGAAGCGATATGCTGCACTGTTGTTATTGAGTAAATAATAACAATCAGTGCTTGATCATTAGCTAGGTATGGAGCTAGCAGCGTAATTTGAAGTTTGAATTTTAAAGAAAATCAGAGATATATCAAACTAGTTAGCAGTAATTAAGAAGTGAAGATATCAAACGAATATGTCTGTGTGCAAAATATTGATAAGAATTGCATGAAGAAAAAATTTTTTTATTGGATTTGAAGAATTGACAAAGTGTGGGTGCTGTACAGGATTTTTGACCATGATCTTTGCGCTGTTGCACACAAAAATCGTTTGTCCGATCGATCTTAAAATTAAAAAAATAACTAAGCGAACTTCCGCTTTCGCCAAGTTGTTGATGATGTTGGATACACACCGTCACAGTGGACTTATTGATCTTCGCTATTGATAAATCCTCCAAATATTCATTGCCTTACAAGAGCTCATGCACCTCATGGAAGCATTCTTGAAAGTAAAAAAAAAAAATAATAATTAGACAAAACAAAATCTGTAGGGTGTTTATTGTTATGTTTAAAAACTCCTACAACGTTAGGGCATTCTTTTCGTTCCTTCTTTTCGCACTCATTGTATTCGGATCTAGCGTAAGCGTTTGCTCTCACATTCCTTTTTTTAACCAGAAAGGATTTTAATCACTGTCTGGAGTATTTATCAATGTATATTTGCTAAAAATGATCAACAAAACCAATAAAAAATGAAAACATTTCAACGACACAATTAATGGTCAAACATTCTGTTACTTGTCATCCCCACTTTAGATACAAGCAATGCGAGCTCAACTGAACAAAGTGTTCAGAATTCAGAAGATCTTCTGCCGCGTGAACCCTGTCTACAGGCACTTGCCGCATTGAGGCATGCAAAATGGTTCCAGGTTTGTTTTCTAATATAAAATTGTTTTATTGCTATAAAAGTTATAATTTTACAGTATTTGTATCAAATGATATTTTTGTATAAAAAAAATTAAAAAAGAAACAAGAGATACTAAGGAATTTTTATAACTAAGCACGCCTTTAAACTGATTGCTTTCTCCTTCGATTAGTTTATAGTGTAGATAAATTTAATTTAGGATTTTGTTTGAATTTGTTTTGATTTTACTAACAATCATCCACTGTTTTGTATTTTCTTAAGATTTAATTCTCTGTAGAACTATAGCACTTTTACTTTCCTTTCAAAATATTTGATTTATTTCACACTATTTAATCTGCCCATATGTAACTATTTTCCACATACGAAAGCAAACAATTTTGCGATGATAACAAAAATGTGAAATATTGAATTGCTGTAGCACGACATAAATTTATCTCAATTTATCCCTCCAAGGCTTTTGGAAATCAAATTAAATTCAACATATTGGCGAACTTTAATCATAAACAAAGATATTGGCGCCAGAGAGAAGAATGGATTTTGATTAAATAACTTTATATATGTATCTATATTGTGAAATTCAATTTACTTGAAAGTATTAAAAATAATATGAGGTTCCAAGACACGAAATTATGTGACACGTTTTTGCAAGAGTACTATTACTTGACATATGAAAATTCTCTTGGAAGGAAAACTTCAACATCCCAAGAGTGAACGTTTTTTGAAACGTTTGATATTTTTTTAAAAAAATTAGTATACGGACATCATAAATCTACTAAGATGATCTCTGTTTATTCTGCCTCAATTCGAGTAATACTGTCAAACTCTTGGTGATCGACAGCAGTTCATACCTTTTTAAGGAAACTATATAAAATCCAGATGTTTTGTAAGTATCTTTCCATTACTACGTAGAATACTAAAACTCAGGAAAAAGGCAATCAGTTTAAACAGCAGTCCAAAACTCCAAAATGGAATGTATAAAGTATTTAATTTTTGTACGAGTTATATTTAAACTTTTATTTCAAGAAGAACATTTTCCAGCATTTTTACAAAGATTAATTAGTGCAAGAGAATCAAAATGATAATTTTCATATTGTTTGATAAATTCAGTTTCATGTAAATCCTAGCTAAACTCAAAGCACCTCCTTGCTTAAAGCATTAATTTGTTTAATTTGCCGGTTACAAGAAATGTTTGTAAACGAAAAAAATAAGTTAATATATCTGAATTGATTGAGGTGCATTGTGATGATCTAATTTTCGAACTACCTTTTAATTAATATCACCGTTTAGGCTAGGGTAACAGGTCTCCAGTCATGCATTATGGTGATGCGCATTTTGCGTGATTTGTGCCAACGATCAGCCAGCTGGCAGTGTCTTAATCAATGGGTAGGATGAGAAATTTTAATAGTTGAAAAAATTTAGTTAGTTGCTTGTTGTTTTATAGGCTTTGGAACTGTTAGTTGAAAAGGTAATTTCTTCGGCTGGAATTCCCTTGAGTCCCGGAGATTGCCTACGCCGTGTTATGGAAGCATTGTCGACGGGATTTGCATTAAATGGGCCTGGTATCTTGGATCCATGTGAAAAAGAACCTCATGATGCTCTTCAAGGGCTAAATAAACAACAAAGAGAGGATCTCACTGTCTCTGCCCAGCATAACCTTCGCCTAATTGCATTTAGGCAGATCTTCAAAGTAAGAAAGAAGGATATTTTAAAATGTACTTATTAATTTATAAAATTTAAAAAATTTCCTGAAAGTTTTACTTTATTTTTGGAAGCTACTTTATTGAAATAATCATTTTTAAATGTTCGTTTGTTTAAGCATTCCAAAAATTAATTCATATACAGGTTCTTGCCATGGACCCTTTACCTGCACCCAAATATCAGCCGAGGCCGTGGAAAGTGCAACATAACAACAGAAAGCGCAGACGCTCAGGAACTGAAGGTGATTATGAAGGTAAATTTCACACGAACGCTCAAATGTCTTCAAAACGTGAACAACATTAATTTAACCAACAAAAAAAACAAATCTAGGCGACGCTAAAATTAAGAAGGATGGGATGGAGTCCGGTGGGGAGAAAATGGAAACTGATGTGAAGTAAAAAATTTCCAATATATATATATATATATATACGTAGATGTAGCAGTAAGAATTGGATCACATTTTAAACAAGCAACAAGGAAACAACCGAAAAATCAATTTTAATCAATTTTTTTTGGCGTTATGACGCAGAAGTAACATGATCACTTTGAAGTATTGTATTTTTATTTCTCTAAATAAACATATTAATGTAATCCAACATGTTTCAGGTTTTTTATACCTTTTACTTTACGCTCCTAATCTTAAACATTGATTGAGTGATTTATTTGAACAGCTTTTCAATCAACGTATTACACGGATCTATTAATGCTTTTTCGAAATGTTAATTGCAATGAAATGAAAATAGAAAGCTATGAACACAATAAAGAATTAGTACGACGTGTGTAAGTTCTCTATAATTATCTTTTTATTAAAACCTTTTCTCGTAGTGCTCGTCGCTATCATATGTAGCACTGTGAATATTTTTATTACCACCGCAATTTTTCGGGAATCTTTAGAAAGTATGCTTTAGAAAATTAAAAGTTCCCGAAAAATTGAAGCGGTCCTAAAAATGTCCACATCACTGTATTTGTTCCCTTCAAGAGGGTTTTAAATGCATAATTTTTTCTTCGTTAAATAATTATTTGCATAATTATTTCGCTCATATTTTTTTAGAGCTGAAGCTTTTTGATATTTTATTTTTATTTGTTGATATTATTTACCAATCTCTTACGAAGATGATATAGAGCAAGAATTCGATTTATATTTTGGTGGACACTGGAAGATTGGTCACTCTGAGCCAAAGAAATATATCTGAACATACTCTTCAATTGTGTGAATTTCTAAGAAGAATTTTATGCACATGAAGCAATGCGGCGATAGTTCCTGTGGTTTATGATTGGCCAAGAATTAATCATAGATTTTAAGAAAATTAACCAAGAGTTTATTCTGTATACATAAATGCATGTATTTTATTTTTACATAAATATAAGCTATTGTGACTTTTATCGAGTATAAGTTTAAATCAGGGGTAAGAGCAAGAGTCGTAATCATATTACCATAAGAATTTCAGAAATATCGTCACAGCAGCCAATATTCATAACTGAATTGACAACATAAAATCAAACTCAAATAAACGTTTAAACGAAAGACGATAACAAAGAGAAGAATCTAAAAATCGAAACGAATCTATGTTGTGTATTTGATTTGCATTTGTATCTCGTTTATTGGTTTCATTTTCAAGAGTTAAGATAAGGCTTCAGATAAAATTGGCCAGTAAATCAAAAACTTTATAAATTGTAATGGGTACACTATCACGATTTTGCATAAAATGTACTGAGTGTGCGATGCTTAACTATAATTTTATAGTCTTTTATTCCTCGGCTAGTAATTTTCATTATGAGCAATTATTTTTTTAAATAGTATTAATCTGTGACGTTGAAATGAAAGAAGATAGAAATGTTTGAGCTAAGTTTGCTGGGTTAGATTTGCACATTACGTAAATAAAAGTGTTTCGATTTTTTCTTTATTACAATATCGATCGTTTCTGATTGACTAATTTATGCGCCATCATGTGTTAAATTCAATACTTCAGGAAAGATTATTGTCACCTATGTATAGGACTCGACTGTATGAAAACTTATCATTTAAGTAAAAAATTAAATGGGCAAAACGCTATAGCCAATCATGTACAATAATCATCAATAATTTATGGATTTTAAAAAACTTGGGAAGCTCTTTAAGAAAATGGCAACTTTCGATGATGGTCTATAAATAAAAACGCTATCCTGCTGTGTCAGCTTTTATTCGTAAATAAATTTGAAAATTTGATTAGAAGAAGGCACATGAAAGTGGATAACATATCTACCTAAGGTTACACATATATCACAGATGAGGGTTTTTGAACAAGAAAGAATGTTTTACAGCAGTGCGGCTATAAGCCCATAAAGTAATACTATTATAGCCAGACCAAAGCCATCGATTCTGCGACAGCATCCGGAAGCACTAGGAAAGTGATGTATGTTGGTAGCCTCATCTATCGCTTTTGTGCTGGATTCTCTGGTTTCATTATTAATTCCATTAAAAGGTGCTTCCACAGCAATTTCCTCGGAAGCTTCTTTCATATGGTCCTCGTTGGATCCATTTCCTGACATTTCGCTATAGTCCTCGTCATCGCTGAGATCGATAGTCTGTTCTAAATCTGTAGTTTGATGATGATGGGGCTTCATTTGGTTGGATAAGGGAGTATCCGACATTTTTCCATTGCATAGATCATGGGTACAGAAGCAATAAGTCACCCCGTTCGCTACCTGGCAGTCGTCTATTTGGAGTGTGTCACAGTTCCGCGACACCTGGTTACCTAATAGAATGCAAATTAAATTTTAGATGAAAGATTAACGATAAATTGCTCACGTGCCTGAGCACAGATGGGGAGGGGTGGGGTGGTGGTTTCGCTTTAACTCTCTTACCTTGTTTCTGTGTCGTGCAGCTGACGAATTCGCTGGAACATTCGACGATGAATCGCCCTAGAGCCCTTTGGTCGTCGGTGGCTTCATCAAATTCACGGCATGGCATCACACTCCCGCCGGATTGGTGAAGGGTGCTCGGCTCACCACAGGTGTAGCATTTTAGACAGGTCGACTGATTTACTGTTTGGAGTAAAAAGCAATTACAGATTCAT
The DNA here is from genome assembly GCA_933228815.1 of Machimus atricapillus. Lineage (NCBI taxonomy): Eukaryota > Metazoa > Arthropoda > Insecta > Diptera > Asilidae > Machimus > Machimus atricapillus. Next base: position 12,747,613 of record OW121785.1, read on the forward strand.
GGGGCTATCACTGGACATTTAACAGGCGTTAGCTTATATTAGACTAGCACCAGCTAGAACTAATTTAAATTCAAATTAAATCGAATTTAGTCTAGGTGTGATGGACCCACCAGGGCATCCCAATGGGACTCTGAGAACATACACGTGGACTGCCCGTTGGGAACTCCCTGATTCAACAGGCATTATAAATTTTAAATGGGTGTAGAAGGTCAGAAAAAGGTTTATTTGCAAAGTTGTAGTATTGGGGGGTTTTGTATTTTTGTTTTTAGAAACTAAACAACAGTTGGTATATCATTGGTTCTAAACTACTTAACTTCAATTAATTTTTTCGTTCAAAGTGTTAAAATAATTCCTTTAGAAAAGTAAGAATTTTAGAAACTTGATTCAAAAATCCAAAAATAAGATTTTCGATTCCAGTGTAATTCATTATAGGGATGATATAGTAATTCTAAAATATTTCTAAGGAACAGGTAAAATGAAAATGTTTTTAATGAATGAAACTATGCGAGACTTTACCTACTCGCATTTACAAAAATTTTTATTGTGGGTATAAGTAATATAAATTAAATATATACTCATTTATCTTTTGAGTCAGCCTGACTGATTTACTGTTTGGAATAAAAAGCAATTACAGATTCATGGTGCTATCACTGGAAACACTTAATAGGCGTTAGCTTACATTAGAACCAATTTAAATTCAAATCAAAATCGAATTCAGTCGAGGTGTGATGGACCCACGAGGGCACCTTAGGGCCTCGAAGACACCTGGTTTTTAGACATGCATGAGCGCTGCCCGCGAACAACTTCTAGATTCAACAGGCAGATAAATCTTAAGAAAACATTCCTGCGATTGAACACGCCAGATAAGAGTGGGCCATTAGCTGGGGCGATAGTGGAGGGCGCGACTTGGCCCTTCGCGACTGAACTATATTTTCTTATTTTATTTTTTTTTTTTTTTCCTTTTGCTCCCGCCGTGACTCAGCATCTACTCAGCGTTTTTACAGCGAAACCGGGCGACATTTAAGTAATTTATTGCCTTAATGCCGCAATTTAAAGGTAATTTACCGCAGATTGCTTTAATATGCTCTAGAAGTACGGAAGGGACCGCTGGCCGTTTTTGTCTTCGTCTCATTGCTCTAATAAGGGGCCCCTGGGCTAATCTGTCGGCGAAAGGCGAAAGGAGTTAACTCCCAAAGGGCCTTTTCTTTTTAATGACTTCAGTTTGTTTGTCGCCGGTGTTTTAATCCGGCTTGATGGTCGACCAAATATTGGTAGTTGCGGCTGCTTAGGGTTTTTATTGCATCACTTATTATGTTGTCAGCCAGACTAATCAGAAAGAAATATTTCCGTTGCCACAGTCAGGGTCAGGGCTTTTATCACAGAGTGTAGGTCATTTTCGGCTTCGTAAGGTGTTGTCTTTGATCGCTTTATTCAATACCATGTAAGCGGGAATTATGAAATTTTTCAATTTTTAAGTAAGGGACTAGGTGTTTTGTGATATTTGGTTAGTTTTTTAGAGGGTATAACACAATATTTATAAACTCATCGTATAACCTTTCAAGAGATAATATATGGAATTGCCCAGCTTTCAATTGAGTCGTTGAGAATCATAGTGGCTTAATTCAACAACTTTTAAGAATTCAATTAAGACTAAAATCATATCACTCATCTTGTTAAGATACCATACGCCACTATGATTTTCAGCGGCTCAATTATTTAAAATATTTTACCACGATCTTATTAACTTGCTTTCTTGTCTGTCTGTTCAGTATAAATTTTGAATCGATTTTAAACTTAAGCTACAAACTTAAAACTCAGGACTGGATGGTAATGCATTTAACATTTTTTAGTTTGTTTTAGAAACGTAGTATATTAAACATATAAATAATTATTTTATTTAAGTATTTAAAAAATTATTGTATTAAAAAACAATTCTTTTTCAAACACGTTCATTTTAAAATCAAGTGCGTGTAGGTTAATTGTGTTAATAGCCAACTATGTACGTTGTTAGTAAACCAAAATTATTCATCAATATGTATATAAATTATATTGAAGCAAAACGACTTTCAGAAACATATCAATTGCATTTTTAGAAAATCTACTTCCGTAAGGTTTTTACTATCTGTTTGGAACAAAATAGCTCTAAAAAAACCGATTACAATTTGTTTTTCTCATATCCGTCATAGTCATAAATTTCAAAAAAAGAAACCAAACAGCCTAAAATATATACCCTTAACTCGACATAAGCTAATTTTTCTGAATGAAATGATATCAGTTCAATTTTATTTATAATTAAATTTATTACTGAACAGACACACCATAAATTATTTTTACTTCCCAATTTAAGTTTTTAAAATTTTACAAAAATAGAGGTTATCGACTTTGACCTTTGATTCTAAAGTGTTGAAAGTAATTTAGTTATCGACTTTGTACTATTTAGGCTTACAATTTTTGAGGATATTAAAGTTATCAAAAAATTTATTTTAAAAACTTTTATTCGTAATGGAACTCGTGTGAAAACACACTTGAAATTCTTTACATATCTCAAGTTTGAATATTTTTGTGTGAAAGGAACAGTGCCGATAAAAGGCTTATTTTCAATTTAATAATATGTAAACAATGGAAAAATGCGTCGTTTTCGATTATTGAAGTTCAATAGAGTAAACCATATTTTTATCTCAGCGAGCAATACATCATAAAAAAAATATACATATCAATCGAGAAATGCCCTCAAGACGTGAATATTGCAATTCACATTTTCCTGTCGATAGTACGATTTAAATTGCAAATTTGACACATTGTGAGGGGATATCGATCCAATAAATGTGGCTTAAATGGCTTACTGCCAAAAGCCTTACCCTTGTAGAACAATGAGGAACATTTTCCGGAAATGTTACCGCCTGAAGCGTTATTTTCACATATCACCGGAGAGAATGAAGTGATATCTTATCACCTAAGCGTTATCTCCCTCCGATTTGGATCGAACGTTCGATAAACTTAAATACTTGTCCATCGAGACGTAGTCTACATATCTTGCATATCTTTGGTTCGCTTCATATTAAAATTATTCAAAAAATGAATGAAAATAAAAATAAAAAAAAAACCATCGCAGAGCTGCGGGGAGTGTAATGAGCTCGAAATAATTAAGAGGAACAACCAGTTTGGTTGGATTATTAGAGAAGCGTTTCCGTGATAGACGGCGTCAATTTATGATGAAGTTAAATCCGGACAGTACCCTACAAAGTAACTCTTCCACATCTGCTACATCCTATAAATTGCAAAATTGATGTAAATTTAAAATTGAGTGGTACATCAACCAGAAGAATTGTCTAAAAGAAGCATCTGGTGAGCGTGAAGGCACGCCTATCAGCCCAGACATCCGAAGTGACATGATTGACTTCGACATCTGAGCATGATACACGGCACAAGCATCTGGTCGCCAATCTGTGCTTTAGGAAAAACCCGCGAATGTACCGAATGTTGCAAAAGAGGCCGAATGCCGCCAGTTCAACATAAGAAGATGAATGTCGAGGCAGATCAGCTTTTTTCTCGCAGTTTCTTATACCAAAAAAAAAAAAAAAAATTTTTTTTTTGCCATCTTTTATTTTAGTCTCGTCCTCGGAATCTCAAGCTGAGCATGAACTAAGGAGGATTTTTTATTAAAAGGGCGAATTTCCTTTTTTCTATATAAATTCTGGTGGTGCAACAGGCTGTGATAGAATTACTTCTACTAAGGGTTCTGAAAACGAAATGAAATGCGGAGCACGATATAAAACGTGAAACGTTTTATGATTCAACTTTCAGGCCCATTAAAATTGAATAAGATGCTCGTCCGGATTGATCTTGTCTGGCATGCCTTTCCTTCCAATCTTTCTGGGTGCATTTAATTGGACCAAACAGATGATAGCATCATCAGTCAGCAATATTTTGGAAAGGAAGAGAAAAATGTTTCACTGGGTATCGAATAACACGGCCTTCGAAATTTATATGTACCATCATCCCTCCCAGGGGTTCCGTAGAGAGAAACATACATCGCGATGATTGCATCCGATATAAATCGATGTGGCCCTACATTAAAAAAAAATACGTAAGTATCCTACCACTCGGATTGTGGCGTCAGTAAGCGACTTTTTTTGTGGGAAATAATATTTTATTGCGGACCCTGTAAATCAGAATATCTGAGAAGCTACTTATAATTCACGATTTCCATTACTGGGAACGTCGAGTGTCATGCTTTTTGGATAATTTCTTTTTATCTTGGATTGAAACAAAATTTTTTCTTTCTTTTATGGTTACTTGGTTTGCGTGTCCAATGTCTTTTTGAATTAATTGAGATGAAAAAATGTTTTTTACAAAAAAAAAAATACTGTATAATGATATGTAAATAATTGATTGATTGGCTCTTTAAAAGCGCAGTCGGGACTCACTACAACTCACTACAATATGTAGATATCGTCGTTTTACTAAAAGTTTTTTCTTATTCAGAAATTCAGAAAAAAACTTTATTATGATTTTTACAATAAATTAAGTGGACGATGCATTTTTGGAATTAAATGATTTACGTAAATATAAAGCTGCCGCTTAATTACAATATTGTAACGATTTCCGATTGAATCATGCCGCGCCGGGATACATATATTTGAGAACCTTTTAAAAGTCTGTTTCACTTCACGTAGAGGGTATTATTTTTTAACTTTTCATTATAAAGTGAAAAAAAATTAGAAATACTAGTTAATCTTTCAATCCCCTAATATTTACAAAATTATTTTGTTTTAGGACCACTTCAATGTTTCGGGAACTTTTAATTTTCTGAAGCATACTCTCTTTAGATTCCACAGGGGAGGGAAATCAGTTCAGGACTAAATTTAAATCTAAAAGTATCCTTTTCCATTGATTTTACCCCCTCTGTCCAACTTAAAAAAGGGTATGATTCGGAAAATTAAAGGTTCCCGAAGAATTGGAGTGGTCTTAAAAATAGTCACAGTACGGTATTGCTGTTTTAACTACTAATACAATTAGTAATATGAAAATAAACGAAAATAATTATTGTATTTCTAGTCTTTTTTTCAGTGCAGTGAAGGAATTTAATATTTCGCTTTGGATCATATTCAATTTCAAATAAGAAAAATATTATTTTCTTTATTATTGTTAAATGTTAAAGTTTTTAACCTTGTAATGTTATTTATTTTGGAAAACAATGCTTGGGTCAATGTACTCACTAATGTGTATAATATTTTGTTATTACGGCAGCTTTAAAAAACTTTTCAATGTTGCGATATGTATTTTATTGATTATTCAAGCTGAAAAGCAACTTACTCATTCTCATTTTATTGCAGTTAAACTATGTGGTTTTATTAAAAAAAAATAGCTGTTTATCAACATTTTATTGCATGGGTTATTGCTTCATAGCTAACTCGAGTGTAAATTACTGCTTTTGATCGCAAAGAATTATATTTTTAATCTAATGGTGTAGATCTACATAACAGCTCACATAAAACGAACAAAAGGATAAGTTACGTTCTAATAACCCACCTTTTGTCGTGATTCAAAGATTTCATTACTGTCGAAACTATGTATTTGTTACACTCGATCTATTTTCGTCGGAATGTTTTTCTAACAAAGATAAATATGTTTTCGTGTCAACGGCTAGAATATCTATAGAATATTCTCTTCGGTGAATTAATCTTCAAGATCAATCAGTGAGGGGGTTAATTTGCCTTTCAAATCCATACCAAGTTACGGCTGGCGTTGGAAATCTTCACAAGATTTTTTACATGATCTTCACACGTTTGACCTGTGAATGCAGATTGCGTTGCCCAAGCCTATTTTATTCTACTCAGCATTGGTAAGAATTAATGACGGGAAGATTTATTACAAAAAATTTAGCTTGATTAGACGAATTGGCATAATCACCGTCGAGGTAACATGATAATATCCTCGTTTAGTACGATCGTCTGTTCTAGATCATTCATATAGTTCTAGTCAGGGGCTAGTCTAGCCAATGGCATTCTTCCGCTGGAGGCTGCAATTGAGGTCTATGGGTCTATAAGTACTATGTTTATGTGAGCGGCTCGTGTAAATGAATAGTTTGCTTCCTCGTTAAGGCGCAGCCGCAGCACGCTAATGCATTAGTAATGCTACCAGAAAATTGCATAACAAAAAAGGAGAAACATCCGAACATATTAATTCTTTTGTACAGCTGAAATGAGCGTTAATTGCATACCTCGGAGAACAATAAGCAGGGCAACTAGCAAAAACGGCCGGCCCATGATAGAAGCAAATTATGGTGCCCTAAAGGGCTCAACAGTCAGGCAATAAATCGTCCAAAGGGGCCACTGCACTTTTCGTTTTGAACATTTGCCATTTCAGGCCTCGAATATCATTAGAATTATTTAATATGCACTTAAAATTAAACAAAATTCGTCTATAAACAAAAAACACCCGCGAAAATTTGAATCTCGTAAAAACACGAAAATATTTTTTTTTAACTGATATTCACTTTGAACAGTCCCTGCGCATTCGATGTCCGTTTTTGCAGCACGCAGCAAACACTTCCACGAAGGAACCAACCGAAAGTGAAATAGCTGCCGCAGCCGCGAGGTTTTCGCTGCCGTTGAATGCGCGTGTTTGAAGAGAACGCAGCACGCGGTCGGCAGTTGAAGAGATGCTTCTCTCTTAAATTTAAAATGGTGAAGAGACAAAATTGAGCTTTTAACACTGCCGTCGCGACGGTGAAAATTTTTCAAGTATCGTCCAACAGTCGACGCGAAGGTAGATGATGAGGTAGGTACATTTTCCTGGTTAGTTTTTCTAATCGTAAATGTACGTAATCTGATACTTTTCGTAACTATTAAAAATTTATTGACTAAAATAAAATCCTATCCAAATTATAATCAATTCTTAACACTTTCACTAAATTTTATTATACGGCAATAAAATCGAAAAACAATGTAAACAATTTAAAGATATTTAAAAAAAATATAGACAGAAATAGAAGAATTTTAATCTCATCATAAAATGTTGTATCACAACATACATATGTATGTACATATGTAATAGGCGCAAAAAATGTATGCGAACCGTAATACCGATTTTAAAATAATCGTATGGTGCACAAAGTACCTACACTTAGGATTAGAAGACATTCAACAATAAAAACACTCCATAAAAGCTATATATTTTGAGCGCAATTTGCCTCTACTTTCAGTAAAAATAACAATTCCTTTTAATACAATACAATTTCCTTTTTTCATTCTAAAGGATGTTCTGTTCTGTGTATATAATTTCCTTCGTGTTTCCTTGTAGCACATCCTCTTAATGGATAATTCTGTCATGATAAAATGTAGTTAAATGATCCTATTACGAGGGTTTGAAAATTCTTTTCAAATGAATTCTTTGAAATATTCAGCATGAATTTTTTAATAGGAACTACAGCAGATAAAAATACATATGTATGTAGAATGGTCAGAAATTTTAGTTTTCTTTGAGAGTCTTTGCAAAAAACTTTAATTAGCGATACCAGATATTCTGGTTAGAATAAATAACATAATTAAAATCTTTGCAATTCCACGAAGAATACATAAAAGGTTTCTAAAACATGAATTAATTATGCATCATCTTTTACGTTTCAAGTCTGAAAAGGGCATATGTCTGATGTTGCTGAAGTGTACCTTTTCCAAAGGTCTTTCAAATCCACACAATCCTCACCTATTTTTGGCCATTAATCATTTTAAGGTTTGCATCGTTCCTATACAATAAATGCGATGTAGAAGTACACATAAAATAAAATCCTTCTCGAAAATAAACTTTAAGCCATTGATATTAAAGTGCATACTTACGTTACGTAAACATTTCGTATTTTTATGAGCATACAAAACAACAATTGACCTGTAAAAGAGAATTTATGAATTTTATTTGCGCAAATAACCAAAATTGACTGTCCATCATAAGTCAAAACAAATGATGAATGAAAATTTTTCTACTCCGCTTGGATGCGATGACCTCAATAGCTTTATCCAGAATTATGTCAGTTAAACAAGTAAAGAAAGGTACCAATTTGCCCGGTATGAATTTCTTTGAAATGTGAAAATCAGGGAGGAGAAAAGTTAAGTTTTGTATCCTTTTTTTAAGACGGTAACATTCTTCTTGCATGTTTAGAATGAATGAAGGTAAATCAAATCCTCGTAAAATTTTAAGATGCGTAATTAGTTTTCAGCTTTCTGTTAGAGAAATTGCTTTTTCGTTTATTAAACGATCGATTGGCTTTTGAAAGAGTCTTAATCACATACATATATGAATGCTTAAAAATTGCATGAATATGAAAATAAGCTGTCGGACTATGCGTGGGCGTTATTTAGAAATTTTTTGTTTGTTTGCGTTTCTCTTGTGGCGATTAAAAAAGTGATTCCCGTAGCGGGGATCGAACCTGGGCTTCCTAAAATATTTTTACTCACGGTATACCGTGATTTTTACTCATGAATATAATTCACACTTCGAAATGGCAAAACGTGAATAAAAGCCAGCAGAAGTAAATAAAGAATATAAAAGCAATCGTGGTCAATTCGAATTTATGACATTTTGCAAAAATGGTGAGGAGCACCTCTTGCTTCCGTTAAAAGACTACACCTTGCTGAATTTTTTGTTGCAAGCCTATAGCGGATTCTTCACCATTTCTGCAAAATGTCATAAACTCGAATTGACCACGATTGCTTTTATATTCTTTATTTACTTCTGGCTTTTATTCACGTTTTGCCATTTCGAAATGTGAATTATATTCATGAGTAAAAATCACGGTATACCGTGAGTAAAAATATTTTAGGAGGCCCAGGTTCGATCCCCGCTACGGGAATCACTTTATTAATCGCCACAAGAGAAACGCAAAGAAACAAAAAATTTCTAAATAACGCCCACGCATAGTCCGACAGTGATTAAGACTCTTTCAAAAGCCAATAGATCGTTTAATAAACGAAAAAGCAATTTCTTAAATAAAGAATATAAAAGCAATCGTGGTCAATACGAGGTCACGATATTTTACAAAAATGGTGAGGAGCACCTCTTGCTTCCGTTAAAAGACTACACCATGTTGAATGTTTTGTTGGAAGCCTATAGGGGATTCTATGCAAAATTTTGTAATTTGCAAAATTTTGTAATTTTGCATAGAATTCCCTATAGGCTTCCAACTTCGGCTTCAACTCGGTGTAGTCTTTTAACGGAAGCAAGACCTACTCCTCACCATTTGTAAAGGATGTCATGTGCTTGTATTGACCACGATTTCTTTCCCATTTATTTCATAACGATTCATCTTTTCGAGGGCGAGCTGGACATTGTCGGGATCCTCAAATTCAACAATTCCACAGCCCGGCTTGCCACGCTCGTCGGTAAACAGATTAACGTATTCCACACTACCGACGACCCGTCGGAAAAGGTCCTTAAGGTCCTGCCACTGATAATCGTAGGGAATATTTGAGACCTAAATCCGGCAGTTTCGGTGCTCTCTGCTCCTGTCCGTACCATCGTCGCCGGCGGCGTCTGAGAATCGGGTCCCGCGCTGACCACTATACCGCGACGATCCCGCTTGGGTTCCTTGTTGTAAAAAAAAAAGAAAAAAGGAAGGGGAGTAATGTGGCGATTAAAAAAGTGATTCCCGTAGCGGGGATCGAACCTGGGCCTTCTAAAATATTTTGCTTATGAATATAATTAACATTTTGCCATTTCGAAATGTGAATTATATTCATAAGTAAAATATTGCAGGAGGCCCAGCTTCGATCCCCGCTACGGTAATTACTTTTTTAATCGCCACACTCTTTTATCTACTGAAAGCTAAATATTTACATTGTAAGGTGTTAGACTACAAAGCGGAAAGTGTGAAATTTCTAATTTTTTTTTTTCAATCTGAAATTTAACATTACCCATTAAGTGAAAGGTCTTTACAATCGAAAATATTTGTGGATTCTTCATCTTAATTCACTTTCACAACCATTTGACTGTTATTTTACAATATACGTAGTATGTATGTACTTTTTTAAACAAACTCCTAAATATATTGTAATAGGTATAGAATTTTAACAAATTAATGTGGTGATTAAAGAAAGAGTAAGGCACCAAAATTCTATGTACATTATTAAAGGTCTTTGATTCAATTCTTTTAAGAATTTCTTTCTTAAATAAAATTAAGACATCGTCTTTCGATAATAAATATTTTATAACCCTTGACCTTTCCCAAGATAAATTCAACAAATTTGTCTTTATCGAACGAAGGCACGCAATCAGAGATGGCTTTAAAAGTTAATTTTTACAGCCGCTTATAGTGGTTTGCCATGTCTCGTTTATGTCAAGCACTATAAATCCGGGCGTTTTATCGCCCATATACTTCTATTAGTCAGTTTTAATCCTATTTTGCTATGATTTAGGAGGAAACGACGGGACCTATAACAACAAAACATTATCCCGTAGGCTGGGACATTATGTGTCTGTTATAGGGATAGTGTATAAGTATACTGTGTATAGAGTAGCACATATTATACATATAGCCGCATTTTCCAAGAAGTGTGGATCTCTCTCATTACCATTTTATATTTGTGTCTTAAAAAGCCTTCTTGATATGGGCTGGGTGTCCAAAGATCTTGCACTTAACGCGCGTCTCGGAATCCCATAGTCTCATATTTGCAAATTCCGACTGAGTTTGGACTCGTTCTGGTGTTGACATCGATGCGCCTGTCCATCTAAAACTAGTCGGGGACTAACAAGCAAGTGCTATGTGTCAATTAGCAAGTAGTCAGCTATTTGCTGTTGTGATTACGCAAACATTGTACACCCCACACCGGGGGCTTCCGTCGGTTTTTATCCTTTGCTCAAACAGGAGACAACGACAACGGCAGGCGGCGGACGGACGAACGAACGAAAAGAGGCTCTGCCTGGAGCTGGCTCATTTGCGAACCGAGTGCTAACGTGCCGAGCCAGCGCTAGGACCAGTGCTAATAAATGTGCGGATTTTGTAATTTTGCATACGCTCACTGAAATGGAGGGGGATTAATTTATAGACGGGCTCCAACCGTCGACCTCTCGAACATATTTTACTTAAACACGGTGTTACGTGCTATGGAGCGTGCTGTGCCAACTCGATCAGGGAATCCGACACTATATATGCACTTAAATGCAATTCTAAGAATCGGGTCTTGAGAAACGAAAAAATAATGATTTTTCACGCCTCACACGACCTCTAATCGAATTTTCCCAAGCTGTACGGAGACTAATGGACCAAATGTATCAGATGTTATCGTGTGTGGGCGATAAAATCGTCGTTTGTAGCTCGACACGTCGTCTTTGCTATGGGTAAAGTGATTTCTCAGGTTTGAATCGGGGGCTCAAGTTGGATTTTGTTGTTGCTGCGAATAGCCTAAATCCGAAAACGAGAAAGTTTTTAACGAAAAGATATAACGTACTGAGTCTGGTATGGGCGCGGGTAAACTAACAAATTTAAGAATTATGTAAATTTTCGTCTCTTGGTGCTATGTCAACTGACCGGCTACTTTGTTACCGGTGAACGGAATTGATGTGGGAAATGGTCTAAACCGTGGTAATTACTTTCTTGTGCCACTGCAACGACGACGGAGTCTGTTCGTCTCTGACGTGATGCCGGACTACTGGGAAACTACCGATCGAAATTTGCATTTTTGGGGATTTATCGAATCACTTCTTCCTTCAGGAAATATTTATGGTCGTACTATTGTTGAGAAACTATTGACATTAAGCAAATGTTTGCTTCTGGGGAGATTCCATTATTTATAGAGTCGAATTAGAGGATAAGCTTCCTTTCAATTAGAATTCGAGTAACATGCACATTAATTTTCAAAAAATATGATATTTACATATACATATACATATACAGAATTTCGGTTTTTCATAAGTATAACGTGAAATTACTAAAACAAAATTTTATTTGACTTGATTTTCCAAGTAATGTTTTATAGCCACTTGGGATATTTTCTTTAAAATAAAACTTTCTTTCGTTACTAAGTAGCTGTGTGCCCCGGTGACTTTTATTTACAAGCAGAGGTTTAAACAACAATTTTCGTATTTCTACCTTAAAAATGTTGAACTTCCATAAAATTTTTAATTCCCTTAATTAGGGGATCAGGGAATAAATTTTCAAAAATCACTGTTAAAGTTTTATTGAGTAATGAGTAGGTTGGAAATTATCTTCGCCAACTCGCCAGCTAAGAAAAAAAACTTCTTACAAACAGAAATAGAAATTGAATAGACATATGTAGGTATGTATATTTTAAAGATGATATATAAAAAACATTATAAACATTAAGAGACACACAGTTACAGCTGAAATCTGAGTTCATTTGTACTCCAACGGAAATTACTTTCGGTTTTAATAATTTTTTCCAATTTTTTTATTCTAGCCATTACATGAAGAAACGTTAAAAGAAAGGAAAAGTTTAAACGACTCTTTCTACAAAGAGTTATTTTAAATCTCAATATTATGCACCATATCTACGCAAGAAAATACATGTATGTACATATGTATGTATGTACCGATTCAAGTAGGGAGCTCTGGTAGGTGAATTTGATGAGCCATAACTCATCGAGTTTCTGATTTTTATGATACTGTTTTGAATATTATTGCTTTAAAAAGCGAAATAAAACGACGGAATAAAAGAAAAGTTTTTAATTGCGTTCTGCATTAAAACATTAATATGTTTCGAAAAAAAAGAAGTTTTTAATGCAGTTCAACATTTAATATTTTTGAGAATAGAATTTAAAATCGAATTGTCACAGATAAAATTTTGCAATTCTAATATTTGAATAAAATTAAAATAAATATATCAAATATTTTTATGGGATTTTTCACTTTATAGGTTACTTTATATGGGAACTGTTATGAAAATATAAATACATATGTATGTACATACATGGGTTGGGTTAGGTCATAAATTCAAAAACTATTGTATAGAATTTCTCTTGGCTTCGACACTGACCTTAAGTTCGTTGAGGAGCGTACAAGTTATAAAGTCATCTCATAAATCCGCTGAGTTATTAGTTGTTTGTTCGATTCCAATAGAAAATCGATACTATTCTGATTAAAAGTTTATTGGATTTTAGATACATATAAAATCAGTTTTAATGCCTGACCACAACGAAACTGCTTGATAACCGCCTCAATGGCTCAATTCCTCCACAATGGCCCTGGGGAATCGGGAGGGCCTTGAGAGCGGCACAGACCAGAGGAAGAGTACACCTCTGGCGACAACTTAATTTCGGTCCATTATTTGACTTATTATCAATAAAGATGAGCCATGAATGCATCGTTAATGATGTTTTAGAGGATATTAATCATCCATGACCGAGTGGCCGAGCCACGGGGAAACACACTCAGCCTCGGCGGGACGGCACGCTGCTGGCTCAAAGGCACCGTCTGCTTCAAAAGTTAAACGAGCCATTGAGGCCCTTTCAGGCGACAAAGCCCGGCGACAGGCACTCTACCAGGTGAATTCAGGTGGCAAGGAGTGGAACGCTTCTAGACCTTCTCCTTCACTTCAGGGAAATTAATCAAATTTAAGCGAGTTTTGTTTCTCGTGTGAACCTTGTCATCTGCATGGAAATTAATTATTCGCAGGACATGAGTGCTCCATTTGCCCCCATGTAACCCACCACTCTAGCGGAACTGGGATATGGAGGACTTTTGGCGAAAATTGCCATAGGTACCTACGCAAAAATGAAAGGAAACCGAAAATTAATTGATATCGTCCCCACAGCAGGTGATGGATTAACGAATTAGTGGGATTGATTAGACCGATGATAGGGTGTGTCGTTATGAGAACATTCTTTGCTGAAAAATTGCTTCAATCTAAGTTCGGTCATTTTCTCGTCCAGAAGAAGGTCAATCATTTTTCCAATTTATAAGCACCCACATTTCATACCGTCAAATGATGTCTAAGCATTTCATTAGACCCAAATTTAGGTACCCGGGTATAAGCGGAAAGGAACAGGAAAAATGTCACCCAATATTTTATGTTCTAATCCCTTAATTTAGAAGTATTTAGATCCCGGTCTGACGACCGCATTACGTTCTGTAATTGAATCATATTAAATTGAAAGACCGATTGGTTAATTGAATTGCTTTCACCGAAACTGGGGATTTAGGAGGTCACAACATTCAGATTATTTGGGCAATCAATTTACTAAATTAGAATGTGGTCCTAAGGGTTAAAAGTTGAAACTAAACTTCAAATTAATTTAGGTCATGATGAAATTTGAGGGAATGTTTCATGTTCTCTATATCTACATTGCCAGATTTTATTTAGTTTCCATAGTATTAATGCTTAAAAGTTTCATTTTAATGTGGTCTAAAAATAAATTTGAGGTTTTTTTTATTACTATTTAGCCTCTAGCTAGAAAATGAAATTTTGATTTACGAGATAAATTATTATATTTTAAGGAGCAACATAAAATTAAAATTTTAAACAAATCAAATTTTTTGTTTTTCTTTAATACACTTAAAAATCTTAAAAATGATGTGCGAATGATTTTATAGTGACAAAATTTTTTAAATACTTATTTTCTGAGTTCGATATCTGATTTTAGCCGAATATTTTTAGAAAAAAATAGATAATGCATATCTTGTTAGGATGCCATTTACCAATATCATTTATTTTTATGATTTTGAATGTTGAAAAAATTTTGAACATCTGCCTTTAATTGGTCTTTCTCTAAATCGCACTTTACAAATTTAAAAATTAGTGTAAGGTAAAATTAAGACGGCGCCCACCTTGAAATTTGATTTTAGTTTTTATCATTTGCAAGTATTTTAATTTTTTCAAGACTTTGTGTTTTGAGTTAAGAATCTCAATTTAAGTTAAAACAGAAAAGATATCATATTAAAAGTTTTAGTGTACTGGGTAAGGGAATTCGTTTTATTTAGAAGTTGTATGAGATTAAAAGATGAAATTCAAAATTCTTGTCCCAGCAAGATATCTACACTTCTCTCTTCGGCCCACAGAAATTTTCAGCTGGAGCTACAGTGAACAAAAAGAAAAACCAGAATAAATTGATGGTTAATTAAAATTCAACTCAGCTGCAATTAATCAAAAAATTTCTTAAATTATAGCACGCAATTTCTCGGGGAATAAATCAGTGGGCCAGAACGTAGCAATTTCCTGTGGAATGGAAAAACCAACAAGGAAAAACCCACCAGATTTTAACCAAAAAGGGCCAAAATGCCAAGAAAGCCCTCGATACGTTTTTAATCCCCGACACGATCCCCGGGCCCGGGCAAGTCTTAGTCCTACGCTTCTTCTATTGGGTGACCTCTTCCCGATGCTCGTTGGCTGGCAGATGGTATCTTAATTAATAGAAGCCAATCGATTTATCTATCTGGACCAGTTGGATTAATTTATGGGAACGCATTCCAGAGACTCGGCGCCGCCTTTAATGTGGGACTAGGCGATATCGCATGACAATCTTTTCCGTGTATTTTGCGGGGGCGTCTTATCAGCAAACCCAGCTCCGATATCGAAGGGAATTATGCTGGGCCAGGAATAAGCTTTAATTATCGCCCGATAAACTGAGATATTGCACCCTCACCAGAAAATCAATAGCTTCATTATGAAAGGACCTTTAAACACATGTCTGGTGGGAAGGGGGTGTTTGTTCCGGGACGTGAGAGGACTCAAGTTATTACCTCGTTACGATGGAGCTCAGTCCTTGGCAAAATCCTCTTAAGACTCCCACAAATCTCGCCAGGTGAGCAGAGGAAAACACCTGCACATGAGCGGATCGATTAAAATTACGAGTTGTCGAAGATCAGGTGCGAGAGCACTGATGGTCGTATGCTGTTAAATTTTAATACTCGTGAAAATACCTCAGATAACTCATTCTAATAGCGCAACATTACAACGTAACTCGCTGGACACTGTCTGTGGTTTTTCTTAATATGTAATTTCTTTTGATACTAGTAGGCGAGAGCGGGACTAATGGAAAACGGCAGTCGTAAGATAAAACTGCGACTTGATTTCTCCATGAGTTCATATTGTGCCCGACCAAGAAGAGTACGTTCGCGGCTTATGGAAATGTTATTTGCTGGTTTATGCGTTTTTTATTGATCGAAATAGGCATTCCTACACCGGTCCAATTAGTGACGGAGCATTCAGAAAGGCTCCACCGGGGCCCCACATACCTCAGACTTGGTGTATGGAATGGAGTTTGAGTGACCGGTTCCTATAATTAAGAGCTCATTTCTTCTGGAGAATATTAAAATTGGATATTTTTAGATATCGTAAACGTAACTAGGACACCTTCCGTGACATTTTTGAAAGAATTAAAAAATCGACTGTAGGTTTTATTGTTTTTATAACCATAACCAATATGTGGGTTTTAGAAGGCGTGCCATGGAAGATTACCTAAATTTGTTTTTTTTTTTTAAAAACTTTACTGTGTTTTCTTTATAATTAAAATAAAAACAAGTTACCTTGAATAGTAATAATATCATACATATCTACATATAAAAAATTCACCATCTTGCATAAGAGCTCATAAATTTTAAAGGGCATGATTTCCATTTTATGTATTTCTTATGCTTTTTCGAAAAAGAAAATTAGTACCTATTAATTTTGAATGCAAATTATGATTTGAAGGAAATATTTTGATTTTTAAGAGTTATATGTTTTTAATTAATCGTTTTCTTTACTCGTTATATTTTCGCCTAAGTTAATTTCTTTTTTTTGCTTCAGAAACTATTGAAATATGTACTAAATTAAAGCTATATGAATTTACAAACAAAAGTTTTAAATTATCTCCTGTTTTCGAGAAAAATAGAATTAAAGAGGAAAATTAATGGAAAATTTGTAAATTGTAATCTTATCATCATCCAAACAAAATGATTATAAATATTAAATATAGCACTAGTCCCTAACAAAATTGATATTTGCTCTGGTAGTTGTCAACTCTAGCCTAAGCTTTATTTTTCACCCCTTTACGAGGCTCTTTAAACTATCCTTCATTAAACTTATTTTAAATATGTACATATTCCAATAATTTCTGTTGTAAAACTAAAGAATTAGTATTTATGAAATGATAAAAAATTTACCATATTTCACTCTCCCTCTTAAGTAGGACCCAATCTTAAGAATTTTAAGTATAACTATTAATTTTATACAAATTTAGATTAAGCTATAATATAACTATAAGACATTCTTCACCAAGACCAATTTCACCTTCAATTTGTCAACAAATATCTGATCAATGGACCCTGGTTAGTCTATGTAATTGCAATATATCGACTTACGTGCTTTGCGCATTTTGCTTACCTTACATGGTAATAAAAACAAAAATATAATTCTGCAGAAAATATAGCGACTAATCAGCACATTTAATCGGGCATAGTGTATAAATGCTGCAAGAATCAGACTTTGTCCTTCTCTCGGGTTCGGTCCACACCAGTGATTTTCTGATACTTCTACCTGGGGTTTAATCGACGCTGCGTACCGCGCAGGCTCGTTAATTAATTTAAAACTGCTGCGCGCGCAGCTCACTAGGCCAGATGGAGCACTAATGACTGGTGGTTCGGATCGAGGGATATCACAAAAAATCCACTTAATCCACTGGTTGATTACACGTTGTCCAGGGAACCTGTTCTGCACTAATAAACGCTGGGAAAGTGAGGTGCAGAGGTCCCTAGGGTGATGGGTATCTTTGTATCTTTTGGGCTGGTTACCTGGTTGAATGGCGTGCTTAAGGGAATCAAAAGGAGAGTTGGTTGTCTTTAGACCTTTCAATCTGGCGGAAGAACCGCGTTTTTCATAAAAACATTAATTAAAATCCTGTGCAGGACGTGATGAATGCATCGATAGTATTTTAATTAAGACTTATGGGGTGGTTTTTGGTTGCTTAACTCGAAAATTCAAAAGTTTTTTTTTTTTATAAATACGGTGATTTAAGGTGCTAACTCTGGTAAACAATGTTCTTGTTATCGGCGCCCTGATCTACATACAATGGCCAATTTAAAAGAATGTTTCAGGTGAAGAAGGGGGCTCCGGACTAAAAGGCATGTACAGGAAAACGTGCAACCATCTCATTGTGACCCGGACCCCGAAGGCATCTGTGGAATGTTAAAGAAATTGGATGACTTTAATTTTTTAACCTGAAGGACTGCTCTCAATGGGCTGGAAAAATGGCTTTCAAGAGAGAGTAAAAATTTCGCGTCTGTGTTTTTTCCACCGTAAAACTTCCGTAGAGCATGTCATTCATCACTGAAAATAAAAAAAAAAATGAAATGCTCGGTGACTTGGAAAGCATCCATGGGTCCCATTGACAAAAATTTATCACACGAAGGAATCCCGACAAAAGAAAATATCTCGTACTACAGACAATGATGGTCCTATGTTGGTTTTTAGGAGGGTAAGACGTATCACCTTAAGGGCGGGGTCGGTCGTCGACGTCGTTTCGTTTCGTTACGTGTGTGAAACTCATCGACAACGGCTAATCCCATTGACACCGTGTAATGTGGCTATGCTTTGAGTGATCAGCCAAATCGTTTCGGAGGTGATAAATTTAAAAAGTTTCAACAATGAGACGTGCTCACACGTGTCACGTCACCCCTGGCATCCCGTGTTGTGACATATGCTCACATTTTACCACCGTTCATTTATCCCAGCTATTTGATAGCTCCCAGGGACTACCCTTGTTTGTCAGAGTCACACGAAAAACACCCCCGCAGCCAGTCTGTTAACACTCTGCTCGCGCTAATGGATGGTGACTTCATTGAAATCGGGGATAATGGCAAATTCAGCGCGGATTTTTATCTTCCTGATTTCAATTTTTCAAATTGCTTTGTAAAATTGAGTAGAATGGGCGGGGAGTTTGGAATTTTATAGGTTCCTTCCTTGGGTATTCCACCGCGGTATTCGTTTGATTGAAAGGATCGCAGCTGGCGCCTGAAGAGCGTCCGATTTACGCAAGAATCCAAAGAATGTTAATTAAATTTATCAAGCGGGAAACGGAGAGCAAAGAAGCATTTAAGAATTGCTTATATACTGCAGTTTTCTGATAGAAATCCAGATGGAATTGAATAAAAATACGAAATACTGTGTACTTCCTGGGTATGCAAAGAAGGGATTGAAATTTTATTGAAAAGAGATTCAAAAGTAGTTTGTCGGTATACCTTTTTATACCTTCCATCCATTAATAAAATTACACTGATTACACGTATACACCAACTTTACATCAGCTCGAAATTGGATTCTTTTGACTCAAATACTATTGCATATCAAGGGAAATTTGTTTTCCTGAAAAGTACAAGGCCTTAACATCTTCAGGGATACCTTGACTTGTTATTCATCTTTAGATTAGAATTATTTTTCTTAAAAAGAAATTATAATCTGTTAAACAACTTCGAGATATATTTTAAAATTCTGTTCATTTTCTCAGTAGTTTGGTTTTTTTGAAATTGCCGTTTTAAAATTTTGCATTATTTCATTGTAATATGATTTTTATTGCCTTTTTAAATATAAATTTAAATCAATGGCAAACGAGAATCCTAATATATTTTCATATAACTACATTGTACAATAGCACCAAGTGTTTAATAAATCTAAATCCAATAAATAGTTTATTACTTAGTTAAGTGAGTAATCAATTTAATTGATTCATGAAGGCAATAATTCGTTGATTTTAATAGGTGTATTAAATTAATGGTGGAAAAACGAAGTACCTCATAGAAAAAATAGTACGGCGGAACTAGAAGGTAAATAGACATTAAAAATTATGAGAGTTGCAACTGCCTATTTTTTGGGCTCGGTATTCAATTTGTGGTAAATTAAGTAATGGTTTTGATAAACAAATTTTTGTAATTTACTCGTCAAAATGAATGAACATATTTCTCTTGATTAATATTGAATAATATTTTATTTATGTAGGTAGGTACCTAAATAAAAATTGCTAAGAAAAAATGTTGATATCTGTAATTAGACTACACACTGTGATTTATATTCTACGTTACATTTTTCACGTTTTGTTTGTAACAAAAACTTTAAAATTAATCTCCACCTAAGGTTGCTAGTTAATTTCAAGTCAATACTAGAAGAAGGGGAAGGAAGAGGGTTTACTTAAGCCTTCTACAAAAAAATACACCCACTATGGTGCGAAAGAAAAAGATTATGTCACAATCATTAAAATTCGCGATATGGATCAAAAACAATTTCATGAAAGGCACATTTTGGCGAATAATTCAAATCAGCCTTTTCTCGTTGAAACTGATCTTGATAAATCCAGTAATTATAAGCTATGTAAATTGAAATATCGAAATTAACTGACATGTGCTAAAACAAAAAGCGCAATTCCGGGGGGTCTTAGAAGTTAATCCTCTGCGGGACAGCTTGTTAAAAAGCCAAAGAAATTCCCGAGGCGATTCTATGACATGGGAATGGGAATGTAGCCGATTAAGCGGCTGTAACTCTCGCAAGTAGATTAATGATACCACCATGTGAATAACCTCAAATTGGATTGGGACGAATTAGCGATTGACACAATTTTATCGAATGTATGTAACATTGCATTTGCGGTTCATTGGCTGCCAATGCGCGCCTGCCATTACATGGCACTATGCGATGGTATTTAAACATAATTATCCCCCCTATCAAACATTACGACAGTAGCGAACATTTATGCTGCCAGGTGCCCAGGTGAATTCCTTAAGGAAAGGGCTTTAAATTAACCAGAAGATTAAAATTGCGGTACATGACGGCTATTTATCTAGATATTTGCTGGTGCCCCGAGCTGATCACGTAGACGCTCTACTGAATCGATAAATGATATTCAACTTTTTTTGCTCTGTCTCATAAATTGGATATTTTAATCACTAAGGTGGAGCGAACAGCGAAATTGTCGACTTTCATAACCGAGGAAGTGAAAAATAAATCGTTCAACACTTAGGTAAATCTGCCTTCCATTAGGGAAATTGCCACAATTCCCAAAAGAGCTCTTCCACTTGTTCATGCTATGAAGGGCAAATAAATATGATACCTTGACCCTGCCTGATTCTGATTTAGGTTAATTTATTAATTATTTCTTAATCTGGAAAGTGCCGCGTTTAAGAGCGACATAAAGCTGGCAAAATCTTAAAAAGTATCACATACCTAAATTATTTTAAACTATTATGTACATTGCTAAAATGTAACTAGATCAAAACCCCTAGGTTTTCTATTTAAAAATTTAATTAAAATTTCTTTACTAGAAATCTAGTCCAACATTAGATGCTTATTGATTTTTGATATCTCATAAGATGTGATTTTTATTTAATTGGTTTTGAACTGAATACCAGAATAGTATCACCTATTAAAATTCATTTATTTAAAATGCGTTATGAATTGAAAATTTTTATTAAACTCGTAGATTATTTAATATATCATAGTTCTTCAACTTTTAAATCCGGAGAAGTGAAAACTAAAATTTTTCATTGTCGCCTTATCCAATGCCACTCTATACACAATTTGGTGTTCTTTAATTGAATTTCTATTTAACATTACCGAGTTTTATTTAAAAAAAACATAGAAAAAATCGTGCATTCGATCTAAAATAAAGGTAAAATTATAATTCATAATAGACTTTTATTTAACAATAATAATTGTTTTAAACACTTGGAGATGATGGAGTTACATAAAAATACTTAGGCTCCGATATTTAAAAAAAAGCTATACTGTTTATACATATTTATTGAAATCAATTATAAAATTTCTTAAATTTCGAACTCTTACTATAATTCAATGATTATTGGTTTCATTAAAAGAGAAAAAAGTTTAATTCTAATTACCTTGATTTTTAAATCTCCTGAGTATGAAACTAACAAAAATCAACAGTGGTTATAAATAAAGATCATCAATTCGTTCCTTTTTTGTATAATTTGTCTGGACTATCAGCTAAAGTGAATCGTTTAGCACTCAATCTCTTGTTCCATTAGGAAATTACTGAAATCCACTTGTTGATGCTTTGGAGCCAAAAATCGCAGATACCTTGACCCTGCTCGATATTATTTTTTTTATCTGTTTTAATCTGGAAAGTGTCGCGTTTCAAGGGGCGGTCGGGTGAGCAATAAATAATAATGTCGACCAAAAGTCTGCCGAATCTCTCAGAAATAGACTTCGATCGACTTGAAGACGGTGTGCGAGGGCGGAAACAGCAAAAAGATTTTGATGAGATAAATCCAAGATAAACTCTGAAAAGATGTTTTATTTTATTTTTTCTTAAAGCTAATGGAGGAAAACATCAGCAGAACGTGTGTTCCGTCTCCAATTGGTCTGATGATAGGGTGATGATTAACTTGAAACTTTGCCACTTTGGTAAATTTTCGTTTTCGTTATTTGTGACAGGTCTTGGCACATTCGTTTCCATTCATTTTCATGATTTTCGTGTTAAAATATTACACGCTCGCAAACATTCGGGATAATAATTTTTCGCTGTTGTACACAATTAAGCAAATTTTGGCGGAAGAAGCGATTTATATATTGCGGCCTGTATAAAAATAGAGTGACAATTTTTATGTCATTGTTATTCGTATTTTTCTCATAAAAATGCCCCGATGGATATGTTAATCATGAAAATTATTTTCTAAAATCTAAGAAAATCCATTTTACCGCCATGGTTCGAAAAGATTATTAAACATTCGGGTTCCCACATTAAAGGAAGGGTTCCCGCCTCTGCGGACGATAGACCACCTCGGAGCTCTGTTCAAAATGTGAAGATAAACTCTGTTTACACTGGCTGAAGTCTTAATTAATGGGATTATTAACTCGTAGAGGCGCGCGTAAAGCAGAAGTCGAAGGCATTATCTCCCTGGGGAATATTAATCTGCGAGATTATCGGGGTTTCGCTTTATGGGATGGTCATCCTGCCACATCTTTTCATCCAGACTTTCCCCGAAACGACGTACCGTGGCTGTTTCCAAAATATTGTTACTTTCTATAGTTTAACCAGTGCGCTCGGCTGCTTTGATATCAAAAATTGTAAACGAACGGCAGAGAAGCCATTAGTCTGCCAATGAAGATAAATAATCTGATCTCAATCTGGGAGAACCCGGGAACATCCAGGTCCACCAGGTCGAGTTCCGAGAGGTTTTTCGGTGCAGCCGGCTGGCGCGCACATCGTTGATATGCTTTTAATTTAAATTAATTAGTTTCTTACTAATTTGCTCTAATGAGGCCCGCATGGACGAGAACAGCTAACGAGGGTTAAGGTGCTAGACAAAAGGTTTCCTTTCTGGGTTTAACAACAAAAACAACAAAAAAATAAAAAGAGGGAGAAAAAGCCTGTCTCTTGGCACTTGAACGTATTTAGTCATTTTTCAAGTTGCTGATGATTAAATATAAAATAAAACTTTTGAGAATATTTTTTCCTTCGTATCATATTATGGAATATGAAATAATTTAGACGACTTTAAAGTCTACGTGAAATTTAAATTGGATAAAAAATGTTCACTTTAATTTAGACTATATACATATATACATAAGTATATTTTACTTACACTATACATACGTATCTATTTTCAAAAAACTGATAAAAGAAAAGAATAAAATAAAATAGTTATCCAGTCAGCTAATGTTTTGGGGATCCAAGTATGGAATAGTCCATATTTGGGCCCTATAAACTGTTCATATTTGGCATTTCTAACTTATTTAAACTTATATTCATATTTTTAAACTTAATAAAGTAAGTAATACAATAAAATGCCTCTAAAACTTTCAAACAAACATGTATACAATGTATAGAAGCAATAAATACACTACTATTTGCAATTACATTACGAAAAATAGACGATCACTGTTTAGTGCGTTTAGGAGCCTTTGTTTACGAAAAATGCTGGTATCCCAAATTAGGGATACTATTCCATATTTGGTTACTTTTCACTATTATTTATCTTGTTTAAACCTTTTTAAACTTATATTCGTTTTTGAAAAGGTATACGTTTAATTCAAAAGCCAAAGTCAAACCCCAAAAAGTACCTACAACTTGTTTTTTATACTTGAATTTAAATCGCAGATGAATTGAATTCAAATTGGCTGAGTGCCTGACAAAGAAACTCTAATAAGAAACAAATTGAAAATGAATGCCTTTTTAGATCAATTGAACCGAAAATCGTATTTAAAAGGAACGAAATAAATGAAATTTTGGAAAACACAACACGTGATAGGTAATTGAAAAAATGACTAAATAAAGTATTATACTTAATATTAATATTTCAAAGCTTACTATTTTCTAAAACTTTAGTATCTATCGTAATCGTAATCAAACTCAAATTTATTTTAAGACAGTTTTTGATCATCTCTCAAGATAGAGCCTACCTAGGTACCTTTACCAATTGCTCAAATGGTCTGAAAAGTTAATTTATTTAGAGAATGAAAATAAGAAAACGGTTTTTTTAGATTAGATTAAGG
Organism: Machimus atricapillus; assembly: GCA_933228815.1. NCBI lineage: Eukaryota > Metazoa > Arthropoda > Insecta > Diptera > Asilidae > Machimus > Machimus atricapillus. Next base: position 12,772,041 of record OW121785.1, read on the forward strand.
AGAACTAAAACCCCTAAACCAGAGTCTTAAATTGATTAATGGTACGGCTCGACGAAAGCAATCTTCCATGAGACATTATATAAGGGGAAATAATAAATCGAGTAATATTTCCCATTTTATATTATTTGTATTATTTCGTATTACCTTGAAGATATAATTTGATAAATTCCAACTACTTATTTTGCATTTCATCTATACCGCCCCCATTTTGCATATTTACATGATAAAGCCTCTGTAGATAGTGACTTGCAAATTCATTAATAACTTCATAAAATTCAAATGAACCCCACTTAAAGTGCCGTCAAGTGCGAATCAATCTTCATTCGTTCGTTTGTTGCATTTCCTGCATAGAGAGAGGCCGCGGACATTTTAGCTGAGTTGCATCGTGACCAGCTTTATTTATATCTCACAATCCATTATGAAGTGGCAATTGGTCTAAAGTTATTTGGTCCACTATCGGACTAAGTCAGACTTACTTCGCGGAATCTAGGAACGCTTCAATTTTTACGAGTTTTGCTGATTGCATTGCAACAGTTCGCATAAATTGACGTGAATATGTTGCAGATCACTTCGGGGCATAGTGAGAACACTTGGGCATCTATTTCTATGCGTTTGGTGGAATAGTGCAATTAGTACTATGAGATATAAATCTGTTGAGTTTCTAGTGACTGAAAGCATAAAGTTTGTATGAGTTTTGCCAATTACATTGCAACGTATAAGTACATATATTTGTTCGGGGCATGGAGCTCAAAAACCCCAGTTGAAATCACAATCTCAAAATGTATGGCGCCTTGTTGCCCAGCTATGGAGGATGCATGAGCATGCGATGTGAGGGTTAGTGGCCCTTCAGAGCTTACACCCGCAGGGTAATGATTTAAGTTAATTTGCTAATTAATTAGTTCTTAAATCTCGAGGAGAAGCTCGTTATTTCGTTGAAATCTAAAGCAGGAGGACAGGGAGTCGAGAGCTCCAGTGCCACAAAATTGATTGCCCTCAGGTGGGTTCAGGTTCCACAGACTGTGGTGGTTTGTGGGGGTTTGAAAATTTTTGTGCAACTTTTTTTTTTTGCAATTAAGCTTGGTGCACCATACCATCTAGATTTTAAAAGATAGGGGGATGGTATAAAAAGCCGCGAGATTCTAGAGAAGCGTGAGTGTAATAATGAGGAATGATTTCTGCTGAAACTGAGAAATAAGCTCAACAAAGGTATAAAAAGGATTTGCTCCACGTCGGGGCTTCCCTCAAGGGGAATGGGAAAATGTGTCTTCTTCCACTCGAATTGTGTGAATACTTCGTCTAATAATACCTCCAGGTTTTATGCAGAAATTAATTAAATGCCGGCAACAACCGGGGAGCAACAGCACATGCATTGAAATTTTGCCTGAGGGATGTAGGACTTGAGGGGGAGCTAAACCGCAAAAACTTTTGCCTAGGCTAAATTAGATTTTGCGCATGCATTTCAACATTTCTCCCCCAAAAACAATGCCCATTTGCTCCCTTAGATCCCTCTTTTGTATCCCCTACTCCCCCGCATCCAGTGGAGGCTAGCATATGTTACCAGGAAATGGCTGACAGCCGAACGGAGCCCATGTGGAGTTATTCGAAATAAATCAATTTCTAATGGAAATCCGCGGTTCCCGGGGGTACGATATACTTCGAATCCATACAACTGCAAGTACTCCCCGACGGGTGGTTTACGTAGATATTAATTTGCATTATAAAATGGATTGGGGGCCTTTCTTAGCCCATCCAAGTCCAGAGGGGATCTCATCCTCATCAGTCCCCTAGCTCATCATTCTCATCAATCAATTTATGATGATATAATTATTAATGGGCTTTATCGAGTAAATATTTACATTCAGCGACAGAGTGGGGTTTGTATCAAACCCATCATCAACCCCCCCATTCCTCGGCTTAACAAAAGGCACAAATTGAACCTTGAAGCGATCCTGAAATCACTGCGTGCTAACTGCGATTAACTCCCAATTCAAGCCCTTCAGGGGGTGGGGGCCCTCCACATTTCGTACAAATTGCCAGCGGAGGCGCCGAACCGCCGCCGTTGGCACCGAATCCACTCGAACATGTAATCTGCCGGAAAATTCGTTCTTCGTTAACTAATTGCCAGATATCGCTGCAGAATCTGAGTTTGAATGATTGCTTAATTAAGTTGGGAAATTGCGCCGCTTTTGGCCCGCTGGTGCCGCCAACACCGCCCTCCTTATCCCCCGTAGTCTCTCCCGCCGATCCGTGGAGAATGCGTGCAGTATATGCACCGGATCCGGATAGTCCCATATTTTCCTAGTGGAGCCCGGGACAGGCGAGGATTGCATGATAAATTGCAACTTCGTGCGATAAGCTGTTCGGTTGGGCTGGAAAATCGCTCATTGCACCACTTCATCCATCCATAAGAACCCATAGGATCGCCCCTAGGATGGGACGAATCCGGGAACGCTAGGAGCCCGCAAAAATCATGTGAACAATCAACGGATCCCAGGCGATGGATGTGTCGAAGTGCGAAAGATGCCCTCCCGATTTAACAGGAAATGGATCGAAAAAAAAATAGGGAAAAAAATCGGGATGAACGTATCCATTCGGTTGGAAATCGAGTACGTGACCCATTTCACCTTAAACGTGAACTGAAAATTATCGAAAGCGCATCCTGTGTACACTGTGCTAAGGATTTCAAGGATTCCAAGGATTCCAAGGATGCCAAGGACATCTCTATCGAAAAAAGGTGCATCTGGCCCGGAGGTGGATATCTAACTCATTCATGTCACGATATTTCGTATAGATAGAAACGCTGCTTCTGGGTATGATTTCCTATTTTGCAATTAAGAACCTTTTGCAGAAAATTTTCTGCGACTCAACAAGGATACAAATGCGGATAAAATTCATTTGCTGGAAGATCCAAAGTAATCTGGGCAGAATCAGCTTTTTTATTAGCACCATTGTCACGTATTGTGGATTTTCACAAAACCTTATTTATCCTTTAATTATGTCTAGGTCAGTGAGTCAAGTAACCCCTAAGAAACTTTAATTATGAGGGAAAAGATTTTAGCAATCAGTAAATATGTAGCACCTAATCTACTGAGTTGCTGTGAAATTATGATACTATGAAATGGCTTTGAAACTTTGAAGGCATTTATAGTAAATAGTATTCAAATTTTTGTGAAAAATTCATCTTCATTCAAACAATTTAGTTTTATCTTTCATTTAATTAAATCCATATCTCTTCACAACACACACTTATTGTTAGATAGGTAAATTGTTAATAATCTTTTAAGCACTTAATAGGAAATTACTTTAATTTCCGATAAAATTTTAGTAATCTTTATCCCTCTGCTTATAAAAATTAGAAACTACTTAATTACATTTTTGTATTGTAATTTCCGGTAGTATATTTATTTCGATTTGATGTCTGTTTACAATCGCTATAATCTATACAATTGAAATAAAAATTTAACTCTTTTATTAAGATTTAAGATTGAGATTTGTTACTTTCCTGGAAACGGTTCTTCAGCCTTATCACAAATTAGTAAAAAATAAACCATTGATAGAATGTAATTCCGGCCTATTGTAATTACTGCAATCTAGTTGAATTGGAACAAGTCAATCATTATTGATAAGATATTACAATTTTGAGAGCAAGGTACCGAGCGAAAAGAGAGAGAAGTTACTATGCAAATTAAGATAAGAAACTGATACTTGTTCAATGTTTTTTGGATATTCCCACAGATATTTATTGACAATTATGGGACGTTCCTAAATTGAATAATTTCCACCTTTTTGTTATAGTATAAAATTCTAATTTAACTCATACTTAATCATATGAATAAAACGAGCTATCATTTGAATTTTTTTTTCAGAAATTATCGTTTATCTGAAGGTGATATTATGAGGTTTTACTTCTCTGCGAAGGATTTAAAGATTAGTTGAAAGCATAATTTCTGAACTAGCTCTTTTATATCAGATTTCAATTTATGAAAGCAAATGGTTGCATCGCATGCGTTTGCATTTCTCCGTGTAAAATCGTTCCCCCCAGTGAGCTTTTTGAATGGAATGAAAATTAATCACCGAAAAACGCTATCAGCAACTCGCTCATAATTATCATATTCCCGCGTAACTCGACCGTATTCAAAGTCTATGGGTTGGTTCTTTTGAATGAAGGTAGAAAAACCACAGGTGGGATACGGTCGTAACTCCACAACTGGCGGCTGTATCTAATAGATCTACGCAAAGTGATTGCATTTGCATGCAGAAAACATTTATCTTCGCTTCAGATAAATTCCCAACGATAAAAAAAAAGTCAGGCGCGAGACCACCCCGCACCTTGCTGGTATTACCCCGCGGAGCACCGAGGATACTCTGGGGCAGTCCGATAGGGCCCCAGTTAATTATTCCTCGGTTGATATTTTGTGAAAATTGTTTAAATCCGATCTGGAAAGGCACGACGTGTCGGCATCGAGCTGAAAACTCGATGCAATCGCATTTCCATTTTTATGAGTTTGGTCATTTTCGAAATATTGGCGCCACCATCGCGCGACAAGAGGTGGGCCCCAGTCCATCAGATCGCGAGATTTTTCCTGGTGTGTTTGCTTAGGGCGACCCGGACCCGGCATGCCCGTGAATTATGGCCATAACTGCGGCATGTTTGTTTAGGAGGGCCATCATATGAAATTTTCTTCTTTTTTTTTTTTTTTTATTAAATTCATTGCCAAACAATAAATCTGAAATGAATTCATTAAACGAAATTTTGGGGAAATCGACGTTATTTATTCGCCCATTCACCGATTGATTTTCGCTTTTGATGGGTAAACACATTCAGTCTCTAGGGCGGACACTGTATACTAATTTGGCGTATCTGACAATTTATAAAAAATTACTTTTTAATAAAGGTATTTATTTAATCCGACATGCCAAAAATGGTAATGAAACGCTTTGAAACTCTCCTTTATGACGAAATATATACCTACACATGAACACTGGGAAAAAAATATATTAAAGTATTTAACATTTTAATATTTATTTAAAAAAAAAAAACTATACTTTATTTGTATTCATTCTATAATTCAAAAAAAGTGTAAATAAATATTCCTTCAGTATCACTATCTGATCAAACAATTTGTAAACCAAACTACATTATTCTAAAATGTGATAGGTATACAATTCTTAGAAACAAAAATTTATTTTAACTAGGTATTGTGCTAACTTTTTCCTAAAAGAAGAGTGCTCCTTAAATGCAAACTAAATTTCAGAGTATGGAAAAGTTTCTACTAATTTGGTGCCAATTTGTGAAAAATGCGATTTTAATAGAAAATATTTCGATCTTCTCGAAGTTCAAAGAATAAACTTTTCTCTAAGACGGAGCCAACCAGGTACTATAAATATCTTTCCACCCTATTGAAATTTGTTATTTTTTTTTATTTTTAACCGCAGAATTTCCCACCCAGGTAATCACATAAAAAGGACTTTTCTCGCGTCGTTATATGTAACTGAATCGCCTTTCGTGCCAAGTAAAGGAATTTTAGCAAAATTGAGCATCTACCACGATAAAATTGCAATTTTACTATGGTGGCAAATGCAAAAATGATGTAGTGGCGAACGATTGTGACTGCATTCTGTATATATCTATGATAGATAGACAGGAAGATTTGTTCCTTGTACGAGGGCCGTGTGCAGCTAGAGTTCCATAGAAAATGTCAGAAGGTGTAATGGATTACCTCCTTCCGGGTGTCGAAGAAGAACCTCTTTTGTTTTACAATATGCTCATGTTTTGCTCGTTCTCTTGGTCCCTTGCCCTTCCCAAAAAAAAAAAAAAAAACACATGTAGGGTTATGTGCACCTCCCTCCATATTCCTTGTGCAATTGCAAAAGCTGTTCATATTTCAAGGAATTTTATTTCGGTCTCTCACCATCAAAATGGGAAGTTTTGTGCAAACAATTTCTACTGTTCTGTAAGTAACTCTTTGCACATTTTGGCTCTACTCCTGTTCTAAGGAAATGTTATTTATGTTGGAAATTGTAAACGCATGTTTGCGTTCACTGACCGAGGTACATTTTACCATACAAAGTGCCAATGTACATATGAACAAATTTAACAAGAAATGACTTCAATTTTCGTAACAGAGTTGGATTTTAAAAGACAAAGATATCCTGGGGGCAAATGATGAATTCTACGAACAAAAATGGAAATGTTTGGGTGGTTATTTCAGAGCAAGGTACGTAAAATTCATTTTAGGTTTAAACTACTGCTTTCAACTCTTAAAGTTATAATTACTTTGTACTTTAAACTCACTTTTTGCAAAATTCATTGTTCTAAATTTAATTTTTATTTTTAAAGACTCAACTATATGAATTGATATTTTTCTTATTTAATGAAATAAAATTTTATACATACATATAGGGTTTTTTTTAAACCAAGGCACGTTAGACTATAAAAGCTATGGCACCGTGTTTTTAGATATAAGATAATACGTTCATACCTATTAAACCTATATGTCTTTTTTAGGTTTATTATTATACTTACATATATCTTTTTTAGGTTTAAAAAATTTGACTTTTTAAAAATGCAGGATTATTCATATTTTCTAAAATATAATTTGAATATCAGAAATTGGATTTTATAAAACAATTGGTTAGTCTCTAAGTTTTTAATTTAGAATATCCCATCATTTTTTAATGGACTTAAGTTCATTTCAGTTTTAGATATAATGGAAAAAATGCATGCAATGTAATCACTTGCTTTAAATTTATATTTGATACCCTCGTCAAAGTGAGTGTTTACAAATTGCTTTTTTAGCTCTAGCTGAACTCTATCATTTTCAGAAAGGTGAAATTCACTCATTCTCAGGTAAACATTAATTTCTGAGATTTTCGTGCATACCAATTACTAAAGAAATCATATGCAATCTGATTTTTCTCTAGCGTGACCCCTGTCACCTGTGCAACTGCAGCCCTTTTGCATTTTCCACTGATGACGAAGAAGTGAAATTTCATCAAAGTTCCCATTACTAAGTTATTGGCTGCTTTATGCGCCTCTTGACGAGCTCCAGTTTAAAGCACTTTAGAAAGCCATCGTCTAGATCACGGCCTTGGGTTCGGGCTGGATATGGTGCCTACCTCTGCATATGTGAGTTTAATCACTTTTTCAGGGAATTTCCTGGAACAGCGCCGTAATGATACGTTTTGCGTCTTCAGCCGGGACTTGCGGGCAGGTGCCAACGCACGTAATAATTACATTTCGGGTCAGGGTATCCCTCGTTCATAGAGCCCCATGCAATCATCATTAATCATTAGAGAAAGGTCAATGTGTTGAAACTACTCAAAAATGACTTAGCTTACCACTGAATGATTGAGTGTCCACTCTTCGGGTCACTTTTTGGCGGCCGGAAAGACTTTCAGGTGAGTTTTGTAATGGAGTGTTTTCTATTATATTTACATATATAAAGTTACATTGTAAACTTTAAGCCATTGATATTAAAGTGCATACTTACATTACGTAAACATTTCGTATTTTTATGAGCATACAAAACAACAATTGACCTGTAAAAGAGAATTTACGAATTTTATTTGCGCAAATAACCAAAATTCACTGTCCATCATAAGTCAAAACAAATGATGAATGAAAATTTTTCTACTCCGCTTGGATGCGATGACCTCAATAGCTTTATCCAGAATTATGTCAGTTAAACAAGTAAAGAAAGGTACCAATTTGCCCGGTATGAATTTCTTTGAAATGTGAAAATCAGGGAGGAGAAAAGTTAAGTTTTGTATTCTTTTTTTAGGACGGTAACATTCTTCTTGCATGTTTAGAATGAATGAAGGTAAATCAAATCCTCGTAAAATTTTAAGATGCGTAATTAGTTTTCAGCTTTCTGTTAGAGAAATTGCTTTTTCGTTTATTAAACGATCGATTGGCTTTTGAAAGAGACTTAATCACATACATATGTATATGAATGCTTAAAAATTGCATGAATATGAAAATAAGCTGTCGGACTATGCGTGGGCGTTATTTAAAAATGTTTTGTTTGTTTGCGTTTCTCTTGTGGCGATTAAAAAAGTGATTCCCGTAGCGAGGATCGAACCTGGGCCTCCTGAAATATTTTACTCATGAATATAATCATAGAAAAATAAAGTCTTTATTTTTGTATGATATAATTCACATTTCGAAATGGCAAAACGTGAATAAAATCTAGAAATAAATAAAGAATATAAAAGCAATCGTGGTCAATACGAGCACATGACATCCTTTATAATTGTGAGGAGTAGGTCTTTTGCTTCCTCCTCCTCACCATTTATAGTGGATGTTGTGTGCTTGCGTATTGACCACGATTTCTTTCGCATTTATTTCTTAACAATTCATCTTTTCGAGGGCGAGCTGGACATTGTCAGGATCCTCAAATTCAACAATTCCACAGCCCATGGGCTTGCCACTCTCGTCGGTAAACAGATTAACCTATTCTACACTACCGACGATCCGTCGGAAAAGGTCCTTAAGGTCCTGCCACTGATAATCGTAGGGAATATGTGAGACATACATCCGGCAGTTTCGGTGCTCTCTGCTCCTGTCCCTACCATCGTCGTAAAGTGTTAAAGTACAATTTTTGCAAGCACTATATTTAGGGTCTTCCACTCAAAATATGTTTGATCTTTGGAAAGTAGTTAGATTTATATGTATGGTATATTAAATTGTAGGACACGCGGTAAATATCTTAAACTGACTATTTTAATAAATAACTAAAACCATAAATAAATAATAGTACCTAAGCGACAATTTATGAGAAAAACAGCGAAAACCTGAAAGTAGGTACCATAAAAATTCATTGAGTGTAATTAGGATTCAAGATTTTCCATTATTTGGTCTAATGGCACTCCACTCGACTATTGGTCCTGCGTTATGCTGAGTAATTAGTAAAATGATTCGAAGGTCTCCTCCATTTCCAGAATTTGAGCTGGATGCTGCAAAAAAGTCCACTGCATAATTAAATAAAAAAAATCTTTGAAAAAAGTCATGACTGCAGGCGGGTGTGGGTGGGTTCGTGGGTTAACTGCCATCGACTCTTCCATAAAATCCCAGTGCATCCAGAGCGTCATCATATAAAACGAATGTGGAGAAGTGCTCCGCAGAGTCGCTGGTCGCCTCCTCCGTTGTGCGGGACGCGGTGGATGCACTTGTTCAAATGAATGAAATTATCTGCAGCTGCCGGGAGATGCAAATTAACTCGTCGTCGGACTGAAATTCGTCTCTAGCCATCCTCTAGCACCACATTTGCGTCAGTGGTCCCGAATTTTCAGAATCCAGAGTGGGATCCACTTGTTCTACACTCTTTTGGAATTTTTGCGTATGATTGATGTTCTTTTAATTGGTGGTTCCATTTTAACATCTTCCGGCGACCAGCCGTGGTGTTGGATGCCACCTCATCAGTCTGGGCACCGATGCGATAGTCATCATCTGAATCCGCGGATGCTGAGGGCATCAGCAGCTGGACAAACAAACAAAAATATCTTTCATACTATAAAACTTCCCAACGTCCGCGTATATCTCACAATTTCATCACCTACATGGACTTGAATGCAAAGCCCCAAAGTTCACTTTTCAGCTTGTCGACTGTTCGTTTTTCGACTATAAACAGAGCCACTCTGGGGGCATGAGGAGGATCTCTTTAAAGACGGGAATCATCCCGAAAATCCCGAGGCGGGAGCGCTGGAAAATGTTATTCCCTTTGTGCATCATGGAGCAACATTCCTCGCGCTCATCGAATAAACAATTCGCCGGGATTGAGCAGTTGAAACATTTTATGACACCATTTCGTCTTTTGTTGAAAAATCAAGGGATAAATGAGAGGAGTGGGTGAGCGCCAGTTTTTCAAAGCGCCAGAAAATAATTAATAGCCCATCGTTGGGAAAATAAATGGCCTGGTGCTTCCCCTTCGCGAGAAGGAAAAAGGTCCATGAAGTCGTGAATGTAATTTGACTGTTTTACTGCTAATGAAACAATCGTACGGGCAGAAATTTCTTTTTGTAGTCTTATTAAAATAAACGACTGCTTGGACAGAGGTTTTTCAACGAATCTTAAAAGAATGCAAAATGATTGAATACTGTAAAAAAGTCAAGATCCCTTAATTTTGAAAATGAGGTCAGGTAGTAAACATTTTTAAACATTTTACAACTTTTTATTGTTACATATTTTTACACACAATTGATAATGACCAGAAGATGCGCTTTTAGGTCTATTTTTAATTTTATTAAAGACCTTTTTGATTTAAGTAGTAATATTGTATTTAGCAAATACACATCTATGTATGTATATAAAAGTTGTTTCTTTTTGACGCCAAAATTACTCAACTGATTTTCGAAAATTTAAAATTTCATATCAATGTTATTGAAAAATAGCCTCTAAGCTGATTTCAATATAATTGATTGCGATTTGTCCTAATATTGGCAAAAACAAAAAATTAAGGAAAATAAGGAACACAACCAAAATACAACTCGGTTGCAATACAAAATGAAGTCATAGAAATTTTTCATAATCAACAGTGACCGTAGTAGTGTTTTACAAGTTGTATTATCAAATGGAATTTTAACAAAATAAAAAGAAACAATTAAAATGTGTAGAAAATTGTAATTTCCTTATTAAATGTAAGTATATACAATGTAACTCTTAAAATTAATTTGAAGGATTAAATGGAATATGTCGAAATGAATTCCACGTCATCATTTCGAATCATTCATTCATATAAACATACATTATAACAAAATGAATAAAATTTCGATAATGATTCTAATTTAATGCCAATAATTACTTTTAGAAAGCAAAAGGCATTTACAATTTCCTTGTACATTTTAATTTTCCGCAATATGTGTTTTAAACACGAACCATTTCCTTTCGATAAGCATCGATTCGGATGTCTTCATCCTTTTCTCCTTCTGCTCTTTTAATCTCCGGCAGGGCCGCGCCGCCCCTGTGTGCGAAGTGTGCGGTGCACACAGGCGCCAGGACATCAGGGGCGCCGTGAGGCGCCCCTGCTTGTCCGATCCAATGAAATTCAGAATAGAGTCGCCAGGAATTCCCAGATTCACCGAGTGAGAAAAACTAATGTATACTATAGTTGGAAATGCATCCCTCGATTTGCGGTTTCACTCAAATGGCTGGCCTTTTTGATAGTTCTCTCGTAAGGAGAGTTAAAATATGGAGAATATAGCTCTGTCTATTTTTTTCGCACTAGTTAAGATAGGCGCCTTCAAAAATCTGCAAATTAAAAATTTGTATTTATATTGAATTGTATCCTGCACGCTTATACCATGTTTCCATCTCCCGAAAATCTCGAGATTTAGAATAAGCGATTCAAAAGTGTTTCCATATAGTAGCGTGATTTCATTTGATATAAGTATGATATGTACAGTGTCATATTTAAATTATTTTCAACAAGTTTTTTTGCATAAAAAGTTCACGTTAAAATGATTGAATATCAACAAACTCTTCTAGCCAACAATTAGCCATATTATATTCTTTTTTTCTTGCCACTACTTTTTCTATTTTGAATCAATAGATGAAATGACAGTCATAAATTTGTCAATTTTAACGCCTGCTGAATAGTGCTGAATAAACTTTTTGGGGATGCCACAATGTGTCCATGAATATGAATATGCAAGTAGCTTTAGATGCTTTATCGGAATTAAAAGTTTTTTTAATAAATATTAGAACAGACGAAATTTTGATAAAATTGTGAACGATGCCAAAGAAATTGCCGAAAAATTAGGTACATATATAGAATCTGAATTTGAAACTTTCAGACCCCTAAGACGTCGTAAAATCCCAACAAATTTTGATTACGAACACGAAGACCAAGCTACAAATGATCCAAAAAAATCATTTAAAATTAAAGTATTTTGTTACATATTGGATCAAGCGTTGTTCTCCGTTGACGAAAGATTTAACTTGTTAAATAATCAAAACAATATTTTTAATTTTTTATTGAAAGTAAGCAATGTACAAGATCACAACCAAATAAGGACCAACTGTAATCGATTACAGGAAAAATTTTCTGCAAATGATTCATCAGATATTGATGCCGATGATTTGTTTGAAGAAATTATTTCATGTCAGTCTTTATTCAAAACATTCAACAATGATATAGCGGAAATTCTTGAATTTATATATTTAAATAATTTGACAGCCGTGTGCCAGTCACTGTATCAAGCGCAGAAAGGTCCTCTTCCAAATTAAAATTGATAAAAAATTACCTGCGCTCAACATGAGCCAGGAAAGGTTAAGTGATTTGGCAACAGTATCTATAGAGGAAGCCATATTAAAACATATATCACATTATTAAGGATTTCGCAAACAGAAATTCTTTTTACATTTTCGACCCTTGCTCCTTTCGTTGTGCAAAATACAACACATATTATATGTATTATTACTTGTTGTTAATTGACTCTTTGTAAACATGTTGAATAAAAAATTTAAATAACTTAATTTGTGTTCGCTCTATATAAGAAAATAACAGAAAACAAGAGGCGCTTCATAGGTTTTGCACACAGGCGCTGCTAACAACCGGCGCGGCCCTGATCTCCGGACACAATTTCAACAAATGAAATATTGAAAGGCACAAAGAATCCAATTCATGGGTGATGGCGGTAGCAATTCCATGAAGAACCGACGGGGTCCTGTTAAACTTTGAAATGTTCAATTAAAATGCAATTGCGGTTCGACGGTGGTGCCGAAGTGCATCGTCGATATTTCCCCCCAGATACGCGGCAGAATGGAGGACTGCAATTCAGTTAAGAAATTGTTTGAATTTGTGGTTGTTTCACAAAATATAAAGTTGAAGAACTTTTAACTGAATTTCAAAAGCAATTCGAAAGTGCCATCTCCCTGGTGTTCTCTGGTATTCGGAAGGTGGATTTTAGTGTATATTCGTGGGTATATAGACTATAAAATAATCCCATCCCTTGCTTTCCGGACTCACGACACGGATCTTACACCCCCCAAATGCGAGGTGTCTATGAAAACAAAACGTTCCTTGTACCAGACAAATGTAAGTGAAGATTGCTTTCGGATGGTAAATGAAAATTTTCTAAAATGTGTCTTATCGCATCTGTTGAGCTGGAGCATGTTTAGCGTTCTCCCAGGGAACGCGTATGGCCCCATTCGAAGGCGCTTTGTAATCGATCAGTTTCAATTTATTCGCCTGAGGGCCTCTGTTAATTTATTAAGTCGTCGGACTGCAGTTGCCAGGAGTTGTTCAACTAGAAAGCAGCGGAGCCAGCGCAACTAAACTTCTCTTTGGGGAAACTTTTCCTCCAGTTACAGTGATCCTGGGGTAGATGTAAACTTTTGCTCAGTGTATTCGTAATTTTCTTGAATAATTTTCCAATTTACCGGAGCCTCGTGTTTTCTTTTTATCTTGTACTTCACGACGACTCTACTTACAACCTACAACCTATATATGTATGTATACCTATTTTTTTTTCGACAGAGGATTTCCTTTTGAATCTTTGAGTTCTTTGAGGAAAGAAATAGAACTTATTTTTATACATGAATCTTTAATCATACTACCAAGAGAACTTTTTAGGTGAAATTAAGATTGAAACATGGATAAATTTCTAAGAAAGTAATTCTAAAAGACTTTGATACTAAACGGTGAAAAGGCCATTTTATAGATGGGGAAATTCATAATAACATATTTTCAATATGCAAAACCTTTTTGTGTATCTACTGCTTTTCATAATTTTTCTTATTTATTTGGGGAAGAAAGCAGCAACATGTTACTGAAATATCATTACACATGCATTCAATTTTGAATTTTAAAAACAAGTTTAAAATTAAATACAAGTAGTAACTCATACATATTCTGTTATTGATTTTGGAAAACTAAAAAAATTTGTGTTTAAACTTGTCTTAAAATTTTATGTTTTAGGATTAGTCAGGTATGGAATTAAAATAAATAAAAAATAAAGTGAATTTTTATCAATAGTTATTTCTTTAAAAGTTAATTCAAAACCGTGTCTGCCATTAGATATGGAAGTTAAATTTCAATTTCTTGAAATAAAGCTAGAATACCTAATCATTAAAAAATGGAGGTTTCTCATAGAAGTTTGCAACTTAATTTAAATGAAAGTCTAAGTCCTAATTTAGGAATCAAAGGCCGATTATTTCTGTTTATAGAAAAACATCAGATTCATGGATTATTTCAATAAGCTTTAAAGACTTTTGTATTTCTGTGTAATAGCTTAAGATTTCAATAATCACACAACATTATAAGTCCCTGGCTTAATCCGTTATTTTTTATAATGTTGATCACAATATGACCTTTTTGTACTTTTTAACGAATTCGTAATCTACGAAAAAAAAATCCTATATAGAAATGATTTAATACTTATTCTTTAAGGATACTTTGAGCTTAAAAATATTTTTATGCAGATGATTAAAGAACATTAACTAACAAAACCACTTTATCAGCAGTCTAGGCTATGTCAAGGGAAAGAAATTTAATTATTCAAGATGACTTTGTAAGAATTAATTTTAAATTTGTTGAGGTACAAAGTGTTTTTTAATTTGGCTCTCAATTTCAACCATCCATGCCATCAAGAAAATTTCGTGACATTATTCAAAGTTCAAAGGCGTATAAACCGCTGACGAAAAAAACTTCTACAGCTGTAGTACCTACTTTAGGTGTTTTTCGAATAACATCCCCAGAAAATGGGATGTGGTCTAGAACTCCTCCTTGTGGTACCGGTAATAACTTAATAATTCATCGTCTACTCTTCGCAATACCTGCGGTGGTTATCCACCAAAAATTCTGAAAATTATTTTACCACAACCTAGAAGGAGGTTAGAGTTTATGGTAGGCAGACATCTTCATACTTCGTGAACATTGTTTCTCATAATATTTTCAAATTAGCTTCGCGAAAAAGAAGAGCGCTCTGCTGAAATTGCTCTTGCTGCAAATGAAGTTTTTTTTATTATTTCCTTTTTTCAAAAAGAAAAAAAGAAAAAGGGAAAAGGAGCTGAAGCTAGAGCTTAACTTGCAAATTATTACCAATAAATTTTGCATTTTATTAGACCCGTGCGGCATGAAATAGGGAAAAGAAATCTCCTTCGTGATTACATGACAGGAACTATAAAGTTTTTTCTTTCTCAGCATAGTGAATAAGGATTTTTTTGGACAAACGAGGGCGTTTGTCGGGGGCGGGAATTGTGGAAATAATTCGCACTTGTACGATGGAGTTGTTGGGTTGTAATTCAAAAAAAATAAAAAATAAAAAAAAATTTCTTGACCAAAAAACAGAATTTCGTTAAGCTTTTCATGGGTATCGGTATGATAGAGGGTGCCATGGCTCAGGACGGTTCTGTGCCAAGTGGCAAAAAACTGGTGACTGCTCGATTTCTGGTAGTTTGATATTTTGGTGGCACATGCCATCGTCTGTAGGCACAGTAGTGGCCAGAAAGTCTGGGAGCATAAATTTCAGGAAGTGTTTAAAGCGCAGCTGCAGACCAGAAAATCTCCTCTCTTTGGTTTCAATCCCACGGGTTCTTTCTCTTACCATTCCAAAAGAAAATATTGAAATTCAAAAAGTTCCCGCCATACGATTCCAGGGAGCAATGGTATCATACAAAAACAAATACTTAAATTCGGCGTCCAAACAAAATCCCAAAGATGGTATCTAAATAGTGGATTTTGGTCTGATAACCCGTCGTTTCGTGGGGTTCAACTGTTTGTTTCGCGGTAGTCAGATAGTAGCCGTCTTCTGGAACACACGGCGGCCAATTTCTCTTAACAGTCGGACTGTTCTACGGCTAAAATTCTATAGGGGCTCCTCGGAGGCATAGGATTGAGGTTTGAGGAGCACCTTTCCACCTACGAAAGAGCATTCACAGCATTCGATGGGAGCTCTTCTGGTGCTGTGTTACCTTTCGATAGAATTTTTTATCCGTCGGCAGCTGCTAGTCTAGAGCTAGCATCCACCTTCTGACTTAACCAGCTCCGTTCGCGCTAGATAGTTCCGCCAGAGCGCTTGAAGGGGGAACTTCGTTTTCGGGCTCCGGAGATCGTTTACGAGGCGAACCACCTTTAAGACGATTATTACTATTTAAAAAGTTTAAAAAAAAAAAAATATATATATATATAAAGGTACAGAAAATAATTCCAAGAAGTGACGATTAATTTTTAGTGTTTCAGTATCAAGTTCGATAAAAATCGACAAAGTCGTTGTTAAGATGCTCCTGTGAAGTGTTAAGACGACGTGAACAGTTCAAGTTACTTCGTCAGTGTCATGTTCTTCTACAGATTGTTTATGCTGTTACTGTTCGGTAAGTGTTTTCCCATTGATCAGAAAAAAATAAAATAAAAATGTAGGAGACTACTCATTCCCGGCGTATGGTGAAAAGAAAATAACTAATAAGCTTAAGACAAAAATCTTAAAAGATAAATAGAAATAAGCCGCATCTAGAGCGCGGGAGACACCCAAGTGATTAACGACACACTAGGTTCAGTGTGACGTGGAGATCAAATAAAATGATCAGTCAAGTGGTTGCTCAGAAGCAAGTGATCATCACACCAATTTTTTAGAGAATTTTAACGATTATTATTTTTTTTTATCTTAGCGTATTTTTTTTTTTTTTCTTATTTCAAACATTTAAGAAAATGTAATTTTTAAGAAAGAAACAAAAATTCGCTGTTTCTTCGGTCGAAATAGCCTTGATGGACAGACACGGGTCCATTAGTTGATGTATAAATAATACACGGATTGAGCCAAAGTTGATTTGTTAATGAAATTCAAAAAATTATTATACAATTTTCTGAAATGCCCCATAGCAAAATCACTCAAGTAATCTTCCAAGATTTTTGCGTGTATTATGTTAAAACACGACTAAGATTTTGCAATTTCTTTTTATTTCATTTCCATTGGGAACCGGCCAGTGATCAAGTCAGCAACACTAAAAATTTTTTTTTGCAAAGTATGTGTTTATTTTTTGGAGCAAAAACTGGTTTTTTTATTAATATGTGAATTTATGTTAATTTCTGGTTTACTTAATTTATTTACATTCTGCATGTCACACTATCAAAAAATTTTAACTCTACTCTGACAAATTCAACCGGAGTTTCGACACTCCATTAAAATTTCTACGTCTGATTGACTTTTGAGATATGTTGAATTTTACATGTGTAGAGAACAGCATAATGCTGTCAATAGGGCGCCTTTTCATGAAAAACCTTTAAATATCTTTTGTTCTATTGTGGGGCACTACAAAAGGAATATGCAGGACAAATACGAGTTGTAAATTTGAATAAAATTGTAAATGGGAAAATTCACTGATTAAGCAACTCTGTTGTTTTGTTACTTTGGAAGCTTTAGTTGTTTTTTGAAATTAACTTTTGATGCGAGCGTTCTTTTTATAGAAATATTTCGAAACTGAAATAGGTCCACAATTTTCAGTACGCTGAAATAAAATCAACTAGCTATTTTTCCCAGTGATTCAGGGCCAAAGGCATATTTTAAATTTCAAATCTTATTCTTTAAAACTAAAAATGTGATTAGTTTCTTGCTTACCTACACACTACAGAATTTGAAATTCTTTTGTAATGTTTTTTTTATGAATTTTAAATCATATCTCAAAGTAGTCACTGATAAATTCCAATCCTATGAATATGTTTTAAACGAGGAAAACCACATCACACACACAAAGATTTAAAAATTCTAGATACCTATTAGGTATACTAAAACGATTTCTTTTTAATAAAAATGATTGGTAAGCATTATAAAAAATTAGAACCTCATCAAATACACCTGGTACTTTCGGTAATTGGTACCCCGATTATCTTGAAAAGGGAAATGCATCTTCGGATGAGAATTAAGATAATCTCTCCAATAAGGTGATAAAAAAACACATCTGAAATACCTCACATTAATATTGAAGTTGTCTTGACGAGTTTACAAGGTTAACTACATATGTATATAAAAACTACAGAATTTGTTTGAGTCTTTCTTCATGTAATAACTTTGTAATCACGAGATATCCGGTCCATAGGTTCTTACTGGAAATTTTGATGAACTAATAACTTAATAACTTTATTTTTGTACTTATGTACATCAATGCCAAAATGGTATGTATAATTTTGTAATCATGTAAACATTTTAGAATATGTTTTGAATTTACTTCTTAACATGCTTTTTAATACTGTATGAGTGCATTCTAAAAAATTTGTTGTGTTTTTCAAAAAAGAAATTTAATTTTCAGATATGTGGCATTATTAAAAAGATTTCAAGAAAGTAACGTTTTATAAATGAATCAAAATATCTCAAGGCTATCTAAAAATTGTATATTAACAAATTAGAAACATATAGCGCTTTTATCACTGCAAACATGCAATATCCGGTTAAGAACTTGTTTTTATAGTTTGTACCTCCAGATTTTTTGCGAAACAATTAATTTAGTAAGTAAAAACTTAATACTTAATTGTTTTTAATCTAATGTTTCAAAAAATGTTTAGTTCAGCGATAATATTGTTATTTATTTTAATGGCTTCTCATTAATTTATGTCCATTAGTTCTCTAGAAAAATGTCTAGGCATTATGCAAGATGTGTGTATAAAATTGTTCTTGAGTGCTGACAAATAAGTTCCCAGATATTTTTAAAAGCAGAAATGCAACTTAGCCTGGGAACTAGCACTTCAATAATTAGGCGGTTTTACAATGAATCATGACTTGCTACAACTAGCAATGTAATTATTTTTAAATTGCATGTCAATACATATTCATCTCAAGTAAAAGATACATACATATAACTTAACTTTTCGTTAGACACTCTAATTAATTTAATTGGTCGTTAAAGTGTGAGGATCTCAATCAATGAAAAACATTTTTAACGTATTTGATTATACCGAGAATGAATGAAATTTTCAAAATACTAGGTATTACAATTTTATGAAATTCAATAATCACTTAAGTTTTTCTGCTATCTCTATTAGGGTGATTTTTAAAATATGTAGACAAATTAGTTTGTTTATTTTAATCGTATTATATATCTTTATAATTAAAATAATACATACGTTAATGAAACTAAAGAAAAATATTAACGAAAGGCACTGAAATGGTTATGCATCAGAAGCGCTTAAAGATACTTGCGTTGTAAGATGCATAATTTAGCAATAATAATTTTTAATTTAACACAACATCAACCAACCTCCTCGAAAATTTATGGACAAATTAAAATTATCATATGATAGGTAATTTATCGGTCGGTAATTAGTTAAAGATACAAAACATAAAAGCGATGCAGCTTATATTTAGAAACCAATTACATCTTACAAGGCTAAGCCAAAACTTGCATTCCACAGTTTAAAGTATAATTTTTACTTCCAGACTAAACAATTAAAATTAATTATTTACTAATTGAAAAAATGCAGTTATACCAATATACATATATTGGACATTTTATTATTTACGAAAAGATTAGGTACTACTTTTAATTATCCTTCCATGTTTTGATTTCCTGTGTGAGTTAGTTTATGCCAATCACGCAAAACACGCGAAAATAAAATAGATATCAAATAACAGATCTAGACATTCAGTAACTAATTAACAGCCATTGATTTATGGGTGTAACACGCTTAGTTACCAATATTTGTTTAATACGATCATTAAATGCGACTTTTAATGCTGGCTAATTGAAACAAACCAGGAATATAAAATTGTGTATTTCATTAAATGTGATACTATTAGGCTTCTAACCAGTTTTATTCGCGTATTATCAGGTCATAAATAAGCTACTGAAATTTAAGAGAAACCGCACTCTGTCAAATAAATTTATTTGCGACTTGTCTGTTTGACCTGAATTGAACTAGACCAGAAAGATTCTTTTTCGTCATCGACTAACTTTCTTTGTCGTAATTTTATTCAGTCTACTCATTCTAATAATCCCACAAATTATTATAAGCGTGTTGAGCTCTTTTATAATTTATTAATGGTTGAAATAAAGCAAAAGGTTTTATACCTATACATATGTATGTATGTATATAATTAATGGCATACGTTATTGATTTTAAGTTATGGATTTCTTTTTTCGTGGCACATCTGCTAAAAGTCTCACTGTTTATGCCGACACGTGCAGAAAATTAACTTTAATTTATGTATTGTGCTTTCAAATCATTGTATAAAATATTGATAGAAATTAGGTATGATAATGTCTGCAAAAATTCCTGTAGAATACATTAGAATAGTAAAGTTGATGAGGATGTAGATTGGATTTTTGTAAATTTTGACTGGGTTTTTGCAGTCAACTACTGTCGATTTGTACTTAATACAATAGAACTTTTTTTCATATAATTTAACTAGGCTTTTTAATATAAATTAGATGGAGAAACCACAAAACTGTTTATTTAGAAATAATAATTCTTGTTGGTTGGAGTTCCATTGTTAAAAAATATTCAGCTTCTATTTTATTTTTATAACATCAATTTTATTTGAATAAATGAAACTTAAAAGGTACATCGACAATATGTTAAAAAAAAAATAACAAAATTCAATTATGTACCACTATCATTTCTATTTTGTGGCAATGAGTTGCAATAGCAAAAGTACGTTATATTTCAAGAATATCCTCCGCCTTTTATTGTGGAATCCAAAAATGGCTGATTACCTTCAATTCTATTCGGAACAATGGCTTTATTTCCTATCTATACCCCGCAAAAATATCCAGAGAATTTCTGGCTTAAGACTTTTCTAAAGCGATGCTCTCGGGCATTAAAGGGTTTCCTGCAGATATTTTCATGTTATGACTATTTGATTCCAAAAGAAAATCCTCTGTTGTGACCACAATGCCTCTGTTGGCAACGGGCTCAAAGAATGCATTTCCGGTACACCCAAACGAGTCCCGACCAACGACTCCAGGCTCCAGACTGGACCAGACCTGGTTATATCCAGCCGTAGACATGGTGCTGTGGTCGGCATCGTTAGAAATCGATTTCGATTTTAGAGGGAAGAAAAGGAATTAAAAAAGGCACCCACATCGCATGTACATATCTCGATTCCCGGGGGAGGTCGCAGTCGTGGCAGTTTTCTAAGTAAACGAACATAATACTAAACTTAATGTGGAACGTGTTCATAGCTCGACTTTTGTTAACATAATCTGAAATTGAGATGAAACATGAGGCGCCTCTAAATCATTTCCTCCTATTCGCGATGTTACATGTTGAAAGTCCAATTGCACTCGATGCACAAAAATTCATCATTCTGGATACTATCAAAGGAATCGTAAACATGCTACTGCCCCGTCTGGAAACATGCTCTACTACTTCATTCTTATGAAGTCGTAAAATATTTTCTCTTAAATCGAATAAAATAAAATTAATTCTATCCAAAAAACACCTATACTGAAAAAAAAACAAATATTTATTTCCGAGCAGGATGTAAGCAATTTTGTAGCTCATGCGATGTTTTACCTGCCATTAATGACTTTTCAACAGTACAAAGGGTCAGTAAAATTGTGAAAATTCACAGATTTTTCTCCCATCAAGTTGAAAAGTCTGAAAAAAATCTATGGCCCCAAGGGCTGGGACCACTAAGCGCCGCCAACCTACGATACAACGTCTGGAGCAGTTGGAAAATTTTTCTCAGCGGGACGTAGATAGGACGCATTTATCCGGCGGGTACTGTACTCCGGTCGATGGGAACTGGGAAGGCTCTATGACATGATTTTACGATTTTGGTAGAATGGACATTGTCTGGCGTGAAATTTGTATGCTGGAAATGGTCTTTGGTGCCCATGACAAATTCAATTCGGTTACGAGAAAATTTAAAGCAGAGTTTAATCGAAATAACTGGTGATTTGATGATAGAAACGACGAAACCAGATTTAATTTAAAATACAAATTGACTTTTCGGTATTAAAGTCGTTATACATCTTTCTTTATATCTCATCGTTTACTTTTTGTTGTCCATTTCAATTTACTTTTTCACTTATATAGTCACCAAATTTAATTATATTTTCTATTTTCCGGTATAGCATTTTTCAAATAATTAATTTTATGATTATGGGTTAAAAAAATTAATATACGAAATATTTTAATTCCAAAATGTTAGTTTCTAAGAACGTTCATAGATTATTGTCAGATTAGCAATATCTCTAAATTAATCCTTCCAAAGTTTTATTGGGATCAATACCTAAAACTTCTATTAATTTGTTAGCTAATCCTCCACTAATGATTTCAAAATATTAATTTCACAATATTTCATTTCAACCGTCTAATATGTTCCCAGTATTTATAGTACGAAAATTCATTTATAAAACAGTGGTTACGTGCAAACGAAACATTCCAAAGACCAATTTAGAAAATTTTACATCTCATTGCATTTGCATGACGGAATTTGTTTAATCTAACCGCTTGGTCATTTTTAATGACCCCACCAAATCGTATATATTCTACATTCGGAAAATTTTCTGGATAATCTGCAGTTCAAATTGTCAAAAACAGTTTTTGAGGTATGGCTCAAATTATACCCACACATTTTATTAAATAATAATTTACATTTCAAGCGATTTTCGAACATGCTGCTACTAATGGGCCTAATGAGATTATGAATTTTATTTAATGACTGGACATGGATTAATTTCGGCTAAATTAGATATATCTCAATTAAGTGTACGGCGATGAGTGAAAATAATGCGATGAGATTAAACTTACTAAACCGGATGATTTATGTGTGTGTAATTATGAGAGAAATGGGAAGTTTTAAAACGCCTCAAAATTCTAAATTCTTTAAAAGCAGCCGTTGTGGTCGTCTAGGGATTCAAAAATAAAAAAAATTTTTAATGTAAAGTGGAGAAAAAGAGGTAGAATGAATACTAAACAAGTTTTAGCTCTTTACTATTTCGAAAAAAAAAATATAAAGCCTTCACACTGACCGCACATACCCATCTGGGCGCAACCTAATTTATTTTTCATAAGAGAAACTGCCCCAGCTTGAGCCCCATTTTCCTCATTTTTTTTCCTTATAATTAGCGAGCACCATTTACATTTCGCATGAGTTTACAACTTATATTTTCTACTACTGCATCGTTGGGAACTGAGAACTTTCCCTCTTCCTCAAGGAACTTTTCATTGTGTGTTTCCTACTTAATTTGCCCAACTTCGCAGGATTACTTCCGTTTTTCCTCTCCTGGTTCCCACTGAATTGTGATGTGAAAACTCAATAGAACTTTTTGTCTATTGCCGGTGTACTCAAGCTGGATGTACCTATATGCGAATCCAAGCCGTAATCCTATTAGGATTAGAAAACGGAAATGAATTCACCCATAGAAAACGCTTCGAAGTGCCTAGGGGCCGTGAAAAGTACACATACAACACAAAAAAAAAAGTCGTTTCGTTTGTTGCTCGAAAAGGTGGATGCTGAAATATCACGTTGAAAAGTTTCTGCTACAACGCCCTCGTTCTCGTAGGCCTCAAGCTCAATTCATAACACCCTATGAAAACAGGAGCAACTGGCAAGTTTTAGATAACTCCTACGAATACCAAATAACAACTGGAAGTATGTGATGATACTTAAATAATAATTTCCACGAAAATTACTCAAAATTACTGTGGCGGAACATACTGCCTTTAAGTAGTACACGGTTTTGTCGACTTTCTATTCTCTGTTTATTTTTGCATTTTGAAATTATGTATATGTATGTAGGGTGTAAATTAATATTCATTTCGATCATTTCAAGGCTAAAGAGATTTTATTACTTAATAACCTTTATAACGAAAGTATATATGTATGTATATTAATACCTGTTTTACATTTCACTTTTGCCTTTTCCTTTTGCGCAAAAAATTTTTATACTTACTATATAATACATATGTATATGCAAAATGAGCCTTTAAATTTCGATAAACTTTTTTTTAAATAGAATATTTTTAAAGAAAACAAAGAGGAATCTTGATGAAACTTTGCACATTATGTATATTTTTAGAACCTTAAAGTATACAAAAAGATTTTTATTTTATTTTTTGAGCTGTAAAAAATAAAAATAAATAAATTCACGGTGTACATATATGATTTAGGCTCACTGTAAATTCTGAAAAAAAACGGGGTTTTAATCGATATAAGAGATTTAACGTGGGAAGTTGTTAAAATGATTATATACATAAAAAGTAGTTAAACTAATTTCATATCATTCTAACTCGAAATCATGGTACTGGTATCTCGAACAAACCTAATGTATAAAAAAATATAAAATAATTCAATCTAATATTTGATATTGAAATAAATATATGTAGGTATATACCTAATGTATCTTAAAAATTCAAGTTCAATCATACATATCTTAATTTTTATTACAACGATATCTTATATACATTTGGTAAATTTCAACTAAGCGTACTTATTATCTCGAAGTTGTAAATTTTGCAAGCCTATCAGTTACTCATCATATTTACAATCCACTTTCATAGTGGCATAGGTTAAGAGTAAATTCCTGAACTCCCCCAAAACCGTATCAAGTGAGGGATCCGTATGGATCGATTAATTTCTGTCAGACTTCATAAGTAATAAATCGTGTCAAATCTGTTCCCCGAAAATTAAACATCGGCCAGGTAACATGCGAAACTCACCTATCGATGCATGTGTAATTGACCGAGGGCTTAACGCTCCGTCGAATTTGGCCAATAGTTGCCACCTGGCCGGTGGTGGTGAAATAGCGCTCTATGTAATTTGTACAAGCATCGGTAAACACCGAGTGCGCCTTATGAATAATGAATTGTCGAACACCCGAACCGGATATGCAAATATCGGTTGGGTCAAAGTGGCAAGGAGTGTTGTTCTGCAAGGCATGCTGCAATTAAAAGATTACACTTATGATTAATGGTAAAATTAATAATATTCAAATTGTCCACCCACTTCTGAGAGGCAAGGCTGCCCAGTACTATTTATTTTATATATGATGGGAACTTCCATCAGTGTCTTACTTTGGATTTCAACTCGACAAATAGTCTGTCCACATCACATTGCAAATATTACATGTCGTATGCGCTGACAAGGAGTTTGTTTTTCTTCAATTTAAATGATAGTAGTTTTCTACCCGTTTTCATCTCAGTAGAGGTATCTCAGCCGGAGGTTACGAATCTACAAATTTGCAAAATATATTGCAATGAAATTTATCAGTGACATAAAAGATTACTAAGGAGAAGACGCCTGGACTTATTCAAATGTTTTGTTTGCAGCCATAAAGGACTCCAGAGCTCTGCGGTGCTATTCGTGCGGGGAGGAGAACATTTTCCTCGGACAGGAATATCCCAGTCCATCACCATGCGAGGATATGGAAAAAAGCGATAACTTGGAACCATTCGTCATTGAGTGCCCCCAGGAGTTTATGGGTTGCATTACCCAGTCCAAGGGTAAGTCTATCTTCCTGTACCTTTTTTATCTGAAAAAAAAAAAACAATATTTTTTTTCTTCAATATATATTTTTCTGTGCTTCGGGTGTAGAGAAGCTCATTTTTATCAGACGTTGCATATGTGTCTTTAGAGAGGTCCCATGCTCAGTATCTTGTCTGTTCTATCTAATTGACAGGCAGGGAGATAATGCGGACGTGCGACAACCTTGCCATAGACGATTGCAAGACTGCCAATGGAATCACCTACTGCTACTGCAGCGAAGATCTATGCAATGGTAAAACGTCCCACATGGACGCCCACAAATCATCCAGAGACGTCCTAATCAACTATCCCAGCGATGATGAGGACTACTCCGATAGTTCTGGATTTGGTCATTCCGAGCACGAGTTCGATGACGATTTCTACAGGAAGGGAAATAGAACCAACCGTTCCAGTCGACAGTACTTGCCAGCAATCAGCTCGTACACACTCCCCGTATTTATTATTTTGGGCTCTGGCCCACTAATCCTCAAGACTTTCTTTAGGTCGTAAAAGCTCTGTAGTCTTAGGTTGATTCCAATTTGTATCTGTGATATTTATTTAATCCTGGTTTTAGCGACCGAACGTTCTTTTACATTTATGTTTTGTATTTTAATAAGCTGGACACTATTAAATCAATGGTTACTCGAGATTCGGTCTTTTAATTTTCATTCCAACAATCCTCAATCATTCAATTCATTGATTATCATTCGATAATAATGGTTTTAGGTTCCAAAAATACAATAATACAATTGGATCCCTCTATAACGAACAAATTTCAATAAACAAACTTAATGTTCTATGTATTTCGAAAGATTTTATTTTCTAAATAACAAATTTCTATAAAATTAAATTGTAAGTATTTCCTTTATTCTGTACATCCTATAACTACAGTAAAAACTTGGTAGTGTTATTAATATCCAGGAAAAAAATATTCAAATTTGCAACAATAGATAAAGTAGTACTTAAACGTGGATTTACACATTATTTTTGTAACCATCCATTTCTTATCATTTCAATTTTATTTAACTTCGCCTGTTAGTTAGTTAGTGAGTGAGTATGCTTGTGTCAGGAGATTTAAAGGATTTAATCACTCATGTTTCTATCTTTGGAGCCGAGATACCTATGTAGGTTATACATAGTTTTAGGATCCTATAGCGAATATCAAATTAAAAATTTCTAAATATACTTCAATGTTTCAAAATTAATTCGTAAAAGAAACTTTTGTAAGACAAATTTATGTTTAAATGGTTTAAAAGTGTTAAACAAATTGTATAAGTCCCTAAGTCTTTACTAATTGTTTAATTATTCTAAATTTCTAATTGATATATGAACACAATTCAATAAACAATCTTCTAAAATTTTAAATACTGTGTGTTTTATGGATATCGATTATTTAAAATTAGAAATTGATTATTTTACGACTTATATAAAATTTACTACTTCATTAGTTTTAAAATCATTATATTATATTAACTTGCTACTCAAGAAAAATCGGCAGCGAAATTTTTTGACTAGCCTTATATCAGCCAAATAGAGTAGTTCTAGGAAATGTTTAAAGAAAAAAAAAATTTAACCAATCACTCTTCGTTCTTTGAAAGCAGTTTGAATTATTGATGTGGGTTCAGTACAATTACTTGAGCCCAGGAGTTTTTAATCTCTCAGGGAACCGTCCTCGACGTCTCACCTCAAAAAAAAGGGCTCTAAGGCTAAAAGGAAGCCTGGAAAATTTGGTGCTAAAGCTGAGCTTCTAGGTCACGGCTGATTCTATTTCATCTCATGGGATGGACTCTCTTTACATTATTTTTTTTTTCTGCTTTTGCTATGTGCTCGGTAAGTGAATTAGCATTACGTGCCTGGATGACCTTTGTGGGTACCATTCGCTCCACTGGAACAGGGAGCTTCCCAGAAAAGGGAACATTATTTATTCAAAAATTCAAACAAATTCTCGGAAATTTCATTCTTTGACTCCGTCCAAGCTTGCCATGGTCTCTCTTTGCAAACTTTAAGTAATCACTCTGTACAAAATTAAAAGCAGCCTGAGAATTTCGAGTTAATGAAATAAAAATTGAAATTGATGGCACTGGGCCTTGTTGTTGCGCTGGGCTCGTTTAAAGCGAACGAAGGACGAGGGCTATTTAATGGTCTTTGCCAATTTGGAACAAAATCAACATGTTGCCAGCGAGAAGGGAGGCAAGGGGGTGAATATTTAATAAATCTTTTAAATAGCCCTAAGGGACGACGTTTTCTTCTACTTAATTTAGATCGTGAGGGCAGCGCAGCGATATTAAGTTTGAGGAAAACTCTCCTTCCGGATGACTTTTTGTTTGTGTGTGTAAAAATTCTTGACAATTTTTAGCCGCACACTTAATTTATTTTTCAAGCGATTTTCCTTTTATTTTAAAGTTCCTTCTGCTTCCTTTGGAGTTCCTTAATGACGGTCTTTCAAAGGTACTCAAGCAGAAACTTTTATACAACTTGTTTGTTTAAGGGATTTCTCTTAAATGAGAAACGAAAACATAAAACACAACATTTTGAAGGCGTATGCGTAGGTGCCTGAAAATTTATCTCGGAATGAAAGATTATAGGATTAAGTGTAAAAGTTTAAGAGTTAAAATCTTCTTTTTTCGCAAGAGCGTGTTTAATTTTTAAATTTCGAGGTACATATATCTTTTCACTGTGATGTTGCGTACCTGAGGGATTAGCAAGGTTTAGGGATCTTTGAGTGGTTTAAATATAGCATGTGTGTTGAAAACGGATTAGGATATTAATATACAAAATAATAAATCGTTTCCTTTTTAGATCAAAGATCTTAAGAGTAGGATGTATATGGAGGTAATTCGAGAGAAAAAATAACATATTTGAGACTAAATATTTCAGATAAAATCTGAAAGAATTAGTAATTCTCATTTGTGTGGGGTGAGTTCATAATATTTCTATTTGCGAAAAAGTAAACGAATTTTAATTATAACGACGGTAATTTAATTGGTTTTTTAACATTTTAACAAATATTATGTAGTGGTCTCATAAGGTAGGTACTTATTTTCCCCCTATCATATGTTTATGAATTCCACCAAAATATGTTTAATTTAGAGAGTTTCATAAATTAGAATTTAATTTGAAGAATTTCGACAATAATAAAGTCCAAATAAAAAAACAAATCATGAATTTATCAATTAACATTCTACTTTAATGAAAAATTTTATTAAAGCCGGTATAAAAGCTAAGTTTTCATGGAATCATTCAACCCAGAATCAATTGTAAATTGGTTTTTTTCCAGCGTGAATTATCTTATGTACTTTTATTTCACTGAGCAAAAACAATAAAAAATTGGCAAGTGCAAACAACACATCAAATAAATTAACTCCAGTGAAATATGTTTCCTATAAAGGAGCAAAAACTCTGAGGGTGATATATGAAAATCAAAAATACGGAAAATATCACAAAAATGCACGTGTTGTGCACATTCAAACAAAAAAATAAATTTTTTTTGTTCATATTAAAAATTTGCAAATGACATTGTCATCGGGACGAGATATCCTCTATTTATGAAAAATTAATGGGCGTACCCATGCTTCATATGGAGGAAATTAAAAAAGAAAAATCGTGAAAGAATGAAGTGATGTTGGGTGAAAAGATGGAAAGCCAACATTACGAGAGTATTGCACATAAATGATTAATTACGAAAAGCCATCAGAATACTTCGGATGAATTGAGCGCGTTAAAATTATCCCGTCCGGGGGGTTCGAGGGCGGTAAACAATCGGTCGAAACGAGAGTCACTGGGTCAATCGGCTTAAATCTCCGTTAATTAATCATTTTAATGTTAATTAAATCGTTCCCGTCTGCAAGAGTTGATCCCGTGGGGCTTGCATCGCATGCAGCAAACGTCCCTTAACCTTTCTAAACGATATCTTTTTCAACATAAAAGCAAGCGACAGAATCGCTTGTTTGCATGATTGATTGATTGATTGATTGGATGCTTCCAGTAAATCAAAGCCATGTGATTAGAAAAAAACGTGTTTTTTATTTTTTTTTTACCAGACACCAGGAAGGTCTTAATTAAAACGAAGAGAATCGTGACTAAGGTGAACCAGAGATTTGCTTGAGGTTAACTTTCATACCTCTGAAATGCAGCTGAAGCGTTGCATAGGTCAGGAGTAGCCTCACAAGATTGTTGGATCACCATAAAATAGATAATTAACCTCTGGTCCGGGGCGGAGTTCTGGCGTCAGACCGCAGATGCAAAGTGGTTGGGAGTTGTCTTGTGATTTACACGTCTTATTCTCGGTATTTTTCATTCTTTTCCACCTTAGTGGGCGGCTTACAAATTGGCCAGATGCATTGCGTCGAACTATTTTCAACTATCTAATTTTATTTGAATGTATTTGAAAATCTTGTGAATGCCAATGGCGCCGACAATTAATGTTTTAATTCGCCGAATGATAAATGGCCATATAGCAAAGGTTTCAAAATATTTCCATGGGACTGGTTTCTTTGAATAATTGCGCGGTAAAGTCAAAACGTAACTTACAATTCAGGAAATTGTATCGTTGTGAAATCAATAGGAAAAATAGGTTAGCTCTCTATGGGCCCATGTAACGTTAAAGTCACATATTAACAAACCGATATTTTTTTTAAATAATTCAATAATTTTCCACTATAAGTAGTTGTAACTTGAAAAATCGATGTACATATGTACAGTAATATGAAAATTCAAAGTCTCGTTTTCCATTGAGGAAAGATAGAAGTTCAACAAAACCGGAACTGCTTCCCGGGGATTTCATTTTACAATGCTTTACCCGGCAATCTTCGATTTGCGGATGAATAAAGGTGGAAGGAAGCTCGAAAACCTTTTTCATTTATTTGTATATTTTTTTCTCTAAAAGAGGGAAAAAGGGGGCATTTTCTAAAACAAAAATTATACAAGTAGCCTGTGCATATTAGCGGCGTTAAATCGGATCAAAGGAGCCCCGCCAGTAACCCCCCCTGCCCTCCACTCGCTTCATACTGAACTGAAGTTTTTGTTTTTTTTAAAAATTCAACGAGCTGGTTCGGCTTCATTAATATAAAAAAAAATTAAAATAAATAAAATTGTGCCGGCTTATCAATATAAAAAAAATTAAAATAAAAAAAAAAGTGTTTCTTAGTTCGGAGTTCCAATTTATTTATTATTATTTAAGAAATATGTCGGTATCGGGTAATGCTGTAGCGCGTCTCGCGGAGGAGAGGAAAGCGTGACGGAAAAACCATCCGTTCGGATTTGTGGCCCGGCCAATGCAGAACTGCGATGGAACTCTAAATCTGATGGCGTGGGTATGTTTTATCCCAGGAAAAAAAGGGACACCCTGGGAAGGTGGCTTATATAAATTACGCATGTTTTTTGGAAACAATTTCCCGAGAACCCCGCCAAAATGTAAATTTGAGCCAGATCTTTTTCATCCCAACGTGTATCTTTCCGGAAATGTTTGCCTTTGCCTTTTGGACGAGTACAACGGCTGGTATCCTGTCACTACAATTAAACAGATCCTTCTCGCACTGCAAGATTTGTTGGACAAACCAAACATTGAACATCCAGCACATGCTAAGGCCGCCTTAATTTATAGTGCAAATCGATTGAGGTACGAGGAACGGGTGAAAGCACAAGCAAAAGAGATGGCAGACACACGATGCTTCTTCAAATAATTTCGTTGTATCGTCTTCATCGGCTTTTCGTCGTAACATTTTATCTGATGTTCATGTTCTTAATGTTAAAATAAACTTATCAATATAAAATTAGATATATTTAGTTTTTTAATGTAATAAGTAATAATAAAAAACAAAACAAAAATCGAAAGAGAAATGACATAATTTGATCATTTTCGTTCGTCGCTCTTTGAAAACTAAAGTCCTCGCTCTCGATCCTATCTAAAAGATCTGAATTTGTATCTGTTACCATCCGGATGATGGAAGATATTCGGCGACAACAACTTTTTTAATTTGTAAATGTTTAAGAGGAATGTTCTAACCAAAATGACCTTTCGCTAGGCTGACTCTAGTGTCCTTCTGTCTCCCACCCAACCTCAGCCTTTCTATTCCTTCAATTGTTTTTTTTTTTCACACGACCGGAAACGAAGGAATTCTTTTATCCTTTCGCTCTTTTGTTGATTTTTCGCGTGCATTTTCGTCTCAGTGTATATTCAAGGACTTTTCAGAGATAGAGTGGTGGTTTGGTTATCATCAGGAACAATGGGAGAGGGCACCGGCAAACGATTATAAAGACGTCCGAGCGGTTTAATTAGATCCTTTGAATTTAAACAAACATCCGGGGGACGCAACTTTACTCACTAACTGATAAAATAATGTAGAGGTGTAATATTCTTCCTTATTATATTCTAACTGACGGGGCATTGAACTTAACCAAATATTTTTGTAAGGCGATTTTAAAGATGTACTTGGACTTAACTTATAATTTATAGAAAAATTTCGGTGTAATGTTGCTGAAAAGTACTGATATTATATTACTCTCCAAAAATGGAGCCAGAAATTATAATAGCCAGCTCAAAACAAATTGGTTATTTAAAGAAACAAGAACACTATTAAATTGTAGCCTTACACAGTGCCCTGCATTTAATTAATTACACGATTTAGGCCATAACACTAAAAATCGTCCAATCTTGGGTTAAACACTGAATAGAGTCGTCTAACTTTAAATATTTCAAAGTAAATTTTTATATTACACTTATTTCAGTCTTGACGAGATAGTATTATATTCTTGACTATGTACATTTCAATTTTTGCAATCGGTACAAAAGTCCGTGAGAAATATCCCAACGTTCACTTTATCAAAATTTTAGTCATTCTCCTTTTGAGAACATTTGACTATATTAGGTTTAAAACATTTCTCAATTCATGGCAATTAAAAATTTCTCATAACAAGTTTTAAACTCTTAGATGTAATGTGTGTGTAGTTAATTTTCCGTTTTTAATTAATGTATGTATATACATATGTATAAAAGAAATTTGCTGTATCGCCCTTTTTGATAGAATAATTATACGAACTTTAAAGTTATAAATCATTCTATTTATGTTTTTATTTAACATTATAATATTTATTAAATTAATATATACTTCTATAGTTTTTAAGATTTGTTAATCACAGACTGAATAAATAAATAATAAGAAGGTTACAGTACGATTTATAAAAACATAGCCAAACATCTTAAAGCATACGTTATTTTCGAATAGGGTGTGCGAAAGATCCCAGAATGTGGAATGAGTTTTTCAAACAAATTCCAAACAGCATAATACAATGAACTCATCGAGAAATTTACAAAACTGATCAAAATCCCAAAACTTATCCTTAGGGCTTAATAAAGACGGTGAACACATTCGAACTTGAACCTTGACCCCTCTGACGAACAAAAAGGACTTTATTAGGCATTTCTAAATTGTCAGGGAAGCTCGAAGCATTAATAATGACTATTAATTAGTAATAATAACAATTAAATTGCCTTGTGGCAGTTATCTTGTTAAAATTCGTCCACCCAGCGCTATCTTCTTTGCCCGTGTGTTTTGACTATCTCAAACTCTGCGTAGGACAAGTGCACGATGGAAATTTTACTATCCAAAGATTACAATTTCCACATTTATTTAGATTATCTCCAAATGTGTAATTACTTACGCCCTTCTGTCCAACATAAAAAAGATAAAAAAATAGATATGAAATCATTTAAAATTAAGAAGGTTAATAAGAATAGCGATAAAAGATACAAGATCATACCTCAATAAACGAATTTACTAATTATTTGAAAATGTATGCATAATGTACATTACATACATTACTGCTAGATTTAAATGCATATACGAAAATGCTGTACAACTAGAAAATTCAATCGAATTTATGAGTGACCGAGAGATAAAAAGGACAATAGAATATCTAATTTAAGTTGTAAGTGACTATCCCATGGACAATGGTGCACCATTTATGAAAAGCTCAGTCCTTCATTTGAATTTAGTTTTACGAGGAAATCTCAAATGTGTCTGCACATCGCACTGAATGTAAAATTTCATTTTACAGAATAAATTTAAACGTATTTCATTCTTGCAAATTGTTAACCTTACCAGTTCTCAATAATTTATTGGCAAAAAAGGATTATTATCTGTAGTTCATGGAGAACTGGGCGAAAATAAATTTTAAAATTTTTTTAAATTTTGCTCGAAACTATTTTTATAAGTAGGTATGTATGAGCATTTGCTTCTGTTTTCGTACGATCGAAGAGTTGTTTTTAAAGAGTTGAATGTACGAAGTGACGATAAATTTGAATATCCGTAAAATTGTTCTCAGTAATTGTTTGTGGTAAACTATAAAATTAAGACTCTAGTGCAGAATTACTCGTACATTAAATTCAAATTGCTTGTACTTATGTACATAATAATATAAAACAAAACGCTCCAATTCATCACATCTGCTGACAGGCTTTTCACGACCTTCTTTCATTTTTTTTTATTTACGAGCGGCCCATTAGCAGCATGCCATGACCCAAGAAAATAATCGCGAGAAATCCTCTGACTAAACATTTTATGCGGTCATGTCATCAGCACGCTAGCCGTTAGCGGCTAGAACAAGCGCCCGGCCGATTAGACCCACATGGAGCATAAAAACATAAGAGAAAAGAAAAAATTAAGTCAAGTGTGAAGCCGATTAATATGCCGATCAAATCCCCCGGGCGCATGTGGCCACACTTAATTCAACTTCCTGGAAGAGGCTGAGGTAACGAGTTAATTCCGGGGACAGGGAGTTCGTTCATTTAAATTACATAAATTCGATGGTGCCCCAGGCACGATGTCTAATATCAGAATTAGCCGCATAATTTGTAAAGAGCATAACAGTTCGCGTGCCGCGAATTCAACATTTGTTATATGGCACACCGCACCACACGGTTTTATAAACACAGCACCAATCCGTGAAATTAAACATTTTTAACGCGGAACCCCAAAATTGCTGTTTGAACACAAAAATCGTGTCGAAAAAGTGCTTTAATTTGTCGTAAATAAACGATGAGGACTTTTCATTTTTTTTTTTTTTTTAAGAGCGAGCATCCCGTGTTTATGTAAAACAAGGGCAGGTCACATATGCTAGTTTTTTGGGGGGAAGGGCCATTAGTTCAAATGTGACACAGGTAATATTCGAATGGCCGGAATTTGCCATTTATCAAAAGTAAAGCAAATCCTGGACAACCACACCACACCTGGTGGTTAGCATTATGAAAATTTTGGTGAATATAAATTTTTACGTGTACAATGGCTAAATGGGGATTTACATGAGTTACCTACCCCTCGAATAAACGTGACTCGAATTTTTGTCCTATAAAATTGTCGCTATTATGGACAATACACCGTGATTGATACGACTGTGGGCAATTTTCGAATTTAAACAAATTTAGGCCTTCACCCATTTATGATCCTTCTGTGTTCGTGCTAAATCGGACCTTTATTATTTTCAATCCTTTGATTACTCGATAAGTGTTCTCTTACTATCGTCAGTCGATCGATGAAAATCACCCTACTACTGGCCTTTTTATTGTCGAACAACAACAGAATATCCAATTCAATTTATTTAACTTTGTATCAGAATTACGCTTTTATAGATATTGGTTGCAGTAGGAAAATGTTTGGCAAGATGTATGTACTATTAAAGCGAGATGGTTTGAACAAATCAAATTAAATATACCTATATATATTTTTAATTTTATGGCAACATAAATGTTTACTTTACACCTTTGATCTAAAATTTATGATCCTGTGCCACGTATAATAACACGGAAAATACTGTTCAAAATTATTCGTACATAAAAATAAAAACAATAATAAAATATCACATTATATTGAATTGTTTTATTGTGTAATATTCAATCAATTTTGTCATGCATTATACAAGTTATGTTTTTCGATTTTTTATTATCCTTCCGTTAAAATCTCATACATTTTCCAAACCAATTGTACCTTCGCAATGAATAACATGTAATAAAGATATGATTATACAAATTAATTAATTAGTACTCTTTTGTCTATTTGTATTTGGTGTTGGCTCTCTATTTTTTTTTTTTTTGTAGATTAAAATCCACGTAGAATCCCCATTTGGAGCGAAAAAATATCACTAGACCTTTTTTGTAACTCAGGTTAAAATTACTACTGAGCCTTAAATGTCGAAAAGTCCACCATTCTCGAGATATTTGCGCAAAAAAAAAACGTATTTCGTGACCTTTGACGACCTCGCGTAATTAATTGCGCGCCACTCGGATCGACGGGAACTTTCATACAAAATTTATAGCACTAAAGAACCAAGCTACCTCTAAATTTTTAGCACTGTGCAATTTTTTTCCAAATTTGGAGATATGTACATACATATGTATGTATTTAAATGTAAGCAAATATGAAATTTATTAAAAGAGGGCACAATTTTCATACTTACTTTGTTTCAGGGTATAATTTTATTATCTGAGGTGCCAAGAAATAGTTTGTATTATTTTTGCGTTCACTACATATACATATGTATACTTGCATACATACATATATGTATGAGCATTTGTTTCTGTTTTCGTGCGATCGAAGAGATGTTTTTAAAGAGTTGAATGTACGAAGTAACGATAAATTTTAATATCCGTGAAATTCTTCTCACAGTAATTGTTTGTGGTGAGCTATAAAATTACGAATCTAGTGCAAAATTGCATGTACTTTAAATTAAAATTGCTTGTACTTACATAATGCATACATATGTACATACATACAAAAATGAGGATTTTAGGTATATTCCGGACGGAAATTTTTAAATGTCTCTGTTCGTTTTCTTGATTATTTCATAAAGGCATAAACAGAAGATCAAATAATTGAATTTGTATGAAGTATTCGATTCGTAATCTTTCGTGAAGGAAAAACTAGCTTGAAATTTAAATTTCTTAACGCCCATGGAAATGGAGTAAAGTGAAATTGCACAATAAAAAGATCTGTTTCTGAATATGTCTGTACTGTAATTTAAATTTTAAAATTTGTGATTTTATATTTTATATATGAAGAAGGTGTTTTTTGTATAGGTATCAAAAACCATTTAATAAAAATGGACTTAGAATGTAGTTCTTCAGATATTTTGGCCAACGTTAGGGAATTTTTTAAAAAAGATGCTTCTCGAAAAACGCGTTTGTGTTCTTCATATACAAGATTTAATCATGGGACCTTTTTTTTGAGAGTACGTTAAATGTAATTACGTAAGTATTAATTTACTTAATATACAATAGTTACAGCGAAGCATGGAGAGTATAAATTGTAAAGCGGTGTAGCTCTTAAATCACTCGTCTAAATTAAACCCCCGCGGTGAGTGTGTTGGGGGTCTGGTCTAATTCATTCCCCGGAAGGTCCGCTGCAGCACAAAGGGTCTGTTGTTTTAACGCCTCCAAATTCAGTCCATTAATTTGTCCGTCAACTGTGCTGAGGGTCCTGTGGGTGTCCAAACAAAGCAACAGCGCTGAAGTAAATTGCTAAAATTTTGTATAAACCCATGGGAAATGCGCCACGGGTGATAAAATTTCGAATGCAACCTCGTCTACGGATTTATCCATTTCGGAGCCACGAAATGGGTTGGAAATAAATTTTTATCGTACCAAATGAACTGATGATGGGGGAAATATCCTTTCATGTCTGCGACAGTGCAGGCTAATGCTAATTATTCGCTCCTTGGGTTCAGTTCAGTGAGCATAAATCTGAGACAATGTCTAGTAATTTTTTGTAAAAAAAAAGAAGAAAAAAGGATCTTCCTTCTAATTTATGCGCTTAAAGGAAATAAGAGAGGAAAAAAAAGCCCGCTATTTCATCCGTAAAACGCCCAGACCTTGTTAAGTTTTGGCTCTCATCCCAACATTCACATAAATAAGCCATCGGGGGAGTGATCTAGTCTAAGTGTCATTAAATTTAATCCACCCTCGACTTTGGGGAGCATGACTCAACGGCATAGTGTTGTAAAAAAATCATAGGGAGCATATTAAATCTTCGACAAATGTACCCCTTAGTCATCAGCGATATGCCCGCTCCGGTGCACTAGCTCCAAGCGTTTTCTGGATAGGGCCAAATATCGACTATATTCCGATGGCGTCGGGACGGTAGTTCCGCCGACGTCGACGAAGACGTTGGCGACGTCTTCGCCGTCTCACGGAAAGTAAAATGATATATAAAAGGGAAAAGATTTTACGCTCCTCTTCCTCTTCTTATCTGGTCTACAAACAGCTTGCAAGGCGAACTCAACTTCCGCTCTTCCTTCCGTTTTTGAATCTGCCCCCCCCCCCCCCCCCCACCCCACATTGGACTCCAGGATTTTTGGTCCAGACAAGGGGAGCTCGTAATTTGAAGAATCCTTCCTCTCCTTGGTTCTGCCAAAAAGGATGAGGACCTCCTGGATGAAGGGGGCCAGGAACAAAAGTAGTTGGAAGATTTTATCAAGTTTCGAGTGTATCAATAGTCGTAAAACGAGCGCTTCCAGCTTTTTGACTCAATTCATTGAAACTGGGCAAATATTTATGGCGTTGCTCGAGTGCATTTTGGACACAAAGCCCCAGGGATTACGGATAGCTCCATAGGAGAAAGATAGATCCACTAAAAGTGTTTGTCCACAATCTTCCAAGGATGGCTGGCTCTTCATCCTTCCACTTTCTTATCGTTGGACAGTCAGCGGATAGTTTAGCATCCGTCGTATCGCTTAACTTTTCACCAAAAATTGTAAGACAATTTGTGCAGCTGCACATCCGGAATCCATTGGCAAATGGTAGAATTGTATAAGCAATTTCAGACAGTTACTTTTCGGGCAGGACAATCCAGGACCAGCCTGGAAAATTCCCCCTTAGTTTGTTTGCCTACTTCATGCTTCCGTGAAAAAGTTATCCCAAAACTTCTGCTTCAATTGGAACTCTCTCGCACTTTTAGGAGGACATTTAAATAATTTAAGACAAGGATTTGCATTTGCTAACAATTTCAATGTTCAAATATTGCGCCAATCCATCTCAGAGAAATACTGCTGGATTTATGATTTCTACCAAATTCCTTTCGGGACGTAGGAAGGGCTTGGAGAAAAGGGAAGAACTGAATTTGAAGCGTTTTGATGAAATTATCAAGAAATTCATAAGACAAACTTTTCAGTTAAGGACAGCGGAAATTAAATATGACCCATCTTATGGGAGGAAACGAATAATTTTTGTCTTCTGTTGAAATTATTTCCTGGCAAAATTTCAACCAATGGAGCGTCAATTTTTTTTTTATTACTTATTAAAACATGCATTATTTTTTTCTTTTTGACTGTTTATTTTGTTTATAAATGAAAGAATCAGGGAATAAATCAACCCAAGTAATGTTTAAAATTTCCTTTTTGTTTGTGGGAAATGAACGTTTTACCAAGATATAATTTTTTAAAAACCTCAATTCACAATCTTACATAAAAGTATAGATATTTTCGCAAAAAACTTGTATTTAAATCTAGCTAAAAACGGATTCGATATTTCAGCTTCATGTGAATTTATTAACAATTATCTTTATTTGAAAAATATTTTATGTTGTCAGCATCATAAAAAATTGTACAGACTTTTAGTAGATATGTGATATAATTTATAGCCCGAATAAAACAAGGCGACTGAAGTAACTCCCTTTTTTTAGGTAGATAAGATTAATGTCAGTATAAATTCAATAATGTGCTAACATTTTTGGAAGTTATAAAAAGTAGGTCCATAGGTTGGTTTATGTAAAATGTAGTTTAAGAGTACCTAAAAAAATTAGCTTTATATTGTATTTAATTAATTCTAGAACGATACTTTTGTAAACGATGGAAACATAATTTAAGTTATCTATTTGAATGTATAGTAGTACGGGATAAAGAAAAAGTTTTAAAATTGAAACTCTTAAATGGACAGACAGGAAGTCTTGTCATACTCCAGACAGCTATAGCTTAGTTTCCAGAAAAGCCAAAATAGTGACAAAATAATAAACAAAAATAAAAAAAACATTTTCCGTAAGATTTTATCAGATTTTCATTATGAGAAGCAAACAGTTTTTTAATTTGCCGTGTGAGGCGATGCTCCGTAAGATAAAAAGTCGAGGCGCCAAGTCAATTGTCGATGAATGAGGCTCACCTTGGTGC
Source organism: Machimus atricapillus (assembly GCA_933228815.1). Lineage (NCBI taxonomy): Eukaryota > Metazoa > Arthropoda > Insecta > Diptera > Asilidae > Machimus > Machimus atricapillus. The sequence goes on from OW121785.1 coordinate 12,811,590, forward strand.
CTAATGTACTTTTATTTTTTCTTTATATTTTGACGATGGGGATTTTTTTTTTTTTTTATTTTTTCATTATTATTTTTTAACCGAAAATCATCACTATCATCAAAAATGAAATTGCCCTGGCCCCGTCAGAGGTAAGAAAAATAAAAAGATTAATTTTGCCACTTCAAGTGGTATTCGCACTTATTTTTGTAAATGTCCCGAGGGCATTTCAAGCTTTTGTTTCCTGTCCCGAGGGTTTTGTGATGGTGAGGCCTCTAATGAGTCCCAGCACGCATTAGGCGACATGTCAGGAAAGACATTAACAAAGCTATCAGGGGGCCCCCGATAAGGCCGACACTCTAAAATTTATCAAAAACTCATCAGTCTTACGTCAGGAGTCTAGAGTCTAGAGAGGAGGTGAGGAGCTATCAGCGCCCGGAATCGAGATAGAAATAATACAAAGCCCCGGGGCATAGTAATCTCATGATAAATGGCCAAGAGAGGCTCCTCCGGGGTTTTTGGTGCGTTCATATGAATGGGGCCCTCGATTCTATAAGCAAAATTAATGGGGTCTCGATTAAAGAGGGACTTGCGAAAAAAAAATTTTTGCTTGATAATGTGACATATTCCCGGGGAATGTCCGTTGCCGGGATCCGATCGAGCGCATAACTCGTCTAGACGCCTTTTTTTCATGCAAATTGCTTGAATAAGTGCACAACATACAAGGAACAAGCCGCCGCCCCGTCAATTTTATTTGCGGCTCATAAATAACGAACGTTTGGTCGCGAGCTCGGAATGAATCTCTTGACCAGTTTTTGGTTGAATCGATTGGATTACGAAGCCGGGTATTGGCCGGGATTATGCGGCTAAGGTACCCCACCCCACAGTCCACTCGTGCATGCATATACACCTGAAGTATGCGCATAAATCTTCCTTCAAAACATTTTCTCACCTGAGAGTTTTGTAAAAACAGGGCAAATTTCGCATTCAAAGGATGCCATCCGGTTGGCCACCTCCCGCTCCCCCCCCTCCGGCACCAGATAGCATTCAGATGCTCATTTTGTTTAATTTAATGTCATGTGCATGGAATTTGCATGGATTTCGACTTGGTTCCGTCCCCGGCCTACGGAGCACATGTTAACTTACTGCGGGCGAGGAGTGGATTATTCAGGCCCTTCCGTGCATGCACGATGGGCTCCGCTTCACATAAATTAAGCCTAAAACTTAGTCTCCTACGAATGTTATCGCACCGTTCATAGAGTAAACAGAATTTTAATGCATGGCGTCGTCGTCGTCGTCGTCGGGGCGCCCGACTCGAATCCTAAGGGCACTAGGGGCAAACTTTAGTCACCGAGGCTTCCCCGGAACACAATTGGTCTGGTTCACAGCGCATTATGATAGTAAATGGGGAACCCCCGCTTTTGGCTTTGTCCAAAAAATATTTTAAAAGTTTTCTCCAGCACCACAAGCACTACCAGAACCACACCCCCCCCCATCCGAGTTAATGAAAACCAGCAATTTCTTGAGGGGTACGGGGGGTTAAAAAAAATAACTTTTAAAGTTTGTTCACAACAACTGGGGTATCATAACCCCACCACAAAACAACATTTTCCTCCTTGGTAGCTTCGTGGGAAATTTTATTGTGCATGAACGTGAATTTTTAATATTTAAAATCTTCTTCTAATTATTTACCCTTATTTTTCTTGTTCCTTCTGCAAAAATAAAAATGTAAGAGAAATTTGGTTTATTTTATTTTATTTTTTTTTCATATTTTCTTTTTTGTACAGAATCGCTGAGGCAGAACGCTTCAGAAGTCTGTCTTCAACAAAGCGGATATTGTCCCTTTCAAAGAAAACACTATGGCCCCTTGAAAATAAACAAAAGTGCAAAGTTTTCATTAAAAGAAAAACTTGAACCCTGCAATTTATTTTATGTCTGAAAAATTGTAAAGGACAACGCCGCTGTACAGCTGAAAAGACGACGTTAATTAGTCTCTTCATCTCAGTCAAGCATAAATTTAACGTGTCAACGGATCCGAATTTAATCAAAATGTGTTCTGAAAAATAAATTTAAAAAATATATTGTATATATATTTTCTAATTTAGATTATGATAATAAAAAACATTGTTTAAAATCAAATTTTTTAGTGTCACAATACCAAATTTTGATATTTTATAAATAATATTTTCTCCTAATTTACAAAATCAAGGACCCTGCTATCAAATGTTAGAATTAATAATAAGGTTTTTGATAAAATTTAAATTATCTTGTAAAGGGAATTTGCAAAGTAATTTATTGAGATACGTGTTTGTAGCTTACTAATAGTCAGCATTTGCACTCCAGCTAGATTTTGTAGGTAATATCCCTTTGTCGGACTGTTCCCTGATGTATTTAAGGCCTGCTTCGATGGACTGTTCCAGATTCGAATTCGGAGGAGCCTTGCTGTGCTTGCTGCTAGGAGGACCATAATATTCGAAAGTAGGTGGCGGAGGTATTTCAACGCCTCTACAGCGCTTATTGGACGGTTCTCCATCTTGGGAGTCTTCCTCCAATTCATTTCTGATGGGAACTCCGCTTTCATTTTCTATATTAGAATAATTCTTCCTGATGAATTGCCGCTTCTTCGGGCTCTTCCTCGTTGTGAAGTACAAATGTTCCTTAGGGTCGTCATCAGGGCTGGACATTTGGAATGACGGTTGCGCTCTAAAAGACCTCCTTGTAGGTTCTTCCAAAACAGGAGCAAATTCGGGATTTCTTTCTTTCCGTTTATGTTCATTCCATTGCTCCTGGGACATGGGTTCCCTTTCTGGTTTATAGTTCCATTCATCTGAACTTGATCCAGAATCCGCAGTGGCTGGAACACCATCCTTGTTTCTGTCCCATGGCCGAATATGGCGTTTTCTCTCCTCTTCCTTACGTTTTTCCTCTTTCTCCTTTTTACGACGCTCCTTCTCTTCACGTTTCTTACGCTTTTCTTCTTCCTTGGTGTCAAATAATTGCTTTTCTGGTTCTGGCTCGTCTTGAAGTAAAAGTTCGTTATAATTCATATTATATAAAGATTAAATTAAAAGTTTTTAAAGTATAATTCTGGCGATACATTTTAAATCTACTAATGCTTTGTATAACAAAATTATTATTATTGTTATTTTAGAAAATTGAGGCTATAATTTTTAATAATAATAAAGTTCAATATATTTTATTTTAGATGCGAATTACAAAAATTGCCTCTAAAAAATAAATAAATAAATATTTACCTTCAAGTGGTGGTAGACCTAAACGTGTTCTTTGACGATTTTTAGCGTCTTTAACTATTTTTGCAATAGTGTTTTCCCTGTACCCCCGAAGAGCCTCTCTGTCCTTTTGCTCTTCCAAAGTACGATCACGCATTTCATCCAGTGCTTTCCGCTGTTTGGCACGCTCCTCCTCATCCGTAGAGAATGCATAATAGCCAACACCGTGTGTCCGGGCCTCTATACAAAATAAAAGAATATAATATTAGAGGACAAGATAAATTTTTGCGAAGGATAAAACGAGAAGTTCTGGATAATATAAGCTAGGATATCGTGCCAAGGTACAACATATCCTGGATTCATGGAGCTGAATGTGGCCAGAAAAGCCTCTATAAATCGTTTATTGTTCCAACTAAAGTGTGTTAGAGCCCCATTTCTGAGAAATGTTAGATGCCTACGACATAAGACCTCCTACACTATACATGGAGAGTCCTCTCGGACAAGTGACTTAAGCACCACTTTGTCTTCGATGTAATTGCGAAAACATTATGATTCATAACCGGCGCTTGCCAGAGCAATAAACCACACGTCTGGCGAATTTTAGCCACCGCATGAACTCCATATGCCTAAAATTTTGTTGGCGCGATACGGTGGCTGTAAAAGAGACAGCGACAAAAGTAGAAAAAATCAATTTTATGATGACGATGACCAACTCGAACTCCCAACTTAAATAATAGTTTCAGTCTAGGCGTTGAAGTTTCAGGGTAAGGGATTAGTCGAAATGGGGGCTGAAAGGAGGCGACTCCCTCGCATTACAGCCCCAAAAATTTGTGCTCGACACCACCATTCATTTTTGCAGCCCCGAAACGCTGCGCTAACAAATAAACGCCATGAAGAGCATGAAACTTTGTTAACATTTTGGTGGACTCCAAGTCGGGGACTAGCTCCCAATTTATCTCAGTTTCGGCAAAGTCGTGCTGGGTGATGCATTTGTAGCTTAGTTGGTTCTCAAAAAGAAAAGATTGTGTGCCTTAGCGCTTTGGTGCTCTAATTGGAGTTACAACGTTCATTACGAAGGATTTTCAGTCTTCTACTTTTGTACACTTGCTACCTTCAACCCTGAGGAGGTGTTATAAATTTTTGGGACGTTTCATCGGTGTAGCTCGAGTTTTTGTGCACTCAGACGTATTTAAAAATGCAACAGTTCCTCACGTCGTTGCTTCTAGCTATTTATGGTAAAAGGCTCCTTTATACACAGAAAAAAATATATATGTACATATTTATATATGTATGTATAAAAAAAAAAAAAAACCTACAGCTTGTCTTTAATATAAATTGGAGCTGTATGCCATTAAAATTTCATAGGGCGCCTTAAAAGCTTTCACCAGGAACACACCTGCACATTTTGCGGAAGTTGATGATTTTCTTTGCTTTACTCCTCCTGTGATTGAATTTACCGCGGTAAAAGTTGCTCCGTGCGGGGAAAAGTTCCCGCAAGAATATTGCAAGTGCTTGACTTTTGGCTGGTTTTGAAAGTTTTATGAATTTTTATTCTTGCCCGGGATGCACTCCACGAAAAAACATTGTAAACATTAAATTACAACAATGTTTCATGTGGAGCGTATAAACGTGTTTTCTTCTCCAGAATTTTCACAACCGTCCGATGAGTGAAGTAGAATATTTAATGAAAATCATAAAAGGTTTTCACAAGTTCGTTATCAAAAACAGGTGGCAAGTCATAAAAGTTTGAATCTCACATAGTGCCCCAACTTGCCAGTCTGCCTAAACTATTTAATTTGTATTCAAAAGCATCAGTAAATTTTTGGTAGGAAATAACTACATCATCACAATAACAAGCAAGAAATTTTAAAAAATTACAAAATTCATAGCTTATATATTTTAAAGGTATGTAGTTTTAATGTTCTATCCTCTTTCACGAAACAATTATGAAGCTAAGAATCTTTTTATAATTTCTGAACTATTTTAAAGCTTCAAAACAATTTTTTGAAGAACACGAACCTTTTAAATTTTTATTTGTAATTAAACATTATGCTTTTTTGAAGGAATATCACTCCGACTCTTCGAAGTTAAATAAACATCAAAATTATATAAACGGTAAAACCTCTTGATATAATGATTAAATACGAATTTCGGACTATATCATCGATTCAAAACTTAACATATTTAACCATATCCTTAATTGATAATTTTTGTAATAAGATATAAGTTGATGCTGAAGTGGACAAATTAGTTCTAAATATTATTTCCGGAAACGGCTCTTGCGGTTTTTTTTTTCCAATTTAAACAGAGCAATCAATATTTCAAAATATCCAGGGGGTATATCACCACTGATTGCAACGATTTACTCAGCAAGAGGCTTTAGACATTTTTAATTCTTAACGTGTATGATAAATAATTGGCCATCCGCAGTGCTGAAAAGCCGCTTCCGGTTTTATTTGTTGTTTGTAAAAAAATAAACTATAAATAAAGCCCTCGCGAGTACGAAGCATAAAAAGGCTCATATGTTCGCATAAGCCGCAGTATTGCGGTGAATAATGTAAAATCCATAAATATACGAAAAAACAACGCTCATCCAAGAATTACAGGCTTGCAGCTGTAAAAATTAAGCTTTAATCCGCCCGCGTAATTCTATGCCAAGCTCTCACTACAATGAGCATTTTAAAATTGATTTTTTTTCCACGGAAGAGGAAAAATATAATTTTTTTTTTTATTTTTATTATACATGTAGCGTTGTTTGTTTTTTATGGTCTGCAGGGCCTTTTTAGCGGGAAAGCTTTAGGGCTGTAGGGATTTATGCAGTCATCGCTTGAGAGGGTGCAAGGGAGGAGGAGGCATAACACCATTCAACTTTAAAAGAACTGACCACGGAAGTTTAATTAAGGAATCGTATTTTTCCCACTGGAGCGTATCCTGTAATTGCTCAGTGGGCAACCAATCAGTCAGACAGACAGACAACATAAGACGGAATGATTCCTCAGGCAAAATCCCACCGATGGATTGGGGCTTTAGAATGGGAATGGTTCCGTCGTTTCCAGTCACTGTCTGGAGGGCAGAGTCCCGACCCGAGGCAGTCAAGCGACAGGAACCACGCCAAAACTTTACAGAGTTGATTACTTATTTATCTCGTTATCACAAATTTTCTCTCTATACAAAATATATGAAGAAAGAGGGAAGGAATCCGCCGCACAATGCTATTACTTGAGGGGAGACCTATTCCATTTCAGAAAAAAAAATATATATATATATTATATAGAGTCAAAAGGACTCGCGCTCCCATTCACGACTTGTTCATTCCCATTCCAATTTCTAGCCCACCCCCGTATTCCCCGGGTTGTTAATATTTTAGCCAGGCTGGAGTCTGGCGTCAGCAGGCTAGACAGCGTCATTCAAGACATAATTTCCTCATTGAACAGTTTTCTGCCGAGAGACCAGGGCACTTCCCTTATTGTATCAAACTGGAGATACGAATCTGGAGGCATTCATGTGACATACACATTACACAGGGATTGCAAAAAGGACTACTAGTGAATGTCGGTTATATTGAACATACACATTATCCCCTGGCGGGGGAGATTTTCTAGAAAGGCAATTGAATTCCCGACGTTCTGTGAATTAATTTGCATTGTGGAACAATACATGGAGCAATGACATCGTCAAACTCTATTTGTCTAACGTTTATAACGTTTTTAGTCTAGGGATCATGTATTCCACTATTCAAGTCTCCCTTGTTTATGGAATTCTTATACCGTTCCGAATGTCCTTTTAGCTCGCTAGGCGACGAACTGCTGTCGCAGTGTTTTCCTGAGTTATATTCGGAAAAGGGGTCGTCCATGCTTTGTGCACGGTTCATTGGTTTAACCGCATCGTTCTCCTCCTCTGACTGGGTGGTGAGCCACTTTTACCTGGAAATTTCCATCATCCAATTTTATTGTATAGCTCGAGACAACTATCAGTTCCGGGTCAGAAGGAAAAAGCCACCTCTACTTCGAGGAAACAGTCAGATTCAATCGTTCGGATTAGTTAGTAAATTTATTAGACTTATACACTATACTATGCAAGATAGATGATGGATAGAAATATATGGCATTAGTGTTGGAAAACAAATTGATCCATATAAAAACAAAATAAGGATTTCCTCCTTATAAAATTAGTCCTATTCTAGCACCTTCTCAGTGACCGATCATAAAATCACAATCGAATCACAACAGTAAAGAATTATTTAATTATTATTCACATATTAATTTTTTTCCCTCCCTAAATCATAACTCATTTTATGTTTTGCAATTACGATCGGGTTTAATTAAAATTGTTCGTTATCGATTGTTAAATTAATTAAGCAACATTTGCTTGTTGGCCACATAATGTAAAACAACAACAAAATTTCGCAGAGTTTAGTAAGAGAAAATTAAATAAACCTGCCATGGAAATTATAAAATAAACAAATTGTTTTAAATTTTAAGAATGGTTCTACACCCCAGTAAAATAAATTAACTAATATTTTTATGAGAATGTGCTTCGTATGAATTGCCCCATATATGATCATAATATGCAAAATATGACCTTTCCTCAAATTTTAAATTAGTCATTACTTTTTTTATTATTTGTTCTGGGAATTGAAGATGCAGACAGTTAGCAGACAGACTGAAAAAAAAAATTTACAAAAAGGAACGTAATTGCCGTCTGAACCCACATTTTTGTGTTATATTCCAAAAGAATGTCTGGGTTCTAAACTCGACGGAAGGCCACTTCATCTAATTTCGTTGAAAGGCACCACAAACACAAAAATGCAAATGAAAGAAAATATTTTCAACAGCGGCTCTAGACAACATGTCTTTAAAGCAAAAGGCGCAAAATTTGCACAGTTGCCGCCTTTAAATTGAAAATGTACAAGACGGTTCGCGGGGGCAGCGGTAAGAAGGGCAGAGATAATCAACCTCAAAAGCTGGTGAAACTGTGACAAGTGGCTATGACTAATTGTGGTGCCAATTAAATGGGACCAATGTTTCCAGGAATTTGCAAGAGCTCACAGCTTAATTGAGCTTAAGAGGGACGCTCGAAAGCAGCGAAATTATATTCGCTTTTAATTAGAACTAAGACGAGGGTGTTATGCTCTCCCATCACAGGAAGCTCTAGATTTATGCAGCTACTGCATAATAAGTAGGGAATTTTACCATGAAACATAAAACTCACCCTGTGCCTTGGGCTCATGGCTGTCTGAAAGATTTCCATGCAATATTGAATTAACTCAAGTTAAATACAGCAAAAGTTCCAACGCAATCTCTCTCAAATTTCTGGTCTACCATAAAGAAATCAAAAGAACAGAGGCACTTGTAGAATCAATAAAGTGTCTGTCGGTCTGTTTGACTATCATTTCTATTGGTTGTGAGCTTCTAATTACCGAATCGTTCGGCAAACTGAAAGTTAAATATTTTATAAGGAAAATACTTTTTAAATACTATGAAGTCGTTCTTAAATTGTTAGGTTTTATTAAATTTTAACATTTTTAAGTAAATATATCTATTATAAGTTTTTCATGATTTAATCTTCTTCAGAAAACTTTTTTTTTATTATTATTTAAAAATAATGATTTAAAAATTAAAATTTTGTGTAATCAGTGGTTAATCGAAAATAGGCAACGATGTTATTTTAAAGCCATTTTAAAAGATTATGGATTTGAAATGTACTTAAGAAAAGAAAAAACGATTTTATAACATACATACATACATATGTATGGTATGAGTATATTTATGGAATCAAAAGAAAATCATACGGATAAACCTGATGAAAATGTAACCCTTCGTAGTCGATTAATAAAAGGGTTTTCCTCAACTGGTTATGGTGTACACCAGGCATTTAAAATTATATTGGCACCAAGAGACCTAAACCCCACCAAAGTCATCTATCTATACATTAAGTTATGCCATCTTACCCCCCAAACAATTTCCGATAGTCCCAAAAGTTTCATTATTACATAATAACAACAAAAATGAAGTGGCAAAGTTTTAAGTTCGGAAAGCCCCAAAATTGTAATTTACTAATTTACTTTCCAGTCGTACAGGAGGGGAGCAGCATAAAGTGCTACTTTTGTGGACCGGAAGCTTTTGACCCATTCAAAAACCCAGGAAGTGAAGTACCCAAAAACTTTCCCAGAGCCCAGAAATGCCAGGAATTTCAATTAGATGAATCACAGGATCCTATCGTGGAATGTCCACTGAATTATGTGGGCTGCATCACTCAAATTAATGGTAAATAGCATAAGATTAAAAATAACATTAAACTCCTCATAAAGTTTCTTACCAGTCATTAAGCTGCTGAGTATTGTTCAAAGAGGCGATCTGGCTGATCTGCCTACATAATGAAATTCCATAAATGTAAACAACCGATTAAAATAGACTTTTTGATTGCCGGTCTATTTTGGAAATTTTTAGAGGGTGTATGTCTATTTTCAGTTTATGCACTTTCCATGCTGTGAGACGAACTATAAATCTTTCTGAAAATCATAAACTTTTCAGCATCGCTTAAATATATTTTTGCTTTATTCCAGGTACTCAAATAACGCGAACGTGTGATACATTAGCGATAAATGACTGCCAAACGGCAAATGGTGTGAAATATTGCTTCTGCAGTATGGATTTATGCAATCGTATAAATGATAATTCCTCCAGCATTCTTCACCGGGTCGGAGATCCAACTCACGTACAAAATGAGACAAGCTCCCGGCACCCGACAGATAACAGTGTACTTTCTGAATTCAAAGATAGAAAAGACGAAAAATTGCATCTCCCTGTAAAATCGATTGACGCGAAAAATCAATCAACCCAGAACAGATTTCCAGTCGAATGTGCTATAGTCATTCCTTGGATCACAATCGGTTTTTGGTTGTGCGTTTTCTAGACGCCTTATGAATTTCAGATGTGAGTTGTATGTTTTCTTTCTCTCCCATGAGATGCTTTGGCTTTTTGTTGAATATATCGTTTTTTTTTTGTTTTTATTTGGCCAATAAAAGCGCAACCAGTTCTCAATGAAATTCAATAAATGATTTTTTTTTGTTAAAACAAACACGTGAGTTTCATTCAAATTTCGAGGGACCTATAAAAGCATCCAGGACTTTTAGTATTTTTTTTCCCCCGATGAAACGTTTCGTTCTTGCATGCGAGAAGGATTAGACGGGATGTACAGAGCTCGTAAAACTTCTTTCGAAATTGAAAACAATTTTTGCGAATTGTACCGGAGGGAGACCCAGTTTTAGTTTAGCTAACAAATATAAAATGAAAAGTTTTCACACATGGAATGAATGAATTTGCCAACACTTTGGCCACTCGGGCTTTTTCGGTCATTGCACAAATGTTTTACGTGGTAAGATACCCGCTGCTGATGGTTCTACTGGGCATTATTATTATCATTCTCTATTATTATATCTACTGAACTTTAGGTGTTTAGCTTTTCGTTATATTATAGAAGTATGTAATATTATAGAAATGACTAATTATTTTAGTTGCTTTATACAGTACCAATTTTTAAAAAAGTGTTTTAGAAAATTGTATAAGGGTTTTAAATATAATAAGAACTTACCGTCGAAGAGTACGTCTTGATAGTGAACATTTTCTTTGTGGACATTCTCTTCCTCCTTCTTCTCCCAGTTCACTTTCATTTGATCATGTTTGGACATAATCGAAGTCATTTCGCTCACATCATCGCGAATTTCAGGTTTGTCGTTGCTGTTGCTACCTTTCGTGTCAATCATCCACATAGGAGCATTTTGCTGTTTAAAAATAGATAAAACAAATATTTTATGTATGCTTTTTTGAAAAGCATTCTCCGCGCCCCTTCACTTACGTTCAATTCTACTCTTGGTTGAATATTTTCAGCCAACTTGTTGTCCTTTCTCTTGAAGAAATCTAAATCTTTCTTCAAACATTTTCGAGTTCTACCAAGACAATCAGTGTATTCAACCCTGTGGAAATTAGTGTAAAAGGCAGTTTTTCAGCAGCTTTGTTCAAATTTATATTTATTTTCAAAGATTAATGCTGCATTATATGATTCAATAAAAAGACTTTGTGTACTGGTATGTACATATAGAAGTATTTGAAGAAGTTTAATTTTTATTTACTTACCACTGCTCATCTGGATTCTTCGATGAATATTTATCGTCGTTATCATCGTCACTGTATTCGGAGCTAGAATCCTTTTCGGGTCTGTTCTCCTGTTTCTTTTGATTGAATAAAACAAGGCAATTGTCATCCGAATTAACTTTACCGCCCATTGCGGTCATACGGTCGTAAAACTTAGCCTTCGATTCCAGCACTTTTCGTGACCTATTTAAAAGATCTGAGTCTTCATACTCTTCAAAATGCTTCTCAGTTGAGATTTCATCCGATTCTTCCAACTTGTCTGGCTTTGAGCTGCCTTTTTTTGGTACAAAAACTTCTGCTTTTTGCTTTTCTTTTGCCTTGTTAACTTCGTCTTGTTTTCTAAGAAGCTCAGCCTTTAAGCTGAGGAGCTGATTGGGAAATTGTAAAGGATTAAAAATTTGGTCAAACGGTTACGGGTACTCACAAAGCATGAGATGTTAAACAATTGCAATATTTGGCTAGCATGGAATCAAATTTGATGAAAAACGATGGAAACAGGCAAATGAAATCCTGATTATATTTAGGTATTTTGGGTTTTGTATATTTATTTTTAGAGGTTAAATTTAGTATTGTATTTTCAACCTTCCTGCTTTTTTATTAGGTCATCTCAAGGGGTAAAACTTTTAATTCTGCACAGGGTTCTGCAAGGCTAGTCTTACAAAATAACTAATTAGTTTTGGGGAGATTTGTGCCTTTTTGAATTTATTGAACTAGCGTGAGCTGGATTTTTTTGTATGTTATATTTTTTAACACATTTCCGCCCGCTAATGTTTTGCTGAATAAGATAAGAATATAAAACCGGCGATTTTAGACCTGAAAATTATTTTGGAAGGCGTGTAAACGAGATTTCTTGTGAAATTGTTAAGTAAAAAGGAAGTCCACATAAGGACTAATTTTTGCTTGAATTCAATGTACTCGTGGAAAATATAGAGTAGATATTTTCAACATAACTTACAATTAAAGGGTTTTTATGTGAAATTACTTAAATAAAGTAAAAAACCTTATAGATATTGATGTTTATTTACATTTTATATAAAAATGTTTATACTTAAATAATAGTTTATTTTCTTGATACATACCGAGGATATATTCACAGAAATTCTTTTGCTTGGATCGTTCATGTTTGCACTTTTATTTTCCCAGTAAAATTTTAATTTTAAGTACTCACAATTCACACACGACTTAATATGTTGAATTCAGATATTTATTTGTTTTACACAACTTCTGACAGTTCTTACAGCTGATTTTACAAATAATCCTGAAGCTAGTCACATTTTACAAAATTTCTTCCTCGGTATGATAATGCAGTTTCCTACCCTATCACGTACAGAAAAAAGTCAGTGCTGACCGGTTTGAGAACGTCAGTAGGAAAGGTGTTTTAGTTTGTGCGTTATGTTTTGTTGAAAAAAAAAACCTTTTCTTAAGTAACAGCAATAAATTTAATTTCATTAAATGCAGTTTTTAATGTTCGTTCACATTTCTAGATGGTGCGTGTTCTTTTCTTACACCCAGACCTTGGTATAGGCGGTGCTGAACGACTTGTGGTTGACGCAGCCCTCGCCCTCAAGGAAAAGGGTCATAATGTTAGCTTTCTAGCAAATCACCACGACCCAGAGCATTGTTTTATCGAAACCAAGGATGGTACACTTCAAGTGGAAACAGTAGGCGATTGGTTGCCTCGGAAAATATTCGGACGATTCTACGCCTTCTGTGCTTACGTCCGAATGGTCTACGCGGCATTTTACACCACCCTCGTGATATCCAGGAAGGAAAAGATCGATATTATTTTCTGTGACCAAATATCTGTAGGAATTCCCATACTAAAGCTAGCGAAACACAAACCAAAAATCATTTTCTATTGCCACTTCCCTGACCTGTTGCAGAGCAAGAAGGAAGGACGACTGAAGCAGTTGTACCGGGCCCCATTAAATTATTTAGAGGAGGTGACCACCGGAATGGCAGACTCTGTTCTCGTAAACAGTAAATTCACTCGTCGAATTTTTAGAGAGACTTTTAAGAGGCTAGACATCACTCCGGACGTTCTCTATCCTTCGATTAATATGGAGTTCTTCAACACCGCTCAGGTGAAGGATGATGAATTGCGGCTAAATTTACCGAGTGACTGTTTTCTATTTCTATCAATCAACCGCTATGAGCGAAAGAAGAATTTGAACCTGGCCATGGAAGCCTTCAATCACTTGGGCAAACAGCTTTCCCGCTTCGAATGGGACCGATGTCGGCTCATCCTGGCCGGAGGTTACGATCATCGCGTCATAGAAAATATCGAGCACTATAAAGAGCTCGAGACGCTTGCCAGTAAGCTAAATATTTCAGAAAAGGTGACTCTCCTACGATCACCTTCAGATCTTCAGAAAATATTTCTCCTGAGGAAGTGCCATTGCGTTTTATACACTCCAGAGAACGAACACTTCGGAATTGTGCCACTCGAGGGGATGTACATGTCGAAGCCAGTTATTGCAACGAACAGCGGAGGACCCATGGAGACCATTATTCATGAGTCGACGGGATTCCTTTGCGATAGCACCAGTGCCGAGTTTTCGAAGGTAATGCTGAGACTAATTAGGGACATCCATCTCAGCGAAAGGATGGGGGAAATGGGCAGAAAAACTGTCCAGCAGAAATTCTCGTTTGAATCTTTCGCCAATAAACTCGACTGCGTTGTTATGAAGGTGTTATGCGGCCTCAAGAAGGAGAATTAGGTGATTTTTTGCTACTTATAATATTTAGGATGTAAAAATGCACTTTTGGCTTTAAAGTTTTAAATTTTAAAATATCTTCATAAATAAAGTTAAAATTTATCATTTTCTCAAGTTTTTAATGAAAAACGATAGGGTCCCGCTAGACCTTCATACATAAATGATTGAAATATAAATTTAAAATTAAATGCTTCGAAAAAATTTGATTTTACACAATAATTAATTTCTCTTAGTCACTTCAAATAATATAAATTAAAAATTGATATATAAGTTTCAGAACTTTTTAATAAATGCTTGGAAAAAATTTGATCTTCACAATAATTAAATTTTCTTAAACATTTCGAATAACTAAATAAATTCCAAAAAACAATGATCAGTATCTTAACAAAAGAATTTCTTGATTTCTTTCTTAGACATCTCGAATAAATAAATTCAAAAACAAAAAAAAAAAAAAAACGATCAGTATCTACACAAACGAAATTCTTGATTGCTTTCAGTAATTATCCTTAAGAGCATTGGCATCTAAGGGAGCTATTACATCGAGCTGAATGTCGTACTGTTGGTCTAAACCTATGTAGCCGTCGGAAAGCATATACAACGTGTATATAATCTTGCCAAGTTTAGTAGGTGCAACAAAATAAATTTGATGCGAACTCCTTTTGCTCCTGCATGCGATCCTTTTCAGGGCTACGAGTTCTCCATTGGCTTGGTACCCAAGCGTTAGAAACCATCCCTCATTCTTTCCTTTAGGGAATTTTGGACAATAAATTGATGATTCATTCTTGTAGGGCCCTAATCTTTCTAGATTCACATTTATCGTATACTCCTGAAAGAGGTTGTTGTTGTATTAAAGGAATTTATTGAAAAAAAAACAAATTTTTTACCATTCCCGAATGGATCTCAATCCAGTCTTCCCTCGTTTGAGGCTGTCTCACTGACCGTGTTACTCCTTGTTGGGTTATGTAAGGTCCAACGATGGATATGTTTACGTTTATTGTTGGCATTTCGATAAGAACCTAAAAAAAGAGAAACCTCTTTAAATTTATATTCTTTTCCCCTGATTAATTCTATATACCTTGTGAATTTGTATAATATCCGGTTCGGAGAACTCCCCTCGTAGGGGTTTAGCGAGTAGTTCATAGTTTTTCAGGCATTTTTCCTTTAGTCCTGGCAGAGTAAGCAAGGGATAACCATGTTTTATTCTACTGAATATCCTGCAGTTGAGGTGTTCTACGTGTGGTAAAATTAACACCGCAGGGTCATCGTACCATCGCGCTTGAACGATGCACTGCATCACATTCTGAATTTTTAAAGTTGTCGCTAGCCATCCTTTTTCAGCCACAACATCGATCATAGCCTAAAACACACACAAAAGAAAAAAGGAAGCAATTAGACTGATCTGTTGTAAATAAATTCGATCAAAGATTTTTTATTCTATCAATGCTTTTTCTCAAATAAAAAAAGAAGAAAACTTACCTGCAGCACTCTGATCGACTGATCCAGCACCGATTTAGTATCTGTAAGATAGTCTGAATTCGGTAGTGGTAATCGCGAGAAATGAGCTTGAAGCAGAAGGAATGTCTTCGTATGTGGATTGTCGTAAGTAAGAGGATCAACTTTTAATTTGCACAATTTTGCCAGATCACTAAAAAAATCAAAAAAAATAAAAAATGATTGGAATACTTATTTTAAGTATATAATTATAATCTCTTACGCATTATACACATCCTCGTTATGTCTCACAGGCTGTTGATAAAATTCGTAAGCCTCACACATAACCTTCAAAATGTCCTCGAACTTCATATCGGACCAAAGAGAGTTCGTAAAGTGTTCCATTGTCTGATGCGATAAGTAATAGTATGATGAAATTTGACCCATCGATGTAGGATAAATGGACCCATCATTTTCATAGACACAGCCAGCCATTTCGAGGACAGAAATAACGCGTTCAACCATATCAGAAAGGAATACGTTCAAATTTTCTGGCTCAATATTTTGCAAATTATAGTACGTTGGATTTCTCTGAAGTCGTCGGAAAAAGTAAGTCCATGTAAGATAGTCCAGAATGGCCTGTTTCGTTTGAACAGTTCCAGCTACAATTTCAGCATTTATATGATCAGGAAGAACATCCATTAAGCTCGATTCAACGGGGAAAGGATCGTAAAGGAATTTTTTATAGAAATCTTTTTTGATATCGTGTACAAAAACCATGGCTACGCCCTCATTTCCAAACTGAGGACGTCCAGCTCTACCCATCATTTGAAGGATATCAGTGATGGGCATGTCCACGTACATTTTCTTTTTTCCGTCGTAATATTCAGTTCCTTTAATAACAACCAAATGGGCTGGCAAATTAACACCCCAAGCTAAAGTCGCTGTTGCAATTAAGATTTGAATTTTTCGGTGTAAAAATAGTTCTTCGCAGGTTTTTCGATCTCTTTCATTCAGACCAGCGTGATGCAGTCCAATACCAAAGGCTAAGGTGAATTTTAAATTAACGTCTTTGATATTAGTTAATATTTGTTCTAGTTCGTATTCAGAAAGATGCAGAAATTCCTTTGGATTTTCGTCAGAGGCCAAAAATGTTATTAGATCGAGGGCTGTGAGACGGGTTTGACGACGAGATGCAACAAATATCAGCGCTGGGGTGCATGGAGAATAAGTTTTAATTGCCTGGAAAGTAGGACGATTCATACTCGCCATGCGAGGACAGTAATGTTTTCCTGAAATATATTATTGATTTGTTTTAAAAACTACTATCAAAAATTGATTAAGAGGTAATTTATCTGTTTGAATTTCTTTTAAATGTTAATATTTTTTTATCGCTGATCCTTTTGCGGGAAGGAGATTGGATTCTATTTATTATATATTTGAAAAGCTTTATAAAAAAATTAATATGTAAATGAATTGTAGTCCTTATAATATCTTATCAATATTACCCGAATGAAAAATTTTATAAAAAAGACGTTCAAACAAATACAATTTCTTAAGCTTACCTGGGAAGCCATTTATATGCACAGAGAGTGGTACCGGTCTTACGGAGGGTTTAAAATTGTAGAGTCCCATATTTCCGATTCCAAGCCAATTAGCCAGATCACTGGCATTCGCCAGAGCGGTAGAAAGACCTATAATTCTAAGAGTCCTCGCGGTGTGTGAGGCAATAAAATTCGTTCGGGATACGATGACCTCCAGTACTGGACCGCGATCTTCGCCTAGCAAATGAATTTCATCAATCACAATAAGAGCGACATCCTGGACATAATTCCTTGTTTGCCATGAACGACTGATACCATCCCATTTCTCAGGGGTGGTCACTATCACTTGACTTTCACGGATCGCACGGACGTCGGGTGTTACATCGCCAGTAAGCTCGATTACTTTTTTCCCCAATTTCTGTTCAATCCTAATTTTCCAATCCGCGATTCGTTCACGGACCAACGCTTTTAAGGGTGCTATATATACAACTTTTCCCTTTGGGTATTTATCAAAAACCCGGAACATAGCAATTTCTGCAGCTATTGTTTTACCAGATCCTGTCGGTGCTCCTAGAAGGACATTTTTGTCCGTGTGGTACAAACAATGAAACATTTGAGTCTGGATGGGATTGAAATGTGTAAAACTGTAGAGACCCTCATAGTTTTTATTATTCAAAACGGTCACAGGAAGGGGTTGAAGTGGGAGCAGCTCCGTATGTGGAGGATGTAACTCTGGTAATATTAAATGTTGGAAACTAAGAGGGATCCAGGTGCTGCTACCCAACCAAGTATCGCTGGTAACTCGTATGTAATATTGTGGTGGCAGAGGTTCCTTTAAAGGAATAGTCATTACTAATTCTAGAGGCTCTTTCGTTATCACTTGTCTCTTCACGACCTGGAAAAGTTCTGAATGATAGATGTTGTTGCTTTCTGGATCCTCGATCCACAGCCAGAACGATTCGGAATGCTTTCCATGGACGCTATCGTTCCACTTAAAATTGGCGGTAATAAATACTCTGACCTTTAATACCGTTCTAGTAATTGGCTGAAGTATAGCATCAATGTCTAGTAAAGGGAGCTCACTACAACATTTAGCAACAATTTTTCCGTACCTTGGATTTCTCAACATCTCTCCAATTTCTTTGGAATCCATTTCACTTAAAGTGATAACACTTAAACCTCGGCATTCCAATTTATCGATTATTTCCATCGGAAGGCAAGTAAACTGTCTCAAGGGATTTTCATAATCCCACATTTGTTTTTCGAACATCTTACTAACCATGAGCATTCTTCCAGCTAATATAGCGTAGTTTTTTCTCAAAGCTATTGTAAAAAGTGATCTTGCGATACGCACTGCATTTTGTGTGATGTAAGACATGTCCATAGTTAAAGAGAATGATTTTACGAATCCTCGAGATAAATAAGTTTGCATGAGGATGTTCACCTTTCCGTGAAGATTTTCACTTCCTCCTTTAGCAGGTACTTGACAATAGTTTTCAGTAAGTTCATCAAGTTCGGGGAGTTCATAGTCTCGTACTTTGAGCTGTTCAAACTCTTGGGCTTTAGACATCATAGCTAATATCTCACTCTCATTCATAAAAGGGTGTAGATGTTCGTTAAATACTTCAACCGTATCGTACTTAATATAAAAATGTGAAGCAGTTCGACCAAGATCAGTCACATTCAAATCTCCAGTTCTTGGATTGAATCTCACCATTTTTGCTTTGTCCAATTTCATAGCTGTTGCTGTGATCAGTTCACGGCATTTTCCCTCTAAGGTCGGATCACGCTGGACATCGGCATAATTAAGACCATACACCTGTGGATTTACTCTCATTCGAACAAATAAGTAGGTATAACTTAACCATTCAATCGCTTCATCGATGTTGAGGATCGTTCCCAGGGCGATTTCAGCATTTAAATTATCGACAAGACAATCAATAAAGTTCGATTCAATTGGGAACTGATTGGTGAGGAGAGACAGGTAGTGATTCAATTTGTCGTGGGTTGTAATAATTGTGCCTTCCCCAGATAAATCGAACTGAGGTCGTCCAGCTCGACCGAAAATTTGT
This sequence comes from Machimus atricapillus, assembly GCA_933228815.1. Taxonomy (NCBI): domain Eukaryota; kingdom Metazoa; phylum Arthropoda; class Insecta; order Diptera; family Asilidae; genus Machimus; species Machimus atricapillus. The sequence goes on from OW121785.1 coordinate 12,830,716, forward strand.
AGAACATCGAGAATGCCAAGATCTACGAAAGAACATTTTTTTTCGTCGTAAAGCTCGGTTCCTTTTATTATAACTGCATGGGCTGGAAGATTAACTCCCCATGCAAGTGTCGCTGTACAGACGAGAACTTTTATGTGACCATACCCAAAAAATTTCTCTACCATGGAGCGATCTGATCTCAGCATACCTATAAAGTAATTTTAGGAATATCTCAGCATAAAATATTGAACATGATTTAAAGAAAAATATAAAAATTCAATTAATTCAAATAAATTATTTACTTGATACGATAAACTCATGACAACATTTATTTTGCATTATTCAGTTTACTATCAAGTGATTTAATTTTGACTCGTTTGAGTAAGAATAATTAGAATTAATGATAAATTATTTACAAAGAACATACGACGCACTGATAAGTAAATTGTTATTTTATCAATAGAATTTAATTCTCCAATATCTCATTAGTTAGACCGGATGGATTTTTGAAAATGTTGTTAAAGAAGGAATACACCTTAAATTATACAATGCGTAATGTGGGTAAGCTGTTGATTTCATGTTTTTTTTTTTTATTTGAATTTATTATAGAGGGTTTTCCAATAGGGGCGCTCGAACTTTGAACTGAAAAAAATCAGTTGTATACAATTTTAATGAGTTTCTTGTCTTTATTCAATGCAAAGTATTTGGAAAACCATTTATTTCTTTAGCTCCTTATTTACTTTTAATTGCTGTCACTACTTAATTTTTATTCATTCGCTAATATTTTATCCAATCAATAAGATTTCGTAATGACAAAAATTTAATATTATTAATAAAATTTGTACTTACCAGCGTGATGCATTGCCAATCCACACTGAAACAGCCCATATAGCTTACTATCTCGACTTTTTGAAATTGCATTTAATGATTGTACGTAATCCGTCGATTGTTGTGGGGTGAATAATGAAAGTTGTCCCCTCTGCTCCGCTATATCCTTTAAAGCCTCAGCCGTTCGAGAAGTTGCACTTCTTGCATGAACAAAAACCATTACTTGGTGACCCTTTTTTAACAAATCCACAATTTTATCGTAGCAAATAGTGTTCATATCACTGAGTTGCTGCGAAGGTTTAGTAGCCTTTACCCCTATAAAATTAGTGCTCAAGGGTACTGGCCGAAAACGTGAATCAAAGAAGAACAGTCCTTTCATAGGATTAACTCTTAAAAATCGGGCAACGTCTATGTAATTTGGTAATGTAGCTGAGAGACCGACAATGCGGATCATGCACTGAGATGATTCTACTAATCGCAGAGTTCGAGCAACTAGGGCTTCTACTACTGGGCCTCGTTCACCATGCAGTAAATGGACTTCGTCAATGATTAGGAGTTTTACTAAATTTATGAGGGCTATATCGCGAGCCCCTTTTCGGGTAACAACATCCCATTTTTCAGGGGTTGTTACTAGAATTTGTGTCTGTTGCATTTCAGTCTTAGTTAATTGCATATCGCCTGTTAATTCCCTGACTACGATATCAAGAGGTTTTAGGCGTTTGGAGAAATTTTCAACAATTTCAGCAGCTAGGGCTTTCATAGGTGCTACGTAAACAATTTTAAAATTGTTTCGGTGAATGGTTCCTTTCTCAGTATTGCTGCTAATTGTTTGGACAATAGTCAACATAGCTATATTGGTCTTACCAGCTCCAGTTGGGGCGCAAACTAATAGATTTTCATTGCTGAATATGGCAGTTGAATATACTATGCTTTGAATTAGATTAAGCTCTTTAGTTCCTGCAAAAGCAACCCGACCAATCTCGTCGAAGCAGGTGGAATTGATTGGAACCCGCTGCGTGCCAATTGTTGTAGGAGGACTCCCACTCGCTGGGATTCTCACCTCCTCGTACATTTTACAGTCGACTCGTTCCACGTTTTCAGGTAATGTAAGTCTCCCTCCGCCCACGTATCCAACGTGAGATTTAGCTTCATTTTGAGAATCAAAAACGAAACGATACCGAGGTTGATGGACCGTTTCAACTTTCTTTGGGGTGCCCTTGAGTACCGGCTGGCGGGACACAGTTTCTAAGAGTTTTTGCTGCTGTTCATACCGTAACTTACGAGGATTAATAGTATCATTATCTTTTCTGTTCAAATCCTTAGCCACAGTATTTATTAGCCTATTCAACTTCTTCTCATCCTTCCTGACCTGCTTCATTAATTGTTTCTCCTGCTCCGATTGGACAACAACTGCACTAGCTATACTCGGCACCTGCATTTGTGACTTACTGCGCTCCTGTTTCGCCAAAATTTTATCAGTTAAAATCTTTTTCTTTTCGGAAAATTTAAACTTTTCAATAATCTCTTTTCGATTCTGGAAAATTTCTTGGATAATTTCAAATTTATCAAAACCAAGAAGCTCAAATAAATCATTTTGCAATTCATCATTAGATTTTTTCGATTTAAGCAAATCAATTAGATTGTCTACAAGTGCTGCATTAACATGTTTCGACAGCCAGCTTCGAGTGTAAAGTTCTTCGTTATTAATTTGCTGATCCCTTGAAGTAGATGGCTCCTTTTTATCATATTTCATCGAAAATGTGAGTGCTGTTTTTGATTGACCAATTAAATCTGGTGATAAATCCTGTAGTTGTTTGTAGCTCGGTTGATCGTTGTCAGGAAGCTTGCACGTTATATGTGAGCCCCACAAATGTTTTTGTTCCTCATTTTCGCAGAGGATTGTGTCTATGAATCTCCTGCATTCATCATTTAGCAGGGGGCTTATCTCGTTGACTTCCGACCACATTTTATTGGCCATCTGAGGCAGAATGGTGCCATACATTTTCTTAAGCTTGGTCTGGTGTTTCACGGTGACAATTCTCTCGTCGAGGAACATTCGCAGTATGTTAATTGTCGCATCATCAACTAATGCTACGTTCTCTTCTGTTCCTATAAAATCCCTTGTTAGGTTCCAGAGGGTTTGCAAGTGTGATGATACTTTCGAGGCCGTTGCTTGGTCCGACTCCTTCGATATGAACGTTTTAAATTCCTTCCATGTTACTTGTCTAAAAGGAGTTATTACCCTATTTTTATTCTTTGAATTTTGTTTAATTTCATTTTAATACCTTTTCAACCCTCTGTTATTTGCCAACTTCTGATTATTCTCTTTATTGGAATTTTTCAGATTTCTCTTAATCTCGAGATCTGTCTTGGCTCGAAGAGCTCTTGATAATTTAGGGAGGCCAGCCATCGCCTAATTTATCAATATTTTCTTAAAATTATTAAACACTGCGAAGCCGGTCGGAATGAACACCATTTGCGAATCTACAACTTGTGAAATCTTGCAAGTTCACATCAAATCCACGCGACGAACAGCTGTTCCCCGGATGTCAAAACTTCAGAAAATAAATGCCTACCGGACTGCTTGATTCAACATCAGCTGATTAGAGTAGTTGATTTATTAGTTTATCACTTGTTCCGACCTACTGTAAATATTTAGATAGAGTCCTGCGCCAAATAAAGATTTAAAAAAGTAGACGACGACATCGACATTTTTTGTTTTATTCACATTTATTATCCTCGTTATTCAAGTGAGACATAAAGTTTCCCCCTTGTAAGGAATAATTCCTAGTGTTCTATAAAAACCAGTGGCAAGAACTGAAAATGCTTTTGAAATATCTTCAGCCTTCAAAGGTTTATGTAAGTTTTTAACCAATTTGGGGCAGCATTTTTATTTCCTAGGCCCCTCCAGTTTCATATGGGCTTCCAAAAATTTTGTTTGCTGATTACAAGATTCTTCGAAGTATAAAAAAAATAGTTAATATTTGCTTAAAAATTTAGTTAATAGGCGATTTGTAAAAGAGAAATATTTAATAAACAAGCATTTTGTAAAAATGAAATCCATCTAAAACAGGAGAGGCCCAGGAAATAAGAATGTTCCCCAATTTGGGCTAAACCCAAAGCCATTAAAAATATAAAATACCGAAAGCGGCCAAAACATAAAATCTCGAAAACAAAAAAATAAAAATAAAAACAGAAAACACAAAATGCCGAAAAACAAATGCCGAAATTCAAATGGAAACAAAGAATTTTGAAGTATTTTCGGCTTTTATCGACAATTTTCGGTATTTCGTTTTTCAGGATTTAGGTTTTTCGGCATTATGTGTTTTAAGATTTTCCTTTTATGTATTTTGCTTTCAGGATTTTGTTTTCGAAATTGAATGTTTCTAGATTTCCTCACCAACCGCCATTAAATCCTTTCTAATACTATTTTCTTTCAGAACACAAAGATTAATGATCTGAGAATACAAGTGGTGTCTTTCTTTTTCTTCAAGCTATTAATGAGCTACACTTCAATGTTCTACAACGAAATACACTGGAATTATTCTTTAGCTGGTATTACATAAATTTTACTAAAAAAAGTGCCTATTGTTCCTATTACTGGTCTTTAATTTGTAATGCAGGAAGTTATCAAGCTGGCAAAGTTGGTATCGATTTAACAACGCCTAGATTTACTTCTCAATTCGATTACGTTTCGAGTGGTCTGAATTTTTTGTTTAGCCTTATCGGCTTATTGGCAGCCATAAATCCTGTAAGTGTAATTTAAGGCCCAAACAGATAACACCCGTTCCGTCCGTTTTCGATTTAAATTTGGTCTAACAGGGTTTGAGGTTATGTGTTCCGTAAAAATTGGAATTTGCTCAACTTGTCTGACACGCTCCGTTCCGTTTCGACCATTGTCCCATATGTTCAACTTTGACATTTTTATGTGACGGGACGGAACGGGTGTTATCTGTTCGGGCCTTTAATCTGCCATTTCATTCAAAAGCTTATAATTGATAATTTTACTTTCTAGACAAATGAATATCAAATCTATCTGCTTCCTGATATAATTTGGAATACGTACACGGTGACTTCTCATTTTCAAAATATTTGGGAATTGAGTTGTGATATTTTTCAATTAGCTTCGCACGGCGCTGTGGCATGTAATTTATTTTTAACGGGCTCTTTTACTACCTCGTGCCACATATTGTTTATATTAGAAATTATAATCTTATATAATAATCTTAGCTACGTGCCGATAGAGGAGGGCGTTACATTATCCGATATAAGGAAACATTTTCGTATTATTGACAACATTTTAAAACCCGAAACCGGATCTTCGGAGGATGAGGATGATTTTCAATCCTTAAATTCCTCCTTTTAGATCTTGGGTAAAATAATTGTCAAACAGGTGTATTCGCAAAACAAAGTTGATTTCTTAAAATAAAACTGCTTGGAATGGATTCGGAAATGCCCGAAGGGGAAGATTATTGGAACACATCGACAAACAAGGCTTTTAGCTTTGACGAACAGGATGAGGTAAGTTTCTTTTGCATCTTCTACCGTCGCATAAACTCCCTCGAAAATTTAAAATTATTATTTTTTTAACAACAGTCCCATGCACCGGGAACGTTTGGCCGGAAAAGGCTCGTAGCGGATGACAACATTTCTGAAACCAGCTTCGAGTTTCCAAACAATGAGATTCCTCTCAGCGCCCTAATTTCTGATGAGGAACTCAAAAAAAGTATTTTTCGATTGTTTTGCCCGATGGGGCTTCTAACCATTCCGACTTCCTTGTTAGTTCTTGACGAGCAGTGCTTCGAGGACCATCCAATACGTAAAGGCATTCCCCCAGAAGAAGAGCTGAAAATCCTCCGGAGAAAAGTACAAGACCAAATCCATCCACCACCAGTTGAAGTTACTGCAAATAAGCTGCTTTTGGGGAAAAGGTGTTCCTTAGAACCTTACAAATCACTTCATGATAAGGAGCAGCTTCTCGATGAAGTGATAAACACAGGATCTGGCGACGCTATTTTGGCTGTAAGTAACTTTTAAGCACCTTTAAACCATTCTTTGGCGCCCTTATTCAATTAGGAAATACTCTAGTATGAAGGCTAAATTTCAGGTTGTTCTATTCCTGGCAAAAACCTTGAACAGGAAGCAATTGAATCGAATGCTTCTCAGCAGACCTCAAGCGTGCGATCAATACTTAAATTATTTAACTGTTCGAATGAAGATTGCTGAAGCTACGGACATCTTAACGTAAGTTCCTAAATAAAGTCCTTTACAATTAAAATTCGAGAAATTCCTAAAGAAATAAATACTTTTTTATTATACTATTTTTTTGCCTTGGCTGTTTGCACTTGGCACCAGCCAGTTTTGAGATTAATATTAACGATAAATTAAAATTATTACAGAATGCTAGGAAGGGAACAGGAATCTGCGGTAAGTCTTTGTATTTTAAGATTATAATTAGAGCGTTTTCAATTTTTATTTTTAAGATGCTACAATTTAAAATTGCTGTTCAAATGCATTCGGATCCTCAGATAAGAAAGCAGAAAATAAAAAGAACTTATAGTGATCACTTTAGTCAAGGTAGTCAGTCAATTCCACTTTATTCACAAATTATTGGAAATGCTATCAATTTGTTAGGTAAGTAAAAATTTTATTATGGCGTATGGAAAATTAATGTTTTCCCTGTTTTTATTTTATCGAATTCAGTTCTAAAAATAATGTGGTTCAATTTCGTTTCATAGAATGGCAACTCCACGAAAAATCAAAATCTCCATCTAGTGAAATTGACATAGTTGGATCTTCCCCTGTTGAAACGCTTTACTACGTCTGCACAAAATATCACTGGAAAGATAATGCCTCAAATGATGCTTACAATCCAACAAAATTTGTCTCTGATTACCAAATAAGTGCAGCCCAATTTGAGTGGACAGCACTCAATGAGAGGGCTAGATCTCAAGCGTACCTAGATTTAAATGGGATATTTGAGAAATCAGTTAGTAATTTTGTTTTTCTCTAAATAAATTAAATTGTTTAAAAGTCTTATTATAGAGCTGGAATATAATGAAGCAAAAACAGTTCCATATTAACATTCCATTAGAGGCAGCAATAATGCGACTCTATGCCTGGAATGCTCCTTCTCCAGTTTTGCATTCTTTTCTTTCGAAACTCAACGAGCCCAGCAGAAGATTAAGTCTTTCAAAACAAGTAAAATGTACTCGAGGAATTATAGATGCACTTGCAGCTTTAAAAGAAAAACAAGAACTGGAGGAGTATAAAGAATCTCTGGCTGAGGGAAGTGAAGAAAGATTTTATGCTGAAATTTCTCTAAGAAATATGGTGAGTGAATATAATTCGAATTTGAAAATTCCAAATAAATCTTGTCGTTTTAACAGAATAAAAAGTGGTCAACAGAAGGCATAAAGCTTATTAAGAGTGATAAGTCCTAAAAAGAAATACAACAATGTTTTGCAAAAATAAAAGTACTTTATTTTACCCATAACATGTAAAAATTAACACATTTCTCAAAATATACAATTGATAAAAAGCGCATTTTATCTGAAAGTAAGCGGAGGGATGCATAATATTTTCTTTAATTCAATTATAAGACCCCGGCCGAAGAGGGCAAGTGAATAACAAGGGCTCTGTACAATATGTACTACTAGACAAGCAGGCTTTATACTAACTAGAAGCGATACAGTCTTACAGACTTTGTTAATGTAAGGCTAAGGACATGAGCGTTGACTGGGTGCTGTCTCTGCCATTTTCCGATCACATTCGCAGTATCCTAGGGATTCTCCAACTTTAATTTTCTGGCCAGGAGTTATTGTGAATCTTTTAAAAAGTAAGTTAATATTATTAATTCGTTGCATCTCCTGGAATTAAGTTCTAAAAACTCACTTAAAATCTTTCGGTGCTTCAAAAACGAGAACTATCGTACTCCCCATGTTGAATTGCCCAACCAGTTCACCTTTAGTGAGTTGTATATTCGAGGGGAGATTCAGTTCATCAAATTCAGTACGTTTTTTAACTTTCACTCCAACCCATTGGTTTGTTTTTAGTTTTTCATCAAAGAAAATTTGTACAGAGCCGACATTTGTTGCACCTGTTCAGTGTACATTAGGTGCAAGTTTTGATTACTTTTATATGAATACTTACCGACTGCTGTAAAACTAAAAAATCCATAAATCCACTTTCCGATGTAAGTTGCTCTTTCATTTAAACAAAATAAACCTGGCAGCCACTGTGCTACATTTGGATTTACAGAGAGCAATTCACCTGTAAAATGACGTCTTACTTTTGGTTCCCATTGCGTTGGAGAATGAAATCGGTGGTAATCTCCTGGTGCTAGATAAATAACGCACTGATACAGGGCAGTGCTCTATCAGAACGTTATAATCAGTAAAATTTTAAAATTGATTTAAAATTTAATTAACCTTACCTCATCCTTATTAACTTTAATATTTTGTAAATATGGTGCAGATTTTTCTTTGCTATCCACCCAATTATCTGGGCCAAGGAATACTTCGAGATTGTAAGTAACTCCTTTTACCTGTTCAATTTGAGCAGATGACGCTGATCCAAAGTGAAGTACTTTACCATCAGCTGGGGACACAAGTTTACTTTTTTCGTCAATACATCGAACTCCATCTTTGAGGGGTCTTGTAAAAAACTCAGCCAAACTACGGTAATCCCTTGAAAATTTCGAAAATTTACGAATAAGACTGTTTTATTCATATATTTTTAAACTTTTGAACAGTATGCAATTCGGCATGCATGTAAGCAATATGCGTGAGAATGAAATCTACCAATAATTTTAAATAATCCTGAACTGTTGCAGGGTTAGGTTTACGATTAACCGCTACAATTCCAAATGTATGTACAAAATTTAAATATTAATTTATGTAATTTTTGAACCACATGATTTTGCGATTTAACACTATTTACCGCAGTAGTCTAAGAATTTCCGATCTGTCTCCCAACATAGACTAACTAGAAAGGCGTGCACATGCGAGCAGTGTCTTCTGTAAATTGAAAATCTGTTAAAAGAGTGACAAAGACCTACTTTAGATCGGGTGAGGCAGCTTCGTCCAAATTCACATGAAATTTGTTTGAGTACAATCCATAAATGTAGGGTCGAAGAGGGGTAGGTACGTTACAGTCAGCAATCCATCCCCAGCAGCGGCTCATCAGTCTAAGGGGCAGGGAACAGTAGAGTCCAGCCTAAAATATTTTATGTATTTTTATCAAACAAGAATTGTGGAGTACGAAATTTATATTTACTTGAAATGTTGATGCTGTCCTTGGGAGCCCCAACTGCTCCAATCGACGATTGTGAATCTGCCACTCGATAGTGGCCAGAATACAAGCACCAATCGGTGTCCATCGCATCAACAGGCCAGACCAAGTGAACCATCCTCCTATAGCCAATAACCACCAATCCAGTACTGATAGTATTATCCAACCCACCCCCGCTTTCCAACTCCATTTTGCATGGAAGATTCTTAATTTACTCAATTTACCTTTTTTCTGTTTTGTCTGCTGAGCCCCACCGAGGGGCTGTATTGTTGTTGAAAGATTGTTTAAGTTGGATGATTTGTTTGTTACATTCCGGCGAAGGGTCCATCTTATTGACCATGTGTCTTGAGTTTGTCGTAGACTGCCAGACTTTGTTAATCTTAATGAAATGAAAAAATAGGAAATTATGAGAGGAATCTTATCATCATCATTTTCAACTGACTTATTGGATTCAAATAATTTTTTTTTCTTTTGTCTGACCATAACTTTGGAAAGCGTAAATCGATTTGAATATTTTATGTTCATTGAAGGATTTTTGAAAAGTATGAAAATCCTACGACGAGCCAAGGAGGAGTTGAAAAGAGCTTCTTCTTGATTTTAACTTTTATTAAAATCTTCGTTAATTTCAAACTTTAAGTTCAATTCTGAAAATTTAAAATAAAAAATCTTCAATTCGAATTCCTCTAAGTAATTTTTTTTTTCATTTTCTTTTCCGGAATCGTATTCTAATTAAAGTCTATTGACATGACCTGTCACTATCGAAAATTTGTTGAACAGTGCAATTATATATTTTTAGATCAGAAATCAACATTGTAATTTCAATGTAGAGGAGTACGTTAAAGGCCGGTCTAGGATATGTTTTATTTTCTTTTATTTGCAGTAATCAGCTCAAGAATTTTTTTCTTTTCACATTTCTTAAAAAGGTTAATAAAACCGGATTCATAAAATAAAACATTTACAATTACTCCATTCACAGGAGCTCATTATCACTTGGACTTTGGGTCAGTGAAATTACTCAGGCAGACAGAGGCACTGATAAGGGCCCCCAAAATCGTTCTGATTTATTTATTTATTTTTTTTTAGAAGACAGAAAGGCGGAAATTTCGTAAACAAAAACACGAAAAATGCGATGGCATGTTAATACATCATGATTAATGGTAAACAGAAGACGTGATGTCAGCTGAGCTGGGTGCCTGAGTGATAACAGCGAAGCGCGCCAGCCAAAATCGAGACGCTTCGCTGAAAAGAATCGCCCGTGCCAGATATCAGCGGTATCATTTTGATTTTTGGGTATTTTGTATCGGCGTCCGACAGACAACCTTTATGAACTCTTTTCGAGATTTAGATGTTTTTGCGATATACGGAAAGGAATTTTCCCAGGGATTAGGCGCAGTAAGGCACCAGGAGAAGTTTAGCCTCTTGCGTCGTAACCGTGTTTACAATTTTGTATTCGACCAATGAAAGAAGATAAAGGGGACCTATTAAGAAAGAAAGTAAAGTTTTTATAATACCATCTGAAGGTCTTTTAAGCACCTTCAATTTAAATTGAATGCTTAATTTAATTAAGCCATTTTAATGGTTCAGCAATTTTCAAAATTTGGTTTTTCATGCATCAACAAAATTAGTATTAAGGGCGTTCGTATAGTTAATTATAAAATTTTTAAATTTCCTACGGTATCAGGAGATTATTGGTAATTCTAAGCTAAACTAGAGAAACTCTTAAAATTATGAAGATACTCACAGTCTGGCCCTGGGCCCAATTTGAAGTGGCATCACAGGGAATTTCCGCTTATGGGATATAAAAATAAATTTTTTTGTTTAAATAATTAAAAACACTTCCGATCGGTCCACTGTTCTGTTTGAGTTTGATAAAAATTATAAAGTTCTGCGAAAATTCTTGGAGAACAGAACTGATAACAAAACACGACGAGAACGTACAACAGCTGATTGAAATGTCACATTTTTTTTTAATAATCGCCATAGCGCACGTACAACGTTGCTGCGATTTTAAAGCTCAGTATGAAGCTTGGGAAAGCTTTAAACAGCTTGAAAAGCACAATGGGGCAGACAACATATGAAAAGTAAGAAGAAGATAAAGTCGTTTACGTTTATCGTGTCTACAGTTAAAAATTAATTCTCAGAGTTTCAGAAATAAATCAAATTCGAGCGAATAGGAATTGAAAATAAGCTCTACATATTTTTCCACATAAATTACTTATCAAAATTAAATAATACACTATATAAGAACATTTACATACTGTTCGAACATAATACGGCCCTAACGCTTTTATTATATTTTTTATGTTTTTGGGCAAAAGGAAAGCGTACAATCAAAATTCTATATTTAAGTAATTTTACGAAACACTGTATAACAATGTGTTTTGAAATTTAGACGTTTAGTTAAATTTCTTTTGAACTACACAGGGATTAGGTAAGTAAATCATTAAAAAATTTTCTTAAAAAATCATAGTATACATACATATATGTAAATAATAAAATTAATTGCTGAGATTATAGTTGCTAAAATTTACACTTTTCGAGAATTCTAAGCTGCAGTTAAAGGTTTTTTAAACATTGGAAATGCAAATGCGATTAGTTGAAATAATACAAGAGTTCGAAATTTGGGGTATGAAAAGTTGTAGTTTAAAAATTACTTAATTTGAAACCAAAAATTTTATACGATGGACCTTAATTTTTATATTACTCCGACTACTAATATGAATAATTTTTCTTTTAATTACTTTGGCGAATTAATTTAATTTTTGGTTTACACTTTAAAAATTACTTAAGTAGACGTGCAATTTAATATTCACGTTGTAAAAACTCAAAGTGTAGTTTCTGGTTATTAAACACATACCAGAATTTACTGCATCATAATTGTGTTAATCTGTGTAATTTATGAATGGATTTTTACTCCCTGTGGTACTTATAATTAATTCAATTACAAAGTGTATGTAAAAAAGTAATAATATTAAATTATTCGTAAAATTGAATAATCTTTCAATTTACAGTACAGTTTGGTTTTGTTATATGTATGTGTATAATTTATTGTAGTTATGAAATGTGTATAACTTATAATTTTTACATCTCATTGAATGTAATAGCGACTGCAATAAAATTGCTGAGATTTTCTATTTTTGCTGAAAACGATAGCTCCTTCATTCGTTTACTTACATTTAATTAAAGTACCATTAATATTTGTTGAAGTTGTCTCGTCATTTATGATATTAATGAAATTTCCGAGCTCGTTTTGTTGAAAAACTTTGTCTTTTGAAAATTTATATTTAGTCGAGATTATTTTCTTAAACAAGTCTGAGAACTCCTATTATCTGACTTAGTTATTTATTTACATTTATTATCTAAAGAAAACGGAATAAAAGATAAGCTGATTTAATTTGCGATGGGATGATTCATAAACACTTGTAATTTCGGGCCAACGTAATTTGCAGACTTCACTGTAAAAATTTTTTTTATAACGTTCATAAAAGAATGTAAAATATGAAATCTGGAACAATTATGGTGGTTAAATAATGTTGTAAATTTCATATTATGGGTAACGTCTGAACAAACAGTGAAGAGCTGCAATTATTGAGATAAAAGATTTCTTTAGCATTATTATTCAGGAGGCAAATAGGAAGTTTTTTTCAGTTTATTATGGGTAAGCAAAATCTTATGAGAGTTTGCGTTAGATAAAAATTGTTACTATATGCATAAAAGAAATTTCTATCTAATTTAAAAACAATTTGTCGCCTATTTTCAAAATTATTGTTCGAAGATAAACGAATTTGAATTCGTATACCAATAAAAGACGATACTAGAAGTGAGGTTCATTTTCTTCAAAAGTTTAGTTTCCAATTAACCGAATATTTTGTTGAGTCGACTCATTAAATACAAGATACTTTTTAAATTAAAATGATTAAAATACAATTAAAAAAAAAGCTTTTTAAAAGTGATATTGTGAGGAAAGCAGAAAGACTTGTGGTGCTGGATAAATTAGGGAATTTACTTTTCTTCGGAGAATTTCTAATAAGGACATTTGAACAGGTAAACATAATATTTGGATATTAAAATTTTCATTAACTTTTTTGGTAGTTTTGGGCCTAATGTGTTTCAAACACTCAGCCAAAAAATCAAGCGATAAAGTCTAATGGAAGATGGAAGTAGATTAAAATGATTCGACTAATTTGTACACAATTTACAATGTTTTTGAAAGGAGAAAAAAACTGTTCTAAGTGATCTGAGGTGATATATGCAGTGTATGTAAGTATGTTATGCTATTTTGTTATTACTTAATTACGCATAACTAATATAACTAGGCATGTACATATGTAGTAACATTAAAAGAATAGTTAAGAGGTATATTAAAGTTTTTATGGCAAAATTAACTAGACAGGATACAAAAAAACTGTGGGTTCAGCAATTACTATTTAAAAATGCGTGAAGATCACCTATCCCGCATAAATTTCCCAACCTGTCTTCAATGTGAACAGCTGACCTTATGAAGCTGGGGATCATCTCTACAGATTCCGCTTGAAGCTAAGTAGTAGCTTTTGTTCCTCAAAAGATAAGTGCACGATCGGATATAAATTTTGTAACGTTTCATCAGACAATGATCCCTCCCACCATCGATCGAATCCATCTTCATCTATACCGTGATCAATGTTTTCTGGAAGCCGACATTCCTCCATCACGCTTACGAAAGAGTTTTGCCAAGTTTTGCACGCCGCCGCTCTTATCACTGAATAATTTTCGAGCGCAAAATTGTGCTACAAAAGAATTTGAGGTGGTGGGATTGGATTGGAAATCGCTCTGACAACATTTTTGTCGCTGTAGAGGGCTCCATCGAAAGACTCAGTTAATTTGGTCGTTACTCAGTTAATAACAGTCGAGCGACAGCAGTTACAGTGACTGGTTGCTAGTTTTATTCCGGTTCCATTTTACCGTCCATATAATAATAAAAAAAAATTATAGAAAAAAAATCGTGGTCCGTTGAATTTTGTGAACGGTTCGTGTGCTGTGAGCTTTCCTGTTTTTTATTTATTTTTTATTAATTTTATAACAATTTATTTTTTTGTGTATAATTTGTGAACATTTGGAGGTCTTGCAAATTTCAACAAATTAGGTATAGCTGTTGGCTGAGTTTGATTGTTTTTACGGAAAGCGAAACTCTCTAAATTACTTACTGGCACATTGTGAGTTTAATTCTTCTAATTTATTAGATGGTGGGTTAGGCACTAAAATACCTATATTTTATGTTCCGTCTTTTTGTGCCGTTTTTGTTTTTTTTTTTCTAAATAAACAGGTTTACTTAGCAATTTCCGCTTATCTAATGCTTGTTTTTAGTTATTTACTGATTTCTACTGTGATGTTCTGAGAAATGTAAACTATATTGAAGTTGGGAAACAATAAAATAAAGTAATATGATTCATACTATTCTACTATTCTAATAAATATAAAATTTAAGATAACCGTGTGATTTAAAAGCGAACAGGTTTAAATAATTAATATTATTTTCTACACAATTTTATTGCAAATTTTTATTGCAAAACGAAGTCACGGTTCTTACCAAAAATTTCTTTATCAGCGTCGGGACATATTAGTTTTTTTTATTACCTAAAATTCCTCTTAATACTTTGAAATTATTGCCTTTTAGCAGGAAAATATTGCAACAGTTAGTAATTACTAGAATAATAACATTTTTTTTACTTTCCTATATTAACAGACTGCTGAAATTCCGCGATATGCAAATGTGGATATTGTACATATGTATACAAACCTGTGCTAATACAATTGTTAACCGCTTGACGAAAATGAAATTTGTTATCAAAACTCTGAAACAGTAGAACAGTACAGATTCCGATTATTATTATTTCCATCACCTGTTTTATGTCCGGTTTATATTGAAATGTAAACCAAAAAACTCAAATATTTCTTTCAAATTTGAAGGTGATATAGTATAATCTTGTTATGAAATTGGTACGAAGGCTTTAGGAGCAAACAGATGAATTGTAGATTATAAACTCTGGATTAACAGATATGCAATCAAAATGTGTATGGTAAATTTCTGCATCACAATTATTGTTTGACTAAATTCTTCAAAGATCTGTTTTACATATGATTTTTTAACGATAAAAAAATTTTTGATATCTACATATATTATAATAATAATTCGGTTAGTGGCCTGCCCGATTTTACGTCAATGTTGAAGGGATTTTAAATTCAAATGCGTAAATATAAGGTTTTTATTATATACCTTAAGCATTTTATGGATGTTGGTGGTTTGTTTTCAACTAATAGAATAGAAAAAATGTTCTTTCTATTCGCTTACTGTTGACCTTTTATAGAATAATCAAGGCCATTTAAAATATAGACTTTGTACATCAGTACATCTTGGTGATTCTAAATAAAAGAAAAATATGCTAAAATTTGGAAGTTTCGTTAAAATATGTTTTTAAATGTTTAATGTTATGTTATCAAAGTCTGTAATTCAGAATTTCAACTGAGCTTCCTAAAATAAGGTTTCGGTTGAGTTTTGTTTGAAATAGTTACCTTCTTGATACCAAACTTCATAAACTTTACTAAATCGTAAATTCCATTAATGCTCCAATAAAAAAAAAGTTTCATACCTAAAAATACAGTATATACTGTGAATATTTTTAGGACCACTCCAATTCTTCGAGGACCCTTAGTTTTCCGAATCATGTCTTTTTTAAGTTGGACAGAGGGGGGAAAATCAATTAAAAAGGAAATTTTGAGATTAAAATTTGGCCCTGAATTATTTCCCTCTTCTGTTGAACCTAGAAGGAAGGAAGTATGCTTTAGAAAATTAAAAATTCCCGAAAAATAGAAGTGATACTAAAAATGTTCACAGTACTGTATAAGCATTTGTTGGAGGACTAAGAGGTAGTACATACATAGTGATAGTGTATCATTTAATTAAAATTCTATTCATTTATTTTCGAAGGGAAGGAGAAATAAGATTGTGATCTCTTTTAATGTACGGGTAATGGGCGGCATGATTTGAAAGAGAAGCGAAATAAAAATAAAATCTACCTATGTTGTACGTTGAATAATAAGTATATGTACTCTGCAATATGTCGGATTTATAAAAGAAAATAAAGTGCCATTCACTATTCCCACCATTATTCTGTTTTTATAAAATATTTCGATATTTCCGCAAAATAATTTATATAAAAGTTCTCACAGAGTACATTATAAAAAAATAGTCTAAAATTATATCGTATTCTTCCGGCTTTTTCTCAAAATGTGCAACAATCTTAGGAAATAAAAAGCAACACTTTCGGTAACGTCAATTAACGTATATACAAAACGCCGTCACGATAAGCAATTCCACAGAGCGTGACTATTCTGGATTGAACCTGGTAGTGAAAGATAATTAAATGCACGACAGAGATAATGAGTACCTACCTTGCAAAATTGTTTTAAGTTTTGAAACCGGCACAGTTTCTCTGTCGCACCAATAAATTGTTTTCACACAGGTAATTTAAATAATAAACTAATTGCCACTTTTCGGAATCTTTTCATCGCTAATAAATGGGGGATCCGAACTCTTCCAGTTTATTATTGATATAAATTGCCTATTCTATTATGCATGGTGGTGATCTTCGGAAATGGTTAAATGATTATTTAAGAGGAATTACTAACTGCAAATTAAACTTTTTTTTTCGGTATAATTAGAAGTGGGAATACCTCTGTTCGATATCTAAAGATTCGCTTCGATTGATGTTAGAGCACGTTCAACCACATTAACCCGTGCTAAATGGTTTTTTGTTTTTTTTTTTTTAATAAAATAATAAATTTTGCTGCGGTTAGACGCCTCAAGAGGAACTGGTTATTCCCTACATGATTTTGGTAATTTCCATATGCAAATTAATGCATCGTGCTGTTTTTAATTCTTTATAGAGATCACACCGATCAATCAGCATATATGATCAATTTTCACGTGATATCATTTTTTTTTTATTATTCGGTATCCTTTAAAAAAAATTTAGATTATTTGTAGAAGAATAGATAAATGACATAAGAAAATAAGAATGTACAAAAAGTCTGGAATTTACGTTTTATGTTTTTATTTTTGCTTAATGTTTTTTGTGGTACCTTTAATACTATTAATGATTTTTAATACAAGTGTGTATTTACGTAAATATGTCATTTCGTATGTGCAACATGTGAATAAAGAATTCGAGTGTAAAAATGAAAACGGATTCTAAAATTGCGTGTGACTTTTATATTTTAGGGGATTTTGTTTTTTTTTTATTAAAATGAGGTTACACAATAACATTTATTTGCGGGTTTTATATAAATGCTAGGGGTAATTTAAGGAATTATTTCTAAGCTTCAATAATTTTACTTGTGGTAGGAGTGAAATACATATTAATTCATTAATGAAATCAAATTACACAATCAGAAAGTTATCTAATCATAAATATAAATTAAAAATAGATACTTATGAACTTTTTAATATACGCAAGGTACATACATTATGTAACACTGCATCTTCGAGAAAGTTTCCGATAAACGACTGAAATGGATCTTCGGCTCATATTAATTAGAAATTACAAAATCTGAAATTTTGTTCATCGTTGTTTGTTGAAATGTTGTTCATCGTGAAGCAGACATTCAAAATTAAAAAAAAAATTAATTACACGAAGTATAAGTACATTATTCAGTATGCCCTATTGCCTTACATAGTACATGCAACTATCTGCCTAAAGCGGTAAATTGAAAATTGAGTCAGAATGGGTTTTGTGTGAAAAAATGATCCTTGAATTAATAACATACTTTAGGTTAAATCTTGATTGCCAAGGCACTGTATAATGCAATACCAACGAGGCCACCTAGGCCAGTTTCAATTCGCAATCTAATAAAATCTGCGTTTACCCCTTCAACTTTAAACTAATATACATACCTCTATAGGCTCGACTAAATAATCTGAAACTGTGTCAAGACTTCATTAACTGGCATGAGTGAGTGATCGAGAAGAAATCATGTTTGTAAACAGGTACAAGACGGCAAAATCTCTTGGGATCATTGACTTGGAGCCGGTCTTCGAACATTTAAATGAAAGTTTCCATACAGCTTGCACTGCCGCAAGGCATTCCGTAAATCCACCTGAGTGTGACGGCTTGAGGTAGTTAGTGCAATACCCATTTATTGTCTACAGACGACCTTGGCCGGGATTTCTTATTGGATCGTGAATGAACCTCATCATTCATCTATAAAAGCCAAAATAATGCTTTTCAAGTTAATCTAATCAGCGTATGTTTAAACTTCTACTACATGGGAGCACTGCGGTTCAGATTAGTTTGGTCTGAATTGTGCAATGCACGAACACCGCAGTCGGATGAGGGGCACTTAATTTGCACAATTTTGTCAGCTAAATGCCGACTATTGTGGCAGTTATTGCCGACAATTAGCCGGCTTTACCTTTTGATTTAAAAAAAAAAAAAAAAAAAAAACCCCCGCGGAAACGCTAAACTTTCACAAATCGGTGGAACACCGACCTGCTTTATCAAAATGATAATTACAAAAATTCACATTCATTCGGTGGCGGGTTTCTTACTTTTAGGGTTCGGGGTCACCTCTATGGAGGGTTCTGGTAACTGCCTTTAGAGTGTCTTAGATGCGGCTTTTGTGCTACATTCACAAAGGTATAGCAACGAAAACCGGAAATGTGATCAGGTATTGCGCAACGCTGTCGATTGTTAAAGAAACGTTCCGCAATTAACTTTCCTTCAAGACTAAGTTTATAATTTCAAAGAGGCAGAGGGCGGCGGTACAAAATACAAAAGAATAAATAGTGAATGGTTTTTCACGTTTCCGTTGCAACTTTCAATTGGTATATGTACGACTAAGAAATTCTAAGAGGACAACACACTGTTTGAATTTAATTACTGAATAATTGCTTAAGAGTACATCCGAAGTGTAAATGAGTGTTCTCTGAGAAATTGCTGCTATTAAGAATTTTAAATACCACAGAAAATGGGTAGCTTGATTTATCTCGACACACATTACCGGATTTACTTCGTTTGTGAATACATAACGTATTTATCTAATATAAAGATTCATTACCCGCGAAACATTGAAACATGATCTTGCTGGAAGCTGTTTGCTGGATCTCCTTTTTCAGTAGTTATAATTTCTAAAGAAAATTAAATGTGCGAATTTATTACATATACTTATGTGTATATTTTATCAGAACGTTAAGAAATAGTCTTTTTGCTTGTTTAGGTGTGTTCTACAAGTTCTAATGGTGACGGCATTAGCTTGATTTGATATTTCCCACAAAATTCAAGATCACTGCTAGTTAGCGGTTTGTTGAAATTAATAGGTTTTATTAACCGTATTAAGATATTGATTAATTCGAATCTAGAAAACCTTGGAGGCGTTTGAGGTCAAGTTGGCTGAAATTGCTTCTATAATTTGATCGTTTAACTTTTTCTCACGTTGATTAATGCACTCTAAGCAATTTTTATTTGTTTTTATAATGAAGCAAATAATTTATTGGCAAACGGATCTATGAGTTTTCTAGAAATTAGAAATGATTGTTACTCAGCTACTTTTTAATTATTTATTCGGATTGTAACATGCAATGAGTTGCATATATGCATTATTGATGCTCTAAAAAGTCATACAGAGATTTTTGAATATTAATATTTTCGTGCAGCGCATATCTGTTTACCACGATTCAATGCAACTTAACATTTCCGATTAATTGATTTATTGAACGAAGTTTGTTTGGTGATATAAAGTCGATCCTTTTGTACATATGCATATCATCAGTAAACTTTAAACAAATGATTAAAGCTAGATAAAACTGATGTGTGAAATAGTTTGTTGAGTTTCAGAGTTGAAATAAGAATTCAAGATAAAAGTAATAGAGATAAGAATGCCTTAATATTATCATATGTATAAAAACAAATAACAACAGTTTAGATCATATCTTGTTCTATATGTTCATAAAATTAGAAAAATAGAATGATCGGACTATTGTTAAAATCTTTAAGAAATTTTAATCTGTTAGGGCAAATGGTATTTATAATATATGTATGTGAAGAACTAATATACAAATTAATTAAAATTAAAAAATTAATGAGTTTGGATTCTTAGCATATATGAATTAATTACGTATTTCTGTTTATGTGATCATTTGAATACACGTGACTGTTGTTGTTCTTAATTTTTTGGTTTTTTTTATTTCAGATATATCTTTGAATTGAGATTACAAAAAATGGAGTCCTGAACGTGACAAAATTCAGTTAAACCTAAAAGTATAGCTGGCATAAGGCTCACCATGGGGTACGTATATTTTTTTTCCTCACCTTTCGCCGCCAAACACATCATTTTTCATTATCATGTTAAAACTAGATTTGTTTCTTCAGGAGTTTTCTTACATAATGAATAATTCAAAAGCTTGACGACAAAAAAAAAAATAAAATAAAATTCTTTTCACTAACTGGTTGCCACAATAACCAGCTTTTTAAACGATAATATTTAACTGCAAAATCAGAAGCAATATTTCTTGACGCCACATTTGTTTAAGCAATAAATTTACAATTTACGACAACTTTCTGAGGAATACGATAACGTGATGCATTTTGAAAACAATGCCCCTTGTAAACGAATGTTGACTATATAATTGCAGTCGGGGTTAATTAAACGACCATGGGGTGCAATGCCATTGAAAGTAAGAATTCTATTACTTGATTGCAATGCAAATCCAAAGAAGATAGATTTTCTCGGATTTACAGATTGAAGAATTGAATTGTGAAGGCTACTAAAAATTATCGCATTCTTGTGCGGCAAAGGACAACTATTAGATTAGATTATTATTAGGGTTTAAATTTGAAAAAAAAAAGTTAATTATTTAATATTATATCAGTAATTATGAAGGAAAACAAAAAATTGTATAACATAGATATGTACAATATATATATGTATATTCAAATTTTTATACGAAACTTTAATTAATAGGTCTTCTTAACATTAAATTTTAATTTAATTTTGCAGGAAGGTTTCGTACGATATCTCCAAGCAAATAAAATCAGAAGAAAAGGCATCAAATGATGTTGCAATCACAACAGAAAAACCTGAGGCTGGCAAATTTCGTACAATATTGCCTCAAATTCTTGCTAGTACCGCCAAAAATTTACTGCTTTTAGACTTAGGTCTTTCAGCAGCATTTCCAACTATCGTAATACCTGCACTTCGTGGTACTGTTCAAAACAACGGATATGTTGAAACATTGCGATTTACAGACGTTCAGGCATCGTGGTTTGGTAAGCATTTCAAATTTAGCGTACATTCCTCCAAGAGTTACACTACAATTTTATTTAATTACAGGAAGCATAGCCTTCATTTGCCAACCACTTGGCAGTGTCCTGTCCGGTTGGGTATCAGAACCTCTTGGTAGAAAAAAAGCAATGATTGTCGTTAATATCCCTCATATTATCGCTTGGATTTTGTTGCACTTTGCAACTTCTATTGAAGAAATGTACATTGGAGCCATTCTTTTGGGCTTAGGAGTGGGATTTATGGAAGCGCCGATAATAACATACGTTGGAGAAATAAGGTAGAATTGATTAACATTTAAAGTGACTCTATTTTTAAGATATGATTTAATTTCAGCCAACCCTCAATACGTGGTATTCTAATATCCTGTGCTGGAGTTGCCGTTACTTTAGGTCTCTTCATAACATACCTCTTGGGATCAGTGCTTGATTGGCGAACGGCAGCACTTATATGCCTAAGTGTCCCTCTATTCACAATCGTTGCAATTTGCTTCGTTCCTGAGACCCCAATGTGGCTCCTATCAAAAGGAAGAAAAGATGAAGCCCTCAAATCGCTCCAATGGCTTCGCGGTTGGGTTTCACCAAAAGCTGTTGAAAAAGAGTTCGCTGAAATGCAAAGATACAGCGAGCATTCGAACAAGTGTACTAAGTGCCAAAAAGCAAATGTTCCATGCCCTCATCCTCCTCCGACTTTGAATCAAAAATTTAAGGAGCTGAAGAGGAAGAGGACAATGAAGGCATTCTTCTTGGTCTTAACTCTTTTTGCAATCGGTCAATTTAGTGGAATTTTATCTATGCGACCATTTATGGTACAAATTTTCAAGGCGTATAAAGTCCCAATGGATCCCAGCTGGGCTACGGTTACTATTGGAATTATTGCCTTGTTGGCAAACATCGCATGTATGTCAACCGTTAAGATCATTGGAAAAAGGAGGATTTGTTTAATTGGGCTTGTGGGATCATTAATTTGTTGCATAGCGTTAGGGTCGTATGCTCAGACTATGTTCCCAAAAGGATACAACTCTTTTGAGTCTATGGATGATGAAAATATCCCTACCAGCTACTTTCCGCTCGTCGCTTTCTTGTTTCTCGGATTTTGGACGAATGGAGGAGTCACATCTATTCCATGGATGCTGCTAAGTGAAATATTCCCATTCAAGTAAGCATTGGAGTAGTTTAAAAAAATCCGAAATAAAAACTAAATTATTTTTTCCAGATCTCGAGGATTAGCTACAGGTATAACAGCGGCTCTAAATTACACGTTGGGATTTATATCAACGAAAACTTACCTTAATCTCGATAAGGGTTTATCCCTTAATGGTGTGATGTGGTTTTACACTGTGATCAATTTAATAGGGTAAATTGTATGCAATTTTCCTTAAAGCAAATTACTTAATAGAACCATTTTTTTTTTATTTACAGTTTATTTTATGTATACTTCCTGTTACCTGAAACGGAAAATCGAACTCTGGAAGATATAGAAGTTCATTTTTCGGATAATACACGGAAGCTGACGGATATTAATATCGAAAAAGTTGGCGCAATAACTCGAAAACAAAGTCCCGAAAATGGCCAAATTAATTTAGCCACCATAGATGGTGTGAAAAAGGACGGTGTCACCATACCAACAATTTCCCAAGATATAGAGCTAGGCTGTGATAATAGAGCTTATCTAGAAAACTAGGTCCTAAAGACCTTAATGTGTTTTATAAATTTGTTTTGCCGTTGGAATGCTTTTTTCTTTTGTACAAAGTATTATTGAAATGTTACTATTTTATCCATTAAGTGTATTTGTATGTCCGTGAGAAAGGCGATTTCCAGCAGATTTTAATTATATGTTTTAAAAAATGCAATATTTTTAACGCTGGGGAATCGAATTTTAACGAAAATATACATTATGTTAGAGTTAAGCATGTCCGGCAGTATGCCGACATAGTTGAAAACTCCCTTTTTTATTTATGTATTTATAATTAAGTTTGTTACTTCTGTATAATGTTCTGTTCTAGATTATTCTTTTTTTTAAGATATAGAAATCCAGGACAATAAAATCATCACAATTATTATCGAACACATATTATTTTTTAATTATAAGATATTTCTTTTCCCAAATAAAAATAA
Organism: Machimus atricapillus; assembly: GCA_933228815.1. Classification (NCBI taxonomy): domain Eukaryota; kingdom Metazoa; phylum Arthropoda; class Insecta; order Diptera; family Asilidae; genus Machimus; species Machimus atricapillus. The sequence goes on from OW121785.1 coordinate 12,854,244, forward strand.
ATAATTAATTCAACTTTTTCCACATGCATTTTTTTTTAACAATAGCCAAACTTCCAATTAACCTAAATACCAATATCCAAAATTCCGAATCATTGTATATACCGAAGAATATGCGCTTGAAGCGAAAACATATTTTGTAGATAAACAAATTCATTACAAATTAGTGACATATATGCAAATTAAAGTAAAAAAAGTGTTTTGTTTTTCAGATGGTTGTAATATTATAATTGGAAATCATGCTTAATTTGAAATTACAAAAAAGTAAAATACTTTTTTTTTTTAAATTGAAAACATTAATTAATAAAAATCACTAAAACGGTTTGTTGATATAGTTTTTATTAACCTTGAGTAATAATTCGTTAAAAAAAAAATGCAACTTTTAAGCTTTAGAAAGAAAACAATTATCTTAAAAAAGAGAATGATGATGCACGTGGTCTACATGTTTAAATATACTCTACAATCTTTTTTATGCATTGTGTGCTCACGTGATGAATACTTTATTTTATTAATGATTGCTTTTTTCAGAACTCGGTATATGAAATGCATAAAAATTGAGTTCTGAACATCATTAAATTCAGTATTACCTAGATATTCAGCAGGCATAGACCTCATTATGGGGTATGTACATACATTATTATTTACCGTCTTTCGGCATTATTCATGGGAGTTACTTTTGTTCACGTGGTGCTCAATTTTTATGTGTTAGGCTTTAGAGCTTTGTGAAAAACCTGGTTTAAATAAAATAAAGTTCTTTTGATGAGTTAACCCAATAATTGGAGTAATTATGGAATACATGGTTCAAGCGAATTGTTAAAAAACATATATAGTTGTGTATGAAAATTAAATAAATACAAAATTTAAGCACATATACTCGTAGAAAAAAACTAAACTCTCTAACATTTGTGAGCAAATTGGAGAGAGATGAATATTGCTTAGTAGTGAAAATTTAAACATATAATTTCGCCATTAAATAGTGTTAAAGTGATTAAATATTAAGTAAAATGAAGTGATTATAAAATGTTATAAATCATCATAGTAATAAAACGAAGTGAACTGAATCAATACGATGTGATAAAAATATGATAGTTCGGTAGTGAATTAATAAAAAATGATTCTTAATATATAAATAAAATTCTGCGAAGTTTTAACAGGAAAAAGGATGAACATCTATCTATAGGAATATGAACTCAAAATTTCTTGAAAAATTTATAAATGGTGAAATTATATGATAATTTATAAAAAGTGTTTTTTCGATATGATGAATAAGAAAACATCTCATAAAAATTTTTACTCTACAAAAACTATATGGTTAACAAATGCGATTTTAAAAGGAAAACGAAGAGAACTTTGTTTTTTAAGTTATACCTGGTTTACTTTCATTTGATTGTCGAAATTCGACTAAACTAGCCATTTGAGTTTCGACAATCTTAAACTATTATTTTATTTTGCAGGAAGGTTTCGTACGATATCTCAAAGCAAAGAAAATTTGAAGAAGAAAAGAAACAGAATGGAAATACCATCACTACTGAAAATACAGAAGCTGGCAAATTTCGTACAATATTGCCTCAAATTCTTGCTAGTACTGCCAAAAACTTATTGTTAATAGATCTTGGTCTTTCGGTAGCATTTCCAACAATCGTAATACCTGCACTTCGTGGTACTGTTCAAAACAACGGATATGTTGAAACATTGCGATTTACGGACGTTGAGGCATCGTGGTTTGGTAAGCATTTAAAATTTAGCGTACATTCCTCTAAAAGTTACACTACAATTTTATTTAAATACAGGAAGCATAGCCTTCATTTGCCAACCACTTGGCAGTGTTCTGTCCGGTTGGGTATCAGAACCTCTTGGTAGAAAAAAAGCAATGATTATTGTTAATATTCCCCATATCATCGCTTGGATTCTTCTGCACTTCGCAAATTCTATAGAATTAATGTACATTGGCGCCATACTTCTGGGCTTGGGAGTGGGATTCATGGAAGCCCCTATTATGACTTACGTGGGAGAAATCAGGTAAGCGTTTTTCAGCTGCAAACCAAGTTTATCTGTAATATAAATATTTAATTAATTTCAGTCAGCCTTCGATACGAGGCGTGTTGATATCATGTGCCGCAGTTGCTAGCACTTTAGGTATTTTTATGATATACCTCCTCGGATCAGTGCTCGATTGGCGAACAGTGGCCCTAATATGCCTAAGTGTCCCTCTATTCACAATCGTTGCAATTTCCTTCGTTCCTGAGACCCCAATGTGGCTTTTATCGAAAGGAAGAAAAGATGATGCCGTCAAATCGCTCCAATGGCTTCGCGGTTGGGTTTCACCAAAAGCTATTGAAAAAGAGTTTGCCGAAATGCAAAGGTACAACGAATATTCGAACAAGTGCACTAAGTGCCAAAAAGCAAATGTTCCATGCACACATCCTCCTCCAACTTTGATCCAAAAATTCAAGGAGCTAAAAAGAAAAAGGACTATAAAAGTATTCTTCCTGGTGTTAACTCTTTTTGCAATTGGTCAATTTAGTGGAATTTCATCAATGCGACCGTTTATGGTTCAAATCTTCGAGGCGTACAAGGTCCCAATGGATCCGCACTGGGCTACGGTTACTATTGGATCTACTTCCTTGCTGGCGAATATCGTTTGCGTGTCAGTCGTGAAAATTATTGGGAAGCGAAAAATTTGCTTGATAGGACTTGTAGGATCACTAATTAGCTGCATCGCCTTAGGAACTTACGCTCAAATCGTTTTCCCGAAAGGATACAACTCCTTCGAGACTATGGAAGAGGAAAATATCCCTTCCAGCTACTTCCCCCTTGTCACTTTTATGTTTCTTGGATTCTGGACTGTAGGATGCGTAACATCTATACCTTGGATGCTACTGAGCGAAATGTTCCCATTCAAGTAAGAAATTGAATTAAAATTTATGTGGAAAGTTCTAAATAGGTAAATAACATTTCCTTTTGTAGATCTCGAGGACTAGCTACAGGTATAGCAGCAGCTGTAAACTATATCTTTGGATTTATATCAACAAAAACTTACCTAAATTTCGATAAAGGTTTATGCCTTAACGGTGTGATGTGGTTTTACACTGTCGTCAATTTAATAGGGTAAATTAGATTCTGTTTAAAATTATCATAATATACAATTGTTCTTTTCAGTTTATTTTATGTATACTTCCTGTTACCCGAAACGGAAAATCGAACTCTAGAAGATATAGAAGTGCATTTTTCAGACAATTCACGGAAGCTGAGTGATATAAATATTAAAAAAGTCGAGGCTATTAATCAAAACCATTTCGAAAATACTAATAATAATTTATCTACTTTGAATGGTTTGAAGAAAGAAGATATCGCCAGACCAAAAATGGCTCAGAATGTAGAGCTGGGCTGTGATAATAAAGCTTACATAGAAAATTAAGGGATACAGAAATTTATTAAAATGTTATTATTTTATTCATAAAGTTATACTCGTTTAAAGATGATTGTTAATCCCTCTTTTTAGATAAAATACAAGCGGCTATTATTACCATCCCACATTAAAAAATAAAAAAATATTTAAAAAATGTTTTCACACACTTCGAGATGTGCACTTTCATATAACAAAATATCTTAACGTTCAAATATATTTTACTATGAAAAAAAAAAATGTTTAAATCCAGTAAATAACCCCAAAATCTAGAAAATCTTAAAAAACTTACGTGGTACGGAATTTTTAATTATGAATTGATATTTAGTACACAATTTTTAATATAAAAACACTAATTGCCACTCAGTTGCATATTGCTTGTACATAGACTAGTGTAATTTGGTACCATGCACGATTTTAAATGAATCAGTGAAATTATGTATACATAGGTACCTTCTGGCACCCTGAATAAAACACTCTAATAACACTTGCGCTCCCGCATTTATCCAGCAGATTTTAATTATGTATATGTTTTAAAAAATGCAACAGTTAGAGTGAACCATATGGGGCAATGCGGTTTCATACTCGAAAAATCATTTTCGTTATTTATATATTTATAATTAAGTTTGTTAGTCCCGTATAGTATTCTGTTCTGAATTATTTTTGTTTTTAAGTTAAATCTAATTTTAATAAAATTATCACAAACAAATTATCGAACACACACTATTTTTTATTATAAGATGTTTCGTTTTCCAAAATTCGTTAAAATCAATCTTTTCGTATATGCATTCAATATTCAAATGAACTAAAATACTCAAATCGCAATAATCCAAGCACGGGTTTACGGAAAGATGTGTGATTATTAATTTCATCATCAGTTTCGAGAGAAGACCCGTGTGCAAAATTTAGCGTTTTTCGAATTGATCATCCGTAAACCAAATGTTACAAATTAGGGCTCATGCGAAAATTAGGACGATGAACTTTATCCAGCAAGCTGAACGATCTGGCCAACAAAAAAACTAGCTTTTTGCAGATAGTTACAATAATTGCAAAACGTGCTTAATTTTGAATTACAAAAACGTAACAAAAGTATTTTAATAATTGAAGTTATCGTTTTTATAATGAAAAGTACTGAAACTGTATACTTATAGTTTTAAATCTGAATAATGATTCCTTAAAAAAAATATATTTTGTAATCCGACAAATGAAAAAAAAATGAACAAAATTAACACTAATTTTTTGTTAATGCACACTGTCATTTTATTAATTTGTTTTTTTATCAGAGTTCATTAAACTAAATGCATAAAAATTGAGTTCTGGACATGGTTAAATTCAGTATTCTCTAGAAATTCAACAGGCGTAGACTTTATAATGGGGTACGTAAATTTTTTTTTTCGGCATTAATCATGGAACTAAATTTGTTCAGTTACTGGAGCTCGATTTTTGTATAATAGGGTGCAGCGAAATAAAGGAGTAGGAGACAATCATTTTTAACTATATTTTTATTAAACAAACTAAATTATAAAAATCACCAATGCTATTTGTAAGTTTAATTTCTTGGCCGCCTTATGAAAAATTATGTAATTTTGCAGGATGGTTTCGGTCAAAATCGCATGGAAAGCGAAATTAGAAGAAAATAAACAGAATGCACATACCATTACTACTGAAAAATCAAAAGTTGGCATATTTCGTACAATATTGCCTCAAATTCTGGCTAGTACTGCCAAAAACTTATTGTTAATAGATCTTGGTCTTTCGGTAGCATTTCCAACAATCGTAATACCTGCACTTCGTGGTACTGTTCAAAACAACGGATATGTTGAAACATTGCGATTTACAGACGTTGAGGCATCGTGGTTTGGTAAACATTTCAAATTAAGCGTACATTCCTCCAAGAGTTACACTACAATTTTTTTTAATTACAGGAAGCATAGCTTTAATTGGCCAACCAATTGGAAGTATTCTTTCCGGCGGGGTATCGGAAAACCTTGGCAGAAAACAAGCAATGATCGTTTGTAGTACTCCCCATATCATCGCTTGGATTCTTCTGCACTTTGCAAATTCTATAGAATTAATGTACATTGGCGCCATACTTCTGGGCTTGGGAGTGGGATTCATGGAAGCCCCTATTATGACTTACGTTGGAGAAATCAGGTAAGCGTTTTTCAGCTGCAAACCAAGTTTATCTGTAATATAAATATTTAATTAATTTCAGTCAGCCGTCGATACGAGGTGTGTTGATATCATGTGCCGCAGTTGCTAGCACTTTAGGTATCTTCATGATATACCTCCTCGGATCAGTGCTCGATTGGCGAACAGTGGCCCTAATATGCCTAAGTGTCCCTCTATTCACAATCGTTGCAATTTCCTTCGTTCCTGAGACCCCAATGTGGCTTTTATCGAAAGGAAGAAAAGATGATGCCCTCAAATCGCTCCAATGGCTTCGCGGTTGGGTTTCACCAAAAGCCGTTGAAAAAGAGTTTGCCGAAATGCAAAGGTACAACGAACACTCGAACAAGTGCACTAAGTGCCAAAAAGCAAATGTTCCATGCCCTCATCCTCCTCCGACTTTAAACCAAAAATTTAAGGAGTTGATAAGGAAAAGAACACTGAAAGTTTTTTTCCTGGTCCTAACTCTTTTTGGAATCGGTCAATTTAATGGAGTTTCATCAATGAGACCGTTTCTGGTTCAAATCTTCAAGGCGTACAAGGTCCCAATGGATCCGCACTGGGCTACGGTTACTATTGGATCTACTTCCTTGCTGGCGAATATCGTTTGCGTGTCAGTCGTGAAAATTATTGGGAAGCGAAAGATTTGCTTGATAGGACTTGTAGGATCACTAATTAGCTGCATCGCCTTAGGAACTTACGCTCAAATTGTTTTCCCGAAAGGGTACAACTCCTTCGAGACTATGGAAGAGGAAAATATCCCTTCCAGCTTCTTCCCCCTTGTCGCTTTTATGTTTCTTGGATTTTGGACTGTAGGATGCGTAACATCTATACCTTGGATGCTACTAAGCGAAATGTTCTCATTCAAGTAAGAAATTGAATTCAAAATTTGTGTGGAAAGTTCTAAATAGGTAAATAACATTTCCCTTTCTAGATCTCGAGGACTAGCTACAGGTATAGCAGCAGCTGTAAACTATATCTTTGGATTTATATCAAAAAAAACTTACCTGAATTTCGATAAAGGTTTATGCCTAAACGGTGTGATGTGGTTTTACACTGTCATCAATTTAATAGGGTAAATTAGATTGTGATTAAAAGAATTTATCATAATATACAAATGTTCTTTTACAGTTTATTTTATGTATACCTTCTGTTACCCGAAACGGAAAACCTAACCCTAGAAGACATAGAAGTGCATTTTTCAGATAATTCACGAAAATTGACTGATATAATTATTGAAAAATTCGGGACTATAACTACAAAACAAAGTTTCGAAAATAGTAAAAATAGTTTATCCACTCTGGATGGTGTGATTAAAGAAGAAATTGCCATACCAACAATTTCTTAGAATTTAGACCTAGACTGTGATAATAGAGATCACGTAGAAAATTAAGTTTTGCAGAACTTTATTAAATTCCCACTTTATTCGTTTAAATCATATGTACATTTACATACATATATCTATCTTGCAGATCAAATGCAGTTCTTTATAATAAATCAAATACATATGTTTTTTGCCAAGACGGTCTGATAATTTGATACCATCCACAATTTTACACTACCATACTAAATGAATCGATACGAAGTCTTAAAATAAATGCTTTACTGGTACCTTCTGGTACCCTCAATAAAACATTTGCATTCCCACATATGTTTAAATATCTACATATGTACATAATCTTTCTGTGTGCAGACGTGACCGGTTTTTTTTATTGGTTGCTTTTTTTTCACTGTTTTGCAGAGTTTATTAAATTGAGGTTTGATGATAAAAGTCAGTTTTGTTTAAGACTTTTGCCCGACGGGCACACACCTCATCATGAGGTTCGTATATTTTCTGTTTTTTTTAAAATTATTGTTATCGGATCGAATTTGCAAACAACATTTTTTTATTTCTTGGAATGTTTAAGATAAAGAAATGTGGAATTAGCTTGAGTTAAAAATATTTTCAAGTAAATCTAAGAATAGTGAAACTAAATTACATGAATATAAAATAATAATAATAATATGTATTATATTAATGCGTTGTGATTCAAACTCAAGTCGAAAAATGTATGACAAATTTGTGGAAAAAAAAAACTGTAATAGTATTAAATATTTGTTGGCGTGAAATTTGCACTTGTGTATACATATCATGGAGTTATTTGCAACGTGACCTTGTTATATTAGTCGAATACTAGACGGAGGATTTATATCAAATTCAAAACATTTAAGTGAAAACAAATTACAATTAAGTCAGTGATCACGAAAGTATCAAATAAAATAAGTGATTGAATGTAACTAGCAAAGCGGTAAACTATCATAGTGAATATTTTTTAATATATTTGTTAAAAGATGAAAAGAGAAAATAAATTATTCATGTGCATACATATGTATATACTCATAAAAAGGAAATGTTGTTTACCAAAAATGTTAAGTAAACATGTTAGTGCTTAAATCATGAACGGATACGATTTTATAAAAAAATGGTAAGAAAATTATTTTCAAAGTAAGAAAAAGCTCCTATAAAGAGAAGTGGGAAAACATTCGAGTAAAAGATCTGATGTGATTATATAAGACAGTGGGTGAGGGATATATTTTTGATTAGGATTGTTAAAGTTTTTAGTAGAATTTAAAAATTTTTTCAGTTTAATATTTAAGTGTTGAACAGTACAATAAGTACCAATTGTGTTTTGGTTTTTTACAGGAAGATTTCATACAACATTTCCCAGCAAATAAAACCAGAAGAAAATAGTACTATTATTACTTCGGAAATATCAGAAGCTGGCAAATTTCGTACTGTTTTGCCTCAAATATTAGCAACTATTGCCAAAAACTTTCTGCTAGTAGATCTAGGTCTTTCAGTAGCATTTCCAACAATCGTAATACCTGCACTTCGTGGTACTGTTCAAACCAACGGATATGTTGAAACATTGCGATTTACAGATGTTCAGGCATCATGGTTCGGTAAATATTATATAATATAAAAAAAAAGATTTCCATTTTTGTATGCTACAATATCCTAATTAAATGACAGGCAGTATAGCTTTCATGTGCCAGCCAATCGGCAGTATTTTGTCCGGTTGGGTATCAGAACCTCTTGGGAGAAAAAAAGCAATGATTATTGTTAATATTCCCCATATCATCGCTTGGATTCTTCTGCACTTCGCAAATTCTATAGAATTAATGTACATTGGCGCCATACTTCTGGGCTTAGGAGTGGGATTCATGGAAGCCCCTATTATGACCTACGTGGGAGAAATCAGGTAATTTTTCGGTTTAAAGTATAATTCCATATTAAAAATTTAATTGTATTTCAGTCAACCCTCAATACGTGGTACTTTAATATCATGTACAGGAGTTGCTAGTAACTTAGGGAGTTTCACTTCATTCCTCTTGGGATCAGTGCTCGATTGGCGAACAGTGGCCCTAATATGCCTAAGTGTCCCTCTATTCACAATCGTTGCAATTTCCTTCGTTCCTGAGACCCCAATGTGGCTTTTATCGAAAGGAAGAAAAGATGATGCCCTCAAATCCCTCCAATGGCTTCGCGGTTGGGTTTCACCAAAAGCTGTTGAAAAAGAGTTCGCTGAAATGCAAAGGTACAACGAACACTCGAACAAGTGCACTAAGTGCCAAAAAGCAAATATCCCATGCACACATCCTCCTCCGACTTTGAACCAAAAATTTAATGAGCTGAAGAGGAAGAGGACATTGAAGGCATTTTTTCTGATTTTAACTCTTTTTGGAATCTGCCAGTTTAATGGAATATCATCGATGCGACCATTTATGGTACAAATTTTCAAGGCGTATAAAGTTCCGATGGATCCCAGCTGGGCTACGGTTGCTATTGGAGTTGTTGCCTTGTTGGCGAACATCGTATGCATGGCGACTGTTAAAATAATTGGGAAAAGGAGGATTTCTTTGATTGGACTTTCGGGATCGTTGATTTGTTGCATCGTCTTGGGTTCTTACGCTCAGACGATTTTCCCAAAAGCTTACAACTCCTTCGATTCTATGGACGATCAAAGTATCGCTACTAGCTACTTTCCACTTGTAGCTTTCTTGTTCTTAGCATTTTGGACGAGTGGATGCGTAACATCTGTACCATGGATGCTACTTAGCGAAATATTTCCGTTCAAGTAGGAGGGTTTATTTTTTGAACATATTCCAATTTATATGCATAAAAAATAATTTTCCTTTGCAGATCCCGTGGATTAGCTACTGGCATAACAGCGGCCGTGAGCTATGTTTTTGGATTCATATCAACGAAAACATATTTGAATCTTGATAAGGGTTTATCCCTCAGTGGTGCAATGTGGTTTTATACTGTCATCAATTTTATAGGGTAAATTTGTTTTATCAAGATTATAATTAAATTTATTATATTTTTATTGCAGTTTGCTGTACGTCTACTTCTTCCTACCTGAAACGGAAAATCGATCGTTGGAAGATATAGAAGTTCATTTTTCGGACAATTCACGTAAGCTGACTGATATAAATATTGAAAAGGTTGGTGCTATAATCCCAAAACGAGATTTCGAAAATGGTAAAAATAGTTTAGCCATTCTGGATATGAACAGGGAAGAAATAACGATTTCTCAGAATTTAGAGCTAGGCTGTGATAATAAAGCGTACGAAGAATTTTTGTAAAAGCTATTTACGTTTTACAGCTATTTTAATTTATTTTTACAAATAGATATAATATTTGTTTTTTCTGTATGACATTTTGCTGTAGGTTTACATTATCGAATAATAATAATAAAATAACTGCGATTATAACAATTTTATAAGAACACGATTCAAAATATTGGCTGATTCCGAAAGACAATTTTAACATTTTAGTGTTTTTGGTTTTATACGTGCTTTTCTTTAAAGACTAGAATGGTTTTTCGCCGTATTTGAATTTCTAAGAATCATAACATTACCAAAATGAACCGCTCTTGGCAATAATTTGTTGAGCTCATTTATAAAAAAGTTCCATTAGTTTCTTCAATAATCTCGAGCAAATCCAAAATCGTGTAAGCCCTGTATTTATAAACAGGTAGAGCTAAACGAAAGAGGAAATTTAAACAATGTAAAATGAAATTGTAAAATTGTAGTAAAGTAAATAAGTGAAACCTTACTATATCATATATGTAAATATAAATACTTAAGACTACTCTCTACTCTCGCGGGTTTAATGTATAAAAAAAAATCACGTGTAGGCTGAGTATGCTTTTCATCAATCGGTCTGAGAAATATTTTGCGCTGCACTAATGAGCGTGTCGTGAATGTCCTTCGCGGAGGCAATGTGTGCCCGGACAGTGGCAAGGTACTGAGGGTACGGCATGGGGCTCGTCTGGGATTCCGACTGCATAAAGGGTTCCATTCGAACGGATGCCACCGCTCCAGGAAGATAGTGTTGGGAAGATGAAAGTTGCTGGACGCACTGAATGGAAGTTTTCTGTGAATAAAAATTATGTGTAAAAATTTTTTTAATTTTCGAAATAAATTATAGCAAAGAAAGTATAAACATAAACAACTTGCACCCAGAAGTCTGCGCTTTATGAAATTTTCGCTTCAAAGGACGTTGTGCGGTCGGCGCAAGGGGATTTTTAAAGGAGAAATCTTGTGTGTTGACCTGAATACAGTGAGTTGTTCACAGAGCTGAGCTACTTTGAGTGGCCCCTGTATTCGAAGAATTCCTAGGACCTGAGAATTCCTAGAACTTCAAGGAATTCAGTCAGCTACTTGTGTGGACAATTCAAAGAGAGTTAAGAATTTAAACGGCTGAAAAGCAGCTCGCATTATGGTTGGGGGTTCTATGAGGTCAGCTCACGATATGCTGAATGTTGAGTTGTCTCTCTGGGGTTCTAATATAGAGACCGCAGTCGAAAATTTTTATACAAAATTTCTTGCGGGTCTTGCAAGTTCTTTTATGTTATACTTTCTTAATTATTATTATTATTAATTATAGTTACTAAATGCAATTCGATTTGGTCGCAAATTGAGTAAAATTCTTCGAGGTGTTTATCGAATCTGGCCACAGAGTTGCTTGTGTCCTTTTTGCTGTGATAAATTCACATAAGTACAATAAAAATAGGTAAAAATTTGCGATATGGTTACTTCAAATTGTCAGAGAGATTGTTTTGCTGCAAAACGAGAGCAGCTGATTTGAATGTGTTCGACAGCGACTCCCGAAGGGGACCGATAAAACTCTTGATTTTCGAGATATTATCCATTTTTTCCGCCTGCTGAGGCTGAGGTTGGGGCTGCTGTTGTTGCTGTATCTGCTGTGGGGCCATTACGTTTTGCATTTGCGGAGGCTGTTGCGGTGAACTTTGTTGCATCATTCCGGGAGATACTCCAACTACGGGCATTACTGGACCCATTCCAGGTTGGTTCATTCCGTGAATATTCATACCTTTGTTTTTAAAATGTTCCAATAATCGTAATTTTCAGTAAATAACAAGAAATCCAACATAAACAAATGCAACCCTCGCTCCTCTGAAAATTCTGGGAAGACGAACAACTGTCAAATTGACTTTATTTCTTAAAAAGCGATATCTTCTTCTTGTTTTCTGCGCCAAAAATTTCTCACCAAAAAGCTTAGTAAGTTCTTTGATAAAATGAACATGAGAGTTTTTAATATAATTTGAATATTTGTTATTAAAACGTTGTTAAAAAATGACTGTAATGACTGTCAGGTTTATTCAATGTGTTAAATTAAAATGTGTCGATTATCATTTAGTTTAATTGGTTTTTATTCCTTTTATCCTTTCTTCACTACTCTCCAGTAGTGAAGGTGGCGCCGCACTTTGATTTAGAAGATTTCGTATTATAAATTGAAACAGTGCATTTTAATTTTTAGTATTGAACTCCTTTATTTTTTTGTACGTCATGTTAGCAAATGTTTCATATAATTCATATACAATATCAATAGGTAAGTCCTTTAGCATATTGTCTAAATTAGACAGCATCGCATAGTTTTTCAATTGTTGTTTTGGGGATGTTGTAATTTTCGTCAACTCGTTAAGCTCTTTTACTGATTGTTCGAGCGAAATTTCAGAATCGGAGTTGCGGCCTGTTTCTTTTGCGTCTCCCTGCAATCCACAAATTATAAAAATGCTTTTTTTACATATTTCACACTGGCTAATAGGTTGTTTAGATTGATTGAGCCTATTAAATAAGCCCATGTCAATCAAGAATCCGTGTTAGCCTGTGTGCTACAAATAATATGGGAAAAAATATTTATGTAACTTTATAAAGATAATTACATTTGTGTAGCTGCAATTCGGGGAGTCTTTGTCTCTATCATTATTCTCACTAGTTTTGGCAATGGATGACAAAGTGCTGTAAATATTATTGAAATTTTAGATTGTGTATTACAATCCTATGTAAAAACTTACCGTTGCGTTTCCCCAGTTCGAGACACTATTTGGTATAACTCTTTAGCCTTGATGGATCTCCAAGTCTTTCTGCATTCTGCGACTGGAAATTTTTATAATAGCAAATGTTTGCAGTTTATGCAGGTACTCACCGGTTCTTCCCAATTTTTTTGAAATTTCTTGCCAGACAATACGTACAACTAGGGAATTTCCATGTTCTTTATGTAAAACATCCAAAATTTCAGGATTATTGCTCATTTCCTCGATTAACTCTTTTTTTAAGGTCTCAGTTAGCTGACGCGTCATTTTGATTTGAATACACCACACAACTGTTTGTTTTGATTACTATAGCAACGATAGCAAATGTTTTTTGTCACGGTAGACAGAATACAAGGTATGCCTACTAGATTTTGACACTTCGTCGTGACGTAATTGTGGACAATTTTGTATGAAAAATCGGGAAAAGTAATTTTAATTATTATTAAGGGCGTGTGCCAATTCAACTTTTCGAGTACTTTTCCTTTTAGAACATTTTTCGGTTATATTTAAAATTGAAAAAAAAAGCAGCCTTTTATTGCTCATTGTTCGTTTCCATTTAATTTCATAAATGCTATATTTGATATTCAAATGAAAAGTAAGTAATTCTCAAAGAAAGTCGAACAGAGCTGTGTTTTCCTAAGACCCAAACCTTCGAAAATCAATTAGTAAGCTGAAAAGCAATCTCCCATACAAATTTACTTTTGAATAGTTGAGTTGGCACACGCCCTAAATAAAGCAAAAATAACTTACAGAATCCATTAACAGATTGAACTGTCAGTTCAATCTCAAGTCGCGTCCTCCCTCAATCCGACGTGAATAACTGTATAACCGTATAAATTCCACATTTTAGTGAATCAAGTGCAAGTGCAAGTGTTTTAAATAAATTAAAAGTGAGGAATTGCGGGATTTTTTGTTGTTGTATGGTTTTCCAAATAGGTAAGTAAAGTTTACTGGTTTAAGGCCCAAAATTCCATGAATATTTATTAAATTAAGGGCCAATTTTTGAAACGTCTGATGAATTTATTTATTGAATAAAATTGTTCCAAAAATCAACTTTATTTAAAATAGTTATCAGATGTATAACTTTATTCGCGCCTTAATGCAGGTATAAATTGAGTGAAGAATAATTTTTTCTCATAGTGAAGTTGATTTTTTTACCTAAAGAATAAAGTTATCAGTACATTGAAAAATTGGTGCTAAATCTGATAAAATTACCTGTGCGATTAGTTTTATTTTTGGCTTTACCTCTAGCAGAGGTGGGCATAATTACTGAACAATTTAACATTGTTGATCGTTAACTCCTTAATCGGTAAAATAACTTTGTTAATTTTTTAATTCGTAGATTTCATTTTTAATTTAAATTCAAGTGCCGCCTGGAGCTTCGCGGCGCCAGAAGTTTGTTGTTAAAATTCTCATCGAGAGATTTCATGGCGCTTCGTGGTTTTAAAAAGTTTTTCATCGAACAGTCCTAATAATGTCTATCAATTGATCCATTGAAAATCATAGTGGCGTTAGTCAAATATTTTGAAAAGCTGAATTAAGACTAAAGTCATATCGTCGGTGCGATTGCAATAACGCGTAAGAGCAGTTTGTAATACCGCGCGTATTTAAAACAGTCACATTTAGATATTGTGCCAATGGCTTCTGAGCGTTTATTGCGTCGTAATGGAACTCACGCGATTTGAATTAGCTAATAAGGAACTTCCATCACAAGAAAAAAAAGTCAGAAAAATTTATTCTAATCAAGATAATCAATTTTTTGTTCCTCCTGCAAATGTTGATACGCGGTATTGCAAACTGCTCGTACGCGCTTTTGCAATCTCACTGACGATATCACTTACCATGCGGAGTTTCATTTTACTCCGAACTAGTAAAACTTGACTTACGCCACTATGATTCTTAATGGCTCAATTATTTTTTCGATGAAAAAAAAAGGAAGAGTTGAAAAACTAGAAATAAGTGCTCGTAGTTTTCTATTTTATATTTCATCGCTTTTTTAAATATATCTATAATTTAACTAGAATCGCTGTAAATGTGCCATGCGAAATTTTTAAGGAGATCTTCTCTATTACATATACAAATATATTTATGGTATAGAATTTAATGTTTTACCTATTTATCTACTTTTTTTCCCTTTGCAATTCGAGGCTAGATATTTACAATAATTATCAAACCAAGTTTCAATTCTTAGTATTAAAAGATCTTATTTGATGGATATGGCTATATTTTAAGAGTACATATTAACTTATTTTTCTGGATTGTTGTTTGACATTTTTCTCAAAAGATTAACTTCTCGACATTTGGATTTGCTCTCCCTCAATGATCGAATATTAATTAGCAAGGATTGAAAACATTTCTTTAAATTCTATATAATAAATTTGTGTATCAATCGAATCTCAAAATAATTTCAAACTGAGTTAGATATTATTGAAATCCAGTCAAAATATTATGTTCACTTATGACCGATTACACAGCGGAGAGCTTAATTTCTGCTCGTTACTTAAACTCTCGCTTAGTTAGTCATTTTTCGGTTTTACGGTTCAAGTTTAAGTGAAGATTAGGGCTTGAGTGATCGGCTATACTTAAGCCGCACTTTTTCGTTATGTCATTTCATTTATTTAAGTTTGAATTAATTTGTATATACAATAGGATTGACTCATTTTAGCTCTGGAAGTACATTCTTCATTCAACTATGATATTGTATAAGTAGACTAGTAAAGGTACAATTTTATATTAATCTAAACCAGTGAAATTTTATAACCTAAGCTATCTATACTTAACCTAAACCTTATTTACTAACTATCGAATAACTGTCGGATCAGCGGATTATCCGCTATTTTACCTTTTTCTTAAAAGTTTAAAGCTAGATTATTAACCTTGGTAGTTATTATATCTACGTTGGCTAAAGAGTGTAGCTCTGAGGTTAAGCCGCACTTAGAGGAGTTTTAGACATTTTAAAGCTCTTTTTGATTAAAAATTCCATAATAGAATTCCTAAATTTGTAATAAATTCATATTAGGTTCCTTCGGTTTTAATCAATTTGTTCATTTAAAGTGATTAAAATAAATCGGTACAAAAATCCAATCGAATAATTTTGACATTACATGCGAACATGCGGAAAAAGTAATAAAAATCAAACGCAACAGGGCCCATAGTGCCCTACATAAAAGAGCAAAATGCATAAGCTTTCACTCAGCTAAGCGTGTTATAAAAAAGCTTATCAATTAGTAGAAATTCACTGTCGAGAGCATATTCAGTCAATTATTCAGCTATTGCCAATTACGAGTATACTCGTAATACCCTTAATTGGCAGTGAATGCGCTAAATCTATTTCAAGCAAATTTTGTTGAGTGGGGATTTTACTATGCAACATAACTCCTACCATTTATTTCCCCAGGGTTGCCTCTTAAAATCTATTTAAAATCATCCCCTTGCCGGAGGACAGAACATCTTTATGATTGTCGGAGTTAAAAGCATCTTCCCTGGAGCATATTCAAGTTCCGATACTTCCTCATCGTAATCCGGCTCCTTTCGAATCAATTTGAAAAACAACCGTCTCCCCCTTCCAGAAAGTCCTGTGCCATTTGTTGCCGTCCGATCGGGTCTCAAACTGATTACATAACGAACTCCAGGCCGTCCGGTTCGTAGGGAAACATTTTAAACATTTTCCTTTACAATGATTTGATTTCCCTTCCAATTGCCTTAATTAGACAATGACGTCAAATCATTCTCGTTGGGCATCAAATTGTTGCTCCAGCCGGGATGCTCCTGCTGCCGGAGATGCTGCTACTCGTCGGGATTTATCTTCTGCTCTATCAGGCACATTTCCGAGGAGAAGAGTTGTTTGGGTGTCCAGGTGGAGTTGAGGTCCCGAAGGGGGACGGTGTACCCACCAGAACCTAATTATTTTCTCGGGACGTATGCTGCCGCTGTCGATGAATATCAGCGGATGCTGCTGTAAGATTTTCACTTGAGGCTTAATTGTGCACGGCTAATTACTGATTTGGAAGCTCGTTCGGGTTCTGCTGGATTTTTAATTAGAGGCCACCTGAAAATTCGTTTGGCGTAATGTTTTGAAAGGATTCCCTTTACAAAGGCTCTCTGATGGTCACGTGCCTCCCGATCGATATATTTTTACCTTGTTATACAAGATGTTGTTATAAATATGAACTTCGGGTTCACAGAACGAATTAATAATGGATTTCAAGTAGACTTGGAAGGAAATACGCTCCAGGACTATTGCGATGTTGGTGTTTTAAAATATTCAGGGCTTATTAATTTTTAATTAGAATTTTCCATAAATCTAAAATTTTTGAAATAAGTTTTCACTTAAATATACAATTTAATTTTGTAAGATTTATATGTATACTCTTTACTTTTGCTGAGAAAAGATGTAGATATTTTAAAGTAAATTCAAATTTCGATGCAGACTGAAATTGTTCATATTTTCAGTCCTTCAAAATAAATACTTGTTATTTTCATAGCTCATTTTATGGGAATTGATTCTTTTTTTACAGCTTTTAAAACCGATATGTACAATAAAAAATAAATGTTTTCATGAATGTTTCTTTGGAAATATCAAGTACGCAACAAATCAAGGATTTCTTACGAAAGCTTTAATACGAAAATAAGTTTGAGATCTTACATCTTACATTCCCACTTATTTAGCGTAGTATTTTTGACTAATTTTTCTAAGAAATTCTATTTGACTGCGAGTTTTTGGACTGTGTTGAAAAATAACAAAATTCGTAGTATTTTTTCATAAATAAAAGAAGGTCATGTGCCGTACTATCGCTCATAACGTATTGTGCCAATAGAAAAAATAAGTGGTCAAGAGCATGTCGGGACATGCTTGTGCAGGATTCCGTAGCTAACTACAACAATAAAATACGAATAATACAATGCTAAATAAAATACAATAATGTACATACACATATGTATATGTATGTATACATATTTGCGCATAAAAATATCAAACGCGTGCGCGCTTTTCCCCGAACATTTATTTGAGTCCAAATAAGCATTACTTGGTCGGCTATATCTCATAAACTACTTGATTCAGGTATGTAAGTCAGTCGTGTTATTTTTAAAAGTAATTTCAGAATATGTGCTAGTATATTTCGGATATTTAAAGATTTTTCCGAAATTGTGTTCAGAATACTCGTATCTTGCCCGACATAAACCTGATCGAAAATGGCCAGTTTGAAGTCGAATATTTTAAAAAAGAGGAATAATTTTGAAAAACAACGGTTTCTATATTCTAAATAGTCTCTGAATAAAAAGATTGTGACATACGGACGGACATGACGAAAGTTCATATAAGGGTACCTTGTTTTGCTATGGAACTCTAAAAAGGGCATAAAAATTGTAAAAACGTGTAAGTAGACGACCCTTTAAAGTGAAGGTATGCAATGGGTCCATGAAAAAAAAAATCAATTATTTCCACGTGCGTTTTCCGTGGTCCTCAGCCGATGCTTCATCCCTTTCGAGTAGTACCTTAAAGGCGAAGAAGCAATCAAAAGCTAAAAAATCCTATACAGGGCACGGATATGATTTTATTTACAGAAACGAAATGCTTTTTCCAATTATTTTCCGGCGACATGTTCGATTCCCTTAAAAGCTTCAGCGTATAGTCGGTTCCCGGTTTCTAGGTCAATATTTTCTTGAGCCTCCGGGGCCAGGGATGGCAGGCATATCGCCTCAATTATTCCGCTTCATTGAGTCACAACTGGAAAAGTTTTTGTGTTCAGGTGGATGCGGATTGTAAAGGGGGATATGTTCGCACTCTGGATGGGGGGGACGGTAGGCTCCCGATTCTGATCCGGGATGATTTTGGAGGGATGAAGATGTGTAACAAGTGGGAATTTCACGATGCCACTGTTGCGCCTGGGGTGCTCCATGTAAGATCGATATCCCTTTTTTGAACGGCTGAGCCTGGCTGATGGCAGTGAAGAAAGCCTATTATGTTCCCTGTTTTGCCACTGCACACTTTTCGGCCTCTCCAGTGTGCATGTAACGATTCCGGGATTATGGGGAGCATACTCCTGGACCCTTGTACTGTGAAGGCTACGGCCAGGAATCACCCTACCGGATGCCACCCTGCAGAATCAACAGCCTGTTGCGCCCCTTTCTCCCAGATATCTAAAAGAATCTTTGGTATATAAGTAACAAAGCTCAGATGGGAAAGCTCCAGCTCCACTCAGCCTCCAACGGGGTCCTGCTCCAGCCGAGCTGAGTTGGGGCTCCTCAGTCAGTGTCCTGCTGCGACGAGACCTTGTGAGGTTCTCCTGGGAATCCTGTGCGCCAAAAGTCGCTTTAACGGGCAAATAGTGCCCTCGAGCGGTGTGTGAACCCTTTTTTTTATTTTAATACATATGTACATTTTCTTGTGTGGCTAAAAATCGTGCTCGACGGTTCAGAAGTGGTGAAAGCGGTGCTCCCTATTGACCAACCTTTTTGGGGGGCTGGTTGCACTAGGTAGAGGTCCTTGAGGACCCCTTGAAGTGAACAAGAATCAAATCAAGCGGATAACCGGAGGCTGCCTGTTCTGTGTAATCATATCTTGTCCCAACAGACGAAAATCAGAAATTTCTCTTTTATAAAATGTCCTTTTCAAGCGTCATCCATTTTTCCCCGTTTTTTTTTTTATTAAATATTAATTTCAAAACTCATACCGACAATGGTATCCAAGATTTCATACCGCTTCTGCGAGGACTCATCTGTTCCGGTCACCTTCTCGTTTATTTTTCTGTAAGGGCTGAGTTTAGAATTTTCCTATTGTTAGATACATGGAGGCTGCCTGAAGGTTCCTAAAGATTTCTAACATTCAAAATTGAAGAGTTTTATGTCCTTCTGGATGGACCACTTGAAACGCACTTTGGACATATTTTGACCTTATCGCTTTAGCTGGGGGGATGAATGGCGGAAGTGGAATAGGTGTCCCTTCTGTGGAAGGACCTCGCTAATGTAATCAGCTAGTCTAGTACGATTAATGGACTGGGTTCGGATCGAGTGAACCCAAATGATATAAAAATAGATACATATAGTTAAATTATGGTAGCATTCATTCAACTAGTCCGCATTCGGTTGATTAGGTTTAAGTTCACTTCCTGAATAGCAGTAAAGATTTGATTAAATCTACATAAATTTATAATTATAAGTAAATCCAGCCACATTTTATTTACATCCTACGCTTAAAGGAAAAGTAACGTATGTAAGGTCGAAAAAATTAAAAAAATTTTAAAAGTTACGATTATTAAAAAAAGTTAAAAGCTTTATCTTCAATTTAAATGCTTATATTGAGATTAATTAAAAAACTAAGACTTATTGTAGATATGTTGTATGTATGTAACTGTATCTTTAAAGAAATAATCATTAATCGTTAAATTCACAACCATTAATCTTAGAGCTTTCTTGTAATTAGGCTCTTATCCAAAATGTTATCGAAAAATTTAGTGTTTTCAGATAAAAATATAACTTATAACTCTTAAAACTTTATTTTTTTATAGCGATAGTGTTTCCTTTTGTGTATATAGAATGAATAGAATCGCTTCAAAACGATGGAAAAAAGCACCTTTTTTTATAATTAATTAGAAAAAAAATACTATACTGAGGTGAGATTAGAAATAAAAACCTTTAGAATGAAGTCTTCAAGTTGATGAATATCTTTTATACCAGATTAGGTTTAAACATGGCTGATGAATAGGACTCTACGGACGTTCTTAGAAAGCTTGAAATATTTTCATTTCAAGAAGGTATAAATCCAAATTAAGGGCAAAAAAATAATTGTTTTTAAAGAGATTAACCTTTATAAATCACGTGGCTTATAAATTTGAGTGGATGTTGCTCTAAAAAATGAATTACCTAATTTATGAGTGAAGTTCTTGTTTAGGACTATTTATTTGACATTGAAAAATATCACTTTTAAACTTTTCTAATAACTTTAATACAAAATTTATAATGATGAGAAGATATACATATGTATACATATATGTAAAGTGATAGTAGTCAAATCAGAATTCTTTCCTGAACCTATTTTATATCATCATCGTGCATAGAATTTTTAGAGCAGGTGTTATATTATTGAGTTTGATATTTCTAACTATACATATTTTTCACAGAAGTAAGGAACATGTGAAGAAAGATGTATTCTCGGATTAACAGGGAGTTTGAAAATTAATGAGGTTCTTGGCATTGAGTGAAATCCCTTTTGAGAAACTAGATCTCAGAATCGAGTGACATTGCATGATTTCAAAATCCCCTTGACATAGAAAATCTTGGGTAAAACCGAAGAGCTGTTGCCTGGGTTCACCCATCGTCGTCGTCATGAAAATGCGTTCAGAGGAGCACCCCTAGATTAAATCTGCTCGTATATGACGGCTGCCACCCGGAGAAAACTTTTAACTTAGTAAAATATTGAAATTTTCCACCAAGCGGAAACCTTACCGTACTGGTTAAAGGAGCATTATGAGTGTGTTAATCAAATTTACTTTATTCAGAAACATTTACGTCTAGTAAAATAGACACACTCATGTATGTATCCTGGCATTTTATTCTTTTCAGAGGCCTTTGATATAAATTGTAGTCGCGTCCTAGACCTACTTAAATACGTATAGTGACGCGGGCTCGAATAAAGGAAATACCTTCGGGATATATACTTACTTATTGTTCGTTCTTTCTTTAATTACTCACCTTTTACTTCCATCATCGGTTCAAACGAGCGAAAATTAAAAATAATTTAAATAACGTAACAAAGAGAAAAGTTTCAGTGGTAAATACAAGATCCTTGAGAAAATTTTCTCGATGTCCTTGATGAGAAAATTTCCTCGTCTATACTTCTTGCACCCCTGACCCTGTCGTGTAATTATAAAAACCGTGAAACACCCCCTAAATATGGAATTACCGGCCCATACACACACTGTGATTAAATTCTTTTTAGGTCGAAAATCAGTTTAATGTGATTCAGGTATAAAATGTTAAGGTATGAAAAATAAACCTTGGAAATCCCAAGGTGTTTCTTTTTGGAGCGTTTACAAATGAGATTTTTCTTATTTTTTTTCTCCAATAACTTTTCCGCAAGCTGTATCGATCTTTTCGATCTCTTTTTCGCAATATTTTACTTAAACCTGGAAACAAAAGACTTTCGTTTCTGAAATTTCATCTCCGTGCATAAAATTCGAAACCGTGATGTTGCTTAGGTAGAGTACCTACATATATATATATATATATATATATATATATATATAGGAACATTCAATCCGTAGGGTAAAATGTCTT
Organism: Machimus atricapillus; assembly: GCA_933228815.1. Taxonomy (NCBI): domain Eukaryota; kingdom Metazoa; phylum Arthropoda; class Insecta; order Diptera; family Asilidae; genus Machimus; species Machimus atricapillus. The sequence continues at coordinate 12,876,477 of OW121785.1, forward strand.
GCACAAACTTTTCCTGTAAATTATCGGGAAAAATATCGAATTTTGCTTCCACTGTTGCTCTCTAACTGCAGGAAATATTGATACTTTTTGAATTTAATTTTCTGAGTCTTACTGGAGAGTTTTGAATGGATCTAAATGGGAGCTAATGGAGTAGTGGGTGGATGGTAGAAAATTTAAATTTGTTTCATGAGTACAACTTGTAAATATAGCACCGTTCCGCATTATTCTCGTTAAAGCTCCTTCCATTATCCAAAATTTTTTAGAGAAGTTTGAGGTGGTAAAATAAATGGGAGGAGTCCATAAAACCACCAGATTTTAACCTTCTTGCCCCGCCCTTAACCCGGCGGCTATCTCTCAACAGAATTTAATTCTTCCGCTCTGCTGACTGCACGAACATTAAATTTTATTAGGGCACGTTCTAGCCATTCATGCTTTTTTTCCCTCGTTAGGATTACATTCGGGGGAGGAAATGAGTACGAATAGTAATGAAGAGGAGCAGCAGTTTGTTGCACGTGAGTTAAGGACTTTGTTAGGATTTTTGGGGTGTGCCAAAAAGTTTAACGGCCCAGCAATTTTAGCAATTCGTGACAATAAAGGCAATCGTTGAACAATGTCTAAACTCTTGACTCTTATAAGTCTAGAAAGAGTAGAGGATTCGCACACCAGACACATATCCGGGTTTTTCCGAAATTCCATAATAAAAATTAATTCGGGGGCAACAAGGATAGTCCCTTCCCTTCTTTGACAGAGTTTTCAATTTGCCACCGAAATTGAGGATAGAGGAAATTCGGATATTAGCCTTTAAAGGATAGTCGTAAAAGGAAAATTAGCGATACAAACTAGGCCCTTCCGAGGCCCATTAAACCTTTATATATATTTCCTAAAATCATTAAGTTGTTGCTTTTAAAGATACGTGGTGACGAAAAGACAGTGTTTAAGTAATTAAAAGCAATTGGGGTAAGTAACTTATATGTCTTCAATTTTCTATACGGAAAACGTGTTGAGAGAATCCATTTTAAATTCACTTTCCTTAAAGGCATTGATTCAGTCAAATTCAATTATATGTTTCACAAAGTTTAAACGTTTTTATTGTAGGTACTCAATTTGTGAATGTTTTCTTACAAACGTTTTCTCACAAATTGCTGATACAATTTTCAAGATTGGTTCATATTTTATTTTCAATGTTCTGAAAACTTTCAATTGAATGACGTGTTACTGTTCTGATATTTGATGTTTTTTTTTTTTTAGAAGGTATATAATTTAATTGAAGGATTGAAAGAACTTGAATATTTAAAAAAATAAATTACAATTTATTCTCTTCAATATTTAAATGTAGAAAACCTTAAATGTATGTATGTACATATGTATACACTAAATGAATGAAGCTTTTCATTAAACAGAAATACGAGAACGATTCGTAGCTGTGGAGCGTTTTATTACAAAAAGTTTCAATGTAGGCGTTTTAATTTGAATATCGACATGCAATGCGATGCCGAAAGATGAGAGGCGTTTTTACACCAAAATTGTTAAATTGGTTTGCACGGAACCAAGCCATTTAATTTACTTTAATTAGATTTTATTTGCCTTCTTATTACATTCAGAATTTCAAACAAATATGTAAACGTGCGGTTTAAACTTGAATGGAATACATGCATTAATAAGGAGGTATGATTTAAAGAGCATAAAAAGTGAATAGGTTGAATCACGTACGTAAAAAATAATGAAATTAAAACTCTTAAATTGTATACATAAGTCATACATTGTTTTGAAAGTATGAACCCAAAAATTCACAACATGTAATAACACTTTAGTTCAATTTCAAATATGTGCTTTGCTTGAATAAATAAACAAATTCATAACAAAATGATCATTTTCATTTAAAAGAGTTTTAAAACAGTAAAAATTAATACATTTTCTTTCTTCAATTTCACTCAACAAATTGTTGTTACTATGGATTTTAAATTTTGCGAAATTAATTGACCTTTTGAGAAAAGCATAAAGTTTTTTTATTATAATTCTTACAATTAGTTTTTGGCATTAGTTTAGCTTCTACATTTTTAGTATTTCATATATTCCTTAAACTGAAAATACGTTCATATATGGCTTTGGAATAAGGTATCGATAAAACGAAATCAGCTACATTCTCCATGTTAAGGCAATTCTAAATAAATTAAAATTGTTTGCCTCTTAGGGACTATATCATGATGATCTACAAATAAAAATTTTAGCGACATTTTAGTGCGAGCAACGCATTCAAGTCCTGAATTCTCGCGGAAAGAATTCCTGAAGTTGAGATACTTTTAGCGCAGTCTTAATTACTCCAAAAGGAACTGACTTTACAATGTGAATGACCTATAAGTAGTTAATAAGTATATGTATTTATATATTAGTATGTTTTTAATTAATTTATTGAAAAAAATTGATTAACTCACACAAGGTTGCCGGATGTTGGGCATATATGTATGTACGTACTTATTTTACCTGAAATAAGTCAATTTGAATCAAATATTTTTGATTTAAAACTAACGATTTTTAAAAAAACACAATTTTATTCTAAAGAAGTTCAATTCAAAACAATTCTTACATACATATGTATGTATGTATGTACATGTTTTTTATTGCATTTAACACAAACGGCTTTACTTCTATTTCAGTCGAAGTGGAAGAACAGGAAGAATATTTTATAGAACTTTCATGAAAGCCCTCAACAAAAAAGGCTTGAACAAGTAATTACACAGTATTAAATGCACAAGTTGGTAATAGATTTCTAACTAGTAAATAGACAAGTTTGAACATGAAAAATCTCGCATCAGATTGTTAGCAAAAACTTTCTATGCATAAGAAATAAGTTGCATGTATGTATGTTATTTAAAGCGATCAACTTTAAAAATATTTGAGTCATTTTAACTCACATTCGTCAAAATAGGTATGGCACATATGGATTTTTGGAACTAAGGTGTCGGAAAGGGAAGAAATTAGTATTTGTATACATTTCATAATTTTATTAAAAACTAATGCATGTTTTAAAAAAAATTATTTTAGTTTTTCCAAATATATATCACTATAATCGTAAATGAGTCAAATTGACTCGCTCCGGCAATCCAGATATAAAAGTGGGGTGCCCGTGCCCATAAAAGTTTCTTGCTTAAAAATAATTAATTAGTTTGGAGTTCCTACACCTGAACAAATAACTACTCTTTTATTTAATAGGTGAAAAAAGGAAGACTGATTTGGTTAAGACGTCTAAAAATGTAAAAAGGGAAAACTTCCGACGGATATAGGTAAACGAAGCATGAAGCCCAAGGGACTCACTATACTCTTTTAATTCTTAATTTTTTTTTCTTTCTTGTTCAAAATTGCAGGTGTAGCAGAATTCCTTCCTTTTTACTTTGACCTTCTTCTCCTTTTTTTTTTCTATTACCTTCATTGTAAGTTATCCCCCTAGTCATTCAAAAGCCATCAGAAAAGAAAATTTTTTTTTTCAAGGTGCTATACCACCAAAAAAAGGGCCAATTTGCCCATTTGCCAAAACTTTGACAAATTGGATTTAGTATGTAATAAGCTTTTCGAAATTCTAACAAAACCCTCCCAGGGCTTTCTTCGCACCCTCCCTTCTACAAATATGAGTATCAACTCGTCCTTAAAAGTTCATGTCAAAATAGCTGGAAGCTAAGCACCTATTAATTATGTTCAACAGTAGCGAAAAGGGGGCGGGGGAAGAATTACCTTCCACCTGCTGGCCCATCCTGAAAGAGGGCTGTCGTACCCACTTAACGACATCTTCTTAGGGCACTTAAGGAATAGAGCTTATCATGCCCCACTTAGGCTGCTTCACCTATGAAGGGCCATTTTAAAAAATAAAAAATTAATTTTTCAGTTTAGTAAGTGCATTCCACTTGTGATGCGCGTCAAAGGAGCCACATTTCTGGCTGTGAGATGCGGTCCAATTAATTATTCACCTGTCGTAATAAGGCGCGCGCTACACTGCGACGGTGGAAGGGTTAATAAGGTTTGGTGGGGGGAGTGGAGGGGAGGTAATGCGCCCTCTGAGAGACATGGTACCATGGTTAGCGAAAGTTAATAATTCGGAAATTTCATGGAGTTAGGAACTCCAGCCCTATACCTGTCGAACGCCCACCTTTCGCGAGGGCCACCTGAAACTGTTTAAAAGCTTCCACATGCCCTTCTACTTTGACTCGCACGTTGCAAGGCCAAATGGTGGCGAATGCTGGCGGATGCTGGAGGATGGGTGGTCCTGGTGGATGCTGGGGGATGATGGGATTCAGGTACATACCTGTTGTTATCCCTGACCCTGTTGCGCATATTCCCTGAGTCTTGGGGGGGAATCCCCATGTACAATTGGGAGGATGCCTACATTGAGGTTGGAAGGGCACACAACTTCACTGTGCTTCCCGATTTTGTGTCGTATTCCTAAAATCCGGGACTCGGATCTTGGGGGTACATTGAGAGAGCTTGTTGTGGGGGGGTCGACGGGGGTTTCGATGCTGCCCCGAAAGTTAACGTGCTTTCACTGCCAGCTTTAACTGTCCTACTGTTTTATATATGGGCTCAGTCTGTCGTGTTCTGCTCATCGAGAAAATTCACTTTCTGCTGGAGGAGCTGCCACGAGAAACAGTTTGTGTAATTTTCCCTAAAATTAGATAAAAATAAAAGGGAATAAAATAAATTCCTTCCCAAAGGAGGAAGATAGCGATTTAGCCTGTGTATGGCTTTTAAGTAGTTTTTTTTTTGTGGTGTGATTTTAGTGCAAGTTCGGAATTAGTCTGTTTAGTGTAACGCTCGTTTTGAACTTACCCGAAACCATAAGATTGTGGTGCCGACGGAAATAATTTTTTTTTCTTTTTTTTGGGCTTAATATTTTTTACATTTTTATTATGTTTGTTCACGAATATTAAATCTTGAGTCGGGTAGCTTTGTTGCAGATGTTCCTGGCTCTAATTATGTTTTTCTTGGGCGTTTTGAGTCTTTCTGAAAGAAACCTTGAATCGATTTTGTTCGTTACGTTCGCGTGGAAATATCTCTTTTATATGAATTTTATTTCAATTTAGCTGCAGAGGGCTTAGGATATTGTGCTAAGGCGGTTTATCAGGGAAAAAAACTAAGACTTCAAAGCGTTTTGTGAGACATGTGGGAGTGCATAATCTTACTGCATAAAAACATATGAATTGAACGAATATAAAATTAAATTGAGGTAAAGTTTTTCTTTACATACTTTAAAATGGTATATACCTATTCTGATCTTAAATTGGTTTTAAATACCAAGTTTACAAGGATATAGTAATTTTTCATGAAGATAACTAAATCAAGAACATAAATATCACATTGTTTTAGGAAAATTTACATACATATGTACATATATGTGTATGTTAAGTTCTTTTTCTTTTAAATTAAAATTAGTCTAAGTGAAACTGTCTTATATGTTTTCCGATTTTTTTACGGTTGATATTTTCTATTTTAATAAAATGCTTATCCCAAAAACTACTAAAAATACCAAGATGCGGTTTTTTTTTAAATTCTCTGAAATAGTTTTGTGATCATTTTAAGTGTTATTTAATGATATATAATACGACCATAGGAAGTCACTCAATTCTATATTAATGTAATGTTAAGGTCCAAACGGTTGTATGCCAAATTCGAAATCGCAATCGAAAATTTGGAGGAGGTGAACTTAGAAAATACTTTATAACTTCTTTGAAAAATTAGAGAGTGTTTGTTGCATACAAAAAGAGAATAATTCTTTTACTAATGGAAAACTTATTTTAACCCCACAATCGTTATAGGGTACAAATTCTATTCATACTTGTATTAATTTACAGTACTTTTTTGTGTCAGAAATCGTGTTTTTTTTCAAAGTTTTTTAGAGTCTCGCATCTGAAACTGTATAATAATTATTCATTAATTATTTTATCCATTTCTAATGATAATATAAAAACATTGGCACTGTTTCCAAAAATCCAAATATCTTCAATAATACAAAAGAAAATTACTATCATTTTTGGAACAGTATAATTATTATATTATCTATACCTATTATTTTAAAATGAATCCAAATCCAAATTTTTATCTTCAACCGTTTTCATGATACATAAAAAAGCAACTGGAAAAATGCAAAGAATCGATAACATTTCATTTTCTAATAAATTAAACAAACATTTTTTTCAGAATACTTTTTTTTGTGGAATTTAATTTAATAATATACCTATGTAATATGTATGTATATCAACTATAAACATTCAAATTTAAAATAGTCGATGCCGGCTGATAGTCCATTTGAAGTGGAATCACGAAAAGGGTCCCTAAAGTTCACAGCGCAAACTTTCATAAAAATCATAATTTAAATATTTTTAACAATTCCGGTGAAATTTTAAAAAACAATAAAATTCTTTTCAAGATTTATTTACATTAATCTCTGTTATCACCATTGACTTTACCGTCGCTTTTTGCAATTGTGTTTTTTCAGATGCCCATGACTTATTAATTCTGGAAAATATGCGTTCAACTGGTGCATTAATACCAGGTAAACACAATATGTATGGAATAAACGTACTTAAATATTTATGGGTGATATGATGACTGTAAAAATGTTAAAAAATTTCTGTCCAGCGATCTTCAGGTGCAAAATTTTTTGTGTTCCATTCTGATATCGTTTGGGTTGCTACGTACTTTTAAAAAAGTATGTACTCGTCAAATATGTATGTCAGTAACTTTATTCATTCAATAAACCCGTTTATTTCAAGGAAATTTCAAGTTGGTTGGATATCGTTCAATTCTGGAAATTTTTTCAAAATCGCGCAATTAAAAGATTTTAATTCTTCAGTATACTTAGCCCACTGGTGCAAATAATTAAAGCTTATTCGATAAAATTCAAAAACGAGAGATTTAACTTCGTATTCTTTAAAACGGGACGGATGGTCACATTCGTGTGCTACATAATAATTTGATTGCTACATAATTTATTGTAATCTACACGTACGAAGTCGCGGGTACAGATAGTAAAATATATAAAATGTGAGCAAACTAACCAATTAATACCTTTTTTCCATGCCTGTAAATTAAAATTAAAATAGAAACACACGCTTTGGAAATGTTAATTAAATTGCCCAATACTAAGAATACTGTCACAATTTCTGTTTTACATAATTTATAGAAAAACTATTTAAAAGCACACACATTGAGATAGTACTAATATGTACCTACATATATATAATTTTCAAATTAGTAGATACATATGTAATGCATAACTTTTACTTTAATGGGGACTTCTTTTCATATAGATAAATATTTTCGAGGAAGTGTGAACTCGTTAAAAAATTATACATTTAAATCTTTTGGAGCAATATCTTAGTAAAGTCAAATTATCCAATAATCTACGTTTCATGAATTTAGAAAATTAGTTCAAAATCGGTTCAATACCTTGTTTCTGATAATGATGTAGAGTAAAGTGGTCAACAGCGGATCAGTTCTGTAAATCACAAACTTATTGTCGAATTATTCTGATTTGTTTTTTATAAATAGTTTGGTTATTATGTTTACTTCCAAAAACATGAATTGCTGGGAAGTCTACAAGAAGAAAGAGTTATAATTTATGTTTTTAAGAAAAAATGGTATTTGATCCACTGTGGACTAGGCATGGTACAGAATGAATCATCATATGGTACACGCTGGATTAAATAGCTATAGCATATCAAAACTATGATTTCCAATAAAATACACTCACGGTATATAAAAACAACAAAATAAAGTCTAAACATACATATAGAATATACAGAAGAGAAAATTAATCAACTTAATTTATTCTGCTGCGTATATTTGCCCAATTTTTAATTTCTTGGCTTTTTCCATTACGTAAACTCAACACGTGGAATTACGAGAAAAGTTGTGTCCTCACTTACACTAAAGTTACATAAAACCTCAAAAAACTAATCTAATTATCAGCGAAATCTGGGAAGTACAGCATATGAAACGCGAATAACTAACGCATTATTATGTGTAGATATATTTGTTTTTATAAAATATTTAGATGTTGCCGTATTTATAAATAATGACACAGTGTGTATATTCAGGACAAAAAGACGGACAGACAGTTTTTCTTAAATCCTTTTAAACCCTAAAAGCGCAGAAGGGTTTACATTAAAATGTTGAGTTTGTTGTGTAAGATTAGCGTGGAACCTAAAACCCAAGAAAGATAGAAAATATATGTATAAATATGTATAGGATTTATTATCAATAAACTTTAGTATGTTTTCAAATAGCATTGAGGGATTCTATCTGACGAAAACCCAGTTTAAAATCTATTAAAATTAGTATGCGAAATTTCGAAGGCAATGCTGTATTTAATATATACGTTTCATTATTTCCACCGTACAGTTTTGATTAATTAAGATTTCATATTTGTTGTTTGAGTGCCTATATAAATTTTACTAGTACATATTCAGTGACATCATCTGACTTTTAAATCAATGTGTTTTATTTATTTCGAAGCAGTTGTGCTTGAGAAATTCTATTTTGCTCTGTATTCGTGCAAACTTTTCAAATATTGACATTTTTCAGAGTATTTGCAAGCGCTAGAAGGGGAGAAGAATTTTCCGGATTTTATGGTATAGAACGGCAGAGTTTTCCGCTTTGAGGCTGAGTATCTAAACAAAGCAAAGAATCTTTCATGTGCAATAACCTAATAAATCCACTAAGTACATTTACCATCGCACGAATGAATTTCAAGTCTCTTTAGAGATAAGTCAGTTCAGTGAAATTACAAACTAATCTATGAACTTCGGAAAAGGGAAAACGGTTCCGGGGGTTGGAAAGAGGACCTTATGCCAGCTGCAATAATCATGCCAGACGGCTACAGAAAATATGACTAAAAGTGCTAGAACGAATGAACGAGCTCCTTCAGTCCATGGTAATTGATTTATTTTCGTTTTCCTCCTCCACTTTTTTTCCGCTTTTCTATATATTTCTACTTTTTAGTAAAACGAGTTTCGTTATTTAAACGATATAGTATACTCGCCAATTTTTATGACCCTGACATGCCGAATTTTAATTTTGGTAAAAATTTTGGAACTGTTGAAGCAGAAGTACGAGTGTACGGTGTTGGGTATTGAATTTCTCTTAGTAAATTGGATATTGGGCGCTTTTTAAACTGAAGCCGAAATTTTTTTTTTATATAATTTATCAGTGGTGTAAATGAACAAAATTTATTAAACTATATAATTGGTCGACAGATGGTTACACTTACACCTGAATAAGAGCCGATTTTTGACCCTTTTGTGTTTCATATGTTGAATCCCTTTGGACGGAATAATACAAAAATTTCAACAGTTTTCATACAGTCCCTTGTAGGGCATATATGACGTCACATAGAGCCCAAATAATAAGAATAAATCGTATAAGTCATAAGGACGATTCAAGCATATAAACGTTGCCGTGTTGCTCTTTTATTTCGTAATAAATCAACGTCTTCCAGGCGAGCTCGAATTTTGCGTCATGTCGGTCGTTTTCTCTGTTTGGTAGTCTTTATGGATAAATTTACTTTTTCTTGTATGTATCTTTGTATATGCGGTTAATAAACGTGAGAAAATTTATGTCCACAAAGCTATCACGTGCGCACACCTACAATTTGGCAGATTTTTACCTTTTGAAGCTATACCCCCTTTTACGATTGATGAATAAATAAAGTCCTGCGCTTGGGTCCTTCAAGTCCTGAAGATAGCAAGAGGCGTTTGCTTTTTTACCCTATAATTATGGTAAAAGTGCTTTTGATGTTCCACCCAATTTCATGTTTAACCGGATCAGATTAAAGTATCGTAAAGTTTCAATAATAACAAAATATTATTTTTGGTTCACATGAAACACGATTTATTTGTTCTTTATGATTTTTTTGCACGTCGCGTAGTGCTGATTACGTTTCGAAAAAAATTTTGGGAAGAAGAAATTTTTTTTTACGACAGGAAATTAGGGATCATGACAAAAATTATATACCATAGATATTATCTTAGAGTGACCAAACCCAAAACGATACGTTCCGAAATTGACATACTCGCGTATATCGAGGTCAATAAAATACATAAGCGGCTTCTGCCGATGTGGCAAATTGATTGGCTATAACAATAAAATTGATATCAATAGGTGGTAACAGGAGAAATAATAGTTTTTATGGGTTCAGATACTTTTCTTTAGTTTCTAAGAAGGCATAAATTTATAATTTTATGACTTGGGTCACATGTAATGGTGGATAACTGAAAACTTTATACTAAAGTGGGAGTTTTGATCGAAACAAAACAGCCCATGTAGTTATTTTATTTTATTTTTCTGTAATCTGCACAGAACTTTCTTCTAGCATAAATCACTTTAATTTAGGTATTTGACAGAAGAATTACGGAAGGGCTGTTATTAGTACATATATGTATATCTATTAAATAAAATATAAAAACTTAGAAATTACTGCGACACGCTAAAAAAGATCGAATAGAATTTCATTTTATAGCAATCAGTCACTGAGTTATATATATTCAATCTTAAGTAAATGATGGAATTAAAGTGAATTGAATTATAACAATCAGTAAATTTACATAAATTAATAGCTATGTTTTTATTCGGTTAATTGAAAGCTATTTGATTTTTTCTATTTCTTTTATAAAATTGTTAGAGTATTTAACATATATACTGAACAAATAATTCCATTTAACATACGTCATATTTTAATTCTTTTTTATAGATTATTTAAAGGTGATTTATATTTGCGTAAAACCAAGAATTATACTTTAAACGCATTATATAATATTTCAATATCAAAGTTGTTACGCTTTTTGAACGAATCAGATTTATCAGTTTAAAAAAAAGATGGATTTTGCGATTTACATTGTGGTTCGAAACAAGAACTATGGAGAGGCGTTCGCTCCTTGTTGAAAGCTAAGACACTGCTTCTACACCATTATTTCCTAAATTTAAATATATTTTCTTCCAAGAACTTTTTCCGCTGCTTGGACATTCGATGGTAGATGAAAAAGGACGGAAAACGGGAAGACAAGTAAAAAATTCCTGAGAAAGGACTCGTGCACAGAAAGAAGCTTTGTTATTCAGATTTGCTCAGATTGTATTTCGATTAGACTCCCCTCTTTGAAAAACAATTGTTTTGTTGTCCTATCATTTGGTGCTGCTGCCATCCCTCAGACGGTAGGGCGCCCATAAGAAGTACCATAGTAAAATCTATAGAGTCGTAGAGTCCTAGGCACGCGGAAAATATTCAAAATCCCCGTCGACCGACGACGGAAACGGCCCATGCCCTATGCAAAATGCACGGGGAGCCCCACTCGGCTCGAATCCATAGAATCCTATGGAAAAGGAGCTACAAGTGGGACTGCCATGGCTCCTGGATAGTCGCCGTGACAGCGTGTGGCAGCGGGAAGAGCCCTCCGAAGGGTCTGCTAATACGATCCCTGTTGCGCATCCCTACGCCCTGAACGTAATCACCAAAAATGTGCTCCATCAGGTTGCCCATCCGGGAGGTGGATTCCCATCCTCCTGTTTTAGGAATTCGTCCTGTGTTAGCCCCCCTTCAGGTGAGCTGCGAAGGGAGAAGAATAAGCTTTGACGTAGTAAAGCAGTTAGAGGCTCTGGAGCTTTTTAGGGATACCCTCCCCAAACCCAGTCAGGCGCAGCCTGGCCAAGGGTGGAAAGAATTTTGTAAAATTATATTTAGTTGCAGGAGCGCTATGTCAAGGGTACGATATTCTAGGTCGGCTCGGCCTCTCAGAGTTAGTGGGGCCTCCTGGGCTCTGTGGGAAATCGAAAAATCGACGATTTTGTTGCGTTTAGTGTAGCGCGATGGTGGAAAGTTGGGACCGATTTTAGTTCGTTATTGGAGTATATATACCAAAAGTCCGTGAATTTATTCCGGCGGTCCGTTTTCTATTCTATTTTTTAAAACCATTTAACACTAAACGTAAATATCTATCTATGTATATAGTGTCTCGGGGATAGTGTGCTCGAAACGAACGTCTACAAAAAAGATACGGAGAATTGTTTTTCCAGTTTTCATGAACCAGGTATATTGTGAACAAAAAAAAAAACCTTTTTGAAACGTTTGTTAAACGAAGGTCAGGGTGGTTAAACCGCATCACGCTCGGTCTTTTGCAACTTCTGTTAATTTGGTGATGGTAATGGGAGGTGAAATTTTTCTTGTTGTTTTATCACGTTAATCCCTCTTGGTGCTTCTGGCATTTTACCTGGCAGGATAGGTGATGCTGCTCAATAATAAATGAACAATTTGAGCCACAGAGGCCGAACCGCAAATTTGAGGAAGAATATTGCCAAGGACCTTACCTGGTGCCATGCTTTGGTGTGTATTTTTAATGGCTCACATCCGAACCCGCATATGTGGCTCTTAATCCACCTGGTTTTTGGAGGGTGGGGGGGGTAAAATTTTCTTGTATCCACCCCATCTTGCAAATTACAGAGTGCCTTAAAAAGGGTGGTGATGTGTGCTACGGTAGGAACAGAATATCTAATTAATTAACGTGTACTCCTTCCAAGATTTTCACCAGGTGATGTGTGCTCATGTGTATCACTGGAAACCTGGAGTTTCTCTCAGGTGATTTTGTTGAGCAGCGTATACCAAACATCGAATTAGGGCAAAATGGCAAGTAGACACAATCGTCGATTGAATGAGTAAAATGCGGAGATGATGGGGGGGGGGGGGGGGAGGGCCAGAATGTGTTATGCTTATGAAATTTCACCTCTTTAAATTAACGTGAAATTTTCATGAGATTTTCCTGGGGATTTTTGGGTTAAAAATTTTGAATTGAGGTATTTTGAAGCCATAGGAACACAATGAAACTTTTTCGCGTATGTTCACCACTTGAAAGCGATGCGGTACGGGAACAAAGGTGCGGTTTTATGTAGTTGATGTTGAGATTGCCTCCATGGCGCAAAATGCGAATGAAAAATTTATCAAATTCCAGCACTGTTTACCCTCGTAAGGTGGGTAAGAGATACTTTTGAACATTCCCTCCCATGGTGTGTTTATGTTTGTCCTTCGGGAGTGCTGATAATAAAGGCTCAAATCGGAAAATCAATTCAACAAACCTTTCACATTATCCCGAAGGAAAATGGAAAGGGGGGGAACATTTTAAAAAATTTAAATCCCTGCCTAACAGGATTACTTTACGCAATTACTTGCGTACTTTCGTAATCTTCGTAATGTAGGGCTTACATAATCTTGAACGTTGCTAATGGCTTTACTGTTTTCAGTTCTTAAATCCATTTTACATTAAACATTTTTGAATTATGAAAATACGAATTTCATTTTGGCTTATAAATAAATTATATTTTATGAATAAAAGAGAGTAAAAAATAATTCAGAGTATAGTAAATTAGGTACTCCCTGTATAGTTGCTGAAAAACGACAAGTTTTCTCAATGTTTGCTTTGATAACTAGATTAGAATTATTAAACATGTTAGTAAAAGGAAACCATTATAAATTTGCCGCTCTATCTTTTATTTGTTATTTCTATGTCAACAAACGATAATGTTGTTTTGTGACATATTATATTAGCTGTGTTCGACTGGGCACAGTCTCAGTGAGCCAGCTCACATTAAACCAGCTGTCAAATTGACTGGCTCAGTGAGCGCGTCTGGCCCAGAAAAACGGACAGTGAAGTGGATTGCCAATTTTCAATTGTGCTGTGAAAATGGTGAGTTGGATACGAAAGTTTGAAAATTTGAAATTAAATTTCGTAATTAAAGCTGTAATTGTTGGCTGTGTTCTACATAATTTATGTATTGACCAACAAGATGAATTAAATAATGAAAGTGAAGAATAAAACCTATTTAATTAAAGAACAAAATTATTTTTATTAAGCTAACAACCTACAACACGTTATTATTCGGGCAGAGAGTCATGAAATTCTCTGTATGCCCTTATAAGGCTTTGTGTTTCGTCAAAATCCCATACACGGAGAAAAATTTCTAAGAAAAATTCCCTTACTGTTTCATAATTTGGATGCATTTTACTCTGGCGCAGGAAAAATTCCCGTGCTGTCTTAGAATTTTTCATGGGTTTCCGGATAAAAATTCTAAGACAGCACGGGAATTTTTCCTGCGCCAGAGTAAAATGCATCCAAATTATGAAACAGTAAGGGAATTTTTCTTAGAAATTTTTCTCCGTGTACCGTTGCATCTAAAAGTAGGTAAATATAGCTATTATACAGGCAATTGCATTAAAATCTTACCTTGAACAACTACGTTCACTTCCATTTCTCCTGAAAAAACCTTTCAAATCGAAATATCAATATATAAAACTCGAAATGTCACTTTTCAAACGAACTGAGCTGAGCAAGTGAGTACAGAATGAAGTGACTCAGAAAACTCAGTTCTGGCTCAGAAAACACTAGCGACGCCATGCGGAAAAAAGGAGACATTAGGAGCCAGAAGAACGGTTCAGCTCAGTGAGCAACTGAGTAACTATTGTTGATTCAAAATATTTATACTTAAAACTGATAAAGTGAATGTTGGACTCGCGCACTGAGGTTTTCGTACTATGAAAAACCTTAAGTAAGAAGTTTTATAAACTGTAAAAAAATATTTTTAAATTAATCTTATTTTTGCAGTCACTTTTGTTCACTTGCAGAAAGATGTACTCATTTAATTCTACGTAATATCCGTTGTCATTTAGCTATAAGCAGAGATTTTGACGATGTGCACGTGTTCTTTTTATTGCTCAAAGTTTGATTAGGTTTGCGTGTTTCACATTCATTTCTTTTCATATTCCATAAATTTAATGATTAATCGTTAAGGTTAGTTTCCCCTTCTAAGAGAAAAATCCATTTTTGTAAAGTTCAAAACTTAAGAACGCCACAAGCTCTTAAGAAGTACGTAGTTAAAGTGGCCTCTCCAGTTATTTTTCTGAAGGTGGATATCCTTCAACATTGAAATTGCTGAAGGATTTTCAGTTTTACATTATTCACATATTTTGAGGTTTCTGTATAGGTAAAAATATATGGCTAATTAAAAGCTATGAACTATTTCACGAAAATTTCTAATTTTATTTTCGGGTGTTTGTAGAGTGAAAAAATTCATCAAATGAACTTTTCAAAGAACTTGTAGAGGCTTTACGTTTAGGTCTTATTTCCTATTTTCGTTTCTATAAGAAGTATACATATTTCCATTGCGCAATACCTTATATTACAAACAACATTTTTTAATATTTGAAATCGTTGTATTCTTTCATTTAGTCATTCCTTCTTTTGAAAATAACTTCCAGTTGATGAGATGAATAAACTTTAAGACTGGTGTAATACATACTTAGGAAGGAGTGGAGAAAAATACCTATTTAATTTAATTTTAAATATTTATATATCTTTTCAAAAATTTTTTCAAAAATGCTATTTTGAGCAAAACAGAAAAGAAATACTTAACTTATCCTTGTCGTAGGGAAGTTATTAAATTAAAATTAAAAATCCAAAATAGATCCTTGCGATTTTATTTTGATATTTTAAATGAAACATTCATGCTATACCTACTAATGTAAGGATAATTTAGAATTGGAATATTCTAGTTTCGCGAAATTAATTTTCCTAAGGCGAGGAACGTTCGTAACCCACCAATCAGAAATCGAATTATAATTGTGGAATTGTTCTATAGAAGCACATGAAACCATTGACATTCGGAGAATTTACCAGCGATAGTGAATTTCAAAATTATCTTCTATTTAACTGCATTGAATTTATGTCGATAGGTTCATGAAATTCAAATTGGATATATTAGCTTCGAGGGCTATAGAAGTTAACTGCAGAGCAAGATTGTGGTTGAACAGTGTTAATCATTTACAGAGCTTTATTTTATAATCTTTGCAATTTACCAGCCGACATCAGCAATGTTGGTTGCCATTAATTCAATTTCTCTGAATTTGATTTCCGGTTCACCTTCTTCGAAATTGATTATCTCCATTTAATTTATGGACTTTATATTCACTTTTCACCGTGTAGGTAACATCAGGCAGATATTTAATATTCACTAATAAGGTTTTATTACCAGAATCGATTTATTTACATTAATAATTAAATATGGTTACTCGAAAAAATTGTGACTGAAAATTGTTAGACAGAACAATCGAAACGGGGATACTTTCAGGATTAGAGGGAGGGATTTAAAAAATTGAAAAAATATTATATACTTATGAAATAGGATCCTTGGATAAAGTTATTATAATCAATATTTCATTTACATATACATAGGTCAAACAATCTAGAAAATGCTATAGACAGGTATAGGACAGAAGGTATGAACATGACTATAAGGATTCTGTTTATTTGTCTTATTTGGTCTAAAAAAGTCGTTTAATTTTGATTTAACTGCTTTGTGTCATTCACATATAATTAATTGAAATGGTAGAGTGAGGGCTTAAATCATAACAAATACTACCAGTCCGATTGTGCTCTATTGTCCCTAAATAAAAACACAAACATTTTCTGTGTCATTACGACCTGTCATCCTTGACGACATCAATCATCCCCTTCACGGGCACACGTTCCAAAACAATAAATTTACCTAGGTCTCTTTGTGACTGTGATAGACACAATGACATCCTGGTACAATTTTATATATTACATTATCCCCCACTATCGAATATTGCCCATCGGCAACGTATTTTAGTGGAGTAATAATTATTGTAATCGATACAAGATGAATAATGAATCCACCGCCATACCCAACAATCCTATTATTTGTCGAAATTGAAAGCACTGTGTAAAAACCAGGGGGATTGAAAGGTCCTGCGGCAACTTCAATAGCACAACATTGAATGATTATATCCTGCTCATTTTCCGGTGTAATTACAAAATGAATTTGTTATAATCTTGACGATTTCAGTACTGGAAACTGATGGGCTAGGGGATTAGATATGGATCCACCAGAATCACTCCCATTCCCCCCAGGTTGCTTATCTTGAGATATACTCTAACTCAGATACTCTCAGCGGAGGCTCATTGTTTCTGATGGAAAAGGTTATTAATACGAAATTTGATTTCTAACTTGAGAGGGCATCAAAAAGGTGGATTATATCCGGTGGAAATTAAATTCCCTTCGTAACTTACCATTGAAAGGGCATTTCATGGAGTGCTTTCTATTTTTGATTTTAGCAAAATCTTTAATCTTCACTTTAAGCAAAAAAACTGAAATTTGACGTTATCTAGAAGCTTAAATGAATCATAAACTGAAAATATCGGATAAAATATAAGTAGATACAAGTATAGATATGGATATTTCTAGGAAAGATATATGTAAATGTGAGTTAGGTCTGGGTATAGGATTTTTACGGTGAAGAGGGTTAAATGAGGAAATATATTATTAAACATTGCCAGTCTAACTTTTAGTATCGTACTTCAATTCAATTTTTGTCTGTTTTATATACACAAAACCTAAGGTTCTGAGAGTGTAGAGGAAGGAATCAAGTAATAACATGAAAATTCAACAATAAATAATGAAAGAAAACAGTAAGGTAATTCAAAAAGTAAAAGCCCAACCTTTTATTTGCCTTTTATAGCAGTTCAGTTTTTCTCAAGGACTGTTTGACACTTGAAACTTTGAGTAGTAAAATAATCATGCTCAAAACTCACAAATCTACATCAAATGTCAGCAGTTGTGTAAAAACCCAGTCTTTCCTGTTATAATAAGTTTCAATGAAGTGAAATTTGTGATTATTTATTTATGTAAAAAAAAACTTATAGATGCATATCCGTATTCATTTTCTGTACGTGTCTACTTTTTAATATTAAAATGCCGTTTTCTTGATGTGTTGATATGCATCTAATCCACAACCACTACATTTTTAAATACATATTTCAATTTTAAATTTGGAAAAAACGAGTTTCTTGGATTATAACAAACATTTTGGAGCTGAGCACAAGAAAGTTTTAGAGATAATGTACACATATAATACAGATACTTACTATCATTATCAATTCTTATCTTAGTTTTTACAAAACAAGGAATATTTATAGGAGTTCAATAGCAGGTAAATAATGCAGTTTCTAAAAAATAAGATCTTCAAGTTCAAGTTTGAGTGATTCTTACTGACGAACTGCAGAACCCCTCATATGTACGTAGGTACTCTTGAGGAGGAGTTCACATAGCTCATACAAGCAAATACACAAGCTTATCTCCCAAAGTAGTTTGATATTACCACATTAATTCCCTTTGAATTGACCAAGGCAAGAGCTTTCCTAGTGTACAAAGTGCTTTGCAGTCAATGAATAGCATTAATAAGACAAGGTCAAATAATTTCCCTATTTTGTATAAAAGGTTACATAGCTTTCATTCCGAAAATAACTTAATTGGTCTTGGTTCTCAATAAAACCTTTTTTCTATTCATAAAAATGTAACTATTATAATATATGTATATATATATGTATAATAAAATCTTTTTCCATATTAAGAGTACTATCAAAACTTGTTCTGGTAAATCATATAATACATTTTTAAAATAATGTGGATGGCTGAAAGGAACAAATCGTATTATGCAAAAGCTTTACAACCTGTTGAATTAAAATATAATCTAAATCCAGACTTCATCCGTCCTACCGGGACATAAATTTCCTTTTCGATGAGTGTATTTCGAATGATATTTAAAATGAAATGAAAAAACCAGACTTTTCAAGAAATACCGAACGTTCGCATAGCACTTGAAATAGCAAAGGATGTGGGATTCATACTGAAAATTTTTCATTTTTTCTTGGCCTTCGGCTTTAAAGTATTGCGCCATTTTATGATATCGATAGATTTATCTTAAACTTCATGTCATAAGCATTGAACCACATGTCTTAACTTCAATAAAGAATAAAAAATGTTGATACGCTCGAGGAGATATTTTGATCTATGCAATCTACTACAAGTTTTCGATTGAGAAAAGTTTTACTGAATTTCTCGTCAAAACGTCGACGTCGACTGTGGATATGCTCGGAGCATTTGAGCGAACTTGTTTCCCCAAAACTAAAATGAGGAAGGGTTAAAATAGCAACTCGGTCCTCGCACCTATCCATTCCTAATGGACTTGATTTGTCTGGCATCCAGTTATTTAGATAATGACATTTGAAATTGAAATGGAAAATATGAAATGTTCGCCTCTTCGACCCCCGAAAACCATTTCCCAAAATATGGTCGTATTAAATCTGCTGTGGTAGACCAGAGCTGGGATTATGACTAGGCAAATCCTGTTTATATTCCCTGAAATGGGCAGAATTCCTTTGGAACAGGTTACGGACGGAAGAATTTACATTGTAAAGGTGACATGAATATTAAACCCCCGGAAAGGACCTTTATCGCACGAAATTTAAATTTTCTGCTAAGTATCATGGAATGAACGATGTGTTCGACGACACGTGTATGTGCCGCATGATGGGCTTTTTGAGGAGATATGTGCAGCATTTTTGTTTCTTTCAGATAATTTTGAAGTGAACAAGTTGAAACAATTCAACTAGCACAAAGCCTCTTAAATGCACTTAACAAGATCGATTACATCCTGTGTGCAGTCATGTTCTTTAACGCTATTTTAAGTTCAATAGAAGCCCTTTTGTGAGACAATTTTTCAGTAAATCAAAACCCTTTCAAGCTCCACTCATTGGGATGTTCTTTAATTGAACCGAAAGTCCACACAAAGCCTTCTGTCTCTTCAACAGTGTCTGTCTATAAAAAAAAAAAAGAAGAAAAAGCAGCCACACACAAGCCAAGATAAAAATACAACTTTCCAAAGGGGATTGATTTATTCTGATAAATTTCTCGTCCTATTTTACGTCAAAAGGGATACATTAAATTAAGGAAAAATTTGTTCAAGGCCACTTTCTTTCTACAATTTAGGGAATCTCATTTTGAAACAAAAGTATCTACCCAAATAAACAACTGACACTAGAGTAGTGTGTAAATAAAATAAAATATAAAGTAGAGAGACAAACGATAAAATAAATAAAGTGACGGAAACAGTTCAACTTTCCTAAAAATGTTATTTTGAAGCGGCCTCCCGGGGGGGCTGAAACACATTGAAATATATTTATTATGACCATGACGATGATTCTGACGGTTAAAAGAAAGAAACTGTTGAGTGTTGTGTGTGATGTTGACAGAATTCTGACATAGTTTGCCTGATGGAAAATATATAAGAAAAGTGATATTTTAGTAGGAATATAATAAAAGGGAAAAAATATATATAAAAAAGAGGTTTAAATGATAGTTAAACTACCGATAAATGCTCAGTCCAAAGATGCAGCGCTCCGTTCGAGTGAACGAGAGTCAGCTTCTGATGCTTTCAGATCGGGCGCAGTACGATCATTCTATGGTAAGTAACAATTTACGTTTGTTTATACTATTCATTTTTAAAAATATTCAAAAATGTAAATTAAGATTGTTTGACATTTTCTAACTTTGCGTGCACTCAACTTTTCTAAATTTATTCCGAGATATGTACATTAATTAAACTTTGGATTTGATTTCTTCTATATGTTGAATAAGGCAGGATTTATGTTTCTATTATCGGTAAAAAATGAAAATGCAAGATTGGATGCTTCATGCTGTGTCCCTACAATTGCGTCAAAGTTATAAGCAAGGGTAATATATTTAAAATCGAGTTTCGATTTCTAAGAATGCACTATTTTTTATGAAAGAAAAATAAGTTTTGAAAACTTGTTTATAAGTCATAAATTGACTTAAGATACAAAATCATGTGTATTTATTACGGCATTTTTGCCAAAGTTAACTCATTCTGTGCAGAATGAAAAAATAACATCTTATTTACACCTACAACTTTTGTAGCTATTGAAAATACATATTGTGTTTTCATGAAACATAGTATAATAATTCTGTGTTTATATAGCAGGAAATAAGATTCGTTTTTATTTACATAGGCTAGGCCTTCATCAGAGGAATGCTAAAGATTCGATATTTGCTGTCTAAACAAATTGGTTGGTTGGCTGAACTCAAATTCTTTGGCATAATTTCTTAAGGAAATTTTCTCATTTGTCTGAACTGCTTCCTGGCAGTCTGAGATGGATCCGGTGGTGCCTTTACACACTGAAAAAATTTGTTTGTAAATAAGACATAGATTAGAAAAATAATAATAAAAACGATAAATAGATCTTAATGGTTATTTCGAATTTATTTATTTTCTTTTTATTTAAATAGTGGTTAATTTGAAAAAGAAAATGGTTTTCCATGGAAAGTTTTTTAAAATAGTGCTTTCATTAATAATCTAAAGATATTTTTGGATATATTGAATTCAAATATATAATTTTAAATATGTAATATTACCCTTGTTCCAAATAAAACCATTTAAGTTATTCGTAGTTTAATTCAATTAAGAAAAATTCAATTTCATTAGTTAAATGTAGATTTACTTTTGGAAAGCCACTATAAAATAAGCAAATTTTCGAAAAAAAAACAAGATTTGGATTTTGGATTTAAATGTTTTTTTAATGTAAACCAAAAATTTATTTAAAATAATATGCTAATAATTTTAACAAGAAACAATTTGGATGGAAATGTTAACAAGAAATAGATTTGGATGAAACAAATTTTGACAAAAATTTTGTTTCATTTTCAGATTCGTGATAATATTTACATGATTCCAACGTTATCTAAACAGGTAATTGATGTATCGAACGCTTTTAAATAAAATTTGCTTGTTTGTTGGTGTTTTTATATAAACATAATTAGAACGTAAACTTAATCAGTATTTTTTTCTTATTAGACAATTTTATAATATAATTGTTTATTTGAAATTGCTTATATATATTCTTCTTTTGTATTGAATAAGTGCTTTTTCAAGCCTTGCTCAATTAAATGTGGTTTATTTTAATTGGAAAATAAAAATAAAATATGCTGAGCATTTTAGAATCATCTAATTTTTATTGTAAAATTTTTCAAAAAATATTTGTGCTTATCCGGTAAAATCATGGGAAACCATTAACGAATTAGTTTTTTATTTTCTCTTTAGGATGTTGAAGTTAAATAATATGGTCATTAGCACATTTCGCGTTGTAAATATTAAGTCATTTTATTTTGGCTAATCAATCTAATCTAAAATGTTATGATATTTATGAAAAGAAGTAGAATGTGCATATGATCTATATTTACGCTTTGATTATTTACACTTTTCGGGAAACACGTTACAAATCCTATGGAGCACTTTCTTTTCTGTAAAACATACTTATGATTTTCTCCAAACATACTTTTTGCATGTTATGCTCTAATCCGCCTTTGTTTGCTTTCTTTAGTTTTAACAATTATTATTCTTTTTATTTACAGCACGGCTATCTGCACAAGCGAACGTCGGATAATAATAAATGGCAGCTGAGGTGGTTCATACTTTATCAGGTGAGTTAAACTTTTCAAGTAAAATGTAAAGTCGACTGTTTTAATAAAATAATGATACTAATTAAAAGTGTTGTGTTCAAGTGTATGTTATTGCAAATAAATCTGGTTAATGATATTTAATAGGCAGGTTGTATTAAATTATTGATATTTTAATTACATAGTTTTTAAAAATTCGACCTGTACATTATAATCGAAAGTATTTAAATTCAATTAATAAAGAATTAAAATATCCTGAATATGTTGCTTAACACTCACGCTCGATTAATTCAATTTTAATTGCGTGTATTAATAAATCAGCAATAAACGTATTTTCTGAAATAATAATCAATTTCAAATTAAAAAAAATACCACCGCTTTCTGAGGACACCTCTGGTATTATTTTTATAATAACATTTACCGTTTAAGAGATATTTGCGAAAACCTGATTTTCTGTTCTTCGTCGACCTTGAATAAAATTTTTAGCCGAGATGGAATCGATGGGAACTTTTGACATTTAATTTATAATGACGTATTTAATGTGCTAATTTTCAGCTCTATGCAAATTATTCTCAAGTTCAATGTCTATTTTGCCTGGACTGTAACCATATACAATTTTACCACAACTGTAATATGAGGCATTTTGCCTTGCAATTACGTAATTATTTTGTACTCTGCGTGAAATTTAAATTATAAACTGTGTACAAAATGCGATAAAGTGGTTTTCCTACTGTTTAATTAGGAATCACTGCCTTGTGTATAATTAAATTTTCGTAAATAGCTCTCCACCGTTCTGCCAGAGTATTTTGATATTGGTGACATGCTTGGACATGATTTAATGATTAAATAAACTCTCTTTGTCGACAAAGGCTTTGTTTCTAGTTCTTCTGTACATAAATCCCCATTAGTAACCCAATAAGGAATCCAAAGAAGCGCAGAAAATGGGCAATTATTGCTTTATTATTATACCATGAGTGAACTTGATATAAGTCAATTATCCTACTTATGATGTCATTAACCCCATAATCTCGATCTAATTGAGAGCACTTGAATTGTATATGATTTCGTTATTTTTTGCACGTTCCAGATTCTGTTTCTATATTATTTCTGCTTTAACATTTTCCAGAATTTACTCTTTTATTATGAAAACGAAGCATCCACAAGACCATCGGGCATAATCTTCCTGGAGGGATGCTACTGTGAAAGGCTTGTTTCAGCCCCCTCGTGTATTAACTCCGTAAACACAGCGACGTCGGGTCAAGGCTCCAAAGTTCCCAAGGAGGAGAAATTACAGGTAAGAAATCATAAATATCTTATTCCGTATGTTTTTGCAGATCCTTTCTGCTTTCATTTTTGTTACCTTTTTTACGCGCTCCCAGAGCCCAATCCTGCTTACGTTCTTCACAAAATCCTCTCGTACCCGATTATATACTTTTCCTACGTTCCCTTTGCGAACTGGCCCTTTTTTATTTTCTGGGACGAGATTATTTTATTCCAAAAGGAGACGGTTCATCTGCGCGTCCAGGACCTTAAAAATAATTTCTTTTTATGCGACACAAACACAAACTATTTCTACTATGGAGACTACTCACAAATTTTTGGGAAAAGTTCGTGGAAATGGCTATCTACATCTATGATCCTAAGTAAATTTCAATTTTGGTCCTGTAAATATACATTAGGATCCTCAGGGGATCAGCTTTAGGTAGGGAGCGGGAGGAATGACATTTGCTTTAATGTGTCGCAGAGTAAAAGCAGTAAAGCGCTTAATATGACATTTAGTTTGGGATTTACCCGAGTTATAATTCCCTTCTGTGCTCGAAATTGAATTTTATTTGAAATAGGGAAAAGTGGCCGCATTCCCGGAAGTTCTAATTAAATTTACCGCGACACAAATGGAGCAGGACTTTCAGAATTTCAATGAGTTGTGCGACAACTAGAAAAAGCCATTTGGGGGTAATATACTCTTAAACCGTAACGAGTCTTTACTTTAGATTTATTTTATTCCTCAGCATATGCGACAGGTAGCACAGATTTAACAACAACCAGAGGTGGAAAAATATGAAAATTAATTTACTGCAAAATTGGATTAAGGTTTTTCACTGTGTATAGTAAATTTATTGTTTAATCGTAGTAATAGTTAATCTTTTCTAAAGGTTCCTATATATTAGGGGTGTACACTCTTCGGTATAATTTTATTCAAATAGCAAATTTGTAGTATTTGCTTACAAAAAAGTGTGAGCACCCTATAGCAAAATATGAATTACACCCTTGTAAAATTTCCATGAAAAATGCATTCAGTAGATTACTTGATAGATTTTGTGATTGAACGCCAAATATGTATTAGTAAATTGCAATAGAAAAACGTAGAGGCCTCCTGCTTAGATATTACAAGGTTGTAAAATTTAAAAGCTAGAGGGGATGCCTCTTATTAGGTTTTACATCTAATAAAATATGTGCCAGTTCTGTTCTATGTTGCATTTTAGTACAACGTCGTAGGAATTTGTTATGATACAAGACCAAATACACCGAAAAGTGAGTACCCCTATTGTTTAATTTTAAATCATTTTAAAGCTTTTGGTTATTAAGTAACTCTAATTTAGGATATTTCTTCTTTAAGTAATACATATATAAATAATATTTTCCTATCTACATATATTTTTAGAAATTATTTCTATCAAGTGTAAATTTGCGTTTCACAAATTAGTTGGCAACTCATGTTTAGTATGAATATGTAATTTTTGAAGTGAATTCGATTGTTGCCATGCTCATGAATTCAGTTTAAAATATAATGCTGAAAAATCAGCCCCATATTAATGATACAACAATTTCTTTTCGAACAAATATCAAAAGTAACCAAAGTCTAATGGGGATATAAAAACGAATACCTTTACATTTCAGTCAGCAACACGTTTATAATGTTTTGTGTGCTTGCTAACAATTTTATTCTTGCAGTCAGTCGTGGGTTAAACACGTGTACACAAACTTTAGGAGCTATGTACGTGTTTGAAACTTAAAGCTTTTTTGTTTAATATACACATGTATGTGTACATCTATGTAATACATATATATATATTTTTAAACGAACTTACACCACACTGGCCGAGGCACGTGCACACTTCTTTTAAGAAAATTTATTTTGAATTTTTAATAATATGAATTGAATTATCAAGCTGTAAGAAAAGCCATACACAATTTTAAAAGTAAAACTGCGAATAAATTTCCTTTACGATATGACTATATTTTAAAACATCAAATAGTATTAAGAGCTCCGAAAGGGGCTTCAAGTTAAAGATATATTTTTTTAATTAAAAGCTTTTTTATTTATGAATTGAAACAATTTTTGAAATTTAACATATTTCCCGTACTACACAATCTTAAATTGAATTTTTGTTTTACGAGAGCTGATCTTATATCTCCAGATACTCAACTCTTTAAATTTCGTACAGACAAAACAGACCTACATTTTGGAGATTACCCTTGAATACCCTTTTGAGAGTACTCATCCGATTGTTTACACAGACCCTTGATACGAGACGTGGATTTTGTGGAAATTACGCAAAAATAATTATTTTAAACTGTTTAGAGTATTCCAGTTCATCTCTTATTAATTCCAGGCGGTTGGCACCACCTGTTGTCTGTACAAAAGAAATACACAAAAAACGTTGAGTTTCTTGAGTTCGCTTCAGATTTCATCAAAATATTTCACCATTCCTTCTTTAGCTACGATGGAGGGCGGCTAACGAAGGAGTTGGGGTTATTTTTTCCAATTTTTTAATAATAATGAGGCTGGATTTATTCGACCCGAGAAAATGTTCTGAATGCTCACAATTTTCGGGGATAAAAAAATCCAGATTGATTTCTTTTTGGCGGCAGGCTGGGCGATCATCATCAGAGCGGCGAATTAGACTGAAATCGCTTTTTCTGGTCTCCATATTTTCAGCTTGTTTTGTTAGGACGCAAATGTGGCAATGCCGCAAAAATAAGATTTTTATTTTTTTTTAATGAAAGAATTTTTCAATAATAAACCTTAAAAGAATTTTAGTAGGGCGGTAGGGCCCAATGATGTTCTGTGGGTGGTTTGAAAGAAATGAGGAGGAAAATTGAAGTGGGTTTGCCGCATGTCCAACTTTTAAGCGGTTTCAATTTGGGCCCCGTCCTCCTCGTCATCGTTGTCGTCATTGTCCTTGCAAGGGCCAAATTTGTGGCCAGGTTTCAGATATATTCTGAATTTAATTCGAGCCTCCCGGTGTACTGAGCACAGCCGGGTATTGGACGAGGGTCCTGAGGGAGGAAACGAGGTACGATTGTTTGAACCTCTTGTGTTGAACAAGGCACATAGGAATTGCGGGGACATCGACGAATTGGTCCAACCAGAAGCAATTTGCTGTGGAAATGACCTAGATTTGGGGACCTTTTTTTGAGGGGGTGGAAAATTTAGAGAAGAGCTTGTTGGCAAACCAAATGAATTGGGCTTCTGGGGAGCTACCAGGGAAAAGTAATAAGAAAACGGAAAGGGGACGAGAATATACCTCATTGCCTGCAAATTGATGGCTTAATGAGGAGGAAATGTGCTGTATTTGCGTCATCTCTTAAATAAATTGGTTAGTTTCAGAGACCTTGATGTAAAAGGTATTTTCAATACATATTTAAAAACATATATTTTGCCCTTTAAAGCGGTAATTTAAAATTTTTAGGTATTTAGAGAACGACTTTATATAATCTAATTTGAATTTTTTTTATAATTTAAGGTTGCAAAATTTAAAGGTAATAACAGAAAATGATATTAATATGTTTTATTTATAAACAAAATCGAATTTTAGTATGGATTCTATTAGAATTCACTTTCGCAAAAAAATGAATGGTGAAAACTGCAAAAGAATTGCTACTAAGAAGAATTTCAAGTCGAAATTCGAAAACCGCTTCCGATGTTCAAACGCATTGTTCTCAAAACGATGATGAAAGGTGGAATAAAGAAATCATTTAAATTTTAGACTTAGAGTATTCATAGAACTCGATAGTAGTCCGAAATATACAATAAGTCTGCTATTTTCTAAAGAAAAATGTAAGCATTCATTATTGTAGTAATAGTTTAAAAAACTATAAAAACACTTTTATAAGTACTGCACTAAAAAGTTGAACATTTATTTAAGTTGAATCGTAGCAGATGGTGAAATTCGGTTCCTTAGATTCCATTTCATGTTACAATAAATCAGTATTGCAAGGTGTCTTCCCCGTAAGCTTTTACCATTTTCTTCCCACGAGTGGCAGACAATTAAATAAAACAAACCTATTATTGTATTGTTCTAAGAAGTGCACACAATGCCCAAGTTTCATGATGATACAACTTACTCGTCTTACCCGTCCCAATATTTTAATCTAACTAAGATTAGATATTTCTGATTTTGTTCAGTTGATTTAAATTTAATATTCTTATTCTCAGAAGAACATGAATATTGAATATACCATTTTCTACTCAAAAATCTTACATCTGTAACTATTTCTTAACTCAGCCTTGTGACAAAAATTATAGATAATTTAGCGGCACGTGTTCATGAATAATTCAGTATAGATATCATGGTGGTCCAACCATAAGCCAAATCCAATAAGAGAATAGATATCCTCATTTGATTGATGCTATTTCATATGAAAGAGAATTTTGGTCACATTACCATAAATGCTTTTGCCTTTTAGTGACTTACTATGTCTATGAATATCTGCGATTTCTCCGCTTCCCAACTTTTACTTTCGTAACTAATTTCTGACACACTTCATATTCTGATTATAATTTGCCAAACTAGAAATGTAAAAGTAGAAAGGAAATTATTACATCGTTATATTGGAAAATAGCAGTATAAGCCCCAAAATATCTAAAAGAGAAGTATATCCTTCTAAAAAAATACTATTCAATGAATCTCAACGATTAGCAGAATTTAATTTCTCAGTACTCAGTATAATCGCTAGAAGCCTGAAAAGGGATACTTTGAAATTGTAAAATTTTCCCAAAGCTGTTGAGCAGAATTTAATAAATGCACGTCTGCCTTTTAAGATATCAAAAATAGCATATAACCTTGAAAAACTTTCAAAGATAATTTCACTCAAAGGGCGTGAACGTTATATCGAAAAATGAATTCGGAGAAGGAACATTGTATTAAACGAACAGGTGAAATTCCCCTGGGAGGTCAAGGTCAAGGCCAGGAAGAGAAAAATCAGTTTTTTCTTTTATCCGCACCTATATAAATATATTTAGTATACATACCCGCAGATGCTGTTCTTTATCTGAATTCTGCTTCTACTTTGGTAAACATATTTCACTGTAATCCTCGTACTTCTCGCAGCTACTCTGAAAATTCCATCGAAGTTCCTCGTACGACATTTTGTCTATATTTAACCGCTTTTCCCCCGAAAACTATGTCATTAATTCCACAAAAGCAAATAAATTTGCACAAGCGATTTAGTTTGAAAGCAATCAAAATTGTCAGCGTAGAAATTTTGCTGTGAGATTTTAAATGTCTTTCAAGTATCACTTACTTTTCATCAGCAATTTTTTTTTTTTGCCAACACTCCTTGCTGTCTTCCCTCTAGGTTAGGACCTAGGGTCCGGGAGGGTTGGTGAAGGCTTATCAAACTTAATTATGACATCTAAAGATCCGGAGCAGCTTTATTAAACTTGAACTGGAAAAACAAAGGTCGGGCAAACGACTCTGGGTAAAGTTTGCCGTCGAGTGAGCTCTCCCGATAAGCTCCGAAACAAACTAAGAAACTTCATTTGAAAACAACCGTTTTATGAAGTGCTCAAGAAATTAAGAACTTGAAAACATCGCCTTTGAAAATCATCCGCAGGACACAAATTCGAGCCAAAGCATCATATAGCCGCAAAATCAGGACAAAATCCTTGCTCAGGAGATGAAATTTGCGTGTAGGTACCTATCTGTACGGCGCGGCGGACTGGCATGAAATTTGAACCCATCCCACTTTTCCTATCGCCTATTTCCCATTCCTATATACCCTCCCCAATCAAGGTCGGCTTACAAGGAGCAGAGCAGATGTCCTTTCGCAAAGTTTGGGTTTTATGTAGGGATCCCTCCCACGATCCATGAGCCTCACCTGTAGATGTTACTGGGTCAAATACTTAGCAACTACTGTAACAATTCTGAAGGCATGGAGTTGGTACGCAAAATTGACGCATGTTGGAGTAAGCACGTTACTTCTCGGGACCTAAGAGCTATTTTTAGACATTCAGCTAGCAAACGAGTGGAAAAAGGACCAATTTTTCTATCGCCTTCTAAAACAGTGATTTTGAATTTTTCCCTGGTTTATTTTCGGGGAGAGTTCAAATTGTAAACCCGCTCAATTCTCCATACGATTCCAATTTTAGGGAATTTCCCGTATGAGTACACATCACGGCGGTACTGTCTGTCTTTTCGGCTGAGAACCCTTTTTAGGTATCCATCCGATTGTTTGCTCAGATATTATATCGGATCGATTCTGTGGTGAATGTTCTTATTTGTATACTTACGTTTTCAATCCCGCATTAATTTCAGGCAACAGCCACCAACTTAATATAAAATATTTTGTTATATATATTTTATATGTATAAATATAATAGAAACTAATATTTATTTGAAAATCTTCTTTACTTTATTTTTCCAACAAACTATTAAAAAAATTCAAAACATGAAAATACCATAATTTTATAAAATTAGAACCATCACTACACTGGTGAACAAATAAAAATTTAATTTTTCTTTCTTTCCCCATATAAATGGCATATTATTTCTATAGGATTTTTTTCGTGGATTATATATTCGTAAATGAAAATGCTCAATCAACTCCTTTTTACGAAAAAAAAAATGGAGTCAAAACATACAAAAGACCGTATTTTGGCCAAGTTTTAAAAACCTGAGTATAGTTCTATAAATATCAAATAAAAATTATCTCTATAGTCCCTTTTACAAATCTTGGCGAACAAATATTTCATGACATTTAAAGGTTTGAATTAATGCATTTTTATTAAAGGTTACTCATATTGAAAATCCCCTTCTTAATTTAAAAATTATCAGAGTACTTTATAGGGTAAACAGTTTGTTTCTTAAACTATCCAAAGTGCCAGGAAAAGTGTATCTTTTTAATTTATGTTCATTACTCTTGTTTTCTCATTTCATTAAACAAAATTTATAAAAAGGACGAAGGTATCTTTTTGATTTTGTCGCGCACTATAGTTCAAAGAAAGGTCTTCAAACAGGGGAGGTTAATTTCATATTCCTCCCGCTCAGCTAATAGGTGGCTATTTAGCTGCGCTTTTGGACAATTTTTCCTTCTATTTCCCGACAATTTGTTAGGAAGGCTATCACCCATTACGGTTGGAGCCTTCAGAGTCTTAATAGCTTGCCTCATTTGCTTTGAAGGCAATTTTCCCTAATAGAAGAGGACCCAGTTAATGACATCTGGGTCAGTCTCCGTGTTTGTCTTTTTCCGGACGACCGAAATAAATCAAATTAATTGGTAAAAGTAGAACAAAATGTATGACGAGTATCTTTGTGATTAGTGAGGAGGACCTTATGCGGAATGCCTCATTCATTTTGCACAGAATTACGACCCACGCAAAGAGACTGTCACATTTATTTTGAGTGATCTCAAGGTTAACATGTATATTACGAATTCAGCGAATTAAGCCTCTGAAATTCTTGAGGAATTAAGGAAATTTTCAACGTTATTTGAAACTTTCATGAAGGAGGTGTTTACCCAAGATCCACACTCCTTTCATTAAACTCGTCTTGTTCTCAAAGCAGCCAGCCCCTTGTACCTTCGAAAATTGCTAACGACAGAGCCCTTTTAAAGGGTATAACGTAATAATAAAATTGTAAACAAAGTAATGTGCTTATGCGAATTTTGGCGTATGCAAATGAACGAATTCATCGACAACCACACCACCCGTGGGGGGGCGTAAGGTGTAAGATTCTTCATTTTCCACAACCACCAAACCCTTTTTCGATTTAGTACCTTTGCGGTTTTAGTCTGGGTCGACGGTAACAAATTTATTTTGATTATGGCTCCTGATGACGCAGCCGGATTCAATGAACTCTCCGGGCCACCCGCCAAGTTTGGGGTGAGTTATGAAAAAAGGGCATAAATTGCCGCAAAACGATTCCTTCACGGTCGGCTCGTTTCTTGCACTAGGGTCCTTAAAAACAACAAGAAAATCACTTTCCCTTCGCGAAAAGTGCTCCCCGGCCGGGGTGTTGCTGGTGTTTGCAAAAATTTTGCGGTTTCACCATTCCTCGCAACCATCCCCCACTGTGTTTATGAATAATTTGCTTGGTGTTTCAGAAAAATTAAAATATGTGCGGGGGTGTATGTGCCACCCGTGAACCTCCAGCCGTGTCGTGCTTAATGGAAATGAATTTCACTATCTGCAGAATCTACCCAATGATTACACAGCGGATTTGTGAAACACCTCAGCTAATTGATTGCACCCAATTTAAGAGGGCGGGACAAGGTGGTAGACGACATTTTGATGAACAGGTGGCGCTGGCTGGAGATGAGAACTATACCTTTTTATTAACACAACGTTTGCCCAATTATTCGGGATCGTTTGGGATATCTCTGAAATCTCAACAATTTTGCTAAAACCTTCGTTTATGTTTATAAAGTATTTCTCACTTCAGTGTTGTCTACGTTTAATTACATCGTCTTAAGGTGGTTGGTTAATTAAAAACATCTCTCGACAGATTGCTATAGAGCACACTCTGATAACTCGTTTATCTTACTCTTATAGTCATTTTAATAGAAGTACATAGATACTATTAACCCTTTAACTGTTTAATTTTGTTTTGGAAAACTCTTTTTGTCCGTAAATATTTTGCAGCAAAGACCCTTTTTGAGACGGTACTTCTCACAGAGTTTGTTATTTAAGCTTAATAAAAACTACCGTTAATTAATAAAAACAAAGTTGCAAGTCTAATTGAGTATTCTTAAATTTATATGTTTCCTATCGAGTTCATTCTCTCGCATCGAGCACATTGTGCCGAGGAAATATGAACGAAAAAATTTTTTATAATTCGTCCTTTATGCCAAAACAGAATTGATAATTCACTTCATATTTCAGTAAAATTTTTGCTAGATATTCCTAGCACATTAACTTTTCCCAATAAAACTTCGATTTAAAATTAAAAATGCTCTTTTATGATTTTCTGAATCAGTTCGGTAGATTTCTATATTTAATACAGTGTAACCTTAATATAACGAACCTCAATATAATGATTTCCTCGATTTAACAAATTTGTCAATATCCCCTAAAACTGTCCGTAAGAGTCAATGCAAAATATACCTTTAAATTACGAATAAATTTCGTCTAAAATCTCTTTATAACGATTTTCAATCACCAGCAGAATATATATAGAAGGTATAATTTACCTCTGTTTAATGATTTTTGTAAACCTGTAACCCATTCTTTGGAAGCGAAAATAATTTGCGTTCGTTTTTAATCGGTAATAAGAACTAGGACTTTACAACTAATTATAAGAAATTATATATTTGTTGAATTATAATTCTTCTTACAATTCTGCTTGAACTAAAGGTTTAGGCTAATAATTTTGCTTTAAGCTTAGTTAAAGCCGAGTTTTATCAAGTACCTAAGAGGGAACTGAATCTTAATATGTATATCTTTTTGCAAAAATGTTTACGAATATTTGTTATTACTTTTAGTAAAACAAAATCCGGAGAAATATTATGCATACATATATAAATTAGTGTGGTAATCGATTATGAAAATCGATGCTTACATCTAAATCGATTCTTTTTCAATTCCTTTGAAAATTGTTGAATTTTTAAGGGAAAAAATATGAATGTTATATTTTCTCTGAGAATATAAATTTGTAGCAAATTATTATTACCATCTAAAAATTTACAAGAGTTTTAAAACTAGATATTAAAGATTTGGTTATCTGCGGCAAAGTTTGCAGAATAAATAGGGACGGATCATATTTTAAGGATGAAAATGAGCTGGCTTGCTACCTTAACTTAAATGTAAAACAACCCTATTTTAATTATTCCTAAATTAAAGCGAAAAAATTTGCATGTAAAAATATGTAAGTGGTCTGACACGTTTCCAGCCTAGACTATAAAGTTTAGAATTTCCATTTCAGTCACCAATTAGATCTAGAGTAAGCATAGCAGCAGTTTAACTGTAAGACAAGATTCAATTAAATAGTATAAAGTTAATATTCGTTTTAATTAAACTTCTTCCGCTCCGAAATGAAAAGGAAATCGAAACCTCCGAGGCGAAAAAAAAAGAAAAAGGAAGGGGAGTAATGTGGCGATTAAAAAAGTCATGCCTCCTAAAATATTTTTACTCATGAATATACATAATTCACATTTCGAAATGGCAAAACGTGAATAAAAGCCAGAAGTAAATAAAGAATATTAAAGAAATGTTTCAATATTTAATGATCCAAAATCAGATTGAAATAAAACACATGTGGTTTTCTTACACTAAAGTATCAACTTTTACTTCAGCGGTTTGTATTCGTGTAAAAAGATCTCCGGATAATGAGAATAATTATGTCTCAAATGTACTATATCATGTTCTTGTAAAAAAATACTTTTCTGTGCTAAAACTGAAATTAAGTAGAATTTAAAACCATCCCAAAGTCATCTTCCGGTTGGGTATGGTAATTAAGCGATTTTTCACCTTAAGAACATAATGGAGACGGCACTTAGAGTACCCAGGAGTCGGGAACGAAGGCCCTGAAGGATTCGCAAAATTTTGGGCGCTAAATTAGCACGTTTTCGGGGGGAAACGACCGCTGTGTAATTAATCACAAAACAAATTTATTTGTTTGCGTAAAGCGGTAGTTCGCTCTAAACAATTAACTCGTGATAAATTGTAGTGCCAGCCGCTCCTCCCCCGGGGTATAGAAGTTTATTACAGGGCCACCAGAAAGTTTTCTCAAACTTTTCGTGCCCTATGCTTGCTCATTTCGGAGCCTGCAGTTGGTCAGTTCCTCTGAACTTGCATCGTTTGCTCTTCCTTCTCCCAGCCATCCCGGAGATCCTGATCAAAAACTTTGGTAGCTCTAATTACACTGATTGTGGTTTCACTTAAGGAGCTCCTCCCAGCGCTTACAATTGTTCTTATCCCAATTCGACGATAAAACAACTATAAAGCGATGGGAGTGGAGCTAGGCCCCAAGTTGGTTATAATTACAAATAAAAAGTTGGACTGCCTGTTTGAGCTGAAAATAGGATTTTCGAATTTTCTCATATATTTTCTATTTATTTCATTTCAATTATTTTTACTTACTGGCTTTCTATCTTTTTTCAGCATTGCTTCTCAATCTCATACCGCCGCGAAAACCAGAGACAGTATGAGTTGCGGGCTGCGACGGAGTCGGAGTGTTCTGCGTGGATTGTTGCGATACGGGAGGCCAGGTGAGTTCCACAACCTTCAACTTTAATTTAACGCAGTGTCGATCTTTAGCTGCTTTTCTTGCAATTAACGATAAAACTTTGTTCGACTAGAAAACAGGAGAAAATTTGTTTCCCTACTTAAATCGTCTGTAGGGAGGGAAAGTGGATGTCAAAGGAGTTTTGGTGCCTTGGGTTTATATAAGTAATCATTCATCATCCCATTGAAGTCTGACATCGAAAGGTTATTTCTGGCAAAATGAAATTCGCCAGACTCCCTTCTTTGCAGGCTTTTCACTAAGATCTAATGCTTTTCAACTCCTCCAGTTTGGGAAAGGACTTTTGCTTTACTTCAATTGATGTCATTTTTCATTACTTTGGAAATATTTTGCCTGCCTAAGAGGGTGAAGCAAACATTTCCCTTTAGAGGTGTTGCATAATTAGCAAAAATTTTTAACTGAAAGAGGAAAAATCCTTTTAAGAAAACATTGTAAAAATAAAGATATAGACATTTTAATTTCTTACAATAATCTCTCGGCAATATTTTTTGACTGTTATGAGAATTAATAGTCATAGAAACCAAAAGCAATACATCACAAAAAAGGCAACCAATTTTATTTTAGGATTTTAGTCTAAAAAGTTAAATTCAAGAATATTGGTTGTACATCAAAGGTCTAAATTTTTGTTAAAAATTCAGTTATAGAATTTAAGAGACCCTTTGTTACGGGCGAACTCCGTATAGAATGCTAAAAAAAAAGCTAATTTTCATAAAAATATCATTTTTAGCATTTTTAAAGTATAAAGCAATGTTCAAAGTCTTTAAAAATATTTTCTCATAGTTAAATAGATTTTAACAGAAAAAAATTAAATATTCGTCTAAGTGTTTTATTTCTGCAATTAGTATTTTATATAAGAGTATAGAGGGTGAATTTATTTCCTGAAATAGTTTTATAAGGGTTGAAGATTAAAATATAAATTTGTAGAAAACATGTCAATCAATGTGGAAAAGATCCACTCATTGGTAGCAGATAATTAAATTAAATAAGTTTAATAGTAAAGATTGTATACTTGTTCAGATCCTATCTGTTTCATCACATTATGTCGTTTTAAACTTTCTAAATTGGAACTTTTGTCCTGCTAGAATCAATTCAAACTACTGCAAACTAAGTATGTGATTAAACGCAATGGGTGTCCGGGTAGTAACATATGCGTGAAATTATGACTTCATTAGGATGGTAACAAATAACAGCCGCAGTAGAATATAACAAAAATCAATAAAAGATAACTTCTACGCAGAAAATATAAATCTGCATGAAAAAGTCTAGTGGCATCCAATGGCAAATTGTAGTTCGTTGTCATACTGCGGACTTAATATCTCCTATCTATCTGCAAAATGTACATACGAGAGTGTATCTAGAGTTAGAACTATAAAATTTTCAAGCCCAGAAAACTCGACACGTGTGTCCTTCAGATCAACTACCCCCACTCTTGTCAGCGTCCGCACTGGAAAAGCAGTAAGTCACTGTCACGGTCATAGTTCTATCTATGTTCTATAGAAGCGTGTAGATTAACAATTCAAAATTCTGTGAATAGTAGATGCTTGGCAGAAAGAAAATGAGTCAGGTTTTCCCAGCTGACCCACATCCCCGGTAAAAAAGTCGGAGCCGACGATAGATGCTCCCAACCGGCCAGAGGGATGGTGGTGAAAATCAGCACATTCTGTGTCTCTTGACGTGAAAAATTAATTAGTTGAACGCTCGCGGCACGTACAGCGGAACGATCTCACATAGTTCACCTTCAAAATCGGATAATTAATATTTCATAGAGTTTCCTCATTTTCCCCTTATTTTTTCAGCTTCAACAAACTTCTGCTCCAAAAGGAGGAGCTGGAACAAAAGCACGTCCATTTACTTCAAGTTGTTGAAAGTGAGAAGACTGCAAAGTGGCAATATACCCAACACTGCGAGGAACTGGCGTCCGAAATAAAAAAGCTTAGAGCCGAGGTAAGTACCCTTCCGCAGGGCTAGGGCTCCTAAGGCTACGGGGGCGGGATGGTGCAATGGTCCTGTCTAGTTTAGCTCTAGTTTATTGCAATGGGAATTTGACCTCTCCAGAATGTCCCCATCGCTGCCCGACCACAAAGGACAACGAATTTTTCCTTGTTTTTATCGCAAGGATATCTCTCGACACCGAAAGTCC
Source organism: Machimus atricapillus (assembly GCA_933228815.1). Taxonomy (NCBI): domain Eukaryota; kingdom Metazoa; phylum Arthropoda; class Insecta; order Diptera; family Asilidae; genus Machimus; species Machimus atricapillus. The sequence continues at coordinate 12,913,434 of OW121785.1, forward strand.
CTCAGTTTGGGGATTAGACGATGTTGCAGATGGCAGATACCCTTAAATTCCGTGATATCCTGAGGGATGTACTCGATGTGACGAATGGCGGATTAACAAAAATTTAATTTTACACCCCTTACTTGTTTTGCAACTATGTATTTTCACCACCGAATGGCATTTCCTCTCGTTTTAGTGAGAATTTCGCATATACACAATTTTTATTTTAATCCCTGCATCTACCACCCCATTTAGAATATTTCTACGAAAAATCGATAGACTAATTTACTTAAAATGTTGTACATTAATTAACTGAGGTTACTTCAATCGACCTTTTCTCGAAATAATTTTCTTTTTTCGACCTGGTGGACACCAGAAAAAACTTTTTATCTGATCGACTTCATTCAAAATGGATTTTGTTGAGAAAACGTGTCACGTAGCCGTTTTTGGTAATATTTATAACAGAAAAATTTTGTTTTATCATCAATTTTCTCCGGAATATTTCGAAGAAATTCAGAATTTTTTATTCAAACCATCGCCAGTTTGTTTCTTTATCAAATTTTTTTAAATTCCCTACGTCAGACGATAACTAGACACAATTATTTTAAACAACGTTATGTTCTTCTGCTTAGAAATGATTCACATTGATGTTATACGTTTTTGTAAAAAGACGAAAATTTAAAAATAAGATGATTTTATATGTTTCCCTATTCATTTTTTAAATTCAATATTACCAATTCGAATTAAAAATTATTTATAATAATAAATTTAATGCACTTATAACGAATGTTTCTTTTTTTAAATTCATCTTTAAGGACAGTATGAATTCTGAATCAAAGAAATAATTTTTTTATATAAAATTTACAAGACTGCTTATTTAAATTTGTAATATAAAAATACATATGTATATGTATGATGCAAAGTTAAAATTTAAATTTTGTAATGCAAGTACATCAATTTGGAATGATAAGAAATACATTTATCAGGGTCATTCAATAAAACATTTTGACACTTCTGGATTTTTACAAAAATTAGGGATTTATAATAAGTAAAAATATTTTATGAAAACTAAAATTCAAAATAAATTCCGAATTACATTTTTACACTTGTTACATTGATAGAAAAAAAAGAAGAAGAGAAATACGTACATACATACATATATCAAAATTTTTCTAAGAAATGTACATATGTATATCAAGCGTAATTAATATTTTTATTTTTTGAAAGAATTAATTTTTTCCACTCTTTTGAAGTGATGGATGGCTTCGTCGTTTTTGTAGTTACGTGGAAATAAAGCAATTTAGCATGTCGTTTCAAACTCACATCATAGATTTTTCGTCGTTTTTAATTTTCGTTCTTGAATTGGATTTTTTTTCAGTTATTCCTTTTTTCGCTTTGACATATTTTGGATGCTCAGATGGGATGAAGCAATCATTTCTCCATTTTTGTGCCTCACATGCTGCGGACAAGTTTGCTGCTGAGGGACATGAAAACCAATTTCGCCCCCAAACAAAATTCATTTTATGTGTCCTCTTTCTTTAGCTTCTTTAAAAAATGCTCCACGTATTGGGCGAGGCATTTAAGATAAATTGAAAAGCTCCTTCGGGATTAATATAGGATACTTATTGGGTCGCTTACCAGGTAATTCGATTTTATTGCTTTTATGAGCTGAAATGGAGCTGTTTGGGGCCTTCTTTGAAAAATATCCTTCAATTGAATATAGTGTGGATCAACGTGAACTTTATGTGCCTTTTTATAATTTCAGATATGCTCCCTGCGAAAGGAATGCCGGCCGTCGACGTCAAGCACGCCAGTGAGACGGGAAAGTTTTCCTGTGTCCTGCGAGGCACCTGACGAGCATTCGAACCTTTCGGGTTTGTGTGCTCAGGTGCAGGACTCTGCTGAGCTGAGAAAGATTAAAAAGGTAAGAAGTTGGAAAATCCAGAGAAATAAATGAGTTAGAATAAAACGTTTATGGATTATAATTGAAAAAGTTTATTTTTAAATTGGCAGAATATAGTTTTGCACGCTACACTTTTTATATTGATTCTAAAGTTCACTTTAGTTCAAAAGGATCGAAAATATGGGCTATTAAATGCGATGCAAAGAAATGATTTCTTTAAGAAATGCATTTCGAATTTGAGGAGAGTGTCATATAAATAAAAAATAAGCGACGGAACAGTTTGAGTTTGAGGTCTCCTCACGAATTTTAATAAAACGTTGTTCCAGGATTGGAGTCAAAAGGGACAAATATATAAAAAAAAAAAAAATTTCGGGATCTTGTACTTCCTGATATATGTATATATTTTGACATTTCGCAAATTGACCTTTGCATGCACGAGTTTTTTTATATTCCTACAAATTTTCTTTACGAATTCTTTAAATATCTTAATTAAGCTAAATTATCTTTTTCGACTTGTCGACGGTGGCGAGCACGCATCTGCCTTATAAAATTACAAATCGAAGTAAACTAAAATTTGTCTGATGGGAACATTTTTAATTTAACGTTTTTTCATAATTTCACAACAAGATTGTTGGAGCATGGAGAAATTAACTATCACTTTTCAGAGTGTTTTGCATATCCGTCACTTTTGACCCTAAATGAACATTTTTAAAATGTTTCATCGAAACCTGCGAGGAGACCTTAAACTCAATTTATGCCAAAGCGTTATTTTAATAATATAGTTAATTTGGAGCGAGAATTAGTAGATGGAAATTTGAGTTTTAATTAATCAAATATCCCTATTTTCAAGATCAAATTTCAAAAAATGTATCTCAAGAAAATTATATCAAATAAATACCGATTTACACATGAAACAAATACATTTCATTATTTTTTAAGTTTGAAAAATTTAAAGAGAAGAATATATGTATGTACATATAAGAAGTACTAGTGGGCGATGTGGTAAAAGTTTCATTATTTTTGAAGTAATCTCGAAATAAAACTGTCTCTAATGATGAATGATTTATACGAAAACAAAAATTGCCAATGTCATGTATGCGATTTTCGAAGTACTTCTTCATCAAATATAACGAAATACTTAGGAAATATTCCAACCAAATACCTCAAGTAAAAACGTATTTAAGCGAGTGACAAATTCATAGGTCTTGTACGACGAGAATATCCAGAGAAAACCCACCATATATCTTATTCGTTGCATGTACATGGGGAATACATCTCGGGATAAGCACATTTCTTGCAAACAGCAAGCATTCCTATATTTCATAAGAAATCCCGTCCAAAGTCGACATATATCGTACGGTGCGGGATCGTAAAACATGCTCGAGGAGCATAACAGCAGCATAAGGAGTATATGGGTTCCTTTGGTATCTGGCATGGAAATGGGTTTGTCATGTAGACTTCTGGGACTGCGGCCCCAATTCCTACGCCAATCCGCTCCAATGGAGCACTGCAGCAATTACAGAAGAAGGTGTGTTTCGGGTTAAAGACCATGTTTGAACGTACTTGAAGTACTTTACAGGGTTTCTTGTTACTTAATCTGGTTACTGATGCAAGGAGTCATGCCTCACCTGAACATAAAGGCAATTTGTTTCCTTGTCGTTTAAGGGCAATTAGCACGCGTCAATAACTTTTAAACCTATCCCTAATTGATCGGCGTGTTTTGTTACCATAAAAAGGTATTCTATTGCCGTTTACTGCCAGAAAACGTTCTTAGAAGGAATTTTCCAACTCATTAGAGACATTTCTTTTTTTTTTCTTTTTGAATATACGCGATATGGCGTAACAGGTAGCTCCTATTAAAAGTTTTAATGAGACCTTGGGGAGGAAAGTGTACAGTGCAACCAGCTTGGTTTCGACAGCTTCTTGGAACCTTAGCCACTTATCCTGTCCTAACTGCAGCCACAACATGTAGGTTCCTGTGTATTTTGCAGAGATCTTAATTTTTAATTACCACCAGCTGAGAGGTCGACGATGTAGTTTACCTTTCCAAAGAAGCACCCACTAAGAGAGCCATAACACCTCTCTAGCACCTGGGCAATAATTTCCACTCAGACCGAACAGCAGGAAGCCACGCGACACAACCTGCACCCATTAATCATTCCTGGAATCATACGGGAATTATTAGGTAAATCTGGTGGTAGCATAAGTGAACACCATTTTTCAGAGTTTAAAATAAATGTTCCACCATGTCTGTGCAATTTGGGGGTTGGTAAGAGCGCTTTTATCGACTTAGGTTGATGGGGAGAGGGGGGAAGCAGACAATGGAGCTCCAGAAAACTCCTAAACTTTTAGTAGCCAAAACATTTCAGTTCAAATTAAATTGCAATTAGAAGCACCTCTTAAGGTATTATTGGCTTAATTGAATTTCCAATGAAAATGTGGGAAAATGTTTATGAATTTTTCAGGTATAAGGTGTAAGTGTCTTTATTTGAAGTATATTTTGAGTGACATTTTAAATTCAAAATATATAATCACAACAAACAATGAATTTAGGTGTAAATGAATAAAAATAATGAAGTAAATATTCTGAATTAAAATTCGTTATAGAACAACAACGTGAACGGTTTGAATTTTAATCTTTTTTTCTATTAAGATTATATAGTCTAGAGTTTAAAAACGTATGGTTTTCAGAAATATGGTTTATATATTAAAAGATCATGTCATTTTATAAATAATCAAAAATGTCGGGTAAGCATAATTTCCGAATTGTATTTTTAAAATTACTATTTACGGTAAAAAATGAATTCGATATGATAGGGCTCATCAGATATACGAAAATAAGTAAAGTTGATTTATAAACTACTTCTTCAAATGAAAATTTAAGAAAATTTAAAATAAGACCTATATAATATTTATTCGAAATCGTGTTACAAAGCTAAAAATTTTAAATAATTTTAATTTATATTCAACTAAATTTAAGACAAGAATTTAAAATATAAATATTGAGAACAGATTGAGTTTGAGTCTTGAGGACGTCTCACGGATTTTGATAAAACTTTGTAGGAGTGTTCATTATCATTTGTAGTCAAAAGTGATTAATATGCAAAAGAAAATTTTTAACTTTCGAGATATCTATCCTTGAAACTTCTAAATTGATTTATGTATGTAGCTTTAAGATTTTTGGTATACTCCCACAAAGTTTAATTGTAAATTGTATGAATACCTTAAATGGACATTTCCACCATTTCAGTCTAAAAAACTCTTGAAATTACCCAATTAAAGGTAAATATTTTTTTATCAACTTATCGACGGTAACGAGCACGCATTTGTCTTATAAAATAACAAATTGAAATAAAAGTAAAATTTACTTTATTTTCAGTATTCACCTAAAATTTTCTACGTAAATCTGATCGAAACATTTTTAATTTAAGGTTCTTTTAAAATTTTCACCATAAGATTGTTGGAGCATAGAGACATTTCGGCAGAAATCTATAATTTTTCAGAATTTCAAAGTTAAATATCTCAGGAAATGAAAGCGACTGACAAATTTTGTTTTCATATTCGTCATTATTGATCCTAAATAGACGTTCCTGCAAGGTTTTATGAAAAGCCTTGAGAAGATCTCGAACTCAATTTATGCCGTGAGTTTTATAATCCTTGATTTAAAAGTCTATTTCTAAGAGAAGCTATTTCCTCTATTTAAATTAATCAAAGAGTATAAGGCCGAATTTTTTTCCCTTTGTAGCATATAAGATGCTTCATTAATTAGCAAGATTAAATGTTTGGAACAATGATAACTAAAGTATTCAGCATAGCATCAAACACCCTTTCATTGCTATTTAAAAAACTCTTTAAAAAATTATATGTACATACATATGTATACATAAAAGGCTGTTTTCATTAAAAATATAAACAAAAAAACTCTGTCACATGAACTAACTCATGACAATTTTCTTTTATCATTCATATGTTTCTCCAAGAGATATGAAAGAATAAAAGTGCCTCTTTTATGCGACGGGATTGAATTTCTTCAATCAAAAAAACTTTTAATTTCGTCTGTTTAATCTGCGAAGTTCAACTTCGTTTCAGTGTACAACTGACCCAATTAAACTTTTATTAAATTTTTTTTTTGCTTTTTAAAAAGAAACTGATATAAGTTACATTGCTTTAGGAGAATAAAACAGGAAAATATAAAATCGTATCAAAGAGCTCATTTTCAAAATTGCCCTTAGGTCCAGAGCTTTTTTCGTGGGTGGCTGTGCAGAAGGCGATGGAAGCAAATTGTTGAGGAATATATCAAATCGCCACATGCCGAGAGCATGAGGAAGAGGAATCATCTAGTTTTTAGTATGGTAGAGGCTGAAGAGGAGTACATGGAACAACTGGAGGTAAGATGATACAATTTTTTTTTTTTTAAATAGAACAAAAGGAATTTTAATCAACTAGAAGGTATTTTTCAAGTTGATAAAAAGGTGAAAATAAAAATGCTAAAGATATCTAATGAAAGATGTTGATAATACCCATCCCTTTAAATAAGGACCAAATTACATTTGTTGTCCTTCTTGAAAAATATCAAGTTTCAAGTCCTTTCAAGGTCCTTTCCCTTCCAGGTGTTAGTGTCATGCTTTTTGAGACCGTTTCGTATGGCGGCTAGTTCGAAGCGTCCACCTTGCTCTCATGAGGACGTCAACTCAATTTTTCTTAATTCTGAGACAGTTTTATTTCTGCACCAAATATTTTTGAAGGGACTCACTTCTCGGCTCGAATCGTGGCCCACGCTAGTGCTAGGTGAGAAAAAAAATATATAAAAATAAATAATAGAAAACATAGCCCCAGACAACGATGGAACAACCCCAGAACCCCCGGTCGTCGTCTCGGGCAATAAATAATCCCAGAATGCCCAATTAATCTTCGCTTTCTGCAGGTGATTTATTTGACATGCTCCTACCGATGCTGAGCATCTACCAGGAGTATGTTCGAAACCACCACTACAGCCTTCAAGTTCTGACGGAATGCAAGAGTAATCCGAATTTTGCCACTGTTCTGAAGCGACTAGAAGCAAAACCGGCATGTCAGGGCAGGAGCCTGGAAACGTTTCTCACATATCCTATGCATCAGGTAATATGATTATTTATGCAGTCTACCGTTAATTTTCCTTCAGGTAATTTTCTTTACGTCCTCTGCAGATTCCAAGATATATCATAACTTTGCATGAGCTTCTCGCCCACACACCCCATGACCACGTGGAACGAAAGAGCTTACAAAATGCTCGCCAGCAGCTTGAGGACCTTTCACGGCAGATGCACGACGAGGTCTCGGAGACGGAAAACCTTCGAAAGAATTTGGCAGTCGAAAGAATGATTGTGGAAGGATGTGACATTCTTCTGGATGTGAACCAGGTTTTCGTTCGACAAGGTAATTTCAAGGGCTCTTTAACCACCAACTTTTAGTCATACCAAAATTATTTCATGAAATTTTTGCATGACAAAGAGAGCTTTGTTCAACTATTTAAATTTGGTGGTTTGTGTAAACCACTGAGGACACAACAAAACTAGAGATAATTTAAGCTGAAAGGAGGATGGGCAGTTTTATCATCCATACTGTTTTATGAGAATTCAATCAATGCAAGGCTTAAAAAGACCGCCAAATTTGGCACCAAATCGAAATTTAATGGCCTTAAATTCCCATATGTGAAATTTTAATGAAATGTTGTCTTTAAAGTTAATTTTAAAATCTTAAAATTGGATTATGAATTCTAAAATCGGCTATTTAAATGAAACAAATTATATACATATACAGTCAATCGATTACTACTAAATTTATTCGTACAAATCTCTTAGTCGCAATGATAATCAAATTTGAAAACATATGCATATACACGAATATACAAATATTTGAAAAATTTTACTTATCTTATCTTAAAACAGTTGGATATAAAAAAATTGAAATATTTAAAATTTATAATTTACTTTTGTTTTGCTTTGATTCATTTATCCTCTTTTAAATAAACCATCGAATGCAGAAAACTATGGAAAAATTGAGAATTACTTCAATTTTTTTATAATATTTTGAACAGCATTAACATATGATGAGTTTTTTTTTATAAATGCCATTATCTTCACGGTTCGTAGAATTATAATACAATTTTAAAGGGTCGACCTTTTAATTACCTCTGAAAAATATTTTTCACCCATAGAGACCGTATCTGAGAAATTGAATTTTTATATTTAAGGAATTGGTTGTGAAAAAAAATTGAAAAGTCCCTAAACAAATATTATTTCAAAAATTTAGCTTAGCTGAACCTCCCAATTTTAGGAAGTGCACTGTATAAAATATTCTACTAAATCAATCTCCCTAAAAGTTGCTTAATATTAAATTTCTAATAATAAATAATAAATCTGAAATCTGAAAAGTTTTTCCAGTTTCTCTTAAAATCACAATAAACTTTTCATTTTATTCTACAGTTGTTCGCAAAAGTTAAATACCACCTCTATTTTTTGAAACAACCACTTAAATCCTACAATAATCCTTTAAAATAAAACCCTTTAGCACTTATGCAATTTTAAATTTTACGAGGATTAGTTAAAGAACTTATGGAGAGTTTCTATTGGAAAGTTTCTCCACCCTTCTTTCAAGAGATTTTTCAGTTTCTCCAACGTTCTTGGTTTCCTCTATGAAACACTGTTATTCAACATTTTCCAAATTTCTTCAAAATATTTAAATCGGGACTACAAGCTGGCCATGGCAAAAGATCCATGGTATGATCATTAAACCAACGCTGTGTCCTTCGAGTAACATGTGGGTGGGCATTATCTTGCTGAAATATTGCCTCTCTTAATGTCATATAATTTTTCATAAACGTTAGCATGTTTGATGTTAAAATTTCGATGTAAAGAAGTCGTCGAACCAAAGAACCTTAATGAACCTTAATATGGTTAAAATGGTAGAAATTGGAAGGTGCTTTCGTCGCATAAACAAACTTTTATCCAAGTTTCTAAAGCCCATGTTTTGTGCTTTTGTGAAGATTATTTGGCAATAGCTGAATATTTGGCTGAATATGCTCTTGACAGCGAATGGGTTAATAAAGCTCTTTTAGATGAGAAGTTTCAATAGAAAGCTTTCATAATATGATTAAAAGTTGTAGTAGCTTTTATTTTTGGTTGTCGGAATAAATATTCAAACTTTTCCAACTAAATAACTCCAGGAAGCTTGGTGCAAGTTCCTCCGGGAAAGGGTCGGATCCGGAGTCGGTTGGCTTCATTTAAAAGCGAACGGGAGCAAGTGCGACAGTGTTTCCTGTTTTCCAACCATCTGATTATAGCGACCAGGTAAAATGAACTTTATGGTTCCATAAAAGCTGTCTAAAGAAAATCCTTCTATAGGACGTCGGGAGGTCGCCTCCACTTAGTTCCGGATGTTGGAAAAATAGCCCTGGCTGATGCCACTCTCATCGAGGACCCAAGCGACTCTGAAAAGGAGGATGATGGTAACAAATAATACCATAATTGGTTGCAATCGACGTACTAAATAAATGTTGTCTATCTATCCTTTTTCATGTATCCCCTCCCGCCTGCTGAATGTCGTAAAGATTGTACTAGTTACTCAGATCGTTCGGTTTTTCTATCTTTTCTAAATTCCCTTGCAGATACTTCCTCCCAAGCTCAAGGGAGTTGTTTGAGCGTAAACGAATCGGTTAATCCGAGCAGTAGGGATTTTAAAATTTTGGTCGACACCAAAACTGGTGCTCGACACTGTGTCCATTTGGCGGCCGCAACCGTCCAGGACAAGGAGGCTTGGATTTCGGACATCTCGCAATGCCTCGACAACATTCATCTACATTCGATGCTGTCGCCTGGCTTAGGGGGTTCGTCCGGAGGTGAAGGGTACATAAAATATCTTTGTATATATTTTGATAAAGTTGTTGTTTCTTCTAGGATCGATAGCGCATCATCATGCTCTGAGAGCCGATCCTCGACTATTTAAGGACGATGTAGACATTCGCTTCTCTAGAACGCTTAATTCTTGCAAGCTTCCACAAGTTCGCTATGCCACACCTGAGAGGCTTCTACAGAGACTAACAGGTAAAATTTTTTTGTTACGTAGATGTGACAATGTCCAAAATTAATTATGTTGGCAAATCTTTTTGTCGCAGATCTTAGATTTCTTTCTATTGACTTTCTTAACACGTTTCTCCTGACGTATCGCGTCTTCACTGATGGAGAAACAGTACTGAATGCACTAAAGAAGGTCTTCTACGAGCCACCGGTTGATCAGCAATGCGAATGTGAGCAACACACCGACCTTTTAGACATTCCTGGATCATTTGATGGAGGCTATTCGCTCAGGAGGACTTCTGCGGCTAGCTCTGTTTCAGGTAAATGTGTCATTTTTACAGGGTATTCGTCTTGGCAGTTATTTTTGTTTTTTTTAATTTGTTGTTTTAAGAAAACAAGATTACTGTCTTTTTAGTATATACAAATATTTTCATAGACAATTAGAAAATGTTGGTAAGCTGCTGCATTCCTAAAAGAAATTTTTTTTCGTTGAACAGGTGTATAATGTATGTAACGATAAATGCCAAACAAATCCTATCTGGTGTTATAGGGCCATTTAAAATTTCAAAGGTTCAGAACCTAATCTTGGCAACCAGGATTAAATATACACAATGTTCACATAATATGAACCCTTTTTTGCATAAGGGTCATGTTATCCTAGTTAAAATAAACAATGCTGAAATAATTTTTTGCAATATTGCAAATGTTACTTGTTTGTGAATAAATATTTATAACAACATTTTTGTATCATTATAAATTTATTCAGATTAGCAGAACCACCGATTTTTTTCATAGCACTTAGTTTCTAAAAAAAGTTAGTTTTTGAAATAAGTATGTTGAAATGAATATCATACTTACTGTTTTTTTTTTAGATACATGCAGTTTTGAACTTTGAAAGTGATTTTTCTATAGGACATTTTTTTTACACTTCTCTTCTAATAGAAGTTCTTTGGCACCAAAATTTTGAAATTCGCTAGAAAAACTGATTTAACTAAACTTATTTTGTTAAAACATAATTTTTATGTGTACACGTTTTAAAATTTGATTTTTCAACCACTTCGTTAAATCCAACGTTTATTAATTTTTGTTTTAGAACAAGTTTTTTTTTAAATTTTTTAGAAAGATTAGTTCGTTTTTATGCTCGTCATAAAAAAAAGTTCGAATGTTCAAATATTACAAGAAAGAATTAATAATCAGCTAGACCCAGATAAAAAATTTAGATTAGTTAAAATAAAAGTTGTGTAACGATGTCTTCTGCACAATATATGTATGTACATTATATCAATTAGGTAATTACAATAGTAAGCTGGATGAAATATGTGCAAAGATAAAATTTTTAGTGTTCTATTTGGAAGCATAGAATTTTAAGGGTATTGTGCTATCCTAAATCTAATTTTGTATTTTAACTGCTCTATTGATATTTCTATACTACAAATATTTAAGTAAATTACCAATCTCAATACCGGATGGTTGCGGTGCGATAGAAATTAATCGGAACTGAATGTGCCATAATTTGATCAAGCAGAATTCCTTATTACAGGCTATTGCTCGGAGGGTGCAGACAGGGACAGGTCGTTCAGCACGGACTCCTCCTTCATGAGGTTCCGGACGCTGCGGAAAGTGGTCCAGCAGCCGTCGACGACCGAGGAGAGCTTGTCGTGGATACCGGAGCAAACAAACCAGATTATTGTCCAGGACCATAGCACCGTGAATCAGGCACCGAAACCGAGCTCGAGCACCCCGATCCAAGTACATCACATTTTGACTGGTGCGGGGGTTTCAGGTGCAGGGGGTGGTGGGGGAACAGGTGTCCCAGGTGCTTTAATATCGTCAACGCCCCCAATTCCACCGGCGAGGAGAGCATCGTCATCATCATCATCAACAGGAGCAGCAGGAGCAGCAAAAACAACAGCAGCGAGTCCGCCGACGTCCGCTTCGGCGTCTGTGGACAGTGGGGCGAAGCCTCCGGAGGATGGGTATCTATCAGTCCCAGCCCCAGTGATAGCGGCCTCCAGTAGTTCGGACACTCTGACCGGTAAGCGAATTCGAATGATTTCCAGCATCCAGGTCTTGATCTGGCTAACAAAATGATTTTTGCTTACCAACAGAAAACACCCCGAGTGGACCCTCATCCCCGTCAAATCTGAGTTCGGTCACCCTTGTTGGATCGACGGGATCCGGTGGTCAAGATAAGTTGGATGAAACAACACCTACAGATGATACAACAAAACATTTCAAATATACCCGGGCCCCAACTAGCCCCCTGCCCGAACGTGTGCATCCCAAGCGAAGGGGTGTCGAAAAAGACAGTGACCAGCAGATTGAAAAGACAGTTTCAGGAGGTGGTGTCCAGGGTCAGGTCGTCACTTGTCATGCTCCACCTACGCAATCGCTCCCAACCGTGACGACCACCCTGTGCGAGAATCAAACTGCACCGGCGAACATTCCGACTAAGCACGACATCACAAGTCCATCATCTAGCAAATTACCAACGACGTCCATTTCGCCGCCCAAAGTGAATCTGCTAATCGACCGGCGCCCCAGCGCTGGAGCAAATGTGATACCCCATGCAGCGCTCTGCCAGCACCGGCATAGTCTGCAAATTAATGGCGACGGCGGCGTCTACCGGGTAAGTTGGGGCTCCGCTTCCGGTGGGCCCCACATTCCATGAAAACCATCACCAAACACCGACACAAAACTCCAGCTGCACCCTGTTTTTGTAGGGGTGTAATGGACTTTTATTGAATTTTATTATGATTTATGAAATGAGAACCACCGATCCGTTCCCCGGTCTCCAAAAATTGGGAATATTTATCGTCCAATGTCCAGGATCTCTCGAAAAATTCAATAAAAGTCTGATAAATGCTGGTCTCCCGGTATTAATGTTCGCCGCATTATCGGGGACCTCCAATTTTAATTGGATTCACAACAAAATTTTTCGCATTACACCCTTTCACTCGCCAGTAAGATGGTAAATAAAATTGCAGTATATGGCACAAATTTGGGTCACTCTGCAGCACCAATTTACAGAGGGTACTTAATTTTTTACATTTAAAGTCCCAAAATGAGAAGCGTGACCTATTGTTTTATTTATTTTCTTGTAAGAAATGAATTAATCGGCGTAGAACAAAAAAAGGTCATTTGGTCACTTATTTTATCCTTAGCCTCTTTTCAAACGATTTTTTGAGTCACTCATTCAAGAGTCGTAGATCAGAAAATGTATTTGTTAATTTTATTTATTAATTTTAAAAGAAAATATGCTATTATGATAAAAAAAAACCTTAATCTTCGGTTTTATATATTCAAGATAATTATATATCATAATAAAATAGGAAATATATTAAGACTTTAAAATATAGTTTACGATGCAAGCTGCAAAAAATTTTAGTAGGGCGAAATAAACATCTTTATCGCTTTAAAACCTTACCTCAATTTAGCATTATAAATTTTTGGTACATTTGGAACATATTTTTATATCAGTCAATACTATTTGTAATTAAGCTCGTTCAGTACTACAAATTAAATAATCAATTAAAAAGAGGAACTTTAGCAAAACAGAATTATCTGGAAACAATTGAAATTTTAATGTGATCCCAGGGATTGAGGGTGGTGAATTGGGGATTAATCTGGTGGGAAAATAGTCAGCTATGATAAACGATGTACAATACCAATTTTTTTTTTTTTTAGCTTTTTGAGGTATCGAGCACTAAAAATTTCAACCGCTCTACAGTGAAAACAAAGAAAATTGAGAGGATTTTCTTTTTTGTCCATTTTCAACTCAGTATAGCAAAATGTAAAAATAATTGAAATTAAAATATGTAAATTCTTTCCGAATAATGCAAAAAAGGTTAATCTGATAAAAAGCGAATTCCCCTAAATACGTACATATATTGATTTTTATTTAACAAAAGCAATTTCTATTACTATTGATCCACTATTCAGTAAATTTTGGAATTCCGGAAATAATTAGTGTAGTCGATGCTTTTCATATTTTATTCGTACCGCACAAGAGTATAAAACAAAATTAAACGGAAATTAGTTTTGAAATCGTATATAACTTTATTGTTTGAATTTAATTTTACACAAGTTCATACGGAATGATTATATGCATACCTAGTGTTATTTAACAGTTAATCAGTTTCGTATCAGACTTTAATGAACATTTTATGATTCATATTTATAAAATAATCCATTTTAAATGTTTATTCTCGTTATTGATATAAAATATGGATATAAATTTTTATTAAACAAAGTCATATGAATAGTAATTTATATATATTTATTACATATCAAAAAGGTAATTTTTTTAACTGTATAATATATCATAACTATTGTTATCTATATATTTGAAAGTGGATAAACTTTTAAATGTAATTCTATCTATTCAGTTACTATTAACGGTCTAGAGAATGTTAGGATTGTGTGAGGGAGAAGTTTTTCTATTATAACTTTTACTTTATTCTGTTATAATTGGATATATGTATGTATAAGTATTTGAAAACCCAGTTGTAAATATATTGTATTAAACTGGCCGTAAAACAGGTCCTTGTGAGGCTCTTGCTGGAATATTTCTATCTATGAAAGATTCAGGGGTAAAAGTAACAACTATCATTTTGCGAAGCTATATTAAATCAAAAGGTGATTAATTAGGTATATTTGTCACTCGTAACTTTTATTTTTTGGAAAGATAGTTTTTCAAATTTGTATTTAGCAATAGCACCCTATCATAGCTTTAGCATCTCGTATTCCAAATTTTGCACAATTGTGTTACGAACCCGTCTACCGAATGAAATCATTTTTGAAATAGGCTTAATATTTATGAGTTTTATATTTTAAAAAGTATACATTCATACATATGGGTGTAGATTGGTAATTTAAAAAAAGGCCATTTAATGCAATCATCCGTGTCGTTTGTGCACCGAAGGACCGATTAAGAGAAAAAAAAAAAATAAAAAAATCCCAGAAAATCCAGGGAATTTGAAAGGATTGCGATTATTTGCATTTGAAAGCACCTGAAAACCATTCCCTTGCACTGTATCCTTTTACCTGTCTTTGTTTTAAGAAGGCCTGATTTACTGACGAAAAATTTATTGGTAGGGTGCTCCAGGAGACAATAAAACTTGAAGCCGTGAACTATCTCCCACGCTACCTGGGGGTGCTTGGCGAAATAGCGCCATTACGAGAAAGTTTCACATAAAAACAGATATTTATTACCTTCCGTAGGAAAAAAGAGCGCAATATAAAAAAGTGGGTGGGTGGATGTGTCCCAAACCATCACCCCCTACCTGTATTACGATCTGGAGACCTAACGAATGCGTCTTTTGCGAAAATAAATAGGTTGGCAAATTTATCAGTCCCACCCATCCCTAAAGGTGCTTGGGGGGATGGGATGGTTTGTGATTATATGTGACGGAAGAGGTTGTAATTCATTTTATGCTGAATATTTGAGTATAGCCGTTCAATGCAAATTAACACGAAGTGTTTTCTTCCATTTTCTAGGGATCCGAGAGGGGTAGCCCCCGGCTCCCCCATAAGACTGTTAAAACGCCTGAGAAGCAGAAGAAGAACTCTTTCTGTTCCCCGCAACGTGAGCCACCCCGGTAAGTATATTATCATTTTACATTCCCGCAGTTTCCTATAGACCTAAACTTTTCGAATGAATGTCTCAATTATTTTCCAGGAGATTCTCGGAAAGTGATGACGACATGGCTTCGTCAATTTATACAACGCCCAGAGGCTCGTTAGGTGGCACGTCCCTCGGCACAATATCGTCCAGAGCTTCGATGCAGCATGATGCTATAACCCATTGCTCCAGTAAAGTTGGAGTTGTAATCACATCCTACAGACAATCGCACCGCAGGTACGTGTCCCTTTACACTCTAAATATATTTTCTATCTACAGTCTGTAGATGCGAAATTGTTCCACAATTTGAGAAGTGGAAAGCCTAATCGGAGCCTATGTTAATTTGTGCCGTGTTTCGATCTAAAATTAGATAATTTTCAATTTGATTGATCCTCGATCATGGGTCACTTGACCAATTGGCGGCATTATCCGGCTCACCTTTATTCAAAGTGTAAAGGGATGAAGCCGTGCATAGGTTCGGCATTGTCGAGTTTACTTCTGAACGACCCCGCGGAGATTTCAGCATCCAACCGGGGTGCGGTATGCGGGGTTCGGTCGTATGTTGTCAAATTACGTCGTTTGTATTCATTTGCAAGTACATGCAATTGCGACGGTTGCCGCCACTCCGTGACATGAATGCGAACCCAGCTGTCCGTCCGATTTATATCAGCAAAAATTATTATATTTGACCCACATGTGGCGGGTAAACGGTGCGCGAGCAATTCGCAACAGACGGATTACACCCCCAAAAACCCCTAGAGGCTGCTATAAATCCAAGCTGGAATCTCTCGGGGGGATGAGAGTCGAGTCCGCTTGACTGTCGATGGGTTTTTAGACTGTAAATTTGGAAAGTTGCGAAAACAACAGGCACTCGCATTTAGGGCGATATGTGCTGAATTGAGTGTCATTGAGGCCGCCTGTTCGTGAGTGGAGTTTTTAAATGAATTTAGCCCTCTCTAACCAGCAGAACGCCTAATACAACAAATACCGGTTTGCCATTGTTCACTTGAAAATTTTCGAGTATAAACACTGACCCCCTAATATTCCTAAAATGTTAAATGAATACAAATGTCATGTGAACTCACATGTTGATTAACCGCACCCGAACGCTCTATATTGTGGGTGAAAATATTTTCTGGGTGATTCACCAAATTAAAATAGATCCAATTGTCTCGTCCACAACACCAAAAACAAATTTCCCTAAATTTTATTTGGCTCTCAATCCCAGAGCTAAACGTATATATCGTGGGAAAATCAGTCAAATTAGAAAATATCGTGTTTTGTCTGGATGGATGCTGATTCTCAGATAGTAGTTGTATTTTGTATTTCAACACACTATCGAGAGTCCATTCATTTCCATTTCATATGCCATGTTTACAAGGCAACTGCCCATCAATGAACCGCTTTGATTTGGTGAACTGAAAATTTTCCATTGTTTGTAATTTTGGGCCTACCATGGTCAAAAAGGTTTCGGATGCAACTAATTCATGGTCTAACGTCAATATTATTTGCCAGGCAATTCGAATTAGAATTGGGTGATTTTGAAAAGATTACTTGTTTCAATCAGATACACTGAATTGAGGCTTTTGTTTTTCATCTATTCCCTCGGCTTATGTGGGAAAATGTGATCTATTTCAATGCTGTCACGAAAATTTTCATTACTCATCCCCATGAAATTCGTGTTTTTAGCATGGGGCGGACATTGTACAAAGGATAAAGACCCAATTGAAATTTTGTTTACAGCGTAAACCCTAACAAATACAATTTCGACATTTCAATGATTGCCGAACCGCTTTTATTTTAAATTATTGTTAAGGAAAATATATCACAGTGCAATCTTCTACAATTGAACTCTTTTAATTTGTATATTAATTTTAGTTTATTTGAAAGTTTTATCTTTATTATTCATATATCTTTTCTTAATTTTATATAATAAGAAATGAATCAAACTATAAAATAGTAAAAGAAGTCAAACTAGTACATATATTGTTATGAACTGTGTGTGCTTTTCAAAAATTGGTTGGTTTGGAATGTACAAACAAAACTGAGAAAATAAATCAATTTTTTATGAGTTTTTCATTGGTGCGGCCAACTATAAATTATTTTATTCTTTTTCCTATAAGTAAACACGTACATTTTATAAATGGTGGTTCGATTTCTGTATCTGTTGATCAATAAAATAAATAAACTCGAAAAATAATGTAAAGAAATTCATACTACAACATTATTTCATGAATATTTCATTTTATCATCATTAATTTTAATTAGTTAAATTATGTAAACGGATTTTATTTTATTTGGTTAAGGGTTTTTTATGTATTAATTTTTACATTATGTATACAATTTTGGTGTGAAGCCACCAATCAAATCATTGGATAAACGCGTAAAAATTTGCAGTGAAAAAAAAATTCAAAGAGGTAAAGTGACAGTAATAACTTTAGTTAGCATTTACCTACATATGTACATATGTAGGTATGTACATATCAAGGTTTAACGTAAATTTTTTAGTTGAAACTCAGATACTATAAATTTTGGACGTTTTATTAAATTTACGTAATTCTGACAAGTTTGTCGATATCATTTGAATCGATTGATTGATTTTTGAACATTCGGGTATTCAAGAAGTCGGATTTTAAGCAAATTTATGTTGTTCTTTTAAAATATATTTTTTCTATTCTAAGTTATGTTTTAATGGTTATAATATCCAAAAATATCATAGCAAACATAAAAGTTTACTCCAGTTTGCTTAATAAAGTTAGAGTTCTCAAAGCGACTCTAGGGAAGTGAAATGTAACTGAATTTCCCAAATTCTAATAGAACTGCAGATTACGATGTACTTCTGCATGGGGGCACTTATAAACAAATTTCAGACAGACCATCTGAACAGTGGCCAACGAGCAGTGTTAGTTCCTCTCCATCTGGGAGGTTATATAAAAAGCCATTTAAACTTTTCCTGTGAAATGAAAAAAATCACGCTTAATAACTGCAGACCCGGTTAACCCCAACCCCATTGATTTATGGGACAGAACCATAGACCTGGACTTGGACCTGGACCCATATCCTGTAGGGCGGGGATCGCATACAATTTTGAGCGCGGTCAGGAAAGTTGTTTTTATTTCGTAAAATCTTGAACTTCTGGCATCGTTTGGGGGAGGGTAGAAAGTCGTCGTGGCGCATCTGCAGCTTTTAATCCGATAGTGGCGAACAGAGGAGCATCCCTCTGGATCTCTGAGTGAATAAAGAGGCAAAGGCACCGGATGTGATTTTGCTGGGTAAACTTTTAATTGAGTTGAACACAGTGCCTGCATTCGAAACAGTCAGTGCCACTTAAGAGAAGCATCATATAATACAAAACCCAGCAGCATCCCGATCCCGCTGTGTCTAAGGAAATGTTCCCTGGAGTCACGACGACGTCGTCCTGGAGTTCGAAGGAAGAAACTTGACTTCCTTGCCGACGGCGGCGTCGGAGCAGTCAGCCGGCGATATAATGAAAATTGAAGAAAAAATAAAAAAAAGATAGGACAGTGGAGCTGAGCTGAAAGCGAAGATTAACTCAATCAGCAATTGCAAACAATCAGGGGAGCGGAATAGGGCAAGATGCATCTCGAAAGCCAACTGCCACAACATTCCAAGACAAGGAGGGATGCTCCCCAGGAAAACTCTGGCTCGACGTCCTCCCATAAATTATCGCATGGGAGCCATGCACTGGTTGCGGCCGGCTGGGGCCACATTAGAACGTGTGGGTGGCCCCGGGATGCATAGGCATAATCCCAGAAGGAAATCAAAGCAATAAAGATTTCAACAGACCACCAGAGGCCCCATTATCATAAATAATAACTCCTCACAGTGACGGGATATGAAAAGCAAATCAGGGCGGCCGGGGCGGAAGGAACCATCCATCAGCCTGGCTGCGGCCGATTGCACTCATTACGGTGAGAAATGGCAAAAATACGGTCGCATTTCATCCATTCCCACCGGCCGCGTTAACCACTTTCCTGTGGTATTATTGGCTTAATTTTTTTTTTTTAGCTTTTAATTAATTGGGACACATATCCAACAAACAATTTTTGTTATTTTCAAGGTTCCAAGAACCCTGGATCACTTTGTTGTCTATCTGCTTGTCTGCCTATTAATGTATATGTATATCTATCTATTTATCTCTTTTTCTTAGAAATAGAGGTTTCGGGTTAAAATTAATACCAAATACTTAAGTGTATAGTGTAGTACATCTAAAGAATTCAAGTTTCTAGCTTAATGCAAAAAAAAAAAAGATATGGTCTTTCAATAGATCAATAAAAGTTTTTGCATTCACTGCGCACCCATTTTGATCAAACATAAATATATCAACCATAACCATAAATATATGTACATATGATTTTATATAATATATGTAGGTCTATAACTTCGGCAATAGAAAACGAATTTTGTTTTAACATTTTAATGACATATTCTACACATTTTTAGTATTCTTAATAAGCAAAAGAAAAAAAAAACGAATCAATTTTTTCTTTTCAAAAAAGTAGAAATATCCCTTTAATTCAGTTTAGCACTATATTAAAGTGTCTTAAAATTAAAAATATAAGAGTTAATGCCCTTTGGTGTTTGCGTGTCTACGCCTCTGACAGCCGACCCTGCGGCCAGCCCCTAGCTACGACCCTGGTCGAAGCAATAAGGTTTTCAACAGACCACGAGACCCTATTATCGTAAATAATAACTTCTCAGAGTTTGGGGGATATGAAAAGCAAATCAGGGGCGGCCGGGAAGGAAGAAACTATCCATCAAGCCTGGGCTGTGGCCGATTGCACTCATTACGGTGAGAAATGGCAAAAATAATCCGCATTTTCCCCATCTTTCCGGTCGACCGTCGACCGCGTGCCATTTCTGTGGAAATTTGATAATAAAATCATTTTCCCACTTAAATGGAGCCCGGTCGGGATTTATGCGCCGCCACTGGTGGCGGAGGAGCGCGCCAAGCTTCGCTTTATTAAAAAGTCATAAATAAGTTCATGAACTCGACGGCGGGCGCCTTTGATACAATTTTCTTCCCTATTGGTCGTAATCCCGGGGAAATTTCCTTATGGCAAGAGGAATTGAGTGCAATTACTTCCTTTTCTCTGGTACCACCGGGGGGTGGGATCCCACCCTTCCCCGTCCCATTTTGCCCGCCGACGACTGTTCGTAATGGAGAGCTTAGAATAATGGCACGCGCATTTGGCCCCTAATTACTGATAAGTGCCGCGCAATTTATTTCTCGTTTCATTTCATTTCATCCAGAGGCTAAATCGAAGGAGGCAACCTTCTTCGATGTTGTTGTCGTCGTCGCCGCCACCACCGCCGCCGCGTGCCGTGTGCCGCGATATAAAACCGCGACGGTACTGTTACAGCACTGCTGCAATGCAAAAACGACGACTGTGACATAAAACTTTTGACTGGAGATCTGAAAGTCTCTGTGAGAGTTCCTTCACCATGCGAAGGAACTTAAACAGTTTTGCAAAATTGTTTATCGCCTTAAGTGGGGCTGCCAGGATATGCTTGGGGCTCCGCTTAGAGCCCCCAACGACGACAACGACTATGACGACAAAGACGACGCTCACCCAGCCAGACTAAGTTTTTCTTGGGAGTTGGAAGAAGTGAGCTCCTTCGGGCGAGAGTTTTTAGCATTTTTAGTGCGGGAAAAATTTCAAATGGGAAAACTTTCCTCGAAAAAAGGCTCACTCAGTTTGCTTCAGGGCCTAGCTGGGCGGGATCGGTTATGTTCTTGATGACTCGAATATTTCTGATTTATCAAAATCCCTGAAAACGATAAGGAGTCAGTTTGTTGCCTTCTGTTTGTTGTGCTGGGGATCCTGAGATATGTGATTTCAATGGGGTCGGTTTCGTTTTGATGCCATTGAACCTTTCAAGGGAAATTTTACCATAAATCGAGAGAGAGTGATTTGGGTGTTTTTTTTTCGTCTAAGTTACACAAAAGATATATTTGCTTGAAGAAGAAAATGAGAATATTTGAAAGGTGTTAGGAAAGATTACAAATCATTTTTATATACATAAATACATACATACTATATGTATATCTCTTTCAAGTTTAACCGAGTATTATATTTTAAGGTTGAGCTGATTTTCCTTAATATTACAGCAAACATTTTCATTGAACATTTTAGGAGTTTTACAGTCTCAAATTGTAATATGTATATTGTATTGTTATTTTTCTTTATTCTGATACTTTTTGATTTCGAACATAGGTTTAAGAGGCTTGTGGCTATCGTTCTGATCTGATTCAAATCAAAATTCCAAAATCTCCAGAAACGGTACGAAATTCAAAAAGGGCTAACAGATTTTCCACTTTCTTTTTGTCTTTTAGAGCCGTGATTTTATATACATATATATACATATATGTATGTATATGTTTCCCAAACACTTTAAGCGTGAGTTTATTCTATTCTAACAATTTTTAAATATACAAGTACATGCAAGTACTGCAAGTAAAACTCATTTTCTAGGGCAGAAATGATGAAGAGGTTTACATAGAGTTATTTTAGAGGCTTCAGAATTTATCGAAAAATTTAAGAAGAATAATAAATTTTTAAAGTAAACACAGAAGAAATCCCTCTTAAATTGACTGAGTAAGAACATTAATTTTGAATAGTTACCATTTTGGCGAGAAAAATTAGGTTTTTTTTAAAAAAAAAAAAGTACCAACCACCCAGATTTTTGGCTCTGGCATTTTTATGTCGTAAAAGTCCTCAAGTGCCACAAGAAATATTTTGATTTTTACTAATATTCTACTATACTCAAATAGGTAATAACAGCACAAATAAAAAGTCAAATTCAAGTAAACTATAAAAAATTAAACACAATGTGTACGATTTAATAATTTGTTCTTTAAAAGTTCTTTCGTATTAAACTTGGTTAATTTGTTTTTTTTTAGTTTATTGGGCTATAACAAAAATATTGCATTTACTCAAAAATCTGAAGCACTTAGGCTCTGTTCTAAAATGCTCATAAAATAAGTTCTGTATTAATATGTTTAAATGGTTTATTGTGGTTTTAGGGCATGGAATCAGATGCCATCGTAAAGAGATTACTTTATTTTATGTTATTTTGAAATTGAATGATTAAAACAATATGTATTCCGCATGCGCCAATTTGCAAAATATATCGTTGAAAATATCACCCTTGATATTTTGTT
Organism: Machimus atricapillus; assembly: GCA_933228815.1. Lineage (NCBI taxonomy): Eukaryota > Metazoa > Arthropoda > Insecta > Diptera > Asilidae > Machimus > Machimus atricapillus. Next base: position 12,936,179 of record OW121785.1, read on the forward strand.
GTGGCAGCATTCTCGGGAAAGGAAGGTAGCAGAAGAGTTTATGTGCCAAGACAAATATTTATTTTCGGTCCAGCTGGGATTCTGTGGTTGTGTTACGGCTCCAGCGAATTTGTATCTATTTAATCCCTTGAGATCGGAAAATATATAAGAGGGGTAGTTGCATTCAACCCTCCGAAGCCGAATGACCCACTCGAAAAACCTTTTGACCTGCTGCGAGTGATGCTAATTCCCATTAGTCGCCGACAAGTTAATGTCCTCGAGTTTGGAGTTGTGTGTCGAGATGTTAATTGACCCTTCTTGGGAACTGTCTCCGGCGGGCATGAGCCCCCAAGAGTAAAACGGCCCAATTGCTATAGTGCTTATCAATTTGTTTGAGCAGGCCCCGCCGGCGGTGGTGGCCAGAAATTGGGGCTTCATGGGGCCTTTTGTGTGAAAGCATCCATAAATAAGGCTAAACCCGCTCATAACCAAACATAATTAGGTGCGCCCATAAAGAGGACAGCAAACACTGGCGGATATTAGTGATATATTGATAATAGATAAGGACCTGCCATCATCATCGCCCTGATCCTTTCCGAAAACCACTAATCCGGGCGGCCAGTGGGTCCATGGATGGGTGCTTTTGATAGTTAGATGTGTTTGGAGTTTGGATAGTCTGTATGGCCTGGACGCCCGCCCGGAGACCTACTTAACTTAAACTCTTGCACAGACCGTCTGTCTTCTCTTCCGCTTCATCTGCAGTACTCATATCTAAAATTCTGATTTTGTTTGCCTCCTTTCTGGATGATGGATGTTAACTGCCTGCCCTATTTTGTGAACATCGCTCGTGTTCTATCGTTCGTTATTGGAATGATGTTCTAAACGGTAATATTAATTTTAATTGTCGTCATCACTGGAATGAAAATAACTATGGAATGATCGTCATTATGTTTAATTGATAATAAACGATGTTGTCATGCACCCAAAACAAACTATGCCCTACTAATCTCAAAATCGGAGAAAATTTTCATCCTCCTCTTCTACCTCTTCATAAATTGTTCACGTAAACATTTCGCGCAGTATGGGACCAGACCCGCTTTGGTAAGTCTTGAGACGTTTCACATACTTAGGCTATGATGTATGCGATGTATGCTTGCTTATATAGTCCCTTAGTCTTTAGTCGTTTAGACTTAGAGCTGCTGTTTGTTTATGTGATACTATGCTGCTTTTACGCGCTCCTTACACCCTCACCCTTGCACCAACCCCCCCTCGCCATCTGTCCGTAGATTCATCCCACTTCTGAATAAATTTCCCGAATGGAGCATGCTTCTACATAACACGAAAATGCCTCCTCACTCCTCCGTTCCACGAAGGTGTTTGTGCAAATTATTAAAATGGTCACACGGAGGAGATTTATACCCGGCACTAATTCAACTAAGAACACCCTCACCTATATAGAAATCTAGAAACCTCCCCCCCCTCTACTTTCCCTTTGCGCGTTCATGCACTCCCTTAATTTATTTATCAACGGTGAGCACAAGTTAACCCAACACGGCGAACCATTTGCAAATTTTATTAGAGCGCAAAACTTTGGCAATTTTCTTTAGTTGGATACTTCTAGCTTGGTACCCTGTAGACACTTTTTCTAATTAGTTTGTTGTTTTGTTTACCTCCTGTTCGCTAATTACGCGGCAATGGCTAAAATTTATTTATATTTTTTTAAGTTGTATACAAGAAAATAATGTTATGAGGAAAAATTGTTCTGAAATAATCAGAGCATGTGACCTCGTAATACTACTTTTAAAATAAATTACACTGCTTAACAAAATTTTAAAAATTATGAAATTGTACATGTACATAGAAGCAAGTCAAAGACTAATTATAACAGTTTTGGGTTGCTGAACACGATAGCCATTTCGAAAGGCGAAACATGACAGGCTCTTCTTTTTAACAACGTTTAACTTTATGAAAATTTATATAAAGTTTAAACACTTTTGAACAATTTTAAAAAGGCTTGTAAGAGTAACCTCCATTTTATACATATTAGAGTATATATTAGAAAAATGTTAACGTAAATTTCTCGATGTGTAAAGTAGTTCTAGTAAAACAAAACGTGACTTGCACTTTGAATATTCTTCATATTTTATTTAGAATGCGTTTAATTTATGAGAGTGAAATGTATGTATATGCTTTTAAATGTATAATTCTTACTGTTTGATTTTTTTGATATTTTACACTTTTTGCAAATTGCTAGACGACAAATAAGATTTTAGAAAAAGTGCTAATAATTTTGGAAAGGTGATGTTTTATTAGTTACAATAATTGTCTCTTTTAAAAAAGAAATAAAAAAATACGAGAACCACTACACATAGTATATGTTAGATGGAGAAACATCATTTTTATATTATGAGCTTGATTATTATTATCCCCGAAAGACAACCGAATTTCTTTGAAACATTAACTTTCTTGTCTAAAAGAACGTCGAAATCTTAATTTGAATGAAGTAATCTTGGAAAAATATTCTCTCATCATTAATATTTTATATTAAGAAAATAAACTGGGCCCTTCCGAAAAAAAATCCATAATGTATCAAATCTTTCGAAGAAATAGCCTTTTATAGTGCAAATTTCCTTTTTACCAGATAATTTTAAAATTGGGTGCCTATCATACTCTCAAGAAAACAAATTTAGAAAATAATTTGCCTTTTTTTTTTAAATATAACACCAATTAGTTTCCGTAAAGGAAACATTTCTTTGTGTTCGAATTTTTGTTTAAAAAATCCTCCTTCTGTCTAATTGCTTTAGATTCAAAGAAAATTCCGAGATAATCGTGATTGCGCTGCTTCGAAGCGAGAAATTTAAGTCTTGAATAGTAAATAAAAATCTAAAAAGGCATTTTGATCAATTCATATACCTATTATTATTATTATTTTAAAACTAAAGATGACTCTATAGACTAAGGTGTATATGTTTTGAAAATAAATAAATAAATTTTCTTTCAGGAAAAACGACAAATAAATTTTCAGAATATTCAAACTTACCTCTAGCTTGATTTCGAAATCTATATTTTGAGATTTAAATGAATTTAAAGAAAAATTGTAATATAAGCTGAATTTAAACCGAAATTAAAGTAGTGCTCAGCAACACTAAATTAATAAAATTGGATAGTTTTTTATAGCCATTGTCTCATTTTGTCTGCAACTTTTTCCCACTTTAATATTTTCCCTTGCTCCCCACAAACCAGCTGTGCCCTTTCTCTTGTAGTGAAATATTTAGTTTAATCGATGCACTCAACGATTTTTAGCACGAATCCTTTACGCTGTGCTACGTCCAATCGTAGAATTATTAAAAATTAAAATCTTTTACCAGTCCCCTTGTTTGTAATTAATAATAGAATAGTGACTGCATGGCTATTTGATTCATTTATTTTAGTCCATTAATATTAAAGTATTGGTGGAAATAATCTATGTTACTCTACCAAAGGTTTTTCCTCTACTCCTGTGTTCCCGTCGTCCATCGGATGTAAAACATAATCCCTCCACTTTTCCAAATACACCGCATCCAAATAAACCACTTTTGAGCACTTTATGGCCGGCACGTTGGTCGGTCTGGCTTCAATAGAGTGGTACCACACACAAGTTGGAATTTTGTTAATTAATTTTTTTATATATATTTCTTTTTTTATTTTTAGCAAAAATCCTCAAATATTGCTGGATATATGTTCGTTGTTGTTTTCAATTCCGATTTCAATTTTTGCGAATATTATTTACTTTCCACAAATGATTTTTCGCCAACTAGATTTTTGCTGCTTTTCGGAAGGTTTGGGGATTATTTTTCTGAACAAAATCCCCGACCTGTTGGAAAATTTTTGATTTGCGCTTAAATACGCTCTCCCTGAATAGGAAAAATTGAAGCACCGCTGGCTACACCCCACCTTTTACATAGATATCAGACTTAAATCCGCTCACTGTGTATATATATATATATTGTTTAATTAATTGTAAGGGTACCTTCACTCCGTAGAGTAGTGGTTTTGATTTTCAATACCTTCGGCAATCCATCGATTTATATATATTTTTTTGCGGCCCTCTCTATTCACTTGATTCAGCAGAAAGGTATATGCAAATGTAGGTCCATGTATTTTTATCCCCGTTTTGTTGTAGAGTGAAATACATACAGAAAATCCACCACAGTGCGTACTTTAGAAAATCAATGAAAAATATATAATTAATAATCGTAGAAACACCCCATGCACCTCATGTGTAGTTAAATTCCATAGTGAATTTAAAAAGATCCTAAACGCTTTTTGTAGGACGACCAAGTTGCGTTGGGCGTCATAAAAACCCTACAATTTTATTTATAAATAAAAATATATATATAGACCATATATAATTTTTTTTTTTCGAGATCATCAAAGAAAAGTGCTTCCATTTATTTTGTGACATTTATTAATATATTTTCTATTTTTCAACAGGAGCAGCACTTCAACAGCTGCGGCGGCCTTTGCAATCGCTACCTCAGCTTCTAGTAACCCTCGGGATGAGCCCCCCGAAGTAGAAGCTAGGAACCGAAAAGAGTCCGTGGTTAGTTCGCCTGCGACTATGCGTGTCTTAAACGTACTGAGGTAAGTTGTTTTTATATACCCAGTAAAGAAAGAGCGGTACAAGAAGGTATAATTTTTATTTTAATATTCAGTAAGTAATTTTTCATGAAATGAATCACATTTTCGGTTTAAAAACTCGTTATAAATAAACTGTCATCAAATTCCAATGATGGGCAATAATCGATAAAATATCCATTTTAAGTTAAAAATGGTCACAAAATCACATCAATTTGTCATGATTTTTAATTTTTACCAATATAAACTATAAAGCTTGAACTTTAAACATTTTTGGATTAAGTTTAATAACTTTTCGGAACAAAATTGTAAAATATTATATAACTTTATTACATTTATAAAAATGTCTTCTTTATTTAAAATATTCAGTGAATTCACTTCAATATATCGACGGTTTACAAATAAAATTTATATTTATATTTTTTAATTATTCATTATATTCTATAATCACACCTGGAAAATCGAGCAAATTTTTTTTTTGCTTTTACGAATATCGACATTTCATGCCCATTATGTGGTAATGAGGACAACAAATGAAAAATAATATTTGTACAATACAATTTTATCATCGACGATATACGAAAAAATAAATAAAAGCTTTTCACTGTATTCCTAAAGTTATAAATCCTTTTATATAAATTACCTCCAAATTCTGGTTGAAGGCGTTTATTTTTTCAAATTGATATAAATTTTTGGTTTATTGATTTAACAAGCAATAATTTTTTAATAATTAATAAAAAGGTATTTTAAATTGTTATGAGTAATAAATATTAAAAGCTTTATTGCAAATTAAATGTATATGAAGTTAATTTATTACTTAATTATTCTTTATTAATTTAAAATATGTATATAGCATTTTGAGATTTAGATATGTCGAAATACATTTTTTAGTTTGCATTTATGTTGAATATAATTTTTATTTTAGCTTTATGTAAATTAATGCCGTCGTCCTAGACCTTAGTTTGAACTTAAAAGAAAACTCATAAAATTTAAGCAGCTGTGGGTTGTACCTAATATTTGTGGTTCAGAATTTTTTCCTTTTGACTATATTTTTCTATGTGGAAAAAGTTCCTCATGAGGGAATGCTTGTCGACCTTTTTTGTTGGTTTTTTTTTTTTTTTGGTATATATCACAAACAGGAAATTGTCACGAATGTCTCCCAGCGCCGAGAGCTATTTTGTGAGTAAATAATAAACAAATCTCTTTCATCTCTTTGTCCCCACAGGCATTGGGTTTCAAAGCATTTCCAAGATTTTGAACAGGATGCAACCCTACGCTCACAGGCAATAGCATTTTTAGATGATATCACATGTAGTCCTAACTTACTGCCATCTGAGCACCGGGCTGCATCCCAACTACTGAGGCTATTGTGCCGAGAGGACCTTGATACAGGACTCCAGAAGCTGGATGTAATCCTTTCACCACCGACGGTAATTTACAAGACTCACTCAATAACCCTCGGGGTTGAGTGCCAAAAGAAAAAAATATATATATTTTGATCGGGATCGATTTAATGTCATCCACAGGTCCCAAGCAAGGAGAGCATCGAAACTCTTTCAGCCCTGGAAATTGCCGAACAAATGACATATTTGGATCATCAAATATTCCAGGCAATCCGGAGCGAGTAAGTATAAAATATAGACCCATCTCCATTCCCTTTTTTAAGTCGAAATCCCAAAAAAAAAAAAAAAAAACAAATCTCGACGCTAATCCGCTGTAAAAATATTTTCGATTTTACCAGAGAGTTCCTTGGTCAGGCCTGGATGAAGGCCGACAAGAAGGAGCGGGCGGAACACATCATCCTGATGACGAAGCGATTCAACGACGGATCACGACTAGTTTCGTCGGAAATTATTTCGAGGTGGGGTCTGATCCCTTTTAGGGTTAATTTCAAGGAATTTTCCTCGATTCTGTATAGACCACCATCAGTAAAAATAAACATTGGAAAACCCATTTTTTTGAACGAGTAACGAATTTTTAATCTGCTTTAAAGATTGTGCTCTTTAATCAAGAAGCTTAAGATTTTTATTTAAAAAAAAGTGTTGGGACAAGTTGCCTTTTTTACTTTTTAGGGAGTAAAAATGGTTTTTGCACAATATTTCTGTTCCGCTTTATTGTTAGGGGTAAAATAGTTATTATCAATTTTATAGAGTTTGCAAATTTTGTCTATAACTTGTTTTAATAGAAATCTTTTGATTCTTTTTTACTATACAACACTTCGGATTCTTGATTAGAAGTAACATCTTTAAGACGTTAACCTGGTGTAGCAGCTTTTAAAAAATCGATTTTTAGGTATATCTACAAACTATTCTCATAAACTTTATAAAAATGTTTTTTTTTTTGATAATTCTACGAGATGCAAGAGTACATGACGTGTAGAAAGAAATTTTGGAGACACCTTCATATTATTTTTAATATCTTGCTTAAACTTTCACATAATAACACTAAGAAATTAATTTGAACTCTTCAACATGTACACAATAAACATTAAAATTTGCAAAAATATATATACATACATATATATACATATTTTAAATTTACAAAATGTGCTTGTTTTTGGCGTTCTACATCAGGTTACGCTCTTAAGACATTAGCTACTCCTCGGACAGATGTGTTTTTTATATCTTGATTTTAATTGGGCTAATAGTAAAATTTGAGATTTATGTATTTTTTATGCTTCTCATGCACCTTACAACTTCAGGACGAATATGGCATCTCGCGTTGCAGCCATCGAGAAATGGACTGCTGTGGCTGACATATGCCGGTGCCTGCACAACTTCAATGGAGTTCTACAAATTTGCGCCGCATTCACAAATGCTGCTGTTTATCGACTCAAAAAGACTTGGGACAAAGTGCCGAAAACTGTAAGTTATCTTTATTTACTCTCATTGGTAAAGCTTAAGGGTTCGTTAAAATAGGGTCCTCTGTTGGAGAGGTGTTTTCCTGTGAGGGTTTCCCTTTAAATTCGTAATTTGTCATTTCAATGTTTAGGAGATGTGATGGGTATCGGGGCTTCTGTGTGTCGTGCTCCTATTCAAAAACTTTCTACTTTTAATTAAACCTGGGTTAATTTGGTCTTCCTTCCCTTGAAAGTGGGTTATGTCTAGTTTAAACTTGTTCTGTTTTTCTGTTTTCAATTAAGTTAACAAGTTATGTAATTGAAGTGAAATAATGGGTTAAGTGGGTTTCAGTTACCTTTAACAGTCTGTTGGTGTAAATAGCTGGGTTCCTGGGGATCCCATTATTAATAAACCCCTTTTTAAAAGGGCTCTATAAAAATTAAAAATTAATCATTACTAAAAATTCTTTAAGATTCAAATGAAAAAATGTCTGTTTCATTCTTATGAAAATTAACAGACCGACATTTAAATCTTGTTGAATTTCTCAGCTATACACTGATGGTTTAAGGATTTAAATTGAGTTTAATCACCAATTTCAATTGGAGAAACCTACTGAAAGAACTTGTAATTAAAAATCACTGATTCGAGCCTAAGTTCACACTGTGATATGGAGCATAAATGTTTATTTCGATCAAAGTATTTTCATTTATAAAATGGGCAAACAAACATTTACAATTTTTATGGTATTTTTATTGATAGAAAGTAAATATTATTTTTCACGTTATTTTGCATTTTTCGCCCAAGTTGATTCCTAGATTGATTTCATTTGGTGAATCGATTGAAAAATTGGCCCTTTCTACGTATTTTAAGCATAAGTTGAATTTTGTTATAATTATGAAATTGAAACCAAAAGCAATAATGTATTGAAAATTACTCAATTAAATATTCAATAGATAAACAAGATAAAATGTAAATTTTGTTTGAATTTTGTGACCTAAATATAACAAATTAACGTTGGTTGCATTCAGACGCAAATTTGGCAGTTCATTTTATAATTTCCAAATTTCTCAGATATCTGAAACATCTATCATTTAAGCTTTATGTTTGGAAAATATTTCATGGAAAATGTATTGACATTCTAAAATATTTTAAATTATTTCTCGGAATGGATTAAGATCTTGAAATAATTGCTTTCGGCATTTCAAGAGCAGAGAAGTAAATTGTAGGATGTGTACTTAATTGGGATGTTTTTCAGGATGTTGCTAAGAAAACGTTGTTTTCATTGAATTATATTTTGTAACAAGAAGGACCCAAACCCAAAATAGCTCCGAATATATTTTGAGAGAAATTGCTTTCAACATTAAAAATATTAATTATTTCTAGTCCGTTTAAGTTTATGTCTACACTAATTCAATTTGAAGTAGCCCTCTTTATTAGCAATAATCTAAAAGCTCGCCTACAACGGATGCATTGGTTAAGTGGTGTACATCCGCAGTCATTTTTTAAAAATAACTAACTCGGATCCTATAGGAACAAAACTAGTCGCATTTTCTGCGATAATCGCCTCTAATTCGCGTTAGGCTTTTTCGAAATTACTCCAGGCTAGCCAACATCAGACCTACGCTATTTGTTAAAAGCTAAAAAATTCATGTCCAATTAGTTTCTAACAATAAAGCGCCAGTTAACATCATTTTGCCAATTTAGTCTCTAAACTAATTACGCATTGACATCGAATTTATTGTCGCCATGTTTTAATTACAGTAGGTGTCGTTGTGTCGCGGCAGATAAATTTCATTCCGAATAATCCGTGCACACGAGATCTGGTACAAAATAGGAGTAGCTTCCGGGGTTTGGGGATAGGTACGATGAAACTCTGGATGATACCTAACAAGTCTATAAAAAAAAAAAAAAAAACCCCTCTGCACTTGGGGCAACCGAATTGAAATTGTTGCGATAAATCAAATCGCTCCCGGCAGTCTTCAGGAGCACAGGAGCTCTTCTGCAATGGAATTTATTTTATTAGTGTCAGCCCGTAAAATTTATATGGATGCGGGAGCATCAATATCGCTCCTTTTCAAAATCTCTATAATAGCGAGTGACGTCATAATTGGAATGCAACTCATTCGCCACAAATTGTCTCATAAAAATGAATTATTTCTCTAACGAATGAAAATTCCTTGAGTTGGAGTGGGGGGGGGGGGGTCCTTTTCCTTGTCGCCGTCCCTGTGGTCAGGACTCCGCCCTTTTGGGGGGGTTGTGGGGGGCCCAAAGTGTCGCTGAAATGTATACAGGAACAAGATCTCGCCCGGAGGAGCATATTACTTCTTTGTGTCTCTTCGTCGAGTATCATGTAAAAAAAAGAAAAAAATTCGCCATAATAAAGGCATTTATCAAGTTACGTTTACAACGTGATAAATGAGTGGAAGTCACGGCACAAATAGCTCGCAACTAGCGCGGCCGTAGAGAAGTTCCTTTTGGCGGGGGGGTGCGGGGCCATAGAACAATTTCTATGGCGGCAGTAGAAGCAGAAGCAACGCCAACTCCTTGGAAGACCTCCTTGGAAAGCTCCTTGGAGGCGCCTCAAGGAACAAGGGAATCTGGCTGGGCGGCTATGCGTGGGGTGATATTTATTACATCCATTACATGAACATAAGACGAGACATTAAAGCCTGTTGGAATTTGTTTGCTTTTTCCACAAATTTTTTTTTTCTTCTCCCCGTTAAGACCCCGAAGAACCCTCCGATCCTCCCTTAACTTAACTTGGCACCCAAACTCCCACTGAATCGGGTTGACGGTGACTCAAGGCGCCTGGAGGAGGCATCAAAGTCAGCCCTGGGGGTACGACTTAACTAGTCTGGGTTTTATGGGTTCTCAGCTGTGTTAATTGGTTCTTTAGCAGATATAAAATATGGCATAAAACCGGGAGGAGGCCCGTATTAAGCGCTGATTTATTGCGTTTATGACGTTTTTACAGCCACCACTCAAAAGGCATATATACCCTAACTTTGCCCCGAAAGAACCTTATTTTTTTTCCTCCGGTACGCGGGTATTATCAAAGGTGAGGTGGTTCTCGTGGTGGTGGAGTTAGGGGGCGATGACACCAGAATTATGCAAATGGAACATTAACATGCATGTAGAAAGACAGAAGTGGGGGGTTAAATCGAATAAAGGTCTCATTTGCACCCTTCTTTGAATATGTCCGCCCGGGTAACTTCATTGATGCTCTGAAACTTAATTGACTTGTAGAATTGCAGAAAAGTGCCATTTACATGGTCGAAACCCACCCACACTTTATATAGTATATTCTATATTCATTTGCGTATAAGAGTGGGTAATTGGAAAACATGGAATAAACGGATATGTTACTTGGAAAAGATTTTCCATGTTGCAGCACACCATCTTTACGGGCATCTCAATTGCTCCGTGAAGAGGAGATTCTACTTAAATTTGGATGGTACGTAGAAGGTAAACATAACATTTCGGTCTTTAAACAGGTCATTAGGTGGTACAAAAAGCTACTTAAGGAAAATGAATTGAAACGTACTTTTGGAGGGATTTTTCAAGCTACAAACATTGGTAGAAGTACACGGTATTAAAACGTACTTTCTTATATTAATAATTCAGCATTTTCCACTTTATTAAATTAAAACCATTAATTGCGATTTTCTAAAGAAATTGAAAAAGAGATTTAGGAAAAATCATCCGAAATTCTGAACATTATATTTAACAATTAGATATTCAAGAGATTATACGAACATTACTTCATTTATTCACTGATTTACATTACGTCTACACTATTTAGATTATTTATCTGTTATACTTTTGGCTGATTAAATTAATAAAACATGAAGAAAGATGTTTATCAGTCTTAATGTATCGTCTGCACGCTCAAACAATTTGCGCAAATGGTATTAATTAAGCATGTAAAAGTCAAACTATTGCTTGTATAGCTAAAAACGTTGGTCTTCGACGTGAGTAAAATAATTCGGTAAGCAGGAAATTGCTGTGAATCATGAACGTAATTTTTATAATAAGCAATCTTAAGTTGTTGCATTAACAAAAAAAAAAAAAAAATAATACAAATGAAACGTTCAGGTAAAGAAAATATTTGTTAACACGAAAAGAGAATTCATCCAACTTATATTTATAACATTTAATTTTTAGGATGTCTCCTCAACTCAAAACGAACTACGTGCGGATGTTGATCAAATACAAGCTCTGTTGTAATAAAGAATAAATTTGAATCCTTATAACCTTTTAGTTTCGTTTTCTGTTGTATCGAAAAAGAAACGTGCCCGTACTTTACCTTTGACCTATACTAGTTAATCTCTTAAGAAAAGGTTAACAGATATATCGAAAAGGTTAACATTCATCATATAATCAAGGTCTTTTCGTCTTAGTGTATCAGTTTACATTAATAAATTACGATTTTGTTATTTTTTCCCCGGAAGGGAATTATTCCGAAAATTAAATCATGGATTTTTCGTAATCTACTCTACGATAAAACCTATTACCCTCAACTTCTCTTTTATAGAGGAAATGTTTAGAAAGGGCTTAACGAGGATCGTGTTGTTTGGATTTAATTGATATTCTATGTGTCACAAAAACTATGTTATCACGACCTCCAGCATCCACTGGCATTGTGTGCAGATGGAGCACTGCTACCAGAAGGCGCTTAAAACATTCGGACTCAAAATGATAGGCCAGGGCACAGAATCTGCAAACGACCTCCTAAATGTCGGCTCACTCCAACTGATGGATTCACACGAATCCATCCATCCAAACCGAGGCCCCCCCCCTTGAAGGGATAAAGAGTGCTAAGTCACACAAGTGAGCAGTTATGCAAATCACTCAGGCTCCTTTGGCTGTGAGGCGTCCTGATTAATCAATGAGAGCGCAAAGTGACTTTGTTTAATTATTAACTTGATCCCTTCCTCCCCCTTGCCGGTCCGGCATCAGGTTAGTTACAGAACGAGCCTGGGAGTTCGGAAGCTCTGAGAGAAGAAGTCGTTTTTGCTAACCTGATGAGTCCTTTGATAAGTCTTTTGGGGACATCCTGTGGTAATTGAAATTTTAGCTCTAAAAGTTCCTAGACCGAGTTACACATTTGAATTTTGCGGCTGGAAAGACACTTTTCCCAGCTTTGGCTGGACTTTATAACCACTGCATTTCATTTCAACCTGTTAAAAAATAAAACGGACGGGCGGATGGTAGCTCTTTTAGCATTCGTTTGTGGAACTACTAAAAATTGAACTAAGCAATTAGTTTGCTTTTTTATACTAATCCACTCGCGTAGCAAATTTTTAGTTATTTGGTTTTTCAAATAGTGCATCAAATTGCCTAACAAACGATTTATTTCATTTTGTTATGTTGTACATTTATTCATTTTTACACCTATAAAATGCGTAATTTCATTATCCATAATTTAGTTTAATTTTTGAATAAGTACAAAACTCAAAACATAAAAAAAATATATTTTATTTGTTTACAAATGATTTTGTGCGTTCATTTGAATATTAAATTTTTTTCGACAAGAACTATATACAAAAAGTATTAAAATAGACGAAAACTAATTTAAATTTTTCTGACTATTGATCTTTATTAAAATGATAAAAAATTGAAATCCCAGTCTGCTGAAACAGACTTAATTATTTATAATATTTATATGAGGATTTTTGCGGGCTAACCCACTGGCGATTTTATTGGGCACTTAATTAATACATAATGTTATAAATAAATATTATACGTGTTATCTTATCGCTATAAGTTTACTTTAGTGTGTCTATAGTGGTTTGCTATGGCTGGCTACTTTTCATTTTCCGAATGCCTACGTGATATATCCAGACTGACCTTAAAAGTTAAACTTTTTATATTATCCAGAAGTTTTAAGTATTTAGCACATTCTTTTTAAAATTTTCTTTCATAAAAATTCTTTGATGTCTAAAGTTACAAAATCTATTTTGTTATTCAATCTTTTCACTATCGGGTTTTGAGTATTATTCGACCTGCTGACCTGAAAAATAAAAAAAAAATAAAATTCAGGTAAAAGTTAAAGAAATATCAGTTAAAATACAAAAATAAAAAGGTACCTGACCCTGACTGCAAAGCTGAAGCAGAATTAATTCCTTTAAATTTTGTTGAAGGGATGTTTTCAACTATTTAAAATAAAAAGTGTATATAATGTGGCTTGGGGTAAGTCAGGAGAGGATTTTTCGAGCTTTGGTGGAACAAAATAAAATAAAAAAAAAATATGATAAATACCAAGAGTCTTCTTGATGAAAGCCATCAGCTCTGGCTGGGTGGTTCTATAAATCCCCTTTCGTCTAAAGTTCATTCAATCCAATTTTTAGCTTGCTGCTTTTACGATGTTTTGTATTATCACGTTTTTTGTACCCTCTTAAAACCGTCGACGCGACGTGGAGTGGTTGCCTTGAAGTGGCGTATTTGTGCATTTTTTCCTTCTTAAAGCATGGTGTTCTAAGAACAAAGGTGCCGAGAGTACCAGAGAAAATTCGTCTTTTGAATAAGGAGTTCTTTTCCCCTAATATATTCAGTATTTTGCAAAAGCAGCTTTCTGAAATTCTATAGAGGATGATTAAAACAACTAACAATTCACAGGGGCGACAGAGTGGGATACGGAGGGTGTATGCTCTTCTGTCAGGGTGGCCGAGGTTGTCTGGGGCTCTTAAACGTACATATCCATAATAAGCGGACAAATAGGTTCCCATGCTCCTTCCTGTCTGTTTCCTGGAAGGCGCACCCTCGCCAATTTTGAAAAGCTCACCAGAAGGAGCCCCAGCAGCAGTGGGGCCAATTTCCTTCAAGATATCCTCAGCGTCATTATTCTTCGCAAGAAAGGAGCGAATGTCAAAGGCCTTGATTAACACCTCTGGAACATATTAACATATGAGTATAAATCTTGATATAGGGCTTGAGCGACTCCCCTCCTCCTGGTCCTTCCACTAGGGCCTCTGGCCGTCTTTTGGCCTCCGGGAGCGACCTCGGGAGCAGGAGCTCCTGTCCAGAATCACGCCATAAATCAATCGAGCGTAGACTAATAGGATCCGGACATGAAGGTCCTGTTTGGGCGATACGTTTGTAACGGGCAGGACATTTTGGGGAACTTCGCTCGTTGATTAATTTATTGCATAACTCAAGTATGGTTTAGAGCCGTGTACACAAAAAGGAAATCCAACCGGATTAGGTGTTAATTTATTGAGCTTTCAGCTTCGGGGCACAAAATATTCCTCCCCTATCCGCGCCACCCCAAAAACGCCATCGCCAGCGTTGTCGACCGCCCGTGTGATTTCACGAATGGGAAAATCATGTTTTGGTCCTGGCATAGGCTCCCCCGCAAGACAAGGCCTCGGGCACTTCTATTAGGAAATATTGTTCAGAAAATTGCCTTTTCGCCGAAGGGTGCGGCAATTGTAGGACCTTTTGTCTGGGAGGGATTATCTTTAGTTATACGAAGACGCCCGCGCAGAGATTCTTTTAATTATTTCCATAAGTCTTTTGCCAAATTTGTTCTCAATTCGTGTGCCTTATGCTCCTTTTTTCAGATTAAACAGACAATCACTAAGCTACAGGCTGTCGTGTGCTCGGACGGCCGTTTTAGAGCCATGAGAGAAGCACTCCATCGCTGTGATCCTCCATGTATACCCTATCTGGGAATGTATTTGACGGATTTATCTTTTATTGAGGAGGGTACCCCCGATTTTACACCGGACGGCCTTTTGAATTTTTCAAAAATGAGAATGGTAAGTCCAAAAAAACATTAAATTGTTTAACACATTTATCAATTTTATTATTAATAATAATCACACTATTATATGCATAACATTTTTATGCATATGACGTCAATTCAGCTATAAGCTATAATATATAAGCTGAATAGACGTAATAAATATTATGTCAACGTGTTAAATGTTCTGAAATTTCGTACAAAATTACCCTTTGTTCGAATATTCATTTTCTGCAGTTAACTGCTCAATTCAGCCTAACACTACTATATAACTACCATCCTTTGTCTAAATGATTGATAAGCAATTCCTATTATTTAAAATCTTGTTCTTGTTTTTTGTTTTTTAATTTCTTATTTCAGATAGCCCATGTTATTCGTGAGATAAGACATTTTCAGCAAACGCCGTATAAAATTGAACATATAGCAAAAGTAACGTCGTACCTCTTGGACACCTCCTTACTGCTGGACGACGACGAGCTCTACACTCGCTCGCTGCAGATTGAGCCTAGAAGTTCGAGACTGAGTGCGCCTAATACAGCAGCTGTTTAAACAAATCGAAATGTGTTTGTTCTAATAAACAAACAAACAAAAATTGAACTTATATACTATAGTAACACAAGCATGCATCCAAACATTCAAATATACAAAGATACACTTTCCCATCCCCATCGTGTAATTGTGTTCACAACCCTTCAAAGAAAAATGATATTAGCATAAATAATATACATACATATATGAGGAAAAAAAAAATTGCATATGTGGTATTCGTGTGGATTTACCTCTTTATCTTGTGCGTACTATTCGTAACAATCTTTTTTCAGTAGATGTGTCAAAATGATAGATTTTCAAAAGTCCAGGTTGTAACCAATCTAAACTTTCTCAGGATGGGTTTCATAAAATATTGTGAGACTTATTAAGTATGGAATTCACAAATACAAAAAATAATCAGATACAGTACGAACTTTTAAGAAATTTACTAAAGTATTAACTTAAAGAATAAATTTATGATAAATTTCTTTTACAATACATATCACTCGTAGCGAATTATTTACACATTGTTCTGGATGGTGTTAAGTAAAACTGGTGATTATTTATAGAAATTATGGTTTTTTTTTTTTAATTTAAAAAAATATTGGAGGCTGGACCTTGTCTTGTGAAATATTGTTGCTATTGTCTATCTTGTTATATTTTTGGAATTTATCAGTTAAATAGTATTTTGACTAACAATAAATCTATATTTTTAAATACGTTGAGGCTATTAAGTTTAAAAGATATATGTATATTTAAAATATGTTATTTCATATTTAATGAAATTAATGTAAAATCAAAAATACCTAAAAATTAGTTCGGCCTTTTCGACCATGATTTTGGAATGACCATTCTTATTGACCTGTGCCATTAGACAATCAAAACGATTAAGTTGACTAGGAAAAAATATTAACTGGCTGTTCAAGAAGGTTGATTTTAACAAGTAATACTTAATTTAATTTCAGAATTGAAAACTTTTTGAGGCCCTGATTTATGTTTTCCATAAATTCTTTTTATTTTGTTTTGGAAAATTATTAAGTTATCACTGTCTAGTTTGAGTTTAAACTGAAACTAAAGATTAGTTAGTTCTATTTGATAAGTATGAGATCAAATTAAGTTGTAATCTACGTCTAACAATTTTTTTATTGTATCTCCAACTAGAAGTCATTGCCTTGTTTTATTGCAATGAAAAATCCTTTTATAAAATTTCTCTCATGGTGCAGTTCTTAAAGTCTAAAAGTTAAAATAAACTATCGCACTATCTCACATTCTCCAAGATCGTTAAAGAAAAACCTCGTGAAAAACGAGAACAGGAGGAAAAAAATTCAAATTTTTCCTCCAATTTTCGTATAAGGAACCGACACCAATAAATCTACCATTTCTCTTATAATTATCAATTCAGCAGGAGAAACCTCCCGGAAATAGCCAGAAGCTATCCATCGTCTTTATGCAGGAGCCCAGAAGATGCAGCAATCACGTGGGGGAGGGTAGATAAGAAAAAAAAAAAGGAGATCCACTTTAGCACAGAGTGTACATCTCCTTACCTGGGAAATATACGGCAAGTGGTAGAATTTCCATTTCCTTGTACCATACATTCACGCCCCCGCAGCCCTAGCTCTAGCCCCATTCCCGGCCTCCCCAGATAATATATCATATCCTCCTGGAAGAGCGGTCTGGAACAGGGTGGGCAAAAAGTACAACATGCATCCTGGCGGGAAGAATGGCAAAATATACATAAACAGGCGAATAGGATGCAAGTGAATAGACGTATGAGATGCAATCAATCTTTACGACTTTTGAGGAGGGTGAGAGAACTTGCAGTTTCCGGAAGTTAAGATGTATTTTCGCAAGAATTTTGCAAAAAGCCCCGACCCATTTGAGCTGCAACCGCTCGGTGCGGGGGAGGGATGCAATTAATTTAAGGCATTCGTTTTCAAAGCACAATAATCGAGCACTCACACATTGCACAGGGAATGCATACAGCAAAATTGCTCAATTTACCAGAGTTGGTGCAGCCGGGTGAGCCCAATTATTTTAGTTAGTTGCTTAGTTTTACGATTCACATGGGATCAAGCCACTTTTAGAGAGTAAGTCACACCGACCTTTCATGAAAATTACACCCTGTATTTTACCCTTAAAACGGGGATGCGTGGGTGCAAATTTTCGCTTATTGTTTGATGCACCGTAGAAGATGTTTTTGCGTGATGCAGACCCACTGTAGGTGTTGAACTTTTTCGAAAAAAAAAAAATTAAGAAGTTGAATTCAAACAATTGGTATTGTGGTCCCTATAACGGTCAATTTATATTGAAGCGACATATCAAATTAGTTCATAGTGTAAATATTAATTAGGATAAGTAAATAATTATGGTAGAATTAGGGTTGATGCTCTTGTGAAGCGGGGAGGAGCTGTGCTGAGATAGAATTTTATATGGTCAACAATTTGTATTATATGTATTACATACATATAATGTAGTCGGCTACCACAAAATTTGTTTAGTAGATATTTATAAAAAATCAGAATTATAATGATGTTTTACCAAAAAAAAAGAACATCATAATTTTCCCCATTTTTGAAGAACTATGAAATATAACTACGAAGAAAATTATTTTCATCCTAATCCTAGAAATTTCTGAAAAACTCTACCACTTGCTGCAGAAACTACACCTATTTTCTGATCTATTAAATTAAAAAAAATATATTAGAGGTAGATTAAGATTGAAAGTTTCATAAATTTCGTAGCCTTCTTTTTTTTATGTTGGCTTCAACCCATACTAATTATCCAAAAATTAACATCTTTCTGTTTTCATAAAAGATGAAATTAAATTGATTACAATGCCAAATTACACATTATCTCTCTGACATTATTTTCAATTGTAAAAACAACTTTATACATGGATTATTTGTTAAATTCAGCCTTCCAAACAGTTTGGAGTATTTTCATCATTTGTTAAAAGGGATTTGTGATTATTTATTAATAAATTAATTAAAAACAAGTATGTGATTATGTCAGGAGATAATAATTTTTCCGGAATTATATCGGGAAAATATTTATTTATTTATAAATTACTATACATCCCCGTTCACTGGGTTTTACATAGAACTAGCTGACCCGGTAAACTTAGGACCACCTGAAATTGATTTGATTTTAACTTATCATAAGAGATTATGAATCCACTAAAATGAATAAATCATATTGTATATACAAATGAATTCAACATTAAATAAATGAAATAAAAAATGAAAAAATGAAAACTATACATACACCCCATAAAAATAAAGTTAAGAAAAATGTAATAATATGTTCATGTTATTTCAAAAAGCTGTTATAGTTATTAAATTTCATTAATTTTATAGAAAAATAATTTATTTAATGTATTTTATAGTTTTCTGTGATAATCACCATTTTTCGCTTTCATCCGCCCAGAATATCCAAAGAAAGCTCAATTATACCGTAATTTTAAACAAATTGATATTACTATAAAATACAATATCTTCTAAATCTATCACGAAACTGATAATAAATTTGTAAAAACTAAATAAATAAATTAGAAGAAAACAACTTTTTCCGACAATCTCTCTATGCAGGTTATAAAATGAATATATAAAATGAATTGTAGGAGAGCAGGTGCAAAAAAATGAATATTTAAAATTAAATCTTATGACATTAATGTAAATTTAAAAACAAAAAAAAAAAAAGCTTAAAGTATAATTAAATAGAAACAATTGTAAGATATTTGCGAGTGCCAGAGATATGGCAATTATATGAAAACTTGTTACCTCTTTACCGATTTTATTGTCTGTTTTTTCGATCGATCGCAGAGGAGACGGTGCACGGATAGTGAGCAGATGTTTGTTAAATAAAATTCGACAACATCATTTTACTGCGGAGTATTATCAAGAAATGAAATGTTAACACTTTAACAATCCTGAGAGTTTATTTTTTTGTCTAATCCTATTGTTACCAAAAAACAAAACATTTTGAGCAAAAATTACTAAAAGTATTCAAAGGGATTTTATGAAAACTGTAATAAAGTGATATGAAAAAAAAAATAAACAAATGTGTTTTTCATACTTTTATTTATTTATCCCGTTGAAATTAAATATTTATTTATTTGTTATAATAACAAAATTGTATTGTTTATTTATTTGGTACAATAATAATATTGTGTTTTCTCTACACAATGCATCAAATCGAAGACAAAGAAAAAAATAACAATATATATTTTAAAATAGAGTAGGTAATATAAAATTCAAAATACAAATTATTCGCACATTATGTTCATACTAGGACTGATTGATTTATGAAACTTAGTCATAACTTTAAATGGTACGTTGTCGTTCTTATTTTCGTGTTCATCAGGTTCAATTTCGTAGAAAATAGCTATTTTGATCAATGTTATAAAACAAAATATTTCATTTGATACCCTTAATTTACTAAGGGGTGTTATTTTTGGACGATTTATAGCTAAAACTAAAATAGTGTCAAGAAAACCTGAAAAACCATTATAGCAAGTATAGACTCAAAAAAAGGAAAAAAAGCGAGTTGGCTTGGTGAGTGTTTTAACGTTTTGTTTGCATTCCCGCCCTTTTCGAGCACCCACAAGTCCTCGGGGGATCTCCCATAAGTCTTCAATCAAAAGTAGTTCATTTCCAGCTGGCCGCTCCGCACGTTCTAGGGGGCCTGTAGGGTTGTAGGGTTGTAGGGCTTGTAAAGCTTAAAAAAAAAAAAAATCTCTAAGCTGAAAGTGGTACACCCGCATGTACCCTTAATTGAGCCCAGTCACGCATTCGAACTGATTCCGCGTGCTGCAGAAGGATTTATTGCAGTGGCGGTTTTCAGCCTCGGCGGTGGTCGCTGCATGTTTGGATCTGATTACCAAATTGAAATTTCCTTTGGGGGCGCAGTCCCTCTTCGGGGCTGCAAACCCTAAGCACATCGGCTGTAAGGGCTGCAAGGGCTACGAAGGGCCAGTAGCCCACCGGCCAGAGAAAAGGAGAACTTTTTTTTTTTGAAAAATTGCTGATTGCTTAACTTAGTTGCCACTGACGTGGAACTGGAGCGAATTTTTTCTTTTTACTCACAGACTTTTCTACCACCGAGGGGAGCTTATTATGATTAATTCCTCCTACTTTGTGTTCGCTGTTTTTCATATTTGGCAAATAATACCAAAAAAGTATCCTCTGCTGGAAGAACCAATATTTTAAAAGTTTTCAATGGAGTTTAAGAAGATTCTTCCCACACTCGTATCAAAAAACTCTGAAAAATATTTGAGAATCTCTGAGGGGTTTTTGGTCATAATGAATCATGTCCAGTTTTGTATGTAATCTCTTTATTTTGTATGAGGTATGCATTTAAGAATATTTAGGAGTTACTACACATTATTTAATTATTTGTGTTTATTATTATATTTAACAGTGTGGGTTAAAAAGTGGGTCAGAACATTTTAAAAACATTTTGCCTGTAATTAAGTCGATTAACCGATTATAAAAATAAAGCGCAGTTTTTTTTATTCTCGTTTCCTAGAATCGACAAAATCTATTAACAGGTTTTCATTTATTCCACTAGAAAAGAGTTAAATTATATTTTCTGAAAACAATCAAGCGACTGTACCGTGCTCATTTACAAAATTCGAACAGTTCAGAAATTGTGTGAAAGAGTGAGGTCAGAATGTAGTAGTCTTTGTAGTAGTAGTAGTAGTAGTAGTCATATTAAAAGGTAGTAGTTTACCAAACTGTCAGATAACAAGTAGTTCGATGTGCTGTGCGTTCGGTTTTTGCGGTTGTTATTTTTTAAGTTTTGTAAAGTGTTCTTCGTGGGAAATTAGTTTTTTAGGTAAGTAAATTAATCAAAATACAACATAGCTTTTATATTTCTAGAATTTCGGTAAAATAATTTCAATTAACTACAGTAAATTGAAAACAAAAACCATCATATTTTTCACTCGCTGGTTCGTTTACATCTCGCAAATTCGAGCAGCTTATCGAGTGAATGCTGGGGACGTGGGACCCAAAGTGAAAATCCGGAGGCGCATTGAATTTATTACAGGCACTTTGAAATATTTTTTTTTATTTTATATATTTGGGTTTAACACGTTTGCTATCAGCATCGCATACTTAATATGGGACGTCTCATTCCTTTTATGTGAGCTCAGCATCCAAACGTGCGTCGCATTTACTTAAATTTTCTATGAAATTTTTCCATTTACCGTTTTTAGTTTTCCATAGGTAGTTGGTAGGTAGGTTTTAAATTGCATAGGTATTCTCTTCCAGAAAATTCGAAATTTTCAATTTTTTTTTAAGTATCCCTCTAAATATTTGTATACAATGCAAATACCCAAGCCTGGCGCTGGCTGATCTCCAATTTGAGGACAGCGGTTTAGTTTATTTTTCTAGGCATACTAATGAGTCTAAACTGTTTACACTATTCACACTATTTACAACTACTGTGATTGATTCTAATATAATAAATAAGTGTATGGTTTTTCTTTTTTAGTTATTTTTTTTTAAAAAAATTTCAATGCTCCTTATCTGATTAGATTGAAATTTGGTACAACTAAAGACCCGTTTTACACAATCTAAAAAAGTTCGTGTAATACGGTGTAAACGCATTCATATGTCTCCTATGATCAAAAATTTAAAATATCATTGTTTTGCGAAGTTATATCTAAGGAACCGTTGACTTTTTTTTTTTGTAAAAATGGCAAAGGAGCTAGAACAAAAGAAGGTAAGTGGAATTATTATTTTATTAAAAATGTGAACAAATAATTGTAATTTGTATACGATAGCACCGACATGTGGATGTGAATCGAATTTGGTTGCTTCCAGGCAGAAAGACGATCAACGTTTTTCCATTGTTTGTTTTTAATGTAGCTTAAAAATGCTTCGCCAGATCGAGCGCCACGATATTGGTGAAGTACCCCATCAGTTATGTGCTAAAGGGTTTGCAGAAGGGTGAAAAAGAAGCGCCCATTCAAAGAAGATGACTTGGTCACATCCACAACAGCAACATGAACTCATTGATTACCAGCGTACATGACAAAATCCTACCAAATATTTGTGATGCTGTTACATGAAGGCACCACGGAGAGAAAAATTCTACCATCCATTCGCCCTCGAGGATGGAGCGCCAGATGTTCTCATCCAGCTCGGCCACCTTCGACAGCGGGAACGTTTTGTCGCGCAAGAAAAAAAGGTTAAATTGCAGATATTTTATTCCCATAACCGAAATATAACATTTTTTTTTATTTAAGATGCTAAACAGTAAAGAAGAATGGAGGAAAATAGCACACGATTTCGAAAAACAATGGAATTTTTCTCATTGCTTAGGAGCTTTAGGTATCTAGATTTTTTATATTTATGATTTAAGTGTACACATTTTTGATTAACTATATTATTAATGGTTCTTTTTATTTCAATTATAAAGGTTTCCATAGTAGAGCTCGGCGAGTTGTGGAAAACTCCTTTGAAATTCTAGAAAATAAATTTCAAATGCTTCAACTTAAGAGAAATAAATTTAAATGATATAAAAACTGCTGAAGGTGGGAGAAAAGCAGTTTTACATTTGTAAAATAATCGAAAATTTAAAAGATAATTTCTCCGATAAACCTCAGTACGCACGAGATAATTCGCAGAAAATAAAATTACAATTATGCTAGGGGGACGAATAGCGAAATTCGCGGTGTTATTCCTGACGATTTCTTACGCGAGGACGACAAAACGTTCCCGCTGTCGAAGGTGGCCGAGCTGGATGAGAACAACTGGCGTCTCATCCTCGATGGCGAATGGATGGTCGAATTTTTCGCTCTGTGGTGTCCAGCATGTAAAACGAAAGGATCACAAACATTTGGGAGGACTTTGCCATTTAAGCTGGTAATCAAGGAGTTCATGTCGATCTGACTAAGTCACTTTCTTTGAGTGGGCGCTTCTTTGTCACCGTTCTGCAAACCATTTACCACGTAACTGATGCGGTACTTCGTCAATATCGTGGAACTCGATCTGAAGAAGCATTTTTAAGCGACATTAACAACAAGCAATGGAAAAAGTTTGAACCTCTTTGTGCCTGGAAGCAGCCAAACTCTACTCACATCCACGTGTCCGGTGCTATAGTACACAAATTACAATTATTTGTTCACATTTTAATTAAAATAATAATTACATTTATCTTCTTTTCTTCGAATTCCCTCTCCATTTTTACAGCAAAACTTCCTTCCTTTCTTCCGTCTAAAAAGTCATGGGGCTTATATGATATTGCATTACAATAAAAAAGGCATTTTAAGAATTTTACTTTCTGATATTTCCTAAAAATTGGTGTCTTATTTTGTGCATACAGTAGTATCTAAGGAAAAATTCAATTATCTGCGTGTCTATAGAGGTTAATATTGTTATCAATTTCTATAAAGTGGAGATTGCATATTTTGATTTTATAGGGTCCCGGACATAGGAGGATATAAAATAAATTAAATTAAATTATATTCAAAAGGGTTTTTTACATCACATGTCGGTCGTAGCGTTATAGTGCTAAAAACCCGACCACAGTGAGGTTTCCCTTGTTAAAAATCCATCGCATGAACGGATCCAAAGTATCCGCCAACTGGGATAAACTCTAGAAAAAATGAAAATCAACAAAAATATTTTCACGCATGATACGGCGAAAAGGCGTGAGCAAGGAACCCTTCTCAAAAAAAAAAGGGGATCCTTCCGAGGATCCCCACCGGTGGTGGCGTCAACCCGACAGACCAAGGAGACCAGGAAAATTGGGAACGTTACGGTGGGATCCGATGGCGGTACGTGGCAACACGACAGCTTTGTTTAGCGGTTTTGTCTTTTGTACGGCCCTCGGAACCATCGGGATCCTTGGAAGCATAAATGACAAGGAGCCGCCCTTTGACAATCGAGCATTCTCCGGCCCTGGGAGGGGTTTTAACGAAAAAGGGTTACTGGGGTAACGACCTTCCTCTGCTCCCGGATGACACCGGGGAACAGGCTGTGACAAAGCCAGTTCACTAACTCGGTTAAAGCGAAAGGGTTATTTGCACAAGACATGGGAATGATTTGATGCGACGTTTTACATTTTTAATAAAGGCGAGAAGGAGCTCTTTGGAGCTCGACAGAGGGTACACTATAACACTACTCCAGAATGAGGGGCAGGTGGGGGGGGTGTAGGGCAGCATTTTGAAGCAGTGGCGGTCTATTGTGCTTGTATTTAAGCAATTTACCTGAATGTGATACTACGGCAGGTAAATGAGACATTGAGCCTAGGGAACTGGATATAAGATGCCGTCAAGATGGGGCCAAACGGGCACAACAATCTTGGGATATTCATGGCTCAATTTATTTTCGCTTGAGCGAAAACCGAAAACCAGTGCAATTTAGCAGGGGCGGTAGCTATCAAACGTTTGACGGAATCTTGCGAGCAAATATTTGAGGAGACGAAGGGTAGGCACTGTCGAGTCCTGTGGGATGGGGCTGTTTTGATAACGAAGCAAAACACGCGTACAAGTGGCTTTGGGAAATTACTCAAAGTACATGTTAAGAGCAGAAAATCGACTGTGCCAGAAATACAAATTCAGGTTAGATTACATTTTCTGCACGAAATTAATATTTTGAAGTCGCGCAATCCCATGTGTTGATGAACTAATTAATGAATATACATAAGTAGATATAAATTCGTAAAATTGCGCAAGATTTATAGAAATTGATCAAGTGGTTTTAAAATTATGGATTAATAATTTATTATTTATATCTTTTCAGGTCAAATTGCGTACGAGTAGACAAAAAAGGTAAGTTTTTTTACTGTTTTGAATAACATTTTTTACGCATTTTTAAGCCATTTTGGAAAGGAAAATTCTTCTCATTTATAAATAATAAAAAAGTGAACAGATTTTTAAAATGATGGCCAAGTTTTGGAATTTATTGCTATAAAGCCAAAATATCTTGGCAAGTTATGTATGAAACTTCGTATCCGATGTCGATTTTTGTTGAAGGTGTCTATTTTTCGGGGCTATAATTTGAAAAAAAAACAAAAGAAAATTGTTTAATTTTGTTCGTAATTTTCGGACGTAAAATGCAGTATTGAATTTAATACCATATTTAAAAGTTAAAATACTTAGACTAAATTTGTTATTCTTACTTGTCTTAACGAAATATGTTATTATAGTAGGTATGTTAACAAAATAAACTAAAAATAATAAAATGGTTTTAGATTAACAATAGTGGTCCTTATGCTTATTACATTTAGTAACATTAAAAATGAAAAATATATAGGATACGTATGTATGTAGCTTTCTAAGCATAATTCGACTTGAAATTAGCATCATATTATTCTGTTTAATCGTGTGTTTAATTGCATAGTTCTAGTTTGTTCACTTAATTTGAATCTGAGAAACAGCGTAAATGTGTAAGTCATTATTAGGCATTTAGAATCTATTACCTTTGGTTATTTAGGCCCTAATTGTGTTTATCACACCGTGACAGTGTTACTGATAACTGGACGGATCCGGCACCTACTTATTAGGGCCTAATCAAGACGCGGCCACCTTGGGAAGCATAGGGAATGCGGTTTCCTTTGTTTGCAAGAGTCGCCACTGTCACCTGGCTAATTTATTAGACACGACTCACAATCAATTTATTAGATTGATTAGGCAATTAGCAGGGTGGCCGTGTTCTAATAATTCGATTATTTGTCCCAAGGTCCCAGCCTGGGCGTGTATGACGGTTCCGCTACACAGCCGTGTAATTAATGACTAATAAAAATCCTACCGAAAGCACCTGCCATCCCGGAGGAACAACAATTTTCACTTGTCCTCCGTTGTCTCATCGTCTGGATTCGTCGTTGGGAGTGTCGCAAAACAGCAGCCCCAAAGTGGCAGATTCTCCCCAATTTTGCATACATGAGTGCATCCCCGGGTTAAGGGCGAATACGGGGCGACATGCATTCGCAGTCAATAGGGAAGACCCGGGATATTTTGCGTACTCCTGGATCGTTTTGTATCCCGCTGCACGTACCATATAAATTCCTCGTTTTGTTGGCGGGACTTTTGCGGGCACAACACCCGGGACAGGATCGTCGTCGTTTTCTTTTCCCGGTTAAAAGATGGGCCAGTCCTGCTTTGAATCGAATCAGCGCAAAGTTGGGAAAGGTGTAGAGACCATAAATTGATTCGATTGCTCCAGAGGTGTTCTATTGCGAACAGAGTTAAATCGGAATAATTCCAGGTTCTTCCTGGAAGCACAAGAGTAACTAGGATGGGATTGCATTGCTCTCACCTGCCAGAGGAGGAGGAGGATGAGGTCTTCCCATTTTTGTGCTGTCGCTTTTGCAAATCCTGCAGACTGTTCGTGTTCATTAAACGCTAAAAGCGGATGGGTCCTCCTCCGTCCTTTGGGATACCATTCGTCCTGTCTGCTTCAGATCCGGGCGGACGATAGTGCGTAGATTCAAGAACACGTCCCGGAGCTGGAGGACCATTAAGTAATTAGAGAGTAAATTAGACTTTTTGGAACAAATTCGGTCTTTAGTTTCAGCTTTAGCTTTTTTTATCTCATCCTCCAGCTCCGTTTGAGTTGACGTTGTCGTTTTATGAAGATAAGGAATATGCTTCGTTTTAAGATCATTTCCGTCCTAAATTTTCTTAAAAGAATTCTAATTAATATTAGGTATTCTACGTGAATTCTAAAAAGCCAAAATTCTCTCCTAAAAGGTTTTCATATTCATTTTTACGATTTTTGAGTTATGAAATAAATTATTTTGGAAAATAATTAATTAGGAAAGATGCTTTGAATTTGAGAGTAAGTGGTTTTTTTAAATTGAAAAAAATCATTTAAATTATAAAATTAGAACAAATTAAGGAAATATTTTCTTTTTTTAAATGTCAATAATATCGAAATTTCCTTAAAATCAGAATTAAAAGCGATTATTTTGAAGCGTTAAATTATTTTGAAGATTTCAGTGATTAACTCTACCGAAACTGGATAGTTCAAATGAATTTATTTCTGAATTTATGTACACTATTTTAATGTGTAAATTATATCCGGTTTGTTTTGGAAACCCTAAATTCCCTATTGATCGATTTTACATAGTTACATTATTTTGTACTAATTAACACTTTGAAAATATTCGAATATGAATTAAAGAGCGGACAAATTGAGTAGTCGAACTTTTTTTTTTCATTTTATGTATCATGAGGGATTTCATTCAAAAAGGGTTTTTATGAAGAACAAATAATGTTTTTCATAATGTTAAATAACATACAACTTGTCTTTCTCTGGGTATTGTTTGTACGTTTAATCTGTTATCAAAAAGAGTAGGGGATGATGAAGTTTCTAAACATTAAAAAGATTTTTCTGAAATATTCTGCTAAACTAATAAAATAAATGTTTACACTAGTTACACAGACCGTATAAACAAATGTTGTAATATTGAAGATTTTAGTTGAATTTAATTTTATTTCTTCAATTACTGCCTAATAAATCAAAGAGTTTTGCTTTTGAAATGTTTAATGAAATGTTCACTTAATCACCTTAAATTCCCATACTAATTATTTGTTATATGTATTAGACTCTAATTTTGTTTTTACAAACTTTCTTAAAGTTATCTGCATGTGGACAGGTATCCTCCCAAAAAAAAAAAAAAAAAAAAAAAAACCAATAGCTCTCCGGGGATATAATTTGTCCTGTCTGCAGGGGACCCGGCTGCCCCGGTGCGTTCTAATGTAAGATACACGTGCTGGAGCCGGGCTGAAGGACCATTAAGTAATTACAAAGTAAATCAGGGTTTGGCAACAAAGGCGGTCTTCAGCCTCATCTATTTCGTTCCCGAGGGCAATGTCTGCGGGTCGGCGTGGTACATGCCTTGTTTTAGGTCACTTCCTTCTTCAATTTGCCTAAGAGGACGCGAATAAACAGATGAAGATGAACGGAGAGCACTTCTGGGAAGCAGGTTTCAAATTACGCGAGATTGTTGGCTAAACGGACAGACAGACAAGACAGACAGAGACTAGCCTGACTGGAGAGTGGAGGCTGGATGGAGGTTGCCAAGAAGGCAGGTCATTCTGCAGACGGCCGCTAGAATCTAATATCCTCCCAGACGGGGGCAATTTTTATATCTTGAAAAAAAAGGAAAACAATTTTTTTTTTATGAAGGAAATGAGGAGCACTGCTCCACTTAACGAGCTCTCAGATGCCTGAGATAAGTGTCGACCTCGGATACACACCGAGTTTCGTTGCTCGGGAACATGAGTCAAAGAGATGTAACATAAAGACTGTAATTATTTCAAGTCGTCCAGAAAGTCGACTAGTGGTCGGGGGTGGACAATGCTATTGCATATGTACCTGAATCCCGAAATAGTCTAGTACCTGAGAAATATATATATATTTTTTTATATATTCTATGTATATTATATATACTTATTTTGCTTTTAATTAAACCGAAAATGCCCGAGGAGGCGGGCAATGTCTTGGAAAATTTCATTTTCACTAGGACTTCCTTTGCGTTAGGCCAGGTACGCTCTTAATTACTTTAGTGGGGGACCAGACCGTATAAACAGTCGCTGGAATATTAATTAGGGTGCTCATTACCACGGCCGCGAAGCATGTCGTAGCCCCCGTGTGCACGGGGCTTTTTACCCATGTAAAAACCGACGTGCCGGAGCAGAAAGTAGTTATGACTGGTGGAGCGCCAGCATCCAACATCATCTTTTGTATCCGGCTCCCGGTAACCCAGAAATCGGGTTAAAGCAGCTACGCGGCTCCGGGACTCCACCACGGAAAGTAGCAATGCTTTTTCCTTTTATTTATTTATTTATTTTTTTTTACATGCATATATACTTTTTTATATATTTTTATTGTAGTTGTTCTACGGAACAACGACAATACAAAGCAGGCAGCTATCCTGGATTCCAGGATACGCCGCCTTTATACATAGTACATGTGTTCCCCACTGTTTCCCCACCTTTGAGTCCCGAAAGGCCCTTCGGGCAATGAAGACATTGTAAGTAACGCTATAAACGTGCCGTAATAACGGTTCGTCTAGCGGGATAAATTGTATTTATGTGACACTTGCAGCGGCACTTTAAATTCGCGCATAGCGGAGGCGTTGGAACGGGAAACAATGGGAAAAAAAATACTGCAAAATAAGGGAACATTGCTGCGTTATTAAATCGCTGCCCTTTCCCTAGCGGGCCGAGCCCTTTTGAGGGGAAAGGGATTTTCAGTAGGTCAGCCATTCGTGTAATCTTTCCGATTGTGTGCGTAATTAAAAAATGTAAATTACACTGCAGAACAATCATCGTGTTGCCCCTCCCCTCCGTTCACCCTCCGGGTCCCGTCGTCGGATTCCCGCAGCTCTTTACTTCTTCTCCGGTAGCCGCCCAGTAGATGCCGCCACTATACCGAGCACCCGCGGGGTGGTCCTGGAGGAATCCAGCTCCAGTTCGCGATTTCGTATGCAGATTGAAGTCGGGAGGTGTAAATTCAAATCGCCACGTACGGGAGGGGCATAGGCGCTCCGCACTCACTTTAACCAGGTCAAGGGGCGCTTCTGAACTAGCTCTAGCACTCCTTAGTCCTTACAGATTTCAATCAACTGCCAACCACTGCACCGTGTTGCAAACCCCGCACCATCGGGGAAGCGGGGCTTGAACGTTGAAACCACAATTTGCTTTGTAAATTCTTTTAAGGATCTTTCACCGAGGGGTGTTACAGAAGTGCGTTTCAAGTTGCCTTTAAAAGCTGCGCTACGAAAAAGAGACACGGTAAAAAAAAGGGATTTTTCAATTTACTGGCCAAGCAATTAACTGAGATTTACTTTGTGCTTTAAGCTTGGCAGCTACATGGGGCGGAATTTGCTGGAAAAAAATACGAGACCAAAAGGAAAATGTTCCAGTGCCTATGGTCGCCCACCGGCTCGGTTTGTAAAGTACCCCACTCTGAGCACTGCACCATTCTATGCAATCTATACACAATTGTTTTCAGTTTAGATGGAAAATAATTTGGTTTGCAAGCAGGCGTTTAACCTTGACATGTATAAAAATAATAATCCTTAAAATAGTTGGTCATATACATATATGTACATACGACATTTAAAAAGGCTTTAGATTTTATGACGAAATAGGATCAGCGAGAGAATCGATTTTAGAATAACGTCTTATTTATAAAATATAAAATACTTTTATACTATGAAAATTAGTATTATTTATGGGTTTTTAGAATGGCTGATTTAGAATATGCTACAGAAATTAATAAGAGATTTACGATGGGGGATACAGAACAGTAACTTAGGAAAAAAAATACAATAGTTTAATTTATTGCATTTTGAATAGAGGGGTTTTTTACTGCCAAATTAGTTTAGACTGGTGGAAAAATATAAAATTGGCTGAGCTAACGGATTTTCTGATATGTATTTTTAAAATAAAAACCTTACCACTTGGGTCAAATTTGGCTTGTTCAAATAGACGACAGACAGTCGTTCTTATTTAATGTCTACAGTTAAATTTCTCTATGTGGTCGTATACTGACAAAATTGATAATTTGGATTTTTATAGCGTTGTTATTCTTCATCTTAAATATGATCAAATTAATTTGAACTCACAATTCCGTAAAATTTTAGATCTTTTTAGGAAATTTAAAGGTGCAGAAAAGCTCATAAACCCAGTCTACTACAAAATACTGCAGCACGTGACTGCAGTTGACTCAGTCCGTCGAAGGTTTAATTTCTAACAGAATGAGTTCATCGGATAAATGTAGAGAATAAAACTGCCGCGACCCATCATTCCCTACCATAAAAATTCCGGATGAAGACGTTCCTCCCAGCCGTAAAGGGACTAATAGTCCTGGATGGTCGTATCCTTCTCAAATCGAAATCGGACTGTCCACTTGAGACTTTGTCCTGGATTTCGAGGGGTGGAGCCCTGCGTCCGGGGCTCGTTCCAACCTATAAAAATTTCAATTACGCCCACTCTCCTCCTCCGACCGGCCAGGAAGCAGCCGTATTTCAATAAATATTGTCGGGCTGTTTTTGTGTCTCTTGAAATTTATTATTTCATTAATCCCGTCAATAAGTTACACAGGACCGGGAGAGTCCCGACGACGACAACGCTCCCGCCGGGAACAGCGACTACGACGCATCCCTGCGCAAAATTAAATTTTTCCTACTTTTCATTTGGGTGCTTTATGTCCCTTTATTGCTGACGGGCGCGTTCAATTTTATTTTCCTTTGAAGTTAATAGCAGTGCTTAGTGTACAAATTTATTTTTAAGCCTTTCGCGTTATTGAAGAATCTGCCTCGGCGCCTCTGAGATCCGCAAATTTAGTTGGGGTTTGGAGGATAGATTGGGAATTTTGGAGAAAATTTTAGGAATTCTCAGAAATATTTCAAATATTCTTTGAAAATAGACGATACCAATTCAGAATAAAAGGCCGTTTACACATGCTCCTGGGTGGGGAATTAAAATCCTTCTTCACTTCCACGAAAAAAGATACCGAATTTTAATTAAATCGTCCGGTGAGAAAATATGAAAATTTTTGGGATCGTTATCGCGATTCCGTTTCCGTCACCCGGAGCCATTTTAGCCTCACCTAGGCCTATGATCCCCGGGAAAAACAGGGAAAAGGGAGGGGATCAAATCGACACCGCGTTTTACGGCCTGGGTCAACAGTTTCCCCGGTAATTATTCATAAAATCCCCCCGACTTTGCATCACCTTCGCGTTAATAAGATGACTGAGGACAGCTCTGCCTGAACCCCGCACGGAAGGGAATTATTAAGATCTCCAGTCGTAAACTTTTACATCTAAACTTAATTAAGATTTCGACACCGCCCCCGCCTTATTAAAAGATACTCTCCGAGATATCGTCGTTTTCAATCGTCAGGGTGGCAGGATGGATGGGTATTAGATGGAACTAACAAGATTTTTACAGGATTCCATCATTACGCCAGTCGGTGGGCTCAAGGAAGATAAATGGCCGCGAGATTTGCGGTTATTTTCCTTAAAAGGAAAGTTGCAAAATTAATCAAGTTTTTAACGAAATTTCCCGCCAAAATGATTTCTATCAGACAACGCCCGAGGAGATGGACGGGGAATAGGTCATCCATCCCAAAATTGAAATTTTAAGAGTTTCGGCTGTTTTAACCAACTTTTGTTATCTAGACCTTTATGAAGTGGTCTCAGTTATTTCGAGACTCACTGTTTGCTAGGTATTTTCTATTACAAGTACAACTTAAAGATTTCTACCAAACTTTGTAGAAAAGTTCATTTGGGGTCAAAAAGTACGTTATTTGTATTATTTCTACAATCATTAGTTGAAAATTATGCAAATATATTCGACACTTTTGAGAACAAATCAATATCCGTAAGGAGAGTTCAAACTCAATTTATCTTAAATATTTGAAGTTCAACTTGAACATGCTTAGGTAATACGTCCTACTTGATTTTGTTTTTACATAATATTAACTTTTTAATGTACTGATTAAAATACGAGATGCATTATAAATCAAAAAAGCTTTCAAGGTTAATATGTTCAGAATATTAAATTGATTAAAAAGTAAATAAAAAAATTCGTTCTTTGCTCCGGAAAATTTTCCTGAAATTAAATATATTTTGATTAAATTAAGAGCATTTTGCTCTAATTAAAAAAATTTTGTTCATGCTTTGTTATTTTAAGTAAGTGGGTTTTAACACAATATTTACAACTTTTTGTCATACTCAGAATATGTTTCTAGTTTCTAAATAATGAAGTTTTAAAATAAGAATTATTTGCTAGTTTTAGTTAGTTGAACTAAATAAATCGCAATTTTCTTTCAGCAAATTTTAAGTATTTTTATGCCTGAACTATATTTTTAATTTTTTTAAATAATTCATATTATAGTAATATGTAATGTATGTATGTATTTTCTTTTTGTTCCATCACGGAGCCTGTTTTTAATGAGTCTTGAAATTCCTGAAAATTTTAAAACTTGTAATCCAATTTCTGGACTGAAACTGATGTTTGAAACTGGATGTCCTGTTTTGGGTGGTTAAATTTCAGCCAGCTACTGGTAGATGAAGCGTGATGTCACGCCGTCACTGTCACCTACTCTGAAGATTTGATCAGGGGATGCTGCGACATGCCTGAAATAATGATTTTCTCTAGATGCAATTTGCATGTGCTTGGCCCTCATCCCAGAAATTTTAGAAGTCCTCGAAAAAAGAGTGGCTTGCACTCTTCCAATTTTGAGCCAGAGACCGCATTCCCTCTATGTGGCGGGGGAGGAAGAAGGGTGATGTTCCCGGGTGGTGAAGTAATTAAAATTCTCTCGATGCAACAAGCATTCTGCTCCCGACCTTTCTTGTCTGTCACCCAGAAATGGATTTTTATCGTCAGAAAAACACCCGTCTACTCCTGTCGGAACTTTCCCGTGGGAGAGGGAGTTTTAATCCTGTTGGAAAGTTCTTCACCATGAAATAAATCGTCGAAAAGTCTGGCAGAATGGTGGGAGTCTGTTAAAACCTCATCAATATTTCAAGAGGGTATGCAACCCCCGCATGCATTCGATGGGTTGGGGGGAGGGTGGTGATTGTATGTGGGGAGGGGAAAGGGAACATGAGCATAGAATTCTATTAGCATTTTGCAGTAAGCTCTGGAACAATAATTCCCGTAATGTGAGTGCTTTCCCGGCGTAATTCTCTCGATGGGACACGATTCACGATAACCAAATGCGAAAGTTTGTTTACTTTAAATTTTGATGAGTTTGAAAGGGACTCGAGTGGACATTACTGCTCCTGATGGTGAATATCGTTGTTCGAGAATCCCCGGGGGACTGGGGGACGTGTTTGCAATCACTTCGTCACGGGATGAAAAGGATTAGAGGAAAGCTGATTTGGCATGTATTTGTCAACATCATTTGCTAGAGTTCCCTTTTGAAACTTTGCTTTTATTATAGTTACCATTATTCAGGAGGACAAATTAACTCCTGCCAGGGAAGGTGCGAGAAATGGGGTAGTTTAATGCATTCAGGGGTGGGGCACTAGGGTGAGTTATAATTCTCATAGAGTTTCTGGACATGTTGTAAGCAATTTAGGAACCAATTTATCTCTATGCCCCAGGAGAGGTCTAATTCGACGAACCAAAAGGAAAACAGAATATCGCACCATGTACCTGGTTATTCGTTATTCTGTTAAAATACTAATGTAAATCTTGTCATTTCGCATAGAGCTCTGGTATACGAAAATGAAATAAACGGATTGAAATTTTATGTCTTGCATTAAATTCAAGTGAATAAACTAAGGTAGGTACTCACACTTTATAGAGCAGTAAAAGTCAAAGCCCGGGATTTTCTTCTTCTTTCCTCATAGCAAACTATAGTGAGCAGTAAAATTAAGGTATTTAAACTTTTTTAGAAACAAAACAACTATATTTAACTAAAGATATAATTACGAGAACGAAGTACCTATTAAATATTTAGAAATTTATAGGTGTCTTTTCAGTTAACTTTTTTTAGATTTTAAAGATTGTAAATTGAATTTGTTTTAAAACGAATTAGTCCAATTAAGTAGTTAAATCATTTATTTGAAATTGAGAATTTGTAGCTATACAATACATACACACATATGAGCAGTTGGGAATTATAGTGGCGTAACACAAAAATTTTCAAAAATTGAGTTAAGACTAAAATCATATCACTTACCCATCTACCCTGTTAAGGTACCATATTCATATTAAAACTTGACTTATGTCACTATGATTCTCAACGGCACATATACATATATGAATCAAAATGCTTAGTTGCATAAAATGTGTAGCATTACATTACTTTCAAATTTTACGTACAAAACTAAATAAAAGCGATTTTTAATGACACGTCACGCTATTAAGTTAAAAGTGCGATAGTATGTAGGTACATATATTTTTTTTTTTCGTTTTATGACGTCATGCTACTTGACATAGAGTTGTCAAAATACAATGTATTTGTGACACTTATTACGAGGACGTAGAGAGAACGTAGAAGTGAAGTGGTTCAACGTTGTACTCATTTAGCGCTCGTCCTCAGAGGAGATGAAAACCGAAAATCTTGTTGAAGCAACAATATACGCCCCCATACTGTAGGTAGTACAAGAGCACCACTTGTCCACAAAGTTGTCCATCATTTACCATGGAAGTACCCTTTTAGGGGCATAAACTGCGCTCATTTTAAGGACGCACCCACAAAAGCGAAAGGATTGTAAATGACAGTCCCTGCTGTCAGGATAGTAAGTACGAGGGCTAGAAATTGTTGTTATCACAGCAGCAGAGTGGCTGTTCGGATACAAGTGTAATATTTGCCCTCGTTCCCTTTACAAGGAGCCAAGAGTTGCCTAAAAATCGAAACAGTCAAGACATGTATCAGTCGTAAAGAAGTGCTACGTCCGTAGAGGGCCACTTTCGAGTTTTAACCCTTCTACAGGGATATTTGCATTAGGTCAGAGAGGGCACAGGGGGGGGGGGAGGTGTGTGTCCAATTGTGTCGAAATGTCCTGAATATGTGCGCAACTGGCGGCGGTATCCAGGGCGCTACTCACTCTTTAAGTTTAAAATTCTTTTTTTTTTTTTGGAAAGGGAGTGATCCTCTTCGACTAAGGACTTGTCATAAAAGTTCTCATTTGAAATTCATGATAACCGGCTGGAGCACTACAAGCATAAAAAGCCATTGCTCCCTGGATGGCTGCACAAATGCTCGAATAAAAACTTTACGAGCTGCCGTACTACAACGCTTTTAGATGCTAATGAAATTCCCCTCATTACCACGCCCTATAGGTTCGCTTCATTTAGATAAACTACCAACATCCAGATTTCAATAGACAATTACCTTCGAGATTCGCTTTCGAGATGATGCCGCCTTATCTTCGCCTAGGGAGCGGCCCATTCCCGCTAAAATGCTCATTTTCCCGGATGAGGAAAAGACTACTGAAATTTTCAATATATTTTCATGAGACCAGATATATATAAATATATAGGTATAAAGATCAGAACTAGGCTCTGGGAAATGACAAATGAAGTACTACGCCATTACGGCGCTATTAGACGAAAGGGGCATTCCATTTTTATGCCGACTGACCTGAGCCCTTGGGCTGATTCAAACTACTCCTCACCGGTTTCGATGAGGAGAAACATCGCATAAATCAGGCCGTCGAGAGACATGACTTAGGGCTTGAAGCCGCATGCGAACCCTCGGAGCCCTACATTGCGATACTGGGACCAAACTTGGCGTATTTCGTCCATATGGCCGGGGCATCAGGGTGATTCCATCGCATATAAAATGTTACAACATAATAGCCATAATAAAATTTCAGTCTCAGGAGTCTGTTTTCAGAGCTGTTACGCATTTATCCTTTTTTTTTCCCAGGCTCTGGAATAGTTGTGGGATGTATTACAAGCTGCTGGCAATTCAAAACGGTCTGTCCGTCATTAAATCTGATAAAACTGAGGCCGTAAAAATGGTCATCCGTGCGTCAGTTCAGTTCGCCTGCAATGGGGGTCCTCAGAACAGAACCCATACCAAATAGGGATATCTCTGGCTAGAACATCGCTAGCAAGCGGGAGGGATCCATTTCCATGGTAAAAACAAACGAGATATGCTCAAACATTTCCACCCCCATCATCCCTTCATCCAGGAATCCTCATGCTCTCGACTCGTGCGAAATTTATCTTTTCGAGGCTAAGAGCCCACTCGCTGCTCATCCTCCAGGATCTATGGGCTGACATGTGGAATCCTTTTCGATTCCCAGGGTCCGGGGAGTTGGTTTCACAGGGACGTGTCACAGAAACATATGAAAATGTTTTCATTTAATAGTTGGCCACACACGGCTAAATTCTTACATGAAACGGTAGCCGGGCCAGGGATCTGGGACAGGATATCATAGGATCATTAGACGGTGGGACATTCATTAGAGATTAATGGCTCCTGACAAATTAGCCCTAACAAGGCGTAATGTCTTCGTATTTCCATAAATAGATTTCATTGGGAAAGGGATTCTCATTTGCTTTGAATTTGACTGGTCAAATATTTACGCACTTTACAACCAACGAGAAATGCCATCTGGCAGTAAACATAGGTATTTGAGGAAGCATTTCAATTGTTGGAGTATTTAACTTATAATAGCAAAACTAATAGTGGATGATTACCCAATTGTTGGTATTTACTATTTATAATTGACTATGGTAATGCTAATCTAACATGCTATATTGCGGTTGAAAATTTAATTAACTAGATAGGTAGAAATTATGTAATATGGAAACAATTAAAAGTTAAAAAAAACATTTTACTTCAATTAAAAGTATAATCTTTTTAAGTAGGAAATTTAAATAAAGAATATAGGAAATAGAAAAAATGCAAATCATTACCAAAAACAATAAGAAAAGAAAATAATATTAACATTTCAAAATTATAGTAGGTAGTGGTAGCTAGTTTAAGGTTTTACATAGTTGTACATGAATCAAACTACATATAGCGCCCGCATGAAAACTTGAAATTTGAGAATAGAAAATAATTACTAACTAATTGAAGAAAGAAAACAATTTAATTGAAAATTTAAAAATTATTAAGCCTAACTGTTTTGTTTCTTTCGAATAAAACAAACTAACTTTTCCAAAAGGGCATCTGGTTCTGTAAAGCAAACCTAAACCTTCGACCTCTTATAGTCGAAATGAAAAGTATGAAAAGGAGATACAAAATAAACATTAATTATTTCAAATGTACATATATTTTATTGATGAAATAAAATTAAATACAGTTTTATTTTACCCTTAAATTTATTTTTACTGTGAAATTCAATTTTATTCCAGTCAAATATTCTTATTACAATTAAATTTAATTCTACGAATTTACAATACCAAATTCAATTTATTCAAATAATTTAATTCAAAGGTACAAAAAATGCTTGGCCGAATTTCAGTCGGTTGTAATCCCAAACCGAAATTATTCCAAGACCCAAAAAAAATAAATGTCTAATATTCAAATTCTCAGTCTCAATAAATTGCTCAAAATAATTTCGATCGGTTGTATTCCCAAACCGAATTATTCTAAGCCCAAATTATTTTACGTTTAACAACTTCTAAAACAATTTCGATCGGTTGTATCCCAAACCGAAATTGTTCTAATCTCAAATTAATTTATGTTTAATAAACTTGTATGTCTTGATAAGCGCGGGAAAAAATACTTAGAAACGTTTCAGTCGGTTGTAGTCCCAAACTGAAATTATTCTGAGTTGCAAGTGAATATTTCTAAGTTCGAAAGAAATATTCTAAGTCCTGATGTCGCGAAAATAATACTTAGAAAATTTCAATCGATTGTAATCCCAAATTGAAATTGTTCTAAGTCCGAATAGCGCGAGAAAAATACTTAGCAAAATCTCAACTGGTAATATTCCCAAGTTGGAACTTTTCTAAGTCAATAATAAAGCGAGAAAAATACTTAGAAAAATAAAACTGTCAACTGTTCAGAAACTCGCCTCAACCTGGGTGGTTCTAAGTAGTTCGAAGTAGTTCGTCGTTCTGGTGCAGAAATTAGTTTCTGAATACAACTCTAGTTGCACCTAGTTGCCTGTAATTTGACAGTTTTCGTTGGTTTAGGTTTGGTGCATTAATCTAATCAAAACAAATATGTAATTTCAAAAATGAAATGACTGATTCATAGCGACAGATATTCCATGAAAAATAAATTAACTTCTTCCCTTCGCACCTATTTTTTCTTCTATCGAAAATATACAAATATATATCAAGTAAAGGCACCGTCCTATTTCATAGCGAAAAGAAGTCACGTTCGTCCTTTTTCATTCGATTTTGGCCAGTTCTTCGTCAGTTCTGATAAATTATTAAAGCA
Source organism: Machimus atricapillus (assembly GCA_933228815.1). NCBI lineage: Eukaryota > Metazoa > Arthropoda > Insecta > Diptera > Asilidae > Machimus > Machimus atricapillus. Next base: position 12,975,718 of record OW121785.1, read on the forward strand.
ATCACATCAGTTTACGCCCAAATTCTTTCAATCAGATCCATTTTCTGCTTCATCGGTGGTGGCGGCGGGGGGTTGCTAGCCTAATTTTGTCAGATTTTTTCAAGGGTTTACATACATAAATAAAAGACGGATGAGCGAAAAGGGCTCACAAAATATATATAAAAATGAAAAAAAAAATCCAGCTGAACAGAAGGAGCCATGGCTACACAATTGCAATATCTCATAAGGCCTCCAGGAAGAAAAAAGGAGATCAACAAAACGGCCGCAAAAAAACGATATATTCTTGCCCCTCAATTTACAGGAAAAAAATTGGGATAAAGATGGGAAACCGGCTGACGGCGGGATACAAGAAGACGCGTCTACCAAATGCAGCGAAAAGTTTCTTTTAGCCTAACTTATCCCATGAATATTAAATTTTTATGTTATTTTTAATCCTGGAGGATAATTTTTTGCCCGATTTCCCCTAAGAGCCCTATTCACGAAGTTTTCCTCTTAGAAATTAGGTCAAAAGTTCTTCACTAGTTCTCAACGAGCCGTACATGCCTCTATTATCGCTTTGAGGGTATTTCTTTTTTCGGGACAGTATAAGTCCTTGTCAGGATGAGGAAAGAAGTATTTATAACTATACCAGGTGTTAAAAAAGAAAACTTTAAGATACTTCTGACCCATCTTTGGAATGGGTATTATTTTCTTAAGAAATGAATAATTTAACGATTTATTAACTATATTAAAAGAGATTTACTTGCTAAAAATATTGGGAGTAATCGATAGTTATAAGTTAAATCAAGTTGGTACTGACTTTTTATACATATAAGATTGCTTCATTTCTATAGACTCCACTAAAGTAGAGCTGTGTCATGAGTTTGTTGGCTAAATGATTGCTTTTTACTACAGGGTGTCCCGTAAGCATCACGATAAATTTTTCATTTCGAATTTAGGTCGATTTTGTTTTGTTTACATACATATACTGATACTCAAAAATAATTGAGTAGGTACAACGTCTACAACAAAACTAAACGTAAATAGTTCAATATTAAGTTATAAAAGTTTTTCACCCTCCTATAATATATAATATGGAACTATATTTTAACTGATTTATGATCCTGTAAGGTTAGCTTTAATTAAAAAAAATAAAATTCATTTCAAATAATATAATATTATGTAGGTACCTAATTTAAATAGCTCTTTTACATTTAACTTTAAAGAATTCAAGAATTGACTTTTACAACAAAAGTACACTGTATACACATATTTTTTAGATTGTACCGATTACCTACATTTTCGAAGCGTATGTTGAATTTTTGATTTTAGCTTTACTTTTACTTTTTAATTTACTATCGTAATGAAAATAAAAATCATTTTTAAAATATCGTCTTAAAAAGCAAGTGGAATTACTCGAAAAGTTTTGAAGATGATAATCATATTCTTTTCATTTATTTTCCAGTAAAAATTTCAAATAATGCGAGATTTGTAACAAAAATGAATGATGAAAGCATGACATCGGGATTAATTTCATAAATTTAAATATTAATCTGTAGAACACTTCGAAAGCAGACTTAATCCGATTCGTCGACAGTCCTTCAAAATTGCCCTCCAGGAAAACAAAAAACGAAACGCGATTTTTATACCTCCGTCAGACGTGTCCGGAAACATTTGTATTCAAATGAGGGCAATTTTTTAATTAATTCCCTTTAACGCCGTAAAAACATTGCAAATGAATATTCCGCGCCATTCTCGCGCGATAAACTCGCCCCTCGCGGAACAGATGCCACCGACCAAAACCGAAATATATTTTACGTGTCCGCCGGTGCGGGGGGATGGTGGACCCGGGAAATGATTTATTACCATGTGATGCCCAATGGGGAGCGATTCCTCCTGGAGCGGGGGTGGGACGAAGAGGGGTTAGCGGCCGCCGCAAGAAACTTCTGCAAATCTTAAGGGCTAATTGAATTATTGGCCACCTGAGTTCTTTCAGCTGTCACATCCACTCTCCTTCCGCTGACGTGTTCTTATTATTTTTGCAAAAAGTTGTAATAAAGGGCCGCCGACCGAGGGAAACTTCTTTCCTATCCCCCCCCCCCCCCGAACCCGCAAAAGTACAACAATCTCCAGGGCCATTCAGGTTCGCTGGCACCCTTCGGTAGTGGGGCCAGCCAGGGCACTTTTTGCGCCCCTTAGTTTCCCAAAGTACAACTCTAAACTTTGCATAGCCTGCCAAAACAGATTGTTAAGATTATTTGCGCCTGAACGCTTCCTGAAATTCAATGAGCTCCCGGAGATATTAATCAAAATAAAAGTTTCCCCATTCGGGGACCAGCCGAGCCAAGCTGGTTCGCCAGGAGGAGCTTGGATGAGTCCACAACCCCCCTGCTCCTTGAAAGGATGCGTCCGTTCGACGATCTCAAACTATCTGCAGCGCCATCGAGCGGATTCGACAGCGCTCGTCCTCACCGGACTAACTAAAGTTTAATCAGTTAAAGTCAGACTGGAAAAGTTTTCCTATCCACGCGATAAGCACTTTGAGCAATTAACGCAGTTGTGGGCGGCAAAAATTCTACCCGGGGATGGGCTAGTGTTAATAGTTTTTCAGCAACGAATTTATGTTTAAAGAACATTTAATGAGTTTCCAATAACTTTACAACAACTTTTTTTTTTTTAACATGGTAGCGTTCATAGTCATAGTCATAATATCCACTGAAATTGAATATTTTCTTAACTCTTTGCTTTTGGCGCATTTTATAGTAATAACTATAAAGTTATTTCACATCAAATTTTGAAAAATAGTTAAAATATTGTTTTTGAACCCTTATAAATGGCTCCTTCAAACAAAATTTAAGGGTATCCTTCCGTCATTGATTGTTAAGAATATTTACTTTTTTCCAGACAAACTAAATAACGTATTTTTTAAAAAAAAATAGTTTTTTCTGCATATTTTTAGTATGTATATAAGCAATTCGGCAATTATTAGAAATTACTCAATTCATCAATCCTAAAATTATAAATATATTATGTTGATATAAAAGCTACTATATTTACAATCAAAGGTTTCGCAAAAAAAGAAAAATTTTATTCCTTTGATTTAATTAGATTTCGAAGTTTTCCATTTCCTTAATAAGAAAAAATAATATTTTCTAATAAAATGGTAGAGTAGTTTGAAGTATCAAGTTAAATATATAGGTTGAAAGAGATTGTTAGATACTGTAACTCCAGGAGTTATATGAATTTTGAAAAATGCTAAAGATAACAAAATTTCAAGTTTTTGTAGTCAGTAATCATTACACTAGAACGTCTCGTTAAAAACTAATGCTATAGTAATAAAATTAGAAAAATTAATGTTAAGCTTTTAGTCCGTAAATATAATTTTCCTCCTCTAAACAGAAAGTAATGACTAAACAAATTAAGTCTAATGGCTGTTTACCTATAAAAGAACAAAAAAATCAGTCTGTCTTTATATTCAGATTTTCTATTTAGGTAAATAACAATTTTGATTAAACCTACCATTTACAAAATTTGTCGCACAACACCACAGAGAAAAAGCATAAAAACTTATGTATTCATCAAAAGAAGAGTATTCCATTTAACTGACTAAACAAACTTTTTCAATTTCTGAGAAAACAGATAAAGTAGAATGAATAAATCATCGGTTTCAAAAGAATTCCTACTTAAATATGTATTAAATTTGGATATGATATATTTCTGTTCCTGTAGGTATATGTCCTCATTTTTTGAGCATAGGGAAACGAAGGATATAATTCAATCAAACTTTTCGTCAAAAAATCGAAAAATTAACGATCGTTCAAAGTTGGGTTGGGAAGACAGAAAAGATTACCTCCCCAAGGCTATGTTCCATTTTTCAGAATATTTCGCGATGGTGAGGAAAATGCCATCGGGGCGACGCGACGGCAGCCAGCATGAAAATTCCCTTGAAGAAGAAAATCTGACCGAAACTCCATGAGAGCATAAAAAAATTTTCCGAGCCATAAGTATCATATGCCATGGCGGCGAGGTCGCGAGCGCTCAGTGTAAAATTCCCTGGGTGGAAAATTGTTCTGAGGGCTTAATTGACAGCTTCAATTTCCAATACACTTAAAGTGCGCCCCGAAACGGACCAGAAAATATGATGGATGTTGGCTTGCCATGCATGAGGAGGATCCTTGGCGCTTATTCCCAACCAGGAGCCCTCCTTACATGACCATAAAAACGAGATCTCTGTTTTTGCTTCGTTCGGCGAAGTTATCCCAAGAAAAGTTTCCGTACATCACCCAGCTTTTATTGTGCCATTAAATCGCTCCCACAGGATGAACTCGGTGCCGGGATATACACGTCCGTGTGGTCATGTGTTTTCTCCCACCCCCGTCCCCTCGTGTCTATGCGGCGTGCCACTTTCGATTTGAGCCCCACGCCATCGATGCCGCATTTGGGGCACAATGTGTACGTTCTGCACGGAGCTCCAGTTCGACACACTTGGCACAGTTGCCTTGGCCAGGAGACGATGATGGTCCATGGACAAAAAAAAAAAAAAAAAAAAAGGGAAAAATGGAAATCATTGTCGGGAGAATTGTAAATTTTTCCTCTTTTTCGGGGGTGGTTTTATCGAATTATGATCGGAATCGAATCGAAAATCGAATCGACCAGATAGCGCCACCAGTTCGCATGCCCTTCGTCTCCCAAAAAGGGCCATTCGATTAGAATTGCTAATACACGCCCCTGCAGTAATAGCTAGATAATGAGCGGCTAGAATCTAGCACGACATAAAACGTAACGACTCCGACTGCATTGCTCGACCGATTCGCCATGCCATCGGATCGAAGTTGAATCCCATGAAAGAATGACAAAGCAGGCTAATGGCCAGTGCCACAACTGCTGATACATTCCCTCGATTACTTTTATTGTTCGGCTTCATTTCATAAATGCGTTCTTAATGGGCAATGTTTATCCCAACGAATTGATTTTTGTCATACAAGTGGAACACCCTTTTAGATTGACGCCAAAAAAATAAGACAACATTTGAAATTGTGAACAATTCTGTAATTGGAACCATTTATTAAGCAACATACATATGCAACATAATGAACACATCAACAAATATTATTTTATCCAAAAAATTCTATTAATCCTAAACCACAAGAATTTTAGTTGAATTTACAATACACAAAACTTTTGAATTGGAAGAAGAAGCTTTAATCTCGGGTAGATACTTCATTCACAAATATGTACATACATGTGTTATAATTTGTATCGATCAGGATTGCTTCTTAACCAGGTTTGTTCGAATTTCTACAACAGGTCAATTAGATATATGTATGTACATACATATATCGCAAAATTATTTTATTGAATATTCATTAGGTTAAAAAGAAAATAATTCATGACAATTTCAAAATATAAGTTTTAAAATGACCCAAAAAAATCGACGATTTTTCTGTTTTAGCCTTACCCCATAAAAAGTTAGAATATATTAAGGAACTAATTGTCTTAAACTATTAACTCGATTGCTTAATTTTTAAAGGTATATACATTGCTTAAGAAAAAATTCGGTATGTAGTTTTCCATTTTTAACTTAACAATATTTTCAGTTAGAAGTTGCATATAAGAATTCAATTTTAATTTATTAGGTTGAAAATGAAAGTATTAGTTAACTAACAATAAGTAGAACTTAAGAATGAAACAAGAACTTGATATGGGAAAATTAAAAATATTTAATTGAAAACTCAAAAGCATATACATATAAGTAATGTTTTTATTTTACTAAAATTTTGTAGTAACAAACACGATTTTTTTTAATGACAAATGAAGTTTTATATAAATATTTCTTATAAGTTTTAAGTTACGTGAAATGAAAAAAACTCCTACGGAATTTGCTCTTATAAAATATTTCTTTCTAAAGCTTAACTCATGATTTTGAAAACTTTCGATTTATTACCAAACAATCTACGTGAGCTCTAGCAAAAAACATCTGTGCATTTCTGTTTACAATGCTATTAAATTCCCAAGCAATCTGTCTCTACGATATTAATTTCACTTTTTAACAAAAATAGAGAAATTACTCAATTTTTTGGTAGAGGTCAATTAAAGGGCACAAAAATAAATTGCGTTTAAGATATTGACCTTCCTACCCGTCGGCTGTTAATCTTCATCCCAACTGTGGAATTAATGGTATAATTGCAATTCTAATTCAACGTTTTCGCAGTCATTAATTTTAATTTAGATAACGTCATCAGTCACTAGGGGATGAGGCGATTTGGAGGTGGATGAGGGCATCATTCTCACCTGCGAAGATGTTTTAATGAAACATGACTCGGCTGAAACAGAAAAAGAAGAACTTCCAGAAGAATAGGAAAATAAGATGGGGGGGCATTAGCCTGCCAGATTCGAGTCCGCACGGAGCTATTTCCTCGGACATGACGAGCCAGCCACGGCACGTGTCCTGAGGGATTCGCCTGTCGACACGAGAGAAGCGCCTCGTCAGGTTTTAACATAGCAGACGGAATCGGGAATAGAACGCGAAATAAATCTGCCCTTAAATGTGAGTGGAGTGGGGAATTGTGAGAACTCATTCCAGTTCAGGACTTCAGGGCTAATTTTGGTAATCGAGGTTATTTCCTAGGGGAAACCTATGGCTTTTTTACGTAATAAGAACTACTAAGACCTTTTTAAATAGTATTGGATCATTTCATTCAGATAGTTATATAATTCCTTAAGGTAATTTTTTAAAAGGAAATCATTCCAACGAATTTGATTTATTAGAATTACTATTCTGAAATTTTATTCTCTGACGCATATAAGTACCTAAATTTCTATTTAATTTAAGTAATATTTCTTATTTCTATAGAGATAGGCACATATGAGCCGTTGTTTTTGAAAATGGTATAAGTTCACTCTTTAACATTTCATTTTAACGAATTTTGTTAATTCTTTAGGTTCGAAGTACGATTAGTATTAATTTTGACTTAAATTTGTTGAGTTTCGAAAATTTTTGGTCGCCATATTTGATCCGCCATCTCGAATTTCTAAATTTCGGGCATAGATTCGCAAGCAGGACTTCCAAAAACCCCCAAATACGAGTTTTCATATTAATTTTTTTTTTAATTTACAATTTTTGGGCGCCATTTTTCGGTTTACCATTGAATAAAAGTAGATTAGGTATATGTTAGGCCGGAATACTTAATGCCTTCACTCAAATAATGAAAATGATAGAATTAAGTGTTTAGGTGTGGTTGAGCAAGAAACAAACAAACTTTCGATTTTATATGTATTGTATATATGTATACATAAATATATAGAAATGAATGAAGAATATACTTCCAACACTAAATTTAGTTAATCCTTTTATATGTAGGTATATACATACAAATGAATTCAAACTTAAATAAATGAAATGAAATGATACGAAAATGTTTATCTGTATAACGATTTTACGTGTTATTTCTCGTCTTAAAAAGAGTGAGAAAATATTTTTGAGAATGCTACGTTTATGCACAGGATCCGCACCTTAAGCACGAGGATATGCAAACAAGCGTCGCGTCCTCAGGAGGCTAATACCTCTCCATTTGAGCCCGTCTCGAGCCCGACCAGCCCCATAAATTGCGGAATATCCGCGAAAAGTGCTCTAATTGTGTGTTCCCACAAGAGCTTAAGCGGGGGCGCCCCGACCGGGTGAAATATGGCCCCGGGGGCCAGGTGAGGTGCTGCACAGGTGCGTTAACCTAATCAGGGGCATAAGCCCGCGGTGGCAGGATAACACGCCACCGCGTCCTGACAGATGTCGTGGGGCCCCCCCCCCTACCGGGTGTGCCGCATAAGTCATTCATCGCGGAGCCCTGGACTATGCGCTGCTGCGGCTGATGGCCATTAAAACACCAATTTAATTTCGCTGCCGCGCAGAAAAGGCAGCCATCCCTCACGTCTGCGATGGTAATTTTATCCAATTAAGGCGGACGGTGATGAGGCGGGGGCGGTAAGGGGCTCGACCACCTCCACAACGAGCTCGCCGGGGCGTCGCGACGCTGACGCTGACGCTCTTGTCTTCAGCGGCTTCATCGCGGGAGCTGATTATGTCTGAAGGATAAAACATTTTAAGTGCGAAAAAGGCTGCGGCAGCGGCGACGGAGCGCGCGCGTTAATCTCGTGGAATTATTGCATGAAGCTAGTCAGGTGGCGGCGCCGAGTCGCGGGCTCTTATCCTGGCGAAAATGGGGTCCTGTCGGCGGCGCCTCCCGTCAGGAATGAATGATACTTTTAGGGGCTTATTTCGTATACAAGCCCCGGCTTCCTGTGATAGACGAGTTAATTAAATGAATCCAGCGGTCCCGGGCTGCGAGAGAGCAACCCTAATGGGATTGCTCAAAATCCAGAGTGGCTTGGGATCCATCAAACAATTCAATTTGTGGGCTTTACAAACATAGCCCCGAGCTAGCGGCTCTAAAAATTTGTCACTAAATCAATTTAGGACCAGCGGCAAATAGGTTAGGTTTGCTGTTGATTTTTTTTTCGTTTTGTTTTTTGCATGTGTAGGGGTACCACAATGCACCTTTTCATGGGCTTCATTGCAATTTCATCCTTAATTGGAGTGGAACTAAGTAAGACTCGGGATTAAAGATATCGCTGTTCGGAAAAAAAAAAAAATTAACAATTTATCTAAAGCAAGGGTGTCACTAGAAGCCATACGTAATTAGTCCTTTTTATAGTTAGTTTTAACAATTTTAAGCCAAAATACATACTCTAATAATGTTTATTTTTCTTCTATTATATAATTCGATCATCTTTTCCGACATAATGCGTTTTCTCTAAATTCGATACATAAAATTTCAATTAGATTTATATGTAGAGATATTTTAAGTTGAATGCTATTTATCTGGGTAAAATAGTCGAGTTGGGCTTGTAACTACAAAATTTGACTTACAATTAATTTACATAATTTGGCGAAGTACCTAAGTTTATTTTATTTATTTATTCTTAATATATAATTATAATTTTTTAATGTTTCCAGCAGTATATACATTTTTAATTTTTAAAGTATATACATTTTTAATTTTTAAAGTTTGAAATTAAGTAGGTACCTATGTTTCAGGGTTTTAGGAAAATAAAACCTTAACCAATTTTCAAAAATGATAGAACTCTCACACACTTTCATTCCCATTTTACCGTCCTAGAACTTTTTCAATTAGATTTTGTCTTAAGAAATAATAATCTGAAATGCATCAGTATGTCGTCTTACATTGTATCCTGTAATAATTTTCTAGACGGAGGGTAATAGCAATTGACTTAAAATAGACTGTTTGCACCTTCTCCCAGAAGCGGAGTATATCCGCCTCCCTGGGTCGATTGAATCTAAGAATGGATTAACAACAGCGGCAAATCCCTAAATGCGCTGTAATCCTGTCGAAGGAAAATATTTTGAAATCTGCCCGAATTACGCCATCGAACTTGACTGGAAGTAGGTCGGGACTATGGACTATCAAAATAGCTCGTGATCCCGGTCATCAGCCCGGGGAGCAACACATGGAGCAACGACGACTTCGATTTCGCCCGGGAGTGTATTAAGCCGGCACTTAACAAACATTCCGAGTCCGCTAGAAATTGTTGCTAAGAGCGATAATTTCCAGGAGCACTCGGCAGATGTATCCACAGACTCCGCACGATGACGACATTTAATTCCAGGCACGTTGCTGACTCAGGTCATTCGAGCGAACCTGCGAATGGGCCGGCAAATGACCTGGACCGATATCAGGGCTTAAGAAAGGTCAACTGGTCCACTGCGAGTCCGATGAATCCTTTATGGGATTTGGCCCTTATTAATTGCCGGAACAGGGAGCGCTGGCAAATTACTTTTGAATAAAAGGGAGGACTCCCGAGGGATGGGGGAATGGGGGTGGGCAATGTGCGGGCGCATTTTCAGCAACAGTTTGCAATTAGGCACATCCGAAGCTAGAGAGATTTGGCGAAGGACCACCACCCGGACGTCGATTGAAATGACGCAGTTCGAATTCGAATTGTGGTCCGGGAGAGATAAAGGGCGATTTTTGTTATTCCTCCCCATAGAAATAACAGTGGTCGTTTCCCTATTCACAGGGGTGGAAAAAAAAATTCCACACTGGTTCCTGTTTCAATTTACTGGCTGGGATAAATCGCCAGAAATTCTTTCATTTTTTGCAATATAAATTAAACGACCACTTGAAGCCGTAGATACTATTTAGGATTGCCACACGTACAGGGTATGGACCACAATTATTATCCCGCGAGGCGAAGTAATAGGGCCGAAAGCAATAAAATGGGATTACCGCGGCCCAATTTATATGCGCTGATCTAAGGGGGATCGTGGTTTTTTGCCCGGCTTTATTCGTGCAAGCGGCGCAATAAAGCGGCCAGATTTCAAAATTCCCAATAAAAAATTGTTTAACAAGAAATCTCGGTGCGACCAATAAAATGAAAACCACTCACCCCCTCCGTTGTACTGAATAAATACCGCCACCGCCGGTGGCACTGTGCCGCGACTGGCATCCGGCTCCATTTCCCCAAAATTGTAATACCGCGAAATTTGCGCTTTTATTGCGGGCAGTAACGTGGCGAACAAAAAATTTATATACATATATATAAATATTTTTTTTTTTTATTGAAACGTTCGAATCAAAGGGAAAAATAACCGATACCTCTGAGTGGAACTCCACCGATAATCAAATTCTAGTAGAGTTCGGTTCTAGGCCCCAAGGTGTCTACCCAGTCCCGGATTTGTGGCCACTAATATCCTGTGAGCAAATAGCGTCCGGGAACGTGCCGGGATAAGCCAGTTACTGTCGGGTGTAAGCTCGTAAGCCAACTCCCGGATGCGAACATGGCCCATTTCGTTGCACCTCCATTTTAGTCGAGTGACTTGGACAGTAATATTAGTTTATGACTGTTCGGGACTATTGTGCACTTCCTGGCTCTATCCAGAAACAGGGCGACTTGCAACATAATTCCATTGTGGTTACGACGGAATCTTCTTCAGGATCAGATGAATTAGCACCACCCTGTGCCCCGCTGGGAGATGCTAGCAAGCAAGTGGTCCGAGTTTAAATACTTGGGATTTGTTTTGTTTATACTCTCTAAAATTTAAATTACCTTGCATTGTTCATGAACTTTTGGCAATATACAAAAATTATACAGATTTACTCATGTAGGTACTTTTAAAACAGCTAAATTCGTTACATTAAATTTTACAATTATACTATTTATTTATGTACACATTTGCTGTGTTTTCGTTCAGGCTGAACTCTGAATTGAGTTGATTTTGAATACATGGAAATTTAAATTAATTCGATTTTATATGGACCACCACTGACTTGAAAATCAATAAAATTTAATAGGTAGTTGTCTCGCTACAGTCGAGATCGAAAGTTTCAGGAGACCAAAATTTTTGATGCTGACTGTACAGAAACAGAAGAAAAAGTACATGTACGTCAGCATTGGCAACATCGCAATTTTCTCTCTCAGTAATTCGACTTCGTAAACTTTGAAAATGTCTCAACAACTTCGTTTGAGTAATGGGAAATTTGTAAGAAGCGGACAGATAAGAAAAAAATTAGCCGCTTGGAAGTGCCAAGAGAGAGAAAGAGAGTGACAGAGTCACTATCAGTGCGCGCTGTTGCCACATCTATCGGTTCATTATTCTCGAATAAAAAAGTATAACTTTGCAAGATAATTAATAAAAAACGGTACCGCTAGCACCTCTAAACTTTCAGTATGTTATTCTTCATTGTCTAAAGAATCACTGATTAGTTTTTTATCAAAAAGTATAGTATAGGTTAAAAATAGTTTGAGCAAACGCAATTATTTTCATAGCATCCCCATAAGAGCCCGTGTTAATAAGTCAAATTTTCACTTGAAATATCTTTGAAACTGTATACCGCAGCGCTAACTGAAATTTCATTACCAAATAAATAATGTTACAGAGAAGTGACACGCAAAATAACTAATGCCATGTTTCCATCTCCCCAAAATCTCGAGATTTTGAATACGAGATTTAAAAGTGTTTCCATCTAGTAACGTGATTTCATTTGATATTTGATATGTCAAGTGTCATGTTTTCATTATTTCCAAAAAGTTTTTGTGCTAAAAAAGTGAATGTTAAAGTGATTAAATATCAACAAACTCTTGTTAGCCAACTTTTGGACATAGTGAATAAATTTTAATTTGTGTGTAATAAAAGTAAAAGAAATCGACAGTCATAAATTTGTCAATTTTGACGCCTGTTGAATAGTGGTGAATAACTTTTTGGGGATGCCACAACGAATTTAGTAGATTTTGATTGAGATTCTCTCGAAATGTCAAGATTTCAAAATCGGCTACTTGTATGGGAAATCCAATAGATTTTCATATGGATTTCGCGAAATCTCACAAAATCCCGAGATTTTAGGGAGATGGAAACATGGTATAAACCTTATTTATGAAAACACAATAATTGATGATGTAACTTTTGAATTTATGAATTTTCGATATTTTTGGCTGGTTCTTGGTTGGTGAATATGTTGAATACCAAAATCATGGCTTTTCCAAGAATAATTTGGCTTGTTTACGTATTCGCTAGCTATAATTTTCAATCTAAGTTAAATTTTCATCATTCCTTGTTTCTATATATTGATGATGATTAGGTATATTAGTCAATATATATTTTAACTTTCCCTTCCTAGAGTAATGGCTTAGAAATGGCATGTAGTTATTTAAAATGAATAATTTTTGTTTGACCTACCAATGACTGTCTTTATTCAGATTATTGTAACAATGCCAAGTTCGAACCAGTTTCCGTCAGCAATCATTCATCCAAAAACAATAGCCATTAGTTTGCCTGAAGGGAATATTCTAAAGCCGTCCCAAGTCCCTTTTGTACTAAAAACCCATTGAGGAATCCGCAATTCATCGCAAATATTAAAATTTCACACTTGCTGTAAGTCACGTTCGGTTCTGCTTTTCATAGGACATCGCGTTGGGGGCCCCAGAGAAGGACCCGTGAAGTCATGTGAAATATTTGGAATTCTTGCGAGACATTTTGATCAACACCCGACCCAAGTTGAGTAATAACCGTCTCGATATTGCGCCCTAAACTATTGCGGCAACTTCAGTTAGCACTTTGGCACGGGACGATGCATTTGTGGAGGAAGTTGAGTGCTTTGTGAATTTTACCGACCAACTTTCCGGAAGAGTATCAATTCCAGTGGTAGGTGAAATTTCGTTTTTCATGGTCGATAACTCGCCCCACCCTCTTCTATATCCTCCCCCGCATTGAGGGTGGTTGGAATGGACGGATAGTGGAGGTCTTTTCAAAATCACGAAACGAAAATTTCATGTCTCGCACTATACCAAAGCACCTTAGACAAAAAAGGAAAACTTTCATAAAACTTGCACAAAGGACACGCTAGCGCACAAAGCCCACCTCCTCCTACCAAAAATCGCGGATATGACGGAGGAGGAATAGTGGCGGCGGCAATGGCGGGCGATTTCTAGTTCAATAATTCGATTGTGTGCTGGGCCAGAGCGACTCCGCCAAATTCCAAAAGGAAAATATCGTAATGCAATAAATTCGGGTGACTTACTAAAAAGTTTGAAGCTCGTATCTCCTACTCCACTATCCACTGCGCTACCGTTAAGTTCCAAGATTTATCGCTTTTCTTATGGAAAGCTGGCTGAATTGTTCTAACTGAATTGGCCCTGTCGTTTTTCATCCCCTCCCCACGACTGCCCGTCTGCTAGTCCTCATCCCCCCTCCCACCACTAGCCCGAATTGCATGCATCTCCCAGGCCGGGCTCGGAGTGCGCTTCTATCCACCCACCGGCCCCTGCATTAGACATTCGGGGGCGGGACTACCCCCGGAACAACCCTACCCCCTCTACCCCCACCCTCGAACTCATTGTCTTTCCTGCCCATCTATTTGTCTATCTATCTGCAGCTCGTACGGTGGGCCGCTTGATGGTTTTTTGGAAAAAGGGTGGGGTGGTGATATGGTGGAAGGGTGGCGGGATGAGGGAGGACACATATAGGGTTTTTGCACACGGAAAAGCTTTTTGGCCATAAAACGGAATCATGTTCAGGCTTAAAATGCTCGCATGGCTTGTTGAGCAAATCACGGCAGTTTAAATGTTCGCTGTTATATCAAACCTTCATTGAATTTTGTAACACTGTCGAGTGGTCGCTTGCGACTGATGTGACGCGATGCAGCGGTGCATCGGTGCATCGAGTACTGCTCCAAAGAAGTGCACCGTCGTCCGTGACGTGTCCCCGTCGGTGTAAATTGTCACCACGACAGTGCACGACCACACGGTGCACACACGCCAGCCGCACCACCCTGTGTTATTGCACACGGCACACGCCTGATGATAAATATTCTTGGCGCAAATTGAAATCTGAAACAAAGCCATTTCCATCAAAATGTTTATTTGAATTGAGAAAGACGAGGGGGTGGGTTGGGGTATGGGAGTTTAAGCGGAAAAGCCCCAGAGATGGGGTAGTTCCTACGGGAGCTGAACTGCATCCCATCCCAGTCCCGGGGCTCGAGTGCCTTCTTAAGGTAGACTCAGTCGTAGAATCTGAATGTTGAAGACGTCGTTCTTCGTAATGACAATGATGGAAGGAATGTACCTGTAATTTCTTTCTGTGGAATTTCACCGTAGAGAACTCCATTGTCTTCTTGTTCTGAAGTAAAATGAAGGACGGAATTCTGCAAAGGAACTGGAGGCGGGTTCTGAGGAATTGTCGGTTTGCGCGCATACAATTTGTAGAATTTATTGAAAATGAAAACATTTGAACGGGACCAAGAGGCGACCATTCACAAAAATTAGGGAAATCAAAAGCTGCTCGAGACAAAGCGGTACGCGCTTTTACGAATCAAATAGAATTCAAGATGTTTGAAGAAAGGGAAAGGGGAGAAGGGGAAACCTGCTAAAATTAAGGGTATCCGAGCTATTCCTTTCGGTTTTTCCCTTAAATTGCAAAATACCTGACGAGCGCCCTTTCAATGCTAAATGCTTGAAATTTCATAAAAACAACATCAAACGCCTTCTGCTCTCTTGGTTTTTGCTTTTATAATAACTGCGGCGGAAATATGACGTATGTATGTTCCCCACCCACATGTGCTGCTTGGCAACGAACCTATTGAGAATTTATATAAAGATATAGCATAAGGCAACTTTAAGCCTTTCTTTTTATGCGAAATAACTCTTTAATTCTATCTGCAAACTTTTCATATTTGTTAGAGGATGAATATGGATGAAAAGTAATTAAATTAGCTTCAGTTCATATATTATCTAAAGTAAATATTATGTCGATTTTTTCGAATTATTGTAAGCCATATTTTTAACTGTAGTAAATTAAACTAACGATCAGCAATTCTAAAATCGCAATGCTTTTTTTTTTAAGTAGATGATTAAACATAACATATTGCGTCCAAAAAAGCGTCAAAAGTTTCGTTATTCCACGCCGGGTATCCGTTAGTAATTTATTTAAACATATTTTCGGCCAATCAAATCCACGCCGACTAAGCTCATCTTATTCGTCAGTGTAAACTACTGTGTTTCAGTGGCGTACGCAGGGGGGGTTTTGGGGGTTCAAACCCCCCCGAAATTGGATAAAAATTTTTCTTTTTCTGTTTAAAAAATAAAAAATCTTTTTCTCAGAAAATCTACCAGATGTAGTTTTTCATGGCTAAGTACTTAATACCTACCGGATCAGATTTCGCAGCACATTTTGTATTGAATTGGAATTTGCAAATAATGACTCCTAATAAAACTTTTTACTTTTGTGAAAAGAGCATCAAATTGCATTTACTTAAAACCAATTTGCGTCAAAAACTAGATCCAATAAATTTTTCAGTTCATGACTGGAAGTTTGGATGGGCTAAAATCATTGCAATGTGTTGAATTTTTTGCCCAGTTTAAAAATTTTGCTCTAGACTACAGTTTAAAATATTCAATTCAACGCGAAATTCGAGATCCAGATCAGATCATCGAAAAAATACAGCTAATATTTTAGGCCAAAAAATACAAATGCCGAAACAGCTTCTCTCGGTTCAGAAGACAAATCACCGGATAAAAGTCCACCAAAGAAACGACAAAAGCAGGAGACATCACAAGTCGATGTCAACCATAATGTAAGTTTCAGCTTCAATTGAATTTTATTTCCGGTAAAGGATACAATGTCTAAGTGGACCGATTTGGATGAAATTGAGCAGGAAGGTAAATATTCAAAAAATTTTCCGCGGAAAACAATACTTTTCGAAAAAATTATTTTTAAAATTTTCGAAACGTCACTTGGCCGTGGCTGACTGACTGACTGAAAACGTACCTACGAAGCAAGACGGGCGAGGAGCGATTGAGCGGTTTGGCGCTGATAAACGTTCACCGAGACGTAGAACTACGATGTGAAGAAGTCGTTGGAATGATGGTGAAAGAATCGCGAAGAATAGACATTATTTTATAAATCAATAAATTTGACATATGAGGAGTGTCTGTTCCAAAGGTCCTATTTCCCTGTCGAATGAAATGAATTTTTATTTTTTTCCCCGAAACTGTTACTTAAATCCCATCCATATTTGATAAAATTCTGATCGAAAAGCGAGTATATCCAATTTAAAAAAAATCTTAAAGCTTGACGTTCCGACCAAAAGGTCTTATTTCTCATACAAATTATGTTTTAAGAGACGGAGAGGTGTAATTTCTGATTAATAATGTGTAATTCATAAAATATATTAATAATTTTAATTGTATTTTTTATTATTAGTATTTATAACTCCTAAATAAAATAAAATGATTCCATTATCAATTGAAATATTTTTTAGTCAAAAAGGCATATTGCCAAAAGTGACCAATCAAAAGGTCTTATTTCTAGAAAATTCTGATCAAAAAGACTTATTTATGGTAATTCCGATCATATAAAGTCCTATTTCCAAATGAAAATTTTTTTAAAAAAATAAATACAGTAGAAAACTAAAAATAAAATGTACATGTACAAGCCTAATCTGCGTTAAATACAATAATAAAGATTATTATTATATTCCATTAAACAATGTAAATAGTTTTTGTTGTCTCCTGTAAAATTTGCTTATCATGGAAATAGGACCTTTTGAACAGACACTCCTCATATGATATACACTTTTTTTTTTAAACCCCTCCCGAAAATTTATTCTGCGTACGCCCCTGCTGTGTTTCATCATTTCATCCCGATCACGGGGCTTTTAAAATTGCCGGCTCCCCTTCTTGATTTATAAAAAACAATTGCCTAACTCATAATCAAGAAGAAGAAGAAGTAGAAGTTGTGAGCTGTAGCTGGGATTTATAATTCAGTTGTTTAATAAATAAATATACGTGTTATAATTGCGGAGGAATTTCGAGTGATTTATTAAATTAATTTCTAAACGTTTGCTGTGCACGAATTTTTGTTTCCCGTGCTGATTCGGACAGATTCCTGTGAATTAGCTCTGTCTACCCACTTCAGGCTGACGCCTTTTCTAGAAGTTGTATTTAGTGTTGTTGTGCCGCCTTTTCCAGCCGGACGCTCTATCTTTCAAGGGTAAATTTCTTAGTATTATGTATATGCCTCTGCCGAGGCTCTAATGTCTGCCAATTTTTATTTTAGTTTTTTTTGCATCCTGCGAATTTGAGGTTATCATCCCCTTTCCCATCTTTATTGCATCACATCGCTTGAGCATCGACACTTTCCATTTAATAGTGAGGACGCGAACCACATCTTTCATCCTAGTCAACATTTCCTGAAAGATCTTTCTGGTATAAACGTATTATTTTCTTCTTGGACTAACATGGATTCCTGCATGGTTTGCTCTCAGCCTATTTTTGATGAGAAGGTTACTTGCATCGGCATTTGCGAGCGCACCTTCCATGCTTCTTGCTTGAACGTTTCCAACGTTCACCGAAATAGACATGCAATATGTGATATCTGCGCCAATATTGAGCCCTGGGATGTCGTTAAAAATTTTTATTTTCCTCTTGCGGACAGATTGGTCGGTGGCCAAGATGCAATCGATAGAGAAGTTAGCGAAATTTTTGAGAACGACTTTAGCTCATTTATTGATAAAGTTGACACATTGCGTGAAACAACGATACTAATTTGCACAAGGACCTCCTCAAGTCTTGATGAAATTCGCGCTTGGTTTAGACAGATCTCTCTTGGTTTGGCATCTTTTGCTCAGCTTGCGGGGCGTTTTCTTCCTAGTGTTAACGGAATGGACCCATCTTTAGTCTTACCCACACTTAACGATATTTTGCGTGGTATCGAAAAAGTTTTATCTGAAGCTCTATCACGGCTATCATTTGCTCTTCAAAATATCGACCTTGTGGACTCTATATACTCAGACGTCAGGGCGCTTGCGTTCCGCATTGTTGATACTCTTGTTCCACCACTTCCCACAGTTGCTACCGACTCTGGCTCTGGAGTTCCATTAGAGCAACAACCACCGGTTCCTCAGCGTGCATCTGGCCTGCCCTCGCCTCGTCCTTCACCAGGTGATGAGGCTCCCCGGGCCACAACTGCTCCGTCTGCTCTTAGGCAACGTCGGCCTCACAGGAAAGGAAAATCTAAGAAATCTAAGCCTCGTCAACATTAAGGAGTTTCTGTACCACCAGCTCGTGTATTGCCTGCCAAAACTGAGGACATAAATATTGCGACGATCTTAGAGCCGCCTCATCTTGGTGCTAATATCGCTTCAGACCCCTCTACGCTTTCTGATGGTGCTCCACAAACCAATATCGTCACTCAGTAAATATTGTTATGGTAGTAAGATTTTTTTTAAAATATTTGATATTTGTAAAATTGGATTGTAAAATTGATAGTTGATATTTGTAAAATTCGCCGATAATTTGAAATTGAAAATAAATTCTAGTAAATACTGTTATTTGATATTTGTAAAATTGGATTGTAAAATTGATAGTTGATATTTGTAAAATTCGCCGATAATTTGAAATTGAAAATAAATTCTAGTAAATACTGTTTCAGAAATTACTCACAGCACAATTTATATTTAAAACCAACGTTGAAGAGACATTGAAAAAAATGAATATAAAAATATTTATAGAAAATACAGGCTGCACTCTTTTTTGGAAGGAATTAGTTAAAACTTCGTTCTTAGCGTTTCTGAAATTTAGATCAAATCATAAAATATTAAAAATCAAAATCCTTAAGCGCGCGCAGTTTTTATTAACAGGGAGATTTCTAAATTTCTTATAAGTTACTGTTTTGGGTTTTGCAATTGACTTTTCGAATTATTTGGCACAGCTCCATTTAAATATTCCGTCCCATAGCCGCATAGGTCAACATATTTGCGTAAAGGATAACAATATTATAATGTACAAAATGTAAATAACTTAAGCTATTCAATATGTCTTAAGGTATTTTATGTTAAGCGTTCATAAATCTAAAGAAATACAATACCCAGCACAATATGTTCATGTCTTGAGAAACTAATTTTCGAAATTGAGACAGCAAACGTTTTTTGTCAAAATGATAAACGCTATGTAAGCAAAGGTATTTTGTATGTTTGCGCGTTTTCAAATAACTTCATTGGACTGATGATGGTAGCTTTAGTTTCCTTACTATTTTCTCGAGGAGGTGACCAAAAACATATCGATGATTTGCTTACATTTATTTACCTGACACATTACTTGTCCCTCGAAGAAAAGGGGATGGATATTATTAATCATTGGACAGAGAGGGATATCGTGTTCGTTTCCTTTTGAAGTAATCTCTATACTCCATTAGTGATACCTTGTCTCTGCAATTGACAGGTACTAAGGAGTGATTTACGGGTATCGAGTTACAAGAAAATTTAATCTCGGCACATAATTAACGAAAATCAGCAACTGGATTTGATTTAATAGATGGGAGTGTATACCCGAAGTAGGATGGACCTAGGGGTTGTTGTAGGTCCTTTCACCTCGATACCTCCTTTCATATGCTTCCTGACAGCCGACAGGCATTCGGAACAAATGTCGGGACGCCTTAATTGCGTGAAATTGGACTAATTACCGAGGCGATCGTAATTTATTTGCGTTTGTATTAAATCTTAAGTACGCCTATAGGGGGTAATGACTTCTATTCTGAGAGGGATGTATTTTACTTTAAGATAGACTAGACTTGTAAGCAGACAGAAAAAAAAAGGGTAAAAATGTTGAAAAATAACGAAAATAGCTGCCAAAAGTCTGAGTGGGTAAACTTGACCCACTTGATGGCGGTTAACTGCAGTTTAGCAGCTCATTAAAATATTAACGTAAAGCCTCCGGTAGTCAAATGGAAATGGAAGTAGCAGTTAAGAATCTGTTTGGGTTTCTGGTAAATTTATCCAGTCGACGGGCACAGGGCAATTGCCCTACTCGTTTGTCGGGGTTTTTTTTTTGGGGAGCGAAAAAAAAACCGAGGGTAAAAGGGGGAATAACTTTTCAGTTGGCCCTCTGCACGTAACCCGTCTGAGCCAACTTCCACTGACTGGGAAATCTCAGGGTTCGTCCGCAGAGTCCGAAATTCATTTAGTCCTACTGGAAACCTGAAAATTTATGCATGAACACCGCAAACAGGACACTCGCAGGGATCATGCAGCCCTTGGCTAGCTTCTTAGATATTCCTGAGTCCTTGATTGTTCCTGTTAACAAATTAATGTTAAGTGGAGAAGGCATCACTCGAAACGAGATAAAATAGTCCCCGAACTGAATCGAATGTAATTACGCTCTGACAACAGCAGAGGCTAGGAACAGAGATAGGTCCCCTGGGGGGGATAAATGGAATTATGCAAATCCTCTTCCAATAATTTCCATTTTTGCTTCGATTTTGAGTTTGAGATTCGTCCGGATCCCAAATATAGAATAGATGGAGCTCGGAAGGGTGGTGATACCCCAGTCATACCGAGCTCCGGGAGCCCTTAGGACGAGTTTGCGGACGGATAAATCTCCCCCGCACAAACTTCCCACTTTTATTTTTTTTTTATTTTTTTTTTATCCACCATCCAGCCCTATGTCCTGTCCGACTTTATAGGGCAAGGTACACGCGGGGGCGGCAACGGTAGCGGTGAGGCGGTAGCACTTAGTTGAGTTTTGTGGATTTTTGCGACGACTACGAGTGTACTGAAAAAAAAAATTTGAATTTCAAATGGAAAGCTTGTTTTTTGGCTGGGCCAAAGGAAGGGATTCGATATCGCCTTTTGCAGGGTACCAAAAGTACCTAAAAAAAGCCGCCAACCCACCTCCGTCACGACGGACCGTCGTCGGACTGGTACACCGTACCGCATCGCACCATGTAGCCTCCATTTTGCGGGGGAGGAAGTGAAAAACAACAAGAAACCTCTCGGAAAAATGCCAGGAACAGCGACTGATTTAGATTGGTTCCAGATTAGAAATGTTTACACTTGATAAGCAGCAATTTCGCTCAAAATTAGTTTCCTTTTGTGTGTTTGTTGGTGCCGCACGCGCGCAAAAAGGGAATTATTAGCGCTCCCTGCTGGAGCGCGTTCTTTTTTCTTCGCTTTTCTTATTTCGTCTCAAGGAAAACGTAACGTATACCAAATGGTGCTTCAACAGTTCGCACCCCCATCCACGTCCTCTGCTACAGCACAAAGTGGGAATTTTTTAATTCGAATGAATTAAAATTCTTGGAGCTGGAAAAATGGAATCCAGCGAGAAATTTGCGGAGTTAGTGACCTGGATGGGGAAGGATCGGAATCGCACGACACACAGGTGGATTCCTATTTTTTGGGGCACAGGGGGCACCTAGGGCTAGCATCATTTGTCTGGACAGTTTATTCTAGAATTATAATTTTTTTTGTTTGCATTCTTTACAAAAATTCGTTTAGGTTCCCTTTATTTGTTAAATTTATTCTCTTTCGGCTTTCTGAAAAATTTAAATTGTCTTCATACCTACCTGCAATTCAGTCATTTCTATTAAAAACTCGATAACAAAATAAATTGAGAGAGAATTTATTAACCAATGATCTATACAAACAATTAATGTCTTTAGAAATTCAATTAAGAGGTATTTTACCTTTCAAATTTCGAAGAAATCGAAAATTTTATTTTGACTTCTTTTAAGAGTAATATACTCGTAAGTACCATGAAAAATATGTTTTAAATATTTTTACAGTGCTTTTTGAATTTAGAAATTATTGTTCAAATATAAATCGGGGTACCTACCGTGAGATAGGTAGGTACCCCGATTTATGTGTTTTAGTTTTATTTTATTCAACATCCCTACCAAATTTTAAACGGGTTTTTCGAAAAACGTTTGCCATTTTGTTATTTTTTAACTAAAGAATTTCATTCTGAGTCATGCCGAAATCATGGCGACTGTCAAAAAAAATATAATAATGAGGTTTTAAAGATAATTTTACCTCTATTCAATTTAAATAAAATAATAATAATAAATAAAACTAGTGTGATTTGTCACACTCCTTTTAGTGTTTATACTGGCGCAGCTAAAAGTAGTTTTTGAGAATAATCTTTTGTGGGAGGATCTTTGGGATATATATAATTTTTTATTGGTTTTTAATATACAATGATAATTATCACCAAAAGGATCTAAACACTTTTTTATAATTTTTTAAATCAGCAACTCTGAAAACCACCAAAGGTTTTCCAGGTCTCCTTTTTCGTACAAAACATTAATTGAATTTTAAAAGTTTGATAGTTATTTTGAAATTTATGAAATATAAGAAATAAGTAGTTTAATTAAATGATATTGTTTGGTTTTCTTGTTGTTCTTGTATTTGACTTATTCGTGAATTTAGACTTTTTTTTTGTTTACGAAGAAGTTGTAAAAATTCTAGAACCATTTCTTTCAGTTTTAAATTAAATATTTTAGATGTTTCCTTATTTCCATAAAGGTTTCAAGTAAAGTAATTGAATATTTTACGGATTTACGAGATCTACACTTAGACCTCTTGCAAGGTTATAAAAGTTCCATTTTCTTCCATTGTCAGGAGGAAGATCATAGAGCTTTAAAATTTATTCCCTATAAAATTCGACTCAATAAACTGGCTGCTTCTTTTCTACTTTATTTTAGATATAAGGTAAGGTCGATTTTGAAATTCTAATTTAAATAACACATTCTATCGCAAGCCAAAGCTGAGAGGCCCTGTTTTAAAAGTTTTCATGATCTAAATATGTCAAAAGTTTAACCGACTTCCCTAGTTAGTTGGCATACGATTTTAGCACATTAAAGATTGAATTAATTTTGAAACCGAGTAGAGGCTTTTTGAATTTTAATATTTAAGCAAATTAGAGTTGTGTCAATAGGTGGTTATAGTTTATATGAATCTCTTATCCTGAAGTAATCTCTTCTTGTACTTAAAAGATGCAATGGCGCGCAGAAGCGTTGTGTTAACGGAGATGGAATTTATAGAGACAACACTACCTTACAGTCATACTTAGAGTGAAATTGTCATTTTTCATTAGTTAGTTATATACGCTTTAAATTTTTATAGAACGTATAAGTTTTTGATATTTACTTACTGTATATCCACAAATAAACAACTACTTAAAAGTATTCTATAATTTTTTTGTCTAGTTTTCCAGAAAATATCTTCTTACTTTCTTGTATAGTATACTATGTATGCGTATATGTACTATGTAGTTCGGTAAGAAAAGAATCATCGAAAAAATCCTATCTTTTTATGTTTATTCGTAGGCCCTTTTTTTTGCGAAATTTTTCTTGACTATTAAATAACTTATACTTATTGCCTGATAAAAGTGACCTAGTTTTTTAAACTTTCTTTATAAAGTCATAAAGTATTGTTATGTGCTAACAGACTTCGGAAACCCAACGGGCAATTTTCGGAGCTCTATAGTGAAAAAATACCGAATCGTAGGGCAAAAAATAGGAACATAAATTATTGAGGACATGCAACTATGTGTTAACACCCCATTTAGCAGGGCTGCGTGACGTAGGTAAACTTCCACTGCAATAGGCCTCCACGGAAGGGTAGCAAGTTTGAGGGGGCCCTGCAAAATTCGGGCTCCCACAGGCAGTGGGGTCCTTATTTACTGGCTCGCAACTTTCCTGCACTAAAGAAAGAAAATAATGCGCCTGGTTGCTGAGTGTGACGGTGTATGTCCCCGGAAAACGAGAGAAAAATGGAAAAAGTTTTTATAGATCTCATTCGGTCCAGGGCTGTCGGGGGACATCCGCAGCAAAACCGCGTCGAACGTAAAGAAAACTTGTCTCCATTTAAGGATCCAATTACAAGGAAAATGCACATGAAAGCCACCGAAGCGGTTCCCAATGCGCGCATCCCGCCGTCTCCTATCCTAGCCGAATCGACGTGTAAATCTCTCCCTAGGGAAATTTTAATTGAACTGCTGTCGAGCAATTTAATCGCAAATTGTTTTCGCCGGAGCCTGTAATAACTTTAGGACTCAACGTATGCAAATCGAAGGGATGTGGCACGGGCGCGCGAATCAGAGGCGGAGGAGGGTCCTGCTTTATAGCAGTGGCTAAGATATGCAGATTGCGATGTTGCGATGGGCAGCACACCAGTTTCGGTCCTATGCAGTCGCTATGGTTTTCGTTAATTGGAAAAAAAAAGTAAATTCGATTACTCGAAATAAATTCGAAATCGGAGTCCTCTTGAGCGGGGTCTTTCCCCCACCCTGGAAGCGATTCGGACCAATTAAGCGACGGCGATACCGCGCTCTTTGAGCATTATTCAATTAAGAAAATCGGCTAAACAAGTCGCCCGCGAACAGCGGATATTCTAGGAATATTCCTCAATTTTACTTTTAATGCAATTTGAAGAGTTTTTTTTTCCCAGTTAACGAGAATTGAGCGCGGTTCAACCTCGGAAATCGATCCGAACGGTGCACACCGTACCACACGACAACCGTTTCCTAATAGCCAACCCCCGGGGACAATGCGGGGGTTGTTGTCGTAAGTGGACGTTATTAATGGAAGTGGAAGTGGTCACTTTCAACTTTGAAACCATCAAGCTTCTGGTCCCCGAACGGGGCCGGCAAGTGGCCCGACATCCGGCTAAATTGATGAATCGCAATTTTGTTCCGGGCGCTTTTTAAAGAAGGAAACATTTATTTTCCACCCCCGCTCGAGGAGTATTCTATGCCATTATTCCTCAACCCTTCTGTCACCCTTTCCCAATTTTCTGCGAATAGAGTTTTTGCCGGATGGTTGGTAAACGTCGTCGACCAGTTGGTTCAATGTCTCCCGACAATTGCATGGGGATTCCCCTTTTCTTTTTTATTGCTGTCTTGACAGGGACGAGCTGTCCCTACTTAGACGCTTATGACAACTGTGCGTTCCACCTCGAAGGGCTCATTGAAAATTCCCTTTCGGAAAGGGTTTTTCTTCACTATGTCGTTTTGTGCTGATTGATTTGGGTTTCAAATTGGAAAACTTTTTCAGGTATCTCTCCTCCTATAATCCGCGCTCAATTGGATCTTTATGTGTAAGCAGCTGTACAACGGCGGGTTTTCATTTTCTTTGGCATGTCGACATTTTCATTGCTATGACCGACCAACCTTAACATCTCTATTTGGGAAAGTACGTACTCCTCTTGAAAGGGTTACTTAATGCGGGGGACTATACTTTGCTCACTGCAACCCTACTTAGGGCAATGTTGGGGATTTTTTGACAATTTTATAAAATATTGAAATTTTGGGTATCTTTCAAGAAATATCTTTGGTTCGAACAATAC
Organism: Machimus atricapillus; assembly: GCA_933228815.1. Classification (NCBI taxonomy): domain Eukaryota; kingdom Metazoa; phylum Arthropoda; class Insecta; order Diptera; family Asilidae; genus Machimus; species Machimus atricapillus. The sequence continues at coordinate 13,001,385 of OW121785.1, forward strand.
TTTTCTTTTATTTTAAAAGAAACTTGAAGTAGCACTTGAAGAAAAATCAATATATTAGAAAACAATGAACTTACATTTTTAACCCCTATCTGGCAAACCTCCACAGAATCGGATAGCTGGCACTGTAAGGTCCGTGTGACTCCAGTCACGAAAAAGTTTATATAAGCCACCTAATGATTTATTTGATTTCATAAAAATTTACGATACCTACTTTTGTAACGTTGTACGACTGATATAGATACAAAAAGGAAATTTAAGAAATATCCAATATTGAGATGCGAAAACAGCCAGGGGGCTGAGATCGATCTGAAGTTTATACATCTTAAGTGCTTGAGAAACTAATTAATTTAAGAGGGAGAAAGTTAATGTACGTAATATTTACATATAAGTTACTTGGAAAATTATTTTCAAAACATAACATGTTTGTTATGAGTAAATAAAAAGCATAACGCCTAATCGACTAAAGCGACTACCTTTCAGAAGAGCTCAATTTCTTTATTTTATTAATACATCCCCTTTTCGAGGAAAACACGCTTTTGTGCGTATCAAATTTCCCCAAAACTATGAAACTTCTACAATTTAGTGGCAACAGAGCTCCCACCTGTCTCCTGTCTAATTACATGAAAATGTTGCGACAAGACAAGCAAATTCAGATGTCTTATTATAGCAAGAAAGTGATACCTCAACCGTTCGTCTCTCCGACACCGTCTCGAGTCCTGAACTTATCAACTTTATAATGCGACTAGATAGTTATCAGCGTGACAAGTTCCTCCGCCAGAATTTAGTTTCCTTTCACTGAATGGCGCATGCCGCCTTAAGAAATAATTAGGAGGCAAATTTTCCACTTGTTTACATCGCCGTTAAATTAATATTTGCCAGCTCGACATGGGCTTTAAACTATCCCGGGAGCCCGGGGGGGGGGGGGGGAGGGGGGGCCTTTCTGTCCCTTGGGGCGCCCACCGCCCCCGCACCGTACCAAAAGCCATCCGACCGTAACTGATGGCAGCCTTTTGGCAATAAATATGCAAACATCGTACGTGTTTGAATTCCTGTGCTTTATTGCCTGGAAATTTTGATGAAAATATACCCTAAATGTCCCAAAAGATATATGTGAAAACTTTTGAGGAACGTGTCCCAATCTAAAGCGCGGCCCCACTGCCCCGGCCGCACGCATCCGTGCTCCACACGTGTGCCATTATCATTATCATCGCACACTATCGGAAAAGTTCAGGTGATTTTTCTTCTTCTATGGGGAGAATAGACGCATAGCTAGGGAAGGAGTTTTAGGGAGGAAAACCGGAGATATTTCAAGTTCTGTTTTATTAATTGAAACATGTTTTGTAATTTACTTTAAACTGTTTTCTAATTTGATTGAAACATGGTTTAATAGAAAGCACATCGAGCACCTCTTTGCCCTACAATAAAACGGTAAATATATGTATTATATTTTAGACAGATAGCACTTTAAATCATGATTTACAAAATCACTCATTTATCATAAATTACTAATTAGTGAAGTTGTGGCAGACAGCAACTTCTTAATTAGAAACGATCGGCTGTCAGTTGGTATTTGTAATGGACAGCGCACATACATATGTTACAACTGGTAGAAGTACAAAATCAGCTGAATTCGAGTATGTACATTATTCTTCATTTAGGTAAAAATAATGAAAAGAATATGGTAATTTAGCAAATTATTAATTATCAAGTTTTTCGTGATTTTCGTGATTGTATAGAGAATAATTGGTTGTAAAATAGAAAAAGTTTAGTACAATCCAATATATAAAGATATCATTTTTTACCTATATTAAAATTAAGCAAATAGGAAAATTTACTATTGAAAATTACAAGCGCAAATTATGCAACCCATAATTGAATCGATGCTTTTCGTTACGTAAGAAGTATGAGTTTCAGAGATTATAAGATTTTATGTTACTGTTGATTATAAAAAAAATAATTCAAGACATTCTGTATTTGTTCTAACTGATTGAATCCTTATACCGATTAAAATTAGAATTGTCAAAATTTAATAGTAATATTGAAGTATTTATCAACAAAGGTAAATTTTGAAATGCCTACCCGAGGGTACTTTATAGGGCTAATAACAAGGATCGGGTGACGCTAGGACTATGAATCGAAAATTATGCAGCCCCAGCATCGGTAGCGGGAAACAGGACACCGCGAAATGAACGGCTTAATGGGGGAATTTATGTTGGCCAGGGAGGCCGTGGGCTTAACTGCCCCGCGAATGCTTCATTTTCGCTCGTTTTCGCCGCCACTTTCGAGTGTTCTCGACGTTAAGCGTTTAGCGTTTTCCATTCAGTGCGGAGCAATTAGGAGGGCCGCTTTTCATTTGCAATTTCCCGAGAATCTAGGACAAGTGATTTAGTAAATAATAACTGTAATTTTTCTCTAGGCCACGATACCTAGGACCAGGAGGAGCCTGTTCGCGGGAGCCTGGACCACTCCCGGGAACATTGCCTGAAATAAGTTTTCACTTAAGTTGGCCTAATCGCCAGATGGCGTCTTATACGTGGCCGTGGCCCACTCTTGTTCCTAAGGGTGAACAATTTTCCAAGGAAACTTTCTGCAGCCACCATTCTGAACAATTCTGAGCAAATTCTGATCTGTAAACAAATTTCTGAAGAGTCATCAGAGCAAGTTAAGTAAGCAAAGTGAAAGTTCTCGCCGAAGTTTTTGGCGATGCGGCCGATGAAACCTTTCAACCTCTTACACGAAAAATTTGGAACGAGTGGCACTGCGCCAGAAGGCAAATTTACACTTCGCTAAGTGAAGTGGATTTGTGGATTTTTAGTCGGAATCGATACCTCTCGATTTTAAACTATGTAATTCAAACAATAAAAATTTTTGAATTTTATTCGGGTAAAAGTAAGAGAAAGTTTTATTTTTCAACACGACATAATGTTCAAGGTTAAAAGCCTGCTCAGCTGGAAGAAATTTTTGCAAAACTTTCAAGTACCAATATTTTGCAGAAGACGGCTGTTTAGTTTCCAAAAACCTCGATGACATTATGCGATACTTCATGGCAGTCAAGGTCAGCGGTTTTGTTTATAGAAAATTAAGTACATACTAGGTTTTTATAGCTAAATTTTTAAATGTAGGTCAAAAGTTTCTTTCTGCCTATATATCTAAAAATTTATATACAGTGTATTTATTTGGAGTTGGTTGGTTAGAATGTAAACTTAATTTTTATAATTTAAATTCTTTAAATTAAAATGTTATCAACAAACAGGTAACACTATGTGACTTCTTAGAACTTTTAAGAAAAGATGTTTCGCACTATTTACTATTAATATTTTTAATTTCTTAAAAACCATAACACTTACAATTATCTCTACAGTTTTTTTCTCTATCATACTAAAAAATATGGTAGTAAGTAAACTTAACTATCCTATTGAATTTTTACTTTCTATTCTATTATTCCTCGAGAGAAAAACTCCCTCTGGATAAACAGTGAAAACAGACAGGCGACGATTGTATAAAAATTCCCATTTTTCCCTTTTTGAGGTACAGAACCCTAAAAAAACAGATGAAAAGTCCTGTAAAAGGAGATTATTTATAGGGTGCATCGCTCAGGTTACCCAGGACATTCCGAACAATTTGCGTACTTTCGCGTAATTTTCACTTTACATAATTTTGTTGAAACCTCAGGCGCGAAAACACCCACTTCAACTCGCCAACTCCCGAAGCCTTAGGGGGGGGAGTGGTGCACTCGATTCAAACTTGCGATGTGATTAATCCCGAGGGAAGGTGAAATTTGTAAGCGTTCCATTGTTGCATCGCCCTCGCAGTAATTACGAAGTGCTGTCCGGGGACAGAAACTTTCAATTAGTGGTGGTCTCAAAGATTCCGGACAAATGGCTTCCAATGAATCGATTAAAGCGGCAGCCGGCTCATGAATATAGAATTTTGCATAATTTATGGATAAAGTTGCCGGAAGCCCCGCAGACTGCAGCTCCTTCCGCTCGAGAGGAGCCCAGGGATACGATGGGAAAAGGACGTGTGTGTATGTGTGTGTTCGGAAGTAAAAGATGAGGGCTGAGGAGACATGGAAGAGTTTTTCAAAACTTTTGATATATAAATTTAGATTTAGTCCTGGATTTGGAAAGATCGCCAACTTGCTCCTCCCTCCTGGTTAGTGCTTATGCTTTCCAGACATACTTAGAAAAATATGAGCATAATATTCTAAGTTCTGCTTTGATTAAGGTACCTGGGTCGAATATGGCCAGCCGCGAAATATGGCCACATGCATATATCTCTAATCTCAAAGGACGTAACAAACTGAACAAGTCGCAAAATGTTCGGCGAGACGGTAGGTACTAAAACTACGCGCTTACCGTTGCCACCGCACCTGCGACAGCGGGACAAATGCCAAAACAAAGGAACGACGACGCGTCGCGATCATAAAAATCGAACGTAAGATTTTAGCTTGTATTTCACTATTTAATATTATTACCTTAATGTAATATTATTAACTTAATACTTGACAATCATATTTGATATTTCTGTGTAGTTTTTTTAAACTATTTATGTATTTAATAATTAAAGTGAATTTTAAAAAAATTAGTATAAACTAAAGATATGGCCATATTTACATACACTGGCGGAAATATGGCCATTTTGCCTGTTTTTAAAAAAAGAAAATTAACTCCAATTGTAAATACTTTTGCTATTTATCTTCCTCGTAGTTTGAACACTAAATAGATGCACTTTACTAATAAGTACTGTTGCTTAGTCTAATACCATAAAATATATGTAAAAAACTATACGAAACGTTAAGGTGGCCATATTCGACCCAGGTACCTTACAATGAATTTTAATACATTTCGGGATTAAATTTTAGACTTTTAAAAGGCTTAGAATAATTTTTATTTCAAATTTGATTAATTATGTAATAAGTAATAAGCAAGTCGTAAATTCTTCTACTTCTTCTAATTTATATATCGAGGTTCGAAAAGTTTTATTATCTAAAACGCGTCCAATAGCATTATTTCTTTCAAGATTATAATTTAATGTTTTCAACATTAAATTAAAATTAAAACCCTTTACCTACACATACATACATACATAATCATGTAATCTTTAAAGCGTATAAAGTGAGTATGAAATTGTAAGTTTTAGATGGACTTAAATTTAAATCTCGAAAAAATTTGTCAAATATATATGTACATATACATTTGTAAGTATATGTAGTTTGAATAACATTAAGATTTACTTTGAAATTTTTCTGAGTGCAATTATTTGCCACCCTGTGGCAGTAAGCTTTTTGGCTCGTTAGTTCGGATAGACTGAGGTATTAATTACGGAATACGACGAAACCAGCATATCTGACCTACGTGTGTATCTCGTTTCACGTGGAAAACTGACCGTACCTGCGTTGGAGTGTGCTCGTGCATCCCGAATTTCGTCCAAAAATGTATTAAATCCCTTCTCCCCCTCTCCGCGGAGTTATCCTGCTGCTATCAAGTTTTAATTGGCATAATTCGGAGAAGTATCGACTTTCGCCGGAAAGTTCGCCATGAGTTACGAACGCCTTCACGTGCTCTCCAGGGCTATTTGAATTCGGCCGAATTTGTCGGAGTGTCTGTAGACTTGAGGTGCTTCCTAGAAATACGTTCCCACACGTCTCCGCATATATTTTATGGCCTTCTGTTTTATTTATGTTTAATTTCCTCCTTGGTTTTGTAATGCATTGTCCCGACTTTCCTGTTTATTTCCCGGGAAACGCAGCAGTACTTGAAATCAAGGAAAAGCAAGTGACGAAGAGTTAGGCACTTACTTCTTATAATTGCTTTATCAGCCACATTAGTCTTCATTACAAAAATGTAGGTAAGCTTATAAACGGCGAAAAGTACGTAATCAGATCTAGTTTTTGCAATTTAATATATTATTATAATGAATTAATTTTCTTTTATGGAACTTCGTTTAGTAACTTAAATTTCAACTTTTTCTCTTAACAATTTACACACGAATAACTTGCAAACATTTATTCCTTTCTAAATTCTAAATATTACCTGGAAATATATTCGAGTTTATAATTTTTGATTTTACTGATATTATGACAAATTAAATATTGCATCACAATATTAAAAAAAAAGATATAGTCACAGTTTAGTTTAGTTAAAAGTTAATTTTTGATAAAGCCAATTATTTGATATTTAATTTATACTCGATCTTTAATTTACCAACGGCCATTTTCTATAGAACTAACTAATTTATATCATTCAAACTTAAAAGTAATTTTAATAAAATTTATTAAAATTTTAAAATAAACTCTGCAAGTTTTGTAAATATTCAAATCACCGGCATACATACTTTATATATGTATGTATGTATGTACAGTATAGAATTAGTTACTTAGATATAATATTTTTGTTGTATATTTTCTTCTCGCTTTTTAATTTTTTCTTTAAGATTTTCTTGCAAAAGAGCCCTAAATGACCCCCATGAGGCGTAGGGGTGGATAAATGCAGATGAAAGCACTCGGAAAAGCAGAGAAGCGGACAGTTAACGCCCACTCAAGCACATTTGAGTTTCCCTTAAATTCCACAGAATACTTTGGGAGTTTTGAATTCCCTCATCGAGGGGAAAATTTTCCTGTTTTTTTTTTCTTTTTTCAAAACACACTGCCCTATAGCACCGCAAAATTCTAAAGGAGCAGCCAAGGAGTCGACTTCAAGGATTTCTTCCTTCAGGACTCCTTAAGCTGGGTCCGACCGACTGACGACGGCTTGGCGTCCGCGAAATGAACATGAGCGCGAGATGATTTCCACTTAAGCGCTTAAGTCGGCGGTAAAGCTGCCTCGTCAAAGAGTGGACGAGAGGGGGTGGATGGGTCCCGGGTGGGGTCTGGATCATAAAGGAGCAAAACCGGGCAAATGGAAAGGCGGGGATAAAATAAAAAAAATATATATACGGGAAAAAAATCAATTCGAACGTATCGAACGGCAGCGCCTGTGTACCTTCCAGGAGTACTTTCGCTGTGAAATTTATTTATACGGCCCCATAAAATGCCGCCGGGTTATGACGCTGGCGAGCGCGCAAATACAGCGGCCATCCATTTCGGGATATGCGGCTCCCGAGATCCCTTCGGCTGCGCTTTATTACAGGGGCTTTTTGTCGCAGTCGTGATTGGAGGGACGGGGCCAGGCCAAGCCAGGAGTGGGCGCCGCGACGCGACGCCCGCTCCACCTGGCACAGCCCGGCATGCCTCGGATATACGTGGCGACGACGACGACAACAACGATGACGTCGGGGCCCCGGGCATGGCCAAGTGCTGAGCCGGGGATTTCCCTGCAGCCTGACAATTACACAAAAAGCGCTAAAAGCCGTAAAAAATTGAAAGATATATCTTTTTATAACGCGATGCGTAATACCCTTATTTATGGCATCAATCTGTCGCCGAGTTATTCATGTTTGATGTCACCCATCACGGCCCGCAATATTTATGATGCTCCGGTCGACTTTCGCATGATTGATGTGCCTCGGCTAAGTTACTTTCGTCGTGAAATTCACGGCTCCCGGGGCCCCCATTCCTGAGGGGGACTTTTGTTTGTTGGGGCTCCGCCCCGTAGACCGGAGGCAAACGCCGTGAAATAAGCCTTTGGGTGTACGACGGTACCGCCACTGATAAGTCCACTTTGGACTCTGTCACCAGTCATGGATCGGTGAGTGATTATAACCTGTCGCAGCCTCCGGGTGCTCCAGGGGCCCCGGGACTCCGGGACTCTGGGACTCCGGGATTCCCGGGATTCCAGGACTGTGGAGCCTCCGTGCACCACACCTTTCGATGGGTGAGCGGGAGCGCACCTTTAGCCGGGCGTCACGAAAAAGAAAAATATTTTCTTTTTCGCAGAATTTTGCATAAATCATTGAGAAGCATTGGGAAGCGCTGATTTATGAGGATCCCAGAAAAGTGAATTATTCGAGGAGGAACGTTTTATATGCCTCCGGGAACGTGCTATTCCTGGGCACCGTGGGCTGGCGGCTTGACGACGATCCCCATTCGGGGCGGTCTTATACAGGCGACATTAGTTAAACGACCTGATTTATTTTTTTATTTTCGGGACCCATTAGGAACCTATTAGGGTGCTTTGCCAATGATTTTTGATAGAAAACACATTTGTTAGGTTAGGATCATTTTCCAGTCCACAGACTTCCCTCAATTGTTCGCCTTTTTGGTAGCCACAAAGGGTCCCACCGCAGAGTGTGACAAATTATGGTTTCCTTATATGGGCCGGCATGTCGAACAGGAAGGCATTTTATTTTTTACGTCTTTTTCACATCTGAGATATTTCAAAGGACCATTTCGAGAAAATTACTTTAAGTTGAGGAGTTCAAGGAGTGAATTTTGGGTAAATAGGTACCTTCATGCGTATAGTGAATTCCGGAAGAAAGTTAGCGTGAAGCGTTAAAACATTTAAGGGACATAACACACATAGCATACGGTCGAAAAAATCTTAATATATCCTAAATTTTGTGGAAGTTCACCATTTGGTTTAATATCTGGTAAAACATTCAAGGCGAAACTCCCAAAAAAAAAAAAGATCTCACTTCGAAGATGTTTTGGTGTGCTCAGATACATCATACATGAATAATTTTTTTTTAAACTGAACGAGAAAAATCTAGAAAACCACTGAACCAGTCCGTTTTAAATTATTTTTGATTTAGTAATGATTGTCATCAATACAAGTATATTTAAATTTCAATGGATTAAATTAACAAGGTACAAAAAAATACTGAGCATTTTAGAAAATTTAAATACATAGTCATTTTTGAACAGACATCTTTTTAGGTGTAAAAGTTAATTTAACGAAACCTTCAAAAGATTTCAAAATCAATTTTCTGTACCTATCAAAATAAATAATTGATTGAGGTTTTCTGAAACGTTCATTTCATACTATATAGCAATGAATATAAATGATAAGTATGGCAACATAACTTTTTAGCTGACTTTTTAATGTCTAAGTAGGTATAAAAAAGCGACATTCAAGGCTCTCTGTTGATCGAGGTTGATTTCCATGGACTAAACTGACCCACGTCATTTCAGTTAATTTTACAAGTTGAAACCTATTTGGAGAAGACTGTTTCATATACTAAAAGTGAGCCTCTTTTAAAGGTTACAAAAGGTCTAAAGTGCCCTTGCCGTTGCAGGATGAAGTCCTCGGCCCGCTTTAGAGCAATTCCGCATTACTTAATTCTTAAGGCCGCAGTAAAAACAGAAAGTTATTACATAACAAATATGGGGCCCTCGAAGAGCCCCACTGCCTAAGTGGGGAGGGGCACCCAGTTCATTAACTGGGTAAAATCTCTGTGGTCAAGTATTCCACATGATTGTGCCCCGGTGCGGAGGTTTCCGAGGTCGTTTTGCAGGAGTTTTCTGCATCCCTTCCATGGCACATAGGGTTGGAGGGCTCCTGATAATAAAGAGATACAACAGGGAGATGTGGACTTTGTATACATTGTTCGGAGTTTATTTTAATTAGAAAAGGTGATTACAGCTTAGCTGGCGGTCGCTTTACTCGGCGAGTATGCTGCTAGCAACATACACAGGGAGGGCCTCCTCCGCGTAGCACTGACCTTGTGCTAAACTTATACGACACCCTGTAAAGTTTACAGCTTTGTGGGGGTGGGCTGGCACCTTCTTCAACAACATCGCAGGAGCATAAACGCAGCAAAATGATGATGAACGTGCTCTTAATTTAAGTCATGTGTCAGAGGTGGGGCGGGGCACGAGTGAAGCAGACACCCCCTGCCCTGGAATGGGGCTCCTGCGGGCTCCTCGTGCTGCTCCAAGGATAGTAAAAAGTATCCCCCGCGCGTCGACACAAGTTGGTACTTGTTTCGTTTTATTTCCGACATAAAATCTTATACCTGTGTTTTGTGAATGTTAAGCGCCAGTCGCATAGTAAAATTCGAATTAGGGACGCATCTCCATGATAATTGCCCGCGAGAGTGTAACTGGCTTTGCCATTTTAATGGCGGCCCCTAATGCAGGTACCGCTTTATTTTCGTAGCACACCGTCAAATTGCTGCTATTCACGTGAATTATATGGGATAAATTTAAAGATGCGGCCGAGCTTAGGTAGGGCAATTTTAGTTTCTCAGCAATTTGATGATTTTGGTATCTAACAGGATTTGATAGGAAACTAATAGCAAAAATGGGGGATAGAATGGGTTTTAATGTGGTAGGTACTTTAATGATCTACTTCACTTCAATTTATATGACCTTCTCTATTACGTCTTAAAACATTATCTCGGTTTTGATTAATGAGGGGCGTATAAGGTATAAGTAAAATTTGAAAAACTCTCAAATTTTCTTCTATGTGCATGTATATTGAGTAAAAGTTAGGTATACACTTAAGAAAAAATTCGTTATAGATTTTAATTTCATCTTTAAAAGATACTTTTTATATTCTCCTATCCTAATCATCCTTGGAATATAAAAATGTCAAACTTCCTATTAAGGATTCATAAATTAATCATAACTCCATCTAATACAGCACGCATTTTATAAAGAATTGAATACGTTTTTAAAAATGACAGCACTGAGGACATTAAAAAAAGTTTACCACCCAAAAACATCAATAATTACCATATTCAGTAAGAATTCATTATAGAATTTTGTTTCTAATCATAAAGGTAAACTTAAAACTGACGTATTTAGGTACTGAATAATTGCTGAGTTTACCAAATTAGATGTTATTACTGTTCTAAACGAAATAAAAAAATAATGATTAGATTAGCTTAGCATATTACAGGAGATCGAAATACGATGCTAAAATCTGTTTATAATTCAAAATATGTAGAACTTGAAACAAAAAAAAAAAATTCAAATAGCATTAAATAAATACACTAGATTGATGGAGGACAATAAATAGAATGAATAGGGAGTCCTCAAAAACTTTATTCTCAACAGAGTGATGCTACTAGAAATGTGTATTTTTTTTTTTAAACGAATTATTCACGCTTATGCAAAAGAGTAATTTTTTCCATGTTAGGTAATTGTGTAGGAAACTAAATTCTGTTGGCGCCGTTCACAGGATTGATCTAGGAGTCTGAAATTTATTTTATGGACTGAAAGAGAAACACCTTAATATATATTTATAATAAACATGGTCCTTGAAAGAAGACTATACATATACATACATATAAATTTAAATATATACGTTTTCAGCTAAGTTTTCTTAAGAAAAATATATGTATAAGACATAAAACAAGCAAATCAAGAAGACATATACTTAACCCCTTTTAAAAAAAATTTGGTAAAAGCCAGAGAAACGAGAAAATTCAAAAAGCAATCGTAAATTTGAAAGCGTTAAAATTTTGCATTGAAATACAATTTCTTTAACGAAGTTGATGCAATAAACTGAAAACAATCAGGGACCTTTCGTGAACGCCCTTACACCCTTCAATTTCGAACTTATTTTTCCAGAAGAATGTTGTGAGAAGCCCGACCGTTTCTCAAAACGAGGAAGGACGGGATTGAGAAGCTCTTAAACGTAATGACAATTTTTAATCTCGCCCTCAGCCTGGGGTCTGTCCGTTTTTGATACACCAAATGGTTTCTGGTGAATAAGATGCCTATTGTTGTCAAACCCTTTTTTTCCCCATAAAAGTGGATCATTCCCCGACACGGCGCGGTATTGTAACCCACTTTGGACGGGATGGGAAATTTCAACATATTCTCGTTTTATTACGCCATTAGAGCCTCCCACCGGAGGGATCCGGACCTCGGCAACTTCGTACTCAGGCTGCAACCTCATCTCGAGAAAATATATATGTATGTACATTTGCCGAAAAAGACGAAGACATTCGGCCCATGAAAACATGATAATCATTGTCCCGGGACTTGTAAATTTTTGGCGAAAATGCCAACTTCCATTGCGTGGAGAGTGGAAATCGATCCGGGAGCCAAGTAGCATTCGTATATATGAAAATATCGAGGGTTTGGATGGGGTGTTGCGGGTGGGGCCTCGTTTGGGCGCGACTCCACAATTCGCTAAACTGTTTCTCGGCGGCATTTGGGTCACACCAACATATGATTTTCGCCTGCGCGACGCGACAGTACCGTTTTCATACCGTGTTTCAGTCACTCTCCGCGGCAGTTACCAAGCGTGGGTATAAAGCCAAAAAGCGAGAAATTGGTGCACCAAAAAACCATTCCCGCCCCCCCTCAATCCGCACACAGCTCGTCCCGCCCGTCCGCCTCGGAGCGGTGTCAAATAATATCCGGAGTTTTCATTTATTAGGCACTTTTTCCCTATTATCCGGAAAACTCGAGCGCCCTTGCAAAAAGCTGGTGTGCATGTGATTTTCTGTAAGTGACGCTGGTTGCGAGCCGGAGAACTAAAAGTGAAAAGTTTTCTGCAAACATAAGCTGGAAAAACCTTTCAAATTCTATTTCTTTGCGGGGGCTCAAAGGGGGCACGAAGGCGGCAGCGGGCGGCCTGCAACAAAAGAAACTTTTCACCGTCGTCCAAACTTTCCTACTTTTTCTTATTATTCCCGCGTCGTATCTAGCGCCCCGGCAGGATAATGCAGGACGATAGTCGCACTGTCGCGTCGTTGTGCTCCATTCTCCTTAAGATTTCTTTCCCACAGGAGTCTTAACAGATTGAAAATCTCCTGGGAGAAGCTAACCTAAACCACAGGAATTAAAATTTTTCCGGGAGTACCTACTACTCTGCGATCGCGACAGGACTTCTGCGACGTAGTTAACCATAACTTTTTTTTTTTGTAATTTTTTTTTCTGCTTCCGGAAGTGCATTGATTGAAATAAAGCCCGCGAAAAGTTGCAAAGTTGCAGTAAGCCGGGCTCCTTCAAAAAGAGGTTTTCGCGGGCCATGGGATGACGAGCCAATTTTCCATTGTGCTAAAAACAATAGGCCCGGAGCTGTCGTCAGAGAAATGAAATTCATTTTCAGGCGGTTAATTACTCGAACCCTGCCGCCACGGTTGAGTGGCGGACAGGCCATAAGGGCTTACGACTTCATGAGGACGCCCTTTTCCGGACACCGGATCCCCATCCGCCGAGCCATCGATTTGCAATCTCATTCCGATAAATAACCGGAGTGGCTCCGGCTCTTTATCATTTTACGGGTCATTTTCCTAACGTAGAAATTAGCGATAAAGTGCTCCTATGGCAGCCAACCAGTCATTCGCCCTGAATTGCCCTATCTCCGGGAAAGTGTCCCGTCATCACGGGTATCAGGATGCTCTGATTCCGGGCCTGGCACCCGGCTCCATTTCCGATTCTTTTCGCCCTCTGAGGTGTGCGTGCAGCCCCTTTTGTATGTTGGCACTGGCACTGGCTCTAAGAATTGTGCAAAAAGAAAGGATTGCTTATCGAGATAGTGTCAGACCTTACAAGTGTTTGCACAACTGTGCAAAAGGTACACTACCCGGCAATTTCAAGTCTTATCTGAGCTCAGCATGACTTTTAGAAATGCGAGAAAATCATGAAGCCCTTTTGCGAAAACAACAATAGATTGGCAATGGCTTTAAACGTGTATATGAAGAAAATATTTTCAATTTCAATTTTCGTGATACTAATTGAAAAACTCTATACCTTAATATTAGTTTTACAAATTCTAGTATTTAAATTAATTAAAATTTAAAAAGCGGTATGAAAAACTATATCATATAACTTCCATGACCGAGTTCACAATTACAATCCGATTAATCAGAGCCTCTCCTCTTGTGGCCATTTTTATTATCTAAGAGCTCCGAATAATTTGATTTGGGTCCATAAATTGAATTCAGATTATTCCGAGCACGCTCTGTGTGATTTGTGAGTAAAGGCAGATTAAAAAGATCAAATATTAAATTTATTCCTTGGTTTTTAAACTCACTAGCTTTCAGTTAGCAATTGAGCAGACATAACACAGGCTATTTTAATTGCAATAGTTTTTATTTTATTATTTTTTTGTATGTTTTTCTCAATCATGTCATACACATAGCTTGTTTTTCTCAATGGAAAGTTTTAGTAAAATGTGAGACATACTTAATTTGACATTATCTTGAATTGTTATATTTTGAAATAAGAAGTGAAAAAAGGAATACCTACATACATTTTCTCAGTTTTAGATTCAAATTATTTTGAATATTTAATCAGTTTATGAAAAAGAGCAAGGGTCTTAAAAATTTTATTACATGAGGTTTGTTAAAAAAATATAAGCGATGGAGTGTGTAAGAATTGATCAATGTTAGTAATATAATAACAAAACAGAAGTAATAACAAAACTAAGTTATTTATTTTTAAATGCAAATATAGCAATATCTCTATTAATATTTATTTAAGAAATAAATATGTGCGAGTATACCTACCTACTTTATAAACGCAAAATATGGAAATGTTTAACCCGTAAGCAAATGAAGAATTCAGTAAATCACAAAATGAGCTCAATTTTCAAGTTTTTCTTCGTGTTGTCGATAGCATGTTTTATTATTATTTATTTTATTACTTATTTTAAGTTTTATTGAGTTCAATTAAAAATTTTATTTAATTTTAGATGGGATATTCGTTATTACATTTTTTTATTTAAAAACACGAATGCGTCTTTGCCTGAGTGTAATGCAACTAACAATAAATAATACATATTGTAAAAATATATAAAAATATACTTCATCTTTTATCGTTCCAGAGATAATCCCGTCATCCATTAGGAAATCAATACGAGCTTTCGGTAGGTACTTCTACAACTAATTTATGGTGCATTTTAAAATTTGTTTATGCTTGACGGAGAAAGAACTTTATATGTAAGTTATCTACTGTACCTATGTTATCAAATTCGGACAACCACGAAAACAATCTCATTTCCGGATTCTTAACTTTTCATTGCCCATAAAACTTTGGAATTGATCATAAAGCGAAGTAGTTAAATTTTCCGATATGCACTTCTAAATTGTAATTTAGACAAGCAGATATATGACCTTATTTTTATATGCGTTAGTCAACTTGGATAGTTTTAAGTACCTTATGTTATGTTAAATTAATTTTAAGGTTGCACCAAACTGTCCTGGGGAATTTCGAACAGGAAACTGACACCAGCGATTTATCCTCCGAAATTAACTTCCTAAGATAGAAAATTGCCTCGCACCACTTTGATGTTGTGCACGGACTAAAATAGCATTCCAAATTGAGTTTTTACGTTTTATAGCCCATCCCTGAGTGCGCTTTAGGATAAATGGAAAAAGTTTCCAGGACTGCCGGAATTCATTTCCTTGGAGCGGGGTGCGAACAGAACATTTTGTCTCCTGGTCCTCCTTGAGTCACGAATGTGAGCGCCCCCGACCAGCCCTCGTCCTTGTGTTTTCTTCGGTTATTGTTTGCTTTTGGCAATACTAAACTTTATCAAGTTGTTTACAACTCAAACTTTTTCAAGTATTTGCATAAATCCAACTCACTCGGGACATAAGTGACAAAAGTTCTTGAGTTGTTGCTGAAAATATAAACATATATATACAGACACCCATACACACACAAATAAACAGGGGCACATATCCCGCCGGGGGGTTCATTTTCTCGGAATTTTGCCCCGGCATGCCTTAGTCTGGGTGGCATGCGGTGACAAAACTCAGTTGTCGTCACGGAGTTACAAACCCAAACATTTTTACATTTTGGCTGTCGCCACCCACCGTCTGACCACTTTTTGGAGCTCCCATTCCGGGGAGTCCGGAACAGGCTCAGTGGGATTGATGTTTTAATAATTAATACCCGGCCGAACGAGGCTGCTCGATAAGCCCCCTGGATCCCTGGATGGGGGAAGATTGTTTTCTCACATGTGCGGGAGCCATAAGGGCCTTCGATCGATCTCAATGACCAGGTCATGTGGGGTATATGCAATATATTTGAGGAATTATTGACCGAATCTAATTTCGGTCCTTCCTTGAAGGACACCCACATACACCTGGAGGTCTGATTAGATCACCAGCTCCAAACCATATCAGAGCTCGTACAACCCTCGTTGTTTGAGATTGCAAGTTTTAAGTGCTTTTAATGGTACCATGTCCTTCTACCTTGCTACTCTAGCTACATTATTCTATTTAAGAACAAAAGATTAATAATTTCGGGATTAGTTGCAATATCTCTAAGAGCATAAACATATTTGATGTAGGTATACCTTCAAAATTGAGTAATTCTGTATTTATTATATTATTATATTTATATAGGGATGGAAATATGTGTGTAGGGCAAAGGTCTTTTCTCTTGGTAATATTGCCAAAATTTTTATCTCTATTAGTTCATATTGCTAAATATACCGAATCTAGTATTATTAATACTCGAGTAGTTCTGAATTTTATTACTTGGGTATTTGGAGTATTAGAGTTAAAAAGATCTAAGTTTGAGTAGAATGCAAGTTAATTTATTGTAGATATAGGTTTTAATAAATAAATTAATTTTTTTCAATTTAATTCAATTCAATTTATTCAAAATTTAAATATTTCGGGACGTAGGTACAAGTGACAATATTCTTTTTGCATATTCGTCACTTTAGACTCTAAATAAATACTCTTACAAAGTTCTATCAATTCGTGAGGAGACTTCAAATTTAATCTGCCCTTTTTACATATATACCTAAGACAGAAATTTTTGTAAGTAAATGATCAGTTTTTTAATTTTCAATAAAATCATTAATAATTTTTACTACTGTATTTTGTAGTATCTGCAAGCTTGAAAAGCGTCGTTTCGAAAAAAAAACCGCTTCTTGCCAAATTTAATTATTCTAGGTAAACAGGAAGTAACCCTATAGGTTTTGATTCCCTGTCTTGACAGACAGACAGACAACGAAGTGATCCTATAAGGTTTCCTTTTTTCCTTTTGAGGTATGGAACCCTAAAAAACGTGAACAAAGTTTCAACTGCTCTTACCTATGAACACTGTAAATTTATTATTTAAAAAAATATTCAGCCATGTGTTGGAATTCTCAAAGTACCTATAGTTTAAGAAAATGCAATAAATTTTATTAAGCATAAAATTATAAATCGCTTAAGGCTGGTAAATAGCACTGCCACATTCACAGCCACTGACCATGGAATCTTTCAATAGAAAATGATAAACGCGGTCGCTGCACCCATCACTTTCAGGCGGAGCTGGCCGACTGCGGGGGCTAGATTGAATCTGGCGGGCTAGCGACCCAAAACGATTCAATTTGGCCGGGGCGCGTCTATCAATTTTCGGGCATGTAACTCCCAGCGAAATGCCAATTACAGCAAACCTCAAAATAATTAAAAGCGTGCACATGTAAATGGCCGTCAACTTGTACTTACGCCCATCGATCAATTCGCGGAATTTGCGGCGCCCCCGGGGCACCGGCGGGCGGCGGACCCTGGAGGCAGCTCGGGGATCCGCAGGATTTAAATTATTTTGTCAAAGTATTGCATCAGCGCAAATGATTAAATAAGGACCCTACCAAGCGATGTTGGGGCTATTCGGGTTCGCCCTGGGTGCCAGTGGCGTCCCAGAGCCGTGACGGCTTTAAACGATTTTAGTGGCAATATAACGTCGATGCGAGAAAATTGAAAATTCACAAAATGTCCTATTAGGCGGTGTGGTTTAGCTGCAAGGGATCCAAACGGATGCAGTATGGTCACCACGGAGGCTTTTGCCCAGATTGCAGGACCTTCGGGTTGCGGTTTTTAAGAGACAATAAATCCCTGATGCCCATACAGGGTCCAGAAGACCCGGCTCCCGGTAATGGGCAGCTACACAATAAGCCCTGCGGTTGATAGGTTTCATCATGCAGGATATTGGGCATCAGTGTACTTCAACGAGTTCGGAATTGGGTGGAATAATGGCTGCCAATCTGGCGGAGAGCAATGCATTAGGGGTCCACAACATCCTAATAACAGCCGGCACAATAGACGTTCACTAGTCGCTCACTAGCCGCATTATTCAGTCTGCCCCCGCACTGTAAGTTGGTCCGCCATTGCGCCGCTTCTGAGGGCAATATTCAGCAATTTGCTCCGTCTTTGTTTGCGCCCGCCTACACCTCATGGATCTTCCCTAGCTCCATCTGCCGGGGGGAGTCGGAAGTGGAATAAAACCACCCCCAACCTTTGGTATACTCTGATTTATATGCTGTACAAATATTTACTCCATTTTTCTTTTTTTTTTCATTTTTTTTTCCTTTCCCCGTTTCCTCTACCCAAATTAAATTTTCGCTCAGTGACTTTAATTTTAATAAACCCCCCAAAAACCGGGAGCTCCTTTTAATGAAATTTCATACAGACCGAACGAACGAGGCGTGCCTGTGGAATATTCAAATGAAATTGAGGCTTGTAGGGGCTCACTGGTTTGTGTCGGTCAAATGCAAAAAGATCGTATGTCCTCCGGGGGAAATTAAATTTAATTGCGACGTAAATTGGAGAAATTCGCATTCGACCGCAAAACGTATTGAGGGATAAGGTGCAGACTAGCTAAAATCCAGGACAACTGGTTTTGAGTTACTAATATAGGGCTAGGAGGGATAATAAACGACAACCAGATCTCACATTCAGAATCAATTATTAATTTATGTACCTATACCCTTTGCTTTGGACTTTAGTGAACTGGAAATTATATAACTATGACTAACAGACACAGAATGTAGGTATACATATCATATGTATATGCTGTAAGCTTGTAAATTAATATCATTTGCTCAAGAAAGTTCACAGAAAGGTCAAGATTTAAAGAACATTTAGAGTATATACCTACTAACAGTAAGCAGTCTTATAATAATTAATTTGTGAATATCTTTGAATTAATTAATAGTGGGTTAATGTCTTTCCAGGTAATACGAATTACAGCAAACCAAGTAAGTATTAACCAAATTTATACACCTTATCAAAGTTTTTAAATTACTTACAAATATTTACAACAGATTCAAATTTTAGACACATTGAGGAAAGAAATAAGCTTTTATTAAAATTTTGTTATTTAAAGAAAATCAATGATAAAAATATTTGTAAACGCTGATTAAAATTACAGAGTCGGGTACTTTTTCTCAACTACTTTTGGCTTGCGCTAAATTGGCAGAGTTACGTATAGCAAGGACACAAACAGGGCCAATATTAAGTCTTTTATTATAGTGTTTTTGGGGCAAAAGTTCAATTTAAAGAAAGCTATAAATCTAAAACTCACCTCCAGCATGTTCCAAAGTAAAACTATGTTAGCAAAAATTTATTCCAGATTTACGCCACAAACAAAATACCTGACCTCGAAGTACATATATCAAGGTCGTTTGCAGTAATCTAGTTCGCTATATTGGCCCTAACCGATTTGCTCCCATTTTTTCTTTTCCTCGGCGAAATAGCTCAATATAACTCAATACTATCGCAGCAATATTTTTCACCCAAGTCCCAAAGGTGCATTGAGGGTAAAAGGAATAGAGGGAAAATGCTTAAAATCCATTTGTGCCATGCTCAAATTGACCCACCTGCCGCAGCGATCTATTGTCACCCGGGGCTAAATCAGCACAAGGCGCACAGTGCAAAAGTTTAATTTAAGACCAAAACTTCTGCCAGGCGATCTGCTGAGACCTGAGAGTTATTCAGGAAAAGGCTGACGCTTTTGACCCCTCTCCCCCTCCCCTCCCGCATACTGTTCCCCACAATTCGTTTCATATTATTTTTACGGTGGAAATTTTGCGCGAAACTTTCCACGGTACCATGGATAAAAAAATAAAAAAATAAAAAACTGCCAAAGTTGCGAAATTTTTGAAAGTTCGCAATTACTGGTTTGGGTGCCGTCGATTGAGAGCAAGTCCCGTGATTGATTGTGCACACCCCCCGCGCATTGGTATAAAAAAAAAAAAAAGTTTAGAAACTTTCTCCACTCCCAACCACAACGTCACTATATAGCCGTCATATGGACGTTTAACCGGCCGGGTACCACCCCCAAAAATCGAAATTGGATCAATCGAGCCCTCGGTTGAATTAAATTGGCTTATACAGTCACGAATTCAGGAATATGCCGGTGTACGCTTAATTTCTGCCATATCCACTGACATATTTCGGGCTTGCGTGCACCTTCCGTTTACCTGCTGACTAAAGCCTCAGGTGTGGTAAGCCCCAGCTTAAGCCTCTAGGTGACCCCACAATCCCCCTTCAATGTAGGGTCACAAACAAGCGTAGGTGCCAGAAATCACACTACCAATAAATGTCCTGATAAGGGAAATGAAATCATTATACACTTAGCAGCTATTTACTGTCTGTAGCAGGAATAATCTCTGCGAAGAAATCTCAATTTTTTTTTCGGGGAAAAAAGAACGAATTCATGAAAGGGCCCTACCCGAAGGTGTCAACAAATTTGCGCCCTTAGGGCTGTTTCAGCCCCCGCTAACCTTCGGGCGTTCACTCGCTGAGCGCCCTCGGGGGTTTCATATGAAATCCACCTTATAAATTGGATTTGAGTAATGGAAAAATATGAAATTGGCATTGTTAAATTGGAAAATGCCTACAATTGTGGTGCGTGGCCCCACGCAGACAGAGGTGGCAATAAGTTTTTTTTTTTTTTTTTTTGGAGACCCGATATGATTTCTCACAAAGTGCTCCACATAAAATCCTTTCATCATCGAGGGTTGGGTTAGGGTAAGAAAGATGAAAAGCTTGGAAATGAAGGAGGAAAACAGGACTATCGTCTTCATTTTTAAATTTAATGTTTACTTTGAGTTTTTGTTTGGAGAGAAGGGGTAATGCGCGGTACAACTCGATGTCACCTTCTTCAATTCACAAGGTGGTTTTCTTTTCACAAAATGAGAAATTTTCATTTCTTCTGAGCTTCCTGGAAAATATTGTAGGTAAAAAAATTTTTTTTAGGTTGTCTGATTTTAATGGCATTGAGTTCATCGTAGCAAAACAGCGAAAAATTTGCGCCTTCGTAATCAAGTAGGGAGTTTCTTTCCTTTTTTTTTCTTTCAAGGTTTTAAAAAAATATACAAATATTTGTAAACATTTATTTGATGTTTACTGGATCACTTATCCTAGGTGTTTTACCTATTCTGTAATAAATAATTTCATATTGCGTATAGTATTTGTATGTAAGTATTAGGAGATTTGAAGGGACATCTTTATTTTAGAAGATTAAGACGTTCTTACAAATACAATTATTTTTATAGTGCACACTCCGCACCAAAAAAACAAACAAGGTTCAGCTATAAAATTAATGAAAATTTACCTAGAATCGAATTTCCTGGTTGGGACATTAAGTGTTTTAGCACTCTAAATTTGTTATGAAGAGTACCGAATAAATTCATGTAAAATATAACTTTATTAACATAACCTTAAAAAAGGTTAACAAAAATTTCATAAGCTTCTAAACATCTTGCTCTAATGCAAACAAAAAACCAAATAGCGTCGACAGTATGTTTGAATGACCTCGTTATGGTAATCACAGGATTTTCGAGTTTATAGGATAATTCATCTTTTACATAATCCCAGTTATGACCTGTGGCAAAACAAATAAAATTCCCTAATATTACGGATTACGTTTTACCGAAAAACGAAAAATAAAAGTAAAAATAAATAAACCATTTTGCCAAAAACACAGGCATTCATTGCATAAATCACAGCTCCAGCTGGTACAAGCCATTTAGCGCTCGCAATCACCTAGTCCACGTAACGACATGATTTGTTCAAACATATTCTAAACGACCCGAAACCTTTTATGTTTGTAAAATCCACGAAGTGCATAACGCATCAAGTTTTTGCTTAAACTTTCTGTGTGTGTGTGTGTGCTTTCCTCTGGCCTAAAAGCGATCAGCTATTTTATAATTCGAAATTGGACGTATCGATAACGAATGATGAAACATAAAATGGGTAAAATTGAACTCAGGGACCCCGGCCAGCGTTCGTGGCAATTGCTGGAACCCATCCCAATTCGCGTCGAAATAATGAATCCTGATGTTGATGAATGGCTGCTATGAATCTGTAATGTTGTAAAGCTGCCGGCGAGAGTCTATTTTTAAAAATCCCGGAGACGTCATAAAAATTCGCAATAAAAAATTATATATACACGAAAAAATCCTGGAAAAATTCTGATTAATGTTAACACTTTGCCCGTGATTTTCTGGTTGATGTATGTGCGGCCGCATGGAAGCGGTTCAGACACCCTTCGTCCGGATGAGACCGGGTCAGGGGATGATCTGGAGCTTGGGTAACTTTAAAATTCATCTTTACAACTCGTCGGAGCTTAGGGACTTTTTAAAGGCGGTCCTAGAGATCCCACCTCGTTTCGGGTATGGGGAGAAATCCTTTCCGGAGGATTAGTTTTTAGTCGAGTAGTGGACACTTCGAAAGAGATAGAGAATTATTAAAACGAACTTGGTTAAGTCCTGGATTATCCCTTTACATAAGTTTGCAGAAAGGCGGAAAAACATTTTGTGTGCACTCGGAACGGGCCCTTTGTCGGGGCATGGCTCTGCAGGACTAATTCCTTTTAAATATTAATTACGAATTCTAGCTAAGCGGGTTAGTGCTATCAAAGCCAGAACAACGAAGGACGGGCTTTGGCGGGTTGAGCCCGTAGAAGAAGGGGTAAAACGGAAAATCATCTAGAAGAACAATGCCACAGTTCACACACTACAGCCAGACTAGGTTTTGTTTTTCTATGCCTTCCACATCCGGGTGGAATCTGAACACGACCTAAGTGAGCAGCATCCCGTCGTCTCACCGTATCCTTTGAGATGAAACTTTTAATTCTAAGATGAAAGCAAACTTCACGTTGATGGTTGCCACAATGCCGCATTGTTACTTTGTATCTTCGGGAAAACGTGCAAAGACGCGTTAAGTTACTTTAGCGAAATTCCCGCAATCAAAGTAAGAGTCGACCCGGGGAAAGGAAATTAAATTGAACAAGTACTGCAAGAATTTAACCCCCGCATCGCCACCGCAGTTGGAACGAATGCAATTGCCCAAAAACGTCTTCAAGATTCGTGGAAGATATTCCATGTAAAACCATTTAGCTTAGTTCAAGCTTAAGTAATAAAACTTTAAGTAGATGTTACTTTTTTATTGTTTGGTTTAAGGATTAGTTAACGCAAATAAATAAAAATGTACTCAGCCACTAGTTGATACTTTTCTTACACAACGAGAGATCTGTAAAAGGACTTAGTCCGACTTAAGCAAATATTGTGTTTTAATCTGTTTCTACTTAACTATTATATTGTATAATAAAATTGCTGAAATGGAAATCAAAACAATATATTAATTTAGGACCGAGTTATCTGCTGGACTGTATTAATGAAACAATAGAAAATTGTAAGTTAAATTTTAAAGATTTAGTAATTTTAGTGGTCAGTTTTTTTGAAAATGTGGTTTTAAGAAAAGCGTATCTAAAGTTTTACTATCTGCTGATTACCCCTAAACGCTGAACTAGTTAACGATCTCACAGTTTTTACGTTTTCTATTATATCTGCAACTTTATAACAAAATTTAAGAAAATTACAAAATAAAATTAAAAATTAAAAATAAAATGTAAGTCTGAGTGGGTAGCATTTTAAACAAGTTATCGAAGGTAGAAATGTTGCAGATAAAATAAATGTACTTACATCATACAAAAGTGTCTACATTTTCTATCGGAATTTTTCTAGAAATCTATAGGTAAGTTTGAACTGTAAATTATCCTGAAAAGAGTGGAGAAGCTCATATTCAGGATATCACTTATATCCAAGATATAATAAGTATATAAAAAAAATTTGAACATCACTCCTAATATCCAAGGTGCCGTGTCTTTAGGGTATAATCTGCAATGAATCTTTCAGGGAAGACCAGTTTAAGAACTTCTGGAAGTACGTAGTTCATTGCCCCAATTGAGAACGTTTCAATTTTTATCGGCACCACTTGCACAATTTAGCTCATGGAGTATCATCAACTATTATAAGTTATCGTGTAGAATCTTCTTTATCAAGGGCTTCCTTTTTCCTTGGCATTTTCTTCATTTTTTTTTTTTCTACCGAGAAAACGAACCTCGAACTCATGTAATTTTTCCACTACACAAATGGCAGAACTGCAGTCCCACTAGTGCGCTCCGAGCAGGAACTTTTGAGGAAATTTAAAGTGAAAATATTGGCTCAGCTGTGCCAGTCCTCAACGAGATATTTCCGGAGGGCATGTAATTGAATATACCCGGCATAAAGGAGATTTCCAGGGCATACACGGGTATAGCTCTGGGTACGCAATACTCCGTCTTGGGCGTCTTATTGATCCCACCCGCGGCGAGGTACATAATTTAATATAGCTCATCGCCCCGGTGCTGTTCCGGCAGTGCTCAATTCGATTTAATTCAGTTCATTACCTTGGGGCAGGGTACACGGTGTGCGGATTAATTCACTTCACATACAAATTAGCCCCCAGACTGTGCCTTCCGGATTGGAATTATTTTTTTTTTTTGCGAAAATAAAAAAAATAAAATAAAATAAATCCAATATACCCCTAAAAAGAGAATGTCTTTCGCGAAACTTGAAGACGTTTTCGACAACTGCATTTGCTTCAGATTCCACGAAAAGTGCAGATGGAGCGAAACGTTTGCGGAACTTGTTCAATTTAATTTCGTTTCCCCGAGCGAGTCTTACTTTGATTGCGGGGAATTTCGCTAAAGTAAATTAAAATTTGTTTTTTTTTTCATTTGTTTTCCTAGTCTTTTCCTAGATACAAAAGTAACAATTTCACATTGTGGCATATCTTGGCATACCTTGCAAGTATGTCGGTATGTAAATGTAAGGTAAAAATAAAGAAATTATCGCGATCATTACAAAATAAACTTTTCATGCGCATTGCAACAGGAGTCCTTGCTAAAAAACAGCGAGGAATCAAATCTGGATTCTTGTAATGTGGGATAATCAAATAATGCAACCGCATACTCATTATCATTATTCTTAACGATTATAAGCTATTTAATTTTTAAATTAAAATATGTAATATATTATTTGTTAATTCCTGTTTAGCGCTCGAAATTCTAATAATTCTAGTAAACAGTTCACGCTGTGAAATTTTTGTCTCTTCAAAATTGAATTTAAGATTTAAATTTAATTATCCGGTCTTAGCTTTTGTTCCTCTCTTGCTGGATTCTTAAATATATCTTAAGGGTGGTTAAAAATTTGAAGACTTAGGAATATGCAACAAAAAAAAAAACAATCCAACAAGGATTTTGGTGCACCTTTAAAATTTCTGAGAAAGCTCTTATACTTTTGCCAAATCCATAGAGCTTACCTTGGATTAGCCGTCAAAATCTGTGAGCCAACGAAGGCTTCCATTGAATTAAATTTTTTTTTTTCCCAGAAAGTCCATAATGGCTCGCACCACTCGAATTATTCTGAGTAAAAGCGACGACCTCTTGGCCCTCATTTTTGTGGGGTGAAAAAAAACCCCAATTTTCACTCATCTTCCCCCGCGGCGTTCAAGTAATGGTCTGACATGACCTTTAAGGGAATAATACGGATTCATTAAGGTGGATTAACTCTGACCTTTCTTTGTGTCACTTCATGGAAAGGCCAGAAAAGAACGCGAACTCCTTATTTCTTTTCCCTGTTCAAAAAGAAAGGAAAAGCGGAAAAAAGGGAATTTTCCTTCGTAGTGATTTCGTTGCGCGACAAACCCGGGAACCTTTGGGCGCTTTTAAAGCTGTAGAGGCGGTTTGTAAAGAAAGGTCGTCTTTGTAAAACACCTTCAAATACCTCAATTTTCAAAATACTCGGCTGGGTTTTAGGGATTTATGTCTAGAGGCATGAGGTAGTCGAATAGCTGTGATCGTAAATCTATTAATCACAGGAAAAAGGCTGGAAATATACGAAAAAAAAAAGTTTTCAATCCGCACCAGGACGCATTTCCCGACTCCCCAATTTTAATTATTGGGAGCGTAATTTTTAATTAATGGCCCTTCGGTAGGCAGTGGCAGTTTCGAGCAATCCCAGCCGCTCCTGGAGGAAATATTTATCCCGGCGAGCATATTTATCCTGAAAAAGTTATTCATCTGAGTGCATTTGTAGGTCATTTTGCTCGCATGAGTAGGATTGCGCAAAAACGATATAATGTGTCTGTCCCGGGCCCGGTCTCAGTGCCGGTGCTGGGGCTTTGTTTGGGGCTCCGTCGCCGCCGCCGCGCCGTCCGGGGGCCCCAAACTTCGGTGGCACGCGGGTACGTGACAGGGGTATCGTGCCCCAAATGCACCGCTGCCGCCGCCACTGCCTATGCTGCTCTGCTCGTGCTATGCACAAGATATGCTGAAGTTAAACTGAAATTTATTGTTCTATTGCACACAGATCCATTTGCCATGCAGCGCCATGCAAATGCAGATTTATGACGCACTACAAGTCAGACAAACATACATCCCAAGCGTGTCAGTGAAATGTCCTGTCATTAGGAGGGTATCTGTGAATGTGTAACGAGAGATATGTTAATTGTTAATGCCGTCGTGGCAACTACTCATTTATCACCGAATGGGGGTCTGTGCCTGACACCGGGGTCATATCGGCAAAAACAATTTTGATGGGGCCAGTCTAAATCCTGTTAAATTCATGTTCCCATCTGTGTCAGCTGCAGCTGGATGGTGCAACTGCAACTAAGGTGCACAAGCACGACTGCACGCTTCGACAAACTTTTCCAGCCATCATCATCCTTTTTGGGGGATATGGGCAACCTAGGACCCAAAATCCAGGACCCATTTTTGTTCTGCATCCCTCCCGCTTCATCCTGTCGTTCACGTTGATTGTTTCGAAGTGTGGCGGCAATTGTCCAACGATGACGACAGGAGCAGTGCAAAATGTAAATTTGCCAAACAATTCTGGAAAATGTTCACCTAAAAATGTTTTTTTTTTACCTTTTGGTTCTGCACCTCTGCAGTTTTGGGGATTTTCGTTAATTAGTCTACGTGCATTCTCCGACTGGTACACCCCTACCCTAATAACAACAGATCTCTCACCTGCTGGTGGAAGAAGATAACACAGTTTTCAACTTATGACTAACCATTAGGACACCACTAACAAACACTCAATTTGAATGTGAGAAAAATAAACGATTCTTGAATTGAAATCTCGGTTATGGTTTTGGGTTATAGCGAAGTTTGAATATGAACCTTTTATATATTGTATGATTATTTTAACTTACATTGCATAAAAGTAGGATAAACTTAATGCATACATACAAATTAATTTTCCAATATAGGTACCTATATAATGTACAAATTAAAATTCAAATCATTTGATTTTGTTTTATTATATTAACTGTTTTTGCCTTAGTATATTAATTTGGGCAATGACTGCCTGAAAAAAAACGATTGTTTTGATTAGATTAATTAAAAGTTAAGTAAACGATTTGTATAAGTAAAGTATAAGTATAAGAAAACCATATTGAAATACGTATTAAAATTAATAAATTTTGACGTTGTCACTGAACTAGTAGAACTACTTATAGTATAATTGCAAAAATATAATCCAAGTTATAAATTTAATTTGCCTTTAATATAATAATAATAATATAATCTTTTTGTACAATGAATGTACTTGAATAATAACATAAGCGTTGTTTTAAGTGCGAGGATAGAGTTACGAATTTGGTTTCCCTAATCCCTTGATGCGTTCCATGTAAGTGGAGTAGCCTAAACTTTCGCCAGGTTCACTGGATAATAGAGTATGTCTCCTTTTTTATTTATGAAAGCAAATGGAACGACATTACCTCGATATTAATGATGGAACCAGACAGTATCACGTATGCGGTACTGATCAAAAAGTTCCATGAATAAATCATCAAAGGAAACAAGTCCTCGAATCGTAATTTACGGGAAACGCCGCACTCTACCCAAATTCAATGGATGTTCATGGTGTGCGTTGCAGATAAAGTCACTTTGACTCTTTAACGCAAACATATTAATTACGTGAAATTTTGTTAATTAATGCCCCTGCCTTGCATCCTGGCCGCAAGCGCCATCATACGCCCCATTGGGCGTTTATCGCGCGAAACCCCTGTAGCCTGGCCGTGCTCGGCAAACAATTTAAATAATCTTCCGGCGATCTGATAAAATTTCAATTAAACCAGAAAATTTCCATCAAAAATTCCAGTTTAAATGCGTTGCATATTTCTCGTTTTTCAATAAATCAATTTTCGCCTTTCATAACTTTCTGCCGTTCCTTCGTTTGAATATTGCGCGAGAGTTGTTCATGAGTGCGAAAGGGTTCTTTGAGTGCTCTTGAAATTTTAGTAACCGATATCGAACCCCGCTCGTCCCGACCTGATGGGTACAGGGATCTTTCGGCAATTACGCCACCGGAGAGAGTCAAAAGTCAAAACCTTTTTGCCAATTTGTAAATCACGTAAATTCCACTCCCTCTTATCCTAATTAAAATCAGGAGGGATAATTAATACATTCTCAATGTATTTATGCAAATATTTCGTGAGCAATTCCTCCGTGCTCCCCGGCGAAGCTTCATCCTTTAGTCGGTCGGTGGCAAGAGTTCTCTAGCCCTTAATTAATAAGAAACCCACCCCCGCCAGGGGTGGGAGCAACTACCAAAGGATCGCCTTTCAAAATATCGCTACTGAATCAGGAATTTCTCCCACAAAATTGGCTCCCCTTCGAGCGAAGTGGACAAGAAGTGGAAGGGAAGGGAAGGGAAGGGAAGGGATGTGAAGGGATGGGAAGGGACGGGAAGGGAAGGAAAAGGAACAGGAGCTCTCAGGAGAGGCAAAGGCGCGAGAATTTGTTTTGATTTTGTGTAAGATTAGAGTTATGAATAATGTTAACACAATTGAACTCCAAATTTACGCGAAATGAATGGAGAAAGTAATTTTATTATTTGTGGGGAATATGGAAACTTTCTCAAGTTTTGAGTAATCGAGACTTTGTTTGTGTCGGTTTTCGTGGTTTTCTTAATTTTCTGGAGAAGTTATATTTTGTGTGCTTTATTACTAGTCTTTTACTCTGCTTTAATGTTTACTTCCAGTGACAAAATATACAGTCGCAACTTAGATAGACATAGTCCAAATCCAAACCTAGATCGTTCTCGAATTTACATGCTCTTGTACTTAAATTTATTTTTTCAATTAAAGGTTCATGCAGAGCAGTTTAATTCGAACAGCTTAGAAGGTCAAAATGATAATGACCTTAGATAAAAATCGCCCTACAATTTCGAATAAAGACTACAATTTTGTACTTTGAAATTTTAGAACAAGAAAAAAACTGTGGAAAAAATTTAAGTTAAATCTAAAGAAGTACAATTCTATTAAGCGAAATAAATAAATAAATAAAAATAAATTTATAATTCTACTGTTGATTTTGATTTTTTAAATAGCAATTATGTATACATACATTTTAACATTTTTGATAGTCGTTTTTTTTATAAGCCAGAAAAGAAAAACTTGTACCTATACTCCAAGACAATTTTAAGGCTGAAATGCAAATTATTTTAATGTCTTTGTTTTGATTCGACTGAAAAACGATATTACTGCCTATGTCAATTATTGTGACAAAAAAAATTTAATTTTACAAAAGTTAACACAAAATTGCAAATTTCATGTTATTAGTAATCACAGTAACTAAATGTGAAAGACACAATTGACTTTGATGGATTTAAGTGACTGAAACAAAGAACTAAAACCCGAAAATATCTCTAAATCGATGTAAAAAGCGAAAAAGCCAAGCATTCAATTCAACATACCTGTAACTTTTCATGCTGTCCCTGAAATATATCCCCATGAGAGTCACTGATTTATAACTAGGTGCGTCCTTTTCCTATACACTTTCGGTTTTTATCTTCAATCTCAGAGTGAAGTCAATAAGAGGAAAGGTAGGAAGGTATAACTTCCTCGTTCGAGCATCAAGTTCACCTGAACGAGCGATAATCGACTCTCCAGGTGATAAAATCGATTACAATGTCTATTCCTTAGACGAGGTCCCTCACACTATATACACGTTCCGATAGGAATCAATTGAGGATCATAGAAGCGGAATTAAAGTCATTTTGCAAAAGTTGAAGCTTGTCACAGAGCATCGATTTGATCAAAGAGGCAAGTGGACTTTTTTTGCATCAAATCTGAGTAAATTAAGTGGAATCGTGTACAAACGTATGACGGATACTTAAATTAATTGTATGTAATGTCGCAAATTTCTCGGATATATTCAGTTCAATGCTTTTGAGTTCTTCCTGAATGCATTCTGAGGATTTTAGAAGTTTTGAAAATGTCTGCAAAGCGAGACCCGATGAGATATGAATAATGGGAAAAGTTACGACCAGAGGAAAATCTGCAGTAGTATAAGATATTCTATTTTTGTTAAAAATAAAACTAAGTTAGCTGAAATTTGTGCGCTTTTAATGAACATATTACATTCTTCGTGGTTTTGAGGTAAGGTCGAAATGAATATCTTTCTCTGGTATACCCCAAGGTGTAAGACCACAATCCCCTTCGGGCAATTCATCATCCAGAAGTTGGTTGGGTATAGGGCCGCGTATTTGAAAATGTTGGAAATTGTGATGATGCCAAGAGGAGAGATGACAAATGGACCTCGATTCGGTCAAATAAGGTTGGGGAAGGAATTTTGACTGTTTCTTGACGCTTAAGTATGTATATCTTTTACCTCACGAGGTTGCCTCAAGGCGGCTCAAAAGAATCTCCTTAAAATGTCACCAGTTTTGGGAAGTGACATCATTTATCATGACGACTCTGACAACTCGGATACCTCGGTGGAGGCTCATTTTGAAGGTTTGACAGTGTGTTTTATACCATCGTGTGCTAACTAGCCCGACTCGAGTCGACTCGACTCGACAGTGCCATTTCATTTAAAACCCCATCATCTCCCCTGTTAATAACCCCGGTAAAGCTGTTAAGGTGCCCGGGCCAAAATAGAGCTAATCAATAATTTGCCGGGCACGAAAGAGCCACCCATTGGGGCTAAAATTTTCCCACCGTATCGGAGCCCCGGAGTTTCTGGGAAAATCGCTTAATTTTGTTCCGATGTTTTCGCTCGCGCAGAGCGATACAGCGAAAAAATTTTACGACATCTGGCGAATGGCAGCCGGAGCCCCCACCCGCTTCGGCCCCCCCCCCCCCCCCCACCCTTTTATGTCGGGAAATATGAGGCCTGCAAAAGAAAAGCACATTTCCATCGACTGCTTCTGCCAGTGGCAGATTTATGCCCTTGCCGTGAGTTTTCCAACAACCCTACCACCCCTGTTTCGTCCCCTTCGCCCTAGCCCTCAACCGCAAAGGGTGTTTTCGAATGACTAATAACCTCCCCCCTACGCTTGGGAACTTGGAAAACTTGGAAAACAGTGCGATTTCGCTTTTGTATCCTTTGGTACATATTTTCTGCGATATTTTATTATTTTTTATTTTTTTTTTCCCAACCTTACCTCGTACAATCCTAACAAGGAGGTTAGCAACCTTTTCTCGAGTGCACTTACACTTGTCGGCATGATGCGGGCTTTTCTCCCAGCCACAAAGCAAGCAAAATTCCAGTGCTCCACAAATGGGAATCTGTGGCCCCAGCATCAGCAGCACCAGCAGCACCCCCGCTGTCACCCCCGTCGCTCTCACCACAAATGAGGGCTCATTTATATATGACATGTCTGATTATTTTTGACTTGGTTGCTTTTTGCTAACCTTTTTCAACTTACACACCCAGGTAAACGTGGCTTTAGTGCAGCTCATGCAAATGAAATGAAATCGTTACGAGCCCCGTCGCGTCCCGGCGCAGCAACATCGTCGCACTTGGTGCATGGGGTGCTAAAGTTGTTGCACTAAACGTAATTAGGGAAACTGATTAAGAAGACATGACCTGGGTAATGAAAGACCCCCAAGAAAGCTGACAAAGTTTATGGATTCTTAATTCTGAAGTGTATTACTTCTTGCGCGCCAAGACGAGCTATCCCTTTTCCTCCACCGACGGGTATTTTATTCTATCCTCTTGAAATCTTGCATACCTAAAGAAGGAGTCTTAGAAGAATTATCCCAACCCAGGAGCGAATCCTTACTTCACTCCGCAGGCTTATCACGCTTTTGCAGTGCAATCTTGTCGTTCTTGCACGGATTCTTTCGGATAAGTAAAAAGGAGCAAAATAAACTTCTTAAGTGTGGAAGAAACTTATAAAAATGCTAAAATTCGTTAAGTAGCTTCTGAAGGACGTACCGATAAGTTGAGAAATATTATTCTATTGAAATCTGACTTTAGTCCCTACTTCCAAAAAAAAAAACTTCATTATGAAATATCCTGGCATTTTTCAGCAATCAATGTTCTTTTGTATTACTTCTTATTATTATATGTACTTTTCAGAATATGAAAATTTTTTGAATTACTTCTTATTATTCTATAAAAAAGGCATAAAGAGAACTTAATTTAAAATTATACAAAGCAGTATTATTAAATTATTTTCTAAATTGCTGAGCTCCGTTACGAACTATTTCCAAATTTTATTTTCCAGATTTTTGTAATCTTTCTCTTTCCAAACTTTTGGAAATGAAATACATTTGCATATAGGAAAGTGAAAAAACTGAAAATATGTACCTACATTAAACATATGTAGGCTCAAAAATTAAGTTGTTTTAAACGCGACTTTCTAAGTTTTTAAATTCTACCTTCATATCTATACTTTGTGAGAAAATAATAATATTATGACATGGAATGAAATATAAAACAAAAAGTATAAAAACGATTACCTTTACATGGTGAAAACATGAAAAGCTTAAAGCAATTTTTGTTTAGTATAACGGTATGTTTACCAATTATTTTCTAATTTAAAACAAATGGAAAATTATTTAAGTATACTTCCATGAGATAAGAAGTCTTATCAATATAATGTCCATAAAAAAAGACAATCTTTTTCATCTATAGATGATAAAGTGAACGTTTAATCAGTTATTTTCAAATATATTTTTGTTTATTTTCCGAAAAATAGCCCCCAAGAAATCTTGAAACAGGGTCCAAGAGCTAGCTGGCAGGTCAAGGATCACCACATCTTGAAAGCATCTCAGGTGAAGGAGCCATGAGTCTCGGGCGACATCGTCCAGCCGGCTGACCCCTGTTCAATGACTCCTAAGGCTTTGATTGCCTGATTGGGTCATCGGCTATTCACTGGCATCGAATTAATTCGCACAAAGCCCTCTTGAGCTCAGAATGCAAATGGATTTATTGCTAGTTGGACCTGCTCTCCTAAATGCATTCATTTGCTCTGACCTACGACAATTACGAACAATTGCTTCATTTGTCTTTAGTCCAAGCATACGGCAGAGGGCCCAAGGCTCTGTGCGGGGGCTCTTTGTACCTTCGGTCTGCTGGGTTTTGTTAACGCAAACATTCATGAGAAAGCGACCATTATGCGACTAGCTTTTTTCTTCCCTCGAAAAAAAAACCTTGCGGAATCTCAGCTTTGCCGCCTCTGAGTCTTCAAAAGGACTTTTTAGATTATGCTTTTTTTTTTGAGCACATTCCCTTGACCACAAAAAGTTAAGTGTTCTACGTCCCGAGGACAGATGTCCTCATGTAGGACTTATTATTAGCATTGCGCCGCACTATTGACCCAGCCCCACACAAGTGTCTTTTAGCTCGTATTTATTCTTGTATTAGAGGAGATAGAGCAATATGTTAAATATAAAAATTTTCTTTTTTGCCATTTTCATTATTATCTGAACGCTTTTGTATGTTCCATCTTGGGGATTTCATTCAAAAAGGTGTGCCCTAGCCCTTCTTTTTATTTTTCGAGCAACATAGGCACCTCGAAGAAAAGGGGAGGTGAAATTCCTTTACAAATTTCTACCGGCGGATGCTGCGATACACCCAATGGAGACATCTATTCAATTTACCTTTCCGCGTGGATGCCTCAAGTATTTTATTTCCTGTCCCATTTTCCTGCCCGTGTCTAAAGGACGAAGTGCATAAAATTCAACATCAGACCATGCCCTAAACCCTCTCCCTAAACCCCCTCCTCTTTCATTTCACCTCTCCAAAACCCCTCCTTACTACTACTACCCTCCCCCTGCTCTCATAAACACCCCCTCATACTATTACCTTGCATACCCACCCCCCTAAACTCCCTCTCCCAAATCCCTTCTCTTCCAGGATGGTGGGAATCACAGGCTACGTTAGGGACGCGAGATTACACGGTTTTCAAATCCATGTATCTTTTTCCGGGCCGCTGTCGACCCGTTACCCACCAAACTACCGTTCCACTCCCGCTGGACAGGGGGAGGGGGCAAAAGGCAGAACGCACGCGGTGTGTGGCCCTACCGTGTCGTGGCGTGCCCTAGCCCTCGGCAGAATATGCAAACCTGTGTCAAGCAAGGGGAAGCGGAAACGCCCGTGGATGTCATCTTATGAGGTCTGATGACTGGGGTGGTTTATGCAATAAACTGAGTGGCACGTCCCGATCCCGGTCCTGATCCTGGTCTTGGTTCTGGTACTGGTCCCAGACTGCGGGGGTGTTTTACCTCTGTGTTTGGGTTTTGTTTCACCCCGCAGTGCCCTCAGGGGCAAGGTAACATAGGGGTAGATGAATCGTCGGCAGGTGTCTGGTCTGGATGATAGCAGGACCCGGATCCGGGATCGAAGGGTGCCCCGTTTCACGGGGGTATTGATTTTTTTTTTTTTAAGATGTCGTTAGCGAAAAGGGCAGACTAACGAGTGGAGGCACGCTTGAGTCCCGCAAAATTTATATTCATTTGTACTTGAAAGAAGAATTTAATACGAGACTGCATCCCGTCGTCGTATAGCGTTGCGCTGACGATGACGACAACGGAGCCGCTTAAAATCCGTGGCGGTACCGGTTCAGGGCGACCGGGAGCATCTTAGGGCGTGCTATATTAAATTCCAAATCACTCAGACATGCAAATGACTCCCAAGTGCTTAATTCATGCCGGCTTCAGACTGAATATTACGTGAATTTAGAATCACTTAAGCCCGACTCTGGCGTTACTCGAGACTTTATTATGTAACATTCCCGGGAAAATGATTTTTCATTAAGGCTGTGTGAGTGAGGGATTTTCAAGTCCACGTTCCCTGATTATCGCGCGTTGCATCCAAGAAGCTGCTGACGTTGCGCGCCGTGCCGCCCCCGCGGGGTTGACTTACCCTTTTCACCCTAAATCACCCTCTACTGAAAGAAGAAGAAGAAGCACATCAGGGGTGCTTTATTCATCCGGTGACTAAAGTGTGATGGGACTCATAAGGGCCAAGTGGGAATTGGGAGGAGGAGGAGGATGAAAAAGTTTTTGAATAGTTTTCAGAATCGTATAAACAAATTCCTGTTTTTCGGAATTTTGCCAGGCGACTCAAACACATCCAACCAAAACTTGACAATTTAATTGGAAATGTGCATTCATCCCGGCAGGAGGGAACTGGATGTAAAAATTTCGTGATGCTGCGGTTAAAAAATTTTCACAGAATATTTTGCACTATTTATGCACTCCTGGACCAACTTATTTTATGAGTCTCGTTCCAACTTGTTTACCAGCAGATGCTTGGAATTGAGAATGTAAGGAAATTTAATGAACGTGCTTAAAGAGTCCTTAAAAGTTAATGGATGCAATCTCGCGTTGTTCGGGTGGTTATTAACCAAGACCAGTTCTTGAAATTGGAATATCTCATGGATATTTGTCAGGGTTGTCTGTCGCCACGAGAAAAATTACATTATCTCATTAAACAAGATGAATTTAAACGACTTCCTCGGCAAAAACACTGAATGAAACCATATTGAATCATCCAAACAAGTTGCGCTTTAATTTAGTTTTTTAAATTTGTTACACATAGTAACTTTAAAAAAATATACCATATATGTAGGTATATGTATGTATAATAACCTGAAATTTTAAAAGAATGATATACAACATCTAAAAACACTTTATGTTACATCTGGTGCAAAGTGAGTAACATATTTAAAAACAGTATTACTATCGAACTGAATTAAGGGGCAAATTCTTATAAACTACTGCATTTAAATTATTTTTATGATTTTGTTTTATTTTGGCCCTGAATTTGGTGTAACAAATTTTTTGTCCTTTTTAAAACAGTTTTAATTTAAAATACTATGAAATTTCCAAAAAAACAATATCTATATAACACATCTTAGATAATTTCGTTTTTTTGGTTGTTTTAATTAGATAAAATTTTATTCCAAGAATTTCGTCTCATATTCAATGGTGTAGTGGAGTTTCAAATTTTCTTTACGAACAAAACTTTTTCCTAATAGGAAGAAATTTTTTTCCCCAATTAGCCAGAAGAGTTTTAGCCTTAAACTTTTTATTGTTTCGGCCTCCACCTGTGTGAATTGTGGCCATTTTCCGGAAGGCTTACGGCAGGGAATTGAAAATTATTTTAAATTAAAAATATCCCTTGGTGGTACAGCTTCAATGAAATGCGCCATTAATTCCGACGAGTATTTTACAGCTGAAAGCTGGAGGCCAGTCGTGTGTCTTGAATTAAACAAATTCCGGCGGTGGTGCCGCGACCGACCGCATGGCATTACATCACGGGAATAGAAGAAAGGGTTTGGGACTATACTACCCTGGTATGGCCGGGATGATCCTCTAAAACGCAAATAAATTTGGTTCAAGTGATAATTTGCTAGGGAGCCTCGGCGAGAGGGTTAAAAATAAAGCGTATTCTGATGTGAACTGTACGCCACATGAATTACCGGCCCCGAGCCACTAATTTGCACTTTCGTTATCTCTTAGCTTGGCCACAAGTTTATTTCACCCCAAAAAACCGGATACGGCAGTAAATCCCCAAAGGGGGCTGATTCCGCCCCGGGGGCACGGCTCCACTGCTCTGGGGCCGCAGGAAATGTTCATGCAGCCTGCACATTTTATACCTGTTATTGTTTTAGAAATTGTTCCGTAAATTATGGTTTTGTACAGGGGCTCCAGGCCCCGAAGTGGTTGAATTTGTTTTGCGCACAAACCCATATACACGCCTATGCTCACTATTCCGCCATACGACAGGATGAGGGTTGTTCGGGAGGCTCAGGGGCTGAAATGGCAGCAGCAAACTTGCTTTATGTTTCAAGGGGCAGTCTGCTGGGGGAGGCCCATAGTCGTGAAATCTGTTTGAAAATTCTATTTAGCCCCACCGACTGCCGGACTGGGGCTAGAAAGCCTTTGCCCAGTCTTAGGCAAAACTCCTAAACAAATTTCGTGCGCTCCAGTTGCTCTGGTCGGGCGCAATTGAAACTTTCAAATAATTTCCCGACCTTCTACATGCCGAATGGACCAAAGTCCCAGCCATTGCTCAAAGAAAAACTATATAAAAGGAAAAAAACAAAAATACAAATGGACAGAAGCTACGAAAAGCTGAAATACATGCTGTCCACTATGCACCACATTAAGTTGGATCGAAAACAGTCTTTTGGAATGATCCCAGTCAACACATCTAACCCCGATGACGCCATCAGCGAACTCCATAACTCACATACGTTAAGCCGTTAAGCCACAAAAATCCGAAAAATCTTATATTCTGACAGATTTTTATCATTCATATTCTTTTGAAATAAATTTAAATTGCATAAAGTAATCTACATATATTACTTTCCGTCACAAAAGCATTCCAAACTTTAGGATTTTTAAAACGATTTGTAAACATTTTAAATCTCCAATAACTCTTTTGTCAATCTATTCCACATTAGTGCGTTCTGTGTTTGAATGTATCCTTTAATTGCCAGATTCCTAGAAATAGAATTGAAACAATTCAGAGAAAATTTCACCGATTTGTTTTTCGTAATTGCAAGTTATTGGGTGATTAATTAATTTAATTGTTTAGCTAATTCAATTCATTTCATTTCACTCTGTCCAGAAATGAATTTAGAGTATCTCTTTTAGAATTTAAGCATATAGCAAAAGTCTTAATTAAGTTTTTATTAGAGATCGGTAGAATTTAGTAATTAAGTAAATGATATTACAACTATCAAAATGTTCATCATTACAGACAACTTCAAACAAGTCGAATTCGTTTGAAAATAACACAGCTTACCAATGACAAAAATCTCTATAAATTTCAATAGAAATCGGTTTTCAACAGGTTTGTTTTTTAATTTAACAGAGTTGATTTGAAATGTCAAGTGGACTATACAATTTAAACATTTTGGTATTTAAAATCAAGAATTTTCTGAATTTCCAATAAAATGTTGATTAAATTGCAAACGATTGCTTTAAAAAAATCTTTTAATATACATTAAACGAAGTTAAATTAAACAGATGCAAATTAAGTACCTACACTTAATTTACTTCGTGTGGATGAAACAAAATTTAAATTTACTTTGAAGTGACCTTTAAGCAAGTTAATTAAAAAGAATTCGTAAAAAGCATGTTGAATGCCCAAAGTAAGTTCAAGGCATTGCTGAAAGAAAATATAAAAGGAAATACATACATAGGTACAAAATGAGAAAAGTCAGAAAAAGCTAAAATACATGCTGTCCATTATGCCGCACATTAAGCCAGATCGAAACCAATCTTTCGAGCGATCCCAATGAACATACCTCACCCGGATGGCGCCATCGAAGTGCTCCATCACCTCGACTTTTGTCGTCCTTGGAGTTTGTCACCCTGCTGAGGTGTGGTGCGGCTTCAAACTCTCCAGCAGTGTGCTTTTTGCAATTCTAAATCATTCCAACTGATGACATTTCGTGAAAAGTCGCGCAAATGGGTCTATTTAAAAATGTTGTTTTCGACGTCTTAAACGAGAAAGGTTGGGGCAGCTTCGCACCCACCCTGTACTTCTTTCTGCCTAAGGGAAAGAGTCCCTCCCACCTCTGCACAGGGGGTGCGCGCGAAGGTATATCGAGTGTGGCTCAAGCAGCTGGGGTAAGGACCCAAAACAAAAACGAGAAAAATCGCTGCAAAGGAAGACTGATTGAACTCATTACAGATTCTCACTGCAAAGTGAAAATAAATTCCACTCGATAAAGTTTATCGCAGGAATCTTTTGGAAAATTAATCATTCGTCCGAGTTGCCGGGTGTCCGGGAACGGAGCGAATGGTGCGCCCTCTGGTTGTTATTAGATGCCAATTCCAGAATTCATTAGTGGACGGTACAAAATTGCAAGGATTTAGTTAATTACTCGCAGACAGAGGAGCGTTTCGGTATGCTTCTGTAATTCGTTCAAAATCGACTAACCCCATTTTTCGGTAGAATCAACATTCCAGCCATGTTGTAGATCTGTTTTACAGTTCAGTTTTACTGCACGACATAATCTTTGAGAACACTGATGGAGCAACAAAACAGTGGCTGTAAAACAGATTATGGCCTCGAAATACCGCAGGGTTCCTTGTTTTTAGAGATGTTTACTAAAACGAAGGGATAAATACTCAAAATACCAAACTGAATAACTAAGACTCCCAATTTCGTACAGAAATTTCGATTTTAAATTCTTACTTGAGAACTTTTGCTAATTTTAAGATTTTAATGTATTAGATTAATGTTTATGTAATTTTTGTCAAAAAATAGAAAATTTCTGCCATTTCAAACGAAAGTAAAAACAAGTATACCTACATAAAAATCTCATCAATAAAACATTTTGATCGCTTTATCTTAAATTTCCAAAGATTCGTTAGTATATGCATAATTCGAAATCACTTTTTAGTACGAAATAGTATTCAAACTACATGAAGTTAATTATCAGTAGTATAATGAACCTTATTGAATTTTTAACTGCTATATTTAAGTGTGCTTCGTAGACTTTCAAAATGTTGATAGTAGATCAAAAATCAGTGACCCGACTAAAAAACGATACTTGCAATAGGTTTTTTTTTGACGATGTCGTGCCCACGCAATGCCCTTTGGGAGTTAACGAATTGTGTAACCAAGGGCCAAAAAACACTTCGCAGGAAATTAAAATAAATGGATATTTGTGAAGAAAGCGTTTTTCATCAATATTGGTAGTAGGAAGGGCGTTTAACTACGTCATGCAGAAGGTGTTAAAATTCGAAATCTTAGACGATCATATGAAATATTCTAAGAATTTTCTTTAACCGTTTGAACAAAAAAAAGAATTCCAGAAAGAATATGACAGGCTTTCAAAAGAGTGCTGAAGCTAAGATAAGCAAGTTCCGAGAAAAAGCCGCCCTATGGCAACATTTAGGTAGCCCAGTTCACTCAAATGTCACTCAACCTGCCAACTTAATTCATTCTCAAGGCCGTTGGTGTGTCAAAGGCCACAGGAATTACGAAAAAGACACGTTTCCTGGGGTATTATTTTCGTCAGGGCAAATTTACGTCATTTCCTAGAGGAAATCTCTAAAAATGATTTCGGAGCGCCCAACCCAAAAAACCATCAAAAATTGATAAGACTCGACATCACAAAGGATGGACCTCGATATAGGTGCCTACGCCCCAGGGCTGCTATTACCACAGCTCGTGTTTTGGGTCGAATCTCAATTTTAAATGCACTGTCGGATTCCGGGTCGGTGTCACCCGACTGAGTCCAAATGATCGAGTGGACCAGAACTGAATCCAAATTACTTCGCACAGATAGAAACTACTCCGGCTAAACTATGATCACCGCAGAAATTACCATTTCAGTCAGAGGATTCATAGTGTTCACCTGGCATTCGGGGAGTACCCACGGGAAGGCCCTCAACGGGGCACCATCCGGGGGCCTCCTGCTGGAAAGAACAACTTTCACCTCAGCTCATAAATAATGAAAATTTTCATGTGTAAACGTACACAGAGCTCAGAAATGATTCTGCTTCATCTCCGGAGGACATGCGTCCTCCATCCCGAATGGGGGCCCAGCTCGAATTTAATAATTTTGGGAAATCTTCCTCGAGTCACGACGAAAGTATCTTGCGGCCCCAATTTTAATATTCGATAAATTTTTAATGACCCCGAGCAGATATCGAAAATTTTATGAGAAAGCATATCTGATTGGAGGAAATGGGGAAATAGGCCACGTCGATATGATTGCATTAAAATTTCATCTATGGCGCCCGGCACACGCAAATGGACGGGTTTTTGGGTTTTAATTAACTTTTGTTGTCGGTCCCATTAGCGCTTGAACTTGTTTCGACTCCTGGGCTCGCTGTTAATTAGGAACGCGCCATTTGTTCGGTTTGCTCCCATATACAGCGAAAAATCTCAACCCCCCCCCTAAAAAACAACCCGCAAAATGGGGGTGTACCCCCATCGAAAAGATTTTACCCTGGAAAAGTTCTTAACCGGGCTGCGTCCCGCACCGTGCCGCATGCCGCGGGCAGACGGAAATTGCGATGTAACTTCTGTATAACAGTACCATCGCGGGAGTGGGCGGTTGCTTCAGGGTTGGACAATTGCTACGACGACGGGGCAACCGCATCGTTTGGGGGCAAATATTTATCTTTTTATGATTTTTACGTCTATTCGAGCAACCCTTTTTTTCCACTGAACATGTCGGGAACAGGAGCTTTTATTCGCCAATTTATCGGGGGTAGAATTCATTCAGTAAAATCGCAATCTTCGTGAATCTTCCACGAAAAAGAACATATAAATTCTAGAAAAATTTAAACATACACTATAACCCACGGAGGGCCCGATTCGTCGGAGGAAACTGATTTGAATCGATTCGAATTCATTTTTATGCAAAATAAAAATTTCATAAATTGCTGCCTAACAAATGCTTACGCGACCACCTCCACAATACAATCGATGATGTAAACAAGTTTACCTTACGTCCGTAATTTCCACATGATCTGGAACGTGTTCGGCATATCCTGGCTATGACCGGATACCTCCCCCGCTTCTAGCCATCAGCCCGGCTAGAATTGAGGGCTTTTGTATTTTTCCAATCTGCGTACATAATTTATTTTCAATAATCCTTTTGTTTCTCATCAATTCGTGCTATACAGGGTGGAAAATATACTTGCCACCCCCACTCTGGGACAGGGCTTTTAATTTCATTGCATTTTGAAACCTGCTCGCTGTGGGCAACTACTTTTTGCCGCTTCCCAATTTATTGCAATTTCATTTCCTGGATGAACTGGGCTCAAGCGCACCTGAGGAATATCAAAACGTTGAATCGTTCAATATTTGCCTTTGTGCCATTCGACGCTATCCAGGAAATTATTATTTTTTTTTTTTCACAGGTGTGAGACGTGCGATGAACTGGTTTCGGAAGCAATCTCAAATGATCGCAAATTAAACTAAAATATAATCTTATGAGGCTTTTGATTGCTTGGGAAAAGCGTAAAGCGCTCAGTAAAAATTGGAAAACGATTATCTAGTATCTTTGTCTTTATAGTGTACCGATTATTTTAACTTTACGAAATATTCTAAGCTAATTTTCTAAGTAAATTAAAACTTTGTTTTAAAATCATAAAGGAAAAAATTGTGTTTAGAAGAAGTCTTAAAAATAACATAAGATAATTTTATTTAAAATTAAGACATTGATAGAAAATATAACATGCAAATCAAAACCAATTTTCTCTAATAGTGAAGAAATCAATAAAAGGATTTTAAGATTAAGCAAAAAACAAATGGTTTGCATTTAAATTTTGAGAAGAATACAAAAATAATGAAAAAACAAATAAATCAAACATATTATTCTCAAAATTTTGTATTTTAGTTTTAAATTTTAATGTACATATTTATATTAAAGCTAATATGATAACAAAGTTTAACTAAATTTCCAGATACATACTAATTTTTAATACAAATTTGGCTATTTATATAATTTAAATTGTCTTTCATAATCTTGTCATTGGGTATACTTTCAAACAATTCTTTTGTTTACGACGTTTTCTTAAATTATAAAAACTATAAATTGTTCATTGGTATCTAGATCTGTTCAAATTTTTTCCTGTATAAATTTGAGCTTCGTTTTCACAGTTATAAGGCTTTAAGAAACAATATACAGATAAACATGCTTTTAATAAGGATAAGGAGGTATATTTATATGATCTTCTTTATTTAAGTTCTCATGTGTAAAAGTATCTACAGATGGTACTTTGAAGAGATTAAAGTTTCTTAGAAAAGTTATATTGTGCTAACAAATTGAAGATAATCTTAGTTTACTTTTATATACCCGGGACATCCTGGAAAGAAGCTTTCCTGTTCAGTAACCCAGTACTCAATAAAGCCCTGCTACATCGCCTTTATGTCCTTCTCAAACCTTTTTTCCTCGAAGAGATGAAATAAGCATAGACGACTTTTGCTATTTGTTTCTATTTTCCCATTTACCTGAAACACGCATGCCATCCGCACGCACAGCATAAAGCAGATATCTTCGAGATTTATCGCAAAAATTTACGTGAAAACATCTCCTGAATGGGGCCCATGAAAGGTAGCCCCGGCACCCAGGTCTACCCTTGAAAGTCGTCGTATACCCGGCAGAGGGCTCAGAGAGGGCTTACTTTTTTTCCAGTAATCACCTGAATACCACCGCACCGTCCATCAATATGGCGGGCGTGAAACTAACGCACGCCCGTTCAATACACGGTGCAAAGAGGCTTATCCACCTAAGGTCTAATAGCTTTTTAATATTTGAATAATTCCCGCTTAATGGAGTCTGGGCTGCACGTACTCGGAGCCCGGCGACGAGGAGAAAAGTGGCATACATTAAACATGGGAAAGATTTTCTAAAGAGGCAA
Organism: Machimus atricapillus; assembly: GCA_933228815.1. Lineage (NCBI taxonomy): Eukaryota > Metazoa > Arthropoda > Insecta > Diptera > Asilidae > Machimus > Machimus atricapillus. The sequence continues at coordinate 13,044,918 of OW121785.1, forward strand.
TAGGTGAGCCAACACCTCGTAGCTGTTTGCCCGTGTCGTTCACGTGCACGCGTAAAAAGGCACTTTGTAATTTATGAGGGCGGGACAAAAGCGCTCCAGTTCGGTTCAAGGGGCGAACGAGAAGATCCCGCATTCGTTGTGGTCAAAAGAAGATCCTTTACATCCTCACACCACCCCTCTTCCCGCATATGTAACATATGGCGCGGGTGGATTAACCACGTGGAGAAATATTGCGCTATGCGTTATTCATATCTTTTTCAGGTAAGAAGTTTTCCATTATGCTGACATGTAATGGAGCTTGGGGGTGGGGGCGCGACCAGGTCCTCGTAACCTTCGTGGTGGCAGCCACACGTGCCATCTCCATCTCACTTTGGGGACTCCTTCCTTTTACATTATCTACCCGTGAAAGGATTCCTAAAGAAAGCCAGATGTTAGAAATAATTGTCGCACAGATCCCAGCACTTCCTGGAACTTTGTTTCCATTAAAGCGAGAAAGACTGAGTACTTTGCTGAATTTAAGTGATGTGAATTTGAAAAGTTTTTACATTTACCTCGAAATATAGTACATAAATATTGTTGGGACAAATACTATTTTAATTGCACTTTTATGTAGATAAACAAATATTGCAGTAAAACAGATGTTTTGAAAATGGCAACGAAATTTTCAAAACGTTTCGAGTACCTTTATACTTATATCAACTTAAATTTGAAATAAAGCTCCTCAAATATCTAATGATAACTACTCGTAAATAGCGTTGTAATATTTTAAAATTAGGTTTACTAGAAGTCCAATGAATCTAAATTAGTAAGGGTTTCCGTTTTTTATGTTGTATTATTTTTTAGATATTTATTGGAAATCATTGAAATTAAAAATATGTTTTTATATTAATTTTGATGGTAGCTCCTGTGACTTTCTCGGTCATTGGTTCAGTTTATAACCTTGACTTTTGCATTCTAACTAGTGGGTTTTCATAGATTCTATAAAAATGTTATCATGACTAGAATTCTAGAGAGTTTTTGCCACTTTAATTTTCAAAGACCGTCAGCTTAGTTTAAACTGCAGAAGAAATTAATCTCTTGCATGAAGCTGATCATCATCTCGTCTGGTGTTAGTAATATCATTAACCAAACCATCGCATGCATATTTTGATGAAATTTGATTAAACTTTGTATTCTTTTGTATGAGTTCTCAGTAAAATTGATGAGAAAGAACAAAAAAAGTTTGACTATTTTAATTATTTTATTATTTATTATTTTAATTGAATGAACTAGACGTAAGAAGCTTAAAATAAGACACTGGAAAATATCCATAAATGCAAAAAGTGTGGGTGTCATTTTGACCTTTTTTTTTATAGGGCACCCAAAAATTGCGTGGAAAATATTTGTCTGCAGAGTCGTTACCACTTTTGCTTGATTTTCGCCTATCAACATAAAAAATCCCTCAGGTGCGATATTTCCCCACCTGGCCCTTTCGCCTAGGATACCAAACCGCAATTAATTACACCGGAAATAATCCCGCCACCCCCACATTTGGCCATCACCTTTCGCAGCGGGGAGAAAATGGAGGAAAACCGAGCGAATAACTGCAAAATTGCCATTTGGAGTTTTCTTTCCCTGACAAAGGCGGGAAATATCACAAACGAATTGACACCCGAAATCGGGCAATTCACAGAATTTTCACGTTCTCCCCCAAGTATCTGGAAGATATTCCCCGGGGAAGTGTACAAGATTAAAAGTTTTTTTGCCCCCCTCCTCCCACCCCCATGGGACTTTCACGGCATCAACTGGGCCCCACCTCATATTTTTTCTTTTTTTTTTTCGTTTCGATTAGAAGAACGTGCGGGTAGGTGACAAGACAGGGTGACATTAATATTTTTATCGTGGGGCGGTCGTTCATATTTATGACGACATTAGCAGACGTAATCGCCTTAATTGAAACCCTCCACACCGTTGCGCTCCACGGCGGAGGGGAGGGGCCGGGAACCGGAAGCGGGGGTGGCTAGGATCTTAGAACAGGACTAAAATGGCCGAAGAAGAGTGGCGAAGAGACCGAGGAATGATAAGAAAAACTTGCCGATGACATTGGACTAAATGGTCCGAGGGTTATTTTAGGAGAAAAATATTAAGAGGAAAGAGCCCCGGATTACACAGGAGCACCAAGCTGTGGTCGTTCCCAGAGAGTCATTTGTCTGGGGGCACACAGCTCCGAAGACAGTGGGTTTTTGCAAAAATAAAAAATATATAATATATAGAACCTTCTTTTTCCCTGCTGTCTCCTTAAAAAAAAATAAAATAAGAAAAAAGTGACGAAGGGAAGGAGGCTGGGTGATGGACCAGGACTCACGGTATCGTCCTCTCGAGGGCCACCACCCGGGCTCCTTTTCGGGCTTAATAAAGTCAGTATGCCCCGGTCTGGCTGTGGGTCAAAATGAAGTCATTAAGCCCTAGTGGCGGCGCAAATAAGCTTCCTATAGGCTTAGGGAAAAATGTGAACTTTTATTATGACACCTCGGTTGTTTAACACGCCCCCAGATCAAAGATTTACTGTCGGCGATAATGCGGGGATATAACTGCGGATAAGATGTTAATCGGTGCTGCATTAGCAGGGATTTATGCCCGCCCAATAAAACGAGGCTCAGTCCGTAATAAAGGCTTGGTTCCGGGATCTTTTCTATCTTCCACTTTCACATTCTGGACTGCTAATGACATACTTTTTTTTTCTTTTCTTGTAGAAAAATAAAATCTTCTCTCATTGAAACGTCTCCAGTTCCCTGAAGTACTTAAATTGTGTTAAGTGCTTAAGGATTCGCTTTAATCAAAATAAAGTTCAGAAATTGCCGGGCATTTTCAACAATTATATTTAAAGCATCTGACGCTCTTTTGCCTTCTTTTGTAAGATGAATAAACTCTGAAGCGTTTCTTAGCTCAACAACTAATTTATCAAAATTTCAGGATTTAACAAAGCTTATCTAGAAGATTAATTTTAAATATGCGTTATTCGATTTTTAATTGTACAGCACTTTCTGAAAAATCGGGGAAAAGTTGAAATAATTATTCAAATCAGGCAACTTGTTCATCCATAATACTAAAATTATTTTGCAATCTTAAATGAAATATATCTCTTTGGATAACATGGGATATAAAGAAGAACTCAACGAAAATTTTAAATTTTTCATTTGATTTGATGTTTTGTTTGTTTTGTAATTGCAGTGATTACCGTTGCACGTAGTTGAATTTTTAACGTTATTTTTCTATTTTACCGAGTACTATAAAAGGAGAGTAAAACGTTATTAATCATAATTTTTATTCATTTAAGTTTTATTCATGTTCAATCATAGAGATTGCAAATAAAGTATAATTTAATTTAACCATCAATTAAAAAATACCGAACGGAAAAGGTCATTGCTTGTATAGCTGATTGTTTTTTCTCCAATTGAAATCGATATCAAATTGAATTTAATTAACACGTTTCTCCCTTAAGGAGTTCTGAATTAGCAGTCCCCCAGCAACTACGATCTTTAAATTGTAATAATTTAAGAAATTAAGAAGAAAAATAGGAGGGGGGAGGTAATTCTCTTTTTGAGAAGATTACCTTACAGTTCGTCGAAAAACATAGCTGCAGTCTTCGTTAATTATAACGTGAGCCCTTCAACATTAATTAGTAAAATTAAAATTAACCATAATCCCCCTGTGCAGGGCACAGTCAGTCCAGGATTTGGTTTCATCCATTGGATGGAATTTTCTTTGTGTATATGTGTGAGAACGGAGGGGTTGGGGGTGGTTTTGGTGATCAAGGTGGGGGCAGAAACGGATTAAGTACGAAAATTATTAGAGAGCATAAAAACCTTCGTGCCAGGGATGCTGATAATGCGGTAAATTTCATAAACTTTGGCCCTAAGGGGCTTTTGTGGAATACTCCCACTGGTATTCATTTACACAAAAATTGGGAGAACCACGGATGAGCCATCACATCCGGTTTGATGCCCAGGTGATTTCCTCAGTATTATGACTTTATACACAAAATTAATTAAGCGCAGGTCATGTTCATTGTATGGACTTCAAAAGTCCAGAACATGTAATTTACTCTTTTCCCAGCATATAAACAATGGCTGGTGTGATTGGCGGACTGTTTGGTTCAGAAATGACAGGGAAATAAGAAACTTAACGAGCAATGTCCCAGGGGGATGATATAATTTCATTATTCGCCAGATTAAGATACATATAACGATATAACTCCCTTGTCGGCGATTAAATTCGGCTAGAGTTAAGGTCTCTCATACCTGCAACCAAAATAGCGAAGACTTGGGTCTTGGGTTACGAGAGAGCTGACTGAGCTGGACCAAGAAATTGAGATGTTCTATTAACCCAGATCCAGACGGGCTCTGCATCTGGTTAATTTCCCAGGCAAATATTGGAGAGCCCCACCGTGTCGGTATGGGCTTCCACTATGATGGGGCCCGGGTTTAAGGGGGCGGAGCGCATCACTCAGTCAATTCAGTCAGTGCAGGAGCTCCCCATGGGCGAAATTTGTTGGCTGAACGTCTAGACTCTAGACGGACAGGGTTCGAAGCTCACAAATCTCATTGCAGAGTTTATCTTCGGAAAAGTGGCTCAATTATTATTTCCTCCCAGTCTGTGCCCGGCATTTGGTTTTTTTTTTTTTTTTTTTTTTTGTGCCCATCCAGACTCCCGCTGGATCCTGGTCCCGGGCAGTTTCTGGATATGGGGCTCCTCTTGCATCGCATCGTGGCTCTGCACCAGAGCACTGCACCATTCCGGGATCCAGTGAAGTATTGAATGAGCTGAAAGCCACTAATTAGGTTAATTGTTCTTCAGGGGCGGAGAGTGTGCCACCTTCCAGGCACCCGCCGCCGCCGCTGTTCAGGACCCCGATTGACATCCGGGTGCAGCCGGCTCCTCCTGTTCGGGACGTGTCAGACACCGCCGCAGGGCAATTTCATAGGACCGTGGTGTTGCGATAAAGTAATCAATAAGCAATTTCCACTTGTCGCCTTAATTACGTGGCAAATTACAAGGCGAACTCGGATGCATGCGAATGCCCGTGTTTACTACGGTTGGCAGCTGTGTAAACGGTGAAGTTTTCGAAATCATCCCCACACACAATTCTGACTTCCGCTCCGGGAGATGGGGCCCGTGGGGGAAGCAAAAATATTTTCACTCAATTTAATTAGGAAATTAGAGGAGAGCACCTAGCTAAATGCTAAATATTGAAGTTGTAGCAACGTTTGCAAAATTTGCATTAGAGCGACGCATCAGATATAATTGGTTCCAAGTTATCGCTTTTCTATGCCATTTTGCTCTACACCATAATTTCTCTAATTTGTTTGAATAAGAACTGTTTACATTCAGCAATTTATTTATTTTTTAACAAAGTTGTTTCATCATACAAAGAAGATATTCCATTTCGATAATAAAATTTTTGCAAGAATGTAATTTCATTTATATCGATTCTACATAGTCTTTTGAATATGTTTTTTTTTCGGAGCAGTGCTTAAAATCGCAATTAAAAATTTTTAGTAAGTTTAGAAAAGTCAAGAAAAAACTTTTAAAACGATAACTTCTTGGCCCGAATTTTCACTTTCGACTTTTTGTCCTGCCAAATTTTTATATCAAAGGATTGACATTTTTTCCAGATATGCCACTTGATAGCCTCACTTATTTAAAAACTTGCACTCAAATTGCTTGAGGCATTTTAACAAAAAGTATTTGCTGCCAGTGCGCTGTCGTCATGTTGTAAAACATAAAAATTCAAGAAATTCCAATAAAAGTGTTATTTATTTTTTATGACTAGGTATAATATATACATATCTAGGTTAGATTCTTCAAATTTAGTAAAATCAAAATTTTAAATACCTTACAATATGTTTTATTTATTTTACCTACCTGTCTTATTTGTTGAATTAGGTACGTCAATATGTATTCAAAAGTTTGGACAAAATACATTGTAAAAACAAATTAATTTTCTTAATGTAGTCTACAATTGCACATTTAAGTAACCATAATTTCAAATTCATTCTTTTTAAATTAACTTAAGTATTTTATTAATAAGAATAAGGTACTTCTCCTAATCTGGTGACTAATTCTAATCAACTTATGTAAGACAAGTACCATGAAGAGCTTGATTTTTTGCCCCACAAAGAAACAAAATCTCATCAATCTAAAAGTCCTAAACATACCCGCAACAAACCTTCCATACCTCGTCAAAACGAGACCAACCTCATGACGGTGAATAATGAAGAATTTTTGCTCCCCGGAACGTTGCCCGCAAATAAGGAGAATTCTCGTAAAATACCTCAGCCCTTCCCGGGGAACAAACTTTCTAATAACGAGAAAGCAAAAGACTCAATTCGCACATTAAGTGGAAGTTGATTTGCATATAAAGGGGACATTTTCCATTCGAAGGTCCCTTTCTCGGTTTTTTGTCGGCCTTTTTTTTTCGGTAGGTCAACATCTCGTTACGTGTCCAACAAGAAAACTTTCCTTCTCTCTTCAAGAAATTTTTGGCCGAAGATTAAAAAGTTAGGAAAACGGGTAATGCGAGGGCAAATTTTCGGGGGATATTTGTAAAGTTTGCCGGAAGTAATCCAATTTTATAGCTTTTCTTGAGGTCGGCAGGAGTGCCCTTTAGCAGCGAAGGGGCTGGGCTAAGATCCTGGGAATTATATGCGTCGGACACGGCGGTTCTGACTTCCTGGCGTCCCCCGCGCCAACGGACAATTTATAGAAAACGTTTTATCTCGTCTGTGGCCAAAAATATCTCACTTTCTACCCCCTAGTGTTATACGGAAAACTTTATAACACATTCAATCTAGGGAAATTTCGTTTTATTTACGACCTGCTCTGATACATGCCCTGCCCCCACCTAACCGGGCTCCGGGATTCCCCGGGATCCAGGATGGATTCTTCCAGTCAAGTCCACTCGCTCTACGCAGAGATTGAAATCAAACAGTTCCACCCTGAGGCTCCTCCGGCGGGGATACGTGGAGCCCATCCCTTAGTTTTCCGGGACCCATATGTATGAGCCCGTGTAGCCGGACCCGAGTTCTGGAGGATCCTAGTTTTCCTGCAGGGACTCTCCAGCCGAGGAGGCCTGATAACGAACTTCTAAAGTTTCTCGTTCATCTCGGCTCGCTTTTTTTTTATGTTATGTTTTATCCATAAAGACGTTTTAGAAGTACCTCTCCTGCACGGCCTTTTTTTTTTATTTCAAAATTATGCCTGGTCCCGGGACGCCCAGCTCAAACTGGGACAGGGCGACATATCGAATTCGTGCATTACGTCTATCACACGCCCGTGGAATTTTAAATCGTAATTCTGGGAAGAGACTGGAGAAGTTCTTGAGATCCGGGCCACATCCCGGTAGTAGCGAAAAAGACGTCGACGTCTTCGAAAGAAAACTGAAAACTGTTCGAGGGTAGTCGAACTTTATTTTTTTGTGTCAATTACACATAAGAGAGATTCCACAGTTTTTGAATGTAAATCAGCTTTTCCCGCCTGAAAATCTCGGGGATTCCCCTGAAATGTGCGCCTTCCTTAAAGATTATGTTTAGGTGAAAGCAGATAATGGTTTCTTATGGGTTTCCTGCCGTTTCCCGACAAAATTTGGGGCCTTTAGTCTTCCGGCTGGGATCTTCTAAGGATTTTTGGATTGTGTTTTTTTTTTGGAAGCTTAACATCTGAGTTGTATCAAGGAAGTATTTTGCACTCTGTCAGATTTAATAAATTTAACAACTTGATATATTATGAATTTTATTACTATTATAACGATTATTTTACGAGCTACTATTTAACGTTGAAGAATTCGATGGCCACAACGATATTTTACGCTAATTTAAGTTCGCAACGACCGAACAGTTAGCTATTTTCACGTGATACACATACATCAATCAAACAGAAAATGGACAAAATTTCAAAATAATGTTGGTTTGTCTTCTATTCTAAATTTTTCAAAAAATAATTATTATATTTATGGAAATTGATCCTTATAAGCTTTTAATAAGACAATCTTTTCAAATGATTTATTTCACAATGACTGTCTTCTTGTTTTTATATGAGACAGTATCCGAACTTGTACTGACATTTGGTACTTAAAATTTTGATGCTGGGTTGGAATATATTAGGCAATATGATAATAAATATATTCTATTATTTTATAACTAAGCGTCATCAAAAAACTAATCTGTAAAAATGTATTAAATTTGCATGAAGATTTGGACTTCAGTGCTAATAAGTAAGTCTTGAAATAAATGATGAATAAAGAGAAATGTAAATATACTCGTATGCCTTTTATAACGTATCCTTCATTTAAGAAATAATTTATTCGAAAGTTAATACGTTACGTATATTCGGGGTATTGTATGTCGTCGTAACCTTTAAAAAGGTAATTTCCCTAGAGCTTTTTCTTAGTCCTTTCTCCATGTAAGGTATGTACTTGCATCACTTCTTAAACAAATATTAAATTTGCATAAGGCTATTACTTATGACCTTTAAAGGTTAAAAGAAAGATTTACAAAAGTTAAATGAAATTTTGTAAAAGCCAGTTGCATAAATATTTTGACTCTCTCTAGAGAGTCTAGAGTGTTTACGTTTGAATTGATATTTCGATATATGTATGTATATACGTAGGTAGTATAAGTAGGTAAAGTACCCTCCCGTTGATTTATTTCAGGAATCACTTACCAAACTCCTTACGAAAACATTACATTGAGCCTAATTAGAACCCTATTTACCTTTTTTATTGACTTCAATCCCTCCGAAACCAAACCCCCATTTTATATATATATATCTTTGTGTGACCATAAAACACGCCGTAACGGGCATTATCAGCTCTTTTATATCTAAACCCTTTTTTAATGGAGGCGATGAATTACTAATCCGCAATTAAGGAATTATCCGGCATCCACAGGAACTTTCCATCACCTCATTAATTTCTGGCGTGAAATTATCGCCATCATTGGGAAGGGCTTTGGGGGGTAGGGAGGGGCTTTTGTTAGAGTTCGGCTCTCATGCAAAAATCGATTTGTTATAAAATTCTCCTCTAGACTTCATCAAACAACTTTTTCGGTGGTAGTTCGCTGGGCCGAAGGGGTCTTAGAAGTCGAGGGGGATGGCCGTAAAAACACAAAGTCTTAATTTTATAGAGCATAAATTTTACACAGGGCTAAAGCTACTCAAACTTGCATCCATTGTTGGTCGACCGGTGGTAGAATTTATGCTGTAATAAGTTGATTCCATCGAATATGGGCCGTTCCCGGGCTCGTCGTTGAGATCCCATTGTTCGCCTTAGGAGTTCTAGAGTTCATCCCACAACTCCTTGAGGAGCCTGCGAGACTGAGTGCCGCAATATTCTGGGAAAGTAGTGAAATAAATTATGCGAAATTTAATATTAATGAAAAGATCTCGGCTAATTACACTATAAGTCGTTCATCTTGCCCTTTTTTACGACGCAGCCTTGACGGGGGATGGGGAGTTTCAATGGGATGATGGTGGGTTCGAACATTCACTGCCACGAGAAAATAGTGGCGAAACTTTGCGGGTTTTCGATTAATTTCACAAGAATATTTTTTCATCGTTCGGTATTTAGTCGGAAGTTTGGCTGGTAATTAATCTTTGCAATACTTTCATTGATGTTATGCGCGAGATAACCGCCAAGCAGTTGATTGGGGTATAATTAATTGAGATCCTCGCGTAGGGAGTTTGCTTATTTCAGCAAACATGAGGAGAGGGAGAAGGTCTTCAGGCGTTTTTCGAGTGAAACGATGAAGATTTTAAGCAGAAAACAATTTCTGGCGATAGGTTCGAAGGTTTCACCTAAAGATTGTTACTTTAAACGAGTGAGTTTCAAACTTCCGGATGGAAAACTTTAAGGTTTTCCTTAAACAACCAAATTTTCTTCGAAGGAGTTGGATAAAATTTCCCTTATATAGGTCTTCACAGAATTACTTTTACTTCTCTTCCTTCTAAAAAAATGTTAGTGTAATTTTACTCTCTGAAAAGAAATTGAATACCTTCTATAATGGTACCCATTTAGTTAAATTAGACTCAAAAATTTACAAAAATATTTATGTAAAAATCCCTTTTTTTTGTATAAACATATTAAACATAAAAGATGTTGTGTTTGCATAATAGGTGAATACATTTTTTTTCATTATAATGACTTAATTTACATAGATATATAATTTTGGATTCAAATTCTCCGTTGAATTAAAAGGCGATTAAGGGAACAATGACCATACGGCTCGCTAAGAGAAAAATATAGTCTCTAAAACTATTTAATTTCATTATACTTATTTATTTTGTAGAATGGAAAATTACTCTTAAGACCTATACTGAATCTGCAGTCTTCTAGAGTATAAAGATCAATATATGTATATATGTATTTATATATAGATTTTTTATTCATATATAGAAAATAAAAAAGACACCTACGTATATCCGAAAAGATATAGTCATGGAAAGATTGTAATGTTTTGTTGAGAGAAATGTGCGACAGTTCCATTTCTATTCCACTTTACCAATCTGAAGATGAGTAAATATGTAACCCGAAGGAGATATGTAGGGATAGTAAGATACTAAGACATATTCTGAAACATTTGATTCGCCCATGGAAGAATAATGAGACGAGAATATTGTGTGCATGGAACTCCCTTCGGTATGGACACAGGTCTTTCAGACAAATAAATGGATTTAGCTCCAAGCAAGAGATCATGAAAAATTCCAAAAGGAAGGAAGGTGAAATGAAAATATCCTCAGACATCCGGAAACTCCCCGGAGATGTGTTTGGGGAGAAAAGCTATAAATTCTCACATGACATCCGGACGAGTAGCAAAAATTCGTTGACATACTCAGACGACATATTTAATGCTTGAGGAAAGTCAAAATCATGCAAAAGACGATGAGTATAAAAAAAATATATGTATATCGCAACTACAACGAAAACGTAAAATAAATGAGTGATAGGGCTAGAACCCTAGTAGAGTGGAGCATCGTAGAGGTATTTTTTTTATATAAAATTTTACAGAATAACTGAAAACCGACTTCAAAAAAGATCTAAAATGAACAAAAATTTTAAAAGAACCCTTCGAAAAAAAGGAACGGTCTTACGCTTTTCTTACAGCGAAAAATCCCTTATTCAATAAAATTTTTCCTCCTTCACATTGCTGTGCTACCTCATTGATGTCTCATTTCGCTAAATTATTCGACCGAATATTTGCCAGAGCCTAAGGCGAGGTCCATATTCGCCTTTATTGTACTTTACAAATTCTTTTAAGAAAATTTTATTGAATATGCAAAAAGACTTATGATGAAAGACGTCTTATTTTTAGCTCCATCAACAGAAAATTTATTTGGAGGGAGTCCACTGAGAAAGAAATGATGATAAACAAATCAGCTTTCAGTTAGAAATATTTGTTTCATTTGATTTATTTTTTTGTTAAATTACAATATATGTATGTCCTTCAGAGATATATTTTTCTTTTACTAAAAATAGGCATCACAAAATTTGTTAGTCATGCGTTTACATCATCATCTTCTCTTATATCAGTCCCTTTTCTGACTTTAAATAAAAATGCTCGAGCAATTACTTAATTTAACGTAGAAAAAGAAAAGAATGTTTTTTATTGAGTCCATTAAATTTTCTACAGCGTTATGAATTCAAGATTTTGCAATCATTTTTCCGGCAAGAAACTTAATTTTGCACCTATCACATTATTTCTTCGTTGGTCACTTTAAGGAAAAATTACTTAAAATTCAAATCGAAAGCAACAGATTTAAGTAAAACATTTCCTAGCTCAACTTAGATCTTCTTTAATTATAATTGTGATGAATATTTCGCCGTCTTGAATTATTAATTTGACTTTGTCTAGCATATCAATTAAAAAGTGACAGGGGAAAAATTTATCATGGAACTCATAAAGCGATAAGCTAATTTTGTTTGTAATTAAGGCACCATCGTTGTGGATTGCAAATTGGACTTTGTCTGGCATATTAATTAAGTAAAATCATTATATACATATAAGAGTATACCTAGTTATATGTAAATTAAAAAATTTCTTGTTTCAAAAATACATATATGTTCAGATATAAATGAAGAAATATATGTACTACATTAAATAAAAAGGTAAAATATTTAATTTTTCAAGGTTTATTCCATTGAGTTGTAGAAATACAATGTCTTTTCGATTTTTCAGTAGAATAATAATCTGATTTTGAAAATAGTTGGTTATATAAGGACCATTTTATTTAATGAATCAAATGACCTGAAGATTGAAAAATTGGTTGTTTGTTACATGAATTACTATTTATATATCAAGATATTAGGAAGATTTCTGACAGAGTTTGATAGAAATTTGTCTGAAATTGATAGTAAAAAGGAAATTCATAATACAAGATGAAAACAACAACATATTTTTTATAAATAAAACTGAAAAACTATGGATTTAAGGGCTAAATACACATGTTGAAATTTGATGGACTATATAATCCTTTCACGTTATTTGGGACTTTTTAGGTATAATGCCAACAAGTTTTTTAGAGCTCACTATGTAATTTTCTCTTAATTAAAGCCCACATGCTCAGATTTTACCACTGTAATTTGTCAGTAATTTTCATTTAACCTTGAATTTGAAAACTTCACCGCAATTAGCGAACATAAATTGCTTTTAACCCAACAGCGATTGAAAGCAACCTGCACGAACGAAAATTCTATCTCTGTTTCAGGTATCGCCTCGGTTGCTACGTGGGCGGAGATATGCCATATTTCATTTAATCTTTCGTAAATTATCATATTAATTAATAAGACAGAAAGACAAAGTTTCTTCCACAAATATATGAAAATTTTATTTGTGCGTTCCAAGAAAATGCCAAGTTATTACAAGTTTTCCAGAGGCTTACAATCAAGAAAAGTTTGTCTGCTCGTGGGTACGAGGAAAACTTTGTACAACCCCCACACCAAGAGGGCGGTTGCGGTAGTCGTCTTTCCTGCGATAGACTAACTTTCTGTTAGTTTACATGAGAAAAGAAACAATGTACAAAGTGAACATTTATGTATTAACTATAAAGCCCTCAGTTGCAGCTTTTGAATTCGCTGAGCCGGAATGGAATTCTTTTTTGTATCCTTCTGCTTAACGACTTGAGAGATTACGTGGAGTTCATATATTTTTTTTTTTTTTTTTTTATCCATTCTAGGGCTTACTTTCAGACTTTCTTTCGAAATAGAGAGGACGTTCCGATTTTTTTAAGTTTATTTTAATGCAGTCATGCAGACACAAGAAAGGAAAGCAATGGCGATAAGTCAAAGCTATACCGACAATATCGAGACGGATTTTCTGACATTATTTCGTTTTAGAGTCTCTAGAGCATGAAGCCATTGTCGTAATTTTTTCTGAAATATGTTTTGATTGAGATGATTTTACAAATGCATTATACTCCCCATCATGTTCCATAAATAATGGGCCACAATGAAAGCATGTCCCCTTTTCATGGAAAATTATAGAGCAGGCGATATTGTTCATATTCACAGAACTTGGTAATTGGATACAATTCGACAATCACGCAGACCATAATTAAAATAGTATATAATTTTCAGGTTTTGATACCCTTGCCAAGAGGTTGCTCAAGGGCATCAACCTCTTGTATATTGTGCTCATAGCCCAGAGAATTGACGAATTTGAATGAGAATATTTTAACTGTTTAAAGCAGTGATTACTTTAGTAATTGGATATCTGTAGACACTACATAGAGATAATGTGTTTTTAAAATTTGTTGTTTCGAAAAGAAAATATCCGAAGAATAAATTTCATATATTGTGAATTATTGTTGAATTTATTATTTGCTTCAATTATTCAAAGTTAAAGCAAAAATTATTGACTGATTAATGTATTTATTAACGTATTTATCAAACAGTTTACAGTTTACCTTATCATTACTAATTCACAAAGTCGAAATTTATACTGCATTTATCATAGATTTGTGATTTTTATCCTATATGTTTCTTATATAAAAATATAAGAACACTGGTTTTAAACAAAATTCATATAGGGTTATGATTGAAAATAATTATTTAAAACTTACCTGGACTAGAAAACATTTCAAATTTACTACTGAAAATACATATGTATGTGTCTAAAATCTTATAGATTTAGTTCTGAAAGTTACTAATCACAAAGTTTATGGGATAAAAATAAGTATGGGCTAAATTTGACCTTATTTGAGGATGTAATTTAAAACATTGATTCAAAATCGAAATAGGAAAATAGGAAAAGTTTGGTTATTAAATCACAAAACTCAATTTATATTAACTAAATATTTTATTGAATAAAATTTCTAAACTTAAAAAAATCCCTTATTCTTAATCACTTATTTATACATCATCATTTGACTTAGTCCAGTAATATTTACAATAATTTTCGATTACGTTTAAATTTTAAGTTACATTGTGTGTTTTTGTTGTTGTTGTTTTTTTTAAATCGTTCTATGCGATTATAGAATTAATTTAATCTAACGAAAAGGAATTAATTTATAGATGTTGCACCCATTATCACACGATTTTGCCTCAATAAGCCTCTCCTTCCCAAAAGTAGAAATATGACGAAGTTGTTAGACAATCTTCTACCATTTCTTAATCGTTAAAAACAGTTTTAATTTTTTTTAAAGGACTCAACAGAAAGTCGCTCAACAGAGTTTAGAAACGTTTTTTATTTCGGGTTGTTAACAAATTTTGAAAAATTTTTCTTAACAGATAGATTGAGTGGTTACAAAATAGGAGACAAAACGAAATGTTTTTAAAAGTTTCGCACATTTGCTCAAATTACGAACAATATGAAGTGAAAATGTAGCAATTTGTGGTACAAACACTGCTCGGCCCTAATCCAACGGGGAAGGGATTTGCTCCTTAAGTGCAGGGACTTTGGCTGGCTCTAATACAACCATTTAAAGTAATCCGGATCAATTGTTGCAGCCATAAGACCCGAAGTAATTGATTTCGTGTAAAGGATCTTTCGGTTCGTTGGTTGCGAGGTCGTCGTTTTCGTCTTTCTAGACATTTTGTAGTCATTGTGGCGTCGAGGGCGTGTTTGGCGTCTAACAAAGACCTTGTTAAGGGAAAAGGGCTTCATTTTGAGATTTACTCGCGCAAGAGGAAACTAATTGCATTTCGAAGCCAACTCAGAGGGTAAGAATTCATGTCTTCGAGTACACCCCCACCCGATTTTCTTTCCTTCCTCATCACTAAAGCCCTCAAACCCTCAAAGGAGCCGGAAAATAAAAAATTCAAATAAATCTCGGTTTGTACCACTCGAAATGAGATTTAGCTTTTAACAAGTGATTTCGCCCTCACCACAACACAGAGACGTATGGTTGAAGATGTCGGAAAAAAGGGGGCATCGATTTATTTTCCGCCTTTTTTGATGGTATTTGTGCTGCGCAAAGTTGGGTCTGAGGCTAAATAGACCCTAGAGGTTAAGGAATGCGGAAAATTACCCTTGATTAGTACAGGTGAAGAGATTTCTCAACTTATTTTGTTGTTAATGCCAATTACAACAGATATTCCGGTAACCTTTCGAGAGTGGCCGCATTAAAGACACGCAAGTGTATCCCAAGGAAGGAGCTGCAAACGACTTTCAGAGATAAGGAAGTCCAGCGAAAGGTCCTTTCATGGAATTGTTTGAATGGCTTGAGATAACAGGAGGGGCCTTACTTACTTTCTCCAAGTATCCTTACCTTTTCCTTTTTATACATTTCTTTTTTGGTTTTTTATTCCATTCCAAGAAAATCGCTACTCTTCATTGCTGGCTTCGCCCTCATACCAAGGTAAAAATTTGAATTTCTTTTCTTCGACAGAGAGTAATTGGAGAGACACTCCCGGTTAGACCTCTTGAAATGTTCTATTTTAATAGGGCTTTAATTGAATCTTTAAATGCGATATAATAGCCTTACTCTATTAATTGGGGAAAGGGAAGTATGCACGTAAAACACTTCAAGATATACAAATTCCATACTTGACCGCACTGAGAAAAATAATATGTAAAACAAATCTTCAGTTCGAAACGAATTTTCTACTTTTTACCAATACTTTGTATACTCATTTTATTTTATTTTTGAATTATATTTATGTTACAAATAGGCTAATGTTGTTTTAGAAGCCAATGTTAAGCAATGGTGGATTATGCTTCTTTTGTAGTCAATTTTCGTGTGAACGTCGAAAAAGTTTACGAAAGCTTTATTTCAGATATTATATTAATTAAAAAGAAAAGAAGAAAAATCATAAATGAAAAAAAGTCGAAAATGATAGACACACGAGTAAAAATCTTTAAATTCTTTTTTCACGTCAGTAACATGCGAGTATTTTGGATAAAAACTTAAATTCTTATAATTATTTTTAACAGCTGTATTTGAGGAGTAGGTATCTATGATCTTATTTGTCTTCAAAAATGCTACGGGCCCGGTATATTGGGCGATTCTTCAAGTTCGGGCGTGCTGCGGGCTTGTTTGGGCCTTGAGCACCATCCTATTTTTTTATTAAATAACATAGTAAAAGCTTAAAGATTAGATATCCATTTAATTTATAATGTGTATTTTAATGTAAAAATCACTTAATTACAAGAATAAAAATTAAATGTTTTTCGACCTCATTTATAAAATTGTATTTTTCTCAGTGCGTTGAAAATTGCTTTTCTTAATTAAAGTGTTGACCAATCTCAGGTAATTAATAGAAATGGAATGAAAAGCACTTACAAAGAGTAATTTATAAAGAAAAAAAAAAGGGAAAAAGGAAAAGGAACGCCTTGGGCATGTTGTTTCTGTTTTTTTTTCTTTTCCTTTGTTTTAATCAAAGTTACCAGTGCGCATTTCACACAAAAAGGCTCTTAAACCCAAAAGAAGAGTCCCTTAGAGTTGAAGAAATCCCTTCTAAGCAATTTTTCATGTACGACAAATTTGGTCTAAACACTCATTCTCTGCTACTTGGTTGCTTCTTATATGCTGGTTTCGGCGCGGGGGATGGGGGTTGCTTTTCTGTTGTTTTCCATTCGTATTACATCAGCTGGAGCAAATCTCGCCAAGACGACTCCTACCTATCCCCCCGCGCCCTCTCCACCACCCCCAATTCATCCCTGTTTGTCGCAAAAGACGTATTGCGCGCTGCACAAAAGGAGGAACTCTAGCTTGCTGCTGGGATAACTAGTTTCATGCAATTTCTCGGGGAAAAACGGTTAATTAAGTGACACGCTGACACTATTGTTGAGGCGGGTGGTGCGAGGGGAGCATAATGAGAAAATGTAAAAATGTCGTCGTTTCGTCCAATTGTGCCTGCATAACCCCCAACCCAGCCCCTCTCCCTAAAGCCTTCTGTGCCCAGCAAACGTCTATGAATAGTGCTTATTCCTACAGAAAGTATCGTATGCAATTACGTACCATCTTCAGTCTTAGTTGAAGCATTCACATTGCGAAAAAAAAAAATAAAAACTAAAAAAAAATAT
Organism: Machimus atricapillus; assembly: GCA_933228815.1. Lineage (NCBI taxonomy): Eukaryota > Metazoa > Arthropoda > Insecta > Diptera > Asilidae > Machimus > Machimus atricapillus. The sequence continues at coordinate 13,062,413 of OW121785.1, forward strand.
GTTGCAATTGCTTTTGTTGCCGCTCTCGGGTTCTAGAGTTCCTCCCCGTCTATTTAGCTGGGTCACAGTTTTTTGCCCTCTAAAGGCTCCGTTTTCACTGGCTTCAAGCTTGTATATGTTTAGATAAAACATACCCACCCTGTATGTTGCATCTGAGGCAGCGTAAGACAAGAATATACCCACCCTTTAAAAAATAAAAATGAAATTCATCTTCTCATCGTCGTCGTAAATTTGCATAAATTTTTAACAGTCGTCAACTAGCAACTGGGAACTTGAGTTATGATGTAATGGCTATGTCAGTATACGCTTACGTTACACCCTATGTTTTTTTATTATTATATTTTTTTTTACTTTTTTATTTTTGCTATAGTACACACTTAAGAGATGTAAAACGAGTTCGCTACAGATACCCCAGATAGTCCTATGTTTTTTTATTTTTTTATTTTCTTTTTATATTTCCCGTGGCCCAATTTTTGTTATTTTTTTTTAAAATTAACCAATTACGGCCCGTCACGGCTAGGCGCATTACAAACCTTTTAAACCCCTGAACGTCCAAACCCTTTTCCAAATCTTCAACATTAACCATACCGATCTTGTACCTAAATCGACTCCGCCCTAGACTTACTTAAAGGCTAATTTTCTCATTAATTAACACGACTCTTTTTACATATCTTCAAAAATTTGTAATCACCTAATGGATGTGATCGCGAGAACGGCCGAAGCAGCCACCACCGCTGACCAGTGCGATGTTATCCGAGCCATTAAATGTTGCAAATGGCTCGTGCCCTTTGACGTCCTGGACACGTGTATAAGGGATGATATGCTGTTAGCACTACTGTTCCCGTGCTGCATTGCGGCTGGATGTTCGCCATTTATAACGTGAACCACAACGCTGGCTGAGTCTGTAATTGCGCAAATAAAAAAAAATAAAAAAGAAACGACATTAGTTCTACATGTCCTAGAAAATAGGGTGGGGATAGAGAGTCCCGCATCGCTGCTACACGAAGGGCAAAATTCCCGAGGGAGATGCATGCAGTGGGCTCGTTTTTATATAGTATATTTTGTATATCACCGCAACTGAATTTCTTCGTATATAAAATCTCTCTATATGCTATGAATACAGGAAGAAAACATTTATGCCCTAGAAACAGTGGAAAATGTCGAAAAGCAGCCACCGAAAATGTTGGCAAGTGTTTACGGGCCCCACTCTACAAAGAGGAGTTATAACTCCCTCAGGACCTCGAACGTAAATTCCTGAAAGGTTGAACGTATACGCGACTAAGATTAAGCGAAATGAAGGCATCTTAAATACTTTAAGCGATCCAAACATCCACTCCATGACTTTGTCCAAATTTTTTTATTTATATATTTTTTCATCTTTATTACAAGTCTCGACCCTTTTAATCCCCGACAACTTCTTGAATCCGGGATAGTGGGTGACAGCCATTATGCACCTTATCAGGCACCAAACCCAGATTTTCTCTCCATTCTCATCCCATCAGCTAATGGACTTTTTATTTTTATTTTTTTTTTTCAAGCATGGAACAGGGCTCATTTTAGGGATTTCTGCATTAATCGACTTGTTGCCCCGGTGGTGGTGACGAAGGCGGTAGTGATGCACTTGAATCACATTAAATCGGTGCATTTTGCCTACCGGAATGAAACGACCATTTAATTCGGTCTGAAGGGCGCTTTATTTCACGTAAAGAGTGGTTTTTATTCATTTTGAATACTTTTGACATAATGCAGCAATCGTTTTTAATTTTCACGTAAATCCCTTTGCTAATTGTTAAAATTCGCTTTTGAAGAGCTCTCGTCTTTTCAAGCAATGAGAGGCTTCATGTCGAAATTGGTCATTTTTTGAGAAATAAAAATAGTCATATCATTTCAACAAATAACAGAAGAGGGTTTTTCAGATTTTGTACTATCACAGGTATTGTTGTAAAGTATGTAAAAATAGATGGTGCTCTTAAAATGGTGAAATCATCACAAGTTGAACAGTTCATATTAATGGAAACTATACGAAATTAAGTCAAAGTGCTTTTAATCTGACTAAACAATTTTTTTGAAAGCAGGAACCCATTAAACTATTTCGATAAAAATCATTATAGTGATATTTTTAATTTTATCATAGTAATATAAAACTTGTTTCAAGAAAGCCATTCAAATTATTTTAATTTATAAGCTGACGATATTTTAAGGGACATACATACTTATCCTGAAATAGTTCTGAAAAAAAGATTGGAGTTTCGTCCTTTTATAAAATGAGATAGCCAACTAAAAGCCGTTTAAAAATAAGCGTTCTCCAATTAATGCATAAGTAGATATTTAAATGACGATAATATAATGAAGTCTTTGTTGTTGTCCATTCCGAACAAATTTAGGGATTTATTAGAGACGAAGCTCTGGAAGAATAATTTTAGGATACGGTCTACTAAATCAAGGAAAATTTCTTAAAATGAGTTTACGTCTCATGAAATTACTGGGAATTGTCAATTTTGAAATTAAACTCAAAAATTTATTTCAACTGGATGAAGAACATCTGAGCCCTTTTCATAAAAAAAAAAAAAATTTACGAGCCCGGCAGGCACCAAGCATAAAAATTTGAGGTTATGATCTTCTGGAAGTGACGTAATTTGAAAGACAATTCTGAAAAGTTTTTTGAAAGAAGACCTCTCGATATTTTCTAATGAAAGCGGTTTTAATTAAAATCGTTGGAAAATGTTTTATTGCAATTAAAAAAAAGGAGAGAATAGAAGCGCATTTTTGCTTGATATCTCCCTGGGGAGCTCCTTTTGGGGTCGACATTGCCACCGACCGCGCCGGCATTTGGGAAAGTCATAAATTCTTCATCCGCAGGCTGAGTTTTGAACCAACAGTTGAATGGGGAATGCGAAACTTTCCAAGTTTACCCTCTAATTTCTCTTAAACTGTCCCAGATACAGCGCCCATCCTAATGAATGTAAATCCAACTTTTGAGTCCTTTTTCAGAGATCTCCGGGAAAACTTCTCCCAAAGAACTTAAGTGAAAAAGAAAAAAAAGTTACCGAGTGTCCCGAGCGCACTAAGTCGCCCTCTCACTGGAGAAATGATAAATCAGTGTTTTTACCCCGGTTTAGGGTTGAAATTTAAATTTAATATTAAAGTGGACCTTGTCACATCGAAAGTGTCTGAGGAAGATGCAAGCGCCGCCACCGGGGGCGACTGCTTGATCTTTGCAGCATCCTGTGAATTAGAGTACCCGATAAATCCCACATTTCCCCCTGAACTCGAAGAAAGTTGCAAAGTTCAAAACCATTGGTAGGTACCTTCGGATGCTGTGAAATGAAAGAGAAAGCCCGAGATAGCGCCTCACCTGCGGGCGAATACTTGCTCATAAATTTTTGGGTGATAAGCATCCCTGGTCCACTGCATGCATTCGTTCGGATTCCAACCTCTGGAATCGGGGTAAAGTTTCGGGATATATTCCCGCCTCCCCCCTGGCCGGGCTGGTCCCAGGCCCCATAAATCGGGACTCAGTCCGGCCGGGCGGGGGCGTAATTGATTAACTGATAATGAACCTCACCTGAGCTGCTGGGTGAACACGTGTAGTTGCCGGAGTCCGCCGGGGTCGCTTTGGCGATGAGTAATTTGCTGGTCCGCGTCTGGCGCTCGGTTATGACGTTGATCCCGCCTCGCTGGGAGTAGTTCATGACGCGTTTGCCCTTGTACCAGTAGATGAAGGACGGCGGGATCGGGGACTGCATCGCCAGGCAGGTGAGATTTATGTCACTCCCGCTTTTAATGAAGAGCTCCGAGTTGCCCAGGATTTTCGCCCGGGACACTGAAAGACCAAAAGTTTTTCCGGTTAGTGTCGATTTGGGAGCAAATGCTTCACCTTGAATTTTCTCATGTTCGAATTGTTATTCGAAAAGTTAGTCCAAGCCCTAGATTAGATTCAAGAAACATTTTTCGAGGGCTTATAAAAAAATTTTGGAATTTTTATATTGGTTTTGTTTTGGTCATTCATTATACAACTTAAAAAAAAAAAACTGCCCGACCGGACCGATTGCTTTAATATGTTGTTGTACACATTTATGGCTATATCGCATGAACCAGGATCAAAAATATCGGTAAAAGATTTATCGATTTTGAGTCAAAAAACATCTGCCATTTTGTTATTTTTTGATAAAAAAAATTCATTCTAGTTCATTCTATTAGCTACTTTAGTTTTATAACAAATGTGTGAATGCCCATAAAAACTAATACAAAAATTCCAAACAGAATTTGTTTATTCTCTTGAAGGATCAATAAATATACCTGCAAAATATTAAAATGATATATTTTTTCTTCCTATAAAAGAAAAAAATGTTAATAAAAATTTCTTTTTCAAAATTTGAAAGTGGGTTGACCTCTTAAATATGCTTATTTCGCTTATTTCAAAACAACAATTGCACAAAACCCATAAAAGCTATACAGCGTAAAAATTAAAAGATATAAAACAATATTTACTTCTTTTCTCATACGAAGAAGAGTATCCCACTTAAATGTTATCTACTAGAAAAGAGGTTTCGGTGGGTCCAAATTGCATTTGCTATGAGACCATTAGTTTAAAAGTTATAGGCACATAACCTGCGTTATCTGAAATTATGAGTTAAACTAAATCAAAAACTTTAAACACGATTATTTCGTGTATATAATATATATTTTTTAAAAGTCACATTCCCGTGGTCACGATATCTGAAAATCTATTATTGCAAATTTTGTGGAGTCGCCGGAGTTTGGCTGTATTTCGGTGAATTTTGAATATTTTTTAATATAAATTTTTTTTACAAATACCTACCTTAATTAAGTCATATACTCTCGAATGCTATTATTAGATATTATTAATTATTTATCATAGGGTTTAAAAAATTATGAAAAATATATCGGTTTTACTAACTCGGGCTGTAATACGATCGTTTATGGAAAGTATAAAAGAAAATCGCTTTCGAAAAGTGGCACATTTCTCCAGAAGACCTCAATCAGCCTAAGATCAGTCAAAATTTGAATTATTATTGATTTAATAGTGGAGCAAATTAAACAAGACCTGCGTTGTGATTGAACTAGGTCTAAGATAGGTTTAATCAGGACTTGGGAACTCGTACATATGTGCATTAGATTAATTCCAATTTAATTAAATCAGGCTTTTGAATTTTTTTTGACGTGACAACGTCTATTAAATCGATTTAACTTGGAGACATTGTCGAAAACGGCGTTACGGCGGATCTCACGCCACACGGCAAGCGAGCGCACTGTAGGAGAAAGAGACGCGCTACACCTCTCTCTCTCCCACCCGTTGCGCTTGAGAGGCATTCTCGAGAACGCCGCCCGTAACGGCCGATCTCACGCCACACGGCAAGCGAGCGCACTGTAGGAGAAAGAGAGTGTTATAATATTAAGTAAGATTAGATGTCAATATGTAGAAACGAAAATATAAATAGAAAATTAAGTAAACTTATCCTTGTGCACAATAATAATAAAACAAAATTTTTGAATACAATTTGAATAGCAAATTTGAAAAAATGAATCAACACTGAATAAATCTGAAAGGAATATAATTATAATTGTTATTTTTATTAAATCCTTTGTACCAAGAAAAAATTACCACGTATTAGACGTTGTCACGTTTAAATATCGACCGTAAACCGACTTTACAGGCAACCAATTTTTTATTTATATGCATAGAAAAAAATTCATGGTATATGTGTACTTTTCTTATCTTATCAAATTTAAATTTGCGTTATTTTGAAATATATATTTAGTTAATTTTGTACAAACATACATACATATATAACATGAATTATTTAGGAATTATACAGTAGGTAGTAAGAAATAATACAAAAATCTTCTCAACACATTATAAGAGTTTTTAAAGCCGAAGTGTAAAATGAGTCATTTATTTTAAAAGTGGATTAAGTAATTATACATGAAAATAATTTCCGATGTTTTTGGATCACTTAACGTGAATTCGTTGTCAGAAAACAATTCCATTTTCCGGTTGGAAAAATAAAAAATTAAAATTCTGACTTGCCAATGGAGATCTGATTAACAGATTTACAGGTCAGCAATTTTAAAAATACAAAAATTAATACAAAGTGCACTGCAGATTAAAGGACTTAATTTTTTGCATTTTTGAGTTATTTAACTAAGCAAGACCGTAAAATTCTATCAGTTTAGTTTTGGTCTTGTCTAAATATTGCATCCTCGAGTTCTATCTAATTTTCGTAGATTTAGTCTTAATTTTGCTAGCGCAGGTCGGTTATGTTATTTATGAAATACTAAGTCCAAGTCTTCCGAGACCAACACCGAGTTTGTTAATCACTAGTTTGAAAATATTTAGTGAAGAATTTAATTGGAAAGCGAACATGGGTGAAAGCCACACTCTCCGCAGACAATTAGTTTTACACCGCTGCCGTCATTTGCATAAGCAATTCATTCAAATCCTCTGCTGCTTAAGCCGAGCGAAACTAATTTGCCAAAACAACGTTCATCTCACTTGGCGCAGCCCTCGCAGAAGCGTACTTAGTATCTCCAGACTCCAGCCACAGGCCTCGAGCAGATTTCGTTCTTGCAGCCAGCTCTCAGGAGCACGCTTTGGAACACGTCGACGTAAGGGGATGTTCTGATTTAATGAAAGGGTAAACAGCACCTGTAATTCTTCCCCACTTTTGGGATAATTTGCATAAAACTGCATGAAAGCACAAAGTTTGCGCCATTCCATTCTGCGTCTTTTCGAGGATCGGCACAGACAGGGGTAGAAGGGCGGAATATTATTCCAAGGGATGATTACACAGCGATTAACAATTAAAAATATGTCACCCTACGAGGCAAGGGTACCTACCGCCAACCCGCAGGGTCCTTCTTGGTGTGACCCGGGGCGGACCTACTTAGATCGTAGTTGCTAAAAGTCTTTTGAGGATTAAGAGGATTTTCAAATAATTGCAAACAATTAAAGGGAAAATTACGCGGAAGAGCATTTGCTGAAGATTGAAAGGGGTGGCCACTTTGAAAAGGCAAATGGGCTGGTTATGGCGCTAGATTTTAGCAAGGTACCAAAATTGTGGGTTTTATGCGAATTTTACTAAGTGTTATATAAGTAATAAAATAAAACCTACACCAGAGGGATCTATCAATTAAACAGGTATTTACTAAATATCTGTAATAAATTCTATTCTTTCAATTGCTACATTTAAATTAATAATATTAAAGAAATTAAATAATAATAGATGGTATAAAGTAAGTATCTCTACTAGTTATAAATCATAATATCAATAAATAGAAATTAGCAAATTGCTTAATTACTCAATTATATTTTTTAACTAGAAAATAAGTTTATTGAAATGGAACGAATTTTCACCTAACTGCAAAGACTTTTCTAAATTTTAATTAATTTCAAATCTTATTATTTTCGTTGAAATCTAACATTATTATTTTATGTTTCCCATATGTTGAAATTAATGCTAAAAGTTAGTAATTGATTATTAATTTAATTTGAAACTAAAATAGCGGATGTAGGTCATAAATTCATCATGGTGTGGTATAACGTCATATAAATCCGATTATATTTTCTATTACTTATTTAAATTATTAAGTGTACAAAGACAAACGTGCACAGTGAAACTAAACTACAAAATTTAGTAGGTCATCAAAAAGAGTCAGGTTTAGTTAGGTAAATATGGTATGAAAGGACGATGTGAACTTCAGTCGACGTCGGCGGAATATTATAATAAATATTGAGAGAAATTTTCCTGCCACGAATCCTTGAACTATTTCAAAATTTATGTCAGAAATGAAAAGTTAAACCTTTTAGTCCTAGTGACCTGTAAGGAGAACGAAACTTTAAATGCGTTTAAAGTTCCATGTGAAGTTTTTCTTTAATGAATTTAAGAGAATTTATTTTAAGATGTTAAGTAATAATATAAATGGTGTTTGGTGTTTCTTCTACTTAAGTTAATTAAATGAAGTTTATAGAAGATTTGTTTGAAAGGTAATTCAAAACTGCATCAAAAGAAATGCAATTAGGGAAACTATAATTAAACGAAATAGTTCTCCTACAATAACATCCCGAAGGGAATTATAGTGGGGCATACCTAAAATAAAGTGCGGATTGCAAGGGTTATTTGTGGGGTTGTTTAAGTTAGGTAATCCTAATAGATACCGCATTAGGCTCTCATATCTAAAAAAAAAGGGTCTTGGTGTCTATTCTATGAGACCCTAATATTCAAAAACAGCACCACGTCTAAGATGGTGGGGCTAACAAATACGGGTCTCACGTTTAAGAAAAGGCCACTTCTTCGCTATTTATGATGTGCAACTACCTGGTGTTAGACCTGAATTTACTAATGTTAATTAACATTTTGGTTTAATATTAAGTTAACCTAAAATTAAAAAATATTGTATATGCAGTTGTGTAGTCATTATTTTCATTACCTCTACAATAATGTGTATTCGCTAATATTACGTTTTGGCAAACGGATTGTGATACGAAAAAAATATTTTTAGCTACAACTATGTATGATCGTATGGGTGAAAAAAAAAATCGAAACTAATTAAATAAAAGGGTTGAAGCACCGAAAACACTCCTCTTTATTAAGATTTGTGGTATTTGATTTGGTTGGCAACTGCTCGTATTTTTGCTTAGCGATAAGGTGCGAAAGTTAAGAAGTTAATTGCAGTCGTTCACACAAGGACTGTGCCACTAAATATTTCTAAAAGATAAAATGGAATGTATCCAGTGAATATATGAGAAACCTTTAGAAACATGACTTGGTCACGCAACAACTTTTGTGTTAATTGGCTGGACACTCGGCCGATTAATTAACAGCTAAAAAAACACAAAGAAAGCTCTATTTTAGTATAGGTACTCTATTCCAACATGAGGGAATGAGGATTTAAAATGACATTTGAGGCTACACCCTCGTCTGGTCGAGGGTAGTGGTATTAATTAAAAATAAATTTAATTATAGAAACCAATCTAGGGGTGAATGTACAAACAAGGGACACCACACCCGATGGCGGAGTTTGCTCCCCTATTCAATTCACCTCAAATAAGTTCTAGAGTTATCTAGTGATCCGGATCTTCTACAGTCGTCCTTGGGAGCTTTTAATTAACATTACATAAAAATTCCAACTTTGATTCGGCCTATCCTTCTTGTCTTTTTCTCTAATTCTTTTGCGATGGCCATTGGAGCGTCGGTTGATTGAGGACGAGAACGAGGACTATGCCACCGACGACGGCAATCCTGCGTCCAGTCCCTTGTTAAAAGAAAAAATATAGGGAATAAAAAAGAAAATAGTTGGAAGAAGGGAAAAATCGGGAGAAAATCGGATCACCCTGGGCCATCGGGAATAATGAAATAACATTTGAAAAGTAAACAAGCATCCCAGGCGAATTCTGGGAAAGGTTTTTTTTTTTTAAGGGGAGGGGAATGGAAAAGCGTGGGTGCAGGGTAAATATTCAAAGAGCAAAAGAACCGAACCAAACCCGGTCCCGGCCCTTTGTACTTACCAACAACATTCAATCGGAACGCTTGACTTATTTTGGGCTCTGTTGAAACCTGGCACTCGTACGTCCCTGAGTCCCTCGGCTGCGGGGATGATATCCTTAGTGTCCATTCATCTGACCCTTCGGTATGCAAAGATTGAAATCTCTGGTCGTTCGTGTACGTTAGGATGCCCACAGTCAGTATATGCAGATCTCGTTTTCTTATCCACGAAACCTTTTTGGGGTTAAACGAAAAATACAGTTTTTTTTTTTCTTCTCGTCTTTTACTCGTTTCATGTCTCCTTAGATATATATCTATATTTATTTTTATATATGTATAATATATTTTGGGACTTTCCGGCATTACATGTCCTTTTCTTGTACTGAAACCATGTCTCGGGAAAATCGGGAAGGGCTAAATCTGATAAGGATTTTTTGTGTTCTGGTAGTGTCTTGAATGCGTACTTCAATTTCACCGAAAAATTTTAAAGAAATGATAAGAAACGAGGGTAACCCTAAAGACAGCGAACAGTATAATAAAAATGTTAGTTTTTTTTTCGCCCATAAGAAAAACCCGAGGTGTGTACCTTCAAGATTTTTCTTTTGAGTAAATAAAATCTAATAGAAATCGTTTCGAAAGAGAAATCACCAAGAAGTAGTCGAATCGATTTATCACAGTCAGCTTCCTACAGGATGCTTCAGATACTGCCAACTCCGGCACCAAGTTTCCGGATAAAATTATCTTATTATCACGGAATTTCCATCCTCTCATTTTCCGCTCCAGCGGAAGTATTCGAACAGCTCTAGAGGAATGTTCTGTTCGATTATTTTTTTTTCCCGGGAATGAACATTGGCAAATATATATTATTGACATATTATCCAGGAAAAATTGTCTGGTTTGGTCTGGTGGTTTCTGTGGGGTGAGGACAAGAATTATTTGCTTGAATTTAATTCCCAAAGTGGATCGGACAGTCTCTTATCGGTTGAACGACAACGACAATGAAGACGACAAACGACAATCTTTCCAATTTTCTTGTTTTTCGATTTATTCGATTTTATATTGATTGCCCTTAATCATTGGTTCTAATAAGATTTCGGTTTGAATGTCCCGCATAAATTTCACGACAGACTATACGGAGGATGTTTGCATATAAAAGACAATTTACGACCGTTTGAGGTTTTATTGGAGCCTTTTAAGAAATCAGATACAAGACGTCTCTTTTTATTGATACATGCCCCGGGCAGATATTTTATGTGAAACGACTTGCCCTGTGGTTTGAGAGGAGGTCAATTGCAATCAATGTGTTGCCGTTTTACCTTTGAACGAATAACGTTCATGTGCTCAGACGGCGAATCTTGGCGAATACCTTAAATTTAATCCAAAATTGAGTTAAATCAAATTCAACGTAAGGATTACTCAACATAAAGTTAAAGTTAAAAGCTCCAATATTAGACGTTTCCATCCAATTTGCTTTTGTGATGCTATAAGTATTATGATTCATATTTTTATTTCTGAAGATTTAAAATGTAAAAGTTTTGAAAATAGTATCAAATTGCATCAACTTATAAAATGTGTATCTTCGACCCAAACAAAATATTAATTTCATAATTTGTTCATTTCAAGACAGATGTGTGGATAAATAAATATTATGGGAATTCCATGATTTTTTCGGAAAATTTTAAAATTGATCCACAAAAATAGATGCTCCCAAAACGTAAAATAGCAGGGGAATATTTATCCATAAATACAATTCTCTTCTATTTTGACTGTATTTTAATTTATTTAGGGTTTTTAATAACATTTGAAAGTTTTATAAAATAAATATTTTTCATTAAAATTGTCGGTATTCATTTACCATATCCGCAATTTCAATGATTACAATTTTTTACGATTTGGTCAGTTCTGTTGATATTAAATTGAATCGAAATAATCGATTATAAATATGTCCATTTCAGGTATAAAGTGAATGAAAAATTGGGACATTAATTTATGGAATATACATTTTATCTCTCGCTAAATAGCTTCATAAAAAACTCAAGTAAAGTTGTATGCATATTCAATTCATTTATTTATTCGAGATAAAGTTTAATATTCGTTTTCATGGGATCATCGATTTGTTAAGAATTTTGTACCATCACAAGTTCTTTGATTAAAATGTTATTTGATTGTTAGTTATAGTAATATATGGACAAATTAATTTTTCAGAAAATGAAATGAGTGGTTTAATTTGTAATAACTCAAAGCCTTCCTGAAAATCTAGAGCAGGATAAATCAACTAATTGACAGTATAATGCCTAGTTACTGACTCAACTGAATATACTATTTTGTTAAAACTCAGTGCTTTCAAGAGCAAAATCTGTTTGTAAACTAATTTAGAACCTGAAGTTCAGGAAAGTTATGCATGGATTATGCATCTATTTATGTGTTTGTAATGTAAGTGGATTAACTAGCGTTTTAGTAAGCTCCACTGCCATGGTTTAACTTTGATGAAACTAATGAATGCGAAATTAAGTTCCACTTTTTGAAACATAATTCGCTGACATTATTATGAGTTTGCTAAAAGTACAGCGTATACCACAAATTTTATTTGCCCTTTCCATTGAACTGGACAATGTCGATGCAACAGCTTGAAGCAGGGCACAGGGTGGCACAATTAAGTGAAAGCAAACAGCAAATAAACAAAAAGCAAATAAATGAGTAAATAATTGATGCATATCTTAATTAAACATAATACAAAATTGCAGCATATTTCTATGCTATGTACATAAAATAAACCTAGTCCCGATGGGGTCAGAAATCGAAAATCCCCATGCGGACCTGACAATTTTATTCTGCCTGCGGACACTGGCTAAATTGTCAACAATCCTCCGGTCGAATATGCGCCATCCCGCCCCTTAGCTATTGAATTAATATTTTAATCAAATTGCGATTCATAACAATTTTACTAGGCCATCGCAGCAAATTAGTTGAAATATTTCACGGTTGCTCCCCAAATGGGATCCAACTGCTATGCGAGCTAATTTCCGCTTATCTAATTGCTAAAGGCGACACGGGGCAGGTATTATGTGAATTAACTTCCTGGGGAACCGTCACAAACCTCTGGAATTGGATAATTCGCCTTAAACATTTGCACGGCATGTTTTGAATTAAATTTTTATATTTTTTTTTTGTAACTCGCAATCTCTGATAGAAAACTTTAAATTAATGTCGTCAGTTGTGGCGGTGAATTAAATTAGGAGCAATGTAATTTGCAACCGAGTGGCTAGCTGCAAAACTTTTAACGAGCTCCCTACTCGTTTCGCATAATTCGCCCTTTTTTTATTACAGCTACCGAATTAAATATCAATTTTTGCGCTACCAACCGCCGCGAGTGAGCGGGGTTGTCCTGTTGAAGACAACTCCCGCCATTCTGCTGCCATCACAGGAAATAAAAATTTTCCGTAGAATTTTGGCGGGCGGGGTCCGATTAAACAGACGATAGCCATGAGCCCCTTCAGGACCAGGAATCGGGAAAAATATCACTCCATTGTCCTGATGATATCCTTTGTCCTCGAAAGTAACCGAGAACGACAAGGACAAGGACGAATATGTGGAAAATGCTTGAAATTTAAATTTTCATTCGTCTGATACTCTCAAGCGTGGGAGGATAGACCCGTGGGGGTATCTTGACATGATCTGCTTTTGTTGAGGCTCCCTTAAGGACGATAATGTAAACAGGATGAAACGAAAAAGTCCTGATTCCTTGTGTGTTTTGTGTCCTGGAGCCTATAGAAATACTGCCACAATGGATGGATCTATTTTATATTTTTCTCTGTCCTAAAAAAAAAATAATAAAAAAAAAAATGAATTACATAGTTGTTTGCTCTAGAGATAAACTTTGCCTATTATTACGGAGGAAGAAAATTTCGAGAGATCTTTTAACTTCTTTGAAAACCAGTTGGGAGGGATTGGAACCCAATCAAGAAGTTTTTCGATTCAAGTATCAGGAAACAATGCCGTTGTCCTCCGCTTTTTCTTGATATTTTTACCCTTACTTCAATTATCTTACCGTGGACATAAAGAGTTTTCCAATTTTGATGTTAGAATACTAAATAATGTAATAACTTCACCATAATAGGGTTGAATATTTCTTTTTAAGCTTCAATTCGCAATAAGTACTTAGGTACTTTTTGTTTAAAATAATTACATATTTTTATTCATCATAAATGTTTTATGAATGACAGTACTTATTTGAAGTCCTAGAGACAATTCAAACTAAGAATTTCTGAATGAGTTTAAAACATACAAGTTTCATTTGATTTCATTGAAGTTTTCTGAACAATGTACATATATTACTGAAGAAGGTATTATATGATTTTCTCGAAATATTGAAAGACTAGCTTTCTGCCCGCGACTTCGTTCACGTGGATCTCGAAATAAATAGAAATAGAAACAGAATAGGGGTAAAATGGGGGTTAAACGTTTGTATAGAAGTCCATCATTTCAAAAATTACATATGTAGGTATTATTTGGTTCATTTATAGTTTAGAGACTATTGGTTTGAAAATAAGTAACAATGTTTCAGGGTTTAGGAAAATCAACCCTTAACCAATACTAATTTTCATGATTTTAAACTTAGAAACGACGGAACTCCCAAACTTTCATCCCTTATTTTACTCGTTTAAGGGGTATACTAACTTTCAAATTTTGAGAACAAATTCTATAAACATTATTTTTATAGAAAGCAGATACACCTATTTATTGACCTTTCTAGAGTATATAAAAGGAAATTTTTGTAATTCTTATATTCGTTTTTATGGCCACCACAACTTTAAAAAAAAAGCTTCAAAACGAATTTATTTTTCAAAATTTGAAAGTTACATCTCTTAAGGAATTAATTTCCATAAAATTCTAAAAAGCGTTTTTCTTATTCTAACTTAAAAATACGAATTTTAATTGATTTATCTTTTCATAAATGAAGGATTTTCATACATTTCTTAGTTACAAAAAAAACCTACTGCCCAAATCTCGTGCACTGCAATTAATTTATTTATTCGTTTCAAATCGTGCCGCGTTCTCAGAGAGAGATTTTTTGATGGTGAAATTTGGCTGAAGCGGCGCTTGCCGTGGTGCGGCGCGGCGGCGGCTGGCTTTTTGGAGCCGTAAGCCGGCTCCACGCGCCTCGGCTCTGCGAGAGTACCGTCGCGTCGGCTTTGCAGGTTAATCGATTTGACAACTAAAGTTCCGCTGCACGAGGCAATTGGTTTCGGTAATTTTTCGCTGGGAATTAATCGGGAGCAACCTTCAGCATCCCGATTTTTCCTTGTTTCGAGTGCTGTGCCAAGTAAAGTGCGTGCGACATTTTAATGGGAATTCACCCTTTCGACGCTTTCGGGGTCGGGATTGAATTCATTTGTCTATCGCGTCGCGTTAGCACGGCTCGTCGGGTAGTGCAGTGTAGAGTGCATCGGGGGATCGTCCCGCCTCCGGGGCGGCCGGGACCAGCCGGGACTGACCAGGAGCCAAGTCGCGGCGAGGAATTAAAAAAACCAGGTAAGTTACCTGCCCTGGGATTCCCTAAGTATTATTATTATTTGAAGGGGTTACCCAAATGGCGGGCACTGCGACCAGACGGTCTTTTGTGCCAATTTCCCTAAGTATTTAGAGTTAGAATTTAGAGGCATAGGTTAATTTATGTAAATAAGAGATGAAAGAATATTTCAATTTTAAATTATTTTTATTCATCACTAGCTTTCGACGCTTTCGTCGTCGGGATTGAATTCCTTTATCTATTGCGTGAGGACGTCGCGTCGCGTCAGGTAGTGTAGTGTAGAGTGCATCGGGGGATCGTCCCACCTCCGGGGCGGCCGGGACTAACCAGGAGCGAAGTCGCGGCGAGGAATTAAAAAAACCAGGTAAGTTACCTGCCCATGGGATTCCCTAAGTATTATTATTATTCGAAGGGGTTACCCAAATGGCGGGCACTGCGACCAGACGGTCTTTTGCCAATTTCCCTAAGTATTTATAGCTAGAATTTAGAGACATAGGTTAATTTAAATAAGAGATGAAAGAATATTTCAATTTTAAAAATATATTTATTCATTACTAGCTTTTGCCCGCGACTTCGTACACATCACGCAAAAACAACTGTACCAGTTGCCTAAAAATAAAATAAACACATTTTCCACCTTTCCTCAAATTTCATCATTTTTTCCCTCTATTTGGTCTCTCGACCATAAACAATGATCTCTGGCCCATCGTTGCCGATATCACATAGTCGGCGTCGTCGCTTTTTCGATATCGTTTTGAAAACCTCTCAAAGAGTCCAAGTTTTTCGAATCAATGTCTTTGTGTGTCCTTCTATTCTATTCTCTACTATTCGATTCTATATGGCTTCATAGAGTACAGACATTGGCCTGTTTAAAATTTTTAGTTTTTAATAACACAGTAATGCCCGAATTATTTTTTTTACTATTTTGCTGAAATTTTTTTGCTATGGCTAGATATATGTATATTATGTAGATTAAGTAGTTGAGATAAACCTTTGAAATGATAAACAACGCCTTCTTCTATGATTCAAAATCTGTTAAGTTAGCATTAAGTAGTTTTTGCGTGATGCGCGTACGAACATATACAGACAGACAAAAATTCTAAAAACTGTTTTTTTGGCTTCTATTACTCTAATAAAGTCCCCCCATATTAGTTTTTTATCAATATCCATAATGTACAGACATCAGCCTATTACAATTTTATTACCTATATGTATAGATTATTTTGAAACTTTTAACAAAGTATGTACCTATTAGAAAAATAATAATTTAAAATAAATATTGGTCTACTTTCGAAGCCGAGTATAATGTTACGTTGATAAGATTTTGAACTGTAGACCAATTAAACTTGCTCCTAAACCACAAATTTTGAATAAAATAAATTCAGAATTTTTATCTCATCTGAAAAATAATTGCGAAATTAAGTACCTATACGAATGAAATTCTAAATTTTGTTTCGTTACATAATTGTAATTATGAAACGAAAATTGTAAGTGTTGCAGATTAAAAATTACAAAAAATTCCCTTAAACTCTGTACTGTTTCTAAAATTAGTTTAAAGAGTGCAACATAATAAAAAAATAAAATTCAATTTCTGAATGCTTTCATGGAGTAAAAAGGTTTATCGGTTTCGTTCAATCTCATCGACGATAACGATTCCATCGGATTACTGTCAAATCTTGATATATTTGAGTAATCACTAATCGTGAAATCTATAAAAACAAGGGTGTGTTCGCCACATATCGAAGGTAGGGCAAAATCCTGGGTAGGAAGGTAAACCTTGAGAAGTGCTTCATACACATCAGCTGTTAGGGTTATATATAACCTAGAACGCCTTGAAACCCTCTGGGGGGTGGTTAGGGCTCGCATATTCCCTACGCAGCAGTTTCTCTCCCCCATGATCTAATTTGATAGCACTTGCCGGGTGCAATTAAAATCGTACACGAGTATGGCGTGGATTTCCCGTCAGAATGCAGTCGTATTAACTTACATACCTGTCTATTGCCTCATCCATCAGAGGGCGCTTATATTACGGGTTATGTAATATGCAAAGCAGGTATGAGACTGTTTTTCTAGCCTTGAATGAGGAGAGTTACGTAATACCTGCTAGAGTGGTAGAGTTAAATAGAGGTAAAGTAATTCGAACCCATTCTAATTTTCGGCTTAGATTTACTTCAAAGAGGACGGGGAATGGGATGGTAATAATATTCCCCAAGAATCCCAAAGTTGTACCCACTTGGCTGTGTAATTAGCCGGAATTGATTTTACCACTCATGTAGACCGGTGTGGATTCGGGGTTTTAAGCAGTATACATTCAAATGGTGATGGATAGGTCCGGGACAGCCCTTCAATATTTTGACGAAAAACCGCACACGGCACTTACAAAATTGAGGCCCATTATCCCCGTCGGGATTTTTGATCCCCATAGCTTGGTGGAGCGGAAAGATTGTCGAAATGTATCCAAAATTGATCCAAAATTCACAACATATTCCCATTGAAATTGGAAAATTGTGGATAGGGTATAGAGGAGATGGGTATGGTATCCTATATATTTGTATATAAACTGGGTCAAACAGAGTATCTCTAATCGTGTTAAGAACCTAGGTATTTAGGCGGTGTAATCTCCGAAATACAGGGTGTTTGTAAAATTTGTAAATAAGTATCGTCAAATAAATCTGAATAAATATTATAGGGTTTGCTTCTCCATCCACCAGAAACAGGACACAAAAGGTTCTGAACGTTGTCATGGGTGCATGAGTTCTGGGAATTTCAGGGGTGGGTAGATTATATATGTATATAAAATCTGTGGCCATCATACTTACCGCACGGTCTCCCAAATTTCTGACCCTGCAGTGGAGCAGGGCAGCCTGGCCAACTGTCGCCGTAATTTCCTTTCGTGTTGAATTGTCGAAGTACGGCTGAGAGTAAGGAGTTTCCCAGTAATGAGGTGGAACGTCGCCACAGATCGTTTGTGTTTCTGGAAAGAAAAGAAGAAGTGAACAATTTTTTTCTTTCTGGTTGCACGTTTAACAGAGTTTTCCACTCCTAGAAAATACAATATTTTCAGATTTTATCGATTCACCCTTGGGGTGGTTGCTCTATTCATTTCATCGAGCGCGGCACGGGGGTGTATATCCTCTCATATCATAGAACTGGGAATTTGGAAGAAATGTGGTGGACGGGATTTTTGTGGGTGCATTTCGTCACGGTTGAGTATTATGGCAATAAAATGAAATAAACCTGACAGTAAATTAAGTAAACATCTCTCGGAATTTTTGGCTAGTTTGCACGTGACGTGCATGTTTGTTAATTTCTGAAATACTAAAATATAGAACTTGTTGTCATGGAGTTACAACTTTAATAGGCTCCATATTGCTTTTTGCATGCAGGGAATGTAAAAATTAATTACTGTTTCAGGGCCTCACGAATATGTTACTTTTACGACCTACATACATACATACATATATGATATATCGTTTAAATTTTTCCTGTTGCTGGCCTCAATATAGCTCGAACGTTTCCTTCAAAAAATACTCATTAACTTATGTATACGCATCCGTTTAAATTTAGAAATAATCCTTGAACTGTATAGGTGTAACGATCGATATAAAAAATATTTGATTAATATTAAATTAATTAATTATTAAATTAATCCTTTGTATTTCACTGATTATAGCTCACAAACAATTTTTGCTATAGTATAATGTGTATATTAAAAAGAAATATTTCATTGAAAGCAATATTATATGTATGTATGTATAGTATATGAAATTTTCTACTCATTATTTATTTCAATATACATAAACTACTCTGGACTTACGGGATATAAGATTATACTCTCGTTCTATTTATTTGAAGTTAAGTTTGGGGGTTAATAAATAACGAAATAGTGGAAATTTGAAAAAAAATGTATAAACAGTAATTTTTTAAACCGTGTAAAATTCCTAATTGATCATATGATTAAGTCGCTCAGGGTTTTGTACCCCGTATCATGTTTTGAGAAAAATGCGTTTTATTTAAAGTTTGCAATAAAAGTATGAAGAATGTTAGTGGTGCTCGAAAAAATGTCGCTATAAAAAGTAGACTAATTATAATAGAATTTACATATTGTATGTTAATAGAATATTTTTAAGATATACCTAAGTCTATCGAAAAAAAATAGTAAAGGAAAATCCGTTTTAATTTAATATATTAGTAGAGCAAATTTATAAGAACATATTTCTTAGATTTTTCCTAAACTATTGAATATTTTATATGACTGAATCAATCCTATTTAATCTCTTATTCTTATGCAAATATCGGAAAGCTTTGTTGTGGCATTAAAAGGTATGAGAATAAACCGTGTTGTTGGCCTCTTATTTAGCTTATATTTATAATTTAAGCTGTAATCCTTGCACGCATTTTCAAAAACATAACTTCAATTAAACTGTCTTAAGTTTATGGTCTGAGTATTTAATTGCATCCAGTATATTCAAAGGAAAACCGCGTTTTACACTCATTTACTGAATTGTGCAACAATTGCTTAATGCACCTCCACCCACTGCAGTAATATTTGATTGCAGTCGCTTAATGCATATGTGCCGTTTGCGTACTCCTTAACTTCCACTAGAGGCTCCTGAAGTATTCCTGGCAGTTGCATGCGGCAAACCACTTAGACATGCCTTGCCATCCGTTTAATAATTAAACAATTTCCTGAGACAGCCCACAGCAGTGTTTCTAAGATGTGAGAACAATATTCTGTAATTAAAAAAAAAAAAGAAAAAAAAATTCTAATTTTTATTTTCTACCCCTTATTCTAACGAGCCGACTCCTTGTGGAGGAAACCTTAACCTGGGTCACAAGAAATCGATTTTGTTCTTCACGCACCTTCTCGCATATTTGCGAAAAAGGTTTTCTTATTTTTTTTTTTTGATTATTTTATTTATAGTGGCTGAGACGAACGATATGTGGCACGCCCCTAGGTCAATGGATTTCACCTTAGTCGTTAAGGAACTGAAAAGCGTTTGGTATCCGTTTTTTACCCCCATCTTCATACCCTAACAACCTCTTTTTCGAGTAGTTATTTCAGAAGTCTCTCAGCCCCAACAAAGCCCCAGGGTGAGCTCCATTCAGTCTCCCAGTTGGTCCTAGTCGGGCTTCAGTCGGATTTTATCCAACCACAAACGTATGAAAATTGCAGATAGCCATTAAATGGTTTTGCAGATACAGCGTAATTGCAGTCTTTAATTAAAATAAACCCGCAAGAGCTGGGGAGAGGATTGTCACACGTCCCACTCTATAGTATATATGTATGTACATTTATACCTATGTATACTTATATAGTAAAAACCGCCCTACCTGGCGCCGTGTGGTGGCTAGTTGGCACGTTCACTGACTGGAGATAATCCAAAACTGTAAAGATTCAGCTCAGGGTAATTATCGTCGGTTGGATTAATGGCACTAATTTTTCCCGTCCAGTTTTTCCCAAAGACACGTTCCCCTCCCACTTTAGCCCTATGGGCTAAAATGGGAACGGCAACGATAAACTCCTCGAGCCGATTCTCTTAATGGCAATTTGAACGTGGCAATCAGGATCCAAGCTACAGCGGTGTTAGCACACCTTAATAGATGGCTACGACGTCGATGTCGACATCGACGTCGACTCAGCGACGCCGACGAAAACGACGACAATGACGACGACGACGACGACCGTCGTCTCAACTTTCTAGACATTTGTCGTGTGCCATCAAGAAGGGCTCACTTAGATCAAAATGTTGATAAAGTCGAAGGTACGTCAACTGTATCGCATTAGGCCGTGGTTGGAGGCCAGGTAAATCGATTTGTTGCCCCCAAAGATAACATCTACGCATGCAATGTCAGCGTCATTAGGCATCAATATTCCGCCCTTGGATGAATCGTGAAAAATGTCACTCGGGGGGCTTTTCTGCTGAGCACGAGATTTCTGGTTTAATGTTGGACAAAATAGAAAAGGAACAGAATAAAGAATGCCCAGTGGCGGCGACACTGGGGCTTGAAGGAGGGGGCTCTATATAGAGGAAAAAGAAAAGTAGCACATTTTGCCATTCGGAGATTTTGTCTTGTAACGCTTCACAAAAATCCCAAAGGAGTGCTTTAGACAGAGCACGGGTGTTTTACCGGCGATAACGTTTCGAATAATAACTGAGAAGACCCTGCCACTGTCTGGTAATGGCCTGCTAAATGGCCTGACATGCCATTGGGACAGGCTGCAGCATGCTAAATGGGAAATGATTGTCTTGCCCCTGGTGATAAATTTGAACGCTTGTAATGGGATGGTGCATCAACGTCAAGGGGCCTAGTTTATCATTTTCCCAGAGATAGAAAAGAAGGAAATAGTTCACATGTACACGTGTCAGATCATCAACAAGGGTCAGTTTTTATGTTAGTTTTATTTGATAATCACTACAAGAAAACAAGACCTTATTTCAGTAAACAATATAAACAAATTTGAATAAACAATTTTCAGTTTTGAGCTCGTAAAACACTCATAGAAAAGTGGCATTGTAAAACCAAAATAATCGATAATAATAAATTTTGGGGTTTTAAACTTAAGGTAGATCACGATTTTTTTAATCGAGCTGACATTTTGAGATGTTATTCTGTATACTATTAAACAAAATTTAATGGATCCTGACGGGAGCGGTGGTCTTCCTGATTAATAAACTTTTTTATGTTTTCATTTCGGACATGTTTCCACTGAAATTAAAACCAAGAAGAGAAATTCGAAGTTAAGACACATTATCAATTTAGGGACATAAAAGGTTGACATATTTATAATTGATTGATTGTATTCACAGTGTAATGTATCTTTAAAACCAGCGCTAAAATCGATTTATTAAAAGATTCTGACGAAAATCACTGTAATTATATTATATTATTTCTAAATGTTGGTATTAATCTTTAAACAAAATTTAAAATTATATGAAAATTAATGATTGTTCTTTATTGTCGTTTTTAATACATTAATACCTACTATAAAAAGTGCTCAAGTCAAGAGGGAATTTGTGAATGCGGATACGATCATTTATTATGTTTCTTTTATAACTAAAGCCTACAAATGGGAAATATTACGCTATAAAAGCATCTACCAACATTTATGATTTAAAGTCCTTTCGGGAGTGGTTCAATTTGAAGAAAAGCTGCCGCGTATCCTATCTGTTGACACAGGAAAATTTATGTGCAATAATATCTCTCGTCTATAGCGAAATACTTGTACATCTTTCCCTGACATTTCACCCAATCCTCCATCATCCAGGAACTCACGGGTTTAAGGAGGTGAGTAATACCTTTGGCTTTTCTATGCCTGAAATATTTCATTCACCCTTCCCGTTGCGCACGTCACCTTTACCCTCACCCAAAAAACCATTGCCATCCTTTTGGGTATTGCCCCCACCCCGACGAAAATTTCATTTCGAATAATTTCTAAAAACACAAAAGGCGTTATTACTCCACCGGAGGGCATTAGAATCCCCACCCCCCCGTATCTGGGTAAACATAACTAAGATTAATCGACTGAAGATGCCTTTAATAGCTCCCGTATTTCATGCTAAAGAGCGACAGCTCGTATGTCTGATGGCACGATATAGGCCACCCCCAACCTGTTCAGTTTCCATTCTGTCAGTTGGCGGGGGGTTGGAACCCCACCACTGCCCTTAGGGATCCCATCACGCGGCACGTAGGTTCGTTTGGACCCTGATTAAGAAGGTGAATCGTCAGCTTGATGGGAGCTCACCGTCCAGTGGCCCCAAGCTCGAACTCCACTTTGATTCCACAGGAGTAGGGCTCATTTTGATCCATAATTGCGGCCCGACAATGGAAGGGCTCGGCTGCTCAGGTATTCTATTAAAAGAGCCCCGTAATGCCTCAATTATGCCATTCAACCTTTCAGTGCACTATTTTCTGAGTAAATAGTACCTGAAGATAGTGCGACCTGACTCTGTGAGCTTCATAACTAAAAAATTCATGCAGAGGCGGGAACTGTGAACGTCAGCGTTGTCGGAACGCTCCCCTACTAATTGCAGCCTGGACTAAAAGTTCCTGGCAGCCATATTTTCTCCTGTGATTTATTTAGAGGCAAGTCTAATAATAATGCACCCTATAATTGCCTAGGTATTATTATAATAAAGTGTGCGCTCCCGTAAGCTAGCATCAAGACCGGGGTCCGTTGGGATAGATCCAGGAAAGTTTCTAACTGACGTCAATGAGCTCCAGGGTCGACTGCAGCCAGAGCCCTAGTCGCTTTAATTCAAAGGGATTCACCGTGTTGGTTCAAGAATTAACCCCAATTATGTAAATATTTTAGCCAAGAAAGGCTAGCATAGGGCAATTTATAATACCCTGGAATTTTCCCATAGAACCGAAGTGAGGGTTGGAATTATTCGTGGGCATATATGAGCTACTCCGTCTATGTAATACGATTAGGATCTGACGGAGGACTTTGATTTACTACGATATCTTATTTTACAAAAATGGATTTATATAAATTTAGCAACAGCAAGGACTTGTATATTTAATAATATTGCAAACAAATTAAGTATTACGGGGTCCATATCTTTTGGAGGGCAAATTAAAGGGTCTTTTAATTTTTTTTTGTGTAAGACTAGTTTAAATATGTTAGTAGCTATACCATTGTTTTCTATTTCTATTTCCCTAACAAAAATGCATAAAAAGAAAATGCTTCCATTCAGTCCCACCAATTTTATGTTTGACCTGGTTGAAATTTGTAAGCAATCGATCAAGGCATTCTGGGGCTATGATGATCACCGACTGAAAACGTTGTTTTGAGGAAATGGCGTTTAAAGATTTAGGTATAGTTTGCAGAAGCTCGAGACGACTTCCCTTAAAACCGTACTTCATAACATACTTACAGATCTTAATCAGTTTTTGACAGAATACTTTTGAAATAATTTCCTTTTAGAAAATAACTTTAACTTAAAGTCAATGACTTGAAGAATTTCAAAGACCAACAAAATCGAAAATTTATCTAATAAATTTCAATAAAATATACCTTTTATATTTATATCTTATTTCTATTAAATTTTAATAAGTTCTTTCTAGAAAGTCCTTTTAATAAATTAATTGAAGTAAAATTCAACAGAGCAAGTTTAAGTGGTATAGTCAATTTATCTCATGAATTGAACCAAATTTAAATGCAGGTATTCTTCAAATATAAAAAGTCTTTTATAAGAAGATGAAAAGACAAATTAATAAGCTTAAAAGATAATGAAAACAAAAATTTATAAGCTTCAATAAAGAAAATGAAGACGAAAAGACAAATTTATAAGGTTGTTATGGGATTAAATTTAAATGAAAAAAGGATTTTTCCTAAGTAGTAGGACCTAAACTAATAAATTTTCCGCTTATACAAGGTAGGATCTATGCGGTTAAAGTTTTGGTACTCTAATTTGATTAATTGTTTTTGTATTTAACTTTACTCTTCATTGATTAGAGCTAAGAATCATCATTTTCTTTGAAGGTTTAATGAGTAATTTTTGATATCTTAATCTAATTATATTTGTAAAGAGGTAAGCTTTCCGACATTTTTATTATAATTTTTCATTGAAGCAATTCAAAAGACTATTTAAATTTTCGTCTTGCGATAAAATCATCCGAGAAAACGCAATATTTCATTTTTTAAGAAACTTCATTAATTTCATCTTCTTCTTTTTTATCAAGATATATATAAATTCATAGAGTTCATAATTAAAATTTTTTTGGGCATGCCCTTTCCTTACTTTGATGGCTATTAAAAATCAGAAAAAAAAGGTCGTTCTGGGAGTCAAGGAAATTCAAGCTGATAATTTTACACTGCGAAAATGTAGGACAAATTCAAAAGAGGGTGGCCTTGTAGACAGTGTTGTGGGAGGTATTTTGGGAGGTGGAATGAGAATGTTCACAGCCCAAACAAAACCAATAAAAGTACACTGGAGGCCCCCGACTGTCCCGAATCCTCATCCCCTGAAAGTTGTCTGCTGATTAATATTTCATGTAGCGTTGGATCCCAAAAAAGGGTGCGGCCCAATCAATCATGGAATTAGCTTGGGGTCCCGGGGAAACGGGAGCAGCAATTTGAATGCGAAAATGTACAATGTTTAATTACGAGCGCAACAATTCAGAAAGATGAGACCGGCAAAAACGCCGAGGCCAAATAAAAACAGAGGCCCAAAACCTGACTGGAATGGGGTAAAGCGTGTTGAAAAATATTATCATTGCCCAGTTCACCAGAAGCCCGGCTCAGTGGGTTCGGGAACGGGTAATGACGCGGCTTTTGAATCATGTGTTTTTTTTTCGGGAACCCATATACCCATCAGACACATGGATTGCCGTGTAAATGCGTCGATTCGCTTCCCGAATTTTTTTATCTGGATTCCCGGAAATTCCTTCCATATTAACCCCGTCCTGCGGACTATCTGCATCGCACAGTCGGGATGTGGTGGTGAATTAAAATTTTACTGAAACTTCTCATTGTCGGAGCGTTTTAAATTGAAATATACACTTCTACCTGTCTAGAACAGGGATACGATGTGCCTAGAACTGAATTGAACTAGCTTGATATTATGCTCCATGGGAACAAGCCAGATGTCCAATCCATCCAATTTGTGGTAGAAAAATTACACCCTTTTTTTAAAGGAGCATGTTGTGAAATTTTCAGAATTTTTGATTTATTCCACTTAATATATACCATCAGTATTTCATTAATTGGAATAAACCTGAGGTTTCGAAGTCGAACGTGTATTTTACTTTCCATAACATTCCCAATAATTTCCTCCCACTTGATAAAGTTTACATGTTTAATTTGCTAGAATTCAACCCACTTCGAATTTCACTCGAGAGAACTTGAAATCTATAAATACTTAATGAAGCTAGGTAAACAGGACACATGAATATCCCTAAAATGTACAATGTTCCAGACCCATCTAGACTTCAGGGCTTCAACGAATTTTGCTGTTAAACCTTTGGTACACCCCGAAAAGTCTTTGCTCATACCAATGAGACAACATGCAAATAGGGCCCAAACATTAAGTAAACCTAATCGCCAATAATTAAACCCTTCAAGCATGAATTATTGCTTGATGGACCGTAGGAGGAACCATTTCTTGGTTATCAATTAACCAATTAGCTCAACGTGATTGAAAGGACGGAGCAATAGTTGGCAGAAAAATATTAATTTAAGCAACTATATAGTTTTGCTAAATACGAGTCTTCCTCCAATTTCAAATTGAAAATGTTTACTCCTAAAATTACCTGTACAAACAGTTGAAAAATTGACTATGGCTAGAAAGATGATTTGCTTCTTGAAGTTGCCGAATCCGTCTATACAATTTTAATAAAAATTCGTTGAATTGGACAATTCTCAGTTAACTATTGTTTGCTAGTTTTAGCTCAATGTCTGAAAACAATCAGAAATTAAATTAATCAATCAATCAAAAGTCGATATTTCAGAAACAATTAAATATATACATACATGAATGAATAGTCACATACATAAATAGAAGCTTGAGCTTTAACCGATTTTAATAGAATATGTATATAAAATCTCAATTCCTAAATATTTCCTAAAATTGATCTGTTTCCATAAACTTGTAATTTAATAGACGTTATCTTAATTTTATATCTCTAGTAAAATATTTTAGTTATTTTTCAGTAATTTTAAATATACCGGAAATCTATTCCGTCGAAACTGAACTTGTAAGATGCAATTCTGATGAAATTCACCGGATTATTAGAAGCTGCAATATTTACTGAAATTTCCTTTAGCTTAACTGAAATTTGAGTGATATCTGAACACACATATTCTAGTAGCTTACCTTAGCGAATTCTAGAAAATGGATGCAACTTTATCTTTTCTTATCTGTTACATTCGCTAAAATTTGAATGCAATATCAAATGTATCATATAATGTAGGTAGTGCTCGCAAAATCTACGGAATTTCTGAAAATCAACTAGAATTTAATACTTGATATTTCCGTAAATTTTCCTCAATATCAAATGAACTAGTAAATCAAGCAGAATCTTCCCCTATTTTCTAGTTATAGTACATATTACCTAGAAAATCATTAAGTTAAACCAGAAATGGAGGAAATAATTACAATACAATTTAAGGAATTCGATGTTTCCTAAATTTCGAAATACCTACTAACTATATTTTTGATTCTCTGCATTCTAATTAAGGTCAACATATCGAATTCGTAATGTTGATACCTAAATTTGTTGCTTAGTCGGTCATGGGAAATATCTTTTTTGACCCATATATTCGGCATAAAATCTGTTAAAAACTAAAATTTAAACGTATAAATATCCTTATCAAAAGTGGATTTTTTCAAATAAAAAATTTATATTTCTTATTAAGACCTTTCATATATCCTACATTTCATCCATGTTTGAAATAAACAAAAACATTCACTGGTTTAAATATGTAGTCCATTCTCGTTTTGTTAATTACTCGTTCATCTTCGGTTCTACTAGACAACTACTTGAACCACTACATTTGCAAAATGTTTAAAATAAACCTTACGATGCTACCTAAATGGTTGCAAAACTTTTAAAAGTTTTGTGAAATATTAACAAACTGAGGAAGACTTCCCAAAAATCTTTTACAAGCACGCTCTAGTAATTTTATTTAAACGTTCGTATCTCTAGTGCCTTTGCCTCGTAGATTCAAGGCAATATATATGTATATATATCTATATGTATTTTTTTTTTTTAATTAAAAAACCTCTAACCCATCGCACGTAAGGTGGCAGCATATTACAACATAGTGAATTACTACATCCACCACCTTAGAGTTCCTCCGGTAAAATTAAGAACTTTCTACTATGGGGTAGAAGATTTAGTTTGCTCCAATTATGTATCTACCGAAAATTCCTGTTTCTCGGCGCAAGCAAAACATCCCGAAACTTCCCCAACAAAATGCCATTAGCAAGCAGAGCAACCGCAGCACCACGGCCACGGGAAGGTGTGCAGCAGAAAACCTTTTAAGCCCACTGACCCAAATTTGCACCCATTCTTGCTTACACCTCATATAATCCACCCCCGTACCTACCCCCGGGCGGCGGCGGTGAGTTTCCCAAGTCACTTGCAATAACTTTCACCGCTCACTAGCAAAGTCTTCCTCGAGCGTGACTATCATTATTTGGTGATTTATCTTCAAAGTCAACGGTGGCGCTGCGGTGGGGCGGCCCCAATATGGCTAAAAGCCTCTCAAAAGATTCCGGCGTTCCGCCCCATAATGCAATATTTCCAACCGCATTATAGGGGCCCTGCCGAATGGTTGTGGCTTCTGCAATCCATCGGCGTCTTCCAGATCCAGAGAAGGCATAATGACGGTAATCCCACGTCGTTCTTGTAATGGTTTGGGTAGACATCAATTTTCCACATCATTTGATTTCTCTTGCTGTAAATATCCCTGGGAAGATGAGGAAGCCAAAGCTGCCCGAGGATCGATTTGGCTCCCGGCCGAACAAGATTAAAGTCCAGGCAAATCCTTCGAGTTTTAATAAATCGATTATGATGCCCCCCTCCTCCCTCCCCGAATCGACGGAATGACACGTACAGTATTTTACAGCTTAAATAAACCAACCAACTCCGCAGTTTATTTTTTTAATGGAAAAACTTCTCCAAAAATTCAAAAGTTTTTCATCATTACTTTTATTATTATCGTGTAAAGTAAAATTTATTTTTGAAATACCCACAGTCTCTTATGAGCATAAAGAGCATAAAGAGGAAGAGCAGGAAGAAAATATTTTTCCTGGACTCAAAATGGAACTACTTAAAAATCTTCATAAACTAGGTCATACTTTCTGAGACATTTTGAAACGGGCTAAATTATAGCTTACCAAGCTAAATCATCATTTTTTATGGTTACATACCCCTAAATAAAAAATTAAAAAAACCCTTATATGTACATATCCATATAGATATGAATGTCTGACCTTTTTCTAAGAAGCGACTAGAGACACCAAATTGAAGTTAATATCAAATATTAAAGCCTCATAGTGTTCCTTAGCGCAACTCTATGTATACAACATTTATACATCGGATATACCCATGTCGGATATTAAGTGAACTAGCAATCCTTGTAGATGACACAGCAATATAGGGTAGTGCAGATGACACTCAAATCATAATAAACACCCTGTAAGCTCCTCCAATTCCTTGATGATTACACTTTAAAAATTGAATGTTGTAACCCTAAACTTTAGTGCAATTTTATACATGTGTTTTTGTGGAAAAATTGACTACAATCGTAAAAGAACACATTTGTGGTGTAATCAAACAAAAAGTGTAAAATTACATCACTTTTAAACTTTTGATGGTAATATTCAATCAATTTTGTATGACTTTACACGAGATCTAAATTCTTATACAAATATATTTAAAATGAATATTAGCGAAGTCATTTTGTGAAGATATTTGTGCAAGCAAAGACCTGATGTCAAGTATTTGTGCACTTAATTTAGTTCAAACATTCAAACTTTCATTATAATGAAATAATTAAACGGATTTGAAATAATTAAGCCAGCAATTTATTTATATTCTAACTTATCCTTGAACTCTATGTAGACATCTTTGTCATTTTATATAACTTCTCCAGATAGTAAAAAAGAAAAAGTTTTGATATAATAAGACAGATGAACATCTCTTTTGATTTTAATTCAAATGGAATACTTAAAATCCTTTCCTTCCCTAGCGATAAATTTTCTTCTGTTATAAATAGAAACTTCTTGTCAAAATATGAATGAGGAAAAATTGTAACGAGATTTAGAGGGTCTCAAGATGTCTTAATATAAAAATCCTAAGTGAGGGTGGTACATGTTTTCAAGGAATTCTACCAAAGCATTAGTTTGATATTTTGAAGTTATAAAATCTTCGATTTTTCCAACATAATTGAATCACCGACTCTAAAAATATCCGGAAATTGATTTGCCATTCCCAGTAGCTCCAAGGGAAAGTAAGTTTAGATGCCATCTAGAAATTCAAAAGAAACAGAATCTTCAGACTGAGATCGCCCTGTGGGCGACATGTAAACGACTCAAACATAATTTAATCAACGTCTTATCAGAGGAAAAAATAAAAAATTTTATCATTCCGAGAAGAATTTGCTCAAGATATGCAAAACGAAATGAAGTTGTATCTAAATCTAAGTATTTTTGTTTATTATTAAAGGTATAAAATAAACAGAAAATTACTGTAATCTTTAATTTTTTTATATACATATTTTACTTTCAATTATATAGCTTTTAAAGCATTTTAATATTGGTATAGTTTTATTCTTTTAGGAAAAGAATATTTTCATTTCGGAAAGATTATCCACTATAGGTACAATATGAATTTGGGTTATATTTACAAAATATTGAAAGTACCTACATGAATAAAGTTGTTGAAATTGATTTTTCTGACTTTAATTTTATTTGATCAACGAAAGGGTAAACTGTCGTTATTAGTTTCCATAAATCATCGTAATACCTGCTGCTGTTTTCCATTAGATAAAGCACCGAGCACTGACCAACAAGTGGCATTAAACCCATAATGCCACATTAGTGCGACATCAACAAGCCTCAGTCCATTACGTTAATCATGAATCGACTGTCGGTACTGCGCCAAAACCAATTTGGTCGCCTCGTCAAAGGAAATTACTGAAGTGTTGCAGTCGAAATGACCAATCAGCAAGAAAGTCTTGCCCGATTACACAGAGTGTAAGAAATTATCCAAATTGCAGTTATTACTTCGGTCAATTAAAAACAAATTTGATCCCCGTCCCCCCCGACGACGCCACCACTGTCGCGCTGCTTCGACATGCATGTCCTTCGTGGCAACTTCATGTCCTTGCGGTGCAAAATCTTTTGTCGCTAAAATTAGTCCCAGCTACAGCCACAGTTCCACATGTGTGGTCGGCGGTGGTGTGGCGACAGCGGCTTTTCCACATGCACGCCACACTCTTAATTATGCTGCTACTAATAGCCCATGAACATCAAATATTTATTTATTTTCCGTGCAGTCACGTACACCTGAGCCCGGCTAGGATCTGCCTCTAATCACGGCACAAACAAAGATCGTATCAGTGGACTAATGCAATCCAAACACTGCCAGTTTTCGTGCCGTGCCATTGAGTCGCAACAAACGACAAATGCTTCAATGATGAGTTCACTGAGATTTTATTGGCATAATTTTTGTGTCCACTATGCCCCGTGTAGCCCGAATGCTATTTACGTAATAAAAGGCATTGTTTCTACGAACTTAGATTATGATTAGAATTCACAAATGCAAACTTTATTTCCTGAATACATAGATTTCAAAACTAATTAAATCGTAAAGCTAAAATACGATTGCTATTAACAACATGCAACATGCACCTATTTCAAATCTCATTATAGTAATTTAATTTTATATTATAACATGTTTCCGTTTCCCCAAAATCTGTCGGCATTTTGCGACTTTTACACTAAATCTACAATGACAATTTTTTGGATTTCTCCTACACACAAGTAGACGATTTTCAAATCTTGAAATTAAAATCTTATTAATTCATTGTAGTATCCCGAAAAGTTAATTAAGTACTATGAAATTGCGATATTAAATGGCAACACTTCTAAATCATTTATTCTAAATCTCAAGATTTTGGAAAGATGGAAACATGGTATTAAACAAACCGACTGATGCCAACTCCTTATTACAAAAACCGACCAAAATTATTTAAATGGTTTGGTATTATAAAATTGCTGGGTCAGGTATTCTCCTCTTGAAAATTGAGAATATATTATTGATGGTTTAAAAATAATTTATAAAGTCAAGTACATTACAAACTCAAGTCATGCTTAATTAATGGCAAAACCAATTATATCGATATAGAGAAAGTATAAAAACCCAATTAGATTAAAGATACCATCTTAAAAGAGGCTAAAGCAAATTTGTTTGATCTTTTCAAAGCGCGTTTTTGTGAATCTGTCCTGTTTGTTCCGATGTCTGGATAATATTTTGAGTGACTTTATAAATTACGATGAATTTTTTTCTTTAAATACAGACAAAAAATTAGACATATGAAATTTAATGTCAAGCTTTAAATCTTTGGCAAATAAATCCCTTCTTAATATATATATTACTATAGTTTAATATTTTGCAACAATTTTTATGAATTAATTTAAAACTTAATTAGTCCGAAAGACAAATTTGCGTACCCACAAACAACTTTATATTAGCCTTTTAAAAATCGATTACTGGGCATTAGACAACGACAATATCCTTTTGAGTGGCCTACGTGCCGCTGAAAGACGGGGGCAGCCTTTAATCGAGCTAATTCTAATAAAAGGCGATTTACCTTAATGAAAATATTGATTCTGTTCAGCCGGCGTAAATCTAATTTATGTGTTCCAATCAATTTGGAGCAAATCTGCCTTCAAAGCATTAAGTTTCTTTGCAGATCGTTAGAGCTGACGGATTTCGACAGTGTACGCTAGAATGAGCATATTTCCGCCGATTTTCGTCTTAACGTTCACCTACAGACGAAGTTCAGTTCAATTTTTCAATTTCACTAAATTATGCTCGCCAATTTGATTGGAATGGATGGAAAGAGAAGGGACACGAAAGGGAAAAGGATATTGTGACAAAAATCTGTTTGCGAGATATTGAAGAAAATCCCTGAAATTGCCCGGTTTTAGTGGCGGCCTAATTGAATTTGTTAGCGTTTTGTGGGTAACCAGCGACAGTCGGATTGTGGAAAATTATCAGATTCACAAAACCCCTGAATTTATTCAGAATTAATTTAAGCCGAGAGTTTATCTCCCAGGTCGAGTCGGGTTAATTGCGAAATTGTGGAAAAAAAAATACTTCTATCGCATCGCACGTTGCACAGCATTCACTGGAGCAATTTTGTAAAGTGACTCGTTTCATCCATGCGAACATAACGCGGGTAGTGTTCTGACATCTCTGCGGAGGGGTTTTGTGTTGTCAGTAACATTGCAAAAAAAAAAGAGAAAAAAAGAAAATTCAAAATGCTGTAAAATCCATATTCCAGTATAACCATGTATGAAATGGGGCCTCAATATTGCTTGTGTGCCACCATTCCCCTAGAAATTTCGAAAAAGATGATTTTCGTGAATACCAATATGCTTTGACAATAAGTTTCCGGCAAAAGAAGCATATAAAGGGCCTTGGAGTCCTTTCAGGGGACTAAAAAGATACTCTTGCGGGAGCAGCCCGGGAAAGCAATAAACTCAGGATTTACGGCATACGAGCGGTGCAGACTAAAGCCTGTTTTGAGGGACTCCCTGACATCTAAAACATACTCAAAGCCTGGGGCTCATTTCGGGGACGAGGAAACGAATTTAAATTCCGCATATATACTAGAGGCTTTTGAAAAGTTTAATTAATCCTCGGTATAGCTAAAGCACCGAGACCCCCGCCACGACGTTATGAAGTGTTAATATTCATAGCCGCCGTATTTGCTCCCGGTAATTGCTTACTTTGTTGTGATATCTGCAGGACTAGGTCGTCTGGCTGTGCAGGGGTGTATTCAATTATTCATCGTCGGCAATAAAACCAAGACGGGGCCTCTTCATGTCCTCAAGGAATCCTCGCCTTTCCAGGACACAGCACAGGCGGCATTCTGCCGAATTATGATTTTTCCAATTTTATTTTTTTCCTTTCTGCTTTTTATTCGAGATAGAAGAGGCAAAAATCGAGGGAACCAGAATTTTCCCATATATGAACGCAAAAAATGCTAAAAAGCAGACACTTCAAGATCCAGAGCAAAAGATCCTTCATGATCCAGAGGCATCCGGAGCATCTAAATTTTAAACCATCTGAGGCCACACCACAGCACGCTTAAAGTCTAAGTTAAAGTTCAATTAAAATTTCATATCGACGGCTGGTGTTATACACCGACAGGCGACCTCGTTCCCGATAAATACATCCGATCCTCATGCAATATTCAGCCACAAGTCATGTCCTATTCAGATATAGCCCAAGATTCTTCGATTTGCCCCACCTAATAACAATTCATTCCAGTCTCATATAAAATGTGAACCCAATGTCCCTTGCGAACGTTGAGGTTTGCTGCATATATTCGATATATGAACTTATGCAGCACACCCCTCATTCGTTCGACCTAACTGCATCCCTTCATTATGCAGGTGACACTGTTCCACGGGAAAAGGTGTTTTATCACTCATGAATCACTTTGCATTTGTAACTAGTTTATGCAAGCTAAAATGGGTCAATTAGCCAGGTTAATTTTGCATGATTCCTCAAAGTTTCCCGGCATTTCTATCATTCTCGAAAACGAAGAGGGGGTGAATGGAACCGGAGAAGAATAGTCAGGCTCTGATCATTTCGAAAATGTCCAGGAAACTATTACGAAGTTTCAGACAAGTTCACTTTTGAATTTTGATCATACTATAGTTCAAATCCTAAATTTTCTAGGACATTGTCAGAGAAAGATGAAATTCCTATTTTAGCTAGTTGTTATTCCTTGAATTGGGAGAACATTCACAACACTTAGAGCATTTTCCAAGTGAAACGTCAGCAATATCAAAGTAGTTATATGTATACCTACTTATACCATGGCTAGTTGCATCGAAATAGATAAACTTTGCTCTAATGAATCCCTGGATACATTACTTGGCATCATACTCGACGTGAAATTATTAAAATTAATCAAACTTCACGCTTTCTATGTACCGTCACTTTTGTAAAAGTTTTGCAGTTTCGCGCAGATTCATTGATTAAAATTTAATTTAAGTGCCAAAACTTTTACGTCACCTCCAAGGGCATATGGCATCTGGAGAAAACTTAACTTTTTCAAAGTTAATAACTCCAAGAGTGTCGTACTAATGGTTAAAGGAATATATAGAATTTAACGTTCTAAAAGGTAAATTTAATTTCTTTTTGCTTTTTCCAATTTTTTTCTTGCTCACTTAATTGTTGTGGATTAAAAAAGTTTCCTATATACATATGTATGTAAAACATTTTTTTATTTTTTGACTAAAGGTACTAAATACTCCAACTTGATATACCTACAACCTTTTTTTTTATGGGAATAAAACACAGGGTTTCAAAATGACAGACTTAAGATGGCGACCAACAATTGTAGATTTCGGGAGACTTCCTTGTAAATTGTTATGTAGGACTTATTAGAGATGCTGAGCAATGAATGTGTGGCGTTCAGTAAATAAACTATTTATCTTTCTGATTAATAATACTTGGAAAATAGCCTACTGGCTATAAAAACATGTTTTGAATAGTAATAGAATATTTTTAATAATATCGTTCAGGATCAATAAATAAGATACTTTTTCTGGTGTCTTATATAGTTATCTTATCGATTAAGATATATTTGTATTTGTATTGAAAATAATACTGCAACGAACAATTTTTCAAAAGTTTCATAAAATTTGTTTGAAAAGATTTCTAGGTAGGTATATGTACCTACATACATGGTCTAAATTATAAGATAACATTCAAACAATTTTGTCTGAGCCTGATATGTTTGATTCCTCTCTATATGTCTCTGAGGTTCAAATATTATTTTTTTTATATTATTACTTCTATTCAGAGGCATAAGGTGGTACATTAATTATGATATATCTTTGTCTATTATCTTTGTAACTTCTCACCAAAATAAATAATTAGAAAACAACCACCATATGTTCCAACAAAGGGCTATGCCCCGAAACTTTGAGTTGCGTGTGAACATATCTATCTTTGTATGATGTGGGGGTGGATGAATGTCTGTCCACATTGCCTCGTTAGATCTTGAATTTCCATAAAAACATAATGAACGACGAGCTTCGTCGGGAATAACGCCTTACTCGCGGGCGTTTGAGAGAGGAGGGGGGGTGAAAAACAATACAGAGAAAAGATGGTTGACGGCAAGGGTTTTCTGTGGTGTTACTAATTTTATCGACGTAATTAGCCGGGGGCGGAGTCCGCCATGCGCCCCAAAATGAATGAACTTAATTAATATTCTGCTTTCATGTTTCATTTCATGAAAATTCTCATTATGTCCCATTTGTGGCTTTCACGTGAACATCGTTAGGCTTTCTGTGGTGATTTCAATTCGTTGAGTAGTAGACGATCTCGGATCCCTGTCCATCCCCTAGACTGACAGTAATCTCGGGATGGGAATGATTATTATTATTGATTAGACAGTGGGATGACTATAGACCCTAACTAGAGCACACCCATCCCCCATCCGTTCTAGTATTAGTATAGTACATTGAAATCGTATTAATTATTCTACAGATTTTAATTAGGATAAGCATGAAGGGAACAAAGTGTAACTGAATCCATTGTATACTCACAAAGGCCTCGAATAAATTCACTCGTTGTCCTCCTCGTTGTGCTCTTTTGAAGGACCTTGGTACAGTGGCGGCCCTTTTCTATCCACATCCGAATTGGGGAACCCCCGTATAACCCACGGTTGCGATATGGTGCAAGTACGGCTGGGTTACCCTGCAAAATATCGGGAGGGAAAAATACGGACAGCGTAATCGGCCTCGTATTTCTTATCCAGGCCGTCTCAGCGAATTTATTAGTTTCCTCAGAAACATTGTGCGGTCCCCCGCAGCCGACGAATAGCAAAAATATTCAAATTGGGCTGCGATAAGACCTCGGGAAATCACTAGTTCCTCTCTAGATATCCTGATGCGGTTCAACACTTTTAAGGATTTTCGACAAATTTCGGGGGAGTGCTCTTTCGTGGATAAAACGTTTATATCTTTCCAACGTGGAGGAGGCTTTGACACGTGGGCGGGCTGCCACTGTTCTCAATCTGATCAAGATTTGTTTACCCCTCCCAAAAGAAGCCAGCCTCCGCACCCAATAAACATCTTATCCGATTGCAAACGCGATTTTCTTGCAGCATTTGAAATTCGGATTGAAATGCCTTCAGATAAAATTTACGTTTATTGCTGTGCAATTTAAGAATACTCTCTAGATTTGTAGCAGTTTCCTCAAAAATTAAATTGTCTCACTAAATTAACTTTCCGCTAATTGTTTTGTAAAATAATAAACATTTTTATAACATAAATGCATGTAAATCTATTTAAAGTACCTACAAAAAATTAAACAATTGCTTTATATTAATTAATTAATAAATAATAAAAAATTAATGCAAGTTATAATAAAATTCATCTTTAGGAATGTATACGTTCTTTTTTTTGTTTTTTTGCAACAATAGGAATAATTGTTTAAAACATTTTTTAAATTTCACATTCCTTCAACTAACTTATTCAAAAGATTAGTTAATATATTAATAAATAGTTAGGATCTGTCTGCAATTCAATTTGAATGTTTTAACGAGCAGCTATTACACCTGTCCAATCAATACGTACTGCCTCATTTAAGCAGTTATTCAAATAGACACTATAATTATCGCCAGAGGGACCTATTTATAAAATTTTTGTGTCATGATTTATTGTTAGCGCCTTTTGCTGCCGGATTAATGCTTCAATTGATAACATGGGTAACTGCCGAAAAATCATTTTTCACAGCAGTCGTTATGCGTGTGAACACCTTTATTGATAACCCGCCGAACTGAAATTGCCGGGCACATTGATAAATGACTGAAGTCTGCAATGGCTACGTGTGTATTGTTTTTTTTTCCATCCATGGCTTAAATTAACTAACTTAATTTGGGACTGTTTGTATTCAATTGAGTGAATCGGATTGGGTTTTGGGTCGTAACCTTTCATAGGGACCTATTTTTCCTGTTCGCGTTGGTTCGGTAAATTTTGAATCAATTTTCGGCAATCAACTCAAATTAGCCGACTGTTGCTCGGAAAATTACCTCGGGGTGTGTCAACTTTTCACGGGATTATATTTTTTCCCGCTTTTCAGGAAGGAATGCGCCATTAAATTGGACATTTTAAATTGTCAAAGATTAATTGGCTGTATGATGGATGATATACTGTGGAACAAGTGCATACGATTATATATCTCTTGGTACTATCAAATTTTAGTTTCTCTATGGTTAAATATTAATTTGCTCTTAAATTGTGAAAGATGTATAACCAATTTTGTAAATATATGTTTGATATATATGTAGTTTACATGCCTAAATTCTAAAATAAATAATATAAAAATGTTAAAAAAAAATAAAAGTAATTTTTACCAATGTACTCGAAGAAGGGTTTAGTCATAAAAAGGAAGTGTTGTGTGAAATTGAGAACTAAAATTTTATTTTCTAAGAGTAGATACATCTGCATAAACATTGCAATCGACTTAATCATATTCATTCAAGAAGCTCTTTGCTTCAGTTAGCTACACTATCCTTTTTATCTCAAACGAAAATGCAAAAATTCAGTACTCGACATATCACCAACGGAATAAAAATCCTCGAATTTGCAGTCCATTACCAAAATTTGTACGATCAAGAGTACCTACCAAAAACCCAAAAGAAGGCTTCTTTTTTTTAAAAAAAATCCCAACTTCATTCTCATTCCAGTGATGTTTTAAAACCAAACAAAAATCACCGAGTTTGTGTAGCTGGTCCCATCTGGCCAAGTTGAAAATTCAAAAGAAATTACATCATCGCCCCCCAAAAAGTAACTCCTTTGTTATGTGAGACAAAAACGCGGCTCAGAAGTTTCGGGTACGTTAAAAAGCGCTTAATGACTCCCATTCCTTTACCATCACGTAAAAGTTAATCCACAAAAAGCATCCGGAGCATTTGCTCGAATTTTCTCCTTTCATCAAGGGGATTTGCGTAATCCGGGGGCGAATCGCTTTTAATATTAATAACCTTCTGGGAAGGGTTTCCGGCACATTTGATACTGGGATCCCCATGTGATGTACTCTAGTAAAGAATTTTTACTGGTCGTATATGACGAAACAAAAGGGTCAGCAGACCGAAACTTGTCCCCTTTCCTGGTTATTTTTGGAAACCTTTCTATAAAATTTGCCAACTCTTAAGGTTTCTTTTTACATTTTTCGAAAAAAAAACTAATAATAATAAAAACAACGATGGGAATCATTCCTATGATTCGAATGTGGGCTGCTTTTGCAGCATCAGTCATAATTCGGTCATATCTCTTCATGGAGCTCTTCTGCGCAGTTCGAAATCGAGATTGATTTTGAAAGAAAACAATTTTTTCCTCAAAAAATAAAAATCTCTTTCATTTGTTTTTGAATGAAATTACTCCCTTGGAGCTGCACTATCCAACTCTAAAAAATAAAAAAAAAATAAAAAATCTACGATCCTTTCAACGAAAGAGAGAACATCTGCGAATACGTAGAGAAAGGGCTTTTTGCGTTTTCATGGAAAAAAGGCATTTCCACCTGACCCTTTCATACGGATACGAAGTTTATGCAACATTAAACAAGGGCCTTTTATGGAAAGGGGCGACCAGGAAAAATATAACCTTTACAAGTAGGAAAAGAGGCAAAACTACAATGCTCCTTCACATCGTTCCAGGGATGAGGGCATGTCGTCGAGCAATTTTTGCCGGAAACAAAGTGCGGAAGTTGAAACTATGGAGGGCATCACCATTAACATGGAACCCTTAATGAACTGCGGAGGGGTGCTATATTTTTGAGTGGGTAAAACCTTAGTGGTACTAAGGGACGCAATAGTTAGCTTCATAATCCAGAAAACACTCCCGCTCCAGGGCGGGACTGAGAATGCCCTATTGAATTTAATTTCACCACTAGGCCTAGTTTTAACCTGTTTCGTTTGAGACTGCTATTTCTCGGGATATAATGCCTTTTGCACAGCTGATGTACATAATTTGCCCTGCAGCGGGGCTCCCTCAAAGAGCACATTTTCTGGGGGAGCCTGTGCTACATGCCGCCTTTGCTTATTTTACGTATTTTTTTTTTTTTTAATATATATTTTTTCAAAATGGAACAACCTCTGCAGACATAAAAGCAGAAACAGCAGCAGTAGCAGCAGCAGCAGCAGTAGCAGCTGAAATGGCTGCATAACCTGCTCCTTGAAAAGAGTTGGTTGAATGTTACGGGCTTAAATCGATAAAATCCAGACATAAAACCTCTGAACAGTATCTTTTAAGAAATTGCGACACCTTCCAAAAAGGGGGCATATACCCTCCTCAGCCGGTGGCAATTTAAAAACACTTGAGCCCATCTTTTGCCCCAATTTTAGTGAGTGGAGTGCCGCATAAACACTTCCTGGAGGCAAATATGAGGCGCTCTTCTTACATCGCATCAAATCAATGGAATACTCCGGAACATTTATTCCACAAAAAAAGGGCCCCTAAAGGGCAACTAGTGATTCAACACTCCGCCAGGAGATGGGGCCCCAATATGACGGAAATAACCTAGCCCCGGTTATAGCATTTTCCAGCACTTGCCAAAGACTTACTGGAATTGCCCAGAAAATTCACCAGTTCCGCTGCCAAGAGAACCTTTTACCTTAATTCGACGGAGCCCTTACCTGCGGTTGGGCTGGCTCTACCCAACGTTTTTGAGACGAACGAAGAGGGGGCGGGTAACAGGTGCACCATTGTAATATTAACCTGTCCCGCATTAAATTTTAAGATTTTAATAAATCGCAGACCGCAGCAGGGACTGGAAACAGTCCCGGCACCTAAAATATTGAGCAATGCGATCCTGTCCGACATTGCGATAGTGGACAGTATCTGCCCGCTGCTGCCCCGCACATCTGGCCCGGCAGACAGATAAATTTCGCCGAGGTTTCTCGGGCCTAATCCAGCTTCAGGGTTTCAGGGTCTCTCTTCCCGGAAATCTCCCGAAACATTTCGATTTCGATCGCACCTTCTGGCCACCACCATTCCAGATGTTGCCCAGGGTTTCCGGGCTCGTTCTGTCAATTTACTAATGCATGCCCACTGTAACGACAAATTATTTGTCACAGTGCGCCTGCAGTGATTTATTTACGTAGTTGCTTTACTAATGGAGAGACTCCGCCCCCGACTCACCGGAGGGTGGACATTTTGGGCCAAGGTACTTTAGTTTTAAGTGATTTTACTGATACGGTTGTGCTAAACCCAGCTTGTCTAATATATCTAATATATGTTTACTATAAATCCAGATTGTGGGATAGCATAAAATATAGAGAATATTGGTTTTACTGCATTGCTGCCAATATTTGTGGAAAACTCCCTTCAAATTAACTTTCTCATAGAAATTGGAGCTTAAATTGTATAATCGGATAACCCATAAATATATGCAAATCTCCAAATTGCTTTCAACAATTTTGTGTCTTGCCTTCTAGAACAGATGGGTAACCGATTTATTTATCAGTGCAATAGAAAACTTTTAACTTCAATTCAAGTTGATATTTTCGACGATGTACGTACATATGTATGTATATGTATTGAGAAAACTTAGGGTAATATAAATTTATGCAGCCATCGAAGAATTTTAATTCATTTTCGACGAGATAGTAACTGAATGCAACAATAAAGAAAAATAAGTTTAATTTCGAAATGAAACAAAAATAAAGCATTAAGGTTTTAGATAAAATTTGTAAAATGCTAAGAATTTTTAAAGGTCTACCCGCTTATACCAAGCTGACTAAAAAATAATGATCTATCAAAGTAAGTCAAAAATGACACGATTGCGTTTCTTGTAGGTATATACTTATTTATACAATTTTATAATTTTATTATAACATAACATATTCATAATTTTTATTCTGCGCAGAATATGACCTCCAATTTATAAAATCGGGATATGTAAATGAGTAAAATTTTCAGTTATTTGTGAATTCTTCTGAAGCTTAAACTTTCATTTTGCTTATCTCAACTGAACTAGCATTTTAATTATAAACCTTTAAAATTTGATATTATGTATTAAATTACTTAACATTTATTTAGTTTTTGTAATGTTAATATATCACAAATAAATATAAAATCAAATCAAAACTAAGAGAATGGAAACTCATTCACTTCTTTAGTTTTCCTTACTTTTAAGTTTATTTATTTTATTTGAATACTTGTTCACCGAAAAACAATTTTGGCTTCGTGATAATGCCATTTAATACCCCCTGAAAATGGTATTTTAGTTATGCTATAAACTAAGGTTAGCAAAATTTCTAATCTGTTAAGAATTTCAAAAGGGTAAAGTACCTACGTATAAATAAATAAGTTAACAGAAAAACTCCATCAAACAATTTTTAGATATAAATGGGAGTTGAACTCCAATGGCATTAGTATGGTATGATTTATACATTCAATACGCAACTAAGCGACTCTATGGGGACTTCCCTAATTTAATATCCCAAAGTTGCTATGACTTTCTTCCTTAACACCCTGTAAGTCAAACAATTTGAAACAAAAAGCCTTGCGAAGTGTTGATAAAAAATGTTTTCTTTCCCTTAAAAAAAAAAACCGCTGCTCAACTTTTTTACTTCGATCAGAACACGCGATTTAACTTTCTTTTGAACTTCACCCGACTTCTACGCTCCATGTTAAAGGGCAAACCCCTATATCTATACAGGAAAAAAAAAAAAACAAAAACCAGCCTTTTGCCGAAGGGAATTAAGCAATACGAAAAATACTCCTTCGCTCAGTTGAGCAATAAAATAGATTGGATCCTGCTGGTGTGAGCTATTTGCAATCAATATTTT
Organism: Machimus atricapillus; assembly: GCA_933228815.1. NCBI lineage: Eukaryota > Metazoa > Arthropoda > Insecta > Diptera > Asilidae > Machimus > Machimus atricapillus. Next base: position 13,105,008 of record OW121785.1, read on the forward strand.
AAAACTTTTGAAAAAGAGCAAAAATTTTATTTTCAAAGAGGAGAAAACAGTCAAAATCTATCTTCGGAGTCGTTCTTAAGGAAGAGGGGAGGCATTAAGGCCGGACAAGATTTGCATATATTTATAAGATACCGGAAAACAGCTCTCAAGGATCCACTTGGCGCTCTCTCGAAGTCAGTCAGTCATAAATAAAGTTTCTTCCGGCGCCGACGAATGGCAAAGGAAGCAAATAAGCAGTTTTGCTTGGATACGCTTAGGAATGCTATTCGAAGTTCGTAAGATCGATTAACTTTCATTCCCGACTCCTCTATCTTTATTAAACACGGTGTTTCGGTTGTGGAATGAGGATTGGTGGGGGATGGAAGGAGTAGAGTGGGGTTCGGAGAACGGATTGCCCTTTTTGGAATTCCTTTATATATCCCGCTTAATTACTCGAAACCCTTGTTCGCAAACACGAAACCTAGATAATTTTGCTGTTAGTTTTTCATGTTAAGCCCTCATAGCCCCGTTATTTATAGCGTCTGTAGCGGGGATTTAGCGCTCGGTACTACCCCCTTCCCCCCTTTTCCCTTCCCCCCATTTTGTATGTCCCGTCTCTATCCCCCCACTCGTTGTTTGTTTACACACCGAACAAATCGGTTGTGCTATTGCTCGATATATTTAAGAAGATATGCGGGAAGGCAAAGATACTTAATGATACTGAAGAATATCAGAAAATTAAGAAGAAGAAAATTCTTCCTTTTGGTTGTAGCAAATTGCGACAATAAATTTTCGCTGAATTTAATTGATTTAACCACAGCGGGAGGTAGGAGGGAATGGTTATATTCCCCCTGCTGTGTATGGCTTACAGTCGGGTACCCATAAACTATCGAGCGGCAATTATGGACGCCTCATTGGTCATAATCCCAATTTGACTCCGGTTGGATCCTTTTGGTGTGTTTAAAACCGAAAATGTCCCCCACTATTTCACGGCTCCTTCCGCAGTCATTTTGTGCGCACCATTGAACACGGCATTATGATTTTCAATTTCCCAGCGGCCCTAGGTCCTGCCCTCCCTTTCCTCCCCTCCCTTTCTCTCCTTACCAACTCTTCCCCTTTCACCCCACAGGACTATAGGGCTGGCTTGCTATAGGAGAACAATTGAATAGTGACTGCGGGTCGACCCAGATATATCCTGCTGGAACACTTCGAAAAATCCTATACAGGGCATGAAGCCGGGATAATGCTCCGTATAATGTGACTTTCTTTAAAAAAAAAAAAAAAGAATAACAAAAAAGGGGAAAAAATTGAAAAGATTGAAACGAGGAAGGGATGGGGGTAGGTTATTGGGTGGTTCCGGAACACGGGGGAGGGTATGTGCTCTGCAAAATTTCTTAACTACGCTGACGTCCTTTCGAGTGGATTTTATTCTATATTTTTTTTTTCTGCTGATTCTAGTCGAGTTATTGAATTTTGTTTATTCCGAGCCAACAACTTTTCTCGGCAGGCTGCTGTTATTGCAAATGTTGGTCCTCTGCTAGAGGAGGGAATGTAATAAAATGCAGATAAAATCCCGTGGAATGGGAAAGACTACCGGGAAAGTGTTCCTTATACCAACATAAGTAATTGGGCTTTTGTTTGCGGTTAATTAAAAAAACAGAAAAAACACGGGTAAGCAGAATTTAATTTTTATTTTAATTTATCATCTTCATCTACAGAAAGGAGTATAAGCTATATTAAAACTAATAACTAGCTTCGTCGAAACTACTATTTATTTCAATTTAATTCACCACTATATACAAAAGGTAGAGCTTAAGTATTAAAGGGAGGTAATTGCGGGAGTAAGCGCAATTCCCATGGGAGCCTAATCAAAAGAAATGAGATTCGTGACGGTAGCGGAAATTGCCCTCGTGAATTTTCCTTCAAAAACTAAATGAAGTCTACTTCATACCTTAATGCACTCGCTAAAGTGCCTTTTCTTTGCTCTTTTAAAAGCAAACTCGAACACCAAGTTGGGCGAGAAACAATTTAAAACTTCTTCAACTTCTTGAATTCATTTCCGATTGCAGCGGTGGTATGGTTATCCATCAGCCAACCCCATCCTAACCCACAAAGTTTAACTCGGTTTTGATCAATTGCAATTTTAGCCCCTATATCTCAAGAATGGCATTATTATCCTTACGTTTAAATGTTGGCGCGTGATAAATGCTTGTGAATATCAATTCAAATTTATTTAATAAAAAAACATTAAATTAATTTTCTTCACACCTTTTATATTAAAAAAATTTTCAACAAGCTAATATTTCAAAATGCACCGATACAACTAAGCAGAAGGTACATGCATTATGTATGTTCCATATAGAGAAATTTTCAACCTCGAAACTCGAAACATATTGTACTCTTTAAATCTAAAAATTTTTTTAAATTCAGGACAATATTTTGCTGTAGGTACGTAGAGCTTTAAGTAAAAGTCAATAATTTCTGGAAAATGATCTTAATATTAAAATTTTTCTTCGAAGGAGCTACAATTTTAAGGTAAGGCATTTTAATTTCGTTAAAAGCTGAAAAGGAATTTTATATCTTAATTATTCTGAGAATTTTTATGCGAATAATACATTAAAAGCGTTCCTTCAAAATTCATTAAAAATTCCCATTGAGGACCACCAATTATTTTCGCATTTTATGTAATCGTTTTTCCATGCCTGCTGCATTATAACAGTCATTCAAATCAAATTTTCTATTACGTTGGGGTTGGAAGAAAAAATCGTTTTACATAGAGTCCTATAAAATGACGATTTGCATGTCACTAACCAATAGCTCTATCCATCATTCCTGGACAGGGCTGTGTAGGTAATTATTTCGGCAATTAGTCATATACGCGAATGTTTCGTGTGCATTGCGTGGGGGTTGAGTTTGGGGAGTCTTATTAAAGCGCAATTACTGCAATCTGACGGTTCACTTAAAAATCAATTAAACCCCACGTTTTAATATTGCTTCAAATCAACACAGAATGAAATCATAATTGCCCCTTTAGCCACGGCAGTAAAACAAAACTCAAAGGGTTAGTTCTGATGGGAAGCGGGGTGGGTGGGGGGGGGGGGGGGGGGGGATGGGGATTGGGGATCAAGTAATGGCACTATAAGCCCATGAGTCGTTTTTCACAGGGGGAATTTGCATCTCATAAATATTAATCTGTCGCGCTAAATGTGTGCATGATTAAGTAATAAAATTCTCGAAACAGGTTGGGTCCCAAACTGATGAGCCCCAACACACCTGTTCTCACCTGCTTCAGCTGCGAGGGTGGGTTTACATGTGAGTAGAGGGAGGGGCTAAGGAGTCGAAAGATACGAAAAATATGCACAATACATGAACTCTTGAATTAAATCTCAACGGGTTTTTGATGTAATCACAAAAACTCGACGTAGTGCACGGTGGTGATTTTATCTGGAGCAAAGCTAGCTCCTGAGGGACTGTTGGCAAGTGTAACGTGGAAATGGCTTGATGTTAGATAACGAACTTTTCTGTCGCCGTCACGCCACAACGGCCGCAGGTGAAACAATTTAAGCGAAAAAAATACCGTCGAGGAGGACGTCAACCGCGATGGCAAAAACCATTACGCCGCGGAAGAGACCTGTCCGCATTTTGTCGTGGCCAGTGGTCACTGCGGATATATGCCATAGGCGTAATTATTATTAGTGAGCCCTCGTCATGCTCGCGGAAATCAAATTGATGCCATTAGCTTTTAAACCAGCATTTTGAATAAAATTGGTGCCTTAATTACGTGGCGGGAGGGCGTGATTATCACCAGACCTGGAAAACTCTGCCTTTCTTGTGCACACAACCATTTCCGGGTCCTCCGACCTTGCATGCGATTGTTTCATTTTTCAAGGCGCTCGAATTCGTTCAGAAATTGTCTGCAATTACCGAAAATCGTAACTTCTGCTTTAGTTTACCATAGACCCAATCGATGAATTTGGCCACCCGAAAAAAATTCAAAACATGATGCTATTCCGCAATCACTCATAAATTTTTATCATCATTTACTAACATGTACATACACATAAAATAAAATTTCAACAAGTAAACGAAAAAAATTAATATTTTCTAAGAAGAGCTTTTCTTTAAAAGGGCGCCTCCGCCATATTGCGTTTCGTATACCTACTACTCGTCAAACACTTTCATTTGATTCCCATATCAAGGGTGTTTGTAAAGAAAAATATACTTACCCCGCCATCTTGGAGACGTCCGCCATATTGGATTTAGAAATATGTTATATATAATATATGGCATTTTGTCACGGAACTTATATGTGTGTTCAAAATTTCAGCCTGTTCGAATAACAAACAGGAAATGGTAAAATCATAAAATATTATGGAGAAAGGTTAACCTGATTTAATTAAAAATAGTTGTAATCGGAGCGTTTTCTTTAGAATCGTAGATTTTTTTGTCCAACAACTATTTTTAATCCAAGACCTTACTCTTATTGAATCAGGATTTTGATCTTCCTCTATAATATTCTTTCTAATACTCGGAAAGATTAGAGATCATCCAAATAACATAATTTATATATCTTATTATCATTAATATATCTATAAACTAAATTTATAAGTTAAAAAACATTACAGAAAATACTGCAGCCTAATTCTGTAATTTTAACTGTTTCAAATTTAAAATGGGAAAGAGATCGGAAACTAATTGGGGCCATTAGAATATATGCAGATTTCTGTACCTAGCGAAATGTAAACGACCAATTTAATCCAACTCTCTATGATTTCGCCACCATTCCTGCACAAGTTTACCTTTCTAGTGAAAATAACCATTTTTCCGTTTCCTCCGTTTTACATGTGTTTTTTCCTATTTTGTAGCTCTATTCGCGAATTGAATAAGGCAGGAACCCTTTGAAGTTGTCCATAATTGCCGACAATTGAACCCTTTGGGTCAACCCAGGGCAGTAGGCCCTATCGGTGAAATCGGTCGCCCGAAAATAGCCCGGAACACACTGTCAAAGGACAAGCCAATTAAATTTTGGGCAGCATTTCCTGATAAAAGTGGGAGGCTGGTTCAATTTTTTTTTTTCAGCACTATAGATCTCTCCCTTAAAAATTAAATTTCGCTAAAAAATTGGAACAGAAAAACAAGCAGCCAGAATTTTATCCCTTGTTTAAATTGTATAGTGTATTTTCCGACGCCGGATTTCGCTAAGCTAATTACTTATGCATGGAACAGGGCTGCAGAGAAAATTGTTTTCTTTTAATTATGTTGTCACTCAAAATATCATTATTGGGCTTGAATTATAGCGAATTGCTGGATAATGCCGGAGACCGACGCTAAGGGTGGGACCTCGTTTAAAATACCAAGCCTCGAAAACGCAAATGGAGATTAAATGAATCGAGGAGGGGAGGGACACCCTCCCTTTGTTTGGGACAGTTTGTTTTTCGCCAGCCCTCGTTTAAACAGCTTCCTTTAGAAGACGAATTAAAAACAATCATAGTGTTTTTATATAGCTTTGCGCTTAAAATAGACTTATTTTTAAATTTTAGAAAAAAGGTGTCTTAAAAAATGTTTTTGTTATTCTAAAAATAAACCTTTCGTGTTTTGGATGTTGAACAAAAAGTTGCTCGATAAAATAAAATAAACGTGATAAAAAAATATATATTTTTATATTCTTAAAATAATGTAATAATAAAAAATACTTGAAAATTGGATTTAAAACCGGTTTTTTTATCAAATTCAAAATTTTTTATGCTTTTTCTATTTCACCGACATCTGTCCCACTAACACGTACTGATTTGGAATCAATTTTGTTTTATAATGAATTTTTACATCAACATTTCTCATCACTTTAATTTGGGAGAAAATTCACAAAACGAGAATTATTTTTTAAATACAAAAATTAGGTATATCTCATTCTTCAAATTCACTGAGTAGTCGTTATGATACAGTGATAGAGTTTAGACTACATCTACATTTTTAAATTCATATTTCCATGTAGCAAAATTATAATTTAAAAAAAAAAATTATATGATGTAAGCAAAATGTAAACAATTGATAAGGGAGGGACAGAGAGCAGACCGAATAATTAGCAAACGCTCGTCATTCAACAGACATGGTGTTTGTTTTTGTATATTTCTGATAAGATTATTTCGTAAAAAATATAAAGAATTATTTTGTTATTTTTACTATAGCATTCCATAATCCCTTTAAATATATTTTAATAACAAAAGAAAGCACATATTTTACGTACCAAAAATCATGACTAAAGCAGTCATGTATAAAATCGAAATATTCATTTCACTAATTCCTCAAAATGAAAGTTACACAGATAATGTCTCAATTAGTTATGAACACACGTCTGCTGATTGCCAGTTGAAACAGCGAACTAAGCGATGAGTTTATTATGAGGGGTATCAGGACGAGAAATATTCAGGGAACAGATGTGCTAATTGCGGATAAATTTTATTTTTGGAAACTGTTCCAAGAGCAACAAGGCCACAACGACGCTAAATCGGGGAATAAAAGATTTTAGTTAGCGCTAGGCCCGAGATAACGAAAACAGAGGCACATAAATAGCGCAATGAATTTGAATCTGAAGAAGGTTGGAATTTGCTTGAACTTAAGAAAGATCGCCCCAGGGAGGTGGAGAAAAGAGAATAAGAAGATTTTTGCAGCGGAGATTTATGAAGAGCGCTATTTTCAGCTCTGTACTTTAGGAGGGCATTATTTGTGGTGTCGAAATTGAAAAGGTACTCTGTTAGGGCGATAAATTTTGAGGAATATCAATAGATTGAATTTATGTACCTAGTTACTCCATGCAAGTAACTGAATAGTACAAGTGTTCAAAGACAAAATTTTATTCAATTTAAATTCAGACAAACTACATGAAAGAATTTGATTCGAATTACTCTCAACTGTATGAAATTGCGATTCCACAAATCTACCCCCATGAAACTCTGATGCATTTCAAATGCACCAAAAACTGAGTGAGAAATGACTGAAGTAGTCTAGATCCAATATTTCACTGAATGCAATTCCTTTTGTGATGTTTATCGCGCATAAATCAAAAACATCCCGAAAAGCATTTATCCCCCGATTCCCCCTGCAAGGGAAATGCAGTTCCCAGGTCCCTGTTTTTCCATCAGTCCATAATTCTTTTGCTGTCAAAATGCAATAAATGTAAGGAGCACTTGAAGTGGTAATCCTCTCTGCATGTCGCATTCAGTGCCATCAAACAATTTTCCGATGCACCGAATAAAACGTATTCAAATTCGTTCTTTGCAACAGGAGGGAGGGGGTGAGGGATCGAATTCTGGAAAACAGCATCCAGGCATCCAGCATCCGCGCACACATACACTTGCATTGGAGCAGCTTTATATCTCCCGCATTCAGTGCAATTGTGCCTTTATTACACTCGAATAAAAGGAATTTGATGGAAATTGCTGCTCGTCCCATGCCCCCCAAGGGGAGAATTTCGGGATGTCTTGCCCTGGGCGACTATTGTGTGGGAGTTTTTGGTTAAGCGGAATTTGTTAACAGCACCCCGATGGACAGTACTCATTCGAGATTTCAGGAAGAATTTAGTCAGACTATACCAAGGATGCTTCTCAAATTGTCCTTTAATTAGTCCTTTTTTAGTGTAGTACCCAATAGAGCGTGAAAACCGAACACATGAGGGATCAATACCATTTCCCAATAATTGCCATTCAGGCTCGTAACTTTTCAACCCTTTGACACAGGGAAGAGAACTGAAAATTTACAAATATTTCGATATAATGTGTATAAGATAGATAGGTACTATATTTATTGTGAAATTGTCTGTTTCATAAGAATAATGCTTTCTATATTTTAACCTGTTTGTACAGGAATTGTACTATAATTAGTCCTATTACAATATCACAGCACACCTACTTACATTTAATGTCGGCCAATTAGTATAGCACCACTTAAAGAAAGTGGGCTAATTGAGAATGTAGGAGACGACAATCGTAACAGAGAATCCTAGAAGACGGAAACAACAGAAAATTCCAGTTCATATATAAAATAAAAAGTAATGGACCGAGAATACTACCCTAAGGCACTCTTGAGGTATTATTTATTTCGCAAGAGAGAATTCACTGAAATAACATACATATGTGACAAATATGTAAGGACTCGGACTTAAAGACTACACTTTAACTAAATTTTTATAAAATAACTAATAAATATTAATCAAATCTTAAATTCTGTACAATCAGGACTGATCACATTAGAAAGTTGTTTCCACGAGTGGAAAAATAAAGTAAACGCAAGAACCCAACTATGTTTTTTGTTGGTTCTATTGTATTGCAAAATACACGCTTTTGCACTATTTGTTTAGTGAATTAAATTAATTAATGTTTATGAATTTTATGAAAATTTCGTCTAAACAAAACATATTTCATTGAAAACGTTAGATGTTTCCTTAAAATAGGAATGAAGAGATTCTTGGTGTCACGGACTTGAAATTAATATTGGTACATTTTACTAATGATTGAAAATTGATGATTTCTAGTCGCAAATCCGGATAATCTCATGGATTTTAAAGAATGTTTAAAGAAATTCAAAGGCGATCCACTCTCAGCTTGAAAAATAAAGTTATGTTTATATTGAGCACCAATATGTGAGCAATTTCTTTGAAAAAAGATATTTTTGAATACATTAAGTTTTTTATAGGAGTATATAAATATTAGAATTTTCCAACAATCATTAATATTAATCAATTTGAATTTAGTATCGAGAAAGTGTTGTACGATTTTTGTTTAGCCTCGTCGGAATCAAAGTAGGATTTGGCAGATAATAATTTAAATATAAAAAAGCAAAATGCTAATATGAACTGTAGAATTTTTTTTACATAAAATTATGAATCTCCTTTTAAATTTAAAATTATCTAATAACATCAATTTCATGGAGCGCGGTCTCATTTCAGATAACTGCGTTTCGTTGGCAGGTAGTCGCGAGTGATTGATAACGACAACTAATCGATTCGCAGGTAAAACTGGATGTATAAGGCTCGTCTAAGCTTTAAGACATATGCCTAAATGATGAGCCCCCGTAGGATAGAAGGGATAATGCTCTGCCCTATGCCTTTTAGGGTGCGGGGGGAGGCCCCAATAGAGCTTTATCTGTTTCACGTGATTTATTACTTTCGGGCCTCTCGACGATTAATCATAGCGAAAAGTTGATTTCGCTTGTTGTTCCATCGGGTAGCACTGCCTTTTGCCCTTCGGAGCCCTAAAGTACAGAGAATTCCAATTACGTCGACATGCCACCCCCTTACCGCCTTTTACAGGGTGCCTTTTAAGGGCCAAGGCACTCTTTAGTGCCACATACACAATTAATGGTAAGGATCCGACCTCCGGCTGCCTTTCTGACGGAGTAATGGATAATTTCATGCCTGATTACATCCTGAGTAACACTATTTATTCAAACTGAGGGGGAATCATGATAAATTGTTTTATTTTTTTATTTATTTTTTTTTTTTGGCACCCACGATCCTTGATGAAGTTCTCTAGCAGATCAAAAGTCGCCTATGTTTGATGCCTTCATAAATCTCCCCCGTGCCGCTCTGGCGTTCACGTGGAGCCTGATGGTGGTGGAGGTGCACAGGGCAGTTTTAAGAGCTCAATTCGAATTTCGAATGTTTGTTGTTTTTCTGTTTTCCCTTCTCGCGAGTGGCACGAGCCTCATTATCGAACGCTTTATGCTAATAAATTCGGGGGCAAGATTAGTTTTTCGCGTCCCTTTGCAGCTTGATTGATTCGCCATTTTTACATTTGGAGCACCTGTGTATACTACCACTACCCCCACTCACCGTGCTAAGGGATGGAATAAAGAAAAGCAATCAGATTCCAAGAGAAATCCTCTTTTTTAATCCCGTCCTTGGCCAGTGATCACAAAGGTTTCCGTCAATTAACCGGGAATATTGTTTCCTCGGAAATATTTCATTATTTTTGCACCCCCTCAACCCCACACCCCGTTCCTTCCACAAGCTCTTCACATTTCATGGACTGCGCCAGGATAAAGGCTGGCGAAATGAAAAAGATCTAAATTTTGTTCTTCCTGGAATCTAATTACCTTTGTTTGCTTAATTCGAAACGAGGTTTTTTCTCGCAATGCGAAGAGCATAGCATGTGCGCATTTCAAAATTCACTTTTTGCACGAAATGGGCTTATCCCAGGGATAGGAGGGGTTTAGAAAGGTTTTCGAAGAGGATAGCTTTTACGGAAATTCCATTTTGTATGGGTTGACTTTACATGCAGAAACCTTACAGGGTTAATTTATCTTTATCAAAGTCAAAGAGTCCTCGAAATAAAAGAGTTTTTATGAACAATATTTTTGGAACAGAATAAATTTAAGGTTGACTCGTCAAAAACTGATGAAACATTTCAGAAACGTTTTTCCAGACATTTGCCTTTAATTTACCGTAAAATTATTTATAGTAACATATCTGGAAAACCTACATGTATTGTATATACCTATCTACATTTTTTTAAAATCAGAACTTACACTATAAGTCGTTAGAAAGTTCAAACACGTTCTTTTCGAAACTGCAGTTTTTAACTTTTTACTAAATTTGCATTATTTAACTGACAATATTCAACACTTTTTACATTTAATGTTATAAAAATACATCAAAGTAGTAAAATTGAATGCATAATCGTAGTAAACTTTGATGCTGGTAATTAGATAAAGAATTTATAAACGCATTCTTCCGGTTTTCCGGGATGAAAAGAATGAAAGATATTTGTTCTCCTTTTAGAAAAGGAATCAATATTTCAACTAAAATTAATATATGTACAAATTGCCGAGATTTATATTTATCTTAAGTAATGTAATTTTATTCTGATTGCTCTATATCATAATTTGAATGCTATCACTTTCTAAATAAATATCGGTTCGTAATTTTGTTTACATTGTTTTGATTGGAATCTTACTGAAGCTTATGGTAAAACTACATTAAATCAATTGACCAAATGACCTGTTTTCAACATAAATTGATTTCGTCTAATGACGAACCAAAAGACCCAAAAATAATACAGGGCACCTAATGTAATCAACATTTTTGAATATGTACTTCAAAAGGGATTTAAGAGAAGCGCAAACAAACAAAACATATTAAAATTAAATTCAATCTCTGAAAAGTGTTTTGATTGTTAAATATTTATTGGTGAGGTGTTTTTTTTTTGTTTTTTTGTCCGCAACCAAATTCTAATAAACTAACAGCTTAAAATAATCATGTGATAAAGAGATAACCTCAAAAACATCATCATTTCATATTTTGGTTGAATGCAACAGAGAATTTAATTTTTAAACATACAGAATAAAATTTGTATATGTTTGAATCATTGACAATATTTTTCTTTTTTCCAGCATTCATTTTGATTGAATTCGGTACATCTACACTCAACAGGAGAACCTTTTCATGGTTTTACTTTGAATATTTCATTAAAGTATACCCGCTGCAGGTGAGCCACAATCATTTATTCAAAATGTAACTTTATTATTCACGATGATGGCAATCGATGAGTGATAAACGAAATAATTTTCTTTTTTTCGTTAAAACCTTCAGAGTGTTTACCGTTTGGGGTTCAGTAGAATATTAAATATTATTGATTGATTAGTTAGTGAAGGCTCTCTTCGTTTGTGAAAGAAAAGGAAACAAAAGCAAAAGAATATTAGAAAAAAAACTTTATAAAACACTATTTCAAACTTTATGGTTTTTTAAATTATAATTGATGAAACTGAAACTATAATTAATAACTTTTAGTTTAATAATTCACGTAAAGGGCAGCCATTTACAAATGCATTAAAAACTTAATACAGGTAAAAACCAGAATTGAGATAGGTACCATAAAAAACATTTTCATATAGAAAATTTAGTAGATTTTAAAGCTGATTTTGCAGTCTATAATGGTACAAGTGAACGAATGTAAAATTTTATTTTATGCATGTATACAAATATACAACATATTTAATTAAATTCAACTGTTATAAATTTTTATTCTCATAATTTTGATTGTAGCTATCCTACAAATAAAAACAAAATCCTATTATTTTATACATGAAGGTATATTAAAAATTTAAATATAATTATGTTCTTCTTAAGTTCTGCCAAATTAAACAGAATACAAGTTTTATTTTTACTGCTTCATACATATATTGAAATTCCCAATCGAATTAATGATTTCGATACACAAGCATTTACGTATCTATAAATAACAATTCTATCGCCTTTCAATTGGACGGGGGTCAAGAACATTTTAATTAATAACCTACAAATTTACACAGCCTGCATATCAAATTTTAGCTTTCTAAGGTTTTGGGCGTTATATCTTAAAATTTTGGATGTTAACATTATCAATGACTGAATGAGTGATGAAATCACTGAAATTTGCGTATTTATAAAATAAAGCGGGGCTAAAAAAATTCAATTTGGAAGGTATCACTAGTCTGGCGACTTCATCCTATCAAGAAAATTTGAGCACTTCAATTATTATCCAGACCGAAGTTATAATGATTAAAAAATACGCTGAGCTACTGCGATAAAAGGTACGACGGTGCCCCAAGACCTGATTATAACAGTCTTGTGTTTTTTATCAGTGTTCAAGTTCTTAATTTTTAATATGTTGCTGAAATATTAACATAATATGCTGCATATAAATAAGCTTTAACACTAATTAGTCACACTGCATTTATCCATGGGTAAAATCCACCCCAGCCCTTTTTTAATAGGAGTAAGATCCATTTAATTAAAGGAAATACGATTTATGCACATCTACAAGTAAATTGAACTTTATCTAAGACTTAAGTAGGTGTTATTTAAATCTGCCTCTTAGTTCTCTTTAAACATTCCGTTTGAAGTTGAGTATTTAAAATTGTGGAGTGGATATAACTCGATGTATGATAATATGTAATAACCAAATCCATCGCAAAGCGAGTAAATTCAGGCTTAAAAAACACTTTTAATCTTCCATAAATTGAAAATTAAGAAAGTTACAGTGGCTTTTGTAAAGTAGATCATTTCTTTTAAATTTGTGAAATTTTTTTTTTTATATATGCAAAAATAAATTGTTGGTTTTATTATACATATTATACATTATATATACATATATAAATATGCTCTTGTAATGAAAGGTTTGAAAAGTAACGCAGTATTATTTTTAAATTGCATTCTTCAATTATTTATTGCCGCGCAAAGATGGCATGGATTTTACTCAGTATGAATATTACGTAATTTTTAGGAAATGTGACTAAATTAAAAAAAAATAAATCTTGAGGAATACTTCTTAAGACGACATAAGTGGAGTGGGTTAGCATTTCGTCCCCCCCTTTCTGCGTTGACCTCGTAATTATATTTTTTTTCCAAAATTGAGATTATTAGCAAATAATATTGTTAAGTAATTCTGTTATGTATTACCCACTAATAATCTCAATTTTGGAAAAAAATTTAGTTAAGAGGTCAGTGCAAGAAAGGGGACGATTTGCGCCTTGGTCAAAGTTTACAAGTTTCCAGAGGCCCACAGCCTTTCTAGGTCTGTCTCAAGTCCTGCTTTTCAGAAAATTCAAAGGTCGGGGAATGGTTGCGATCCATCTTAAAGTCTTAACAAGGAGTATAAGTGGCATAAGAGGATAAGGGGCATAAGCAGGTGGGATAAGAGGGGGGGATGATACATCAACAGCCATCTTAAACCTAAGGGGCCACTTAGGAAGACTTTTCAATTTCATGATTTCGTTGCTGTTGTTGTTATTATTTATTTTTATCTTCCAAGAAGCGCGCGAATATTTAAATATTTAAAGTTGACCGCTAAAAAGTAAGATTGCGGTATACCAGTGGGTGGAGTTTCTTTCCTTTTTTTTTTTTTTGGCCCACCTTTCTTCTGCGGCCTACGTTTCGGCACTTACCTAGAAGCGTGAGGAAAACCAGATGAGCGCAGAAGATTAATCCATTCCGAGATTTATATTCCAACATTGTGCCATGCAATTAACACCAGGTGGTTCCTCTTATTACAGCAATTTTTCGAATTTTTCTTCTTTCCCCCTCTCTCTATCTACCTTTCTCAAAAAATGCGTTTTAAGCACACATTCAAAATTACACTGAATTGCGACCGATAAGCTCGTTACATCTTCAAGACGTTTTCACTTAAGATTTGGGGCCGGAAAAGAAACGCTCACGGATTTCACTATCAGAAGAAGAAAAATAAGCAATTTCACATCAGACAGAAGAGGGGGCGGGAGGAGGGCTTCTTTTTTGGGGCACTAAAAATGCGCTCCTCCTCGTAAAATACACGGACAGAGCGCGGAGGCGGGGACGTTTTGGGGGTGGGTCACAAGACACACTATTTTTACTTTATATGGGTTTTCTGTGGGCTCGAACTGTAGACTGACGGTTCGAGTGCCAAGAACCAAATTTTTTTCACAGCACGATTATTACAGAAATTTTTTTGATAGCACATAACCGCCAGAACTGGGGGTGGATGAATTGTTTTCATCTGCATAGAACACACATGGGAACGCAACGAACCGGGGGTGTTCCTTATTTTGGGGCCGGTAACGAGGACGTCCAGCAGGAACTATTGAGCACATCGCCTACAAGGAGGAGGAGGACCTTTCCCACGTTTCTTTCCGGCAAAATAAATAAATAAATAAATTATTTTTCGGAACACTCACGACACCACAGTCTTCTGAACTCTGAGACACTTTTGTTTGGGGGGACTGTTTCTTATGTTGACGGGGCACGTCCTTTCGGTTGCGATGTGTTGCCCGAACTGTCAAGGGATGTAGGGCAACGCTGCGTCGCGCTGTGGTGAAGGACCTCCGACGGGAAGCTTTGAGGAGCGATTGTTGCTTTTGGTCTAGGTCAAAGCTTGTGCTCAGTCGGAGCAGGCACCGGAGTCCGTCCCCCCCCCAGTCTCTTCCTGAATATATTTAAATGCGAAATTATGCCCTTTTCGTTCCAGGACTCCCTGGAATCGGGGCTCCCGAAACCGTGCCAGACTCTCATTACTATGGGTTTTGGCATTGAAATCCTCCCGATTCCCGAGCACGCTCAGTTTGATTCGAATTTTTGTGCTGAATGGTAAGTTTCACGCGGCTGTGAGCATTGCTGAATGGGAGTGAAAAATGTTCAAACTCGTGATTTTTTTCCCCCCCGCCAACAAAGCTTAAACTTTGGCGTGTTTGCCCTGATAACGAACGTGAATTCCGTGAGGAGCACACCTTCCCTAATGCGATAACTAAATAACAAGTCCCTTTCGGATTTCTGGACGTGCAACTTGCAATCCAGACCAAGATTTGTTGAACTTTGACTTAGACCTAATCCTAAATGCACATTGCTGAGCTGTGTGTGTGGCGAACAAGTCTATCATAAAAATAAATTTTCAGAGAATTTCAGTCAATTAGGATCAATTTGATTCACTGGAACAGGATTTCAAAGTTTAATTAGGTGCTAACCACAAAACGTTCTTCGTGGGAATATTAATGAGACTTAAGTAAAGCAATTGTCTATATTTCTATGAATTGGCTTTTCCATCCTTTGTGCTAAACTCTGAATGGCAGTTTAATTTTGAAACCCTTTTTATAGGGTTCTGTAGCTAAATAGCCACCCTTCTTATATAGTTTCGGTCTCTCCGTCTGTCTGTATAGCACAGCCCACTCATCCTCTCACTTATAAATCTATTAAGATGAAATTTGGTGTACAGATGGAGATTGATGATTCAAAAGAGCACAAAACCTAGTTTCTTAGTTTACAGTTTCATAAAATATAAATATTTAATATTTTTTTCAGGAACTTGATGTTATTTTAGGTTACTTTAAAAGTTTATAAGGGACTATGATAGTTCAATATAATTTAGATGTGTAAAAAAAAAACTAGGGTTTAATCTGAATACTTTAATATATTGGATGAACCGATTATTTCATTAATGATAAAATGCTTTTTTACTAATGGTGCACTGTAGTTCAAATTGTAATTTAGTTAATCTATTAATTAAATTAATAACACATTTGCTTAAATTCGAATAATTTTCATTAAAAAGAGCAAATTCATTTAATAGTGCCGTGCCATTGATTCTTGTATCTTAAATAGCCACAAATCATTAACATCAATCAATTTTTAAAGAAATAGGCTGTTATTTTATTGTCTTTCTTATTTTATGTTTTGTTTGTTAGTTGTTGTAGTATAATGCAACTACTAATAATAAAACAATTTAGAGATATGATTAAATAAATAATTTGTGCAAATCTTATTTAAGTAGTAAATTGAATGATAAATAATTCGGCAATTCTATCGGTTTTTCTATTAACTCAAGAAATGTGAGTGCGTACTGGTCTTTTTTAATGATTTAATTCGGTTGTATTTTTGTTTTTTTATGTGTGGCACGACATTTCTGCTATTTATTAGGCAATTATTATTTTTTATTATAAAGGCCACATCTCCGGGATGGTCCCATATAAATTTGGTTAAGATATGATGAGTAATAAAAAATGTAAAATAAAAATGTTTTCTAATAATAATCCTTAGATTTTGTTGAATTTTTGGATTGGTCATAAAAACTTGACTGATATAAATATGATTCGAAAAATCTTCGACAATTTAGGTTCTTATGCTGGATCAAACATCTTATAAAATCTAAGGTTTGTAGTTTTGCAAGAAGACTGCATCCCCTTTAAATCACATGTAAATGTAAATGTTGTGTCTATACATTTAAAGGCGTTTTATAAAAAATGTCTAAACGAGGTTAATATTTAAAATGTAGTTTTAATAGGACATTATCTTCTTACGTTTAACATAATATAATATTATACACTGAAAGCCCGAAGAAATAAAAGAAATAAAGAGAAATATAAACCGGCGTAACATTGTTTTTCTCGCCTGTGGGTTGTTTAACCGCCTTTTCATTATAAATTCATGCCACTGCCTTCAATTTCACATTTTTTACTGTGAAAGTTTGGATCGTGAAAAGTGTTTTTGTACGCCCTCCTCGAACACAGAAATAGGCGTGTGTGAGCTGGTCTATTTTACAAATATATGCTCGTACACCCCCATAATTAGCCCCCCTTTGAATAATCCAAATTCTAGCTGACATGAAAGTGTTCGCTGCCGTTGGACAAAGTTAAAATGATTTCCGCTGCCGCAATTTCACTCAAGAGTGCAATTATGTCAATAATTTTCCAAATTTTCCACTTGAAAATTATTTCCACCGAGAAAATTCATTACGTTGGAGTTAGTTTGTAAATGGAAAAGGTACACGTAACGTCATGTTTACAGAAACGAAAGATATCCCTGCCGGGCCCCTCGCCACAAACCTGTTGAAATATACAGGAAAAACCGCCCGGAGGTCCCGGACTGAGAGTGTGGGGACTTTTCCCTGCCACCGGGGAAACCATCGACGTGGCACCCTCAGGAACCTCCACCTGGCCGCAGGGAAAATAATTGCCGAAAATTTGAGCTTGATGCTTAGTTATTATTAATTTCCACCCACGGCCTCAGGTACCTCTGAATAATAAACGATTTTTGTGCCTTCACCTGCGCGTGAATTCTCTTTGTACGTTGAGCACCACACACCCGAAAGGATCGTAATATAATTTTTGCGTATTTTTATCCCCCGCGCGTAATTAAGGGCTAGTTTTCTGCGCACTATGTCAACCGTACCTCGAGCACGTGCTAATGTAAATTTTTAGTATCATTAGTTTACCTTTGAAAGGGCCCTTGTTGCGCAGAATACTTGCGAGCTTTATACGATGAAGTAGGGCGTTTGCAAATGCCCTAGGATCCTTAGCGTTCGGCATTAAAAGTGCTTTATAACTTCACAAAAGGCAAATTAATTACCCTTTTATGAGCCGCTTTATTATTACGAAGTCTTTTGTGATATTCTAGGCGAAGGTAAAAAGAAATATTTCCTGTTCCCTTTGGTCGCCTTTTGTTGCACAGGGAATTATTAATTTTTTTTTTTTGTTTTCCAATTTTTGCTCTAACGCTAATTAACTAGTGCTTGTTTTGACTTTACTCAATTAATTGTCTATTTGACCTCGTGCTTAGAAAGGCCAAGAACCTCAAGTAATATTGTAGGTCAATTTTGAAACCGCACCAACCCTGATTAAATTGCATAATCTTAAAATTAATTAATCACAGCACCCGACAGATTCTGAAGGTTTTCAAAGTGAATCAAATCAATATTGTGCCATGGAAGGTACTGAAGCCATATTTATGTACTAAATTATAATGGATTGTTTTAGTACATAGTACTCAGCTTTCATCATTAATAAAGTTAGGGATCTTCAAATGATTTATGATATATGACATACATATTTACGTAAAAATTGCATATAATTTAAATAAGTATTTAAAGTTCAATAGTGTAGGTAGATACATGGAATTCCGATATAAAAATAAAATAAGTTTGAGGATTCCTCACGGATTTTGATGAAACTTTAAATAAGAATGTTCATTTAGGGTAAAAAATGATGGATATGCAAAAAAAAATTGTCAGTCGTTTATATATTCTGAGATATTTAACTTTAAAGTTCTAAAAAGTGATAGTTTCCATCGCAATATTTCCATGTTCCCAAAATTTTTTTTGTGAAAATTATGGAAAAACCTAAAATTCAAAATATTTCCACCCGACTTCTGTAAAAATTGTACACTTATGCCGAAAATAAAAAATATTGTAGTTTACTTCGGTTTGTCATTTCATAAGACATAAATGTATGCATGTCACCGTCGATATGTCCAAAAAGATATTTATCTTCAATTTATTATTTTCAAAGATTCATAAAAAATGTTTAGAATGCGAAGGTTAAAATGTCTTCAATTTAAGGTATTTATAAAATTCCTAACGAAATAGGAATTCGCAAAAAATCGTGGCGGTAAAATGTCAATTTGCAAAATTTCAAAGTTAAATACGTACATACCTCGGGTAGTATAAAAGACCAACAAAAAATTTTTTTTTTGCATATTTGACCCTGAATTAATACTCTCACAAAGTTTTAATTTTATCAAAATCCGTAAGGAGACTTTAAACTATATACTTTTAATGAAATTAATCTTGAAAAATCTTTGCCGAACATTTTAATATTTTCTTTTTTTAGCAGATATTTCATTTCTTAATGGAAACCGCACCTTTATGGTTGACATTTTAATAGTAATTTCTTGGAAATAATTTGGTATTTCCCAACAAAAGAACAAAGGATCGTTTAACCTTTTACTCAATAATAAGTAGGTTTTATCTTGGATTATTTTCAAGAATTGTCGCTATTTATATGAATTAATAAGTATGTACCTACATATACTTACATATGTATGTATCAATTATTTTGTTCAAAAACAACCTGAGGTGACTCTTTATAATCATTATCAACAAATTAATTGTTTGGTATTTTGCTTCAATTAGGAACAAGATAAGGTTAATAAAATCAGGAGGGAATAGCAAAACCACTTGTTATGCCGCAAAATAACTCAAAAGACGTTTCCACGAACTCTAACGAGCAGATTACGGCTCAAAATCACTACCTCACCTGTTCGACAGGAGAACACAGGTTTTTCCGATGAATTCAATTTCTTAGCAACATCAGCAAAAAAAAAAAACAAAAGGTAAAAGAAACTTTGGAGAAACTCGCCCTAGTCATCGCATTTTAATAAGAAAGCAAGGAGCCAAAGGACTCCATCTTCCCGCTCCTTAAGCGGAGATTGCTCGCTCGATCAACACAAACCATTTTCTCCTGTAAATTATTAAACAATTCGTAAACTTGGGGATTTGCAACTAATAGATAACTGTCGATCCAGATCGGAAAAGTTCTCACGATTTTTCCCCCAGATTTTTCCCCCAGATTTTCCCAGTGCTCCAGAGTCCCTCAGCTCCCGCGGGCGTTGCGTCGTCCGGCACGACGGAACTCCATCCGGGGAGGATGATGCTTCATAGATGGGAATCCTGGGGAGGTAGCACAATTCCGGGGGTATTTTGAGGGACTACCTACAGGAGCAGGCGGCAAGCAGCTCTCGAACGAAAGAAAATTTTCTTGAACTTTGAGTAAATATTCAGAAAAGTTTTCGCGAGCTGAATATCTTAAGTCAATTTAAAGTCGGTCTGCTCTTCGGGAGCGGGCAGATTATTATTGTTGCAAAATTTGTACCATCAGCCTTTTGCTGCCTCACGATTCCCGGTCCCCATTTTACCTCTTCTCTTCGTGAATTTTGGAAAGTAATCTATTTACGGGGAGAGCACACCTCAGCATCTCGATGGAGCCGAAATAAGAATGGGACAAAATAGCGCCTCCGGCATAAAAATCCTAGAAAAACGTAGGTATCTTTTGATGCTGGGACGGGATAAGGGACTCCATCGAAGATTTACGGCCGCAACGGGGGCGTTCGCCTCTGTAAGAAAGTGCAAATTGCTTGAATCGATACACGCTCGAATCGACAACTGGCCATTAAAATGTCCCTGGATGAGTCATGGGATGTAGGGCCGGGATTACCTCCGAGCGCCACCTACTGTCGATAAGCACCTCAATTGGATGCTCATATTTAGCTTCTCGTTCCTGGGCACTGTGTCAACTGCCTCCTGGTTGGGACATGTGTATTTTGTGCACACGGCACAACACTCCACCTACTTCCAGGAAGATGTAAGGGGCTCCGGGAACATTATTTTGTTGGACATTCTGGGCTGACATCGCCAGAAAATGTATCAACAGTCGTCCTATCGAGTTCCATGAACTGGAAGAGTACCTGATAACAAGGATTACTAACGTTACGTAAATTTGCGATTTTATGATGCCACTGGCAGTCTACTCTCCACTACATACCTAGTTGCACCATTTGACAACTATTCCAAAATTTATTGTTGCCCAGATGTGGCCATGTTTCCTGTAATTTATTCCATGGAAAGGCATCGAGAATTTATCCAAAACATTTACCCATGTTATTGCGTTATTTGGTGTTGTACTTGGCCGCTAAGTAGATTCCAGCCTTTTACTTCATTTCTGTTGAAAGACTATTTAAATAGGCTGATAGTCGGCAATTAATGGACCAAATTAATTCACAGACTTAATAAGTATAGGTCAATTGCTTCAATTAGTCTATGATTGTTCGTATGTATTTCACAAATTTTACTCATTTATTTTAACAAATTTCATATAAGAGGTATATTTCACGTGATATCAACACAAATTTAATTGAAAATTGCAAGTAATACCCAATATTATCTACACAAAGACATTATTTATCCTAAAGTATAAATAATTTTATTCTTCTCATGAAATTATAATTTTGAAGTCAAGGAAATATTTCTTTGTTTTTAAAGTTCTCTAATTTTCATTACCCTTAAGGAAATGTTATAAAATTTACTCAAATTTATCAACAAGTGATCTTCATCAAAATTTTTTTATTTTTTTTTTAGAAGGTATTCACCTCGAAAGCTCTAAAATTACTCTGGAAATAAAAGAGGCCGACATTTGTTCCGAATGCCTGTCGGCTGTCAGGAAGCAAATGAAAGGAGGTATCGAGGTGAAAGGACCTACAACAACCCCTAGGTCCATCCTACTTCGGGTATACACTCCCATCTATTAAATCAAATCCAGTTGCTGATTTTCGTTAATTATGTGCCGAGATTAAATTTTATTGTAACTCGATACCCGTAACTCACTCCTTAGTACCTGTCAATTGCAGAGACAAGGTATCACTAATAGAGTACAGAGATTACTTCAAAAGGAAACGAACACGATATCCCTCTCTGTCCAATGATTAATAATATCCATCCTCTTTTCTTCGAGGGACAAGTAATGTGTCAGGTAAATAAATGTAAGCAAATCATCGATATGTTTTTGGTCACCTCCTCGAGAAAATAGTAAGGAAACTAAAGCTATCCTCATTAGTCCAATGAAGTTATTTGAAAACGCGCAAACATACAAAATACCTTTGCTTACATAGCGTTTATCATTTTGACAAAAAACGTTTGCTGTCTCAATTTCGAAAATTAGTTTCTCAAGACATGAACATATTGTGCTGGGTAATGTATTTCTTTAGAATTATGAACGCTTAACATAAAATAGCTTAAAACATATTGAATAGCTTAAGTTATTTACATTTTGTACATTATAATATTGTTATCCTTTACGCAAATATGTTGACCTATGCGACTATGGGACAGAATATTTAAATGGAGCTGTGCCAAATAATTCGAAAAGTCAATTGCAAAACCCAAAACAGTAACTTATAAGAAATTTAGAAATCTCCCTGTTAATAAAAACTGCGCGCGCTTAAGGATTTTGATTTTTAATATTTTATGATTTGATCTAAATTTCAGAAACGCTAAGAACGAAGTTTTAACTAATTCCTTCCAAAAAAGTGCAGCTTGTATTTCTATAAATATTTTTATATTCATTTTTTTCAATGTCTCTTCAACGTTGGTTTTAAATATAAATTGTGCTGTGAGTAAAGTCTGAAACAGTATTTACTAGAATTTATTTTCAATTTCAAATTATCGGCGAATTTTACAAATATCAACTATCAATTTTACAATCCAATTTTACAAATATCAAATAACAGTATTTACTAGAATTTATTTTCAATTTCAAATTATCGGCGAATTTTACAAATATCAACTATCAATTTTACAATCCAATTTTACAAGTATCAAATATCAAATATTTAAAAAAAATCTTACTACCATAACAATATTTACTGAGTGACGATATTGGTTTGTGGAGCACCATCAGAAAGCGTAGAGGGGTCTGAAGCGATATTAGCACCAAGATGAGGCGGCTCTAAGATCGTCGCAATATTTATGTCCTCAGTTTTGGCAGGCAATACACGAGCTGGTGGTACAGAAACTCCTTAATGTTGACGAGGCTTAGATTTCTTAGATTTTCCCTTCCTGTGAGGCCGACGTTGCCTAAGAGCAGACGGAGCAGTTGTGGCCCGGGGAGCCTCATCACCTGGTGAAGGACGAGGCGAGGGCAGGCCAGATGCACGCTGAGGAACCGGTGGTTGTTGCTCTAATGGAACTCCAGAGCCAGAGTCGGTAGCAACTGTGGGAAGTAGTGGAACAAGAGTCTCAACAATGCGGAACAGAAGCGCCCTGACGTCTGAGAATATAGAGATCACAAGGTCGATATTTTGAAGAGCAAATGATAGCCGCGATTTAACTTCAGATAAACCTTTTTCGATACCACGCATAATATCGTTAAGTGTGGGTAAGACTAAAGATGGGTCCATTCCGTTAACACTAGGAAGAAAGCGCTCCGCAAGCTGAGCAAAAGACGCCAAACCAAGAAAGATCTGTCTAAACCAAGTGCGAATTTCATCAATACTTGAGGAGGTCCTTGTGCAAATTAGTATCATTGTTTCACGCAATGTGTCAACTTTATCAGTAAATGAGCTGAAGTCGTTCTCAAAAATTTCGCTAACTTCTCTATCGATTGCATCTTGGCCACCGACCAATCTGTCCGCAAGAGGAAAATAAAAATTTTTAACGACATCCCAGGGCTTAATATTGGCGCAGATATCACATATTGCATGTCTATTTTGGTGAACGTTGGAAACGTTCAAGCAAGAAGCATGGAAGGTGCGCTCGCAAATGCCGATGCAAGTAACCTTCTCATCAAAAATAGGCTGAGAGCAAACCATGCAGGAATCCATGTTAGTCCTAGAAGAAAATAATACGTTTATACCAGAAAGATCTTCCAGGAAATGTTGACAAGGATGAAGGATGTGGTTCGCGTCCTCACTATTAAATGGAAAGTGTCAATGCTCAAGCGATGTGATGCAAAAAGATGGGAAAGGGGATGATAACCTCAAATTCGCAGGATGCAAAAAAAACTAAAATAAAAATTGGCAGACATTAGAGCCTCGGCAGAGGCATATACATAATACTAAGAAATTTACCCTTGAAAGATAGAGCGTCCGGCTGGAAAAGGCGGCACAACAACACTAAATACAACTTCTAGAAAAGGCGTCAGCCTGAAGTGGGTAGACAGAGCTAATCCACAGGAATCGGTCCGAATAAGCACGAGAAACAAAAATTCGTGCACAGCAAACGTTTAGAAATGAATTTAATAAATCACTCGAAATTCCTCCGCAATTATAACACGTATATTTATTTATTAAACAACTGAATTATAAATCCCAGCTACAGCTCACAACTTCTACTTCTTGTTCTTCTTGATTATGAGTTAGGCAATTGTTTTTTATAAATCAAGAAGGGGAGCCGGCAATTTTAAAAGCCCCGTGATCGGGATTTGAAAATTTTTAATGAAACACAGCAGGGGCGTACGCAGAATAAATTTTCGGGAGGGGTTTAAAAAAAAAAGTGTATATCATATGAGGAGTGTCTGTTCAAAAGGTCCTATTTCCATGATAAGCAAATTTTACAGGAGACAACAAAAACTATTTACATTGTTTAATGGAATATAATAATAATCTTTATTATTGTATTTAACGCAGATTAGGCTTGTACATGTACATTTTATTTTTAGTTTTCTACTGTATTTATTTTTTTAAAAAAATTTTCATTTGGAAATAGGACTTTATATGATCGGAATTACCATAAATAAGTCTTTTTGATCAGAATTTTCTAGAAATAAGACCTTTTGATTGGTCACTTTTGGCAATATGCCTTTTTGATTAAAAAATATTTCAATTGATAATGGAATCATTTTATTTTATTTAGGAGTTATAAATACTAATAATAAAAAATACAATTAAAATTATTAATATATTTTATGAATTACACATTATTAATCAGAAATTACACCTCTCCGTCTCTTAAAACATAATTTGTATGAGAAATAAGACCTTTTGGTCGGAACGTCAAACTTTAAGATTTTTTTTAAATTGGATATACTCGCTTTTCGATCAGAATTTTATCAAATATGGATGGGATTTAAGTAACAGTTTCGGGGAAAAAAATAAAAATTCATTTCATTCGACAGGGAAATAGGACCTTTCGAACAGACACTCCTCATATGTCAAATTTATTGATTTATAAAATAATGTCTATTCTTCGCGATTCTTTCACCATCATTTCAACGACTTCTTCACATCGTAGTTCTACGTCTCGGTGAACGTTTATCAGCGCCAAATCGCTCAATCGCTCCTCGCCCGTCTTGCTTCGTAGGTACGTTTTCAGTCAGTCAGTCAGCCACGGCCAAGTGACGTTTCGAAAATTTTAAAAATAATTTTTTCGAAAAGTATTGTTTTCCGCGGAAAAATTTTTGCATATTCACCTTCCTGCTCAATTTTTTATCCAAATCGGTCCACTTAGACATTGTATCCTTTACCGGAAATAAAATTCAATTGAAGCTGAAACTTACATTATGGTTGACATCGACTTGTGATGTCTCCTGCTTTTGTCGTTTCTTTGGTGGACTTTTATCCGGTGATTTGTCTTCTGAACCGAGAGAAGCTGTTTCGGCATTTGTATTTTTTGGCCTAAAATATTAGCTGTATTTTTTCGATGATCTGATCTGGATCTCGAATTTCGCATTGAATTGAATATTTTAAACTGTAATCTAGAGCAAAATTTTTAAACTTGGCAAAAAATTCATCACATTGCAATGATTTTAGCCCATCCAAACTTCAAGTCATGAACTGAAAATTTTATTGGATCTAGTCTTTGACGCAAATTGGTTCTAAATCAATGCAATGTGATGCTCTTTTCACAAAAGTAAAAAGATTTGTTAGGAGTCATTATTTGCAAATTCCAATTCAATACAAAATTTGCCGCGAAATCTGATCCGGATCAGATCATGAAAAAAACACAGCTATTGTATAATAATCCTTAGGAATTTAATTTATTTTAACTGAATAATAATATATTGAAAATATCTTGTTTTATATTTCATAGTACTTATTTTATTTTTAAATTTATGGAAAATTTGTCTCCTTAGGTGACGTAGGGAGGGATCTTAAGAGTAATTTCACTACCTTCCATAACCTCGAATTTTCTTCGGATATTACACTGGCCGTTGAAAGGTGCGTTAGTGTGACACTGCATGCGGCTCTTACAGCAAATGGCACGCACATTTGGGGCCCCAAAATTACCGATAAGTGTCGCACAATTTATTCCATGTTTCCACAATAATCGCCCGCACCGGGCCGCTCCCGGTCCCCAATCAAGGCGAAGAGCCCGCGAACGGATATACGTCCGCTGGCGGCAGTTAGCCCGCACCACTTTCCGGGAGTCGGGAGTCAGGACCCGGGACCCGTGTTCAAGTCACTTGCCACCGATAGACGACGACACCCAGAAGTGCTCGCCGGATAATGGGGGGTCATTTATCCCGGAAATTGCCGGATAAAAGTCAATAATCTTCCTCTGGTTGTAGCTAAGGACCTGGCAAATGGAATGCATAACGGTTTAAGTGCGTATTTTGCGACTCAATTTAGCAACATTCAAATAAAATTGGGTGTAGATGGTCCTGCAGGAGCCGCTCAAATTTGGGGCTGCCGCCACTATCGCCAGAGTGGTACTTGTTGGCGTTAAATGTGCGTAGGTGAAATGCCACTTCGTAAGTCCTGGCTTCCGGGTGCTCTAATCCCTGCACATCCCGGAATTGGGCAGAGATTCAACAAATCGATGGTTATGCAAAAACGAGCTACTGTGATTTTATTAATAGCTCATATGACCGTGGCCTTTTGAGTTTTTAAAATTTAGGTATTGAAAAAATATCGGTGCTAGAGGGGCCGTGAAAATTTACTTTCCTCTTCAATATTTAAAAACATGAAAAATAATTTTGTTTTGCACTAATTCCGGTAGGATAAAGTTAATTTTGAACTCCGAGCCTACCTTCGAGTGAATGAATTTTTAAATCAATTAAATAGGACTTACTTTAAATATGTATGTATGTACATTAGGTGTACCACAAGGTACTCATTTGGGCAATATTTTAATCCACGCCAAATAGGGCATCAAATTACTTTATCTTATCTGAAATATTAACAACTGGTTCGTTCGTTATATTATATTATGTTCGAAATCTTAGTTATAATTATAATATTATAGACTAAGAGATGGTAAACGATTATATTTTCAAATTGCAAAAATAAAATATTATAAATAAAATAAATTGGGACCATTCCAATCGCTTGGCTCGCAATACACTTACATATGAGTTGTTATTTTTGAAAGTGATATATGTCCACTTATTGAAAAATTCACGTGAGAGCTATCTACACGTTAAGATTTAACTGGAGAAATTGTTGAACAGAAACATTCTGGTTCAAAAAGGTAATCTTTTTAATTTTGTAGGAAGTCTTTTTTAAAACTAGAAGTTTTACGATACTTCACCTTTGCGAAACATCAATAAACTTCTTTCGTTATTCTGAGTGGAATTTAAAATGCAAACAACTTTGATATGTTAGGAATATTAAAATATTAAGGTAACTGCCATATATATAAATATACACTGTTTTATTTATATCTTCAGTAATTCCGTGTAATATTTAGTTTGGATGGGATCTATTTTTAAACTGCTAAACTACGAGCCAGCCAAGAATAATGAACATTATTCGGAAAACAAACACACTAAAATAATTTAGATATACTTTTGTAAGACGGGATGGCGGAAGTGCTGTTTTCACACAATAAATTGAATATTTTATCTATCGCGTGATTTTATTGAAACACGGGAACCAATAAAAAATCCAGCACCAATGGAGCGCGTGATGTATACTCACGATATGTTCGATAGATGAATATTTAAATAAGACAAATTATTTCGTGCTGCTAACAAGGAGTAAACTGTTTGAATAGTTTACACAATTGCCCAGCCAAATGGTGGTATTCCCACGGATTATTCACAGGGACCTAATTACATACAGTTGCTCATATATAATTTCTGGATTATACTTTCTTCCCCTTTAATGCCCGGGAAGCTGATTATTCGAGTCCCTGGGATCAATATGTTACAATGAATGATTGAAGAACAACAGCAGATGGAGCAAACTTTGATAATGAAATGGGAGGCAAAAGGGTATCCCTCGGGATCTCCGGTCAGTATGGGGAGTTTTCAGGAAAATGTATTGAGTGAAAATTGATTGTGCACTCAATAGAGGTAAGCTCATCAAAAGAAGTGATTTACCAAAACCCACTCCACCATGCATACTCCTTTTCTTTCTGGTTATTTTTATATCGAAGTTAAGGGTGAGATTGTGCTAAAAGTGGTGCTCTTTTGAAGGTCGAATTCCCTTCTACCACTGAGGAACTCGTCCGCTGTAGATAAAGTTTGAGGAATTAGAAGACTTTGGGCTATTTGATGTTTATTGATTTCACGCTAAAACTGAAAAGCTTCTTCACATTCCGATCAAAAATAAACGAGGGACGACACTTCTACCCGTCTTATTCTTGGATAATAGAAAATTTATATCGTAAAGAACCTTTTGTCTTACAAAAGCCTTTTCTGCCAAACATATTACTGCGGCGGTCCATTTCACTCTATTTAATGAAAACCGAAATACTTGCGGGGATGTTTGACCGCTCATTAAAAATTGATGGAGGATAAGTAATGTATCTGCCACAGAACCCACAAGTGAACCCTTTTCAACTGATTTTAGAACAAGAATAAGAAGGCATGGGGAAGAAGGCGAAAGGAAGTTTTCGGTCACTTTCGCTTTGAAGATGAAAATTGATAATTACGTCAAAGCCGTAGTTCGGGGAATTTTTATTTTTATTTTAAAACCATTTCTAAAGTCAAGCAAAGAGATCGCACGTGTTGAAATTTTTTAAGTTTTATCTATATCCATATTTAAAAAACGCTTTATTTTCACAATTCTATTAATATATTACCAAGTAGAACTGTGCGAATAATTCGAAATTTTCATGGCTTTTAAAATTAAATCTGTATTATTTTAAAAATTTTAGTTTACAAAAATTTATATTATCTTCTCAATCTACATATGTATATCCTATTTAATATTTTTATAGAGGAATCTAAATAAATATAAATAGATATAATTCATGACATTTCTTCAATTTGTTTTTAATTCTATTGTACCTATAATATCTGTACCTATAAATTTACATTAATAAAACAAAAGCCGTATGATGTATATTATTTTAATTGACTTAAAGATTAAATCCTTTATTAAATATGGATATTACCTTTTACCAGCAGCTTTAAAGGTTTTGGCATTCAAAAAGTTTACGGTTGCTTCTTTCGCCAAAGGGCTTAATGATGCCAAATTGGAAATTCAAAACTTGAAATTGAAAGGTCAAATTGTGATTCGTGAAATTTTCAATTTTTTATATATGTAATTTTCATAAGCCAAGAAATAGTCCGCACGTGCCAAAATTCCCATCGTTTTGTCTCTGTGATAAGACAAGGCATGGACCTGATTACCTACCCACAAACAATTCCCATACCAAAAGTACGTCGTCTGCAAGTTCTGTAGACCAAATGTCTTAGAGCTCCTCTTTTATAGACAGTGATGTTGGCATCGATTCCAGTATCACTGAACTGTATAAAAAAAGAGTCCTGGGATAGTCTCAGACCTTTTCCCTTACCCTCAGTAAAAATCAACAGGACGTCGACAAGTCCATTGGCATTACTTAAGGCCAAGAACGAGTTACGTTAGACACTAGCCCAAGACAAGTTGTAGTAAATTGGAGGGTCTTTAAGAATCCTGATTTCTTAAATGGAAGTGAAATCGGTTGAACAAATTACTTTTGGAACTAATTGCACTCCAGATTCTGACGGACCGCCAGGACCAGGAGCAAGTAGTAACAACTTTTAGTATAGGGTCAACAACGAGCAGCGCGAGCAACAAGAAAACCAAACAACAGGAGGATGAGATGAGGGGGATTTGTCCTGGACCGGGGTGTAGTGGATAGTCGTCAGCCGTAGTGGGAGGCCGCAAGAAAAAAAAAACCACTCACTGGCAGCGAAGACGATTAAATCAAAAGATTCACTCAAGAGGACTTTCACGAGCAGCAGGACAAGTCACCCGGAAGAAGAAGAAGCCGAAGAAGTACAAGGGCCTGGAAGTAGGAAGCCAGCGATAGAGAGGCTGTTGGGCGCGGCCACCAGGGGGATGGGACTATTTGCGGAGCCAAAATTGGAAGGTCAAGTCTGACACTGGGGGCAATAAGAAAACTTGCCAAGATGATAAATTGAAAGGACGAAAAATGAGGCAAGCAAATGTGTCGTCCGGCATGTTTCCGGGGAATGGGCGGACCCTTAAGGGCAAATGTTAGACATTAGCAACACACTGACGCGTTCTTCGCCCCCGCCTCCCCCTGAAACTGTTCAAGGAATTTTTCAGGATCTTTCCTCCCTTGAGGGAAAGTTCTTGTTATGTATACATACATATATATATACATATATACATATATATTATTTTTTTCTGTCTTCGCCCTTCCCACGATTACTTCAGCCCTTGGTGGAGGGCAAATATTTCAGAAGCAGCCACCCGAGTTCGCCTTTAATCTACAGCAGGTTAATAACGAAGTGGCAACCTTTTCCAATTCTGAAACATTCTCAGGGGTCAGAGATGAAATTCAATTTTTCACTAATCCGTCCATGTCTGATGTCGGCTTAAAACCTTAATTTTGTGGCTTTAAGCCGACAACGAGGTTACACTCCCCCGTGCGTCTCTTATTCTCTTCTCGTCCCCTCTGATACATCTTTGCAATTTAATTCTGGGATAGAGTTCCATCTTCATCTTGGCTGCCAATCTTATTTCCTCCATTTTCACAGGCAATATCCTTTGTGCTGCTGATTAGGAAGGCAGAATGCAATGCACTTTCGATTTAGCAACATTCTCCCGGATCTGTTCCTTATATTCCCGGTGAGCTGAGCAGAGCTAATTTCACCTGGCTGCTCTGCCTATACCTCAGTATCCAAAATCGTCCATCTTGGCCTGCACCAGCACCGGCAGGCAGACAGGAGCACCCAGGGATTCGGTGGCCCCTCCATCGGGAACTGGATCCCAGCAGACAGGCTCCTGTACACGTACCTAATTTGTACATCCCTGCAGCAGGCACTAATAGCATCCAAGATTCAATCTGGCAATTTCGAATGAACGATAACAATGGGGAGATGGATGCTCCTGGAAAATTGTCGGCCTCCTTGAGTTTAATTGCTTTCGCATCGGCAGAAATCTGAAATGCCCATCAGGACTCTTCCTGTCTGCCACGATGATTCCTGTATTCCTCCTGAGCGAGTCTCGTATTTGTTTAGTCCCGGGATCGATGCGTTCTGCGTGCCCGAACATTTATTATTGCTACTGTATGAGTGTTATTCTGGGCACATCACCCTGCTTCACTCACCCTGTGACGAATTGGGGACACTTTCAGAGGTGGATTAGATTTTTCATCCCCATCCCCAAGTACCGAATTTGAGGAATCATTTAAAGTGAAGTAGTACCTGAACTCGACTCGAGGGTGCTATTATTTTGAGTCCCATCGGACTGATTGAGTGGGTGAGGGTAATGTGTTTCGGGCGAATGATTCGCCTTTTGATTGCTGAGGTGTTTTCCTCGTTTCTTAACGTACGAAGGGAAGGAGTCCTTTGGTATCCCAAACAATTGTGGGAACCAAACAAGTCAAGAATGAGTCGAATTGCTGCAGGGGTTTTCTGCATGCCAAGGGAATTTCTTGTGGTATACCCAAAATGTCTATCAAGAAGTAATTTGTAGATCGGCACTTTGAAGGCATTTACAGAAGGTGTAACTTAAAAATGGCATCAACAATTGTTCGGAACACAACATTTTACAAATTTCGGTATTTTTAACTTTTACAAAAAATAGCGTTCAAAATAATATCAAGGTCTGTTTTCACTGTAGTGTGTGCCTAGACTTTGTAATCTGATATTAGAATTTTAAAACGATGTAAAATATTTTTGAAAGGTTTCGTATAAAATGAAGCTATTTCGTATAGTTTATTTGCTTTGAAAAAGTTAAAAGCAGTACTTCCTTAAGGACTGATTTCTCAATAGACTGAGAACATTATTATTAAAAAAAAATCAATGGTAAGAATGTCACCATATATACATAAATATAAAACTAATCTATTCTCTTTACATAACAACTGAATTTTTAAACGCCTGTACCTACTTGAAACAAATTTAATTTTGGAGATATCACTAATTGAGCATTGGCCACAAACAAAAACGAATTTGCTGAATTTTTTACAATATGAGTATTATTCATGTATTAAAGGTTAAAATTCTTTGCAGGTTAAAATTGATGGTGATTTCTTCCGAGGTTTTTAATTTTAGTTTTTTACGCGTAATGACTCTCCAGTATTAAAAAGGAGTATTGAATTTAATTTTCAGACAAATGTTCATTTATTTACATACATTACTGAGAAATTTCAATCTGATTTTTAGCTGGAATTACTATGAGCTATTTCTAGTTACAAAATCTTGTGAAAATAATTACTTTAGAAAGTAAGGTACTTTTGTGAAATAATTTTTGGAAAATTATTTTAAAATATGGAAATTTCGTAAATGCTTCATTATTTCGATATTTTGCCATCGTTCTTGTTCTTCTGACATTCACCAAACCATCAAAATTTAGCGCTGCTCAAGTACATACCACTCGCTCTTATTAAAATTCTCCGACGAAAGTCATTAGCGCTTGTTAGAGTCCCAAACCACTTTCATACCTCCTGGGTATGCGAAAGTACACATCCTCGCCGAATTACAGCCGTTGGTACAACTTTTCCGCAAATCATACGAGAGCGCTTTTGCAAAATAATTCAGATTCCTCAGCGACAGGGTGTACCACCCCCGTTCTGCCGTCCCACAGGAAGCGACGAAGCCCAGGTACAGGAGGAAGCTTGGTGATAATTTCAGTAAAATTACATATACATACCACCCGTGCTCACCTTCGGGCGAAATTGGACGAAATGTTTGGAAAAAAGAAATAAGGAAATTTTATGAAAATTCACCACTGAACCGTGACTTTGTTCAGATTTTCTGTGACCTTTTGTTGAAGAAGTAATTTCGTTCTATCAAGCGAATCGCTTATATGCTGAAATGTCGTCATAAGCCCAAGTGAAAAGAGTTCCACCCGCTCAATTTGTCACTCAAACGTCTGCCGGAATACTTCCCGAATCCCGACCCATCCCTTCGTTCATCCAAAAGGAGGATGTTTCAAGACGATACTCGTCCCGGATTCTTGAAAAATTTCGGCAGCCCATATAGCTGTGGGATTTGTTGTTATGCTAGGGCGGCAAAACGGGGGAAGAAAATCATATAAATTGGCTCCTTTTGGTATGCCACATTAATCAGGCTCTCGGAGGTCCTGCCGCTGACAAAAGGCACCGACTGGAAGTCCGCTCCAGGGATTAATCGATCTCAATACATCGGCTGCACTTAGGTCCCTCTATGGCCACGAATTATTACGTAATTAACAGTCGTGAAAGGCGGCTGAATGAAGGCATGACTGCCGCTATTTGTGTTATAAATCGGTGAAAGCGTTGACCCCGATTTATCGGTTCCATTCAAACGGGCGACAGAAATTCGATATAAATGATTTAAATTGCAGCGTGGGTCTGTAATGGAAAGCTATCAACTAAATAAATTGCACTCAAGCGACCCTGCGAACCCGACAACGGCCAACTCAGGAACCCAAACATGATTTATTACACCTGGTCTTCGCGAATCAGGCTCCTTTAAGGTGCTCGCTGCCATGGAGTCGTATTGTTCCAGAGTTCCACCATTTCTGTCGCCTGTGGGAATGTTTTCGACTACTCTAATTGCTGTCCGACTGCAACAGAAAACGACACAGAAAACGACACAGAAAAGTGCCAATCTTACCTTGCGACAAAGAATCAAAGGTAAAAGCAAAAATTTTATAAAAATCACTTTTTCATACTTCAGTAGCAAATTGAAAATCAGATACCCATAATTAATGTTGCTACCTTAAACATGTACATATGTATATAGTATCAATTTTCATGGAAACTCCTTGAAGCTGAGAAGTTTTATACGATGAATTTTTAAAGATGAATTCCCTCTTATGTTTGAAAAATTTATACCGGAGATGCGGGTTACTTAGCTACGTTTTTCCTGTTTTTTTTTTAGAAAACCCCCTAAAGTAAGGTTTATAATTAATTTCTTAGTATTTTAATGGTTATATTTGATAGTTGAGGATAGTAGCTAATTAGTAGGTAATAATGTTTTTTTCTCAAAAACATATGTCTCAATATATGTACAGGGTGTTATGCTGAGGTCTGAATAGAGATACCTATATACTAGTCGATTCGACATGGTCTCCTGATCAAAGTATGTTCAAATACCCCGCGAAAATTCGGTCCATCACCATAAATCGCAATGGAAAATTTGAAGAAAAATGGCAATTTCCTTGCCTAAAATCTGATTTTGACCCTTCGTTTTACCGATTTTTAAAATGGAAAATGTTAATTTAATTGTTTTCGTGAAATCAATTAATTAGGTATACTTAATAACATACGTTTTTGAATAATAATTATAGCTGCGTTCTATCCATCGAGTTCTGGCTCTAATTCAGCACTTTATACATGGAAATACAACAACAATTCCTAACCCAGATATTTATCTGGTTTTTGATCAAAGAACTAAATAATTAATTCTAAATATTCTAATAGAGGCGGTGGTGTAGAGTTTTTGTTCCGCAAATATTTTCGCCGTGACTAGAATTTTAAACTTTTTGAAAAACCAAGGAAAATTATCCTTACCTAATTTATCACATCCAATCGTCTCCAAAATAATACTTCACTTTTAATTCAAAATAAAATCGGTAATGCATAACGAGACCCGGAACGGATGAAAAAAATGAACCATGGCGTGGTATTAAATTTTATATAAGTAGGTACTATCGTTGTTTTTTAATATTAGGATAAGGTGGCAATTGTAAGACATAATTGGCTCCTCAAATTTCGTTGAGGTGATTCATCGGATTAAAATGGTTTAGTCTTCTATAATCTTTAAGTACCAACAAGTCGTTTTTCTGATCCCTCTGCGCTCGCCCTATAAACCGCTCGATGCAGTTGTTTTTAATTAGAGCGAGACACAAATTGCTGCTAATGAATGAAAATTGCATAATTACACAGTGGCGCCCGGTGTGCGGCGTATCGTCCCGGGAGAGACATTTCTTGGAGCTCTAATCTCTTAAAAAACAGCTTAATAGTCGTGAGGTGCAGCGATGTGTAACACGCCGAAGCACAAAATCCTGCACCCAGATAAGAATTTCACCCCAAATGCAACCGTGTTTTAAGGGCGCTCTTTGCTCCCATTAAACACAGCGAAAACTGCAATTCTGGCGCTTTCATTTTTGAATTTGTATTTTTTATTTTTTTTATTTTTTTTTAAAAACCTCCGCCTTCCGGTTCTAATTATGAACAAATTGAAGTGGGAGAAAAAATTGTTGAGCGCTTGCACATCCACCGGAAAACTTAGGGTAAAAATTAGCTGCTGGTTTCAGGGATGCTGCAGCCGTTGCTGCATGGACCTGTGATGGAACCGTTCTGCACTCATGATAAGGCTTTTTTGCAAACTCACATCAACGGGAATAGCGCGGATCCTCTGCTCCATTGCTTTTAAAATAGCATGCAAATTAAGGACTAAATGAGTGCACCGATGCAATTCAATTTAGTTTTGACTCAAGCGGTTCAACATAAAAAAAAGACATATTATAAAAACGTAAAGATTATAGTTTCTGTTTCAATGGCGGAAATAAATAAATATTAAGATGAACCCCAAACCCAACCACGCTACTAATTAATAAAAATTAAATACCATTCACATTTTTTTCTTTCAAGTGAAACACATTTTTGTCCAGATTTTCTAACCACGATTACTCTTCCACACCAATATAATTTTTAAGAAAAACTCTTCCTTAAAAAGGAAATATCAAAAGTATAAAATATAATCGTCTCTTTCGCCGAATAAAATAGGAGAAAACCTTCAGAAACCTATGAAAACAAAACTCCCTACCCCTTTTGTTTTTTTTTTAAGCTTTCCAACATCGGTTTAATTTGGAAGAATTCTGTGCCATGTACCCGGTGAACCACAAAAGCTCAAATACTTTGGCTCCTTTCAACCCGAGGAATGTAGCTCTCTTCTATAACACTTTGCAGGAATGACCCTCTGTTTGGTAGAAAAACAACATTTTGAACAAAGGAATACCAACAGAGGGCGCAAAATGGGGGAGAGTTATTGAAATATATATTTCGATCATAACGATATCTGTGGTTAATGGCAGGTATAAACGTAATTCGGAATGTATTTGTTATACTACAGAACGGAGGAGATATATATTTTTTTTTTTTTAAATACATACAAGAAAACTACTTATAAACGAAATGAAGGATTTTTATTATACCTACTATCTACACCCAGAGAAAAATGGCATTATCGAAAATCATATCGAATCAATGTTAATTAACACGATTAATTCATAAGACTCTCATTTTAAACTATCATTATACCACATTTTTGATTGGAAATATTAAGTCAATTGAAAAATTTGAATGTAAATATGTTTAAACATTTACATATTATTTCTCTATGAAATGAAAAATCATAAAGTGTCACACACAAATTACAGAGAAATAAAACCAGTCTATTCATTCCATATAACTTCGTTAAACCATTCAATATAAGTCACATGTAAAGTTTTAAGTGGCAATCTATGAGCAATATATTTTGTAAACTATAGCTCCTAAGTCGAACACAAGGATAATGCGGAATGGGGTATATGGAGTGGGGATTTGGCGAACGGGAATGGGGAATGGGAAAGGGGGATTCTGAAAGGTCTTGAGGTAAACTCAAACAGCTATAATAATTTATAGTACTCTTTTTTGTAAGGTCTTCAGCTTTATCTCCTTCCGATAAGAATTTATCATGAAAAATTTAAATTGTCATATATATAACCTCAAACGGTTAAAACAACAATCAAAGACTCTCTTTTGTTGAAAATTTCTAAGACCAATATTCCATCAAACAACTTTTACATCAATCGTAAGTTAAAAAGTAATATAACCTAAATAATACGAGTATTTTCCTGCTTTCCATTTTTCCTCATACGATAAATTTTCACACCAATTATTTTTTGCTCAACCTTACAATTATAATATGATATGGTTCAGTCCCAGTATATTAATAAGTATTGTCAGCTGAAAATCCAATACTAAAATCCTTTTAATTTTACGGTTTTTATTGATATTCGTATTCATTTTCATTCATATTATTTTTGGGACATAATTTCAGTTCGCCGGCCTTGATGTCAAAAATCTCTGCTGCGTTAATTAAAATCGTTCGTCGGGTATTTGCAGGTGGAATTTAATTATTGAGCGAGTAATTACTGCAAACAGCTCTTGGAAGGGAGAAATTTTTCGAAATCGTTGTAATTTCGCTAATGAGTGTATTCAAAGGGAAATAGACTCAATCTCCTCATCGGGTTCTGGAATTGCTGTCTTGTCGGGTTCGCAAAACCCAGGGCCCTGCGGCTAGTGAATTCAGGTGCAAATGAGAACCTCCGCAATGGCCTGAGTATACGGTGAAAGGTTTGTGGGATGCCTCCCTTCCCACCCATCCCCAATTTGAATATTATCATTCCAAAGTTGAAAAGCGAACAAATAAAGTGGAAAATAATTCACCTGGTAAAACTTTAAAAGTCCCAAAGGAATGTGGGAGACGGGGAAATGGGCCAGGTCGACCAGGTGGGCCGGCCAGGTCGAATGGGAGGAGTGGGGTTTCGGGCACGGGATTCCTGGAGTGATATATTACGGCTCCATCAGCTATTTACTCAACATTCAAGCCAACCACTTGCAGGTGATAAATTTTCAGGCGAAAGTTTTCTTTTGTGTAAGGGGTAAACCGAAAAGTTTGCCCGAAATTATATCCCGGAGCCATTCAGGCCCTGAGGAGGCCCACTCTATATAAACTTTGAATCCAAGCGAGCCGTTTTCTGCCCTTTATCCTCCATTTCGCTGGCGTTCCCATCGTGTAACGTAATTTGCTCTAGTGGAGGCGCGCAGCAAATCGGTCGCGAAGATTTATTATCTCCGCGCCGCGCACCACAGCATCTTCCATGTACCAAAAGAGTGACTCCTAAAAGATTGAAATTCAAAGGGCGTTTTCATACACTCCGTCGACTTCGAAGACGACGACGACGACGACTCCGTCGAATCATCTGAGGGCCGGATAATAAAGGCTGGATTGGGTAATCTCCCTCTACCGACATAAACTCCTCGATTTTATTTGCATTTGGAAACAGTATTGCGGAAACTTAAGCCGTCTTTTCCGCTGCTTTATAGTTCCACATAGTTGATGAGGGTTGGATGCCGCGGAAATTTGCGCGGACGGGGGCGGATCCTGGGGCACCCATAAAAGCCGCGCACAGTTTAGCGAATATGTCAGGATGAATGCGCCCCGATATTGGAATTCTTTTCCTCCGCGGCAAGAACGTCTAAGCGGAGCTCAACATAAAATGGCAAAGAGCTTTATTCGATTTTCAAGAAGATCGTTTTTCACGTTTCGCCTGCCATTACAGGAAGATAGTAAAAGCATATTTCCTGCGAATGTGCTTCCGTTTTCGGGGAATTAACTCACATGGACCGAAACGAGCTCGCTGAGGGTATGAAAATGCATCTTTGAATGTTATTTTAAATCGTAATCTATCATTGTCATGGTTTTAACATCAAACTGGTTTAAAATAATTCCAAAGCCTTTCTTATAACAATTTTTTTAAATATATTCTACATATGTTAAAAATAGCTAAATTGGATAATAACAAACGATTATTAGAGATCTTATGGTTTTTGAATGAAAATGAATACACAATTCAATTCTAAAGAAATACATTTCAATTCCTATTCTATGCTAAGAAAAAAACGTTAGTAAATTTAATAAAAATGGCAACCAAAATTAGGTTCGACCAACAAAAAGGACAAGTTATTTAAACAAAATCTTTATACAAACGTATTGTTTGCTATGTAACGAAAATAATTTCGTTAATTTCAACCTGGATTTTAATTTGATTATAACAGTGTTACTGGTTATCCTCTTGGAGTTTTTAGCAATTCAAAAAGAGTTTTTCTAAAACTGATGTATTTATTTATGCTTAAACAATTAAACGTGGTTAATGGTGTCTATATTTAAAATTGCATAATATGTATAAGGTAAACAAAACCAAAAACACGGAAATATTATTTTCAAATCGGCAACAAAACTTCATAAAACAGATATTATCTTTTAAAATTGTTTTAGAATTCTCTATAATTTGTGCCTTAATTTTACTCTTGTGGAGATTTATCTTACATGTTTTGTATTTCATTTAAAATTGATTAAAATAAAAAATATATATTTCGTAAAAACAGTGTTAGATAAAAACTTCGCAACAGGAGCTTATCCTGTTCAACAGACACCGCATCGGCAATAAACAACTCTCTCGAAATTGCCGGCAATTTATTTATTTCCCGCTCCCAATCGCATTATGCAGGAATTCCCAGTTATTCCCGGCTAATGTCCGGGATTGATTTCCCATTAAGGCTCCCTGCCACAACTGAAGCCAGTATTAAAGCAGCCTCCAGCAGCATAGGTTCCATTTTTCTAGGCGCAAATAACTCAATTACCAGTCCGAATCTTGCGTATCAAGCACGTTCCTCCAGCCCTTCTGGGAACTTCTCATTTTCCGGAACCTTCGCCAGCCCTTAAAGGCTGGCTGCTCCCACCGCTTCCTGGGGGATGAGAGGCGTGGGATTCACCCCATGGGGGTGGTTCTAGGTGCGGATATAAATTGTATGGAGTAATTTATCACGTACAAAAGTAAATCATCGGTAAAATTCGTTTATGGGATAAATTTCGGTCCACATTTTTCTCTGATATGAATTATCAAGTGAACCGGAGTTTAACGTATTTTTCCTTGATAT
This sequence comes from Machimus atricapillus, assembly GCA_933228815.1. Lineage (NCBI taxonomy): Eukaryota > Metazoa > Arthropoda > Insecta > Diptera > Asilidae > Machimus > Machimus atricapillus. Next base: position 13,144,844 of record OW121785.1, read on the forward strand.
AAATCACATTGTCGAAAATTTATTTGACCTTGGAGGATATTTTAAAAGGGCTCGGTACTCAAACCTACTCTGGTAAGGTTCGCGGAGAAAGTTTTTGTTTTCACCTCAGTCTTATGATGTGTGCCAGAATTCGCTTCATATTTTTTTTTTTTTTTTTATAATATAAATCATTTGGGTCTCTTTTCTCCGCCAGTATTTTCGCCGTTCGTCATTTTTTATTAGTAATTATTACTCCCACTTTCGGCCAATTTATGGCACCATGAATGAATTGTGCGCGAAGTTAAGGGGATTTTGAGTAGGAGAAAGTAACGCATTTTATTTCTGAAAATGTACCAGGGAATTATTTATTTACTTTTCACTTTTTTAACATTTTTTCGTGAATACCAATAATGTTAAGGAAAATTGAGAGGATAGCAAGTAATTTAATATTGATATATCGCAAAAGTGGAGATTTTCATTTAATTTACCACGCTATAAAATATTTTTTTAATATAATATTGTGCAAAAGCATTTTTGAATACACAGGGAAAAAATGTTACAACATTAAATGATGCGTCAACTAATTTATTTTTAATTTTTGATTTGTATGTTTCGATTAAAATTAACTCATTATTACAATATGTGGATATCCAAATTATCTTTGACTTCTTAGATAATTAAAATAATTAAAAAAATAAAATTGATTTCATGTTTATTTACTAAACTTTCTTAAAAATCAAATAAAAGAACAGGATTTGTTTCTTAACAATTCTCTCAAGGTGAAGTTAACATTTTTGAAAAACCAAGATAAATTTACAAACTTTTGAAAGGTATTTTACTCTTATCTAGGAACATAAAGAGTATAATACAATATATGTATGTATACGTATAAAAGACTCTAATTTTAAAATATAATCAGAATGTCCACCCACGAGTAACTTAAATTCAAAAAGACATTAGTTCAGCCCACTAGTGTAAAATCCAATTTATATTAAGATACTTCTGTTTTATACCCCAATAATTCTTTAGGGTACCCGTCTGCCACCTACGCCTTGGTTGAAAATAAACTGACTCGAAAATTCCCAATTCTGGTATGGGTGCAATCATCAGTTTCCGGCAGGTAATTACGTTAATTAATTGATAATGGATCTGCGAGAGACTTTCAGAGAAAGATCGAATTAATTGGGTTTTCCTGGGCAAAAATCGAATTCACAAAGCAACAACGATACAAACCCTGTGAAATTATGTAATACATAAATGCCGAAAAGCAATAATCAAGTAAAGTTCATTTCGCAGTCGATTAGTGGAATGGCGACACTTCATTAATAGGTTAAGGTTAGAATATTTGTTGCAGAATTCATTTCCAAAAATGTCCTTTTCCTGAATTATCCTGAATGGCAGTCTGTGATGGAATTACTGAAAATATGGCATTATTACATACTTGCCCAATATTGGCAAGGGCTTCTCAACTTCTTAAGAGCGGTCGGCGGTGCGGGAAGCCAGCATTACATAAATAATTCATCTTCTCTTCGGGAGATCCACCTAATGGATTCCCACAACCAGCCCTTGCACGGCCCTGATCCACCTGTTTACAATGAAGGGTACCACTTACCTGAGATTTCTCGAAGGTAACTTTCGCAATGGGTTTTCTAGCACACGGGAAAGCTTTTTAGACGTTATCCCGAATTCATGTCGGGCGTTAAAGTGCTCATGTGGCTGGCTCGGTGCTCCTAACGCTACTAATTCAGCCAATTGAATCTGTTTCGATTAAATTTTAACTAATAAGATGCATTAAGGTATTCGACTTTTAGCCGCTTAACACCCTCCCGCACGCTTCCGTCTCAAGCCTCTCGGATCTTGTTTCTTTGGAGGCTGTGTCCCAATCTAAAGTACAGCAGCCACCAGGACCTTCTAGCACTTCCTATAAAAGTCTGATTGGGACTGGTACTTTGAGTAGGTAAATCGGATTCGCTGTAAGGATTACTCAGGATTACCGTGAGAGTTGTTAGATTTAAGTGGTTGTAGGAGAAAGTAATTAAGTCTTCCACTTGTGTCTGGCTATGGCTAGAATAGGCGATAGGGAGGAATTAGAATTTTGTTAGATACCTACCTACTTTTAAAGACACCAAAACGTAAATGAAGTCATATTCAGACTAAAAGATGTGATTCAACAAGAATTTTTGAAAATCAATTTAATTGTTATTTCTTCTTCTTTATACTAATGTAATATTATGTATAAATAAGACAGTTCCGTGACTTAAAATTTGTATTTAGCCCTTAAGTAAGAAATTAAGATCGACGTATTTCAAAATTTTTCGACACTTATCCCGTAAGGATGTAAAATAGGGGATGAAACTTTATATGCGATTTCCATCTAATGTCTAAGGTTAAAATTATGAAAGTTGGTATTGGTATAGGATTGATTTTCCCAAAACCCTGAAATAATTTAAAACCAATAGTCTTAATAAAAAATTATAAATCTCTAACTTTTACAATAACGGACTTCCCCATACAAACGTTTTACTGGAGCTCCTTTGAGAACTAAATTTTTATTAATTTTGTTAAATAATACAGTATATTTATAATTTTTGTTTTCTTCTATAGAATTAAGATTGTCAATTCCTTAACGAAAATGTATACAACTACCTCCCGGCTTTGAAACAAATATTATTATAATTATTATTATTTCGGATTATTTTTTTAAAAATAATTAAAAATAAAAACTTTTCAAGTATGACTCAAATATCTAATCTAATGGTATAAAATTTTTCTAATTTAAATTCCTTACTAAGTTACCCTTTAGGGGTGTAATTGTTAATGACTAATTTATTGTAATAAAGTCATATATTTTCAAAGATTTGCTTGAATCTTGAACAGGACAGATAGTGGTAGATTTAAATAATTCTCAAGTTAAATGCTACTGAAATATGAAATATCCATCAAAAATTTAAAAATTCTATTCAGTTGGACAAATTCACAATATTGTAAAAGTTTTTACACTTTCTGCAACATCTCGAAAATTTCGAATTCAATCCGGTCATAATGATTTTAGTTTTTGTAGCATTTTCCGTCTCATTATCTGGGTAAATATGAATTCAACAGGATGCCCGGTGCCCAATATCGAGCCAGACGGGATGGCCCCATAAAGATGATCTAGAGCCGTATCCCGATACACAGGAATGCACAGGAAGAAAGAGAGTAGCACCCCCTGGAGGTGAATATTTTCCATAACTTTGGAAAGTTTAAAACAGCGTAAAATTGCACCACTCCCGGACGATTGTTGCCCGCCCCGATACCTTTATTGCAAATGCCAATATTAGGTGAAATCGCGTCAGAAGGTAGTGGGTTACGTCTGTGCTACGGGAGCAAATAAGCGCGGGAAGGAGTCCCGGTCCCGTCCCGGGATAAACATTTCAATATCTTCCTCTTTTGGGCGCTCCCGGAGAAATGAGCGCTACTTTGAATGGAATCCATTAAGCCATTACCTTGTTGTCTTGAACTTTTCCAAAACTGCTCCCGACTAGAACGGAAAATCCTTGAAAGTTTATCTACATGGGCAACAGCACCGTCGTCGGTTCGGTCGGGAAAAAGAGGGATAAGGGGAGGAAAACGACGTAAAGAAAATACTTGCACAGGGCGAACACACTCGGGTAGTTCGCTTCCTGTTGGAGAGGAGCTCAAAAACTGTAAAGACTTTATTACGAGACCTGCTAAGTCTGAATCGGAAAATAGGTCAGGAAAACGTCGGATGTTTATCTTATTTAGAGCTTCGGAACTTTGATGTTGGCTGGTTTCTTCCAGCCCCCGCCTACGCCCGACGAATTAAGGGTCCTTTCACGTAGAGTGCGCCGCTTTGAAGTGACACCCGAACAGTCGCAGCGCCCACTTCCAGGCTAAATAATTTAGACGGTGAAAAACAGCCCCCCTGTAGCCCAGATCGGTCACAGAACGTACCTACGAAGTTTTTCTCATTTTTTCATGATTTTTCGCGAAAGAAATCAGGAGACGCATACATAAATAGGCCGGTTCCCTTCACCTTCACTAGATTTACCACCCCCTACGACTTTCAGTAGAATTCTACTCCAATCTTTGACAGAATTTATGATACCTACGTAATTCTTTAAAAGTATTGCGTTATAAATCTATTAAATTTCAACAAAAAATTAATACCTAGACGCAAGGACAATACTAAAAAATACCCAAAGCAATTCTCTAAACATTTCGCTATAAGATTCAGTGGCTAAATGTGTGATATTGCCATTTGTTTTTCATTAGAGAGATTTTTTTGTTCTACGAAATATCTTAATTTTGGTATAGGTACCCGACGGTGGAAAATGCCAGGAAAATTTTATCATTTTCCTTGTGATTAAAAAAAATTTAAAGAATTGGTTTCATTTTTTATTTGTTGGACATTTAGAAATATAAAAAAGGATATTTTCTTTTACGTAATAGTTGTTATTTTTTAAATATTGTTAATTCTGGTAAAATGTGTTACAAAAATTCGTACTATTGATGTTCTAGGAAAAATATGGTAACCCTAGCCCAAAACCCGTCTGATGACGGACTCTCGCGCTAGAGAACCGGGAAAAGTCCTATTTAATGGTCAATCCTGTCGTGTACTTGGGAATTGATTTTCCTTGCCCGTTCCTGCCAAGTTACAAAGTAAACCACACTCCTGGACAGAGTTTTTGGCCAGTCTGGTTGGCTCCATTTTAGTCGGTTGGCTGGTCGGTCCATACCCCAAAAACTCGTTCCCGGTCATTCCCGAAACTACGTGTTGCACAACATTCAAGCGACCAGTGACCAAAATCACGAAATTTTACGTGCTCTCTACGCATACGGGGGTGGTTCAGAAGAGGGTCCCGGGGCTTACTTTATGGCAATACCATTAGCAGTTCTAAATGGTCCCCGGGCTCCCGGATGACTCCTGTGTCCGATTACATAATGAAGGGATGGCTGCTTGTCAGATGCAGCGCGGTGTAGCTGCAATGCAGTTGGATACTTGCCATTAATGAGATACCCACAATAAGTAAACGTCCGTAATTGCGCTAGAAAGTTTAAGCGTGCGAGTTTGTTTTCCATTAGCAAACTTAAATTCAGTTGTGCACTTGCCCTCTGCAGACATTCTGCCACTGCCTGCTTGGTCTAAATCCCCCCGGACCCTCTCTAGAGCCCAATGGAACAATGTTTTTCTTATTAGGGCACTGTAATGAGACAGCCGCCCAACCGGCTCAACAACTTCAAGAAACTTCCGGACTTACAGACTACTTTAAATTCAGCTGACACTTAGACATGGTTGTCAACTTTTTAAGACGGCGGCAATTTCTATAAGTTCGTTGAAAAACTAAAATCCTTATCATAAAATGGTAAGAAAAATTTCATGAAATCGACCAGTTGACATCCTACACTGTTTGTTTCAGCACACAATTTTCTAAAGGTCAATCTCAATCTCAATAAAAATAAATTTCTTCATAACTTCTTCCATCTTGACATATGCCCATTGACATTGACCGGATGGTATTTTAAAAACAGGAAAAATAAATAAAGCTGAGCCCTTTTGTTTTTTTTTAAGGCATTACATTAAAAATAATTTAACCTTAGGGATTAGGTAGCTAGATATTTTCCTGTGTACACAACCAAGATTAAAAATTCGTTATAAGTGATTGGGCCAAGTTCTCAACATTGAAAACAGTATAAATCAAAGCCTAAAAGGTTTATCAACCAGCCTTCGCAATATCTTTTAGCCCTATCTTTTCCTCGGTTCAATGGCTACTTTTTTAATGTTACTTTTCGGTTTATTCCCTTTCACAGACTCCTTACTCACTTTTATCTCATGGACCCTAGAGATTACAAATTAATTTTGTGAGTGCTAATCTCTAAGGATTTTCTTTTAGATTTTGTGGTACGCTTACCTTTCCAATAATGCATACAAGGATAATTAAATGGAAGAAGCTACTTTAAAGGATGAGTCGTGAAGGACTTTGAATTTAATTATTTAAGCAAAATTTACGTTATCGATGAATGGGTTTTTAAGAAATTGAACTAATTTATTTGTTCGCCCAATTGAATGGTTTAAAAACCCATCTTTACATAAAAGTAATTAATTACTTTGTAAATTATTCGTTTAGTGTTACATAAATTATTAAGAAATCGACTTTTCCCTTGGAAACTTGTTTAAATATTACATATTATGTATAATATTTTCGGTTTTTATTATTAAAAGCCTTTTACTTCGTTTCATGTCTGCTTTTATCCGAACAGGTTGAAATTTTTGCACACGTATATACGTAAGAGCCTTGAAAATGCAATATGTATGCATATGAAAGATCTTCCTAAATCCAATATGAATGACGCCTCCATATGATGGCGGAATCTTATTTTCTTTAAAACACCCTTGATATGGGAATCAAATGAAAGGGTTTGACGAGTAAAATACGTAACCCAATATAGCGAACGTCCCATTTTAAATAAACACTTTTCTTAAAAAATACTTATTTTTTCGTTTGCTTGTTTTAATTAATCTTTTTATTTAAAACTAAACTACGGGCATATAACGTCAGCTACATATACGAGTGTATAAATAGGCAACATATAAGAAAGCGCGAATTAAAATAAAAAAACTGGACTATTTATGAGATTAATTTCAGTCATGGGATTTTTATATGTACGTTTAAACGCTTTGAGTAGTGAAGTCAAATTTATGAAAGTTTAAAATAGTAACAAATTAAAACAAGCTTCTGCACTTTCATTCAAAACGCGTTGAAATGTGCAGAGCAATGCATTTTGTGGTAAAATACAAAGACGAGGACAATGATGATGATGGCTCCATCGCCCGAAAAAACATGTCCCACAAAATAAGAAAAATAAAAATAAAATAAATACGCTATCCCGAGGCACCAAGAGTTGGCAAAGAATATCGCTGAGACGTCTGAAGGACTCAAGGGAGGAGCGAAGGGCCACATTAAGTGCTCACGTCGAGGACGTGCAAGCTGCCTAATCTTCGGCGTCCCAATTCAATGAGGTTTAGATGCGAAAAGAAAACAATGTGCCGGGCAGGTCAGGGTTCGCGGTGAGGGTGGGTTTTTGGGGGTAAACCTTTCTTAAGAAGTGGAATCCTCGTTTCTTCTACTTTTAACTTTGATCTGGGGACTGTGTGCCATGCAATAAACAGTTTAGCGGAATATTGTCAAACCTTCGTAAGGAAGGATCTCAAACCACCGGATCCTGGATCGTGTCACGTTTCGTGCACTTCGGCGAATTGAGATTTTACGCTTCTCCGAAGTTCAAGTTGGGCACGTCGCAAACTTCCGGCTGTGTGGGAGGAAGTACTCTACAATAAACAAAAGGGCGGGAAATAAAAAATAAAGGCGCTCGGAGACCTACTCTTTCTTAAGAAATCGCGGGGGTGGAATGTAAACACAGAAAATGGAGGGGGGGAACCAAGTCCCATATTTTATTTATTTGCGTTATTTACGTTACTTTCGTTTTAGGACTCAATGAACCTGCTCCTGGTTGTCTAAGATTCCTCTGGGACTTTGCATTAAAACTGTTCTGGAGCATCCTCTTAATAAATTGACTACCAGCGAGCAGAGGCCCTTCAGAACATTTTCCAGAACATTTCGGCTGGGCAAACAATGAATTTTCTGGATAAAAAACATGATGAACTCCTACGAGATTATGAAAAAAGAAAATATTTTTTTTTTTCTTTAGGAATTACATAGATCCGGTCGTAGGGTTGGACTTTGAATGACATAACTTTTCCACGTAAAAAGCAACATTAATACCACCCCCTACCCCTTTCGAATTCAAATGATGGATGTCGTATCTGCACGACACCTAGAGGCCTTTAGGCTTACAAATTTAAGGTGAGGATTGGCGCGACGTTGTAGGGATGCACAGGGAAACACGTCGAGTGTTGTTTGTTATCACCAGATTACGTGCTAATGAGGGAAATCCTTTCAAAGGGCCCAATTATGTTGAGATGTGTTGAACTTACTCGTGGCAAAGAAAAAAGAAATGTTCTTTCGAACATTTCTTTCATGTATTATATTTTCTCTTTTTCCGATTATTCACCAACAATGTTGTGAGCATCCTTTGAAAATCTTGCGGCGTTTTACTACACATTTTCAAGTAATAGAGCAAATAACATCAAAGCCAATATGAACGAATGCTTTATATGTATTCCGAAAAGATGGAATTTTAATGAAATTCTTTCTCCCGACGACGGTAGTCGCTGCCAGAGTACCTATATCAATTACGAAATTCTAAGCGCATTCACAATTACACTTTTTCGTTAGGGTTCTAGTTCAAAGTACTTAGATAAAATCACATTGTGGCCTTCTTCATTCAAATAAAATTATGAAGTTCAATCAAAAGTAATGATATTTTTAGCTCATTCCTAATTGCGTGACCTAGTCACAAAGTTAAGAAGTTGTTTTTTGAAATTTGCTTTTTCAGAAATTTCTATGAGACTGAATCCAAATAACTTCAATTGATTATTAAGGTACGCAATAATTTATTATGATAACAATTACAAAGAGAGTGTATAAAAATTCATGATATAGAGATATTTATTTATTATAGATAAATTCTGAAATTACTAAACTAATTTAACAAATTTTAATAGAAATAATATTTTAATGTTCAATTAGATCATAGAAAGTATTTTGGTAATATTTTGCTATTTTATTATTCAGCCTTTAACTGCTAATTCAAAATATAAGAAGATGCACAATTTGTTAGAGGTATGAAAACATTGTGAAACAAAACGTATTTTATTCACTTCTGTTTGAAAAAAGGTTTTTGTACTACAAAAAATATGCCTGAAAACTTTTTGTTATTTTAATTGTGAACATAGTAACCCTATCTAAGTTAAGAAATAAACTTTTAGGTCTTCATACTCATAGCTTGAATTTTTGCTGCTTCCGGAACTCCACAGTTGTGTGGTACATTTTTAAAAGAGACATCCTCACAAAACTTTTTCAGCGTAAAGCAAAGTTTTCAACTTTTATGATTTGTTTTTATAAAGTTAATATGTATCTTAAAGTGATTTGATTTTACTTAATTTACAACTTTACCGTTCATTTCAATTTACTGGGCTTTTTTTCGATATGATTTGAGTTCTATCGAATTAAGGAATAATGAGTAAGTGTTAAGCATCCCTTATTTTAATTTTAAATTTCGATTTTATATTGAACGCAATTTTCTAATGAGTATCATATTTTGAGCCTTGGTAAGTTTTGGCAAGACTTTTTAAAAAATATACATAAAAATTGACTACCAATAAATTTGACTACTCTTGGTAGGTTTCGTGTTAAATTAACAAAATTAATTTGTTTATTATAATCAAAAACATACGGTAGACTAAACGTAAGCTTCATTTACGGTTCTGTTTACCAGTGTTTTATTCTCAGGGTAATGGAAACAATCTTTAAATTGGATTTAATTTCAGCCTCTTTAAATTTTTTTTAAAGTTTTGATATACTTAAGTTTCAGAATATTGTTTTAATAACAACATAAAATTCTCGGTTTTATATTAAACTCCTTTCATATTTTCCTTCTCATATAAAACATAACAAAAGCAATTTTTGGGTTTTGAATTTGAGTGACTGGAAATTAGGTTCAATGGTGTAAAAAAGGAATATGTTAAGAATGTTTTCCTTTTTGTAGACAGTGCCCCTTATTGAAATATGCAAGCCATTATATGTATATTTAAATATCGTTAGGTATACCTATGTAGTTTTATGTAAAAAACAAAACAATTAATGTCCTTAGTAAATTTCAAATCCTACCCTATCTTTCTCGGCGTAATTTTTTTTATGAAATTTGGTAGCTTGATATATGCCCATAATATCCCACTCCTATACCCTGAATATTCCCGCCCAGGAAGGGGAGGGCATGTTAGGGTTTGAGCATAATTGAATGGAGGAACATTTGCTGGATAAGCTCCATGTAAGAAGACTGTGCAAAATAAAGGCTTATCTGTCTTCCGGAAGCTATCTGCCCTAACAAAGCGGGTATCTGTCCGGATTACGGTGCGCTCAAAGAGGTGTACAACTGAACATTCTTTCTTGTGGTCGCTGTACAACCACTCTACCCTCTGAACCCTTCTCCGAACCTTCTACGGAAGAATTGTGGGTTATATAGTGAAAGGGTTTTACGTAGAGCCACCACACGTTCATATCGCAAGGTGTTCTCTAGAGCTATTTCCTTTTGCCGGACAGATGTAATCCCCGAAGGAGGAGAAAAAGGAAACAATTTCTATATTTGCTAGGTGCATGCAGAAAAATGGTGGGAAATTATTTACTCCTTCGGTTATTACGACATTTTCTCCGGGACAGAAGTCCGTTTTATGCTTTTAATTAGTGGCCAAAGCAAATAAATAACGATGCTGCTGGGTTAAGGGTTTCTTGTTCAAAGTGAATAAAAAGGCGAATGTAATTAATATGATTCTTTCACGTATACCAGACGGCAATTTATAAGCCGACCGACGAGAGAAAAGGGGTTCAGAACCTGCAATTACATAATGATAACAATGCATGCATGGTTTTCCTCCAGCCCATTTGCAGGTATTTATCACTATACAATTAATGAAGGCCGATGCACCACCCGCCGGCGGCGGCAGGAAACCAAAGAAAAATAGGTTTTCTGGTCGAATTGATTTTCTCCCCAGACACCATAGAAACCCTTTTCACTTTACCCAAGAAAGGTGCCACCCCTGGCTTGAGGGGGTGGCGGGACCGCTTGAAGCACCTCATTTTATAGTGCAAGGTGTGCTCCCTCCAGCCGTGCCGTGCAGCCGCGATTTATAGAAATCAAGATGAGAGCACACGTTGCATTTCGCGCGGTGCACAGCGCAGCCCAGTTAATTTAGTGCGCGGCACTTTAAACCATCGCTGCCTTGCTAAATGCATGTAGTTGCATCGCTCCGCTTCCGCTTTGTAAATTGCATTCTTTCATGGGCTTTAGATAGGTGAAAAATTTCAGAAATTATTGTTAGCACCTGTGCTGTGCAGCGTGCGATGCCGCCACAATTCACCCATTTCGCCATGAAGTTTACAGTGTTCGTTTTCTATTTTTTGTTTCATTTATTTATTTTTTTTTGGAATTATTGACGGCACCAACATAAATTCTCTTGCCGCCACGACGCCACTGCTGTTGGATGGGTGCAGTGCAATTGAATTAAAGCGAATCAAACTGCAATTGCTTTTATTTGCGGTCTTATCTGATGGTGTGTATATCCGACTACAAACGAACGTCTTACAACAAGCCTATCAGTTTGAGAAATCATAATCAAATAATTATAGTCAAAGAGACTATTCATGGTGCATTTTCCTCGTTAGACAGGACATAGGAATCTTTATTTTTATCACTTTTTTCAAATTATTTAAAGAGGTAAGAAGTTTAGAAGTATGTTAAATATTTAATTAAAAATATCATGTCACTTTATAAACATCACTATCAAACACGGTTGTGGAAAAATAATAAAGTGAAAGATGGTAAAAATGTGAGATTAACAAATCGCCTTTTGGAAACGAATTTTGAAATATGTACCTTATAAATTTGAATTAAATTGTCTCATTTTCAGTGGGAAACATTAAAGATATAATGTCAACCTGAACAAAAATATATAGGCTCGAATTGAAGAAGCACCCGATATACACCCAAATCGGGCCCGCAGCATGTTAATTGTTTCTATTTGCTTTTTTTAGGCAATTATGTATAACTAGAGGAGTGTTTATAAAAATTTGGGTCTGTTGCAGTGCAAGCGTGTTTCATAAAAATTCGGGTCTGTTTCGGGCGTATTTTAGGGAAATGCGGGACTGTTGCAAGCACGTTACGAACGTGCAAAAAGAATTTAGATATTTTTACTCGGTAAAATCACACATATTTTTAATTATGTAAATACAACATTAACTGGGTTTTTGTAATTATTTGATCTGGATATGAAATTTTGCATTAAATGGAATTTTATAAACTGTTACTTTATAGCAAAGTTTTACAATGATTTTTGCCTCACGATACTTCAAGAAGAAACTAAGACTGTGATCCAATTTAATGCTTGTTTTCCAAAAATAAAGTTATTTGTCAGGAATCACAACTCACAAATTTCAATTCAATACAAAATTTGCCGCGAAATCAGATTCTGGAATCATCCATAAAACACAACTATTAATAAATTCCATTTTTGTTTTGTTTTATTATTTCTAAATAATAAATCATGTAAGATATAAAAAATTAGTTGCTACTAAGTTGTTTTCCCAACTTAAAAATGCTACCTACAATTTCTTGTTCTACCTCCCTCAACTCAAGAATCATTATTGATTTACACATAGAGAAAAATTGCATTTTAAAATTTTATATGATCGAACTTTGAATTCAAGTTGATTTCACTTTAATGGAGAGTCCTTGTTTAAACTTGAAATTGTTTCAATTTAAAGATGAAAACACTTTGTTATAGAGTGAAAGATGAAAACACTTTGGTTTACTCTTCATTTGTCGACAAACTTGTGGAATAAAGTAGTTCAATTGAGTCTTCTTGAGTTAAATATTGTTCCTTTCAGGCATCCTATCAGTGAAACATTTTGTTTGTTTTTCAAGATTAAGAGAGAACTTGGGAAATTCTACAAATCATCTCAAACTTTCGATTTTGGCAATTATTACCTAATGATTTCCATATTTTGAAATAACATTTTATTAAGAAATAATTAATTTTAAGTTCGACATTACTAGAATTTATTTTCAATTTCAAATTATCGGCGAATTTTACAAATATCAACTATCAATTTTACAATCCAATTTTACAAATATCAAATAACAGTATTTACTAGAATTTATTTTCAATTTCAAATTATCGGCGAATTTTACAAATATCAACTATCAATTTTACAATCCAATTTTACAAATATCAAATATCAAATATTTAAAAAAAAATCTTACTACCATAACAATATTTACTGAGTGACGATATTGGTTTGTGGAGCACCATCAGAAAGCGTAGAGGGGTCTGAAGCGATATTAGCACCAAGATGAGGCGGCTCTAAGATCGTCGCAATATTTATGTCCTCAGTTTTGGCAGGCAATACACGAGCTGGTGGTACAGAAACTCCTTAATGTTGACGAGGCTTAGATTTCTTAGATTTTCCCTTCCTGTGAGGCCGACGTTGCCTAAGAGCAGACGGAGCAGTTGTGGCCCGGGGAGCCTCATCACCTGGTGAAGGACGAGGCGAGGGCAGGCCAGATGCACGCTGAGGAACCGGTGGTTGTTGCTCTAATGGAACTCCAGAGCCAGAGTCGGTAGCAACTGTGGGAAGTGGTGGAACAAGAGTCTCAACAATGCGGAACAGAAGCGGCCCGACGTCTGAGTATATAGAGTCCACAAGGTCGATATTTTGAAGAGCAAATGATAGCCGCGATAGAGCTTCAGATAAAACTTTTTCGATACCACGCAAAATATCGTTAAGTGTGGGTAAGACTAAAAATGGGTCCATTCCGTTAACACTAGGAAGAAAACGCTCCGCAAGCTGAGCAAAAGATGCCAAACCAAGAGAGATCTGTCTAAACCAAGTGCGAATTTCATCAAGACTTGAGGAGGTCCTTGTGCAAATTAGTATTGTTGTTTCACGCAATGTGTCAACTTTATCAATAAATGAGCTAAAGTCGTTCTCAAAAATTTCGCTAACTTCTCTATCGATTGCATCTTGGCCACCGACCAATCTGTCCGCAAGAGGAAAATAAAAATTTTTAACGACATCCCAGGGCTTAATATTGGCGCAGATATCACATATTGCATGTCTATTTCGGTGAACGTTGGAAACGTTCAAGCAAGAAGCATGGAAGGTGCGCTCGCAAATGCCGATGCAAGTAACCTTCTCATCAAAAATAGACTGAGAGCAAACCATGCAGGAATCCATGTTAGTCCAAGAAGAAAATAATACGTTTATACCAGAAAGATCTTTCAGGAAATGTTGACAAGGATGAAAGATGTGGTTCGCGTCCTCACTATTAAATGGAAAGTGTCGATGCTCAAGCGATGTGATGCAATAAAGATGGGAAAGGGGATGATAACCTCAAATTCGCAGGGTGCAAAAAAAACTAAAATAAAAATTGGCAGACATTAGAGCCTCGGCAGAGGCATATACATAATACTAAGAAATTTACCCTTGAAAGATAGAGCGTCCGGCTGGAAAAGGCGGCACAACAACACTAAATACAACTTCTAGAAAAGGCGTCAGCCTGAAGTGGGTAGACAGAGCTAATCCACAGGAATCTGTCCGAATCAGCACGGGAAACAAAAATTCGTGCACAGCAAACGTTTAGAAATGAATTTAATAAATCACTCGAAATTCCTCCGCAATTATAACACGTATATTTATTTATTAAACAACTGAATTATAAATCCCAGCTACAGCTCACAACTTCTACTTCTTCTTCTTCTTGATTATGAGTTAGGCAATTGTTTTTTATAAATCAAGAAAGGGAGCCGGCAATTTTAAAAGCCCCGTGATCGGGATTTGAAAATTTTTAATGAAACACAGCAGGGGCGTACGCAGAATAAATTTTCGGGAGGGGTTTAAAAAAAAAAGTGTATATCATATGAGGAGTGTCTGTTCAAAAGGTCCTATTTCCATGATAAGCAAATTTTACAGGAAACAACAAAAACTATTTACATTGTTTAATGGAATATAATAATAATCTTTATTATTGTATTTAACGCAGATTAGGCTTGTACATGTACATTTTATTTTTAGTTTTCTACTGTATTTATTTTTTTTAAAAAATTTTCATTTGGAAATAGGACTTTATGATCGGAATTACCATAAATAAATCTTTTTGATCAGAATTTTCTAGAAATAAGACCTTTTGATTGGTCACTTTTGGCAATATGCCTTTTTGACTAAAAAATATTTCAATTGATAATGGAATCATTTTATTTTACCAAATGCCTCCACACGACCTTCTCGTCTGGAATTTTACTTAGCGCGATGCGGGAAAATTGCTTTTCATTTTGCAGTAAACAAAAAAGGTTGAAACTTTAATACAAGATGGATAATTATTTATTATATGATCCTTCAAAATTTTAACCCCTTCCGACTTTTTTATTCAAAGTTATAAACAAAAAACCTTTTTAACCCTTTTCATCCCTTAGCGGTCACCCCAGAGGGTTCAAAAATTTTATGGGTTTACTTTTCAATTTCCCCAACATCATATCAAAAAATCAAAGTGATGCTAATTTTTTGAGCTTCACAGGCTTTATTGACTGGCCTATTGTATTGGATTGTAGCGATCAAATAAGAAAAAGCGATCAAGAATGCTTTGGGAAAGCGTTAATGAAAGCCCTTCAGGATGATTTAAAATTCAGCTTTTTCCAAAACTTTTCCAACAAGCTTTATCGACTACAGCGCCTCTACAATAAGAGGAGTAACTATCATGATTTCATTCTTGCCACCACTAGATATTTATATACACAAGGATATTACCCAAAAAGTTATCTTGCAGTGTCAGCTAATAATTTTGACGGTATAGCATTCTTAATTTGAGTGTTTTGATTATGGCCTATTACATGCGAAGCTATCTGTCGTTTCTTATTAATCCGCTTAACGTAAAATACATTTTAGCAGCCCGTAAAGCATTTTGGCAGTGCCATCGATAGCATAACCATCCCCTGCAGAAAGCAAGAGAAATTCGGTTAAAATCGTAAACCCAGTGACGATTCATTTTAATGATTTAATGCTCCGGGGCATTCGGAGCGGTACTAAAAGTATAACGCAGTGCTCCTCTGCATCTTCATCGTAAACGTTAACGACAATTTTGTAGCCGTGACGCTATGATTCTTTAAAGTCGGTTGATGTCTGTAGGAGTTAGGCTGAACTAAATTATAGCTTACATTTTAGGGGTAGTTTAAGAAAATGGTCTTGATCTATGCTATAGCTATTTGGTAACATTTTAAATGAGTATTAGGTTAAAATCACTCACGATTTTGTATTTTTAAAACATACTGCTTTTGAGTGCAGGTTTAAAATTGAGCGACAACTTATTGCAGTTCCTGTTGAAATGGAAATTTACTTGAATTTTTCCAATGTTATTTCCCAGTATTTTCTCAGTTTCCGTCCTAACTTCCGTCTGGGTGTCATTTTATTGCGATTTTATCTCCACCACCGCCCCGATACAACTTCAATCTTTGCGACATGGCATGCAGAACGGTCGTCACTGGGATATACCACGAGGTAACATCGCAATTTTTCACATTTTTCATAAAACGTTTTCGCTGGCAATTTTTCACTTCTGTACGAATTCTGGCACTTGACTGGTGCCACCACACTTAAAGGTATGCACCGTGCTCCATGGTCTCTGCATGGTATGCCAAACTTCTGAGAAACTTGTCACTGCACAGAGTGCCGTGACTTGAGCTATATCTGACTTTTGCATTACCTTTGCCCAAAAACGCTCTATTCATACCACGTTTGGGGCTCCTAAGGGAGACTGCAAAAGTGCTCCACTGCCGCAAGATTTCAGAGTTCTCATTGCAAATCCACATGAAGTGTTGGATGAGACCTGGCGTATAGTGCACATACATTGCATACTCTGGCGTCTTCTAAGCCTCACTAATGTTTACGATGATTTAATATTTCTGCAGGGCATCCCATTCCACCCCGGAAAATCTCTGATGGCATCCTTTAATAAATAATTTCACCTGCAGTTCGTCGAGTTTGTTTACATATGAAGGTAACCCTTGTTTATCAGCATCCCTGGAGCAAGCACTACAAGTGCTCTAAACCTGATCCAGTCTGGAAACTTTTGCGTAATGACTACCTACCTGAAAATGCTTATTTCTGTGATTTTTTTATACCTTTTAATCAATACAAGAAGCTTTACATTTCTTTTTCTCCACAAAACCCTCTACTTAATTCCCTTGTACTCATATACAGAGTTTAGAATTTAGATTATCGACATTACCTAACTTCTCAGTCAACAAATGTCACATATTTTCGGATATTGACCTTATATTTACATTAAATACCAACTCACCAAATCCTAGTTTCTTAAAAAGTGTAAATAAAAAAAACTATGCATGTACTTTATTACGCTAAAATTAAACAATTTATTATGTTTCTTGATTCATGTATTTATATCTACATACATATGTATTACAGAGAAAATATTTACATAAGCTTCCTATAAATTTTTTGAATACAAATTTTCTGATATTTCATAAAATACTGTATTTTTGAAATTGATGACTAGGCAAACATAGAAATGTCTTAATTACATAAAAATTCTAACAAATGGCTGGGCACACCTGAAATTACCTAGAAATCAATGCTCAAAATTCCACAACGAAATAATACGCTAAAAATGGGAAAACTAATAAAACCGCGGATAATTCCATGTGATTACAGAAATGGCTTGGCTATCACGCGAACTTCGCCATTCCAAGGGATGGAATTTTGGACAATTTTTGCAGAATTTCAAGGGTTTCCACTTTGGAAGGACCAGCGATTAATTGCAGTGATAAAAATGAATTTAGGAATTGAGTCATTACGATACGACGACGAAATAATAAATTGCGCGAGAAATTGATTAAGGTTTAGGGACTTGGGTTATAGACTTGGCGTTATTAAATAGCTTTTTTTAACAACTTAAGACGATTATTTTTCCATCATAAAAATTTACTTTAAATTTGTTTTTGGGTTTTTAAGAAAACTCTTCATTTTGATCTCGCCTCAAGCTATTTTAATTGAAGAGTATTTAAGGGGACTTTCCTTTTACAATTTAAAAAAAAAAACAATTTGTTTTTATATACATAAATGTGTTCCTTAACATCACAGAGTTACTCTTTTAAAATTAATTAAAAATCTAGACAATATGAACCTTTTAAACGTTTAATAATTCTACTACTACTCCTTGTTCTTTTTTTTTATATAGGGGTAGTTGCTTCAAAAAAAAAAGCAAAATCCTTTTTAGATTTACTGCCTATCAAAAAACCTAAGGAACAGAATCATTTTAAAGAAACTTTTCGAAAGCGCATTCTATCGCCGTCACAAAAGATCAAAACTTTTTACATAAAATATTATGATACATAGGTATGTATATCATAATGCAAAAAAAATAAATAAATTTAATACTTTTCTCAGAAAATGCTCTAAAGATATATGTACATACATACATACATATGTATGTTTTTCTAAGGAAATATTCTCTTAATTTGTGTAAACTTTTACCAAATCTAAATAGTTACCTACCTATCAAAAACATATCTTACGATGGCATAAATTTATTTGCCATCATCTGTTCATTCATGTAACAGCAAATACATAGTTCAAATGTAATTGCATATTGATGTTCCTTTGTACAGAAACCATGCGAAATATTGATTGCATAATTGTTAACGCCTTTTATCACCACATCCATTGCAATCATTAGCAAAACATCGTTGTAACTCGTCCAAACATCATATAGGAAAATTGGTAGCCATAGTTCTCTGGATGCGTCCCATGGGGCTAGAAAATTGATTTCAAACAAAGCAAACCAGCCCGACTGTAAATTTCTAATCATCTTCAGAACAAATTAGACGGCATCATCACAGCGAACAATCTTCGTCGTCATTGTCAGGCGTTGTCACTTCTCGTCCTGTGTGTGCTAGACGAGCTGGCAAAGACAAACAAAAGTTGTTCCACCGATTTCCCACTATACTTGTGTCCTTACCGTCGACTTGTTTACTTGCCATCGAATTCTGAGATAAAATGGTACTGTCGGATGTTGTGGAATAGTACGACAGTGAAGAGATAATTTAAAAAATAAATTAAAATGAATGTTCATGTCAGCAGTTGAATAAAGGATAGTGTTTCTGACTTGGCACGAAGAAAATCAGAGAGAAATTGGAATGGAATTGTTATGAATGTGTTCATACTACAATTTGTACAAATGT
Source organism: Machimus atricapillus (assembly GCA_933228815.1). Classification (NCBI taxonomy): domain Eukaryota; kingdom Metazoa; phylum Arthropoda; class Insecta; order Diptera; family Asilidae; genus Machimus; species Machimus atricapillus. Next base: position 13,163,751 of record OW121785.1, read on the forward strand.
GACATTAATATTGACATGTCTATTAGATGACTTTTAACCATACAATTTCTGAGCGGCGACAAGAAATTGAGTAATATCACAATTTTATTTTATGTTGCAATTAGAAGATACAAACCACAATCAGCGCAAAATCTTTAATGGTTAAACAGGATGAAAGTTTGAAGACTTCGACCGTAAAAAGCTCCGGTCATTTAACATTCGATTATGTATTTTTACAAAAAAAAAATTTAATTTATTAGTAATTGCAAATGTTCGTGAAGACCGTTACAAAATAACAAATTTGAAATATTTTAAGTTGAACATAATTACAACCGTTTTAGGGTTTTGCAACCGCATTAGAAGCCTTTTTGTTTTGAAAACATAGATTAAATTTGCTAAGTTTTGTAACAAAAAACCAAAACGAAAATAAAGCTACATACAATAAAAAGGAATATTCATCTTTACTAGTTTATATTACTTGTGATTATTTTTAATTAGATTTTCCACAAAGCAATTTTTCTGTATCACAAAAACTTAAGAATAGAATCGATCCCATATTTAGAATAGGTTTATTTTATTTACTTATTTATTTGTTTACAAACTTTTGAAATGTCAGAACTCATTAAATAAATTCAATAAATTCGAAAATACATATACATATAATTATAGTACTAAGTCGAATTTAGATTTAATAATTCGGTTTCAGCAGGTAACATTTTGGGAAGCCATATCCTAATCCTAGATAATAAGACCTAGGACGCAGAAATATTTTGAATTTTAAATGAGGCAAAGCGTTTACACACGAAAAGTCAAATCTCGTTTTTAGGGAGTCCTTACCCTTGAAAAATTCGGACCAAATCGTATCTGAATGGATGAGCGGGGTGTGCCCATGATTGAAAACAGGAGCAAGAAAAAGGCCCTCAAGCAAATATCGTATCGTTCCAGACACAATAAATCTCTTTCAGAGTTCCCTTGTAAGCGGGATAATAACACGAATTTTCTTAAATTATTCACCCGATGCCTGTAATCCTTCAGCCATACATGATAATTCCCGGGAAACTCTCGTCCGGATCCTCTGCTGAGAAGTTTAACCCTAACGTGATTAATTTGCATATCACTAGTGCACGGGTAGCGGCAAAATACATTGTAATTCTTAACAAAACTCCTGGCACCCACCCTGGTCTGGGAAGGGACCCTACTCGGTGGTGGTGGGCGATTGAAACGTTCCCGGTTTTCCTATTTTTCGAGAAATCCGCACCCTTCACGGTCTATGACCGAACTCCTTTTGTTCCCGGTGTTGTTTCAAATTTTCAAAACCCCTTTTGAAATCCTCAAGCACGCAGCCAGACGTTAGGCAGCCAGGCACAGGGCAGGCATTTCTAGCCTAAAAATCAGTCATCCATTCCCGTCTGCATTGCGGAGCTTACAGGACTCGTTCCAGTGGAAGGGGTCCTCGTGTAACATCGCTTCCAGAAAGCTCATTGTCTCTGGCGAGGTTCCGTGGTGGCGTCACGTTCGGTTTTCACGTCGTTACCGATGTAATGACGCAACAGATTGGACGTGATGCCTGAAAGTGATGAGGACAGCACTCCCGGCAGATGCAGGGCTTCCCGTCACATCGAAAGGGAATTCTTTTCATCGTCGGGAGTGCCTTTTGCTGTCCTGTTCATGGCTCAGTCACATTTTAGAATTTTAAACGATTTTGGTAGGAACAAATTTGACGGGCATGAGGAAATCCACTGATTGGATGAGAAGTTAAATGATTCGAACGTTCTGATTCTAAATGGTATAAAAGACGAAAATCGGGTCATACATACATACATTAAGTACGAATTGTTGATGAACTAACTTCACTTGATCCAATGAATTACAAATTAGATGTTGTCTTCCATTACAATAAAATTTTCAAATGTTCTAAAAATATAAAAGTTTTTAAAAACCAAATCTGTCTACAATTTAAGAGAGGTAGTTTTTATTTAATTTAAAAGTTACTTTGGTAATAAGCATCACAGTTTAGTTTTGAAAAATAAATCGTTTCATTTAAAATATATTTTGTTTCTACCAATAAACTTTACATTTATGTTTGCACACTAAATATTGAGTGTGAAATAATACTCAACTTAAGAAAAATTTTACATCTTTTCTGTGGACAAAATTATGACGACTGTAAAAGTGTGACTATTTTTAAACTTTTGGTGTGATATTTAATCAAATTTGTAAATTTTGTATGAAACTTTAGGTACATCTTTCTATTTCTTTCCCGCTATAATAATACATACATATGTATGTTTGCACAAGACAATTAAAAGGAATCCAATTTCCTTCTAGAAAGATGATAAAATTATCAAACATGTTTTAGGGTGTACTTCACAACAAAACCCTGCTATAAATCCGTAAGCAAGAATTTGACTCGATTCTACTTTTTTTCAGTGTAATTTTGATTGTTTAAAAAAAGTCGAAGAAAATAATTTAATTAATCAATGAAATGCTGAAAATAAACAGAGTTTAAAGTGTAAATTTTTCTATAGGTCATCTATTTATTTTCTTTAAAATTTGACATTAAAAATTTTCCCTCATGGCTAATTGTATGTCCGATTTTTCTGTTCGCTTAATAAAATTAATAAAAGTAAAGACTGTTTTATCAAATTTTTACAAATTCATTACTGTGGAACGTGACAGAATATCTATGACGAAATTCAGAACCTTTAAACCTTTCTCTGAAGGTTTTCCACCTTTTGAGGGTGAAACACACCCGTTTCTCCCCACATCCCCGCCTTTAGCAAGTATCTCGTCTGACATTTAAAACTCTCGGAACTGTTATTAATAGGGCGTCCCACATAATTTGAATAAACGTGCTGAGAATAGGGATGCTGTTAAATCCGTCGATGCTTTATTTAAATTCTTCTTCCCCCCTCATGCCCATTCCCGAATCGATTGAGGGCAATATGAAAATGGAGTCAATCACACTCTGCACCCTGTACAGTTTGCATTTTCATAGAACAGGGTGAACATCATGCCAAACGTTCGACGCTCGAAAATTCCAATGTAAACACGGTCTTTCGTGCTCCACTTGATTCTCTTAAATATTTATTAAAAGCGCAGTCTGAGATGAAATTTTGGTAGCTGAAGCGAAGCAATTCAAATTCATCCCAGGGAAACGGAAAAAAATACGGGCGAATTCCGTAATTGTCCTAATCATCTATGCATACAACATTCGCCGCATTCGGGCGAATTCGGGTGCACGAAATTATAGCCACCCTCTCCCGGTCGAGGGGTATCCCCACATTCCTTTTAGGTTAGCATATAGCATCCAGGGTGCATTCCGGGATACCCAAGAATTTTTTTCCCGGCCCAGTGATTTTAATATAGTGATGGAAGGAAAACTACCGCGGAACAGTCAAACGGAAGCGGCAACCCTTTCACCCGCAAAGAAGGAAAAAATATGGGATAGTAAAGAAAACAAAAATCTGCCAGGACGTCGCCGTCAGGATGGGGAGGCGACGAGAACATTTTTGTCACACTATTTGCATTTATGAGCAATAAAAATCTCATATGAATGTAGTATCGTAGATCAACCAGGCGGTGCGAGTTCTCAACGATGGCGTCGCGGCGGTGGTCCCGGAACTCAAAGTAGCAAAACGACCCGGGACCCGGCCACTTTTGAGTGCAGTGTCGTCGAGACGCCCCAGGATATGGGGATGCAATTGGACCCGTATTTAATTTCCATGTTCAATTTAGTCGCACCCCTGTGACAAATCACATCCACTCTACTGAATTTGTTTATTTCCACCTACCGCTTATAAGAATTCTCCTACCGTCGCCATGCAACCATTTTCCGGTGTATTCAGCATCGCGACGCCGCCACTGCAACGGCCTCTAACAAAAAGCCCCTCTTCCTTCCGGGCAAGTAAATTTGCTTGCAATGATTATGTAAAATTGTTGTGCACTCCCGACGCAAGTGACGCCGCTGCGGTGGTGGTGCCATGGAAGGGCTCAAATAAAGCAGTCGACGGATTCGGGTTTTAATATTTTCCTGCTGTGTAAAATTTTTATCCCAGGCTGTGACTTCTGCAAGCCACTTTGGGACAGGGCACGGTCTCAGATGGAAAAACCCCAAACGAAGAATGCTTCGCTGCATCTGCGGAGAATATGACACAAAAATTAGTTTAAAATGCAAATTTTCCGGAGATGGTATGAATAATGATATTCTGGCTACCATACCCAGAGAAAAAAAAAACTAAATGAAATACAGAAATAAATGAAAAAAATTCGTTAAAGGAGTAATCCTGCAAATTTAATTATTTTTAAGGGTAAATATGGCTTTAGTAGGGTTCAAGAGGAACAGTCACAGCAATTATACTCATGTAAATCAGAAATATACCAAATTTCATGGAAATCTTACAGTTTTCAATTATAACCCTTTTTGATTTTGTTTGCAAAAGCCTTTGCTTTTACACTTAATTTTTTTTATGGGTAACATACTCGACTTATTACAGGAAACTGTCCTTTTTATTTAATGAGAATTTAAATTTTAAGATATAAATGAATGTTTTATTTTAAGAGGGTAAACCAATTAAATGTGAAAAAACTGGTAATTCAAAATTGAAATTTAAAAATTGCATGAAAGTTTGAAAAAAAGTTTTTGGCAAAAAATTCGATTTATAAAGATTAATAAAAAAATTTTCTTGAGTACCTATTAATTGTTCAATAAAGTGGGTCAACAACATAGAAGATAATACTGTGTTATAGAAGTGATATATTTAAGCAAAATCGATCGATTATTAGTTTTCGAGATACATATGCCGCACGTGCCGATTTTGAAGATTCTATTTCGAGAAAAAGCAGTTCCGATTGTGATAACGAAAAATTAATAATTATCAATTTTATTATCATGATTAGAACTCGGCCGTTACTCGAAAACCAATATGAATATCGATTTGAAACTTTTCTAGGTACCTATATTCTACACCGGAATTGGAAAAAATTAAAGCAATAAAAAAAAATCGATTTTTCGAATTAATTATACATGTGCATGTAGGTACTGTCCCCTTATGGACATACAACGTTCCGTCAAAATCCGTGAGGATACCTTAAATTCATTTTAGTTCTGAAACGGACCTTACTGTGAATATTAAAATAAGATCGATTTCTAAATCGGAGTCAGGTATCATTTTTATGAATTCCACCCAGTTTATGATGTAAATATGGGTGAAGGTCAAAATCTGTGAAAATACCTCAAATTCAATGCTATTTTATTCATTTTTGATGATTTCAAGTAGAAATGACTTTTATAATTTACAAATTATCTTCCATTACATATTAAAAACGCTGTTTTACCATTAACCGCAGATGTATCTTTTGCACGTGCCGCTGCATATTAAAATGTCTCTTAGGCGAATATTCGGCTCCGATCTCCTCAGACTATTCAAGGTAATAATTTCGGGCTATAAAACTGGAACGTAAGGTCGTGTCACACTTTTCCATTTTACATCTAAAGTGCCGTCCCCATAACCACAAACGAAAAAAAACGTGCAATTTATTTTTTTTTTCACTGTCTTCTCCAGGGACAGTGCACAAGATCCAACAGTCGAGAAAACCTCGAGAGCAATTCACTTTCAAAATCAGTGGAAATCATAAAACGCCTTCGTAACAACGAACATTTGCATATACCTTAAGCGGGGGTGCGTTGGGTGGAAGGGTACATTAGCATAAATACCAACGAACAATTTCTTCGTCCAACGGAAACAGTTTAGAATTTAGAAATATAAATATAAACGCGCTATCCCCTCGGCCTGATTACCATTCAGTTCACGTTTTCACTTGAGTCACGAAATTTCCGTTTTAATAGAAAAACCGCACCGAGCAGCCGCCCCCGCACATTAGGAGGATATCATTAGGTGAGCATAAGTCCTTTATGCTTCAAGTTCACTGTCTCTGCGCTCATTAAATTTTCAGGAATGGATCCATTTGGACCTGAGCCCGAGTCCTCGTCCTGCCATTCCAACTCCTGTCGTTACACGAGGAAACGCTCATAAGTCTGAAGCAACTCATTAATTGTCTTGTTTTCATGAAATTATCCCCAGCCAAGCCGCCCATCTGCCGGCCTCCCCAGGGACCCGGCCCATGGCCCCAAAAATGGAGCACGAGCATATGCACTACCAACTTTTATTGTTGTAGTCGTCGAGTCCCTTTAAAAGGATTTAAAAGCAACATAAACTTCGACATGAATTTCTCTCATCCAATGGGAGGCTGAATGTCGACTCCTCGTCAACATGTGCATCTAACGATTTAAGGAACTTCTCAAAATTGTTAAAGTGGAAATTTGCAACATTTCCGGGATTCGGCCAAATGACAAAATGCGAAAGAAAAAATTAATCAAAACTTTGCCTGAGAATCCGCTCTTCAGAGGCCCATTGGTTAGAGGAGGCTCTTCAAAACTTATGGACGGGAGGACAATTGGTCCTGTCTGGACTCCGGGATGGTCTGTCCCGGCCGGCCGGTTGGTCAATCGGAGCGATTAGGGTCCGGAAGTTCCTCGGACTGGGCATTTCCTTGGCGATGCGAGATTTAGCCATTTCCTGATTATTTGTGGGGATGGACTGAACTGATCTCATGCAAAAAAAAAAAAAAATGAGAAAATCTCTTTTGATTCAATAGAAAGGTTGGTTTATCATGGATAAACCATGAAAATAATCATTGATCCATAGATTTTAAATGGAATGGTAAATAAGTCCGATATATAAAATTTTATTCCATATAAAATCAAATTAATATCATACTAAAAATCGTATAATAAAATCCTTTTAGTTTTATATCTTTACGGTATATAAAAACATACTCCACTTTATTTTACGCTGTTTTTCTCGCAATTTACAATTACATATTCAAAAATCTCTAGAAATTCTGAATTTTAAGCAGATTTTAACAAAGCTGATCATAAAATAAGTTTATAGATATCTATTTTTCACAACGTAGTTTGAATTTTATTGCTATAGAACAAAATATATTATTATACTTAATAAGATTTCAAAAAAATATTTTATTTCGTGCACTATTTCCCTACATCCAGTTCCAAAAATTCAAGTTTTTGCAATTTTGTTTTTTGTCAACTATTTTTATCAACTACTTGTGGCCACGTTTTTTTATATTAAAACCACAGAAGCACCTTTATAGATTATCACTTAAAAAACTGAATCGGTTTCCTAGAATTAATTTTGAAAAATAAATTTCCTTGAAAGGTAAATCGCATACTGTTTTATCCATAATAATTGACAACAATTGATTTGATGGAATTTAGATAATATTTAGGAATCTAAAAACAATTCCTTTAAACTTATCACTTGCTGATCATAAAATCTCTTACAATAACATCAAAATGTTCAAATTACCTATCATACGTGACTTAAAATTACCATATGTGGACGTGTTATTTTGCGTACAAAACGCCTCCATAAAATCTTCGCAGTGTCTTTCAGATTTGCTGACAGCCTAGCTCCACATGTTGCACATATAAGAAAATATAAATTTCGACTTTAACACCGCCCAGAAGCTGAAGGTTAGACGTGTCTGAAGTCCCACCTGGAAAATTTACCATTTACTCGTGCTTTGACTGAAGAAAGAATAAGAAAACAAGTCTCCTTCGTTGGTACTTTTATCGTATCACTGACAGGCTTTTGTTATTTAAATATTAGAATAGGCTAAGTGACAATATAAATTAAGGTTAATAATATAATTAAGATTAATTTAGCATCTAGATTTTGTATGTTAATTTTGTATGACATATCACAAATTGAAAATCACAAAATTCAATTTTAGAAACCTGATACGAACTCAATTAATTCTAACAAAATAAAAGTAGAAATTGGGATAGTACAATACTATACGTAATTCCCTTTTGTTACAAAAACTGCAAATTTTTAGTCGAAATATGAAAATTAGATTATCCCATTCTCACGTTTTGTTGTAATATGGATTAAAATAAATTAAAATTGGTATTGTGCCAAAAACTGTCCTAAAGCAACAGAGGTGACTCGAAATAGCCACCACGATGAAGGGTTTTAATATGGTGATTTTTCAAGGACGTAATAAGAATAAGCGACTGAAGATGATAGGCTCCAGATAAATTTCTAAAGACATATTCCTTAAAACCGACAAATCATTTTGAAACAATTCTTTTGCCACTTTCAGGAGGAGGTGAATTATCCTAAAAGCTTTGAGAGAACCGTTATCTCTGAGTAAAATTGGAATTATGCTGGTTTGCTGACTTGGAAGCATTTACTCAGAATCCTTAAAGCTCTGGAATTCTGGAACGATTCAGGAGCCTATGGCTGAGAACGGTGCGTAAAGCCCGATGGAGGTAAAACCCCCAAGCGAAAGGGATTAAGGGAAACATATGCTCATTCGGGAGAAAGGTGTTAAAAGCTCTTTTGGTGAGCATTTCGTGGTCATCTTCTAAAGTGGCTGTTTTCACTCGAAGCGTAATATTTGGTTAGGTCTGGTATTTAACTTTCGCACACATCGGGGCCCACGTGCACACAGGCCGGAGACGCCGCACCGCGTCATACATCGGCGGGTTGGCCGTGCACACGTGGAAAAATTTATGGCATAGAGACTTGCGGCTTCGGTTGAGAAAATGAGGTCACTATAATTCTGGGTGGTAAAGGAAAAACCGAAGAAAACAACTGAAAAACCTACAAACGAAAGAAATCATTTGAGCTTTTGTTTTAAGTTTTACCCCACTATCCGGTGCCACTGGCAGCGCGAAAATTTCTTCTTATATATATATATATATATTTTTTTTGGTTTTGTTTTTTTGCCCTTGTCCATTTTCTTCTTGTTCCCTTCCGCTCGTTGCCGTTGTCCCTTTTTTTCGACAGGGCTGCTTTTGAATTATCCTGAGCGGAATGTAAATAGTCCTGGCATTTCGGAAATTTTTGGCTGAATTTCAATAGAGGGAATGGAAGAGCTGTTTTTGGCAAATTCCATGGAGCATTTATGTAAATAATCTCTGCATAAGTCCAATCGGGGGGAAAAAGTGTTTTTAAATGCCAAATACAATTTTAAAAGTAAAACCTGGGCAGAATTCGTGCCGCACGGATTTTTATTCTCACCTTAAAGAACAATGCTTAATATTCGAGATTAATTTATCAAAAATTATTTGATCTAAATCGAATAAAATATGAATGCCCTAAACTCTTAATTTTGAATTATTGCCCTCAATTAGATATATGTTCAATTTTTGCAAAGTATATCATGCATATTCAGATTCAGTACTTTCAATTATTGATTGAAATTAATTTAACTTTTCGTTGTTCGGCACTGCTAGAATACACAAAAGTTTTTTTTTTTACTACAACCATATAAAAAATAGTGTATTTTAATGAAAATTAGATCCCATATGCCATGCGGTTTAATGATTCATCTAAGTTTGGAAAATTTACATTTTTAAAAATTGTGAAAATATCACAAATTTAAAGACTTTTTATATAAAAATGATAAAGAAGGAATTCTGTTTGATCCATATTCCGATGTACGTAATTGCTGAAAAACTGTTACAAATTTTAGTTATAAATGTGTACAGGTCAAATTTCATGCGAAAAATCGAAATTTTTTTTCACACTTTAAAAAAAGTACTTTTTGTCAATTTTTTATAAATTTAGTAGGTTCAACTACGAATTATGAATGTTATTAACAAGTTCGTTTTTGAATGGATGTTCCAGGTTCACTCTAAGGGCTTTAATTACTCCCACAAATTGGACATCACAACTGCAACGCGTCTGATAGAAAAGCTTGCCACGCCGCCATTTTGTAGGGAAAAATTAAAAAAAAATTTTGTTTAAGAACTTTAAAAGATCTTCTATGTGGCCTACTCTATTAAAATATCATAAAAATATAGGTAGTTGGTCTAAAAATAAAATGTTTGAAATAAGCGTTTTTTTTTTGGGCTGTTACACTAGGTGCCCCCCTTAAGTTTTTGAAAAATCTTAATGAATCTTAATCTATTCTCATACCTACCAAATATGTATACATAAAAAATTTCATAAAATCGGTCGAGCCGTTTCGGAGGAGTTTGACTACAAACACCGTGACACGAGATTTTTATATATATAGATTTGCGTAATTTTAATAGTGGAATAGTCGTTGATAATTTTTATACCGAAGCTATTTATTGTTCGCCATTTTGAAATAAATTTTCTGGTAACTAGAAAATTCTCTTAAAGTTTCATTTTCGTATAAGAAATGAAGTACACTTACATCTGAAAAGGGTACCCCACGTAACTTTTATAACTTTTATTGAATGTTTTTGTGTTGTTGTCACCCAGAAAGTTTTAGAATACTTTCTTAGGATCCAAAGGTACGAAGTAAACGGCAAAAGGACGAAAGTCAAAGTGAAGAGTGAGCCTTAAAGCCATACTTTCACTGGTGGAGCCTCGAGCTGAATAATTTATGAGGACAGATGTTACAAACTGCTCCAAATTGACCTAACCAGCAAAATAGATGGCGATACTTTCTACGGAATGCACTTTTCAGTTAGCAGTGGCTCAAAACTTCTTCTACGGCGAGTGGAGGCAAAGTGACTGATGCAGCACCTGTGCCCTTCCACCAGTAACCAGGTAACTCTTGTACCTGATAAAAAAGTTACGGCGAGGAGAGCAGTTGCCATTGTCTTGTAGCCCTTTACACTCGCATTTTAACGTAATTGAATTTTTTTTCTTCTTCGAAACTCGCCACAACTCTCCACAACCAGTTGAATGGAATTAAGCCCTTTGGGGAAAGTATTGGCGAATGTCAGCCTCAAACAAAAAAAAAAAAAAAAAAGTTTGCGAATGTTTTTCCACTTAAGGGATCCGGGGTCGTCTTAAGACGCGCAGCGGAGCTTTGTTTAGTGGAAATCAACCGGAAATTAATGAGTTCTTCAAGCTTATTGCCCAGAAGCGGGGGAGTGCTTCAATGCAGTGTCCACGAGGGACAGAATTTATAAAATTTCCCATCCATCTCAGTCGACAGCGGAAAAGAAGCATTTTTCGCTATAAAAATTTTTGGTTCTTTCTTCTCGCCAAGGTTTCATGAGATGTTCGGGTTTGGGCCCACCCATTCGACCCCATTTTGTGGTTGCAGCAAAGTTTTGCAAGAAATATTCAGAGCTTATAGAGCAAAATTCAAAAGGATCGGAGCAGGGGCGCGAGATAGCTAATTTTAAATTCTGGAAAACTTTCGGAGCGAGCCCGCTGGGAGGGCCCATAAATACGAGTTGCACATGGAGGGAAACATATCCACCGCCACAATAGCCACGGGCAGTCACTTAGCTTTTGCATTCATGAAAATGCAATTTGCCATAAACATTTTATTGTGAATGGGGTAATGCACGGATAATTTATTTTGGCATGCTCAGCCTGTAACCGGAGGAGGTGCTTTTGCCCTCCCTGCCGGGGATGCTCCTGTTTGACCGTAAATCAGCCGGCTATACCAATTTTTCTATTTTTTGAAAAATTTCCATGAATCATCCCCGGAACAGAATACCACGCTTGAGTGCCACAAACAAAATCCCTTGTATCCTATATATATATATAAAATCCACTCGCATTCTAGCCGACAGATGAGCCTGGGAAAAACTGCCGCAGTATGTTATCACCTTTTAACTTTTACGATTATTTGAAAGAGGGCCAACCACCGGCGCTTTATCACCGCGTATATTGAGATATTTCTCGATTTTATGCATAAAGTGCAGCTCTATGGCTCGGGGGGATGATCGGTGGAAAAGTGTAATTGATACGTATGGGCTTGAAACTTGCCTGCATTCAATGGTTTTCCGCCTAGAAACCCGGATATAAGGTCATTTAAAAGGAAGCACGAACAGAGATATATTCAAAATTTCACCAAAGATAAATGGGTTTAGACAAAACGTATTTAAATATTGACAAAATTTTAGTGCTTTGCCACGATTAGGCTAACCTAGATATATTGGTTTATTAAGATTTTGAATATGACAAACCTTTTAATATTTACTCACTTTTCAAACCTCTTGATATATAGTCTGATCGCCTATCATGAATCAATATACGAGTATTCTTTTATAATTTTTATAACAAAATTACTTCAAATATACAATATCTAAGTACTCCAAATTTAAAATACCAAAATTCTTATTTTTTAGTTGCTATAATAGGTAAGGCAAATGCTTAAGTTATAAAAAAAGCTGAGAACTAAAGAAGTGTCTATGCGAAATTATAAAATACTGTTACTGATTCGAGAAAATTATTAATGAACTACACAGTAAATCATATTCTGAAATTCATCTAGTGTGAATGTTTCACATGTGAATATTCTCAGTATGTATGTATTATTCATTCACGTCGCCTTTTAGTAAACAAAAGTAGGATGCAAAATTAGAATCGATTGTTTTATGAAACAGAGAGGAAACTTTTAATTCGATTTACTTGAATCTCGGAATAGATACATTCACATGAAGCGAAATTTAGGTGGAAATATTTTTTCACGTGAAGCGAATTTCAAAATAAACCTGAGTATGCTCATGAATAAATTCTCCGTACTATACCTAAACGACATTAGAATGGGACTAATGAATTAATTATTTTGGGTCTGTAATTTTACTGACATGTAGGTACTTTAAAACTTCAAAAACAAGAAAACAAATTTATGCAAATTTTTAATTGATGTTTTATATGTTTTTTTGCAGTCTTCTGGAAGCCATTATCTGCTGACGTGCGAAGTTGGGGCGGTAAGTCTGAAAAAATATATACATATATTTATATACCCTAGAAAAGTTATATATAGAATACGACTATTTTGTTTGAGAGAAAATTCACAAAATGGTGGACGTCCAAAGTTGTTAAAAATACCATTTTGTCCAAAAAAACGTTAAAAGTTGAAGAAAATTTGCCAATATTTTTCTATTCTATTGTGTAGAAGAACATATTAAAATTTTACACCAATCGGTTAAGTCTTATTTAAGTTTTTGTGTCCGCCGTTGTTAACAAACAATTTTTGACACATATGTATAAATTTAATCATCTTAAACAAAATTTCGTTATTAGAGGAAGTCGGGTGGGATCATTGACATATTTAAGGGACATTGCCGAATTGTTTTTTTTTTTCAGATGAAATAATACTTATTTACATAGCTCACAAAATGATTTTATTACACCAAACAATTTGAAACTCAATCATATAAAGCCTCTTCAAATGTTAGCTTTATGTTGAGTTCTTTAACAATTTGAAAACAATTCCATTATTTTCTTTCATAAAAGTTTTAAAGTAAACTTTTGTCACATTTTACATAAAGTCATTGCTTTCCCATTTGTTATCGACATATTTTGAGGTTCACCGAACCTTTCGTTTATTTTCCTTGACGGAAAAAGGTATGCTGGAAAAGTCTCGTCCTATATTTATTCTTCACCGAATCCAGTGTTTTTGTCAGGGTACGTAAGCGTACATGAAACGAAAATCGACGATGTCCCCCTCTTTCAAGCCACTTTGTTGTTAATTAAAATTGAAATTGTTTCTTAATTCAGATGGTCGTGTCTCTTTGAAGTTGCGCTTCCAGGGTGCGCGCATGTATGCCGGGAGCACTACAACTTCATTAAACTTCATGGCAGCTGGAATGAAGTTTCCCTGTCACCCGAACGATCCCGAGGCCCCAAAAATGTGTTACCAATTGCTCTTAATTACTTTAAAATTGTCCAAGACATTGTAAGCATTTAATAAAATTAAGCTGGTGCTTTGCCCTTTTCCTTCATACCTTCCTGTCGCCGCTCAAGTGAGTTGGATTAATGGAGCTACAAAACTTTTCGACGGATTTCACTCCATCGAACCTCTTTTAAAACACAAATAAAATCGCTAGGCATTCAGAGAAGGCATTTACTGCTCACTTCAAGGGAATGTAATTTTAAAGGGGTATTACAATTAAATTTATACAAACAAACAATTGATTTTTGTTGTTAATTGTACAGTTGAATGCCTTCTTTAGAAAGAAGTTTCCATAGAATGAACTTATACAAAATTAATTTATACTTAATTCATTTATTCTAATTAATCCACGAAACGATAATATATTTGATAGTAAAGTAAAACAGTTTTTAACAATTAGGTATATAATCCTGTTATAATATTAAAGAATCGTCCACTACTTTAATTTTAGTAATAAATTGATGCACTTATTAATATTTACTATTCAAACTACATACATACGTATAAACTGTCGATTTATGCAAAGTAATTTTACATTTTCCAAGTTTCGGGTTCCTTGTCCTATTAAATAAACGATCTATGCTAATAAGTTTCACCATAGGGTTCAGGGTAGTTTTGCTTACAATATTTGGTTGAAATGAATCTTAAACCACAATACCCGCGTAATCCGCAAATAATTCAATATTCCCCGCTAGAAATTACTATGAAATCTCCGCTAATTAATGAAGAACCCCCGGCCTCTCACGAACTTCTCATCCCAATTAACTTCCGCTAAATAAAGCGAGGATTGTTAGAACCTAAACCTAGGTATCCTTGCGCCGCCCCCCGCTAAGAACGCAATCAGCCCTGCCCGCCGCTGTTGTTTCGGCGCCCTCTAATTGCGAAAATATTCAGAGGCGCTCATATCGCCCGTGCGATGTTCACCTGGTTGCTTATACCTGAGGGTTCTGAGGGTTCTGATGTTTCTGAGGATCCGGCGGAGGATCCGCTTCATTCCGGGCGTCATGCCGTGCGGCGACGGCGGCGGCAGTGGCGGCGGCGACGGCGGCAAGGAACTTTACCACCTGCCCGAAAGCTGTAGAAACTCATTAAGTCCCGCCTTTAAGTTAAACCCATCACGATATCATCACGTTCGGGACAACTTTAATCAAAACTTTTCCGTTCTCACGACGTTTGCTACGTCATCCCATTCACTTGGCTTTGCGCGCGCCAAACGGCTGAGCTGGTGCCCCGTGTAAAAGACGGGGCTAGAGATTCAGCTGTTGATTAAGGCTCCAAAATCCTCCTCTTCCATACCCCCGAAACCAACGAAATTTCATCTGAAAATGGTTTCCTCGGAAGGAGTGTGCTCCGAATGGGTAATGAAAGAAAAGTTTCAATCTCACCGACGCGGTCTGGCAGCTCGGGCGCGATAGGACCGCTCAGGAAGCAGCACGGATTATCGCCCGGTGCCCCCGGGATATGAGGAAACGGAGGGCTGCTAAATACCAGGGGTTGGTAACACCCCCGACGGCGGCGAACGAGCCCTGCAACAAATAGGGCCCTTCGTCTTCATTACAGGGACTCACCAACAATTTTGCACCTCTTTTCGACAGTCTACTACTACTATTATTAACCTCACAAAAGTAGATTACATTAAAATTGTTCGTACCTTAACCCACTATTTTTATGATAAAAAGTAAAACAACATAATAATAATTTCACTAATTTTTATAATTGTCGCAGACCTTATTATTATAAAAAATAATAATACCAAATAATGGAAAAAAGTAATTATAGTATAAATCGTACTCTGACCTAAAAAACTGGGGCTGTTTGGGATAAGGAACTAAGTATTCAAAGATTGATATTGTATTAATCAAAAAGTATATCATTTAAAACTTGTTTTTTTTTGAATACTTCTATGCAACGCAGCATTTGTTACAAATACCTACTCACTGTTTCAAAAACGCTCTTTTGAGAAAAACGTTTTTAAAGTTTTTAATGAATTTCTTAAAGCGCCAGTTTATTTGCCCTAACTTATTTTGTAATGATACAATAAAAATTTGATTAATTGTTTAAAAGCTGTTTCAAAGAAGAATTTAAAATATATAGCTTTTTAGTAGATTTTTCGCCAGTCTTTTTTATTTATTTTTCACATAATTTACAAGATTTCCATGAAAATACGGAATTAGGAGTTTTAAACGACCTTGATATCAACTTTGAGATTGAAATGTTGACATTGAAATAGTCGCGTTTCATATTTTGGAGGGAAATATGTATGGCTTTAATGAAAAATATTTCTACGGTTTTAACAATTGTATTTCAGAACAATACTAACTAATATTACGATATTTATGCGAAAATTTGTGTGTAGCAAAATCTCATGCATATGTAGTTGATTGCGGAGGTTTGTTTGTACGGCTCACACTTTTTGCTCTATTTTTGTTATACATACATACATATGTACATATATTATGTTTGTGAGATGCCTTTAATACCTACCTCACATTTTTAATATGTACTTCACAAAATGATGGCAACCCTATTAGGAACTGATAGATATTTTATTTTCAAATTTTCACAAGGGCTCTTACCAAAAATATTTCGATGCGGGAGCGGGGCTTCCCCGGGTGATTTCACAGTCCATCTCCCCGGAGGAATTAACTAGAGCGTGGCACTTCCTGGAGCTCCTCTAAAGCCCTCATTAAAAAGTAATCAGTCATATTTCCGTCATTTCGGGCAAAGTTGTGTACATGAATTAGTCATGACGAGACCCGGCAGGGAGCGCGAATTGTTCCCGTCTTACGTTCTGCGTCGCTTATGAGCTCCAGAGCTCAGGGACTGTGGGAGATTTTCGGGAATGTTTCGCTATTGAAGCTGAAACTGTGGCGGGAGTTGCTTCGGTGACGAGCACTGCTCTTAGCGTTTATACCCAGATTTTCTAGATTTCCCAGATTTTCGTTGATGATATCGTACATGCTCGATTTTCGGAAAACTGTCGTCAGAGAGCTTTGCCTCGCGTGCCGGCAAATTGATTTCTTAGATCTCGGGTAATGTTGGCCCCGTCCTCCGGGACTCACCGCAGAACGCTTCAAACATACCATCAGACGAGGCTATGCCGCTCGCTAAATCCGGGCTGGCTTAATTTGAATTTTGTCTAAATGCATGCTGACATGTTTTCATTTATTCCGCCCTTTTTCCGGCGTCGTACATGCAGAAACGAAATAAAATTTCACTCATTTAGTACCTTCAGCCGGTGGGAAAACTCTCTTCCTTCTGCGACCCCTTTAGGGACTCATTTAACTTTTTTTTTTCCTATAGACTTTGGGACTCTTTAACTTTTTAGCCGCTAACTTTGGACTGTTTCATTAAAAGTGGAAATTCAAATAAGCACAGCCCTTTCCAGAAAGGTTGCCTAATTAATTAAGCTGAAGATCGGCCTTAAGTCGCTTTTATTAAAAGGGGTAATAAGATACAGTCAGCTGTAACACACCCAAGTTCATTGCCCTCGGCGCTTGTTAAAGAGAATTTGATATAAAAGCAAATATTTAATAACTAATACTTAAATTTTTATGAAACTCGCTTTGTTTTTTTTAATTATTTGCTTAGAAGGACTTAATAACAACAATAAAAATTACCCGAGTAAAATCATATAGGCCCAAAACGAGCCCGTAACACGCCTGTTTAAAATAAAAAAAAATTAAAGTTCAACCACTCTAGGTAGGTGTACCCATTGTGGGCTTGAAAAATGGAAAATGTTTCGATGTACGGCACGTTGCCGGCTCGCTTAATAATTTAGATATTTTTACTCGGATAAATATATTCCATTAGCAAAAATTAATAAAGTATATACTTAATTATAACAAATAAAAAGTAATACCTAAGTATCTATAATTTTTCATTATAAATTTTGGCTTCATATGGATGAGATTGCATTTAATTGAATTAATATTTAATTAAAGAGACCTTCTAAAATCAGTTGAAAGAAAGTCAAATATAAATCTCTAACAAACTATTTGCACTTAGCAAGCACGAAAAACCGCTCACAGGTTTAATTATAGTCACGCATATGACCCTATTTGAAATAAGGTTAATTAATTTTGAAATACACAATCGTGTTTATTATTGAAATTAATTTCACTTAAATAACTCATGCGGTGATATATGTATGTTTGATGAAAAATGTGAATTTAGAGAAACATTTATTCGGTATGTGGCAGTAAATTTTTCACTGTAGGTATCACATTTAGTTTTGTTTCCACGAATTTGCAAAATAAATAGTCTCAAATACTCAAAATATACATAAATTGCAGAGTAGTTTTGCTTACCTACCTACTGTTGTCTAAAATTGCTCTTAAATTCAGAGAGAATTTACATAGATTTTTAGACCGTAAAATTCAATTAAATTAGTTTAATATTTGCAAGCCACAAAACGAAGGAATTTTGTCGTCACTTTCTTACTCTATACTCTTTGAGGCTACAGATAAAAATTTCAGCATCCATGAAATTTGAAAATCTTGTTCAAAATATGGTATAAATATTCACTTTTCCTATCTATAAGTCACCATGCCACAGAACTTGCTCCATATAAAGGCACACAAGCAATTGCATGAAATCCGATTTCAGTTTTTACGAAGTAACATAACATCACCGCTCTTTCATGTCTACCAAATCTGCTTGAATATTTTATATATTATTTCCGGATTGTTACGTTATCGTCTTCCAAGCTAGCGCTTTCCGAAAAACAACATTATTGCAAAGTCTTTTGAATCTTCTATATTCTTCAAAACATCCAAAGGTATAATGTTTGCAAAAATATAAAAATAGTATAGAAGGGCTATTGAAACCATTGTTAAAATAATCCGTTTGAGGTTTAGGGAGGGTAGAGAGCACAATCAAATAAGAAACAAACCGATTCTAGAAAACTTCTGAATTTTATTGAAATCATGTGTGCTGCTATACCATCAAAAGGCACATATTCAGATAAATTTTCTGTTTTTCGTTATCTCACGGAAAAATATTGAGCAACTGGTGTACGAACCTCTGCTCGCACTCTCGTGTGTCGCAAAATATGAATGGGAAAATCCAGCAGGATTTGTGATTTTTGACAGGGTTGGTAGGCACTGTGGGAATGAAATGACAAGAATTAAGTGCCTTGTTACGGGGAATCGTGGTGCGGGTGCAAAGTGAAGAATTTAAGAAGTTTCCAAGAAATTTCTGTAATTGGTACTATGCTTAACTGCTTAACTCAAGCAGCTGTCGGATTCTTTTTCCGGTCCCCGTTGTTCCCGATTCTCCCTTAAGTCCTTAAGGAGCAGTGGGCGCATTGTTAGGGAGTTATTAAATTTTACTTCATTGTACCTTTGCGGCAGTTGAAGCCCGGCAACTGAAGACGGGCATCCTTACCCCCTATTTGCAGATTAGAGACGTATTCCACCAGAAATTCGCAGTCATTACGAATCACGAGAATGAGAACTGGAGCACTTTACTTTCTCAGATCTTGTCCTCTGCTAATTTGCTTTCAAGCAAAAGTTTTCCGTCTTAACTTTTGTTAATTCAGCACAAAAAAAAAAAATTAAGTAAAAGAAATTAATTAGCTGCGGTAGTTTCACTGATATAATATTTTTTTTGTAAAGGACATAAAAAGTAAAAAAAAATACCTGAATACAATGTACACCAGCTCTGAGAAATTTTCAAATTATTTTTCCATGTTTTTTACCGAGAACTTTATGCTTTTGTTGACTTTTATTTTATTATTCGAAAATCGCAAATATTCGGCTAAGCTAGCTGGTGGGTGGCTAAAATCAGAAAAAAGGTGTTTAAAGCCATGCTAGAGTTTAATACTTTACGTTTTAAATAATTCATAAAAAAAGCTCGCACTGACGTAATTTTTTATTTTGAAACCAAAACTTTCGTATTGATTTAGGTTTCAATTGGATCAATCCGGTGGTCGCTACCTGCTTAATCCAATTCAGGCAAACCATAAATTTCAGTCCGCAAAAATCAGGAACAACATAAAATCGAATAAACAATTTGAAGGGAATCTATCGATTCAACTCCATTAAATTCTTCATGAAATGAAACCGCCCGACACTGGATAATTCCCGGACGGGCCGAGACCAGGGCGAATCAAGGATACATTTTATATACTTTTATATTTATTGTACATACATAAAATGTAGGCCGACATTCGTCTCTCTTTTTAACAGCCTGCAAAAACTTTCTGACAAAATATAATAAAATCAAATTATTTGTGGAATTAAGCGCTGGCACGGACATAGACGTTGCGTTCCGGTAAATTGTTGCTTTTTATTGACGGGATGCGCCCGGGAGTCGGTGTCGGGAAACATTGAACATACAAAAATACAAAAATAGTTTGCCAGAGCACGTCCGTCGAGATAATGATTTCAGGCCTGTGTGTGTGTTTTTTTTTTTTAATTAGTATGATGTTTTAATTTAATTTCCTATTTGGGTAACTGGATTACCTGCTAAAAGTTGCCCCTATTATCTCAGTAATGAATTCATTTATTATTAATTTCGAGTTGTTTCGCAGTTAAATTATAACCATACCGAATGCGGCAAAATACTGCATTTTTTTGGCATTTTTCAGACTACTGTCCTATTTCAGCTTTTGTGAATAATTTCGGTAATTACCGGCGCATCCATATTTTTTCATTTTAATTTTTCTTTTTTTTTTCCATACCTAGGTCGGTGAGCCGTGCGAATATTAATTGAATTACAGCTCTCCGGGTGGCGGAATACACTCAACTTATTCTGGATAAATTAATTAAACGATAAATTCAAACATTTGCAAGTTAACAGGATTCCATAAATGTACATGAAATTTAAGTGTAACTACAAATTTTTCTGATCATGGGGCGGTAATAACAAACCATGGGCGATTATGGGCGGAACTTGGTGGGGGAATATCTGAAAATACTTATATAAAAATGGGGATATATCAGGAACAATTTTGGTATTTTTATTGGTTTTCTATATACCAACTAAGAATCTTAATTTTAAAAACTCAGGCTAAAGTATTTTGAGTAGGTACCTGTAAATTACAAAAGGAGATGTTTCTAAAATACTTCCAACGAATGACTTATAAATGGTCATAAATCTCTGTCTTTTATTGATACTTCTTTTAAAAGGTTTTTAGTAGAAAGGAAGAGAGGTACTTTACCCATCTCATACTATTTTAAACGCACTTCATTTCATTTCATTTCGTTAAGTTTTCTAAAAGCGTTCGGTCTTATCCTTTTAAATTTAGAGAAGATCAACTCACACTTGAAATCCTGTTTAAGAAATGGGACCAACTTAATAAACGGGTGAAAAATTTCCCGTCCCAAATTTTAAGTCCCTTAAGACGAAGCTGCGGAATTCAATCATCGCTGGTCCCGTAAAACATTTTCAATTACAAAACGAAAGGGAGGCCTGCCTAAAATCACCCTGTGAAATGTTTCATCGCTTTAGAGTTTAGAACGAACCTACCCCCAGCAATCAGTTTTCAGTGCTGGTCCCGAATGTTTGCTTTGAATGAAGACAAGGGCAACAGAAGAGCAGACTGCCTCGCACCGGAAAAAAGAGGCGGAAAAATTATCCCTCATTAACCCTTCATTTCGAGGCAATTAGCAGTTTTCGTTTTTGTCTTTTGGGTGAAGGCCAGCCATCCTGCCAAAAATTGTCGTCGTTCTCTGGCATTTTCTGGACCCATGGACTCGATTTTGTTCAGTTGATGTTTGTTTGGCGACTTCTAAACGCTTTCCGTTCATCTACTGTAACGACCTTTTGATAAGGGACACCCTGTAATTAGGCTGAGCCCGGGGCAATTCGTAAAGATTAGCTCATTTATTGTCATACTTTGGTTTTCCCGTCACATCCACGTAACCACGGGATTACGGGAAGCTTTGGGGCGATTTTGCCTTTCGGAAAAGCCTCCGCCATTGCTCTTGGGATGAAAAGATAATTGGGGGGCCTCCGAGCACAAACGATGATTTCGATGGTGGGCGCCATTGTTTGACCCGGCTCTTATTGTTTACTCGGGCGGATGTTGCAGAATTGCCAATCAATCAATTAATTCCCGATTGTCCCCCGATTGAATGTGGCAATCGAACGGGGATCAGCAGGTTTTTCCCCAAGGTCCTCTTGACTGGGACTCGTCTGTATAACAAAACATTTGGAAGGAGCAAAAACAAAATAGGGAAAAACGGCCAACTTCCGATCGGGACTAACATGGTGAATACCACCGATTAATTCAACGAAACCATAGTGCAGTTTAATCAGACAATGGCGCCACCTGTTGATGTCAAAAGCAAATATTTACGTACAGAAAAAAGTTTCAGCTATCAAAAGGTTTGGTAAATTTTGTTCAGCTCCTCAGAGATATATGTATTTTTTTTCGTCAAATTTAAAGTAATTTAATAGCAGAACCTTTCTAAATTGAAGCAGTGATTTAAGGTAGGTACAATTTGGCAAAGGCTTCCGCACTTTGTTTCTGTCAAAAAAATCAATCACTTTGAAAAAAAAAATTCGCATCCCAGCAACTGGGTAGAAACAATTTTCATTTATTATTTTGTTGACACGTTTCTTCGAAATTTTAGGAATAAATCCATGTAATATTTCCGTGAAAAAATATTTTTAGTTAATTTTACGGTGATTTTATTATTTGTATTTGGAGCACTTAGGCTACTTTTTTGAAAACATTGATTTCAAGAACGAATTTTCTCTGTACACCCAAACGTGGATTAAGAGGAATTTTAAATTCAACTAATCATCACCTACAGCAAGAAGAAAAATGTCTGATCGCAAAGCCGTCATTAAAAATGCTGACATGAGGGAGGACATGCAGCAGGATGCTGTAGATTGTGCAACACAGGCTCTAGATAAGTACAACATTGAAAAAGACATCGCCGCATACATCAAAAAAGAATTCGACAAAAAGTACAATCCAACATGGCATTGTATTGTCGGTAGAAATTTCGGGTCATACGTGACACATGAGACAAGACATTTTATCTACTTTTACTTAGGCCAAGTGGCAGTTTTACTATTTAAAAGTGGTTAAAAATATTTTAGAGGCTACTGGATTTTAAGGCAGTTTTTTCTTGCATTAAATTTTCTTGTATCGGAACAGTACTTCCATGATAATAAATGTGTAGAAATCTTGAGTGAGAAATAAATGCATTTTTATTTAAACTTCTTTAAAATTAATGAAATGCAAATTTCATTTTACATTTTCTGCTTTTTTTATTCTCATACCAATGCATAAGAAATCAAAATTTGTATTTTTAATTTCAAAATTTGGTATGCTTAAAGATCATAAACTCTGTTCTGTTTTTCATAAAGATCATAATCTACATAAAAAAAGTAAGTATACAGATGATCACTTACATTTTTTTTAATTCCACTCCATAAAATTACTAACTAATAAGTCAAAACTTATTCCAAAAACGCGCCTTTGGCACTGGGAAAATTATAGATTGTTCCTTTTGATGAAATTTCTATTTAATATTTGCCTGAATTTTCCTTTTCTGTCACGACCTGAGTCTTAGGTTCAGGTTTTCTTGTGTTTTCTAATAGTTGGTGGTTACATGCACTTATAAATAATAATGATCTGCTTTAAACTACAAAAAAACATTACAAAATTTGCTAAAATGCGTCATAAAGCTGAAAATGAATATCTACATATATTGCAATTTTTACGATATTATCTTAATAAGTATACGATATAGGTTACATAAATACTTTTAACAAATGTACCAAATTTATGTCAAAATAATGAGTTTATGAATTACGTTTCATAGTACCTACACATACGTATATGAAATTTTTATTTGGTTCGAAATCGGTGTTTTTTAGTATATCATATTTTAATTAAATACTCCGAAATAATTTTTTTAATTAATCACTCTCAACTCTTTACCTTTAATGAGCAACTAAAAAAAAAGCTACAAAAAGCTGTGTTCTTTTCACATCGGATCCAAGTTTTGCAGGAAATTTTGCATTGAATTGAAATTTTAAAAACGGTAACAGTGCACAAAGATTTTAAAATTTGCGAAAAGCACATCAAATCGTCATTATGTGTTGGACTCATCCACTTCAAACGTTGAACCGGATAAATTTAATTTCGCGAAATAAAAATTGCAATATGATTTACTGTTCATAAATTTCAATTCAGTGCAAAATTTCCTGTAAAACTTGGAACCGGATCCGATGTGATAGGAACGCAGCTAAAATTGTTTGCAATAAGTTTTCAAGGTATTGGCAGGTTAATTAAGAAAAATGGGAAAATCAATGTTAATGGCACTGTAATCATGTTCAATAGAGCAAGCTAATTTAAATATTGAGGAAAGGCGTTTAGCTTCTAGCACTCAACAAGTCAAAATCCCTGAAGCTCGCGGTTGCACCCTGTCTACAGGGAGACCATTCAAAACCAGGTCCCGCGACAGGTAAATGGAGGAGGTGCCAGGAATCGGTTCGCGCTCCTATTTCCTGGCAAATAGAAAAACTTTTCTGTCAACTCACTTCGTTGCCTCCGTCTCGAGGAAGAGTCTTCGTCTTCCTGTCATCCGGGCAGGAGAGCGAGCGGGGGCTATTAGAGGAATCTCCAGGAAGAATCAAATCATAGTGGCTTCGTAAAAGGAGAACTCCTCGGGATAGGTTTGTGGGCGCAAAAACAATAAAGGGCCCGCGGACGGGACGGGAACGGGTGAGCAAAAACGGGAGACGATGATAAATTGAAACAACGAAAAATGATGTCGACAAATTGTGCCTTCATTTTTTTTTTTTTTCTTCTCTTTGCCACCGCCGTACCGCTGCCAGGACTTCGATTCGCCTTTGTCGCCCGCCCGCTTTGTGTCTTCCCTCATTCCTGGATTACAACAAGTGGAAGTTTTTGTCAGGCTCTGGATGTGTATATTTGTCAGGTTTATTCCCTTTGACGGGTCTTGCTCCCGAAGACTTCCTTCATTCGACGAACGCTTAGGGGCTTGCGAACAGGAAATCCGATTTCAATTTCTTCGAAACAGATTTTCTTCAATTTCCAGCAAAAATTTAATAATGGAACAAAGTTTTAATTCAAACGAAAAACGAAGGTATGAGAGGACCACCACCACGAAAATCCCATAGGAGGGAATTTTGGAAACGAAAAACTCTTCGTGGTTTGGAACGTTTAAGAGACAAAAAAAAAATTTCCGGTCTCTTTAGCGATTGCCAGTTTTAATATTATTTTCTTTTAGTTTTAGGAGTTTCCAAGATTTCATTTATCTTGATGAAAAGTAAAGGAAACTTTAAGGACAACCACGGTAAAATTTTCTTCCGACTTAGAGAATTTCAATGTTCGTTAAGGGTATTTCGAGGCTCTATTACTTGACACGTACTTTGAAAAAAAGTTTTAATTGAAGAAAAACTACTTAACAAGTCAATGCAAAATTTTGAAGGCAAAATTAATTTATAATTTAAAAAATCTTAAATTTAAATTGGTAGAGAGATATAACACAATACATAAACCTAGGTGAAAATCAATTAAAATTTAAATTTACTAAAAGCAGTATCCATACTTTAACTAAATATTTCAAATATATCTCATACAATTTTAGTTGGAAAAACAATTACCAGGTTAGTCGACCAATATTTTATAATTTTAGCTGCAAAGAGAATTGCCAATTAATAACCAATAATTTTTGAAACTGCATAAAATATTAATTTTGAAAGATGGTAGCTATGCGTAACCAACTAATAACTGTACCTGATTGATTATTCAATTTTACATTCTTTTATAATGTAATGTCTGTTTAAACTCGTAAAATGAGGGGAATTTTTATGAAGTTTTTGTAAGTTTTGTTACTGAAGTAGAAATGTTTGTGAAATATTATTGATTTGGCGTCTTAAAACAACATCGATAGGCCTTTAAGACAGACCTAATGAATTTTAAATATACATAAAAATTTTATTGAGAAATTTAACTTACCTAAATGAAATTATAATTACTTTTACAAAAACAAGTATACACAGAGGTTACCTATGTTTGCAACGTTACCAATATTTGAAATAAAAAATTAAATATTTAAATTGCCTGGATTTCAATATTTTAACATTAAAAGTTTAAAACTTTTTGTACAATATTATTAGCCATATTGTAGTGTTTGCATAACTTTAAATGTTATATTATTTATAATTTAAAATCAATACTGTTGCTTTCAACTTAATTTTAGTATTGTATTCTTTCACAGAAATCTTACATTTTAAAGACCTACTTAGGTAAAAATATGGGTAGAAGTTTTCTGATTTTTGTAATTAAAATGTAATTTTTTATATGATTTTGCATCATTAAAGTCAATAAAACAAAACAAACAAAATAAAAAAAAAACGGAAGAAATAAAAAATATATTACCCGCTTAAAACTTAATCCGAATTATGAGTTCTCAGTAATTTTTTAAAAGCGATCTTAGAAGATAGTGTTATTTAATTTCAAGATAAAATTTTAAATTCTTTTTAATGATTTTTAAGAGTAATCGAGTGCACGGCCGAGGAGGTAAAAATATGTGTATATAATAAAAAAGTAATTAAAATTATAATTACATTTTGGAAAATTTTCGAAGAATGGAAAACTTATAAGGTGGGAAATCCATCATTAATGAGTTCTCATTTCTGAATACGACAGCGGATGCTCTCAAGGAGGTTGATTCAAAGAAAATTCTTTATATATGTAGGTATATATTTAGGTAATTCTTGGCGGAATTATAGCCGAAGTGGAAAACCTTTTACATTCCACCGAATTTCTGAGTGGAGCGTGAGAAGTACTCCCGGAAGACGCACTTCTCATACATTTTTTTTTTCCCACTGGATTGGCACTTTTATTAGCAAAAATCCTTCGAAAGTGGCTTCTGCGAGTGGGCTCTAGTTCTCATCGTTTCGATAGCAACGCGGGGGATGGAGGAGGTGGACCCAAATACACTCATGTCCTTTATAACGTCGTTTGAAAGCAGTCGGGGAAAAACGCTTGAATAACCGGCATTAAGAGGGCAATTCATTTTCCCGAGGGCACTTGTGGTTTAGTTTCTTTTGGGGAAACTATATGATAATGGGCCATTGATCCTGGACTCGGGGGCATTGCCAAAAGACAAGGATATCTCAGCTCAAATGTGATGTCCGGGATTTACTAAAGTGGTTTTTGCGTAAGGTAAATATTTCGTGAGGGCGAGGGTGGAATGGCAAATTTGTCAATTCTCTCGAAAAGGACATCCCTTTTTATTTCTTTTATTTTTCTGCTGTTGTTTTCGTATTTGAGCAAGATCCGAGCAATTCAATAAAACCACAGAAAACAGCGGCAGCTCGGGTAAAGAGGAAGAAACCAGCAGACGCTGTAGATTCCGAATCCAAATAGGAATCATTTCAGGAAAGAAAAAAAATTGCAAAATCAAAGGGATTGCAAAGTGTTTTCCAAGTTATTTCTGGATAAGTGCACACACAGCCTGGGAAAGAGAATATATACTAAGCATAGTTCCTCCATTCGCATAGTCCCTGCCCGAGTCTCGGACTAAAATCCGTTTTTCTGGGGTAAAAGGCACATTTGCATAGTCGCATAAGACCAGAGCCCCTTCTTTTGCCTTTTTAAAGGATTTCAATCGAAAAATGGCACGAAAGTTATCCGTGGTGCAAGAAAATCGGTTGCATTTTTATCATCACACACCGAAACGTTGTTGGCACTCCCTGGCATCCTGCTGCGGGACGAAAATAAGATTTTTCCGTGTGTTCCTGTACAAACTACACGATTTCACTCTTACGCTGAAGTGAACTGAACAGGTGCACAGAAAAAGGAAATTTGAAAAAAAAATATATATATGTATATGTGTATAGTATATATCTGGAAAATAAAATAAAAATAGGGAAAAACAAGAAAATGCGCTGACATTGCGGAAAAGTAAAAAGGTGCGAAGAAAATTGCTTTTAAAAAATTGAGAAAAATTTTCCATGTGTACAAATCTGGCTGGGAAATGTGTGATATGGTTAGACCGGGTTTGTTTGCGGCATTCGATGCACTCGCTCCAGGGGGAACTATGAATTCGAACGCGGTGCAGCATATCGAACACAATTTCCATTCGGTCGATTATTGACGTTGATGCACTTTACAACTATTGTGATGGTGTCGATTTTCGGGATTTCGAGTGCAAATAACTCCGGGAAAAATGAGTTGAAACACAGTTTTTTGTAAGGAAATATGATAGGATTACAATTGAAAGTAAAATATTTTCCCTTCTGTAACCCAAGATAACTTAAATAAAGAGTAAGTCTATAATATTAGACTTTAGGAGAGATCTTGTGCATTTGTACAAATATTATTATAAAAATTAAATTTACACCTATAGGAATCCAATTTAAAGTATCCTTAAATATTTAAATTCCATATTTATATTTTAGTTGAATTAGTTGAGAATACTGATAAAAAATGTAGGAGAAAGAAAAATAAAACTGTATCATAAAACTTATTATTGCTTCTTTTATTATTTCTCCCCACAGGTTACAAAAAATAAAACCAGTTATCTACGCAGGTAACATTGCGAACGACTCGGGAAACCTCTTTGCTTAAAACTTTTCCTAGGATAGACGGGATGAGGTCTTTTTATACTATATATTACGTAGAATTTGGGATTTTATCTGGCGCTCATATTAACAATCCTTAGAAACACAATCGCAAGGTGTTTTAAGTTTAGTTACATACAGAAGAGTCCGTGCATTTTTAATTATCTTCCTCATTTTTGGGAAAATTCACAACCATTTTAAAAAATTCATTATAGCCTTGGGGAGAAAGACTGATTAGCTTAATAATCCGTATTAATTGTTCAAGATTTTTATTTTATTTAGGGCCTGTCCGAATCCAAGTCTATATCTATGTCTTCGTCTCGTTATGACAGTTTATGATGTCAGCGAACAAGCTGAGCTATTATAACAATTAAGACGAAGGCAAAGCTAACCTGTCCGAATTGGTTTGCTTAGCTTGAAATTTGACGTTGGAAGTTAACCTAACGTAAGTTATTTGTCTGTACCTAAGAGGACAAAAGTGTAGCGTTCAAAATATAAATTATTAATGGAAGGAAGAGTACAAGAAAATATTAATGCAAACATTATT
Source organism: Machimus atricapillus (assembly GCA_933228815.1). Lineage (NCBI taxonomy): Eukaryota > Metazoa > Arthropoda > Insecta > Diptera > Asilidae > Machimus > Machimus atricapillus. The sequence goes on from OW121785.1 coordinate 13,192,546, forward strand.
AATTTTAATACATTTTCTTTAGTCCCTACAATAAAAACATTGTTCTTCAGAACATGTATATAGCCATTGCAATTCATTTTACTTACATTTTGTATCTGACATTTTTAATTTTTCTTAAAAAAGTCCTATTTCACAACCAATTGCACGTTGTCTACTTCACGAAGTCAACGCGAGCCTTGACTCGCTCATCAAGCTAAGCAATTGACTTAACTGTTATACTACGTAGCTAAACTCACAGCCATAGACATGAATTCGGACAGAGCTTAGCTCGGTGTGACGTCACGAACTGTTATAACGAGACGAAGACATAGGCATAGACTTGGATTCGGACAGGCCCTTAATTCCATTTAATGTGATGCAAATAATCGCAATTTTAATTAATATTTCAAAATATTTTAAATTGTTTACATTTTCCGCATGGCAGAAATCTTTTTTTACTTAAATACCATTAGTCTCACGAATTCAAGTTATATTTTAAAAAATGGCAAATTTTCATTACTAACGATTATGCCAATAGCAATTTATCGTACTATTACTAAGGGCGTGTGCCAACTCAGCTATTCAAAAGTAAATTTGTATGGGAGATTGCTTTTCAGCTTACTAATTGATTTTCGAAGGTTTGGGTTTTAGGAAAAAACAGCTCTGAAATTCGCTTTTCGTTGACAATTACTTACTTTTCATTTGAATTTCAAATATGTATAGCATTTATGAAATTAAATGGAAACGAACAATGAGCAATAAAAGGCTGCTTTTTTTCAATTTTAAATATAACCGAAAAATGTTCGAAAAGCAAATGTATTCGAAAAGTTGAATTGTCACACGCCCTTAATAATAATTAAAATTACTTTTCCCGATTTTTCATACAAAATTGTCCACAACTACGTCACGACGAAGTGTCAAAATCTAGTAGGCATACCTTGTATTCTGTCTACCGTGACAAAAAACATTTGCTATCGTTGCTATAGTAATCAACAAACAGTTGTGTGGTGTATTCAAATCAAAATGACGCGTCAGCTAACTGAGACCTTAAAAAAAGAGATAATCGAGTTAATGAGAAATCCTGCAATTTTGGATGTGTTACGAGTACATAAAGAACGTGGAAATTCCGTAGTTGTACGTGTTAGCTGGGAAGAAATTTCAAAAATATTGGGAAGAACCGGTGAGTACCTGCATAACCTGCAAACATTTGCTATTATAAAAATTTCCAGTCGCAGAATGCAGAAAGGCTTGGAGATCCGTCAAAGCTAAAAAGTTATACCAGATAGTGCCTCGAACTGGGGAAACGCAAAGGTAAGTTTTTACATAGGATTGTAATACACAATCTAAAATTTCAATAATATTTACAGCACTTTGTCATCCATTGCCAAAACTAGTGAGAATAATGATAGAGACAAAGACTCCCCGAATTGCAGCTACACAAATGTAATTATCTTTATAAAGTTACATAAATATTTTTTCCCATATTATTTGTAGCACACAGGCTAACACGGATTCTTGATTGACATGGGCTTATTTAATAGGCTCAATCAATCTAAACAACCTATTAGCCAGTGTGAAATATGTAAAAAAAGCATTTTTATAATTTGTGGATTGCAGGGAGACGCAAAAGAAACAGGCCGCAACTCCGATTCTAAAATTTCGCTCGAACAATCAGTAAAAGAGCTTAACGAGTTGACGAAAATTACAACATCCCCAAAACAACAATTGAAAAAATATGCGATGCTGTCTAATTTAGACAATATGCTAAAGGACTTACCTATTGATATTGTACATGAATTAAATGTAACATTTGTTAACATGGCGTACGAAAAAATAAAAGAGTTCAATATTAAAAATTAAAATGCACTGTTTCAATTTATAATACGAAATCTTCTAAATCAAAGTGTTGTCAAATAACAAAAATTACGATAAGATTGTCAGAATTTATGAATTCAAGTTGGCGGACTATCAAACTTTGAAATTTATCCAATATCCAGCAAACTTGACATTTGGAGGTGTGCTTTCCGATTTTTGTTTTTGTGTTTTTGGTTTCATAGAGTATTTATTAAAAATATTGTTTTTAATGAAATCATTGACCCATAAATTCTCAAATGCAAAATAAAATCTTATTCAATTTCCTGCCGCAACAAGATTTTTAAATATCGTTTACAATATATGTATGTAAGTAGTGGTGGAACGCTATAAATGTTTTCTTCTTTAGGCGAACTAACTTCAAAAAATCGGAGGATCATTGCATTCCAGTTGAACGGAATTCACAGAACTAATAATCTACATTCATAAAATAAATTCAATGCAGTTTTTTCAATGAATGAATTTTTTCATTACATTAATCAATGGATTTTGTTCATAAAATCAATGATTTTCCGTCCATTGAATGAGTGATTCTATGTTCTATTACAGCTATTATTTAATTTTTTTTTTATTACTACGAATCAATTAAGTTTCTGTGATATCATGTAAATAATCTACGTTCGATGCTTTCTACAAATGATAAAATTGATTCGAAGAAAGACCAGTTCTCAGCATCTCATTTGCGACATCTTCTAGTACCATATATGTACATACATATGTATATATGAAAAGTTTTAAGCTATTGCATAGCTTTTATCGCGGGCTTTGAGCGCGGTGACCGAATCAAGAAATTCCGTAACGAAAATAAACCTAACACCCCCCACTCCGACCGGCACAGCGGTGCGGCGTTGAAAGCCGTGCATCGTCTAACGTCGTTTCAGTTCGGCAGACTTCGGCACGGTGTTTGTGTGCGTGCGACTAGACGTATGCGTGTAGACTAGCTGATTCCACGGTATACAGAATACAAGGTATGCTCACTTCAAAAACGGTTTTCGCCATCTTGCTTTTAAGGAGCGTCAAATGACGTAGTTCTGTCCAATTTTGTATGAAAAATCGGGAAAAGTAATTTTAATTATTTTTTAGTAATAGTACGATAAATTGCTATTGGCATAATCGGTAGTAATGAAAATTTGCAATTTTTTAAAATATAACTTGAATTCGTGAGACTAATGGTATTTAAGTAAAAAAAGATTTCTTCCGTGGGGAAAATGTAAACAAGTTAAAATATTTTAAAATATGACTTAAAAGTGCGAATATTTGCATCACATTAAATGAAATAAAATAAAATAAAATGCTTGAACAACTAATACGGATTATTAAGCTAATCAGTCGTTCTCCCCAAGGCTATAAAGAATATTTTAAAATGGTTATGAATTAGTTAAGAATACTGACAAAAAATGTAGGAGAAAGAAAAATAAAACTGTATCATAAAACTTATTATTACTTATTTTATTATTTCCCTCCACAGGTAACAAAAAAATAAAACCAGCTACCTGCGCAGGTAACATATCGAGGGACTCGAGAAACCTCTTCGCTTTATGCTATATATTTCGTAGAATTAGGGATTTTATCTGGCGCTCGTATTAAAAAACCTCTGAAATACAATCACAAGGTGTTTTAAGTTTAGTTACCTACAGAAGAATCCGTGCATTTTTAATTATCTTCCTCATTTTTGGAAAAATTCACAACCATATTAAAATATTCATTATAGCCTTGGGGAGAACGACTGATTAGCTTAATAATCCGTATTAGTTGTTCAATATTTTTATTTTACTTAATTCCATTTAATGTGATGCAAATAATCGCAATTTTAAGTCATATTTTAACTTGTTTACATTTTCCCCACGGAAGAAATCTTTTTTTACTTAAATACCATTAGTCTCACGAATTCAAGTTATATTTTAAAAAATTGCAAATTTTCATCACTAACGATTGTGCCCATAGCGATTTATCGTACTATTACTAAAAAATAATTAAAATTACTTTTCCCGATTTTTAATACAAAATTGGACAGAACTACGTCACGACGAAGTGTCAAAATCTACATGAGCATACCTTGTATTCTGTATACCGTGAGCTGATTCTATCTGTTACTAAATTTGACAGTTGTCAGCTGTGAGAACTATTTTAGTTCACAGTGAAATATCTAACATCATTCACAGTAGGGTTGTTTTTAGATAATATTTCTTTGGGCGCGAATAAATACCAAAACTAGAACGTTTTGAAGAACGTAGTGGCAAAAAATGTTGAATATATATTTTTTTTAATCAGCTTAGAAACTTAAAATAAGATTTATATAATATTAAATAGCAAGTAAAACCACCTGCTATCCACATAGAAATGCGACTTACTTTAATGATAAGATTCGCTTTGTGTTGTATTACTTTTGGTCATGAGAGTACACACACACTTCAAGGCCCTATCGGTGTCAGACACATTTCCAAGCATAAGCTTTAATTATAATTGCATAAGTTGATAAAAAATACTATGCAATAGCTTTACCGCGGCAGTCCCGAGTGCCACACGTATTTTTTAATTTCCGTGGACCTAAATATTGAAAATTGCTGTATAAAATTATGATATGTATTTTATTTTACAAAGAAAAATTTTACATTAGGTACCTAAAAATGTTTGTTTAGTGAATTCATCGCTACAATTTCAGGCATTCAAATATTTATAAAATAGTATAACATTTTGGGTACTGTATCCTTTAAATCTCCGTTTCTATACAAATTTAATGCTAATTTTTCTAAAACAGTGCACCGTGAGGTTTTTGGAGATGACAATCTTGAATATGTTAGCGATCAATTTTAAAAACTGCTACATTAATTTTGTTATATCGTTGCAAATCGAGAACATTTTGGACATTAAACCAGCGAAATTACTTGAAGTTTCAGTTCGACTAATTGAGAAATGCGGGTTTCGCAAAACGATTTTGTTTTTCGATTTTTCCACCATTTGCTCTGAATAAATATAGGGGCTTTTATGGTGCCAAGTCCAGAGGAAGGGGTTTATCGTTTAAAAACCCCGTCCTTAAACAGGGCATTTGCATTTGCATTCAGCAGTTATTTGTGAGTATACAGCAATTTTCCCCATTAGCACAGTGTTGAACATGCTTTCAACATTATCAGTTTTGGCCGTTAAAAAAATGCCCTTTCTCCGGTTGATGGAAGGTGATCCATACTTTTCACTTATTGAAAATGAAAGCGGGCGTAAACACTGCGGTGCTGTACGGGGGGGCGCCTGTAATAAGATGTACGTGACATTTGAAAACTGCCAACAAATGAGATCATAAAATTTTGCTGTACTGCCGGGTATTATCGCAGGGAGCGGCAGCAAACTTTCTCAGTAAAAAATATTGTGCCATCACAAGTTTATATATTGAGTTCGTTCGTAACTTTGTTCGTGCACGGGGCCCCCAAAATGGATGAGGCAATTTCGGGCTAAGGGCGAGGTGCTTTATTACTACCACACAACTCGTCTCCTGCCACCCCGGGGAGTAGAAGAGACGCCCCCTCCCCCGTGTCCCGCGGGGGCGAACTCTAAGTCTATTTGGAGGCAGCTTCGTTATGCACTTTGTACCCCAAACTCGGCCTTATGGGTGCTAAGAGCAAGAAGCATATGCAGGTTGCCTACCAACCACCACCAACCTACTTTTTTGGTATCATCCACCCACCCCGCCATCTTTATATGTGTGTATGTTTGTATGTATGCTGGTGGCATCCGGTTCGGCGCCTTCTTAGGAGTGAATTTTTCAAAGTAATTTGACATGGTCTCAGGAAGCAGCTTTCCAGCAATTTATCTCGTAGTGCACTTCTGATTGATTGATAGCCACCTCAAGGGATTTTTTCGTAACTTTAAGCAACGGTGGTTGCCTGCTTTACCGAGCGAGGTCTCGGGAAGTGGAGCATATAATGCAATTTGATGTTATCAGATTTCATCAAAATAAGTTTTAAAGAAGAAATTTAATGCGGTAAAGAAAGTGTCGCAAGTAATCTTCTTTATCTTTAATTTCATAAGAAAATCATAATAATTGGTTTATATTTTAAAAGATACTAAAAATTGGTGACTTGACAAGACTTTTAGATTAGGCTAATTTTATTAACTGAATGCTATGGACACATATCTGGTATCGGTACCACGTATTGATACTTTGAAGAGAGCTATACTGCGTGGTATAGGAACCCTTGGCACACATGCATTCGAGTTAGGCGTAATAGACTACAAAATGTAATCGATTACTCATATAATTCTATTAAACGTAATTACAATATAATCAAAATAGCTTTGTAATCGTAATGACTAATAAATCAATATCTTGAAAACAAAGTTATTGAAATTACTGGTAATATTATTACTTGTAACTAAGAATATATGTTAATCATGTCTTTTGATTATTTTAGATTTTAATTCCATATGCAATATTTAGATTAGGTACTCCAAAAAGTTATAATGTAAGTATGTAGTATACCTACTGTAATTACTTTTAGTAATACTGAAAAAAGTTTAAATTCTAAAGCCTTGTTTTGCACTTTGACTATAGAATAAGACAGATATATAAATGTTTAATTAAACACTCAAAGAAAATAGCTTAGTTAAGTTAAAAATATTTAGTGGTATATTAACTATTCTGACAAATTCTAAGCTTTTTTACAGCTTTCTACGATTGATGGCCTTGCTAATAATTATTTCGATTCCAATTAAAAACTTTTAAAGTTTTTGAGGCCCACTCCCATGAAATACGTCGACCGTCAATCTTGAAAGCTCTCAACGTATTTGAAGTACGTAATCGGAGAGGGCTGGCCTATAGAATCCGTTATCTGACTTTAACAATTTGTAAACAAGGAAGTAGTTAATTTAAATTAAAATTTATTTTAATAAAATTTTAAAATGTGTTCGCTATTTGAAATAAACTCTGAAATAATCATTTTCTTGGAATAATTTTGCTGCTTAAGAAATTATTTTTTTAATTAACTGTGTATTCTTTGCAAACATTTTTGTTTTGTCCAACCTTTCATTTCATGGATGTAAACCACCTTTAACGTACTTCAAATACGTTGAGAGCTTTCAAGCTTGAGGGACGACGTATTCCATGGGCGCGGTCCTTTAAACATACCACCGTTGGTCAAATCACCGGGCGTGAACGTTTGCTAAAACTTTCTACCTTCAGTTCTGTTGTTTTTGAAAAGGTGCATTATAATCATTCATCTTCTCCTTCTTCTTTTTTTTCCGTTTATTTGACTATTCATAATTTATTGCCTTAAAAAGAACAAATGTCTCCGTAGTTCTAGTGTTAAGGGTAGGTGCTAAATGATTCAATCAGTAAATGTAAGGTTCTCATCTATTCTTAACTCGTTCCCTGCCAGAATTTCCAAGAAAGCTTTCTTGAGAGACTTTTACTTGTGTACCGTTTTCGGTACACGTGGCAGGGAACGTGTTAACTTTCCTGCTTTTGGGCTTTAAAAGAGAGCTTATTTTGAGATAAAAGTGTTAGTATACTTTGAATACCTAAAGCTCAATTTAATTTAGAGTTCCTGAAATAGAGGGTTGGTTGAATTCGATGCGGTCGTGAGTAATAAGAAAAAGCACAAAGCTCTGACAAGCACCCGGGCACATTCGATGCGGTCGTAAGTTGTGAGAAAATCATAAAAAAGAGCTTATAGTTTTTTACCTTTTCTTCTGCAGTAAAATGCAAGACCTCCTTTCCCATCGAGTGCTTCTTGAAGATTGAAAAATGCATTATTCATGCAGAAGTTTAGAGTTTGCAGAGCAGAGTTTGAATTTGGCTCAAACTTAACGTTTTTTTCTTGCGACCGCATGGATTTTGTTCAGACTTGTAAGAATTCTGTTGCCTTCAAGAGTGTTGAAACTCTTAAGATTCTCATGCCCGTTCTCCAATTGCGAACCAACCAACTACGACCCACCAAACGAAAAAGCTCAACCCCGTGTAAAGTATAAGCCCTTGCCTGTAGTTGTGCCCTGCCAGCTGCGAAAACACAATCGGGCAAATGTTAAATGAGTAAGTTTTTACCACTTTTTAAGCGGACAAACTTATCAATTTAACTTTTAATATTCTCCTGAAACTACCGCGCACATTTTTATAAGCGCTCCGTGTTATAATTAGTGCACTGATGTTTTGAGAACCGGCGAAAAAGCTGCGGCGACGTCACTATTCTGGTACAATATCGTTGCGGAATGGGGGACTATTACTTTTGGTTAAACGCACACATGTAAAAAGTTAGCTCGGTTGACCAAAACACAAGCGAGAGAGAAGATGACTCTAATAAGAAAATGGAAAGCGATGGCGCGATGTTATTTGGTTCGTAGTTGGTTGGTTCGCAATTGGAGAACGGGCATCACAACTTACGGCAGCATGGCATGTATTCGCCGTTTTAAAGCTCAATTTAATTTAGAATTCCCGAACGATTAGGGTTGTGAAAAAAGAAGTTATAAAAGCTTTTAAAAACTTTCTATGCTTTCAACATTTATTTTAGGTCTACACCAAAAGAAAAGCTTAGAAATTCCAGGGATGGATGTATAAAGACGAAACAGCTTAGGGTATAGTTTTCCTAATTCACAGTTTCTGATTAATAATAACAAAATCATAAATTTTCAAAATGTTGGCATAATGTAAAATAATTTTCATGCTATAATATGTAACATAATTATTGTTAATTGTTAGTTCTAATTATTGTTTATAGATTTTTATTATAGCCCTAAGAAATTATTTTAAAAGCGAGTTTAAAAATTGTTAGCTTTATATTATCCTTTTTTATTAATGATCTTCTTTCAAAATGAATTTCCATATACTGAATATTATGTATAATAAAAAAACAAATATTCAATAATTTTAAGTTATGCTTTATGGAAAAGTAACTAATACTATGGATACATATTTGGTATCGATACACATTGTTGATACTATGAAGAGAACTCTGACAATTTTTAAACAAGCTCAGTACAGAGGCATTTTATGAGACAAAGAAGCAATTTATATCGAATATAGTGAATATCAATTGCTTCTTTGTCTAATAAAATTTGTCAAAGTCAGATAACGGATTCTATGGACAATCCCTCTCTGTTAACGTACTTCAAATACATTGAAAGCTTTCAAGCTTGAAGGACGACGTATTCCATGGACGCGGGTCTGTAGGAAGTTTTAAAGCTTTTAGAGTTTTCAACAAAGTTTTCCAAAGTTTTACTTTTAATTTTAAGGTTATTTTCTCTACTAACCAGCAAAAAGTTATTTTTCTTCTATATTCCACTGTAAAAAGGGACACCTTCACTTTAAGAGATGTCATAGGTGTTCCATCACGAATATATTTTTCATAACTTCACCGAAATCTTTTACAACTTCGTGGCCGAAGTAAACAGTGAGAATTCACCTAGACATAACTTGATAAACATGATTAATAAACAACTAGGCATGTGTCAGATACATATAACTTTATGAGATTGATATGATAAAGATATGTTTAGGATAAAAGAAACATTCCGAAAATAACATGTATATAAAATATTTATTTGTAAAACTCCCCTTTTACTTTTGGAAATGTATTTTGATATGTAGAATAGAAAATTGTCATTCATGGGAAAATTTTTTACTTACGATAGGATTTGTCCTTTTAAAGAAAATGTTGGGCTTCTGACTGGAGTGTCTGAAAATTAATGTTCAGGTATAGTAGGACTTTTAATATTTGTACAAGATCACCTTCATTTATATACAATACTTCTGAAAACTACTAGAAAATACTTAAGAAAGTAAAAGATAAGACCTTCATCGTTTTTCATAGTATATGCTATACTTATACAGTACATTTCCAGTGAGTATATGAAGTTGTTTTTTTAGTCATTACACGATATGATAGTAATCTTGTAATACGTAAAAAAACAACTTCATATATTGACTGAAAGTGTAGGTACCTACTGTAGGAATAGGAAGTCTATGAAGAAAAATGAAGATCTTAAAATATCTTTCGATAAATTCTATCTGCTAACAAGCTCCATTCAGTTTGGATAGCACAATACTAAGTGACTTTAATCATCCGGAACCGCCTCATGCGCGATACATTTATTAAATACTTCTCGGACGTGAATGCCCGCATTCAAAAAAGTCTAAGATGAGAAAATCGAAGAAATGAAGGGGATAACAGTGCCAGTTTCCCACGGGAGAAAATTCGAAGTCATTATGAAGCTTTTATCCGATATCCTCCGTTTCCAGGGTCATATCCTCCCGCACCTCTCGTTACGACAGGATCTGATACCGGCGACAAAAGTCTGCCCTATTATTACACAGCTCCAATTATAAGTTGTCTTGCCGCCGTCTTGCCCTATTTGCCCTCTCCTCAAACTAAGTCAACAATAAGAAGACTTTCTCACTTCCTTTATAATTTTTCCCTTTTGATGGATTGTACTTTTTTTGAGTTTATATAAAACTTGGGAATTCTTCTCGGACCCCACCTGTACAGGATCAATCCCAATTTTTTGTAATAATTAGTGCTCCCTTTTTTCCCTGAAGGCTGGTACTGTGGGTTTCGAAAGCCTGCAAGTTTTTCAGAGCCATTAAGATAGAAATGTTGGGGGAAAAAAACACAATTCTTGAAACAATTCAGCACAACTAGGCGAGAACAAGTGCAATAGTTTGAAGGCGCTAATTTTCAACACTTTCATCAATCAGCCATTGTACTGGCGGCAGTGTCCTTCGCCAGCAATTTTTTCATTCCTTGTCGGTCGACTAAAAGACCGTCTGCGCTAACATTCCGCAAAAACAAAACGCAAAGAAAGTAACCATAAAAGGGTGAAAATGCATTTTATTTCGCAAACTGTTTATCTCGGCAAGTACCTCCTCTTTGAGGTTCGTAATGAGATCTATTCTGATTCGAGGGCGAAATGTTGCAATTTGTCCCTTCTTTTAAGGCGGCTTCCATGTGCTGTGGTGCAAGCTGATGGCTTGCTAACTTCCCCAACATTTAACTTTTAATTAGCTTCCTGCGACTAGGGACTGGGACAGGGTCTGTGCGTGTTTCCTCAGAAGCATAAATCGAGACAACTCTTTAAGGAATTCCAATTGCGAAATTCCCGAAATGTTGGAACTAATTTTGGGTGACGTAAACGCGGATACGTCGTACTCAGTAAAACTTTGGAAACACCTCATTTTGGAATACTGTGTGGTATACGCCACAGTGCAATTCATCACCTAGTCACTTTGTCCTTGTTATGCACAAGTTAGTTATCAAAGTTAGTTGGGTACTTTGGTTATGGCTCCGTTCAATTCAATACATTCCATAAACTCCGTAAACTACGAAAACTGTCGAAAATATGTCAATTTTCCTAAACTTGCAGCCTGCATGAGAACACCTAAATATTTATGTCGAGTTCAAAAGAATAAATAAGTTTAACATGGACACTGCGACACAAATAATTTAACTGCAAAAGTGAATATTTTTACAATATATTAAATGGGAAAACATATGCACACTCCTCAAAGAAATCGTATAATTGAATACTCAATTTCGAAAACAACGCACCTGTCGGCATTCTGAATATGTATCGTTTAGTATTTTTTAATATACATCCTATGGATTTTTAAATATGAGTTACATATATCTTAAGATATTCTTAGACAATTGTTTAAAAAAACAACATCACGTTAAAATAATTTGTATATTGTTGAATTATTACATATATTTAATATGATTATGATTAGTAAAAAATAATTGTAACCCAAAAACTTGAACACTAGTAGGTAGTTTTAGTAAAGTGTATAAATTGTACACTATCAAAAATGTACTTAGGAATAAAATTACTCAAATTAATTATTAAATTTGTTATTCACAATGATCATTGTGGGCTAAAATTAATTTCTTCATCTCTACCTGTACATCGTCTTTAGGACATTGATGTAGCAGAGATATCAAAACAATAAGCACGATGGCATCGTCCTTTTGAAATTAATCCATCTACCTTCTTTGACCTGTTCAAAGAATCGTTGAGTGCCTAAAATATTCATTTATAGAGGCATTAATCCCTTCAAGTGGCAAAGGGTGGAACAATCCCAGGCAAAACGACCAGTCAATAATCAGATTTTCAATTCATTGAGAATTGTTCTGAGCAGCCGGCACGAGCTTGCAATTATAGAATCTGCTGGCGGCTCGTTCCCCAAGGACCTTTTTTATATTCACAATAGCCCCGGCGGGGGTGGATTGGGAACAACTTGAAAACTTTCCCATAATAAGGAAGGGATGAATGTAGGCAGTGCTTTTCACCAGAAGGAGAGCGAGAAGAAGTCCTAAAACGTAAAACTTTTCCAGGATAAATAAACAAACAAAGAAGAGCATTTTGCTTCCATTTTCGATTTTAGACTCAAACGAAGTAGATATACCTCCCTACGAATTCCCCGAAAAATCGGGTACCTCCATTCGTCAAGATTCAATTTTGAAACTTGCGCGAACTTTGGCTTCCCCATTTTTCTGAAAATCAGTTTCGTGCAGGATGTGGTGTCACCCATTTCCTATGTAGTAACTGAAAATAAGTCCTGTAAAATTTTCCGAAGGGATGGAACCCCCTTTAAAACCCTATATTCAGGGCAAAATAGCAGGTGCTCGGAATATGTGATGCCATACGGCGGCTGTTCCACAAATATGACCCTCCAGGCATATCCTGGAATGTGCAAGACGACTACAATGCCGCTCCTGTCGAACCAAATCGACGATTCAGCAACAAAGGAATTTCTGAACTAGCTACAGAACGGCGGTTCGTTAGATTGCCAACTAGATTCACTTAGTTGGGCATTCCGAGGCCGTTCTCTGTCCAAGGACGAGGTTAAAAGTGAAAATCAGGAGAAAGAAACCCGTCCAGTCGGTGGGCAACTTTAAATTCGATTTAATTTTAGCAACAGAAAAAAAAAATCCAAAGATCCGCGTCACCATGCGGACATTGGGCACTGGGTGTTGGGATATATTTGTTACTTTAATTATTTTTCCGCGAAATTCCCTTGTTACCTGGCACCCGCTGAGCCGCTTTTAAAATATCGCGGCGGAGGCGACAGAAAATTTTCCAGTCTGTAAATCACAGGACTTTTCCGTGGCGGCGATATTCGCTTTAATTGCCGCTTTCGCGGTGCTAGAACCACGACCAGGAGCTACTTGTCCGAATCGACCTTCCCGGGGCCGTACCTATTAATCGATAAATAATCAACTCGCGGAATAAATCCCTTCTCCCCCCCCCCCGGGCAGTTATTCATCCGAACTCCGCCGCCCCTATTAGCGATGGATTATACCTGGTCGAAGGGATTTTCTCCCGGTCTGCCTCGGCTGCCTCTGGGCTTATGTTTTTCATATCGTGCAGAACAAAATCGAATGTTTCTCGCCCAATTTCACTTTACATTGCAGAGGCACCCTGTGTCTGGTATTTTTCGGGTATTCTAGAATGAACCTGAAGGGATCTGGCCCTGGATCCATCGATGCATTCCAATCGCTGTGTAGATAAGAGAAACAGACGATAGACTGGTTGAGTTTTAGTAACAACATTATTACATTATTAGAAAAGGATTTTGAGGGAATTGTTTATAGGATTTGTAAGCATAATGAGTTCTGAAATATGCATGCCATTGCCCAACTAACCGTTATATTTTGCTTCTAGATACAGAGATTTGAGCTGGAAATCCTTTAGAATCAAACAGACTTCGTTAAGGACATAAAATGCAGTCGTATGAAATTCGTAACTTAATAATACCATTTTTGCCAGGACTAACAGAAGACAGAAGTAGAAATGTTGCCTTCCCCGTTAAAAAGAGCTTACTTAGGAAGATATGATATGTAAATAGAATATTGCTATTTAGGAAGACTTCGATTCACTCAATAGAATATGTATTTGGTATTTTAAAAATGTTTCAATTTAAGGAAAAGTGGAGATCCGTATACTTATAATATCAGTTCGACAGAATTTGAATAAAAATTTCACTGAAAGAAATTTAATTTCCTTAATATATTCTTTATAAAAGTATCAAACAATTTCCTTAGAGAACCGCTATAGTTACTACTTACTTGCCATGTTTCTGCACTGAAAGGAGTATACAAAAAAATTGTACTAATTGGTATTAAGTTTGGGCACGCTATTCTATAACTAAACTCTTCGTTATATTACCTACTACTTACTTTCATGTATAATAACAATTAATTGCCTGAGCCGTTAAGGTAAACTTTATCTTTCTGGGTAAATAATTATTTCATTTATGAATTATTATGGTTGCGATTAAAACCCCAGAATTTATCCTGAAATTATGATATTTAATCACATTTTCTTACATCTCAAAAAACATTTTCTCGGAAATTGAATTACCTATATTAAATTTCTTCCAAACGATTCTTCTATTTACATAAACAAATATATTTTGAAGGAAGAAGAAGAAATTTCATTCCACCCCATTTAACTGCCCATTACCAGTAATTTTATGTGTGTTTTAACATAAAATTTCTGATATCCTTCAATATTCAATTCCCTATATTTACATAATAATATTGCTCTGTGCCTTCAGCGTGAATTTATATTAATTAACAGATTACCCAATAAATTCAATCAATTAAAATGGCAAAGTTTTAAAGTCTTTGTTTATTTAGAACCGATATATTTTCGATGTTTTTATGTTTTTATCATTGATGCATTTTTAATTAATACTGGTTTGAATTGCTTGAATTGGTTTTTAAACTCATGAACCCACGGATGTATAATGACAATGATTGAATTCAAAATTAAGTAAATATTTAAATCAATTAATTAACAAATGAATATTAAATATATATAAATTCAAAATATTTTTTTTTAATTGCTTTTAATTATCGTCGAAACATATTTTGCACATTAGTCTTTGACAACGACGTAGAAACTTGCAATTTTACAAAGTAAATCGGGTTTTTAAAACGCTGTTTTTGTAATTACCAGTGAAGAAGAGTTTTTGATCAACTTTTATAATTTTTATTAGCTAACTCTTTTTCATCATTTTATTTATATTATTGACCAGAAACTGCCACTCAACGGCCATAAATCGTAATACGCTCGAATTCCTGGACAACCCCAATCGTAATTTTAACAACGCATTTTATGGAGGGCTGTTAATTTCTATAAATAATAAATTAGGAACCTATCCTGTCCTCCGACCCCTAAAAATAGTAAGTAAATTTGTCGGTGATAATTTTTTAGTACGTCATTAGCCAGATCTCTTTCCGGGACTTTCGGTTAGAAATTAATTCCCGTGTAACCGTCATGATGAAGAGTTAGAGGCCAATAGAATTCAATTATTTCCCAGGCCCTTCCACAAAAAGTAATCCTTCTTAATGTGCCGCAAAGGTGCTGAGTTTGGGTCTCCTTTGAACCCGGTCACCCCATCTGTCCCCCAATAATTACTACCAGGGCTCGAATGGCCCGACAATAGTCCAACCGCACTAAATTAAGTCATAAAAATGGAAATCTTCCAGGTCACGTAATTGAGGAGTTAGTGTCCATTATTTTTCCGGCTTATTCAATTTACCCTCCTTGCCTTGGGGATACTTTATGGTTTTCCTGGACAAAAAAAAATAAATAAATAAATAAAATAAAATAAAAGGAAGAAAATGTACCACGCCATAGCCCCAAGGAGCACCGACGCTGTGGTTAATTATTTCCAGATTGAGTTGTAAACACGAGCTGCAAATGGGCACGGGCACCCTTCCTTTTTTTTCCCCCAACCCTGGATTTTAGTCCCTGTTTTCCCTGTTTTTTCCCACGTTGTTTTTATTCTGATTTCTTTTTTTGTTTTTTTTTAACAGCTCACGGCTGGTCTAGAACGTCGATTTTTTGGCGTAATCATCTGTCCAACAATCGTACCCAGCCCTAAATTTGCGAGAGATTACTTTTACTTCCTCAAAAAGGGCTCCAGGATAGACGCCGTCCTCCCCGAGCTTCTATTAAAATTTCCCTTCGGATGTTAATTTGAGCTTTGAACTTCGTCCAGGACTTTGTTAACCTCTTTCGCGAGGAAGCACCCCTGCACCGTAATTGGTTCATTTAGGGACTTTTCAGCCTTCCTAGTGAATAATGGATTTCATCACTTCGCGCACTTCAATGGCGTAGTGTGCCGTGATTATGAGGTGCGGGGGGCTGCTGGAGCTCAAGTGGAGCCCCAGACGTGTCGCTGTGCCTAGCCGCCAGCTAGGGCATCCTTTTGACACACTTCTTTCCCAGTGAAGAGATGCTCACATTTTCCTCGCCTTTTTATATTTTATTTATTTTTTTTAACCCTGGAAGAAAAAAAAACCTGAATAGCAATTGGTTTAGTGGTGAAAAACACCGTGACATTGACTCTAATTATTTCAGTACCTAGCGCTAAATAAGTGCCTCGACAGTGAGTGACACTGGCAATAAAACTTCGCTGGTTGGGGCTTGTTCTATGGCTTTAGAAATTGAAGATGTTCCCGAGAATACTTGGGATGGGTGAAGATGCTTTCGTTTTTTTTTTTTTCGTTTCTTGTGGTTTAATTAATGGGAACAAGGACACGCTCAACGTCTTCAGCATTTTAATTTTCGCAATTTTCCAACTCTTTTAGAACTTGAAACAAAATTAAGGTGTTAGACGAATTTTTCGGTAAACCAACAAGTTGTGCGTGACGTGACGTGACGTGACCTGACTGAAATAACTCTTTTCTTCCGGATATATTCCATGGAGAGTTTTATATGGTACATTTACGTATATGTTTTATTTTATCTTTAAAAAAGTAGGTATACAAAAAGTCTTCACTGATTTTTTTTAAAAAACACCACTTCACGAATTTTAAACTTTAATAACTCCTTCCATTCGATTTTAAAACCACGGTGGTCTACAATTTTTTATTGCCGTCACATAGCGCAAAATAAAATTATGTTTTGCTATAAACTTTCCAAAAATATTGCAATGTAGTTTACGTTCATGGTGCTCTGTAACAGTTTTTGTGACAATTCTAAATCGTTATCCGGAAATGATGGTGATAATATCAAATCTATAATGTAAAGTAAATAACAAAGTAGGTATATATATGTATGTAGGTACCTAAGTGAATGTAGTTAATTTGAAAAGGAAATGTGATGAAAAATCCTTGTTACATGTTTTCGTAAAGATATCCTTTCAAAAGTGCCGACTATAGGAATAATTTCAGCCACTCCCGGAAAATACTTTTCCCACTCCGATATGAAATCTATATCTAACCTCGTCCGAAACTCTTTTGAGATAATGCACCCTGAACTCACTTTTCCACTGATCCCTATGAAAGAGGAATATCTTATAAAATATTCTAAGACGACAGGTGAAAAACAACTTTCCTTATCATCGCTCTGGTGATAAGATCCCCTGTCAAACCCTATTGATGTAATTTCCTTTCACTCTACAAAAGCTAGACGGTTACCTTCGCAGAGGTGAAGATTTTACCAGCTTAAGCCGAGAAAGCATCCGATATCCCTATACCGTGAATAACCCTTTATGATGAATTGATATAGCTCGACGGCATGCACTTTCGTCCGAAAGTTACGTTCATCTTATATATATTTTTATCTTTTTAGAGAGTGCCACCACTAAATTTTTTTCCGGGTTTTATGCCCTTCACCTGAAGTTTTTTCTAAATTTTCCAAGTTAATATATATATATAGGGTTTTTGAGACAATGCGATAGTGTGCGGGGCATCTGGATCGTTCCTTCCGGATCCATGTTCAGCCATTTTGAGAGGCTTGTTTGGTCACCCCATAAATATTATAATAAATCACAGAATTGATAAGATGACCCCGATATCTTTCGGCTCTCGGTAAAGTAATTGATTCGAAAATCAATCGACAGACCCGCATCGAAGAGAGTGGTCGTAACTTATCATCATTTTCCTCTCATGGCTTCACCAGGGCTATTCGTCAATTAAATTAAGAGCTTGCGTGTTAGGGCCAGATGTATCTGACAACGGGGATTCATAAAATACGATCTTAGCCCCGGTACCTTGGCCCGTATCTGGCATTATGATCGAAAGCGTACAATGTCCGATTCGCTCTGGTAATTAACCCACCCGACCCGAAATCGGTCTGGGACCTTAGTGAGCTCTCTCTAGTTCCGCCCTTGGTCCTTAATCCGTCGTTTGTTTGCCCTCGCCCGGAGGAGATGGCGAAATTATATCAAATACAAGGATTGGTACTCTTTAGCGTTCGGTTGGAGGGAAAAATCGCCCTAGAAAACCCCAGAAGAGCTCCACACTATACACCCACACAAATCTAGCCAGAGTAAAGCCATTTACTACATCATCCCCCTAAACTGTCCCGAATATTCCCTAATATTCCCGATGACGAACTCGCTCACACTCTTCCAACACATGCAAAGCGGAGATGACATTAAACTTTATTTGTCACAGCATCGCCCATGGACCACTTGGCCAGAGGAGCGCTACGGGCTCCTTTTGTGCGGAGCCGGGGCGCCAGCCGCCGGAGAGGTCGAATATTGACAGGAGTCAGATAAATCACTGGAGCAAACCATTTTGATAAGTGTTCAAGCGCTCCTTCAGCTAGGGCTTCGCCGCTGCATACGTATGAATGGGGCCCTTTATCAGGACCTGCTCCGGCAAGAAAGGCGGTGGTAATGGAACGCCACATCATCGGGCGATGAAAAGTTAACCCCGGCTCACCTCCTTGCCAAATGAGCCCTATCTGGGGTACCCAGATAAAATTTAGGTGGCTCCACCACCCGACCAAAATTCCACCCCTTTTTTTCCCCGACTATTTTTCAAGTTTTATTATCCAAAAAGGATTCTATTGTGTTTGAGATGAGCTTTTGCTATAAAACGCTGCAAAATGGGGCAGAGCCGGACGAGAGTTTAAAGTGGAAGGCCACATTTATTCGGAGGTTATGTCACTCCTCAGACAGGACTCCTTCATCACTAAGTGGGTTAAAGTAAATTTGCGAACGTAATGTGAAGAATACTGATTTTTGAATTAATGCAAACAATGGCAGCTAAGGGGATCAGGTGTCTTGTTTGCAAAGGACGAAAGACTTACGGTCAGAGATACTGCCATATCTATGTCCTTGCTTCCATTTTTTAAAGGTTTAATACCTTTGATATCTTTTAATTCCACTTTAAAATTAAGAATAAAAATCATCAATTCGATAGAAATGTAAGTAAGCAATTTTATGGAGACGTTAATTAATTTTTTGAACTCAAAATACTGAAAAAAGACAGCAATTTTTGTAATATTGTTTCGAAATACATATATGGAAAAAAATTCCAACACCTTAAACTGAGAAAATAAAACTGAATACTTACTAAGGCTTAAAAAGTTTACCAATCCCGGGTAAAATAATATTGGTGAAAGCAGATCAATTTTTTCAGAGTTAAAAGGTTGTTGGAAAATGATCGGAAAGTCCCTTTGACACAGAAAATATTTGTCTATATTCATCTTTATTTATTCACTCAAAATACACTTTAAATAAAAATAACAGATTGGGTTGAGAAATGTTTTTAGTATGAACGGTATGAATTTTTAAACTTTCCTTTCCATAACTTTTCTATATTCCTATCTCTCCATTTTTCGATCTGATTCTGAATAGATAGCTAAAATTCTTCAATATAGGCAAATATTCATAGATTTAATTTAAAAAGAACACATCTTTTATTAAAATTAAAATTTTCTTAAATTTCTGCTTTTTATAGATCAATTTAACATAACGACGTATTAGACAGAATTGTCTCCTAAAATTTATGCTTGACCAAAATTAAAGCTTTGGATTTATTTATTTTTTTTAAAGAAAATTTCTTGAGTTATTCATACCAGAAGTCACCCATGCCACCACAACACCACCATTAGCCCCAATTCTAGTGATTTCAGAAAAAGGGAAAATATCTCCCATTTCCCACGGCTAAGTGGCAGACAACTGCGGGGCTATCCAGCTTGACTAATGCCTCCCAATTCGAGGAGTAATGAGAGGACAAATGAATCTTATATATCACGAGGACCGGCAAGTCCCAGGGGGTACTCTGGGGTTCCTGGTTCCATCAAAGATATGCTTTTCTCAGGCTAAGCTGGATATTAGCAATGAGACGATGAGCTGGCCCATTTATAAAGTTATGAGTCCACGGAGGGTCTAGAAAACTCCGAAAAAAAATACATCTTAAAGTTGGTGAGAGTGTGGTTTAATTGAAATTTAACAGGACGCCCTAACACTAACACATTTCTAGCGCGAAATCCATACGAGATTCGTTTTTGGTAAAAGTTCCTTTCAACTTACAACTCCCCGGTGAATCAATCTCCATTTTTCGACTGAAGCGATAATTACGGGAGAAAAGCCGCTGTAACTAATTAGAATCGCTCCAGCATCCCTTAAAATCGATAAAACCTCCACGACTTCGGTAATTGAGTCAGTCCCGCGGGCATCCGTTATTATTTTACTTTTATATTCCCCAGCCCAGATAAATTCCATTAAAGTCCTACTTCCCGAATTAATTTAACGAGGAAAGACAAACAAAAGGTCTCGGAGTAATTTCCTAAATGCCTGGCGCAACATATCTGCCCCCGGCCGCCCCCAGTGTACCCAATCCACAAAATTTAGCCACCAGAAAATCTTACCGCCCCAGCCACCCCCCTACCCGAGTGGAATAGCAAAAGGATCCATCCGAGATGAAGGGACAATTCATAAATAATTCATATTCAGTCGGAATCGTTAGTGGAATTCTTGCCTAATGTCACGGAAATATATAATAATCAAGTGGAGTAAAAGGACAGCGCCGGGGAGCACCGTCGGGCTCCGTCGGGCTCCGTCAGTTGGGGGGCGGATGCCCCATGGAGCACCAACATATGCCACCACTGGCTGCATTGTACACCTGTCCACCCCCGCACCACAAAAGGGCGCGCTTGCCACTTCCTATTTTTCCAAAGGGCCCGCAAAATTTGTCTGGGGAGCCCTAAGCAAATTAATAAATCCCCACTTATTCGCACTACAGGTTCTGTTGGCAATTGCAGAAAGGATTTCCGTGAAATTTTAGGGGTGTTTCGCTCGAGGCTCCTTGGAATTTTCGCTGTCTCCCTCTATTTTCGGGTTTATTGAAATAGTTGGAATCCCTGAACACACCTCCGGATATTTGCTGTTGTTAAACTAACTTTAGGGAAAATTTTATGGGATTGTTGGAAGGGTTTCATCGTAATACCTGTAGTCACAACTTTAACATTATTCCTCGCATTATTGTAGAAAAGATATTTATTTAAAGAGAATTATTATTTGCTCAACACTTTTAACACTTACACTATGAAAACCGTCATTTTGACGGTATATGATATGATAATTTAACTAGGAATTTATAACGACTTTCAAGGAAATAAAACAGCAGTTACATATTGCTCTTCAATTTCCACCAGGTCATTTTAAAACTTCCAGAATAATGTTTCAGACCAATACCGAATTATACCAGAAAATAAAAACTTTAATAATACCAAAATTTATAATAAATATGTATACACATGTGGATTATGGGAAAAAAGACCATTGCTTTTAGATATTTCTTGAAAAATTTCAAGTGCATTAATTATATAAAGACTATGCATAAACAAGTGTTGTAGTGTTAAGAAATTGAATTTAAATTGTAATTACTTAATTTAAAATATATTTTGTTTGTTTCAAGTAGCATATAAATTACACCTTCTAAAAAAAACCCTGGCCATTTTTTACGGTATTGTCCACAAACCAAAAAGCTCCTCGGTGCGCTACTTACGCAACTTGTAATTTGAAAAATAGTATTTATTAAAGTAAAAACAGTTTTAAATCATTATTTTTTTTATGTATACAATATTATATATTCATATGAAATGTACAGTACATACCCACTTTTAAGTAAAACATTCTATCAATAATTAGAATTGTTATCTTTGGGTTTTTATTCGAATAAAATTGTCAATTAGCTCATCGAAGTTTAAATTAACGATCAAAGGATTGTTTGATTGACACCATTTCTAAATTACCTTTCTTTGAAGACATTCATCTTCGCAAATTCAAAAATGATAATAATTTGAACAAATCAAAACATTTATGTAACTTCCTTAACAAACCAAAATTTTTGTTTGATTTGACTTTAAAGGCTGCGGATCATTTTAAAGATATACCCCTACTCTACTGCTAGATTTTTTCCATAAAAGCCAAAAGGAAATGTGAATTCTAATTACATAATGTTGGTTGCTGTTTACGTTCATTTAGAGCCAAGAAATCCGAATTCAAATCAAGGAATATAATGTTTCTAGTCCTAGCCATCAATCGGAAAATTATTTTGCCTCAATGAGGACTATTATCATACTTTGGTCTCTGGCCGGCTGAACAATTTAACCAAATGTGAACGTATCCTCCGGAGCATGTAATGCTGAAATCGTAGAACTTACTGGACCCAATATCAAATTTCATTATCTTTGATGATAAGGAAGTGGCTTCATCGAAAACCGAAATCCAAACTGCAGGTAACCAAGAGAAATGTCAGTACCACTGAGCAGGAAAACACAGGGTGATCCCCTCGCTCTCGAATCAATAAACATCGTCATGTATAGGGGGGGGGGGGGGGGCCCTACCTACAGGATCCGTTTCAATTATTCCATTTGAATATTACATCTGTACCTCGGCATTAATTATGCAAATCGGGGGCGAAATTTAATTGGACACGCCATGCAAATTGCATTGCATTGGCACATTCGCTGCTATCTGTCGCAGGCAATCGTCGATAAGACTTATTTTTAGTGGTGGTAGGGATCCATTAATGAATCTAGCGACACTCCAATTCGACACTTGTGTCGCTGCAGGGCTAAGGGCTCGATGGGGAGGGACTCGCACGTGGGACACGCACAGCCGGGTTCTGAAATATTAACAAATCGAGGAAGGGCGGCACAATCGACCCGAAGTGTGGTTAATTCTGAGCCCACGACAATTCTAATTACGAGAAAATTACCAGGGAGCCCCCTCTGGTGTGGTGCAGTATCACTCGGCACGATCTAATCGAATATTCCGATTAACTTAAATATTGGCTTACACTTGTGCCAAGCCAGATGTTCCTAAGTATCTAATAAGGCTTAGAGAACGTGTCATGCAAACACATAGAAGTTATTCTAATATTTCCGATATTTATACAACATATGTAGATATGTATATCATCAACAGGTACAAAAGTCAACTTACAAAGGCAGGAAGAAATATAAAGTAGTTAACGCCCATCTCTTTAAAAGAAATTATTTTAATTTTCAACAAACGTGAATTTAAGGTTCGTTTATCGAAATTAAAATTAATAATATTAATTTATTCTTTATAAAAGACTCAGCCAGTCGTAATTTGTCAGGTAACTTCCTTCCAGAACGCCAGATAGAAATTCCTTGGGTAGCTTACCTGAGTCATAAAATGTAATTTTAATACCCGTTAACAAATTCTTTAAGGTTTTACAAATAATAAAATTAAGTTAAAATATTTCGATAATACTATTTTAAAAGAACAATATTTTATCTTAAAAATTACTACCACTTGAAATTCGCAAAACAGATCTACCTCGATCTACTTTTGAAAAAAATTATGGTTGTCACACTACACTAGAAAAAATATTAGATTAATCCGAGGGGTTTTATCATGTTTAAATAATCATTTTAAAATAATACAAGCTTTTACAATAATGTTAACTGAGCATAAAACGTGTAGCAGAAATGTTATAAATAGCAACCAGTTATTCGGGGAAATGGGTCAATTCCTCCACCCTGATTTGCGCCCAAATAAGGTGCAATGAAGCAAGATGGTGTCAAATAAAGAAATATGCTTTCCCTCATTACTGCACCGATGGCGTTTAGTCCTTGGAGCCTTTTATCAAACAGAAATTCTCAAAGTATTATTTAAGCAAATTCGATGAGCCGATTCCACCTGATCGCGTTCTGTTCACACATCGGCGGCGACAAAAGCATCAAAACCGCTGGTAATGAGTTTCACAGGATATTAAAAAGATGTCAGGCACTGAACGTATAACAAGCAATGGGATTTACGTAAGTTCTCTGGGCGCCCCACATGTTCCCCCAGGAGATCAGGGAATGGGTGCGGGAAAACAAGATATTAGAGGAGATTCCTTGATACGCCACCAAAGTTATTTGCTTCCACTTCCTGCTCGATAGAAAGGACAGATGGAGGATCTTCATTTCTGCAGCGGACGGGGAATCCCCCCCGCATCTCTGTGAGAACTGACATATCCGAAAGTAAACGAACGCGAAATATCCAGTCATACAGCGAGTCCATTTCATCGATTCTGTCGATGAATGTCCCGATAACATCGCTATCGACACGAGTGGTTCGCCAGGACACTGAAACCTCCGTGTCCTTTATATCGTCCCTCATATCTTTCGCTATATAAATTTCTGGCAGCGATATTTATGTGGCACCCTGATTTATCTTTAAGTGGGAAAATTCGACCTCTTCCGACTTTAAACCATCGAAAAGTGAAACGCCAAAATGCCCCCCCCGTCACTATGTGTGAGGTGTTGAGTGACTTTGTGTTCACCCACACCACCCCCCGCTCTTACACCGATAAGAAGAATCGAGACGGCTTTTGTTCTTTATATGGACTTGAATCGCTTCGAGGGAGTTTTTTGGAGCTTAATGAACCGAAGCACTCAGGTCTTTTTCCTCCCTTGTTCTAGTTCAACTCCCAAAAAGTTTTATTTGAGATAATTCCATTTTAGAGGTGTTTTAGCGATACGGTCCTCGAAATGAATTTAAAGGCACCCAGTAATTATTGCCATATGCGTTTCTAACAATTTTGCGTACTTGTCCGCAGAATGTGTAAGAATGGTTTACAATGAGCTATCAGCAATGCACCCACCAGATTTACAACTACATCAGACAATGAAAATTTTCGAAGAACAACTGCCCAATCGTGATATTCCAAATTGGAGGAAGTGTCTTCAAAATTCCGTAAAATTCTTCGGAAAAGAACGACCAGATTTGTGGGTGAATTATATTGTTTTTGAGAGCATTTTTGGTGATGCTTCCAAAATCAGTCAGATTTATAAAGATGCAATTAGTGTCCTGAAGGGAAATACGAAGCAAATGTTTATAGCGGAATACAACTGCTTCAAGGAAGTGGAACGAATGAATAAAATGTAATTAAATCCAATAAATGTTTTAAGGTTAGCCTAAACTGGCGAAATAATAAATTTGTATTCATACCAAGTGGACGTTGTCTGCTTTTGCGTGTTATTTAAAAATTATACTGGAAAAACCTTTTTATGTAATCAAAAATTATCTTTACTAATTGTTTCTGGATTAATAAGGGTTTAATTTAAATGAGGCTAAAGCGAAAATAAGTCAAACAAAGAATTTTTATCTAACCCTTCAACTCATAACAAAACTTTATCTTAAACTTTATCTCTCATAACTACTGCTTTTATCTAAGTGATTAAATGGTGCGCTTTAATTTCGGGTAAATTTAAATATTGGTACTAAAACTATCTTAATTTTAAACAACTACTCAAAATCAGTACCTAATAAAAAATTAATGAAAATGCCATAAAGGACATAAAGCCATAAAAGACAAGCTTATGTCGACCTAAAATGTTATGTTTTTTGATGGTGATTATATGTATGTATTTCTAGTCCTTATATATGGACTCCCAAAAAGAAATATGAATTGATATTTTGCCATAAATTTTGTTTGAGGTTTCTTCACGGTCTATGATGAAATTTTGTAGGAATGTTCATTTAGCGTCAAAAGTGTCCAAATAGGTAAGTTGAAAAAAATTGTTTTATTTTTTTTAATTTTTTTGAAAAATTCAAAATAAGTCGAATATTCGATACCTGAGTTATTAACTGCTGATTTTTGACTAATATCTGGTTTATGTTTTTACACAGATCATTTCTCTGTTCTAAATTGATATTGGCTCAAATGGTTTACTTGAGAATGACTCAAATTGAGTGAAAACACACTTAATTTTACCTAATACGATGTCGAACCTTACTTGAGTTTTATTCGATAAACTTACACAAATAGCATCTAGTGTACAACCAAACTTTGTCCCTATCTTAGAGTCTTTATGTTGGGAAATAGCCCTGCAAATGGGGTGCCAGGGCAGTCCCACCCTTGAACTGTCGGTTGGGAAGGGATTGCGCCATGTCACAGAAAACTAATGAAACTCGGTCGAAACAAAATCAACTGGAGGTTGTGGTGCTGGTCCTGGTCCTGGTGTCCTGCGGCGGCGGCAGGACAAAAGTTCGCCAGGATAATTTTGATACAGTGAAGACTCGCCGAAGCGGCGTAGTGGTGCAAATCAAAGGCATCTAATTAGATAAGTTTACAGGCCGTTTGATTTCCCTTCGAAGCGGATTTGGCGGAGACGTGCTGCGGGGATTATCTGTGCTTACACACCCTGCCCGAGACGGCCAGCGGCGGCGCTTCTTGTTGTGTTCCAGAGCCCCCATTAGTCCCTTTGTTCCCGGTAGAACGGCCAGGATTTGTTTAGGCAATTTTCTGCCCGGCGCGCTTTCAGTCGACCGTTGATAAAACGTTGAATGTTTAGGCGCTGGTGGTAAGAGGATTTTTCCAAAACCCACCCCCGCATATCGCCCCAAATCGATTCCCATGTGCGTTCTTTTCCGGTGCTAGTGAGGTGGTGGTGATCCTGTCACTTCCACGGAAGGAGGTGGCTCTGAGACTATGTGGCGCTTTCAGAATTACTTAAGAGAAGGGAAAAACTCCTTCCTTCACCCGATTGAGGAAGTCCTTTTCGTATGAGAATGGGCACTAAACCAGCATAGCCGACTTCCTGGACCTCTGTCAGCCAGCCAGGAACTATCTTCGATAGTGCCAGGGCATGATGGCCGACTCTGCACATTAACGATTGTCGGACTTTATCTAAATTGTTATGATTCGCTTGCTGTGGAAGAGTTAAGGACCATCATTTCGACGGTAAAGTGCTTTATTGAAATTCGATTAGAACGTCTATAAACTGTACGATTATGCCGAACTATGCTATGAAAATTAGATGGCAAATGTTTGCCTTAATCACCTTCTTTTGATGCACGTGAATGATTTCTGTAATAGTATTAAAACGGTTTTTGGTAAAATATTAATCCGCTTAAATGGTTATTTCTTTAGCATTGAATATACAACAGACAACTATGAAATCGCAAGGAAAGGAAAATCTATTTAAATAGAAAACATTTTTGTAAATGATAACAAACTTAAGTAGTATACACATTTAATTTACGCCTAGATTAAAAATCATTTAATGTAATGAGAGCCTCATTTTAACATTATAAAATTTATTTTTAAAATAAGGGCAATAAGGCATACAACTAAAAATTATTGAAATAAATAAATAGCAAGGTATCATTATTAAGGTGCAAAACACATATTAAATCATTGTAACCATTGTTTTGTTGTTATTTAAAATAAATGCTTTCCGAACTTAGAATTCTAATGCAATTCAATAACTGCTTGTAAAAAGTACAAGGACATAAATTCGAAACAGAACAATCCACCAGGCTCAAAAGGTATTCAATTCGATCTATGTGAAATTGTCTGAAATCCAATTAAAACAGGGGAATTTAAGGAAAGACATCGCCCTTACTCCTGACCAATTTACCTACTGCGTGCAAAAGCTAGTTCTGTAGGACCTGTTTGTCTTTTCCAGGATGAAATACCGCGCCCATTAAAGGGAATTATTTCCCCCGACCACAGATGAATTTCTGTAAGGAAACAACAGTCCTAAAGGAATCTTCTCTGACCACCCAAAATATATGTACGAGATTCATTCTGAGAAGGCGCATGTTGTTGGTGTACAACAAAACAGCGCAAACGTTTCTACAACGATAGTAAGAAAATTCTACATCGTCTACGTTGTCGTCTACGAAGACGACGCTCGATAATAAATTTGAAAGTTCAACACTTTATGGAGGATTCTCCATTTTCTAATAGGACACTGGGACAATTCCTTTTTATGAATAGTAAATAACTCGTTTACACCTAAATGTTCCACTAGCCCGGTGTATAGGGCACGAAGGGTAATAAATCCTGCTCCGCTTTCCCTCTGGTTAACAACCCTTTTATTAAACATAAACCTTTCGCGCTCATTTCTAGGGATAGTTCCCGAGCTCTAGGGCTAAGCCGCTCGTAAGTGAGACCCTAGCTCGTCGGTGCGGTCGAGAGATTTGCATTTTTATACCTGTGCACAGGTATACCACACATATGACACATTCTGCACGGCTAGAAGACGTGCATAAAGTTAAAAGCGCGCCAGTACTTTCTGCTAAATAAATTATCCCGAGCTAACGTGGAGAAGAAGGATGCGAGATTGTTTGTCTGGAATAAACAAAGATTCATCTCTAGGTCCTTCGGGTGCCTGAGCATGCAATCCGCGCAAAATGTCTGTGTTTAAAAGGAGGTGCAAGAAATTCAGTGGCAACCACACTTGAGGTGGCGTTCTGAATTTAACACCCCCAAACAAACAGTCTAGAGAAAATTTTAACCGCCCTGCCGTGCTGTAAAAGGACAAGACAACTCATATAACTAGCAATGACCGGAGAAAATTTTTTATAGGCAACATAAAGTCAAATTAATTTTACACTGTCGTAAAAGTGCTTCTCTATAATTCGGTTTATTGAGCTCTTCTACAGGACAGTGGCTGGCCCAAAAATGAAACCTTCAACACTCTTAAAAGCGGTTTACGTAAAAGTAGCAGCTGTTGTAAGCCATTTTATGAATGCTGAACTTGGAAAATAAAAATTGTATGTGGGTTTCGGTCCCTTTTCACCTTTTTACGGAGATGAAGTAATTAAAAAGTTGTTGGGTTAATTAAAAAGCAATTGTGGTCAGACCTTTGTCCTACTTGAGCTTTACAATTTAAAAATTGGCTTCGTTTTATTTCATCAGAATTTTAATTTTTTATTTTAGGAATATTACAGACAGTAAGGCAGATGAAAACTTCTATAAGAAACTGATTCAACTATATGTATATATGCGTAGGTTCAGAAATTGATTCTATTTGCATACTTTTTAACCATGTATCAAAAATTATTAGAAATACAAATAATGGAAGAAAATTGTATAGGCTACCAACCCTTTTGCGATATTGCAATGTATGTAGCAACTGTTGATTATACATACTTACATACAATCCTCTTTTATCAAGTGTAAAATTTTAAATAAGCAAAAAATAAAGTTATAAAATTTAATAATAATAAAGTAAATTTAAGCACGAATTAACCATGTGCCGTTGTATATCTGAAAGTTTGAAAATAAATTTTTAAATTAGAATTACCAAACAAGATTCGGGATCAAAAGTTATAATTTTAATTTGGTTCCCAATCAATTCATGTCAAAATCGCTCTAGGGAATATGAAACAAGCCAACCAAAAGCACATTTAAATGCAACGTGACCAACGAACCACCGCAGATGAATCTGAAAACAAGGTTCAAATCGAAATGCGGTAGGGCTTGTCATATTTTATAAATATATTCGTTGCTCCCTCTCATTAATTAACTACGGTTTCAGCAATTCCTGATTAATAATAAATCGACAATTAGTCGGAAATTGTCAAAATTCAGGTTTCAAAAGCATTTTCTCTTTTTCCTCCGAATTGGGAATGGTTCGGTTTAAATAATTTCCAATCCGAAATTAATGAGACGTGAATGATGAAGGAGTTCGGTGAGGTGGCAGATTATGGATAGATTAGACTCTTCATCACTGTCCTATTTTTCCCGGCTCTCATGGAGCTCCCGAAGGTCCCCATTAGGAAGGATTCCTCCTATGCAATCAATTCTGGCACATTTTCTTCTAGTTTTTATCCTGTTGGCCGGAAAATAAAAGATGCTGTGCAGGACTATGACTAAAAGGTAAGCGGAAGAATAAAATAAAAGTTTCCTCGGAGCTATTTCTTTTGTATTTTGACAATTGCTTTATGGATTTTTGCTGAAATATTGCTGCAGAAAATTGCACAAAGGATGAAATATTGAGGAAGCTCGTTCTACTGGTGCCTTTCTATTTCGCGGTCCATCAAGTTTTCCCAATCTGAT
The DNA here is from genome assembly GCA_933228815.1 of Machimus atricapillus. NCBI lineage: Eukaryota > Metazoa > Arthropoda > Insecta > Diptera > Asilidae > Machimus > Machimus atricapillus. Next base: position 13,222,437 of record OW121785.1, read on the forward strand.
TTCTTTTTTTATTATTGTTTTGGATGAAGCATACACGTGTGCAGATCCTCTATACCTTTTTGTCTAATACCTGAAATTTAATCGCAATTGAGCAACTTTTGTCTGCTTCGTGTAAAAGATAAAAGTACTTTCGGAAAAGTGTATTATGGGATTGGTAGTTTAAAATGTTTTTTTTAGGAAGTAGGTACTCGGTGAGGCGAACTTTCAATGTTTCTAGTAAAGTTATTTTGTTCGAAGTTAATTGGCATAAAAACTTGTTCCATTTTCTGATAACAAGCTGGCTACCGCCACGGTCGGATGGTACAGGAGAAATTTTACTTTTCATCGATTTTGTGGAAATATGTTTTCAGTTAAAATTCTTCACAAAAGTTGTGCGTTCGCATGTTCATTATGCTTTTTTATATTTTAAAATTTTTAATCTTTGCTAATGATACCATCAAACGATTCACAAATAGAAGTTGTCCAACTAATTGGCAAGTACTCCAAGATAAACCTTTACTTTAAACGCCTAATCGATTATAGTATAATAAAACCTATTTGAACATACTGAATTCAACTCTGGAGTTGTACTGAACAATTAAATGGGGCAATTCTTCAAAACGAATTCCTACGTGCAATTACTGTTAATTATTGCTACGTTAGTAAAATTTTGTTTTAAACCGATAAGAGTATATATACGAATTAGTGCCAATAATTTAGAATTTAAACGAAATTCAGACGAAATTTAGTCAAAATTTTGATTGATAACTTGAAGAAAACTATAAGAATTATCATTTTACTCTAAGAAATCTTAGAAAGAGAAATTTTAAGATTAAAAAGCTCTCTAAAAAAAATGCTTGATAATGTGCTGTTTGCGAGCTTTTTGTGTTCTCTAAGCCTCTGTATAATTTTTTAAACGTAGTAAGGACTTCAGTTGTAATCTTAATTTCAAGTTTTTTAATACTAGGATGCTTTCGTTTTTGAACTCTGGAATTGGAAAAATTCTCCAAGTTAGTATTAAACGTACTATATGTACGGTTTCAGTTTTAAACTGTGAAAATGTTTGAATTACCATTTTTAAAACTTTTCAATTTAGACTTTAAACTTATGTGGGATCCGCTCAGGTAAATTTTGAATAAAACACGATAAATCAATGAAAATAACATAATTTATTTGAAGAAAATAAACGAAAACGTTTATAGATAAAAATTCAGAAAGTTTTTCTCTCAGTAATTTCTTTACACAATTTCCTCAATAACGAAGTGTTCTACATCTGTAGAGCGTATCGTTCACAATCCTCACACTTATGGAATATTTTTGCGTATAATACTCCTTACAGTAAGTTACTTGATATAAATTTACAATTTTCACCTAGTCTTATACTAACTGTCATCAATTTATTTTATATTTTCCTTATCTTCATTTAGTTTTTATTTTACTTTAAAAAAATAATAAATAAATAAATAAATAAGATTCAAAAACAAGGTCATGTATTTAAAGAAAGTATAACAAAAGTTCTTAGCGATCTTCTAATTTACACAAACATTCGTCCTTTATTTTATGTACAGACCCATCACGATGGTTTGGTATTGAAAAATGCTATCTATAGGTCGGATCGGGACTGGCAGCCAGAATTTTATCGCATCGGATGCTGCGGTCCAGTAGCCCCAAAGATCTTGAATTTCCGATGATATAAAATAGGGATAAAACAGCCAACAGAATGTGAGGAACGACCAGCGTCGCGGCGGATTCATGCTGCATCGCAGCCCGATGTTCGCTCTTGATGACGTGCACGTACACGCTATCAGAATCTGAAATAGACGGGAGAAAAAAAAATCCAATTAATTTGTTTCGAATTATTCTACGAATGGGAGTCCATGCATAATAATCAGGGCGTCCCGGACGTCTCTATTTGGCATGCATGTTGGACGTCCCGAAGGCCGCCCAGAGCGCCCATCAGAGTCGGATCAGGGCGATATTTTGGGAGCAAGAAAAGCGATTTTATTGCGACTCTTGTTATTAATTCAGCACCACAAGGACGTCTTGCGTCTTGCGTCTGGCGTTTTGCGATGCCCAAATTTGATCTTAGTTTCGGGGAAGTTTCCGGCGGTAGTGGCACAAGATTTAATCAGGAAAAGAAAATTGTGTTCGGTTATGAGTCGACGGAACGCAATTCGTTAATAAGCAATCAGAGCTCCCGGCCAGGGCGCCGCAGACTCGGACAGTCGCTAATTCCGCACATAAATTAACCGAGGCCAGGATTAATAAATTTTCATGTCCGGGATTGCTTCTAATGTTTCATTAGGCAGATGACTGGCGTGGGAGACACCCAAAGAGGATTAAGTGCTTTTGGGATATTTTCTCGTATCGAGTCACGTCAATTTCCCATTCGTGCTAGGAATGACCTGCATTATGATGCCGTTCAATTAAGACCAAACAATTTTCTTACAAATGGAACAAAATAATTTATTTTCAAATTAGGTACTTCCAAAAGAAATAGGTATTTATGCTGTATGCCAAACCACCTAAAATGCTGGCTAATTCTAGTACATTAGTTTTGCTAAATGTCTAAATTTTGACATACGGCTTACTTTTTATTTGCAAGAAAAGACCGTTTCACGTAAGCACGTAGAAAATAACTTGAAGAAATTACGTCCAAAAATCCTACGATCTAAATTTGATAAAGGTCAATTTTGTTGTGATTCTGACTTTTTAAGATGAACACGACAACTATAGTTCCATTTTCAGTTTGGCAAAACCCTAAATTTAGTCGGCTTAATTTCCAATACAAACTGGAATTTAACCAGTATTTAGGCGGTTTAGCAAATTGAAATAAAAATGGCAATATTCACTTTATTGGAACATTCACCCTCAGGGGAAGAATTATCAAATAGTATGTTATTTAATTTGTTATTAGCACATCCTTTTTCTAGACTGGAACAAGATATCGATTAAAATAAAACTATTTATTTTGTGTTAATTAGAATAAAAATGTTATCATGTGCAAGTCCACCGGTATGGAAATTTGTAAAAAGTATAAATATTTAAATTTTCTTACTTTCAATAAAAATTAAAATTTCAAAAGCAATACTTTTTGTATAATTAATCATAATGCAATATTTTCATTATTTTAAACATGTCTATATTTCTAATTTAAAATGCATTAATTTAATTTTTGTATTGTATTATTTGATATTTTAATTTAAGAGGCCTATGTTACGTGGGGGTGGCTTTCTTGTAATTTATGAAACAGATTTACAGTCTGTTGTGGATTCATTGGGTTATTTTTGTCTAATGGTAGTCAATTCCACACCACAAAAGCGTCTTTAAGTTCCATACCATAAAAAAAAAAAAAATAGTGTCACCCATGAGCATGTGCTTCTGACCTGAAATTTTCTGAAGTATTTCCTCTGAAGATTTCCACTATCTGCTATCGCTATTACTAGAGTCTTAAAATGTAGCGATAATGCATAGATTTAGAAAATAATCATTAATAATTTTTTAAGTACAGACCTCACATTTATGTTTTAAACCAATTTTACATGTATACGAAATCCATACATCCATACAGATAATTTGAGTTTCAAAGGTGCTATGTTATATTTTTATGAACTTTATTAATTAATAGAAAAAGGCCAGCAAGTTTAAAACATAAATTAAAAAAATAAGTTATAATCAAAGACTTACTTGAGTTACTCGGCGAACATGTGTAGTTCCCAGAATCGGACGGAATCACTCTTGCAATGACGAGTTTGCTGGTTTTAGTCTGTCGTTCTGTTAGCACGTTGATTCCGCCACGTTGTGAATAATTAATTAGGCCGCCATCCTTGTACCAATAAATGTAGGATGGCGGCGATGGTGCCTGGAGTGCTACACACGTCAAATTAATGTCACTTCCACTCTTGAAGAAAAGTTCTGGATTAGCTAGGATTTTCGCTTTTGAAACTGAAAGAGGCAAAAAATACAGGATATGAGTATGGTTCGGGGGGTTGGGGGGTGGTTAATGTTGGGGGCGTAGTTAATTAATCCAGACTAATGAGGTGAGAGAGGAACGATGATGCTGCTCGTTATCCCAGAATTGATGTTCGTCTGGATTGAGTGCAACCACTCAAACCAAGGTATAGAGGCTTTTTAATTGCGAGTCTGCAGTTCGGTCTATGAAAGACGCCTGCCCGCAATGAAGGCTGCAAATTCGAACAATTTCTAGTACCTTTGGTATACGCTGAAACCCGCGTTAATAAGCATAGTACATAATCTGAGGGTCTGTATTTGCATATTTGCTTGGTAAAGTGTTTATACATATTTATTAGCATAACTCGAGAGGGAATGAGGGTTGAGGCCATTGATTCTAAAACTCTTTATACCACACACGAATCAATTAAGCCGCAAAATAATAACCTGATACTATTTTCTTATTAATTTTTATTTATTACTATAGTTTTCGTGGCCATTGATTCGTTATCTAAGCGTAGTTATTTTCGTGCAATTTTTATTTTCAAAAGGTTGGACTTAACTAAAAATGGGTCTGTTTAAAACGGGCTATTTCCACCATAGGCAAACTTTACAAAGACCGATAAAAACGTTTAGTGGCCAGGTGTTTTCTTTTCAATAAAATTATTTATGAAGTAGATGTTTTTTTTTCAATATATTATTAAAAACAAAATAATATTCACTTACGGAAATATCACCTTTTGTTCAGAACTTACACCAATTACGCTTAGGATATGTAACAAATCAAAAAATCTTGGAAATGATTGATAGCTCAAAACTAATTTTCAGGCGAAACTTTAAATCTTGAAGTCTTCTTAAAAGTCGATATAAGACATGGACAATTTTTATGCATGTTATTGGTGTAAAATACAGTAAGTTACCCAAATAGTAAAATTCTTCTGTCTGTTCAGTTTTCAATGCAATTGTGTACAAGTACTTAACTACATGGAGATCAAAAAATAAGCCATGTGTTATCTGGCTTAAAATAGGTTTGATCTAGTGTTGACTTGTCTGATTTAAGCCATTCTAAAATCAAACTTGAGCCAGGCTTAAGCTTAAGTTAATAACAGATATAACAAAGAAACTACCTTATTCGGAGATTAGAATTCAATGAATAAGGATGATAGGGATCAAAGATATAGTATGTATATTTATTCAGAATAATTATAGTTATGCCGATGACAGTGCGACCAATAAAAGACGGCCATCCGCATTGAAAGCGTTGAGTTTTGCATAAATGAGGAGACAATTTGTGTGCCATTGCACGGGTTCGCCGACAAAAGGCTTTATTCGAGCATCTCGAGCGCATAGAGACAATGAGCAGGCCGTAATCGGAGCGACTACATTTGCATGACATTTTCTCGGTTGGGGGTGTAGTTTACCCGGAGCAAGTTTGTGCTATACCCTGAATCCCCCTCATCACCACTTTCGGGGGATTTGCTTTTGCTGCCTTTTTAACCCCTAGGCTGAGACCGAATAAAGTTTAAGCCAAACAATGAGTTCTCTCGACTAAATATCCCCGTAATTGGTGAACTGCCGGATGCTGCAATGGCCTTTGTTCACCAATAACATACCGTTCAAGTTTTGTGTCGTTGCACACGCCCCAAAAAAAAATATATATATATAACAAACCCACCCCCATACCACAGCATGAGTGGGTATAGAGTCGGGTTTTTATTTCGACCCTCAATCGGATATCTTTCCGGATTATGTCTTTTCAGCATGGAGCGTGCGTTGTTGTTTATGCTGACGCCGTCGTCGTCGACGATAACAGGAAAGTGGGTTAATTTGCGGCGGTACAGTGGACGGTGAGACCGTCGTAAGAAATTATGGGGGTTTCGGCACGCCATTAAACGAGTCCCCCCCCGCACCGCACTGCACTTCTTGTGCCGCATCAAAATTTAATACTTCGAATTTGGCACAGTGCGAGCGAAAAGCGACTTCCTCCTTTTAGTCCTGAAATTAGTTCTTCCTTGTGTACCCGGCCGCCTTTATGCAGGAATCTGCTGCATTTACCCACCCCCATCAAAACTTCTTCCAGGATGCGGGGTGGAAACGTAGCCTAGTGGAGGCCGTTTTCTTTGCTGCTTAGATAAATCATGTTCTTCATGCCCTCCCCGCTGTACTCCAAAAACCCTCCACAGAAGGAGGCCCTACAAGAACCCGAACCCGCTTCCCTCAACCGCCTGAAGAAGTCAGAGAAATGCCCTAGTTCCTTTCCCGCCTTTTGCTGCAGAGCTCAGTGCAAATTAATCACTTTCTTCAGCACTATCACTTTGTTTTTAGCGCATGAAAAAAAAAGAAATAAAAAAAAATACGAGAGATCCCTTTCAACATAAGCAAATATGCAGCTCACGCCCCCGCCTGTCCCGAATATACAATATAAAGAACCCTTTCAGGGATTGCGTACGAGACAAAAAGGGCGGGCGCACGCGGAAAAATTGTTCCAGCATTTGGGTCCACGAACCAACTCCAGGACGGGCAGGAATGCAATCATTTTTCAATTGTCTACAGGAAGAGATCGAATTGCTGTATCAGTGGAATTGTACTCGTTTTCATGTTTTGACATCCCTTTCGGCCTGTCGACCAGGACCAGGACCTGGACCTTTATATAGAAGGCCCGGGAACCCGGACCCCGATTTCGGGAATGGGTAGTCAAATAAAAGCAGCAATCGATTGCGATGATTACGAGAGAGAGTCATTCGCTTTATTTGAATCTGCCAAGCCATGGAAAAAGTCCTTCTGTACACAAAGAATCGAAAATGGAATAGTGTTTTGTAATAAAAATATCTCGAAAAAAAAACGAAAATAAATTTCAAGTGTTTGTCTTCGCTATTTTGAACTTTGAACCGCTTCCCATTTCTTGTTGCAATGCTGCTGTAAAATGATTGAAATCCGATGAAAAATAAAACGAAATCGCGGCCCGATTTATTGCACCAAATTGGTTTTGCACAGGTTTGCTTTATGTGCTCAGCAGTTGAGGCCACATCACGTCGTAATAAAAGTAAATATAAATCGTTGCATCAGGCCCTAGGGCTTCGATATTTTAAGCTGAGATGCCACATTCAGCCAAATCGGCTTGAAATGATGTTCGATCTAGGTTAATTGATTACTTTTTCAATTTCGGATCACACATTGATCAGCTTTTCTGTTTTCTTTCAAAGTTTATTGTAGAAATCATAGATTTTCATAAGTTTGGTTTTGAATTTGAAACCTTGTATTTTGGTTGAATAGCAAATTCTTTGATTTCATTATTTGTCTTTGTTATCTATTAAAATAATAATATAAAATAGATAAAACTTTGTCTACCTTTCCTTTCAAAGACAGAAAAACCAAGACAAAAGAATGCCCAATTAGATGTTTCTCTAAACAAAATTTATCAAAGTTAATTTTTCTATTTACATAATGTAGGTATGTAAATTCACAAAATTGAGGTAAAAGTTGAAATTGACATCGACAAAGCACTTTTCCATTTTTACCAAAATTAAAAAGAAGACATTTTAGGTACGAAAATACATCTTTATACTCTTTTTGTACAATAATTTCGAAGACCATATTTTGACCATTTTTGACTCATCATCAAAAAATTAAGATTTAACATAGAAATTTAAAACTTCATTTAAATTAAATCCTGTAGAAATTATCTGCTATATGTATGTTAATGTTTGGGTCTCAAATTTGGTGTCGATCTGTGTAATTTATATAAATCGTAAAACATATAAACCGAATGTCTTCATGACGCAGAGAAAATATGTTGACTACAAATGTTCTCACATAATTTTACCTCTTGCCTCTTTCACACTTCCTGGAACAAATTTTTGCTCATATGTATGCCCATGGCTTTATGCGTTAATCTTAACTTTAAAAAGGTTTTTTTATTCGCGGAAAGAATTTATCCCGTCTTATTTTCCCTATAAAATGATACCATTCAAAATCCGAGAAATTCGAACCATAGGTAAAGTGTAACGCCCTACATTGCGAATCCAACGTCTGTCGCTATTTTCACGTGTTCGTAAAGAAATGTCATCGCGTAATCCAATTTCATTCCTTACTTAATTTACTCCTGTTCCCTTCCTGCTGGAGCACATCATGTTTTTTTTATTTTTATTATTTTTTTTTTTACATCACGCACATACTTGTATTACGTACAGCGGATGTGAAGACAGAGTAACTTAATATCCTCATCTGCTCAATATTAGATATATTTTCTTTTTTAAGAAAGGACAACGCATTTCCATTGTTTGGCAATATCTTTGCCTTCTTAAGATTTATTCCTGTTAAGATGTATTCAAAAAGGCGCCTTGAATATGCTGCATGAACCAATAGACATAGGGGGTGCCACGTTCAATATATCTTCCGATTTTATTTTACTTTTATTTTTTGCACGGCACGTGAGAGTGCCGACAAAAAAAAAATAAAAGGGAAAAATATTTGGAATGTCGTGGCATCGACTTTTCATAAGGGAACTCCTTATCATCGCTATGGGGACTCGAAGATGAAATTCAATATCCGATCAATACGCACATAAATTTCATTTAGACCCAAAATAGTGCCGCTCTGAGTGGTATATTTTTGGCCGGAGGTGGAGCACCCAGCTGGCTGCCAATATGAAGACCGATTGCCGGAAATGTGTCCCCCCTTTTGATAGACACAAAAAATGCCATCAAATGGCAGCAGAAACTGTTTAATATATGCACTCCTTTTGTTGGCGATCGAATAGACTCCACCCCCAAAAGTAGAGAAAAGACCCACGGCGAATGTATGAATAAAATATGCTAGCGCCATGTATGCATAATTCAGTCCCAATTTTTTTTTCCCTGTCAAAGAATAAATATGAGTCTTTTGAATTTCACGTTATCATCATCATCCGAAGAGGTCTTGATATTGCTCCTTGGCTGGCTCCTTAGCCACCCCCATGCGGATCCATGTCCTTTCCCTAAACCTTAGTTTAAATAATCCAAAGACGGGAAGTGCAACGTAATTGTACATACCCACGACTGTGAGGCGAAATGCCTGACTGATTTTTGGCTCCGTCGATACCTGGCACTCGTAAATTCCCGAATCACGGGGCTGAACAGAAACAATCTTGAGGATCCATTCGTCAGTGTCATCTAGGTGCATGGCCTGGAATCGCTGATCATTTGTATACGTCATAATGCCAATGGTGAGGATGTGCAAGTCACGCTTTCGTATCCAAGAGACCTGTTTCGGGTATAGGGACGAGAAAAGGGTTTATTTTCCTAAGGGTGCACGGAAGGGATGCTCGGGAAAAAAACCATTACCGCCCTATCGCCCAAATTCCTCACTTTACAGTGGAGTTGTGCCGTCCGACCCACTGCAGCTACAATGTCCCTTTGGGTGGTGTTTTCGAAAAATGGATGGGCATTTTGCTCTTCAAGAAGTCCTGACGGATCGCTTGTCGTCGTCTCCCAGTTTTCTGTACCTGGAACGGGAGAAATGCAAGAAAATGAATTAAACCCATGAGACCAACAAATTCTTATATGTAATGTACATAGGAGAAAAATCCAAGGAATCAGGATTAGGGGTGTACCTAGACTCTTAAATAAGTACCTTCATTGCAAAGCTAAGCTATAAATTATTAAGCTTGGTTAGAACATATATGTACCTACTACAATTTATAGCATTGATACTGTATATGCACTCTAAATAAAAAAATATAGAGAAATAATACTTTTTAGAAATCGTCTCTCACAGTTCCAACTTATCGGCTAGAGCGGATTCGAGTTAAACTCTCGCGACAAATCAGTAAAAACAATCATATATTACTTACTATGAGTGCACCCCAGCATTTTATAAATAGTGGTTAAAAGTTTGAAAATAGCTTTTTTTTCAGAAATAACCAAAAACTGCAATAATAAGTTTTTAAGAACGACGACCTCATATCTGAGCTAGGTTTATTAATAATAAATAGAGTTCAATATGATCCTTTAATTAACAAATCTAAATAAAAGACGGAAATTAAAAAAAAATAGAAAATATAAAAAACAAACAGCTGTATGCTACCTTTAATTTAACTCCCGTACTTATCCTATCAGTTTGAAAATCCATTAAAGGCAAATTCTTTTCTTGTTTTTGTGAGTCCCTTCCGAAAATGTCTCAGCATTTTCTTCTCCATTCAATTCAGCGTAAAGTTACGTCACAACAGAGGCATAAAAAAACGTCTTAGAGTTCCTTCCCTCTGCTGCTAATTCTATTAATAAACAAGAGATACAGTAGACGTGACATTCGTAAGAAATCCCTTTGCTTTCATCCACCTGAATAAAAGACAAAAGGACCTACAGAAAATCTCACACTAACTTTCCCCCGGGTTTCGTTGCCCGGGCGCTTCCTTCGCCTCACAGTTTTTCTGCCTTTCCGCCTTGTGCATTAAAATTCAAATCCTTAAAGGAGAGCATAATCCTTTTGACTCCTTTTGCTTCACCTCAGAAATGAGAATAAATTTCTTTTGAATTTCACGAACTCTTCAAGGCAACATTTACCCTTTGGTTTGAATTGAGATGTTTTCCTTTTACGTGAACTATGTCTACACAGAAAAGGGTTGTTCGGACATGTTTTTTTTTTTATTTTATTTCCTTTTCATGGAGTCCTTCATAATGCTAAAGCTCAGTTAAAATTTTAGATTTGAAAGGGCATTTTTTCGGCACCCGAAGCGTGGATATTCGAAGGAAATTAAAAGAGCACCGGAAGGACCTTTGGAATGCTTTAAAAGAGCATCAATAAGGACCTTAAGTAAACTCATGATGTTTTTAGGAGGTGATGCAACAAATTTGTATTTTCTGTCAGAGACCTCTTAGAATATATTCCTTAAAATGGCATAAAGGAAGAAAAATATTCCTCAGCCAGAACGAGCGCAATTTGTCTGATTTTGATAGTCAGATGGTGTCGTAAACATAAAAACGTTCCATGGGATGCTTCTATGCAAATTCTTTCGCTCGTTGGTTTACATTTTTCCAGAAGACGGTTCACTGTGCTCCCTTTATGTGGAATATATATTTAAGGTCATCGCCTTTTCGTCTTCACAACTTTGTTCCATATTTCGTTCTGGACGTGTTCTTGACGATTTTTATGAAATAGGGATCATTTCATTTTATGGCTTTGAAAGGGGTTTGAGTTTGATACTTTAAAAATATGGAAAATGCCATATTATTCTTTCAGCGATCAGAAATCAAGCAAATATCCTTCGATATTATCCTAAATAACAAGTCAATTTAAAAGACAGTTGATCATAATATTTATCGAAGTCTGAATCAGTTATCATAAGTGATGGACAAGTTTCAGAATATTATTCTAAATATTAAACCTTAAAGTTCACATCAACGTTAATTCAAAATTATAAATTATTGAACATTCTAAACATTTTGCGATGAATTAACCTATGGGAGAGTGTTGTCAATGCGTAAAAATCACGCACCAAAAATTAAACATTATTTCTTAAATAATTTACATGAAAGGTTTCATTTTTTTCAGAAAAATTTTATTTTTCGATTCGTAACGATCAATTAATAATTAATTATTATAAATAATAATAAGAAACGATTTTTAACCGACTTAAAAAAAAATACTATCTTTCCGAATCATATCTATCTTTTCTTTAATTAAATGTTTTATTTCGAACAATCAAAAAATTATTAATGATGTACTTAGTAAGTTTGGAGATTATTGATCAGTATTATTTGATCTTAAATTAAACGTAATTCTATTGATCCTTTCACTTTGAAAATATTATTCGTTTTATTGGCTTATAACCTGGCGCGTCTCTTAGATCAAGCTCAAGGTGTTTGTTATCTATTCCTTGTGAGAGAACTTTTAAAGGCCAGGATAAACCTATCTATGATTTAAATATTTATATTTATTTATCAATGAATCGTTTCTAATTTAAAGAACTAGTATAATTTTATACAATTTTTCATAGATTTGTTAGTTTAGAATTTGGATCATATTTTATTTAGATATTGATCAATTCAATAGTCTGTACGAATTGCATTCTGTATATTCTAATTTCTGTGATAAGGTCACTCACTTTCTACAATTTTGAAAATAGAGTTGCACTGCAGACTTAATTGAATTACATATATGGTATCATTATATTTATAAATTTCTCTGACTCTGAATAAGAGTGCACTTAGATAAAATAAGCTAAAGGACTCAGTAATTTTAATTTTAGAAGCAAAAAGCAAAACTTTTTTCATAAATTAAGGGCCACAGAGTGCAACTTAAAATTTCCGCTTGAAAGTAATTTAAAATGTTGACCAAAGAAAAATTCTTTAAAATCGCAGAGTATGTCCAAAACTCTAATTAAGTAGTCGTTATTATTCCTCGCATAGTCTACTCAAAGGGGCCCAAAATAAACGTTGCTATGCCATTGAAATCATCTACCGAAACGAGCTATGCCCCAGAGCAAATCTAGTTAATTTCGGATCTACACATATCATCTCCCAAAAGGGTGAGGGCCGAGGGGACAGCAAAGAGTGGAGTCCTTGTAAAAAGCCCTTATATCCAGTGTATGTCAGTTATTAGCACAAAACAGCTTGAAAATTATTGCATATCTTCATGTGCCCGTCTGGGGGCTCTTTTGGCTCATGCTGCTGCTCTATTCTCCACCCCCCGGTCCGCCGAAAGAAGGAGCACGTCCTTCACTAGAAATTTCTGTGGATTTATGTCTAGGCAAGCACAGGGCCGCACTGTGTAAATTTAAACTAAAGAGAGATAGGGCAAAAACGACTGAACCCGAGGGATCTTCCTAATAACTATTTATTCCAGCAAAAACTGTCGTCAAACATTGCGACAACAGGCAAAAAGCCTGGTTTTACTATCAACCAGCCTCTGGTAGTGCCATCTGGAGGCCAGCATTTTGAGGAAATTGTTTGCGATGCCATAAATTTAATTACATTCCAATGAGTGCGCAATTATGGGGATGGCTTCGGAGCCCCAAAAGTCCCAAGAATTGTGTCGCATTGCTCTACCCAACTGAAGACGATTATTCTGCTCACCGGTTTCACCATAAGTAATTATTTTAGGGCATTTGTAATTGCTTTTGTTATTTTGATTAACGCACATTTTAGGCTACTTCTTGAATAAAACAAAATCCGATCACATAAAATTACCAACATATAATTGTTGAATACCTGAGAGATTTACTCGATTTATTCAACCTCTTAAATTTAATTTGGAACATGATTCAGTTTGAGGACTCCTCATGGATTTTGATAAAACTTTAGGAAGTGACTCTTTAGTTGAAGTCAAAAGTGTTAAATAAAGAAAAAACAATTCGTCATTGTTTCGCAAATGGATTTTTTTTTTTACTGACTGGCAAATTTTTTTTGCATATCTGCCACTTTTGACCCTAAATGAAAACTCCTATAACAAATTTCATAAAAATCCCTAAGAAAACTTAATTTTGATCCAAAATGAGGATTTTTACAAAGTTTTATCAAAATGTATGCCTTTAATTTAAATTTAAGTTTAACTTACATTTAAAAAATATAGTTAGTAAACAAAAACTCAATTTTAACATGAATTCTCAAGATTCACCTTACCAAAATAAATGAAAAGATGTGTCGTAAATTTTATTAAACACTTCCAAGAACTCAATTACACTTCATATGCATTACTTTTACTTGTTCTAAAGTTTCTTTAACCCCTGTGGGAGCAACTTAAAAATTAACACATGAAGGGAAGGGCATTGCCCTCTAAATATTCATTCACTTAAACTTTGGTATGTAAGTGCTGAAATAATTTTCCAGACAGAAACAACTTCCTCAGGGAAATGTTTTCTTATCTCTCAATTAAACTATCTGATTCCAAATACCTTTGGATAAATCAATCAGTCACTAATCGTTTAGTAATTTTTTCCGGTTAAACTAATAATAAATTACTTGAAATATTGAAATTTCTCAGAACTTTTCGATACATTGAAAAGTTTTGTAAGATTCAAATACTTTAGAAATTTCAAAACTAATTTTGTTTTCCATTAGTTGACTTGGAAGAAATTCTTTACCCAATACCTATTATATTTTCAGAATTCTGAAAAGCTGAAAATTTGCAGGGAAAAATTAAAAAATAAAAATTAATTTTTAAGTAGATTAAACTGCTTAAGAAATTTTTATAATTAAGTGGCTGTTTCTTCAAAGGAATTAAAAGAGAGGTATACTTCAAAAAGATTTACTGGCTAGAGGAAAGAAAAGTGGAAAAAAAACTCCGCAGCTAAATGAAGAAAAGTTAGGTAGAGTTACATTGAAACCAACACCGCGTAAAGAAGAGAAACGAGAGAGAGGCACGCGGAGAACAATTTATTATACAGTTTGGCATTCAGTTAAGAAATTCAATTCCAATTTATATTACATTTATATTTAATTTTCCAAATATGTATAGGTAAAACATTTCTGTCCTTTTGGACACCGCTACCCCTAGTCGAGCAAATAAATATGAATAAAGGGAGATTTTGACTTAAATACATATTTTAAATTTTTAGAATTTTAATCAATTGTTGAAATTTGTTATAAATAACGATTCACATTTTTCTCAAAAGTAAAAAAAAACGAGGTATTTTTAAAAATTCTAAGACGAATTCTATAGGAGATATTCCAGGAAGCAACTTGGAAAAACATAACAGCATTACATATTTTAAATAATTTCAGGTCTCATTGAGAAAATGTTTCAATACTTTACTAATTTCTACTATATATTTCTACTACTATTTGTAAAGGTTCTCAAAAATGGTACAAAACTTATAAGGTACTTCAGGGAAAATTACGAGGCTGGGGTCAATCTAACCCCTAAGTGCCAGCTAAGGATTAATCTAGGAAACCATCTGTTAAAAGCTTTAACGTTGCATTTTTGGGAGTTTTACCGTTCCCCCTTTCTACGCTTTATTTGAGAATAGAAGTTAATTAACCTCATAATTAAATTCCTTAAAATCGGTTTCCCTCAAAAAATATTTGAATAATTTTTCAATTTTCTGGAAAATTTGTTTTCTGTGAACTGAGTCGTGGCTGAAAAGAATCCGAAAATGCCCCTTTCTTGTGATAATATGAGGAAATGGAATAGCCTATAAATTTGCGGCGAGCACTTCTAATCATCGTAATGTAACCATCGGACCCATTCACCGAGCAAGTGGTACCGCACCAGCGGCGACTATGAATCAACTTTTATCGCCTATTCAGGGCAAATTTATTATGCAAAGAGCCTTGTTTACTCGGTTTTCTACTGGTCTCACTTAATCGCGTCACTGGGAACTGCCACGTAATTAAAGGAGCCATGAGAGCTCGATGAGGCGTGCAAAAACGCGGTGTCCCGCCGAAAGTGCGGAAGGGGCGTGTCGGGATAGATGATGCCCTAACCGAGTGACCGGATCCACCGCCAGAATCGAGCCAAGGGCTTATCCCGTGCAGGGATGCGGCTTCCCGGCGGGATGAAACGAATGCCTGGTATCGACTCGCATTCAAATCAAGTGGCAGTGACGATGTAATTTATCTTTATCTTGTCGTACCCTCGTCATAATTAGACGGGAATTAAATCCTTGGGAGGACTTCTGCTGCCAGGAGCCGAGTCTTGGCGTCACGTCACGATCTGACATCTTGTTGAGTTGGCTTCTTGGCCAGATAGTGCCTGTCCTTGATGCCGGGATGCTCCTCCTTCTGGAGCATCTCATTGCCATTGAGACGGCCATGATCTTGTTTCGAAATTACCAAAGGACCTTTCACTGCGTTTTAATGGTTTCGGATGTTGGATAAAGCGCTGATGAAATTATTTCAAAGGTTTTGGACATTTACCCTGATATTCCTGGAATTCGGGCTTGTCTGTACCGCCAGAAGGAAGGGGGCAACGATGTTATTGACTCTTTGGCAAAAGTTTCAAATTAAATTAAATCATGACGGTACAAATTATATTAGGTCATTATATCGTACCCTTTTATCTTGTTTTGCGTTATCCACCCAATAGAAAAACTTAAGAGTGTCGGTTTGTTTAACACGATTAAATTTCTACACCTACATATAATATTGAAATATTATTTTAAGATAAAATAATCAGACGAAAGACATTAATATAAGCATAAAGTGAGTTTGATTATGTTTTACTGAAAAGAACTATTAGATGTTGAGAATTTTTTCAATATTAATTTTTTTTAAACTGTTAGTCATTTTCTAAAATAGTTAATTCAGTGAACATCATATATAATTCAATTTCAAACAGAAGTATTTCTCACATATTATATTTAGATATTTTAGTTTCGATTTTAGGCTGTAAAATATCAGTAATTTTCCTGTATAAAGAAAAACATAATGTCACATATAAACGTAGATTTTACAAATTATTTTACCACATTCAGTGCGCTATTCATTTTTTTTAGCAATACTTCTAATGGAAAAACTTTAAATTACAAAACATTTGTTTTATACGTTTGAAAAGTTGAGTAATATGTTTAACACGATTTTTTGCCAGGTACCTTTCATTCAAACTTTTATTCTCATGTGTCTACAAGTTTCTCAAAAATTTTATTTTTACCCGCAACAAGACCAACATGTGTGGCATGCCACGTCTTACCAAATTGCACGAATCACCCATCCACAGGGTGTCTAACTTTAGATGAACGAAAAAGACGTGGTTGCCTTCACAAGTATAACCGAATGTGCATTCATCTGGTTCAAAAGCAACAGTTTTTGTGCTGCACACCAGGTTAAAAATTATGGTTTAAATTATTCTACTGACAGGAAAAAAACTTTCTTGATCGATTTATGTCATATTCAGAAGGTGGAAATAAATCGCATACGGTTTTGTCTAACGTCCGGCGTACATATGTATATGTAGCTATAATATTGATTTATGCAAATGTGCACCAAGTGCGTTTATCGAATTTCATGTATTATTTTACATTATTCGAGAGACCAAGCTACTCCAAATCTTATCATAAAATCGTGAGAAATATTAATACATCTTAATGTATTTCCTTACAATTTGCATGTATTAAAAACAAAACATAGATTTAAATCTTAGCCGACACACCGGAGTACCAGACAACCCACCTAATAATTTTGATATCATGACGATTTTATGACCCTCAAATCTATAATATAAAAATTTTTCTCACTAGCGTTTAATTTTCCTTACATACATACCTATATGTTTATGAAGTGGTCAAAAGGGCTTCAGATTATAAATAAAAATATTTTCGATTCAACAAAACTAAAGTGTTTCACTTCACTTTTAAGTTGTTCCAAAGTATCAAACTCGAACTAAAAGTCAATAAAAAAAAACAATTATGAAACGAATTTTGTAGGTAATATAAACCGTATAAGTAAAAAATTTATAATTCTTTATAATATTATCTTATCCAGAAGTTAAAAGGCTCTGTCTAAAGAGATAGAATCATGCAATTTTTTCTAGGTAGGTACTCCCGGAAGTATACTCGGGGCAACTTTCGGAGCTCCTAGATGAAACATTTTCAAAGTTGTGTACTTGTAAATGGTTTTACAACTTCTCAGAGGGAGTTATATGTGTTTTAAAGTTTGTTGGCCTCCCGGGGCCATATTAAATGAAGGTCATACAACTTACAGCTTCCCCTGCAGGCGATTTATATTTTTTGTGTGTTTTAAACATCAAAATTGATAAATCACGAAAAGATTACGTCTGCAATTCGTCCTCCAGCAAAAGACATATGGAAGAATTTCCCATGAAAAATCAATATAATGGGGTATGAGAAGTTGGAAATCGTCAAGATCCCGTGGGCAGTGTATCTCCTTATAAATTTTACGAGCGAATTATTCTCAGTGAAAAGTTTGAAGAAAATGTGCTACAGCACGGTCGGAATTATTTAAATTACAATGACAACAACCCTCGACCTATCTACCACCCTTGAAACCCTCGAAGTCGATGCGTGGTAGCACTTTATCTCAAATATTTACGTGGTTCGACGGGGCGTAAGTCAGTGGAAGTCTCTTGAAAATGGTTAAAATGTTGTATATATATGTGTCATGTTGTGGCATTTTCGGTGTAAATTCGTTGAATGTGACTGGGAAGTGGATCATCCCTCATCGTCCCCGCGGGGGTGGAGGCTGGCTGGGTGCCACCTTATCTCCGGTTATTTTACGACATTTCATTAGCACCATTTCGGCGGAGAAGTTTTCTCACTCGCAGCCCAGATAATGGGAACCTGCACTTAACACCCGGCATCCAACAGGGAGCGCCACCCGCTTGAGTGGCGGTAATGAGACCAAATGTCAACTCTCACGTTCACCCAGGATAATCGATTTTGATATTACCAACATTCGTCTGAACAGGTTTCATGGGACCTTTTCCTTTCTTGTTACCCTCCGGGAAAACCCGGACGCACCCGGGCTCCTCTTTTACCAGGAAGATCTCGATAAGACTAGACTGAGATACTTCGTACCGTATTATTGAAAAAAAAAAATATATATATAATAATATTTTTCTTCAGCTTCTCCTGTCGTAGCGATGATATCGCGTAATTGGGTAATTATTCCATTTCTCACTCAAATTGAATTTTCAATTTAACAGACACTTCTTCTGCAATTAAGCGTGGCACGAACATCTGTTGCAGGGGTTCTGTGTGGAAACTTTTTCAATTTCCTATCCATTTATATAATGTGTTTAAATTAATTGACGCTTTTCAACAAAAACGCTTTATTAAATTTGACTATTTATTTCACCATTCACTGAATAATACTGGATAAACTCTTGTCATAGATATAGCATTTGTTTTTCAATCTAAAATAATAATTTAGACTATGGAAATTAACTAATCCATACAATAATATCGGGCGAAATTCAATGTGTTTCAAAATAAAATTGCTGTGAGATATTTTGATTAATTTTATTTACTACGAAAGCATATTGATAATATTACAACGGCTGCACATAATTCACTTTTCTGGGCCGTAATTTTCCCTTAGGATTGATTTCTACTCTTACTGGTTCGTAGAAAAAGTCTGGATTGTGTATTTCGACTACGTCATCCCGCAGGAAACCCTTGTACTCTCCGTTGTCTATTGAGATCGATGTGTTCCATTGCCAATTCGAGTCAACTGCATACAGCGTGGGTAAACTTTGTCTTCGATGGTGTACCGCCCGCTTCCTTCATTATCGTCCAAAACAGAAGAAATCTCCTGGCACTAAATAAAATAATAAATAAATAAGATGAAAACAACAAGAGTTGTAAAAAAATACTCCGGGCTTTCAGAAGAAATAAAAATAAATAAAAAGCTTCAGATAAATTCGATGGAAATTCATTAAACATATTCAGTTCAAATAAAATACATATTGATTTAATATTCATATTTTTTCATTTTTTTACAGCATATAACGCGTTTGATATACTTAATTAGACCACTTCACCTATGCAATGCAAAATGACATTAGTAATATTCCCGTTTTTATTGATAGTAATTTAATTTTAATATTTTATAATTTAGTTTTATTGATAAAATTACCACCATTATTATTCTCGACGTACCTCAAGATTTAAAAAAAAAAAATCATGAGGTAATGCTAAAACAAAAATGCTAACACATGAAGCTCTGATTGAAAAATTTTCATACCGGCCATTTAAAAATTAATATTTATTATTTATGATAAAAGATTTACCTCTCTTAACAGCGAGAAATCCTCGTCTTGGCTCGAAGGTCGATGCTTTTAAATAAAAATCCCAAAAGCGGCTGAAACACGATCTGCTTAATCTAATTCACAAAATTATCCTGCGTCCACTTTTCACTTAATATTATTTTTTTGCTTAAATTATGTTCAACGCTATTCTACGGAGACACTACACTACTTAAAACATTTTGTAAAATTTTATAGAACTTTTTTCTTATACCAGTTGTCCTGTTCCAAACACCAGAAATTTTGATACTAAATGAACGAACAATTTTCATGAGATTCGAAATTTTTTTTTCGAGTCAGTGCTAACTCGTCCGAAAAAATCAAATTGGTTTAGAAAAGGTAACTTGATGTGTAAAAATGGAAGCTTATGACAGTAGTAAATACAGTACAATTTTGCAAATTAGGTAGTACAGTGGCAAAACATTTTTGGAGACATTTGACCTAACATTTTTCAACACATTTTTCAAGACTTAACATTTGCGAGGCAAGATGGCGCAATTTAAAATTTCGATGTGTGAAACAATAAAATTAATTGATTATCATCGCGAACGGAAGTGCCTTTGGAATATGAGTTCATAATAATTTGAATGAAACGCATACTTTACATGAATTTCCTAAAATACATATGAGACCAATCGTGTAAATTGAAAATATGCCTAATTTATTATTTCTTAATAAAGATTCTAAAATTCTCATACATTTATATTAGTCGCTTTTGATTCCCATCTGTTTATCCGCATAACCTCGATATAATTCAAAGGGATTTTTCTACCGAATTACTTTGACCACTGAGAATGAACAAATTATTTGAAGTCAAACTAAATTTAATTTGTTAAAAATTTTAATTTAGGAATTCTTAGAATTCTTAAAAAAAAAGGGTTTCGATTCGTTTGCTACGAAAGTTAAAACATGTAATTCATTTTATACAAATAAGAAATATAGCACCTAATGTGGAAATTTTTAATACCACTTCAATATTTCGAGAACTTTTAATTTCTAAAACATTATTTTTCTAGGTTCGACAGAAAAGGAAAATCGATGCAGGGCCAAAATAATCCAAAAGGTATCCTTATCCATTGATTTCCTCCCCTCTGTCCAACATAAAAAAATTATACTTCGGAAAACTAAAAGTACCCGAAGAACTGGAATGGTCCTAAAAATTTTCACAGTACTGAATAAAGTTCGAATGCAATTTAACACTTGATAAGTACACTGACTCAAATTCACCAAACCAAAATTCTTCTTGAGGTTCTATTATTCCTCGAACATTTATTAGGCAGTTAGAAAACACTCTGAATGGCAAATAACGATTAGGAATTAGGAACTGTGTCCAGACTTTTTTACTCTACATATGTAAGTATATGAAACCACTTTACCTATCCTAAAAAATGTCGTTTTGTCGAAATTCATCTTACGAGAAAAAATGGAAGATTAAAAATAATTAAAAATTAACTTACAAAAAATTAATAAAACTAAAAATATATAAAATTTATCACATAGAAATCTTAGACTAATTTTGTACATTGAAGGCTTTATTTTGCCTATAAATAATTAGATAATACAAAACATAAAAGCCTTTTAAAAACTATAAATCAAGGTCTTTGTTAAAAAATATTACAAGAGTCATAATTCTTGTTTAATGTTTTCTTCCTGATTGGTATGATGTGAGTTTTATAAATAAATAGTAGTTGCTTGATGAGTTTCTGTTTTGATGGTCAATGAATTAGAGATACGATTTTTAATAAACTTTCTAATTTTACAACATTTTAAATTGGTTATTTTTAAAACTATGTATATGTAATAGCGAAATCGTCTAAATAATGTTCCGTGTAAGTCGAAAGATAGGTATAATATCTAAATCTGTATTTTTTTAAAACCCGCCAAAGTCGAGTTAAACGATAGGGCTAAGAGCAAAAGATGATTTTTCTGATTCATTTGACCTTCAAAATTTACCCATCAAATTTTAAATTAAAATTTTTATATATGAATTGTTATTTTTGAAAGTGGTTGGTGTCCACTTTTTGAAAAATTATCTATACACGATAAAATTTAATTAAAGAAGTTGTAAAAATGATTTGTGAAAAAAATGGACTTTTACGACTTTCAAAAATAACGATGAGCCGTCTACTTTTGGACCAATTATAAGGTATTATTCCAAAATTAAGATGTCTACGTCATATAGTCTTTGAAAAAATAAGCTAAATATCTGTAAAACTCATTTCATATACAATCAACTCTCTACACAAAATGAAAGTAAAAATTTCTAAGTTACTTACCCTTAAAGAAAAAATTTGCTGGAATGTCTAAAAAATTAAAAGTTTAAAAAGGTATTTCAAAATCACCTTGAAAACTCATTAGGTGTAAAAAGAGCTACCCTAACCCAATTTTATGAAACTTTTACCGCACAAGGTCTATTCATTCCTAATTTTCAATTCTCTTGACGAGACTCGTTAAGTGGAATCTATACCACCATCCTGGAAACTGACCTAATTTCCTCCAGCTCATTAAATGCGAAAAGGGGACAACAAGAGGTGCACACTCCCCCCGGGCGCACTAAGCGCATTTAGCTTGTAACAGACCCAAAGGAGGTGCCGGAAAGCCGCGCTTCCGTCAATCAACAAAAACCCTTTACAAGCCATTGTACACCGGGATGAGGCCGGGATGTGTGCGGGAACGTGTATGTGGGTGGTAAAAAAAAACAAAAAAGGGTTTTAAAACAATGTGTACTTACTACTGCCTGCAATTGTAAGTAATCCCAATGCAAAAACGTATTCCAGCCACATTTCACAGAACTAAGCGGGTCTTAGAGACGGCATTAATACACTTTCGCGGTTGGAAACCTTCTCAAACTGTATCGCGACCATTAAACAAGGTACCGAACAAAAATTTATTTTCTGTTTTTCGAAACACTTCACTCGTTACACTTCTACCACCGGAAATAACTGCCTTGGCCGCAGTGTAACATAGTGTCGGAGTAACGACTACTTTTCATAAAATGAGAAGAATCCATTTCAGCGGAGTGCTCGAAGTGCTTATACTTTTCCCGCTTTTTAAGGTAAATGCGTCGTCGTCTTTCACAGCCCGAAAGAAAAGGGCGAATTCCTAAAAACCGCCCAATTGCGGGAAAATTTATCCCGGCACAGAGAATATATGAATTTAACCACCGCACAGTAGACCCGATTTTAAGCAAGCACCCTTAAAAAACTCTCGGCGCAATGCAGGGGTATTTTAAGCAGAACAACGATACAATGCACTCGGCTGCACTGACTAACTACGAGTACGGCACTGGTGCAATTAGTCGCGAAATTCACTTTCCGCGCATTTGAACCCTTGAGTCCTTCACGGTAACTGACACACATGCACCGCGCTCCAGAAAGGTTCTGTCTCCTGGCTGGCCCTATAGTGCCCCTCGGGACGACACACGCAGCATCAGGATCCTACGGGAGACGTGCGACTTTCGGATGGGACTCAAATGGTTCCGGTCGAGGCAGTCAGCCACATCTTTGTCAAACGCAAAACTGCAACTGACTGAGCCGTGACTTCAGCTCGATTTTCTGAACCAGACCATTGCGCACCCTCACGTGGTCCTGGCGATTGCCTCCGTTCTTCCGTAGAAAGCTCCCCGTGAAAACGGTGGTATAAGACACCCCATTGGGAGGAAAGCTCCCCTAGACACATTTCCCCAATATGTTTAAAAGGGATGCAATGTTGCTAAAAATGCTCCTGTCCAAGCAACAAGGATAAGCATGGGCTTTGGCGCCCTGAAACAGGTAAAATCAGGCACCTTGGCATCCCTTAAGTTATACTCGCACTTCTAAAAATGTTTCAACCAGCCAGATTTTTATACTGCATATATGCGAAAGAAAAATTATAAGTTAGAAAATTACCCATCGAAAAGCTTATAATGAATTTTTTTTTTCCAATAAAATTAACTCTTCTTTACATCTCCTAAAATATATTACAGTGGTTTACAATAACTCAAAAATCAGTTCAGCTAGTCCTTTTTATTCTAATTTTACTTGGGTTACATGAATAAATTTAATTAATTTAGAACCAACATTAAAGAAATTCCTTCTTTCATTCGGTTTTTGTAAGACATCAAAAATTGTCCTTATCCTTTCTGAGTACTAACCCATTTAGGAAAAGTGCTTAGAGCAGCACATCTAAATAAAACAATTTTATGGTTCAACTCCAACTTACCAATTCTTAGGAAAAATTAAGAATTTTGTGGAAATATGTATGTAGCTTTTTGCAATTTTTTCCATGTTAATTTTATAATTCTTTTTTTATATAAAAACTCAAAATGCTGATATTTTTTTCTGAAAATTATATGCTCCATCATATCCTGGTTTTATAAGCAATTTCGACTATTAAGTTTGTATTGTACTTTTGTCTGTAGTAATTCAAGTGTCACCACGAGTTTAATTGTTTGTACTTTGTGTCTATAGTCAATTAAATTCCTTAATTCTAGAGATATAAAAACTTTAATAACTTGTAACCATTAAAACCCACTTACAAACGTTGGTAAACTACTAATTCAATTATTACAGTCACAAATATGTAACTGCAATTAAATCGTTAAAATGATACCTATTATTTTTCAGAAAAATTTCTGTACATATACAAATTTCTATTTAACGAGCCGTTGATTGAATTTCTAGATGGCTTTCAAAATGGCTTTTGATTTCGCTGAATATTACTAAAACTGAAATAAAAACACCTCAACAGAATAAAATGCTGTTTCTTGAAAATTGAAATCGCAACCACCATAAACGATGCCGAAAATAAAAACGTGTATTTTTCAATACAAACATTTTTACAAATACTTTATGACATGTACGTACTTTCGCATACCATTATTGGATTTTTATCAATTTATTTATTATTATGTATATGTTTCTAAAAAATCATGAAAATCACTTCAATTTTAATAGCCCTTGAAATCTTTATTTTAAAAAATTTATTTTAAAATTTGGTATATTTTAAAAGAGGTAACTTTAAAATTTGGTGAATTTTTAAAAAGGTAATTTTAGATGCTATAGTGGTGATAAAGTAGTAAGATACTATATTCAAAGACAGATAAAAAGTAAAAGATCAGTGTAAATATTGGTTTTGGTTATTATATAATTTTTTTCGTTTAATTAGTGATGTCTTAAAGCAAATTAAATGAAATCAACATTGGCCTTCTTTAAAAGTGCTACAGGCGCCCATGAGGATACAAAGTTTAAAGCCGCGTGTTCTTTTCCCGCTTTTCCGGGAAGACTTCTTTTATAAAAATAAAGATAAACTAGGGATGAGAAAATGTTGCCAATGGATGTGGAGCACAGCCAGCCCCGATCCCGACCCCTCTACGTCTGTGATCCCAATTCCATTTAAAGTTGCACTCTGGTGCAGTCGATGAAACGAAAATTGCTTGTTTGTTTGGAGGCCATTATGCTAACACGGGCGAGGAGTGATTCAATGTGCGGTGTCACTCCGGCGAATTGTCCCATATCCCGTGGCATTCATTGCTTGAGGAAGTTTTTAGAAAGCGAAGCGAGTTTCCAGAAAGTTTTGCGGGATTTGTCCCCCGAATTTTCTGGCACTAAAGCCAGAGGGTACCTCATTTTTGGAACCTTCCTCGGCAATCCGGGATCTGAGTGGCTGTCTGCTTTTTAGTTGTAGCACACATATGCAACTCGGAGATGAGAAAATGTCTCCATTGTGTCAGATTCCCGTGAAAGGGAATCAGGGCCGAAAATCCAGCTCCAGTAATAAGCCTGGATGCTGCCCCCGGGGGTAATTGCGCGCCATAGTCGACCTTCGGATGGCGGCGACGAAAATACGATAAAACTTTCCTAATTTATCAGGAAGTGGTGAAATGGGGGACAAAAAGTTAATCTCCGGGTTTTCAATGAAAATGGATACAAAATTTTTGCTTAGGTCAAGGTATTTAGATACTTCGGATTGCTTGGTAACCTTAAAAGAAGCAAATAGAATCGGTCTGGACAGAATTTGTATGGCACTTTTGTTCTTTTGGGCCTTGGAGGCATAGTCCTGGAATTAGATTTCAATGTTTTTGTAGGAATTTCTGAAGATTTTCATATATCACATTTTGTGCTTTTATTACAACATCTGTTCTATTTTTCATTTTCAAGTTGTACTATGAATAAAGGCTAAAAGGTCACTACCCAGACAAAATTAAAGCATTTTAAATAAAAGCATTCTATTTCGTGATTGTTATTTTATCCTTTATAAACATATTAAAAGAAATGAAAACAGAAACTAAATTGCCTCACTACAACATAACATACTTATGTACCTATACCTTAGTTTTGAAAGTCTACATAATTAAATATATGTATAAATGGAATAAAAATTCATACTTTAATCTTACTAATACTTATTTACCTAAATAAGATATATCATTAACTATAAACTATAACTAATATCAAGTATCACTCAATCTTTTCTATTAACCCCTTATATCCTCCAGATCTAAAAGTTGTTGGAGAATTAAGCAAAACTTTTTGATTTACAAACTGTATAAAGTTTCCTCATGTTATATATGTACATGTGCAAAAGTTTTATATTTAAACGCTTTTCAGTTTAATTTCTATAAGAGAATCAAGAACTATCTTGCCAGTCAAAGAACATAGCAACTCAAGAGTTTTCTGTTAGTCTACATAAAACTTTTCGTTCATATTTCAGTCAGTTAGTAACGTCATATACTCGTATTAAGAAAGTATTCAGAATATTCAGAATATTTTCAAAATAGATGAATTTCAAATTTTTTCAAGTATTTTGCGGCTGAACCTTTTCTTTTTTCTTGCATATTAGTTAAAAGTTTTTTTTTATACCTTTACATTTCTTAGTTACTAATTTATAAACAGAATTATTCTGGCTTATTTTAACCCTATAATACAAAATTAATCTTTGAAAAGATAAGTTTTTTAGTATATCATAAAGAGTTTTGAATTCGTAAGGCATGGATGTACATACCTATATACATATGTCTTAATTTGCATATTTACATATGCATTAAATGTTTAAATAGTTTTTGTATATATGTTTATGTTAATATACATAAATACCTACATAATATGGGTTCTGAGTATTAATACTGCTGTTTAAGGAATTCAATTATCATTTAAAAAAAGTTTCCTACCACTTAATCTGAATAAAAATCAAAAAATCAATTTTTTGCATAGATGGTGCTGGTTAGTGTATCAAGTAAAGCGAGTTATACTATCTAATTGAAAATCCAATTTTCTACCTTAGGAGCTGTAACACATACATGAATTTTAGGTTGGTCGGAGATGCGGTATACTATAATGCTTAGATAACTTTCATATATCTAAATAAGTAGAGCGGGGGTGGTGTAATTTTGTGCTAGCTTAATTGCGTGCAACCGGTGTAACGTTAGCTTCTTGTTCGTCGTCTTCGTTGTTGTCGTTTTGAACATCGTCGGTTTTCGTCCTCCACAAGGAAAGGATTTTCTTGTGATTTCCTACAGTCGAAAAGTTTCCGGTCGTGGATTTTGAAACAATGTTAGAGGGCATCTTCGTGATGCAAAAACTTTTGTGAATCTAGTTTATATGGTCCACAATTTGCAATGAGATGGGTATAATCGGTTCTTGGTTTTTTGGGAAAGTACATGCACCGTGGAAGGTGCTTGGTTTTCCTGGAGTGTATTTTCCCAAAAAATAAAATAAAAATATATTTATATGGAAAAAACAAAATGTTATGACCAAAAATTGCATCATTACCGCACTAATGGCTGCTTGCGATAGTCCCAACCTGTACGATAAGCGAAAATCGATAGCAGAACGAGTACTTTGTATTCAGCCAAGGAGCGCTGTAAGTCGGGGGGGGGGGGGGGGGGGGGTAATTAAAAGAAAAGCCTTTAAGGGGGTGTACTTGCTGCATGAAAATGCTCGGAAGGAGCAGTTCCAAGGAA
The DNA here is from genome assembly GCA_933228815.1 of Machimus atricapillus. NCBI lineage: Eukaryota > Metazoa > Arthropoda > Insecta > Diptera > Asilidae > Machimus > Machimus atricapillus. The sequence goes on from OW121785.1 coordinate 13,249,981, forward strand.
AGCTAAATCTCGACCCGTGCCCGTGTAATGTTTGAAGTGGCCATAAAGCGACACGATGCGGGGGAGTGTGTTTTCTTCTCAAGGAGTTTGAGGGTTTCTTTTTATTGCACTAATCACTTTGGAGCATGTAAGTCGGCTTACAAAGTTTTCCTTAGGATTTAGCGTTGTTTGTTCAACTTCATGCCGACAACCGACGCCTCGCCAGTTTTCTTGACGAGATGCCTCGACATGTTTGCAATTATGTGGCACTTCCTCTTTATGAGTTTCACCGATATGGATCAAATCACCATAAAAAAAAATTAGAGCATCCCATGTAGAGATGCCTCCTTTTCATGGCTTTTACGCAAAATGCTCATTTATGGCGAAAACTTAATGGGCGACGATATCAAACAGAGTGGGCACTATATAGCATGCTCCGATTTTCATTATATTTATGCTTTGGCCCTGTTTGCGGCCTCCGGGCTTTGGCAGAGCGCTTGAAATTTCCATTTTATTTCTTTTCGCAATTATTCGGCGAGAACTATATTTTCGGGCGGACTGCCCCTGGGTTACCTACGTTGCATGCACGCGATTTCATGGATCACTGCACGTTCCCATAAATTTAATGTCAGACCCTATTCCCGGCCGCAGCACAGACCCGGACTCCACCAGGAACACATATGAACGTATTCATAGATGTGGTGGTCGCCGCAGGACATCCCGACCTTATTTTATGTAATATTTTGCCTATTGAAATGCAGGGCTTGTTACCATTGCCCGGCGGGTCCGGCACCACCTGAATGGGCCCAGCCTCAATGGTTAGACCCTGCACTGAGTTATTCCTCCATTTCTCCTTTCACGCAACCCTATGTCTTACCGCCTTTTGCTCCATTGGGGCAATTTAAATGTTTTCTGGGAAAGCGGCCACCTTAATACCCCCGAGGGAATCAGCCGCTTCTAAAATTCCCTATTTTCGCAGGCAATTGGATATAAATAATAAAATTCCTAAACGGCCTTTGCTTGGATTATTTTAACACGTCATGCACCCCATCTTCCAGGGACATACCCTCGAGCCAAGGATCTTAATTTTGACTGAAGCCCTCCAAAAAAGGGACCTTCGGTTATGCCAGCAAGCTTGATAAGTGATTTAGAAAAGGGAAGAAAACGCAATTAGACAGGACTCTCACCTTTCACAAAAACCCCCTTGTCGCCAACTAAGGGATGCTCTTCCAGTCTATCCCTGCTTCCCAAAAACCCCAAAAACCGATCTCTATCCACCCTTTTCAAATCCCAACATTCCCAAGAAAAACAACAACCAGATTGAAGGAGTAAAGTCTTACAAACTTTCCCTCCCACTAATTGGAGCAAATCCTTTTAGCGTAAAAATCTGCTCCAGCGCTAAATAAAGAAATGCTCCACTCCTGCTTAAGGCGAGGCCGCAGATTTATCGGGGAATTTACTGTTTTCAATACTGGGTTCAAGTGCTAAGGTCCCTCAGGCCTAGGCCTCAGCGTGGCCCTTCCCACTTAAGAAAAGACTGCAAGGGAGCAGTTACCAATGAGCCCCCCAATTGAAGGGGTTTTTGATTAATTATTATTTTGTCGTCGTTCAGCCTTGGGAAGTGCCCTTTCTTTTGTTTTACTCTAAGGTACCTTGCCCGTTCTTTGCCCTCTCACAAGAAACTTAAGAAGCTTTTCTGCTTTTCGTTGAAACGCGAAAACCAACAATGGAAAAATTTTTCTTTTCGGCATTGGAAACAATTAAAGGAATTGAAGGGGTTATAATTATATTTAAGTTCAATTTGCCCTCCAGCTGTGTTTGAACATTATTTCTATTGAAATTATTTTAAGAGCTTTTAAGACTATTTTTAGAATTTTAGCATGACTTTTGGGGAAATTTAAATATCTTTTAGTAAATATTTTTATCCTTATCTATTCAATCTTACATTAAAATTAAAAAACAAAATTAAATTTTAATTTTCTTTATATCTGTTATTATTTCAAGCCCAGTTAAAGAATCTGAAAATTCAAAATAGTAATCTATTAACATTAAATTTATTTTAAATCTTGTAAATGAAGTCTTACAACTCAAAACCCGTAATTTAAAATTAATTATTTTTTGGCTCAATCAGTTCTAATATATTTTAAGAATATGTTCCTAAACTTCTAGGGAGTAATTCTGTATAGAATTTAAGGTAGTCCCGAGAGTAAGAAAAGGGTGGCTTTTATCATACCTACTCAAAAACTTTAAAAATTGCGTTTTTCTCAAAACTACACTTTTGAAGCTGACATAGACTTGGATCGTATTATAAAACAGTGTACAAAGTTTAAAAATAATACCTCTTTTGTCAACTTCCATCCAATTAACTTACTATTTTGTTAGTGATGTCAATCATTGATTAATTTAGTTTTCATCTTATATGACGATTCAATTGCCATAACTCAATTGGAAACGTCATGCTGTCATAATCACTTCTCCTTTTAGTTATAATTTAATCGATTTTGCCATTCTTGCATAATGTTTGGGCCTTTATGAAAGTCCATTACCCTTTGTTGGTCAGAACAATCAACAACAGAAGCATTTGTTTCCCTGACAATTATGCATTATTGGTATTAAGCTATTCGGCCACAAAAACAGTCTATGAAACATGTATGCCTCTAATCAGTGAACTCTGAAGGAAAAACAATTCAAAAATAAAATTTTCATCAATGAAAGAAATTTTATAAACTTATATTATCTTTTTATAACACAGTAGAGAAAATATTATTGTCCTGGATGCCTTTTAGATTCTATTCCCTGAGATGCCATTAGATAACATTCACGACGAAGTAAGACTGAGGCTTAATTTTTTAAGTGCTTCTCAGGAAACTTTTCAAATTGTTTCTCCCCCAGCATCGTGAAAAATGAGATTGTTCGCTTAAGGCCAAAAGTTCATTTTTCTATATAAATATGTATTATATGTCCTGTCGTTTAAAACAAGAAAAAGGACGACCTTTTCGTATTGAGTGCCTAAATAGTGTACTCAAATATTTTTTAATATCTTACAACTTCTTTGGTTCCACATAGCCTTAAGAGAGTTGTTGTAAAAATAAACAAATTGCTTTCACTTCTATTTATAAACAAAAAAGATAATATCTTTCCTTAAAAGAAAATTTTTTTCTTAAATGTTAAGTAAAAATAATCGCTCTCACTCACTTAGGCCTGTCCTCAATGTCGTCTGCAGCCCTGAGGCTGGGTAAAGAATTTTTTTTTATTTTACCCTTAATATACCCGTCAGACCTTCGAAAATATTTATCCTCGAGACGGAATTTCGTAGGGGATTTCACTTGGAGAAAATGTTTTCGTAATTCGTTTGACTTGGAAGTCGTTTGATTTCGAGAAAAACTTTTAATTATTCATTTACCCAAAAACTTCTCACGCTCGGGGGGCACATATTACAACTTTTTTGCGCGGATTAACGAGTAAAGTCGCTTTTCGTCACATTTCTCTCACATTTCCTCGTTAAGAACTGAAGGGCTACTTTCATCTAACTCAACTTTGAAACCAAATTCGAAGTCTCTGAGTGATTAAAATTTAAAACTTAAGTTTGCTACAGCTATCAAAAGGAATCTCAAATTGAGTTCTTCTAGCGGGGGGGGTTGGGGGTAGTTACGGGGAATTTCAAGTAAAAATATACGAAGCAAGTTTAGGTACACGAATATGTTTATGTTGTGACTAATTCAGTAGTCTTGTAGCTAATTAATTACTCATTACATGAGTTTTCTGCCCTCATCATGCAACATTCCTCAGGAGAGAGTGATTTACACCCCCCCACAAGGCGGCTAAATAATTAACACACCGCCAGGCGTACTTCGGCAAGTTGTTCCTTCTAAATAAACTCAAATAATCCGGGAACAAGCAGGAGACGTAAAGAAAAAAAAAGCTCAGACAACCACTAGAGTGCGGCGGGTGGGCACACTTAGAAAAAGTTCTACTAACAAGATTTTCTGTTAAATTCATTCTGGAAAAACATTTACAGTGGTGGAAAAAAAAACTGGCCGAGATAAATCATTTTTGGCTTGAGGGTCTTCATCTGGTATAGGTGCCTCCTCCAAAAGGGAAAAGAGACCACGAGAGCCTCTTCGGGCAGAGGAGCCACTTCAAAAGCAAGTAATGGAAAATCGATTCCACCTAGAAGGAAACCCGGAAAAAAAAGTGCACGCCACAGTGACGAAACTTGATTGACAACGATTAAGGAAAAAAATCCACAAAATCACTTAAGGCACACACCCTCCCCGGCGAGGCCCCAGGGGTGCTTCCGTGAGCAATACCCAGCAATACCATCCCCGGTAGCATCGGTATCCATCAGCGTAAATCTCTTCGACGAGGAGATTGAAAACAGACCGATCAGTGGACATGGTTAGGTTCCATTAACAGGCTCCTATTTGCTCCCCGGCAATATCCTGGAGATTCTCCAGCATCCCATCGGGGCTAAACAATTCCAGGGGAGACGCAGCCCGAGAAAATGGGCAAAAAAAAAAAACAAAAAATAAACATACCTCACTACGACTAGTCATGCTCGATGCGCAGTTTTAGGTTCATTAGCCTGGTCCTCATTAAGCAACTGCCCTTTTAAAAAAGTAAACACGAAACCCACCATTAAATTCAAGAGTCCTTCGGTGTTATAAAAATTGAGTGTTCCCTTCCGACTGGAACTGATGACGGGCTCCAGCCGGGAGGAGTTCCCGTAGGCGCGCAACTATACTTGACCCGATCCTGGGAGCGACAACATCCACTCTCCAGGAACGGGAGGAATTCCAACATATCTTCGCCCGAAGTTTTAATTAAGTCTCCTTGAGTATCACAAACTTCATCAAGAAACTTTATCGTTCGAGTTTAATTTTAATTGAGTGTTTAGGGCGCCGTTAGAAAGGAAACAAGATACTCATTACGCTTAATTATAGTAGAACTCACCGAATACATTGAGGTAATGTAATTTGGGCCCTGAAATATCTTTCGAGGGGGTGGAATGGGTCGACGAATGTCATTTTGCGGGGGCGGCGACACAACAGCAGTACAATCCACGGCCTCTTCTTATAAGGTAATCACCACCGGCCGGGAAATAATTAATGACTTTCGCTGGGGAAGGCCGCTAGAAAATTGATAGAGTGTTCAATTAATAACAGGCAATACCGTGGCACCGCCCCCAATACACCCGTATCTGTTGCTAGTCAAAATTACCCAATTTTCAAAGATGACTAATATTTTCACCTTGAGGATTCATTAATTAAAACATTCAAACAATTTAAGTTCTAACATTTCTAAATCAGCTTAAATTTCCATTTATATTTAATATGTATTTTTAATTTAACGCTTAGATTTATCTTTTCCGGTTATCTTGAAATTACCTTGGTTCCATAACCAAACTAGAAACCCTTTAGAAGGTATTCACATCAGGAATTTTGAATTTGACTTTTCTTTTCATTTTATCGTTTATAAGAACCTTTTCGAATAATTTCCCGAAAGAAATTTGCAAAAATCTTGAAAATTGAAATAATTATGCGGGTTTAAAAACAATTTTTCGCTAGACAAACCATAGCGTATAGAAACTTTAGAGGCGATTTTCTCGAAAACCAAATTTTTCGAAATTGTATAAATCTAAAGCTTTTGATCGAAATAAAATTTTGACTCCGTTTTGGTTTTATTTGAAAATAGAATTAATTTACTGGAGCAAAAAAGTAACTTTCAATTATTAAATATTTCTTATAGATATTTCAAAACCAAAAATATAAAAAAATTCTGTGAAAACAACAAAGACAGATTGCTCTAATAAAATTTTAAATTCCATATTTTCTGTTTTTAGCAAGCTTAATAAAAGCATATACAAAACAAGGAAATTCTACAAGACTATTATTCCAATTCTTATTTTAAATATTGAATTGATTCTTTAGATAACTGAACCGAATAACTCCAGAGAGACGGACGAAAAGGCTAGAGTTTTTTAACTAAAAGATCCCTTTTACTTTTTTTCGTAAGGAATAGCTCTAACTTAATAGTTGCTCCCTCAATTTCGCCTTTGCGGCAGTCAATGACCCAAAAAATCTGTCTTTAAAGCGTGCTCAGCGAACGTAAGTAGTTGAATCCAGTAGAAGTAAAGTAGAAGCAGTAAGCATTTTATTGATATCGTTCCTTTGAATTGCTGATACGATTTGGTCTCAAAAGGAGCGAAAGCGTTCCGTGAATCGTTAACGTTCAAAAAGGTACTCAAAAGTGCTCAAAACGGCTATCATGTGTAGGTGAAAATATGCGCGAAAATGTCACTTTTGGTAAAATTAAATTATTCGTAGTCACATGGGGGAGGAAGCATGGCAGCAAGTCGAGTATACGAGCCACGCTCGGGCAAAGTGAAGGGAATTTGAGGAGTTTTAGTTTGAAGTCGCAACTTTAAAGCACTTTAGGGGATTTCATTTGCGAGAAATCTTCTTAAATACACGCGACAAGTTCACCTGTTCTACGTTTGAAAGGTGAAAAGTATGAAAACAGGGGCAACTAGGGGATTGTTTTTTTTTTTTTTTGTTTAGCTATATTTTTGTTACTTAATGCCCTTTTTAGAGTGGATAGAGGAGGAATAAAAAGATAAATCTTCCACCCGGAAAATTAACATTTTAAAATTATTGCACACCTAATGAATATTGCGTAGGTATATATGTATATGTACGTATACCTGGATTTTAGCCAGAAAGGGAAATGAGGTAAGTGGTGGTTGTTAATGTTTCTTTACCTAAAAAGTTGAATTAAGTTGCTGAGTGGTACTACGGCTTTTTGCCATAAAGGTACACCCGCACAACATGCTAGATATTAACAATATTTTAATGAAAACCAGCGAAGCGCATGTTTTGCTAATGGAAAATCCCACGACTAGAGGCAGTAGAAAAAGTAAAATTTGTTCCGTAAAATTCGTGCAAAATTTGCAATCCACAGCTTACTTTAAGTTAAAAAAAAAAAATAATAATATTAAAAAATAAAACTTCCTGGCTAATATGTGCATACGTTGGAGTCCTGCAAGCTCCACACCGAACAATTTCGGGTTCAGGGGTACCACTGCACCGTAAAAAGTTAATATTATGCATATTTTAAAGGACTTTAATTAAATGCATATTTAGTTGGCTTTCATCTTCCTGTGCCAACACGTTTTTTGTCAGCTAGCCAACGGCGAAATGAATGCTAATTACAATGTGTTTGAGGCTGGGACGTTTTTAGTACTACAGAATTGCTCCATCGACTGAGGTGTGGGAGCACGGGCACATCTGAGCCCAAATTTAAAGCAACCCATGAACGTGAGCCAGGAAATTATTCTGGGAATGATATCCCCATGTCGACACGCCACAATTTCGGCAATTGCCATCGAATATGTGCCTATGAGGTGTTTTGAGTAGAACCTGCTCGGTCTTCTTACCCAACACTTTAATTTTGACACAAAACTAAGTTTTTGGGCTTCATAATCTCCTCCCCCCAAAAACATACTTGCACACACACTTACAAGTATTATCTGGAATGGGGATTTAGGCAGCTTTCACTTTTCGGGACTAACAACGACCACATGGATGACTTAATTAAAACCGATTCTCAGAAGCGACAAAGTTTTATTGAGTAACGAAGAAATTGGAGGCGAACACTTAATTAAAACTCGAAATTGAAGACATATGTAATTTAGTAATTAAATTAAATCAAATAATTGGTCCTCGTCAATATTTACTCCGTCTCTGGGAGAAATTTTAGGAAAATGTCGTGAATGTGAGGTGGAGCAGATTGGTAATATGATTCGAACTGTTTAAAGAGTATGTACTATGTGCATATGTAGGACCATATGGGTAAGGGAAATTGTTCAGTTCTTTGAAGATATCACATTCTGTTTTCAGTATATTTTTTATATGTATGTATAAAATAATTCGGTCAAATTTCGGAGCAATATCTTTGAGAAACTCGGAAAATTATTTCTATCTTAAGATTAATGATCAAAATCCTTTTTTAGAATTTACATTATATGTGTGCATAAGAAAGATAGTTACAAACAGACCTGTAAAATTTGAAGTACATACCACAAATTGTATTGAGGAACAAAGTGGACAGAATAAAATGGGTAGTGGAAAAAGACTCACTCTTGAGGAAATTGGAAAAATAAGGGCACTAAAAGAAAAAGGATATTCCTATCGAGAAATTGGTAGAAGGATCAACAGAAGTGCTGGAGTAGTTGATAACTTCCTTAAGGATCCCGAAAAATATGGGAAACAACAACAAGGGAAGACGAAAAGAGCAACGACATCATCTGAGAGGCGCAAAATCTTACAAATAGCCTCAAATGCAACAAAGTCATCGAGGGAAATTCAACAAGAGGTTGGAACATCTGCCAGTATTGGCACGGTGCAACGCATACTGAAGAGCTCACCAACCCTACAACGTCGCCGCCTTAAGTAAAAACCACAATTAACCCAGAGCCATAAAGAAGTGCTAAGGAGCGTCAAACTAAGAATAATTGAAAACATGGATACTCAACATTTGACTTAATAATAATAATCTAAGGAATAATAAGGAATTTGTACAATTCTATGGAAAATAGAATTTTCGAAGTTATAAACCGAAATGGTGGTAACGAACATTATTAAAAAATGAAGAAATAGTAATGTGGTGTTGGATATTTAATTTTCTTTAAACCCATTTCAATTTTTTTTAAACCCTAGAATTTCTGCTGAAAACTGGAAGTGCCTACAATTAAGTGTCATAGCAATTTTCAGGTAAAAAATCGTAAAATAAAAAACGCATCAGATGCACGGGGAAAGTCCCACAAAGTAATTAGCACTTACTTGATCTATGTAATAAGGGGTATGCATTTTCTTAAAATTCGTCATTACTTAAAATACCTGAGTATTTGAGTCTGCCTACAATCATGTGTCGCGGAGTGTATATATAACTATGTACACAAAAACAATAAAAATTTTCAGCGCCCGTAGAACGTTTGTTTTCTTTTCCTGGATTGGTAAATGCTCCCAGAAGGCAGTCATTGCCTGATAAAACATTTGAAAAGCTTGTTTTATTAAAAGCAAATAATGTATATACTTTTTGATATTTTCTACATTAAATTCTCTAATTTATTCTTTTTTTTTCCACAGAACGACATCACCCGGGATCAGGACTGGAACAAATTAGCTTCATCACTTGATTACTTTTTTAAACAAAAAGGTAAAAATTTTTTTTAAATAATGCTCCGTCAAAATTACCGGCAGAGCCAGCGATTGCCTGTGCAAATTTTCTATACCTGTGATCTAAAAATTTGAAATTTTTTTGTGATTTACTAAATTTAATTTTCAGTTTGATCATTTAATTTACAATATTTTTAATTTATTTAAATTGAAAACTAGAAGGGTTCCGTACTTAAAAATTTTGCTCTATAGGTATTTTTTTTATATTTTTCCTTAAATCCCTGAATAGTTTACTGTCTTCTAAGGTAACAATTTTAATAAAAAAATTAAATTTAGACCTTCTGCGGCCTAAAAACTAGAACCGGAGCAAGATTTTATATTATTTCGATCTGGTTTTTACCCTACATAATGGTTTGGGGTTCCGTACTTAAAAATTTTGCTCTATAGGTATTTTTTTTATATTTTTCCTTAAATCCCTGAATAGTTTACTGTCTTCTAAGGTAACAATTTTAATAAAAAAATTAAATTTAGACCTTCTGCGGCCTAAAAACTAGAACCGGAGCAAGATTTTATATTATTTCGATCTGGTTTTTACCCTACATAATGGTTTGGGGTTCCGTACTTAAAAATTTTGCTCTATAGGTATTTTTTTTATATTTTTCCTTAAATCCCTGAATAGTTTACTGTCTTCTAAGGTAACAATTTTAATAAAAAAATTAAATTTAGACCTTCTGCGGCCTAAAAACTAGAACCGGAGCAAGATTTTATATTATTTCGATCTGGTTTTTACCCTACATAATGGTTTGGGGTTCCGTACTTAAAAATTTTGCTCTATAGGTTTTTTTTTATATTTTTCCTTACATCCCTGAATAGTTTACTGTCTTCTAAGGTAACAATTTTAATAAAAAAATTAAATTTAGACCTTCTGCGGCCTAAAAACTAGAACCGGAGCAAGATTTTATATTATTTCGATCTGGTTTTTACCCCCTACATAATGGTTTGGGGTTCCGTACTTAAAAATTTTGCTCTATAGGTATTTTTTTTTATATTTTTCCTTAAATCCCTGAATAGTTTACTGTCTTCTAAGGTAACAATTTTAATAAAAAAATTAAATTTAGACCTTCTGCGGCCTAAAAACTAGAACCGGAGCAAGATTTTATATTATTTCGATCTGGTTTTTACCCTACATAATGGTTTGGGGTTCCGTACTTAAAAATTTTGCTCTATAGGTATTTTTTTTATATTTTTCCTTAAATCCCTGAATAGTTTACTGTCTTCTAAGGTAACAATTTAATAAAAAAATTAAATTTAGACCTTCTGCGGCCTAAAAACTAGAACCGGAGCAAGATTTTATATTATTTCGATCTGGTTTTTACCCTACATAATGGTTTGGGGTTCCGTACTTAAAAATTTTGCTCTATAGGTATTTTTTTTATATTTTTCCTTAAATCCCTGAATAGTTTACTGTCTTCTAAGGTAACAATTTTAATAAAAAATTAAATTTAGACCTTCTGCGGCCTAAAAACTAGAACCGGAGCAAGATTTTATATTATTTCGATCTGGTTTTTACCCTACATAATGGTTTGGGGTTCCGTACTTAAAAATTTTGCTCTATAGGTATTTTTTTTATATTTTTCCTTAAATCCCTGAATAGTTTACTGTCTTCTAAGGTAACAATTTTAATAAAAAAATTAAATTTAGACCTTCTGCGGCCTAAAAACTAGAACCGGAGCAAGATTTTATATTATTTCGATCTGGTTTTTACCCTACATAATGGTTTGGGGTTCCGTACTTAAAAATTTTGCTCTATAGGTATTTTTTTTATATTTTTCCTTAAATCCCTGAATAGTTTACTGTCTTCTAAGGTAACAATTTTAATAAAAAATTAAATTTAGACCTTCTGCGGCCTAAAAACTAGAACCGGAGCAAGATTTTATATTATTTCGATCTGGTTTTTACCCTACATAATGGTTTGGGGTTCCGTACTTAAAAATTTTGCTCTATAGGTATTTTTTTTATATTTTTCCTTAAATCCCTGAATAGTTTACTGTCTTCTAAGGTAACAATTTTAATAAAAAAATTAAATTTAGACCTTCTGCGGCCTAAAAAACTAGAACCGGAGCAAGATTTTATATTATTTCGATCTGGTTTTTACCCTACATAATGGTTTGGGGTTCCGTACTTAAAAATTTTGCTCTATAGGTATTTTTTTTATATTTTTCCTTAAATCCCTGAATAGTTTACTGTCTTCTAAGGTAACAATTTTAATAAAAAAATTAAATTTAGACCTTCTGCGGCCTAAAAACTAGAACCGGAGCAAGATTTTATATTATTTCGATCTGGTTTTTACCCTACATAATGGTTTGGGGTTCCGTACTTAAAAATTTTGCTCTATAGGTATTTTTTTTATATTTTTCCTTAAATCCCTGAATAGTTTACTGTCTTCTAAGGTAACAATTTTAATAAAAAATTAAATTTAGACCTTCTGCGGCCTAAAAACTAGAACCGGAGCAAGATTTTATATTATTTCGATCTGGTTTTTACCCTACATAATGGTTTGGGGTTCCGTACTTAAAAATTTTGCTCTATAGGTATTTTTTTATATTTTTCCTTAAATCCCTGAATAGTTTACTGTCTTCTAAGGTAACAATTTTAATAAAAAAATTAAATTTAGACCTTCTGCGGCCTAAAAACTAGAACCGGAGCAAGATTTTATATTATTTCGATCTGGTTTTTACCCTACATAATGGTTTGGGGTTCCGTACTTAAAAATTTTGCTCTATAGGTATTTTTTTTATATTTTTCCTTAAATCCCTGAATAGTTTACTGTCTTCTAAGGTAACAATTTTAATAAAAAAATTAAATTTAGACCTTCTGCGGCCTAAAAACTAGAACCGGAGCAAGATTTTATATTATTTCGATCTGGTTTTTACCCTACATAATGGTTTGGGGTTCCGTACTTAAAAATTTTGCTCTATAGGTATTTTTTTTATATTTTTCCTTAAATCCCTGAATAGTTTACTGTCTTCTAAGGTAACAATTTTAATAAAAAAATTAAATTTAGACCTTCTGCGGCCTAAAAACTAGAACCGGAGCAAGATTTTATATTATTTCGATCTGGTTTTTACCCTACATAATGGTTTGGGGTTCCGTACTTAAAAATTTTGCTCTATAGGTATTTTTTTTATATTTTTCCTTAAATCCCTGAATAGTTTACTGTCTTCTAAGGTAACAATTTTAATAAAAAAATTAAATTTAGACCTTCTGCGGCCTAAAAACTAGAACCGGAGCAAGATTTTATATTATTTCGATCTGGTTTTTACCCTACATAATGGTTTGGGGTTCCGTACTTAAAAATTTTGCTCTATAGGTATTTTTTTTTATATTTTTCCTTAAATCCCTGAATAGTTTACTGTCTTCTAAGGTAACAATGTTAATAAAAAAATTAAATTTAGACCTTCTGCGGCCTAAAAACTAGAACCGGAGCAAGATTTTATATTATTTCGATCTGGTTTTTACCCTACATAATGGTTTGGGGTTCCGTACTTAAAAATTTTGCTCTATAGGTATTTTTTTTATATTTTTCCTTAAATCCCTGAATAGTTTACTGTCTTCTAAGGTAACAATTTTAATAAAAAAATTAAATTTAGACCTTCTGCGGCCTAAAAACTAGAACCGGAGCAAGATTTTATATTATTTCGATCTGGTTTTTACCCTACATAATGGTTTGGGGTTCCGTACTTAAAAATTTTGCTCTATAGGTATTTTTTTTTATATTTTTCCTTAAATCCCTGAATAGTTTACTGTCTTCTAAGGTAACAATTTTAATAAAAAAATTAAATTTAGACCTTCTGCGGCCTAAAAACTAGAACCGGAGCAAGATTTTATATTATTTCGATCTGGTTTTTACCCTACATAATGGTTTGGGGTTCCGTACTTAAAAATTTTGCTCTATAGGTATTTTTTTTATATTTTTCCTTAAATCCCTGAATAGTTTACTGTCTTCTAAGGTAACAATGTTAATAAAAAAATTAAATTTAGACCTTCTGCGGCCTAAAAACTAGAACCGGAGCAAGATTTTATATTATTTCGATCTGGTTTTTACCCTACATAATGGTTTGGGGTTCCGTACTTAAAAATTTTGCTCTATAGGTATTTTTTTTATATTTTTCCTTAAATCCCTGAATAGTTTACTGTCTTCTAAGGTAACAATTTTAATAAAAAAATTAAATTTAGACCTTCTGCGGCCTAAAAACTAGAACCGGAGCAAGATTTTATATTATTTCGATCTGGTTTTTACCCTACATAATGGTTTGGGGTTCCGTACTTAAAAATTTTGCTCTATAGGTATTTTTTTTATATTTTTCCTTAAATCCCTGAATAGTTTACTGTCTTCTAAGTTAACAATGTTAATAAAAAAATTAAATTTAGACCTTCTGCGGCCTAAAAACTAGAACCGGAGCAAGATTTTATATTATTTCGATCTGGTTTTTACCCTACATAATGGTTTGGGGTTCCGTACTTAAAAATTTTGCTCTATAGGTATTTTTTTTATATTTTTCCTTAAATCCCTGAATAGTTTACTGTCTTCTAAGGTAACAATGTTAATAAAAAAATTAAATTTAGACCTTCTGCGGCCTAAAAACTAGAACCGGAGCAAGATTTTATATTATTTCGATCTGGTTTTTACCCTACATAATGGTTTGGGGTTCCGTACTTAAAAATTTTGCTCTATAGGTATTTTTTTTATATTTTTCCTTAAATCCCTGAATAGTTTACTGTCTTCTAAGGTAACAATTTTAATAAAAAAATTAAATTTAGACCTTCTGCGGCCTAAAAACTAGAACCGGAGCAAGATTTTATATTATTTCGATCTGGTTTTTACCCTACATAATGGTTTGGGGTTCCGTACTTAAAAATTTTGCTCTATAGGTATTTTTTTTATATTTTTCCTTAAATCCCTGAATAGTTTACTGTCTTCTAAGGTAACAATGTTAATAAAAAAATTAAATTTAGACCTTCTGCGGCCTAAAAACTAGAACCGGAGCAAGATTTATATTATTTCGATCTGGTTTTTACCCTACATAATGGTTTGGGGTTCCGTACTTAAAAATTTTGCTCTATAGGTATTTTTTTATATTTTTCCTTAAATCCCTGAATAGTTTACTGTCTTCTAAGGTAACAATTTTAATAAAAAATTAAATTTAGACCTTCTGCGGCCTAAAAACTAGAACCGGAGCAAGATTTTATATTATTTCGATCTGGTTTTTACCCTACATAATGGTTTGGGGTTCCGTACTTAAAAATTTTGCTCTATAGGTATTTTTTTTATATTTTTCCTTAAATCCCTGAATAGTTTACTGTCTTCTAAGGTAACAATTTTAATAAAAAAATTAAATTTAGACCTTCTGCGGCCTAAAAACTAGAACCGGAGCAAGATTTTATATTATTTCGATCTGGTTTTTACCCTACATAATGGTTTGGGTTCCGTACTTAAAAATTTGCTCTATAGGTATTTTTTTTATATTTTTCCTTAAATCCCTGAATAGTTTACTGTCTTCTAAGGTAACAATTTTAATAAAAAAATTAAATTTAGACCTTCTGCGGCCTAAAAACTAGAACCGGAGCAAGATTTTATATTATTTCGATCTGGTTTTTACCCTACATAATGGTTTGGGGTTCCGTACTTAAAAATTTTGCTCTATAGGTATTTTTTTTATATTTTTCCTTAAATCCCTGAATAGTTTACTGTCTTCTAAGGTAACAATTTTAATAAAAAAATTAAATTTAGACCTTCTGCGGCCTAAAAACTAGAACCGGAGCAAGATTTTATATTATTTCGATCTGGTTTTTACCCTACATAATGGTTTGGGGTTCCGTACTTAAAAATTTTGCTCTATAGGTATTTTTTTTATATTTTTCCTTAAATCCCTGAATAGTTTACTGTCTTCTAAGGTAACAATTTTAATAAAAAAATTAAATTTAGACCTTCTGCGGCTAAAAACTAGAACCGGAGCAAGATTTTATATTATTTCGATCTGGTTTTTACCCTACATAATGGTTTGGGGTTCCGTACTTAAAAATTTTGCTCTATAGGTATTTTTTTTATATTTTTCCTTAAATCCCTGAATAGTTTACTGTCTTCTAAGGTAACAATGTTAATAAAAAAATTAAATTTAGACCTTCTGCGGCCTAAAAACTAGAACCGGAGCAAGATTTTATATTATTTCGATCTGGTTTTTACCCTACATAATGGTTTGGGGTTCCGTACTTAAAAATTTTGCTCTATAGGTATTTTTTTTATATTTTTCCTTAAATCCCTGAATAGTTTACTGTCTTCTAAGGTAACAATTTTAATAAAAAATTAAATTTAGACCTTCTGCGGCCTAAAAACTAGAACCGGAGCAAGATTTTATATTATTTCGATCTGGTTTTTACCCTACATAATGGTTTGGGGTTCCGTACTTAAAAATTTTGCTCTATAGGTATTTTTTTATATTTTTCCTTAAATCCCTGAATAGTTTACTGTCTTCTAAGGTAACAATTTTAATAAAAAAATTAAATTTAGACCTTCTGCGGCCTAAAAACTAGAACCGGAGCAAGATTTTATATTATTTCGATCTGGTTTTTACCCTACATAATGGTTTGGGGTTCCGTACTTAAAAATTTTGCTCTATAGGTATTTTTTTTTATATTTTTCCTTAAATCCCTGAATAGTTTACTGTCTTCTAAGGTAACAATTTTAATAAAAAAATTAAATTTAGACCTTCTGCGGCCTAAAACTAGAACCGGAGCAAGATTTTATATTATTTCGATCTGGTTTTTACCCTACATAATGGTTTGGGTTCCGTACTTAAAAATTTTGCTCTATAGGTATTTTTTTTATATTTTTCCTTAAATCCCTGAATAGTTTACTGTCTTCTAAGGTAACAATTTTAATAAAAAAATTAAATTTAGACCTTCTGCGGCCTAAAAACTAGAACCGGAGCAAGATTTTATATTATTTCGATCTGGTTTTTACCCTACATAATGGTTTGGGGTTCCGTACTTAAAAATTTTGCTCTATAGGTATTTTTTTTATATTTTTCCTTAAATCCCTGAATAGTTTACTGTCTTCTAAGGTAACAATGTTAATAAAAAATTAAATTTAGACCTTCTGCGGCTAAAAACTAGAACCGGAGCAAGATTTTATATTATTTCGATCTGGTTTTTACCCTACATAATGGTTTGGGGTTCCGTACTTAAAAATTTTGCTCTATAGGTATTTTTTTTTATATTTTTCCTTAAATCCCTGAATAGTTTACTGTCTTCTAAGGTAACAATTTTAATAAAAAAATTAAATTTAGACCTTCTGCGGCCTAAAAACTAGAACCGGAGCAAGATTTTATATTATTTCGATCTGGTTTTTACCCTACATAATGGTTTGGGGTTCCGTACTTAAAAATTTTGCTCTATAGGTATTTTTTTTATATTTTTCCTTAAATCCCTGAATAGTTTACTGTCTTCTAAGTTAACAATTTTAATAAAAAAATTTAAATTTAGACCTTCTGCGGCCTAAAAACTAGAACCGGAGCAAGATTTTATATTATTTCGATCTGGTTTTTACCCTACATAATGGTTTGGGGTTCCGTACTTAAAAATTTTGCTCTATAGGTATTTTTTTTATATTTTTCCTTAAATCCCTGAATAGTTTACTGTCTTCTAAGGTAACAATTTAATAAAAAAATTAAATTTAGACCTTCTGCGGCCTAAAAACTAGAACAGGAGCAAGATTTTATATTATTTCGATCTGGTTTTTACCCTACATAATGGTTTGGGGTTCCGTACTTAAAAATTTTGCTCTATAGGTATTTTTTTATATTTTTCCTTAAATCCCTGAATAGTTTACTGTCTTCTAAGGTAACAATTTTAATAAAAAAATTAAATTTAGACCTTCTGCGGCCTAAAAACTAGAACCGGAGCAAGATTTTATATTATTTCGATCTGGTTTTTACCCTACATAATGGTTTGGGGTTCCGTACTTAAAAATTTTGCTCTATAGGTATTTTTTTTATATTTTTCCTTAAATCCCTGAATAGTTTACTGTCTTCTAAGGTAACAATTTAATAAAAAAATTAAATTTAGACCTTCTGCGGCCTAAAAACTAGAACAGGAGCAAGATTTTATATTATTTCGATCTGGTTTTTACCCTACATAATGGTTTGGGGTTCCGTACTTAAAAATTTTGCTCTATAGGTATTTTTTTTATATTTTTCCTTAAATCCCTGAATAGTTTACTGTCTTCTAAGGTAACAATTTTAATAAAAAAATTAAATTTAGACCTTCTGCGGCCTAAAAACTAGAACAGGAGCAAGATTTTATATTATTTCGATCTGGTTTTTACCCTACATAATGGTTTGGGGTTCCGTACTTAAAAATTTTGCTCTATAGGTATTTTTTTTATATTTTTCCTTAAATCCCTGAATAGTTTACTGTCTTCTAAGGTAACAATGTTAATAAAAAAATTAAATTTAGACCTTCTGCGGCCTAAAAACTAGAACCGGAGCAAGATTTTATATTATTTCGATCTGGTTTTTACCCTACATAATGGTTTGGGGTTCCGTACTTAAAAATTTTGCTCTATAGGTATTTTTTTTATATTTTTCCTTAAATCCCTGAATAGTTTACTGTCTTCTAAGGTAACAATTTTAATAAAAAAATTAAATTTAGACCTTCTGCGGCCTAAAAACTAGAACAGGAGCAAGATTTTATATTATTTCGATCTGGTTTTTACCCTACATAATGGTTTGGGGTTCCGTACTTAAAAATTTTGCTCTATAGGTATTTTTTTATATTTTTCCTTAAATCCCTGAATAGTTTACTGTCTTCTAAGGTAACAATTTTAATAAAAAAATTAAATTTAGACCTTCTGCGGCCTAAAAACTAGAACCGGAGCAAGATTTTATATTATTTCGATCTGGTTTTTACCCTACATAATGGTTTGGGGTTCCGTACTTAAAAATTTTGCTCTATAGGTATTTTTTTTATATTTTTCCTTAAATCCCTGAATAGTTTACTGTCTTCTAAGGTAACAATTTTAATAAAAAAATTAAATTTAGACCTTCTGCGGCCTAAAAACTAGAACAGGAGCAAGATTTTATATTATTTCGATCTGGTTTTTACCCTACATAATGGTTTGGGGTTCCGTACTTAAAAATTTTGCTCTATAGGTATTTTTTTTATATTTTTCCTTAAATCCCTGAATAGTTTACTGTCTTCTAAGGTAACAATTTTAATAAAAAAATTAAATTTAGACCTTCTGCGGCCTAAAAACTAGAACCGGAGCAAGATTTTATATTATTTCGATCTGGTTTTTACCCCTACATAATGGTTTGGGGTTCCGTACTTAAAAATTTTGCTCTATAGGTATTTTTTTTATATTTTCCTTAAATCCCTGAATAGTTTACTGTCTTCTAAGGTAACAATTTTAATAAAAAAATTAAATTTAGACCTTCTGCGGCCTAAAAACTAGAACAGGAGCAAGATTTTATATTATTTCGATCTGGTTTTTACCCTACATAATGGTTTGGGGTTCCGTACTTAAAAATTTTGCTCTATAGGTATTTTTTTTATATTTTTCCTTAAATCCCTGAATAGTTTACTGTCTTCTAAGGTAACAATGTTAATAAAAAAATTAAATTTAGACCTTCTGCGGCTAAAAACTAGAACCGGAGCAAGATTTTATATTATTTCGATCTGGTTTTTACCCTACATAATGGTTTGGGGTTCCGTACTTAAAAATTTTGCTCTATAGGTATTTTTTTTATATTTTTCCTTAAATCCCTGAATAGTTTACTGTCTTCTAAGGTAACAATTTTAATAAAAAAATTAAATTTAGACCTTCTGCGGCCTAAAAACTAGAACCGGAGCAAGATTTTATATTATTTCGATCTGGTTTTTACCCTACATAATGGTTTGGGGTTCCGTACTTAAAAATTTTGCTCTATAGGTATTTTTTTTATATTTTTCCTTAAATCCCTGAATAGTTTACTGTCTTCTAAGGTAACAATGTTAATAAAAAAATTAAATTTAGACCTTCTGCGGCCTAAAAACTAGAACAGGAGCAAGATTTTATATTATTTCGATCTGGTTTTTACCCTACATAATGGTTTGGGGTTCCGTACTTAAAAATTTTGCTCTATAGGTATTTTTTTTATATTTTTCCTTAAATCCCTGAATAGTTTACTGTCTTCTAAGGTAACAATGTTAATAAAAAAATTAAATTTAGACCTTCTGCGGCCTAAAAACTAGAACCGGAGCAAGATTTTATATTATTTCGATCTGGTTTTTACCCTACATAATGGTTTGGGGTTCCGTACTTAAAAATTTTGCTCTATAGGTATTTTTTTTTATATTTTTCCTTAAATCCCTGAATAGTTTACTGTCTTCTAAGTTAACAATTTTAATAAAAAAATTAAATTTAGACCTTCTGCGGCCTAAAAACTAGAACCGGAGCAAGATTTTATATTATTTCGATCTGGTTTTTACCCTACATAATGGTTTGGGGTTCCGTACTTAAAAATTTTGCTCTATAGGTATTTTTTTTATATTTTTCCTTAAATCCCTGAATAGTTTACTGTCTTCTAAGGTAACAATGTTAATAAAAAAATTAAATTTAGACCTTCTGCGGCCTAAAAACTAGAACAGGAGCAAGATTTTATATTATTTCGATCTGGTTTTTACCCTACATAATGGTTTGGGGTTCCGTACTTAAAAATTTTGCTCTATAGGTATTTTTTTTATATTTTTCCTTAAATCCCTGAATAGTTTACTGTCTTCTAAGGTAACAATTTTAATAAAAAAATTAAATTTAGACCTTCTGCGGCCTAAAAACTAGAACAGGAGCAAGATTTTATATTATTTCGATCTGGTTTTTACCCTACATAATGGTTTGGGGTTCCGTACTTAAAATTTTGCTCTATAGGTATTTTTTTTATATTTTTCCTTAAATCCCTGAATAGTTTACTGTCTTCTAAGGTAACAATGTTAATAAAAAAATTAAATTTAGACCTTCTGCGGCCTAAAAACTAGAACAGGAGCAAGATTTTATATTATTTCGATCTGGTTTTTACCCTACATAATGGTTTGGGGTTCCGTACTTAAAATTTTGCTCTATAGGTATTTTTTTTATATTTTTCCTTAAATCCCTGAATAGTTTACTGTCTTCTAAGGTAACAATTTTAATAAAAAAATTAAATTTAGACCTTCTGCGGCCTAAAAACTAGAACCGGAGCAAGATTTTATATTATTTCGATCTGGTTTTTACCCTACATAATGGTTTGGGGTTCCGTACTTAAAAATTTTGCTCTATAGGTATTTTTTTTATATTTTTCCTTAAATCCCTGAATAGTTTACTGTCTTCTAAGGTAACAATGTTAATAAAAAAATTAAATTTAGACCTTCTGCGGCCTAAAAACTAGAACCGGAGCAAGATTTTATATTATTTCGATCTGGTTTTTACCCTACATAATGGTTTGGGGTTCCGTACTTAAAAATTTTGCTCTATAGGTATTTTTTTTATATTTTTCCTTAAATCCCTGAATAGTTTACTGTCTTCTAAGGTAACAATTTTAATAAAAAAATTAAATTTAGACCTTCTGCGGCCTAAAAACTAGAACCGGAGCAAGATTTTATATTATTTCGATCTGGTTTTTACCCTACATAATGGTTTGGGGTTCCATACTTAAAAATTTTGCTCTATAGGTATTTTTTTTATATTTTTCCTTAAATCCCTGAATAGTTTACTGTCTTCTAAGGTAACAATTTTAATAAAAAAATTAAATTTAGACCTTCTGCGGCCTAAAAACTAGAACCGGAGCAAGATTTTATATTATTTCGATCTGGTTTTTACCCTACATAATGGTTTGGGGTTCCGTACTTAAAAATTTTGCTCTATAGGTATTTTTTTTATATTTTTCCTTAAATCCCTGAATAGTTTACTGTCTTCTAAGGTAACAATTTTAATAAAAAAATTAAATTTAGACCTTCTGCGGCCTAAAAACTAGAACCGGAGCAAGATTTTATATTATTTCGATCTGGTTTTTACCCTACATAATGGTTTGGGGTTCCGTACTTAAAAATTTTGCTCTATAGGTATTTTTTTTATATTTTTCCTTAAATCCCTGAATAGTTTACTGTTTTCTAAGTTAACAATTTTAATAAAAAAATTTAAATTTAGACCTTCTGCGGCCTAAAAACTAGAACCTGGAGCAAGATTTTATATTATTTCGATCTGGTTTTTACCCTACATAATGGTTTGGGGTTCCGTACTTAAACATTTTGCTCTATAGGTATTTTTTTTATATTTTTCCTTAAATCCCTGAATAGTTTACTGTCTTCTAAGGTAACAATTTTAATAAAAAAATTAAATTTAGACCTTCTGCGGCTAAAAACTAGAACCGGAGCAAGATTTTATATTATTTCGATCTGGTTTTTACCCTACATAATGGTTTGGGGTTCCGTACTTAAAAATTTTGCTCTATAGGTATTTTTTTTATATTTTTCCTTAAATCCCTGAATAGTTTACTGTCTTCTAAGGTAACAATGTTAATAAAAAAATTAAATTTAGACCTTCTGCGGCTAAAAACTAGAACCGGAGCAAGATTTTATATTATTTCGATCTGGTTTTTACCCTACATAATGGTTTGGGGTTCCGTACTTAAAAATTTTGCTCTATAGGTATTTTTTTTATATTTTTCCTTAAATCCCTGAATAGTTTACTGTCTTCTAAGGTAACAATGTTAATAAAAAAATTAAATTTAGACCTTCTGCGGCCTAAAAACTAGAACCGGAGCAAGATTTTATATTATTTCGATCTGGTTTTTACCCTACATAATGGTTTGGGGTTCCGTACTTAAAAATTTTGCTCTATAGGTATTTTTTTTATATTTTTCCTTAAATCCCTGAATAGTTTACTGTTTTCTAAGTTAACAATTTTAATAAAAAAATTTAAATTTAGACCTTCTGCGGCCTAAAAACTAGAACCGGAGCAAGATTTTATATTATTTCGATCTGGTTTTTACCCTACATAATGGTTTGGGGTTCCGTACTTAAACATTTTGCTCTATAGGTATTTTTTTATATTTTTCCTTAAATCCCTGAATAGTTTACTGTCTTCTAAGGTAACAATTTTAATAAAAAAATTAAATTTAGACCTTCTGCGGCCTAAAAACTAGAACCGGAGCAAGATTTTATATTATTTCGATCTGGTTTTTACCCTACATAATGGTTTGGGGTTCCGTACTTAAAAATTTTGCTCTATAGGTATTTTTTTTATATTTTTCCTTAAATCCCTGAATAGTTTACTGTCTTCTAAGGTAACAATGTTAATAAAAAAATTAAATTTAGACCTTCTGCGGCCTAAAACTAGAACCGGAGCAAGATTTTATATTATTTCGATCTGGTTTTTACCCTACATAATGGTTTGGGGTTCCGTACTTAAAAATTTTGCTCTATAGGTATTTTTTTTATATTTTTCCTTAAATCCCTGAATAGTTTACTGTCTTCTAAGGTAACAATTTTAATAAAAAAATTAAATTTAGACCTTCTGCGGCCTAAAAACTAGAACCGGAGCAAGATTTTATATTATTTCGATCTGGTTTTTACCCTACATAATGGTTTGGGGTTCCATACTTAAAAATTTTGCTCTATAGGTATTTTTTTTATATTTTTCCTTAAATCCCTGAATAGTTTACTGTCTTCTAAGGTAACAATTTTAATAAAAAAATTAAATTTAGACCTTCTGCGGCCTAAAAACTAGAACCGGAGCAAGATTTTATATTATTTCGATCTGGTTTTTACCCTACATAATGGTTTGGGGTTCCGTACTTAAAAATTTTGCTCTATAGGTATTTTTTTTATATTTTTCCTTAAATCCCTGAATAGTTTACTGTCTTCTAAGGTAACAATTTTAATAAAAAAATTAAATTTAGACCTTCTGCGGCCTAAAAACTAGAACCGGAGCAAGATTTTATATTATTTCGATCTGGTTTTTACCCTACATAATGGTTTGGGGTTCCGTACTTAAAAATTTTGCTCTATAGGTATTTTTTTTATATTTTTCCTTAAATCCCTGAATAGTTTACTGTTTTCTAAGTTAACAATTTTAATAAAAAAATTTAAATTTAGACCTTCTGCGGCCTAAAAACTAGAACTGGAGCAAGATTTTATATTATTTCGATCTGGTTTTTACCCTACATAATGGTTTGGGGTTCCGTACTTAAACATTTTGCTCTATAGGTATTTTTTTTATATTTTTCCTTAAATCCCTGAATAGTTTACTGTCTTCTAAGGTAACAATTTTAATAAAAAAATTAAATTTAGACCTTCTGCGGCCTAAAAACTAGAACCGGAGCAAGATTTTATATTATTTCGATCTGGTTTTTACCCTACATAATGGTTTGGGGTTCCGTACTTAAAAATTTTGCTCTATAGGTATTTTTTTTATATTTTTCCTTAAATCCCTGAATAGTTTACTGTCTTCTAAGGTAACAATGTTAATAAAAAAATTAAATTTAGACCTTCTGCGGCCTAAAAACTAGAACCGGAGCAAGATTTTATATTATTTCGATCTGGTTTTTACCCTACATAATGGTTTGGGGTTCCGTACTTAAAAATTTTGCTCTATAGGTATTTTTTTTATATTTTTCCTTAAATCCCTGAATAGTTTACTGTCTTCTAAGGTAACAATTTTAATAAAAAAATTAAATTTAGACCTTCTGCGGCCTAAAAACTAGAACCGGAGCAAGATTTTATATTATTTCGATCTGGTTTTTACCCTACATAATGGTTTGGGGTTCCATACTTAAAAATTTTGCTCTATAGGTATTTTTTTTATATTTTTCCTTAAATCCCTGAATAGTTTACTGTCTTCTAAGGTAACAATTTTAATAAAAAAATTAAATTTAGACCTTCTGCGGCCTAAAAACTAGAACCGGAGCAAGATTTTATATTATTTCGATCTG
This sequence comes from Machimus atricapillus, assembly GCA_933228815.1. Taxonomy (NCBI): domain Eukaryota; kingdom Metazoa; phylum Arthropoda; class Insecta; order Diptera; family Asilidae; genus Machimus; species Machimus atricapillus. The sequence continues at coordinate 13,274,138 of OW121785.1, forward strand.
GTTTTTACCCTACATAATGGTTTGGGGTTCCGTACTTAAAAATTTTGCTCTATAGGTATTTTTTTTATATTTTTCCTTAAATCCCTGAATAGTTTACTGTCTTCTAAGGTAACAATTTTAATAAAAAAATTAAATTTAGACCTTCTGCGGCCTAAAAACTAGAACCGGAGCAAGATTTTATATTATTTCGATCTGGTTTTTACCCTACATAATGGTTTGGGGTTCCGTACTTAAAAATTTTGCTCTATAGGTATTTTTTTTATATTTTTCCTTAAATCCCTGAATAGTTTACTTTCTTCTAAGGTAACAATTTTAATAAAAAAATTCAATTTAGTCTTTCTGCGGCCTTAAAACTAGAACCGGAGCCAAAGTTTTCCTTTATTTCACCTATATGCAGATGTGTAGATGTGTATCGATGATCATCCTTTAAAAAAAAAATGTTTAATACTTAGGAAATCTCAGATCACAGAAACTAAAATATTAATAATTCTTTCTTTTTATTTTTCCGGACAGGAAACAATCGCCCAGGATCAGGACTCTGGGAGCTGAAAGTTAACCCTGGAATTAGCCGAGGAAGAAACTTTCACCCGAAGAGATCCACCTGTTTTGAGAAAACCGTAAAAAAAAATTTAAAATTACTATTAAAGTTTTTACTAGCCCAGATTAATAAATTAATTTTTAATTTGTTTGCAAAAATTTTATATCCATAATGTATACATAAATTAACCGTATTTAGAATTAAGTTCAAATAAAATTGTCCAGAGTTTGTAAAAATGAGAAAAAACAAATGAAAATAAACATTTAAATATAATTTATAATTTTTTATTTACCATCCCTTCCCCTTTAAACGAATTTTCAGAAATTGGGTTCATCATTTGATTCTCTTTTTAAGACAAAAAGGTAAGTTTTAATTTACTCCTGGGTGTATGCTAAATTCCGCTCCGGTTCGGGTCCTGGTTTCGGGGTAAATTTTCAGCCGGGGCCCAAACCGGAGCGAGCTTACGTACTCGACCGTAAGCTCGCTCCGGTTTGTGCCCCGGCTGAAAGTTTACCCCGAAGCCAGGACTCGAACCAGAAAATTGCCTAACTCCCATGTTCCCGGTTCGGGTCCTGACTAAGGGGTAAAATTTCAGCCGGGTCCCAAACCGGAGCGAGCTTACGGTCGAGTACGTAAGCTCGCTCCGGTTTGGGCCCCGGCTGAAAATTTACCCCGAAACCAGGACCCGAACCGGGGATCTTAAAGGTTCGGGACTGAGCTAAAATCCGGAGCGGAATTTTGGTGTAGATGCTACAAATTTTAGCATAGACCCAGGAGTCTTTTTCAAAGTGTCAGATATGAAATAATACAAGTTTTTCAGGAATTATATATCTTTATTTCTCTTATTATTATTTACAATTGCTCTTACAGTCAATAGTCTGCCCGTGATCAATTATAAACGCATTTTACAGAGTTATTGCCTTAATAAGTAGTTAAAAATCCTAACAGACTTTTTAAAAATTAAAATATTTGAAGAACGGCTTCACATAATCGAATAATTTAGTAAAAACATCTCCGTTGCGTACACTAAAAGAGTTAACCTAGCGAAAAGTATATTAATTACTACGCAAGTCCAGAATGGATTTTTTAAATAGTAAAAACAAAGAAATAATAAACAAAATAAAAAGTAAAACACTGTATAATGTGGACTAGTTTAAGATTTCAACAATTTTACTTTGTTTGTAGTATTTTTAGCAATAAAGTTTTGAGTGGACTACTCAGCCACGATAAAGACCTTTTTTTCTACGTGCAAAATGTAAACAAAAATACGTGCTTCCAAAAATTAATGAAAAAATTAAAGTTAGTCACTGAAATTAAAAAGAATTGAGAGGTTTTTTTGGTAGGGAGAGCCGATAGCTTGAACATTAAATTTTTGACTAATTGTAAGAAAAATTTCAAACAAACTCCGAAGAGCGATTTCGGGCCTTGTCCTTTAATTGGACAAAAGCATTTAAAGTCGACGGTAGAGTGGAAAAACGCAAAAAAAATGTAATATGTGCATGTGCGTGTGATGGGGGTTAGATGTTAACTCGGTTAATAGTAGTAAGATTACAGTGGGGTCAGCTACTACCCCCTCTTTCCGAAATTTACGCGTAAATGATTATTACAGAACTGCCGTAAGGTTAGGGCTAATTATGGGGCTAAATTGAGCAGCTAGCCAAAAATGTCCTAGATGTGTTGATTGATGATTTTCTCTGTCGGCAACGTTTTGTCTGCGAACACAACAATTCCTGAGGCTGGCTGGTCGCTCTGGAGGTCGCAGAAGACGTGGCACTGGCTGTCCGTTGAGAAGGATGGCCGCCGAGCAACGAAAGCGAAGATCGTCCTTGAATTATAGACAAAAATTAAATATCTTAATTTTAAAAAAAATTCACTAATAGAATATCTCACTTATTGTTCACTGGAATCTCTCCTTCCGGAGCGCGAATGGTCCACAGTCGCTTGTCGGGATCCAGGCCACAGAACGATATCATGATGGCAGAATAGTGCTTCCTGAAAAGTGTTAGAATTCGATTATTAACTGCTTTAATTTTATTTAAAACTCAAGAATTACCTGAAGAATTTCTGCCTGGTATTATCCGTCAAGGTGATGCCCTGCTGTGACACCTTAAAGTAAACTTCGGTTGGTTGGTGTTGGGAGCGGTGAACAAAATCAATTTTTTCCAGGTGTAAATTAATATTTGCTTTTTAGTCTCATATAAGCAATCAGCCGATGAAACCAAATTCTGAAAATTTCTATGGTCAAAAAGTGTGATAACGATAAATGTTTACGTTTTGAAATTGGGGTGGGTTTTACTCCAAAGCTGCTTAGTATATAAGTGTGCGCAATTTTATGTATGTATGTATATATAACTATAGTTAAATAAATACATATATGTACACAAAAACAATAAAAATTGTCAGCGCCCGTAGAACGTTTGTTTTCTTTTGCTGGATTGGTAAATGCTCCCAGAAGGCAGTCATTGCCCGATAAAACATTGGAAAAGCTTGTAAGCAAACAATGTACATACTATCTTTGATTGTACAGAATATAATCAAAGATACTACTATACTTACTAAGGATACAAAATAGAATGGGCAACGGCATTTAAAAAAAATGAGATTTTTATTGTTTTTGTGTACATAGTTATATACATATGTATACTTACATACATACATAAAATTGCGCACACTTATTTACTAAGCAGCTTTAGAAATCTCATTCACTAAGGCCGTAGTGTAATATTTTATTTCAATTTTAATGACCGATTTTTTTCAAATTTGTACTTGAAGTAAGTTAATATGTGCACAAAAGTTACTCTGAATGAGTTTAAATTGTCTAATCTCCGATAAATACGCTGAACTTACGGTACTTGCGCTGGACTTGAGGTACTTGAAGTACTTGAGCAGGACTTAAAATTGTTATATGGGACCTATAAGTACCAATACCAGTACAAGTACTTAAAATTTTTAAGTACAAGTACAGGTACTCGGTATTTGTACTGGTATTTGAAATTTTCTAAGTCCACGTACTGGTACTTGAAGTGGTACTTAAGTCCTAATATACTTAAGTACTTCACAGGTCTGGTTACAAAATATGAACAATACATAAATTCAGGTACAACCAAATGCTTATAGATTTTCCAGCCTTCCTATATAGCTGAGGTGGTTAGTTCAACAACAGAAGTCGTTATTTAACTTAACTTTAAATTATTATATTTCCAAAATGCTGTTTTCCACCAATTTCAAGTTGTACTATCTATTTTATTATTGTAAAATCTAAAACTTTGAATTGCACGATTTAATTTTCAAGCCACAAAATCTTTAAATATATAAAAGTTAAAATAAATTTTAAATAAAAAATTTAAACTTTAAGTTATATTTCAAAAATCCACAGGTAATTGTTAAACATGCATTGAAACTTGTAAATTGATTTGAAGCTTTTATTTGGAAATGTAATGATATAATTTCAGATGTAAATTAACATTTTGCTCTCGATATAAAAACTCGAACGTTTTAATTTACATTGATTTAATTTTACTATGGTGAACATTCATGACGATAGCTCTTTTTATTACTTTCTGCGCTTTCTAGTAACTCAGAAGAAAAACCACTCAAAAAACTAAAATTAATGTGAAAATATTAATTCAGAAAGCATATGACTGGCACTGACAAAATGTAAAGTAACCATTACCTAAATAAAATTTTAATTTGATCAAAATATCGAAATAGATTACTCTTTTCACATTTGTCTTTGGTATCGTTTTATATCAATGCCAATGCATCACGCAATGCGTGTATTCACGCGATTAATAATAATATTAAAAAAATGTCATACAAGCAATTTACAAAGCCATTCATAAAATGAGTTCAATTACCAAAAACTCAAATGATTCCATTACTTGGATTAATAAAAGTCAGTTGATTTTATACATCTCATCTTCTATGAAGTATGTCGAATTTCCGTAGAAAGTTATTCAATGCATTTTGCGTTTTTATGTACTGTTGCAGTAAATTTTTTGGTGTAGCTGTATACGTGTATAAGTTTAATCGAAAAAATGCAACGACAACAAAATTTTCGACTTTCATCTCCGCCGGAATATTTCTGTATTTTACGAGTTCATTTTGTATTATCTACATGAAAGTTTTAGATGTCCTTGGTATATCACAGCAGAAATTTGTCTATGCATTTGCATACGGTGCTGTTTTACTCTTTTATATAATATCTGTGACAAACTTGATTTTTTCGAGCATACAAAATCGTAATCTGTGCATAAAAGTCATCAACCAGACAACAAACCTTATGAACCTTTTCGGATGTGACAATTTTTTCGATTTTTTGGAAGGGAAATATACTGGGACACTGCTCGTGAATACTATGGTCCACCTTTTTCAGTACTCTCTGTCCGTTATGTTGGTAACGACAGCCTATGGAATTTTAAACTGCTACAAACCTGAGCCACTTGTGATGCTTGTGGATATCATGTTCATTTACTGTGCCAAAATGTGTGTCGTGAGCAATTTTTATCTCGGAGGAAAATTCATGGAAACGGCGTTCCGGCGCATAAATAGAGGCATGAAAAAGGTCCTCGACAGGATTGATACGAGTCATGTTTCAGAGGCGAGAATCGAGATCAATTCTCTATCCCAGATCCATACGATGGTATTCAACACCTTTCAGGATTTCATTAGCTACAACTCTATCCAACTGCTCACAATCACTTTTTCGGAGGTGTTTTGCGTGTCCGTCCATATTTTCTCAGGTTACTATGCTTTTTCGCGTGCCATGAGCGACGACGGGGAGTTGGACGAGAGCGTTCTGAAACTAGCCATCGCCAGCACGCTCTACATTTCGATGAATTGCTACACGGTCTACTTGATAGCATCCACCTCCCACAAGGTGGTCAAGGAGTCCGAAAAGCTGAGGGACATCCTTCGTGTCTGTCTGTTGGGCCCCAATTCCAGCAGATTGGGCTGGACGGTGGGTATAAAATTGTTTTGAATATATTTTTCTCGAAAAAAAAAATGAGCTACCTTTTAAAATCGAGACCATCATCCTTTTAATCCTTTGTTGTTTGTGGCTATAGGGTGAGGTATTTTCCCTGCAGCTGATCCACCAGAAAATCGATGTCGACCTGTGCGGTATGTGCAAAATTAACTATGCAAATATATTCGAGGTACGTTAGCGCTGAATTTTTATGAAGTCTCCACAAAAATGCCTTTATCTTTCATTTTACAGATGATCCTGGGCATCTGTAATGTTGTATTTCTCCTTGTACAGTTTGACGTTCAGGGATAAACCTCTTTTATGGATATTTTAATCTTGTTTCGAGAAAATTATGTGGAATGTTTGTAGAAAATTTTTTTTTATTTTTACTGTTTTGAAAAAGAAACTTTTTCACTCTTCACCCTCAAAATAAAATAAAACTACAAAAAATAATATAATTTACTATTGTTAATTAATATGAAGGTTTTATTAATTTTGAAATCACCGAAGGTATACCTTTAGCCCACCAACAGAAATAATACTTGCAAAATATACATACATATGTACATATATATTTTTATAAGGATTTTATAAAAGGACAATATTTAAGCCATTGTTTTTGAAAATGATGTAAGTCCACTTTTTTAGCATACATCATTTTTACAACTTCTCTAATTAAATCTTTGAATTTTTCAAAAAGTGGTCTCATACCTACCACTTTAAAAAATAATGATTCATTTAAAAAAAATGAAAGAAGACAAGAACTGAATAAGAATCTTATGATGGTCTTACCTTTCAATAAATGCATTTTTAAAATTGTCTTTATTCCATTACATTATTTCATAATATTATCTTTAGGTGTAGTACTTCGTAAGTAAAATGCTGGAAGTATTTGGTCCATTCATTCTGAATAAGAATTTCTGAATTCTAAAAATGTCTGGCCGTTCACCTACAAAATTTTCATATTCATTTTTAAATATATTCCCAAACTGGAGTTTTCTAAGTATGGTACTCTCTCTCTCAGTGCACGCTATTCTTTTCCAGACTTTTCAAAATGAATAATTTCGAGCTAATTTGCAGCCGCCCTCTCATCATTTCGTTCTTTCTTCTCGTAATTAGTTCTTGAAAATTGCAAAGCGGATTCCTTGAAGCATTTCTTTTAACGTGGACTCAAGCCGGATTCTCAGGTTGCTAGGTGTCAATGTGCTGGTGTACCATGAACAGCAGAAATTCCAAAGAATTATAAAGTTTGCCCTTTCATCTCTTGGTAGCATAGCTACTTTCAAATGCATAATACATCGGTAATTCGGATGTTATTTGCAAAAGCAAACTTTTCCAAGACTTCCGGAGAAGCAGCATTAAGTGCATCACCGATGCATGAAGATGTGCACATAATTAGATTCACTCGGGCATGAACCCTGTTTTCGGGTGTGCCAGCGAGGACGGTGTGTAATTGAAATCGCACATCGTGCCAAAATTGTTTCGCAGGAAATTGAACGAGAATTCTATAGAAATGTTTTTGCTCGTTGTTGTTTGAGACTCCTTCCAATTTTTTTGTATCCAAAAGAAATTTTCATGAAGCAGAAGAAAAAATGTAACATTTCCTTGAAAATCGGATTTTAAGGCTAGCCCCGATGCATCTTTGAGGACAATCTCATCGTATTAATGCACGAACTACCTAAAATTGCTACAAATCGCAACATGGAAAACATTTTCGTTTTCTTCTACTGAAGAGCTGAAGCCTGTTCAGTCTACCCATAAAATTAAGGACTTTGTCCTCGAAACACGAATTAGCTAAAGGCTGCAACGTATCCCAAGGAATTGGTGCATGACACACCATCGCTTCGCTGAAGGTGGGGTAGAAAATTATAGTAGAAGATTATGGTAGCAAAAATCGGTAGGGAATCGTGATAGAAAAACGTGAGAGAGATAGTAGATCTTGAAAGCGTCACAGAACATTAAGAAAAGTCGGTGGTAGGAGCACTAGTGATAGTACTTTTAAAAAATATCTGTGAACTCTTCACCGTGCTCAATTACAGAACTAACTAGCAGAAGTACAAGAGAAACTTTTTAATTAGACCCCTTTTCCCTTCGAGCACCCTGCAACCCTGAATCGGGTAAAATACATTTAACTCTTTTGCTATTTATCTGCCGCTCTCGTAGGCAGACGACTAAAAAGTTTTTCCCTTGTCTTCTGTTTACATTTAAAAAAAGAAAAAGTTACCCTTTCTTGACAATTATTTTCTTGTTTTCCCCAATTGTTCTTTCACCGCGTGTCCAAAATTTCAATTAGTCTTGTTTGCGGCTAACGCAGCGGAAATTAAGCGGATTTTCTTCACCGCAATAAATTTTGTAGTCTTTATTAATTGGAGGAGGAGTGCTTGCTTAAGAAACGTGTTTCCACTGCTAAATTTTGTAAGGGGTCTTTAAAAGAACGAAAATAAAGCGACCAACCAATCTTCTTTCACCATAAACTAATTTAATATTTAACTGTTTCTTAAAAACGAGCATAAACTTATTTGAGAATTTCATTAATATTAATATTTAAATTTTAAATAAAATACTTTTTAGGTTTAGTTACTAGTATTTAGTTTTATGAATAGAGTCCCGATGGAATTTTTACCCTATGTGTTACAGGATTCAGGAAGCCCAAAAACTGTGCAGCTATTTAAAAAAATTTGGAAGACGCCCTCTGAAGTAGTCAATATGTACCTACTAAAAATGCGAAAAAAATAGTCTATTCATAAAACAAAAAAAGGGGTGTATGTTTTTCCAATTATGAAACGAGAAGCTAAGCTAAATCGTCTAAATTCTCGACACTGTGATGCTTTGCGAAAAAAAAATTATTTTAGAAACATACGCGTTTAATCCGAAAATGATTCAAGTATCGTCGGGTTTACAATTACATAAATTGTCCCTGTGCAAATAGTGGTCGCACCGCTCCGAGGGCCGCAAACATACCTTCTGCCGTACATAATAAATCACTCAGGAGGTTTTAATTATTTCCCCCCAAGGAAACCCGAACATTTTTGTTTGCGGGCCCGCATTCCGACAATGGGGCCTAATTATAATTATAATCGGGACTTAGCCCCAGCCGGGGCTGACGTGGGACTCCACTGTGCGTTTTACCTCAGAGCTCGGATTTGTTCCCTCGGGACAGATCGAGGTCCAGTGAACAGAAACGAGATGCTTCTGAAGGATACTCGGGATGAATGTGTTTTTTTGTTTTGTTTTGTGTTTTTTTTTTTTTTTGTTGGGTATATGCAGGATGAGGAAAATATCCACACCAGACAGACAGACATACATTTTTCAGCAAGTTTTTTAAGGGAATTCTTAGCGCTTCTCGCACTCCGACCCCAGAGGTGACTTATCATAAGACCCTGCGGCAGAGGCTAGGGATTTCGCATTTACAACTTGTAAAATTTTATCGGTCGCTGTGGAAAACGCTCGGGGAGGACACAAAATAGCTTTTTGCTATTTTCTCTGCGACATGTCTCAGATCCGAAGAGATTTTATTGCTCAGTCGAAAATTAAAGAAAAACAGTAAAAGTCTGAGATTTTTATCGGAAACCCTCTCATCTCTCGGGAGAATTGGTGTTGTATTACTTCGGTTTTACTTTTTACCCCCTTTAGAAATATGGATTTTTACTTTCGCAAGATACATATTTAAATGTTTGAAGAAGCGACATGGCAAAACGTGCCGGGAATATGTCGGAAACGTGGGTATCTGCACATAAATTATATCCATGGGGATAAGATTGTTTTATCCTTACTTTACTTTACTACTAAGAGTGTATAAAGAATTCAGTGAGATTTTGGCTAGTTGTACTTCGGTTGAGAGAACGGATATTTAAGTTCTATATGAGTCCATGATCAATAGTAGAAGTTGAAAATAGCTCAAATGATTTTAAAAGCTTTTACTTTTTTGGATCATATATGAATATATTTATGAATTCAATTAGGAATATTAAATGATAGATAGATATTGCCAAAATTCAACTATTAGATCAGAACATCCACATTTTTCAATTTAAACATTTAATCAAAATTTCTTTACTGAAAATCTAGTCCAACAAATAATTTTCGATACACATAAGTATTATGTCGATTATTTAACTGATTTCCATTTAATTGATTATGAACTAAAACCGAGTTTTTAATATTTAATATTCATTTATTTAAAATGCATTATGTTCACTAATTGAAAATGGAAAGCAACCAATCATTAACTGAATGAATGGAATTAAATAAAAATGAAAAGCAAAAGCTTATTATAAATATACAAATGAAATTCTAGGAACAGAAATCCATTTTGTTTAATTTTGATTTCAATGTGCATATACCTAGTTGAGTTGGTATAGATGAAATTAACTAAAAAATTACTAAAATCCTTTACAACTTACTCATACTCGCACATTTTTCTTGTTTTATAGGTGGCTGAAAAATTTCCGGAATCATATCCCTTATGATGTATGGCGACGACCATCAACCTCAGCAACCTCAAAATTCTTCGAGTAGGTACCTAAGAAATGAATCAAAAAGGTGAAAAAATTGATTTATATTTATTTATATTTTTATTTTAAGGTATATATGTATATATATTACTTTCAGTGACAACACTGGGCTTTTAATTGGATTTCTATTTAACATGAGCGAGTTTCATTTTCTACAAAAATCTACTAACATCTCATGTAGAAATAATCCAAATCTATAATTAGGAAAAGCAGGTAAGCCACAGAAAAACTAGTGCATTCAATCTAAAATGAAGTTAAAATTATAATTCATAATAAAACCGTAGTTAAATATTTCAACTAGATATTATCCATTTTTAATTAACTAGGATAATGTTTACGGTGTACGTAAATTCCAATTGTATGCTTTTTGAAAATCATTAATATTACAAATTGTGTTATTGATGTAATGGATTTGTTGAAATTTTTCTAAAAAGTGTTCTTTATTGTATATGTTATATATTCGTTTTAGATCTATATATTATATACTATTTGTTAACTCAAATTAACTAATTGTTAACTAATTTTTAAACCTACTTAAGTATTACGTGGACTAGCTTAGCTTAGAACCGAAATAGGTGCGCCATTTGGGCTGCGTCCCCGAGTGCGCTAGTGTTTTTTCAGGGCTTAGATGAAGTCTATGTTTCTGAAATATAAATAAATAAATAAATAAACTTTAAATAATAAATCTATTTGGTCTGCCATAACTTTTCAAAAAGTGCGTCCGACTATTACCTAAATATGTACACTGATTTGATACCATCCAATTTTGAATTCTATCCACCTTTTTGATTTTAAGAAATCTTGTGGTACTTTTCGGATTAAGATTAATTTATCTACATTCCATTTCTCAAAATGCACTCAATTGTGTAGATTCTATCTGGTAACATAGTGTCCACTTTATTTATTATTCGTATACTTTTCTAGAAATTGATACCATTTTAAATTATTCCGTCTTCAAGATCCTTTAGCAAATATTTGATATTTGCCAAACATCTTAGACAAATTGAAACATTCAAACAATTACTTTGATTCAGTGTCAGCTTATGATTCGACCAATAACCGTCTAAAGTAGGCAAAACAGGATGGCGGGGACAGTAAAATAAATATATATTTTTTTTTCGTTCTTATCAGCGATTCCTCCCGCATAAATCCGAAATGTGTGTACTCGGCTGAACCCGAAAAGAATAAATTTCTAACAAGTCGTAAAAGTAATCTAAAAGGAAACATAATAAAATTGGCCAGACGTTTTTGGGGAGTGTTCCGTGGTCCCTCTCTGTTCGATTGGTGAGTCATATCACGTCCCGGGATCGGACAATACACCGCCATAATTATGTGCGTTTTGAGTAGGATAGGATACTAAGTGCCTTCCTGGAGCTCTTTTTCCTAGAGGACACACTATGTTTCGATTATTTTGATACAAATTGTGCAAGAATGAAAATATAGTGTGGATTGAGAGACCGTAAATTATAGAATATTTTTGATATTTGTTTGATATTCTTTGAAAATCAAAACATGGATTTATGTCGCCTGTAACTGAAACCAACGCCAATATTCACCACCTGCTTGTCATATTGTAAAAAAATTACTTTTTTTTTCCATCTTCGAGGTAACAAAGTTGCTGTGTGTCCTTGTCAGCGCTTCTTTGAAGTAAAATAAGAAAACGAAAATTGTTGGCCGACCACCCAGCCAGAGAAAGACGTGACTGTGTTCAAAGTAAAAAATTTAAGAAAATTCTTTCTTTCTGCCGACAGGATATACCCAGAGAGTGGAGAAAAATGCCAGGAAAGTTTATCCCCTAAAAATAGTTGTATACGCTTTTCACAGTGTTCCCAATATTATGAAAAGAGCGGTGGAACCTTTGTGGGAATATTTGCTTCTTTCGTTGATATATTTTTTTTTTTGTTTTTTTCGCTTTCAACCTTAAAAAAGGTATAGCGAATGCACAGGTTGACACTGTTACTGCGCTACAGCTCGCGGGATAGGATCATCGGTTTCAGGGAATTAGCTTTCACCGATTGCATCCTGGAATACTGCCCTCTAGTCAATGTTACATTTTAGCTAATTAAAACCGTCTGAAGAGTTAGTTCAAGCACAAAATGACGACCACAGAATTGTGGCGCAGTTGTGATGTCTCGAAATTGAAACCCACTTCATTCCGGTGGGATAATTATTTTAATGAACCTGAGGGTTGGGAGTGGGTGGACAGAAAACAAACGTCTTTATGCACAGATATAGAGGAGATAGGGTGGAACGATAGTCCTAGAGTCTAGCAGTTTCTGCACGAACCGAATCATTTTCTCTAGAGCAATTAAGCTAAAAGCTCTGGTGAAGACCCCGTATAAGCGGTCAAGTGGGAACGACGACTGCTTACAGGGGTTTGATTCGTTAAAGGACTTATTAAATGCAGGAAGTGGGCGATCCCAAATTCCCTAAATTCGATAGCGATTCGTAAACCTTCGATCATCGCAATATCTCCCAGGCATCGGGTTAGACCCACTTCAGAATTCATTTCTTCCCAGGGGCCACTTACTTGGGCACTCAGCCTGAGTACGAAAATTTCATCTAACTCCTGATTGTTATTAAAATTTCATCCTTAAGTTTATCTGAGGATATCTTAGTCGAAGGAGACATCGACCAATTGTCGCAATGTGATTATACCGTCGGAGACGAGATTTGGTTTACACCTTAGACTAGAACGGGTGTTAGTTGAATTTACATTTAACCAACCTGGGTTATGAGGACATCTTAGACGTGTATCCTTTATGCTATGAGAACACATTTATCCAAATAGGTCCTTTGCAATTCTCAAAACCCTGCCAAATGAAGGGAACTTCTCAGAAATTTCTGTGTGCAGAGCACTGACTAATTTACGATGTTTACACGCCTTTGCTTAAAATTTAAATATATTTGAAATCTTAATCCAGGTCAGTTCCATTAATATACATAGTGCATACAGAGATAGAGATAATTCTAAATATCTGTTTGATTGCGTATTTCTCTCAGTTCTACAAGAAGTGGTCACAGTCTTTAGAATTATGTAAAAAGGTATTATAGAGATCGACCTGAATACTGATGAATAGTTGGCATCAATTGATATAAATTTGGATCAAATAACTATGCAATGATACTCAGAGGATACAAATTTAAAAATTAATTGAAAATATTTGCTTTCAATTAGCGAAAGAATGAAGCTACATATATCGCTCTCTTTATATTTATCTTATGAACTTGTATTATGGGTATATTGTATGAAATAATAATTTTATTTAACGAATTATTTCAAAACGTTTTAAAACCTCTTTTATGTTTATTATATATAATATAATAGTTTAAAATTTCTGCTGTCATTTAAGCCACGCTGCAAACATTTATATTTAAATGATTTCTTCTCAAAAACGGGAGTTAATCGAGCATTTTCAGTTACGAATTTTTAATCTACAGTAAAAAGACTACAGTAAATTGACCATTGTAATTTGAGTATACGTTTAAATTTAAGTAATTTTTCACAAAACTTCGCTTTGTAATCATTCAAATATTGTGGACACAAAATTTAGTTCCTTCTAGAACTTTATTTTCTAAGAAATACTACTAAGTTATGAAGACCATAAAAGAAATCTAGTAATAGTTAGTTGTTATAATAAAATTAATTTGAATATATAATAAGTTAATAGTTATTTTATGCTACAACAGAAAACTATGTATGAAAATAGTGACCCACCTTTTCAGAATTTCCCCCGAGTAAAAAAATATACGCAAGAATATTGAATAAAACAATGTATACATCAAAGTGGTAAGATAATCGAATTTCAAGTTTACTACCAACAGATGATTCAAATTTTTTAAAGGAAACCCGTACAAGTGATATGTTTGCACAAGAATTTCCCTAAAATCTTTATAAATTTCTTAAACGAAAAATTAATGTGACCTAAACTCGTTTTCTGTTTATTTTTCAAACATTTCCTGACCTATAAAATCCCCAATTTGAAATATGCGAACGCCATAATCGCACCAAACAGAATTTCGTATAGCATGGCGGGGGTTTTCGAAACGAGTCAGTGATTAAGTTTTCCGTTTACCGAAAGTAATTTGCTTGCCGGAGGTCCTTGAGAATGGGTAAATGATAATTTCCAATTAAAGAATTTCCTTGTAAAGCACATTAGCTGTAAGCGCTTCTGGGGCGAATTCTAATTAGCATGAATCGCGGCTTAAGCGCATGTATGCATGTTTGTATGTATGTATGGATGTATGTATGTTCCATGACTCCGTCATCAAAGCGATTCACATATATCTTTTACCCCGGTCATGTAAATTTGTTTGTCAGCATCCCTAATTACGAGGGTGTGTACAAATTCGGGGCGTAATATTTTAGTCGAAAACTTGAGCCCAGTGACGGCGGTGATGGCCGGGGTTGAGGGATTGTCACAGATACACGAGGTAAGTGAGAGTATTACACGAAATCTACTGGCGGGGTGACACACATTTGTACGGGTACCAGGAACCCCCGGTAATGGGGTCCTCGTGCATGGGACAGGTCGTCATGTTACAACACCGGTCCGAGCACTTGTCCTACAGAAGGGTTCGGGCTCGCCCAGTCCCCCGGAACATTGTTCCGGAAAATTTGAATACTAATAAATTCCCGGTGATTAGATGTGAGCTCCTAGTTAAAGTCGGACACGGTGTCCTCGCATGGAATTTCAGGTTATGCAGGTATTATAAATCAATCGGTTTAATCCGATTTACTGGTTGTTTATGCAGTGGTCTGACCGATTGTGTTTCAACCTGTGGCTCTCTGATTGATGCTAACCGTGCGTGAGATCCATCGGGCGCGTATCGGGGGCTGTTCATCGCAATCCCGACCAGATTACACGAATATTTAGCCGGTCGAGATACGATCATTAAATTAACCAGACACCTAATCATATTGCGATTTGTCGACAATGCACGCAATTTATTAGATTAGAAGTTTTGAAATTGCCATGCTGACCGCATAGGGGATGATGCATTTAGATACCATTTTCATCGACATGTAGTAGGTCATGAGGTTTCTGCACGATTGCCCAATGAACGATTTAATTCGTACAATGATATGAAAATAATCCCAATTAGCGCTTCGAATAAACTTTGCATCATTTCCGATAAAACCCAATTCAATATAACATTGAAGCATCAAACTTATTCAAATTGAATTATATATCAAAATGTTATTACAGATTTGAGCTTTATTTAAATTTCAGCTCTCTTCACGGATTATGATGAAACGGTGTAGGATTGCTAATTTGAGGTAAAACAAAATGAATTTGCATAGAATTCTTATTGGTCATTTGTACTAATTGTTTACTTAATTTAAATTAATTTGTTTTAGTAGTTTTATTACAAAAAAGTAAAAATACTATTATTTGGAGAGAAAAACTTTCTTACATGTATTTATTTTGATACCAAGCCTATCACAAAAATGGCTTTACGTGAGGAGTTTTAAGTTATGTACTATATTATACAAACCCTGTACTGAAAAAAGAAATACTAAATATTAATTAGTAGTAATTAAAGAACACATTTGAAATGCAAATGCCCCTTTAAAATAGAGAATTGAATTATTGCAGTATCAACTACGAAGTTGAGATAATTTCTGATCATAATTATAATTTCTCACTTTATCTATAAGTACATATACATACTTATAAATATTCTTTTTTTCATAGTAAAGAATCCTCAGTACGCGAGTTTTTTTAAAATTCAATTATTAGACGTCCATTTAAACGTGTTAACATTTATTGAATTTCCCACTTGCCGGATGCATTTAAGCAACATTTGATATTAACCGTGTTACATTTATGTATAAGTGCATAAATGGGTTAACTATACCCGAAAAAAATATTACCTTAATTCTATGAGTTCTAGCATGTGTTTTTCATTTACACTTGTTGCACTTAAATTTAAATACATATGTATGTCAAAATGTAACACTAATGTACAAAATATCCCTTAATGGGTAAGTCCTTATACTTAAAAGTATAATTTATTATTATATTAAAACCTATTTAAGACAAAAAAAAATGATAACAATAAGTCTTCTGATCTTGAAATTTCTCACCCATGACTTGTTGGAAGGAGCTGACATAACGTGATGGGGCAATCAAAAACAAATCGGTCCCAAATCCCAAGGACACAAATTCAGCAGTTAACATGAGGGCAAATTGTGGCAAATTGGAAAAACATTCGGTGTGTGTCCATGCGTACGTTTTCAGAAAAAAAAATAAAATAAAAGAAAACTAAAGAAAGGAGAAAGAAAAAAAAATATATAATTCAGTTCGTTAACATCAAACGCATCTGCAATTCATATCACGTCGAGGATAGCCTCGATGGGCCTTAATGCGATACCTGATGGGTTCGGGGAGGCGCTCTATCCCAGAAAGGATTTTCTTATAAACTTGTGAAAAGAAAATAATGGGCTTGTTCCTTAAATATCCCCTTTTTGCCTAACGATGTCCAAAATGACCATAACCATCTCATGATGTCCGCCCGGAGGGGCACGTTCCTGTGGTGATATTACTTTATCCGCCCGCCGGGTTAAATGATTGGAAAATTGCTTCATCATTTTTGTGCCCTTTACTATGAAAAGTAGGGCCTTTATAGAAGGGCTCGTGGTGGGCCCCCACACATTTTCATGTCGTTTTGCCATTTCCCACGTCTGGGCGAAATTAATATTAGAGCCCTACTGAAATAGGGTTTTAATGAATCAGCTCGCGATGGGACAAATATTTTGGCTGAAACCACCATCCGCACGGTGATGGTTTCGTACTAGCACCAGACCCCCTGGAGGGAAAATTTTTAATTAAAAACGTTACAAAAGTAGACCGGAACCAGTGCAGTTTGAAAGGAAGTATGCTCCATTTCTGGTTAAATAGGTCAAGGGCCATTATCCCCATTTTAATTGTAGAATTCTGCCCAGGGTAGAGGCGCCCAGGCCTCCAATCAAAAATTCAATTACTGTTAATGTTATAATACATTTTCACCAAGGAGCCCAGTCGTCAGTTCGTTCTACTAAACTTTATTATTATATTTTTCTGTTTTGTCGAAATCTCGTTAGCGCTTGACGGTAGGGAAAATTTTCAGGGAAATACGCGTAATTTCTTTTAATTGCAGGCCGTGGGAAATTCATGTAGTTGAAGGAGAGGGGGGGAGTAAGGGAGGGAAATACTTGGACACCCCAAAATTAACTTGGCCGAAATTAACTTTCTGTGATAATAAATGTAAAATTCACAAGCACGAAGGCGAACACAAAATACCATTCGCGGCAGTAGCTGCAAAGAAACAAAAATTTTGTAGACAGAAAACTCATTAGCGAAAGTTTGTGTCGGCCCCCCTCCGCCTTCTTCTACCTCCGTCACTGTTCTTCTCCCACAGTGAAGGAGGCGATTTCCACTGAAAGGTACTTATCCGATTAGCAGAAACTTTTCACTTTAACGTCGACTTCAGCGCTTCTTTGTGATTATCTGCGAGGTCTATTCAGTTTGGGAATTCGCGACTGATGGCAGCGGAAAATGTTTCAAATTCTTTAAAAAAAAAAAAAAATAAAAAAGCCTTTGCAAAATAACTTCAATGTATAATTTTTGCAAACATAGCAAAGGAACAGCAAGGAAATGTTTTTAGAATTAAAGCCAATTTAATTCTAGAAAAAAATCTCATTTGCCTTTCATTAGCAAATGAAATATACATATTTATTATTTTTAATTTAAAAGTTTTTAACTTTACAAACAAGTGTGTACTTATAATAATTACCTGAAAAATACGCAAAGACTTTTGACTAAGAATACAAATGATAGTATAAAAAAACAGAAAATGTTCTATTTTTGGGAAACCATGTCTTTTAAGGACTCATTCAGGGTTGAAATATTTTTAATTTAAAATCAGGTAAAATTTGATTGCAAAATTGCTACATAATATTAAGGAGCTATAGAAAAATTTATAAACTTTAGCAGATTTCAATTAAAATGAATACTCATAGCATAGGCGTTTTAATGTTATGTAGGTATACTAATTTTGAAGAACCGGTCGAAATTTCATATTTAAAATTGACGGAATTGATTCAGCTTTTAAATGAACATGAATACATTAAGGTTTTCATAGTCAATAATTTCAGAAAAATATTTCTAAGAAATATTTATGGTTGGTGATTTAATATGCTTGTATAATGTAAATATGTACATATATAAGTATGAATATTTATACACACACTACACACATATAATTAAAATATCCCAAAGAATTTTTAGAAATTATACTTTACACAGCCTATCAATGAAAGGAGTCAAATCATTATAAATAGGGTTATATTTCACTGTTCAATTCCTTAAGAATTTTAAAACCTAAGTTCAAATTAATAATTATTATAATTCTCAAAAATTTGAATCTGCTCCACGGAAATAATCTTACACTTTTTAATAGAATTAGGCATAATGGTTAAAAGATGATCGGATAATAACATTCTATGGTATAAGTGAATATAATATTAATATCTTTTTAATACTACCTGAAATTTATATAATTGCTTTTTATAAAGACTGTAGCTTTGATTTCACGAATTCCTGGATTTTCAACATAAAACCACTCAACTCAACTTATAATGAGAAAACGGAGATGGCTTTAAATTTATGCAAAAGACTGTAGTTGATTAATGGTTGAAAAGTCACAAATGGAGTGTTGTATAAAAGTAGTGCAACAGTATAAATAACCGCATTATCCACTTCCTAAACCTTACCTCAATTGCCGTCTGACAAAAGAGCTAAAACCATCATCAGGTCATAGGATAAACCCATGTTACCTCACATTAGAAATCACGTAAAAAGCGTGAACCAATCCTTAGATTATACGGCTCTGATCCAGCATCAGGTTAATGAGCGTTGCAAAACAGATTCCCACCTGTAAAGGGAATAAAATAATTTCAGAGTAGGGGTTTTTCGCAAAAAGCACACCTTACCGTCGGCTGAAATCGGCATAAGGACCCTTCAGCCAATTTATTTTCCCCAATGGGGATTACGCCGAGGGTTGTACGTCCCTATATTTGTTGAAATTTTCCCAAAATCCATCATAAGCCCCTCTTCTGTAATTAGAGCACTGAATTCATGCCAGTAATTATTGCGCTGAATAGCGTCCCCGCTCCCAGAGGGGGAAGGGGAAGGTAATCGGAGGCGTACAGCAGAAAAAGCATTACCACAGCCCGATGGAATTAAGGGAGGGATTTAGAGGAGCAAGTTTTCGTTACTCCTCCGCTGCGAAATGTATTCCCGCGGGATAGTCGGCGCTTTTCTGATACAAATTCAGTCTGCTGGATGTTTCGGGAATTTATGAGGCGGGCAATGCCCCCTCAGACCGCATTACCTAATTAACGATGCAAAGACTCGCCGCTCAAATTATCCCGAAAAGTTATCAGCTAAATGCCTATCCCCGAAAAATTGTCCCACTGTCTGTCCTTGGACTGGTGGGTCCGCACGGATTTCATATTCAAGGAGGTGCGTCATCTTGAATCGGTTAGTCCGAGCGTAAAGGGCTAATTTCTTGAGACCTCCCCCCCGCCTCCAGCTTGAAGTGGAATCGCGCATTTTAATTAGAAACTCTATCACAAATTCAAGACACGGACAACAGAGCCGACGAAGGAAAATTAATTCTTGTCCTGGTTCACAGAGGCCTAAGTTTTTGTTCAGCGCTCCCAACGAGCCGCGACATGAGGCTCCTTGATTAAAGCAAAGGAAAGACGGGAAAGCTGAAAAATCACCTGCTTAAGTCGATTGCAATCGATAAAATTTCTGAGATGGGAGGGGTTTACCTTTCAAGTGACGCCGAAAACCAAGTACCGGGCAACCTTCCCGCCAACTATGAGGCCCTTTTTGTAAAGTAAATTTATCATTCGCGAGGGGGAAACAACTGAAGGATTTCCTAGATTCGCCCTTGATTGGATCCCAGAATCGTTTCGGGGGGTTTCTGCCCCTTTGAAGTGCGAAAGAAAGAAAATTTTCCATTTTTTTTTCATGGTTCTCTGACTTTTTCAATTTTTTCCCATAGGTACAATGGTGCAAATTCTGGAGTGGATAGGATTATTGAGCCTGTTGCTAGGAGCAAGATCCTTGAACTTGTCACACTCTGCTAGTGGGATAAGTGGGGCTCAGCATGCTCCGCCCGGTAATATGCAAGTGTCTAAAACGGAGCCCTTTCCGAAAATCTTTGCCAGCCTCTTACTTGTAAGAATCAAGGTGAAACGAAAGAAAGGAAAAGTGATTACGTTACGAGAAGGATTCCCTGTGATTGTTGAAAAGCCCTGTTGGGCAGCAACACGTTTTATTTCATATAATTCTATAGCCAAATTTGTATACTTTTCTAGGAAAATTCAAATATTTGAAAAATAAAGATATGTTATTTTCGCACATTTCAAGAAGACTGTGAAAAAAACATTTCTGACCATAATCCACTTCTTGGAACACATAATGGTCTATTATTTTTTTAGAAACTGAAAATTCAGAGATAAAATCTATACAAGCCAAGAAAATGTATAGGTATTCCCTAAATACATACTTAAGAAGTCAGAAACTGGAATAAACAATTTTCATTATTTCTTGGAGTTGGTTGTGATGGAGTATTTTAGGGTACAGAAATATCAATATTAAAAAATACAAATTTATTGAACAAATTTGCCTCCATCCTTAAACAAAAAAAAAAAAAAATTCCGAAAACCTTTCCTATATTAATAGACCCTTTTTACCAATTCCATTTTTTCGAGTAGGTTTTTAAATTGTTTGTTTCAAATCAAAGAATTTTTGGGAGTTTCTGGAAAACAAACTGAACCCCTCTGCAATAAAAACTATTTTTATTAAGAAAAAAATTTCAATCGTACTTAAAAATTAAAAATTTCGATTTAAGTTACAGAATTCTTAAAAAGAGAAGCTCGAAGGAGAATTTAAATAACACCGAAGAAATAACAAGACCAAGACCAAAACAAGACATTTCTACATTTAATAAACTTATAAAATCTACCAAATACCAGTAAGGTATGTAAGTTATATAAAATATTTGAGTATAAAAATATTTATGAGCCTACAAAACTGAAAGTTTATTGATTCAAAACAAGACAAACTCCGATTGTGCAAAAACCAAGACCATCAAAGTCGTGGTCTATGCAGAATTTATGTATTGATGTATGTAGATACTTAATTTGAAGCAACAATTAATCAAAGGAAGGTCCTTAAGTTTTTTCATGAAAATTACAAGCATATGAAACTACTGTGTTGAATTTTATTTTAAGTGAAGTAAGTAAATTGGTTTGTTCCAAAGTTTTTATCTATGTATTTTTTCAAACGTTAAGTTGTATGAGTTTAGAATACTCTTCAGATGATTTGTTAAAAAAATACACTCAGTAGAAATGTAATTTTTCGATAAAATCGACCATTTACCTTTCTGTTCGCTGTCACTTTAAAAATTGGAAAGTAAACCCTTTACTGGTATCAACCGTGACACATATTCAATGAAGTTCGTAGGGGAGGGGGAGGATAAAAAATTGAATTTCTGCTGAACGCAATCTTTCATCTCATCACATCACATCACATCAAAGGACCTTTTCTGCCGTTTTTCAATCAAATTCAGAAGCCGGGAAAACAGACGAGATCTGATCATAAAAACGCCATAAATCCCATCCCTCCTTGGTTGCGTTGCAATTTTATTACGTTGCGAGTATTTTTCTCGTCCTAAAACTCTTAATCCTGGCGGCGAGGCGGTGCCATTTGAATTAAGCAATATGCTCGGTCCCATGTCGTAAAATTTTATGTTTTATGTTGAGCCCGCGCGTTAGAGCCCGGCTCCATCTATAAGTAAAAAGATGCTTCCAAGGCTATAAAATGCGGGAGATATGCATAAGGCGAAAATTAGTAAATTGCCTTCTTAGAGTCGTTTCTGGTTCAGCTGTAGATTATTTTGGGGATTTTCGGACCTATTCCTGGATTAGGCGAGAAAATCGACTTTTAGTGTTCCTTCAAAAGAGCGAACATTCTGAAACCAAGTCAAATTATAAAAATTCACACTTTCGTGCACTGGTTGGCGCTCAGACATTTTGTTGAGCAACAGTTTCGTGGATGTGAACATGCTCAAAATCACCAGGAAGTTTTCGGATCTAAAAAGGATTTTCGCGGAAAATCCCCCCCAGTATAAAAGGAATAGGTCTCCTAAATAAGCAATGAAGTCGGACTAAGCCTCCTCGAATCCTTGGGAATCCCATGGAACAGGGAAAATCCTCTCCAGGGAAGGCCCCCTTAAAAATTTAGGTCACAATCAGATGAAATTTATTGCCGAGTTTGAAGGTACACATGACCGCGATGCACGGGGTCGTGATGATGATAAATTACGGACTCATGTCGACTCTGCTGCACTCGGATGCACAAAATAGTTGATCAGTTTTCCCTCCCGGAAAATCCGGTTCCTGGATGCTACCGGGTTCTTTCCTGCATTGGACTGAGGATGGGCTCCTGAGCTGCTCCTCGCCATTCCCGGGCATTTGTTGAATGCTGTGACGAAAGGAAACAAAATCTCAGTTGCGGGATAGGCGGAAAGGGAAACTGGGATCGGATCGAGTCAAACACGTCATACGCAGAGAAGCTTCATTTTACTCTATCGCGTATTCCCATCGAGCAGAGTTTTAGTTTAATTGAAGGTTCGGGATGCGAGTTGGATACTCAGGACGGAGTATTAATCCTTTTTGCGTAACCCTGCTGAGCGGATGAATAGAGCTTTTCTGATTATTGGAAAAATCCACACTGATACTTTTCACAGCTATTTACCAACGGATTAAAATTTAATTTAATCTACCTATGGTGAAATGTAGGTCACATAAAGTCTAGGATAACTTTCGAGGACCGAAAAATTTCATGGACGAAATTCTTTCTCCCTATAATAATTTTTTTTTTCTAGCAATACTCATATGTAAGCATTATAAAATCATATCAAATGAATGTTATTTAAAACATTCAATTTTTTACATTACAAAATGTTAATTTATAAGATTAGGATTTCAAACCTATAAATTAATTTGACAAGTAGGTATATAGATATATAATTTACAATTCGCTACGTATTTTTAAAATGTCAGATGTAAAATCATAGAGCGACATACCCAAATTTACATTGAAATAAAATTAAGGTCTAATAATTTATTTATTTTGTACATAGATATCACAAGAATTTAGAAACAATTATTACCTCACGTTGATTCAGATATTTCGAATATCGGACGTCTATAAATCACAACGTTCGAAGTATCCAATATTATCCTAGGACCGCACGAGTATATATCTGAATATGTAGGTAATATAAAGCATAAATCTCTCTTGTGATGTGTGCCAGAACAGAAAACACGTCCATATATTTTGCATTTAATTTGCAGATGTGAAAACGTTTTAATAAAATTCTTTGGCGCCTTTAGAGGCATGCTCGGAAGTGTTTTTCTGATTTTTTTTTCCTCGCAACAGTTGGGGGGTGGGAGAAGGATTTTACTTTTCGTAATTAAAACGTTGGAAAATGTTTTCGTAATTAAAGACCTCAAAGCTATGGAAGACCGGAAGGATGGTGGGGGCCTCTCTGAGGTTTCGAAAAGCAAATGAAATGTATGTGCTACAGCAAATTTTCGCAAGAGTTTTTCGAGATTTTGTGTTTAAAAGTGATGAGGCCCTTTGCCCCTAACCAGGGATTTTACGAAGGGCGTAGTATACCACAATTTCTCGGATCTCCATCGGGCACAGAATCTATTTCTTTTTCTTTTTTTTTTTTTCTTTTTTTAGCTAGAAAATCTTATAAGCACAAGGGAGCTAGAGAGAGGACAGACCACGGTGGCAGTGCAATTTAATAAGTGCAAGTCAGGAGCAGGTCCTCTATCTTTCGTAACCATTTTCTACCAACCGACCAACCCTACGACGATGCGGAGAAGAACTGCTTTTGACATTCTTTCTCCGCCATTCGGAGAGTAAATTGCAAATTAAAATTAAAAGGAGGCCACAAAAGTGAATGTAATCTCCATAAATGCATATTCTAGCCCGCGGGTGCAAGCAGTGCCTTTGCAGACAATGGGGCTATTGAGGTGGCTGCAAATTGACCTGGAATGCTCCACCAAGAGCTCCTAATGGTCGTTTCTGTTTCTGAAAGTGGAGGTAACCTCCTTACGTATTGATTGGGATTTCTAAGGGTAAAACGCTTATTGCCCAGAGCAAAACAGTTGCATCCTCTTCAAGAATTTACCTTTTTAATTCCAAGATCCAGATTAACTACAAAAGAAATTATATTTTCTTAAAAATCACCAAATATCTTGGACACAATCTTACAATGTTTCTCAAGAGGGTAAAGCAATTCAAGAAAACCTAATTTGAAATAAAATTTGTAAAACAAACACCCAAGTTACAGCCCCATCCCAAGACTGGGTTAGGGCTGGATACAAACGGAATTCTAGAAAGAATCATTCCATTCCAATTATCCGATAAATGGCGGTAACCTTCTTAGATTAAATGAATAATTCATAAAAAAATCGAATTTCGATTTTCAAGCACATCCAGCAGGGGCGGGGGGGATTTTGATGATACCAAACGTTTGCTTCATCCTTGAAACGTTTCTGTTACAAAACAGCTCAGGCAATCGTGAAAGAAAAAATATTCAATCCTCGGGGAGCCTATCAAAGACAGTCTGGGCCGTCGCCTTCGGTGGGAAATAAAGGGCAACTCTGAGACCAATTTGAAGGAGACTGTCGCGACAAAGGGATCTAGTATATTCATAAATTCCAATTTGGATGGCAAAATGTTGTGTAAAAATCTCCGAAATGATTCCCTTTTTTTTTCCGGGAAAAAAGGGGCCCCAAAATATATCCAGTGGGACTGCTTTTTCTAACATCATCCTGCCTCCATTCCCTTTCCATTTAGCGAGATATGAGGGCTACCGGGAGCAGATTATTTAAAATATGCGAATCCAGCTCCGGGGCTGATATACAAAAGAACCCGTCTGTAAGCGGGCAACTGGGGAGTCCTGATAACAAAACAATTTCCAGATAATTATTCGGAATTGGCCCTTTTGTTTTCGGTTTCGGACCAAAAGCACGGGCCTCAACAGTCCAGACATTTATAAAACGGCCTTAATTCAATTATTAAAGTTTTCATCGAGGCAGGGGATAAAAATCTGAAAGAGCTCAACTTCATAATTATTGTTTAAAACTATTAAGCGAAAATAATAATCGTACGGGTGCACTCAATTTCAGGTAAATTTCAACACATCCGAACGATACCTTAGCCAAAATTATTTATACCCTGCTTTGCATTATATCGCCGTAAATCTTGGCAAAGACCACTAAAATGTTGAACAAGCATCTTGGGAGACATGTCATAGTGGGTTGAGTTAAAAACAACGAAACCTGTTAGCATTTTCATCCGTGCAAGAATTATAGTCAGAGGTTTGGGAGCCCGCAAACGAATTTTTGAGGAGCCTCACCTAAATCCTAATTTATGGGCGCCCGAACCCTTTTCACACTGTCCGAAAGAAGCACTTTGCATTATATTACAAGTATTATTACCCCGAAGGGTAAACTGCCTTAATCTATACATACATACATGAGTTGCGATATATCATAACTTTACCCTAATTTATGACCAACCGCCGCGGATTTTGGCGAAGGTAACGAATTGAGACTGTTAAGGGGTCCTTATGCTTTTATGTGTATGGTCAATTGAGTAAAAAAAAGTTTTTGGTATTAGCTGAACAGCAACAGAATAATTTATCTTTTATTCAGATAACTCTTTTTGTTTTAATTTCATGTTGCAAAGGGTATTTGACAAAAGATTAAATTATGTTTGTTTCCACGACTCATTACATTTTTATTATCCTATACACGAATTTTCAAATACAAAAACATATATAATATAACCTGCATCCCCCTCCTTATAAGTTATATCATCTTTACTATTTTAGGACTTTTGAAAATAGTTTTTTTGTATAGGCTATATGATAAGCAACTGTTTTTAGTGTTGGTTAATAAACCCTTACGGATAATAATTTTACGAATTTTGACTTTTTTGTTAACATATAAGATATTTATTGTTAGTTACCTTTACTGCCCGTAAGAAAAATGTCGTGTCTTCTCCACGATTTTTTTCATTTTGCTTTTAGAATAGAACTTTTTAAAAAGAAAAAATAATGCTTTTTTTGGTATGAAGCTCCACCGATGATAATTTCTTTAAAAAAATATAGCATAATTTTTCTATTTGTTCAAGATTTTTGCAAATTTCTTTAGGGAAATTTAACAATGAAGTACAACGAAAAAAAAATTGATTTTCTAAAAATTCCATATGAAAACATACTCGTAAGTTCAACTTTCAAAAACAATTAAGGAGATATCAGCACGTGTCGCCGTGTTGTCGGGTTTGCGAAAAATGAAAAGCCGGCAAGCGACATCAGGAGCTCGATTTTAATATGTATTTCAATTTTTTTATAAATACTCCGACCTAGCGACAGGGACGCAGGTAAAATATGCGCGTTATTTCATGATTATGATTTTGATTTATACCCGGAGCTCTAAGCAAGCACCTGAAAATGCCCGAATAATTTGCTGGTTGGGGGGGGGGGGGTGCGTTGCAGGAAGGGATATTAATTGCCGCTTAGGATGAGCACGCGAAATTAATGGATTTTGAAATTCACACTTTGGCGCGCAAAGGCACAGGATTAGAGCAGGTGAACTTACCTGTCGACACATTCGCGCGGGGGGGCGGAGGCGGAGGCGGTTGGCGGCGCGACGAGCCACGGAACACCAGACGTGGGGGGCCGAACGTGTGCAGATTTGCCAGAGATATTTTTAATTGTTTGCGTGCTGGAAAACCATTCGAAAAGAAAATCCAACCGTTTGCCGGCCGTGCATTGATCGACCCGGATATCCTTTGAAAATCCACACACATCACGTGGGAGGACTTCCCGGAATTCCGAGCTCTCGGGACAGGGTTTAGTTGCGGGTTTCCCTTAATTTGATATTTCGTGACTCATCGAGGCGAAAAGCTGCCACACTCGAGTTGTATTTCGCGGCAAACATCAGTTTGCCACTTTTCATTCTCGTTCCCCTTTTGCCCACATGGGAGTATACGGAAAATTTCCTGAAATTCCCGGAAAAAAAAACCAAAATCAAAAACAAACAATCCCCTGTCGGGAAGTTTGGCAAACATCCAGAAGCACAAACAGCAGCACGCCCGTCCCGTTGCAATATTCATTTGATTATGCATAAAATAATTTCTTCCTCAATTTTTAAAAAAATAATTCCCGCAATTCCCCGAATTGATGATGGCGGCACATATCACTGCACACCGATTAAGCTCCAGCCTCCTCCTGAAACAACCGACCGATTTACTTTTGAGAATTGTGCGGGCGGGGGGTGGGAACGCGGCACCACTCCCAATCGGGTTAACATTTTTTATGCAAATTTGCAATTTTCCCCATTTTGTGCGGGAATATTATTTTTCCAAGCTATTTTTGTTTGCGCCCAAGTTAAAATATTAAATAATCAAAAATGCATGATTTACTCAGGACCAACGATCCTCGCCGGATGTTAACTCGCGCTCGACTTATTGAGGCAGGAGGCGGTTCAGGTTCATGAAACTCTGCATTAACAATTTAGGAACAATTAATGGCCTAAATCTGGTTTTTCAATTTTTCGATTAGTAATTCTATTACAATTATTAGATATCTTTAGAATGTCTTTGATTTTTTCGCATTTCAATCATATCAAACTGACCTATTTACTTGTTCTGTGACATAAATAAGCATCAAAAATGTTAATCAAAGTTTTATGAAATAAAGTGCGTCAGTTGTTAAACATTGTTTTTACATAAATTGATTGTATTCTTTATGTTGGAAAGGTATAAATATACAACACAACTTATAATTCTAATCAAAGTTTGAGGTTTAATAGTACACTTTAAAAAAATTACCAACTCTCAAATGTTGTTTTTAAACATAAATTGAAATACCGTTGAAAAATTCTATGTGGTCAAGGTCAGTTCTTTCAATATCTATTGGAACCCTAATATATGCTGCCTCTGAAATTCCATCATTCACCTTTGACTGGGTATTATTATGAATTTTGAATGAATTTTCATCCCACCCTCAATGAAATATTTCTTTTTTATACCTCATGGAAGTTTAATTCGATTGAATTGCTTTGACTGTCCCAGAATAGAAGCCAGAAACATTTCAATACATTCCCGACTGATTCGAACATTTTCATAAAATGAATCGTGGAGGTAAACCTTAAAAAATGTTCAGTAAAAAAAAATATAGTACATATATATGTGTACCCACCCACCCCTGAAATGTTCGAAGTCCACGTTTTCAGAGCGTACGTCCTTCCCGCTAAAATGATTCGAGTCCTCCCAGGGATGTTCTATCCAGGATTCCTGAAAATATCACAACTTTGAATTTTAAATACCTCGACTGCATTCCTCCAAGTGCTATTCATTTGCTCGAGTTGGTGAACAATTTTCCATGACTTGCCGCGCATTCACAGGGTACACTCAAAGTACTTTTTTTTCAGTTTTTCCCTTTATGTTATCCTTTTGCCCTCATGCTTTTGCCGAAATTAAAGATTCAGAGATCCACGTGCGAAGTCGAGGTTTTATGCATTCCGGGAAGGGGGAGGATTTTATATGATGGGATGCAGTCGCATTGTAAAATTTCCATTCCCTCCTGCATTCATGACGCGGGGCTTCAACAAGGTGCTTACTGTTGAAAGGATTTTCGGATTACGTGAATGAGTCTGGTGATTAACTGAGTTCTCTTCAATTTAACTAAAGCAGGTACTTTTATACGGTGCCCATGCAGCGTCTAATCGTAATCATGTGAAAGTCAGGAAATTCAAATTTCCTCCTTCCATGCACTCGACAAACTACCAATTTACATAGTGGCTTAGCATACGTCTTGCAGTGTTTCAAAATATGCAATGTATGATGTGAAATTTGTCTTATCTTATTGTAGTTAGTTATGTGAATATCACATTTTATGGCAGAGGGTATTAATTTTAAAGGATTACTTATAAAAGTTGCATTACGCGTACAGAAAATAATATCCATAAGTAACATATGATTTGTGTATGTATAGATACTAATTATCTGCTGGCTTCATTAAAAAGAACATTAGGTATAGTACCTATAAATTCATTTTAATTAAAATTTTACTATAAAGTAGACATTTAAAATCAGTAATTAAAAAAATTTCTATATTCGCAATTCTACGTTAATACTTTGTGGTCTAGATTCATTTTAATAGAAATTAAATTAAAATATAAGAGTTCAGACATTGTCATATTATATTCACAATTTTTCAGAAGACAAAATTAAATATATAAATAAATATTTTAGGTACTTTAAGTTTGCAAACGAGAAAACTCTTACATGATATACACGAACCACGAGTCTGCCTCGGGCTATACACATTTTATTTTTATAAGAGGCAGTACTTTACAAAGTAATAAATAATAGGTAAGATGTCCAAAATACAATATGTTTCCGCTGTCAAGACATTTCCTTTTTTTTTGTAAATTTGTCTTCTTTCTTTGTTATTAAAATTATCTTATTCTTCTGCAAGAATTGTGATAGATACAAAAGAATAATTATTCTCCTGAATTCTTGGATTCGAATACCCTCATCATAGTTAAAAATGGATCTTTTCTGCAGCATCGACCCAAAAAAATTTAAAATATGACGATAATCTCTCCTAAACCCTACCGGTAAATACAAAATCTGCCCACTCTCTCCTCAATAAGTTCATGGACTCACCATTATCCCGATTTTTGTTTTTTTTAAAGGACTATACCATAAATAATTCTCAGCGATTTTTATCCCTTAAAATTACGTTTCGCTCCAAATAACTTCTTGCGCCTTAGATACCTGCCTCAACACGGCACCGAAGCCCCAGTGCTCTAATTAGGGAATCAATCGCAGCTCAAGGAGCCGGGAAGGTGGGATAAAATCAATATCTTAATAGCACCTCTGGCAACGGGAGCTAGAGCGGGCAATAAATAAACTAAATTCGCCATTACATCCCGACTGATTCCTTTGTTTTAATTGTACTCCCGGCGGGGCGAAGTCATTTCAGTTTGCGTTGGCTCTTGAACATTGTTATTACTACTCATCCCCAGGGAACATGCCATAAAGAAAATGAATGTCTGGAAGTAAATGTTTTCTACGTGAAAACAGCAAGGTAGAGTACAATCTCTTGAGGGAGGGAGGTGGAGGCGTAATTTGCAAACTGGGAAGATTTAAAATCGCTCTGGATTAAGCTTTAAAGCTGAAAGAAGTTGAAACTCAAGAAACTGTCCAGGAATTAAGAAAAGAGGGAGGTTTCCCATCAATAAATAGATCCCGTCGAATGGTCACTAATTTCATTACTCGTCGGTCTTTCAAAGACCTGGAAAGATGTGCTTTATTCCTTTTCAAGCCGCAGACATCCCTTAAGACGAGTGTTTCCATTAAGAATTTAGAGAATTCGTCCCCCAGGAAGAAATTTTTGAAAAATTTTTAGGTGCCCACTGGGGTTATTAGGGAATGAACGAAGATACCGTCCCAACCCTCCTCCATTCTATCGAACTTTTTGGTTGATTTTAACAAGACGTTGACGTTGATTGATGAGCGGTGGGATTTTATTTTTTATTTGTATTTTTGTATATACACGTATATACAAAAATAAAAATGTTTTAAGGAATGCGACCGACCCTTGAGCATTTTTAGATGACTCGCTTTTGTTCGTTTAAATTCAAAAATATTACGTTTTCACCATTCTCAGAATTTGTATATCCTGTTTCACTGCCACTCTGCCCAATTAATTTTAAATTGAACGAGATTTGCGGAGATTTTGTGAATAATGCGATAGACGCTCAACGGATCAAATAACTAAAGTCTGATTGATGGGCTCATCTGGCCACTGCGGCTGGGTTTCGGGTGACGAAATTAATTCGAATCAAATCCTTTCGACTTGGCAATCACAGGTGAAATGATTTATTACCATTTCAGTTTCAAATTGTTTTGTTATTTATAACCTGCCCGCCAACCATGCATTTTAAATGAAATCCCAGAAGGTTCTATATTTAGACCTAAACTTTTCTCAGATCTCTAGAACACGCCATGTCATAACCTTCTGTGACCTTTCTTTGTTCTGAAAAAAAAAGAAAAATTACGAGCATGTCATTCACATTCTTGTTGGCTTATTTCCCTTGAAATAAGCCCAAACATTTATACTCTAGAAACAAATAGGCAATGCGATAGTTTTGTTCGAAAAATTTCAATTTATTTCAAGGAACCTTCAAATTTTCAATTTCCTCCTTTTAAGAAAGCAGTGCCTTTTCCTTTAGGTGAATTAAATAAGCCAAATCTCGAGGGAAAATTTTTTTTCAGCATTGTGGCCCACCACCAATCCACCCTTGGCCCTTTCCCTTAACGCTCGTTTTTTTTACTGGGGTATATCCAACAATATTCGCTTGTTCGAGGGCACCAGGATAAAAGTTTTTGCTGTTGAGTAGTATCAGGCACCCTGCCATTGTGGAATTGTCCTTTTTCCATCTTTGTTATCTCTATTAACTTTTTTCCCCTTTTCAAGTCATTTTGTTGGCTCTTGGGATTCTTTATATTATTTTTTCCTCGACAGCCTTCCCCCCGATGCCACACTGTGACACAGATAAAATTGTTGACAAAGTAAATTGAAAAGTTTGCTCAGTCAGGCCCAGTCAGCCCGGATGTATTGATGATAACTTTTCAGATGATCGAAAGATTATCCGTGTCCCCTAATGGGTGGCTTGAATTATGTGGTTTCGCGATGACCTCGCGCGAATCCACTGACAAAAAAAAAAAAAAAAGAAAGAAATTCTAGCCTCCGTGTATCTCAAACCCCATTTTATCCCCGTCACCATCTAAAGATTTATGCCTATCGAAATTTATGTCGACAAGGAATTTATTGCCAGTGGACCATAAGCATTTTGAGGAATTCACTTTGCGCGGTTCGTTGGTGCGATCAAACCTCCCCGGACTTGGAGATTTTATGGCCGGAACGAACAAATAATTTCATAAACTTCAAAGGGAAATGTACCTGCCATTGAAGGCCGATTTCACTCACAAGAGGAATAAAGGAAGGGAAACTGAACGGCATCATTAATCCTGATTTTCTACATCACTTCTTCCGATTAATTAATGTTGGGTTAAGTCGGGTCGAGAACAACCTTACGCTTTATTTAATGAAAGTAAAAGCAATCGTGCAGTTCTAGTTGATCTGATTCCATTCTACAGTTTTATCCCACTTAACTTAATCGAACTTACATTACAATTTTAAACACAAATTGTTAAATTACGCCTAAACGCCCCTTTTGGAATTTTAAGAGTTTTTATGTGAAAATATTCAATCTTTATACTTTTATTTGAGTGTTCATGTTCTTTCAAATTCAAAGTAGCTTAGAAACTTTTATTTAATAATTTTTCTAGTATCACCTTTGTACTGGCTTTGGTGCAAAAATTTTAAAACTATGAACTCGGCCAATTACTACTCGTGATTTCTCATTAGCGCATTTAAACGCAACCACTCTATATTCGCAAGAGAACATAAACGCGATTATGATAAATTAATCAAAGAACAATAATCAGTCTTACGCAAATGTCTATGTAGATAATAAAATTTTAACTTATTAATTATCAATAATATTAATAGCTTTGATATCAAACTTTTTCTTTAAAGTAATTTAAAAAAAACAAACAAAACATAAATACATACATATATTATTAATATTTTTGTAACGATAATATAAAACTTAATTAGATAATTTCAATAATTTTGGAACATGCAAAATATAACTACATATCTGAAGATATTATTTGGATTTAAGATCACTATTTTAGTTTTCTCTATTTTAATTTCCGCTATAGTTTTAATTCAATAAAAGAGGGTAGATACCAACTCTAAATTGTAAACGCTTTTTTTGTTTGATTATTAATATCTTCACTTATAGATTTTGTAAATGTGGTATATTTTATATAGATTATCACAATTAAATAAGTATCAAAATGAAAGTTAAGCATCCACAACAAAAGCATTACGCTTATGTTATGTATTCTTTTTTAATTGAAATGAAAAATGCCTAACATTTTTATAAAATCATTTTAGTAACCTTTGGCTTCAATTAATTAACATACAGTAGGCGATAAATTTCCATAGAACAGGTTTTTGTTTTAATTTGAATAGCATTGCCAGAATTTTTTTTGTTCAGTTAAAGCCAAATTATTTTGAGGAACAGATTTATTTGAGCGCTGGAATAAATAAATAATAAATAAAAATAAGATTTATTTGCTACCGTCATAGTGAGTTTTTTAACATTTATTTGTTTTGCGTGTATTATTTCAAGAAATTGGCGTATATATACATTGGAAGACATTGCGGATTTTGTTCCAAATGTAGGTATCACTTTTGGTGTATACCATTTTCAAGCAACATTTCACATCTTCCCACACAAGAATATCTTTTTCCATTTCAAATGTATAAAAATCCATTTCAAAAGTACTCTTTTTTTTATTTCAAAAGTACTGAATTCCAAAACATTAGTATCGAAAATTCAGTACTTTTGAAATAAAAAAAAGGAATTTTGAAATGCATTTTTATACATTTGAAATGGAAAAAGATATTCTTGCGTGGGAAAATGTGAAATGTTGCTTGAAAATGGTATAAATACCTTCAAAAGACATGTTTTCAATTTTTAGGAAAATAACTATATCGATATCGCTACAAAATGTAGCAGCTGCTAGAGGACAGTTTCTTCTTCCTGAGTATTTTAGAGGGACCCATTGTACTCTCGAAGATTGAAGGTCAAAGGAAGAAAGTGCGAATTTCATAAGAAGGCAGCGGATTCCACCATTAATCCATACTAACCACCAAGAGTGGCTTCAAATATATTTAGCAACTAAGACATCATTTTTAAATTGTACTCTCGAAGATTGAAGGTCAAAGGAAGAAAGTGCGAATTTCATAAGAAGGCAGCGGATTCCACCATTAATCCATACTAACCACCAAGAGTGGCTTCAAATATATTTAGCAACTAAGACATCATTTTTAAATTGTACTCTCGAAGATTGAAGGTCAAAGGAAGAAAGTGCGAATTTCATAAGAAGGCAGCGGATTCCACCATTAATCCATACTAACCACCAAGAGTGGCTTCAAATATATTTAGCAACTAAGACATCATTTTTAAATTGTACTCTCGAAGATTGAAGGTCAAAGGAAGAAAGTGCGAATTTCATAAGAAGGCAGCGGATTCCACCATTAATCCATACTAACCACCAAGAGTGGCTTCAAATATATTTAGCAACTAAGACATCATTTTTAAATTGTACTCTCGAAGATTGAAGGTCAAAGGAAGAAAGTGCGAATTTCATAAGAAGGCAGCGGATTCCACCATTAATCCATACTAACCACCAAGAGTGGCTTCAAATATATTTAGCAACTAAGACATCATTTTTAAATTGTACTCTCGAAGATTGAAGGTCAAAGGAAGAAAGTGCGAATTTCATAAGAAGGCAGCGGATTCCACCATTAATCCATACTAACCACCAAGAGTGGCTTCAAATATATTTAGCAACTAAGACATCATTTTTAAATTGTACTCTCGAAGATTGAAGGTCAAAGGAAGAAAGTGCGAATTTCATAAGAAGGCAGCGGATTCCACCATTAATCCATACTAACCACCAAGAGTGGCTTCAAATATATTTAGCAACTAAGACATCATTTTTAAATTGTACTCTCGAAGATTGAAGGTCAAAGGAAGAAAGTGCGAATTTCATAAGAAGGCAGCGGATTCCACCATTAATCCATACTAACCACCAAGAGTGGCTTCAAATATATTTAGCAACTAAGACATCATTTTTAAATTGTACTCTCGAAGATTGAAGGTCAAAGGAAGAAAGTGCGAATTTCATAAGAAGGCAGCGGATTCCACCATTAATCCATACTAACCACCAAGAGTGGCTTCAAATATATTTAGCAACTAAGACATCATTTTTAAATTGTACTCTCGAAGATTGAAGGTCAAAGGAAGAAAGTGCGAATTTCATAAGAAGGCAGCGGATTCCACCATTAATCCATACTAACCACCAAGAGTGGCTTCAAATATATTTAGCAACTAAGACATCATTTTTAAATTGTACTCTCGAAGATTGAAGGTCAAAGGAAGAAAGTGCGAATTTCATAAGGCAGCGGATTCCACCATTAATCCATACTAACCACCAAGAGTGGCTTCAAATATATTTAGCAACTAAGACATCATTTTTAAATTGTACTCTCGAAGATTGAAGGTCAAAGGAAGAAAGTGCGAATTTCATAAGAAGGCAGCGGATTCCACCATTAATCCATACTAACCACCAAGAGTGGCTTCAAATATATTTAGCAACTAAGACATCATTTTTAAATTGTACTCTCGAAGATTGAAGGTCAAAGGAAGAAAGTGCGAATTTCATAAGAAGGCAGCGGATTCCACCATTAATCCATACTAACCACCAAGAGTGGCTTCAAATATATTTAGCAACTAAGACATCATTTTTAAATTGTACTCTCGAAGATTGAAGGTCAAAGGAAGAAAGTGCGAATTTCATAAGAAGGCAGCGGATTCCACCATTAATCCATACTACCCACCAAGAGTGGCTTCAAATATATTTAGCAACTAAGACATCATTTTTAAATTGTACTCTCGAAGATTGAAGGTCAAAGGAAGAAAGCGCGAATTTCATAAGAAGGCAGCGGGTTCCACCATTAATCCATACTAACCACCAAGAGTGGCTTCAAATATATTTAACTTGTGGAGCAGATATGCTCGATCTTTCTTGAAGACTCTAGAACTAAGACATCATATTTAAATTTTTTCTGTCACTGGATCCGATTTTACTAGCATACAAAAAACCCACAAAAGCGAAATTTTCGTGGCTCTAATTAAAATTAGAGTGACAAAAATTCGCTTTTGGGTTTTTTCTATGCTAGTAAAATCGGAGCCAGTTACAGAAAAAATTTAAATATGATGTCTTAGTTCAAGAGCCTTCAAGAAACACCGAGCATATTTGCTTATTATTATTTATTATTATCTTTGTAAAAAACTACATACACTAAGTATCTTCTCAATCTGTGTAATATTTAATGTTTTTTTATAAAATTAATATTATTCATAATATTTATGGACCAAAATTAAAATACATATCTATCTTCAATCGTGGCGTGTTTTTTGAATATATTTATGAAAGGTAAATTTTGTTTGTGATTTAAAATGCATTTTGTTACACAAACTACTTAAAAACTAAAGAGAGATTAAGGACTAAGGATTAAACTTGAAACTAGAACTGCAATGAGAGCAGCTTAGAAAGGTAAATTTCGAATAATTCCCTCTAGTGGTGATTTCTTCCACAGATTCCCCAACGATTTATTATACGATCGAACTATCTGTGCCAGGTAGCACCGCATTTGGAGTAATCTGCGCCCGGTATTTACTATTTGAATGCATAATGGATCCGGAATGCCGATAGGTCTCATTACAAATAAACTTCCCTGACAAAGAGTTCCCCGCCTACAGTGCACCGACAGGAAACTACTCGGGCGCCCCAGACTCCGGGGGTTTTGTGGCCTACCCCATCAATTTTAAGCCCTAATGCCGAATTGGCCCGACAAACAATCTGGCAAACATCCACAGGGTGTGCCTATAAATTTTGATTAGCCTCATACGCATATGTCAGCCGCACGAATTTATTTGCACGTCCTCCCTGCGCCCCGACAAATCAGAAGGATGGGCTCTGTTGGTCTCCGCCATCACGAGCAGAAATTTTATCGAAAGAGCTTCTTCATAAATTATTAAATTTAATCTGCCAGAATATTGTGACAAATGTCCCAATACATTATTAACTGTTGTCTCTACCAACTTGATGCTTGTCTCCGGGTCCCGGACGTTTATTGATTCCTGCACCCCGGGGCGCTCCTTTGGCTCACAGGTAAGACGATGGGGCCCCACTTAAATAAACAACAGACAGATAAGATGTCATCACTCCTAAAATATGGTGAAATGCTTTCTCTAAAATTTTCAATCACTTCCTTCTGCAAAATTGATTGGTTCGGGGAGTGATCCTGGCATCGATTTGCAGTTTTTATTCTTTTTCTGTCGGCGAATTAATCTTCTCGCCTCGAGAAAAACCCTTAGAGATCTTTGGATGTTGAGATATTTCCTTCCTTGGAAGTCGTTTTTCTTTTACTTTTAGACGTGCGGGGGAGGCTCCTATGCGCCATCCAGGGGGATAACAACCACGATTGGGATATACAAGTCCATCCCTGTTTATAATTTGTGGTATATAACAAATTCGTTGCAGGTCCTGCACCAGTGGCTAAAAACATTTTCCTTTCGTCTGCGGCTTCTTAAGACAAAACAAAGAGCGAATCGCAACGCGAGTGCCTTTTGACTGCAAATTTAATTAAGCCTGGGTGCCCCTCAAAGAATCTTTCAGAAAACTGGAAGAACGGCAGCAACAACGTCCCAAACTACTGGAGTGGAATTACTCCGAAAATTGGTATCCTCACTTCCTTCAGTTTGAATTAGCAAAGATTAGCAACTGAATGGACAAAGAGAATATTCAATTTGTCGTAACCCAATTTTGGTCAATATTATTTAAGGGAAAGTCCAACAAGACCTGTCGGCAAGTTTTGTCCAGCATCACAATAATCCGCAGTTGGAGTTTTCACCAAATTTAATTTTGAGTAGGTACCTGACAACAGTATGAACAATACTTTTTGACTAAATTGTATTCAATTTTGTGTATTATTTGTCTTTTAGGATTTTTTAAAATGAAACTTTTGTAACTTTGTCATGTCTATCCCTCTGTCTTTCATAGCATAACAATTTATAAAAATAAAATAGGTATACATATACGATATTTTGTAAGATAAGTACTTCAGATACAAAACTAACTTTTAGTTTATTGTACTCCATCATAAAATTGATAACACCGTCCATTTTCAATGCATATTTTTCATGAGATCATTAATTCGAAAGATTAAAATCGAGTAGTAATATTTCTTTTTTTTCTGAAAATATTATGGTATGGAAATTCCTCGTTTCTTACATAAATATATGTGTATAACTAGACTTGCTAATATTTAGTAAATTATTCTTTTCTTTTAACAAATATATCGACTCTTTTCGGCATACTGCTTATAAAGTCTTTAATTATTTTTTTTATATCATCGTCATGTTTCAATATTTCTT
Organism: Machimus atricapillus; assembly: GCA_933228815.1. Lineage (NCBI taxonomy): Eukaryota > Metazoa > Arthropoda > Insecta > Diptera > Asilidae > Machimus > Machimus atricapillus. The sequence continues at coordinate 13,312,462 of OW121785.1, forward strand.
CAATATTGAGCATACATCTATTTTAGGTACCTACGCCCAACAGTTTTCTATGGGGTTTTTATACGGAGAATTACCGGGCCATGGAAATATCATTCAAAGGGTTACGCCTTTTTTTGAATGTATTTAAATATAGTCACTTAGAAAAAATACGCGATTGAGTGGTATATCAGTCCATTTCTATCCGACTCGACGAATATTCGGTTCTCAATTTTATGGCGAGTAGTAGGTATTTTATAAGAAATGTTAGAAAAGTTTACGTAATCATTTCAATTACAATTGTTTAAGAGTTGGTATGTACATTTTTAATATTTAGAAAGTTATCTAATCAATAAAAAGAATTATTTAACCAATCAAACCCGCTCTCCAAATGAATGACATACTACACCCAAATGAAAATAACTTTAAAATTTCCAAGAATTTTCTATAAGTCCATTAAATTAACATAAAATACAAGGTCCATTAAATTAACATAAAATACGCATTGGTCCACAATTAAGTGTAGTACATGCATACGTAGTTTGTGAAGCTAAATTGTGCATAGAGGCGGTTTTCATGCGTTTATAAGCTTGAACATAATTTACGTTTCAAACATCATACTGACTATTAAAAAACACGCAACAATTAAATTTTTGCATGAATTTAGGAATATGCCTAGTAATAATATAATAAAAGCAAATTAATTTGTACGTTAGTGAATAACCATGTACCAAATAATTAGGTTTTGTTATAAAATGAGAATTATGGTCAATATATACTCATTAATTTTCATCAATTGCAATCGGAGTCCAATTTATGTTAGCACAATTATTGATTTTGCGAATAGACTGCATTTGATGAAAATTTATAGTTACCAAAAACTCACTTTTCGGTCGTTATGAAAATGACATCATTATTTAGAAATTGCTTCTGTACCAATTAGTGCTAAAAGGGTTTCGTTTGGTAGGTAAAGAGTAGGATTAAAGTAGGAAAAGATCATATTTGGTTTAGTTTCGAAAATTTCACATGTCATAATTAAAAATATACTTACCACTTCTAGCAATTATTTAGATTTTTTTTAGCAAGTTTTTTAGAGCGTGACGTTAGGACACAAACGAAATTTGTATGTAAAATCGGTTCAACCTTCGTCTTGCTGGAGAATTTCACAGAAATAGTTTCCAAAATCAAAACCATAATTAAAATATGTGTCTAAAGTAAAAAATCAATCTTTGTAGGTATACATTTCAATGAATGTTGTATGCTTTAATATCCTTCATCAGAATTTTTTCATGGTTTTGTTTTTGATCAAATTGAAAACTTATCCTTCAGACTCATACTCTTTGCGCAGAAAGTATGACTTTTTGAAGTAATGAGCATTGCTCCACTTTTAATGAGGTTCTGATTCGTGTTCCACCGATAAGTCCTGAGAAGCATCAGGAGTCATAACTTTTTTCATATTTCCTGAAACCCCCATATCTATATTTTCTTTTCAATTATAATTCAACCTCAAGGCAATCTACGGTAAGGTTATCGCGTATGCATGCAAGTGAGTGTGACACAGATTTACTGGAAACCTCATTATTACGCCGCAAATTGTCTTACCCGGGACAATCTGGATCCGAGTGACTATGCGATGGAAAATGTGAAAATTCTCATCAATTGGTAATGCGTAGAGAGCCGATATCAAGAAATAATAACCCGATGCCCGCACGCAACCATAAACAGAGCCGCCTTTCAAAATGGTAACCGATATGGGGATGAAAACAAAAGCATATAAAATCGATAAAGGTACATATATCGTCTATTGAATGCAGCACTCCCTTACATCCCCCGGGAGGATAAATATTATCTGAGGCTCCCAGTGGCGAGATAGATAAGGGGTAGTCTACACGACCGGTTGGCTTGCGACGATACACCCAAAGGTACGATTTTATGACCACCAGAATCAACTAAAGGAAACATGGACAGGCACATTGGATCGCTATTTCGAAAGTGATGAGTTTTATTGCAACCATTTTTCTTACAATCCCAACCCATCTGTGTAAGACTATTTACGTTGTGCATCTCGAACACGCCCCCCTTTTATTGGGTCCCTCATCCGAAGTTTGTTTGGATTTTATGCGACTTCCTATCACTGTCGTTCTGTTGGTACAGACTGTCGTACCGTCGTCTATATCCATTTCGTTCAAATGAAAGGAGTTCAGATTCTGGTGCATGAAATTTCAGAAAATAACTACACCCGAGGGTATATCCTGGAGATAGAATAACCATCCGTAGTCCTTTCAGTAGTAATCGAATTTTACTCCAATTTTCAGCAGATTACTATCTTTCGTAAGGTGCACTATTACGTTAATAAATTACTTCAGGCTGCTAAATTGCCAATGAAAAGTTATAAGAGTTTTAACAATTGCTGCAAATAAATTATTATAACAGTGTTCATACTGAGGAAAATAGCTTTATAAAATTAACAATATTAATTTTTTACTTCAGTAATTCTTTAAATAAGGTTTTTTCTCTTAAAATAAAGAAGATTTTCTTAGTTCTAAGTAGTTCTATTTTTAGAACACAAATTTTGCTTAATTGGGAAGATTACGAATTTTCTGGTTCTAACAAGCTCTTAAATGCAGCCCATCTTTTTCTTTAATTTTAAGATCCTAAGTAACTAATTTATTAAAATATATGTATGTATATACGTATATCTATTTAGTCAAGAACTTTTTTTCTAGAATCAAATGGAATTCAGTAAAATAAAATAGTTATTAAAAACTTCATATATGTAAGAAAAATTCATCAGTTTTTGTTTTTCGGTAGAATATTTTGTTAGTTATAACAACTCGCTTACTTTGAATAACGAAATTATTTCTTGAAAAAAAAATTTACTAGAAATTAATGATCAAGCTCCAATTCAATGGAAATCAGTACCTATAAAATGCATTGGTTCGAAAGTTTTGCCTTATTTTAAAAACTTGTTCTTCCAGTGCAATTTGTTTTACATTTTCGGAAATAAATATGTACCTATCAAAACAGGAAATATTTTGGTAAAAACTTACTTACTTACAATCTTTTCCCCATACGTAAAACAACAACACAAGTTTTCAAAGTCATACAAGTACACCGAACCGTCAAGAAAAAGGTAATTCTTAATCCGGTTACGAAATTTGTTTTATTCTCAAGCTCCTTGTATAGGATATTAAATCAAAATTTTAAGAAAATATGTGTAACTCGCACTTGACCTGCTTTTTCATGAATGTATTTATCTAACTTGTACTGTTCTAATGATGCTCCACGAAATGGGGGGAAGCTCTAACAAAAGTTTCCAATTCGAAAGCCCTTGATAGAAACAAGTGAGCAATCAATCGATTGAAGTGTTATCAAATACAGAATTTGTCCCATTGTTTATAAACGCTTCAAGAGGAGCGACAACAGCGTTGTTCCTGTCATGTTCCCGCCAATTAAAACCGCGCCCTTTGACGATTATTCGTAGCGGGAATGTTCACATACGAGCTTCCAATTAGCCGACAATCATCGACGCAGCCCGTCAGTGTCCGTTGCACCCGGAGAGAGTGCACTGGCACACCCTATTAAAAATGAAAGCTCACGTGGGTGAAACCTGAAGGTTATTCACATACCCCGCAGATCAGGTCAAAATGACCCGGCAGAATCCCTTAAGCCGGAGCAAAATCCCTTGATCAGGCGACAGACAGTGGCTCTTCGTTTTCAGTCAAAATGTGAAATTACCTCAAAGGCTAAGGAGAAGAAGCCTTGTGGTGGGAGGGGGGAGGCTAGGTCACACTTTTTTTTTCTAACATCGTGTGTGGAATTGCCGTTTTCCACCTGGGGGTTGGGAGGGGAGGAAATACCTGGGGAGCAATCAGCAATGAAATAGGATTTCAATTGCACAGACGACCTATCCGCAGTTTTGGAGTCGATCCCATGACAGACTCCTGTTGACCCATTTCAACTTGAATTAGGGTCGTCGGATAATCGATGGATAAATTGACAGCTGGTGTGCCGTAATACTTGCTCAGGGTACTTTTTCTTCATCTATCACTTTTAAAAAGTTCAAGATGCCTTTGTGGTGAATTATAAACTCCTCGAGCTAGGGGTATGACAGACGGCTGCTCTCATGCTGTGAATCTTAAAAAGTCGATGAACATTTTTCGTTTTTTGCTTTAAAGGATTATCTATTTAAAGGAAATGGGATTGACCTTTTTATGAAGAAAAAAAAACGATTGCTTTCAACAGATATAATCTCTTGATTTTTTAGGAGAGGATTTAAGGTTTAAAGCCTAAAAAGGTAACAATTTCCTTTGAGAGTTTACAAAACTTTCACCTTTAGAATCTATAAATAAAATAAATATAAATTTTATTCTTAGGTCATAAGCTTTAAAGGTTCTTATTTATACTTTTTTCAACTCAAACAAGGGTATCTTGAGAATCAATCCCTTAAAAATGTATTTTGAAAGAAGTTGATTATATTTAATATCTTTTTGCCTTGGTGCAATAACTTTAAAGATTAGATTGCAAAGAGGAATTTTATATTATAACTATTTTAAGAATTTGTCTACATATAATATACTATGTAATTCATGTACAAACTTATTTTGCATCTTTCTATAAAAACTTTTAATTGGTTTCCAGAATAATTACCTTTATAAAAGTTTTATCTAAAATGATACTAAGATTGAAACATGAAATAGTTTAAAACCCCACAAACTCAAACGAAACATTCTCTTAATTACAAAAAAGGGGAGAAACAAGCAACAACCAGCTTAAAAAGGTGCTAATTGCAGGTTGTCACTTGTCGACTTTAGGGCATTTAATGCAGTTTTCCAAAGAAGTAATTAAACTCGAAGTGAATCCAAACTCAGAAACCCCAATAGAAGCTCACAGCACCGAGATTTGTTCGACATTTCACCGAAAATTGACAGTGTTTTTCTGGATTTTCCTCGCCTCCAGAATAATTGGATTGTCGGAGCATATTCTTCGTCGAATTTTTGCTGATTGTTTTCTTAATTACACTCATTTTGGTTGGTCGTATTTCTAGAACCATCGAGTGTCCTAATTAAGCCAAGATTAAATATTTCGTTCGCACTGGTCGAAATCCAGGACCCTGTCACTCACAACTGAGAGCCCAATGGCAAACGATGCGAAAATTGAAACTCATTGGGGAAGGCTGCAAAGCCACAAGACATTAAGCACCAATTTTCTTAAGAAAATAGCACTCAAGTGTGAAGGCGTTTACAAAAGGAGTAGGTGGAGCATGGGTGAAGGATGTGTTGAAGAGGTGTTCTTATTTGAGAAGCTCTAGATAAAGTGGTACGACCATTTGCAAATTAAAGGCCATCCCACGCTATCCAACAACTCACAATCAGTCGTTCACCATTTTAAGCATAAATTGAATTTTAGTTGGGCAATTAACCAGGTGGTAACGTTTCCAAGTCGTTCAGAATTTCAATTTCCGTAGTAATTTTCTTTCTGTTGATTTTTATGCAAATTCTCACCCAAAAAGGTGTGATGAAAAACTATAGCAGCCACCACAAATGTTCGTCAGTCAAAGTTTTAGCAACGAGTTTGCGGTGGTCTCATTAATTTCCCCGAAGGTACCTACAACGAGCGCCTTGTTAGCAACTGCGAACTAATTAAAAGTTGGCATGTTGCCCCTGACTCCCACCTTGACCTTTGTGACATTCTCCCCAAGTATAAATATAGGGTCAGCTAAAGAGGTAGAAGGGAACTGAACAAAACTATTCCGATTTTCACTTGTGGTGGAAATTGCTTTTCCTCCGTTTTGTAATCTCCTCCCGATAATCAGCGAAAAACCCCTCCTGGATTCAAACCTCGTTATGTTCGACAAAAGTTCGAGCTGTTTTTCGTAACAGAAGAGATATACCTGCGCCATTTTCGAACTGTAGGCCTTTTGCCCCGTTCCGGACCACTAAAGAAAGTAATTAATGGTCCGAGAAAAGTTTCGACTATAAATTAAACGGGTGGGTGAAGAGACGGCCCTATACCCATTATACCCTCCATACCCCTGGAAAAGAGGGCCGGCCAGAACGCGTTTATCATATGTACGTCATTATTGGATCCAGTCGGTACATTTCTCGCCGCAGACCATCTGCCGCTTAAGCTCCTGGCTGCTCCTGGCTGCTCCCGGACGCGGCCAGGAAATCATCCGGCTACTGGTGGATAACAAAATCGATTCATATACGGATTAAATCCCCCTTGGCGCGACTGTTCCCTATTATGATTTATCGAAGCTGAAAAATACGCCTGTCCTCGGCCATAGTGAAACGGACCTATTAAAGTATATTCAGCCGCTGCATCTAAACGAATCCCCCTTGTTTACAAATATTTATGTTAATTGAATCCGTAATCTATATTAATTACGAGTTTTTAATAATTCATCGGCTTACAGCGCTACCTGATCAGAACCTCCCCTCTCACAGAACGGCCGTAATTCCATAATTCCATGACTTAGCACATGACTGGCCTTAATCGTGAAATGGGTAGCTTTTCCCGATTACAACCAGCAAAGAGTAATCCCCGCTGAATTTAGACGTATTGATGCATTTTCAATTAGCTCTGCTAAATCCACCTAATTCCGCAAATGAAAGGCTTAATTGTCTTTACTTTCTAAACCTTCCCGCGAGCTTATCTAACTTTCACTCACGACACTCATTTGTAACCTTTCTTAAACAAAATGATTAAACAAGTTGTTGGTGTAGTTATTAAAATAATTCAAAATGTAAGATGTTTGAAGAAAATTTAAGTTTTTTGGAATTTCTTTCTTTCAATTCGTACTAATTTGTTAACTGGCCAAATACGAACCGGACTCGCACATTAAGGGAAGGAAACATATAAAAAGTTATCAATCTTACAAAAATAGGGCAATTTTTGAAAATCATATGGTGTATAATATAAATATTTGTAAAGGATTTGCGCCGATTTCTAAAACAAAATGTGCTTGTTAGAGACATCGTTTTATTTTGCCGGTAATATTTACATAAACCTCTGTCAACTCTAATTACTAGTATTTCAGATACTGATTCTTCTATCATAGTATTAAAATTTTTCTCACTAAAATTTCTTACTAAAAATGTAGGTTACTCCAAAAAAGATTGCTATAGTATAACAATATTAACCCTTAAATTAGACTGTTTATTTTGGCATACTTTGCCATTTCAACGGCCTGAAAGAAAGGACAAATTAAACTAAAGAATTTAAGGAATGAATGTTTTTTTACGATTGGTCAGTTTAAACGAAAAGCGTACTGAATTTCTTTCTCCTTGAGAAAATTCTAACTTTTAAACGAGTAAAGTAATTTTAAGACGAGGCCAAGCCATAGAGAAACTTCTTTCCAGCATCCTGGTCAATAGTTTAGAACTACCGAAACGTTTTGTCGTTTGGTACTCGGCCAGAAGATAAAAAGGCCCAAACAATTGCTTTAAAATGAAAAGCAATTTTGGTGGAGCATGAAACAAGATTGGTTGCATGGAGCAACTGTCATAAATTTTAATGGATTTTAGATTGTGATTGGATCCAATCGATGACGATAAGCTATACCAGGAGAGCTGAAATCAATCAAATCTCGTCCCCGGAATGCCAGCGACTGGACGTTCAAGTTAGTTAGATTTATTGCCGAATTCGGTCACGCACGAAGCGGCATTTTTTTTGAATCACACTCGTTTGCAGCCGTCGGGCTCTTTCCTAAGCTGATTTGCATACAAACTTAATTATTTTCCCTGAGTGCGTTCGTTTGTCGAATACGCTTCGATAAAAAGAATGTACAAAGAACGGACAGCCGGGGCATCGAGTGATTTAATTAAACCTCAAACGATGTGGACTCACGCTTGAGGAGGTTTAAAAAAATCGATAGGTAGCTGGTAATTATTGCACCTATAAATGTCTGGCATTGAGACGATTCTGAAATTGGAAAACAGCTACAATACCTCCGGAAATTGCTTCAGACAAGTGTCCACACAACTTTAGCTTATTGGGAGCCGGAAGAGCAAGGAAACCTGATTATCCTGATTTACTGAATTTATGGGCGCCACTTTAGTCACCCGGGTCCCACATGGTCCTATTTTGTCGTTTATTAATTACACGTGGTGCTCAGCACACGTTACCGGAAGCACTCGAGTTACTCACCCTGACAATGTGACATACTTTGGCGACACCTTCCCCTGGTGTGTCCCTGGAATCCGGTATAGAAAATTTTTCTCGCCCGTATTAAGATATAAAGTGCTACCACAAAAGTTAGGATTTTCACGGACCCACACGGGCCCAAACTTACCCCCGTTTCCCAGGAAGCACAATATCGGTATCTCTCTTAAATTCCAGGACTCCGCCACCATTCCCCACAATTGTGGCTCTTCCCGATGTCGGGCAGCTTCCCGGTTATAATTCCCTGCAAAAACAAAGTTGCACCACAATGACGACGACGAGGAGGCCTTGCACCTGGTGCACACGGTGCAATTTTCATCAGGAATTAAATGAAGCAAATGAGATGTTTTCGCAGTTCAAGTACTCGACAGGAACTTTTGCATCCTAAGTGACTCGGTTATTCGCGTATTTCCGCCATTATACACAATTATTCCAGTTGCAATTTCAAATTCCATTGTTATTTAAATCTTCACAACCCCGACTCCTCACGGAATTCATGGAGTTCATGTTCTCTAGGTTTGACATTGTCGCATTCTCGAAATTGATTTCAGCCGACAACAAAAGTGGATATATGCACACATTTTTATAGTGCGACAATGGACTTCAAAAAGAGGGATACTATCCGGGGAAAAGAATATTATATTTTCAATATAAATAAACAACCTTAGTTGTGTTAATTTCACATCAGATTACCACAAATTAATAAGCAGTTCGTTCCCCTTATCAAACAATTTTTATATCGCTAAAATAAAATCAAAACCCATATTACGTCAAAAACTTAATTCGGATTGCAGACTACAATTTCTAAATTACATAATGCTGAATTCCCTTTGATATGACAAATAAAAAAAATAAATAAAAGTTTAGAAACGGAAATCAGAATATGCAAAAGCTTAAAAAGCATATAGTATACGGAAGAAGGTCGACCAGAATCAATTACAAAATCCTTGGATTAAAAAAAGTTGTAGTCGAAGCCTTTCCTTTAAGTTCCTGAATTTTGTTTACCTCCAATTATAACTATTATTAATCCAAGAATCAGGTTGATCTTCCTCTATAATATTTTATACTTGTCACATTAAATGACACCTTATTTTCCAAAATTCGATGCGTTACCTACTTTAGGAACTATTATATGATACTGCATAACATACATATGTACACTGCTAAAATCATAACACTTTTTTAATGTTGCATTAATCGGGTAATTAGCGACGTGTTACTTTGATAAGTTGTAAATTACATATGTACTAAATTGGGGATCTTTAAAGTTCACATTTTGATATGATAAGTTAAAAATTTTTATTTTCGTGCGAATTCCTTTAAGTCTAAAATACTAGATCTGCTATTTTAAATTCGCCATATGGGATACAAAATAACGGAGCAGACGGATATTAATTTTATAATTTTACAAAACCGCGATATTAAGAAAAATATTACAATAATATTAAGGTGTTCATGAGTGCATCTATGACCTCATCTTGTTCATATAACTTAGTTCAACTTATTCCTAACGGCAAACCGGAGAAATATATTGGAGCCATTTCCATAAAAATTCTTATATTAATAATTAAAGCCATCAAAAGTTTACTGAAACTAATGCGATGCGACAAGCAAGGCCGCAAATGAAATGTTCCGTCACGTACGTTGCGGTGGCGATTAATAATTCATAAACCTTGACAAAAGCATTCCGGTCTCCCACCCCGAAAGACCCACCCCCTTTCAGGATTCCGGAATTATTTAATGGAGTTTCTCTCGGCTGTTTTGAATAATCGGAGTCGTCTCGGTCTGGTGGGAGCGTGAATATTCTTCTTTAAATTTCGATTATATCGCCAGATACCTCCGAGAGGCTTCGTGTAGACGCAGGCATAACGATCCGACTTTTCGCCAAGGGGTGGTAATACATCAGCTCATTTTAGCAATTAACCAGGGCTCAGCCAAAAGTTTGAAGAAGTCTTCAAACAGGAGTAGGAGCGTGACTTTTCTGAAGTTTTGCCTCCTACATTTTTAACAAAATCGGTAAAATTTTACACGAACAAAAGCACAAAGGTTTAGGAATGGCTATTCGTATAAATAAGGTATTTTATGAATATTACGCCTACTAATCTTTAGCCAAAAACAAGGTTTTAAATTCCTGCACCCAAGCCAAGTTTGTACCTAAGCTCTAAAATTAAAAAAAAAAATCGTGAAGATTAGGGAACATTTTTATATTTATATTTTAAAACAAAATATTATGGATGATTTTAAATTGACCCTGGCATTTCTCCACCTTGGAATTACACAGCTTAGTGGAAGTTGAATTTATAACTGCAAAAAATAATAAATATATATGCCATTTCTTTAAAATATGTAAGGTGCAACTTATCTGAGAATTCTTTAGTTTCAAATTGCGTCAGGATAATGAATTGCAGTAGTATGTAGTAGAAGTGAATAGGTTGAAGTTTTAATTCCTGATTTATGTAGTAATAAATGTAATCCTCTTTGGAGTTTTGTCTACATATTGCTTTTCGCAAATTTTCAATATTAAAAACCGAAAATAATTTCTGCTCGACTACACAAACTTGAAACTATCATAGATGAATGAGTTCAGATTCCAGCTCTAATCATAAATCTCTTATTGTATATATTGTTTATATACATATAATCTTTGAAAGATATACATATATGTACATATGTGTGTCTATACTATTCTATTTATATTTCTGTTTTGACACGACTTGGCAATCTTCTCATGGAAATTGGAAATTTAATTTAATCTAAAACTAGTTTTCGGATGTGTTCACAGTTCACTCTTCAATGAGTTCATTATTTTAATATAACCTAACTCTTTTTAAAAGAAACCTTATAAAGTACAGAATGTTAACATAGTAATTATTGTCGCTGCAAAATTAAAGGGAAAAATTTAGATTGAAAGCTCATAGTTAACCCCTGGGAAAGCAGGAACAAAAGTTCTCTTTATATGCCACTAATGAAATTTGTTAGCGAGATGTCAGAAACTCTTTGGGCTTCCAAAATTATGCTCATGCAAATACCTCGTTGGACAAATGAAATATTTCAGGTCATCTGATGGCCTTTGTTTTCTTTGAGTTTCATTCCAGTGGTGCGCAATTTTGTAATTTAATTTACATAATACAACATTAGAGAACGAAAGCTTTTCCATATACTGCTTCACTGATTTTGAAATTCAATTTAGTTATAGAAATTATCAAAATGTTGTGAATAATTTGTAATCAATTTTAAAAGAAGTCTTAACAGTCAAGGTTCATTTTTTCTATAAAGTTGAAATTTTTCGAGGACGTAATTTGTTTATATGTAGTTATTAATATTTTAAAGTTACCATACCAACCACAAAATTATTTATGTACAAATTGATCACCTAAATTATTATTTAATTACGTGGAACTAATTTCAATTCCTGAACGATGAACCAACAATTCAAAGAAAATATAAATCATTATTGTGATTGCATTCTTAATAACCATAATTATTGTCTTGACATGCTTCCATCGGTCATTTGTTACATAAAATACCAATTTTGTTCCGATTTACAATTAAAAAGGACATTTTGACATTCCAAGCGTACTCATTACCATGTTCCGAGATGATTAAAAATTCCAGTACACTTGTAATTGGGTCCCTGTTTTTAAAACGGCCACACCATGTTCTGCACAATGAAGAACTTCCCTTGCTGGCGAACTCATTTCTGATATATAAAAAAAAAAATGAGAGAAAGGCAAGTAAAACGAATGCTTTTTCCTGCATAGGTAGCTAATTATTGCATCAATCCGATTGACGTTTAATTAGTCAAATTGGCCTAATTGAATTATTCGAATATTGCAGGTGCAAAATGAGCAATTAGCGTAGTGATTACGGAAAATTATATGAAAATTGCCATTTTATGTGTACAGTTTGACTTTTCGAATTTTAATAAAATATTAATTAAATATAATAGTATTTGCGAATTATCCGCTTACATAAAAGTACTTAAAAGGGGTTAACAAGAAAAGGTAGTCTGTTCTCATAATTCATAAAATTTGTAACTCTCGAAAACTCGGAAATAACTTAATCCTCCCTTTTCAAGGGACACAATTTCCTAATTCAGTTTTCAGATCTCAAATTGAATCCTGACTATGTCCCGAATAACTTAAATCGTATTAAAAGGGGACAATTCCCCGAAATCCTACCGCTTCACCTTTTCGTATGAAAACTATAAATCCGATTTATAATAAAAATTTCATAAAATAGACCCACCTGTTCTAGATTTCGGATGGCAATATTTTGCGAACGGCCCATTTACCTAGATCATGCCCCTCGAGAACATACTTCTTGGTGGGAACGTAGTCTTCGCCTGGGAGCTATAAATAACTTCCTTAAGCAGACAAAATTCCCATGTCAGCTGGAATGGGCTGAGTCAACAAAGTTTGAACGTTTACAACACAAACAGGAAGCTGCTGTGCTGGACCTCAACCCTGAAGCATGGGTCTACAATAGCACAGGGTGGCCCTGTAACTTTTTGTTGGCAATGAACTGCTGGCGGTTGCCAATATTTCCCCCCAAAATTTATGTATTTTCTTCATGTCCTGACCTGAAAGATTATTGACAAAATTTTGCTGTATTTACTCGACTCCTAGACTACTATTCACTAGAAGGTTTTCGGCGAAATTTTCGTTCTCAGGCTGAGAAGATCCAGAGCATGAATTTTAATGAGAAGAGCATACCTTGAGTCGCTACTTTCGAGTGCAACCCTTGTGAGTGGTGATCCGGGTGTACCTCGAAAGCCCCCAACCAGATGCACTTTGCATACATTGTTGCAAGTGCTCCAGGTGTGTGTGATGCAGTGGTTGGTGGCTCCAATTTTCGGTTCCACTACAGGACACGGGGAAGGGTGGCTCAAATTCTATAGGTTGATATACATAAGGGCAGCCGTGAAGAGGTATTAAGTGAAACCCAGATATGAAGCAATCATCGGAAACGTGACTAAGCACTTAGCAACAAAATCACGGAGAGAAGCCCAGAAAATTCCGGGAACGTGATGCCAGCGATAAGAGGACACCAAAGGACCCAGCTTGGGTGTCATTCTTTTTTTTTTCGAAAAAAATTACTTTACTGGAAGCGAACGTGTTTGATGCTGGCACACCATAGTTTTCCTCACCTTGTATTTTTTTTTTTGCCCTGAAGAGGGCGCCTGATGGTGGAAACTGATGCTAGGCATGTTTCAGGTGAGACTTAATTTCATGCCAAAATGGGGACACGTTAGTTTGCCTATCAGCTTTTTTTTTACGAAAATACTTGAAGGCCCTATAAGGCAATTTTGTCTGTCCTAGTCTCCACCCACAATTCAGATGATGGGAGCTCCTCATGCATGGGCATATCTTTCGTGATACAAGAGTGCTGGTCCCATTCTGCTTTAGAGAAGTTCTGTCCCCTCGAATAATCACGTACACCCTGTTATTGTGTAATAACTTGCGGCACAAAAGTCTTACCCTTCATTTTCGAAAGCGATAAGAGAGCATCCATTGAGCTTATCGAGTTTATCAAGTTTATGTACGTGACCCAGTACCATACATGGGCTTAGCATCTTCGGGCGGTACGAACAGCTGAACCACCCTGTAAAAGCAGCAAACTGCTGGCCAACTTGTTGTTGACTAATTAACTTTGAAACAGAAACAACAAAGCCATACCCTGAGATTAAATTGTGTCTCCTCCCTACTCCTTAGAAATATTTGTAGACTAGAGAAAGGCCGAGGGGATGAAACTTAAGGGCTGCAGATATTAATCTAAGCTGCATCAGCAGAGTGCGGGGTGACGGCCGGAGATGTCGCCTACATAATTCTAGTACCATGAAAATGCCCAACATTGCACTGGGAAGAAAACGAATTAAAGGAAATTTGCAGCAGATCATGTACTGGTCATCTTTTGAAAGCGAATAGAGAGAGCATTGGTAACAATTTCATGTCCCTTTGTTCGTCTTTCTTCCTTGGGCTTCTGAGGAGAGATGAGATTGACGTCATATTTGAAAATCATGGGCTCGGTTGAAATATGGATTTTGGCCTTCGGTCGGTGGAAATTTTATTTCCTGTTGTATGGGCGGCAGTGCTTAGGATCTTTTCTATCAAATAATGACTTCTTGTTGGTAGTCATCAGGCAGGCGTCTGCTTTGTTAATATAATGATGGTTACTGAAACCCATTTCATGTTTTTGAAACTGATAATCTGGACTATGTTCTAAGAAGTGGGTAAAATGGTCATTAGTAAAAGGTAGAAATTTGAGGCTTTCCGTAGAGATTTTCGACAGAAAGAAATTTAACCATCATTATGAATTTTATAGAAGTTTCGGGCTTTTATATGTTCTTGATTCATTATAACTAACATTTTCAAACAATATTCAACATGATAGAATTTCAACTTTCTACTATTTTCTAAGAAAATTTGCTGTAAAAGTCAGACATTACATGAGTGAATCTATACATGCGGATTTTTTTTTTACATGTATGAAACCTTAAAACTTGAATGAAAGTAATCTTCCTAAAATTTGCTGTCATATGATCTGCATGTACGATATGTTTAATGAAAATGTGAAGCTTTAAAATATCAAATTACATATTTGATTAAAAAATACGAGAAATTCATTGGTATTTTTAATAATTAAATTATGTGAAGAAGAATAATGAAAAAGAAAAGCCATGTGCCTTGCAAATATATCAAAGGAAACCTTTTAATAATTTACCCAGTCAAGAAATTTCATCCTTTCGGGCTTTACATTTTGCCTTTTGTTAAGCCTATTTTATTAAAGATGAATTGGGTCCATTTTAAACGAATAGCAATCTCAAAGTTAATTTGAATTTGAGATGTCATGACGTCATCCCCTCACCTCATCTCTAATTGTTGATTCATGTAGCGATTCCTCAAACCCTTTTAAAGGATATATTCCCATCCGCTAAAATTATGAACATTTTCCTCCGATTTGTCCATCGTTGGAGCACTTTCAGCACCACCAGAAATAATACCCCATTTGCCCATTTTGCGTTAACATTTTGAATTATTTAAGATTCCATTTACCACCTCCCGGGAGCGAATAATTTACATCGCAGGGTCCGGGTTTGGTGCCCGTTTTTCCCATTTTCCCCATCCCTTTTTGTAATTGTTCAACTGCTTAAATCCTTCCTTCCTTTCGGTAAGGATAAAAGTAGTGTTGAAACGGTGTGCTCTTCTCACTTTATCCAAGGGAATATCCCTCAAATTGTCCTGAAGATTACAAACAATGGACTTCTGGCGGAGAGCACAGGGCTGAAAGGGATGTGCCTCGAACAAGGAGTGCTTAAAGCCCGGTTAGTTTTAACTGCCGCCTCCGCGCCCTCAGTAACTTCCATCATTGTGAAATGGAGGTTTTTCCGGGCGAGGAAAATCGCAAAAATTCTTCGGCTAAAGCAAAGTCGCGGCAAAATCTCATTATCGCCAGAACCACCCTGTGATAGGTATAGTTCTGTGCCCTGTGCTCGTCGGCAGTTGTTTTTGTTAACGAATAAAAAGACAGGAAATTAAAAAGGGACAAAGCCGGTTAAGGGCGAAATATGCAGAGGAAACAAATGCGCCCCCGAAAGGGTTTAGCCTGCACGAAAGTCGGGCACTATACCCCCAAACCCCTTCATTTTCTCGTTTTACGCTGTTAGAAGCATTTACTGGGAAAATTCAGTTCTGTTGCAGATGCACTCGGAAGGAGTAATCGGCACACAACAATAGTCCCTCTTTCATGCGGGGGAGGAGCTCAAGTGCACGGAGATTATCTCATCAGCGGGGGTGGAAAATGCCACCGGCAGAAAACGTCTAGGGGGTGGTCTAGTGATCCGATTAGAAACTGGAGCGAGGTGCGAGCGAAATTCGTGTTATTTCCTGGAAACTCCTGTGAAAGTGAAAATATACAGGCAGCGCCACCTGCGCCTCACAAGGGTCGGTAACCTGCGGCAATCAAGGTTTCAAGGAGCCTGCGAAAATGGAGCTGAATTTGGGGCGCCCCTCGTGGAGTAAATGGGTTAAAAGTTTAAAAGGAGGCCTCATATGAAGGGCTGCTATATGATGTGATTTTGTCTCACGAAATAGGTTTTTGTATAGAGAAATTAAAAATTTAAATTGTTTTAAAGTACATATAACATTTTCAACATATTCTTTGAAATTTTCAAGTTAATCCAATGGATAGTTTCAGAGATTCCCACCTTCTTACTATTAACGGCAGATAGTGAAAATTTGAAAAACTTTTTTCTCAAAATTACAATTTCAAAGACGGTGACCTCTTTACTTTAAAAAGTATTCGACTGATCTTAATGAAATTGATACAGCATGTTTTAGACATAAGAAACTACAAGTTCTACTAGTCACCGCAACTTGGTCAAAAATTAATACTTTTCTTCTGAAATTATAATCAAGTTTACCTATACTTTAAATATAATATAAATGCTGGGTATAATATTTTAAATAAAAAACATTATACATACAACTGTTTAAAAACAATAAAAAAGAAATTTCTATTTTTTCACTCCTCCGACTAACCCTAAAACAAATTTTTTTTTATATACTCGTAAAGCATGTAATAGATTCCTCCAAACAAATTTTGTATCAACATTTACTATATTTTAATAATACATAATATACTATTTTTGAAAAATTTTATTTAATTCTTTTATTATAGTTTACACAATAAAGACATAATAAATTAGCTTTAAATACTCTTCAAAAAAACCTTCTGTTAAAGTATAGAAAAGCTAGTTGCACTATAAATGGAAGACGTAATAGACGGAGTAATTTTTTTAAAACATTGAATAACTGCTACTCAATATTTTATTTGTATAACAAACTTTTGATAGATATATACATATATAATACAAAAAGGTTGATCAGTTTTGTATCAAAATACTTGTTTTTGTTTTGTTATCAATTTTACATTTGCACGAGATATAATAAGAATCTTAAGGTTTTTTAATAAAAAACATTTCCAATTTCCAAATTCAATTGAAATTCTCCTTTGACACGGTCTTCCTGAAAGTACTCTTACTACATAGTTTGGAATTAAATACAAGTTCAAATAAATTCACGAATTCATCTACGTAAATAAAACATTTTAAAGAAAGTACCAGATATTAAACTCCCTTTAAGGTCCTTTCATTCATTCTGGGTATTTCTAAGAACGAGAAAAAATTAAAAATAGAAATTTTCATTAGGTTTCCTTTTTTGCTGGTAGAATCAATTCTTTCAATTTAATTAAAATTTCTGATGTGAGAATTAAAATACTGAAAAGAAAACAACCAATTTGGTGAGTGTTACGTATTTAGTATCTTTAATGAGCAATTTTAAGCCTTACGTTATTTTTAGAAAATACTTGTTAAAATATATTCTAATTTGTACAAAATTAAAAATATTGATTCTTTTGTGAAAACATCAAGGCTTATTTCCCTTCTAAAAATATGTCGTAATGGCAAAGTACCCGATGTCTAACACCACATCTGGTAGAATCGCAATAAATTCAAATAACAGCCTAAATAGACATCAAAATGACAATAAAATACTTGACGACCTCTCGAAATTGGGAAATCAGAGAAACTTGAATTAATAAATTTTTGGTGACATTTTTACAGCCCCCACGTGTTTTCTCATACAACCAGGAATCCGTTGCCGGAAATATCGGCGGTCCCATTTGTCCGAATTTTAATTTCATAAAAAAAAACAAAAAATGCCCATCATCTCGGAGGATAATTTATGAGTATTGATTTTCCATCAATGTAGAACTGAATCCTGGTGTGGGAGGAAGGGCGAAAGGGCGGGAAGCCCTAAGAAGCACTCAGAGACTCGTCATTCATTTCGCTGAAAATTTTCATAGGTCCCGCGGCTGCTGCCTATCAATAAAAGGTGATTATTTGGCAGTTAGTCGCGGCGGAGGGCAGTAAACAATAAGCAAATAGGGCCATTCAGATGGAATTACGACCGAAGGGACTTTTATGCGGAGGCGGGTGGGGGGGAAAAAGCGCGTGCTGTTGTGGTAGTGGGGGGGATTAATGTTTTTGTTATTTTCGATTTTATGGATGCTCATTTCAGATGCAATCAACTGGAAAATTTTATCCTTTCGCAACTTCTCAAACGAGCTGCGGAGGCGGTTCGAGGTGGGTGGAATAAAGCATCCATCGAATCGTGAATTGGTTTCATCTCTTTATCGGAGCAACTGAATGGGGGGGCTGGGCTGCTTGATGGGTAAATAAGAGTACCAGCAGCATCCACTCGGATGGGCTTCCAATTCGAGATATGGAGGTCTGAACAGGAGGGCTCCAGGTATTAAATGGGGTATACGAGAATTTCCGAAACTAGTCACTGCCTGAGACAGTTTTCCCGCAGTTCGTAGGTACCCAAATATACGAGCCCTCAAAATTAGTCACAAAACTGGGAATTGGCACCAAATGTCCGCCTGACCATGTCCAAAATACTGGTCCACATCTTCGGAAAAAGGTATTAGAACCTTATGGGGTTGCATAGGTAAGCACGTACCATCTGGTTCCATGTGCACCATTTAAGCACTTTTGTGGCATTCGTAACCGGCCGAATTGCGCCATTAATGGACCAATACCAAAGTCCAGAGGACTTTCCAGATTACGTGAAATTTGCTTGCTCGGAAAATTAAATACACCAGCGACGATTGATTTCGAACACCGTCCAAGTGGGCGGCCCTTAGGGAGGGAGGGGTGATGGTGTACTTAAGTGCTTTACTATACTAAAGGGCCAGTTTTAGTGGACCAGCATGCAACTTTAAGCACGCTTCATTTGAATTGGTGTCCAGTGGCCGTAAATGGGGACATTCGAGTACTCATTCCCTGGATTACGAAATTTCCCAACAAAATCTTTGGAAAATCAATCGATTTTCTCACAAATTTCTACTACATTCGCATCCTTTTAAGGGCGCTAAAATGCGCGAAAGCGAAAATTTCTATAATACAAGCGGATCCGACGGTTTGTGTCACGGTGTGACACACTATCAATGCTCACCAGTGGAGTATCATAAAATTGTAACAACCAAAACCATCCCCCAGGAAGCTGGTTTTGCCTATCAATTTCGATCTCTGAACGAGCCACCCTCCAAGGACGAAGTGCTTAAAGTTTTCCGAACGGATGAGCTGATGACGCTCGATTGGATGGCAAAACCAACTTCGGATGCTGGGCCGGCTATGTCGTTTCATTTATGGGCAAATAAAGATATCCATTAACCAAGGGCTGATTGCTTCGGCGGATCATGCCGGACGTGACCAAGGGCCCCGGAGCGTCAAAAGTGAACGCTCCTCAAGTGCGTTTAAAACGTGACACCGAAAATACGAGATATTCCCGAAAAAAACAACAGTCCACTTGTGGGTCCTTTAAAAAAATAAAAAAAAGGACACTTTCTTCGCGACCTTAACTTAAAGTATATTTGCTTTTCGTGGCGTACTTACTCCAAAAAAGACGACCATTTGGCCGAGGACAAGAGCTGCTCTGTGCCTTCGATCACATTTTCCTGGAATAAAATCTTAAGATGCATGGAAGAGGGTCCTGGCGCGGCGAAGGGTCCCCAATATTTGGATAATAAAATTCAGGAAAGAAAGACGCCAACGATAAACAGTGAGAGCTGCGCGGTTACATTCGTCTTCTCTAATTGTTCATTTCCGCTTCAAGTACTTTTCGCGATTCTTTTATTCGTTGTTCGATTTTCTCATAAGGAGAAGTCCTTCAGATGAAGAAGGTATCTTTTGAGCGAACAAGGAGTTCGTCTTCGAGGATAAGATGACGACAGGGTTGAAATTCTTCCAGCGAAAGAAGCTAGCTCCACTTTGATAGTCGAACTTATTCGATTTTATTAAAGTAATTGTCGACTCTGACTTCAAATAATCGCTAGCAATTCTTAGAATGTCCTCTTTATCCAAACGCCTCAACCATTTCCCGGAATTCATTTCTTATTGAAATTTTCTGACAATAGAGTAGAAGATTATCCCTCGTTTGCTTTAATGGAACCCGAATTAAAATCTTCGAAATAAATTAGATTGATATACCAGATTAAGTTTTTATTATTTTGGTAATCCATACTTTAATGTGTTTTCCAAAGTTTAAAAATTTGTTTTATCTTTTACAATCAGTAGTTTTTTCTAGTCTTAAATATTTTTAATTTTCTAGCCTTCAATATTAACTAATAAAAACTTAAAATGTTTTTAACTAAGAAAAAATTACTTCGGGATGAAGAGGATTTTTTATTTTCTCAATTTGTTAATAAACGGAAACATATTTTTACCTTAAATAGCAGAGTCAAAATAAACATTGGTTCCTAACGGTGACCTTACATAACTTTATAGTTCATTTTTAATCTCTTGTTATTTATGAATTTACATTACTTTAATTTTTTGATTCAATAGCATTTCAAACTAATTATCTTAAAATTCTTTTAGTCTTTTCCCAAACTCTTTGAACCAACAAAGTTAAAATTTTTTTATTTTAAGGTTGTTCTTTCAATTTGAAAATTTTATGTAATTTCTGAGTCCGCCTTTGATAATTTTTCGAAAATGCAAAACTTTCCTCAGAGTGCAACAGAAGACGACACTTTTCGGCAAAAATTTTTCAAAGAGGTAATAGAATCTGTTCACGAAAAGAGAAATTTTTAAAACCAAATTGAGCTTCGTTCTCAAAAAAAAAAAAATGGAATAGAAAAATAGTGAACCACAGGCAAAGTTTTTGTAGTATAAATTTAATAATGGAGACACCTCATAAGCATGGCAGCACTGTGACGTCATCTGCGAGTATAAAACTTTCTTGTACTATTTGTGCTTGGGGGAAAGATTCAGGTGGAAAAGTGGGGTAGTATTTTCCTTATCTATTTTTTTTTTGTGCTTCTGGAAGAAATTGAAAGTTTCCCAGAACACCTTGTTCCGGCTCAATAAAAGTTTTTGCATTAAAGACACAAGATTGAATCGGTGAGTAACTAGCACCTGAACTTTTTCGAAGTTGCACCTGCATAGGGCAATTTTCAAAAATGTCGTTAAGCGAACAAAAATGTTTCTTCGCCGATGAACCTCGATTTACCTGGTCTACCATCACTTTTCCAATTTCACCCACTAAAGAGTTTCTTTTAAAGTCTTCGAACAAAATATATTCAAGAAATGCTAAAGTCGTTCAAGTTTCCATGAGATTGATTGCCGTGTCGGATAACTCTAGTCATCCGGGGAATGGAGCTAGTACTCACGCTCACTTGAACTGAGCGAAAATTTTGATTGATGCAATTGCAGAAGGTTTTATTGCCCTTTTCATGACCCCATCGGGGGGAGCACTTACCCGGAGCAATGGTGCTCAACAAGAGAATAATTAGGTACCTAACGCCTTAATGCCTTAATCACCTGAGAATCATGAAATACCCCTCGGGCCGAGGGCCCTTTCACCGCAGCAGAGGAATCCTAGCAACTATAGACCTCTAGCCCTTTTATAGCAGCGGCAGGGGGTGTTAATTAAAAATCCTTTCAAATGCTCGAAATAGCCGCGCTCTGTTTGCAGCAACATCCATTACCATAACCGGGGCCGTTTTGAGTTCATTTCGTCTGCATAATTGCGATCCGAGCATGGTTATGGTCGGACGATGCGGAGCCCAGAAGGGGGCTCCCCGGCAAAGTAGCATAAGTATCGCGAGCACCGCGTGGAACCACGACCCCAAGGGCTATTTTTCATCCAGAACCCTTTTCACGCCAGCAGGCGTTTTTTTTTTTTTTCTTTTTTCCAGCCGCGAAGCATTTGCATTTAATAAATATTTAAGGAATCTGAGATTAGTGCACTTCAAATGCGCCGCGCAGGTGGATGCATACGCCTTAATGTGGTGCGCTACTGTACCCATTCACTCGAACTTCATCTCACCATTTACCCACCGAGGGCACTGGCCCCATATTTTACCCATATTTTAGCCGCATGGCTAACATAATTCAAATTAAGCCCTCACCTCGATGCTTCTGCCTTAATTTACTCACTCTAATTGAAAGCGCGCATAAGTGAAGTACCTGAGCACGGCCTTGCGATGCTTTCCTCAACCGTAAATGATCCTGGAAGGAATGCTCGGAATACTTCCCAAAGAATGCAGTTCAGGCACCTGCATGGTAAATGCGAATGAAGAACTTCCTCGGGCAGCGTTTGGTATTTCACATTTCGTTAAGGAAAATTTAAATGAATAAATTGTCAGAAAATGTGAATCCATTTTCTCAAATAACTGAAAGTCAATCATAATTAGGTTCATTCTCCATACTATCTCTTACTTCCGCAATGTTGAAATTTCCATAAACATTTAGAATTTTAGTTAAATTCAATCAAATTTCTAATTAATTTGATTTTCAATGAAAACCGGCAAGTAACTGTTCGAATCATTCTTTCTCTCAGTCATAGAATGGGTTTCATATTTAGTTCATTTAGTGAGAAGAGTTTTTTAATAAAACATTTCCAAAGAATTCGAGATTAAAATTGGTCATTTTAAAAGCTTTAATTTTATATGTTGAAATGAAAGAACGCAACTTATTTTTTATTAACAAAAACGTGATTCATCGAATTAAAAACCAACTTAAGTTTAATGTAACGAATTTTTAACTCTTTCAAAGGCCCACTCTTTGCAAGCACTTCCGAGATAAATTCACTGAATATAATCATGAAACAAAGTCTTACTAGCAGAATAAATATGAATTATGTTTTAAAGCATCAATTTACCAAGAAAGGTTAATAAGCTTTTCCGAAATCAGAAACATACTTCATTTACCTTTATCAAATGAAATATAAGATTTACGAAATTCAAATTAAATTTTAAGCAGCATCCGCCCTTCCAAGGCTTAATTTTATTTCTAGAGCTTAACAATTTCTCATTTTGATCTACTTAAACGATCCCATTTATAGGCTAAGGTTGCAGAACGCTATTTATAGTAACCCATTTACCTTGGGTCTAGTCTTCTGCAATATTTCCTAACCTCAGGAGAGTTTTGATCGGAAAATTTTAAATTACAATACTTACGATGAAATCCGAGGAATTAAGTAAGCTGGTTCTCTAGAGGGGTTTAGCATCCAACAGAGGCCACAAATTTCGTGGCCCATAAATAAAATTATAAAATTTCAAGAGGGTTCCAATGACTGTTCAACTTCTCCCAGATGTTTCTATAGTCATGCCATTCAGTCCCATTCCGCGAGATTTTTAGGCAACCTTTTGCGAGTTGTAAACCTCCTGAGAAACGCTAAACTGCAAAACGTTTGTACAATTTCAACCTGTACCAGCTCATGGAAATTATTTACTCTCCCAGGAAGATAAGTCCCTCGGGAACATCCAGCCATTCGGGTCCTTGTTGGTGCTGCTGCTGCCACTGCTGCTGCACCAGAGCGCATCCCGTTCCTGGAAGATTTCCAGGAAGTTTTGCAAGTGCTTATTTAAGTTTGCTGCACTCTTGGCCCGAATCGGTGGATCAGTTCTAGCAATTTTTATCTAGTGGTTCTGGTGAAATTGACTCAATGAAAATTCCTTAAGGACGGGAACCGGGGTAGAGAGCTCGAAATGAGCCTTAAAGCTGCCCTTAAAGCCCTTCCGATTTTGCAGAAAGCATCCAGATTTTGCTAACACTGCAAATGAGGGGTATAAAGGAGATCAGTGCAGCTCTTATGTGAACGAATATTTCCAGCTGCATTTTCCAATGCAGATCCCCATCCTAATCCCATTCGTAGCGAATGGATCCTGATGGGGCTCACCATTCCCTCAGGACCCTACAGGAAGCCGTTAATTGAATTTTATCGCTCTCAATTGCCTCGAAATTGCTGATGTTGTGCTAATGTTCCATGGCGCTACAAAATAGGACCGAGTCCGGTCACCCTGTCCCGGCAACAACACAATTGTTGTTCGCCACTTGAGGCGATGAAAGGGGCTACTAAAGGAGCAAAATAAGAAGAAAAAATATATAATAAAAATTGAAAAATAAGCGAACCCGCCCCAGAAGAAAGGAATTGAAATTTCCAATATGTGACTTGGCCGGGCCCCAAACTCCGGATTCGTATTGATTTTAAAGATTGTTCACTTCTGGCTGCATCCGCAGTGCCGCGTCCATGTCTTGAATCCAAAAGCTAAAGTGTTGAACATTTTCTATTAAATTGCACTTCGCTCTGTTGTATGCATTCCGTCGGGGACGTGCACAATTTTCCGCGAAGGATTTTTATATAACACGCTGTTTGTAAACCATCACGGGCAACACAACGTACAAATAAATTCCTTTTTATCAACACTGTCGGAATACAGCGCCCTGGAGACTGAAAGAATCCCTGAATCGGATTATCCTGGTTCCGGATGGACCGGTACTGCTGCGTCTCGTCATCGCGAATTGTTAATAATACTCCTGTGCAGATGAGATGTAATAAAAGTGCAATTTTACAAATTGCAATTCTTTTCTGTAGTTCAATGCTCTATATATAAACGATTTTAGCAATTTATGCAAAATCTACGGAAATAATTCTAAAAGCTTCGCCTATTGTTAAACATTTAATTTAAGTGATGCAAATATATATCTATACGGGCACGGTAGACATCTGCAGGTTATTAATTAAAAGGTTATACAATATATAGAATAGAAATGCATATGTGTAATATAATGAGTGGAAAGGTGTTATAATATATTTTTAAAATTGAATAATTTTAAAAATGCAGTCATAACCATGTTTTTCGCTACAGGTTGGAAATTTTTTATGTCGTTACCTCTTTTGAGTTTTTGAGAATTAACAACTTATTTGGGTATTTTACCTCAGATGAAATTTGAAATTAATAAAAAAATTTTTAAAAAGAATTTAAAAAATTGTTTTTATACGAATTTTTCTCACTTGGGGGCATATGAAAAGAAGTAGCTATTAACAAAACCATTGTAATAAAAAAATAATAATGTCCATTTTGAACCGCCTGTTTAATATTTCTCCATAAAAATTCGTTAGTCCGGTGAATATAACTGAAATTACCCTAGGGAATAATTCTAATTTTAAAGAATAAAATGAAACAATTACGTGCCTCTTTTGTAACTAAAATCAAAGGTCAATTTTTCTAGGTTGTTAACCTTTTTAAGAAATTTTGGAAGCCTACAAATTATCACAGAAAAAGAAACCTTACCCTAAAAGCATTTGACTCTCCAGGGACCGAGTCAACAGTTTCATTAATTTCGATTCATTCCCGCCCAACCCTCGTTCCCAGACCCGCTCATATATTATTTCTAGCGAAAAAGGACCACCGGCTGGGTAAATCCCTTTAGTGGATATTAAGCCCTGGTACCTGTCCGTACAGAATCCATTAAGGCACCTATGAACCATTAATCTTACGACTCTCATGACCACTAAACTTGCACTTGAGCTCAGCGAAATGAGCTCTTACCCCAAACCCAGAAAACTTTTTGGGCCGATGTAATTTCTGCTTGGAACTCTATACTGACTAGAGGATGGGTGAATTAACACCATTCCTTCGCCGACATTCCCTAGACACCACGCCATCTACCGAATGAATGCACAATTAAATCGGGAGCAATTAAAGGGAGGGGTAAGGGGGAAAAAACTAATTGGGCACAAAAATTCCGTCCATGAAACTTCTTAAACAAGTTGGGTCAAGAAGTCCCCTCCGGATGGATGTAAGATGAACACTGTGAGCAACGCAGCTTCCACATGGTGGCGCTTTAAGAAATACAGGGACTAAGGACTAGGAACTAGGGACTATGGGACTGGGGCTTTGGGGCTACTCCATGCCACTGGAGGCTATTTGCGCACTGTCAAAGTCAGTCAAATCGTCGAGGGAAGAAAACAGGGCAAAAAAATAAAAATTTAGTTTTATTGTCCCCGAAAGAAAAACTGGTTCGGAGCACATTTGATGCTTCTCACTTCGATGGTACTAAAACCAAACAGCCTACGGAGGTCCTTTGCTTCCTGGAAGGGATTTCCTCGTGCGTACCAAACGACACTACAGATACACTCCCCCTGGCGGAAAGGGCCGAAAGGGGAAGACATTAGTTTACAGAGACCATACAATACGATTTTATAGGCGCCAGACAGGACATAAAGTTTTACAGCGAGGCTATGCCACCGCAGGACGTTTAAAAAAAAAAAAAAGAGAAAAATATCCTTTTGATAATACATGGGTACATGGCGATGTATTACATATGCAGAAGACGAAAATAAAGGGCTTTTTTGGGAGGTTATTGTTACAATAGATCACGCTTAGATGTATGTCGCTAAAACGGGTGTCGAGTAAGGATTTCTCCATTTTTTAGAAAATCCTTTATTTTAGTTTTTGTTACAGCACCGTCTACTACTTCTCTATTCTCTTTTATAAAATTTATAATTATACAATAGAGGTGTTTTTGGGGCTTCATTTAACATCTTCGTCAGGGTACCTGTGTTATTTTCTGTTAAAATTTCAGGTCAGTTACAAAATCCAACTAGCTATTTTATGTAATGTGGACTTTATAAAATTGAAAATTGATTAAGATATTCAAATTGCATACTATAAAAAATATAGTAAATTTAGTTTTATAACTTATAATTTATTTTAAAATAATTTTATCCCTCATTATAACTGCAGAAAATTACAAATACTCCAAAGTATCGCAATCTAACGCGGACTGGAAATAACTAAAGCAACTCTGTGGCAATTCAACGATTTTATAAAAAGGGTTTAAAACTAAAAGGAAAGTATTATTTAAACAAGACTTATAAAAAGAAATTGAAATTGCCAGCACTGTGAACAAATGACATAAAAGTTGGGCGCCCCCGTAATAGAGGATGCTCTTGTTATCTGCGAAATAAATAAAAATCCTTTTGTGTCATCAGTTGAAATTTTAAAAAGGAAGAGATACAATTAAATGTTACTAATAAGAAAATAAAAAATCGGTCCGTCATTTAAGCTATAGTAATATTCACGAAAAATCAACAGGCTAGGAATAAGAATTTAATCTACTTATAATAACTCCAAGATTTTTAAAGGTTTCTTATTTAAATTATGCCCCAAAATATCTTTAAAGTTTTTTGATAAAACAACTACAAAAAAGGCGGGATATTGCCAAAAGATATTCAAGTTCGTAAAATTTTTTCTTCCTAGGGCGTTGACTTAAATTCATAAAGGGTTTTTTTCCATTGAGTTCCCTCTCGAAAAGTGCCCAACAAGTTTTCCCCCGAGGAAGTCAAGTGAAACCTTGTTGCACATTGTTTCAAAGAAACCTCGTTGGGTGTTAACGCCTGCAACACCCCCGAGCCCGACAGGAATCGTAATCTATTTTCTTCCCTGAATTCTGCCATTAAATCTCCGCCATCCCCTGGTGGAGTAATCCCATAAGAACCACGCCCGAGGAAAGCCACTAAATCCTAATTGCACTTTCCGAGGGCTGGTTGCAACGTGTCCTTAAGTCTCCTGGAAAACAAGAAACAAAAAAGGGGCGAGTTGGGATGCGGTTTGTTAGGTTAGGCCGTCACCGCGGCGCGGTGCAAAAATTCCATTAGACAAGTGATAATATTAAATTTTTGTCCAGAGAAAAATTTTATGAACTTTCCGGTATAAATCAGGACCCTTCCACGTCGTTAACTTCTGCAGTTTTCGATAAATCCCCCGATGTAAGCAGGATGCAGCCGGAGCGGGGAAATCGATAGTGCAAGGGATATATCCGTTAACGGATCATTGATCACTATTAGAGCTCCTTTCTTCATCAGCGCGTCTCCTCCTTGGGAGCGCCAGGGATCCGGGACCGGGACCGGGAGTGATTAATGTCCCTACACATTTTCACGGCGGTAAGCACTTGCTGGAGCCCGAGAGGTTCCTGGGCCACTGTGCGGCTCCAAATCGCAAGATAATCAGCAAGGACAGCCCCCTGAGCCCTTCCAGGGAATGTGGAGGCGCCCTGGTCTCTCTACCCGAACTGTTGATTTGCAAATTCGGCAGAGGCGAACACGATGAATCTTTGTAATGCGATTTTTTAGCAACAAATTTTCCCTGCTACATCTGCAGAATTTCAGAGGTGGAAAAAGGGCTGAAGATTGATTGTAAATTTGATTTTTTCTGAAATTTTCTTATTTATATTTAATTCTTCTTTTTAGGAAAAAAAAAACGTGCCTTAAAACTCATTTCCACGATGTAATCAGTCTTAAAGTTAAAGTAAAGTAAGAATGAATTTTTAGAAAATTGAGGAACATAAATTTCCAATCTTAGCCTTTCCCAATAAATACTGTCTGAGGATTACGAAGAATATTCGTTATAAGCAAAAATCTATTTAGAATATGTACTATAAATCGTCAAATGTATAAATAGTATTAAAATGTCAAGCAGTGTATTTTGCAGTAAGATAAATAATCTTAACCTTTAAAAATACATTTGACTTACATGAAATCATTTCAGCATAAAAATCGTTCAAAAGTAATTTTAAACTGAACATGAATTCTTTTGAGAAATGGCGACACAGCGTGGGTGCTTCATTAATCTCATTTTTAAATTTGTTCGAAACCAACATAAATATTTAGCATCTAACCAAATTTTTTTTTACACCTGAAAAATGTTGGAAATGAAAAGGTGATTGATTCTAAATTGACTTGTTGTGTATTATATAATTTTATTTTATTTTTGGAAAAGCAAAGTTCTCAACGAGATATTCTCAGAGTTTTTCTCGAGTGGGACAAAAGTGGTATTGGCTTACTTTGCAAAAACAAAAGTTTTTGAGCCCCATCCAGCAAGGCTCAGGAACAACAGGCAAAGGGAAAAATTTACAATTCACTCAATAACTTCGCAGGGCACATACCACGCCTTCTTAGTGGGAAATCCTTGCAAATTTCACAGTTTTCAAATACTCTAAGGAGCTGGCCTCCACCTGTCCTCGCGATGATTGTGAAATTCCCTTTTCCTCCTAAAAGAGATGCTTATTATTCATCCCGAAGTTTTCTTGCAATTTTCCTTTTGAGTAATTTCCTTTGAAGTAAAACGCCCCCTCTGAGCAATTCTTTATATAGAAACCGCCACCCCCGCTCCCTCAGGATGATAATTCAATTTATCCTTGACGTCTTGGGCTTTCGGGGAGCTCCACGGAAATCCGCTTCAAATCCGTGGCATCGAATCAGTGCCTGGAACCGCAGGATTTTATTTATTTTTTTTTCACAAAATACATGGAACAAAAATAAAAAATAAAAAAATATTCTGAAAAGAAAAAATTTAATTTGCCGCAATCATCCCGCCATGTGTGTGTGTGATTGAAAATCCTCTGGGCAAAAAAGGCTTGGGAAGAAGCAATCAAGGTGAAGCGATTCGGGAAGAAAGGGGAACACCTCCGCAGAGCTCCAATTTTGACTTTCTGGCAGGTTTACTGGAAGCCGAATCTTCCGAGAAGTGGAAAGTAAAATTTAATAATTTATTAGATTGAAAACTTCTGTGAATAATTTTAATAGTCACTTTAAGGCATTAGACCAGTGTAAAGTTGGAAAAATATCATAGTTACTTTAGGACATTTCTACGAAAAATCGATAAAATTTGAAATTTTGTATAGGAAGTAACTAAGGTTTGAGGAATAGAATAAGAAATTAATTAAAAAATTAATTAATCAATTATACAGCGATGTCTGCAGGCAATGCCGATTCCAAAATGGGGTCTTTTTATAAAACCGTTTTTGCGGTGTAAAGAATTCAAAAACTTTGATAAAGAAACAAAATGGCGGATATTAAAAAAAAAATTTATAAATTTCTACGAAATCTTCCGTAGAAAATTGTTGATAACACAAAAAGTTGGTATATGTGATATTAGTACAAAAAACGTCTACGTAAGTAAGAGGAAAATCACAATGTAGATTGATGTTTTTTTCTTGTAAAAGGTTAATTTTTTATTTAATTATAGTAAGGTTAGACCTCAGTTAATTAATGTACAAAATTTGAAACAAATTGGTGTACCGATGTTTCGTAGAAAAATTCTAAACAAGCGGTGATATTTTTCCAACTTTATACTGGTATAATGCCTCGAGGTCCACGTGCAAATCTTGTTGAGCTTATCCCGAAATTTGCATAGTATCACAACTTTATATAACTTATAACAAGGGGCAATTTTAATTAGGGCAGCTGGACAGCAATAACTCTTCCTCCATCCGACTAAAACGCGAAAAAATTGTTATCCCCTTAGTTTAAAATAAAAAAAAAAAGTCCCACCATCCCTTGATTCGCATAAATAATTCACCAGAAACCTCTAGAGCAGCGAGAAATTCTAGAGCACGTGATAAAGCATGAACTTAGTGATTCCCACAGCAATCAAAATTAATGGACACGTAATAAAAAAAAATGTAGGTGCAACTGCAGCCCCATCCATTCGTAGGGATGGACCAGAATCCGCAGGGACAAGGGACAATTTTTTAATTTTTTTTTTTTATTTTCCTAGTTCATCTTATCCGCCAAATCGCCGCCGTCTGACATGAAAAATTACACAAACATTTTCGTGATTATTTAGAGCCAAAATCTGTCAGGTCGTGCACAAAAGGCGGCCGGTTTTAGGGGGATGGCCGGTGGCCAGGAAACCCGGACAGGCTCGGCCCCAATAAATTAACGTAACCTACAACCGCCACACGATGCACTCCTGTTTTTATCCCGCGGGACAACCACGACTCTGTGACGAGCCAGTAGAGACCCATGGACGAAAACTCGTCCTGTTTCGAACACGAGTACGTGACAAAAAACTTAAAAATTAACATGATTTATTTGAAATTCTATTTAAAATCAGTGCCACAGCATATTTCCTTACCTATTCATGAGCACTCGCCAAAACACTTCATTAAGCATCACAGAACGTGCCCTTTTTCGTGATTGTTGTCCATTGTACTCATCTACGGACGTCACTTTTGTTTTTAAAAAAATTCAGGACAAAGATAATTTAAATAAGAAGAAATCGGCACCAAATATAAAATAAATTTTAATATCATCTTTTAAAAAATTCCCATTTTTATCAGGATTACAAGGAATTACATTTTTGACCACACAATTAATTCCGCTCAAAAGTAGTTCCGACGATCATTTTCGATTCGATAATAATAATTGTATACTGAAAATAGTTATAACCATAGGTACCGACTTTCAAGTTACACTGTTATATTATTTTTGTTTTCATTTTTCATGTTGAATTTCGAAATTACGACAGTAAATTTAAATTCAACTACCTCAAAAAACCATACGTAACTATTTTTTTGAAGAAGATACTAAACTTGAGCACCTTCATTTTCTAAAAAAATATTGCATGGGAACTAATTGATTCTAGTAACTAATCTTAGATTAGCTCATTAAAAAATGTTTACTTGATTTGAGGTGTTTGTTTATACTAGAGCCTGTTCAGTGAGAATTTGGAGTAGTAAATTTTTATTTTTAGGTATACATTAAAGTCTCTAATCAAAACTTTTTCCAAAGAAAAGTTTTAAATTTTAAGTCAACCTGAGATGGCACGTTGCCCGGCTAAATTAGCCGCTAGGACAGGTTCAGTAAGCAATGGGGCCAAGAGGAGACTCCTGATAGCTTTTATTGAATACTGATGCCTCCTCGTCCAGAGGTGATTTAAACGGGCACAATCCTCTCAATCTGCGGTGCTGTGATTTGATGGCCAATTTATAAGCTGATTCGAGCCCCACCCCCGTTTCGTGGTTTCGTATTCAAATCACGTCCTGCCGGCCAAGCAAATGGAAGGAAGTGATCGAATCGCCCGGGATGTTTCATTACAACATAATCAGAAATATGTTGAAAGTGGTCCTTCCGCCAGCCCATTTTGTATTCTGGGCACACGATGCGGCCAAATGGCCCGAATGAGCCAGAAAATTACAATGGCATTACACGAGTTACTTAGCCTATACCTCGGCCAGCTTACGTGTTTTAGGGACTCCTCGGCCTGGATGGGGATTAAAACTTTCTTCTTTGGGCTCTACAGAAAATTTTTGAGTCATTTTCGAAGAGGTCCTTGGGCCTGCAGAACGAACCTGTTGGGGTGATGGCCATTAAATTTTGTACTCGGACCCGGTTAAGGTGAATTTGATAATCCCGGCCGGATACCGGCCGATGTCCTTTCTCCATGAGTAAAGTTTCTGGAATTGGCCAAAAGTGCGGACGAGTCCCCTGAATAAATAAATTCCCCCAGCCGGACGGACACACAGGTGACATATTGGGACCAAAAGGATTTGCGACCTGAATCATAACAAATCTGCGGCTGCCGCTTGCAATCTGCCTCTTGCCACTGGGGCCCTCATTGGCTAAGCAAAAATTTTTAGCGAGATATTTCGAGCCAAAAAATTTTCCCATGTGTTCGCTACAAAATCAGAAATTTTTTTTTCATCCCAGTTTTCTCTCTGTATATGCCACAAGTACGGGACAAAATTCGGGCTCTACCTGTGATATCATTTCAATAAATTTGGCAGTAGATCGGATTTAGTCTGGCTAAAGTCAGACTAAAACCCTATGTCCTGGCAACTAATTTCTACCGTCAGAGGAAATCAAATCCGTCCGAAAACTCTGAAATTCCATTTTGGGGGCACCGCATCACCAGCCACCCGGTGACATCCGGACTTTGGTTCATCAAATTTATTGAAGTTGCCATTTATACGTCGAAGGCCGGATTTCTTTGATTTATGGATTTACACGGTCCCCCGAACTGGTTGACTGAATTCGACGGCACGCCGGAGATAAGGCGCCCGTGCGATTTAGTACATATCAATCGAACTATATTTATAGGTTGTACTGGGCTTTAGTCTCTTTACGTAGCCTACACTGAGATCCCAATATTCCCTCGGGTAAAATTTTCAAATACGTTCTCGTCACGAGATGTTTTCGCGATTTATTTATTTCGTCCTTTTATTTATACATATGTACATATATAAGGGATATTTCACCATTCGCATCACGTATAAAAGGGATTTCTAATAATGTGGGACATGAGAGAATTCAGGCCCTTTTTTCCCCACCCAGAACCCTAAGGGATTTTTAGCTTGCTTTTCAACTGGGCACTATGATGATCCTGATGCTAAAACACTGGAGCTGCATTCAGAAAACTCTTGCCTGTAAAGTCCTGCTCTCATAAAATATTGCCATATAGCCCTTTTATTTTTCCTCCTAAGAGGCTTCTATCAGCTTAAGCACAATGGGGATACAGTCCGCGAATTGTTGCAGCACTGCTCCTAGATTTTATCCTATTTCGTCCATTGTAAACTTTACGCGGTTTCGTCAAGTACTTTAGCTTAACACCGCGCAGATTTTACTCTTCCATTTTTTTATGATGCTCACTGGTAAAAACTGGAAAACTCAAATGAAGTTGGGGTTTTAAAAAATGTTTTTCAGTTGGAGTACGGAACTAAGTAACGAAAAAGCATCCTATGGGTTTTTCAAAAACTAATCAAATATCAATAAGGATTTAGAAATTGACAAAGCGATAAATTAATTATTTTTTCTGTAATGAAAAACCAAACAATCATTTAAACTGGTCAAACCAAGTTTT
Source organism: Machimus atricapillus (assembly GCA_933228815.1). NCBI lineage: Eukaryota > Metazoa > Arthropoda > Insecta > Diptera > Asilidae > Machimus > Machimus atricapillus. Next base: position 13,346,098 of record OW121785.1, read on the forward strand.
TCTGCAAAAAAATTGGAAATCATTTCTAGGTGTTTTTCTGCAGATTACTAATTCATAAATGAAAATAGTCAATCAACTCCCATTTTCGAGAAAAATAGGATTAAAAACTACAAAATGACAATTTATCAAAGCTTCTACAAAGTAACGAATTTATCCAGAAGCTTATAATGCTACTCAAATGATAGCTGAAATCTTAAGCTAAATATTACATATCATCCTACAAAATTTAAAACATTTCGAAATATCAGTGAATTTTACTTTTCTGCCATAAACTGATTATTTCATATGGCGAATACGGCAGACTTGGGCAAATATTCATTCGAATAAATTCATGAATAATAGATAAATTTCATGATTTCATTCTCGGATGACGAATAAAGCGTTATTCGAATAAATCACTTATTTACTATCCGTTTATCCGTTATTCGCGGTATTCGTCTTTCGGTTATTCTTTATTCGGGTATACATTGTTTCGTCATTCAGTTATTGTTCATTACTCGGTTATTATTTAATTAGTAGTAGTTCTATTTGCTTTTAGAATTGTTTACATCATTGGATGTGTGTATTTGCAATTTAATCGCTTCATTTTAACTTATGAAAGGATTAGTTGAGGGAGTGTTACGAAAAGGTACATTGATTTCGAAAATAAAAATTAAAAGAAACATCAGAAAATTTCTTTGAATTTTTGTAGTTCGAGCAAAACTCATCGCAAACAAAAATTGCGTTAATAAGTCTGTTAAATTTTATTTTATGTAGATAAAGCAACCAATAATTTTGAATATAATAAAATATTCTTTTCTTTAATTTTATGTAGATCATCGAAATACGTAGGAGAAAACTCCTTCTTAATTATGATAATTTTATAAAAATGCTTATCTTTTGTTTTCCTTTCTGTTCATTAAATTTTCCAACATTCCTTGGGAAACTGTGGCATTACACTGATCAATAATTTGAAATGTTGCAAAATAATTGAGGCGTGCTAAATTTTTGTCTGACAACAGAAAAACCACAATAGAAAATAAATTGAAATCAATAAAAAAATAAGAAAGACATTTGCGTTCCTTCGTCATTCGGGTAGGTACTGTAACTGATGTCCTTTACCCAGGACTAAGAAATTTTTCGATAGAGCCCGCTTAAGACATTTTTAATAAGTCGAATGTCCTCCCCGAACGAAAGACAACCCCACAAAACAGGGAAAAAGTTGGTCCTGCTCAATTCCGAAGGAACTTTTCTGGAGCGGGTATGATTCGGGCACAACCGCCGTCGTGGTCCCTGGGCCCTACATTGTTAGCTTCTAAAGAACGCTCGTTTTATATTGAAAATGACAGCTATTCTTGAATAGTCCTGCCGGCATTCAATTCTCTGCCTAATTTGCATGTTTATTCCGAGCAGGAAAGTTTCCCCAAGAGAAGTGTTATAGCCGTCGTGTATTAATCCATTGTGAGCGGTTATAGCGCTCCTCCTCCGGGTGTCCCGGCGAACATCTGCGATATGGTCCTATTCCATAGTTGCTTCAATCACAAGATGAAAACATTTTCAAAAGACGTCTTATGTCTCCCCTTTCTTTGGATGCTTTCTTTTTCTTATTCATGCTATTTATTTTTTTGGTATTTTTATAAAAATGAATGGAGACATTCAGCACGATGGACCATTACTGGGTATTTTATTCGTGGGAGTAGCCCAGACCATGGTCCTGGCTATGTGTGCTGGAATATCTGCGCGAACTTGGTTTATTGACCCAATTCTCGGAAACCGGAATTCCCTAAATGGATTAAAGCTCGGAATTCAAGGAAATTTCCCGATAGGACTCTACGAAAATTTAATGGTACGGGAAGACCGAAAAAATATGTCACTGTCCACTGGTTTGGGTCCATGTGCGAAACCGGCTTAATTAACTTATCCCAGCAGTGTCATGGTCCATCGGACAGAAAATATATGGCATCCGCACCAGAAAGATTATTTATCTTCCCTCTTAGAGGTTTCTTTTTACTATAAATTAAATAGAAATTGGCTGTTGCCATCTACCAGAGATACTTTTTTGATCTTGAGAATTCGGGAAAATAAGCTAACTACACCGAATTTTTATTGAACCCATGTATATTTACCAAAATCATCTCCCAATAAAGTAGAATATAATTTGAACCTTTCAGAAATAAATTTTGAGGTCGAGGATAGATGGCCACTCATACCGATATTAATAAAATCGTCAGAATTCGAACCATCTCTTTTAACTTCACTGGTCAAAATGATTGACTCTGTTTAATTTTTCGTTTAACTTTTGATATGTACATACATAAATAAATTTACTAATTAATATGAGAAATAAGCGCTAGAGATAGAAAAATAATTCTGATACGTAAACCATCAAAAATTTATATTATAGACAATTTATAACTACATAGTTAGTTATCCTCTAATAATAAGTAAATGTTTTTGAATAAGAGTAAAATAAAAATGAGAAGGTCTGCGGCAAATTTACTCATTTGAAGCATGTTGCTTTTTGTCAAAATATGTATGTTTATTCAAATTATCTTCTCAAAGTGTTATTAAATCAAATTGGATGCTTTTACGTTTTTGATTAAATTCTTTACATTTTCATTTTAAATATTTATATAAATTTAAAAAAAATGATGCTTTAAAAATACTCTCTGGCTATAATCTCTTCTCAATTTTATCTGAGTAGAACTGTTCTAATTTTTATGAAGCTACAATTTTAACTCAATTTCTTTATTGAATGAAAACCCTATGGTTTTTCTCACTTTTAGATGAATTTTTCTCTTACTGCGATGGTTCTAGATGAATGACTACTCTGAACCACTCTAGAATTTTTATTTTAATTAAATGAAAGAAGACACCGCGAAAGTTATAGACCTAATTCAAAAGTTGTAGGTATAGTCAAAAAAATCTCAATTTTGAAATTAAGGATAATAGAAGCAAACTTAAACTATAACTAGTATAAATTTCGTACTAATATGAGAAGAATTTCACTTCCTTTTTCGGAGTCTGGATGTGATCTTAACAATTTGTTGAAGAGTGGACACGTGCATTTATTAGCTCTAAATTTACCGCAGGAACTCCAATTTCGTTCCTGTTGTTTTTTGATGTGGGAGAAGTTTGGGGAAAATGCCCAGGAGTTGATGGAGCATGAAACCGAGTTGTAGTCTTAGCCAATCGGACAAATAAACTCAAGAAGGCAAATAATCTTCGAAGGCTGACCCTTCTTCTCCCGGTGAGGAGGAAACGAAGGAGTCCCTAACCAAATAGAGCCGGTAACTGGCCACTGCCGTGTCCAGGACTAATCAATTTCACCTCTTGCGTCGCCGCCGCCGGGAACCTTGGAGCAACAAGTGAGGAGAGGGTACAGTCATAACCAACTGGGATTTTCCGCATCCCTAAGGAAAACACTCGACGAATTTCCTCGCCGGAACTGTGGTCGATTCCTTCTTTTTTCCAGCCGAAGAATTTGTTGACACAACTGAAATTATTGATTTGTTTGAGATTCCCCTGTTGAATTAAAGATTTGTCGATGGTTGTGCCCGACGCTCCCGGAAATTGAGGCATGGGAAAAATAACAAGTGCTGAGGAGCCGTACACCTTTGTCCCCTTCCTCCAGGAGACAACCGGAACTTGGGCTGCTTGCTGCTCATATTCCTGGCAGTGCCCCAGAGGCGTTCGGGTGAGCTCCAGGTAAAAGAAAAAAAAAATGAACGACGAAAATAAAAATCTTTGCCTAGCCAGAGAAAGTCGTAGAAAGAAGGGTCCACATCCCGAAGGAGCCCTCCAGCTGGAAGGTAGCCCCCTCCAGGTTAGGGCGATGTGTGTGGCACTTGTTAGTGAAAGAGTCGATGTAACGAGCAGGGACTCATTAGATCGATTCCTCTTCAAAGTCTTTCAAAAATATTTTTTTTCTATGATTGCTCTACTCGCCAATCATCCCCCGGTAACCTGGACTAACTTTTTGAAGGACAGGGTCAATCCCAATCCCACTTGTGGTGTTTGCTAGATATCTCTTAATCCAATTTATCACCGTCGACGACGTCGTCGGTGAGTCTGCTTAATTTTTTCAAACCCTCCTCACTTCACTGATTATAATTTTCCGGGAATTTCAATTTGATGAAAACCGGCCCAGTAATTTTCGAATAAGTCACGTTTTCGGACGCCTAATTTATGGGGAATTATATTTTCTTCCACAGCCACCGCGAGGAGGGTTCTTTCCGCGCGCGCTGAAATTAACGCGCATATCCGTCAGAAGTTTGCAAACTTTCCATTTTTATTTTTTTATTTTTGTTTTGGTAATTCCAAACTCATCCCTTTATTCGCGGTATTATTTAAAATTTTTTCAGAAAAAAAAATAAAAATAAATTCGGAATGAATTTTTAATTAAATCAACCTTCGCTGATTTTCGGGATAATTTTTTAAGAAAGCTCCGCGCGTTTCAAACTTGGGTTTGGGGTTCTCCTAGTCTTTATAAACTTTAGACAAACACTTTAAATTTTTTTAAACAACTCGTGTCTGCAAATCGTCTTATTCGTCTATTTAACTTTAACTTTAATATGTTTGATTTAAATTTAATTTTAAGCCTAGATGTTCTTTAAATATTTCAATATATACCCTGATAATAGGCTTTCTAGCAGCAAATACATTTTTGTTTTAACTTCCATATTTGTTTACGTCTTTTAATGACGTTTTGAGTAATTCCTCGGAATTATTTTCAATAGTCGTCTGAAAATTCCAATTTCATATTATTCATATTTTTCGAAAATAGAGCTCACCGCATTTTTCTGCCTAATTTTATATAAGCAAAACAACTTTTGATTCTTGTTATTAAATAAAAAAACTTTATAAGAGTAAAATTTTCGCTGCTTTAAAATAAACTTCAAAGAAAGCATTCTTGTGAAATATCAATTATTTGCAGGCCATCTTAATGCAAAAAAATGGCATCTTTTCCATACTTGAACAGAATAAATAAATTTTCATCCTCCAAACGTTTTCCGAACTTTTGGAGGGAAAAATCAATTCAGCGTACACCCAAAAATTACTCCAATCATATTACCATAATTACACAAAATTACGGACAGATTACGTGATGATGAATACTAATAAATTTTTTGTGCTTATATTCAGAACAAAAATCTTCAATGATTTATGTGCACCGACATGCTCAGTCGCCTCATTTGTAGGGGTCCTTGACTGGCGAAAAATCCACCCCCACTATGTTTTAGGGCTTTGTGTGTTTTATAGGACTCTATTAGGCCGTGCTGCGAGTGGTTGGGAAAAGCCAAGACTTTGGCGAATTTTGGGCGAATAGGAAAAAAGAAGTTGTTTCTTTTTATCCTTATAAATTGGGTGGGGTGTTAACAAGATGTCTTTGCTATTTTTCTTAGCGTTTCCTAATGTTTCCGCCTTTTGTCACAAGACATTACGAGTTTCACTGCTTTCTTGAGACTGTTTTTTCTTTCGGATTTTGTTTTCTCTTGCAAATAAAGCGAATTTCTTTAGTGTAATTGTTGCTTCTTATAATTGAATGCTTTTGCCACCCTACCCAATTTCACCCAGCTTTTTATAGAATCCATACATAAAATTGTTTTCTTTAAGAAATTTAAACCCAAGTATAAAAATATCCAAATTCTGTTTGAACGCCCGTAACGCACCCGGGGTAGTATAGTAGAAGCGTAGTATAGTAGTATAAAAGAAGCGTTTCTCCAAATACATGTTGGCTGCAGCATCAAAATATCTAAAGATCTCGTGTTAGTGTTATTAGTTTGTTCATATATTTCCTAAAAATAATAAAAGTAATTTATTCGCACTTCAACAATAATATTTCAGTATTATTAAATTTTGGTATGCTCACATTAAACCCAATTGACTGTAAATTCCCCATTTTTGTTATTAATCTTTTTTTCTCAGCGTTCGAAAGGTTTTTAACAGCCACTTTACGACCCAACAATCCAAGTCCACGAAGGGCTGTACGAAATCCATAAAGTCGCATCAATCCCTGGATATCATCCATTCACCCTTTGACGACAGAGGACGGGACGAGAACAGCAGTCCCTGGATCATCCATAGGGATAAAAAAAAATAATAATAAAAGACCATAAAGGTAGCATAACTGCCGTTGATTCAATAAACACAGCGCAAACATAAGCCGCTCTGTGAAGAGAAGGCAAAAATATCGAGATTTTATTCTTAAGACATTCTCGCGTGCCGTGCCGTCTTGAGCCTTTAGTAGGCCCGATGAGCACTCTTCACGTATCTTGGCGGTACATAAAAATCGCACAAATCTCAGAAATTGGTGCTGTCGTGCCATTAGTTGAAAATCTTCCCCGCTGATTTTTACTCGTCACGCGAAATTTACCGCGTCGTAGACGACATGGGGAGAGATAACAACTTTTCGTACTAATGTGCCCGTGACGTGACGTGAAACCACGTAGAAATCAGCGAGTCAGATTTTGTCTTTTATACGTTCTTCAAACATTATCTAGGGAATTTCAAATTTCGGTTTTCACCTTAAATGCGCCTCCTGGCTCCAAGATGAGTCTAGAATCAATTTTTCATGCGACAAATGACCCGAAGCAGCTCAAATTGTTCCTACGTAATGAGGGCTAAGCGGGCCTTGAGGAGTCCCTTTAATCACCACTTTGATTGCAGGACGAAAGGAGAGCTTTGTTATGGAAATCTGTTCCTCAGGCGGTGCCAGAAGGACGCCAGGCCAGCGCCAATTTTCTGGAAGCAGTAAACGAGGACAAAAGCTTAAGTGAGATGGATAATAACTTGCAAATTTTCAGTAAATTTTTAATTTTAAATGCAAGTCTGGAAAGTTTTAATTAAACAAAATTTTGGAACCACCAAAAAGATTTCTTTATTCACTTTTATTTAGACATGTGCCTAAAGTTTTACTTATTAAAATAAAAAGAGAAGAATATTAAAAGTATTGAGTATTGATTTAAATTTTAAAACAAGCTATGTAATCTAACATTTTAATTCAAAATCAATTTAAAACATATGAAATTAAATTAAAATGTTGACCATAATATGTCAGCGGTATAAAATTAAAATAGATATCTACTAAATTTGAAACATATTTAAAATTTTATTTTGATTAAATTGATGTATGAATTCAATTTTATTACACTGGTCAACATGGTTTTGCATAAATTGTGAATCTGAAAACGAATTTAATCAAAAAATTTTAATATGTGTTTTTGATAAATAACATGTGATACTTATATTAAATAAATAAAAGTTTCAATGTCAGTTACCCATAAAATTTGATTCGCAGTTTTCTTTAAGTAGATTTTTCATTTGGAGTCAAGTTCTCTAATATGTAGCTGCTCAGGATGAAATGCGAATCTATTAAATTTTAAAATATACTTAGAACGATTTTTCCGCTATATACATACATATATAACAAAGAACGTACCTGTCTTCGGAATAATTTCTTTGATTTTTATTTATTTGGCACTGTTTCTATATTACGCACTAATCAATTTCGATAACATGTCTCAAGTGTAAGTTTCGGTTAACTTGATTTCGATACAAGACGGAATGAATTAAATGTGATATCTATAGGAAGGTTTTTGATTGTGTATAAATTGCAATAAATTAGTCCAATCTAGTTCGATCAAAAGAGGAGTAATTACACTGCGTTATTTAACTGATGATTCTACGAAATCTACCTAAAATGAACGTTTTCCGCGTCCTCCTTTATACATATTTGTATATGTTCAAGATTTTTCTCTTTTTTTTGTTTTCGCTAGAACTCTTAGCCTATATACGAGTATGTACATCTTTTAAGCTGGTATGTGCTTAAAATGCTTTCAGGAAATAATTCATTCCATGCATGCTATTTTTAGGGCACTAATTATATTCCTTTCTTCTGGAAATAGCACTCTCGCCGATTAGTGGCAAATCTCGTTATTTCAGGCAGTGACTAATTAGTCGAGCACACAGCCCTTGATACGCCCCAGGACCCATACGAGAAGATTCCCTAATTAAGCGCCAGGACAGGGACACCCCCACTTCATCTGATTATTGCATGACCCGGAGGAAGCTGCACTCCTTCAACATGGAATGGACCGAGTTAATCTCAGCTCGTTTAGCATCCTTTGCTTATTTGCTACTTTTAAGTTCCACAAATCAGAGCGCGTGGTGCGGGCCTTTTAAAGAGATGAACGCTTAAAAGGGCGAATTATGTGCGACTTAGACGTTGGATTCTACACAGAGGACAAGGAATGTGGATTGTGGCTCGCATGCGTGCGGGGGTGGAATGGGGGGATTCAGGCGTTTTTAGAGGGCAAAAACAAAGGCCGCCTGAAAACACAGAAGATAGATAGCCCGAAAAACTAATTAACATTCCTGAAAAGGACATCCCCTTGATTAATAGAGGTAGAGGGACAACAAAGTAGCCAACAGCGATTTTCCTGGAAAAACACTTGAAGAATTGTTAATGTTCTGTTAATTTCCCTTTATATGGAGCTGTCGACGTGGTGCTCGAAACAAATGGGCCCGCCCCTCAACACTGAATTTTTGGTAGAATTTTTCTGGGACAGTTTATTTATTTTTCCCCTTATAAAATCCCACGGACCGAGATAAGCGTTTCTTTGTCTCCATGGAATTTGTATTGTCTTTCTTTTTTGAAACAAAAGAAAATCTGCGGCGGAAATTTTTCAAAAAAAAAAAACGAGAAAACAATTTTAGAAAAGGGAACAAAATTGAAAATGCCGAGGGATGGTTAAAATAAGTTATGTATGTGATCCACCATCAGCAGCTTCCGCCCCAGAACCAAGCCAAAATCCCTATCCAAGTCGATTCAAATCGGGACTAAATCTCCTCGAGGAAATTCGGAACTAATTTAAAGAAGATTAAAAAGCCACCCCTCGTACACTCGAAGTTGCTCATCCTTCCGCAAAACTTTTCATATTATCCCTCTCCGAACACCCCAGAGGCGGGCTTTAACTACTTGTGTATATTTTTGGAAATCAAAATATTTTGAATACGCCCGTAAAAATTCCCATTCGTTTTGCAACGTCGAGCAGGAGCCCCGGGTAAGGGAAGGCCTCAAAAAGGCTCAAAAAGAATGAAGTTACCTCACCAACTTTCCGTCCACTTGAGGCATCCTAAATGCTTTTAATGGCCAGCTCAACATCGAGGAATTCCCTCTGACTGTTGAGGAATGAACAAGTCAAGTCGTAATTTGCATTTTATTACGTCGATAAATTTCTGCCAGGCACACGTGTCTTACTTTCAACTTTCTTTTGAGGGAGTGAGTGCACATGGGCACATCTTAAACTATCGCCCCCAGTCGGCTCCCTCCGGAAGTTTTCAGCGAAACGAGGATGAGATGAGCTTTATGCATCCAAGGAGTTTTATTTTCAAGAAATTTTATGATTTTTGATAATAAGAACTTGCAATACCGAAAGGATTTTGAACAGCTTAATCATTGTACTCTGTCGGGTGAAGGACAAATCTTGAAGTTTTATTCATTCATTGCGAATATCATAACAATGTGCTTCGAAACAATAAAAGCTTAAATTATGCACTTTGAGCTAACTTTGAGTGCTCCATTACATTATTTAATATTTTACTAGCTCAGAATAAGACATCAAATTTACAAAATTTAAATATTTATGCACCTAAGTCGTAGCTTTTAGATTTGAGTTTGAATATCACTTAAACCACGACTGTAGTAAATGGAGTTTGATCATAAACTTAGTTTATCCCTAAAACCAAATTTTAGAGTCACGTACAAGCCTTTGCAGTTGATAGTTAGTAAGCTATGGATGCAATTAGTATATACTAATCCAAATTTGTTATTACTATTAAGAATTGAAATTTAATTAGTTTAATTAAACCACTTACTTCTAAAAGCTTTAGGAACTTAATCTCTCAGAGTTTGTTGTCAAAGGATAAATTATAAATTACTTACATATACACGCTCTGAAGCAATTAAATTGTATTTAATTTATAATTTTTGTAACCTCTTTAATCTTCTTTTTCCTAGGCTATAGCAATAGCACCATTGTGGTTTCCTGGATTTTGGCTTAATCTTTGAAGGGAAAAAACCTGAAAATAAGAACTGGATTTAATGTTATAGTTGCAATTTTTCTAAAGGTACGTGTTTTGATTATTAAATGTGTAATGTTAATCTACGTATTTTAATTATTAAATTAATTGTTCATTAAAAGCACAATTAGAACAGATGAAAGTTTCACAATCCAATTTTGAAAAATCTGCTTCTTTTTACATTAACATGAAGTATTGGATTTTGTGCTAATCTATTTCAAAGATATATCCTCTTAATATGCAGAGGATAAAGACAATTGATATAAGCTAAATGATACTCATTTAAGGAGAAAGGCCATTTTCGAATCGAATATTATGCCTAATTCCATAATTTATATAGCAACATTTAAAAACGTATACTATCCATAGAATATCGAATAGGACTATATCCTATCCTATTAATAGTATATTTATTTCGTTAAAGTTATGATTTTTACATTATGCAACGTAAATATAAATTTAAAAATAGTAAAAATTAACATATCGAAGGTCACTTACAAAACTTATACACATGTTTAACATTGTTTTCAGTAAACAGAAAAGATTTCACAAAAGCAGTGAAAAGTTGCTCTAGTGGCCTTTTTTCAGTTGATCCTTGAGTCACGATGTTTCCTTAAATTCTATAAACTTCCACGAAAACATCCTGCCCCTTAAACCTTAATGCCAGCCGTAGGCGCGCTCTAAAAAAAAAAACAATCTTTTTGAAAAGCGTAAAAGTGAGTTTCCTGCGGTTCTCCGAGAGTGCCGGAAAAAAGACGACGTTTTGGGAACTATTATCCCGGGCGCATTCAAGATGAAGAGCTAATAAGCTTCTTCATATTTCATGGGGTTTGCTATGGAAGCCCCAAAAAGGAGCTGACTTGGGAGCAGTTTTCCGAGAGCCGCACATGGTTACCTCCTGTGGGGCGCCTTTGGCAGCCGCTGCGCTCATTATGGGGGAAGCCAAAAAGTCACCCCATTGCACCCCACGGAAGAAGAAGACCTCTGAAAGAGTTTCAACAACTGTAATAACAACCCCGCTTCTGGTTGGAGCGACTCTCGACATTCGTGAACCCTTTCTAGGGCCAACAAAATGTCGGCTAAGCGCCTGTGGCGCACCGAGCGTCTTCCTCTGCGGCCCACCCAATTACAAGACGGCCGGCGGCGGGACGCCACCCCTTTGGGGGGCCTGGACCTTCTTCGCCGTTCTTCGATTTTCAACTGGGCCCGAACGTAAATCGCGATAGCATTCAAACGCGTAATCCGGCAGGATTGAACTAGTCCGGGATGACAGTTGTGCCGATAAACTTAAAATTTATTGAATCCTTTTCGGGTTTTGGGGGGGTTTGTCGGGGTGTAATACAACTTGACACCCGGATATGCCTAAACCCGGGCCCTAGCTAGGCGCTACCAAAACTGTCGGCACCTTTTCGCTCCCTCTTTAGCTGAAAATTTATCGGTTCACCTAGCAACAAGTTAAATATATTTCTTCCTCGGAATCCGGGCTGAGTGCCTCTTGATTTTGATTCCAGAAGACGTTCCCTTGTCTCCTTATTGTCTGTTTTTATTAATCCGGGAAACCGGAGAAACAAAACAGGAAAAAAAAAAGCATAATACCCCTAGGGATGATTGTGTCCTGCACCGTCAGCACTGTGCCCAAAAAGAAGACACCGGGAAAGAAAGTGCCCAGTGCCTCCGCCCTTTGTAATTTAAAGGCACATCCTTTAAAGTTTACGAGCTTCCTTGTGGGGCCATTTGCAACAAGATAAGGCGAATCGGCCAGAGCTTGACAAAGGCTTTTCCACACCCCCCCACAAAAAATTTTTGGATTACACTGCCACTTAGTAGCAATTTTGGGCCAGAGTTTTCTTTATCGACAGCACCCCCATGAACAAAACCGGGGAAAAGATAAAAATGAGCTGAGGAAAAATGCAGTGGCGCTTTATTGGACCCATTCGAGATTATCGTCGTTCGCTTCATTGACTGAAAAATTTTATCAATGTTTCAAAGGTTCCTCGATTTTGTATCCATCGAACGCTTCCGGGGATGTGTGAAGAATTGCAAACAGTAAAAGGGTCGAAATATTTTCAAGAATTTTTATATTGCTTTATAAAGCTCGTTTTCCATACGACTTTATCCTTCTCCCTTAGTTGTTATCGGGTGTTTAAGGATTTTCCGAAAGAAGATTTCTTTTTACGATAAAATTCTTGTTTACCACTAAGAAAAACAGGTGTTAGCTGTTTAAATCCAAATTTATATTAAATTGGTATAAAGAAAAGAGGACAGAGTTCACTGCATTACGGAGACATCGAAGATACCTTGTTACATTTTATTTTCCATCTGTTTAAATGGGGTTTGCATTTATTTATAATAAGTATGTTTATAATAAATTAAACTGAAAATTTCAACAAAACGAGATCGAAAGTGTTTAAGTACTCACAATTCTACAATTTCTTCCGAATTCATTTTCTTGGAAGAACAGGGAACTTACCTAAATAAGAGTGTCTCATTTTTATTAAAAATACAATTACAAAGGCACCCTATGAATGATATTTAATTGCATAAAATTGTATGTGAACTTTCTTTAATAACACTAGAATAGCAATTTGAAAATTAAATTTATTATATATATTACTTTCGGAACCCTTAAGAAATCCTTTGTCTCTGAATAAAATGATTTTAGCTTTACTGCGATTTATGAAACTTTCTTGAGTAAAATGGGAATAAGGTCTTAATAACTCTTTCGCAATGACTGAAATAAATTTAATTTAAATGTTTGCTGCCATAATTTGTATTTACTGCTCCAAAGAAAGTGGCCCTCGACCACAAGACTGCAAATATTGAGACAGAGCAGGGCATGGCCACTTGGCCAGATATTTGCATACCACCAGACGCTGCAGCTTCTGACTGATGGTGGTGCTGGTTATGGCGTAGGTGGTGGTGGTGGTAGATTTGCATAATGCACTCCAAGAGATTTTCGCATAGGGGAGCCAATGTGTTGTAAGCAACAAACATTTTTATCCCCATCTAGTCGACGAATAAATAAGACTTTTTAAAGGGGTGAACTTTATCCTTGAGAACTAGCCACAAATCTCCCCAAATAGCCAAGTCCTACCAAGCAAGACTAAGCCATTAACTTCCATCCTTGCAGCGGTGGTTTGGATGGTTTGAGGGTTGTGTGAGTGCATATAGAGACTGGCCCAAGGAGCATTACTAGAATTTCAGAAACTTCTTAAATCCATTCAACTTCTGTAAATCGAAATTGAACGTAATTTCCCACTCTACAGTGTGACCACTTCGCACGACGTCACCACGGTCCTGGTCCTCAGAATCCTTATAAACATGAGGTCAAAGCTCTCCTTCCTTATGGAGATGTCATCAACTAGCTTAGACGCTTCTGTCCAGCTCTTCTGCAGGCAATAGGAGGACTTTATCTGATTGAGGAAATTATATCCAGGACTTTATCACATCCTTTGCCAATTTACGCATTTGTGCACTCTAATGTAAAGGGTATTCTAAAAATTAGGTACGGTATTTTCGGAATCCTGTTTCTATGCCTAGAAATAGGAGGGTCAATTAATTATTACAATATCGATGGCTATCTTAGTTCTTAGTTGAAAGCAGTTAGTTTTAGTTTCTCTATAATTTGAAAGATTTTAGCAGCATTTTTCCAACCTTAAAAGTCTAATTGAAAATATAAACTTACTTCATTTTTTCTATCCAAGAGCCTCACAGTACTATAAAAATCATGAATTCAATTTCCCTTTCAATTTAATTTTAGCAAAATAAAACATCAATGAAATTCAATTAGTATTCAGCATCCACCTCGTAAAAAGTTTATTACACGAATATAGTCGTACTTCATCAGAAAAATCAAATAAAAATATATTGAGTCGGCACACAAAATGCATTAAATGAATTTTATAAAATATACGAGTAAATCCTAAAAAAAAAGTGAAATTTATCCGACCGTTGTGGCCGTCCGACTGGGAAAAAACAAAACCGGATGAGTTGGCTATCAGTGGTGAGAGTGCTAACACTTTCAAAAGGGCCATTATCGGAGTTCTTCAAAAAGATTTAAATATAGTTTCGCAAATACGCCAGGTATGCAACTGAAGTATACTTGAAATACAAAAAAGGATATTCAGATATGCACAAACTAATACGAATACCTACTTTAGAACCATAACCTAGTTTCAACCATGTAAATAAGTTCCGAGAAATGCCAGTAACTTGCTATAATTTAATTATATTAGGTAGATACTCTGATTCTCTGAAGGTTATTTTCCCTCCCGACAATGTAAACTTACATATGATTTTATAATAATCGATAACTATTAAAATTAAACCTTTAAGAACCTTGTGATCTGTTAAACCACTTTTCCCCAATAATTCTAAGAAAATCGAAAAACGTTTCCAAAACCATTCAGCTGCACGTCCTAATGCGCTTTTCTCCCCGACAAGCACAATTTCCTTTTCGCCACCCAAGAAGTTCCGAATACCATTTCTTTTCTGGAGATATCACATAAATCATTCCCACAAGTCCTCCAGGATTCGCCTGTTAAACTTTAAACTTTCTGCTCCTTTCCCCCCCGTAACTCATGGGAAGGACATGGGGCTAAAACCCTACGTCCTTTCTATCGGACCATAGGGCGTCAGAATTTTCTAATAGATGCTGCCCTCGCGAGCGCATTGCTGCAGATGCATCCACTTTTAAATCCTTCGAAGAAGTGCTTAAATTAGCTGGACTGAAACCAAGTCACGTCCAGAAAAATCCATTTCCGTGCGGTAGACAAGTTCTTACAATCAGGAAATGATTCCGAGTAAAATATTGACATACAAAATATCAAAAACGTTTTAGCTGCTACAGCTAAAATATGTAGAGAGTCTGGCACGATCAAATACGAAGCCATGGTATCTGATATATTTACAGAGGAGGACAACTTCTCCTTGGACGCTGTTTATTTCTATAAAATTAGCATGACGCAGTTCGTAACCTTTTTGGGAATTCTAAAATAAGAAAAAAAAAATCCCGGAGGCACGCTCAGCGAAGCATCCCCACACCTGTCCTGGTGCATCAATTAACGACCTGTGAAATGTTTTCTTCGCTACTAATTGCTATTTATGTAAACAAGCCCCTTTCGAAACGAGCCCAAAATTACAAAATTTGGCTTATCGTCGCCAGAAAATCCAGGTTCAGATCTTTAAGCCAAGAACTTGGTGGGTTATCTGTCTCCATGGATATCTACCCTCTGTCACTGTGTCCAATAATAAATTCCAATCTGTAGAAGGGTTTCTCGAGGGTTTTTGGGCCCACAGCAGGAGTCAGGGGAGACCAAGTGCCACCTTTTGCATTAATTATTCCGGCAATTTAAGACTTAAATATATACTCGAAGTGAAAGGGTTACGATTCTGTTCAAAGCCCCCCATTTTCGGCTCCCACTTGACGCGTCGTCTGTAACATTTTTCATGAATTCCTTAGAAATTCCCCAGGGGACCAATTCAGGTAATTACAGGTACTGTCTTTAATGGAATTAATTAAATATTGCTTTCAAGTTACAAATTGAATACGATAACAATGGAAGGAGAAACGTACGCTGATTTCAATTTTCGATTAATTATAATATCAAAAGTGATGTCATGGTAATTATAATATAAATAAAAAATTGCAGTCGAACAATGTAGGAAAACGAAACGATTAATATTTAAGATTTGTTTATCACTTATATATAAAAAAGAATTCAATCTAATATCAAAAAATTTAGAATATACTATACTAGTATTTATAAACCGTTCATTAGCCAAATCGATTAACTCGTATAAACAAAAAGTGAAGAACACTGATGAAATAACACACATTAAGCTTATATCAGAGGTTTTAGTAAAATTTAAAAAAGTGGAGTTAATCAATGAACGGATCACATATAAATGTTTTACTTTACGTTTAATCTGCTTTTTAAAACTACAAGCATTATTTTGAAGATGACTTATTTTCAGTTTGAGCAGAGAAAACTGTTTTTTTACAAGAATATAATTATATGTATGTATTTTAAACATAATTATTCTCATTATCCTGAGATCTCTTTACACGAATACAAACCGCTCAAGTATTAAGTGATACACTAAACTTGCTTTCAAGAAAACCTAATGTTTTTATTTCATAATCTGATCCGGATCATTAAATTTCCATAATTTTTACCCAACTGAAATAATTATTCAATTATTAATTTCAGTTCCAAAATTTTTAGTATGAATAACTTTGCGCGGAAAGTCGTTGACGTAAAACATGAAAAACTTTGAAAGAGAAAGAGAGGAACTTAGATGGGGAAAGCTTTTTTAATTTTTTCATTGTAAATCTTAAAAAACATTATATATACATATACATATAAGACTCTTACAACAATTTACAAAACCAAAATCGATTCTAAATCTTTTGCACGTCAACAGGTCCTCGATTTAGACTTCCTGGGTCGGCGCTGTCCGCAAATGCTTTTTACGGGTTTGTTTTGCTTGATCTTCTTCCGTTTCATCGCTTTCAAGGCCTAGATTTAAAATGTGTTAGTGTTGAACTACTTTTAATGCAAAAATAATTAATCTTACTTCAATCGCGTACTTGCTTTTGCTTTTTTCATCCATCTTGTTCCAGACTTTGCCACCTTTGATAGCGATGGCGGACATCAACTTTCCACAATGCCGACGACGATAGCACCGCATAAAGTTTAAAAAAGCATTGCTAGTAATCTTTCCGCGTCGGCTACATTTCTTACTATTTCTACTATATTTCTTAGTAATTTTAACTCGGCGGCGGGGTCGTGAACCACATTTTCTCCGACTACGTCTTGCACGACCTAATGATTTTCGACGACGACGTTGAATTTTACCGCGGGACTTCTTTCTTCTGCGTATTTTACAATTTGACGCACCCATTATTAACAATTTAGTTCAAAAATATTATAAGAAAAAAATCAAGATACGTTTAATTTAAAAGACACAAAATAATGAAATATAGATAAATATTTTCTCTCAGCCTACTGGTTCAATTTTGAATTTTTACCGAGTACTATTTTTTTTTACAAAATTTCGGTGAATTTCAAAAGTATAGTTTTTTGCTTAAATTTAATACTAAATATTCGACTTATTTTCTGGATCATTTTTCTTAGTCTACGACATTTGTATTTTAGTAAACTTCAAACTGATCGTCTGTTTGGCTTGCGGTCTTTAAATGACGTTGCATTGGATTTTGCGATTTCCTTTTAATTTTCAGAGCCGAAGAAGCCTAATTAAAAAAAATATTATCTTTATTATGCTATTAAATTCAATGTTGTCTTACAATAAAACTGCTGCTATGCTTCTCTATAGATCTAACTGGTGACTGAAATAAAGACTCTAACTAATTAGAACACTACTCATATGTATGTATGTATATAAACCATTCTGTTTAATTTTATGTTGTTGTTTTCTTATCGTTTCTACAGAATAAAATGTTAAACATCTTTTCTTTTGTATATGTTTAGTAACATTAAAAACTGGGAAAAAATTATTAATTGAACGATGCAAACCAAACTTGGAGATGGTTCGCCTAAAATGTTTCAACATATGCATTATAGAAAACGCAAAAATTTTTCGTTTTCGTAAGGTAAAGGAATAATTTTCTCCTTATATATGTACATATGTATATAGAATAAAAAACAAATTTAGAAAAACGAATAGTACTTAGAGATTAACAAAAGAAGCATTTGCCAAAGTTTGAAATGCTTTTTTTTTCTCGGAATTGGCTGAATAGTAATACTATAAGACTATACTACTATTACGCAAAAGCTGATCCCAAACTACCATAAAATTCCAGAAACGCGACCTCTCCTTATTAGACTAAGCCTTTTATACCCTGCAGAAATCCCGCAAACAATTCCAATTTACTTGATGATCTAAGACAAATAGTATCAATAAAATCGTTGCACGAATGAAAGTAAAAAAACACGTGTGTTTACATTTAGCCCCGTGCCATTCAACGTCTAGTCTGTCTATTTTTTGAAAAAATTTACTGAAGGGTGAAGTAGCATCAGTGGCAGAGAATTATGTCGAGGAAAACAAGTGGTTTTTTCTTTCGTTCATCGAGTCCCCGCAATACCCACGAACCTACGAAACCTACATCTACCTTTTTCATATGCCGTAGGGACCCTTTTTACATATAAAAAAAAAATATATATAGGAGAGAGAAAGACGTATTTGTTTACTTTTTGTCCCCGATGTAAAGCTCTGAAGGCTTTATTTACCACATCAGTGGCTTCGAATGTAGGCTGACAATAAACAATCGATTTTGGGGGCTTATCTGTCTTTGCTTAGTGAATTTTTTATCACCGGGTAGACTGTTCGCAGGAGCAATATGCGACAACTCTAATGGACAGATAGTCAAAAAATTTCTCGAAAACAAACTTAATGGTGATCGGTCAACTCTGTGTTGAATTTATTCATATCCGGAGTGTCCATTAATTTACGTTGGCGAAAACAAAAAAAAAAATATATTCCTCCAGGGACATATCTCTGTCATAAAAGTTGTCCTTTGAGAGGGACAACCGCAGCGGCCAGAGAAGCTATTTATTCACCACTATCCCCGCATTAATCTATGCAACCGTCCCCAGAACCAGAATAAGCAAAGTCCCAAAAGTAAACAGTCAGCAAGATGAAATCCATTTTCCAAGTCTAACTATGCAAAGTGTACAAATGATTACCCTTTGGTACCCCCCGAAAAATAATTTTCCCTCTTGCCGACGCCACTGCCAGTTGGGGCTCTGGCGGACCCCGTCGTCGTCAGGCAGAAAGCAGACTAATAAAATAATTTACTGCTCGGAAAACTCGAATTCCTCGGAAATAATTCATGGCGGAGCACTATTGGCTCCTTACTTCCCTACATGGACTGTTGGACAGGGAGATAACCATTTTATGATAAATAGTCCCCAATCTCCCCGCGGGAATGCTGTTCGGTGGTTTCTGTTTCTGGGCTGGACCGGGGGTTTTGCATATATGCAAATCTGAAACACTGACGCCGCCTGTGCCGACAGTCCACCATCACCTCCCTCCCCCCCGGTTGAACAGACCCAAAAATCTACTCCTGGCTGGAAGCTGCCTGAATTTGTTGAACGCTCTTCGAAAAACTTAAAGATTTTCTATTATCGCTGTGTCTGCGACTGGCACAGCAAATGATCTCCAATGCCTTGGAATTGTCATGCCATCTACACCAATCCCTGTACCCCTCCTCCCATCCACCCACCCCCCTACAGGTAGTATATGGGGCTCTTTTGTGCTCCCTAATAAAATGCAAATGATGCCAGTGCTATGCTCTTGCTATGCATAATCGCGGCGATTCACTGCCCCGGTTTTCAGATTCCCGCTGTAATCTCACTTAACTGCTTTCGTGATCTTTAAGACAAACAGCGAGATTTTCTCCTGTGTTCTTCTGCTCGAGAGGAGCTTACTAATGGCTAGAGTCAATAGAATTGCATGCTCCTAGACGAACCAGGGGTTACATTAACATTAAATTTCAGGAACTATTCAGAATCTCCTATTTTTTTAGATTGTTTTTCCAACTATCTACTATTGAAAAGGAATTTTTTTAGAAAAAAAATTTGTATAGTGCCTTCAGTTCAGTAAACAAAGCGATTCCTAAATGAACCGAGAAAGATTTATTTTATACTATAATAGTAAGTATATGTAGGTTCGTTAACCATATTAAAAGATAATCTCTATTTTAGTTTTCGCCAGTTACTTTTATACTGGTCTGAATGGGTAAAATTGTTTGAAATTAAATTACCATTTCTTATAGATTTCGAGGCAGAAATTAATAGGTACTTTTCATGTTGAAAATTTTTAAAAACGTAAATTTTGCCAGACCTGTGCTATCATAATGCCAAATATCAAGAAATGGTTTAAAGTTAATCCATAAAAATGGGTATTTGGCCTTTAAGTTAGAAATTAAGACAGACGTATTTTAGGATTTTTGGAAATTTATTCCTTAAAAGGGTAGAATAGACGATGAAGTTTTGAAGGATAATTTCGTTTTTTTTGTAGTTAAAAACCATGAAAATTAGTATTTAACGTTGTGGTTGGAATTTAACAAAGATGTGTTTCAGCGTTTTTGGAGAATCATGCTCTAAGCGGGTACAATAGCGAATGCAAATTTAAGAATTCCGTCAAATTAGTATACTGATTAACATAGGTACGTAATTTAAATATATCTATACTAAATTACATGTCTGGAACTTTTAAAGTGACGGACTTCCATACAAACTTTTAATACTCCAGAAAGCTAGTAACTGATATGATAAATATAAAATTGTAATAGTAATTACTCTTACAACATTAGGTTAATTACGATGTTTTGTAATATAAATTAAGTTAAATTAATAATCATATAGATAATAAAATAATATACAATACTAATATAAATAATTTTGAAAATAAGTTTTAAGTCGGATTTGATATTGTAAACATTTTAAAAATAATAACTATGTACATATTATATATTGTTTCGACTCAATAAATTTTTTACTTTAAGGTCCGATGAATTTTTCATGGGGGGGAAAAAAAAATATTGTTTAAATAAAATTCGAATTTGTAAAAATCGTTCTAGGAAATGTTTAACAATGGCATTCCATTGTCTCTGAAGAAAATAATCAGCATATGATTGGGATTGGTACCATTTTCAGTGTCCAGTTTAATTATATCGGATTTTATTAAATTCACATCATGAAATTACGAAATTCCACACGATAAAATTGGTATAAAATACTTCTGAAAAATGTAGATTTTAAAGGATTTAAATATTTTGCAAAAAACAACACGCATTTTAAAATATCTATGTATGTAGAATTAAAAATTACGCTTTACTTGTTTAACCTCATCTGACATTCGAGTTATGGTAGACAGAAGATCCGTGAGACGTTTGAATTGACGGTCGCAACCGTTTAATTATCGACTGGATTACCCAAAACCTTTAGGTGTCCGCAAAATACCTGGGAGCCCACATACATCGCGTTCGAACTCTGTTTGCGAATTAATTGGCTAAGGGCCACCGACAAAGCGCCAAGCCACCGCCACACCGTCCATAGGGGTGAAATTGGCTCCTTAGTTCGATTTCAGGATGAATCCAGGCATATGCACCCAAATATACCCAAATGCACCCAAATGCATCCAAATGCATCCAAATGCACTCGAATGGTCAAGTGGAGCAGCCGCAAAGATTATTTAGACTCGGCGGGTCATTGGTGCCCATTAAAAGATAATTCAGCATCATTTTGGCTTAACGCCTGTCGGACGCAATGAGTGCGGCACGCTCGCCTGCCGTTTGAGAATAAATGAAAAGATTTATGGACCAAAAGTAGCCTTAATGGGTGTGGCCGGTGCAATCCTATCAAAAATATTGCGGTTATGGATTTTTGGTTATATACATATATATTTTGTTTTTATTTTATTTTTTTTTTCACCTCATCCCTTCACGCGGATTTTATACTCGGGAGGAACATAAAAGCTTTTAACTCGAATATTGATGATCGGCCGCAATTCGAACTATCTCAGCATCCGATGTACCAAAGCGCGTACAGAAAATAACCAGACCGGATATGCTGCTGATGAAGGATCAATTTTTATTGGGCTTAATTCCGCTTTTCGAACATCGCTCGGACAGATATGTTTTCAGTAATTAAAAATTGTAAAGCGACCCATGAGCTCGGTCGAAGGAAGGGGAAATTAATTTAAAGAAGCCTGACGGTTAATGGAGCGCACTTTACACCGATGGGACAGTTTAAGGGAAATTATGGTAAATCACTAAATTTAATTATATATTGTACGTAAAAGGCATTTTTGCTAGCCGAAAATAGTTTAAATAACATTCAATTAATTATGTTTTTATGATGGCCTTATTCGTATTCTTTGTGGATTTTTATGGATGCATTTTTTGTTGATACGTAAATTCTTCACTTAATGATTTAAAAATGGAATTTTTTGAATTTTTCATGAATATGAATTTTTATATCGAAATAAATGAGTATAAAATACCTAATAAACTCAAGTGAAGTGCTCTTGGTACTACACAAATTTAAAATTGACTACGACGCGACGTTCAAAATAAAAAGTGTAATATTTTGTCCGTCCCTTTTGGCAATTTCTGCCGTGAGGAGAGCTCAAATGATTTTCCCAGGTTCAAAAAAAGTCTTGTTCTTTTCATTTCCCTTACTTTATTTAGAAGAATTTAATAAGCCAAATTGTGAATATGAACTGGACAAAATCAATTAATTTAC
Organism: Machimus atricapillus; assembly: GCA_933228815.1. NCBI lineage: Eukaryota > Metazoa > Arthropoda > Insecta > Diptera > Asilidae > Machimus > Machimus atricapillus. Next base: position 13,368,432 of record OW121785.1, read on the forward strand.
GTGTGTATATAAAACGATGATTTTTCTACTTTGCTTTATAATTACATAATTATAAGGAGTAGGTATATGAGAGTTGATTTTGTATTAAGATGAACTAATACAAAGTCGTAATTAATTCATTTTTGTATAAGGCAATAAAAGCACTATACAGTTTACTTTATTTAAAATAATATTTTATGTTATTAATATAACTTTTATTGGTATTACGTAAGTGTAATAAGCCGTGTATCGGTATAAGTTTAACTAAACTTTTCTTTTCAATTAGTTGGTATTCACTAAAAATTTGTTCACCTTGGTATTGCTAACATCTCAAAATCGGGATATCGAAAATTGAATGAAGTACACATATCGCTCCCATCTCATCTTAAAGTAAACTTGAAATTTCGTTTGAAGGTAAAGGAAACAATTCAAAAAGTTAAAACTTACCACCGATGAAATTTAATAGAAAACTTTACTCTCCTACTTCTTCAAGAAGGTACCTATCCACTCAAAATCAATAAGAGGCATTCCTTCATCTTCCGCAGTTAAGATGTTTTCCTTCACAACAAAGTAGCAAACTCTGGTCGCTATAGTGGGCGAAGTTTGGGTGCTGTGGGGGTGCAGGAATAGGCCTGGTTAGAAGTTCGCAATACCTAACCCGTGTGACAAGTACAAATTTATTAATGAACTTTAGCGGAAGTTCTACCAAGCGAGGATTTAATTAGTCAAAAGTTACTGATCGCTTGTTTGTCGAGCGGCGAACTGACCTGGTTGACCAGGAAGAAAGTTATTGATTGATTTCCTAAAATCAGGACGCCTGCCGTTCGAGTTCTAACCCCTTCGAGCCCTTCTGGCACAGTTTTAAACTTGCATCGAGCCGGGGAAAACCGGAAAATTAATTTTTTTTTCTTCTTCGACGGGTTATTCGTACTGTTTTTCGTTCAATTCTGTAAGTCAATAGGGCGCGTTAGACCGAATCGTGCCAATGAAATCAAGAGCATTTCTTGAACCCCCCTCTACCTGACTTGAAAGTCACTCTACGCCACTGGACAGTGCATCGAGGCTACTTAAGCCAACATTTACCCTCTTTAAGAAGTTTAACTAATATTTACCAGAGCGCGCCCTTTTAAGCGATAAATTTATACTAAGGTCCGTCGGCTGTTTGTCCAAACGGCGAGTGATTAAAAACTTTTCAAAATAATTAAAATTGTTCGAAGAGGGCTCCTTAAGAGGCCCCTTTAACCCAAACACAAAGTTAAGTCAACTTTTTTTTTTCTCTCATGTCGCAAAGAAAACAACCTGCCCTCAGCCTCTAAGTTGGTCCAAAACTAGGGCCGCACAGGCAAAGTTATATGGAAGGCCCTTTTCTAAATTATTCACAAAGTTCACATTTTTTTTTTTTTAACGAAAATTTAATTTAATTCCAACGTTCACCAAGTGGTCGGTGTGCGATCCTGCGGCACGGACCTTCAATCTAGTGAAGGTTGGAGTGGCTTTCGTTGTCGGTGACGTGCGGTGGCGCGTTGTTGGACGACGCAATGCCCGCCTTCAATTAAATTTAACTTTTTTTAATTTTCTTATTTTCTTCCAGGCAGACACGCGGCCGATCCCGGGCAATTTCAAAGTTTTACATTAATTGCAGGGATCGTAATTGCGAGCAGGAGTATTCCATGGCAGCACTTATAAAAGTTGCCCCTGAATAAACGGGGTTGGATGGGATAAAATTTTATATTAAACATACTATACATATAATAAATTCTTTTTTTTCCTTCCAAAGACGATGCCATGCTCCATAACTTGCTCTGAGCTGATGTCAGAAAGGAAAAAGAAATTATTAATCAGTCCGCTTTTGGACGAAATGGGATTTTGTGGCTATGAGTTGCTTCGCCCCTTTCACCATTGACCCGATTCGAATCGATTCGATTCGATCCGATTGAATTGGCATTAGTTAGCCGGGAAATTCGAAGAAACTTACAAAGGGGTCCTTCAACTATTTCCGCTAAATGGAGCTGCTAATCAATCTTAATCAGGCTGCATTGCCTTTGGCATTTTCCCAGCGTCTGGAGCGCTTAATGTACTCTAGGAATTAATTTACAGAGGTTGCTCCAATTTATGATAATGAAGGGCACCATTATTCTACTGTAAATGGAATTTAGAGTTAATACATGTATATTGTATGTAGATACAAAGAAGAAATTTTCTCAGTACAGTAGAAATATATTTCCATACAAGTTTATGCACATTTGGTATTATTTCATTGTAGTTTTCGTACGTAACTATTCCATAAGTAATTATTCGTTTAGGTATTAATTAGACACAATAAAACTTCATTTTCATGAACTCATTTGTAATAAGAATTTTCTTCGTCCCTTCCAGTTTAATAATATACATAATTCTCTAGACATTTTTGTAGTAACAATTATCAGTTTTGTAATATCAATTATTTAAAAATAAATTTATGCAACACGAGTGAGAAATAATACTGTTCTAATGTACATACTACTTATATAAAGTAGGCTATCAAAGTTTAAAAAAATTTGTCACAGTAAGCTATTGATTCAAAGTCTACAGAATTAATTATTTTGTTTTAGAAAATTTTGTGCCCTCGTCTGGTTCGTATCTGTGAAATTTGGAAAAATTATAATAATTAAAAATTTTTTTCGAATTAAAGAAAATTGAAAAAATATTTAAAGTTACAAAAATTAAAAGTATACGAAATTTAAAATTAAAAAAATGTAATTTTGAAAAAACTTTCAAGAGAACCAAGTCTGACGAACATGGAGAAATTTGTGGCGGAAAAAAGCAGGTAGGAGTTCACAAAATTAAGTTACAATTTGATCTGAAATAACAGCATTTAGCTCAGGTATTTATTTCGTAAACAAATAAATTAATTTTGACTGTAAAAAAATTGATTGCTGGCTAACTGCTAATGAGAGCAAAATTTTAAGGTTAAGGTTGACCTTGTTAAATATTTACATATGCATAACGCCGGGAGTAAGGGCCCCAAACAATTCAAGAATCTACGTATTTTATTTAAAAATAAATTGAATTAATCAAACCTTTTTTAATTTATTCCAGCAATTGTTTCTGGTCTTGCAAAAACAGCATGGTCCGAAAGGAATTTGAACGACAACACATATGAAACATTCATCGGTAAAGAAAATTATCTTGATAGTCAAACAGTTTTAATAGGTAAGCCAATTTACAGGTTAAACGACGACTCTTAAACCTGGAATTGAAACTTTTAATTTTTCGTGTAGGTTACCAAGTTTGCTAAATTCATCCTTTGCAGGAGAATATGGATATGTTAGATATTTAGTCAAAGTTATTCTTGCACGTCCATGGAAATTTGATCAGGCGCATTTCGTTGCACAGTATTAAGAAAAGTGGGCTTAAATTTTGAAAAATCATACTTAAAGGTAATTAATTTTATTACTAATTTTTACATGTTATGTTACTAATATTAAACCTTTTTTATCTTCAAAATTTTAGATGCCATATGAAATATCAGCTAATAAATTTTTACGATCGGGATTTTCTAATTCTAAGTCATTCTTAGTGAACATAATGATTCCTCAGTTGGGATTCGTTTCAATAGAATAGAAAATTTCTTATTATCATATTTATCAAATTCTATCGTTGGAATTGGTGAAGTTGCTAGATTTTCTGAAAGTTGATCAAAACTTCCTCCGAACACTTCCACGAAGAAAATTTCTCTAGAGGCGCCCGGCTTCATGCGAATGTCTACGGGTTCTCCATTAATTTCAATATCAACCACTTTCTCTACTTCTAAGGACTTCCAGTTCTCCGAACCTAACATGGAACGGTGAACACATAAAATCCCCATCTGGGTTGCTCTACGCCTATCACATTAATGGCACCGGTTAATGTAGCTCCATTAATATCATTGTAGAAGTCCTTAAAGTTACTAAATACTCGTACAAGGCTATTCATTGTTAAGAATTATTGGCAACTCCGATCCAGTTAAAGAAGCTTTCAAGGTCAGCGCCAGGAATATATCCAAGGATGACTGAGGTCCGAGAGTATGGTTTTAGGTTTTACGACTAAGTAAGTAAATTTTTTTCTAAAGCGTAAATTTCACTGAGTTTACTTTTTTTAATTATCTTTAGGATACACATATTGTTTAGATATTTAGTTAAAATTATTCTTGCACGTCCAAGGAAATTTGATCAGACGCATGTCATTGGTTCCAAATCGATTATTTAAGAAGAAGATAAGAAGAAACTCAATTACGAATTTCGGCTTCGAATTAAGTAAGTTTCTAAACTAAATTTTGAATGCTTTAATTTTAATTTTGCTCTCAATTTTTGCAGAACGTCCATCATAAGAAGCTGTGATGATGAAAAGGTTGACATTAAGTGGTAAAGATGAAGAAATTGTGACTTCTGCATAGCGTGCTATGGAGAAGTCACGGTTTCTTCCTCGATACCCTGTTTATATATTGAATAATATAAAAAGCACGGAACTGTAACGGAACATGTATAACAAAATTAATTAAGCGTCAAATAAAATTATATATGTTGAATTTGTTTTATTATTCATTCTATAAAAAAATAATAGAATATAGAAATCATATAAAGAAAATAATAAATATCGGTCTACACTTATTGACATCAGATTTTAAGGAGATGGAATAAAAAGTTAGAAGTACTTGCTTGTTTCATGCATTTCTTAAAACACATTAAGAAACTAGTAAGGGCCTTGTTCTAACTTTCGTAAGATATTAATCGAAAAGAGCCGTAAGATTCTTTACACATTTTGGAATTTAAAGATGTTTATTATTTTAAATATAAATTTGTACTCCATAATTCTTACCATGCTTTGTAAGAATAGAAAAAGCTTTCTTGAAATTCTGAATCATGACAACTTGTTTTCATCTAACCTTGAGATTAGCGATCAGTGAAGATTGGACTTGCGAACGATTCAGATCGTTTTGTTTCTTAATGTTTATGCCATAAACTTTGGACCCTTTGCCTGTTATTTGTTCTAAAAGTAGTAAATACCAATTAAAGACGTTTACTTGATTATTCTAATTATTATTAATATAGAGGTAGTCACATTTGAACTCTTAAGTAATTATTTGAATATATAGAATTATAGAACATATTCCTTCTAAATACTATAAAATTATTTATAAAGAAAATTATTTTAGTACATATTAATAGCAGTCAAAAACTTAGAACTTGTTCGATTTTTGCTTATAAATTAGAGTTATATCCTTGTTCTTAAGGAAATTCAATCACTATCTTGTTTCAAAATGCTATTATCAGTTTGTAATTATTATTGAATAACTTAAATTCCAGTCGTGTCGTTTATCCATTTGCGCACAGAAGCTACCTTAATCAGGACTCCTGGAATAAGGGGGTTAGCACATCCGTACCCCCAAGAAATTATCCCGATTATTTTACCCCTGGAAGTTAATGGGCCTCCAGAATCGGCGATGCAGGTGTCTTTACCTCCCTCAAGGAATCCAGCGCACATCATCCTATCTGTAATATCGGGATCGAATTTCTCACATTCTTCCTTCTTCCAAATCGGGAGCTCCACGAACTGCAGGATGGTGGGTAAAACGAACTCCTCCTCTCCCAGCTGGCCCCATCCACTTGCCGTTCCAGTTGTTGCAATCACAGGCTCATTTTCTTTGGGTAATTTCGCCGCCTTGACGAAACTGTCGAAGGTGAGAGGAAACTGCAGCTCCAAGACGGAAACGTCGTAGTCGAAAATCGTGTGGTTATACAACGGGTGAGGGTAAAAGCTTTTAACCCTAATTAATTGTCCACCATGTTTCCTGGTCACGCTTCCAGCCCTTATATAAAGCAGATCAGATGCAACGTTCTCAGTGCAATGGGCGGCTGTTAAGACGTAATTCTTTGAAATAATTGTTCCGCCGCACTTGTGCTCCCCGAAGTACTCCAAAGACACTTGGTAGGGAATTTGGCTCGAGCTGGCGGTTTTTCCTCCGACTACTCTAAAAATGGGTAAACCGTAATTTCTTTGAATATATTTCGCCCTCACAGCGGACAGTGATAATACAAAATGAAATAATAGAAGTTTAACGAACATTTTACTCATAATGAGATTTTTACATTGCAAGAATCGCTTTTATACGACTTTAAAAATCAAATAAACGCCAATTGTGCAAAGATGTTTTGAAAAACTTTTAAAAAGGTGTGATCAGCTGAATTTTATGCTGCCGTTCACTTAGATTTGGAATACTGTTGACGTATTCTTTTGCACCCATAGCAACTCTTTCAAAAGAATTAATTGTTTTTTCCTGAAAAAACATTTGAGAAAATTCTTTAGCGTCAAAGAAGTTAAAGAAATTTGGTACAAGGTAATATTGGTAGATTGAAGTACGGTAGGTCAAATACAAGACCTACTACCATTAATGTAAATTTGAAGGAAATTAAATGAAATTTTATAGTTTGTAAACAAATAACAAAACTTCAAAAGGAATTCATAACATAGCTAAAATCATAATCCTTATATATGTATATACCTCCGCTTTAAAAATTGTTTTTAGGTGTGATTTAATAAATTAATTTAGCATTAAGTTAGGTAAATTAAATCTAGTGATTTTCCACACGATTTCATGTTCTGATTGACTACTAGAATTCGAGACAAATTTTCGTATTCGTATAGTTTGTCATTTAAGTTTGATTTTTTTTTTTAATTCTACACCTATGATGTCCTGTGCACAAACGTTTGCAGTAAATTCATTTCAATGCAATTTAAATATATATTTATAAATATGTATGTTGTTTTTGTATTACCCATAATCCTATTTTATTTCCTCTCAATATTTGGCAAAATTTCATTTCAGAATTTTCCTTCTAATTATTTTAAATTCTAGGAATTTCATTCGACTGTCTGTTTCAGATAAAATGTTCTGATTCACAATTTCAGTTGATTGTATGGTTCTTTGAATAAAGCGGAGTCCACATGAGCGCAAATCATATTTAGTTCGTGAACTTAATATACTCATAAAAACGTTGTTCAATATCCCATTAATTTTATTGAATTCTCAGTATTCGCTTAAATCTTTTTAACGATGTTAATGAAACTATACCTGGACACTAGATACCTTCCACATGTCAGATGAGTTTCTCAGAAAACTACTATTGTTTGTTACAATAGTTAAAATAGAATTCTAATTATTCGCTTTTAACTAGATATTTGACTGCACATCTAGAAAATAGAACCAACTCTGGTTGAAGTTCTACTGAATTCTAATCCTAATGAGACTAAATTTTATGTTATATGTATGTAGATATGTAAAATATTATTTTACTATAGAATTTGCAGCTTATCTTGCAGAATTACCTTTTTATTCAATATCCTACTAAAATATATACATTATGTTTTTTAGAAATGGAGAAATATTGGTGAAAATTCATGTTAGAATAATAATGTAAATGAGGTTGTAGTAGTTCCGTTTGTGCAGCTGCTTCAATAAACTTTGAAAATCTTGTAGTTAAAACATGTGTTAAACAGCAAACAATTTGAGCTGTATTTCTTTTGATATTCTAGAGCTGTAAAAGCAATAATAATTTGACTGCCAAAAGGTAAAAATGTCGTCTAGCCAAAAATTTCATCCTCTGGAAACTTTCATTCGCCGAGGTCAATTTTCATTGAGCCCTTCTTAATAAAAATCTGATCTGTTTACCTTTAAGAAGGGTAGGTGTAAATTTCATCAAATAACCAAGTTGACATAAAAGTACGTTCAAAATCATATTTGAATATACATTTTTTTTTTTGCTTCTGTACGTGTTGGAGCAGGGGCTGTTAGAATTTTAGATAAATTGTTCACATAAAAACAACTCGCGAATGACTGGCTCTAAAATATAAGGAACAAAGTTCCCTAACGTATGTTCGTCGTTGGGGGACAGGGCTGGGGATGAATTATTAAGGGCCCAAAAGGCTTCCAAATTTAAAATCAAAGACACAACCTAAAAAACTGGCTCTCAGTGCCTCCTGTCCCTCGTAATTTACACAGTTGGCTGGAGGGTGTCTGGAGCCCTTAGGATAAAAAACAAGGGCATCTAAAAATGGCGACAGCATCCACAAGCCCCACCCTCTACCCTTGGGCAAAATTATTTTACACTTTGCACGAGATTTGGTTATGTTTGAGACGGTGCCATTAGAATAAAGAATTAAATTAATTCAAGACCATCTGGCGGGTTCAGCCCAGGAGCAATTGGAGGACAGCGGGGTGGCTATATGCAGCCGGATTTCTCCTGGACCCATACGTGTTAATGTTAATGTTTCTAGAGAAAATTTTTTTTGTTGAATTTTAAAGCACTCTTGGGGAGCTACTTTTGTGGTACGTTTTAATATTTAAGATGCCCAGATCTGCTTTGTTTTACGCCCAATCCTGTGGCTTGGTATCTTCTTGGATATATGCGAATCCTTGCCAGGCTTCATTAATTTATTTCGGGTTTTTGTTTTTTTTTTTGGTTCTCTGGTGTTCCTTTCACGGTTTTCGGGATCCTTTCGATTCGCTCCGATGCCGCCAGGGGCAATCCCGGAACGTATGAAGATTTTACGAAGCCAAAAGTGACATGGGTTCGAGAGGCTCCTTCACCTTTAAATCCATGGACTTCTGGTTTTTCTTCGAAATTCATTCGCCCGAAGTTGGGGCTCCACGCCGGAGGTAATTAAAATTTAACCTCAGACCAAATTGGAGTTTCACCCGAGCAGACACTTTCAATTAAATCAGCGGCGACCGGGATTCCAGACAGGGGCTCCCGCGTTCCGTGTCTCGATCTGCGACCCCATTCACTATATATAAAGCCCCCCAAAGAAAAGGTGGCCCCATGCGGAAGCGGAGGCTCCCACCAACGAGGATCAATAATCTTTCCATCTCATTAATCTTTTTATGGCTTTTTGCGCAAATAAATTTTGCCCATAAATAACTGCGATATCAGCGCCACCGCCCGGTTCCACTGACTCATTAGATTCAATTTGCGGTGAGCCCTTATCGCGCTCCGGGGCCCTAGCTATCTTCCGGGGAGTGGTGGCGGCACGGGGGTTGCTCCAAGGAAATCATTAATTGATGGAGCATCAATAATCGAAATTGTGTGAAATTCAGAGCTCACCTCACAAGGGTCTATGGGCGAGGCGGGGAACCATCACTTAAACTTGTGGAAATTAGGGATAATGACGTCGATTCAATTCCATTTAAATTGCAGAATTCCGCCGACGAAGGTTCCGACCCCTTAGAAGATTTGGGACAGCAGGGCTCTGCTGGATGTTGGCCGAGTTAATTTTGATGTCAGCCCAGCCAAGGGCCCCAGTAGGGAAATAATTTTAGGGGCCTGGAAACAAGTCGCCTGATGATAATAATCAATCGTCTCCCGGGGGAATTAGTTAACACTCCTTCGAGACATGGGCGCAATAATTATTTTAGGGGACAGCCCCATGATGCATCGGTCCCGGGGCGTCCAGGACCATTACAATCCTCTGGACATCTGCAAACAACTGCAACAAATCACTGAGCGCTGCACCGACCGCATTGATTTGTGCCACTCTCAGCAAATTTGCATATGACGAGGACATGCATTTTCCGCAAACATATTTGTCACCTTTAGTGATGATACCCGAATGTGTCTGCTAGGGGTAGAGCTCTGAATTTCTGCATCAATTAGAACTTCTACTCAAACATCCTTCGTAAATTATCTCAAAAAGATGTCGTTTCAAGAGGTACAACTTTTGAACAATTCAAAATATTCGACTAATTGTGACTTTAGCTGGGTTTTTTTTCTTTTTCCTAACTGCTTCAGGTTAGGTAGCAAATTTTGCATTGAATTGACTTTAAAAATTGCCATGATGATTCTGTGCAAAATTTCCTGCTAAACCTGGAACTGAAACAAATTTGAAAAAAACACATCTTTTGCTAATTAAAAAATATTAATGTTCACTCCAAAAAATAATATACTATAATCTTTAATGTTGATGACAAATATAAAACATCAAAATAAGAATATTTTTATATTCACGGCCCATTTTTAATTTTTAATTTTAAGCCTAACTCACACATCTATATACCGGATGAAAATTAGTGAGGTAAGAAAGAAGACTTTTCAGAAAACTAAAATTGAATCGAAAGTAACTTACAAAAGCCGTTTTTTGGATAATCATTTCTAATAAATTCATTTAAGTTAGTTAGTTTCAGTTCTTCAAATGTTCTTCTTTTATAGGCTTTAAGTTTGAATAATTTAATTCATTTATTATATTAAAAAAAAATAATGAAAATATGCTTTTTATTTACCTTGAGAAACCCATGTAACCCCTTAAGGTAATGATTTTGTTTAGTTTGATTCATACAAAATTTGTTAGTTTCTAATAGAAAAATATAACTTCTATAGTATATACATGTAAACGAAATAATTTTAATTGAAGTTTTTTTACATTAGGTAAGGCATAAAGTCTCTGATTTAAATAAAAAGGAAATATGAAAAATAATTCAAACCAGCACGTGTCTTTGAGCAAGTTGATGAAATTGTTAATCTGTCACTAAGCCAGAGATTTCTGTAAGTGGTAAAGTGCTGGTGAAAATGTTCAACGATTTTGGAGCTAAAACTCCCCCAAAGGCAGGCAGCAGTGTCAATTGAGATTTTCTTAGCAGTCACTTTCCCTCGAAGTTTTAATTGCTTCGATTTGTGTGGGTGAAAAAGGCGTCCGGACGACATATGGTTCTGACACCAGGTAAGAATTAGCCGGGAGGCGTTCGGTGTCTGCACGAGCAACTTTTGTTTGCCTTCTACCGAAGATAATTTATCAAATTTCCTTTGGTTCACCTGTCGACGCAGGGCAGACGGGGGGGGAGAGCGGCGATTTGTTATGCAAATGAAGGGAATGTGTAAGTTGGTATTGCCCAAGATACAATGGGAAGTTTTGCTAAGAGTTCTCTGATGCAGAAAAACCTGAGACGCATTTATAAGGAGGAATGCAAATTTTCCGGGACGAATATCTCTGGTGGTGTCAAGAGTTTTCCCAAAACTTCTGAGACGTGCTTTAAGTGAATAAATGCTACCGCCCTCAGGTCGACGGGTTATCTGGCTCCAATTCTGTTCAAACTTTACACAAATTAGGGGAAAACTGCTCGCATTGGAGAAAACATTTTCAAAACTATAGAAAACAAACATCCGTTGGTACAATCAGATCTGCAAAATGCATGTACCACTTTGAAATATGTTTTTTTTTTTTTTAAGTAGAAGTTAGTTACTTCGGAAGTTGGTATAAGTTAAATAGATTTTAAATATTAAAATATAAATTCTTCCAGACTATAATAAATTGGTGTATCAAATATTTTATGATTCTTTTCTGACTTTGTCATATAATTATTAAAAATACAAAAATATACATTTTGAGAAAATTAATTTCATTGTGTAAGAAAATCCTTTATAGATACTTTTATTTCATATATGACTAAATTTTCTTGCGACTTTGAATTGTCGATTTCTTATTCTGCTCGATGGAAAACTGTTCCTATATTTCTAAATGTAATAACATAATTTTATATCATTTTTATGATCAGAAAAATCACTGAGCCTATTTCGAAAATAGATTACAATTGGAAACGTGTTATAAATTACCACAAAATTTAAAACAATTTGATGTATTTATTACCTTGGCATATACATTTGAAAATTTTAAAATAGAAAATAAAAATAAATGGCTTATCCTTTCAGAAAAACGATCTAAAACTTTTGGGTCGTTGTCGCGAGGAAAATTGCAACATTATGGCGCCTACAAATGACGCATTTCTCTTTCGAAATTGCGTCAAACGAGAGAACTCAGTCTTTTTCAAACGTTCAGAGAAAAAAAAGGCTATGTTTAAAGGGCTAAATAGATTTATCCCCTAAAGAGCCTACAACCCCCAGGACCTCCTCATGTTCACATTCGCGCAGTACATCGGCTGAAAATTTTCAAACAACTCTCGACAGGAGATTATCCGGGCGGCAATATATTTTGTCGATGCCAAAACTTCTAAAGGTGAAAAGAATTTATATCCGTGAAAGTCATATCTCGGCGGCCTAAAAACTTTTCTCCGGACGAATTTGTGTGGCGCCAAAAAGGGGGTAAGACTTGTTAAAAGACTTTTCAGTCTTCATCCTTTCCCCGAAGGAGGCTCCTTCTTATTGCTGGAAAAGAGGTGTCATCTGCATAAGTACGAGGACTAGGAACAGTCGTACAACGTTCCCTGTTTCCCTTCTTTTTTTTATACTGTTTTTGCGCACTTTTAACCCCGGCCAGCCGGAGGTTTTTCCCAGGGCGATTTAATGAAAACAAAGAAGCAGTTTACTTCGGACTATGGCTCAACAATTACTCTCCCTGCTGTGGCCCAGTTCTTCATAATTTTCTGGCTTAAGGGGATTGGGACTGTTTTCCTCATCTGCCATTTTCACGGATAATTTATTCCCCCTCTTTTCGGCTGGACTGTTCGTTCGAGCAGCTCCTTCGTCCTCTGGATGGTTATCATTTTATCATTTTTTTTTTCGAACACATCGACGACGGTGGCTTAATGCCCCATAATCCTGTAAAAGCCGAAGTATGTCTACAAGATTAAGGGCACTGTCCTTTCATTCCTACTAAACTTCTAAAGTAGTTTATCACACTGCAGTACTTATAATTGAAAAACATCTACAGTTTATGTAGACATTTAAATATGATACGGATTGAAAATTTATATTTTTTATCCTATACTAAGATAGTAATAGTAAATAACGAGTAGAATACCAATTTCCTTCAACACGATTTAATCACTCTAGGGGACTGATGCGTTTTCAACTTAATATTCTGAAAAATTCCTTTATTGGAGTAAGTTTTGGAACTTTATTGTTAAACAATATATATTTTATTAAATAAAACTGTATCTACATATACTTATAAAGAAGACATATTTTAACTAGTTAAATTATTTAGTCTTTGAACGAAGGGTTTTCAAAAATATGTAGTTATTTCTATTTGTGATACAATGGCAATCGTTTAAAGATAAAGTCTCAATTTTTAATTTAAAAATCTTGTTTCTTCATTGAAATAAAATAGGACATTATAAATAATGTTAAAAAATCTTTGGGTTTTCAATCGCTATTTTTTTATATCGCTTTCTATGTCCGACAACAATTTAAGTTAGATTATAAAAAGTCAATCGAGAAACTTGAATCCGATTACAGGGTTCTAAATATTTGAGCGAGCAATGAGTAAAACCATCAAAGAAATTGAATACTTATTAGGCAAATTAAAATTTCCATTATTCGCACTATAAGTGCTCAATTACAATCCTATTAGTGACCTTTTATGCAGTGTTTTTTTTTTATTAGAAAAAAATGTATGGAATATTATATATCACGCCTTTTTTCTGTTGTAGGTACACTGATGGTGGCGAAGAAAGGAACAATTTGCGACTTCAACTGCGAATTATCCTGTTTTCTGCACATTTAAACTACCCCCTTGGCAGAAACGAGAAAAAATTGCACTTTTATCGCGGGCTCATTTTGCAAATCAGCCAGAGCCCGGCACCCGGCGCAAATATACGAAAAATGCAGCAGCAGCCGCACGGCCGGAAATAATAAATGTTGTGGCGTGTAACAGCGGATCGCTTTATGTTTATGTAATGCATGTGTGTGCATGCAAATTAAAATGGGCCTGGGTGCCCGGCCGTTTCATGCCCCAAAGACGGAGGGCATTCACAGCTTTACGGGTACTTTGTAATTTTTTGCAATTTATGGGACCAAAGCCTCCTGGTTTCCACATACATGGGGTGTTTTCCTGGCTCTCATTGTGGACGTGTAATTTGCGGGAAATTCTGGATGCAAGAGGTTTTCGGGATAGGGAGGGAAGTTAGGGCAATCAGTAGAAAACCTCTTAGTGCCCCTACCGCCTTTTTTTTGTTTTTTTGTCGCGGCCACAACAAACAAATGTCCAAAGTGATTCCGGGGCACGGCGGCGTTCCATAAAATGTTTTTTTTCCCCGGGAATGAATATTACCGACCAGGAAACCTTCAATTGGTTTGCTCTAGTCCTGTTGCTTTTTGGCTTCATCAAAAATTGAGGGCCTCTTGAAAAAGCCCCCACCTATTTTAACCCACCCCCTGTGCCGTCACTGTGGCATGCTATAGAGCATGGTACAAACACGTCTGAAACGTTGCGACTCGGCGATTAATTTACATTTCAAACCAATTATTCGCCGGCTGTGTAATTTGAGTAATTTTAATATAAATTTGAACAAGCTCAGCGCCACGTTTAGTCATGTGCGGCCCAGCCCTCCCACCCTCCCATCCTTCCCCCAGTGGCACCCCAAAAAGCCCACCTTACCAAAATGATAGAAAGATACGCTGCCGGTGGAAGCTAATTCCAAGGGCCTGCGGGCGTGCTTGTCATTATCTCTGTTTGCTTATTTTCAAGAAATGAATTCTCTTTACTCGGTCTTGGAACCTTCTTTAAATTTTCGCGTAATTGAATGAAGTGTGTGCAAACCAACTCTCCATAAACCGTCCGCGACGACACACGCAGGGCTCTTTTCGTATAGTAGAAGAAAATGTGCAAATATACTGAAAATACCTCATCCAAGAGCTGCACATGTAATTCCCTTACCCCCCAAAATACCTATAGAAGATCCTTGGAGGTGAGTGTCTTTTGTCTTTTTGTCTTGTCTTGTCTTATCATATGGCGAGCGACAACCTATTTTCAGGAGCTCTAAAGTTTGTAGGGCTGTTATTAATTCGATTACATTCAAAATTGCGTAAAACTCTGCGTATGTGAAGTTAAGGTGGAAAAGATCTCGGGATGCCAGTAGCACAAGAAAATCCTGACAGGATGGCGTACGTGAGAGAAATTATAAAAATTTTTTTCTTCCCAGGTCTCGTCGAGGATTCATCCAAATGGATGTGAGCTTCACCCCTGAGAACCAGTTGTTTGTGACATTCATTAAAATTCTAAATTACCCCAGAGAAAGATTTTATATACATATATGTAGTATAGAAACCAATTTCAGAGAAATTATTAAGACGCAGAGTAGCAAGGTCAAAGAAAAGGTCATCGTAACCCATAAGGGTTCAAAGGGTGCACTTAATGCTTC
Organism: Machimus atricapillus; assembly: GCA_933228815.1. Lineage (NCBI taxonomy): Eukaryota > Metazoa > Arthropoda > Insecta > Diptera > Asilidae > Machimus > Machimus atricapillus. Next base: position 13,383,514 of record OW121785.1, read on the forward strand.
ACAATTATTTTTTTAAAAACGAACTAACATATAATAGTAAACTTAAAAACTCAAGTGTTTCATAAAAATTATAACTGCATAAATTTAGTAATGCTCACCGAATTAAACAAATTTTCCAAAAGTTCTGAAAATGATTAAGTTTATTTTTAAGGTTTTTAGGAAAATTTTTTTTAAAACGCGTCCCTAATTTAAGGGCATCATATTCAACTTTTTCCCCTCTGATAGTGGTAGAATAAGCAACCACAAAAAGGATCTAAATACTTTCTTATACCTTGTTCTGCCGAGGTCGGATTTAGATAATTTTCGGAAAAATACTGCCCCACAGACGCGTAGGCATAAAACAAAAACAAATCTGGTCCAGGTGGAGCTGTGAAGCGGATTGCCAAAATCTGTATTAGTTTCACTTGAATAAATCTAATCCTCTTAAGATCTTACCCTCGCAATCCTCTTAGGTAGTCGCCCCTTTCTTAAATTTATATGAAACTATTAGAGCGCCAGGTTCTTACGCTAATCTCGTCCTTATTGAGCTTATTACGACCTGTAAACATTTTGCTTTGCTGGCTGAGACTAGTCCTCCTGGGGCGTGTTTTGCTCTGTGATGGAAACTGAGACACGTGAGGCATCTTTATCTTTTACCAAGGACAAATGAATCCTTTCACTGGGAGAATTTCGTATATTGTTATGCCGAATATGTCTGAATAGAATATAATTAAAAGGGAGCTTATGATGTAAAGGTATTAGACAATTTTAATTATAAAGATACAAATTCAAGCTGTCTCAAAATACTTTTTCTTTTTGTAAAAAACCACTCAAGAAAATTTTTCTAAAGAAATAACTGAAGAGAAAATATAAGACTTCTAAGTCGAAGAGAAAATTTGCACTCTACTTGATGATGCTTGATGGTATAACATGTAAGAAAATTTCAAGAAAAATAGGAGGTAAATTTACTAACTAATTGAGGAGTATCTATAGAAAAGGCACTATTTGCACTTGACGGTCATTCTAAATTATTTTACTAATTCAACTTTTCTAAACTAAGATCCGAAATTTAAACTAATTTGAAGTTTACTTAAATTTAACTAAGAAATTTTTTAATATGAGTTATTTGGAATTTTGTTATTAAATTTTTAAGTTAATATCCCATTTATGATCTGAAATTCATTAGGGTTTCCTTATCCTTCTCTGGAATTCAACCAAAAATGCCATTATAATTCTATCTCTTTTTACCATACCTTTCATTTCATTTATTCAATAATGAAACATGACAAGTGATACACGCTATAAGTTTGAAATACAAATTTCCTGCCTGCATATGTAGGAGCTATATTTACAGAAAATCCTCCAGGATTGGGATACCCCAAAAAGCGAGACGATGATTAAGAATAAAATAAAAAATCGTGAAACGTCAGAAACCCGGAAAGAAAGTCAAACCCTCTACCTCCCGATTTGGTTTTGTACACACACCGAGCGACTTTTCGCTGCAGAAGCAAAAGGAAAAGCAATTTCTTATTTTCAGACTTGTGATTCCGCGAAGAAACTCCGGAGGAACATGCGAAGCTTTCAGGTCTGTGCAAACATCATGCGAGGCGAGATTAAATATTTTAGCGGTTTTTTATAACCCACTTCCCGGAAGGAGTCTGTGCCTGTTCATTTGAATATCGCAGGCGTATTGAGTCCACGTGGGAGGGGGGTGGAGGAACACCCTTAGACATATGCGAAATGTTCTCTGGATTGAGGCACACTCACGTCTGTGGGTATATATGCGCTTTCGTCTTGTTTCCCCTTTTTTCTTAATACTTTTAAAAAGAGGCTCATAAAAAAATCAAGTGTATTTTGAAATGCTCAGTGGTTTGTGATATTGCCTCAATTTTTTCCCAAATTCTCAAACATTTTCTATTTTGTTGAAGAATTTTGAATGAAAAATAAAGAAGTAAAAGTACAGTTTTCCAAAAATCAAGAATAACTATTGAATTTTAGTTCTACATTTCGTAATAAGATTAACTTTAAAAACTAATTATTACTTGTTTTTCTTATTTCAAATTGAACTTTATCTTTAAGGTCATCGTCGATGTTTTTATGTAACTACGTGTTACCGCGGTTAGAAACGTGGAACTTTAGAGAAAGCAATTTTCTGAACCTAATTTTGATGGCGATGGCGAAAATAGGGCAATAGATTTACATCATATATCCGATATTTTCAATTATTGAAAACTTGACATCTCCCAAATTGGAGCTGTTGAAAATTATCGCCATGACTAATCTAATCTTCTTTTCCTCTTTATAATTTTTACGATTTTTTTATTTTATTACCTAAGTAGGTATTGGTTATAAATAAAGTAGGTACTTGTAATGTTAATTACATTTATACTTTTACCTTAATTAACTTATTTTCAATATTTTTCGCGCTCGGTATATCGATTTTAATACTTCAATTTTTACAACTTAAATGAAAATTCAGATTATTTAGAACTGCCGTCTATTATTTATTTTTCCAATTGGAATAATATTTAGTTCTTGAGTATCCCTGAAGGGGTTAAGGAAACGATATGTGTGAATTAAACTCGCACTTGCCAACCTATATTTTAATATTCGAAAAAGAATCAAGCTAACATATTATTAAAGAGTGTGTTTAATTTTAAATGAAGTTTTATTTATGATTCGCTTGATAATTACTTAAAATTGCTTCATTAAAAATTTATAAACATAAACAATTAAAATCTGAATGAAGGTAAAACAGCTGTTGAAATTCGTATATGAAAGTGTTCGTTGGTACCTTTCGTATCCTGTTAGTTGTAAATTGTTAAATAAAGCCGATCAGTGTTTCTCATCAACCCAGAAATTGAATTGGCGTGGTCTCGTCCTCTATACGGCTTAAAATTTAATGAGTTTAATGAAAATTGGAAGAGGTAGACTGATTTTATGCCCAATCACATCCAAAGGAAAATAATTACTCCTTATACTCTCACTCAAATATGCTTTTAATAAACACTTTGGTGGAGTAATATGAATATAAATGCTTCCTAACCAGACCGCAGCCAATCCCGGTCGAATGAGGGGAGGGCGGTGCCAGTGCATAAATGAAAATTTTACGACTAACGACGGGGTAATTAAGTTGGAAAATTCAAAATGGCCTGCTCCTTGTTCGATAAAGAAAATGAACTGTGAATAGGTTAGTAATTAGATGTAATTACGTCCTGGAGGTGAAGCAAACGACCTCTTCCCGAGCCCTCTAACGATAAATCGCCGCTAAATTGCTTTGGCGTCCTCTTTCTAGACGGCCGAAACCACATCCATTTTGATCTTATTCCCTCCGCTGGTTCTGGAACTGGTGGTGCTCCCGGGTCCTGGATCCAATGCCGCCGCATGCCGCCTTCAAAACCTCGACATCCCACCACAAAAGTGCGAGACCAATTCGCCCCTAGAGTAGTTCGAAAGTCAAGAGGTACTCCGAGGGTCTCCAGGGCGGCAAATTGCCCAATTTTTCTTAATTTAACACGGAAACCAAGAAGTAGCCCGGAGCTAAGTAGGCCCGATATGTGGTTTTAATGGATTACAACTAAACGGGGAAAGGCCCAATCATTGAGGACTCATGAATATCAATCAGAGCGGGGCCCAGTTTGTCTAATGGAGATCCCACCGCCTGCGATAATTGCCCATTTCCCATAAAATAGTGGATATTACCTCACCATGGGCTCATGAATAAATTTTAAATGAATTACGTTGGAAAATTTTGGGGCTGCAGGGCTCACAGTGGTTCTGTGGTTTTTCGAAATTATCATCCTCCCGCATTTTCATCGGCATTCATTTGATTCGCTTGCCAAAAATTCCTTCGAGCGAAATTAATTCAATGTTAAAAATGTTTTGAGTATCACTTTGCGCCCTCGTAAACAGGATTGGGGGTCATCTCTGGAATGAAATTCGACCCCATGGCCTTGTTTATCATCTTGATTCCGGCTTGCCCCGCGACCAGAAAAACCACCTCGCCCTTAAATCGTAAATCATTAGCAGAGCTAATTTCCCTCCGCCCCCCGCGCTATCCTGGTCTGAATTACAAATAAGGCGAGATAAGGAGGACTCTGAATCAAAATTAATGTACTTTTCAGTGGATCTGCACTATAAATCATTATTCATTTATCTAGGGGGTGGTTTTCTTCTGAAAATATTTTGAGAAAGACGATAAAGAAAAAATCTTAAATGCTTTAAGATTCTTCCTACAACTGGAAATTTTAAGTATTTTAAAGCTCATTTTTTTAAGAAGATAGCCAAGAGCGGAACTGGGATTTTATTCAGACGTAAATATTTGTTGTAGGATTTTTTAGGCTTTGGACATTTGTTTCTAAACCCTATTTTTCACTAAATAGAAATCTAAATATTTAAATTTTGTAACTGAAATTTTTGAGCTTTAAATAATATCTAATCTTTCTTTACTTTGATACATTCGTTCAAAAGAATATCAATTTTTTTATAAAAATATTTTCAGATATATCTTCATTTATTATTATATATTTAAATTATTTAACAATTTTTTTTTCTTTTTCAGATTCTCACGGTGGTGGGGCTAAAAAAAAAATTTGTCCCTGCTTCGGTTTATGAGCTCCTGGTACAAAATCTGGATTTTCTAGCATCGATTTCCGGAATTTTGTAACATTTTGTAAACCGCATCAGGAGCGTCAAATTTTTTTTCTCTTTTTCAGATTATCCAGGGGATGGAGCTCTAAAACTAAAATGTTATATTAATATAAATAAATTATATGAATAAATTATATACTAAATACATTATTTTAATAAGTAGGCGACTCGTAACTGGCCTGTAAAAGTACTTTTCCAGGACCTAAAGTAAATATTGCGCATATACATATGTTCTGTATTCCGATTAAAACGAAATCGAAAAGAGCTTGTAAAAGTACTTTTCTTTTGAATGGAAATTCCGTATAAAACTCCTGTCGTAAAATCATCTCAGTAAGCTTTAACTTTAATTTTTTTCCATTAAAAGTGTTATAATCGAATCGAAGTAATTATGCAATTTTTTGTGGAAAGGCATTTGAAGTGATACCACTTGCGCGCCACTTATCGGATCAAAATTTTTATAATATTTTTCATACCAAGGATTATGCCCGTAAAATCTGCCTATAAAGCGAGAAGTAAGAGTGCTTGCGTTAGTTAATTGCTAGTTCCTAGATGTTGTAGCCGAACGGATTCGAGGGGTTTTGCTACGACCTAGATATGCAAAAATCGTACAGATTTGGTGTTTCATGTCTTTAGCGGCCCGTTAAAATTAATAACCAGGCTCCAACGTGTGATAATAGTGTCACGCACCGGCTTCCTGCCACCTTGCGGCTGCTACGCGAGTTAATGTGCTTTCCATGTTAAGCGAACATATCAATGAACAATGAAACCATTAGGACCTTCCGTGAGAGTTTAGCGGGCCATAAAATTTTATGGGCTCCACCTTGGAGTTGATCCGGCCCTGAGCCCTTCCCAGGGGCGCTCCAGGAGGCCGCGCAATGGATTTGATTAAAGAGCCGTGATATTGGCGGATGTTGAAAATTTCTATTGACTCGTTTCGCGGCTGATCCGCAGCGCATCGAATTCAAATCACGCAGGAAATTTTCAAATAATTTCACAGTGACATTTTGAGGAGCACGCGTCAGCCTTCGTCGAGTCAGAGCCCCCCTTTTTAGCCTAAGCCTCAGCCCCCACTGAGTTGTGCAAATGCCGCTTGGCTTCTTCCTGATAATTTCATTTCCTGCGCACGAACTTCCCTTTCAATTGGGAACACAGAACATGTGCAAATTCGGTGTAATTCCTGAATAATGAAATATCCCGGCGGAGTCCTCTGTGTCCCAAAATAGGCGGGCGAGATTAGTTTGTGTTAATGTTATCCGCTGCTAGGATTCCTCGCAGTTAATTTGGAAGGATGCGAAGATTATAGGGATTTTCGACGGGTGGGAGGGATCTGGATCCGGATGCGTGGCATCGAATCCCTATTGTCTTTTGTCAGTCCATAAGGACCGTCCTGGAGCCGGCTCCCGCAGGGACGAATAAACAAAATTTATCTCATGTCATCATTTTACTAGCCGTAAAGATCGCCTATGGCTGAAGCTCGCAACTAATGACTTTGTAATTGGAATATATTGGAGGCTTCCCGGTGTCCCAATTAATTCCCAGTCAGCGGAGATGCACGCGTCACTGCCTGGTTCTGGTCATGTTGATTCAATTTTAATTTACTAATAGCACACTCCCGCTGGATAGTGGGACGCTATGATCTGGGAAAAATTGGTTTTCTCAATATAGGTAAAGAATGTTAAAAATTGTGATGCCACTCTATAGAAAATTAAATGTTGTATAATTATGGTGATTTTTTTTTTAAATTAGATATTAATGAGTTCCGGATTTTTTTCTTTAGGTACTTGTACTATGAAAACTAAATTTCGACATTTTAAGTCAACGGGAAGTGCTCTATAGAGGTTTTTTATTGTAATGAGCTAGAACTTAAATTTACAAAACTATAAGGCTTTAGTATTTAGTATTAATTTCAACTCGAGAAAAAAAGTATCGACAGACAGACAGGCGGAAAGATATACAGACCGAGAACTCTAAATTCTCTATTATTTTAATGAATATACACTAAAATAAAAAGAAAAACTACGTTAATTTTTATGGAAATCAATCATATAATTTGGCGCCAATGAAATCGAATCTTTAAAAGAAGGAAACATCTTTAGCTGCTATCCGGTACCAGTAAAAAACAACAAATCATTTTCTTTAATTCACAAAATTATTAGTAGATAAGTAATTGTCTACTAGAGTTATTTTACATTTAATTACAATAAAAAAGACTAGTGCAACATTCCGGAATTAAAATTACATCGAGGATTTTTCGTTCCCAAGTTTTCTTGAACTTTTGTATTAAAAGAAAATTAACAACAGCTCATTAAAGTATGTAAATAACTTATTTTAATTCAATTTATACTTGCATGGATTCCAAGTCGAAATTAGTTTACCAAAATGTTGTTGCAATATCTTTAACAGTTCAAAAGTTGATTTATTATTGTGGCAAGGTCGCTCCGTGTCACTGTGCGCCAGGACCAGGGCATGTTGATTTAATCGCACCAAAAATACATCCCTCCGGCCGGGTGAAATTTCCCCAGCAAAAATCGCCGTGGGCACGAAATAATATCGCTCCTCCACTTTGACGGAGGGTCCCTTCTCTGTTCCAGAACCGGGCACTGGAGAAGCCCACCAGAGCCCGACAAACATTTAAAACCAGACCCGGCAGATACCCGATGTGCCCTGGCGGCGCATATTGTTATTAATCATTCCAGAAATGAACCCGACTTAAAATATGTCGGTCCTCCCGGCTATTTTAAGTGGTGCTCCGCAAACTTTTCCCGCCTGCCCGGAGTCTATGACCAGGGAGAGTATTTCCTATCCCCTCCCCCAGCCGTCGAGCAGTGCCGTAACGCAAACCTCTCCCGGTTGACCTGATTTGCAACCGTCGAGTATTTATGAATTTTATCGCAACAACACCTGAAGTTGAATTTACATATAAATTCCCTTTTACCTTTGTGTCCCGTGCACCCGACCGCTCCCTGAACTGCAGCCCAGCAAATTTCCGGGTGAATGACACCGTCTAGGAGGTTCCTGGCACCGTCGAACATCCTCCTGCAGTTCGGCCAGGAATCAAAAAGTTTTTTATTATATATTACATACCTATATATAACAATTTTCTGGTGTCGTTATCCCTTTTCTAAAAAAAAAAAAAAAGGAACACAAAAAAACTACAAAATATTTGCATATACAATATTTTTGCGGGCTCATTGTAAGCGAGTCCCGATAAAACTCGACTCCTCGTACATTACAACATCAGGGCAACAAATGCAGCGGCCATAAATCCCGGCTGCGCTCCCTGGAATAGCGTTAATCAATAATTTTTCAGTACTCAAAATCAGGATATACGTCAGACTGCCGAAGTTAGAGGAACAAATGGGTCCTGACAAACTATCGGATGATGAAAAATCTCCTGGGGCTTTTCCAATAAAATTGCTATCATTATTATTATTTTTTTTTATTATCCTTAGGGATGACTGCTGCAGCCCCGAAAGGGTGGCATTTTATGAGGTTAACCCGGATGAATGGTTCTTGGGATCGGCACATATTTGGGAATTATATTTGCCATTATGTGAACGATGCGGTTAGACGGATAGAAAATTCATTGGGGTTGACAAAATTAAATTTATGAAGAAACAATTTGAACGTCTGGAGGCTTTTCTCCTTTCTTACAATATCATGACATTAAATATGTATTCTTAGGATAAGAACAAATCATATCCACTGCCGGAGTTAAGGTAGACATGCAGGGCAAACGCCCGGGGCACGCAATTTGTGAAGACGCCGCTACCTGGCGCATCTCTTAATATCAACACCAATCCCGAGAAATTTTAAAAATATATACATATACATATATATAATTCTTTAATAAATTACAAGATTAGTTTTAAATGCCGATAAAGAAGACGCGTGACTATTCTAAAACATAGCGTTTTTTGTATCCCTTAAACAACTCAACAAAAAAATTAATTTATAGTGTTCTGTTCTCTCGAAAACTGTTGTTCTAAATCAAGACTCTCTAATTTAGTAAAGGTTTTATTTAGAATTAGAAATTAATTTAGTGATAAAAGGGCGAAAATCAAAGAACAAGTAATTAAAATTTTTTTTTAGTTCATTTGCAAATAAAAGCTTGATTTTAAAAAGCTTTTATTGTAATTTGAAATAATGTGTTTTGTGTCTAAAGTGCACTCAGCTGTCTAAAATTTTCGCAACTTGAGATACTCAACTCTGGAAGTGTATTTTATCTGGAAAATCCTGTTGAATTGTAATGTAGAAATTCTGAACATTTATGTACATAATACTTTTTTTCAGTGAAATTTTGGTGTTCACTGTTTTACGTTCCTCCCACCCATCCACCGACTCGATCAAGAGAAATTCCACTTTTCCATGCAATCTCTGAAACAATTTATCTCGAGGAAAAGGTACTTTGCCGTTCCTGGAAAATACGATGCTCGGACTCCCGGATAGAGTCCATCCAGAGTTCCCGGCAGCGGTGCTAAGAGCACTCGGTGCAGGATAAATTCCCGGCGATGCCAAAGGTCCGTCATAAACACGCCACAAGAAAGGAGCATTAATCGAGTTCTAGCTGCACATGCACTAGCCAAATAAAAGCCCGCACCCTTCGCCGGGACTCCAAGTCCGGGATCACTCCCACCCACGCTAAATGGAAGAAGTAAATTTGATAAGGACGACTGCTCCTTCCCGCCCCGCTCTCGGACTCTGGGTGGGCTCCTGGAGGAAGCGTGTGTCTGTGAGTTCGTTATGTGATTCATCGCGTTGTAATTTGAAGAAATTGCCGGGTCCAGTCGGAGTCTGGGTCCGCTGCGTCCAGGTCCGGGTCCGAACTTGGCGCCGAGTTCCATGAGAGCAAATGTTCTCAAAATTTTATGCTGCATAATCCCGCTTTATGCTAAGTATGCCATTTTTGATATTTGAACGCTTACGCTCGCGCGAGTTCAACGGAAACATAAACAAAACTTTATGTGAGTATTTTACTGCAGATTAAAGTTTAAGTTTACTATGAGAGTTCAAAGCACTCAGTGCACCCTCCATTGCATTTTGGACGACATTGACATACATACATATATTCATTACTTTTCAAAAAAAATAATGACACAAGGGGATTTTGTGGCATAGCTACAAAGAAAGAGAACTTTTCGAATTCACCTTTACAAATTTCACATAAAAATTTATGCCATATCAAGTATAGGTACTTCAAAATTTCATTTTCTTACATTTAATTTAAAAAGCCAATTAGTAAACTTTAAAACTTTTCTTATTTTTACATTTCATTGCACTCAAAAGGAAATGTTTCCATTACTTTTCATATGTCCTCATTATAATGGAAAATTAAATCTTATTAGTTTTATTACAACGATAGTTAAAGCCATTAAACGTGGAGTAAATTAGATAATTAAGCTACGAGAAAAATCAAAGAATATTTTAATAGAACTGAGCTAGCATCACTATCACCAATTTCATTCATCGAGCGTTGGCATAATGTCTAAAATTACCACCGAAAAAATTAATCTAATTTTTCCGCCTCAAAACTTTTTACGTTAGTGGCAGGAAAAATGTCTCAAATTTCCGGAAAGTCCTGTTTTTCACATAAATATTTATGAACTATAAATTTTCTCTCGTGCACAAGGAGCACTGTTTAAACAAAAATAAATTGTAAAAAAACGAAAAACTAAGGAAACATGAAATAGTGTCGCTTGAAGCTCCAGAAGCAAAATAGTGGAAGAAATACGGGTGCGGGTGGGGTATGGAACGAACAAGTGCACCACGAACCTTAACCAATCCTTCTTTTGTGAGGTTTGAAAACGACACCCTAAAAAGAAAACTCCTTTAGGGGCAAGGATCCGATAACTTCCAGCCCACCTCCATGAAGAGAGGGGTGGCGCAAATCATTTGTGAAGTTTTCGTAAAGCTGATAACTTTGCTGGTACATCATCTCTGGACCAAAAAGGAGAAGTTACAAACGACATTCACTTAGAACGTCGACGAAGACAAGTTGCGACCGAACGATATTATGCCCACTCTTTCTAGAACCTGGATCCTGGAACCTGGATCCTGGATCCAGAAATCCCATCCTTCACCCCCCTCATCCACATCCCTTCCGATGTGAAGCGACGAAACTAATTAACGTGAAAGGCGAAATCTCTGTGAGATTTTTCAACCGTTCAACAAAATCAGGAAAAGGACAGGGACACGAGAGACGACTAGGGTAGGCTAAGAAAAAGAAGAAGAAAAAAAAATTTGAAACTTTACAACTCCGTCCAGCAACTCTGGATAGGAGAAACTTTCCTTAAAGTTACGTTCTGTTACATTAAATCTTGTGCAAAGAGGAGTTTTATAGTCGGCGGCTACTATTGATCCCATGCGAACTTGCTCGCCCCGATTTAGATAGATGCGCCCCACTGAAAAGTCGAATTAGAACTTTCATGAGATTAATGCATGCCCGCCTTTTGTGCCCTGGACATTTGTCTGAATTGATTTTAGGTAATTTTATCTCGCTTCCCTCCAGCTCCTTCGGGAGCATCTTGAGAAATCTTGGGCCTCTTTTGTTCCACCTCGCCATATTATATTATTCTTCCTCCATCGACGGCTGGAGTTTCCTTTCTCCGGGAAAATTTGATCAAATTTAATTAGATGAAAACGTTGCAAGGATGAGGAAAAAAAAATGTCCAAACTCATTTTTTACCTAATTTAAAAAACAAAAATTCTATCACCTGAAGTGTTTTGATTTAAAAAAGAAAAATCCCTAGAGTACGGGGTACACGTGGAGGTCGCTAACTCTGCTCCTCGAGGGTACGAGAAAGCAATTTTTTAAACTTTCTTTTGCACGCAGTCGAGATCCATCATCCATAAAATGTCAAATATTCTTGAAATGTTTTTAATCCTTATAACCACCCGCACAGACTATCTCTGGCATTCAGGATTTCTTTTTTATTTATTTATTTTTCTTCATAAACGCGGAGAAGCATAAACTCGGAAAGGAGAAGGAGGAACATTAGTGCGTTTTTAATATCAACGATTCGCAATGAAATCCTATGAAATATGCAACTTGCATAATATCAATGGTGCCGTACTTCCACTACGATAAATTCAGAAAGCATTTAAGATAAATTCTTCTAATTGTCTGGCAGTAAAAGCATACGTTCTTTGATACCTACAAATTCTGCCTGGCACGTCTGATATTCGATGATGGTGCAACACCGACTTGTGGAATTTAAATAAAAATTCTTTGAAAATATTTTCCACCTGAGCCAACTATTGAACATTCTTCCGATTCTTACTGCGATCTAAGTTCCCTTCCGTTCTGATGGTTTATTTAGAGGAGTGGTTATTTCTCTGGCAAATTATTGAAAATCACTGCATAATAATGACCATTAAAAATGCACTTCACTAATAATGATGATGATGACTAATTGAATACCAAAACATTTTATAGGTACGTGCATATTTTAATTTTGGCATTTTTAAAAATCAATCAAAGAAAAACAATACTTTATACTTCGACACACAAATTATATCAAATTAATACATTTAATTCCTTAATCCGGCCATTAATTGGCGTGAAAAAAAAGAACAAATGAAAAGGAATAATTGCAAGATAAATTAAGGAAGGTGGTGTGCCGGTCGCAGAATATGCATAAAAGGGCCCTATATTTCCGCTGGAATGTGGACTGTGGAGCTTATTGTTGTACCGAATTTATGTAAATTGGTTTTAACCGAAGTGATTTCATGCAATCCCTTAATTGCCTAGAAAAATTCATTGCCCATTAAAATTTAAAATGAACCAATCGAGTCACACGTGCAAGCCCCGTGGGGAATATTCTCGGACGTTTACCTGGAGTCAGACGCATGTGATGGAATATTTTTTGCAGTGTGCGATTAGATAGTGCTTGAAGATGTAACACTAACAAATTAAATTTTCATTACACTTATTAATTAGTTACAATATGAATCAAAGTCCTAAAATATTAAATTCCACTTTCACACTCTTTTTTTCCTGAATACCCTATACGGCAACAGTTAATTTTTGTGGTCACGATACTTCCATTGATATTGAATCAGTAGTTCAACACTTGCTGAAATTAAAATTTTTTTTTAAATTCCAATGAGGTGTTACACAGAATTACATAAATTTCGGAAAAAATCAGTAAATATGTATACCTACACTTAAATTTCTGCAAACGATTTAATTAATTTTTACACTAATTGCTTTCCAACATCATTTTATATGACTTTGATTTGAAATTCTTTGAAACCTTCAATATAATAGTTAACGCAATTATCAAAAAAATTTGTGAAATGATAAATATTTCTAGAAATGGGAACAATTAAATTCGTAATAAAAAAATAAATTTGCTTTCGCAAACAAACTAATTTTAGTTGTTGGAGAAAATTAATTTCAATAATTTCCTATTGTAACGTTGTACTGAACCGTAGTACTTGGCATAGCTTATAACTTTAATCTTCTATGGCTTCTAAAATTTATGGGATTTTTTAAAAATTAATTCATTCAAGTTATTTTTAAGAGTTTAAGTAATATACATAAGTAAAAAAAATATTATATTTTTGTATATTTGTTTAACATCATATAGCAATTATATACGAGTAAGGGACTACTGAATATAATAAAACAATCAGTTTCTGAATCATATGTTGAAAAGATGTCGGTCTCGAATTAATCCCTGAATGAAACATTGGGTGACACAAATTAACGCAGTGTTACGTAAATTAACCCTTACGAATTCCGCATGAAATTAATGATTTTTATGGTAGCGATAATTACATTGACACCCGACCATTGGTACCGCCATTACTCCAGCAATTACAAAAGTAAATTAAACTATTTATCAGGCGAGTGGGGATTAAAATTGGGAATTAGCACGCAATTAAGATGCCCTTGGGCAGGACCAGTACATGTGAACGGGCAGACGTCCGGTTCGATCCCAGATGAAAATTTTCAATGGATGGAAACTGTTTGCAATTCGAAAATTGAATTTTCTGTAAATTGTGAGGGGATTTAGTCCGCGATCGGACAGTTAATGGAAATATCCTCCGAAAAGGGAACGGATTCGCCCCATTGGTTCTCACCTCAAAATGCACTTAAAAGGGTAAATAGCAACTAAAAGGCGAAAGAACAACAGTCCCTTCGATTCGATAGTTGGTGTAAGGGCGGCACGAGGACTCAGCAGATCGATTGGGGCCAATTTAGAAGCAATTATGCCATAACTACGTTTTGATTGCTGGAAACTTCCCAGTTCTCCCTCGGGAATTGCTTCCTGCACTTTGTGCCTTGCATTTGGGGGATCCCAAGGAGCGAACACGGAAAAGCTCGTTACAGCTTAAAGTACCCAACCAAAGTAATTCCGAATGGTCCGTGGGGCGACGCGGCGCTCCGATGAAATAACTTCCCCTCGGGCCCCCGGGGAGAGAAATGCGCTGAAAATACCTTCGTATAAAAGAGAGAAAGCGCCGGACAAGGGGGCACCCTATTAATCAAAAGGCATTTTTTTTTATACTGAATTGTCCTCGTTAAATCGGCCGTTTCCGCCTTTTATGAATTTGTCCCGACAATGGGTCCCAGGAAGCGGAAATCCGAAAGCGATTACCACTCGAAGGAGCAAGCAATCCCTAGGGCAATTACTAACTCCAATTACTAACTCGCGATGGCTATCATTGCGGAAGCTATTCGATTAAAGTTTTATTGCGGCAGTCGTTTTAGAAGAAATCTGCGAATTGAGCCTTAATTAAACTGAGTTTCTCACCTCCACCCCCCAAAATTCTTTACCACTGGGGGATTTCCTTTTATCTGGCGATTTTGCCGGGTCCGGGAAATTTCTTAATACGCAATATTCGGATGGGTGAACAAAAACAAAAATCGGGAGTCCAATTAAGATAAAGGTAATAAACCGGGAAATGGTAGTTGCGACGAGGTTTGAGCGCGCCCATACGGCCACGGGAGTTATCAAACTAGCGCTCTCCCAGTTTGAGGGCGGACCAGAACCAGATCCAGATCCAGGACCACTTATCCCCGGGAGCGCGGGCAGAGTCGTAAAAGGCACCCGACTGGAGGCGAGGAAAAAAAAAAAAGAAAAAAAAAAGACCAGACCCTCCCATCCATTTCATATCTTTCGTAAAACCGCAAAATAAAAGGAACTTGTGCTGATCCAGCCATTTTCCTATTTGGGAAAGAGCATGAGTATTCTGTCGGTTTTTAGGGGATAATTTATGGCAGCAACGAGTCTCGGGATGTGCCGCCGAAATGTTTCTATTAGGATGGCCCCACGTACGATGGTCGCGTACGCGCAACGCACATAACGCACAAAACATATAACGCACAGCCACATTCCCGCATTCCCGCGTGTGCCTTTCTCAATAAGCGAAGGTCCTGAAGGCGGTGTGTGGCAGGTGCTGCACCTCCTTTCCGGCAAAATGACTCAAGGATCCCCAGCCACACACCGTGTCAAAGTCCCTTCCCTGCAAAAATTTTCTTCCCGGTTTTTTTCCTACGTGAAGCGAAATGAAATGGTTCACAATTTTGCGGCACCCTAATGCCATGAGTTTGCCACAGGAAAAATTGAACCACTTCCGCCAAATGTATTTAAATTAAGTAGCAAAATGTGAAAAATGAACCCCGCGACTGTCGCACGAAAAAGAGTGCCTAGTTTGCGGGGGTTGGAAATGACTGCGGGTTCTAAAATGTCTTGTACCTACTTTACACTGATGAAGTGCTTTGGTAAAGTGAGCACGCGAAAAAAAATATGCACAGAATTATCAAGATTTTATTTTTGGGTAAATTTACTTAAAAGGAAAATGACTCAATTCAGGCAAAGGTAAATGAACTTAAATTCATGAATATGAAGTCAATTCAATTGGTATTTTGAATACATCACTAATAGTGGAAACAGCACATTACTACATTATTAATAAAAATTTACAAAATTATGATAGAATAGAAAGCTAGAAAAGTTCATTTAGATATTTATGCCTTAATCTATTTGCATCCCGAATCGAGCCCGCAGCATTTTTAGTAGTTACGTACCTCGTCCCTGGGTAAGCAGCCCACTGAAAGAAAATAAAGATTTGTTAAAAAACAATAATAAAATGAATAAACACTAAACATAAACAGCACATAACACTCATCATTTACATTAATTAATAGCACTACCCGCAATTCATGTACACAATAGCTTAATAAGAAACAATAAAAAACCATTGCAAGATTATAAATGTAAACAATTTATCTTCGTTCACATTTCTACCGGCAAAATGCACCTGCGATTTTCTCTGAATTTACCGCCCGCGAGAACACTTTCGATCGCATAATTGACCGCACATTACTTAAAATTACTAATTAAAACAGAATACTTACCATTTGCCGGCGGATGCTTTTGTTTTTCACACAAAATTCACTGCACACGCGGAACTTACTTACACGCAACTTACACAAATTTATTCTCCGCTTTCACCTGACAGATCCACATTGGATCCACAATGGATCCACAATGGAATTACCAGATTCGCGATTAATTCGTTGTTTTTGAATTCCCCATAAGCCCTGTAAGAGGAAAAGATATGGAAAGCGAAATAAAAAAAGAACACTCTTTTTCAGCAAGCAACGAATGGATAAAATTTTTTTAAGGAAATTGCAGATTCCTCTAATTTCTTTTTATTGCTTGCGTGTACTCAACACCTACAAAATACCTGTTTAAAATAACAATAAAAATTTTTAATTCAGATGTTAATTAAACAAGGCTAATATAACAAAACAAGGATAACTATGATGAATTAATAGTCAGTTTATAAAAAATTGGTTCTGTTGAAGGTGCGTTTCATAAAAATTTAGGCCCATTTAGGCCGTATTAGAGAAATTCGAACCTGCTGCAAGCACGATGCAGACGTTACAGGGGTGCAAAAAGAATTTAGATATTTTTACTCGGAATGATACATATGAATTGCAACTAGATACTAACACCAATTGATTTGAGTAGAATATCTTTTTATTTTCAATTTAAAAATATTTAACCATTTCTGTATACCTACCTGCTACCTACATATGTATGTATGTACATACATATTTCTTCTGCTAATTTTTATTTTTTATTTTAATTGAGTCTTCTCATAACTTTCAACATATATTAGTTTCGAAAGTAAATTATTTCGACATTCAAAGTTCTTATCATTAATAATACCCATATAAAAATTTCACAATTAAATAAAGAGGCACATCTTACTATTTATTCCCTCTCTGTTTAAAGAATTTAAAGAGCCATAAAAATCATTTATCTTCTCGCAAACATGATAACAAAAACCAAAGTTTGTCCATTTTCTCGTAGTCTATAAATCGTCCTTCAATTTATCGGACCATCTAAATTTCGACAATAAATCACCCTAAGTGAAACTCCCCCAAAAAGTAAATAAAAAAAAATAAAAAAAAATAAAAATAAAAAAAATTGAAATCTGCACCCACAAAAGCAGCTAAAGCGTGCTCAGAAATGAAATTAGCGCGAGTAATAAGCGTCCGGATGAGAAAGTGGTTTATCAGCCACTGTCCATAATTAAAAGCAATTTTAAGACTAAGTAATTTCTTCCTGCATCTCTTGACATAGAACCCGAGTCCGAACCCAAACCCAACATCTGCATCGGGGCGGAATTTTAATTTTTCTTTTTTCCAGCACGTCCTCCTCGAAAATCCTTCGAGTACTATTAAAAGTGCAGTGAAGCTATAGGGACAGAAGCGTCGCGGCGCTTTTGTACTAAACTTTTCCGGGGATGTCTGTAAATTTTCTTTAGAGAGAAAAGAGAATTTTATTAAAATTTTCGCAGTCTTTTTACAGGGTGTTATTCGATCCCTGGCGGCGTAAAGGGAATCCAGTTTTAAGGAGAACAACACCAGAGCTACAACACAAAAAGCCCCCTGTGTTCGTTGCAGGGGGAAAAAAAAGTGTTATATGCGATGTACGACTTGTCGGTGATAAATTTTCTCCCTAAACAAGCAATAAAAAATGATTTATGGCTGCCTACAAGCCCTACAGGGACTGCGACACCCTTACCCACCCACAAACCCCACCCCCATTTGGCGGATTCCGAAGGGTTCGGGGACACAGATCCAATCATAATTATCCCGAGCTGTCGTGTAGCGATCATTTTTAATTAGTCGCTATAGCGTTTTTATTGACTTTACCCCAACGTGTTTATGACGCGCGTACATTAAAACCTCTGAAGATGCTCAAGAGGCGATTATGCTCCCCGGAGGATTTATTGCCGATAATCCGGCTCGCTGACACCAGACCTCCATTGGTAGGATGCCTTTCATCGCGGATATTGCGGAAATTTTTTTGAATAGACATCTCTTCCGGTTGGGAGGTGAAAGGACGCTCAATATTATGTACTTAGATTTCTTGCTCTAGGGCAACCACATAAATTTATATTTGCCCCACAATAATTTCCGTTCCTCTGATCTCTCGGGAAGTTCTCCTTGCTTTCATCCTTAGCTAACTACATAAAAGGATGGCATCTATATCTTTGAAAGGGGCGAAGGGGGGGGTGGGTTTGTGAATATGTTGCCGCCTTTCAACTTCTGGCGAATCAATTTGCCTTGAAACATTTATTCGAATGGATCCGTACACGTGAAGGCATTCGAGCAGTCTAAGGTCAGAGTGGAGGGAAAACATCAAAGCGTGGTATATCATCCATCCATTTGCTATTGGTGTAATCATCCTGTGCCACCCTCCAAATCTACACAAACATTTTTTGTAAAGCCTACAGGACTAACTGCCAATTCCCATGATATAAACCTACTATAAGAAAATTTTTCTAGAGTAAGGGCTCGTACCTGCAGGACACTCTCCCGTAGAACAGCCCTTCTCTATCTACCTACCCCCACCGACAGCGCCCTCTAGGATGCTTTTAAACAACAACGAACTAGAGGCCACAAAAGCAATCGATTTCCGCGATCCTACAAAATCCTCGGGCAATTGAAAATTTTGTTTCAGCTATTTCTTTTCTGTTTGTCAAGAATTCAATTCGAGCATGTTTCGTCGTCTCAGGCGCATATGAATAATTCATGGAGCATCGCTGATTCGCTTTTGGTAGACAAGATCCGTGTTTGCATAAGTCCACCTCACACTTTTAAGGTGACAGAGAAACAAACGTTTTTTTCATTTTTTTTTTTAGAGAACCCACAAATCTCGAGATATTTTTTGAAGATTTTTGACCCAAAATCGATATGAAACCGATTCAGAATCATCAATGCAAAGAAATCTGAGATAGATGCATTACCCGAAAGAGTCAATACGCAAATTTAACAAAAAATGAATTTGATTTGTTGACAATGGAAATTGCGTTTGCTTTATCTTTTAAAATGTTATTTTCTCAAAAGTAGATCATCCGGACTCAAAGCATCTGCATGAGTATCTAAACGAACCGAGCTTACACAAAGGATTGAAGTTTTTCTGCGAAATAAATATTATGAGAACTATGAAAAGGTAGGTGCTTTATATCTATCTCAAATATAATAAAAAATCTCGTTTCGCTATGGTAGAACTTTACAAACGTACACAAGATTTTCTGGAATCAGACTTTGACTATAACGACTTTGAATCCACTTATTCTTTAAAAATGGCAATCTACGTCCGTTCATTTATTCATGGAATATTTACAAAAGAATTTTTAATATCTCTCTCCGTCCTTTTCATACCGATTTCATATCTATGTAAAACTTTATCAAAACAGTTTTTGAAATATTGCTAAAATATGAGAATTTTTTACTTTAACTCAAAATATGTAGTAAATGAAATAAACTTGGTTTATTGAAACTTTAATAACTAATCGCATGAGCACAGAATTCCTAATTATTAATTTTCATCAAAAAATTCTATTCACCTTATTTTACTTTTTCATTTTCACACTTCTGCTTTTTTAGGCAATTCATTGTTATTGGAACTGACTCAATAGTCACACGTGGAGCTCTTATTTTAAATCCACGCGTGACGCAGGTTCATGCACGAAGCTCAAGCTTATTTAAGTAGATGGGACCCGTGTACACGTGTAATACACATTTATTAGAGCTATAATTTAAGTCTAATAAAGTTATTCAATATACCTTGTAATTCACAAATAAGATACAATGTCATAAAAAGCTTTTCCCAAAAATAAAAATGGAAATATAATCAAATTTCACTACTCAATTGTGGAGGTAATAATGGGCTTATCTATTTTTTTTAAATTTTTTACACGTACATGTGTAGGTTTGTTGTGATAAAAAAACGAATTTTACGGTTTAAAGCCTGTATATCAATTTGTAGAGACTATAACGAACACATTCCCTTTTTTTACTTTTTCATTACAATGAAAATCCTTTGAGTGTGCTAAAATAACATCGATCCTATTTCCTAAATAACATAAATACCCAAAACGCAAAACTGCCACATCAACTTTGTTTTGATGAATATTTAAAAACCTATTAGCGCGTTTCCAAAATACTGTAGAGATAAACATGACCTAGATAAGTCCAATCGTGGCGCTGTAAATATTCCCATTTTCCCTTAAAAAACAACCTAATCCACGTTGGACTAGCAGCTGACCATTGTGGCAACAAAAATTGAAAAGAAATTGGCCCCACCGAACCAGAGAACTGAGTGAATGGTCAGCGTCGACAGTGTGTGCACAAAGTACAAAAAACAATTTGATAAAATTGTCATTCTTCTGCTGGTCATGTGTGTTTCCTGTCCTGACACACAAAATAAAGGAATAACAAAAAATATATGTATATACATATAGCAACATGAAATAAATAAATGGAAAAATTCAAAACGTAACTCGTTTTTGTAAGAGTCGCACAACAAAGCGTGCAAAATTGGAGACACCGAAGGGTTTTTACCCGGCGAGACTGCGACATTATAACGTGGCGGTGACACGCCAATGCAATTCGGAGCGGTTCCATACATCCATGAATCCAGAAATCCAGGAATACCAGAATTCTCAGTCGGCCAGGTCGTCGAGCATGCCAGGATTTATGGCTGCAGGTGGTGTTTTGCAGAATTTTTGGGAATGTATTTTTTTCTTTTAATTTTTTGTCGAACTATGCTCGTTTTTACCTAAGTCGACAAACATGAACAGCGTTCCACACAAAAATTAGGAACATACTGGCAGACAGTGTCGTCAGATGTTCAACAGCAGGCGGTTCTGGGACTGTGCCCAACGACTCCAGATACTTTTTAATTCAAGGAAAGCTCTGATATTAGGGGATTCCCGGAGCTTTTCTGGCGGGGCAGTCTTATACTGTGGCCATGTGTCCCAACATTTTGAAGAAGGGGCATGTTGCGCAATTTTAGTAGGAGATTGGCACGCTTTTCTAATGTACTCTATAAATCAAGTCCAATTTCTGGCACGGTGTATAGCAGTTTTGTTTAAAAAACAAAACCGTCATCTACTTGGACCTATTTTTTATTTATTGAATTAATAAAATGCTAACAATTTTACTAGCAATGTTTTGAATGATTACAGATTAGCTTTAACTTGCAATTTTACTTGCTCTTACTAAATACTGCTTCTAAAACCTTCCATGTAAAATAGTACACAATTTCAACATAGCTCAAAACACTCGCACCAGTGAAAAGACCCAAAATTCCACCGATTGAAACAAATATATCCAAATACGTCCGTACAGCTTGTCTTCTGTAATGCACCTCTCCCATGGGCAAGACAGACAACTCAAATCGTCGCGAGTGTCCGTTTTCCACATTAAATCTACAACAAAAATTATATAAAGTAAGAATACTTTCCATAAATATACGTATTTGTTCCAAACTTTTCCTGAACTCCAGATATGGAAATCATACGTTCGTTGCAAGATGGTAAACATTCCAGACACTCTGTCGAAATTTCAGATAGATGCTGATGAGTTAGTGGATATAAGATTTCCTTGTTGTCCAAACAAATGTACCCTTCATAGGAACAGATGAGACTTTCTAGATATTTTATAATTTAAAATTACCTTTGTTTATTTATGAAAATTGTCAATATTACCATTTCCTGGAATATTGTGACTTATGCAGTTGCATTCCTTAAGTTGCACTCGTCTGATGCACTCTGTCATACAAATAGATGAGCTATAGTATTTGTAGATGTAGTGGTTGGGGACCTCGTCAGGAAAAAGGCATTTTCTATATTTTGGTTCAACTCTTCGAACATCTTTGTCACTAGATATATCGAATAGAAAAATATTTATTCTGCGCCCAATTCCTGGAGAGACCATTGACTTTTTTGTTCGAGTTATTATAGCCTCTGGGATGTCTTCTTCATTTAAAATATAAAGCTAAGTATGAAATGTAAAAATAAATTACAAAAAAAAATATGTAAGTTCTACATACGCGTCTCTTACCATTACCGCTCGGTTAATTGTTATATTGAGAATACCGCTCCCTTCTTTCCAGTGAAAACTCATGTCGTCAAGCTCAAAATGTCTGAAATTTTATTTTTTAATGTTACACAAAATATCACCTTTTAATTCCCCAAACATTTATTACTTTTATTATAATTTATACTTACGTATTATCCTCTGCGTGAAGTGATCCCATTGCAAAACATTTGCCTATGCTCGTATGTACAGGCTTAAAATGGTTACAGCAATTAAAGACTTTGTCCTTCATTTTGCAGGATTCAAACAGGGTGGTACAATTAGCTAAAATCTACATTATATAAAAAAATCAATTTTAACTTTTTTTTGAAAAAAAATTTCGAAAATCAAGATCATCATAAAAGAAGTACTTGTTTATTAGTTTTTGACTATCAGAAAAAATAATTAAATTAAATAAATATCTAACATATGGCATGATTGAAGCGCTATCCTAAAATAGAAAAATTTATTTATTTATCTGATTTTATCCGGTTATTTGATCCGGTAACAAATAAAAGAAAATCGGAGTTTTGAAATATAAGCGTGCAGACAAAAGGCCGAGATTCTATAATAAGTAGTAAAATGTGAAGTTATAATAATAAATTAAATTCAATTAGCATTTTCGATTTTCTATTGCTTACCTTTTCAGCCATTTCTTTATAGTGCTTATCAGGACACTTTTTACAACTTGCACACTGATTTCCACAAAATTTCTCAAATTCCCACCGACTGTAGAGGTTCGTGAAGACCAACTTGAAGATAAAATCTTCCACCTGGTAGTCATATGAGGCGTTCTTTGGCTCAAGACTTTCAAAGTATTTGAATTCAACTTTGGAGTTTGGCAACTAAATTTGACTTACCCGTTCATTACTTCCTGAATACCCGGGTAGTTTTCGGCCATCAGCCCATTTTCGCATACGATCACTGCTGGAAATTTAACAAGTTCGTTGGACTTCCAACGTTCAACGACCAGGGTGATGGCGTTCGTTTCGAAAAGGTCCAGATATTGCAGGATAATGCGCAATGCACAGAGGGACGTGGCCACGAAACAAACAAACCAGAAGACCCTTTCTGTGTAATGAAAACTGCAATTGAAAGTTGCGTCTATTGATATCGTTTTCAAATACTCCATCAACGACAAACCTTCGCTCCAAAATGTAGCTAACGCCCGCGAGGGTGCTATTCGCACAGTATTCAGTCAGCACGGACAGAAATTTCGCGAAGAGCATTTTCAACAAAATCAACCGCAGGATACAAGGCTGGAAGCACTCTAAAGAGTCCTCGAACTGTTCCGCCATCCTGTCCCTGGTCAAATTGCCATCTAGTTAGCGTGCATTTAATTATTTCATAAATTTCGTGATTAATTTCAGAATTCCGTCAAGGGAAAACCATCGAAATCCGCTTTGAGGAATTACTCAATTAGACCAATTTTATATATTGAACCACGCACTAGCAATATTCAATAAATTTTTCATAAATCGCCCCGATCCATTAAGGGAAAAATTCAATCGCATGCCAGGGGGTGTTAACATTGTCATGAATGCATAAAGCGATTGAAACTTAAATTAGGTGAATTATCAAAGAAACTTTCAGACTCCACAAATGCGAAAGTATATAATAGCCTTTTTTTTTATCTTTTTCTTTATAGCGAGTTAAAAACATGTCAATGCTTTTGACATAAAAATTAATGAGTTATTAAAGAAATGAAATTAATCCCTTTTTGTAATATGGTTATTCTATACGTCAATTTTATATTTGTATTCATGTAAATAGTCTCTAAAAACATCGTACTATAGACACAGGCCTAAATCAAACCTGCTATTTTTCGAACTGAAAAGAAATTGTTGTTTTTCAAAAAATCTTGGATTTTATAAATTTTATTCAATTCCTGTACATAAAGCCAAATTTTAAAAATACTTGTCTTTGGAAACTTATGTATTTGAAAATTTTTAGCTAGAAAAATAGAACGTACCTACATTAAAGGACCTTGACACCTACATATATAAAAAAATATATATGTATCTATTTCTTAAGCAGAATAGTTTCGTTTTGTATGATAATGAGGTAAAATTTATTAAAATTATATGCGCTACAGAAGAGACTCCATCGCTGCTACGAGAAAAGCAAATATGTTTTTAAATAAAACGAAATTATAAACCATTTCCAGCATCAGAATTTTCTTCCTCCCTTATGTATATTGCAAGAGTCCTCTGCAGTCAGAGTACGTCAGAAATTCCTGACCCAAAAACCCAATACCCCTTTAGAAAACTACCTAAAATATACCCAGTAAACTCGGGAGTTTAATGTCGTCCTGGTTCTACTAAACTTCGTCTACCGTCCGAAACTCACAGAGAATTTTTAACGTGGCAGCTCTTTAGGGTCCTTAATTAGATCTGAAATTTAAATAGGGTAAAAAAAAAAATTATAAATTACGCCGCGCCGGTGTAAATTTCGTGACCATTAATAGCATAATTAAGAGGCGCCTTGGGTTTTTTATCATCATAATTTCACCAACTCTCAAAGGGGTTGGGATTTTTAAACTCTATCGCAATCCTAAAAAATTTAGAAAACATAAAAGTTTTCCACCGGTTTGATTCTGCAGGGGAGGGAGGTATCACAAGGAAGTTTTCTGCTAGAAAATTTGATGAATCCAACGAAACATTTCCCCTCTGAGAATTTCATCGTATTTTCTCGAGCTTTTATGGTAAAACAAATTCGCGTCGTGTGCCGACTGATTTTTCTGCAATCGGACAAAGTGCAATTGCACAAACAAAAATCGTTGGGGGGGGGGGATGATGCATTTTGCATGCTAAAATGTTGTAAATTTGCACAAAGTCATCCGAAGACAAGTTACACGTTTCTTGTATAAAGTTTTCCTGCTCGCTTCCCGAATTAATTGCTTTTCGGGTTATTTATGATCCGCAACCGGTCTCGGGGCTCCGCGCAGTCCCTGAAAAGCCAACAAGGTGGGGCTCAAATGGGGTGGAAAGGGTGTGGAAGGGGGCCAGACATCACGTGAAAAGAAATTTATTTGTGCAACTTTTCTCGCCCCCGGTTCTCCATCCGCGGTTGCCTTCCCCCCCGCCCGCCCCCGCTTTGCATTCTTTTAACAAATTGCATTACACTATAGAACCCCCCGGAATTTGCTGCAGTTAGCTATACAACAAAGTCGTCACCCCCGGCCCCCTCCCCGAAGGGGCGACCACTCGGTGCAGATTGCTTAATTGATGTTTTCTTTTCGCGGAAGGAAGCACGTACCCGCACATGGTGCACGTAGTGGCTGCACACGGGTCTAAATGTTTTGCTTGCGCTGAATTAAAAATTGCCGACCTGATAATAAAACTAGTCCGGGTTCCGGGGTAACTTCCTTTCTTCCAAGAAATTAATTGTCCGTCGGGCTCGTGGGACTTGATAAGCAAATTAGTCAGATGTTTAAACACTTCGCGTCGACTGTGGAAGATGTCTAGTTAACTTTTTATCGTAGCGTTTATACCTTAATAATCCAAGGGAAAAGTTAAACGATTTATACTGCATGAGTGTTTTATTATGGTTGAACTTAGGAAAGTAGTAAAATATGTATTTCATTTTATTTATTTTATTTAACACATTTTATTGCTAACCGTATACCCAGTGGCCGGATATTTCTTTGCGTAAAATATTTTTAAATTAGTTATGATTTGTTGGTAGTTAATAATCGTTATCACGTGAAATATTTATTTTCAACAACAACAAAAAATGAATGATTTTTCAATATTTTTCAAAAAAAAAATTTGTACAAACTTTACATTTCTCCATATTTAAAGTCAATAAAAATGTCACTTTCTTATTGATCGGAGGAGTGCCTAAGGTTATTTATTATTTCAGCGTTTTATTTGAAACGGACTGCATAAGAAGTTTCATGAGTAACAAGGAGGCGTAATAGGTTCATATAAACGGGAGTAGGTATTATTATAATAGGTAAATATAGCAACTAATAACAACATTTTAGTAGGTATCTTGAAAATGAAGCAAATTAATTTTTAAAAATAGACTTAATTTGATCCTTTTATTTGATCTTATTCTAACTTCAAACGTACATATATGTATGTATATCACCGGTCATCATATTTATTAATTTTCATTAGAATAAAGTACATTACATCACAAACTCAAATTGAATTTTTGAAGGAATCAAAATGCTTGAAATTTCAATAACGACATATTTATTTTCCAGACAGGAAAAAGTTTACCAGAATAAACACAAAAAAAAAAAACATTTTCTTCAGGTTGTCTACCTTCCTTTTGTCCTTGACCCTCTCCCAAAAAACCAGAAACGGAATCTCGAAAGTTTTACGTTTCTATCTTATTTTCTAACTTACTTTTATTTGTTTTTTCAGGACATTTAAGTTAATTTTCTAAACGTGAGTAAACTTTAGGAACCCTTCTATAAAATTCTACCAATTCCGTTAAAGTTTTTGAACCTTTTCGACCGTTCTCCAGACATTGCCAGACATGCTCCATTTGCACGCAAGGATTTACCTTCTTTTGTTCTCTAACGATAAAAAATTATAGTAAATTTGACTGCCGACAGAAATGAATCCGCTTTCTAAGCTCTAGGAACCTTTAACTCCTTAAAGGCAACGGAAGGAGAATATCATATCATACTACAGTTTTTACCATGTTTTCATGGTTATTGTTCTTAGGCAATGTACCAACGTTTGCCATTAATCTTCCAGCAAAAAACGAATGCTTTTACAGCCCACGGGTCCATGGAATGGATATTTCCACAGGCTGTTCCCCGGTGTCTGCTCCCATCAGGTCTGGAAAAATGGAAATAAATGAAAACAAGACAGGGTGTATGGTGTGCTTGCTGCTGCTTAAGGAAATTCGATGATTTATTAAGCGGGACCATTTCTTCCTGAATGGAGGTGAGGTGCATGCGAGTGATATTTCTGCCCACTTTGACTGCTTCCACAAGATTAAATCTTGTCCTCGAGGAGACTCCAAAGGCCCAATATTAATTGCTTCTATGGTTTTCGGTGTTTGTACAATTGTACAATCGTATATTCGCATATTCGTCAGGATAAGCCCGAACCCGCACATATATGGGACAACAATAATCAGAGAATAGGGCCTACTATGATAAATTACCCATTTTTCAGGTTAAGTGAACACCATTATGTCCTTATCGGGTACTGGAGTTCAGCTCCTGGCTTTCCATCCAGATAAATTGTCAGAAGAGGCGCGCGATTGTGTTGATATTCTACTCCCCCCGATCGACAGAACCTTAATGTTGTGGCTCAGCCACACTCCGGGTGGCGGAATTGGGTACGGGGGCGGGGGTGAGGGGCCCCAAACCGTTCAACAATTCACCGTACAAGTGTTGCATGCCGGGTGGTTCAACTTCAACCATTGTCGCGCGGGACATAATAGAGGCTACCTCATGCCGAGAATCTAGACGACGATGGGGCATTACAAGCCCCGGGAAGGAAGTAAACCTTCGGCATTGATAACAAAATAAGGGCGTGCTGTGTTGTGTATGAAATGGGCACACATGACAAAATGAACGAGCGCACTCCCAACCACCCCTCCCCCGCATAGAACCCATGTAAGACAAATGGGCGCAATAAAAGTCAACAGCTCAAACCATTTTCGGGGTGAGGGGGTGGTCCTCCTCGTGTGTCTCACAGTCGGCAGTTTTTGGACTAGTACGCCATAAACCTTCGAAAATCTACGGAAAATGCCAATGGTGCGGCACTTCCTCTTATCAGTCCATAGGACTGCTTTTCTCTTTTCCAATATAAATGTCTCGTCAACGAATGACGGATCTATTGGGCAAATTTAGCATTCCTCTCCGGCTGTCTGCAGGGAGTCAATTAGAGTGAGTTTACTGCTCAACCATAAAGTTGCTGGAGCCCTTCTCTGAAGTTGTTGAGGCCCTTTAGACAAAGGATCTATAAAGTGGCAATTCGGGAAGCCAATAGATAAGTGGCCCAGCAACTGAATTTAGGACGGTCTCGAATTGTTCCCTAGCCATGCTTCGGTAGTTTGAGAGAATTTCTCGATGCCTAGGCGGATTTTAGAAAAAGGGAACTACTTAGTTAACTAGAAAATATAAAAGAGAAATTTTATTTGAATTCGAAAACTGATACATAGAACCTTTAAAGTGTGCCACAACCACCATAATAGAACTTATATTTTATATTTTTAGTTTATATTTCATGATAGAAACAAAAATCACTTGATTATATCCTAAACTAAAATATTAATGTACAATGCGATAGATGCGATCCATGCAAACTCGCACAAAAACAGATATATAATTATATGCAAAATGATAGATACGATCCATTTACTCAAAATATCGCATAAAACCTAAATAATGACTTCAAATTCATCAAAAATCGCTTAAAAAATAATAAAAAATTGAGGAAAACTCCTCAAAATATTGGACAACATAAATAGATCTAAATTTTTTTCCACTACTGACTAATAAATGAAATAGTTAAACATTATGAAAAATGTTCATAGCTATGCTTTATTAAAGTTTATTAGAAAAAATTTTTTTGTTACACCGCATTATTTCAAAACAACCGCATTAAAAAAGAATTGATATTTTTTTATTCCACCGCATTATTTCAAAATCGCATAAAAAGAGAATTGAGTTGTACTATTAAAACATAAATTAAAAATTTTGAAATAAAAATCCATTCAAATTAATAGGAAAATCGAAAATTAATTAATTAGTAATCACGTAATGAATATATAAAATACATAAATAAATATGTTAGCACATGAAACCATCGTTTGATTAATAAAAGTTTTATCCTTTTATTTACTGGACTATAAAAAGAGAGATTAATTTTATTACCATATGGTAATTCATTAAAGGTGTTAACATCGAACGTTTATTCATAATAATTTTAGAAGCGAAACTAAGCAACCAGCCATCTCTCATCACTAATACAAATATTGTGGAAATTCTGGACATATGTAGATACATGAATCAATATTTATCTGTTGAATCAATGGACAAACCAGAATTTCAAATTCTAGGTACCTAAACTGAAAATGGAAAATTTATGATAACTTTTCAAAACATCGAATTGTGTTTTTGCAGTTGGACTGTTTCAATACGCAAAACTTTGTATAGTAGATAACTAAACTAGTCAAAGAGATAAAAGCGAGGAGGTTCATTCATGCCAACACCGAAAATTCAGCACTCATTCATGGTTGCACTAAATTTTCCGCAGGATGAACAATTTAAAAAAGCGCACTATCGATAACTAGATCCCTCCCCCTCCCGGCCTCACCACACATGTGTCCGCCAGGAGCAATCCACGTGTACCAGGCTTGTTAGAAGCGACTAATTAAGACAACTCAGGTAACAAATTTTATCTCCGAAAATTGAAATATGAAACAGCAAATGGGCAAGCAGTGTGCACCAGTTTTAGTGAAGTTGCACTGGCCCCGCTCGGCAAATATGCACATCAATTGCACAAAAACAGTGCATATGGAGCCAATTAAAATTTTAATAGACAACCACCTCGCTTCCAGTGGAACCGTATTTACCATCCCCCCCTCGGCTCGGTGGATAATTTAGGCCCCAATTATTATTACCACAGCGACCCACTGAATGGGAAGACCCGGGCAAAACGCGAACTGGACCTTCATGGCGAAATGATCATTACGATCACAGCTCCCGGGGAATCCCCAGCCTCCGTTGTTTTAATTCCACCTCAATAACCTGAAAGGAAATCAGCGAAGATCACA
Source organism: Machimus atricapillus (assembly GCA_933228815.1). Taxonomy (NCBI): domain Eukaryota; kingdom Metazoa; phylum Arthropoda; class Insecta; order Diptera; family Asilidae; genus Machimus; species Machimus atricapillus. The sequence continues at coordinate 13,413,290 of OW121785.1, forward strand.
GATAAACATAAACATTTTGCCAAATCGTGCAATTGCATATGCAAATTTGTTAAATACACCCTTGGGATGTGGGGCCAAAAGGGGTCTGCCATGGGGCGAATGGGCGAAAACAGTGCTGTAATGATGGCTTGAAATTCTCGGATGAAATGCTTCAGGTCAGGAGCCTCTCCAAATTTGAATATATATTTTGCGATTATCTGCGAAACAATTCAAAAGTAATGTTTTATACATAATGCATCGCTATCGTCTTTATGCTACCAAAATTTGGAAATTAAATGGTTAATCTAATATGAACTGAGATGTGTCAGTAGAAACCATGGAAGTAACAAAGAGTTGTAACTGTTTCGGAATGAACTATTAAAAATAGTTTTGAGTATTTCAAATAAAAAGGTAAATAGTTTAAAATTGAAATACTGTTCTAGATTATCGTCTATTGTTTCTGTTTTATATCCATTTTTTTTTTTATAATTTACATACTACTATTTTTACATCTGCAACTATGGAATTTAAAAAAAGTAATATATTTGCATTTTAACACGTTTTGATAAAGTATCATACAGATTTCTTAATTTTAGATGAAGTTTAACATTACTAGCATACTTAACTCTTGAGAGCTAAGGCTTTAATTTTAAGGTTATTTTATTTATTTTAGTGGATTTTGAATAAAAGCGTACACAACTTTTAAGGACATAAACTATGTTAAGTCTGTTAATCAAAATTTTAATTAAATATATCAAATACGAATACGAAATTCTAATCGAATTGGACGAGAAATGAAAGAAATCGTCTATTTAGAGGATGCTACTTTGAAATTTTATTGAGAATCACTACCCTGAAAACCGCATGCCAATTTTTAAGTTAAAATTGATCAGTTAAAAGAAAACACATACACCTATATAACTATATATGTAAGTGAATAGAAGTTAAATAAAAGCAATGCTAGAAAATGCCTAACCTTTCAAGGTTTAGTGAGTGAGCGTAAAAAGCTGACACAGTTATTCATTCCGCGGGTACAAAGGGCAACTCGCGAACAGGAAAAAAGCTGACAAAGTAAGTGAAAACACGAAAAATCAACAAAGTAGGCCACGCGGCTACCGCAGGTATGCAAATGAGAAATAGCTGAAAAGCATTCTTTGGATACGTGTTCCAGTTTAGCAACGCTTGAAATTCACGTTCATTTTACCTTTGGTCTTTTTCAGCTCAAAAAGGAGGCAGCTAAACAATGCCCGCCCGCCGCATACACCACCCAAACCGATTGTCCTGGCAGAGCCCTTTAGGTTTAGTGCGTTCTGTTTTGTATATTAGCCAGCGAATTAATCTGAGAACCCGAGGACGAGGGACAGGGCGAAAAGGTCCATTTACAAAGGTAGATCTCACCCGACTCTCATTGAAACTGCGGAATGAGCCGATCCAGAAATTCCTTGACGTCCCTGAAATTGACACCTACATGATTAGGGAATTTATTGGTGATAAATAACGCCTATGGGAAACCCCTCGGGTGGATGTGCCACTCGCACCATTTGGGAGCTATGGTCTTAGAATTAATGCGGGGATAGTTCCATTAAGGAAATGAAAGTTTCTTTGAAACGCCATTAAGCCAGGATGCCGTTCCGAGAGAAAATTTAATTTGCCCTCGGTGGAAACATATTTGCAGATGAAGTGGCCATTGCCAAGGATACAAACTAGCCACAGGGTTTTTCCCTGCATTGGGGAATAGCCTTCTTGGGCAAAGTCTTAAATCCTTTCACTCTGCCCGCAAAATCCGGGAAGAAGCCAGGAGAACGAAGAGAGCCAGAATCTGTCTGTGCAGCATAGTCCCTGATAGAAGTTTATATCTTTTTCTATTTCGACTTGTGGTAATTAACGCTGCACTGTAAAAATTTGTACTTTAGTAGAAAACTCAATTTCACCTTTTTTGGTACTTAGGCAAAGCGGATGGTTGGATTTTGGCGAAACTAAGGAGCTTTTAATGTTGAGCTCATTGAGAAGTGAATTTAAGGTCGTTACGTTTAAACTGCAATGCAGGGAAATACATTAAAGTTTATTTTCTTCCAGACTTTTAAAATTTATTTCAACATAGGCATTTTTTTATAGCTTAATTTTATTGGATAAATTTCAAAATATTTTCGACCTAACTTTTAAAATAACAACCCCTATGATTTAAATTAAAAGAATTAAAAAACTTAGAAGGGTGAAAATAGAAAGTTGATTTTTTCGCAAATTATCGGCTTAACTAAGATGTACATAAATATGTATGTTATATCATTTGACATGATTTTAGAATTACTGACTAATTTCTGAAGGTATATTATTTCAACAATCATATTTTTCATAAGTTACGATTCTGAAATTGAAAATAATTCATCACATCCCGTTTTCGAGAAATATAGAATCAAAAAATGAGAAAATTTACTCGAAAATCATGGATTGTCGAAAAAAAAACGCAAAACGAAATTCAAATGAAAGCATATGCCTTCAGCTATAGTTATGAAATATGATTAATGTATAAAATCTACTTTTAGTTTTATTCAGTAGGTATATAATTTCAACGAATTGCCGTCGAAATTTTCAAGCTTTTCGGATTTTTTTTTTTTTTAAATAATAAAGGGATAATGTGCGGATTGTTAATTAGCAACGTAATATTACGTTTAAATATTTTTCTAACAGCAATTCAAAAATTGACAAGAATTACTTATTTTTACTTGTTTTGTTAATAACCATTTTTCTCGAAAACGTGATGTGATAGATTTTGGATTAGTATTTAGAAAATTAAAAAAAGAGTCTTAATCAGCCAAATTTTACAGGCCTGTGTAATTATTACTGTCTCCCATAGGAACGAAAGAAAAAAATCCTTTTCATTAAAATTTCCATATACAATATACCTATGTATTTCTGAAACAGTAGGTACTTAGCTTTGATGAGCACTTCCAGTTTCAAATTGAAAACTCAAGGGAATTGTAAATCGAGTAGATTGACTTTCGTAATTTCGAAATTTCCTTCAAGTCAAAATAGGGTTGGAAAATGCGATCTGCTGAACTGAAACTTGAACGGTAAATACACGGGGGAACCGGATGTATATCACATAAGGTGCTTACTTCAATAATAATTCCCACCCTTTTGCGTCAACTCTCTTCCGTGAGCTGCTCGTGATAAATAGCTCACTAACTGGCTCATAATTATCCATCTCTGCGGGTGCTCCTCACTAACTAGTTTGGAGCCATAAAGGTACGCTGAACCTTCCAGGACGACGCACGTGGTGGTGGTGGGTGCTCCGCCACAAAAGTGGGGCGCTCAAAACGATGTATGTGCGGGGGAGTAAAGTAGTTATGGGGTGCGGTGGCACTTTTCCCTTCAGAAGCCTCTATGGGGACCTGGAAAACAGTTTTCACATGCAGTTGCTCTTTTGTACGAATAACGAACCATGAAAAGGTTAAGAAGCGCTCCGCAACGCACAACCAAAACTCAATTAGTTCAAAGCGGCGGAAGGTGCTACGCGGAGCCCCAAACAGATGGCGAGGGAGGGTGGAGAGGGTTAAAACTAATGGGTACGCCTGTCTGCTCCACAGCGGGAGTGATTGATTTGAAAGGAGGCCCCATTTATCCAGCCGTGTGAGAAATTTACTCATTGTTACCGAGCGTTTTCGCTGTTATAACGATTATTGTTTAATTGAAGAGATACGCAAGAATAATGGTCTCAGCACAGAAAGGTACAATATATATTTTATGAAAAAATGTATTTATACTCCCATTTGTAAAGAACGAAGGGATGAGAATTGGAAGCAGTATATAAAAGCTCCTCATGCTCATACCTTGGGTAGTAGCGCAAGGTCTTAAGAAAGTCAGAAAAGTGCAATAAATTTCAATTGGCAAAGGATCTTTTAATTCCTCGCAAGTGACTGGCAACAAAAGCGCGCGCTCAAACATCCTTTGGGAGACATTGTTCTTTTCCTGTATGGAGCCCTTAAAACCCTAGTGCCATCAGATGATTAAATGCTCGTTATACTTTACGAGAAACACCCACATTACGACATTATATTTTTCTTCAAGCCTCCCTCACCCGAAGAAATCTCGAAGTTCTCTTCACAATTTGATTGTTTCACGTGCAATAATTCAAGCAAGAAGGGGGCCGGAGGGCCGTGTTTCAAAGAAAGTCATGCTTAGTGAATAACTTGAGTCGTTTTTTTTTTTTTAACTTTTATTCCTTTTCGAGCGCGCCACTCCCACAGCGGCCCATTTATAGGGAAAAATTAATCTCAGATGGGATTTGGCAGCCTCGGGGGTGCCCTAAAATCAATTTGTCTTCCTCATGCCCTCCTGGTAGCTTCGGGTATTCTTATGGAATGAATAATTTCCTTTTCTTAAGGTGCAAGATGATATTACACAGAAGGAGTTTTGTGTATTTGCTCATCCGCCCGCTTGGCAAATGTTTGCATTTTAACCTAAATTGAGACTTGATTTCCACTTGATGTCGCTTAGTACGACGCACTGGGGAGATTATTTTCTTTAGATGTTGGAATGAGAAAAGAAAAAATATGTAAAAATTCATTGGGGGTGGCTTTTTCGGAAATTAAATTTTCATCGAATGTTTTTCTTTATTACTATACAGCGATGAAGGGATTTACGTTTTATTGTGTTTCATATTCTCAATGATTCTTTTAAATACTGCCGTTATTGAGCAGATATTGAATGGCTGAAAATTAAAAATATTAAACGTTTTGATTATATCTTTGTTAAATACTATTTCAAAATCGAGTTTTAATAAATTGACTAAGAATTCCATAGTTTACAAAGATATGCCATATACATAGTTAAACTGCAAAAAACAAAAAAATTACATTTCTACCGAAGTTAGAAAAAACTTCTTTGATTACATTTAAAATAAAGAAACACTGGCACGCACTATTAGTTATCCACTGTAGTAAAATTTTAGAAATCGAATAAACCTTGATAGAAAAAAAAAGAATATTCCATAGAAAGCCAAAAAATCATAGTAGTCTGTAGAAAAATAAGAATAACTATTTTATTCGCCCCTTGAAAATGTTGTAGAAAAGTGAACTCTTAACAAATTGGGGACTAATTGTTCCAAAACAGTGGTAATAAATGGCAAAATACGAGACTATTTTAATCAAAGTATATTTTATTCTAAAAACCATTTGAACGCGATGTTTAAAAACTTTAATTCTTATTTAGATAAAAGAAACTTTGGAGAGCCTTACTTGGAAGAAGTTATCAAAATCGTGAATTAGTCTCGTAAAAACCTCTCAATCGGCCCACAAATCAACAAAAATCTCGCGAATTTTTAATGTGTCGCAATCGATTGCAGCGGTGTTGCTGTTTGTCGTGAAACAAAAAAACAACCGAAAAGCAGGATAAATAGTCTGTCGAGCAAAACCACCCGAATCAGCAGCCAGGAGAGATCTCATCAAAAAATGGAGTTAATCACAATCGGACAGACCGTCAACATCAAGCGGACTAACAGCCGAGTGCACTCAGCAGTTGTCTCCAAATAAACGAAAATCCACGGTCAGTTACAGCAGAATGGTACACAAGAGGCGAAACAAAAAGAAAAAAAAAAGCATTTTAAAAACATATTTTATTTTTATTCACGGTTAGTTAGAGTAGAATGGTACGAAAGAGGCTTAGCATAAGGAAAAAAGTATTTAAAAAACAAATTTTATATTTATTCTGTGACCTATTTGAAGTAAGACTTGTATGTATATATATTAATGTGAAAATTAATCGAAAAATATTGAAACTGAAATAACTTAAAAACTGAAAATGAACTGCAAACTGTTGAAGTTGTAATAATTTAAAAAACGCGTTTTTAAAACTATACTATACTATAACTATATACTTAGGCTAAAGCGGACATCGAAATAAAGTCCATAAATATATTTCAAAATCTTACGAAAAGCACAAAAACAACATAAAATATCTAATAACGAATGGCGAAACAAAAGGAAAAAAGAATTTTAAAAACATATTTTAGTTTTATTCACGGTTAGTTAGAGTAGAATTGTACGAAAGAGGCTTAGCATAAGGAAAAAAGTATTTAAAAAACAAATTTTATATTTATTCTGTGATCTATTTGAATTAAGACTTGTATGTATATATATTAATGTGAAAATTAATCGAAAAATATTGAAACTGAAATAACTTAAAAACTGAAAATAAACTGCAAACTGTTGAAGTTGTAATAATTTAAAAAACGCATTTTTAAAACTATACTACACTATTACTATATACTTAGCTAAAGCGGACATCGAAATAAAGTCCACAAATATATTTCAAAATCTTACGAAAAATCACAAAAACTCCATAAAATATCTAACTAATAACGAATGGTACGGAAGAGGCGAAACAAAAGGAAAAAAGAATTTTAAAAACATATTTTATTTTTATTCACGGTTAGTTAGAGTAGAGTAGAATGGTACGAAAGAGGCTTAGCATAAGGAAAAAAGTATTTACAAAACAAATTTTATATTTATTCTGTGACTTATTTGAAGTAAGACTTATATATACATATATTAATGTGAAAATTAAGTGAAAAATATTGAAACTGAAATAACTTAAAAACTGAAAATAAACTGCAAACTGTTGGAAGTTGTAATAATTTAAAAAACGCATTTTTAAAACTATACTACACTATTACTATTTACTTAGCTAAAGCTGACATCGAAATAAAGTCCACAAATATATTTCAAAATCTTACGAAAAGCACAAAAACAACATAAAATATCTAATAACGAATGGCGAAACAAAAGGAAAAAAGAATTTTAAAAACATATTTTAGTTTTATTCACGGTTAGTTAGAGTAGAATGGTACGAAAGAGGCTTAGCATAAGGAAAAAAGTATTTAAAAAACAAATTTTATATTTATTCTGTGACCTATTTGAAGTAAGACTTGTATGTATATATATTAATGTGAAAATTAATCGAAAAATATTGAAACTGAAATAACTTAAAAACTGAAAATAAACTGCAAACTGTTGAAGTTGTAATAATTTAAAAAACGCATTTTTAAAACTATACTACACTATTACTATATACTTAGCTAAAGCGGACATCGAAATAAAGTCCACAAATATATTTCAAAATCTTACGAAAAGCACAAAAACAACATAAAATATCTAATAACGAATGGCGAAACAAAAGGAAAAAAGAATTTTAAAAACATATTTTAGTTTTATTCACGGTTAGTTAGAGTAGAATTGTACGAAAGAGGCTTAGCATAAGGAAAAAAGTATTTAAAAAACAAATTTTATATTTATTCTGTGATCTATTTGAATTAAGACTTGTATGTATATATATTAATGTGAAAATTAATCGAAAAATATTGAAACTGAAATAACTTAAAAACTGAAAATAAACTGCAAACTGTTGAAGTTGTAATAATTTAAAAAACGCATTTTTAAAACTATACTACACTATTACTATTTACTTAGCTAAAGCTGACATCGAAATAAAGTCCACAAATATATTTCAAAATCTTACGAAAAGCACAAAAACAACATAAAATATCTAATAACGAATGGCGAAACAAAAGGAAAAAAGAATTTTAAAAACATATTTTAGTTTTATTCACGGTTAGTTAGAGTAGAATTGTACGAAAGAGGCTTAGCATAAGGAAAAAAGTATTTAAAAAACAAATTTTATATTTATTCTGTGATCTATTTGAATTAAGACTTGTATGTATATATATTAATGTGAAAATTAATCGAAAAATATTGAAACTGAAATAACTTAAAAACTGAAAATAAACTGCAAACTGTTGAAGTTGTAATAATTTAAAAAACGCATTTTTAAAACTATACTACACTATTACTATATACTTAGCTAAAGCGGACATCGAAATAAAGTCCACAAATATATTTCAAAATCTTACGAAAAATCACAAAAACTCCATAAAATATCTAACTAATAACGAATGGTACGGAAGAGGCGAAACAAAAGGAAAAAAGAATTTTAAAAACATATTTTATTTTTATTCACGGTTAGTTAGAGTAGAGTAGAATGGTACGAAAGAGGCTTAGCATAAGGAAAAAAGTATTTAAAAAACAAATTTTATATTTATTCTGTGATCTATTTGAATTAAGACTTGTATGTATATGTATATATTAATGTGAAAATTAATCGAAAAATATTGAAACTGAAATAACTTAAAAACTGAAAATAAACTGCAAACTGTTGAAGTTGTAATAATTTAAAAAACGCATTTTTAAAACTATACTACACTATTACTATATACTTAGCTAAAGCGGACATCGAAATAAAGTCCACAAATATATTTCAAAATCTTACGAAAAATCACAAAAACTCCATAAAATATCTAACTAATAACGAATGGTACGGAAGAGGCGAAACAAAAGGAAAAAAGAATTTTAAAAACATATTTTATTTTTATTCACGGTTAGTTAGAGTAGAGTAGAATGGTACGAAAGAGGCTTAGCATAAGGAAAAAAGTATTTAAAAAACAAATTTTATATTTATTCTGTGATCTATTTGAATTAAGACTTGTATGTATATATATTAATGTGAAAATTAATCGAAAAATATTGAAACTGAAATAACTTAAAAACTGAAAATAAACTGCAAACTGTTGAAGTTGTAATAATTTAAAAAACGCATTTTTAAAACTATACTACACTATTACTATATACTTAGCTAAAGCGGACATCGAAATAAAGTCCACAAATATATTTCAAAATCTTACGAAAAATCACAAAAACTCCATAAAATATCTAACTAATAACGAATGGTACGGAAGAGGCGAAACAAAAGGAAAAAAGAATTTTAAAAACATATTTTATTTTTATTCACGGTTAGTTAGAGTAGAGTAGAATGGTACGAAAGAGGCTTAGCATAAGGAAAAAAGTATTTACAAAACAAATTTTATATTTATTCTGTGATCTATTTGAATTAAGACTTGTATGTATATATATTAATGTGAAAATTAATCGAAAAATATTGAAACTGAAATAACTTGAAAACTGAAAATAAACTGCAAACTTTTGAAGTTGTAATAATTTAAAAAACGCATTTTTAAAACTATACTACTACACTATTACTATATACTTAGCTAAAGCGGACATCGAAATAAAGTCCACAAATATATTTCAAAATCTTGCGAAACATCACAAAAACTCCATAAAATATCTAACTAATAACGAATGGTATACGCAAGGGGCGAAACAAAAGGAAAAAACAATTTTAAAAACATATTTTATTCTTATTCACGGTCAGTTACAGTAGAATGGTACGAAAGAGGCTTAACATAAGGGAAAAAATATTTAAAAAACAAATTTAATGTTTATTCTGTGAACTATTTCAAGTAAGACTAATATATATCTATATTAAAGTGAAAATAAAATGAAAAATATTGAAGCTGAAATCATTTAAAAACTGAAAACACAGAGCACGCTGTTGAAGTTGAAACAATTTAAAAAACGGATTTTTAAACCTATACTATACTATTACTATCCTACCTAGCTAAAACTGACATCAAAATAAAGTCCACAAATAAATTTCAACATCTTACAAAAATCACACTAAAACCTCATAAAATACCTAACTAATAACGAAGCATAAACACTTTAAAATTTATGTCCATGCTACTTTCTTCCTTCCAAATTTAGGTGGTACTGGAGAATCTTCGCGTATTCCACACCTAGATAAACTCCTTACAATTCCGTCGCTTGTATCTTTTACCTGAATTCGTCCCTCAGCGTCATCTACTTTAATTTTAATCGTATCCAGTTGCTGTTTGCATTGTTCTTGTTCGTGAAGAAGTAACTTAAATTTCTCATTGGAGCTTTCTATTGCAGCAAGGTGAGTCTCCTGAACTTCAATAAGCTTCTTTTGATGCTTCAAATTTTCAGCGAGTTTATCTTCAAAAATGTTAATATGTTTTTTCAACAAAGTACAAATTTGTAACTGTCTCATCGCACTTTGATGCGACCAGACCTCTTCCCACTTCTGTAGGTTGTGCTTTGCCTCCGACTCATACATTGCCTCAATCTCTGACTGCTTTTTAATTTCACAGTCGTATTGCATTTCGAACTTATCAATAAGATGTCGAATATTGTCATCTTTGCAATAGATTGAGATCCTTTTTAAAATTTCTATGTCTTTTCTCATCATTTTTCGAACTTCGTCGGATCGTTGCCTTATTATCATTTTAATGCGTTTCAAATTGTGCGGAATTTGGGTACTTACTGAATTCTGTGTACTGCGAGTTTGAAAATCGGTCAATTCGTTTTGCATTTCGGTTATTATTCGTCTTAAATCTTGCTCTTCTTTCTGAAGATTACTGCTCTCTTCTTCACGTCGCTTCAACTCGTCCATATGTGACTGCTGCAGTGCACGTAATTCTTTAATCTCAGACTCGTGAATTTTCTCGCGTTCTTTCAGATACTCTTCACGTTTCCTTGCCTCTTCTTGAAGACGTAGATTGCGAATTTCTTTCTCCTTTTCTTCCTGCTCTCTTAGCATTTGGTTTTCAATCTAAGAAAATAATTTGTCGTTTTTTCTATTATAAATACGGTCTAGAACTTCTTTAATTGCAATAAATTTGGTCCCAAATAAAATAATTTCTAATTAATATATTAAAATCTCCGCAAAACAAAAATTGCAATAAATTTGGTCACAAATAAAATAATTTCTAATTAATATATTAAAATGTCCGCAAAACAAAAGTTCTCACGAAAATGAATACAAGGCCTTGTTTGATCAAATAAAATCGATAATTTGAAATGCAAAGCCATCTTTTAAAAATTGAATATTACGGGCCCATTTCATCATAAAAATCTATAGAAAGTAAATCCGACAGTACTTTGAAATCGTTGAATTATTAATTCAATTTTAAAAATTCAATATAGAAGACCGAGAATAACGAAGTTTTAATGCTAAATTTTACTTAAATCTAGCAAAACGATACTTATAAAGGTTTAAAAATGTCGGTTATTGCATGAAACTTTAATTTTAAAAATTAAAAATGGGACTGGTCTTAAATATAAAATTAAAATGAAATTTCTTTTTTCAAATAATGGGCCCAATTCTGGATAAATCTAGTCAACAGGCTCTGAACTAAAAGTACAGAGTTCAGAATACTGTGCAATGAAAACACAAAAATATTTAGGGAGGAGAGAGAACTACTTTAATTTGTTCGATAAAAATAAGAAAGCGAAACTTGTAAACATCCTCAAAAAATTGCAAAGACAGAAAATATAAAGTAGACCCACCTGCTTATCCAACCAATTCAACTTTGCAAAAGCCTCATTGTCTGTTTTCGATTCAAATAAAACAGAATCATCGCAAGTGCCATACCTCAGGCGACTGTAAAGTTTGCTTTCGAGTTGTAAACGTCTCCGCTCCTCCTCCTGATATTTTAAATTTCTATCTATTTTCTCCAAAACATCTGAGGAGATTTGCTTAGCTTTCGGCTTGCTTAATAAACGAATCTCCTCCTCGTGTTGGCGATTTTCGCATTCAAGAAGATTACGAAGTTTTTCACGACGCTCCTGAAGCTGTTTATCTTTTAACTCCTTCTCACGATTTTTTCGCAGAGTCTCCTCTGCATGTTCATAGTATTCGGGTGCTGTCCATGACTCGAAACGTGAAGTTACTTTTCCCCAATGATCAAAATAACGATTCACGGCTATATTTTTCTCTAGCCGCACGTGCTCAGCTTCCCGGCGTCGTGCAAATGCCAATTGCAGTTGATTAGCCTTCATTAATTCAATTCTAATTGCACTCTTTATTTTTCTCCTGAAAAAAAAATCAAAAAAACAAGACACATTAAACAAGTTTGTACAATTTAAGTCACTCACCCATGTCCAGTTTGGACTTATTTTACAAGTTTTGTTAAATTTTGTATAATCACCACCTACGACCGGTGAAGTACCACAGGAGGGCAATTCGACCCCCTTGAAAATATCCGGCTAAAAGCCCCTAAAAACGCACGTGACACGCAAGTGGTTTAAGGGGCAGGCCAATCCTCCAAATCGGATTACTATCTTATCGAAAAATATCAAAAAAGAAAAAATTTGATTGATTCATTCATTCATAACTTTAGCAATTTTCTCAAGCGATTGACATTACGCGCAGTATTTTTCGCATATTTCGTGGAAAATAACCGCAAAAGCGCTGTCATCCACAACAAAGTTGAATTTGTAAATTACAGTCGATAGTGCTGTTTACTACCATAGGATAGGGCATTGATAATTTTGGGTGAATCTGTGTACACACAAATTGGTCTGGGGTAATTCCACGCCACAAACCAATGTAAACATCAACAATTACATCGCATTTTTTACCATTTCTGCGATTTTTATTTCGTTTACATAAATAGGGCGATTCTGAGGTGTGTATGCTTTTTCAAAAAAACAAACAAATATCAGACTCAATTAGCGACAAAGTGAGGTCTTTGAACTTGACCTCTAATTTGGATATAGTGATAAAAACAAAAACATTGTCTGGAAGCTTATATTTCATTTTCTGAGACATACTAATGAATTTAAATACTAAAACTTGTTTATTTACCGATTTTCCCAGAAATTATTAAATGGTCCTTTCAGAACGTGTTTTTATGAAACTATTTGCAAACACAGAACATTTAAACAATTCATAATCAAAGTTAAATTGAAAAAAAAATAGCATCAGTTTAGATGAACCAACTTATAATTAAAACCTATAATTAAAAGCAAACTACTAAGCGCCAGGAGCAAATTACAAATCCTACAAATATTAAGCGTATGTGCAAGTCATCCAGGTTTATAATTGATCCTACAAAAATGATAACATTCAGACGACAAGTTTTTATTCTTATATGTATGTGTAAACGAAAACAAAAAATGGGGGAACCACAGACAAAGCGAATAGTTCGGGAAAAATAAATAACTACTTTTTATTAAATGCAACATATAACGATTCACGACGAAATTATTTTTATGAAAGTTATATGTTATGAATATTTTGATGTTTTGTATTGATGATTTAATAATAAAAGAATTTTAATTATGCTTATTTATTGTTTTTTGCAACCTTTTTTCGCTGTTAAATTAGTTTTTAGCGCAATACTTTTACGTATTTAAATATTCTAATTTTATCCCACATTATTTTTTTTTAACTTCAGGGAGAATTAAGAAAAATGAAGAAGTATGTACATATGTAGTAACAAAAATATTACAAAATATGCAATAATTTGGTCTAAGAAGAACACATGCTCTAAAAGAAATATTCTATCCCAAGTGCTATATACAAAATTCCAAAAGGCACCTTTTGTGAATTTCAAAAACCAGAGAGGTTACCTTGCCATTATACATTCAACTTACATAAATGGCAAACAAATAAATCTAAAAACAATTATTTTTGTTATTACTGTCACGCTTAAACAACAAAGTATGTACCCAACTCTAATGACTGGACATTTGAGGGAATTTTTTCTTTGATAAGTTTGTTACTAATGGTTTCAGTCCCTCCATAAACAAATCCAGAACGAAAACAGGCGACAAAAACGTGTCGAAATGTTACTACGTTCAAACAAAAACCTCAAATGACCGTTGACACCGTGACGAGGCGCCTTTAACTTATCCCGGGGATCCACAAATATCTGGAAAACAAATACTAAAATAAGCACAACGATTGTTACATTTTTACGGTCAAATGGTGCACAACTTAATAAAAAACAGGTTCAATTACGCCATCCGGCTTTGCAAAAAATATATACAATAAATTTTAAGCTCTTTAGTTACACCCGACAGCCATAATGTTAGCAAGGGACAGAACAGACCATCAATTCCAAAAACTTTTTCTTACTACGTATGTGTCACTTTCGGAGATTTTCCAGAGGACAAAGTTAGAGCAATCTGTGGCGAACTTGCATGGTAGAGATTTTTCTATATCAGTATAGTTTAGAACAAGTTTAAAGCACTGGGTACAAGTCTTTGGAATGTGGAATCCAACACGGTCCAAATTAGAGGGGTCATAATTGCTTAAGTGACCGTAGCCCCGTTCCGGTGGAGTCCCACCACCTGGAGCATGGTCCCTGGGTCCAGGTTGGACAATTTGTAGGGGCAGCATGAGGTCAATGACTAGGAACATTGTTCTCCAGTAATTGACCTGCTAGTGGGACTCGGCCAGGGCCACAGCTTTGTCATCGAAGATTACAATATTTATGAAGGCCGTGGTTCTTGATTGTCACACCATGCCAAGGGTTCTGCCAGTGGCAGAAGCGCCTTTGGTTACTGAACCAGAGGAAATTTGCCTAATCGGAGATTGGACAGGTGATTCTCCGCATTCTTAATGAATTTCCATAGAAAGGCTTGAAAGGTTCTTGCTAGACAATGGGTTTGCCCTGGTCTCCTTTGGGCCTCACACGCATAATTCTACGCCACATCCGATACACACATATGAATTATTTGATGAAAGTTGGGTGGTATTTGGCTCCTGCCACTTAGTTACATGCAAAGCCGAATGAAATTCATTTGTTCATTGGAGGGACATGAAAATTTTATCTTTGAGAAGAGGAACGACCAGTAATCTTCTTATTTCCGACCCGCCTTAGGTAAATTGGTTCTTGTAAGATTACCCAGCCCTAAAAGCCTCAAAGCTATGGATTAACATCACACATAAATACATCACACTGAGAGTACTCTTGAAGGACGATAAATCACACCCCGAAATTCTATCAAAAAAAAAAAAAAAACATGTTAAATAGTTAATATGTCAACAATGAAAATAGACTAAATTAATGAAAAGTCGTACTAAGAAGTTTTCGAGATCGTTAATTTCGATTTTTTTCTCAAAATTTTAAATTTAAAAACGACGGTTCAACATGACATGACGGCCTAAAATGTTAAAATCGAAGGTATTTTAGAAGAACTCTTTATAGAATCGATTGGCATAAATATGTACATTAGAAATTATGTACGAAATACCTTATATATAAAGAGTAATCGCAAAATACATAAAAACGTTTCCACTCTACAAAACTACAAATTCATAAATTTAATGTCGCACGCATACGATTCTCCCCACCCTAAAATTCTATCAGGTGCCGAAAACTTGCGTATTTATTATCAGACACCTCACGCATTAATTTACGAATATCGCAAAATCCAAAATATACTCCCCTGCAAGAACAATGTTTTATCATAAAAAATCAAAAAGTTATTATCACGTAGTCAATAAAGCTCTTGAGCTCTGACGGATTTATTTATTTTTCGAAGAATCAGATCTAGTAATAATTGATGGAAATTTATTCAGCGCGATAAAATCCTTCAAATTATTCAAATTTATTCGAAAACAGTCCAGACAGGTAGATACTTAGATATACTACAATAATAATCTCAAACTCGAGCCAAATGTATTTTAATTAATAGCAAAACGCTTCGCCGCCAAGTACACGGTTATCTATCTCAAGAGGGCCTCAGGCTTGATAAAATATTAAACGATTTTTAATACGAACTCAAGTGTGGTCACGGTCGCTCGAGAGCAAATTCAATAGAACCCTCCATTATCACCTCATTCTGATAAGCACTTCAGCGATATTTATGACACTTTAGGAAAATTGAATCAAAATTTTAACACTGGCGAAATGGCACTCGCTGATTAATCGCTTCATCGAGAAGCAGTGATGAAAAATTGAATAATAAAACAAAAACAAATAAAGGCTGTCGCAGGTGAAATTTTTCGTTAAAAAATTGTGTAATTAATGGCTCCTCCTACTCTTATAATTGCTGTAATGTCTGATTTGCTAACGCAATAAATTAAGCGTGTGTCCACTTTTCGCATAATGATTAAATATGCCCCAGCGAGTGGTCACAGAGTAGGGGAATCACCAAAATTATCATTATCTTTATGTGACTGCATTCACCTGAATCTTATTATGGCGTGAAATATTTGTCGCACTTCAGAAAAAGCTTAATTTATTGGAGATCGGTGTTCGATAAAAAGACGTAAGAAGCGTAGTCGAAGTCGAACCAGGTTTCTATCGGAATGAAAAGTCATTTATAATTTAAAACGGAAATTCCCAAAAACTCTGATATTATTATCACTAAATTGCATACAATTTCTCTTATTTTAGAAGGTTGTTTATTTTTAATTGTTCACTATGCGTTATAAATCGATATCTGAATCAAAACAGGAAATAGAAATCTCAATTACACAGGACTATTCAAAAGGTTGTGCCCTGAAGGGAAATCCCCAAAACATTCAAATTTATGACGAATGTTTTATTAGAACTTAAGGAGAAAAGCGATTTAAGTCCCCGAAAAAAAACATCGAAGGATTACTAGACACACAACATAAAATTTGAATCAGAGCTTCTTCGAATCCCAAATATTTTCAACAAAATAATACTTAAAGAAGTGACTGACAAATTTTTAGGCAATTTCCATGTTTCAAAATTTGGCTAAACAAACGATCACAGTCAAAATCAAAGAAAAATAACCTACATAAAAACACCTTAAGCACGCATTAAGTAAATGAACTAAACCTTGAAGAAGCTATAAAATAAACAAAGAACAGAACAATTAACTTTGTCTACAAATTTTATAGATTGATAGCTTCTCAATCAAGGCTTGTTAGCATTAACACCTGATTAAACATAATCTCAAAGAAACGTCACATCTATCAGTGAAAATTAGAGAAAATTAGTGTCTTCTTATAATGCATAAATGTCTACTGAAGAATGGTTTCAAAAAATAAATTTTAGTAAAGAAAAAGTATCATTTGATTGAGACAAAATTATCAGTGGAGACGATATAATGTAATAAGTTAATTAAAAACATTAAATGTTTTATCTATAATACGTTTTGCTTTTTCCTTCTAACTTTTATTTTTATATTTTAGTGCATGCCCATTTCCCCTATCCTTGATCCAAAAAATTACAAAACATACATGATTTGAAAATACATTCACATGTATACTCGTAGTTATGCTAAAACTCTACAGTGCCACAGAATTGGTCTTTTAATTACATCTATTATCTAGTTTAAAGACTTTAGCGTAATTAATAAAGCCAAAAATTTCGATAGTTAGAGAATGCAATAAAAGCCTAATCACTTTCAAGCTCTTTAGTGATTTTAATTTTTTAAATTCAAATATGTATAAGACGGCGATGACTCACAGATACTTTGCATAATTAACAATAAGAAATATGTAAAGTACAGAGATATCGATTAAAATCGTATAGCTGAAGTACATATTTACGTTATTTCCAGAATTTTTCAATAATAGCTACAATATCAAGAGGAAAAAAACAAATTCCCAACTGCTTTCCTTTATCTGGAGGTAATCATACTTTTGCATCTCCCTGTAATGAGTTGACTTTGCAGCGTGTCGGTAAAATTAAAAGTCTTGGTGTTATCAGTGCTCCTCTGTAAGTCGAATATATGTCAATATTACGATTTTTGTGTCTCGTGAGCAAACAAATTGAAAAATTCCATTTCTAGATTTGCACTATGCTGGCAGCAATAAACATCGTGCGGAGGAGTAGGTGGGGTGCAAAACCGCCCACCAGTGTCACCAAAGTCCCAAATCATCTTCGCTATGTGATAATTCACCACCGAATCTGTTCCTGATGCATGCCATACACCTGACGAGTGCAAAAAAAAAGGATGAAGTCTATCCAGAATTCCCATCAAAAGGACCGAGACTGGGCGGACATCTGCTACAATTTTGCAATTGGAGGAGATGGAAATATTTACGAAGGACGAGGATTTAACGCCCAGGGTGCTCATGCTCCTGGATAGAACACAAATGGAGTGAGAATTGTGTTCATCGGTGACCTTACAAGTAAGCTAGTTAAACAATCGACTTTTGTGATTTTCAAATCCTCTTTTATTCACCTATCCATGCATTTAATTTCGACTTTTTGTTTATGCTGAGAGTTTTTTTTTTCTTTGCATTAAACTTTAATTAATTTTGCAGATGTATCCGCTCTTTACTTTATGATAGCCAGAGGAACACAGCTGATTCGGTACGGAGTCTCAAAGGGACACATTTCAAATAATTATAAGCTAATGGGACACCGGCAGGTGATGTCTACTGAGATGTCCTGGGAGTAGGCTTTACAGACTGATACAAAACTGGCCACGTTTTTCGCCTTGGAGTACATGCATTATTTGTAAATAAAATGAAAACTCATATATTTATCAAGGAAAAGCTTTTGTGTAGTAAAAGCAGTAAATACATTTTCTCCAAAAATATGTCTTTTGCAGTGAGTAGAAATTATTCTTTTCTATGCAACTGTTAGAGTGGTTTATTATATATTTCAATAATCGAAATAAAATGCTCCACCTCTTTGAAATAAAACAACAAATTTTTCTCACTCTCTCATTTTTGTCATGAGCTTCTAGAAATGCTGATATTGTGAAATTTTCAATTTTTTAAATCTTGTAGTATATAGAAATCAATTTCGTTCAATATTTTAAAAAGTCGGCTTTTAAATAAGGGTTTGAAACTTGCAAAATTATTAGCCCACAAATTGAAATTATGGAATATTCGTTAATTTTAATAGTACAGAAGAATTATCCATATTTTCTTCTTATTTGGGACCGACATGACATTATTAAAGAACTTGAGTCATTACTGATCAATAAGAAAATCTAAACTTAAAAAATGGATAATAATATCGAATTATGAAAAAATTCACTTAAACAGAAAAAATATGCAGACTTGTCTGTCTCTATAATAATCATAGCTTATGACTTTGACTAACCACTACTTTATATTCCTGATTTCAAGCACTAACGATGCGGAAAGCTGATGGTGAGGAGTGGTCAATAACTCAACCGCAAGGGTGCTAAGGACCTGTAAGTATGATAAACAGCTAATACAAATTCATAACCTTACCCATAATCTGTCAATGTGAGAATATCTGATCAGACGTAGAATTGATTGCATTAAATCACCCCCGGCTATCCCACGTACTATCTGAATGTCTAGGAAACAGGGCATCGACTTCTGTTGAAAATGTCTCATCCGATTGAACAATTACTCGCCTCTGATTCATGGAATTAGCAATTTTTCAACTCTTACTTAACATTATTGCTGGCAGAGTTTAAGTTCACTACGCCACACCCGTTCCGGTGTTAGTAACTGAGCCTAGTGATTAGTTACAAATTTGTCTGTTGTCTAGATTGATAATGTGAATCCCAGGACGGTGTTCGATTGCCGTCACAAAGCCATCTAAATTGATATCTTATTGATGGGAATCTCGTGTATATCCCAACAATTGCTATAATTGAGCCAATTTGTCTGTCTGCAAATAGCACTGGCATTCCTTTGAAGAAATACCGAGTAAACTGGCAAATCGCTTTGAGGGTAAGTAGAATATCAAATTAGGTAAATTGTGTTTAGTCATCATGCAGTGGATTTCTGCAAAGCCCCAGACTTCCACATTAAGCAGAAGTTATGCAGTCTCCTCATCATCGTCAACTATGTTTCCACGTTTTCAACAGACAACAGACAACAGCCATGCATTGCCTGGCGGGTGTGAAAACAGTCATCGCATATGGTAACGTGAAAATTACAACTTGCAGCCACTGGCGTTGAGGTGCTGAGGACAGCCAGGCAGAGTTGTGCAGACGCTGCAAAAAGTATAGTGAATGAGGTTCCTAATTATTCCACGCCCCACTGGGAGTAATAATAATAATCAGAAACACCATAAATCCATCTCAGCAATGATCCCTACACCACCGCCATCCGTTGCAATGATGTTGCAAAATGCGACCACAACCATGCATTCATACACCAGCAAACAAACTACGGGAGCAATGTGAACGCCGCTTTAAATTACCCCGTTCTTGCAGAAGAGCGCACGAATTCAAATTAGCGCCCGAAGCGTATGGATGAAGGCGCCCGCCTCTGGGATAATCCGATGAATTTCTTCCGGTTGTTCTATGGAAAGTGTGAAAATGAAAAAAAGGTAAATTAAAACAAAAAATAAAATGAAATCATGCATTATGCCATGGAAGCTAATTGGCGATACTGAGGTCATAATAAAGCGCTTTTATCACTTATTAATTAACCATATTACGTTACGACTCAATGACGCCCTGGGGCTCAAATAAATTGCTCTGAAATAGTATCATGAGCTCCACCACCTCGAGATCGAAAAAGTAATTAAATCTATAATACAATGACCATTTACCATTCGTGCTTTAAACTTTATAGTACTAGTATTTTATTAAACACCTATACCGGTTATAACATTTCAGCATAAGTTTATATGTATTTGTAATGAATTTTTATATAATGTAAAACAAATTAGTAGCTGTGTTTTTTTAATGATCTGATCTGAAGTTACGCAATGAAGTGAATATTTTAATCTTTTATCATATAGCAACATTTTTCCATCAAACTGTATTGATTTTTGTCCATTAAAACTTCAAATTGATTTTTGATGTAAAGAGAGCATAAGTCAATGCAACTTTATGCTCTTTTCATGAAATTAAAAACTTTTATTGGGAGCCATTAGATTGTATGTTATCTTTGGGTAACAAATGGCTGAGTAAAAACTTAGTAGGTAGTAGGGATAAAAGTATAACATACGAATTTAAGTAAGAATTTGGAAACTTCTTAAAGTATTTTTTGTGTATGTAGAATTTCTAACCAGGTAAAAATGAAAATTCCATTCACTTTTGACACTCACCACAAAATATCTGGTAAAATGTTGTGAAAGGAGAAGTGATGTCAAACGAAAAATGGTCTCCTACATACAGTTTTGGTTAGTTTTATTAAACCTACGTAAAACTAAAATGATTGAAAATCGACATAAAAATCTTAAATAAAATCTTCACCTTGTATATTTCCCGTCTTTCAAATATTCAATTTATTTATATAAAATTCAATGATTGCATATTGGCGTTATAGAGTTAAATTCGAGAATTTAAAATTCTAACCCAAACTATGTTTTCGATCTACATTAATTTTTAAATTCAGATCGTGAAATTTATATGGTTATTGAAAATTAAAATTTCGTTATTAAAGATTCAAAAGCCCGCCATTTTGTCAAATGTTGATATTTCGTTAGAAAGTTCTTTAATACATCATTTTTAATCGTGTCCTCTCATTAAATCTCGTTTTGAATCTCATTACCATGGTATCAGTCGTTCCCTGGTATTTTTCGACTTGTCCAGATAATTAAAAGGGAATCACAAGGCCGTAATTAAGTCTAATCAAATTTTTTGGAAATTTAAAAAAAAAAAAAAATCACCAGAGAGTGCTACAAAAAGATCGAGTGCAGCATTCGTTATCACCTGGTTGAATGGGCCCATGGGTCGAGTGGTTGCGTCTATGACCATCGATTTCGATGCGGTGAGCTTTTGGTCACGTCACGACAACAGCCGCCACCTGTGGCACTATCACGAATGCTCTGGTGGTTGGCTACCCGCAGTGGGGTCCAGATTCCCGAACAACAGGTCCCGCAATCATCTCCTGTGAATCTGTCGACTTCCGCCATCCCCAGGTAAATCACACAACGGCTTCAAATCAGGTGTGATTCTGATGCGGGATTTGTGACACACTCTCGCTCGCGTGGCGGCTTTGTATTACATACACATGTGTAGAGGAGAGTAATAAACTCCGCTCCAGACAGTGCGACAAAACGAAAAACATGAAAGATTAAAATTTGTGATATCGAATGCTCGATTCCTTGTTTTGCAATATAAAAGATAGTTCATTCGCCGCATCGTTTCAATTAAAGTCCCACGGTCGCAGCATTCAGACAACGTGCTGAGTGCTGTAATTTAATTTATACTCTCCCGCCAAAATTTCTTGCCAATAGTTCCTATTTATTAAATTATTTTATTTACTTTATTTATTAAAAATAACTAACAATGTGTATGTTATTTTTGGTGGAGTTCATGTTAGCATTCGGTGGTGAGTGAATTTTAGTAAAGTGAGAGTGAATAATTGTTTTAAGAGAAATACTTCGTAGATATTTCGAGCTTCTATGGCTTCAACAATAATTGAAAATTTCTTAAATAAAGCTCTTCATAAAACTCAGAACCTCTTAAATATACAGTACTGTGAATATTTTAAAACTACTCCAATTCTTCGGGAACCTTTAGTTTTCATGTCTTTTTTAAGTTCGACAAAGGGGGAAAATTAATGAAAAAGGAACCTAATTTAAATTTAGCCCCGAATTGATTTACTTCCTCTGTCGAATCTAGAGGAATTAAATTAAAACTTCCCGAAATATTGAAGTGGTCTAAAAAATGTTCACAGCACTATGTTATTATATTATCATTATTACATAAATTTTACGATAAGACTATTACGATTTTGTTCTGTGACTCCCATTAAGATTAACGTACTTGCTCTAAACATAGTGAATTAATTTAATTAAGATTTTTCATTTCATTAGAAGAATTAAAATCAAATTGTTCTATTTCAAATTTACAACTAAAATAGAATGTAGCACATACATGAAAAGAAATATGAAAAAATAGAGTTTTAGTAAAAACTTTAAAAGTATATGTATATCTGAAAAAGTAAAATCAATTGCTTTATTTCCTGAAGTTTGTTGTATAATATAATATGTAGTGTTCATCAACATGTTCATGTTTTCTATAAAATAATAAAATAATACGAAACAAATATGAGATAAGCACCTTCGTAGTTGATTCCCAATTTACGCGTAGTTTATTATTGAAACTTCCAGTAATGGCCTCTAAATGTAAGGCGCCACTCTGAAACGATAAAAATGTATGAATATTATAAATATTATAAAACAAAAAATTTAAGATGTTATTAAGTTTTAATAAGTGTAACAGGTCAAATGAACTAATTAGCTCGCGATAAATGTCTCGCATCAATTTTCATTATCACATTTTTTATAGAATGGTGAAAGTTATAAATACGAATTTTATTAACGATTCAATAGATTAAATATGAGTTTTGATTTGTTGAAATTGATAATAAACATTTTGAGGTTTCCTCGGTATGTGGTAAAGGTACAGACGGGCAAAAGCAGCCTTTAAATTGAAAGATTCAATAAATCGCCAAAAAACCGTTGATATTTTCCGGCATTCTAAAAATAGCATAAAATATCATAAAACAACCAAAATAACAAGTTTTGGCAAATATAATCTTCTAACATATGTAAATATAAAAATACGCAATTTTTTCTGTAAAATGGCTTAAATATCCCATTAATGAGAAAGCGGGTTATAAACGATTATTATTATTAAACATGAACATAAGATGTATTTAATATTTCTGCAGAATTTTACGGGAACCCCTGTAACCTTTGTACTGAGAAAAAATAATTCTTGTCCATAATTTATGACATGCGCGATAGACTTCCATGAAAAACAGCATTCATTCAATAAGCAGTGATTTCAACAACCTTTGATTGAGGGGATTTTTTTATCGCAACATCTTGACCAACTTGAGATGATGGATGTATTTTGCAAGTTCTGTAGTCCCAACCAAACATAGTGGACTAGCAACATCATATGAAATGACCAAAACAAGTTTTCAACCATTTTTTTTTTTCATACTCTTCAGATATAACTGACTTTTAATTCAATGAATCATATCTTAAACCTTTTCCTGAATGGGCTCAATTAATTCAACAACTCCACAAAGAGAGTGTGTCTATCACAAAAAAACCCCCGCGCCGAATCAAAGCCACTCGAGTTTTTAGCTCAACCTGCATTGAAAGTAAACAAATGATAACATTAAGAGCTTCCGATGTGACGTCGTCGGCGTTTTCCGATTGCGAGCTATAATAATACTTATCACCGAGAGTTTATAGCGTCCAGAAACCCTCCGACATCCACCGCAATCGTGTTTCAATAAATAAAAAACAGTATTTAGCAGTCATATTTCACAGTTTAGTGCGTTTATTACTTTCTAAATCGACAGTCCGGTCCGGCTATAAAAAGATATTCTAAAATTCTCTCTGTTTAGACAGAACGCTGTGCGGTTGTGCTGATATTTATTTTATAAATAAAAACTACCAAAATTTGCGACATATCCCATTAGTCGGTGGTCGTAAATTATCTGGTTTTTGCTCAGTTTGACCTCAAGAGGTGTTAAACAAATTAGGTAAATATGTATAATAGCTTCGGATGCAGAATCGATTATCAAAATAAACCAGTCGGTTATGGGAGGGGGATTAACCAACATTGATTTTGCACAATTCGACATTCCTACATATCTGTGCAGAGAAGCACAAACAGTATATACCTGTTTTAGAGATTGGTCACTAATTTAGGTATTTTTACTTTATTGCAGCTATCATACCAACAATGTCGACAACAACTATAGTAACACGTAACGATTGGGGGGCTCGACCGCCAAAATTAGTTGAGAAATTCTTTGGACCCTCCCCGTATGTAATTATTCATCATTCGTACCAACCTGCAGCATGTTACAGCACAGAAGACTGCAAAGCTGCAATGAGATCGATGCAAATATTTCACCAGGATGACAGGGGTTGGAATGATATCGGTTACAGCTTCGCAGTCGGTGGCGACGGCCAAATCTACCAAGGAAGGGGATTTAATGTGGTTGGAGCACATGCACCCGGATATAATTCGCAAAGTGTCGGCATCTGCCTTATTGGAGACTGGAGAAGTATGTTGGATATGCTTAGCATTTTACAAATGGGAACGATGGCATAAATTCTAAAAATAAAATTTTTCTCTTTTCTGAAGCTGAACGTCCATCCGAAAAAATGCTTAGAGCAACTATGGATCTTATACGATTTGGAATGAAGGCAGGATTTATCCATAAGGATTACAAACTTCTTGGACATAGACAAGTTAGAGACACAGAATGCCCTGGTGATGCACTCTTCAACGAAATTAAAACGTGGTCGCATTTCGTTACTATGCCATCTAAATTTAAGGAGAACGAGATACCAACATAAAATTTTAGTATGGCTTTAAAGCTTTAAATATGTAACAAAGTTCTTAATGGTATTATAGAATAAGTTAAATGTAGTACACAATTTTTAAGAACACAATAAATTATGGAATTCTTTGCACGATATCATTTTTTTTTGGTTTTTAATTTTAATAGTTATATTCTTATGCCTTATTTAACCCTTCCTTTATAATAACATTTGATAAATAATGGAAATAAAGTTTAAAAACAAAAACTTATAACACAACAAAAAATCTTGTCGAACATTTCAATAATTGCGTGACTTTTGGAAGCTAGTAAATTTGGCACAGAATTGAAAATTAAAAATGTTTGCTATTGACAACTATTAATAAATTTCAATTCAATTAAAAACTTATTCATCCGGATCCGATAAAGACTGGTAAGCCGCATTGTACAATAATACTGGACAAATGAATATAAAATAAAACGAGCAATAAATTCCTGACTTATGTTTTTATCAAACAATTTAAACAAAACATCAACTAAACCAACAAATTAATTTAAAATTTAAATTTGAACCCACTGTTCGTGAAGTCCATTGATTCGTCCACCAAGCGCTGAATAATTAAATTCACCACACGCATGAGATGAAAAATTCAATTGAACAAATTGGCAGGTGACAATTAGAGATCTCGTAGCGATTCAGTTGACAAGTGATGGATTACAGAGTGCTGAGCAATTCGACAATCAAAAAAAAACAGCCGATGTAATGGACCTATTATTTTTAGAAGAATGTAAGTATAATATAATGAAAATTAGTAACCTTATCGGATTTACAGTAATTTATGTTATAAAGGCCCAAAGTGTTCAATAATATTTTAAGTGCTCTTAAAAACAAACAATTACTTCGAATGCATGAGGTTGCGCCAAATTGCATAATATGATGAATGAGTACTGATGCATTGGGGCAATGCCCTAGAAATATCTAGATTCAGATTGGTATTGCTCGAAAATATTTGTTTGTAGTAAAATCTTCAATGTTGAAGCAAATTTAAATACCAATTTATGGAGTGAAACGTTTTTTCTTCATAAATTTCTATAAATTGAAATGAATACTTAAACAATTTCAAAAAGAAATGTTTTAGTGAACCGCATTTAATGCATATCATCTTTGTAAAATGTGTCACCACTACACAGACACGAAAATAGATTTTCCAAAAAGATAACAAAAGAAATCAAAGCAAAATAGAAAATTTTAAAAAAATGCCGAGAAGTGTTGAATGAAATTTGACTTAAGTTTTCAGACAAAGTCTACAAAATCTGGAGGAAAATTCATAAACACTAAAGCAAAAGAAATTGTATTTTTGGAAAAATGCATCCAACAGCAAAGGCAACATCAATTAGCAATTAAATGTGTCCAAGCGCAGATGCTGATCGTGCTGATCAAGACGCTAGCGGCTGGGAAAACGGGCACACGCTCATGAATTATTTTCACGGCTGGGAACTTCTTCGGCCAATTCGCCATCCATTTTCCATAGATAAATACAAAAATTTTCTCATCCCAGCACGATCAGGCTGGCTTGCGAGCGGCCAGAAGACAAAAACCATGACGTACTCACACTAAAAATAGTTTTGCCAAAAATACGTGATAAAATTTAAACTAGAGTAAAAAGAAATTTTTAATTTTTCACATTTACTCTAGATTGAGTATATTCTACGGGGAAAGTGCTCTTTAATCTTCGGAAAATTTCTGTAATTGTGGCCTTATTCATCAATTGTATTGTCGATCATTAACTTTTGTTCAAGTGTGCTGTTGGGAAATGTTCAAAACATTTTAGAAAATAAATAGCAATACATAAAATATTTTTTTCCAACAGAATAGAACAAATTTCAATGTATTTTTAGATATAATTCTCAATATACTAACTATACGCCTACGGGATCTCCTCACATACGACAAATATCTCCTGAGATCGCCGCGATCAGTTGTAGAAAAGTTTTCGAGTGCAGTGTAGATCGGTCGCGAAACGAAACGCATTTTTTTTTATATGAAAATATTTTGGAAATTCTATTAAGCAACTTTTCGGAAATAATTGGTATAAACAGCAACCGTCAGGAAACAGGGTAGCACGAACTAAGGATATAAGAAATACGATCTTTAGGCGAAAAAAAGTACATTAAGTGGATCTGAAATTGTTACGAAAAAAATATATTTTTGGTAAAAAATAGAAAAGTGAAATTTTATTTTTGGACTTGAATCAGTGGAATTAGTGTGGATCGGTGTTTTTTGTGCCGAATATCAAAGAAAATTTTCTTTTAAACACGAAAAGAAAATTTAAACGCAGCTCACACCATCTTGGAATAAAAAAGTGAATTTTGCACAAATGTGCGTTAAAGCATATACATATGTGTTGTTCAGTCTTGGAAAATTCTGACACTTTTTGAGTTTGATTAACAGCTGCCCGTGATATTCATGCCGATTTGTAATTTCTCTCAAGTACAAAAGGATAGAAAAAGATAAAAACCGTCTTGGCAATTTGAAAGTGTTGTGCAATATTTTTCAACGTAGAAGAAAAAACGACCTTTTTTAAATTAGAAATAAAAAAAATGATCCATTAACGGCTTATAGTATATGTATATAATATTAGTAGTCAAAAAATAACTAAATAAAGTATCGGAAATCGAAAAATTTTGTAAAATATGCCTGTTACCGGATCAAAGCCGGGTCCTGAAAAGGGTCCAGGTGGTGGTGGTCGATCCACTTTTCGTCCACCATGGGTTAAAGATGGTGCGTCGGATGAAGCAGTTAAGCCAGCATGGGTCAAACGAAATGTAGGTGATGGAGCAGCCAAAAAAGAAGGAAACTCATCAAAGGAGAATGGCCAAAATCCAGCTCCAGTTAAAGAGGCAAAACTACAATCAAGGGAAATTAAAGTGCCTGTGATGACTCAAAAAGCAAAACCTGCGCAGCCATCACTGAAGATAGTTGGTAAAAAGACGGAGGCTGAAATTGAAAAAGATATTGAGAAGGAAATTGAATATCAAATCGAGAAGGAAAGAGAAAAACGTTTCAAATTGGAAACTCCAAAATTACGACATGTTGAAGTTAATAAGGATAAAACTTTCAACAAAAGCGTAGATGCAGAATTTACCGAACCAAAATTGCGACCGGTCTTGAAAAAAACAGCAAAAGTTGAAGAGAGCGCAAAACCACCTGAACAAGAACCTGAATTTAAAGATAAGGTCCTCAAAAAAGTTCCTGAGGTGGAAAAAAGTAAAAGCAAAGTTAATAATGGTAAGTTGGATACTATAAGCAAACTTGTACATATAGCATTACTATAGATAAAATGAATTCACGAATAGACGATCTTCAAACAAACTGTTTGAAAAAGACAAAAATAGAAAATTCTGGATAATAACGAACAAAAAACAATAATACATTTTTTACTTAACATTTCGTTATACATATTATTATATTAATAGTACACTACTTTCACTTTAACTAACATGTTAAGAAATAAAAATATAAAATTGTCCTTCGGTTTTATAAAGTTATGGATATCCTAAAAATAAAATTTGATTTTCTTGTCTACAGCTAATTTGTAATTGCAGCATTGCATTGGTTACACAAACCATTGATTGTATCATTGCCCTCCTGAAATAATTGCAAAACTTTAATGAATCCAAAAATGTATGGTATTTCAACAAATATTTAGAGCAGCTATTACGTAATTTTTTTGATTGAATTTAATTAATATGAAAAATCCTTACAAATTTAATAGGATTTGTAACATAAATTTTTATCTTCATATAAAATGCCTTATATTTAAATAAATATGGGTAATTTAATCTGAAAATTTCATTTAAACAAGAGAAAAAACAACTAATTGAACTCTTGGATTTGTGGTAACATGAATGTCAGCAAACTGCCCACTACACTCCAAAAATGTTCAACTGTTTAATTTACACTGGTTAACTTTTATCTGCAGTTTTATAGTGTCACTAAACTAGTCATACATACACGTAGATTTATGGATCAATTGGAATTTGTGGTACCAAAAACTGTAGATATAACCCAGAGAACTTGATTACATTTTCTCATTCATTTAAACAGTTCACCCATTGAAATTTCAGTAAATTATCCCATTGGCTAGGTTATGAGGTTTTCAGCAGGATTGTGGTGGGTGGTTTTGTGGATATCGCCAAATACCTACATACATTTGAATTAAACTCACTAAAAAAGGGATATCTGTTTTAATTGGAAATTTCCAATGTTAGTGCGGTATCGTGAACAATTGAAACCAAGTAATCACTTAGAAAATAGTGGTGATTAGCTGATTTTTGTTTAACAAACCCCTAAAATAATTTATGGCACGTAATGCGCTTAAGTGGTAGAGATAAATTGGGGCAGTAAAAAGTCAATCAAATTAGCCCTGTTGTGGTTTTACAGCAAAACATTTGAATTTCTCTGTTGGTTTTAACTACATACATACATTGTGTTCATTTGATAAACGACTTCTTCCAGGAGGGACTAACAGCACAAAAAAAAAAATTATAGTGCTGGAAAGAAACCGAGAATGGCGGCCAGTACAACCCTTGGGACCAATACATGGTGTAGTAAATCAACAGAAAATATTGCTCTATTTAAACGGGGGAGCGCAATTCGAGATTTATGGGTGTAGAAAAGCATAAACTGCACAAGTAGAACACTTTTCGTCCTTCATTTCATATATGTATAAGTCCACTTTTCGCATCGTTCAGCTGGAAGAGGGATTGATGCGGAGCAGAGTGTGAAGTCCTTTTGTTGAGTGCAGTCCAACAGAAGATTCGAAATGGGTCGCCTTCTAGTTACTAAAGTGGAAACTATCGCACCCGGAGCTCAATTTAGGACCCCTCTAGCATACTCCCTGCGAATATGCACTTAAAAAGCATTAAATTAAGGAATCCAACCCCCAAAGAGATGTCTTAAAGATGCTTAAAGTTCCAATAAATAAAATCACTTGGCATTCATATGCCCAACCAGCCCCATGCTTTCGAATAATATTCTTTTAAGAGCAGTATATAAAAATTGGCAAATGGCCAACAATAAATTGTATTGGTCGCATTTTATAGTCAATTTCTGGGTGTTTTTCTGTCCTCTTAAGATTAATTCGTTTCAGGGGGAATACTGGCTTGAGCAATGTTCTGATTTCAGGATTTTTAACAAAAATAAGGACAACACAAAATCACATTGTGCGTAACCAAATGAGAATGGTTAGCACAACAACGAAATTATTTATTGACTACCTATTCCCCGCATTTATTGTCCGAATTATAGCTAATAATTCCACCAGAAATTATTACCACATTAAATTGTTATTCTTCTTCATGATTGATTCGTGCTATTATCTTGTCCCAATCAATTATAACTTTGTAAGCGTTTCAATAGTTTCAATATCACATATCAAAATTTATTCATTTTCTGAATGTAGCCCGCATGAGGAAATGACTAAACAAATTTTATGTTCAGGACATTATTAATTTAAATTATTAATGAGTGCATTTAATTGTCTGTGAAATTGTTATTAGCCTCATAGCTACAATGTAAATATTTTTCAAAAACTAAAATATGACATTTTATGCTATTTTTCATTCAATAACGTAGTGGTGTAATAGACTAAATCTGCTCAGAATATTTTATGAGTATGTTTTTTTAATAGAAAGTAATGTGAAAAATATGGACATTTAAGCGCCGTTGGATTAGCACGTACCGTGCTAAATGTCACAATTAATAGATGAAATATGCCGCTGTTTGGGAAGAGAGAGTCCATAAATATATAATTTAATACAATATTTTTTTTTTTAGTTTGGTTCATTTTAATAGCGCTAAAGTTCAAAAGGAAATTTAAAATTCCGGGACAACAAACTGACAAATAAAATTAAGCTTTGTTGCAGCGCAAGACATTAGTTCTGAGATTTGATAGAATTGTGTTTTGTTTTGACCCAATGTGCGCGATCTTTTAAATAACTATGAGCGTCATTTGATCTAGCGATACGTAGTAAAAGTAGTCATATTTCGAACAAAACAGGCTGAACTAATTACGACGGAAATACATAACTTAATGAGATTGCGATCTTTAAATAGTCTCGCATGAAAAATGGCCTATTCAACCTCTTAAATCCCCTCAGCCCCCTTTGGACTCCCAAATCTTTTAAAGAGTTCAAGAACTCGCATAAATTTGTTTAATTAAATTTTAGACAGTATATAAAACTAACACCAGCCGTCTATTTAAGCCTATATTTTAGAAAATATTTTTAAAAAATACATTGTACTCTGTACACTTTAGCATTTGATTTGACTTGAAGGTTAAAAAAAAGCTTTAAAAAAAGTACTAAAAATAATACTTAAGATTTAAGAGAACCAAATAACACAATTTGAAGAATTCCTAATACATTGCAACCTGTACAATTTTTAAGATTTACGTCCCCGATGGCAAATCATCCAGAACAAATTATTACCGAAAGTGCATATGAATAATCATCTGATTTATATTAATAAAGCTCACATACCACCTACAGCATTGACTTATGCTACTAAAAATACCGAGCACCCTCCTCGTCATTGGCACTAAATCATAAACAAATCAAACATAATCCAAAGGAGATTAGAAAATGCGTTTGTCATCGCTCGAATACTTCTTCTATGAATAAAAACATCATAAATATTTCAGTGAAAATGTAATCGCTGATCTTTTTAATATTTATAACAATTTTTTAAAAGCCTTGATAAAATAAATAAATAAACCGCCGAGAAAGCGTGTACAAATAATAGATGGATCTGTTTATATTGTTTCACTCGCTTTGATAGGCAATTTTGTGCCAAAATAATATTTTAAAATAATAAATTCCGGCAAAATTAAAATACCCAATTTAATTGGAATATATCCACTTTTATATGGTGGTATTTTAAAGTTCAGCCCATTTTAAAATAAACACTGAGAAAACAGGAGACGCGACCTAATTCGATAAACATTAAATTTGTATGAAGGTTGTTATTCTTCCAATTCACTGGTAATCAACAGGGGATTTTTTTCTTTTTCAGCTTGTTTAAATGCACAAACATACTTTTCTTAAAGTTGCTTAGAACGGACGTAAGCTGGTCTATAGGCCAAGGTAAACACGGTAGTCTACCGCAAATATGTGCAATGTTTTGATTCGGAGAAAATGTAATCTATAGCTAATTTTATCGACGACGATTACTATTTCCTTCCGGATTTTATAAGCATTTTCACATTCCCGGTATTTTTTTAAGTAATAATCAAAGGGGATTATTTTTGTATTGAGGGCAAAGGCTAAGACCGGAAGTTTATGTCTTCAGAATGTCTCTACTTAAAGGTGAATCACCAATATTCAGACCAGAAAGATGCTAGTTGATTTTTGTTCATACAGTATACTGTGAATATTTTTAGGACGACTCTAATTCTTCGGGTACTTTAAGTTTTTTGAATAATGCCTTTTTCATGTTGGACAAACGGGAGAAAAATCAATGAAAAAGGAAACTTTAAGATTTAAATTTAGCCCTGAATTGATTTCCCTCCTCTGTCTTACCTTGAGAAAGTATGCTTCAGAAATTTAAAAATTCCCAAAATATTGAAGTGGTCCTAAAAAATTCACAGTACTGTACAATATAATAAAAATGTTTAGGGTATTTTTTAATTTTGAAAACAAATTATGAGCAACAGTTAAAGTCAGCATTTCTTAATATGAGATCGTTTTTAAATTTTATATTCATTATTGTTAGTTTATTAGTTATCAAGTTAGAAATTTTAAGACATTTTTGTCTAACTTATTAATTACCAATAAATTCGTTGGTTGAGAAATAAAATACTATGATATACATATGTATTTGTATTACTACAATACAGGGCGTTATTATTCAATGTCTAATAATACTCAAGCAAAAGCCAACATATCATCTGATTATGAAATTAGGGGTGCAAACATTCCCAAACACAGTGTAAGTGTTTTAAAGTATAGGTTTACTTCTCGCAATTATTACAGATTATAATGCAGTACTTTGTTTTTTATTAACATAACTCAATTTTACATGAATAATAAACATACCTTGGAATATTAATAAAATATTATTTCCCAATTTTAGCTCCTGCACCACCTCCAATGCCAGTGTTAACGCCACCAAAAGTCCCACCTCCACCACCGCCACCAATGTTAGCACCTCCTGAAGGTTTCGAAAAGAAGCCCCTTTCGGATGCCCAAAAGCAAACAATAGAGAAGCTCAAGTAAGCAATTTCTCACCCCATCTGAACGAGGGCAAACAATTTCTAACACAATTTTACCCTTGAAAAAATAGAACTAGAGCTCGAAGACGGCCCGATTGGTCTGAAATGATGAAGGAAGTTGAGGATGGCAAAAAGCTGAAGCATGTCGAATGCAACGACAGGTAAATAATCACATATAGAATACAATATGAAATCTTTGATTCTGTACCTGGATCCACTCGACAATAACAAACAAGGGAACAATCTGCGTGAACATCTTGTATCTATCTCCTCTCATTCAATTTTGCAGGTCGAAGCCCATCATCACAAAGAAATCGATCACAAAAGTTGGCGACCAATTTATCTTTGAGACTGAAAAGGGTACCGCACACAATCAGCTGCTGAAGCAGATCCAATTTGGTGTAAAACTTCGACCGACGAAATGCAACGACAGGAGCAAACCGATCCTGGAGGGTCTGAGAAAATTCCGTCGACAAATGACAATAGAGGAACAAATACAAAAATCTGAATCTAGGCGGTCTCTGCACGAGGTAAATTTTAATGATCGTATAACTTAAATGAATTCAAACCTTTTATTTTACCCACAATAAAAATTTAAAAAAATATAAAAGGCTCCACCGCCCGAAGAGGAAAGTGGAGACGAAATGGACGACATCGACAAATTGCGTGATGATTTACAGAGTACAAAACAACTTTTAGCTTTAGAACTGCGAAATAAAGAAGCCCAGGAACGCGAAAACAAGAGTCTTCTATCAAAGATAGCAAATCTTGAGGCCGAATTGGAACGGGAAAAGGAAAAGTCTAGGTCTGGTGCAGGTGAGAAGGGAACCAGTAAATCATCGGATGAGGTGCTCGTCACATCCCTTAAGAAGGATGCCGATGAGGCGAGGAAGACGTGCAAGGAGCTTGAGAAGAAATACCAAGAATCTGCCGAACAGCTCGACACGGCTAAGGGTACTATCGAGGAACAAAAGTATCAAATACAAACTCTTGAGAAGAAACTCGCCCAGGCGTTGCAGGTTTGTTTGCTTTTCGAGAGGACTTTTTCTCTTGCTTTCCAGGCGCTTTTATCTAATGCTTTATTGAAATTAACATTATTAAGGGCAATAACCGTAGCTTCAGGCCGCAGTACAGCTTTTGCTACTCCTACGAAGACCCCAATGATCTTGATACCTACCTCTGCCAGGTAACTGCGCGGATGTTTTACAAATTTATGTGGCTAACCCTTGCTAAGTAGGAAACCAATTACCAAATGAACATCTTGTGCTTATGCCCTCAATTGGGTTTTTTTTAATGGTTTAGAAGATTGACCTTACTATGAGACTAATGACTTAATTTGGACATTTGATGGGGCAATTTAACAAAACATTTATTATTCCACCCTCCCTACATGAAACATACAAATATTCAATGTTCTCTGGTTTCAAAACAGATTAGATCCATAATCCCGAAAAATAGAGGTCAAATTACAAAGTCAATAATTTAAACGTATAGAATTCTAAACCAATAATATGTAAGTGTTGTAGAATTTACGTGAATATTTTTAGGATCACTACAATTCTTCGGGAACGTATAGTTTTCCAAATAATGTATTTTTTAAGTTGGACAGAGGGTGAAAAACAATTGAAAAGGATACTTTGAGATTTAAATTTAGCCCTGAATTGATTTCCCTCCTCTGTCGAGCTTAGAAAAAGTATGCTTCAGAAAATTAAAAGTTCCCAAAACATAGAAGTGGTACCTACTAAAAATTTTTAAATAAGTATAATGTCAATTTTTCAAACATGTAAAACATAAATGAAATGCACTGAATAAGTACTGACAAGCACACATTGATGCTTTAAATAAGTATTGTGAACATTTTTAGAACCACACCAGTTCTTCGGATAGCTTTTAGTTTTTCAAATCATGCCTTTTTTATGTTAGACAAAGGGGAGGAAATGAATAGAAAAGGATAATTTGAGGATTATTGGTCCTGCATCAATTTTCCTCTTCTGTCGAACCTAAAAAATGTATGCTTCAGAAATTAAAAGTTCCCGAAATATTGAAGTAGTCCTAAAAATTTACACATTAGGTACTGTATGTAGGTACACATATGCTTTTCGAAAAATAGTTGTTTTGTACTAAGTATAAAATACATATTTTTATATGGTACATCATATAAGCTGTAAGTGATTGCATATCCTCTTACAGAAGTGGTAAATTTAGTGAAAACTTTCGAACCAATTCACCGAGAATGCTTCATGAATCACGGTGGACAAAGGGTGTTGCGATGTCGGATTAAATTCCGCCTCAAACAGAGTGCAATGCACATACTCATAATAGTGCATTTCGTCATTGTCATCCATCGTCTGACTTGAAGATGTTCTGAGGGAGAGTTCAGCGTTAGAAAATATTTTGATAAATTGCTTATGAGGCATCTAAGGAGCAAATAACTACAAAATAGCTTTCAATGAGGAAACCACTGCACAAAGAAGATGCTTTATCTCCTTTAGCTGGAGGAAATAAATAGCGCACTGCCTTATTAAATTTTCAGTTCCGATGCCACATAATGTGTGCATCAGATCTTGCAGGGCCTTGCATGTTTCATACTAAACCACGGAATGCATGAAAATTAATTTTAACAGTATAAATTTCAAATTGCACCCCTTATTTGTTATGTATCGAGTTTAAATACATATTTAAAAAAGTTTATATTTTAAATGGCTTTTTATAAAATTAGGGAATAGTTCCATCTGCCAGTATTCGGCGAATAAGTGAAGCAGGCCAGAAAGAGGATTCACCAGAAATCGAGATTGAGATGTCTGAAAGTGAAAGCGATGAAGATGAAGAGAAGAAGGCTGCTAGAAAATCTAGGCGATTAGCTCGAGAAGTGAAGATGCTTCGATGCAAACTCAACAGATACAAAGACAAGGAGGCCTCCGCCAAGAAGGAACGAGCTGCACTCAGGGAGATTATGAAGAAAAATCAAGCAATTCTTAAGTAAAATCTTACTATTTTTACTATTTTAACAAATTTCACTTTTACATACCTTTTATTTTAATACGCAGGACAGAAAATAAGAAATTTAAGAAGCTTGAGAAGGAAGTTAAAAAAATGGCCAAAATGATGGGTGACGATGATGATGATGAAGATGACGAGGAAGAAGCTGAAGAAGAACAAGAAGAAGAAACAGAATCCGAAGAAAGTGAATCTGAAGAAACCGAAGAATCTTCAACTGAATCTGAAAGTGAATCAGAAGATGAGGTAAATTATTTTTCGAAGATTAATTTAAAAAAAAAAAACCTATTATTATTTATTTTATAGGATGCTAGTGATGAAGATAAAAAGGATAACCTGGAGCCTCGTATAAAATGGCACGAAAATCGACTAGCCACACTGAAGAAAGGAAATTACCTTCTGCAAGCAAATGTTGATCGATTGCAAGACGAAATCAATAAAATCCGCGAAAAATCTGTTAGCCTACAAGCAGAATTGGATTCGGTGTTGTCTGAATTAGGATAAATATTAAACTTCCTATTATTCAATTGAGGACAGTACTTGTGAATAGCAGTTAAGTTTATTTTTATATGCTTATATTTGCGAGGGTATTCACACAAAAATTAAAATTCTTTTCTGTATGCCGCGGGCTGGTAAATTGTTTTGCAATATGTTTATTGTTAGATCGCACACATAGTTTCTTGAAAATAGATTGGTTATGCTTGTTGTGATCGCTTAATACGCTATCTTTTCGATATAAATTGATTTCTTTTAATTGTATTGCGTTTCATTTTCTGTGAATTCTTAGACCCCTCAAACGTTGTATAACCGAAAATTCAAATCGGAATGAAATAATTTGTATAATTTTTGGCGTTGCATTTTCAGATCGATTTTGACACAGACCTCTTTCTCTTGTATTCTGATAGTTTGTAAATTAACTATAATTCCTTCGTATTGTTCATTCGGAAAATTAAATAAAATTCATATATGTATAATAGCCCTATTATTTTTCGACTTGGAATTCATTTAATGTAATTCATATCGCAATTTTTTTTCCATTGCACAATCTGGAACCGCCTATTTGCTTATTAAGTATTTATTTCCTAACTCCAATTAAAGTGGTGTTATGTCAAATACAAAATTATTTTCATTTTCCATTTTTACCACTTTCTCTGCTTAAAGTAAACACTACATAGTAGTGCGACAGCTTCATTCACTGAATAATTTTTTATTAATGAGGGAAAGGCGTGTTTGCTGCTGCACGTGTACACATGTTATCAGGGTGCCAACGGTGTCAACATAATCATGCATGTTATTTTCAAGGTGCGAGTCACGAATGCTTTTCTCAACCAAGATTTCTTGAGCAGTATACATAAACCTCTAAAATAATTGTTGCAAACTCATTTTCTGGTTTACCTCAAATACAAATTATAACAGACCTGTATACTGTTAAGAATAATGTCTATGGTGTTTAAACAAAATTTAATTTTTTTATTTCAAAGTTATTGATTCAAAAATAACTACATTATACATTTTTCAAGCTTATTAAGTGATTTTAGTAAATACGTGACACTGCCCAAACTGAGGCCCATGAATGACGGATGGTATATAAATAATCAAGCAAAATTGAAATTACAAAAATAAATTTCTCTGGAATCTTTTCACACGCAGGGGATGTCGTTCGGTTTGTATTCGATGGGAATTAATTAATCTTATGCAACGATGGTCGGGAAAATACCGTACTTTTAATATTATGCCGTATTTTTCGAGCAATTATTCACTGACTGAAGCCTGACGTAAGCTCATCACTCATTACATTATTATTTTTTTAATATATTTTTGTAACTTATTAACATGCAGAGCAAGCCCAATAATCCCTCTGAGTACATATTAATTAAAAAAATAAAAATAAAAGTTTGACCGAACATTCTAATTTATTCATATTTTAAATGTATTAATATTCATATTTTAACAAATTAAAAACTTCTTCAAATACTGTACTCGATTAAGCATGGTGGGGGTATGTAGTGGTCTAGGGATGCTTTTCTGGACAAAAAATTGGGC
Organism: Machimus atricapillus; assembly: GCA_933228815.1. Lineage (NCBI taxonomy): Eukaryota > Metazoa > Arthropoda > Insecta > Diptera > Asilidae > Machimus > Machimus atricapillus. Next base: position 13,451,452 of record OW121785.1, read on the forward strand.
CTATTCATGAAATTAATGGGACAATGGATCGTTATGAGTACAAATATATTTTGGAAACCGTTATGTTAACCTTCGGTGGACGTGTTGGTATACAAGTATTTTAATCTCCTGAGTAATTTTAGAGCAGCAATTTTCCCTGTAGAATTTCCAATATCATTTTCGTTCTAAAGTACTCCATATGGTGTTGTGAAAATATTATTTGCTTATTCCTCGAGATATATTCGGCGAACATGCAGCTAAAAACGCCGCAATCACTGTTATTCTTTTGTCTAGGAACATCTCGGACGCTTTCTTTGACGAAATCGGAAGTATTAAACGTTTCCCTTCTTTTGTCCACGGATTCTTCTTGTAGGAATTTCTCAAGAAGATGTAAGATATTTGGATTTGGTCTATCCATAGAATCGTAATATTTAATACTTCTTTCTTTTAAATGAATAATTGCCATACACCAGTGCACTTTTCCAACGTGCACGGGCACCGGAATTATATCATAAGAAAAAAGATCTACCTATCGCGTCCATCGCCGCACTCCGGCGTACCTTGACTTCATTAGGCGGGGAATGAAAAAGGTATTCATTGCGTAAACTCTGGGAAGGCCATCAGAGCACCGTTCCTCACCCCGCTCGATCAGTAGATTCATATAGAAATTAATGACCTTATCATTTAACCAGTGTTCACGCACTAAGGTCTTTATGTCGCGACGGGTTATATCTATATTGAACTTGGTGATCAATAGTTCACCAGCGGGTCTTCCGTATATAGCTTTTTTTACAAGAGCAATATCCTCTTCCGTAAGTTTTGGACATTCTTCCTCTTGTTTAGCTTTAAGCCTGTTCACAGGCTTTACTGCTGGTAGTTCTTTCCTGGATGATGACGGTGTATGTGTCAACAAATCTTGTTTCTGGCTTCTGTTGTTTCTGACTTCTTTAGAGCACTGGGGCTTGTCGTCATCGTCGTCCCGGTTGATGACACCGACACGTATAGACTTTTGTTTGGTCCTATTAGAGGAAGTGGGCCTCTTATTTAACATGTTCGTTGACATATGTTTACTGTTATTTTCGACGGTGTTGTACAAGTTGGGGACATGTGTAGCAAGAAGATTCCTGTAGCTTTCCTTGTCTAGTAGTCTGTAGCCGCTTGTCTTCGCCGGAATCAGCCGTGCTGGGGTTTTCGCTCGACTCTGATGGGAATGTTATTTTCTCGTGGCTTCGTATTTTCCTGAGAGATAAAAGACTTCCTGGATTTCAATGTTCCAGTTGAATTGAATGATTTTGGAGCCTGAGTGATTCTCTGTCGCATATTTGTAGTATGGTCCTCTTCATCGGAGAACTCAATCTTATTGAAGGTTGGGATGTTCCGGCTAAAAAGCCTTCTCTGGGAACTTAATAGCTCAGCGAAAAATTCTCACACAACTTCATAAAATCGAGAACGCCGCCGAAAAGTGACAACAATCTAAAAGCTGATGGTGTTTTAGATCTCGTTTCAAAAACTACAGTAGCTAAAATTGAATAATTAAACTCCAGTACTCTATCAGTACCTACATTAAATGCTAAATTTATTCGTGATTTCTTATTACTTCAAGATCCAAATATCAAGGTTCTATGAAATCGTTAAATAGAGAAATTTGTTGAACACCACAACTCCGTCAGGAAAATTGTTGCAGATCTGACCAAGGCAAGATTTTTGATCCGCTGCTACCATACTTACTCAGTGTAATTTTATTTATATTTAAATTAAAAGTCTGAATGCAGGACGACGACTTATCTAAAACTACATGCAATATTTTAAAACATAAACTAAAACTCCTGGAGAGCTGAGCTAATTAAAATTACTTACTTAAAAGCTTGCTGGTTAAAACGCCAACTGTTTACTTTTCACAAAATGATAAAAACATGAATATTTTTCCCACAAAACAAATAAGTAGTTTCACACTTCAATGAACAGCCGGTGTAAACGAAAAAACTGACCCATGCAATGACAGTTAATTTACCGGTCAGCACTGCCCTCATCGGTTAACATGAAAACTAAAATATTTCGTTATATTTTAAGTTGTTCACATAAATTGTTTTATTTATTGTAGTAATTTCCTATTTATTACGTTTTAGAATATTTTGAGGAGTAATAAGAAATTAGTGTGGGTTAGTAATTTCAAAATATTTCAAATAGGTCTGTGAAAAAGTGTCTGCACTTAGAATAGTTTTTGCTTTAAAAACGTCTTGCGCTAACATCGCTAAAGAGATTACCGTAGTGACACTTCTCAAATGTCGCAAAGTAGCAGTCATGTCTGTGAGTATTATTTTTTTTGGTGCTGTGCTTTGTGAATAAAATTTCCGACATGTAATGCAAAGCAATTATTTATTTATGAAGCAATACATGCAATACATAATCAAAAACGATCAAATTGTGATTGATTTGCCACAAAGATTGACCAGTTTTTTCGCATTATTGACCTTTTGATCGATTTTTTTCTTGACAATGAAAGACGACGTTGTGCAGCAGTCCATTTCTAACTTTTAACAATTACCTAATATTAATATCGAGTGAATTACTTCGAGTAGCCAGTTAATTCAATCGAGTGGTGAAAGATGCCCGAACATCTCGAATTGCATCAATTTGTGGACGGTCTGTCCCAGGGCCGATCATCAAGGCGATGGCTCTCATTTAAGTGTGCTTGCCCTTACCTGGGGATCGTCCTGGCAACCTTTTCGTCGCTGTTCTTCTCTCTATGCTCAGTTATTGTTAAAGGACTTGTTGATGTTAATCCTATGGAATTGGCATCATTTAGGTGAGTCGCCCGGGCCCAAAAAGCCACCGAAGCCTCTCTAATTATCCTGTATCTTTCAGATTCGTAGGAGTGCTACTACCAGCTATACCAATTGTGATATACACAAAGGAGCCAGTATTCCCCGAAGGGAAACGAATTATTCTTATTCTTCGATGTTTCATGGGAACAACTGGACTTATTTTGAGCTTCTACGCTTTTCGACATATGCCGCTCGCCGACGCTTCCGTCATAATATTCTCAACTCCAGTATTCGTAGCGATTTTTGCTCGCCTGTTCCTCAAGGAGCCCTGCGGAATTTTTAACGTAGTCACTATCATCCTCACCCTCGTTGGAGTGGTCCTAATAACTAGACCGCCGTTCATTTTTGGCGATGCAGCGCCCAGTCTCGCTGAGGAGCGAATCCTTGAGAAACATTATGATGTTTGGGGCCCAGTTGCGGCTATATCATCGACTCTATTTGGTGCAAACGTTTACGTCCTCTTGCGTGCCCTTAAAGGACTTCATTTTTCTGTTATAATGACGAATTTTGGTGCTTTTGCGCTAGTCTATACGCTAATAGTGTGCTGGCTAATTGGTGCCATATGCTGGCCACAATGCGGCTATGATCGCTTCTTAGTCATTGTTTTAGCTTTATTCAGTTTTCTTGGGCAAATTTTACTTACGCTGTCCCTACAGCTAGAACAGGCCGGTCCTGTCGCGATTGCTCGATGTGCCGATATTGTATTCGCCTTTATTTGGCAAGTTCTCTTCTTTGGGGAGGCTCCGAATAGCTATTCACTTTTCGGGGCATTACTAGTTGTTAGCTCCGTTGTATTAACCGCCCTTAAGAAATGGGCCCAAAGTTTGCCAAGGGAGTCGTCCACAAGAAAAAAGTTAAGGTTTCTAGCGTTGGATTAAGTCTATTGCATGCAGATATGCCCCAATTTAGGGCTTCTCAGCTGCGGAAAAGTGTTATTGTAGTCAGACGAATTGTAATTTATCTAGTCATTTTTTTATTTGTCGAATTTGGATCTCTTGTCTCATGATATTTTGTATTTATTCATTGGAAACTGAGTATTAAAATCCTTTTTATGAAATTTAATTGCTTTTGTACTTATAACTGCAGACCTAGAAAAGCAGTTTGTAAAGATTGTGAAATACAGTGCTGTGAATATTTTTAAGATCACTCCCAATTCTTCGAGAGCTTTTAGTTTTCCGAATCATGTATTTTTTAAGTTGGACAGAGGGGGAAAAATCAATGGAAAAGGATACTTTGATATTTAAACTTTGCCCTGAGTTGATTTCCCTCCTCTGTGGAATGTAGAGAAAGTATGCTTCAGAAAATTAAAAGTTCCCAAAAAAAAACGTGGTCCTAAAAATTTTCGCAGTACTGTATTTAAATTTTCTATCAAGTATAACCATTTTTTACATAATAATATTAATTTATTAGCTTATAGACCTTATATATCGAACGCATAATTGCACTCATTGCATAAAAGGAAGATTCATATTCAATCTAAATTAATGCTTATTTTTCCTGCCGTAAGTTTGTACAAATGTAATACTTTTGAGCAACTTGCAAGATTATTTTTAATTTTCGATGCTATAATGAGTAATTTTTCGTTTATTGTTTAACAACTTTATATTTATAAATACCTACTTTATTTTCAAAATAACTCTACTAGTAGCAAAAGTGCTTAGCAACACAAAAATAAAATCCTATAACTTGCAAATTAATTTCGTTATGATTACAGTTTGATATGCAAATTAATGTAGCATCTGTAAAAAGTACCATTTTCAACCGATCTTTTTATTACTGTTCAGCTGGTCTTTATGATAATTGCTGCGATGCGCAACTATTATCTATTGAAAATTGCTTTTGCAGACAAGTTGATTACTTCCTCTTCATATTAGCTGTAAAACAGATAGACTTTTATTTAATAGAAAAGAGTGAAAATAATTAAGTTCAGTCATCCCACTTTACGAATTGAGAAAAGCAGAAATCCCCATTTAAACGACATCAATTTTGAGAATTCTTGTTTATTTTGATAACATAAACTAATTGGCGATCCCTAAAATAACATATAACAACAATTAATACGATGTGCCATAACGTCGTTATCAAATAAATATAGAAAATGCTTGCGTTTACAGCCATTCAAAATTTGCGTAACGGGGAGAAAGATCGTTTATTAATTTATTGCTGAATTATTCACTTTTGCCGAGATGAAATTATTAATTTTTCTTACAACGATAGTACTTTTAGCGAAATGTGTAAACACTTTAAAATTAGAATTCGTGAAGAAGATTACTAGTTCGGAAAATGCCGAAACAGAGGATAATTTATTTCGCTCTTTGGATGGAATTGAAGAAGGTAAGTTTTTAATATTTTAAATGGGTACAAAATCAAACCGACATCGATTTCTTAGTATTGTATTTTATTTACCTTAAAATAAAAAATAGGCATATAGAGACTTTCATGTGCACTGTTAGAAATTCTGGTTTCACTTTTATCATAAAATTAAATCACACTACTGCGATTTAAAAATAGTTTTTAAAAAGTAAAGAAATCCCTAAACAAATTTCATCCCGGTGATTCCCCCCTTTTTTTTTTTCTTTGTAAACCCTGCATCAAATGTGGAGAAGAGCTTTTGAAAAAGCATTTTGAGGTTATGTTCCCCAATTAAGTTGACGTCCCTTCCCTTCAGTTAATTGACGTGTAGTCTGACGTTTGTTTGTGCTCATGGTGCCACTGTTTCGATGCAGCACCCAAGGCCTCCATTTGCCACAAATTTCAATTCGATAATAAATCAAGATGTACCGAAAAGTTGACCAATGAAAAGTCCACTTCTGGAACAAGTTACCACTAGGACGATGTACGTGCGGGATTGGCGAACGGCGCTCCGCACCCCGCCAACGTATAGACTTGGGAATCGAACATTTCGGTTTCACTTTCACGTAGCATTAATTATTATCTGCATCGGTTCCCTGGGGATTCTCTTCCTCTACACAAAAACAGGGTCGTCATCTTCATCGGACACTTGGCTGCATCGAGCTGCGACCCAAGATGCCTACAATTCAACGTACCCCCTCACCACTCCGATTATCACAAATGGTACCCTTTACAATTTTGTAACTAATTTTCTTGTATTACAGAAATTATTTTTTCAACAGGTAAAACAATTTACAAGATTGCCATGATCGCAGACTTAGATACTAACTCAAAAGTGGACGGAGATCCGTCATTCTGGAGGAGCTTCTACACAAAAGGGCACCTCACCTATGATCCTTCAGAGAACTCAGTATCGGCTACGTGGGATAACGCCGACCAGATAACGTCCTCATTTTCATACAAGGGCCGTGGAATGGAGCTCTCTGAACTTACAGTGTTTAATGGTCGGCTCCTCACTTTCGATGATCGCACAGGAATCGTTTATGAGATCATCCACGACAAGGTGATCCCGTGGGTGATTCTAGCTGACGGTGACGGTCATATCGGGAAGGGATTCAAGTCAGAATGGGCCACAGTTAAGGATAAAATGCTCTATGTCGGTTCAATAGGCAAGGAATGGACATCAAGCCACGGCGACTACGAAAACGATAACCCCATGCATGTTAAAGTCATTTCACCGTCCGGAGAGGTTCGTATTAAATGTAGAAATAAATCATATAAATAAATTTAAGCTCTATTTCTTCATTTCAGGTCAAGCACTTGAACTGGGCCAGCAAATATAAAGCAATTAGAGAGGTTTTGGACATCACCTGGCCTGGATACATGATTCACGAGTCAGGGATGTGGTCCGAAAAGCAGAAACGTTGGTTCTTCCTGCCAAGAAGATGTTCCAAAGAGAGGTAAGTCTTTTTCTAAGAAGATATTTTAAAAATCCTTGAAAATTCAAAATCAAAATTTAAGTAAATCTCTTCCCTCTACAGATACAACGAAACACGTGACGAGCACATGGGTTGCAATGTACTCATAACTGCCACAGAAGACTTTGAAGATATCAAAGCAACTCGAATAGGCAATATTATTCCTACACATGGATATTCCAGTTTTAAATTCATCCCCGAAACCAATGACAATGTTATAATCGCTCTGACAACAGAGGAGATCAACGGAAAAACTGCAACATACATTTCCGCTTTTACAACGACCGGGGAGATTTTAATGGAGAAACATAAAGTCTCAAACAGTTACAAGTACGAAGGATTGGAGTTCATCTAGTTGCTCGCACACATATGACTCCGCTCAAAGTATAGTGAAATAATTTATTGTAGCTAAGGCTTGTAAATATATTTGTTATTGTATATACAAATGGTTCCCTGATAAAGCTACATCTATTTCTTTTTTTTTATGACTACCTCATTTAGACTCCATTACTTTGCATGGCGACAGTATTTGGATCTAGGCCAGCAATTTCCATGTCATCTTTGTTTACGCGACCTTCAATGGCTCTGATCTCCAGCCTGCGAAAGTTAATTATAGGGATTTTACAAATATTCAAAGAAAAATAAGTGATAGCTCGTACTACGGCGACCAAAGAAATTTTTCAGAAAATATAGCTTTTACAAACCATTTATTTTAAATTTTTAAATTCACGCATTTTATTACCATGTAAAGTGAAATTTAACTGCTTTATCTTTATCCTTTTGCGTTCTTGTTCTTTATCATGAAAACGATAGAAACTGAAAACAAAAAAAACAGATAAGAACAAACTTTAACCAATAATCTATCTCTGTAAAAATTTTAAATCTCTAGCTCAGCACATGGTAAGATTTCCTTAAATGTAGCACCGTTTTGACGTAGCATATTTAATTGCCGCTTCAACTCTCGAACTCTACCAGAAATAATAATTATGTAGTTACATTCAGGCCAGAACTATGAGATTTAAGTATACTTTTTTTTTTTTTTTTTAAACATTGTTTTCGTAAATACAATTTGGTCACCCTAACTCGAGCTGTTATTGTGTAAATTCTAATTTTAAATGTAGTAAACATACCTGTTTACAGTGTGCGTGACGGACCACATGTGTGGCAGGTATTTGGGCTTCATACAATTTACAAAGTGCTCCCTCCACATCTTCTCAAGTACTACGAGACCTCCAAGTCTCTCTTTGAATTGGTTTACAACCTTTTCTCCGTGGGATGTATAATTTTCAATGTATTCCCTAAAAATTTAAAATTATCTAAAGCAGAGTTTAATTTAAAAACAAAATAAGCTATTTCTTACGTAAAATTCAAGTTAGCTGCATCTTTTAGAACCTCATCAGTTACTTCAGTATCATAGTACTCTTCTACAATTGCACGAAGCTGTTGTTGCCTTTCATCTGGTATCTGGTATTTAACATTTAGAAGTGCTCTAGCCGATGATCGCACCTGCCTTTTTAGAGAAAATATACATAAAATTTAAGCTAATTTGGTATACAATAGAAATTACTTTAATTTCGGAATTTCGATAAATTTGTGGCTTGTCACTCCAGTGATTGGGGCATCGCACATTTCTGATAGTTTCTCTTTTATCAACAAATCATAAATATTGCTTCTCTGATGGCAATCTGGGCACATAAGTAAAACATCGTGGGATGTATGAGACTTCATCACAACTAAAAATTCGTAAAGTTTAAACAATATCCGTTTCAAAAGATAAAGATTCATATCGTGAACTATCAATAAGTCCTCTAGAAAAATTTATAATTTAATAAATACCTGGAAAATGCTTGCGATATTCTCTTGGTACCACATTCTTTCTTATATAGGCATCTGTTCGGCCACAAACAACGCACTGGTTTTCTTTGGCCAGAGTATAGAATTTGCCAGCTTCCCCAACAGCTCTTCCAGCTGGCTCAAATTGGAGGCGTACGGTGAACGGATCCTCAGATACCAATATACCCAGCCCTTGAGTAAGGTACCTTAATTTAAGAATAACCGATAAAAATTTATTATAAAATAAAAACTAAAATAAAGCTCATTAAATTTACCAGTTCAATTTCTTTCTGTCGCAAGTGGAAAGTACTTCTCCGTCAGGTGCTTCTAAAAAGCAATTGTCGTAAAGTTGTTTGGAGCGGGTGGAAAACGACCGGTTGAATTTCTTATTATATCCATTACTTCCGGATATGTCCATAGCTTTACCGGACGCTGCAGAACCCTGATTGAATCTTCTGTCTATAAAAGGCTGACAAATTTCCATGATATCCTCGGTTGAAAGCCGCCTCAATTGCCAGACGGGTCTAATTGTAAGAGGGTTTATTTTTTTATTTATTTTTTTTCGGGTTGGTGAGGAAATCTAGAAACATTTAATTTCGAAAACAAAATCCTGAAAGCAAAATACATAAAAGGAAAATTTTGCAACACATAATGCCGAAAAACCTAAATCCCGAAAAACGAAATACCGAAAATTATCGAAAAAGCCGAATTCGTTCCGCGCGTAGCGAATGGAAACAAAAAATTTTGTTTATTTGAGCGATTCCGCTCAACTAAACAAAATTTTTTGTTTCCATTCGCAAAATTTTTTGGTTTTTGTTTTTCAGGAATTTGTTTTTCGGCATGTGTTCTCTGTATTGAATTTTTTTTGTTTTCGAGATTTTTTGTTTTGGCCACTTTCGGTATTTTATATTTCTAGATTTTGTAGCGATCGAAAAATTCCATATTATTATTTTCTTACCGGGGGTTAATTTCAGCAGTTAATTTCTTAAATATTTCGACTGCAACCAGAGCATCGGTAGCTGCATAGTCTTGTTGTTTTTCTGTAAGCGCCGGGGCTTCCCAGTCAGAACACCGAATCCTCCAGTGTTTATCGAGTGTTACATTTAAAACCGTCTGAGATAACTTTGCCAAACCTTCGGGTTTCCGTCCGGATTGCAGCGCTAAATACCTTAAATCCATGATGGATCCGACTCCAATTCCGTAGTCCCAGGCCAGCATTTTAGCATCATCGAATACGGCGACTCCCACTTTTACGATGCTATCATCTTCTAGCAGCTCCCTAAGATCTTTTGGAATGCTCCCCATTGAGCAAAGTCTGAATAGCGCACAAAGCCCCTGATGAGACGCTAGTTGGAGCAAAGCAACAGGCCTACGGGTCCCACCAACCGTCACCCACTCACAGTCGAGCCCGAGAACTTTATATTCTTTGCAGTCGCTGTAAATCGTTTCTTTAATTGGAATAAATTCAAAATACTCTTTTAATTACCTTTTAAGACGGTTCACAATTTTCAAGCAGTCATCGTTAGTTTCGACTATTTGAATTTCTTTGTGCCGCAATGGATTCCGGAAATCTAGAGCATAACGAAGTTTTTCAAATAACTTTAACCGATTCTTTACGACGTAGCAGAAAAGCCCTGCGCCCACCGTTGATAATAAAATTTTGGGAATTAAAGTGTTACGTGGCTCAGTCATTTTTCTTCGAGAACTTTTTAACTCTGCGTGTTTTCACTAAGGCAGCCACATCAATTTTGTGAAATACCGGATGGATAACAGATGAATGTGAAAATTATCTTGACAGCTAACATCGGTTTGACATCCGTTTGTGGGTCTGTTCGATCAAAAATTGCTTAAATTTGCTTACTGCAAAGAGTTTAATTGCAAAATAGCGAAATTGTTTTAATGAACTAAATAGATTTTAAGTACGTATTCTCCAAACAATTCTGAAAACCGAGGTTAAACGGGCGAATTAGTTTTTTCCTTGAAATTTTTAAGCTCTGAAGATAGGGTCGATTGACACCACAAGAATTTCCCTAATAGTTTTTTAATGAACAAATGAACAACGTCTGTCACTGTCAGTATATCGTGCCGTGGGCAGTGTAGCGCGTGTGTTTTGTTTTCCGGTTAACGTTTGTATTTTTTGTCTTTTAATCGGAGAACATGCGTATTGAAATTTGTTATTTTTGCTCCAGCAAAATATATCCTGGTCATGGGATACAATTTGTAAGAAATGACTGCAAGGTAAGCAAATTTTGGCATCATTTCTGAAGCGACTGAAAACGCAATAAATTTTGTCCTCAAATTAAAATCTTTCTAAAAAAACTACACCCATCTTATTTTAGATCTTCAGATTTTGTCGATCAAAATGCCACAGAGCCTTTAAGAAGAGTAAAAATCCCCGCAAGGTTGCTTGGACTAAAGCCCACCGAAAGGCGGCCGGAAAGGAGCTCGCAATTGATCCAAGCTTCGAATTTGAAAAGCACAGAAATGTTCCAGTTAAATACAATCGTGAGCTATGGAAAAATACTCTGCAGGCGGTCAAAAAGGTCACCGAAATTAAGGAGAAGAGGCAGTCACATCATATCATGACACGACTCCGTACGGGTCGGTTAAAGGAGATTGAGATGGATGTGAAGGACGTCCAGAAGAACTCAGCCCTCATCAGATCCCCAGCTGCCGGTCTTAAGGAGCGTCGCGCCAAGGAGGCTGCTGAAGAGGCCCATAAAATGGAGGAGGATGAGGAAAATATCACCTACGTCGATGCCAGAGAGTTAGAAAAGAAACTCGAGGAGGGCGCAACCCAGAACGATATTGAGATGATGACTGCTTCGTTTTAATATCTTGTAAATTACTTTAATAAAATGAGTTGCTACCTATTAAAATTTTTGTTTTGTTACTGCACGTGCAGACCTTGAAAAGCGGCCGTCTGTCAGGAGCAAAAATCGATTTATTCCATTTAATTGGATTAGCCCTGGCAGTGCGGGGTGCGCCAGAGTGTCGTAGGCTAGTTCGCAGCAGCTGAGCAACGAGGTAAATGGAAGTGGCGAAAAATGAATTTGTTGAACTCAAGTAAATAAAGTGTAAAAGGATTTTTGGGAGTATCAAAATAATCGGTTTATTTACTGCAGTTTTCTCAGCAATAGCTCTAGTTTTCATTGCACTCGGAGTGGCCCGAATTGTCTGGTTAAAGATTTTCTATGATGAAATACCAAATTTAATTGCACTGGATGGGGCTCTAATCTTCGACTACGTAATCGGTAATAAGTTTAGTTTGTCCTTCTCGTTTATCCCTTTTGGATTTGTTTAAGCCTTCTAATCTCTCTCAAATAAAATTCTGCCTTCAAATCCAAAAAAAATTAAATCATACCCACAGTTGGCGCCGGCACAGCGGGAACTGTTCTAGCCGCTGAGCTAAGCCGGAAGTCGAACGCAACTGTGCTGCTCATCGAGGCCGGGCACACCTTTGGGGTCTTCTCCAAGGTCCCACTTTTAGCAACTTTAGCTCAGAAGACCGAAAATGACTGGGCTTTCATTTCGACGCCCCAAAAACATTCATCGGGAGGACTAATCGATAACGTACGTAATATGTTAATCTCAATTTTTAAGAACTCAAACTCACTTTAATGTTATAACTTGGAAAAAGTTCTTATCCTTTTTTATTTTTTTGCTAATCGAAATAATAAATTAAATTGAATTAACTACAGAGACAGTCCCTCCCTCGGGGCAAAGGTCTAGGGGGGTCATCGCAGCTTAACTACCTCCTTCACTACGATGGCAAAAAAAAGGATTTTGAAAATTGGAAAGAATTGGGCGGAGAAGAATGGTCCTATGAAAATATTAGGCCATATATGCCCTATGAGCCTCCGCCGGAAATTGGCTGCCCACAAAAGCACAAATTCACTCAAATCTGTCCGGCCACCGTTGCGAAGGAAGTGCCTAAAATTTGGAAAATCCCAATAAATTACTCCAAGATTAGTGAAGTATTCGAAGAAGCTGGTCAAGAATTCGAAGATCACTACCACTTCCGGCGTACGCAGTATAACGTAAAAAACGGGAGGAGGTGGAGTGTCTACGAAGAGTTTCTACGTCCTAGTTTTGAATTAGAAAATCTCAAAATTTTAACAAACGCTATAGTGAGTCGAATAGTGTTCAAGGAGTTGACTGCAAAAGGGGTCCTATTCACTTTCACTAAAGGCAGGAATGTTCAAACGGGAAAGGTTCGCGCCAGAAAAGAAGTTATTCTTGCAGCAGGCGCCTATCACACCCCTCAAATTTTGCACCTTTCTGGCATCGGTCCCCAGAAAATGCTCAAGGAATTGGGAATCCCCGTCATCCTTGATTCGCCTTTCGTTGGCGAGAATTTGCATGATCACTTCAACATGCCTCTTTTCGTTACCATAAACGAAACGGCTAGTCTAACCGTGCCTAAAATTATAAATATAGCAGAAATTTGGAAATATCTTACGACCGGCGAAGGACACTTTGGAAATTTCGGTGTCATTGGCCAAATAATCCCTAAGAACAGCTCATTTGGACTAGGCATCTTCGCGACTGGAGCGATTGATGAAGGAGCTTTAATGGCACTATCAAATTTTAAACAAGAAGTTAGTTTAAACAAATCTAGTCCTAAATACAGGTTTCAATAAAAAATAGATAAGACTTTCAGGTCGTTGTTTCCGTTCCACTACAACTCAAGTCAAGAAGGTATGGTGCTTCTGTCGACCTGCCTGCAGCCCAAGAGTCGGGGGACCGTGAGAGCTTCCAGCAGGAACATCAGACACCTTCCAGAGGTCAACCCAAATTATCTAAGCGATCGCAACGATATCGATTGCACCATTCAAGCGATCCGAGCCGCCGTAAAAATTGTTTCATCGCAATCATTTCAAGGACTATCTCCAAAGATCCATTGGCCGATATTCAGGGAATGTTCCGAGTTTGGACCCTTTTTATCGGACTTTGAGGACGATCAGCCAAGTGACCTTTACCTGGAATGCATCATTAAAACTGCAGCGCTAGGCTCCCATCATCCGGGAGGATCCTGTTCCATTGGAAAAGTCGTTTACAACGATTTAAGGTTGGTATATGTACATTGAATTTAATTTTTTGAGGGAATATTACATTTTTTTTTTTCAGAGTTAAGGGTCTAAAAAGGATTAGGATAGTGGACGCCAGCCTCATACCAGCACCAATCTCAGGAACACCAAACTCAATTTTGATTGCAATAGCTAAGCGAGCTGCGGATATTATTTTGTATGACAAAATGTAAAGTGCTTTATACAAATAAAATAAATAAATTGTTAAAGAGTATAGAGTCGTTATTATATATTATTTTGTCAAATTTAAAAACTGTGGTACTAAAATCATATTCAACCTAGAACCAGTCGTGGGTACTTCAATCCTATACTATATTTTAAAACTGCTTCAGAAGAAATAAGAATTCAGTTAAGATCAAAACTATTATTTTAGATTTTTGTTTTACATATTTACTTCTTTTATATATGTACTTCAATAAAAATTAAAATTCAATTTTGGGAAAAGTATAAAAAGGAAACATAGCAACATACTTTCAAGTAATGAGCGATCTTGGTTCTGGTAATAAATAACTGCAATCTTAAGCTAAGGATTATTTTTATTTGTGTTACAAAGCGAATTTAAAGATAATATAAAAATATGAATTTTTAAAATTTTAAATACCTAGACTTTCGTAAGCTGATTTTAAAGATTTCAATTTCTTTATTAGTACCTGAAAGTGCTTACAAAACTGCTGCGGATTAGATCCTCTAAATCTCTGAAGATTTATTGTTAGCAATTTCTTTCCTAAGCCAAATGATAAAACGATCCTAAAATTAGTATAACACAAGATAGAGATTCAACCAACATACAGAGCTGCGGTTAGAAGAGTGTCTCGAGGTCCTATAAATGGTTATATCGCATTCCCTCTACCGGAACATTCATATTTAAATACAGATATTCGCAATATTTAAAACTGATCGATCGTGCAATTAAGTGATCTACGATCGCATATTCATAAATATTGGGAAAATTTTGTTGAAATATTGCCAAATTGAAATGCACTCTCTTTTTTGGCACATGGACCAGAAGAATGCATTCATCTGTTCTGACTACAACATGATATCCAGAAATTTTGGAGCTCAGTTACTATGAGGTACTCTTAAAATTTTTCCACAAAATCACTTTTTTTTTTTGTTTATTAAGACGGTTCGATAGTGTAATAATTGGTGCGGTCCTTGTGGGCACGACGCTTCGTAATCCATCATCACTACCGGAGGCGTTAAATGAAACAATTCAAGCGGTCCATTTACCAGGGAAAGGACAAATGCTTAGCGGTAAAACCTCATTAAACAATTGATTCACATCCGCCCGAGACCCCGAAGTATCTTCTTGTCCGGGGCGAAATTCTACTACAAGTCCATTAGGATTGGAGGCAACAGGGAGACGACAGATAAATTGTTGATAGATCATACGTCGGTAATCAGGCCGCGGCCCGCCTGCCATTAGATTCAACCTGAAGCTCTGGGGATGATGAAACGTGCGGTCCGCTCTATGTAAATTAAATCTCATCCCATCTATGTAGTCTATTTCATTTGGACTACTAAATCAAATCAGATTTGAATGGAATTTCTTGGACGCGGGTGTCTTTCAAAAGTTTTCCAAAGAATTACACTATCGCGAAGGTGTTACACGTTCCGGATATTGAAAAAATATTTTGCATACTATCGAAGAAAGTTAATAATATAAAAATCGACGATTGAATACACTAAAAACGTTAAAATGTCCGAAGTGGATGATATTATTTCCCATATGCAGACTTTTTCATGGCCGGATTATTTCGTTTTCATATTAATGTTACTTTTGTGTATTTTTATCGGAATTTACTTTGGATTCATGCAAAAGAAGCAATCCGAGGACGACTATTTAGTGGGTGGTCGAAATATGATGGTGTTTCCTATAGCTCTATCTTTAGTGGCTAGGTAAATATCAGTGAAAATGTTTTGTACTATGAAATTATAAGTCCTTAAAATGTTCTTCGTGTAATTAAAGCTTTATATCTGGGATTACGCTCCTTGGACTTCCAACGGAAGTCTATACTTATGGAATACAGTACCTATATGTATCCGGCGGAGTTTTACTCATGGGATTCATCATGGGCATTTTTTACCTTCCGGTCTTCCATGGTCTTCAAATTACGTCTACATATGAGGTAAGCTGATTTAAAATATGTATATCAACACTATTTTTATAAACAACGTATTAAGATCTACATAACTCCTAATTTTACTTCTACTAATAATAATATTGCATAATTCACAAATTTAAAAACATACTTTAACCATGATAAATCTATATTAACTAACAAAATTTTACACTTTCATTTTATCTTTTCAACAACAATTTCAATAAATAAAACGATCAATTTTTAACTAATTGTATGTAAGTGTGTCATTAGTTAAATAATTCGTAAAAATTAATTTTAATAAATTAATTGTTGTAATTTGTTATTGGCCACCCAATAATAACATAAATGAGTGGATCGCAGCTATTATGCATATTATGCAAACATTTTTGCCGGTTCAATCAGACGATGCAGGACTGCATCACGGAATGGGATGAATTAGATGACGAGGAGCAATCTCAGTGGATGCAATTAATTGAAGTGCACCAGACAAAATCAAGTTCAAGAGCAGGCAAATTATTCCGTTTCGTTGCCAAAACAATTATTACATTACATTAGGGTCAATCGTGAGGTTGAATGTGCCGCTAAACTTTTCTTGAATTTAAATACATATGTAATTTGAAATTATAATCATGTTTAGAAAAATTTCTGAAAGTATTTTAAGCTAAATCATCTGAATTGAATTTATTAGAAGAACATGCACACCATAGTCTCAGAAATCGCGATATAAAACACTTCCTCACACAATTTGTATATTACACCCCGAGGACCGAATTATTGAGGATTACACTAAATTGATTAGAACTTAGAATTAATTAGCTGAACATTTAAATTTAAAGAAAATAATATATTAATTGAAATGGAAAACTGAATTCCAAATTACAGCTTAAAATGGTATGGACCTAGTCCAGCCGTTATTTAGATTTCTAGGTAACACGTTTTTCCAAACGTGTTTCGTTTGTAACCTTCATTAAGATAAATAAAAAAATGGTTTATAACATTTATAAATTTTTATGTATTAATGAAGGGCATGATTAACGCACGCTCACGAAAAACTTGATCTACAAGATGCTTAATAAGCGTTAAAATGTTAATAAATATATAACAATTAAATTAAATGAGAACTTCCTTTTTAATTTAATTTCAGTACTTAGAGAGCCGATTTGACCGGCGTCTCCGAATGTTTGGATCTGTGATGTTCATGGTGATGAACGTAGGTATCACCACTATAGATTACCAATATGCAGGATTTTTATTAATTTATTTTAAATATTGTATAGGTCGGCTATTTACCCATTGTTATTTATGTTCCCGCTCTGGCGTTCAATCAAGGTAAAGATGAACCCTCTTCGTTTGACCTCTTTAACTAGTTTCAATTTCAGTTACCGGAATGGACATACACATCATCACTCCTGTGGTTTGTTTGGTCTGCGTTTTTTACACGTGTGTGGTAAGTAGGTACAAAAAAGGATATACGCAATTTGAAAGTCTCCAAGCGAGAATAAGATCAAAATAAATTTTTAAAAGCAATTCAAACAAGTTATTTACGTATTACTAATATTTTTATTTAATTGTGTTACAGGGTGGTCTTAAGGCCGTAGTTTGGACAGATGTTGTACAAATCTTTTCGATGTTCGGTGCCCTAATTCTAGTTGCAGTCAAAGGCACATTGGACTTAGGAGGCTCACAAATTGTAATGGATAATGCCATTACTTCCGGAAGGATTGAACCACCTGAGTAACAAATTATCATTTTATTTCTTCACAATTTGTTTTTTTTTTCCAATATGTCTTTATTTAAGTTTCAACATAAATCCAACAGTTCGGCACACATTTTGGTCTCAAGTAGTTGGAGGCCTATTTTATTGGCTTCAGACGAATGCGGTTAGTCAGAACATGATCCAGCGATACTTAGCTCTGCCCACTTTGAGAGCAGGCCGAAGAGCTCTTTGGATTTTTATCAGTGGGGTTATTATCTTGATGCTTTTATGCAGCTACAACGGTCTGCTCATTTATGCAACATATAAAAATTGTGATCCACTTACCACTAAGGTAACATAAATTTATTGAATTAATTATTTGAAATGAAATTTTTCTTTAGCTCGCAAGAGCTAAAGACCAATTGCTTCCTCTATTCGTTATGGATATTCTAGGAGACCTACCAGGTCTTTCAGGATTATTTGTGGCAGGTGTATTCAGCGCAGCTCTAAGCTCACTATCAACATGTTTAAATTCTATGGCTGCAGTGGTTTTGGAAGATTTCTTTAAGCCCTTCGTAAAGCATCCACTTTCGGAGACTGCTATAAATTGGATAATGCGAACGGTAGTCGTCGGAGTTGGCATACTTTGTGTTGCTTTGGTTTATGTCGTTGAAAAAATGGGAACAGTACTCCAGCTAACAATGAGCTTGGAGGCGATTACAAATGGTCCTCTTCTGGGTATATTTACTATGGGAGTTTTTATGCCATGGGTAAATGGAAATGTAAGTGAATTTATTCCTTTTAATATTTTTATTAATTTCGTGCATTTATAGAGCGCACTATGTGGCGGAATTGTTGCAGTGATTTTTATGTCTTGGATAAGTTTAAATGCACAATGGGCTATAGCTTCTGGAGCGTTAGAATTTGAGACTAAACCAAAATCGGTGGAGAATTGCACTTATCAGTTCGAAAGTACTTCATTGGAGGTTTCGCTAAATGCCACGCATTTGGGACATGCTGAGTATACTATAATTTATATTTACACTACTAAAAGCTTTCTAATTTTTGATATTATTACTTCAGGGACATATTCCCCCTCTATCGAGTATCTTACATGTGGTACACTTTCCTAGGAGCAATTGTAGCTATGATTGTAGCCTTACTTTGTACTTGCATTTGGGGTGGTAATGAACCGAGGAAAGTGGACCCAACGTTGATTACTCCTCACATTCGGAGATTTATTAAATACGACACAGAGCCAAGGGTAAGTTTATGTTTTCTTTTTCGATAATATTCTCTTTAATACGTTATTTTAGAACGGAATTAATACTCATAGTCATTACATTCCAAAACTGGATGAGTCTGCGATTTAAACTAATCCTACTAAGTAGAGAATAAAAATTTTTGCTTTAGAAAATAAATGTTTATCTTTATTCAGCTGCTGCCTTTATACTACCTCCTTTCCCTTGACCGTGAACGAGGTCGCTTACTCTTTTTAGTTTTCTTCTTGTGACGTTTATCCTCGTCGGATGCGTCATGATATTTTCGGTCCTTATCCTTGCTCTTCTTTGATTTTGATTTCTTTTTTGAGCTCCGATGTCGCCCGTGATGGTCACTATCTTCAGAAGAATCTTTTGATCTCCGCTTGCTTCTACTCCTGTGCTGTCGCCTATTAGAAGATTTACTATCTGTGGGTTGTAAATCTTCGTTACCCTCCCGAGATGTCCTTGAATTATATCTTCTATCGTCGGAGGGTTCATTTTTAATTTTCTGCCTACGATAGTTGTCCTCGTGCCTTGAGGTTTCATGAGAATGTTTCCAATCCTTCTCCTCTTTTACGGTTTCTGTCTTTTCTGAGTCTTCTTTTTTGACTATGATTTGCCCATATTCATTTTCCATTTTCTTGTATTCTTCATATTTTACCGAATCTGAAAAATAAATGAATTACTTTAGATATAAGTACAAGAGTGATCGAATGGTCTCCATGGACTTACTTATAACTTTTCCATATTGTGCGTACTCATTTTTGGAAACAGGCTGAACCATGAACTCATTAAGAGACTCTCGAGCACCGCCAAGTGCTAATTTTATTATAACTCTTCCGGCGTGATCGTCAAGTCCTTCGATCTTTAAATAAATTAAATTAGAAATTTGAACAAAGTTTTTTAATTCCACAATAATTCACCTGTCCGTACAAATCTTTGTGCTTCCCTCCCAGGATTCTAACAAACGAATTCTTTTTTATCTCAAGCTTTTCATTTGGTTCCGGAGCGACTAGAAGAGTCTTTTGTTTAAGCACTTTATCCGCGCCTAAGCCCATACCTTTGGGCCGTACAACCGGCTCATCCGATTTCTTCCCTTTCTTATGATCTTCATCTTTCCAGCCCATCCCTCTAAGCATAGCCAAGCCAAACTGGGTGATGGGGATGCTCTCATAATCGTCAATGCTCGGTTCTGGGGCACCTTCCAAGGGAAGATCGTCCGCTTTCACAGGAACAGTTAAGGTGGACAAAGGGGCCTCCTCGCCATTCTGCCCAGTTGCTTCTCTAAGTAACTCAAGTACAGCCTTCTCTTCAATGGTGTTCGCCGATTGTTTAGCTGGAAGTGCCTCCTGGGGTGGATTTTCTCCGGGATCTGTAGCCTCATCACCAATACTGTTAAGAACTTCTTGCCGTTTCTTAAGACTCGCTAATGCTGCTGATGTACGGCTACCTTCTTTCATAGGTATAATTAGCGGCTTATTCTCCACATTGTCGTCCTGGCTGAAAATTGTGAAATAATTTTTAGGAATTAAAAAAATTTTAAGGAATGTTTTATAACATACTTTAATAGCTGAATTGATTGTCCTTCGACACATTTAATTAGTTCAACTTTAGCGGACTCATTTTCTTTGTTATTTGATGCCAGAAAATTAGGTTTTTTTATTATTTTACTGAAACCAAACGAGATTTTTTTCGGCTCCATGGCTGCATGTAAACTTTCACAGTTTGACATTTGTCAAAAAGGACAGCGGTAAAAGTAGTCTTCTTCTACTTGATTACTGCTTGCAAATGAAGTCTGTATAGAATTTATCTTTTTAAGAGGTTAAGAATAGTCATACGAGAATATTCCAGCAACTTAACAACTGAAGCGCCATCCACACACGATAATGAAATGTCAAAAAAAAGTATATGCGTCTCGTTTTAGCGCCACTCAATTCAGATATGGCCGTCTCTCTTACGTTCACTAAAGAAATGAGTAATCGAAAAGTCGGCCCGGACGCATAACCTCCTCATTCCGTTCAACTGCACGAGTTCCCTGGTAATTTTTTGTGAAGGTTGAAATTTTGTTATTGAATTTAAAATGTTCCGTGGTCCACAGCCGATACTGGTTTTAAGTAAGAGTTTATTTAATTAATAATGATTCTATTTAACAAGTTTTTATTGATTTTAGGCCAAAATACAAAGAGAGATTCGGGCAGAAAAGTTCAGCTGGAAAACATCAATGCCGGAAAGGTGAGGTTCAATTTAATTTTTTTCGAAATTTACGCCTTTTTTAGTATTCTGAAAAGATGTGTTGGCTTGAAATGAATTTATAAACTTGAAGATTTGATTTCTGAGTTATATTGTACACAGAAATAAAATCTTGGAGTTAAAATTCTTTAAAATTTTTAATAAAATGATTCATTTTTCATTAAATGGAGACATTTAACTAAAAAAAACAAAACACTCTCAGGCAATCGCTGATGTAATTCGCACCTGCCTTGGCCCACAGGCGATGCTTAAAATGTTAATGGACCCCATGGGCGGCATCGTAATGACCAACGACGGAAATGCAATCCTCCGTGAGATAACCGTGCAGCATCCAGCAGCCAAAAGTATGATCGAAATTGCCCGAACGCAGGACGAAGAGGTCGGTGATGGAACCACCTCAGTTATCGTCCTGGCCGGAGAAATGTTGACTGTGGCCGAACCATTCCTTATGCAGCGTTTCCATCCAACCGTGATAATCCGGGGGTTCAGAGAAGCCCTCGAAGACATGACCAACCTTCTGCAAACCGAATTGAGTGTCCCATTGGACATTACAAACAAGGAAAAAATGGCTGAGGTGGTTAAGTCCTGTGTGGGTACCAAATTCATCGGAAGGTGGGCGGATTTGGCGGTAAAAATTGCCTTAGATGCTGTTGAGACTGTTACCCTGACGGAACACGGTCGTCTCGAAGTTGATATTAAACGGTAATTGGCTGAATCTAGTTAAGAATTTAATAATCTAAGATAAAAATTTTATAGTTATGCTAAAGTTGAAAAAATTCCCGGAGGATCTGTTGAGGAATCTACAGTACTACGCGGAATTATGGTTAACAAAGATGTGACCCATCCAAAGATGCGTCGGTACATAAAAAATCCGCGAATTATGCTCCTCGATTGCCCTCTTGAGTACAAAAAGGGTGAAAGTCAGACAAACGTAGAAATTCTCGGTGAACAAGACTTCACTAGAATGCTAGAAATCGAGGAGGAACACGTTCAGCGCGTCTGTGCGGATATAATCGCTCTAAAACCAGATGTTGTTTTCACTGAAAAGGGAGTTTCCGATTTGGCTCAGCACTATCTCCTTAAGGCGAACATCACCGCCATCCGGCGCTTGAGGAAAACCGACAATTTGCGTATCGCCAGGGCTTGTGGGGCAACAATTGTAAACCGCACCGAAGAGTTAATGGAAAAAGACATCGGCACCGGAGCTGGACTCTTCGAAATAAAGAAAATGGGTGACGAGTACTTCACATTCATCACAGAATGTAAGGATCCAAAGGCCTGTACCATCCTCCTCCGTGGGGCATCTAAAGACATTCTAAACGAAACCGAAAGGAATTTACAAGATGCTCTTTGTGTAGCAAGGAATCTCGTTTTAGAACCACGTCTAGTTCCAGGAGGTGGAGCCATTGAAATGGCTATCTCGCAGGCATTGACCAAGAAACAAATTAAGGGACCTTACCAAGCTGTTGCCCATGCAATGGAAATCATCCCGCGTACTCTGGCACAAAACTGCGGAGCAAATACAATTCGAACATTAACTGCCCTTAGGGCGAAGCACGCATCACATACCGGAGAGTCTGGAGTGTGTGCCTGGGGCATCGATGGGGAGTCTGGACAAATTGTCGACATGAACGAAAGAGGCATTTGGGAGCCGGTCTCGGTGAAGGCCCAGGTCTACAAGACTGCAGTTGAGACTGCTATTCTTTTGCTTCGTATTGACGATATCGTTTCCGGATCAAAGAAGAAGAAGGACGACAACATGCCCGCTCCCCCTGCAGAAGCTGCTATGCAGTAAAAATTTAACTTACACTTTTTATTTACTTCTTTTTGCTCCTCACACTCCCTCGTTTTCTTTCCATTGCACTTTTCACAACAGGATTCGGTCTGTCTGACCTGTTTCTAGATTGCTTCATTGTTTTTTCATGTAATACATTTATTATTAAACTAATAAAAATGTAACCAAAAAAAAAAAACCAATTTTTCGATTTTAACACCAATAATATCTCATTTTTATAGTTTTTACAGGGAGAAGTTTAGAGCCTTTTTTGGCTCTGGCTCTGCATCAGTTAAACATTAAGTAGTCTTATTAATCTAATTGGGCCTTGAGCATAAAGGGGAGAATTATGTAATCTAGATCTAATTTTCATGGAATTTTAAATAAAAATCATTAATTATTTTAGGTTCTTTACTATTATCATAACAAAATTTGTGTTCTAGACTATTTTACTCCGCAGGCGGCGGCGGCTCCCTGAGATGTTCGGGGAGCGACTGCAGTTCCACTTTAGTAGCCTTAAGCGCCACACCCTCGGGAAGATTTCGTTCAATATACTCTAAAAAGGTGTCCAGCGTTGACCCCGTCAGCTTGTGAAAGTTCAGGTAATGGAAATAAGTCCGGATCTCATACTGAACTCGATGCTTTTTATAAATATGAACTGATTTAAGAAGAACCATGCGCTTGTGGTGGGCTTTCCGAAGGGGGTAACTGAAACAAAAATTTAAAAACTACTTCAATACGAGCCCCAAAAAAAAAAAAAAAAACAGACGGTGGAGCCCCTACCAATTTCCAACCTCAATTCCGAGGTGGTTTGCAGCTGTTTTTGCGAACCACGTGTAACTTTTTAAAACAGCAGGATCAGCGCATTTAAGCTCAATTTCTAATTTACTGAACAATTTATCCTTTTCTTGTGACTCCTGTTGGGGCGCAGCCGGAGGAACTTCCGGGACCGGAGAGATGTTGGTCACAGGAGTACAAAAGTTTACTCTGCTGCATTGCGACGTTACTAAGGCTTGTGTTGGCCTTAATAATTTACTTAATGTCTACAAAACGAGAAAAGTTTATGATTTCCGGATATTATTAAAGGAAAATCTCACCTTCAGCATTTTAAAGTATTTGCAGCAAATTTTTTGGTGTTTTGACAGTTCAAGTAAATGACGTTTAACATCCTTATCGGAATAATTTATTAACGAAATTTAGACTATTAATAACATAAAGGTGAAGTATTTAATTCATTTATAAACGAATTAATTAGCTTATAAATAAGAAAAAACAGATAAATGTTTATAACAGAATGACATACACCGCTGTAATAAAACACCTTCCCTACGATTCTAATTTTTTTTTTTTTTTTGAATTTGAATGTTGCACAACCTGTGTAGGTGCAGAGAAAGTTGAAAAGTGTCGTTGGGAAAATTCGTTTTGTTTTGACCCACGAATTGTCAGTTCCAGTATCGTAAATAATGTCTAGAAAATGCTGAAATTGTTTAATGTAAAATGTCTATTAATATCACCGTGCATGGCAGTCCAAAGAAATGTTCAAATAAAAAAAGATTCCTTCAAGACGACGAGCAGGCAAAACGAGAACTGCTCGAAGAAAGGAAAAAGCTTCGATTGAAACAGGCAGGAAATTTTTTTGTGATTTCACCTTGAGGATATCTTTTAATTTATTCATTGTGTTATGTAGGTCCGAAAAAAATCGAAGGAAGTTGCCCAGCAAGTGCGAAGGAATGTTGACGAAGCAAAGAGGAAGCAGCTCCGGAACATTGAAGAGACCAAAGCTCGTGAGATGTGGGTGTCTCGGGGAGAAAAAGTGCGCCAGAAATGCGAGGATTATCGAAATACCATGGAGCATTTAGGAGAATCCCACATAGCAGCAGCTGAAGAAAATTATTGTTGTCCGTGCAATGAATATTCTCCTAATTCTTGCAGGCATACCGGAGACAAATGGGGCGATATTCGTCCTACAGAACCAAGCCCAAGGAAGGCACAGCCGGGTATGTCTTACAACTCATTTTGCAGGGAAAGAGCTAAGAAGCGTTTGAACAAGGAGAACAATTCTCCAAAGGCTGATAAAATCAAGTGTCCAACTTCGGGCAAACGCGCACCACCGGTAAGCCCTTGCAGAAAGAGAAATCAATCGTACAGCTCCGACACTAGCACGAGGGCGACTCTTTACCCCCCCTACAAAAGGCCATCACCAAAGCGCCGGAGTGGACCAAAAGCCAAAAAAAAATTAGTGAAGACCCCTTCTGTAATACTAGAAATTGACTCTGAAAATGACTCCTCAGACGTGGAAGTGGAGGATACTCGCACCGACTTAAACATGAAATTCTCGCGTGTATGCTCCAAAACAAAGCATTACCCAAGCGCTGCCACAATGAACGAGCATCCTTATAATTGTGCTGATTATAAAGGTACAGACTCATCCTGTGCCGAGCAGACTCCTTCCTGTGCTGAGCAGACTCCTTCCTGTGCTCAGCAGATACTTTCCTCTAAAGTTCGATTCACTCAAATTAGTGATTTAATCAAACAGCAGGATGAAAACCGGAGGACTTGTCCCCAGGAACAAATCAGAGAAATATCTTCACAGTGTGTAAATGAGAAGGAGGGCCTTCCAACGACTACGCAACCATGTTCGCCTCCACGAACTCCTCCTAAGCCTACTCCAGTGACCTCACAACGAATTTCGAGTTTGAAGACAGCTTCGAAAGTTTCAACAAAAACTGACGCCACTTCGCAGGTTAACAATCGGGTTCAATTCTTCGATTACCTCAATAAGTTCGAGAAGAGCTATCCACAACCGAATTTGGTAAGACCTGAAAGGGACTGCAGTCAGCCAACAGCAATGCAGCAGGCTGAAGAAGAAAAGAAATTGGTTAATGCCTATCTGGAAAAATTGAAAAAACTAAAGTAGGTCTCATTATTTACTAAAATTCAAGTTCTCTACTTAAGTGAATCTGAATTTCTTTCTAGCGAAAAGTGTGAAGGCCGTTCTCAAAAGGCTCTTGAAAAAGAACGAATACGACGAGATTGCCAAGAGCTAACAGCTAAACTGGAGGCTATTTCTAAAGGAAAGACAAACAGTCAGTTCAATTCGGAAGATGTAAGTGCCTCCGCAGGTGAATGTTGCTTTTTAGACCTTACAAAGCTTCTTTGTAGGCTTATCTATTCTCGGAGACTCGCCTTAAACGTGTCTCATCACAGCGCCAATGTAAAATGAATGATGCTATCGAAAACGTCCTCAATCGTCCGGTTTTAATCACATGCCCAGAAGTGGAAAGATCTCGACCAGAAGTTCCGCAATCCTTTGGAAGGGCCACAGCAAACGATTTAAACGTCTTTTCCCAGCAGAGGCTTACATCGACTATCGGAGATAACTCAGACTCTTTAAACTCCTCAGACAGCTGCGCCTCAATATTGCTTAATTACGTTAATAGCCAGAGCAGGAAAATCTCTGATGATATTAGCAACTGTAATAGTACCGAAAAGGTGGAAAGGCTAAAAGATTTATTGCGGCAAATAAATAGCTTGAGGAAAAGACTTTTAGAGGAGCTAGGGAATGCTAAAGGGTCGGAGAATGGATCTGAAATAAAAGAGGTTGTTAATGGTATAAACACTCTAAGTAAGGAGAGGGAAACTATTTTACAAGAACCAGAAATTGAAAAAGAAAAAAAATTGGAAGAGAGGGAGAAAAAATTAAAGAAAAGGGAAGAGATACTCGAAAAGAAATTAAAGGAATTTTATGAAATGACAAAAGCAAAAACTTCCGAAAGTAACTCAACATCTGAATCAGTAGAATCTGAACAGGTTGAATCATCTTCTCAAGAACTTAAGACAAACACTCCTTTAGAAATTATAATTAAATTGAAGGATAACAATTTAAAAACGACAATAAAATCTCCTTATAAAATCCCTCGCAAGCGATCTTCTTTAATAAACTCGCCGCGAAAGAAAAAGCTAAATCCTAGGAAAGGGTTGGATTCTTATATGTCCAAAAATTTGGAGAAATGCCATGCTGATTTAAAAAAGTGCCAAGTTGATCTAGAGAAATACCATCATACTGATATGGAAAAAGGGTCAAGTTCACAGAGCGCGGAAAAACAAACGACTACGCATGGTATGGAAAATCAAATGACTCCACAGAGTATAGAAAATTCGTCCTCAACATCATATATTAGTCTGCCGAATAAAATTTCACCTCCTTTAAAAGCAGCTCTTAAAAAAATAGATAAGGAAAAGGTTACCTTTAGCAAAATTGAAGTCTGTAAACCTTTACAATCATCCAAACTTCCGACTACTGCCGCGAGTGTTTCTCAGAATAAGCGAGTTAAATTTCCTTGCGAGGCTTCGCCGAAGAAAAATTTAAATCCAGTTTTAACGCATTATATTCAGCGACTGTTGGGCATGTCCCGCAACTCTATTGAAATGCTAAAGATGAGTTCTTCTGAAGTTGATACGCCCTCTCCCTCAATAATAAATGTTTCTGCTAATAAAACTATAACTGAAAACATTTTAAATCAAAAAGACAAAATAGCGCGCCTTGAAAAATACATTCAGGACAGCTACAGTTTTGCAAGCGATATTGAAACATCCATGCAAAACATGACTTCGAGTTCATCCGATTCCAGTGTTAAAACAATTGAGCAGATTTGGAAACGATTGCTAGAGCAAAAACAAAAATCGAAGCAACCGGCCGATAGGTGTAAATCACCGAAACCAATACTTAAAAGGGATAAACGAAAAAAATCTACCCAAACCTCGCCTTCCTTAAGTCCCAGGAAATCAAAGAAATCAGAGGATGCAGATAAAATAAATTTGGTGAATAAGTACTGCGAATTGAATGCTACTTGCGCTAAGAGGATTGCACAGCTATCTGAAATGATAGACAAAGTACGTCAGGAGAAACAGAGGATACTTGATATAACATTGTCCTCTGCAAGTCCTAGTGCTCCCAGTACAACTGAATATGTCGATTTTGCAGTGAAAGGAACCGGAAAGGAAAGGACACCCCAACAAAATGCCCAAGTCGAACAAGAATGTGATAAGGGGCGATTAGAAAAGAATAAATTAACTGGCGTTAGTCGAGACAGTGGAATATCAACAACGTCGCGACCTGCGACTGCTTTAGACTTTCGCGATAGTCCCGGTTTACAATTTTGCGCTCAAGGAAATGTTGTATTTGAACCCATACTAAAAGATATTCCTAAACCTAATAAATCATCCGGCCCTACTGTACAGCCAGGACATCAGAAAGGAGTGGTTGAAAGCAACAAAAAGGGCAAACCACCCGCAACTATGGCAAGATATAGTCCACAGTTGGATGATTTACCACATGAACTTTCCACTATTATTGAAGTGGACAGTACTACTCAACTTCAAAAGGATATAGAAGTAACGCACACATATTCAAAATTTCCAACATTCGAGGAATACGTTAAAAAAAATCAAATTGATTTAACAATGTTGGATCCCGACATAAGCTCCAAATTGCAGGTGGAACTCGAAGAACTTTTAAATCTTGCCAGAACAGCGAAAAAGATTGAGTATAGAGAATTTTCATCACAATGTAGTGTTATTAGTGATTTTGAAGACGACGATGATAAAGACCTTGAGGAAAGTATTGAGAGCTTGATAGAATCCTTGAAGATGCTTAACATAACAATAAAAGGTTTCCCAAGTCATGACGAGTACGTTGAAAAATTGAAGCGCACCGACATCATGCAGAACACAACACAGACAGATAAAAGTTCTGATAATGGTGAGGACAAGAATAAAAGCGAAGTAATTTCGATTGAGAGTCTCCCAGATATCGTGGGCGAATTAATTCGAAGAAAAATGTTAAAGCACGCATTCAAAAATGGTAACGACGAAAGTATAAAAAAAGAAGGTAAACGATCCAAGAGCTCTAAAAATTGTGGATGTGATACTACCAAATTACAGCCGGAAAAGGATTTAAAAAGGAGGTGCAATTCGAAAAAGAAAACATCTTCACAAAAAGATGAGGAATTGCTTTCTGGATTAGATATGTTGCATTACTCTAACCAAAGTAATTCAGATAATATTGAAAAAGAATTGGAAAACATGGGACTGAAGTGGGCTGCCTTAATGTTGAGAAAATCTCAAAACAACCAAGATATTAATAGTAGCACTTCATCTAGTATTTTGTTGACATTGAGCCGAAAAAGTGGAAAAAAGAAGAGCTCTCAGAAGGTATGTAGAATTGATATTAATGTTACGATTCTAAAGTTTATAATTTTAAATTAAATTTTGTAGTGCTTTGCATGTTTCTGTTGCGATAGTTTAAAATACATATTTAGTCGATTAAAAAACTTAGTGAAAATCTTAGACTCAAATTTGGAGCCTCTTTTTTTTTTCTCAAGTTTAACAACTATATTCTTTACCATGACTTTCTCGATTGGATAGAAACTAAAAATTTATAATATTCTATTACAGGAAGTCGTAGACAATTCGAAGGAAAGTAGAAATACAGCACAACAAGAAAGTATGGAAGGGCGACCTTTGAATTTAAGAGAGTTTCTTGCAAAGGAGCTTCAAAAGCGAACTCAACATTCGTCGTCTTCATCTTCGCACGACGATTCTTTAGCAAGCCAAGTTTTGCACTCAATGTTTGGCTCGGATTCATCAGAAACGCGTAAAATTACTTTAGCTTCAGAGCAGAATACGAATAGAATTCTGACATCGACCCCGGTGCCGGGCGGATCGACTTTATCCTCGAAACGGACCACCATCCATAGTACTCAAAAACTTTTTGCTACAGAAAGTCTATCAACGGTAAGATCCAGCCATAGCGACAGTGATGGACCATCTAATTTAGCAGAAAAACTAATTCCACCGAATGTTCAGCTGGAGTGCGAAATAACATACGACTCATCAAGTGCATAGCTAGGGAAGTAGATATGTTGTTTTATTTTTATAGATCATATTTTTTGGCGTTAATGAATCAATTGTTACTGTATGTATTTTTTTACAAAGTGTCATAAACACCGCCCAATTATTCCAAGACACTTTTATGTCTTGACGATTTATTTCCGATGTTGATTATACGAATTGGCTATTACATAATAAAAAAAAATTAGAAATCGTTTTTATATTGAGAATACAATGGGAATATTTGTTTTGGTTTTAAATAACTACACAATCTATTAATGTTGAAAATATCTAAAAATCAGCTACGTATGAACGCTAAATAAAACACGAGTGAGTGATAAAATACAATATAAATCTTCTTCTTGTTAACTAATTTTCAGGTAATCTATTTTTTTAATCCTGACTAATGAAAATTATTTTTAAATTTATTTATCCTATATGAAAAGAAATGTCAGAAAATTCGATAAAATTTATGGTAACCCTTGTCGAAAATAATTGAATGAATCCCAGTTCTTTTGGAAAAATTATCCTTTATTTAAAACTCAAGGTATTACTACTGGAGTGCAATCTGGATGTGGGTCATCAGGGTGGAAGACAGGTGTATTGCCTAAAAGGATCTTAATTATGTCCTTTAATTCAATACCGGCTATTAACGATTTTGATAGCTGAAATATAAATATAGCAAAAGAAATAAACGAAATATATAAAATCAAATGTGATTAATAAGCACCTGTTCAATTTGTTTTAAAATATCGTCTCCAATATCCAGCCACACTTTTTCCAAGAGTTCGGGCCCAATTTCTTCAAGCATTTGGTTTATAAAATCGTTTACTTCTTCGTTAGGCACCAAATTAACTATTTTGGATTCAAGCTTAGTAATAGAAGGCTGAAAATAATTCTGTTAGTATGTATACTCATAAAAAGGTTATACACTAAATCACTCGTAAAAAGGTTATACACTAAATCACTTTTGGATCTTAATTTTGTTGAGTAAAAGAAATCTTACCTGTGCTATTAGCCCTGCGACTTGTAAAACATTATCAATTGTTGCGAAACGCCCTGATCCAATTAGTTTGATATCAGTAACCTTGAAACTGGTAAAACGTAGCATAAAATTTACTTCTCTGGGTAATATTTGTAAACTTGAATATCTTACTCAAATGATCCGTCTCCATCAATGGGAAATAAGCCTCCTAATGAGCCTTTAAGCTTAAATTTCCCACTAGCTTTTACTTTTGTGATTTTAATTTCAAAACTAAATAACATTGTTGCGCTAAGCTTGACATTAACTAATTCAAATCCAGAAAGACCAGCTACCAGTATGTTTGAAACTTGACCATTCACTCTAAATTATGAGTATTTTATTTTAAAAATTATAAGATACTACAGAATAAGGGCAATTTACTCTGCCATGCTGTGATTTAACTTCACATCTACTGGCTGTAGCTGTTGAAAGGGTTCCAATTTTGGTATTCCCAGTGATGGTACCCCATGGCATGACCGATCTACGATTCCCTTCACAATTTCTTTAATTCTAGGTTCTCCTAATCGGGGTGTTACTGAAAAAAAAGAACCAATTTCTATAACTTATAGATCAAAGTTGACTATTTCAGGGTACAACAGTACAACATTTATCACAAAATTATTTTTCACGTTCATTGGCAATAAATAGACAAAAGTGATACGAGTTATGGCATCCAATAAACTGGCATTAATTTTATGACTATTTTTTATCGAAATAGCACTCCAGGAATAACTCGGTTTTAGTTTAAAACTTAATTGAACTCACATTTTAGAAAGTTTTCATCGTAATCAATTTTTGCACTCACGGTAAACACAAGGGCGCAAATTAGCAGAACTACTAATTTCATTTTTGAATTTATAAAACCTTACTAAACAATCGCATTGCATTCAAAATTTAACTGATTAATTTGTTAAGCGATCAGAATGCTTTTATACTCCAAAATACAATTGTATTGATTTATGTTATTACGACAAGGAGCGATAAACTGATACGGTGGCGATGGCCTTCATAAAGATTTTTGATACCACAACTTTCAATTACACGTAATAAGACAAAATGTTTCATATCAATTGCATATTTATAATGCAATCAATTATATCCGATAGTGTTTCGAATTTTTAAACTTGATAAATTGAAACGAGATGTTTTCTGAGTAAATCTTTACGGTCTAAAATTTTGAAGTATGATCAGTCGGTTATCAGACATTTAACGCATAAAATGATAAAATAAGAGGAGTGGAGTTAACGAATAGTTTTATAGAAAATCAATTAGAAAATGGTTTTAAAATTAAGTTTCACTCTTAGGCAAATTTACCCCAGGACAGGGTGCCAAGATTTTATATTAAAGAATTTCACAAAATATTCATTTACAAGATATAGTATTGAAATGGTAATTACAGAAATTTAAAAATAAAAAAAACACTACGAGATAAAATTCCTGTGCTGAGTGCCGCTTACGAGATACATATCTTGTACACGGCAGCCTTGGTATATACAAACTTACTACGAGATATCAAATAATTGGCAGTGAATGGGTTAAAGTGGATAACCAATTAGGGCAATGTTGCCGGCTACTGGGGAAAGTTCTGTTTTAAGATGGAATGTGTTAGAAAATTTAAACCATTCATAATAATCCGTTCCCACCTTACCTTTTGCATAGACGCACAGACAGTTACTCTTCTTTCCTGCCTGAGCGATACCCTCTTTGAATGCGTATAAGAACAATGCAACTTCTATGAAATAAATTTCAGAAAGCTGGTAAATTTAAATGATATATATATTTTAATTCTACATCAGAAAAAAATTTACACAAAAAACTGTGATTATAATTTATCAACATAACTGATTTATATTAATTGATGATGTTCTTCAATAATCATTTCTTCTTTTAATCTTCAGTCTTTTAAATAAACTGTGAGATCAAGGATCTTAAAAAAAATATACTTAAATACTTAATCTTTTAAATTATATATATAAATTTTGAAAGACAATAATAATTTCATTCTATACCATGAGCAAATATCATGACTAAACCAGGTTCAATCATAACGTCTTCAGCCATGTGAGTATTATCGCAGCTCAATACAAGAACTGCTTGTTTTCCTGCAAAAAGAAAAATAAAACGTTAGAATTTAAAATTTGATTAAATAATTTATGTCTTATCATACCTGGGACTCTGCGGCATACATAATTATCGTAAATCCGCCTGTTATTTTGTCTCGTTTCTAAGGAACTTAATCCACGGGGCCAACGCCTTTCATGACAATTTTCCATCAAATCATCTAATATATGAGGAGGACAACCAGATTCTGACAAAGCTCGTTTAATCATCATCTATAACAAAAAACTTGGTTAATAATAATAGATATTTTATATATTATAAGTACTGAACCTGTAACGCCTCATCTGGTGTAGATATCATTCCACCCCAACGTGTAACACGAGCTCTTGCCAAGGTGCTGCTCCATCGAACCACTTCATCTCTCTCCATTTGATCAGCAATTGCTCGCATTGCAGGATTTGAAACTCGCATCGCCCGCATAAAATCTTTAAATAGTTGAAGCTCCCGTTTTAATTCATTAATGGTAAGATTTTGATCACTTATTTCTGTTTTTAATTCGCTTAGCTTCTGTTGTTGGGTATGTATTAGGGAACGTAATTCGCGAACACAGTTATGATCTTTAAATTCATCTTTAGGAATGACGAACCCGCAACCTTTTTCGCATGGTAAAGGTCTTTTAGGGTTATATTCGCATTCTTCCAAATGCGAATTTAGAGAATCCAGTTTGACAATTAATGAGCAACCATACATAACGTTATTGCAAGAAATAGATAACCTGAAATGAGGAATAAGTTAAATCTAAAACAATTAAATAGCTACGTTCGACTTGGTACTGCCTGCTGTCTCAGAAAAACGCTTATTGTTTATATTTTTAACCGAACTGAGACAAATGAAAATAGAATTAATTGGCTTAGGTAACTCAGTTCTGTTTCAGAAAACGTCCGAAAAATTGAGACGTTAGAAGTGAGAAAAACGGTTTAGCTAACTGATTAACTGAATTGGCTCACTGAAACAGTGCCGAATCAAACGCAGCTAATACAATTAATATTTTACCGCGATAATAAGTTCCGTAATATGCGGGGTACAGCTCTCAGGTTTGCCGTAGTTAAGGTATTCCGATCCACAGGGCACGTAGGTTGGCGCGATAACCATGTCGTAATGCAAACTCGACAAAAGGCATGCTCGCACATTGCTGCCTAAAAATATAATTATTATAGTATAGTATAGTATTATAGTATATCTTCAGAATAAGACAATGATAACGACATGTTTGTAAAAAAGTAAGAATTTTGAGTTGATATAAATGTGTGTTTCAACAACTTTACTGTAATTCATAAAAGAGTGGTTATATTTTTTTGCCTTTAATAATAACAGGCATTAGGAAAAAATATATATAAACATATTTAACACCAAAGCTAAATATTAATTAGGGAACAACTTATTTAGCTGATAGAACTTTTCGTATCTGTATTTCGGATAGCTTCGTAAAAAATGGGAATCAATAAAGCAATAAAGAGGGTAGGATTAGGAGGTTCATTAACGACCAAAATATTTTCCTAAATGTATTTATGTTTTTCTATGTTCCTTTTTAAAAATTCTTGATATTTTGGATTTGGAAATATCTCTTTTTTTTGCGTATTATGATTTAATTTAAGGTTTTTACATTGTTTTTATGACAAACACCACCCAGATAAATTTTAAGTTATTTCAATTAATAAAATCCATAGTTAATTCTAATAAATAATATCAAAAAAAAATTTTAAGAGAACTAAAAACAATTGTGTGAAAACTCAATTATAATTCACAGTGGACAAATTGGAAAAAGGTTTACAATTTCAGAAATTCGTATATAAAGTGTTTAATTAATAAAATTTAGTTTTGGAGTGACTGGAAGGAGCTGGAGATATCGCAGGCTCTCTAAAATTAATGATATCAAATTAATAACAAAGGTTTCGATCGCCTTTTACCTTAAATCTTAATTTGTTTCACATACTCCAGATTTCTATAAGGCTGTAGCTTACCCAAAATATATACAATACGTTTTATTTAAAAGGAAAATATTAAGTGATTATGAATAAAACTTGCGGGATAGTAAAGCTAAAATTCTTTTTATACCAATTGTTAGGAAAAATAAGTATTTTTTTTTTAAATTTTTAAAAATTTCACGTAAGTACACACAAGATAAAAAGACATTTTGGAAACTTTAACATTTTAGTAACTCAAAAAGTATTCTTTTAAGTCAAAATGGTCCTCAAATCCATGAGATAACCAGATTATAAACTGCAAGGATAATTGAATCCGGAAAACACTTCGTGCTTAACTTCAATAATTTTTTTTAAAAAAATCCTAAGCATTACTTCATTTAATAATCTTTAAGTAGAGGGAGAGATGAACGTAAATAATATATGAAATTTACGGCAATAGCTAAATATATACCTGGAGAGGTTCCTCCAACACCCCAGAACAAATCGGGCATGTTAGTTCCTCGTCAACATCTCCTTGAATCCTGTCCACATCGTAACCCATTTTGACTTGATTTCACAGACCGAGGTATTTTAATTTTTGCAATCGGTCTAAGCGTAAGCTTGCGAATATAAAAAATCAAAAAATCACATCTGAACACCTCAGACATATAGCATTTGCTCTGGTAAATTTAAGAAAACAATTGCTTAATTATTGCTTCCTTAATTAATAAAATACGCCAACTATTTCTCTAGGCCCACTTTGCGCAAAATTTTGTTCACTTCACAGACTTTTTAGCTTTGATGACACTTGACCCACACCATTCAATTTGCACATTCTTACACTTGAATGTACGTTTACACGGTAAATTATTTCGGATAAAGTCAAATGTACGTTATACCAAAACACTTAAATTTGAAATGTAATTGAATTTAATCAATTTACTGTCTCAAAATTTAAAACTATGTACACAAAACGAACTATTATTAAACTATTGTGATATAGACGGTCGTGTTTTCTGTTTTAAAAGGTGGTAGCAAATCTTTTGAATTAAACACAGAAATGCCTAGGGTATTTATGGGTGAAAATAATTCTTGGATACGACCTTTAATTTTGAAGATCTCACTATTTTTTTTCAATTTTTACGTATTCGTCGTCGTAGCCCCATTTTACGTGAAATAATGAAATAAGCAGCCGCTGGGACTCATCTGACACGACACTTTAAAAGCAGGAACGGAACGAAATCCACGACAACAACCAGTATGACAAAACCCTATTTTTTTAAATTTCGGAATATTTCCCCACTCATTTCCTCACTGGCAACGAAAATCGGAATTTTACTCGTAAGAATAAATATAATATAGTTTTTATTTATAATAGTCTCAAAGTACATAAATATATTTTAAAACATTTCGTAGCAAATTTCGCCATGAAACCCTTTTAAGGGCTGAGACACGCCGCTTTTTTATTGCA
The DNA here is from genome assembly GCA_933228815.1 of Machimus atricapillus. NCBI lineage: Eukaryota > Metazoa > Arthropoda > Insecta > Diptera > Asilidae > Machimus > Machimus atricapillus. The sequence continues at coordinate 13,487,507 of OW121785.1, forward strand.
GGTCTAAGCCAGCTTGCAGTTTTATTGCTGGCGGAAAAGCTGTGCAAAATAAAATTAAAAAAAAAGTTGCTTATTTAAACATATTTAAAGTTAATATGCTTTCATTTTATGTGTAGAGATTTTCAAAAAGTTTATTCACCCAAGACATTTTTGACATATGACATATTACAGTTATTTCATATACACGATGTACATTTTTTATCAGTATTCTTAACTAAATTTACATTTAAATTCTTAATCCTAAATTACATCCTAGATCTCAAAAACAATTTCTTTTCCCTCTACAAGCTTTCACGCATTCGTCTCGCAATTTCGGGTCCTTACGAAATGAGTGATATTTCACTTTCGTGGTCGCGTAATTCCTTCTCGAGTAGTTTTTACAATTTAAAACACTGCACTTCACCATGTTTTTCTAAAAATATTGTCTCTTTAATTCACGAACTTCATAAAAATACTACGAAAAATTTTCCTCTCAAAAACACATCCAACGCTGTTAAAACAATTGTCCAGAAATACGTCATTTGACGTTCCTTAAAAGCAAAATGGAGATTTCGTATTTTCTCCCAGTCATACCTTGTATTATGTATGTGACGTCATACAGAAAACATGTCAACTGACACAATCCAGCTGAAAGATTTGAACTCTGAACTTGAATCCAGCTGGAAAACGACAAGCTGCAATTTTTTATTGCAGGATTTTAATTTCATTGGTTCAAAGCTCAAGCTAGCTTAAAAGCTGCATTTGTGTTTTCAGTTTTAAAATAAGAGGGAAACTCCTCCAAAGTTTGAGGGAATTACAAAAATTTATTTATAGCCACACGAATATTGTGTACAAAAAAAAAACAATCAAGGAAGTTCACAAGAGCCGCGTAATCCCGAAAATTGTAAAAATAACTCCTACACTTTCGAGCCCTCCCCCCTCCCCCAATTGTGATCGAACAAAAGTAAAATTGAAATATGTGAATTACATAATTTTCTGAGATATTACCGAGTACTTTACTTGAGGGTTATTCGGGGCATTTTTCTCATACGCGTCCGTACAGTTTTTTGTTGTTGATAAAACAAGAAGTTATCAAGCCGGCTTATTATGGTACCCCAAAATCAAGTAAGTACCTGTGTTTCATGCGACTCGCTCGCACTTTTGGTTTCGTGTATTAAGCCTGGATTTTGTGGAATTTAACTAGTGAACTTTCACGTGTCAACAGACTTAAACCTGTTCGTTCGGAGTGCGTAAACCCGAATTTAATTCATTCCAGCGCCCTGTAGTGTAGTGTACTCGTCATTCCAAATATGGTTTGTATTAACTATCTTTTAGTTTATTTAAATATCATCCAAGGTTAAAACTAGGTGTATGAAATCAGGGAATCTTCTTTTTTATATGTTCGAATGTAAAAACATTTTTCCAACTGGGTCAAAAGGCAAACTATTGACTAATACGTTTTAATATACAGTCTACGATTTCACTGAATAATTCAATATCATTTCGAATCTGTCTTAATAAAATTAATATTTGCGATGCTGTCAATTCCCGAAAAGTTAAGATGACGAAACAGTCGCATGCCAAGACTTATCTGCTTTAAAATTAATGTGATTTGATAAGGTCTCATTTCTTTATAACTGCGTAATAGGTGTGTCAAATAAGTCATATATTTTCGATTTTTACTTAGTATCTATGCAGGAATCCTCGCTTTAATTCCAAGATAAATAAACTAGACTAGAAGTTTTGGTATTATATATTATATATATTTAAAAATCATCCTCATTCCTTCGTTTTGTAATACCTGTAATCGAGATAATTGAAGTCTCACATGTACAGCACAAAAATTGCTGAGCAATAATGAAAATGAGAGATACTTATGTAGGTTCAACATAAGTGGATGGACAAATATCATGACAAATTTAAAATCTTTATATATACGTGACGATTTTTAAAATTCAATTTAATGAAAAATATTTGTCTTCTCTATTTTCAATTATTAAGAGATCATAACTGAGTTAAAACCTTCACAAACGATTTTTTTTTTATTGGATTAAAAATTCTGTGATTTTTTTTTTTTCGGAATGCAACATTACAAAACCACAAATTCAGATCTTGTCGCGCACAATGAAAACTAAAATAAATGCTACCATGTTGAAATTAATACTAAAATTAAGTTTATTTAGCATTTAGTTAGTTTTCATACATAGCCGAAATATTTTCATATTTTTAAAACACATTATTTTAATTATTCTAGATTATTCCAATAGTAGTGGGAGTGATAACGATTGTTGTTAGCGCATTGGCTGTTCGCTATTTCTTCAGATCGAAACTCAAGGATCCAAAAAATGAGTCAAAGCCAAGAGCTGCGAAGCTTAAAACGCTTCAAGATCCCAACGATAAATATTTGCTGCCACTAATTGAGAAAGAGAATTTAAGTCATGATACAAGAAAATTTCGATTTGGATTACCATCGAAACAACATATCCTCGGTTTACCGGTTGGGCAACATATCCATTTAATTGCAACAATTAATGAAGAATTAATTATTCGCCCATATACTCCGGTGTCCAGCGATGATAATCTTGGGTATGTTGATCTTGTTATCAAAGTATATTTCCAAGGAGTTCACCCAAAATTCCCCGAGGGTGGAAAAATGTCCCAATACCTGGAAAGAATGAAAATTGGGGATACAATTGCATTCCGAGGACCATCAGGTCGTTTACAGTATTTAGGTAATGGGAAGTTTTCAATTAAGAAACTTCGAAAAGATCCACCAAAAATGGTTCAAGCGAAGAAAGTAAATATGATTGCTGGTGGCACTGGTATAACACCAATGCTTCAACTGATTCGTGAAGTCCTAAAAAACAAAGAGGATGATATAACAAAATTGTCGCTACTTTTTGCGAATCAGGTAAGATTTTTATTTAGATTTCATTATATGAAATCATTCATTTTTATACACCAGACTGAGGGGGATATTCTACTACGAGAAGAGCTGGATGATTTAGCTAAAAAACACCCCGAACAATTTAAAGTTTGGTACACTGTAGATAAAGCTCCGGAAGGTGAATTATTCGAAACAAAAAGTTAAAATATATTTTACACATGTATTTTTATTTTTTTTTAGGTTGGACTTATAGCACTGGCTTTGTTAACGAAGATATGATTAAATCGCATCTCTTTCCGCCAGAAGATGGGACTCTGGTTTTGATGTGCGGTCCTCCGCCTATGGTTAATTATGCTTGTCAACCAGCTTTAGAAAAACTAGGATTTCACGTAGACATGCGATTTGCTTACTAAATGGTGAATAATTTATACATACATAATAAATTTATTAGTTCATAAATCTCTTAATTTAAATCAAAAAAATATTTAAAAGTACAAGAGATTACAATAAATCATTTTGTTGGCACAAGCACAAAATCCTTGATCTAAATAAGTTTACATTATTTAATCATTTTACTTCGCTGGGCTAAAAATATGTTATTCTACGTCGTTGTCCTTTAGTTCAGTGGCAAAATAAAGTTTATTTCTTAGTCTATAGGATTCGCCCGTTGTATACTTCGTTTGTTTTTAGCAAACCAAATTTTACTTCAAAAACTATCATTAAAACGTTATACATTATTCGTTCCTCTATACTTAATAATTTTAAGCATATCGTCTCTTCGTGTTCTATTTCCGCATTTTCAAATAGCCCGTATTGCTCTATTTTGCAAGATTTGCAACCCATTTTAATACTATAAATGCCTTTTTTAAGTTGGACCGAGGGGGAAAACCAATGGAAAAGGATTCTTTGAAATTTAAATTTAGCCCTGAAGTGATTCCCTCGTCTGTTGAACCTTGAGAAGGTATGCTTCAAAAAATAAAAATTCTCGAAACATTGAAGGTGGTCTTAAAAATTTTCACAATATTGTAGTTTAAATTTATTCATTGATAACCAGTTATAGATTTCCTTTAGTTCAGAATTTGAGTATTATATTTTTAATATAATTTAGGAATAGTTATCTTAATTTCTAAGTTTGTTCTTACACTTTGCTGCAAATTTATTTCCTTGTATCTAAACAAATTTTCAGAAGTATTGAGGAATTTTGCTACATTATAATGTGATATTTTATTTTCTCCCTCTTTAGGTTTTCTAATTCTTCGTTAAACCAGGACATGACTCCGATGTTACACGTCCTATTGCAGAGGTAAAAATCAACTTGTTCGAAGTAATAAGTGGCCGAGATATTTTTTTACTTTTATATGAATTGCTCCACTGCATTTTAATACTTTCAAAGATAGAATTACCTGAGATTTAAAATTATTAAGATATAGCGACGATATTTTTTTATAAGCGATTTTAAAATTGCTTCAGCATTATTTGCACTTAAAGCTTGTCAGGTTATAAATTCCCGTTGAAAATTAATATTGAAATAATTAAAACTTATTTCGATCGTTTTCTTTTTGTTTGCCTTTGATATCCAGCTCCAATTTCCCATTCCTATTTTGGTTGGTGGTTATTAAAATCATCATAACAGACTAAACATATTTAAAATCTCATGGTTTAAAATAATAAAGCCAACTTGAAGGAATTATGCAAAAATTAAAATAACTCCTAATAAGAGTTTTCAGTCTTAAGAAAAAAATGTGTCAGATCAGAAAGATAATAAAAATAACCAATGCCAGTAAGGACAAGCGATGTTCAGCGAAATTCAAGAGTTGAAGCAAAATTCTCAACTGGCCATTTTCTACCAAAGTGCCAACACAATCTTCTAACAAAAATCTGCAGGGTTCTTCGAAATCCTTTTTAAAAAAAAAGAAAAAATTCCAAAATGAAAATTGAACATCACTACATTCCATATTCTAATAAACGCGATTTTAAAAAGAAAAACAAACAGTTAAGGCAAATCAAATTTTTATTAAAATGTCTGATTTGATTTAATAGAGACATTGTGGTGGTCCCATTGTCGATTTTATGTGCAATGATCGCACATTTTGCCAATGCTTCTTCAACAATGAAACCAAGAAGTTGATGGACAGATGAATGTTTTGTGCAAGTTCTTCAGAGGTCATTGCCACATGGCCGACGGCAACAGAAAGACAGAGCACCTTCTTCATTTGGAACTTGATTGTCGCCTTAACTTCATCAATTTTAGCCATCATAGATTCTTGGTGAGAAAGAAGTCCAGGGAATTTGCCGGCCTTGTTTAAGCCTGGACCCAGCAACCTTGGAATTTGTTTAATCAAAGATTCTGAAGCAAGGAAAGCGTCATAAGATTTTGCAAGCTTCTTCACCAATTTCTTATTCTTGTTCAATTTTTTAAGAGCCTCTGCATCCATGCAAGGTACGTTGTTTGCCTTCGCTTCATCGCAATGCTGCTGATCCCCCAAAATGCACACCTTCATTTTTGGGCGGGGAATGTTCTTTAGCCTGAAAAAAGGAAATTGCTGTTAACATTTTTGATTTGATTAATAATTAGAAAAGGTTTAAAACTAATTGTATCAGTTAAAATTTTATCATCACTGATAATCTGCAGCTAATACATGCATATATAAATTCATCACAAAAACTTTTTTTTTTAAATCTCAATTACTGCAAAGCACTCACCATGATGGTGAATTGAACACTCGTACTTATAATCTAACGGTAAGAAGACGATTTATCTTCTACCTACTCAATTTGTTTTTAAGACCCTGAGTGCAGGTCCGCCAAACTTTTGGCTCCCTGTACATTCAATACCAATTTCTGCTTGGAGTAGTGCAATTGCAATGCAAATTAAATCAAGAAATTGGTATGAATTCCAGGTAAAACGTACTTCACAGTTCCTGAGAAACGTTTATCCTTCTGTGGATCGTAGTTCTTCAATCCAATTTGGAGCTCCACCGTTTCCAAGAAGCGCCTCTTCTTGTCTTTGGAAGCCTTCAGCAAGCCGTTGACGGCTTCCATCAAAGTGTCTCTTGAGACTTTTGAGCTAAAATAGAAAATGAAAAAGAACATGTTTTAGTCGTTTTGTTAATAAATTGTTCGCTTGTAAGAATTATTAACAATTTCGCAATTTATCATGTTTATATTGCAAAATAATGAGTGACATTCTGAAAATTACTGTAGCAATCTTTTCCAAACTACTCACGACATTTTTCTCGTGCAGCTGGTTTAAGATTGCAAAAATTGCAAGACGGAAATTTATTTTTCACAAAATAATAATTTATAACACAAAAGATGATTAGTAAATAAAATTCCGTGAAATGATTTTAAAATGAAACACAAAGATCACTGTGAAATTTAATGATTTAACTTACGACATTTTTAATACGTCTTCTCTTCTTTACGTCTGGTAGTAAAAAGAAACACCAAGGACAATTTTGAGTGAAGCTAGCTTTGATTTTGATTTAAACTACTAAAGCGACATCTAGGCATTTCACCTTAAAAGTCAAATTTATAACTTTAAAGAATAAATTTATTTTATAAAATTAATAAAATTTAATATATTTAAAGAGTATAATAAAAAAATGTTTCAATCAAATTAAAATATCAATTTAAATATAAATGCAAACACCTTAAATCGGATCGGGCACTACCACCTGTCACTGAACAAAGTTGACATTTGTTATTGTGGGAGAGTTTTTTACTTAGTGCTGTAATTTTGGTTGAAGCTCTAGTGGAAAATAATGATGGAAAAATTTTCAGTTTGCTAAATATCACAATGCTATTTTATATATAAATATTTTGTTTGGACCGAATAAGCAGATAAATCATAAAATTATATGTTGTACCAGTTTATTGATTATTTTTTTTGTGTAGTATTTAGTGGCGAGAGCAGCACGGTTAAATCACCCACATAAAATTGTTTGTGAAAGTTTTTAAAATTCTTTAAGGAACGTCAAAGCTGTGGACTGTATTTATTCGATGCAACTCGTCATATTATTTAAGGCAGATTCTTCCGAGGCCTCAATTGTTCTTTATTGCGATTAAACTATCGATGCAAAATGATTGTCGTCGGAGATTACGAGTACAGCACCAAAGACATGTTAGGACATGGAGCTTTTGCTGTTGTTTACAAGGGTAGACACAAGCAGGTAAAATTAATTTTCTTTTATAATTGCAGATATTCGCTTTCATTCGATCAGAAGTGTTTATTCATTAGACGGTCGAGTTGGCATAACATTCTGCACAAAAATTTTTACCATTTTTTTCCTTATTGCAAATTCCCTTGTTCAATTTCTCTAGTGCACATGTCTGGAGCAAATCAAAAAATACTTTGCTTAAAGCTATTTTACCGGGCTAGAAAAGGGTGGTTTTTGGACAAATTTATTTAAGAAAAGGTGCTCTTTGTGTTCTAACGTAATAATTTCTAAACTATCAGAAATGATTTATCGAATTTAATAATAAAGGAGTTATACCTCAAACGCAATGTTCTTAAATAATTGTTTGTAAATTACTTGTTTAGAAAAAAATATCCACTAGTGGGATAGGTAACATAAAGCAATTCCTCAATCATGATTATATCAGTTGTAGTTGTCACACTTACTATACGTATATGACATTCAAGGAAAATGGATCAAATTAAGATGACAAATACATGTCAGGTACTATATATCTCCTCTTATTTAATGTTACACCTTTTAAAGTAATATAACTAAATTTTCATTTACGCCATCTTGTAGAACGAATTCTAAAACGTCCTAGTAGGAATTCCAAAATATCCTAAGAGGCTAAGAAACAAAGTAGATTTATTAAATTCAGTCGACAGAGTACTATTATATATAATTGTACAAAATTACAAGATCCTTAAATTGGAGACGATTAGATAAATTGACATTAAAATCATAGACAAAATTGAATTCATTTAGAACAATAGGTAATAGATTCTTGCTGGCCATAAGAAATTCTGTGATAAGGAACAGATAAGAACACGTCGATCTAAAACACATTCTCCAGGTGTAAAATATTAAATAAAACATAAGTCCGGCGAACAAATTTTATAACAAAGAGTATCTTTAACAAATATTTTGGCTGCAATCTTAATCCATCAACGTAAAGCATAATTAGTAAAATTTATTAGAATGTATAATATAAGGATTTCACACAACCGACGCATATTCAATAATAGAACAAACTAATAAAGTGAATAATATTTTCAAAGTGAAAGCACCTTGAAAATAGGTAGAATTACGTTTTATAAAATTTAGCATTTTTAAACATTAAAAAAAAACATATCTTTTTAACCAGGAATCTATGCCTTACAATTTTGTATTTGAATTAAAGCAATCTTAACTGCATTAGACTCATAACTTTGAAGATAACACTTAACAATTATAGAATTCAAAGTTTTGTGGAAAATTCGCTTGCACAAAAACAGACACCTCACAAAATTTAAATGTGAGAATTAATTTTCTTTTCTTTTTTCACATTTTAACTTTAGACTTATCCTTCTATACCGATAGTAAAAGAAAAGAGATATTGGTAAATAATTCTGTAACTTGTCGGTAAAACTCAGTTCCGGATTAGCCCATAAGCAAATTAAGCAATTGCTTAGGGTATCACATCTCGGAGGGCACCATAAACAGCACCGAAGTGCTGACTAGAGCAATGAACCGACTAGAAATATAAGTTCGTTTTTCATAAAGTTCCAACTAGGACACCCGAGTTCTGAGCTCGGTGCTTATAAGATCCGAAGCAAAACAAAACAAAACAAAACAAAACAAATACAAATACAAATACAAATACAAATACAAATACAAATACAAATACAAATACAAATACAAATACAAATACAAATACAAATACAATACAATACAATACTAAGTTTAAATAATAATAAGTTTAAACAGAGAGAGAGTTTAAAACAGAGTATACAAGTTTGCTCTTATTTATCTCAGAAAAGGCAAAATTTTATTATTTTCTTAAAATGTATACAAAAAGAACGTAGACGGACTCTTTTTTTTCGGCTTGAATTTATTATAATTGACAAAGAATTTCAAAAAATCTAGTAAAGTCATGTTTTTATACAAATTTTAATTAACAAGGGAGAATTCAGGTTATTACGTTTTAGTGTTTTATTTTTTATTTTTTTAAATTGTCCGTTACATGATTTTAAAATTTTTAATTTACATCTATTTTTTTTTTATATTTCAGAAGACGAGTTCTCCTGTGGCAATAAAATGCATAACGAAAAAGGGCCTGATCAAATCCCAAAACTTACTTGGAAAGGAAATAAAAATTCTCAAAGAACTGACTGAACTTCATCATGAAAATGTAGTGGCATTACTGGATTGTAAAGAAAGTCAGGATAACGTTCATCTTGTTATGGAGGTAAGAATATAATTACATATTTATAACATCACAATTAAAAAAATTATCATTTAAAGAATATAAATTCTTTTGGGATTTTCAAATTGATAAAATATAATAAATAGCGTTATCAGATTGCTCTTGTGTGGTGGAGGTTCACCTGTAAGCCGGTGCTGCTGCTGGTGTTCTGGATCTTGCGGTTTGGTTTAATGAGGCTCTGCTAAGAAAAAAATGAACTGGCAGGCTGTTCGATTTATGGGACCCGTCGCCCCGGTGAGAGTCCAAGTTCCCGGGACGATGAGAGTCCAAGCTCCTAAGACGCCTTAGTACCGCCGGGGAAAGGGTTTGAGTTCACTTACATTTTGGGGTGCCGGGCAGCAAAGCCGCGCATTGCCCCCTAGTCTAAATTTGAACCCGATCCTAAAGGAGGCTTTCTTCAACTGGTTGATTGGTGGTCCACAGAGAGCTTCAGTTGGACGAAGTTGCCTTCTGTCGCTCGCTTAAGGATCCGCAATTCGTCCACCTTAAATTCGTGGTTTTGGGCCCTTATATACCGAACGATTCTTTCGGTTGGGGTATCCAGGAAAATAGCCCACCAGTATCTTGGTGCGCAGCTTCAGGGCCTCTTCCACCACTTGAAGCTTTACTTCATCACATCACTTTAGCTCCTTTGCAATCATCTTGAGCCATTGAACTTAATTTCATTCAGAAAATCATCACGAACTTAATATCGTTAATGTATTTTCTTTTGCTTCATATGTCGATAATTTCATACCCGTCCTTTGTATGGACTACACACTGCAAAAAGGGATATATAGAAATTATTTTAGATACTTGGACGGATGGGACTATCAGAATGCCTCGACTAATTTTAATGTATCTATAGCACTGTGAATATTTTTAGAACCTCTCCAATTCTTCGGGAACTTTTAGTTTTCCGAATGCCTTTTTTAGGTTGGACAGAGGGGGAAAATTAATGGAAAAGGAAATTTTGAGATTCAAATTTAGCCCTGAATTGATTTCCTTCCTCTGTTGTATCTAGAGAAAGTATGCTTCAGAAAAATAAAACTTTCCGAAATATTGAAGTGATCCTAAAAATTTTCACAGTACTGTATTACTTAGGTCGACACTTTTGCGCAATAAAATACTAAAGACGATTATGTAACAAGTAATTTATTATTAATTAGTAGTGATGGGAATCCTATAAAGAAAGCCTATAGTCGTTATAAGTTGCTACATATTTGTTTATTTTGGATATTTTCAATTCACAATAAATAACAGTGGCGGTATTCTTGGTTTTAAATTCTTTCCTTCACTATAATTATTTCTTACAAAAACCCTTGCCTAACATTAATAGTTCTAAAGTAATTTATCCTACTGTCACATAGTTTAACAAATCATTCTTATTAATATGTTTGGTCATCTATATTTACATGTTACATGTACACAATGATTTTTTACAATATTTTGTGGCAAGATGATATTTTACATTTTTTGAACCCTGCTCAAAAATTTATTACAACTAGCTAATTATAAAATTACGAATTTACATATTACTATATTTTTATATTATATTAACTTAAATGCGTGTTACATTGAATCAGATTTTTTGCTCAATGAGTGTTTTGGGTCAACTTTAAATTCCTTTTTTTTTGTACAATGTGGTTGCAATTTAGCGGTGTTGTAAAATACTAATCAACCGTTCAAATATGTATTACAAAGACCCGATTTACCTTTCAAAATGCATTTCGACGCATTTAAATCTTAGAATATGATTGTAAAGAATTGCGATAAGATTTGTCGACCGTATCCAAAACGTATATGTGTGAGTTTTCATTTGTTAGTATTACAAACATCAGTATAGGCGTAAAGAAAGCAATTTGCATATATATAAGAATTATGTACTTCATTCTTGTACTATTTTAATCAGACTTCGTAATTTGTTCGGGATTGCGGTAGTAGTTTATTTAATATTTCAAAAACATTGAAATGTTTGATGGATGGACTAAGCTAAAGTTTTTATTTAAAGTCATCTATAAAAAATAGCAAGTTAATCGAAGTAAACCCAAAAAATCGATAGTATCAAGGAATGCTCCTGCATCTTTTTTCTCATTCTGCCTCGCTTGCTCACGTTTTCTGTTTTTCTTTAGAGCACGTTTCAGTATCTCCTTATGTTCATTTTCTAAGATTTAAATAAACAATTTTAGCGTCTACTGGTACAGGGCAAAAAAGAGTATTTAAAAATCCATATATGTATGTAACTATTATGAAATAGCGTATATATATGTCATATAAACTAGCGCCTTTTTTGTTAACATCTGTCCCTCAATTTATGCATTGTAATTATGTAAATTGAGTCTCATTAAAAAAGAAAAAAAATATTGGATATGAGTGTCATAAATTGTTAATCTGGCACTGGTATGATTTAAAAAGAGAAAGACGAAAATAAAAAATTTTTATCACTTATACGATCAAATGATAATGATTAAATATCACGATGAAAAAAAAGGTCATGCAATTAATACGTGCAAGTAGAAAATTGCGTCACTCTGATATATAACAAATTATAAAAAATAAAACTTATCTGACCGCGTAAAATGAGGTCGCGTACCAAAAATGCCACGTAAATAGAGGTATAGCTTACCGCGCAGAAAAAAAACTTGCATAAAAAAAACTAAACCTCAAACTAAAGGAACAAAACGACAAAATAGTTTTGTCGCCACAATGCTTAACACTGCATACTAACTTGTTTTAATCCGAATTATTGAAAATTCTGTAATAGATATGTACACTAAGCATTCAAAATATTCTTCCAATTAGGTTTTACTTCCTGTTTTTAAAAACAATTCTTAAGTTTGATACTCCGTTTAAGTTGGTTATATTTAATAATTTATACTTTCATCTAATTTGAACATACATCGCATAAGTGGCCTTTTAAGCCTTCTTTACAAAGAAATGTCCTTTGGTCAATTGCTCAGGATAGCTTAAACTGTTTCAACATTTGTACATTTTGAAGTGGAATGAATTTTTCGTGCTCAGTATATTTCTTAAATATATATGTATATATATATGTGCTTATAACTTTTCTCCAAGTCAACATAAAATAGTCTATTAAATTTTTTTTTTATACTTTATTTAATGGAACTTCTTCAGCAGGTCGCACTTGGTCCGTAGGTGCAGGTCGTCTTGTTCTGCATAATTTTGTTTTTATACCACATATATCTTTTCGACACAACATTCCAATCGCTAGTCCAACAATTGCGATAATAATAATTGCTAAGAGAAGATTATTCAATTAGATACATCTGTTTTATATAAAACTGAATTATATTACCTATGAGAATGTGATTAATGGTTTCTGAAGAAACTTGTACTTGATAAGTTTCTTTCGTAGTGTCATCTTTAGCTGTGCCATTATTTTTGTCCTTATTTAAATGTATTCCTGTCCCTGTTTCTTCACTTAATTCCAATAACGTAGGTGCCGATAAAGTTGTTACAATATTTTCTTTACTTATTTTTTTATTTGATCCATGTTTATTTGAGAAATTCGGAGCATCTGTTAGGAATTTATGTTCAAACTATAAGTCAATTCAAAAATAAATAGGAAATGAAGTTACGTGATTTTGACGTATTAAGTGATATCATCTTTCCCTCTGTTATACTCTCCTCAAATGAAGTTCCAGAAACTAATTCAAAACAGCTGACATTATATTCCTTCGTATTAATAATATCTATAGAGGGCAAGACTTCGCACAAACGTTTAAAATATTCTTTTTCAATATGTGGTAGTGTAAGACTTGCTAATTCTTTTAAAGGTTCAAAAGCGTGTGCATTTATTCCCTATAAAAAAAAAGATGATTATGATTATTAATATTTTACTAAATGTTATTTAACTAATTTTTAGGACCACTTCCCATGTTTCGAGATCTTTTAAGTTTCTGCAGCATACTTTGTCTAGGTTCGACAGAGGAAGGAAATCAATTCAGGGCTAAATTTAAATCTCAAAGTTTCCTTTTCCATTGATTTCCTCTGTCCAACTTAAAAAAGGCATGATTCGGAAAATTAAAGGTTCCCGAAGAATTGGAGTGGTCCTAAAAATATTCACAGAATTGTATAATTATAAAACACATATATTCAGGATTGCGTACTTACCATTCCCAAATTATTTTCACTTAGTTCAAGAGTATTTAATGAGCTTAAATTTGTGAAAGTTTCATTATAAAGTTGCGTGAGTGTACAATTGCGCAAATATAATATTTTTAAATTTGGTTGATTCAAAAATGAATCACTTTCTGACAACTGAATTGGATTGTTATTCAAATTAATTTTAACCAATGCCAAAGCTTCAATAAAAGTATTCGGATCAATTGATTTTAACATATTGCTCTCTAAGTTAATGAATTCCAGTTTCTTCAAATTTATAAATAGCTGAAATAATTGAAAAGTATTAATTTTAAACATACAAATAGTATTCATTTTCATGATAAGCTTTTTTCATAGTTCATCACTCTTACCTCTTTTTCTATATTACTGATGCTATTCTCAGCTAAATCAATTTCTCGAAGCCGTGTACAATTAATGAAGTTAAGAGCGCCCAAATTGCTTATTGAGTTATGTCGCAGGTCAATTACTCTAGCTGTCTTCGGTATATTGCTTGGCACTTGTGTTAAATTTCTGCTAGAGCAGTTTATAAATTGATAATCTTCATCGCAGTCGCAATTTACTGGGCAATGTGAAGTTGATCTTGGTGTTGTTGGCAAGAAGTCTAATGAACAAAAATATTTTTTCATACTGCTTATATTAAAAAATATATATATATAGGTACCAGTCACGGTCACAAAATTAGGAGTTGTACGATTGTTTAATAATGTAACTATTGTAGTATTCCTTACAGACGATGGTTCCCCTGGTATACTGCGAATAACCCCATCGTCGTCATCATCTGGATATAATTCGTATTCGTAGTCTTCTTCATCAAAATATCTTTCTTCTTCATTTTCATTAGCTATAACAACAGAGCAACTGTAAAATAAATTTTGCTTATTAAAGCCTAAGGGAACAATGTGTGCTAAATTTAATATAACATTAGAATTTTATATTTTATTAGTTAATTTGAAAATATTCCGTTAATTTATTCTAAAATGCGTTGTAAGTTACTTTTCGTATTTTAACCATGTTTCCAGTTCATTATCAATATTTAAATACATATATGTTTTTGAATACATATATATAATTAATTTCCCTTTGCTTTCGAAACTGGGAAAGTTTTAAACTAAAAAAAATTTCATATTTGTTTTGGAGGGATTACTTAGGAAATTGTGTTCATACATTTCAGCCAAGCGAACAATCTTAATATTCCCCGTTTCACCACACCAAAGTTATTTCATCAAAATATTAATATTCATGGGATTTAGCGCTTTTAATAAATACGTAGGAATAAATTTACTTTCTGAAGAAATATGGTCAATATTGGTGCCAACTTAAATGTAAAAATAATTTTCAATCACCGTATTAAACCTCTAAAATCGGTTTATGGTGTTAGCTGAGATTATGAATCAGTTTTGGATAAGGTCACTTTGTTTATAGATGAAAATGATTCTTTAACATCCACACATATTAATGACCTCTAAGCATTTCTAAATTTCGCGTGAGTCGCAGATAATTCAATACAAATGAATTTTTCGAGCAGCCTATACATTTTAAGATAATTCGTTGACAGATGTTTGCATAGTAGAAATAAAACCTGACCTAACCCAGCAATGTCTTTATGGACTATATTTTTGGAAGAAAATTGCTTGAACAGATCATCGCAAATACCGAAAGGTTATCTATTTAAAAGACCTTTCGGTTGCAGTGCCCATAATATGGGTAATTTTAATCTTAATAATATATTGATTGAAAACTCAATTTTGTTATGCCTTGATTCTGTTTTTGTTAGAACAGTATAACCATATGTTTGGGTTTTAAATATTTAGTTAATAAAATTTGGATATTTTAAATATAGGAATTTTCGTAGTGTACTCTTAAGAATCGAACATAACGCTAATTCAAAGAAGTTATGTAAAATTTTTGCCATTTTGCATAGGATGTATCATATCATCTAACCAATAATAATTTTATTTTCACTTCGTAACAACGTCTATTTTCATATATCAAGATACTACATAATATACATATTATGATTGACTGTTTGTCTTAATACGACACGATTATCATACGAGAAATTTAATAAAGGCATAGCTATCAAATTCACTTCTTAATATCGGGCATTCCGAGAAATCTACTGACTTCTTTATCTTTAATAAAGTTGCACGACGAAGGTGTCGAACATAAATTGTTCTTTCGTAATAGTGGTGTATTATTTTTATGCTGAAAAAACTCTGATTGTATCGTTTGCAATTACGCAAGCAATTTTCCCGCATTTTCGTGTGCACCTATTAATATTGTGTCGAAGTGCATAAACCAAAAATATTTTTTTCTCATAAAAAATTATCCAGCTTCTTGCAACCCGATAGGAATAGTATTTTGAGAAATACCGAAATACAGTAATGTGAAAAGTTTTAGGACTTTAATATTTCGGGAACTTTTAATTTCTGAAACATACCTTTTCTATGTTCGACAGAAAAAGAAAGTCAATTCAGGGCTAAATTAAAATCTCAAAGTGTCCTTTTCAATTAATTTTTCCCCCTCAGTCCAACATAAAACAGGCATGCTTCTGAAAGCTAAGATTACCCGAAGAACTGGAGTTGGTCTTAATAATTTTCACATTCACATTCTTAGTTTTTGAGCCAGAAGAATCATATGTACGTGTCATATTAAAGTTTATAGACTTTATAGTTCTGGAGAAATAAATATGCAGTACAATGAGAAAATTTGGAAACAAAAATGATTTATATATCAAATAAACTAGGTAACGTTGTACAAATCCAAATCTTATTTGCATATTCAAATTAAGAATATCGATGATCCAAACAAAACTAAATTGCACTCTGCGGCATGAATAAAAATTTGATAAAATTCAGACCTATTAAATTTATTTTACTATTTCTATTTTAAATAATGCCCACAAAACATGTACCTAACTGTGAACATGTGATAGCAAATGCCAATCATGCATTCGTGTTTCAATAAAATAAAATTTTTGACCTCGAGAGTGTTAAGGTTTAAGCCGTATTTACTATTTCATTTATCTAATCTAGTAGAGTACGATTAAGATGGGTAGAGGTTAGAGGTTAATTTAAATAAAACGAAATTTTTCTTACCTTATAAGTAGCAAAAGCAAAAAAATCACTCCTTGTTTGTAATGAAAACTCATACTCGATAATTTAATAATATCAATCACAACAAAAAATATAAATATTTGTAAAAAAATATCATTGATGATAGTATTGCTTTATTTATGAAATTCAAGAATTCAGCATTTTTAAGTAGATTCCAGATCGATACTTATTGAAAAATGTTTATTTTTACTGACTGAATTAATTAACTTTGAACTAAAAAACACGCAAACATTACAACAGTAGAACTACTGGTGAACTACCCTACCTCTTATCCAGAAATTCTTGACTTTGGTAATTATCTTATCACATCGGTATCACATATTCATTATCTCTTGAAATAATATGACTAAGAGGTAGTTAGCTATATGTGAACCGCAATTTTCAGATGCGTGTGAACCTGGATAATTCTCAATAATATGCTTGAAATTATTCTTAAGTGACAGGAATCAGTCACCATTTACACCACTTATTTGCTCATCTGCAATTATTAGGGTTATTTCACTTGCTAAGATAGTGCACAGCTGGTGTTGATATTAAAAAAAAAAAACAATATGAAGAAATCGATATCCCATTATGAGTAGGGTTAGCCCAGTCACTTCAGCAACCTTTAGACCTTGTTCATTGCGGTGAATATTTTATATCAAATAATAGCAAAATGCCATGATATAATACGTAATCACACGTCACGCATCATACTTTGACCCTTAGAGAGGCGATAATAAGTGAAAAGATTAAGGCAACCAAAGAGTGGCTACACTTCACTTTCTATTTGTGGGCACGCATTCGATTGATGGAAACGTGATTTATTTTTTTCCACAGTATTTCCTAAATGCACTCTACACTGCAGACCGCTTAATTATTCTTTTAAACTTTGTGTTGGTCACTCATATACACCCTGGCAAGGCACCTTAAATATCCATCTCTAAAAAAAAAAATAAAAATAACGCTGCTACCAGGCTTTTAACCTATCTTTCACTGAGTATCAAAGACAAATAACTTTTGTGCGTGCACCTTACTTGCACTAGCTTTTTCATTTACTAAGAGTGAAAAAAAAAAAATTGATTTGAGGCAAAAGCCGTGAAATTTACTCGAACTTTGTGCACTCAGTTTTTATACTGTCCGTCCGTCAATCGATGCCCGAGGGAGACAATTTTGTTGTCTCTAGCTGTTTCGTATCTGCTCTGCCTCTTGTTTGACATGACAGTATCATTCCCCATGAAAATTTTCTCTTACTCTCTTATTGTAACTCTTAAAATCAATTTTTGTAACTCTTATCTAAACTCGAAAACCAAAACATACGGGGCCGCGGCTTTGCTTTGGTCGGGGCCGGCATATGCAACCTGTGAATGAGAAATGAGTTTACAAACTAAAATCTAGATGCATCTGCATCATTGCCTCAAGCCCCTCTAAACTAGTTTAATGATCGTTTTAAATAAATTGAATTTTATTGAATTATTTCCGGAACATTAACACGTGAGAATGCGCCAATTTTGCTGGGAAAATTCTGTATTCCCTAAAGATTGACACGATTTTTTTTCTTCTAATTAGTATTTCATGATGAATACATTATGATTTTTAAAAAAAAATTTGTTTCTTGTAAACTAAAAAACATAAATATGTATGTATACTCGTCTCGATGCCCACCGCATTAACTATGGCCACTTTGAACCCTTTACGAGAATGTTGCGGAAGGTCAACAGCTCTACCGCCCTCGACCTCCATCTCGACAAAGTCTCCCTTAAGCGTGCTCTTCACTCCCCTAACCCACCGTTACAATAACCCCTACCGCCCCCCCCCCCCCACCACTCCCCCCACCCCATCCCTCTTAACTTAGTCTCAATTTTTAATTTAAGTCAACATTGTTATTAAGTCTTTATTGTAGCTTATATTAAGCGAAATAAATAAATAAATAAAATAAATCTTAAATATGTATAAAAAAAGAGAGCATTTATAGAGATTACAATATTTTTAAATATTACTCGATTAATATAGGCAATAATTAAGTCGCTATTCAATCAATAAGAAATAATAGATTAATATTTTAGAAAATGAATCAAAAGCATGTTAGCAACTTTTATAAGTTATATTAAATGATTTTTTATATATTCCGCTCAAAAATAAAAGCTTATTTATTTGATCTAAATCTACCTACAACAAGAAAAGAAATTCTTTTATGTTATGAATGATTACCTAAAATGGCTGATATGCTAATTTTAACTAAACAATGCAAATATTATAAATACTTCATGATATAATTTTAAAAGTAAATATTTACAATAAAATGAAATAGTGAAATAAAATAGCGCGAGCTTAGCAACTGACTTATTTTTAGCGATCAAGAATAAAATTTATCAGCTTATCGTAACTTTATTCAATTAAGAACGAAATCTAAACAATGATTTTTATTCCCGCTTATTGTATTCATTTAAGTTTTGCTTTAAATTTTTTATCTAAACGAATTAAAATGGGTTAGGCATATTTTGGGTTCGCTACTCGTTATTAGAGGTGCTACAAATTTGAATTAATTAGTTTAATTATGAGTTTGAGGTTAGGAAATTTCTTCATAAAAAATTTTATGTGGAACTTTTTCAAATTTAAAATTTCTAATTTGTATATTGTAGTTAAGGAAAAAATTCTATTTTTCTAATCATTTCAGTATTGTAACGGTGGAGACCTTGCAGATTATCTTAGCGTCCAAGGAACCCTTAGTGAAGATACCGTTAGGCTGTTTCTTATACAACTTGGTATGAGAATGTAAAATGTTTGTTTATTTTTTTATTAAAGAGTTTTAAACTTATTACAGCTGGTGCCATGAAAGCTTTATACACAAAAGGAATTGTTCATAGAGATCTTAAGCCTCAAAATATTTTGCTGTCTCATAATTATGGAAAATCCTTGCCCCCTCCATCAAAAATAACTCTAAAAATAGGTAACATGTTAAATTATTTTTAACAATGTAATTTGTTAAAATATTTTAACAAATTAGCTGACTTCGGATTTGCTCGATTTCTCCATGATGGGAATATGGCAGCTACTTTATGCGGTTCACCGATGTACATGGTACGTACATTATAATTTAAGTGGCGGGTATAGAGTTTTGAAATTGAAAATATTTACTTAGGCACCAGAAGTCATAATGTCACTTCAATACGATGCTAAAGCAGATCTTTGGTCGTTAGGAACGATAGTGTATCAATGCTTAACTGGGAAAGCACCTTTTCATGCCCAAACTCCAAATGAATTGAAATTTTATTATGAACAAAATTCCAATCTAAGTCCCAAGTAAGAAAATATCGATAAACAAGTATAGTTAATATGTAATAATAATGCAATTATTATGATATTTTTCCAGAGTTCCGGTAGGGATATCCCCAGAGTTAGGAGATCTTTTAATCGGTTTGCTAAGACGAAATGCTAAGGATAGAATTTCGTTTGAAAGCTTTTTTAATCATAAATTTTTGCAGAGACCAAAAACACCGCTCATACCAGGTGAGTTTTGTAAAATACATTAAAAATCATTTTTAGAAAAATTACTTCTCTTGATAGGCGATATTTCTCCTCCAATGCTAGGTACAGCTCTTACGCCCCCAAAGACTCCTAGTCCAATGCAGCATAACTTGGAACAAGCTCATAAAGATCAGTTTGAACGGCGCGGTAAGTATCTTAAATTTTATAATACATACAGTTAAAAGTCTACTATTGCATAATGTTTTTTTTAATAATCTTTAAATATTAATGAAATGCTTAACTTAAAAATATTTTTTATATAAAAAATTCTAGAACAATTTGATAATGCGACTACGGAGACTCTTACTAATGTAGGGATATTATGTGAAAGTGGACAAAACAGTGAAACAAGTAGTCCTGAAGATTCGGATGATTTTGTTCTGGTTCCGAATAATTTACCTGAGGACCAGCAAATTCTAGATTATGAGAGGAGGTAGTAAATTAAATGGTTTTCGTTAACTGTGATTAACTTTAATTATTTTTTTAGATGTGGCAATAGAATGCAACCATCAAATCCTCAGCCTAGTCCACCAAGACCAAGTACTCTACCTATTTCAGAACCGAAGCCGGTTCCAACTCCAATGCGCCGACTATCATCAGTTCCCAACGATAAGCAGAAAAGACAAGAACAGCAAATAATTGGTGCATCTCCTCCAAAAAATATTACTAATCCAGTTCCACGCTCACAGCCAATAAGCGTTAAACGTTCTGATCATCGCAGTAGTAATAATGAAATAAATTCAATATCTCCTCCGGCTGTTCAATTTGCAATTGGTACGCCACCACGACGTCGTTCTACATCTGGCGGTTCCCTGTCAGAGACACCACCTTGTAGTTGGCAAATGAGTCCAGCATCTATGCAATCGCCTTTGCGTCGATCTGGAAATAGTTCACCAATCCTTCCTACAATGAAGAATCTTCCAACCTTAGGAAGTCCAACTGTACTTATTGGTGAAAATAACAATCATGCACATGTATTAGGACCCAGAGCAATAACTTTGCCAGAAATGGGAGCTACGGGTGGTTTGCACTCTCTTCTAGGTGCTTACAATAGGGGCGGTAAATTTATACCTGAATTGTGCGAAGAGACAATTATGGGACCGGAGCATAATGAAACTTTATCTAAATTAAATTTTGTCAATGCTTTGACTGATTGTATACAAGAAGTCGCTGATTCTCGTTGTGAACCTCTTCCAGCTATAATGTCTGCTGACGCAGTTTCAATTCCTCCACATGCTCCAGAACATTGCAAACGTGTGGAGAGATTAGTTTTACTTGTGAGGTAAGAATTCACGTTATGGATTTATTTTTTTTAATCTATCTAAATTTGTAATATATGTTATAATCGTATACTTTTTTTTTCAGAGCATTGCAACTTTTGTCATCTGGGCTTAACTTAGCATCCCAATCTCTAAGAGGAGGAAGTTTGAAAAAATCGGCAAATGTTAAAGCAGGTGCATTTTATTTGTTAATTCTAGTAACACATAAAAGAATAAGTTTCTACAAAGAAAAGATTATCGTAAGAATATTACAATGCTATTTACATTTTGTCGAATTTTTTATAATATCGTAATACTTAGATCAAAAGATATTTTATTGAAATTTCATAAACATAAATTGATATGAATTGTTGGAAAACATTAATTATTTTTTTCCTCCCCGTTGCGGTTTTGTATGTATTTATTTTGAACCAAGCTGAAATACTTTAAATTAAATAAATCCTTCGCTGGTTCTCCGTCTATTGTTACTAAATTCGATAAAATATAAAATAAATGCAAATATCTATTCTACGAAGTTATTTTTGCAAACTTTCATAAACACGAATTTTACACCTGAATAACGAAGTACTCAAACATAGTTTTTTTTGTTTTTATAATGTGATGCAATCAAAATAAATTATTTGTTTAATTTTAATTGCCAGCTTTGCATACTATGAATGAGAAATACAAAAATATTTTATATGAGTCAAAGAGGTTAAATGGTGCTGGTCTTCTACAAAAGGCACATGCTTTTAATATAACTGCTGATCGGATTCTCTATGATTATGCTATTTACATGGTAAATAAATTTTTTAAAAAATATTAGTGAAATAAATGTTAATGTGATTTTAATTTTAGTGCCAATGCGCGGCCCTAGATGAACTTTTTTCTAATTCAAAAAATTGCTTCGAACGGTACAACACGGCACATATCTTATTACATTCTTTAGCTTCAAAATGTACACATCCTCAAGATAAATTGCTACTCACTAAATGTAACATATTATTTTGTTTTCTATTAATTTATATTTAATGGTTGTTCATTTTTTAGACCGGGATGCTGTGGAAAAGAGATTGACTATCCTTAGAAGTCAAGGAATTATTTATTCAACATCTGACAAAGTATAAAGGGTCCGATGAATATGGAAGGTAAAATAAAGCAAAATATACAAAAGAATCCTAAATGCGTGTTATATCTCATGAAGGACATTTTATTTATGAATTTTAAGGTTCATTTACACTCCGCAGTTTTAGTGTCTCTAACTTTTAATTTACTTCATGTTATCGACCAACAGTAAAAGCCGTTGAAGACTTTACCGCCTTTGTTATGTTATATACTATTACGGGCTCAAATTTGGTTGAAAGCGCTAAAATAACAAATTAAAAAAATAAGGAAAAACATGCTCCGCTTCCTTCTTTACTAATGCCCCAATTTTGATTCAATGAATGTTTGCATTATGCCAAATTTAATCGCAATCTATTAAGAAATAAAATAGTTGTGCCCAAGAAAACGTAACGAAGACGGTACAGGCTTTCAAGCTTTTTCAAAATTTCTTTTAATTGCCGTAGAAAAGTTGTTGTAGAATAAAAATAGACATGTTTGAAATTACATCTAGTTAATACAAAATTATAATAATCACGTTTATATTTTTTTTTTTCAGAGAAGTCAGGATAATATGGGCATGCATGATCAAGTTAAAAAGGGTGGATTTTTCATTTATAAATTTACAAATTGATCGTTAAGACTATATGATTTTTTATACATTAATATAAATTATGTGACAATGTCTTTAAATAAATGTATATATAAAACTACTCTACATAAAAGCATAAATTATTCATATTCTATATTCCATGGGAACAGATAAGATTCTATTTTTGGACTAGTGAATGTAATAAATTGGAACAGAATACTACTTATATTATGAGTATAAAATTATAGTAAATATATTTCAAAGTTATGTTGTATATTGTAAAAACCTGGGGACAAGATTATGTGAACAATTTCTTCGAAATTGCATAAAAAAATCGAACGTACTCACTGATTTTGAATTTTTAAAGTTTTTAATCCCTTTCCACATATATGTATGTATAGATGATACGACAGTTGCCATGGAATGTTGGTCAGGATTACTGATAGTAATTTCTAGATCTAGGGGGTATAGCTAATTAAATACAGATTTATCACAAATGGGATACAGGCTAAGCTAGCTGTTAGCTAACCGATCGAAAATCGTATAATATATAAAGAATATAGAAACTATTACTGAGTAAACTTTGTAAGTACAACATATTGAAAGGATTAATTTATGCTATTCGATGGGCTTAAAACTATGGCCTGCAGTTCGCATTCATCCTCTCCTATTCAGTTGACTTAGAAATGGGGAGTTGCAATATTTAGTCATCTGAACGTGTTCACTGGAATTATCGTTAATATTAGCCTTTTTATTTATTTCCTCCTACAACCTGGGTAAATAATCTAACATATATACTTGAATTTTATGTTGAGTTTATATATCTCGGTTAATGTTTTTTTTTATCTTTAGCTGTATTGTAGTTCTTTTGTATTCGAATTATTTTTGTTTGCTTAATTTTATTTGTCTAATTTAAGCTAGGGCAACATTCACTATGTCTATGGCACTTACTTGGCCGAAGGGAACTGCAAAGAAATTTCTGTGAGGCGCGGAGCGCTTGCAGTTAGGGCGATCTAGCAGCAGCAGGACGATAGGCGCAATACTACATTTTAATATAAATTTAATTATGTATGTATGTCAATAATAAATTGTAAAATATTTTATTATTTAATTTCACAAACCTACGCCGAATCAACCTGTCTATGGTTTAGAACTCCGAACGAATGACGGATCATCAATCTTTTATTTATTCCTGTAGTGAATGCGTTTCTTAATCGCACTATTTGTGATCCCAAGATGAGATAGAGAATACTAAGTACTTGAAGACTACGTTGATTTCTATCGTCACTTTTGCATTTTTTCTATCTTCAATTTGATAAATCACAAATATGTTTAACACAGTTCATTACAGTATCTTTCAGATTTTTAACTTTTCTTGATTAATGATTTGTTTAAAGTTATGACGACTAGGAATACATAAATTTCTTTAATTTTTTTAATGTGAAGAGAGAGAGAGAGAATTTCAACGATTACCGAACATCGGTTAGGTGAAATTAATTTTGTATATTGTTTTAATTGTTTAGGTATGAAATAATTTTTGTATGCTTAAAGTGAAATTTGAGGATATTTGAATCTATTGGACGACGGTAGGACAAATTGTGTAAATGGAGGAGGGTTGGGAATTCTAGCTTAAAGGGGCTGTTAGTATAGAGAAATATTCCAAGTTATACTTTCATGAAATTAATTGATTTTTAAATTCTGCCAGAATTTATAGAAGCTAACCCTACTCCAAAAACGTAATAGACTTTAATTTCCATGTATATATATCTGGGAAGTCATCAATCGTTAAACCAAAATTCACAAAAATCAGAAATGGGACTTTATTTAATTTCAAAGATATCGTCCAAAAAGGAAACATTCGAATGGCCTTCGCGCGACATCTACATTTTCATTCGGAAAACCACTCCCACATATTTAATGTATGAGCGATTTATTAAATGCATATTAAATGTTTTTGTTGATTCTTTCTTTTTTAAATAAAACTTCGAGTGGGTTTTATGTTTTTATAAATAAATTTTTTTCATCTCAAAATACACAAGGCTAGCAGACATTTTTTTTTTTTTTTTGAAATATTACCAATGTAAATAAATAATTTCAAAAACAATTTAAGATTAAATATTAGATCTAAAACACGCAAGCAATGCAAATGAATGGCGAATGGCTTCACTTTTTTCGGCTCGTTTCCACTCCATATTCGTTCGTTCCTCCGAGTAGTAAGCTGAAAAGCAATCTCCCATACAAATTTACTTTTGAATAGCTCAATTTGCACAGGCCCTGAATAGCTCAATTTGCACAGGCCCTGAATAGCTGAGTTTGCACACGCACTCAGTTCAGTTCATTTTTGCGACTTGATTTTGAGTAGGCCATTCTATACTTCGACGTCGTGAAAGCAGTCCTATTAATATTGTGCAATTGTTTTTGCCAAGCAGAAAATATCTAAGTAGCAGTAGTGATTGTTTAATTTAATAAATAAATAAAATGGGAAAAAAGAAGGGGAAGGGGCCTGGAGCTGGAGGTAATGATATAAATAATAATAAAAAAATAATAAAATAATATTAAAAAAAAAATCCTTCCCAAGGGCAAGCAGCAGACACTTCGTAACCTCAACAGCAAGGAAAAAAGCAACCAAAGAGGGGCAAGGATCTGGGGATTCGGGATCAGCTCCAAGCATACCTCAGCCTCAGCCTCAGCCGACAAAAAAACACACTTCAGGACTTTGAGGCGGTATAGAGGCACAAAAACAAGAACAGCAACCACAAAAGCATGGCGGACCCCAACAAGTTCCACCACGTGGCCCTCCATTGCAGGGTCCTCCAGGTTTTGCCCAGCAAGGCCCCCCGAGGTGGTCCACAACATCAGGGCTGAGGAGGACCTCCAGGTGGTCCTCCGCAACAACAAGGCGCCTGGGGTGGACCCCAGCAACAACAACATCAAAGCCGAGGAGGACCTCCAGGTTGTGCTTCACATCAACCACAAGGCACCCAACGAGGTGACCCACACCCACACCAACAAAGCCGGGGTGGTACACCACAAAAACAGCAGCAACCGAGAGACTTAGAAGTGCGAAAGGAACTACCGCTTCCGAGAGCGATGGCGAAAATGAAAATTGACGAATTTAAACCCTCCAATATTCCTGTTCAAGCAGGGAGTCGGGGCAAGAAAATTACTATTGAATCTAATTATTTATATCTCAATATTAATCCAAATAATTAGATTCAATAGTAATTTTCTTGCCCCGACTCCCTGCTCCCGGTTCTTATCCTGCTGCAGTTCATCGATGTTGAATTTGGAATCATCACGGATTAGACAATACTTGGAAGGCTCTCCAGCGTACTAAGCCCATTTGGCCGCTGCTAGAGGACGGGTCTGTATCGAAGGAATGAACTGTGACTTAAACAATCTGGATTTTGAAAACGAGCAACGAACCATTAAAGCAGAAATATTTAGAGATAAACCAATGTTTTTCGTTTAGTGTTCAGCCCGAGCATGTTATTTTAATATGTATTAACTGTTTGAAATAATAAATATGAATTTAAGGTCTTTGGACCAACAAATATTTGAATTTGAATAAATTATTTTTTTTAATCTCTTATTTAAAAAAACAAAAAATATTCTACATAAGATTTCGAACATTTCTAAGCAAATTTTTTTTGAGCTGTAGGTGCTCCCTTAAGTTTAATGAATAACAATTATTTTTATATTTATGAAGTTGTCAGATCTGCTTGAAATTATAATGTGTATCATCATTAACACTTTAGAAAGAATTAAAAGCATTGAATTAATAACATTTGTTACGCATATTTGTGAAATCATTTTTTGATCTTCATTTTAGATTTTAAAAATCAGGAAAGTTTTTGATTTTTAATTTTAAGGAGAAAGAGGTGCACAGTTCAACATCTTTAGGATTGTTAAGGACGGTCTCCTGGTGTTAGAGGAGACGCTTAGCGACCTAGAGGTGCCCAGGAGGCCTTGTGCGGAAGTTTTCCGCAGCTTTCCCCAAAAGAAACCCGCGGGAAACTCTTGTGGCATGCAAACGGCTCCGATCGGGGCGGTCCAGGATCCGCTCCAACCAGAGGGGGAGGCGAGGAAGGGGAGAAAAGAGGATGCCAGCATCCACATGGACCAGGATGAGGTGGTCCGAAGGGGGCAAGAAGGCCATGGTTGGGGCAAAGATTGAGCAGAAGAAAGAGGCGAAGAAGAAAAATAAAGGGAAGAAGACGAAGGAGGCTACCGTAAAATCATTTCAGTTACCCTTGACTTCATTTAATTTTTTCATTTAAAGTGTTAACATAATTCGATTAGAAAAATCAAATCGAAATATTTTGAAGTTTTTTGTAAAAAAACGAATCGAAATCAAAGGTAGGAATTTCAACTGAAAAGGAGAACATGGTCGTTTATTAAGGAATTTTAAGTAAGTCCTTTTTGATCCAATTCGAACGGATTCAGAAATAGGACCTTTTCGATTCTTTCAATTAAACAATTTCCTTGAAATAACTCGAGAACTCCAGTCTTCTCAAAACGTTCAGTTTATAATTAATTTTAACCAACCCATTCGACAAACAACAAAAGACTTTAACTGTTTTCAAGCCTCTTTTATTGGTAATGTTTATTTCACGTATAACATTCAGAATCAGCTTCATCATTACATTATTAATTGTTTTTAATAATAGTAGTTCTTTAGGGTACAACTAGTCTGTAGTATTCGGTTACTGGTGACTCTAGAGTATAATTTTTATTTTGCTGACGTGTTTCTATTGAGGTTCTCGATAAACTAATTGCTTAAACGATAGCTATTTTTTTTTTTTCAATATTAGAGTAATAATAAATACGCGTTAACGGCTAGAAATTGAGAAACAGACAAATATTAACAGAAAACAATGGATTATTCAATCACTTAAACGAACAAAAGATTACATTCTAAAAATTTTCTTGCTTTTCGTAAAACGAAACAATTTTGATAACGAAAAGTCTTTTTTTAATACTAATAATCGATATAGTAACACAGATGAGTTGCCAATAAAATATCATTTTGCTCCTGCTCATTTTTTTTTTCAACGATTTCAAATTGTTGAATTGGGCCTTCTTGCATGGCCTGGTGTGAGCTGGAGTATATACAGCACTATTTTTCAATTTTGGGTTAAAAAGGTTTTCTAAATCATGGGGATAGATTAATTATGATTGTGTTGATGATTTTTTTTTTTGTGGTAACAAACCCAGGTGCTGTTTAAAATACACCCTTTAAATCCAAATGGGTCTGAGAGCTTCGCGTAAAAAAATTTGTTTGGACGCATAAATATTGCAAAAAATCATGAAATTAATTTCGTTGTGGCAAACGGAATATTTGAGAAGGTAGCTAGCTTGCGCCGACTCAAAAAATTCTCAGTGGCGACAACTGAAAGTCCTAGAGCTGTTGCTAATAATACCTTAAAGTAGAAGTTCATTTGAAGTAGTAGAAATGGTTGAACGAAAGTGGTGAAGAACTGCGGTGAAATTGTGGCCGGCGAGATTGCTGCTGATGATGGTGGTGGTGTTGAATTCATGTTGGTGGGATCTTTAGCTCTTCTCAGTGGTTTGTATGACGATGAGATTTCCTTGTTGCTATAGACAATCACTGCTGGCGATGATAAAGATAATGGTGATGGAGATGAAATTGCGCCCAAGGGTTTCCTTCGAAATGCCTTGCGGTGACGGTGATGCAAATGGTACTGGTAAAATACATTGAAGCACACAATGACGACGTTCATTATCTCGGTGATACCAATAAAATCGGCATTAAAGTAGTCTTTACGATTTTTGTTCATTACATGAATGTTAAATTTACTCAATTGTTGCCCAATAAAATATTTGAATTTTATATTGTGTCCGCGTCGCTGAAGATCTCCGACCGTATGATGTTGGTGTATATGATTAAAATGCAGAAAATTTTCCATATTCGGATTTTCTCTGTGCTGTTCTAAAAAATTCATTAAATAATAAATTTCAAATTGCTTTTCTTCTTCGACGGCGGCACACATTAAATACTTTTTCTTGTGGCCCTCTAGTTATTTTTTCTTTTGTGCCTTCTCGGCAGCTTTTGTGACTTTACCAGAAGTGGTCTCCTTAAAGTTCACCGATTTTATGACCCCAACGGCGACAGTTTGTCTCATATCGCGCACAGCAAAACGACCAAGCGGCGGAAACTCTTGGAAACTTTCGACACATAGCGGCTTAGTTGGCACCAAATTAATTATGGCTGCATCACCTGATTTTATCGATTTTGGATCAATTTCCGTAGTTTTACCAGTACGACGATCGCATTTCTCCTTAATTTCAGCAAATTTGCAAGCAATATGAGCTGTGTGACAATCAAGTACTGGAGTGTAGCCGTTAGCAATTTGCCCAGGATGGTTGAGAACGATTACCTAGGAAAAAATTAGATGTTTTTTTTTGTTTTTTTAAACGGTCACGTGCACTAAGTTTTGTATTTCTTCACAAAAATAAATTTCAACATTTTTAAAAGTTTCACGGTTCAGGCAAAAATCTTTTAGCTTCATTTTCACTAAGAGATAATAAAGTTTTTTCTGAACCGCTTAAGTATGCAACCCTAAATACGAGGTGCAAAATTGTAATAAATCGCATTTATACCTGAGCCGTGAAGTCAGCAGCACCCCTTGGTGGGCAATTCTTAGAATCTCCGGCAACATATCCGCGACGTAATTCCTTAACGGAGACGTTCTTAACGTTGAATCCAACATTATCGCCAGGTAAAGCTTCTGAGAGCGCCTCATGATGCATTTCAACGGATTTTACCTCAGTTGTAAGGTTGACCGGAGCAAAGTTTACAACCATTCCTATAAATAAAGAAAAAAAATATTTTAATACAAATAAAATGGATATTTCATTTTAAATTTACCTGGTTTCAAAATGCCGGTTTCAACACGTCCAACTGGCACAGTACCAATACCGCCAATTTTGTAGACATCCTGCAAAGGCAAACGAAGAGGTTTATCAGTTGGACGCTGCGGTGGCATGATAGCGTCCAATGCATCAATTAAAGTCTTCCCTTCGACTTTGCCCTCCTTGCGCTCAATAGTCCATCCCTTGAACCATGGCATTTTCTCGGATGGTTCCAACATATTATCACCGTGCCATCCAGAGATGGGTACAAATGCTACTGAAGCTGGATTGTAGCCGATCTTCTTAATATACGAAGATACTTCCTTTTTAATTTCTTCGTATCTTGGCTCACTGTATTGTGGATCAGTTGAATCCATTTTATTAACACCAACAATTAATTGTTTTACACCAAGTGTAAAAGCAAGCAGTGCATGTTCTCTGGTTTGCCCATTCTTCGAGATACCAGCTTCAAATTCACCAGTACCAGCGGCAACAATGAGAACAGCACAATCAGCCTGCGATGTTCCGGTAATCATGTTTTTAATGAAATCCCTATGTCCAGGCGCATCAATAATAGTCACATAATACTTAGCTGTTTCAAATTTCCATAGTGCAATATCAATGGTGATACCCCTCTCACGTTCAGCCTTTAGTTTGTCTAGTACCCAGGCGTATTTAAAGGAGCCCTTTCCCATTTCTTGGGCTTCCTTTTCAAATTTTTCGATGGTACGTTTATCAATGCCGCCACATTTGTAAATCAAATGGCCGGTGGTAGTCGATTTTCCAGAATCGACGTGGCCAATGACAACAATATTAATATGAGTCTTTTCTTTTCCCATTTTTGATTATGGGTGTCTTTCTAATTCAAATTATTCAAAAACTTAAAAGAAATCAATCAAAGGAGGCAGGATTCTTTGCTTGTAGCGTATGGTATTTTCTCTTCTTTTTGTGTGCGGTTGAAAATCAATTCGGCTCTGTTGGAAGAAAATATAATTTCGTTATTAATTAGTAAGGCTTTTTCCTAGGGACTGAAAAAAGTTAAAGGTTAAGGTCGGGATTATTGATAGCAAAATATTTTTGGGGTTAAAATTAGCCCCAATGGATTTTATAGGACTCTGCCACAGGAGAGTCAAAAGTTGCTATTTGCATTCTTCAGTATACTTGTGGGACTGAAAGAAAGAAAGCCTTAAGAAAATCCCTTTAGTGCAGCGTAAGCCTAACCAAAGGTAAAGGTAGAAAAAAAAACCGTATAAACTCCACCCTTTCGTTTTACAGCTCTGAGGAGGCACACTTCACACACATGTTTCTTATTTTTGCCCTATTTTTTCTTTACACACGAGCTTTCTAAATATATTAAAATCAAACGAACCATTTCACCTGGAACCCAATGATTTTCTCCCACAGGAAATATGACGTGAAAAAAACATAATGCCAATCAATGAAAATTTGTCTACACACGGAAATTACAAAAAAAAAAAAAAGGAAAAAAAAAGAAAATCGTGCGAAACCGTTTAACGCAAGAAACGCAGTTTTTTCTTATTTTATGTACATTTTGATTTATTGGAATTTTCACGATTAACCATTTACCGTTTATTCGAATTAAAGAAAATGTTTTTTATTTTTTAATTTTATTTCTCTGATGCCGGAAAGTTAAAATTTAATCTCACTGCCATTTTCACCGGCTCGTTATTAAACTTTTACGAAAATTATTATTAAAAAAAAAAAAAAAAAAAAAAATCCGTAAATTAAAACCGTTTTTCTATTTTAATTTTCCCTTACCTGATGCCTTTGAATTAAATTGGATCTAATTAAATTTATGTTTGGTTAAAATACACCGAGATATTTCGCACTTTATTTCCACAGACAACCTTCCACATCACCTTTTCAAAATCGAATGGCGGCCGAACGTGCCAGAGCCAGTCACCCGCCGCCGAGTCATCTTCGTCCTCGTTATTGATTAATAATAATTTCGGTTCGGGAGCTTTCGGGTCGGTCGGCTCCCAGCTCTTGTGACGTCGTCCCCGACGGTAGAATGTGGGGGGGCGAAGGTTTTTTTTTTGATTTTCTTTTATTTTTTTTTTATTTTTTAATTAAACACGAACCGGTAGCATTAGTACTTTTCAAAATTTTATTTTTTAATTTAAAACAACCTATAATTTCGTCGAGAAAAATCCTCGCGGGGATTTTAAATTGCGTGAAGGCAGGCTACGGTGACTTCAAAGATTTCGAACTTATTTTCAGACACTTTTTCTAAATTTCACAATTTTACCGAGTCAACGATAAAAAAAAAACGCGCACAATAACACAAAATTCTATCCCATTTCGGAAAAAAAAACTAACCGTTTTATTGCTAATAGTTGTAAAAAAATGAAATAATCCACTGGGCTCTAAAATTATGCCGGTTGTGTGAAAGATCATGGAATGGAAAAAAAAATTTTTTTATTACCAAATTTTTTCCCGAATTAACGTCCAATCGCCGGAAATAAGGAATTCAAAATTCTTCACAAAATTCACGGTATCGTTTAGGCACAATTTAAATTTTTGATGATAAAAATTTCCATGATTTTTCACTGATTTTTACTTGGACGAATTGAAATTGTGTTCCACTTACCACGAGCACAAAAGATTGAAAGACAGATTTTCTCCCGACGGAAATGCACATGCGCTGCGCATATCACCGAGTTGCTGCGTTTAGGCAGTTTTTTTTTTTGTATTAGTTCTTCTTCTTGTTCTATGTCGACTTGCCTTTGTATTTATAATTTTCTTTATATTTTGCACACACGCGACTTTCTAGTTGGGGGCCTTTTTTTTTGTATGCAACCGATGGTGAAATTAAATTGAAGGGGGTAGCAAAATATTTACTGCGCAGGCCCCGTACACCGGCCACCAGATTTTATGGTGAACCAGGACAGCGGCGGGGGGCCACCTCAGCGGCCCGCCCCTTATTTGCCCGTCGTTCTCATCGCCTTGTCGTGTGTGCAGAAAAACTTTAATTAGCAGCTGACATTTGCGACATGAGCCTTTTACCTATTTCTATTTATGTCGAATAATGAATTGTTTGCGAGGAGCTTCCTCAAATCAGCGGAAGTTGGGTAATTTCCGTTTTTAAGCAAAATTCGAAGAAATTCAACAAAAAAAAAATAATAACCGTTAAACTTTTCACCTCCATGAGGTGACTTCCGGTTTTTTTCCGATTTTGAGTGCTGCCAGGCGGCACCTGAGCTTGAAAGCCGAATCGACCTGAGAATTTTCAGCTTCACACGTCCGTCCCAGGAAGCTTTGAACCAAGATGGGGAAAGTGTGAAAAGCTCCGAACACAACATAAAAAAATTGACAACTCAATTCGTCTTGGAGAAACGAACTAATCCAAAAGTGGTCATTTTCGATTAGGTTTGTCGTAATTTCGAAAAAATCAGAAAACAAAAATCTAGACACTTCCGATTTCGACACTTTTAAATCGGAGGTTAAAATCGAAGATCGAAGCTCACGAACTACGCGGCAGACCGGTGCCAGCACGAAGAATCCCGATTACTATTTTATTTGGTTAATTTGATTTTTTAAAGAAAATTTGAAGATTTGATTATGTAGATGTACTATTTTATTGTTAACTGAAATTAAAGAGACTGAATAATGTTTAGGTTTGTCCGAGTAGCGAGTAGTGTATTCTTAATATTTTTTTTTTAATTTCTCAAATATCCAAAGATTAACTTATATGTTCTTATATGTATAACACAAATATTGT
This sequence comes from Machimus atricapillus, assembly GCA_933228815.1. NCBI lineage: Eukaryota > Metazoa > Arthropoda > Insecta > Diptera > Asilidae > Machimus > Machimus atricapillus. The sequence goes on from OW121785.1 coordinate 13,521,117, forward strand.
TCGTATAATAGTATAGGATATTTCAAATAAAAATTATATTTAGTCTACTAGCAAACAATTTATTGCACTTTACACGCATTTATAAAAAAAAATCGAGAACTTTTATTCTTTGGGTTGCTAAAATATTATAAAAAACTTTTAAGCATCAAAATGTCGCGTTTTCCATCGTTTCCGTTGAAGTAAGCTAAAATTGCCGTAAGATACAAAATTATCACTTACAAAAGGAATGTAGAATGCCCGGAAAAATTTATGAGATCTTTCCGGAATAAGAAATGGAAGGCTTTTTAAAACATTCCACTCCTTCGTTCTGGCAGCATAATTCGGTTCAAGTTCGGTAAACCGTCCCGTGTCCAAATCGAGTAAAAAATTACACATCTGGTAGTCAAAGTACATGTAGTCCTCCTCCCGGTTCATATCGTTGAAGTAAGGATGGATTATCGAAGTCGCAGCTTCTCCTTCAGAGTAGTACGCTGGCAGAATGCCCTTAAATTCCGACTTCAGAAAGCGGACCTTGAAATTCTTCGATGGGAGGAAAAAACTGCTGGGAAAACGATACCAATCCTTTCCTATGCAGACATTGTAGGTCTTATCGTTCTTAAATTGTGTAGAATGCTTAAACTCATTTAGCTCCAGTAAGAGGTCCATTGGAGCATGATAGTTTCGATATAGTGCGAAAATCCTAGATAATCCCAAAATAGAGCTGACCAGCATCACCATAAGAGCAATAAACATTGTGTGGTCTAAGTAGTGGGAACCATTTTCAACTTTTAAAAATGTATCCTTAAAGCGGAAAAACAACTTCTGGACAACATCGACTGTAATTGCTCCGCAGAGGCTGATGAAGGGATAAATTGGGTATAGAAACCTCTCCTCTTTGTGAGGCTGTAGGAAAAATACGCCCATCCAAATGTAGAATGCTGCGAGGCTCAGGTAGTGCGGATAGTTGAGAGTGCTTTTCGATTTTGAAGGTACAAAAAAGTAGTCAACAATTAGCATTATGGGTGCTAATAGGGCGAAAATCTGCAGAAATAGAAAAGTTTTTAAATTCGCAAACTACACTCTAAATAAAAGGATTTCAAATAGGAAATAAATTACATACCCAAACGATGTTGAAGTTAAGAAATCCGTTCATTAGATAAAACGTATAATCCTCCGTTCCGTATAAATTGGGGCCATGATCTGTAAATACGTTGTATAAAATAATATTAAGTGGAGCAATGGTGATGCGGCCAAAGAAGCTCGAATCGATTACAATCATCGGAATAAGAATTGTAGCTGCTGAGATAACTGCCCACAGAACGAATGTTTGAAAGAGTCTCTTTCTTACAAGCATATCGTAGGCGATTGGAAGTCCGACAAGAGCTGCAAAAGGCCATCCCAAGAGAGCAGAGATCGCAATAAAGAATACCGCTAGTCTATATTTTTGGTGCCACCAGGCAGCGCATGCAGCTCCTCCAAAATACATCGAAAATGAGCTCGGCAGTAAAGCGGTACTGGAAATGAACATGCCGGCGCTGAACAGCTGAAAAATTAGCCAGAGTCGTCCGATATGAATTCCGAATTCGCGACAAATTGCCCTTTTAGAAAGAAATTTTAATATAGCATGAATTTTGAAGGATTTTAGAAGTAATTACTTGTAAAGGTAGCATTCCACGACGGCGCAACCCAGCCCCAAGATGCACCGGACTAGATAGAAAATGATCAGTGGCGAGGGCTGGACGATCTTTTGGTAAACCCACGCGGGGACTCCCTGTGCCATTAAGTAAGTATAGCTTCTGATGGCAAATTTGGGGCTGTACTCCCACGTCTGCATCCCCTGCCCATAAATAATGTAGTGCAGGGGCTCCCAGTAGTTGTAGGTCTCGTCGCAGTCTGTGATGTATGACCAGATTGCACTACAAAATCTAGCGCTCACAAACGCTCTGAAGGCGGTGTCCACGCCCGGGACGACCGCATTTGCCTTGTTGGCGGGGACGGGCTGCCTGAAATTAGCACCAATGTGGGGATAATTATCAAATTTGGACCACAACGAGAGAAAGTCTTCTTACGTGATTTGCCCTTTTGATTGGTTCTGATCTTTGAGAGCCTTTCTCAGTGCCTTCTTGGATGTACCATGCGTACTCTCAGATTTATTCGCGTTTATTTTGTGCTTCGCCGTCGGGGCCATTCTTTACGCAAACAAAACGTAAATAAAAATGTCAAAGAAATGACAGTTATAGACTATGATCAGTGACATATAGAAATGGAACACTCGTTCCATACAAAATTCCTATATAAAAATGGAACACTTTTCATTCCCATTTGCTCACTCATCTGTGAGTTTGAATTCATGATAGTACTTTTTGTTTTAAGATATAATTTGTGTATCAGTACAGAAATTTTTTATTTGAATCATGGTTAATATGGCTTAATCGCCCGGACCAATAAGTCACCTTAAGGTGCACTGCATTTGTTAATGCAGTAACCCAAAAAACAACAACAACAACAACAATATTTGTTTAAACTTGAAACTTGAGCGAGAGATTGAGCTTGAGCGTTGGTTAATCAATTATAAATAACTTTAGTACTTTGCTTGATCATCATGTTTTTTATGTTACGCATAGAAACAACTGCGAGATTAAATCTAGATTAGTTGTATAGTTCGATTGGGTAATGAGCAGGTTTTAAGTAAAAATTATATAAAAGTAAAACATCCCCAATCGCACATAAAGCGTTGTCATCAATAATATTCATAACTTGTTTCAGACCACTGACATACATATATACAATAGGACTGGGCTGGCAATCGACTTATGAAAACTTTTTAAAAAAAAATTCTTAGGAAAAAACAGCTCTGAAATTCGCTTTTCGTTGACAATTACTTACTTTTCATTTGAATTTCAAATATAGAATTTATGAAATTAAATGGAAACGAACAATGAGCAATAAAAGGCTGCTTTTTTTTTCAATTTTAAATATAATCGAAAAATGTTCGAAAAGGAAAAGTATTCGAAAAGTTGATTTGGCACACGCCCTTAGTAACCTTTGGCTTCAATTAATTTTTTCGTTCAAAGTTTAAAATAATTCGATTAAGAAAAATCGAAATACTTTGAAGTTTTCGAGGAACAACTAATTGAAACAAAGGTAAGTGAAATGAATTTGTTATAATTTTAAGAATTTTATTAAGGAATTTCAATTTAAAAGGAGCTTCATTTCAATTGGAATACATTATTATTATTTATTTTCAGGCAAAAAATCGGAATACAAAACATACAGTAGGCGATAAATTTCGAAAGAGTAGTTTTAAGTTTTAATTTGGATAGTAGGCCAGAATTTTTCATTGTGGTAACGCCCAAATAATTTGCTTATTAAATTTAGTTGCTGCCGCCATAGTGATTGTTGAAAAATATTTTATTTTTGCGTGTATGCGCGTGAACTGCAGAAATTGCTGGAAAATTAGAAGTCCAACTCAAGATTATGCAGGAAGAAAATGAAGCGTTGCGAAGAAGCTTCGAAAATTCTTCGAAAGATCGAAATGATCTGTTTAGTAAATGCAAAACTTACGAGGAGACATTGGCAAAAAAGGCTGAAGATAGTGTTGCGAAATTAGAAAACGACCTCAAACTCCTCCATCAAGAAAATGAAACACTACGCCAAAGCATCAAGAATTCATCGAAGGAGTACGATGATTTGTTGAAGAAATGTAAAAACCAGGAAGATATGTACACTAAACAAATTGAGGATTTACATAGTTTGAGGAAAAAATCAGATATTCAGCACGGTAGAGTAAAAATTAAACTCACTGATGTCACGATTGAACTGAAAAAGTCTGAAATGGTTTTAGCCGATACGGTGAAAGAGTACGAACAAAAATTATTGGACCTTACCAAATACTGCGAAAAAGTACAATCCGAACAGGAAAATAAGGATGATAAGAACTACAATTTACAACTACAAGAATTGTGGGACAAGTTACATAAATCAAAAGAAGATTATGAGAAGAGTCAAAAGCACTTGTCCACTATGCAGGAAGATTTTAACAAACAAAGCATTATGCTGGAGAACGCAAAAAAGGAGTTGGAGGCATTCCGCTGCGAAAAATCGGGTCAAATTCGGGCTAAATCTGATGTTGAAAAAGTACAGATCAAACTTCGAACAGCAAAAAAGGATCTTCTGAGACGTACGGAGGAAAATGAGATCCTGCAATCTAGACTAGCACTGAAAGAAACTGAAAACGCTGATTTACTGGTTGAAATGCGAGAGCTAAATGAAGCCTTAAAGTGTCGCGGTGATGCCATATCCCGACAACAGGACAAAATCTCAGACCTTGAAAAAAAATTGAAAATCGCTAATGAGAAACAATCAAAAGCCGATGTGTATCTTACTGAAAAAGATGAGGTTATTGCCCAAAAAAACATTGAAATAACAAATATCACAAAGGAAATATATGATGCTAAGAAACAAATTCGAGAAAATGAGGAAATCATCAAAAGCCTTAACGATGAAATAGCTTCAATCAGAGATCGTGCCACAGATATTCAAAGCGATGTGTTATCTACTTCAACTATCTCAAAAGCTGATGAATCCTCTAGGATGCGAGAAGTTGATGAATGCTTTGAGGAAAAATACAATATACTTCGTTCCTTGGCTATTAAACTTAAGAAAAAAGTCCAAGAGCAGGCAAATCTAATATCGGTGCTGGAGAGCGATAATAGGAAAAATTTTGATGAAAAGAATAAAATTCGAACAAAACTTGGATCGATTAATCTTCAAGTGAAAAATCTTCAAGCCTTACAAAACGAGAATGATAAACTTTTAGATGAAATTGAAAAGATTAAAAAGGAGAAATTTAATGCTGAGAAGCAAATAAAAGATTTGTCAGATAAAATTCAAAATTTAAGCGATTCCGGAGTTAGTTCGAAACAGAAAACGGAGAATGTTATTCAGGAGTATCAAAATCAGATTAAGGTTCTGAAGCAAGAGAAGGACAGCTTTAATTTAATTAAGAAGGAGTGGGAAAAAGAGCGTGACAATTTTAAAGCAGAACTTGTTCACAAAGATTGGGAAATTAGCTCCCTTCGGCAGGAAATTGATAAAAATAAAATAGAACTGGAGAAATATAAAGCAGCTAGTAAACAGAGCAGTGTACTTAATCTGGAAATTGAAGCCTATGAAAAGTCGTTGAGTGACGCTACGCAAAATTTAAAGACTAAAGAGGCCCTAACCAAAGATGTAAGTTATTTCAGATCGTTCAAATGACTGAGGGTTTAGGCATTGCTGCGAAAGGAGATATTCAGCTTTAGCTACGTATGGCTGAATAGCCTTCATTTGCGGCAAAATGGATAATATTAAAGCAGGATTTACATTAATACATTTCTAAAAAATTTCTTTCACTGTTATAGTTACACGAAAGTATTAAAAATAAAGATGAATCCCTCGAATCGATAAAAAAAGAGATAAAATTGCTGGAAGAGAACTTAGAATCAGAGCGGACTCATTCTTCAGGTAATATTAACGTTACAATAAAATAAATGTAGTAATATTAAATTTTATCAATTTATTATCAAACCTTCCTCTAAAATTGTTTAGAGTTGAAACAGCAAATAGATATTCAGCAGAAAAAATTTAAAGAAAGTGAACACGAAAAATCAAAATTACGTGAACGTCTTCAAGACTTAACATCTGAATCCGAATCATCGAAGTCTCAGGTAGATGAATTACGGTTACAATTATCTGAGCTAGTTAGCGCGAAGGATAAATTGACAAATACATTCCAAAAAGAGAAGGAAACGCTTTACAGACAGGTAGTTAGTCTTGAAGAAAGTTTAGCCAATACCACTGCCAAGCTAAAGGCAACTGAATGCGAAGTGGAAGATGCAAAGACTGAATATGCTAATTACAAGGTTCGAGCTCAATCAATCCTCCGCCAAAATCAGACAAAAGAAACAAGCCGGGAAAGGGAGCTGGAAGAGGAAATTACTGCTATGCGATCTACTGTAGAAACTTTAAATCTTGAGATCACTGCTGGAAAGGAAGCAGCAGCAGCTAGCGAACGAAAAATTGAAGAATTCCGGCAAGACAATGAACGGATTCAGAAACGATGCAAGGAATTAATGCAGCTCCTCGAGGAGTCTCGACTGCAAAATGAGGCTATCTTAGAAGATAACAGGAAGCAAAGTCGGGAATATCAAGAGTCGTTAAAATCACATCGGCTTCAAATTGATGCAATCAACAGTTGCTACAAGAAACAAGTTGAAGAGTTGGAAGAAAAGCATGCCACAGAGTTGGACGAATTAAAAAAGATTGGCAGTAATGCTTCTAAAGAAATTAAACTTGTCTCGCGCGTTGCTCCATTCGGAGGACCTAAAACTTCTGATGAACAAAAAATTGACTTGATATTAATGGAACGAGAGGATGCAGAAGAAGAGGTTCGGAGGCATGAGCGTGCCGTCGAACGTGAGTAGCATATTCAAAATTCAGAGTATTTGAAAAATGTTGTTCTTAAGGTAAAAACAACTTTGGTACTTTAAAGAACTTGTGGAAGTAAAATGATATTCCTTTTAATTTCAGTTCTTAACACTTGCCAGTGGAGATGAAAGATCTCGACTAGTGCCTGTTCTAAACACCATCCTCAAATTGAGTCCAGAGGAAACTCAAACATTGCAAAATGTTGCTAAAGGTTAGGATAGGATGCGATAATTAAAAATCAATTTAATTTTGTTCATTTCAAGGTGCCGATTTAATACAGCGAGGGTGGGGAAGCTACCTCCCAATATGGTCCAATCATCGAGGGCATTCGATAGTTTTAAATTCCTTTTTATTCTTTGGTTTTACGATGTTATTATTATGGCAATATTATGTACTTTGGTGATATTTTCAATAATTATACAAAATCTAGAAATATGCATTTTATTTAGCATTTAGCTCACACAGTCCATTCTAGTTTAATTTTTGTCTTGGGCCCGATTGTGTAATTCTTTCGAATCGAATCGAAAGGAGCTTACAAAAGCCATTTTGGATAAAAACTCCTTAATAAAGTTACTAAAATTTTAAGCTTCTTTCAATTCGATTCAAACGGATTACACAATCGGGCCCCTTGAAGTAAAAACAAGAATTTTTATTTTAAAGTAGTTAATATATTTTTGCCTTTGTTATTTGTTATCGGCTCTAACTTTTATTCAATACACTATATTCTGATATATGTAAAGTAAATTAAGTCTCGGATTTCTTACTTTTTAGAATATTACGTACGAATTCCTTACGGATATTACAAGAAGGAATTAAGAGCAAAAAAATTCGGTAGAGCCCGTTCTACTTGTTGTTTTCTTCACTTTTTTGTATCTTACAATTATTGTCTACGTACCTCCTACAAAGCGAAAATCATTTTTCAACTTTTGATTGCGTAGAGAGAGAAATATTAATTTTTTTGTGTTATTTTCCCCATCAAGAACTTTATAATGAACAATGGCTTTGATTTAATAATAATTTGAACTTCTAAATTATATTTTAGGTCTATTTTAAACTTAATTTACGAAAATATGAATAAAAACATGATACAAGTAAATAAAAATTAATTCACTATAACATATCCCTTAAATATTCTATGATATCAACAAAAATTTTATCACAGACGAGTTCTATAAAGGACCACGGTACTCCGCGTTTATTTCGGATAATAGATTTTTTATATTTAAGTCCCATTGCATTCAGGATGAGCTCGACCTTAGTTTTGCTGCATTGAATTGTACAATCATTGAGTATTTTCCAAGCAGCTTCTTTTATGTCTGGTGGCATATCCTTAAAGTAATTGTGCCGATTTTGCAAACACATATCGGTCGATGATTTGTTAGTGATTTCGCGATATTTTTTAATTTGCATTTTCTTATCGACATCAACTACATTGTTTGGTGGTGTAAGCTAAAAATTATATAATTTATTTAGACTAAAAATTGAGCTGATGTAGGATAAAATTTTACATTTTTGACAACATTGAAGACCTTCTGAGCGGCCAATTGCTTAGCGGCTGACTTCGATATTCCGGTTGCTTCAGCTACGATTGATCCAACTCGGCAAAGGGCCGTAAATATGCGAGAATTTATGAATTAATTTAAAATCAGAGACGGTATAGTGCGGTGGAGGAGCGTTTTTTCTCTGGCAATATTCATTTAAGGCGGTTATTGGTGTCTTAAGTTCCGACATTTTTATCAAATTAAATTGACTGGACACTTTATTAATGTTACTGCACTGACTTCACGGCATAAACTGCTTCTAAGTTTTCATGAGGCTTCCAGTGACGTGGAGCCCCAGCATTTGCTGCTGTGGTGGCTGATAAAGCATTTTTTCGATGTGTGTTGCCCATGATTTCTTTTTGCATGGATTATTTGAAGAACTGGTTGATAGTAGACGTGATCAGAACTGCTTGAGTCGGTTTGAGTGCTGGTTATATTTCTTGTAAAGGGAAATCCCCCGAAATTAAAACTCGAGAAATGATTCATTCTTGCTAAGTAAACATATTTGTTTACACTTGAAACTTGAGCGTGAGGTTGAGCTTGAGCGTTGGTTAATCAATTCATCATATCATCATCATGTTTTTTATGTTACGCATAGAAACAACTGCGAGATTAAATCTAGATTAGTTTTATAGTTCGATTGCGTAAGGAGTAGGTTTTAAGTAAAAATTATATAAAAGTAAAACATCCCCAATCGCACATAAAGCGTTGTCATCAATAATATTCATAACTTGTTATTTATACAAACCTTATGGGACAGTTTTACGACTCCAGATACGTTTGCTAGGTTTAGCTCGCTCCAGTCTAGGCGTTCTGCTTTTTGCAGGTGGAGCTCTGGAACACACTGAGCTTGTTGCCACATTCGAAGCGTCTGCCGTATTGCCGCAGACAGAATCAACCGCAGGAACTCTAGTAGGCATTTTGCATACCTCTTCTTCTTCGGAGTCGGAGACATCCAAATTAATATCAATTATTAGATAACACTTTTTAGTTTGGTTCAAAAATACACTCAACTTGTGGAGAACGTAGGCGCGGTCTTGCTTAAAAGGCTTATGAATTCGGACATCATTTGTAAATCTTTCGATCACTGGATCCGATTTCATTAATTTACAAAATGCGGTTAGAAGAGTGTTCTTTGTGACTGTTATTGAGATTGTTTGAAGATCGTCCAGCCCTGATAATATTTTCAAATATTGTGTATCGGCCCGTTGAATTCCTAATGAATAACCAGAAATACGATGTCGCTCTGTTTTCGAAACAGCGTCGCTATCAGGATTCATTGTGGAATCCATTGGCTTCTTACGAGATTCTCTTTTTCCTCGAAGGCACCAATAATGCAAGGCTGTAAACAGTACAAACGCGGCTACCTGTAAAACACGCACGAAGAAGAAATTTTCCTCCATGCATCTGCTATGTTTTTCCGCGATATTTATGTAGTCTGCAGACGTTTCTAAGAAGAGTTCACTACAGTCCTCGCTTTGGAGCTGTTCAGGATAGACTTTAAGATGAGGTAAATTGTTGGCCAACGAAGTAGCCGTCGTCGGGAAAATTAAGACCCGAATATTTTCTATCTGCTGGCCAAGCCATGTCTTGCTTGAATCTTCAGATTTGAATATTAAATTCGTGCAATGATTAATCGCTTGCATAAACCATTCTTTACACGTCGTGTTAAGGACTGCTAAAAATTCCGTTGAACTTGCGGTCAAATTTTCAAATGTGAAAATTCTGCTGCATATTTGGGACATGAACGTATTTTTTTCCTAAAAATTAAAAACGTTGTTTTTGAAAGTATTATTACACGAAAAGTGAATACCCACATTTGGAACGATATCCGAAAACTCTTCTATGGTAAATCGAGCCATTTCTTTAAATAATACACGCTAAATTAAATATTTTCCAAGACACTATGGCGGCAGCAACTAAATTTATTAAGCAAATTATTTGGGCGTTACCAGAATGAAAAATTATGGCCTACTATTCAAATTAAAACTGAAAACTACTCTTTCGAAATTTATCGCCTACTGTATTTTCTGTATTCCGATTTTTTGCCTGAAAATAAATAATAATAATGTATTCCAATTGAAATGAAGCTCCTTTTAAATTGAAATTCCTTAATAAAATTGTTAAAATTATAACAAATTCATTTCACTTACCTTTGTTTCAATTAGTTGTTCCTCAAAAACTTCAAAGTATTTCGATTTTTCTAATCGAATTATTTTAAACTTTGAACGAAAAAATTAATTGAAGCCAAAGGTTACTAAAATGATTTTATGAAAATGTTTAGAATTTTTTTGGAATCGGCTGAATTTTTTTTTTTAAAGTTTTCATAAGTCGATTGCCAGTCCAGTCCTATTGTATATACATATGTGTGTCAGTGGTCATACATTGTTATATAATTAGCTGCGTTTTTTTCATCCGGATCACACTCTGGATAAGCAAGAAATATAAATAACGATCCGGATCAGCACTTCCGAAATAATATAATACAATTTATTTAATTCGTCTTTTTGGGGCGTCCGCCATACTGAATTTAGAACGATATTAAATGTATGTATATATGTACATATACATACCTATGTAACATTGTTATCAGGTTTATATAATTATAAATTTTACCAAATTTCATGTTTTACCGATAACGGGAACTGGTTCAAAATTGACTTGCAAGATTTGGTCTAAACATAAAAACATGTGAAGTTAAATAAAAGCTTTTAAAAATACTGTATTTTTAAAAATACTGTATTTTTAAAAATGTTCCAAAAATTCCATTCTGCTCCCAGTTTGCTATGGAATTGTAGGCGATAAATTTCCAAAGAGTAGTTTTCAGTTTTAATTTGAATAGTAGGCCAGAATTTTTCATTCTGTTAACGCCCAACTAATTTGCTTAATAAATTTAGTTGCTGCCGCCATAGTGATTGGTGAAAAATATTTTATTTTTGCGTGTATTATTATGTAATATTATTTGGCATTATTCATGATGAGTATTGATGAGTAAATATTGAGTAAGGGATGCAAAAAGTAAATTTAAAAAAATCCAAAAACCCGACTTCGTAAAAAATGAACTTTAAATATAACTGAGAAGAAAAGAACAAGTCCAGTAGTCTCGAATTCTGTTAAATAATATTGAATAGCTGCATCATTGAAATAGTTTCATGATCGATGCACACGTAAAACAAATAATAAATTATAATGCGGAACATAGCGACCCATTATTGGGAAGATTTGAGCCGGTTTCGATTTTTAATGGGCCCCTATGCTCCAATTTATCCTTTTAGATGCCTTTGGATTTGCACCCAATTCCCATACTTAATCATTCAGAAATTCACTTATCAGTTTTCTTGCTCGTTTACCCTGCGACACTACTAATACTTTGAAAATAAGGGATTTTACACGCCGCTGTAGCCGTTCCTTACTAATTTTAAATTCCAAGTTCTGAACATTTATAATTCGCGTTAGAAAATAATAGTTTTTTGGAAAGCACATTAGGATAGTAGATTTTTGGTGTGATTTGGATTTTGCTGCGTTAAGTATGTATATCAAAAGATAAAAATAAAATAGTAATGTGCATACCATGGAAGATTGGAATTTAGTACGATTCATTCTACATATTGCTCTTAAACTGTTGAAATATCCCCTCCCCCCCTACCATACAATTTTTTTTTTGTTTGGATCGATATGTATTTTAGAAGATTTGTTTATCTATTTTTACGAATTTAAACGCATTTTAAGTAGTAGTAGTAGTAGTATTTTTTATTGCCTAAGATAATAATTGTTGCTGTTGTTTGTATTTCTATATCGTGGAACTAAAGGTAAGTGTTATTATATCAAAATGTTTCGTTTTCCTGCTGCTTTGAAACTTATTATTTCTTTAGAAGATGACTACGAAAGTAGAGGAATTAAAAAATTCTAAATCAAGGTGAACATCTTTAAAAAATAATTAAAATTAGAGGAAATAAACAAAATCGTGGAGGAGAAAATCCGAAATGTTAGCAAAAAATTACCACCAATTTTTTTATTAATAGCTTATTCGCCTGGAATTTAACAAAATTCCATTGCCAGTGCAATTTTACCTTGGGATTCCAAAACGCAGGGTAAATGGGAAAATCTAAGCTATTTTTATCTCTGGCGAAATAATGACCAAGTACCTGCCACTTATCGGATCAAACCTTTTATGGACCCTAAGCCATCTTTTACTCAAAACATACATATACATATTCTGGCAAAATTTGATCTTAATCGGCCCAGTAGTTTCGGAGTCTATACAATTCGGAAAAACAACAATTGCTTTTTATATCTTTATATAGATAGTATACTAACAAAAATTACAATATAATGTAAAAGGATATATATGTAAATGCACTTAATTCCGAATTCACTTGCCACATTACGCCGGCTAGATGTTTTGTGGTTTTTGTGTCATTTTCGATGGTAAATTAGGCATAAAATCAGAAGAATTTACAACAAGAGATACAAAAAGACTAATTATAATAATTTAATAACAAAATTTTCGCCCACTAGTTAGAAATTATGTGAAATTAAGTTGTATCTCTTAACGGAATAATCTTAATGTTTGCATTCCTTTTAAGGGACATAAAATAAAAAACCAGAATGAGGCTGAAATTATCAGCTAGTAGCCACAATCATTATGCCACCGATTCTGCACATTGTATTGTACATAAAGGTTAAGTTCTCTTAATCGTTTTGTACAAGTGAATTTTTATAGCAGTTGAGAGATTAAGACTTCTAACTTTTATCCATAATGAAGTGGGTAAAATTGTAGGCAATCGGGATGGTTAATAAAAACTCAGTCAATTTTCTGTTTATTTTTGTGGTTTGGAGTTTTTGTAACCGCGCTAGAGCCTTGCTAGTTTTAACGGGTCAGTCAGCGAGCATGACCCATAAGCAACGTACTGCCAGATCAAAATATTGAACATTTTTCAATAAAATAATTCCTTTTGTATCTTAAGTCCCTTCAAAGGAATGCAAGCATTAAATTACCCCTTTGTAAGATACAATTGAATTTTACACAATTTCTAATTTTTCGATAGAAATTGTGTTATTAAATTATGAAAATTAGTCTTTTCTTATCTCATATTTCAAATTCTTCTTATCTTATGTCTGATTTACGACAAAAATGGCATAAAAACCACAAAAAAAACCTGAGTGGCGTAATATGGCGAATTAATTGTATTTATGTCCTTTTACTGTAACTAAATTAAGTGAAGTATACAGGAAAAACACAAAAGTGCTCTAATTTTTACTTTTGAGTTCTTAAAACAGTTGTTTATCGATATAAATCGCATATCCAGAAGAGAGCATTTCAACGTTTTGCTTAGAATTTTTCAATGAAAAATGTGTTATTCATAAACTTTTCGCCGCGAAATTATTTGAGATTTGAAGCTACTTTCAGGGGAATCAGATTTTAAGCGTGCAGGTTACAAATAAAATTAATATAATTTTTAAATTTGCCGCCTTTTGAAACTCCCTATCTCGGGAACTTTCAAAACGGTGCACCATTTGAGATAGCAAATCGAGTGTTCCATTTCTATATGTCAGTGATCGGAGCAGGCCTTTATAAATAAAAGCATGTCGAGTGTCAAAGTAGTGTCGTAAATATTGTGAAATTTCAGTAATTTCACACGTTAGTGCCGCCACATTTATCATAAAAATAAATTAATATAAAAATGTCTAAAGAGGAAGTAAAGCATATTGACAAAGAGCTAGACCTTTCCAATGCAGGGAGAGGTGTTTGGCTCGTTAAGGTGCCGAAATACATCGCCAACAAGTGGGAAAAGGCCCCCGGTACGATGGACGTAGGCAAATTAAAAATATGCAAAACTCTTGGACAAAAGGCTCAGGTGTCGCTAACACTTTCTGATGCTGTAGTAAACTTAGATCCGAGTGAAAAAATCCCAAAAGAACATCGTCTTGATGTTTCTGTAGTTACAAAACAGACCCTCGGAGTATTTTCGCATGTTGTTCCTGGGAAGTCAGATGAAATTGTTCCAGAGAGCGAAAAATTGTACATGGAGGGAAGAATTGTACAAAAACTCGAATGTAGACCAATTGCGGATAATTGTTATATGCAGCTAAAGCTAGAATCGATTAAAAGAGCTTCGGTGCCTCAGAAAAGACTGCAGACCATCGATAAAATTGTTCAGAACTTCAAGCCTGTAAAAGATCATAAACACAATGTAAGCCCTTAATTTAATATTTATTAAACTAATTTTAATTATGCCATTTCTTTGTCCAGATTGAGTACAAAGAGCGGAAAAAAGCTGAAGGTAAAAAGGCTCGTGACGACAAGAATGCTGTCTTGGATATGCTATTCAACGCTTTTGAAAAACACCAGTATTACAATATAAAGGATCTGGTTAAGATAACGAAGCAGCCTATCGGTTATCTCAAAGAAATTTTAAAGGAGGTGTGCGACTACAACATGAAAAATCCTCACAAAAATATGTGGGAACTCAAGAAAGAGTACCGGCACTATAAAGTCGAGGAGAAGAAGGAGGATAAACCGCCCACAGATAGCGATACCGACTAGCTCTTTACAATAATTTTGTTGTCATTTTTACCAAATTAAGGCGTTTTTATCAGATTAAATGAAATTTGCATGTACGAATCCAAAAATTTTTGTTTACTATATAATTTAGAAAGCAGCCTTAACAACTGCTGAACAGCTGTCGCGCCAAATGACAAACGTTGCAACTGTCAAAGCAGTCTGAGGAAAGTTAAAGTTGGTTTTCTTGGTGACCTGCAAATTAAATTGGTGAAATAGTTTGATTCCGCACATTTTTCTACCCGAATTATGGATGTGGGACAACCGACGACATCAAAGGTAAAAGAAAATTCATGTTATAATGCAGAAAAATTAAATATCGCGCATTTAGGCTAGTGGCGCAAAGAAGGCACCACTCGATGGTCTGAGCAAAGAAGAATTGATCCAGAAATGTAAGGTGCTCCTAGTGCTTGCACAGAAAGCAAAGCAATCTAAAGATGGTATATAAAATTCTACTCCCGTAATCCACTTTGACTATTAAATTCCCCAAATTTTGCAGAGTTTGCTGAGGAAAATAAAATATTGAAGGAGGAGCTTAATAAGTTTGAAACGCAAAAAAATGCTGACAAGAAATCGCTGATGGCTATGAAAGAGATGGTTGACGTGTTGACCGAAAATAAGTTGGCACAAACCATACAAATCACGGATATGGACATGAAAATAACGAAATATCAGAAAACGGTCGATATTTTGACTGTGAAGTGCAGGGGCTTTGAGGAATTGTCCATTGAGAATGAGTCCCTCACAAGGCAGGTTCGACGGCTTGCGGATGAGAATGAGGAGCTTCTTAGTAATTTGGACAACATGGAGAAAAAACTAGAACAGGTTTGTCCTTTTTTATTAACGGATAATTTATTTGGGAAACTAAAAAATTCCCACCCCCAAAAAGGAACTGTCGAACAAAACGAACGATAACACTATTTGTGGTTTTTTTTTTCTTAAATCTGGCTGTACATGAAGCTGTGCATATAATTTTGCACCCGTATGCCATTATTTTGTCCTGAAAGTGTGTGAAAATGTAGTCCGAATTACGTGAAAAGTGTTAGAAGACAAAATTATGTGTATGTGTCCAATGGATAAACGTTTAAATGATAAGATAGTGGATAGTAAGTAAGTAACATTAGCGCGATAGTTGAACATAGTTACGGAATCACTGGTAGGTACCTTAAGGGAAATTAAGATCCAAATAAATATATTATATAATGAATTACACGAAATAACTGGAAAGAATAAAACCCATGGTTAAATTAAGATACCATCCTATGCGAATATTGTAAAAAGCGGCAGTTCTAAGACAGTTAATCAAACGGGAATAATAATAATAATAAGGGAAATCATCAAATCGCGAACTCAACAGGACTGCAAAAATGAAACTAATTAAAGCTAATATAAACCCGAAGAAGATAAAGACACCAATCAAATCATATAGAGTAAAAAATATGCAAGCGGAGGAATAGTAATCAAAACCGACACAGAAACCAATACCGACAAGTTATTCACTGAAATAGCAACAAAACTTAAAGAAAAATGTGATATTCAGATAACAAAGCAACGGAATCCTCGTATACTCATTAAACATTACGATAAAAATTGCATGAATGAAGAGCTTAATAGTTTTAAATGGAAAATGAAATTTAACAACGAAGAATTATATTATTTCTTTTATACAAATTTTGTAGATAATTTTGAAAAACAAATAATTTATTAATAAATACATATATGAAAGACAAAAAAATTTATGATTCTTGAACTGTGATCGAATCTGAATAATGTTTAATAAATGCAAAAAGAATTATCCAAATTGGTTTAGAACTTTTCCTAAATTTCAAATGTAGTACTGTGTTTTTTTTAAGACCACTCTAATTCTTCGGGAACCTTTAGTTTTCCGAATCATCCCTTTTTTAAGTTGGACAGAGGGGGGATAATCAATGGAATAGGAAACGTTGAGATTTAAATTTAGCCCTGAATTGATTTCATTCCTTTCTCGAACCTTAAGAAAGTATGTTCCAGAAAATTAAAAGTTTCCGAAACATTGAAGTGGTCCCAAAAATTATCACAGTCCTGTATTTTAGTCGTCATGCTGAATTTTCAAACATGAAAGATTTGAAATCAGCATCCCAAAAGACCCCTATCACAGTTTCAGGTTTATTATTTTTTATGTATTTTCGTAGCCTTGTGATAGATTGCATATTGATAATGTAATTAATTTTTTATATCCTTGGTAACAGGTCAACCAATTTGGTATGCAACAACAAAAGGACTTGGTGCTTTTAGAGGAGGCTACTGCTAAATGGGAGAGTCTAGAAGCAGAATGGAAGAATAAATTGGACGAAATGGAGAAGGAAAATAATAAGCTTATAAAAATAATTGAAGCGGCGAATTCAAAACAAACAAGTGAAAAATTATCTATTACTTCGAAACTAGAATCCGAGCTCAAGTTTCTACAGCAGAAAAATGAAGCGCTAGAAAAAGTTACTGAGAGTTCTGTGAAAGAATACGATGATTTGCTGCAAAAATACAAACAATACGAGGAAATGTGCTCAAAGCAGGCCAAGGAGTTGGACACCTTCCGAAAGGTTTCTGAAAGTACTTTGAAACTAGAAGACGAACTGAAGCTTATTCGACAAGAAAATGAAACATTACGAGGAAATGTCCAAAGTTCTGTTAAAGCTTATGATGATTTGTTACAAAAATGCAAAGGATACGTGGACATTTGTTCGAAATTGGCTGATGAAGTTGATCGCATCCAAAAAGTTTCAGAAGGTACGTCTGAACTAGAAGCCGAACTGAAGCTTGTTCAGCAAGACAATGAAATATTACGCAAAAGTGTGGACAATTCGTCAAAAGAGTACGATGAGTTGTTGGAAAAATACAAAAACTATGAGGAAATGTTCACTAAACAGTCTGAAGAGTTGGAAAATTTCCAAAAAACTGCAGAAAGTACTTCAAAAATAGAAACGGAACTTAAAGCTATGCAGGAAGAAAACCAAATGTTACGCAAGAGTGCTGAGAATTGGTCGAAAGATTATGATAACCTTTTGGAAAAATATAAATATTATGAGAAAATGTTTACTAAACAGACTAACTCTTCAGTAGATTTTCAGAAAACTGCAGAAATTGCTGGACAATTAGAAGTCGAACTCAAGATTATGCAGGAAGAAAATGAAACGTTGCGCAGAAGCTTCGAACATTCTTCGAAAGATCGAAATGATCTGTTTAATAAATGCAAAACTTACGAGGAGACATTGGCAAAAAAGGCTGAAGAGTTGGAAAGCTTGAAGACAATTTCAGAAGCTTATAAGAAAAATCTGGATGAAATGAAAAACTCAAAAATTGAAGCTGAAAAATCAGATAGTGTTGCGAAATTAGAAAACGACCTCAAACTCCTCCATCAAGAAAATGAAACACTACGCCAAAGCATCAAGAATTCATCGAAGGAGTACGATGATTTGTTGAAGAAATGTAAAAACTATGAAGATATGTACACTAAACAAGTTGAAGATTTAAATAGTTTGAGGAAAACTTCAGATATGCAGCACGCTAGATTACAAAATATCAAAATTAAACTCACTGAGGTCACGATGAAGTTGAGAAAACTGAAAAAGTCTGAAATGGTTTTAGCCGATACGGTGAAAGAGTATTATATAGCTATACCGAAGTGGCAACAAGAGGTCCAGAAGGCATCAGAAAAATTGTGCATTCATATAAGTACTCTGGATAAGGCTAAAAGAAATTTGGAAGATCAAGTTTGTATTATGGAGAAAAAACTGCAGTCTCTTAAAAATAGCAACGTGTTCTATAGAAAGAGACTTGAAGATCTTGTAGTATGCTGTAATAAAGTTATTTGTGAAGAAGATAATAAAAATACAAAAGCAGTTGCTCTATCTGATGCTTGCGTAGTCACAGAAGAGAAGTTTAAAATTGGAAAATTTCAAGAGCTAGAAGAACTGCTTAAAAAGTCAGAAGAAGAATTGAAGCAAACTTCAGAAGCCCTTGAGGCAATGAGAGCTTCCCGAGATTTTTTACAAGATAATTTAAAATTAAGTACTAAAGACAAGGTTTTCTACGAACAAAAATTATTGGACCTTATCGAATGCTGCGAAAAAGTACAATCCGAACAGGAAAATAAGGATGATAAGAACTACAATTTACAACTACAAGAATTGTGGGACAAGTTACATAAATCAAAAGAAGATTATGAGAAGAGTCAAAAGCACTTGTCCACTATGCAGGAAGATTTTAACAAACAAAGCATTATGCTGGAGAACGCAAAAAAGGAGTTGGAGGCATTCCGCTGCGAAAAATCGGGTCAAATTCGGGCTAAATCTGATGTTGAAGAAGTACAGATCAAACTTCGAACAGCAGAAAAGGATCTTCAGAGACGTACGGAGGAAAATGAGATCCTGCAATCTAGACTAGCACTGAAAGAAACTGAAAACGCTGATTTACTGGTTGAAATGCGAGAGCTAAATGAAGCCTTAAAGTGTCGCGGTGATGCCATATCCCGACAACAGGACAAAATCTCAGACCTTGAAAAAAAATTGAAAATCGCTAATGAGAAACAATCAAAAGCCGATGTGTATCTTACTGAAAAAGATGAGGTTATTGCCCAAAAAAACATTGAAATAACAAATATCACAAAGGAAATATATGATGCTAAGAAACAAATTCGAGAAAATGAGGAAATCATCAAAAGCCTTAACGATGAAATAGCTTCAATCAGAGATCGTGCCACAGATATTCAAAGCGATGTGTTATCTACTTCAACTATCTCAAAAGCTGATGAATCCTCTAGGATGCGAGAAGTTGATGAATGCTTTGAGGAAAAATACAATAAACTTCGTTCCTTGGCTATTAAACTTAAGAAAAAAGTCCAAGAGCAGGCAAATCAAATATCGGTGCTGGAGAGCGATAATAGGAAAAATTTTGATGAAAAGAATGAAATTCGAACAAAACTTGGATCGATTAATCTTCAAGTGAAAAATCTTCAAGCCTTACAAAACGAGAATGATAAACTTTTAGATGAAATTGAAAAGATTAAAAAGGAGAAATTTAATGCTGAGAAGCAAATAAAAGATTTGTCAGATAAAATTCAAAATTTAAGCGATTCCGGAGTTGGTTCGAAACAGAAAACGGATAATGTTATTCAGGAATATCAAAATCAGATTAAGGTTTTGAAGCAAGAGAAGGATAGCTTTAATTTAATTAAAAAGGAGTGGGAAAAAGAGCGTGACAATTTTAAAGCAGAAATTGTTAACAAAGATAGGGAAATTAGCTCCCTTCGGCAGGAAATTGATAAAAATAAAATAGAACTGGAGAAATATAAAGCAGCTGGTAAACAGAGCAGTGTACTTAATCTGGAAATTGAAGCCTATGAGAAGTCGTTGAATGACGCTACGCAAAATTTAAAGACTAAAGAGGCCCTAATCAAAGATGTAAGTTATTTCAGATCGTTCAAATGACTGAGGGTTTAGGCATTGCTGCGAAAGGAGATATTCAGCTTTAGCTACGTATGGCTGAATAGCCTTCATTTGCGGCAAAATGGATAATATTAAAGCAGGATTTACATTAATACATTTCTAATAAATTTCTTTCACTGTTATAGTTACACGAAAGTATTAAAAATAAAGATGAATCCCTCGAATCGATAAAAAAAGAGATAAAATTGCTGGAAGAGAACTTAGAATCAGAGCGGACTCATTCTTCAGGTAATATTAACGTTACAATAAAATAAATGTAATATTAAATTTTATCAATTTATTATCAAACCTTTCTCTAAAATTGTTTAGAGTTGAAACAGCAAATAGATATTCAGCAGAAAAAATTTAAAGAAAGTGAACACGAAAAATCAAAATTACGTGAACGTCTTCAAGACTTAACATCTGAATCCGAATCATCGAAGTCTCAGGTAGATGAATTACGGTTACAATTATCTGAGCTAGTTAGCGCGAAGGATAAATTGACAAATACATTCCAAAAAGAGAAGGAAACGCTTTACAGACAGGTAGTTAGTCTTGAAGAAAGTTTAGCCAATACCACTGCCAAACTGAAGGCAACTGAATGCGAAGTGGAAGATGCAAAGACTGAATATGCTAATTACAAGGTTCGAGCTCAATCAATCCTCCGCCAAAATCAGACAAAAGAAACAAGCCGGGAAAGGGAGCTGGAAGAGGAAATTACTGCTATGCGATCTACTGTAGAAACTTTAAATCTTGAGATCACTGCTGGAAAGGAAGCAGCAGCAGCTAGTGAACGAAAAATTGAAGAATTCCGGCAAGACAATGAACGGATTCAGAAACGATGCAAGGAATTAATGCAGCTCCTCGAGGAGTCCCGACTGCAAAATGAGGCTGTCTTAGAAGATAACAGGAAGCAAAGTCGGGAATATCAAGAGTCGTTAAAATCACATCGGCTTCAAATTGATGCAATCAACAGTTGCTACAAGAAACAAGTTGAAGAGTTGGAAGAAAAGCATGCCACAGAGTTGGACGAATTAAAAAAGATTGGCAGTAATGCTTCTAAAGAAATTAAACTTGTCTCGCGCGTTGCTCCATTCGGAGGACCTAAAACTACTGATGAACAAAAAATTGACTTGATATTAATGGAACGAGAGGATGCAGAAGGTTCAGAAATGTCCGTACCACTTCCCAAGCGGAGAATATCTTCAACGAGATCAAAACATGACATGATTCCTTTAGATGAGCTACTTAACTCTTCGCTGGAGGATCAGTTACGCGAAGATGGTAGGGCTGAATCTCCTACGATGGAGTTGCAATTAGCAAAAGAGAAGCTTCAAATGCATGAAAGTCGTATAAAACATCTGACATCTCTACTTTCTGAGACTGAGCAAGATTTGGCTAGATTGACACAGCTGAATGAGGTGCTCAAAGAAGAGGTTCGGAGGCATGAGCGTGCCGTCGAACGTGAGCAGCACATTCAAAATTCAGAGTATTTGAAAAATGTTGTTCTTAAGGTAAAAACAACTTTGGTACTTTAAAGAACTTGTGGAAGTAAAATGATATTCCTTTTAATTTCAGTTCTTAACACTTGCCAGTGGAGATGAAAGATCTCGACTAGTGCCTGTTCTAAACACCATCCTCAAATTGAGTCCAGAGGAAACTCAAACATTGCAAAATGTTGCCAAAGGTTAGGATAGGATGCGATAATTAAAAATCATTTAATTTAATTTTGTTCATTTCAAGGTGCTGATTTAATACAGCGAGGGTGGGGAAGCTACCTCCCAATATGGTCCAATCATCAATGAGGGCATTCGATAGTTTTAAATTCCTTTTTATTCTTTAGTTTTACGATGTTATTATTATGGCAATATTATGTATTTTGGTGATATTTTCAATAATTATACAAAATCTAGAAATATGCATTTTATTTAGCATTTAGCTCGCACAGTCCATTCTAATTAAATTTTTATCTTGGGCCCGATTGTGTAATTCGTTCGAATCGAATCGAAAGGAGCTTACAAAAGCCATTTTGGATAAAAACTCCTTAATAAAGTTACTAAAATTTTAAGCTTCTTTCAATTCGATTCAAACGGATTACACAATCGGGCCCCTTGAAGTAAAAACAAGAATTTTTATTTTAAAGTAGTTAATATATTTTTGCCTTTGTTATTTGTTATCGGCTCTAACTTTTATTCAATACACTATATTCTGATATATGTAAAGTAAATTAAGTCTCGGATTTCTTACTTTTTAGAATATTACGTACGAATTCCTTACGGATATTACAAGAAGGAATTAAGAGCAAAAAAAATCGGTAGAGCCCGTTCTACTTGTTGTTTTCTTCACTTTTTTGTATCTTACAATTATTGTCTACGTACCTCCTACAAAGCGAAAATCATTTTTCAACTTTTGATTGCGTAGAGAGAGAAATATTAATTTTTTTGTGTTATTTTCCCCATCAAGAACTTTATAATGAACAATGGCTTTGATTTAATAATAATTTGAACTTCTAAATTATATTTTAGGTGTATTTTGAACTTAATTTACGAAAATATGAATAAAAACATCATACAAGTAAATAAAAATTAATTCACTTTAACATATCCCTTAAATATTCTATGATATTAACAAAAATTTTATCATCCGAGTTCACAAAAACAACATCAAGATCACAGACGAGTTCTATAAAGGACCACGGTACTCCGCGTTTATTTCGGATAATAGATTTTTTATATTTAAGTCCCATTGCATTCAGGATGAGCTCGACCTTAGTTTTGCTGCATTGAATTGTACAATCATTGAGTATTTTCCAAGCAGCTTCTTTTATGTCTGGTGGCATATCCTTAAAGTAATTGTGCCGATTTTGCAAACACATATCGGTCGATGATTTGTTAGTGATTTCGCGATATTTTTTAATTTGCATTTTCTTATCGACATCAACTACATTGTTTGGTGGTGTAAGCTAAAAATTATATAATTTATTTAGACTAAAAATTGAGCTGATGTAGGATAAAATTTTACATTTTTGACAACATTGAAGACCTTCTGAGCGGCCAATTGCTTAGCGGCTGACTTCGATATTCCGGTTGCTTCAGCTACGATTGATCCAACTCGGCAAAGGGCCGTAAATATGCGAGAATTTGGAGGCCCACTTTCGTCAGTTATTTCTGCAGAAGGGTATGGGTGTTTATGCTCCATGCAAAAATTAGCTAGTTGTAGCATATAGTCCGTAGTGATGGTCTGGTGCAGGACATTTAAATCTCCAAGATCACTATGCAATTGTTCCAATTTCTTAAGAATATTCGAGGCAGCATCTTGCTTTGCTATTTGTCTGCTTATTCCCGTTCCCTCAGCTTCTTGATAAAATGCACGGATAATACAAGTGTATAAATTAGACTTATTTTTAAAATCAGAGACGGTATAGTGCGGTGGAGGAGCGTTTTTTCTCTGGCAATATTCATTTAAGGCGGTTATTGGTGTCTTAAGTTCCGACATTTTTATCAAATTAAATTGACTGGACACTTTATTAATGTTACTGCACTGACTTCACGGCATAAACTGCTTCTAAGTTTTCATGAGGCTTCCAGTGACGTGGAGCCCCAGCATTTGCTGCTGTGGTGGCTGATAAAGCATTTTTTCGATGTGTGTTGCCCATGATTTCTTTTTGCATGGATTATTTGAAGAACTGGTTGATAGTAGACGTGATCAGAACTGCTTGAGTCGGTTTGAGTGCTGGTTATATTTCTTGTAAAGGGAAATCCCCCGAAATTAAAACTCGAGAAATGATTCATTCTTGCTAAGTAAACATATTTGTTTACACTTGAAACTTGAGCGTGAGGTTGAGCTTGAGCGTTGGTTAATCAATTCATCATATCATCATCATGTTTTTTATGTTACGCATAGAAACAACTGCGAGATTAAATCTAGATTAGTTTTATAGTTCGATTGCGTAAGGAGTAGGTTTTAAGTAAAAATTATATAAAAGTAAAACATCCCCAATCGCACATAAAGCGTTGTCATCAATAATATTCATAACTTGTTATTTATACAAACCTTATGGGACAGTTTTACGACTCCAGATACGTTTGCTAGGTTTAGCTCGCTCCAGTCTAGGCGTTCTGCTTTTTGCAGGTGGAGCTCTGGAACACACTGAGCTTGTTGCCACATTCGAAGCGTCTGCCGTATTGCCGCAGACAGAATCAACCGCAGGAACTCTAGTAGGCATTTTGCATACCTCTTCTTCTTCGGAGTCGGAGACATCCAAATTAATATCAATTATTAGATAACACTTTTTAGTTTGGTTCAAAAATACACTCAACTTGTGGAGAACGTAGGCGCGGTCTTGCTTAAAAGGCTTATGAATTCGGACATCATTTGTAAATCTTTCGATCACTGGATCCGATTTCATTAATTTACAAAATGCGGTTAGAAGAGTGTTCTTTGTGACTGTTATTGAGATTGTTTGAAGATCGTCCAGCCCTGATAATATTTTCAAATATTGTGTATCGGCCCGTTGAATTCCTAATGAATAACCAGAAATACGATGTCGCTCTGTTTTCGAAACAGCGTCGCTATCAGGATTCATTGTGGAATCCATTGGCTTCTTACGAGATTCTCTTTTTCCTCGAAGGCACCAATAATGCAAGGCTGTAAACAGTACAAACGCGGCTACCTGTAAAACACGCACGAAGAAGAAATTTTCCTCCATGCATCTGCTATGTTTTTCCGCGATATTTATGTAGTCTGCAGACGTTTCTAAGAAGAGTTCACTACAGTCCTCGCTTTGGAGCTGTTCAGGATAGACTTTAAGATGAGGTAAATTGTTGGCCAACGAAGTAGCCGTCGTCGGGAAAATTAAGACTCGAATATTTTCTATCTGCTGGCCAAGCCATGTCTTGCTTGAATCTTCAGATTTGAATATTAAATTCGTGCAATGATTAATCGCTTGCATAAACCATTCTTTACACGTCGTGTTAAGGACTGCTAAAAATTCCGTTGAACTTGCGGTCAAATTTTCAAATGTGAAAATTCTGCTGCATATTTGGGACATGAACGTATTTTTTTCCTAAAAATTAAAAACGTTGTTTTTGAAAGTATTATTACACGAAAAGTGAATACCCACATTTGGAACGATATCCGAAAACTCTTCTATGGTAAATCGAGCCATTTCTTTAAATAATACACGCTAAATTAAATATTTTCCAAGACACTATGGCGGCAGCAACTAAATTTATTAAGCAAATTATTTGGGCGTTACCACAATGAAAACTTCTGGCCTACTATCCAAATTAAAACTTAAAACTACTCTTTCGAAATTTATCGCCTACTGCATGTTCTGTATTCCGATGTTTTGCCTGAAAATAAATAATAATAATGTATTCCAATTGAAATGAAGCTCCTTTTAAATTGAAATTCCTTAATAAAATTCTTAACATTATAACAAATTCATTTCACTTACCTTTGTTTCAATTAGTTGTTCCTGAAAAACATCAAAATATTTCGATTTTTCTAATCGAATTATTTTAAACTTTGAACGAAAACTTAATTGAAGCCAAAGGTTACTAAAATGATTTTATGAAAATGTTTAGAATTTTTTTGGAATCGGCTGAATTTTTTTTTTTTAAGTTTTCATAAGTCGATTGCCAGTCCAGTCCTATTGTATATATGTATGTCAGTGGTCATACATTGTTACATAATTAGCTGCGTTTTTTTCCATCCGGATCACACTCTGGATGAGCAAGAAATATAAATAACGATCCGGATCAGCACTTCCGAAATAATATAATACAATTTATTTAATTCGTCTTTTTGGGGCGTCCGCCATACTGAATTTAGAACGATATTAAATATAGTATTTATATATGTACATATACCTATATAACATTGTTATCAGGCTTATATAATTATAAATTTTACCAAATTTCATGTTTTACCGATAACGGGAACTGGTTCAAAATTGACTTGCAAGATTTGGTCTAAACATAAAAACATGTGAAGTTAAATAAAAGCTTTTCAAAATACTGTATTTTTAAAACTGTTCCAAAAATTCCATTCTGCTCCCTGTTTGCTATGGAATTGTAATCCAGTTTGCAGAGAAACAATTGATGAATTTAGTAGTTTGATAAAATCATTAAATAAAATATAAAAGTTCAGTTACTTCCCTACAACATGTCCGAAGATTTAAGCGGAATTGATTGTTGTAAAATCCAGGAGTTGGCCAGGAAAGAACAATGGGATGAGATATTTAGTTTATTACGAATTTACCCAAATAGCACTTTACAGTGGCAGGAATGTAAGGAGTTTTCATAATATACATATATATTAATTTACTAATTGTCGATTTTACAGCAAATTATGTCGACTCTTGTAACACGAATCTAATGCTAACATTCGCCAATAGTCTGGTGATCTTATTGGACTGGATTTTTATCCTTCTGATATGTTGGGATATAACTCGCTATTTATTCGATTATGGGACACACAAAATAACTACAGTTTCTTCGAGATATTTCGAGAGAAAGATATTTGGAGGTAAGAATGATGATCAAGAAGACGATTCAATCCAGAGAACTTTTTCTTTAGGATGCGGATAAGAAAGTATTTAAAATCGAGTGTGCTATGTCTCTATTTATTTATTATTTATGTTAAATTATACTATCTCTATTTTGATATTATTTAGTCTAAATTCATTATTGTCATAAATTGAGTTGGGAAAATAAAAATATTTGTAATTCCCGAAATTGACGAATTGTTAATGAGGCGTTACCCGATATACCATTTATTAACTTACGCAGCTCACGCTCAGATTACAAATGGCTGCTTTTTAAAACGTTTTTAAAAGCTTTTATTTAACTTGGCTTGTACAGATCAAATCCTGCAACACTAAATTTGTATTACTTCTATTTTACCAAAAATTATGAAACTTTGCGTTTAACTGCGATGGCAAGATAATGTAATGGTGTTTGTAGGTGAATTTCGCCGAAGCATTAAAAGCGTTTCCTAAAAAAAAAGTTTTTTTTTCAATCAAAACTTATTTTCTACCTAACCGATACTCATAGTCATCGTCAATTAAAACAAAACTTCCATTAATATTTATTTTTGTGCATCAATTTCTTCGATCGTGGAAATCGGAAGAAAATCCGTTCAGTAATTAGATACAGAGAAAATCGTGGATGGAAAACAGACGGACGCAACGGAGGACATTGTTTTGAAATATGTAATGACATAGTGGGAAAATGGTTTGGTATGAGCCATTATATATTCATATAATTAATATCTAAACAGTACCCGAGGTTGCCCGGGCACAACTATTCCTATAATAAAGCAAAATATGACGAAGGTGATTTCAAATTAACTATCAAAACCAGTTTGTTAAGGCGGATTCATTTTTTTACATATATGTATATGTATGTATGTAGGTTCTATCAATCTGAAAATACCGAGGTGTGTTTATGTTTTCTGAGGAAGAAAACATTGTTATAAATAAAAAAAAAGGTATAAGATTCAATAACTAATTATTTTTTCCTTAAAACGACATTCTTTTGAACTTTTATTACGTGTAAGAACTTAGATTGTTTATCGCTGTGATATGTTGAATTTTCTATAATATTCTTTTATTCTTACATAGAAGTTTGGCATTGAAAAGTTTACGGAATAACACATTTTTAATTGAAAAATTCTGAACAAAACGTCAAAGTACTCACTTCTGGGAATGCAGTTAACATCGATAAACAACTGTTTTAATAAAAAAATCCCTAAATCCGACTTCGTAAAAAATGAACTTTAAATATAACTGAGAAGAAAAGAACAAGTCCAGAAGTTTCGAATTCTTTTAAATAATATTGAATAGCTACACCATTGAAATAGTTTCATGATCGATGCACACGTAAAACAAATAATAAATTATAATGCGGAGCATAGCGACCCATTATTGGGAAGATTTGAGCCGGTTTCGATTTTTAATGGGCCCCTATGCTCCAATTTATCCTTTTAGATGCCTTTGGATTTGCACCCAATTCCCATACTTAATCATTCAGAAATTCACTTATCAGTTTTCTTGCTCGTTTACCCTCCGACACTACTAATACTTTGAAAATAAGGGTTTCTACACGCCGCTGTAGCCGTTCCTTACTTATTTTAAATTCCAAGTTCTGGACATTTATAATTCGCGTTAGAAAATAATAGTTTTTTGGAAAGCACATTAAGATAGTAGATTTTTGGTTTGATTTAGATTTTGCTGCGTTGAGTATATCAAAAGATTCCAAGGAAGATTGGGAATTTAGTACTGTTGAAATATCCTCTACCCCCCTGCCATATAAATTTTTGTTTGTTTGGATCGATAAGTATTTTAGAAGATTTGTTTATTTATTTTTACGATTTTAAACGCATTTTAAGTAGTAGTAGGATTTTAGATTTTTTTATTACCTAAGATAAGATAATAATTGTTGTTGTTTTATTTGTCAACTTTTGCAAATGGAAGTGAATATTCAATGCATTAATTTGTTAACCACTTCGGTACGAGTGTCGACTTTAGCACAGCACAAACTATCGTGGACGGTGAGTGCCGGCCGTACCGAAGTGGTTAAAAAGATAATTTTAAATGACAGAATTATTAGCTTATAATAATTTGTTTAAAATAAACAAGGCAGAGAATTCATTTAGTTATAAGACTTGCAGTACCTAATCTTAAAATTTAATTTCTTGATATTTCCAAAAGATTTGTGTCGATTTTATGTATATCCACATTTCTAAACCTTTTACTATACACATAATAGTAAATATATAATTTTTACCCACATATTAATAAGGGCTTTAACATAGTTCATTTAAATAAATAAAAAAAGGTCTATGAGGGAAAATTTCTGTACTTCCGTTACATATTTCGTCATTCTCACCCAACACCTCTGAGTTACGCGTGGCTTCCTCTCGCTTTTTTTGTTTTTTTTTTTTTTTTTGAAAATTTCATAACATAAAATACCTCTCCAAACAAAAAAAAGCTCATAACGCACAGAATGAGTAAAATGAGTAGAGTTATGCTTTGTTAAAATGTTGCTTATATTTTCCGGTTGAGTAGACAAACCATCACAAGGAGGGTGCAACGACTGATTTGAGTGTCTTCGTTGTGAGGGCCTTCCACCTTACCTTCCTCGCAATTTCATGTAAACAGGTGAGTCCACGACAAGCCTAAAAGGCTGCTTCTACGGGGGGTGCGCGGGGCCACCGAATCCCCGTGGATTTTAAGAAACGCTTCACCGCCCACCGGGTGAAGTGGAAACAGCCGAAGTAACCGACTTCAGTCTTCAGTCCAAAACAAACCGTTGAATAGTCGTAGTCGTAATAGTCGTAGTAGTCGTCGACGGGCCGAGGGTATTTTTGTAAGGAGTTGAGCAGTCCTTGGGCAGGTCGAAGTCGAAGTCAAAGGGAAGGAGGGCCCTGACGGACGCTCTGGTCAAAAGAGGGTGACCAGGTTAATGACTTCACCGCGGATAGAATTTCGCTTCCGGTGGATGTTTTGAAGTGCCTCCAAAGAAGAACACATTCAGTCGAACTGTGCAGTTGCAACGGAAACATATTTTTCTAGAACATCTTAAAGACTTTTTTACACAAAACAAAAAAGAGTTATTCTTGGTTTTTGTGCATTTATTTTTGCAATTTTTTAAAGTTTTTCCTCCGTCTATTGTACTTTGGCTGGAAAATAATTTTGCGTGTATGTACATACATATGTACATATGTCAGTTAGTGGTCCTCTTTATGCGCTGTTGATAGACGCTAAATATGATTATGTTACCTGGAGAATTTCTAGCCGGTAACGAGTGCAGTTTCGCTATTTGACTCGTTGACATAGTGTTCCGATTGCTTGTGTATAGAGCCGGAATTCCGGCGTTGTTAGGGAATTCTTCTGGATGAAAAAGTTCTGGTTCTGTTTCTTCATTAATTACAATCGTTAAGTTTTGCACGAGCTGCAGGTGGAAACCTTTCGAAAATTGTTATGTACAACCATTTTTGGCGTAAAATGATACCAGGATTTATGTGGTTGTGACCAAAATGTGGATATACCTGTGGATATTTGCAGTGCATTCTAGTCTCAAATTTAAAGGTTTGTTATCAAATTTTCTTTTGTGAAATGATCCTAGTTTAATTATATTTTCTAGATTCTAGTTTAATTGTATTTTCTAGATTCTATCTAAAATGCGAAAGCGGAATGATTTTAAAATTCTTTTTGGTATTGAATTTTGTAGGATATTTACAAACCTTAGAAGATATTTCATATACATTTTTATTTAGTAATTCCTGCTTAGAATTTATATGTATTTGTTCCAGACTAGAATTAATTTATTAAATAGATTTTTAGTTTTAATTTAAAACGTTTATTTCATGAGTATAAAGTAAATCTACCCAATATTAGGCAAAGTACCAAAAGTCTGTGATTAATAATAAAGATAAACTTCCAGACTGATATTTAAATTAGTATAAAATGTTTTAGGCTGGCATTTTTTTAATGAACTAATTTCTTTAGAGTGACAATTTTCTTCTAAAACAAACTAAAGAAAAACACAACAGTTATAGCGATGCACTTCAGCCGAGACAATTTTTTTTTTTTAAAAAGTAGGTTTGAACGCTATATTGAGTGACTTCCAGTCAGCAATTAGTCTGACTAAAAACTATCGAACCTTACGAAAATATAATCTGTAGGATGACATCTCCACACTTAACCAAGGGGAAAGACTCACGTAACGAAGGAGAGTGTGTCGGAATGGTTAATTATTTTACAGAAAATATTCATGCTCTATGTGCAGTACAATACTATGCTGTTAATTTTTAAAATAAATTTTTGTAATGCACATTGTCCCCTTTCGAACAATTAGACTAGGAAGTCTATTGTGTCCAAAAGCCTAATTTCCGTGCAATGAACCTTCAAATTGCTTACCGTCTTTAAAATGACCACGAGTAAAAGGAAACCTTTTTATAGGTCTAATGGAGAAAGCCTTCGTTTATCATGCACGCAATTTACAAATTATGGTAGTAATGACGGTGATTCGATAATTGATAAAAATCAAGAGGGTTGTGGAATAGGTGTCTATTTGTATTAGAAAAAAAAGGCTCCTATTTTTTTTAGATACTTTAGGCCTTTTTTTCGCTTTTTATGGGCATTGCCCTTTCTTGTATTGTATCCCTCCTACCATTTTGCTTTATTGATTTAAATAAAGGTGTTAGTTTAGTAATTTAATAGAAGAAAAAGTTTTACTTTCTTTTTCTAGATCTCTATTCCATAAAGGTCTTAAAATTAATTTCCCAATTATTTCCGACCATTTAATTATCTTCCGCTAAATTTTTCGCGGTACACAAAGGCTAATAAGCATTAGATTTGGGTGGTAAGCTCGACGAGGAAAAAGGTTTTCACTTTTTTTCGAAGAAAACACCGACTCATCCGAACAACGTGAAATTCTCTTTAGAAACATTTGACTTGGCTGTGCCAGTGAATTAGCCCAATAAGAGACACCGCCAGCGGGGCCCCACAGTGCCAGCGAAGCACCAGGATTCACGGATGATGGATCTTTGGTGAATTTTTGCTTCTTCTGTTTTTTTTTTTTTTTTTTTTTTTTGGTGAAGAAACACACCGCCGGCCGTGCGCACTCAGACGGACCAAAAGTTGCTCGTGGGGCGGTGTAATTTGCACGCAGCCACCGGCTTTCTTAGAAGCACTATGAGCAATTTCCCTTTGAGTAAGATGCGCGGATGAATCACCCAACGGGGGAGTCCGGGGGAGGGTGGGACTAGTTAATTGGTGGAAATAGGTGACAAGTTGTTGAACGAAAAAGTTATCCTTGACCAGTTCTCGGGTGTTTGATTCGCAAAGGGGACAGGTGACAAAGTCATAAGCAAGAAACAATGGCAGGATTCACGCTATTTTCAGTAATTCGTTTCGATGAAGTTTAACGGTCAGTTACAAGCAAGTTAGCTATAAAAAAATTAGGTTAAAGTATAAAGTATGTAGACAACATACAACAAACAGTTGAAGATCTTCGGCGACGTTTCTTACTGGCTCCAGGATAAAAGGCGCTTCTTTTTAAACAAAAAGTTTGCCGTAACAGATCGCTCATCAAATGAAGCGATTTTTTGAACTGAGTTAAATTTTTTTTTTACAAATTCAAATAAGTTTAAATGTTGAATAAACTTAAAAAAGGGGTTATCAATTCGAACGATCATTTTTTTATTTATGTACGTACATATACATATACATATAATAATATTATACACTCACATAACCTCGTAGGATTAATAATTTTAAATTTAGTGTTTAGTGAACGATTTTAAATCACTATTTAATAATTTTAATGTTCGTTTATGTCAGAGATCAGGTGAAAATAGAATAATCTTAATATAATTTTTTCCATAGATAAAATATTCCAGTACTTTTGTTTTTTTGAGAAAAGGAAGACAATAAGCAATAAAACTATTACCGCTACCGGCCACTTTTAGAAAAGATATAGAGGCTCAAATAAAACCTGAGATATTTAACTATTACTTACACATGAAATACGAAATAGCTCCAAATTTAATCGAGTACCTTAAATTTCCTTTAACAAATACAAAAACTCTTGAATAAATAGATTTCAGATTCTGATAACTGTGTGTGTTTCAAGAAAATTACAAATGAAATTCTATAAATTACTTTACTTTCCTATTGTCTCTTAAGTTTAAGTTATCATTTACATAATTCATTATAAATTTCTATGATTTTAGTTAATTTCAGATATACATACATATATCAAAAAGGGATTTTTCCTTTTTGACACCATTTTTTTCAAAAGCTGAACATATTGACGCATTTTCTTTTCCGGATTCACAATCTATGAAAAAAAATGCTTTTAAGGTCTATCACAATTATATGTAACTGTGATATGTCGAATTCGTGGTGTGAAAAATTCACCTTTTACAAAGTTTGACAGTCAAATTATATTTGGAAAATTATAATAGTATTATTCTCTAATTACTCATTTTTATTTAAGTTATATCATCCATTAAGTAAATGGATTATTTTATATAGAAAATCATATACATACATTACATACCTAAGTATAGGTTTCGGCAGATAAAACTTAGTTTATGTTTTTATCTAAAGAGTGTTAGTCTAACTTTTACTTTTACTTTCACTTGCCTAATTTACCAAAATTTTCAGCCGGTAAAAATTCCTAAAAATTTGTAGTGCATTTTACAAGAATTAATTTGAACAGAATATTATACCAACCGCGAAAGGTATCAGTCCATCGCGCGGTGTGGATCAAGTCATGCTCTGGTAATCCTCTGCCGAGCGATGCTTGCCCCCGATGCATTCATTGCCCAGGCATCTCCAATGGGTCAATATGATGCAAAACTGCAAAGATACGAAGTTTCTCTTTTATTTTGAACACCTTACATGAGGTCTCATCCGGGCAAAAGTTCATACACATGGCATAATAACTGCAAAGTGGTCTTTCGTCATACCCAAAAAAATTAGAGAATTTAGCACCTCTTGTTGGACGTATACACTTGTATTATTAAAAATTTCACGTAGTTCTAGATAAAATGGCGATAATCATTCACTGGTGTTTATGATGATTAGTTATGCTATGCCCAGCACTACTGAATAATTTTGTGGGTACTCAAAAGGAACCGATCGGATCATTTACCTGGTTCTAACCTGGTGAGCCGCACGAGTGAATTTTCGGTTCGAATCGACCAATTCTTTTTAGAAAAAATAACAGAACAGAAGCCAGGTGAACTATTTAAATTACAAACGGAACTGATCAACTGTTAAAATTCTAAGAGAAATCTTTTTTAAAAGTAAACATTTAAACAAAATTTTAATTTTTCTAATATTAATTTCAGTTATCGAAAGTGTGATACTCGACTCAAGATGTTATCTAGAAGGCGGAGGATCAGCCGAAAGTTTTCTGGCTAGTGAAGATATGGCCATTGGATCTGTTATCGGAAAACTACGAATTAATGGAAATTCAAATCTAGATACTGGGGACATTAATTTATCGCTTCGAGAGAAGGATGCTCCTGTTCGGATAGTTCCTGGAACGAAAGATTTGGCACTTGTAACAGCTCTGGATAAGGAAGGCGTTAAAGGACCTTCTTCAATCTATGTCAATGTTATTTGTGACCGGAGGCATTCTAGTGATCCGGTGAGTTGCTATTAGTTACTTATTTTTTAACCCTTTTAGTGTAGAGCGAAAAATTTAAGTTATGCATAAAGAGCCGAGCCAAATTTATATACCAATTTGTGGAGTTTTAGATAAAGGGTAATTAAAAATTTTTTTAAAAAGATAATTACAAAAAAATTATATTAGAAATGAGAGACATATCTAATATGTATATGATATATTATATAATATATTATAATACATAATATACATATAATATACAGTACTATGAACATTTTTAGGACCATTCCAGTTCTTCGGGTACTTTTACTTTTCCGAAGCATGCCTTTTTTATGTTGGACAGAGAGGAGGAAATCAATGGAAAAGGATATTTTGAGGATTATTTTGGCCCTGCATCGATTTTCCTCTTCTGTCGAGCCTAGAAAAAGTATGCTTCAGAAAAGTTCCCGAAATATTGAAGTGGTTCTCAAAAAAAAATTAAATTTAAATACTTATAATAAAAAATAAGTAGATAATAATAATAATATTCAATCACGGTATCCGTTCACATGTGCAGGGGATGGGTAAGTGTAACATCTCTGTAAATTTGTATTGTTATTCAGTTGTTATACATATAGGAATATTGACTTCCCATTTCGAAGTTATTGTAATGGGTCCGACTTTTCGAGTTGAAATTTTTGGCATGATGTACCTCCACGGTTTCATCGAAAAATAAAAATTATTACTTCGTAATCGTTATTGAGCGATCGAAAAGTAAAAACTATTAATAATCGTTATTATCCTACAAATGAAATAATTAATCTTAGTTTATTGGTATATAGCGATGATTTTTGTTTTTGTTTTTAAATTTAAAAAATAATCGTTATTTTCAGTCTATAATCTAAAACAATATTTTTTGTTTATAAAATTAAATTTTATGAAATATCCGATGTTTTGGTTTTTAAAAAAGTTGGTTAAATTTATAAAAGTTTATCTGTGATTTTGTTTTTGGGCTCTTGAAAATAAACGTTTTGATATTTGTATTGAAAAAAATTTCGTTTTATGTTCGATTTAAACGTATAATGATAAAAAACAAAGTCATGAAATAGTATAAAATAGAAATTGAATCCATTCAAAGTCTATGAGCTGTAAATTAGCTTATCTGTAATCTCGGTAATCGGAGTAACGATTTCCTGCACTTCCGTTATAAAAGTTTAAGAATGGCGCCACGGCTTTAAACTTCTAACTAAACCATCTTCGACCACATAAACCCTTTCAGTCACCTAAATAGCTCTAAAATGAGCGCCATAAATTCCCAGCACACGTTCATACATATAACATAAACAAAAGCAAATTAATGGGAATGCAAATCTGCGGTAGCAGTGATGAATTTTCCGGAACTGAACCACCTCAAGAAAACCTCGAAGGTGTTACGAGTCCTTCCGAAAGTGCCCCTATTCACCCCGGCCTCATTTTATAAAAAATAAAAGGTTCCGCGGTGATCCCGCGTCGGTGGGCCCCACCATTTGGAGCCCCGCCGCGTCGTGTCGAGGTTGTTGACTCCGTTTTGAGGTTTGCGTGAGTGGGCAACAATTGGTTGGTCTAGTCGCAGCCAGGACGATTAGTTGTTGCATGCTAAGACTTAGAAGTAGAGATTGATTTTTCGTATTTTATTTTTAGTGTGAGGAATTAAAAGAATTTATTTTATTTTTCTTTCAGAGCTTTGTAATACCCGTCAACGTTCGAGTGACTGATGTAAACGACAACGCACCGCAGTGGATTGGGGCTCCGTACACGCTAACATTGTCTGAAGTCACAGTCCCCGGAACTAGAATACTTCAGGGGGCCCGAGCAGTTGACGATGATCAACAGGGCCCATTTTCAACAGTGGAGTACCAGGTCTTGTCAGGACCTTTTTCCGAGTTCGTACAATTCCTAAACCCTTTGGATGGGACTTTGGTGCTTAAAAAATCATTAGACTATGAAACGACGAAAAATTTCACTGTTCGATTGCGGGCTCAAGATCAAGGAACACCACCCAAATTCACAGATACTCTACTTAGAGTGATCATAACCGATGCAGATGACCAAAATCCCAAATTTCTTAGGGAATCTTATCGAGGCGAACTACCCCCGGATGGGCGACCTGGTGAAATAAAAATCACTCCAGAACCTATTAAGGCAGTGGATCAGGATGAGGGATTATGCGCCCCCATTCAGTATTCAATTGTCCAGTCCCCTGAGACGAAATATTTCAAAATTAATCCCATTACGGGTAAAATAACCCTTTTAGCCGCGATTGGGATCTCAGATTTAATCAACACAGCAACTCTAGTGGTGAAGGCCACCCAAGTTGATAACTCCGATCGGTACGCCCTGGCCACATTGACCATATCCCGACCTGGAACTCATAGTGAACTGAATGCTTTGACTTTTGTTCAGAAGAAATTTTCTATCCGAGTACGGGAAGATATTCCTGTTGGGAACAGAATTTTGGCTCTTCCCACCAATAAGCCTGGAAAGCATTTAAAATATTTCATTCTTGATCAACAGCAGGCTCAATTTTTTACGGTTGGCTCGTTGGGGGAGGTCATCCTCCAAAAGTCTTTGGATTATGAAAAAATAACGAAACATCACTTCGAAGTGGTGGCCACCGATGGACTGAGCAATGCAACTGCTGAAGTCATGCTCGAGGTGATTGATGTTAACGACTGGGAGCCAAGATTTCGGGAGACACACTACGAATTTACGGTTCCAAAAAGGGTAGGTAACTCTTTTAAATCCATAGTTACTAAAATCTACATAACCGTGTATTCAAAATTTAATTAATTTATTTAAATCTTTAAAAAATTTTTAAAGACATGAGAAATATCACAAAAAGGAATTAAGTACATAAAAAATAGGATTTTAAATAGTGGAATAGTATAGGTCTCTTATATCACTCAAACTACAAATGTGGGTCAAGTTTAGTTGAAATTAAAAATTAAAAATTAATAAGGGTATTCATGCAAATGCGTATTGACCTTCTATTCGCGTAAACCGCGTAAGTTTACGAGCCTCGTAAATGAACTGTCGGTTTTCTAAAATATTGAAAATTTTAATTTGACAAAAGAATTTTACAGCCAACGAACACTACCATCGTTGTTTCGGAATAATTTTAGCGTTAACAAATCATTAAAGGGAAATTGTTCCCACTGTTTTATTAATCTTAATTTCTCAGTAACTCTTGGTATTTTGAATGCTACTACTTTTTAATATTAGTCGACAACCGAACAGCTGATCGATTTACACTCATATACACAATTTAAAAAGTGGTGCGTTCATGAAATGCTGCGCGTAAATATAAGCAAATATACGCGATACGTAAATTTATCTCGTTTCATGAATACCCTTTATATTTTAAAAAGTCCATAAAATCACAGTTTTTCAAGATCATTTAGGATTCAACAAAAAACTCTGGGAGGCTAAAAATTTGTTTTTATTATTTTAGATGGTGACATCAAATATTGAAAAATTGGATGGAATCATTATTGGAAAAGTAGAAGCAGCCGATGGTGACCGCGATGACCACCTCGAAATATCGCTTAAAGGTCAATACGCCAGCATGTTTGAGGTGGACAACAATGGAAATTTATGGATGCGTGGGGACCAATTTTCAGTCAATCAGTCCACCATCCATCTCATAGCAACCGCAACAGATTCGGGGATTCCCCCGAGGAGCACCTCAGTCCCAATCACAGTGACGATGGAAGGCGTAACGATGGCTCAAACTTCGTGGGCCTCCAGTGTACTTGGAATGTTTGGACTCGTCGTGGTCGTCTTTGTTGTGATCATTGTGGCCCTATCATTTTATATAGTGAAAAATAAGAAGTCTCCGAAGGCACGGAATCGAGTCCACAGCACGGCACATAGCACGGTTTCATCAGCGAATTTGGTCACTCACGAGAAAGTCTCGTCGAATGGGCTGCACGGGCTGACAACCGGAAATCGTTCCATGTCGAACCCGATCAATGGTCACGGCGGATCCGGGAGCAGTCTGAGCGCCGGAGCCTCCACGATTTTGGCCGCTAGTTTAGAAAGGGAAGCACAGAGGGAAAGGGAACGCGAGAGACAGAGGGAAAATTATACAGCGACTGTAAGAAGTAAGTCTTAAAATTATATAATGTATATATACTTATAGGCTTGTTCAACGGACTTTCTGATATTTGAAAGGCTTTAAAAAATAATTTTGGTATTTTTTTTGAATAATCAAACTATAGAGATCCTACAGATCTGCGTTTCAGTGTATTTTTTATGATATTATAAATATATATTCGCGGGTTTCAAAATGGTGGCCAACAATTAGCAAATTTCTATGTATTGCAATGAAAGATGGTGATTGGGGGGTTTTTGAGATCCCGATTACGAATATTTTTTTGAAATTTAAAAATTCAAGATGGCGGATCCAATATGACGACAATACATCTTTGAAACAACTAGTTCCACAACTCAAAATAATGAGAAAATATGGTTGATTTAATACCCAATAGTTTAGTATTGCACATTTACATGTGTAACGAAATCTTCAGGCAGACGATAATTTCTATAATGAGTAGGAAATTAACATAAACTTTAAATTCATAATTTGAGTCTAGTATCAAACTTGAGCATTTTAGAAGTAGGTATTTAACTTATTTATGATACACCGACTGCGGCTGGGTTGCTTGGACAGTAATATAATAATAATAAAAAAAAAAAATACAATAGTCTAACTCAGTGACTAAAGTAGATTTTGAGGCTGTGATAAAAATCAGTCCATTGAGCAAGCACCACTCATTTTTTCATATACTTATAGTTTTTCTATTTCATAATTCCAAAGATTTGAATCGTGTTTCAGGCATAGTTTCCCGGGCATCAGCTGCTCATGGTGCTGATTCGTACGAAGGCGAAATAGATCGGGACTCAATCTCGAATGCGGAAAGTCCCGAACGGCTTCCCGGAAACGATCAGCAGCAGTCCCACTCGGCTAGCAGCAAGAAGCCGGACTGGCAAAACGGAAAATCTGGGCTGATGGGGTCCACCGAAAACATGGGCTCCACCGAGAACAATCTCACTGTCTACTTTTAATAAAAAATTAATTGTAAATTTCATTGTTCAGTTAGTTTGTAATATGTTGTAATTAATATTTTTTATACATAAAAAAATGCTGAAATGATTTTTATACCCAAAAGCTGTTGAGTTTTTTGAATTAAGTTGGGAGGTTTTTGAGTGCATTTCAGAAAGTGGTTTGTATCCGTAATAGTTCAAATTACATTAAAAGGTTGGAGTATTGGATAACTGTGGTGAAAAGCAATATTTTGAGAGAAATGAAAACTTTCATTGTTGAGTGAGAAGAGAACGAATTTGAAAACTATTATAAATAAATTAAATCCATATAAGTTCAGATAAATTAGAGAAATTCGATTTTATAACAATATTACTACTACACAGTATTAAGTTGACAATTCAAAAATAACCAAATCAATATCAAGACGAACTGAATTATTTAAATTTGAAAAGTATATGTATCTACAAGGATATAGTAAAAGATGCTATAATGAAATAAACCAGGAACCGAAAATAATCATTATTTATAAAATTTAAAACTAAAAAAAGTCCACTTTAGGTTAATAGTATCCATTATTTCATTAGTGTCCAGTCCATTAACTTGAAGAGAAGATATCTTCATAAAATAAATTAAATATCATTCATTCCATACCTGGTGACCCTGACAGTCTTATACAGGCATTTTCATGGTTAAACCCATCTTGAAATTTTCAACCATTTTTTTGCAGTAGATCGGAACTCATTATTTGTTCTGCCGCAAATCGGCACGTTTAATTAGCTGTTCTAATGAAAAACAGTAGCAAAATTTGGTTCATCAGCTCATCCAACAAGTGTAATGCAACTACCGCATATCAACACATTTCAACACATTTCAACAATTCAAATTTAATAGTCAGCCGTCCATCATGTCATTCAACAAGCTGCAACAACCACAACAATCAACATTTCATCAACCAGTACATACATATATGTAGTTCATAAATAAATTATGTAATAACTACCATCTCAAAAGTCTTCAACGACAATTTTTTTACTTTCAAGTATTCAACACGAACAGCAAATTCGAAAACTGCAAATAACGACAATCTTTATCAGTTGACTAACTTTCAACCTGCCTTTTACCTATTGCCCGTGGTGCATTTAACTGTTGAAACTAAGAATTTTTAATTGTTAACTTATTTGTGGTTAACAAAGTTAACTGGCAGGGGGTATTAAATAGCGACAGGTAGTTAGCCCGTAAACTATTTTGTCGTTTTTATCAAGTCACTCTTGATATTTTATTCAAAAAACAAATGTAATTTATTATTCAGTTTGAGTCCATTAACTTGAAGAGTAGATATCTTCATAAAAAAAGTAAATATGGATTTTCATTCCATACTTTGTTATCATTGTCAACTGATCGAATAATAAAAATTACTTCATAATCGAAAAATAACAATTACTTGATGATCATTATTTTGTAATTTTTATTTATTTGTTTTTTATCATAATCATTACAGTCGCGAAAATAAAACGTCTCCTCTTTCTTAAGATGGGTTTGGTATTAAAATTTCCAACGTTTTGATTTTAACGAAGTAGTGCATGTCACCACCCTTTCCAGAAGGTCTCATTTAATAAAATTAAAACTAAATAGTTATTAGTTGAGGCAAATTAACAGGCGATAACGCAGATGACGACAAGCTGCTCCTCTTGTTAATGAACGAAGTTTTCCAACTTACACCCGCACCGTTCCTGTTCTATTCATAGAACACTCCCTTTCGTCCAGCTCCTCTTTTAAGATGCCCCTGCCGTTCATTTTTCTAAGACCACGAAATCAAACCGAACCGCGACTCCGTCCTTTAAGACGTTGTTGGCACGGTTCGCAGCCACATGCGGCACGCTCGAGTGAAACTGAGACGAGGGAGGCTGCGCAACGGCGGCGTTCACGTGCGACTTGAGGCTCCTATTTCACGCGGGAGCAGAGAAAAATCTGTTTTCATTCCTGTTCCTTATCCCTGTTATTACGTGAAGTGTCCCGAGGAAAAGGTCGCAGCCTGGTCGATGGACAGGGAGCGGGTCTTCCCTAGGGATCGTCTCAAGTGGGCGCAAGACGGAAAAATTAAGGAAGAGGAAGTTCTTGGGACTGACACGCGCCTGCGGCCTATGCCCGAGAGGTTATTTTTTATGGGTCGCGACTTCAAGTGAGTGAGGTGAAAAAAGGTCAATTTTTTGGGGTCGCCTGTGTTTTTCAAATTAGGAAAATAAAGATCCTGGTACTTTTGAGCATTTGGTGGATTATTTTTTTTTTATAACATTTACGAGGATTTAGACAACTTTATTAATGAAACAATTAATTTTGTTTGTAGGTATCCTTCGTATTTAAATACACATACATTGAAATGTAATCATAATATTTTAATGATGTAAAATTCAAAACTAATCAATTTAACTAAATAAGGTAGAGGTACATGATTGAATCATACATTTTAATGTTGCTATATAAGAGGTTTGAATGTAAGACTTGTATAAAAAAAGAATATATTTTTTCACTCAAAAATAATTTAATTTATAGGGCTACAGTTAAATACAATATTTTTCCAACTGAAAGCAAAATTCGAAGTTATGTACATACATATATGTATATAAATTAGCTTGTCATTTGCTTCAAATACACATATAAATTAAAATGCAAATCATTACATTAAAAGTACGCAGGTTATAGAAATGGGATACTAGGTTAAAATACAAAAAATTGGATATCTTCTTCGTTTTATATGTATGTATGTATGTATATTAAAATGAATATGATGTAATCATGATAATAAGAGCATAAATCAAGCACTTTTGAATGATCAAGATAAGTAATAACATGATTAATAAAAAAGAAATAAAGATTCATGTACCTACATATTTAGAATACCAGACTACATAAAAGTGATGTTAATGATTTATGTAAGTAGTCTAGTTTTAAAAATCAAAATTTTAGTGAAAAAATGAAATTTCAAAATTACATCAGCAATTTAACGCCTTTTCCTAATCCAAAAAAAGAAGAAATGTTTAAGAATCTCCAATCAAAATCTTTGAAGAAGCGAACAAATTTAATCCCATTATTCTTGAAATCTTCTAATTTGCAAGCAGATTTTATCATGTCGCAACGTTTTCGCCCAATCAGAGGACAATGGGATGAAAATCGCCGGCATAATGAAAATGTCACGCTCATCAGATTTTCACTTTGTGAAGATATTCCACCG
The DNA here is from genome assembly GCA_933228815.1 of Machimus atricapillus. NCBI lineage: Eukaryota > Metazoa > Arthropoda > Insecta > Diptera > Asilidae > Machimus > Machimus atricapillus. Next base: position 13,563,570 of record OW121785.1, read on the forward strand.
GGCGATCCCCACGAGTCGCCGGGAATTGCAGGCGTTGAAAATTGCCTCGTGCGCTCCTAAGGACAATAAAAGGGAAATGACTGGACACTGATAAACAGGAGGAAGAGGTCTTTTGATTTACATATAAATCTCAATTTTTGTTTCGCTTCTTTTATTTCGAGGTGTGTTGAAAATTTTTAGATGTGGGTCCGATTTGAATTTGAGGCATTTTGCGAAAGGGAAAATCAGTTGACTATATTTAATCCTTTCATCCCATCCTCCTATTCAAGGGATATATGAAATATAAGTACAGTGCATTTCTGCAGGGGTTCAACAATCACACCTTTTTTCCAAATTTTGGTATATTTCTGGTAAAAATCACAGTGAGGGACTGAGCCTAAGGACAGGACCAGACATCCTGCCAGGGTGAGTATATTTGCATTGTTGGTGGACATTTAATAGCATTCTCCCCGAGAAACATCTGCCCGAATCAGCATCAGCTGAGTCCGCAACGTTGAGGGGTCAGTGATTTTTTTGGAATTTCTTTTTTTTTCAGTCCTTCCCACCAGCGCCCTTTTTGGTCAGAAATAGAAATTGAACATTTGAAAAATTTTTGTTCGTGTTCGAGTGACACGATCGGCAAAAAAATGCGATCCCTGCATTTTTAGCCCTAGAACAGGACCTAGACCCTGTAGGTCTGGGCCAGTTGTTCAAGCGGTGGCGCGCGGGCGAACGGCGATCCTTTTGGTCCTCCGTCGTCTTTAATTGTGGATATTCTTCTTGATGTTTCTTTATTCCCGGGGATTATGGATGCTTTTTTCCACGTCCATTTGACCGTAGAAAATGAAAAGGTGATTTATGGCAAATAATTGGCATGCGCCTGGATTTCGGTTCGGATGCGGCTTGATCACCGATGACATCGGTTCGGCGGGAAAAGCGAAAAAGGGATTAGTTCCCGCCACGGATCGAAAGTGAAATTTTAATCTCTCTTACTTCTTAAGTAGTTCGTTGATCTTTTTACTTTTGTATGGAGCAAGGCAAATTCAATTTTCACTGAAATGCAATTTTGAGTTGTTTATGTTCCCTCTCAAACCAAAATCGAGTGGTGAATGCCGATCCTTATCCTTCTTAGAAAATGAAATTCATTGATTATACTGGTCAACAACACCAAATTTTTTTGAAAGAATTGGACAATCATTTTCTATAGGATTTCCGTAAATTATTAATTTGTATAAGTTCATTTTCGAGATAGTATTAAACATTTTTTACATTAACAAATTAAAAACTATACATAATGCGATATTTTAACCATTCATTAAAAATCTTTACAAAATAACGGATTTATGCAGAAGCTCTCAATGTCGCTCAATTGATAGCTGATCTTAAGCTACATATTTGGCCCTATGGTACCAATTTTAGAAATAGCCACTATTGGAGTGGCTAAATCAGTGGCTGAAAATCACATGCCACTGTTAAAAGCATATTGACTAAAAAATCGTATTTTACAAACTCAATGACGATTGATCAGTGGAAATCGTGTAACACAGCCACTATGTATATGATATGGTTATCAGAATATTAAAGAACTTTCACAAAATAATAATGCATTTGTTTATTTAGATTATTTAGAAGGTTGTTTCTATTTTTTATGATTTTCTGGCGGCAAAAGTTAATTTTAACTTTTTTTTAATTATCGTGAATTTCTAATTAAAAATATAAAAAAATTAAATATCAATTGATGTTCAGGTTTAATCCCAGGAGAAACTCCAAACAACTCTAAAAATCGAAATTTGGAAGAGATTAAGTTTAAGGTCTTTACACGGATTTAGATAAAACTTTTGTAGGGTGTTCATTTGGAATCAAAAGTGGCAAATATGAAATCAAATTTGTCACTCACTTGTACTTCCTGAGATATTTAATTGTAAATCTTTGAAAACTGATACTTTGCCGCCAGAACTCTTTGTATAACCCCAGAAAATTTCGTTGCAAATTCCATAAATATACCTTAAATTAAGACGTAAATTTTTCAATATATTTTGTGTGATTTCGCAAAGTCGTTATCGCTTCTTGTACTATGAGAACTTTCTTTGTACCAAATTTAAAGATTTTAGATTCAACAGGATGTACCCGAAAAGTTTTGATGATGAGTTAGTCATCAGTATCAAAACACGCTTTGCAAAGTGGTATCTTTTAATTTGCATTGAGATAGACACTTAATTTTTTTTTTTTTAGTAAAACTATGAATTAATAGATCTTAACCGTTCCTGAAGAAAATAGTTTTAATGGACTGGACAGCCAAATGGACAGCAATCAGATTCTACAAGGGTTTCGTTTTTTCTTTCAAACTACGGAACTCAATCTGCTTCAACAAAAAATAATTTCCCACACCCTTTTTTTCGTTTTTTTGTCGATAACGCAACATTTCCCCTAAAAAGGAAGTGGTTTACAAATTGATCAAAAAAAAACCCTCAAAATCCCTAGCGCAGTAATCAACAAGTCAATTTATCGAACCAAAAGTGTTTACCGCGCAAAAAAGTCATTCCCTCAGTGGCCTATAAGTATTTTGATAAAAAATCCCCTCGATCAAATGATGCAACAAAAAACCGCCGTCGTGATTAACCCCACTTGATCCTGCGCCACTTTGACTTGTTGCGCGTGCGCGAGATGTTCAAATTTATAAAAAAAAGGTTGTTCGGAAAAACGCCACTATAAAAAAGCCCCGAGTGGCGTGAACAAATTCCCTTTTTTATCGGCGACTGCGCGATAAATTTGGGAATTACTTTGGGGTGACGCGAGCGCGGTGAACATGCTCAAAATTACGAGGGGACGTAAAAGTGCAAAAAACATGCGGAGAGGTTGGTAAAAAGCGGCTCAGACCCTTAGGTCCTGACCTGATCTAAGGCACTGGGGTAAGGGAAATTGGCTAATCCGGGGATCGCAGGTTTCTTTTTATGAAGAAGGTTGATTCAGATCCTTTTTTTATAGTACCAAACATGAGGTGTATGGAAAACAGGTAAAAAAGGTGATTCCGTCGATAGAATTTGAGAATAAAAAACATTTGGGACAGGTGGTGAACGGAAGCGGTGGTTTCGGATCAGATGGGTGCGGTGTTCGGTTTCGGAACGGGTATTATAGCAATTGTATGTAGTTACGAGCAAAAATTGAAATTGCAATTCGCCTACAACGATCCTGGATTGGGTTACAGGATGTGTACGAGTGCTATTTTGACTGTCGACAATTGTAGAGAATTTGAAAAAAAAAATGTTTAAAAGAGACATCAGTTCGACAACGATATTTTTTTTATATTTATGTACATATGTATGTACTTCAAAATATTAAATAGTCATGAGCTTAGAATTCCTGTTCTATAACACAAGGAAATAAATTTAAAAAATTGTTTAATAACCGTTTTCGCACAATCAGTTCATCCATCACACCACGTGTGTGAAAAAAATAGAATTAAAAGTAAAAAAAACCATATCTTGGACGTTATTGTGCAAAATCTTTAAAAAGTAACCGAAACTAAAAAGATTGACCTATACGAGCGCTATTTAGTTTCTGTATATACATATACATATACCTGCATACAAAACTATAATGATACAATTTAGTAATTACAATTTAGTTGAAACAAATTAAGAACGAGATCACTAATTAATGATTTGTCTAAATAATAACAGTGCTCTATTAAAAGAAATTAAAAACACTTGTTGTTTTTTTTTTTTATATTACTAAGTATATAGAAATTCTCTTTCAATATTTTACAAACGTTTATAATTTCAGACATCCAAAATATTTTAGCGAAATGGGTCAATCCAAGCATTTTTCTCAAGTTCAGCGAAATATTAAAATAAAAAACTAGGTTAATTAAAATGACTTGAAAGCATTTATATAAATGCAAAATTTAGTTGGTAGTTCTGTTAAAATTATTTCATATATGTATTTTAAAATGGAAAATAAACCTGAAAATCGTGGTAGGTAACGTATTATACGTTTTATAAAAAGCGGATTGAAGAATCGTTCAGGCAGTGAAAAAGATACCGTGAATATCGGCTATAACTGTCGAAAATGAACTGAATTTATCCGTGAATTTTACTTTCATCGGCCACAGAATATTTCAGCGAAATTTGTTTTCTTATCTTCATTTATATTGTAACAAAATAGGAATAACACCCGTTTACTTACACAAACAAACAAAATTCATGTTTGATGATACCAATAGAATGCTATTTTTTTTACCCAACCTGTATGTATTTATATTTTATTATGCATATATGTACATATATACTCCGCAAAACAAAAAATTTCATCAAGACAACTTACATACATATATCATGTGTTGTTCAAAACTTTTTTTTTTTAATTTTACGTAATTTTATATAAGTATTATGATGATCCCCATTGGGTGTGGTTTTCCTGATATTGAAATTTAAAGAAATCGGCAGCTAATTTCTAATACATACATAAGTAAATGTAATTTATATTATTTACATAGTTTTCAAATTAAAATGTTATTTAATTACACTCAATTTATTAGTGCAATTTTGTTGTGCGCAAGATACATATATGTACATGCATATATCTACATATATGCATATTTGAAGAGCTACGGTTTGGTTTAAAATTTGCAAAATAGGTTTAATTTTCAATTTTTGAAGGTAAAAGAGTTCCACTTGAACATTTTTAAAAATCATGTTAGCTGAACCCATCTTTAAAAAACAATTTACTGCGTCCCTCCCCAGCAAAATGTCTAATAAAAATCGGCATCGAGTAGACACGCGAAACGAAGTAACCACCAACGAAATTATGATTTATGGCTCCTCGAAGAAAGTAATCTGCTTCATCATTGCGGGCCATAGTTTAGGCGTTTTTTTTTTTAGGATCGTTTGGGTGATCGCGGCACAAATGAAATTTACACAGAAAAACCACTCACCCTCATTCAGCTCATTCAGCGTAATGAAGGTCTCCGCCTCGTTATTAGGAAAAACCAACAAGAGACGACCACGAGCCAAAAGATGAGGAAAACGAGAAAAAGTGGAAATCAATTGAAAATTTAAAATTCATGCGACCATAAGGCCCGCCAGCACCACCGGGCGCTGCGCAGCGGGCACCGATCTTCAATAGACAGGAATTCGGAGGCTGCAGTGGGAGATGAACAAATTTTTGGTCTGGCATCAGGCTCTTCCTGTTTGTCGTCTTGGGGTCCTTCGGACGGGTATTTCCTAATATGCCACTGGGGACCAAGCAGAAAATCTTTTCGAATTCGGCAGTAATCCCGCGACGGGAAGAAAAGGAATCTCAGCTGTATTTTGGTGGTGGCAGACGCATGTGTTCCTTTGGAATTTAAAAGTCTACTACCGGCACATTCCGCAGGGGTGGAGGAATTTCTTGAAATAGACCCAGTATCAAGATCACATCGGTTTTTTTTCGAAAAGAAAAGTTATTGCCAAGAAATTAGTGACAAAGTCACAGCCACTTTAAAATTCCTCGATCTGAAATTTTCAAGCCTTTTTTAATCATATTCAGCGAAGAATTTGTTAGGACTCAAATCAGCGAGATCTCACTAGATCAATTTAAATTTATTGTAAATTATTTTTTTAAAGTTGTTATTGTAAAACTACACTTAAAAAACCAAACAAGTGCCGTAAAAAATATTTTTTTATGTGATATAACTACAAATTAACAATTTTCGTATTTTTTCCTTTAGGTACTTGTACTGTGAGACCTTGCTACTTCCGAAATTCCATGATTCTAGGTCAACGGGTAGTACCCAATGGGTTTTAATTTATTGGCGAGTGTAAAATTATACAGTATTAAATGTCTGTATTTTTTGATTGCGTCGACTTAGAAGCTTGATTTTTTTTCAACTCCAAGGGAGGGTAGACATTATTATTTAATATTAATTTGAACTTAATATCTCCATGCGTTCTTGAGAAAAAGGGGTTTTGACAGGCAGACAGAAAGACGTACAGCGAGAGCGAAGTGATCTTATAAGGGATCCTTTTTTCTTTTGAGGTACGGAACCCTAATTTTGTATCGCACTGAATTAAGGTCTCAGAATTTTGCATTATTAAATGTTGCAATTTGGTGTTAATAATGGAAAAATAAAAATCAATCATTTTTTAAAGACGAATTTACTTATTGGGCGAAGTCGTCTTCCCCAGCTTTCTCGCAAATTTTGTAAACTATTCTCCTCCGAAACTACTCAACCGATTTGAATTAAATTTTGCAGGTATGTCCTACATTGTTTGAAGGACAACAAACAAAAGTTTTTCATGTCTTTCAAAAACGTCTGTATGCCATGCGCTTTATGCGATGCAGCTTTTAACTGCAAAATTAATAAATTGAATTATGAAAAATTAGAAAACAATAAAGAACCTATGGCTTTGAATGCTATTCATAACTGCTTTGAAGCTTCTGCTGCATCAACTGATGATGCAAAAGGGTTATTCGCTAAATTGTATTTATGTAATGGTGCTCGTGTAATTTAGAAATGAATAAATAAGTAGCCCGTGTTTGTTATCCATGAAATTGCAACAAAAATTTCACTTTCGTTCATATTGAAGTATGAAGCACCTGGAAAAGGTGCAAAAACTCACCACATCTACATCTAGAAATGAAAGGACACTCTTTCGAGCAAATCCAGAAAAACAGCAGGTGGCTCATCCGAACCAGCCCTTTGCACCTAAGGACAGACAAAAACGAGTAAGTCATAATAATTTTTCGCCTAACCCAACTACGATTCACGGTAATGTTCCTGTAAAGGATATAACATTTTCAATATTTCGGTTTTCGCAACTCAAAGTTCCAAGCGTGCTCTTGTTACCATACCATCAAAATTGTTTTTCCCAACATTTGACAAAAATGCATCTGCTGAAAGGGATACACGACAGCATCCGAATAAAGAATGAGTCACAACTGCGTTTTCCCTTTTTTGCGTACACTTCGCAGATATGCGTGCATCGGAAATCGATTTCTGTTGCGGATGGTCAAGAAGGGCTCCTACCCTGGCAACGTTCCCTTTTTTTTATTTTCTTTACCGCGAGACGACTGGGACTGATGTGGGTGGAGAAAAAAAATTGATTGAACTCACCCTCGTTTCTCAAGCTGTGTGAAATGGTTTCGATTTCGCTCGAATAAGGGTTGGTTTTTGGGAAACGTATGAAATTTACCAATAGCCGTTTTGAGCAGGGGTACTATACTATCCCTTGTTTTTACTGGGTGCTATAAGCACCCACTGTGAGTTGATGAAGTATGCGAAAAGGGGACTATAAAAAGTATTTACCACTCTATTAAGAAAACAAAAACAAAAAAGGGCGCTGAAAACGATAGTGTAGGATTCATTGTGGTTTCATTGGCTGTCCTGCGCTTTCGGGCCTTCTCAGCCTGATCCGAAGTGCCGTAATGAACCGTGGCATCGGCTGTTAGGACCCGCGTATCCTTCGTCATTTTAAAAGATACAAAAAAAAAAGACGTCATGTGGCCTTTGACGGTTTGTTTGTGAAAAATTTTTGCTCGTTTCCGATTAAGTGGGTGCGACCATCGAATCATAAATTCTCGGAATTAAATAGATTCTGACAGGGTCCGTGGTAACAGAGTTTGACCAAAGCGACCTTGTAACAGATGTCGACGGTGTTAGAGGCGCCGTTTTGCACGCTAGACAAAAATTAATCAAAAAACTAAGATATCTATCTAATGCTAAGAAAGGAATCTAAAATATTAGGTTTATAAATTAAAAGACCACGATGATTTCGATTTTCGAACTTTTTAGTGAAAGCCAACTAATTGTACGTAGAATATCAAAATATGTATACTATCATAGAAAATAATATTAAATTTTCTAACTAGTACTAAAACGTTACTATGAATGAGGGTATATACTTTACAAGAAATTTACGAAAATATATAAAGAGAAGAAAATCAGTTGTTCCAGAAGGAAATAAAATATGTGTTTACATTCCATAGTTTATTGAATTTACCAAAAGAAAGGGCTTTTATAGTCGAAAAGAATTTTTTAGTATATATGTATTTCTAAATAATTCTTTTAAGCTAAAAATGTAAAAAAATTATGATAACCTGTATCGTTCATGGCGCGGATACGATGTGAAATCAACACTCAGAAAAAGAATTCATATAAAATAGGGATAGAATACAATGAAAAGCACCAATGATTTCAAGCCAATAAAAATCTTCTTAAAAACTACGAAATATACTTCGTAAGCTCAACATTATGCGTCGTTCTTTTTACGAAAATTCGATACAAACTTTGTTACGCTTATTAATATTACCATATTGATATTGTACTCATTACGATAATTTTTGAAATCTTGCGATATATACATATGTATGTAGATTCATTTAAGCAAAGCAGTTCTATTCAGTACCTAATAATTCGCTCATAAACCATATTTAATTATGTAGTTCAAAGAAAACAGTAGTTCACCCGAGATGAAAGTGAATGATATCTTTTCATTCTGGAAAGTTCTAATACTTAATTTTTGCAAAGGGAAATAAAAAAAACAAACGACGACGGTGTTTGGCTTATAAATTTGTGACCATCTTTGTGACAAATTCTGTTTGTACGCCATTTTACCCACCAACAGTGTTGGTTTTCATTTCTAGGGTGATATTTAAATTCAAGAAAGGAATCGCGACTCCACAATCTAATGTCGGAGCGATTCATCTTGATAGATGTTAAACAAAGTAAACCCATGGAAAATTTAAAGGCAAACAATTTTTGGGACGGTTTTAAGTTTGTACACCAAGTTGCCAACACACGATCAATCTTATGGTTGTACGCGTCCTTGTGCCCCAAAAACCATCCTGTTTTAGGCCAACAATAAGCAGTTTTCACTGTAAGTACATTCTTTTTAAAACTACGAAATTTTCGTTAATTTAACCTTAGTTTATAAATTACGAAAATGGTTTATATACGTTGATTTCGTAAAAATGCATATACATATGTATGTATACGAACAAAACTCTAAATTTTAAATAATTTTCTTAAATCTTTCGAAAAATTCTCAAATTTATTTCTTACGATTTTTTTCTTAAAAATATTACGAAAGATAATTTGAGTGAACAAACTTTCCCGAATATAATATGATATACATTATGTATATAGAAAAGTCGAGATAATTTCTAAAAAATTAAGTGATATTGCAACAATTTTATTCTATCTTGCGTTCCGGTTTTTGTTTTTATTATGCTACTACCTTAATTACAATTAATCTCAAACTAACTAATCCTTAATTATTGAGTATTTACCCTCACAGTCTGTGTCGAAAAAGATCTTGGATCAAAACTTATCATGGTTAAATAAAAAAAAAAAAACATACTCGAGCTCAATTGTGCACAAAGCGGATATAAATGTATCTGATTGCAAGACGCACGGTAGTCTATTATGTCACATGGGATCTTTAAAAAAGAGCTCAAGAAAAAAGGAAGAGGGGTCCCGGAAAGCACTTTGGTTGCATTCAAAGCCTCGAGCCTCATTCAGAACTCGTGTCCTTTGGTCCTTTAGCCACCGGCGCAGGGACAATGGACGGTGGGACGCGCGTTAAATCATAAAATATCGTCCAGTTGGGAAGTAATCGTCGTCAGCCTTTCTGTTGACGTAAATTCTTACGCAAGCGGCGGATGCTGCAGAATCCCTGAGACTGATGTCTTCGAGGGTACTTCGGGTCAGCTTAGTTGACCTTAAGACGCTGTCCGTCCGGGTGTCTTGTGGACGGCACGCACGCCGAATGAATGGACTTCTTCCCTCCGGAGATTCTAGCCGTAGACTTGCAGCCGTGCGACCTTTTTTTTTGTTTTTTTTGTCCGAATGAAGAATTGCTGGAGATGAAAAGATGGCCCATTGCGGGTCAATTGGGGTATAAATTTCATTGGGGTGTTGCTGTGTAAGTCTGATAAAAAAAAAACTAGCTATGATTTTTTTATTTTTCTTAGCTCTTTCATAAATGGCAGATGATGAAACCAGTGGTTAACGAAACCGGCAAAAAGGTGTCATTTCTACTATCTCCTTTTTTCAACAAATATTTGCTCTTTAACAGCCAGTGAGCTCACCATGGCTTCTACTTAATTTTTATTCTAAATTTATACTATGTATGTACAAACACAAGTATATACAATAAAAATTCTCTATACATATAAAATCTTCTCTGTCATGTACCACATAAAATACACTAAGAAAGAGTTTCCATTATTCATCAAAATCTGCTTTATGCTCTCTAAATGGCTGCAATATCGATTTTAGCTCAATTTTGTATTGGCTAATGGCGTTTCATGGTAAAAACATTTACCAGAGCCTTCATTCATCATTCTTTCTCGTAAGAGTATAAAGAAAATCGTTTCCTCGAATAAGAATTAAACTCTTAGTAAAAGCAGAATATGCGATTCTTATCGGTTCTGATATATGCGAACATTTATACGTTTGATCTTGATTTTACTTACATACATCCTACTGAATTTATCATTGCAAGAAGACAAAAGAAAATTAAGGATTTTTACTTATTTAATGACTAGCATTAAGCTGATTATTTTGTAGAATGAATTATTTAATAGGGCTAAATATAAAAGCTCAATTCAAAATTCTTCTTTTTAAATAGGCCAATCAAAATAATTCAAATTCAAAGATAAAATAAAATAAAATCATCCAACGACAAAGCCGTCTAGTAGCAATTTTTATTAGATTTAAATAAATTAAGATCAAAATGCTATTGTATTAATATAACCTTCCATTTTTTATGTCGGTTAAAATACTTATATTTTTCTCTGCATAATTTATGAGGGTAATTTTCTTGGTGCTAGTTTTGGATTCTAAACCTTCCTTAACGAGTTCTATTACACTGTTTCCTGAAACCAATGACTACTTAAAAAATGAATATTAAAGTTCCCATTTTCATTGCAACACTTAAAGGCAATGAAACCGACATTTTTCGATGTACCCTCCTCAGAACCCGAAATAAAAATTTGCAGTATCCTAGAGTTTTCCAACAAGAGACGTATGCCTCCGTTCGATTTATGGATTGAGTGTCTGTATGAGCTATTTGTGTCTCAGAAAAAATACTCCGAGTTCTGTAATTATTACATAAAATGAAATAACGTATCATTAATGTTTTATTGTCCATTGTATAAAAGTCCAAAAACTATTCTAAGCACAAAGAATTTTGGAGTCCCAGTACATCTACGGGAGATTTGACTCTCCCTTTTAGACCTTTTTTTTACGGGCAATGTGAAAGCCCACCAAATTAGGAAGACGCGAGTCTTATGGAAGACCTCAGATATTCCTAAAAGAGACTATAGCATTCTTTTAAAAAACTCAGGCAACAGGGATGACGCCGGAATACGCTGAGAGACGATCTGAACTGTTATTAGTCTCGCTGGAATATGCTGCGATACTGAAAAATGTTATTTCGTGAAAAAATATAAGGAATTTATGTATGATCCATTTCGAATCATAGTAGCGTCAGTCAAGTTTAAATAATTTAGAGTAAAAAGAAACTTAAACTTAAATCAATTTTTGAAAATTCTTGACTTACACTACTGATTCTCAACGGCTCATAATGTCTAAAGAAAACAATTTGTCGTTTTAAAAATTACTTCTTTTAATCCTTACAAATTCACTTTACTTTCCTAGTTGACAAATTTTCTCTTAAACAGAAGTAAAAAAATTTCAAATCTACAAAATACATATGTATGTCACCTCCTTCACATAAATCGTCAGAAACTGAACATAAAATATATCCGAACGAATCTACAGCCTAAGCGATAACTTAAAACTAAATTGTCGATTTTGATATCCGCTCAGAGTCCATTTAAGTTATATTTACAAAGAAAACAAAACCTATAAATACGGCCTGTACAATTTGTTTTTTATCAGTATGAATTATAAAATAATAAAACGAAAATTAATTTCGTTTATTGCTGTTAGTGTTTGTTAACCGCCTTACTCAACTATGAGGGTAATAGTGCTGCATTTTTTTTATATAATTTTTGTATTATTTTGCTAAAAAAAATATAGTTCGTCATTTATAAAACTAGTTTGCTAGATAATGTTTGATTTTTATTTAATTTTAATTGGTTTACACCAATGTGGGGTGTAGTCTTTATTAGAAAATTACTTTGTACTTCATATTGTCTTATCAAAAAATTTGTATATTCTTTGCTTGTTATTGTTATTTGAAATACAATGCCTGTTTTCTTGTAGCTGAATAACAGTTTACAATTTAACTACAAGGGTTAATATTTTCGTAAAAGGACCCAGTCGTTCTCTTTTGTTTCAACAGTCAACTTTAAAATTGATCATGTCCTTATTGCTAAAGTTTCCAACTTTTTAAATCTATAATTGTTTGTCTATTTACAATTCGTCTATCTTTATTTCAGCTTTCTTTGGCTACGATAGTTGCTCTACTAAACGCTTTTATTTTACGGGGTTCAGTTGCTTATAACCACATAACTGTCTACTTAAAATTTAAAAAAAAAATATATAGGTATATATACAATTTCATCAAAAAATATAACAATCTTTTTAAAGTCTAAATATAAGAAAATGAGGATTCTAATCTTTGGTCATTGTGACTAAACAACATATTCGAAAACGTCAGTACAATGTTTTTTTTTTGTTTTTTTTTTGCTGTAGAAGAAAACTGCTTATCTCAGTAAATTTTCTACATTAGCTTTTTTGTTTAAAATAAATTTCGATCAGCAAAATAAGGAGCCACCCTTTAGGAGTTATATATTAAAGGTGTCTCTAGACAGGCGTTTTTCTACAAATTCGAACACAAAAAATGGTGTATTATAAGTTAAGTCCTGCAAATAAATTTTTTTATACAGCTGAAAATTATCAGATTTCTAAACTCTGATTTAGCTAGCTTAAAATCACCATTTCTTACACTCGACTTAAGGGGGGAATTCACTGTAATAGGTCAAACTTTAAACTCTTTTTTCTCAAAATCTTAAATCTCAAATTGTTCCTTTTATTCCCCTTTTTTAGTGCGTAATATATTTATAACTTACAACCCTATTGAATTTTATTTCTAGAACAATTAAAAATCACACATCCTTTATCCTATTACAGTGACCTTCCCTCTTAAGAGGCTGGAAAATATTTATTTAAAAATATCCTTTCCGTGCATTTTAAGCCGCACCATTTGAAACAAAAGAAAAGTTAAGATAGGAACGTTAAAAATCCTTTTCTTACAGAGTCCTTGCTAGCCTTATTTCTTTATTACTAACTCACTGCAGTTTTACAGTGTCATGGGGCTTTCTCGCGAGATGAATGGAGAATCCCACAGCATTCCCGCACTGCTCCCCGCACATATTGCATTTAAAAACATCCTCCCGACTGTGGTATCCCATATGGAGCGAGTGCAGGACCACGTTACTGAAGTAAATGTCGCAATATTTGCAAGGGAACAGATCAGGGACTTTAGTTTCCCGAATAACTTCTGGCGGGGAGTGGGGTGAAGTTTTGAAAATTGTATCTAAATTACTAGGAGCTGGTGAGGGTGGTGATTGTTGAGGAATACGATTGCCAGCTCCAACCAAACTCTCCACACTGAACGAAGTGCTTGGTGACTGTTCCGGGTACTTAAATTTTGAGTATCCATGCTTCTTGAAGGGTGGTTCCCGGGCTGAGACATCTGACGGTGTTCGAGCTCGGATAGATCCTCCATCCGAAGTGCTAGAAGAGCTTGTCGTCTCATCAATTGTAAGATCCTCCAGCTGCAGAGCTCGGCCCTTTCGCCGATTTGTGTTGGGTATGCTAATCGTAGGCGTGCTTGCATCCCTGCGACTGCTTTGGACTTCTTCCACCAGCTTCTTTAAATCGTCATCTTTTTTTGGAGTCTGTGAAAGATCGATCGCTCCATTTGTGTCCTTTACTTCACGAACTTCACTACTCTTTCCTTCTTGTTCAGGTTGTCCTACTGCAGCCAATTGTGCTGCTAGGGCAGCCTGCTGCTGTTGGGCAACCAGCATTTGTAGGTAAGGGAAGAAGGACACATTTCTACTTCTTTGCAGCATACTCGCAAAAGTAATATTACTTAAAATGTTTGATCCTTGCTGGCTCATTATCAGCGCCGCCAACTGGGGATGGGATTGTTGCAGAGCTTCCAGAGACTGTTGAGGTGGTGGTTGCTCTTGTGGAAGTGGTTCTTCGGGTTGTAATTCCTCTAAATGTTCTTCATCCTCTTCAAAATCTTCTTCATCAGACTCTATTTTTTCAGCCTTTTTACCTTTTTTCGATTTCTTAGACTTCTTTTTCTTAGGACCTCTACGCCTTCCATTAACATCAATGAAAATTGTTGGATCAGGGACACCATCTTCATCTAGTACAACTCCCGGCCTATGAAAGTACTTTCTCGAATGTATCTTCAGGGAGTGGCAGTACTTTGTAGCATAATCACAGTCGCCGCAGTGGTACTGGTACATGCCCGAGTGTGACTTCATGTGAGAGGTCAACATCGATTTATTAATGCAAGTGTACTGGCAGAGCTCGCACGAGAAGGGTTTTTCATTATTATGCAACCGAATATGGTACTCCAGATAATGCTTGTACTCAGTTACAAAGGTGCATTTCGGGTTATAGTTGCACTGGAGGATTTTATTAGGGTTCATGTGCACCCTAATGTGCACCCACAGTTCTGCTCGGATAGCTGTTTTAAATGAACAACTCTTGCATTTATTTATCCTCACTTTTCCATGTGAGTTGTATTGAGGTCTATAAAATTCTGCGCATTCATCATCACTCTCTACGTAAGGGAGCTGGATTGATGTTGTTCCTGTAGTATATTTTCCCTGTTCGGACTCTTCCATTTGTACTTTAGAACCCTTTCCATCTGCTGGCCTTGGTAAGGTCTCAAATTTTACAGCGGACCCATCCGAGACTCCTGTGGGCTCTTCAGTACTTATGTCCATAACCATACTTTCAGGGCAGTCACTAGACAAGCTAGGAGATGGTTCTCTAGTTGGCTTCAGTTTCGTTGGTCTCTGACTTCGACCCTTAGACTCCCTTGGGGTTGCTTCTTTTTGAGACCTATGAGATGACGCACTTGATGACCTCTTTGAAGTAACAGGCGATCTTCTCACAGGTGATTGTTCCGGTAGCTCCATGATAGGTGGTGACCTTTGCGTAGGCGCTGTTAAAGGTGACCTCTGGAACATTTCCACCATTGGTGGGGTATTGCTGGGGGTCTCAATTAAATTTGGGATGTTGTTCTGAGGTGGTGGTGTATGCTGCGCTGGTGGAACCGATGGCTCATAGTGGAAATTAGTTCCTGTAGGAATGGTCACGTTCGGATATCCTGGCGGAGTTAGGGGATTGAATCCCATTATATGACTAGCTCCACTATTACTGCCGGGAATTGAAATAGTGTCTGTGCCCTGCGGCGATGGGGTCAGGGCCCCCATATTTAAATACTTCGAGTCCCGATAAATCATAGTCGAAGTCTGTGGTGGGGACTGATTTGGTTCGGTTTTAACTTGCACATTTCCACCGTTGCTGTTGTAGCTGGTGTGCTGATACATTGAATTTTGTTGGTGCTGCTGCTGCTGTTGTTGTTGTTGTTGTTGCTGCAATTGTTGCATCTGATGCAGCTGCTGGAGTTGGAGCATTTGTTGTTGTTGTTGCTGCTGCTGTTGTTGGTAGTGCATAGCCCAATTTACTGGAGAATCTGGAAGAGACATAAAAAGGTTCTTAAAAATATATTTCTCGGGGGCGATAACTCCTCCTCCTAAAGCATAAAAAGAAAAAATGAAAAAAAAAAACCATTCACAGCATAGGACGCCATTTCATTTCGCTTCTGTGCGCGGCAATAAAAAACAGTCCTGAAGGAATGGGGCACAACCCACCGCCGTCAATAAAAATAAAAAAGAAGGGAGAAAAATAAAAAAATGGGAGGAAAGCGTGCTTGGCTCATGGCCGGGCTGCTGGTTTCCTAGCACAAGTACTGCGCGTGCTTTACGAATAAAAACAGGAGGACGGTATAAGGGCTGGGATAAAAAAAAAACGCTATAGAACACAAAAAGACCCCTCGCCAGCTCCTTAAATCACTCCATCGAGGGATTCTCCCCTCATTCCTGGTAAATAGAGTGGGCTGCGCTAAGTATATAAGCCCATCACCCTGGATGCCATCGGTTTTGGTGCCCTGCGCTCGGAATCGACTTGATTCCTTCCCCTTTTCTTTTTTCTTCCTACAAAATATTTCGGCTTTCATTCCTCACCCTTCTGGACTCTTTTTCTAGCTGATCCCCGAAGGGCTCCTGTGTGATAAAACACAGAACCACGAGGGGAAAGTTATTTTACTTGATTTTATTCGATTCTTTTTTTTTCGAGTTAAACCGATTGGAGGATGAGGACGAGGCCCTCAGACGACAGAATAGGCGACTTTTCGAGGAGGAACATTGCCTTCGTGGGGCTTTAAAAAAGGGCTGTGAATCTGATACAGCCCGCCATAAGCAGCAATTCTGCAGCTAATGTAGTTCTTGAGAATGTTAACGAAAGGGAAGAAACTCATTCTTTTTACTTTAATGTTATGACTTTGTTTCCGCCTCTCAGCGGCCGTTTTAAAAGAGTTATTTTCGGGATGCCACGGAAATTAGGATTGTATATTTATCGTGCATCGATTGGAACAATGAAGACAGAAAGTTGGAGTAAGAAAACATTAATTAAAAGTATTTTGGCTGAAAATATTTATGCAATGCAGAACTACAGTAATGTGAAAACTTTTAGCACCACTTTAGGAACTTTTAATTTTGAAGCATACTTTTTCTAGGTTCGACAGAAGAGGAAAATCGATGCAGGGCCAAAATGATCCTCAAAGTATCCTTTTCCATTGATTCCCTCCCCTCTGTCTAACATAAAAAACTCATACTTCAGAAAACTAAAAGTACCCGAAGAACTTGAGGGGTCTTAAAAATGTTCGCAGCACTGTACTTGTAAGACTTTAAAAAAGCAATAAAATGCACATTTCGTCTAATTTGCGTCTTCTTAATTTAATATTTAAAACAAAATAAGTTTTTGAAGCTGGACAACTTGTAAAACTCTTATTACAAGATTTATTACTTGTCTGAAAAAGGATTGGATATCCATGGCTGTGGAAGGTCTTGAGTTATTAATAGTAGTCACATTAAAAAAAGGAAAAGAATTACTACGTTCAAAATGCAATTAAATTGTTATAAAACTATTATGCCTAATCTCCATAAAAAACCAGACCAAACCAAAACCAAAAAACCAACTGCTGACAAATCAAGTCTGTACACATGTTAGCAATGTAGTTGTGAAATGTCAGTCAGGCTCTGCTTCACTTACTGGTCCAATAAAAGGGCATTTTGTAATAAAAATATAATTATTATTACACGAATATTTAGCACTCTTTACCGGCAAACCACAACAACCGATTTAACATCAATTTATTTTTGACTTTGCAACTTTTCGAGTACTAACCTGTACTAAATGCGCTGAATTGCATGTGGCAACGCCAAATGGTTTTAAAATGGTTTAACTCACACAGAGGAAAAAGCTAGCGGCTGGTGACCAAAATGAGCGAGATAGGTGATGAAATTGCAATGCGAATGACAGAGCTGCAGACATTTTTGGTTTGGTTAGTTGGTCTGGTTTTGTATGGAGATTAGGCATTAGGCTACAAAATACTGTAATTAAAACATTCTTAGGACTACTTCACTATTTCGGGAACTTTTAATTTCTGAAGCATACTTTTTCTAGGTTCAACAGAAAAGGAAAATTCGATGCAGGGCTAAAATAATCATTAAAGTATCCTTTTCCATTGATTTCCTCCCCTCTGTCCAACAAAAAAAAGACATGCTTCGGAAGACTAAAAATACCCGAAGCACTGGAATGGTCCTAAAAATTATCACAGTATTGTATATTTAAAATGTTAGTATATAAGTACATCTTTTCTTTATTGTAAACAAATATTCTCCGAGAATGGAAATTTCCCTTTTTTTATGACTTCAGTTTGTCAGGGTTTTAAAATCGTTAGTAAAACTGAAACAGGGCCGTGTCTATACATGAAATAACTTTTTTTAAAATTATATTGCGATGGGTAACTATTATCCATATGAAGGTCAAAATAGCAAATTTTAAAATTATAATGACTCTATGTAATGAAAAAAAGCCTTCAAGTTTATTTTATTCAAAAATAAAGAAAGTCAAGATTTCACAACAAAGGATCCCAGAAGGAAAATGAAGTTGTTAAGCCTTTCAGACATAAATTATCTTCGTTTGACTTTCAAACTGCATGATTTTTTTAGTTTTTTTGTTTTTTGAAAAGATATAAAAAATAAATAAACAGATATACCGTCGAAAAGAATCTGATCTGAATCTCGAATAAAAAAAAATATTTATTTCCTGCATATCCTCGTCTTTACTCAATACCTTTAAGAAAGTCTTCTTTCCTGTCCCTTTATTGGGCAAAAATAAACAGTGGTTGGTTCACAGGAAAAACGAGTAATTTAAAAGAATATTAGAGGTTTTGCATTTTTTACAAAGTAGATATTTCTTTCATTTTGTTTACACTAAGAGAAAGGAAAGATTTTCCCATGTTATGTGTTACCCCTTGACTAATTGCTGAAAACGTTTTCTCGCCAGAAAGAAAATTAGACGCACCAGGCTCTTTTCAGGTAAACTCCGCAATAAGGTCGCTGACAAATTATCCTAAAGGTAAATTTCGCACTAAACTAGTAACTTTAGACTCGTCTGACTGCACAATGATTTTTGGGTTTCGTTTGTTTAAAAGAAAAAGGATCGCTCTAGAGAAATTATCACCTCAAGGACATCTTAAAAAAAATATTATGAAAAAGGGAAGAAACTGCTTTCTCTTCTTACTCTGGTGTACCCTTTTTATGGAAATTGCGTTTTCTCAGTACATGGGTCTTTTATGGGTTTATGACTTTATTAAACAAATACTAGACAATGATTCGCAGACGATGCAGAAAAAATTAGAGCAAGGTCCCTTGTCCCTTGACTTACTACCGGAATAGGTTAAACGAAAAAATTTCAATACTATTTTGGATGTTCGGGGCTGACTTTTTGTCATCATTATCTAAAACAACTTTAAGAAAGCATTTGTCCTGGGACTCACCCACCGCAGGAAGGCAACTTCTTTGAGTATATTTTGGTTTTAGTGCAATTTGTCATAATTAAGCTTAATATTTGTATAACTTGATTTTAAAACGCAAATTACTTGAAAGCAATAAATAATTCGTAGAAAAAGAAATATTCAGGTTACCAAATGCTTCGCTTGTTAATCGAAAAAGTCGGTCAAAGTAACATCGTGTTCCAAAGTATTTCAAATAATAATAAGTAATACGCATTATACTAAAAACTATAAATTATTTTTAAAATTTTTGCTTCACTATATCGAAAATAGAGAAGTGGAAAGAAGGGGATATCAATTTTCGAGCAAGTTTTGAGAGAAATATCTCTAAAACTGTATAAGACAAACTTCTGACAAAAAAAACCGTATTTTTATGATATACCCAGTATATAGTAGGATATTTAATAAACGAATTTTTTGCCTTGTTTTGTTTGTTGGTTATGTTCGAAACTTTATTAATTTTAGAGTCTACATAGAGAATTATATTGCCAAAAGAGTGATCCTAAAAAGGTTTCGTTTTTATTTTCATCTTTTGAGGTATCATATTTTATTTAATCTTTAAAATTATGAATCTTTTCTCCTCACCTGTGTAATTTGGCTGATGTACATTTTGTCCATTAATATAATTATTTTGTCCCATGGGATGTTGCATCTGATACGGGTGTGTTCTGCCTGGTTGCTGTTGATTAGCATGCCCTGGAAATCCTGTAATGATTTTTTTAAATTAGTTACTTAATATTATTCGATAAAAATTTGAAAAACTAAATCTAAAAGGTTAATTTTCCAAAATAAAAAATCTTCGCCGAAACTGTGCTCTCGCATCAGCTGTATATATTTCATAGCTATAACTGCCTAATTCTAATAGCTCTCGATTGCTGCCTCTGCTATTAAAAATAATAAATTCGTTTATATAAAAATTGCTATTTCGGGACAAGTCACTCCCATAGTGCATCCAAAGAAATGGCGACGGCGCAAAAAATTGCCGAAAACTTAAAAGAGCGAGAGCCGCAAAATATTGAAAGGCCAAGTGTGAAGACGCGATAAACAATAGCCCGCCGTTTTGAGCCCCATGCATCCTCCGGCCATGGGGAGTTCGGGCTCCGCTGGCCGCAAAAGCGGTGCGGTGCCGGACGGTGACCCGTTCTAAAAAAACGCAGTCTGGCTTTTGTGAATTTGCCTATTTTTTTCTAATGGGTCAAGTTCTACGGTGGAGTAGCGTTTCATTTGGAGGCCCGGGGGGGGCCCCATCGTCCGATCGGTGATCCGCTGCACTCCTCCTGTCCTGGTGGATTTTTCTCGCTTTTTGGGGAGTCTCCGCTGGTCCCGATCGGAAGGGGAATGCACGAGGTGTTTTTGCAACACACACGATTATTTATACATGAGGGGCGCAAATATTTATGCATTGATGCAGCAATTTGCCAAGTTTTTTAATGACTTTGAAAAATTGTGTGCATCTAATTTTAAAATATTTCATACGCCTAAAAAAACAAACACATTATTCATTTGTGCATTAGACGAGATCTCTGCGCAAAAGGGGCTATGATTACGGCCGTGATATTTTTGGAAGAATGATCAAGTGATGAAAATTTTGCTATTTGACCTTAACTGGATTAAATTAAACTTTCTTTAGATACCTACCGACATGCTTAACTTATTCAATTGTGCTTATCCTATAAGACAACAAATTTAATTTTTATATTTTCAATTAAGTGAAAAATCATTTCGTTTTGTCAGTTTGTGAAAGATCGCATTAAAAAATAAAGCTTAATCATAGATGTTTACAGTATGGCTTAAATGAAAACGTGAGTCTTAATCTAGGAATAAAATACAACTTAACTCCCTAGCAATTTATTCACATCTTAGCGAACGAATTTCTAACGAGTGTACGCTTGCCATGTTCTTTTTTCGCAATGAAAAAATCGGTTTATAGAAAAAGTGAAATATACGAATCATTTCGAAATGTTTTAAGCCCTAGCTTAAGATTTGAGCAACATTATGTATAAGCTCCTGAATCAATCTGTTATTTTCTAATGATTTCTCAGATATGGTCCAACATTTTCCGCATCGTTTTCATTTACAAATTCGTAATCTTTGGAAAAAAACATACGGAAATAATTTGCAAATTATCCTAGCAACTAACTTTAAATTTTTATGTTACTTGCATTAAGTTAAATTAGAAATAGAGAAAATATATTTGAACGCAAAACAACAACATATAAATAAAACGATTTAGGAAAGACAAATGCGTCCTTGTATTTTTAAGTGAATCAATGAATTTTTGTAAATTTACAAAGAATGGAAGATGGCAAAAATGTCTTAGTTTTCAAAATCGATTTATCCAATTAGGAATTTTCAATTTAAGATTTTGAATAAAATGAAGTTTTGGCAACGAAACAATTTAAATAGAGTATTAGCTAGGGATAAGAAAATATAATATAATGTATGCGTACCCATATATTTTTTTATTATTCGTAATTAAAATTCATTATTCGTAATTGTTATTTGTATCAATGAAAACTTACAAGAACCAGGATGAGCATAAATCAGCGTATACATATACTTTTGGTTTTTAGAATTATTTCAAAAATTTAAAAGCAATGAGAAGCGATAGCAACACTGGATTAAGAAGTAACTGGCAATTATAAATAATTAGACTACTATCTTACTTTTATTAGAAGCTGAGACCGGTTTCAAAAGCACAGTAGAGGAAAAAGGATAAATTACAAGAAATGTGCACTATTTTTGTTTATACATATTTCGAAGGCAATATAAGGCAGATTGTTTTCATTATTTTTCCCTTCTTCACTGCTGGAAAATACTTTTGTAACCGTTCTAAAATCAAAAAATCCCGGGAATAATAGACGTGCCGATATTTACTATAAGTGTATTCAATGCATCTGTTTTTAGTTACTTAGATCAGATTTGAAAAGAATCACCTCTGTTTTGGGATAATATAATACGAATAGTAGAAAAGTAAGTATATTAATATGTATATATATGTCAGTTTATGTAAATATTTAAAGAAAAATTTCTTTAAAATTTACAGCCATTGTCTTTTAAAAATTCCTTGGTATTTAACTTTTTCGACCGTCGGCTAGTTGAGCAAAAGGCCTTTTTTGTCGAAAAATCTGCGAGAATTTATCTCTTAATTGACAGAAAGTAAATCTATACTAAATAATATTCTTTATATCAACTGTCTTTTTAAGGGCCAATTTTTCAATCGTCAGATAAGTTTATTCCTCAGATAAGAAATCAAGTTGGCCGTGAGGAATAATTATTTTTCACTCTATTTGTCAAAATTAACTGACGAATAACAGGCCTATCTGCCGGTTTAAGGAGCAGATAACTTTATCCGTCTGATAGCTATTTAAAATCAGAGCCAAGTTGATTATTGGGACAATTTTATTCGACGGATAAATTTATCTGACGATTGAAAAATTGGCCCTAAATGTTTTATAATATTGTAATCAATAAATCAACAACTGCAAGTTGTTATTTATGGATTTAAATTGAATTATGATTAAAATAAAGTAAACTTCATAATTTATATAGACATGTTATGTTATTTTTAACTTAAAAACAAAAATTAATCTAACGTACCTTGTCCACTTTGCTGATGGTTCCAAATTGGATTTGAGTTCCTCGACATTTTTGTAAAGTGTGGATAACTCAGAAATTCTTAAAAAACAAACTCCTCACCGATTGTTCATATTTCGTGTAAAGTTCTTAACTGACTTTTCTTTTTCTTTGTTTTCACCCAAATAAGTTCTGCTTAGGGTCACTCTTTTAACTGTTATTAGGTTTAAAAAAGGCGAGATCGCATTTAAAACTAACCATTAAAAGTAGCACAGATAGAGATACAAAAAAAAAAACTTTTAAAAATCGCACAGAAAACGGAAGGATTTGGGCGCCTCCGACTCGTATAAATGTTCAAATCTAAGTGACAGTCTAAACGGAATTCCGCAAAAGCCGTTTGATATATTTTTTACATTTATATAAATAAAAAATAAACTGAAAATTCTCACAGCTGAGAAACCGTGTCTACTCGATCGGTGCTCATCTGCACTTCCTTCCACACGAGATGTCGAACGCGACACGACTGAGATTTTTCTGAGTTTTAAAAAAAGCTGCCCGTCTCGAGGAGCATGCCTCAAAAAATATAATTTCCCCTCCGTGGTCATTTTGCTGGGAGAATTTTTATTTGGTAGCCCGCCTCCGCCGCACCCTCCGCAAGAACTCCCAAACACTCGAGCGTGCGACCACACGCACACAAATGCGACTTACTTTGGCCGCCGCGCCGGAGAATTTTGATTTTAACGGAAAAGTGCGTTTCTCTTCTCTCGTTCATATTTTTAAAAATTTTTTCGCTGGACACGCACACCATGAAAGCACGGCTGCAATTTTTCACACCATCTTCGTCCTGCCGGGTGAATGCCACCTCATTTCACGCACTATAACGCACACGCACACACACATTAGTAGCTAAGCGACGGAAAAGGCAACCAAATCCTGGAGGAGATAATTCATCCAAAGGGACGGATGAACCGGGCTAGGAATGAATCGCCCTCGACTCCGTTGAGGCATTGGCTCAAAATTTTCATGACCCGGCGGGGAAGAGGTCCGTCGAGCGGATTGGTCCGAGTCTTGAAGGGGAAGGTTCCCTTCATCTTTTCTTTTTTTTAAATTTTCATTATTAAACATTAAATTACATGGCGACATTTATGAAAGATAACAAAGCACAGAAATTATAAATAACATCTTTTGCTAAATATTCAATTAGCTTTTCTTATAAATAACCAAAATAGATTTTTAAAAAAGAGTATATTAATTAAAAAACCCGATTGCGTGATTTGGCGAACTAAAAAATCAACAACAGACCTAAAGACCGTTAAAATTTACAAGTAAATAAGGCATAGAAGTTTATGGTGAAGACTTTTTCTACAGCTGTTAGAAATGTTTCCAATAGATTTAAACAGACAATACACAGTTTTAAAATAAAATATATCCAATGATGTGATGACAGAAAGTAAATTGTCTTGAAGTTATACATTACCATCTTTTCTGGCTTCGCCGCAGAAGAGTAAGAAAAAAACCGGCCAAGTGCGAGTCAGATTCGCACACAAAGAGTTCTATACCATCGTATAAGATTTAACACTATATACATATGTACTTTTTAAATACTTTCGTAAAAGAAACAAGAGATACACTATAACATTATGTAAAGATTTGTAAAGTAATTGTCTAATTTCATTTCATCCGTCCATACAGGTATTTATTTAGGTTATTTGACAGTCATACAGAAATTTATTATTTCTTACTTATTATATTTTTGAACAAATACGTTTTGCCTGGTCATTCAAAACTTACTGAAATTGAAATTGTTTAAAAGAAAAAGAAATAGATCGGTGTACTTTGTTTATATTTACCTAACAAACAAATTAGCACGTTCATAGTTACCTTGTTAAGGTCGAATAAAATACGACGAAAACCTCATGTTTCTTGTATGTATGAGGGCCCCTTTTATTTTTCATTTTATTTTAGCATCCTTTGAGTACGGACCCCTAAAAATTAAGTACATTATTCCTTGCGAAGAAGAAAATAAATCTAAGTAAATCTCAGTTTGAGTTTTTATAAAATTGTTTATCGTAAAATATCCAAAATTTTGTTGCATAGCATTTCCTCAGTGAATTTTTGTATTTTCAAGATTTTTTAGCAGTTGATTTTTAAATTATTATTTTTTGTGATACAAACCGTATTTTATTTATTATTACAAACCAAATTTGAACTTATCTTTTTAAGAATGGTTTTATCTAAAAGCCGGAAAATAAAAGAATCGCGTTTTTAAAATCTAAAATATTTGAAATCTACCGGGGCGGTGTTGCACGGACTACATATTTTGATTTAAATACGAGTATGATAGTTCTCAAGTATTCCAATTAATATTATAAATGAATTTATATATAAATAAAAGATGAAAAATGTAGCGAAGATTTTAACTGTTTCTATGTCCATACATAAATTATAAATATGTGACTTTTTTCGATCCTTGCCGAAAAAACAAGTTATCCAACCACATTCGGATCCATTTAGTGATTTTGAGAAACTAATCAAAAATAAGTTAATGAAATAAAACCAAAAAAGCCGATAGTTTGTAAATCTCAGATACAAAAAAAAAATGGTACCTTACCTACTACTACTGATCTTATGTTTTAGAAATAACCTAGCCGTACGTTAATTACGTATAACGTATTTTTCCGATTTTCGATAGGACCCCCTCCCTCCACTTCCATTCTATTTATGTAACGCGTGTTTTATGAAAAATTTTGGGTTTTTTTCAGGAATGAACGATTTTTCAGTTCCGAATAATAATTTATTTTTTAATTTCGTGAACGTGCTAATGGACGCTTGATCAAAGAACATTCAGAGCCTAAAACGAACCAGGGAATACTATATGTAGTAGATTAGATCACATGATCTACGTAAAACTGAATTTGTCGAAAAGTTAAAAGTATTTCTGTTTGACTGTCAAAATACCAAAAATCATTTTATCATATGAGATTGATTTATCAGAACTAAATATGGTAAGCCAAGACATATAAGTAATATTTCTGAAAGAGGATATTCTCCTTATTTTCAGGAGATAGCAAATTGCAAATTTAAAGTAACACTGTAATTATACTATCAATATAACTGTAATTATAGGTATTATCAAAATATAAAATTAATATTCTGTAAAGAAAGACCTTTGGGGATAGAAAAATAGCACTTATTAAATTAAAATCAAGTGTAATATCTAGGTCATGTTTAAAAAATTACGGAGTTTGGGGAACGGGTTGTTGACTTCTCTCTATATGTATGATTATATTTTAACTTCTCTCTATATGTATATATTTAACTTTATATATATATATTTTAACTTATTTTCATGTACACGGCATATATTTCTTAATAGATTTTGATTAAACTTGACTAACATATTCTCCATGCCCCTTTATCAAATGGCGCTTTTCGTAGAAAGGAAAGGAGTTTTCGTATATGCATACATTAAAACCTTTGTTGTAGCAAGGACTGAATTCGATTTTAAGTATAGCTCTTAATTAATGACGTTGCATATTTTGCTTTTGTTAATAACATTTTTCTGTCGTGAGGGTTAATTTTCAGTGTATTATGGAAATGTATCCTGAAATATTTCAGTTCCGTGACCAAAGGGATGTAAACGCCCCGAATATTTACCATGAAATCATACTATTATATATTTTTTTGGAATCAAAATTACTTAAACAACTTTGTCTTTTTGAAGGGACAATAGATTAGAGTTTTAAAGACCTGAGCAGGACGAAGACACCGAAAAATTGGTTCTGTATGAAAATACGTTGAAATTGTTTTTATTAAGATTTCTTTTTACCTACTTTTTTTTCTTATGACCTACAAATGGTCAGACAGAGAGACATTTTAAGACAGTTTTAACCCTAGGTAACTAAAAAATCAGTGTTACTCTGTAAACTGTAACTAATCATTCGACTCATAGACTACGAATTAAAAACAAGTATATATTTCTATTTCAAACAAATTAGCGTAACTTAAGAGAAATACTTATTATAATATTCCAATTAAAAAATAGACAAGTGATAAAAATTAGCGTTTGCACTCTTCGGAGATGTTAAAAGTATACTCATTACAAATAGCCTTGTTGCAGTAGTTACAAACTTGTTTTGTAATTATACGTTTAAGCGAACAAAAAATAAAAATTTTGCGTTTGTTTGCCGCACTAAATAGTCATGTCTTCTGTAGGCGTTTTAATATTCAAAAAATGTTCTATATTTATTTTTATGGCAATGATTACTACAAATCTCGAAAAATATCAATGATTACTACAAATCTCGAAAAATATAATATCATTTTACATATTTATAAAGTCACATGTGTTGTGATTGAGGTGGTGTGAGCGCAACAGGAACACCTCGAATTAGAAAAACGGACAGGGGTTGGTAGTCTATTAGACGAATGTTTAGTTTTCTGGAGCTAAATGACATGATTTCCATTATTATTTACATACATATATTAAAAAGATAACTATTTTTCGTAAACATTTTTATGACCAGTGAATCAAAAAACAGTTTGATGACAAACTGACTCCTTTGTTGATGCCCATCAAATAAATCATCAACTTTAGAAGGTACTTGACCATAAAAAAGAAACGTTTAGCTGATAAGAAATAAGTTATTTAATCACCTCCAACCAGTAGCCGCAAAACTTTTGCGGAATCTTCTGGTAAATCCCAAAACCAAATTAAAGATTAGCTCATTTCACGCTTCCAGATAAAGATTTGGAGGTCAGATCTCGTGCTGTTAGGAGCTCATTGTTTAGCATCGAGTCCAAGGAAGGGAATAAAGGGCAAAGGCTTCTTTTTGGGCCCGCCGCCGAATCATCTCAAACAATCCGACGGGTGTCACTTGACGACCTTTGCTCCTTCACACATTTTCTTAAAGCGATGACACACATCAGGAGGATCATACAAGGAGTTCATCCACACTTCTTTGTTGGGATGTCACAACTTTAAAATAGTTGGATGCGATTTGCATAGGTTCGAATTCTTCGGGAGGAAAGGTTTTCTTGACTATTTTATAAACAAAAACCGACCAAATGCTTGTTAGAACAGGCGCAAATATACTTATACATATGTATATGTATTTACGTATACGTATATAGGAATCCAGAAAAATTATTGAATTTAAATTTAAATGCATAAATATGGGTACTCTAAATTATTTTATATTAAAGTACATGCAGAACTACTTACAAGAATTTTATGAAGGCATAGACGCAAGACTTTGGAGGCTAATATTTCGGAAACGGAATCTGTAATTTATTTAAACTCTCACTTCAGTATCAGGGGAGATTGTAGATATATACTAACTATAAATATAGTTAATATTTTATTTATTTGTTATAGCATTGCTTTAAAATATCATTATCATGCTGTTCCATGAATGGTCAGATTTTATGTAGTTTTTTTAATGTATTTGGATTTTTCTAAAAATTGATAAGACTAATAAACTTAGGGAAAATCCCAGCTTACATTTAATTAAATAGATCGCCAAATTAACGAATAAGGAAAGTTTATAATTAACTCTGAATTTACTTACCAGGAGGATGGACATTTTGACTGGCACTCGAATAGTTCCATAAAAATTAGAATTGGAATGATTGGGCAAAGTGGATTCAATTCTTTAGTGCACAAACCTTTTTTGCAATAAACTTAAAATGTATACTCGTATTAAAGTATTTATAGCAAAATAATAAATAAAGACTAAAAACTAATATGATATTTCTTAAAATTACTTAATAAATAATTGTTAAAATTTAGTGACCAATGACAGAGGATTATAAAGTCATAATTTGACATTGTGAAAAAGTGATAAAAATAATTTTTTTGAATTATAAGCATCATCAAGTTAACCAATTTTCGTGGAACGATCAATATAATGTATTTACATATCGGGAAATGACTAAACTGTGAAGAATGTTTTTGTATGCAGGATCAGGATGGGTGCTGCAATGCAATATACCTCAAAACGTTCTACATATATGGTTGTTAATTATATTAACCTTAAAAAAAATCCTAAAAATACCTCATTTTCTCGTGCGCTAGACCATCGGGTCCCCTTAACTTCGAAATTTCGCAAATTGACATTTTTGCGATGATTTTTTTCAAACTCCCACAAAATTGGATTGCGAATAGTATACATACCTTAAATTATTAAGGACATTTTTACCTTTTTGTTCTTAAAAATATTTGTCAAGAGTCTTTGATATTAACGAATTAAAGGTAAATATCCTTTTCGACTTATCGGTAGTGACGAACACGCGTTTTCAGTTTAAAATAACAAATCGAAGTAAAGTAAAATTTG
This sequence comes from Machimus atricapillus, assembly GCA_933228815.1. Taxonomy (NCBI): domain Eukaryota; kingdom Metazoa; phylum Arthropoda; class Insecta; order Diptera; family Asilidae; genus Machimus; species Machimus atricapillus. The sequence continues at coordinate 13,592,581 of OW121785.1, forward strand.
TTTTATTTTCAACACTCATGTAGATAGTATTTTTTACAGGAGTTCGGTGGAAACATTTCTAATTTAAGGTTTTTCCATAATTTTCAACAAAACATTGTGGAAGCATGGAGAAATTGTGGCGTCAAACTAGCACTTTTCAGAATTTTAAATTTAAATATTTAAGGAAATAATAAGCAACCGGCTAAATTTTTTTTGCTTATCCATCACTTTTGACCCTACAATGAATATTCCTACAAAGTTTTATCCAAATCCGTGAGGAGACCTTAAACACAATTTATGCCCAATTTTTTTTGCCATTTTATGTACGGAAACCCAAATATATGAAAAATGGATGACAAAAGTAAGAACTTAAGATTTTCTGCTAATTAGTTCTTGTATAAGGTAGTAACAGCCAGAAAATCTAGTGTATTTACCTATTCCCTAAAAGGTTGCTCTGCAACGGACAACCCAACAATATCCTTCACAAGAATCTTAGACTCTTTCTTTCGTCCACCTACGATGGATCAGAAAAATACAATCGAATCGAAGGCACCCACATCTTGGCGCGTATCTCCGCCAACGCCATTATTCCTGTCCATATTTAATAGGAAGAGATGCCCTCGGAGCGTACAGCATCCGGACCACCACCCCCTTCGATCCCTCGCTTCTTGCCCTTACATCCCCCGAAAACCCCTCGGAAATATTTACAATGGAAAAGCAGAAAAACGCACCCTCACGTCATAAAAAGGTTTGTGTGTGCGAATGGGGCAAGGCTGACAAAAAACACCCGAGGGGGATGTCGGATCCAACCGACACAACATTCGAAAAAGGGATGAAAAAACTCCAGCCTCCCCCACACAAAAACAAAAAAATAAGAAGGCAAAAAAAAAAATAAATAAATAAAATAAAAATAAAAACATTTCCAGAGAAGGGAAGAAATGAAAATGGAAAAAGTCCTGGGCACAAAACAACAACGGCTAGCGTGTGTCCAGGAGTCCCTGGGAGGGTTGAGAGTGGCACCAAGCTCCCGATCCATTTTTAGGGTTCCGACGGTTCGAGGATTTCGTTCCTTTTCTTTCTATGTGTCCAATGATCACTGCCATACATTTTTATGTGCTATGCGAGGGCTCCACGCCGCGTGGGGGTGGGAATATTTTTAGATGACACAGGAATTCGTGAATTTCATTCTCAATGGCACAAAAAAAGAAATATAAGGGAAGAAAAAAGAAAAAAAGTGAGGCGATAAAAACCGAAGCTGGATGGGTGGACTCTGGGGGTGAGAGGTGAGCGCAAGCAGGATACCCGACAAATCGATATTTTTTATGAGCTTTGTCTCCTTTAATATACATATTACTTTCGGCTCTTTGCAATAAGCGTAAATATTTGCCGATAAATTCCTGAATATTGGGCATTTCAGCGATTTATTGGCTGAACGGGACTTCCTGGATGCCAAAAAGCCGCTCCCGTACTCCTGTCTTCAAGCAATCAATTTTCTCGTATATACACTCCGAAAAGATACAATGTAATTTTGAACATCGTTTTGTATCTTCATATTTTTAAGATTTCTTTTTTGATTCTAATCCAGATGATTTGGGATCAGTCGTACCATTTTATACTACTCAATATAATTTTCAAGAATCTATCTTGTAAATTTGGATTTGAGCCACACTATTCAAAATACTCTAAAATATCCCAAGCCATAAAAAGTATAAAATAATTATATTAAAAGTCCTCTGCTACTACTTTCAACATTAAATAACCTGACTGATATTAATCCAATTAATCCACAAAAACTGATTTAGTATACTATTTAGTACTGGATATTAATCAGTCAGGTTTTCACACCGACTTCAAAAATCGAGGAAAGTCTTGGTTAGTGTTGAAAGTAGTAGCAGTTTCGATTTATACTATATATCTGTTGTGGCGTCCCTTTGCCCCTCAGCAGTAGGTATATACCCTTTCAAACAAAAAAAGATTTTTTTTAAATTGGTCCACAATTGGCGAAAATATCTGTGAACATATAAAAAAAAAGACATACAGACGAAGATAGAAACTCCTCCTTTTTTTAAAGTCGGCTCAAAAGAGTTTCTAAGTACTCAATAGCTAAGATAAAGTACCTCTCAAGTATGCGTATAAAAAACTTGCTTACAGAATACATTGAACTAGAAAAGGTGTCGTAGGAAATGTTTGCTTTGCGTTAAGTAAAAACAAAATCCAGCAATTGCGATTGTTATTTAAATAACCGCTTTGTTTATTTTTGTCTCTCACACAAAATTCATCGCTTGGATTGCATTTTGGAAGTCATGCGTCTATTTGTTATCGAGCGAAAGAAATTGCGTTTATCATTTTGTAGTAGCTACCTATTATAAATTTAATAATTATCAAAAAAAAATCCCTGTAAGACCATAAGGCTTATTTTTAGCACTTATGCTTCTGATTCTTAGTAAGGAGAAAAATGTACCTATGCATTTAGAGTATAGTTATAGTACATCTTATAAAAAATTCTGGCCTGCTGTTTCAGAAATTATATAATGCATTAGTACATTTCGTATGAATTCTTCATAAGTGTTTCTATAGTATTTTTGAACTTCCCTTCTAAAAGTATACTCTGAAGTCGACAAAAAAGCAATAATTTTTTACTCACCTCTTGGTATTATTTGAGAGTTCAAACTTTATTCACTAAACACTTTCGGGCTTTTCTTGAAAAGTTTTAAAAATTTGATTTTTCTTGGAAGTACATTTAGTATAGCTATTTTTTTGTATTCTCTGAAAATTTAAAATTAAAAAACAAAAGTATTCTTAACCAGTTAACTGCATTCGACGTGTATACACGTCAATTCAAAGTTTAGTTTAAGCTTTGTTATTATTTAGTAGTTTTTACATTTTGTTATGTAATAAAAATATACATAATTCTTATCGTTTTACTCTGACTTTATTGTTAACTTTATTATGATATCGTTTGTATTGCGTTCAACGTGTCTCTCATCATCGCTTGAAGATGAAGTAAATAGAACCACATTCAAAAGATCAAAAGCCCTAAAAATGTATTAAATCTCATTTCGGATCATACGCAGATTTTATAGGATGTTTGAAATCAGGGCGTCTTAAAACATCAACATATGGGAGGGAGACTCCCGGAGATATACTTTTTTAAACAAAAAATTAAGAATTAAAATCAGCGGAAATATAGCAAAACGCACGTAAAAAATGTACCTACCGAGCCGAATTGAGCACCTTCTCCGTTTTTTAAGTCGGTTAAATAATTTTTTATTATACATATAAAATCGCTAATTTGTTTGTTTGTTTGATTATTTCCTTTTTGTTGCTCAATCACGCCTATACGCTTGGTGCGAAATTTTTTAGTTTTTGACTGGACGTAAAACTACATATGCCGACTTAACATAAATATATATAAGCTACTCCTTATTTGCCCCATTTAAAATCGCGGATCGAAGATGGAAACCGCATATTGTAAATATCAAGGTATTAGCATGTAAATTGGTATTTGGGAGTTTTTAGAGACCCTTGTTGCGGATCCACTTTCAAAATTCAAACATTTAATAAAACGAACTCAATATGGCGTCAAATATTTATCGAAATTAATCAAATTTAGAATTTAAAAATGCTGGCTGACTTACTACATGAAAACATGTTTGTCAACAGAATCGTATGGCAAAAATGTTCGAAACGATCAAAACACAATATTTGCCCCTTCGTTTTCATTATATGTAATGTACAAAAAACAGGGAACAATCATAACCGAAGAAGAGTATATATCGAATCGATGGATTCATTAAGGACTCATTATTATGTTAAACCATGGGACTTACCACCTCCTGAGTCACTATACTTAACAAAACAAAACTACAATGGATCAAAAGTTTGAATTAAAACTACGAAAATCGACGGCTGAATTGTTTACATATTAACATTCAATATGAAAAATTCCCTGAACATTTTAAGAGCATGTTTCCCTTAAGGGAAAAAATAATTAATTTTTAAATCATAACATTTTTTTTAGTATGATAGTAAATTTCGAATCGGCGACGTCATATTTTTATTAAAGTTTATCTCTATTATAAGGATAGTTGTAGCCCAACATTGGTGGATCTTTAAAGTTACAATCCGAAAGAGGCATTATCAAAAAGAGAAGAAAATAAGATTTAGTTTTCATATCAAGTTATCCATCCTCAGTTGCGATACCAAATAATTTGAAAAATAACAAATATTCTTAAGCAAATTTCATTTTTCATTTGTCCAGCCCCAGACCCGGACGTTTTGTTTGAATTTGAACCATTTGTTAATCTCTGCAAATAGTTTTCGATAATCAGCCGTATTGCGGCTTCTCGTCGCGTAGAACAGTCAGCCAAAGTAAATAAACGGAATCTTTTTACTTTCCACGGGTGATAGGCGTCTAAAAATCCGGAGAGACAATATCAGAGGAAAATTTCTAGTGGACTTTTGAATTTGGACATTGAAGGAATTTTTTTATCAACTCTATTTGCATCCAATCAGTGGGCGACTCGAAGGGAGATAAATTCACTTAAAATTGATAACTTGGCTGCTTTTATAAAAAGATGTGGGATTTCTTACTTCTAAAAGAAAAGAAAATTATTACTAATAGGAGAATCCACCTGCACCAACATGATTTAACTTAATTAGCTGTCTTTAATTAACGAAAAGAACGACATAACGTACACCTTCAAACAAATTGATGGGAACGTTAACAGACTAACTACGAAATGTGTTTTTAATTAATTTAATCTTTTGAGTTTAATTCGTGCCGCATAAAACTATATTGAGTACTGTTTTTATAATATTAGTGTAGTATTCATGTTTTGGTGCAAAAATGGCCCTGCACCCTTGCATTTACTATTCCGTCGTTGTATTAGGTGCAAAAAGAATCGATTGCCATGGAAACAATTATTCAAATTTTAAATGTTGGACTTGGTGCAACGATGCAAAGCTTGACTACCCCTAAAAAATATTAGTATTATTTTGTTTGATAATCTGAAATATGTGCATAAAAATTCAGCTTAGTTGAAAACTATTTTAGAAATACATTGATTGAACGTTTTGGCATAAATCCTTTTAAATTCGAAGCAATTACATATATTTATTTTTAAACGTTCTTATTTAAGTAGAGTTGTATTTGGTAAAATCTTACAAGTTACAACATAAAATTTTTATACTTTTATTCTACCAAAAGTTATGAAACTTTACACACATGTTTAACTTCGATGACAATACAATGTGGTGATGTTTGTAGGTAGATTCCACCCACGCATTAGAAGCGTTTCCTAAATATTTTATTTTTTCAAAGAAAAAAGGTACTGACAAAAAATTTGTAATATGCTTTTCTGTAAAGCCATTCAATAAATTACATCCTATGTAAATTAAATTTTTCAGGATTTTTTATTGTACTATATCAAAAATGAATTTAAACATTAGGTTTAGGTATTTTAATATGTGCATAATCAAAAAAATTGCATAGTCTTTAGAAGTGAATATTACAATTTAATTTATGTAAATGGCTGTTGAAGATGAATTTTTTTAAGAACCGCTCGCCGCTTAGAATCTATTTTCCTTGTGGCGATTGTCGCTTCATATTTCGAATAATCGCCCTGAACTGAAATTGGATTTTCCAGCCATTGCATTTTCATCATGATAATCTCCTATTGGGCAACGTTTCTCCGATTCCCAGGGAGCGCAATTTCCTCCATCCCGGTGCCCTCCGATTACTGACCATTAATCGTCCAGCGACTGGACTATGTGGCTGCTGGGTAATTACCGAATTTTTCACAAAATTCAATTTGATCTCCTTTGATGGGTGACCTCTAGGTTCTTTCTTAGCGCCGACAGTGACAATTGCTCGTAATCTCGGTGCCCTACACGTGATTACCGTGACCATAAATAGGTCAGGGGGTAAGAAGAATAGCCGCTGGTCACCGAGCCGCGAACGAAACAATAGCACTGAGGTGCTACCCCCAGCCGGAAGGTTGAACAGAAATAAAATTTTTGTTAGAAAAAAAAAAAATATACTTTTTCGAATTTCTCTTCCTGACCAATGGTCAAATGTCAACAATGGCTGATTGCGATGCGAATGTATTTGGAATGAGTCGTTGAAGGGGTCGAACAAACCTCCCTATCGCAACATGTCCCGGGGTCACGGTTAAGGAAGTCCTAAGAATTTCTGGGGTGAAATTTGGAATTTTTTTTTTTTTCATTATCCTAACGCCTGCAAAATTTATGACGCTAAGCAAATCGAAGTGGGACCAGAGCAGGGGCTTGTTGGACTGAAAGGGATCAGTTTTAAATTTCAGACAATTGCAAAAGTGCTACATTTTATTTGACCCTGTCAGGACATTTCGCGACCTATTATGCGTCTTGTGTAATTTATGGACAATCGGAAACGTTTCCTATTATTACATAGATTTTTGGCTGAGGTTTCTAGGGACTTTGGTCATTTTTCAAATTGACCCTTGGCCTTAGGGTGAGAAAGTCGGTTACAAACTTGATCCCGCCAAAATTTATGTTTCTATATGTAAGCCTTTTCAATAGTTGATTGAAAAAATCGTAATAGTCGCAAATTTACAATTAGATCTTTAAGGTAATCATAGTCTTTAATGCCTGTAGCTTCTAATTTTTTTTTTTTTCAGAAAACCTAAAGATAGCAATCTGCATGTAAAGATGAAGTGTAAAGCCGCAGCGAACAAAACGAAATTAAATTTTACAGCAGAAGCAAAAATCAAAAAAATCGACTTGTATTTTAACGTGGCTTTTTTTCCATTATATTCACATATGAGCCCTTGTTTTTTAAAGTGGTATAAGTCCACTTTATTAAAATATCATTTTAACAACTTATCTAATTAAATCGTATCGTGTCGAAAGCCCTCATGTGAATTTTTAAAAAGTGAACTTTTACAGATTAGTTGATCAAATCACAAAATTCGGACTCCATTTTGACACTTTCAGGAGGTTTTAATTAAAAACGAGTACAAAGTCAGATTCACATGTACAGTCGAATTTAAAAAAATAAAATGTTTCCCCAAAAGTATAATTAGATCGTTTTGTCCACCAGCTCCTCAAATGGTAATTTATTTTTGATTGAATAAAAATAAAAATCAATTAACTTTAAATCTTGATCGGTTACTTTTAGACCGCTACCTAGCCTTACAATATAATTTTGATGCTAAAAACAAACTACAAAATTGTTGTCCTAATTTGGTTCCATTTCAGAACTAAAAAATGCAGCAGTTTCTCATAACAATATTTCATGCAAATTACTGGCCACTCAAATAATTATTAAACCCTTATGAAGGTGCGACATGACGAGGAAATTTGGCTGATACCCTAAATTACCTCATTAGTGTGGGTCGAGTCAATTGGACTTAGAAAATCGTTAAAATTTCTGTAGGCAGTGGCTAATTCGGCGCAATAAAACGGTCAAGTTTCATACAGAAAGAAAAAATTATTTTTAATGAGAATACGGCGAGCATTTTGGGTAAAAACGTTTTAAAGCAGTCGAACTAATTACAAAATCATTTGGGAAATTTAGAATCGTGCGTTTTGCTACAAGTTCAGTTTTAAATTTTTGTATAATGTACATATACAAAAATAGAGAAACGTTAGAAATCTTTCTTGAGTTTAAAAAATATGTCAATTTTTTTACAATACCTTTTCAAAATTTGCAGGTAATTGTTTCATTGGTTTTACTGTAGGTACCTATGCACTAAAGTATACTACTAATTTCAGTTTTTTTTTATATACAAAAACCGAACAAGTGCGAGTCTGACTCGTGCACCGAGGGTTCCGTAAAATATTTTTTTTTATGAGATGTAACTATAAATTAACGATTTTTGGATTTTTTCCTTTACTTGTCCTGTGAGACCTTGCTTCTTGCCAAATTTCATGATTCTAAATCAACGGGAAGTACCCTATAAGTTTTGATTCCCTGTGCTGACAGACATACAGACAGACAGACAACGAAGAAATCTTATAAGAGTTCCTTTTTTTCCTTTTCAGGTACGGAACCCTAAAAAACATGCTTTTTGTTTAATATGATAAGTCGATAAATAGTACCTACACAAAAACTAAGATTATTAAATCCAAAGGAAGGCTCTCAAATGCAAATCTTAAAGAAAGGATCATTGATCATGATTGTTTTGAAGATTGCAGCGAACTCTAGAAATCCTCTTCTTCCTCTGATCATGAAGATTGAAGAGTTAGTGGTCACGTTAAACAGGCTGCACCACCCATCTCCTAAAATGTAATTGTAATATCTGTTAACTTTCAGTTTGTCCTATGTAAACATGATGAAAACTGCAATTGCCCGGAATATTTTAAAAATGTAAACCCATAAACTGTATGACAAAAACGAAAGAAAGATACTTGTGCAAACATGGAAGGACTTTACGATGGGACTGCACCGTAAAAAGTGACCTTTCTCGAGTTTTATGCTTCTCTCGTAAAACATCGAACCGTTAAGGTTTTCGTCTCCAATAAACGCATTAAGGTTAATCCTTACACAAAAAGGGTGGAAGGATGTCAGCCGCCTACTACCACCCGAATTTATGGAAATTTTCACCAAAAAATTGGGATCAAGGGAAATGTCCATCGTAAAGTGATCGTGCACGCATTTAACCGGGACGGCTTTCTTTCAGGACCCGTTTTCACGGGAATTGAGGACCAGCTCTTTTGCGGATGTCCTCACAGGTAAATCTGTTTGTTTATTACCCTAAAAAAATAAGTAGCCGTGAAAAAGCAGTTCAGCTATTAACGGTTGACCTGAGAAAATTATGGAGTTTCGTTAGCCGTTTTTAATTGGTGCGCCATTGAAAATTTTACGTTTAGGTTGTAAAGCGCGCTTTTTTAAAGGGTTTTCTGTGAAAGGGTGCACTTTTGTTTTTTTTTTTTAACTGCACTAAAATCATCGAAAAGAATGAACATGAATTTCAGCAGTTTAGTTTTTTGTTTTTGAAAATTACAAACAAATGATTCATATTGTGACTTCCTTTCCTAGAACCTAATCATTTCCTGTTATCGTGGTTTTTCCTCAAAATTTGTTAAATTTTCGACTTATAAGATAAATTGTGTTATAAAAAAATATCGACTCTTTAAAAAACGTTTTGTAATCCTGGGGCTCCTTAAATCGATGAGGGCTTTATAGCGAGGTCATAAACAGGGATTAGAAATAATTTAAAAAGAAAACAATTTCTATCAACTCAAATAATTTTATTAAATTCAGTCTCTAAGGAAATAATCCGTAAGTTATCCTTTAAAGTTATAGTTCATCTCTCTCAAAATTTTCCCCAAAAAGTACTTGAATTAATTCTTTATATTCCTGAGCAATTTCTACGAGGTACTTCTCATCGGTATCCTCAAACCTATCTTTAATAGAGGTTAGTGCATTTTTAAAAACAGCACTGTCTGTCCAGGACCCGAAGCAAATCGTCCGCGTAACCCATAGCGCCTGCGCTAAATATTCAGCAAGGTCGGTGTTGACCACCAGTTGATTTTGGCTCCTTACGACAAAGTCTACAACGACGTCGCAGAATCTGTTATCCTTAAGCCATTGCTCTATGAGTACTTCTTCGTACTGTTCTATGGTTTCGGGACTTGTCTCCGCCTTTTCAACAAGCAAGTCCCCAATTAAGGTTATTGCTTTGATTTTAATTTTTAGCTCGGTTTGCCTGTCTAAAACCGATATTAAAGCCTTAATTCCGTATTTAGAAAGTACTTCCTTCTGGGCGTAGGGGAATCGCCTCAGTAAACCCCCAAATGCGTAGAGACACGTCGAGAGCTCATCTCTGTTGCCGGAGGTGATTAGAATCTGACTAAGGTAGCTTCCGAAGTTTCGTCCAAAAATTATAACTTGTGCTTTCGGGTTGTTCTGGCAGAGAGCTCCCAAAATTCGCAGGGATTTTGCCCGTAGAACGACGTCGGTTTGATTTACAATCATAGGCAGGAGGATCGCGTCGAGAGCTCCTTCTTGGATAAACCAGAGCGAGTTGTCGCTCTGGTGGACCAAGTAATTCATATCGTCCAGGATGGTGGCGTATTCACTGTGGGCGGTCTTACCGACGGCGAGTTTCATATAATCGTTAATCAGCCGCGTTATAATTTCGGCGTCGGTTTCCACTTTCATATCGATTTGATTCAGGATTTTCTTTATATCCCTGTAGGTGCGATTCTTCTTTGGAGCTTCCCCGGAGCTGCCAAAGGAGCTTCCCTCAAATGTGTCCCCAGGAATCTTCTTCAAAACTTCCTCCAAGGTTTTGCTAATCGTCTTCGACGATTTTGTGGTGCTGTCGTTTGAGTCCGGGAGCACTGAAAGGGCCTTCTTGCTTTTATTATCTTCCAGTAATTTTGCTTCTTTCTTGCCCGTTTCCAGATTGACCCTGACGTGGAGTCCAGCAGGAATAGCCTGTCCTGAATAGGGTGAGAGCAAAAATAAGATTTTTTTTTACGCGTTTAAATATTCTCAGGGGTACTCACCATCTCTCAAAGTTTGCCACTCTTTCGTCGGTATGAACGTGTCGTTGGAACTGTCAGAACAATTTGCTAAGCGCGATAGTAAAATTAGTAGAAGTAGCCCATAAGCAATTTGCATCATAGCATTTGTTTTAAGAAAATTCAGAAGAAAACCCAATTTGCCGGCGAAATTACAGGCGACGGTCCACAAGAACTGTCCCCCAACCAGAAAGAAAACAACAAACTCTTGTCAAAGTTAAAATATCAGCTGTGGTACAGTCCGAAATGCAATTTGCAGAAGCTTTCTTTAATGGTTCATGTCTAACCTTTTAATCTGAAAAATTATTCGCTTTTAAAGAGTGGTGAAATTTAGGATCGTGTTCAGTTAAAAAAGGTGACTTACTTTTTTCAAAATTCTCTTTCTTGATTTATTTCAATAGCTGTAATATTTTCGTCGTTTTGTGAAATTAATTATAAATAAATTACAGCAAAATCTAAAGTTTTCTTAACAAAAAAACATCTAACTTCAACGCCTTCTACCCTCTTTTATAATTAAATATACTGCTCAGTTAAAGACTTGAAGTTGCATGAATAAAAATCATGGCAATTTGATGCATTATTAAATATTGATGCTACTTGATTAATTCTTATTCTGACGAACTATCAGTACTTCAGTACAATATAAACTTTCCTATTTTTCTGAAGATACAAAAAGAACACGGCTAGTCAATAAAAGAAAATTAAGCCTCCTATGCAGAGTAGAATTTATAACTATAACATTTTTTGATTCTAAAATGTAATTAGTTAATCAAGAAAACCCAACAAATACCATAATTAACTTAAAAAATTGTTAAGATAATTTTCGCGATAATCTTATACATTTTATCGTAGTGGTCCTTATGCTTTTGTGAATAAGTACCATTCTGAACTTTTAATTTCTGAAGCATACTTTTTCGGTTAAATTTAGAGTATAAATTTAATTAAGTAGGAAGACCCGATCGCTGGGTAGGGGTCTCCGGGCCCAACGACAATTCGAATTTCTTAATTAGTATGTTAGATCAAAATGTTAGTTTTACTTAGAGAATTAATTTGATTAAATAGGAAGATCCAATCGCTGGGTAGGGGTCTTCCGAAATCAACAAAATATTTTAATCAATCAATGTAATTTAAAATTAACTCACAGTTCAGCAGCACACCCAATTCGGGTTAATGCTACTGGGTGATTCCTGTAAATAGAGAAAAATAAAAAAGAAGATAAGTATTAAGTAAGATTTAAAAACTATAAGCTACTTCTGCTTTTATGTTTGCACTCGTAATCGTAGAAAAATGAAAGCTTACCTGAATCCAGGAAATGAACTCGTCCCTCCACAAGTCTGAATTATTTGTTGATCTCTTATTATGGCACTAAATAATTTGTACACTCACGTGTTTTTCGAATTAATTTTAACATTTAAATTAAAATATTAACAAATCAAATTAGAAATACAACAGAAATAAATATTTCAAGAATAAGAAAATATTTGAACTGATAAGAATATGTATTAAATAGTAAAAATTCAGAAAATTCAAGAATACTCCTGATCCGTCGGAGCATCCCGCCAAGCCAACCTGCCTCGACCAAGTCCCTGAACCAAATGAAGGCTGAAGCCATCCGCTCCTCTATTTAAACACTGGCCGCTCAGCTTCCTGCCGAGGGGGGAGATAGTCCGTATGCAAATTAAAATCTCCCGACACTCCGAGATGACCACGACAAATACTAAAATAGTACAAAGTCGGAGCATCCCGCCAAGCCAACCTGCCTCGACCAAGTCCCTGAACCAAATGAGAATAGTTATTATCAATTTTATACAGAATACAGCAGTTCAAAAATTTAGATCATAACCTTCTTTATACAAGCAATGTATGTATTTATTTTTAATTATTTAACATTAACAACTTGTTGACGGTCCTGCTTGTCTGTGAGTTCCATAAACTTCAATTATGTACATATGTAACATCTCATTTTTCAGACATTATTGGCTCATACATAGCAAGATTACTACTACTAAATTTGTACAGCCGAAACCTTCGAAATCTGCAACACTGTCTGAATTACTTTATGTATAGTAATGTGAAAATTTTTAGGACCACTTCAATATTTCGGGAACTTGTAGTTTCTGAAGCATACTTTTTCTAGGTTCAACAAAAAAGGAAAATTCGATGCAGGGCTAAAATAATCCTCAAAGTATCCTTTTCCATTGATTTCTTCCTCTCTATCCAACATAAAAAAGGCATGCTTCGGAAAACTAAAAGTACTCGAAGAACTGGAATGATCCTAAAAATTTTCACAGCACTATAGATTGAACCAATTGAAGAATATGTTAAATTTAATATCCTATGTCAAATATATCCTCATTCCTCAGAATATATTTGATGATGTAATCTATGAATTTTCGTCGTTATCTCCCTAAAAGACTAAAAGATCTTACAGCTGAGCAAAGTATCGAATGAATGCATTAAAACAATACAAAATAGAGTTAATTTAAAAATACATATATTAAGAAAATGCTTACTTACTATAAAAAATTCTTTATGGTAAAAATAGTAAACTTAACCAATCTACTAAAGTATAACAATAAAACATCCTACAGAGCTCCATCGGACTGAGTACTACGACCTTCGATCGTCAGGGCACTCACCTCCATGAAGGAGCTCGTACCCTGAAAAATAAGACCAACATCTCAAGAGGTTCTTTTCTGCTTCGCTCAAAAACTTACGGCTCAATGTGAATAAACAATTGTGATTCTCAAATTCACACCTGTTGTGGAATGTCCTCGTGAGCTGCGCTAAGCCCAAATTATCGCGCAATTTGGCACAAACGGGCTGGTGGTCTTTATTGCACTCACGGAAACAGTCCCGAATTGCGGCTACGTGAATATTTGGAGGATTTGTCGGTGCCTCAATTATTTTTTCAAATTGTGGACATGGCCCTTCATGCTCAAAGTCGTATTCTAGAAAAAATTACTTATTTTAGCTTTCAAAATCATAATTCCCATATGACCGAATATTTGTACATTAATTTGATATTGTTGTTTTAAACAATCTTCTTTGATAATTCAGTTCTTTAAATCAATTTAAAACTTGAAAATTCCAATATATTCATGAATTGATTTATGGGCAGAATAAAAAAAAAAAACTTACGATCATCTCCAGTTGTTTCGCAATTATGATTGTCCAACTTACACCTATTCGTAAAGGTCAATCGAGGTCCAAATCGACTTCTTGGAGATGCACAAACTGGCTTATAATCGCACTCACAGTCGCGTTTACAACTCCTAGAGGGTGCGGGCAGAGGGTTAGGGGTTATTGCACATTCACCTTCATGAATAACGTCATAACCTAACGGAGAAACAAAGTTAAAATTTATTTTATTTCAGACCTCCTTCTATGATACTAACGATCGGTGTAGTGCTCGCAATTATAATTATCGAGTTTGCATTGGTTAGTGAAGGTTTGTCTCATCTGTCCAAACCTAGATTTTGCGCAAACGGGTCTTCGAGTGCATTCGCAGTCCTTGATACACGATATTCCTGGCGCTGGGACTGGGAGAGTGTGGGGCTTACAAACTCCGTGATGCAAGAATTCAAATTCTGATGATCATTTTTAAATTAGGATTGACGCACATTAAATAAAAAAATGATTACTTACGATCTGATTCATGTTCGCAATTATAAAAGTCCATCAGGCAGCTGCTAGAGAAAGTTTTCTGGAGGTTTGATAGTGACCTAGATTGACCACAGATCGGTTCGTACTCGTGGGAGCAGCGAATTCGAAGACATTTATTCTCTTTAATCGGAAGGCTTGGAGGACCTGGAGGCAGTATCTCAGTAGTCCTACATTCACCTGCATGAAGGGCTTCATATTCTGGAAATTTCAAAAAGGACGTAGTAAAGAAGTATGAATTTAACAAATTATTTAATACTTCAACAACAAAATTACTATGCTGAATTAAATCAGTAACTAATTGCTAATATTTTTTATAACTTTACTAATTTTAGCTTCTTTAAATTCTATTAGTTACAAAATTTAATGCTCTCATCAGTTCCGGAATACTTACTTATCAAAAAGTGTTCGCAATTATATTTATCAAAAATGCAAGGATTGTGGAAAGTCCTTTGAATTTTCAAACCAAATGAAGGTATGGCACAAAGTGGCTCATAATTATCCGTGCAAATTTTTTGACATTCTGGTTCTATCGGCATGGGTGGGGTTGGTGCTGTCTCGATGTCGCACTTACCGGTATGCGAGAAGTCGTAAGCTGTAAGACAAGATAGTTAAAAAAAATGTATTATAAACTTAATTCGTAATTGTAACGTTAACTATTTAAAATCAAAACGCGTATTAATAAATTAATTATCTGTATTCTGTGTTCAATTCACCAATAACTAAGTTTTATTAAACTGAATTAAATAAATTCAAATCTTTTCTCTAAGAAAAGCGGACGGTTATTTTATCATAGACTTACTTCCTAAGATGCCATGATCGCAATTATAGTTGTCCATGTCGCACAAATTCTTGAAAGTTATTTTTGATTTAAAGTGCCTGGATACACCACAAATGGGTGCTTCTAAGTTACTGCAGACTTTCTTGCAGGAAACGATATTTACAGAGGGTGGAACAAAGTTTCTGCAGTGGTTATTGTGGTAGAAGATGTACTCTAAGAAATATACTGAATATAAAAAATTCTAATTCAACAAATCTTAGACATACGAGTGCTCTTATGGAGGCAGTTGTAATTTTGCAACGAACAGTTTCCAGAAAAGTCCAAATTAGGTCCAACACCATTTTGTGGGATAGCGCAAATTGGTGCCTCGAAATCCTGTCTGCAAAGTTGAACCCTACAAAGACGTTCGGAGGGAGGAGCATGCTGTTCGCATCTTCCTTCGTGATAATAGGAATAGGCTGAAAATATTATTTTTTGAATAAAATATCCTATTTAAGTTGATTTTAACACATACAGTCTTGTGGATAGAGGCAGCTATAATTTTCCATTTCGCATCTGTTGTGGAAGGTATGACGTATATTTGGATTTCGATTTGAGCTCGCACAGATGGGTATAAAATCGCGGACACAAACTTTGTGGCATGATGCTGTCGGTGAACGCGGTGTGGAAGGTGTATCTGTTGCTTGGCATTCTCTCGGATAGAGAAATTCAAAAATATCATCAGCTAATAAAATTAAGACATAAATTAGGTCGTATGAAAAACCAGTTAAGAAAATTAAAATTTTTAAGCGCCCCATGTTAAGAATTAAAAAAAAAACTACTAACAATTTGAAATATCAGCTTCGCAATTATGCAGATCCAAAACGCATTTATTCCTAAATGTTCTTGGAGGGACATGACCTCTTAAGGAAGCAGCACAGACAGGTTGCGTAACATCAGGGCATGTGGTAGCGCAACTTTGGACGCATTTTCCATCATGCTTGTACGTGTAATCTAAAAGTATAATTACATACTAAAAATATCTTCTTTCATAAAATTTAATTCAAATCCTTACGTGAATTATGCACACAATTAAAGCGTATCATTTCACAACGATTTTTGAAGGACTTCCCGGCTTCATGTGCTGGAGATTTACCACAAATTGGATGATCATCGTTAGGACAACTACCACATTGTGAAGCTGATGGAGGAGATGTGGGATTAGTCACACGGGGTGGACATGGTCCAGCTCCTATAACTTCATATTCTGGAGGAAAAATATTTTATGTAGGAAAATTAGTATAAAAATTACTAGAAGTTATTACCATTGCCCCTATGTTCACAATTGTAATTTTCCATGTGGCATGCATTTTTGAATGATTTCGTTTCGTCAGATCTCCGGTCAAGTGGTGCCGCACAAACTGGATTTTCGTCTTTTGGGCAAATTCTATGGCATCCAACGTCCTCGCATGCTCCTTCATTTATTACGCGATATTCTGAATTAAGTCGAAAAATTAGCACTTTCTATAGTAATTTAGTAAATAGAGAAATAAGGATATTCAGCAAAACTATGAAAAGCATAAATTAAAAAGCAGAATGTTTTACGAGTACACTAACTTGAATCGGCATTGTCGCAGTTGTAGTTTTGCATTTCGCAAACACTTGCAAACGTGATATTGTCGCCGTTTCCGTTGATTGGTCCTCCGCAAACGTATTTGTCCATAGGAAGGCAAATGTGCTTGCAAGCAGTATCTGGAGTATTGTTACAAGGCCCATCGTGGCGATAAATATAAGCTGTATGAATAACGAAATTAAAATAGTAGCGAAAGTCTAGAGCCAAGGTAAGAATTCTTACGTTCAGTCTTATGCTGACAATTATACGTGGCCAAAACGCACCGGCTTGGGAAAGTCTTATGCGGTCCTTCTCCATTTCGAGGAGCGGCGCAAATATAAGTCTTATTTGAGCCACCTTCATTTATCAAAGTGCTCCCGGGTGTTGCTGTGCATGATGCTGATGAATCGACAGTGTCGGCATTTATTTTAATCAGAAAGGTGAAGAATGCTGAAAATTTTACTTTTATTTATTTTTATAATTCACAAAATAAATACGAAAAAAATATACACAGTAAACAAGCATCATATAAGATTAATAATTAAACAAATAAACCAAATCGAACCGTTCACATTTTTTCCTAAAAAATCCGATTATTTTAAAATGTGTAGTTGTTTTGCTTTTAGAATATAATGAAACAAAATCAACTCTTGTTTCACTGATTATGCATCACTGCTTAATTAAACAATTATTATTAAATAAATATATTAAAAAACCTTATATCGAAGGTATGCAATATCATTTATCAATGACAAAATAGATTTTATATATTAATTGCTTCAAGCTGAATCTGTTATAAAAAAAATTGACAAACAAATATAAATTAACCATTCTAATGCATTTTCTCATGATATTACTCTCAAAAATTTGTTCATTATATTGAGTTTATTATCGTGATTTCTAAATTTTGAAAGCGGATTTGTAATCAGCATCTCCAAAAACTCTAAATACCAATATTTATGGCAATCTTAATTTTATGTCCATAAAAATAGTCTCTATATTAAGTAGAAGAATATAGTATGTATGTATCAGCTTCAGACAAAATATGAAAAATATCAAACCAACCATTCCGGCGAGATTGAGCAACAAACATCCAAATAAACAAATAAACTTTCAAGTTTATATGTACGCGATTCAAAATCGGTACCAGTACCATTAATACGAAATTTAACTTAAATTTGTAGAATTTTCAAAATTGTGGTCACCTTATTATGGGTCTGCAATTTTGAATTTCCAAATTTTTGTAGCAGTTTCCAATTTAGTGTCACTGATTTTCCTTTACATTAATTTAATGAAAGTCATAAAAATTTCCAAAAAAATCCATCGCCATATTTGGTCAGCCATTTTGATAATAAATTCGAATTTAGTGGTCTCAACGTACCCTTTTATACTCAATTATAACTTAAATTCGTTGAATTTCCGAAACTTTTGGTCGCGATGTTTGATTCGCTATCTTAAATGTTTAAATAAGCTACGTTTTATTCGCCGTTGTTAGACCGGGATGCATAGTGCCTTCACTCAAAAAATGAAAATGATCGGACCAAGCGTCTAGTCGTGATTGAAGAACAGACAAACAAATTTTCGATACAGAGAATAGAAATAGAGATTTTCATCCAGAGAAAATTCTGCCAGGAAAAAAAATCTTTTTTCTTTAGGTCTTAAATGTTAGTCATATATTGAGTTTACACATAAAATGTAATAGAAACCTTAACCCTTTATACGGTTCAAGGAATAACTCAAATTAAGCAATCAAAAACATACATACATATGTATTTAAGAAAATTATACAATAAACACTTTGATAAGAATTTTTTGCTCCAGAAAAACACTGATAGTAAGCAAATTATAGAATTGAATTTATAAACACTGGCTGTCTGACCGTGAATTTATTTTTCTTTTTATACTAGTCCACATTCCAGGTAGTTTACACAATATATCCATTTTAGTTTTGCATATATAATTTTTAATATGTATGTAATCCACTTTTTTCAATTACAAATTTAAAGAAAATTCTCCGTCTTACCCACGAGTACAATTCGTTTCCACTTCATATTTCTTCTAAAATCCTATTTCTGGTAATGATCAAACTTTATGTCTTAACTCCTTAATTACTTTGACCGGATCGGATTCATTCATCAAATCGTTAAAAACTGGAGCATTTACTCTCGCTGTCCAGCTTTTATAGAATTTTGCATGTCCGGCGCAACGTAATTCCCGAAAAAAAAAAACGCAAACTGATAGCGTCATCCTCTCCACCTGATCTTCGACCAATCCAAAGGACCAATTTCAAGATCACTGGTCAGCCTTAGCAGTGATAGACCGCACGCGGAGGCTCGGAGCCGACTCTCAGGTCAGGGGCTATCTGCGGAGATTCAAATGTTTGCGGGTACTCAGTGTGATGTAATTCAGCAATTACTCCACTTTGCATATTGTTTTAGTAGAACTGCTGCGTGACCGCGAGGTAGTGCGGATAGGGGAAATTTTGAATGGGGAGCTCATCCCAATCCCATTGCTCATCTAGAGTCTAGACCCAGCTGACCGGCTTTCGGCTTTCCCAAGCGTGCGCTATCAGTAGTATTCGGTAAAAGCCAACGGGTTTCTTGTTTATGTCTTTCTATGACTCTTATTCCTTAAATCTCCAGTTATCAGCCGTAAAGAAGTACTCGAAAATACGAGTTCAAGGTTGATTATGTTTTCAATAAAACGAGATAAATGTCGAAGAGCGGGAAAATGCGTTCTGAGAATTTCTTATAGACGAAAAACTGCGCCCATAGAAAGCATTAGCGACATGAAAACATACAGAAGATGCATTTCATTTATATAAATCCGTAAAATGTGTACCTATCTACTTACTTTTCGACATCCATTGCAAATTTTCTCTAAATGTCGGTTTTACAAAAAAAAAAAGCGGTCAAGAAGGTTTAGAGTCGAATGTTTAAAAATCGGGGCATAATTTTGAAAAACGGTTTAAGAAATCTCATAATAATTTTAAATTCTCTTTATAACGATACCCCACTCACTCAGATATGTAAGTAAAGATTTTTTTCATCCCCATTTTTCATATAGGGAACAAGTAACCTTAAATTTTTTTTCCAAAAATCTCAATATACATAGGTATCTTTGTAGCGGGTATAATTACATATCTATAAGTGTACCAAATCTCTATAATAATAATCGCTATTTTCTTAATAGTCTTTAAACAAAATGACTGTGACATATGCACGGACAGACATAGCAGAACTATGGGTTCCTAGTTTTGCTACGGAACCCTAAAAACAATAAAAAAACCCGGAGCCAGATAATATAAAAAAACCAAAAATTAAAATGCCATCATAATTTAAAATTTTTAGAGATAAAAAAAATCTGACTCAGGTTTTTCACTTGTTCTAAGAATTACAAGTTCCAGAAAATATTTTCAACGTTTAACTTCTTAGCAATTAAGACTGATGTTTTATACAAAATTTGAAAATTGATTTAAAATTCTACCGTTATTTTTTACAGAGTACAACTTTTAAATTTGAATAACAATTCTTAAATCATGGGTAGCTCGAAGTTTTATGCATTTTTAAAGAAGACTAAAATAAAGCGTTTTAATTTTTAAACTCAACAAATTAGGCCTTTTTAATGACTATAAAAGAAGTCCAAACCAGAGTAGAGCAGCTCAACTCAGGTAAGCTAATTAAACATAACTTTGAATATTTTCTGAGCTATACTAGATGTCAAATGTTTCGTTTCTTGTTAGAAATTTGTGTGGAGCTGATAGAAAATAGGTGCTAGTATTTATCGTAGTTTTTATCATATTAATAATCCTTTGCATATAAAAGTAGTGAAAAATCAATTTTTTTACTTACATAAGTATTCTCATTTTTCACTTTGACAGCTTCTAATGCTTCTCTATTGATTCCACTAACAAATTGGAGCAGAAAATCTTGCTTTAAAATAATCAGGATAATTTTAGAGCAGCCTCATTCAACACAAGCCAGTTTAGTTTAGAGCAGCTTTGGGTTGAACATCATTGAACATCATTCCTTGCTATTTTTTGCTATAAATTAATCTAGATCAAGTCATAATAAATGAAACAGCGGTTAAAACAGAAGCCGGAAAAGACGTTAAATTTCTTCACAAAATCTTCGTCAATTTTAAAATTCACCTGCCATCTACTGGGATAAATAAAATTACCCAAAGCTCTATTTTTACACTTTGAACAGCACTGTAAGCGCCTGATTTGGAATTTTAACCTGATTAAGTTGTCATCCATGCTGTTGTTATTATTACCACAAACACAACTTTACTCGTCTGTACACGCCCAGCAGCGAGGTCTTTCCGTTGTGTGCGAGGAAGAAAAGTGACAGTCGGTAGAAAGTAGTGCGAAGGACTAATTATGCGTTTTTGAGCAATTATCGCCTGAATTAGAACTTTTTAGTGTCAAATTGTGGAAGTTCAACACAAATACTGTGAAATGGGTAAGAAAAATTTGCGGGCGACAGGTTGGATGTCGGCAAAATTTCAATTACTAATTGCTCCAGCAAGAGCCAGCTCGGTTTGCGGCAAGGGGCGTATTTTGGTTGAATTCTGATTAAATTATAGTAAATAGAAGGGTGAATTGTTTATTATGTATTCTTTAAACACTGTGATTAATTGGCAATTCCCCGGGCGCTTGAGGACGCAAAAAACTTAAATTTAATATGTGACGACACTTGCGTTTATGAGGTCATTGATAAACATACTAAACGCTCTAATTCCTCCAAATGCCCCAGTAATTAATCCATAAAATCTACTCATTCCGGATGGCCAGATTTTTCGGTGATGATAAGCGCGCTTCTTGACACTTTTCCTTTTCATAGTGAAATGCTGCCACCTGTTGCTTATTAATATAATCAATTCAATTGTCATCACAAATTTCATATAAAAAAGGTTTGTCCCCTAGATATTTAAAACAGTCGTTATTTTTTCAGCAGGTTCAAATGAAGTAACGGACAAATTGGAGAAACACTTAAAACTCCTCAAGGAAGAGTACACGAAACTCCAAAGGAATTATGCCGAACTTGAACGAAAATACAGTAAAGCGGCGGCCTCCTCGGCTGAAAGTGATGTGACCGGGGAATTTAGCAGTTTTGTGTCGCGTTTGGTCATGACCGTGGCCACGCTTTACGGCCGTAAAACGTATTCGGATCTCACAATTAAACTTGGCGAAAAAACGATGCCCGCTCACAAATTTGTCTTAAATGCTCGTTCCGAGGAGTGGCGAGAAGAAGTCCTTGCGAATGTCGACGAACTCGACTGGACGGATTTGGAGGCAGACGTGGGCTTCGCTCTGCTCAGGTGGGTATATACAGACGTTGTGGACCTTCAGCACGACAGCCTCGCGTTGGGGCTGCTCCGCGCCGCCCATAGATTTAAATTGCCCGGTCTGCTGGGGCTCTGTGAACGGGCGCTTGTCGCTTCTGTTGGCGTCAGATCGTGCGTGCGTTTTTATTGCGTTGCTGAGGAGGTCGGAGCTGCCAGCTTGCTGGAGTACTGTTCCGGGTTGATTTCGACCCACTGGGACGACTTGACCCCTCAGGATTTTGAACACATGTCTGGACCTTTGCTCTACAAAATGCTGACCAGCAAGACAAAGCACCCACTTCATGCCGCTGTGAGACTTCTTAGAGAGGATGTGGTTTTCCTTTGCCTTGTGGAAAATGATGGGTCGGTAAGTACTTTTCCTTTCTTATTAATAATTACAGACCAACTAAAATACAGTACTGTAAATATTTTTAGACGCACTCCAATTCGTCGGGAACCTTAAGTTTACCGCATCATGCCTTTTTTAAATTGGTCAGAGGGGGAAAATCAATACAAAAGGATACTTGGAGCTTAGCCCTGCATTGATTTCCCTCCTCTGTCGAACCTTGAGAAAGTATGCTTCAGAAAATTAAAAGTTTCCGAAATATTGAAGTGGTTCTAAACATTTTTACAGTACTGTATAAACATGAACATGAAATTCTCACTGTAATATGTCCTATACGATCAGCGCAAGAGGCTTCGTAAAGAACAAATCTAGTATTGAACTGAACTGAACTGAGAAAGTACGATTGCTGAGAAAAGTATATTCTCGTCTGCTATGTGATATGCGTGAGGGGGTGAGATTCACTATAAAGAGCTCAAAAAAAGCCAAGAACTTCAATTGGTGAAAAACATGCGAAAAGTACACACGGCTGAGGTTCTATGGGTTCGACTAACGATATGCTGAATGCTCAGACATATCTCGGGGCTTCTTATATAGCGGCCCCAGTCGAAAAGATGCCTGTGTATTTTGGTAGTTCATTATAGTTATACTTTCTTTACTCAGACCAAGAATATTCTTTCTCATTCTTGTGATTCTTAAGCTTGAAAAACTCACCTTAACATGTGGTAAACATTTCTGGAATAATATTGTACATAATATATACCTACAATACAACAAATCTGCTGGGCTGATGCTCTTACAAGAAAATACAATACATATTCTACTAAGAATGAGCTAGAAAGAGGAACCTTTCTGATGGTACCAACATCATTATATGTAGTGACGAGGACAAAATATTAAAGAGTTCAAAAGAAATATAAAGCCCCTAGCAAATCTTGCTAAAAACCAAATGGCCATATACTCTCTACGTTACTCAACCCTTAAGTAATTATATTAGTGCTTTGAGTAACTAGAACTTTGTATTATGTACATACATATATCACTATTATCAGTTATTCTTGATTATATGTATAACCGACTACGACGAGGACGAGGAAACCACCATTCACATCATGTGCGAATATCCGACTCTAGCGCGGTTTAGAAGAGGAACCTCCTGAGCTCTGCTAGAGTCCGTAATTTTTCTTTGTGTGGACCTTCTGGTTTTTCTTAGAGTAGCAGATCGGCAGCTTCACTAACGGGGATTTGATACAAAAGATCTTGTCCATTATATTGTAATAATATAACCGACTACTAATAAATTATAGAATCCGCTTCATGCTTCCAAAAAGTATTTTGTTTTTAATAACTGCGAGTTCCACACAAGTTCCTGTTTAGTTTACCTAGTATTTTAAAGTTTTAGCCTAAAACTTTAACACTACAGCGGATTTGATATTTAAAATAAGGGTTATAATTATTAATACTCTGATATATTGTTCCATTTATGAATAACTTTAGTAAAAGCATTAACGAGCTGCTCTAAGGTTCCTAGTAAAAAATTTACCTAAAATGGACATGAACGCTTAAATAGAGTACAAAAATCTCCCAAGCGAAGGAAAACGAAAAATCTTTACGGAACACAAATTGACTTTTTTTCTTCTGTACTTTATACAATATAAAAGACACTTAACTTTATAAATACTATAACCGCCAATAATATATTCACTTAACTTATAAGACTAAAATGTAACATTTCTGAACAATTTCGAAAGGATCAACTCCTCGATTGCAGTGCAATTGAATATATCACAAAATTGTCCTCAAACACATCGTTAAAACGACGTCCGGGAACCATAGAGAATTAACGAAAACAGGGAAAAATTTCTAATAGTAAGCTACGCCGCTATCGAGATACTTTAAGGCATTGAACACAAAAATTACAGCCATCGCATCCGTATGATAACTCGGTGACTCTTTCTTTGCAGAATTGCAGAGGTTTCCACGGCAGTGACAGTAAGTGCTACTAGACGCTGATAAATCGTTTTCTTTTAAATCTTTGCAGCCCTCTTCGTATGGCTCTTCGACTTTAGCTTCTACCCTCCAGGCTCCTTGTTTATAAACCTAGAAGGAATCACTTATTAAAAAAAGTTCAAAATGGATTTTTAGGATAAAAATCAGACGACAATGCTGGATATCATAGATAAAATCTTACCTGGTCAGTATATTTTTGGTTAGCACAGTCTCTGGTTATTGTTTCCACTTTCTGGCCATGTTGAAGTTCAAGTTTTAAAACTTTCTTCAGGCACATAGTGGAGTAGGGGCAATCTACTACAAAACTGCCTGATCTATCGAATTTTGCGCATATAGGAGTGCTAGCATTATCCAGTCTGTAACTGGGGGTTACTTGGCATCGATAGCATTGTATAGCCCAGCATTCATCTGCAATTTAAGAAGAAGTGGTATTAAAGCAAATGTAATAAATTTCAAACTGTTAAATTCTTTTTACTTAATCATTCATTCTTTGACTACTATTTCATTGGAAACGAAAACAAAATATCTATATGTATTTATACGCCAGCTTTTCACTCTAAAATTTACATCTATGACACGAAAAAATAATTACTCTTATATTATATACATACATACATTATATACGTTTTGTACAATAAAAAACTTTGTCGTTAAAAAAATATATACATATATGAAAAGAGAAGTTTCATTATATTAGACTGCGAGAGGGAATACGAGCTACAAAAAATTTTTCTATCTTCAAATAAACTTAGGACAAACTTCTTAAAGAAAATTGCTCGAAATTTTCTCCCAATTAAGAGATCATAATAGCTCGCACGAGTGCCACTTAAGTAATGGGGGAAAATTTATTTAAATAACCCGCCGAGGCGCAGAGAGCCACCAAATCCTCCAATTGCAATGAATTCACTCTTTCCTAAGAGATTGCTTTATAAAACATTTCCGCTTCTTAATTTGACTACATAAAGTGAATCATGAGAAAAGCGAATCATCTACCCATTGTGCTTCTGATGAATAGGAGAGCACGGCCATGCTATGAAATATGAAATAATAATTATGTGATAGCGGAAAAGAAACCCAGGCGACATAAAAGTATAGAGTAATACAAAAATGGCCAGTGTGACTGTTAATTTGCTGTCGAGGTGCTGCACAGTTTGAGCCTCTTCTAGTCAGGTTACTACCATAGGGAAAAAAAATACATCTAAATGCTGTAGTGCTTCACAAACGATTAAATTTATATTTTCTGCATGAGCAATCAAGTGGGAATTTTCTCAAAATTCCGCATTTCAGACTGGCATGTCTTGCTTTGGGCGCTGTGAATTGTGATAAGCATAAAAGTGTTTCGAAAATCTCAATAAAGAAAGAAAGGAGGAAGTCTTCCTTTCGAAATTGCATTTTTCACACTTCGCTAATTTTTCGATTGAACAAGAATCAGCTATTTCACCGAACGTATGAAAAAAAAAAACAACTTTGATTTTTACTGAACCCTTAATCAAAATAATTTTCTAACGAAGTTTTGGGCATTGAACTGCAATTATCAAGAAAATCCGAACGAGAAGGTACAACAAATTCAATCATCTTATGGAAGCATTCTTTTCAGTATACTTTTAGTCCATTATTGCATTTGAAAAGAAATTATGTTAATTTTTGAAATAAACTGCAATCTGCTTGTCGTACAAATTAAGAAACGTCTGGTGGGAACTTAACAGTTTTAACTTTAGTCAAAAATTAGTATTAAAACGACCGCAGAAGACATTCCAATTTTTATTAACATCCCATTTGGATATTATTGTAATTGGTCCGATTTTTTCGAATTGCAAATTTTGACTTATGTATCTTCACGTTTTAAGGTCCCTAGAGTCGAAATCCTTCGTTTTTAGAAAGATGTCTGTGCGTGCGTGTGTACGTATGGCACGTTTCATGAACTTTTCCTCGTCTCGCATATCTAGTTAACGTAACAAATAATATTAATTCCGGATCGATTCTATTCGACGCAATAATACAAATTTGAATTGGCGTTTCTGTTTATAAAAAAAAAAAAATTACTAACAAACTATTTTAAAATGTTTTTCGTTCAACACGTGCGAAATAAAAGAATCTAATTAATAGAGTCGTCTTAAGTAAATTAGTCTCTAGTTTTCAAAGCCACCAAATAGGAAGTTGGCAGTGTGGGTAGATCAATCGCATTTATTTGTTCAGTCATTTAAATTCTTCTAATCATTTGGAAAAAATATGCAAATAAATTCCTGAATTCTTAAAAGCACATTGATTTCATCATGTTAAATATTCTTTTTATTTAAATTTAAGATCGTCAATCAAAAGGTTTATTGCACCTATCATGTTTAGATTACTTAAAAATATCAGCTTCTGTGCAGTTATACATTTTATATATATTAATTAATATCGTTGGAAAACATGCATCAAATACGAAAAAGTAATAAACGGTAATATACCGAAATAAAAATGATTGGCCACAAATAGTAACATGTTTTTTTTTAGAAATAATAAAAACCTGTTATCACGTTTATTCATGATATTAATCACCAAACACGCTTCCTCTAAAAGAACTAAAATTACCGCTTCTGCTACATCTGAACCTCGGCTAGAATAAGTCTTTATTATGCGTTTTTAGTTCGCTCTTATATAACTGGTTTGCAACTCTTTATTTTAGCATATCTGCTTCGAAAAGTGCAAAATTGGCGCCTTGAACTTGACTGTTAAAGAAAATGTTACTGAACTGTTGGGGACCCATATGTAGGCAAATGAATTATCAATCTTATTTTTTGAAATTTCACTCAATTTGGTCAGAATTTTGTTGAACATTTTCATTTTTGGCTAAAAATAAAACAAATTTTGTCATTAAAAATTCCAATATCGTAATCATCGTTCGAACCATTCCTGTTTGCATATTTTATTTTGATGTGTGCAATTTTTTGCAGTTTCATTTCTTAAAATATCATGTTATATGCAATTCTGTAAAACAGGTATCGAAATGGTAATAAATATAGAAATACATAAATGTCTGGATAATCAAATTAAACAATGAAATTTTCCTAGGTTTAGTCGAGCAGAGATTTAATTTCATCTGTGCGGTTAAATAAGAAAACAATTCTTAAAATTTGAATGGCTTTATGTTGAGGCTTGTGAACAAATGTTAAATATTTTTTTTAACTGATTCATACTGACTCCCAGGAAAAATAAAAAGGGCACATGTGCTCTGCTTAAAAATGGGAAGCAACAAAAAGCGTTTGAAATATTTCGTACCTACCTACATACATATGTAAATATTTTTTCTAAATGGAAATCGAAATAAATGTCACAATATTTTTAATTGTAATATTATTTTTACTGTGACGTAAAAAAAATTAACATTTTTTGTGAATACGAAAAGTAAGGAGCAAATTTAGAAAGGTCAATTAATGTACATTATATGTACTTGATTACTCATCGGTGAATTCTCATCGGATTTTTTTCCCGCATTGAGTTGAACACATGTCGACTTTTTTCCGCTTCTGACATTGGACTTGATCGTTCACTGCATATTTTTATTGAGAAAAAAAAAATATCCACTTGTCGGCATGTTTGCTCACCGACATTCGTAAATATTTCATGATTTAATTAATTGATAATTTGATAACAATTTCCCATACATACTTATAAAAATATAGCATTCTTGTTATTTAAAAACTTTGACCATATCTCACCACACCACATTCTCACTGGTTTACAATAATTTCTTTAGAATTTTTTCCCGTAGATTACGAATTCACAAACGAAAATGTCGGGCACTTCATGGTGAGAAAAATAGATTTGAAGAGTACAAAATATCGTGTTTTGAACACTTTGAAAATATTGTAGTAACAAAGTACGGATTATTGTAGGAGCTCCTAATGTAGCTCAAATAAAAGTTTGAACCTTTAGCTATTATATGGTATTTAAATCGAGGACCGAAAAAAGTGATTATTTCTTAAATTTAAAATAAAAAGATCATCATATAACTACTTGTGATTTTCATTTACTATGAATTGTATATGTATGAAATAATTCGTTAGCAGAGAAAAGTGAAATTCATAGATTATTTTGGAAAGTCTTAAATACTTTGGTATTTTATTCAGAAATTGCAATGATAAACCATAAATTACAAAATTACAAAATACTACAACAATACGAAGTACAGTACTGTGAATATTTTTAGGAACACTCCAATTCTTCGGGAACCTTTAGTTTCCCGAATCAAGACTTTTTTTAAGTTGGACAGTGGGGGGAAAATCAATAGGAAAGGAAACAGATTTAAATTTAGTCCTGAATTGCTTTCTTTCCTCCGTCGAACCTAGAAAAAGTAATCTACGGAAAATTAAAAATTCCCGACACATTGAAGTGGTTCTAAAAATTTTCACAGTTCTGTATTTCTGAAATAATCTATGAATTTCACTTTTCTTTGCTAACGAATTATTTCATTAAAATTTATAGTGAATTAAAATCACAATTAGCATTCGCTTTTGATAAAATATTCCCCAATATTCTTATTAAAAGCTATAGACTTATATTGCTTATATGTATTTAGATATGGATTTAGGCTTTCATTTGATTTTGAACTATGTTATGAGTATTTTTCAATTTTCAAATGTGTTGAAAATAGATTTGTTATTTAGTTTTCATCCCATTGTTCTCAAAAATGTAAACTTATGTTATTTTCTCGTTAAAAAATTTATCTGGTTACAAAAATATGTTTCATATTACATTTTCATTGGCGACACTTTTAACTTAAAATTAATGGGGTCTATTCTGAGATTCGCTTCTTATGAAAAAGAATTTATACCTAAATTCCACTTAATGTGAATGCATCTATTCCGAGATTCACGTGAATCAAATAAAAATGTTTCACAAAACAATCGTATTCGACATACTTTTTTCCTCCAATTTGCATCCTATTTTTTCACACTTACCTTATAAAATGTTTCACTTAAAAAACTGACGTGAATAAATAATCAGAATAGGACTTTTCAAATGTGAATCATTTCACACGTGAATATCAGAAGAGGCCACAGTTTTTGAAAACATCTGCTTTTCTTTAGTCTCAGATTCTATTTAAGAGTGTTTGATTTATCTAATGCAGAGCAACGTTTAAGCTTTTACTAAAAAATAAATCATCAAAGAATGCAAAATTCTTTCGAGGTCAGATTGATGTACATACATATGTATAATTAAAAGTTTATGTGCATGATATTTCCAAACATTGTGCAACATAAATTTAAATTAAATAGTATGCAAAAAAAACTAACTTATGTAAACAAAATTCTAGCGGCATAACGCTTGCTAAAGCGAACCTCGGACTTCATGTTGTTCTAGGTCACTGCTATAAAAATTGCCCAAGAAGTAGGACACGAATGTCCGCTGTTCTTAAAAATTTGCTGATGCGCCCAGAAAAGTTGTTCCACCTCCTGGTCGATGACATGTTTTCTCAAAAATTCCCAATCGGAGGATTTTAAGAAGCACTTTCTTTCCATTGACCTCCGTACTCAAGATTTACACCGATAAGCGATTAACGTTTTTTGTTCGCATCGCAGTTCTTGAACCCGTTTTATACGCTCCTCTTGCAGAAACTAAAGAGAAAATCGATGAGCACTTGTATGTTTGTAACACGATGCCAAGGTAGCAAAAAATATCTTAAAGGTGTTTATTCTCATCTTATACCGCCTTTTTTACTGTTTGAACTTTTAAGACATTTTTCAAGTTCTTTTCTAAATTATACATAATTAATTATACTCAGTTCTAATGGGTTTTACCTGCGGCAATTTACCGTTTTATGTTTTTATGCCTTTTGTATGTATAGTAAAAACATTTACAGGGAATTAATTATCTTTGTCCAGAGAAAGCTGAGATTAAATTGAAAAATTTCAAAACCATTTTTGTTTCTGTTTTAAATTACACCATTCTTTAAACCGTAACATAAACAATGAACTAAAAGAAGGTCAAAGACATTTTTACAAAATTTGCAATATTTCCGCATTGTGCCCAACTAGCCCATAATTTTCTTAACCATAAACTTTGGAGCAAGCAGCCAACCTAGTTTGTGGCTGTATCGCTCAAATTAATCACAAAAGCGCCGACTAATTAAGAAAATTTTCTTGGGTACTTTCTTGAGGTTTCGCTGCAGAAGGGGCGGAGCGGATTACGCGTTTTCCGGTGCAAGAAGTTATTTGTTTTATCTCATACCCAGCGCGTTGCACTTTAATGCGATTTAATAGAATGTCATTAAGCCAAGAATATCCTGGAGGCTTTTAATGTAGTCGGGAATAGCCATAAGCACCGCGGGAAGTAATCAACGTAAAAGTTTTACATTTCAGGTCAATTCACTTGCATATTTTATGAAATTATTGAGAAAACTTCCGCATGTCATGATCTCTAATATTAAGCATTTTAATTTTGTTTTAGTTAGAAGAGATGCTGCGTTCAAGAACTCAATTTTTGCGACCAATTCAGCTTAGCAATATCAATTGCTTATTTGTTTTCGGATGTGAGATTTCTTCTCACAATCCCATCGCTCTGATGAAATCGCGCTATAACTTGAAAATCAAACTTATTCGGTATGCAGTGTTAATAATTGGAACATGCTCCCGCTCATTTGCATATTTTTAATTTTATAACCACTCATTGCCGGGGTCATTTTCAGCCTGTTGTATATTATCTGCGCCCTACTTAATCGCTTTTACGAAAATAAAATTTTCCTTTGTGCCAGCAAAATGTGTTAATTACGAGAAAAGCACACACCCAAAATGTTTGCTTTACTTTTTATTTTATCTTTTTTTTCAGAGGTTTAATGGGAGAAATGTGATGATGCCTTGAAAACTTTATTTATCTGCAATATTTGGGAGAAATGTGTAAGCACTAAAGACGTAGGCGGTGGATTTTTTGCAATTTTCCATTTTTCATACTTTGTTGACACAATTTATTTTCATTCGTAAGTGTTATGATCGCTAAAATAGTTTTGTTGATATAGTCGAATAAAAAATACATTAAGATGAATCGTTAAAAATTCTTTTAAAAACTGGAGCATACTAATGAAGCTCTCAAATGTTATTAAGGTATTTTACCATTCAAAATACATACATAAGTTAATATATTGCATTGGTAAAACCGTGAAAATTTATGTTTAATTAATTTAAATACAAGTCTTTAATTTGAAATTTAATATGTTTGTTCTAATTCGGCACAATTACAAATTTATTTCACACACATTTTTTAAAAAAAAAACTCGCTATAATTCCGGTCATTGGATACACAGACACTTTTGATTTAATTGTGTTGGACAGAATGGATACTGAAATTTATTTACAGCTTAAAACTCCTTGGAACTGATTATGTATGTCCATCAAATCCATACGAAAATCATATATGTAGCTATCCCTTCCGGATAACTTCAAATAATTCCAATATCCGAGAAATCAATTAATTTTAATCAAAATCACTCCAATCATTTATTTTGGCTGACTTCCAAATAACTTCGGTAGTTCATCGTATTTGCCCCAACCAACAGAAATCATAATATTCCCTTTTTTTTTCATTCCTAACCATTCTGTCGTGACCAAGTTTTTCTAGTCCCGACCAAATCAAAAACTGCTGACCGTGAGAGGCTGTTTTCCCTCCATGTTCGTAGTTCATCGTAGCGTTACACATCTTGTTTCACATATTTGCGCCAAACAGTCTTTGCTTTTTATCTGAAAAATAAGTTAAGAAAAATACGATGCAGAACTGACAAATTTACTAGCCGTCGGGCAGTGAGCGCTGCAATCTGCTCGAGACGATAAGACTCTTCTATAAGTAGAATGTTGAGCCACACGAACCCTGGCTAGGAAGTGCGTGTCGTCAGAGGAGCACTGATAAGAGCATCCTCCCACTGGTTTCGCATTAAAATCACCTAAATGACCTCATGGTTTTTCTTTGGAAATCAGCAAAGCATCGATATAGAGTTTGCAATTATAATTTTTGTGTTGCATCACAAACACAAGTGATGATAAATTTATAGCCAATTTTCGATATAAAAGTCGTTGGCCTCTTAGTCTATAAATATTCGATTTGTTCTCTTTTTAATTATTCATTAGATTAAAGTAAAAATTAACTTCATAACATGTTATATTGTATGTATATCTTGAAAGACAAGTTTTTAAAAATTTCATTTCCTGTGGTCAAGATACTCGTATCATTGCAAATATACTAGTTTTCAATCTTTACGATAAAAATAGATCTATTCTGGCGCAAAATTTCGTCCAAACAAGTCTATATTTAATTTATAATTGAGGAGCTGGCAAACAAAGCGATCTAATTACGCTTTTGTTCGATCAGAAGATCATGATTTCGATCAAATTCCACCAGCTTCGAATAGGCGAGCCCGTTCAATGGAATAATTTTCATATAGGTATAATCTACATATAAGAAGTCGTTTCATTTTTATTAAATTTTGTACTTTTAACGACAATTTGAATTTTCAAAAAAGAAAAGTTTAACTCCTTAAATACAGTGATGTGCAAATTTTTAGGACCATTTAAATATTTCGAGAACTTTTAATTTCTGAAGCATAATTTTTCTTGGTTCGACAGAAAAGGAAAATCGATTTAGGGCCAAAATAATCCTCAAAGTATCCTTTTCCATTGATTTCCTCCCCTCTTTCTAACATTAAAAAGACATGCTTCGAAAAACTAAAACTACCCGAAGAACTGGAATGGTCCTAAGAACTTTCACAACTGTACAATCAACTGCCAATCAAAACGTAACAATTGCACCAGTCGCAAAAAAAACGACATAATTGCAAAAATTACATTAACCCTTAACTGGCACCTAGGGGTCAGATCTGCCCCAGCCTCGTAATTCCAACTTGAATACCTTAAGTTTTTTACCATTTTTTCAATTTCTTCTTCGTATCTCAATATTGGATACATATGTATTTCTTAAATTTCCTTTTTTTTATCTATATCAGTAGATCATTATAAAAGTAGTTTTTTCTTTTTAAATAAAAAAAATCGTTAGCTGCTTACAGCAGCAAGCATTTTCGTGGCTGGGATCACGCGGACCAGCTATGCAATTCTGCAGCTAAGGGTTAAAAATCGATTTTAAGTATGTCATTTATGTTTTTGCTGCTCATGTAAAATTTAATGTTGTGTAATTAAATCATTTTTGTTTTAATTTAAAGAAAAAACGGCAATATATGTATGCACATATTAAAAATAATAAAATGAAAATATTTTTTGTAATTATTTAAAATTATAGTTACTTTAACAAATTTTAATAGTTTTTTTAAGAGCATAATGTCGCAAATAGTTCCTATTCAGCTATAAATATATAATTTTCGGGTTTATTCAAAACCGAAATATCAAAAATCTTTTTGTGCCTTCTATTTTATTACTACCTCTTACTATTTTTTTGGATTAATGCATTTAAACGAACAAATTTTTTTCATGTCTGTTTACCTATTTGGTTAGAAGCCATCATAAAAAAGATTTCTGCAATATTTACCCGATTGTTTTTAATTTCTTATATTACAAGGTAAAGATTTTTGTAATGATTATTTATTATTCGAATCCCTGTTTGTGCATCGTTATGTTTGTTTGAATTTATCACATTTAATAAAACAGATTATAATAAAATATTGTGAGTTTTCACTTTTTTCATGGCTGGTGCCGTAGCAAAGAATCTCATTAAATTGTGAAAATAAAATTCCTTGAAAGGCTCGTGCACGGTAATTCGGACACGCGAGACAATTGGTAAAGGTGTTTACAAGCCATTAACATAGCGTGCCAAATTAACGATAAGCAGAGAGATAAAATTCTAAGTAATTAAATAGAAAGTTTTTAACGTTTGGTCTGAAGACAAAGAAAACAATGCAGTGGCAATACAAATTTTGAGAAATTTGTTCTTTATCCAAAATATATTTTTTACTTCGATAGTAAAATACATTGTGATAATAAGAATAAACAAGAAAGAAATGTAGACAATAATACGTAAATTATCTCAATTTAAAATTTTCAATCAAAAAGTACTATAATTTTTATGAAAAATGCTTTGATCTGAATAGGTTTTAATTTTTATCATATTAGCAATCATTTGAGTAGGTACATGCTCAATCTAAAGAGGCAAAGCACAGCATCTTTATTTAATTTACAATAAAACAGATAAACAATTTAAACCTTTCCAACAGATTGGAAGAAATCTAACCAATATCAAATCAAAATTTGATACGTAACGTGTTATTGTGGTGATAAAAGTTGAAATAAAATTGAAATTTATGGAGCAGCACATATCATCTAATTCCCCTAATTGAATTGCTTACCCACAGTAGAAAAAAAAAAAAAAGGAAAAACACAACACCCCGAAAGTTATGCGATGCTAACAAGTGCTCTATAAACCGTCGTCGTGGCCTTGATGTGATAAACACGCCTCTATCTCAGGGGAATGTGCATATCCACCTGAATAAGCTGTTTTATTTATAACTTAATTCGCACAAAACACCCATAACAACGTACCGTGCACAATAGCGAAAAAATATTTGCAAATTGTATACAAACCTAAAAATTTAAAAAACACCACACTAAAGAATATTCTTGCTGTAATTGTCCTTGAATTCATTGTTATTTGAAATCCTTTGTTGCTTAAAACAAAATAGTCTCAGAATGATTCTTAACTGAAAAAAAAAAAAATTGGCGCCTATTCGTACTTGAATCACTCACAATCACTCGTTGCGCGAAACAGAAGTTATTGAAAAATAAAAAGTAAATATAAAACAAAAATTAATTTATTGCCACCGCAAAAATTTGGTTTTTCATAAACGATGTCTGATTCAGATTCATATAAGATTTTCTTAAAATTTTTCTCCGTACGATGGTGAATCATCCGGTTCAAATCCTCTTTTAGCCACCGAACACACTATCGGCGACCGGCTTCTGAACGACGACGACTCATAAGAAATTCCAAAAACGAAATGCCCGGCGCACTGACTGAATAAGGCGAGTGTGCGATATTAAAGACGGACACAAAATTTTTGCCAGAAGAATCACGTCTGAATCCTTTCCGGTTTCCTCTGTGTATGCGATGGTAGGAAAACAAGAACTGTTTGATATGATACCTTCTTCTTGGCAGTTTGAACAGGTGAATTTCAATCTCACATGCGGATTGTCGGGCCTAATATTCTCAGTGTCGATATATCAATCCCACTAGACACTCGGCGTGCGCACAAATCATTGAAAAACGATATATGGGAGATAATGTGACGACCGTCCTCTCATACGTAATTCTTAAGACTCTATCATCAAAATCGTTCCCCTCAAGAACTTCTTAAATTGATTATCGATTCGGTCGTATTTTATAAAAGCGTATATGCGTTTTCCGTTGTGGCGACCGCTCTGCGAACCTTTCGTTTTCAGTAACTCAAAACCAACTGGCGTTCCGAAGTGGTGGCACCATGTTTCAGACTGTGCCGTCTGTCTGGCTATGGTCTATCGGCACTTATCCACTTACCCTTCCATTTTTCCATATGCCTCGTTTTACACAAAACATCAACATAGTGGCGCAGCGCCTAAGGAGGCCTGTGGGGCTGCACGCGCGAATCGATCTTGAGTATATTTTCTTTGCTCCACAAGTGGTCAAGGCGAATGATTCGCACTCGCAAGTATGCGACGTGATTTCTTTCTTACTTGTTCATTATCACTGGTCATTGGCCAGCCACTATAACATCTTTAGCGGAATCTCCAGCCAGGCCCCATTGTTTGCATCAGAAAAATCTCAGGTTTTTTTCCTACTAGCCCGAACCACCACCATTCAGTTGAGCTGAGATTTTTCACCGAACTGGTGCTGGATATAAGGTCAAGGTCCTATCGAAACTCCTCAATATTATTTATTTTTTCTTTTAAAATATGTACCCTAAGTAAAGCTTTTTCACTAAAAATGAGAAATTTTTCTACCGTTTCAGCTTCACGAAATCGTAAATAGCCTATCGCCGCAAGGTCATCTACCGCTGGGATTAGCGCTGTTGGCACGTAACGCAGCTATTGCACAAACTCTCGTCAAAAATGGATCCGCTGATGTGAATGCCTATGATTCGCAGGTATAACCATCAAAACAGTTTTTTGTTACCTAAGAAAAATCGGCAGGTCAATAGTTGAAATTGAACTTACGTTTACCCAATATGTATCTAAACGGAAGGCCTGATTGAGGCCTTCTTTCATTAATTTTTTTAATTTTTTTTTTTCAAATTTTTATATTTATCAATACAAGGGCTGCACTTTGCTCATCGATGCAGTTATGCGAGGTGATGGATTTTCCGCAAATTTTTTATTGGACAGAAACTGTGATGTGAATCTCACGACCAGGCAAGTAAATTTTTTTTTTTATCTTATCAATTTATTCCTTTAAGAATATCATAATCTTAAACTACATACTTATGTATTTAATTTTTTTTAAACTTATCAAAATGATATGTTCGGCTTTTGCGACAATTTATTGTTGTTTCTTTCTATTACTATCTGCTTAAGATCGCGTTTTCGGTGAGTTCAATGCCATTTCAGTGCTGAAGCTTTAAAAGTATTTAAGAACAATTTTAACACATTGCTATTGTGAAACATGCGTCACTCGTTATTTCGTACAAACACTGAAATATAAATACAATTTCTACTTTCTATGTTTAGTATGACTCGATATTAA
The DNA here is from genome assembly GCA_933228815.1 of Machimus atricapillus. NCBI lineage: Eukaryota > Metazoa > Arthropoda > Insecta > Diptera > Asilidae > Machimus > Machimus atricapillus. The sequence goes on from OW121785.1 coordinate 13,629,475, forward strand.
AATTATGGAAAAACAGAATTTCTATGTTAAAGTCCAGCCCTTTACTTCTGAAGGTATTACAGCATCAAAAGAACATATCCAAATTAAATAAATAAATCTAAAACTTAAAGTCAACAAATTATAAACATCTGTACTGCTTTTAGAGGAATTTGTTATTTTCTTGTTTCTGCTGAAGCTTTCTATTGATTTCTGTTAAGTTCAGTAGTTTTTAGCTTTTAAATATTTTCTTTAGTTTTAATGAGATAAATATCCTACCTACAGATCAACAGAAGATACAGCTCTCCACATAGTCTGTACATACTCTGAGGATAGCAATGAGCCCGAAATCTACAAGGAAATGCTTGCAGTAGGGAAAAGACTTCTGGAATATAAAGCAGATGTAAATCTGCAAAATTTCCGGGGATTAACTCCCCTACACGTTGCAATTATTTCAGGGCACAGGGAGATGATAAAGCTCCTCCTAGAAGTGTCCGACATCGATTTAAATCTGCGGACAACCGATGAAAAATGTGCCTTACAGCTCGCCCTTACACCACCGCACACCGATGGGTCACCTTTTGAATTGGCACAGCAATTGATTACCAAAGGTGCTCGCTCAAATCGTGTCACCTCAGAGACTCGAGACAGCCTCCTACAGATGCTGGCCGTAAATGGGCTGGAGGATGCAGCAGTATTTTTAGCAGAATACGCTAATTTAAATCATGTTAACGCTAAGGGTCTCACAGCCTTACATATTGCAAGTGATTTAAACCTAGCGAATCTGGCAAAAAGATTGTTGGAAAAAGGGGCGTCTCCAAATCTTCAGACTAGTGTTGCTGAATTAAAGTCAGCTTTACATTTTGCAGTTGAAAGCAATTGCCCTGATGTGATTACTGCTTTTGTGGAATTTAAGGAGGAGTGTCCAGACCAAGAACAGCCAGATTTTAACTGCAAAAATGCTTCAGGGGATTCTCCACTTAGCCTGGCTCTTTCATTGGGCAGGAATAATATTGTTCCTATTTTAATTCAAGGTGGAGCTGATGTGAATGCTCGAAACGGGCAGGATATGACCCTACTTCATCAGGCCATCCTTAATCAGGACGCTGAAACGGCTATTTTTCTTTTGAACCAAGGTGCTGATATGAACGCTCTTACCGGGGAGCAGGAATCCCCTCTACAGTTAGCTATTCACTGTAGACTACCAAAAGTTGTAGATGCTCTTTGTACACGAGGCGTAGCGCTTAGCGCTCCTAATAACAAAGGTGATCCACCTTTGTGGACGGCTCTAGATTCAGAACAGGAAGATGTTGCCCAAGTTTTGGTTCGGCATGGAGTTGACACTGACTGTTGGGGTCCTGGACCAGATGGATGTCAGCAGACTCTCCTGCATCGAGCTATTGATGAAAACAAGGAGAATGCGGCAACGTTCCTCATTAAGAGTGGATGTGATTTGGATACGCCTCGACAGCCTGGTCCGAATGGAGAGGGTGGTGATGAAGCTAAAGATAAGTCATCACCTCTTCATTTATGCGCCCATTGGGGTCTCACCAAAGTTTTACAAACCCTTATAGATCATAGAGCTAATGTAAATGCAATTGATTCTTCCAATAAAACTCCATTGCACATTGCTATAGAGAATCAGCACAGCGAAATAATTTCCATCCTTCTATGCCATCCAGGGATAGATCTAAAGATACGGGATAAATCTGGTAATACTCCTTTTGCAGCAGCATTAACTGTCCGAAATCATAAGGCAGCACAAAACATCTTAGAAAAACTTCCGAACGCCGCCGAACAGATGGACCAACGAGGAAGGAATTTTCTGCATACGGCAATAATGAAGGATGATTTAGAAAGTGTTCTTTTCCTCCTGGCCATTCAAGTAGACGTAAATTCACGGGTGCATGATGTAAACCAAACGCCCCCGCTACATTTAGCTGCTGCATCTAAAAATGAGATGATTATTCGTAATCTTATTCTAGCAGGGGCTAGAATTAACGAACGAGATGCAACACAGAAGACTGCCCTCCACATTGCAGCCGAGAGGGGGCAACTTGCAGCGGTTTCAGCCCTTATACAGAACGGTGCAGATTTCGATGCTGTCGATGGAGACGGCAACAACGCTTTGCACATAGCTGTAAAGGAGGGACACTTGCCTGTAGTAAGGGAGCTTCTCGTCGAATCGAGCATTAATGCAGAGGCTGTGAACTTAAAAGGACGAAATCCCCTCCACGAGCTTTGTAGAACGGGCAAGGACAATACTGCTGCAACAATATGCGAACTGTTTCTGGAAAGCATGCCAAAGTATCCCATAAATGAACCAGATATGGATGGGAACACCCCTCTTTTGCTAGCGTTTATGCGAGGGCAGGCGCCTCTTTGTAAGGTCCTTGTCAAAAATGGCGCATGCATGGGCGCTGAAAACAAGGACGGAGTCACAATTTTCAATTTCAAACTTGCTACTGATCAGCTGCTGCACAAACTGTTGGATCAGCTACCCCAGGAGTCACCATGGGCGGAGTCAGAGCTGTGTCAGGAGTGTGGGACAAAGTTTAGTATCACAATGCGACGCCACCACTGGTAAATTTTTTTCTAAATCTAGCTATTTAAAACATTAACCCTATTTTAATTGTTACAGTCGCCACTGCGGCCGTGTGCTCTGCTCTCGGTGCTCCAACAATGATGTGCCGATTATAAAATTTGGCATTAATAAGCCCGTCCGGGTGTGCTCCGTTTGCTTTGGTGTTTTGCAGGTGGGAAGTGGTTAACCTTCCAATTGAATGAAACAAAAAATGAGATGCATTTCAAAAGTTATATTTCTGAAATATCGTTATTTTGTATTCAGGTGATCCTCTCGCATTTAGCAAAAGGATCTGCCCGATAAATTCTTCATTCCTCCTGTGTGTGCTTTCTTATTTTTACTAAGAAGGGATTGCTAATATCGGTCGAAAATATTTTTTGATTTCAATTTTTTAACGATTTATTACTCTTGTGAAACGAGAAAGTTGTTATTATTGTATTTAATAAAAGTTCTATTAAGCCGTCGTCGCTTTTTCGTTTTTTTTTTTTTTTTGTGGTTAATTCTCAGAGATAATTTCTGAGATTAAAAAATAATCATTTTTGTCTATAAAGGAGCTCGGGTTCTAGAAGAAGTAAACATCACGAACTAGCTAAAAATCTATTATTAAATATCCACATAGGCATGACAGCTTTCGAGAGCCAATAAGTTCGGTACCAGGATCAAATCAAATTGTGCAAAATACAGAGAATGGTACATCCGAGCAGACTGCTTCCCTAGAAGAGGAAAAAAATATATCTTCCAAATGACCACAAAATAGGCCAATAAGAGTTATAGTTGACAACACCACAAATCGAAGTAATAGTACTGAAGAGAAGTTAGAAGAAACCATTGAAATAAATGAAAAAGAAATTGAGCCTGAAGAGCCCAAGGAACAAGTGGATACTAATTGCCCAGATAGCGAAACAGTAGACAAAAAATCATGATCGTAAATTTTAACGATGCTGACGTGACGATGAGATCCTTGTGAAGGATACCGAACAAGCAGGAGCACAAAATGACAAAAGCCAGGCACAAAAAATCAGTAATAGTAGCTTAGAATTGGAAAGTAAGGAAGTGCGTCAAGCGTAAGTCAAGCGTAACGATGCAATTTTCAAATACAGTACTGTGAATATTTTTAGGACCACTCCAATTTTTTGGAAACCTATAGTTTTCCAAATTATTCCTTTTTTAAGTTGGACAAAGGGCCGAGGGGGTAAAATCAATGGAAAAGGAAACTTTGAGATGTAAATTTAGCCCTGAATTGATTTTCCTCCTCAATCAAACCTAGGGAAAAAGGCTATTGATTATGTCATATGGTAAGGAACTACAACGTTGATGGGTTTTTACTTTTTATTTTATGAATCGTTCAATCGGTTATTAGGGATGAAGAACCGCGGAGTGCTATTAAATTAGAGGGGTGGAAATTATAGACGGGGGGAAATGCAACCCTTATAGTTTTTTGAGTATATCTCGAAAACGGAGCAAAATTTGGGATTTTTCTATATGACAAATTTTGTAGAGAACATGATTTTACATCGAAATGGTTTATTTAAAAAATTTAAAAATTTTTAGTTCAAAATATATTAAAAAAAACGACCAAAAAATTTACTTTTATGCAAATAACTTTTTTCTGAGCAGAGATAGGTATAGGCATTGCTTCATAGAAAAATAAGTATATAAAATTTCCTACCAAATGACGGGTTATATACACTTTTTTTAGTTTTGAATATGCAATTGATTTTTATTCAATAAAGACATGTTAAATTAATTTATTAATAATAAATAAATGTTATATGAACGTATATAATTGTCGTTTACCTAAAATATACTATGAATTTGAAAAAGTACATTTATAATTAACGTAATTTAATTTACTCATTTAAGTTAAACATTATTAAAATATATATATATAAAGATATTTGTACATATATAATGGGATTTTATAATTTTATTTTTTACATTTCATTGACAACATTATCAAACTGGATATCAATTTCTTCGTCGATTTCTTGAAGAACATCATCTTCAGATATCTTTGTTGCTTGAGCATTAGCACAATTGACTCCTAGACATTCTTTACAGAATATAGAGCAAGCAATTCCTAATTTTCTTCAACCACAACGTCCATGACAATCTGTGGTGCATCCGCAAGCTCCTTTTTTGAGCAAACACTCTGGCGCAGGAGGTTCGGTCATGCAAATCGGAATTAATCCATAATTTGATTTTTTCCAACCCCAGTCAAGAGGGTTTAAATTATTACCATTCCACTGCTGCATTCGAAAATATGTCCTTAAACCATGCTGTACAACAGATCCTCCAAAATATTGGGGACCATGGGGACCACTCGTGCTTTCTCTCTCACTTTTGTGTCCCCAACTTTCTAAACTGTGTACATTAAAGACTATACATACACACAAACACTTATACGTAAATAAATTTTAAATTACGTTAATTATAAATGTACTTTTTCAAATTCATAGTATATTTTAGGTAAACAAAATGGAATTTTTATAATTTATACGTTCATCTATGTAACATTTTTTTATTACTAATAAATTAATTTTACATGCGAGAGTGCGCCAATTCACTCCACTCCAAGCCATCATTGAAAACGCGACCTCAAAAACAAAATCAAATTCATACGAAGCATGCCACGAAGTCCATGAAAAAACAAATTCAACATTATTTATATGGCAGTCGAGTGAAATAGATTAAAAAACTTTAATTTTGAGAAAAATATAAAAGATAATAATATAAAGAACGAGCCCACCGTAGTCATGAGCAAATACAAATTCCCTTATGTTCAGGTTAATCCTGATGGATCAACAAATATCGTTAATGCACCAAATACCGGGGAGGCTTCCAAGAAGGATAAAAAAATAAAAGTAAAAAGACCTCTCTACAGCCCTACTGAAAAAGAAAGGAGAGAACTTCCACTAGTGCAAATAAGTACAATAAGTACAAGTGATGTCGATATACCGGAAACGCCGTGGATATGCGTCTTTTGTAAGAAGGGCTCAAATAAAATGGGTTTGGGAGATTTATTTGGACCGTACATCATCACAACATCTTGCGAGGAGTTCGAACAAATTCAGATTCATCCCTCGGAAGATGAATTTGTTAGCAAGAGAATGAAGTTGGATATGTTTCAAAAGGAGCCTAACGCATTTCCTGTTGTGCCCTCTTCACAAGCAGCCGAGAAACTCCTTTCTTCAAGCTTAGGAACGAAGCCAAAAAATTCCGATCCACCAAATGTGAAGAAATCCCAGGAGCAGGACACATCGGAGGAGATTTTCTTCGGGATGACGAAGGTATCAGATACTACATACGAGGTATGGGTTCACGAGGACTGCGTAGTTTGGGCCCCCGGGACTTATTTGGTCGGAGCGAGAGTTGCTGGTTTGGATGCTGCCGTATGGAATAGCACTAAAGATAAATGTAGTATTTGCTCCTCCAATGGGGCTATGATCTGCTGCTTTAAACGAGGATGCCCAGAGCAGGCGCACATCCCGTGCGCTCGAACACAGAATTGGACCTTGAATGAGATGGAATTTAAAAGTTTTTGCGCCTCCCATTCTGATTCCAGCTCAGCTGTACTCAACTGGACTGAACTCAACTGTGGTAAAAAGAAAATGCTTTAATTTTGTATTTTTCGTAACATTTATTTATTTATTTATGATCTGTTGCAGAGCGATCCGAAGAAATCGAAGAAGTTTAAGTTTTAAGTTGTTGTTGTTTAAGTTTTACACCCTGTTCTTAGTTTATTCAAATTTTTTGTAAATAACGTCTAAACTGTTATTAGGATTTGTTTTGAAATATTAGCTCATAATTCAATATGTTATTTTATTTTCTATTTGAGTGTGACGCATTTCGCCCTATAAAGGCATCATCGGGCATGCTATCGATTGGCTACTCTCAACGGTTACAAAAGTTTTAAAGTTTCTTTATTTCGATAATCTCTGCTTAAACATTTCTCCTCCTTCTATATGCTGTGTAATAATTTAATACTATTTGAGCTTATATTGTGTTTATTTCCTTCTAAATGTTTTGAAAATGCAGTCATGTTCTGAGCTCCTGCAATATGCTCAGCTAATCTTATTTTTAAATTCCTTTTAGTTTTTCCAACATAAATTCCGGAATAGTCACTGCATTTAATTTGGTAAAACCCGCATTTATCCAATACATTAGTTTTTGGTCCAATTTTCATTTTTATTTATCCAAACCAAACCAAAATGTGTTTCAGTAATTGATTGGATTATTGCGAATAGTTCCTTTTCTAGATGAATCATAAAATCTTCGGTAAAGAAAGGAGAGACCGGTTTTTCCATTTCAAGTCCCTTATATTTAGTATAAATTTTTCCATCAAAGAAAATTTTGGTTTAGACATATTTCGGTCAAGTCTTATCAGCTCTTTATCTTTGTCGGAGGAGTTATTTTTTTTTTTTTGTAATATCTTTTTTTTTTTTTTTTTTTTTTTTTTTTTTTTAAGAACCATCAGCTTAGTCAAAGCCTTGAGAAACAAAGTTAATCTAGAGCGCATGACTGATCAATCATCATTTGGTTCTATGTTAGTACACATGCGACCATAACCTTCATGCAGATTTTTCTTTAACACATGCTTACTGACACGAACATCAAACAAATCAGCATTCTTATTAACATTTAACCTCATCCGATTGATGGGTTGAAAAAAACTGTAATTATTTTTGCAAAGACTAGTATGCAGAAGCGGCACCACCCTGAGATTGCGCTCGTTCGTTCTGAGACAGAAATTTGTTTTAAGAAACGTCGAGTCTATCTTACCGGTTAATAACTGGTGAACAAATACAATATCAGCGATCTCCCGACGTTTATGCAGAGAATGCATATCCAGGAGTCTGAGCCGATCATTGTAAGGAGGAAGAATGACCGGATTGCTCCATGGCAAGTCTTTGAGGGCGAACCTAACAAATTTCCTCTGCACGGACTCGACAGAGTCAACATGGACTTGATAATATGGTGACCAGACTTGACTCGCGTATTCGAGAATTGGTCTGACAAAAGAAAAATAAAGCTGTTTAAGAACGAATCTGTTGGAAAATTCCTGAGACCATCTTTTGACGAAACCCAACATTGAGCTGGCCTTAGTTACCATACAGTTGATATGCTCCACGAAGTCCAGTTTACTATCTAGGATAACGCCAAGATCACGAACAGAATTAGCACGACGTAGAGCATGATTTGATAAAGCATACTCTAAACTCAGGGGGTTGCGGCCTCTATTAAAGGTCATGATTTCGCATTTATTAATATTTAATTCAAGATTGTTATGTGTGCACCACAAGTGGAAAATGTTTAGGTCTTCTTGAACCGCGTGGCAATCGTTAATATTTTTCACATGAGAGAATAACTTCATGTCGTCAGCATAGATTAAGATTTTGCAGGTTTTGAGAAGGAGTGAGATGTCATCAATTGATAGAATAAAGAGGAGCGGACCCAAGTGACTACCCTGCGGGACTCCTGACGTGGCTAGTATTTTACGCGAAGTGGCACGCCGAAAAGAAACCTGGTATGTTCTCCCTAGTAGATAAGACCGAATCCAGTTGACAAGTGCGGGTGGGAAACCGAGATTTAGTAATTTAAGAATTATTACAGAATGCGAAAGCTTATCGAAAGCCTTACTAAAGTCGGTATAAATGCAATCTGTTTGGAAACCTTTTTGGAAGCCTTCAGCAACAAAGGTAACGAACTCGAGTAGGTTCGTGGAAGTAGAACGACCTTGGAGGAAACCATGCTGGTTAGTTGAGACCAGGCGATTGCAAACAGCCGAGATTTGTGAGTGTACGATTGATTCAAACAGTTTCGGGATACATGAAAGTTTCGCTATGGGTCTATAGTTGCGTACCTCGTTTTTATTACCCTTCTTGTGAATCGGAATAATAAAGGAGTTCTTCCAGAGAGCTGGGAATTGTTCGCTCTCAAGAGACTTTTGGAAGAGTAATGTTAAGGGAGAGACTAGTTCACTAGAACATGCCTTAAGAATAGCAGGTGGAATGCCATCAGGTCCCGATGTGAAGTCCCCAGGGATTTCGTTGATATGCTTGAGAACAACGGAGGGAGTGATATTAATGGATAAGTTAATAAGAACGGGATTGTTACTCAAATGAGTGAAGTTATTGGGATCGGGTTCAAAGTTTGGGGAGAATGATTTTTCAAAGAAGGACGCAAACATATCAGAGATAGCAGATGGACCGTCATTGGAAACTCCCTCGTATTGCATATTGGCAGGGTAGTCGTCCGTTTTTCTTTTAGAGTTAATAAATTTGTAAAATGCGCGCGAATTGCTGTAGAATTCAGATGACACATGTTTTATGTAATCGTCGTATAACTGAGTGGAATATTCGTGAAATCTATTGTAACACTCAACGAATTCGGCATAAGAAGAGTTATTCCTATCCAAAAGATATGCCTTCCATAGTTTGTTCTTTTTATTTCTAAGTCTTCGCAAGTCGGAGTTAACCCAGGGAGGCGAAGAAGTATGGGAACGCTGACGTTCATACGGGACACAAGACTTAAAAATGTTGAAAATTAGGGTGTAGAAATTAGACAGGGCAGTATCCATATTATCAACGGATAAATACTTCAAATAAGATATTTTTAAGTTTATCCACTGGTATATACAGGAGCAAATAACACTCATCAAACGACACAAGTTTAGGGTTCCGTGGGAGCCGTAAGTTTTTAATTTTGTTAACTAATTCATCGGAATTTTTGATGGAATATTGATACATATATAGCATACTTTTTACCCCGGCAAAAAAAAAAGCTTCTCTTGGCATAGTCCAAAAACTACTCCGGAATGGCTCAGTTGAATGAAATGTAAAAACGTATGCACAAGCATAAGTACAAACTTTTCATTCTGATTCGCACTTATAGTATTAGTTTGGATTAATAAAATTGAAGTGTATGTACGTTACATCTGCGATTTCAAAATAACTTTCTTTCTATTTATAAATTCGCAAGTACTCATGCATGATATTAAAGTACCACACAATTTTTGTGTCTGTTTTACTGTTTGTTGGGATAATCTCGGCTAAACCAATTTACAACGATCTTACAAAATCCCTTTGGGGATAAAAATTCCTTAATAACGTTATATGTATATAGAAAAACTAATTTCTATTATAAATAAAAATAATTCGATTGGATTTTTCTACTGAATTATTTTAACCACCGAAAGGCACCCTAGACCCGGACAAATAACCCCCGAACAGCTTTCCTATGGTGCAGTAATAGGGGTTATTTAGCTGCCTAGGGTTAATTTTGGGTCCTGAGAGCGGTAACAGTTGAGTCTGTTGTGTGGGAGCATCTTCGAAAAAGAATCAAAAGTAATTTCAGCCAAAAAGGCAAACAAAATGATTTTCACTCTCTTGAAGAATGGTTACCAGTTAAGCGCTACAATGTCTTTACCAAACCCTCAGTCGTATCCTCACCAGAAATTATGATACAACAAGAGGACCGACACTAATCCAGTTGATCTTGAAAACGCTTCTAATATACGGAGGGTTTAGCCATCTACAGTGTTGAGCATCTTGAAAGGATTGAGTAAATTTAGCCCTCGTAAAAAATTTTTCGCCAATCAGTATCGAATTCATGCCCGGAAATTTCAACCACACACGCCCTACTTTCCTTTACATCGGATCAAAACCTACCCCGGACAAAGTTTGTTGTGAAAGACCCAAACTTTACGAATCCATAACGGGAAAAGCACGTAGAAAACTGAACACGGACGGTGCATAATTTCAAATATTACGTTTTTTTTTATTTTCTCCAATGATCTGGAACTTCTGGGTGCTCTGACGACACTTCTAGTCAAAAGGACATTGGATCAGCGGCATTTTCAAGTTCAAGTTTTTAAATGAGCCCTGGCAGAGTCCAAAAGGACCAAGCACAACAAAGTATACATATGTACATTCTTTTTTCCGTTAAAAAAAAGTGACGCGTTTTCTTCTCATTTTTGCAGCTTATAAAGGAGTAATGTAACTATTTTTTAGCTTGAAAAATGACATGATAACAAACAGGTGTTGGTTTCATGTAACATTTAACTTTATTTCAGAACCAAATTCCACATAATTTGCATTTTAATTTCCTCAGCAATGATGCGAATTTCTACGTCCATGACAGGCAGATGATGTTTTATTTAAGATTTACTAGTTCCTATAAAAGTCCTATTTTTACTTTAGCTTCGACCATAGGGTCTTGGCAACGCAGTGGTCGAGCTCATGAAGGTAGTCGAAAAGCTCCTCAACGCAGGTCTCGGTCGTCTTGGACCGGCTGTTGACCCGATCGTTGCACTCCTGGTATTTATTGTAGAGCGCCTCAACGTGGTGAGTTTGACCACACTTTTCCTGTTAATTATAATTTATGTAGTTTTTATCAATATTAAAATAAAGAATTGTTTTAATTAATTACCCTTAATTCTTCCTGAGGATCGACCAATTCCTCCTCCTCAGCTTCCTGAGCCTTCACGGCTGGGATCAAAGAGGGGCTGTTTTTTTGTGCCATTTGCGAACTGAGGGGTTTAGGAAAGAAATTATAAAATTTGGCTCTTGTTTTATGATAAACTTATACTTTTTTAATAAGAAATCGGATCGGCTCAACAATTCACGGGAAGGGAAGAGATGTGATATAACCACTCTGACAGTTCGGAGTTAAGTTGTCTGAGGTTGGAACGTATTTTATTTTTTTGTTTAAAGTGAACTTGTTAAAAATATAAAAATAAATACTATGATTAACAAGTGTTTTTGTAAAATACTTTGAAATATAAGAATTTTATGAATGTAATGAATTTTTAAAGTAGTTTTGCCCGGAAAACATTTAATTAGCATTGCAGTAATAATCAAATTAACAACCAATAGATGGCGCTTATCTCTTTAGATGTTTTTTAAATAAATGTGCTTTTGATAATATTCTGAAAAATTTATAATTTACAATTACATTTTATTTGAATTATGAAGTTAATTGCAAAATTGTTTTATTTATTTGCAAATTTGGTTAAAAAAACAATTTTCCAACAGATGGAAAATGAAAATTGTATTAATTTCCCTCGCCAGTGGTACCCCTAAATAGGAGAAACAAATTGGTGCCTCTAGGAAGACGTGAGGGAAAAACAAAAGCGAGGAAAGTGCCATGATACGGCTAAAATTGCGCCATCGGTTCGCCTACTTGCAGCAGTTTAATTAGAGTAAAAGCGATTGAGGGCCGTCAAATTAAAAAACAAAAGCAAATAATTTAATTCGAAGACGTAGTGCGAGGCGGCCCTTGTTGACAAAATGCGAGGCGCATCTTCTCCACCATCCTGGCCATCATTGGAGACACGACCACATAAAAAAAACAAAATGAGAAGAGGCTACCATTGGCTGCCGCGTCAATCATATGCTTTTCGTTGGGGGGGAAATTTTGTACTCATACGAAAAATGGGAAATTTTCTATGCTTGTGTCAAAAATTCATCGACATTCGGATGCGTGTGTGGCGCGCAAATGGCTTGTAAAGTTTGATATTCTTTGGTGATGTTTGTGTTGCAGGGAACCCACCACATTTATTTCTTCGGCCTGAAGAGTGAACTATAGAATTTCGATATTTCGTAGAAAAAAAAATTCTCTCAATTCCATTTCAAATAAATTAAAAGTCTAATTAGTTATTTTGAGAAATTGTGTGCAACGTATAGCACCAAGTGTCTGTGGAAGGTGACGGCTAGAATCCAGTAAAATTGTTTGGTCTCGGACGGGACGATAGCACAGCCAACTCGGGGAAAATGTCGAAAGCAAAGCAAGGTTTCCCTAGGAACTGAGTTGTTAGCACACAAAACAATCGAAATTCGACAATTGATAGTGCACAACAGTTACGATTGAAGGTAATTTAATATTATTTAGTTAAGTAAATTTAACTTTAGATTTGACCCCACAAAGCGGTGCATTTGCCATTTGCTGGGGCGATCAAAAAAACTTCAAACAGAAGAGGTTATGTTCGGTCACTGTAAAACACTATTCCGTCAAATTTTTATTTTATATATTAACAGATGAATGGAGCCACGGAAGGGGGACGTTTACCGTCTAGTGTTAAAGCGCCACGAAATTTTAAATTACTTCTTGATCCAGCACTGGTAAAAGGCGCGGCCAAAGTCTATCGCTACGATGGAGTTCTACCCAATGACCAAACGTACCCATCTATCATTGCAAGGGATCCCAGAAATCCGATGATACGTGTTCGTCCACGGACAGAGCCCTTAGGAATTCCAGTTCCCAGGTGATTTTAAGCCTAAATAAATCATTCCATCAAAAATTTACTAATCGGACTCCTTCGCAGGTTTAAAATCGACCAAAATTATGTGGGAAAGCCTCCAGCAATTGAGATTACAATTACAAATCTTAATGATAACATTGACAAACAATTCCTTTCTACGATGATTAATAAATGCGGCGCCTACGATGAGATGTATATTTATTACCATCCCGTAACGAATAAACACCTTGGACTAGCTAGGATCGTTTTCGAAAACATCAAATCGGCCAGACTCTGTGTTGACAAGTTCAATCAAAAATCCGTCATGGGAAAGGTGAGTTTAGTGCATTCTATTATTTGACACCGCGGGTTCACGAGTTCTATACTAATACCAGCGGTTCAAAACTCTCATCTATTAGAGATCTGAGATTGAGTTTTTCGATTTTTTGCGAACTCTAATCTTCTCTGAATGAATTCAAATCGTATTTCCCGTAATCAAAACACTAAGAGACAGTTCAGTTGGTTGGTGTTTCACCAAAATACCTTATGAGATTTATCTAAAAAGTGTGTATTCATTGCATTTTCAATCATTATTATGTACGTATATCCCGTATCGATGCTTTTCGCTGAAGTACGCGACATAATTGTGCACTAAAACATTGGGACAAATTTGATATCGCTCCACCTTGGACAACTCGAAAGCGTTTATTAAACATTTTTGGCAAACTGCGTTTGGGTGAAACTTTCAGTGAATAATTTAAAAATCTGTTCCATTAAAATTCGATTCTATTAATACTAAAACAGCTCAGTTCTCTGACAATGATATATTTTAAGCTTTAAAGCATTTCCGTGAAATTTTGTATGCCTTTTAATTTTTTATTAAAATCATTTCAATCCGCTATAAACATGAGAATTTTACACTTCAGTTTTATTTTTATCTATATGGTTCCTTTCAAAACCCCATTCATTCTTCCTTGCAGATTTTAAACGTCTTTTTAGATCCATTTGGTGAAAAATGCAAACAAAATCTCGAAGATTTAACGAAAGGTAAAAAGCCAATGCAACTGACGACGACAAAAGCTGCAGCTTCGCAGCTACCTCAAACGCAATCTCATCATCAAATAATAGCCCATTCCATACCGCCTCTGCCCCATGGACACCATCCCCCAGTGGCGGCTTATAGGGAAGAAACTGCCAAAGTGGTAGAGTACCACCAGGAATATTCGTCGGAAAGTTTTGATGCGGCAACAGCCTCTACGTCGTCTACGGCGACTAGTCACTACCGTGATAGAGAGTATGAAAGGTACTCATCCCACAGTCGGGACCGGCATGATGACGAGAAACGGAGGGAGAAAGAGCATAGTCGGGATAAAGATCGGGATAAATACTATGATAAAAAAGATAGTCGGTACTGGGAGAAGGAGCGAAAGCACCACCATTACCATCACAAAAGTGAAAAGGAGAGAGATTATCACAGTCGGGATAAGTCAAAGAGTCACTCTAGGGATAAAGAAGGACATAGTCATAGAGATAGAGATCGGGACAGGGAGCGTAAATACGATAGGGAGCGTGAAAGGGGTCGGCCAACTGAAATGGATCGTGATCGGAAAGATCGCAAGGAAAAAAGCAGGGATCGCGAGAGAAAGGAAGAAAAATATCGGTCCAGTTATGGGTCCCGGGATTATAGTATGTCCTCGAGTGCCCCATCGAACCATTCTTTTCCCCCCGCTGCGAATCACGCTTATTCCCTAACTAAGCACTCTTATTCAGCATCTTATGCAACTCCTGTGTACCCCGCAGCGGTGCCAGGAAGTCAATCAACATACGGGTATGTCCAGCCACCCCTTCCCTCCCACGCACCCTACACTGCGTATCCTCCAGCACCAGCTCCACCCACTACTCCTACGTGGCCAGTAACAACGTGGACAGCACCGCACATACTTGCTGCTGCAGCTGCTGCTTCTGCTCCGGGTTTAACTACCACAGCTACAGCACCTGAAGTCCTATGGGACGAACCTGCCGAGAATACAAGGGAAGGTACTCCCAATTGGGATGATGATCTCGATGATAAGAACTCTCCAAATACGTCGAAAGAAGAGGATAAGAAGGAGCCAAAGTCCGTGATTTCAAATCCTGAAGATGAAGATCACTCTAACGTTGATCTGGATACCAGAATAGCTATGATGTTTAAGGAGAAGTCTTTTGGAACAGCTCCGCCCTTCCTGCAGTTGGAAAGCAGCGATTCAGAAGGTGAAGGAGGTGGTAAAAAGGGTGATGATGATAGCACCTCAATTAAAATAGATAGAACAGAAATTGAGGCATTTACAGGTTCAACTCCTCCTAGTCCATATATCTCGAGGAAAGCATATAAAAAAGCAAAGGATATGAAACCAAAACTGCTGCGAAAACAGGCGAGGGCGAAGAGGAAAGAACTTAAAACTTCAGAAGATGGTGCCAGTGATATTTCTTCAAGCGATGATGAGATTTTGGCCAAAGGTTCTTATAGTCCTGCAAAAGTAAAGCAGCAAAGAAAACGGCGGGAGGAAGAGATGTCTCTATCGAGCTTCTCTTCAGCAGAAGGAAAAATCGAAGAGGAGCCACCTCCTCCTTTGCCTCCGCTTCCACCAGTGCCCCCACTTCCTCCAGTACCCCCACCGAAGCAAGGACCACATCCTTCATATGTTTATCCTCCGGGAACACAACCTTACTGCTACGCAGGCTATAATCCCTACGAAAGCTATCTAGCTCAGCCCGGCTATATGCAGTCGTATTTCCCAGGGTTCCCTCAAATTATAGCACCTGCCCAGGGCGATTATATAAATTCGGATAACTACACTCCGACAAAAAGCAAATTTCAAGAGTATCCTGCGAATAATATTAAACAGGGAGATCCCTACATTAAGAGCATTAAAGAAGTGGTGAATCGAGTCACTGAGGAGCTAAAACAGATTCTTAAGCGAGACTTTAATAAGAAGATGATTGAAAATACCGCGTATAAAAGATTTGAAGCGTGGTGGGACGAGCAGGAGCGTAACAAGAACAATGTTAGTATTGGTGAAATAAAACCAACGCCTGGTATTCTTACCAAAACAGATAAGGCGCCAGACATAAACCAGTTGATTAACAGCAATCGTGATAATCTAGATTTAAGAAGCTTTACGAGTCTAGGTCTGCGCGCATCGATTCCGAAACTACCTTCCTTCCGTAGGATAAGAAAGCAACCGAGTCCGATCCCACAGGACGAGGATTCCCGAAAACATCTTAGTGACCAAGAGGAGATGGTTCAGGGTTCCGATTCGGAGAAGGAAGATGAAAACCTTAAGAGCAAAATTAGTTATAGTCGACCCGTGCAATCTGTTGGACCTCGGAAGCGAAAGGGAAGCACATCCAGCTTCTTTACAACATCTAGTGAAGAGGAAGAGGAAGAATCTGATGACTCTGGCTCACTATCTGATGCAAGTTCAATTTCAGATGATGAGCTTGAAATTCGTAGGGTGCAGCGCAAGGACGCTAAAGATAAGAAAATTTACTCAGATTCAGATAGTGGAACTGAGAGCCGTTTGGACAAGGGTAAAGTGATGAAAACCAAGGGAGCAATTTACTCAGATTCTGAGACTGATGAGGATAAGATTCGGTCGAATAATACAAAGCTTTCGCTGAACCTGTTAATGTCATCAGAATTTGATGAGATTAGCAAAGATAGCACAATTAGTCAAACATACAAGCCACCACCAACTCCTGGGCGTGGTGTTGAGTCGCCCAATGTGACTACAGCTGAAGATATGGAAAGTGAGCCGACTCCTAAAAAGTCTATCTTTGAATACGATCGCATTTACAGTGACTCTGAAGAGGAACGCGAGTATCAAGAGAAACGGAGACGCAATACAGAATACATGGAACAAATTGAGCGGGAGTTCCAGGAGGAGCAGGCTCGTCGTCAAAAGGAGCTGCTCGAACAAGAGAAAACTGACGAGGAGACTGGGAAGCAAATGAACAATGCGACAGAAAGCAATCGTGTAGACATTCCACAAATATCTGAAAGTAATAAACTGCCGCCCACCCCAGGAGCAAAAATACCGCATTCTATGCTTCTTACTAGTCCTTTGGAGACTGCGACCAAGGGGAAAGAAAAGCCGGCTCGTTCTAAGAAAGCTGCCGAAAAGAAGAGTAAAGCTGAGTCGAAGAAGAAGGTTGCTGAAAAGGAGAAAGCAGCGGCTAAAGAAAAGGAAAAGGATATTAACGGATTTATTCGAAAAATTTATGAGCCTGATATGCTGTATGAGTCACTACCGAAACCATCTCCGGCTTCTTCAGACGGTGGATCAAGTCAGGCTAGTCAGGTGGCTCTGGAGCATTGCTACTCCCTTCCGCCCTGTTCAGACTCTGTGGCCTTAGATTCAACCGCGGGCACAACTAAAGCACAACAATCCGCTGCAATGCTTTCAGCAGACGTCCTAGCCCATGATCATGGCTACACTACGGCTCCAATAGCCGCAACACCTCTTGTAATCACAGCCCCAATTGAAAAACCGAAGCCGGCCAAACCTAAAAAGGAGCCGGCGAAGACCAAGAAGAAGGAAGAAGAAAAGAAGGCTTTTAAGAGGAAATGTGAGATCTTCAAGGAAGAAGAGGAGACACCATTCATCCCGGTTGAAAAGTTCAATTTGAGGGAAGTCAGGGATGAGATGATGACGCTGTATGAGTTTCTCACCAAAGGAATCGACGCTGAGGACAGTGAATATCTCCGAAGAAGCTATGAACTGCTTCTTCAGGATGATGCGAATAGGTACGTACAGTGATGAAAATTGAAATAGGTGTGAGTAAGAAACGAATGAATTATTAATTTATTAATTAAGGAAGTTGTACATGAAAATATAATCCTCTTATATTTTTCTTATTAGTTTGTAAATCTCTAAGCGATTTCAAAGTGTTTCCATCTGCTAACGCGATTTCACTTGTCATTTGATATTTCAAGTGTTATATTTTAATTATTTTCAAAAAGTTGTTGCGCGCCCAAACAGCGACTAGCACTTGCTTTTCACTTGAATACCACTTTTTTTTTCTTATATTTTCTTTTTGTTCCACTACTTTTTCCATTTTGAATCACTAAATGAAATGACATTCATAAATTTGTGAATTTTAACGCCTGCTGAATAAACTTTTTGGGGATGCCACAATGAGTTTAATAGATTTTAATTGAAGATTTTCTCAAAATGTCAAGATTTCAAAATCAGATTTGTATGGTAAATCTAATAGATTGTCATATGGATTTCGCGAAATCTTACAAAATCCCGAGATTTTGGGGAGATGGAAACATGGTATAAACTACTTTGAATGAAAGACAAAATTTTAACCTCGACGCCCTTGGCCACATATGCATGTGTACCTTTAGTTCACTAAAAATTAAAATTCTAATTGGAATTGCATTTCCCTTTTTCTGGAATTTAACAAATTTTACCCAAGCCGCCGAGTGCGACAGTTTCAGCTATTTCTCGTCATTCTAAAAAATGTTCTTGCCTTGTGATGTTGTGGATAAAATTAATTGCTTTCAAAATATTTTAATATTTGTTTTTTAATTATTTTTTTTTCAAATCTTGGCTTAAGTGAAGAATAGTCCCTTTTCTCCGATTAAAACTGATCAAATTTTGGAATAAGTGAACATAAAAAACATAATTTATAAAACAAGGAATTATATATATATTTTTTTAATTATTTTTCCAAATTTTTCGTACTTATTGAGTAGCTATCAGTAAAAAAGTAATCACATAAAACTAAGTACTTTTTCAACCTTTAAAAGTCTCGTTGTTGAAGAGTTTAAATATCTCACACCTATTTTAATTACCGTTACGGTATCACATTCAGCTGGAGTTTATTAATAAAGAACTAGACATATGTCTTCTCCTTATAGCTATTGGCTGAACGCGACTCACTGGGTGGACCATTGCGTCACTGACAGGACCCTGTTGCCACCGCCGAACAAGAAGAGAAGGAAGGAGGAGGAGACCACAAAACAGCATGAAACCGGGAGCGCAAGAACCGAAGGGTTCTATAAAGTTGACCTCAAGGAGAAGGCCAAGCACAAGTACCACCACACTAAGGGCAACTCCAGCGATAGTTCAAGGATAGAACTTGAAGAGTCTGCCGTCGCTAAAGCGGTTAGCAAAATGCAAGGAATATCTCGAGAAGCGCGTTCGAATCAAAGACGGCTACTTACTGCCTTCGGTGCTAT
Source organism: Machimus atricapillus (assembly GCA_933228815.1). Taxonomy (NCBI): domain Eukaryota; kingdom Metazoa; phylum Arthropoda; class Insecta; order Diptera; family Asilidae; genus Machimus; species Machimus atricapillus. The sequence continues at coordinate 13,648,504 of OW121785.1, forward strand.
TGGCGAGTCAGAATTACTTAAATTCAATCAGCTTAAATTCAGGAAGAAGCAGCTTAAATTTGCTAAATCGGCGATCCATGATTGGGGCCTCTTTGCGATGGAACCAATTGCTGCTGATGAAATGGTCATTGAATATGTTGGTCAAATGATTCGCCCTGTTGTTGCCGATCTTAGGGAAGCAAAATATGAGGCCATTGGCATTGGTAGTTCATACCTCTTCAGAATAGACATGGAAACGATCATCGATGCGACGAAATGTGGCAATTTGGCGAGATTTATTAACCACAGTTGTAATGTAAGTTGCTATTTTTATATTATAGGTTACAGTCGTAATGTTTTTCTATTTATACTTTGTGTTCTCTTACTTTTAACCATATAATAATAAGAAAATAAACTGCATGGATGAAATAAAAAATCGAATCCCAGTAATTTATTTTCTATAAAAATAACTAATTCAATTTTTCGTTTACAGCCAAATTGTTACGCTAAAGTAATAACAATTGAACAGGAGAAAAAGATTGTAATTTACTCCAAACAGCCGATTAGTATCAACGAGGAGATCACATATGACTACAAATTTCCTCTGGAGGACGAGAAGATTCCCTGCTTGTGTGGAGCGCAAGGTTGTCGTGGCACTCTCAATTAAAAAGTTTGAAACTCTATTTCTTTTTTATGTTAACCTCAGTTAATTTTTTCGTTATTTGCACATTAAGAACATTTGAAATGGTTTTAGTTCGAGCATTTCGAGTAATTTATCGCGGTTGTGTCGCTCAGCTTCCTTCTCGTTATTGGGTAAGCTTCTATTCTATAAATCGGGTATTGTTTGGGACAGCTAGAACTTCTTGATCCTCCGAGGTTAAAATATAATCGTAAATTATATTTATAAATGTAACTGTTTGTATGTTAGTGTTTCTTTTCTGTCCCCTTGTAAATACATATGTCGCTGGATTGGTTGTATGTAAATGTTTTTCTTCAACCTGATGGATTACAGTTTGAATAGGTTTTTTTTTTTTTTGTCTTTTTGTAACAGCTCGTTTATTTCATATGTCCTTAATGCAAATTCAAAACATGTTTGATAGTCTAAAGAACTAAAATGTTACAGCGGAGAGAATAGATTGAAATTTCTCAACACCTATAAGCTATTAAGTTGTTGAAGAGTAGCCCACAAAGCTATTAACTTATAGGATCAGTCTAAATTGGATAAGGGTAAATTAAGCCAACGAAAACTTTCGTTCTGTAATGAGCCCTAATCACTAAAATTCAGTGCTGTGATCCAAATTTGCACACTTTCACCGTTACTGCATCATTTGTCCATCTCGAAAGCAAGGTGTAAAATCAACGGTAGATCGATGCTTCTAGGAAGTAGATACACAAGAAGAATAAGATGACGGCCCAGTTTTAATGAAGAATCGTATCGGGTGATAATTATAATACAACACGAGATTGCCAACATCTACTGTAATGTAAAATTTAAAATGGTCGTTTTTTTTTTTATTTAAGAAGTAGTCACACCAACAGAGCGTTTTAAAGGCTCCGTAATTTTTTTAAAGCATAAGCTGAAGAGCAAAAAAGAAGAAGAATACTGTTATTTTTGTCTTAGCCACAAATTAAAATTTCTAGGAAGCTGTTTATTTCATTTTTTATTTTTTTATTTCGGACCGAGTTCGATTATTAGAGATTGTTGGTTGGCAAGATACAATTTAGAAATTAATGAAAATAATCTGTTTAGTTTAGCTATTTTGCATAGTCTGTAAATATTTTCTAATATTAAACTATGTAACTGAACTGTAAATAAATGTTTTAATGCCTATATAATTACAAAAGTTATCAAAGCATTTTTATTTCACTTGTTTTTGTCACAAATTTTAGATTTGCATTTTTTCGTCTTAACACTCATCTATTGTACCACAAAAATTATTAAATTTTCTCTGATATCTAGATTTTTCTTTCCACGCGTAGTATTTATTGATTTAGATTGGAATAGGAACAGGACGAAATTCCTCATTTCAAAAGCCCTTTTTGGACAAAAATTCCTAATAAAGTTGCTCACAAATTTACTCTAGTTACATTTGATTTCAGGCAGTTTTCTACACATAAACTCAAAATAATTCGATTGAATTTTTCTAGATTTGAAAGAACAAATTAATTGAATTCAAACGTTGCTGAAATGATTTTATGAAAATGTTGATAACTTTATTAAGGAGTTGTTATCCAAAATGGGCTTTTTGTAATCTCCTTTCGATTCGATTTGAACAGATTATTACACAATTTAATTTTTGAAATTATTTTTTTTTTGAATTTTTTTCGTTTATAGGAATCGGTTAAAAAAAAGGACTTTGATACGGGCTAAAATAGTTGAAAACTTGGAATTATACATGTCGTGGGGTATTTCGTAATTGTCGATTTTATCGTTGTGGTTTATAAAATTGGAGATTTTGTCGTAGGTGATTTCGTGCCCAACATGTATAATTGGAATTTTTATTCATTTTGGGCTCTTTAAAATTATGCGAATTATTTTTTTTGATAACGACCCATTTTAAAACTAAACAAAAAGAACACAAATTGTTTAACAACAAATTTATTAATGCATTCTGTTGGGGTACAGACTTCCGACAGAGCAAAATAAGTTTAAATGCAGAATGGAAATGCTTACAAAAATCTGAAAAGTTTAACATAAAAATAAAAATAGAAGAAACAAAACGCAAATAAATAGTTTGGTGGTAAACAAAACAAAATGCCATCCATGTTTCATGATCGTTATGTACTTGCGACGACATAATCAGCAGCTCTGCTCTGAGAGCACCCCATCAAATGGATTATCAATTATTCAACGGTAGGTAGGTAAATCACTTAAAATTGGTTCAAATTGCTTTAGTTTCTTTAAGAGGTAGAAAGCGTAACAAGTGTTATCGAACGTTGATCGACTGCACTGATGGCGAGGTGGCTGGGGGCGACAGGCATCAGTGGGACTTGATTTTCGCTGGCCTTTTGCTTAACATGCAGACCATCATATACAAATAGGGAAAGTACTGGATGAGTAAGTAGGCGGAGCCAAGATACGCTGATATCACAAGAGTTAGGAATAAGTCGAAAACGGCTGGCTTTACCCTGAATGTTTTCAAAATTTTAGTTAAAATCTTTAAGGAAATTCAAAATATGTAAAGGTACCTATAAACAAAAAGGTCTGCATCTTGGCCCTCGTACAACATAAAGTCCGGATCGCGAGTGTCAGGCTTTTCGTAGATGATTTTCACATTCTTTAAATATTTCTCGAACGCATTCTTAAGGTCATTGTTGTGGAAAGCCGATTTTACGTGCATCCATGGCTTAACAAAATCTTCAGAAATGTCCTGAAATAAAACTTAATTACTCCAAAAAGAAATTTAATCAATTTTATCAAGTTCTTACAAGAGCTCCTGAAAGTAGCTCTTCCTCCTCAATATTGAATACGTATCCAACTAGAGCTTCTGCCAAAATTTTGGCATTTTTCTGGGTATTCCTTAGAATCTCCGCTTCATTTCCCTTAAATATAGTTGTTCGCACGGGCTCCTTGTGAGTCTTTAGTGTCGATAGAGTGAAAGCAGGGAATCTCTTCATACTGAACCTTTCGTGCTCCCAGGCTAGAAGGACGTCGGCGAGGTTGATTTTCTTGTGGACGCCTTCTACTGTTACGTTGTTATACCTAGCTGAAACGTTTTTTAGCTGCTTGTAAAAGTTGCTCATTGGGGTCCCTTCTTTTGGTGGCTTTGAAACGTGCATATACAGGGAATCACTAGGCTCCCCAAAGGGTTGGCTTATGGTATCCAGGCAGAGTACAAAGTCCACATTCTGGAAATATTCGCAAATTTTAATAAATTCACTATCTAACTAGAAGTGTTCAATCTTATTATAGAAATAATTACCATATTTTGAGTATTTTCATCCAACCACTTCTTCATCCCCTGGAAATTAAGCAGAGGTCCAGATTCGGACAGCAGGAACATAATGCGATGTTTGGGAACAGCATTCGCAGTGTTGTGGAGCTTGCTGAAGAGGTCGGCCAGAGACATAAAGACAGCAACATCTGAGTTTGCCATGTACTCCTGTAAGTAGTTAGCAATCACCCAAAAAACAAAGTATTAAATTACTAAATTTCTTGCATTGTACAATCCAAAAGTGTTCAAATGGGCGACGACTATTATGAGAGGCAATTTGTTGCTAACATCTCCGTCGCCAGCTTTAAGATTTTTCAATGGAGCTAATTCGCCCTGAATGATTGGCACTTTACTCTGCTTGTTGGGTATGTGACTACTTCCGGACACGACAATTTGGTATCCATTCGCCGAAATAGAATTGATAATTTCAGACAAAGCCGATTCCCGCGTATTTGGACTAGTTTTGGCATCAATATTGTGTGTAATATCATCAATAACTTTCTTGAGGTCCTTGTTGTACTGAGAAAAGTAAATTGGTATCGTGGATACCTGGGACATCATGGCTTGCTCAAGTAGGCATAAGTACTAAAAAATTGCTTTGTTGAACATTTAAAAAAATATTTCAAGAATTTATTAGTTTCTACCTCCTTTTCTTCTGCACTGAGAAACGAAACATCTTCTGGCAGGAGTATAACTAAGCCCCCTGCATTTGCTCGAATTTCGTGAAATTGTTCAATCGTCATATCCTGAAATCTTTTCGAAAAGAAGGTAATTAATAATTACCCAAATAATTATTATAAAAAATAATTCAAATTTAAATAATCAGAACGTAAGTTCGACTCTTGCCTGCATCCGCACTTTTCCATATTATAAAAAATATTGTTTCATCTCCAGAAGGAAATTACAATAATTAATGAGTAAATGAGTTTTTAGGATGATCCTTTTTTTTATTGTTTTTGAGATTTTTTAGGCTTACCTGGTTACCACACAGTGTCGCGCGGTGCTCCATGTATACAGGGATTTTGCTTCCAAGTTAATTGCTGACGCTCGGCACCCTTGAAAGAGGTTTTGATAACAATTACTTTAATAATCCGTAACCCAATGTATGGTCGACTAGCCGGATTTCCGATTCTTAATGAAGTCCCAAAATTAAAGGGGGCCACTTTAATTAGGGCATATAAATGCATATGAGAGTGGAGTTAAGTATAGCACTGGAACTACCCTAAGGGCCAACTTTTCAATCGTTAAATAAATTTATTCGTTGAATAATAATCAGTTTGGTTTTGATTTAAAAAAGCTATTAACTTATTCGTTCCTTCAATGCGGTAGATAGGTATATTTATTTGTTAGTTAATTTTGAAAAATAGAGTGAAAAATAATTTGATTGATTTTTTATTTGAAAAAATAACGTTATCAGACAATTGAAAAATTGGCCATAAGTTAATTAAAAAATATTAATCCAATAAGTGCAACAGTAGCCCCCATAACCTCAAATATTTCTGCTCTTATTGACTTAACCGTATTAGTGGCCCCCTTCGGCCTTTTTCCAGCTACCGCTCCTGACCAGCACCCAGCCCCTCACCCACTAAATAACGTAAAAAGTAGCATAAAATTACCATAGTTAACCCCGTGGACATCGAACTGGGACATCCGTTGGACTCCGAATTCGCTGGAGGCGAGCACCGGATTTGTTGAGCAAATAATTAAAATGGGCAGGGTGATCAAAAGGTAATACGGTAAGCCACCGCGGAATATATCCGCGAAATTGTCAGCGTCCTCAAACATAGCAAATGTAGCGATTTTATGTCAGAATTTTCTGAGAAAGTTCTGTAATATTTCTTATTATAAAATGTTCTTTTGACACCTTGCACCACACGACAAACACACACACTCACTCAATTTTGTAGCGCGAATTTGGCAGCCGTCACGTCATTGACCTAAAAATTTCACGAAAGCATGTGATTTAACTATTCGTTAATTTTGACGAAATATAGGTGAGCATCTGGCCGGCGCTAGTGTAAATTCAAAATAAAATATTCTGCCCTGGGACTCCCTAACGATTTAGAGTTTGGATTTAGAGTTCAAATTCTAAATTTAGAGTAGTCTTTGATTCTCTAACAAAAATCTGTCTAAATTAGAGCCAGTATGACAGCTCAAAGTTAGAGAAAAATATGACAGTAGCGCTAACTCTTGGTTAATAGTTGAATCAAATAAATATAGTAGGCCACTCTAAATTTAGAGCTCTAAGTTAAAACGTTTTTAATTTTACTCACATATGTATCAATAGAGGAATTAGATTCGTTGAACCCAAAATTGAAAAATAATAATGTATAGTAGCTGTGTTCGATCGGGCTGTGTAAAGTACTCCCAAGTACTTCCCCGATGGAACGCAGCTTGCTTGTCAGGAGTAATGTTTATTAGTGCTTATTAAAAAAATTGTAAGATTTATAAAAATTGGGTTTCCTATAATTAATCAACTTTAATTATTTTAAGGTTTTCTGAAAACTCGAAAGTAATAAAAAATTGGACATACAGGGAGGGAAAAGCCTTAATTGATATTTACAAAAAGAGGCAAGATGAGTATTTCCGGACGCGCAGCAAGAAGAATTTATGGAGCAATATGCTTACTGACCTTGAAGCTCTAAATTTGCTTGTAAGTTTTATGAATTCTATATATACGCAGGTAAATTAGAATTAATTTAAGGTTTCTCCAACCACGGTGGAACAAGTAGAAATTAAGTGGAGGGCTTTGTGCCGAGCGTATAAAAATGCGAAGGTTAGACGCACGGGTTCCAGTTCTTCGAAATTTCAGTATGTATATGGATCAAATGGATGTTTATCAAAAAAATCCTCTCATTAGCTCTTCGCATTCTATGAGCGTTGGGGTTATTAGTCAATCCGAACCAGCACCAATGGGAATGAAAGAAAAGTCGCCGAAATCTAAACGGTGCACGACAATAACAAAAACTTATATAGACATCAAAAAACAATATTATGAAGGTACTCTAGAAGAAATGAAAAAAAAGGGAACTTTTGCAGAGCTACATAGAAAGAAAAGAAAATGCGAAAGAGGCAAGATACCGGGAGTTAATGAAGATCCTCCAAAATAAAAACTGAAAGTATGTACATGACCGTGATGTATTGAAATGAAGACTGATTAATTTTTTGTTATATATAGTTTATTATTATTTATGAAGACTATTTATGTTACATGTTTTTGAAAATTTATTGAAAACCAATGGAAAAGAAATACATATTTACAAACTTATCTCTAGAATTATCAATCCAAAATGCCTTTATTGTCCAGTATTCAAATAAGTTCGTTCCTTAATCTATTATTTTGCTGCGGCAAGTCCACGTTTTGTCCCACTTCTGATGATTCTTCTGTAACAGCCTGAATTTCTAAATCATTTTCCGAAATACAAGTTAAAAGTCCTCTTCTACTTCTACTACTTTCAACATTAAATACCAAGTCATTTTTAGATTTTTGAAGTCGGTGTGAAAACCTGACTGATATTAATCCAATTAATCCAGACAAACTGATTGCCTTAATTATTTAGTATTGGATTAATATCAGTCAGGTTTTTGGAGGCGGTTCTATTTTTTTTACAACATTTTTTTATTATTATTTCGATTTACATCTCTGTTGTGGCGTCCCTTTGTCCCTCAGGATTTTCATACATATCATTGTATCCCCGGAGAATTTTCGACTATGCAACAAAAAAAGAATCATCAAAATCGATTCACTCGTTCATTATTAGTTATGCGCAAACAGAACAGACATTAAATCAGTGGGTGAAAAATCACTCATCCCTTATTTTACCACCCTTAGGAGTGGAATATTTTCTTCAAGTTTGAATGGGGCCACCTCAGAAGTATACCATTTCAAACAAAAAAAAGTTTTTTTTAAAAATTGGTCCACATACAGACGAACATAGAACTTCCTCCTTTTTTGGAAGCTACTTAGAAAAGGGAGTATAAACTTGCAGGCTCGTACGTAACAGATAAAAATGTGGAAACATTAAAAAAACCATTAATGAGGTGATAACCAATATCTATTTTATAAATATAAGTAAATGGATTACAATTGTTAAACATTTTTACTTTTGCAGAGATTAGTATACTGATTTATTATCTTATCGTCGATTTTAACGTAAAGATAGATAAAGACTATTCTAAGTAAGAACGTATAAAAAGACCGCACAGGCTGAAAACACCTTAGTTTTAAATTATTATCATTGTTACATTTTTATAAAAATTATTAAAATGACTAGAGCTCCTGCAGCATTAGTTGTGGCACTTATTTTTGCCTTTGCACCGTACCTGAGCGCAAATGTTATGTTAACACGTGAGTGAAGTTATTTTGAATGTTTGAAAAAAATAGCCCTGCTCTTTTCACATCGGATTTTGTATTGAATTGAAATCTTAAAAATCGTCACCCTACATAAAGATTTTAAAATTTGCGAAAAGCGTATCAAATTGCCATGATATTAACCCCTCCAAACTTCAAACCTTGAACCAGGTAAATTTTTGGATTAAGTTTTTCTCGCGAAGTGGGTAGAAAATCCAGGCAATTTGATTTTATTTTCGCGAAATATAATAAAAATTGCTTAATATGTTTAACTGTTCATAAATTTTAATTCAGTGCAATATTTTTTGCAAAAATAATTAGTAAAGTGCAATTTGACTTTATCTTACGGATATACATATTTATGTATAAGGGGCAATTTTAATGTAAATTTGGCTTAAAATTAAGAAAATTAAAGGAATTTTTGAGATTATTAAACTTATCGCAATTTGCATTACATTAAAATTCAAGAATTGGCCAAATATTCTAGCAAATAAAAGTTATGCCCATTTCTAATTTTTTAGCTTTAATCAAAAAATTTCCGTATGGTAGATAAAAATTTGTCTAGTCTAGATAATCAAGTATGAAATTGCAAGAATTTTGCGACAATGGGTGCGGGTGCGTAGCGCAGATACTTCAATTGTTATATAAAAATACGAGTATGATTAACTTAAACTTACTCATTCTATTTTTGAATATTTTTACTGTTGTCTTTCTTCCACTTTGCGAAGATGATAAACTGTCGTGATCATCATTTTTAACTTCACTTTAGTTTAGTGATAAAATGTATTTAAGGTTTAGTATTGTGTAACTAAAATACAGTACTGTGAATATTTTTAAGACTATACTCCAATTTCTTGGGAACCTATAGTTTTACAAATCATGTCTTTTTTAAGTTGGACAGGGGAGTGAAAATTAATGGAAAAGGAAAATTTGAGATTTAAATTTAGCCCTGAATTGATTTCCCTCTTCTGTCGAACCTAGAGAAGTTATGCTTCAGAAAATTAATAGTTCCCGAAACATTGAAGTGGTTCTAAAATTGTTTACAGTGCTGTATATCTCTTAAAAAGTGGAATAATTTTTCAACTATGTCTGTTATACAGAGAAAATGAAGCAGACTATAGATGGGATAGTAAAACGCATGTGCCATGGAATACCTTCTTTGAATATACCCCGATTAGAACCTTTCATCCAGAATGATTTAGTTGACATCAGCTTTAACAACTCAATTGGGGAGTATGTGATCTACAGGCATTTGTTTATATTTTATTTTGAATATCATTTTGCTTTTCAGCGTCACTGGAAGTGTTTCTAATATTCGGATAGATGGAATTTCAAGCATTAAAGTAAACTCTTTAAACATGGAACAACTGTCTTTTGAATTCGCAGTGGAAATTCCAAAAGTCCGTGTCAAAGGACAATTTCAAGCTAGTGGGGTGATTTCAGAAATGTTTCCTATTAATGGCCAAGGAGATTTTGAGTAAGTGAAAATAAATTAGAATATCCAAAATTTAGTAAGAAGTTCGAAGGTATATCTTTTGAAATTTAAAAGTTTTAGTTAGAACACCTACGAAAGCTCTTAAGGAACTACAAAATTTTTAAATCTAAGCCATTAATCAAATTCAATGCATTTTGGCTGATAACATTTTTTGTTGATTTAGTATTACGGTATCATCTCTGAAACTTCATGCGGGAGCTTCCCTTACAGTAGGTGCAAAATATATTAAGATGATTCACATAACTGCGCAGGTAAATTTTAATATAATTTTCGTAATATCCAAAAAACTTAAATTTTCCTTCATATTTAGCCATCCGTAGGTAAGCTAGAAGGAAAAATACGGAACTTTTTAGCGAACAAAATGGTTAATGATTTCGTCAATGACGCCCTAAAGGAAATAGGACCTCAGCTTTTACAAGATGTATGGTTCGACAATGGAAAGATGATTATTTCTGAATTCGAAAAGGCAATTAGTGAAATTTAAGTCTTTTGATGAATTAGTCTGATCTTTGTTTATTGTTTTACAGAATCAACACAACTTTATGAAGCCAATGACTCCTATAGAATTTATCAAATTCGGTTTCAAAATTCCTAACATCTTTGAAAATGACCCTGATCCGGACTGTTTACCACCTAGTTTGTAAATTTGTATTAATATAATATTATTTTGATTAAATGAAAATTGGGTTTGTTTTTAATCTGTATGAGTTATTTTTTAAATATGAAAAGACAACTTGTATGTAGCTCTGAGAGTTTATTCCAGACTAAAACTATACAAAAAATTACAGTAGTCTCAGTTGTTCGTCGGGTTTCAAATATTATATAAATACGAAGGGGTGTAATTAAAGTTGCCAGGATATAACTCTAACATACACCTTTCTCAACAATAATTTATTTAACTTCAGTTATTGAAATTAATTTTAAACAATTTTCAAATTTTGGTGAGTTTAGATGTTGCGTAAATATGGCTTCTTTGAAAAAATGACGCCTTATATCTTATGTGTTTATTGCGACTGTTAACTGTTGATGGGTCTATCTGGTTGGTGTCCCATCTCCTACTATTTATAGGTTCTTCATCTGCCATCTGACAATTTGAATACGCGGCCAGAGTAGGATCTTCTATCGTCTATGTTGGATCCCCAGTCTGCACCAAAAACCTGCAGACGCGTCAGCAAGTATATGTAGGCAACGTAAGGTTTCCATTTGGAAAAGTCATCGATAAAAAGGTAGTTCTACTCGAGAATTAAGATTGTAAAGATTAATGTTGAAAAATTCTGAATAAATAAATTTTGTTGTAAAGCATATTCATATCTATTTCCTTTTAAGTTATTTCGGGAGGAATAATATACTAATTCGTGTATTCACTTACTTCTCCTCCCCTTACCCGAATACGTCCTTATTCAAGAATTATTTAATTTTCCAAATTTCGCTACATCTATGTCTTACTTCTCGGTTCTTCAAATCCAAAAGAAACACTGCAACCGGAAATTGTGGAGTACCCTTTATTTTCTGCAGGGCCATCCCGAATGGGCGCCAAGTATCAGGCTGTTTCCGTTTTTAATTTTTACTACCGAGTTTTTTTTGCCATTTTCACGACTGCCCCCATTTAAATAACCGATTTCCTCATAATTTCTATGTCATTTAAATTTTTTCGATAAATTGTAGTATAAATCATAATCCGCGGTTTATTTTGTAGAGAAATCTTAATATGAAATTGCATTATTTTTCTAGCGACATAATAAATTCCTTACTAACAGTTCAATCTATATGTTTGTAAATAATGCAGAATATTTTATTAGGCTGCTTTTTTAGTTTACACTTAGAATTATTTAGGTTTTTTTTTTAATTAGGTGTTTTTAGTTGTTTGAAGTTTATAATTAATAATTGCCTTAAATTCTGAGTTCTTTCTCATGTTCCATACCCCAGGACCATTCTGAACCTTTTTTGAGTAGTTTAAGAAGATTTAGGGTTTAATCCGCTAAATTTTGAATGCAAGTAGGTATGCCCCTAAGAATCCATACAATCATAGTCCACCAACAGACGTTTTGACTATCTAGATAGAGTTTGTAAGTCTGTGGGCTCTTCTATCGGTTTTATAACTTTTAGACTGCCTAACGTGTTTAATTCTTCCTTTAACGGCTCATATACTTTAAATGGAAATCTCCTGGAACATTCGACTACTGGTTGAACACCATTAATTTTTGGCTTGTTCTTTAATGTTGAATTTCGGTACTCTATCTCGTTTGCCTAAAATTCGCGAGGTTGATTCTTCTTTTGTTAAATTATAAGATATAATATTAATTCGTTTAGCAATTATTCCCAAAAATAAATTCACATTAAAAACGGTAAGAAAACTTTTTGATCCTAATACATTTAGAATAGGAACATCATCCCAATGAACCAATCTGTAAAAATGGAATAATATATAAGTTATGTTATAGAAATGATAGAAAGGATAGTCAGATTTGTTTTGAAGTGGATAACTATAAATTCTACACGTGTTTTGTGTTTAATTAATGAGAGTGATGGCTGAACACACAAGAATGAACCCTGAATGGATAATGTTTATGTATGTTCACAAAAAGGCAACTTTTCGTAACAAAATTAAAAGTATATACGAATCCTAAAAGGTAAAATAATCATGACGTGCGAACTTTTACCTAAATAGTTTTTCAATTCCTTCAAGAAGATTCTGCAATTTTTCGTTAAATTTTTCTCTTTCGTTGCAAGCTTCCTTCATCTTCAATTCTTTTAAAGATAATTCTCTCTCTAAATTCGCCTTATTTTCTTCTTGCCTTTTTTGCTCATTAGCAGCTTGATCTATTTTTTGCTTTCCTAAAAAATAATAACAGTAGTGTACATTTGTTTTGAAATACTACATATTATACTTACCTATTTCGTCATTAATTTTTTGGACAACATCGTTAAGCACTTCAACTTCGTGGCTAAGTTCATTAACATAATTGAAAAGTGCAAAATTTTCCTCCTCTTGAGTAGTAAATTGAGAGATTAATTTATCTATGTCATTTTCTTCACATATCGTCTGTATAAAAAAAAAAATATAGGCAATTACAACAGTTCGAACAGAAAGAAGTACATATTGTATGTAAATTCCATTTTGTAACATCCAGATAACGCCTCTATTTAAATGTAACGGTACGATAATCTATTATATGTATGTACATCACTTGATTTATTTAAGTTCAACTACCACCTGGTTGCATTGTTATAATGTACAAGTACTCCAATTAATCCAGACAACCTGATTGCCTTAATTATTTAATATTATGGATTAATATCACAAGCAGGTTTTCACACCGACTTCAAAACTCCAGGAAAGACTTGGTATTTAATGTTGGAAGTAGTGGCAGAGGACTTTTAATATACATATTTTATACTTTTTAAGGCTTGAGAGTTTTTTTCTTAAATAAATTTGATTAAAGTTCCTAATTTTACATTGTGATCTTTCTCAGATAAAAAAACCTATTGAAATCCGTTCACGCGTTTTAAAGTTATTCGTGTCAGAGTGGGTCCATGGTCCAGGTGGGTCGTTGGAACCTTTATAAAATAAATATTTAATGGGGCTCCCATACAACAAACGTGATTTTTTTGCTCGTTTTTGCTCGATATTGATAACGACAACAGGTAGACGCTTGAAATATTCACAGAATATTTAGTTATATATTCACTTTAAAAATAAATAATTAAATTAAAATAAAACAAATATTTAAGGGGGGCTCCCATGCAACAGATATGATTTTTTTGCCGTTTTTATAGATAATGGTACGGAACCCTTCGTGCGCGAGTCCGACTCGCACTTGGCCGGTTTTTTTTACACCTGGTCTAGGGGCTGAACCACTCTAGCAGAAATAACTTCAGAACGTGCGCCGCCGTTGGATTCGAGGGCGGTTTCTTATCTGAGGAAGAGCACAGGACAAAGTTTCTTCTTAAAAAAATGGCGATCTTTCCGTACAAAACATCGGCAGAATGAAGGGGCAAAATCAAATTTTGGGCATTGAAATTGCCAATTTGAAATCCGCAACGTCATATTTTTATTAAAGTTTAGCTTTATTTATACGGATAGTTGAGCCCGGGCAGGGCCTGGTACGAGTCAGTTAATACTAAATCAATAACATACCTTCACGCGACTTATAATATTGTTGTATTCCAGAAGTTGCTTTTCAAGTGTTTCTTTCAATTGCACTTTTTTGTTAGCTTCACGAGCATCCAGCTCTGTATTAACTCTTCGCTGCCCTTTTACGTCATAAAATTGTTGAAGCTTCTCATCATGTTCTAATCTTCTCTGTAATTCCCTCATTTCCTTTAAAATACAAAATAACGGGAAATTGATGCTTTTAATATAATAAATAAAAATGTATTTATTAATGTAGGTAATATTTTTATTATGTACGTAAGAGGAAATAAATGCAATTAAATTCGAATTAATTTACCGTATTACGCCACTTATGTAGACTTGTGGTTTATATGCCATTTTCTACAGTAAATCATGGTATTTGGAAAATAGGTTAAATCAATTTTGTATAAAACATAACGGAACAAAAAATAATATTATACACGCTAGTATGTTAACATTAGAGGAATTAAACACATACAACATAGATTTCCAAAAAATTAAATTATTAAAGGTGGGTGTTATGAAATAAAAATAACCTTTTAATTTTGCAACCATAATACCAAAAAAATTATATTGCAAAAGAAACACAATTAATCAAACCAGTAACTATGTCAGAAAAATTAGAAATTGACGGTTCCGAAGAACTAATGGTAGAAATTGATAACTAATAAGTTTAGCATTACAAAGCAGGAGTGCTGATAAAAAATTTGAAAATAAGCAAAATTATATTGTCCGAAACAATTGCAAATTAATATACAACAACGTGTAACAAGTGTAGAGGTTCAATGAACTGTAAGAGATAAAAAATTGCATAACAAAAGAGTTTAATTTTTTTATAAATACTATTACCACATATTACCCCTCCAGAGAAATTAAGCAAACCAAGCAAAATAAATTTAGACAAAATTGTTTTAAAAAATTTATAGAATTAGAAATTTCTTTCTTGGCATTAATATTTACTATTTTTTATCTCTTAGTTAGATTATATTTGCATCTGCCGAAGTATATATGTAAATAAAATAATAAATAAAATAATTTTTATACGTCGTTTTATTTGTAATTTCGTATTTACCGTTCAAAATCTACAAATAAGTTAAATTAAATTAAAAAAAAACTATTCAAAATAGGCACATGAAATGTGTTTAAATATTGTTAATTACAGTTTTTATACTAATACAAGCTTTAACCACAATCCTAATTTTTTTATAATTATAAATAGCAGATTTATAGATAACTCCACTTTTCGTGTAATATAAAATTAATTGAGAAAAAATTTTTACTTGCAGATGTAAAAGTTTTTCAGTTTCATTTCTTTCTTTTAGAGCTTGTAGTTTGTTACACAATTCCTCCCGTTGATCATACGCAAGCGTAGATTGATCTATAAGGTCCATAATAAATTTTTTTCCTTCATTAAATTGTGCTACCAAAGATTGCCAGACATTATTGAAGTGCGTCCTGAAAGAATATATAAAGAATATTTTTATTAATTTTACTACAATATCATGCATTCCTAGACTAATGTCAATTTTCGAAATTTGAAAGTTAAATATTTCGGGAAGTACATAAAAGTGACTAACAAAATCTGAAAGGCTATTCGAATAACTTAACTTAAAACTATATTCAAGAATTCAAATTTGTGGTTTTTTAGTTCAGCAATTTCTTACATTTAGCAGGGAATGTGTTTCCCCGACCTTCTAAAAATGAGCTATGGAATTTCCGTTTCTCTAGTAACATCGCTTTTTGAAATTCCTACTTATTATGCAATGGGAATTAAGAAGAAAGGCTTTTTTTCCAAAGTATTATACATATATGTACATATGAATGATATATGTATGTAAATACCAGTTTTATATGGGATACATCCTTAAATACAATTATAAAGCAGCAATTTTATGAATGGCTTACCGATCTTGAAGCATGTGATCAATACAGTCCCGCAATTTGGTGTTTTCGGTTAAAATATCACTACACTTTTTGTTCACTACATCTAATCTGTTTTCCAGTTTTATTATTTCTTTGTAATTTTTTTCAATTGTTTCCTTATACGAAATATCAGTGATTTCCCCTTTTCTCAAAGCATTTATTTCCTTCTCAATCTAAAACGGATTTACTTAGTCAGTTACAAGTTTTTTATAAATTTAATAATAATATTATGTATTTCACCTTCCGAATATGACCTTCCAATTCAGAAAGATTGATCTTTTCTTCTTCCATTGCTCGCTGCATAAATGTGTATTTTTTCATAATGTCTTCAAACTTCATTTCGCTCTGTAATTAAATTAACTGATAAATTAAAATTCAGTCAAAGGGGTGAAGGAGCTACATCAGTTTCTAAAGGTGATTTTGTTACCGGAAATCTAAATGGATTTTAATCCAACTTTGCGTATACATTTATTGGTTCGATATCTAATAAGTGATGTTAAAGAATTCCGGGGTTTGGGAAAGTGAGAGGAAATTTTACCTCGGAATATATTCAATTTATTTTAATGTAGACCGTATATTTCTTAATCGATTAATAATAATTCAAACTACTAACATATATGTAGACCTGGACTGCTAATCTAAGACAAAATCGCAACACAAAATTGAGACCACTTTTCGTTATATGATTCACTATCTCTTTTCGCCATCCGGCCCCCAGGCAAATGCATATGTATGTTAGACAAGGTATATTATGTTTTTTTAAATCTAACTCTTGCGTTCTTCCGGCCCCGAGCATGCTCAATGTCGGAAGTATTTTTAATAATTGCTCAAAATGTAGGACAAAAGGAAAGGATCTGTTTTGTAACAATTTATATTTATATATTTTCTTAATTTGAATATGCATTGCAAATAATTTGATGGTTTTTTTATCACACTTAGTGAGATTTCAATACACTTAGTTAGATTTCGCCCAAAATTTGATTTCACTTTTAAAATGAGTTTTTGTACGGGCTCAGTAATCCAGTACTTTTATGTCTGTATTTTTATCGAAGTGTGAAGAAATAATTGAGTGGTGCAGTTAGCGAAATGGAGCAGACCCACTCCGAGACGATTCCCACTTCGGATGCAATAGATGATTTAAGGGCTTTGTGCCTAAGGGTGAATCGACCGTTACCAACATTTCATCTTGTGCAGAATGGAGGATCCCTAGATGCTCCAGAGTTTACGGTTGGGTGCAGGGTGGCTATAATTGAGATTCGCGCCACCGCTTCATCAGAACAAGCGGCTCAGCAGTTGGCCGCTAAAGAGATGATCAAATTCATACATAGTTTAAGCAGAGTAATACAATTACATAATGTTAAATGATCTAAATTAATGCTGGACTTTTCTTTAGCTATCCCTATCAGATGCTGGCACGTCCACAGAAAATCCCCTATAAAATTGAAGAAATTCCATCAAAGAACGGGTCTATCTTTTTGATTGAACTTGATTGCGATCTGGATATAGCGGTGAAGGGAGAGAGGGATACTGTTTACGACGAAATGATCCAGTACTTAAAGGATATGCTGCGGTAAAGGAATCTAGTGTTTTATAATTTTACAATGTTGAATTACATTTTTCATTTATTATTCTTTATAATTTCAAAATCCTTTTGTTTTAAAAAGGCGATATTTTTGTTTTGAGTGATAGTCCTGATGTTTAATATATGTGATCCTGGACAAATAATGAATTGTTTTATTAATCACAATACTAATATAATAAAGAGCTAAAGTTTGTATGTAGAGGGTATCTCTGATTCGATCAAGGGAGTAAGGAATTCAGGATTACATCCCCACATCGAAATCTGCCCCTTCCTTCTAGCTACCGCCGAAAGGTTTTTTTTAACTTTTGAATTACAAAATTTCCCTTATTTAAAAAAAAATACCGCCGATTTCATTTTTTTGCAGGTGTTCGATAATATGTATTTGTGCGTCGAATGGAATTGGTCGGAGGTCGATATTATTATTTGTTTGGTTTTTTGTTTTAAAAAAAAACCGCCAATTCAATTTTTTCGGAAACCTTTTCTGATGAACCTACAAACCAACCTCAATTTCTCTTTTTGCGTGTGTTCCTTCGCGTAACAATATTATTTCATCTTTAAGCTGATTGTATTCCCTTTGAAGTGTTGAAACTAGTTGTCTATGTTTTTTCTGGTATATGCTCTTTTCGTCTGATAAAACTTCCAGTTCTCCATGAATTTGCCTAACCTAAAATACAAATATTAAGGGAGATTCAATAATATTTTCATTTCTATTCTGTGACTAAAAATCAATTAAATTATATAAATAAATTGGAGTTTTTCAATTAATCCTTGGTACATACTCTTTATACATATTATAGATTTTATAAATGAGATACATATGTAAAATTCCTTTGTAAAATTTCATTCTTCTAGCTAGACCCACTGGTTTTAGGCTGAACGTTGTCTGTTAGTAATTTTTAAGAATTTCATTAAGTAGAGTTTTACCGAACAAGTAAATTAATTAACAAAAATCAAAAAACCCAAATGGCAAAATTGTTAAGCACGATTAGTGCCCTGGTTCGATTAAATGGATTTCTTGTAATTAAATCTTTAATAATTACGTTGACATAGTACGGAAAATAATCCAGAAATAAAATATAAGTTCTGGACTACATAAAAGAAGGAAATAGGCGCATAATACATATGTATGTACATATATTCACTAATTAAAGTTATTTGCTTAGTTTATTTACCTGTTTCTTTAAACGCTGGTATTCTGTATCCGCTAATTGATCTAATTCAGCTTGTTCAGTCATTTTACTTAATATTTGATAATATAACAATAACTCTTTTATCCTATTTATGTACAGAAAACATGTTACTTGGCAACAAAATCCGCGTTACCGTAGAGTAGAGCAAACAAGCTCGAATAGAGGAAAAAAATTGCCAGTGCAGTCAGCACAGAATGGATCTATACAGGATTTATATAGATATAAATTTGCAAGCAAAAAAAGAGCTATTTCCTTTGAATTGTATTTTCTTAATAAGATTTAGATTTTTAAAATTGTAAAAAAATCACTTTAGTTATTTACTAGCTATTTTAAACAAAAAAATTATTCGAAGTTAAAGGTAACTTAAAGAATTTGTTACAATCTCAAAAATTTTATAAGAAAATTCAATTGAAAGGGTGTTTTCTAAGCTTTTTTTGATTTCATTTTATTTGGAATGCAGAACATCGGCATCAGTATCAGGAATTTAGTATTATTAATGTACCTGCCCTGAAATTCGTAATTAAAACAAATTCATCAATTAATATACATATGTTATAACCACCATCTCTCGTATTGAAATTGCAATTAAACTTTCTGGTTCGTTGGTTGCTTTACTATCAATAATAAAGACAAACTTTTTTAAAAAAACAATATAACCGACTCCAAAAAATCCCAAGCCCTAAAAAGTATGAAATAATTATATTAAAAGTCCTCTGCTACTACTTTCAACATTAAATACCAAGCCTTTCCTACATTTTTGAAGTCGGTGTGAGAATCTCACTGATATTAATCCAATTAATTCAGACAAACTGATTGCCTTAATTATTTAGTATTGGATTCGGAACGTCTTTCCTAAATATTGTAATCATAAATTAAAATAGAATACGGAGGAGGTTCTGTAAAGATGTGGAAATGTTTCTCCCGAATTAAAGGCAAAATGGATCGGTTCCAGTATAAAAAAAATTCTAGAAAATTACATGTTTACCATATGCAGAACAGGAAATGCTCCTTCGTTGGAGATTTCAGCATGATTGCAATCCAAAATACAATTCAATGTTCTGGATTGGGTTGCGCCTTCACCTGACTTAGACGTGCTTAGACCTAATAGAAAATCTATGGGAAATTAGTAAGAGGCAGTTGAGAGGACAGAAGATCTCCAATCAAAGGCAGTTGTTTGAAGCAATACAATCAAGGTGGTCGCAGATTCAAAAAAAAAAAAACCGTTGAGAACCTCATTTTATCGATGCCAAGAAGATATCAATCCGTAATCAGACAAAACGGCTTTTATTAGCAAAGCTACTTTGCTACTAATGACTAAAATGCCGATTAAGCTTTTTCTGGAATTAAAGCTATATTTTATAAATTTGGTTTAATCGGGTATTTACTTGGAGGAACGAACGAACATGGAATGGAAGAACCGTGTAAAATCCCTGTACGTGAGTGAAGCCAAAAAGTCGTTTTTGATTGTCAAAAATGGTTTTTGATTGTCAAATGATGAACGAGCGGGAAACTTCGGTTTGTCAAGTGTAGTGAGTAAGCGAGCAAAGAGGTAATTTTGTGCTTGTTTTGTGTTTTATTTCCAGTAAATATGGGTTACAAGGTGTAATTTTTATGTTTTAATTTGTGAAACGTGATAATTACATCTATTGTGAGTTATTTTATAGAAAAAAGTGAGAAAAAATGCCTAAAAAACGTTTTGTGCCTGGCTGCAAAAATGCGGAGATTTACAGGAACTCTGGGGATTTCTTTTCACAAGTAGGTATTTAAGAAAAGTACACTTAGTGATTTCATTTGAAAAAAATTGTGAAAATGATTGGATTTTATCGAAAAATTCATTCTTAACTGAAGTGGTTTTCCCTCCAGAAGAATTGTCAGATTTGTGCAAATGAATGACAAAGTCGTCAGCTTAAAAATTTTTTTTGGGGGGTCAAAGCATAAATTAATATAATGATATATAGAAATATTACTTTACTTAATACTTTCTTTTTATTGGGTTTTAGGTCCCCGAGCGATGTCCACATGCAGAACAGGTGGCTACAACAAATTAAATCGCCTGCAAAAGTTGGCCCCTCCGCAGTGCCAGCAAAAATTTTACGCCTGTACTGAGTGATGTCTATGTGTGAGTGTTTCTAGTCACACATCTTTGAAATGGCTTCACTTTTTTCGGCTCGTTTCCACCACTGACATATAGAAATGGACCACTCGATTTGCTATCTCAAATGGTGCACCGTTTTGAAAGTTCCCACCTAAGGAGAGTTCAGATATAGAAGCCATTTGAAGAAATAAATTTATAACTTCGATATCTTCTTCGTCCAACGTCACTGGAAAAGACTCCTCTTGTTTGGCACAAGCAACTTAATCTAATACATTTTTACCGGACTTTTCAAACTAAAAGTCTGGTTTGGCACACAGCCTTAGTCTATTTAACGAACAAAGTCTATTCACAATAGACTCCTGCGATCAGGCCCATAGTTTGCGCAGAGATAACGAATCTTCTCTCTCGTTTGAGTGTTCTACTAACGTTGCTAGGGGCAACGGAACGGAAGGCTGAAAAACATTAAGTCATTTGTTTGCATCGTGAGTGCAGCAATCAGTTATTAAAAATGGCTGCCACTGTCTGGACACAGAAAGAAATTAATCATATGGACGCTGAAATAATTAAGAAAATGAGGCTAAAATGTCCCGATGACGAGGATACTCGGCAGGCGTACGTCGAAGAACCTATAATTTCGAACGCGATCGATGTGTTGGGGGATTTCTGCAGAAGTGAGTATCATCCGTTCCCGAGATTTGATTATGCGGGGCAAAAAGGACGATTGCATGCTCCGGAGTTTAGGATGAAGTGCACTGTGGGCAAGATTGAGCAATACGGCTCCGCTTCAACAAAAAAGGGAGCCAGGCGGTTGGCCGCTCAAAAGATGTTGAAAATCCTCCAGGAGGAACCCACTGCTAGCACGTCCAGGGAAACTGCTTCCGTGCATCAGACGGACAAAGAACGCGAGGAGCTGAACCTGGAAAAAATAAAAAAGGACAGGAATTGGAAAAATTCGATTGCAAAGAGTGCAATGGACATCCATTGGCAAAATTTCTTTAAAAATTTAGCGAATGACAAAAGAATAAATGCATATACAATTTTATACGATGAATCCATTACTTCCTCTAAGCATAACTTCGATTTGTTGCTAAAAATACTCCAAATTCCCTACAAAGTTCAAGAAGTTCCGGCAATGCGGGGGCCTCTTTGTCTCATCGAATTGTACTGCGACTGCGATCAGAATTTAGAATTTGGCGGTTCACCGGTTTTCATTTATGACGACATAATTCGATATTTACAGTATATGCTGCGCTAAATGATTATAAATCTTAATACTTGTATAATTTTCAATTATATTTTTCATTAAATCATTAAAATTACAAAATTCTTTTTGTTTCAAGGACTTATTTATTTTGTATACATATTTGATTTCAGTTATAACTAATTTTGAGTCGGCGCCAAAGGAAAAATTGTTTGTTTGTTTGGGGCCGACTCAAAATTAGTTACTTACATTTGTTTAGGAGCTCAGTTTTAAGACTAAAAAGGTTTATTTTATTTTTCACTTTTGATTTTCTTATTTCGTTAGTTAAATTTTTTGTTTAAAAGCTTTCATCTACCCTTGGAGTGGAATTTTTTTGCAAATATGGAGGAACTTCGAGGTATACCCTATTCGATAAAAACAGAATCATCGAAATTGGTACAAATACAAAGTTATTGCGTGGTAGAATCAGTTAACAGGTAGAAATTTAGTGGATGAGTAATCATTCCCTATTTTTTTACCCTTAGGCCGTGGCTACGCTGGGCCCGAACCGAACCGAACCGCCAAACTCATGTATTGTTATGGGAAAAAAAGTGTATTTGGGATATGAGTGGTTCAAATACAGTAGATTTCGGTTATAACGACGATGATGGGACCGCTACAATTTCGTCGCTATATAGAAAGAAAGAAACAAAGAAATGTATAATACTATACACATTTTATACAGGGGGATTTTTAAAAAAAACCTGTAATATTATATTGATCAGTTTAGATTTCTGTGTTAGCGTACGATGTAAGGTGTATTCCATTTTCATAACTCCTTCGATGTCTATATTGTCTTTTCCTTCACAAAATAAACAATATCTCTTTAGTGTGCGGACGCGGTCGCTACATCTGTATGGGATTTCTAGGAACTTGTTACAAATGATTCATTAAAACTAGTCGCTATACCCGAAATCGGCGTTACATCCGAAGTCGCTATAGCCAAATTGTTTTCCTTTAAAAGTATGCTTTAAATTCAAGGGACTTATGTAGGTGTTACGTCGCCATAACCAAAAAGTCGTTACAACCGAGGTCGTTATAATCGAAATCGACTGTAATTACAATAGGAATTTAACGATGCAGATGTGGGAAGAAGCTGCGAAGCAATTTAATACAACGGGTAAGTGTGCAAGATTTTTTATTTTATTAAATTAAACAATAATATTACTGTGGAACTCATCTCCATTAAATAGTCATCCCACTCTTTCTCTGAACTTGAACACATTATTGAAACAAACGCTATGTAAAAACTTGAACTTCTTCGCTACTGGTATCAACTTGTACTAATGAATTTTTGTTAAATTCTATTTGATCGGATCAGGTGGGATCGGTTGCAGTGTAGCCACGGATTTAGGGGTGGGAACCAAATTCGAGTTAAAAAAAGAATCATCTATTCTGAAAAAAGTAATGCGTGCTCATACATAATAATAATAACAAAATAGTTTCAAAAACTAAAAAAATACACTTTTATAAGTGCTGCACTAAAAAGTTCAACATTTATTAAGTTGAATCGTAGCAGATGTTGAAATTCGGTTCCTTAGGTTCCATTATATACATAGTTGCATACAGGTCGACCCAATAAAAGCGTATTAAAGAAGAAGGTATTCGTATTTACCACGATTTCAAATTATATTAATGGTTGGGAATTATGAGTGAAATTTAAAACGACAAATATAGTTTATTTTTATGGGACCATCCAACCTGATTCTGTGAAATCTGGCCGAACTGCTGCAAATTGAAGTATGGCTTTTGAGGTTGTATTCGATAGAGAAATATAAGACTACGGGGGGTCGTAAACTTATCCGATGTTTATTTACTTGGTCGATGAATACAAAATATCTTAGATATAAGAATTATCTACGTACGACTCAGTATCGAAAGTGTCGGATATGCAAAATACATCCCAGACAGCACCTCTGACGAAAAGACGTCTAAAAGGTGTCTTTAGTAAGTTGTCGACTAAATATGTCTTTAAGACATGACGAAAAGTTGTATTAAAGATGACTTGCAAAGGCCGCGGTGTAATTCGTCGTATTAAAGGTGTCTAAATTTTGACGTCTTTAGGTCGCATTATAGTTGACTAAAATATATCTTTGGGGCACAACGGTCATATTATAGTTGTCTTGCTAAATGCGTCAGACTTTTTGAGACTGTGTATATATATATATTGACGAAAAAACATCACAGCATAATATGTGGTGTCCCAGTTGGTTTAATAGTTCGGTTATAACAATGCCCAACCAAGGTTTGTGGTGATCATGCCACATCCATAGCTCTTTCCCACCTGACCAATAGGAACAGAAATATTAGATTTTTAACCTTTTATAAACACAATTAATCTTTACACAAATGCAGAAACGACTAAGATAGTGAATATCTCGGACAAGAGAATTTACTGAAGCGCAATTTTTGTTATGCAAATATAAATAATCTGTCTATATACACATAATGTATTTAAATTTCAAATGTCTAAAGTATAATAAAAACTCATGATTAATAACCGTTTTCGGAATGGGATTCGTGCGATAAGAATTATGATACAGCTATTTCTTCTGTCTTTTGAACAATGTTTTCCACTTCATCTTTTTTGGCAACATCCTCGAAATTTTCAACCAAGTCTGGAACATCATCGTCCTCGTTGGCTGCTTGTTTGGTCTTTGCAGCGAGTTCGCTTGCAAGTCGACCCCAATTGCTCAGATTAGCCGATCCTAACTGCGTTAGGATACCCGGCAATAAATCCGTAATCTGGATGAATAAGAAAAAATTTGCAACAAAGTTAAGATTTATCTACTTTTTTTTTTTTTGTTACCCTTTTTGTTTCTCCGTGACCAGTGATAGCAAATGTATTTGTAGCCAAGGAGGCTTGTACTTTTGGATTGTTGAAATGTATCACAGTACCGTCATTTTTAATCATGTTGGCCTCTTCGATCCCAGCAATTGCGTTCACATTTATCTTTTTTAGAACGCCCTGCAATTTTTTGTCGTCTGTCCCCGCCGTTTGATGAACAACCTTTTTTTTACGCCGTGGTGTTCCCTTGCCACCTATACGCACCTGCGCTTGAAGTTTTTTCAATTTTTCTGCATTCATCCTGTTTGGAATGTAGTAATTACCGACTGTGGGAAAAGAGAATAAATTGTAATTTATTAAACTGCACTCTTGCTGCACGTGCCTCACAGAATATACAAATTCACCAGCAAGAAACAATTGCCAGTGATGCAATTGACAAACACAATTAAATTCAATGAGGTGAAATCACCCCGGCTTTTGGCATGAACTTAGTAACACAAGAAAATTAAAACTTTAAACGAATATGGAGAGGTTTTTGTGTTAAAAAGGTTAAAATTCGTAGTCCCTGTCACTGAGGACCACTGACATATATTAAAGTGGTAACATTACTGACCAAATTTACTACGGTTACATGCAGACTTAAAGCCCGCTTCAAGTCGACAATCCGACATGTATTTATTTGTTAGTTGATCCTATTCTAACATAATCCATTATGGTCCTTGTTAATTTGCTTAGTTCCCTCTAATCCTTTTTATTTCTTCCGGAAGTTTGTTATAGAAATCACTTGCGCTGTTAATGAGTCCGCTTTATCCATTCTTATAAACGTGACGTGCAATGTGAATTTAATCCGGAGGCGCATAGAATTTATGCCAGACACTTTGAAATATATTATATATATTTTTTCATGTGCCATCTATTTTTTTAATTGTTTCATTCCATTCCAGCAAATTCGATCTTACAAATTTTCTTTTAAATGCCTCTCTTATTATTTCTACATATTAACGTCTGTACTGACTGGAAACTGCCAACACAGGAAAATCCGAACAGATTTAGAAAAATTCTACGTTATTAATCTCATTGTGGCTCTTACCACTAACTTCATTTATGTGGATGCGATTGTCAGCTAACTGCGGTTTTGTAGGTTCTGCTTTTATTTATGTTCATAAAACAAGTGATTTTTTGGAGCAAATAATTGATTAAAGTACAGCAGCAACTAAATATATAGTTTTCGGCTTTTAATCAACATCAGAATTTAGAGAAGAAGGGCGAAATTAGTGTGGATTGGCGTTCAAAGTGTGGTGAAATTTCAATCATCGAATAAAGAACATATCGTCTGTATCACGCACATCTGTACCCAGCTATATAACAATTCCGGGTTTACTTTATATTTCTATGGTTCATAAAATCATTTTAGTAATCTTCGGCTTCAATTAATTTTTTCGTTCAAAGTTTAAAATAATTCGATTAGTAAAATCGAAATATTTTGAAGTTTTTGAGGAACAACTAATTGAAATAAAGGTAAGTGAAATGAATTTGTTATAATTTTAAGAATTTTATTAAGGAATTTCAATTTAAAAGGAGCTTCATTTCAATTGGAATACATTATTATTAATTATTTTCAGGCAAAAAATCGGAATACAGAACATACAGTAGGCGAGAAATTTCCAAAGAGTAGTTTTCAGTTTTAATTTGAATAGTAGGCCATAATTTTTCATTCTGGTAACGCCCAAATAATTTGCTTAATAAATTTAGTTGCTGCCGCCATAGTGTCTTGGAAAATATTTAATTTAGCGTGTATTATTTAAAGAAATGGCTCGATTTACCATAGAAGAGTTTTCGGATATCGTTCCAAATGTGGGTATTCACTTTTCGTGTAATAATACTTTCAAAAACAACGTTTTTAATTTTTAGGAAAAAAATACGTTCATGTCCCAAATATGCAGCAGAATTTTCACATTTGAAAATTTGACCGCAGGATCGTCAGAATTTTTAGCAGTTCTTAACGCGACATGTAAAGATTGGTTTAGGCAAGCGATTGATCATTGCACCAATTTAATACTCTACTCTGAAGATTCAAGCAAGACATGGCTTGGGCAGCAGATAGAAAATATTCGGGTCTTAATTTTCCCGACGACGGCTACTTCGTTGGCCAACAATTTACCTCATCTTAAAGTCTATCCTGAACAGCTCCAAAGCGAGGACTGTACTGAACTCTTCTTAGAAACGTCTGCAGACTACATAAATATCGCGGAAAAACATAGCAGATGCATGGAGGAAAATTTCTTCTTCGTGCGTGTTTTACAGGTAGCCGCGTTTGTACTCTTTACTGTCTTTCATTATTGGTGCCTTCGAGGAAAAAGAGAATCTCGTAAGAAGCCAATGAATCCTGATAGCGACGCTGTTTCGAAAACAAAGCGACATCGTATTTCTGATTATTCATTAGGAACTCAACGGGCCGATACACAATATTTGAAAATATTATCAGGGCTGGACGATCTTCAAACAATCTCAATAACAGTCACAAAAAACTCTTTTATATCTACACTTTGTAGTTTAAAAATATCGGATCCAGTGATCGAAAGATTTACAAATGACGTCCCAATTCAGCCTTTGAAGAAAGACCGCGCCTATCTTCTGCACAAGTTGAGTGTATTTTTGAACCAAACTGAAAAGTGTTATCTAATAATTGATATTAATTTGGATGTCTCCGACTCCGAAGAAGAAGAGGTATGCAAAATGCCTACTAGAGTTCCTGCGGTTGATTCTGTCTGCGGCAATACGGCTGATGCTTCGAATGTGGCAACAAGCTCAGTGTGTTCCAGAGCTCCACCTGCAAAAAGTAGAACTCCCAGATCTAAAACTAGGAAACGTAGTCGTAAAACAGTCCAATAATGTATAAATAAATATAATGTTCATGTTAATAAAAAATATTTTGAATTGTTGATAAAATAGTTTAGTAATTTTAAACACATTTTTTTCTATGACCTTTAGTGAAGGTTATAATATTTTTCTTTTTCACATTACACTTTATTACTCAATATTATTTGGCATTATTCATGATGAGTATTGATGAGTAAAATATTGAGTAAGGGATGCAAAAAGTAAATTTAAAAAAATCCAAAAACCCGACTTCGTAAAAAATGAATTTTAAATATAACTGAGATGAAAAAAACAGGTCTAGTGGTCTCGAATTGTGTTAAATAATATTGAATAGCTACACCATTGAAATATAGTTTCATTATCGATGCACTCGAGTAAGAATGCCTAGTCTCGCACCCCACTAGGGAGCACATTATTAAGACTAAAAAGGTTTATATGTACCTATTATTTTTCATTTTTCAGTTCCCTTTTCGTCGGTTTAATCGTTTATTAAAAAGCTTTTATTTTTCAGTTTTCAGTTTATTTTTTTCCCCTTAGGGGTAGAATTTTGTTTTTAAATTTTAATGGGACCAACTTTGTGGTATACCCTATCCAATCATTAAAAGAATCATCAAAATCGGACTACTCTGCGCGAAAATACATAAAAAAAAAAAAACTAAATACACGCATCGACTTGAGAATCTTTTCCTTTTTTCATCGGTTAAAAAGGCAGCAAATCAATTTCATTTTTCTCAGCAAAATGTTGAATTGCTCACTTCAGGAAATGCGCTAAATAACTGTTTTTAGAACTTAAATGTTATATTAAGAATACTTCTGTGCTTTTGCTATAATCCCCACTTAATTTTAGATACAATAGAAAGACATAACTTTAATTAAATCCGAATTAATTACGCCACCTAGGATTTTATTGTGTTTTTTTTTATAAGAAGAATAATGAGAAATCCTTGAAAAAGCATTTCACAATAATTCAAATCCATAAGCTGACTTCATTTTAGATGAGGCAGTAGTCGATTTCTTTATTTCAAGTCAGCTAAAAACCGCAGTTCAAACATTGCGACAAAAGCTATAAGTTCCACACCGTAGTCTTATTAGAATAAGCTTTTTGTGGATAAACTTATTGAAAAGCATAACTTGATTCGAATTGCCAACTTGAGAAAAGCAATCGTAAAATTAGTCATCTGTCATTCAATTTGAGAATTTTCTAGGATATTTACTTCACGGAATTTAAAGTTCCGTGCAGCAATAATACGACTAAATTTTCGTTAATTGGAATAAAACATGCGTTCCGGGGCAGAGGATGCTCGTATAACTCGGCTCTTGTCAAAGGTATGTGCATAATTTTATTTATCTACAGAAAGAAATCATATCAACAAAAGTTTGTTTGCAGTACAAGAACATCCCTGCAACGAAGAAAGACGTTCTGGATGTACTTGAAAATTATCCCAGTCTTAGATATCATTTTGATAAATTTGGTGAGTTCGAATTATTTCCTGAGTGGATTTAACATCTATTAGGAAAGTGTTCTTGTATACTCTTCGAACATGCGATTGGAGATGTGACGTATTTTCTACTTAAAATTAAATTAAAATACTAATCGTAAATCAAACACTTAATGAAATATGCAACAAATATGGATGACTCTAATTCTAAGTGGTACCTATTTGAAATATCTCCGATGTGTTTTTATTCAAGGAACAATATTTCCAAAAATATACTACGTGGAGGATAAGACGAATATAAAAGTTAGGAGAAGTCGGTGAGAAATTGCAATAAACTCGACAAAAGTGCACACCGTTTGAACGAAAGGCGTATAATCTAATCTAATTTATATAAAAACTTTCATAAGATACCAGGGCTCTTAGAGCCACTATAATCTAAAGACGTATAGGAACAAATACGAGACACTTCAAAGCCTTTAAAACACGATGTCTATTTGAAAATAATAGAAATCGTCAGTTAGCTAGGTGTGCGTTTGGAATAACAAATAATTTTTTCTATAAACAACTGAAATATTTTATTTATTTTTATTCGACAAATTTGATGTACCTCATACAAGGTATTTTGCTAGGCTCTGAACAGGGGCATGCCAATCGGGACTAATTTATTCGACGATGTATTTATATGTAAACCAATAATTTGCCCCCCGTTACGCTATAAAAACTCAACTTTTTAAAGCCCTTTTTTAGGTCAACCCAATCATGATGTGACGTGGCGAATTTTTTCGTTTGATTGATATTTCTTTTACTTACAAGGAATGGTACTTTCCTAGCCGACTAGGCATGTAAATATTGTTCCACAAGCCTTCGCCGTTCTGTCTGAATGCCTTGTAAATACCAACTGCAATTGAAAGGATTTTTTTTGCAAAGGAAATAATTCAGCGATCAATAACATTAGCTATTTTGTTTTTTAATGAACTGTATAGAGGCTTTAGTCATGACATATAGACATGGGAATTGCAATGCATTTGAATCCTTTCTTTCTTGGCACGTCCTCTCTGCAAGTCCGGTGGATTAGAGTACATTGTAGAGACCTCAATAATCGTATCCCTGTGCCCAGGAAGGCGAAAAGTGGACGTCGAGCCGGTGTTTAAGATGACCAATCCGACCCTAGGAGCAAAGTTCAGGACATGTCCTCGACGTGAGTCGGGCATAGACTCGTCCCATTCTAAAGCCTTCGCAATGAAGTCTTCAGCCACCACCAGCTCCCCATCCATGTCGCGGACCGCGTCCTCCAGATTATTTTACTTGGCCTGGAAGTCCGCTATTGGCTCATTCAAAAGAAGCCAGCGACCGCGATATGGTGCACGACATTAAAACGTCGTAGATCCGGGATCTAGATTGCCGCCGTTCCGAGAGTATCATGGCTCACATCCGTTTCGGTACTATGACCGTTTTCTTCGTCCAGGGTCTTAAGGAAGGCCCCACACTTCCAGGATCCCGCAACGTGCTGCCGAGCACCGTCCTTCCCCGCCACCTTCGGGCAAAGGAAACGAACCGGTGACGCGGCGTACGTTTTATTTACCAGTTACGATACCTTAGTCTTAGTAGCATAAAGTCAAAGTTCCAAAAATTGTAAAAATTATTCGAAAAAATGGAAAAAAAAAATTAAACAATCATTTTTATTTAATCAATAAATTTCAACTCTACGCAAATAAGAGTAATTCTCGTAATAATGTGCAGGATACTTATAGGAAAAATATAATGAGCAGGCGAAATTCAAAATAAAATTTAAGATAGTTACAAAAAAGAGAAAGGAAATAAAAAAATGAAGTATTAAATAGACGAAAAGTAATTGCGATAATGAGATCAAAAGGCCCTAAGTAATCGAAAAGCTTTTCTGGAAAGTCGTGACTGCTACAACTCGTTCTTAGGTTAATTGGTAGATCATTCCAAAGTCTGATGTTTTGTACAATACAAAAAACTGTGGTCCCGTAGAACAAAACCGAGTACGAGGAGCCACTAGAGAAGATGCCCAGGAGGAACGCAAGAAAATGAATTTTTCAAAAAGATAACAAGGCTGTGTAGTCACAAGAAGATTTTGGTTAAAAAGTGTAGCCCAAAATTTCAAATATGAACTCAAGCTACATCCCATAATTGACTTAAGATGAGCGAAAACATGATCACAGCGTCTGAGGATAAAAATATATTGCCCGCTTGAGTTAATGAAAACAAATTGAAGAAATATTATATTAATTTAGATTCTTATACAAAAACATCAAATAGGACACAGACTTAAGTGTTTTTACTAAAAATTATAAAATAATGGACAGAGGGGGAAAGTCAATGGAAAAGGATACTTTGATATTTAAATTTAGCCCTGCATTGATATCCCCTTTTCTGTCGAACCTAGAGAAAGTATGCTTCACAATCATAAAGGTTCCGAAACACTAAAGAGGTCCTAAAAATTTTCACAGTACTGTATTTAGATTTGCAGTAAAGTCAGATTCAGATTATCTTTATTCTACTTCTTGACATGGATATAATATAATATACATACATATATGTACGTAATGTCGAAAGCACCTAATTCTAAACTTGCTAAGCTATGAGCTATATGTATATAGTGTGTGGCGAAAATCCACGAAGTACGGTTTGAATTGCTTGACCAATCTCCTTATTCACTAGATTAGATCTAGCTCCAAACGACTTTTTTTGCCATCACCTTCTCAAACGACTATTTTGCAGAAAAAGACGCCGAGTACTATTTGGACGGGTTGAAGAGATGGGAGCATCGCTGGGAGAAGTGTATAGACTTACAAGGAGACTATGTGCAGAAATAAAAATAAATTTAAAGAAAAAATGTCTTGTATGTTTGTTAGGTCGGAAACTTTTCAGACAACCTTCGTATTAAAAGTAACATTAAATGTATTATTCCCTGATACTATTTAAACACAACACGGACCGATGTGCTTAGATATATAATTTTTACTCGAAATGGTCTCAACATAAAAATTGGGCAGTATACTCAATAAAAGTATATTTACAATAAAATACATTAATTGTGTATCCAACGGACACTTGGATTTCTAGCGTTATGGTCCGCTATTTTTTCAATTGATTCCTGCTTCATCAACGGAGTTACGCTGGTATTTCCGCTATCTACCTTCTTTCTATCTGAAGCCCTATATGCTTGTATGAAATCTGTAGACCTGTACTGCACCGCTAGATTTGTATTTTTTGCACATTTCCTTGATCACGGACGTCGTTACCTACCTTAATGCTAGAAAAAGTCACTTTTTTTGGGTAAAAATACACAAAAAAGGAGAGATAGAAATTTCCACTATAATTCTCAATGGTAGATTTTTCTTTTCGCTGGTTCGGTTTTTGTCTTTTCTTAGTTTATTTCTTTAAGGTGCGCATTTATTTCGAATCGAAAAAATACTTCTATATTTTGCATAAAATTTTTTAAGGCAACGTGCCTTTTCTGATCATTTGTAGTGTTCAACGATGGACGTTTTATGGACTTGTTTAATTTGGAAGGCACTATCCCTGTAGTGTACAAAGGTGGGAAGTCTATTAATATGTACGAGCTTCAATAATCTTATAATCTTTTTTCTAGGCAACACTTACTATATTCCAATAATTATTTGGCTAATGGACACTCATCCCAATAATGCTCCTATGTGCTTCGTGAAGCCAACACTAAATATGCAGATTAAAATATCTATGTATGTGGACTACACTGGTAAAATTTACTTGCCTTACTTGCACGATTGGCAACCGGTATATATTATTCATATTCATCCGATTTGTTTATTTTTTTTCAATAAAATATACTTTACAGCAAACGTCCGATTTGTTAAGTTTGATTCAAGTTATGATTGTAACCTTCGGCGAACACCCTCCAGTATATTCGAAGCCGAAGAAGACTGTTGCTCCATATCCAGCTCAATGTAAGTTTTCTAAATTTATTATAAGCAATTATTTTATTTGAAATGTTATTAGCCGTCATACCTGAGTTTGGAAATTCAGCATTACCGTATCCTACAACTGGAACTGGAGGTTCATTCCCGCCATATCCACAATCAAACAACTTTCCATCGTTCCCATATCCAACTTCTAATACAGGACAAA
This sequence comes from Machimus atricapillus, assembly GCA_933228815.1. Classification (NCBI taxonomy): domain Eukaryota; kingdom Metazoa; phylum Arthropoda; class Insecta; order Diptera; family Asilidae; genus Machimus; species Machimus atricapillus. The sequence continues at coordinate 13,681,670 of OW121785.1, forward strand.
ATATGCCACAAAGTGGGTCCGGTTATCCCCCATACATGATGCCTTCCGGATCAGGATATAATTCAAATTACGTAAGGTATTTTTTTTTTCAGCCTAACAATTTTGAAAAAATTTTTTTTTAAAGAATTCTGGTGCTCAAACTGGGACGATAACTGAAGAGCATATTAAAGCGTCGCTTATAAGTGCTGTAGAAGACAAACTACGCAGACGTATTCAAGAACGAGTTAATCAGTGTCATGCTGAAATTCAAACCTTAAAAAGAACAAAACAGGAATTGACTGAAGGACGTTCGAAAATTGAATCCATTGTATCAAGATTAGAAAGAGAAGAGGTTTGTAACCATTTTATATATTTAATTTGATTTCCTGAACTTTCTTCTTTTTTTTTAGGTAGAACTTAAGAAAAATATCGCCTTTTTACGTGATAAAGAGCAAGAGCTTGAAAAATCGCTAGAGGCTTTGGAAAAAGTCGACGGCATTGACGTTGATGAAGCAGTGATAACTACAGCACCCTTATATCGGCAGTAAGTTTAGAATACATTACATACTTATATCAATATTTTTTGAACAATCTGGGTTTGGTTCATCAATTTTTATTAGAATTATTTATCCCAGGATAATGATAAGGGCCAGGGACTCCTCATGTACAACAACACTTTTGTTCCATTCATATGTTGATATAATTCGCTAACATTTTATTTGTGTTGAATATAAAAAGAAAACTCCGTAGCAAAAGGATTAGAGGGTGCGGGTGGGTATTTTATTCTAATATTTTCCTTCAAATCGCTCCCGAGGATGCTTACTTAAAAGAAGTCCTATTTCCTTAGAAAGGGAAATTTAGTTTCTTCAAAATGATAATGCAAAACGCAAAAATGTACAAAAATCTCCGAAATTGGAAAAGGTACCGTATGAAGCGTAGTATAGAAAAGAAAAGTAAGAAAGAGAGTGGTGGGCTATGTAAATCAGTAGTGGGAAGAAGTTGGAGGTGGTTAAATTAAACTGTCTACCAGGATGACTCTTCAAATCAATGATTTCGTCAAAAAGGTACCATAGGAACCGGGGGAAGGTTGAAATCACACAGGACTGTAAAGTTATTAAACTGGAAAAATCGTCGCCTTTCTGCGTTGACCTCGTAGATACATTTTTTCCAAGATAGAGATTATTAGTGGGTGATACATAACAGATGTACTTAACAGTATTATTTACTAATAACTTCAATATTTTAAAAAATGTTGCGATTTCAACGCAGAAAGGGGACGAAATATGACTGTAATGGTGTTTACAAGATCCGATTTATTCCTCGTAAATAAAAATCTATTCTTCAATCCGTTCGAATCGAATTAAAAAGGAGCTTACAGAAGTCCCCTTAAATTTTCTAACATTTTCATAAAATCATTTTAGGCACTTTTGACTTCAATTAATTTTTTCGTTAGTAGTTAAAATAATCCAGTAGAATTATTTTAATGTTATGTGCGGACAAATTAATTGAAGTCAAAGGAACTACTAAAATGAATTTGATTTAGCAACTTTATTAAGGAATTTTTGTACATACATTATGTATATTAACCAGTATGTACTGCGAAAAATTTTAGGACCATCGCAATGTTTTGGAAACTTTCATTAACATACTCTCTTTAGTTTCGACAGAGGGGGGAAATCAATTCAGGGCTAAAATTAAATCTCAAATTATCCTTTTCTATTGACTTTCCCCTCTTGGTCCAACTTTAAAAATGCATGATTCGGAAAACTAAAGGTTCCCGAATAATTGGAGTGGCCCTTAAAATATTCACAGTACTACATAAAGTTATAATATATAAACAATAATACGAGGGAGAGGATGATGTGGTGGACAAGGAAAAGGTAACAGGATGGGGCGATTTTGGTTTTTTAGTTTCGAATTGGAGCTTAGGCATATGGATACGGATTTTGAATACTGTGTACTTTTTTTTGCTTTAATTAAATATCTGTAAAAAATTCATAGTAACAATGTTATCATTAATTCGTATTTTTAGGCTACTGAACGCTTACGCAGAGGAGGCCGCAACTGAAGACGCTATATACTATTTAGGAGAAGCATTGCGAAGCGGTGTGATTGACCTTGAGGTGTTCCTAAAGCACGTCCGACAGCTGTCCCGAAAACAGTTTATGCTCCGAGCTATCATGCAAAAATGCAGGCAAAAGGCGGGTCTAGCCTGTTGATCAAATCGAAACTTGACATTTGCCGCTTTAATAAGTAGTTACTTTGCAAGATATTCTATATAAGTGTCATGTTTTAAATCTGTACTATTTTTTTATATTACGAAATGTATAATGCATGTTTAAAATTATTCGTTGTAATAAAGAAATCAATATACATTTTAGCACAAAAAAACTTTATTAAAGAATGATGTGTGTACTGTATATTATACATATATTCCTACGGAAAGTGCGAGAAATAGTATTCCAAAACCTAGGAATATTGATGCAAATAGACTTATTAATAACTCCTTGAAGATAGTAGACTCCTTATTGTTTCTTGGTCGAGATACTTCGAATACAAAAAACCATGCTGTAAAAAATGTCCCGATTGCCAGTAATACTGTAGCCAAATGCGGGAAAACGGCTGGGTTTATGGGAGAGATATATCTGTTTGTGGATTCCATTCTGTAATATCAAAAATAGTAAAATTTCTACATATTAATTCTCGTATAAACTTTTAATTACGTGGACAAACCGGCTCACCTACGCTTTACAAACTAAATTGACAAGTGACAACTCGCTGTTTTAGATATACAAGATGAATTCCACTGACATGTAAATAATGGATAACCCCTAAGATAGAATTTGGCCACTCACTGACATATAGAAATGGACCTCTCAATTTGATGTCTGAAATTGTTCTGTACCAATTTCTTCAGATTCCTCTGCATTTTTCGTCTCTCTTAGATCACAATGCTTAAGCAGTCTATCGACTTCTAGCAAAATTGTGGGTTTGGGAGGAATAACGGTACAAAGGTCAAAAATTGATAAGATCTAAATTGCAGGAGTGAACAGTCTTTGTAACGTAGCTTCCATAGTCTTTGACCAGGTGGCGGAAGAATCGCTCCACACCATCAAACATCTTGCAGTCTTCGTCTTCCCCTTTCTCAAGACAGCTGTCAAAGTGAAACGACTCCATTCTATTCGTTGTTTTTCTTCCATGGAATGAATAAAGAAACAATTATCAGTGTCACAATTGTATCCAAACTTTATATTCTTTGATTTCTATATGTCAGTGGTTAATGCGCATGTAATTTGTAAACATCAAATTGTTTCGTAAAAGTGACATTGTTTGGAAATGTTTACCGGGTATTGAAAATTAAGACGAAATGTCAATGTTATTTAGCAGAGTAGTTAAACAAGTATTCGCTACCTTTGATAAACAAAATTTGCCCGCATTTAAAGCGAATTTAAATGCACTCAAACAACTTGTGGATCAATTGACAGTAAAAGATCTTCACATCCAGCCAGAGTTTTTAACGGAGGAAACATTTAGCACACCTTCAAAGGCACCCTGCACTTACGTACATATATTTCGAAACGACGATGTTGCCATGAGCGTTTTTATTTTACAAGGGTCATACACAATGCCGCTGCATGATCATCCAATGATGCATGGCATTTTAAAAGCTATACATGGTACTTTAAAAATACAGAGCTACACTAAGAAAATGCAGGAGATAACCTTTGGGAAGGAGGAGAAATACTCACGGGTCAAGATAGAACCTGAGAAAATTATTACTATGTTTTCTGAATGTGCGGCTCTTACACCCACTGAAGGTAATTTTCATGAGATTACTGCTGTAGGGGGCGTAGCTGCGTTCTTTGATATTCTTAGTCCACCTTACGAAGCAGATATTCCAATCTACGGAGTCAGGAAGTGCAATTTTTACGAGAAAATCGACATCGGTCTTGAAAACGAACTGGACCTGGTTAAAGTACCTGAACCTGCCAGCTACTACTGTGATATTGGCGATTACATGCCTCCAGAATTTCTCCAGGAATATGAGAGTGAAAAGGAGTCAGATAACAGCTAATTGTTTTTTTTTTTTTTTTTAGAGAAAATTGAAATCAACTGAAATATACAAAGTTAATTTGGTTTAATCTCATAACAGTTTAATTTATCTGTAACTGCTTGCCAGTTTAATATTTTATTGTGCTAGAAATAAAAGTTTGAATTGACCACAAAACATGCTTTTATTAATTTGTATGGTGTTTCGAAATTAAAGGCAAGAGTTTGGCATCGTTTGGAATTCTCATAAACGGTTTTTGCAGCATATACAATGTGTTACTACTCGAGAAGCATCTGCACATATCCTTCTGAAAAACGAATATTTGTGATTTCACAGTAACGAAATTACCAAAAATTTGCCATTTATGTATTGTAAATAAATTCATTCTGGTTTCTAGGTAGATTTTATTTGAAATACTATCTATTACAGTCTACTTAATGAAAAGAGTTCGAAAGATGAAGGATGCCTAAACTCATTTTAGAGGTCGTAAACTTCAAAAATATACAGTACAATCAATATTTTTAGGATAACTTCAATTCTTCGGGAGCCTTTAGTTTTCCAATGTAATGCCCTTTTTTAAGTTGGTCAGAAGGAAGAAAATTAATGGAAAAGGAAACTTTGAAATTTAAATTTAGTCCTGAATTGATTTCCTTCCCCTGTCGAACCTAGAGAAAGTGTGCTTTAGAAAAATAATAGTTCCCGAAACAATAAAATGGTTCTGAAAACACATAGTACTATATATAATTTGTTTGTGCATACAGTAGCGAGCAAAACTGTTCTTCTTCCTTTTTTAAATCTGATAACTTTGAAATACAATCAAGTTTAGACTGTGGGCAGATACTGCAGTTTTACCTTATATTTTTGTGTGAAAAAGAATCAGATGGAGTCTATTTAGTTAGCTCTATTCTAGGCTTGATCAATTTTTGCTATCGGACAGAATTGTAAAAATAGTTTTATTAAGCAATTTCTTCAGTTTCGTATAAAAGTTTTTCTTGTTACCTTGGCAATTTGAATTTTGTACCAATTAGTTTTGCTACTGTGCTTTAGAGATTCAATCAGCATATGCACACTTAATGTGCTTCGGCTTTTTTATGTTGCGAATGTCGAGTGCACTTCTCAACAATTAAAAGTCCGTTAGAATCCAACTCACTATATTAGCACTATACTATATATTACTATTTATTATTAATGTTAATAATATAATATTTACGAAGTATTCGTTCGACCCTATATGGTCCATTTTAAGAAGGAGTCATAGAATAATTTACTGCTGTAATTCAGTAAAAACGTGTGAAATTACATAACTTTTAAGCTCTGTTGTAATATTTGATGCTCAATGAATTTCGTAAATTTATCATTTTAAATCACATTGGTGTAAACGTTAATTAATATAACTGATTTATCTATGACTTAAATTTTCTCATTTAAACTAAATATCAACGAAATTCCTTTATAAATATATTTTTGTAGTTATGACATACATATACTGTTATAAATATTTTACTTGTTTGATTTGTTTCCTTATATTTAAAAAAAATAAAACAAGATGTCTTATTTAATGTTACAAAAGTAACATTAACTAAAATTATTGGTTATGCACACGTATTTTCTTTATTTTCTGAGAAACAATTAAAAGAACCTACTTATGTATGTAAGGTAAAGGAGTCAGTCAACAGTGGATCAGTAATTCTTGGAACTCTTGGAAATCACAAAGCTATTTTCGAATTATAGTGATTTTTGTTTTTTTTGTAGATACTTTGGTTATTATACTTCCAAAAACTGATAAATCTGTGAGAAGTCTACACAAAAAAAGAGTTGTAATTTTACTCTGATGTAGATTTCTATAATAATTTGCCAGAAAACATAAAAAACGCTCGCAGTACTTTTGAATTTAAGAGGATGATTAAAACATACGTTAAAAAAAAAAAACAAGTAAAAACTAATGTCAAGGAAGGATAACCAATAACATTTCTTAACTTATGTGCGCCCCTTATACCAAATTTTATTTGTCTGGGAAGCACATAACGATGGTTTAATTATTTATTTTTATTTCTATATTTATCTACAATACATTATTTAGGAATTTCAGCGAAGGATCCACAGAGTCCAAATTCTCATGCCTGTGTAAGGTATAGAATTAGGTGAATGTTTCCAGCAATATGCTGAGAAGTGCATCATAATTCTGTTATTATTTTTAAAAAAATGGTATTTGATCCACTGTGGACCTGGGATTGTACGCAATAAATCATCACATGGTACACACTGGGTCAAGTAGGCATAGAGCATGTCTCAATACTACGATTTCCAGGAAAATATGATAACGGCATATAATTACAAAAAAATTAAGTATCAATTTATTCACAAAATTAACATACAGATCATATAGAAGGGAAAATTAATCAACTTCATTTATTCTTCCCTGTGTTGGCCTATCCTTGATTTCTTAGTTCATTTTTCTTCATTTTTTGTCTATTCCATAGGAATAAAAGCTATAATAACATGATGAATTTGCAAACCACTGATATTACTACTACACTTGGCTTATGGTATGAATCATTGTGTACCAGGCTGCCATTTTGAATTTAAAGTGATATTCTAACCATACAGTTTTACTTAAGATACAAAATTTACCGCTATAATATGGCGTTATTATAATGTTAAACAATAAAACAAAGACCTATTAAGTAGCTCAGTGAACAGAACTTCACCTTTAATACCTTATCCCTATTCATTCTGCTCCTTCGAGCGCTTTCTGTAGAATTAAGAGTCTTCAGAAGATCTAGCAACTGCGGAGCTTACACTCTTCAGGAACAAATAAGTTGTGGAGCTTAGTACCTACATGACAGTAGAAAAAATTCCCTTAATCATTTATTTGCTCAGAGTATTTGTATATCACCCCTGGAACTAAGTGTTCATTTACATTATGTAATTGAGGAACGAGCAGCAGCGGAAGGTCCCCGCATTGGGGCAGCAACTTCAGATGAGGTCATGAGGGAGTTTTCGAGAGCCAATCATGAACATCAACAGCAGGTTAAGCAAGTATCCGCTAAGGCATTGGTGACGACAGGAGCCATAACTCAGCTAACTTACAAAGCCATTGAACTCAATAAAAATAACCTCTGTGCTTTGAGAACAAAAAAAATTATATACCCTACATTTGGTTTTTATCCTTTTTTTCTAAATAATTCTCCAAAAGCTCCATGGAGTTGATTGATCGGCAGCGAAATGTTATATCCAGGGTCGCGGTGACCCGGTCTGAAACTGACGCCCTGCATTCGTCATGAATATTCAACTTTGAAAGGACTCCGATGTTTGGATTGTAATCAATCGGTTATTAAGGCAACAAACCAATTATTATTGTCTCTATGTGTTATAAGTATGATTTTATTGGAATTATCTTCCTGATGTCAGTCAGATATAGCTGAACCGGAAATCTACCGATAGCTGAATCAATCGTTTAAAGAAAATTTTTAAAATTTGTTTATTGTGACGCGACATAAATTATGTTCACTTCGGTAGGTACTAAAATATATAAGGCTTAACTTTTACTCCCACAATTTTCGACCAAATTTCTTAAATTGTATATATATGTATGTACATAATATACTAAAAGGAAAAAGGGATGTCGTACATTTATCCAATTTCCTCTTAGGTTAATACGCTTTCATAATTCTCAAGATAATCAGGTTCGTCAACATTTTGTAAAACCTGCTCCAAAAAGAGCGCATCTTGGATTTTTATCAACTTCCGTTCGAATTTCAAATTAATCAAAATCAAATTTTCTTTTACTTTATGTATTTAGGTATTATACATTTATTTTGAATCTGCCGCCGCATTGGCATGTATAAACTTCGATGGTGTCACCTTCTTCCATTTCCATCGTTATTGGGGTATCGACTTCGGTGATTGGATTGCCATCGAATCGGAATCGTAGAAATCCTACTGGGAATCCTGCTTGGTCACAATATAAATCCATTAATTTTCGAAGAGGTGTGGACTTCTTAATTTTGAACTGAACAACGTTGTTCTCTTGTCCTAAAACATTAAGATGTATATATTGCGATGGTGATTGGGGTGATTGTGGTTGAGGTTCCGATTGCGGTTCCGATTCCGGTTCCGATTGCTCTTGAGATTCTTTTACTAGTTGCGACGCCATTTTTACTTTTTTTTTAAAACTGGAAAAATTAAATTCTAAACATCACAAGAACTACACAATATTGAAAGAAAAAACGAAATTTTTCAATAAATTAATAGAAAAATACCTACGCTTCAGCTTTTGATAATTTACTAAATGTCAATATTTTTCCCAGCTACTTTTTCATCATCGGCTGAGTGAAATTTGACAGTATATGTATATAACAATATTGCAAAGTAGCAATACTTTTTACGACAAACGAAAAAGTTATCCACGGTATACTCTTGATGAAACTTACTGCATTTGGTCTATTTACACATTGAGAATTGTTGGGTAGCAAAAAAATGAAATAAACAACTTTTGAACTGCTTAACACTTCAATTGCCCTTCAAAAATGATACGTACATATGTATGTATGGTATATCCCATACTGTTCTTTAATTTTGTAAATAACATTAAAAAAAATTGCCTTTCGGAAGCAGCCAGATGGAAGAGGTAGATTTCATTGTGGTTAAAATTATTTTTACACAAGGAAATGTAAAGCTGAATTCCCCACCCCCTTGACCGATTCACCCTGTTTGCGAACATAGCATGTGATATTGCCATGGAGAATATGTTAGCCAAGTTCAATCAAAATCGATTAAGAAATATTTATGTGTATGGTCTACATGGAAATCAATTAAAATATACAGCGAGGTGAAAGTCTCCCTCCCCTTCCCTAAACCGTGCAATTTTTTAACGTGACCTAGATATCAAGCCAATAAATGCATACGCAAAGTTGGACCTATTAAGTAGCTTAGTGAACAGAACTTCACCTTTAATACCTTATCCCTATTCATTCTGCTCCTTCGAGCGCTTTCTGTAGAATTAAGAGTCTTCAGCTCCTTCGACCGGTACCCTCACCTTGCCGTGGTGAAGGAGCTTGCGTGCGTCGATGATCGACTGAGCTATATCGACGGTAGCAGGGTGCTGCCGGCAGGGTCTCCCATGTCGAACAGGTCAGTCTTGAGGCGTCAGACGAAGAAGGGTAACCAAATAGCATCATGGAAGGCAAACCAAAGGTAGAGTCTGCAAGGGGTAACCAGCCTGTTGCTGGGAATCCTCCCGCTTTACAAGCGGCCGGGACTAGGAATGTGCAGGTCCCACTTCCATGTACTGCCGAGGTGGCGAGTCCAGGCCAAGGAGGAAGTTCACTCCTGGACTCCGATGATAGAACGTCGCAAGACGGACCATCACCGATTGGCACATTGACACGGTCAATGGAGAGCCTTCTTCTGGAACAGGAAAGGACCGGAAAGCAGCCTGCTGTTACTACGGTTAATCCTGCTCCCACTACGGACAAGATCACCCCCCCCGCCCCAATCAACACCGAGAAAAAGGAGGGGATGTCCAAACGACAGCTGCGACGGCTGAGGAGCAAGAAGAACAGGGCTAAGGCAGAGGAAGCGAAAGCCGACTTTGTCAAGGGCTCTGTTCCTTCCTCCTCAACTCCGGTGCCAATAGCCACCAAGAGAGGTAGGTCGGAGGTGGACTCGTCCACTCCGAGCACCTCGACTGGTGCGGATTGCACAGCCCTTGAGCAAAAACAAACGGAGGAAAGTCGCTAAGACCGGTCTCCCGGGACAAAGCTCATCGGACGAGGTAAAGGGGAAACCCGATCCTCGTACCGGGTCGTAAGGGGGTGCGGCTCCGTCGGGCTCAAGTGCGACGGCCGGGGGGGTGGGAAAAAGCTTCGCTGAGGCTGCTTCCCAGGCCCTGGTCGTTGTAATTGAGGCCGACAACCCACAAAGGGAAATGTCACAACGACACGTAACCTTTGTGGAGGACCACATTTGGAAGCTCTTGGGTGAAACCAAGGAGGCTCCAAGGTTTGAGGGAATGGTCTTTCGTGACGGAACCCTGAAAGTTCAATGCACGAATGAACATTCCCTCAAATGGCTGCTCACAAATGTGGCAAACTTTCCAGCTTTTGACGGCATTAAATTTTCTGCTACAAAAGGTAGCGACATGCCTAAGCTGGTTCGGGCAGTTGTTTGGATCCCAGGCCCTCGCAAGGCACCTGGGGAGATACTTGCCCGCCTCCGTAACCAGAACCCAGGGCTGGATACTAAGTACTGGCGGATACGTGCGTTCGGTAGCAAGAGAAAGAACCCCGGTGATCCCGAAGGTTCCACTCTTGCGCTGGGCATTGACACGGAGTCGCTGAAGGTCCTGGAATCTGTTTACGGATTTCGTCCCCATTTAGGTTTTGGGAGGGTGAAATTTCACGTTTCCGGGAAATAAATGCGGACAACGAGTGTATTGCGGAGCAGTCGATTGTTATGTCCACTGACTTGAATATCACTCAAATCAACCTGCAGCACAGTAAATCGGCCACTGCTATTCTCAGTGGAAGGTTAAGTAAACTGCGGTCAGTCCCCCAAATAACACTAATACAGGAACCATGGATATGCAGAAAACGTATCTGCGGTTTCGGTATGGTCAACTGGGGACAACTCTTTCATTACGAGAGAACGGAACGACCGCGAGCTTGCGTGTTTGTATCGAACACAATTGAGGCCACGATGTTAAGACAATTTTGCAGTCAAGATGTCGTTGCGGTGAAAGTATCCTACAAGATTGCGGGGGCTAGGCATGAGATCATTATTGTCTCAGCCTATTTACCCTATGACTCCATCAGTCCGCCTCCTTCACGGGAACTTATGGAAATTGTAAGATACACAGAATCTAATAATTTAGGTCTGGTGATTGGATGCGATGCCAATGCCCAGCACACCATATGGGGTAGCAGTAAATGCAATCCTAGAGGAGAAAAATTATTAGACTTCATTCTGTCGCACGATCTCGTGGTTAACAATGTGGGCAATGATCCAACCTTTGTCACGAGTAGGCGACAGGACAGGAGGTAATAGACCTGACACTTACTAATAGGAAGATGTCCAACCTTATTACCAACTGGCGAGTTCTAGACGAGGAATCTCTCTCGGACCACAGATACCTAAATTACAGAATAGCCATTGATGACATATACATCCCGGCTGGACGTAATCCAAGGAAAACTGACTGGGAGAGGCACAAACAAATTCTTTCGGAGAAGGAAATATTTGTACCCAAGCTCCGATCAACAAAAGACATTGAGGATGAGACTCACAAATTGAGTCAGACCTTGATAGATTCTTTTGAGAGTGCTTGTCCCGTCAGAAAGAGCCGATGTGGCAAGAGCGTCCCCTGGTGGAACAGCAATCTTTCGAGGCTCAGAAAGAATACCAGGAAGGTTCTGAATAGGGCACTAAAAACTCAAAAAGAAGATGACTGGACAGCCTATCGAACCCTACAGCGCGAATATAAGTACGAGATAAGAACTTCCAAGGTCTCATCTTATAGAAGATACTGTGAGGAACTGGTAGGAATGAGAGAAACAGCTAGGTTATTTAAAGTCTTTCAGAAGGACGACACAGCCAAACTGAATTCCCTCCGCAAATCTGACGGCGGATATATGGGTTCCAAACAGGAAGCCTTTGAGATCCTGGTTCAAACCCACTTTCCAGGCAGTCACAAGATTCAAATGAATCAAAGTTTAGAAAGGTATCCAGAAAGGGTAAGCATTACTAGACAGGACAGATATATAGCATCCAAAGTTGTGACGGAGGAGAAGATCGAATATGCTTTGTCCTCCTTCGAAAACTATAAGACCCCAGGTCTGGATGGTATATACCCGGCTATGCTAAAAGCAGGAGGCCATTCCCGAGTTTCAGCACTAAAGAAAATATTTAGGGCCTGTTTAACCTGGGGATATATTCCAACTGCATGGCGAAAGGTCAGAGTAGTTTTCATTCCCAAACCAGGCAAGGAAGACTATGCTCTGGCGAAAAGCTTCAGACCAATCAGCTTGACATCGTTCCTGCTGAAATGTCTGGAACGTCTGGTAGAAAAATACATTAGAGGAGAAACGTTGAGACGGCATCCCCTTAATGAGCACCAGCATGCCTATAGGAGTGGTAGATTCTGTGAGTCCGCATTGCACGATCTAGTCTTTAAGATAGAAAGTGCTTCGGACGAGGGGCTCTACGCTCTCGGGGTTTTTGTTGACATTGAGGGGGCCTTCGACAATGCCACGTTCCCATCGATGTGTAACGCTGCCACCGCATATGGTGTAGATACCGTGCTTGTAAGATGGATCTACTCTATGCTATCTCAGAGACTACTTTTCGCAGAATGCGACACCGACACGGTAATGAAAGTGGAGAAAGGCTGTCCGCAAGGAGGAGTACTCTCCCCATTACTGTGGTGTTTCGTAGTAGACTCCCTTTTAGACGAATTGCAAAGTCTAAATATACACATACAGGCGTACGCTGATGATGTGTGTGCACTCGTTTGTGGTAAGTCACTTAGGGTCGTCTGTAGTAAGATGCAGAAAACCCTAGACAAGATCCAGAACTGGTGTGAGAGACATGGCTTATCAGTGAATCCTTTGAAAACAACACTTGTGTTGTTCACTAGGAAAAGGAAACTCGATAACCTTAAGCTCCCAATTTTGAAAGGTGTAACCATTCAACTCTCCAAAGAAGTGAAATATCTAGGGGTAATTCTAGATAGCAAACTGACTTGGAAGGCTCATGTCGAACACAAAGCATCTCGAGCACTGAATGCTTTCTGGCAATGCAGGAGAGCTTTTGGGAAGACATGGGGTCTAAAACCCGCTATTGTGCACTGGATGTACACAGCCATAATTAGGCCCATAATCATATATGCGTCAGTGGTCTGGTGGAGTAGAACGGAGATAAAGACTACATGTTCTATTCTTAACAGAGTACAAAGGGAAGTTTGCAGAGGGATAACAGGAGCTTTTAGCTCGACCCCTGGTGCGGCCCTCAACGCAATGCTTAATTTGCAGCCCTTGGATCTCGCAATCCAGGAAGAGGCAATGAAAGCTATTTGTCGATTTAAAAAGTGTAGACTATGGCATGATGGACATGCCACCGGACATGGCGTCTTATCCCGAAGACTTGAAGAGCACTGCACCCTCTTTAGCATGCCGACGGATGATATGACGCAAATTACCATGTTCCGAAGAAGATTTCAAGTTAGTCTTCCGGTAAGGGAAGAATGGGATGATCCCAACAAACTACTGGATGGATTAGATGACATCTTCTACACAGACGGATCGAAAACCTTAACTGGTACGGGCGCTGGATGGTATATGAACGAGGCAGTCAAATACAGTTATATCACTCGGAACAACCGCAACGGTTTTTCAAGCTGAAGTGTTCGCCATTCTCGAAGTGGCCAACTGGATAATTGCCCATAGGTGGCATAATAAGAGGATTGGCATCTGCAGCGATAGTAAGGCTGCTCTTGTCACCCTACTTAACCCAACCACCAGATCAAAGATTGTCCAGGAATGTAAGAATAGACTTAATTCTGCTGCCAAGCACAACCAGGTCAATCTTATATAGGTCCCCGGTCACCAGGGAATCGATGGCAATGTGGCCTCTGACGCTCTAGCGAAAGAGGGCGCAAGCTCTCCTCCCCTGGGACCGGAGCCCATTATTGGTGTCAGCTTTACAGAGTTGAAAAACTGGATAACTAGATTCATGGACTCAATACATGGTCAGAGATGGTCCAGTATATCAACCTGTAAATTCACCAAATGGTTCATTAGCCGTCCAAACAGTAACAATGCAAAACTTTTACTTCGCTTAGACAGAAAAGATTGCAGAACGCTTGTAGGGACTGTCACAGGACATAACACATGCGGCAAGCATCTGAACACCTTAGGGATCATCAGCGATTCAACGTGTCCTTCGTGTGGGGAGGACGAGGACAGCACGGAGCATTTCCTCTGTAACTGTCCGGCCTTCTCCCGCGCGCGCATGACGACGCTTGGCGCCGATGTAATGAGAATGGAAGACTTCAATTCTCAATCTCTATCTGATGTTCTTAGTTTCGTCAAGATGACTAAAAAATTCGGATGGGGTAGGGGACGAGTGCAATGGACCGTGGTGTGAGCGCTCGAGGTTGACACCTCCCCCTTTCTTTTAAAAATAAGAATAAGAAGAATAAGAGTCTTCAGAAGATCTAGCAACTGCGGAGCTTACACTCTTCAGGAACAAATAAGTTGTGGAGCTTAGTACCTACATGACAGTCGAAAAAATTCCCTTAATCATTTATTTGCTATTTGAAAGGACTCCGATGTTTGGATTGTAATCAATCAGTTATTAAGGCAACAAACCAATTATTATTGTCTCTATGTGTTATAAGTATGATTTTATTGGAATTATCTTCCTGATGTCAGTCAGATATAGCTGAACCGGAAATCTGCCGATAGCTGAATTAATCGATTAAAGAAAATTTTTAAAATTTGTTTATTGTGACGCGACATAAATTATGTTCACTTCGGTAGGTACTAAAATATATAAGGCTTAACTTTTACTCCCACAATTTTCGACCAAATTTCTTAAATTGTATATATATGTATGTACATAATATACTAGAAGGAAAAAGGGATGTCGTACATTTATCCAATTTCCTCTTAGGTTATTACGCTTTCATAATTCTCAAGATAATCAGGTTCGTCAACATTTTGTAAAACCTGCTCCAAAAAGAGCGCATCTTGGATTTTTATCAACTTTCGTTAGAATTTCAAATTAATCAAAATCAAATTTTCTTTTCCTTTATGTATTTAGGTATTATAAATTTATTTTGAATCTGCCGCCGCATTGGCATGTATAAACTTCAATAGTGTCACCTTCTTCCATTTCCATCGTTTGTGGGGTATCGACTTCGGTGATGGGATTGCCATCAAAACGGAATCGTACAAATCCTTCTGGGAATCCTGCTTGGTCACAATATAAATCCATTAATTTTCGAAGAGGTGTGTACTTCTTAATTTTGAACTGAACAACGTTATTATCTTGTCCTAAAACGTTAAGGTGGATATATTCCGCCGATGGTGATTGGGGTTCCGATTGCGGTTCCGATTGCGGTTCCGATTCCGGTTCCGATTCCGGTTGAGATACGTTTGCTAGTGGCGAAGCCATTCTTGCTTTTCTTTTTAAACTGGAAAAATTAAATTCACAAGATTAACATCACAAGACCTACACAATATTGAAAGAAAAAACGAAATTTTTCAACGCAAATAAATTAATAGAAAAATACCTACACTTCTTCAGCTTTTGATAATTTATTAAATGTCAATATTTTTCCCAGCTACTTTTTCATCATCGGCTGAGTGAAATTTGACAGTATATGTATATAACAATATTGCAAAGTAGCAATACTTTTTACGACAAACGAAAAAGTTATCCACGGTATACTCTTGATGAAACTTACTGCATTTGGTCTATTTACACATTGAGAATTGTTGGGTAGCAAAAAAATAAAATAAACAACTTTTGAACTGCTTAACACTTCAATTGCCCTTCAAAAATGATACGTACATATGTATGTATGGTATATCCCATACTGTTCTTTAATTTTGTAAATAACATTAAAAAAATTGCCTTTCGGAAGCAGCCAGATGGAAGAGGTAGATTTCATTGTGGTTAAAATTATTTTTACACAAGGAAATGTAAAGCTGAATTCCCCACCCCCTTGACCGATTCACCCTGTTTGCGAACATAGCATGTGATATTGCCATGGAGAATATGTTAGCCAAGTTCAATCAAAATCGATTAAGAAATATTTATGTGTATGGTCTACATGGAAATCAATTAAAATATACAGCGAGGTGAAAGTCTCCCTCCCCTTCCCTAAACCGTGCAATTTTTTAACGTGACCTAGATATCAAGCCAATAAATGCATACGCAAAGTTGGATCAAAATCGATTTAGAAATGCGGCAGGTATCGCGGTAAAAAACCAGTTTTAAAACCCGATGTAGTCCTCTTCAACCCTTTGACCAATTAAGTATTATCATTTTGATACACGACTTAGAACTACATGTTGTCAATGTGTACGTTATTGGTTGAAAATTACGAACGATAACGAGTCTAAACCATTTTATACATATATATGTATCTCCACATCTTGACTAATTCCTCCCATTTATACCATCGAAAGTACGGTGCAAGGGTTAACAAAATTTAGCAAACCTTATAACTATAAGTCAACATAAACTTCATAGCTACAAATGCCAATGGTTGTGGCAGCTAACCGTCGGATAACAATTTCCCTACGTGGCAGGAATATCCAATTTCGAATCTTTATTGATACAAAATCAGACGTCTCAGTAATATCTGCTGCGTATTTTCCCACCACTTATTCGAAAATGCTGGGACAAGACCTCTCAGTTGCCAATGGAACCCCGATTAAAATTTTCGGAACTAAACTACTAAAAATTGATTTCAGTTTGAGGCGCCCTTTCGTATTCCCTTTTATATTAGCAGCTGTTACTAGTTAGTAGACCTAAATATATACAGTACCTGGCCAAAAAATTAGAAGCACCATAGAAATTTCATAAATTCTCAGGAAATGGACAGATATTGGAAACATAGTTGTTATTTACCTTAGAATATGTACGAAAGACGAAAGAGATACGTGGAGATAGGTATTACAATAAAAACCAAAGCATAGATTTTTTTATTAAATTCGCGGACAATAGTTTTTAAGTTCAAAGTTTTTAGCATATCTGCCTCTATACATATATCTATGTATGTATAATATTGATAAAGCTTCGAGCCTTTGCTGCATCATCGTCGTTCTTTTGTCATTTTTTATTATTTTAAATTTCGAAAAAGATCGTTCCGGTGTGCAGTTCGATACTATCAGGCATAAAAATATACGCAGGGCTGTGTCCAAATTAGGGAACGCTGAATCAATTTTATCATCGTGTATTGTTTTGTACAATATTGTACGTGACTTTGATGTGAACTTGTGTGAGGCAAATCACTGGAACTTATTTTATTTAGGACATACATATGCATGAATGAAACTGCTGAATTTCGGTTTCTAAATCGGTATTAAGGTCTTGTTTTGTCTACTAAATTTTGGAACAGATTAACAATAAGTGGACTGTGCCCGATTTGGATGAAATTTTGCAAGTGGCTTCCGTTGGGTTTTGCTTTCTTTTCTTTTCTTTTCTTTTCTTTTCTTTTCTTTTCTTTTCTTTTCTTTTCTTTCCTTTTCTTTTCTTTTCTTTTCTTGTCTTTTTTTTTTTTCCTTTTCTTTTCTTTTCTTTTGTTTTCTTTTGTTTCAGACCTTATTAGGACCGAGTTCAGAACTCGGTTGTCCTAGTTAGAACTTTATGAAAAACGAACCTATATTTCTAACGATAAGCTCTTAAGAAATTATCATTAATAGTCAAATAACTTTTTGCTAGTAACGCATGAAATGGTTCATCACATCGTGTTAACAGGTCCAAGACGTTTGGATTCTGTTAAGCACAAAATTGCATATACCGAATGCGAATACATGCAACAAGTCTCTATTTGGAGACTTCCATCGTAATCTGCTTGCTCACGCCTTCATTTGGTGGAAAAGATAGACCCTAACGACTGAAGACCGCACGGAAACTACTGAGGATTAAACGCGGTAACAGTGCCAGATCGGTACTCAATCCATCACATTCAAAGTTATAGTTTGAAGTTGCGAGGAGGCCTATAGTGTTTTCCAAAGTGGACCTAGTCAGGGTGTATCACAAGAAGACGTATACAAGACTAATACTACTATATCATTCGGGATGTTTTAGTTTACTTCCATGCATTTTGGCATCCTGAACGCAGCTCAAACGGTCCAGAGGTTTATGAATAGACAATCACTAATCCTCATTAATTAATTAAATATTTTAGATTTAATAGTTCAATTACTTAACGTAAATATACATTTTCAATAATTATTTGTATCCTGGAAGATTTTCAATCTTGTATACTTTCTTGCCATAATAAAGACATTATTATTATTAGTATTCATTATTATTTCGGAGATTATTCCGGAGACTCACACAATTTTGGTTCAAAATAAAACTCGCGAAATGCGTTTTTGGGGCCTCCGAAATAGATTTTCTAAGTCACCGAATCACAAATGATAGTATTCTCCCGTCGGAAGGAACAAAAAAAAGTGATTTTATCGCAAAAATCTGAAGCAGGTTGTGAAGACATAAATTTATTTTCGGTACTACATATGAAAAGTTAGCTTTTCTAAAGGACCACCACCCAGTACACTGAATATGCAATACATAAATAAACTAAATAACAAATAAGCGGTGAGTAAAGTAAAAACTGTTTATTACAAAATAAAAAAATCTTCATTTAATAAAGTTTGGTTGCCATAGCACTGCTGACTCCTGATTAAAATAAAGCAGAAACTCGTTTTGAACACTCATTCTTTGATTCGGTAGCAGCGTTTCTGTTTTTATAAAATTGTAAATTATCCATGATATTTTTGGGTCTGATGGCCGCTCATGGTACTAATTTAAAGATCCTCCGTTCGGAGTTTTTTTGGTGAACAATTATTGTTCAATATTTCGGGTAACTGAAATCTGACTATTTTTCACCAGTTCGGCAGTTCTTTCACTAATTCAATCACACGTGAAATAATAACGGCGGACATTTTTTCATGTTTAATATTTTTGGATTATTTATTTATTCTTATTTATTCTTAAAAGAAAGGGGGAGGTGTCAACCTCGAGCGCTCAGACCACAGGTCCATTGCACTCGTCCCCTACCCTATCCGAATTTTTTAGTCATCTTGACGAAACTAAGAACATCAGATAGAGATTGAGAATTGAAGTCTTCCATTCTCATTACATCGGCGCCAAGCGTTGTCATGCGCGCGCGGGAGAAGGCCGGGCAGTTACAAAGGAAGTGCTCCGTGCTGTCCTCGTCCTCCCCACACGAAGGACACGTTGGGTCGCCGATGATCCCTAAGGTGTTCAGATGCTTGCCGCATGTGTTATGTCCTGTGACCGTCCCTACAAGCGTTCTGCAATCTTTTCTGTCTAAGCGAAGTAAAAGTTTTGCATTGTTGTTGTCTGGACGTCTAATGAACCATTTGGTGAATTTACAGGTTGATATACTGGACCATCTCTGACCATGTATTGAGTCCATGAATCTAGTTATCCAGTTTTTCAACTCTGTAAAGCTGACACCAATAATGGGCTCCGGTCCCAGGGGAGGAGAGCTTGCGCCCTCTTTCGCTAGAGCGTCAGAGGCCACATTGCCATCGATTCCCTGGTGACCGGGGACCCATATAAGATTGACCTGGTTGTGCTTGGCAGCAGAATTAAGTCTATTCTTACATTCCTGGACAATCTTTGATCTGGTGGTTGGGTTAACTAGGGTGACAAGAGCAGCTTTACTATCGCTGCAGATGCCAATCCTCTTATTATGTCACCTTTGGGCAATTATCCAGTTGGCCACTTCGAGAATGGCGAACACTTCAGCTTGAAAAACCGTTGCGGTTGTTCCGAGTGATATACTGTATTTGACTGCCTCGTTCAAATACCATCCAGCGCCCGTACCGGTTAAGGTTTTCGATCCGTCTGTGTAGAAGATGTCATCTAATCCATCCAGTAGTTTGTTGGGATCATCCCATTCTTCCCTAACCGGAAGACTAATTTGAAATCTTCTTCGGAACATGGTAATTTGCGTCATATCATCCGTCGGCATGCTAAAGAGGGTGCAGTGCTCTTCAAGTCTTCGGGATAAGACGCCATGTCCAGTGGCATGTCCATCGTGCCATAGTCTACACTTTTTAAGTCGACAAATAGCTTTCATTGCCTCTTCCTGGATTGCGAGGTCCAAGGGCTGCAAATTAAGCATTGCGTTGAGGGCCGCACCAGGGGTCGAGCTGAAAGCTCCTGTTATCCCTATGCAAACTTCCCTTTGTACTCTGTTAAGAATAGAACAAGTAGTCTTTATCTCCGTTCTACTCCACCAGACCACTGACGCATATGTAATTATGGGCCTAATTATGGCTGTGTACATCCAGTGCACAATAGCGGGTTTTAGACCCCATGTCTTCCCAAAAGCTCTCCTGCATTGCCAGAAAGCATTCAGTGCTCGAGATGCTTTGTGTTCGACATGAGCCTTCCAAGTCAGTTTGCTATCTAGAATTACCCCTAGATATTTCACTTCTTTGGAGAGTTGAATGGTTACACCTTTCAAAATTGGGAGCTTAAGGTTATCGAGTTTCCTTTTCCTAGTGAACAACACAAGTGTTGTTTTCAAAGGATTCACTGATAAGCCATGTCTCTCACACCAGTTCTGGATCTTGTCTAGGGTTTTCTGCATCTTACTACAGACGACCCTAAGTGACTTACCACAAACGAGTGCACACACATCATCAGCGTACGCCTGTATGTGTATATTTAGACTTTGCAATTCGTCTAAAAGGGAGTCTACTACGAAACACCACAGTAATGGGGAGAGTACTCCTCCTTGCGGACAGCCTTTCTCCACTTTCATTACCGTGTCGGTGTCGCATTCTGCGAAAAGTAGTCTCTGAGATAGCATAGAGTAGATCCATCTTACAAGCACGGTATCTACACCATATGCGGTGGCAGCGTTACACATCGATGGGAACGTGGCATTGTCGAAGGCCCCCTCAATGTCAACAAAAACCCCGAGAGCGTAGAGCCCCTCGTCCGAAGCACTTTCTATCTTAGAGACAAGATCGTGCAATGCGGACTCACAGGATCTACCACTCCTATAGGCATGCTGGTGCTCATTAAGGGGATGCCGTCTCAACGTTTCTCCTCTAATGTATTTTTCTACCAGGCGTTCCAGACATTTCAGCAGGAACGATGTCAAGCTGATTGGTCTGAAGCTTTTCGCCAGAGCATAGTCTTCCTTGCCTGGTTTGGGAATGAAAACTACTCTGACCTTTCGCCATGCAGTTGGAATATATCCCCAGGTTAAACAGGCCCTAAATATTTTCTTTAGTGCTGAAACCAGGGAATGGCCTCCTGCTTTTAGCATAGCCGGGTATATACCATCCAGACCTGGGGTCTTATAGTTTTCGAAGGAGGACAAAGCATATTCGATCCTCTCCTCCGTCACAACTTTGGATGCTATATATCTGTCCTGTCTAGTAATGGTTACCCTTTCTGGATACCTTTCTAAACTTTGATTCGTTTGAATCTTGTGACTGCCTGGAAAATGGGTTTGAACCAGGACCTCAAAGGCTTCCTGTTTGGAACCCGTATATCCGCCGTCAGATTTGCGGAGGGAATTCAGTTTGGCTGTGTCGTCCTTCTGAAAGACTTTAAATAACCTAGCTGTTTCTCTCATTCCTACCAGCTCCTCACAGTATCTCTTATAAGATGAGACCTTGGAAGTTCTTATCTCGTACTTATATTCGCGCTGTAGGATTCGATAGGCCGTCCAGTCTTCTTCTTTTTGGGTTTTTAGAGCCCTATTCAGAAGTTTCCTGGTATTCTTCCTGAGCCTCGAAAGATTGCTGTTCCACCAGGGGACGCTCTTGCCACATCGGCTCTTTCTAACGGGACAAGCACTCTCAAAAGAATCTATCAAGGTCCGACTCAATTTCTCAGTCTCATCCTCAATGTCTTTTGTTGATCGGAGCTTGGGTACATATATTTCTTTCTCCGAAAGAATTTGTTTGTACCTCTCCCAGTCAGTTTTCCTTGGATTACGTCCAGCCGGGATGTAAATGTCATCAATGGCTATTCTGTAATTTAGGTATCTGTGGTCCGAGAGAGATTCCTCATCTAGAACTCGCCAGTTGGTAATAAGGTTGGACATCTTCCTGTTAGTAAGTGTCAGGTCTATTACCTCCTGTCGCCTACTCGTGACAAAAGTTGGATCATTGCCCACATTGTTAACCACGAGATCGTGCGACAGAACGAAGTCTAATAATTTTTCTCCTCTAGGGTTGCATTTACTGCTACCCCATATGGTGTGCTGGGCATTGGCATCGCATCCAATCACCAGACCTAAATTATTAGATTCTGTGTATCTTACAATTTCCATGAGTTCCCGTGAAGGAGGCGGGCTTATGGAGTCATAGGGTAAATAGGCTGAGACGATAATGATCTCATGCCTAGCCCCCGCAATCTTGTAGGATACTTTCACCGCAACGACGTCTTGACTGCAAAATTGTCTCAACATCGTGGCCTCAATTGTGTTGGATACAAACACACAGGCTCGCGGTCGTTCCGTTCTTTCGTAATGAAAGAGTTGTCCCCAGTTGACCATACCGAAACCGCAGATACGTTTTCTGCATATCCATGGTTCCTGTATTAGTGTTATTTGGGGGGATGTCCGCAGTTTACTCAACCTTCCACTGAGAATAGCAGTGGCCGATTTACTGTGCTGCAGATTGATTTGAGTGATATTCAAGTCAGTGGACATAACAATCGACTACTCCGCAATACACTCGTTGTCCGCATTTATTTCCCGGGAACGTGAAATTTCACCCTCCCAAAACCTAAATGGGGACGAAATCCGTAAACGGATTCCAGGACCTTCAGCGACTCCGTGTCAATGCCCAGCGCAAGAGTGGAACCTTCGGGATCACCGGGGTTCTTCCTCTTGCTACTGAACGCACGTATCCGCCAGTACTTAGTATCCAGTCCTGGGTTCTGGTTACGGAGGCGGGCAAGTATCTCCCCAGGTGCCTTGCGAGGGCCTGGGATCCAAACAACTGCCCGAACCAGCTTAGGCATGTCGCTACCCTTTGTAGCAGAAAATTTTATGCCGTCAAAAGCCGGAAAATCTGCCACATTTGTGAGCAGCCATTTGAGGGAATGTTCATTCGTGCATTGAACTTTCAGGGTTCCGTCACGAAAGACCATTCCCTCAAACCTTGGAGCCGCCTTGGTTTCACCCAAGAGCTTCCAAATGTGATCCTCCACAAAGGTTACGTGTCGTTGTGACATTTCTCTTTGTGGGTTGTCGGCCTCAATTACAACGACCAGGGCTTGGGAAGCAGCCTCAGCGAAGCTTTTTCCCACCCCCCCGGCCGTCGCACTTGAGCCCGACGGAGTCGCACCCTCTGACGACCCGGTACGAGGATCGGGTCTCCCCTTTACCTCGTCCGGTGAGCTCTGTCCCGGGAGACCGGTCTTAGCGACTTTCCTCCGTTTGCTTTTGCTCAAGGGCTGCGTAGGTTTTTCCTTGGCTACTCCAGTGCAATCCGCACCAGTCGAGGTGCTCGGAGCGGACGAGTCCACCTCCGACCTACCTCTCTTGGTGGCTATTGGCACTGGAGTTGAGGAGGAAGGAACAGAGCCCTTGACAAAGTCGGCTTTCGCTTCCTCTGCCTTAGCCCTGTTCTTCTTGCTCCTCAGCCGTCGCAGCTGTCGTTTGGACAACCCCTCCTTTTTCTCGGTGTTGGTTGGAGGCGGGGTGGTCTTGTCCGTAGTGGGAGCAGGATTAACCGTAGTAACAGCAGGCTGCTTTCCGGTCCTTTCCTGTTCCAGAAGAAGGCTCTCCATTGACCGTGTCAATGTGCCAATCGGTGATGGTCCGTCTTGCGGCGTTCCATCATCGGAGTCCAGGAGTTTACTTCCTCCTTGGCCTGGACTCGCCACCTCGGCAGTGCATGGAAGTGGGACCTGCACATTCCTAGTCCCGGCCGCTTGTGAAGCGGGAGGATTCCCAGCAACGGGCTGGTTACCCCGTGCAGACTCTAATTCCTTAGGTTTGCCTTCCATGATGCTTTTGGTTACCCTTCTTCGTCTGACGCCTCAAGACTGACCTGTTCGACATGGGAGACCCTGCCGGCAGCACCCTGCTGCCGTCGACATAGCTCAGTCGATCATCGACGCACGCAAGCTCCTTCACCACGGCAAGGTGAGGGTACCGATCGAAGGAGTATTTTTGGATACAACTACACCAAATTACCTCTTACTTTTAACAATTCTATTCAAATTATAAAAAATATTATATATTTATATGTTCAAAATGTGTATAAAAATTGCCATCGTGTTGCGATTTCAAGCAGAGAGCAAAACTGAGTCACAGAAATATTTCAAATTTTTTGGCGTTGTGGTTATTTTAACAAAACTATGATACAGTTGGTAAGAAGAAGTTGTTGTCAGCTCAAATATATAGAAAATTTCATTTACATACTTATAGGAAAACTGAATTTTGTTTTTATATTGAATCATTTTTGCTCTTCAATTTATATTTGATCCTGAAGACTATCATGGATCTTAAGTGTTAATGCTCGTGTTCCTGAACCTTACTGAAATTTTGCTATATATTATTCGTATGTTATTGAACAAGTGCAATTGAACCCTAAGTTTTACAAGAATTGTACATTTTTATTTTTTGATGATAAAAATTATTACTATACATTTGTATAAATAATCCTGAAGAATTTTTATTTTTATTATGTTTGTGGAATAGTAAAACTCTACGATGACTTTAAAGTTATTGCTGAGAACAGCGTATCCTGTTTTTCAATATGCAGTGTAATTAATTCATGAAGCTCAATAGGTTTCTTCAGACATTCTTAAATAATTTCTGAAATTATCTGGTTACAGTCTTAAATTATTAAGCTAATTAATATGTGATAATTGCTGTATTTTCAGTTCAGTAGCTAATCTTTACTCCAGCATGACCTTTTATTTCTCTTTTTCTGATACAGCTAATATGTAGGCCACCACTGCCAACAACATGTTATTGCCCATTTAAAGTAAAAGACCGAACTAAATCGAAAAGGGAAGTATATGTAAAAATTGTTTCGGTGTACATTGTTAAAGAACGAACATGATGGAGCAACGAACACTTTACAGTCTCGGCAAGAATAAAGAAGTGCCGAGCCTTGCTCGATTGCAAATTCCTTGTTTTTAAGGAGATTTTAGAGAATGGCCTTCTTTTGCTGATTTTTCCGAAACCTCTGTTCATCGAAATAATTCTTTAAGTTTTTGCCAAAAACTTTAATATTTAAAAGGTCTCTTAAAGGGAGAAGCGGGGTTTGGGGCAAGTTAAAGGCTTGGTATAATAAGAGATGTAACATAACATTACAACAGCAATGTTTAAATGCAATCATCTTCAAAACAATTGCGAAATATTTACGATATCTTTGATGAGGTAGTTAGAGGACTAAAAGCATCGGGAGAGAATTCTGAGTCTAGAGACCCATAGCTAATCCATGCAGCGCTAACAAAACTTGATTCGAAAATCGAGAACCTATGGTTCAAGGAGAGTGTTGAGGTTGAGTTTCCTACATTTGATCACTTTTTGGAATTTTTGAGCATTATTCATTTAATTGAATTATTTCAATGTTCAAAATTTAGAATTAAACCGTTGGAGGAGATATGAATCCTTGTTATCAACATATCGCAGTGCTTTAAATACCTACGTCGTGGTTATTTGGTTAAAATGTCTCGTTCTAAAAATCGATGCAATGTTTGCAAGAGGCTACACCCTTCTTTATATCCCTTCTTTATATCACAAATAAGGAAAAAACTTCACATTTTCTCTATACAATCAATCCACGACAAACAATTTTTACAGAACCCTCATCTAATTTGCTTTTTATACCAAACAAGTCGTCTGCTCCTTTAGCCAGCAGTTCCCTCGAACTGCAACCAATTCTAAAGAATTATCATCTTTCAACACATCCACTCAATCATACAATGATCATTTTCCTGAAAATAACATAATCTTTCTATTCGGTTGCATTACTTTCGAATACAAGAGTGAATGTTACATAAGAATAACTTCAGAAGTTTTCAGCCATGTAGAATTCTACTCGTACTCGATTCAAGTTCCCAGGTGTCTTTTGCATCAGAAAGACTTCAGCGTTTAGGCCTTAAAATTGAATAGGGATCTGTTGTTTAATGTATGATATCTTGATTTTAATCCAATTATTGTATTTTCCCTCCTGAAATTTTACCTAGTTGCTGTATTTTCCCTCATGTATTCCTGGATAAGTGAAAAAAGATCAAGAAATAATATCTCTCTTTTTACGTCGCGAAATATACGGGAACGGGAGTACTAACAGGGTGTTTTTCATACTATATTATCGCAATTTAAGTAAAACGTTATATTCTCTGACTTTTTTTTGAAAATTGGTATTTAGAGGTTTTTTGGAGGACTACTTTCGAAATTTAAAAATTCAAGATCAGACGATCATTTCTATACCTAATAGGCAATCAACATAAAGTTTAATGTTAGATTGAAAGTTTTCGAATAATATTATTATTAAATAAGGTAAAGATAAAATAGTGAAAAAACAATTACTACCCATATTTATTTTTTCCACACTTAACAATGGAACAATAAGTATGCAATAGATTATGAATCGTTCATGGACGGTTCACACCACATCCACAGATTTAAGTAACAATCTGCGCGAAGTACCACAATTTAGCATTTTAAAAGTATTTAATTAAGTAATATTTATGATACATTGGGTGAAATAGGGTTATTCAGATAATGATATAAAATTTAAAAAGCAAATTTTCCAGTTCAATTTACCTTCTCTTTAATTCTTATATGAATTTTTCAAAGTAGTATAACTACTAAAAAATACATATGTATTTAATAAGATGTTGAGTATATGTTATGAAATCGCAAGATTTTACGTCACATGGTTTCTGAGAATGTTGGCTGTGATAGACAAAAGCGTGAATATCTATGTATATAAGGGTTCCGATGTTTAAAAAAAAATCGTTTGGTATATTTTGACAATATATAATATTATATTAAGTTCTAAAAGTGTTCCTTTTTTTCTTCCACTTTTTTTTCTTCCTCTTAAAAGTATTATAGGGTGTCCCTCAAAGCCTTTTGTTGGTTCAATAAAATTTATATCAAAAATAGTAAGTATACTCCTTTATAACAGCATTTTTGCCAGAAGTTAAAACGTTCGTGTCCGTGAGTGTTGTAGCATTAATTTTTACAGTGAAGCATTAACTCATATTCATTTCAAATAGAAAATTACAAATATCCTTTAAGAAGAAAAAATTATTGGTATATGTACATATGTACATATTTATATGACTGTCGGTGAACGAGTTAATATCTTTTTTTACTTAAGGTTGAACCTGCATTTTTAAGAAAAATTTGCTTGAGTTAAGGAAAGGTAAATTAGAATAATTTAAGAAGGTTAGGATCGATTTAAAATAGAATAAAATGTTGAACATTTTACATAATTTTCAAAAACGAAGTCACATATTTTTGGTTTCTGTCGTGTAGCATTAGTTATTTTATTTCTTCTTCTTAAAAATTATCGTAAAGGTAATTGTCATTGAATTTAGGTACAATAAAAAGTATCCCGAATCCTAGGCAACGTAAACTTGAATTCACGTATGTACATTGGAAAATTCATTTTTCTTATTAAGGGTCCTCGGAGTGTTTTTTTTTAGTGTGAAGGTGTCAATTTTTAATGATTTTATATAAATCTTCCTTGCGTTACATCTAGAATTCCAAGAATTAAATATTTGAGGGATTGCGAAGGCTCAGTTTCTGCTTTAGTCCTTTATTGTACTAACAACGTCTGTTTTCAGGCAATACAACGAGTTACTATCTAATTAAATTTTTTTATTATGTATTACTTCATACATACTTCTTTTTAGCTTTGCCTAACATTGGAAGACAAAAACGAAATGTTCTATGATTCTACGCCCATGAGCTTTTCCGCTCATATAATTGATAAAACAATTCTCTCCTTTTTTATTCTCACTCTCGGCGTCTGCTCATTTCTCCGTAGATGTTGTCATGAGGAAAAGCGATGTTTTAAGTTTGTGCTCAGTGGAGTTTCGGCCCTTGTTTGAATCGTTTGGCGAGATTTCATTGAAAAATTTTCTAATTGTGAGTTCAACGGTTTTGCTATTTTCAGTGCATTCTTAAGTTTAGTTTTTGTCTGGAATAAAATACTATCGATATAATACATTAAATAAAAATGTAAAAACGGTCTATTTCGTTATACCTTGTGAGAAAATTGTATTTTTAATTCTCGGCTTATTGAATTTCTCTGCCTACATCGTGCGCTCCCTAAGCTTTCATTTTTACTAATTTTTATTAAATTAATGTTTGTTGTGTTCAATTTTTCGGATAATTTTGTTTTTCCTTTATGAGAAATGAGATTTCTTCGTGTTGTTCTGTTGCATTAAATATGTATTTATTTTAATTCTAGCGCGGATTATTTCAATTTTTTAATCTGCTAGTGTCTTTAAAAATGATTGGTGATGTTTTAACACATGCTTGGTATAAAAAAGGTGAAGTAGTGATTAGTGAAAAAATATAAATTTATTTCATAGATAGTTAATTCAAAAATTAGGTTGAAATAAAAAAAAAGGAAATGCTTAGTGAAAAGTTCGGGAAAAACTCCTTCTAGCTGCTCTGCTCAAACATACAAAGACGAAATTGCAAGAGTACCAACTGAAGGGAGGACGACAAAATACCCGCACACATTCGTAGATTTTCGGTCGATTTTTTCATTTGTGTAGTTTATGGAAAATTCGGAATTTTCTACAATATCCTTGCCTTTAGCTCGTTTATGTATATTTTCTCTCGTTACGCTCATTGAGATATAATTCCGTTGCAAGCTTTACATTTTTTGTTCATCCATTTCGTGTAGATGTCGAATCCACTGTTACTGTTTCCGCCGTGTCCTAATAATGTTTAATACTTTCAGATTATTAAGTACGCAAATAGGACTTTCAGATTATTAAGTACACAAATAGGATAATCTAATTTGTTAATTCATTATGATTATTCTAAAATATTCGTTTTCTAAAAGTCAAAATAATATTCGTAATATGGAAATGCATGTACACCAATAGTTTTTATTTGTGAATAAATGAGCCTCCTCTCTCTTGATATGATGTCGCTCAAAATTAGGTTAAAGTGAAATAATTCGAAAGTGAGCTAATAAGTGATATAAAATTCTTCTGCTTGGCGATTCAAATTATAATTTGCAGCATTTACCTATGAGAAAACTTGGATTGTGAACATCGATCTGCAATTGAGGTTACTTATCGTTATCTAAAGGTAAACCATTTTTATTAATGTAAATTGCTGTGATTGTAGTTAGAAGTGAATTAGTGTCAATTGAAAATATTTGAGAAATTGTTTGAAACAAGTTGTGACTTAACTTCGATTATTAAAGCGGAGATTTTAGTGGGTATACGATAAAAAATACAAATATTAGTATTTATTTTTATTTCGAATACTCTTTGTAACACTCGAATATTTTAACAAACTCACACGTGTCTTTTACATATATTGGTTTCCTCCAATTCTAGTGCATGGTTTTTTCATACCTGAAAATCTATATTTTAATAAAATTAGATCGAATGCATAATAGATATGATAAAACTGAAAAACTTTACAATTTGACAGTAATTGCATTCGATTTTTTTTTTAATAATTTGTGACGTATTCTATAAGGTATTAAACTAATTCTAATAAACGAATAGTTAACTTCATTTTGTAGAAGTTCTTTCCATACAAAGTAAAAGTCTCCTTTATGGAACACATTTTGCAACGTCATCAAAGTTTTTTAAGGGGGAAATTCTAGTTATTACATATTTTGAAAGTTATCGTGCAGTAAAACTGTTCATTTTAAAGGAGTTAAACCTTTACGTTGCAAAAAGGTGAAAATTTTGTATAGTTTCTAAAAAAAATGTTTATATACATACATACGTACGTATACATATTTAAGGATAGCTTTTGTCGTGATAAATTTATTTATTAATTTATATTTGACCCAATCTATATTTATTATTACTACTAACTTATTAATGATAGTTGTTTTTCGCGTTATAAGTCTTCGTCTCCACTCCAACAGCACTGAATGGGTTTGAATAAAACTAAGCAAAGAACACAATACAAGCACTTTTCATTCCGGCTTTGTATTTATAGTATTACTTATACATATGTAGTTTGAATTTATAAAATTGAAGTATATTTCTGAGATTTCAAAATATAATTGCCTTTCTGTAAGCGCATATGTTTATTTGCTTGATATAAAAACACATAAAATTGTTTTCAAAACCTTTTTGTCTCTGTACTACTACTAGCAACACATTTTTGGTACACTAGTTGTCTTTTACTTCAATTTATTAAACTTCTCATTTATAGTTGGGTTGGGAACTATCATATTTAAGTCAAATAGAGGTAACACGAGGGTAAGGTTCCTTAAATTTGTAGTGTTATGCAAATCCACTTTATACGAAACATAGAATTATTACAAAAAGGGCGTTTAGGGTCCACAAATTAAAAACCATGTTAATATATGTAGGTATATATTTAATACAGCTTTTTTAAATTGTCTTCAACAATATTAAACACTTATCTGAATGAGTACAAATTTTTCGTTGGCACATACGCGCCTAAATGAGCCACGGACTCGGAGGCATAAATACGCCCAAATCTAGCCGGTATAGCTAGCAAATACAACCGCGACAAGCATAAAACTTGATAAAACACGCTCAGTTTGCAGGCTCATATTCGCCCAAAGCAGACACGAAATTTGAAATAGAAACCGTTTGGCAGGCACATATGCACCTAAGGCAGGTTTGAAAATATAACAAACAATACGCCAATTTTGAAGTCACTTACGCGCCCAAACTAGGCACAAAAAGTCAAATATACGCTCGTGTCTCTGTCATATACCGCTCTTGAGTTCACTCACGAATGTTGTTACGCAACAAACCCAAATTGCTAAGCAGGATACCTAGCAGGTGTTAATTCTTTCTCTAATTACGGCAATATACAATTTTATTTAGGACGCCATGTGCACCGTGCATAATTTGGGATGTTATGCGTTAGTACTTATGTATGTATGTTTGTTAGGTAGAATGGCTGATCCTGTTTTGGGCTATGCGTTTCGGCCTGTAAAATTTTTGCTCGGTCACCATTAAAAATTCTATGCTTCAGTTTTTGTATAAAATTAAAATTATTTCAAATTACTTGCTTTTAATTAATATATTGTTGATTTTATGTTTACCCGGAAGCTATCCTATAACAACAGCTTTTAGTTTTGGTGTTTATTATAAATATGATAATTTTTGTTCCCTAATCGAATGGAGTTTAATTAATTCCAATAGGTAATGGAAATAAGAATAAGACTTTACCTCGTGGGCGGTGAACAACGCTTTTGTTTGGATATTAAATCATAAGTTAACTCGTAGCCAGTGCATCGGTTAAAATATCTTTATTTTTCTTATCAAAAGCTAAACATTTACGAAGTTTTGTCATAAGCTTTATGCTTTTTTCAATTGAACGATTTTATTTTAGAAAAATGACTAACTGTTCGATGTAAGAGTTTATCGTTTATTTACAGTTTTAATGTAAATTGTTTAGTTATTGGACGGCTTTACTAATTCTCGAACCGTGGTAGAGCAAAACAATCTTTTATAAGTATCGTGTCGTTATACGAGGGTGTTCTTCATTTCAATTCTGTAAGCGTGTTAGAGTGAAACCGTGCTACAGAAAGTATTGTGTATTACACGAGCAGCTCTGGCAAAGCGGAAAACCGGCACTTTAAAAGTAAATAAATGTTTAATATTACTTCAAACTATAGGTGGCATAAAATCGCCAAAGTGGCAAGTTTGGTTTTATAATAGAAATTTTTAAAAGATATAATTATAAGTTAACGGAAATCATTAATAAACTTGTGTTTGTTTAACCTACATATGTATTATTAAACGGGTCAAGCATAGATAATTCATTTTTTCGGCATGTTACGGTAAAGTTTGTTCGGCCATTTTTTATATTATTTCAGCTTAAGAACATCCATAGTTATCGATTGTATTTTCAACTACGATCGATGTTCTTTCTGATTGGTCTTCTTTTATTTATAGCAAAATTTCCATCATGGTTGGCTAAGACAAGCTAATTACGATAATAAAATAAATTCGATTGACCTTTTTATGACTTTTCTTTAACAATAATTAAAAGTAATTACATCTGCATGCTTATATTATTATTCTGCCTCTGTCTTACCTGGATATCTTGTACCTTTTGGGAAAAGTAATAAGATGTGAATTGGATAAAAGAAAATATAAGTGAATTATTTACATGACTTTCGTAGAAATTACGGGGAAAAGTTTATTTTCAGGAAAATAGAAATCATTTTCCCGTTTTGGAAGTGGCCTTACTCTCAGTAGGTCATTAGAATAGTGAATTTTTGGTGTGAGTTGGATGTCACTGCGTTGAGTAGATCAAAATATAAAAATAAAATAGTGATGTGTCCCTATACCACGAAAAATTGGAATTTACGAATAACCCTGTAACTCCCAAGCTCCCCTCCTGCTATCCAATTTTTTGTTTGGTTAGGCATACCCATTACGAAACACCCTGTATATCTGATCTCGTCCATCTGGTATATTAAGTAAATTGTAACACATCACTTGCCTGGGAATGTTTGTGGATCATTTAATTTTTGCAATGTGTACATTTTGTTGAATTCTCAATTTTGTTCACTGTATATCCAAAAAGTACAATCTAGCAGAGTTAATCTATGTATTCATACTCAAAGTTATTTCGACGGCTGAATCATTTTCTTTTGTTTCTTCATCTTTTTCACTCAGTTTGATTTCAAAGATTCAAAGTCAACATAATTGTCACTTTGATTAAAATGACGTAGATTTTATTTTCAGGAAGATAATGGTGCATTTGAAATTAAATTTGCAGAATCAGAGCAAACACAACTAGCATATTAGAATGATAACATATTCATACATGTTTTGAAACAAGACCTGCTTCAAATTTCAATATGCCGAAGAATTTTTTCTCATAACTCCTTTAAAACCTCGAATTATTCTAAACGAGTTTTCGAGAGTATCTGTATTTAAGTGATCCATTAGAAGGTACTATTGAATTTTATTTGATCAGCGTTTCATTGTCAGTAAAAATCTAATTTTCAACATATGTTTTTTTTCCTTTTCGGAATAAGCGCATCTTAGTGGATTTTAGATATTCAATATAAGACTGTTTGTTACCATATACATATGGATGTAGAACATCCAGCCTGGCTTAATGTGTGCACTACTTACTGCACAGTTTTGTCTTCCCCAAATAAATTTAAGCTAATAGCTGCAAATATTGTGGCTGATACGACATGACTAAAAACCTAAAACCATAATGCTTATTCGATTGAGATGAAATTGTATAGGCATTTTACTCATAACCTTTTGAGTGTTAACATAATTTATGTTCAGTCTATATTAAAAATTCCCTAAACATTTCAAGAGAATGTTTTTTCTTAAGGGGGCTTTCTGGGAATTTTTTAAACTTCCGATTTTTGAAAAACATCATTTTTATATGCCCCTTAACGGAAAAACTAATTAATTTTTTATTTTTATAATATTTTGTTTTTATAAAAATTGTTTCGCCTTAAAAACAAAACACATCCTCTTGAAATTTTCAGGGTAAGTATTGTAAAATTGATTAAACCTTAATTATGTAAAAAACCAGATTTCAGCTTTGATAGTAAGCTTTAAATTGGCAATATCATAATGTACTTTTATTAAAGTTTAACTTTATTGTAGGAATAGTTGTGCCCGGGCTACTCCGGGAACGGGTCATCTAATGTCTTATACATATATACATAGTAAATTGTAGGCTATTTAAAATATATGTATTTTTAGAGCAAAATTCTTTTGGAAGAATTAAATAATTGAGAACACTAGCATATCTTCATTTTTCCAAGCTCGTTTCCTTCAAATCTTCAATAGGGCTTTGATTTGGAATAGACTCTCTTCTTCGTAGGGAAAAAGGAAATTCCTGCTGAGATATGTAGTTATGTTGAGAGGGTAGTATTTCCAACCCTTTACTATAAGTTTTATTACAAACTTTACAAACAACTAACTTCATCTTCTAAAGAACCTTCAAACTTCGATAAATAAAGGTCCTTTTAGAGCTTCAGGACCAACTGCTGTACAACTACGAACAGTTTTCTTTTCGGAGCACGGTCAGTTTTTTTCGGGTGCTGCACCAAAATGGTAATAAGTTTATATAAAAGAAAACAAGTTTAGAAAACGTTTTTGATGCGTGGGTGGAATCCACCCACAAACACCACCACATTGTTTTTTTATTTCTTATAAAATAAGCCGATAGTGGGTCTAGGCTGCTGTGACGTGACCTTATCGGGAATATTTTAGCCTTGTCAAAATTTCAATTTTATACATAGGTACTCCTGATCTCAATTGTCAATTTTAATTCACATATTACAATATATAAAATATTTTGTATTATCAAGATGTATTTATTTGAATTATTAACCAGAATTTAATATTTTATTCAGAAAGAGTGTTAAATAGCACAGAAGCTTCTATAAATTTCGGTTTGTTTTCCGGGATAATGTTTACATACATTTATATATGCTAAACAAAACTAGTCATACATAATTAAGGGATCCGCACAAAAGGTATGGAAAAAAACTTTTCGCCAATGTCGCTGAAACTGCGGGAATTGAAGATCTGCTGTACGTAGATAAAACGTGTCTATGCAAATCATGAATTTTCGCAGTCTAGCAAATCAATTCCTGCCCGAACAGTTTTTTTCCATACCTATTGTGCGGGGTCCTTTAGATTACTCAAAAAAACGTTTAATTACAAACAAAATCGGGTAATACTTTTATATATTATTGTACAGGTTGTTTTTTATAGCGTATGCCAAAATGAGTGGGATGAAACATATGACCAAGACAATTGTATGACATGGGAGGATGGGGGTGGTGGAGCATGTCACCCGTTTGGGAGTACCATGATGATTGGTAAATACCAATTTGCCATGGTATACACATCACTATTTTATTTTTATATTTTTTATATTTTGATTTACTCAACGCATCTACATCTAACTCACTTTAAAAACCTACTATCAAAATTTCCTTTCCAAAAATGTTACCAATGTTGACCTATCGCCTACCAATGCAGGGACACTCACTTCCAAAGCTGGAAAAAAATTTAATGAATGCACTTATTTTTTATTTTCATTGAATCTTATTTTACATATTATCTTCCTTTCCAACACGGTATTGATATTAAGCGGCATTATTCTCAAAATATGACGAAAAATCTCTAAAATCCCGTAAAAAAACTTAAAGTACAACATGAAGTGTATGAAATAATTATCGCAAAAAGAATGCGAAATTTTGTTTTAATAATAATATGGACAAACACACATAATTTGCAAAAAACCAAGCAAAACGGGATAGAAAATAAGCCAGAATTATATCAAAAATCCTTTGAACAAAATTAAATTATGTAATAAAACTTGAAAAGCAAAGAAGAAATACAGGATGTATCGAAATACTCCTGAAATATCGCTTATGTAAAAATAATCCTATATATCGTAAAAAATCGCATAAACTTAGCAAGAGCGTGTAAGTAAGTCTGCTTGTATCAGGCAAGAAAGGGATTTGTGCTCTTTAGCATTTTAACAATGAGAGAGAACGAGAACACAAATCATGAGCTTTTGCTTTGATAAATGGGAAGTGGTCAATTTTCATCTATTTTCTAACATAACTTTAAAATTATTTTTTCATATGTGTACTAAATTTCAACTTAATCGGACCAGTAGATTCGAAGCAAATTGGCTGTGACACACGGTCAGATAAACACATGAGTGATCCTATAAGGGTTCCGTTTTTTCATTCCGACGTACGGAACCCTAAAAACTTAAGAATTATCTAAAAAAGTACCATGATATTTTCAAAAATTTGCTGTTCGTTATTTCAGTTTTTTAACTAATCCAATGAAATATAAAATTGTGCTCATTAGACATATTTTTCCGCTTAAATTTCAATCTATCTAAATCAGTTCTTTCGCAACTTCGATTTGTGTTTTTGGTCATTATCATGGTAAAGCGCCCATTAAAATAGTCCATTTCTAGTGAAGATTTTGTTCGAAGGCTTTCTCTTGTGCTAGAGGCTAGCTCTAAGACGCAGAGTTTTAAATATTTATTGTTTTGTGAGAGCTGTCGATCATTTAACTCTTTCGTTCAATTTGTATATAGTACATGCCGTTAACATGTTCTTTGCCAGAATTTTCGAGAAAGCTTTCGTGAGAAACTTACGCGTAAAAAAGCATTTGATGTGAGAGAGATTTTATTTGTGTACCGTTTTCGGTACACGTGGTAGGGAACGAGTTATATTAGGGCTTTTTTAGCAACTTTTGTAAAACGGCAACTCCTTTTTTTGAATAAAGCGTTCAAAGCGTATACAGACGAGGGTTTTATTTGGTTCCCCATTGCTACAAAAGATAAGTTAAGAAAAGTTAAATTAAATGCATTAAAGCTAGCTACTCGTGTCAGAAGCGAGAGAAATTAAAGGCGATGGGATGGATGATGCGACGACCTCGGTAATGAGGATCCGAACAATGCTTGGCTAAACCGCAATTGGGATCCAAGCCAAACACCAGATCAAGGA
This sequence comes from Machimus atricapillus, assembly GCA_933228815.1. Lineage (NCBI taxonomy): Eukaryota > Metazoa > Arthropoda > Insecta > Diptera > Asilidae > Machimus > Machimus atricapillus. The sequence continues at coordinate 13,718,126 of OW121785.1, forward strand.
GTCTTGCGTTGCCATTAGCAGAGTACTGTATTAGTCTAGAAGAAATAAATAGATTGTCGATGAAACCTACAGTGGTGCTGAGGAGTTGACGAGTACATATGTATGTATATCGGAATACAGTCATCTATAAGTCTGATGGCGACTAACCTATAGTAGGAAGATTAAAACCTCCAACAAGTAGCAGCTCATGCTCATCACAAGAGAGCTCTGACCGTAGGTGGAATACAAAAAGCAACAGCTCGAGTTCATCCTTCCCTGAGTCCTCCAACGGGAGCCTCATGTTTCAGTTAAGAAGATCATGTCAAAATCAGAAATAGCGGAGTTTTTAACATACTGCTTAATGTGTAATTGCCACAGACCCGAGAGCAAAATTTTGTGCCGCTCACTTTCTGAATATCCATCTAAAATTCGCTTTCTGTCTACTCAAACTCACAACACAAACTACTGCTATAAATATATACTATACTTAAATATAGTCAAACTGGTTTAAGTTAATTATTAGGTCTGTGCGTATATAGTATACGAATCGAATCGAATTAAAAGTACTATTTTATTCGATTTTCGAAACGACTAATTCGATAAATCAATATTGAACTTTTTTACAAATTATTCACAAAAATTAAAAAAACAACAACCATTTTTATTTCATTTTCATATTAATTTTTTTTTAGAATATAGATTGAAGTATGTAATAACACGAATTATAATAATTTAGATTCTTACACAAAAATATCAAATAGACACAGATTAAGAAGATAATAAATTTTTGTTTTACTAAAAATTTTAAAATAATACAGATTTAATGTTAAGAGCCATGCACTAACTCCAGAACCGATTTGATCAAATTTTAAATGTTTCATTGTGTTTGAAAACTGAGTGAAGTTTTATTATTATTATTTGAAAATATTTCGATTTATTCGGTTCGTTTCGAATAATTCGAAATATCGAATCGATATTTCAAATAATTCGCACAGCGCTAGTCTGAACAGGGGCATGCCGCCAATCGATTTTATAGTATACTATGTTGTCCTGATCTACGTTTGCTCAGAAATCAATTTGGTTGTGAGGAAAAACTATTTTCCACAAAAATAATAGTCCTATCTGCCACTTTAAAAAGAGAATTATTATAAAATGGGTGCTGCCACTACCAGTACCATAAAAATACTTTCTATATAAAATGTGGTAACAAAAAAGATTTATTAATTAATTTTATATAAAAAATGTCTTAGTGGTACTGGCGGTGGTAGTATCTACTTAATAATAATTGCTATTATTGCTTGCAATATGCCATTACTAAAGAATTATTTTAGACGCACACATTGTTGGCTCAAAATATCTAAAAGCAGCCGGGATAAATATTGAAGCGCTTTGCATATGAACATATCTTACTTTCCTCTCAATGTTGATATGTAGATCAGACATCATTAAAATCTGCCAATCTCTACGAATGACAAGGGGTGCAAACGTACATCTTCTGTTCTCTTTGTTAGTTTGATTTGATTTGCCTAAACAATAAAGACATAATTAGTGCTGATACATAATTGAAAGTGTTCGTGTTCTATTTTGTATTTATCTCTATTTCCACTGCCGATGTTTACATCACATTGGTTGTATCACCAGCATTGTGTTGTGATCTTATGCGATTTATAAATTGGTGTAATCATAAAAGTAATTCCTTTCGCCTCTAAACCTAACCTAGCTCATTCCGGTAAAAAAAATGTTTAACAGGCGTATTGAAAATAAAAAAAGAGCTACCAAAAATCCTAATATATGATATTGTAAGATAGTTAATTAAGTCTATTAATATCTTGAAAGAGAAATGAATTAATAGTAATACGGAACATTTACATAGTTGAGATTGAGGCTTAAGATTCTTCAGGTATTTCTGGCACTTCAAAACCACCTGATTTTCACTATTCAGCAGCAATCTAAATATAAAGATATCTGTGTGCCTCTTCGTGCCAGTATATATGAGAATATGCGAGTTCGTATAATCGCGCTGTTTATAAACAGTCAGTTGGTTCCCAAGATAATTATGTTCTATTCGCAAGAATGTCGTTATCACATCGTATTGGCCGCAATAGAAATTTTTTGCATATGATATGAACACTTTACATATATGTATATGTATGTAAAAATGTAGTAAGGATAAATGGCGATGTATTTCATGGCGCCAATTACTTGACCTTATGTGCTATCGATGCCAGCTGTATTGCTTTAATGTGTAGTTGTCTTTGTTGGCTATTTTTAATCATAACTCGAATGGCAATAAAAATTGATTTTTAGGCATGTAACAGTTTATGACGGAAGGTTGTTGACATGAGATGAAAATGTCTATAATGACGAAATCTTGATCTCAAGTAGTGTCAATTTGCACTTTTCATATTACGAAACGTGCCTCCGTTGGATATTCCGATTAAGCATTGTACAAAATCATTTGATGAATGATTTTTCTTGAAGGCGATAATGAACCGAACTTGCATGTGCATTTGCGTGTGTCAAGATCAGTGGCGTATTATAATTTGAGTGGCCCCAGTCACAGCAGCTTCGTGAGATCCAAGCTTATTCAATTAGGACGCTAGAAAATTGCTTTTGTAATGATTTTAAAAGTCTGAATACTCGCAACATAAAATGTTGTATTTCAGTAAATGCCACATAATCACGAAGGTAGAGAATTTCAAGTCTGAGTTTTGTGTGAAAATAATTTTGTTTTATGACTAAGATCATTCTCACACTACTTAAATGGCGAATAAGTTACAGTAATAAGTTTTAAAAATAATAAATGTGAGAATATACATATATCATAATCGTTTTTAATAATAATATAAGTGGCGGTAAACCCCGATTTCGATGGAACATTTTTTTTAATTAATGGAGAACTTTTTGCTACTTATATAAAGCAAATTTATTGTGGGGGAAGCTACTTTTTATAATTGTTTATAAAAAAAACATTTTTTCAAATTAAAAAAATTGTTTTTTTGTTTTAGTGAACCTTCTGAGCATTTAATGAAATTTGGTAGAAACATTCCTGTAGCGCAAAACCAAGAAATGTAAAAAAAATCTATCGGCCATCTTTAGTTTCGGAAAAATTTTAACTTTGAAATTTTGCAAAATTAATTTTGTTAGGTTTCCACTTTATTTCAAAAAAAATTGCCCGTAAATTCATTGAAAACTGAGATATGTGCAATACTCGCTAAACTTAGAACAATTTACACTTATAAGATATGTACATATATAGGATAAACAAATATAATTTTAATGTTTTATAAATTAAATAGAATTTGAGTATTCCGGTTTCACCTGGTGTATCATGAATAATTAGTTACTTCTAAAATGCTCAATTTTGGTACTGCACCCAGATAAGGAAGTTAAATAGTGTTATTAAAATCAGTGGATATTTGTATGGTATATAACCGTTCAAAACTCATTTTGCTACCATGGTCAATATTAGAAGGTCTCATAAATTATGACATACTGCAAACGTATACCATTGTTAAGTCTTAAGTAAATAAATTAAGAGTATTAATTTTTGTTTCGCTATTTCGTCATTGCTTTCCTGGAAAACGCTAAAGCTAAAAACCTTATATGCAGTGCATTTCATATTTATAAGCCACCATCAAAATTCGAGGAATTTCTGCCTAACAACGATTAACTATGCCAAATCGTACACCAATAATTAGAGAACCAGTTTGTGTGGCAATTCCTCTATGAATCATTCTTAAGTGTCGTTACTTTTGTATCGTTTTTGAAAGTTCGCAATTTCTGCTTGTTTCATATTTATAAGACAGTACTAGAGAAGTGCAGGTTGAAGTAGCTCTTTTGTGCAACAGTCAATAAATTTTTATTATTACTGAAATGGAAAAAGGCAGAATTTTAGCCTTTAGAGAAGAAAATCTTAGCATCAGCGAAATTTCAAGAAAAATCGCTCGTAGCCGATGAAATTATTCGTATAATTTTTAAGATATATTTCGGAGGATATTTGCAGGGCTAAAATGAAGTTAGTAGACTGTTTTATAGCACTTCACAATATTCGCTACTGTTCATCCTGTTCTAAGTTCCATTTTCCTTCGTCAGAAAAAATAGCCTGGATATACTCAAAATTAATTGTAGCCCTAGTCTAGCTTTAATGTGACGGCCTAAAAGTTTTGGGACTAACTTCATTTTTATGCAATGGAAATTCCGAGGTCGCAATTATGGCTTTAAATAAAGAGAACTACAAACCAAATCTTCGAAATAACACTGCAGTATAAACAATGAGCGTCTAATAAAAGAAATATTCTTAAAGAATCTACATACAGTGTTGTGCAAAACCTAAGCAACTTTTGCAATATAGTTATTCAAATTCATGTACTTTTATTTTCACAGCATTTAAGAAAAATCAAAATATATTTATTCATACTAGATATCGTGAACAATATGAATATAAACTTAAATATTAAATAAAACTCCATTAACAATATAAAAAATGACAAAAGAAAAATATTCCCTAAAATTTGCTGTGCAAAACCTAAGCAACTTTTCTAACTTAATGTACTTTTTATTTGTTTTCTGAGAATTAACGGTATTTTTTCTTCTGCATGATGTTCATTTGAAACAGGCAAATATTTTTCAGTTATTTTGTGGCAGTGTTGTTAGTGCGTAATTTTGGCAATCATTATGCAGCGTTGTAAATACGATAGAAATTTCAAATTAAGGATAATAGCAGATTACAATAACGGCGAATCGCAAATATCTATTGCAAAAAAGTACAAAATTAATAAATCAATCATTTCGCGATTAATAAAAAAGTATGAACTTAATGGAACTGTTAATAACTTGAATGTTGGTGGACGACCTCGTAAAACATCGGTTCGAACGGACAGACAAATATGCAGTTTGATTAAAAAAATCCGTTAATTTCCTCGGGAGAGATTGTAGAAACATTACATTTAAGGATAGCTCCCAGCACAGTATACGAAGACGTGCTATAGAAAATGATTTAGAAAGCTATTCATCACTGAAAAAATCTATGCTTACAGAGAAGCATTTAGAAGAGGTTTTTTTTATACTAATTTTATTTTTATTGCTTTAAATTAAATTTTTTTTAATTGTTAGTTCACAATATCTAGTATGAATAAATATATTTTGATTTTTCTTAAATGCTGTGAAAATAAAAGTACATGAATTTGAATAACTATATTGCAAAAGTTGCTTAGGTTTTGCACAACACTGTATGTATATGTTTAATTCATTAAATAATAATTCGGTGATGATTTTCATCCATCCATTTCCAAATTACCAAATGATCTTTGCGATGACATCTGGACGTCACGATGCAGCTTTTAATCCTACACCGTGAGTTTTTATAACCTGTTAGGTGAAAAGAAGTTTTTTTACTTAAATTTATTGTAAAAAATGCTAATTCCAGCATAACTAAGCAAAAATTCACATGTAAACAAAGCTATGCGTGGTCAATCACCCTCCACCCTACAAAAAGTGCAAGCTTGCGGTTCCCAATTATTCGCGGTGCCTATGCGCACGAGAGGGATCGAGTTAACTCCGTGCTTTCACACCCGTGCCTTCGTGTTGGGTGGAGTTATTACTTATTGATTAATAGCAATTGTAGGTGTAAGTAAATTTTGTATAAATAGGTGAAAAATCGATCAATAAATCAGTGACTGTTTCAGAAACCAGCCCTGCGTGTTTTCACTTAAAGTGGAACTCCAGAAGCTACTTCAGAACCTCAAGTCGAGTTTTCGAAGCTACTTACTCCTCTCAACAGTTAAATAAAAGTGTCTAAGGTGGTAACGTCGTGTCGTTTGAATAATACATATCATCGATATACATATTTACGTATGTATGTTATGTATTTATGCACTTTTAGCCTGTAACTGGTAGTGTATAATAAAATAATAATAATATTGCATTGTGAACTGTACAGGTGATGGTTGGAGGTTTTCTTTTTTAAATTTCCTAAAGAGGAAGCACTGCGGAAAAATGGAACTTGTTTGTGAAAGCAATTTTGGCGAATCTTTTAAATTGCCTAAAAAACTGTATATTGGAAATATCTTTGCTTACATTAATTGATAAGAGGGTCCTTCGGTAAATTGTTTACAAAAAACACAGAATAAGAATATCAAAGTTAACAACTTTCCTAAATTTCAAAAAAGTACCATTATCATTATGGAAAAAACCTTTAAAATGTTCACTTATTGTACACTGCCCAATTTTTTATAATAAAATAAAATAAAGGTGATTTATAAATTTGAACATCATTAAAACTTATAAGTTTACAGCTTTAAACTACATATGTACGGTTTCAGTTTTAAATTGTTGAAAGGTTTGGAATAGGTATACAATTTGAAAACTTTTTTTTAGTTTGGGCTTTAAACTTATAGAGCTTGCTCATTTTAAAAACTTCAGCGTTTTCCTTGTAAATAATATTTGGTGTTAAATTATAAACAATGGTTATTGTTTAAAATTAAGACCAAAATATCCGACAGTTGCCCTAAAGAGTAGTAATATTATGATGCAAACAATTAAACCTGCAGTCCAAAATATGCATACAAATGATTGAGTGCATTATTGCTTATCTAAATATCTATTAATATTGGTTAACACCAATTTTCTTTTCCGAAGTATTTGTAACAAACCACGAAATTCGTCCGTTACTAAAAAAATATGCAGACAATTCTTAAAAGTGACAGTAGTCCTGGGGTCGTGGTGACTATTTCAAATTACGCATTTTTTTAAAAACGCTTTTATTTAACTTCGGTAGTATGTACATATATATGTACATAGGTAAAATCTTGCAGCACGAAAGTTTTATGTAATTCAATTTTACCAAATGTTATGAAACTTTGGACACATCTTTAACTATGACGGCAATATAATGTGGTAGATTTTGTAGGTGGATTCTACCCACGAATTATAAGATTATAAGCGCTTCCTAAACATTTTTATTTTTTTTTTGTATAAACTTATTCAGAACTATTGTTATATTTTGGCATTTGGTTGTGGCATTGTCCCTCCAATTTGTCTTCATTAGTAGACCTTCCGTTCCTCTATTATATTGCCGTTCGAGGATGGTGACTCTTTCAGCCTCCTATATTCTTCCAATACCTCCCCATATTAATCTCCGATTGAGGTGGTGACACTTTCGGATTCCGCATCCTTTTTCAGAACTGTTGTGTTGACAGTTGGGTGTAGTTAGTCCTTAAACGATAATGGCCTTACGACACCTTAAAGCAGCTTAAGACAATGATATGAAATGTCATATATACTAGCAACTATGTGTAATTGGTATAATGGCTTTTATCCTATCATCCGTTAACGTTTCGAATCTTTCGTCACGTTTTAAAGGTATACGGTCCCGAGCGTAAAAATCTAAAGGAAACTTGACAAAAGTGATGTTTAATCTAAATTTTTGGTGGGATTTAAGCCGTAAGAGAAAAATGAATGTACTAAATATTATGTGATTCAATAGCACAATAGTGAAATTGGTGGGCTTACACTTCAATTGCAGCGTCGTCTTAAGGATATTAAGGAGACCTCCAACTTGTCTTCACTTGTAGAATTTCCGTTCTCCCCCATTACCTTTTCTATAGATGTGGTGACTTTTTCAGCCTCCTTTTATTTAGGGTACTTATACTCGTATCTTGTTTTCTCTGTCAGTTGTGGCATTGGATTTCCCTTCACCGTGATTTAAGCTTACCTCAGATATTCTGGTTTTACTGCGCTGCAGTTATTCGATAGGTATATTATATTTAATAGAATTAGGTATATTATATTTTGCAGGATTAATTATTATATGTTGTAGGGTTAATTACTTATTATTAAAGGATTATGTAAAGTGTATTTGGGATTCTTTCTTTAACCCTTGTCATCAAAAGTACGTTATAAATTGGCAAATCATTTGTATAGGATTTTTTTCGTAGATTACGAATTCGTAAATGTAAATGTTAATTCAGCGTCCATAGCGTTGAAAAGTAGAAAGACTATATTTTATCCATGTTGTTCTAAGTTTTAAAATTTGGGCGGTGCGCATGGTTTTTACCGCACCTGACATTTACACTGACCCAAAAAGGGACGGTTCTTGTAAATAAGGATTATAACGCTCGTAATACTAATAGAGAGTTTGTTTTGTAGTTTTTGAATCTCTGCTTATTTTTTAAATTATGTAATTGTTTATCAGATATAAAAAGTCTTAAATGTACAAAAGTAGATTTCTCTTGGATTTTTGATTAATTTTATAAATCTTGAATTGAATTTTGAGCTATGTATATAATTACAAGTATGTTGTTTCACGTGGCATCGTTGAGTTTTAATTATTTTGATTGTTTCTCTTAAGATAAATTTTGACAATATATCTTTTTTTATGACTGGAAAAATATGAAAGTTTGATGGTTTTACATCCTGTTTGGACACAGTTCTAAATCACCATTTGCCATTTACAAAAATATTCAACACGAATAAAGTTTATTAGGTGTTCAAAATAATAAATTGTTTGTAATTGTATGCCTAAAATGTATACTTTTATATTTAGTTTTGAATACAAGTATTCAAATGTAATTCATACTTATATTTTATAATAGATCAAGACAAAAGTAAAATGAAAGTAAAATGTTAATATGTTCCGTTACACTGCTCCCAATTGGGCCAAATAAAATTAAAATTTGTTCACGGCATGAAGATTAATTCGAAACTAATGAACATACATTGTACATACATACCTGTCAAGTGTGAAACTGCTTATAAAAGCACTGTAATTTACTCTTTTTTTACTCAAAAACCGGAGCTGATTGAATACTTTTATAATGTAAAAATTCATAATATACGGAAAAAAATCTTTTATTAGAAATCTCTCACTTGTTTGAAAAGAAAAATATTAAATTTGTTGACTTATGTTATTTTTTACCTGCACCTGAATTCCATAAGAAAAATCTCAAAAACATGAAAACAAAATAATAGTATAATTTATGTAATGTCGATTTTTGAATTATTCTGTTATTGAATCGCTCAGGAATATTAAAATAAAAAGTAGAATAAATTATGGTTGTTTTCATGCTCCTGTAAACTGAAATAAAGTGTAGATAACAAATTATCTGGAGCAGTCACAGTCGCCGCCCACTTACGCAGAAGCATACATATGTACACATATATTTTCTTTCGTAAACATGTAACGAAACTCTAGTTGTTTCTTTCATGCGCCAAGTAGGACAGTACAGAGTTTCGATGGGGTTTGGCATAGGCCTTGTCCTCTAACTCACATGCAAATGACAAAAATTTTTGAATTCTTTTGAAATAATAATTGAATTTTTGTTAAAGATATTCGTGCTCTGCCACGAATATACACATTTTTAATTTATGGTATATTTTTATAAAGCAATTTAAAAATAGATATGAAGAACATATATTTAATTGTAAGACCTTTTGTATGGTTTTAAAGAGATTTTTGTATCTTTTTAAGAAGTCATTTTTTTATTTACAGGAAATCGGGAGAAGTGTACATTAAGCATGGGTTAAAGAGTATTAAATATATATAAAAGTTCCATTTGCGCTCAACGGTTTACTCGAAAAAGACATGTTGAGTTGGTGGCTGTACAATTGCTGTGAAGGCAATCATCGAATGAAAAAAATCGAATTTACAGAAACTTCAAATGTTTTGAGACAAAACTCTTCCGAGACGCTGGTATTCATTGAAATTCAAGGTTTGTCGGCAAAAAGCTGAATAAGAGGGATGAGTTATTTTATGTAGCGGTAAATAATTTTAATTTGTTTTGTATTCTATAATTTTATTTATATTAAAATGAATTGAACATTTAGAAGTGGCCCTATGGTCGGTGAACGAGATAGAGACCGTGAAGCGGTGCGCTGGGAATTGGGCGACTCTACACCGCCCCCATTCAATAATGGAGGAACACAAATGGTTGGTATAAATGTTGTTGAAAATATTACAACAATATATAAGATTATAATTTTTATTTACAGCAACATCAGTTTCTTCAGCAACAACAACATCAACTTCAACAACAATTACAATCGACAACTAATTGGGTTGAAGATGGGACCATCGGTGGAAGAAACCAACAAATTTATGATTGTGGGGATATTAATTGGAATACAGGTATTACAGGTACTGGAGGTGGTGGGAGTATTGGCGGTGGTACTGGTGTCGTTCAATCTACTGGCGGTTTTAATCTTGGCGGTGGGACTAGTGGCTGCGGTAGTATGGGGTATACAACAACGAATGCGAGCGGTACTGGGACAGGAAAGGAAGTTCGTTATGCCCCATTTCCTGTTACGTCACCGACTCATTCAAACCCTGCCACTTCCCATCCACCAGTATTGCAGCGAGCACATTCCAGATCTATGTCGTCCATACCACCGGAACCGTTTATGATAGCACGCTCTAAGGCTATGAACCGTCGCGTTTCAATAAATGTTGGTGGTGTAAAACACGAAGTTCTATGGCGAACATTAGAGCGACTGCCTCATACTAGGCTTGGTCGCTTACGCGAGTGCACCACCCATGAGGCAATATCAGAACTTTGTGATGATTACTCTTTAGTTGACAACGAATACTTTTTTGATAGACACCCGAAAAGTTTTAGTTCAATTTTAAATTTTTATCGTACCGGTAAACTACATTTAGTCGACGAAATGTGTGTATTAGCATTTAGTGATGATCTCGAATATTGGGGCGTCGATGAGCTATACTTGGAATCATGTTGTCAGCATAAATACCATCAACGAAAAGAACACGTCCACGAAGAGATGCGCAAGGAGGCGGAAAGTTTGCGGCAACGAGAAGTCGAAGAATTTGGCGATGGTAAATGTGCTCAGTATCAGAAGTATTTATGGGAATTACTCGAAAAGCCTAATACGAGCCTTGCAGCTCGGGTAAGTGATAAAAATTCTTTAAAAGTAGTACACCGTAAGTTGCTTTATGGTTATTGTAACAATTTTTTTGTTGATTGTTTTTATTTAATCTGTTTAAACTGGCAGTATTACATTTCGCCTTTCCTTTTCAAATTTATGGTCGAGCGGATCAGGCAAAAAATATAACGTTTATGTAACATATGTATATTATATACATATGTATATCTCAAGTGCATTGAATGATTTTAATAAAACTGAATCTTTGTAATGTAATTTTCCGAGTCTCGTATTTTGAATTTGATTATAATTCGGCATATCCGTACGTAAAGTAAGTTCACATGGTTTTGTTGACATTAGGGAAATTAAATAGGATCAGCATTTTGTATACACATCTTAATTCATTTTTTGCACCCAGCTTACTTTTGCCAATTTGGTAGTCGATGTTGAGCACTAATATAAGTCAATACCAAAAAATTAACACGTACATATGTCATTGTAAATGGTCATCTCTGAAAATTGCGAAATCAAATATGTATGTATAAGGTAAAAAAGATTGATTTTTCAATAGATGAAAGTACAAATTACTTTTTCTTGTCAAAATATACATCACAATCAGAAATATTTCCCACGGAGTTAAGTTTTTAAAGTGAAACTTCTTTAAAGAGTTCTTAATGCTGCAAAAACCTTAATTTTTGGCTTGCCAGGGGAAGAAAAATTGTTGAATGTGTGTGTGTTGTTAAATTCGAAATTTCGAATTTTTGAGACACTCATTGCGAGCAATGAAAATTATGTTAAAAATATTGTAAAATGCGGTTGTGTATTGCGCAATTTTATAACAATGAGGGAAAGGAAATTTCCATAATCTTCTGATTTTAACGAAACTGTTTAAGAAGTTCCAAATTTACAAATGGAAGATGATAATTAAGCAAGCCACACTGAAGGACATCTTTGCGAAGTTATCTCGCTAACTATTTTATGACACGTGCAGGACCAATAGATACATACCTATACAGTGGGGATATATTTAAGAAAAAGATTGAAATTAATTTATAATAACCTATCGAAATTAATTTGATTCCTATACTTTTGCTTTGTGCCCAATGAAGAGAAAACTATTTGCCAAGCAAATATTTGACAAATATTGAAGTAATATTTAATTATAAATATTCATTGAATTACCGTTTTGTTTCAGTTCAACTCCTACTTTCTTCCATGCCTTTGCTGTAATATTCCTTCTATTATATTCATTTTACGTATAATCCCACAAGCACCCCGATTTCCCCCTAGCTTCTACAAATTTGGTATTAAAAAAAATATCCTCTCATATATCCCATCAGTTCAACTTGTTTAGTCATACTGCAGAAGTACACACTGCATGCAACCGACATAGAGTATGCAGTCAAACAACCCTTGATAAATTTTGTCGCTATTCCGTGGTGTCAAGCTTTATGAGCTTGATCCTATCTTGATAAGAGGGTAGAATTAGGGTTAACACCCTGGAATTAGGGTTAACCTCCCTGGAAGACTTTAGAGAAAAATCGGCACTGAAGACCTCAAGGCGATTAGTGTGGGTCGTGTAAAAAATATACCAAAAACAAGAGGTATACTCCAAAATAGGTCTTTTACCTGCATATGTCAACGTTATTGCATTTTTGGAGTGGACATTGGAGTAATAGATTTTTGGCGTCAGTTTGATGTCGCTGCGTGAGTAGATTAAAAGATACAAATAAAATAATGATGTGCATGCCAAGAAAAATTCCAATTTATAAATCACCCTGTAACTGTCAAATAATCGAGATAACCTCCTCCCCTCTCTGTCATACAATTTTTATTTAGGTCAGATATTTCATCTCATAGTGTACATAGACAAAACATGCTTTATATGCATATCTGTAGCAATCATTGATCAGCGTATATTGTACTAGCTCATTGGAGTGGAAGAGAAGAGAGCGTCGAGCGATGCAACGTTTCATGACACTTTCAGCCGCTTTAATGGAATTTGTTCTACCGTGTTTAAAGAAGTTTCACTTCAAAAAACTTTTATTTAACTTCACCTTCACCTTCAGTTAGTATGTTTGGGTTAAATTTTGTAACTGAATTTTAAACCAGTTCCCTCCAACCGATGGAGCTAACATTTTGTACACACCTTTTGTTCTGGTGTAGTGTAATCAATGGCAAGTATTCAGTAAAATACACTAAAATGTATAAGTAAAAAAGATTGATTTATAATAACACGAAAATACGGTGAAGTAGATAATTCATACCCTCGGCTAAATATTGCAATTTTGTTATGCTTAAAAATGATAAAAGTAATCGGAGTCATACATATATATGTAAACATTCATAGATTGAACAGAAAAGTGTATGAACATTTTAGTCCAAAAAACGTTAAAAAGACAAACCCTGTACATATGTTGGTCTCAAATAAGTTGTTTAAAAAATAATCGGTTCTACAACTTTCTTTTCTATTAACTTCAATAAAAAAACACTCTACTTGCATCAAAGGGATCAAAGAACATTGATAAAAAATATAAATAAATAGTTACATTATAATTATACATATTGTATTATTTCGTCAATTTATTTGATCTTCAGTCCATTTATATTCGTTTAATTCTTTTACTGTTTCTTCAAACCTCTCCCATGCAACAAAAAATAAAAATTTGCCTTACTTGAAATACACTGGAACTTTCTCTTGGACTAGTATGTCACCGATTGCATTTTTTAATTTTATTGGCATACATTTTAGAGTGCCTAATTCATTTTTTATCACCTTCTAATTTCTTTCTTAAGGCTAAGAACCATTACAAATTTCAGCCGAGGGTAAAGGATTTTATATTTCCTCTTGTTTCCATCTTCTTCGTTTGCTTTTTTTAGTTAAGTTGTGCTGGATATTTCAGAAACAAAATACAGCCATCCCTCGAGATACATGGTACTTGAGTTGTACGAATTTAAAAAAAAAATATTACGACGGTTACACAAAAAAAATTACTTCCCCCATCTAACACGCTATATGAGTTACACGGTTTCATACCAATTTTCATAAATGACAAAATAATAAAAGTTTATAATATATCGTCAATACTAGCTATCTTTCACTTTTCGCTTTTGAAAAGAAGAAACAGGTCCCTAATTTGTGTTTCCATTTACACGGTTTCGAGTTACACGGAACCAATTAATCGCATAAAATGAGGGACACCTGTATTTCTTTATTTAAACCTTATTTTAAGTACGTTTAATGTATCTAGTTTTTAACAAGCCATTAAAACCTCACAAATCTGGTTAAAATATGTACCTAAGATTAGATAACTAACTTTCTATGATTAAACTGGAAGAATTTTCGTAGAAGAACAAAATTCTTTACAAAATCATTCAATGCATGTTTTTTTAATTAGTGCTGCGACCATAAAATAAAAAAATCAACTACGCATTTAATTAAATATAATAATATATGTGTACAAAGCTGTGTCTAAAGCTTAAATTCAATAACAAAATATTTATATGCGTAGCTTTTTTGTATACATACATATTTTTACATTACTAAATATACCTACACTAAAAGTCCGCAAATGTTACTAGCTTTTGTACATTGCGTGAGAACCGATTTTATTTATAATTTTCCGCAAAAAACAAATTGTTTTTTGTCTCATCTGCTTTAATAACGACACCTTTTTCGACAAATTATATTTTTAGCGGGAAAATATTTCGTTTAAGAACAAAGTTTTATTATTTCAATTTTTAAATGATATACATTTGAGTTGATTAGAAATACATTCAACAATTTTATATTAATTTCGCACAGTCCCTTTTTGTTTACATTTTACCTTATGTGCATAAGAATTAAGCTGTTATAATAATAACAACCCAAAACTAGCATTACTTAGGGGATTTCAACACAAAATCATGACTGCAAATACTTTCACGCATAAATCTACATTTTGAATGGAAATTATTAATATATTAGTTCATATTGTTACTCTTCAACTGTGTTTCTACTTTAAATTTTTTAAGTATAAAATAATTTTAACAATTTACTTTTTTATAGTTATTGAAATAGGTATCTTTATCTTGATTATTTGATTTTTTTTAAATCAAATATTTATATATTATAATCAAGCTAACAAAAGTGGTCAGTATATTTTTAATTATGAAATGTGGACGTTTTAAATTGTTTCAATTTATTGAAATATACCGGGTTAATCATTGATTCGATTTTATAAAATTAGTTAAAAAAGGGAAATAAATATTCGCAATTTTGACAAATATAAAAAACCTTAACTTTCTTAAAGTAACTTAGTTTGCGTTTTAAGTTGTATACTGTATTATTACTTTGCTGCGATATATCAATAAATTGTTGTTTACTTTAGTCTGTCACACTTAAAAATATATTTAAAATTTCAATGTGAGTAGCACGCAAACATTTTTATATTCATCCTAATAAAACCACTGAGTTTCATAGTTATAAGGATGTTACGTAAAGAACAGTCAACATCTTTACGTAATTAACATTTTGCTATTTATGTTTTTGTCCTTTTTTATAATTGTAAATTAAATTTAAATACTTTGCACTAATTCCCCGATGTCTAACACCTGGATCAGTGTAAAACAAGCTTATTTGAGCGTCTCAAGATTTATGTAGTGCACGCTTAATACACCATTTTTTGTATTTGTGTAAGTCGCCAATATTATAGGCATTTACTTTACCTGATTAACATTTATCCCAAATTAAGTGCCAGGATAAAATTTCTAAAATACTAATATACTATTAGTACGGTTAAAATAAGTTTTTTCAATGAAATATACAAATTAAGATAGTTGGCGGAAGTGTTTCAAACAGTCGGCATCTTAGTTGTTGTCTTCCTGAATTATTCTACCTTTAAATTGAACTTTTTTTAATAACTTTTTTTAATAACCCCAAAAACCATTGGACGATTAATCAAAGAAGTACGTTTGTTGAGAGCGTCATAACTCCCGTATTTCTCAACCAGTTTCAATCAAATATATGTAGTCATTATTGTTTGGCTAAGGGATTGAGTTATACTTCCTTGAGTGTTTGATTTCGCGGGCACGATATCTTCCTATTTTTAAGTCGCTTTCAATCATTCACAATTGTTTCTTTTAGTTGCTACCCGAAAAGAAAACTGCCAAAGAGAACAAACTTTTCTTGAGTGCACAATTTTATACACCAAGAATGTTAATTTTTGTATTACATTACTACGATTAAGTAGTAATATTCTTCTATAGAGTATTGCGTTAAGGTCTGAACGGAACGAATTTTGAACGATTCTGCATGATCTCCTGATCAAAGTTTTTCGGAGAGCCTCCTAAAGGTGGTCCCCTACTATTAAAATATAATTTTCTTAATAGATCTGTACCTACATTCTGACCATAGTAACAAAATATAATATATATGTACATATGTATATACGCAGTTATTAGAATTGAACACTTTGGACAGGAAAACCCAAAAAAAAACTGCTTCATTAATGCAAAGATTTTGAATATTATCCATATTAATTATCATATTATTCATCAATTATGCCAGTTAAGCAAGAATATGAATTTTAAAGACTTATTAAAGATATACGATTTTTGAGGTCGCATGGCTAGCCCGATGAATTTCCAAAAATGCTGATACAACTGACTTTTATTTATAAGCAGAAGCCTAAACACCAATTTCCATATTTCTTATCCCGAAAATTACGAACTTCCATACAAATTTTCATTCCCTATTTGACGCCTTATGTGATGAATTTTCTTAAATCCTTTCGTAGTTTACACCTACATATGTATGTTATATAAGGAACACCTGTGCAAAATTTCATGCTTGGAGAAGCTGTCAAAGATGCAACGAATATTCCGTCCTAATTTTTTGACACTTGTCGAAAGTCTCTTTATGCGATTATAGTTGAGGAGCTTAGGATTCATTAAGATTTGACAAAACTTCAGCAATCCTAAGGAAATTCAAGGAACAGTCTTAAAACGCTTTAAGGCCATTATAGTTAAGTCTATTTTCGTTCTCGTCAACGAAGTTTTGAAAAAACCAGCTGATTTCCAGCGTCAACTTATGAAGTGGCAGTTGTCTGGCTAAACTGCTGCACATTATGTATACATAAATGCTTTAAAATTATGCTTTTTTTTTGTAATCAAGCGTTTAATAGCTTGTGAACGATTTTGTAAACTTAAGATAACTTAAGGATGAAAATCCGATTGAATGATCATTTGTTGAACGTTCATTCCATCGTGCTCGTCTCTCTAGGGTATTACTGCAGTAAAAAAGTAAATCGTTTAATCCTTTCTTCATAATTTTCTTATTATTAGGTGAGTATTAAGAAGGAGCAGTACATTCCATGCCTGTTAATCATGAGCGTATCGAGAAAGTGGGATCTGTTCCACCCTTCTTAATTTTGGAAACTAATTTAGAATTTCTGAAAATTCTTAAAACTATACTTAGAAAGTTGGTTTATTATTATTAAAAATCTATCATTATAAAATATATAGCCTATCGACTATTAAATATATTTGAGCAATACTTATCGCCACATCCTTTGGAAACTAATATAAAAATTCTAAAAATGTTTATAACTTAAAAACTGTGAATATGATGAAGTTGGAATTGTTCTTGAAGATAGAGACACGGCAATATATTCTATGAATTCTTTGAGAAGAGAACTAAAGGAGATGATATCTTATAGTAAAGCATATGAATGACAGTATAGCCAACAATTTGATGAATCTTACGTTGTATCTATCAGCCAATAACAACAACTAATGACTTAACGTTTTTTTATTTTTTATAATTCAGAATCAAGCAAAGCGTACAATACATTTTTAAATCCTAATACGTGATTTAGTCCGTAAGTTAGGTGCCTTTATATGCTCTCTGATTAAAAAAACACAATTCATATCATTACATATTTCTTGTTAAATCGAAAAAACCTATGAGTTATTTTTCTGATTTCACTCTGAGAAGAACTTCTCTAAAGTGTTCTGAATGGAATGCCATAAATCCAAGTATTTCATCTTAATTTTAATCATTTTCTTTAATTCTTCTATGGCGGCAACTATATCTTTTTCTTTCCATATGGCAAGTGGGTACATATTTCTGTGGCATATAGTGAATCTAGAATATACATACATATATTATACCTAAAAAATATGCCTAAATATGCTCCTCCTACATAAGATAGGGGGTGTCGGACAGTTTAAAACCCGCGGAAATTGCGTGGTCTAATTTATGTATGACCCCTCGCTGGTATTTTCGAAAACTGAAATTTTTCTGCCGCAATTATTTGTGTATTTCCCACATAATGTATTTTAGAACATTTTTAAACTGTAAAGGTTAAGTTTAAAAAAAAAATGGATTCTCAAGTAATAGTAGAAAGTAAATATTTAAATTATAAAATAAAATCTATAAATTAGCTTTGGGAGCTTTATATACACAACAAAATCATCCTCATGTTGTTTTACAATTAATAAATGTAGTATTCGTGTAATTTTAAGCACTCCAACCCTTTGCAGAATTGCAATCAATTTATATTAGCCGAATTTTTGAGGCTAAGATTTGTTGAGTCCTTCTTTATCTCTTTGGAGAATGTTATACTAAATTAGAATATTTGTTGTTTATTGTTTCATAAATTTGGATCATAAAAATTTCTTATGACCGAAATTTGAATTGTTGCATCTCCTTTTGTTCTTTCCTTAAAGGTTGAGTACTACTCGTATATATGATTTTTAATGAAATTTCCTTTTATTGTACATAAATCCTTCAAATATTTTTATATTACCGTAAGTTGTACCAAAATATCTAGATATGCATTCCAATTAGAGCTCTTAAGATGTGTTTATACCATCATATATACCAATACATATACCATTCGAATTGTATTTGAACGACTTATAATATAAAAGTATTTATTCTCCAGTATAATGAGAATATAAAATATGCATATACGCGTATCTGGTCGTAGCGTATCATTTTAATTCTGATTCTGCCCAATGTATGCACTCATTAGTCCATTTAGTTACCGCAGGTTAGCTACTTACATAGTTTTGTTGTCTGCTCAAATCTATTATAAAATTTATGAAAAGTTTCGTGCGAGGAAATCGACGTTTGTATTTTCGGCTCAATTTGGAATTGCAATATTAGACAAGGAAAACATTTCTTAATAGTCCATCATGGGACAGATCTGTTATATTTTCGATCATTTAAAAGTGCAGTGAATCTTAAGTTCCCTATCTCTGGGGAGTTTTAACCAGTTTCCCTGAAGTTTCCCCGAATATGTTTCATATGCTATATACATACATATGTAGAATTTCAATAAATAAATTTTTAAACATTTTTAAACGAACAAAATACATCCTTTAACGCCTCTCTTAAAAGTGCATTTGCTAATTTTTTGAAAGAGGAGAATACCTCCTTAAGCTGTAATAAGCGACACTCGTTCTCTACATCTTCGATTAAATTACATTCTTATCATAAATTGACCTTGCCATTAAATGAATCTAAGGGTTCTAATTTTAGGAATCCAAAGCTCTTTTGACTGCCCATGCAATTAAAGAAGAAATCTGCATCGATTGAAACACCCCCACAACCCCTAATCCCTGAAATGAAACAATGAGTCATGGGCATGGGTTTTTCTTCTTATAAGTCTGTCGCCAATAGTTGCGCTGTTGGACTCGATGCGATTCTTGGAACGACTAAGCTCCTTTTGTATACCACAATTTCTCTTAAGGCGCTGCTCCACGGGCAAGTAAATTTCCAGAAGTCGCTTGCAGAAGTGACTTGAAGAGAATATTCTCCGTGTAAAATCGACTGCAAGAAAACTTCCAGAATTTTTCATGATTCCGGAATTTACTTGCAGAATTTAAATTGCTTCTGTGGAAAAACATTGCATCCAACTTCCAGAATTATTTTCAGCACTTGCCGAGACTGGGAAGTTTTTCGTAACTTGCTGCAATTTTTGAGTTGTTCGTTGAAAATATAAGTGGAATATTTGCTGTTGGATTTTAGTTTGAGAGTGATAAGAGTGATAGGAGACATGCATAAACATGTTCGACCGTAATAAAATCACTATTTATGTTTAATGACCTGGGTTGCAGGTTTTTTTCGCGGCAAATATGTACAAAGAAAGGGATAAAAATTTGAGAGGAACTGGAACGGAAATTGAATCACTTCCATAGGGTGCGTCTTTATTTATTTACAAATTTACAATACCGGCATCCCATTATAAAATTTACCTAAAATTGTTAAAACAAACAAAATTGTTGTACTTAAGTTCATAGCAGAACATGCACATTCTTATTTAGAAATTAATAATCGTAACATTTTTCCAAATGATTTGTCAAGTTTTAAGACTTCTCTGAGAAAATCAAGCCCTGGTGCCACTTTTACTTGCCCGCACGACATTTTCCTAGTTCAAAACAAAAAACGACTTGCCGTTAAGAATGCGCCGTGGAAAGAGCTGTGCAAGTAGTTGCATAAAACAAATTGGAAGAGCTGTCAAAAGCTACTTCTAGAAGTAATCTTCCGGAAGTTTGCACGTCAGTGGAAACATCCCTGCAAGTACTTCCAGAAGTACTTCCAGAAGTTACTTGCCCGTGGACCAGCGCCTTTATGTATTTGTGTTAAAGGTTCAGTGCAAGGCGAATTTTTGGGATGATACATGGAAAAAAATGAATTCAAAATAGATGACTCCATACTTGTGTACCTTTTAGACGGCATTACTGCCTTTTGATTTGCTCTCAATTCCTACAACTAAACAACCACAAAAATTCACTAATAGTACTTTGAAAATACCCCCCTTGCTGCGTTCCTCAAAAAGGTCGCTTATGTATAGGGTTTTTACATGGCGTAGCCGTTTCTTACTTATTTTAAATTTCAAGATCAAGATGTGATCACTAGTCGATCTACTGGAATTGCAGCTAACTCTAATGGCGCTGCCTTGCTAAAATGGTGACGTTCAGTTCGTTTGCTATTTCTCTCTCGTTTAGCTTACACGATATACATAGCATTTCTTTACGGTTTATATTTAAAGGTTCAGTCTAATGCCTCGGTTTGTATGGAAGTTGATGCCCCTGATGTGCCTGCTGCGAATGTAATGCTTTATCGTTAGTCTTGTATGAAAATGTCAAAAGTGTCAAACAAATCATTAGGTGTGGACGGCAAAATTTGAATGTATTGCATGAACTAAATGAGATTTGACCAACTAGTAAAAAAAAAATTTCAGACGAATTTGAAAAATTCACATGGGGGAATATCCCTCTCTTCAACAACCACTCTCGGGACCACCGTAAACAACAAATAGAATTGTATTTCTTTAATTTTTGTGCACATAGTGCAATTATTATTATATCACCAACAGTTCTTTCTTCCCGAAAACTGAGCGAAAGACTGTGCAAAAGTTTGAGTAGTAGTAGACACACAATTTGTGTCAGTCTTCTTTAACAGTCTTTTCAGATCATGGTAGACTGACGACAAAGCATTACGTGTAGACCAGGTTTATATGTATATCATGCAACGCGTTTTTCTGACTGAACTGAGGTGCGTCATAAGAAGGAAAAAACGGTTGAAAATTGTTCGGTACGGAGTTAATAATGGGGATTAATCGGGAGTCATAAACTTCAAACGGCTACATTTATCTCAGCATTGTTAACCATGTTGCTGGTTGCTAAGGAAACGTACAAATTTCAAATTGGGTATACTACATAAATTTATCCAAAAACTGGATAATCCGAATCAATAGCTGTTTGGTGATTTCATACGGGAATTTGTTATATCTCGGAAAACGAGAATCAATTAACCGCGAACAAGTTAAAAACTTTGTGACTATATCGCGTGTTTGGAACCATTATTTCTAAATATATTACCTATCAGAATATTCGTGAAAGTGCACTAAATCGAATGAGATATCATCAAATATGTATTATAAATAACCACTTTGACATCATTGCATTGACTAATCATTTCTTCTCGGAATAATTTACCGACAGCAATTATTTTGTCTTTAGAAGAGACCGTTGCCCAGCTGCTATCGGTCGATCCTGCGGAGATGGCTTGCTGATTGCAGTCAAATCGACGCTTATTGTTAAAATTGCTACTGTATTCAATAATTTTTAAATTGAAACTGTATTCGATAATTTTTAAATTGAAAAATTGCGAATCAAGTTTGCCTTCTGTGTGATTCAATTATTTATCGAAGCTGTATGCAGACGTATATTAAATTTATTTATTATTCCTTGCAAAGTTTTGTTCTCTTTTTGGATAAATTCTTGTGATTGAAATGCCTGAAGGAAACGAACAAGGCGAAATGAAGCAGCCAAAGGTGGAGCGTATTGACTGGAGGTTTCCAACCACGCGAAGACATACTGGAATTACACGCCAAGAGTACAGGGAGATGTTGCAGTCGTGGGTCCTCCGAGCGAACATTCACCACGGCGCCATTGCTCTTTTCCCGTTTTATATGAGGGCCCAATATCCCCAGCTTTTTCAAGCACATCCAGAACCGCACGTGGTGCTCCGTTCGGTTGAAGACAACCGAATCACTTTGTCAGATTTTGCTGAGTTCATGACTTCTCTTCTTATTATAATCCTTTTCATTTTTCTTTGCTGTGAATTGTTAGACATGATCTTGTAAATAATTTCGGTTATGAATTAATTATACTTCTAAATTAAAATTTCCGCAATTAAATTTTATTGGGATCATAATAATTTTGAAAATTTGAATATAACAAAAGGGGCATTGAAATATGTAGCCGTGTCATGGGTTAAAATGACCTTCAAGGGTCATTTAGAGGCTTAATTACTTTTCAGTTAGAAAATCATGAACAATGATGATCGTGACCTTGACTTTTAAAGTAAATAGCGTTATGGTTCAAAATTACCTCCAGAGTTCATTCAGGTGTTAAGTATTTTTGTAAGAAACTTCGATTATTGCCGGCGTCTGTTGTATGCAGGAAAAAATTTCAATTTTTTAGAGAGAGATGAAATTTAAGGTAAGTTTTGACATTGGAGTATTGTATTGGTAGGAGTATTCTTTTAAAAATTTGGCTTTATAAAAAATAATAATAATAATAAATCAATTTCCATAATTTCACAAAAATATAATAATAGATGTTCGAAAACATCACCATCGACTTGTATGCACAGCTGTAGCCGACGATGAAACAAAAAGAAAAACTTGACACCTGAATGACCTCTGGAGGTAATTTGGATCCATGACGTGAATTTTCATGGTCTTTCCGAATCCGAGGTCCAAAAAAGGCGTTTCCATTTAAAAAAATTAAGTTGACTTTCTAAAGACATTCAAGGTTAAGGTGAAGGTCACCATTGGTTGCCCCTACAACTTTTGTCTGGGTGAATTTGAACTAAATTACTTTTTGGTATATTAGCCTTTCCCGTGCAGAGTCTAGCGTTTCTCATAGACAAGTCCTGAAAGGATATTTCAAGCGTCTCCCTGAGTAATAATTGAAATGCTTCATGGGAGACTGAGTCGCGAGTCTCTCGTTAACTTTGGGATACTAAAAATTTGTATCTCGGGTGGCATCATCGCATTTCTCGAGCTCCAAATTATTGTCTAAAAATAGTCTAAGGAAAAATGAAGTGAAAAAGATGTTATTCGTCTTAAAGAAAAAAAAAATATATGAAATGATCATTCTAAATAAATACAAATTAGAGATAGAAAACTGATTTTACAAGCTTTCTAAGTGATGTTCTATGTTTTAAATTCCATATTTTATATTTAAGAAATAAGCCAAGATACTTAGTAAATTAAGTATTATTAAGGAGCTCATTGCAAATCGAATGGTATATGATGCAGGTGTATTAACTGCATAAGAAATATTTAACCGCCAAGATATACATATGTTTGCAAAATAAGTTATTTGAATATTATATTTTTACATTATATTATTACTATCATAAGCTTACCGTTGCATAATTTTCATTAAATTTTTAAAAATTAATTACAATAAGAAGGCATAAATTTTAAGTGAATAATAGAATATATCGCAGTCGCTCTATCTGGCAGTATCTACGTTCTGTGCCGAATTTTAATAGGATTTTATCCATTTTGCTTTTTCCTATTATTACTAAAAAAGTGTGTTATTCGGGAAGGAAACTTCTATTATAGAAACTCATTAGATGTGTCTGTGGACACATTAATCTCCAAACCAAAATTTTGTCTCTTAATTCTTGGAGCATCACGAGTGATTATTTAGTGACTTTGAAGAAACCCCATCAAAGGATTTGAGGCTACATTTGTGTATTTTGTACATTCAATTGCTGGTATTTATTTAGACGTTATAAAGACTGAAAGTTAATTCATTTTCAGTAAATTATTACTTTAATTGCTTCTTAACAACGTAATGAGACCAACATTATTCATATAAAAATAGGAAGTTTTTGAGGACTCCAACTGGAGCCAGATAATGCAATACTAAAATATGTTTATAGAATAAAACTGTGCCAAATGAATGCCTAATTGTGTCAGCTTATATTTTCGGGTATTTAGGTATACTATATATGTCCGAAGTCTGCATTGCGAAACCAACATGAGCACAATTCAAATTAATTGATTGAAAAAAATATATAGGTAATGTATATTATAAAAAAATAATTCAAAAAAAATTTATATAAATATACATATACGTAGGTACTTAATACTTTGAAGTATTTATGAATTTCCCTTTAACTTATTAAATTTGGGCCGAACAAAAATAATTGTCAGTCCTAACCAATAATAAAAAGCTCAAGTTTTAAAAATTTTTTTGATCAACGTATTTTCCTTTTTCACAATTTTAAGAAACTGTAAATACTTAAAATGAATTTAAAAAGGAAACCTCCGGTTTTTTCTACATTATGATTTTCTTAATATTACTTTAGCTTTTAGTGAAAGTGGATAATTATAACTATTTGTTTTGTTTTTTCATAACTGCGAGTTTGGTGTTCACTTATAACAAACATTTTGGAATGAAATTCAGTAAAATTAGATTTGTTGATTGTATAAGAATTTGATAACTGGACCACTTTTGAAAACTTGAGAACAAATATTTTATTATTTCAATTATAATCATTGATTTGGTTGTAAATTTTTATTTTAAAAAATTAAATATATTTAATTTTCCGTACATTGTGGATACATGTGCGTGGCTGTTTAACCCTACGAATTAACTTCTGCCACTTTAAACTCTTACAAAATTTCTACTTTCCTCATTTTCATTTCTCTAATATTTCTCTACTTTTATCCTTAGCCAAAAATATTGTTTCCTCTCCTAGTGTATTTCATAGAAAGTATATATGTATATGGAATCAATAACCGATCGAAAGCTTTTGTTAAAGTAATAACAAAACCTTGTGCTAAAACATTTACTACCGAAAAAATTGTTGGGAATGGGCACTAAGCGATACGACCAGGCAGGTGTGCTGTAGAAATCCTCGAACAATTTTTAAAATTTACGATCTCCGGGGAGAAGCAGCCAAGTTGTGTTGCAATTTGTATTTATTGTCAGGTCTAAAAAAAAAAAACAATATTACAATATGCTGGGTGCTTCTCTTTCAACTTTCCTCTTGAAATGAATTTGCTTGCCCTCAATGAGAACGCTTGTATATTTAATGTTCATTTCAGAGAATTGCTCGGAGTTCAATATTCTTTTTGATTTTCTTCAAAATAATTTTCCTTCTATTACAATTTTTCTTCTATTACAATTTAGTAAAATAAACTAATTCATTTTATATACCGCCTACACCCCCTTTAATAGTTATAATAATTACTAATAGTCCAAAAAAAGTTAGACCTCCAATTATATTTGGGTTTCCCTGGTTATCATTTTTATTAAACCCATTAATTTGAGTTTTTAATATTCAGCTTTATTTGTTGTATATATTTGTATATATTTTGTTGTCCTCATATCCTGCTATTCGCTATAGTTAAGTATGTATGTATGTTGTAAATATAATTAAAAAATTGCTTCTGTATATCGCCCTATATGTTATTGGATTAGGATGTAATTAATATAGTTGTCTCTTGGCATGTTTTTCCAATTATAAGCATATGTGTAGTAGATATTTGTATTAGTTCAATATTAATATGTAACATTTTCGTATTCATAGCAAAAATAATGTGCTCAATTGCATAAGTGAGCATGCTTCCCTTCTGTCTCTTTATTTAGAACCGTACAAAAACTACTCAGTGGATTTTATTTGTTGTTCTACGTTATTTGTTGATAATTAGGTAAAATACACTTTAGGTTAAACCACACAAAAAGAAACAATTTAGATAAAATTGATAAGGTTTTACTTTGAAACTTTTTTTTCTAAACAAAGATCTTGTGCAGAGGAATGACCTTATTAGAACTGTTCATATAAAGAATACCATCATTTGCACAATTAACACAATGTATTTAGGTATGTTACATTTTATGTTAAAATTTATTTTGTCATTTTTCTGTAATGTACTTACGAAAAAAAAAAATATACAATCCGCTTTTCATTTTATAAAAATTCACATTTTAACATTACGAACAAAAGGCTTTATAAAAATAAATTAAGATACATACGATGAATTAATGCAAAATAAAATCATAGAATCTGCTGACGATTGAGATCTTCTATTCACAAAATTCATTTAGACAGCTAAAAGTATTATGATTTACCATTATTTAAATCATATTATAAAGGTGATAGACGTTATCGATATACATATATGTGTTGAATCGCTGAAACGATTTGATTATTTATACTGGGTGCCCCATTTAACCTGACAAATTAAAATAACTCGAAAAAATGCATCATACAAAAGAATTGTCCCAGACAAAAGATAAAAATCTCTTTCCAAAAATTGTCTGATTTTAGGACAGACCTACATACTATATCCTCCTTGGAAATATTGATTTTTTTCTGGACAATATTTTTGTATGATGGGTTTATTTCAAGTTATTTTTATATTTCCGGCTAAAAGGGTCATCCCGTATTTCTTAGACTACATACATGAATATACTTTTAAATGTAACAATAATTGGTGCACGAAAATTTTAAAATAGTCCAGTAACTCTTTTAGGTATACCCGAGTTGAGCGTTGCTCCGACCGAAATGGATAACTCTTTTTGTCACAAATGTTACTTTCAATTAGGTGCGGTCGAAGCCCATTACCATAAAGAAATTTCGCCAAGTTTTCCTTTTTTTGTTATTCGTCATCTCTCTTATTATTTATGATAATGTCATAATTTTTGAGGGCTACTTCACAATTATGAGCCAGTGTCGATTCGGTGCCGTTTAGTTTACATTGATTACAACGAACATAGGTCCGTTTTGTGAATGTTGTTCATAATCGAAGTTCTCTTGTTAGTCATTGTGATCAAGTATAATTGTTTGCTTGGTTTAATAACAATTTTGTCGTTAACGAGCTTACGAAAAACAACAAGAATTTATTATTATTTGGGATGTAATTGTATAATGGTTAAATTCGAAGTATATTTCAGATCGTCTCCTAGTAAGGGAAAAGTGGTATGATCCGGATTGATAGCGTAACAACACAATTACCTATCTGCACACTCAGAAAAATGTCACCGCTTAGATTAACTCGTAACAACAGCCAAATCCAAAAATTTTAATTTAAATCTTCAAAAGGTCTATTACTATTTTACTTCCAAGTGTTTAGTATAACTCTATTACTATATGTAAAGATAATCTAGCTAGGTTTTTTTCCTAATCCTGGTGCTGGTTAATACAAAACTGGTAGCAAGATTCCCGGTAATGTTTACATATAATATAGTGTAAAAACATGCACGTGAAAGGAATGCTGAACAGTTCTCAATATGATCCTCTCTTGACATAAAAGTTTAGGTATACCTACATTCTACATATAATTTATAAAATCATAATCGAAATTCTATCCACAAGTATCCTTTTTCAAATTAATCCAAAATCAATATTTCCGTTTTCGAAAATAAAGGAAAAATTGAAAAACTTAATTTTTTAATAAATTTGAGAAGATATAATATTTTTTCTAAAATTCTTCGGTGGAATTTGATTTGATAATAAAATATCCACAAAATTTAATTTGAATAATTAAAAACAGTCCGGTAAGACAGTGTTTCGATTTGATGGTGAATCACCCATTGTATCTTAATAAAATACTAGTTGGCGTTGAGTAACTTAAGGAATAAGTTTCAAAACGAAACCACTTTCAAAGTTGTTGCACTTAAAAACTGCGTATTTTCAAATTTAAATAATGACAAAGAACTGATGAACGCCTCTTTTTGATAGAATTTATAATTAAAAATTAGTCAAAATTAAATTCAATTTGGTGTTTCTTCACGGATTTTGATGAAACGTTGTAGGAGTAGGTATTTATTTCGAGATCAGAAAGTACTAAATATGCAAACGTTTGTTTGTTGCTGCATTTCTCGAAATATTGAACTTCCAAATTTCCGAAAGATATATTTTTCTGCTGTAGTTTTAACATATTGCCATGTGTGTGAAGTTAGCCCTGCTTATTTTCGATTTTGGAAAAAAAGTTATTTTCCGTCGGTCGATCCTGCGGAGATGGCTTGCTGATTGCAGTCAAATCGACGCTTATTGTTAAAATTGCTACCAACTGTATTCGATAATTTTAAATTGAAAAATTGCGAATCAAGTTTGCCTGCTGCGTGATTCAATTATTTATCGAAGCTGTATGCAGACGTTTATTAAATTTATTTATTATTCCGTGCAAAGTTTTGTTCTCTTTTTGGATTAATTCTTGTGATTGAAATGCCTGAAGGAAACGAACAAGGCGAAATAAAGCAGCCAAAGGTGGAGCGTATTGACTGGAGGTTTCCAACCACGCGAAGACATAATGGAATTACACGCCGTGAGTACAGGGAGATGTTGCAGGAGTGGGTCATCCGAGCGAACATTCACCACGGCGCCATTGCTCTTTTCCCGTTTTATTTAAGGGCCCAATATCCCCAGCTTTTTCAAGCACATCCAGAACCGCAAGTGGTGCTCCGTTCGGTTGAAGTCAACCGAGTCACTTTGTCAGATGTTGTTCAGTTCATTCTTTCTCTTCTCATGATAATGCATTTAATTTGCCTTTGCTGTGAATTGTTAGAAATGATCTTGTAAATAATTTCGATTATGAATTAATTATACATCCAAATTAAAATTTCCGCAATTAAGTTTTATTGGGATCATAATAATTTTGAAAATTTGAATACAACAAAAGGGGCATTGAAATATGTAGCCGTGTCATGGGTTGAAATGACCTTCAAGGGTCATTTAGAGGCTTAATTACTTTTCAGTTAGAAAATCATGACCAATGATGACCGTGACCTTGACTTTTAAAGTAAATAGCATTATGATGGGTCAAAATTACCTTTGGAGTTCATTCAGGTGTTAAGTATTTTTGTAAGAATCTTCGATTATTGCCGGCGTCTGTTCTACGCATAGGAAAAAGTTTCAATTTTTTAGAGAGAGATGAAATTTAAGGTAAGTTTTGACATTGGAGTATAGTGTTGGTAGGAGTATTCTTTTAAAAATTGCGCTTGATACAAAATAATAATAATAATAAATCAATTTCCATAATTTCACAAAAATATAATAATAGATGTTCGAAAACATCACCATCGACTTGTATGCACAGCTGTAGCCGACGATGACACAAAAAGAAAAACTTGACACCTGAATGACCTCTGGAGGTAATTTGGATCCATGGCGTTAATTTTCATGGTCTTTCCGAATCCGAGGTCCAAAAAAGGCGTTTCCATTTGAAAAAGTGAACTTGACTTTCTAAAGACATAGGAGTAGGTATTTATTTCGAGATCAGAAAGTACTAAATATGCAAACGTTTGTTTGTTGCTGCATTTCTCGAAATATTGAACTTTCAAATTTCCGAAAGATATATTTTTCTGCTGTAGTTTTAACATATAGCCATGTGTGTGAAGTTAGCCCTGCTTATTTTCGATTTTGGAAAAAAAGTTGTTTTCCGTCGCAGCGACATTCCCACTTAAGTGTTTATTTGCAATAGACTCATTATTCCAAGGCAGGCCATTCGCTGTATCTTCTGCAGTTGGATCTCGACTACCTTTTGGATATTTTTTGGCCACTATACGAGAGCTGCGTACGTGACAATCATAATGTAAAGCCAGTAAATAAATTATGGCTTTAATCCCCATATGTTTTGCCTATATGTATAAGGCGACGAATCGCATAGAGAGAAAATGTTGCTCTTTCTGTCACTTTAGGTTTAGACAAATGAAAGTTCCAAGGGAGCATAATATGTATCTATGATTGCTTCGAGATGTTTTGCTTAATTTGAGAAAGGCATTTCCGAATAGGAGGTTTTAACATTAGTTTCTTCCTCCTCGTGAACGGAACAATTGTTGTTTTAGTATACGATTGATGTTCGCTGATTCTAGATAGGGCAGTCTGCATTAGATCTGAGTTGACCTGATCATGCTTTCCCCGAATTGCAATTATTATGTCATCCGCGTATCCCTGCACATTGAAACCAATTCGGGTTAAATCCACGGGAAGGTCATCAATCATAATCGACTAAAGAAGCGGCGATAAGACCCGCCCTTTTGAGCATGCTTTAGCCGCTTTGAAAGTAATTTTACATGTGCCTAGTGTGGAGGTTATAATCGATTTTGATTAAACTTGACTAACATACATATTATCCATGGTAATGTCCTTTAGTTATGTTCGCAAGTCGGGTGAATTGGTCAAGGGGGTGAGGATTTCAGCATTACAATCCTGTATATAAAAATCATTTTTACCATATTGAAAACTACCTCTTATTTCTGGCTGCCGCCGAAAGGTCTTTTTGTTTTTATCTGTAAAGATGACCCAAAGACGAAACAATGTATCTATTATTTGAACAAACACCTGAATTTCATTAATTGGAGAGATCTGCGGAAAGCACGCCAATATTTTCATACAAGAAATTTTGGAAGACGCGCTGCTTGATCGTAGGGAACCGTAAAATTAGTCTTTCCTTAATATTGAATAAATAGCTTCGAAATCTTGGAAGTTCTTAGACATTTGTAAGTTAGTTATAGTTATCAATTTTTACGCATTTTAATTACTTTTAAATTAAGAAAAGTTATGGTCGTCTATAATAATGCAACACTCATTTTCCACGTTACTATTACTTCTTATCGAATTATTCCAAAAGTTTGTGGGTAATAGTAAGAGGGACAAAGTGTTTTGGCATCACACCGTTTTCTCTGTCTTCCACAGATGGGCAAAGATTGCCTTCGCTGCGGATTAATTTAAATAAAGTACCTAAATATAATTCTTAAATTAAGAATAAATCTTCTTACATCGGTACAATCACTTCGAGCACTGTCTGATACTCGCATAATATATTAAGTACATATTATATGTATATATTTTGACGTTCGATCTGTGGCACTGCACTGAATGGGCTAATTCAAATTTTTGAGTCACTTCTGCATTAGGGCCAGAGAGAGGTCGAATCGAGACATCCTCGTAAGTAAGTGAAGATTAGGCCTTCACCGTTCAATATGTCGATGCTTGGTTAATTAAAAAATTCTTATGGATTAACGTCGATTTCGGATGGCGACCTAAATGAGATTGAAGTGCATTGCACGCGACCTTAATGTTGCCTGTAATATGAATTGAATATGTTCGTTTTAAACAATGTAATCGTATACAGACGGGAGAGGGACTAGTGAGAGATCGAACCGAGACTGACTTATAAGTAGAACTAGACTTTAAAGTAAAACAGACCAATTTCTTCAAACACATTGATCATATACATAATATTTTAACCCTTAAACGGTATCATCTAGTCGATGAGTTTTAACAAAAATATATTTAATCATATTTATTGGATTCAAAAATACAATTAAGCATTTTTTTAATATTCAATGTAACATCAAAGCAAGAAACAATTGCGTTTAGTGGATTTAAAGTTACTATACTAAATTTGAATTTGAAATTCTAAAATATCATCAAAACTTTTGTGCATGAAAAGTACTATTTACACTCTAAAAGTATCTAAATCAATATCGACAGCAACTAATTCCAATTCAAGTGAAACTAATTTAAAATCATGTACAACCCAATCAAAAATAACCAAAGCTTTTTAAAAAATTTAATAGCTATTTGACATTCAATTACAATTTCAATTTGTATAATAACCATGTCCATTTTAAACGCAACTTTTGAAATCCGAATCGAAACTTAATCAATTTCAATAAAAACTTATTCAATTTAAATAACAACTTATTGGATTTCAATAGCAATCGTATAGGCTTACCTATAATTTACCTATATTTTATAATATATACCTATAATTTATATATGGAAAAGTGTTCTTTAACTGTAAAAACTTAATTAATATACAACTCAATGTAAATTGTACAGAGAAACTTACAAATTTTAATAGTATGCAAATAAATCAACGATTGGCTTACCATTTCCAGTACGTGCTAGTTGCAATAATTATGTAATGAATATGTTGGTAAAGTTGTCATCTTGCAGCAAGTGAGCGGTTAGGTTAACATCAATAGGAAAAGGACTATTATTGGATATTATATATTTATTAGCTGAGTAGCCCTGTTTCACTCGGTGTATCATAAATACTTCTAAACTGTTAAATTTTGGTACATCACAATACAATACATAGAACCTTCCAAAATGCATTTTGCTACGACGGTCTACATTCTAATTTATTTTTTCATGATATAACTTTAAATCGTGGCAAATTTCGTCTTCATATTGGGCCCACTATTTCGATTTTAAAATTTTCGAAGCGGATTCGTAATCAGTATCTATCTTCAAAAACTCCAAATACCAATATTCATTTCAATCCGTACAAATTTACAATTTTTGGCCGCCATCTTAAGTCCGTCATTTTGAAACTCTTATTTTTATGTCTATGAAAATATATCTATGTATGTACTATATGTTAAGTAGATGGATGTAATACTTTCAAATAAAAAATGAAAAATATGTATCCAACCATTTCGACATTGTTATGAGCAAAAAAACATAAATGAACAAATAAACTTTCGAGTTTGCCATATTTTATCCGTTAGTTTGAATTTTTAAATTTCGGTAGTAAATTCGCAATTAGGTCTCCCCAAAATATATAAATACCAGTTTTCATGTCAATCCGGCAGGCAAGCAGTTGGATTGAATATTTTTAAGTGCTTGCAGTTAAGAAATTGAAATTGAAATTAAATAAGTCCTTATTGAAATTGGGTAAGTTGTTACTGGGATTGAAATATTTGCTATTAAAATTAAAATGTTTGTAATTGAACTTGAAACAGGTATGACATTTTTGAAAAGGTTGTGGTGTTCTTGATGAGGTTGTATGTATACATGATTTTGAATTAATTTTAGTTGATTCGGAATTATTTGCTCTTGATGTTGATTTGGTTGCTTTTGAAGTGTAAATGGCATACAATTTGTGAAAATCTGTTTACCTGGCTTACCATTTGCGATAGACGATAAACATATAGACCAAACGAAGTTATTTAATGAATTAATGAAAGAGTTTATTAATTGGAATGAATATCCCTTTTTTCTGGAATAGGTAATCGTCAATTAGTATTTTGATATACCTCCAAAACGTTTGAAATTGATTCGTTATTCCACGCACTCAATTGTACAAATTTATACCCTGGTCACACATCACGTCTTAATCAATAATTAGTTCTAATTATTTATTATCTCAACTAATTTTGAACATTATACCTTCATAATCTTCTAAAAACTCATGATAATGATTTCGCTTAGTGCTTGTCATTTGTGGATGATCATCATCTCGCTCTCAAGAGAATGTGTGATTTTTGTACTAAATAATTTATTACATTACATTTTTACCCAAGAGTTAATCAGTTGACTCAAATGTCCAATTCTTTTAGTTTAATTTTTAATAATGTTAATTGTACAACATACAGCATATTTGAAGAGGTCGCGAGTCCTGCTGTAATTATAATTTGTCCTTGTTCTTATAAATTAGCAATAAGAAATCGTAACAAAAGCTGATAAAATTTGACAGTTGTTAACCATAGAGTTTGGGTTAATTGGATAAACTGCCTGTGCGTGAATTCTTAATTGTTTAATTAGAGAAATTGTTTAACATAATCGCTTAGCATTAAGGGCACAGTGTGTTCAGGATATTAAACTCAACAATTGATTACTAAAACGTTTGCGCAGTCGACAACGTACCAGATTTAGAATTTCGCTCATGCCGCTCGTTTCCTTTGACTGATGACCAAAAAACCGACCTGAAGCCGAGCGCCTTGTGTTTTTTGTTACAAAACTATGTAAATCTTTCAAAAAATTGCCAAAAAGTGGAACATGAATCTTCTCCTTAAAAGGTAGGCAGGAAAATGAAATAAATACCAACAAAGCATCGTAAAAATTCTATTTAAATATTTATAATGTATAAACTAGGCCTAATTGCTATGCTTCAACAAAAGGAAACAATTAAAAAAGTGCTCGGACTGTTTGAGTGGAGGATCGTGTACTCCATAATGGTGGTTGACCCAGGAGAGAATGGTGATAATGGGCGGGGATGAACCACAAAAGTAATAAATTTAACGCTGTGTGTCCTATAGACGAACTTGTTTATTATTTATAAATAATTTAAAATATCTTTAATTCGTAATATTTATAACTGACTGATATAAGCATACATACACAATACAGGGTTTGCCAAAAGTTTTGCCAATTTTAAAGTATGTAACTGTAATAAGTATAGGTATCAGTAAATCAAACTCATCTAGCGATGGAAATTTTTTAAAGTATTATACTTTTAACAATCTAAAATTACAATAAATGATCAAAATTACCTCCCTCAGCTTCAATGAAATTTAGGAAAGAGTTTTGGTAGTAATAATGGTGCGCACTCCATTGTAATTTCCAGCACGCATAAACGCCACTTTCAATGCTTCTATGGTATTTTACTTCTTCAACATGAACCATATTGAATAAATCGAGTTCAAATACAGCCTTTCAACAGGGAAACAGCTCTTCACTATTGCATATTCTACGTTGATGCGTTCATTATTGCATATTTTACGTTGATGCGTTCGTTAGTATGCAAACACAGTGGAAGCATTTTAGCCACTTCCTATATAACCACCTTCAACCGACTTTGAGTTTGCGTACTGAGATCAGCCGTGCTTTGAACTTTGCAAAATACTCGTATGTATCTTCGTCATTTGATTATGACTTAATTGTCCTAGATTCGGTAATTAGTAATATTAATAGAGAAAAAAAATTAGTATTCATTCCTGTAAATGAGGAACGAAAACATTACGAAGAATATAACTTGTATTTCTTTAATAAATTAAAAAACCATCATTAGAGATTTTTTCAGTATACTCGCACATGAACTTTGATTCCATTTTATACGATTCCACACAACAAATGCATATTCAAGTGATAACATTATCAGTGAAATGTAAATGAGTTGCAAAAGTTTTTAGTATGTCCCTTCATGAAACCCAGATTTCTAAAAGCCTTTGCTACATATAATATAATTTATGTAGGTATTATGACTAGTGAAAGAGAGCTTGAAATCGAGCATAACACCAAGATCACGCAATTCAGTTACTCTTAACAACAGTAGAGTTGTAGAGTCATTCGGACATCTTAACTTTATGGTGAGTTTCATATATCATCTACAAATCGCACACCATTTCGGCATATGTAGATACTGC
Organism: Machimus atricapillus; assembly: GCA_933228815.1. Lineage (NCBI taxonomy): Eukaryota > Metazoa > Arthropoda > Insecta > Diptera > Asilidae > Machimus > Machimus atricapillus. Next base: position 13,753,667 of record OW121785.1, read on the forward strand.
AGAAACAATATCGTTTATAATAGTACAAAAAGCAAGGGACTCAGGTGACTACCTTGAGGCACACCAAAGGTCGCTAGAAATATATTTGATTCTTGGTTTTATATTTTAACTTTCAATGGACGATTGGAAATAAATGACGATGTCCATTTAAGGATATCCATTCCAACGCCAATTACTTTTAATTTTGTTGGAAGAATAAAATGATTTACACGATCAAATGCTCCTTCAAACTTAATACTAACCATATCAATTTGGTACCTAGTTTCGATCGCTGGAATAGCATATATGTATGTACAAGAATAATAAAGCTTTGGTCTATATATTTTTGCATTTTTAAAGCGGAAAACCGACTAGAAAGAACTAAATTGAGTTTTTATTCCAGTAAACTGATCGGTACTTACTGTGTTTTCGGTACTTATTGTGTTTTTTTTGAAGTTCGCATTGATGACGACTATCGGAAAGGAGGTAACCTGCTTATCTACTGTTGTTTGCACCCTAAGCTGAATAACTTTTCGGAAAATAATACAGCGCAAAGACGCACGCCTTAATGATTAATTTACGAATTTCACCACATTTCTATTCTCTCTTTTAATTCTCTCATCCGGAAAAATTTAGCTATTTTTCAAATTTTTTTTGGAGAAATTTATAATCTAATTTTCTGTGCTCGTTTATTTCTCTCTCAAGGGGAACCACTCAATTTTCCTGCCGGATAGCTTTCTCCTTTCGGCCAAATATACCTACTTATTTAGTAATCCCATGTGGCTTTGTTTATTAATTCATTATTATTAAATTTGATTATTAATAAATTATATACACATTACTTTTTATAAAACTAATCGTTCGTGATTTATGTAATCAGTTCGTTGCGAGTATAGGATCCCAGTAGGAAATGCGATCATCCTACGATTAATGGGATGTAAGGAATGTTCGCATTTTCATGTCCTACGAGGAGAGGATCGTTTCTCTTTTTTTGGTAACACAAGATCAATAGGAGAGGCAGATTCAAAGGAGTTCTGCGAAGTGAGTAAAATCGGAGCGCATGGTTTCACCTATAAAATTAGTAATAATAGAGGTCTCGTTTTAAGTTCCGAAGTGAGCAAAAACGATGAACACGGTTTCACCTCCAAAATGAAAAACAAATTGTGTATCTTATTTACCTGTAACGTATCAAAAGAAAAGTGTTTGCTTTCAAATCTGAAATGATTAGCAAAATATGTAGGTTTCAAAATCAACTGAAAATTGAACTTTTTTGGCTCTGAACTTTTTATATAACATAAGTCATTAATATTATGCATAGGATATGCACAATAAAAGTCAACCAAACGCAACGAAAGGATCAGACTGCGTCGATATGACTTACAAGAACTTGCTCAGAATATAATTTGTATTCTTCTCCTCAGTTTTGCTCTTTTGGTATGTATATGTTTCTTGGAGAAATGTGAGAAACAATACAATTTTATGTGCTATTTTATTCATCCCTGAAGGAGCACTCCTCACTTTTCCTACTGGGATGATAAACATGGCTGACGAGCGTGACACGAGTGACGAATCTATGAACTCAGATATCAATATACATATGACCGCTTTTAAATTTAGGTATTATTAAATAATATTTTGAATTGACGTTTCAATTTAAGGACCTCGATAGCTTAGTGCTGTGGTATATGTTACCGAGATCGTGGATTCAATTCTCAACTGTCCCTAGTGGGTGATTTTGGGCATCCATGTGTAATAATAATTATTAATAAAATAAAACTATGATACTTCCTTATTATCTTACGTTAAAAAAACTTACAATTTTATTAATTGTTATTTCAAATCTGAATTATGTGAAATTGTCCGCTAATATTATGGAGAAATAATTTTTTCCTTGTTAGTAATTTCGTACAATACATACCAGGACTTTCTGCATGAAAACGAAATGACATTGTAAATTCTAGAGACTAGTTTGATGCACTGTTTTCCTTATTTTGTTTTAGCTTAAAATATAAATAATTTCCAGTTTTACACCTACTACACCAGTTCAAAATAATTATAGCGTTATCGCTCACTCGTCACTTTATGTTAAAATACCGACTTGAATCAATAATACGAATATACGAAAAGAAAGTTTCTTTTACTTCGATTTTTTTTATATGTATGTATATACGACACAATGTATATATATGCGGTCAATAAATGTTATAGTTATTTTTGCTTAGTGTTCACGCTTCGTGCAGACACACCATATATGTATGTATGCATTTATAAATCGTTTTTAATCGCCGCTTTTATTTAGCTAATTACTCTACTAAAAACAGTGCTGTTAACCTAAACTCATAAAACACATCTATCAACATTTTTTTAGAAAAGCGGAATGTATTAAAATGAAGTTCAATTTCGGCCAAATAAACTTATGCAATTACGCAAAACTTTGCACATTTTAACAGGATACCCAAGAAGACAGTCATCGTACCATTAATTTTTAATACAGTAATTAATTGTTCAAGTACAAGTAAAATATAGAACATTATTAAAAATTTTCATTAAATTGTTATACCATTACTATTTGAACTCATATTTGAAGGATTGCCAACTTCTTTTACTTTTTAAGTATACTTTAAATAAAAATGAGTTAAAAATTCAATTACTTTTTTGATGATAATATTAAAATATTGGTTTCTAATATAAAAAGGCCTTTTGAAGAAAATATATGGCTCTCGAATTGTTCCATTAAAATGAATATGAGTTCAAATAATTGTTCATATTATACACAAAATTTACAAATCTTGTTTTGAAAGCATTTTGTAATTTAGTTGTACCAGAATATGTATACAATAGTTTTAAAATTTGAAGTATGATACCTGAGTTAAAATTGGTTGTTAAGAGTTTATCTGAACTAGTTAGAATTTATTAAATTTAGATTATTTTATTTTTGCATATGCAGTATATTATATTTTTAAAGATAAGGCATTTTACAAATTTGGTATTTATATAAAACTTTATAATTTACACAAGGCTCCCTTTGTCTAAATTTTTATTTGTAACTAGAATCCTTCTTCCAATCCAGTTTATTTTAATTACGTATTGACAGATTTATAATTATTTCATTTTCCTGTGATCGTCCATTGTCTTCATGGAAAACAAAGTATATTTAGACCTACATTGCGAGTATTTTGAAATACTTTTGCATAATGATGCCTTGTCATTTATATGTCCTTTCAGAATTTTGTTTAAAATGTAATCGAAAAGGACATAAAGGAATTGAGCCTTTAAACAAATGTCGACTGCAGACCCGACTGTTCTAATATTTTAGTACATGTATATTATATGTTCTTTTTGTTGTTGATAATGGTTTCGCATTTTCAATTTAAAATATTAAACTATAAATATTTTTAATATTAAAGAAAAACTTGTGTGTTTTTGTCATAATTTTTATTTGGTAGTGGTAATATGTGCTCATTTTTTATATCATTATATATTTAAGAAGTAGAACACTATTTTTGAGTTTAAATTGAATTGATGTAGTATGTATGATCCTCACAGAAAATAGGAGGAAATTCTAAACGTGTTTTTATTGGAAAAGGGTTATTGCGCTGTATTCATTAGAATTTAAATTTTTTTGATTTGAATTTTCTTCAAAGCTGAAAATAATTACAACGTTTCGGCACGAATAGATCTGAATTAGCAATATTTAAGTTTTTCTATGAGAAATAAATCGTGTACCTGGGTTTGTTTTAGAATTACTGCGGGTATTTAAAAAAAAGTTTTTGGGAAAACTAATTTTATATGTAGCAATCATTTTTCTAAAACCTATATTCTTTAACCGTAAAATGTCCAGCAATTATGTGGCGCAGTTAATTCGCAAAAGTTTCTAAAATGAATATTACACATATAATACATATGCACATGTATATGTATATATACAGGGTGTTTTGGTAAGAACTGAACAAGGGTATGCCAATCGATTCTACATGGTCTATTGATTAACGTTTGTTCGGAAACCCCCACCTAAAATCGGTCTTTCAACCCTAAAACTTCAATTGAAAATTTGGAGGGATCGAACCTAGAAAATATTTTATAAGTTCTTTTAGAGACATCACAGGATATTGATAACGTATTAGAAAGCTAAACCCTCAAGATTTTAATAATACCGTGAAGTTCTGATTTTAAGGTGGGTCTTCGAACAAACTTTGTTAAGAAGATCATGTAGAATCAATTGGCATACCCCCGTTCAGACCTCAACAAAACACCGTGTATACATATAAGAAGAAAAGTGGGGATAAAATATGTTTTCTCATTTATTAGATAAATAAAAATCAATAATTACAATATTAACATTTCGTATTAATAACCTAAAGTAAATTAGAAAATATGTATGTATGTATCTGGGGGCACGGCAGTAAGCGTTAAGCCCATAGAGGAAGGAAAAAAAGAAAAATCCCGAAATTTAATTATAGTAAATGAAAAATACATCAAAGCATCTGAGAAAAATCAATAGAGACAGGGGTGGGCTTTAAGAAAATCAGTAGCTGACGAACAAGATATATTACCCGAGAAAAAAAGAAAGGAGGATGACCTACAAAACGAAATGAGATCCCATCAAAACCATAAAATGTAAAAAAATGCCAAGTGTCGCAACGCAGTCCTTCTTCCACTACAAAAAGTTGTGAGATCTCATGTAAAACCAAATCAGTTATATTAGTTAGTGTCTATGGAAGCACCTATTCAACAACTTTGTTATAAATTGTTATCTAATCAATTACCTAACAGCAATTGCATGGCAACATATTCTACTAATTAAAATACTGGCCGTGCAATTGCCAAGTCATTATAATTATTAGAAAAATAAAGATGTCTAATATTGATACGGTCACTATAAATGTTGATAGGTAATTGATTAGATAACAATTTATAACAAAGTTGTTGAATAGGTGCTTCCATAGACACTAACTAATATAACTGACTTGGTTTTACATGAGATCTCACAACTTTTTGTAGTGGAAGAACTGCGTTCCGCGACTTGGCATTTTTTTACATTTTATGGTTTTGATGGGATGTATATCTTTCACTGGAATAATGGACAAAAATAATTCTTAATACTACATTATAATCAAAAATACAGATTGTGCATTTGTGTAATAATGAATAATTTGAAAAATTGAAAAAAAATTCAACTACTGGCGTAAATAGTAATGACTAAATGGACACTAAACTTATTAATTATTTGAATTTAAAAACAAAATTATTTTTGATTATTCCAATTATAAGTAATGAATGCCTGAGTAATGGTGAGTAAGAAGGAATGTACTTCGTTTTCTTATTCTTATCATAATACATTATTTAAGTATTAAAGTCGCCCTGGAAATTTTGTTCGAAATATTGGATACATACAAGTATTGCAAAGAGGATGAACTAGTTGACGAGGGATGATAGAAAACAATAATTTTGACATTGGTTGATATAGGAGGATTAATTGCAATTTTAGTCGACAAATTTTCCCATTTGGAGTATTTATTTCCACTGATTCCATAATTTTCGCAGGCCGAATAAGGGCCGATATTGATACATTCAATAAAATTTTCTTATTGAAACTGGAACTATATATATTTCGACAGCAAAACAATAGGTGTCTTCACGATGTGCCGAAAACGTGGAAATCGTCGAGAATCGAGAAAACATAGTTAGACGTCAAAGAAAATTTATATGAATTTGATATTTGTCTATTTTTCGATTATTTCCACGTCTGAGGTCATGTTTTTCATCGAGAAATCGAGATTCTTCGACTGTCAATTCACGTCAGATAGCATTTCTCTTCTGTTCAGTTGATTGATTAGTTATTTTAAAATAAAGGTTAAAGATATTAAGTTAAAAAAATAAAAGATTAAAGGAATAAAAAAAATTACCAATAAAGCAAAAATTACGTTTATACGTATATATGGTGTTCAACTTCTTCGACATCAATTTTGAGGATTTCGAGAGAGACGGAAAAAGGTCGTTCACAATCTGAGCCTTTTCAATGTTTTCGATCTTCGACGATTTCCATGTTTTCGACACATCGTGAAGACACCTAATGTGTCTAGCAATTTGTTCAAGTGAGGAATTATACTTACTTAAAGTAAATTAAAATAAATTTATTTTAAAAATAAAAGGATACAAACAACTTTTGTTATAATATTTAAAACTTTTTTGAATATTTTCACTTAATTCGAAAAGGCGAACATTTTTGTCTTAAGAGCTATGTATGTATATCAATGATAGTACCGCGTTTTAAAACCTGGTGCAATACTATCTCAAGTTTTACTGTGTAAAGCGTTTATTTAAGACAATCTGGTGTTTAAGCCCATGGTGCACTGGGTCCAATTCCCGCCAAATGGATTTTAATACAAAATGGTGGTGGGGCGCGGAGAAACAGGGGTGGATTTGTGGGGTCGAGTGTGGTGTCGTTGCATAGCTTTTCATAAAATAGTTTACAAGTGTTTTCTCCTTTTTTTTTTGATTCGATGTACATACATACATATATTTCTCGAGATATTTGACTATTTCTCAACATTTTTGACACCCACAACATGCTCCTCGTACCGTACTCCTGTATCGAATTAAAGAAAAATATAATATTTTCTATAAAGATTTCCTACTTTTTACCATAGAATCCGGATCTGCAATAGAAAATAGAGGTCCGCAATTAAAATTTTAAAGTTACCTCCACCCCACTCCCAGGGAGTGTACTTAATGCAACGATGCAATATGATTTACAGCAAAACGTTAATACCCCTACTATAAGTCTTAAATTCTGAAAATATTGATTTTGGTATCTTTGTAATAAATATTACATATATACGCAGTACAAAGATAAAACAATATATTTTTTTATGCAAACTAAAAATTAACAAATCATCCTTTAAAATAATTTTTAGAGTTACTCAATGCAAATTAATACAAATTATAAACAAAGTATCTCTCTGTTGTTCCACAAATTTAATACCGCGCTATCACATAATGCGTTTATAGCTTTGCAACTCGTATTTAGGTACTTCTCTACTAAGAGGTGCCTTAGCAAAATGTATCCTGTGGTATGCTTACTTTAAACGACGATAAAAAGAGGTACTCAGTGTTAAAAAAAATACTAATTGAGAGTATCAATTTTTAAGTATTTGAGGAGTTATCATTTTCTTTATATACATTATATTTAAAAAGGGATCTGTCATATGAAGGGTACTGTTATCATCCAATACCTGTGTGGTTAATTTCAAAATTTAACAAAAAAGGTACCTACATTCCGACAAAAACATAATGAGTATGGCTGACACAATTTGCATCGAAGCGGGCGTAACTATTAGTAGGGAGCCGCATATTAAAGTAAACAGAACATAATTTCATCAAAATCATTTGTTGAGCATGAACTTAAAAAATGCAAAATGCAGTAGCTTTGTGGCGCATTGAAACAATTACTTGTTCGACTAGGGAAATAAATACAATTTAATTTACATCATTATCGCCCATTTGCTTTACATACATATAGAGTTCTTGTGTCTCTTTCACAGCACAATTTCTCATAATTTAATTAAAAGTGTCGCTAAGGGGGCTTGCATGTTTGTATTAGTTTTAAGTAATTAACATGCAAAAGGAATTTTTTACAAATAACACAGCGAATAACCTCGAATTTGTTTAAAGTGCGAACAAGATGAAAAGAAAGTTCTCCTATTTTCTGGTAGGCATTTTATTCGGAGTGAGTTAAAACCTCCATAATACATATGTATAACATTGGCTATTCAATGAAAATTGGCTTTCCTTTAACTTTTAAGGAAAACTTTGAAGACAAATCTGTCGGCACATTATACTAAAGTTTTTATTTAAATTACCACATTTGAAACAAACACTATATATTATTTTATTTTTCAGAAAGATTTTATAATAAAGTCATCAAATTAAGATAAATTCATAATCTGTTTAAAAAGAGAATTACAATTTTGATTCATAAAAGCTTATTTCTAAAGGGTGTAAATGGAGACAAATTTCAATCCCAAATCAATAATTTAAAGGTAGAGTGAGCAGATTTTGCGTGAAATGCCCCAAATACACCTATGTATGTAGGTGTATACTGCCGTCCAAACAGAGAATACCTGACTTGACAAATTATCAGTTTTCCGTATAACTGTTCTTTTACTAATTATATGTCTGCACCGGCTAGCTAGTTCGCTACTGACTGTCTCGTCAGTATTGACCTCTGATCGCGGTAACCGAGCTCGATTTCTTCAAGGGGACAGATTCGCGTAAATCCATGTTTTTTTGGTAATTGTTAATAAAAACTTGAAAAACTTAGATACAATAACAGTGATTATTTCGAAAAACATAAGTTTTGAACTGTTTGTAAAAAAAGCTCGAAATCTCTCAAAATGGCGGCACCACAGCTGTTCGAAGTCGGCCCCTTGAGTTTTCGCTGTGCAGGCTACAGGTCGCAATTTCAATTCTGAAAAATCAAAAAAAATGTTTGTCGTACAAAAATATAATTAACCCTTGGCGCGACGAAGCTCAAATCGAAAATTGTTTTTTTTAGACAATTTTTTCGACAAATTGACTTTTTTTGTTGAAACAATTGCAAATAAACAATATGTAAATTTTTTTTCCGAAAGAAACGCTTCCTCAAGCCAAGCGAAATTAGATTTCAAAAATTTTAAGACGTGAATTATTTAAATCGGTACAGAATTTATGGACCTAGGCTGCACACGCGAATTAATCGCGTTTAAAATTTTCGATAAGATACCTATTTGATATATTGATTAAGTTAAGATTATATTTTTAAATACCTCATAGAAGCACTTCGAATTGGGGTTTAAAACTTTCAGAGCATATTTTTGAGATACCAAACTATATTTTAGAGGAAAAGAAAAGTGCAAACAAATTTGATTTTACAGGTATATCTCTCTCCCAAAATTATTCGTTTGGTCACATCATCTTATTTGGGGATTTTTCATCTTATGTTAGTAACTTTGAGTTTTAAGCTGGCCCGGAAGTATTGTGACAGTATGCGGAAGCCTATGTGCAAAAGTATTCAAACACTGACATTTTGAGTTTTTAGATTTTTCGGGTATTTTGTTACTCGCATATATAACTTTTTTATCTCATGACTGTTATTGTGTTCTCAAAACTTAGCCATTTATTCGAGTGCTACAGAGAAGCATATAAAATCAGTATATGAAGCAGTTACTTGTTTATTTAAGAAAGGACCCCTCATATATTGTATGGGAAATCGGCTTGAGGTGAAATTGGCCAAAATTTTTGGAGCTGCAGCAGTGAAGTTTCTCTTCACACCCTACAAATAATAGTGGTAGTGATAATTTATAGGATGAAAAACCATAAAATAAAAATCAATGCGTTATGATACTTTTGATTATATTTAATAGGAATTATTATTATTATAAATTTAGTAATATTAACTTTAGTGCATTATAGTAGATTATTTTATATACAATAACTACATTTCGTACTTATCGGAGATGTTATTCACCCTTTTATAGCATTCTCAATTATAAATAATACTTATATACCTATATATTATGAATTGAACATATACATATGTTCCCATATTACATACATATATATTTATATGTAAGTACATATTCTCTGTCTCAGTATTTCTATAACAGCTGCATTTCTTCTGTCCATTAAAAGCACCTGTTTTATAGTTTTAGATTTCTGAAAAACTTCTTATTTGCATTAATGGCTTCATATTTCATGAAAATGTTGATATTTAGGCCGTTTTCGAGTTCACATGCACTTGCACTTAAATCTAAATATTTTCCGCACTAAATGTTCTCCGAAAAATTCCGAATAGTGCGTGGCGTTCGAAACTATCCGTAGATTGTTTTTGCACCAACACTTTTTTATCTGTTGAAGTATGCTCTCAAGTACACTAAAAAATTGATTTAATTGATATTGTGATTGATATTTATGTACAACAATAATTGCCACCTTTTGATCGTTGAGTAGACAATTTTAGCTAATATGAAGCAAGAAAAAAATTCGCTGTTTCTCTAACGATTTAAATACATATATCGTACGACAAATATTAGGGTGTTTGTATGCATAGAAGTTTTAGGCATTAAGCAGGATTTATGTGAACAAAAAGACATGGATGGAGTGTGTAATTTGAAATTTTAACTTTCCTGTTTTGGTTGGAAAGTGGGTTCCAGTTACAGAGTTGTTTCTGTTGCTACATAGGAGAGTTCGTTCCTCTAACGACTGTTCACTATATGGTGTAAAAATGTTTAAAAATCTTCAAAGATAAAACCAGCTGATCGCTTCTTTGAGACGTCTCAATTCTTTCCGAAAAAAATTTAGATCAGATTCAGTTCGAACAGCCTAATAACGCGGAAGAAAGTGACAAAAGCAAGGTTGGTCCGAAGAGTTGGTAAGAAGTGTAAATGCATGTGAATTCGAAAACGGCCTTAAGTACATACCTATGATCAAATACCACAAAAAAATTAACACTTGAAAGGTACACTGACCTAAAAAGGGATGGTTTTTTAAAATAAGAATTATGATGACGCTTGAAATAATTGGAGGAAGTATACAATTATTTTTAAGTTTTTAGTCAGCACATTTTTTAAATTATATTATCTTTTATCAACAATAAAAAGTCTTAATTGTTTATAAAAACTTCTTACGGCTTTTGTTTAATTATATAAATATATATCTTTAATTGTATTAAAGATTTTATAGCTTCAAGTATGCTACTTCACGTGGTAATAATTCAAAAGAACACGTCATTTATAATTTTACAATTAAAATGTATATATATTTTTATGATTATATGTGTAATTCACACTAACATTTTATAATAGTCAGATCAAGACAAAAGTTGATAAAACAACAAACTATTAATTTTTATGAAAGTTAAAAAAAATAGCTCCGATACATGTCCTCATTTGTGTCAATAAAAATACAGAGTTATCCACATCACGAAGATTGTCTCGAAACTAATGAAAATGGCTCACAAAATGCTTTCTAACTATCTGAAGGAGTTTTTCTGGTATAATATGTATATAGAAACCTCAAGGTTACGTCTTCTTTGGGTAATTCTTACCAAAAGAATTTTAGTCTACCAATTTGGGTCAGTGTATTACCTGTCAAGTATTAAATCAAATGACTACTCTCCTAGAACTGACCTATAGATTCTTCCTCAGACATTTTTAAGAAAATCGGAGGAAGGATCAGAATGTCTTGTAGTATGATCTATCTAAATAAAAGAGTAGTGTTTAGTCATATGTAAGATCTGCTGCATAATTTGAGATTATACTCCTAAACGTAGAACTTGTACCGCCTTGCCTCGGGAAAACTTCCCACGTATCGGGAAGAGAAGTGGAGCAGTTTGGCAACAGTAACAATTCAAAAATAAGTGATATTGAATATTAGTACATATTATTTGTTCATTCATTGATTTTAACATACTTTTAGTAAATCAAAGAAACCAAGGCTAAAAGTCTTACTATCAAATAAAATCGAATCGGATTGAACTGGCCGAAATGTCTACAAAAAAACTTTCAAAAAACTCGTTAGATATTTGAACCCAGATGGCGTCTAACCCCAATTTGCGTAAAATGACGAATTTTTGGTGCCTTAATGATGACTATTGTCGTAATGAATGAGAATGTGTCCAATGTATTAAATCCCGTCAAACATTGCTTATATGCTCTGCAATTAATTTAACATATCTTTTTTTTTCAAACTTGTAATTTAACATTACATAAAATACATAGTTTGTCTTGGTCAACGTAGAATAAGCCGAAAACTGCTCGTGTATTTTTCGATTGATAATTTATAAATCGGTTTTATTCCATCTACCATCAAATTGTTTTTAGGAAAATCGCAATTTTTTGTGATTTTACATGTTTCAGGTAGAAGCGAAGCTACCGCCATATAAGGGCTCGTCCATTAATCACGTGAGTTTTTTCGGGGTTATTTTTTTACCGCCCTTGGTGATATGTGGTGAGGGTCAAGCCTAACCCTTGCCCCCTCCCCACCCAATTCACTTTGTGCTTTTCTTTGAACATCTCGATATTTATCATTAAAGACTAGTCTTACTAAATGGAGACAAATCTCGAGTATGAAAAATTAACCATCAAAAAAGAAAGTTAAAAGAAATGTTGGTATGTATAGCATGTACAGTACAGATAATAAAATGTGAGCATGCAAGAACCATGCACTTAGCTGTTTTCTACAATCACAAGTGGATAAGCATCTTTCAGGTCAGCTTTAAATATTTCCCATCGCAATTGTTGAAAATCAACATCATTTTCGAAAACGAGCCCTTCGCTTTCACGACATTTTTGATTCTTCTGAACTGTCATTGCTCTATTCTTTATTTTGCCTGTGAAAATATATCCTCCAAAAAACTGCACAAAATTAGTACTGCGCTAGACTTAGGTATATTAAACTTAAATTCTTTACAAAAATTAACTGACGACTAATGTTCAAATCATGGCTTGGTTGGGCATTAAAAAAATTCAAATTTGTGAATCAAGTCTGGGAAAAAGTTAACCGGCAGCGCGGTTTATACGCCGTTTGATATACAGGCTTTTATGTAGGTCATAACATAAAATAATATGTTACATATGTATAATGATGCATACCATGAAAAATTGGAATTTACGAAACACCCTGGGAGTCTCAAACGGTTTAGATGCCCTTTCATCCCATTCATTTAGGTATACGACATAGGAAACATCCTGTACATTATAACAAAATCATATAAGTAAAAAAAGTCAATAATATAGTATCTTTCTTTAATGCACGTCTAACCGAAACGACTGCATCTCTAAATAAGAACAGCTTTACCCGGTTGATGTTAATAATGAAAACCATAAAAATTTTAAATTTTTTTAAGGATACTATTTTTAAAGTGGTGAATCTTTTTATTGACTTAAAAAAAATTTTATTATTGAAGTTTATTTATTTCAATATTTCATATTTAAAAATTCACCTTGTTTGGTGTAACTAAATTTGGTTTCAATAAGAGCGAAAATGGTCATGTGCGAAAAAATACACGTGATAAGTGCCAACACTTCCTTCCCCTCTCGTGATTAATTATGATATTATCCGAAGAACCTTGCCCTGTTCTCGAGCTAGACGGGTCCCAGCATGTGTAAACAAAAATTTGTAATATGTTATCCACACATTAGTGAAAATAAAGAACATAATTAAGTTGATACTTCATTGAAAAATTCATACTGAAGTAACTAATTGTTTATACTTTTAGGTCAGTGCAGTCCTAATAAATGAAAAATAAAACACTCTGTCACAACTCTGTATTATTTCATATCGGAGTCAGTGCGCTTCAAAATTTAAAAATCTACAGCTTACAATTTTTAATGAGTCTTTCCTAAAATATACATATACGTACGTATACAAACCTAATTAAGTTTTAGGAATTGATATATGTACATACATATGTTTGAAAAGAAGTGCCAATTTTTTACTCTTTTCGCTCGAATACGTCGAAAATACACTTCGTTTACCGAGACAAATTGTTAAATAGTTTTGCAGAACTGTTAGACGAAGAGAAACACTTTTTAAGATATTAAAGAAATTGATTAAATTTAAGGTCCCCTCATCAATTTTTCAATTTTGATAAAACGGTTTTAGGAATGTTCACAACAAAATCGTCGATCACTTATACTTCTTGAGATACAAAATTTGGAAAATTTACATTTTGCTGTCACTATTTTTTTACATATCCCCACAGAGATTAATTGCAAATTATGTAAACACATATGTATCCGTAAATTAATTACAGCTCCCACCATTGCATTCAAAAAATTCAAGAATTTTTTAAATTAATGGATTAAAATTAAAATCATTTTCGACCCATTGGCGATGACGAGAACGCTTTTTCTTATGAAATGAGAAAACGACGTAAAGTAAAATTTTGCTTATTTTCAGTAGGTACATACTTGAAGAATTCTTTACAGAAATGGGGAGAAACATTTTAATTTAAGACTTTTCGATAAGTTTCTCTAAAGAATTGTGGGAACGTGGAGAAATTGTGGCTGAAACTACTATTTTCAAGGATTTAAAATTTAAATATCTCAAGAAAAATGGGGGACGGACAAACTTAACTTTTTTTTTTTGAATGTCTGTTACTTTTTCTAAGTGAACTGAACACTCATACAAAATTTCCGCAAAATTCTTAAGGGGATCTGAAATTGAATTTATTGATGGCTCTTCTTCAGCTAGAACAAATACGTTCGCTGAAAAATAGAAAAAACAAATACATAATATAAAACCTTTTGAATATGTTTTCGTAGAGCTAAACTAGGAAAAACCCTTCAATTTTTAAACGAGCTCGTCCTCAATCAAAAGTGCAAATTTCATAAAACAGCGTGTCATATCATAAACCTAGTGAGCTGTATGAAATTTTGGTTGTGGCAGCATAATATGTATGTACAAGCGTAATGAAAAACAAATTGAAAAATAGTTAAAAACGAATGTATTACAAGTGTTCGAATACTTTTGCACATAGTGTAAGATGTGCTGTATTTAGAAACTAAATATTGACTTTACCAATATTTAAAAAATTTTTCTTAAGTGACAATTTTTATGTCAAGTTGCAATCTTTTTGGAAAAAATTATTGTATTTTAAAATGTTTAATTTAAAATATTAACACTCTATATACCATTATTATCAATAAATCAAAACCTCTTAAAAATAAGAAAACATATTTATGTATAGTACTGTTTAAGTGAAATACTTAGGTACTTATTTAATTTTACTCAAGCACACAAGTTTTTCTCAAATAAGTGAGTAGCCAAAGGCTTTGATTACTATTATTTTTTTATAACTCTGTTCGGGTTTCCCTCATACTACAGTGTTTTTCCACATATAATTCCTATTTGTCGATAATATTGTACTTGAGGAGATTAATAAGTATGTTAATACCTTGATTTTTGAAGAAAAATACTAAATACGTGGCTACTGCCTTTTGTCTTCGTGATAGATAATTAAATAAAATACATAATTTAGATACAATGAAATCAGCACATGATGAGAACGTAGGTCGAGACTGATTCATATGATTTTTTTAGACCCTTTATAATTATGAATTTTTAGTTAATTTGATTTAAAGAACGTCATATATATGATAAGAGGAGTTCAACCAAAGCAACATCTCGACCAACAATCTTGAAAGAGATTCCTTTGGACCGTTGGTTATTTAAAATTAAACTCTGCCTTTGTCAGGGACTGAATAAATTAGTGTTAAACTTTAAACAATTGTCAATATAAATGTTAGTATTTTTGTATCATCTTCAATAGAATAACATATCACATGCCAAAACTACCACTTACCATTACAGATTATAGCGGTGGTATCCATCCTGTTTATAGTCCTGTCTACCATAGCCCTGACGTTGAACACCATACCACAACTACAGTCCGAACACAATGGTACTCCTCAGGATAATCCACAATTGGCTATGGTTGAGGCCGTTTGTATATCATGGTTTACATTAGAATATGTGCTAAGATTCAGCGCATCACCAGACAAGTGGAAATTTTTCAAGGGCGGCCTTAACATTATAGATCTATTGGCAATACTCCCGTATTTTGTTTCCTTATTTTTGCTGGAGACGAACAAAAATGCTACGGACCAGTTCCAGGATGTGCGCCGGGTGGTGCAAGTCTTTCGCATCATGCGCATCCTGCGAATCCTTAAGCTGGCCCGTCACTCAACGGGCCTGCAGTCGTTAGGCTTTACGCTACGTAACTCGTATAAGGAACTTGGTCTACTTATGTTGTTCCTGGCAATGGGCGTTCTCATATTTTCTTCGTTAGCATATTTTGCTGAAAAGGATGAACCACAAACAAAATTTGTTTCTATACCGGAAACATTTTGGTGGGCGGGTATAACAATGACTACTGTTGGCTACGGGGACATCTATCCCACTACTGCACTGGGAAAGGTTATTGGTTCTGTGTGTTGCATATGCGGTGTTCTGGTAATCGCTTTGCCTATTCCCATCATCGTTAACAATTTTGCCGAATTTTATAAAAATCAGATGCGTAGAGAAAAAGCACTTAAACGTAGGGAGGCCCTGGATAGAGCGAAACGAGAAGGAAGCATCGTATCGTTCCATCACATCAACCTGCGAGATGCCTTCGCCAAGAGCATGGACCTCATAGACGTTATCGTTGATACAGGTGAGTTTTTCTTAGGAATTAAAGAAATAAAAAATAACTTAACAATTTTAAGTACCACTTGAACCGTATGTTTCACTCCACACGTTAAGATATTAAATATGCAAATTTGGTGCATTGTTGCTTTACAAATTTGCATGCTGTCACTTAGAGTTTCACACTGGCATTGTGACTTATCCCAACGCTCACAGTCTTTGTTTTATTTGATTTTTCAATTATTTGATAAATCTTTAATGTTCCATTGTAATTTGAAAAATTCAAATTTTGTAAAGCTTTTGATGAATTTTGATTAACAAACGAAACTGAAGTCTCAAATTTCAAAACTATTAAATTTCTGTAAAATTTTAAGTTCCTGTTGTAATTATAATTAAAAAAAAATTGAAATTTTGTAAAAGTTTTTCATGCATTTCAAGTAACAAAGGAAACTTAAGCCTCAAGTTTACTTCTTAAATTTTTTTTTATTTTTCTTTAAAATTTTTAGTTCCTGTTACAACTTGTTATTATTAAACGAAACATGTTTGGTATTAAATATATTGAAATATGTGTCAAAAAAATAGCGTAGTCGATTTCTTACTTGATTTCACAACTTATATATATACATACATAGTTTTTCAAAGACGTTAAAGGCGTTATATTCATAATTTGAATCAAATATACTAATCAATTTTGCATTACAAATTAGCGAAAATTTTTGACTTAAAATATTAATACAACTTTCCAGTTAAACATTTTACATTTGTATATAATTTTAATATTATAACTGTGCTGCAGCCCTGCGGGTAATGCTTTAAGAAATTAATTTTAATTCAATATTTCCTATCTTAGTTATGTAGATCAAATAATAAACCAAAGCAAGTAACTCTTTCTGCAGCAATAACAAATGAATGAAAGGGAACAATTAAATAAACGGAATTGAAAATGGATACTAAACCATTTGGTAAACTCATATTTGGGCAATGTACGAAATGCAGCTAAGACCAGGTAACTAAATGATAACTAAATGCCTAAATGGCAACATTTTCATTTAAAAAAATTATGTCAATTTTAGCTTTAGGTTGCCCGAAAATTTCCTTAAACTGTAGGGGTATTTACTCTTCAGTCTATTTTTATTCAAATAGCAAATTCATAGTATATATTTGTTTACAACGAAGAGGGAGCACCCTTTAGCGAAATATGAATACACCCTTGTAAAATTTCAGACAATAAATATGTACTGTCAATAGACTTTGAGTTTGAATGATAAATACGTTTGAGTAAATTCCAATAGAAAAACGCAGTAGTTTTTTGCCAAGATATCAAAAGGACATAACATTCAAAGGCTAGGGGCACTTCCAATTGTAAATTTTTACATTGAATACAATATGTGTCACGTGCATTTTGTTGTTTCACGTTGTGTTTAAGTACAACGTAAGTAAGAATTCGCTATGATACAAGGCGAATACACCGAAGAGTGAATACCCTTTATGTATTATCGTAATCTAAATATAAATTTAGCCACTTAGCCACTTTTCGCACATTGCTTTAAAAATGTAATTTCAAAAATAAATATTGAAAACAAAACAATTTCGAGGAAGCCATAAAGCGAGGCTAACGTGCTTTCGTCCGCCTGTAACATATGTATATAATTATGTTTATTATACATAATTATTTTTTGGAGCTAAAACGCCTGTACAGATTTCAACAACTGAGGTATCGTTGTACTCAGATAACATAAGAAGGTGAAGTGACAAAATGATGGAATCAATATGAACGGATTGCTGTTCCAGATTAACTGACTTGTTTGAGAAATTCGCAACTCACCATCACTTGAAAATTTATCATAAAATTTCACATAAAATCAATTAGGCCATAAATAACTTAGTATTAACAAAACTATAAAATTAATCATGCTAAATTATTGCATTTAAATCTGTTCATGAAAGTTTACATACAGACGTACAGTGGCATGCAGAAGTGAAACAAATGGATGGTACTTAGGGTTTTTTGAATGTAAATCATTGATTGTAGCAGACATCGAAAAATTTGTTATGTGTAATATTATAAAGGATAAAATTGTGTATAGAAATCCCCATAGATATATGTACATTTTAACGTCAATTCGCGTTATTTATGAAATGAAACTGTCAAATTCCACGACTTTTACTCTCGCAAATAATTCTAAAGATATCGAATTTACTGGAAAAATGATTGTAAACAATTTTGTGCAGAACTTCATTTTCTACAAATTAGGTAAGGACAGTTGACTACGTCAGATTAATAGTTAGATAGTTTCTTCAGAAGACGAAGATTGAAGAACATGCATCACAGACTTCGCAAGTTTTCGGGTTTCGCGATGCTTCTTTAAAAGACTGCGCTAAAAAACATTTTTTGTGGGGCTTGTGCATTCAAAAATTTATTTGATGCTTGTGTCCACTGCTGATTCCATAAAAATCATCTGCACTAGCACTAGTAACATTTTACTAACCTCGGAGAGTCATATCGTGCTTACTTAAACTTTATATTTAAATATTCGGTCATTATGAAAATACAAATTGTTTGTTCAATAACGTATTGAGAGATAAAACATAAGCAGAAAAATTAATTAAAACGAGGAGTTGTGGAACAGTATCGCTAGAAATGCTGGGTTAACACGTTAAGTCTCAAAAGTTAGTATTCAACGAAAACCAGATATACTTAGAGGGAAGGTGACACTTGTTTATTAAGATGGACTATCATTTTTACTTTTATGAAAAATGTAATACCCGTGTAGTTTTTGAAGTTTTCCATATATTACATCAAATTTACTTTGAGGTGAGATATGTCTCTCTAATATTATTTGTATGAAAGTTTATTGCTTCAACAAATACGCTTATCAAAACCTACATACAGTGGGTCACAAACGTTTTTGTACATATTAAAAGCTCGCATTTACTCTGAAAGAATTGAATAAAATTTAAAAAGTAACACATTAATCTGTAACATAAGGCAACATTTACTAAAATCCTATAATATTTAATTTTATTTCAAATAAGGAAATTAATAAGAATCAATAATGTATGTAAATCACAAAAGTTTTCGTACATCCAAAATATTTTTATATACGAAAACTTCTGTGATCCATGTAATTGAATATTTGTTAATTTTGTTATGTGATATAAAATGAAATATTTTGTTTCTTGTAAATATTGTCTTATGCTGCATATTCGTGTATAGTTTTTTAAATTTCCATGAGTGGCTAAAATAATTTATGTTTTTGTGAGGCACTGTATGTACATATGTATGTACAGATACAGTGGTGGAGAAAATAATAGGTATAAAAATTGGCAATGCCTTCAATGGACGAGTTAAAATAAATAAATCGTTGTACATTTTATACATATAGAATATTCAGCCTTGTGCAGAAATTTAAAGCCACCCCCCATTTTTCATTATCAGTTGAGTTGAGTGGTTGTATCTTGAAATTCGGGAATTCGTAAAAACAAAGCTACAGTATTTCCAAAAGCAATTATATGTAGGTACATACATATATATAAATTTAAACCGGTATTTAAAAGATATTAAAAATGTTATTATCCACTCTTCTTTTACACATTATGTCTATTATATTAAAAATTTCAAGAAGATTTGAGTGTATCAGATTCAAATTTTTCGAGAATTATTCAAGAAATACGATCAGATAACATATTGACCGTTAGCCGTGCGTGATGTTATCAAAATGTACTCCAGTGGCATTAAAGTTTTGCAAACATCTTTTTTGAGTACATAATTTGAACTTAGCTTTTAAATTCATTAAGGATCTGAACTATGTTCTCTTGCAATTAAATGGAGTATACTAAAAAAATTAAAATATACTGTTATGTAAATTTTATTGTGAACCTATAAATTTGTTAGTTTATTTTTCACTTGTACCTATAATTTCTTCCGCCACTGTACATAATGTACCTATTCATCATTTTATTTAAAAGATTTGATGCAAATATTCCAACAAACAAGAAAATGATTTTTGAGATGAAAAACCTTCTAGTTCTATACTTAATTCTGTAAAAGAAAACTCTTCATTTCAGTAAATACATATTTAAATTATGCGTACTTCTACATATTTATAGTAGTAATTCGTTTCTTGAGTAATTTCTGCGTAGATCAGTATGCATTTTCAACTAACGCAATCATTATTTGATTATGAGGGGGAACAGCAATTTCTAAATATTTTCTTTATCACGATAGCTGCTACATTTCTGAATAGATTTTGATCAAACTTTGCTTATACATACATGGAGTAGAAATCTACATAGGCATTAAACAAATTACAGGGTTCGAGAAAGAGGGAGTGGTCTCTTACTTCACTATGTATTTTAATTTGTTGCTATATAAAACTGTACATTTCTTAATCGATTTTGATCAAACTTGACTAACAAATTTTTCGTGACAATTCTCGACTAAGTTCGCTAGTACCAGGAGTGGGGAGATAAAGACTGTATTACATTATATCATCATTTAAACCCGGTATTCTTCGTATTTGGGCAGTACTGTCGATCAAATTTGGCCTATATAAGATTGACTTCTTAATTACGTATAAAAATGATGTGGATTGACCTTGGTTTACACATAGACGTGCAAGTTAGTTGCCTTATTAGATGATTGCCAGAGAATGAGCAGCTCTTATAACATTTTTTGCTAGTGTTAAACTTTCGTCTGATATTATCTTCACTTTCATCTTTGAAATATTATTAAAGGAACACTTCGTAAAATACCGTTCTTATTGAAAATTTTTAATAGGTTTATTCTGCGAAATCCGTTGTTTTTTAATAGCTGCGTTTTTTATATGTCTAGATCAATAGACAATCTGATATCAATCCAATAACTGAGATTTAGGCATTTAGATGTTTCGTGATTTGCTTAGGTAACCGATAATACAAAATCGTGAAAGCGCTTATTACCTTAAGTCCTTGCCAGGTGGAGTTTTCAACCGGAGAAAGTTCGAACATGTTTTTAAGTCTTCTATTATTTATTATTCTATTAAGCCATTGTTCGTAGGAGAATGAAATTTATTTGACTCTTGAGGCGCATCCTGTGTTAAGTTAGAAATTTCCTCGTTACGTTAGCGTTAGATTCTAAAACATTGCTTTCTTCTAATGTGAAAACATCACAGGATTTTAGGGAAGGTACAGGGCCAGCACAAAGTCTCAGTTTTTCTAAGTCATCTTGTTTGAAATGAGATGCGCAAAAAAATTTATTCGAAAAATTAAGAGAGACGTCTAAGCCATAAGCCTTAATCGAAGAATTACATAAACCAATATTTTTGCTCGGAAATCTAAATAAACGTACATTATTGCTATTGCTATTGCAACTTTCCAAAAAACACACATATTTTTTTACGCCTACTTTTTGTTTGTGAATAGGAAAAAGAGGAGAATCATTGTTCGATATAATATTAGGCACGGAGCCAGATTTCAGCTTTTTAACACCGAAACATTCTTTTGAAAATGATTTTAACAAACAAATTTTGCCTCTAGGAATAACAATTTTTCCCACCAAAACTATAACCTATTTTTTATCACATTGTTGGTACCACAGTAATTTAGGACACTAAGTTCTTCGATGTAAAATAAAAATGAACCTTTATACTTTTAATTTTTCTATGAGGTGTAAATTGGTAAAAAGTCTGATAATTTAAAAACCCGAAAATAACTCTTATAATATGTATGTTGACTAAAACTACATAAATAGATGCTAATTTTTATTTGTTGATCGAAAAGTAAAAATTGCTTGATGAGTTTTATTCATGACCAAAAAAATGTGTTTATAAGTAATTCCTTTCAAAAATAAAAATGTTTATTGGGCGTTTAGAAACAAATTAAACTATTAAATGTTAAATTCGGAATTCAAAAATATAATTCATTTATTAAACAATGAGTTTTGAAATTAAACTTATAACCGTTACGACCACTGGAAATAATCAAAATCATATAACAAAATATTTATAATCCAAAAATAATATCAAAATATCAAGTTAATTAAAAGAATTCTCTAAAATCAGTGAAATCAGAATACGACCACTAGGGTCAAGAGCTCCGGCCACTGAGCTCATTTCATGTGTATCTATTTTTAGCCTTGCCGTTGGACATCTACATAAGTTATTTGTTTGTGCTTAGAGTTTACAAAAAGATATATTTGTAAATTTTTTTGGTCATCCCCCATTTTGTTGAAACAGGGTAAACTATTTTTTGTACTAGGCGTAGTTTTTTCCATCAGTGTATACAATATTTATTTTTGTGTTACATATGTCGGTCAATATTTGAAAAAGGAGCACGGTTTGTCCCATCATTATACCTTTTGTATAAATAAAGCTCTATGAAAATTAAACATATACACATAATTTATTAACTTTGTAAATTTAATGAAAGATTGTATTTTTAAATTTATATACTGATACATATTTCTAAAAATTTTTATCCAAGAACTCACCAAAATGTACATAGTCTTCTGATGGATATTCCCTGGAATTTTTGAATTAATGAAATTTCCCTGCATTAATAGATTTATTTTAAACTACTTGTGAATTGTGATGATTAATTCTACTGGAATCAATCATCGCTAAAGTTCGAGTTAATTGTAGAATTTGATAACTTTATAAGTATCCCCTAGCATTTCATAAATCCTCTCGTACGCATTGTTTTGTTTTAATCAAAGAATTTTTAGTTAACTGTCTTTACTCAAAATTTTCCTAACATACATTATAATGGACATTTTCCTAATAACCAGCCATTTCTTAATAATCAGCCATGTTATAAATAGAGGTTATTTAAGACATCAAAAATATCTAAAACAAATCCCTTCAACATGCAAATCTAAATTAATAATAAATAAGTATATGTAATGTACAAAGCGATAAAAGCATTGTATGTACATATTACGAGTTCACGGCTGGTTTTAAGCAGTTTGATCATTGAATATTGATTTCATGTTTTTATTCCTGTTTTTTTTAAATAATTTCATCGTTCGGCAGATGATGATAAATGTAAATATTTAAGAAAATTAAACAATACTATAAGCAATTTCTGCCAATAGGTTTTTGCCGCATTTTGAAATGACAGTTTGTGAAAGTTGTTGAAAAAATAACGAATCTATTTTAATATTATGGCTTCTGCTTTTTTTTTTAATAGTGTAAAATTGAAAAAAATAGCAAACTGCGTTAAAAAATTATTAATATTTCTCTTCGTTATTATGATATAAAACTAAAACTTATTTCATCTTTAAGCAGATTGTGTCAATTTGGAAAAATAAAAAGCATAAATGTAACTTCTGTTATTCATATTTTCACTTCTATAAGTGCGCCAAAAGTTTTCATTGAAATGTGATGTTAATCCATACTTTATATAAGGTTTCTAACTATAATCAGAAATCGTCCCTCTTTTCTTCATCATTCTAGAGACTTTATTGAACAGAACTCAATTAATTAAAACAATGAAAAAATGATGTAAATAGAGGTAGCTCATGGGTACACTCACTTCGGAAAGTGGAAAAAAAACATATTTTCCCTAAAATTCACTTTTCCCCGAATTGTTTCTGAAAGTCATGTAATTATTGCAATTTATTACCTTCCATCAAAGTCCAGCATATCCAGGTTTCATGGAAAATCCTTATTGAATCTTGTTGTTTTATTGCCTTGTAATTACAAAATGCCAACATAGATGAGATCGAAGAAAATATATAAACATGGTTACACTTTCTTTGCTGAGATGTTACCATGGAGAATATATTACCTGAGTTTTATATAAAAATCGATTAAGAAATATACGGTCTACAAGGAAATAAATTAAAATATAAAGTCAGGTGAAAGTCCACTTCTCTCTTCCTCAAACCCCGCAATTTTTTTAATGTACCTTAAATATTGATCCAATAAATACATATGCATAGTTTGACCACAATCTAGTACGAAATGCGGCAGTTATTGCTGCTGACTGATGTAGCCCCTCATGCCTTTGACGGATCAACATTATTTTGATACAGGGCTTAGAATTACATATTATTAATGTGTATGTTAAGTTTGGTCAATAGCTGTGAAGAAGATATTTTCTTTTTTATATATTTTTACTTAACTTAAAAATTTTCGAAATTTAATGAACTTAAGTGAAACTTTAACGTGGTGGAGCACAAATTCTCAAATTCAACGAAAATAAGTAAAATTAACTATTAAAGAGTATTTTGAGGCAACTAATATCGAATGAACTATCAAAAGGATCTCGAAGAATATTTATGTAGTTTGGTTGTCGGGGGAATTTTTTGAAACTTGGAAAAATAGAAGTCCTCGATGAGAAATCAAAAAATTATCATAGGCACGAATAATGATAATAACCCAATTTCGAGCTACGGGGTTTGAAAGGGTCCATATGAATCGTATAAATATATGGTATTTTATGAAAAAAGGTGAAAAAAATATGAAACATTATTTGAATAGAAGAAACCGTGATTGTCATCGTTAACTTCGCCCTCCATTAGCGCGCGGCTACACTTTTTGCTGTTTGCTGGTAAATTTTGAAAAATTCGAGTAGCACCGCATGAACTTCATCTTTGGGTCCATTTCCCGATATTTTTCGATCATCTCACGCCTCTGTGACGTCACCCCCTTATGCAAATGCTCAGCAAATTTTTAACCGAATTGCCTTCCTTAATACTTCTGCAGACTTATCCACTACTAATAGTATCAGATCAGTGACCCTCTGAACCAGGTTGCCTTGATTTTATTGGCGTAGATCAGAATCATCCAGTCGATCATACTGAGGACTGAGGAGACCATTCTTCTGATCCAATTATCTTTTGAAACTATAAAATTTTCGAAGCATAATCCGCTGTTACCTATACTCATTTCCGGGATGTTGGCGGAAATGATTTCCAAAGCCATTACGCTGAATGTGTATTGAGGTGTTGACCAGACTTGGTTCCTTCAATTTTCCGATGGTGCCCTCCTCCCCTTCGGTTGGGTCTCTCCTTGCGAAGAATCATCGTGGAATCATCGTGGAAAGAACCCTTCGAAAAAACGGTAGACATGATATATCCGCTTACGAGCATCTGAAACAAAAACCCAAATAGGATATTAAAAAAATATATAAGTGAAATATGTAAGTAAAACCTCTATAGCAGGAATTGCACAGAATTGTACAGTTTAGGTGAAAAAAATTGTTTACCCCTAAATTGTTTAAAAAAAGGCTTAAATAGTATTGAATATTAATAATTCTACTACGGGCGATAACTATTATATGAGTGTGCTAAGTAATCTCTCAAAATTTCAGCCCGATTCGTTGTATACACATATGTATATGTAGTCATCATTATAAAATCTTAAAAAAAAAGTTTCTAACCCTTAATCAGCGATGCCTGCTCCATACATTATGCCTTGGTACACTATTTCTATTCTATAGGCATATAGTACACAAATAGTGAAGTTTTTCAAAAATTGAAAATTTCAAAAAAAAACTAAACCCAGAATGCCCCTTTAACTTCTAACAATCTTGTAGGTCCTTTTTTCATTTTGGCTGTGTTTTTTAAGCCACTTGAGCCACTTTTTAGCAACACCGGTAACGTCAGCTTGGGACTTGGCACGATATTAACTTCATATTTAATTTTTCCGTTTCAAGGACGAAGATTTCCATGGTTTCATAAGTCTAAAGCTTCCTTGTTTTTGCATACTGGGATTACATTAATTCGCAATTTAAAGAAATAGGGAAAGGATGGTCGCCTGCAGCAGAGCCTTTTACCGCAGGAAGGCTACTTAAAAACGAGGTGTCGCCAGGTACATCTACCGTTAGACATAATAACGTAACGTGGTGCCATCAATCGCATGGCCACAATAGTTTCCACCGAGTGGACTCCTCTAGATCTGTTTAATGTTGAATGCAGAGGCACTTAGAGCATGTTATGGTTTTTCAACACGTCCGACATTCTTGGGCCATTCATGCTTTTTCCCTGATGCTATCTAATTTACATATCACCTCTTACAACAAATGTTACTTCAGGTTGAAATTTTGTATACTGGCTAATATATTTGAAATTGTAATTTTGACCCTTACAATTAAAATACAATCAGATTTTTAATTTTCTAACCATATTAACACATTTGTAGTAAACTCGCAATTTAATGTCCAAAAATTATTGACGAGCTAAACCGTGTATTCATTTGCATTACCTAATTTAAACATAATTTGATTAAGGGCTTAAAATATCATTTTCATAATACTTAAGAAAAATTTATAGCCTGTGACACGGTATAGTTAATACGTAAAATTATAAGTAAAGAATGTGCTAAATATTCCTATTTAGCTTCAGTGTAAAATTTTTGAATGATTCCATTCGCAAGTATCATTCTACGAAGGACGCATCTTGCTATCTATCAAGAGAAAAAAGTTTGGTTGAAAGGACATGATATCCCGCCTTAGGGCAGGGCTTATACCTTCCATAGGAGTTTTTAAAGGGAAAATGTAAAAAAAAAGAATATCAGTTAAAATGTTGTGCCTACAATCTGTTTTAAAATTTGAAGGATGTGCGGACATCTTTCGTAGAGTGGGAATGCTTCCCAAAAAGAATAAAATGTGTAACAAATCAAAAAGAAGATTTTACAACCTGGTAGGTTTATACATTCGGTTTAAGTTATTGACGCGGATAAACTCTTTTACAAAACTACTAAATAACAAACATTTATAGGACAAGTAGTAGCACCTCCTAAGATTTAACTTTGTAAAAACTCATTGACCAAAACAGGGTTTTATATGGAGTTATATATTACATTATTATAGTCGCAGTGAAAATAATGTGGTTTCGAATTTTTATGTACAACTGTGAGTTTTTACTGCGTGTATTGTCATTTTTTTTATCCAAAAGTAACACAGGGTGTGCCTTATATGTAAGATATTTTCAGAGCCAGTACCACTTCCTCACTTACTCACCATTGCTTGCATTACTTATCATTACATTCCATTACTCACTATTACTGAGCATTACAAGGTCACTACTGGAAATGCCTGTGCACTATGAAGTATTTAAGATACATAAGACTTATGTTTAAGTAAAACTTCTCATTTTCTTTTTGTTAAACATATACCTTCGATATGTACAAGAAGCAGCCCTGTGTAATTATAAGAGAAAAACGAATATTAAAAAAGCTAGATAATGTGTATGTGCGCCTTTAAAGTAACGCAATGCACGAATGATCGCTTCATGTGTTTATAAATAAATAATTTATTGAAATTTATCATAATACAATTTCTACAGATTTAGAGCTAAAGTAATTAAAGAAGCTGACCTTTCAAAAATAAACGTTCCAAATTCCAATGGCCCTAATTATGTAAATATCATGTTAAATTTAATTTTTAATTTTAATTAATTTTAATTATTCTATGTATATTCCAAGTTTTTGGCATCATGTAATTAAAGTTAAAAACATGAAGAGATCATTGTTTTACCTTTACTTTACTCGAAAGACGTACGTACCCGTATGTACATATGAACAATTAATATTTTTTGCAATTTATACCTTGACTTTAAGACGTGGTTTTATTATTTATTTAGCTTTTTTAAGATATGTTTTTCTCTTTCAATTACAGAGGCCTGCTTCTTGTACATGTAAATAATTTAAACATTGTCTTGATGGAATATAGTTATTTAACAAAAAAATAAATAATTAAAAAAAATTATATACCTTTTACTTTTTTGTAAGATCTATATCAATGTCCGAAATACTTCGCAAGAATTTTTATCATATGTGTACAGTGGTGGAAGAAATAATAGGTACAACTGAAAAATAAAAAATAAAAAATAAAAAATTAATAAGTTCGCAATGCCATATAAAATACATAATAATATATTATAATTTTTGGTAGTATAAGTAGGTATAGTTAATTTCAGGTTTTACTCAATAACTTTTCTTCCTCACTGCGATTTAAACCGATTACTTGGCCTATACTTCCAATATCTAACGATAAAAGATCTTCGGTTACTTTTTTGTTCATATTGGTAACTGAACAAAAAATTCAGAAATATACATATTTTAATTCGTCCATTGAAGGAATTACCCGATCAAGTTTTTATTTTTTAGCTTATGTAAGTATATGTACTTACCTATTTTTTTTGTACACCACTGCATACATATGTAATTAGAGAAATTCAATTATTGTGAATCAATAAAAAGATATACATACATATGTATAAAAGGTATATACATATGTACAGAAAAATTAAAAAGTCCTTATTATTCGGCCTATTCACACCATATCTGCTCACTTCGTTGCACCAGCGCACCAGTAGATAGATATATTTGGAAAAAAATTGAACTTTATTTCGATCTTTCTGAAATCATCTTCATTTACCTGCTGACCAGAGGTATATGTATTTATGGATATACATATTTATACATCTGAATTGAAACGTAGAGTTGCTTGATTGCATTTTTACTCCTCTATAGAAAAAAATAACTACTCGAAATATTTCAAACATTACTTTACTTAATAAGATTAATTTAAATTTGTATCTATTAATAGGAGACAGATCTGCAATAATAGATAAAAATATTAGAACTTATGTAGAAAGAAAGAGTTAATCTTAATTATAAAAGAACCCTGCACAAAGATTGAACTATTGGCTTCAATGATTTATGCACCATTATTATTCGTTGTAATTTGTTAATTTGACCACCCTGTGGCAATCGGCTACTTTGCATACTTAATAAACCGCTAATGATATGTTATGTTAGCATTTAAATCATTGGTTTTGTAATAACTAAGATCTTTAAAATGTGTATTCTCTATTCGTGTACACATCTTTATTTAATTGTAATTTATTTAATAAACATTCGAGCATATATTTAATCAATTCAATTAACTTATAAACTTTCAAAACACGATAAGACCCTCGTATGTACATAGCTAAAGGAGGGTTACATTCAATGACATATTGGCGATTCTAAAATACACGTTAAAGTAATAAAGTCGTTGAATATACTTACAAAATTTAAACAATCTGGTAGGTTGAAAAATTAATGAAAACTAATCAGAGCTGTGATCAGACCAAAACTTCCAGCCCCTTGCGTTCTGTTAAGATAGCAAGAAGAAATAACAACTGAAATTTAATGATAAGATTACAATCGACTTAATCAAAATTTTACCATTGCACATTTGATCGTTAGCTGCTTTTAAAGCATTTCTCTAGCCTCGAGATATTATTTTTCTAAATTCGGACATATTCCCTCGATTTCCATTCTTTCGCTCCTCAATTACTTAAGAGTACTTATATAATAAAAAAAAGAGTATGATCGTTTTTAAAACACATACATACATATTTATTTTAATTGAAAGGTATTTGAAAAACGTTTATAAAAATAATGTTATTTTATAGTTTTACGGAGCAATCTGCACATATTTCAATATGTTTCAAGTATCGTAAGTACTTAATTATCGAATAAAGGGAAACGATAGAAATGGACACGGTAAAACCCGAATATTTGTGGTTAAGATTACTGACAGTCAAATGAACAATGCCACAACAGCAGAAAAGCAGTATATCCTATAAATAAGAGGAAAAGGATACCGCCGCCGCTGTCACCAAATAAAGACGAATCGGAGGGGTAACGCTACAAAAAACTATCAACATGAAACAAAAAAGATAGAGGAGTCCGTAACAGTCACCACTTCAATGAATAAAAACAGTAGCGGGCAAAAGGATATCAAGAGAGTTGGCACCTCGATTGAAAGCAAATAAAAAACGGAAGTCACCATATCTCCATTTCTAGTTGAATCTAGAACGTCGCGTCGTAACAATCATAACCGTCATTTTTTGAAGTTACTTAGCTTCTCTAACCATTACAGCGGACGATTGTCGTTAAACACACTAATTTTGTTATAATTTGACGTAATAGGAAGTAATTTCAATATATCAGAAACTCTTGGCAAGGTCGTTGCCAGCGGGGGGATCTTTAGGATTTGACGGATTGGGATAAGAATGATCCTGGTTATTTGAATATATGTAATTATGTACCTCATTCATAAAAAACATAGGGCTTATTCAATTTCAAAACAACTTATTCAGTTTCAGTTCCTTAGTTCTAAAAATTTAAAACTGATACAGTGGCGATACATATCAAACAATATGAAAGCTATTCCAATTTATTTTGCTAAGAAATAATAACAAAATAAAAAGCTTCGATTTACTTGAAATTTTCCAGGTTAGACCCTAAATTTACTATAACTAAATTATACTCTTCTCTGCTCTCCTCTTATTAGTTAAATTGTGCATACAGTTTTAATAACTGTCCGCTTTCAATAAATCCATTAGTGGATATGTGTTAACGTCATTATCCATACAAAATGTCGGTTTTCTTCTGAGTATCTGGTTTGGACAGGCCGTTGATAACCCAGTCATAACGAATATGATTTATGATAAGTGGCTTGCCAAATATGAAGTGACTCTCAATATTCTTCTAATAACTAAGTAAATTTTCGTTCTGATCATAACGGTTTTTGAGTTTTGTAAACCAAATTTTAAAAAAATGTCACAAAACGTTGTTTCATTATTATAAGCGAATATGAATTTCACACTTCTACGTCAGCAATTTTGAATAGGGCGTTTCTGCCGATTAGGACACGTCATTTTGTATATGAAGATGTACTACAACTTTTCTTCTTTTATTTATTCTTCTGCATATACAATCTTTATTAAAAAACAAAAACCCTCCCACGACAGCGAATCGATCCGTCTACACGGTAAGCATTGCAAATTTAGAATATCTACATACTTTTAGTAATTTTGCTAGATCTGCTCAACACAATATTTTTCGTGGTAGTGTTAGTTTAGTTTTGATTTGATAGTACCAATCTTATTTTTTTGAAGAGAGAAATGGTACTGTCATTTTTCCTGTTGTATCTACAGCAAATTGCTACACTAAATACCTGAGGCTTCCGATAATTCGTACACGTCTTAATAACCACCGTTTTATCGGTAACTTCTAATCTTGGCAATAGTATTTTAGTTAGGTACGATAGTTCTTGTTTATTTCGGTTCCATTTCGAGTTTCATAATAATATGTATTTATAAGGACTATTATCCAATTAAGTCGATTACTTTGATTAACATCCTCTTTTTTGGAAGTCTATTATGTGGTTATGTTCACCTGTTCTCTCATAGCTCCAAAAGTAGGTACTCATCATATTTTGACAAATAAGGTTTCATTTAATGTTTCTTAACAATCCGCGTGTAAGACGTTATGTGCCGCCTCAATAAACCGGTTGATTTCCCTACCACTAAAAATTTGTAAATAAAATGAAAGTTAAAAACTTGATATGCGACTACGCAAGAAGTGAAAACAAGCATTAAATATTTGACAGGAATTTAAAAATTTTGATTCAATAATAAAGGTCTTAGATAAAAAATCTACGAATGATAGGAAGGGCCTCCGACTACAATTATTTTTGATCCAAAACCTTTGTTATTGAATTAAAATGTTGGTCTTTCTATATAATATTTTATGTTTGTTTTCAGTTTTTTTGGGTATTTGGGTTTAAGATTTACACTTTCATTTTAATTAAAGAATAACACCAATAAACCAAAGGGTTTCAATGGATTTTTGTTTGGTTTTGGTAAAACTCTTGCCCTGACGCTGATTCTCTTAATTTAATGATAGTTTCTGTAACACCAGCTAAGTTTAGCACTTTCATAAAATAAAAACTCAGTTTTAAGCAAATAGACCACGGTGAGAGCGAATGGGTTAACGAATTCTGCACTTCTTCTACAGAATTTCTTCTCGAGACAACGTTATTTTTGTATATGTCTCATGACAACTTTTTCTGCAAATGCATAGTACTAAGCTGTGTCTTTAGGAAATTGCTAAAATCTTTGTATTGCTAGAAATTGTGCAAATGCTCACCTAAATCAAACTGTATTCAGTTTATACATTCTGATTTGATTCTTCTGGAGGATTTCACAAAATTTCATTGATATATTTTGGTCTCTGGTGTCCTCTTATATAACAATATACATATGTATGTATATGTACATATACATGTATTTCTCAGGGTTGCAAGAAATCACATTTTCGATCAAATCATTGATTTTCGATCATAGTTTGATCGGTATCAAACTTGTATGTTAATTTTACTCAAAAACAATTTCAATCATATTTTAATCGGAATTAGTGCTGTCTGTCTCAATTCAATCTGAGTCACTTAAAACGGATGATAGTTGCACTGCAAATATTGCAATTATTTTCTTCTTATGGTTAAATTGAGGTATAAGAAAATAGTTATGCTATTATGTTTCACATATTTTAGTTTCTGCTTTTCGAATTTCATTTGTAACAATAATTTTTTGCCAAAATTCATGTCATTGACAGAGGGGCGGATTGTAATAATTGATTGGAGAATTTGAGAATTTCAATGTGATCGAATTCGATGAAAATCATATCAGTGATTCCGCTTGCAGACTGATTTGCTATAAAATATATATATATAAAAATATAAAATTAGCGATGATTCCGCTCTTTTATAACACTGATATTTTTTTAATGTCAGATTTGAAAGCCACTTCATGTTCAATTGTATTTGTCAATAGTCAATAGTAAGTACTTCATTTAACTTTCCTGATTGTTACGTTCCAAAAAAAAAATACAAGGGGTGGCATTGTACAACGAATGAATATCTATGTACGAATATGCACCTTAACGAATTGGCCTAATTAACAGCCACCCTAATATATAATACAATTATTCTACAAATATAGGATTGTATTTTTGCATGAACCTAAAGACTCCCCCAATAAGAAACAAATAGCTAGTTTGGAAAGTTTTGTTCTGTTAATTTAGACTTTGTTAAGTTTGCCGTTCGGAAAATCATATACTGAAAATATTTTACATAATTATTTCAACAACTACATATAAGCAAAGCACACATTCCTCATATATCATTTCAACTGTTGCTATATTGCTATTTTTACTCAATAAAACTAGGTGACAAAAGTGCATTAACAGACACGTCAACACAACAATCATCCGATACACCGAGAAGACGTGCATTATCCGAACGAATACAAGAATTTAACAAGAACATCCTTAATGAGCACCAGGAGAAACGAAATTCATGCGAGGACAGATAGCCCCTAGTGTGTCTGCAGTGAAAATACTCATACCTACTATGTAGAATATAAAAAAACGTTGACAGTCATTCCGAAGCTAATTGTAAGAATTTGTCAGCATTTTAACCTGGATCGATTTTAATTGGAGAAATAAATGTGGACAATACAGAAACAGTTTTAAATCTCATTTCTCTCATTAAATTTAGCTTAATTTTTTTTAAAAAGTACTCTTGCTTAATTATGTAGTATCATATACATATGTAATAACTTCACACAGGGAATTGAGGTCTCGTTTTGAAAGTTCTGCACTTTTCGGATTTTATTATAATATAAATGAATGAAGGAACTACGTGCTTAAAGTTAAGTAATTTTCTATAAATATATATATGTATATTATGGGATATTCATACATATGTATATAAAACAACTTTCATCTAGAACTTGATCTATTTCTTTACATAAAATGAAATGTGAGATTAAACTTAACAATTTAAAACTAATTTTTTTTTTTTTTATGTACGCAATCTTTTACTAACCGGGTCAGATTTTGCCCATTGACATTTGCTCGACTTTTTCCTTTTTGGTAAATAACAGCTTTAACTAGAATATGCAGCTTACATAATTGTGATGCGTAAAAGAAGTCTCATTGACATGGGTGCTTAAAACTTATACATAGTAAATTGTTAATATAACGAAACGGTATCCAAGTTGATGTTCCACATTCTAATGGGTTACAAACCCAGCAGTATATTAATTGTAATATACATTATAAATCTGTACAGATATGTTTAATGTATACATATGTACCTTCATGTATGTATGTATACACTATATATACTTATGAAAGCAACAGCAGTTAAATGAGCTTAGATGCTTAAGTATAATAATTACCCTTTGATATTTATTTGCTGAATATTGATTATTTTCTCGTTCACAAAACTACTGAACCAAAGTGTTATATAGTAAGTTTCCTCGCTAAACTATTAATCATACAATGTGATATGAATTCAATACTTAAGAAATTAGGTAAATGGCATTTCAAAACATTATAACTAACAGACTTTTCATTAAGGAACTAAAACTAAACGACAAACGAATAGTAGAAAACAACAATAAGTTAGAATTGGTATGTGTTGTTTAGGGTCTGTCTGAATCCAAGTCTTCGTATTGTTAATACAGTTTATGACGTCAGCAAACAAGCTAAACTAGTATTACAATTAAGACAAAGACAAAACCAAGTTCGAATTCCTTTGCTTAGCTCGATATTTGATATTTTAAACTAATCAAAGTAACCAAAAATGCATAATTCGATAGTATTCAAGGAATGCTCTTACAGTTTTTCCCATTTTATCTCACGAAGTCAACCCAAGCCTTGAGTCGCTCATCAAGCTAAGCAATCTAAACTGTTATACTACTTATGTAGGTAAGCTCATTAGCATACAAATGGATTCGAACATAGCTCGGTGTGTCGTCACGAACTGTCATAACAAGACGAAGGTAAAGGCTCGGTTTCGGATAGTCCTAGGCTAGGATTAACACGAGAATTATCAAGCCCGCAAATTCGCGGTTCTCTGATTTCTTACTCCGGGTACCACGCCTCACTAAAATGTTTGCACCTGTCGTGAAGTCTTGTCCGTTGTAAAAACATTCATTTGCGGTCGAAAATAACAAATCGGTAAAAAAAACTTTGTCGGTTGCTTATATGTACATACGTTCCAAAATATGAAGTTTTGAAATTTCGAAAAGTTATACACTTTTTTTGATCAGTAAGTATTTAATAAGAAGAAATCAGTAATTATTTCACTTTTAAAATACTCTAAAGTGCAATTAAATATTTACATGTATTACTTTAATGTAAATCAATAATTTGAAATGCACGTGCACGTGAGGCTGTCGAAGTGTTATTATATTTAAAATATATCAGGAACATATTTTATAACATATTCCTATTTACTTTCCATTGAGGCATTTATACTTCCATAATACATATATGTAGAAAGTTTAGGATTGTTACTTAAATCTGTGGATGTGGTATAGAACTGTCCAATATTCGTTTTGCTCATTTTTGCTACCATCAGATGGGTTCGTAATCTCTTCTTTACTTATGCGCGGTTCTATTGTTAAGTATAAAATAAATAAATATGGCTCTTCATTTTTGCTAATCTTCTAAATTTATGTTACTTGTTTATTCGTTATTGAAATTATCGTCTACCTTAACATTTCGTCACACTTGTAAATGTTCAATATTAACTTTTTGGGGGGGCAGGATCAGGATGTTCGGATTCTACGCAGTAAACGATATACCATATGCGATGTCCTGAGCAAACTTTTATTCTTGACCCCCTTCGTAAAATCACCCCTTCCCTCTTAAAATCTACGTCAAAGCAAAGAAAGTACATAAGAGGATAACTACTATTATAAAGAAGTTGCAAACTTAGAACAGTATTTAACGACTGAGTTCCTGTCCTTTTGTGTACCACAATTTCTCTTGTGTTAGAAACTCGTGTATTTTTAAAAGGTTCAGTGCAAGCCGAAAATTTAGAATGATATAGGGTGGGCAAAGAAGAATTTAAAACAGACAGCTTTTCTACACAGGTTATAAAAGAAAATCTTACGATATCTCTGAGAGAACTTATAAAACATTTTATACCCCTTTTACCCCTGCTCAGACCTTAACGAAATCTTCAAATGCCTTTTACGTCGTTAAGTTGATACCCAAACTAAACAAACTATACATGGAGTGGGGTGACAAAGAGATCTATATTGCTGTGATTGCGTTATACAGGGTGATTATTTTTGTGGTACCCGAATTTTTGTTGTGGTACCTGAACGTAACAGAGGACTGATTTTGAAAATACAATTGAACAATTTCGGCTATTTCTTTTGGCGTGTAATGCTCCATGCCGAAATTGTTCAACTTTATATTCAAAATCAGTCCTATATTACGTTCAGTTACGAAACGTAGTGAAATGTTACATATACAATAACATGTTATCTGTTGGCGCAGACGAAGAAGTGTCGCGTAAACAGGATTTCAGTGGTCTTTAAGGCAGTTGCTCAAATAAATTAGAAGAAGTCCTCTTCGTAAAGAGAAAATCATGGTCCGCGAGATGAAATTGCCATCGGGAACCACGTCTCGCATCATTAAACATAAGATTTGGGGATAGGAGCTTTTGCAGATAAAAAGATTTTCACTTTGGAAGAAAAATTCAATCGAAAAAATAATAAAATTTATGCTCATACTTCTCGGGAAGCTGAAAAAAAAAATTCGAAAAGTTTAGTGGTGAGTGTCAAACGAAGGGGTCACTCAACTGCGTTTTTGTGAACAAGAGGTCAAAACACGTGTAGCGAACTACCAAACTGATGTTTTAGAGAAGGTAGTGAAACCGTTAAACAACACTACCTATGTAGTATGTTTGTGAGCCCCCAACAAGATTCTGTGCTTGCCTATAAGGACAAGTCCACCAAACGTTGGCTAGAGGTCAATTTATTTGAGTTCATTGCTGCTGAAGATTGGCGCTCAGGAAGTCCGGATCGCAATCCGCTGGACCAGCAATTGTGAAAATTTTTAGAAGAAAAGACCTGCTCTAAGCCTCACCGAGGCCCTAAAAGCTGATTTGGTAAAATAAAAGTAGCAGCTACTATACCCCTGGAAATGGCTCCTGCAGCGATAGAGGAGTGGCTGGAGCGGTTGAAGAAGTGTGTGAAAGAAAAAGGAAGCCATTTTATATAATTAAGTTCTATTATAAATATGTAAAGAATAAATATAATATAAAACATTTCCACTTGTCTTGTTTTTCTTTGTATGTATTAATGACTTCATACGCGACACAGAACACAGAACTTATGGCATAACTACATGCATATGTAACGCAACAATTGTAAATTTTAAAGTGTTGCGATGAAATTGGTATATAAATTTTCTTTATTCAATGAATTTAAGTGAAAATTAATACTACGGGTATTTTGAGGCCACAGCTTTTTGAGTGTAAGTTAAATTAAATACAAGGGTATCTTGTGGACACTAATTTCGAATGAATGTATGTAGGTACTATCAAATTTTGCAAATTTTAAATAACCCATCTAATAAAACGACCATAAATTTTCGAATTCGGCAATTATAAGTGAATTTAAGTAAAAGACAAGGGTAATTTGAGGGCACTTATTTGAAATTTATAGTACCTACTATCAAAATTTGGAAACTCAAAATTGCGCGCAGCCCTTATATGACTGACAGATTTTTGGAAATTCGAATGTACCTAAATATGTAGGTGTAAGTATTAATTTCGAATTAACTAGCTATTATTAACATTTCGACTTTAGAACGCGAGTCTAATAGGGCGACCAGAATTTGGAAATTAACGAATTTCAGTGATGTTTGTGTGTAATGTGTAATGTTTGTTACTCACTCACACCGAAACGGTTGGTTTGATATTTTGACTGAAGGAACTACATTCTTTAACTTAATATATATACTATATTTATTGATCTTTTTTATTTTCAAAATGACAGACTCAAAATGGTCAAATTTTCCACGATTTAAAGTGGTTCTACCACTAAAATATATCTTATATGTCGATTGAGAACAAATAGTTCCTTCAGTCAAAAGATTACAAAATATCTCACCAAGCGTTTAGGCATGGTTGATGAACAAACTTATGATTATGCATATACTCGTACATACGAGTATGCATAAATATGTATAGGGATATAAGGTTATAGCGATATGGACCATATATGAAATAATAGACATGAATACATATGTACATTTATACATCGCTTTCAGAAATCTCTGGCAAAGATTTTAAATTCATTTGTTATATGGTACGTGTTAAGATGACATGGAAATTTTAACAATACTCGATTATATCTGGATTTACTTTGCTCCGATTATTGTAGTACTTCAGTTTAGAACCCATAATTTTATTATAGTAGATGCAATCATTGTTGTTGAAAAGTACATTCTGTGAAAAACGTACCAAAGTAGTTTGACACGACTTAAAATTATCTTTTAGTGTATCATAATTTATAAACAAACAATTCCAAGAAGCAAAAAAGAAGACATCTCATATACTAATTCAAGTAATAATGACTAATAAGGCATACTTTCAGACTTTTAAGTAGTACATTCTTTCACGTTTTGCACACGTGCATAAGTCTGGTGGCAATGTAATATCCCTATCTTTGTATACAATATATGCATATCCCTACATGTACACATGTGTGTTTCTTTTTTTTCCTTAAATGATTATTTTTTCTTCTCAAATGCTTCTCTAAATGCTAAATACGATAATTTCCATTTTTTGACTGGATGCAAAAGATATTCCTACTTAACATACATTTGTGGTTCTTTTTATTCGCGGATTTCTGTAATTTGGAATTTACTATCACAATTTGGTAATTAAAAATGGTCCCAATATGACGATCGATATTATAGAAACTGTCTACTGAAATTCAAAATTGCAACCAAAGTTTTTGATATTCAACGAATACAATCGAAAATTCGTAATAAGCTATCACTGATTTCGAATACTTTTATAGGTTACATATCAACTCTCAAGTTTGTTTGTTTTTTTGGATGTTGGTTTGCTATTTTTGATATTTGACTGACTAGATCCCCAAAGAATATTTTTATGGATAAAAAATATAGAATTTAAAAATGGTGCACTTAAGATGGCAGCCAGAAAATGTAAATTTGAAAGGATTGTCATGATTGGGAATCCGCTTAAGAGATTATGAAGCCTTCTGGTGTGAACCGTGGTAGACAAATGGTTATTTCCATTCCACACCTACAGATTTCGGTAACACTGTCATAAACTTCATAAATTTGAGCATTTTAGAAGTATTTACTAAGTAAATAGTATGTATTTATGATACACCGAGTGAAACTCAGCCAGTAGTTAATACATGTAATGTATGTAAGTAATACATGTAATGTAGGGTTTGATAAGTAAAATACTATAAGTTATGTGACGTCATCCTAAACCCAATTCAGTAAAATAATGCGGTATAAGATCACGACAAAGCTTCCCATGATAAATGAATTTAAAAATGTTAACATACATAAGTATGTGAAAGAACAATGTTATATATAAGACGCACAATTTTATTTCTATGAAACAGTGTTATTTTCTGAATCGAACCAATTTTTTTTGTTTAGTACATACATATATTTAATAATAGCAATAATTAAAATTATTTACTTACTTTACTTAGCTAAACAAATGTTTCTGATCTTCCTCTTCTTCTTCTCTTTGTTTATTTTGCAAATTTTTCAATTATAGGGAAATAAAGCATGGGTTTTCCTTGGACCAGTTTTTCTACCTCTATTTTACTTGGACATGCTTGTACCTTGTTGGAAAGGTAAAAAACATTTAAAAATCGCTTTAGTAGTTTTCGCGAAATAGAGCCCTCCAATTTCAAAAATACTGTTGTGAGGTTTAATACGTTTAAACTAATTGTCATTTTTTTATGCAGCAAACCAATTAATGGCGAAAAACAAGCACAAGCGTTTATCGTAGAATATTTTGTAACTAATACGTTTGAGATCCAGATAAAAAATGTTAACCACGCCGTTGTTGTTTTGTTGTAGCTCCATGTTAAGATACTGATTTTGATCTTAATCCGAATGAAAAAAATGCAGCTAATGATTATTATACTTATGCCCAGGTCAAGCTTTTAATTCCTTTTAGGACGCATATGTAGATCCCAACATCTATATATGACCCACCAGGAAAAATTTAATTTCACTTTTGAAACTTTAGATCCTCTTTAATACTTACATATTTGAACTTTAAGATCTTTAACATTTGACTTTTAAGCACCAAAAATAATTTCATTAAATGTTGTTTCAATTGTAATTCACATGTAATGTTTTGAGTGCCGGTTTATAAACAATATATTTTTAAACCAATTCATAAAAGTCGGACACACCAAATATAAAAAATGCATATGTAGACAGAGCCAGATTACAAGAATTTCGAAAAGTTACTTTTAATTTTGGCACAACAGCATATTCGCTCTTTAGTATGAAATAAAAACTGAAACTGAATCGCACACGCGCACTAAGTTTTCGTAAAAAGAAATTCTTTTTTTTACTAATAATAAACTTAAGGGCGAGGTTATTCTTTGCGTTTATCCGTTTTTGGTGGTAGTCACTGTAGTAAGAATTGTTTTAATTATGATCAGATATTATCTCAACTTATTGTTAGTGATAGTAAAATTTTTCGAGCCTTTATTTGAAAGGGAAATTTTAAATGCTTCTGTAATTTATTCAGTAATGCTGCCTTCAAATAAAGTTTTTTATAACTTTAAATGTGTATATTTTATCTTTGGGTTAACGTTATACGTACCATGAGCGAATTTCAAGTCGATTTCGTTTACGGCCCGACAGAGAACGTTGCCGCAACAATAGAGTTTCATTAGACCCCACAGTGCGGAATACTATAAACGATGAGAAATAATTTAAACTTATTCGATAGGTATTCTACATATGTAGGTATAATAAATTGACAAAGTTTATAGTTTTTCCCAAAAGTGAAATTTTAAAATAATGTTCTTGACTTATTGTGTAACACTTTAAGATGTTAAGAAGATATAAAAAACTTTTAACTGTTCAACATTTGTACTACATATAAATCATATTAATCATTAATATATCATTCAATATGCACTTTTATGTTGGATTATATCTCCTCTTCCCTAAATAAATTGATAGAGGATGAAAATATATTTCAGTTCCACATACCTTTTTTATTACTTTCATAATCACAAATTAAAATTCACAATATTTTATAGTTGCAAGTTCTTATAAATTTTATTGACACTAAATAGAAAACCGACCTTTCGGCGGCAGCCAGTAGGAAGAGGTAGTTTTCAATGCGGTAAACATATTTTTACATAAGAGGATGTAATGCTGAACCCCCCACCCCTTTGACCGATTCACCCCATTTGCGAACATAGCTGAGATACTCGTATTGCTATAGATAGAGAATATATTGGTCAAGTTTAACAAAAATCGATTAAGATTGTGAAGTAATTTTTATCTTTTAATCGCTCGACAATATGACTAAGAATTAATTTTTATTTGTCTATTGTACCAAATAAAAATCATTTCATTATTTGTAGGATATTTCAATCTGCGTGTGAAATTACCATCCCTGCCAAAAACGAGGATAGTAAACACACAGGTTGGAATGTGCTATATTTGAATTGAAAAATGTTTCAGATGAACTTTTTTTTTGTGTTGTTGAACATCCAATTTGTATTTTCATGTCAAATTTTAAAGCTTATGCGATTTCCATCAAACTCTTGGGTTTTCGGAGTCACTGATCCCAAGTCGAAAGATTGGATTAACAAGTTCGATCGCGATGGCGGATTGTTAATTTTTAAAGGTTATGCGGTTTCCACCAAAAGTGGCACTTGGGGGTTTTTCGGGGTCTCTGATTTCAAGGCTGTAAGAGTTTACGTATTCCGGAAGGCGGACTCTCAAATTTTAAGCCTTATGAAATTTCTACCAAAAATGTTATTTAGGGGTTTTCGAGATGGATGATTTCAAACCGACTATTAGAATTTACTAATTCATGATGGCGAACTGTCCAATTTTATAGCAAATTCAAATTCCACCTAAATTTACACTTGGGGGCTTTCGAGCTCGCTGAATTCAATCCCACTCTTAGAATTGACGAATTCAAGATGGAGGAAAACGTTTATTCAAAGGCATTTATCATATTAATTATTTTGCTTAATTTAAGTTTTATCCAATCAATTTTATCATTTCCTTGTACACCTTTTATTGTTCTACTTGTATAGATTTTTAGCATAAACGCAAATCTTTTGGGATTTGTCAATCGATTTTACAAGGTCTTCTGTTCAACGTTTGTTAATAAATCAAGAATTTTTATTTCATATTAATTTTTTTTTTTATTATTTAAAACAAATTGAAGAAATATCACAAATTATATTATATTAATTCAAATTTTTGTACAAAAATATCAAATAGAAATAGGATACCAATTTTAAATGTTTTACTGTGTTTGGACCATAAAAATAATGGACTGAGCTTACGGTCTTTACCATTAGAACTTTCTATGCTGGTTTGAATTTGAAAGAACAAGTCATGTTTAAGGTTTTATTATTATTATTACTTGAAAATATTTCGAATTATTCGATTCGTTTCTAATAATTTCAAATATCGAATATTCGGAATCGAATAGAAGTATTCGGTTACTTCGACTTCCGAATCGAATAGAATTATTCGATTCATACAGCCCTACTTTAAACGTACCTCAAAGTTGAATTTGTGGACATCAGATCTGAGAGTCCATCAATCATTGGGTCCCGTGGGAAAATATTCAATATTTTCAAGTGTCCCGATCGACTATGGCTTAGGTGAAGATCTGATATCTTAAGTTTTAGAGCACTGCGGCTGTGAATTTTGAATGTGAATCTGCAGCGGAGATAATCCTAAGGGTGTTTCTAAAGCTGCAATGGAGGAGGATCTTATCGTCCCCGTAGCTCCGAGGCAGGCTAGTCTCTGGTACTAGGGGGTTTTGGAGATCATGATTGTAAATCTGTTTTCAAAATTTTAAAATTCGAGGGTGCGGACTTAGTATGGCGACCAAAAATTTTCGAAATTGTACAAATGTAAGAGAAAATTAATACAAAGGCTATTTTGAGACCACTAGCTTCAAATCTACTATAAACATTTGGAAATTCAAATTTGCGGATCCAATATAGTGACCATAATTTTTATAATTCTACGAATTTAAGCGAAATTCCCTACTGATCTTAAATACCTATATAGGAATATATCAACTCGAAAGTTTGTTTGTTTATTAATATGTTTGTTTCTTTCACGAATTGGTTGGTTTGAGACTTTTCATTTTTTTTTCATGAGAAAATAAATTAAAATGTTTGATTACACAATAATTTAATTTTAACATTTACATGTGTAACGGAATGTTAAGGAGTTAGTTTGTATTGAAAAGACAACGATGGATATTAATGGATTATTTAAATTTATATTAATAGGACAAGGACTTCTGTTATCAGAAGCTGATGAATGCAATAAATAAATATATATACATACATAAATTTCACAGGTAATCGTGCAATTGTATTAAGTTT
The DNA here is from genome assembly GCA_933228815.1 of Machimus atricapillus. Classification (NCBI taxonomy): domain Eukaryota; kingdom Metazoa; phylum Arthropoda; class Insecta; order Diptera; family Asilidae; genus Machimus; species Machimus atricapillus. The sequence goes on from OW121785.1 coordinate 13,797,057, forward strand.
ACCACTCTACTGCTTTCGACATATTTAGTCTAAATGATGATTAATCAGTGTTAACTGAAAGAGGCTGTAGATCTTCGCGATTTCGTAACATTTTGCCCTCATGTAAATTATAATGCTGCTAAAAATAAATGAAGAGACAGTATAAAACTAAGTTGCTTTGAAAAATGTGTTGTCCCACAGTATATTTGATTTTATATCGATTTGCAACGTTAATGTTTTTAACACGTTCGCGGACGTGAATACTTTATTTTCATTTTCACAGTGATGCAATATGACATGAGAGCTTCAGTAGCTACGAACGTATCAAAGTAAAATATAATTTAGGTACTATAGTAAATAGATGGTTATGGGTCAGTTTTAATAAAATTTATTACCGAAGTATTATTCTTAAAATTGTGTACATAATCAACAGTTTGTTTTAACAAACATATTATATACACAACGTATGTCATGCTTACTCACTTCATTATAAATCTAAAATATTCTTTTCCGTCCAACAAGTGCAAAAACTTACACTTTTAACAACGTGAAGTAAAAGTTGCAGAGCTTTCAAAATATATAATTAATTATAGGACTAATCAAATATTAAACATATATGTATATGTATGTCCTTTGACGAAAACTAGTAAATAAGTATGTAATTAATTAATAAAAAAAAAGAAAACCTTCATTATTCTTATCAGTAATATGTATTATTTTTAATAATTATCTATCATTTATCCACATGTATTTAGAAAATAGTTTAAAGAAGCCCTTTCGTCGTTTTATATTTATGTCTAGATACTAAAACCTTTATTAATAATATAGTTACCAATTAAACATTTAGATTTTAGTTCTTCATAAAAATTACAATATCCAAAGAATATAGACTTCATCATAAAAACTAAAATACAAAATTAAGCTTCAATTGAAAAGGCATAGGTATACATTTGGTCCTAGTTCACTTAAAAATTTACAGATTTATACATTCGTTTCACATTTTAGTCATTCATAAATAATAGTTGTTAGACTAGACAACAGTTTACTTGTATCTTAAATTTTCAAATAAGAGCTTGAGTAGAATAAACAAAAAAATATATATTATAAAGTAAACAAATAATAGAAAGGAAATTAATCTTTGAAACTCTCTTAAGCATAAAGGTCTGACCCTAAATTTAATTTGTAGCTGAGCTTTTTTAATTTTTTAAGCAATGTTGTTTCTGGTCTGAATGTGTTTATTGTCGTATTTGTTCTTTTATCTGTTTGTTTAGCATAAAGCATTTATACCTTACAGTGATTCGTGTGCATGTGCGAATTGGAAAATACTTTTTTCGTGATAAATTTTCGATGTTTCTAAATTTTAAGAAATTATACAAATATAGTATAAGTTTTGTAAATTGTAAATGTACCTACTATTTTTGAAAAATTAAATTTTTTTAATGCTATGCAAAAAAACGCAGGTTTTATAATGACAATGAATTACTTCACATTATTTTTTACGTCATTCGTGTGTTTGTGTTGCATTAAAAATCTACAAACCTATTTATAAATACTACACTACAATTTCTACTAACATAACAATTTGTCACACATACAATACATACATACGTCTACCTATTGAAGACATTCTGTTTCGAATTTATTCCGCATTTAAATCCGTATTTGTTAGTAATATATCAAAATTATAATAACGAAGGGAATTTAATAAAATTATAGACCACTAAATATCCTTAAAAAGAAGTTATTTGAGGTAAACTGATGTACAAGTACAAATAAAATAAACAAATTAAAGTAGAAATTACCTTTTACAACAATTCCGATGGATCAAATATGTTGTGTATTTTCACATTAATTAATTAATTTTGAATAAAATGTGAACAGTTTTCATCAATCAATGTTGTAAGTGATAATTATCCGTGATTAAAACTAAAAAAATTATATTTACGTCAATATCTCTCAAGTCATAAGTGCTATGGTAAAAGTTCTTATTATTATCAAACTCATATTCCCCATAATAAAGGTCTATATATTTAGTTTTAGGTAGATTTTATAAAAGGTTTATTTTCGGCGGCAGCCAAAAGACAAAGGTAGATTTTATTACATGTATATCGTTATTGAAATACAAAAAAATAAATAAAAGAAAAAAAACATTTTCCCCGAAGAAAGTGAGGGATTGTTTTATGAAATTTTTTTTATGAGTTATTAGCATATTAAACTCAATTGGCTTTCGAAATGCAAACAAGTGCTCAATTATGTATATGTTCATAGGGTCAAAATCTTAATATTTATAATGTACATGTTAATTTGGGCTTTAGTCAAGCGATTGGGAAATGTACTTCCTTGCATATTTGATTTTTTTTTAACGCTTTCAATAAAATTTTATCCCAACAAAAATTGTAATATAATTCTTCAGCCTTTTGTCAAAGGTTTATTTTTAAAAGTGTTCAAATCTATTTTCATATGCAACAAAGTCAGTCCTGCACATGAAAGGTTAACGTTGATCGATAGCAGAATGAAAAAATACAAAAAATATTGGGTCTAAATAATTTTTGTATAAGGGAATGTAATCCTTAATTTCCCTTCCCGGGGGATTCACATCACATTTAGGAACATAGCCGAGATATTGCCATGATCATGAAGCCAAATTTAGTCAAAATCAATTAAGAAATATTTGATCTTCGTAAATGACGATAAAAACTGTCCTCACAGAAGCGGAGGAGAGTTAGGACTAAATTTTATTTATGTATTAATATCAATTCCTCAGACGAGTGTGAAAATGCAATCATTTTCGTTTTCGTTTCCCAAAATTTTCTACTGTGAGAAAAGCTTCGTTAAGTTCAATGCATATAATAAATCATTAATAGTTCAGTAATATTATAAAACAAACTTATGTATGTTATATAAGGCCGACTAGTCCTTCTTTCCCTAACTCCAAAGTTTTTAAAATTTTGATGTCATTTAAGTGACTTTAATTGAGTATGAGCTTTCTTCAAGGATTTTGAAGAAATTTTATGAAAACGTTACGAATAATATATAAACATATTAATCTCATCCTGTATGTAGAATATCATTTAATCTTTATAGTACTTTGTAGTACAATCGAAACTTATTTCATTGCGATCCTAAACGTCAGGAAAATCGCATTTTTGTGCGCGACTAATTTATGTATATTAAATAGTGGATGAGTAATTTTATGATTTCAATTTACAATCATTTTGTTTTGAAATAATTGATTAATAATATACAGAGAGTGAAACCTCATGCAAATGCATATTTTTGCATATACCAATATATAAGCATAAAAATGCCATATATGTATGTCTTTAAAAAAAGCATATTTGCGCATATTATCAGTGTAACATTTTAGTGATGTGTGTTTTCAAAAATGGCGATGCGGGATCCCAATAAAGCATTTTTTAAAATTTTATACTTATTGTAGTTTAATGCAATAATTTTTTATATTAGTATTAAAAACTTATTTTTGAATAATTTATAATTTCAAAAATTGTTGGAAGATCGTTTTATTATTGTTTTGTCAAAATGAAACAGGTACGGAATTTTAGCTTTCATTACAGTTATAAAATAAAAACTTGAATTTTTTATTTGTCATTTGGAAACCTAACTTTAGTCCTAATTCTCATATTTGGTCAGATTTATTTGCATGCTTAGGTGCATATTTGGCGTCTTTTATGTGCATAACTCACCTATTTTAAGAGCATAAAGTTCCGCTCTCTGATAATATATAATCAGATTATTTATAATTAATGGAAAAAAAATTAGTGTATTATGTATATGAATAAGTTTTTTTTTAAATGAAAGATCAGTTATTTCACCAACACATATGTTGAGTGTAATATGGACCACCAAGATTTTAGAAAAAAGAAAAGGGCCTCGGCAGAAAATCCACTTATCAGCCTCTTCACATGTAGATGCTAATCATAATTTTCATGATGAGTCTAAATGGTGATGATTTAGGACTCGTACAAGCCCGAGGGAAAGAGGATGTAAAATGTCTATACCCTAAGACCCTTTATTCAAAAGACCGCCATGACGAGCTAAGGGTTGAATGAGTCTCCCGCAATAATTGGAATCATGAAGAATGTGATAGATGTGAAAAATACATCTAATCTGTGCCTTTTATTTAAAAAAATATGAATGTCGGCTAATTATTGACTACCTTGTCCATATTATACTTCACTTTTTTCTTCTGTCTTTTGAGTATTTTTATTTTTCTTCAACTTATTTTATATGAACGTGGATTTATTTTTAAGTTAATCAGAATGAAAACTAATTGTTTTTCCTAATGGAAAAAATAAATTCATTTTATATATTTTACGGTTTATATCTTAAAATCTATGGATGGTTCATATATACTTCAATTACTATACGTTTATTTTATGTTACCACCTAATTAGCTTCATCTTAGGATGTTGCAGAAGAAATGAGTTAATTAGTTCTATGTTATTAGAACACATACAACATAATAAGTGTAGGAACTATTTTTTGCGAGTTTATTTACATGCCTAATTTGACAAAAAAGATGCGTTGTGCTGTAACATATAGGTGGCAGCATACATATTTAAATATATGTATACTTTAAAGTTTTTTAAATGTGTTTTTGTCTGTGAAATTATGTTGTTTTATGTATACATAAAATGTAACTGTAAACGAAATAATATCTATTCTGTAACGGTTTATGTCCAGAGTCTCAGTAGATCAAATATACATACATACGTATACATGGATAATCCACAGAAAGAAGAAATTTCAAGGTGCACTTTACATTGTTCACGCGACAACTTACTTTATTCTTTTAGGTTTTTCTCGCAGTCAGGTAATTAATTTTTTTTTTTTGTAAAGTAATTTGAAAAGATGAGTAATTTCGGTTTGGAAAAGTACACGAATATAAGTAGAAATAAGAATTAATTGAAAGTAATAACTATTAAACTAGAAAATCATATACAGTTGTCTTAAAATATGAAGTTTCTTGAAAAAGGTATATAAAAATGTTACAATATAAACACAGATAATTATTGCAAGGTACGTTAAAGTAACATTATGCTACACATTATGTTATACTCACGCATATTTTTCATTTTCATAGTGATCTCGAGAATGCTTATACAAAGAATATTTTATATTTTAAAACCATTCAGGGCCAATTTTTCAATTGTCAGATAATTTTGTTCGTAAAATAAAATTTTCCCAATAATTAATTTAGCTGTGGCTTAAAATAACTATGAAATGAATAAACTTATTCGCTATTAAGGCTGTGTACTAGTTTCACTTAACTTGTACTTGTTCTCGTCAGGTAATCCACAAAGTGCATGAAATAGTAGACTAAACTAGGCTATCTTTTGGCAGGATAAAACCGGTAGAAATTCAACAGGTAGGCAGAGTTTAGCGTTTTCATAAAGTGATCCCTGGAAATTCTAATCTTATATAACCTTTATTGTATTTAAGAAAATAAATCAGCTTTCTTGTTATTCTACTCTGTCTTAGTTCTTTTATAATCTTCAAAAAGCTCTCCACATAAGACAAATATAATCTTAACAATTTTAGTGCTATGGTATTGAAAGGAAAATTCTATTTTTCTGATCTTCATTCATATTTATTTTTGCTAAATTATAACAATATACATATATACATATTTTTACATTAGTCAGCTAAAAAAAGTAGCACAGATAGTTGTACTGCCATAAGAAAGAATAAGTAAGGCCACATAGGAAAGAAGAAGTTAAGCAAATTGGGCACGCGGCCTTAGAGCCGTAAATTGGACTATTTATACGTTGGTTCATTTTCGACAAACAGAGTGAAAATAAAATGTCCTCACAAACGACAAGTTTAACTTTTATATCAAGAATAATGTTATCAGTACATTGAAGAATCGGCCCTAATATATTAAAATTTTGTTTCTCGCTCTTTTAAAAATCAAGCAAACCATTACATTTTGATTCAGTAAAACAATATTTATCATCTATTTTGAATAACAAATTTATGATCGGAAAACATTTTGATAATTTTTCATTATTATTGATTTATATCTCTCAAAATTGGTACTTAACTGGCAACGGTTAACTCATGCTTTGCCTCACAGGTCACAACTTATCGCAAGCTGATGGGAATAGCACGGAAGGTGAATCTACTGGAAGAAATCCGTCGCATACTGGGACTGGATGCTACAAGAATTTCGACCACATTAATTCATCACACAGGGAAAGCAGTATATCACAGGTTAGTGCAGTATTAGTAACTGAAATAAACATAAAGATTATAAAAACTAAATAAAATTAGACAACTTAATGAAAACTCTGAATAAAATAATAAGTAAAACGCTTTTGCAAGGCACTGCAAAAAAAAAATTCGAAAGTTGGTTCCTTATAGTAGTTATTATCATTTTTTATTCTTCTATTGGTGTTTGTGCAACAAGGAAAGATATAATTTTGTCGCTGAACCCCCACCCCTCCGATGATCTTGAAATTTTAGTATGTTGTAGAATTCGTCGTGCTGAACAAGAATATGCAAATATAAATATATATATGTATGTACATGTTGGGCTCGAAAATCAAAGTTCACATAGTTTTTTAATGTTGAAAAATGAAATAAATGAACATGCATTCGCAATTTAGTACCGCAGGATAAACGAAACTAATGAAATAATAGTGAAGATTTTCCTTATACAGACTGATTGTCTGTTCCGGGTAATCTTCGAAACGGCTGAACCGATTTTAATGAAACTGCCCAGCCATGAAGAAAAGGTGGTCAGGCAACTACTTGTTTTTATTGATTTTTGTTCATAACAGTTGTCTATTGTTATAAACTATTTAAAAAAATGTCTACCGATTCCGATGAAGCTACACAGACACAAAGTAAAGGTTGTCATGAATGATAAAATCCACTTTTTTTTAATGTTTATTGTTTATAACAGTTTGATTTATTATAAACAATAAACAATTGAAAAAAAAACATACCGAATCCGATAGGAGGATACAGTCAGAAGAAATCTGAATTACTTTTTATATTAATTTAGTTGTTTATTGTTTATAAAAATTGCATTTTTTATAAAAAGGAGTGACAACAGTTTTTCCATATACTTTTAACACTTATTTGATAATTTCGATTAATACAATTCAAATTGTTTCACGATTCGAGCAGCGCTAAAATACCAAATTAAACCATGAAGATAGGGGTGATCTCAATACAATAATTTAGCCCCTAAACAAGTGATATATCGTTCCTATAGGATTTTTTCCATAGATCACAAACTCATAAACGAAAATATCCTATGACTTTAAATTTTTAAGTAAAATAGGTTTGAAGAGTACAAAATATCGTATTTTGAACATTTTTAAAAATTCATAATAAAATAACGGATAATTATAGGACCCTGTAATGTAGCTCAAATAAAAGTTTGAACCTTTAGTTTTTATATCAAAATACTTTTCTCTGTTAACCATTTGCTTCATACAGTTGATAGTGAATGAAAATCCCAAATAGCGCATGCACTATCATGAAAAACTACTTCCCCGTTTAGGAAGAGTTATGGAATGTTTTTATTTCATAGAATAAATCTAGATAAGGGCGTAGGCTTTCATTTTAACCATGTTATGAGGACTTTTCACGTTGCATTATTTTTTAATTCTTTTTTAAATATTCTCAAAATACGATTTGTTTCAGCTTTCACCCTATTTTTCTCAAAAACATGACGTGATGGAAACAAGCGAGTTTCACATTAATGATTAGTTTTCATTAAATAAAAAAAAACATTTATTTCATACAAAAAATATCAAAAAAAGGGTGTTTTTTGTAAACCTCTGTAATTATTAGCTTTCCCTTAAAGGACATAAGGAATTTTGCAATTTTTTTTTTCTCAGTCGATTGTGTATACTTTTAAAACATTTTTACTCGAATTATTTTATTAAGTGCTTAAATATATTTCATTAATTCCAGCAACATGTTCCAGTACCTGATCAAGAAGCAGTACCACCGTATACACCTGACATACAGCAATTAATGGGTGTGATGGAACCTTATAGGGACCATGATATTGAGGAAAATCAACCCCTTACAGGACAAGAAATACCGTCCCAAATGCCAAATCAGATGATGGCAACACCAGCGGTATGTATTAATTTGCAAAAAAAAAAACTTTAGATCAACAATAAATGTCAGTATGTAGTTAATTTCCGGGATTCTTTGGTTTCCTTCCAAAATAATATTAAAAATGTAGTAAATGTTAATTTTGTATTGTGTTCACACATTTTAAAGGACAGTTCTTTTTGTTCTGTATTAACAGTGCGTTCTTATTGTTTATTATTGAATTTAATTCGTAAATTCCTAGCAACACATCGATTTGCGCAATTTTACCGTTATAGATGTTAAATAATTTTGATTCACGTTAATTTTAAGATGATGCATATCTATAATACTTTCAAGTGTTTTTATGTTTTCTCTTTCTTTATTTATTTTAGAACTTTCAGGCAAGGAGTACTGAGGTATCCTAATTACTTTACTCTTTTTTATTGTATTAACAGTAATTTCATGCAAATCTATTGAGCTAAATTTTGAGTTATTTGTATCCTTTAAAGCAAAGCAAGCTGTTATGTCAATGGCTTCAAAAATAATATCTTCTTCGTGAGTCCCTTTTAAATGAAGGAAAGTGAAAAATGTTGCTTTTGTATACATTAATTATATTTGTGGATACGGAGGGGTTTAAGATTATATAATAGTAATATAATTTTTGCTTTCGTCAACATGCAAATTAAATAAATAAACGAAAAATTAATTGGACGTCATAAAAAGAAATATTTGATTTCAAATTATATCCCTAAGCTAGGAGGAGGATGTTCTCATAGGAAGAACAGATCGGCTGGCGCATACTGTAGTTCACACCTGAGGTCCTGGAGGGGAAAATTTGAAATTTGAAATCTATCTTATTGGATGGGGGATCGAGTTTGATGCCATTGGATATCTTTTCAAATAATATTTGACTTGACTCTTTTCGATCCGATGTATATATCGTGAGATATTTTACCGTCCTGGAATTTACTATATCAACACACAACTTCCTCCCAATCCCTGTAACGAATTGAAAAAAAAAACTTTTTCAAATGTGACGAATTGAAAAAAAAAACCAAATTGTCAGATAAACATTTCGAATTTTTTCCCGTAAATCCAAATCCGCACATAAAAATTGTGGCTCTCATTTAAAATGTTAAAGTAATCCCCATCCCACCCCAAGAGGTGGGGGTTTACTTTGGTATCATTGGATAGTACGTGTTCTTCCTATTTTTGATCCGATGTGCATTTCGCGAGATAGTCGACCATTCTGGAACATTTTTACACACTGTAAATAAATATGGTGAGCTTTTAGGGTGGCAATGTATTTAAAGGTGATGAGATTTTCAAAAATAAAAAAATAATGAGTTTACTTAGACTTATTACTAATATGTATTTACTTTAAAGAATATTTTAAGTCTTTCAAAATTCCAATTATTACCTGAGTTACAGCCAATTGAAATGAGAGCGGCTGTGAATATGCCTTATATTTCACGCTTAACCTTTTTTGTGTTTTTGTCGAAACTACGTTTTTTAAACTGGTGTACAAGATATCTAAAGACCTACTTAACCCATTTTAATAAAATTTAAACCACATAATTTTAATAACACTATCTAAGATGTAGCATAGGGAAAAAAATATATTTTTTTTTGTAGAAACGACAACTGTTTGTAAAAAAAATTCTGATTATTATATAAAAATTCATAGAAAATTATCTTTCCTGGAGCAATCTTTTCGAGAAAGTATTAATTTAGAGTTTTTATTGCATTACTAGTTAGTTTCAATTACAAATTTATGGTTATTGTGCAGTATTTAATGATTAGTAGTACATACCTAACCGAAGATATTTAACTCTTGTTGGTCACAAAGGCTAAAAATATTATTAATGGAATGCCACGTAGGAATCAATCTTAGAAAATTTTAAAATGCACTAAATATTAATAAATGCCTTTATAAAAAACGCCTTCTCTTTGGAGTCTTAAAGTTACGTTTTTACACAATTTTACTAAAAATTCATTGAAATGACAATAATTTGCCACTTGGTTGTATGTTATGTGTGCATGCATGTATGTGTGTTTTTTGTGGATGGGGGGATGGTGGGGTCAGCTAGGAAAATGCTTGCCCCAGTTTTGGGTATCTACATGCCCCTCCTCCGCTCTTCACCAATTTCCCAATTTTCAAGTAGCTCTTGCCAGCAATATAAATTGCTAGTTTTTCTTCTTCTCTCCACCAGCTGTAAAACATGAGAAAGCACCCCCTGCCCCACCACTCGACTTAAAAAAAATTATTGAACGTTAAAGAGCCGTATGGCATTTATCGGATCAATGTATAAACGGATTTTTTTCCTTACCCTCGTAAAACATGATAGCGCGACTATCCGCACCACTTGACTAAGATCGGTGACCTTAACAAATATTTGAAGGTCAAGGTTAATCTGACCTTATCTCAACGTACTAAATAGACAAGGTGAGAGGAAAATCTGTAAACGTTTTTAAAAGTTTTGTCATTGCTATTACACGTTCATGCAATTTCATCGAGATCGGTTGAGCACTTAGCCCGTTATAAGTGCAATAACTCAAACCAGGGATTATATAACATAGATTATATAATCTCTGCTCAAGCCCAGTTTCAGATTAAGTAGGAGGATCTCTATCCGGATAAAAAAAATAATAAAACGAGTTAGGGGATTATGTCTCCTTGTAGTATGAAGTGTCTGCTAAAAGGATACTGAATGCAGTTTTTTACTCCCAAAATAATCGCATACGCTTCTTAATCAATATATGTGATGGGCACCTCTGTTGGGTTTCATATTAAGCGTTTTTGATGTATATATTGTATTTGGTCCTTCTATCCCATCTGGGTAAATACGACTGCAGCACGGCGCCTATTCCACATGAAGAGGCGTCGATTGCAAAGACAAGAGGTAAGGTTGAGAGTTGGAACAAAATAAGCTATAAGAAATAATTTGATTTGTTCGTTTTTTAATTAGTTGTATAATCTCCCATCTTCCGAGACAGTTTGTGGATTTCGAAATATTCCACAGGGTCTCTAAAAAACTGGTATTTATCTAGATTAAATAATTAATGCATATAATGTTATATTTCTCGAGACGTGCAAGAACTTGCCTCAATTTCTCTGTGCATTTTCTGATCATCAATGTTACCGATTAGTCCAGTCGTTGCCGTATGGCAGGGGTAGAAGAGCAAGAAACCCCATATTCCTCATTCCTCAGGAGTTCGACATGAAGGCCTTTACGCGATCGGAGACGTTATGCTGTGGGAAATACTCGTTTCATGTTATTACGAAGATCTGAAAAGTCTGCTCAATGACCTCAAACGAGGACGATTACCGATGCGAACCAGAACCAGTAACGATAATAACCAATACCATCAATAATAGGAACAAATTTATGCCGATACGTAAAAGTGTCCGGCAACTCTAGGTAACCCACCCCAACATACACATGGCGAGGAAAAATTAATGGCGCCTGGCGACCAAGTGACGATTTCCGGAGATTAGTGTGTTTACTAAACGCACAGGCAATACCGGACCGTTAAGCGATAGCCCTCTTACAAGATTCTACAGTGAACATAGTTAGTATCATCGACTTCTGCAAAACATTTCACCACATCCCTGTTGCCGAGCAGGACATACCAAAACCGCTGTTAATTCCATTCGGGATCTTTGAAACATAGCCCAGACATTTCAACGAGGTATTGGATGACCTGGACTTTGTATATACATACATATATGCCTATAAAGACGAGACGATCTGTTGATCACTTCTGCCACTCCTAAAGATCACGAGAAACATCTCACTGCAATTTTCGAGCTTCTGGTGAAATACGACCTACACAGTGAGAGTCGGACAGCTGTTTCAGTTATTTTAAAAATCAATTTTTTATACGAAAATACAAATATTACTTATGTATAATTTTGACTGAGTTTTCTATCAGTCTTTTATAAAGATTATTTTCATGGGAAAAAACCAAATCAAAATAGTATATATTGACGGGAATATGGAAACAAAAACCATTTCGATCACAAATATCACCATACAGTAAAAGTCGGGCAACCATGTTAACGGAAATGACAAAACCATTACCCAAATTCTAGATTTTAGGATACAAAACTACTGCAGTAGTTCTGTTTAGATTTTAAAAGAGATCCCATGCAGAAAACTACATAATGTATAATGGCGCGAAATATTAAGCAGAGTTTTTTGGATGAACAAACAATAATAATAATTGCAAATTTTGAAAAAGCTAAAACCGAAAGATATAGCTGAAATTGTGAATAAAAGTGAATCAACCGTGCACGATGTAATAACACGCTATAAAAAAGAAGGAAGAATAGAAAATAAACAAAATAATACAACGAAGTAAAAAATATTATCTGACAAAGATGAAAAATTGATTTTCCTCAAGGAAAATAAAGAAGGACTCATTCTTGTCTGTACCATAAATTACCAAACTGGTAAAAGAGAATTTAGGAAAATATTTCCATCCTGAAAATATCAGGACAGGAGAGTTCTCCGACGCGCCAATTTAAATGGTAGAACTGTCAGGAAGAACCCGTGCATCACTGAAAAAAACTGAAAAGCTAGGCTTAGTTTCGCTAAAGACTAAAAACAGCCATAATGTGCCATGATACGAACAAGTGAACCAAAATATTGACTACGGTGTGGTTGGGACTGAAGACATGCTAGAAGGAGGAATAAAAAAATAAATAAATAAATGAGAAACTGTATTTGTCCAGATTGTAATCTGAAAATGAGAATATATGGAGATAGTGACAATAGATAAAAAAGAAATTTGTTAAACAATAATTACATAGATACTTAAGTATCTTGATCAGACTCACGATCTACATATATATTGTAAATGACGCTCCGGTAATCTTTCAATATTTTTTCGTCTCACTATCCTCAGTATTTCGATCGATCGATATCCATTTTGGTGAAAATCACATAATTACCTAAGCTTGGAATTGTTAATTCTAAACGCCAATTTGAAATCAGCGACCCAAAAAATTCCAAAGTACAATTTTGATCGAAAACGTGTACGGTTTAATATTTGACAGTCTGCCATCTTTTTTTGAATTCGTAAATTGTGACAACCGGTTTGAAATCAGTGACTCCGAAAACCCTCAAAACCCAATTTTTGGTGAAAATCGCATTAGCTTTAAACAAAAACCATTAATATCCGGAAACGTCGCATAGCAGAAAACTCTGGTAGAAATTCGCTGGCTTCGATAGGTTTATGCACCTCGTTGGCTTGCAGCTGCGGATCCAGGTTTTTGCTCAGGGGGGTGGCAATTTCTATATTCTATATTTTTTTTTACCTGTTTCCCAAAAAATCTTGTCCGGTTCAGTTATTTGCCAAGTCTTTTGATAAAAAATCGCTCAAGATTAATGTATCTTACACTAGCTGCTACTTTCAGTAGCTAATTTTGGAAAAGCCAAAATCGGCGCCTAGTTTTATTACGCATCAATCGTTTGTTTATGAAATTTACTATAAATAGAAGAAAGTATTGTTCATTAATTTCTGCAAATTTTCGTCTTGGTCTGCTATATTTTTTTCTTACCTTTAATTTTCTTTCATATATGTATCTATGTAAAATAGTTTGGCGAAATAAATACATTTATTAGAAAATTATCAACAATATGCTTAAAATATAAACGGTTTTAGCCTTTATTTATTTACTATTTTCTAATAAAATCAATATTAGCTGTGTTCTTTTCTATTTTCTTATCTGGTTCAGGTTAGCAAATTTTGCATTGCATTCAAATTTTAAAAGCCGTCAGTTATATAAAGATGTTAAAATTTGCGAAAAGCGCATAAAATTGCCATGATAATTTATTCATCAAAACTTCAAACCATCAACCAGATAAATTTTTGGATTGAGTGGGAATAATAATTTCGTCAAATAAAAATTGTTTGATATGATTCAACTGTTCATATATTTCAATTCAGTGTAAAATTTCTTGCAAGAGCTGATGTGAAAAGAACAAAGCTATTATAACACAATGTTTTTTTAATCTATATTTTTTTTAAAATTTAATTGATAAATTACTAATTATTCGGCTGTTGTAACATTTAATGCCAAAGCGGTTAAACTCTTTCTTTTTGATATTTTTTAAGGCTTGTGCAATGCAAAAAACTACTGCATTTTATTGCGAGTTTAAAACTTTATTTTTTTTTGTTATAATTACATATACAATTATTGTAAAAACTTCATATTGTTTTAAATAAAATACTGGTGAAAAAATTGCAAACTCTACAATGCCAAATATAGAACCGCGTGATCTAAATCTTTTAAATTTTTGTTGAAATTATTTTATTTTGTTAAAGGCAATTAGCGGCATTCTTACTGATTAAAATTGTCGATAATAAAATTATTGGTATTTATTTAAAAACCATTCCAAAGTTATCCCTGATTTTGATGTTTCATTACCAAAATATCTACTCCCTTAAAAGCAATTGAATCGATAGTTTTACATTTTACTTTCTTTTTATATTGTGTATAGCATGTATACATAAGTAGGTATATTCGATTTTGTGGTCGTACACTATAGAGTTAATAGCACGACATTTAACCTATTGGATTTTTAAAGTTACATGTAAATTCAAACTTTTGTAATTTTCAATTTTGATATATACATATGTATTTCAATAGAATGCACTTTAAAAAAATATTTCGGGGCAAATCCCGTGCAAAAATAAAAATATAAATAATTGGTTGGATTATAATTTTTTGAATGGGCGGAGATCAGACTGAGCACACTGGAAGCAAAAACCTCAGACCATGTTTTTTCGAAACTATTCGAGAAACGGTGGGCACAATAACTGGCTTCAGTTCAACTCACTGCAATTTCTTAATAACATTCCGCATCTGTTCACGAACCATTTCTTTAAATTTCTTCAAATTTTCACAAATTTGTTCTCATACATTCTTCAGACAACAGAACAGTATAAGTTATATATTTACATGTGTATGTGTATATTTTTTATATATGTACATAAAAAAACAAAACTGTATACTACTGCAGTTGGACTTGTATCTAAAAATTTCCTCTGAGCACAATGAACAACTTTGAAATGGTGTTCTAAGTTATAGATTCGATTCTAAATATTTTCTAAAAAATGCTTTGAAAATCAGTTTCCATGGTAATTAATATATGTATATATTATTATTCATATGTGTATATGCCGCATATGTAGTAGTGTTTTTAATGCATAGCAAACTATTAATATTTAAAAAATTTTAGTCAGGTAGTGTTCCGTGAAAATCTTTTTCCATGCTAACTCCTTGTTTATATAAACTGAATTCAGTATAACAACATTCTTTTTTATAAAAGGTGTTGAGTGGGATAGGGGTGGGGGGTCAACAGGGGCAACAGCCCCCAGAGGAGGAGGGAAAAGAAGAATAAACGCCCACAAAAACTTATTTGTCAAAGTCTGAAAAAATCTCAAGGGTCGCGTGTGAACAGCGTGTAGCAGAAGTGAACATTTAGATATAAAAAAAAAAACCTTGTCTATATTTATGGGAAACTATTCAGAAGTTATAATATTTATAAAAATAGAATTGAAAAATAAATACATATATTTTTTGCAAACATCAAATGAGAATATCTTTTAATTGCCTTATTTTTTGCTATACCTATATTGCTACAGAAATATATAAATAACTTACTTTGTTGTTTAAGGTTTGTTGAATATCATAATGCAATAAAATAACATTAGTGCTTTGCTTTATTACTTTAACGTATAATATGTTTTTTCAGAACTGCTACTTATTACTTTTTTAAATAATATGTACATCATGTGAGCGAATGCCAACATTCAGTTTAAGGCTTTCTATTTCTTAACCTTATTTTACGTTTTATAATTATTGCTTAATAGATATGATTGATAAATGTTCAAATATGCCAAAAAATAAAATAAAAAAATAAAAAAATTAATTAGAAAACTTAGTTGAATACAAAATTTAAATAAATAATTAAAGCGTTGAGTACAACAGGGGCCTTAGGGCTTGTTTTTTAGCATTGGTCGCAGCACCCCTTTGTTGAACCCAACGCTTCAAATTTCTCAAACTATTTACAAATTCCAAATCTTCAAAACCGTACTAATTTTAGGAGGTAGCTGAACTAAGACGCCAAATTGCCATAGAGCAATTACAGGCACAAGGCATACCGAAGGATAAATTGGAATCAGACGTACCAACGGAGTTTGAATGTTGCTTTTGTACGACCAAGGTATTTTCAAAAACTTATTTATAGGACAAACAGTTTTCACAAAACAGAAAATCGAGCATCCTTATAGTAAATTCGTATTTCTATCCATTGTATATCATTAAATCAATGTCCACATTAGTCAGCATTAGAGTAACAAATATTTCAGTCCTTTTTAGCCGGTCTAAATGACGCAGATTTTTGCATATTTTGCGCAGTCTTTAATAAACAATTCCGACACATAAGGTTGCACCATCTACACTGTAAATCAAATGTATTTTTTAATGTGACCCAAAATCTGTGTCGTGTGGACCGGATAACACTTTGCACGCTTGCATGCAATAAAATCAAAGCGTAAAATGAAATAATCGGCGCTGTTATCAAACAGGATCTCTTATTTTGAAAGAATGAAGTTACATACATACTTAAATAACTGATGTTCCTTTTTTAGTCACTAAGCCACAATTTTTACATTTTTATGTTTCAACATATACATATGCTTACATATTAAAAAAAAATAAGAAAAAAGTGCTAAGTATTCACTTTTATATAGAAAAAAAAATAGATCCCGTTCGAACAGAATTCGGGCTGCATTTTTATGTAAAACCCAGTGTCATATACCTAAGTGTTGGCTATTCCGTAAATTGAAAATCTCTTTTCAGGTGACCTTCGGGGATTTAAATATATTTTTTATGTATAGTCTAGAAATCTAAAGGAATAGCTATAGCTACTTGTAATATACAAATAGGTTAGGTTGATGTTAAAAAACTCCTTTCCAATTTAATATGTTCATCTGTATTACTTACGTAAGTAAAAATGAAAAAATAAAATAAATATACATACATATATAAAATAAAATTTAAATGCTCGTCAAGTATGCAGACCTCAGTGTAACAAAATGTGCAAAATAATAGCAGGTTTTCTTCGTATTAAAGTATCTTGTATATCATCGCATTCGAGTGTCTTGAATTTATAAGAGCACATGCTTTCTGCAAACTTGTTATATATGCCAGATTAAACAAAATGAAAGTGACAGACTTAAACTTGGCCCTCTGAACATGACACACTGAAACAAAATTTAGAATTTCGGCTCTGTTCTCAATTTTCGACCCACATTTAAACTTGGAATTCGAGTTTTCACTGTTCAATTTCGTGCGAAATACTACTTAATTCAAATTAACCAACTGCTTAAAAATGTTAAAATTTTTTCACTGAAACTTTAATGTGCCATTTAAAATCATCTCCAAAATGTTGAAATTGACAACTGAAATGGAGAAGATTAATGTAATTGATTTCGAAATTCGAAATTCTTTACTTCTTTCCATGTTCGCCAAATTGAATGCTGCAATAATTCCTTGTTAGCCAATTTGCTGCGAGCATAATTATTTGCTTCAGTTATAATGCCATTGTTCAGCCTTTCGATAAAATATATTTAGTTTGAAGAAATGATTCCGCCACATTTCCAGCAACCTCTGGTCTGTTGCTCTTTGTTAACAACTTGTAAATGTTATTCTGCTTGGTAAAGTTTCAGATTCTGTCACATCTTTCCATTCCAGTATACTTTCAAACCATTGCTTTCAACACTATCTTCACTACTGCTTTGTTGATCACTATCGTGCTAGTGGTCGTAAATATTATCAAAATTGCCTCGAAATACTGCCGAATCAAATTCACTTCGTGATTTACCCCAATTTTTTGAGGTTACTAAACAAACAGCAAAACTTTTATAGTTCGTTTAACTATATTAGGTTTATGTATATTATTTCTGGTATATGTATGTATGTATATTGTATATATATCAATCTTTTCCTCATCCAATTTGTTATTCGGCTCCTTACCTCTGATGAACTCATCTTTTCTTATCTTATATTCAAAAAATATTACTACGTTTCTTTTTCAAGTTTTTTAATTATTCAATACTTTCTATTCCACTAAAAAATTATACTAATAATAATACCAGTCTTATTTTTATTACCCATATATGTATATAACATATCTGAATCAAACGTGAGAATATCGAATAATAATATACCGATTTTTTATAAAGTCCAATGGTTCTGAAAACATTTTGAATACAAATTTGTACCACATGTGTACAGATTCTAGTTAGATCACTTTGTTAATGTAAATAATAGAACAGTAAGTAAGAACCAAACGTTGAAATAAAAATTAATTAAGATTGTGGTCCTGCCTCCCCTTTGGAATTGGCGCAAAAAATTAGCGTGCTGAGTGAGACTCACTGTTGGGGTGCAAAGGGTTAAAAAAAATGGGGTTGGGTTTTGACCAAATTTAAATAGAAGGGATTAAACATTTTCAGTGTAGGCAGGCAGGTGCAAGCTCAGATAAAAAAAGAAGTCGACTGGATGTGTTTGTAATTTCGATTGCGTTTCTGAGTTTATTTCTATAACATACATACTTCATCAGGGTTGACGTCACGCTTTGTGGTTCTACTCATCTTCTTCTTCGCGCTGGCAAAGATTTTGGTGGATTTTTTCCAATAAAATTATCAAAATGTTGGTGCTCCTCGATAACAATCTTATGGATGAAATATGCTCATTAAATATAATTTTGAACTGAAAAGATATTAATAATTGTTTTTCTTTCCATGCATGTAAAGCTTCAAGAAAAACAATTGTTGCTTATACTTATGTATATACTTACAATATTACTTAGTTTTAACTGCAGCCTGCCCACTCTTCGTTACATTCCTCCACAGTGATTTTCAAAAAGTATTCCGAATATTGGTCCGCATCTTCTTTTACATTAATTTTCTTCAAATTGGAAACAAAAAATCAAATTTTCCCAGAATTTAGAACTGTACTAGGTAGGCTCAAAGACACTAAACGATCTTTGAAGGAAAAATTAACATTTAGAATTGATTAGTGCTGTTACGCCTTGTGAACTCTTTATTAATTTAGTCATTATCTGGTATAATCTCTATGAACGTAAATAATTGTTTTCGGGTTTAAAGCTTAACATAGAAAAATAAATATTAATAATAGTTTGAATGTTTTCATTTTTACAGATTTCTGGCTACTGGAGATTCTTTTAGAACTATATCACATACATACATAGTTACACTCAACAGTACACTTACACACAATTGTCTCAGACTCATGTAAAGTCATAGTAACCAGCCTTATGGAAGGGTTTTTACCAATACTTACAGAAAGGGATTGGAGGAAAACTATTTTCGGCTATTTTAATAATTTATTTATAAGACTTTCCACATTGCATTGACGCCCTTGCATGGAAAGCACGTTACTATACGGGCACCTGCGAATAGTGGATAATATTTTAATTATATTTATATAAACATTTTCAGTTGTATTGTTAGTCTTAATTGATGCCAACTATAATTTCATTGCTGTAGACATTGGGTCATACAGAGCAAATAGTAATGGGAGAATTTTCGCGCATTCAAATTTGAGGAAAGAGTTAAATTAAATATTCCCGCTGCTGAAATTTTTCCTAGCACAAGTGAACATGCGTTTCTTATAAAATCGTACCTCTTATGGCCTCACCCAAAAACCCAGTTGGATAATCAAAAATGAAAAAAATTGTGATAATATAATATTATAATAAATTTCAATATACGCCCTTCTCATGCGCGAAATCTTGTTGAAAACGCTTTTGGGATTTTAACTAAAAAATTTAAAATTTTATGCCAGGCGATTGAAATCAATGTCCGAAAATGTAGACTACAATATATGTAATATGTTTATAAATATAATAAAAATAGCGATAAGAAAAAGGAAAAAATATAGGGATAAACATTTGGTATACACATACATATGTAGGTATGTACAATATGTAATGAAATTAGGTTTTGATGCTCTTAATTTTATATATATTTTTCAGAATAAATTTGAATTTTCACCCGGCAAAAGTAGTGGGAACTTAAAAATCATCAATTGCTACAATACAATTTCCATTTCAGTGATCACTACGATAAAATCTATAATGATTACTGATAATTTTATCGTAAATTT
Organism: Machimus atricapillus; assembly: GCA_933228815.1. Classification (NCBI taxonomy): domain Eukaryota; kingdom Metazoa; phylum Arthropoda; class Insecta; order Diptera; family Asilidae; genus Machimus; species Machimus atricapillus. The sequence continues at coordinate 13,817,320 of OW121785.1, forward strand.
CAAGCGTTTAAAACCTTAGCTAAAAGGAATTTTAATCTCGTTGTAATTTTCAATTTAATGATGAAAATTTCCTTCCGTATCATTACCAGTAAACAAGACGCAAAGCTGTTTACTAATTCCTAGCATTCGATCTGCTGGTAACATTTTGGCCATGAAATGACGCGACCTTGAAATTTTACTCTCAACGCAACCAAAGAATACCACGAAAACGAAGAATCCGGCATACGCTAGTTATCAAAAAAAAATTAGTTACTAACTTGTGTGCATTTTCATGTTAATTAACGTGTTAGGGGAATTAATTTTTGTTTTATTCATTTCACAATGGGTACTTTTTTCTTCGCAGTGAAAAGTTATATTATCATTCCTAAAGTTATAATATAAAATCTCTTTTCACTTCTTGGTTAAAAGCATAATAGTGGCGTTTGAAACTATGTAATTGGATGTGTTCCTTTATAACTACGATAGGTTTTTCATAGGTAGGAACGAATTAAAATCTATTGAAAACATTTAATAATATCATTTCCTTTTCTCTGACCACTCATAGACGTTGTCACGTAAAATTACCTACGACCCTGTAATTGTGCACAGCACAGCTCTTCAATTTTTTTTCAAACACTTTGCATAAGTAATAAAATAATAAAAAATTATAATATTCATGCAACCATTTTTAGAGTACCACCTTAAAAGTTTAAATTTTAAATTGTGGGAATAAAGTACTCAGCCTGTTCTGTGACACCATTTTAACCTGACAGCGTAGCAGCCTTGCAAGTAGGAGTTCTGCAACTGCAACCACGACATAAGAAAAAAAAATTTATTATTTATATTTCTATTCTCATTGCTATTATTATTTATTATAATTTTTTGTTATTTTTAAAGGAAAGAGAAGGATGTCATGGCGAATGTATTCCCCTGCGAGCAAAAAGTGTTTAGCTATACATATCCTCAACAAGCTGCCCAGCAAATATATTTCACTTTTTTAAAACTCGTGCTTGACCTCTTAATACATGTAGTTTAAATTGAAAAATTGTTATATAATAAAGTAAACGCGTTGTTTTCAAAAAATAAAAATAAACCAATATGCGCATATTTTACTTTTTTGATAAACAGTTAATTTTTATTTTATATAAACTCATAGTTATTAAAGTTTGCACGTTTTGAACGTTTATTTTTAAAAATTTGAAAAAGAATGGGAGATCTCTGGAAATGTTTTGTTCCACACAAAGATTTCTCAGGTAAGTTTAATTTTCATTTTCCATTATAAAATCTGTTATGCAGTGTAATTTTAAATTTACTTTGTTTTAATTTTGATAATTTTATATACGTGATATGTAATACAATATTTATTTTGTTCAGCATTTTTGTAACAAGAAACATGTTTTTATTAGTTCATTGTAAAACTGAATTTTCAAACATACATTATTTACGAATTTTATTTATCCAAGAAAAGAAATAAATAACTATATGTTAATGCTTACAAATATTTTTTATTCAAATACAGAACGCACACTTTATGAATACCAAGTTTACTTCAGCATGAAATTGTGGTAAGCCGATTTTTTTGTTTTTTTAGTACATTATTTACAAATGCATAAATTTTATAAAAAATGTAGGTATTCATTTTTATTGGTCCCCCACAACCAACAGTTGCAAAAATGTAGTTTTACGTACCTTGACGTCAAATTTTAGATTTATCTAATAATGGCGCTGATTTTTGCTCTACTTTCATAATAAATTCAGCTTCGTTCCTAGTACCTATTTAATTGCAAAACGGCGTTGAAATTTCTTAATTAAAACTCCTGTGGCGTAATACTACCACAGAGAATGCAGATTTCCAAAGAAACCATTAACCACACGATTACTTTTGCCTAAATTCGTGTCATATAAATTGATAAATAAATCGTATTTTATACCTTAACCACAGATGAACTTACTAAAAGGCGATCCCTGTCGTACAAAAAAACTTAAGCCAAATAGTACTCCCCACGTGGCACTTATTCACATCTACGATAAAATCTATAACATTACGAATAATTATATCGTAAATTTCAAGTTTTTAAAATCTTAACTGAAAGGATCGTAAACTTGCTGTAACTTTTCATTTCATGAGCAAAAATTCATTCCGAATCATGCGAGAAAATGAGAAAGAAAACAACTGTTATACTTTTTAGTTACTGATCTATAGTATAGTTGCATAGTTAGCCACCTTGTAACGCACATTCCAAATTTGGGTGTATTCGAATTACAAGGAAATGAAAATAAGATGCCCTTTTTGTGAACTAGCAACTAATTTCATAATTCTTCGAGATTTGAATAGCCGACGGTAGTTTTGTATATTTATGTATAGTATCAAAGATTTGTACTTTTACCTTCTTGTACTTTTGGGATTGTTCTTTCTTTTAGATTTATGTAAGTGTAAGTTTTTGACCCTTGAGGCAAATTCAATTTATTTATTTATTTTATTTTTTATTAAAATTTTATTGTTAACTTAGATTTGTAGGTAGAGTTTTTCGCTGAGATATAATAAGAGTATTCATTAGCAAATAATGAAAATGAGTCGGCATCAGTTACAACAATATATGTAGATAAATTGATAAGCTCTTCGGATGTTCGGATGTCAGACTTCAAATCGGTTTCAGTATATGGAATTTCAAGGAATTTTTTTTAAGAAAAGAAATGTAGACAAAATTTGGTCCTTTTGTGCAGGTACTGTCATACATTACATTTTTTCATTGCCAAATCAACAATATAAAATAAATTAACAAAATAAATGAAAAAATTGAGTTTTTGAAAAATAAATGGATATAAAGTACTGACTGACCCTTGAAATAAAGGACGGTCCTTTTTATAATAAAGGACAAATGGTCACCGTTATTGTAGATCACATTACTTGCCTTCGAAAACTTCTTATCGTTGGTTGACCATTAATAATATTTAATCCGGTGTAAATCCTCTGATATTTTCTAAGTTTAATGAAGAAGTGTTTTTAAAAAAAAGAATTGATGATTGCCTAAAGATTGAATGAAATTATTACACATAATTAACAATAATAATACGTAACAAGTATGGATATACTATATGTTACCAAGTAATTTGGTTGTGTGCAAAAATTTTGTATTACTAGTAAAAACCAAACTAAACAAAAATTGAATAGTACTTAAATAATTGAGTTTGAATTTGAAGATGTTAAAAGGATATGTATACGTAATCTTGTAAAACCTATATGAAATGTCTTTTTAAAATCCTAGCGTTTGTGAAGATAGTAGATACTATTAGTTGGAAAATAATACAGCAGTTTTACAGTTTGGAAAAATTATCCAATGAAAAATTACACCAATATTAAAACGCTCTCATGTCTATTCTACACATTTTTAAGAAACGAAAATCAGTAATACTACTCAAATATTTATTTCTGCTGTAGCTACTGGTTAAAATCCATAGCAAAATGTAAATATTTTGATAATAATAACGTTACCCTAGTTGCTGCAAAATTTATTGGAAAAGTAAATAACAAATTTGATTGTTTTAATTCCAAAATATTGTTTAGTAAAATCCCATATATTATATTTGCTCTGTATCTGCTAGTACCTACCTAATCAGGTGTATGCATAACCAATTGAAAAATATGATTGAGTCCAAGCTACAAAAGTACAAAAAGGTGTAAAAGGTTTCATTCACACCTTGTATTTTATTTCCGGGATTCACAAGTTATATTTTAATCTAGGTTTACCAAATCCAGCTGTATATTTTTCTGTCTTTTTTATATTTTATGCTACCTTGCCTAATACATTAGACTGGTGGCCAGCCTAACCACTTATTTCCTTGCATAAGGATAAAAAAAGACTACAACTTGTCTCCTGCGTAAATCCATGTTGACTATTCCAGGTGAGGTGTGATGGTGATGTGATGTATTTAATTATATTTACGTTATGCTCCAATGGGATGTTTGTTGTATGACGCCTCAGCGTTGTTAAGTATACGTTTTGAAAGTTGGAGTTAGCCCGAAGGTTGCATAGATGTTGGTCTATTCTCCCTAAAGGACAACCACAATTTTGGGCTAATGCTGCGTAGTAATGCCATGTTGTTTGTCGGATTTGGAAGAACCAATTAGACTGCAATTAGGTTGTTACGATCTTTCTGTTTTGCTATATTCCCTGCCACACTGTATGTTCCTTTGCGGGAACCAAAAAATAAGTCGATGAATACGTTGAAGTGCAATGTTTTTAACACTCTTTCTAGGTGATCCTTAATTTAGCCCCACGTGGTAATCGCATGGATTTTATTGGATCCCGCGTTGTTTAGCTGATGCGCTTGTAGCACCAAACGTATTCATTAAAATAAAATTTTTTAAACTGGGAAATATTTTGTTAATGTGTATAATGTAATATACTACATATTTGGTTTTAACATTTTTTTATACATAGTTGAGACAAAAATTTGGGCCGGAAGTGTGTCTATAATAATTTAACATTCACTTTGCACGTTCCCACTATTTTTTTTCGAATTATTCCACTTTCTTGTTTGTGGGTGATAGCAAGAGGGGTTATGTTTTTTGGGAACCAGCAATTTTCTCTCCTTTGTTTCACAGATGGGATATGTAGCTTTGTTATGCAGTGTATAATAATTTTGCGAAATTCCGAATAATGTATACATGAGTAAAAAATGTCGGTGAAAATACATACATGAAGAAAGAAAAAATGAAAAAGGCAATCAATTGTAAAATCTTAGAATCCTTAAAAAACAGATGTTGTTTATTTTTTTTTTTTTTTTGTACTAGGACACCATGAGATGACAGAATAAGCTTTTTTTTATATAACAATTTATGAATGACAAAATTTAGGTACGATTGACCGTTGCCTTGCTATGAAAATCCCACATAGGGCCCTGTTCTAACTTTCGTACGAAAAAAAATCGAAAAGAGCTTACAAAAGCCCTTTTTCTATAAAAATTCCATAATATATAGAATCCCTAAATTTTAAAAAAAGTAATTAAAGTTGACTAAATTAATTTTTTCATTCAAAGTCGGTGAAGTAATTCGGTAAAAAAATCCAATTCAAATTATTTTGGTGTTATATTCGAAAAAAAACAAGTAGAATTCAAAGGCAACTAGAATGAATCTGTGAGAATTTAGGAACCTTATTAAGGAATTTTTATCCAAAAAGGCTTTCGTAAGCTCTTTTCGATTCGATGAGATAAGGGGCCATAATATATCTTTAAATTTATACCTTGATTCCAGGATAAAGTCTAATATGCTGTTCATAAGAAAACAGCTCAAGGAAAATATGCACTTACTTATTCCCAGACGGAATTTTGACTCGTCATTCGTAAAAGAATTAATTAAATTTAGAAGAGTATCGTATACACCAATACACAAACTTCCATTTCATAAATTTATATATCCTCCAGTTTTACTTCAAGAAATACGTGCTCAAACACTTATTCCTCGAAACTTTGACTTTTTGACCAAAAAATTTCTTGGTAACAGCATGCCGAGCTTGAGGCAACAGACGCATTTGAAATATTAAAGGTTCCACTCTAAACGACCAAAACTCTAGTCGAAGATCGTTCAATTAAAGGCTTGAAATGTGTTCTGGTAATTAACTTAAAAGCAGTTATTCCAAAACAAGCCATTTGCAGTATTCATTAATTTTGAAACGAGGTTAATTTTAAGAAGTCACTATAATAAGTTTTTTTTATTACTTTACCAATATATCCATTCTGAATATTTATTTAAATATAAAAACCTATACAAACAAGGAGTTAAAAAAGTTTTGATACTCGAACTTAATAATTGAATGTTAAATGCATGATCATATGTGATGTAAATGAGTGTTAATGAATTAGTGCTCATATAAAAGATATATGAACTCGCATGTTGCACGATTTATTATATTATCTAAATTATCTTAGTTAATGCCATTATACATCTTTTTATATTAAATAATTGAAGCATACTTTATATGTTATACTATTTGATATTTCTTCAGGATTATAAGGAGTTCATAGATGCGGAAGGATTAATGCCACTTCCAACATCCGACTTTAATAAGCCTGTTTGTTTAGAAATGCGTACAATGAAAAATACTCAAATTTCTTTAATGGAATTTTTGCCGCCACCGCCAACTTCATCGCTATCATATGGGCCAAGTAGCACAATCACGTTACCATTAGAAACACCATTACGTTATAAATCGCTTAGTACTAATAATCACATAGCTAATAATAATGCTAATGCTGGCGGTGGAGTTAGCAATACAGCCGGAAACAACTATATTAATAACGGCGACCTAGCTAGTGTAGATAGCTCAGATACGTATGCTAGTTGCCAAACACATCCGTTCCTGTCGCAAGGTGATCTAACTTCAGATGTAGCCGACGAAGCTTGTGCTCTTGATATTGATATGAACAATCTGTATATAAATCCACTAGAAAAGGAGAATACATCTCAACACTTGCCGTTATCATCATCCTCTACTAAGGTTCGATCTCAAGTCAAGAAAAGCGCATCCGGAGATACTGCTCTACGAAGTTTGGGAGCTAGTCCAATGGAAGAAGGCTTCCAAACCTTCGATGTGCCTGAGCGAGGTAGTCGAGTAAGTCTAAATGAAACCCCAGTGCCAAAACATCGTAAGACGAGATTTCAACAAAGTACGAAACCTCGTGCAAGATTTGAAGACTCAAAAATTTCTCAGGAGAGTTTAGGCGACGGAAAGAAACGTAGAGCTTCCTTTATGCCAGCCAAAAGTTTAGCAACAGCGACTAAATTAATCAATCAACATTTGTTCGGAATTCAGAACATTGGCTCTAAAAGTAAAAATCACTTTATTATGTTTTATATATTATTTTTATTCATTTAATTACAGCTAAACTTGAAAGTAAACATTCTTCTTCGATTGACTCTATTGATGCCTCACCAAATCTCGAATACCACAGACGTTCAAAATCTATTCTTAAGAACAAATCAGAGGCAGCAAAAATACTTTCAGATCCAGAAAGCGAAAGACTTTTGGCAGATAATATGTCAGGCTCGGGAATATCTGACAATGGTACTGTCATGGTAAGTCTTCAAAAAAATTTGTTTTTTTCGCAAATAATAAACAATACCACAAACAATACACCAGTCTACAAAAAAAAAATTATTTGTGCCTGGATTTATTCCATAATATTGTTATTTGTCATGCATCAAAATAATCAAAATATACCTTTTTAAGTATAGTCTTTTGTAGGGTTAGTAGTAATTGTATATGTACAATTTTGAAGACGGTATTTTGCACATTTTTAAAAAATCGTTAAAAAGTAACAATTCGTCATAGAAGTTTGAAGCGTAGCTGGAATGAAAGCCTGAGTCCTATTTTAACAATACTTAATACAACTTATCTCTATATAACCCTTTTTACAAATCCTTGCGAACAAGCTTTTCTTGAATGGGCGCTTGCGATTTTCTTTACTCATCTGTTTATGCAAAAAAAAGTCCAATTCACGGACTATTTTGAAATGTTTTGAAACTTTTTATAGTTTTATATAATGGCTTTAAAATTCAAGATTCTATTTAAGGTATGTTATTAGCTCCTAGAACAATTCGTTATTTTTTAGAAATTTTTTATAAATTGTAAATAAACGACCCCCTGTTCATTTAAACGTTATTTATTACTGAAAATTAAAGAAAATTGAGTCAATATTTTTATTTTCGAATACGTAATCTATAGAAATTCAATTCAATTCAATTTTATTTCAAAATCTATAGAAAAATCCTATAGAAATATGAAGTGTTATTTTTTCGGGCGCAAATTTGATGTTAATCTATTATATTGTTAACCTTTGTAGGGAGAATCTGGAAGTGAATACTCACCGAATAAAATACCTCACAATATTATGGCCAAATCTATTTCGCCACCACCGCTCAGGCATCGAACTTTAATACAACAACGCTCAGGGCCTGCATCGTTACAATCAAAACCAACAAAATTTCTTATACCACGTCATCCAGAAGAGCAACTATCCCGCCATGGCAAACCTCCACTCTCTCGTTCATATGCAGAACATGTAACAGCGGATGGACGATTAGATTCAGTTACAAGAGACAGCAGCTTAGGTAAGCATATATTTTTACATTAAAAAATCTATTCTTAATTGGCATTGAGGAGCTCTGACATTGCACTTTTCGAATAATACGTATTAGGTAGGCAAAACATCCTGTATTTTAGGAATCCCTAAGAGGACCTTCTACAAAAAATCTGAAATTTTATTCCAAAAAAATCGATATCGCAGTTAAAACTAATGCTGTCTTAATGAATATGAACTCATGGTTTTTTCTTCAGACTTAAATTGTAGTTTTATAAAAAAAAACAAATCTCAAGATATTCATAATTATTATCGTAATTATTTTTCGATATTTAAACCACCTATTTTCGAGTTCTCCGAATGCTATTAGATCAACTATTAGATCTACTAATTTGAAAAAAGCAATTTTTCAGCAAACGTGGTTAAAGTCCTGTACGCTATGGTTTGGCTAGCGAAAGCTTGTCTACAAACCCGTATAACTTTTACAGTTTTCAAGGTGTTTGCAAATTACTTTCTAAAAATTATTCAGTAAGTTTCATGTAAGTACGATAGCAACAAAATATGTATAAAAAATGTTTCCTAAAGTTCGACCAAAAATTTAGAAATTGAAAGCGGATCCTATATGGCGAACAAAAATTTTATAGATATGTATAGGGAATATGATAATCAGTAAATCAGACTGAGGAAAACTCAATTACATACTTTATAATAATTACAACTCCAATCGTTTAAATTGTAATTAGTAATTTTTTTGTTGAATTCTTTAATAATCTCCAAACTATTGTTAAATATATTTATTTCTGTGTAGTAAGATAGCGATTTAAAACAAAATTTGTTGATAAATCTTTTGTTTATCTTCAGTTCGCTTGTTTTTTTTATTTTCCGATCAGATTCAGGAAATTAGCGGTTTTCTTTTAATATCAAAAGTTATTTTCAAATGGCAGTGGAAGTGCATCTCGGATTAGTTATTTTTTACTCGCATTAAATCTCATAGCACTCATGCGAAAATGTCGTAAACATATTTTATACATTTTCTATGCAATTCTGGAAGTAATATTCCCCATCACAATGTAAAATCCATATTCCTGCTTACTATTAGAAGGAAATTTGAAAAAAGAAATATTAAAGAACCTACATATGTTGCATACTGCTGTTGCTTTTTACTGGCGACAATTAATATAATTCCTGCAGACTGAGATACCCAAGCCGGCCATACACGTACAGTTTTAACTGTTCAGCCGGTTTTACACCGGATATAAACCTCTGCCTCTCTCTAGAATCCTCTGAAAAGATATTATAAAATATAATTAAAAACATTTTTAGTATTTTGTTGGACCTCTATTTTGTTTTGAGATTTCTAGTCTATTAGGAATCGATTGTACTCATTTTTTTCTAAATTCAGGTGTCATTTCCTCCACTCTTTCATATATTCAAAAATACTATTTTATGCAAATTGTATTGAAAATAAAATATTTTATTGTTTTACAGAATCCGAAGCAACGGTCGTTTCCAACACGAGGGATCGGGAGGATGAGGCTGGTTCTAGTGATGAAAATAGATCCTTATTACAACGCGGAAGCTCCTGTGAGAAATCCGAGTCGGGAGGAGTTTCGTAGCACATATTCAAGTAAATAAATAAAATATAAAATCATTGTCCTTTAACTAAAAAATGAAAAACAGTTTTTCAGCTTTTACGAAATTGCACCATTTAAAAAGACTATGAAATCGAATTAATACATGTAAAGCAAAGAAAAAGTCATTGGACGAAATTGAAACTAAGGTTCATTACGAAAATATATGTAACTCTTTACAAGGAAAAAGGTCACTACAAATAATTTAATTTATTCAACATTTTATTATGTAGTTATATTTCGCATCAAATGTCCATTTTGTACTTGTAACAAATGTGTATGTAGATATAAAAGAATTCAAAACGAACTAACAAATGAGGTCGGAACAACATATTGACACGGGTGTTATTATTTTTTGAGATTCTTATTAGATATTTTGTTGGCACATTTTTCTCGTTGAATGGAAAATTATTAAAAACGAACACAATTTAAAGAACAAAACTTTAAAAAACCAGCGATAAAATTAAGGTCTACAATTTTTCTTAAAGTAATAAGAATGAATGCATCCAAATTAATTGAATTTTTGTTGACAGTTAGTGTATTAATTACAGAAATAAATGAAGATAAAAAAAAGATCTGATCCTGATGCTGATTGTATTTGGAAACTATGTGGATTGAAAATTTCAGAAATATTTGCAATTTGTAAAAAAAAAATAAACAAAATTTCGAATTGGCAAAATTTAATTGAATATGATGGTGATCCAAAAGCTACCACATCTAAATAGTTAGGGAGGTGATGACATTGTTGGAATATGATTTCATCGTCCTAGACATTAATATGAAAGTTTTTTTTCGTCTATGTGAGTATGAAAAAGTTAGCCATAACCTCGTTTTTGAATCGAATTTTCGAATTGTCAAAACATAGAGCTAACGAGCTAACTTAAATCATACTATCGCGTTTGTCCTTGTAAAATAACTCTAAAAAATAAAAATTTCCAGGAGGCAGACGTGCAGAATATTTATAATAGTATTTAAAATCATGCAAAAAAAGCCTCTGTTATATCGATTTATCGTTAATTGAGATTCGTTTAATACAGGCTCTAGAATGATGAAAAAAAGAAGGCAGACAATAAGACTTCTGATTTTAGTTAGAAACCATAAATATACATTTTTATAGATTAATACATAGTTGCTGCTAACACAACAGCAATTTTCAATAAAAACTTTTGGCCCATTTCTAATGCTTTCAGGCATTTGCAGAAAGCCTCTGAATTAGTTGCAATAATGCGTACAAAAGCACCCGCGTTACAGGTAAGGTAACACACCTCAATTCGTCCATTTTTTTCACAAAGTGAAAAACTGACAATCGCTTATAAAAGTATTTGAAAACTTTTGAAAACTTTGACAATCGTTTCGATATTCCGCACTGTATACTACTCACTCACCACACGTTTTGCAGCAATTGCTGTTTTCCCAAGAAATAAGATCAAACCATAAAAAGAAGTCGTTCGTTTAATTATAATAAGATCCACTCCGGTTTATACTTATACTAAAAAACATCTCCTTTAAAAGGTGGGTCCACACTGAGCCAACGAACGCAAACGAAAGCGAACGAGTCCACGTTGTTGTTGTTGTTTACAACAACAACAACGTGGACTCGTTCGCTTTCGTTTGCTTTCGCCGGCTCAGTGTGGATCCACCTAAAGAAATTTCCAAGAAAATTGTCTGTCTTTTAATGCTCACCATATTTAAAACGACTGTTGCGTTCAAAGCCAGACGCGATTAATTGATTTCATTTAAAATTTTGTAAGCAGCAGCAGTACCTTTTTTCAAGTTTACGCTATACAAAAAAAAAAAAAATAAATAAATAAATAAATAAAACAAGGGCAGACGCGAGAGTTTTTCTATATTCCTTAACTTTTTCACCATCTTTGACATGTTGTCATTTCAAAACGCAGCGAAAAAATATTGGCAGAAATTGCTTATAATGTTTAATTTACAAAAATCTTTACATTTATCACCCATCTATCGAACGATGAAATCATGTAAATTTTTTTGTCACCAGCTCCCTAGATAAAAAAGGAAACCGTTCGAAGTATCTATGCGATATGGTTTTTCTCATTTTTGTTTTCTTTTTATCGAAATCTAAGATATACGAGTGCTTTTTTATTTTTGGTGGATTCAAGCTTTTAAGGAGTAAAATCACATCCAAAGTAGAATTTTAATAAAATAGTTTAAGACACTTGCAATTAAAATACTCGCTTGGAGCTTGTTCCAAAATAATCTTTAGGACCAATAACTAGAATTAAATTCCATGACCTCATGTTAAACTGACAAAAATAACAAAATTCGAAGGGATATATTATGTTGAAACGGTAGTTTCTAGCACATTTAAGCCTCTACAAATTTGAACTTCGGCTAATTTTGTTCCTTTAAAGATGTCTTTTTCAAATACATAATTGCTTATTTAGCATGAAAATTATTTTGAAGTTTGTTCTGTCTCTCACGTAGGTGTGTAAAAACAATATCTTGCTTCATTTGTTAGAATATGAATTTTATTGATTAGATAATTTAACCTTTTTTTTTTTTATTTTTTTTTTTGAGGGAGGGGAAATCTCGTTACAAAAGGCGTGCCGAACGTCTTCCCCAAGAACACCAGCTCAAAACTATTCTTCGGCAAACATAATGAACCAAGAGTTCACCTATTATTGCTTTTTGTGGCACTATGTTGGTGCCGTTCTAATCGTGTTTTTTAAATAGAAACAGGCACAATCAAAATTATGATTTTCACCATAGGTTTCCCTATGCGCTTCAGCTCAGCATAGGAAGCAAATGCAATTGTATGGTGGTTCGCTCTAGCGATCGGTTTGCTTTAAAATATAGAGTGATTTTTTTCAGATTGAGTTTTTACTGAATTTGTAATAAATTGTTGCATATAAAACAAACTGTTTTTGTGAATATTTAAAACAATTGTCCTGAAATATATAGTGAATTAACAATTCTATTTTGGCTTATTAAAGGACAAATTATAAAAAAAAATTTTCATTCATATTTCCTCGGCACCCTGTATCGCTGTACCAATTCTTTCAAATGTCAAGCTCCGCCTCGACATTTTTTCTCTATCTTCAACCACAATGCTTGAGTATTCTATCGATTTCTAGCAAAATTGTGGAGTTGGGAGGAATAATGGTACCATGCGATAACGTCGGTCTTTGGTGCTATTTCCATGACGACTCCTTCTGCTTTTTATTCCCTTCCTGCTCCATAAGATCTCGACTTCGGGGGCTCTGTTTAAATACCCTTGTGAAGCGCTGATAGTGGGTATTCAACCCCCAACACCGTAACTTCATCTTCTCGCGGTGTCATGCGCTCTTTCAGGGGTCCCCACCCTTAGCATTTTATACCTACTGCTAGGTAGGACGAAAAAATTTGGGATTATTTTATTCCTGCCGAGGCAAGTATTAGCAGCTACTCCCCACAACTAGAGTACGTGTCACTCTCCTGTCCGCCATCCAGTGACTCATCTAGTACCAAACCTTACCTATCCCAGAAATTTTATTCTTTCGATACGTTTATTCGCCGAAAATAAAATATACCTGTATTTTAGATTTTGCTTAAAAGAAGAAAAAGAAAATCATTGAATGACACTTTGGACTGTTTCCTTGCGAGTTATAGGCAAAAAATCCTTTTAACACAGTTGCGCTTTCAAATGCCACCCAGTGTTTCAGAGTTCCCTCACACATTTTCTAATTCGAATTTGATGGGCAATGCCTGCCGCATATTTTAGTGTTTAAAAATCAGATACCACTCTTCTGTTTTGTAAATAAAAACTTATTATAACATTTGCACATTTTTTAATTCATATTTAAATAGTCTGCACACACACACACGCACGATTGAAAATAATTCATAAAGAAAAAAAAATTAAAAATAAACAAAATGCGATCATAATTTTATAATGCTCAAAACAATAATGTTATTAATTTTAATTTGTATTACCTCTCATTAAATAAAAATATTATTAATGTACTCGTGCTTCATCTTAGATAACGTTTTAGGATCAAATAAGATCTATGTAATTGTAACTTCGAAACACTGAGAAGTTATTTCCATGCATATAAACAAAAGGCGCATGTATTGGTGTCCTTCTCAAATAACATAACTTGCCAAAAAAAAAAAAAGAATATGACTGCATGATTCGATAGCGCTTCTGATTTTTTTTTTGTTTTGTTTGTATGTACATGTATATGGATAAGCGTCATCACGTTAGTCAGTACTCAAAAGGTTAGACTAACCCACTAACATCAAGATTGCAGAAAAAATTTTAGAGATATTGTATTCAATAAATAAGGATTTACATTTTTTGAAAATGTTTTATTTAGGCATTTTCAAATATGCTGTTTTAGAATTTTAAGTCACAATTCGAAAAACATTTGATCTATATATCTCTATATCACGATCTTTATATGTACATATAATCAATATTTTTTCTATGAAGAGCATGTCGCTGAAAAGTATAAAAACTGAATTTTGTGTCTGAGCTTGAAAGTTATATTGTTACAAAAAATAAAAAATAAAAAAAAAACATATTAAAGAATATAACAAAAATACATATATGACATTTTCTGTGCGTTAAAATCGACTAAAATACTACTACTTTTCACGAGCGGGCATTGTCGTTCTAATCAGACTTATTTATTCATAGACTCTTTAAGACCTTTGAGGTATTTTGACTTCATTTGAAATATGTACCACCTATTGTAGCCTGTGATCGATTTTGATCAAATTTTGTTTAAGCTGACGGCATTCCTAGCAGGCTTTTATAAATGTATTCCGCCAATACCTCGGCTAACGTAAATAGATGGAATCGGTCCAGGGAGGGGCTACTGAAGTTATATAAAAATGATTTGTACCCGATATCTTTCGTATTTCTTCAGTGACAAAAATTGACTTGAATATTCAGAACGTGCAGTATGTGGTGATCGATTAAGGGGTGAGGGCTAAAAAAACATTTCTAAAAATTAATTTTTACGCATTTTTTAATGAATTTTACATAGATTCAACTTTGTATATGTAGTTTTTAGCTCAATATCTAGGTCATACTAAAAGAAGAAAAGATAAGGCTTTCACCTCGCTAAATGGTATATTTTAATTGGTGCCATGTAGACCGTATATTTCTTAATCGATTTCGATGAAACAATTGGTTAACATACCTTGGGCACTATTCTCAAAAAGTATGAATTCATTAAGGAGACGGCATTAAATTTTTTTATTTAAAAATCAAATCTCCTATTTCCTCATTACTATCAATTTGCTGTCACATTGTCCTATACACGTACAGAATTAACTACCTGGGTGATGCATAAAAATTATGTGGATTGGCCGATTGGTGGAAGTAGCGCCGATTTCCCATTTATATAAAAACTATTTTGCTTCTGACGGTTGTCTTCGCAGGCATTAACAGATTTCGATCGAACTTTGCCTATGTATTTATCGGAACAATATCTAGTTCTTTAGTGATCTAGTGATGATTTTCAATATACATTTAAATTAACATTTTAGATCAACACAAGCGGAGAAATTTGAATGCAATTTTGTAATACTTGTGATGTGACACTGGCATATCTAAAGACACTTATACTAGCTTGACATGATTGTAAAATTGTTGATCGCCATTAAAAATAACCCTTACGACAATAGCGTGAAGAAATATATTATATATTTTTATGATTCACACTATTGACATCATATCACGTCTTTTGATAAATCTAATGTACCTAATTGACTGGGTGTTATATGTACCTATATGATATTCAATTGTGGCTATATGCGGATTCATTCTTAAAGTTTTAGGAAATGTTTCTGCTCGCACGCACTAGTTCCTAAAAAATCCCCTGGTCAATAATATGTTATTAAATATAGGGAATATCGTGCGTACAAAAGCAATAATGAAGGACCTTCTGTTTGCATTTCCAAAATCGATTGAGGAATTATTCAAATTAATGCATAAATAAAAATTGATCTAAATGCTCTCCCTTTGTCTGGGAGCAGTTTTATTGCTCTGAATGACCACTTTCCTTCAGTCTGTACAGGAAGGCATTTTTTTTTTTTTTTTTTTGCATAAGGTTAATTTCAAAAATTAAAACTTCTTAGAATATGTTTAATTCTGGAAAAGATCCAATGAAATATGTATTAAAAAGTTGTGTATCAACTGCCATATTTAATTCCCTGTGTCGATGTTTCGATAAATATAGCAAAGATCTTTCATAGAAAAAATTTGTGTTTTAAAAACATACCACATCGAATCAATTTTTTAAACCCAATTAACTTATTTTGGCTCCACATGTATTTTGAAAGAACAGTTGAATAACGCCGAATATAAACTTTTCCCAAAAATGTGAACTCTATTTGCTATGTATAATTCCTTCTAAGTTCCTTTAGCAGAATAATGTAATCCTAATTTTAATGAATTAAATCACAAGTATAACAATCGTGCCATAAATACGTCCTCTAATACAATTTTACTCTTAGATGAGGCGGCTCTTGGACCAATTATGTCCTTTCTCGATTTGCTTCCGAAGTGTGAGAACTGACCATCACAGAACTTGCTTAATCGATTGTACCTACTTATTCCTTATTTCGTATTAGAACATTATTATAATTTTATTTTCACTTGCAAATTGTAATTTGGCTATTCACGTACATAACCAACTAAATCTGTATTTATTAATGATATTCTATTTTAAAGCCTACGGTATATATTTGATTGTCTGCTAATTTGAATATTGTTTCTTTTAAATATTATTTAAAATAAATGTAATGTGATTTTCAAAAACAGTTATGTTTTATTTGCAACTATAGAATAATTTTCCACCGCGTTTAATAAAAGTGGAAAGATGATCCACAAAATATTGATTTTAAATATTTATTACAAACCAACGGAATGGTTGACGGCAATGAAAAGAATGTTATTCTCATTATGGCTTTATATTCAAAATATATTGCTTATACTTTTCACTTCATTTAATTAGACGTGCTAAATAGGATTGAGATATGGGCTTTGAGCGCAGGGCAGTTCCAAATTGAAAAAGATACTTCCGGCGTTCTTTGGCTATTGTCACACGTATAGTTAATAATACAGCTGAATGAATAATTAATTCTAGCACTGAATTTACCTTTCTTACTCTGTAACATAAACTGTTAATCTTGAAATAACTACGTATGTAAATAAATGAATGAATGAATGATACTTCCAGCAGTTTCAGCCCACATACCAAGATATTTTTGAAACATTTGATCGGTCGGGTTTTTCCTTAATATGTATGAAATTTTCGCATCACATTAGCTAAGATTGATCAAAATCCGATGATGGTGAAACATTATGGTGATTTCATAATACATAATTTAGTTAAACATATTTTTGGCCAATTAAATCCACGCCGACCAAGCTCATGTTATCCGTCTAAGTGTAAACTATTATTTTTCATTAAAAATTTTCAAATCTGCGATCACGGGGCTTTCAGGATTGCCGGCTCCTCGCCTATAATAAATATTTAAAAGCAAAATTTTGGATCACCTTTCCACTTTTGCTCTTCCTGTAAGTATACTGCATATATATTACATACTTATGAAGGTATATGATATGTTAAATGTTTTTAAATGTGCAGTGGCTATATTTCTTTTAATATATTAGTTGTGGTTTTCTTCATAATCAGATCCGGATCAGATTAGTCAGACAATTGTTCATTGAATTGAATTTTATCCTCACCTAGATAAGGACTTTAAAATTTGCGAAAAGCGCGTCACATTGCCATGATATCCATCTAGACTTCAAGTTTTAAGACGAAAATTTTTTTGGATTAACCCTTTAACACAAAGTGGGTATTAATCAAACCAATTCCATGTTATTTTGTCGAAATAAAGTGTGTTTTATACGGTTAAACTGTCCACAAATTTCAATTCAATGCAAAATGCCATGCTAAATTTGATCCTTATCCGAATGTGAAAAAAAACGCGGTTATAATCAAAAAAACTTCTTCTTTTCTATTTTCTTTTTGTTTAATGAACGTACATACATAGTAGTACAATAGTAGTATTTTTATGCCCCAGGTTTTATAAAAATCTGATGCTCAGTGCTTTTACCATCAGTGTATAAAATCCCCTCCGTGAAGGATTCATCATTAGGGGTTTCTTTGTTTTTGGGAATTCCAACAGAAAGAAGTTATGAAGCTTTGTTCTGGATATGAATCCCTGAGGCACGCCAAACCTCACCTCATTGTAATCAGACACATCATCTTAAGACACAACCACTCAAAAAACTAATATCGATCTCGAATTTTTTGGAAATTTTAAAATCTTTTATTAAATTTTCGCTAACCGACCACATCAATTTGTTGTCAAGCTTTACATACATATCTAAGCGATGGTGACATGTAATTCGCACTTTAATTTCATACTTTAGCAAATAAAATTCAGTTTTGCAAATCAAATTGACCATATTGCAAATCAAGCATGTAGGTACTAGGTACTGCTTAAATATTTTATTAAAAAAACATCACATGTAAGCAGGATATGTAAGAAATCCGACATATTTATTAAAGATTGTTATTGACAATGTTGTAAGCATTTTGAAGAAAAAATGTTATGGATTAAGTCGTATTTGAGAAAATTTATTTGCATAAGTTTTCCAATTTTTATTTTCAAAAAGTTTCTCTATTTGATAATGTAAATGTTAGGCCCATGTTTTGGCACTAAAATGGATTTTTA
Source organism: Machimus atricapillus (assembly GCA_933228815.1). Classification (NCBI taxonomy): domain Eukaryota; kingdom Metazoa; phylum Arthropoda; class Insecta; order Diptera; family Asilidae; genus Machimus; species Machimus atricapillus. The sequence continues at coordinate 13,835,715 of OW121785.1, forward strand.
AACCAGTAAGAACTAGTACAATCGCTTTTTTATCAAATAACAATTAAAAACTTTTCGGGCAAATCATTAGAGCGTTGTTTTTAAAAACATAATCCAAATTTGTGGAACTGTGGTGGTTGCATGGTGTTACACGCTTACGCAAAAAAATTATGGACCAATTCCTCTGAAATTTTAAACACACATTTAAAACAGTATTACCAAAGAACTTAGAATACATTATGTATAATAAGCTCTTTGATATTACCTCCTAGATGAACCATTAAAAATTGAAATTATTGCGATAGAAATATTTTTTACTATTGATTAAATGTCAAAAAGTTTTTAGAAATGTCAAGATTTATTTTGAATGGCTGCTCATTCTTTAATGGTTAATCCAAGAATTATGATTCTTCTGAACATAAACATTTGTTTTTCGATTCAGTACTATAGTGTACACCATTGTGAATCTTGCAGTCAAACCTTTCCGTAAGTTATCACCAGAGCTCCGCCTTGAATTATTTTTATTTTTTTGACTTAAATGTATCAGTAAGCAATATAAAAATTTTAACTAAAATTGAGTTATTCATTCTATGCGAAAAAAACTTCCTTAATATTGTATATATAAGAATTTTAAGTTCTATGTAGAGTAACTCCCTTAATAGTATAAGATAATGGTTCTCCTGCAGCACCTGTTGGTGGCTTGACATATTATATTCATAAAATAATTATAAAAAGTTGTCCTTAAGTACGGCAATGAATACCCAGAGAGTATGTTCCACGTAAATATGTATGTATTTACAGCAATTCAGCAGCATACAAGTTACTTCAAATGTTTTCTGCGATTTCCTTCGGAGATTGATTTAGAAATTGGAGGCCAAAACCTGGGGCGAAGTTTTGTTGATTTGGGGCTATCTATAATAAGTTGTATAAAATTAGTTTGAACCCGATATCTTTCGTATTTCTGAACACTTATTAACCAAACTTAATGCACACATTGACAACATGTAGATATAATGCTTGTTACAAAATGGTGGAGATCAGAGAGCGGTCATAAATTTTATCCACATAAGTAGATCTGTTTCGACATTTATTATCCCTTAACAATAATAAATAAAACCCAAGATAATAAGTAGAACACATTGAAATCATAATAATAATAATAATGATTTATTGATAATAATTTTTAACAATTTAAAAGAAACAGTTCATTTCAAGTTAATTTATTTGTGAAGAAGTATCGAGGGAACCTTCAATTGTCATACTTTGCCCAACTTGGCTGTCAGGAGCAATTCCCATCGATGAATATATTTCCTTCATTATAAATAAAATTGTGTCTTTTGATTCCCAATAGCACACGTGGCTTGCAAGCGCAAACAGATATTCATTGAAAAATTCGAATGGTCCTTCTTGAAGAACGTAATCTATACGTCTTTGGTTATTTAGTCTACCCAGCGGCACATCATCTACTGTATCAGCTTCAATTGAAGCAAAATTTGTTTGAGAGCATGCGTTGTCATCTAAATCCAACTCCATTTCGCGAAGCCCATCAACTTCTGTTGCTATCTCTTCATTTTCTTCTGTTTTATTTTTATTGCCCAGAAAGTTAACGCTGTCTAAAGTGTTTTTAAATATATCGGTAAATTTTTGCTTTAAGTCCGCACCAACTCTGGTCACAGCTTCTTTCAATTCCAAATGCATACGTTTTCGTCCTTTATGGTGTGGTATCAAAACTGGTGGAGTCGTACTAAGCTCGGGGTTAACCAATGCTTCTATTCTGTAAGCTACGGGATCATAGGGATGAAATATGTGAAAAAAGTTTTTGCATGTTGGCAATTTGAAATCCAGGCCAAGTGAATGAATTCCTCGAACAGTAACAAACATACCAATTGGTGATCCCAAAGCAAAGAATATTTGCGGTTTAAAAAACAAGTGAGGGTAATTTACATACGGCTCTCCAGTTCCAGCAGGACCAATCGTATAACTAATTTTTTTCGACATCGATTCATGAAATCTTTTAAAAATTTGCTGATTTAACTGAACCGGTTGAATAATTTGACCTGACTTTTCCGATAAAGGATTTCGCTTTTCTTCAGCAGGCTTCTGATGGCACAATAGGTCAAACAAAATCAAAGAACCCAAACTGTGACCAGCTAATGAAACACCGCCTTTAAAGTTGGGATTCCGTTGGCAGTATTTAATATACATTCTGTTAATTGCATTGGCAACAGTATTCATAATATTTTGACAAAAAATTGGGCTAGTGTAAAATAATATATCCAAAAGTGTGTAGTTTGTAAAATTTCGAAGTTTAGGAATAGATTCCAACGTAATCGCTTTCAACTTTTCATCAATACCTGATTCTGCTGAGTGTAACTGACTGTGCCAAAACACTGGAAGGACCTCCACTTCTCCAACCGAACCTTTTTTAACCGAAGTTTTATAATGAGATTGAATCATTTGATTTGCAGTGACACGAAAATCTTCAACGGTTTCTTCTAAAGGTCTGAATTTAAAATCGCAATGTTCTCCAACTCCATGAACCATGAACAGAAGGTGATCAACTCTTTTCGATTTTCCTGATTCAATACTAAAATCGTCGACGTCTCGTTTAACAGTACGGGCTCTTATAGCGGGGGTTTGCGATGAGGTCGCCCAGGCATCTGTTGAAGATTGACGACAATAAACAATTATGGAAGACCCGTTAAAAGCAACAGTTTCGCCTGTAGGTAATGCAACTTTTCCGTTAAAATTACCATTCTCGAAAGCCTCTCGATACTCATGCTCTAATAAATTAGAAATTCCTTCTTCGTAAGGAACGTATTGTGAATCAGCTTCTTTATGAAACCATGAACACCTTCGGACCTCTGTTGGTTCACCTACCCAATATGCGGGTGTTCGTTTTCGTGTGGAAATACATACATCATAGCGTCCTCCCTCAACCTGTACATTATCCCTTCCACCGGGCCGTAGGAATTCGTCTTCCAAGCAGTTGGAATCGAAAAACGAAAATGGTGTCCATATTTCTTTCGAACCAAACTTCTTTTTGTAGAACCAATGATGAGATACTGGCTTATAAGGCTCTGGTATTGAACAAGCTCTTCCTAAAAGTCCAGCCATTTCAAACATTTTTAAAATCTCGTCAGGCAAAAATCCTCCTTTTTTAAACTACTAATATTACCGACAATTCTTGCCGTAAAATTCAATTATAAATTCTCAAAAAATATGAAATTAGAGGCTCAATAATATATGGATTGTGTAAATAGATAACAAAAAAACCAGCCAATTGTACAATATATCTGTGACTAATTAAACAAATTTTTGTCGGTTACTCCAGGGCTAACTAGTTTGTAGTTCAAATCATTTCCCGAATCGTTAATGCCTACTTTGTGATGGATTGAATTGAAAAAGGGTGAAACGAATTGAGGTACTTATTTTGTACACTTGTTCAAAAAACGCAGTTTCGAGAAAAGAGCAAAACAGAAGGGCTTAAACGGATACAGGAAATATTCTACCTTTTTGTCAGGTAATAATTGCAATTTTGATATACGGACACACTTAAAATATTCTTGAATGTATAAATCAAAAATCTAAGGCACAAAATATTTTACTTGTTTTGAAGTGGTGTAACTCCTTAAATAAATCGCATAAGGTAAATTCGTAAATTCTTTTTTTTTTTACATTTTATATAGCTAAAGCATTAATTTTTAGTTGGTTAAATAAGCACAGCAAAAATGAAATTGATTTTTTTTATGTTTTTATATGCTTTTCTTTGCTCTCTAAGTTGTATGTTTGTACGGATATTTTTCAAATCTCGCAACACAAATTTAACCCAATTCCGCTTGTCATAGAGGGGTGAAATTTTGCCGATACCTTCGTATTTGATGACAATACAATGTTCCATCATAATACTGGGACCCAAAATTTACAATTTGACGGACTATCAAATTTTGAAGTTTATGCGATTTCCACCAAACTTAATACTTAGACCATAAATATGTAATGTCCAACATAACTATAAATATATTGATATACATAGGTCTATAGCTTCGGGATGAAATCGAACTTTATTTTAATATTTTAATAACGTGCTGTACACATTGTAAGAACTCTAAATAAGCAAAAAGAAAATATCGAATTTTTTTTCAAAAAAGTAGAAATACCCCTTAAAAAGGGGAGAAAATTCGGCTGTGGTATGGTAAAAATATGTTTGTATTTTGAGATGAACAGTATTCCATTGATTTCGTTGAAGTTTTTCGAATTTGTAGGAAAAAAAATTGGTAATGAATGTTAGGTAACCTACTTCTATTTTATATTCATAAATTCGTAAAACTTCAAAGAACTCAATACTGTTTAATTTAACTTAGCATATTTGGCTTCTGAGTTGATCATTTAATATTTGGTGTATTAGAACAGTAAAACTCATTAACGTAACCACTTAAGCGCTGCGCTGGAAGGGGCACTATCTAATCTACAGTAATAAAATAGAGATACAAAAATACCCAGTTTTGTACAACATGCAAGAAAAATTATAAGGAAATAAATTATAGCGGGAAAAAGAGAGGAGACCTGTTTCAAAAGCTGTTTGTGAATCAACTTTTATTGATAGAAGATTAATTAATTTGCGAGTACAGGAGAACATTGCCAAAGTATTATATGTAGATGGAAAATTCTCCGTGACCGTTTTGCGAAAAAAAATTTACAAGAACAAAAGATCAGGAAGTGCACTTGAAGAAATTTAAAAATGGCAATGTCTAGATATTATGATGTTTTTAAAGGACCACATCCGAGACCGTAAATATATATAAACAACTTTTTGCCTTCTTCTCCTAAAAGTATAATCAAAATTTTATTTCCAGCACAGTGTCCAGTTATTTTGAAGAGGCACCACAAAATCCACAAGCCCCATTTTTGCACTTTAGATTGGACGAAACTAGACATCAGTGTTCAGCAATGTCTTCTGATTCGTTTATCGAGGATGCGCAAACATTTCATCATCAGAAACGCCCCCCTCGACAACATCGAATAGACGTCGGGTGACAACATATGCCGAAAATAAATTCTTTGCGTTTATAGAATCGATGGGAAAAATCATGAAAACTAACAAAACAAAACAACAATGAACCTTTTTTTAAGTGGTTGATTTTTAGAAGTTAGTTATTTGCAGAAATTGGACGAACAACAAGAAGGTGCACTAAAGGCAGAAATTTTGAATTTTGTTACATATGATAAAACATGTGAGCAAATTAAACCACAAACGTTACTTACTAATAGTTACTGTAAAATATAGTTACCTATAACTCCTGTAAACTAACCAACTGTAAATAAGAAATAAATTACATTATTTTGTAGGACTACATATGTTTATTTTATTTCATAAACATTTTCTTATGGTTTTGAATTTCTAAATTTAATTACAATAAATGAGTAGATAAAATGTAAGTATCCAAAGACATCATCTGCAATGCAATTGCAGTATTTAGTAATTTAACATAATCAGTTGCAATTGACGAATAAATATGTACATATTTATTTATTAAAAACAGACGCTGCGACGTGTTGTGGGATGTTATAGTTTAACACTAGAGATTTCACGTTACATTTTTATGTGGTTTTGCTTGATTATTTCTTAAAAGTAATTTAATGATCATCCTTGATTGTTTATTTGACGCCGACTCAAAATTAGTAACTTAAATTAGTTTAGGAGACTCGTTATTCAGACTAAAAATAAAAAGGTATATTTTATTTTTCAGTTTCTTTTATCGTCGGTACAATTTTTTGTTAAAAAGCTTTTATTTTTTAATTGATTGTAGCCAAAAAAAACCTACTTAATTTTTCATTACTTTTAAAATACTTACCTACTTTACTTTAATTATAAACTGTTCTATAATATAATTATCTACTTTAACTATTAATTTTATTATATATTATACAACAGCATTATTTGTATACCAACATGGGTAGGCCTACAAAAAATGCGACTGAAATGAGGAAACGATATTTAGAAGAATATAATATTGAGGTAAAAAAAGGTTGGAAGCAAATAAAAGAGAGTTTAAGTCAGCGCGTGGAAAGACTTTCGAGGATGAAAAGCTACATAAAAAAAATAGGTTATTGTCTTTAGAACTACATACAGTGTGCCAAGTTTCAACAGAATCGGTTCACAGGTGAAAATTCAGTAGGAGAAAAATCAATCATCTCCTATTTTGCTACCCTTAGGTATACCTTATACTCTGTAAAAAGTTATGCGATGGTCTCCTCCTTTTTGTCATAGGTTAAAATGATAAGTGTGACTACATACCTACCAAGACGGAAGGACAAAAATTAAATTTTAATACAAAGCATCTTAAAATAATTCAAGCTATGGGTATAATATTTAACGAATTAGAGTTTTCTACTTGTTAACCGACAAAAAAAAAGGAGATTCTCAAGTCGGCGTGTGAAAAATCGATGGAATCGAGCAATCCACGAGTCCCATTGCAAAAATTTTGTTTTATGTCCTTCAGCAGGGCTAAATTTTGTGTAATTTTTGAGTAATTATAACTGTGTATACTTAATTTCCATAAATCTTCAGTATATCGGCAAATATTTCAATGGATCCGTCTGTAGTTACAGATGCGGCGGCCGTTAGCGTAAAAACCGTCGATGCATTAGACAACGAATTTCGATATTACATGAAGCTAATCCCGGAGCTAGTTTTAATGCTGTCGAACGTGGAGGACCGAGAATTGATTCCCCCATGGATTGAAAAGTTGTCTAGTTCAGCATACAATGTCAAATACCTTAGGGACAAAAGGAATCGTTTTTTGCTACTGCTTTGCATGACTCTTGTTCTGGATTCGGTTGAGGGACCTTTTACTTCGTTACCTCCAACTGGAATTCTTCCTGATGTTCTCAAAATAGAAAGACCAATTTTTCAACAGTTTGACTTCGAAAAAGACAACATTTGGGAGGAACAATTGAAGGGTATTGCAGAAATAAATAAACTAGCGGATAATCCCAGGTCTATTAAATCAAAGTGCCCACTTCATAATAAGACATGCCCCAAAGAATATTTTAAGGAGAAAGCAATTGGAGAGGTATAATATAAATATTAAAATATATATCTTTTATTGCATTTAAGCTGATTTAAAACGCAGGCTTTAGACAACCAATTCCGATATCTTCTATATCTGACTAAACCATATGCAGCTATGCTAGTCCGCTCTTCGGATCGGTTTCGCGCCGCTAAATGGATTCAGACCCTATGCGCCATTGACCCAAACTACTGCACCGTCTCCAAGGGAATTAGAAATGATTATATGATGGTTTTATCGGGGCATCTCGCTAATCAGCATTTGGTGGGTCCATTTGAAGATTCTCCCCAGCCGAAGCTCGTCCCGATCGCTGAACTAGCAAAAATTAGAACCGATAGAAAACCAATCACTGACCCCACACACCCAAGAACTTCTGAATTTTTTATGAACATACCTAGCCCGGATGAAGGAGCTTTTGCATTCATAGCAATTACTGGAGATCTATATCAGCCGAAATTTTAGTAGTTAACTTAAAATAAATTGAGATGTTAAGTTCTCAACTATATTTAAATATTTATTGTCCTATAAAATAAATAATATTATTGCTATATTAGCTAACAATTTGGTTTTACGTAGTTTAATGCACGACAAAATCCTTCAAAGAGTGATTTATAAAAATTCCTCCATCGTATACTTAAAATTCTGTGAAGAATGTTTTAAATCCACTTTTAGGGTTCATACACTATATAAATCTCCCATTATAATATTAACCGCCGAAAAGTCCTCTGGTTTTAAAATGAAAGTGCTGTGAACATTGGTTGGGTAATTGGCGATTGAGCGCTTTGTATATCAATTTTCTTTTTTTAGATATATATTTCAAAAATATGATATATGTAATACATATGTATATAGAGACAGAGATAAGTCAAGGTTGATATAAATTGATTAAGAAACATTGGATAATCGTGCAACCAAAAATTCATTCATAAAATAACTTAGCAACCTATTACATGCACCAGTCTTCCGCGGGTCAATTTGAATTAATATCAATTAAGAAATGAGCGACATACATACATATATTGCCTTTCTATACTATTTCATTAGAATGCGTTTAGCTCTTCTTTGCCATGAAATTCGAATTAGTCATAATCAAATAAAACAATTTTGAATTCATCATGATATTTTATAGGGTATGATAAATAGATATGTATAAAATCTGGGGAGAAAACACCCATTCTTGTTTAGATTTTTTAAACTTTATAAACCAATAAAAAGTGTTTTTTTTTTGTTTTTCATATTCCATTGCTAACTTTACTAAGGTAGTCTTAGCCCGTTCTCTACGTCGAATACTTTTAAAACAGCTTTCATGGAATAAATACATAAAAGGGGACGTTAAAAATGCCTGATCCAGTGCTAGTCTTTCAGTGGACAGATCTACAGAGCACAGCACATAGCTCGCTGAACCAAAACTGGAGAAAGACAGACATTTATATAGTTCCGATGTTTCGAAGTGTTTTGCAAATTAGTCATTTTTATTGCTATTCATTTAGGAAATAAGTGTAATTTGTCATATCTGTGCCGTGTTCAGATAATGCAGTGACGCTAGTTTGGTTTAAACAAAGAAGCAACAGTTGAAAGTGCTAGATATCAAAAAATCATACTTTAAACGGGAAACAAATCAGTTATGTTTAATATATTGGATTTGGGTACAATAGCTATTCTTTTGAATGGTAAGTATAACTCTTATACCTAATTGAAAATTGTGCATTACGTAAGTTCTAAAAATCGAGTGTAAACCCACGTTACACTTAAAAACAATTTTATAATTCTTTCCATAGAATAATTTACTGCTGTAATTCAGTAAAAACGTGTGAAATTACATAACTTTTAAGCTCTGTTGTGATATTTGATGCTCAATGAATTTCGTAAATTTATCATTTTAAATCACATTGGTGTAAACGTTAATTAATATAACTGATTTAACTATGACTTGAATTTTCTCATTTAAACTAAATATCAACGAAATTCCTTTATAAATATATTTTTGTAGTTATGACATACATATACTGTTATAAATATTTTACTTGTTTGATTTGTTTCCTTATAATATTTAAAAAAAATAAAACAAGATGTCTTATTTAATGTTACAAAAGTAACATTAACTAAAATTATTGGTTATGCACACGTATTTTCTTTATTTTCTGAGAAACAATTAAAAGAACCTACTTATGTATGTAAGGTAAAGGAGTCAACAGTGGATCAGTAATTCTTGGAACTCTTGGAAATCACAAAGCTATTTTCGAATTATAGTGATTTTTGTTTTTTTTTGTAGATACTTTGGTTATTATACTTCCAAAAACTGATGAATCGGTGAGAAGTCTACACAAATAAAAAGTGTTGTAATTTTACTCTGATGTAGATTTCTATAATAATTTGCCAGAAAACATAAAAAACGCTCGCAGTACTTTTGAATTTAAGACGATGATTAAAACATACGTTAAACAAAAAACAAGTAAAAACTAATGTCAAGGAAGGATAACCAATAATATTTCTTAACTTATGTGCGCCCCCTTATACCAAATTTTATTTGTCTGGGAAGCACATACCGATGGTTTAATTATTTATTTTTCAGCGAAGGATCCACAGAGCCTAAATTCTCATGCCTGTAAGGTATAGAATTAGGTGAATGTTTCCAGCAATATGCTGAGAAGTGCATCATAATTGTGTTATTATTTAAAAAAAAAATGGTATTTGATCCACTGTGGACCTGGTATTGTACGCAATGAATCATCATGGTACGCACTGGGTCAAGTAGGCATAGAGCATGTATCAAGATTTCCAGGAAAATATGATCACGGCGTATAATTACAAAAAAATTAAGTATCAATTTATTCACAAAATTAACATACAGAACATATAGAAGGGAGAATTAATCAACTTCATTTATTCTTCCGTGTGTTGGCCTATACTTTATTTCTTAGTTCATTTTTTTTCATTTTTTGTCTATTCCATAGGAATAAAAGCTATAATAACATGATGAATTTGCAAACCACTGATATTACTACTACACTTGGCTTATGGTATGAATCATTGTGTACCAGGCTGCCATTTTGAATTCAAAGTGATATTCTAACCATACAGTTTTACTTAAGATACAAAATTTACCGGTATAATATGGCGTTATTATAATGTTAAACAATAAAACAAAGACCTATTAAGTAGCTCAGTGAACTGAACTTCCCCATTAATACCTTATCCCTATTCATTCTGCTCCTTCGAGCGCTTTCTGTAGAATTAAGAGTCTTCAGAAGATCTAGCAACTGCGGAGCTTACACTCTTCAGGAACAAATAAGTTGTGGAACTTAGTACCTACATGACAGTCGAAAAAATTCCCTTAATCATTTATTTGCTCAGAGTATTTGTACATATATCACCCCTGGAACTAAGTGTCCATTTATATTATGTAATTGAGGAACGAGCAGCAGCGGAAGGTCCCCGCATTGGGGCAACAACTTCAGATGAGGTCATGAGGGAGTTTTCGAGAGCCAATAATCAACATCAACAGCAGGTTAAGCAAGTATCCGCTGAGGCATTGGTGACGACAGGAGCCATAACTCAGCTAACTTACAAAGACATTGAACTCAATAAAAATAACCTCTGTGCTTTGAGAACAAAAAAATTATATACCCTACATTTGGTTTATCCTTTTTTTCTAAATAATTCTCCAAAAGCTTCATGGAGTTGATTGATTGGCAGCGAAATGTAATATCCAGGATCGCGGTGACCCGGTCTGAAACTGATGCCCTGCATTCGTCATGAATATTCAACTTTGAAAGGACTCCGATGTTTGGATTGTAATCAATCGGTTATTAAGGCAACAAACCAATTATTATTGTCTCTATGTGTTATAAGTATGATTTTATTGGAATTATCTTTCTGATCAATCGATTAAAGAAAATTTTTAAAATTTGTTTATTGTGACGCGACATAAATTATGTTCACTTCGGTAGGTACTAAAATATATAAGGCTTAACTTTTACTCCCACAATTTTCGACCTAATTTCTTAAATTGTATATATATGTATGTACATAATATACTAAAAGGAAAAAGGGATGTCGTACATTTATCCAATTTCCTCTTAGGTTATTACGCTTTCATAATTCTCAAGATAATCAGGTTTGTCAACATTTTGTAAAACCTGCTCCAAAAAGAGCGCATCTTGGACTTTTAATCAACTTTCGTTGGAATTTCAAATTAATCAAAATCAAATTTTCTTTTACTTTATGTATTTAGGTATTATAAATTTATTTGAATCTGCCGCCGCGTTGGGGTGTATAAACTTCGATGGTGTCACCGTCTTCCATTTCCATCGTTATTGGGGTATCGACTTCGGTGATTGGATTGCCATCGTAACGGAATCGTAGAAATCCTACTGGAACTCTTGTTCGCTCACAATATAAATTCATCAATTTTCCAAGAGGTGTGGACTTCTTAATTTTGAACTGAACAACGCTGTTATCTTGTGCTAAAACTTTAAGGAGGATGTATTCCGATTGCAATTGCGGTACCGATTCCGATTGCGGTTCCGATTCCGATTGCGGTTCCGATTGTGGTTCCGATTCCGATTGAGATTCGTTTACTAGTTGCGACGCCATTTTTATTTTTCTATTTAAACTGAAAAAATTAAATTCTAAATATCACAAGACCCTACAAAATATTGAAAAAAAAATCGAAATTTTTCAACGCAAATAAATTAATAGAAAAATAACTACACTTCAGCTTTTGATAATTTACTAAATGTCAATATTTTTCCCAGCTACTTTTTCATCATCGGCTGAGTGAAATTTGACAGTATATATAACAATATTGCAAAGTAGCAATAGTTTTTACGACAAACGAAAAAGTTATCCACGGTATACTCTTTGAAGATGAAACTAACTGGAACGGAACTGCCCTATTGGGATTTGACATCGTGACGTCACGATCCAATATGGCGGTTCTAAATAATTCTCCAAAAGCTCCCTCTTTTTTCAGATATTTTATGTTGATAATATTTCTTTTCAATGGCTAGATGTGTTTTTCTCACTTTTGTCTCTTTTAGTGTGTGTTTATTGTGCTTCTGAACTCCTTCCTATTTCTATACACGCTTATTAGAGACTTTCCCTCGTTGTAGGCTCAATTCTTTTGGTTCTTTGAATTATCAAAAGCCTTTAAATAGTTATATCTATTACCAATTCAATTAATAACGAATTTTACACAGCCCAATGGAACCCCATAATAGCTGCTAGTATACACATGTATATCCACTCAACATAAGCTCTTTCATACATAAAATGGCTGCTAGACCTGACCCTGCTAGACTCGACCTCGACCCACAGCGCAAATTCAATTCAGAAAACACTCAAAATTCTACACAAATCAGTCTGAACAGCGTTGAGGTAAAAGAGCCTACAAACTTTATTTTTATGATATGAAAAACTGTTACTCCTTCCTCAGTCTCTTGACAGAACAACCTCTATAAAAAATTTTTTTTTAACTATTTATATTGTTCATTCGGTGAACGTTTAATAAAAGTTAGACTAAATTATTCATATTTAAAAATGAGCAGAAACTTAAAATTTAAGGTTTAACGTTTCTTCATTACAGCTACATATATGTAGGTTGCAATTTGTAATTTTTAGTTACTGTTTTGTAACTACGACACTAAATTATTAATAAAACAAAGCTTATTTGGCCTCAATCCGGTTTTCAGATAGACAAAATGTTCTTATGAATAATTGTGTTGAATAAAAATATCATTCCAACGTAGTAGTTAGCAATAGCATTTTTCCACGCAATTATCTCATTTTTTCAATTACCAAACGATTAAGCTCTTTTACATAACAAGTCTGATTAGATTCTGAAGTATTATAGCTGTGGATTGCAAAATTGCATCAATGGAAATCGCACTTTCATGAGAACATGCGAAATAATTGTACAAGCACCTCTCTTTCCCGTGATTCAAGAATTCAAATTCAACAAATATCATTTTTTTTCTTTCCGGTGAAAAATAAAATGCTTTTAATAGGAATGCCTACATTTTTTGTTGTCTCTAAAACATTCAAAAACTCTCTCCTTACTGAATATTGAGCTTTTATTATTGTTTGAAAAAGTAAGAATATAATGTGTTAAAACTTGTTTTGGTAAACTGGAACTATTGGTCCCGATCTAATCTTGAAAATATTTGTTTGTTTCCTTTTAAATCCCTCTACGAATATATTTGGTAACCCAAAAATATTCAAAAATTGAAACAATATACCTTATCTTCGACACGATCGTACGATATTGGATTATTTTTATCGTAGTCATCAAATTCTCGGTTAGATGAAGTCAACCCAAGGGACTTTGTTTTTGTTAAAACCTCGTTCCAAGCTTGTTCTTTTTGCTGTTTAGTTACCAAATTATTTTGGAACGAAGGAAAAAAAATGTGCTTTAAAAAAAAAGGGTAAATAAAAATATGATCAATTTTAAACCTTGGACTTTGTTTATAAAAAGTAAATTCAAAAGTTATCTTCTTGTTTTTTAAAACTTCTAAGATAGCTAACTTGTTTTCATTCTTTTCTGTACGACTCATTTTGGATAATGTTTTCAAAATATTTTTTTTAGACGCCTAATTTAAATATAAAACAATAGTAAAAAGTATGAAGCATTTCTTGAAATATTTAATTGCTTAATAGAAAATAAAAACTGTAATAGTTTTATATTTACATGTAAAAAAAATATTCTCTTAAAAAAATACCATATGCCATCTTGTGGAAAATCACAGAATTAATATATAAAAAAATATCAGTTTATTAATGTGTGACTTTAAAGCTACACGGGTACGGGCCAATAGAGGATAAATGTGGTAAAAGGTAAATAATAGTGTTTATTTTCAAAACCATTGTTTAATGGTGTCATTAGTATTAGCATTAGTAGAGAAGACATGACTAATAGTTGACGTTATTATTTACTCGATGAACTTTTAGCGTATCTAACAAAAATTAGACTTAATTAGAGTATTAGACGCTTCGTAATTAGAATGCTGAATTATTACTAAAACGAAGCTTACATTGGGCTCAATTCGGCTTCCAGACACACAAAATTTTCTTGCGAATTATTGAGGTATTTTGCGACATACCTATGTATATAATACAAAAATAACGTGTAAATGTAGGTACAATAGCATTTTTCCGCTCAATTATGTAAATTTTTCAATTATCAAACGATTCACCTTTTTTATATAACTGTTTACAATTGCACCGATAGAAATAGCACTTCCATGAGAACATGTGAAATAATTATACATGCATATCTCTTTCCGGTCATTCAAGAGTTTAGTAGATATTACTTTTTCCCTTCAGTGGAAAATAACAGAAATTCTTACAGTTTTACAATTGGTTCTTATTATATATAATTATCTATAAATCGTTCGAAAACTCTTTGCGTACAGAACATTAAGCTTTTGTTATTGTTGTGAAAGTAAGAACAGAATGTCGAAAAAAACTTGTTTTGTTCAACTGGATTGATTGCTCCCGACTTAATTTATTTCAAAATATTCCTTTATTACATACTTTTTAAAAATTTTGGAAAACCAAAAATTTTCAAACATTTAAAAGATATTCTTTAGAACCTTCTTCAAAACTACTTTGGTGCTAAACTATTGCTGAAGGTCACATTCTCTCGCCTTCAGATTTTGTTTGAAATGTTTATTTGATAATTCAAATAAAAAACTTATTGTAAATGAGGAGTGCCTGTTGCAAAGGGATTATTTTCACCTTATTGCTAATACAACGTTTTGTTTTGCTACTTCCATCCTACATAAAACTGTTTACATCAAAAGTACTTAATTTCTTAGAAATATTAGCCTTATTTTTATGATCCCAAGATATTATTTGCTTGCATCGACTCTTGCAGTTGCACTACGTTTAATATTTTTCATCAGAAAGTTCTGTTTCCCATGTTAACACGGTTTAGTTAGTAAAATTTGAACAAGGAAATCTACTTCTACGGCTGAACATTTTCGTAAGCAACTGTTTATTCAATTTATTTCTTATTTTCATATCTTAAAGGGTGCTATTTCCAGAACATCATAGCAAAAGGTGTGGTAGAAAAAAGAGACGCTATAATTCAAGCAATTGAAACGCTATTGCATTTATTGCATTATTATTATTATTATTGCTATACTATTATTACAATCAATTTTACTTCATAATTGGATAAATTTCAATGTACCCAACAAAGACAATTATTCAAAAAAAAAAAAAATTGTTAATATTCAGAACAGCAGGCTCAACATTTTTAAATTGGAAGCAAAGACATTTCAGCTTGTTATGAACTCGAACTGAAATTATTCTAAATATAACACTTAAAGTCCGAATGAACGTGCAAAAATTTTTTAATTTTAAATAGACGCGAGGAATAAGACTTAAAAAGACATCAATCGGTTGTAATCCAAAACCGAAATGATTCTAAGTGTAAAAAATATTCTAAGTTCGAATAAACGCAAGGAAAACGACTTAGAGAAATTTCAGTTGGTTATCAGCTTTAGAGATTTGGATTTGGTGTAACGTCAAGTTTCATTAGAGTTAAAGCGCAACACCCTAATTCAATAGTACATACTCTAACCATTGTTCTTAATAAAGTTAAGTTATCACCTTAATGTCAACATTTGGAGCAAAAGAGCTCCTATACCTTAAGGGGTTTTTAAAATGTTTGCATCAATAATTTAGAAACTAGGGGAGTGACTTACATATACATATATTGCTAATATCCAAACTATTGAACAAATTTTCAAGTACATATTATGCATATATATTTTATTTAATATTTAATAATATTCCTAGGTGCGCCACATTACTCGTCGGTTCGATAATATTTAAAATTATGTAGAATAATTTAAAAAATAATAATAACTTATTGTTTCACTAAAAAAATTTCAATAGTACTGAAGTGAAAAATCTCAATGACGAAATTACATCCACTGCTTTGCAGCAAAACAATTTTCGTTTACATACCTTGTATGTTTTTAACCGAAAAGTTTCTTATTCAATGATTCTGGAAACAAATTTGTGTGGTTAATGATTGAAAGAAATTGAGGTCAACACAAAACGAACAATTGTCAATTACAAAATTAATCATGAAAATTGGGCGCTAAAGAATAAATCAGAAAATTTCACATGTATTAACAATCCCAGGAAATAAATTGTATCCACGTGTATTTCAGTAATCTGCATAGGCGTATACGAATACGCTTATTCGAAATATTACAAAGTAGTGTATGAAAAACTTTTTTAAAAAGAAAAGCCTGCTAATAATTTAAATCTAAGAGATAAATACCATCGTTAACGCTTAAACTGGCTTCATAACATCACTTACAATTTGCGTGTTCATTTTCATAAATTTGTTTGATTGTCGGTGAACCTTGTGGTTATTTCGGCTAATGTAATAATCATTATTGCATTTGGTGTAAACCATTTAAGAAAATGAATCACTCTCTTTAGTATAAGTTTTGTTAGTTTGTTTTTTACGTTTTAAAGATAATAAGGTTTAAAGCGCGTTTCGAATACAGCGTGGAGTTCAACGTCAGAGTAGGCCCTATTCCAAATGGGAGCGCAGAGTATGTTCGAGATTCCTGATTTTTCTGTTTGCAAATCACAATATTCACAAAAATTACAACCACAATTTTTAAAGTTTCAAAATAATTTAAACAATTGTCAACAGGAGTCGGAAATGTAGGAGACATCTGTTGATGGCTTTGTGTAACTGTTTCGAAAATACAATTTTCAATAACTTATTTTAATGCTGAAATAACGCGCAATTCTGCAGAATACTATATTCTGTAAATAAATTTTTCACGAAATAAACGTGGTAGCCCATAAAAAGAAATATTTTTGCTAATTTTTCATTCCGAGAAATAAATTTTACAGCAGCGCTACTTCGTACGAAATAGAGTTTGAAAACTTTCTACGACTCCAGTGCAAGAGTAGGACTAGGACTAGGACCCACTTTTGCGTTGACTCTCAGAGCTGCAGATTGAGATTTTTAAATAGACAAAAAATACAACTTTGTAGATAGAAAATAATCTGAATATCCACGCTGTATTGGAAAAGCGCCTTGCGATTAACATGAAAGTATATCACAATTGCTTAAAGTGTGTATTTGAGGTCCACGTCCCATTTTTCCAGTGTATCGTAATGTTAAAATAAGTGGACAATAAAAACAATGTCTGTGTTATTACAAATAATATTATAAAGTATAAAATAGATGGGGACAAGCAATATTTGTGGAGAAATACATTAAGTTTACATTGTCTCATAAAATTTAAAAAATCTCGCAACATGTACGATATAAATTTTGGAAACGTTTTTTTTCAAAAATCCCGTTGTTAAATTAATTTAATAATAATATAACATACTACTTATTGATAAATTGTTGCATTTGTTATGAAATTTTGGAAAAGATGGTTACACTAGATACAACATTACATTTACGAATTTGCAGAATAATATTTTCGGTTTTTAATTTAATTTCCAGGAATTCTAGGCATTATGAGTCAAGATTTTTCATATGACGGGCAATTAGGTAACAATTTTATTTTTTCTATATAACATATACATATGTATTTATAATATAACACCAGAAAATTTTAATAATTTAAGGTCCCGAACACTGGTCAGAGAAATATCAGTCCTGTAAAGGAAAATATCAAAGCCCTATTAATATTGATTTGGTTAAAGTGATAAATACAACTTTTCAACCATTAAAATTTGTTGGGTTTGACAGGAAACCTACATTGGCGACTATTACAAATACTGGCCACACAGGTGAGTAGGCATGGAATTGTTATTTTTAAGATATGTATGTATGTTATTAAATTGTGTGTTTCTTATATACTAGTATAGTTCACTTTCTCTTGAAATTATGTAGAAACCAAATAAATTAACACTTTTCATTCAACGTCCAAAAAAATCCCAGATTTTAAAAAACTAAGATTTTTATGATTGTATCTATTTATTTAAATTTTTGTTTGCACATTTTGTTTTAACTACTTATCTTAATAAGACTTCTGAAATACTCAAGATTAGTTTGAATAGTTTAGGTGTCATTGCGTTAGGTTTTTGAGTTAAGCAAAGAAATTTCAGTTAAGACACACTTACATAGTCCCATTTTGATATCACACGTGACATACAATACAAAAAATTACAAGTAGTAAATGAAAACCCTTTTTGTGGTCCTGTACTTTTTTAGTTTTACCGCGGAATTTCCTTAATTGAGTTTGAACTTTTGAAAGATTTTAAAAGGTCCGATTGAGGCGAAATTTTACACGTGTATTATGCGTGAGCTCCTGAGTGGCATAGATATAATAATGTTATACGTTCTTTGCTAATACGTAGTAACTAGAAAGTGAAGGGGAGAGTAGAAGAGGCGGAATTGTTGCTTAAAGACATTTATGGTAAACCACGCAAAAAGTACTTATCCAATTCAGATGAAATTTTATGAGCATGTTACGCATAACGTCCTAGATGACATAGGCTATGCAGAGTAGTGATATGTTTATGGTCACGTAAAAAGGACTTATCGGATTAAGAAGAATTTCTATGGGCATATTGTGCTTAACCTCTTGAGTGACATAGGACATGCATTGTAATTGAAAAGTAGGGGGAGGAGGAAAAGGGCTGAAATGCTTACATTATTTGCATTTAACTAATAAGTATTAGAAATTCCCTGAATTATTCAAGAGAACTTTTGCCTTGAGGAAAAGAATAATGTTTATAAGTTTTATGATAAAAATCAGACAACAGTTATATTTTGTTTTAAATCTTATTGATTATCAATTAACCATTATTTTACAATTTATTTTTTATTTTTTGGTAGAGTTATCGATCAACTTTTGAGATTGTTCTCAATATTAAATTAAAGTGACCCGTCCAACTGTCATATCCTCTTGAAACCCAATCAAATTATCGTTGCCCGAAGGATGTTCAAAATTAAACTCAAGTAAAACCGTATAAAAATCCGCTTCAGGGCGTTAGATTAGCTCTCTCAACTTTGTTTAGTTCAATTCTAGTTTAGCTTCAGTAGAGTAAAGGACACTATTGTTATAAGACAGCGAAAATAAGGCTAGATTAAATTTGAGCTGGTATTTTTTAGAATCCTCTAAAACTAATATTTTACAAGTATAGACACCATGATCGCTCCGACCGAAAATCGATCTCTATATCCACTTGGTTAATATTTCAAATGTGAATTAAAGCAAACGAAAATTTTGCAACAATATTTAAAACATACACGACTTTTGTACTTTAGAGTACACGTTTTTTGAGTATCTTTTTCAACATAATTTTGACTAAAAAAAATAAAAAACTAAAAATTGTCTTATGAATGTCCTGTTATTCTTCAATGATGTGGATGTATGTCAATCAATGTTTTATTTTTGATTGTAATGTAATATTTTTATATTTAAGAATATTTCTTGTTTCTTTTTCAGTTCAAATTAATATGGATTTCGAAAATTTACCTAGAATTACGGGTGGACCGCTAAATGGTTCCTATTATTTTGCACAATTTCACTTTCATTGGGGTGAAAATGATACTTACGGAAGTGAAGACTTAATAAACAATCACAGTTTCCCCGTTGAATTGCATATGGTGTTATATAGTTCACAATATGAAGACTTCAAAAATGCTGTAAATTTTCCATATGGCGTCGCAGTTTTGGCTTATTTTTATGAAGTAAGTAGTACTTTTGCTTGCAGTATCATTTCACTAACACAACATGTCTTTTATGAGCGTTAAGAGGTGTTTGTTTTCTAGAGACTTAAAACATATGTATGTATGTACCTACGTAGAAAAAAGATAAACCAACAAAGGCTAGCTGGTGCAGGACTTTATTGCATTGTAGACCGTCTTAATTCAGTTTCAGTAGATTTTCCCTTAGTGTAAGTATGGGAAAGAAGAAAAAGTATGTAATTGACCTGAAGTCCATGGGCTTAAAATTTGGATCCTTCCACACAAAAAAATCCGCAGAACGAAAGGCCAAAGTCGAAAGGGTTCACACAGCTTTTCGTTCTGTCGATACTTTGTGTAGAAAGACCTAAATTTTTTTCTAAGAAAAAGCATCCCTCTTTTGTTGCTTTTCGCAGGAAACAAACCGCCCTCGTTATTCGTCCTAAAATAGTTCCGCACCAGAACCAGTTGTAGAAAAAAACATACTTCCCATTTGGTGTCTTTGAAAACTAGAGACTATTCTACTTCAACGCATCTATTAATTAGATTCTCTTTACATACAGTATGCGACAAAAGTATACATACCCAATGGCAATTGTTTTCCTATGAAATTTTTTTTTAAAAAAAACGTTTAAACTCATTATTGCAAATAAAATAAATTTGTTGTTCCACAAGTCTGAAATAAATACGTGTCGTAAAATGCCCATTCGATTTGTGGACCGTATATATTTAAATCGATTTTAATTAAAATTGACTAATATGTACATATGTATATTCTCCATGGGAAATTCTCAGCTATGTTCGCAAATGGGGTGAATCGATCAAGGGGTGGAGAATTCAGCACTTGCACGAAATGCTCTCACTATCCAAAAATGAAGCCTGACATGCTAGATTTTACCAAGAAAATACTTTTAAGGTAACCAACAACGTATTAGTGTTTTCCGAAACTTATTTTTGCACTCTGATAGTGAAAGGTGAAGGGATTCTCCTAATACTAGCACTCCGATGAGGAGAAAAAATTAATCCTCCAAGTCATTGTTTTTAGCGCAGACAAAACCTACCTATTTTGTAGCACAGAATCTGAATTTATAATAAAAAATTCCAAGTTTTTCAATTGCATGATACACATGGGTTTAAGTACGATCTTTATTATATTTCTTAAATTAATACTAATTAATATCATACATCTTAAAATAAATTCAAGTTGGGGTCATAACCTTTCAGCTATCCAATGATAGGAATGTGGTTTATGAGGAGTTTTTATCTCACCTTAATGAGATCATCACACCCGGTCTTAATAAGAAGATTTTCAACCCACCGATGTTAAACAAACTAATAGTGACGGATTCTGATGAATACATTACTTACAGAGGATCTTTGACTACACCGCCATGCAGTGAAACAGTTGTTTGGATTGATTTTGTAAATGCAATACCCATATCATCTGAACAGGTTCGTATGTATGTTCTTTTGAAGATTTTTATGTTAATGTTATTGATTTGTTATTGAACTGAATTAGATGTTTTATTGATACGTATGGCTCATTTTTCTCTATAATGGCCATTTTATAAATTGTAGCAGCATTTTGGGTAACAATTGGTCAAATGAGCTACTTTTACTAATTCGGACCTGATGAAAAGGATATTTTACAATTAGGCACAAGCAAACATTTTCTTCTGGCACATGGACAGATATGATTATAGAGCAAACAGTTAACGTGCACAAAGGTTTTTCAAATGAAATTTTAAATTCATACGTTTTAAGGAAAGCGTCGTTTGCAAGCATATGTATGTATATGAAGCTGTTGAAATGTTTTATTCACTTAAAGTTTTAACTAAATAATAATCAACACGCAGAATGGCGTGAAACCAAAAACTGCAAAAATGTTTCAGTACACATGATCCATTTATTGAAACATCAATAGGAGTTTTTTACTCTATCAAGTGAAATGGACTATCCAAAAATGCAAAACTTTTAGTTATACTTGTATGCAAAAGTTTATTAAATTATGTTAGAAAATGGTACAAATTGGCTTTAATTATTATTATTGATTTAAACGATAATCCTATCAGCATCAAAAGACATGAACAGCAACGTCGATGTCAAAAGGCTGGTTCTCACTTCACTATATCAGACAACACTCCAGCGAGCATAAGCCAAGAAAACTTTTGTCACACCCTGAGAACAAAACAAAACTTATTCAAATGTTAATCAATAAATAAACACCAAATTGATTGTTTATACTGCGATAAGCATCTACAAAGACTCCGCAAAAACAATAGATAGATGTTAATCTGTTCGTTCTTCTATGTAGCTTTAGCTCCTGAAAATACTGACGTAATGTTTTACAAACTGAAAATTGGTAGAAAAAAATCAAAACTGTATTCGTCATAAGATTTGCAAGGACAGTGCAGTAATTTAAAAAAGCTTTTTAACAAAAAAATTAAACCGACGAAAAAAAGAACTGAAAAGTGAAAAATAAAATAAACCTTTTTAGTCTTAATAACTCAGCTCCTAAACTAATGTAAGTAACTAATTTTGAGTCGGCGCCAAACTTCTTTGAAGTAATTTAATGATCTTCGTTGATTGTTTGTTTGGCACCGACTCAAAATTAGTTACTTACATGACAGGAAAGGTTTTTCTCAAAAAAAGTTTCGTCTTCCCATACCAAAAATCGGCAGAATGAAGGGTCAAGGTTAAATTTTGGGCTTTGAAATTACCATTTTCGAAATTTGACGGGGTCTATCCCGCTTGTTTGTTGACAGATTGGGTCGTGGGTGGTATCGTTGGAAAGCTTGAAGACTCGGCTTTCGAATGCGTTATCAACCAGTATTCTAAGATGTCTCTGAAAGAACTTATAAAGCATTTTCTAGGTTGACACCCTCCAAATTTTCAATTGCGATTTTAAGGGGGAAGGACCAGGAGACCATTTAGAATCGATTGGCATACCCCTGTTCAGACCTTAGCAAAACACCCTGTATACATATGTCCCTACAACTAAAATTTACTTTTTACGTTTTGGTTCACGTTTTTCAATAAAATCTTGTCTTTAAAAAGCTTTTTTTACTTGGAATTTATTATCAAATTCTAGTTGACTGTATGTCAAAGTCATGTTAAGTAAATAATGTACAGTAAGTGTCTTTCACTAATAGCCAGAAAAATTATACCATTTTCTTCTGCGCATTAAAGTACTTAATGGGCTTGAATACAAAATAAGTAAAAAAACCTCAAATCCAATTACCCAATAAACATTCCCGTTCTGTAGCTCCTTGTCTTATAAATATTTTTGCAACAAAGAGCTATTGTATTATTTTACATTTTAATAACTCATTACACTTTTAAAAAAGCAGATTTAGTGAATTGCTTCTTCAATACTCAAAAATTTCCTCTTATTCTTCAGGTATTCCCTCCTAAATTTTTTCATAACCCTCAGACGTTCTCATATAACAAAACCGTTGAGTTAAACAACTTTGATTCGCCACTGAAGTTTCAATTTGTATTTTAAAATAGTAAATATTCTTAAAAACCACATAAAGGTTTGCGAAGTTTGAACATGAATATAGTAAATTCATTTTTCTTCTAAGTAAATTAATAATCATATTTTGTTTATAAACTTACTTTATTCAATTATTACAAACTAGTAAGTAGTACAGGAGGATGAGAACATATTAATTTTAGGAAATATTATTTATTATACAGACAATTATCGATTACTATTCCAAGTCAATCGCAAATCTCTACACGAGTCCAAATTTAAAATGTAAAACGCTGACACATTATTCCCAATCCATGAATTCATCGGTATTTCCAAATTGAAGTGTTTTGTTTTAAAAAAATTGTGTAAGAAATCTGTGGCGGCAAACATGGATGATGTTGCGGACTTCTTCGATTTTTCTAAGCCATTTGAGAGGAAAATCGTCTCCGGCGGTTTCGTCAACGGCAGAGTAATTGCCGATGAGAAAATCAAACAAGACATTGTGAAAAGGGAAAAAATCGACGATACTTATGCTAAAGCTTATGTTGAGGCGGAGGAAAATCAAATTATGAAGAACATGGCCGCCCAAAACCTCGGACCGTCGACCTCTGCGGGAGGGCGCTTCTTGCGCTCTTATTTTGGGTAAAAACCTAGCCTTTCTTGATATGAAGGTATAGGTTATGATATATTGTGCCCAGTGGCACAGATGAGATGAATTTGAATTTTTAATAAAATATCCATAACTTCACTAGCGTCGGATAAGAACTTCTCACGGCCAGCAGCCAGCGCAATCAAGGTAATACCAAAATTTTCATTGTCAGTATTTACTATAAGATATTTTAAACGAGGCATCAATTCTTCGTAGTAGATGGCGAATTCCGTCTTACAAGTGATGGCAACTGAGGCAATTGTAGTGAGAACCTTTTCAGAAAATAGACTTACTTGCTTATCAAATTATAAGAAATGTGTAAAAGCAGCTTACCTGCTCCAGGACAAGTCTCTTGCCCTTTTCAAAAAATTCCTGGAATTGAACACTAAAAATGGCCACCAGCTTTTTCACAACTCCGGCAAGATAACGGGTGAGGATCTGTTTGGGGCAAAATGAAGTAAAAATTTCTAGAGCTGCTCCAGCGAGTGCCTGCACATGGGGATTTTCAACATCATCCATTAAGCTCAGAAGTCCAGGGATAACTTGTTCAGGGAATTTCTTTTCGAAGATTGCAGCAAAGTCGGTGGAGATTTGTGCAATTGCATTGCAAGCTGCGTACCTAGCATTAGAAAGCCATATTAAAAGATTAGGCAAACAAATTTTTTATATTGCTAAAATTAACGCGTGAAGCTACTCCTGGAGATAACTAAAGTTTGGTAGTAAACAAAAAACAGACAATGACGTCCAGATGTGCCTGCCATAAATCACGAAATTTTTAGAAAAGTTATGGAACTAGTTCAACAATATGAACAGCCGACCGATCAGGAATATGTTCTACAATATGCAGAGAATGTCACTATTAATGGTACTACAGTTAATAAAGATAAATGGGTAAATAATAACGTTGTAAAAACTAAACAAGATAAATCACCAAATGTCCCGTGTAATGAGATTCTTAATGAAGATGCTCCAGAAACTTAATCGTTGACGGCTTAGGTATGGTTGCTTTAAAAACAGGCTTATCTGAATTTTGGCTTAATTTTGTCTAAAATTTTTGCTTTTGCAGCAATAAACAATTTTACTGAAAATACTTTTGAAATCCCACACAAAAAATTGTATTTTTTACAATATACATATCTTAAAGATCTTATTATTGTTATTAACGTCTCATCTAATGATGAGCAGAATCGTTCCTGGTCTCACAAGCTTGGTCTTGCTGAGAGTTTAACACTATACCTGCCGTAGCAAGACCAAGGCCAAAACTGGATTATAACAAAACCTAGGCCGAGATCAAAATCATCCGAGATTTGATCAAGAATCAGTGACCATCTAAACCAAACATTACAAAATAATATTATACACATTGAAAACTGAAAACACAGACATTTTCACATTTAATAAAAAGTAGTTTGCTCATTTTACTTATAAGATTTCGCAAATACAAGCAAATAATTAAAATATTTAAGTATAAAAATACAAGACTGCAACAATCTTCTGAATAGGTTCAGAAAGACAAAGATCAAGACCGCCTGTGCAAGAACCAAGACTGTTTTGCTCGAATCATTATTAATCATCCTTCTTTATAACAGTTATTTTTACCAAGCTCGTAAACTGTTAATAAAACCTACGTTTTCTTCGAAATAGACTTTAAATTATACTGCAATAGCATTTCTGACACTTTCAGATAAAACAATTCAGAAACCTACATTCCCTCGAAGGTCAACATTTGACTCATAATTTTCGGCCAGTTCAACCCCTGAATGGAAGGGATATTTATTTAAATAATCGAATGGATGTGGATTATAGCCCTGCAGACGATGAGTTTACCTCTAGAGGTAGAACTAGAAACGAAAATATAAACAATAAAATTGTTGTGTTGAGCAGTCTAATTATCTGTTGTATTGTTCATATCTTATTAAGGTATTATTTATTTTACAAATAAAATTACAAAAGTAGTCCGATGAAACTTATTAAAATATGTTGTAAATATAATATATGCATAATTGAATAAATTGATGAATGTTATTACTCTTTCTCATTATAATTCTTATTCTGTGGAACAAATAGAAATACCTACGGACCAGCCGAAATCTTTTCTTTGGTAGTAGTTCAGGAATAATAAACATATCATAGAAATAATTTGCAACAAGTCACACTTTTTCAAACCCATACACATTATACTCTAGTATTATTTATTTAACATACTCTACTCTTATTTATTTATCATCAACATGTATGCTGCATAGTTATAATAGTAAAATTAAAAGAAGAATGTAACAAATTTTGAAGTGCAAGAAATATATGTAGTTACATTCGTTGAGTAGACTCAGTTTCAAAGCCATTTCACCAAAGTGGAAGTCTAACACATTGAAATAGTCGTTATAAATTCTAGAAATTTACCTTTGCAAAGAAAATATAAATATATAATATTTCTCCGGGTTTTGTTTTACTAAAAATAATAACACATATTCGTAGACGCATTTATGCAAAAATATTTATTTAGATTCAGTTCGTCTTACTTGATAAAACTCGACTTGAAAAAAGTTTAAAGCAAAGTGAAAGGTAAGTTTAAAATTAGCTTAAACCTTTCTTTAGTTCCAGCAGAAAGTAAGAGGAATTATAATTCAACTTTTCTGTGATAGAGACTGAACAGACAAATTGCAATTGATCCTAAAAGAGCCGGATAAGATGAACTACTACTAACTGAATAGGCTAAATATTGAGAATCATTGTGGCGTAGGTCAAGTTTTAATATGAAATGTATGGAGTCTTAACAGTTGGGGTCATAACCTTTCAGCTATCCAATGATACGAATGTGGTTTATGAGGAGTTTTTATCTCAACTTAATGAGATCATCACACCCGGTCTTAATAAGAAGATTTTCAACCCACCGATGTTAAACAAACTAATAGTGACGGATTCTGATGAATACATTACTTACAGAGGATCTTTGACTACACCGCCATGCAGTGAAACAGTTGTTTGGATTGATTTTGTAAATGCAATACCCATATATCATCTGAACAGGTTCGTATGTATGTTCTTTTGAAGATTTTTATGTTCATGTTATTGATTTGTTATTGAACTGAATTAGATGTTTTATTGATGCGTATGGCTCATTTTTCTCTATAATGTGCTAAGTACATACATACATAATATAGGGCCTTGTTCTAACTTTCGTACGAAAACGAATCAAAAAGAGCTTATAAAAGCCTTTTTTGGATTAAAATTCCTTAATAAGGTTCCTAAATTCTCACAGATTCAATTTATTGATTTCTATTAGTTTTTCCACATATAACGTCAAAAAAATTCAAATTCGATTTTTCTACCGAATTACTTAAGCCACTTTGAATGAAAAAATAAATTGCAGTCAAAGGTTACCAAAATTAATTAATAATTTGTTTAAAGTTTAGGAATCCGATTTGGTTATTCTAAAATGATTTTATGGCAAATTTAAAACACAATTTCAATTCGATGTCATTTCACTCGAAATGAAGAACATGGGTAATTATGTAATGTACATATATATGTATATGGAAAATATTTCAAAGAATGAAATTCATAAAAAAAAGGTTCAAACTTACCTAACTCGTGGATGCGGATCACTGAGGAAAATCAACACGCCTTGTAGGAATTTATCGAAAATTTCGTCAATTTATGTTCGGCAACCTAAACCATATAGCGGAAATAGCCATAAGAGCAGCATATCTTTGCTTCCGATTAGTGTTCAACAACATATTCCAGATTTCAACAATTATATGCGGTAGAATCATATTTCCACCGAGACTACAGGCCAGACGTCCAAGGGAGTCTTGCGCAATTATGTTTGTATCACTTCTATCATCTGCTGCCATGAGGCGCGACTCTCCCGGCATTTCTTCAGTATTATAGCATCCAAAAGGAGTTCGATCTTAGAATTCAGGGGGGTTGTTGTAGGCGAGCTAAAAAAAAAAAGGCAGTCGTGAGTAATAAGTACATTGTTCACCAAGGGAGTAAAGTAGTACATTTTTACCCGGGTGTTTGCCACATTTTTTCCTCGGCATTTTTCAGGGCAAAAAAGCGCTACTTTGTTCCCTAAAAATAGGGCAAAAATGAACATTCCAAGCTGATGTGGGAAAAAATGATATTTAGTAATTTTAACACAACGATTAAAAATCTTCCGCATATACCTCTGCTTGGTTTCTCGTCTCCATATCTTTTGCTAAAACCATGTTAATCAGGTCCTGCATTGTAGTTTCATCGGAATCCATTGTTTCGTTGCTGTACTAAAACACCCGTGGAGTCCTCGGCGAAAACAGAAATTTAAAAACAAAATATTTGGACATATAAAACCAAGCCTACTGAGAACGAATAAATTTAAAAGGCATGCTATGTCGCGTCGGGTGGGAAACGAATTTTCTGGTGAAGAGGGAAGAAGCCGGTTTATAAATATTTTATATGGAATTTTTTATTAGAATGACGATTGGCATACCCCTGTTCAGACCTTAGCAAAACACCCTGTATACATATGTCCCTAGAACTTAAATTTATTTTTTACCTTTTTTTTCACGTTTTTCAATAAAATATTGTCTTTAAAAAGATTTTTTTACTTGGAATTTATTATCAAATTCTAGTTGACTGTATGTCTAAGTCATGTTAAGTAAATAATGTACGGTAATGACGAAGTGTCTTTTACTAATAGCCAGAAAAACTATACCATTTTCTTCTGCGCATTAAAGTCATTAATGAGCTTGAATACAAAATAAGTAAAAAAACTTCAAATCCAATTACCCAATAAACATTCCCATTCTGTAGCTCCTTGTCTTATAAATATTTTTGCAACTAAGAGCTATTGTATTATTTTACATTTTAATAACTCATTACACTTTAAAAAAAACAGCAGATTTAGTGAGCAGCATCCTTGTTGTGCACGCGCCCTAACCCTCAGACGTTCTCATATACCAATTTTTATAACAAAATCGTTGAGTTAAACAACTTTGATTCGCCACTGAAGTTTCAATTTGTATTTTAAAATAGTAAATATTCTTAAAAACCACATTAAAGTTTGTGAAGTCCTTTAGATCAACAGAATGACATGTACAGATAACCGCTTCAATTTGAACATGAATATAGAAAATTCATTTTTTTAAAGTAAACTAATAATAATATTTTATTTATATTATTTTTTTTAACAATTATTACAAACTATTAATTTTAGGAAATATTATTCATTATACAGAAAATTGTCAATTTCTACTAATATACTCTAGTGAAAAGTGAAGTTTCTTACGAATACATGTGCTCGTAAGTCAAAGCCCCTGCTGTCCCTGTTTCTCCATCGGCACTCTGAAAAAGCAGAAATTTCATTAAGCTTTTACAGTATTAGCTGAATTTTTCAACAATTCTACGTTTTCATTATTATTTTGATTTCCTGCAGCAGACTCTGAATCGTTATCTGTAGCAGGATCAGGATCTTCAGAAGATGATTTTGGGCCCTCGTAATCATCGGAATCATCGCTTTTCGATTCGTCGCCCTGTAGAGACGAATTTTTGTAAAAAAATTTCTCACAAATAATAATTATAATAATTATTGTACACAAAAACTCTTACTTTAAAAAAATGAGAGTTGATTATATCATAATGCTAGCTGAGTAACCCGTTTTCATCCGTTAAATACTTCTAAAACGTTGGTACTTCAGTCAGATTAGGAAGTTTAGAACTACATACTTATTACTAAAATCTGTGAATGTGGTATAGAATTGTCCAAAACTCATTTTGCTGCGGTGGTAGCAAAATAAGGTTTGGACGGTTCACCGTTGATATCAGATGGGTTCATAATACATATGTTCTACTAATACGTTTCCATCGTTAAGTGTAAAATAAATAAGGGTATTAATTTTTCTTAATAGTTCAGCTTTACCTTATTGGAAAACATTAAAGTTGCAAACCTCAAGTTGTTTGCTTATTATTCGTTACGCATTTAAATGTTCAATATTAAATTATTGGGTATTAAATCAACCATTCCATTTTATTTTCTGATGATATTATATACTTTGAAAAATGTGATCACTTTATTCAGGCTACTACAGTGGTGGACAAAAGTTTTCACACATAGCCGTTTGTTGAATAAAACAAGTATTTAAACAAAGCCAAAAGAAAATATGTATTTCGTTATTTTGGGAAAACAATTATTAATTCATAAGCTATGAAATATCATAAAAATAAAATTAGTAAAATAATATCCTATTCAGGAAAAAAGCAAAATATTTTAAATCCCACCTTTTTGCCCGGACAAAAGTTTTCACACACATTATAGTACTGCATTAATAACATGGAATTTTTTTAAATTAATATTTGGTCGGACTTCCCTTATACTTGATGACCTCTTTTAATCTCCTAGGCATCGACTCCACCAGATTTTTTGCATAATCTGCCGTTATTTTTTGCCATTCTAATTGGAGAACTTGCTTTAATACTAATATTTATGGCAATCCATTGAAATTTACAATTGTTGGCCACCATCTTAAGTCCGCCATTTTCAAACTCTTTATTGCTTTCTTTTATTTGTTAGGGTTTCGGACCGAAACAGTTTCTTCATGTCCGTCCGTACGTCATAATCATTTTATTCAATGACTATTAAGACTAAATCATTGAAATTTAATACACGTTACTAAGCTATGTATAAAAAACTTCAAGGGAACCTCCCCTACATGCAATTTCGGATAGAAAAAAAATCTTTACGTTCCCCACCAGGTGGAGTATCGTTGAAAAGGGAATTTAAAATCATTATGAGGTTTTTAAACCGTCTTTCATAATTATACCCCTATAGGTTTGTGTCCGTCAAGATATCTCCCTGAGTGCAATTTCGGAAAAAATTTGAAAAAAATCTAGAACACTAGCGCATATACTGAAATTACTTTTAAAACTAATGCGACTTACTTGAGTCTAATAGCTTAAGAGATTTAGCCGATCATGTTATGCTCATTTGGGCCCAAACAATTGTTAGGAAAAAATCGCGCGGAATATCGCTCTTCTAACACTGACCCCCGGCAATCCCTACCGAAAACTATCCTATAATTAACCTAGTATGGTGCCTTAGCACCATGGAGGGCTTTTTTAGGATCTCTGTGTGGTATGTTCGTGGCGATCAAGCGAAGACTCAATTTTGCCTCAGCCACCAGAACTTGATGGGATCTTAAGGGCTTCATTTTTGTCCCTCTGAGGGACCCCAGTGCTGAACCGGATCATTTCTTCTGTAACCGTGCCTACGTTGTGGTAGATGTGGTCGAGAATTGGAGTACCCTGCGTATCTTGTATCATACCCTCGCTATCCAGGTATATAAAAGCCTCTGGAGGGATGAAGCCATTTATTTTAGATCGGTCGTGGTACAACTGATTTGGGTAATAAGCTCCTAAATTTTCATTATCCATATCTCTTAAAACGTGTCCTCTTACCAATTTTTAATGAAGTTGTCTATCCTATTCAGACCTGCCAGCTGATAAAGTCCCCTGTTGGAAAAATAATTTTCATATTCGGAATCCGCGGTTCTGTATTTTGACAAACATGCCCGAAAAATTGCTTTTTGAACACGCGGATGTTTTCCATATAAAGTGACGCTATGTTAAACCAAATCGGACATCCATGTTAATATGGGCCTCACAAGGGACTGGTAGTAAATTATCAGACCCTAGAGTCAAGATTTTTGCCACAAAACAATCTCCTGGTCATTTGGAAAGCCTTCTTTCCTTTTTCAATTAATTTGTTGACCCTTGTCTAGCCAAATTCCTAAATATCTGATCACGGTCTTTTCTCTAATGTTTGTCCTGTTTGGCCTTTTATCATTAAAATTTTCAAATTCTTCTTGGTTTATTTGTATTGATTTGTATAATTTTCAATATTCTCAAGGTCACGTTGTAAAAGCTTTTGGATAGTTGCCATTTTTGCAACTGTTATATACACTATGAAATCATCTGCCTACGCTATAACATACCGAAGGGAGCCTACAAGACCACTTGTATAGACATTAAAAAGTAGAGGAGATAATACCGCATCTTGCTGCAACACATTTTTAATTTGGAATGATCTGCTTGAAGTAAAATCCTTACTTTTAAGGAGAAATTTCTTATCCTTAATCTAATATTGTTTTTTTAAATTTCACCAACAAAATAGTTTTATTGTACAAGTTTCATTTTTTGAAAAATATGTTTCAGTTTATAGGTTATTTATCGTCCTAAACATCACACTTATTTAGATGGGAATTTAACGTAAATATTAACAATAATTCTAAAGGTCTATTTTCAACGCAGATAGGTTCAAATTTTCAATTCAATAAGGGCGCTTTTAAAATAAAAAGTATATTTTCATTTCAATTAAGTTCTAATTTTCATTTCAAACAAGTTCCAATATTTTAAATTAAATTAATTCGTATACTTCATAAAAACGTAACTCTTAGCTTCTCTTCTATTATACATATTAACTGCGGCTACACAGATTTCAAGTTAAAAAATTGTTTGAAGTGAAAATAGACCTATTGATTTTGAAAACGATTTTATTGAATTGAAATGCGCAATCTGTGATTTGAAAATGACTTTTTTGAAGTTAACCAAGTATACATTTAATGAGGTAATTAATGCTAACTTATAGCGCGCCGAATTTTTAAATGCAAATGTATCAAAAATTTAGTCAGAATGGTAAATATTGCTTACATTATTGTATTCCCAATTTTTTCGTCTTTGTTTGATTGCCACACAAAAGACAGTGGAAAAATAGTATATGTATTACTAAAAAAATATATGTCTGACAATTCTTTGTCAGATGAAATTAATTCAAATGCTTGCCACAAGTGTAATTATCAGATATCTATGTATATACTACTCTACTTTAAAAAGCAAATTTAAACTATTTTTTGAAGACTAAGAAAAATGTACATACCTCTCTCATTTCAATATCGTTGTTGATATTTTGCACTTGGGTCCGGGTGGTCCCAAAGACAGCTTTAAAATTTTATGTTACATCTATTTCATGCGGCTGAAGAAAATGTTTGTTTACTTACAACGGGAATTTAATGCGGCTCTACGATTTCTTCGACAATTTGGTAAATTCGTTTTTGCTCCCTCGCGGTTTAGATGTTTTTTTGTCCGAAATCGTTTGCGAAAACTTTCGATACTTTCGTTATCACTTGAGCTATTGCTTCGCTTCCAGGTACACGTTCGTTTTGCACTCTAGTTACAATAAAAAGGAAAGTTATTAGAAATTATGGAACAGTATTATTTATTCAAATGTTCCAACATACATAGGTATATTAATTCTATGATATGTATGTGCTAAGAGAAATTGTGTCTGCGACCACATTAGAACATTCTCAAAAATTTCATAATCATTTATATGTATATAAAGTAGGTATGTATGTATTTGTAAATATTATTCAATACCAGTTTGATAGCGCTCTCTCAAAATATAAATCACTCCGATGTACATATGTTTTTTGCGAGAACCGATTTTCTATGGCCTTGTTTCTACTGAGTTGTTAGGTAACTATCATTACTGAGATTTTTCAAAATGATCACCCGAAAATGATTTTCATATAAACACATTCAAGTCCCATAATTTATCCATATATAGAATATAGTATGAGGGCGATAATTGGCGGCCTTGTACTTTTGATAACCGTCAAAATTCTATGGAAAGATATTAAATTTCAAATTACGTAAAAAATTGCTTTAATACTTCCATTCACATACCCTAGATTGCCTTTTTAAAAATATTAATAGTTTAATTTACTTTGACTTTATCATTTTTAGACGATTTCAATAAAATCAAACAATTTTTGCTAAGTGAGAATAACTAAAAGTTCATGTCCAACCGATTATTATAAATTATATAATTTTAATGAATTTTACTCACAATTCATTCATTAAACTTGTTTCGATTTAAGAAATGGCAAGCAAATTTTAATTATCGATTAATTGTTTTAAATCGCTATAGTTATATCACCGTTAAATCGGTACAAAATAATTGAATTATTATATGATTAATCGAGGTCTGCCTAGTCTTTCAATGAATGTCTTAATATAAAAAAAAATTCATTCCGGTATAGAGACAAATGACAAAACTTTCAGATTTTTTTATTTATTTTTTTTATGCTCGGATCACTGACAGCCCAATCTTATTTTAAAAAAAAATTCAAAACTCTTAAATAGTAAACACTTTGTTGATACTGAATGCTTTACAAACATGAATTATTTTCACGCATTTTATTCCTTAAAAATTTTAAAAAGACATATTGTAAATCTTGGAATTACCCTGAGATTAGTTTGGTTGTTTAGTTGATAATTTAAAAAATTTAGTCCTTTTAAGGATGGCAAGTCCAAAAGCAGCAAATTACTTTGTTTATTAAATCATAAATGAACGAAAACCGTTCTCCAAATGTAAAATAGGACTGAAAGAATTACCTCTACACGCTTGGTTACTCTGCCCGATCGGAAATTCTTGGGACAAACTGAGATTCTAAAACGATTTTCGTTATCCCTTTTAATTAACCCAATTCTTTGCAAATTTCCTAAAGATGTTGCGACCACTTTCCTTAGATTGGGGACTGGCTTTAATTTGCGGTTGCAAAACTGTACATTCTTTAGCAATTCATCAAAAGTTAGTCCTTCTGCAAGACCGGTTATTAAGGACTTCAGCACATGTCTATTAATTTTTTTTGGAACACCACTTGTATCCATTATTAACTTCACAACAAAAATTTCAAAAAAATATATATATAAAAAATAACTTTCTCACAAAAATTTCTATACCGAAAAATGTCGGGTCTGAAAATTTCTGACAAAACAAGTGTAATTTTGTTTTTAAAATAACAGTCAATGCAACTGTGTTCGCCAATTCCGGCAACAGAATAGGAGCAATTTTTAGTTTTCAAAGTGTATTATTAAGGCTGTGTGCGCATAGTGACTAAATCCGACTAAACTAAATTGCTGCTATTTAGTGTCGATATTATATAGTTCGAACTGTGCGAAAACTTATCGTAACTAAATTTGTAACATTACCTGAGTTGTGTGTGGTTTTATGAATGAATTGAATTTGTTTAATTACAGCTTATTTGTAAATAAGAATAAGGTAAGAGTTTTAAGTTGGATTGGGAGTGAAAGATTTGTTGTAGTAGTTATTTTAAATTGTCACAGATTTAGTCAGCTGTTAAAAATTCAGTCACCTCGTCGAGCAGACTAAATATTGCATTATCGACACTAAATGCCAAAAATGTAGTTTAGTCGGGTTTAGTCAGTATTCGCACACAGCCTTAGCCTCTTATAAAACTTTTTTTCTGAGAAAAGCAGAGAAATTCTACATTGCGTGACTGAAAAATAAAATTTAGGGTTCTAGCCCATTTTTTTGAGAGTTAAAGCTAAATGTTTCGTCCACGTGTTCGACGCAGAATGCATTGAAGTTAATTTCTTGACTCGCTTTTAACAACATTTATTTTGATACAAATGTTAAAATATGTACAAGATTAAAACTATGTTTTAATGATGTTAATTTTTACTTGTCCGGGCTAAAATCCCTATTTCTATTAAAATTATAATTTCAAAATCATAGATCTACCTTTATAAAATCCGCCAAAGTTTTAGGTCTCCTCACAGATTTTGACAAGACTTTGTAGGGGCGGTAATTTGGGAATCAAAAGTAACAAATATGCAAAAAAATATTTGTCGGTCACTTGTTCTGCCCAAGATATTTAACTTTGAAATTTCGCAAATTGACATTTTACCGCCATATTCCCACAAAGCTTCGTTGCGAATTGTATAAATACCTTAAATGAAGGGCATTTCGATCTTTTCGCTCTAAAAAATTTGTCAAGAACTTTTATAATTAACGGATTAAAGGTAAATATCTTTTTTGAGTTTCTTTTTCAACATAATTTTGACTAACAAAAATAAAAATTGTCTTATGAATGTCCTGTTATTCTTCAATGATGTGGATGTATGTCAATCAATGTTTTATTTTTGATTGTAATGTAATATTTTTATATTTAAGAATATTTCTTATTTCTTTTTCAGTTCAAATTAATATGGATTTCGAAAATTTACCTAGAATTACGGGTGGACCGCTAAATGGTTCCTATTATTTTGCACAATTTCACTTTCATTGGGGTGAAAATGATACTTACGGAAGTGAAGACTTAATAAACAATCACAGTTTCCCCGTTGAATTGCATATGGTTTTATATAGTTCACAATATGAAGACTTCACAAATGCTGTAAATTTTCCATATGGCGTCGCAGTTTTGGCTTATTTTTATGAAGTAAGTAGTACTTTTGCTTGCAGTATCATTTCACTAACACAACATGTCTTTTATGAGCGTTAAGAGGTGTTTGTTTTCTAGAGACTTAAAACATATGTACGTAGAAAAAAGATAAACCAACAAAGGCTAGCTGGTGCAGGACTTTATTGCATTGTAGACCGTCTTAATTCAGTTTCAGTAGATTTTCCCTTAGTGTAAGTATGGGAAAGAAGAAAAAGTATGTAATTGACCTGAAGTCCATGGGCTTAAAATTTGGATCCTTCCACACAAAAAAATCCGCAGAACGAAAGGCCAAAGTCGAAAGGGTTCACACAGCTCTTCGTTCTGTCGATACTTTGTGTAGAAAGACCTAAATTTTTTTCTAAGAAAAAGCATCCCTCTTTTGTTACTTTTCGCAGGAAACAAACCGCCCTCGTTATTCGTCCTAAAATAGTTCCGCACCAGAACCAGTTGTAGAAAAAAACATACTTCCCATTTGGTGTCCTTAAACACTAGAGACTATTCTACTTCAACGCATCTTTTAATTAGATTCTTTTTACATACAGTATGCGACAAAAGTATACATACCCAATGGTAATTGTTTTCCTATGAAATTTTTTTTTAAAAAAACCTTTAAACTCATTATGGCAAATAAAATAATTTTGTTATTCCACAAGTCTGAAATAAATACGTGTCGTAAAATGCCCATTCGATTTGTGGACCGTATATATTTAAATCGATTTTAATTAAAATTGACTAATATGTACATATGTATATTCTCCATGGGAAATTCTCAGCTATGTTCGCAAATGGGGTGAATCGATCAAGGGGTGGAGAATTCAGCACTTGCACGAAATGCTCTCACTATCCAAAAATTAAGCCTGGCATGCTAGATTTTACCAAGAAAATACTTTTAAGGTAACCAACAACGTATTAGTGTTTTCCGAAACTTATTTTTGCACTCTGATAGTGAAAGGTGAAGGGATTCTCCTAAAACTAGCACTACGATGAGGAGAAAAAATTAATCCTCCAAGTCATTGTTTTTAGCGCAGACAAAACCTACCTATTTTGTAGCACAGAATCTGAATTTATAATAGAAAATTCCAAGTTTTTCAATTGCATGATACACATGGGTTTAAGTACGATCTTTATTATATTTCTTAAATTAATACTAATTAATATCATACATCTTAAAATAAATTCAAGTTGGGGTCATAACCTTTCAGCTATCCAATGATAGGAATGTGGTTTATGAAGAGTTTTTATCTCACCTTAATGAGATCATCACACCCGGTCTTAATAAGAAGATTTTCAACCCACCGATGTTAAACAAACTAATAGTGACGGATTCTGATGAATACATTACTTACAGAGGATCTTTGACTACACCGCCATGCAGTGAAACAGTTGTTTGGATTGATTTTGTAAATGCAATACCCATATATCATCTGAACAGGTTCGTATGTATGTTCTTTTGAAGATTTTTATGTTCATGTTATTGATTTGTTATTGAACTGAATTAGATGTTTTATTGATGCGTATGGCTCATTTTTCTCTATAATGTGCTAAGTACATACATACATAATATAGGGCCTTGTTCTAACTTTCGTACGAAAACGAATCAAAAAGAGCTTATAAAAGCCTTTTTTGGATTAAAATTCCTTAATAAGGTTCCTAAATTCTCACAGATTCAATTTATTGATTTCTATTAGTTTTTCCACATACAACGTCAAAAAAATTCAAATTCGATTTTTCTACCGAATTACTTAAGCCACTTTGAATGAAAAAATAAATTGCAGTCAAAGGTTACCAAAATTAATTAATAATTTGTTTAAAGTTTAGGAATCCGATTTGGTTATTCTAAAATGATTTTATGGCAAATTTAAAACACAATTTCAATTCGATGTCATTTCACTCGAAATGAAGAACATGGGTAATTATGTAATGTACATATATATGTATATGGAAAATATTTCAAAGAATGAAAATCAACACGCCTTGTAGGAATTTATCGAAAATTTCGTCAATTTGTGTTCGGCAACCTAAACCATATAGCGGAAATAGCCATAAGAGCAGCATATCTTTGCTTCCGAATAGTGTTCAACAACATATTCCAGATTTCAACAATTATATGCGGTAGAATCATATTTCCACCGAGACTACAGGCCAGACGTCCAAGGGAGTCTTGCGCAATTATGTTTGTATCACTTCTATCATCTGCTGCCATGAGGCGCGACTCTCCCGGCATTTCTTCAGTATTATAGCATCCAAAAGGAGTTCGATCTTAGAATTCAGGGGGGTTGTTGTAGGCGAGCTAAAAAAAAAAAAGGCAGTCGTGAGTAATAAGTACATTGTTCACCAAGGGAGTAAAGTAGTACATTTTTACCCGGGTGTTTGCCACATTTTTTCCTCGGCATTTTTCAGGGCAAAAAAGCGCTACTTTGTTCCCTAAAAATAGGGCAAAAATGAACATTCCAAGCTGATGTGGGAAAAAATGATATTTAGTAATTTTAACACAACGATTAAAAATCTTCCGCATATACCTCTGCTTGGTTTCTCGTCTCCATATCTTTTGCTAAAACCATGTTAATCAGGTCCTGCATTGTAGTTTCATCGGAATCCATTGTTTCGTTGCTGTACTAAAACACCCGTGGAGTCCTCGGCGAAAACAGAAATTTAAAAACAAAATATTTGGACATATAAAACCAAGCCTACTGAGAACGAATAAATTTAAAAGGCATGCTACGTCGCGTCGGGTGGGAAACGAATTTTCTGGTGAAGAGGGAAGAAGCCGGTTTATAAATATTTTATATGGCATTTTTTATTAGAATGACGATTGGCATACCCCTGTTCAGACCTTAGCAAAACACCCTGTATACATATGTCCCTAGAACTTAAATTTATTTTTTACCTTTTTTTTCAAGTTTTTCAATAAAATCTTGTCTTTAAAAAGATTTTTTTACTTGGAATTTATTATCAAATTCTAGTTGACTGTATGTCTAAGTCATGTTAAGTAAATAATGTACAGTAATGACGAAGTGTCTTTTACTAATAGCCAGAAAAACTATACCATTTTCTTCTGCGCATTAAAGTCATTAATGAGCTTGAATACAAAATAAGTAAAAAAACTTCAAATCCAATTACCCAATAAACATTCCCATTCTGTAGCTCCTTGTCTTATAAATATTTTTGAACTAAGAGCTATTGTATTATTTTACATTTTAATAACTCATTACACTTTAAAAAAAACAGCAGATTTAGTGAGCAGCATCCTTGTTGTGCACGCGCCCTAACCCTCAGACGTTCTCATATACCAATTTTTATAACAAAATCGTTGAGTTAAACAACTTTGATTCGCCACTGAAGTTTCAATTTGTATTTTAAAATAGTAAATATTCTTAAAAACCACATAAAAGTTTGTGAAGTCCTTTAGATCAACAGAATGACATGTACAGATAACCGCTTCAATTTGAACATGAATATAGAAAATTCATTTTTTTAAAGTAAACTAATAATAATATTTTATTTATATTATTTTTTTTAACAATTATTACAAACTATTAATTTTAGGAAATATTATTCATTATACAGAAAATTGTCAATTTCTACTAATATACTCTAGTGAAAAGTGAAGTTTCTTACGAATACATGTGCTCGTAAGTCAAAGCCCCTGCTGTCCCTGTTTCTCCATCGGCACTCTGAAAAAGCAGAAATTTCATTAAGCTTTTACAGTATTAGCTGAATTTTTCAACAATTCTACGTTTTCATTATTATTATTTTCTGCAGCAGACTCTGAATCGTTATCTGTAGCAGGATCAGGATCTTCAGAAGATGATTTTGGGCCCTCGTATTCATCGGAATCATCGCTTTTCGATTCGTTGCCCTGTAGAGACGAATTTTTGTAAAAAAATTTCTCACAAATAATAATTATAATAATTATTGTACACAAAAACTCTTACTTTAAAAAAATGAGAGTTGATTATATCATAATGCTAGCTGAGTAACCCGTTTTCATCCGTTAAATACTTCTAAAACGTTGGTACTTCAGTCAGATTAGGAAGTTTAGAAGTACTTATTACTAAAATCTGTGAATGTGGTATAGAATTGTCCAAAACTCATTTTGCTGCGGTGGTAGCAAAATAAGGTTTGGACGGTTCACCGTTGATATCAGATGGGTTCATAATACATATGTTCTACTAATACGTTTCCATCGTTAAGTGTAAAATAAATAAATAAGGGTATTAATTTTTCTTAAAAGTTCAGCTTTACCTTATTGGAAAACATTAAAGTTGCAAACCTCAAGTTGTTTGCTTATTATTCGTTACGCATTTAAATGTTCAATATTAAATTATTGGGTATTAAATCAACCATTCCATTTTATTTTCTGATGATATTATATACTTTGAAAAATGTGATCACTTTACTCAGGCTACTACAGTGGTGGACAAAAGTTTTCACACATAGCCGTTTGTTGAATAAAACAAGTATTTAAACAAAGCCAAAAGAAAATATTTATTTCGTTATATGTGTGTGAAAACTTTTGTCCGGGCAAAAAGGTGGGATTTAATATATTTTGCTTTTTTCCAGAATAGGATATTATTTTAATAATTTTATTTTTATGATGTTTCATAGCTTATGAATTAATAATTGTTTTCCCAAAATAACGAATTGATTGTATATTGATCTCTAAATTTTAAAACCTGATTCGAAATCAACATTTGCAAAAACCCCAAATACTAATATTTATGGCAATCCAATGAAATTTACAATTGTTGGCCACCATCTTAAGTCCGCCATTTTCAAACTCTTTATTGCTTTCTTTTATTTGTTAGGGTTTCGGACCGAAACAGTTTCTTCATGTACGTCATAATCATTTTATTCAATGACTATTAAGACTAAATCACTGAAATTTAATACACGTTACTAGGCTATGTATAAAAAACTTCAAGGGAACCTCCCCTACATGCAAATTTAGGATAGAAAAAAAAAATCTGTACGTTCCCCACCAGGTGGAGTATCGTTGAAAAGGGAATTTAAAATCATTATGAGGTTTTTAAACCGTCTTTCATAATTATACCCCTATAGGTTTGTGTCCGTCAAGATATCTCCCTGAGTGCAATTTCGGAAAAAATTTGAAAAAAATCTAGAACACTAGCGCATATACTGAAATTACTTTTAAAACTAATGCGACTTACTTGAGTCTAATAGCTTAAGAGATTTAGCCGATCATGTTATGCTCATTTGGGCCCAAACAATTGTTAGGAAAAAATCGCGCGGAATATCGCTCTTCTAACACTGACCCCCGGCAATCCCTACCGAAAACTATCCTATAATTAACCTAGTATGGTGCCTTAGCACCATGGAGGGCTTTTTTAGGATCTCTGTGTGGTATGTTCGTGGCGATCAAGCGAAGACTCAATTTTGCCTCAGCCACCAGAACTTGATGGGGTCTTAAGGGCTTCATTTTTGTCCCTCTGAGGGACCCCAATGCTGAACCGGATCATTTCTTCTGTAACCGTGCCTACGTTGTGGTAGATGTGGTCGAGAATTGGAGTACCCTGCGTATCTTGTATCATACCCTCGCTATCCAGGTATATAAAAGCCTCTGGAGGGATGAAGCCATTTATTTTAGATCGGTCGTGGTACAACTGATTTGGGTAATAAGCTCCTAAATTTTCATTATCCATATCTCTTAAAACGTGTCCTCTTACCAATTTTTAATGAAGTTGTCTATCCTATTCAGACCTGCCAGCTGATAAAGTCCCCTGTTGGAAAAATAATTTTCATATTCGGAATCCGCGGTTCTGTATTTTGACAAACATGCCCGAAGAATTGCTTTTTGAACACGCGGATGCTTTCCATATAAAGTGACGCTATGTTAAACCAAATCGGACATCCATGTTAATATGGGCCTCACAAGGGACTGGTAGTAAATTATCAGACCCTAGAGTCAAGATTTTTGCCACAAAACAATCTCCTGGTCATTTGGAAAGCCTTCTTTCCTTTTTCAATTAATTTGTTGACCCTTGTCTAGCCAAATTCCTAAATATCTGATCACGGTCTTTTCTCTAATGTTTGTCCTGTTTGGCCTTTTATCATTAAAATTTTCAAATTCTTCTTGGTTTATTTGTATTGATTTGTATAATTTTCAATATTCTCAAGGTCACGTTGTAAAAGCTTTTGGATAGTTGCCATTTTTGCAACTGTTATGTACACTATGAAATCATCTGCCTACGCTATAACATGCCGAAGGGAGCCTACAAGACCACTTGTATAGATATTAAAAAGTAGAGGAGATAATACCGCATCTTGCTGCAACACATTTTTAATTTGGAATGATCTGCTTGATGTAAAATCCTTACTTTTAAGGAGAAATTTCTTATCCTTAATCTAATATTGTTTTTTTAAATTTCACCAACAAAATAGTTTTATTGTACAAGTTTCATTTTTTGAAAAATATGTTTCAGTTTATAGGTTATTTATCGTCCTAAACATCACACTTATTTAGATGGGAATTTAACGTAATTATTAACAATAATTCTAAAGGTCTATTTTCAACGCAGATAGGTTCAAATTTTCAATTCAATAAGGGCACTTTTAAAATAAAAAGTATATTTTCATTTCAATTAAGTTCTAATTTTCATTTCAAACAAGTTCCAATATTTTAAATTAAATTAATTCGTATACTTCATAAAAACGTAACTCTTAGCTTCTCTTCTATTATACATAACTGCGGCTACACAGATTTCAAGTTAAAAAAATTGTTTGAAGTGAAAATAGACCTATTGATTTTGAAAACGATTTTATTGAATTGAAATGCGCAATCTGTGATTTGAAAATGACTTTTTTGAAGTTAACCAAGTATACATTTAATGAGGTAATTAATGCTAACTTATAGCGCGCCGAATTTTTAAATGCAAATGTATCAAAAATTTAGTCAGAATGGTAAATATTGCTTACATTATTGTATTCCCAATTTTTTCGTCTTTGTTTGATTGCCACACAAAAGACAGTGGAAAAATAGTATATGTATTACTAAAAAAATATATGTCTGACAATTCTTTGTCAGATGAAATTAATTCAAATGCTTGCCACAAGTGTAATTATCAGATATCTATGTATATACTACTCTACTTTAAAAAGCAAATTTAAACTATTTTTTGAAGACTAAGAAAAATGTACATACCTCTCTCATTTCAATGTCGGTGTCCAAATTTTGCACTTGGGTCCGGGTGGTCCCAAAGACAGCTTTAAAATTTTATGTTACATCTATTTCATGCGGCTGAAGAAAATGTTTGTTTACTTACAACGGGAATTTAATGCGTTTAATTTCGTTTTTGCTCCCTCGCGGTTTAGATGTTTTTTTGTCCGAAATCGTTTGCGAAAACTTTCGATACTTTCGTTATCACTTGAGCTATTGCTTCGCTTCCAGGTACACGTTCGTTTTGCACTCTAGTTACAATAAAAAGGAAAGTTATTAGAAATTATGGAACAGTATTATTTATTCAAATGTTCCAACATACATAGGTATATTAATTCTATGATATGTATGTGCTAAGAGAAATTGTGTCTGCGACCACATTAGAACATTCTCAAAAATTTCATAATCATTTATATGTATATAAAGTAGGTATGTATGTATTTGTAAATATT
The DNA here is from genome assembly GCA_933228815.1 of Machimus atricapillus. Taxonomy (NCBI): domain Eukaryota; kingdom Metazoa; phylum Arthropoda; class Insecta; order Diptera; family Asilidae; genus Machimus; species Machimus atricapillus. Next base: position 13,879,492 of record OW121785.1, read on the forward strand.
ATTCAATACCAGTTTGATAGCGCTCTCTCAAAATATAAATCACTCCGATGTACATATGTTTTTTGCGAGAACCGATTTTCTATGGCCTTGTTCCTACTGAGTTGTTAGGTAACTATCATTACTGAGATTTTTCAAAATGATCACCCGAAAATGATTTTCATATAAACACATTCAAGTCCCATAATTTATCCATATATGTATATAGAATATAGTATGAGGGCGATAATTGGCGGCCTTGTACTTTTGATAGCCGTCAAAATTCTATGGAAAGATATTAAATTTCAAATTACATAAAAAATTGCTTTAATACTTCCATTCACATACCCTAAACTCTTGCCTTTTTAAAAATATTAATAGTTTAATTTACTTCGATTTTATCATTTCTAGACGATTTCAATAAAATCAAACAATTTTTGCTAAGTGAGAATAACTAAAAGTTTCATGTCCATCCGATTATAATGAATTTTACTCACAATTCATCCATTAAACTGGTTTCGATTTAAGAAATGGCAAGCAAATTTTAATCATCGATTAATTGTTTTAAATCGCTCTAGTTATATCACTGTTAAATCGGTACAAAATAATTGAATTATTATATGATTAATCGAGGTCTGCCTAGTCATTCAATGAATTACTTAATATAAAAAAAATTCATTCCAGTATAGAGACAAATGACAAAAAACTCTAATTATGCGGAAAGAAACTTTCAGATTTATTTATTTATTTTTTATGCTCGGATCACTGACAGCCCAATCTTATCCATTAAAAAAAAAAATTCGAAACTCTTAACTGGTAAACACTTTGTTGATACTGAATGCTTTACAAATATGAATTATTTTCGCTCATTTTATTCCTTAAAAATTTTGAAAAGACGAATTGAAAATCTTGGACTTACTCTGACATTAGTTTAGTTGTTTAGTTAAAAATTTAAAAAATTTAGTCATTATAAGGATGGCAAGTCCAAATGCATCAAAATAGTTTATTAAATCATAAATGAACGAAAACCGTTCTCCAAATGTAAAATAGGACTGAAAGAATTACCTCTACACGCTTGGTTACTCTGCCCGATCGGAAATTCTTGGGACAAACTGAGATTCTAAAACGATTTTCGTTATCCCTTTTAATTAACCCAATTCTTTGCAAATTTCCTAAAGATGTTGCGACCACTTTCCTTAGATTGGGAACTGGCTTTAATCTTCGATTGCAAAACTGTACATTCTTTAGCAATTCATCAAAAGTTAGTCCTTCTGCAAGACCGGTTATTAAGGACTTCAGCACATGTCTATTAATTTTTTTTGGAACACCACTTGTATCCATTATTAACTTCACAACAAAAATTTCAAAAAAATATATATATAAAAAATAACTTTCTCACAAAAATTTCTATACCGAAAAATGTCGGGTCTGAAAATTTCTGACAAAACAAGTGTAATTTTGTTTTTAAAATAACAGTCAATGCAACTGTGTTCGCCAATTCCGGCAACAGAATAGGAGCAATTTTTAGTTTTCAAAGTGTATTATTAAGGCTGTGTGCGCATAGTGACTAAATCCGACTAAACTAAATTGCTGCTATTTAGTGTCGATATTATATAGTTCGAACTGTGCGAAAACTTATCGTAACTAAATTTGTAACATTACCTGAGTTGTGTGTGGTTTTATGAATGAATTGAATTTGTTTAATTACAGCTTATTTGTAAATAAGAATAAGGTAAGAGTTTTAAGTTGGATTGGGAGTGAAAGATTTGTTGTAGTAGTTATTTTAAATTGTCACAGATTTAGTCAGATGTTAAAAATTCAGTCACCTCGTCGAGCAGACTAAATATTGCATTATCAACACTAAATGCCAAAAATGTAGTTTAGTCGGGTTTAGTCAGTATTCGCACACAGCCTTAGCCTCTTATAAAACTTTTTTTCTGAGAAAAGCAGAGAAATTCTACATTGCGTGACTGAAAAATAAAATTTAGGGTTCTAGCCCATTTTTTTGAGAGTTAAAGCTAAATGTTTCCTCCACGTGTTCGACGCAGAATGAATTGAGGTTAATTTCTTGACTCGCTTTTAACAACATTTATTTTGATACAAATGTTAAAATATGTACAAGATTAAAACTATGTTTTAATGATGTTAATTTTTACTTGTCCGGGCTAAAATCCCTATTTCTATTAAAATTATAATTTCAAAATCATAGATCTACCTTTATAAAATCCGCCAAAGTTTGAGGTCTCCTCACAGATTTTGACAAGACTTTGTAGGGGCGGTAATTTGGGAATCAAAAGTAACAAATATGCAAAAAAATATTTGTCGGTCACTTGTTCTGCCCAAGATATTTAACTTTGAAATTTCGCAAATTGACATTTTACCGCCATATTCCCACAAAGCTTCGTTGCGAATTGTATAAATACCTTAAATGAAGGGCATTTCGATCTTTTCGCTCTAAAAAATTTGTCAAGAACTTTTATAATTAACGGATTAAAGGTAAATATCTTTTTCGACTTATCGACGGTGAGCACATATTTGCCGTTTAAAATGACAAAATGAAGTAAAATAAAATTCTTATCATCTATTGAGTTTTAATTTAATACACCTGAAATTCATAAAAGTATACTTTTAAAAATGATGAACCTATTCAGTTGTCAAACTTTTATAGGCAGATTTTAGTTTAAATTAGATTCTTAGAGTTTTTCCACGCATTGTACTTCCCCGAAAATTAGTTTAATTTTAATATATTTATATTTGAAATTATGGAACCTAATTGGTTATTGCGCAATGACGAGGAAAAGAATTCCCTGCTTGAGGAATTATGTTATTCCCTGATTAGTAATCAGTTATATACATATAATACATATGATTTACCTTACAGGTGATAGTACTACTACTATATGATTTACAGGTGATGATGAGGACGACGGAAACGAATTGACATTTAGCGATTTCCACCCTGCCCAACCGTGATGACGATGACTCAGGCCTGTCTTCACCTAAATCGCCCACGCCGCCCGCCGGATAAAAACATTAAAAACGCCGGATTTTTGGACATGCCTAAAAAAATTGTTCATAGTTTAAAATAAAAACATCGTACACATTTTCATTTTTTAGACGGTTTTATTTAACTTGCCCTGTTTGTTTTTTATTTGGGTCAAATCTAGTAATTGAAATTTTACCCCCTTTCTGTTGACCGATTGATCTTAAATTTGGTACACACCTTTAGTTCTGATAACAATACAATTATATTCAGAATTATTGTAAATGCAAGATGGTCGCTGCCACAAAATGGCGGATTACATATTTTTTCACAACCCCCTCAATATGGGTATCAAATGAAAGAGCTTGACTAGTAGAATACAGTACACCAAATCTAAGATGGCAGCCGGTACAAAATGGTGGATTTCATATTTGTTTCAATCCCCTTAATATGCGGTAATGGGTATCAAATGAAAGGGCTTTACAAGTAGAACACAGTGCATGGCGGATCATAGAGTTTAGACAGTCTATACATTAAAACTGATATCTAGGCACCTAATTATTTTTTAGTCTTTGGAAGGACTATGTATTGAGGAGTTAGACTGCAACAAATTGACAGGACGCCCTCTAAACTAGGGCAAATCCGGGGAATCCCGGACGGATGGCAGGCTTACCTCAGGGAGGAACACATATTACAAATAGTCATAGATTTAATTCCGGCCATTGAGAACTAGTACCTTCAAAATTTGTGATATTTGTTCTTTTCATTTTGATGTTTATTAATTATTCGATCAAGTTTCATTTTTTACACGTTAATAAATATACATAAAATACATTTCTAAAAACAATTTCTTTCGCTGCCTTAATATACAATGTTATAATATATTTTTTTTAACCAGATATATCAATTCTACCGCTATTAAACATTACGTTAATATTAAATCTAATAGTAGTTTAATGAGAAAGGAAAGGCAACAACCAAGTTTACCTCACTTAACCAAGAAAAAATCAATCCGAACCGCATTGTAACATTGGCCAACATGTTCAATGTTTTTTTTTTCTATTTATTTTTAAAAGAAGTGGGATATTATTTCGGTGGGATATTTTGTGAAGATTATGAATTTGTAAATAAAAATACTCAATTAGCTTCCACTTTCAAGAGGAAAGAACGTTTCTGTTTCTGCCTGATGAAACAATTTAAGATTTATCATAGAATTGTGTATCGTGGCTAGAAATATCCAATATATAGGTACATATAACTTATCTCTATAAATATTATTCCATATTTTCTTTATTTGCCATCTATTCACAGATTGAGATTCAAGCTTTTATTTATGCATTATAAACTCTTGGATCAATTCGTTGTTTTTTAATGATTGTTCATAAATGGTCAAATTTAGTTTAAAAATGGGAAATGATTGACGAATGGGACGTGATATGATCTTTGCATTGCTTTTCCCATTCTGACAAAAAAAGGTATAGAAATTTTAGATAACACATATCGATATGCTAAGAAAAAAAACAAGGAATGAAATGCATCTTCTAATATTCACTATAATGAAATCATAAGGAATGTATAATTAAATAATTCCTTATATTTATGTTGTCACAGGTACAATAACTTACATCTATTTATATCTATTTATATTTATGAGGTAGACATTTACTTGTAAATGAAAGTAAGATTTGGTAGCTAATTCGAGAACAAAATATATAAAAAGTATTATACGAGTCGACATAATGTTTGTACTTTAATAATATGGTCGTTTCACATTGCTGCATTGGGAAGGAAGGAATATGCATTTTGCAAAACGAAATTTTAGTTGTGAATCTTTCCTTCAACTAGAATGAATAGCGTTGAATACATTAGAGTTTTAGAAACCAAACTCCTATGGTTTTTAGCGGCGTACCAAGAAGAAGACATGAATTTTCAGGAAAACAACGCTAACCGTCACGTAGAAGCCTGGTTTGAATTTTCTGAAAATACACTTAAAAAAAAAAAATTCTAAGTGCGCCAAACAGACTTTTTGCATTAGCAGAGAGTCGAGGAGGACCAACAAAATATTAAATTTCAAAATGTATTTACAATTTAACAAAATTTTTATCAATTAGACGAATGCTGATATACATATGTAGTTATGAAATGTGAAAAATAACGATTTTTTATATTTTTTCCAATGTCAATTAAAACATTGAACGTTTTCTACTAACATTTGATGTATTTTCAGTTTACCGTATTATCTATAATAATTAATTAAAAATACTTTCATTGGATAGTTAAAAAAATGCAAATATGTAAGTGGTGATATACATAGTTATGAATAGCACTGTACATATATCATTTTTATCTGTCTTACGTAAATCTTTTTGTGGCATTAGAATAGAAATAGAATCTACTTTGACGTTGCCTTCTTTTACTCTATACATTGGGTACTAGACATTAATTTGACAATGAACGTGAAAATTTAACTAATCTCTACTCTGGATTCTACGGTGAATTGTAAATTCACGATATCTTTTCAACTCCATCAAAAGTTACCGGTCTATAAAGGTTATCGTCGAAAGACTAAATTTCTATTTACTTTAAATTACTTAATAGTTTGAGAGATATGTAGATACTGATGCACTCAGGGATCGACGAAAAAGATTATTTTAACTACAAATTATAAAGTAAACCTATTACAACACAACTCACTGGCAACACACTTAGAGATATGTATTTTTTTTCAATTTAAATTTTAGTTTTAAGTTAGGTTAATCTAATTTCAATTTAATTTAGTATATTACTTCGCGTTAAAAGTAGTACACAAAAAATATTCGTTTTTCTAATATGCGTATTACATAAATAAGTAAAATTCATCTACATACTTTTATTTCAACATAATTTGATATGTACGAATATGTACATACAGGTAAATTTTATAATGGAGAGCAGGGATCTTTAGTCATATCTGTAAATTTATTGAATCCTTTAGTATCTCTAGAGGTACCTTTAGATAAGAAATTTTATTAGAAATAGTTTTCTAATTAAAATTTTGCTTTTCATTTTTGTGCAGACTATTCAAGTTTCAACTTTTTATTTTTTTTATTTTTTTATTTTTTATTGTAGGTTTAATTGCTCGCTAGAAGCTTTTAGTTACACCGTCTTAAAAGTAATAAAGTAAATTATTCCTTTTGAAGACAAAGTTTTAACTGTACAACATTTACTATTTAAACAATTATTGGAAGTAAATAATTTCTATTTCTTTCTTTATTAGATAAATAGGAAAAGAAATTATGCCAAGAGGGAGATTAGGACGACTTACACTCCGCTATACAATTTTAATTGCTGTATACTGTGTATTTCTCCATCGATTTCGATCAAACATATTCTTGTACAATTTTCGTGACAAAATCTCGGCTAGGATCGTCAATGAAGGAAAATGTTCAAGGGAGACAGCGCACGTAAATTAGTCATTAGTACTAATTATTAATTTAAGCGCTGTCTGTCATGGGCTCAGGCCGCTAAATCAAGAAAAACCTGATAATTAGATGAGATTTTTTTCTACTTAGTAATTTATGCTAACTCAATAAACCATTTAGAGTGCTGTATGTCGATGGTATTACATTTCCTCATTTAAAAATCATTTATGTAGATCAGACATTTTGAACCGCAAAATGATATTTACAACTTTTGAACAACTATAATAAGTTCTGAAACACATCTACCCATCTCACAAATAAATCCATCATGTATCATGTAACAATAAGTTCACAAAAATAAAATAGTTCGCCAATTGCTACTTGGGAAGTTATTAAGAGTCCTCGCATTTAATTACCCTGCTCCGACTCCATGCGATTTTTGGAAGCGATAAATTTTAATTCCTGCTTTACATACATAGATTTTCTGTATTGAAGCAGCATTTTGCTGACAAAAATTTGCCTGCTTTCGGTTTGATGTCTGTGCACCCAAATTCAAAGTAAAATACATACATATGTTATTGATTAATTTTAAAGAGAAATCACAAAATATTTGCCAATTTCGCCAACTATGGTACAAACTATAGAAGAACAACGGTATGAGAAGAGAAAACCTCGGAGAACTAAACCTTACGGAAGTGTTAAAGTATCGGGGCGGAAATATTTTTTCCTGCAACAAAAAACGCAGTCTTAATTTCCTTGGCACAGCCTTGCATAACCAATAACATAGAGAGGTGCTTCTCTACAGTGTGTCGTATTAAAACGTGGTTGAGATCAACGATGCTGCAGGCACATACTAAAATTGTAAAAGAAACTAAACATAAAAATTCCAATTGAAATCCTGAAACGGTTTTGTAAAAAACTCTGAAAATTGATTCTAGTGTAGTAAAATAAACGTTTTCCATTACTTAATAAATGTTTCTGTAACATGCATATTATTACAATTTTACCTTGCTTGCCTATCCTGAACTATATCCTGACGACACCCTTAGCTAAAGATGATATAGTTAATATGCATTTAAATTAACAAATTTGTGATATTCGTGAAATTAACGCGAATCTAACGAGGTTCACATAACATGGTTGAAAAAAATTTATTTTCAATCACTGTATGCTCTGATCACCATTGCAAATAAATAATAATAAAGTACCCTTTAAATCCATCTGGGCCTTACAGGTGGAACTTTTAGTCAAAAAAGGTCACATGTAAAGATAGATGTAGGTGAAGAAGTGCATCAAAATTCATTTTTAAAATCATCTTCCATGAAGATGCCTAATAATTTGGAGAGCCTTTATAAATAACTTCTTACGTTAGCCACCATAAGGCTCAATAAAATTTACTTGATAAAAAAAAACTAATACTAGAGGTTTCTCTACCGATACATTTACTCAATTTGAGGCCAATTGACAATCCTAATGAAATTTTATTTCTGTTGTGTGGCCCACGTCGCACACAGTTTTTTATTGTTTACGTATTTGTTACATATGTAAATACTTATAAATGGTAAGTACATTCAACGAATCCCAAGATAATGCAATTCTAGTAACGATTTTTACAATTAAACTTTATAAACCTTTTGATCGCATATTAGCTCGATATTATAAAAACCGATTTGTATGCCTTTTACTATGTTTATGGAGTACTAATCGATCCAAGAAAAGATTTCTGTTTACGGTTTACAATACCTGATATTGAAAATTGTTACTAGTAAGTATTATAAGTAAATTATCTTAGAATTTTCTATATGTACTTATCATTAACATTAACTGGCAACATCGGCTTTGTCGAAGTCGGGTCATAAAAAAATTTCCACACTTGTTCGTACATGAGCTATGAAATAATACACCTTTTATTCTTTATGAGGCCGTGTAAAAATTAATCTACATTTTCTACTAAATATTACATATTTATGGATGTGTACATGACGGACTGTTAAATTATTTATCACCACATTTAATTGTTTGTCGTCGCATAACTTTTAAAAATTATTTAACATGTTGCTTGCCACGTGTAGGGGAGACTTGGAGTACGGTTTCAAAAATTTTTCGTTGATTGGTCGTAGCGCTGTAACGGAACTAAGAATAAAATGCATAAAATGAATGAAAGGACTTCCTTCTTCAAACAAATATTAGAATTCGATGCTTAATGACATGATTAATGAATAGAAGGAGTTTTAGACAGTATATCTCCTTTTCGTTTGTATCGTAATTGAGGTTATGTTAGGTTAAGTTGGAGTTACTGCCCAAGAAGTACAAGGGCACATTTAGACCTTTTCTGGCTGATTGTGCTACCACATAGCGAAAAATATGGTTACTCTACTCGTGGGATTCGAATCCACAGCCTCTGTGATGGTAGTCCAGCACGTTAACTGAGCTACCAGAGGCCCCATCGTAAATGAGAGATTTAGTTAATTATTACTTAAATAGATTTATCAACAATTATTTAAAAAAAATATATAAAAGATAAATCAACCATTAACGAAGCCGACTTTTAATGACACTTTTAGATAAGTGGAAATCAATAAAAGGGTAATTCAAATTGAACGAGCGCAGCATTGAAGTTATAGACTCATTAAAACCATACTACATCTTTACTGCTCTTCTTATATTAGTACTTTTTTTGAATTTGTTGCAAGCAGTCTTACATATATTGTGAAATGTCGCTCTCACCCCTCGAGATAATTCTGTCGCATTGTGTGAACATCCACGATGACAAACAAAGACGTTACAAATGTTACAACCGTATCCACAAAAATAGTTACAATTGTACCCACCTAACCTCACCTCCTTTTCCGCTATTAAAACGAACCCAATGCGCCGCGCCGCAAAATAACCTACACTGAAGCGGTTCACTGTTTATGAATTTCTAAACACTAACTAATTACATAAACACGAAGCTTCTCAAAAGGAAAATCCTATATTAACGAAATAATCGGAAAAGCAAATCGATTGAAAATAGTTTTACTTTTTGTCGAAAAAAGATCGTAAACACTGTGAATCATGTTCAGATATGTAAGCCGTGAATTTCTTCCCTTATACCCCTCACCATAACGCCATTAGCTTAGAAAATATGCGCAACTTTACCCAGTCTCCCCTACCGAAAACCGTATTCAAATGAAACCTATCTATCAACAGGCAACGTGTTAAGATGTGACTTAATATAAACGGAGGGACGGAATAAAATATGTATATAGAGAAAAATTGTAAATATGTTATATACCCGAACTTTACATTATTCTCATTAATTAAAGCTTTAAAAAAACCTCTATTGGCAAAGTTAAACACATTGTAATCAAGCTTGTTGTGTTAAAAGATTGACCAGCTCGGCTTGATCCATGTTATTTAAAGTTAGCATGTCTACACCTAGTGCAGCAGCAACGGCTTCAATATCCAGACCAAAGGATGTCAAAAGCTCGATAAAGCGCATTTCCTCCCCAGTTAAGGGATTCGTAAGTGTTGGACATGAATAATTACACTGCGGCCAACTACATTTTTCTAATAAACGGAGGGAACAATTTTTCTTAGAATTACCAGTATTTTGTTGTTCAGCAGTAATGCTTTTACGTTGATTTTGTAATTTAGTTTGATGTCGATGTCTCCTTTGATTTTGAACATTATCTTCTAATTTTGTTATGCATTTAGCACGGTTAACCTGATGACGTTTTACATTTTCTTTAACCAAATCTTTAGATGATATTTGATTTTTATTTTTTTTCGATTTAAGATTTCTCCTTTTGTAATTCTCTTTTCTAGATTTACCATTATTTTTAATTTTTAAGTTTAGAGTTGTTTTTCGCCTCTTTTTGGTCGAACTCTCCCAACACCGCAATGCATCCGCCAGAGATATGTTGTCAATTTTAACATTTATCCAATCGTTTTTTGAAAGAACCGCATGTCCGATACAAGATGGAGCGAAAACGGCAGTGACGTTATCTAGCGAGGAACGGAGTGCTCCTCCCATTTCATGAATATAATTCCATTGTTGAGGTGTAACTGGAGCTCCTACGCTATCAGCTCTCATTTGGGCCTCGTCGAAAAGCCATTGAAAAATGAACAGAGGAGCTGTGAAATATACATAACAACACGTTTTAAAGCCCATTCTTACTGCCATACAGTATATTTTTGTCTTTTGTAAAATACAGTTACAAAGTATAATATACAACATACATTTTAATGTTGGATACAGCCGATGAGCAAAGTAACATCTCCAAGGTTCAGTAAGATGTTGTGACAAACAACTCTCAGGTAAAACTCCTTCCCACATTTTCCAACCTTGGCGAACTGCATCTGAAGCTGCTAATGCTCCACTGGCATAAGGCTCACGATCTAAAAACCAGCCCGAATCACTGACACCTCTGACGAGTACCTTTAGTTTCTTTTCTTTATGGAGAAACGTTTTAATTTTGTCTAAATTAAGCATTACTCCTAAGGCACCGGCAGATGACCCAACTAAAAGTAATTCTGATCCAGAATTTCGGCCAAGACCCAACGGAATTAAATCAGCTATTATTTGATGAATTATAAGCGAACCCATGAAACGCCAACCATTATTTATATCCGGTTGTATTTTCGATCCTGACCACGAATCACTGCTACAATATGGAACAAGAACATGATTAGCATCATGCCAAAAAGGGTTGCTTCCAGGCAATGGAGATAATATTCCACCTGCTGGGGAAAGGAAATCATTAAAATATATTTATCTAAATTACTACAATTGCTTTACCATCTCGCGTTTCAGGCCACTGAGACGAAGTCATTAGATGCCGTAATTTTAACCATCGATTCCTACAAGTTTTTAGGTCGTAACAATGCCATCCACCTTCTAAAAATACAATCCACTTTTTGGAACTGGGCGATTTCCTGAGATAAAATCCAGCTTGAGATCCATCATTACAGGTAATTGTCCGATTGGAAAGAAATACCCTTTTTAGAAATTTACTTGAATCTGATCTAGTCGGTGTTACAACCGCTCTTATTGAATTTCTTTCTACTGTAAGTTTTGATTTTAGGGAATTTTGGTTCAATGAAGTTAGAGTATGACCAAAACATATTTGCGGATGTGTTACAAGTGAATTAAGTGTTATCGATATATTAACCTGAAAAGAAAAATTAATAATTAGAAAATTAAACTATAGTACATACATATACATATGTATATATTTTTTTCAAGTCTACTATATATTGCTTATGTACATAACAGGCAAGGTTGTAAGTGGAGTTTTCGCTCTGCGTTTGAGCTCGAAAAACATAAATACTATTTTAGTTAAAGTACTTTTAAAATCCTGAACTTTGGCACATGCATGAACCCACTCCGCCCCCGCCTGCCACTGCCGCCGCCGCCGTTATTTTGTTGAACAAGTTGTTTTAATTTCTTAACATATTCATCTAAATTAAATGATTTAAAGGGCAATTTTGATATAAATTGAATAGAGATGACTAACATAGGTATTGATTTAGACAAGGATCAATACTATGTCGGTAAAAATACCTTTGCAAATAAAGCATTCTTTTAGACCAAATTTAATTTGAAAATTATAAAAATGGTTATTGTGAGTCAACCTTAAAAGATTGACATACTTTGTACATATGTACAATATATGCTACTCCGGACTTTTCGTTAGAATATCATCATACCGGTAGCTTATTTTCGCAAAATGTTCATAAATTATAGCCTATAACATTCTTAGATAATCCCTCTTTCTATTGATAAAAGCTGTATAAACATAAATAAATAATTTCTGAGATAAGTCCAAACAAACACAAACTCAGCGCGGCGTTGGAGTTTAATTTAAAATAAGTATGTAGTGATTTTCTATTACATTTACACTCAATGCCAAAATAAAATAGTAAAAGAAACTCATGCTTTGTTGTATTTTTTATTATATCGTTATAAGAGGATTGTAAAATTTGACAATTGTGCTTACCGGTTTTTTACAGCTTTTGAAACGATATAATAGCCAATAAAACAATTCGTATATGTCCCTGCCACAATAACAACAAAAATTTGTTTCTTTTTTTTTGTGTTTCTTTTCTACAGAAAAAAAAGTAAATAATTTTTTATTGTTTTATATAATTAAGCTACATAATTATCTGACACCAATTAGTCTTTTCGGTCCGCTGAGCTGTCGTCCGCAAAAGTTTTGACACAATCACTTTAGAATTCCGATAGAGACATTATTTCTACTGCATCTTCAAATTTTTTCTGAAGTTGTAACGTTTATGCTTCCAACAAAACAAATATGTACATACATAATATATGTGCAAATCTATTTCATTTTTCATGCTCTGAGAATATATGTAAAATCAAGTTCGCCGTTATAAAAATGATCAGATAGTAGCATTTTGCTTTCTTATGTGAATTTAGTATTACTCCTCAACATTTCGATTAGACTGTGTGTTATGCATTTAGCATTTAAGCATATTGGTCATTTTGGCGCAACATCATCGATATAACCCTTGAAATGTGTACATAAATTGAACATTATCGTTATCTTCATCATTATGGAATTTTCACTAAGGAAAAATTATATAAATTAATAAAAGAAAAACAAAAATAATTTAAATTATTTATCATTTAGTAGAGAACAGAAATATTACATACTAACACATATCTTAAATGCGGATTTACGATTATTACATAAAAAATATAAATATGTTTCAAAAATTATATGATTACTTTATTAAATGATTTTTAATTTGTAACCATCGTAAATATTGTATTACACATACAAATATTCCTAGTGCCATTAACTCATCAATTCTGCATCATCCATCCTTAAATGCGGAAAACTCACCTTTACTATCCGGGATAGTGAACTGCGCGATGATTTGCCCGAAGTCTCAAAGAACGTAAACACACTGTTTTGGCGGAATCTCTTTGATCAAAATGCGAGCAGGGAGCTGCGCAGCTACTTCAAAAGAATTTTGCCGACAAACAGATAAAAAAGTTACAAGAACACAACAAGATCATAACAGAAACCGACTAAGTACAAAAGGTAGGAGAAAATGAAAAAAAAATGGTACCTTTATCTCGTTTTAACAATTATCGCACTATGACTTAAATGTTAAGACTTCTTCTGTCCCTTTTCGTTTCAAGTTGAACGACGCTACCAGCGTCAGTGCTTCTGAGCGATCGATCACTGGTCCACTGGTCGTTTGGCCAGCAGCCGGCTGGTACTTGGAGAACACTCTTGTGTAATGTGTAATTGTAATGACCACCTCTGGATGTAAACCACGTGGTTCGAAACTATGGGCACATTTAGTAGCATAATTCGATTTTCATACAAACAAATTTCTTAAAATATGCATAAACATAAGTAATAATTATCTGAATTACACAAAAAACTAATTTTTTTTTTCGCTTGAGAATGGTTCAACTATGGTTTTACGCAAAAGGTGTAGGACAACTTTAATATACATACGTAAATAACATAAGCGCTAAGACAACATGCATCTACTGTATCAGAACTATTTATGTAGGATCATAGATTTACTTAAAAATAAGCAACGTAATGCACATTATTGGGCAAAAAAAGTTGAACCTAAATTAAAAACTTTTTTCCTGGCGTACCATTGAAAAATACTGATAACATGAATTCTATACCTAACTAAAATAACCTTTATTTTATTCATCTTATTTTTTTTTTTAATTTCAAATGTTTTAGTTTATTGAGCAGCACCTCAATATGTCATTGAAATTGCATTTTCCATAAGTAATAATGATTTATATTGTGGCTATTAGTCGAGATCATAACTACGATATTGCAAAACTTCATCGAAATCCGTCCAGTGGTTTTTACGTAATATATGTTTAGAGAAACAAACAAATAAAATGTAAATACAACATTTTGAAATTAATTTACCTTTATAATAATGGGCATAAAATTGCCTATAGTAGTATTTATCAAATTATCTGCATATGTACATACATACAATATTGGTAATGAAATGAGTATGTCAATCTAATCGGAAGCAGAGATGATGAAAACAAAAATAGTATGCAACCGAGAGTTTATTTGTCATTTGAATTAAAATTGATAGCAATGACGATCAGTTGAAAAAACCGAGCACAGGCAAAAATTGCTCATATTTATATAGGTGTATAAAATGTAAAATTACATTATTGATAGAATAACTTTTTACACTAAAATCCTTTAAAATATAATTAAATAAGTTGTCAATAAAATGTTCTTTTTATTCCACGAAATGTACTATCGAGCCAAAACCATATACATATGTATACTGCAATTACATCAACATAATGCCATTGCAAAAAAGGAATTCACTCGAAATCACCAGCAGTAATGCTTGATATTGTTCTTATGTTCTAAGATTTGTTAAATCTTTTAAAAAACAAGTTTCACCCTAAATTAAGGAAGGATTATTGGAAAGAAAATAAATATTTTTGCAATAGATGATGAATATAATACGAGTAAGTTGAAATTTTAGATACGTACGAGTACTTATTATAAATTTTATTTCGTTTTCGAAGTTATTTTGCAGCATTTGTATATAATAGTACCTATAATTAAATTCATTTGTTACAGGGTAGATAAATAGAATAATCAACAAATATATATTCCACAAATGTACATACATTACATATACGTAGGAATTATTATTTTTTGAATTAAAAAACTATAGCCTCGGTATGGCTGCAATTATGTTTATTAAAACATTTTGTGTATTATTTTCCTATTATGTGTGAAAATTTCTATACGCAAGATAGATCATCAAGATCATTAGATCAGCATGCTAATTAATAACACATTATAAAGTAATCCTCACCTTCAGCCCGTGCACTCAGCCGAGAATATGGTCCAAAAAATTTTCTATAATTTTCTGTCATAAGTTCAAATTAAGGAACAGATTTTGTACTTGTACCTCCCGAGATATTAAGCTTTGAAATTTCGCAAATTGACATTTTTCCGCCACAATTTTTGTTTATTCGCACAAAGTTTCATTACGAATTGTGTGAATACCTTAAATTAAGGACATTTCGACCTTTTCAATCTAAACAATTTGACAAGAGTCTTTGAAATTAACGAGTTGTAAATTATCTTTTTCGACTTATCGACGGTGTCAAGCACACACACACACACATTTGTCTTATAATAAAAATATATACAAAATCGAAGTAAAGTAAAATTTATCTTGTTTTGAGTACTCGAGTCTTTAATTTTTGCCATTTTTTACAGTTTTTTTACGAGAGTTTAAAATGTCATCCTTTAGCTTACGCAATATATTATCTGTTTTCAATTCTCCAATTTTACACGATTACTCTTGAGGAAGGAGCAATCTAAACTTATCGTGAAATAGATGTCTGGAGTAGTTCTAAAAAGCTTAAACAAATAAAATAAAAATTGCTCAATAATACTATTCAGAGTTTTCGTAAAAAACATATGCATTTATTTGCCTATAACCCCTTTAAGACTCTGAAAACTGACTAAAAATGAATGCATTTTTTAACTGACTTAATAAAAAGCGAACGAGTTCTCAATTCGAGCAGTATGGAATTTTGAAACACGTGAAATTTGTCACTCCCGTGTTGTCCGTGTCGTAATTTCCGTGTTCGATTCATGAACACATCAATGACATGCTCGCACGGGAATGACATATTTTATGTATTTTTGATCAGCGATTAAATGTTTCTAATTTTACATTATCATTTTATGTATACTTAAAACGTTTGTTTTATAAAACATAGCAAAAACAATAAATCGAAGAGAAAAGATTCTACAAAAAAATCTGCGAAGATAACGAATTAAGGAAAACTCAAAGCTGAATGAGGAAGGAAAACTATAGGAATATTTAAGGTATTTAGGATGATTACGAAATGCGACAACTGACTAAAAGGCTTAAGTGTTTTAGACAATTTTCGAGCAACCTAAATTGCTAAAATTGCCATTATGCTAAGGCTAAGTGCGAATAACTTTTATTTAAGCTACATATTAATTTCCTACAATAATCCGTTATTTTGTAACGAATTTTTAAAACTGTTCAAAATACGTTATTTTGTACTCTTCAAACTTATTTTTCTCAAAAACATGAAGTGATTTGGCATTTGTGTAATCTATGGAATAAATCCTACAGAAATTAATATAATACTTTAAGAGCAAAATTAGTGTAAATCAGTGAATTATTGGTTCTGAACTAGATAACTCGGCATGTGCATTCTGTCTATGAGCAGAGATGGTCAATTTATTAACAGATAGTAACGCAATGAAGAAATTTCATAGGAGTAAAGAACGAGGGCAAGTAAGCTTGAGCGCTCAAAGTTACGCGCTGGCCGCTTTCCCTTCCAACCCCAATAATAATCAATATTACTTGCAAAATGAGAGTTGCTTTTTGCATTTTAACTTTTCTCCTATAAAATTACTAAATATGGAATCAAAAGGGGTTCTCACTGTTGCATAACTTGGGTTTTCAGTATAAACATGACCTTTTCATAACAGATTCACATTTGTATTATTAGTTTGAATTAATAAAAATTAAATGTATGTCTGATATTTCAAATAACTGTGTTCTATAAAGTCATATAGTTATTAACATCGCATAAAAACTTATACAATTGTTTTTACAATTTTTGTCTCTCTATATTACAATTTTTTCTGGACTAATCTCAGAAACGGCTAAACCACGCTTTCGATGAGACTTTCACTATGGATGGTAGCGAATTTGTTGAAGCATGATCATACTATATTTTTAAACAAATTTGTATAAATTAGCAACACATCTTTGCTACACTAGTCATCTTTTACATATGTATGTATGTATACTCATTACGTCTCGGTTTTATCATATTAATTGGGATACTTGAAAACTATCACATTTAAATCAAATAACAAGTATCACGGATATCGCCGGGAGCGGGCAAACTAGTAATAATAATAGTAAGAAATGTCGGCCCCTTTTATCGAAGCAGCTAAACCTATCCATTTTCGTCATTTTCGAAAATTTAAGAAGGAAAGAAAATTGAAAGATTTGGGTCGATTATTCGAACTAATTTTCCAATTGTTTTGAACTTTGTATTTTTCAGAAAACTGACTCAAAATATATACCTATATATTTTTTTTTTTTATATTTAAAATCTACATTTCCAAGGAAGGATGGCAAAAAGGTGAAGTAAGGTTGTTGTTGAGCAATAACCTGAAAGTTTTGATTGGCTACTATTGTATTTTTAAGGTGCCAATAAGAAAATTAAACTACAAATGAAAGTACAGTTATTTCAAACATTCTTTAGTTAAGATAAAAACAGATTTAAAGTAAAGAAATTAAAAAGCAATGCTCGCTATAAATACTCAAAAGGACCGCTCTACTTTTATCAAAGCCCATGGCACAATAATTTCATCATGAAGAATTGACAGATGCCATGTCGGTGAAACACTTTGAGGAATCCGGTAATTTATTGACGATCGCTATGATCAAAAGAATGTAAGAAAAGCGTGCGTACCGGTTGAGCTACACGAGTGCTCGTTTACAAGAAAATCTAAAAGGAGACAGCAGCCGCAGTGGGATTAAGTTGCGTGTTGGTACTGGGCGCCCAACCGTCACAGAATTACAGTTTTACCAGTTGATCTACCTGATTGGTCTACAATTCGTGATTATTCAACACGAGAATCACCCAAAGATCTAAACAATAATAAATAGTTTGGGTTGGGAATTATTTTAAATTCAAATTATTTATTTACTGTTAATTAAAATAAAACTTAAATAATTTTTCTATAAAGTTTTTTCATTTCATATATATGTATGTACATATTATATATATATTATGATACATATATATAAATATATATACATAATAATGATACACATATGGATATTGGATATGCATATGCTAACGGTATATTTTACATGCATATGCCAACGATAGGTTCTAATTTACTTATGTACGATCGTTCGTATTAAATTGAACATTTTTATCGCATAGAAATCCTAACAAAATTAATAAAGATAAAGATGTCAAAAGAGTACTATTACTCGTATTTTAGATATAGATACTTACTTCAGCTAATTAATTACAAAGGTTCTTAATTTATAAATGGGCTTACCAAAAATGTTAAAACATTAATCCTCATAGTTGAATATTGTTTAGTTTTTACTAGTTTCCAAATTGTTTTGAATATGTTGAGACTCGTAACATTAATTCCAAATATTAAACAAATCTCTCAGTAATTTACGCAGATTGACACAATTTGGTAATTATTTACAATAAACACTTTATTAGGATAATTCTATTCTTGTTTTGTTAAAAATTTTTACTTTAAAAGCATTCAAATTAGTGGCACTATTTTTACAAATAAAACACAAAAAAACTCGAACCGAACATAACTCATTACTCTTCATATTTTCCTTTTAAACAAGCCCTAAACTGAAAACTTATAATTACGCGAACGAGTAAACCGGAGAACTTGCCGATGTAAACAAAACCTATCTACAGAACGCAAAGGCCATACACAACCTTCTGCTTCAACTGATCGAGCCGGAATGAGGTAAAGCTGATCATAACCTTGTGTCTACCTCTGGATGAATTTCTTCTTCTCAAGTTATTTAAGATGTTTGCTGTTTCTTTATTTTTTGTATCTTAAGTGTTACCATCGTTTTCATCCTTTTTTCTCTTTGGGCGATTTTTAAGCACCGATTCTAATAAATTCTACACGAAGCAAACAATTTTAAATATAAAATTAGTAAAATGGCATAATATTTGGTCTTGTATCAGCAAATTCTTACTAAATTGTACTTAAGTACAACGTGCAACAACAAAATGCAGGTGACACATATTGCATTAAGGTAAAAGTTAACAATCTTAACATTTTGGTTCTTGATGTGAACCCTTCATCAAGAGGGTAATTGTACACTTAATTTATAGAAAATACTGATAAAAGTTTACCTTTTTACAATTCTTAAAACGCTAACAAAGTTTAAATATAATTACAAAAAATAACATCTTACGAAAAACAATTAAACAATTAAATACATTCAATTGAACCGCACAAAATATTTTTAAAAGTGCAAAGAACTCAGCTTTTTTTTAACGGTGAAGATACAAATGAGCATATTCTTCCTGTTTGTTCAAATTGACAGTGTTATGTTGTGCTTTTTATTTACTTACAATGTGTTTGTAATCTTTATTAATTAATTCTGTATTTGTTTTTACTAATAGTAGCCTTATTTTTATTCTCACAATCAAAAGGGCCTATTTCCGCTCCAAGTAGAACTATTTCTATTGGCTTTAAATAATTTTTAATTAAAAATTGCCAGATTTAGAAAAAGTTTATTTGGAAGAAAAAAAATTTGATTTCTGAACGTTTTTGTGTGTGCCAACTATTGTTCTGAAGAAAGGCGTCTTTTAGATATTTTTGCAAAGAAAATGGGAAACGGATCATATTGGGGACAGAATCCAAATATAGAGTTTTTCTACTCCTATTATACCTGAACATGTTCCTTGTTGGAAAAGTACATAATAAGACGGGCAATTTGATAAACATAAAACATGAATTCATTAAATACCTTTTTTTTGGTTTTTCTAGGTCGGATCTTTCATCCCTCTCATTTTGGCATACAGTAGGGTCGCGGTAGTTTGACCACTCGATAATTTGTTGCATCCAGTAGTTTAACGTAGTTTTTATTTCGATTTTCCCTCTTTAGTTTCTAGACTTCTTCACCCGGTGGTTTGACCTGAGTTTTTGTTTAAGGCAGCTACACAAACGTTGGCGATAGCGGTCAGCGTAGCGGTGAGTGTAAAACCGTGGCGCGGTAGCGGTGAAAATGCAACATGCAGCATCTCACCGCCACAGCTTTTGTCATCGCCACCGCCACCGCGTTCGGTGTGTAGCTGCCTTTAATTTTTAGAAAACTGTTTCACATTGCAAATGTCGAACAAATTACTTTTTTAAATAATAATATGCATTTTAGTCGCCTTGAATATTATATACACACATACATATATATTTAATTTTTCACTACGATTTAATAAAAAACCTGTATAGAATTTTAGTCTGACGTTTTAATTTAATAATCTCTTTCATTTAACATATACGTGCAAATAATATGTCAAACTAGCGCAAGCCTACTATATGTATGTACTAACATCCCTGTATAAATAGTGAGCACTAAACGTTTTTATCCGTTTTTGTAAAGTTTGCGTATGATGTAAATAGCACCTATTGAACAGACACTCCTCATATGTTAAGTTTAGATTAGAATCTCTAATAAAATGGACGATATTTAAATTAAAAATATGCAGTTTTGTATGTTGTTTTGCTTACGTCTAATTCGTTTAGATTGTCAATAGATTGCATTTAACTCATATTGCAAATAATATATTTGTGGACCTGTAAAGCTAAGTTAATGAAGACAAAAGCAAATTGAAAATTTTTATTTACTTCAATTTAATTTTAACACCACATGGTTCTATGTAAAAATTATAGTTTTTGCAATTTCAACTAACAGTTATGAATGTTGAGTACACTTCTCGCTAGCGGCGCTGCCTTCGATTGCTTAAAAGCGTCAGCACAACCAAACACTTGTGTAGTCGAGACTTTCTTTCTTTATCTAACAAAAGCACTTTTAAAAGGCTAAAAGCCCTTACTGTATAACGATCTCTGATTGAAAGTTTCTCTCTCATTCCTGTACAATCTATAGCAAAGAATACGGAACTATATTACAAAGAATGTTCACTCCTGCAATTTAGATCTTATCAATTTTTGACCTTGGTACCGTTATTCCTCCCAACCCCCTAATTTTGCTAGAAGTCGATAGACTTGCCTAAGCATTTTGGTAGAAGAGAGACGAAAAATTCAAAGGCGGGGCTTGGAATCTGAAGGAATTGGTAAACTGTTACAGGATGCCAGGAATTGCAGAGGAAATAAAAAATCCAATCTAAAAGAACCACCCTGTATAGTCCTGTAATATTCTCTTCTTGGGACCGGGCGCTAACTGGTACTTACCCATTTTTTGCCCCCAGACTCTCAACAGACGACGTCACTTTTCGACATTCGAAACGCAACCCATCGTGTAGCTTGGATGGCGTTCAAGGTACGGGGAAATTT
Organism: Machimus atricapillus; assembly: GCA_933228815.1. Classification (NCBI taxonomy): domain Eukaryota; kingdom Metazoa; phylum Arthropoda; class Insecta; order Diptera; family Asilidae; genus Machimus; species Machimus atricapillus. The sequence goes on from OW121785.1 coordinate 13,900,965, forward strand.
TAATCATCGAACATCGAGCACGTTCCCCGTACCACTTACGTCTGTATCCAGCTTTAAAGATTGGAAAGTCTCTGCTCTGATACATAATGTATTGAAAATTGTTGATGCGCACGCCGCCGCCATTTGAGCGTTCTTAAAAGAACTAGACGAAATTGGCCGTTTGCATCATAGAAGAAATTGTGCAGCTTTTAGTTATATAATACAGTATTTATTGGTTTATTTTACTATCGATGTTGCTAATAAAGTACATAGACTATATAAATATGCTAAATTCATATGCTTCGTTCATGACGCGGCAGAATAAATATCAACAATTAAATGACGCTTTGTTAAAACTAGGTATGTTTAATAGAATATTTTTTGAAGGAGCTCAACGACGATGATTTGATATATGTACATACATATGTGTGTATCCGAAATTGAAAATACACGAAGTTCTAATTTTCGTTTATAGTCTGCCCAACCCGGCGAAACAAACTAAAATATTGAAAGCGCTTCAACCAGGAAACAAAAATAATGATTATTTTTAAAATTTAAAACAAAGAATCACCACCTTACACGAAGCCAAAATCAATTATTTCATATTGGTTTGATATTTGTCAGCTAAATAAAAATCATAAATTGGATTAATTATGATTATGCGGTAATTTTTACTTTTCAACCGCTCGATAACTATTATGAAGTAATGTTTATTTTTCGATCGCTCGATAATGATTAAAAATTGATTTTTATTTTTTGTTTGTTCGAAATAATGTTGATTTCGTTATCAACCAATCGGAAAAAAAATTATATTTCAAAAAGTTATCATAATCATTACAGCTCCTTGTTTTAATACGTAATAATAGTTGTTTTTTTTCAATTTCAAATTTTGGGCACTGAGCTGAAAATTCCCATTAAAACGAAAACTTAAAAAAATACAAAATGATAAGTAGTAACATTAATTAAATATGTGCGTAATATAATTTTTATGGATAGTATGAAATTGAATTCATTTATTACAGTAGATTTCGATTATAACGACCTCGGTTGTAACGACTTTTTGGTTATAGCGACGTAACACCTAAGTCGCTTGAATTTAGCATACTTTTAAAGGAAAACAATTTGGCTACAGCGACTTCGGATGTAACGCCGATTTCAGGTATAGCGACTAGTTTTAATGAATCATTTGTAAGAAGTTCCTAGAAATCCCATGCAGATGTAGCGACCCAGTCCGCACACTAAAGAGATATGTTTATTTGGTGAAGGAAAAGACAATATAGACATCGAAAGAGTTATGAAAATGGAATACACCTTACATCGTACGCTAACACAGAAATCTAAACTGAAACAATGTAATATTACAGGTTTTTTTTAAAAATCCCCCTTTATAAAATGTGTATACAGTATTATACATTTCTTTCTTTCTTTCTTTCTATATAGCGACGAAATTGTAGTGGTCCCTTCGTCGTCGTTATAACCGAAATCTACTGTATTTCAATAATAAAAATATTTATTATTGTGAAGAAATGATCTACAGAGCCTAAATTTTAGTGCTAAAGCGGCACTCAATTAGATGAATATTTCCAGATGTTGAGAAATGTGACATAAATCTATTATTTATTTTAAATTTTGTGGACGCTGTTACCAAACTTCACAAGCTAAACTAATTTATACCAACCAAATATCTGAAGAAATTTTAAAAACCCGACTTGGAACAAAAAAAAAAACAAAAACCAGTTAAATCATATTTTAATTGTTTTTATTAGATAAAAATCAACATAAATTACATGGTATTATTGCCTTAGAAAACTATCTCCGATCATTGGAACAATAAGTATTTCTCACTCATTTAACCTTGAGAATTATAAGATTATCTCATTGCTTGTTTAATTGTGACCGTTTGATGTTCGATTTATTTCTATTTTTTATAAAGACAACTAAATTACGAATGTAAAAAAATATTGGCTAGTTTTCTAGCAACTTCATTGTGCATGACCAGCAACATAAAATTCGAAAATGAAATGAAATAAAACTGATATACAGCTCAAAAGCTTCCTATAAATGATCTGAAACAGATTTAAGTATAGTCAACTAGTTATAGTCGCAATCACTATAAATTTATAAACGAGGCTTGTATTCAAGTTAAGCAGAGTACATATGCTTAAATTATTTAATAATTAAGTAACTTAAACGAATTCTTTTAAAAAATTGAACAGCATCTCAGCAAAGGAGTTTTGCCATTACATGTTTTTCAAAATTCTGAAGATCATGTTTCGAAATATTATAAAACAATTTGCGGTTTTTAGCGTCATCTAGCAGAGACTTCCAAACATGAATTCCCTAAAAATCATTTAACAATAATTGTTTTTATCAACAACAAAAATATATATGTATGCATATGTATATTATAATGTAAATATTTACCTCTACACAAGAAAATCTGCCACAAAGAATAAGACATCTTTTCGCTCTTGTTAAAGCGACATTAAGTCTTTGCGAATTTCCTAAAAAGCCAACACCCTTTGTCCTTGCATTTGAAATTATTATTACATCCTTTTCTTTTCCCTGGCAAGAATCAATCGTATTAACAGGTATATCTTTTATACCAGCCTTCCTATATATTAAAAATTAAATTAGTACCATTAGAGCATTTTGTTATTTTACATACTTAAGTTTCTCAGATATAATATCGGTCTGCGTAGCGTAGGGTGTTATTACACCATAAGTGAATTGAGTAGTGGGAAGAAGCTTCGTGATGTGAACAAGCAGTTCGATCACAAAGTCCGACTCAGATTGGTTTATGATATTGCCATTTGTCAAGATTTCGTTTTCGCTAAAATCTATATTAAGAATCGAATATGGCTTTATTGGGAGCTTGACCTCAGTTGATTTATCGCTAATCAACATGTTATTGTAAAAATAAGAATTGGGCCACTTGCAGATTTCGGGGTGCATTCTATACTGTGTTTGTAGATGAAAAATTGAGTCTTCCGAACTCAAGCACTTTTGAATCCTTGTAAAAAGTGATTGGCCCAATCCATAATCAGCTGCTATCTGTAAAAACGATTGTTATGCACTTATTTACTGTTATGAATCCTTATATGTATTTGAAAAATTATATGAAGCTTGTCCATCAATGACGCCTAAACTCTTGGTTCGATATTTTTTTTTTGTTTTTCCACACTTTTTTAAACTCATTTTTGACCCAAAAATGGCACTTTTAATTTTTTTTTTCATAAAAACGCTTATCAGTTTTTCTTCAAATTTAGACTAATGCATACATTTGCCGGACAGAATAAACTATTTATGACAAAACGATTCTTGATATTTATGTTTGAGATAAATAGAAGCGGAACTACAGCTGCACCCTTTTGACTACAGAGCGTTCTAAAATTGCAAAAAAAGACTAAGAAAAGAAATTTTTTTTTACACACCTCAAGAGAGACTTTATATGTACTATGTTAAAAGTTTTGTATATATTTATGTATATGTATAATAAAAGTTTCCAAAAACAAAAATTTAAAAAAATGTCGATTTTTTGCCACAAAAAGTAGAAATATTAGTTCCGAGTAAAATCAACCTTCGCGTGATAACTGAGATATCATTTTAGTCTTAACTCAGTTTTTGAAAATTTTTTGCTTACGCCACTATCAAAGGCTTGAACTACTCAAGAATCAACTAATTAACAAAGAAAAAAATTTTCTTTTTTCGTCCATTATCGAATTCGAACCTTGTTAGCAAGGTTCATGCGCTCACTCAAATCCGTATTAGTTCTTTGAGAGGAAAGGAATGTTTTTAGAGGGGTCAAGAATAAACGTTTGCTCACGACACGACACCCCAAGGAATCGATTGGTACATAGAATCAGAACATGTAACACCATTCTTTCCTTTTCAAACAAATTTCCGAAAACCATACATTTTTCAGACTTCTAATTGTATCGCCCCTTCTCCCTTTAAATATCATACACATTTACCTTAGATAAAACAGTGGGAGGAAGCTGCTGCGTGTCGCCTACTAATACCAAGGATGAGATATCAAACTGCAGGGGAATCAAAGTCCATGGCTCTGAACACAAAGTTGCTTCATCCACAATGCAAATATCAAAACTCTGGGTGTACCTATAATGCAAAAAACATAAAATTGCTCTAACTTTATGAATTTAAGGAAACGTTTTCTTTTTACTTACTGCAGCATATGGATGCAACTAGAAAGTGTCGTACACACAATATGCGCACCCTGAATTTGCTTTCGATACATAGAGTTACGTTTTTGCACTAAATTCTTTTGATATGGCAGTCTATTTACAATATCCAGCCTCTGTTGTAATTTTTGGAGTTCATCATATTTTGCGCTGTTTGCCCCATTTTGAAGTATTTTATTCAACTGTGTGATTTGGCTCTCTAACAACTTCCTCTGTTTAAAAAATAAAATTGAAATGACATGATTTCATAATGTATTGTACTACCTCTGTTTTTAAAGCATCCAAATTTTCCGTTGATATTAACTGACGTTCTATTAAACTCTGTACGGAAACACCTCTCACTGCTGGGCTCATTCTTTCTAGTATTCCAAATCTTACCAATCTATATTTAGAATGCACCATTTTGTTTCTTATTTTGAGAAGTTTGGAAGTTATTACATCTATTGCTGCATTGCTTTGCGAACATATTAAAATTTTTTTTTCAAAATTTCGAGATTGATCACCATAAAGTAGTTGCAAAACTAAATTAGATATTAATCGAGATTTTCCCGTTCCTGGAGGCCCTTCTATCAGACAAATATTTGATTTATCAAGATTTGCGGATCTTAAATACGTCTTAAGAAGTACATCTCTTTGGTTATCGTTCATCTCGTCATATCCTTTATATCTTATATTCTCCACAGATGGCATTTTTGAATGAAGCAATTTATTGGGATCTAAAATTAACTCTAAAAGCGAAGAATATTTTACATAATTGACTGCACTGAATGCCCCCAAATCCACACGAAGTTGTGTAATTGGTTTAACAGTTATTTTATTTGTAATATCTATTAACTCCTTAAACTCTCCGGAGACAACTGAATGAATCAACACTTCATAATAGCAGAGTGTAGAGTCTTTAAATAAAAAAATAAAACTTTAGAAAATGCATTCAAGAAATTTTAAGTTATACGTACTGATATTTTTAAAGCTGTCAATATATCCAAACATTTTTACTGATTTTTTCGATGATTCAGCTGCAATAATACACAAATCACTAATGTTGAAAGGAAATCTGCTTTTCCAATTAGATGGTACATCTGCAAAATAACGAATATTGCAATAAAGATTTTTCGTGCTATTCATATTACTTACAGACACAGTTATAAACATAACGGTTAAAATTTCCATGCTTCTCTATTCTATAATTTTCCACTCGTAATGGAATTGATGATCCGTTTTGTGTTTTAATCGTCTGCTCAATTTGCGCCCAAAGCTCCAATTTCATCAAAGGGAAAAGAGTGCTGTAAAATAATTTCTGAACAGTGAAAGACACAAATTAAATTATAAAAAATAAACCTTATGAAGTCAGCAAACGTAGAAAATTTATGCCACATTGGCAAAAGGACATGGTGACGGCCATTTACTTCTTCTTTACGAGTTTCTAACCAAGCAGGATTCCATCCTAATATATTAGAAAGGATATCCTCCCTATGTGCTCTGATCAATATGTGCATTGGCAAATCTTCTTTACATATTTGACGCTCTGAACATTCTTCAGAGGTAATGTATATTATTTTAGGTTTATTACAAAAGGTTACATTTTTTCGAGGCCTTGGTGAATCACTCTTTTTTATAATCGACTTAATTGAAGCAACATGTTCTGATATAATATTTATTTTAGACTCATTTTTACCTCTGGAAATTTTTTTGTTTGGTTGCTTTTGTATACCCTTTGTTGCAGTTTCACTTACTTTAATCAGTGATTGAGCGTCGTCCTTTTTAGGTTCAGAATGAGCATTGATTTTTTCCAAAATTACGCAGCATTTCTCCGATTTTTGTTTTACCAAAGTATTATCAATTGAAGATCTCTTAAAACGCAATTGTGGATCTTTCTTTTCACTTGATATGGCATTACTTTTTCCTTGGCCATCCTCCGCAAGAAAAGCACCACGATTTTTCATAGTTAGCTTAACTTTTGGCTTATTCACAATTTTAACGCCGCTATCATCATTGGATTTCCTTTTGTCAGCCTGCTCATTTGCAAGATCCTTAAGCTTTTGTTTTCTTTCTTCTTGTAGTTTCTTAAATTTCTTCTTTTCGGCACTTTTTTGTAGTGTTGGTTTTTGAAGCCATTGTTGAAGTAACACTGATTTATCTTTTTTCTTTGGTGTTTTTATGCTTCTAGGTATTTTTTCTGCATTAATTTTAGGTATAACGAACTCAGCAGAAACACCCCTCAATTTTCCTCGCTTCTCCGGTAATTTAGGAGGATCAATAATTTCAGGCCTCTTACGCTTTTCTGCAAGTTTTGGTTTGGCAAGTCTTGATTCTTCCTCCTTAGATTTATCCTGATACATATTATCCCAATCTGTTTCTAAATTATTGTTAATTGGTTTGGCAAGTCTTGATTCTTCCTCCTTAGATTTATCCTGATACATATTATCCCAATCTGTTTCTAAATTATTGTTAATTTGTAAAATGTTTTCCTCATCATCATCCAAATCGATGGGAGGGCTCATACCCTCTTCTTCTTGTTCAATAACTATGGTATCAACATTACCTTCTTTAATATCCTGGTCACCACAAATAAAAGACATTTCTAGATCAACGATTTCTTGTTTTATATCATTAATCAATGATTGCGAAATTAACATTTCAGACTCTTCATCTGAATCGACATCCAAAACAAAAGAATTTTCAGGTTCGGATGCCATTTCCACAAATTTTTTTTCATTTGTTTTTAAATTTTCATTGCATGACATATCCGTTTTATCTGTGTTCTTTGGCGAAAATTTTGTTTTGTTAATGTCTAATTTATTCGTAATCAGCAAGCTACCTAAATCGTCACAGTTATTTACTATACTACACGCATCTTGGGACCCATTTTTTTGGTCGACAGTTTCAGTTTTCGGAATATGTTTCGAATTTTTTCGAGACGCAGCTGAGTGTGACACATTAGTCTTATCTAAATCGGTTTTATCAGCATCACTTTTAATCAAATTTGTGGTAAGTTTTTGTAAAGTATTAGATGTTTTACATTTGTTATGATGCAATATTTCACTATCCGCCTCCTGCTCTTCGTCAGATATAACAAAAATATCATCTAATTCTTTTGTATTTTCAGTAGGAGCACTGAAACGTCCTGTTTTAGGAGGTAAGCCACTTTCCAGAATCTCAATTAAATCCATATTTTCCTTGTCGGTAGACTCCCTGACTCTGGCTCTTTTTTTAATTGTTGAGTTTATTTTGTTGCTGCCTACCATGTCTTCTTGTTTACTATCCGTAGCTATCGCAACTTTATTTTCTTTTTGAATTTCATCTGTTATGTTTTCACACTCTACTTTAGAGCAATCATTAACATCTGCCATAGAACTATTTTGATCTTTATTGCTTTGGTTGGAACCTGGGCTACTTGTGGCGTCGTCAGGTGGGTCTTTCCTCAGATTAAATATATAATAATCCTTATCACGAGCGCATTCCTCGTCTGTTGCCTCCACACCTATTCCTACTCTATCATTTTTTTTTAGTTGCACCTCTTTTCCTACATATAGTGTACCATTCACGAATACTCCATTAGTTGACTGAAAACAAGCTTATATTAAAATAAATGCATTCTTTGAGAAATCTCATATTACAAAATCAGTAACAGTTATTCGTTCACTGCTCACAAAAAAGTTGCAATGCCTGCGCGAGCAAAACCTGGAGCATATTCGAATACCACATCGAGGTAGCCTTCCTACATCTGAGTGTCCTTCCGGCAATTTTATTATCAACTCCTGGCCCACGCGATCCAGCACCCAAGAGGAAAATTGTCTTTCAGTCATGGTCACAAGCAAATTCACAGCCTTTGGTCCTTTTATGTTGCACTCCACTGGCAAGTAAACTTTGTATTCACTTAAAACACAAAAAGGCGGCAATTTCTTCGTTGCACAGCATCAAATCCTGCGATTTTCGATGTGCAACGAATATATTTTGGTTTCAGTAGAACGAGTACAACAGACAAAAACAGCTGGGTCTTCTCAATTCTCAAATTGAGCAACACTTTGACAATACTCACCTAAAGCAAAGAATATGGAACGTCAGTGAGCCTAGTTACAAAGATAGTTCACTCTAATTCTGCGACGCAATTATCCCCTCCACTGCCTTTTTTCAGAAAAATGAAACAAAAAATTGCCCCATTAGTCGAAAAAAGAAATTCGACGTGTTTGTTCCAAGTCCGAATCCCCATTTAAATTGCCTAATAATGAACAAGGACGGCAATAGGGAGAAGTGCTAAAAACAATGAAACAAAAGTTCACCTATTACGCGCTCCAGATCAAGCATTGGTTTTTGTGAGAAACTGAAAAAATCGGTATACAGTGTTACAGGATGTCAGGAATTGCATAGGAAATATGAAAATCCAATCTAAAAGAACCACCCTGTCAAACCGATCGCTAGAGCGCCTTACCATGCAAACGCATTTGCTTCCGGTGCTGAGCAAGAGCGCATAAAAAAACCTGTTCAGAAAAAACGTAAACAAACCGAATCCGTGTACCCTTTCAATGTGTGGGTCCGGCATTTTCGTTTTGCCTGTTCCTATTCGAAAAGCACGTGCGCCTTCGACTATGGCCGCCACTCGTACCGAAGTGGTTAACAAATTAATGCATTGAATATTCACTTCCCTTTGCAAAAGTTGACAAAATAAGACAAATAAAACATTTACATATTTGACGCTCTGAACATTCTTCAGAGGTAATGTACATATATTATTTTAGGTTTATTACAAAAGGTTACATTTTTCGAGGCCTTGGTGAATCACTCTTTTTTATAATCGACTTAATTGAAGCAACATGTTCTGATATAATATTTATTTTAGACTCATTTTTACCTCTGGAAATTTTTTTGTTTGGTTGCTTTTGTATACCCTTTGTTGCAGTTTCACTTACTTTAATCAGTGATTGAGCGTCGTCCTTTTTAGGTTCAGAATGAGCATTGATTTTTTCCAAAATTACGCAGCATTTCTCCGATTTTTGTTTTACCAAAGTATTATCAATTGAAGGTCTCTTAAAACGCAATTGTGGATCTTTCTTTTCACTTGATATGGCATTACTTTTTCCTTGGCCATCCTCCGCAAGAAAAGCACCACGATTTTTCATAGGTAGCTTAACTTTTGGCTTATTCACAATTTTAACGCCGCTATCATCATTGGAATAGTGTTGGTTTTTGAAGCCATTGTTGAAGTAACACTGATTTATCTTTTTTCTTTGGTGTTTTTATGATTCTAGGTATTTTTTCTGCATTAATTTTAGGTATAACGAGCTCAGCAGAAACACCCCTCAATTTTCCTCGCTTCTCCGGTAATTTAGGAGGATCAATAATTTCAGGCCTCTTACGCTTTTCTGCAAGTTTTGGTTTGGCAAGTCTTGATTCTTCCTCCTTAGATTTATCCTGATACATATTATCCCAATCTGTTTCTAAATTATTGTTAATTTGTAAAATGTTTTCCTCATCATCATCCAAATCGATGGGAGGGCTCATACCCTCTTCTTCTTGTTCAATAACTATGGTATCAACATTACCTTCTTTAATATCCTGGTCTCCACAAATAAAAGACATTTCTAGATCAACGATTTCTTGTTTTATATCATTAATCAATGATTGCGAAATTAACATTTCAGACTCTTCATCTGAATCGACATCCAAAACAAAAGAATTTTCAGGTTCGGATGTCATTTCCACAAATTTTTTTTCGTTTGTTTTTAAATTTTCATTGCATGACATATCCGTTTTATCTGTGTTCTTTGGCGAAAATTTTGTTTTGTTAATGTCTAATTTATTCGTAATCAGCAAGCTACTTAAATCGTCACAGTTATTTACTATACTACACGCATCTTGGGACCCATTTTTTTGGTCGACAGTTTCAGTTTTCGGAATATGTTTCGAATTTTTTCGAGACGCAGCTGAGTGTGACACATTAGTCTTATCTAAATCGGTTTTATCAGCATCACTTTTAATCAAATTTGTGGTAAGTTTTTGTAAAGTATTAGATCAAAAACAATATATAGAAATAAGACGTCCCAACAGAGCAAATGTTCAGCGAGATAGCTTTTAGATCAGGGATCCGACTTCAGCGTAGAACTTTCGCTGTAGCCCACATTATTGTATGCTACTGTAGAGCTTCATGAGAGTGGGCAGGACAGACGCAGCAGAACAGCTCTGAATGATATGTAGGTAATCCCGCTGAACTTGAGCAGAAGGGCGTGATGCCTGGCGCTTAAGCTATAGGATATACATATATGTACGTACATATGTATGTGCTAGCAACGATTTTTTAAATAGTCTTAAGTTAGTTAACCGTGGAAAAAATTATTGCATTGAAGGTTTAATGCATTCCGTAAATGCACTTCTTCTTCTAAGTAATGATCTTTTTACATCCGAGAAAGAAATTTCGTATTTATTGTCATTGAGATTAAATCAAGATCCAATTGAGAATTTATTTTCACAAAATCGATCTAAAGGAGGAAATAATAAAAATCCTTCGATAGCTGAATTTAACAGCAGCACAAAACCGGAATAATCTTTATTTAAAATTAAAGATTCAGATTGTAAAGTTAATGTGTCGTCAGATTTTACCATTTGACTTATATCATAGAGAAATAATATATCTCGGCTCTAAAAGAGAATCTGGGAATTCGGTGAGGTTCTTTCTGAGCTGCTCGTTCGTAGCTGTTTGCGATAGGGAAGGGTAGGGATATTTGGTGCGGTGGGGTGTGGGCGCTACATCAGGCAGCCAGGGACACGAAATATTTCAATAAATGTAGCGCTGCGCAAGGGGCTTGTGGGCCTACCCCAACGTGAAGCGTGAGGGAGTTGAATTTTTCTAGGAATCCTCTGAGTTGCGTGCTCTGCTCAATGAATGAATGAAATCTTCAAGGGAAAAAGACACACGGACAGATTCATGAGGTTTGAATTATCTAATGAAATTCCGATTTTGTGTTATTTAGGTGTTTTTCATTGACTCAACAATTCATTTAACGTTTGTAAATTTTTTTTGTTTTTAATTTCAATCTGCTAAAGATGCATTTTGGATTCATTAAAAGGAATTAATTAAATTTATTACTTGCTTCCAAGCTTGAAGTACAAAAGTCCAAGCTTGGAAGCAAGTAATAAATTTAATTAATTCCTTTTAATGAATCCAAAATGCATCTTTAGCAGATTGAAATTAAAAACAAAAAAAAATTACAAACGTTAAACGAATTTTTGAGTCAATGAAAAACACCTAAATAACACAAAATGGGAATTTCATTAGATAATTGAAACCTCATGAATCTGTCCGTGTGTCTTTTTCCCTTGAAGATTTCATTCATTCATTGAGCAGAGCACGCAACTCAGAGGATTCCTAGAAAAATTCAACTCCCTCACGCTTCACGTTGGGGTAGGCCCACAAGCCCCTTGCGCAGCGCTACATTTATTGAAATATTTCGTGTCCCTGGCTGCCTGATGTAGCGCCCACACCCCACCGCACCAAATATCCCTACCCTTCCCTATCGCAAACAGCTACGATAGAGCAGCTCAGAAAGAACCTCACCGAATTCCCAGATTCTCTTTTAGAGCCGAGATATATTATTTCTCTATGATATAAGTCAAATGGTAAAATCTGACGACACATTAACTTTACAATCTGAATCTTTAATTTTAAATAAAGATTATTCCGGTTTTGTGCTGCTGTTAAATTCAGCTATCGAAGGATTTTTATTATTTCCTCCTTTAGATCGATTTTGTGAAAATAAATTCTCAATTGGATCTTGATTTAATCTCAATGACAATAAATACGAAATTTCTTTCTCGGATGTAAAAAGATCATTACTTAGAAGAAGAAGTGCATTTACGGAATGCATTAAACCTTCAATGCAATAATTTTTTCCACGGTTAACTAACTTAAGACTATTTAAAAAATCGTTGCTAGCACATACATATGTACGTACATATATGTATATCCTATAGCTTAAGCGCCAGGCATCACGCCCTTCTGCTCAAGTTCAGCGGGATTACCTACATATCATTCAGAGCTGTTCTGCTGCGTCTGTCCTGCCCACTCTCATGAAGCTCTACAGTAGCATACAATAATGTGGGCTACAGCGAAAGTTCTACGCTGAAGTCGGATCCCTGATCTAAAAGCTATCTCGCTGAACATTTGCTCTGTTGGGACGTCTTATTTCTATATATTGTTTTTGATTAGATGTTTTACATTTGTTATGATGCAATATTTCACTATCCGCCTCCTGCTCTTCGTCTTGGACTTGTTTTTTTCTTTTCAGTTTTTATTTAAACTTCATTTTTTACACAGTCGAGTTTTTTGATTTTTTAAATTTACTTTTTTTTTTAATGTACATATTCTAATTTAAAATGGAACGCTTTTAGGACAGTCGTATTTTGTATTGGGATGAATGTTAAGGTTTAAGTTTTTTTGTTGTTTATTATTATTATTTTAATTATTTCAGAGGTATTAAAGATGGATGCAAATTCAAATGCATTCGACCGAGCGGTGCGCGACTTACTTCAGTGTCGGCTGCCTCACCATCTGCTTGTAAGTTTTATTTTTTATTATTATTTACCTTTTTCGTAAAATATTTTATATTTGCAGAGAGTACCATGTATCGTCTTGCTGGGGGAGTTCGAGGAGCTCCCGCCGCCAAGCCCCCAAATGAACAGGATTTATGAGGGGGTACTTTCGGGGGCCTTGTGTAGGATTTACTACACAACCAGGGACCCCCCCCTGGTTGTCGTTGTATGGGCTGACAGGCAAGTTTTGATGGCAGATTCGTGTTCAGCTCGCAATTTTACCTAACAGTATCATTTTGGAATGCGCATTGCATTATGTATTTCTAAAAAAAATTGATTAAATTCTCAGAAGGTTTACTATATTTGTCCCAATTTGTTGTTTTTTTTTTACATTATTTCAATTTTTTTATGCCTCCCCTTCTTATTCCTATCATGCAAAACAATTTTGGAGCGACTCTACACTAGGAGCCCCACTTGTAAACAATTCCCATTAATTCATTTACATATATTTATATTACAATTATTTCTTTCCGATTTAATCAAATGAGCTATTAATTGATTAATTTTAAATATTTGCCATTCCTACTCTCGATATTTTTATACCAATTTAGGTGAAACAATAGCCAAATCCAGGATTTTTATAGCTTGGTTAGTGAGTATATGGCTACATGTTGATGTTGTGTAACTGATATGCACATAATTGGGAAGATGGTACATGATTTCCGCGAATTGGACCCATCCGTGAAGATTACCATATTGTATGATTATGCAGCTCTTTTACTTCAAGAAAATTAGACATAATTACACCTGTGTGCAAAATAATAGCAGTGCTCCCATTGCAACTTATTTCCAGAATTTTTGTTTCCCTTTACATTGCCGTTTGCCGTTGTAAACCTTATGCTGATTGCCTGTTCGTAATATAAATTACATAAGTATCTATTAGCTAAAAATTTCATTACACATGTAAATGCTCGATATTAAATTATTGGGTATTAAATCAACGATTCTAACTTATTTTCTCATAATGTTACTTTGAAAAATTTGGTTGCCATATTGAGTTTACTATCATTATTTCTAAATTTTGAAAGCGGATTCGCAATATTCTGTAGTTTTTAACTATACACAGGAGGAGGAGATATTTCAACAGTACTAAATTCGAATCTTCCTAGGAATGCACATTACTATTTTATTTTTATCTTTTGATATACTCAACGCAGCAAAATCCAAATCACACCAAAAATCTACTATCCTGATGTGCTTTCCAAAAAACTATTATTTTCTAACGCGAATTATAAATGTCCAGAACTTGGAATTTAAAATAAGTAAGGAACCACTACAGCGGCGTCTAGAAACCCTTATTTTCAAAGTATTAGTAGTGTCGGAGGGTAAACGAGTAAGAAAACTGATAAGTGAATTTCTGAATGACCACTGGACTTGTTTTTTTCCTCTCAGTTATATTTAAAGTTCATTTTTTACGAAGTCGGATTTTTGGATTTTTTTAAATTTCCTTTTTGCATCCCTTGCTCAATATTTACTCATCAATACTCGCCATCATGAATAATGCCAAATAATATTGAGTAATAAAGTGTAATGTGAAAGAGAAAAATATTATAACCTTCACTAAAGGTCATATAAATAAATGTGTTTAAAATTACTAAACTATTTTATCAACAATTAAAAATATTCTTTATTAAAGTAATTTCTAATACATCAAACATTAACTTTTGGAACCGCGTTTTGCAACTATGTAGAAGTACGTTTGTGTAATGTCGCTCCAGTCTACGTATTCCTTAAGAACGCAAGATTCCGAGAGGAAATTGCGATTGTTGGAGCATCGTACAACCCCGGTAATAATTTTAATAAAATTATTACCAAGGTTGTACGATGCTGAAACAATAGAATTTACTATCGAAATCTTGTGTTCTTAAGGAATACGCAGAAAGTGCAAGGAGGCGCTTTCTTTCCAAAATTGCGTCGTTCTCAGGATTAATTGTGGAATGGGAATCCACTGGCTTCTTACGAGATTCTCTCTATCTTCGTTTGATCTTCGATCCTCGGGAGAACCCATAAAGCAAGGCAATCAATAGTACGCCAATGGCTCCCTTAAAAATACTCATGAAGCAGAAATTGTCCGCTGTGCAGTTGATGTAGTCTTCGGACATTTCTATTCACAGAAATGGCCAGGGAAAATTAGGTGTCGAAGGTTGTATATCAGTTGGCCTTGCCATGTCCTTATTCTTGTATCTTCAGCGGTGAATATTATATTTGTGCAATGATCAAGTTCTTGTACAAACCCATTCTGGCATGTCGACTTAATGACTGCTAAAAGCTCGGGTGATTTTGCAGTCAAATTTTTAAATGTGAAGATTCTGCTGCATATCTTCAGTATTGGGTCTTCAATATAGGTCATTTTTATTATTCCTCTCCATTATCCGTATCGAATTGCTGACGTCTGTGGGTTTAGGTTCAATTTCAAGTAAGTTTCTTGTTTCTTCTATATTCGAAGCCATGTTTTTTTGGTTACCCAATTTTACTTCGGTTTCACATATCTACGAATCAGAATTGGTAAATCCAATTAACCCCGGCCGTATTTGAAAATTTCACTTAATCGTGAAGAACTTCGACTTTTGTCGAACAAAAGGCCAAGGAATTAGGGCCTATATCACACAGATACTAACACTTTGGTGGATACAATTTGGGCTAGTATATAGCTACTTAACAAATACTTAACAGATACATCGATCTCCAACAATCGCAATTTCCTATCGAACCGTCGCGTTGTTAAGGAATACGCAGAAAGAAGAAGGCGCTTTTTTCCAAAATTGCGTCGCTCTTAGGATTAATTGTGGAATCCACTGGCTTCTTACGAGATTATCTCTATCTTCGTTTGATCTTCGATCCTCGGGAGAACCCATAAAGCAAGGCAATCAATAGTACGCCAATGGCTCCCTTAAAAATACTCATGAAGCAGAAATTGTCCGCTGTGCAGTTGATGTAGTCTTCGGACATTTCTATTCACAGAAATGGCCAGGGAAAATTAGGTGTCGAAGGTTGTATATCAGTTGGCCTTGCCATGTCCTTATTCTTGTATCTTCAGCGTTGAATATTATATTTGTGCAATGATCAAGTTCTTGTACAAACGCATTCTGGCACGTCGACTTAATGACTGCTAAAAGCTCGGGTGATTTTGCAGTCAAATTTTTAAATGTGAAGATTCTGTTGCATATTTTCCTAAAAATTGAAAATTTGTATTTTGAAATTATTACACGAAAAATGATACCCACATTTAGGACGACATTCGCAAACTCTTCTAACGTAAATCGGCCCATTACTTAAAATAATACACTCAAAAATAAAATATTTTCAAACATTCAGTATGGCGGCAGCAAATAAAATAAACTTTTAGCAAAATAGATGTAACCGAATGAAAAATTCTGGCCTACTATTCAAATGAAAACTGCAATCTCCTCTTTGGAAATTTATCGCCTACTGTATGTTTTTTATTTCGATTTTTTGCCTGAAAATAAATAATAATAATGTTTTCCAATTGAAATGAAACTCCTTTTAAATTGAAATTCCTTAATAAAATTCTTAAAATTATAACAAATTCATTTCAGTTATCTTTGTTTCAATTAGTTGTTCCACAAAAACTTCAAAATATTTCGATTTTTCTAATCGAATTATTTTAAACTTTGAGGGGGAATAAGTATTTTAGTATTTAGTATTGCAAATTCATCTCATTTCATGCTTAATTTACCAACAAAAAATGGCACGAAAACCACAAAAAATCTAGATAGGGTAATGCGGCGAATTAATTCGGATTTAATTGCAGTTATATCTTTTTATTGTACCTAAAATTAAAGTGGGGATCATAACAAGAGCATTAAAGTGCATTTCTGTCAGTTCGTTTCTCTAATGCAAATCTTGCGTTCTGTATTTTACCGATACGCTTAGATGAAGAAGAAGACAATTTAATTTGATCACGTTGAAAAGGTATTTTCATTTGATTACTTTATTTATATGAGAAAGTGAAGAGATTATTTCGCAGATGACAGCTTTGCAAAAACTGGCTTCCAATATTTTCCGGCAAGGGATAATTAAATTTATGGGTTCCAACATAACACCAATTGTGGCGAAAAGTTTTCACTTAATTTCCAGTCCCCAAATAAATCTGACCAGCATTGTGCCCAAAAACACTTCCGGCTTTCTGCAACCAGTTAGCAGTATTCTAATACCAAATAATGGCTTTAAAGTCAAGGGCCGCCTGAAGAGAAGGTGCAAAGATTGTTATTTTGTTATGAGACAGCAGCGGCTTTATGTAATATGCAAAACTCACCCGAGGCACAAACAGATGGCCATGAAGGCGAGAGAAGACAAGTCTTGGATAATAACTCATGCGACTCAATCGAAAGTTAGACCATATTAATGTATCTAGAAATAAATGCGAGAAGTTTTGAAATCTTTATGGTAGTTTTAGCGTATGTTGTTTTTGTAAAAGTAAAATTGGCCCATAGGATCCTGCAGGCAGGAATCCAAGCATTTGAAAACTTTTATCTGGCTACAGACTGGGAACGTCCTCGATGTTCGATGATAAAATTTCTCCGTACATACCTTGGAAGCCATCCACACTCCACGATGTTTAGTCAGTTTTATTATTTATATATTTATTTTATTCATTCATCAATACAAATTAGAGTAATGGAGGATGAAGTTATCCCAACTACGTTGGAAATTTATTTCACCAGTCCTTTTCGTATTTACCTTTTCACATGATTCCCTTCTAGTCAGCCTTGCTAGTATAAGAAAAGAAATCTTATTTTATTGCATTAATTATTGCACTGCGATATCATTGAAGGCTGGTCCAGAAAATGTTTTTTGATTTTTTGAGTCTAAACTTCAAGGGCTGTCGCTGTCTTAAATTCTTCTAATAGTTCGTTATTTATTTATATTATATTTATAATAATTATTTAGCGATGTAACCTGCATTTCCAGAAGTGAACATTTCGACGTTTTGACGAGAATTTTGTAATGAAAAAATGTGTTATTTTAGAAACATAAAAGTGCGAAATTATTTGAGATTTCATGGTATTTTTGGAGGCAGTTAGATTTAAGCCTGCAGGATACTATTAAAAATAAAAATAAACAGGATTTTTCCCTATATCTGAATAATGGGCTCGAACACCACAGGATATGCTTTCAAAACTCGATCTGACGACGATGTTTTATTTGAACAAATACCGAATTGTAAAATATTAAAACCTCGTAATATTTTGTTTTTAAAATTTTGGATAATGTGTGCTTGGTGATAATACTCAACACGAAATTTGTCCATATTTTTAAATTATGTATATGAAATAAAACTTCCTTGTGTTTAAATTTTATTTCTTTAATTGATGTTTATTATTTATTTTTGAGTTTATGTTTGTAATTTGCATAAAGAATTTGGACAAGATCTCTATTTTCGAAAATCCAACTTAACAGCGTGAAAGATACGCATAATATTCCAATAGCAAGATGTTTAAAGACGGAAGTGCTTGAAAAATAAATCTGAAAAGAGATATTTTTAAAATCGAATTCAGAATGTTAAACAATTTTTACCTCAGAAGCCTTGCTGACAACACCCATTATCAGTAAAGTTGAGACGAAAAGTTTACCTGGCCGAAGACCATCCAAAGGGTACAATTGAACAGGGCGGAATTGTTTATGTATAAAAGTTACACTAGAATACGTGATAACATTTATACATTGTTTAACATATTGAGTATAAAAAAAATTACCTATAACATATTCGTAGAAACATATTTGTGCAATTTGCTAAAATGAATCCAACAGGTCCGAAAAAAATCGTAAAAATATACGACAGAGCCAAAAATAAAAATGAAAATATAGCCATATAGTAATTGTATTTATCTATGTCTTTGCTTGTGTTTGTCGCAAACATGTAACCCTCTGTTATGCCATTTATGGCTAAAAAACAGACTGCCAAAGAATGCCATCTTAATAATTGCTCTGCTTGTCCTCCTGCAACAAAGTCAGCCCCACCGTATAATAATAGCACGGGCCCTGAATAACTTTGTCCAAAAATAAAGGCCATTAGTCCGATTGATGTTACTGTTTTACAAATGGCTTTTAAAACTTTAGCACATTCTGTTATTTTCTCCTAAAAGAAAAAAAGAAAAAAAATATTTTTCCATAATTTTAGGTCGTGCGTTAACTCATAATTAAATTGCATTACATCAAATTCAAAAAGTTCCGAGTTTTACCGGCTTCATGTACGAAATAACTACTCCGGCAATACAATAAAAAATAAAATAATTCAATTATATTTTCAAGTAAAGACGCATTCAAAATATTAGGTTGAGATTAAAATTGAAAGTATACAAGTATGAACTTTCACATTGTACGAAGTACTTATTTTGAAGACCAAACCGTGCTCGGATCTTTATTTAGCAAAAGAAGAGTTGGAAAAACCAAATACATATAAGCTTTTCTTTAATTTATGTTCAAGTTAGTATGTAAAATTAAAATGTTACCTTATTTTGGTCTAGTAATGCAACATCTCTGGAGACACTTTGAGTAAAGTAAAAGTAGCTGTTATCTTCTATCGGACGAAATATAAAACGCGCCGCCAGACTTCCCAAATTGTTTACAACATCATAAGTAGCTTGTTGACTGAAGGACAAAACTGGACTCACTGACATTACGTATTTTTCTCCCTCATTCAGTATTTGTTTCAAAATACTTTGCTTCACAAAACTCAGGGTTAAAATTTGTAGTTCACTATTAAATGCTTTGTCCTAAAAATATAAATGTTTTATAACAAAAATTCATAATTTAGATTACAATAAGCGTTAAAATTTAATCTTAATATATTTTTTTTTGTACATTTACACCAATGTAATGAAAACAAATTTAACATCGAACCACTATATTCCTTTCCAACGTTCCTCAACAAGCGGCAAAAAAATCTATGTATCTTTTGAGGAAAATCGTAGCTTCAGATACTACATTCGTATATTAGTAAAGCGAAAATCAAAATATTGTTAAATTTAGAATTTTGATAACAAATATCACCGAATCTTAACCCTTAATACATTATGTATGTATGGCTGTGTGTAAGTATGGAATACCCCATATCGCATATATACTTTGATACATTCTACAATGTAGAAAAATGTTGTTTTGAGGAAAACGTGTTAAAAGTTTTAAATATACCCTGCAGTAGTTTGAGACGCTCGCTTAAAACCGCATATCTCCAAAAATAATGCTTAGATCTTTATCAAATTGTCATAGAATACTTTTGAAATAATACACTTTGAGAAAAAAATATTAACTCAAAATCGATGATTTGAAGTTTTTCAAATTTATGGAGCCGCAAGTAATTAATTTGCTTATTGATATCCAAATAAAGGATTCATTATGGTCCAAAAAACCGTCAATAATTAAAATGTTTTCCTAGCATAAAAAATTCCGGGAACAGTTGTTCTTTTTAATTAAAATTAAACATTTATATTTACCTTGCTTTGTGAAAAGCCTGGGATGAGTTGCTTTATTTCTGTGAAGGGAAAAGTTCCATCGTGATCCATATCTATCTTATCCAAATGTTTGTTTTTCACGGATTTGCCAAATTTTAGTTTTCTTTCTTTTTGTATATAATAATAAATAAATATATAATGGCCTGCCACTATAGTTAGGGCACTAGAAAGTTGAGCTATTCCAAATGCTATTATAGCTATTTGGCGATTTCTAAGAACTATCCAAATAAATATAAAGGATCTAACAAAAATGTGCAAAGTATCTATAAATATTTTGAATTTGACAAAACAATAAATTTGGGCAACAAAAACCGGCATTTCGGCGCTTAACTCAATAACACATGAAAGAGCAACAGCAAAACATCCGAATTTATATTGAGAATATAAATCCTCGCCAACTGGAGACAATACTTCCAACCATACATAAAGACATGGTCCAGCTAATCCTGCGCATATAGGAACCCTAAAATCGAAAATTATTTTAACCACTATTGTCAAATTATACTATGCCGTTTATTACGTTAACCATATTTGGTTGACTAACTGGGGCCAAGTGCATTTGCTTAATTTTTGTGTCGTTGCACTCAAGCTTGCTCGCGTTATCGCTTCTCTAGACAAGAAAAGGAGTGTGCTTTCCAAGAGTAGCAACCGCACATTCATAACACCAAGAACATCCCGACCCACTTTTCGCACAATAAAAGCATTTATCCCGAATGTTAATACTCGACACAGGATCTGTAAAACAATTGTTATATAAAAATGATCAAAAAAAAAAATTCCTCCAACTTACTTGGAATACTATACTAAAATAAACATTCTCCAAGCTACTCCTTAGCACGTCACGACGCATTATTATTGTGCAATAACTCCAGCGACAACTTATTTTAAAGTAACATAAATTTAATACCTAATATCAATAAACCACTTTCCATAATATTTTGTTTTCCTTCATATTGTACTGTCAAAGTTTAGGTACGTTGAGCGCTTTCACATTGACATTTAGACCGAGTTCGCAAAATCAATCGCTCGAGCCAGAAGTTCGAGATAAACACCTTCAGAAAATGGCAAATTTTAAACACTGTATTTATTTAAAAACGTAAAAATGTTTATTTCCGGAAATACGCATTGCTTCGACAAACAACTATTTGAAGAATATAACAAAATGTGAGCTTAAAACTTAGAAATTCTGTAAAATTCAATTGTATACCAAAATAGTGTAGTGTTTTAAGGGGCTTAAGATACAAAACCAATTATTTAACAATTTTCGGTGCAATTACTTGATGGATTTATGTCATTCAAACTGAGAAATATTAAAAAGAAATGTATTTGACAATAATTCAAGCCCACAGTTGTTCAAAGTCCGTTAATAGTGTGAGTTCTTTTTTATAAATTAGTGGTGGTTCTAGTACGTTTTCGTTTAAAAATCTGAAAACCAGGGTTTTACTCGTTTTCCTGTTTTCCAATCGGGTTACGGGGAAAATTCAGAAATTTCCCACTTTTCAAAATCTTGCAAACTGTACGGCGGAAAAGTTTCAATTTAAATTTGATATTTTAAAATAATGAAGAAAAATTTGTAGTACTGAAACCTAGCCGAGGATTTGAGAGCTACCAAGAGTGGCAAACGTACTAGCCATTGTTTAAGTTCGATAGTCTAAAAAAACAATCGTTGAATTCAAAAAAATGCAATAACAAGGCTTTTTCATAGTACAAATTGTCGTTTTTATGTGGAATAAATATACATAAATTTCAGTAATTAAACAAAAACATAATCAAATCGCTTCTTGTTCCATTACAGCTGTATTTAAGCTTCACAGATTCGGAGAACAGCCTCTAATTTAGAGTATTTAGAGAATTTAGGATCTCATATTGTAAGTACTTCTTATTTTATGCCTAATTTACCGACAAAAATGGCACAAAAACCACAAAAGATCGAGATGGTATAATGCGGATGAATTCGGATTTTATTGTATTTATATTTTTTTATTGTAACTAAAATTAAGTGAGAATTTTTCAATGAAAAAGTTATTTCAGAAACTTCTGCCTGCGAAACTGTTTGAGATTTCATGGTACGTTTGTGGGAATTAGATTTAAGCGTGCAGGATAAAATTAAAGGTAAATACAATTTTAAAATATGCCACCTTTTGAAGGCGCCTTTCTCGGCCAAATCCGAAAAATTAGCAAGGACTTTGTTTTTATTTTTTTTATATGTCAGTGGTTTTAGTGAATAAAAAGTTCACTTGCCAATCGCCGTGCAACATAAAAGGATCAAACAAAGGCTGTGAATTTGCTTGTGACCATGTCTGAAAGACAATTTTCCTCTTGGGTGCTGGATCGCGTGGGCCATGAGATGAAAATAAAATTGCCGGAAGGAGTCTCGGTAGTAGGTAGGCTACGGAATAATGATATTCAAATACGCTCCAGGTTTTGCTCCCGAGCGCATTGTGAAATTTCTGTGACCTCTGAGGAAATAACTCTTACCGATTATTCTGTAATATGAGATTTCTCGAAGTATGCATTTATTTTAATATAGGCTTGTTTTCAGTCAGAGAATGGAGTATTTGTGAATGGTCAACTATATGTAGGAAAAGAGGTGCAACTAAAAAAAAATGATAGAATAGGAATAGGTGTGGATGGAACAGATAAAGAATGCGCTGAGGAAACCGATTACTACATATTTTATCTGAGAAAAGACCCACCTGACGACGCCACAAGTAGCCTATATTCCTCAATCTCATCAGATATAAACTGGAGCGATTACACGGACACGGACTCTTCCGTTATTGAGATCCCTAAAACATATGATACAGTTAATATATCTTCTAATGATTACACGGACACGGACTCTTCCGTTATTGAGATCCCTAAAACAGATGATAAAATTATTATATCTTCTAATGATTGCACGGACACGGACTCTTCCGTTATTGAGATCCCTAAAACAGATGATACAGTTAATATATCTTCTAATGAAGATTAAGAGGCGGATAGTGAAATATTGCAGAAATATTGAATCTTGAGGAAATTTAGCGGTCAATCTTTTTTGTGTGCAGTTAATAACTGTAAACATTTTTTGTAAAAAATTTTTATCTGGCATTGCTTGCCGCCTGTGCTGTCAGCTGTCATGATGTCACCACTGAAGGTACGGCACTGACAGCTTTAAAATTTGCCTACAACTTATTCATTTCTGTTGAATTTTCCTGCAGTGTTTTGTGATTTGTGAGAAATTTTGAAGTAAATATTGGTTCGGACAGTTCAAATAAGCCCGAGCTGAAGAAAAGCAAGCGCAACATTTGAAATTAAAGTGTTTTAGTTATAGTAGCGGGTAATGCATATACTTTCAAAGGGAAACTCCCTTGGACAATCCAACTTTTCTAAAATCGGGTCGGATTTCAGTTACTTGAACTTTTTTTGTTATTAAAAGAATCTTACCTATTATGCTTGTTTAAAAATAAAGCATAAACACATGTTTGTTTTTCTTTGTAAAGCATGTTGTTACTTTCCTAACAAAAGCAACTCATAATACTCTCGAAAATTACATTTGGTGTTGTTTTCCTAAGAAAAGACAGCCTATACAATTTTGTTGCATTCAATTCAGGTGACCAATGAATAGTAAAATTGTGCGGACGTTTTCTAAACACTTTTCCTTAACTAGTACGAATTAGAATCTTTCGTTTTTTGTCATCCATAATCAGATTATTTTCTCATAAAAGTACCATGCTAAAAAGAAACTATGCCGAACTTATTTTCTTAATAAAAACTATAAAAGACTGTAACTGGCAATCATTATAAAATCTTTTAAAAATCGTAATGGTAACTATGTATATATTATCAATAATAAAGGCTATTTTTTTAGTGAGTACCTATATTAATTTATGTTTTTTCTTGTACGATCAGCCCTCCCTCCCTCCTATAACACGGTACTCTAATACATAGTATGTTTTTCGTAGAAGAACAGTTGTTTCTGGCATTACGTTTTCGATGCATTTAATTTAATTTTGATATTAATACGTATCAATTTTTGTCAATTTCAGTTGTATTTTCTTAAAAATGGGCAAACAATAAACATATCCATTTGTCTTACAAGATTTCATTTCTTAGCTTGGTGTTGTGAGAATACAATTTACCTGATTTATGTATAATTTATTTATTTCTCAGAATCATTGAACGTGGTACAAATTAATGTTCTTTGTATATAATTTTGAATTTGTTATAACGCGGTTTCTAATAACGCAACAATAGTTTGTATATACCGTGATACGAATTAATTTATATTATTTTTGAGTTTCTTATAGGACAGTTCAATAATAACCCTTCCCAGATTTGCTTTTTGAATTAATTGTTGTCCGAAATCTTCTATGCTCGCTTTACATACATAGTTCATTTCAATATGCTGTCCATTTTGTTTTTTCTAGAATAGAAAATGAGAAAACGCTAAATAGATTAATTTTTAAAATTAATATCCTAATGATTTCACTTGCAGACATAAAAAACTGTAGACATGTCTGAAAGGAATATTCAAATAAATCAGCGGGTGGAGGTAACTACGAAAGGTGTAAAGGGAAAGGTTGCATATGTTGGAATGACTAGTTTTGCTGTTGGCAAGTGGGTCGGTGTTATCTTAGATGAACCTAAAGGGAAAAACAATGGTTTCATTAAGGGGAAATCATATTTTACGGTAATTTTCAAAGCTATAGAATTATTAAATAATTAGGGATGTGATTGATTAATTTTAGTGTCCAGAGAATCACGGAATGTTCGTTCGACCAACTCAAGTCATCATGCTCGATGAATCAGACAACCCGATCGAAGATAGTCCCGAGGAAAGAGCTCCTAGATCGAGGCTAAGCAGGTAAGATTTATAAAAACAGCATTTGAAAATAATTTCGATTTTGTTTTTTGATTTTGCTTAGTATAGTGCTTGCATATGCTAAAACGAATCGAGTTATTAATTATTTTCAATAATTCAATTTTAATTACGTTTTGTGTAATTTATTATTTTTGCAAAACACTTAAGAAGAAATTTTGAAATTAAGAAGGAAATTATAAGTCATAGAACTATTTTGTGCAGAAATTTAATTTAAGTGCATATTATTGAGTTCGCATCAAGAATGGAAAATTGATAACTTTGCTATTAAAAATTGGCTCCTTAATTAAATTCTTGGAAGATGTAATATGTTTTGAATCCGAACTAAGATCTAGTCGCCCATCTTAAAGAATGTGTATGTTTTCCCAGCTGTTCGTCAATATCTTAAAAAGAATTGGGTTATCAGCAAACCTTATAACTATGTTGTTAAAATATTGTTCAAGCAACAAACATAATAGGTGCGCTTTCCAGTTTATTAAAAAAACGACTAAAGAAATTGTCTAAGAGCTTAAAAATATTAACAGAGATAATAAATCTGTTTAATAGGATAATTCTAATATTATGTAATCGCCTGATCAGCCAAGATGTATTAACAATTCAAAAAAAAAACATCATTGTACTTATTGCTTGCTATTTAGTTAGCACATTTCAAGTTATTGCCTATGAATCATATACTATTTATACGGTTCAGCATTTCTTTATACTTTGTATTCAAAGCCTCGGATTCATCAGCAATTTCAATATAAATGAAGAAGATCTATGAACACACATGCCAAGCTTCAACATTTTTATATGTAATTCTTATAAATACCCTTTTTTAACGTTCATTGACTGGGTTAAACTGATCAATTAAAAGGAACTTAAAAACAGAACAGACAGACCACTGTTGAAGAGCCGTAATCATTTCCATACCTGATTTGTGTTAATTTCTCTTTAAATTTTATGCGCCCTTGCACAATATATTTCACGTTTAAGAAAATAGATTATGATGGAAAAGCACTGTTTCATTAAAAATATCCTGAAACGTATTATCAGGTGGTTCATATTTTCGGCACATCAAAATTCATTAGAATGCACAGATTTTTGTTTTCGGTTTTACATACATAAACCAGAGACGTCATGAAATTCTAAATTATAGGACAATGCAACAAAGGAGTTTTATATTTTTGATGAAACAAATTTCCCCTTTTGAAAAAAGTAGTACAAATAAAAAACCTGCTGCAGAAAGTCAGTGGTCTAACTCAAGTTTTAGAAGTGGCTTCATTAAGGATTTTGTATTACAGGAGGAAAGAAAAAATTATGCCTGCGTCAAGGATGTACAATTTCTTTGTAGCCAGGAAGCGTAGGTAAAAATAAAGCATCCAATCGAATCAGTACCGAATGATATGTGTTTATCTATGAAATAGGATAGGGTTTGGGTTATCTCTTCTTGCTTTGATTTGAATGAAAAATGATATTGCGACAGAACGAAATATTATACTCTTAAAATTTATGGCCACTTATGATGAAATAGCTTGAATGCGAATGAAACTGTATATATTTTGCCTTGCTATATACCCTTCTCGAAGCACATGACTATTTCCGGTTAGGTGTGAACCTCGTAAATACTATGATATGCTTTCAAATTCTGTTATTATTATTGCCTTAATAAATGTCTTATATGCACCGCAGGAATTTGGCTTGTGGTGAAAGTATATGATTTATTTACTCTTTAGGTTAAATGTGGATATATGTACATATTACATAGATAGAAAAAATAAAAATTGCAAGGTAAGGTATCTGGGATCCAAGAAGTGGTAAGAAAACCCGGCCATTTGTTTGTCGAATCATAAACGAAGAGATGTATGTATTTACAAAACAATGTAATATTAATATTTTATTTGTCCTTCAAGGGGGCTATATATTAATATTCATAAATTAAAATTAAATAAAAAAAATCTAAGCAAAGTGGAACAGAAAGCAACGTCGTCGACCTGGTTCGTTATATATTTTAATAGGTTGCCATGTAGATCATATAAATATATATGTAGTATTTGTATTTCTTTATCGATTTTGAATCGGTCGGATCGGGGATAGGAAGTTAAGGACTCCATTACCTTATGTAAAAATCATCTAGATCCGATATATCTTGTACATCTTTACTGCTATCGAATAAATTTGGCCTGTACACTCAATTGAGGAATTTACCTCTGTTGGGGCCTATACAAGGCACCACTGAATGCGGTACTGATTCAGCAAATAGGAAGAAGCGAAGGGATGTCAAAATAACAACAAGATCTGTTTATATTGCAAAAAAAGGGTTTTTATTCAGGGAAAATGTTATTTATAGCTAAACCAAATTTCTTACACCAATATTTACAAAATAATAATATATTAGTCAACAGAAAAGCAAGAATTAGAATTAAAATTAAAGCAACTACAATTCATGCAAAAAATAGATAATCAGATTAGAGCAAACAATTCAAGTAGGTTAGGATATAAATTTACATACAACTACACTACTTATTCTAAAATGAATGAATTAAATGGCTGGAATGAGAAAGAAAAATATGAATTAGTTAATTCTGTGATACAGATATAGTTTTTCAATGTATCTGCTGTAAGTATGTGTAGTACGGCAGATGAGAGAATAAGAGAAAGGGAAATTTAATGGTCTCTAGGAAATCTTATTGACAATAAATGTAAAAAAGGAGTATTTAGGAAAGCCTGAGGAGATAGAAAAATCTACCATTAAGAAAAGGATAGCCTTTACTGAGTCGCCGCCGGAAAGCCAGCTAGTAATTGGTCACTTGATTGGTATCAGGAAAGCCTGATAATGTAGAAAAGCCTCAACTTCCTTTAAGTTTGTGTGCGTGAGATAATTTTATAATATTTCTCAATTCACAAATCCGTGAGAGAACACTGCCTCTTTTTCAATTTTCTGTTGTTCTGCGCAAGGAGCTTGTGGGACTGCCTTAACGTGAAGCGTGAGGGAGTTGAATTTTTCTAGGAATCCTCTGAGTTGCGTGATCTGCTCAATGAAAAGAGGACACTGTTTCATGAGATTTAAACTGTCTAGTGAAACTGAAATTTTTTGTTTTAGGTGATTTTCATTGTTTTAAAGAATTATTTAAAAAAGAATTTCGATTGTGATGCACCGGCCCCCTTACACTTGATGGATCAAGTGGAGGCAAATTGTAGGCGTCAATCAACGCTGCGAAATTGACAGCTTTTTATATAATTTTAGTTTTTCTTATCTACTTTATATTTTGTACTCCTTTTTCGCATAATGTTAGGAATTTCTGTACTTCAAGCTTGTAAACAAGTAATAAATTTAATTAATTCCTTTTAATCAATCCGAAATGTATCGTTAGTGATTGAAATTAAAAAAAAAAAAAATTGTACAAACCATTGTTTTAAAAGAATTTTTTAAGTCAATGAAAAACACCTAAAAAACAGAAAATCGGAATTTCATTAGATAATTCAAACCTAATGAATCTGTCCGTGTGTCTTTTTCCCTTGAAGATTTCATTTATTGATTGAGCAGATCACGCAACTCAGAAGATTCCTGGAAAAATTCAACTCCCTCACGCCTCACGTTGGGGCAGTCCCACAAGCCCCTTGCGCAGAACAACAGCTCATTGGATTGAGCTTTAGGACCAGAAAGGACATTTATGTGTTATTTGTCTATGTTTATACGATTTCGGTCGGGAGGCTAGGTGGCTGCCGTCACAGCATAATAAACTGTTAAACGTGTGTTGTGGTAATAATATTGCTGGTGGTTGATAGTTTAATAACAACCTCATTAATTCTTTCATTTCGCATTTCTTGTAAAAAGTTATTAAAAAAATTTTCAGGAGGTTTAGAAGTGACAAGGAGTTAATTAATATTTTCCTAGTTGTGATTCCAGATACTTGTGTAACATTTTTTTTATTAATTTGCTTTCTATCTTTCACTCATTTGATTTTTTTATGCTAACGCAATGCATTATATCACTTAATAAAAGTTTTATTTCGTATTTCATATAAAAATCAAAAATTTAACATCGTGCATGCCATCATCATTCATCGTTTAGTGCGGGCTCAGTGCGTTCTTTACCAGGCATTACGAAGCCGACGGCGTAAGTTAATTTATACTGCAAATCCCTTTAGTATTTCTTTCAAGTCAGTCTTGCACTTATATTATTCGTCTTTAAAACACTTTTATACCTATATCTTTCCTAATTTCTGTATTGACCTCATTTACACGCTGCCCTCCCTATGGAACTTCAAATAACGTTTAAAATTACAATAAATGAATAAATAAATAACAATAAAAATTGGTAATTTACTAACGTTGCTGCCAATAGAGTTAGAAGAAAATCCCCAGTAAAGCAAATATCTAAGAAGCAAAACACAATGACTTCATCAACGTCAAGGTTTGATTTAAAAATTTTCCCTTTGCTTTTTGTGGTCAGATCACTTTTTTATTACTTACAAGTAACTATTTGTAAATAATGATTACTTACATAGAATTTTTTTTTATAAAAATCTGAATAATTTCATGAAAAGTTCGAGGCTCTCCTTGTCCGGAAGTAGACAAAGTCTACTTGGGTCTCGCAGTCAGTTAATATCACCAGCTACGGACAGACCGCCTTCTACTGCCCCAACAACATCTGATAAAAAGAACATCAGTCCCCCTGATTCATTATCAAAAAGGGCTTCTTTTGTAGAGGTATAATTATAATTATTACGATAATTATATTTAATAATGCATGCTTTGTAGACTGGATTTTTAGAAACTTTAAAACCTCAGTTCACACCGGGGCAATCTTTGATATCTCCGTTGCCAGCTCTAACAACTGAGGAGAAACTTGGAGCGCTACAGCAGCAACAAGAAGTTGATGATCTAAAGAATCAAGTGCGCGATCTAACTGAAAAGCTCGATACGCTTAAGCAACGACGTTCCGAAGATAAGGAACGACTTCGAGAATTTGATAAAATGAAAACACAATTTGATCAATTGCAAGAGTTTAAGGGAAAGATAATGGAGGCGCAAACACAACTGCAGCGGGAATTGCAAAGAGCCCGCCAAGAAGCCAAGGATGCAATTGAAGCTAGAGATAGGCACATGGACGAGATGTCAGAGCTATCTGAAAATGTTGAACTGATTACACTCGATAAGGAGATGGCTGAAGAAAAAGCTGATACACTTCAGTTAGAGTTAGAAAGCGCTAAAGAAAAAATAGAAGAGTTAACTCTGGATTTAGAAATAATGAAAAATGAAATGCAGGAGAAAACAGGTACTTATAATAATATAAAATCTAGTATTCCAAACATACCTACCACTTGCAATTTTCGAACTTGTGCTTAAGATAAGGGATGTTCAAGTATGTAGTTTCCGCAGTTGATTGTACAATTTATTTATATTACACAACAATTGAATGTTACCAAAATATAATGGAAGGGGTTATAGTTTTTTAATCGTACGATCTTCTTAAATAAAGCATAGGCCCATGGAGCTCTTAAGAAGGTAGTTTGAAGTATTGTCTGGAACAAATTGAATTTTTTTATACTTTTGCACATCCCGTGTGAATATCTATAGTATCTACCTATCTATCTATATTATTATAAATTTTAATAGAAATGAATTTGAAATGTAGCCCCTTCAGAAGGAGGAGATTACTTCAAAAAAATTATACAATTTTCAAACTTTTTTTAAAAACTTTTATCATAATGTAAATTTGTCTATCAGCTCGTTGTTCGTTTCGATTAGAATTGAGTAAAAGGGTGTGTAATCTTTACCCAGATTTGTAAAAACAAACTAAATTATATTTCAAAAAATAACGTTCTTATTTAAGAAATAGTTTCTCCCATATTATTATTATTTTAATTTGCTGCCATGTAGACCCTAAATTTCTTAATCGATTTTAATTATTACATATATTAACTTATTTATTCTTCGTGGCAATATATCGGGTAACTTTAAAAAATTGTGTGAATCGGTCAAAGGTGCGGGCGATTAGACATTTATTCATTCTTATCGATCAAATTTATTAAAATTCCCGTCCCCTTCTGCGCGCAAAGTTTTTTTTTCTCGTATTTGAATCGCAGAGTCAGCAGAGTAGGTTACTAATATTATTTGATGCTGGATAAACCCTTTATATTTTCTTCTTTTCCGTTTTAAGTCCTATCAAAAATTAATTTTTACAAATGTAAACGAAGCAATATTTTCCTATTTTGAGAAGGTGGGACCATTGGGGACGGGTCTCTATCAACCTATGAATTCAAACAATTGGAACAACAAAACATTCGGCTGCGAGAAACTCTTGTACGTCTTCGAGACTTAAGTGCACACGATAAGCACGAAATTCAGAAACTTTCAAAGGAATTGGACACAAAGAAGTCTGAAGTAGCAGAACTTCAGAGAACAAAGGAAAAATTGTCATCTAAGGTATATAGGCGATATTGAGAATCGTGATTCTACTTCCGAAGTGATATATTTATCTTATGTTTTAGATTGATGAGCTTGAATCTCAAGTAGTTGACCTACAAGAACAAGTTGATGCAGCCTTAGGAGCAGAAGAAATGGTTGAACAATTGGCTGAGAAAAAAATGGAATTGGAGGATAAAGTTAAATTACTAGAAGAAGAAGTATCAGAATTAGAAGCACTTAATGATGTACATGAACAATTGATAGAAAGTAACCATGATCTTGAAATGGATCTCCGAGAGGAACTGGATATGGCACTTTCTGCTAAAAGGGAAATGTTGAGAGAAAAAGAAGCTGCTTTCGAAACTATTGTAGACAGAGATCAAACAATTCTGAAGTTCCGAGAACTCGTTCAGAAATTAAATGAACAACAGATGGAACTCCGTGAGAAAGTTAATCAAAAAGATGAGACGAACAAACCTTCCAAGGATACAATTGCTGACACAATTGATTTTAAACAAATGTTTGCTGAATCAAAGGCATATACTCGTGCTATAGATCTTCAATTAAGACAAATTGAACTGACCCAGGCCAATGAGCACGTTCGAATGTTGTCTGCGTATATGCCAGACACATTTATGAGTCGTGGCGGTGATCATGATGCAATACTTGCCATTCTTCTTGTATCACGTATTGTATTCAAATCGGGAATAATTGTGAGTCAGGCAAGAGAACGATTCTCTACGGTGACTTCCATCGATAAGGCTACAATCCTTCAAGGACATGTAGTCAATCAATTTGCATTTAAGTCGCGATTGCTTCATCACACTCACAATCTCCAACGAGTAATGCATCAATTCCTTTATGGACTCAACACTTGTACCCCTGATATGTTGTTGAAGATCGGATCTTCTCTACCGGAAATGATGGCCCAAGAAAAAACTGTTGATGCTGTCATAGAACTTCTTAAAGCAAATCAATTAGATGAAAATTCGCCTACAGATAGTAAAATTTTATTACCTTCATTACCACTAGTGTAACTTTTAATTTTTTAGATATTGAAAAATGTGTTGCATTCTTCAATGCAATTCATTCTGTTCTACTGAACGAGGAAGAACTGATGAATGAGGCACAAATGATTAGAGACTGCGTAGCCTCCATGAGTGCTGCTTGTGATTCAATAAGTACTGATGCTAGTATTATAAAAGCGCTTATTAAGGTAAGAAGAGTCAATCTTCAAGGAGATAGCTCAATACACGTTTAAGGTGCGAATAAACTAAAATCATAAAAATTTCGAATGAATTAAAAACATAAATAACTAGAATTTTTACCTTTTAATTATAAAGGGAGGCGATGAAACCAGCGATTCAGGACTACTAATGCAATATATTATTCAAAACACGGAAAATATAAAACAACAACTTAAACTTATTAAGAGAAGATTGCCACAGGTGGGTAACTTTAAATTTTAATTCTTGCAAACGTTAATTTATATAAAATTCTAAAAAATTTTAGGACTTACACGTAGTGAAATGTGGCCTTACTTCCAATACTATTCAAAATCTGAAAAATTTAAGCGACCAATTAGGGAAAGTTATGGCTGTACTTTTCTTAAGCTCTAAGCAAATTATTCAGAACGCTGCCATGGAGTCAGGTTTGCTCATTTCTTCAATGGAATTCCGAGCATTTGAAGATACTTTAAACAATTTTAGAAAACGAAGCATCAATAAGTCACGAAAAACTTTGGGAAATTCTCTCCAATATGTGCGAACAGATCTACGAGCAAGATGACCGTGGACCATCGAATAACCTCCGTAACGTTTTGAGTTCCACCAACAGAGATATGACTCAAGTTGCACAATATCTTCTTGATCACGAGTACGAAATAATGTCGGCTACTAATACCACTGCAGAGAAATCATTTGCACCAATAGTTTCAAGAGCACAGAGTATCAAAAAACAACTAGAGGAAACTAAAACGTTAACAGCTACTCTGGAGAATCGCGAAGCTGAGATCAAACAACTAAAATTAGCAGCTAAAATGAAACAGAGTGAACTATCTGAAATGCAAATAAGAAAAGATTTAGCAGAAAAGAAATTGTCTGTTCTTCAACATGACCATGAGATTAATACAGAAAAATTGCAGAGGAAATATGAAGAAACTCTGACCCTTCTCAAGAAAAAGGAGAAAGAATTTGAAGAAACTATGGACCATTTGCAAAACGATATTGATTCACTTGAAAATGAAAGAGGCGCTCTAAGAGAGAAATTGAAGTTAGTCAACAGTAAAAAAGGAGATCTTAAAAATTCGACGGCATTTGGTAATGAAATACTTATTCTTAGTTATAAAAAGTGCAGTAAAATTTCCCTTTGTAGATATCACGGCTGGCTCCCCGTACATCGCCCAAGAACTTTCATTACTTAAAAAAGCTTTCAATGAAGAAAGAAGAGAACGACTCAAACTGCAGGCTGAAGGACTTAAAAAGAAACTCAACAAACTAGAGCCCATTTTTGTACCCCAACCGAAAAACAACAGAATTTCAGAATTGGAGAAGGAACTTGCTAAAGTTAAACACGTAAGTTCTGCGTTTTATATCAATGTTTCGATCTGTTGTGGTTGCAATTTGTGTCTATCGTTTTCAGGATTGGGTAATTTCCATGATTAAATCCGCTGATTTCCCGGATTGTAAAACATCTTATACAAACGTACAAAAAGCCTTGCAAGATCACAAGAACAAACAAAGAACCTTACAGGAGGAAATTAAGGTATATATGTATGTTTTATTGATTGTTCAATACTTTAAAGCTGTAATTTTCTAGATGAAAGCCAATCATTTAGCATCTGAAATTTTACAAGAGTATTTGCAACGCAACCCTCACCGAGCGATTAATGGAGATTTTTCACAATTTTCATCGGTTGAACTATCAGCAGCCTTTAAAGCGGTCAACTAAGCTTATCCATGTTATCATTACTTTAAGTCCTATTTATTTTCCATTTAATTAGTTAACTATAAGCACAGATGAACTTACCTAAAAAATTGGTTGCCTTTAGTGTGAAAGTAGTCAGATAAATTGGTCCAATCAATATCTTTATAAATCATCACAATAAACTACATCCTCCTTTTATATTGACATGTTTTTTGCGATGAAAGCTAAAATCTTATTAATTAAATATTACAACCAAATCCTTGACAAAATATTGTAGTATTTTCATACTAAAGATAATCGAATCGAGTCGAAAAGAGCTTAGAAAAACTTTTTTGAATAAAAATTCCTTAATGTTGTTAAAATTGTCGCAAATTCATTTTAGTTACCCTTGAATTAAACTAATTTTTTCCGAACATAACGTGAAAATAATTCGATTGGATTTTTCCAACGGACTATTTTAACCACTATGAACAAAAACTTAATTCAAGACAAATTTTAACATTTTTTAAGAAATTTCAATTCAAAGAGTGCTTTTTTATGTTCTTTTTTATTCGATTTGAACGAATTCAAAAATAAGACCCATTTAGTTAATCTGTGCTTTTGTGATACTCTTATCTGTTTATGTAAATTTGAAGAAATTTTTATTCATTTTATATATGTATATTGGATGAGCTAATTAAAACAAATTAACTGTCAAATCTTCAGAATTCATTGTTATTATAATTTCTATAGTAGTTAGAGTCCGTACAAAATTATCCCAGGCCCTGCACAAGTTTCTCTTTACACAGATTTATCGGTAATATATATAATACTCATTATAAGTATTGAAATTCTAAATACTCGTAGCTTCTATATTCGATAGCAGTCGCTAACGAGTTAATTTTGATATTTTTTTTTAATCAAGCGAAATATTTCTTATTCATGTCTTTTGCAAAAATAAAAAAGTCTACGATAGTTTTATATTTTCCATCGTTTAAAAACTATAGTTAACTCAGATTAGCTTAAACGAGAGAAAAAGCGTTCACTTCCCATGGCCAGGTCCTCATAAGAATTTCATAAAAAACAAATAATTCTGGTAGTATGCAAAATTTTATTAAATATATATCTATAAACAAACATTTTTCATTTTATCACTAAGAGGACATTTCTACTATTCACAGTTTACACTCATGTTCTGTATTCCGAATGAAATGAAAACGAAGGGAGCTTACAAAGCTCCTTTAAAATTAAAATTCATTTCAATTAGTTTTTTCAAAAAAAACTTCATATTTCGATTGGAAAATTAGTCAAAGGTTACTATATGAATTTTATACTCTCATTTCACTCGGAATACAGAATAATATTTAATAATAATAATAAAAATAAAATAAAAAATAATAAATCCTCTGTACAAAATATAACAGAAAATAATGACTATTCATTTTATAAATAAAGCAACAAATCATATTCATTATGTAATGCTGAGTTTAATCAATTTTTTTTGTAAGTTAGAGGAATGATGTTCGGCTCAATTTCAAGTGTCTGCTTCATTATCGAACTCATTATTAGTTCGGTGCTACAAATCAAAACTTTAGGCTTTCCAGGTCTTGTGAGATCAGCCATTAAATGTAAATCGGTTGAACATGTTATGATTATGTAGCTGTCTGGAGCTTGGGTATTACCCTCGGCAATAGCCACTGAACCACGTCTCTTAGCTTCTATTTTTCCACCAGATAGTTCAATCATTTTAACTATCTCCGATCTAGCTGGGAACACACTTGGAGTTATGTAGAAAATCTTTCCTGTGAAGAGGCTTCGCCTGATACTCGACTCAAGTACTTTTTCAATAGTAAAATTAAAATCAGTTTCCAATTCGTTGTCCTTAATTCTGTAGTTGTCCAAGGCTAAAAATTTTCCGGCATTAGCACTATCAACAAGCCAATCACTTTTAATTATGAATTTAACAATGCAAAGTGCTCGCAGAAATTTACAGGAACGCCCAGTTCGTGTCATAACCAAATGGGTAGCAGATTCTGGATCATCACAGACAATACCACCGAGTGATCTAAAATTAAACATTTTACTTTTTTATCTAAATATATTTGTACTTCAATAATGAAGAAAATAATGAAAACTTAATACTAACATCTGCCATTGATTTTTTAATTAAATTAACGATCAGCGTAGATCTCAAATTTTATGAAGTATCTTAACCAAGTCTGATTTTGGGCAAATTGCTGATGAGTAAAACAAGATGACTTGAAGAATTTAGGAAACAGTCATACTTATGTTGGATTGAAAACAACCACATTCAAAATAATAAATTCTAGTTTTAAAGTACGAAAGCATTTTCAAATTGTTAATTACTTTTGTTATTAAAGATAATTTTGAGTATGAAATGCGCTATGTCCTACTGCAAAAACAATCGGCGATATGTCGGTGGAAAACCATTTGTCGGAAAAGTTTTAATATGTATTTTATAAGTGTTCTTAAGGGAATACCGATAAATATATTTATTGATATTAATTATATGTACATATGTATATGTAAGTGGAAAATTTAACTTTTCATTTATGTGTTCCAGTTTGTTTACATTCAAAAATTTCCCATTTTTGGTCTCACCTTATTTTTTAGTAAATTTTCAGGAAGAATAGATAGGAACCACCGCAAAAGTTGTACAAGAAAATTTTAAATGCGATTAATTCCAAATCAGCTCATAGATTTCAATTCCTCTAACACAATGGGAGATATGCTTAAAATTTTTCTGGATACAGCCTCTCCGTTTTTGTTTGTTCTTCCATGTCTTCACCCTAAGGGCACGCGGTCAGGGCCCTCGTCACTTTGGTTTCTTAGTTCAATTCATAATTAACAAAACAGATGCGAAATAATGCCATCAGCGTCTCACATTAGCGCTACCTATTATCGTATGCACATATGTACAGACGGAAAAATTGATTTTTTACATAAAAAATCTGTTATTTTTATATCAAAACTTTTATAAACGCGGTCATTCAGTAATAGGAAAATATGGTTTCCTTACCCGTTGGTGTCTTGATTTCCGATGCTTCAGACTTGAGTTACAGAAAACATCACAAAACGTCTTTTATTTGATACCCTCGGTGTATTGACAATAACGCGCTTGCTTATTACTACTTTACCATAAAAAAATTAATGAAACATCTTGAAGAATGTCCTATTTGAAAAAAAAAAGTATTAATAACTATTCTACACTTACATAACAGCGCGTTTCAATCCTTCAAAATTATCAATTTGTGAAAATGCCACTTTTGGCACATTGTCAGCATCTGGAAGCTCTTTGCATACTATGTTCTCTGGAACATCCTCCAATGGAGCAATTTTTATCCGTTTTGGTTCGGGTTCCGCTGGAGGCTCTAAGAGAGCCCGCTTTAAACGTTCATGTGCTTCTTGCGTCAGATTAATTGGAGCTTTCCAAGGACCTGTAAAAAAAACTCTTGTTATGTTGTTTGGCTAGAATTCTTAACTAAACTATATATTATTAGCATTTAGAAGATAAAAAATATTTAATTTTTATGGTTTAACATATTCACTGCCAATTACGAGTATATTCGTAGTTGGCAATAGCTGAATATTTGGCTGAATATGTTCTCGGCAACGAAAAGATTAATTGGAAAATTTATGCAAGATTTTAAACCGATAAAGAATTTTAACAAAAATTATAATTCTCAACTTACCCATCAGATGTGTCACCAATGCATAATCGATTTTAAACGGTGGGCCCGTCAAGTTATATTGTTGATATTTTGCGCTTTCATATTGGGATATCCCACTCAAGTTTCCAATAACAATATCATTAAGCCATGTAGTGTTGACAACCGGAATGGACCACTCCTTAGCTTTTTTGTATTTAGGACCTTCAGGTCGGCGGCAGATAAGTACTGTATTGTGTTTACTCATGTACCCTGTTAATTTGGCCCCAACTTCTTCAATCATTTTTTTAAGCCGCTCCCGTTCATCACCTTCGAAACCAGAAATGACTATTATATGTTTTGTTGCCGGTTTCTGAGCTCCAAAAGTGCTCGGCATAGGTAAATGCAAGGGCTGCCAAGGCGGAATTACTTGCTTTTTTTGTACAACATCGCTGAGCCAATACGCAGTAACGCATCGCTTAGAATCTCGAATAGCTTGCATTACAACACCATGTCGTTGTGTTCTACATAAAACATGAGTAACTTTTTGACAATAAACCTTTTCGATTTCGCCACCATATTTTTGAATTAGCTCCTCCCAGTTAGGTACTTCTTTCCCATTGCTCTCTTCATACTCCACTATATAAAATGTGCAACCCAAAAGGAATTTATGTGGGGGAAGTTTTAGATTTGGATTATGTCCATAAAAATTTGGTGCTGTCCTCTGTTGTATTGGAGCACGTACAGGACTGAATGGAGGGCATTTTATAACAGCAGCTGGGGACTGAGGAACAACGATTTGTCCTGGCGTTATTTGATTAACAACTGATGAACCAACAACTTGCGGAGCATTAGAAATTGTGTTTAAGGCTCTCCTTTGCTGCTGCTGTTGTTGCAAAGCTAACATTTCTTGGGGTGTACGGGGCGTAGCTGTTTGATTCAAAGTAGCATTGTGCTGCGCTGTCATTAATCGGAGAGTTCCTGCTGCCGAGGGCTCAGCAGGAATGCCTTCAGTAGGAATTACAGCCATAGCAGCACCATTATTCCCCAATCGATTACTAAGCATATTTGCAAGAGCAGTTTTCGTTTTTGAATTCATTTGTTGTTGTTGCGTGGGAGCAGCATTCTCTTGTATAATAACCGCTGAAGCCGAAGCTTGTTGGAGTGTGCCACCAGGACCTGCTTGAGGCTGAACCTCAGGTGTTGTGGCAATATTTGCTGCTTGCAAAACTTGTCCAGCTTTTTGTGACTGTTCTCGCTGAATTTGCAATTGTTGATACCGCAACTGTTGTTGCCGTTGAAGTAAAAGTTGTTGCTGCTGTTGTTGATTTGTTGCAGCCGAATTTCCTTCAATAGGGAATTGCCCAGCACCTGATGTAGATTGTTGGGATAGTGGACTTAGTCCTGGAGTACTACCCGAACGTACTAACACAGGCCGGGCTCCTTGTTGCTGCAACCATTGCATTTGCTGCTGCTGTGTTAATCCTGGAGGCATTTGACTTTGAACAATTATGTGAGATGTTCCTGCTGGACGTGGAGTACCAGCCACAGCATTGGGAGCAGCTGCTCTAGGTTGATATGATACTTGCTGGCGTAGCATTAAACGCTGTTTACTTTGCAATTTTGCTATATACTCAGCCTTTTTAACTGGATCTAAAGCCAAAAATTGAGCGTGCGTCTTATCGTCCAACTGAATAAGTTGTCTCTGTGCGCCAGGTGTTGCTCCTTGCCACTGTGGCCGTACGGTTCGGATGAATTGCGGCTGAGAAACTGGCGCCCCGGGCGTTGTTGCCGGTGACGGTTGTTGCTGCTGCTGGGGTGAACTATTTTGTTGAGTCCACTGTTGCTGAGATTGTCCCTGCACAATTCCGGAAGGTTGCTGAACTATGACTTGCTGCTGCTGTTGTTGTTGGTGCGCCACTAAATTTGCCTGTGGAGATTGCGATGATTGAGAGCTTTGCTGCTGGATTAATACAGTTTGTGTTTGCTGAGGACCAGCTATTTGTTGCTGAATTATTTGTTGTGTCCCGTGAGCTTGCTGCTGCAAAATTACCTGCTGATTAGGACTTGAAGGCAAAATATTTTGTTCATTAGTTTGGATAGGAATTTGGTTTTGCTGCTGCTGCTGTTGTTGCACTATACTCTGCTGTTGCTGTTGGATAATAATCTGGTTTTGGATAGTGATTTTTTGAGGTTGTCCCGAAAGACTATTTTGATTTGGAAGATTAATTGTGTGATTTTGCGGAGAAGTGTTAGCTGATTGTACAGGTTGCCCAGGCTGCTGCTGTTGTATGATAATCTGTTGCCCGCTACCTTGCGTTTGCTGGCTGCCATTGATTATTTGCTGTTTATTCTGTAATTGCAGTTGCAGCTGCTGCTGTTGGTGCAAATACTGCAGACGTTGAGGATTTAAAACATGCTGATTAATAACAATTTGTTGCTGTTGTTGTTGTTGCTGCTGCTGTTGTTGTTGTTGTTGCTGTTGCTGCTGCTGTTGCTGTTGCGCATTAATAACTACCTGATGTGACTGCTGCTGAGACTGCCCTTGCTGATTAATAATAATTGATTGTTGTTGAGACTGCTGCGCCCCATTGCCCTGTTCCAAATCTAGCTGGGTAGTGCTCGATTGAGTAAATATCTGCTGCTGTTGTTGTTTCTGAGTAAAATTTTTTAACATCTGGCTTAAATTTGAAGTGCTTTGAATTTGTTGATGTGGTTGGTTAAGTATTTGAGTAGTAACATGTTGTGATGTTCCCTGGGATGCACCAATTGTTTGTGATGATCCTTGAATTGGCTGCTGAGGTTGCGAACCTTGTTGTTGCTGTAAAATAGTTGCCTGCTGTTGAGTTTGTTGAATCTGCTGTTGGCTGGATTGATTAATGATTATGATATTCTGATTTTGTTGGCTTTGTTGACTATGGAGAATTTGCTGCTGTTGCTGAGGATTTAATTGATTAAACTGTTGCTGACTGATAATCAACTTCGTTTGGAACTGTCCGGGAGGCTTATTTGCAGTCTGCGACGCTGCGCTGACCTGCTGCTGTGGTTGATGTGTTGCAATAATTTGTTGAAAAGCCTGCTGCTGTTGTTGCGCCGGTTGCTGTTGCGCTATAATTTGTTGACCTTGAATAATTCTCACTTGATGCTGTCCCTGCGCCTGTGGAAACTGAAACTGTTGCCCCGCCTTTTGATGAACAGTAACTTGAGGTGATTGCACTATATGACTCGGACTTTGTCCTTGTTGTTGCTGCTGTTGTTGTTGTTGTTGCTGCTGTTGCTGTTGTTGCTGTTGAAGGAGCTGTTGTTTTTGCTGTTGTTGTTGGATGTTTAACATGTGGCTCTGAATTATTTGTTGACCTTGTGTTGTAGATGTGTTAATTACGTGTCTTTGTGTGATAATTTGATTTCCGTCCCGAATAATTATTTGTTGTTGAGGCGATTGAGTGTGCGGATTGGGTGATTGAGGTATTTGATGATTTTGTTGTTGCTGCAATTGGTTTTTCAACTGTTGGGCAGCAAATTGTTGACGAATCAAAATACTTTGTTCGTGTTGCTGTTGACTTGGACTCGGTGTGGTCCTGCTTAAGACCTGAGCAACTTGTACAGGATCAGTTGGATCAATAGGTTTTGTCAACAAAATTTGTTTCGAAATGACTTGCTGAGTATGCTGCGATTGTGGCGTTGCTGCCCCTTGCTGTTGTTGTTGTTGCTGTTGTTGCATTTGTTGTACTTTCTGCTGTGTTTGGTTAAAGGCTAAAATTTGTTGTTGAATGCCTTGCGATGACGATCCACTAGAATTTATTATCTGTGCCACGCCCTGCCGCATTTGAATTTGTTGTTGCACAGAACTCTGCCTACTTTGTTGGATTTGTTGCCGTAATTGTTGTTGAACAGTTAACGGTTGTTGTGTCTGTGGAGACTGTGGTGGGGGTGGAGGAGGGGTCATTTGCGGCGAAGGCGTTGGCTGGTGTTGCAATGGTGAAGGTGGAGGAATATTTTGAGTAGCCGTTTGCTGCGATTGTTGGGGAGACACCTCGGCATGAGCTGGACTTTGATTTTGCTGCAACCTTGGACTTTGTTGGTGTTGCTGTTGTTGTTGTTGCTGCATCTGTAATTGGTGCAAACTTTGTTGGTGTTGTAGTAATGTTTGTTGTTGCTGATGAATATGTCTTTGAATGGCTTGTTGCTGCTGCGGAGTAAGTTGTTGCTGATTTAACTGCAAGGCTTGCTGATGATTTTGAAGGGCTTGTTGCTGTCTTAAAATATGTTGTTGCAAAATTTGCTGTTGTTGGTGTGTTGATAAAGTAACAGTTTGTTGTTGTTGGGGCTGTTGTGCAACTGTTGCCTGTTGCTGCTGCTGAGATTGCTGCCCTTGCTGCTGCAAAACCTGTGTCTGCTGAATAATTTGTGTTTGCTGGGGTTGAGGTGATTGTCGTGGCTGCTGCTGTAATTGTTGTTGTAATTGCTGTTGCAATTGTTGCTGTTGTAAATTTTGTTGCTGCTGCTGCTGTAACTGCTGTTGCTGAGCTTGTTGTTGTTGCATTTGTTGTTGTTGAGCTTGCTGTTGCATTTGTTGAGAAGCTTGTTGTTGTATCTGCTGTTGCTGCTGCATCTGCTGATGCTGAGCTTGTTGTTGTTGTAATTGCTGTTGCTGCAACTGTTGTTGTTGTAGTTGCAGATGTTGCTGTTGCTGCAGTTGCTGCTGTAAGTGTTGCTGACTTTGTTGTTGTTGTTGCTGTGCTTGTTGTAAAATAATCTGTTGTTGTTGTTGCTGTTGCTGGGAGTTACTTTGTTGTTGGACGTTTTTCGGACGTACGAAAATCACCTGTTGTTGTCCTTGTTGATTTTGTGGTAGACTGGTTATAATAAAATTACCTTGGCCGGACATACTCCGAAGAACTTGCGTTTGTTGACTAATACCTGAGGACGATGGCTGCGTTTGTTGACTTCTGGAAATCTGTTGAGTATTTGCTTCCTTTGTGATCTTCGTCGTTTTGCTTTCTGGCTGTGAATTGGGTTCATCGAATCCAATTATACTGGATAAGCTTTTATTATTCATTGCGTCTGTTGGAGGATTAATTTTAATAAATTTTGGAGGCTCTACTATTAACAAACGTGGATGATATTCTTCAGTATTAAGCAGCTCTTTTCTCTTGACACTGTCTAAAACCCAATCAGGAGTCACTACATTTAAAGCTCCCTTCGGGAGTGAAATGGCTTTAGTGTACGCATCTCCTGCAGCAACTCCGGTAATTAGATGTGTCGTAAGAGAATTGAACTCTCTTTGAACTGTTCCACCGTAAAATGTAATGATTGCATATAATTTTTTTTTATCGTCGAGACCAAGTTGTGTAATAGCTGCATTAACTTTAGAGAAAAGATTCCCAGGATTCGGATTGTAAGGTTTTATTAATGCTAATCGTCCAAGTTTGGCTGATGCTAAAATCCACTTATCTGATACAGGAATCACATTGTACAGGTCTGAAGTGAGGCTTATTTCTTCCTCGTTGTAATTTTTCCCGCATATTATATGTGTTACTATTTCGGACATATAAGGTCGGCTGACAGCTCCTCCCCTTTTTAAGAGATTTTCCAACTGTAAATATTTAAAATAATTTTATAACAACCGATATTATTTTGAAAAAAGAATTATAAAAAATTCAACGATATAATGCTATTGAAACTGTGATGACACAATCATTTTACCTCATTAGAACTGATAAGAGGTCTGTGTATTAATTAACTCGAAAGTTTTTACCCATGGGTAAAATTTTTTACCCGAAGCTGTTTGTAAGTTTTCATGTTCATCCCTACTACCATATGAAATTTTTTACTAAGTTTTTCCCACTGACATATAGATAGTGGAGTGCTGGTCCCGTACAAAAACTAGTTTTAAAATTGAGATCAGATTTTGGGCGAAATCTAACTTCATTTCATTTTGTCATTATAAACTGTTTTTACATCATAATGACATGCTTCCTCATATTGAGATATTGTGTGTCCAAGGTATAAAACAATTTAACTTAGTTTCTCATGTGACTAAACATTATTTTTTCAGTGATATTTCATTAATTTAAGTTTAACCCTTCGAAAGGCGCTTCTGATCTGACAGGCACAGGGGTCATATTTTAATTCGCCACTCTTGCCTTTCTTAACGCTGCGTCTCGCCTCTCCGTAACTGAAAATGAGAATCGTAGCGCACCTTCCTTAGTTGACTAATCAAGGTAAGGAAACAACTTTGCTTGCACAAAATTGTTTATTTATTTATTTAAATACGAAACAATAAGGTATAAATAAAATACCCTAATCTTCTGAAAACAACGCA
Organism: Machimus atricapillus; assembly: GCA_933228815.1. Lineage (NCBI taxonomy): Eukaryota > Metazoa > Arthropoda > Insecta > Diptera > Asilidae > Machimus > Machimus atricapillus. Next base: position 13,945,358 of record OW121785.1, read on the forward strand.
CTCAGGTAATCAAGCCATATGGCGCATTTTGCTCTGATTAGCAAAGATTTTTTGGACCTGAGAAAATAGTAAACACACCGCGCCCGTGCCACAAAAGCGCGCATTGCGATGGGTTAGGTTAAATAATTTGTACTCGAAATACTAGAAAGACAAAATTTAAAATTTGTAGGTAATCTAACTGGCACAATCCATAAACTATACTCGCAAATTTGTCTCTAACTTAGCTTAATAGAAAATGTGATAGTCCGGGAGCTATTATAATAATGTTTTAAACACTTTATCTTAACAAGGCTCATTTTTATACACCCGTCGCTTTCTATGGCGCAGCAGACCTGCTGACGGTGTGGGTGGCGGAAGGATCTCCATTCACCAGTGAAAATCGCGGCTATACAGGTGACAAAATTAGAAATAAATAATCCTATTAGGATTAACGATTTTTCAATAGATCAATTCACATTTAACTGTTCGATTGAAATAGTTTTGGGTATTGTATGATATGTTACCTACTAATGAATTATTTTAAAAGATTTTTTGTCTGTAAAATTTGTGTTTACAGGCAACTTATTACTAAGTGAACGGAACAATTATTTGTAATTTAACATGACTTCAGATTTGTTACAAAAAACTATTTTACATCCCTCTTGCTGTTTGGATTATTTTTTATGATTTGACCGAACAAACGTTGATCAGGAGACCATTTAGAATCGATTGGCATACCCCTGTTCAGACCTTAGCAAAACACCCTGTATTTGTTTAATTTCAAAAACATTTTTACAAAAAGGAAATGAATAAAATTGAATCTGACTTTTTATAAAAGTTTTTAATAAATTCAAATCCTAAATACATCGAGCTTAAAGCAAAGTTGAGTGAAAAAAAGTAATTAGATCTTAAAAGATTTGAAGGAATTGGTTGATCGCAGCACGGGTAAGTTGCTGTCGATTTTATTTCATTTGTAATCTTACTTAGATTCAATAATCTTTTTGATCGGTTGATAATGATTACGAAGTCATTTTTACTTTTGTATCAGTTGATATAATGATTACGAAGTAAATTTTTCGATCGCCAAGTACGGTACTGTGAAAATTTTTAGGATCTCTTCTCTGTTTCGGAAACTTTTAATATTGTGAAGCATACTTTCTCAAGGTTCAACAGTGGAGGGAAATCAATTCAGGGCTAAATTTAAATCTCAAAGTATCCTTTTCCATTGAAATTTCCCCTCTGTCCAACTTAAAAAAGGCACGATTCGGAAAACTAAAGATTCCCGAAAAATTGGAGTGATCCTAAAAATATTCACAGTAGTGTTAATATTTAATTATTACTTCGTATTCTAATCGAAAAATAAAAATTACATCATAATCATTGCCAACTGATGGAAAAATAAAAATGAATTCATAATACTTGTCAACTGATCGAAAAATAAAAATTACTTCGTAATCATTGCCAACTAATGGAAAAATAAAAGTTACTTTACTTCCTATCATTAGAAATTAAAAGTCCACAATTTTTCGTGGGAAGTTAAAAGCTCACAGCTGCTGAATCCGTAGTGAATTAGTAGTGTGCACGATTTTTCGTGTGCATTTCAAAACACACAATTGCGGAATGCGGCCCCTGATATAAAATTAGTCAATAGCCGGTTTTGCTTGAAAACTTCTTTTACATTGAATAAGTTGTTATATATTTTCAAAAGGAATAAATGAGTTTTATCTACTTTATTCGTTTAATAAATATTACCATATATAAATAAAAAATATATTCCAAAATTCTCATTTTCAATTTACAAAAAAAATATACAGTACCGTGAACATTTTTAGGGCCACTTCAATGTTTCGAGAACTTTTAAATTTCTGAAACATACTTTCTTAAGTTTCGACAGAGGAGGGAAGTCAATTCAGGGCTAAATTTAAATCTCAATGTTTCCTTTTCCATTTATTTTCCCCCCTCTGTTCAACTTAAAAAAGGCATCATTCAGAAAACTAAAGGTTCCCGAAGAATTGGAGTGGTCCTAAAAATATTCAGAATACTGTATTTTTTGGGATCCGCCAATTTGCGAATATAACCGAGCTATTTTTCAATTTAAGAACGATTTCTAAAGCATTTTCAAATAGGTAGAAGACGAAAAATAATGAAAAAAGTACAGCTCTTATTGTTTTCGAAATATTAATAAAAATAGTGTAACTTTTTCGTTCCATTGTGTGGCGGTTGCAACAAAGCAAGCTGTGAAATAAAAGTGGAAATCGTAGCAGGCCACGAGATGAAGGTTTTGTTTTTAAAAAATGGAAAATATCAGGTTTCGGGTAGACTTCGGATGATAAAGTTCTAATGTAAAAATTAATAACAAAATAATTGTAAAATCAAATATCATGTAAAAATAAACTAAAACAATTTAAAATTAATAATAAAATTGTAAATAAAAGTTAAAACTATTTTTTTAGCTAAATTCACAAATTCATAAAAAATAACAAATTTTTACTAGTCTGACGGGCGTAACATGCTTTTTGCATGTTTTTCAGCCATTCTCACTTTATAATTTTGAGGTGTGCCTGAGGTGCCCCTTTTGTCATGAGAGCCTAGTCTAATTTGTTCCAATGCAAGAGTTTAAAAGTCCTTCAAACAACCAAAATACCAAGATACAGTCACGAAATTTCCTTAATGTAAACCTCTTGTAGGGATTAGAGGGAAAATACGAGAGATGGCTAAGAAAATGAGAGATTCAATAACTATGTAAGATAGCCAAAAACCCAAAAGCGCTAATACTGGAAACTAAGCTTCACAAGACTCCTGGAATAGTTTAAGTGCATATGCGGCATGGCAGAGCCGCTTAAATGGTAATTATGTATTTCTAAATATTACATAATTTTTGGATTTTCAAAACAAACATCCCAATATATATTGAAAGACATATCAGCTATAACTAAATCGATTAACTACTATTCAAAATTCTTATGATAAGCAGATAATACAATTCGATGGATTTCTCATGACTGACCTAATTCCAGCAAAAGCTTATAAACCCAATTACCAACTAAATAAATTTCTCCCAAAATTAACCTGAAGCTGAATGAATTTCACTAGAATGCTACTTTTCCCAATTTTTTAATGAAAAATAAAATAAACATTGTGGAACTTCTCACATCTTCCTCAATAACTCCACTTGCAAAATATTTAACATTTGCGAACAAGTCATCTTTGATCTTTATGGCGTCCATCTTTCCTGTTTCGTGTAATGTGTTATTCATCGAAGTCAATTAATAGCAACGCACTATATTAAACAATAAAAGAAAATGTTTTGATTGAAATTAAGGTGGAATACACTACACTTATCACATTTGCAGTCACAAAATTTATAAGATACTTGGCAGTCCACTCTACACAACAGCAGCCATTTTCCTGTTTTCAACCATCATTAACCACTGAGATAGATATATGTTTCCATTAAAAATTGAATTTTCTTACAGCGGCTAAAATCTTTCAAAATAAGTGAATCGAATTCAAATAATAATCTTTTACAATACAAGTGTATCGAAGTGATAATACAATAAGTGAATCGAATTGCAATAATAATCTTTTACAATACAGTGTAACCTTAATATAACGATCCCCAATACCACGATTTCCTCGATTTAAAAATTTTTCGAAATCCTCTAGGACTGTCCGTAAGAATCAATGCAAAATATACCTTTAAATTACAAATAAATATTGTCTGAAACCTTTTTATAATGGTTTTCAATCACCAGCAGAATATACATAGTATAATTTACCTCTAATGATTTTTGTAAACCTATAACTTTTATATAAACGTAACGTACTCCATCGTACAAAATTTCACAAAAATTCATGTCTCGACAGGTTCAGTCACGCTAAATTCATTATACGACAATCAATCGTTGTTTAACATTTTTTTGTTTAAAATAAAAATACAATGTTTTCATTATAATGTGTTTTATTTACTTTACTAATAGAAATCGTTCGCTCAGGGTAAGTAGAATAGTTCGTTGACATTTGCGCGTACCTTCATAAAACGAATCTTAGGCCTAACCTCTATATAAAAACCCTCACTGTAACGAATTATACTTGGTATAACGAATATTTTTCAATTCCCCTCAGCTTTGTTATATCAAAGTTGCATTATTACGAATAATTTCAACTTGAAGGAAGTAATTTATTTATAAAAGACAAAGTACATAAACAAGGTAATAAACAGAAAAATAAAAAAACAATATTGAGCTTACAAGAAGCATTTAGAGGTATACTGAGAAGTGCGCCATGAAAATCATTATTATTATTATATGTAAAACTTAAAAAATTGCGATTTCATTCTCCAAGCGTCCAATTGTATAGAAATAAGTTACCGTTAGTTCATGTTAGGGGATCATGTGAGTTATTTTTGTCGAATAAAGAAATCTGGGGGGGAATTCCGTATTTCGATTCGAAGCAATTTTATTCGTTTCGATTGAAAATGGCATCAGTTATTTCGAAGCGAGCTCAATCCATCTTCGAAATTGAAGAAAGTACTCGAAAAAGCCAATCTCGAAAAGACTTTGAACGATGAATCGATTTCAGCATTTCGAGATACGGAATTCCACCCCTGAATCTGACATTTGACATAAATATGTTTTGAGAAATTCTCTGTTTTCCTTCATTTAGTTGCTGGGAATTATTATCTAGACGAAGGTGGTTTTCACAAATCACATTACAATTGTTTTGCTGCGTAATTTACTATTATAATGTCTATTATACAATTATATTCTGCTGCGAAAAATGGTAAGAATTGCTTATTTTAAAAGTTTAATTGCTTATCTATTAGAACATGTGAGGTTATGATGTCTTATGTCATCAAAATAAATATTCTTCTGTATTTTTCTTTAATCAAATCAATTGTTTTAAGTTAAATTTCAACTTTAGAAAATATTTGAAATAATTCTTTAACCAGGCAGTAGAGTTATATCACCTATTACGAGGAGACTTGCTTCTCAAGCGTCCCCAAATAGAAATTTAGTAGAGCCGGAAAAAGGCTACGTCTACGTGAATAATGAGGAACTCAGCATGGATTTTAAGGATATTACAGACAGAGCAGCATCATTGATGTTCTGGTCTGAATTGTTTCGTGGTTTTGCCGTTACTCTGGCACACATCTTCAAAGAGCCTGCGACGATTAATTATCCTTTTGAAAAAGGACCTCTTAGTCCACGTTTTCGAGGGGAGCATGCTTTAAGACGCTATCCAAGTGGAGAGGAAAGGTGCATTGCTTGTAAATTGTGTGAAGCCATTTGTCCCGCCCAAGCTATTACCATTGAAGCTGAAGAACGTGCTGATGGGAGTCGAAGAACTACACGGTACGATATCGATATGACCAAATGTATCTATTGCGGATTTTGTCAGGTATATTGTTTTATTCACGAACAATATATAGCTTTAATCTTGAATAATTTAGGAAGCTTGTCCCGTTGATGCAATCGTAGAGGGTCCTAACTTCGAATTTTCGACCGAAACGCATGAAGAACTCTTGTATAACAAGGAAAAACTTCTTAATAATGGTGATAAATGGGAATCCGAAATTGCTTCAAACTTGCAAGCTGATCACCTTTACCGCTAAAATATCTAATTAAAAACATGTAACCCGTTGGTTAAAGAATAAATATAACAATGTAAAAATAGTAAACATATTCAATTTCTGAATTGTCGGTATAAATCTTTATCAAGGCGCTGAGAGATTTTAGAGATTGCAAACATGTATAAATTGTTGGTTAAAAAGTTATTACTAAAGAATGATTCAGATAATTTAACTCTTAAATGGAAACCATCATAAGCTTTTTAAACGAATCGTCCAGGAGGATGTCTTGTTTTAAAAAATTTTAATTGTTCCTCATTCGTTTCCTATTCAATTTCCACCGTTATTTTATTTTAAAATTCATAACATGTCTGTTTACCTAATTATACAATAAGGGCTAAGTAATTTCAAAAGTTGTATATGAACATGAAAATACATTTCATGGAAAAAAATTGGAGAGACATTCATTGTTATTGTTTATAATATAAATTAAAAACTATTAAATAAATATGTTTTAAATTAAAATAATTGAGGGTACTGGTTGTAGTTTTAAATTTTAATTTTAAATCTACAACTAATAATTTAAAAGAGTTCGAGGAATGTTTGGAGTTGCACAACATTTTAATTTTAATTCGAGATGTTTCCTCAAAAAAACTTGTGGTTCGGGATGTTTTATTATATGTATAAACATCATCTGGGTTTTTCTGCTTATTTAAACACCTCGTTTTCATAATAAACTGATGCTATATAACTACTTTTATAGGGAAATAATTTTTCAAGTGGTTCACTAAAACATGTTCTCAAATTATTGTTTACGATAATTTAGGAAAAGATAATACTTCATGAACACAGGTTTCTAGACTTGATTTGGAAATCAAAAATGTTAAGTAAGAATTAAAACTGTTGCTATTTTAGAATTTTATTTAAAAACGAACAATTTTATAAAGGTGCAGTATATGAAAAAAGAAAGTTAAATCGAAGAATTCTTTAACATCCCGTTGTATTTGCCAGGCGACGCATACGTCTTCCCTCGCCTGGAGCTCTGAATGGTACTCCAATTGTTGATAAAGCTTCACTGAATGCACAATTTCTATGATGCCAATGATGCAACGATAATTGACCTCGAATTGATAATGATATAGCTGTTACGAATTCACCGCCCAAACCCAAATCAGCACAGAATTTTATAGCAAATTCCTCCGGGTTGTTGTTTCTCTCAGACATATCCCATTCGATTTGGTCAATCAAAGCTGTGTTTCCAACGTGTATATTTAAATTAATAATTACACGCTGATTACAACTTTCTTGCAAAATTGGTGGCTCATACCGAAATGCTTCAATTTGCTCGCGAATGGCTTGACAAATTGCCGGTACAAAAGTAATGGGATTTAAATCGCGATCATCGCAAAAAGCTTCAGCAAATTGCTCTAGTGGGATGTTTTCTATAAATCAAATAATATTCTTATAAATATCTTAAATATTCTTACAATATTCATACCATTTTTCTGCCATGTAAAAGATTCCCTTAACTTCTGACCCTCCAGCTCCATGTCTAGGTGGATGGGCACAGAAACTTTTTGCTGTGCAGCGTTTTCGAGGTTAGCTGTTGGATTAGTGTCGTTAAAACACACCGGAAATGTACGCACTTCTTTATTTTGGACTCTATTACGATTTATTGGTGTTGCTTGGGGGCGGCTAGAATTGGGCGTTGTTGGACCCCAAGTGGGTGGTTTCCTTGACTTACTCTCACGTGAAACGGGAGGATTAGAAGTATTAACGTATATTTTACGATACCTGCGTGGACAGAGAACACGTGTTTGAGAGTTTTTAGTCTTGAACAGATAGACCTTCGCCATTAAGCCCTTTGAGCCTCTACCAATTTCCTCCTTACTTCTCATCATTTTCTTCAATTATTTCGTTAACCTGACTGGCTTTCAATAACGAAACAGAGCTTACTATGTAGGATGTGGTTGCTTTGACCAGATTCTACTAGGTAACTATTTTCTTTCTTCATTAGATAGTACAATTCTAGTCATTCCGGGGAACTTCTTGGTATAAAGTACCTCTGAATGTTGTAAAATGGGAAAGATTTGGTTGGTATAGGCATTTTGTAAAAGGAAAATACATATTTAATTAGTAAATAAGATACTTTCCGAATCATCAAATTTTTTCGCAACTCAACGAATGCATTGCAGTTAATTAAGCAGTCTGTTTAATTTGGGGTTTAAAAACAATGGGCATTTTCCCGGTTACTATTACTAACTACAACGACTGATTTTTTAAAGTGCCGAATTGTGCAGTGAGAATAGTTTCGCCTTTCAAGGAACTCAATGCATTGCAGTACTGCGGTATTCCTGCGTTTCGGAAAGCAGCCTAAGCATTTTGTAAAAGGAAAATATTAGTTAGTAGGTAAACAAAATGATAGTTGAATATTTCGGAAACTAGAGTCGATCGCTGCAAACTTGCAGATTCTTCCGTTTTACACTATCCGGAAGATCTCTGCAAAAATCGGAGAAAAGTGTATATTCTTCATTTAACAATTTTTATATATGTACATACCTCCGAGCCAACGTAGTAATATTCACCATTTTCCTCTAGTTGAAAGCTTACTGGTTTATCGCCGTACGTTTGTAGAGACATATTTGAAGCTGCTTTTGCTTTATAAAAATTCTGGTAATAAATATTAATATGACGCCGTCTACCAAGAACAAGACGATATCAAGTTTTCCACTGACATACACAAATTGAGAGCTCAAAATGCCTCAAATATAGCTCAAATGACATCAAAGTGGTGCACTTTTCGTTCCCTCTTGCTCACACCATTAATGGATTTTGAGCAGTCAATTGTGGGTTTGAATTATTTTTTGACTATTATTAAATTTTAATTATATAAATTCAGCAATAAAATAATTCATTTTGTATCTTAAGTACCTTAAAAGGAATGTAAACATAAAGTTACTCCAAATTGAGATACAATTGAATTTCATACAACAGAACAACGAAAGTTTTAAATTGGCTCCCGTTTTTAGGAAAAATATAACCAAAAAATACAAATCATGCTATTATATCCATTTTTGTAAATTAATTTAAGAACTAAAGATTCATCATAGAAGCTTATAACATGGCTCAATTGAAATTCTGAACCATAATCTAAAAATAAATATTAAATACCAATAATGTCTACATATAAGGCTTGACGAATGAATTTTTTGTGTTTGTTAGGATTTTTTATTCATCTTTTACTGTATGAAATAAATTATCAATTATTCGAAAAACTTTAAGCTTTTTTGATTTTTATGTAATAGCCTAAGATTCAAACTTTTATTTAAGTAATATTATTAACTCTTAGAACAATTGATTATTTATTAATGACTTTTCATAAATGATAACAATTAGGACTTTTGTACATTTTAATCATATTTTTCTTGAAAACTAAAGCCAATTGAGTGTTTCTATTTTCAAATTCGTAATCTTCGGAGAAAATCCTATAGATATGCTTTGTTATTTGTTCGGTTATTATTAAATTATGAGAATTTATCTTTTAGTATCCCATAATGCAAATTTTTCTTATTTTATCCCTTATTTACCGATGGTATAAAAAATCTAGGTGGCGTAATATGAAAAGGAAAAATTAATACGGATTTAATTGCATTTATATCCTTTTACTGTAACTAAAATTAGGTGGCGATTATAGGAAAAGCACAAAAGTGCTCTAATTATGATTTTTGAGAACTTAAATCAGTTTTTAAGCGATGTAAACTGCATTTGCAGAAGTAAATGATAAATGTGTTAATCTAGAACTTCTCACTGAAATTGTTTGAGATTTCATGCTACGTGTGGAGTTAGATTTAAGCGTGCTGGAAAGGGGCGAAATCTCACATTTCCTTTGCGACAAAATCATCCCTAACAAAATGCCCCCATCATAAAAGCTCCCACGACAAAACCTCCGATTGTGGATGAAATTCGCAGAAAAAAATATACCTATAAATTGGTCTTCTGGAAAAAAATTCTTGTTTCTATCATTTTCATTATTTAAATTCAAAAATTTCTCTTCCAGGCTATTTTTTCGGACGAAAAAAAATTGAGTTTACATGGACTCGATGGATTAAATTTTTACTGGCGCAATTTGAGGAAGAAACCCCGGTGATTTTGTGGGTTGCATTTTCAACATCTGGATGCTTGGATATATATATAATTTACTTCGTCACGGATGAATAGTATAGATTGGGACGTATGTTGCAAGGGGATGATAAAAAAATTGAAATGACCCAAGAATTGAAACATTCCTACAGGAATAGAATCAGAATTATGGAAGAGCATTGGACACCCCTGTTAAAGACAATCTCTTGTTACCAACTTCACGTGATCCAACGGATTCTGAAAACGTCAGACCATCGGCTCTTATCTTTCTCGCAGTCTGTTTTAACCTTCTGGAGGTCGGTAGGGTTTCCGTGATAATATAATTTTCAGGATTTCTTTACTTTTAAAAACTACATGGCGAAAATGTTAAGCACTCTATCAAGGCAAATTGCGGTCCAATCTGGAAGATGTTTTTCCACATCAAAGCAGGTGGGTAATTTGGTCTGAAGTGTTCGTTTACGTAATACTCGCAGAAAAAAACCGGATAGCACTCTGGAAATTGCAAATTGATACAACTTATTTATAGAATAATTTCAAAGTCGCTGTTTGTGGAGCCTCTGGTGGCATTGGACAGCCTCTTTCATTACTCCTTAAGCAGTCCCCCCTCATTAAGCAGCTGAATCTTTACGACATTGTCCATACGCCCGGAGTCGCTGCCGATCTCTCTCACATCGACACTCAAAGCAATGTCCAGGGATTCATGGGACCAGAGCAGGTCGATGCTTGCCTAAAAGGTTAGTGGTCAAAATCTTAAAATATTAGGAAAAAAAAACGAGCTACTGTAAAAGAGTAGATGTATAAAAAATTCAATTATCAGAACCAGAGTGGTTTTCATTTGGAAAATTGTTTCCAGCATGAAACTACTGCCAGTGGTTATGGTACTAAAATTAGTACTCATAATAAGTTTCTACTATTTTAATGAACAATTCAATGTTAAAATGAAAGTCAGAGTCAAGGATAAGGGGCACATGCAACCACTTAAATCTATTGTCTCACTAAAGGTTCTTCACAAAATTCCAATTTTTTTGCACTAGCATTTTTTATTTATCAAATTTGAAATTTTCTCTAAAGCCATATATGTAAATTGTTATTTGTTGCGCGGTGGTTAAGTATGCTTTACTGTGGCGGAGCAGCAGGCTGGGAATATTAAAAAAGAAAATGTATTACAGAATCCTCTGTTTAAAAAAAGAGTAGTTGGCGGATGAAGAAATTTAGAAAAATAAACGAGGAACACATTAAAAAAAAATTCAGTTTTGCTTTTTTTTGTATTTCGTCGAATAAGCAATGAATAAAATGTGGACGGGAAACCTTAATTTATAAAATCACTAAATCAACCCGAGTGCGCCCCTCATCAGATTCGGGGTTGTATTAATGCACCGTACGCCTCTGCTATAAATAAATAATTAATAAAATGTTGTTAGCAAACATTAAATAAGTAAAGCTAAAATAAATCAATTTTGCTTTAAATTGGAAGATATCGATCTTCTATACTTACAGCATTTTGTAAAAATACCTATTTTGTTTTTAATAAAATATGGATAAATGTTTATTACTTTGAAGAGTTAAATTCATTTTTTATAAAATAACCATGGTCTCTTCTCCAGGTTACCTCTATTTTTTTGCTGGGAAAACTATCTTAATATTTTAGTTTGATTTTTTTGCATGGATTACATCTTATCACGATCTTTGGTTTTTCTCCACAAACCACACAAATCGTTTCCAATAATGTAATGTTTAACAATAGGTAAATTAATTAAAAGTAATAACAACTAATAGTAATAATCAGAAAACGTTAAATTACAGTACTGTGAATATTTCTAGGAATACTCCAATTTTTTGGGAACTTTTAGTTTGGACAGAGGGGGGAAAATCAATGGAAACGGATATTTTGAGATTTAAATTTAGCCCTGAATTGATTTCCCTCCTTTGTCGAACTTAGAAAAGTATGCTTCGGAAAATTAAAAGTTCCCAAAACATTGAAGTGGAACTAACATTTTTCACAGCACTGAAGGTGTACACATCAAAATCCTTAATATCCGCACTCCCTTGCGCGTACAGTATGTGCAAAAGAGGATGAGTCTGTCTAATTCCTAGAAAATGTGGAACATTGCAAAATGCTTTTTTTTTAATTCTATAGAAATATGCTCAGTTAAGGGACTATGGTTCCATATTACATCAACAGATAATAATAATAAAAGTAAAATTCCAACCCACTCTTAAATGAGAATCAGACATTTATTTCTGTTCTATGTACTTTGTGACTACATGTATGTCTCCGACTCATGTAGCATGTTAGCATAATTTTTAGAGATTTCAAGGATGGTAGAGGATTTTCGTTTTTTTTTTTCAGTCCGGTTTTTCGATATATTTAATTTGCTTTTTCCACTTATACGTCTTAGTGTTCTGTATTGTATTATTTATTTTCAAGATTAGGTACTATCAATGAGTCTGTGTACACTATTTGATAAATTTCACATTTGATGTTTTCATTACATTTCATTAAGTATATACATATATACGAATAAATTTCGAAAATGAATTTAATAGAACAAAATATACAACGCCGTTTTTTAAAGAGCCAACCCGAATCGTGCGAAATTAGCGAGTGCTATTTTGCTCTTTCCTTTTCTTTTATTGAAATAGTACTTCTTTTTCTACGGGCAGCCGCATTTTTACTGTACTCATGTACAGGGCCATTACATAGTTCAGCATTTCCTTAGGCTTTATATTCTGAAAACTAAAAAATATGTTAATAATAAAGATTATGTATATTCAATCAAAATATTTTATTTAAAAAATATATTTATTATGGTTATGGCATTTAGTAGACGTCTGTTGGATAAATAAGAAAGACCTAAATTCATCTATTCGTATAGATCTAAAACATATTCAGCTCTTAGGAAAACATATTTACCTTAGCAATTATTATAAAGTCAGGACGTCGTCGCTCGTATAAAGAATACTGCATTCATGAATTCAAAGAATAATTTACGCACCACAATCGACGTATATTAATGATTGCATTTCGTGAATATTTCAGTATGCTAAGTCATAGGGCAATAGCTTTTCTATTTTTTTTAAAATGTCACGTGCTTATTTTTATTTTGTTTTTTGATTTGGTAATGCACTTTTATATTCCCCTCGCAAATCAACTTCTAAACATAATATAAATTTTTTAATAGGCGCTGATGTAGTAGTTATCCCAGCCGGTGTGCCTAGAAAGCCTGGCATGACACGAGACGATCTCTTCAATGTAAACGCTGGAATAATTAAAGCCCTTGCTGCATCAATTTCCAAAAATTGCCCAAAAGCCTGTGTAGCAATTATCACCAATCCAGTTAACACTTGTGTACCTATTGCTGCAGAAGTTATGAAAAAGGTAATGTTTATATTTAAGAAATAAGAGTGTAACCTTTTTAACATAATTATTCTTTAGAATGGTACTTACGACCCCAAGAGACTGTTTGGTGTTTCAACATTAGATATCGTACGTGCAAGGGCATTTATTGGACATGCTTTGAAAGTAGATCCACAAAAAGTTGAAATCCCAGTGATTGGTGGGCATTCTGGTGTTACGATCATCCCGGTCCTCTCGCAATCACAGCCTAAATACAAGGGATCTCAGGATGATATTCAGAAGCTGACTGTGAGGATACAAGAGGCTGGTACAGAAGTTGTTAAGGCAAAGGCCGGCGCTGGTTCGGCTACACTATCTATGGCTTATGCTGGTGCCAGATTTGCAGTTTCTCTACTAAGAGGTCTCTCAGGTGAAAAGAACGTTGTCGAATGTTCTTATGTGCAATCAGATGTTACCGAAGCTTCGTTCTTCTCAACGCCATTAATTTTGGGCAAAAATGGTATCGAACAAAATTGTGGATTGCCGCAATTAAATGACTTTGAAAAGAAACTTTTGGATGCTGCTATTCCCGAATTAAAGAAAAATATCAAGAAGGGTGTAGAATTTGCCAATTCGTAAATTTAATGAACAAATGTAAATTATTGAAATTAAGCAAAATAAAGTGAACCAACTCATTTATACAAATCGGATATATGTCTTTAAGTTTTTATTTTTGTTGTATAAAAAACCATCAAATTATTCGAAACGAAGAAAATAAATTGTAAGGGTGAAAAATCCGTTTTTATTGCTTTATGTGAAAGGTAAGTAGTGTTGGTTAAAATTGATCTATTTAAAAGCTTTTATTTAGCTCACTTCGTTTTATGTCTGCTTGGAATCTTTCAAGTCAATTTTGAATCATTTGCTGTTATCCGAACAGGAATTTTTCTAAAAATAATTTCAGGCAAAAATCTCAGCGTTATTCCTAATTCCCCATAAGTTACATTGATTTAAAACGACCTTAAATAGTTGAATGTCGTGTTAATGATTTCTGTAGGAATTTAATATGCAAATCAGTTATTTAACTTACATGACACCACCCCTGAATTCGCTGTCTGCGAGATTCTGAGGATCGAAAGTTCTCTTTAAACAATTTTTTTTGTACAAGTATGTACATTATTAACAAGTTTTTTAACAATATCAACTATCAACTGCGGCCCAAAAAATTGAATGAGATTTTAATTAGCACATAAGTAAATTTTTAAAAGTTATTGGTCAATTATTTTTTGAGTTATCATTCCCGAAGATTGAAAAAATATTATTTCGAGAAAAACGCGTTTAAAGTTTCTATCTTGTGTATGAGTGACCGCTCGTTCGGAACATTACCTCTATAGTGAGAATAGCATATGAAAGACTCCAAAAAATCCTTTTAAACCTTTGAGAACATATTCTTCAGATGTTTGCTGGCGATTTATGAAATATAGCATTTTCGGATCAAATGAAACTATTTTCAAATTAATTGAAACCTCAGCGAATAAAAATTAAATGCCTTTTCTTTAACTAAAAATAGTTTCATTTAATCTAAAAACGGTTTCATTTAATCCGAAAATGCTATAAAAAAATCGATTTTTCGTTTCCCTCCTTAAAGAATTTTATTTAAACTTTGTGTATGCATTTATCGGTCCGATATCTAGGTGATATTAAATAAAAATTGCTTTGTTAGGGGAAGGAGAAGGACTCTCATTTCACTTCAAGCATTTCAATTTGCTACCATGTGTGAATCGATTTTGATCAAACTAGAAAAACATGCTTCGGCTCGAAATATCTCGGCTTTGTTCTTAAATAAAATTGTGGGAAGTTATCTAAAAATCATTTAGATACGATATTTCTTGTATTTCTTCATTTGATCGATAACATTGTATTAAAATTTGGAAGTTATACGAATTTATTTTAAACTCTGTAATGACGAAGATGTAAATAAGCCGTAAATAATTTCCTGACTTCCATATCAGTACCTATTTTATCAGCAATTATTCATATTCATACTATATGTATATCCCATTTAAAAAAGCAGTAGTAAGGAAATCTTGCAATTGGTGTTGTAACTGCTGACATAAAATAATGAAATACTTTTCCGATTCGAAATATTTTCATGAAAATCGCCCACTTTTGGTTTTCTCTTACTTACACTATTAAGTTATATTACGAACGACAGTCAGCTATGGGTTTGAAATATTTGAAATGTATTTTTAGATTATTTCGACTATAAATGAAGCAGTGAAAAACGGAGTACAATTAGGGCTAGATCAGACTACAAAGAGCTTCCTCTATCAGGGAAAATCCGGCGACCGGCGGGCGTGGTCCTTGGTGGGTTCAAATATGGAATCCGGTCCGGATTTACATAATACCTTCTTAGTCTATACACTATACCTTAATACATAAACCTTATTTTGTCTTATAAAGCCCTGATGTGATTATCTGATCTAAGCTCTTTTGATTAGGGCCTTTTTAGGGTCAATCTCAAATGATATTATCCAGATCTGGCCGTCGGAATCTGGACCATTTTAGAGTCAGGATTTCAAAACAAAAAAAAATTTTTTTTTGTTTTATATTTATGACTATTTTAAACTTTCAGTTTTACTTCATAAACTGTAAATTAAAATATTGAATTCTTTACATCTATTTAGGCTGCTATTAAGCATAACTACAGTCGAGATTCCAGCTCTTTACATTTCATAGTCTTAGAGAAAAAAACTATGAAAACAAAGCAGGCACCATTTTTAAAAATGTAATCAGAACAAAAAATAATTGAGAGATTGTCTATTCTTCTTTAAACTTATACTAGTTCGTGATGTTTTTAATCAATATTAGAATCTATATATTGAATTTATATATTATGTTGGCTTTTTTTATTTATAGTGAATCTGCTACAGAGAACAATTATCTACCTTTTAGAATGCCATTAGCTTAAAAAGCAATGCAGTTTCTACGCACATCATGTACATATATCATTTTTATTTCAGCGATCGTCCAACTATAAGGGTAAGGTCAAATAAAATGCAAAATATTCTGACCCAGTGCATGTCTTCGCTTTGAATTTGCAGCCTTTTGAAAGCAGTCGTCCGATCGCATAATTACCATCACGTCTAATTACCCCGGTCGTCGGCTAGAAAGCTCCCTTTTTTGCTGCAAATTTTGAACACATACCAAACTTTCGTACGGAATTCCCTAAAAAAAAAATTGAAGTCGTTTTGGGTAAACTCATTAGACATTTAAAATAGACCGACAGGAATAATGAACAAATACCAGTCGTTTATAAATGGGACCTTTGCCGATCAGGAGCTAATTGTGGTTTGTCCAGCAATTCGTGTACATCAATCTAAAGTTTTGCGATAGTTTTTGATATTATACATAGTTATTTTAAGTGGTTTAATAGTTTAGTTTTACTCATTCGAATGTGGTTATAAGTGTTTACGTATATATTTGAATAATTCAGTTTTAATTCGCGAAAGGACCTATTTCAAAATGGCACCAAATCCTGATAAGCAAACTGCCCGACTTGAAAAGAAGTACTCGCGACTTTACCCTGATTCTGAAGGTGATGAAATTGTTATTTCTGGAATGTCAGGAAGATTTCCAAATTCTAGAAATGTTGCGGAGTTTGAACACAATCTGTATAATAAGGTAAGTGCATAACGATTGAAGATATTTTTAACTATTGTGTCATTACATGAGGAATTAAATATAAAATTGTGCAAGGTTTGCATAAATATAAATACATAAAGAAATAAAAATGATATACTGACTATAAACTGAAGTGATCTCACAACGCAGCAAATAAAATACATGGCTAATACTAAATATGTAGATTAAATGATTCTTATACGTACAATACATACATATAATCGCAAAAAATAAGAATGAGAAAAAGATAAATTAAAAAACCACGATTTAGTAATTTAAACCATTAAGGACCACGAACTAGAACTTTTCGACTAACTTTTAACTTTTAAGCTCATTTTCAAAATTTGAAAAATTAATTAAAACTCGTTTCCTAATATTTTTGGGTTTGCTTGTTCAGAATCCAGTCTCAAAATTGAGTTTTCTTAATCAGCATATTAAATATGGCGGTATTTAAATAAAGCGATATGGAAAATTTGAAATATTTTTTTAATTTTTCATTACAGTTGCATAAATTCTCAAAACGGCTTTAACATATACATTAGAACAATATTGAATGATAAACTTTAGGAAAAACCTGGTAAAATACGGAAAAATCAATGATTTCCGAAACTTTGCGGTCACCTTTTAGATCCACAATTTTATAAATGATTTATTTAACTAAATATTACTTAAGCATTTCAGCAGTATTCTTTAGAATCATAATGAGTTATAATTGTTCACAAATAGAGAAAAAATTTCATTATTATTATGAAACGTTTCAAAAATATATAAAAAATATAGTTAATATGTATGTATGTACATGTCAAGTATTAATTCAAAATAGGAAATGCTTCCTGCTGAGGAAATTTATTCTTAAAAGCACTCCTTCGACAATTTATTATTTGTTTTTCTAATGCAAGAGATTCGTTGCTTGTAGCTGTATCGTAATTTAATAGAAATTGTGCTATTGCTTGAAGATCTTCCTTGTAAAAAATGTGAATTTAATGAAAATTCTCCTTATATTTAATGTCTATTAGATATGTATAGATTCAAATTTTAAGGGCTTCGAAATCTAGTGCATGCGATTGACACTGATTTGAGCAATTGAACAAGTAATGATCTATTTATACACTCTAGTTAACGGGCTACCGCTTTATTTTTCAAGCTAATTCATTTACGTAAAGTAATCCATTTACGATTTAGTTTTCGCGAGTAAGTAAAAAAATGTTATTTTGTTTTCTCGAGAGTTTAACGATTTAGTAAACAATCGTTTAAAAATGATTCGCTAGCGAAAGTCTAAATAGTCTGGCAGCTAATTCATTTTCGATACTTTTCCAATATCGTATTGCTATAATGCACACGCTTAAAATAATTATTTTACCATACTTTCTAGGAATGACCTATTGACAAACAGCAAAGTAATCGAGACATTAAATATAGAGAAAGTAAAAGTTCAAAGATGTAATAATCCTTATACTTACTGCAATAAGATTATAAAGAGTTGTCCAAGGGCATTTCGGGGAAATTTCAGGCACCAAAATCAATGACACGAAATAAGGAAATTTGTATGGAAAAAAGGCAGGAAATATACCTAGTGCAGAATATTTGTTAGAGTTTTGTTTGTTTATTTTCCAAAAATGGAACCATATAAAATCAACCGACTTTCCAATGCATTCTGAAATTAATTCGATTGGATTTTTCAATGAAATTACAGTATGTACTATGAATATTTTAAGGACCATTCCATTTCTTCGAAAACCTTTAGTTTTCTGAATCATGTTTTTATAAAATCGGACAGCGGGGTGAAAATCAATGGAAACGGATACTTTGAGATTTAAATTTAGTCCTGATTTGATTTCCCTCTTCTGTCGAACCTTGAGAAAGCATGCTTCAGAAAATTAAGTGTTCCTGGCACTGAAGTCTGAGGTAACTGAAATAAATTTTGAAAAAAAATGAGCAGATTATTAGAAATTTAAATAAGCTCTTTTCGATTTCATTTCAACGGACTCAAAAATAGATCCCGACAGCACTTGAAATTCTAAAATAACAAATTTTAATTTAAAATTACCTATGTACATACATGTTAAACTATGAGTAAAGCGTGTCAAATTAATTAGATCCCTATTTGTGTAAATGCAAATGAAATCGTGGGAAAACAATTTTTACCTGAAATTATTTCTGTTGAAAACAAATAAAGTATGTACGCTGAAAAGTATATGCAAATGTGATCGTTCCTATTTGAATTGAATTTGCGTTATTTGAATATTTTAATATTTAATGTAAGGCGGCGTTTCCAATATACATAAATTGGAACTTCACAATTCAAATTATTTGCAATATCCATTTTTCATACCGCAAAGTCATATGTTTGTATATTTCAAAATCTCACACTAACGCTGATCGCTTAGCGTAAAAGTAAGTTCTAGTTCTCATCTCGTGCTGGAGACTGCGAAAATTTTCGATGTCTTTAACTAGGAGCAATATTTTCATTTGATCCAACTGCTTACAAGTATGTACATGCATATTGATAAGATATTTACAACATTAGTATGATCATGTGATCTCGAATCAGAGTAAGTTTAACGAACCCTAAACGTTTATTTGAAACAGGGATATGCTGACATTGAGGCATTCTTTGTATTTGAATACGCGACTTAAAGCCATATTTAACGGAGGCAACCTTGAATTCAATGTCAATTTCTACTGTTAAAACTGAGGACTTATAAGGGTTGATTTTTTTCATTTTCAGTTTGGAACCGCGACGCATATAAAAATGCATTTAATAGACGCCAAAAAACTGATGTCATACATATGCATGTATATTGTAATACGTCTTGTGCAACGAATTATGCAAATAACAGAAAGACTTCTGAGTATATCTCATAAATTATAGAAAGGTTCTCATTAAATATATCAATTGTTTGTCCATTTAAAATCCGTAATGTGGACGACAAAAACAATTTTTTGTTAATTGTTAGTTGATTTTTGGGGAGTTTGGTCAAGATTTCATACTTATACTATTATTTTTTCTAACAAACAATACCAAGACGGCGAGTATTTGCCGGCTAGACGACATTTTAAGTCAACATGTTAAGTATGATGTGGATACACTCCGATAACTTTTAAATATAGTTAAAGCTACAGTTAATTAAATCGTTAAAAATTTTTAAATCGGTTTCTCTTATCCTTTAAGTGACTGGAATGGGATTGAAAATATTGAGGACTCTCTAAAATTCAAGCTAACGAATGATGATGTTGTTGGTATTTGAAAAATTCATATAAGGGTTATAAACACGATAAGATTTAATTAGAGAAGTTGTAAAAATGATAGTTTAAAAAAGTGAAATTATCCTACTTTAAAAAACAATGGCTCACACAAGCTGATTATAAGCTCGTTTTATGTAGACCTTTGGCATGTCCATATTTTGCTTTTTAATTTCGTATAAGGAGTTATAAATATAATTAAATTTCAAAATCATATCTTTTAATTTCAGATTGATATGGTTGATGACAAGGAAACTCGATGGAAGCATTTTAATTCCGATATTCCCCGTAGATGTGGAAAAATTAGCGAATTAGAAAAATTCGATGCTCCATTTTTCGGCGTACATTTTAAGCAGGCTCATACTATGGATCCTCAAGGTCGCATCCTTTTAGAAGCGGCTTATGAAAGTATCATGGATGCTGGAATATGCCCAAAAACACTTCAAGGATCTCGTACTGGAGTGTATGTGGGTGCTTGCTTTTCTGAAGCAGAAAAAACTTTCTTTTACGAAACGGTGGTATCTGGCGGTTTTGGTCTTACAGGGCAAGTATATTAGTAGTATAATATGAATAATATGCCTAAAATGCCTTCTTTAATTGCAGATGTGCACGTGCTATGTTGGCTAACCGAGTTTCATATGCAATGGATTTTACAGGACCCTCTGCCCTTGTCGATACAGCGTGCAGCAGTTCTATGTATGCTTTGGATTCTGCTTTCACAGCATTCAGAAACGGTGAAATAGATGCTGCTATTGTTGGTGGTACTAATTTGATTCTTCATCCTTACGTTAGTCTTCAATTTGCTCGGTATTTAATTTACATTAATAAATTTATTTTAAGTTTTCTAATTAATTTTTTTAAGGCTTGGAGTATTGTCTCCCGAAGGTCGTTGTCGTTCTTTCGATAAAGATGCTACAGGATATACTAGATCAGAATCCATAAATGCTATATTTCTGCAACGAAAACGAGATGCTAAACGTATTTATTGCACCGTACTTTATTCAGATACAAATTGTGATGGCTACAAAACTGAAGGAATTACATTCCCTTCTAGTCGAATGCAAGAAAAACTTCTATCTGATTTTTATGCTAACGTACCCGTACATGTTGACGAGTTAGGATATGTAGAAGCTCACAGTACTGGTACACTTGTAGGTGACCCGGAAGAGTGTCGCGCTCTAGATAACGTAATTTGTGCTAAAAGAAAAGAACCACTTCTTGTTGGATCTGTAAAGTCAAATATCGGGCACGCTGAAGCCGCTTCAGGAGTCAACTCTGTTATAAAAGTTTGTTTGGCACTTCACAATAACAAAATTGCACCAAACCTTCACTTTGCAACTCCCAGACCAACAATTCCAGCTCTTGTCGAAGGAAGAATGTTGGTCGTTACTGAGCCGCAGGAGTTAAAGAGTCCTTATATTGGAATTAATTCATTTGGCTTCGGAGGTGCAAACGCTCATATACTTGTTAAAGGACATTCAAAGGAAAAAATTAATTTTGGAATACCTAAAGATAACCTTCCTAGGTTGGTTAATTTTGCGGGTCGAACAGAAGAGTGTGTAACCGAAGTGTTCGATTCGATCTTAAAAAAACCATTGGATGCAGAATATATCGGTCTTCTTCACAATACTCAAAGTGATGCTCTTCAAGGTTTAGTATATCGTGGTTATGGACTATTTGCTCATGAAGATGGTAAAAATGCTCAATGCCTTGCTAAAGATGTACAACATTTTACTGGGGCTCGTCGTCCAATTGTATTTGTATTTAGTGGCATGGGCTCGCAATGGCCCGAGATGGGAAAGGCATTAATGAATCTACCAATCTACAGAGAATCGATTGAACGATGTCACAAAGCTCTTGTCCCTAAAGGACTTGACCTGATCAATATCCTGACCTCGTCGGATCCAAAAATCTTTGACAATATTCTCCATTCGTTCGTAGGCATAGCTGCATGCCAAATTGCGATTGTAGATGTATTACGAGCTCTTGATATTGATGCCGAATATTATATTGGTCATTCAGTAGGTGAAATTGCATGTGGTTATGCCGATGGTTGCTTTACACCTGAACAAATGATGTTATCTTCATACTCCAGAGGTATGGTCAGTGTAGAAGCCGAAAAAATTAAAGGGTCCATGGCTGCTGTGGGTCTTGGTTTTAAAGAAATTATAAAAATTTTACCAGCAACATTAGAAGTTGCTTGCCATAACAGTCAAGATTCTAGTACAATTTCTGGACCTGCTGACGATGTTGCGAGCTTTGTTAGAGAATTAAAAGCTAAAGGTGTATTTGCAAAGGAAGTAGCCTGCTCGAACATCGCATATCACTCTCGATATATTGCTCAAATGGGTCCAGCACTTCTTCAACGTTTGAAGGAAATCATAAAAGATCCCAAGAAACGTTCCAAGAAATGGTTAAGTACTAGCATTCCAAAAGCACGGTGGGATTCCGCAGAGAGCCAATACTGCTCTGCTGAATATCATACTAACAATCTCCTCAGAAGTGTTCTTTTTGAGGAAACCGCAGCTTTGTTACCATCAGATGCTCTTACCATTGAAATAGCTCCTCACGGTCTTTTACAAGCAATTTTAAAAAGATCTATGCAAGATGGAATTCATGTAGGACTTACACAGCGAGGCAACAAGAACAATATGAACTTTTTCCTTTCATCTCTGGGAAAGTATGTATTATAAAAGTGTATTTTATTGGTTGTTATTAATGAAATAAAAATTTTTTTCAGATTATTCATGAATGGAGTGATGATGAAAATTGAAAAGCTTTACCCACCAGTAGAATTTCCAGTTTCTCGTGGAACTCCAATGATAGCGCCTCTAATGAGGTGGGACCATAGTGAAGATTGGCATGTCAGTAAATTTGAGAACATTAAATCCGATCAGAGTGGCGAAAAATCATATCAAATTGGTATCAAGACTGATAGTGGTGAATATTTGGAAGGTCACGCGATTGATGGAAAAGTTCTTGTACCGGCTACAGCTTATCTACTTTACGTATGGGAGACTTTATGTTTAATGAAGTATGGTCCATCTTATGTTGACATGCCTGTGGAATTCGAAGATGTTCGATTCATTCGAGCTACTCCACTCTCAAGAGATGAAATTGTTACATTAATTGTGATGATCCATTATGGAACTGGACGATTCGAGGTAACGTGCAAAGAGTTATGACTTAAATCTTACACTTTTTGTGTATATGCATAGAAAATATTAAGGCTAACAAAAAGCCATGCACTTAAATATATGAGAATAATTTAATTTAAAATTTTTATTATAATTTGTGGAAAAAAATTGAATTTAAAGTTTGTATCAAAAGTTTTCATATACCAGCTTGCCCGGACTATCTATTATTTGATTTAAATATTATAGTTCTCAAATACTCCACTAATATTATAAATTCAAGGTGTAATGAGTTTAAGTAAAAGACGATTAGTGTAGAAATGATAAGTTGCTTAATACATTTAAACCATCGTTTTAGAGCTGGTTCAATTGTTTCTATGATCTTTTTGTATCTGAAGAAGATTTGTGCAAATGCAAACATTTTCCCGAAACCCTTATTTTTATTCAGAATGCTTCTAGTTAAATCCTTAAGTGTGTTGAAGCAGTTGTACAATCTGCATATTTTGTTATTTATTAGTTATTGAAATAATTAAAAATTTATATATTGCAGATTAGCGAAAACCGTGATGTTATTGTCACTGGAACAGTACGAGAAATAGAGTATGAACTTCCAACAGAGTTGCCACCCGCATCACCATCTGATGCTCCTATTTTGGATACAAAAGATTTCTATAAAGAATTGCGTCTTAGAGGTTACCATTACAGTGGAGCATTCCGAAGCATTTTACAAGCCCGCGGAGATGGTGATTGGGCTAAAATTAAATGGGACTACAATTGGGTTACATTTATGGATTGCATTTTGCAGTCCCATCTCATTAGTAAAGACACAAGATCATTATTTTTGCCCACAGGAATTAGAAAATTGCGAATTAATGGCAAATATCATTATGAACTTATAACTAAAATGGACCCTGAAAATTTGGCATTCGAACTACAAAAAAGTAAAGAACTAGATATGGTTGTTTGTGGCGGAGTTGAAATTACTGGTATGAGAGCTAATTCTGTACCTAGAAGACGACCACCAGGCATCCCAGTACTAGAGAGTTATCAATTTATCCCGCATTTCCCATCACCTCAGTTGGATGAGGATGATGCTGTAAGGTGTTGTGTCCAACTAATGCTTGAAAATGATAATCTTACGAAGATAAAAATTGTGGAACACGACACTACTGATTGTGCTGATCATATTATTAACCATTTCATAAATGCTCTTGATGATCTTCCAGTAGTCACTGGAACATATTTCTTCCTGTCCACCCAAGAAATCGAATTGCGCGGCGTAAAAGTTGATAATTCAAAATTATCTGGTCAGAAAAATTGCAATATTATAATTGCTAAAAATGTGCTTCACAACGACGAATATGTTGAACAAGTTCAACAAAGTTTAGTAGAGAATGGATTCTTCTTGGCGCGTGAGAAACCAGGATTGAATATCGATGATATACAAGCACCCTCAGGGTTCCATAGGTTTGCCGTCTTCCCTACTGAAAAAGAAACACTTGTATTCATGATGCGTTTGAAGGTAAAATTCTTCGGTAAACCCATGACGGTAGTAGTTTCAGAGAACGACAATCAATTCGAGTGGGTGGAAAAAGTAAAAGCTTGTCAAACTGAAGGCGCAGTACTCGTTGTGGCTCAAAATGAAAAATTCAACGGAATCCTTGGATTGGTAAATTGTTTACGAAGGGAACCGGAGGGACATTTGATCACCTGTATGTTAATCAATGATCCCAAAGCTCCTCCATTCGATCAAGATCATCCTTTCTACAAAAAACAGCTTAAAATGGCAATGGCTATAAATATATTCAAAGATGTAGGCAATTTATATTATTTAAATAATTTATAGAAAATGTTGATAATATTTATTTTTAGGGCAAGTGGGGTACTTATCGGCATCTGCAATTAAAGCAGGAAATACCTGAAAAGCCACACAGTGGTTTTGTTGAAGCAAATATTAAAACAATAGGCGATTTATCATCTTTGGGGTGGTTTGAAAGAGAGCCAGCTCCAAAAGAAGCTGATTGCATTTATGCTTCTCTAAACTTCCGGGATGTTATGTTAGCAACAGGCCGTCTAGCTATTGAAAGTTGGGCGGGAGGAAATCGCAAGGAGCTTGCAAATATTCTCGGTTTCGAATATGTTGGTGTTAAAAACAATGGAAAACGTATAATGTCCATGATTCCAACGGGTGCTATTACAATGTATGAAGAGAACAAAATGAGTATTGTCGAAATTGAAATACCCGACAACATGTCTATGAGGGATGCCGCAACTATTCTTGTTGCATATATAACTGTGTACTATGCATTCTTCAATAAAGTCGATATACGAAGAGGAAAATCTATTTTGATACATTCTGGCACAGGAGGCGTTGGACTTGCTGCCATAAGAATTGCACAAGAGTATGGTCTAGAGGTGTTTACAACTTGCAGTACAAACGAAAAGAAGCAATATCTTTTAAGCAACTTCCCTAAACTTAAAGGTAAGAAAAATAAAAAATAGAATAACTTAGTGTCAGAATTTGCATCTCGGGTTTTTAGAAAGAATTTTTATTTATTCGATTTATATTTTTTTTCTATTTTAAAACAATTATTTTTTTTCGAAAACGTTCTTACTAAAGATACATCAATTATTGACTTGAAAAGAAAGAGTGTTATATTTTCTAAATACAAAATATATACTTTCATTTAAGAATCCCATATTGGATATTCTCGAGATACATCATTCGAAAAGATGGTAATGTTGCAAACAAAAGGCAAAGGTGTCGACTTCGTGCTTAACTCGCTCTCTGGTGACAAACTTATAGCATCCATCCGATGTTTAGCCTTCCAGGGTCATTTCCTTGAAATTAGCAAATTTGATTTTGCCAACAATTCAAAGATGGATTTAGGTTCATTTTTAAAAGAATTAACTTTCCATTCAGTAATGGCGGATAACTTTTATTACATGACTGAAGAAGAAAAGAAGGTAAATATTGCTTAAATATTGTTTGGTTAATGTTTATTAATAATATTTGTTTAAATTCAGGTAATTACTGATATAATGGTACGGGATATGGCGAGAGGCGTTATAAAACCTTTACCGAGCACAGTGTTTAAAGCCAATGAAGTTGAAAAGGCTTTCCGATACCTTGCTAGTGGTAGACACATTGGTAAAGTGCTTCTTCAAATTCGTGAAGACGAAAAATCGCAGTGTTCTCTGCCCATAAAGGTGAATCCAACGGTGTACTTTGACAAAACTTTGGTTTATGTTATTCCTGGAGGTCTTGGTGGTTTTGGTCTGGAATTAGCAGATTGGTTAATACTCAGAGGTGCTCTTAAAATTGTTTTGAGCTCTAGTCGAGGCATTACAAAATCCTATCAGAAATACAAACTCCATTTGTGGGCTACCAGCTATAAAGCTAATATTGTTGTTAACACAGCAGATATAACAACGCGTGAAGGATGTGAGAAACTTCTGCGGGATGCATCTAAAATGGGCCAAATTGGGGGAATATTTAATTTAGCCGTTAAATTACAGGACGCTGTTTTCCAGAATCAAACAATTGAGAAATTTAAGGAGACCTTTGGACCGAAAGCAGTAGCTACAAAATACTTAGATGAATTGTCTCGAAAAATGTGCCCAAAACTTGCTTACTTTGTTGTGTTCTCAAGCGTTTCTTGTGGAAGAGGAAATGCAGGACAGACAAATTATGGTATGGCTAATTCTATAATGGAAAGAATAATTGAAGATAGAGTAGCTAATGGGCTGCCTGGCAAGGCTATACAGTGGGGCGCTGTAGGAGAAGTTGGACTTGTTGCTGATATGGCCGAAGATAAAATTGATTTGGAAATTGGTGGAACTCTACAGCAAAGGATATCGTCGTGCTTGCAAGAGTTAGATACACTTTTAACTTGTCCAAATCCAATTGTTTCTAGTATGGTTGTGGCTGAAAAGCGTTCGAACGCTAGGGTGGCTGAAAATATTATTGAGGCTGTTATGAATATCATAGGTATTAGAGATCTTAAATCGGTCTCTATGGGGACAACTCTTGCTGAAATGGGAATGGATTCATTAATGGCATCTGAAATAAAGACAACATTGGAAAGAGAGTACGAACTATCGATTAATCCGCAAGACTTACGTACTTTAACATTTGAAAAACTTAAAGAATATTCCGATGCACGCCAAAAGGATACCAGTGAAACAGTTAAAATCAATTTACAAGAAAATACCAAAGTAGTTGGATTGAACTTGCTCATAAGAAATCTTGGTGATGAAGAAAATAGTGACAAAATTATGCTACCTTTAGCAACAAACAGTAACGAACTCATTGGCAATCCGATTATTGTACTACCTGGTCTAGAGGGTGTGGCCGGTTCAGCCTGGTACGAAGTCTTTAAAAAATTGAATTCTAAGGCATACTTTTTGCAGTTTAATCATACAGCGGATATAACCGATCTAAAGGAAGCTGCTGAAGTAATCCTTGAGGTAAGCATATTAATCTATTCTACCATCAGACATAAATGATAATAAGAGTAATATTTCAGGATATTGTTAAAGTTATAAATAAGAGGGATCCCTTCTATATTGTGAGTTACTCCTTCAGTACCTTCCTTACAATTGAAGTGGTGAAACGTCTAGAGAAAGCTGGATATCATGGACAACTGCTATTTATAGATGGTGCTCCACATTTCTTGAAGAAACTTTGCTTCCAATATATCGAAGATAACACAACGGACGATGATATTCTCAACTTAATCTTCATTGGTATCGCTAGTCGAGTATTCCCCGATGAAACCATTGAAGGCCTTTTGGCTCTATTCAGCCCACTAGAGGGATGGGACAAGAAGTTTGAAAAATTCGCTGAGTATGCCGTAACTCAGAATCTTTATAGTAAAGATTATAGCATAAAGATGATTAAATCTATGTTTAACCGCATCAAGATGACAATGACATATGACACGGAATCGATTGAAGAGATCAATGCCAATATAACACTTGTACGATCCTCTCTGGTGTCTATAGTGGATATTGACGAAGACTATGAATTGTCTAAAATAACGAATGGAAAAGTTGTTTTGAAATTCATTGAAGGAGATCATATGACGATGTTGGACAATCCGAAACTTGCTCAAATTATCAACGAAACACATCCCGCCATTATAGGGGACAAAGAATTCATGCACGTGATTAAGAATAATATGTAAAGTAAAAACTGAATTTTGGTACTATGGAAATTTATTTTATGAATTGTTGGATGACCACACACATCAAATAAATGAAACTATAAAAAAGTCTTCCTTTGGATTTTCTTAACAGCTTATCGTTTCCTAGTTGAGAAATTTTAGTAGTTGGGTTTCGAGAATTATCTGATAGTGAATGAATCTTGAGATCGCTATTCAATTCAATGTTTCATTTTTAAATTCGATTTGAAGTTACTTTTGATTGTGCTTACACAATTCTTTGTTTGTATTTTATCTCTAACAATTCTCTTTTCAATTTAGTATATCTAGTCCGTTTACAACTATGTACTGAAATTCTTCGAAACGCTTTTTTCCGCAATAATCCTCAAAATGTCCACTTCACATTGATTGCCCCCCTCTTTCCAATATAGAGGTTCTGAAAAATTTGAATGGTCCCAAAAAATTTTCACAGCACTGTACATTTAAATGCCCTTTTTGATATTGCTATATTAGTAGTAAGTATCTAACGAGCACAAAATAAGACTATTTACATACATAACACATATGTACATAGGTATATTCAGAGAAAATAAACCGTCTTTCTCCAAAAAAATCGCTCTTAAAATTTTTGGAGCTGTGTTTTTGGTAGGTATAAATTATACGAAATTGATGAAATTACTGATCCTGTTTGAAATTATAAATCCATAAAATATTTCTTTTCAGACTATCAGTATCTTCGTATGAGTAATTATTGTAATTGCATAACGTTCAGTAACTATAGCAAATAAGGAAGAAAGGCGGCGAGAAAGCGTATGTAATTTTTATAATTCTCATCCGTACTGGCCGAAATCCAAGGTCATAGAGAAATAATAATAAATGGGAGAAAGAAAGTAAAATTTTCAATATTATGGCAAAAAATCCGTTGAAAGAAAACCCGGTTCTAGTAAATCTTTAAATTTGACTGGTTCTTCGAAGAAGAGTCACATAAAGAAAATGGCGGTCATTTAAAAAACTACTGTTTAATTAACGTATCCAAATCGATAGTGATCGGTGTTCGAATATACGCAGCTGACCACCAGATATAAGGAGTCTTTTCTCTGTTGAAATATGCTATTCAAACCATTTAATTTCTCATCAATGCGCATTCGAGCTAATCAGACTTGGAAAAAGCATGCCCCGTAAAATAATTGATCCATCGAGAGGAGGAAAACGGCTTGAGTGCATTAGGTATGTACAAACAATGATCGTTACGTAAGTCGAGCTCCGAGGCTGGCATTTCAATTGTTTTGCCTGGATAGATGCGCTACGATTCCCCGCCGATCGATTGATTAAATCATTAAACTGTCATCCAGGCTGCCTATACCTTTCAAAGTTGTGAAATGTCAGTAACATTGCCGTGCGCGCATGCATTTTTGGATGCGTCTTCGCGAAGGCACAGTTATGATACAAAACAGCAATGGAAACATACCTTCTTATTTTAAATTTTTTTTCAAATGCTTCACCTTTTCTAGCCCACTTTAAGGATAATTTTCCTGGTATGCTCTTATACAGAAATGAGGCACAATCTTAAAATAAGAAATAATTATTTTAAATGAAATGTTAAACATTCATTAACAATAATAACACGGTAGTGCAGAATTTACCTCTTTTAAAATTTTCGACACGAAAAGTTTCTGTGCATTATAGGTGTGTCTGTGTATATTGGTAATTTTAGATTTTGTGATTGTACATACATACATATACATATATAGGACTAATAAAAAAAACCTTTACATTACTGCTACCAAAATAAGAAGATTAAGCATTTTCAACAAAGCTTGTTATATTCCTTCGTTGTCCAGAAAATAACAAAAGTTGTCGGGTGAATTTCCTGAACTTGAAATTATTTTCCGACGTAAGAAAGCAAATTAATTTCTCACAGAAAAGAAATAGCGACGATTTTATTACGTTTTTTTTTTTATCATATTCTGCAATTAAACTATGTAGGTACTCGTAAATTTATTGATTATTGATAGTGAGAATTTGTATCTTAATTAATTGATGATTAAGTTATATTTATAAGGATATCTAAGAAACTTTATGTGATGCAATTATTTAATTATTTTTTCATCAATTTAATTTTAACCGATTTTACTTATGCAAACATGTGTAATTAATTAGTTAATTCAAAAGAAATAAATATGCTTGAAAAGTGTACTTACATTAGGGTAAAAATGTAAAAATGAGATCGCTTTATGAACCGTTTTTACAGAAAGTTAAACACTCTCATATTATTTGAAATAATTAAGCTAATTGATTACATGTAATAAATATAAAATCGTTATTTGAAATTACGAATTAATTGATATAGCTGGGATTTGTTTAAATAAAAGAGGTACATATATAAAAATTCGCCCAGGTTATGAGTCTTAAGTTATTAAACCTGTTAAGTTGTTCAAACGGCCTTGAGTTTCTAGCATTCAAATTAATCTAGAAGACACGATAATATCACAGGTAAATTATATTTCTAGTAGACAAATACCATTTCATTTTGGGAGCCATTTACACGAAATAAATCAGACAAGACACGGCACCTGTGATTTAGTCAGTGTTTTACTTATATTTGATTCTAAGCGGTGAACAAGTGCTTCATTAATCTTCCTTTGCTGAGTTAAGTAAGTGAGCTACGGTCGTTGCTTTAGCACTTTCAATTTCACGAGTCTCAACTTTTTTGTAGATTAAATTCGACAGAGAGTCAAGAAATGTTTTTTTTTTCGAGCATTGAAAGCTGATGGGCCTTTTCATTTAATATAGCCTTGATGTAGAAACGTGCCGCGCGCAATGCTTTAGTTAGTAAGAGCCCTTGGCGGCAACAACATTAGCATAGAAAAATTTGCTTTTGCACATGAAGATAAATAGATCAAATTGTGTACTTCCTGTACTCTGTAGATAGTTAAATTTGGCATCAAATTATCTAATTTTGTGAAAAGCTCAACATTAATAGCTCATCTCATCTCACATCACCTAAACAAGGTCGTATTAAACACCGGAAGTTGGTTATCTGGGTGGTTTATTTATAGTGACACGAGCATAATTGCCAGAGTGCAATTAGGACTAAAGTGTGCCATTTTGAAACCACATCTTGTAGATTAAATAGTAGAATTTAGAGCCACCCTGTAGAGTTTAGGAAGTGAACCAGATGTGCTTTTTTGGTTTTCACCTATTAACATTTACAAAATGTTAATCGATTTTTACAGTCAGTGCATCGCATTACGTCCAGTCAGTGTTAATTACCATAGGAAATCATATAAATCAGTTCGATTCGATTTGTTTTATAAAAAAAGTAGTTTTACCTACAATTTTCATAATTTCGTTTATTTATTTGACATCCAATACAAATTTCTATGATGAATATACATATTATGTACATTACTAAAGTGGACACATTACAAACTTAATTCATGCGATATAATCTTAATAATTTGAAGTAATATACGGTTTTCCATTAAGAGCGCTCGAACTTTGAACTGAAATAAAACAACAGTTGTATAAAATTTTTTGTAGGTATCTATCCATGATGAAATGGTATAATGCACTGACAATAAATTTCAAAAACATTTTGATGATAGATTTTCAGTATTGCCACAGCAGACTGTCAAGATCGAGCGCCCCTATTGGAAAACCTTTTATAAGTAGTTACAGTATTACATCACCCGCTGAACCCTTTCAGTCATTTTATTTCTCATAATTTGAGTAAAATGTTTGAATGCCCGAATAAAAATTTAACAGGCCCAAATTTAACCTAAAAGAAGCACGGCGGCGCGTCCGTTTTATACCCAAATGAGGCACGGTGCACCGGAGCCAGATTTGGGCGCCCTTATCCCTCCGAGCCTGTGCGTCTTTTGGACGCAAATGTGCCAACGAAAATTGTTATTCGGATGCCTTTGTAAGTGAGGACTTTTATATGCATATAAAAAAAATTGAAATTAGAATTAGTCTTAAGGGTTTCGGGGAATATGCTAAGAGTCTATATTCTCGTATAAGTACTGAAGCCAACACATACATATGTACATTGATGGTGCTGTTTAAAAAATAAGCTATCAGCAATACATACTAATCATCTAGGCTGAAAGAATTAAGTTAAGTAAATCAAATTTTTACATTTCAATACGACTCTCACTAATCTACAGTATTTAAAAATTCTACCGAAAGTATAATTATGTTTTAGAATGCTGAGAAAATTTTTAGTACCACTTCAATGTTTCGGGAACTTTTAATTTTTTGAAGCATATTTCTCTACAGGTTCGACAGAGGAGGAAAATCAATTCAGGGCTCAAATTAAATCTCAAAGTATCCTTTTCCATTGATTTTCCTCCCTTTGTCCCACTTAAAAGTGCCATATGATTTGTAAAACTAAAGGTTCCGGAAAAATGGGAGAGGTCCTAAAAATATTCAAAACACATGTACATACATATGTATATATAAATACCATTCAGTTAGGTACATTGCTATTTGAAATCATTTCAAAATTCAAATAATTATTTTGCAGTGTTGATTAATTTCTCAATTTCGACCTTCCTGCTTGAGATAAATTGTCCACTTTGTCTCTCCTTTCGGTGGACCTCCAGCCAGACATAATCCGCCCAAAAACCACGTTCCTATGGAGACAGCGTACATGATATCAAAGATACGAATATTTCACGATTTCCTTAAATGAATTGCCTTTCGACAATTTAAGAAATGCTTCACGAGGTTCAGAAGTCCATCGCGTGCTGTTTATAACTTTATTATCGCGTACTTTATATAAATCACATACATGTGTATGCAACGACAGACTGCGTTCCGGCGTGCTTGCGACGCTACGCATGGTCATAACTGAAAAAAAAAATCCTGCCAACTTTAGGAAACCAGAGGAGGAGGGTCCAATTAAAAAATTTTTTATTTAAGCGATCCAGGAAATTGATTATCCTTTCGTGGACAAATTTTTGTAGGCGTAGCACAGTTTAAGATACAGGCGTATTGAAGGTTACTGGTCATAAATCCGTGGACACGACGAGGCCCTGATCACTTATTTGCGATATGACATGGTGGCTGTTCAGGCTCGTAAAGGGGAAACTTTAATTTCTGTCGAAAAATTATGAAATAAAACTGATGGAGGATGGCGAAATTTGTCAGCAAATATTTCCCCTGATGATTAATGGTGACTTAAGCGAATTTTTGGCCTCTGCGACTTACTCGAAGCTGGCCGAATGGCGACAGAGAGGGCAGTTTGCAGCAGCAGTCATCATCACATGTTGCATCACTTCCGCCTTAAAAAAAAAGTCACGGCCGGGAAAGTCGACAAATCATAAATTTAATCCTCAGTAGGTATCAGACTGCTGGACGCAATAAATTTGTTCATAATTATAAACCAAACCTGATCGCGATGAATGTCGTCATATGACAAATCTGATATATGGGAAACTGCGAAGGGACATCTATTTACATATAGTATATACTGTCTTAGGCTCATAGTCAAAAGACTGCCTTCAAACAGACTTGCCTTTAACTTGAAAATTATAAAACATAGAACTTTTTACTAGCACATAGCACATTCTTGAGTATATGCCTTTTATTCTAATAGTAATTTATTACCTTTTATCCGTAAAAAAGCGAATATTTGGAAATAAATCATGCATTATTCACTTCATTGGCTGTGTTGTTTTCAGTCGGATCCAGATCAGATTTAGCAGGAAATTTTACATTGAATTGGAAGTTGATTAAATTGAGTATATGTAGTTACTCATATCAAACAATTTTTATTTCGTTTATATTGCATTGATTTATTACCCACTTTACGCCAAAAATTTAATCCAAACATTTCTTCAATTTATAATTTAAAGTTCTAAATTTTCTAACTAATCTGACCCGGATATGTTGTGAAAAAAAAGCAACCATTATAACAATACAGCTAACTACATAAGTATGTGAAATTAGCTAATAAGTTAAATTAAAATTTTATTTAATTTTAAGAATGTATTTCTTAACATTTCGATATTGATTTAATCTTGTATTATGTATTACCTTAACAAGATGACAATTTTGTTTTTTGTATATTGCTATCTTATTGTAACTGACTTTTTATAAAAACGATTATTTGCTTATAACGCTTTTTATGTCTAGTTTGTAAGATTATTAAGTATTTTGATTGAAAATGAATAATATTTTAGTGATAAAATGCCTACATACGTATTTTCATAAATTTTCTCTTCTCCTCTTTTACATTTCATCTCAATAATGTTGACAAACTTTTGTAAAGTGTTTGTATTTTACTTAAAATTTTATTTTATTTTATTTTTTTAAAGACAAATAAATAATTTGCTGAAATACATAAGGAAAACGCAATAAATTTACCTTCTGACAGTAGTAATATAAGTAGGTATGTAGGTAAAACAGCTTCCCCTAGCTGATGATTTTAAATTATTAAAAATTTGAATAACAGCTATTGCACCTTTTAAGTTTACATCTACTTTTGTACTTTCTTTAATAATAATTTCCTTTGTTAAATTCTTTATAAAAGATAAGTGGGGACTGCTTTTCGAGAGGTTTGAAGGTAAAACAATATATTTATAGATATTTATATGTTAATATGTAGGTATGTTTATCACAAAAGAAAATATGTAAATATATTTATTACATTTTGAAATAGTTTCAAAGCAGTAATAAAAACGTTTACAGTAAATAAGTAAATCATATTTGCTTGAAATTTTTATCCATTTAGGAAAGGATAACCCATATGTTGCTAAACAGGTTTTCATTATTATAGTTTATTTTTCTTTAGAGCTCATGTTACATCTACATTGTATAGCGAATTTTGCAATTTCGATTTTTCTCAATAGAGCTAATCACTTTTTGTTCTGCATAATATCCTATTGCATCGTTGCATTGACTGCAAAATTTTAAATTTCATAGTTGTTTCTAGGGCAACCGATTTTTTTACACCTTACAAAACGATGTAATAGCAATTGCAAGGGTGCAAGGCCTATTTACACCAAAGCATGAATACATATCCCATAGTGGACAAGGTGCTTAAAAGATCACGGCTATAAAAATCAACGGAAACGAGCACGTTTATTTTCGCTTAAATCGTTTTCGTAACAAACTTTAGATGGATACCATCAAGCATCAAGCATGAAGCATTATTTGACCCGCAATTTTGTATGGCAACTGAACATCTATGATGTTACGTAGTCTATGCTCATATCATGCTTAAACCCTTGCCCAATTTCACAAAGCTGACAATCAAACAGCTTAATCCAAATGAGAATTTCGGAATTGAAATCCATGAAAAGTTTCATGGAGATTTATTGTTTAAAGGCCAGTCCTATATCAGCCATCTTTTACTTAACAAAAAAAATTTTCATTGCCGCGTAATTTCCGCTAATGATTTATCCGAGCTTAGCACAAGTTCTCTTTTACGTAACTGCCCATCGATTCCCATTCAGGAATGAATTACTACCGGAAGAGTTCGATGCGCGTCCCAAGAGGACTGCAAAATCTGCATTCGCCTTGCCCTGCCTGCTCGAGTACACGAGTTAATGTCGTCGTGACATAAATTCGTGCCGTGCCAGATTAACTCAGTGAAGGCATGCTTTGTGCTCCGTTGATCCAATTTACATTGAGCGATCGGCGCGTCCCGATCGTCTCCTTAAGTCAGCTATCTCCAAACTATTGCACCGAAATGGAGTTGGCGTGATCACGAACGACTTCCGGAATTAGCTATGGCAAAATAGGCAAAATAGGCAAAATAGGCAAAAATTTCACTGTTGCCTTCACGATGGCACTAAAAAAGAATTCTTTGTAATCCTTGACATTTTTTTGCATACCTTCACCTCGACAGTGACATTAATTGGATCGACAGCGAAGCAGCAGCAGCAAGTTTCCTCTTTGATGGACTCGGACGTGCCGTGCCGCGTGCATGGTGATAGAATTCGCATTAAAGCGTATCGTGGCGTGAAAAAGACGATTACTGGAGAAGTTAGCCCATTACGGTCAGAGTTCAGAAATGAGGTCAATGGGGTTCATGCATTTTTACAGCCCTGAAATGCGGAATGCGGGTCAATGGTGAACTTCGATAATGTAAGTTACTATAGACTAATAATGGAGTCATCAACAATCGCTTTCATAAGACGGTTGGTTTGATTTATTTTAAACTAGGAGCGCTGAAACTCTAAATCGCTCAAAAGCTGCCCAGAAGCACAAAAACGAAACTTTAAGAACAAAGATAAAATATAGTACTACTTAAATCATAAACCAATTTTAATATCTATTTATATATGTAGAAAGCAAGTTCTTTTTTTTTAAATGTTTATGGCTCTTTCGATTCCGACTAAATAATTGTAAAATTTTAAAATGGTTAAAGCGTACCGCCTCTCCGAGGGTTTAAAACAAAATCTCTGAATATAAGTATTTAGACCTAGAAATCAATTACCGTATCGTCTGATTTGTGATAAATCCCTATGCATTATAAAATGTAACATGAACATCTGTCTGTCTGTCCTTATCACTCCAGAATCATGCTAAATCACCGTGTTTAATAAAGAAAGGGTTTTTGAAATAACATTTTGATAATAAAAGTTGGGAAATCCAATATGGCGACAATTCAAAGTATAATTTCACGGCATCTAATAACTGAGATTGGAGCATTTAGATGTTTGGCGATATGTTTAGCTAGAAAGCAGTATAACATTTAAAAAAAAAAATTTAGTTATACATTTTATGTTAGAAAAGACTTTTAAGAATTAATGAAAATGTTGTATTCTATTTAGGTTAATACCCTTAAAAACAAAAGCGTCGCGATGAAGCAATACATTAAGAGAAAAACAGTGACATTAATCTAAAATGTTGTAATAATAAAACTTTTCAGCAAAAATTCTAGATAATTTAGGATACACATTTGATTAAAATTTGGGAATGTTGGATCCAAGCAATTGTACATAATGTAATTAATTAATAATGTCTCAGTAAGCTTGCGATGCGTCTGTGGCTACAATTCTCGCTCGTGTGCAATGGCATAAGGATAATGCTGCATGAAAGTTAAGGGTATTCATAGGAATTTCTTTTCAAGTAAATAATAATAGTTTTAGTATCAATAATTTTTACAGTACATGTTCCAATTTACAACAAAAAGCACCCAGTAACTAAAATGAATTTTTTAGAATTTTATAATTTTAGTAGGCAATTTTATAGAAAAGAAAAAAAGGTTTTTGTAAGCTCCCATCTACTCTGTTCGAACGGATTACACAATTGGGCCCATTAACATTTTCAATTAAAAAAAGTTTATTTAAGTTATTATTCAAAGATCGCGAGCCCTTGTAAAGTCCTTCAAAGACCTTAAACTATTTTGAAAAAGAGTAGTAAGTATTATATCTTGGCTTACATACGTCTATAGCAGTGCCAAAAATGCGTTAAAAGGAAAAATTTACTGAGTAGGGATAATAATAGAAATTAATAAAAATAAATAGTACGTATGGTTTATTGGTATTTAAACTTTATAAAAAATTTTATTTCACTTTATTTTTACAAATATTACTATATACAAAACAAAATCACGTGATCCACAACACTAAGAAAAAAAAATTGCTCCACGGTCGGCATCATATCTCCAGTAAATGTTGATCGATATGCAAAATTTAAAAAAATTAGTGTAAAATAAAGTTGTAGTTATAGTCTGTCGAGCCGGAATTTTGAATTTCGAAAAATTTAGCAATTTATGGCAGCTTAAAAAAAAAGTATGCGTTTTACGGCGTACATTTTACACTTTAATTATTTTTATAAAATGTTTAAATCAAAACATCAAAAATCCGGCTTGACAGTACTATAGAGAAAACGATTTCGAACATTTAAAAAAATAATTGCGTCAAAAAATATTAAATACTGTATGAGTTATTATGCCGACCCTGGCGGAAAAAAGAGTTTCGAGAAAAACGCGTTGAAATGTTTAAATTAAAGTTTTAAGGACAGCTGCGCGCACGTAACTCTCGTTGGGCAGTAACATTTTCTACCATAACTTTGGATCTATGGGAAATTTTTGCAATCGACTTCTACAGAAATAAGCCTAAAACTATAGAGAAAAACAATCTGTTAAAAAAACAAAATTGATTTTTTGAAAATTCTGGACGTTATATAAGGCCTTATCTACTTATTTTATTATCTAATTAAGGTTAGCCTTCGCTACTCACCTGCCATTATGCCGCCAAGGTACCGCATAACTCACGTTACTCCTCTGTAGGTAACAATCGGATACATCATGTCCTTCACTTTCACTTTCTCATTAGAGATGTCGTAGCGATCCTGAATAATTAAAATATTCCTTGACCTCCAGTTCCCAAAGAAGTTCTTGTGCCTATCTACGGGGCAGTTAAAACTCTCCCCGGCTGCAACAAATCAATCGGAAGTAGCCAATGTTCCATTATGAAAGAATTTATCAGTTAGCGGCGATCACTCAGCAGTCAGCTAACCAAAGCTCGCGAGCTCATTACAAATCAGTGGCGAAGACTATATGCAGCTAATTTGCATAAGTGCGTGCAGGTGAGCTTTTTAACGAGGTCCGGCGAGCAAAGATTTCTTGCTGCAACCAATAAATCTCCGGCAAGTTCATTACCAACAAAGTGCAGTCGGATTGGATTCCATTGCGCCATGATGGAGACGACCACTTTCTGTGCCCGCGACTGCCGCTTGCAATTTTCTGTTTTGTTCGCATATTGCGATTCTGGAGATTAGGCGTTTTGCAGAGATTCCCGACGACCGGGTTTATCCGCTCAAGGGCCAGGTAGTCGCGAATCGCGATCGTCACCGGTGGATTTAATGGCCGAGAGGCATTTTACTTTGTAACATTCGGTAAGTAGTATGTCCCATGATTTTCAGCCGACCAGAAAATAGATGACAAGCATATTTCCGTGTCAAGAACCGGTGAAGGCTGCTCAATGACTTTTCCGAAGGCTTTCTTATGAGTCTGTCGACTTTACGTCTTTTAATCTTGAGTAATCATAACTCCTAAACAGATGACATTCGCACAATTTAAAATGTTGCACGTCTTGGAGATGACTTGAAAGTCAAGTAAATGTTACCGCATTAGTCTAATGTTGCACATTAGCAGCACCTTCAATGCTAATTGGCCGCCTTTCTTATTTTCCCTTCAAACCGATAGATCTGCGCTAGTTATCGTGATGTAAAATAAAAAAAATAAAAAACAAAAAAACATTAGTCAATGAGATTTTTTTCTGATACAATGATATATTTCATATGCACTTTTGAGATGCACCTGCAGTCTTGAGTAACAACACTTTTTAATTTGCACCTTTCGCTGTTTCGAGACGTTTCCCTTTCAGCTAAGGTGACAACACTTTGTCAGAGTGATGTATATGATTTATGCTCGTTGTGTCATCGCGATCTCATCTCAATTAACAAATGACTTATTTCTCAAATTTAAGAGAAGGGAAAGGTAATGACAATGCAATCAAAAGCAGCAAGAACACATCTATCCGCTTTGAATAGAATAAATACACCAAACAGTTCTGATGCAATATAATCGTTTTCCTATGAGCTAAACATAAACTATAATTTGCCAATTTAAAAATTCTGTCACCTCGCAGTGATGCACATATTCGTGAAGATCACATCGAGTGCAGTCATCTATCATTGCTTAAGAGAAGATTATATCACCTCGAAACTGTAATAGAAAGGTTAAAAAATCAAATATCTATTCCTAGAAGCCCTAAATTCAAACAAAAAAACGTGGAGTTGGCTAATTTTAATATCGGTCTAAAGTTTCTGAAACTCCTTCACTTTACATTTTCGCATATCGAACAGAGAAATATATCAAAACATTCAAAATTTCAATAAAATAACATTATTGGGCAAAAGGAGGATACAATGCTTCAAATTTTAGTAAAAATAAAGTTTTGTCGATTGTTCAAGTTTCATTTTTATCTCAAAAAGAGCTAAAGATAAAAATTTAAGTCTGAATTCATTTTAAAAAGGACACTTAAGCACTTCATTTTATAAATTTTATGCAAAATCTAGAAAAAAAAACAATGTTCCAAATTTTTGCTATAAAAATTTGAAAATTCAAAAAGCCATCCAATGCAGATACCAGATTTTTCAAGATTCAAAGTAATATCATGAGAAAATACATTACATATATTGGAATACTTAGAATTATTGATATACATAATGCTTAATATTTTAATATAAACATTTAGTTGAGTAGCGAAACGTTTATATAAATATTAAAATTTAAATCACAAAAAAAGCAATTAACATGTTTCCCACGATAATACATTGCAATAGCAATTACAAAAAAAGTGAATACCCTTAAATATTTGTTTAAACACATTACAAAATAAACGCATATAGAATAGATAACAAAATCCTTCACAATATCTCCGACCAATAACTCCTTTCTAACCTTTGTATTGATAGAAGAACCCCTTAAATAAAAAAGAAATAAAATAAATTGAACATTTTTACTATGTACTTAAATTATTTGCATTGCTTTGGTAGCAGGAAGGCTTTGAGAAGCTTGAAAAAATTTATTTGAATTGTTAAAGTTCTTTAAAGTAATACAATAAATCTACGCATTGCAAGTACAGAGTTATGCATGTTCTACTAGACTTTATTTGTTGCTTTGCGGGGTAAAATAATTTCCCATGTAATGTTACTTTTGGTAGTGGTTTATTTAATATTGCTTTAGGCTCACATAACAAAAGGAAAGCAAACCAATTCATAATGAAGGATATTTTAGGGTGATTTCTCATTTTATTTGCTTAAGGCCAACACGTATTCAGTGCTTCCACAATATATAAGAAAACTTTTCTGATTCCAAGATATTTATGTAATTTTGGAACTCTATTTTATAAATTTTATAATTGAAATGAAATGAAATATTTTCGAAACATCTATACCCAGTATATTAACCTGCTGCTGCTATAATGTTTTCATTTGTGTGTTATATTTTAATGAAAGTTGGAAGTTATCCTTAAGCCAATATATGTACTCAACTTAAATATACCCTTTTCACTATTTTTGCTTCTTATGTTCGCTAAGCAAAGTATGGTGGCATTGTTTGTCGCACATCCATTCATTTTTTGATTGAAGTGCGCTTTCACGAATTTTTCTACATGCTGTTGCCAGTGATGAAAAATCTACATATTCCTGAAAAATTCCTTTTTGAATATTTTTTGTTCTGTAGGTTTATTTCCACCCAAATGGAGCCAATGTGGGCGGAATGTAATTTACTCATGTAGTTCACGAACTCAAAAGAAATGCCAATTATTTCCTGATGAAATGTTCATACAGAAATAAATGTTCAGATTATTGTTGTGGACCGACTAAAGAAGATTTAGATCATTGCATATTCAATTTTAAAGTTCTGGCAATATTAGCAACTTTTTAGAATATGAATGCGATTAAAAATCGAATTGTAATTAATGTTGCAAATATAAAGAAAAAGTTTAGGCCTTAAAGATATATAGGAAATATAAATGTTGATTTAAATTAAGTAAAACTTAATTAGAAAATCAGTTAAACAAAACAAAACACCCTGTATAAAAGATATAATATTTTCTACTATTACCTTTAAGTTTTGAATCTCAAATGTCTCACTTTGATAATTCGAATGAAGTATAAAAAACAAAGTAACCTCTTTAAAAACTTCATATTTGTTAAATCGAAATAATAAAAGTTTTGACATAAAAAGAAGAAATTCAGATGCAATACTGCTTTATTATTTTATAAAATCTTTTGCGAAGGAATTATGTTAACATTTGATAATCACGAATTAATTTAGCGTTACAGTTTTATTAATGAGATAAAAAATAAATAAATAGGCACTCTTTAATTTCTTGACAGCTTCCTCACATAGTTGAAAATGTTGCAAAGGACATTTTTATCTCATTCATTGAGTAACATTTTGCGAGATTCCTTGTGATGTTTTATAATTTCTTCATAGATATCTTTGCGCTTTTTAAATATATCCGCGTTTGAGACGAGGGCGTTCCTTTGCAATTTAAGATCCTCGAGTTGACTTACCAACGACATGAGATTTATGTACTGTTTATCGCATTCTTGCTTCTTTTCTTCCAGCCGCATGAGTTTGTCGAACCAGGACTCACTCCCATTGAATATGGCGATCACGCCGATCACAATTAAAACAATGATGGCCAAACCCGATATTATCCTTAGCAGCAAGGCGGACTCGAGATGCTGGTAGAAGGCGTAGACCTCGTTTAAATGATAACTGATTTCCTTATTTTGAAACTTCCACGCCAGGAGGCCGTAGAAGATTGCTCCTACCAAAAATACTGCTAGAGCATTTACGTGGTGGTGATTTTTCCTAAGGAAATGTTGTATCCAGCAAATAGAAATCATTTTTGCTTGTTTAGGATTGTCTGTCTTTTGTCGACGGAAGTGGAGATAGCACTAAAAATTTTTGTTCAAATTCATTATGTGCCTACTGCGAATTTTCTCTGCCAATTGAGCAAGTTTCTTTTTGTGCAGTTCTTAGCAGATCATACTTGATGTATGTGGTTTCTTAATTTGAAAAGAAAATAGCTACAAAACATAAATAAACGATTCGAACCCATTTTTATTTATTTATGTATTTATAAAAAAAAAAACCTAATTTCAGAAATACTTTTTTTTTTTAGAAAGACCCCTTCAATACACTGTTTTGCGGCAAAAATTTTAAATTTTGAAGTTTCTGTAAAAATTGTATACCTATATATGTACATACTTACATAATTCCTTTTTTACGCGAATTTGATTTAACGTGTATATAAAAACGATTTCACCCCTTTTTTACGCGAGTGGAGTATTTTTCAAAATTCATGTAATTATAGGTCTGTATCTCTATTAACTCGAAAGCTCTTACCCATGGGTAAAATTTTTTACCCGAAGCTGTTTGTTAACTCCACGGAGGGTAAAAATGACCTCGTGACAGCACTTCCCCTTTTACCAGATTTTTTTTTCCAAATTTTATTCATGCCGCAGAGCTCGGCCCGTCATTTTAAAAAATTTTTCGGTTGTGTTTTTGAATTTTAAGTTGTCATAAAAGGCAAGTTAATGAATTTAAAAAATTCTCTAATAAATTAAATAAAGCGAGTTTTGTTCCTCAGTCATCTTTATCACTTTTAACAGTTTACGCACCCAAGGACAAGGAAGCATCTGTCGTTTTACTCTGTATCATCAAAGGGAATGTAATGTATTATGTACATA
The DNA here is from genome assembly GCA_933228815.1 of Machimus atricapillus. Lineage (NCBI taxonomy): Eukaryota > Metazoa > Arthropoda > Insecta > Diptera > Asilidae > Machimus > Machimus atricapillus. The sequence goes on from OW121785.1 coordinate 13,988,840, forward strand.
TGTTCTGAGCTATTATGCTTACAGTACGCGTTTTATTATTTGTTTGTGCAGTTTTGTTTTATTTATTCTTGACCCTTTTATGAGGATTGTGAAATTTCCCTACATAAATTTGTTTTAAACTTGTATACCAATAATTCTACTGTAAAACTAAAAAATTAATATTACCCTCCTTCTTTCATTAAGGCTGAATAATCACACAAATTAGAATGAAAAATACACTTAATAAAACTGAATTAAGCCTAATAAGATCCGAATCTACAAGATGTTGGCATATTCAGTCCGGCCTAATTTAATTAAAGTTCTAATTTCCTTTCGGTCAAATATGATTTTTATGATAGTTCTAGACTAAGGCTGTCTATGTCCACGTAATATATTTTTTTTTTTGCATTTTCTTAACTTATGATATCTTGAAAATATTCCCTGAAAATTTCAATTTAATCTGACAAATAGTTTTCGAGATATCCCACATTTACTGAAGGGTTCTCTGCAACGCGCTTATGAGACCTTTTTATCGAAACTACATGTTTTCAAAGTCGGTGATTAATATAAATTCAAAAACTACTGGACGGATTTGGATGAAATTTATACAGCTTATTGTAAGCATAAAAAACTAGTCTTTGAAGGAGGAAGGATTTTAATTTTTTTTGAAAACTTTTATGTTTTTTAAACAATAAACTAGTGGTTTTATGCTTGAATATTAAAAAAATGTACTTTCAGGGACCGCCATTTTGACAATTTTTAACAAAAAACAAAACGCTTCGACTAAAGACGAGATTAACTACTAAATTAATGATTCCCTTGATTTGATTGATTTCACATGAACCAGTAGGGTGCTGTGTTGGTCACCGCAAATTGATTCTTCCGGAACGTGGTCCAACAAAGATGGCGATAACTTTTTTAAAAATTAATTTTTTTTTTTTAAATTTTGATAAAATCAAGTTCAAAGATGATGTAACAACTCTGCATAATTAGTTTTGTAAAATAAATTTAATTACCGCAAAAAAAAAATATTCAAAATAGTCATTTTTTCACGCCTCTTACTAGACCTAGCCGCTTAAAAAAAAGTACAAACCTAAGTGTAAGAATCTGACAGTGACATTAATGATGTTAAAAGAAAGTACGAGAGTTAAAAAACAACGAACAACTTCGAGAAAAGGTTACGACAGCGTCTTTTGAGCTTAAACTCAATCAAGCACATGAAAAAGATTATATGATGATGATATACATATCACAAATATTTCTGGCTAAAACTGTCTCTGCAAAGAGTACAGATCAAAATTTAAAATTGCCGCTGCCACGATTAATAAGTAAAGCTGACACAATGGTATTTTAAACAAATTGTAACAATACCAACTTCTAAGAGACTTTTTTAAGTTTTACGATAAGTTGCAACACCGTTTTCATCATAAAGATGTTTGTATGTACCTAATTTTTTCAGAGACGAATCTATTTTAAACAGGAAAAATAATCTAATTTTCCTTTTGATTACCCATATATTTATTTGTTATTGATAGATTATTTAGTAAGCAAAAAATAATTGAAAAAATAGTTTAATAAAAAATTACAAACTGAGATCGCAAATCTGTTCTGTTTTTTGACTATGTAAGTATATCAACTTTTTCTTCAATTTATTATCGAAATTTACATATGTGATTTCCTATGATCATTTCATCCAAGTATATTAGCTATTAACATTCTATAGGTTATATCTAAAGCTGAAATGATCAATCATTCAGTCGGTTTTCGCAATTATTCTTACTTTCTCTAATTACACGCGCAGTGAATTTTTTCATTCAATTCCGATAATCCGAGCAAAATTGATACAAGCAAACCCAACAAAAACATCTGTTAATTATGTAATTAAAGTATAATCCTCTTCAAATTTTATGAAACCATAAAGTTTTTATCTTCTCTGGATTGGTCCACAGACCAGGAAGAAGATTAGATATTAAAAATCTTCGATCTATCTTACCTGATAAATCATTATATGGTTTGGATAGCTATTTCAGTCATTTAAACTATTTATAATTACGATCAGGGGTCGATTATGATTTTCAACCACTAAACTAAGACAAAATATACAACAGTCAATCTAAGTTTCTTCTTTTGTAGTTCAAGGTAACAGACAACTTAAGCCAATGATGAAGTGATTAAAAGTAACTTTAAGATTTCAAACAATCGTGAGTCGTGACCCGCCCGAAGAAGATACACACTTTCCAAATTTAAGTTAGGGTCTGGATAATATTATTTTTTTAATGTTCTTTAAGAGTCTTGAAAATTTGAATTGTGTTGGTTCAACTCAAGCGCTTTTGGATCTCAAGGCGATCCAACTTAAACTCATTCCTGATGATCTTATTCTGCTAGCGGCGCTATGCTCGCAACCCAAATAGTTCACTCGATTACTGACGCCATTGAGCTCGTCCTCATCTCATGTGCAAGCAATTTAAGTGGAATGTGATTTTTGTTGACAGTGGCCCCGCACCGCATGGTCGATTACATAGGGGAAAATTAATAATTGCTCTAAATATGCGCAATGTGACTTGATCCGCGCGGAATTAGAAGGTGAATCACATCACAAGCTGAAGATAAAAAATACCAATTTAATTACACTTAAGTCATCCAACCCACCTGCGCTTTACGTCGTCGTCGTAATTGAATCGTAATATTGGAATGCTTGTCTATACGCGAGAAAGTCAGTTACCCAGAAATGCCAAAATTAAATTCATCGGCAAGGGTTTATGATCTGCCTATTCTAACAGTCATTGAATTTGAATTCTTTAAAAATAAAGATGATCCTATAAGGATTCTTTTTTTCCATTAGCAGGTATACTAAACCCTAAAAAACGACAATACGTATCAATTTTGCTTTTAACAATAGGCCAAAAAATTTTACTGTCCACCATGAATATGTAAATATAGTATAGTAAATAAAAATAAAAATAAAATGAAAAACAAATATTATATAATTCTTAATGTTTATTACTGCAAATTATCAATGCAATGTAATAATTGAGTATAGCAATTCATAGAGAAACATATTTATAAAATCGAAACTTGTCGCATACCGTTTATGAAAAATTGTTCATTATTTAACCGTGATTTTCTTTTTTCCAGGACGTTTGAAAAAGCATGAAAATGGAGAAACTAAAAAATAGGAAAATGTTCGTTGCACAACACAAAGAAGAAAAGTTTTGACGGGCTCTGAATGTTAACTACTTACTTACCTTGTCATTATCCTTCTTCTTGCTAATCTACGCATTTGAATTTGCCATACCTGTTCATTTTTTGAGTTTCAAGAAATTATAGAAGGAAATAGATGTATAAGATTAATCCACTAAGAGATACTGCCTTTATTTCAGGAATAAATAATACCTACACCTCCTTGTTGGGCTGTCATAGAAGAAATCTTTACATCTTCATTGCAATTTTCGGTTTCTGACCCATATACATTATGTATGTATGTATACATATACTTTTAGTTTAGCTTAACTAAGTAAATCGATAAGCAGATATGAAGGTATGTTGTATATGGATATAAACTATTAACTATTAAAATATTTTTTTTTGCTATCACAGCCGGAATTACTGTGCTAGAAATATGAAGTACATATATACATATGTATACCAAATCGAAAAATAAATTCCGATCATTTTTCACCTTGATTTCATACTATCGAAGAACCAATTTTATTAACGTCATACTGATCTCCTCTTGCTATAAATTTTACATGCGAATTTCATGATTACATGGTGACTTCAAGAGCTACATTATCGCAGCGGATGGCAAACATATTTTCTAAATATACATTGTATAGACATGTATACGTTAAGCATAGTTAAAATAGAAATAAAATTGGGAAAATTATGAAAATTCACAGAAGTAGTTTTTCCTTCTAAATAAATAGGTAAAGTTTGTATTTTACCAAATATCACTTGAATCACTATAATCACGGGAATATGATAACACTAAAATATCCCAACACTATTTTTATAAACGCAAATCAAAAATAACTATCATTTAAAATTATTATATAAAAAAAATATAAAGAACATGAAAGGGCTTTAATTTTGATAGGCGAAATGGAAGATTAGTTGATAATTTTTTTTTGATGAAGAAGAAATGTACAAAAGTGTTCGTACCTAATTGGAAATTCTCAAAATACGTGTCAGTTTTCTTAGATCTTAGTTTATTCCGTCCGGGAGTCATGTCGCCTTGTGAAACCGTCCTGATAACAGAGTGCTGCAGCTTGTTGCCGGTAAAGTATGACACCATTATTATTCATAATCTTCCAATCTCTTGCTCTGTAATAATATCACTGAGTATGATCACAAGACGTCCTCATACTTGCCGTCACGTAGTGCTGTGAAACATTACGAAACTGCTGCGTCAGTTCCTAATAGAGGACTCATATGCGCATTAATCAGCATCCTCTGATGTGTTGCAATATCGCTAAAACAATTATTTTTCTGATCAGAAAATTATTCGCACTCTTCACATATCTCTAAATGTTAAAGATTTTAAGTACTACGTAAATTATTTCGAAAGAGATCGGAACTCCTTCATAAGAGGAGATTGTGCGTAATAAATCAAATTCAAAAATCACGCAGTTCTAGCTCCAGAACTTAAATGTGTGATGATTTAGTGCAAAAGACCCTGAAAGATCTTATACTTAGCTTTTCCGAAATAAATGCCCTAACTTAAAATTAAACTTAACTCTGAGAAGAAATTTCAGTCCTTGGATAGAAGGAAGGTAACTAATAGTCTTCTAAGTAATTAGGAAGCTAACAAAGACTTTCTGATAGGTAAAAGTCATGGCAGTGCCATTGATTTTCCTGCCTCAAGCCTTATTAAGGGCAATTTACACGGTTAGTGCCAATTCAAGCGTGAATTTCCTGGGACTAGAGATGAAAACTTATTGAGACCCGGGGGGCTTAACGCCAACTACTCTCACGAAGCATTTACAGAGGGCAAAGGGGTTTCTTTCGCAAATCATGGAAATTCAACATGGAGAACCCGACCGAGCATTGTAAATTTCAACAAATTGCTATTTAAATCAGAAGTTGAGGATCTTCATGGTCGAATCTGTATTTGTTGTCAAATGTGGCAAATTTAAGACCAAAATCTTTTATCTAATTGTAAGGTGATTCGGTGAAACTGAAAACTTGATGGTTTTAATTGACACTGGTTTTGAATAAAAAATATGTGTGTCAAACATATGTACATACATATATATGTACATTTCTACGATCAATGAGGCATAGCATAGTTCAATGGAAAAGTGTTTCCCTTTATTTAAAAGAAATATAAAAATGACTGCATTATTTTAATTAATTCTGATCGATTTTGATAGTCATACATAAATAGGTTAAATTGGTCAAACGAGTTAGGGGATATACACTTATTGTGGTAACATATCAACTATAAGTTTTAAATAACGTGTAGATTGGTCAGGGGAAAGGAAGGGAGGACGGTAGCACCAGTTTCTAACAATTAACAGCAATACCCATTTCTAAAAATACCTTACCTAATTCTACCTATAATCTATTAATCTAACGCTTAGCTTTATCATTCTCGATTTGTAACTAAACTGTCTCCTAATAAAAGAATTTGCTAAATAATTACATCTTTTCAAAAACTTTACAGCTAGAATATCTAATTTTCTCTAATGGGTATGACGTCAACCAGACAATGTAGTTCAAAAGTGGAGAAGTGCAAAGGTAAATTTAATATCATTTTGAGTATTTTACACCTAATTCTGTTTTTACACGAACACGGTAGATACGTTCTAGAAAAAACCGGGTAAAAAAAATCGTGTAAAAAAATACATGATAATACATAATGTACGTACATAGAAAAAAAGGGGATTAGTTCCATATCCTTCAACCCTGTAAAAAATAGGTAAAATAAAATGATTCATACAAAAAACTATTAAGAGAGTCTTTATAAAAGCCAAATTAAATTCTTATGTGCATTCATACACAGTTTATTTCATAAAATCAACAATTCTTAAAGTATATATACATACATACATATTTTGTTTTAAAATTTAAATCGTGCTAAATCGAATAAAATCGTGTAAAAACCGAATCAAATTTAAATCAAAACCGTGTAAAAACAGAATTAGGTTTATTTTGCATAACTTGCATAAATATGTACCCATACAGAGTATTGCTTCCGTTTATTATTATTATTGTTAAGGTACTTTTCTTCATTTTTTTTCTTTTCATAATATAATTTCGTAACGTTTTATCTTATAGACATGATAAGGTACACATAAACATTTTAAGGGAAAAAAACCTAAATTGCACAGAATTATTCTTATTATAAAAGAGATAAATAAAATAAAATATAAAACTGTATAAGTTTATCGATAATTTCAAGTTTTCGGGGTGGGTGGGTTGAATATTGTCCTTCTATGCCAGTAAAACGCAGCACAAGTTTTAACCCATCAAAGAGTTAAAGGTTTTCTAAATATGGAAAATTTTTCATCTATTCAAACTTCTCAAACTTCTTCTAGTTCACCCATTCAGCACATTGGTACATACAGATAACTGAAGGAAATAAAAATCTGTAAAAGATCTTTAAAATTCAAAAGCAAATCTTCCGAACGCAATATTTTATAAATTAAAACACTCGACTTCCAAAACATCCAGCGACTCAATGCTAAGTAAAACTGCAGAGCCAACCTCCGTCTTCTCCTTGGTGAGTCTTAAAGCATAGTACCAACTGGTGGTGCGGCAGCCTCAACATCGCCAGCACCCACAGATTTATTTGCAACTTTTGCTTTGTTTCGAGCAATCGAAAAGGGGTCTGGTAGGGCAAACTGACAAACTGCACATCAACAGTACCCTCCCATCCGACCCCTCTTTCACAACCTAAAGAATTTTAAGGAAACGGTTTGATTTTTAAAAGCAATTATTGTCTTAAAATGTTTTTTTTTTATTTTTTTTTTGCGATTTCTTTAGTGCCGAAAGATGCTGGAGAGCTATGAATATCACTAGACATTGCGCTAATTCATAGACACGGCACGGCGGCGGCGGCGTACCTGTTTGGGGGATAGAACTAAAACAGCCGACAGAAAACACATTGAATTTTTTGAAAAGTCGGAGGCCTATAGGTTGCAGCAATAAAGCTGCGAACATGAAAGCTCCCCTATTCTCAAATCTGAGGGAAAATTTTATATTGGAGCGGGGGATAGTGGGAACTACTCATCATTACAGACTCCCCGCGAAGATCCCTCTAGAAAAGTTAAAACAGCATCACTTTATCGGTGTCTTGAGAACTCTCAATGGATTTTTCATATAAATACCGAACCGAAAACTTTCTTCACCATCAGTCCTTCCTTAGACTCACGTGGATCTTGTGACTCCCCCGAAAAAATAGATAGAGGCGCGACAGGATCGGACGAGGTAAGGATCCATTGTGCTTCCTAGTCGTTCTTAAATTCAGTATTATCAGTTGAACTTTTACGAAATTGTGTTTAAAGTGAATCAAGTGCACAGTGATATTGTGAATACTACTTGAGTGTAACGTCTATCCATTTTCCAGATTAAGCCCGGACAATACGACCTTTGAAAAAAAAAAAAAAAGGATTTTTTTTAAATATAACAAAAAAGATCTTTGTGATTCGATCAATCTAGAGGACTGCTGTGACCTGACCCCATTGGGATATCTCCGAGTTATCAGAATGCAAACACTCACCACGCTCATCGGTAAGTTCGCGATCCTCAAAAAGTTATGACACCCGAATTAGCAAACAATGCGCATTGCACTTCTACCGGCGGCGGTTTGATTTTGTAATTGGTCTTTGCATAAGCGCGGTGTATGCATAATTAACCAGGCTGGTATTGTGCGGGGGCTAGGAGACGATTGCTTGACCAGCTCCATAAGATAAATGCATCTTAAATCGCACTTCATCAGATTTTTTTTTTTTGTTTTTTTTTTTTTTTTGGAGCCGTCGAACTCCTTTATCGAAACCGATCGTCGACCACAGCCACCGCAAAACAAAAAGGGGCTGAGCTGAGGTAATAATTAATATTTCATTGCAATAAATAACCACTTATGACTTATGAGCGGCTGTATGACGGGCCAAGAATCATTGAGGGTCCCATCCGCGATCGACTCCCGTGGATTATGCTTTATGTTTTATGCTTTATGGGCATACAGTGGCTGAGTTATGCTGTGGGCGCATCAGACATTAGCGAACTGAGGCGGACATCCGATTGAAGTCAGTCTGGTGCAGGCATAAAACCCCTCCGATCCGCTCTTTGCCTTTTGTTTGCGGCTACAACCGCATGGGATTTTTTTCCTCCCACGTCCACTTTGGTAATCGATAATAAACAACGCGAGATATGATCACGATCTTGGCCCACTAATATTGTTATTTTGCTAGCAATAGGTATCGACAGGTACTTGGGAAGTATTGTTAGGCTCCTTTTGAGATCGCATCACCAGTAGCTTTGTTTGTTGAGAACTGGGCGTTATTTTTACTGGATGTACTTGTACATAACTACTAAAAGTATTCGTGCAACCAAGACCTATGATAAAATCTACCCTAAATGAGGCAAAAATTTTTAACACACCAAGATCACATTTCGAAATATTTAATGTATGACCAAATACATATAAAAAAATTTGGCATAGTATTTCTCATACACATTATTACTGTTTTATGGAATTGAATCCTAAATTACTATCATTCTATTTACATATCTGTATAAAGAGAATCTCTTTAAATATGCCACCCTTTTAAAAATAAATCGTAATGTTGAATAATTCTCTGTAATATTTATATTAGTAGAGATATTCTTCTTATTTGCATTAACATTGTAATGCATATCATCATTTAAGATAAGGATACTTTAGACATTTTTGTTTTTAGATAAATAACAAAAATTTTATTAATTTAAAAATAAATTGCAAAATATATCCTTCCCATTTCAACCTATTCGGACGAAAGCCAAATATATTCTTAATTAGTAAGAGTTTATTATAATCGCTAGTCGCTACCAAAATTAAATATTTTAATCAAAAGTTGAAACCAAAACGTGGTTTTAAATTTGGAAATCGTATTGCTTCCATTGCACCTACAGCTTTAAGTTTTAAATGGTTATGAAGCCAAAATAATAAGAATTTTGCAATGAATATTTTGTTATATGCATATTTTGCTTGAATTGGAGCTTTAAAATACAAGTATATATGTTTATTAATAAAAATGTATGAAAAGCATTTAAAGGATTTTATGAATCTTTTTAAACATTATTTTACATACACTTCTACTTTTAATTCCACTTCCTTGCATCCTTAGAGGTTGATTTTTTGAATGTTACAATTTTTTTAAATACTATCAGGAATTACATACATATATTTCTAATAACATCTTTATGTTTAAATTTATCTGTAGTTGAACGTGATTTCACACTGTTCTCTCATGACATCATACGTATAGAAGTTAGCTTGAACAAATTTCTTGCTGGAATCTTTTTCCTATAACACTCAAATCGAAAGAAAAAGCAAGTTTTTATAGAACTGAATAGAACTATATGCGAGTATGAAGGTTATAGAAATAAGTAAAAGTGAAAGCGACTATCTCCACTTTTTTCGAGAATTTAACTAAGAACGCCATTTAGCTGTAATTTGTGAGAGCTAGTAGTTTAGAATGTTTAATTTAGTATTTTTAATTGAATCTCTTTGAAGCTTAGACATATGTATGTATGTAAATTCCACAATTTTGATAGGTTTCATGCACATACAAAAGTTCTTTAATGGAAAAAATATTAATTATGTATATCAAAAAAAATCACCTCGAAAGTCGCAGAAAGGATCAGGAATTTAATAACTCAATCCAGACGTCAAGGGGTTCATCTCAACACAATAATTATAGATATCGCGATTAAATCGAAAAATAAGTACTCGATATATGTATATGGCATATGATAGCCATAGGGGGACATATTCGTAATCCCAATAGGTACTGGTAGTACTGTGGACCTTTTTTTGCTTCTTGTATGTATTTTGTTGACGATTTCATGTACAACCAAAAAATGTCATGAAATTTACCTAAATATCTACATTGCATAAACTTCTTCATAAATATAAAAATATTCATTTGATATTTATCAAAATAATCGATTAATCGCCGATTATTCTAAAGAAGAAATAATCAAATTAAATTAATCGATTATTCTACCCATTGGATTAATCATCATCAGTCTCATCTCTATGTATGTACATCTATGACCTATGTACATAAAATCTCAGAGCTGCAAATAATTTGCTGAAACTTAGCGGTCTTTCTTTGCTTAACTTATTTATTGGCGAAAATTCAATATATAAGGTAACACAATTAATGAGATTTTGCTCATCACTTTCTCCTGTGTGCCATGCAATTTAACGACTGTCCAACCAAGTTCCTATGTGCAAGTTCACAACACACATGTTAGACTTTGGCTGCCATTTCCGGACCTTCGTTTTAGGAATATTTTTATTACCCATGGAAAAATAGGTTTTTCATGACATTATTTATTACACAGGGGCCTTAAGATGTGGCAATTGTAATTGTACGAAAAACAAAAGTACCCTATCGACTAATTTTAAAATAGTGTTTTTTCAAGAAACGCACTTAAAGTTTCAGTGCGTCATGGTTAGCCTACGAAAGCTTGTCTAAATCCCACATAACTTCCAATTTTTAACATTAAATGTTTTTGTTATTCGTTAAATTTGGTAATAAAATAACGGTCTTATGTATTCGGTACAAAATGTTAATAAAAATTCAATTGTGCTATTAAATCTAAGAGGAGTGATTCTAGGTCGGATATTCATCATTTTGAATTTCTTTAATCCCAAGAAATTTCTAATATCTGATCTATGCCAATTTATAGCATTTGCTTTTCACTAACAAATAAGATTAGGTATAGTTTATTTTTTTTTTTGACGTTGCGAGTTCAATTCCAACATGAAAAAATTTAGTTTAAAATATAATAATAATACAATACAAAAAATTCACGAAAAGCGCCATATGGGTTTAAGTTAACGAGCGCGCAAAAATATAATTCGATCTTGTTCAGAAATCAAAAAAATATTATTTTGTATTCAAATTGAAAGGAACTATCACCGAATATCAAACATGTAACCGTCTTTTTTCCCAATTCTTTTTACTAATTCACGTTTTTTTACCATTAAGACATACATACATATATCATTAAAAAATAGCCGATTATTTTATGCTAGATAGCGAATGAAGATGCAGATACATACCCTAAATATATTTATTTTGTAATATAATGTACCTACATATTTAGAAATAATAAAAAAAATTTTTTCTCACAACTAATTTATGGTACAGGAATCCAATATTTCTATTTGCAATATGCAACATTAACTTCTAGCAGTAGTGTGTTTTATACAAAAGGTGCCAAACTGCAAACTGTCGAAATGGCTTACTTATGCAAATTAGATCCATTCTCTCGCATAACCGTCATATAATGAGCGATTGCTCACTGCCGTCAGCTGCTATTTGATGAGTGGCTGCTCACGACACCAACGCACTCGTTAATTACAAAAATTTAAGGTATGTGCCACAATCGGATGCCTGACTGCATAGTGCAAGCATAACGACCTCCGCGCAACGCGAAAGCGAAAATTTATCTGCGGGACCAGGTGCCATGTTGAAATTCAAGATCAAATTAAATTATGCCCGGGCACCTCGCGCTCAGTGGATTATCAAAGGACCAATTAAATCATTATACCGTGTCGTGAGTGAGGCCGACTTAATGGCGGTGACATAAGAGAAACAACGGCTCCCGTTCGTGTAAATGACACAAAATCGAGCTGGTTTTGGTGCAACTTGTGCGCTTAATAACATTTTATCCCAAACAAGTTGTTCCCAGCAAATTCGGTTCCCATAATTATTTTCGAGCATTGTAACTACTTACTTACATATACTCGCATAAGCAAGCGGAGCATGCGCCCGTATAAAACTATAGCTAACATAACTATATCTTCTTTTTTTTTTATTTCTTTGCAGTCTTATTCGTCACAAGTCATTTGTGTCTGGTAAGTACAATATGAAATGTTGTGGCATAAAAAGATATATTGACTTAACTGTTCCCACAGGCGCAGAATGGTTATACATATCCACGGCCACCAGACGGCCCTCTAGCCGGACCTAGCACTATAGCTCCTGGTGTAACACCTCCGCTAAGACCTGGAACGGCTGGAGGGTATCCTTCACCCACTGGACCTGGTTTCCCTGGCTCGCCAGGTTTTCCAACAACAACACCCGCATACGGAGGCACTGGGTACCCTGCAGCTGGGCGACCAACTGGTGTCGGTTTCCCTACTGGTCCAGGTGTAGGGGCACCTGGTTTTGGTAGTACACCGGCTGCACCAGGATTTCCAGGCAGACCAGGAGCAACTGGACCAGCAACAGGTTTCCCATCAGCACCTGGAGTTCCAGTACGACCAGGAACAGGACCTGGATTCCCCTCTGGCCCAACTTATCCTTCAGGTTCTAGGCCTGGTTTTCCCACAGGGACTGGTCAATATCCTACAGGGGATGTAGGAGGAGGAGACTATGAAGGTGGCGACTATTCTGCCATTCCTGGAGAACCTGGAGTAGATTATCCAATCTACTCAGATATACCACAGACCTCTTTCGATTGCAATCAACAACAGTGGCCTGGGTATTATGCCGACGTCGAAGCCCAATGCCAGGTATTTCATATTTGCGCCCTAAATCGAACATATGATTTCCTCTGCCCAAACGGAACCATATTTAGTCAGGAGCATCTAGTATGTGTTTGGTGGAATCAATTTGATTGTAGTACTGCTCCATCATTGTACGGGAACAACGCTTTCATCTACGACTACTCTCAAACAGGGCAACCTGTTCAACCAGGTTTTCCAGCTGCCCCAGCTGGACCCGTAGGTATTCCAAGTGGGGGTGCAAGACCACCAACAGGACCAGGATATCCTGGAACTGGAAGACCAACAGGACCAGCTGCTGGTTACCCAGGAACTGGAAGACCAACTAGCCCAGGAGGAGCATATCCAGCTCCTGGAGGACCTCAAGGGCCATCAGTTACATATCCAGGGGCAGTTGGACCACAAGGTCCATCTGCGACATATCCAGGTAGTACGGGTCCACAAGGACCCTCGGTTAGCTATCCTGGTGCTCAAGTACCCACAGGACCAGCAGGTGGCGTTACAGGACCCACTGGACCAACCACTGCATTCCCAGCTAGACCAGGAGCATCAGCACCAGGCTTTCCATCTACTTCTCGTCCCGGTTTTCCCGTTCAAGGAGATACTGCATTCCCTGCTACTCCTCAAACACCCAACAGGGAATATTTGCCACCAAGACGCGCATAGGAATCAATAACCGATCACAAGTACAGAATCTACCGATTAAATTATTTATGAACGACGGCTCTCATTTCAATTGTGTTCAGTGAGAGGAGCTTGGCTGCAAGTTCCCACTGCCCACCACCTTAATTCCTAATTTAAACTATTTTTGCATCTTATCGTCCTTCCCAAAAATATCACCAATCATTCAAGCTTCTAATCGTACTTCTTGGTCTTGCCCTTGTGGAAATATTGTACAAGAACTATTGAAATTTTCAGTATTTCATGTAATTTTAATGTTAGAATCCATAATTTATCCTTATGGCCATGTGTATAAATTTTTATATTTTATATAATTCTAAAGGAAATAAATATTAAACAAAAATAGGCATTTTGCAATCCTAATCCTAACCAATTTTACAGCGATTCTAAAAAAAAAAGCTAATTATCTCAACAGCCAACAAATGAATCAACAGCTTTTAAATTTACCAATTTTTTAATATGTTTTTGTATCTACATTATTTTTCTATGTATCGTAAAACAGTAAGACAGTACCATTGGCAAAGCAGAGACAGAATTCGAACTTTCTCGTGAGCAAGCAATGAAAAGTGCACCATTTTTTATTATATAAGCATTTTGTATGAAATGAGTCATTACTACATATAGGGTGTACAAAAAAAACCAATGTCCAAACAAAACCGAATGACGGGGCGACTCTGGTTTTCGGTATAATTATGGTACTTCTTTGAAATTTAGGAAAATGGTTTTAAATTCGAGCAATTTTTGAAGTGTCAAGGCCAGAAAGTTTGATATTTTTTTATTTTTACATATACATATATACATATGTATCTAAAATAAGATACAATGGCGTTAAAAATGTATGCTTTCTTTTGGTATTATCAGAATTGTGATCAAGTAAATGCATTAAAAAACATCCAAAGAGTAGCCATTTTAACAAGGACTCTTGGAGGTACACGATTTCAAAGATAAATAAAAAAGATCCATGTTACACAAAACACTTATGCTATTAGAAAAAGGAAAACTTTCAAGCTAAGCAAGCCACCACTTAACCCATCTACCCGCCCAAAGAGATAATAATCGGTTATAATTTTACAAAATAATATTTTGCACCATTAAAATTTTTTATTTTAATTTTAATCACAGATTTCATAAATAAGAGCGTTCAATCGGCAAATACTAGCTCGCAGTCTATTTCCCGCCTAGTTTTCGCTTTCACAAAACAAAAGCCTAAAAGAGCGAGAGTAATGAGGGAAACGGTCATACCTATAATAACTATAAATAGGACTCGAAATCCAATTGTAACGCTAGAATATTCATCTTGCTCATCTTCTACATTGTAATTAGTCGTTTGGCCAAAAAACATGACACTTATAAATGCACCTACTGCCTTAGCCGTGAAAAATGTTACAGTCTTCTCTTTCCGGTTTAATATGCTTTTAGTGTGTGCATTGCAACATAAATGCCATAGAAAGCAATCGCCAAGCTTGCTAGCAGTATGCTCTCGAATTAAAAATTTAAATGTTGAAACTTCTGATCTTGTTGCTAGAGGAGCATGAAACACTGCTTCTTTATTATAAATAACAGATAGCCAATTTTGAACAAGAAACATATACTCTGTACGTTTTTCGATGTCCTTCACTCGAACCATTGAACAATACCAGGAAGGGTACCGTCCAGTACCGTCATGGGACAATGTAATCGAAGTTAATTTTCCTAAAAAATTCTTCGTAAACACAGTAAATTCGTATACAGTATTTCGCTGATACAATCTTTGCTCACGACTTCCTGTTAGTAAGTAAACTTCACTGTCATGCTCTTTTCCATGTAATTGAATCGAGACTCGGGCTGTTGTACCTGCATGTGGATAGTTACCAGTGACGACCGTAACTACATACATATACGAATTTTTAACGTCCTTGCTTCCGATGTGAACATTTCTAGAATAATATTTATCCATATAAGCCGCGTATAGTAAGAAAACAGTGAATAGCAGCAAAAATATAACGACGAATGCCAAAAATGTGTAATTCGATACAATTTCGATAATCCCTCTTGGGACAACTAATTGATTTGGTGTTACAACTATTTTAGATGCAAAACTTGATAAGTGATTGCACCTACAGTGCATACGGGTGGTTGTTGTTCCATCGCCAACTACACAATGTCCGTAAGTCCAATTACTTTGTGATAAATTCCATGTCCCACAAGAGTATTCAGTTGTTTTAAATGTAAAATTTACTCGTTCTTCGGATTTGTTATCATTGGGAATGATAGCAATATAAGCAACTGAATCTTCATTTAGCATATTTTGAATTCTATATTTAGATTCATTAGATCCTTGTCGAATAACTGTGTAATCTTTTGACATCATCCAGTACCTTGGCTTTTTTCTCACCATAGCTAAAACTCGAACATCATCATCCAAAAAATTGAAGTCATACACAATTATAGATCCGGCAGAGCATTTTGTAGAGTATAAAGCCAAATCTGAGCTTCTATTAACATATCCAGTTACCTCCTTTTTGACCGAATTATTTCCATTTAAGGACTCAATTTTTTTTATATTCAGATATAGATCAAAATACTTCCCCTCTAAATCAGTATTCATATTCGGATCGAAATTTTTGATATCTTCTTGAAACATATTTACAAATATCACGTTGCTAGAAATTTTAAATTGTTCAGGATACCACCAAAATGGATTGTTTTTAATGATAATTAATTGAATCCCAAGTTTGGGAGAAGGAATCAAATCAAAAATCATTTGAAGGGTTGTACTACTAAAATGTACTTCATTATCCCATTTATCTAATTTTAGATTGCTAACATTATCATGATCTATGGATTCAAACTGAAAATTCATTGAGGAAAAATCGAAATCCATTTTAGGTTCTTCCGGCTCCATATACATCGCAGCAACAGTTCCAAGAGAGTGAAAAATGTGTTGCACACCTACAGAACTTTGGCGCCAATCTTCTATTTGTGCTATGAGACTGAAATCAAGTTCCGGATAGTCAGGATAGTTTTCATAGAAAGGACTTTGTTCTGCCTGAAAATTTTCATATTCATGAACCACGGGAAAGAATTCAATTTCTTCAAACATTCTCTCCACCACTTCACTCAAATCTTTTATAATTTGTTGGTACTCTTCAAGATGCATATCCATTAGTTCACCGTTTCTGGCGCATTTGATGAGCCCTTCTCCAATTAATCTTAACACTTTACCAATGGGAATGACCAGAGAATAATGCATGTCGACAGTACTGGTGACTTCTTTTAGAGCCCAACTAGCTTGTAGAACTGCTTCGTCAGTTGTTACTTGAAATAATGTCATTGTATCAACAATCGTCTTAACTACCTTTTGCTTATTTTCCGCATCTTTCATATCCCGGAGTTGTCTAGAAGCCATCCCAATCAACAGAACTCCACCTACTCTATCCCCCGCTTGAAGAACCTTCGGCAAATTTGTTTCTGCGGAACTAATGTTTGATGCTTCAGTTACTTGAACGTTAACAGACGTTGAAGTACAAGCATGAAGCGAATCACAGATTTTAACATTTATCGATTTTCCAGAACTGAGTCTAGTCTTGATCGATGTTTCTGTAGTACGATAAAGTAATACATCGCCCTGGTAAATGGAGTATATTAAAGGAGAATGAACGTCCTCATATTCCTTAAATTTAATTGTAAATATATCATAGAATTCAACCCCAGATGTAGGCTCACTAACACATTCGCCTTTTTGGGGTGGTACATTCAAATTCAACTCTAAGGCAGCGTAACCGACATGAGATTTCCAATGGACTGTAACTCCGACAACAAATTTATTCGATTCCGGTATTGAATCACCTTTTAAGATAAATCTCTTGCCGGACTGTTTAATTTCACTAGGGTTCGGATTAATTACCCGCCAAGAATACTCTGCATTCTTAAGACATATTTTGCAATCCGCTTTAAGATGTAGTAAATCCTTCTTATTAAAAAACCTTCTTTCACAATTCTTCACGCAAGAAATTCCCAAAAGCAAACGGTACTGCCCTACTATAGTAATCTCCTGCCAAACAATATCTTTCCTTATTGTGGTACTTGCTCCCACTTTCAATGTAAAGTTGATCTTCTCACCAATTGTAAATATGTTACGCGGAATGTATACATCTGATTCTGTAAAATAATTCAATTAGTCTAAAAAAATCTTACGGTTTAATCACAGGGTATACTTTGTCCTATGACTTTATTGCAATATTTTTGCGAGATGTCGGTAGTGCCAGTGCAGCTCCAGGAATAAGTTAACTTCGATTCTGACTGGTCACGCAAATTTACATCTTTGCTCTCTCTACCACTTAGAACAAAATTTGTCATTCCATTAGCTTCCCTGTAGTTACCTCCAGTTATAACAGCCTTAGGTGGGTAAATTAACACATAAATATAGCACTGAAAATAAAAATGTTTTGTGAGATATATTAGTTTAAGAATTCATACAATAGTCTAATAGCAAAATAAGCGAAGAACAACGAAGAAACTATTTTTTAGCTACGAACAAAAGATACGGTTCTTGTAATAAATAAATAGTATTTCATTTTAATACAAAAGAAGAGAGATAATTTTATTTTAAGATTACTCAATTTTTTAAATTTTTGTATCATATGTATTTGAAATCAAAATCAAAGATTTTATATATGTAAGAGAAAATATTGCGAAAGGAAAACAAACGGTTGGTTCTAAGTATGTGAAAACAGTTTTGATTGTAATGTGGATTTATAAATATTATGTAAAAATTCAGGACAATCGATAAAACCGCTCAACGACGCGACACACGCCCCGAAAAGGAGACGGTTGGAGAAGATAAATTAATTTTAAATGATTCTCATAAAATGGCTGAGGCATGAGAAATATAAAACATAGAAAAACTTACCCGAAAATAAGAATCTCCTTTCAGCACTTTATCATTACTTATTTCTGTTACTTTCAAAACAAGCGTATAGTGGTATTGAAAGAAATTGGATCCATCACTAAACATCAGAGTGTGTGGCGGAATATGCAACTCACGGTACGACGCATCCTTGAAAGTGTGCAGCATTTCTATAATAAAAACTCTTATATGCGCTAAATTAAAATCTTCAATAACTACAAGTCGTGGATTGGAGTTTTATTTCAATGCAATGAATATGTTTATTAAAAAATATTTCATTTTGATGCGCCTAAAACAAGGACTCCGTTTAGCTTGAGTTCGAATTTTTCGTTGAATATTAAAAATTTTAAAAATTAGCTTTCATATGGAAAACGCTTCTCTCAGAATCAACTGCATTTGACTACCATATATCATATGTATGTATGTACCGAATTAATTTCCGCTTTTAGTACTTAATTTTACTACCAATTAATTTTAATCGAAAAACTTGAGACTACCGTATATGTATGATTAAGTGCGTAGTGATGGCTTCAAACTTCCACGACTTGTAATTGTAGAAGATTTGACCCAATCCATCGATAGTCTTTAAACTTCCTCCACATATCACGAATAAAACATAACACCGTATTTATCGAATTATTCGCAATAACACTGCGAATAAACGTTGTCAATTAATCAGAAAAATTGAAAGACTTTCGGTGAAACCAAAGGGGTTTTTTAACAATATAATGATAAACATTAATGTTCATTTTGCGCTAAAAGTTTTATCATCTATGTAGATTCTAGAGCACCTTAGAAAAATAACAAGCTACTCGAAGTTAACATCCATCTAAAAAGGTCACAAGCAATATAATAAGTCACAATCCTATAAATTAGTCAGCGACAGAACTATTTCTAAGTTTTTTGAAATTAATATAACTTTACTTCATACATCAAGAGCCATAATTCTAAGTTAGTATTATTTCTCAATACCATGACGTGAATAAATTTTTATATACAGAAAAGTTCATGCGAACACGGCGACAGAATATTCGAAGATATGTGGAGGTATAATCTTACTATTGCTCAAGTAATTCCAGACAGTCCATTGAAATTCCAACAGCGAGTCCGTTCCACAACTTCGTTCAACAACTGGATCAACAATTAAAGACTGATCAATACCCGCACGAAGTGGTGCCCTACACATGGAGCATCTTGAACAGCTTAAACGTGGAAAGCATTTTTTGACTGATTTGTAGGTAAATACGTAGAACATACGGAAAAAATAAAGATGATAATCCTGAGCATCAGACATCGATAAAATGATGGCAGAGGATCCTAGCTGAAAGTTGTTAATTCTCGCAACTATATAGTACCCACTATTAAATGGTATTTCCTCGAGATTTCCAATAGAAAATTTTGAACAAACAGATTTCAAATTTTTCGACTTCGCAAAAAACTTTGGACCTTTCTTGGGAAAGCTAAAAGCATCTATAGCATATCCGCTTTTATAGAGGTCCACGAATATTTCCACATTGCCGAGATCTTTCATCATAATGAGAATAAACTGAGGAGTATTAACGCGAATTATCCGATTGAAGTGTACGTAGACTTCAAGGCCTGACTTCCCCTCAAAACTGCAATTTTGTCCTCCATAGTTAGAGTTGCACTCGCAAAAATAACCACCTACATAACTGATGCATTTTCCACTATTTTTGCAAAAATTTGGTTCACAGTGATTGACTTTTTCGTTGCAACGTTCTCCTGAATAAGCACCTTCAACACACTCGCACTGTTTTGCACCGTTTTCAAAATAGCACAAACCGTGGTTGTTGCAGAAGGAGTTGTCACATTGAGGGCTACGCTGCAACTCCACAATACTTAATAATATGTCCATTAAAAATGAAACAAAAAAAATTCGCGACATTTTGATGGAAAATATGTATAGATTTTTATAATAAAAGTAATAAATACAAAATTATGAACAATTCGATTTGCTTGTTTGTATCTACCAGGGAGTACTAGAATGAATCAGATCAGAACTATAATTTTGAACACTCCCTTGTTAATATGAAACGAACTGGAAAAATTTAAGTGGTTCAGAAACCCATTCCGCAAAACATAATTTTGAAGAATTAATGGAGGAAGGAACTAAATCTATAAAATGTTGGCTTACGAGGTACCCCACAATTTAATTAAGATATTTGTAAGTTTCTTAAGTGGCAGAAACTTAAGAAGGGTATGTTTGGGCGACAAATTTACTGACCCCCTTGAGGTCAAATCCGGTGTCCCACAAGACTCGCTAACGGAACCCAAACTGTATAACTTCTTTTTGCTCGATTTTCCGGATAAAAGAACAACAAATGTGGGCACTTCCATGTCAGAATCAATTTTGTTTTCGGACGATACATTTATTTATGCGAGTAATAAAGATCCCGAAATTGCTCTGAATGACGTTAAAAGACACTATAAAATAGACGATTTCTATAAAACAATATAGATAAGTCAAACCTAATTTGGTTTAGGATGCCTCGGGTAAAGCATACTATGATACCACCAGGAGAAGTAGAATTCTCAAGTTGCAAACAAGACTTTTAGAATGCTCAATCCCTTATTAAGACACCCCAATCTCAACTGGAAGACTAAGTTAATGATATATAAACAGTTAATTAGACCAGTCATTTGATTATGGCTTCCTTATCTGGTTCGCGATTACCCCTACTGCGGCCCTCAGGTTCGAGATATTTGAAAGGAAAATACTAAGATTATGTATTGGGAAACATTTCCAAAATAATACTAAAAGATACTCCAAGAAATTCATTTACGAGGATGCCTCAATAACTCCGTTGATTAAATATATGCTGACAATTAATATTAAAATTCTTGAAAGATTACCTAATTTGAATTAAATTATTTGATCGATGAAAACGCTCTTTGGCCAATTGCACTATTAAACTGCAGCACAAATGATCCCCTCTAAAATGTTGATGACAAGCAATTGATCCCCATCAAATTAAACAAGCGCAGATTTATAATGAGTCAAAATAGATAATAGTATTACAGAACTTCAGTACAAAATATTTTTTAATTCTAAAACAATTAGAATAGGAATACATGATAAATGAAAATGTTAAAAAGAAAAACACAATTGTCATCGGTAGCAATAGTAAAAAATAAAGGACACAAATGTACATTTAGAGAAATTAAAATGCAATCATAAACAAATTAAGAATTTATTACGAAAGTATTGTTAGATAAATCTAACTGTGATTTGATTTGTTAAGTTTTCAACATATTGAACACAACCAAATAAACCTCACAAAAAATGCAATTGAGAATATTCCCTGTCAAAGGAAAGCAAATCATTAGAAAAATCGAAATATTTTGAAGTTTTTGTGGAACAACTAATTGAAACAAAGATAACTGAAATGAGTTTGTTATAATTTTAAGAATTTTATTGAGGAATTTCAATAAGGAGTGTCATTTCAATTGGAATACATTATTATTATTTATTTTTAGGCAAAAAATCGGAATACAAAACATACAGTAGGCGATAAATTTCCAAAGAGGAGATTTCACTTATAATTTGAATAGTAGGCCCCGAATTTTTCATTGGGTTACATCTATTTTGCTAAATAAATTTATTTGCTGCCGCCATACTGAATGTTTGAAAATATTTTATTTTTGCGTGTATTATTTTAAGAAATGGGCCGATTTACATTAGAAGAGTTTGCGAATGTCGTCCTAAATGTGGGTATCATTTTTCGTGTAATAATTTCAAAATACACATTTTCAATTTTTAGGAAAATATGCAACAGAATCTTCACATTTAAAAATTTGACTGCAAAATCACCCGAGCTTTTAGCAGTCATTAAGTCGACATGCCAGAATGGGTTTGTACAAGAACTTGATCATTGCACAAAATATGATATTCACCGCTGAAGATACAAGAGGACATGGCAAGGCCAACTGATATACAACCTTCGACACCTAATTTTCCCTGGCCATTTCTGTGAATAGAAATAGAAGAAAGACTACATCAACTGCACAGCGGACAATTTCTGCTTCATGAGTATTTTTAAGGGAGCCATTCGCGTACTATTGATTGCCTTGCTTTATTGGTACTCCCGAGGATCGAAGATCAAACGAAGAAAGAGAGAATCTCGTAAGAAGCCAGTGGATTCCACAATTAATCCTAAGAGCGACGCAATTTTGGAAAAAAAGCGCTTTCTTCTTTCTGCGTATTCCTTAACAACGCGACGGTTCGATAGGAAATTGCGATTGTTGGAGATCGATGTATCTGTTAAGTATTTGTTAAGTAGCTATATATACTAGCCCAAATTGTATCCACCAAAGTGTTAGTATCTGTGTGATATAGGCCCTAATTCCTTGGCCTTTTGTTCCCCGATTGGCATGGCGAAGAATAATTTTGACAAAAGTCGAAGTTCTTCACGATTAAGTGAAATTTTCAAACACGGCCGGGGTTAATTGGATTTACCAATTCTGATTCGTAGATATGTGAAACCGATAAAATTGGGTAACCAAGAAAACATGGCTTCGAATATAGAAGAAACAAGAAACTTACTTGAAATCAAAAAGATTATAGAACAAAATCTAGAAATTTACAAAAACTCTGAGACTCAGAGTTTTTGTAAATTTCAAGATTTTGTTCTACAATCTTTTTGAAGTTTGGTTGACTACGGAATCATCATGCATTATTTTTATTTCTATATTTATCTACATTATTGAGGAATTTCAGCGAAAGATCCACAGAGCCTAAATTCTCATGCCTGTAAGGTATAGAATTAGGTGAATGTTTCCAGCTATATGCTGAGAAGTGCGTCCTAATTCTATTATTATTATTCTATTATTAAATCAAGAAAATCGTGCCTTTTCTTTCTGTATCCTTGTTGTCATCAAAATCAAAAGTTTTAATACGTCGTTTACTTTTATTGTAAATTTTGAAAAATATATATGTTATCTAAAATCTTAATTGTGTTGAAATTACTAATCATATACCCTAAAAAACGTTTAAAATCCTTGATCCTATCAATTTCCTCCTTGACCTCCATGTATAATAAAAAAGGTAAGTTTTTGTTAACAACTCTTCGGTTTTCAGCTTCATGATCTTGTTAATTTACAACTTCTGGAATACAACAATATTATAAGTCGCGTGAAGGTATGTTATTGATTTAGTATTAACTGACTCGTACCCGGCCCTGCCCGGGCTCAACTATCTGTATAAATAAAGCTAAACTTTAATAAAAATATGACGTTGCGGATTTCAAATTGGCAATTTCAATGCCCAAAATTTGATTTTGGCCCTTCGTTGTGCCGATGTTTTATTTACCTCCATGTGCAAAGTCCTCGTATGGTGGTCTTGCAGTTTATGCATGGCATGTTTTTTTGAAAACTATTTAGGTTTATCATTGTAAAACATTTATCAATTACTTTTTGCGGGGAAGTCCCAAATTGGGGGAAAATGGGTTTAAATCTGCTTATCTACTATAGTATGTACATATAACGAATTCCTTGTTTTGTTGAGGCGTCATATTTGAAAACGTTATCCGATATTTTGAGAATTACTACAAATTGGAGGAAGAATTAATATTACATTTTAAATTGAATGTCCTTATAACACAAATTTTCACTTGAGAGGGTATTCCGCTTTTAACTTTATCAGAGATTTTCTTATAATCAAAATATCACTTTATCTATCAGATTTATCGCTCGCTATCTCGAAATTGAAACATAATGAGAGGAGGGGAGAAGTACTTTGTAAGTATCTTAAGTAGGGCATAGATAGTCAATGTTATTTATTGCAAAATAGACTGTAAATTCATCTTCACTTGGTCTCAAACTAAAATCGGAGCAATATTACGTTCATACGTATGACTTAATTTCATTTAAAGTGGCTTTACGCTAGGAAAATACTTTTTTTCTCAATCTAATTAAATCTGATGTAAACACCGACCTTCGACAAAAAATGACCACTAATATAAAATACTTTAAATCACCAAACACAATGAAGTACATTTATCTGCGATTATCAATATGGAACAATCTCATTAAAGACAGTGGCTCAGCCTTTTGGACTATCCTATTTCCAAAAACTATGGTTAATATTTAAGTTATATTAAGTTTGGGAGAAGGAATCAAATCAAAAATCATTTGAAGGGTAGTACTACTAAAATGTACTTCATTATCCCATTTATCTAATTTTAGATTGCTAACATTATCATGATCTATGGATTCAAACTGAAAATTCATTGAGGAAAAATCTAAATCCATTTTAGGTTCTTCCGGCTCCATATACATCGCAGCAACAGTTCCAAGAGAGTGAAAAATGTGTTGCACACCTACAGAACTTTGGCGTCAATCTTCTATTTGTGCTATGAGACTGAAATCAAGTTCCGGATAGTCAGGATAGTTTTCATAGAAAGGACTTTGTTCTGCCTGAAAATTTTCATATTCATGAACCACGGGAAAGAATTCAATTTCTTCAAACATTTGCTTATTTTCCACATCTTTCATATCCCGGAGTTGTCTAGAAGCCATCCCAATCAAAAGAACTCCACCTACTCTATCCCCCGCTTGAAGAACCTTCGGCAAATTTGTTTCTGCGGAACTAATGTTTGATGCTTCAGTTACTTGAACGTTAACAGACGTTGAAGTACAAGCATGAAGCGAATCACAGATTTTAACATTTATCGATTTTCCAGAACTGAGTCTAGTCTTGATCGATGTTTCTGTAGTACGATAAAGTAATACATCGCCCTGGTAAATGGAGTATATTAAAGGAGAATGAACGTCCTCATATTCCTTAAATTTAATTGTAAATATATCATAGAATTCAACCCCAGCCCAGATGTAGGCTCACTAACACATTCGCCTTTTTGGGGTGGTACATTCAAATTCAACTCTAAGGCAGCGTAACCGACATGAGATTTCCAATGGACTGTAACTCCGACAACAAATTTATTCGATTCCGGTATTGAATCACCTTTTAGGATAAATCTCTTGCCGGACTGTTTAATTTCACTAGGGTTCGGATAAATTACCCGCCAAGAATACTCTGCATTCTTAAGACATATTTTGCAATCCGCTTTAAGATGTAGTAAATCCTTCTTATTAAAAAACCTTCTTTCACAATTCTTCACGCAAGAAATTCCCAAAAGCAAACGGTACTGCCCTACTATAGTAATCTCCTGCCAAGCAATATCTTTCCTTATTGTGGTACTTGCTCCTACTTTCAATGTAAAGTTGATCTTCTCACCAATTTTAAATATGTTACGCGGAATGTATACATCTGATTCTGTAAAATAATTCAATTAGTCTAAAAAAATCTCACGGTTTAATCACAGGGTATACTTTGTCCTATGATTTTATTGCAATATTTTTGCGAGATGTCGCTAGTGCTAGTGCAGCTCCAGGAATAAGTTAACTTCGATTCTGACTGGTCACGCAAATTTACATCTTTGCTCTCTCTACCACTTAGAACAAAATTTGTCATTCCATTAGCTTCCCTGTAGTTACCTCCAGTTATAACAGCCTTAGGTGGGTAAATTAACACATAAATATAGCACTGAAAATAAAAATGTTTTGTGAGATATATTAGTTTAAGAATTCATACAATAGTCTTATAGCAAAATAAGCGAAGAACAACGAAGAAACTATTTTTTAGCTACGAACAAAAGATACGGTTCTTGTAATAAATGGTATTTCATTTTAATACAAAAGAAAAGAGATAATTTTATTTTAAGTTTACCCAATTTTTTAAATTTATTGTATCATATTTGAAATCAAAATCAAAGATTTTACATAATGTAAGAGAAAATATTGCAAAAGGAAAACAAACGGTTGGTTCTAAGTATGTGAAAACAGTTTTGATTGTAATGTGGATTTATAAATATTATGTAAAAATTCAGGACAATCGATAAAACCGCTCAACGACGCGACACACGTCCCGAAAAGGAGACGGTTGGAGAAGATAAATTAATTTTAAATGATTCTCATAAAATGGCTGAGGCATGAGAAATATAAAACATAGAAAAACTTACCCGAAAATAAGAATCTCCTTTCAGCACTTTATCATTACTTATTTCTGTTACTTTCAAAACAAGCGTATAGTGGTATTGAAAGAAATTGGATCCATCACTAAACATCAGAGTGTGTGGCGGAATATGCAACTCACGGTACGACGCATCCTTGAAAGTGTGCAGCATTTCTATAATAAAAACTCTTATATGCGCTAAATTAAAATCTTCAATAACTACAAGTCGTGGATTGGAGTTTTATTTCAATGCAATGAATATGTTTATTAAAAAATATTTCATTTTGATGCGCCTAAAACAAGGACTCCGTTTAGCTTGAGTTCGAATTTTTCGTTGAATATTAAAAATTTTAAAAATTAGCTTTCATATGGAAAACGCTTCTCTCAGAACCAACTGCATTTGACTACCATATATCATATGTATGTATGTACCGAATTAATTTCCGCTTTTAGTACTTAATTCTACTACCAATTAATTTTAATCGAAAAACTTGAGACTACCGTATATGTATGATTAAGTGCGTAGTGGTGGCTTCAAACTTCCACGACTTGTAATTGTAGAAGATTTGACCCAATCCATCGATAGTCTTTAAACTTCCTCCACATATCACGAATAAAACATAACACCGTATTTATCGAATTATTCGCAATAACACTGCGAATAAACGTTGTCAATTAATCAGAAAAATTGAAAGACTTTCGGTGAAACCAAAGGGGTTCTTTAACAATATAATTATAAACATTAATGTTCATTTTCATTTTTCGCTAAAAGTTTTATCATCTATGTAGATTCTAGAGCACCTCAGAAAAAAAAAAGCTGCTCGAAGTTAACACCCATCTAAAAAGGTCACAAGCAATATAATAAGTCACAATCCTATAAATTAGTCAGCGACAGAACTATTTCTAATTTTTTTGAAATTAATATAACTTTACTTCATACATCAAGAGCCATAATTCTAAGTTAGTATTATTTCTCAATACCATGACGTGAATAAATTTTTTACATATACAGAAAAGTTCATGCGAACACGGCGACAGAATATTCGAAGATATGTGGAGGTATAATCTTACTATTGCTCAAGTAATTCCAGACAGTCCATTGAAATTCCAACAGCGAGTCCGTTCCACAACTTCGTTCAACAACTGGATCAACAATTAAAGACTGATCAATACCCGCACGAAGTGGTGCCCTACACATGGAGCATCTTGAACAGCTTAAACGTGGAAAGCATTTTTTGACTGATTTGTAGGTAAATACGTAGAACATACGGAAAAAATAAAGATGATAATCCTGAGCATCAGACATCGATAAAATGATGGCAGAGGATCCTAGCTGAAAGTTGTTAATTCTCGCAACTATATAGTACCCACTATTAAATGGTATTTCCTCGAGATTTCCAATAGAAAATTTTGAACAAACAGATTTCAAATTTTTCGACTTCGCAAAAAACTTTGGACCTTTCTTGGGAAAGCTAAAAGCATCTATAGCATATCCGCTTTTATAGAGGTCCACGAATATTTCCACATTGCCGAGATCTTTCATCATAATGAGAATAAACTGAGGAGTATTAACGCGAATTATCCGATTGAAGTGTACGTAGACTTCAAGGCCTGACTTCCCCTCAAAACTGCAATTTTGTCCTCCATAGTTAGAGTTGCACTCGCAAAAATAACCACCTACATAACTGATGCATTTTCCACTATTTTTGCAAAAATTTGGTTCACAGTGATTGACTTTTTCGTTGCAACGTTCTCCTGAATAAGCACCTTCAACACACTCGCACTGTTTTGCACCGTTTTCAAAATAGCACAAACCGTGGTTGTTGCAGAAGGAGTTGTCACATTGAGGGCTACGCTGCAACTCCACAATACTTAATAATATGTCCATTAAAAATGAAACAAAAAAAATTCGCGACATTTTGATGGAAAATATGTATAGATTTTTATAATAAAAGTAATAAATACAAAATTATGAACAATTCGATTTGCTTGTTTGTATCTACCAGGGAGTACTAGAATGAATCAGATCAGAACTATAATTTTGAACACTCCCTTGTTAATATGAAACGAACTGGAAAAATTTAAGTGGTTCAGAAACCCATTCCGCAAAACATAATTTTGAAGAATTAATGGAGGAAGGAACTAAATCTATAAAATGTTGGCTTACGAGGTACCCCACAATTTAATTAAGATATTTGTAAGTTTCTTAAGTGGCAGAAACTTAAGAAGGGTATGTTTGGGCGACAAATTTACTGACCCCCTTGAGGTCAAATCCGGTGTCCCACAAGACTCGCTAACGGAACCCAAACTGTATAACTTCTTTTTGCTCGATTTTCCGGATAAAAGAACAACAAATGTGGGCACTTCCATGTCAGAATCAATTTTGTTTTCGGACGATACATTTATTTATGCGAGTAATAAAGATCCCGAAATTGCTCTGAATGACGTTAAAAGACACTATAAAATAGACGATTTCTATAAAACAATATAGATAAGTCAAACCTAATTTGGTTTAGGATGCCTCGGGTAAAGCATACTATGATACCACCAGGAGAAGTAGAATTCTCAAGTTGCAAACAAGACTTTTAGAATGCTCAATCCCTTATTAAGACACCCCAATCTCAACTGGAAGACTAAGTTAATGATATATAAACAGTTAATTAGACCAGTCATTTGATTATGGCTTCCTTATCTGGTTCGCGATTACCCCTACTGCGGCCCTCAGGTTCGAGATATTTGAAAGGAAAATACTAAGATTATGTATTGGGAAACATTTCCAAAATAATACTAAAAGATACTCCAAGAAATTCATTTACGAGGATGCCTCAATAACTCCGTTGATTAAATATATGCTGACAATTAATATTAAAATTCTTGAAAGATTACCTAATTTGAATTAAATTATTTGATCGATGAAAACGCTCTTTGGCCAATTGCACTATTAAACTGCAGCACAAATGATCCCCTCTAAAATGTTGATGACAAGCAATTGATCCCCATCAAATTAAACAAGCGCAGATTTATAATGAGTCAAAATAGATAATAGTATTACAGAACTTCAGTACAAAATATTTTTTAATTCTAAAACAATTAGAATAGGAATACATGATAAATGAAAATGTTAAAAAGAAAAACACAATTGTCATCGGTAGCAATAGTAAAAAATAAAGGACACAAATGTACATTTAGAGAAATTAAAATGCAATCATAAACAAATTAAGAATTTATTACGAAAGTATTGTTAGATAAATCTAACTGTGATTTGATTTGTTAAGTTTTCAACATATTGAACACAACCAAATAAACCTCACAAAAAATGCAATTGAGAATATTCCCTGTCAAAGGAAAGCAAATCATTAGAAAAATCGAAATATTTTGAAGTTTTTGTGGAACAACTAATTGAAACAAAGATAACTGAAATGAGTTTGTTATAATTTTAAGAATTTTATTGAGGAATTTCAATAAGGAGTGTCATTTCAATTGGAATACATTATTATTATTTATTTTTAGGCAAAAAATCGGAATACAAAACATACAGTAGGCGATAAATTTCCAAAGAGGAGATTTCACTTATAATTTGAATAGTAGGCCCCGAATTTTTCATTGGGTTACATCTATTTTGCTAAATAAATTTATTTGCTGCCGCCATACTGAATGTTTGAAAATATTTTATTTTTGCGTGTATTATTTTAAGAAATGGGCCGATTTACATTAGAAGAGTTTGCGAATGTCGTCCTAAATGTGGGTATCATTTTTCGTGTAATAATTTCAAAATACACATTTTCAATTTTTAGGAAAATATGCAACAGAATCTTCACATTTAAAAATTTGACTGCAAAATCACCCGAGCTTTTAGCAGTCATTAAGTCGACATGCCAGAATGGGTTTGTACAAGAACTCGATCATTGCACAAATATAATATTCACCGCTGAAGATACAAGAGGACATGGCAAGGCCAACTGATATACAACCTTCGACACCTAATTTTCCCTGGCCATTTCTGTGAATAGAAATGTCCGAAGACTACATCAACTGCACAGCGGACAATTTCTGCTTCATGAGTATTTTTAAGGGAGCCATTCGCGTACTATTGATTGCCTTGCTTTATGGGTTCTCCCGAGGATCGAAGATCAAACGAAGATAGAGAGAATCTCGTAAGAAGCCAGTGGATTTCACAATTAATCCTGAGAACGACGCAATTTTGGAAAGAAAGCGCCTCCTTGCACTTTCTGCGTATTCCTTAAGAACACAACATTTCGATAGTAAATTCTATTGTTTCAGCATCGTACAACCTTGGTAATAATTTTATTAAAATTATTACCGGGGTTGTACGATGCTCCAACAATCGCAATTTCCTCTCGGAATGTTGTGTTCTTAAGGAATACGTAGACTGGAGCGACATTACACAAACGTACTTCTACATAGCTGCAAAACGCGGTTCCAAAAGTTAATGTTTGATGTATTAGAAATTACTTTAATAAAGAATATTTTTAATTGTTGATAAAATAGTTTAGTAATTTTAAACACATTTATTTATATGACCTTTAGTGAAGGTTATAATATTTTTCTCTTTCACATTACACTTTATTACTCAATATTATTTGGCATTATTCATGATGGCGAGTATTGATGAGTAAATATTGAGCAAGGGATGCAAAAAGGAAATTTAAAAAAATCCAAAAATCCGACTTCGTAAAAAATGAACTTTAAATATAACTGAGAGGAAAAAAACAAGTCCAGTGGTCATTCAGAAATTCACTTATCAGTTTTCTTACTCGTTTACCCTCCGACACTACTAATACTTTGAAAATAAGGGTTTCTAGACGCCGCTGTAGCGGTTCCTTACTTATTTTAAATTCCAAGTTCTGGACATTTATAATTCGCGTTAGAAAATAATAGTTTTTTGGAAAGCACATCAGGATAGTAGATTTTTGGTGTGATTTGGATTTTGCTGCGTTGAGTATACAGTGGCGGACAATAAAATAGGTGTGACATAGAAAATGCATATAATTAACTGAATGTGTTATATGAAATCAAAAACTTTTATCTTTTGCAATTTATTAACAATGTTTAACTAAAACAAAAGCGGATTCTACAAAGAAACAATATAACAAATTAATATTTTTTAAAATTATTAACTATTTACATATTTAAAGGCGGTCAATAAAATAGGTGTAATTCCCTAATTACATTTTAAATCAAAATTAAACGGAAATTCAGTTCAGTTTTTTAATAAATGTTTACAATATACTAATATTTAGTAGTACAGCCCTTGTTTTTCTAAACAGCAGCGCAACTTTTGGGCATTGAGTCAACTAATCTTTGACACATTTGCACAGGGATACTATTCCATGCACACTGTATACTGCCTCCCACAATGCTCTTTTATTTTTTAGTTTAGTGCCACCTATGCTGTCCTTTACATACTCCCAAAGGTCCTCGAAAGGATTAAGGTCGGGCGACTGAGCAGGCCAATCTAGGACCCTCACGTTATTCCTATCGAACCATTGCTTGGCGTGATTGAAAGTATGTTTTGGGACCTTATCTTGTTGACACATCCATACAAGTGGCATATTTTCCTCCACATAAGGGAGCATTATATTCTCCAGGATGTCGACATAAGAATACTGGGTCATTGTATCCGTTATCCAAAATATGGGGGGAACATACGACAGAGGAAACACTTCGCCACATTTCATAAAGATTGGGTCGGTCCAGAATTGGGAAAAAAATGGCGAAACATCCTCTGAAGTAACCAGACCGAGACCAAGATTAACTTGTTCGGCTCTGACGGCAAAAGGTATTTACGAAGGCCACTAAATCAAGAATTTGTCTCCCGTTACACACTGAAATTGAAATCCGTAAAACATGGTGGTGGCAGCATAATGGTGTGGGCATGTTTTCCATGATACGGTGTAAGCCCCATATTTTGGATAACGGATACAATGACCCAGTATTCTTATGTCGACATCCTGGAGAATGTAATGCTCCCTTATGTGGAGGAAAATATGCCACTTGTATGGGTGTGTCAACAAGATAAGGTCCCAAAACATACTTTCAATCACGCCAAGCAATGGTTCGATAGGAATAACGTGAGGGACCCTAGATTGGCCTGCTCAGTCGCCCGACCTTAATCCTTTCGAGGACCTTTGGGAGTATGTAAAGGACAGCATAGGTGGCACTAAACTAAAAAATAAAAGAGCATTGTGGGAGGCAGTATACAGTGTGCATGGAATAGTATCCCTGTGCAAATGTGTCAAAGATTAGTTGACTCAATGCCCAAAAGTTGCGCTGCTGTTTAGAAAAACAAGGGCTGTACTACTAAATATTAGTATATTGTAAACATTTATTAAAAAACTGAACTGAATTTCCGTTTAATTTTGATTTAAAATGTAATTAGGGAATTACACCTATTTTATTGACCGCCTTTAAATATGTAAATAGTTAATAATTTTAAAAAATATTAATTTGTTATATTGTTTCTTTGTAGAATCCGCTTTTGTTTTAGTTAAACATTGTTAATAAATTGCAAAAGATAAAAGTTTTTGATTTCATATAACACATTCAGTTAATTATATGCATTTTCTATGTCACACCTATTTTATTGTCCGCCACTGTATCAAAAGATAAAAATAAAATAGTAATGTGCAGTGGAACAGACCCACAAGTAAATTTTAAATTGGCTGCCATTTTGTTTGTTTGTAGGTTGGATCAGATCCGTAGTTCAACCTACACAGACATTTTTGGGGGCAAAGGAAAATTTTCACGTCTGAAAAAATGTTATACTAACGCGAAAAGTTGCTTATTATATTATCAAGAGTGCTATTATAATAAACTAGTTTTATTACTATATTATTTCATATAATTTTTTATTACTTAATGGGTTTCGTACATTGCATTTCCTACTGCCCCTACCGAAAATTTTCTTTTTACTGCTCCTATGGCTTATTGTTTCAGCATTAGTTTGCACTGACACATTTTAAGAAATTGCCCCAAAAATGTTTCGTGTGTTCCGTTCCAGTTAGTTTCATCTTCAAAGGTTTGGAATAAATATATATTTACATGAACAGGACATAGTAAACCTTGTTTCATCAGTTAAAATATTGAGGTAACCGTCACGACAAAAAAAATACTCGAAATTTATTATGTTTTGACTTTTTTACCATATACTAAATTAAATTTTCCGTATCAAATTCTCATGTCGTGAAAATTTGTATTCCAGTTGAAGAAATTACCCACTGCTGAACACCCAAAACGTAACTTTTGGACATATTGAAGAATTTTTAATTGCAAGAAAGATGTCAAGCGTATTTCCAAATGGAGGAGGAAATGGTCCCAGACCTCTGAAGGAGTTTCTAACAACTCAAAATTTTAAGAAACCCGATAGTGTTAACACATTGACAACACGATTTTTGAGAAATATGAGGCATTTCCAAAACAACTACATCTTTGTTGTCATCATCTTAATGACGTACGCATTGGTGACCTCACCACCGATCCTGTACGTCCTCGTAGGACTCTTGTTTTTGTACTATTTAATCAAACAGTTCCAGAGGCCCTTCACCGTGTTTGATACGGAAATTACTACGGAATATCAAACAATTTTCATAAATTTTATCGGCGGGTTTTCCCTCTATTATTTGGGAGGTATTGCGGTTTTTCTGTGGGGCATGGGGATTTCAGTTCTTTTCGTCCTTATTCACGCCGCTTTTTACGATATCGACGCTATTGAGCCCAGCGTAATCCAGGAGGTTGAGGAAGAGACAACAGAACTTGATAAATGAATTCTTTTTAATTAGCAATAGTTTAATGCAATTGTTAAATTTCTTTAGTTTATACAATGATTTTAATTTCAAAATAATAAAAGCACTATCAAATATATTTATGTGGATGTTACTAATGAATTTTGAATTTAAGGTTAATATAAAAGTTTAAATTTAATATTAAAATACATTTTATTTTTTTACTTACAGGTAAGATATCATTCCTTCAATAATCCATATTTTTTGTAAGTATACTTACATATATGTAATATGTATGAAGCACTTTTATTCTATAGTTTTCAAAAGTAATCCATATTTTATTAAAGTCATAAATCTCATATTACAATTTCTTTTCCAAAAAGAACTGCTAAAAAACTGCTATGCTTTGGATCGGTTTTGATGAAAAATTTTTTAAGAAACTCTCCCTTCGTGTTTTGAAGAAGATATTTAACATTCAATTTAATGTTGTTTAGGGTTTTTTTCTTTTGGAATTCCAGGATAAAGCTAGCAACCACTAATAACAAGAGCGCCCGATAAAACATTTAGAGAAAAAAGTGGAATTAACTAAAGGTTTTTTAAGAAAAAGAATTAACTAAAGGTTTTTTAAGAAAAAATACGCTTAAGAGCTAAATAGGAAGTTTAGGCCCCTCATTCAAAAAATTATATTAACGAGAATGATCTACTGATGTATGATACTTATAGTCACTGCTAATAGTATTCGATCAGAATAGAACATCCATTTTAAATAAAAATTTACTTCTTCTTCTTCTGCCACAACATAACCATGTCGTAGTTAACTACCAGTCGTTGAAAAAATAGTTTAGTTTCTTAAACCGCTTGTCCTATTTTGTCCCAGCCCGCGTATTTATAGGATCAGACGAAAAACCAAGTCAGTCCTATGTATAACATTATCTTTTTGGCTCGCAAACCATTTTCGCATAGATCGGGAAACATAAATTCTTGCAAATTCCTTTTGTTTTGGGAAACTAGATTTTCTTCAAAATAACAGTCAAGAATTCTCCTGATATTCCAAACTGCTCATTCCGGTGGATGAAAATAGAAGTCTTAAGTACCGATCTTATTACACGCTTTAAACACTCCGCATCCCATACTACTAACAATCTTCCGCCGAAATTGGATTTTATAGAACGGTTCCTCTTCTTTGTTAATTTCTATATTTACAGGAGACCTTTTCTAACGAAAAGAAGTTAAAAGGGTCAAACGATTTTGCAAATACTGGCGGAATCTAAAGATAGATCCACATTGCTTTTAAAAACTATTTAGAAACATCATGTGGCCCATGATATATACGTCGGTAGTAAACATTACGCGATTTTATTCTGCTTTTGACCCTGTATAAGTAATTTTATTTTTCGAATTGTACTGGCGTTGTAATAACAAAACGAATATATCGGTAAAGGTCAATGATTGGAACTTTTCAATTGATCGCCTATACATCCGCAACTATTTTGATTGTTTTATCGCTCATCTTTGTCATGATGTTTGGAATTAATTACGGCTACATAAAAGGTCTTACTTGGATATCTGTATTTATAATTTTTACCGTCAAACGACATGTTTTATTGGACAATTTTTTTGCACTTGTCTATTCCTTGAGGGATATTTATAAAAACAGGATACCACCGAAAGATGCTTTATTTGATGACGAAATCGCTACAACCGAGCAGCACGAACTTAATATTTCGAAAAGACGTGTAGATATGATGATGGAGAAACTATGGAATAGACGCTATATATATGATGAACAATCTGAAAGTGAAAAGCAAGAGCGTGAAAAACTCAATATCTACTATAATAGCATCTATCAAGATTTTTTTATGTTTTTCTTCTACATGATTGCGCTTCTTCTCATTGTGCTTGGCTCTAGGAATACATTAGCTTATTACAGTACGATGAATGTTAAGGAGCTAGTGAGTTCATATAAATTCGGTTATAACATAAGAAGAGTTCAAACCGATGAACAAGTTTACTCCTATATTAAGAATCTTGTGCGAAACACTAACAGAGCAACAGATATTAACGGCCAAAATATTACAAATGAATTTGGTTGGGTAAGTGGAGAGATAGGCAAAATCCTTGGCGTAATACAGTTACGGCAACACAGAACGCCTCTAAACCAATGCTCCAATGGGCAGTTAAGGACAAACTGTGTAGGAGCATTCCACTCACTTGGAAGGGACACAGAATCTTACACCCAGGGATGGAAGCCAAAAGTTGACTGGTTTTACAAAGGCCAATTCTGGAGGATAACCAGACCGTGGATATACACAGATGGCATTGAATCAAGATCAATGCCATATTTCGGAGATATGGGCTTCTACGTAGGCGGAGGCTATATAGCCGAATTGGGAAGAACTTATAACAACAGCCGGACTATTTTAAGATATCTGAAGAAAAATCAATGGCTTGATAGACGAACTGCTGTGCTGTTCATTGAGTTCACACTATACAATGCTGATGCAAATCTATTTAACATCGTTAGTATTGTGCTGGAGAAAACACCACAGGGCATATTTAAATCAGTCGTTAAGATTTTATCCCTACAGCTCCTGCTAATACTGGAGAATCTGCGTTGGCAGGTAAAACTTATTTTCGTATTCTTTTTAGTTCTTACCACGATATTCTTCTATCGGCTATCAGTAACTGTATGGAATGCTAAATTCAAATTATTTATTTCAAAACCTTGGAATGTAGTTGATTTAATATTAATCATTATAACTATCATTACGCTCGCTCTATTCTTTGTGCGAAACAATTACGTAATTGGACTTATCCAAGAATTGAAGAACAAAAAAAAAAATGATTTTGTGAGCTTTCAATTTGCTGCTTGGTACGATGCATTGCTTGTATGGATTTCGGCCTTTCTCGTCCTTTTAGCAACCATCAGATTATGGAAAATACTTAATTTTGCCAAAATGTTTCGGGTTTTGGCCAGCAGCCTTTGGCAAGCCACCGTTCCTCTAATTATGTCCTTCATATTAGTACTTGTACTCATAGTTGGGCTATCGATTTGCCTAACTATTATAAACGGAGGAACCCAAACGTTTCAATATTTAGAAGAATCACTTATTTCCGTGATGTCCTTCTCCATTGGCTTCGGTGTAGGCATTGACACTGAGAGTTTATTTGTGGGTGGAAAAATTCTAGGAATCTTACTATTTACAATTGGATTCATTTCAATCTGTATAATTGCTATATTCTTCTTTGCGACTACTATATGTTATCATTTTTCCAAGGAGAAAGATTATGTAGAAAAGCACGCAATGCCATTGTACTCGTTTTGGACTTTCCTTAAAGAAGAGTTTAAAATCAAACCTAAATCACGCAGGACTGGCTGTAGGTTGGATGTTCCTTTTAATAACAAGAAGAAATTAAACTTTGCAAAACAATTTTCAACTCAACGATGTGGAGGAGATTATACTGCTAGCAAGGCTAAGCTTATTAATGAGGCAATAGACGCCCAAATTGACTATCTTAATAAATATATTGACAAACTTTTACACGAATCAGGAGGGATGAGTGCTCAAAAATAAAAAATAAAAGTTTGAATTCAATAAATTTTAATTTTAAAATCTTAGTGATCTTCTTCATTGGGCCCCGGGCAATTCTTCATAAGATCGTCAACATCATGGTATTGCACACCACACCAGTGGCAATAGTTGTACGAAGTGCGAAGGTATAATGAGAGCAATTCCAACATTTCCGCAGGCTAAAAAAAGTTATTTCTTACTGTCACATATATTTAATCACTGTCTCTGGCAGAAATATTTTTTTTCTTTTTTTCATAATTCAACAAAATAATTTCATAAATCTTTTAGAAAAACTTGTTCATCCATCTATTGTTACAATAAATTCTAAAATCATTACTATTTTGGTTTTATACTTTGTTTTAGTATCTTTCAATTGTAACTTTGCAACATTTAACAATTATGGGATAGTTGATAGTTGCTCAGTACTGATATGTTTATTGTAAAGCACCCAATTGCACTATTCAACATATATTGGGGCACTTAACTCGACTGAGTATTCATACAATGAATATTTTCTTGTCGTACCAAAGATTATATAAAGTAAAAGATGCAAAATGATGCAATTTTTAGCTTTTTAACAAAATCTTTCTTCCAGTTCTAATTGATAACATATATACCTCATATTGTTGCTGTTCCTCCTCCACAACTTCTTTTGTAATCTGGGCATCATCGTCCTCCTCCTCTGGTTTTAGTCGTTCTGGCCAAAACCATGGCATTTCCGGGACTTCTACGTTTTCTCTCGAATCAAGTTGCTCACAAGTTATTTGCAGACGCCTTGAAAACATAACAAATTTTATTTTGCTCAGGTAGTTAGTTCAACAGTGACTCACCTT
The DNA here is from genome assembly GCA_933228815.1 of Machimus atricapillus. Taxonomy (NCBI): domain Eukaryota; kingdom Metazoa; phylum Arthropoda; class Insecta; order Diptera; family Asilidae; genus Machimus; species Machimus atricapillus. The sequence continues at coordinate 14,027,294 of OW121785.1, forward strand.
AGCGCTTTTTCAATAAAATTATCTTTTGCTTTCTGCATCATGCGCTGCCTGTGCTCCTCCACAGTGATTTTCGGTATCTTGGCTTTCTCCAGTAACTTTTTCCTGCGAAGTTCTTGCTTTTTCTCTGCCAGCTCTCGAACAGCAGCCTCCCTGCCCAAACCTGACCGATCGGACTTCATCGCTATAGAAATGGGTTCTACAATTCCGCTGGATGTTTTCCCAAGCGCCTGTCCCTGTTTGTAGCCCATTTTCGCCAGTAGGGCGAAGCCTTTATTTTCTTGGGGCAATGCACTGCTCAGACCTTCTTGGAGCCGTTCCTTGGCGTTTGGCTTGCATTTTTTGTTATCCTCATCCTTCTTCGCTTTTTTTGCTTCCAATTCAATATCCCGCTGTCGCTTTCTATCATGAATTAAGCCTGGTCGCACATCCTTTTGGACACTGAAATATTTTTGCTCCTGTTCAAAACATTTACGTTTCTTTCAAAATTACCATTGAGACAGAAATCTGTCTGACATGTAGTCCTCCTCCCCATCTGAAGCCATTCAATATTTAAAGTCCTGAGTATAAATAAATATGAACTACAAAATCAAAACATTTTCACAATCCTTCGCACAATGAAAAAAGCACAAACAAGAACTGACAAGTTCGCACAATTCTCAAACGAAATATTTGACAGCATTTCATTCCCACGGTTCATTCCACAATGACTAAACTTCGAAATTCGAAAACTCGTGAGTTTTCTGAACACTGCAGACATGTGCTTGGCTTGTGTGTTGTCAAGATGACAGCTAATTTTTAGCATGCTGAGTGAATGTCGGCATTTTGTTTAAATCGCCAAAAATTAATTAATTTAATTGACAAAAGTGCACAGCATAACGAATTATAAAAATGGTTGTGGTATGTATATATTTATTTTCGCGCAGCTTGACCTTAAATGCGGTCTTTCATATTTCAAAACTAAACGTTCTCTTTACCTTGCAGAAAAAAATGAAAATAAGTTCTGTGAAAAGATCGCAGCATCTCAAACATAAAAAGAAGATAAAGAAACCCCAAAAAAACCAGCAACAGAGTTCTGATAGCAAATTGTTAAATCAACAGAAAGGTACTAGAAACCCCAAAAAGACCAAACTAAAGAAAAAAACTGAAAAGAAAATCCACGTTGAAAATAATGAAGAAGATGAAGATATTGTGGAGAATGTATTAGATATAATGGATGAAGATGATTTGGAGGAGTTTGGCATTAATGAAAGGCAAAATAGAAAACGAAAATATAATGAAGTACCAGACGATCAGAATGCGAAAAGATTCGAAAAGGAGTACACCAAACAGTCCCGGAAGGAAGAAAACAGACTTGTCGTTGACCTTTTGCCTATTAAAAGCAAGGACGGGGAGATCATTACTCGATCAGCGAAAGTCGATTACAAGCCGAAAGTGGCAAAGAAAATTGTTGAAACGGAGGATCAAGCTGATCAAGAACAGGTCACTGAATATGAGGACTCAGATGATGATGTAGTTCGTGGGGTGGATGCACAAGGAAATGTAGCGAAGAAAGTTATATCCATGACCGATTTGCTTATAAGACGGCAGCAAGAGATTGAAAAGCAAAAATACAGAATTGGTATAATCTGTTCCGGTATTCTGGAAAAACCAGAAGATAAAATGAAAAATTTTTCCGCTCTATTCGATCTAATGGAGGAGTGCAACGAAACAGGATCTCCAAATTTGCAATCCGTGCGAAAGATAAGCATGATGTCTATTGCGGAAGTATTTAAGGACATCCTTCCTGAATATAGGGTCGGTCAGGTGGACACTAAAATGACTACAGTGCGCAAAAATACTCTCGCCCGAGTCACATATGAAACTGCACTTCTGCAGCAGTTTAAAAAATATTTGCAGAAACTAGAAAAGATCACTACTTTAGTGACTAAAAAAGGAGCTGGTTTTAAGACACCGCATAATATAAAATTAGCCGAAGTGGCAGTAAATTGTATGTGCGATCTTCTAGTAGCCCATCCTTATTTTAACTACGTTCAAAACATTGCTCAGCTCCTCGTCTACATGTTGAATTGTCGATTTTCAGCAATGCGAGAGAGTGTCAACAGGTGTTTCCAAACAATTTTCAAAACAGACAGTAAACTGGATATGACTCTGTTCATAGTGCGTCGTATCAATCACTTGTTAAAATCAAATTCAAATACGGTTCATGTCGAAGTCATATCTTGTTTTATGGCTTTGAAAATCAAAAATGTAAATTTGGATGCAGAAAAGGAGAACGAACTTAAGCAGAAGAAGTTAGAATCACACCGTCAACGCCTACTAAGCTTATCGAAAAAGGAAAAGAAAAGAAGGAAAAAGTTAGCAGAGCTCAATAAGGAGTTGCAAGAGACAAAAGCGGAAGAAAATAAGCAGTCCAAGAACTATAAGCTAACTGAGATCATTAAGATGGTTTTTACAGTTTTCTTCAGAATTTTAAAGAATGATCCGGGTTCCAAACTTCTTGGTGCATGTCTGGAGGGTCTGGCAGAGTAAGACATATTAAATATTATTAATCAAATTTGTTAACTCAAATCTTAACCAACCAAAAAAATTTCAAATTTTCGGTAGAATACATTAAAAAGGTATTAATGTCTATGAAGGGCTACTTTATGTATGGTCCGACATGCACTTGTCTAGATATTTATTTATTTTTTATTACAAATCAAAAAGTTGAAAGAAATTCCATATTCAATTAAGTTATTTTCAGGTTTGCACATGTTATAAACTTGGAATTTTTCTCTGACCTCGTCGAAGTGTTAAACGGTTTGTTGGAAACTACCGAACTGGGATATAGAGAGCAGCTACACTGCATCCAGACGATATTTGTAATTCTCTCAGGCCAGGGGGAAGTTCTTAACATTGACCCTATTCGATTTTATACGCATCTTTACAAAAATCTACTTGTCGTAAATGCAGGAAAAAATCACGAAGATTTTATCATCATCATAAAAACCCTAAATGAAGTTCTATTAAAGCGCCGGAAGAACATCACCCAGCAGAGATTGTTGGCGTTCACGAAGCGCGTTTTAACACTCTCCCTACAATTACTGCACAATGGAGCGCTAGCTGGATTAGGGGTACTAAAGAATATTATGCAACATACAAGCGCCCTTGATGTTATACTGGACTCAGACACTAGCTTTGGATCGGGCAGATATGACCCAGAGCTCGAAGATCCGGAATATTGTAATGCAAGTTGTACAGCACTCTACGAGCTCACAATTCTGCTCCGACACTATCACCCAACAGTCAGAAAAATGGCTGTGCATATTGCTTCTGGCATTCCAACCTCTGGGGACGGATCTCTGCCAATTGAAATAGGAAAATTGTAAGATGAAAGTATGATAAAGTTTTATTTGGTTTTAATTTTATTTCTCATAGATCCCCTGAAGAATTGTATACACAGTATGATAGCTCACAGATGTCCTTTAATCCTCCTATTTCTGTTCCAAGAACGTGCGAGCCGAAAATAAAAAGAGGAGAGTTTTTCTTCTTGGATCCAACATTTAAAGACGCTTGTAATATGAAAATTCAATCAACAGTAGGAGAATCAACGTATCTTGATTTTCGCGAAGAAATTTTTAAAAATATAGGACATAAGTAAACTCTTTAAATCTTGCTTAATAGTTTTATTTTTTTCTAAATTTTAAACTTGGTTCTAAATGAGACTGATCAAATAATCGTTATTTTTCGTTGATTCTAAGATTACAAAACCCTGCCTGATGTCTTCCAAAATTTGTTTCCTCTTCATGTTTAGGTCAGCAGCAATAGCACGAATGTCTGGAGCAATTTTTTTGCTAGATAATTCTTTAATTACTGCTCCCACCCGTTTGCGTAGTAATAAATCTACTTTATGCAGCTCGGATTGTTCAACAGCTGCAACCAAAGGTTTCTCTTTGTTTTCAGTGGTGTATTCAAAGCATTCGTCTAAAAAAAATTCAAATTGGGAAATATTACATTCGCTATTTTTTATGACGAATACTCTATCCTCCCACTTATGCTTCTCAGACGGAGGTTCTAGATAGCAACTCATTTTGATTACAACATCTGTGGGAACTTTATCTTGTCTTTGGGAATTTCGCTCTATAGCTAAATGAAGTGGAAAAGCAAAGTATATTTGGCAAAAGGAAGTTTTTAACTCTTTAGATAGTTTGTAATAATCGTACCGCATGCTCCGATAGAAATTATTATCATCTATAAGTATCAGTAATTTTTTCGAACTCTCTATAAATTTCGACGATTCTTGAAATAAGCTACCATGTCGCAATCCTGTCCTAATACAAGAGATTAACTTCCTGACGTTGCTTAAAACATCTCTCCTCTGGAGCTTAAACGATTGGTGCATTTCAAAATCAATATTTACAAAGTTATCGTAACATACATGGACTATACTAAAAGACAGCTTTTTATGTAGGAGCTGTTTACAAAATGTTGTTTTTCCTGCACCAGGAAGACCAATTAAGACGGCCAAGCAAATTTTTATCATTTTACACAACACATTTAAGAGTCTAAAAAGAACAGAATTAAGTTCATATACTATCTACTGCTGCTAAGGATTTCCGGAGTACGAGTTTCGTTCTCGGCCAAAACAGGGAGCTGTTCTTGAGACTTGATTGCTGCCTCCTTTGACTGTGCTTCCAACTCTGCCATGCGGCGCACGTTTATCGCCGTTTGCACTTCGACATAGACGCCCATCATTCGCTGGCTTACATTAGCATACTTTTTCACGCACCGATCCACACATTCTTCCTAAAAGTTGTTAAATATTGATTAAAATGATACAAGTAAATATTGGTATCGACATTACCTCTCCAGGTGATATGCTCCTGGTGAAGAAATCGTCAACACAGCTCTTAAAACAAAGCTCTGTGATTTTGTTATACAATTGAAGAAAATCTTTAAACTGCAATTATATTAGAATATGGTTGAGGAGTTTTCTTTCAAGAATTTTATATAAAATTAACCTACATTTCGAATCTGCGGGTCCATGGCGATGAAATGTCAAAACCACTTAAATGTCTAAAAATTGAGGAACGAACTGGAAAAAATTAAGTGGTTCGGAAACCCATTCCGAAAAACATAATTTTGAAGAGTTAATGGAGGAAGGAACTAAATCTATAAAATCTTGGCTTACGAGGTACCCCACAATTTAATTAAGATATTTGTAAGTTTCTTAAGTGGCAGAAACTTAAGAAGAGTATGTTTGGGCGACAAATTTACTGACCCCCTTGAGGTCAAATCCGGTGTCCCACAAGACTCGCTAACGGAACCCAAACTGTATAACTTCTTTTTGCTCGATTTTCCGGATAAAAGAACAACAAATGTGGGCACTTCCATGTCAGAATCAATTTTGTTTTCGGACGATAGGTACACTTATTTTATGCGAGTAATAAAGATCCCGAAATTGCTCTGAATGACGTTAAAAGACACTATAAAATAGACGATTTCTATAAAACAATATAGATAAGTCAAACCTAATTTGGTTTAGGATGCCTCGGGTAAAGCATACTATGATACCACCAGGAGAAGTAGAATTCTCAAGTTGCAAACAAGACTTTTAGAATGCTCAATCCCTTATTAAGACACCCCAATCTCAACTGGAAGACTAAGTTAATGATATATAAACAGTTAATTAGACCAGTCATTTGATTATGGCTTCCTTATCTGGTTCGCGATTACCCCTACTGCGGCCCTCAGGTTCGAGATATTTGAAAGGAAAATACTAAGATTATGTATTGGGAAACATTTCCAAAATAATACTAAAAGATACTCCAAGAAATTCATTTACGAGGATGCCTCAATAACTCCGTTGATTAAATATATGCTGACAATTAATATTAAAATTCTTGAAAGATTACCTAATTTGAATTAAATTATTTGATCGATGAAAACGCTCTTTGGCCAATTGCACTATTAAACTGCAGCACAAATGATCTCCTCTAAAATGTTGATGACAAGCAATTGATCCCCAAATTAAACAAGCGCAGATTTATAATGAGTCAAAATAGATAATAGTATTACAGAACTTCAGTACAAAATATTTTTTAATTGTAAAACAATTAAAATAGGAATACATGATAAATGAAAATGTTAAAAAGAAAAACACAATTGTCATCGGTAGCAATAGTAAAAAATAAAGGACAAAAATGTACATTTAGAGAAATTAAAATGCAATCATAAACAAATTAAGAATTTATTACGAAAGTATTGTTAGATAAATCTAACTGTGATTTAATTTGTTAAGTTTTCAACATATTGAACACAACCAAATAAACCTCACAAAAAATGCAATTTAGAATATTCCCTGTCAAAGGAAAGCAAATCATTAGAAAAATCGAAATATTTTGAAGTTCTTGTGGAACAACTAATTGAAACAAAGGTAACTGAAATGAATTTGTTATAATTTTAAGAATTTTATTGAGTAATTTCAATTTAAAAGGAGCTTCATTTCAATTGGAATACATTATTATTATTTATTTTCAGGCAAAAAATCGGAATACAAAACATACAGTAGGCGATAAATTTCCAAAGAGGAGATTGCAGTTTTCATTTGAATAGTAGGCCAGAATTTTTCATTTGGTTAACGTCCATTTTAATAAAATTTAGTTGCTGCCGCCATAGTGAGTGTTGGAGAAAATTTAATTTTTGCGTGTATTATTTTAAGAAATGGGCCGATTTACGATAGAAGAGTTTACGGATGTCGTTCCAAATGTGGGTACTTATCATTTTTCGTGTAATAATACCCTCAAAAGACACGTTTTCAATTTTTAGGAAAATACGTTCATGTCGCAGATATGCAGCAGAATCTTCACATTTAAAAATCTGACTGCCGTTCACCCGAGTTTTTAGCAGTCATTAACTCGACGTGCCAGAATTGGTTTGTACAAGAACTTGATCATTGCACAAATATAATATTCAACGCTGAAGATACAAGCATAAGGACATGGCAAGGCCACCAGATATACAACCTTCGGCTCCTAATTTTCCCTGGCCATTTCTGTGAATAGAAATGTCCGAAGACTACATCAATATCGCGCCAATACATATATAGCTGCTGCATAGAGGACGATTTCTGCTTCATGAGTATTTTTAAGGGAGCCATTGCCGTACTATTGATTGCCTTGCTTTATGGGTACTCCCGAGGATCGAAGATCAAACGAAGAAAGAGAGAATCTCGTAAGAAGCCATAGTGGATTCCACAATTAATCCTAAGAGCGACGCAATTTTGGAAAAAAAGCGCTTTCTTTTTTCTGCGTATTCCTTAACAACGCGACGGTTCGACAGGAAATTGCGATTGTTGGAGATCGATGTATCTGTTAAGTATTTACGTTAAGTAGCTATATACTAGCCCAAATTGTATCCACCAAAGTGTTAGTATCTGTGTGATATAGGCCCTAATTCCTTGGCCTTTTGTTCCCCGATTGGCATGGCGAAGAATAATTTTGACAAAAGTCGAAGTTCTTCACGATTAAGTGAAATTTTCAAACACGGCCGGGGTTAATTGGATTTACCAATTCTGATTCGTAGATATGTGAAACCGATAAAATTGGGTAACCAAGAAAACATGGCTTCGAATATAGAAGAAACAAGAAACTTACTTGAAATCAAAAAGATTGTAGAACAAAATCTAGAAATTTACAAAAACTCTGAGACTGAGAGTTTTTGTAAATTTCAAGATTTTGTTCTACAATCTTTTTGAAGTTTGGTTGACTACGGAATCATCATGCATTATTTTTATTTCTATATTTATCTACATTATTGAGGAATTTCAGCGAAAGATCCACAGAGCCTAAATTCTCATGCCTGTAAGGTATAGAATTAGGTGAATGTTTCCAGCTATATGCTGAGAAGTGCGTCCTAATTCTATTATTATTATTCTATTATTAAATCAAGAAAATTGTGCCTTTTCTTTCTGTATCCTTGTTGTCATCAAAATCAAAAGTTGTAATACGTCATGCTTAGTTTTTTTGTAAATTTTGAAAAATATATATGTATATGCTATCTAAAATCTTAATTGTGTTGAAATTACTAATCATATACCCTAAAAAACTTTTAAAATCCTTGATCCTATCAATTTCCTCCTTGACCTCCACATACCAATACATATTAAAAAAAAGGTAAGTTTTTGTTAACAACTCTTCGGTTTTCACTTTTTCAGCAAGTCTTAAAGATGGTTGTAAGTAACGAACGTATAAAACCTATTTTAAAATATTTATATGAATACGGCTGTTAGTTTTTAATTTTTTGAACATTGAATTCAAGTAGGGTATATTAGATAGCATTGTTGCTTTTTCAGTTAGCCAGATATTTTAAAGTCCAAGCATAAGTTTGTGGAAACTAAAAAAATGCTGGATTAATCTTTGTAAGTCAGTTATAACAAAAAGACATAACAAATTTTAATGAAAATGATAATATTCAAAAGAATTGTAAGGGATTCAATTTTTTTTATTTAAAATATTATGCCGCATTAATGCTGCTTTGTATCCAGGCCAGGTACGAGAGCATATTTACATAAACTCCAGGAACTCCTCCAGTGGCGCAACCTATTCCCCAGGCCACAACCCCAGCTACGTACCATTGGCCGTTGATCATGCAAACAAGCGGGGAGCCCCCATCGCCCTTAAAAAGAGAATTTTGATTAAAATTAATTTTTGCTTATATCATAAATAGTACTGGTTACATAGAAAATATGCCATTTAAAGCCATATCAAAATGAGTTGACCAGTACAAAAATTATAATACGTAACTCACGGTGCACGCGTCCTTTCCATTCTCACCACCAGCGCAAATGAAGCTCGCGCTATTGAAAACGAAGGTGGTCCCAAATCTGGTGGTTGAAAGGGTCGTTTGGCACTCGGCAGAGGTCCTAATCGGGACGTCGACTTCCCTGAGGATGGCTTGATAGGACCCAGCGAAGGCGTTCTTGCCCCATCCGGACACATAGCACCTTTGGTTGGTGTAAGCAGTCGTTGGTAGGCGCACTGTTGCTATGGTTGGTACTCTGCCCAAAACTACGTCTGTCGAAAGTCTTATAACAGCCACGTCGTTCTGGAGGTTGTTGGCATTGAAACCGGGATGGATAAACACCCGAGCAATCGTCAAATCTTGAGCTTGAATCGTTTCTCTGGTGCTGGAAGCATCCCACTCTCCCAATTTTACTTTAAATGCAGTTGTCCTATTGGAAGAAAATACTAAAATTATTTCAAGATAGGCATTTCTATTGATTGCTAGTAATCGAGTTTTTGTTATTTCGTACTGATAACTTATTTATTGTAAAAAATTAACCACTTACGCTAAATTATTAACTTTGTGTGCAGTGGTTAGGACATGTCGGCGATCAATGAGGGCTCCTGATCCAAGATATTATATCTGCAGTGGTTAGGATGGCTGCTTGCCACGGGTAGGCCCCAAATGGAGCCTGTCCAGCCTATGGAGCTTGGCTTCCTGCGACCGGAGGGTACCTCACTCCGCACCTGTAAGGCCCTGGAAGGCAGCACCGCACCAGTCCCGCTTGGCAGGTCCTCCCGGTTATTGTGAAATCGTTGGTCCCATTGTAGATATTATTCAGTTTTCAAAATATGTTCATATTATTCTCTAAATTTTTCTGAGATAAAAACAAACATTGCCTGTCAATTTATGGTCTAGGAATTTTAAGTAAATATTTCTCATACTGAAGTACCTTATTTTTCTCTTCTCCGCTCAGCGGTTTCGAATTTAGAAATTTAGGAATTTTATAACTACATACCTTCAAAACAAATTTTAGTAATGTTTCTTGAGCTTATTTTCCCAAACGTTAAAAACAAAAGAAAAGGCAAAATTCATTTTAAAAGCTGACGACAGAAAAATTTAAGAGACTCATATAACTTGAATTCTGGCCGTGGTGTAAACGTATTTATCGTTCCATTTGTAAATATTTTGTTCCAAAATAGCAATTTCGAAACAAGAAAAATTAATGTTCCAATTTCAGTTAGTCACTTGCAAAAAAATGGCAGCAGATTGACAGCTGTCCTCGGAGTGTAGTAAAAGTTACGGAAAATTACGAGAAGTTTTCTAATTTGGGTTTTAAAACGTATGTAATATCAATCTATTGAAATAAACCTGTAGAATGTTGCTCGTTCAAAAGTAAAGTGATTTGAAATAACTTATAGGAGTATAATTTTAAAAGTTTGTTTATATTGATTTATATTTATTTTCATTTTCAATGCTGCGGTATTTTCGACTCATCTGAAAAGCTAATTTCTTTTATGTGCCGGAGTTGAGTATGGGATAATTAAATTGAAAGATCAGGCTAAATGCAAAAGAATTAATTCAAAAAGTGGTGACGGGTGTAGGACGATAAGAAATTCGACTTATGAAGAAATGGAGATGATAAACATAACAGTGGGTTGTGAAATTTATAAAATCAAGGAAAATAGGAAACTGGAATATGAACGTAAAGAACTGCGATAAAACTTGTTAAATTAATTAATTCATTGTTTAATGTTTTTGTCTATAAGTCATATTTGAAACCTTAAAATGTGAGAGGGCGGGGATTATATTATTTCCAATTTTTTCGATTTGAGAACGGTTTCGAAGGCACTTTACAGTAGAGAAGAAGGGAAAAAAAATAATGAAAAAAATCCACCTCACATTGTTTTCGAAATATTTTAAAAATAGTGCAAATTTTTCGTCCCATTTACAACAAAAACACACAAACCACATGTCATTTGAATTAAGATTTTCCTTTGGGAGGGCTTTCTGTTCATATGCTTTTTATGCAAAAAATAGTGTCAGCAGAAGTGAGGCCTTTTTTGTAAGAACGGGAGATGTTGGGAAGGGCTTTGTTTTCGTTTCCCAGAGGTATTTTAATGCTGGAAATATGAGAAAGAATTACTATATTCATCAAGTCCAAGAAAACAACGTTGTGAAGAAAAATGAACAGGTATTTTACTAATAATCAATGCAATATCTTTTGTTTACATAAATTAAAATTAACATCTATGTGTATAAACAAATTTATTAAATATATGTTCTGACGTGCTGCGGTGACATTACCAAGATTCGAGCCTCGAATATTTTTTTTTTTGACCCCTTTGCATAAGAAACAAAATCCTTTCAAAGATCTTCTATTATTTTTATGTTGGGCAGTTTGCATAAGAAACAAAATGCTTTCAAAGATCTTCTAATATTTTTATGTTGGGCAGAAGAGAGAAAATCAATGGAAAAGGATACTTTGCGGCCTACATTAGCCCTGCATTGATTTTCCTTTTCTGTTGAACCTAGAAAAAGTATGCTTCAGAAATTAAAAGTTCTCGAAACATTGAAGTGGTCCTAAACATTTTCACTTTACTCTATTTAAATTGGGGGTGGAAAGAGGGAGAGGTAATTTTTATACAGACTGTGTTGGAAGGGTCTGAACAGGGGTATGTCAATCCATTCTACATGGTCTCCTAATCAGTGTTTTTTCGGACACATTTATTCTGGAAAAATCCACATGATCTCAGAAAAAATTTCGATCTTCCCATTACAAAAAATCGACAAAATGAAGGGCCAAAGTCAAATTTTGGACTTTAACATTTCCATTTTCCAAGTTAGATGCAACCTTTCTCGTTTGTTTGTTGACGGTTTGGGTCGTAAGAGATACCGTTAAAAAGCTTGAAGCTTTCTAACACGTTATCAACCAATATTCTATGATGTTTTTGAGAGAACTTATAAAGTATTTTCAATTGCAATTTTAGGAATGAAGGATCAATTTTACGGGGGGTCATGTAGAATCTAATCTCTTTGCATATCACTTTTCCGAGCCTAGGAAAGCACCCTGCATAATAAAAATAAATTTGTTTTTTATTGAGCTGGTGATTATTGTTTACGTATTTTCAGACAGTCAAACGTTGGTCACTATTAAAAATAAATCTACCGATAATAGCCTGATGATATATGCTACAGTTTTATACACGTTTAAATTTGGTTGAACCAAATAAAAAATGTACACAAGAAAGAATATTCCCCACTTCCTTCACTAATGACCCAATTTTCAAATATGTAAAGATTTTGACCCAATGAATGTACCATACACGGAAAATTTGATTAAATTGATTAAGCAAAATATGAGCTATAGTGCTCACAAGGAGTACAGAAGCAAGTGCAAATTCTCATAACTTTCACAAATTATTTGCATTTCAAAACTCGTCAATACGTCAGAGAATAGTTTTTATTTAACTTTTTAATGACCACATTGAAATCTGTCTCTTCTTTCTGGCTAACACTAAAAAGTCTTCTATTTTGTCTGCAACTTTCTCTGCAAGAAATATTCTACAGATAATATAAAACAATATTACGGCTTACTTAAACAAATTTACGAACTTATGAATTAGAAAATCTACATAACTCAACGCATTTCGTGTCGGAAATTTTAACAAAGTTTTCGTGAAAGACTTACATGTAAAAATACATTTCACGAGAGAAAGTATTAATTTGTGGGACATTTTCGGTACATGCGGCATAGAACGTGTTATATGATATAGTTTAAATATACAATTATCATTTTATTATATCATTTTTCAATTTGACATTAATTTCCCAAATTCGGTTCGGTTCATATTTGCCCATTTCTTTTTTTCAAATGGGCGCTTATTAGGCTATTAACCCCCGTGTATTTCGTTCAAAGTTTAATATTGGACATGCGCTCAGGGTGAGTCAAGTGATGTTTTCGTAGGCTGAAAAGTCTTTTGTTTTTCTAAAACGTTCCTATTTTTTTAAATTTTGTGGAAATATAACCATATAATGTAATGTACAAGGTATGGAAATACATTAAAGGTTTAGGGTTGTTATTGCTTTATTTAGCGTTCATTAAATCAAGTTTTACTTTACTTAGGTGCATGTAACGGATATTAAACTTATATATATACATCTTGATATATAAACATATATGTATATAATAAAATATCTTGATTGCCAAGGCCACTACAGAGAACGGTAGCCTTTTTGTCACGTGTCTAATAAGCTTTTCAAAGCTTCAAACAGGGCGGCTTTTATCGAGAGATGTAAATGGGTGAATGCATTTCTTTCCAGCAGCTCTGAAAGCAGAAGCACATGAAATTTAATAGAAATATCTTTTTACGATATAAAAAGCTAAACCGTTGAAACAGTTCTGTAGTAGAAAGCGTGAGATTCCACTAATGAATGAAGTCATAGTAGGTTAATGGCATAATTAAAATGTTATGCCAAAGAAGAGAGTATAAATCAAAGCTCAGGGCATTGCGTGTTTGCGTTCTATAAATGGAGTGGAATAGTTTGCCTTTTCTAGGGCTCTTGAACTGAAATATTCCCGTGTTTTAGTATACTTAAAGTGACACAGGAGATTGTTAATTTACTATAAATCGCTTTAAATGCACTTTTGTCTTGAGCTATTTCACCATGTTTTACATATTTATGAAAATACTTATAAAATCAAACATCAATCGTTTTAATTTCGGAGAGACTTCTCACCTCATTGTATTCATACTCTCCAAGTTTTCTTTCTATCCAGCTCCTTTTTGTATTATGACCCCACGCGAATACTTTCTTACCTCCCCAAAAGTTGTTCACATTTCCTCCCCCCAAGGGTAAGAAAATCTTTCGCAGCCAACTCGCCGCTCAAAAAGCTCATCGTTGTTTGTAAATTCTGCAGTCTTTAGTCAGACTTTGTGGCAATGGTATTTGCGGGACATGAAAATGTCGCTAGTGGGTGGTTGGTGTAGCTTTGTAACTTAGAACAAGTAAAATTCTATTTGTTTTTGCTGAATATGGACGTGCAGACGTTTCAGGCATTCGTGTTTTTTAGATTTTTTATCTAAAACAAGCTACAAAATGGACAGTTTCGTACGAACCCCCGTTCTGATAAAAAAAGTGCTGTTCGAGGCTAGAAGGTAATCTGCATTATAATTTTAAAATATTTGGAGATAAATTGACAAAATCATCATGAGTGAAAAGATAGAGTACTTCATGTCAAATAACTTAAAGCAAATAGTGTATTGGTACATTAAAAATGAAACGCATTTCAGGATTTCCTATAAAACTCTGTTATCATAACGTAAAGCTCACACAGAATAAAATACAAGAGTTATGCGCATTGTGCCGGTCTTTTGAAGGCGTAATATAAAAATTAAGTAAGCAATTTTTATTTTTTGCAATGGTTCAGCATAATACGCCAAGCGTGAATTTGTGGATAACTTATAATAGTAAACACAAATATACATATATGTAATGGCCTAATCTTAAACCTTACAAAACCAACATGCATAGAATCAATCTTGTTTGTTCGGAGATGTATGACGGAGAAAAAAATATTGAATAAGAACAATTTACATGAAAACTTATTGAATTGGTGGATATTATTATTGTACTGTCCCAGAAAAGGACAATTATTTTATTAAGTATTTTGGAATATATTCGAATATTTCTGAAAATTTCTTCTAGGGGAACGATATGAGAATTGCCGAAAAAATGTATGCAAAATGCAAAAACAATGACAATATTTTTAACTCTTAAGTCGCACAAGGAATTGATGAGGCCAAAGTGAATTTAGTTAATTCAAATTTAAAATTTTAATTATTGTTTGCAAAGAATTTAATATTTATGAATAAATAAAATATTTTCAATTATAATAAAATAAAGAGATAGAAAATAAAAACAAATATTAATTTAATATAAATCTTTGAAGGAACACTTTTGGAATGGCTTTAGTTGTTGTTATACAATAAAATGAGTAGTCATTGAGATTAATTAACAAAGAATGCAACTCCAATCAAATGCATAGAATACTGCTATCAGCACACAGATTATTTTAGTATTCAATAAAGTTATATTGCAGTTAGTGCCAAAATTTTGTCTGAAGGATTGTTTATCTTACAGAAGGGATAAAAAGGGATATACCTCTCTGGTCAATATTTAATTGTTGTGTAAAAACTTTTCGTTAGTTGGCTGAAATTTCGTTTTAATATTCCTTTCTCGGTTGTATTTTTGTTTACTGTCCGCATTTTCACGAAATTAGTTCGGAGAAAAAAGTTAATACAAATAAATTAAGAGCTTGATAAGATATGCAACATTTTGACATCGAAAAAATTGCTCCAAGTTAACGACTTTCCTAAATTTTAAAAAAGTTCCATTATCTCGAAAATTAGAAGAGTTTTACTTACGATGATTAGCACATTGGTTTTTGGGATAGTCTATATTCAGCTTGAAGTAGGTACAAATAGTCATTCAAATTTCAGAGTAAATGAAAAACAGCTTTGGTCTGCCATTGCATATATATTTTTATTTATAACGTGTTTGACCTTTAGAAAGAGGGCTACGATATTGCATTGTCCCGAAAAAAACTTTTCCTCCCTCCTTTGGTGGAAAAAAAATATTCTCGATGGTGTTCAAAGTATTTAAATCACGGTAGGGCTTATCGTCTTTTCATTAACTTTTAACTTAATGAAAACTCTCTGAATGAGTCAATTTAAAGATATAATGAAAAAATGAATATCCTCTTTTCTCGGAACAAAATTTCATCACGAATAATCCAGAAAATTTACTAGTCGTTCTTTATGAATATTATCTGGTTTATATTTATTGTAATTGCTCCAAAGCTATTCGGCCTTTGTTTCAAGGAAGCTTAGGAGACGGCGAGTGAAGTTTTATTGTTCACTTGGGTTGTTCGGTGGCAAGGCTCTTTAAGTGTGAGGTCAATGATTCTATTGATTTTTAAAGCCTCTTAGATAAAAATATTTGTTCGTAACGAAAATCGATTGAATAATTTTTAGCTTTCAAGTTTAAATAGCTTTAGTGTGTCATTAGAAGGTATTGCAAAATTATTTGATAGAGAGTTATGCGAATAACAATGAAGACAATTTAGAAAAAGAAACTGTAAAGGTGAGAAAGAATAACCCTCTGCCAAGTCATATTTAGAAACGTTTAGGCGATATAAAAATATCATTTTTTGCTGCTGAGAGTAATATTGAACCTATTTGAAGAAACTAAACTACATATTTTTTAGAGTGAATCCAATGTGGCTCTTGTGCAATTCATACAAAGTACAATACGAGTAAACGACGGCGGCAACTACACATTCGTCGCATGAAATAACAAACCGAATTTATTCAAGACGTTTTGGTCAAGTTTTTTCCTTCCAATCGTAAAATAATTCAAATATTATAATAATTACAAAATATTTGATTTTTGTCTAATCTAGCTCTTATAAAAATATCAAACATTACGGAAGAATTTGCTCGAAAGTTCAGCTTAAGAGTTCCGTATAAAATAACAACTCGAGATAGGTTCCATCCCGGCTGCTAGAATAATCAGAAGGATTTGTTGTCACTGGTTAGTGAGCTGAATATGAAATTCTGTACTTCCAAGATGTGCATTTCTGTGACGCATATTGCGGCCAGAAGGACAATAAATCCACTGTATTATATTATTCGAAGGAAATGACATTTCTCTTCTCTTCAATTGATTGATTTATTATTGTAAAATAAATTTAAAAAAATAATAGGTTAAAGGAATAAAAGAAATGGCCAATAAAGCAAAAATTACGTTTATGCGTACCGATATGGTGTTCAAATTCTTCTTGATCTTCTTCTTCTTCGACATTAATTTTGATGATTTCGAGAGAAACGGAAAAAGGTCGTTCCTTTGAAGATAAAGCCTAAGGAAGCGCGAACACATTTTGTAAGGAGGGTAAACAAAAGAACTTACAGGGAATCTAAATTTGAAATTTAATAATTAATAAAGTGCATTTTCATTATAATATTTTTATTAGTTTAATATCACTTTATTCAAAAATTGTACAATCTTCAATTTTTTGTGTACAAACCCCCCGAAAATTCTTTTTTAATGCTGCCTTTCAAAAAGGCACCCAAAACATTGTGACGTCACATAACTTTTCAAACAACGTTAGAATGCACCAAATTTTAAGTCTTCCGCACTTGCTCGCAATGTTTTTTATAATCGTTTAATACAATAAGAAACGATATTAACTAAAACACAAATTTATATCAAGCCAAAAACACATTTGATAGTTCGCTCAGGGGGTGCCGCTTCGTCCGTCTCGCTTGTTCAATGAATGCCTCTCTTTCGAAAAGCAACCGCATTTTTACTACGTACAGGATTTTTACACGATACAGCGTTTCCTTAGGCTTTATTTTATTTCTTTATTTATTTATTTTATTTCTGGTATAGTTCTACAATCTAAAAGACATGAGCCTTATGGCGATTGCTAAGAAATACTATAATATATATATGTATATAATAGGAATAGCGCTACTTTTTTTCTTTAACGGCTCTTGATCAAAAATGGATCAATAAACCCCTTTTTAAATCTTTTTAAAAGAAAAAGTTCTGACCAAAATCAATTGTTTAGGTGTTGCTCAGAAAGGAAAAAAAGGTATGTACATATATGCGAAAATAGGACTGCAACTCTCATTGAATAAAAATAGCTTCGTGCTGTGAGCACTTTTTAGTTTCAGCGCTTAAATTGCTCCTCTTCACATATGCGCTTTTTTTCTTTGAGTACATTTCCCTTCGCACTATTTGGACCAGAAGAATTATAGGGCAGCTCTACATTTAATTCTCCATGCAAAAAGTTATTTATAGCTCAAGCAAAAAAGAACCGTTTTTAAAAATACATAACCAAATATATACATTCTTTTAAAGGTCTTTTAATCGCCACGGAAAGGAATACAACGAAATGGAACTCTCTCATAGTCTCACACTAAATGAGGAGGCATTGAATCAAATCCCAGAACAGAAACGACCAGTCTTCGTATTTGAGTGGCTTCGATTTCTGGACAAAGTCCTTGTAGCAGCACAAAAATCAGATATTAAAGGATGTCAAAAGATACTTGTTCAACAGTTGACTGCACAAATTCAAGGATTACCTGGACCACCAACGCGAAAACTCATAGCTAATTGCCTAGCTACACTTTTTTCTGTGGGCGACACATTTCTTCTGTTCGATACTGTGAACGCATGCAATGATATCTTGAAGAACAAAGATGATTCTCCCAGTTTCCTTCCTACAAAATTGTAAGATACTTTTCCTTCATAAATAATTTAAATTTGTTTTAAACAAATATTTTAATAGAGCTGCGATTTGTGTTGTGGGATGTATGTACGAAAAGCTCGGTCGAATGATGGGCAGGTCCTATGAAGAAACAGTTCAAATTCTTTTACGGTCATTGCGAAGTGCTGAATCTCAAACAAGGATTGAAATAATGATAACTTTAGAAAAGGTAAGAGAAATTCCTTCGGCAACGTACAACAATTAATTAATTATCCTTTTCTTAGGTTTGTGCGGGTATGGGGACGGCTATTTCAAACGTGCATAAAGACATCTACAAAGCGACGAAACACTGTCTGACTGACCGGGTTATGGCTGTTCGTGTGGCTGCAGCGCGGTGCCTTCTTGAAATGATTAATCATGCACCATTTCTGTATACAGTAGAGCTCGAGAGTTTGGCTACTTTATGTTTTCGGGCTTTTGATGGCAGCAATTATGAAGTTCGCTGTGCCGTCGCTAAACTTCTTGGAATTCTTCTTGGTAAGTTCCTTTCTTTATTTATCAGTTCCTTTTTTTTTCAGTTATTGTAAGTCGTCCATGAGCCGACTTTTAACGCAAAACTGTTAGCTTTTATTAAGCCGCGAATACTGAATTCGAGGATAAATGACCCTACTGCAATTAATTTTTATTAAAACCATATATTTTTTTTATAATTCTTTCGAAAACGGGATTTTGAGTTTCGAGTGATTCAAAATATTCGTGGTATATTGACGGAATGTAGAGTAGTAAAGAACCGTTACCTGGTATGGTAACATAATAGTAAAATAAATATTTATTTATTTCCAAAAAACAAATTGACGTACGTGAAATCGAATAGTCCACTATGAAAATGAACACTGAGTTCCGTCTTACGAAGAATTAGCTTACTTATGATTTATGTTTTAAGTGCAAAAGTTGGTATTTCTCTTGGTATTAAACAATTTTGAAGTTTCGGTTTTGTTACTTGTACTCGTACTGGTACTGGGAGCTTTTTTTATCTTTCAATTAATTGATTTGAAGATATGTAAATGTACAGTTGCAATTAATTTAATTTTTAGCATTTACCCAACAAAACTCTGACGTCAACAAAAAAATTCCATCTGGACAACAACAGACGAAAATCCAACAGCGCTCGATGTCCTTGGATGAAACTTTTGGCATACTAATGTCCGGGTTCTTGCGCGGAGGTGTTTCTTTTCTTAAGGGAACCGGTGAAATTATAAAAGGCAGTTCTGGAGTCAACCGTGAAGTTCGCGTCGGTGTTACTCATGCGTATGTCATATTTGTACAGCATATGGGAAGCGTCTGGCTAGAACGGAACCTTCAAACATTCCTCATTCATGTTCTTGACCTAGTTGCAAACCCTAAAGCAGCCTCTTCCCACGTCGATGCTGTATACTCCAGGAAATGTATTAATTTTATTCTGCGATCAATTGTTGGAAAGATATTAGGAGAAAAGGCTCAATCGTCTGCTTGCAAAGAACTAATTCACCTTATTGCAAAACAAATGAATTCAATCGATTTTAATCCAGAGAATGCTAAAGATTCCAATCAAGAAACATTATTTAGTCAACACTTTTTGGTTTGTGCTCTTCAGGAATTGGGAAGTTTAGTGTTAGGTTTAGGAACAACAGCACAAAACTTGCTTAATGATCATTCGTTAAATTTTATTGATGCCATCTGTGCAGTTTTGGTGCATCCATGTGCCGCTGCTAGATTGGCAGCTGCATGGTCATTGAGGTAATATTTTGTTACCATTACTTTTCGAAATACATTTTTGTTTTTAAAATAGGTGCATTTGCGTCGCAGTCCCCAGTCAAATAACACCATTAGTTGATCGATTTGTTGAAGCTATAGAGCAAATGAGATCTTCCCCAGAAGCAATCGCTGGATATAGCAGCGCTTTGGCAGCTGTTCTTGGTTCTGTTCGATTTTCGCCTCTGGGAATTCCACACACTAAAGGAAAAGTTATTTTCAATACGGCCGAAGAGCTCTTGCGATCAGCAAGTCAAAATAGTCGACTATCTTTAAACAGAACTCAGGCCGGTTGGTTATTAATTGGCGCTATTATGACTCTTGGATCTCCTGTTGTAAAAGGCCTTCTACCGCGAATGCTTTTACTTTGGAGAAATTCATTTCCACGATCGGCTAAAGAATTGGAATCAGAAAAAGCTCGGGGAGATTCGTTTACATGGCAAGTCACTTTAGAAGGACGTGCGGGAGCCCTGTCTGTTATGCACAGCTTTTTATTAAACTGCTCTGATCTGGTCACCGACGATATTAATAGGAGGCTTCTCACACCAATCGAAAGTGCTCTGGCGATGTTGGTTAAGTAAGCCCACACTTAAAAATTGTATTGCATAAATATTGAATAACATTTTTACAACTAGTATTTCATCAGTGCTGAAAAATTATGGGCAACACTTAAAAGCTCCCGCTGCAATGGTTCGTTTGAGATTATACGAAACACTTTCTTTGCTGCCTCCGAGTTCCTTAGAATCATCTTACACCCATTTGCTACGAATGCTGGTTACAGAGTTTACGCTATCTGAGAATCCTGCAAACACTACAAACTCTCTTTTGAGAGATCTGTGCCATGCTGAGGATTCTATTATTCTTGGAACATGGCTTCAAGAAACTGATCATAGAACGATTGAGGATCAGGTAAGTGCTTCTTTTAGTTACTAAAAAAAGGTATATTTTTACCTTTTCTCTATTTTTCATATCTTGTTAAAACAGATGGAACCTAATAGAAAATCTGATGGGGAGCATGTAAGTTGGTGTGCTTTTATAATAAATACACCCCAACCTCTGATGTTTTATTGCTTATTTCATTCATTTATCTGCTACGTGATTTTATTTTGTTTGTTTTTCTTTCAAACTCTTGCTAGCATGATTGTAACGCAAAATCAAAATATAGTAAGAGTTTTAAATTCACTATATCAATTCATTGTTTTACATAATTTTTCGTGCTAAAGCTTTCTACAGATTCCGAAAATTATTTTAATAGAGATTTTAAATTTTTTTTTTCCGACAATGTGACGTTGTTGCTTTACCACAGAATTTAAGCCAACATTTGTTTTCAATGTCAAAGTGGCATATTTAAGGGTCATATTGAAACAAATATTATTTTAAAATCAAAAATGACCTGTTATATACAATTGTAAAGGGTGTTTTTCTTTAAAATGTCTGTGTATATAAAAGCATTTGAGCCTTCGCTACCAGAAAACATTGTTAGAAATTAACCATTGAGTGAATAGTTTGCGGCTCAATAAAGGGGAGGAAGCCAAAAAAAACAATGAAATGGACACTAACTTTATTATTGCTATTAAAAATTAAACTGCATTTATGGTAAAGTGAATTCCTACCGGGGGAAGAATTTCGTCTGTAACACGACATAGAGAGTCGAGGGGAAGATTTAGTTAAGATTAATTATGACTTTCAAAGTTCAAACTTCATGTTTCGAAGCCTTTCTGTTGACTTCGCTTTTATAATCTCTACTGAGTAGTAGCGAAATAAACACATAATCACGTCGAAAGCTGAGGAATTATTTCTATATTATCTTTATAATTGTATATTTTAAAACATCTAAAAAGCTGAGGCCTTATTTTAGATTAAATTTAATAGTCATAAAGTTAAATTTCCACTTAAACACTGGACTAGAAAGCTGTAAAAAATAAAAAAATTTCACTTCACTTGAAGTAAAAGGTTTTTAAAGTGTATACATACATTCAAATTAAAGGATCAAATGCTTTTATGAGAATTTCCACAGACAATTTTTGTTGAAGAAGTGTTGCGAGGCTTTTCTGGTTTCATAATATTTAATAAGAATTTGTTACAACTTTAAATTGTTTAATAATATATTTTAAAATGTCTGAATTTATTTGTAAATATTTTCCAGCTCCAACCAAACAGTGCAGCAGGCTCAGGAGCATTAGAACATGATCCATGCTGCCTTTACCGTCCCGTTTCTAAAAATGAGCAATGCCCCGGCCCTCTACCTTTAGGAGTCGCTGTAATAGACATGTCAGTCACTCTTTTTGGATTAATATTTCCACGAGTGGCTAACAAACACCGCATTCAAATGCTTGATCACTTTGCGGAATGCATAAGGCAAGCAAAGAGCTCAAGACAGGAGGCTGTTCAGATGAATATTTTCACCGCCCTACTTAGTGGATTAAAGGGCCTTACAGAAAGCAAAAGTGGAATTGGACAGGAAGAAGTTAAAAAAAGTGCAACGAATCTTATTATTGGAGCGTTAGTAAGTTCAAATTCGATGCTGCGATGTGCAGCAGGAGAGGCTTTAGGAAGAATTGCTCAAGTCGTTGGTGACTCAAGATTTACCGCTGAATTAGCACAGAATAGTTTTGATAAACTCAAGTCTGCAAGAGATGTTGTGACGCGTACTGGGCATTCTCTAGCTTTGGGTTGTCTGCACAGATATGTTGGAGGAATGGGATCTTCCCAACATTTAAATACGAGCGTTTCAATTCTACTGGCCCTCGCTCAAGATGTTAGTTCTCCAGTGGTTCAAGTTTGGTCTCTCTATGCTTTATCATTAATCGCAGACTCAGGTGGGCCAATGTTCAGAGGATACGTCGAACCGACTTTGTCACTGTGCTTAAAACTACTACTATCGGTTCCTCAGTCACATGTAGATGTACATCAATGTATTGGACGTGTTTTGAATGCTTTGATTACAACAATGGGCCCTGAATTACAAGGCAATATTGCATCTATTTGTACAATGCGATCTTCATTTACCTGTGCCGCTGCTATTATGCAGGCCCACTCCGATCCTTTAGTTCAGGCGGAGGCAACTGGATGTTTACAACAGTTACATCTTTTCGCACCACGTCATATAAATCTTTCGTCACTTGTTCCAACTTTAGTAAAAACTTTATCGAGCAATTATTTGATGCTCCGGAAGGCAGCTGTTTCGTGCCTGCGACAACTTGCTCAGCGAGAAGCAAAAGAAATATGTGAGCATGCACTATCTTTAACCTCCGAAGAGTGTCCAGGACTTTTGATGACTGACTCAGGTCTTCCAGGAATATTGTTTGGTATGCTTGATACTGAGACTGATAATGAAATGATTAAAAATATACACGATACTTTAACGTCTATGCTCCAAATGTTGGCATCCGATAATCTAACTCAATGGCTGGGATTATGTAAAAATGTGTTAACTGTAGCTGTGGAAAATTCTAATGATGATAGTCAGAAAAAAGATTTGATGGAAAACGATGAAAACGAAAATGATGATGATGTGACTGAATATCATGCTGAAGAAAATGTTGCTACTCATCCAGCAGTGCAACCAAGATGGCCTACAAGAGTTTTTGCTGCTGAATGTGTTAGAAAAATAATCAGCACTTGTGAATCTGCTAATCCGATACATTTTGATCTTATTCAAGCGAAGGAAATGCAAATGACTAAATCACGGGGCGACTATCTCATTCTGCATCTTTCAGATTTAATTAGAATGTCTTTCATGGCTGCAACAAGTGACTCAGATCAACTCAGACTTGAGGGACTACGTACTCTACAAGAAATTATTGACAAATTTGCTGGTGTTCCAGAACCCGAATTTCCAGGCCATTTACTATTAGAGCAATTCCAAGCACAAGTAGGTGCCGCTCTTCGTCCAGCCTTCTCTCCTGAAACGCCATCTCATGTTACAGCCGCTGCCTGCGAAGTATGCTCTGCTTGGATAGGTTCTGGAGTTGCTCGAGATTTAAATGACCTTCGTCGGGTCCATCAGCTCTTGGTTTCAAGTTTAAATAAACTTCATACGAAAACGAATACCACTCAACTTTATAATGAAAGTATGGCAACTTTGGAGAAACTTAGTATCCTTAAAGCTTGGGCCGAAGTTTATATTGTTGCAATGGTTGGAAATGGATCAGCGCCAGCAAGTTTAATCCAAAAGAAATTGACGAGTAACGTAAATCATATTACAAATATTGCTTCTTTCGCAAATAATAACGAAGAAGATGCTGAATTTGGTGATTTTGAGAGTAGAGGTGAGAGCTTATTATCATTGGTTAAACCTGAGCTGGGAAATTTATCTACACATTGGCTTGCTGCTTTAAAGGATCATGCCCTCCTGCTACTACCTCCAGAATTTCAGAGTCAATTACCTCATGATGGTGGCGCTTTTTATACTACGGATACAATAAACTCTTCGAAACCACATTACCTTGCGTCATGGCCTCCGATATTATATGCAGCCGCATTGTGGCTCAATGACGGTGGGTTCAACTGTAATCAAATTAAACAAAAGGATGATAACGCTAATGAAAATAATAATTATAATAATAGTATTAGTCATGGTAGCATAAGCGCGGATCGATTCCACATGATTTTTGGTATATGTATGGAGGCGCTTTGTAGTACTCGGACAAGTGAAAAGCCACAATCTGTAATTTGTTGTTTACAGTCGCTGTATACAATATTTGATTCCCAATGGGCTCGAAAGATGTTAGTTGTGGACAAGTCTTTGACTATAGAACTGTGCAATGTACTTCACAGGCAAATATTAACGAGGGACAGTCTTTTAGTTCAGCTTTTATGTATGGAGATTTTAAAACAGACTATAGTGGCGGCCAAAGAATCTGTGGATGATGAACGACAAGAAAGGTTAAACGAAATGCAGAACGATAATGCATGCAAAGGGCACTTGACCAAGGAATTGGATAATTTAGGTGAAGGCGGTGACCTTGGTGAAATTATACCAGGAAAGTCACATGTGTATGCTGTACTCGAAGTATGCCTTTGTGTCTTCGTAAGGCAAATTCCAACGATGAATCCAAATAGTAGCACGAAATTAACGACAGATCAGTTAAGGAATGAAATCGCTATGAAGAATACTACAGGAGTAATTGTTCTGGGGGAAGATAATGGAATGCTTGTAGCAAGCGGATTGCAGTGTGCAGAATCTCTTACAAAACTTTGCTCTCCAATGGGTAAATATTAATAGTTCTTAAGTTATATTTTTATTGCACAAAGTATGTTTACGTATTGTTATTCTTAATTTTATTAGTGATATTCATGATCAATTTTGCACTCGTTGAAGGGTTGATAATTTATTCAGTAAAGAAACTCTTAAGTTACCACTAATTGTTTAACCAGTTCATATAACAATATTGTATTTTAAAAGCAATGACCAAATAGTTGGTAATAGAATCATGGAAAATAGCAAACAATTTTCAATTTTAGAAACTCTAATTTATTAGAAGATGATTAAACTCTATTATAACCAGAATATCATTATAATCGATACATTAATACAATTCAATTCAAAATAAGCTGCATACTTTAAAAACTCTGGTAAAATATAACTCCTTAAAAAATTGAAAAACTCGTTTCGTACATACACTTTTATGTTTTGGGAACTTTTAATTTTCTTAAGTATACTTTTTCTATGTACGACAAAAGAAGAAGGGAAATCAATTCAGGGCTAAATTTAAATCTCAAAGTATCCTTTTATAGTTTGAATAGAATTAAACTCAGAAAACTCTAGTTACTTATATATATATATGCTTACTGTACTGTACTTATATAAACTTTAATTTTGCAGGAGCGATTTCAATCCTTCCAACGATTCTTTATTTAACAACAAGCATAATTAAAGAAGTAGCAACTAAATCTGTCAGTGATCCTACAGTTCTTGCCAACACTGGACCGATTCAAGCAGCGCTTCATTGTTTGAAGGCAGTTTGTACCGATCAATATGCTTCAGATGAACGTTCATCTTCTGAATGGAAAAAGTACTTGCAAAGTGCTCTTGCTAGCGTCATTGATCTAACTAAAACTGGCTGTGATGAGACGAAAGTCGATGAAGTCACCATGATGCTGGCTATTGCTGTCTTCATTCTTCATACTAGCTCGAGCGTGGTATCTGCACCGTCTTTGCAGTATCCTTGTATAAACCATTTTAGACAATGCCTACAGAGTGAAAATCCTGTTGTAAAACTTAAATGTATTCAGACGGTGCGATCAATTTTTGCAAATTCGGATTTAAAAGTTGCCACCCCTTATATACATGCGTTAGCACCTAGAATCATTGAAGGTTTGTATTCAGAAAATGTGAAACACCCAAAGACTGATATTGACTTGGCTCTGGTTTTGGAGAGTATTACAACCGTTGAAACTTTGATTGAACTGGCTGAACCAAAAAATAGTAAGTAAAGCGTTTGCTATTTATAATCTAGGTGTTAAATTTCATTAATAGACTACTAACTGAAATTGAGGGGATCGTCTAAAAATTCCGACAAAATTAATAACTTCCCTTGAATTTTAATCGGAACTTTAAACGGGGTAGTTTTTTCCATTATTTGGTTTGAATATGAAGCTTAAGTCGAATTCAAGTGCGGTAAAATCCTACTGGCGCAGCGGCTAAATTACGAACAAAATGAATTCGTCTTTGATTTGGGAGCATATCTTAAAAATATTAATATTATTAAAAACTATTACTTTGTGATTTTTACGAAAATGTTATTTTGTTGGGGAATTTTGGATGATCCTTTAATTTATTTTTCTGTTTTTTAAGCTGTTTAAAGGTAAGTACGCACCGATGTGAAATAAAAAATATGCAGCAATACAAACATATGTATATGTATGTAATACTTTAATTAATGTCATAACCTCTATACACACGTTAAATACATATATGTATGTATGTATAATACTGAAATCAATTATCTTATCAATAACTTCTTTAATTTACTGTGTCGGTGTGTGCTTACGTAAGTTTATTTTATTCTAAAATTAGTCTAACTTGGAGTTATTTGTATTTTTCTCTTTTTCCGCTCTCAGGAAATTTAATGCAAGGTAAATAATTATCCGAAGGATGTAGCAACAAATTTAGCAATCTACATTTTTGTTGCTTTTAAAGAAATTTATAAAAACGTTAATTTCCGAATAGAAACAATGTTTTTTTAAACACAAAGAAATTAAATTTGGAAATTGCTGCATTGTTAAAACTAAATGAATTATTGTTAATTAAATTTTCATCTAAGTAGTAACTTTTGAATATACAGTAGAGGAATGGCTAAGCCGCTAACAGTGAAGCATCTCATAAATTCGAACTAATCGCTATCGACTTTAGTAAAGACTTTGAAATTACACAAGTTTGATTTAAAATAAAAATTCAAATAAACTTTATTAAAGTATACTTTTGCGTAACATTATTAAAATAATTCATTTAAAAAATTAAATGTTTTAATATTAAGATTTAGAATTTTTCAAAATTGGCTCATTTAGTTTAGGAAATTGAATGTAAATTCGTCGAAGAAAGGTTTACCGTCTGCTAGTTTGTAATCAAAGAGACTATGTAAATACCAAACTCTTCAATCCAATCAGTGTACATTTAATTTCGTCCAGTTTTGAATACTTTGATATTGAAGTGACAGTACTTTTGAATTTAAATATATTGCGGAGTATTTCCTTGTTGAAACTTAATTTGTTCATTTTTACTTCTAGGAATACAGATGTTAACTCTCCTCGTTCCGGTATTGATAAGTTTGCTTGCTGAGCCAACAAAACTCCGAACACTACCTAGACAAAGTCGACAACTACATGACCAGTCTCTTCAATGGCTTATGCGGATTGGACCCAAATATCCCCAAGAATTCAAGACCCTAATGAGTCAGTCAACAGAGTTACGACAGAGGCTAGAAACGGCAATTCGTAATAATCAGCAGACGTCAATTAGCGCAAAAGGTTCCAACGATGCACAGAACGGAGCAAAATCAGTCACAACAATACCACAAAAACCAACTATTAAGTTAAAAACCGACTTTAGCAACTTCTCGTAGAACATAAATACCTAGACTAAAAGGAAGCATACAGTTTTTGAGCAAATGTTCTAATAATAAATTTAGATCCTTGTGAGTGCTATCAGCAGCACTCTTTATTGGAAAGAAATTCAGTTGAAATTTTCAAATGCTGTGGTAACTACAAGCAATTAATGACTTCGCGAGTTTTTTTTATGAGATTTTTAGATGGTGACTCGTTTTTAATGCTAGCCAAATCTACAAAAAAGTATATGAATGTTGCCGCAAATGAAAAAAAATTATATTAATAGCACCTTTATAATTTTCATATTTTTACTTTCCTATATATTTAATATTATAATTGTTTGGAAAAACTGTAATCGTTACAATTAACCACACTGTGAAATAGCCAGGTACCACATATTTATGATTTTAAAAATAATTTGGTTTTTGTTCCCGTCTAATAGATCATATTTCTTTATGGACGTACGAATAAACACAATTAATTATATTTCCGATAGTTTTTATTTCAATATTACAAATTAGCAGAGTACACCTGTTACTTCCAAGGTCCTTCAATTTGAAACAAACTCCAAAAAAAAAAAAAAATAAATAAATAAATAGATAAAAAAATAAAAATCAAAAGATCTTGAAAATTATATGAGTTAATTTCATATTGGTCATAAATTGAAGTCCTGTCATTTTTGCAGCTTTTTCAGAGATATTTGAAATTAAAAAAATCTATCAAATGTGGAGACAGACTATCATTACGGATTAACGGCATTGAAAATTTGATTTGACTTACTAATTTAAAATATACATATGTACATCTATTTTGAAAGCAAGAACATGTTAGTTTTATCTCTAATTTAAAAAAAAAAAGGAAATATAAACTAGTTAATTGAGTTTATTTCCTTATTTCATACTCCTAAAATCTTTTTCTCTATTACAGGTACAATTTTTTTTCACAACCACTCAAAGTATTACCAGTATTACAGAGTTCTTGACAAAATTCACAAAGGCAATCTATAAGCAAGAAAAAATAAAACATTGGAAAGAAAACCGTTGACGGAATTTACCACCTTAATTACAAATTTTGTTTTTTAGCGAGCTATTGTTGATTATTGGAATGGATTTAAATTACGCACACTTATACTATACATATGTAGAAAACAGGAAAATTTTGAACACATTTTTGTGATGATTATTAGGATAATCGTTTATTCATCCTCACTATCTGACAATTCGATATGAAACTTGGGTGGAATTACCATTCTTTGAACAACTTTTTGTATAATTTCGTCTATAATTTGGCATCCTTTCTCTCTTGAACCGCCCAGAATAGGGTAGAAATCATCTTTTTCAAATTCCAGATCTTCCATACGTAAATTATCCTCATTAAACGAATCCTTTTTTTTTGCTACAAGAGAGCCAACAATAGAATTTGTTGTTTCGTCAACTACGCTGAAGATCTCCTTTTCTTCCTCCTCCTCCTCTTCCTCCTCCTCCTCCTCCTCTTCCTCCTCCTCTACCTCTAGCTTTGAAGAGCTCTCATTAAGTACACATGAGTCATCAATGGTTTGAGTTTTCGTGATATAAAGAGAAGTATCGAGTCCGGAGTTATTAACAGTATTAAATGTCCTACTTGCACCGCCTGTTTTATAAAGTACCCCTTTACAAAGAAGGCACAACAAATCTTCTGTTTTATTTTTATCACATTCAATGTGTTCACCGTAAGCCCGACAGGCCCTACACACGCGAAGAGTCCATTTTCCCCTTCGATCTACATGTGATCGACCTTTTGGACAAATACAGGTTAAAGCATTACAGGTAGAATGTCCTCTGTACAAATCGCTATATGCTCCTTTATCGTTCTCCCAGTCAGCGTCGCGATCAGGGACGAAGATTCCTTCCAGCCGAATTTCATTTCTAAATTGCTCATTTCTACACCATATACATTTTACGTAATATCCTGCAGACAATGCATATTTCTTAAGACACTTGCGATGCGCCCAACCGCATGAACAGCACTTTGCCATTACGGATGTTAAAGGGTTGTACTCCCCAATTCTCGCTAAGCAAATTAAGCACCCTTCCCGAGGAGGATGTTTCTTGGGATGTTTAATTTTGTGGTGTTCGTGACAATATGAGGGGAATGCGTCAGCAAACTGAAATTGGCAGTTATTTTGTAATCCACAGACAAGATGAAATTTTTTGGAGCAGTCTTTGCAGTGAATAGAAGCACTGGGTTCGTTACAATAGTAACAAATCTGTTGAAGTCAAAAAAAATTGTAAATTAACATGGTTTATAGAAACTTGGTGTATCACAATGGTGCACCGCTCATAGCAAATCATAAGCTAATCAATCTCAGCGCTTTCCATTTTCCACATCCTGAACGTAATTTTATATTTCCTCACACTTTGCGACTCATCTCCTACTTTAAACTGAATATGTGTTTACGCCTAAATCTTAAATTTATAATTTTGAAAACGAATCCTGCAAAACTGTGTGCAAATTTTAATAAATAATTAAAAATTCCAAACATTCATATTTACTTCCATACTGAAATACAGTAAAGGAAACTGACTAAGCAACATTAAGACTTTTGGCTTTAAATATTCCGAAATATGAAGATGATTATTTTATTATACTTATAGTTTTGTATAATGATATCATACATGTATTAATATTGAATAATTGCAGTATAGCTTATGAAACTGATTGTCCATTATTGTTAATTAAATAGTTTAGAATAATTTCAGATATGCAAATTCTATCTTATTTATTTTCGAAAGTCGTAAACTCTTAAAAGCATAAATTTTCACCTATTCTTTCGCTATTAAATTTTCTTTTTACATGTGTTCAGAAAATTCCCCTAAACAATGTAAAAAAAAGTCTGATTTTGCTGCAATATTTCATAATGAAAAATAATAAAGAAAAATTAATTGTTAGGGTATTTTATATGACTTTTGGTGAGTCCTGATGAAAAATGTAAAGGATGTATTTTTCCTTACGAAATTCGAAATGTGTCAAAATAACTCGCACCATAAACCATCTAGTGTTGCGACATATCCATATTTGTGGTCAATTAGTTAGATACATATTTATTATCAACTTAATTGGAGAGCCGTTATTCACAAGAAAATTTTAGTGCAATTTCACTAAAAAACCCCTTTTAAACTACTAAAAAGCTATACTACGTAAATGCGATGTGAAGTACTAAATGTGGTGCACCGTTGTGGTCATAAAATTGCACTGACCTCGTATTGAATACCCTTTATAAATGTCTTGATGTCTTTTATTAGAAATCCAAGGATGCCTCCCGTATCCCGTTTACCAGCTTGATGTAAATTTGTTGAGAGCAGCTGAAAATACAAGAAATTTGGAGTTATTGAACGTTTAGTTTAGAACAGGCGAATAATTTATCTGTCCAATTAATGTTTTGCCGCTAAAATAATAATTGCACAGGCACTGCCGCTGTAGGATTTAAGAACGAATCAAATTCTTTTATATGCTGCTTATTCTCCATGGTGCTGAGCCACTCTGGCACGATTTATTTCATAACTCATCGTCGGATTCGAGTACGATTTTTTTCTTTAGGAAGGGCATCATAAGATAGGAAAACTTTTTTTTTTTTGAAAAAAATCCTTTCTTCCCATATAAAAAAATCTACGGAACGAAGAGTCCAAGTCACAATTAGGACATTGAAAATGCCATTGTGGAAATTCGACGCGGCATATTTCGCTTGTTTACTGATAGATTGGATAGTGATCGGTATGTTTGGAAAGATTGAAAGCTCAGTTTTCTAACACACTATTAACCAATATCCTACGATATTTCTGAAAGAACTTATAAAGCATTTTCTGGTTTCACCTCCTCCAAATTTCCAATTGCGATTTTAAGGAGGGAAGGACCGATTATACGTAGAGGGTGGCCAGACAAACGTTAACGAGAAGACCATGCAGAATCAATTGACTGTTGTTATATCAGTTACATTTGAATTGGTTTTTATTGAAGTATTGCTAGACTACAAAACCGCGCTGATATCTGTATCATCACACTTAATATTGCTATACAGGCGTACAAGGGAGGCGGAAGGTTACCTCTTTCGTGAGAGAGATCCTTCGTCAGAAAGAACATGACAACAACAGGAGCAGGCGGAGGGTGCCTCGTGGAGGCGATAATATAGGACTCCACCCCGAAGTAATGTCCCTTAGACGGTCCCGGGGTGGAGCTCCTGGAGACGGGGACCCTATGTAAAAATAAATGTGATACATTCATTGAGTGAGCTAGCGGCATACAACAGAGAAATTGTACAGCCTCAATAAAGATCTGAAGCCTGATATGCAACACAAGTTCAACATAAAATTCAAAATTTCCGTGACAGGTATATACAGAGCATTTTAATAAAATATAAATTTACCAAACAATAGTAATGAACTTTTACGCCTGATTTCTCCATGAAATCTCCAAGCTCCACAGAATCGTCATCGGTTTTGCGGCATATGTCGCAAAATTTATTTTCGCTGCAAGAAGCCATAATATTCCACAATTAATTGAAATTTATAAACGTTTACTACCGGCTCGCGCCACTGACATATAGAAATAGACGCCCTTTGAGGAGGGAACTAAAGCCGTATTCAGAAACTAATTCCGGAACCAGAACGAGGAACTACGTGGAACCACCCGGGTTGAGGCGGGTTTCTGAACAGTTGACACTTTAAACTTTGTAAAATGACACTTAAACTTCGATAGTAAACAAAAAATAACTCTTAAACTGTTTAAAAACTAGAAGTGTCACTTGACAGTTCATTTACCGAATTGTTAATCTCACACATTCAAACCAGAGTGTCATTCCTTTAAATCCGAGAAAAATTTGGAATGATTGGAACCTCATTCCGGAATCGGAACTTCGATTTCTGAACAGCATGGGAGCTCGTGTGGAATCAACCCAATCGTTCCGGAATTAGTTTCTGAATACGGCTTAAAGGAGGCGACATCTGTTTTATGGCTGTCACATTTTTGCTTGACTGTCACAAACAAATAGGCAGGCACCAGAGACGTAGTCAGAAAAAGATATTTTTGTAGGTTACCTCGAGATGAAATTTTGAGAAGGAAATGGTTAATGGCTATTGGACTAAGTGAAAGTGATGTAAAAAAAGGAATTATATATGCTCGAGCCATTTCCTGTTCAATAATCTATTTTCTTTTGAAAATAAAAACAGCCATCAACAATTTTTAACGCCGCTTCTGACTGTTTAGAAAATCAAGAAGAAGAACGAAAGTTGCCACGGTTTTTTTAATCACATGTCATCTCCTTTCGTTCTCTCCTCAAAGGAAAGAACGTTGCCATGCCGGTGATTTTTTGGCGTTTCTTGTCGACGCAATGTCGATCGATCAGCTGATGTTTTGAACGTCGTTCCGTTCCCCAACTCCTTTGTGCTGTTGCTGATACTTTTCTCTTATGGTGTAACTACCCTTGCGCAGAGCATAGTAAATCCTTAATTCATCACTTATCGTTTGGAGAAGATTCGCCCGAGTTATTCTGTTCACAGAAGCATTTTTACCTGTTTTCGTAGTCCTGCTTTAATTACTTCGGTGGTGCACCTACTTAAGAGAAGTTCGCGACATAATTGATTAAAGTGAATTGTTTTTTAAAATTATCAACAACATTTTCTCAGAATCCGTCAGAACTTTTGTTTAATAAAGAGCTGCAGTACACCTCCTCTTAATACCATTCATTTTTTTTTGCATTTACCATTAGCGTAATCAATTTTCAACAGAGACGGAAAGCTCGCGTTCATTTACAAGCAGTGCCTTCGTCCGGAGCGAGAGTACCACCGAAGATCTCGGTGGAATATTAATATATTTGTACTTGTGACAAAATCGATAAAAAAATAAACGTGAATGTGAAATCTACTACTCATCCAGGTTGTGCAATTAATCGCAGACTCCACTTTACGCTAAGTGGACCAACAAATTAGGCCGACTGTTTCCCAAATCTTTTTCGCTAGCGATACATCGTCGGAATGTGTGCGGTAGTTTTTTAGCATCGTTTAATTGGTAAGTACTATCTTAGAAAAGTAATTAATTATACTATTGACTACACTACGCATCGATGCTCTGGTGGATGCACTCTGCTAATCGCCCAGTTGGTGTTCCAACCAGAGCAACTTCCTCAAACTTGCTATCAGACGTGAAGGTCACACAAGATTTGAAATGTAAATAAACTATTTTTAATCTGTGTGGTTTTTCATTCCTCGGACAAGTTCTTTCTGCCCCTGGTTGGGCATATAGTCACGACAAGTGCAGCAAACCAAAATAGAAAGAAAATAAAGCAAGTCACAACACTATACGCCTTTGTTCACGCGAAGATGAATGCTTTTCTGCTTTGTTGAGCCCCTTTTAAAACTCAAGATATAATTTTCTTAAAGTTATTTTGTGAACTGAAGCAAAACGCCTTTTAAGTGCAGTTATCAAAACAATACAAATTAAATTACCACAGAATTGGGTCGACTAAGTGATAAAATTTTATCTGAAGGAACTATACTTAAAACACTTAGTTATTCCTACTTTATCAAAAATATCTAATGTATGAATATATGCAATATGGGACAAACTAAAAAGTACAGGGAAAGGACAATGGACAAATTGGGCCTAATGACCAATACACATGAGATATTATTTTTGTGATAGGTCATAACACACAACTAACGAGAAAAATAATAAAAAAAATTAAATGTACCGGGTTCTTGTACAGCTACGTCGAAAAGTTTTATTTAATTATGTCAAATATTTTTCAATTATTAAATGTTTTTCAAGCAATGTCCTCAAGCAAGATAACACGCGAATTTTATCCGTAGTTTGGTATATGGGCTTAGCTAGATACGAAGGATTTAACCCTCCAGCCGCATTTTTAGATTCTATTATTCTGGATATAGACTAATGTAAAGAAAAATAAACAAATGCGTAAAAGGAAGGATGTCGTAAGAGGCGTTTTAAATTGCAAATATTGCAATCAACAGCATTTGGGAGTGGCTCCAGTGCTATTTTAGGGTAATATTCCTTCATTCGTATTGAAAAACAATTATTAATTGCAAAATATTTAACATAAATAAATAAAACTTTTCGACGTGACTGTACTACAACCCGGTAAATTTAATTTTTTTTTATATTTTTCTCGTTAGTTGTGTGTTATGACCTATCACAAAAACAATATCTCATGTGTATTGGTCAGCAGGCCCAACTCCCATAGTGTTTTGCCCATTGTCCTTTGTGTATTTAGGAGAAAACAACTTGAACAATAAATAAATATAAACACCTTCTTCCTTGTTCATTGACCTGAGAAATAAAAAGATGTTTTCGAGCTATGTTTTTAGCTTTGCTCTTTATCTTATCACAATATTCTTCAGGACATACTTTTCCAAACTTGCAAGGTATGGCCTGATTTCATTACTAAGCGACTATACATCTAATTCATAGTAAGTACAATAAGCCACATCTCATACTTAATGCACACTATCAGATTTTCTCTAAAGGACTTCACTCGTTGAACAGGAATTCTTTTCACAAGACTTACTAATTACAATACGATTAAAGGATGCCAGTCTGTAGTTCCAGTTTAACCAAAAATTATAAAATATGTATATTTTATAATCTTTAATATTAGATTTTGAAATTGAATCTGTTGCCTTTCTTCGCTGTTTATAAGAAATAAAGCTATTTGTTAAAAGAAATAGGATGATTATTGTTAACTCTCCAGTTTCTTAGATGCTGTTTTGGTAGGTAATTCAAGAGGTATGATTTCCAAAATAACAACTTAATTATCGCTGACATGCTAGTCTCTTTAAGGTAATTTTTGAATTTCGACCACTCCAAAATTCTTATCTAGATTGCCGACAATTTTTTAAATATTAAGATTAATGAAATACTTTTTAATAATTAATCGCGAAAAAATAATAATATTATTGTTTTCGGTAAATACTGTGGGCAAACTCAATTTATATAACATTAACTACATATTATTTTTAATGAAACTTCTGAAATAATTAATCAGATTTTGATGGTCACAATGATATTTGGATATCCTGGAACATAAAACAAACATACATATAGTGTATGTATACTGTGTAATTAACTAAAGATTTTTTTTTATAAAATGCTATTTTTCATTATTTAAAGATTAACTACATTGTTTTTCGTCCTGATTACTACCAGTAGGAAAAGTAAAATAATAGGCATTTTCTTATGGGCCACAATATTTTATCATTTTATATCAAGCAATGTGTACCAAACGTAACTTGTCTATAAACAATGTTTTAATTTACAAGAGCATGCGCAAAGGATATTCATATAAAATAAATGCTAAGTGGTCGGATTCAGGGGGTGGTCGGTATTAGATCACTGCGTTAGGTAATTACGCAGCGCACGCGAAGATTGCCTTTTCGACAATTGCTTTTTTCCGACCTCACAGATACATATTCATCACAATATCATCGCTTAATTAACACAAAACATTCCTTGAGTTTTCCTATTCATACCTTTTTAAATTGGACAGTGTGGGGAAAATCAATGGAAAAGGATACTTTGAGATTTAAATTTAGCCCTGAATTGATTTTCCTCCTCTATCGAATCTAGAGAAAGTATGATTCAGAAAATTAAAAGTTCCCGAAACATTAAAGTGGTCTTAAACATTTTCACAGTACTGTAAATAGATTTTCCCCATTGATGTTTTCCCCGATTTCTCAATATCTCTTTTATTTATTTATAATTTTCATCATTTTTAAAAAAATTTTCTTCGTTTTTTAAAGAATTTCCATTCAATCCTTAAAGGATTTTCATCAATTTTAAAGGATACCTCCGCATGGACTCTATTTTTTAATATTTCCTCAATATTTTGCGTTCCTCATTTTCCCCGCAAAAGAATTCCACGCTTTCGTGAACAGATGCAGATGCATTAATAAGAAAGAGTATGCGAAATTTGAATTCAATGGGTTGAGTTCCGCTAAAATGTTTTTAAAACTACATTCTATTAAAATGTGCATAAAAGGAAATATAATTTTTTAAAGACAAAGAGTTTATATGAAACAATAAAATAACAAATAGTGGACAAATGATGAGTAAGTCTTAAAACTTAATCATGATAATAAAATTCTGTGGGAAGCAAATGAATAAATTAAATGAAATGAAATAAAATTATCAACTTCTTTTTATTTTATTTGATTTATTGATAGTAAAGCGAGAACAAATTTGTATTTCCTAAGTAGGTTGCAATATGGTGGTCTTATTTATGTTTACAAGTTTTCAAAAATGGACAAAGCAGTCATCCGCATAATTGGATTATAGGGCGGGCTGCAACGGAATTAGCACAACTGACTGAACTTGACCTAACTATCGCAATTCTTTATATTCACAGCAACTAAAAATAGTTCAGCTTCATAATTTTGCTTAAAGAGAAAACTTTATTTAGCAGGAAAAATTTATAGTTTAAATTGTTTTTCAGCTGAAAGTATTTCATAATAAACAATGAATAAAATTATTGAATAATCTAGATGTAGGTCAGCTTAACTTAAGAATAGTTGCGCTTTATTGCTTTCCAGCACAAAGTAAACCCCTTCATATAATAGATGATATTCGAGATGCAATTTAATCCTGAGCGAATGAATTTATTGTTTATTTATAAATGGGGTGGCTTGTAGGGTGTGCTCTTTGGTATTTTGTATCAATTATGTGGTCTGAACTCAGGAAGATTTTTAGGAAATGTTTAAGAGAAATGTTTGATTTTTGTTTTTCTGTTATCCGCACATAAAAAAAAATTAAATTAAATCGAGTACTTTAGACTCGAAGAACATCAGGGACTTTTACTCCCTATAAGAAATATATAAATAAATTTTTAGCAAAAGTCCTGTAATTCTTTTCTTTCCTCCCGCTGCAGTTTGTAAGTGGTCTGGTGCTCGTATTTTCTATTGAGTTAGATTTTGGATTACAACTCAAAAAATTTATATACATACTTGTGAATCAAAAGAAGCACTTCTTAGGGTAATCGCTGTTGTAGCTGCTACGCATTTTTTTCATATCGGCCGTCAACCATAGATGGCCATAGGATTGAATGGAATTTATGTAGATTCAGATCACTCTACCCCATAGATGCGGGATGCCTGCGTACACTTCACCTTTTCATTGAAGAAGGTTTTGATTCCGCTGGCATTAATAAGAAATCACAACGACACAAAAAAAACATTCAAAATCCTAACAACGAAAAATTTAGATCAATTGGAAATCTTAACTCTTAATGTGGCGAAAGATTCTAGACAAGATAGAAGAAATAACAAAGATATCACTTAATTCAGTTTTTTCAATTTTGTTTGATCGAGTTATAAAATTTCTAATTCTTTTTACATCGTAAATGTAATAGTATACAAATTCAATCAGACATATTTATTTCCTATTTAAATAATGTGTTACTTTAAATTTGATAAAAGTCGTCTTATTTGACTGCCATAATTCGAAAATATTGGTTGTATGAGAAGCGTTGTAGAAAGGAGTTGTAAAAAATTAAATCCGCGCAAAAGTGATCACTTTTACCAAAAAATGACTTTTACCAATAAAATGTTCAACCTTGTCTTTACTCCATATTCAAACGAAATCTTCGAATTCTTAGTTAGGTATTAAATTATCATGGTTACGCACGACGGTAAACATTTTTGTTTTTATTTTATTGGTGGATAGATATAAAATATACAATGATGTCGAATCGTATATACATATGTAGTTCAGGCGTCTAATTAAGATAAATATTATACATTAAACACAAAAATGGCATGCTATTGATTGATCATTGATGTTTAAAAAAAACAAACATTATTTTTATTAAAAATATGACATACCTACATATACATACATATAACGAGCTTTTTAAAAGACATTGTCTTTTAAAAAATATTAGTTCTGTATCAAATCATATTAATCGATTGTATAAATTATCATTGGCTGTTAACCAGAACTAGATTGAGGACCTAGTTTTTAACTTGTTCAACATTCAAAATGATAGCCAAAATACTTTTTTGTCGAGTAGGTTTGAAAATTTATCTTAGCAGTCGTTACGAATATTGAATGACCTTAAGAATAGGGTCCACCTAAGGTTCACAAATGCCGTTGAAAGGAAATAATCCTTAAAAAGGTATCTTCGAAATATGTAAAAAAAGTAATTTTAAGTAACAAAATAATACAGTGTCGGTAAAAACCGTTTTGTTATGACAAATTTCCCAAATACTATCCATCTATTATTATTGCGAGAGTATATTTTGGGTTTGAATTGTAAAACATTGTTTACTGAAATTTTTGGAAATCCTCTTTTTTTGTAAGTATTTCCATAGAATGTAGCAATGTTGTGAGCATAAATTTCTTAGTTAGAATTCTGTTGAGATAAATATAACTTGCCGCTTCAAAGCTCAATGTTCCTCAATTTTGCTAGTTTAAAAATAGATAGAGATAAATAGATGAAAATCTGGATGGGTTCATTGTTTTCATGAAGCGAGTTTCTAGAGAAAAACAATAACATTAATTTTTGAGTAAATGAAGAACGATAAGAAACCGTCATCGACCGATAACCTACTGCAAAAATATTTATTTTGGAAGTGCATTACTTTGTTCGATAGCATATAGTAATGAATTTAAAACCTACAACGATCATGTCGAGTACCGATGTAAGATGAAATGTCACGAACGCTTGGAATAGATTGAAGACGCGTGACAGTTCATCCAGGAGATACTAATCTAATAAGAGCAACATTTATTGTAGGAAGTAAATTGAATTTGTCAACCATACTTGCAGCAATTGACAGTAGAGGTTAATTGACCTTTCATTGCTGATCAGGGGTTCTAATGGAGCAACTTCTGTCGCGATTAGCGAGCAATGCTATACAACGATAAAAAGAGACTCAACCGTAACGTAAGTTTTTATGCTTCCTACGAACTAATTAAAAACTCGCGTCGCGAAGAGTTAAGACAGCCCGAGAACTGATAATTTTGTTATCGCTTTGCTCGTTAAAAATTAAATGGGAGACTTCCGAATGAATTCATTTTTCAATTTGGAGATTAAAGTGAAATTATTAAACAGCGAGTGTGACGGTTTGGTTCGATTCAAAAAAAATTTTAAGCTGAATGACTGATCCACGTGAAGATCATATCATTTTTAGCATGTGCTTATAAAAACTAAGTAACTTTAAGTGATTTATTAAAATATCACTCGTTGCTTAATGCTTTCAAATCAAATAGTGATTCTGTGCTTAAACCAATGCAGCTACCTCTGGTTTTTGTTCCGTGTTTTATATCACTTATGATTTAATTTACATTTTTGGGTTTTGTATAAAATACCTTGAAGTGTCACGTTTTTCAGTGTATTTGTGTTTTGTGAATTAATTTATTTGAAGTGAAAAAAATTTAATACTTTGCATCAATGGAAGATCACTCCAAAATGGTAATTTGAACAAAAATATTTATGTACATATACATACATATATGTATGTGACTAAGTGATTTGTAATCGTTAAAGAGGTTTGTGTCTTTCAAACAAATTGTCTTATCAAATATAAACGCTGTAGATTATAGAACAGTTCATTATGCTATCAATTTGTATCAGGTTTAGATGCAGACGCATGTCATGTTTGATAATTTTTCTCTCTTCAGTAGGATGTTGATGAAGGGAACTTCAGCTGTTTCCATGATTAAGTATACATATGTACATATGTAATGTACATATAATTACCACAGCCATCAAACAATTCACTCATTGTTTTTAAAGTCCACGAAGAACAATCTAGTTATCCTACTTTTAAATTTAATATCGTAAAACAGTACCTAATATTTGAATTCACTTCAGGGGGAACGCCACTGTGACGAAAAACAATTTTGTAACATAAAAATTATAGTAATGTATAAACAATTGTGTTTGATGAATAGATCTCTCAAGGTTTTATAGCCGGCATTCAAAAATCTTATTTTGAGAAAAATGTGTTAATTATGCAATAAATATGAAGCACGTTGGTGGCATTCAAACAGTCACTATAAAATTTAAAATAATTCAAATCTCGACATATTATTTTTAAGACATACATATGTACATATGTATGTAAATCTATCGACATATAAATAAATAAACTATTTTTCATTTAAGTGTAGTATAAGGAGATTATTTGGCCCTTCCGGAGATACAATGGTGCAAAAACCGCATATCGAAACTCGAATCCTAGCGCGCACAATAAGCTTGGAGGAGTTTAACAAAGGTATGGTT
Organism: Machimus atricapillus; assembly: GCA_933228815.1. Taxonomy (NCBI): domain Eukaryota; kingdom Metazoa; phylum Arthropoda; class Insecta; order Diptera; family Asilidae; genus Machimus; species Machimus atricapillus. The sequence goes on from OW121785.1 coordinate 14,068,441, forward strand.
TACACAATACCTTGAAAAGTTTAAAGCCGATGTCTCAAAAATGTTGTCTTTTGATGTCATATAAACGTGTGGGCAGTCATGATCTTTGAGTTTTCAACGAATTAAAATGATATTTTGGGAATAATTTCGACAAGACCAACAATAGCCAGAATATCATAAAGAGCGAAAAATAATGGGAAAAAACTATTTTGATGTGAAGATTTTCGGAAAGATATGATAAATTATATTTTCATGATAATTTTTCAAAATTCGTAGGCTAAGAGTTATTATTATATTGCAAGCAAATTTGATTTTATACTTCTGGTCTATTGGTTTTAGGACGCCCTGTTTAGTTTCAAGATAAACCTAGTTATGTACATATTTAAGTTTGTAGTGTGTTTCTTCTTTTGCTCATAGCAAAGAATTTAAGCCGTTGTTTTTAAAAGTGGCGTAAGTCCATTTTTTTAACATATCATTTTAACAACTTCTCTAAATAAATCTTATTGTTTAAATAGCCCTTCATGTGAATTTCAAAAAGCGGAGTTATATAACACTTACAAAAATAACAGCTCAATTAATGTTGAATTCCATTAAGGGCAAGACTAATTAGATGTCCGCATTAAATTTGGTAAAATTCTGAAAATTTAAATGGATGGACATAATGTACGTACATAGATCGAACAGTTTTTATATTGACCTGAAACAAATTTATTGAAGTTTTTAATTGCAACCGTAATCCAACGTGGCAATGTGTTTTCAATCTTTTGGATAGACAATTAGGCAAGTCTGGTTCTTAGAAGAGTAGCATAAAACAATAGTTAATTTTTTAACTAACAGTAATTCTTAATTCAATTTAGTTACTATCAACCGGCTGTTAGATTTTAATAAAGCACGTGGCTTGGCACAAGCGTTTCTCTGATGGTGTATATACAAGTATAAGTAATAGTGAGCAATTGTGGGAGATTTAATAAACGTTTAATATAAGCGCTGTATAAAATTAACTAAATAATCGTCAATTGTGAGAATCGCATTTTTAGTTGATTACATGATAAAATTGTGACGCAATTAACTAATTGTGGGTAATATAACAAACTAAGCCATCTTAAGTCCTTTTAATGTCTAGCTGCCAAATCGCAGTCTAATTTAGTGATAAACAAGCCCTTGATGGAATCCTTTGTAAGTTATATCTGCTGCAAACAAGCACCATTATTCAATGCAAGCCAGAGCAAACAGCGCCCTGGATATACATATTTGTATTTGCTAAACGAATTATCACAGTCGTCGCATAGTCAACCTCAATTCTACAAGTGAGCACATCATCATCCAGCATCCCAGAATATTGTTCGTTAAAAAAAACCGGCAAAGTGCCGCTGTGATCACTAAACATCTTGACAATTGATAACCAGCGCGGGAATCGAAATACAATACGAGAGAGGAGCCACACTTATCATAATTGCCATCATTTAGATGGTCCACCCTGCGCAGCAACACGATTGTAGTTTACGATGTGGATCACTGGATTTTTCTATAATATTATTCAAAAAATACATGCATATATCCTTCCTTGTCGGCTCGTGTGAGTGGATCAAGGGAGTGACAATTTTTGATGATTTTCTTGTTGACTTTACAACCACTGATATCGCTAAATTGACTGATAACGCAGCAGATTTAGAACACAAGGATTGTTGAAAGAGTGATTTTATAGCAAATTTCAGTCGAAGAAAACAATACCAAAACCGTCACTGGTCCTGATCAAAAATTCAAGGCCTAATTATCGGTTTAAAGTGCCGATCTTATCAGCGGCTGGAAAGCTCAGCTTGAGTTGCTTGCCGATTCGGGAAATGCGAGCTGACAACTTGTGGCTTTGGCTTTTAGCTGATTACGGGTGTACACGTGAGCGTTCAGTTCTGCTCTCTGTTATTCGAAGAATTTGTGAGATGTGATTTGATGTGGTCTACTACCATTTAAGTTAACTGCCCAACTGGTCTGGACGGTCCTGTCTTAACGTTCGGTCGAATTTTCTTTGTTTTTAAGCTAATCCAAACGATGGTATGCGGAATTCGCTAAAAAACTAGTTAATACCATTGAACTTGCTTATTTCAACATCTTAATTCAATTAAAGATCGTTAGGTAGAAAAGCAAACCAAGAAAAAATGTCGATGTGATTACGGAAAATTTATGCTAATAATGGGAATGGATTGTGAAACCTGTACTTGTGACCAATTGCGGTTTCCTTTTCAAAATTGTGTCGGCTGTTTTGAGTGATTATAGTTATTTAATTTTTCATATTAGCAACAATAAATTAGTATTTATCAATATTTCAATCAATATATAACATGTGTTTATCAGTGTAGAGTGCTGTGACTTGTTTTATAATATATTTTAATTGCTTCTAGTAAACGTTTTGGATATGGCAAATTTTAATGATTGGGTAAATACATAACTTCAATTTCAACTCTCATCGTAAGAAATCTCTTCAAAACTCATTCTAAGAAATCTTTTTCATAACAAATTTATCTAACCGTCAACACTTATCGTGCATATTTATTTTCATCGGGGCTTTGTTTCTCCTATTGTTTAGGCTATTTCGAATTATCTCGCATATGTGCTGATACCGAGATGAGCTTCACTTGATAAAATGTGATTTTCTCTTTATAGGAATTTCTTTATCTTCATAGCCAAGATAAAAACGAAATCACATTTCATTAAGCTATGGTTTTAACTGATTAGGTTCTGAAATTGACTTTATGACATACAATGTTTAATTATAGTGATCTTATCTTTCCTCGTGTAATTGACCAGAGAGTTCATTAACTCTTGTCGCCATATTAACGTAATTTTAATGGTCATCTATCACATGGGTTCGCTCTGACTTAAAAAACAGTGGAGTCAAAAAAGGACTTCAATGTTTTGTTATAGCTTTCAATCATTATTTACACCAGAGTAAATAATATATAAAAAGAGCCCCGCTTTTATTTAACCCGACGCAGCGTTAGTGAGATCAGGCATCTCATACCCCGACATTTTGATGTATAAGTATAACATTTTTGATAGATATTGTGGTTCTCGGAACTGGAAAATAAATAATTTTTTAAGATATCTTAACTAATATTTTTTTATGTGGGAACTTCTATAATGGGGTCCCCTGGAAAAATTGCGTGAACGACGGCGGAAGCGTTATGTTACTTAAATGTCGTTACTAATTTAAACAAGCATAAAAATAAATCTAACATTTTGTTCACTAATATACAGCTTCACTTAAGTAAGTTATGCGTAAAAAATACCCAATAATAACCTAGTAGAAGCATTACTCCGTCAATGAAGGAATAAATCTTTGTGCACTATGACTATATCCCATATCAAAGATTTTTAATATAGAGATCGAGATGTAATTGAACATTTATATAATATTACTTTATCGCTTCCATTAATGTCCCTTAATAAAATAAGAAAACCATAATCCATATGAAATTCCTAAAAACAAACATCGATAATATGCAACATCAAAAAATTAATTGTTTACCGTTTATGTAAATTTCAATAAAAATGAACAAGATTAAAATAAGCAAGAAAAATGATAGAAAAGTGATTGTTCTTTCGTAAAAAACATGCCGCTTTTTAAGCACTGTAATTGGATGCGATACCAGCCAATGAAAAACTATATTACTGTATGTATATCGTGAATCAAAATAAAATTGATGATGCTTTTGATGAAAGTACTTTGGTTGTAATAAATTAAAAATCACTTTTAAAATTAATTCTTTGTATCAATTTATAACTGATTGTGGAAATCAGTTCATAATTGATTGTGGGAAGCATTTGGTAAACAATTTATTTTTTAATAAAATAATTATCTGTAAGTTGATGCGGCTGTCTGTCGGTTATGCAAAATACACTTGGGCCATTTTTAACAAGGGTGTCCGAGGTATATGAAGACCCCCATGTTCTATCGTATATTATTTATTTAAATCAATCAATCGTGAAATGAACAAGAATCAGGTTTAAATTGATTTTAAACTGATTTCGGGCGTGGATTTTCATTTGCCATATAAACCACTAATATGTGTCTGATATTAAGAGCAATTTTAAGATCAGTTTTTTTGAATCACCTCTTCAAAAATGTCCTCTATTTTGCTTTTAAAACTGTTCTGATTCTGTGGTATTGATTTGTATCAGTTTTTCTTTTAACGACTCCAAAATTCCGGGTCACCGGTAATTTGCGTTTGAACGCTCCTTCCCGTCAAATAGATTTTTACATGCAATTTACTCGCAAAAGCTTTCTTAAAAATTGTGAAAACGTGTTAAGTTGGCATTTTTATTGGAAATACTCTAATCTACTAATCTACCGTCCCCTTCATTTTTATAAATTTCATCGACACGTTATGTAAACGAATGACAAAATCGTTGTGTATCGCATACCCACCTCAAATACTAAAAAATCGCATATACCGATTATGCACTTTATGCAAATCTGCATTAGAGTTATTAAATGTGATGTACATATACATATGTAACTCTTTTGCTCAGCTATCTAATCATAAATAAAATCACTTTGAATGTAATGTAATGAAAAGCGAATCCATTTTTTAAAGTGCTATAAGAAATAAATGTAACTATTTTATGGAAATTCATAGTTAAGTTAAGTGTGAAATATTCACTCCTTTCTTTTTAAATTCAAAGTGAAAATATTCACACAACAATGAGTGAATACTTTGATATAGTTTTTCCTTGTTTTAAAATTAAAATATCGATCCGTTTTTCAAGTTCTTTGCTGAGTTGCTTTCTAACAGCTCAGCTGGGGCTGGAGCGCTATATAGAAGTCCTCCAGTATCACCACTGTAGTCTGTGAAGTACTCTCATTAAAACTGAGGGGCTAAAGAGCTGATTACGCGAAGAACAAAGACGAGTTCTCTTATAGTGATTATTCCCGAGGCTTTTCATAAATTTTTTTTTTTTTTTTGCGTCTACGAATGTATTATCATTGCAAGCAGCCTGCCTACCCGTTTTCTATCGACTGAGTGCATCTAAAGAATTGCTCGAAATTGTATATTCAGTTGTAAGACTAGTGGAAAGGACCGAGAACATTTAAGATATAAAAAATGATGGAAACTTATAGTTTAATTTTCTTTCGTTAATTGCAGATGCAATTAAGGAAGGGCCATTGGTTTTAGAAAAAAAAAATAAGCAGATATAAGAAATGCGACGTCTTAAAATCTTTCGTGTCCTTGAAAGTACTTCCCTACTATTCTGCCTTCCATTTCCGACATTTTTATGCACTACTAAAGTCAATTGCACTTTTCTCGTTCTTTGTTTGTTTTTGTTGTTTACATACGTACTTTTTAAAGTAGAATATTTAAGAGGTAAATATTATAAGTGCAAATAAGCAAGTGAATGTATAAATTACTTAACACATCTCACAATGAATTAGTAGAGCACCCAACTAGCTTTTAAGCGTTCATACAGGGTGATTACTTGAAAAAAAAAAAAGAAAAGTCAGAAAATTTAAATAATAATGTCACCGAATTTCTGTAGTAATTTGACTGGTTTAGAACGTGTTAATAGATATATCGATAGTATAAAAGTATTCACAGAGATGTCATTTTATGGAAAACTGAGAAAAATCGGAGAATTTTATTGAAATCAAGAAATCTTTTTCATCCATGATATTTAAATTATTTTTTGATGGAAATCTTATGTTAGAAAGAAAATAATAATGAACGTTATACCTTCATTATTTCGAAGCTGCCGTTATGAGTATCCGTTTTGGATAACATATAACGCAGGTCAACGGCATTTTCCCCCTGGACAAGTGATAAACATACGTTAATCAGATTTTGAATCTACAAATTTTTCGTAGATTTAGAATCTGAAATTCAAGATATTCCCTCACATAACGTTGTTGAGAAAATTAGGATCAAAAAGTGAGAAAATACGTATTTTGACGAACTTCTAAAATTTGTTCGAAAATCGTGGAGCGTCGAAAAAACTCAAAATGAAATTCAAATGAAATAGTTATGAAATATGATTAACGTGCAAAATCTACTTTAAGTTGTGTGCTACTCCTGCGATGATATTCATTTACTATGTATTGGATGAACTAAATTTCGTTTATGAAGAAAGTTAATAAACAAATTGTCTAAAAGTTTTTAAGCTTTTGCTTATGTAATTGCTGAATGTCCGAAACTTTATTTTGTAATATAAAAGGCCCCTATTACGTTTCTAAACTTGAAAAATATAACTTGTTTTACTTTCGACCGCTAATTTTCTCCAAAACTTGATGTACTAGAAGATTTTGGATGCGTGTTTTAGCACTCCAAAAATTACATAATTGTTAAAACTAAAAAATATTTTGATCACCTGAGTTTTTCAATCTTGTATGTAATTAAATTAATGAGAATTGAAGGGTTATATCTACAGATGCAACTGGAGGTAATACTATAATAGTTGATCTCTAACTGTATTTGTCGAAATTCTCATTGTTGCCGTTCCTTATTGTTAATAGGCAATTTAATGAGTATTAGGATTTGGAAGAAACAAACAAATCTTCCCTTTTCTTTACTATAATGGATAAATTTTGTTTTATTTTTTTGAAACATGGCTGTGGTGGGGATAAATACATCTTAAAACGAGTAAAATGATTTCCTATATTCTTTGGTGTGAATCATTCAGGGTGCATTTATGGGATAGTATAATTGCTTTTTAATGAATTGGATTAGAACCAATTCATTTAAAAAAGACGTACTTTAGTTACTGCTTGCAAGTGCAGATTTTTTGGCTGTTATCAATCTCGATCTTCAGTCTTTGTAAATCTCATAGGGAAGAAACTGCAAGTGAATTAATTTCTAATGAGTGGATACTATAAAACCCTTTATCATTTATGACGTATTATTTATGCGTATATGTAGCTATTAATTAAGTCGAACCTTAAATTCGCTTAGTTGAACGTATTATTATTAGATCCCTAAAATAACTTATTCATGAAATTTTTCCTTTTCTCATTGCAGTTTAATTTAAAAACGGTTTTAATTGATATACCGCATGGCAGCGCACCTAGTAAAACGTTCTAAATTACTCGGTGATTATCAGATATCACCTCAACTAACTGTGCCTATGAAAACAGAATTGATTTTTTTAAATCGTGAGGTAAATGTACTTTGAACAATTAATTGAGCTCGGTGCATATTTAATCTTAAAATGAATTATTTCAGGAATTAATGAAAGCTGCACTTTTGAATCCGTTTCGGCGCCAGTTTTGTCGCGATTTATCGGAATGGATATCGATAGATCCAGCCATACTGCAATTGATAATGCACCTCCCAATTTCATTGGCGGCAATCATGTACCATGTGATAGTTCTAGTGCAAATGATGATTTCGAATCAATACCGGACATTGGAAGTGAAAAGTGTGATCACGGACTTGGTCAAAATGGGAGGGTGTCCTCAAGTCGTCTGAGCTGCCATTCGCCGAGTGATATTGCTCTTTTAAATTTTAATTATGCTGTATCGAGTCCAGTTTTGGAAAATGAGATGCCTGTTTCCGCGAGTGCAGCTTCCGATAAGCTGGACACCAGTGAGAGCAATTTAACAGATGGTCAACCTCAATTAAACTCAACTAACGATGTGCCTCTGCTGATTGAATTCAATGAGCAAGACGAAGCCAAACCTTCGCATGGCATGGTTTATAATGACTACGTCAATCGGATGTATGCGGAAAAAAGTCGTCGTGAAAGCTTGGATCAGGATGTGGAAGCGAACCTCGAAGGGGTGGGACTGCTATTGAAGAATCCTACTCCGATAAAAAGCATTGTTAAGAGTCCTTCATCTGTTAGTTTTAACAATAGATCGCATCAATATAGTAAATTACAGCACAGATTAAGTTTGCAATGTCCTGCTCAAGATTCTAACACCAACCAAATTGAGCAGGAACGTCCCGTGTTGCATGTGCAGTTCATGCCTGGATCAAATCCCGAAATTTCATCATTGAGCAGCGATAAGAAGCCATGCAATTGCTATCCAGATTCAACTGAATCATCTGATTCTACCAGTTCATCGTCGTCAGAAGATGGGAGCTCTTTGGGTCAGTACGCAGAAGCACGTCCTCCTGATGGTGGATGGGGATGGGTTGTGGTGTTTGCCTCATTTATGGTTAATATGATTGCGGACGGAATTACATTTAGCTTTGGTGTAATATTTGTAGAATTCTTGAACTACTTTGGTGAAGGTAAAGCTAAAACAGCTTGGATTGGTTCTCTATTTATGGCCATACCCCTTCTATCTGGCCCAATTGCGTCATTTCTAACAGATCGGTATGGCTGTCGAAAAGTTACAATTGTTGGGTCTATGCTTGCAAGCCTTGGATTCATTTTGTCCGCTTTCACAAACTCTATGGAAATGTTGTTCTTCACTTTCGGTATACTCGCCGGATTTGGCCTTAGTTTATGCTACGTTGCAGCAGTAGTAATAGTCGCCTACTACTTTGAAAAGAAACGATCTTTTGCCACTGGTCTTTCTGTTTGCGGTAGCGGAATTGGAACTTTCATTTTCGCACCATTAACTCAGTCTTTAATTGAGGAATATGGATGGCGTGGTACTACTTTGATTTTGGCCGGTGTATTTTTGAATATGATGGTATGTGGCATGCTCATGAGGGATTTAGAATGGACAACACATCGAGCTAAACTGAAAGCAAAGGAGAGAAAAAGTAAAATTGCAGTATCAGCTGAGTCATTTTCAGTAAGTAACAGTACAAACACCGGAGGTACTGCCAGCAATCTTCCTCAACAAATCGGTGATGGCTTAACTTCAGAACTTGACGCCCTTACAGCTGAGGACTTAAAAGACTGCCGACTTTTTAGCTCTCTTGTCACTTTACCAACTTTTGTTCGGAATGGTGAAAAAGTAAGTTATATCGAATTTATTTAAATGAATTTTTATTAAAATTAAAAAAATTTTCCAGGTTCCCCTTGAAGTTCTTGAGCTACTTTCCACCCATCAAAATGTTCATGCTCTTCTCATACAGAACTACCCAAATTTACTTCATTCGCGGAGTTTTAGTGAACCGTACTCATCTCGCAGTGGCATGCCTCCTCCAGAAGATATAAAAACTACTAAAATTGAAACTGCAGAGACTCTTCCTTCCAAAAAGAAATCTAATATTGAGCAATTTAGAAAAGATCAAGCGATGCTGGCATGGATGAGAAAAAATGCAGTGCAAAGGCAGCGAAATGTAATATACGAAATTGATAGCCCACGTTTTAATTATTTAAACAAGTATTTCTTTAGAATCGTCAACAACCTTCGGATGCGTATTTGAAAGATTTACGAATACATAGGCATTCTTTAACGTACCGTGGAGCAATGCTTAATATAAACAGATACCGGCTAAGAGCTTCTTCGTGTCCAGATATATACCGAAATTCGATGACAACAATTGCCAAAGAAAAAAATCATTGGTCTCAAGGTGTCCAAGAATTCAAGAGACTCTTCTTGGATATCATGGATTTTTCATATTTTGCTGATATTCGTTTTCTTCTCTTTGCTATTTCGAATTTCCTTTTATACACATGGTATGACGTGCCGTACGTTTACTTAACAGACAATGCAATTGAGATGGGTATTGCAGAAACGGATGCTTCATTGCTTATTGGAATTATAGGGATCGTCAATATGTTTGGCGAAGTATGCATAAACACTTCCACCATTTGGACGTTTTTAAAATTTTAATATTTTTCAGATATTCCTAGGCTGGATTGGCGATATTAAAGGCGTTAGCGCGAGTATCGTGTATGCTATTTGTATGGCACTTTGTGGAGCTGTTACTGCTATGGTGCCTGTTTCAAATTCATATACGGTAAGATTAAACTGTAATGTTTTGTAAATACTTATTAATATTTAATGTTTTTAGTGGCTGTGCGGAATTTCGGGTTTTTTTGGCCTCTTCATAGCAGCGAATTATGCTCTAACTAGTATTATATTGGTCGAATTGATCACCCTCGAAAGATTCACAAATGCTTATGGACTTTTGTTGTTGGTTCAAGGAGTTGCCAATTTAGTGGGACCGCCCTTAGCAGGTAAGATGTTCAAATTTATTATAATTTGCTTAAAGTGTTTAGCCTGCAATAAATATTTCTATCAAAAAGAAGCAGTCTACAAAATTTTTTCTATGGCAGGAAAATCGTTAAAAATATATGTATAATACTTAACAAAATAATATCCTTGGAGGTAATATCATTACATGACCCGAAGTACATATCTTTGATTCTTACGATTTTTTTTTTTCGTTAACAACATTTTTTTCATGTATATGTGATATGCACATATGCATATACATAAGTAAAAGTTTAAGATGTTATATTATGAGAATCAGCGAAGAAACTCCAAGTTAAATTTATCTTACACTTTTTAGGGCTTCTGAGTTTTCGAAGATACATAATATGTATATAGCTTTATTTTGTTTATTTAAAAAAACTCGTTACTATTAAATTTTCTTTCTCTTAAACTGAGACTGAGAATTCTAATGCGTCAAATTATTCGGAGAAACTTTTTCGAACCATAAACGGAGATAAAAAGAAACTTTATTAGATCTTATATAATTAAAATTTTATATATAAAATGTTTATTACTTTATTTTCAGGCTGGATCTATGACGTGACTGGTACTTACGATCTCTCATTTTACATTGCTGGATTTTTTATAGCACTCTCAGGAGGCATGCTAGTAATAGTTCCAGCTCTCAATAGGTATCGCAAATATCGTGCATTAAAAAGGCAACAAAGCTCATCAGATATGGCGGAAACCCCGAAAATTTCGACAAAAGTAATAACTGTGAGTTAAAATCATAATCAAGTAAATAATTTATTTTATGAATTTCTAAATGCTTCTATAGAACAACATTGCTTCAAATAAGAGTAACGGCGTCATAATAAACGATTGCTTCAGCAAGGAAATTCTTAAGGAAACAGTTAAAGTGAATAATTTATAAGTGTGTTGTTAATTAAGTAAAGACCGCAATTTTCTGCTGGTCCGTTTAGTATTTGTTTGTTGCCATCATTGACTGCATCCTTTGTACAAAAACTCCCAAAAAATCAGTTATTCATTATTTATGTATATTTCGTTTTTATTAGTATTTAAATATGACAGGAAAAAAAACTTTTGCCAATAACGAGTTAAGTGGCCGTCTAATATGGCGGAAATTCTATTCTAAAATAAAATCGCGGCGGAAAGTCGATTATTTCCAATTCGATACAATACAAGAATTCTCATAGTTAAGAAATCGAAATCAAAGTGAAATAAAAAGTTGAGAATAAATATTCAAGCGATTCGGCAAGGACTGAATTTTTGAAAAATATAAATCTTTATATAAAAGTGGAAATGTTTAAATTTCATAGTTACTGCGAGTTTTCAATATTTATTAATTAATTAATGAAAAAGAGAGGTGTTTGCGATTAATTTAATCGTCTCTCCTTCTTTATGCAGATTATAAAATGGCAACTGCCTGTATTCACATAGAACACATATAGTAACATTTGCATGTATACATATAATGAAGAATATTATAAAAATTGACGATAGCTGTTAAAACATTTCATAACAAAACCGAACATTTTATAACGTACACTCATCGACAATAGTTTTCGGACGCTTTTTTTTTATTCAGATCCGAAAACTTGACGTTTTCTCCAAATATGTGAAAATCCGAATAGAAAAAGCCTAATTTAATTGTTTGACTTCAATCTGTTCAGGAATAATATGGAAATGACGGGAATATAAAAGTATTCAAGTCAAAAAATTGACTGCCATTGTTGATTTAAAACCCGTAAAATAGCACAAAAAATCCCATATTCTTCAATAATATAATATATTGGTTCTTCGTAAAGACTTATTCGGATGGACAAAATTTTGAAAATTTGTTCAACCACCTTTTTACTCTCTAACGCCTAAAAATTCGTTGCTTCCGCAATTGTGTTTACATCGTACCCTAAATTTTGAACATACCCGTTCGTATCATAAAAAAAATGTCGCCAACTTCACCCCCCGCCATGCTGACTTGTTTTCCTTTCTATACCAAATTTTATATTTTGATAATTATGGAATTCTAGTCAATTCATAAATTGTGGGAACAAATTTTCTACTTTTTTATTTACTTTGATGATGGTTTTAATCTTCCGTGAGTCTGATGGGTTCTTAAAATCCCGATACATTTCAATTCTTGTACACAGGGGAACGTAATTTAGTTTGTCAATATTTTTTTTATAATAAAACTTTTCGACTTCATTATGTTTTTTATTTATGTTATGCATAACACATATACTAATAAAACCGATTCCAAATATTTCAATAATTTTAAAGGACATGTCCTCAATGATCAGAGGCAATCTGGCTTCTACATTAACTTCTTTAGAAAGTAAGTAAAAACCGCTACTTTCATTTCATCGATTAGAATGTTTATATCTTGCGAACGAAAGTTTTTAAAGTGTTATTGGCAGGCGCAACCTTTCAACTATCCTTCTTTACAAGGCAATAGCAAAAATAAACTAGCAGACACCAAATTTCAAAATCTTTAATATGGATGGAGAAATATCTGACTAAAAAAGTATCTGAAAACTTAAATCGAACAGTGTAGTATAATTTTATGCATTATGTATATGTATGTACTTCTTATGAAAAGTAATGATTAGCAATATAAACCATTATTATCGCGTTTTCTCTGTCCCAACAATAGTAAAATATTTTGTTCGTTTTTAATGTAAAGTATTTGTTTATAACCGATATTAAGCATTTTAAGAGGGTTTAAGATAATTTTTAATGCTGTTAGAATTTCAGGGAGTATAGCACCAATATTTCTCTATATGATTCATATGTAGCGCGGCCAAAAAAACAAATTACGACAGTATAAGTAAGTTTGATATGTTGAAGGTATACAATTAGAGGGGATAGTTTTCGGAAAATGTCCAAAAACGTTAAGATGCACAAGATGTCTTTAATTTTCGATAACCTAACTTCTCCCGCTTCAGCTCTTCAACCCTTAGAACTAAAACTACTTCAGAAAATAAATCTATATATGTATATAAAAATGAATGTCTGGCTGTAAAACGACACTAAAAGACCTAAAACTTTCACAGAATGTGCGTCTTGCCTAAATTTCGGTAAACCACATAGTGCGAACACGATGTGATTGGTATCATTTCGGATACTTATCCACAAAAAACTTCATAATACCTACTTCGTTTAGATTACAACACTTTGAATGCAAAAAATTAACATCCGTATTCATAAAAACTTAAAAGTGACTTATAAAGGCTTTACAATGAAAATGCTTAAAATGTTATTCATTAACATCCAATATCGTTAAAACACTCTTACAAAAGCTGAGAGAATCGAGAGAATTTACAGAAAGCTCACACCTACTTTAATCCTTTTTTAGTTGCAAAGCGTTTACAGCGAATTTATGAATAATGGATTTAAAACTCCCATTAGTCTTAAAGAGGGTTTTAAGGCTGTGTGCGAATACCGACTAAATCCGACTAAACTAAATTTCTTGCATTTAGTGTCGATAATAAAGTTCGAACTGTGCGAAAAGTTGACGTGACTTAATTGCTGACATTACCTGGTTTGTGGATTGTTTTACGAGTGAAGTGAAATTGTATTTGTGAATAAAATAAGGTAAGAGTTTCAACTTAGCTCTGGAGTGAAAGATTTGTTGTATTAACTATTTAAATTTTGTAGAATGAGCGCAGAAGACATTATTTCAGATGGGAGATTGGTATTATCTTCAACATGGTTCGCTGATTTACTTAGCAAATATTCTGTGTACCTGGCTGCATGGCAACGAAGAAGGATTCAAAGAAGGAACAGATAGTTTATGTGTGTGCAAAACAGGGTAAAATTGCTTTAATGAAAACCGAAACATTTTTTCTTAAACTTTAACAGCCGTATTCATAAAAATGTCTTAAAATTGGTTTAAAGCATTCATTAGTTAAAACCCACTTTAGGACTTATGGGCATTTTAAATTCATTATTCATAAATTCGCTGTAAACCCTTTACAACTAAAATAGGTTTAAGGTAGGTTTTAGCGTTCTTAAATTGAAATAATGTGTCAAAATCCTGGATTTTTTGAATTGATTGATTAAAGTAGGTGTGAGCTTTCTGTAAATTCTCTCAATTTTCTCAGCTGTTGTAAGAGTGTTTTAACGATATTAGATGTTTATGAATAAAATTTTAAGCATTTTCATTGTAAAGGCTTTATAAGTCACTTTTAAGTTTTTATGAATACGGCTGTAAATTTGCAGCTCCTTGGTTATTGTTATTCTGGGTACGAATCTGATATTGCCAATGATGCCGCATGCATAAAAAAACATTTAAGGGTATCACGAATGAGTCTACAGCAGATAATTGAGATGATGCCGGAAAAAGGTCATGGATGGAGCAGTGGAAACTGTGGTGTTCCTTTATTGGTTAGCTTGTGGCGCAAGTTATCGCGTAACTGGAGCATCGTTTAATATATCTAGATATACTGTCAGGGACATTGTTCATCGAAATCTAGATATTTTTGTTAAATTGCTCCCCCGTGTTATCAAGTACGCATCTTTAAACGAGCTTGACAGGATTGGATCATGTTTCAACCAGCGTGCTGGAACAACTATATTTTCAAATGCTGTAGGGGCTATAGATGTCACGCATGTTAAAGTATCCGTGCCGATAAGACTGCGGGATCAATATATAAACAGAAAACTGGATACTACAATTCAACATCAGGCTGTATGTGACAAAACCGGAAAATTCATAAGTATATGCGTAGGCTATCCTGGTTCCGTACATGATCAATTTTTCCCCCGCAGGGATATTTTCTTCTCGGCGATAGTCGATACAATTGTAAATTACAACTAATTGCAATAATTACGCCCTACAAGATAACAACTCAGTCATTGTCCGGTATACAAAAGAAATTCAATTTAGTGCATAGTAAAGCTAAAAGTACTATTGAATCTTCCTTCGGAATAATGAAAGCGCGATGGCGATCCATATTTAAAAAAACTTTAGAACTAAAGATTGAAAATGCTATCAAAACCATTACTGCATGCTTCATTATGCATAACATTATAACATTTGCCTTGAAGATTCTATAGGTGATGAGGAATTAGAAAACCAAGATACTATTGAAAATTATGAAGTCGATTCTTCAAATGATGATGCTGCAGCTCAAACTTTTAGAAATTCGCTTGCGCAGCAATTGCAAGCTAATTTGGATGTTGTAATATAGTTTTATATATGTTAAATTATAAAAACATTTGTGTTCCAAAGTAAATAAGTAAAAATTTAATGAACTATATCACATTTCCATATATTGCACCTAATCCGAATCCGAAGATGATGATCCGAAGAAATGCCAAATTGGCTCTCCAAAAAAATTAAAAAACCTCTGGCGGACTTCCTCATTAATTTTTGAGTTTTCTTCACTTCCTCATCTTCATCATTACAGTGATTACACCTTGCACGCTTAGATGCCCTTCTTCTTCCAGAGCTCGTGCTCGGTTGGGGTTCTGATCCTTCCTGTATTACATGCACGGGGGGGGGGGGGGGGTTGTTTGGTGGACTATCCGCAGACACATCCTCACTATTAATCATTAATGGCGGGATATTATGCCTCGAAGCACAATATTCGTGCATAATTTCAAAAAAATTAGTTACCTCGTCCGGTAGACTAAATACTTCATTATCGACACTAAATGCCAAAAATTTAGTCAGTATTCGCACACAGCCTAAGTAATGAATGCTTAAAACCCATTTTAAGATATTTTTCTGAATACGGCTGTAAAAGTTTACTGAAATGATTTTACGACAGGAGTTTTATATGGAAAGAAAAGTAGTTTTATAAGCTCTTTTCGATTTAATTTCAATCGGAATACAGAACATATGGGCAATAGTTACTTTAGGTCCTGGAATAGGGGTTTTAGTGTCGAATAACAAACAGACATTCATTTTTATACATATATACATACATACATATATGTAGATTAGTAGGGCCAGCGTAAGGCCGGTTACGAGTCGCTAGTAATAAATAATTTTACAAATGGTTTCAGTATCCTTAAAAACCTAAGAGTGGGACATTCTTATTAATTTATCTATTCATATAGAGTGAGTATCATATTAGATTTGTCTGTCTGTATTCACAGCTCTAACCTTTGTGAAATATGTAATTTTTTACATAATAATAATTTTGGATTGCGAATTTTTTCAGAGGTTACTGTTTTTGGCTTTGAATAATTAATTTGTACCCCAACTTAACTCCATTTCAATTTAAGATTTTTTTAATTAATAATTTAAGACACCAGGTGGCCGTTAATTTTAAAAGATCCTACTGCCCAAATCTAGATTAGAGATAAATATCACGAACAGAAGTAACATTTTCCTACATTTGCTTTCTAAGTTTTCCCATGACTTAAACTAATGAGCATAGTATTCTTACTTTTCGGGGGGACGAAAATCTCCAATTTTTGAATTGTCAAAATGGCCAAATAATTTTAGATACATGTAAAATGCTCAAATGTTCTAAACAAAATTCCAGTCAGGTAAATTTTTGCATAGCTATATGTACATTCTTTGCATTCTGCGCAGACAGTTCGTTTTGCAAAAAACCTGTATAACATTTTTGTTGCAGAAAATTTTAAGATCTACATTTTTTATGTATAATAATCTCCATCTCATAACTCCGTCGTCCTTTAAAATGTCACAACGAAGGTGTATCCAAAAATTCATTGGGATTTTTTTGAAAAGATAAAATTTAAGATTACTGGGCTATAAATATGTATAAAATCTTATTCAAAGAACTTATGCATATTTTAGAGTTCCGTTTCTCAAAAAGCATAAAACGGATACAATAATGTATAACACCGCTGAAAGATCACCACGGTCTCGTTTTATAGCATGGATTCTTTGGGCCCATTTTCAGAAAAGCTTCCTGATTTCTGTAATAGAGCCCATTATTTGTCAGTACGTCTGACTGTAGAATTTTCTGACTTTAAGAGCCCCCGCAGACCACAGACTTTCTATCGGCCGATAGTTGGGCCGGTTTCTTAATCAATATGAAGATGTATGCAAGTGTGCACATTACAACGATTCGGTATCGGCCGATAAAAAAGTTTGAGGGCTACGCGATTGCCTAAACTGCGCACTTACTACCGACCCGACTGTTTAGTTGGCCCAGTGTGCGCTAGTAGCCCAACCCAACCAAACTATTGGCCGATAAAAAGTCTTTGGTTTGCGGGGGCCCTAAGATAACTTTTGTAGAAATGCACCATCTACATAATTTTAGTTTTTTTTTCTACGTATTTATATACAGTCTTTTGTTTACCTCAATGAGTATTTTAGAATCTAGATCTATAGATTGCGGGCCAATCGGATAAGCGGTTTTCAAAACGACAGACTGTAAATTCGAAATTTTGAATATTCATATTTGAACTTGGAATTGTTGTCCACACCGTTTTATCGCATTACATAATTATTGAAATGCTTTACTTTTTTTAAAACAAGATATGAGAACTTTGCTTTTCCATATTTTGGAACAGTTACAACAGTTATTTGTCAGCATCACAACAGTTGTTTGTCAATATAACAGTTATTTGTCAACACCGAGACCTCAAAAAAGTAAGAGGAAGGTTACGAAATGCTATGTAATTGGATTGAACAAAAATTATAGATATATGTATTATGTGGGTATCATAGTTCAAAATATTCGTATTCTATAAATATATAATACAATACATATTAGTGATGTATTTTATAATTAGCTAGTTTGGAGGTATTGCACAAATTATCATTTAAAAATGTTTTCTTCGCTTTACTTCGCTATTGAAGAGAAAAATGTAAAAATTATTAATACAAAGGATTAAAACAAAAATATTTTGGCCAAATCTTAGACCCTCATCTTTTTTATTAAAAAAATAGTACTTATTCTCATAAGCTGAGCCCGAGATGGCCTAGCAGATTTACTATACTCAAAGGCAGGTGTATTTTGGTATTCAGTATGTCATTTCAATTTTAAGTGTATTCTATTAAGTACTAAAGCATTATTACAATATTTATCAGGAACTGTAAAGATTATGATAAAACATTGAATCATAAAATAACTATTACCAAATAATTTTTATTTATTTTTTTTATATTTCGATCAATCGATAATGATTATGAAACAATTTTTGTTATTCTATTAATCAATAATATTTAGTGTGAATTTATATTTTTCGATTGGTTCATAAAGATCAAATAGCTTTTGGTATATGTACGTATTAATTATTTATAACTTTTAATAGACTTAAGAAAAAGAAAGTTATCATTCCGAATCGTACCTATTTTTTTTGTTGTTACTTTTTCACTCCTCGAATGAAGAAAAATAATGAAATGAATTTTATTTCGAACAATCAGAACGGAAATATAAACTCTTAATCAGTATCATATAAACGAATAAAAGTTTTTTATAATAGTTATCGAACGATCGAAAAGTAAAAATTACCTCATAATCGTTATTATCCAATTTATAAATTTTATTTAGACGATGAAATTAAATCCTTTACACAACTCAAACTATTTAAAGAATCAGTTTAAGACTACAAATTGAAAAATTGATTTAAGTTTGTTAGTATACCATAAATTGATGATTTTTTGTTTTCGATTTCAATAAATATTCATATTCGGTCCCTGTTATATATTTTAGAAGTGAAATCCCAGCTTCACTACGTCATGAAGCATTTACATGTAAATTTATTATGATATAGACTTCGATTGTCGGTACCAAGCAATTGTTATGTCTAATGGATATACTGGGATAGCTGGATTGCCAACCATAGTAAATATAAGGTTGGATCTTTAAACTTTTAAGTTTTTTGGTGTCGCGGAGTATAAATTGAATCGTTTACTAATTGAATCCATTATATCAAATTTAAATTTGAAAAAATCCAACAACAGAAAATTTTTGATTCGATTTGTGGTTGCGAGTGCACATTAAAATTGGTGGCTATTTGAATATTCTTGATGAAAAAATTTTCTTTACTGTATTTATGGAATAAATTTTACAAAAAATGCCGAAAAAGAAACATTTCGAAAGTAAAAAAAAAAATTTGTTTGCTATCAGTTTACACTATAAGCTCTAGCCTTTTTTTATAATCTCAATAATAAGCAACTAATCACATCCAGCCGAAACATAAGTTTATATAAAAATAACTTCTGAAACTGATCAATGCTACAAAAAGTGTATCTATGTAAGTCTAAAAGAAGTTCTCATTTTGCAATATAAATAAGTTAAGTTATTTCATTTATTTGTAAAAATGTATGTTGAAAATGTTATTCCAAAGAAAAGGTTCTTTACAGTGAATTTATATGTAGGAAAGTAAAATAATTTTGGATTTGAAATAACAATAAGAAGCAATAGTCTTAGA
The DNA here is from genome assembly GCA_933228815.1 of Machimus atricapillus. Lineage (NCBI taxonomy): Eukaryota > Metazoa > Arthropoda > Insecta > Diptera > Asilidae > Machimus > Machimus atricapillus. The sequence continues at coordinate 14,087,852 of OW121785.1, forward strand.
ATAACTTTATACGATTCAAGATAATACATATTATCAGCTGTTATTGAAAGAACAATTTTTCTTTTATTCAAAATAAGTCTTATATTGATATATTTTCCAGGGAATTGCCATTATTAGTTAAATAATACTCGAAGAGCAAAATAAATACTTTTAAGTAACAAATTAAACTGTGATCAATAACATAATTTGCAGTAGTTTAACTTGATCAATATGTAAGTTATTGTAGAAATCTTTTTTCAAAATATATTGGGGAAAATTTATATGTTGGTTAATCTTTTTATTATTTACCTTTTCCTTAGTGCTCGCGAGAATAAGGCTTTCTTGGCATCAGAAACAATTTAATTTGCAACGCATTTTCTAGGCTCATCGCCCCCAAATTTTCAATTGCGATTTTAAGGGTGAAGGATCGAGTTTAGGGGCAGAGTTGGGGGGTTAGAGTCTTCTTTATCTGATGAAAGCCATGGGAAAATTCTTTTTAAAATACAAATCTATTGTTCATCATTTAACTGTAGAATTTCGCCTTAAACATGGTAAAGATCACTTTTTAATACAGTTTTTTTTTGTTAAATGAAAGTTCGATAGATACAAACTAGTGTTAAATAATGTCATTACATATTGGATACAATTAATCGATAACGATAAGGGGCCATAGATGACGTTATCGATGACTTCTAGCATAAATTCAGGCAAACAGCATCGGCGTCTATTGATTTTAATAAACCAGTTATAATAACCGAGTGTCAAATTGACCCCAGGCAATTTTCACATTAATTTTTCTAATATCATGTAAGCTCAAATTAGTCATTTTTTCGAAAATTGAAATACAAAATCTGGATAATATAACTATGGAACTATGCGGGACCATCCTTTTTAATGTTTAAATTATATATCTGAAATTTTTTTTCGGTAATAAATGTAAATTTTTCTTTAGGCAGTATTAATTTAATTTGCAATTTTAACGACGATTTCCATTTCTTTCAACACATACAATTAGACAAATAATGTCTGAATAATGGCTGAAAGTTTCAACGTTGCTAAAGAAACATTTTCAAATAGGTAGGTATAATATTATTACTTAACTTCACTCTATTTCGTTTTCTGCGAGTAGTGCTAGTACTATATTCAATATAGTTTGCACAAGTTTTTTTTCTTTTGTTCAAAAATTTTTTCGAAATTCATTTACGTAAATATTCTTAGAAAAATAATATAAGAGATAGTTAGGGGTATTCGTTCATAACCAAATGGAAATTGACTTATTTAAAGAAAAGATAGGTTTTTTTTTCTTTTTTAACTTATTTAATTAAGTCCTGAAGTAATTACCCCAGCCAGTTCCTGACCTGACCTTTGAAGTGCACATAACCCACCAGAACGTTGCCTTGCCTACAAACATACAAAAAATTAGGTCAACTTTCTAAAGTCCCGAACCCTATTTTTCGTATTATGTCGACACATTATAGGACTAAAAACAATTCATTTACAGTGATTGTGTCTAGTGTAGGCTTCTTTCGCGGCAGGTGTTTCATGCAGGAGTGTAGTGTAAGAGGCATTCTAGAAAAGGGCGGAATGTAACTTATGCGTGTCTAGGATTCTTTCGTTTGCTCTAATATGAGGAATCCTGTAAACGTTAATTCGTTATGTGTACAGGTATTTTGTTTTGGTTACCGTTTCCTCTTCAATATTGTTGCTATCATCAAAAAGCGTCTCCGGCTTAATCAGTTTTGATTTCATTTTTATACTGTGTGGTTGAATTCCAAAGGTATGAAATAAATGAACTGAGACTATAAAATCAGTATAATTCTTTAGTGGAGTTGAAAATAACAGTTGTAAGGATTATAAGATTTTAAATCAACCAAACAAGTGTTTAATACTATATTAAAAAGTGTTTAAAGAGATGAACTTTTTTAAAATTCCTTTAACGCCTCACAGCGTAAGGAATTCCATTGATCTAACAAAAATTGATATCTAGACGAAGAAAGCAATTGCAGTGAAGGAATTTTAAGGAGTCCGCCTTTTGAGGAATGGAAAATGAAGAACGCAGCTCTACGGGCAGCACAGTTAGTGGAGTTTTTAAAACAATTTTGCAGGTAAATTGTAGAAGTTTTTTTTCTAAAAATTTTTAAAATCTTCAAATTATTATTTGCCAAAATGTTCTTTTCTATTTTATATAAAGAATATTTATTCTATTAGAGCCCAACTCCGATATGCATGTTCTACTTTTCTCACCCCTTTGGAGTTTCAACACCCCAAGTTAGAGAGAGGACCTACAGTAGAGAGAAGACCAGCATGAGTTCTTATAACACCTATAATGCAAAAAAATGCTATCAGAGAGAAAGAGTTGAAAAAAATGGATATCACTACGATCCTTATCAAAGGAATCATGTACAAAATAATCAGTCTCAAAATGGCGCTATACACCTTATACCTTGGCCAAGGAATACATGGAAGCGTGATTTTGTTCTTCCTCCACTAATTCAATTTAGAGGACAACGTGACGGTATAGTATGATTTTTATGCAAATTAAAATTTATAAGATAAATTCATAAATTGATTTAGTTCATACTTTATTAAAATTTAAAATTTGCTACTATTATATATTAAGCATATTTACATAGGTACTACTGTGATATTTTCAAAATTGTGCAAATTACAAACTTCGAAAAATGCCACTGTTAGGGTATTAAATTTCACTCAAATACACTGCAATTTTAAAAAATATAATAATTTAAATGATTCTAATAATATGTTGTTTAAATGAGCTTAAAGAGTTCAAAATAAGGAAGTACAATTCCAAAATAAGTTATTATATGTATAGCAACTCCTCGTATTTTATCCTAATTTTCGAGTATTTCCAAAAAAAAACAACTAACATTGACCAGCAAAAGTGTCGGAATGGTGCAAAATTATTCAAATATGTATATAAAACTGTGTTCCTTTTTTCTTTAACAAACAGTTTTGCCTATATGTGTCCGCAGAAAGAGATAGTGAATTTTCTATGAAAAAGCGGTTTCAATTTTGAGCAGCATAATTTTGTCCAGTTATGTTACTGACCTTCTACAGTATACATACATATAGTACTGTGAAAATTCAGGACCATTCCAGTTCTTTGGTACTTTTAGTTTTTCGAAGCTTGCCTTTTTTATATTGCACAGAGAAGGGGAAAGCAATGGAAAAGGATACTTTGAGGATTATTTTAGCCCTGCATCAATTTTCGTCTCTTGTCGAACCTAGAAAAAGTATGCTTCAGAAATTAAAAATTCCCGAAATATTGAAGTGTTCCTAAATATTTTCAAATTATTGTACCTATTTACAAGCACGTGAACTGGCCTCTTGCAAATGGTCTAGTTTGATCTGATATTTTGAAAAATTTACATTGAAACTTATAAACTTAACTGAAAAAATCTCTATGGAAAATTACGTTTAATCAGGTTTTTTAGAAGAATAAGCTCTGTACCTTAGAATTCGGGTTTCCATCCAATAAAATGAGCAGTCTAGAATATCAGGAGATCTGTTTATTACCATTCCTTGACTGTAATCGTCAAGATTATGTAGTTATCGAACAGGGTAATGCAAGAATTCAAGTAATAATGCTATAGACTGCACTGCTTTTTTTTCTTTTTCTTTTTTATGAAAACATCATACAGGGAACATGTGGGATGATTTACTCGGAAGGACATTTTAATACCATCAAAGAGCTAAAAAATGCCATCAAAGAGTCCTTAAGAGTTTTAATCAGCTATTGTCTGCCATATTCGAAATCCCATGGACGATGGAAATAAAGGTTGCCCAAGGTGTTTCGAGATATTGGCGAATCCATTAAAATCGTAATATTAGTCTTAGCTAGGGCCGATTTTTCAATTGGCTGATAACTTTATTCTTCAGATAAAAAATCAACTTGGCTTTGAGGAAAATTTATTGTTCACTCAGTTTGTCAAAATTAACCGACGAATAGTCTTATCAGTCGGTTTAAGTAGCGAATAAGCTTATTCGTCTGATAGCTATTTTAAATCAAATCTGACGATTGAAAAATTGCCCCTTAATGTGATTTTAGAAAGAAATCTATATTAATTTATAATAATGAAATTCTGACTATTTTTTTTTTAATTAACTTTAAAGATACCACAAATTACCATAATACGTTAGAGCAGTCTTGAGTGCCACTACATATTCTGAAAAATGTTTATCATAGGTTATAATCGTTCTCATGAAAAGAGACAATTTCAAAGGAAGACTTGTTCCAACCCATATCAATCGATTCTGTGAAATGGTTTAGTCGACGTTTGTTCCAACACCTTTCCTAAAATCACTTCCAGGTTACTTAGGTTGAAGTTTTTTTAAGTTTCTTAAAAAATAGTTAAGTCCTACTCACATATCTAAATTATGGTATTTTTTCTTTCACTGGTTTCGCATTAAAACTATGTATGTATGTATGTATGTATATTATACTCCAATCAACAAAAATACCAAACTCGAAAAATGTGTCTACAAAATTTAAAAGGGTTTTATAATTATTTAATTATTAAAAACGAAGGATGCTTAATTCAGTAAGCGCATCTTTTAGCTATCTTCGCATAGGCATTGTGATTGTACATTTTACGTACATTAAAGCAGACAACATTAATTGATTGTTGAAATCATTATAAAGTGCATCCTTTTACGCGAACACTCAGTTAAGCTGGAGTCTAATTAAGAAAATGGTATTTTGGTATGATCAAATAATGTACGTGAATCATGCCGGCAAAGGAGAGATGCCAATGCGAATCACTTCTATTAATAGTCGAATTTTGCTGGCAAAAACAAAATATAAGCAATCGTGACTTTGCCGCTTTATGTCGATTATATTTTGAGGAATTCCCCTTTATAGGGGCATTTTCATTTTTGGCACATTAGTCTACCGGGGATTGCGGGAGGGTGGCAAAACTAGCGCACGCAAGCACGAGCTGCCTTTGAATGAATGAATGAATACTGCTGCATCGTTAAGTCGGTAGGAAAACCTCAGTCGAATTTATTTCCCTCGGCACAAGTATTGAAATTGGCCGGAAGTGAACACAGACGAAAAAGATTCATTCGTTTAAACTTTTATTAGGTCGGGTAAAAGTATATACGCAAATTTTCAATAAACGTTAAATAGTCCTCCTTACTTGGGCAAAAACGTTTCATTAGGTCTATCAATAATTTAATTTTGTGATAAGTGGTATATTTCTATTTTGGAGGCCTCACGCGGGGGTCTCGAGTATGTTTCCATTACCTTTCAACCGCTCTTCGACCCTAACATATACTTACTAAGTCGACATTCTGGTGTTCAGCAACGATTAAGTTGTAGCCTAAGTTTTATTTTTAGTCAGTTCAAAAGTATCTGAGTATATCTGCCGTCTGGAGTGTAATTGGTTCAGACGTGCGAGTTTCCTCTCGGCTTAAGTCGCATCATGTTTACTTCGGTGCGGCTTTTAACAGTATGCAAATATATTATTTGCAAAAAACGTTTTATCGAATCATTATAAAATGTGGTTTTAATAAGCATAATTCAGAACACCAAGTTTTGGTTAAAAAAAAAAAACCTTAAAGTGTGCCGTAAGTTTTATCGCCGGTGAAAATTCCGATAAATAGCACGTTCTCGATCTGTTTTGTCTAACTTCGTCAAAGGAACGGTTTCATGGCCAAAACATGAAGAAATCGATAGCACGCAGTCAGTAACCCCTCCAGGTGGATTCTAAGCAAGCAGCGGCTATTCTCGTTTTTAACGTCTTAGTCGTCAACTCATTATTTGACCACAAGACTTTAAGACGTCTTTAACAACTCCTTCTATAGTTTTTTTTGTTTTTTGTAAGGAGTGAAGGTACCTTATCCTTTGATTAATAGCACAAAAATTGTTTTTATACATAAAGGCATCTTGCAAATCGGTCGGCTACTAGGTTTGTGTAAACAATGGAATTATCCAAGGAGCTGATTAAGTGATAAAAGATAATCCAAGTATAGGTGTGGTACCCGAAAAATTGATGTTTTTATCGGTGGTTATCAGTAAAAAATATGATAATGCCACGAGGGTAATGAAGTGTGCATAATACATACATACATACTATGCGATAAAATAACCCTAAGCTTAAGGGTGCTTGAATTTTAAATAAATTTAAATATACCTAATGTAAAATATAATGTCTTATATCTTATAACATTTCAATTCTACTGCCGTGCTTAAAAAATTAAAATAACTTACATAAGTGTCGTGTATATTATACATACATTATACATAAATCGTACTTTCAAAGGCTCTTATTGGTAAAATGTGGAAAGTGCGTTTGACTACTTTGAATTTGTTTATTTTGTAGTTTAATGCATTCCAAATATGACCTCTTTGAATTCTGTTAAATGTCTGTTTTACCCATATTAAAAGGTACAATTTTTACTGCTGTTATCGGCATTTTGAAATATAAGACTTTAAAAGAGTTCGCCAATTTTTTGAATGAGTACATGAAAAGAAACTAAAAAATACTATCTTCTTTGGAATAATGAAGAATGAAATGTTACACACTATTCATAATTTACAACAAAAAGTACTTTCAGCTCAATTCAGTTAGTTCTTGTTATTTTCAAGCATTTTTCGTAATTTCCGAAAAGAAAATTGTTTTCTCTTTGGCAATTTGCCTTTCTTTCAAGAAAATTTTATGACTAAAATGTTTAGTTTATGTTTGTAATCGACTTCATTATACAATTGTTTTACAAATTTGTTGAAAGTCTGAGTATTACCATGGCCAACAGTAATTACTTAATTTTAGTATGCTGAGAGAGCAGACTTTTAAATTGTTTTTTGTTGAGATTAAAGTTCACACAATCTTTACACAAATTGAAAAACGGCGATATGGATAGAATTAGAATAAGCATATGTATATATATATGTACATACAGTACTGTGAAAATTCCTAGGACCACTCTTGTTCTTCGGGTACTTTTTGTTTTCCGAAGCTTGCCTTTTTTATGTTGAACAAAGCGGAAATCAATGGAAAAGGATACTTTGAGGATTATTTTAGCCCTGCATCGATTTTCCTCTTCTGTCGAACCTAGAAAAAGTATGCTTCAGAAATTATAAATTCTCGAAATATTGAAGTGGTCCTAAGAATTTTCACATTACTGTATATCAGTGACATTGTATATGGGAGAAAACATAAAAGTATGCGTTCATAAATCACTTGTACTATTATAACTTAAATTGGTACTTATATAACTTACATACATATATTTTTTCACTGTAAATAACTCCAATTATTTATTTCATAATTTTTTTACTATTCAGATGGTGTCGCACCAGATTTGGAAACTGTTTTAAAAACTATCAGACAAGCGTGGCATTCGCCAACAGGATACAGCAACTTTCAAAAGTAAGCATAACTAACTTTTTTTTGAAATAACTAACCTGTCGTTTTGAATTATCCTTGTTAAATGTCTTCATTTCGCACTAAAAAAATGGATCCACGTAAGAGTCATAGTTCTGCTATCTTAACAATTTTGGGATTATGGGATCTTACCTATGTAAAATTAAACATTGTTCTTGCTGGTACGAAATCCAGTTGATTCATAGGTTCTGTTCATAATACAGCCACATATGTAAATGCTTAGATCTATATATGTTTTAATATGTATAGCACAGTTGAATTTGATAGAACTTATTCAATAACAGCAAAGTTTTGGAACGTAAGGAGTCTAATTTTTGGTGTTATAATTTACAGCCAAAAATACGATACGTTTTGTAAAGATTTTGCGAATCAGAATTATGTTAACAAAATGGGACTTGGAAATAAGCGAGTACCGACATGCTCTCGCCTCTTGAAAAGGCGTTATTCTGTTCCAGAAATCATTATGCGAAAGTAAGTAATTTTATGAATACATTCTAGATTTATCCATCCTTTTCTTTAGACATGAGTTAGCTCAACAGAAACCATATGGTAACTTTAATTCAGAATCAGTTCCTTCCTCGAAGATCCCACCGTCAACAGGCATATCAAATTCAAATTCAACATCCTCCATATCGCGAAATGTATTACCCGATTCCCCCGGATCCGATACCAATCTCTCACGAACTGGTTTAGATACTTCGCTACGAAAAACATCACTTTTGCGACAAATGTGGGGAAAAGAAAATCGTTTTCGACAAGGTAAAACATCTTCTCTACGATTGCTATTTCAAAAAGGTTACAGCGCTGAAGGAACTGATTCACATTGTGAAGAGTGTAGACGTCTTAATATATCTAGAGACGATGATGATTTAGAAGTAAATTCCCAAGGATATTTGTTGAATAGCCGTTTGAAGCAAATGAAAAAACCTACATCTTCTGAAACTGCAAGTTCGACATCAGATGTTTCTCAGCTTGCATCTCAGATTAGTACGCAAGAGAGTTTAGGATGTAAACAGGAGTCTTACAGCTCAGCCGAACAGCCTGAATTATGTACGACAGGATCACTCGAGTGCAGTTCGTCTGATGTTCAGAAGATCGAACAAGAAAGCTTTTATAACAGCGAAATAAAAGATCCAAGCACAGTTAGCGATCAACCAGAAACTTCTAGTACTGTGGACGATGTTGAAAACGGTGATTCGACATTAGATGTCTTCATATCGCAAATGTTGATTGAAAATCTTCATGATTTGGCAGAAGAAGCAAGGGAGAGATGTAAAAGAAAGAAATATATAGAGTGTTTTAAAGTTAAGGGCAACTGTATAACATCTGATAATGGAAAAACCTGTGCTGATAATGAAGACTCTACGGAGCCTGATTCTACTACAACACCATGCACTCTTCAAGTCACAACAGATCCCGCTGAAGATGCAAATGAGAATATATCGGATGAGGCATCTGGGTACCTTAGAGAATTGGACAATATTCCATGTGACGATATCATACAAATAAGAGCTGGAAGCTTGTATCCATCTTTTGCCGAAGATGTTGATCTACTTGTTATTCCAAGAGTTTTAAACATTCTTCCCAGAACAGAGTCAGTGGAGGTGCAGCCATCATCTGCTTCTGCAGTTGAAGAAGAAGCTTATTGCCATAATTCAGATGAAAGTTTAAGTTTAGTCGATAGTCTGGACGATCCAAATATTGATGCAGACAATGAAACAAGCCCTGCATCCCCTACACAGGAAAATAACGAAAATTGTGAAAATCATCAGCCTTGTTTATCAAAAGGAAAACCTAAAGCTTTTTTCGTTCCCATAGTTGATTTAGGAAATGAAAATGTTGAAAATATTCCTGACGTTTCAGAAACAATGCCTGAAAAATTAAAAGAACGAATTGAACAAAGGCAAATGGAATTAGATGCCAAGAAAGAGTGTTACAAGAAAGTTCATCATACTCAACCTAGTTTTGAAGAATTTCATAATATCAAGCCTGAAAGTGACGTGACTTCTCAAAAGAAGTTGAAGCCAAAAAATTTTCCTCTGGAAGGTAAATCTCAAAGTAGGTCTAGTAAAGATAGTAAAGAAATACTAAGAAATGACATAGGGCTACTTGAATCGTATACAATAGACTCTAGAGGAAACTTAAAATTTCTACCACCTCAAAAAGCTAAATTAAAAGCAGGAAACACTCATAAAAGTAAAATAGTGAAAAAGCAAAATATTGTTACATACCGTCCTCCAAAAAGTATGAAAACATCTTCAGGTTCAAGTTCGTATACTAAAAAACATAAAGTGAGTCCCAAAGATATCCAGAAAATGACGATCTTTCAAACACAATCGGACATTATAACTCCAGACCATGAAAATGGTCCCAAACGGATTTACCAAAAGACTGAAATTCAAGACGGCGAAAAAAGAATAGAAATACTTGAAATTGTGGAGTGCATAGAAAGTTCTGACGAAAATTCTCCAGTTCGACAAACCAGGCCTAAATATATTGCAAAATCAGCATCTCTTCGACGATCTCGTATCCCAGTACCGATTTACAAGATTGGAAGATCTGCAGGATGCCAAAAACCGGTAAGACATCGTGATTGTTGTCATATTTTTGGGCATGCTGTACACCGTGATATTCCGCAGAGTATCTCACCTAAAGTGGATAAAGCCATCGCTGATTTACTTATGGGTGCTTTAAATCGATCTGATCAAACTGTTATAGAAGTACTACGATCTCCTAGAGAAATCCTTTCTTCCCGGGCATCCCGTGGACAAATCATATCTAAACGCAATACACCAAAGCGTTCTTCCAGTTCAGGAAAATATCGACAAGTTTTTGAAGTCATACCAGAAGAGAAGAGCAGTCTTTCTATGGATTCTTCCAATGAAGAATCATCAAAAGATGTTAGAAACTCTGAAGATCAAAGTGGTATTAGTACAAATGCTACAGGTAGCATTACATCTAATACGACTACAACAAAGCCTATTATCAGTTCAACTACATTTACAACAACTCCTTCACCTAATTCCGCTAAAACTCCTAATCGAGGAAGGGAGGCGGTTGAGTCCATCGAACCAAAGGCGTGGGTTGGATTTCTAAATACACAAGAAAGTTTTATTGAAGAGGACGGTAAGTATTTCTAAAATCATCACTATATGAAATTTATTATTGCAAAATTTCTGAAAGATAGGAATAATTGCCTGTAATTACTATCAGAATTCGATTCAAAATAATTAAAAATAAATTGTACACTCAAAACTTCTGATTTCAACGTATTTTCTCAAATGTTGAAAGTCAATTTAAAGGATCAATCCACGTAGCTATTTTGTAAATTAATCGATTTATGAACATAGCAAAACATATTGTAGATAAAAGTTGTAGGATTACCTCATGGTGACCTTAACTCTAGACAAAGTTCATATTAAGCAGTAATTTCGAGTAAAAATTGATTTTTTATATGAAACTCATGAGTCTGAAATTGAAACAAAACAAAATATCATATTCTAGTGTGATAGAGGAGAATTCATTTAGAACTGATTCCGAAACGACTGCCAGTTATTAAAAAATCAATTCTTTTCTGATGGAAAAGTATGATATCAATCAATAAAAACTGAATTCAGAAATCATAATAAATGTCAGTTATTCTTTGATTCCTCCATTTAAAAATATTTAGGCTATCCTATAATCAATTTAAATTTTTTATGTACGTATATAACTGATTTTGGGAACCAAACCACATCATAATTGATTGTGGAAATCAATTTTAATTTATTTATCGCTAAACACTTAGGCAACGTTTAGCCCCTTGTGATATTTTCTTTTTAACCAGGTGTGATTGGAATCTAATCCACAACCTTAGGGCCCGTCGCCAACACGATTGTGTTTCCATTTGATTCTGGGCTACATATGAAGATCCTCATGCACGGTTTTACAAAATCATTTATTTAAAACTGAAGTCAAAAGTCACGAACAGTGGTTTTTCATAAATACAGTACTGTGAATGTTTTAAGGCCCACTTCAATGATTCGGGAACTTTTAATTTTTTGAAGCATACCATATTTTCTCAAGGTTCGTCAGAGATGGGATATCAATTCAGGGCTAAATTTAAATCTCAAAGTATCCTTTTCCATTGATTTTCCCTCCTCTGTCCAACTTAAAAAAGGCATGATTCAGGAAACTGAATGTTCTCGAAGAATTGGTGTGGTCCTAAAAATATTCACAGTACTGTATTTCGCTTCCTTATTGTCCAATGACAATTCAAAATTATCATAAAACTTTTGATTATTTATTCTATTATTTGATTTCCTATTCTATAGAAAGCCGGGATACATTTCCAAAATGACTGGTTGCTTGTATCTTGGTTTTCAAAGATAGATATTATATGTATTTTAATAACAATCTCATTGCAGATGGGACCACTCAATCTTACCCAAGTTCAACTACAGAAAACTCTTATTACACAATAACGTCGATCAGTACAGCAGCTGCTACACAAGGTACGCAAACGCCAAGAAATGCATCAGTTCCTCGTACAATTAGTACAGAATCAGATTGTATCCTTGAGGTTATAAGGAAATCAAATTCTGGGTTGGAAAACACAGAATGTAGGGGGGAATTTCCTTCCAGACAGGGTACAAAATCCCCTTCTACTTTAAAGAATCGGAATATTATTCAAGTCAGAGAATGCAAAAATATGAATGTTCATGAAAATTTAAACATTTCTCAAGAAGATAAGAATAGTGTTGATGGGAAACTTATGCATCACAAACCATGCAACCAAGCAGATAACGTTGGTGTTTGGCGGGTCCAATCGCCCGATACTTGTATGCAAGCAAAGTCCAAAACTTGTAGTGAGTACCAAAATTGTCCTGCAGATTGCGAAACGGCAGAAATTGACTCGCGTTCATTTATAATTTGTTCTGATGATAGTGCCATTAATAATTCCGATCAGACTTCGACCACCCAAAATGATCTTCAAGAGTGTACAAAGGCAGCAAAAGAAGCCTCTAACGCGTGTTTAACCTGTTGTTTTTGTAATCCAGACCTACATCATGCAAAGACGATAAATTTAGAATATTGCTTGTATTGCAATCGTAAAAAAACTCCACAAAAAAAGGAAGAAGAAACAAATACGGAGTCAGATTTCTTTACAAAGGAGCAAGATATTTACCAAACGACATTGATCAAAGATCATAGACATACAATGTCGAGGGACTCTGACTCTGTTAGTACAAAATGCACAAGGACAAATGAAAAAATTAAGAGGTATATTCCAGATAGCAGTCGGGCATCTAGCGAAAGCTGTTCTAATCCTAAAAAGAATTTAAACCGTCCGAAGAACATTAATAATTTGCCCAAATTCGAAAAGAAGCCCGTGAGTAAGGTAACAAAAGATACCGTAAAAGGAAAATCATCTTCGAAAAAATCTGAAGAATTTGAAAATAAGTTGGGATCATTTCCAAGTCCGTACAAACAATTTTCAGCCTGTGGATATGATAGATCCTCTAGTCCAACTTCTTCGTCAGATACAACGTGCCCTACAACTCCAGAAAGGCGATTATTATTTCCAAAAGTTAAGTGTCGTAATAGTAGAGGAAAAATAAAGAAAAGTAATGAAGCAGTAGTTAAGGATTTGAAAAAGGGAACAAGTACTGAAAAAACGCCTCTGGTGGAAACCAACAACACAAATGCAGGTAGGTATTACAAATACATTTGAAAATTTATCAATATGATTTAAAACTGAACAATAAACATGTCGTATAAATTAAATTGTAACACAACACAATGTGCAAATTAAAATATGGATATATTTTCAGAGCTTTTCAAACAGACTTTCCAAGACCTTTCTTATTGATTTAGAGTTTTTACCTTCCACTATAATATTTATTTACAATTTATTGTTATTATTATTATTTACTTATAATTTATATTTTATATTTTTAATACACAAAAGTAAAAATAAATCCATATGAGACTGAAAATGTATATATTGTATATATTTGTAATTTAAATGACTAATAAAATAAAATAAAATTAAAATTAGGATGGACAGTAACATTAGCTGGGACTTGTACTCAGGGACCTCCGCCTGATGTTGAAATGCGTCTGAGTTTTCCTAAGGATGCAGTAGCAACGGCAATGAACAAAATTGAGGGAATTGGCGATAAAAACCTTTTAGAGAATTTAGCGCAAAAGGATTTAACGTATGATAAGAATGGTAACGCTAGACGATATTCAGTTCTTCCGCCAACCGGAAACACAGACTCAAGAAGAACTCTGCCTAACACCCAAACAGGTTTTGATTAAATTCTACAATAAGGGCGTTTTAGCTCATTTTCATATTTCTCCGCGATTTAGGAACTTCTTTCCAAAGAGATCTTATTTTTCCGGAAGTGACGTTAGGAACTCCTCTTCAAAATCAGGTAGTTCCAAGACATGTAACTACGAAAAAGGCTATAAGGGTAAAATTATTTAAAATAAAATATGAAGAAAATTATTTTAAAAAATTCCTAGCACCTAGAATGTAACGTCGCTGTAACATCCGCTACTCGGACGGTATCAAATATTACTCGGGGTCGACGAACAATGTCTTATCAGACGTTAAATACGGGAGAACCTCAAAAATATAGCAGTAGAGAACGACAATTACGAGATAGTTCCTTGGACTTAGGATTTCTTTCTAGCCGCCGCATGTCTTTCGGAAGTCAGTCACCACTAGAGACTATGGCCTTGAGCATAATGGGTAACGCGATAGCTCCGGAACAGAAGCCCAGAGTTCCAACTATGAGCGAAAAGGATTTGACCAGACGTCACAATAGATGTTTCACACGAAATAGAGCGTTCTTCACGTAGAATTAAATACACATTAAACTATTTTTCCCTTTTTTTTATACAACTTTACAAACAATAAAACGTTCATTCAATTTTTATACGATTAATGAAATCTAAAAACATCGAACGGTTTGTTTAAAAAAACAGTAAATAAATAAAATAAAAATTTAATTTAAACCAAACATTGTAGTTATCATCTTTCATTTATAATCTAGTGGAAAAAATTTGAAAACATTTCAAACAATATGCCGACGATCAATTTCTTCTCTCCTTTCTATCAAAACAATTCATAATACGTAAGAGCATCAATCAATGAATTTAAGCAATTATTCACAGTTGACTCTAAAATCATCTCTTCCGTGTGGGATCTTAATCTTAACATGGTCGGAAGTCTAGAAATATGTAGTAAAATGCTTGCGAAGCACTTTTCATTCTCTAATTGATCAGTTCTTTGTCAGAGTTGGAAAAAAAAGTAAGAAAGAATTAAAAAACACAATATGTGGTTTTGTAAAAATTTATTACCATATATTACGCGATCTTGGACTGAAATGACCAATCTTGTGCCAATTGCTAAAATCCCAATGTGTTTTTACAATTAAATGAAATTGACAAATTTAATGCAATCAAAGTATAAAACTTACAATGTGAATTTGACTGCTTTTAAATAGCTCAATGTATTAGACCACTTAGGCCTTAAAAACAGATTTGTAAAAATTTGTGTAACCACCAACATTTGGCCACTAACATGTTTGTTTTTACAAATAACACTTCTATTACTAATTGACGTATTAAAATATATTTTGATTTTAATGCAAAATGCTTCATAATTTTCTCAATCGAGTTACAAAATTGTCTGAGCATCTTATTTTCATTCTTGCTGAATTTGAACATGACACGAATTGATGGATCTTACCGTAAAATAAAAATGTTTATTAATAACATTATTAGTAAGTTAATAATACTTAATGTGACAATACAAAATCATGTCTAATACTTCTATTGTTGTACCAAATAATGTTCGAAGATTCGTGTTCATATTGTTATTATTCCTTCACAACACTTATTCAACTGAATCCTTAAAATCACCTCAAACAAATCAACGACGATAGGCACACATATTTAGCGCCGCTCTTGAAATTGAAGGTTCCATCATCAGTCTTAATTATTTAATGCAACAATTTGTAGAAGCAGTTTTTGATTTTGCTTTCAAATTTTCCTTGAAATTTATTTTTAATTATATTTTTGAAATTATGGGGCATATGTAACCGAAAATTTTGCTGAATTATTGCAGATAAAGGACGACAGCGGAAATGTTCTCCTTTGGATACTTGTACAGAATATGTTTAACAATAATGAGATGTTTAATTGAATAATGAAATAACTTAAATGAATTTTTACAAAAATAGTTAAAATCTATTTTAACGTAATTAGTATAAAACAGTTAACCACTGAGTGCGAGTAATAACAAAATACATACAATGTGATCTATTAAAACCTGGTTAAGATCTCCTCAGAGAACAGTTATAAACATATAAAATAAAACAAAATATAATAAAATTTTAAATTCTCTTCAGATCAGATAATTATCATCTTACCTTTAAACAATAGCTTATTATTTGACATAACAGTCATTTTTATACAAATTAGTTGACTGGATTACTGATTTTGTTTTTGATGAATCAGCAATCCAATTCTCTAATTCATAATTTTTGGGCTAGAAAGCAAAATATTTTATACCTTCTTTTAACGGCAAGCCCAGATTCCAATAGAAAACATTACAATATGTACGCAAAAGGAACAGGTTAATAATGTAAGAGATCCATGAAGATTGCTAACAACACGGGCAAAAAACAATGAGACCAAAATTTTAACTGAAACCTCGTACACTTAAATACTTTGGTTAGTATCACTCAATCAGTCATTAAACTACTTTAAAATAAAACGATCGCATAAAAGTCATCGGTCGTACAAAAGAAGCTTTTTGGCAAGTTTGTTCCTGTTTAAGTGATCACTAAATAATCTGCTAAGGATTTTCAGCCTCTACATAAGATCTTACCATTATATCAATAGAATCTGCGGTTATTGCATTTGCAAAGAATACTGAAAATTGTTTTGACTTACGTCAGAACTTAGCGCCATTGAACTAAGCAGAGAGAGAATTCCCTATCATTATAAGGTCTTTGTTATCACTACTGTCGACATTTTTGTAAAATGCAGTCAAAGTATAAACTACTGAGGGGCGGAGTACAAAAACTAAAATTTCGCTGCATTCAAAAGTTCCTGGTTATTCTCATTCTCATCCCTCAGTATAAACTGCAAAAACTTCCTCTAAAAGAAACCGTTCACGTACCAAATCGCGTTGATTTATTTATATCGAGCGATTTACGTTGCATTCATATCAGCATCTATCGTTCGCGAACTGCTCGCAGTTTCTTGGGATGTTGAGGGCTCGTTTCGATCTAATGTATTTCCAGTAGAAGGAACAACCGCATCTTTGGTCGTTAAAGCGCTAAGCCGCGCTGGCAAATCCGCCGTTGTTGTCGTACAATTATTGTAACTTAAAATATCGGGAAGGGCATTGCGCCTACCTATTCGACCGGTGTTAAAAAACTCACTGTGGTAATCATTAGACTTCTCATCACCCGGTGCCATAGCCTGCTTCTCCATGACTAGCGAAAGGATTTTAAGAACTGAAAAGGAAGACTAGATTAAGCTTTTACTATTATTATTGAGAATAAAGCCCAAAAACAAATTTGTGGCTTACGAAGCATACAATTTATATATAGTATTTTTTTTAAATTTGAACAAATTATTTGGCCGATATGAACCCTATACTACTCGTTACAAATACCCCTTGCTCATAATGCACACACAGTATGTGAGGTAAATGGTAAGACAACATGCCTAGTAAAATGTGTGATTAGTTTGCAACGATGATCATGTGAGAGGCAACTTTTAGTATGTAATTCTCCAATATTTAATATTCAAATTTTGAATTTTTTTTCAAATTCTTTTTTCATATGAAGGACATTCACATAGACTTTGTCTTTGACTATTGCTTATTAATTTCCCATAAGCTATATAATATTTTATCAGTGATTAGTACAGGAAACGCAATTACTGTTTAACTATAACATTAAAAACAAGAATGATCAATTGGCCATTTACAACCATGTAAGTGAGGAATGTCTAGCAGGACGCTACATGTTATGTATATATATAGCATTACAAAGCAAATGGGCAAATAGAATATTCACTATTGGTTTCAAAACGACTGTTATACTAAGCAAAGTTCTCACTGTTAATGGCAAAAATACATCACGGACGGAAAAGTACCTTCATTTTTCTTAAATTTTCGCTTTCGAAAATATTTTCTTACTCGGCCAAGATTCTGAGCTGTCGACATCTTCAGGATGAATAGATAATGTTTTTTAGGTTTTTAATTATTTACCGTTAACAAGATAGCTTTACTGGAATTCCGTACAATTGTAGAAATATTAAGCACTGAATAAGTCACTGCAGAAAGTTACATGTTTACCAATTCACAACCTGCAAAAGAAAAAATAAAATTATTTATAAAATCTAATTTGCATTTAGTTCATCTTTTATAATTATGGAAAGAACATATTAAATATTAAACCATTTTTGCCATATTTTTCTTTTTTCCTATAAGTTTATATTGGACATTACATTGATATTAAAACTACTTTAGAGCCGTAAGGTCCGCCAATTGGTATTAAAACTACTTTAGAGCCGTAAGGTCCGCCGATTTTAATAAATCGTAGCGTCACACACGAAATTGTCAAATCGTTCGAAACCAGTAGGCAAATTAGTGCAATTTCTGTTTATCCCCAATAAGAAAATTAAGGAGCAATACTTCAGAAAAAAAAAACGATATATCAATAAAAGAGGCTATGGTAGTATTCTACATATTTCGTGTAACTATTCTTTGTAAGTGACGCAGAAATTCCGAAAATTCTAAAAATACCTACAACTCCTTATTTTTCACTTCCATCGAGGTATGTGCAGTGAAGATTGATATGAATCAAAAGAACTATTAAATTAATTAAAGACCTCACAAAAACATAAAAAATTGTTCCTCGGAGAGTTCAAGTATTCATTATAAAGAGTTCCACGTGGAGGATATAAAGGCATTATCCTCTAATCGGACCAAATAGGAATTGAAGGTAATTCTCATTTACTATCTTGAGAGTCCTTCTAAATCTTTGAGGTTGAATCGTTCTCTCCTCAAAGTTCTGAATTAATGTAATCTCAGTTCGCACAGGATCTGAAATGACAAATACAATTCTATGCCTAGCCTGGCCTTCCTTTAGATCCAGGATTTGAGTAAAATTGGCCTGTAAACTCTTTCCATTTACAGCGTTCTTTCAACGAAATATCAGTCTCAGGGTCAAACGTGTAAGCCTGGTCCGGAATGCATAGCAACAGAGAACTGATTGCAGCCGAACGTGGTCTTCCCAGTGGCGATCCGACCAGCTGTTTGAATAATTGATAATTACAAATGTGTGAAAATTTTAACATGATCACATTTCGTCGATACGCTCTTGTTTACACTATAGTATCGCGCTGATTAGCACATCTCGTGTGTGAATGAATCACAAAAGCATTTTTCGTTGTTTGCTTAATAATAAAAAATACATTCAATTTACTTACTTATCCACTTAAGCCGCTGGTTTCCCAAAAAACCTCGAGTCTTTCGATTAATAAACAACGACGACGACAGCAGCACCCCCTACTTAAGAATTGATTTGACAGTTGTGACATTGACATTTCGTCATCGAAAGACGATTCCTTCGATTCCTTCAATGAGTTGCCAGAACTAGTGTATTAAAGTAATTAACTGCTTTTTGTGGATCTTATTGTCGAGATTGCAATCTATTCAGTATGTACTGTCGCAACAGTGGATAGTAGACGTTTACACGAGACAGTGCAAGTAATACTGTCCCGTGTAAAGGCCGGGTTAATTGTTCTATATAGATTATGTGAAAACGAGGAATGCTTCAAGCATAAAAGCGCGAAACCACATGGGCTTGTACCCAACTATTTTAATAGAATTATTTAAGAATTTCAGCGAAGGATCCACAGAACCTAAATTCTCATGCCTGTAAGGTATAGAATTAGGTGAATGTTTCCAGCAATATGCTGAGAAGTGCGTCATAATTCTATTATTATTATTATATTAAAAAACAAAATAGAAAACAAAAAAAAGAAAAAGAAGAGTTTATATAATTTTGCTAGAATGCTGGAATTTTCTTTTAGAATTAGAAAAAATTTACAACATTTGTATGAAAGTCGGAAAGAGGGCTTCCTCCAAAAATGATTAAAATTCATAAGTAGCAGGAATATCTCAGTTTTAGTGTGAAATTCTATGCGTTACTTTTGCTTATACATACTTCGTTCCGAAATGCCCGTTCTCCAATTGGGAACCAACCAACTACGAACCAACCAAAATCGCTCCATCGCTTTCCATTTTCATATTGCTTTCATCTTCTCTCTCGCTCGTGTTTTGGTCAACCTGGCTAACTTTTTAAATGTGTGCGTTTAACCAAAAGTAATAGTCACCCATTCAGCAGCGATATTGTACCAGAATAGTGACGTCGCCGCAGCTTTTCCGCCGGTTGTCAAAACATCAGTAGACTAATTATAACATGAAGCACATATAAAAATGTGCACGGTAATTTCAGGAAAATATAAAAAGTTAAATTGAGAAGTTTTTCCGCTCAAAAAGTGGTAAAAACTTCCACATTTAACATTTGCCCGATTGTGTTTTCGCAACTGGCAGGGCACAACTACAGGCAAGGGCCCAAGGGCTTATACACACGGGGTTGAGCTTTTTCGTTCGGTGGGTCGTAGTTGGTCGGTTCGCAATTGGAGAACGGGCAGAACAAACGATGTGGAATCAATGGGCATACGTTCAGTATAATTAAATAAAAAAAAAAAATTGTTGATTGTAGGCAAATCAATTTCTGGGGGAGAATTTAATGGGGAAAAGTATTTATAAAAATTAAATGTTCCACGTTAAATTAATTAATTTTTACAAATGATTTCCGAAAGTTTATGAAGAAAGATAGACATCGTTCAATTTTGACTTCGTTCACTGAAAAATATTTAATATATTTTAATATTTTCAACATGGCATGAATTTTATAATTTCATTGGGGTCAAAGCAAAGTAAAAGAATGTTATTTTTCTTAAATATACCTTAAATTTGTTTGAGTAATGCGAGTCTAGGCGAACTTCCGCGCTTTATGGCGATTTTGTTTTGTGTATAAGGTGTTGGAAAGAATTATACGAATTTTAGCCTACTTCAGAACCTAATATGCTTACATTCTACAACCTAGTACAATTTCGCTGCAATATGGCTGTTCAGCTGGTTCGACCATCAGTAAAGTGTGGCGGATTTTTATAGAAAGCTGGCGTTAACTAATGCTTTTTAAAATAAAGTAATTTGAAAAATAAAAGTTTCGCATCGAAATTAAGCAATTAAAGAAAGGATGTCTTCGCTACAATTTGTTGTGCATCCGATTCCAGGCACCGAGGAGCAATTGAACGACAGGTAAAATAGCAATGGCTCCCCAAAAACTTGAATCATCTAGAATTGTTTTTGGTTTGAGGGGGAATTGCGAGTCCACGTTAACGCAATCATTTCAGCCATTAGGAATATAAGAAAAAATTGCAATTTCATACCCGATAATTCTACATGCAGTGCAGGTATTTTTCTAGGTTTGATTTTATGTTTTGAAATTGGTTGAGATTTTCGATTTTTGTTTGTTTTTTCGGCCGAGGCAGGTTTGTGTCGGCAAATTGTGATATTTTTCATCCGCCCTACTTTACTCCCTTTGGTGTAGGTTAGGATGCAATTTTAATATTTCGGGTGTGGAAACTTTCCTCTAAAGCGTGGTTGATTTAGGAGGGAAATTGAGAAACACAAAATAGCCCCTCAAAAATTGACAATTGTTTTCTAGTATGGTGTTTTATGATTTTGAAATTTCTAGAATTTAAGGAGGTATGGTCGATTTAATTAAATCGAAGAAAAAGACAGAGCGATCCAAGTAAGATAAATAAAATGTTATAGTGATTGGAGCGTATTTAAATTACGCTCCAATCACTATAACATTTTATTTATCTTACTTGGATCGCTCTGTCTGGGAAAATCTGCCAATGGAACTTGAAATTAATTTACCATTGAACATGGAATAACATAAATCTGTAAGTCGTATTGTTATTAATAATTTTGAAGCAATATGGCATATTTATTTTCTTCAACTAAGCAATGGAATTTTATAAAATTAGTCCTTGGCTTATAACTTTATATTTACAGCTGACTCTTCAGCCAAAATTTTAAATCTGTATAATTCTCAATAGAAGTTTGTTGATATTCTAACAATATTTAAAGAATCTTTATAATTCGTCATTTTTGACAAAGCCTGTTTCCATGGTAAATTGCTTTCACTATTGTTACTTGTTAACATGTCGAAGACAGGTGTATTTCTTCTTTCTTAATGGACCGTCCATTAAAGGAACTGTTTCACTTTCTTATAGTGCCCTGCAGCTCGTTTCTGTAACTCAGTTGAGAAACTTCTCTATTCTGGTGACGTGAATCGAATTCACCATGCCTAGCTTTATCACTTGAGTTGATACGTTTCTGTGGAAAATGACGACAAAATGACGTCAAATGGAGAATGCCAGTAGAGATATTCTCTACTTGAAGTTACAGAAACGAGCTGCTGGTAAGTCTACTAATCGTATTTTCAATTATATTAAAGGCTTCAAATTACAAGGGTGTTTTGTTTGGGACTTTTGATGTTAAAAAGTCTTATTGTCTTCCTGATTATGCCTGCCTTGTAAGCGGCAGTGTCGGTGAAGATAAAGCTTGTATAACTTTAAAAAGCAAAACGTCTCTTCTGTAAATAATAACCTGGCTATCACATTCCTCTTGGTTCTAGGACATAAGAACAAAAGGAAATGACCAAGCCAGTAGAATTTTGTTAAGCTAGATACCACCAGAGAGAAGTTATATAACAAGAGATTCCAATGCGAACAAATTGAAAAAATATCAAGAAAATCAACCTAAACGCGATACAAGTAATCTACAAGAGCATGCCGTGTGGAACTTGTGTGTTTCTCCAGGCTAGCCTGGAGGTATCGCGCTTAGGTTGATTTTCTTGATAATTTTTCAATTTGTACGGATTGGAATCTCTTGTTATTTAACTTCTCTCTGATACACTCTTATATTAATGAGTAGAACTGTGTTAAATTTGGTCGTATACATCAAAAAAGATCTTTCAACAAGAAGAGACATTTGCGCTGTTTTTCCTTATCTTGTTGCTGCCTTGGTGTGGTTAGCAAAACGAACTTCCAGATTTTGCAAAAAGTAGATTGTAGTAACATATGTATGTATACAGTTTCAAAGATTTTATTATTAGTGAGGCACTGAAAGCAAAATATAAGTAAAATATTTTTTCTCAATACAATTTGTGCGATATTTAAGCTTGCCACTTCTTAATGTAAAGCGGGAACACCATACAATTGTTGTACCAACTTGTGTTGTTACGATATCAGTTCGACGATTGCATTGAAGCATCCACATGGTACGATTCGATTCGCTTTCTACGCTCCGAACTCCGATGCGAAAGGAATTTCCAAAGTAATGAAATGACTTGCAACAGTTGTATAATTAAAGATACACCATGCAAATTACAGACAACCAAGTTTTGGGTACATACCTTACGACCGTACGATATCGCTCCAACCGAGAATTTCATGTGCATATAGATATATTATACAATTGTCGGATGCGACGATAAATCCAGCCAACGGTCGGTAGAACAAGTGTATCGTGTATTTTCCGCTTAACAGCGTGGGGCGCTCTCTTGTTACATATGTATGCACCTTTAAGAAAATATTATTGGTTTAACTTGAACACCAACACCACGTTTACACTTTAGTTTTTTAACATTGATCAACATTTTGTTTGTTTTCTTAAATACTCCTTGTATCGCACATGCACTGCCACTGGGCAGCTTTAATTTTTTAATTTTACATTTCTTTCGTTTTTACAAGCTTTTATTCTTTCCTATTTTTTTTTTTTTTTTTGGTACTTGAATCTTTCTTCACTTCATTTCTTTGTTTATAAACTTTTTATATCTCATAGTTTGTTAGTTATTAGAATATTATTTAAACAGGCGTGAATGGGGTTGGGTGAAATTGCCCAGGTTATTTTCGATTTTCAATATTTCTTTAAGTACGCACGCACGTGACATCTCCGTATTTCTCATTAATTCTTTGCTCCTTTATTTAAAGATAGGCGATAGGGCAAATTATTTTTTTATATTTCTTAGTAAACTCTGTTTTTTCTGGTTTAAGTTTTTAGATCGCATTTTTCCTTCGTTACGATTCACACTTGAAATTTGAATCAAGTGCATATGGGGACCGGCGTTCGGTACGCACAATCGTGGTAGGGGCACTGGTCTTTAGCCACACTTAACGAAATCTGGCCAGTGTCCCGGATCGAAACGCCGACCACTTTTCTGTTGTTCGTCTGCCTCGGCAGATGAGCCTTCATTCGCAAACAAAATTAGTGTAAGTCCGTCCCCCGAATCGTAGCGAAGGCAAAATTGTAACAATACATATTCCCTTTAAACAAATAGTGTAATTATGTATGTCTTCTGGATAGGCTTAAAATAATGGTATGAATCTCCCAAAATCTTTAATGTCAGCTACGGCTAGCATATCATTTGTATGTGTGTGGGTATCTCAGTCTCAGTTTAACTCAACTGCACAGTTTAACGGAGACAAATGAAATTTCAATATTTTTAACTGAAAGGATTAACTGAACTGAAGCCGCCATACACGTACAGACTAACTGTATAGTTAAAACTGTACTTGTATGGCCGGCTTAACGCTCGACCCAATAATGAAATGAAGAAAGTAATATTCAAAATGTACTCAATTTCTTTCTTTATAGATTCCGAGAGGTCGCTGATAAAATTAACAAATATGGATCACCAACGCCACAAGCCCTTCAAAACTTACGGGTTACTGTAAAACAAACTGTTATTGGACCTAACCATCTTGGTCTTTTACTGGAAGATGGCCGAGCTTATCGTGTACCATTTTCAGTAATACCAGAGCGTCTCGATCTCAGTAAACAGGAACCATCAAAGAGGTAAATTCCCTACTATTCGCTTTTATCAGAAATATAATTTTTATATTTGTTTTAGTGCTGGCAGTGGCGGAAATGCTCCAAACAATTCAAACAATTCTAAGAGTGGTCCTGGAAATTCATCTCGACAGCTGGCTAGGTCTCGTGCGCGAGTTATGCGTACAGCAGTACGCAGCGGCAGTGGAGGTCAAAGTTCAGGCTCTCGTAGCACTGGGGTTATTATTGGTGGAAGTTCATCTGGACGTTCATTGGTAACAGTTCCAGCACCGTTTGTTCCTGAAGAACTTGTGTCCCAAGCTCAAGTTGTTCTTCAAGGGAAAAGTAGGAGCCTTATTATAAGAGAGTTGCAGGTAAACAGATGTTATAATAGTGTGTTAAATTCATTGATATGGTGATTGCAGCGCACTAATCTTGACGTAAACCTTGCGGTTAATAATCTTCTATCCCGTGACGATGAAGAGGGCGAGGATACTGAAGAAGGTGGGGACAACTATGTTCCAGAAGATCTAATTTCCCTGCTTGACAATGGATTCCCGGCAGATAACAGTAGCAGCGTTATTATAGATCCCGCTGATGCTCTATTCTCTGAGGAAATGTTCAGTAACTATTCGAATATTCGCAAGTAAGTCCTCCGTAGACAATAAAGTAAAGGTGTATGTTAAAAATGCCTAACAGTTACACTGGCTTAAATGTAGTTGCTAGACTAATTAATGTCTAAAGAAAAAGTGATGTGAGGCAAGCAAATGTTCGTTTACAGCTGCGTGAAGTTCCCACGTTGATCGTTGAGAAATTATTTGTAACCGTTTTGATGTGATATAACGCAGCAACAATTATGCTTACTCATTTCACTCGAACTTCAAAATTTTCATAACATTTAATCGACATAATTATCCTCTTGTAATCCTTATGTTTTGCTTGCATCATATCAAAACTAACCTCGAACCAATTGTTTCAATTTCCTGAAACAAGCTTGTTATTTAGCCGTATACGCAGTGAACGGAATCAGCAAAGTGGTGCAGGTGGAAATGAAGGCGGCGCTGGGGCTACTCGGAGTTCGTCAACAAGTGGTGTAGCAAGTGGTAGCTCTGGTGCATCAGGTTCACCTGCTAGTGATAGGGATGCATTCAGCCGTTGGAGAGATCGACAATATTACGGACCACGTCGTTGGTTTACAAGTAGAGACGAACCCGCTTGGGAAAAAGAAATTGGTTTGTGTACTAATTTGATTTTGTAATACATACATTTGTTCTCAGCTCTTAAAATTTTAATTATGGTTAGAATGCTATTTCGGCAGAGAGTTTTTAGCAATCTGATTATTTCATCTTCAAATTTTATTTAGAAAGGATCAAGTACCAAAGCATTTATAACAATGTTAACTGTTTGTTGCATATTCAGAGACATTAAAGAAAATATGTTGACTATTCTGAAAATTGCATCTAGCTTGTTTCTAGAGAAATCAGCTGATACAAGTGGTGCTTCCATGTCCATCACATCGAAAATAGGGTAAATTTAAATATGGCATGAAATTCTGCAGGTGTTTTATTAAGAGACAAGACGATAAAGTCGGTTCTGAACAAATCATAAATTTTTTTAACAAATTAAAAACGTGTTATTTATGGAAGTATAAATAAAAATAAAACCACCTCACCTGCTTTCATGTTAATCAAATTGAACATGCAAAGACTAGTGGTACGTAAACCTTTTACTCTGGCAATTAACGCTTTATCTTTTTGTGGTATTAGCGCAGTTTTTCCCCCCAACTTCACACAAATTTGCTAGAGCAATTTTGGGCTATATTTGATAGACAATGTCGATCGGAATGAAATTGGATCTGTGCTATAGGGTCGGCTGTAGAAATGAAAGATAAAGATTAATAAATAATAAATAAATAAATACATGTTATACACCTCGTGCATCTGCTCATGAAAAAATAACGCACTCCGCCCGAGGATTGAAAATTTATATCTTTTAAAATTACTACTATTAATGTGAGAGCTGAGAACTTCCTACCAATTGGCAAGTAAATTTAAAATTACAAGAAATTGTTATTCATTAGACACGAAAAAAAAAGATCCGACAAGTGGTCCACCGTTGTGGATTTCTGACGAATTAGAACCTTGGCCAGAAAAAGATGCGCCAATTCGATTTAACCAGATTGCGTCGCTCTATTCAGAATTCATTGGTGTATCTACCAAAGGTGAGCTACACCAATGGCGTTGGACAGATGCAGAACCATTTAAATCTGAAGTAAGTTAAATATATTTATTATAATATACTTTTCTGATCATATATTTGTTTGTAAAACGAAAAAGTCATTGAACATCCACCATCCGAAGACGGCACCTCTAAATTTGTTCGAAAAAATTGTGCATATATCAGCTACAGCCATTCGTTGCACTGTTTCAACTGAGTCAAATCGCGTTGCCACATGGATGGATGAACAATTAGGCTATGCAGGAGTTAAATTGGAGCATGCTGCTATGAGTTTTCCAGAATTTTCCCAAGAAGCAATTCAATCGCTTTATACTTGTACTTTGTATACTGTTGCTCGTACCGAAAATAATTCTCTCTATTGGTGGGGAGTACTACCGTTCGGACAGAGGAAACGCTTGTGGGAAAAATATAAAGCGAAGGCTCGAAAGCCGGCACGTGTATCAGCAAACAGTCCAGAGGTGACTGTTGGCGCTCAAGTTATTATGAAAAAGTGTCCTATGTATCAGATAGGATCGATTGGCTTCACTATTTCAAACGGCATCCCGAAAGTTGGACAACTATTGAATTCTGCTTGGGATTTAGGTGATTTTTGCAGGTTTAAATTAATTAATGTGATGCCACCAGTAAGTGATAAATCTTCAAATAATTTCACGATCAATGATTTAAAAGATATGTCAAAATCATCGAATTCTTCTTCGCAATCATCGTCCACCAAACAAGCAAACTCAAATAATAAGGAAACGGCTGATCGATTAGACATGCCACCACCTCCGTCGCCTGCTTCAAGTACATGCAGCGATACAGGTAGTGTCACGTCTCATAAGAGAGCAAAACGAGTGGCTCCGAAAGACGAAAACGAATCTAAAAAAGATGAAGAGTCATGGATGTTAAAAGACGTTGTATTTGTTGAAGATCGCTATGGTCCTGTTGGAAAGGTTTTAAAAGTGGATGGAGAATATGTTGCAATTAGATTTCCAACATCAGCTACTTCTGAAACAAAAGACGATGATTGGCAAGAATGTCGTTTACTCAAAAAGGATGATATTCAGGTAATTAAGTCAGGTACTACTTCAAGAGGGCCTGATTGTTTCCAAAAATCTCCGCGGAGAATAGTTTTGTTCTCACAAAACACTGATGCCGGAAATTCCCAACTTTTAACGTTAGCCGTTGATGCTAAAGGAATTCATGCTATTTTGAAAATTGGGAATAAATTACAATACTGTCTGTATAATTTGAATAACGGTCGCCAAGAACAGAACAGTACGTTTCCAACCGAGTTTAGTTCTTTTGCCGGACATTCACCAAGTAATATAGTACTCACATGTGCAAGTGACTGTACGGAGAATAGTGTGCTTTTGCTTCGTGATGGGAATAGTACAATTTATCCGTTGGCTAAAGATTGTGTAGAAGCTATTAAGGAGCCCCAATGGCTAGATCTGCCACCCGTTCGATCTATTGCTATGTCTACTCTATCTCTTTCATCGATTGGAGCTAATTTAAAGTCACAAGTTGTCGTCTTAGCAATCTTAACAGAACCGCAACATTTAATGCCGCGAATTTTAAGGTGCGATTTGAAAGGAACGGTTTCACTCCTCTCTCAATTGGAGGTTGAATCCCGCACCCAGATTACCTCTATTTTGAACGAGCGCTGTGACGGGAATCGTAACTTATTTCATGCATGCGTCTCAATGTGTTCGCCTACTTCGAATAAGGAATTTGATGAAAAGGTTTCCCTTTCACACTCAAGGAATACTAGTAGCAATACAGGATCCGGTAGTTTAGATTGCATCACTGTAAATTCCTTTACGCACGGAGGAGCCAGCAGAGAATCAAGATGTTTGCGAGAGATGATGAACCGTGTGGTTCACATTGATGGTGGGAATGGAAATAATCCGCCGCCCTCCTCTGTCGATGACTCAGGATTTATGCCTCTATCCTATTGGCCCCCTGAATATGATCCCAATTCAGCTGACGAAGACAGTTTAACAGGACAAAATGGGCAATGCTCTTCAAACCTGAAAACTTCTATACCAGGAAATACTTATGTTTCGGATCCTGTTCAACGCAGAGAAAATGCGGCATTAATTTTACAGCAGATGTGCGTCAGTTCATTGCTTAAACCATATCTCTATCAACTTCTTAGTGCAAAAGATGCCCAGGGACAGACACCATTCATGTTAGCTGTTTCGTGCAGAGCTTACGAAGCTGGAAAGATTCTTTTTAGCACTATAATATCATTAGCAAATGGCGATACTACCATCAGGGACGCTATGATATTCCCACCGGGATCAGGACCCGATCAATCCCCTCTTCATGTTTTATGTTGCAATGATACGTGCTCTTTTACATGGACTGGAGCAGATCACATCAACCAGAACATTTTCGAGTGCAAGACTTGTGGACTTACTGGATCACTTTGTTGTTGCACGGAATGCGCCAAAGTTTGCCACAAGGGACACGATTGTAAATTAAAACGCACTAGTCCTACAGCTTACTGTGATTGTTGGGAAAAGTGCAAATGTAAAGCACTCATTGCTGGCAATCAAGCTAGAAGATATACACTTTTGTGTAAAATGGCCTCAGATACCGACCTAGTAACCAAATTCAACTCAAGGGGCGAATCCATTCTACTATTTCTTATTCAAACGGTAGGCCGGCAAATGGTAGAACAACGCCAATACCGAGCTACATCAAGGGTACGTAATGCATCGGGGAGCTCTAGGAAAGCTCCGTCACTTGAAAACGAGTCAGACATGCCTGACCATGATTTGGAACCTCCAAGATTTGCTCGCAAAGCTCTTGAAAAACTTCTCGCAGATTGGCCTGCGGTCAAAGCAATGATAATGACTGGTGCGGAACAAGATCTTCCCGATGAAGCTAGTGCAAACCAAAATGTAAATTATGAAGACAACGATAGCCAGAATGTCTACCTTCAGTCACAATATGGCACCACTTTATTGGATAAATTTACTCACAGCTTATTTGTAAAGTGCAACCTAGAACATCTGGATATACTTCTTACAACACTTGTACGGGAACTTCAAAATTTCATGGTTGTTGGTCGAATTGAAGAGTCCCAAAAGGTTGCTAGGAGGTTTGTTCGATCTGTTGCTAGAGTTTTCGTTGTATTTAGTTTAGAAAAGGCTCCCAATCCAGACAAACAAAGAAGGTAATGTTGTTATAATATATTTGATGAAAAAATGTATTAATTTTTTTTCTTTTTTTAGTACCTCTCAAAGCAGACATATACAGAGTTGCTGTCGGGTGTTTCAAATATTGCACAAAATAGCAATAGAAGAATTATGTGAAACAGCTGACTCCTTAATAGCTCCTGTTAGATTGGGAGTAGTAAGGCCAACTGCTCCATTCACCATGTCTTCAACTGCAGTTGACGTGAGTTTAGATCTTTCAGTTTATGAAATATTAAATTTATTTTTCTTTATAGAATTCTGATGATTTATTTAGCGTTGAGCCCTTAGCACCACCAACCGCGCGACCGACTGATCGAAATGTGAACGCTCCTGTAGCGGGTGATCGAAGTCCAAACATTGTGTCGAATTTTAATTATCGGTTGCTACATCTGGATGAGAACAACGAAGTTGATGGTTTGTATATTAAACTGGTTTTTGATAATTTTCTTACAATATTTTTTAAGGATTAGGACAAGCTGATGGAGAGGTATCAGAACAAGATGAAATTATGGAACGTGATAGTCGTTCTGGAAATAGACCTACAAATAATGCTGATGAAGATGGACCAGATCCTCTTCGAAATGAGGATGTTGCTCAAGAGGGAGAAAGTGACAACGAATTTAATTTCCATGAAGCAGAGACGGAATCTGATTCAGATGATAATCAAAGCACTCAAGATGCACAGAGGAGCGTACAAACCGGAGCAACCGCAGGTTCTGAAACAGGTGATCATTTTGCTTGTTCCATAGTAGTACACAGAATATAGAATACAGTAGAGGTAGCTCGTATGGTAGTTGAACTACAAGATAGCTAACATTTTTAGTTTCTTCATGAATTGTTCCCTCATGGTAATACTTTCCTTACAGTCTGTGTCTGCACGTTTCGAACTTTGTAAGTTAAATTTTAAAATCATAAGCATTGATATGAAGTGAAACAAAATGTTATTCGTTACTTGCCATGATTTTGTTCGACACATAAAGTTTCAACGCTTGAAAATTAGGTTGTCATCTTTTTGATTAAAGTTCTTTACTATGGTCTTACATTTTTACGACAGGCAAATTCTTATTCGTTTTTTTTTTAATTTTACAATGCTACCCAGTGTTTTAAGAGCAATATAACATTCATTAAAAAATTTCAAATGTTGTCAGTAGTTAGTTTTAAAGCTATATTTTCTGTTTTGTTCAGAGCTTATGGTTTTTAAAATAAAACTGTGATAAGCTTTTCTTCTTTTACCAAGAAAAGGAATAAAAAGAGGTAGTATAAAATTAAAACACATATCATATCAATATTACACAGGCCAAATAAAAACGCATAGCAATATTAACACGTTTGCCATGGATATCGAATATATAAACTATTTAGGATTAGCATTGCTCATTAACATCGATAATCTGAGATAGGATTTTTACGCCGGGCCTGCCAACATTTGATCTGTCTTTTTTATATTTACAAGAATTTTTTCAAAATTTTATAAAGTAGATTTGAATTTATATTCTTCATAATTGGAAGATATTATATAAATTGTGAAGAATAAAGTTTCTACAACATTTAGGTACTCGTTCCCTTCTACTATTCCCTGAAGATGAATCGGGTGATTCTTCTCCTCCTGATGATGATGGTTCCGAAGATGGTGAAAGTGATGAACATTCTGATGAGGGTTATGGCCTTGGCGACGATCAATTGGAACGACGTACAGCAAATGGAAGCCAAAGAAATAACTCAGCTCCTCAGTCTATGCAGTGGGCAATTAGAAGTAGAGACTCAAATAGATCTGTACGATTACCAAGTGGATCTAGTTTTGTATTTATTGATCCAATGGCTTTGAGACGTTCCGCCGTTCCTAGCTCGGCAGTTGCAGCGGCTTCGCAGGAGCCACAGACAATGGCCACAACTGCGAGCAGTTTAGCGCGTGCGTTTGGAATTGTTATTAGACAAATATCGAAACTCCTTGGTATTCTTCAAGATGCAATAACGCATTCTGCCGCTCCGAATCAATTGAGAGTAACTTATGATGAAGTTGTAGAATTGCAGGTAAGTTTGTGAAAATTTTGTAAAAGTATCATTTGGTTGTAAATTTCTGTTTGCAGAAATATTTGGAAATTCGACTAAAACCCACATGGGAATGGATGCTCACAGTTATGGACGCCACAGAAGCACAACTTAAATTTGGAGCTTCGTTGACTAATACGACCGATCCT
Organism: Machimus atricapillus; assembly: GCA_933228815.1. Lineage (NCBI taxonomy): Eukaryota > Metazoa > Arthropoda > Insecta > Diptera > Asilidae > Machimus > Machimus atricapillus. The sequence goes on from OW121785.1 coordinate 14,119,854, forward strand.
TCGCATCCTCTGCATCCACTTAATACAAGTTCGCAAAATTCTGGAGCTTCACCTTCTTTGGGTTTGAATATCTTAGGTAAGGGGTTAAAACAAATATTTTCTTATTTATAGCAGCATTTGGTGCTAATAGTACCAAATTTGGTATTAATACTAGGAACTAGTGATGAAAAATTCGCATGATTCTGTCATTGAGTTTAATCTTTGAGAATATTATACAAAAATTATTTTTGAAGATTAAAGTATTCTACAAAATATGTTTTGATATTTTGAGGACAACTGCATTAATATACTTCACCTTGGGATTTCCAATTTTGTGAAATATCACTACAGTTCCATACCCTTTTCTAATACGTATAGTACTTTGTAAATTGTGTTAATGTTTTTTGAATCACTTATTACTTAATCTTAAGTGAATAATAAAAGTACTTTTAAGTAAAGCAAATTACATCAAAAGTGCTTTACTATTGTAAATTGCTATTATAAAAACGTTTGCTATTATAGGGTCTGCAGGACAACCGAGGAATCGAAATCAAGGCGAGACATCTCAAAGTGCTTCAGGGTCGAATACACGAATTGTAGGCTTTTCAAGCTCTGAAAATCAACGGAGTTATGATCGGGAAGGTATGTTAGAGACATGCAATTTTCTATTCTTTTTACTTTCGGAGTTTTAAATTTTAAATTAATATTTGAATTTGGGCAATTTTCTAGAAATTTTAATACTTCAAAACTGAGTTTTGTGTAGTGTTCAACTTAGTATTTGACATCAATTTTAAAACTACCTGTCGTTTCTTTGTTTTCAGGATCTTCATATGCACAAGCATCACGACGGGAGTTCTTTACTTATTGCCTTTCACTTATGAGAGCGCATACATCGGAACACAGAGACTCCCTTCCTGTTTTAGATGTTACAGCACTTCGCCATATTGCGTATGTACTTGATGGTATCATATATTATATGCGAGGAGGAAATGACAACACTTATGTTGATAAAAGTGAAACAAATATTTGGGCTGATCAAGATGAAAATGATAATGACGAAAATGATAGAGATGACATAAGTTCTTTCGTATATGGAGGTCTTTTGGATGATATAATAAGCTCGGATCTCTTAATTGGGAAAAGACATAGCTTTTTCCAGAGATCTGAATCGACATTATGTTTAGGTTGCCCTGCTCCTGATCCATTTAATACACCTTTAGAATCGGCTTTGCCTCTAGCAGATAAGCCGCACTTACTTCAACCAGGAGCAAAAAGGGAGGAGTTATTCTCTAATTTGTCACTTCCAATAACATTGTCAAATGGAACAGATCCTCAAGGAGTAAATTCTCCTCTTGATGTTCCACCAACGCGGTTAGGCCTCTCTCCATCGTACGACAATTTAATGGCTCGCGCTAGGAACAACCATTTAGCTGATGCACAAATAAGTCATAATCCTACAAATGAAAACAGTAACAATATCTTGGATATACCAATGGAGGAAGAAATTAGTTCCCCTGCCGTGTTATATGATGATTCAGATAAAGAGGATGAAGGAAGAGTGAAAGAAGCAACGCGAGCCCCACAGAAACAGAGTGAATATGGGAATTTGTACGTACAACTTAAAAAGAAGAACTATTACGATCAAGTTGATGATGATTCAAAATCTAAACCTGAAGGTAACATTTACAATTAGTATTTTTACAGGTAATTCTAATATACAAGGTTCTGCAGGGCCCCAAGATCTATCAATGTCCCCACAAAACTTTTCAAAAGGTGGAGAATCTAATAATCCAATAAAAATGGATGTTGATTCAGAAGATGACAGCGACGATGAAACTGTAGAGAAGCCAAAATTAGACTCACCTAAAACAGCCGAAACCGATACAACTGTACGGCCACAAATAATAGTTACACCCAGAAAGGTGGCAGCTGCCATTGAGTCAGTTACAGCTGCAGTACTAGCAAAAAATAATAAAAGTTCGCTATCTGAATGTGTTACGTCAGAAGTACCAATTACCTTATTGCCCCCATCGTTTTCAGTGTTCGATTCACAAGGGGAGGGGAGCTCCCGGTCAGGCGCAGAAAACATTGCTGGGGAATGCTCAAATGCTACGAATGTGATAACTCCAGGATCAAGCAATTCTGGTTCACCGTCTAAAAGTGTTATTGTTCGTGCAGGCCCATCGGTAAGTGATACCTTACATAATGAGCTAATGACTGATCGTTATTCATCTATTAATTGTAAATCATTTTTCTGTCACTTTGAATTTTTCATATGTATAAGTTTCCTAGTCATAACAAGTAATCTATATTTATTCTTCAATAAAAATTACTAATTTTACATAAACTCACGCTTTAATGCCTAAGTGTATATTTATTGTCGACCAAATCTGATCTTAGGATTATTTAAATTCAATGTATTAATTAATTTCAAATACAAATGCGTGTTTGTCAGCAGTTCACCATGAATTGTCAGTTAAAGTTCTTTGACCAAGGTAAAGCTAGTTTATCCTCAGATCCAGCTTGGCCGATGACATGCACACATCTTCTTATAGGTGATTGGTGAGTTTTAGGGCTCAGTATTAAATTTATTCCCTGGGTATATAAATTAGCCAGTTGGATTGGACATATAGATACAGAGTCAATTTCTATTGAAATTGATTCACACGGATATGTCCTAAATCAAAAGGTGCTTTATGATGACCTTGATTTGTTAAGTTTCTTTTCAAGGACAGATACGGAGCGCACATCTTATGAGGGTTGCAGTCCCTTTTGCTGGCATGTATGTATGACGTACTGTAAATATTACAGGTCAGGCGTTTTAAAGCCTTTTGGCTGCTTTAGTATTAAAAATTAGCAGTTAAAACATTTTCATCTACTGAAGATAACGTAGATTTCCAGTTTTAATGATAGCGACGTGAAAACTACATTATATCGCAGATAAATAATACAGATGCCCAGCCACTGCATTGAAAAGTGGAACCAATGCAACATTTTCGCTAGCCAAGTAATGTTGCGCAGCAAATGAATGTTGCGAATTAAAGATTGCAAAGCCAAACTTCTGAAAGAATTTTTTAGTCACCCTTTTTACAAAATTTAATTAATTAGAGAGGGATAACTTTCCTACTTTTTGCCCTTTGAATGTTTCTTAATATGAGGCATTAAAATAAATACCATAGTAGAAAATTGAAAAAGTTGTCCATGAAGTCACTTAATCACGGTTTTTTAAAAATATATTAATCCAAGGGAAATTAACACATTTTCTATTTTGGTAAAACTTATTTAATTTACACGTTCATTATACCCCTAACTTTTTTGTTTTTATTCGAATTCGTAATCTTAGGAAAAATAAATGTAGAAATGATTTATTTGGCTGCAAATTTGGTGTTGATCTATTAGAAATTTTCATTCATGCAGGCAATTTCAGCACCCACCCACCCCACAGATAAATTCGATGCGCGCAGCTAGTTCACAAACAATTCTCAGCTGAGTTTAATCCTCTTCTCCCTCTTTGTTTTTTCCATGGAATTTGTCTGGTCTGGGGGGACGGAGATGTGCAGTGCAGACGAGCCCCCAAACCGAAGCATATGTTCGGGCTCTCCGAATGTCGGCGAGACGCACCGAACGAGTGCTAGAAGTTGAAGTGCCTTCGCGTAGCTCACAATCACAGGACTGAGAATGAAGAGATGTTAAAATGTTGCTTCGCTCACTTTTTCTAAAAACTGTCCGCTGCTTTGATGTTGGGGCCCTCGACCAAATGATGGGCTCAGGTTGCAAAATGTTGCGTTAGTTATTTCTCTCCCTATTCTTCGCAATATCTGGTGCAAATCGTTGGTTTCCTGAGAGCTAAAATGTCGCTATATGCATGTGCCCAAGCAAAAGACAATTCGGCAACTTTGGAAATTTCTGCCCTATTCGACTGGGCATCTGTATGTATTATTTATCTGTGATTATATGTAACTTTTTGTAAATAATTCAAATATTCATCAAGCGTGGCAATGTCCACGTCTATTATCAGCTTAAACATATTGCTACCATATTTTAATATAGCACAAAATACTGTCGTTGCAGTTCAATCATGTACATGTGGCAATTTAAGGAAATAACTATGGACTAATTTAATTTGGGAATAGGGTCCATAAGTTTAGTGGCGAAAGATTTATCAATTTTATATTTGATTAGCTTTTTATATGAAACGAAGCTACCAGAGACATCACTTGTTAATTTTAGGGGTAATTTTCATGAAATATTTTAAAATTTTCCATCGTAAAATCCGTTCCACGAAGCGGAAAAAAAAATTTCTATTTAGTGTACTCTTCACTACCCAATACAAATTTATCTTAGAGTTTTTAATTCTTTTATAAGCTATTTTTTTCAGTAAGTGGCATTTATATACATTTTAATGTTTGTATCTTCAGAAAATACTCTTAAATTCATTTAAAAATAACTTTTCTAGTCTTCAAACGCTATCGAAACTCTACCGCAACCTGAGATGATGGAATCTCAAGAGATCTCAGCACATGTAACTGTTGAAACAACACCAGCAGCTCCAGCGCCTTCTCCAGTGCTCCCTTCGCGATGCCATATGTTTAAATCACATCCAGCAGCTGTTCAATCGCCAACTTGGGATCTTCTACTTGGTCGGTGGAAGCTATCTTTAGATCTTTTTGGCCGCGTTTTTATGGAGGATGTTGGTCTAGAACCTGGATCAGTTGTTTCTGAGCTAAGAGGCTTCCCTGTAAAGGAGACTAGATTTAGAAGACATATGGAAAAGTTAAGAAATGGCCAACAAAGAGATCTGAATCTTTCAAAAATTGAAAGAAATCGGTCAAGTTTACTCGTTCAAACGTTCAAGGAATTGAATACACAATTTGGCAATCAGAGTAGAAGGGTGCATCCCCCGCTTACGTTTAATCGGATCAAGGTGACATTTAAAGATGAACCAGGTGAAGGCTCTGGAGTTGCAAGAAGCTTTTATACATCGATAGCGGAGGCCTTATTGGCAAATGAGAAGCTACCGAATTTAGAAGCTGCACAAGTTGGTGCTGGCAAGTATGGAGGCTCCTTCTCAAGTATACTAAGGAATAGAGGTTCTAGTGGGAGGGAGTCTTCTTCGTCCGCAAGGCGAGGTACTGGCACTAAAATTCTTTGGAGAGGAGCAAATCGTGAAAGAAAATCTTTAAATTATGATGCTCGGCCCTATATTCCTGTCACATCTCACGGTAAAATTTTATAAGGAGGACTAATTTTTCCATTAGATAAGAAGTTTATTTTGTCTTGAATAGATGGAGCTCCCGTGAATCCAAGCATCAATGATCACCTATCAATACATCTTCAACAGTTAGGAGAACGGTTGTACCCTAAGGTAATATTAGTATTCAAAACTATATGAAGTGTGCTAAAATTTCTCTTTTATGTAGGTTCACGCATTCAATTCCACTCATGCATCTAAAATAACTGGAATGCTTTTGGAACTTCCACCCGCACAATTGCTTATAATATTGGCTGCAGAAGAAACGTTGAGGCAGAAGGCAAGTGAAGCTTTAGATGTTATTCTTTATCGACAAAAAGCTGAAATGGGTATGTTATTTCAACTCGTTATTTCCAAAGTTACTATTTGTTTAATCACAGAAAGCAATTCCTCCTCTGGTGGGTCAGGGACATCTTCTTCGAAGAAAATGAGTCCTGTGGTATTGCTTGATCACTGTCAACTAGAGGATAATGATCCTTTGTTTTATTCACCCGGCAAGCGAGGTTTCTATAGTCCAAGGCAAGGATATGGCTCGTTTGAGCGTATAAATGCATTTAGAAACATCGGAAGGTTTGAAAATTTATGAAGTAGTGAATAGATATCATATAAGATAATTTATTGCAGATTAATTGGAATATGTTTACTTCAAAATGAATTATTTCCCTTATTCCTTCAACGACATGTCCTGAAATATATCCTAGGAAGACAAATACGTTTCCATGATTTGGCATTCTTCGATCCTGCTGTATATGAATCTCTGAGGCAACTTGTCCAGGATTCTCAATCAGAGGAAGGCCTCGAAATGCTCGCAAAATTGGAAATATTCTTTGTGTAAGTTATATATTGTTTTATATGTTCTCATGCCAACTCCTAATAATAATTTTAGGATCGATTTATGTAAAGAAGAAGGTGGCGGCAATGTAGAATTAATTCCGGGAGGTCGCGAGGTGCAAGTAAATGAAAACAATATCTACGATTACGTGCGTCGTTATGCTGAATATAGGATGATTAAGACTCAAGAAAAGGCTCTGGAGGTAAGGGCTTGAATATTTTATTTAGTATTTAAATACCTAATTATATTTTTCAGGCTTTACGAGAGGGAGTATTTGATGTACTTCCAGATGGAGCCCTAGATACGTTAACAGCTGAAGATTTACGCCTTCTTTTGAATGGTGTTGGTGACATCAATGTAGCTACTTTAATTTCATATACAAATTTCAATGACGAATCAAGTGAAGGCTCCGATAAGTTAACAAAATTCAAAAGATGGCTTTGGAGTATTGTTGAAAAAATGAGCACTGTTGAGAGACAAGATTTGGTAAGTGCGCTTCTTTTGTTTATATGAAAATAACGCAAATAAACGAGGTTATTATATAATAAGCAGCGATTAGCCCATTCGACACCAGATTTTATAAATTGCGCCATAGGCAACTGTGCGTCTATTAATGTTTTTTAGCGATTGAGTTTTCAATTGGGTATTTAAAAAATACGTAGGTTGGTAGATTGTATAATTAAAATAGATCTTAACCATTTAGCTTTGCTGACATTTTGAAAAATGCTTCGCAAAAATGACTGTGACTCTTACTGCCGATTTCCAAAATCACAATGTTGAATGCACCCAGAAATGTTTTCTTGTTCGGTACTTTTTTAAAACAAATAATAAAATATACGACGAGAACTCATAACTACATTATTAGAGTCAGCAAGGATATTTTGGTATATACATATTTGGATTCATATCCAGATCCATCCCCTATTTATAGTAGAAGATCCGAATTTACATCGACCTTCACCGAGCTGATAATAGAATGAAACATATTTTATAACAAATTTAGTATATTAGAAAATATATTAAAAATGGGTTAGCTAAAAAAATCCTGGACAGACTATTTTTAATTGTTTTTTAAAAAATGATTTTTAATTAAATATTGCAACATCAAGATAATAAGAAAATTTTTACCCTGACTTAAAGTATCAAACGTATAGAATGTGCAGCCGTTGGGTTGCCTATTATTTACCTGGACAAACTACTCGGTTGTCAGGTATAAACATGTATGTTGATGCCAGTTACCTTCACTTGATTGGATAATAGAAAAAATTTTATATCAATATACGCGCTGTTTTATTGCGAACACGATGATATAGGGTTGTCTGCAAAAAACTCGGTCCTAATAGGGGTTTGCGAATTTTAAAGATTTGAAATTTTTTTTCTCTTTCTGGAAAAAATTAATGAGAAACAAAGTGGACAGCCGAAAATTCAAATTAAAAAATAGAAATAAAAGATAGACTAAAGATCTTGTATTACGTTTGAAAATTTTATTACAAAACAGCATAAATACAAAAATAATATTAATGAAAAATAAATTCTAATAAATATTTTCTATTCAATATCTGATTCATCAGAAGTATAATTTTGACTCTCGAATTCATCTGATTCATTATTAGTTTCTTCCTCATTTTCTTCCATTTCGACAATGTCCTGGATTTTCAAAGGAGTTTGATCTCCGATAAAACCTGTTGGTTTTAAAAAATCATATAAATGCCAACCGTAGCTTTCAGGGTTTAATTTCGCACATACAGAATCAGTTGCATTAAGCCACATAGAATTTACATATATAGTTCTTAAAATTTTTTGTAGTAGGGAAATCCGACATGGGGGTATAAAGTTGGAATCAAAACTTTTTATCTTCTCTAAAAATTGTTCGCTGTCTTCTCTCGGTTTTGAGCGTATACAATAAATTGATCAAGAATTTATTAAATATTTCTTCAATTTTTATCATGTCAAATAAAAAACTTGTTCATGAACTATCTATCTATATTATTTTTTTTTAATTTTTAACAAATATTTTCTTTTTTCTGTTAGCCTACATTTAAATAAATACCAAAACATTTCCGTACCTCATCCAAATCCGTAGAAGTGTGAGATATTACATCAGCATTACTTTCTTCACCCTTAGTAGCTGCTTCACTAGAATGGACACTAGAATTTAGGCATTCTGTAGCTTTATCAGCAATAAAAGTATTGACCTGCTCCTAGAAGTAATTTTTTGTATATAATGTTAATGTTTGAGATTTTATTTTTATGAAAAGCTTTATTCACATCAATAATACTTTTTTTGTCAAATCTTATTCGGGAAAATTATTTTAAAAAAATAATAAAAACTGAAAGAAGGTAGAAACTGAGAAAAAAAAACCGGCGAGAGGTCCTTCAAAAAAATTGTTTTTTAAACAATTAATTTGATAGAAAATGATTAAAATTGTGCAATTTGTAATTGTATTAGATAATAATTGAAAGAATCATATACTATGTACTTACTGAATACTCTGTACAAAAAATTCCAAATTCTTCATTGTATTTATTGCCTAAAACAGTTACTTTTTTGTAACACGTGGTGTGGTAACCAACAAAATCGAGAACTGCTTTAGTTAGTTCAACTTCATGATATTTAAAGTTTTGTTTTTTACGAAAACCTAACTTTAACGAGCAATTTTTAAAAGTTTCATCAGTAAAATCACTTAAAGAATTTTCCGAGCCACACAAAAAACACTTTTTAGCCATTTTTTATCACAACAATACAGAATAACACGTGTTGCAACTCCAAAATAACATTCACTGTTTACTATATTGAGTGTAGACGCGCTTGTACCCTCCATAGATTACAAACCGAGCATGCGCACTTCCTTATATTCGAGGTGCAATGTTGGGTCCTTTATTATTACACGCTATACTCAACTCGGATCTCTCTGTCACACATTTCCACTCGCGTTAAAATCTAAATCTTTAAAATTCGCAAACCCCTATTAGGACCGACTTTTTTGCAGACAACCCTATATCATCGTGTTCGCAATAAAATAGCGCGTATATTGATATAAAATTTTTTCTATTATCCAATCAAGTGAAGGTAACTGGCATCAACATACATGTTTATACCTGACAACCGAGTAGTTTGTCCAGGTAAATAATAGGCAACCCATCGGCTGCACATTCTATACGTTTGATACTTTAAGTCAGGGTAAAAATTTTCTTATTATCTTGATGTTGCAACATTTAATTAAAAATCTTTTTTTAAAAAATAATTAAAAATAGTCTGTCCAGGATTTTTTTAGCCAACCCATTTTCTAATATACTAAATCTATATATATAAAAATGAATGTCTGTCTGTATGTATGTATATCCTCTATGCGTTCCTAAGCCATTTATCCGATTGTGATGAAATTTTGGTGAGTTGTTCTGCGTACGCCCGTGAAGGTTCCTAGCCCAAAAAAAAATTGTTTTTCTTGGTAAAATAAAAGATTTAATAATAAATCGAAAAACTTTATAATACCTACTTCGATCAGATTATAACACTTTAAATGCAAAAAATTAAATTCAAAGTTTACTGAGATGATTTTACGATAGGAGTATAGGGTATAGGGGCTGTGCTAGCTTTCCGATAGCTGGCACCGCATATTAACAATTGTCATTTGCCGCGTTAATAATCGAGAGATGAGATGAGATGAGATGATATGAGACGAGACGAGACGAGACGAGACAATTCCAACAAATTTCTTTTTTCAGCGTAGTAGCACACGCCGGGTATTTCTTTTTTCAGCGTAGTAGCACACGCCGGGTATTCGCTAGTTTGTTATAAAATATGTTTCATTCTATTATCAGCTCGGTGAAGGTCGATGTAAGTTCGGATCTTAGACTATTAAGAAACCTGGTGTAAATTGTAAAAGGTCGGTTTTTCACAAATATCTGGTAATCGATGGTAATTGGTCGTTTGGCTGGTAAGACTCGAAAGTTGAGAATATAAATATAAATAAAAAACAATAGTCAGTGGCATGGGACAGCTTCTGCATAAAAATTTCTTGCCAACAATATGTTAAAAGCAAAGATTATGTTAAAAGCAATCAATCTTTTTGAAAAAGCTCAAAAAACTAAAGAGAAGCAGCCTTGGTTAATTGTAACGCGAATTAAATGCGTTTAATTATTGCCAATATACAATATAAATTATATTTATTTCTTTTCAATAGGTTTATTTCTGGACAGGATCGCCAGCCTTACCTGCTTCAGAAGAAGGTTTCCAGCCCATGCCATCAGTAACTATCAGGCCAGCAGATGATACACATCTTCCAACGGCGAATACTTGCATCTCTCGACTTTATATTCCACTTTACTCTAGCAAAGCAGTTCTAAGGCATAAACTGTTATTGGCTATTAAATCAAAAAATTTTGGTTTCGTTTAGAGTTAACCAAATTACGAAAACAGAAAAAACGACAAATTCATCACGTATTTTTGTCTCTAATGTTTTTTCTGTTTAAAAAAATCACGAGGACATCAAAACGTTTCTGTTTTAAGATCTGACTGATCTCGGAGATGATGCTAACTTTACAGAAATTCAATGAATCAAATCCTTTAGCCTTACAATTCGCGTTTTTCATATTTATGTACACTAATTTCGTTCTCATTTGCTATACTTCCTTCTCTACATGATAAATTTATGTTAGCCATACATGTACTTTTTAGAAGTAGTATAAACTGGATTTACTTTTATTATGGTTTTTTTTCTCTGTAACGAAGGCGGATTCGATTCCCTTAATATAGAAATACTGCTGTGATTTGTTTTTTTTTTTTCATAGCGAAGAAGTTTGCATGTTTGGTTAAGCGGGACACATAATCGGTTTATTGTACTGTTAACCATCGTTTTCCTTTTTATTTCCGTCTATTTAAATTGTATCCCTGACGAATATTAAAAAAGTACTTACCGAATGTGTTGCATTTAATCCCATATTGCTATAAAAGTAGTTGTTAAAAGTTCATTTCATCATTGTGATACTACCAGTTTTCATTTAATGATTTTGTGCAAAAAACAACTGGATTTGTGAATTTTCTTTCAAACTTAGGGCCCCATTGCGAATATCGTCAGTTCTGCGACTAAGATTCGATCGAACGAATCGAAAAGAGCTTTAAAAAGCCCTTTTTCGGTAAAAATTCCTTAATAAAATTTCAAAATTCTCATAAATTCATTTCAGTAACCTTTGACTTCAATTAATTTTTTGTTCAAAGTGGCTAAAAAAAGTCGACCGAGAGTCCAAATAATTCGACTGGATTTTTTTAATCGAATGATTTTGACACTGAAAAAAAAAATTAATTGAAGTCAGAGGTTACTGAAATGAATTAATGAGAATTTTGAATTTTTACCGAAAAAGGGCTTTTTAAAGCTCTTTTCGATTCGTTCGATCGAATCTTAGTCGCAGAATTGACAATATTCGCAATGGGGCCCTTAATTGATGTCCTTAGGAATCTTTTTATTTCATATAATATAAATCTGTAAAAAAATAAAAAAAAGGAGCAAAGTAGAATATAATGCTTCGTATTATGTAATATTACTTTTAATTTTGACCATCAGTCTCTTTGTGAATTCCAATTTATTGATGAAATCTATTTATACTACCCCTACATCGTAGGAGCACCTAATTGTAGACATAAATAAAACTTCTATGTTAATTTAATGGTTTAAATTTGGAATCGTAAAGTTTAATTAGGTGTTAAGGTCTTAGTTTTTACATAGATTAAGATGAAAGTAATATCAAATAAAAAATGAGGCAAAGATGCGGCTTTATTAAAAGTTTTTCATATCGAAAGTACAGACGTTTCGTAAAACTAATGATTTTTCTAACAGGCGGGTTAAATAAGGTTTAGTTAACAGTTGACAAATAATACTAGTAAAAAATATGGGGACCATCTTCTAAAACGAAACGAAAACGAAGAAGTGCGATGCAGGTGCTTCGCACTTTGCATTGAGGTAAGTCATATAATTTTGTAAAATACATATTCCACCTTGTGAAAAAGTAGAATAGCCACATTTATCGTGCTATTCAAAAATTCTGTGCAATATTTAAATTAAATTATACAATCGAAGAAGTTAATCGGAAGCCTAAAGCTCGGAAAACAACAACTACTCTTGAATTCATTTGAATTGAATCGAAAATAAATTGTTTAATAAAAATTCCTTAATAAGCTTCTTGAATTCTTACAATTTCAGTGACAATTAACTTTTTTGGACACAACATTAAAATACTTCGATAAGATTTTTCTATCGAATTCTAACTACTTTGAACGAACAAATTAATATATGTTGAAATTGTTCGCAATAGGGCCCATTAGCTGTGTTCTTTTGTGTTCGCTATCCGGAGTAGAACAAGAACACCACAAAAGAAGGGTCCAGAACAACAAACTTTCAAAGCAAAGCTTTCAAGCTTTCTTTCGACTTCTACCAGAGAGAAGTTAAATAACAATAGATTCAAATGCGAACAAATTGAAAATATATCAAGAAAATCAACCTAAGCGCGATACCTCCAGGCTAGCCTAGAGAAGCACACAAGTTCCACACGGCATGCTCTTGTGAATTACTTGAGCTGGCTCGTGTGGATTACTTTTCAATAGGCGTTGTGAGTTTTTGTCTCCTGGCATGTACATATATACTTTTAGCTTTCTACTTACACCTAGAAAAAGCCGCAGTGCATATATGTACATGCCAGGAGGCAAAAACTTAAAACGCCTATTGAAAAGCAATCCACACGAGCCAGCTCAAGTAATCCACAAGAACATGCCGTGTGGAACTTGTGTGCTTCTCTAGGCTAGCCTGGAGGTATCGCGCTTAGGTTGATTTTCTTGATAATTTTTCAATTTGTTCGCATTGGAATCTCTTATTATTTAACTTACTCTCTGCTTCTACACATAGCGCCACTTGTGTTCCATACAACAACTAAGTGAACAGAACAAGAAATTTGTTCTGTTCAACGTAGAGAACACAGCAGATCAACCAAATGTATAGACTGTTCTGCACAAAGGCCACAAAAGAACGCAGCTTCTGTGTTGTTCAAGGCAATATGTTTTTCTGTAAATTCACAAAATATTGTTTATTGCGACTAGGAATGTTAAAAAAAAAAAAATGTAATGCATTTGAGATTTTTAATCATGCTTTCCAGCAAAAACTTTATGCTGCATAATTGAGTACATTTTAATTTGTGTGCATTACTTATGTAAGTATTGCCTAACAAACAGTGTTAGGCTGAACATTTCAAAGTACATAATGTTGGATTGTAAAGTAATGCTTCGGAAGTACAGTAATGGTTTAAATGTTTGAAGTACCAGTGCTGGTAATGTTTCTTGCTTGTATTACTACATAGTAGTATGAGTATGGTAATGCATTCCAAAAATAATTATTTTATAGCTGTGATAGATTTACATGATATATGCTTAGAAATCTACTTTTGGGCGTAATTTAAATGTGGAGATGGAGACCCAGCTTTAGCAAAGGAAATGTTTGCCGATGCCTCTGTCGGAACTGTCACATGTCTAGTTACTCCGCTGTTTACATTTTTTAAGTATTACAAATTTGATCTTTATTTTCTAAAGAGTTGTTTTAGATTGTAGTTGTCTGTACAAGGAATAATATATTTCTAATTAAGAGTTATACCGATCATGTTTACTCTCCTCCAAAGATGGGGGGCAAGATGCGGTTCGCTTTACAAAAACGCCCTTGGCCGGCACCCGTACGCATCCCAAGCAATTCAAGTGGGCATTTTAATGGGCACTGGAGATGTTATTGCCCAAGTTTTTGTGGAGCGAAAAGAAGTGAAAAATTTGGATCTACCCAGAACAGCTAAATTTATGGGATTAGGATTCTTCCTAGTGGGGCCTACTCTGCGATTCTGGTATGGACGCCTCGAAAAGGTAGTCAAAATAGAAAATCCTTTGCAGCGAACTATAGCCAAAATGTGCCTGGACCAGTGCTGTTTTGCCCCGGCGTTCTTAGTGGTCTTTACGACCTCCCTCAGTACCCTGCAGGGACTTAACCTAGCGGAAACTACACAGAGGCTGAAGAAGGACTACTTTAATATTCTTAAGATGAACTATTTTATATGGCCTGCCGCGCAGCTTATTAACTTTGGATTGGTGCCACTAAATTACCAAGTGATTTTTGTGCAATTTATCGCAATTATTTGGAATACTTACCTCTCAACAAAGCTTGGTGATAAAAATAAGAACATGGACAAGATTGTTTAGGAAAATATACGTTATATCAGGTAAATCTAAATTTATTGTGTAGGTACCTAACTGTAATAAATTTTTATACAAAGTTACAATATTTATATTTTTATTTTAATTTCCCTTAGCGAAAGTCTAATTTAAACTGATTTTGTAGGTTACGCCAACTAGGGCCACATTGACTACTGGCCAACTATACATAGTATAATATATTCTAGTGTCGGACTCTGATCAAAATTTTGAATTTTGGGGGCTTTATTGTTAAGCAACAAATTCTTCCAGTATCAGTAGTGTAGTAGGTAGTAGCCTTCTCTTTAGCCTTGTCGAATGAGACTCGTTATGCACTTTTTCTGTCTTACTCGTTATTCAAACTAAGACCCAGTTTAACACGCCAATTCCTGTTCATGCAATAATAATTGTTACAAAATCTAGTGCCTTTACTTATATTCCGTGGATCAGCAAATTAAATTCGTTCCAAACACAAGAAATTTTTCAAATAAATCTGTACCTAAATCTGTATCTGGGGCTAAGAGATGAGATTACATTTAGGTAGTGTTTGGACGGCAACTTATTATAATCTTACAGACTATGCTGTAGTTCAGGTTATACATAGTTCATGTAATATGTACATGAAAACAAAAACTAAGTTTTCAAAATTAAAGCAATTATAATATTTTCAAATTCGTTTCTGGGCAAATCAATTTCAAAAGATGTGCAGAATTTATTAAAGTTTTAAATGGATTGCAGGTAGTAACTTCAGTAGACCCATAATTCAATTTACAACAAATTTCTTATATCCAATGTAATATTGAGTAAGGCTAATAAGTCCAGAGCAGTCAATATGGCTAGTTAAAATATCTCTTAGAATAAGAGACGCAAAAACAGATCTGATTAAAAATTATTTAAATTAAAGTAATCCTGATTCTAAAAGGATTATCAATTTTTTTTGTATTGGCAGTAATTACACAAGTCAACTAACATATATTGGAATTGTTCTCTGAGGCAAAAAATTTACTTATAATAATAGTTTTATTCGTTTTTATTTTCAACATCCACTGACAAAATTATTTCCTTATTCCATCTCACTCTCACACATACGCATCAAGAGCTCTATGCAATGGACGCCGGATTATTCCAAACTATAAATTTTGTTTTATTTTAACGAGCCTCCTATGTCGTGTCGAAATTTACAGCAACCATAAATATGAATTATTAATGATGTTTGC
Source organism: Machimus atricapillus (assembly GCA_933228815.1). Classification (NCBI taxonomy): domain Eukaryota; kingdom Metazoa; phylum Arthropoda; class Insecta; order Diptera; family Asilidae; genus Machimus; species Machimus atricapillus. The sequence continues at coordinate 14,135,348 of OW121785.1, forward strand.
TATTTTTAATTGGTGTAATAATACTATTTTCAAACTGCTCTTTCAGGCCTCCTATTTCGAATAGTAGTATCAAGTATGTTGTTATAAATTTACTTTTTCAAAATCCCTATTATTCATACAAGAAATATCCCTAAATTTAGTGTTTTGTTGAATAGACCTCAGCGCAGACACATACGGGACTTTCAAAGGGGGAAAATTTTTTCCAGTAATTTCTCAAGCAGCAAAGTTTTTCGATCAAAGGAAGCGAGCAAGTGTGGCGATTAACAAAAACCAAGCGAAAGTTTTTTAAACCAGTCACAAGTGTGGAGGCATTATTGAAAAATGGTCAAGGAAACAGGATATTACGATGTTCGAGTGTGCCATGGACTTCTTCGGAACGTTCTTTAATGGCGGTCTTTCCAATGGCAGAAGACGAAAGCGTATAGAATGCGATCTCGTTCACCACATGTCTGTATCCCTGAAGGACTTGTACACTGCTCAGAAATTAGCACTAGAGGAGAACGTGATTTGTGGTAAGTGTGAAGAGCACGGTGGTAAAAAGGGCTCCATTGAAATTATCAATAACGACAAAACTATATGTGTTATTGGCGAGGGAATGCCAATGTTGAAGAACCCTTTCGAGAAAGGTCGTCTCGTTATAAAGCTCAAGGTTATACTCCCAGCTGCTATCAGAAGCGCTTTATTTCCAATTCTAGAGCAGTGTTTGCCGCCTAGACCCGCCTTAACAATTCCAATTAACGCAGAGGAGGTCACTTTGGCGGACTTTGACCCCGAACAGGAGGGCACAAGACCACAAGAACGTCAAGCGGACGAGGACGGTGAGGAAGGAAATCATCGTGGAGGCACACGAATGTCCCAATGTACAACTGTTTAAACATCCTAGAGATATTTTCAATCTACCGGCGTCCATGCATTTAAAAGTATTATTTTGATTCAATTGGTTTAGATAATAGAATTAATTGAAATATGTTTTTTAACCAATGATTTTTACACAAATAATACGAGACTTTCAAAGGGGGAAAATTTTTTCCAGTAATTTCTCAAGCAGCAAAGTTTTTCGATCAAAGGAAGCGAGCAAATGTTGCGTTAGTTATTTCTCTCCCTATTCTTCGCAATATCTGGTGCAAATCGTTGGTTTCCTGAGAGCTAAAATGTCGCTATATGCATGTGCCCAAGCAAAAGACAATTCGGCAACTTTGGAAATTTCTGCCCTATTCGACTGGGCATCTGTATGTATTATTTATCTGTGATTATATGTAACTTTTTGTAAATAATTCAAATATTCATCAAGCGTGGCAATGTCCACGTCTATTATCAGCTTAAACATATTGCTACCATATTTTAATATAGCACAAAATACTGTCGTTGCAGTTCAATCATGTACATGTGGCAATTTAAGGAAATAACTATGGACTAATTTAATTTGGGAATAGGGTCCATAAGTTTAGTGGCGAAAGATTTATCAATTTTATATTTGATTAGCTTTTTATATGAAACGAAGCTACCAGAGACATCACTTGTTAATTTTAGGGGTAATTTTCATGAAATATTTTAAAATTTTCCATCGTAAAATCCGTTCCACGAAGCGGAAAAAAAAATTTCTCTTTAGTGTACTCTTCACTACCCAATACAAATTTATCTTAGAGTTTTTAATTCTTTTATAAGCTATTTTTTTCAGTAAGTGGCATTTATATACATTTTAATGTTTGTATCTTCAGAAAATACTCTTAAATTCATTTAAAAATAACTTTTCTAGTCTTCAAACGCTATCGAAACTCTACCGCAACCTGAGATGATGGAATCTCAAGAGATCTCAGCACATGTAACTGTTGAAACAACACCAGCAGCTCCAGCGCCTTCTCCAGTGCTCCCTTCGCGATGCCATATGTTTAAATCACACCCAGCAGCTGTTCAATCGCCAACTTGGGATCTTCTACTTGGTCGGTGGAAGCTATCTTTAGATCTTTTTGGCCGCGTTTTTATGGAGGATGTTGGTCTAGAACCTGGATCAGTTGTTTCTGAGCTAAGAGGCTTCCCTGTAAAGGAGACTAGATTTAGAAGACATATGGAAAAGTTAAGAAATGGCCAACAAAGAGATCTGAATCTTTCAAAAATTGAAAGAAATCGGTCAAGTTTACTCGTTCAAACGTTCAAGGAATTGAATACACAATTTGGCAATCAGAGTAGAAGGGTGCATCCCCCGCTTACGTTTAATCGGATCAAGGTGACATTTAAAGATGAACCAGGTGAAGGCTCTGGAGTTGCAAGAAGCTTTTATACATCGATAGCGGAGGCCTTATTGGCAAATGAGAAGCTACCGAATTTAGAAGCTGCACAAGTTGGTGCTGGCAAGTATGGAGGCTCCTTCTCAAGTATACTAAGGAATAGAGGTTCTAGTGGGAGGGAGTCTTCTTCGTCCGCAAGGCGAGGTACTGGCACTAAAATTCTTTGGAGAGGAGCAAATCGTGAAAGAAAATCTTTAAATTATGATGCTCGGCCCTATATTCCTGTCACATCTCACGGTAAAATTTTATAAGGAGGACTAATTTTTCCATTAGTTAAGAAGTTTATTTTGTCTTGAATAGAAGGAGCTCCCGTGAATCCAAGCATCAATGATCACCTATCAATACATCTTCAACAGTTAGGAGAACGGTTGTACCCTAAGGTAATATTAGTATTCAAAACTATATGAAGTGTGCTAAAATTTCTCTTTTATGTAGGTTCACGCATTCAATTCCACTCATGCATCTAAAATAACTGGAATGCTTTTGGAACTTCCACCCGCACAATTGCTTATAATATTGGCTGCAGAAGAAACGTTGAGGCAGAAGGCAAGTGAAGCTTTAGATGTTATTCTTTATCGACAAAAAGCTGAAATGGGTATGTTATTTCAACTCGTTATTTCCAAAGTTACTATTTGTTTAATCACAGAAAGCAATTCCTCCTCTGGTGGGTCAGGGACATCTTCTTCGAAGAAAATGAGTCCTGTGGTATTGCTTGATCACTGTCAACTAGAGGATAATGATCCTTTGTTTTATTCACCCGGCAAGCGAGGTTTCTATAGTCCAAGGCAAGGATATGGCTCGTTTGAGCGTATAAATGCATTTAGAAACATCGGAAGGTTTGAAAATTTATGAAGTAGTGAATAGATATCATATAAGATAATTTATTGCAGATTAATTGGAATATGTTTACTTCAAAATGAATTATTTCCCTTATTCCTTCAACGACATGTCCTGAAATATATCCTAGGAAGACAAATACGTTTCCATGATTTGGCATTCTTCGATCCTGCTGTATATGAATCTCTGAGGCAACTTGTCCAGGATTCTCAATCAGAGGAAGGCCTCGAAATGCTCGCAAAATTGGAAATATTCTTTGTGTAAGTTATATATTGTTTTATATGTTCTCATGCCAACTCCTAATAATAATTTTAGGATCGATTTATGTAAAGAAGAAGGTGGCGGCAATGTAGAATTAATTCCGGGAGGTCGCGAGGTGCAAGTAAATGAAAACAATATCTACGATTATGTGCGTCGTTATGCTGAATATAGGATGATTAAGACTCAAGAAAAGGCTCTGGAGGTAAGGGCTTGAATATTTTATTTAGTATTTAAATACCTAATTATATTTTTCAGGCTTTACGAGAGGGAGTATTTGATGTACTTCCAGATGGAGCCCTAGATACGTTAACAGCTGAAGATTTACGCCTTCTTTTGAATGGTGTTGGAGATATCAATGTAGCTACTTTAATTTCATATACAAATTTTAATGACGACTCAAGTGAAGGCTCGAATAAGTTAACAAAATTCAAAAGATGGCTTTGGAGTATTGTTGAAAAAATGAGCACTGTTGAGAGACAAGATTTGGTAAGTGCGCTTCTTTTGTTTATATGAAAATAACGCAAATAAACGAGGTTATTATATAATAAGCAGCGATTAGCCCATTCGACACCAGATTTTATAAATTGCGCCATAGGCAACTGTGCGTCTATTAATGTTTTTTAGCGATTGAGTTTTCAATTGGGTATTTAAAACATACGTAGGTTTGTAGATTGTATAATTAAAATAGATCTTAACCATTTAGCTTTGCTGACATTTTGAAAAATGCTTCGCAAAAATGACTGTGACTCTTACTGCCGATTTCCAAAATCACAATGTTGAATGCACCCAGAAATGTTTTCTTGTTCGGTACTTTTTTAAAACAAATAATAAAATATACGACGAGAACTCATAACTACATTATTAGAGTCAGCAAGGATATTTTGGTATATACATATTTGGATTCATATCCAGATCCATCCCCTATTTATAGTAGAAGATCCGAACTTACATCGACCTTCACCGAGCTGATAATAGAATGAAACATATTTTATAACAAATTTAGTATATTAGAAAATATATTAAAAATGGGTTAGCTAAAAAAATCCTGGACAGACTATTTTTAATTGTTTTTTAAAAAATGATTTTTAATTAAATATTGCAACATCAAGATAATAAGAAAATTTTTACCCTGACTTAAAGTATCAAACGTATAGAATGTGCAGCCGTTGGGTTGCCTATTATTTACCTGGACAAACTACTCGGTTGTCAGGTATAGACATGTATGTCGATGCCAGTTACCTTCACTTGATTGGATAATAGAAAAAATTTTATATCAATATACGCGCTGTTTTATTGCGAACACGATGATATAGGGTTGTCTGCAAAAAACTCGGTCCTAATAGGGGTTTGCGAATTTTAAAGATTTGAAATTTTTTTTCTCTTTCTGGAAAAAATTAATGAGAAACAAAGTGGACAGCCGAAAATTCAAATTAAAAAATAGAAATAAAAGATAGACTAAAGATCTTGTATTACGTTTGAAAATTTTATTACAAAACAGCATAAATACAAAAATAATATTAATGAAAAATAAATTCTAATAAATATTTTCTATTCAATATCTGATTCATCAGAAGTATAATTTTGACTCTCGAATTCATCTGATTCATTATTAGTTTCTTCCTCATTTTCTTCCATTTCGACAATGTCCTGGATTTTCAAAGGAGTTTGATCTCCGATAAAACCTGTTGGTTTTAAAAAATCATCTAAATGCCAACCGTAGCTTTCAGGGTTTAATTTCGCACATACAGAATCAGTTGCATTAAGCCACATAGAATTTACATATATAGTTCTTAAAATTTTTTGTAGTAGGGAAATCCGACATGGCGGTGTAAAGTTGGAATCAAAACTTTTTATCTTCTCTAAAAATTGTTCGCTGTCTTCTCTCGGTTTTGAGCGTATACAATAAATTGATCAAGAATTTATTAAATATTTCTTCAATTTTTATCATGTCAAATAAAAAACTTGTTCATGAACTATCTATCTAATATTATTTTTTTTTAATTTTTAACAAATATTTTCTTTTTTCTGTTAGCCTACATTTAAATAAATACCAAAACATTTCCGTACCTCATCCAAATCCGTAGAAGTGTGAGATATTACATCAGCATTACTTTCTTCACCCTTAGTAGCTGCTTCACTAGAATGGACACTAGAATTTAGGCATTCTGTAGCTTTATCAGCAATAAAAGTATTGACCTGCTCCTAGAAGTAATTTTTTGTATATAATGTTAATGTTTGAGATTTTATTTTTATGAAAAGCTTTATTCACATCAATAATACTTTTTTTGTCAAATCTTATTCGGGAAAATTATTTTAAAAAAATAATAAAAACTGAAAGAAGGTAGAAACAGAAAAAAAAAACGGCGAGAGGTCCTTCAAAAAAATTGTTTTTTAAACAATTAATTTGATAGAAAATGATTAAAATTGTGCAATTTGTAATTGTATTAGATAATAATTGAAAGAATCATATACTATGTACTTACTGAATACTCTGTACAAAAAATTCCAAATTCTTCATTGTATTTATTGCCTAAAACAGTTACTTTTTTGTAACACGTGGTGTGGTAACCAACAAAATCGAGAACTGCTTTAGTTAGTTCAACTTCATGATATTTAAAGTTTTGTTTTTTACGAAAACCTAACTTTAACGAGCAATTTTTAAAAGTTTCATCAGTAAAATCACTTAAAGAATTTTCCGAGCCACACAAAAAACACTTTACACAATACAGAATAACACGTGTTGCAACTCCAAAATAACATTCACTGTTTACTATATTGAGTGTAGACGCGCTTGTACCCTCCATAGATTACAAACCGAGCATGCGCACTTCCTTATATTCGAGGTGCAATGTTGGGTCCTTTATTATTACACGCTATACTCAACTCGGATCTCTCTGTCACACATTTCCACTCGCGTTAAAATCTAAATCTTTAAAATTCGCAAACCCCTATTAGGACCGACTTTTTTGCAGACAACCCTATATCATCGTGTTCGCAATAAAATAGCGCGTATATTGATATAAAATTTTTTCTATTATCCAATCAAGTGAAGGTAACTGGCATCGACATACATGTCTATACCTGACAACCGAGTAGTTTGTCCAGGTAAATAATAGGCAACCCAACGGCTGCACATTCTATACGTTTGATACTTTAAGTCAGGGTAAACATTTTCTTATTATCTTGATGTTGCAACATTTAATTAAAAATCTTTTTTTAAAAAATAATTAAAAATAGTCTGTCCAGGATTTTTTTAGCCAACCCATTTTCTAATATACTAAATCTATATATATAAAAATGAATGTCTGTCTGTATGTATGTATATCCTCTATGCGTTCCTAAGCCATTTATCCGATTGTGATGAAATTTTGGTGAGTTGTTCTGCGTACGCCCGTGAAGGTTCCTAGCCCAAAAAAAAATTGTTTTTCTTGGTAAAATAAAAGATTTAATAATAAATCGAAAAACTTTATAATACCTACTTCGATCAGATTATAACACTTTAAATGCAAAAAATTAAATTCAAAGTTTACTGAGATGATTTTACGATAGGAGTATAGGGTATAGGGGCTGTGCTAGCTTTCCGATAGCTGGCACCGCATATTATCAATTGTCATTTGCCGCGTTAATAATCGAGAGATGAGATGAGATGAGATGATATGAGACGAGACGAGACGAGACGAGACGAGACGAGACGAGACGAGACGAGACGAGACGAGACAATTCCAACAAATTTCTTTTTTCAGCGTAGTAGCACACGCCGGGTATTTCTTTTTTCAGCGTAGTAGCACACGCCGGGTATTCGCTAGTTTGTTATAAAATATGTTTCATTCTATTATCAGCTCGGTGAAGGTCGATGTAAGTTCGGATCTTAGACTATTAAGAAACCTGGTGTAAATTGTAAAAGGTCGGTTTTTCACAAATATCTGGTAATCGATGGTAATTGGTCGTTTGGCTGGTAAGACTCGAAAGTTGAGAATATAAATATAAATAAAAAACAATAGTCAGTGGCATGGGACAGCTTCTGCATAAAAATTTCTTGCCAACAATATGTTAAAAGCAAAGATTATGTTAAAAGCAATCAATCTTTTTGAAAAAGCTCAAAAAACTAAAGAGAAGCAGCCTTGGTTAATTGTAACGCGAATTAAATGCGTTTAATTATTGCCAATATACAATATAAATTATATTTATTTCTTTTCAATAGGTTTATTTCTGGACAGGATCGCCAGCCTTACCTGCTTCAGAAGAAGGTTTCCAGCCCATGCCATCAGTAACTATCAGGCCAGCAGATGATACACATCTTCCAACGGCGAATACTTGCATCTCTCGACTTTATATTCCACTTTACTCTAGCAAAGCAGTTCTAAGGCATAAACTGTTATTGGCTATTAAATCAAAAAATTTTGGTTTCGTTTAGAGTTAACCAAATTACGAAAACAGAAAAAACGACAAATTCATCATGTATTTTCGTCTCTAATGTTTTTTCTGTTTAAAAAAATCACGAGGACATCAAAACGTTTCTGTTTTAAGATCTGACTGATCTCGGAGATGATGCTAACTTTACAGAAATTCAATGAATCAAATCCTTTAGCCTTACAATTCGCGTTTTTCATATTTATGTACACTAATTTCGTTCTCATTTGCTATACTTCCTTCTCTACATGATAAATCTATGTTAGCCATACATGTACTTTTTAGAAGTAGTATAAACTGGATTTACTTTTATTATGGTTTTTTTTCTCTGTAACGAAGGCGGATTCGATTCCCTTAATATAGAAATACTGCTGTGATTTGTTTTTTTTTTTCATAGCGAAGAAGTTTGCATGTTTGGTTAAGCGGGACACATAATCGGTTTATTGTACTGTTAACCATCGTTTTCCTTTTTATTTCCGTCTATTTAAATTGTATCCCTGACGAATATTAAAAAAGTACTTACCGAATGTGTTGCATTTAATCCCATATTGCTATAAAAGTAGTTGTTAAAAGTTCATTTCATCATTGTGATACTACCAGTTTTCATTTAATGATTTTGTGCAAAAAACAACTGGATTTGTGAATTTTCTTTCAAACTTAGGGCCCCATTGCGAATATCGTCAGTTCTGCGACTAAGATTCGATCGAACGAATCGAAAAGAGCTTTAAAAAGACCTTTTTCGGTAAAAATTCCTTAATAAAATTTCAAAATTCTCATAAATTCATTTCAGTAACCTTTGACTTCAATTAATTTTTTGTTCAAAGTGGCTAAAAAAAGTCGACCGAGAGTCCAAATAATTCGACTGGATTTTTTTAATCGAATGATTTTGACACTTTGAAAAAAAAAATTAATTGAAGTCAGAGGTTACTGAAATGAATTAATGAGAATTTTGAATTTTTACCGAAAAAGGGCTTTTTAAAGCTCTTTTCGATTCGTTCGATCGAATCTTAGTCGCAGAATTGACAATATTCGCAATGGGGCCCTTAATTGATGTCCTTAGGAATCTTTTTATTTCATATAATATAAATCTGTAAAAAAATAAAAAAAAGGAGCAAAGTAGAATATAATGCTTCGTATTATGTAATATTACTTTTAATTTTGACCATCAGTCTCTTTGTGAATTCCAATTTATTGATGAAATCTATTTATACTACCCCTACATCGTAGGAGCACCTAATTGTAGACATAAATAAAACTTCTATGTTAATTTAATGGTTTAAATTTGGAATCGTAAAGTTTAATTAGGTGTTAAGGTCTTAGTTTTTACATAGATTAAGATGAAAGTAATATTAAATAAAAAATGAGGCAAAGATGCGGCTTTATTAAAAGTTTTTCATATCGAAAGTACAGACGTTTCGTAAAACTAATGATTTTTCTAACAGGCGGGTTAAATAAGGTTTAGTTAACAGTTGACAAATAATACTAGTAAAAAATATGGGGACCATCTTCTAAAACGAAACGAAAACGAAGAAGTGCGATGCAGGTGCTTCGCACTTTGCATTGAGGTAAGTCATTTAATTTTGTAAAATACATATTCCACCTTGTGAAAAAGTAGAATAGCCACATTTATCGTGCTATTCAAAAATTCTGTGCAATATTTAAATTAAATTATACAATCGAAGAAGTTAATCGGAAGCCTAAAGCTCGGAAAACAACAACTACTCTTGAATTCATTTGAATTGAATCGAAAATAAATTGTTTAATAAAAATTCCTTAATAAGCTTCTTGAATTCTTACAATTTCAGTGACAATTAACTTTTTTGGACACAACATTAAAATACTTCGATAAGATTTTTCTATCGAATTCTAACTACTTTGAACGAACAAATTAATATATGTTGAAATTGTTCGCAATAGGGCCCATTAGCTGTGTTCTTTTGTGTTCGCTATCCGGAGTAGAACAAGAACACCACAAAAGAAGGGTCCAGAACAACAAACTTTCAAAGCAAAGCTTTCAAGCTTTCTTTCGACTTCTACCAGAGAGAAGTTAAATAACAATAGATTCAAATGCGAACAAATTGAAAATATATCAAGAAAATCAACCTAAGCGCGATACCTCCAGGCTAGCCTAGAGAAGCACACAAGTTCCACACGGCATGCTCTTGTGAATTACTTGAGCTGGCTCGTGTGGATTACTTTTCAATAGGCGTTGTGAGTTTTTGTCTCCTGGCATGTACATATATACTTTTAGCTTTCTACTTACACCTAGAAAAAGCCGCAGTGCATATATGTACATGCCAGGAGGCAAAAACTTAAAACGCCTATTGAAAAGCAATCCACACGAGCCAGCTCAAGTAATCCACAAGAACATGCCGTGTGGAACTTGTGTGCTTCTCTAGGCTAGCCTGGAGGTATCGCGCTTAGGTTGATTTTCTTGATAATTTTTCAATTTGTTCGCATTGGAATCTCTTATTATTTAACTTACTCTCTGCTTCTACACATAGCGCCACTTGTGTTCCATACAACAACTAAGTGAACAGAACAAGAAATTTGTTCTGTTCAACGTAGAGAACACAGCAGATCAACCAAATGTATAGACTGTTCTGCACAAAGGCCACAAAAGAACGCAGCTTCTGTGTTGTTCAAGGCAATATGTTTTTCTGTAAATTCACAAAATATTGTTTATTGCGACTAGGAATGTTAAAAAAAAAAAAATGTAATGCATTTGAGATTTTTAATCATGCTTTCCAGCAAAAACTTTATGCTGCATAATTGAGTACATTTTAATTTGTGTGCATTACTTATGTAAGTATTGCCTAACAAACAGTGTTAGGCTGAACATTTCAAAGTACATAATGTTGGATTGTAAAGTAATGCTTCGGAAGTACAGTAATGGTTTAAATGTTTGAAGTACCAGTACTGGTAATGTTTCTTGCTTGTATTACTACATAGTAGTATGAGTATGGTAATGCATTCCAAAAATAATTATTTATAGCTGTGATAGATTTACATGATATATGCTTAGAAATCTACTTTTGGGCGTAATTTAAATGTGGAGATGGAGACCCAGCTTTAGCAAGGGAAATGTTTGCCGATGCCTCTGTCGGAACTGTCACATGTCTAGTTACTCCGCTGTTTACATTTTTTAAGTATTACAAATTTGATCTTTATTTTCTAAAGAGTTGTTTTAGATTGTAGTTGTCTGTACAAGGAATAATATATTTCTAATTAAGAGTTATACCGATCATGTTTACTCTCCTCCAAAGATGGGGGGCAAGATGCGGTTCGCTTTACAAAAACGCCCTTGGCCGGCACCCGTACGCATCCCAAGCAATTCAAGTGGGCATTTTAATGGGCACTGGAGATGTTATTGCCCAAGTTTTTGTGGAGCGAAAAGAAGTGAAAAATTTGGATCTACCCAGAACAGCTAAATTTATGGGATTAGGATTCTTCCTAGTGGGGCCTACTCTGCGATTCTGGTATGGACGCCTCGAAAAGGTAGTCAAAATAGAAAATCCTTTGCAGCGAACTATAGCCAAAATGTGCCTGGACCAGTGCTGTTTTGCCCCGGCGTTCTTAGTGGTCTTTACGACCTCCCTCAGTACCCTGCAGGGACTTAACCTAGCGGAAACTACACAGAGGCTGAAGAAGGACTACTTTAATATTCTTAAGATGAACTATTTTATATGGCCTGCCGCGCAGCTTATTAACTTTGGATTGGTGCCACTAAATTACCAAGTGATTTTTGTGCAATTTATCGCAATTATTTGGAATACTTACCTCTCAACAAAGCTTGGTGATAAAAATAAGAACATGGACAAGATTGTTTAGGAAAATATACGTTATATCAGGTAAATCTAAATTTATTGTGTAGGTACCTAACTGTAATAAATTTTTATACAAAGTTACAATATTTATATTTTTATTTTAATTTCCCTTAGCGAAAGTCTAATTTAAACTGATTTTGTAGGTTACGCCAACTAGGGCCACATTGACTACTGGCCAACTATACATAGTATAATATATTCTAGTGTCGGACTCTGATCAAAATTTTGAATTTTGGGGGCTTTATTGTTAAGCAACAAATTCTTCCAGTATCAGTAGTGTAGTAGGTAGTAGCCTTCTCTTTAGCCTTGTCGAATGAGACTCGTTATGCACTTTTTCTGTCTTACTCGTTATTCAAACTAAGACCCAGTTTAACACGCCAATTCCTGTTCATGCAATAATAATTGTTACAAAATCTAGTGCCTTTACTTATATTCCGTGGATCAGCAAATTAAATTCGTTCCAAACACAAGAAATTTTTCAAATAAATCTGTACCTAAATCTGTATCTGGGGCTAAGAGATGAGATTACATTTAGGTAGTGTTTGGACGGCAACTTATTATAATCTTACAGACTATGTTGTAGTTCAGGTTATACATAGTTCATGTAATATGTACATGAAAACAAAAACTAAGTTTTCAAAATTAAAGCAATTATAATATTTTCAAATTCGTTTCTGGGCAAATCAATTTCAAAAGATGTGCAGAATTTATTAAAGTTTTAAATGGATTGCAGGTAGTAACTTCAGTAGACCCATAATTCAATTTACAACAAATTTCTTATATTCAATGTAATATTGAGTAAGGCTAATAAGTCCAGAGCAGTCAATATGGCTAGTTAAAATATCTCTTAGAATAAGAGACGCAAGAACAGATCTGATTAAAAATTATTTAAATTAAAGTAATCCTGATTCTAAAAGGATTATCAATTTTTTTTGTATTGGCAGTAATTACACAAGTCAACTAACATATATTGGAATTGTTCTCTGAGGCAAAAAATTTACTTATAATAATAGTTTTATTCGTTTTTATTTTCAACATCCACTGACAAAATTATTTCCTTATTCCATCTCACTCTCACACATACGCATCAAGAGCTCTACGCAATGGACGCCGGATTATTCCAAACTATAAATTTTGTTTTATTTTAACGAGCCTCCTATGTCGTGTCGAAATTTACAGCAACCATAAATATGAATTATTAATGATGTTTGCTATTTTTAATTGGTGTAATAATACTATTTTCAAACTGCTCTTTCAGGCCTCCTATTTCGAATAGTAGTATCAAGTATGTTGTTATAAATTTACTTTTTCAAAATCCCTATTATTCATACAAGAAATATCCCTAAATTTAGTGTTTTGTTGAATAGACCTCAGCGCAGACACATACGGGACTTTCAAAGGGGGAAACTTTTTTCCAGTAATTTCTCAAGCAGCAAAGTTTTTCGATCAAAGGAAGCGAGCAAGTGTGGCGATTAACAAAAACCAAGCGAGAGTTTTTTAAACCAGTCACAAGTGTGGAGGCATTATTGAAACATGGTCAAGGAAACAGGATATTACGATGTTCTCGGTGTAAAACCCACCGCCACAGACGATGAGCTGAAGGTGGCCTACAATAAGTTGGCTCTTAAATACCATCCAGATAAAAATACCAACGAGGGAGAGACATTTAAACAGATTTTCCAAGCTTACGAAGTATTATCGGATCCGGAGAAGAAAGCCATTTACGATAATGGCGGCGAAGCAGCAATCAAAACGAGTGGCGTTGGCGGCAGGCGCTTCGAGTGTGCCATGGACTTCTTCGGAACGTTCTTTAATGGCGGTCTTTCGAATGGCAGAAGACGAAAGCGTATAGAATGCGATCTCGTTCACCACATGTCTGTATCCCTGAAGGACTTGTACACTGCTCAGAAATTAGCACTAGAGGAGAACGTGATTTGTGGTAAGTGTGAAGAGCACGGTGGTAAAAAGGGCTCCATTGAAATTATCAATAACGACAAAACTATATGTGTTATTGGCGAGGGAATGCCAATGTTGAAGAACCCTTTCGAGAAAGGTCGTCTCGTTATAAAGCTCAAGGTTATACTCCCAGCTGCTATCAGAAGCGCTTTATTTCCAATTCTAGAGCAGTGTTTGCCACCTAGACCCGCCTTAACAATTCCAATTAACGCAGAGGAGGTCACTTTGGCGGACTTTGACCCCGAACAGGAGGGCACAAGACCACAAGAACGTCAAGCGGACGAGGACGATGAGGAAGGAAATCATCGTGGAGGCACACGAATGCCCCAATGTACAACTGTTTAAACATCCTAGAGATATTTTCAATCTACCGGCGTCCATGCATTTAAAAGTATTATTTTGATTCAATTGGTTTAGATAATAGAATTAATTGAAATATGTTTTTTAACCAATGATTTTTACACAAATAATACGGGACTTTCAAAGGGGGAAAATTTTTTCCAGTAATTTCTCAAGCACCAAAGTTTTTCGATCAAAGGAAGCGAGCAAGTGTGGCGATTAACAAAAACCAAGCGAGAGTTTTTTAAACCAGTCACAAGTGTGGAGGCATTATTGAAACATGGTCAAGGAAACAGGATATTACGATGTTCTCGGTGTAAAACCCACCGCCACAGACGATGAGCTGAAGGTGGCCTACAATAAGTTGGCTCTTAAATACCATCCAGATAAAAATACCAACGAGGGAGAGACATTTAAACAGATTTTCCAAGCTTACGAAGTATTATCGGATCCGGAGAAGAAAGCCATTTACGATAATGGCGGCGAAGCAGCAATCAAAACGAGTGGCGTTGGCGGCAGGCGCTTCGAGTGTGCCATGGACTTCTTCGGAACGTTCTTTAATGGCGGTCTTTCGAATGGCAGAAGACGAAAGCGTATAGAATGCGATCTCGTTCACCACATGTCTGTATCCCTGAAGGACTTGTACACTGCTCAGAAATTAGCACTAGAGGAGAACGTGATTTGTGGTAAGTGTGAAGAGCACGGTGGTAAAAAGGGCTCCATTGAAATTATCAATAACGACAAAACTATATGTGTTATTGGCGAGGGAATGCCAATGTTGAAGAACCCTTTCGAGAAAGGTCGTCTCGTTATAAAGCTCAAGGTTATACTCCCAGCTGCTATCAGAAGCGCTTTATTTCCAATTCTAGAGCAGTGTTTGCCGCCTAGACCCGCCTTAACAATTCCAATTAACGCAGAGGAGGTCACTTTGGCGGACTTTGACCACGAACAGGAGGGCACAAGACCACAAGAACGTCAAGCGGACGAGGACGATGAGGAAGGAAATCATCGTGGAGGCACACGAATGCCCCAATGTACAACTGTTTAAACATCCTAGAGATATTTTCAATCTACCGGCGTCCATGCATTTAAAAGTATTATTTTGATTCAATTGGTTTAGATAATAGAATTAATTGAAATATGTTTTTTAACCAATGATTTTTACACAAATAATACGGGACTTTCAAAGGGGGAAAATTTTTTCCAGTAATTTCTCAAGCACCAAAGTTTTTCGATCAAAGGAAGCGAGCAAGTGTGGCGATTAACAAAAACCAAGCGAGAGTTTTTTAAACCAGTCACAAGTGTGGAGGCATTATTGAAACATGGTCAAGGAAACAGGATATTACGATGTTCTCGGTGTAAAACCCACCGCCACAGACGATGAGCTGAAGGTGGCCTACAATAAGTTGGCTCTTAAATACCATCCAGATAAAAATACCAACGAGGGAGAGACATTTAAACAGATTTCCCAAGCTTACGAAGTATTATCGGATCCGGAGAAGAAAGCCATTTACGATAATGGCGGCGAAGCCGCAATCAACACGAGTGGCGTTGACGACAGGCGCTTTGAGAGTGCCATGGACCCCTTCGGAACGTTCTTTAATGGCGGTTTTCCCAATGGCAGAAAACGAAAGCGTGGAGGAAGGGCAAGGGATATCGTTTACGCACGTTTGTTAATAGTTCGGCAGTTAGTTATATTGACGTGTTCTAACTTATTGGGTTTCGAAAAGAGATTTATTAGGGCTTGATTACTAATTGATGAACATCCGTTTATATCAAGACTTGTTAACTCAGGCATTGCTGATGATAATTCACCCAGGTATTCATCATCTAATTCATCATCGCAAGTAATTCCGAGTTTCTTTATGGATTTCATTTGTAATATAAATCGTTTGTTTGTTTCATTCAATATGCGTCCACACACAATGTCTGTATCTCTAAAGGACTTGTACAATTTAACTGTGCAGAAATTATCACTAGAGAAGAACGTAATTTGTGGTAAGTGTGAAAGGCACGGTGGTAAAAAGGGCTCCATTGAAAAATGCCAGATCTGCGATGGGCCCGGAATAGAGACCAGAGATCAGCAGGTTGGTCCTTGCATCGCTCAGCAGATGGAACCAATTTGCTGCGAGTGTCTGGGTCAGGGCGAAATAATTCGAGAAAAGGACAAATGCGAAAAATGCAATGGCCGCAAGGTCATAAGAGAACGAACGATTCTGGAGGTGAATATTGAGAATGGTGTCAAGGAATTTGTTTTCTCCGGCGCAGGTAACCAAGAACCTGGTTTAGAGCCCGGAGATATCGTTATTATCATATTGGAGGAGATGCATCCCATATTCGCCCGTGCTGGGCACGACCTAATAATGGAGATGCCAATTCAGCTAGTTGAGTCCCTCTGTGGATTCAAAAGGGTCATTAAAACATTGGATGACCGGAATCTTGTCATTAAATCACTACCGGGAGAAATTATCCATAACGACGAAACTAAATATATTATTGGCGAGGGAATGCCAATGTTGAAGAGCCCTTTCAAGAGAGGTCGTCTCGTTATAAAGTTCAAGGTTATACTCCCAGCTGCTATCAAAAGTGCTTTAATTCCAATTCTAGAGCAGTGTTTGCCGCCTAGACCCGCCTTAACAATTCCAATTAACGCAGAGGAGGTCACTTTGGCGGACTTTGACCCCGAACAGGAGGGCACAAGACCACAAGAACGTCAAGCGGACGAGGACGATGAGGAAGGAAATCATCGTGGAGGCACACGAATGCCCCAATGTACAACTGTTTAAACATCGTAGGAGATATTTTCAATCTACCGGCGTCCATGCATTTAAAAGTATTATTTTGATTCAATTGGTTTAGATAATAGAATTAATTGAAATATGTTTTTTAACCAATGATTTTTACACAAATAAATAAATTATTTGATATTATGTATTTGATTTAACGGCAGGCGTTTACAAAAAAATGTTTAGTTGAACTGGTTATACCATGAACCACCTTGGTTTAGATTTAAACCCTAATAAATAGTCGTCATATCAGTTAGCGATGAGACAATTCTAAGTAATGATCAGCAACTTTTCCGTTTTTCTCGGTAGTTTATACCTCATCTGATATTAACAGAAAGAAACTTCTTAGCCGGCTTTTAAATTTATCATGCTTTAAACTATTCAAAAATACTGTGCAATATTTAAATTAAATTATACGCCAATTCATGTTCATGCAATAATAATGGTTGCAAAATCTAGTGCCTTTACTTATATTCCGTGGATCAGCAAATTAAATTCGTTCCAAACACAAGAAATTTTTCAAATAAATCTGTACCCAAGGGGCTAAGAGCTGAGATTACATTTAGGTAGTGTTTGGACGGCATCTTATTATAATCTTACAGACTATGCTGTAGTTCAGGTTATACATAGTTCATGTAATATGTACATGAAAACAAAAACTAAGTTTTCAAAATTAAAGCAATTATAATATTTTCAAATTCGTTTCTGGGCAAATCAATTTCAAAAGATGTGCAGAATTTATTAAAGTTTTAAATGGATTGCAGGTAGTAACTCCAGTAGACCCATAATTCAATTTACAACAAATTTCTTATATTCAATGTAATATTGAGTAAGGCTAATAAGTCCAGAGCAGTCAATATGGCTAGTTAAAATATCTCTTAGAATAAGAGACGCAAAAACAGATCTGATTAAAAATTACTTAAATTAAAATAATCCTGATTCTAAAAGGATTATGAAATTGTTTTGTGTTGGCAGTAATTACACAAGTCAACTAACATATATTGGAATTGTTCTCTGAGGCAAAAAATTTACTTATAATAATATTTTTGTTCGGTTTTATTTTCAACATCCCCTGACAAAATTATTTCCTTATTCCATCTCACTCTCACACATACGCATCAAGAGCTCTACGCAATGGACGCCGGATTATTCCAAACTATAAATTTTGTTTTATTTTAACGAGCCTCCTATGTCGTGTCGAAATTTACAGCATCCATAAATATTAATTATTAATGATGTTTGCTATTTTTAATTGGTGTAATAATACTATTTTCAAACTGCTCTTTCAGGCCTCCTATTTCGAATAGTAGTATCAAGTATGTTGTTATAAATTTACTTTTTCAAAATCCCTATTATTCATACAAGAAATATCCCTAAATTTAGTGTTTTGTTGAATAGACCTCAGCGCAGACACATACGGGACTTTCAAAGGGGGAAAATTTTTTCCAGTAATTTCTCAAGCAGCAAAGTTTTTCGATCAAAGGAAGCGAGCAAGTGTGGCGATTAACAAAAACCAAGCGAGAGTTTTTTAAACCAGTCACAAGTGTGGAGGCATTATCGAAACATGGTAAAGGAAACAGGATATTACGATTTTCTCGGTGTAAAACCCACCGCCACAGACGATGAGCTGAAGGTGGCCTACAATAAGTTGGCTCTTAAATACCATCCAGATAAAAATACCAACGAGGGAGAGACATTTAAACAGATTTTCCAAGCTTACGAAGTATTATCGGATTCGGAGAAGAAAGCCATTTACGATAATGGCGGCGAAGCAGCAATCAAAACGAGTGGCGTTGGCGGCAGGCGCTTCGAGTGTGCCATGGACTTCTTCGGAACGTTCTTTAATGGCGGTCTTTCGAATGGCAGAAGACGAAAGCGTATAGAATGCGATCTCGTTCACCACATGTCTGTATCCCTGAAGGACTTGTACACTGCTCAGAAATTAGCACTAGAGGAGAACTTGATTTGTGGTAAGTGTGAAGAGCATGGTGGTAAAAAGGGCTCCATTGAAATTATCAATAACGACAAAACTATATGTGTTATTGGCGACGGAATGCCAATGTTGAAGAACCCTTTCGAGAAAGGTCGTCTCGTTATAAAGCTCAAGGTTATACTCCCAGCTGCTATCAGAAGCGCTTTATTTCCAATTCTAGAGCAGTGTTTGCCACCTAGACCCGCCTTAACAATTCCAATTAACGCAGAGGAGGTCACTTTGGCGGACTTTGACCCCGAACAGGAGGGCACAAGACCACAAGAACGTCAAGCGGACGAGGACGATGAGGAAGGAAATCATCGTGGAGGCACACGAATGCCCCAATGTACAACTGTTTAAACATCCTAGAGATATTTTCAATCTACCGGCGTCCATGCATTTAAAAGTATTATTTTGATTCAATTGGTTTAGATAATAGAATTAATTGAAATATGTTTTTTAACCAATGATTTTTACACAAATAAATATATTATTTGATATTATGTATTTGATTTAACGGCAGGCGTTTACAAAAAAATGTTTAGTTGAACTGGTTATACCATGAACCACCTTGGTTTAGATTTAAACCCTAATAAATAGTCGTCATATCAGTTAGCGATGAGACAGTTCTAAGTAATGATCAGCAACTTTTCCGTTTTTCTCGGTAGTTTATACCTCATCTGATATTAACAGAAAGAAACTTCTTAGCCGGCTTTTAAATTTATCATGCTTTAAACTATTCAAAAATACTGTATATATATTTAAATTAAATTATACGCCAATTCATGTTCATGCAATAATAATGGTTGCAAAATCTAGTGCCTTTACTTATATTCCGTGGATCAGCAAATTAAATTCGTTCCAAACACAAGAAATTTTTCAAATAAATCTGTACCCAAGGGGCTAAGAGCTGAGATTACATTTAGGTAGTGTTTGGACGGCATCTTATTATAATCTTACAGACTATGCTGTAGTTCAGGTTATACATAGTTCATATTATATGTACATGAAAACAAAAACTAAGTTTTCAAAATTAAAGCAATTATAATATTTTCAAATTCGTTTCTGGGCAAATCAATTTCAAAAGATGTGCAGAATTTATTAAAGTTTTAAATGGATTGCAGGTAGTAACTCCAGTAGACCCATAATTCAATTTACAACAAATTTCTTATATTCAATGTAATATTGAGTAAGGCTAATAAGTCCAGAGCAGTCAATATGGCTAGTTAAAATATCTCTTAGAATAAGAGACGCAAAAACAGATCTGATTAAAAATTATTTAAATTAAAATAATCCTGATTCTAAAAGGGTTATGAATTTTTTTTGTATTGGCAGTAATTACACAAATCAACTAACATATATTGGAATTATTTTCTGAGGCAAAAAATTTACTTATAATAATAGTTTTATTCGTTTTTATTTTCAACATCCACTGACAAAATTATTTCCTTATTCCATCTCACTCTCACACATACGCATCAAGAGCTCTACGCAATGGACGCCGGATTATTCCAAACTATAAATTTTGTTTTATTTTAACGAGCCTCCTATGTCGTGTCGAAATTTACAGCAACCATAAATATTAATTATTAATGATGTTTGCTATTTTTAATTGGTGTAATGACACTATTTTCGAACTGCTCTTTCAAGCCTCCTATTTCGAATAGTAGTATCAAGTACCTATGTTGTTATAAATTTACTTTTTCAAAATCCCTATTATTCATACAAGAAATATCCCTAAATTTAGTGTTTTGTTGAATAGACCTCAGCGCAGACACATACGGGACTTTCAAAGGGGGAAACTTTTTTCCAGTAATTTCTCAAGCAGCAAAGTTTTTCGATCAAAGGAAGCGAGCAAGTGTGGCGATTAACAAAAACCAAGCGAGAGTTTTTTAAACCAGTCACAAGTGTGGAGGCATTATTGAATTATGGTAAAGGAAACAGGATATTACGATGTTCTCGGTGTAAAACCCACCGCCACAGACGATGAGCTGAAGGTGGCCTACAATAAGTTGGCTCTTAAATACCATCCAGATAAAAATACCAACGAGGGAGAGACATTTAAACAGATTTCCCAAGCTTACGAAGTATTATCGGATCCGGAGAAGAGAGCCATTTACGATAATGGCGGCGAAGCCGCAATCAACACGAGTGGCGTTGACGACAGGCGCTTTGAGAGTGCCATGGACCCCTTCGGAACGTTCTTTAATGGCGGTTTTCCCAATGGCAGAAAACGAAAGCGTGGAGGAAGGGCAACGGATATCGTTTACGAAATGTTTGTATCCCTAAAGGACTTGTACAGTTTAACTGTGCAGAAATTATCACTAGAGAAGAACGTAATTTGTGGTAAGTGTGAAGGGCACGGTGGTAAAAAGGGCTCCATTGAAAAATGCCAGATCTGCGATGGGCCCGGAATAGAGACCAGAGATCAGCAGGTCGGTCCTTGCATCGCTCAGCAGATGGAACCAATTTGCTGCGAGTGTCTGGGTCAGGGCGAAATAATTCTAGAAAAGGACCAATGCGAAAAATGCAATGGCCGCAAGGTCATAAGAGAACGAACGATTCTGGAGGTGAATATTGAGAATGGTGTCAAGGAATTTGTTTTCTCCGGCGCAGGTAACCAAGAACCTGGTTTAGAGCCCGGAGATATCGTTATTATCATATTGGAGGAGATGCATCCCATATTCGCCCGTGCTGGGCACGACCTAATAATGGAGATGCCAATTCAGCTAGTTGAGTCCCTCTGTGGATTCAAAAGGGTCATTAAAACATTGGATGACCGGAATCTTGTCATTAAATCACTACCGGGAGAAATTATCCATAACGACGAAACTAAATATATTATTGGCGAGGGAATGCCAATGTTGAAGAGCCCTTTCAAGAGAGGTCGTCTTGTTATAAAGTTCAAGGTTATACTCCCAGCTGCTATCAAAAGTGCTTTAATTCCAATTCTAGAGCAGTGTTTGCCGCCTAGACCCGACATAACAATTCCAATTAACGCAGAGGAGGTCACTTTGGCGCACTTTGACCACGAACAGGAGGGCACAAGACCACAAGAACGTCAAGCGGACGAGGACGATGAGGAAGGAAATCATCGTGGAGGCACACGAATGCCCCAATGTACAACTGTTTAAACATCCTAGAGATATTTTCAATCTACCGGCGTCCATGCATTTAAAAGTATTATTTTGATTCAATTGGTTTAGATAATAGAATTAATTGAAATATGTTTTTTAACCAATGATTTTCACACAAATAAATAAATTATTTGATATTATGTATTTGATTTAACGGCAGGCGTTTACAAAAAAATGTTTAGTTGAACTGGTTATACAATGAACCACCTTGGTTTAGATTTAAACCCTAATAAATAGTCGTCATATCAGTTAGCGATGAGACAGTTCTAAGTAATGATCAGCAACTTTTCCGTTTTTCTCGGTAGTTTATACCTCATCTGATATTAACAGAAAGAAACTTCTTAGCCGGTTTTTAAATAATGCGGGAAACATAAAACTGTGGTAAACTTTTCGACTTTTACCAAAAGGATAATAAATTCACCTAGAATACAGTAAAATATATTATAACAATATATATTAAACAGCCCTAATAAAAACTCATAGCAATGATATGGAATATAAAAATTATTTAGAAGCGGAAGTGGAATATTTTGAATAAATCATTGAATATGATGTTAGCTTAGCGAATTGGATTTTTTTATATGGCAATTAGTTTTATCAATTATGTACTTACAGGTTACTTAACATGTTACGATCGAGACACTGTTTATGTCTTTATTACTAAAACATTTATAATTTTTTATTAACTAAGAAAGTACATTTTTGTTATGTTGTCAAATCAATCTTTTAATATTGTTAACGCCATCCAGAAAAATGCATCTAAGTTGTAATGTAAATAGTATCTGTATCCAGTATCACCCTTAATAGCCAATCAGCTTCAATTGAGTAGCTGAACACAATTCAATGAAGGTCCATTTGCTGAATGAATTAATGAGCGTAAGTGTAGGTTGCTGTGCGCGCGGAGCGTGGCGAACATCATCTATTCCATGCGACAAAGAAATTAATTTCAATTTGGCTTGACTCGACTTTTGTAAACAGTAAGCGTTGCGCCATTGTCGGCACTAATCTAGTTGCCTAGTCGCGTTCTCGATAGTGCGCTGTGTGAATAATTAAGATGATTTCAACGAAATTATCTAGAAGATCTGCCTTGATAGCAGTATCAATATAATAGTTTAAAAGGAATTGCGCAATTCTTGTACATATGTACATATATATCATAAAATAACCTATTGCACTATTTGATTTCCTACTGTAAAAAGAAATTTGTCTACTTTTGCAATTTACACTTTTTCTGCTAAATTAATATGATGGTATCTTTTAAGAATACTGATTTCTACCTAAAAAAATTAGTAATGAAAACAATAATTTGGACCCTAAAAAATCATATATCATTTTTCCGTAGATTACGAATTCACAAACGAAAATGTCCCATCATGTCATGTTTTTGAGAAAAATAGGTTTGAAGGATATCAAATATCGTGTTTGAAAATGTTTAAAGATTCGTTAAAAAATCAAATATTCTTGTAGAACGTTGTAATATATGGACAATGGACATACATATGTATAACTAAAATAAAAGTTTGAACCTTTAGCTAGTGTATGAAAATCCAAAAATCCTTAAGAAGGATACAAATTTGTCTGCTTGCAGTGTTTCAAAATTACTTTGTTTAGGCCCAAATATTCTGCGAGCTGATCGCTAAATGTTATTTTTAACAAATGTTGTAGTTTGAGTATTTAAATTCGTAAAGTATGGTGAGTAACATCCCCAATAAATGGGCTATCCATACTATGCAGTCTAGATATTTTTATATCAATGATAATCTCGGAGGAATTCAGTGAGAACAGAACTTTCCTATAACAATTTATTTAACCTTGACATTTAAAAAAGACCTTTAGAAGTACATATAACGCCGTTTTACCTCATCTGTATTAAAGAAAATTGCAATTAAAGGGTACTAACAGCTTTATTTCATAATAACATAAATATAATAAATGAGTGGTCGATGCAAACTCCATTTTGAAAAGATATTGATAAAGGAAAAAATTTGATATTACGCGAATTGCGAAATCTATATATATAAAAATCTCGTGTCACGGTGTTTGTGGTCAAACTCCTCCGAAACGGCTCGACCGATTTTAATGAAATTTTTTATGTACATATATTTGGCAGGTATGAGAATAGATAGTAAAGTAGATTTCATACCGCTAGGTGATTAGGGTGTTCCTATCCAGAAAAATGTTTTCTCTATAGTAAAAGAGCTAATAATAAATCGAAACACTTCATATACCTACTTCGATTAGATTTGAATGTAAAAAATTAAAATCAGAGTTTACTGAGATGATTTTACGATAGGACTTAGGAGTTTTATATGGAATTTCAATTCAAAAGAAAAGTACTAGATTTTAATCTGAATACAGAACATATAGGCAATAGTTACATTAGAGTTTAGATGCTGGCATAGGAATTTTAATGTCGCATTACAGACATTTATTTTATAGATTTTATTATTATTCCTCGAAAGTTCTTTGAGATGAAATTCTATGGGCATTTTACGCAAAACCTCCCAAATGACATAATGTATGTATGTAGTTTACATCGCAATTGGAAAGGGGAGAGGGGGTGAAGGAAGAAGAGGGAGGGGGAAATGCTAAGCATTGATATGTTTATGGTGAGTCATGCAAATATTATTTTATGCGATTGAGAAGAAATTCTATGAGCATGTTTACTTAACCTCCTGAGAGACCTTTAACAAATTTTAAATCTGTCTGTAACATAATTTTATTAAAATTTAGTTTTATTATAGGGATAGTTGTGCCCGAGCAACGCTGGGTATAGGTCACCTAGTATTAAATATAAATTCTGGAGCAATCAGTGGTGGGGACTTATTATCGCGATTATGACCTTATGGCTGAAAAAATGATTGCTGCTATAAATTTAGACACCTCTTGCGAGAAATCTCTTCAAATAACCGAAGCAATCTCGTTTCGACCAGAATTGAGCTTTTTTGCACATGGAGAAGTTGTTATCTGAATTAAATAATTTGCTGTGTCACTATTTGTAAAGCCTTCCTAATTTTTGGAATAATTATTTTTCGGTGGAAAAAACTCTCAGTTGTATTGAACTAAGAACATACTCCTGGCTTTTTATTCTCGTTCAGCCTTTCACATTTTTTCATTTTTCATTCATCGTGTCGTGGTTTGTTTTTTTGCCTTTTTGTACAATAGTGTTGGTCGAGAGATAACTCCATGAAACAATCTCGTGTTGTTAGTTTATTTTCGTGACTCTACAGATTGTCAAGCCAAGAGTTATAAAGATAAAACAGAAGAGCAAACATTTGTAGAAGATTCGCCGTTGCGTTATAAGTACAACAAAGCTTTAAAAAAAAAGCGTTTTATGCCCAGCGAATGCGAAGAAAAACTAAATGGTTTTTATAAAGTACTTAGTTTATGTTTAATTAGGCCTTGTATATTTACAATATACAAACAATAAAGGGCGAACATATTTTATCAGTGTAGGGAAAAGAAGTGTGGCTAATTAAAATTGTACAATGTAATTATCGGTAATTTACTTCGAGAAGGTAAAACTGACAAGAAATATTAAACGATAAAAAAGAGATAAAATCATCAATGTCCCAGTTTTATTTCGCAATAAATAAAGAGTAGTCTTTCGAAATAATCTAAATAATTTTTTTAGCAAATATGTATGTATAGGCATTAGCTGAATATTAGCATTTTAAGTACATAATATAATGTATTCACATATGGTTACAGTGACTCAACTTTTTCTTCAAATAGTTATGAGCCGCTTATTTAAAATGTGGTTTATAAATCCAAAATATCATAAGATAGATTTTTCTTTATTCTTTTAAGGTGAAATCGACCTTATGACATTGTGGATTTAGGCCACTTTTAAAATTAGCGGCTTATATAATGCAAAGGATAAGCATAAGAATAGGCAAATGCTTTTCTATTCGATGACAATCTTGTTTATTATATTTTGACTAGAAGAAGAGTACGTAGGCATTATTATTGAAGAAGATAATGGTTTCATTTGATTTTTCTTAAACAATCTTTACAAAGAATTCGAGTTTTGATGTAAATTGAATATTTTTATGCGACTCCGGGTTCAAGGTTGCGTTTAACGAGCATTGCCGCTCCACTACTTTTCTGATTCGAATCTTATTGCAATTTTTAGTTGTATGTTAATCTTAGAAGTGAATATTTCTTATGCGTTTCGACTGATTGTTTATTTAGTAATCCCACATAGTTTTATTAATTAATTTATTTTTACTATATTGATTAAACGAAAGTCCTATCGGTCTTATAAATTTCTAGAAATGAATTTTACAAACTTATCGTTTTCTCTGCGGTCGACCGCAGATACATTCTAGAGTATTCAAACGAAAATACAATAATTAACAAATTCCTGTTTAATGTGGTATAATACATCCATTTTTTAGTTATCACAATTTTGGTATGATTTTAGAAAATTACATACATACAGGACGGGGTTTGGAAAAGTAATGCAAAAAACGATAGAAAAGCCTCTGATCGTTTTTTTTTACATTCTAACAAGTACCAGACGCAGGCGTACTTAAAACTATTCGCTATGTGATATTTACATATACATATGTACATTATATACGGAAAAGTGAGACAGTAATTAATCTATATTTTTCATTAAATTATTGTAGAATGAATTCTAATTTTATTGTTTAACGACCTTGAGACTATATATAAACTTTATTTTAAGCTGAATATTTTTGAGAATAAATAAAAAATTGACTGAAATAATTGTAATTTGCGATACCTAGACATTTTTAAACGTGAGGCCTAGATACTTATTGCGAGACTTCGTAATTCGTGATCCCAAAATTGGCGTTTTCAAAATTAAATGACCCATATATGCAGAAAAAATCGGTTGACTATAATAAGTATGTAGACTTACAATAATTTAAGATCAAAATTTTGCACATTCTGTGTACGCCCATGCAAGGGCGGGTTGGCGACTTATGTTACAATAAATAAGTACATATGTATATTGTCGATCACGTAATGCTTTTGTTTTTACAAATTATATAGGTAGCTCCTTCGCCTTACCTTCCCCTCCTTTCTTGCCCCATTCTCCACTACGTGCATGATATTAAAAAACTAAACAAAGATTTGTTCTCCCGCTTCAAAACACTGTGAACAAAAAATTTTTCCGCACATATTCTTGCTAGCAAGCAATCTTCGGTCGTTGGATTGCATAATTACATTTAAGAATAGTTGATTAAATAAACCGCAGAAATAATACCTACAGTAGCAAATAAAATGCATTCCGAATGAATTTGAAATGCATTTAAATCATTTTAATTTTATCCAACTTTAGATTACAAACAAATTTAAAACGAGGGTGTCATAGCAGTTAATGAATTAATAATTAATTAATTCTAGGAATATAATTCGGAATCAGTAATCAAAATTTGGATACATTTGCATTGTTAGACACGAACGAATGTGAAATTGAGTCAATTCTATTTTTTATCAATTATTATTAATTTGATGTAATTATGACTATATACATATGTATGTATATAAAAGTGCATTTAAACGTGTTCATTTTTTGTTTGATGCTCCTTTCAAATACTACATAAATTATATGTGGATACCCAGCTCTCTTTGTCCATCTCCAACCAAACGTCTTTGCATGATTTCAAGAATTATGAAATAATTCAAATGAGCTTTCTGTTCTCTCCCACTTATCAAAAGATAATTTTGCAAATCATTGATGACTATGAGCCTTCAGAAGTTTAGTTTTTTATAAGAGAGCTGTTCTCATTGTTAGCAAAATTAGATAGGCGGTTTTTGTTTAATTCGCATTCTTTTTCTTGACTAGTTTACTGGGTATAGTAGACATACAGGGCTTGTATATCTGATGATAGATTATTCTATTTCTATGTCGTTGGACTATATTTTTTGTTTTATACAACGGTATGGACTGCGATTCTAGAATGGTCAAGTCTATATTAAAAGTCCAAGTATCTATAGATTGCGTTAAGGAGTGGGCAGATTGTGAAATGGGTCAATCGCGAAATGGTTGTGGTAAGCAGCATATCTATTGAAAAATGTTTAAAAAATATTATTATCATCATATGCATGGGGGTCGGGGGGAAGGCAATCCATTGGGTATAGGCGCTCTAATTCGTCGCCAATACTTCGGACTTCGGAGACCACTCAAAGCTTTTCAGGTTTTTCACGAAAACGAGCTTTGCTTGCGTACTGCCGCGACCGCGACTAGTTTATCGGGCGTCTTCGTCGCAACCTCAGTGCTCTGTGGATTTCGTTGGTCGTGTGTTTGCTGCGCTGACTTACGCCTCATACATATCATCATAAATTTTATTTTTTTTATTTTGATTTCTGAGCTGACCAAAAAAGTTAGCAAACAGAGTCTGACTAACAACAGGTCCTAAGGCCCTAAACCTTGTATATGCCGTGGTTTCGGCATTAAAGAGTTTATGTCACACGTGGTTAAAATTCTTATCTACTAAAGTTTGGGATTAACTTGAAACAAGGTAAATTCGGCACTCTTACGTAAACCGTGCGCGCTAATAAAAAGCAGTGTTTCTCTGTGGGATCAGGCGCTTTATCTATCTTAGTTTTGGTATAAAACGTCGGATTCTCGGTTTCTTTAGTTAAAGACAAAACATCTGTGGAACATCGGGTTTCGTTAGCCAGAAAGTACCCGACATTGGTTTTGTTTCGACCGGCTTTACTGAATGTGCAAGTGATAATCTACTATCGTTTTTTGTACTTGATTTTGGAAAATTAACGGTGTTAGTATATATACAGATTTAATAGTGATTAAAATTCATCCATATAAGTGGTGATAAAAGTGCATAAAGTTAATTGCTTTGAGACCGGTTGTTTGTTACCGGTGAAGTCTGTGAAGTGCTCGCATTTTTTACCTTTTCGCTGCTTCTCAATTTATTTGTTCTCGGATGGCTGCATATATTAATAAATAATAACATAAAACACGTCGCATTAAGTTATGACCGATATCATCTGACTGGTGGACCACTCAGACGTGGCGATTATCTCGATTCAATTTCTGAACTTGGGTCCCTTTCCTCTGGATGAGTTCATTAACCTTGAATGCAGACATCTCCCTTATTAGTGGCCTAAGACGAAAACATAATAACCATTATAAAAAGTGAACTTATTTTTTTCATTTCGCATGCTTTGGTGTACGCATTTTAAGCCTTTTGTGTGTACAATCATTATCTTCGGTATGGCTCAGAGATAAAATATTGAGATTGATGGCATGATAGAATTTTTAGGTGCTTTTATCTGTTTTGCTCAAGTTGAATAGAGGTGAGATGAAGAATTCTTGGAAAAACATAGTATCAGTGCTGGAAATAAAATTATAGCTTTGTCACTGCCATCCATCAAATTTTAACAATTAAATCCTCTATGTTGATAACAGCTGTCTTCTGAAAAGCAATTATAGCTATGATTTATAGGTAATTAAGTCTTATTGCACTGATTATGCAGTCTTCATTATAATTTAATGATGAAATTCAAGTAGATAATGATGGTATGAATACCTAATTCATACGTAAATTTCAATTGATTAGATTGATTTCACCGCTCCGTACTCTAAGCATGTCGATAGGGCAAGTAAGCTTCGGAGTATAGAAACATAGAGAAAAAGAATTTAAAATCAATAGCCAATAATTATTGTTACACCATATTCTGTCTATAGGCCGTAGGTAGGTAGGTAAATTTTATACCTACACTATGAATTTACATACATATATGTATATTGAAATAAGTGCAAATACGAAATATTTTTCCATACACATCGGTAATGATAAAAATAACAAATAAATATTATGGGCTCCTCATCAATCTGACACCTACGTGGTAAATTAAGTGGGATCAAAGATTGCCTATCAATTGACGACATGTGATAACAATACAAGTAACCAGTCAATTCTCTTTAGTCTTTAAAGAAATATAAATGAAGGAATGTTTAAGAACAAAATTAATTTAACGTCTATAAATGAATCAAATCGCAAAGACAAATATTTAATTGCATCTGCATATATTATAATGCTTTTTAAAAATGTTTAAGATATGTTTACAATTATTTATGTACATAAATAAATAATAATTTATAAATAAGACAATTTTCACTGCTCAGGCTAAACGTTGAAACCCAATTTGTAAAAAAAAATATGCGTTTCATCATATTTCGCGTTTTTAATCTATTCTTTATAGTGTTTATACATATATTTGGATTCAACAAAATTGTGTGCTATATTTTTAAAAGTGCATAACTTTTAAACAAACATGTTATAAAAGTCTTAATATTTAGTAATCTAAAAAATTATTATGTTTGAACATACGCTAATCGTTGTCTGTAGGTAAGTATATAAAATCGGAAAATTGTTTGTTTGTTCATTGCTCAATAATGCTTTGCGCCACCTTGAATTTTTAAGATTTGATAGTGGATTCGTAATCAGCATCTTCAAAAGTCCCTAAATACCAGTTTTCAAGGCACCTCGAAATCTACAATTGAATTAAAAGATTGTTACATAAAAATAACCCAACTGCGAGCAGAACTAATCGTTTGATTCTAAATTTAACATAAATTAATCAGTGACGACTTTGTTTTGGATATATTCAACCAGCTTGGCGCTATAATTCCAAAACCATTTTTTTTGCATTCTTTTTGTTTAAGAGTAAATATAATTTTATGGTTATCAATTGAATAAAAAAAATCTCCTTCTTCGTGCGGTGCAAATTATTCTGACAAGAGGATTAAGCTGCTTAGAAGCGAAGTCGGTTTGTAATCGGGCGGATGGTAGGAGGCTTGACATGGGCTTGAATTATTATTAATAATGTTCAGATTAAATATAGCGGTTCTTTAGCCAGCCTAGCAATTACTGCGGAATTTATGAGGAGTGAATTGCATTTTCTGCTTGCAATAAAGAGACTAAGTTAATTCCAAGGTGCAGAGGTAGAGGGAATCGCTTTTAATCACATTGAACGTTTCGGGGAAGACATGGAGAGTAAAGACGTGCAAAACATACGAGTAGAAGCCTTTATATAGGTTTAGCGTTTATGTCGACATAATCGAGGTACATCGTTATTTTAAATCACCTATGTACATATGCAAGGTCAGGTTTACAATATTTTCTCATCACCTATTGAGAGAAGTTTTAAAACCTTGTCATAGTTAATCCTAAGTTCCTATACGTCGATTTGTGGTATTTACTCCCGAGTTAGATAGAACTGAAAAATCGATCATTTGTATGCAATTTTAATTAAATGTTCTGATCTGCGTGAAATCTTATCGAAATGAGGAATATCTTTTAATTGCTTAAATTTAAATGTTCTTAACATTAGTGATCTCGACAATTACGATTTACAAGAAAAACTCATATGTTAAAAATCTTAAAAGCAATACAACAATCGGTAATCTTTGCTAAAAGTAAACTAAAAAAACACATCCAAAATATGTATTAATATATGTACATATGTACATACATATATTATAAATTTTATAATAGATACCAGCTGGTACATCTTTCTATCATATTTACTATATACGAGGATGCAGTATACTGAGAATACTATGTAGAAATGTTAGTATTGTCCCATTCAGCCAGTATATTACTTAAAATAGAATAGTGCAAAATGGGTTGTATACTGAAAATTATGCATACAAATATGTAAAAAATCTACATAAATCTATATTTTTTGATAAGTTGGGACAAATAAAATTAGAGCAAATGTAAGATTAGCTATAGAAAGAAAATTTCCTTGAATCACCTTTTTAATCGTTCTCAATGCAGCATCGGAGTTTTTAATATAATAACATAGGTATAGCATTGCGTTTTTAGGGTTCCATAGCAAAACTAGGAACCCTTATACATAGTTTTGCCATGTCCGTTCGCCCGTATGTCACAGTCATTTTATTCAAAGAGTATTAAAATTATAGCACTGAAATTTGACACATGCATAATTTATACTCTACATGCAAAGTGGGGATGGCAAAAAAGTATTTTCTTACCCCACCGAGCGGGTTATCATTGAAAAGGGAATTAAAAATCATTATGAGATTTCTTAAACCGTTTTTCGAAATTATGCTCCATTTTTGAAATGTTCGACTGCAAAGCAGCTATTTTCGATTAGGTTTGCGAAGCGATATCTTGACCTTGAACGAAATTTCGGAAAAAACTCGAATACTAGCACATATGCATACATTATACTGAAACTATACCTTTAAAAAAAACATCGACTTATTTGAGTCAAACAGTTTACGAGATATAGTCGACCAAGTTATGGTTATTTGGACTCAAACAACTGTTCGTTGTATGCGCAGATATGTATATGTGTATGTTTGTATATATACATTATTAATTTGTGTAAGATTATATTATTCTTATTTTATCGCTGTATTGTAGTCAACTACGAAAACCTATACGGAAACAAGTCCCGACATGCTCTTGGCCTATTTTTGTTTGTTAAGTTTTCCACATGATTTTAGTATATGAACGTATCTTACAGTTAGCTTCCTGATGTTATAGAACACTTCATATAATTTTTCAATTGGATTGTGAATGAAAATCTTTGGTGAGACGAAAAGAATACACCCCGCGATTGCTTCAGTCGTCACCGAATATATAGAATATAGCGTTTTGCGAGTTACTATTAGATAAATTGTTTATAATACTTAAAATATGTGACTAATCACCTTCCAAATCAATAGGCATCTATTCTGATAACATATCATCAAGTTCCTTTATCCCAAAAATGCGACCTGTAGTGTATACATACAGACCAACTGAAATATATACTTGATTTGAATCATATTATGAGATAAAAATTTGAAAACGGTATCCGTTTTTAAAAGAAGGAGTCCTCTTTCCAAAAACCTAAATATAAAAAAAGCTTGTTTCTTATAAAATTTATCCATATATAATATAATTATGTAGTTTTATAAATTTAAATTACAAGGAGTGTGCAATTTACGATAGTGTTATCAAAGAAACGATGTACATAGTTATAGAATATTTTCGTTATTATGTAGAATTATATAGCACTGTAGTGTTTCGTTCTTATCAGTTGTCGCGAATAGTAACACAAATCTCCCATTAACTACTGATAAGAAAAAGTTTTTTTTTTTAATATTTTATTTTGAAAATGCTTTATGGTTACATATTGCGCGTGTTTTCTTCTTGTTTACGTAGTTGGATTTTAATTTCATTACCTTTTATATTATTTTTCATAACCAGGGCATATTTGAATTTATTTTTTATTTTTTTTCCGGCATAATTAGCTTGGAAATGTTTTTAGAGTTTTCCTTAGTTTTAAATGGTCAGCGCTAAAGACACTTAATTTATTAAATTTGAACAGGGCGTACGGGACGGTACGTTCAATCAATAATATTATATTTTTATTCCTGCCGTATAAAAAGCGTTTATGAAAAGCTGGTGGAACTTGTGCAACAAAATCAAAATGTTATTAACCCCACTGGATTTATAAAACTTAAAGAAAATAATTGCAAACCATTACACGAAGTTTATAAACATATGTATTATAGGTACTTTATATGTACTATAGAAAGAGGAAATAATAAATATGAATACCAAGAAACATATATAAAATTAAATGGACTACTGCCATAAAATTTGCAAAGGTCCACTGCCAAGCTTAGCAACTATTCTATACATGCAACAGTCATTCGGGGGAAGATTGATGTTAGTACCGCTTCAAAAAATAAAAAATAAATAGTCAGCGAATAAATTACTTTGGAAAGTGGATCGTTATCCGTCGAATTATGCAGAACAGAAGATTAGCTATACAAACACCTTATTGACGTCCGCTGGTCCACACATTGCAAATAAATCGTTCTCCTCGGCATGGTAGTCGATAACGACGCACGCCAACGTTTGAATGTCCTGTGCTGAAAAGACAATTGTCTTCAAATAGGAGGCTTATAGGCAAAAGTACGAATATATAAAGAGTCACGAACATGCGAATTACAGAAATTCATAAATATTTTATTTCTTGGTGGATAGGGTAGGCCGAGCTACACTATCGTATGCCGTTTGTATTTTATTCCATTGCTATTGGACTTTGAAGCATATAACGTAAAAGTTAACTTAAAAAATCGACTTAGGCTCATTCCTCGCAATTTATTTATCTCCTTTTTCCTATAGTATCATATTCGGGATGATATATCCATCGACAGTCAAATGAAAGTTTACGTGAGAGTGAAAAGAGTCACATACATATGTACTATGTTTCACAATAGATGAAACAAGAGTCTATTTTTGAAATATATATTTTTTGAAGTACCGACTTGTAATATTCATATACAAGCCCTGAAAACTGAAGTTCTGATTGAAATTTTGGGCTGACTGTCGAATGCACTTAAGATTTTCTAAGAATTTCAAGAGATTTATGACGTTGCTAAGCCGGATCAGTATTTAAAAAGAAATGCGGCGATATATTCAATACTTACATTAGTCATTCGGGGGAAGATTGATGTTAGTACCGCTTCAAAAAATAAAAAATAAATAGTCAGCGAATAAATTACTTTGGAAAGTGGATCGTTATCCGTCGAATTATGCAGAACAGAAGATTAGCTATACAAACACCTTATTGACGTCCGCTGGTCCACACATTGCAAATAAATCGTTCTCCTCGGCATGGTAGTCGATAACGACGCACGCCAACGTTTGAATGTCCTGTGCTGAAAAGACAATTGTCTTCAAATAGGATAGGCTTATAGGCAAAAGTACGAATATATAAAGAGTCACGAACATGCGAATTACAGAAATTCATAAATATTTTATTTCTTGGTGGATAGGGTAGGCCCGAGCTACACTATCGTATGCCGTTTGTATTTTATTCCATTGCTATTGGACTTTGAAGCATATAACGTAAAAGTTAACTTAAAAAATCGACTTAGGCTCATTCCTCGCAATTTATTTATCTCCTTTTTCCTATAGTATCATATTGGGGATGATATATCCATCGACAGTCAAATGAAAGTTTACGTGAGAGTGAAAAGAGTCACATACATATGTACTATCTTTCACAATAGATGAAACAAGAGTCTATTTTTGAAATATATTTTTTTTGAAGTACCGACTTGTAATATTCATATACAAGCCCTGAAAACTGAAGTTCTGATTGAAATTTTGGGCTGACTGTCGAATGCACTTAAGATTTTCTAAGAATTTCAAGAGATTTATGACGTTGCTAAGCCGGATCAGTATTTAAAAAGAAATGCGGCGATATATTCAATACTTACATTAGTCAGTGAGAGTCACTGCACAGCACCACTCAGACTCAGGGTCAGCAGAGCAGAGCTGGTTGAACGTTGCGATTCAAAGATTGAGTCAAGATCGAATCGGGAAATCCCCTTGTGCGCCACATGCACGCCGTATTACTTCTTTCTTAAAAGTAAGCGATATTTGTCAGAGGTCACCACTCATTTCTTAGGGCCGAGGATAATTCCTCTTTACTCTTCATTGTTTCGGTCAATTATCCATTCTTTAAATTATTCTAATTGAGTTGCGGGTGCTGTTAATGTTTTTTTTCTCTGTTTTACAGAGATGTGTTTAGTCAAACGCGACAATGTTTTCATGCATGTCGCAATGAGCGCGTGAATATTGCCAGCCGTTCGAGTTAGTCGCACGAGAACTTCGAGAGCAACGAAAAGAAGCACTGTCTAGAAATATATTGATAATAATCGAAAATTTTCTGCGAATCAAACCAAAGCGTTTTAGTGTTTAGTGCACCAGGAATAATCCGGAGTTACGGTCTATTTCAGAGTTGATTGAACGAGAACAATTAGGGAGCGCCAGATATTGGCACAAAGTGATCATCGTTAAAAAAAAATAAATAGTGTTGCAGACTGTCGCCTGTTTCGAGAATTGGCGACAAAAGTGATGGTATTACGTTGCAAACGTGAATGGATTGTGCCAGTGATAAATGATAAATGATTAAGTGAAAAATATTTGAGTGTCACGATAAGAAGATTAACTCATCATCATGGAGACTGTACAAAGATCATTACCTCCCAATCCTAAGGATAAGGCGAATCCTATTTCCATACTTTTCTTCTTTTGGACGGTAGAACTTTTCAAAAAAGGATATCGTAAAGTTTTGGATGTTGGCGACCTTTTCCAGCCTCTAATTGTTGATAAGTCACAATCGCTGGGCGATAGACTTGAAGAGTAAGTAGTATTTGATTTATTATATGAAAAATAAAATAACCAAATATTAGAACTATCAAAACTAATCAAAATTTGAACACCTATTTTCGAAAATTTAAAATCGACTTAATAGGTTAAATTGTTGTATTTATTGTGGTTTTAAACTTTTGTAATAATTGATTGGGCTTAGCCATTATTTGGATAGTTAGTTTAATACTCGATCGCTAATGTAAAAATTCGTTAATGATGTTATATTTGGTGTAATGTGAACCCTCAAGACTTAAAAAAATATGAACTGTGTAACATGTTAGTTGTACATGTATCACAATTCGCATTATATTAATGTAAAATTTGTTTTCTATGCTTTGCTTTCATCTAAATTCTACAGTTATTTTCTATAGGTAATGTCTGAGATATGTTTAAGCGCCAGTCGCTTTAGCATAATTTTACATTGTATGATCGTTTTCATACGCGCAATCGATAAATAATTAGTTTTCTCTTTTAATGAATTATTTTATGAAAGTGTTTTATATTTATTTTATTGTTTAAACTTTTGAGATTAAGAATTATTATGATGATCTTTGATATTAAACGAAAAACACCATAATTTCTATGTTTTATTAATATAAAAGCTATTCTCATTTTAACCAATATGAAACTGAAAGTAAAGCAGATGTGAATCTCTAAAGATGTGAATTGGAGTCACATTAATAATATAATAATAATAATAGATTTTTTTTTTTAAATTGAGTCATATTATTCTAGCCGTTAAGCGATATAATCAAACCCATAAATGAGTTCTGAGCCTAGATTGAATTACATATAAGAATGAGTCCAGTACGACATTGTTGCACAGCGTCGACAACGATGGCAATGAACCATGCAATTAAATTTTACCTTGGTGTAAACAAAAAATTCTGAATATTTCCTGTAAACTCAGCAGAACTAAATTGTGCCACAAAGTAGCACTTTGTGATACCATCTCTTCTAAATGACTACTGTATGCATGTATGTATATGTATCCGGTGCCCGTTGGACTCTTTGTTTATCTTAAAAAAATGAAATAAAATTAAAAACTTCTTTAGATCCCACTTAGTCAGATTCATTTAGTTCGAGGGGCTCAGTACTATTTTCAAGGATTGTATGTCTATTATCTGGTGATATTTTATATCGACTGGGGAACATTTGGAATTTGTCTGCTATTTTTACATATCTGTTTTATCTGGCATTTAGGCTGCTAAGCCTTTTGAAGAGCCATTGGTACTAATAACATCCGGAGTTCTAATGGGATTTTTGTTTGTCACAATTATGATTAATTTGAAGATCTCATAAATATGTACTTCAATCGCCTTCATTTCAGTAAACTAAATTTTGTATCTGTTATGTTCATGTAAACATTTTTTTTGTTTTTGAATTATGATACTTAAGATCAGTACCATAATTACTAAGGGATTCTGCAGTGAACTTTAACTTAGTAAGAGATGCACTTAAAATTTACTACCATTAACTTGTCAAGTTAAGTGTACTGAAATTACTTCAATAAAAGCGTTGAAAAATTGTACTGTCATACTACGAATTTACTATTAGTAAAAGTTAATAATACGAATTAATGTAATGTAGAAAATGTAATAAATATTTTCTATTAGCGACAGTACAAAGAAGTTAATAAATATATAATCAAAAAGTTTTTTAGTGATACTGCAGCTAGAATTTGCACTCGATTAGTGGCACTATTGTTAAAAATGTATATTGCTTGTGAAATATAAATAATTTGCTGATTTGAATTAGATTGCCTTATAATATATAATATGTATACGAAAAACTCTGTTTTAAGATGCATTGACCATAGTGTGACTTTTTTATCATGAACTTATAGACGAACTGTAAAAATATTTTAAATTCTTGATTTAAGAACAAGATATTCACGGAGCTACTCTTTTGCGGTATTAATATGAAAGACGATTAATTTTTATTTAATGAGTCATAATACGCTATACAACAAATTGTCGCCATTTAGCAAGACTTCATTTTTATTTGTTTAAAGAATTTCTTAGGTACAAAGGCGGCAGAGCTTATTCATTGTAAAAACCGCTTCGTCAAACATAAGTCCGAGTGGTCATCATGGTCAATGTTTATTTCGAATCAGAATGGTAGCGCCTATTCGAAGCAGCGAGTTGGTTTCAAAAGTAATAAAAAGAACTCTTCAGAATTTATGCCAGGCACATCGAAATAAATTCTGATGGCATATTAAGTTCGGAGCAAGCGCCAAAGTCTTGGAACCATCATAACGCCCCATAATAATGGCTGTAAATAGTATTCTTCACCATAAGCATTCTGGTTCTTCAGAAGATCGTTAAGTCATCAAGTCTGACAGGGGATGGTTATTTGAGAAACTCTGGTGCCCTGTCTGTCGACCGAGCTCAGGCATTCTGTCACACAATGCGCAATCACACGTAGGCGGGACGCTACGTGTAAAATTATTGCCATTACCGCTTTCTAAGAGTTCTCTGAACGGCGGGATAAATTTTCTTTATCATAATTGCCTCGATGTATTCCGATCTTGTCTCGTGCCGATAGGTGCGCTTTTATCTACGGCTTATGCCGTCGTTTCCAAGACACCTCTGCGGTCGACTATTGTCTATCGGTTAGTGTCATGCTATAGAACGTGATTAGCGAAGACCCTCGGCACTGCACTGCACATGCATATAATAATTATATCTGTGGCTTTCGGAAATCTTCAATACATGTACCCCGGTTATTGTATAAATCCAAAAGTGTGGAGGGTTTTAAATTACTTTCTATAGTTTCATAAGAGAAATGTGACTTCAGTCCGAATACAATGAACAATGAAAAAGGTTTAATTTTATAGATTTATAAGTCATTCATTAATAACTATTTATTATTCATCTGGACTTTTTGGAATTGTTCTAACTCATACAATGTATGCATTGAAATAAAATTTTTAATACGAAATACTTAAAAGACCATTAGTTTGTTAATTTGAGAATGATTGCACGTTGGTGTTGCTCTGATCTGCATCATATATAAATACATAAATATCGATTGAATGTGTCATATACGAGGAATTGACTTCTTCGTTTATGAAAATGATGTGGATTAGTTGAACAATGGAGCACCATCACCTAAAAATAAATAAAATAAAATCAAATTACAAGAAAGAATATTCCTCACTCTAACTCACGACTATATTTCAAATATAGTAGTAGTCCATTGAAGATTTGCATTTTGGGTATGACATGTTTTTCTGTTATGTTTTGCGAATACCGAATTTTATAGACACTAACACTGACCCTCCTATGTACATACATATATGTAAAAAAAATCTTGTCCTACACAAAATGCAAGGTTCCGGCAAAATCTTGTAACATCCAAATGGACTATAATGTATGTATGTACATACATAATATGGTTACCTACGCAAAAATCAATTTTTTCGGGTATCGCTTAAAGAAGAATCATTGGACTGTTGTTTTATGCAAAATCCTTACGTTACCAATTTTATTATTATTTAGCTTTATCTGGATAAAAGTAAACAAAGGTAATAGAACCTTCATATAGGGTATACAATCGGGTAAAATACCAAATGGAATTGTTTCGTTTAAGATAAACTCATTAAAATTCAGAGAGTCGTGATTTTGGATTAATTTTTGAATCCAAAACAACAACAAAACACTGGTTTACAAAATTAAACTTTTTTGTACTTTTGTATAAAAACACGATGTATTTGTTTTGATTCGATTAATGATAGCTTATCAATTAAGTGGAATTCTTTTGTTTCTTTTACGTCACTAAGAAAAAGAGGATCAAAACTGAAACAAATCGTACTTTCAGCACATTTGAAAATTGAAATGCAATGTGAAAAGTGCTCAAAACATATAAGAAATAGTAGGCTAAAACCTTATCTAGTTAGTTCAGTTCAGTTCATTTTTGCGACTTGATTTTAAGTAGGCCGTTCTATACTTCGACATCATCAGAGCAGTCCTATTAATATTGTGAAATTATTTTTGCAAAGCAGAAAACATCTGAGTCGCAGTGTAGTGATTGGTTTAATTTAATATGTGGCGGTTATATGAAAGTAAGCGGTGAAATTTTTGTGGAAATCGTAGCAGGCTACGAGATGAAGTTTTTGTTTTATAAAATTGAAAATATCAGTTTGGTAATAACCTCCGGCCGGTAAAGATATAAATTAAAAATTAATATTAAAATAAACCCACAAATAAACAAATTGTAAATAATAATAAAAGTGAAAATAAAATATGAAGTAAAGACAATAAAATTATAAATGATTTTAATTTAAATAAAATTTAAATGGAGGCCGACCTCCATTACTGGTCGACCTCCACAAATAAATAAACAAATTGGGAAAAAAGAAGGGGAAGGGGCCTGGAGCTGGAGGTGTTGAAAATCAAAAACAAAATCCTTCCCAAGGGCAAGCAGCAGGCACTTCGCAACCTCAACAGCAAGGAAAAAAAAAAGAAGGAGCAAGGATCTGGGGATTCTGGATCAGCTCCAAGCATACCTCAGCCTCAGCCTCAGCCTCAGCCGACAAAAAACACACTGCAGGGCCTGGAGGCGATGTAGAGACACAAAAACAAGAACAGCAACAACAAAAGCATGGTGGACCCCAACAAGGTCCACCACGTGGCCCTCCATTACAGGGTCCTCCAGGTTTTGCCCAGCAAGGCCCTCCAGGTTTTGCCCAGCAAGGCCCCCGAGGTGGTCCACAACAGCAACAACATCAGGGC
This sequence comes from Machimus atricapillus, assembly GCA_933228815.1. Taxonomy (NCBI): domain Eukaryota; kingdom Metazoa; phylum Arthropoda; class Insecta; order Diptera; family Asilidae; genus Machimus; species Machimus atricapillus. The sequence goes on from OW121785.1 coordinate 14,176,083, forward strand.
CGAGGAGGACCTCCAGGTGGTCCACCGCAACAACAAGGCGCCTGGGGTGGACCCCAGCAACAACAACATCAAAGCCGTGCCTCCTGGCACCGTTGTCGACTCGATGATAACTCACCCTGCGGAAAATCAATTCTTCCTAGTGAGCCACGAGTATATTCAGGGAGTTGCTAAGCCTTCCAAGTATTGTATCATCCGTGATGATTCCAAGTTTGTTAAACTTGGAATCATCAGGGATGAGACAATATTTTGTAGGCTTAGCTCCAGCGTACTATGCCCATTTGGCCGCTGCTAGAGGACGTGTCTATATCGAAAGAATGAACTGTAACTTAAACAAACTGGATTTTGAAAACAAGGAACGAAGCATTAAAGCAGAAATATTTAGAGAGAAACCAATGTTTTTCGTTTAGTGTTCGGCCCGTGCACGTTATTTTAATATGAATTTAAGGTCTTTGGACCAACAAATATTTGAATTTGAATAAATTATTTTTTTTATCTCTTATTTAAAAATAAAAAAAAAATATTCTACATAAGATTTCGAACATTTCTAAGCAAAAAAAAAACAATTTTTTTTTAGCTGTAGGTGCTCCCCTTAAGTTTAATTAAGCCGGGTTATAAAGCCATCTAATTATTACGCTCGCGCTCATATAGCGACATTATAATTGTGTCTGGGGGATGTTGGCCCCTATACGAATATAATTATATAGGTTTGTTTTGGATCCGTTACAAAACGTCCTTCCTTAAGCAAAATAAAATATTGAATTCCCAATTTTGATAAAGTTTGTCTATAAATTGTAAGTGGTGATTTACGCCGTTCAAATATTCAAACTGAATGGCTTCAAATTAAGTTTGACAAGCAAAAAGAGGACGTTCAATTAGTAGCACGAACATAGAAATAATTAATAAGAGCTTAGCCTTAGATGAAGTTGTAACTAAGTAAATAAATTTTTAAAATTTTTAGAATTCTCTACCGTGTGTATGTATAACCGTAACTAACATAATTTATGGCATGGTGGAAAATTGGGGAATGAAATTTAATTTTACAAGTATTATGTTCACCTACTGTTCGCTTAAAGAAAAAGTTTAAAAATGGGTCTCTTTGCTAAGTTAAAGTTTGTTTTTATCGAACAATGGTTTGTACATTTCTAAGATATTTTTTTTCAGAAAATTAGTTGAATGCCTGCAGCGGCATTTAGAACCGATTTATGGTCAGCTCCTTCAATTACAGGTTTCATCAATCTAAATGAGTCGGGCCTCTTTTATCTGAGCTGATCCTCTTCGAAAACCGAACAAATCCCCCATTTTCATTATTCCCGCTCATTCATTCGTTTCGCCTGGTCCAATTTCCACCAGTCGAGGAGGCTGAGGTCTCATTACATCTTCCAAAAAAGCCGCATCAAAGCGTTCTAGAGTCAAACGTAGGACCAGCTGATTACAGCGAGGGTGCGGGTGGGGCCAATTAGTTAAGCTAAGAAAACACCACCTCACCGTGTCCCTCCCTTTGATGGTCGAGGATTTTCGGATTATTAAGACCCAACGAAAATTCCCTTTACCATCTACTATAGCGTGCAGAAAATCGGATCTCTCCCAGACAGCGGAGCCATCCAGGCGATCTTCCCATACAAAAAATCGACAGAATGAAGGGTCAAGGTAAATTTGACGGGGTCTCCCCCGCTTGTTTGTTGACGGATTGGGTCGTGGGTGGTATCTTTGGAAAGCTTGAAGGCTCAGCTTTCTAATGCGTTATCAACCAGTATTCTGGGATATCTCTGAAAGAACTTATAAAGCATTTTCTAGGTTGACACCCGCCAAATTTTCAATCGCGATTTTAGGGGTGAAGGACCGATTTGAAGGAGGGGGGGGGGGGGGGGTGTCCCGAACAAACGTTGATCAGGAGACCATTTAGAATCGATTGGCATACCCCTGTTCAGACCTTAGCAAAACACCTTGTATAACATTTTTGACCCAATGAATGTATGTAGGTACATGTAAAATTTGATCGAAATAATTTCAGAAATATGGAGTTATTGTATAGTATACCTACCCATAAGAATAGCGCAATAATAAATATGAAAATTAATTTGTTTGTCTAGTAGCTTAATGCCTGGGTCTTTCAACCGATTGGCATTAAATTCGATCACCATGAAAAAGAAGATAGGATACTTTTTATCACGATAATCCTTTTCCACGCACGCCAGCGCAGTTTTTTTCGTCAAAATGGTATATGTACATGCCCTTAAGACATCAAAGAAAAATTCGTCGATGATTTTCACAATTTCCATTTCCAGATTACCAAAGATAAATTACGTACTAATTAACATTAAAAAAAATCCGTAAATAAAATGTTCTATCGCCTCGCCACGAAGAAGTGATAAGCCTTTATTCGTGATTGTGTCGAAAGACATCATTATAACATATTATAACCAAATAAACAGTTCATAGCTTGTATTTACATGTTTTATTGGGGTTTTCTTTTAGTGTAATTAAAATTAAAAGCTATAGTTACCTTTAATTAACAATAAAATTCATTGTTTTTTTTCAGAAAATGGCAGAAGCAACTAAAAGATTCAAAAAATCCCTCCCTTCTAAAGGCGATGGGCGCAACATTTTGGCGCGAATTTTTGTACCTAGGATTAATGGCTGTATTCAACGAACTTTGTATAAGACTGACAATGCCAATTCTTTTAGGTAGACTTTTATCATATTTCCGGTAGGTATCAAATAATACTTTTAGTGTCTTTTTCATATTTTTTTAAAAAGAAGTGTGTATGTGTCCCAAAGTTACCATAAAGAAATTTTTTGTTTAAATTGGCATATAAAAAGCATGGATCTCCTCAAAAGGAAATATTTATAGCACATTTTTCTCGTATGAAGAATTTAATTCCAAAACAAATACTAATTTAATTATTTATCATGATTTTTATTTAGCTCCCTTTTTGAGAGCCAACGTTAAAAAAAGAAAGTACCGACTTATGCAAAACCAAATTTTGAAAATTACTTGCCTGTTCTAATAATTGTTAGGTAGTGTCGACGATTCGACAGTATTGAGAAGAAAATACAAAAATTATAATTTTGATAATTTTTAATTTTTATGTATAAAACTTAATGGGTGTCACAAATAATTAATTGTTAGAAAAAAATACATCGACTATATAGTTTTTTAATAAATAGGTCACAAAGGAGCGGAGGTAGGAGGTCATGTCGTGTAGTCAAGGTCTTTCTTCTAATGTCCGACAGAGGTCAATTCTCAGACCTTTATTATTCAGCAAAATTGCTTAGTTCATCTTTATGCGGATAATATGCAAATCGTTTTTAACTTGTTAGTTTAGTCCTGACAGAATTGTATTTATTAAATAAACACAGACTTCAACATTTTTTTTTCATTGGTTCGTTAAAAATAATTGAATAATTAACCCCAAAAATTCCCAACCTCTGGTATGTACAGAAGTCCTGAATTTATTTTTATCTCAAAAAATTTATTGACCTAAAGTTTGTTAGATTTTTTACAGATTAAGAAAATACTTTAACGTAAAAAATACGCATAAGGTAAGAGGGAGATAAGATAATAAGAATAATACGATAATAATTCCGATTTAGGGTCAGAATGGTAAAAGGCTGGTTCGGGATAGAAAATGAATCCGAAATATCTACATACATATCTATCAATTCTTAATTTTCAGCATTTCAAAGAATGCAAGTAAACCATCTTAGCGTATTCTGATAACTTGAGTGACCACATACCAGAGTGTTACCTTAGAGTAAATATATATAAGAAACCTGATATAATGAAAATTACAAGCTAAGAACATTGAATCATTGATGTTAATTACACATTCAAGAAACGCGAATAATTGGCGTCATTAATTTTTTTTCTATTTATACACAACACATCGTAACAAGTATGTGAAACAAATAAATTATTCTCGAAATAATTGCTTTGTCATCGTTACAACTAACTCGTAATGATTACAAGCAATTGACCTAAGTATGAATTAATAATATAAGTAGCATAGAGTACAAGACAAATTTTGTTTTATTATTGTGTGTTCAAAACCAAAAACAACATGAACATTAATAAACAACACACTCAATTAAATTACTTATAATTGAGACAATAGCTTTTGCATAGTCACATCATTCATTCAACATATGTTCACACGACACAAATATATTCACACATCAATCATTATAGACATTGCGTAATAACAAATTAAAGCACTCATTGATTTTGTTTGTGTTTATGATAAGTTTTTAGCAACCTTGATTTTTGAATTGTTATTAATTGGTTCTCGGCATCTTCACGCAGTAAGTTCCTCAGGTAGATAAAATGGTCAATGTAAAGTATCAAATTAGGTCGAAAACGAATCCAGTAAAAGGGTATAGAAACCCGGAAACTAAGTAAATATTGTTGCAAATTTGGGAGTGTGATTAGAATCAATTTTGGAGGGGCTGTGTTTCGGTTTAGGGTTCCGTTTAGGGTTCCGTAGCCAACTAGGAACCCTCATAATTTCTGTCTGTTTATTTGTTCGTTTGTCCGTCTGTCCTTCACAGCTCTCTTATATTAATTCCTATGTGGAAATTCATATGCAAATCTATTGGAAGCCAAGCCATAGGTTTTCTGTTTCCCTATTTCCTTTGCCAACTTGAAATAGCTCTTGATACGTATTATGGGTATTGAATAAAGTTGAAGACAATGTTAATGAGATTTGCTCCGGAACCTTACTTCATGGCAATCGGAAATTTAAGCTTTTTATTAAGGCTCATTTACACAAGGAGACATTCTCACTCGCGAGCGGGGAAAAATCGTAAGATTCTTATCTGCGATTGTTTACACTATGATAAAAACTCGTAAAGCGATATTCGAATTTGGGTGTCAAAGGCGAAAATTGCTTCTTTTAAAATGTTTACATTACAGGCGAAAATTTTTACGACGATTTATGTACTATACTTGTTTCGATTTGTATAAACATTGCTTATAAAAATCGCAAGTGTCGATTCGAAAGTCGCAACAGTTTGTTTACACATAGGATGGTCACCGAGGAGAGTTTAGGCGACGATAATTGCATTCGAGAACCGAAACTCGCGGCTTTTGATAATATGACGTACAAGGCGATCATTTTATCGCATCCGATTTTTCGCCGCTCGCATGCGAGAAACTCTTGTGTAAATGAGCCTTAAGACATGTTTCAGGTCTTCTTTGGAGTGGGAAAGGTTCTACTTTACGTTTCCTATACATATTTTCGGTTTTGAAAATTTTTTCTGTTCGACAAACCAAACAAATTTCGGCACTTATTAAATATGTATATAATGTAGGTACTGGAAATTTTTACTGTGACGTACGCGCTGTGGTGATTCGAGCCTTTCATATTTTTTTCTTTTGGACGGCTTTGCATAAGAAACAAAGTTCTTCCAAAGACCTTCTAATGGAAGGCACTTTTATTTTACGATTGTAATGTGCTTATCCAACTTGTTATTGCCCGGTTTGTTGTTATGGTATTATAATTCATAAAGTAGTCCGATCTACATATAGTTCAGTACTATGAAAATTTTTAACACCAGTTCAATGTTTCGGGAACTTTTAATTTTCTGAAGCATACCCTCTCTAGGTTCGACAGAGGATGGAAATCAATTCAGGGCTAAATTTAATTTTCAAAGTATCCTTTTTCCATTAATTTCTCCACCCTCTGTCCAACTTAAAAAAGGTATGATTCGGAAAACTAAAATTTCCCGAAAGAATTGAAGTGGTCCTTAAAAAAATTCACAATACTGTATGTAAATCAATTATTAAATAAACAAAAAATAAAATCTTTATCGTAACTGGAACACAATATTATTGATAGAAATAAAACGATTTAAGAAATTGAACACCCTTAGTGTAGATTCTCCATATGGTAAGGACACCACAGAAGCCTTGTACTATGGTGCTGGAATCATCATTTTAACTACAATTAGTTCGTTAACATTTAACCATTTCACCATGAGTGCCTTCCACAATGGAATGAGGCTGCGTGTGGCAGCCTGCAGTCTTATTTACCGAAAAGCTCTGCGATTATCGCGGACTGCCCTAGGAGACACAGCACCTGGAAAAGTTGTAAATTTGCTGTCGAACGACGTTAGTCGGTTTGACATCATTTGCATTTTTCTGCACTCAATGTGGACAGCTCCTCTGCTTACCATTGTCGTCGGAATTCTCCTGTGGAATGAGGTGCGATGGGCAGGAGTTGTTGGAATAATTGTCGTTTTTATTGTCGTCCCTATTCAGTGTAGGTATTTACTTAAAGGAAATGGATGTGCCTTTTATCTCTACCCTTTTTGTTTGTTGTCCACAGCATATACTGGAAAACTTTCATCGAAATTTCGACTTCAGACAGCAATTCGCACAGACGAAAGAGTACGTTTTATGGATGAAATTATTTCCGGCGTTCAGGTAGTTAATATAATTTTTATTTCATTGATAATAACAAAAAAATTGGTTCTGAATTGCATGTAAGTTTCATTAGTCATACTAATATTTGCATGATTCATTAAGCTTTCTCTTCTCTTAGAATTTTATGGCACAAAATATTTAAAACGATTAAAATTTAATTCTAAATCTATATGTTCTATATGTACATAGTACTGTGAAAATTTTTAGAACCACTCTATTTTTTCGGGTACTTATAGTTTTCCAAAGCATGCCTTTCTTATGTTGGACAAAGGGCAGGAAATCAATGGAAAAAGACACTTTAAGGATTATTTTAGTCCTGCATCAATTTTCCTCTTCTGTCGAACCTATAGAAAAAGTATGTTTCAGAAACTATAAAAGTTCCCGAAATATTTAAGTGGCCCTAAAAAGTTACACATTACTTTATGCATGTACAGTACATGCCTGATTTTGTGGAAACGATTTCTTATAAATATTTATATTTCTAGCATTTTGATATAAAGTCTCTATATATGTTTATAATTTTTATTCTTTATTTGAAATTCAATCATATGCTATGTAATATATGCTAGCATGCAAGTACTTGACGCACAATATTAAAATTACTTCTTTTTCAAAATAAATAAGTGACGGGCATGCTTTAAAAGCATTCCGAAGGAAGCAAATCCGAAAAATGCATATATGTATGTATGTATAAAATCTACTGGCTTCTTGAATTCAAGGCAACTTCATTATTATTTTCATATATAGGTATTGATTTGTATTTTTTTTTCTCAAGTGTACACTACCTTTTCGGTGGAAAATTTGGGACCATTTTTGGTTTTTTGCATGTTTCTACAATATATCTAGCAAAAATTTGCTACTACTTTCATATATGCGGTACAACCAAAAGATAAGCTTCTAGTTTAGGCTAAAGCCACAAATTGGTGGAAAAAATGATATTTAATGTTCCCGGTTAGTACAAGTTTAATTTTCATCAGAATTAAGTAGGAGAAATCGTTCGTTTTGCACGGCATTTAATCGGAGTTTTCGAGCCTGGCTTGGTAGCTCGAGAACAGGGAAAGATAAGAATTTCGTATAAACAAATACGTAATAGCCAAATTACTACGTTAAACATATTATCAAATACTTTCTATGGTAAAAATCTATAACCATAAAATATAATAATAAATAAGCAGGTGACACACACAAAGTATTCTTGATAAAAACCTCTTGATACACTAACCTAGAAATTTCCAAAATCATCTCAAGGAATTTTTTGATTTATCAAACAACGCTCGAACAAACTCTTCATTAAAAGGTACGAAATCAAATGAGGTCATTTTTGTTAAAATTGCTTTATCTTATCTACAATATTTTAATCTAAGCACCATTCAAAAGATCAAACACAACAAATTGCCTTTTCAAGGCTTTTTTGGGACACACACTTCACTTCATTTTAGCAGTGGATTCTGGTTTGTAGCCATTTTATTATTTGACCTTAGGTACACGCACATACATATTAAAATGTTTGGGATATTTTTTACTAGTCTTATTTTATCTTTATATAAACTCACAGCGATTCAAAACGATTTTGTAAAATGTTTTTAATTAGTAAAGTTGAAAAATAGTACGTACGCCTTACAAAAGTTTGTACAACTAATTAAGGATATCCAAACATTATTTTTAAACATTCGACATTTTTAAACGTGAAACAAACAATAATACGCAGTCGGAGGCTAATTAAAATTACAAAATTTTAATGGTAAATTAGAAATAGATTATAAATAAAATATTTTATTATTTAAAATGATATTTATTGATTATATGAGATTATTTACAATATGTTCGACTCTATATTCGTGCTTAACATTCGTAAATTTTCACGGGCAATAGTTTCCTGACTGTTTCTTTTTTTCGTGAAGAGGCTCATAACTCTTCTAAATGAACGTTATACTAAATAGAACGTCAGGAAAGCAATCAACACCTTCTGCACAGTGACCTATAATGCAGGATATCAGATTAGTATCCGTTTTTAAAACTAGATTTTGTGGTATCCTTATTAAAATTTGTTTGGATAATTCAATAGTCTACTTCTGTATTAATATGGCTTAATTTGATTTTGTGAGTCTACCTACTTGCAAAGTTCCAATACTCAATCGAGAACAACCAACCGTTTTGCAATTTTGAAGGATTTTGGATTTTTGGCGTTCTTCTCTCCCCAAGTTTTATTTGTATGTAGATATTTTTAGTTTTGATTAAATTTAGTTGATATCCTTTTAGCTTCAAATTGGTTTCGTGCTTGCCAGTATCAAAATCGTTACAAAAAAAAGTTAAAATATGTATTTTGCCGCTCAAACAAACCAGAATCCCCGTTCATATTTTAAAAGTATTTTAAATGTTTGACAATTTTTTTATATTTAGGGTACATTCATCAGAGGAGACCGATATTGTCTCAAAGTCTGAAGGCTTATACTATGGATTAGCTATGATTGGGCTTATGGTAATTAGGTTGTTCTCCATGAGTCAGCTTGCCCTCTACAACTGGCATACCGGAATGCAGATGAGAGTTGCATCGTGTAGTCTTATATACCGAAAATCTCTACGTCTTTCACACACAGCCCTGGGGGATACTGCTCCCTCAAAAATTGTTAATCTACTATCAAATGATGTCGCAAGATTTGATTTTGTCCCTTTCTTTTTCCATATTATGTGGCTAGGTCCGCTTTCTACAATCATAATAGGCATTATTCTCTGGTACCAAATTCGTTGGGCAGCACTTATCGGAGTTATTGTTGTTTTTACTGTAGTGCCAATTCAATGTATGTATTTTTTTACCATCAACCTTATTTACTCTTCAGTTATTTATGGTTCTGTTTAGCTTATACTGGAAAATTGTCATCCATTTTTCGACTTAAAACTGCTATTAGAGCAGACGAGCGAATAAGGTTCATGGAGGAGATTATTTGCGGTATTCAGGTAACCTTGCAAAGAATTCATTTCTGCAAAAAACTGCTTTATTGCCCTGTTACTGTTCATTTTAAAAGAGCTTTTACTGTAATAGATTCATTTGTGTAATAATTTCACTATTAACTTTGTTACTATTTTACAAGAAAAGAAACGTTTAAAGAATACAAATCTTTGGCAGCTAAGTATATTAAAAAATCCATCGCGTTTCATGCATATCTTGTTTGGAAACACTTTTAAAGCTGAATTGAGTTTTTTGAAGTGAGATATTTCCAAACAGGATGTAAAGATTTTACATTTACTTTTATAAATTGGTTGAAATACTTATAAATGGAAACCACTCATATACATATAACATATAAATAGACCGCTCACCTCAATGATTTCCAGTAAAAGTATTATATATAATGCAATTTGTATCCCATATTTTTCGCACGACGTAATGTGTGTTTCCACATTCTAATTTATTTTTAATGATTTTGCACATTTGACTTTACAAACCACTTTTTATTTATGGAAATATATTAAAATTACCCTTCAAATGTTTAAATTTTACCCTTCCCGCTTTGAAATGTTTATTCAGGGTTCCAAATCGCATCACAAGAACAATTTAGTCCTTTTCCATATTAACTAATTAACATTTATATATCTATGAAAATATTCGAATTTTAGGACCGTATTAAATTTGATCTGTTTCTTCTTGATGTAGTATCATTCATTCAACTTCTAAGAAGATTTTTATGAAATTCATTACAAAACAGATTATTAAATAGAAATGAGGCCGGATGTAGGGCTATGTGCAATTGGGTAGGTGGTCCACTGCTGCCATAATTACAGATGCTGCACTCTTCGAACCAAAAAAAAAAAAAATATTACTCAAGAGGGATAATTAAGAATTATCAAAAACTATTAACTAATAATATTAATAAATGACGGTTTGTTGAAAAATCGTCTTCTAGCTTCATATGTAGATATCTTTGATTTGAGCACATAGACCAATAATTTAGTTAAAAGTGTACATACAAAGCAAAAAAATTTTAAATAGCACAATCTACGAAAATATTCAGTGAGCTGGACTTTTGTATAGATCTTCATTAGCATATAATAAACAAATCGATATTGATAAAGTCCACGTTGCGAGATATTCAACGCAAAACTTGCGAAAATTTGTTCTGTTCTGATAGAGGTTAGTATGAAAATTTTAGATCCTAAAATTGTCTACGAAAAATGTTATATACGTTTTTTGGCTTTAAATATACTTTTTGATCTGCTTTTCAGTCTAAATATATTTTTCAGCCAGATTCCGGAAAGGAACAGATTTAGTTTGAAGTTTGAAGTCTCCTCATGGTCAGCGCTATTCATTTGTTTAGGTGTTTATATATAGAGCACTTGCAATTCAGAACATGTCTTTGTCTTATACATATTTTGTATTAGTTATTTGGATATCTTAGATTTACAAGATATTTTCGGTTTAGAGGTTTAATAGTTTATTGCCTGCATTTACATTAATTTGCTTAAAGTTCTCTATTTTGATAGATACATACATAGATGAATATATCATAGATGGCTGATTAATCCCAAATGATCCACTTTATGTATAAATAAAATATATGAAGGCTTTTTTCATTTGTTATTGTTTTTCATTAAATCCAAATCCAAAATTGGTTGGCAAATGTTTTTGTCCATATTTAATGTAATTAATGTAGTGAGTAAAATTGTTGTGATATTTAATTTAATTAATGTAGTGAGTAAAATTGTGGTGTCTATCACTCTGCTTTAATTTTTAAGTTAATAAAAAACATTTGACAAATTTTTCTAATTGCTTAACCATTTTCAATTCATTTTATCGAATTAAGTTAGACATATTGTGGTTGTTGTTTCATCTCGTTAAAATTGGAATTTCAGGTGATAAAAATGTATGCTTGGGAAGTACCTTTCTCAAAATTAATCACTCTTGCTCGTCAACTGGAATTAAAAGTTGTGAAAAAGAACTCATATGTTCGTGCCCTTTATATGACCTTCAACATGTTCACAACTAGGGCGGCTATGTTTTGTACAATGATGACAATGGCTCTTACTAATGATGAGATTACCGCTGCCAGAATCTTCGTAATTTCATCATATTTTAATGCGATCGCATGGACAATGTCTCAAATGTTCGTGCGAGGTGTTGCAGAGATCGCAGAAGCCCTAGTCGCTTTCAAACGGTTGCAAAATTTCCTGGAGTATGAGGAGAAAAGTATTGAATCAAATCGTAATGTAAAGGAGAAATTTTTGAATGAATTCGGTAAAAACGAAATCAAAAAATCAATCGAGAGCCTAGATATACCAAGAGATGTGATGGTATCAATGAAGAACGTTACAGCTCGATGGGATATGTACGAAGGTCCTCAGACTCGAGATAAGGTTCCAAAGACAGACAACCTGGGTAATTTGGAAGCTAAAATAAATGGTTTTGACGAAATATATAGTCCACCCACATTGAATCACTTTACTGCCGACTTTAAAAAGGGCAAATTAGTTGGAATTGTAGGTCCTGTCGGTGCAGGGAAATCTTCTCTGCTGCAAGTGATTTTAGAAGAATTACCAATTTTGAGTGGTAATTTGCATGTTCAGGGTAAGCTTTCTTACGCATGCCAGGAGCCTTGGGTTTTTGCGGCTTCGGTGCGACAAAATATTTTATTCGGAGAAGAGATGGCCAATCGGCGGTATGATGCTGTTGTGAAATCCTGTGCCTTAGTTAAGGACTTTGAACAATTCTCTGACGGAGACAAAACGATTATTGGGGAGAAAGGAGCTTCGTTATCCGGTGGACAAAAGGCAAGAATAAGGTAAACTACAACAAGTTTAAGTTAGGTCGCTTAAATTGGCAACACATACTATATATCTGTGCACTCTATAAAATAAATATATAATTAAAAAAAAATCAAAAAAAAGGTTTCACATAAAGTGTAGGGGAAGAGTGGCATGAAAGAGCCAGTTTTAAAAAAGGCTCAAAAATATCAGTAAGGATTGAAAAAATAATTTTTTTTCAAAGATAAAATTATTATTTCAATATTACTGAACAAAGTTTTAGAGATGAAATTACGAAAATTAACAAGATAAATAGTTTTTCATCGATTTTAAAAAAAATTAAAATTCGGCTCTTTCATAACACATAGGCTTTGAAGGAGCCACCAAAAGTCATGACAGTGTTTAGATCAAATTTAATAACATATAACATATTAATAGTGATTGTAACGAGATATTTTTGTAGGGGAGAAGGGTCGATATGGACCCCCTAACAAAATGCTTACAACCTGATAATAATTAAAAAGTTTAGGAGGTTCATTTTGCTCTCAATCATTGTTAGATATCAAAAGTATTAGGAGGCCCATATTGCCCTCTCGCTCTCTCCCCTATATTCAAATACAGTGGCTCTTTCAAAGCATTTCATATCAAGAACAATTATTCCAAAAATCAGTTTAAAATAAAAACGCTTACCTAACAAAATATATATCGTTGGAAAACTTAAAATTTATGCAACATTACAGCATAATCATTTGTTCATTAGTTGTTGGCATTTGAATTTAGGAACTAAATAAAACAACATTAAAAAGTTATTTTTTGGATCCAAAATCTTTTAAATGTTGTACCAACGCGAGTTGTAGACAAATAATGGTCAAATTTTCATGAACCATCAGTGATCAGTAGTGCTAACTAAAAAAAAGTACATGCACAACATTTAATTGGTAGTTGTCATGCAAATGAAAATGGCTCTTTCAAAACATGGCTCTTTCATGCCACTCTTCCCGTAGCATTTTCCTGGAATATAATTTTGAAACGTTTGAAATTAATGACTCCGAGAGCATGAGGGTTGTTCTTATCTTATATTTACAACATTTCAAACTTAAAATCTTGAAAACTTTTTATTTAATTGTCAACACAAAAAATAGTTCTGAAATCTTTGTTAAAATTAATAATATTAAAATAAAATTAATAATATTAAAATCGGCGAATTTTTATAAGACACTGTTTTATATGCAAAACCATAGTAAAGACCTATGTATTAAAGAAATATAAAGTTGCGTTCCACAGAACCTTGATTAAAAAAAAATATGATCTTTTACATGTTTGCCAATTTTTAAGCGTTTTCGGTGTATGCAGCCTATTAAGGTCCACTAATGTTAAAGTTTTTATATAAATTTGATAACAGTTTGGCTCGTGCTATTTATCGGGAGGCAGACGTGTACCTCTTGGACGATCCTTTGAGTGCTGTGGATGCTCATGTTGGCCGACATTTGTTTGATGAAGTAATTGGCCCTCGTGGACGTTTAGCGAACGCAACTAGAATTCTTGTTACACATCAAGTTCACTTTTTAAAGGAGGCCGATTGGGTTATTGTTCTCAATGATGTAACATATTTTTGTATATCTAAAAATTGTATAATAAATTTTGTTTTATTTTAGGGAAAAATTGAAGCTCAAGGACATCCAAAAGATCTCTCAAAGAGTGGTATAGATTTTGCTAAAATGCTTGAAACTGAAGAAAAAGAAGATGCAGATGGTCCAACGCGAAGAGGCAGTAGTAGAAGTCGTACTAGTTCGAAAGGCTCTGTTTCGTCTTTGGCATCTATTATAAGTGGATCTGATAACGGAGATGAGATAGATGAAAAAGAATCTCCAGAAGCACCACAAGATTTAGAAAAATCCTCAAAGGGTGTAGTGAAAGGATCACTTCTAGGAAGATATTTGATGTCAGGGGGCAACTACTTTATAGTAGCATGTATTTTTCTGCTATTCATTCTGACACAATTTGCTGTAAGTACGGCTGACTACTGGGTGTCCTTCTGGACAAAACAAGAGGAGTTGAGAGTTTATTATGAAGAAAAAAACTCTACGATTAGCGATGTAAAGACGAACGAGACTTTGGGTATAGATTTATACCCAAATATAACAACGGATTTAAATGAATCATATTACGAAACTCCTTTTATTCTAAGTACAAGCACTTGCATGATCATTCACGGGTCTATTATTTTGGGAATATTTTCCATCGGCATATTTCGATCAATAGGATTCTATAACAATGCCATGAGAGCGTCACAAAAGCTTCACAACGGGATGTTCAAAGGAATTATATTGGTAAGATTTACTAATGTTTTTATGTACATATTTCGAAAATAACCAATATAGGGTAACTTTTGATATATAATTGCCTACATCTTAGTAATGCTCAGCAATTGGCATATGTATGTGTGCCATTTCGTATATACGTTTTTAAATAACAGCTTAAATAGTAAAAAATTAATAAATATACAAATTATAAATAACAATCGGAAATTTTCCAGCTCTAACTACTAATTTTTACAATATGTAAATATATCAACATTTTAGTTTTATTTTTCAAACTACATTGACTTCTTAAATAAAAGTTTTTTTGCCTTACTTAGAACAAGGGGCTATAAAATAGAAAGGAAAACAGTGAGCATATAAAGAAAGAAATTTTGTTGTCAATTGAAGTTTATTATGGATGTTTGTCCAGTTTGGCAAATAAATTGTTCTCCACACATTAGAAAGATTACAACGAATTATGAAATATGGAATCACTCTGATGTCCGTCTGTCGGATTGTCTAATACAATCTTTTTTATTAGAGCCTATTTTATGTAAATAGCTGATAATTAGGATGAGGCTTGATTATGATGATGTCCTTTAACAGAAATAACAGAATGCAATTAATTAAAAAAATAAACCGACGAATATCACTTGTAATTGTACTTATTCTTTGCCGGGAACATTTCCTTAAAGAGCAGCTTCGTGTGGCTCGGAGTGGTTCATATTTGTGCTTTTGGAAAGGAAATACAAAATTTTCAACTGGGTAGCTTATAAAATACTCGGCAGCGTTTAAAGTTACATTTATTTTTTTTATAAAGAAATAGTACCTACATCATTTTATTTAATATAACAATTTATATAATAAATTTGTATAGAAAGTTGAAGTCATAAATGTGTTCACAGAAATCTCTTAATTTAAAATTTCGTGATATTTCTGCCATCATCTCGAATAACTGAATTTTGATGTCACAATTAAAATTATCGATTTTGAAAAACTTTCGTATAACAATGGCATCCCTACATTTTATTCCTTGCCCGCGTCTGTCTCCCTATTCGAAAATTTCAACTTTATAGAGGCTTCAAGTCAAATAAAATTGTTAAAAATATCATTGTTTTTGAAAATTATGGGCTCAAATGTGAAATGTTGCTGTAAACGTTTATCTTCGCTAGAAAATTTAATATTCCCTTTTTAGTATAGAATTCTTATTTTCTATCATTTTTAGTCTATGTAGGCTTGTAAAATGTGCGTCCCATACATATTCCGATCATAGTTGTTATATACCCTGTAAATAAAAATAATTCATATTATATAATATTGTTAAAATTTTTGTAGGCACCCATGCGATTTTTTGATACGAACCCCTCTGGAAGGATTCTAAATCGTTTCTCAAAAGATACAGGTGCAATGGACGAAATGCTTCCAAAGGCAATGCTAGATGCTTCGCAAATCATTTTGAACATGATGGGATCCATTATAGTCGCATCCGTTGTGAAACCTATTTTCCTGATTCCAGTTGCTATCCTTGGCGGTCTATTCATAATTGTTCGAAAAATATATCTGAAGACTTCAAAAAATATTAAACGTCTTGAAGGAATGAGTAAGTCAGCAAATTAAGGAATGGAATATGATATAATTAATTTATGGGTTATATTTTCCAGCACGCTCACCAGTATTTACACATTTGGCAGCAACTCTATCTGGTTTATCAACTGTACGAGCTTTTGGTGCTCAAAAAGAGCTCATAAAAGAGTTTGATGCACACCAAGATTTGCACTCAGGAGCGTGGTACATGTTCATAAGTACATCTACTGCGTTTGGTCTTTCCCTTGACGTCATCTGCTTGGTGTTTATGGCCTGTGTGACCTTTTATTTTCTCCTGTTGGACCAAGGTTTGACTTAATCAGATTTTTATATAAATAAATCCAATATTGTTGTAAATATAATTTTAGATGCTACCGGGGACCAAGTGGGTTTAGCAATAACTCAAGCTATGGCTTTGACTGGTCTTCTCCAATGGGGCATTAGACAAAGCGCTGAAGTTGCAAATCAGCTTATGTCCGTCGAAAGAATGTTGGAGTATTGTGGATTAGAATCTGAAAAACAACCTGATAAACAAATTGATTTGCCAAAAACTTGGATTTCTGAAGGTAAAGTCGAATTTCGCAATGTTTTCTATCGCTATTATGAAGGAGCTGAGCCAGTTATTAAAGGAATTAATTTCTTAGTAAAGCCACAAGAAAAGGTAAGCACTTTCGTTATTACATACTTACTAATCCTTTACCGAGCCAAGATTTTCTTATCTAATCGTTTGGGTATATAATTTAAATATAAAAAAATCGTTATTTTTTGGCCCGGCTACGTTTCCCTGTAATTGAGAAATACTATTGTATAATTTCTATTTCCCTTCAGGTTGGAATTGTTGGCCGTACCGGTGCTGGAAAATCCTCCCTAATAGGAGCTATCTTCCGATTGGCTCAGGTTGAAGGCGAAATTTTAATAGACGATGTGAATACTGCTGATATACCATTAAATGTGCTTCGGACGAAAGTTTCAATAATACCACAGGATCCTGTTTTATTTTCGGGAACAATTCGAAGGTACATATATTTGCAAATGTACAGACTCAACTAATTTTTTTTTAAATATTTTCAATTTAGAAATCTAGATCCCTTTGAGGAATATCCAGATGCAGATCTTTGGAGATCGTTGGAAGCAGTAGAACTCAAAGACATTGCAAGTGGTCCTTTGGGACTCCAAACAGTAGTCATGGCGGGAGGAAGTAATTTCAGTGTAGGACAACGTCAGCTTGTATGTTTGGCACGAGCCATTTTACGTAACAATAAAATCCTTGTTCTCGATGAAGCTACAGCCAATGTAGATCCATAGTAAGATCCGAATTTATTTTTTTATTCAAATTTATTCCAGTAGAAAACTTTAACTTTATGATTCTTGTCCATTCTAGTACGGACAGTCTAATCCAGACCACTATCAGGCAGAGGTTCTCTGCATGCACTGTTTTAACCATTGCCCATCGTCTTCACACTATAATGGATTCGGATAGGATCATTGTTATGAACTCTGGCATTGTTGACGAATTTGATACACCTTTTGAACTTCTGCAGAATAAACACGGAATCTTAAGAGATATGGTCAAAACTACAGGGCCATTAGAATCAGAAAGACTGCATCAACTTGCCAGAGATAAACATCAGTCTATTCAAAAGTTATCCTGAAGGCATAAACGCATGTGTTCAGTACAAACTTTTATTAGGATAACGTGATTGACTTAAATCTTCCAAAATCTACAAAAAGTATTGTATTTATAGAATTAATGGAATTAAGTGTAATATTTTTCTAACAATGTGTTTTTATTCCCAAGGGTTTTCACACGTCCCAAAAACATTTTTCCTTAAAATACGTCACACCCATACATACATATGTAAGTCCGAAACGACCCACAAGTGTCTAGAAGGTGTTGGGTCTCTAATTTTTTGAAATCAATGACAATCTTGTTTATTATACATATTTCGGCGGAAAGCAGAAGCGGAATCGTAACTAAATTGCGATAAAAATTTGTTTAAATCCTTCTCTAGTCATTTGAACAATTAGGTAATTTAGTTATAAATTTGATATCTTTTTATATTCTAAAGCTTATAACTAAGGTGAATACACGAAAATAAGTAAATTTATATTTATAGTTGATACATTTTTCGTTTTTGGTAAGATGAAGAAAATTAGTGAAGAAATAAAGCACCAATTGGAAAAAGATGAAAAGGTTTATTCTTTAACTTTAACTTTGGAATTGATACCGTAACCAGAAAAATTAAAAATTTATTGGACGTCATAATCCGATCCAAAAAGCTCGCATTACTACCGATGGATTTCAGGTGTTGCATTACCGAAGATAAAATGAGGTGTTAAACGGGAAGGAAGACGCATGGACCAAATGAGAGGAAAGGATAATTTGATTTTGCAACTAAAGCCAACTAATTGTTCAAATGATATATTTATGAAATATTCTTTCTACAGCTTGTTCCTTTCTAAAAATATGTATTCGGGTATAAAATCGAATGATGTGTATTTTGCTACTGGAAATGTATCTTTTTGATAGGGCATGCGATATCTAACAAATTTTTCTTATTTTATGCCTTATTTTTCGATGAAAGTAATACAAGAACTAAAGAAACTGATGTGTAATGCGGTGAATTAAATCAAATTTATGTATTTACAATTGTGTCCTTTTACTATAACTAAACTTATAAAAGGATTATAGCAAAAACTCATACGCGCTCTAATTACCATTTTTAATTTTATAAATTGTTATTGTAATAGCATTTCTATAAATGAGCAGTTTGTTGTTTGCTGGTGTCAACTAATACAAAATAATTACTCCTTTACATATATTTTTTATTTTATACTATAATTAAGAAGGAAAATACACGAACACGAAATAACTTGGCACCGAAAATTTTATTTCTACTTGCACCTATTTATAAAAATCTTCAACACGCTGTATTAACCAATTCGATCATTTCGCATTGATCGTCTGTATTCTGCTGCATATTGTTAGTAAACCTTTGAGGTAGAGTTGTTGATTCTGTTTTTAAAACATTTCGCAGGGAAGTACTGTCACCAACATTTCGATGTATACCGGACCTGTTATGTTTGCAAGACATATTACTACACCAATACCTTTGCAATATATTCTGAAACAAACAAGTAAATAGTATCATTCGAAATAGTAAAGATTGCTTTACGATTTGTGCATTACCTTAAATCCTAGACGAAATTTTTTATTCATAAACACGTACAAAATTGGATTGATGCATGAATTAGATGCTCCTAGCCATTGCGCTACTGGCAGAAGCATGTCGATGGCATTTTGAAGATTGCGATTGTATAATATAAAATCGCTGAATTTTACTACACAAAACAGAACGTAGAGAGGCATCCAGGAAAATGCAAACGTGATGACCACCACAAGAACCATTTTGATAACCTAAAGTTTTTTTACAATTTAAAATATTATAAAATAAAAACATTATACCTTCACTCTGCTCCTTTGTATTGCATCGTAATTGTTACTTCTTGGTATCCGCTCCCCTGGGACATTGCGATTGACGACATTTCTCCATATAATAAGGTAACAAATTGAGATAACAAAAAGTGGTACAAGATAACAAACGATCAGGTTAACAATTATAAAAAATATATTTTCTGTTTCTCTAGATGGCCACAATTCTAGACATATCTGAAAGAAACTTCATTGAATTTTTAGTATCTTGACCGTTTTCCGATTTTACCTCAAATCTGTTAGTAGAATTGCCAAGTGGTTCTATAGTGAAAACAAACAGCCACGGAAGGTTTATGAAGAGCGCAAAAAGCCATATAAATATGACTATGATTTTATATTGCCTACTGGACATTGTTCCCGAAAGAGGGAATGCTATCGCTATACACCGCTCAATTGAGATAGCCATAAGAAAATTTACCGAAGCGGAGACTGAGACACCCTGGAAATAAGCAACTGCTTTGCAGAAAAATAGTCCAAGTGTCCAAGCTGGAAAAATTAAAATTAATTTAGTCACATATTTAAGAAAATATCAAATTATAAAATAAAATTAAAAATTACAAATCTAACTATCTTCCACTAGTGTATGTTGTCATGAGATAGCGTACCTATATTATGAAGAAATAGTCGGGGAATGGAAGGCAAATATTGGTATCAGTTAAAAACCTTTTTTTTAATGGCTAGTACATAAAAACATTGCATTAGAACTATTTTTATCTTTCCTAAAAAAATTTAACTTACCCTGTTTTTTTTCGCGTTTCTACTATTGCTGACTGACTGTATTGACATTTTTCATTTAAAGGCTTATTCTTATTTCATAGACTATTTAAAACAAGTTTTATTTGCCTGTTCATCTACATGATAAATTCTATCATACATATACATATATAAAATCAGGATATCTGAAACTGTTACCAATTAAGAGCGCAAGCTCCTGAAGTATAAGGTCTGCTAGAAGTGTAAAATAAACTAAGAACTAAATTTATTTTTGGGTGTCCCTTTCACGTTAACATAAAAATGTTTAAACACAATAAACACTTTTGAAGGTTTTTGCCAAAAATCAAAGTGTAAGTCGTACTCCATTAGGCAACCTACGGTATACTATTTTGTCCTATGACGGATGGATACGATTGAGTGCGTCTTTTCTCAACGAGTTTTTATGCTCTGCAGAGTATACACATTTTTCATTTTTTAAAATGAGTTATTTACTTCCACGTAAATAGAGCAGAACAGATTGTTATTATATATTATTTTTATTCCCCAAAATATTCTTAAGCGTGCATTATTAACCTTTTAAACTGTAAGATATCGATTGATATTACCATCAACCCTCAGCACGACAAGGCTCATTAGGGATGTAAGGACTGGAACAAAATAGGGAGAACATTTGCATATGAAGTACCAAAGGTAAATTGAATTGGATGCCGAAATTAAACTCAAAACACCTCAAGATTGACATGCTCTCGATGCCTAAATTGCTTGTCAACTTTAAACTTTTTTTTTGTTTTTGTTTTTGATAGTCGTAATCCCTTACCTGTGTATAGATTAGCTGCCAAGGTGAATGGTAGGCACAGCAAGTTGACTAGAAGATCGGCAACAGCTAAATTTGCTATGAACTGATTTGTTAGTGAATTCATTTTGGTCGTTTTCACAACAACGATGACCATGATATTGCCCAAAATGCCCAAAACAATTACACTGATGTAAGAAGCGCTGAAAAGATAATTTGAATTGGTAATTTGGGGAAACAGTCCCTTTTTTGAAACTTAAATTTAAGGTATGGAAAAAAAAAATATAAACCGAAACAGGGGTGAATTTAACTTTAATTGGCGGCAAACTGGTATGCTAAACTTTGTTGTTTGCGGAACTCATCTTTAAACTTTATTAATCTTTTTTTATAGCTTGCAAATATTGTTTTAGGAATACTTTTCAAATACATAAATGTACTTAGGACAGACAGTACTTCTTAAAATATACGACGGCAACGGTCTCAGGTCGCGTCATTGTGGACAAAATCAATAATTTATGAACCATGAGAGATAATTGAATTAAATTATTTACACTTAGAACGAAAGTAACTTAATATTTATTCATAAAACATATCATCATCATATAGCTAAAAATAAAACTATTCGTCTGTAATGTAGCTCTTTTGCTCCTTTGAAAAAACATTTTATTGAAGAACTTTGTGTAGTATTTTCACAAATTTTTTCCCACAAATTATCCAAATGTTTCTATGATTTTTAAAGATACATTAAAAAAATAATATTAATTAAAGCAAAACCCTATATTCGTCCCACTCCCAAAAAATTTTCCAACAGCCAGAATCGTCTGGCATTTCTGTAGATTTTAGTTTTATTAAAGTACTAGCGGCCGGCGTTGCTGCAATCATCTAATTAATTCCCGCCCAATATATAAATCCATTATCAGGCAGGCAATAATTAACTATACGGAACCACCTTAAAGGTGATCGTCACGTCATCGATAGCCGGACGCTGGGGCTTATCATTAGCGCAGACAATGGCGGCAATTAAAACAATCAACACGACCATGTAATTTTGCGATATTGTGCAAATAGCTCGACAACAGAAGCTGGCCACTACATAAAATAAAATGCACTAAGAAAAAAACAAAAAAATAAAAAAAAGGAGTGGAACGCACTCAGGTGCTATTTTGTACCTTAAGGCACCATCTCGCAAAGTCTCACAGTCTGGAGGATGAAATTTGGCACACCGTGTCAGGTGGATATACCTCTCATCCGGGCTCTAATTAACCTGCTGGCATCCTCGTTGAGTTGTTAAAGGACGATGACGACGTCAGCAGGAAACACTTATCATCGTCCAATTTGAATTTCGTTTTTTTTTCCGCGCTTCTTAATTTTACAGAAAAATGTGCGAATTTGAGGCGCTAATTGATGCCACCGACCTCGACGATCTCTTGGAGGTTGAGGTTAAGGTTAATTTATGACGGAATTTCGCACTTTGCCGTGCTATAACTTGCCATTGTTCTCCCTCCCTGGCTTTTAACTTGTCGCAGGTTCAGGTGTATTAATTGGCTGGATTCTTGGGATGAAATTCGATACCGGCTCTATTAATAAGTCCATTTCATTTCATGCTAATGGCTGATCTCACAGCCAGGGGGTGATGCAGCAACAATTTTCACACAAAAGAATTTCGTTTGATAAATTCAATAAGGAAATGGATTGATAAAATTTGAAAAAATGATTAAATTTTATTGTGATAATGAAACAAACATTTATATTATATATAATATATATATTTATATTTACTATCGATTCTTTATGAAAATAATGTTTTTACAAGTTTTTACAAATGTGAATATTAGAAATCCTAGAAAATTGGTGGGTATATAAGATAAAATTTAATACATTATAAATAAGAAGGATCACTAAATCTCCCGAAATTTGGTTTGTTTCACCAAAATCAACATAATTATCAAATTATTTATTTTAATTTATTTTTTTTTGTATGGGTTCAAACCCGGTAACTAGAATTTTCATCATCACTACTTTCCACGTAAAGATGGTAGTTTAAAAACTCGGGGAAAGTAAAGATTTCATTGGCATCCGTTTCCATGTCCTTTTCTGCTGCTTTTGATCTACCGAATACCTTGGACCTACCAACTTTTATCTTAAATTTTAAGACCTTTCCCCCAAAACGTTGGCGATTTCTTTCGTATAACCTCCGATACATGTTCGTATCAGGCGCCATCCTTCTATCTCTGCTCATGCTCACAGGTACGAAGATCTCCTTAAATTTTCGCATACGGACTAAATCGATTAAAGCGTTTTCCAAATCTCTTCCATCACTTTGACTCGTTTTCGACATAATCGTATCCACTACCACCTGGTGAATTTCGAGTTTATCATACAGCAAATATTTCAAAAGCATAAAGTACCTTATTTCTGCGTGGGAGCAGAAATTTAACAATTCCTCCCAAAATAACATATGTTACCCAAAATGGGTTACAAAGTTTGAAGACAGACATTTTGGCAAATTTTACTATTAAATTCGTCAAGTAAATAAAAATAAAAATAATCTTCCAAAATTGGCACGTCACAAAAAACAATTTCTCATTTAAGAAAATTTAATATGACACTTTTAAAAACGTTTGCTTCGGTTATTTCCAGAGAATCACAAAAGCCAACTGATCCACTGAAATTAAGATTTTATGAAGGCGGTTAAAGTTTAAGGTATCGCAATTCGCATCATATCTTCAGCTAGAAATTTTTAAATTAAAAAAATTGCACTCTTTTTTCAGAATTAAAGTGTGATCAATCCGCCTCCAAAGAATTATTTGAAAAACTAGGAGACATATTTTTTTAATTTTATCTGTGTCTGTGATCGTTAGAACGAGTTTTACTGATTTTTTATATAACTAATAGAAAAAAAGTTTTAGGTAATTTACGGACGTATTTAAAATATATACTTTAAAATAAAGAATTGAAATTTTACATAATCAATCAGTCCGTTATGATAACTTAATAATAATAATAATTTTCACAACATCATCTTCCAATCATCTGCATCTTATACACACATATGTACATATATTAAACTAAAATATAATCAAGAGCACGATTTCGAAAATGTTATTTGGGTCGTTCCAAGTTTAGTAACTAAATTTGTGTAGGTCAGTTTTCCACAATGCAAAATTAAAGTTCATTAAATTCTCTCATTGGTTACTCGATTTCAATAATTAGGTAGGTGCTTTAAAGATGAGCCGTGGAGCCGAAAAAAAACGTTTTGTTAGGAAATCGTTTAGCGAAACTATTTATTATGTAATAGTCTTGGGTTTTTGTCAAAAAAATATTTTTTCCCAACTTAAATATTACTATGAATACAGTTTCGGCTATGTCTACTTACTAATATTCAAGATGTATGAAGTTCCAATTCGAGCACTTAAAATAGCAGTCCTACTATGTATACACAATTGTAAATCGAGAATTTTAAATAAAAATTGAATTGAAATTGAATTGAATTTATTATGTAAATTCAATTCATCACCTGTATGAGCTTCCAAAAGATAAATTTGTTGTTAATATTGTAACAATCCCCAAAACTTTTCCTTAAAAAATTTTTATCCGTTGCTATAAATTTACCAAGATACTCGTATATCAACATATCACCTTCCCCCAAAATATGTAGTACCAAACATTTAATATTTTCGTGCAAAGAATCGCAACCCCTATTTTATATGTACTTACATATTTGTTTTTATTTATAATACTAGCTGACCCGTGCCCACTTCGCAGGGCGTCAAACATTTTTACTTGTGATGAAATTATCTTGTGTGGTTCTTAGTACTGAGTATTTAGGATTTATCGTGGTGAATAAATTTAGATATTTTCTCATTAAGTATAATTCATCCAAAGTTTAAAATGGAATTTAACAAGTATGTAAAAATTGACCGATGCGGTCAGTAGGAAACAGACATTTAAGCATTTAGCTTGAACGGCGACGGCATAGAGAGCAAGAAATCAAGTGGGCTTATTTTATGTGTGTAGGTAGACCTTGAGAGAATCCGAAACAGTTTCCTTGTACAGAAAACTAAATTCCCCATTAATGCATATGTGTAGTCCGTCTAATCAGAAGATGATCAGTACCAACCATTTGATAAGTGGCAACAAAGGAATTAAGGGAAGTGACATATTCGTAATCTAAAAAGAGAGCATCGACCAACTTTAATTCCTTAACCGTCCCTTAAAGGAGTAGGGTATTTGTTTACAAAAATAAACATATTTTAATGAACAGCAATGATAATTGTTTTTATTTATTTTAGGAAAGATAATAATAAATTAATAAATATGTATCATCACGCTACATAACTATGAGACTAGCAATTTCACAACTATGCGTAAATGCTTGGAGTAGCAAAATAAGAAACTGATAGTTCAACTTTATTTATTACTAAGATCCAAATCAACCCGATTGACAATTACGACAACCTAATTTAAAGTTGTGTAATGTATACAGAGTAGTTTTTTAGTATTTATTTATGTTAAATTAGAAGACCTGAATAAGTGATATATACCATTTCTATCGGATTTTGCCATATGCGAATTCAAACTGTTCAATCACGTCACGTTTTTGTTCTTCGCATTTTAGAAAATCTTAAAATTTCGTTTCAAAATAACAAATTCTTATACGAGATTGTAATATGTATAGCTCAAATAAAAGTTTGAAGCTTTACATATTATATTAAAACTCTGCACGTTTCAACACTTTTTGAAATATTCTGTGAATTGTTCATTTTTTCGTTAACCGCTTCCTTCACACAATTGCACTCTCATTAATTATTATTTTTATTATTTTATTATTTATTGTAAATTTAATATATAGGTGTATACAATACAATTAATTAATTTAGTGCTAGATAGAATCTACAATGCATTCACTCATCCATAATATTTTTGTATGGCCTAACCGAAAAAGAAAAATTTTAAAAATAATGATATTTATTTATGGGAGAAAAGAAATTAGAAAAAGCCCAATGAGAGTTAATTAATAAAAGGAAAACTATTCTTACAAACTAATTAAAACTTAAACTATCCTATCATCTACTAATTCCCCGATTTGGGGATTTCTGCACCATGTATGTATGTACTGTACATCTCTGGTAGAGTTTGTCAGGTTCGCTCTATTATGTAGGTCAGTGGTAGAGAAGTGCTATACGGTAGATTAAGAATCATTTTTAATATCTTGTTTTGTAATATCTGTAGTTTATTTATATGTGTCTTAGCACATTAGAACCAAATAGGAGCAGCATAGAGCATAAGGCTTGAAAAATAACTTTATAGATGAGTGAGTTTATTTTCCTGGTTTAACGTGGATCTTCTATTTATAAAAAAAAACTTATTCTCAATTACATTTAGCCTAAAAAGCTATAGAATGATGGTATTTCTTATTTATTTAGATAACGATTTAGGTTTTAGTATTATACTACGAATCCCTTTTCACGTTCCATTAATATTTGTTACCAATTTTCAAAAATATCCAAAATACGATTTATTTTATTTTTAACATTAAAAAATGTGATGTGATAGAAATAAAAGAATTCCAAATTAGTAATTAAAAATGTTTTATTAAGGCCAATATAGGATTTGGCGCACATTGATGCAATATGATACTATCCGATACTGCGACATTGATGCACAACACCACCTTATTAGTTGAAATATACTATAATATAATATTTAGGTATATTATAGCATAATTCAGCGCTATTTTTTAAATAAACAGGATGCATGCCTATTAGAGTAGATAAATCGGTGCTCTATCTCAAAGGACACTTGAAAGTCAATTTCAAAATCACTTATTTAAAAAAGGACAATATTTTCATGTCCCATTTCATTGTCCTATGTGAAGGCGGCATTAAGCGATTTTCGCTTGACACGTGAAATACAAAGTCTATGAGAGTATAACGTAAAGTGTTTTCAGTTTTATGTGATATACACCATTATCACCAACGTACGTTAAATGTTTCTATTAAACATAAAACTTTTCAAACATTTACATATTTTTTGAAACAGTATTATTTTTCATTTAATTGTTGTTTAAAAAAAAAAGTGACCAACAACAGTTGGACAGTTGTGAACACAAATACATTCCTATATTCTTGTTCCTACAATGTCTGATCAAAATCCGAGAGGTGGCATCAAACTTAATCTTCAATAGTTCTAAAAATTGAGAATGTTTCATTTTGGAATGCTGTAGTGAATTCTAAATATTAGTAATTTCGCATTGATATAAAATAATAAGTATTGAAATTTGTAATCAATTTTCATTACTTACATAAATACTGCCTCACTTATGTACTACAATTAAATAAAAACAATAAAATTGGTTCATGATTTAACAGTAAGATCAAGTTATCCCTTTAAAATTGATATTGGAATAATCTTGCAGAAATCGTTCCCCACCCACTTAACGTCATTTCTTGTAACATCCCCCAAGTAGATCTTTTCGAGCTCCTAGTTTGGGTAATTAATAAGTCAGAAAGTCAAAATCCATTAGATAAAGTGAAAGCTTTTATACAATTAATTAATTGTTTCATATAATTTCTCACGAATGAATGATGATTGTCAAGGTCGGGAGATGTTGAAATTGGAAGAAAGCCGTTGGAATGCTGCCGAATACTTCTGGTTTTCCATTGGGTATTATATTTGGAGTGAAGTAATTAATTTAAAGTGAAATGTACGTATATAGCGTGAATGGGACAGGCACTCAATTTCCAGTATATGCTTACAAGCGACGAGTGCGTATTACATACCTACATTTATCAAAAAAGATGGGAAGAACGTCTTCATGTTTCATTAGAATGCTAATATTTACAATGGTTTTCTTCTCCGTCGTTTAAGAATCTTATGTTTATAGTGTAGTTGTAATTGAAGTTATACATATATTTTAACCATATACATACATATGTTGTTAGCAGATATGAAACGTTTAAAAAACACTTATTTTTTAATAACTTATCTGCCTTTTAGCACTGAGGTTAGATAAACTAGGTACTCGCCTCTGTGATTTCCTATAGAAGCAGATGATGTGCAATTTTCTCTTTCACATTTAAATAGTGCGTAATCGAGATCGTATTAAAAATAAAACTCTTACCCACGTTTTATTAATGCAAAATTACTTTAATAAGTAAGAAATAACGAGCTCAAATTTGATTGAAAAAATCACAGAATATAAAGGCTATTGTGCCAACCAAATCAAATACACAAGGAAATACACCCCTCTTTTCAAATAAATTCATACGCAAAATTTTATTGATATCGATTAAGAAACGTGGAAGTTATCGTGCCCACAAAAACAGCATTTATGGGAAATAGTAGCTCCCCACTCTTTTGAAAATTATATTTATAACCCCCCATGATTCTTTAAAATGTCTTAATCAATATATTTTTTTCTATACCCCCTTCCTCCCTCAAATGCTTAAGAATCCTTGCAAGGACCTTGCAACATCAATGCAGAATGTTTCTGTGTAAAACTACTACCCAACATATGTATGTTAAGCAGGTCACAAGTTTTAAGTATTTTCGGGTCTCAAAGTTGAACTTTGATAAAATTTTGATAAAATTGAATGATGATTGATTAACTACTAGATATTAATGTTGCCTTTTCTTAAACTTTATTAAGTTTTTTTATATGTAAAGTCAACATCTACACCAGGGGATCTTGGTATACAATTTATATACAGTACTGAGTACTGTAAAAATTAGATATTAGGACCACTTCAATGTTTCGGAAAGTATTAATTTTCTGAAGCAGACTTTCTCTAGGCTCGACAGAGGTGGGAAATCAATGCAGGACTAAATTTAAATTTCAAAATTTCCTTTTCCATTGATGTTCCCCCCTCTGTCCAACTTAAAAAGGGCATGATTCGGAAAACTAAAGGTTCCCAACAATTTTGAGTAGTCCTAAAAATATACACAGTACTGTATAATACATATTATTTTAAAATATTTGCCGAAATATTCATCTGGATGTGACAAAATATTTTTAAAATTTAAGAAACCACGAAATTCCATATTTCACTCATATCTACTCTGCTCACAGAAATTGAGCTGTTAAATAATTAATTACTTTGGAATGCATTAACATAGCCATTACTATTACTAGTAATGGTTCAAAAAAATTGAATTATCATTAGAGTTACAGGTACTGGTACTTCACCATGATTTAAATCGTATTAGCATTATTTGATATTACGCGGAATTACTTCGCATTACTCCGAAAGAATAAATACCTTTTTCCTTTAGTTCGACTTATTTCAACTCCAAGAAGGCATGTACATCTATACTTTTGAAAAATTGCTACTGCTGAAAGCAACCAATTTAATCTAAATAATGCTGATTCCATAAATTGTGTTTTCTTTCAAAATCCGTTCCGGTTCTAGGTTTAGCAGGAAATTTTACACTGAATTGAAATTTATAAAGAATTAACCAATATCAGACATATTTTATTTCGCGTCAAAAACTTAATCCAAAAATTTATCTGGATCAAGGGTTTAAGATTGGATGAATAAATATAATATTATGGCAATTTGGTGAACATTTCACAAATTTTAAAATTTTGATATATACGTGAGTGTTTTTAAATTCACATCATTGCAAAATTTGATTTCTAACTTGAACCAGATAGAAAAATGATAAAAAAATTCACTTTCAAAGTTCGTTTTACTCTATTTTAAAACAATTTACGGAGACAATAGTGTTAAGGAAACATTTCAATGGATTAAATCTTTAGGCAGGTAACTCCCTTCAAACTGTTTAATTTACAAAGTTTTTTCAAGTAAATAATAATATAAAATATAAATGTGCAATATAACAATATCTCAGTGCTAAACAGTCTGTGCATTAAAACTTTGAAACTGCAAATTAATTGTTGTATATATTTACATATATTTACGATTTTAGTATTGATCATTTTGTAATTTTTCCGACGGGCTTTTTGTGAAATTCAGACACATTTTTTTTAAACCCATAGGAATTTTTTTTATTTAGTTAATTTTCATCAAAGATATTTATAAGGGTTTTCACGCTCTATTGTGTTCGTTGTATTGATGTAAAAGATGTAAACAACTCGGTTGCTATAGAAATTTCTATGAAAATATAATTTATTTTCGGAATTTCATTTGAAAGCGAAACAAGTTGTTTTCATTATTTTTTTCAAAAGAACAGAATTTTAAAGACGACATATACGGATTCTGTGCCCAAATTTTATGAAATATTCATATACAATATATACATACATATGTATGTATATATGTACATATAATGACCCAAAATAAGCCACAAATAAAACTAGCTTAATACATAGGCCTAAATTGGTAAACCTCCTTGAAACATGTAAATTGCTATGAAATTAGATTAGAAATGAAGAACGGATTACATAGATTATAAACCACTTGGCTTAATCCCTTTGCAGGGCTTTAAGATCGAATTGAAGCAAGAAATTAGGCTCTGTCCACGCCATACTTACCACAGCAGGCAAGTAATAAGATAACCATACCGCAAATCTTTGCCCTTTTCGAAGTACTCATCTGAATAAAAGTTATTTACTCTGCCGTTGGTCTCGTTGGCGTTGACTATCATGGCAATCTCCATTTGGGAACACTTCAATTGCCGAACTTATTGAACATCACTATTGAGTATTAGAAATTATTCGTTTAAAATCACTTGAACTGATTTTCCCCTGCTATGTGGAAACACGCATTTCACATCACAAAACGTAATCAAAACAGTTAAACGTAAATATTAAATAATAATTGAACAACCTTCGGAGCCGTTGGTAGTTCTCTCGTGCGTGGCGTGCTAAAGAATAGCCAAATTCCTTTCGAGAAGATCCACTGCTCTGCAGAATTCTGAACGATGTTTTTCTGTACACGAGTAAGTAGGGGCTTGGGGAAAGTGCGTAAAATCCTGCGTGTGCCGCCCACTCGCAGGGAAAATAGAAATAACAGAGTATGTCAAATAGCAATTCATTCTAATCAGAAACAAAGTAATGGCGGGCATTTTTGATATTTCGCCAGGTACTCTATGTAAAAAGCTACTTCATAAACAGAATTTCTTAACATTTTTAAAAAAAAGAAAAAAAATATCCACAAAGTGGAAGAATCACGAAGATCTGGATTGTTTGAATTTGAGAAGGTGTATGTAGACGAAATATTTAAATAATATTGATAACGTTCCATCCTGCCAGCAAATTACTTCCGGATTTCAGTGAGAAAAAGGGTATTTTCTTTTGATTTTCTGTTATTAGATTTAGCGTTTAGAATTTTTATTCTTGAACACCCAAAGAATTGTGTCAGGTAATTTCAGGGATGGTCGACTTTTTAACATACCTTCTAGGGAAGTACTTTCAAGGGCATTTTCGTGGGAAATTGTTCATATGGCCCTCTGTATTATAAGGATAAAATCCTGTGCACGCTCACGCTCAATCTTTAATATTCATAATGAAGAGGTCTCCGATAATCCACTGGAGGCGACTAAAGATGGCGTAATTACGTTAGATTAACGCTTCAAAGTGGGAACTCCAAGAAGAAGTGAGACATTACTGCAATTCCATGAAACGAATGATAAGAAATCTGAATTGCTAACGAGCTCATTGGAACTGATATTGATTCTTGCTTATGATGTGCCTACTGGCGGCTAACGATGATACCGGCATGCAAAAATGGCACGAATTGAGTTTAACAAATATGTATCTAGCCGTTAAATGGAGAGTAAGCAACATCACTCCGTTCGCAATCGAAAGCAAACTTAAAACAACACGTCAGAGACCTTTAATTTTACTTCTACAATTTAATTATTTCGAACTATGCAACTTTCTTAATTATCGTATTTAATTATAAAGTGAAGAGGCAAATTCGATGTAATAAAACCAAGGAGTGAAAATAACCATTATTTTGCATTTTCCAAATAATCCTATACTAATTACGAATAACAATTTAAATATATTGGTTATTGTTTAACTATTTTTTAAAAATGTATTTTTGATTATGATATAAAAGTTATCAACCAACTTTTATAATTCTCATCTATAATAAGAGTTATATTCCGACTTATGCTGGGATATCTTCCTTGGAGTTTTCAGAAAATTTATTGCTTGCTTTCAAATGTCTATTAGGCCTGTTTTGCCATTTTTGAGCTCAAGTTTGAAGTAATAGTTACAGTTTAAGTCAACCCAACAAAATCTTCGTTTAATTTGAGAAAAGTTAACTTGAAGTCGGTATGACAAGACTTTCAAGCTTGTTTAAAATTGTCGTAGATTCTGGATATAGTCATAGTATATAATTGTATCCGACATTCTGATTTTGGAAGATTCGTATAGACAAAAATTCCTTGGGCCTTATTCTCATTACGAAAGTAAACTGCATTTCATACGAAACTGAAATTCGAAACTAAATTGTATTCGTATTCTCTATAAAAAATATGTATGTTGATTTGGACCTGATTTTAATAAAACATATTCAATTATATTCAAGAAAAAACCCACTTTTATTTATATTTTATAACTGCTCGATAGCACATAATTTTTCGAATGAAAATCTAACAATATTGTAACAGTTTCGAGTAGAATTAATAATAAACCAATATTGTAATAGAGAATTCGAATATGACATTTTCGTTAGAAATTTTTACAATATCGTAATAGAGAATAAGGTCCCTTATTAATTAAAACAATAAGAAAACAAAACAGCAAAAGCAAAACAAAAATTAATTCTCCGAAAGTACTGTTTTATTAATTTCGATAAATCAGTCAAAAACATTTATGTACATATGTATATATGTATTACCAAACATCTGAAATTTGACATAGGATTGAAAAACATTGTATATATGAAGGAACACATTTATTGGACTTGTATGCTTAAATAAACTACAATTTTATATAAACAAACATTAAAATAAAATCAATGTAATGAAACATTTGTCAACAATGTCCAGATGCCAAATACTGGTTTACATTGTTCTTTTGTTCAAAATTAAACAAAAATAAAATAAAACTAAGCTTAAAATGATAAAAACACATCTACGCTAAGAATAATGGCATAAAGCGTAAAACTAATTAAGTAACGCATAATGTCCTTAGATTCATCGGTTATGGGCAACTAAGAGCTGCATTGTCGATATCTATCCGCATTGGCCTGGATTGTAGTTAAATAGCTTTCCATTTGGTTGTTTAAAGAAATTATCAACTGTTGCAAATCTTCTAATTTCTTTTCTTTCATATTATAGACATTGACCATACCTGAAAATTATAAAAAAATTTATTTATGTAAATACATATTTATATTTTACTAGCGTATCATTTAAAAACTAAGTGGAGTAGGTAAACAATTTACAGTGATTCTAAATAAGTGTTTGTATTTTGGAGTCACTGTTTTGAATTTTATAAAATTTAGTCACTAACTAATTTTTTCAAACTCTGAAAATCGATTTTCCAATTGATGGCATTTTCAACTAAAATTTTACTGCTTAATTAAAATATTCATAAAAGCAAACGACTAGAATTTATAATCTGGTTGGAAAAACACTGAAATTTAGTTGTTTTAAGGATATGAGTGAATGTGACGAATTGCATTTACTGCAATCCCGATGCTATTGGAAAATTTGGGTCAGGATTCAGACAAACCCTATGTACCCCACTTTTGTATAATATGATTATAATTTGAACTTTTATTTCTCATAGATCTTCTTACCTTTAAGCTCTTTTAACTTTCCATTCATATCAATTGTAAGTTTTGAAGCGCGCTGTCGAAGTTGCTGAGCCCTTTCCCGAGCTGTTTCGGATGTTTTAGCTTTATCGGTAAGGGAAACATTTGCCACTTGGAATTTATTTCTTAACTAATAACAGAAAAAAAATTATTCAATTATATTTACTCAATAATAACTCAATAAAAATACCTGAGAGGCAAGTTCATGAACATCACTAGCAGAATCTTTAACGTCATGAGCTTGTTTTGTAATATCTTTTGCGTCTATTTCATTTTGAGCAACACTCTTCTGCAATTGAGTGAGCTTCTTTACAAGTTGATCAACTACTTTAGTTATTATATTCGCTGGGGTTTCAGCGTCTTTTGTCTCAGAATCAATCTACAACAAGAAAATTATATATGTATGTATAAAATAATAAATAACATGCAAAAATTATTTTTCGGTAACCTTTTCTAAATCTTCTTTAGCCAAAGAAATATCAATATTCGCTTGACTTATTGCTGACGATGCTTTCGCTTGAGCAACATCTGCCGCATCTAGAGCTTGGATTACCGCATTTGCAGTGTCAAGGATTTCGTCAGCTTTTTTCCTAAAAAAAAAAAAAAAAATATTTTATATGATAAAAACGTGAAATGCGAAAAGAAAGAAGGATCTCACTTTGTCTCATTGGCCTGTAACCGAAGCTGTTCAACGCGATCTAGATCATATTGTGTATTGCGTATGATTGCTTCAACATTTTCCAGAGATGAAACACCCTCATTAATTTTATGGGCCAGATCATGAATTTCTTGTTTACGTAAATGCAGGTCCAGTTTTAAAGTCTTGTCAGCTAATTCCCTGATCTCTCCAGGGGATGCCGTATTATTATTTATAATATCAGCGAGATCTTTAATTAAATCATCTCCTTGTGAAATTAGCTCCTTTGTTCGATTCAAGTACCTTTCCGCATCATCGAAGGCCTCCTTTGCCTTTTGATAAGCATTCGTTGCTTTGGCTAGAGGTAGCGAACGAATCATACTATTAGCAGTTTCTTTCTTTTCTTGTATCGTTTGTTCTGTATTCTTGGCAATGGCCAATGCTTTGTCGGCTTTGGTTAAAGCTCCTTCTTCACAGGACACACCTCCGCAAGATCCACAGCCTGCTCCACCGCAAATGTTGTCGCAAGGGTTGGCTTTTCTACCACATATTTCGTTATTAAGATTGGGAATACTTGCAGTTAAATTGTCCAATTGATTTTTGTACTCGTCTATAGCATCATCATTGGTTTTTAACATTTCATCAAAACTATCCTTATTCCTTTCGACTAAAGTTTCAGTTCTCTTGCATTGTCGTTCAGCATTAGCACTATGTTCGGCTGCTTCTTTTCTAGTATTGGATAGTAAATCTACGCGATGTAGAGCTTCTTTTGTTAGATTAAGTGCTCCCCCAATATTCGCTTCTTGAAGTTGCGTAGCATTTTCTTTAAGTTGATTTGAAAGATCTTTAATTACATCGCTTTGATTTCTTAAAGATTCTAATTGCACAGAAGCCAAACTGATGTTTGTATAAATTTCTTGAAGTTTACCTTCAGAATTTTCAAGATTTTCTTGTGAGGTAAGATAGTACTTTCTTAATTCACCAACCCTTGCTTCCAAATTGACAATGTCGTGTTTACTAACAGTAGTATTATCAAGCAATTGCTGTATTTTGTTCAATTTATTTTCCATAGCTGTGAAATCTGCTGAATAGGCACCTGTGGCACCAACAGTTTTAATTCGTTTCGCCTTTTCGATAGTAGCCTTGGTTTCGTCTTCAAGATTTTTGAGAATAAGATCCCAATTATCAAAACATTCTCCACAAGGTGAACAATATGGAGATTCGCCAAGATATCCTCTGGCACACATATCACATTTGTATCCTCCTATTCCAGGCTTGCAAACGCACTGTCCTGTTTCTCTGTCGCATTGTGATTGCGCTGAACCGTGTGGATCACACTGGCACCCTATTTAGAATACATAAATAATTACTCTCTACCCACCAAATATTTACTAAGCACAAATGCGATAAAAAATTAAAAGTTCTAAATATTTCACATATCCACATTTTAATTAAAACCGAAGGGAAATCAGTTTAAACCACTGGCATTTCGTTTAAAACAAATAGCGTATTAAATAAAGTTGACGGCAGGTACATTATATATATATATATTTATATTTATATGTATATAGGAAAAAATAATTACCGCGGCACTCTACATTTGGATTTCCCCAAAAGTTCGCTTGACACTGGTTACATTGACGTCCTCCAAATCCTGGATTACAGTGGCACTGACCGTCATACTGGAAAAGAATATATTATTTTAAGAATTCTAATCTATTTTTTGTGACAGTTTTGTTAATCTATCTACTTCATGTGTTTTAGTAGTATCTGTTTAATTATTTTCAATTTTAAGAAGTATTACTTACAGGATTACATTGTTCAGATTCTGATCCAATTTTATCACAGTCACAAGGTTCACATCCCTCACCACTTGCAATTTTCCAATGATTTGGAATACATTCCTCACAACGAAGACCTTGTACATTTTTTAGGCAAGGACATTGACCACTGAAGCGATCACAGTACTGAATTGTACCATTTGTTCCCAAGACATCACACATGCATCCTGTTTAAAATATATTAGCAAATTCTTTACCGTAACTTCATTTTACTTACTTCGACAATTTTGTCGCAGAGCATCGCCATAAAATCCATCTCGGCAAAATTCACAATGGTCACCAGTTGTCTCATAAAGGCATTTTAGGCATTTACCAGTTTTACTATCGCAATTACCAACATCTCTCATTTCAACATTGTTGCTGCAATTGCAACGTTGGCAATGTCCACCTGGTACTTCAGGATTTCCATAATAATTGTCTGCGCATACATCGCAACGTGGGCCAGCATAGCCGTCCTTGCAATAACAAACCATATCATTGGTTCTGCGGTCCAACTGGCAAATATCGGCATGAGTATGACCAGAGGCAATTGTATCTGGACAGCGACATGGTCGGCAACCGATTTCACTTCCCAATAGAGGATCACCATAATATCCTTCTACGCATCTTTCGCAATTATCACCAGATGTATAATTCAAACAATTCTGACATTGTCCAGTTGTTGGATTGCACGATATTGCATGTCCATTACATTCGCACATTTGGCAATTAGGAAAATTCCAATAACCGAGTTGACATTGGTCACATTCCCGGCCGTAGGTGTTTGGACGACAATTGCATTGACCAGTCATAAGATCACAATTGTTGTCCTTCGATCCAATACTATTGCAATCACAAGCTAAAATTAAATTATGCCACTTATATAGTTTTCATAGATTTTGTGGGATACATACCTTTACATCCTTCAGGACCAAACCCATAAGTTCCAATGGAACATCGATCACATTGCCGACCAATCACATTTGGCTTACATTGGCAACTGCCTCCAAATGAGTTACACAAGTTGCTTAAAGAACCAGTGGGGTTGCAGTTGCAGGCTAAATATAATAATTTATTGCATTAATATGTAATTTAATATGAAAATTACGCCATACATGTAGCTCCATCATGAACGAGAATACTAACAGTGTTGTAGAGATCTTTACATTGAGGATGGGCGCTTACATCATAGTGTACTTTGTAGTAGGTATCATTGCATCCAAGCCTATTATAGTCCTTTCTTCTGTTTTCAGCAGGCGCTGATCCCGAAAATATTGAGGTCGCTTCTATGCGGGGTATCAATGATAGCTAGAAGAATATATAATTTGTTTTTTGAATTTATAAATTCGTATAAGTATTTATAATTTCCTAAAACATATTTATTTTTAATAGTTTAACACTTAACAACTACCGTTGACCAAAATTCGTCTAGTAAGAATTGGCCAAAGAGGATGTTTCTATTATATCCCTCGAAAAATCCATTAGACATTTAGAAAACCAACAATCAACTTAAAATCTTCGTGTCACGGACCATTTTTATATTTTTGTTGACCCAATTGGGAAACAATATACCGGAACTATGAAGTTTTTCATTTTCACTAAAATTACTATTTTGGTGTCTTATCAACTTTTGTCTTTATCTTACATAGTACACTTAATAAAATGAAATGTAGTGAATTATTATTGGTTATTTTTATTTGTATTCAAAAATAATTATGAACTCCTAATATTTTTTATTTGTTGGGAATGTTTCTATAGCTGACAATTTATGATTCAGAGTTGCATCTGCCTAAGCATTCATACTTCATCTATACTAAAAAAAATGTATTATCCAATTTTATCTTACAAAAAAAAAAATCGAAGCATGCTTTAACCTATTATAACACGCGAAAAGGATCAATTTAAAGAAAATGGAATATACACATATTTACATATATGTATGTAATTGGGATAAGAAAAAATCCCAAATCCGAGCCGAAAAAAGAAACCGGCATTGATTAGTGTAAAATGTATTTTTTGCTATTCCTGACTTATTTGATTTTTAGTTTTTAGTTCATATTAGTTCATTGACACAGATTTTGAAAGCAAAAGCAAAGAGTATACAAAAGCCCAAAAATTGTGTAAGCGAGAAATGATTCGAAAATTACTTTTATTTTTGAGGCCAATCACTGTAAATGGGGTAATTAAACTTTTACATTCGTGCATTTTATTAGTCCTATCCTTCATTCATAAAATCGATTAATAATAATTTTGTGTTTAAAGTCTTACCGAATCTATTAAAATTTGGGCGGCTGGATTGTTTTCGTTATGTCGATGGCGTTCGAAGTGCACGGTAAATTTGTATACTTTATTTTGTTGTAGGCATATATCTGGTAAAGCAACAACAGCCGTTTCATATTCAGGTAGAGTAAAAGGCACTTTTCTCTCCCTAGAAGGATGAGAATTGGCACATGGACCATCCGGATCATAGTCATCATTAGGTCGGACCACTGTTATATATGCGTCTTCCCAGTTGCCAGCGGTTTGAGTGTGATACCGCAATAAAACATCATATGGCATGGTTTTTGCCACCGAATCCACTGTAAACTGCAACTGAGTATTTTCTGGAACACGCGCAAATCCAGGTCCGGTCCAGTCTGGTACTGTTCCTGATGGATATGGATAAGGAACTATTGTGCAGTTCTAAAAAAAAAAAAACAGAAAATTGATTAAAAAAAGGCTTAAGTATTTAAAGTATCCCAAGATCTGTCGTAGTAATGTTACAAAAAATATCTTATAATCTGAAGACAACTTATGGCTTTATTATTTTAGGGTACAAATTCTTAATTACAATCGACACATTCGGATCGTGTATTTATAAATATCAAGAATCACGGATCATAAAACATCAAGTATTACAAATCTTGGAATAGACTTCAATAAAAAGTGAATTTTTATATAAAAGATGCCTAAATATAGTTATTTAAGTATTCTCTAAACACTGTTGGAAGACTAACACGCGATCAACTATCAAGGTAACTGCTAAAAAATTAGGAACTAGCGATTCTTTAAAAGATTTCTGTTATGGAAAAAGGTAAACGAGAATATACAATATACATATGTATACTCATTTTTATTATTCAAGATTCAGTTTGCAGTTGTTTAAATTAATGCTTTTTTATGAATATTGTCTGATCCTGTAAATGACAACAGAGTTGAGACTTGATATCTCTGCTATATGATTTCAGAATAAAAAGGATACATAAAATTTCATTTTGAGAAACTTATCTAAAAACGCACCTCAATTCATTGCATGAATATTATTCTATAATAAAATATTTTATTTTACTTCTACATTGTGTGACTCCGGAAATGATAAAAGAAAGAAGTTCTAGACTATAAATTCTAAAAGTATGTTAGATAAATTAATCAGCCGTTTTCAAATTCGAATAAATGGAAAACAAGGTAAAATTTGTTATATGTATAAACACTTACAGCATATTGTGTGAATGAAAAACATTCTGTTACTTCAGGGACCTCAGCTTCAATGACAGTATGCAATGGAGGTATATAGTAATTTTGGCGAGGTGTTTCACAGGTTCTTCCAGTCATATGTGTTCGGCATCTGCACTGTCCAGTGATGACATCGCAGTAATTATCCAAAGATCCACCAGGATGGCAATTGCATGGTCGGCATCCGTCCTTATCATCCGACAAGCCATACGTAGACGGTAAGCACTGATTGCAATCCTTTCCAGTCACCAAACGTTTACAAGTACATTCTCCAGTATACATATTACAACCAGAATTATCGATTGTTCCCAATGTATTACATGTGCAATTTTGGCATCCCTCTGGATTCCTTATGTCCAAATTCCAAAATCCATCTTTACACATATCGCAACGTCGCCCTCTTACATTACTCTTACAGTGACATGCTCCCGCTTCAATTCCATTATCGTCATCACTTACAGAGTCACAGATTCCTTCATCCAGAGAACCATTTGGATCGCAGTCACAGGCTAAAAATGATTGTTATGGTCATTTAGTGGCAAAAAATTAATGAATTAAGTAATGCTTACCTTTACACACATAAGGACTTTGAATATCTTCAATTGGATCTCGGTAGAAAAATGGAATGCACTCTTCGCAGTGTTGCCCTTGAGTGTTATGCTGACAATTATCGCATACACCTCCGCTTATCCTCCCTGAATGCTCATACACTGCTTGATCAAAGTGGCAACTCACAGCATGATTGTTACAATTACATTCTAAAATATAACTATTAAAATCAATTTTATATTTTATTTAAATTAACAAACTTTTGCACGCATTAGTCTGCTTCCCTAAAGCTGGCTTCCAAGGTAAATCGTTGAAGAAGTCCTCGCATTCCTCACAATTCAAGCCTTTTGTGTTATGAGTACATTCACATTTTCCATGAACCATATCAGGTACATTACTATTCATTCCGTCTAGTGGTAGACATCGTGAAGCGTGTCCATAACATGAACAGGAACCCCGAACGATCATGTTAGTTATCCCATAGTAATACTTTTCCTGAATTTCCATACGATCATCCAATAAAGTGTCCCCCAGGTTATGTAATTTTGTAAAATTGATCCTTAGATTTGTCATTTTTAGCATATTTTGGACATGTGGCGCATAAGGATTTTCCACTTTTATATTCGGTGGAAGAATTCTAAAGATTACTTCGCCATTTTTGGAAGGTTCTACTCCTGAATAGCGACTATCACAAACAACATCGGTTATATTTCGTAAAATCATTTGAACCTGGGGGAATGATTCCTGACAATTATGAGCAAAATATCGGTAGACATGCCACGTTTTCCCAAAATCATAAGATCTTTCAACAAGCATAGCAGCTGGCCTAAACGTTGCAAATGTTATAATCAAGTGAGTGAAATGGAATTCAGCTTCTAAGTCTAGTTGTATCGTTACATTTTCCTTGCCATTCTCTGATTGCCACCAAGTTTGATGTATCCTCCTAAAAAATGTTTTTTTGTTTTTCAGTAATAGCTTTTAAAAATGTATTTTAATATATGACATACCCGGGCATTCGAGGATATATAATGTGGCCAACTCGGTGATTCTTTAAAGGGTCATGTTCTGTCTCAGGTCGCGTATCACAGAGAAAACACTTCTTCTCTTCTAAATGTGAAACTATACAAAAGCGTTCGGGTTCTCTAAGACCACAAGTTGAAGACGCGTATAGTCGGTTTTCTCTTCCTATTAAAAGATTGCCTGTAGCTGGATAACATGAGCCTTGAGAACAAGGATGAACTTTGGAATTATACTCTGAAAAATTTATTTAATATAGATATTTTGATATACACGTTTAAGGACTTTTAAATTATTTACTTCGAAGGGCTGTTCCCCGATCTCGCGTTCGATCACGCCTATTTTGCGCACTTACAAATAAAAAATCTGTAAGAAAAACGATGTAAAATTGCTTCAAAAAATATTTTAAATATATTTACCTTGACCTAAGAATAAAGTTAAATACAATAACGAACTAATGACTGCTTTCCTTAAATTAACCATTTTCCTGGGTCTGTAATGGACGTTTTAAAAACGTCCAAGTACCTAAAAAGAAACAATAATTTATGTAATATACCATTTGTTAATACACACAAATTATGTGCCAGAATAGAAATGCATTTTTATACAAGTATTTGTTATCTCCCACAGGCGAAAGGTATAGAAGGGCTCAATGTATCAATTTAACCGGAGATTCTATTATATTCAAAATTTTTTATTTTGATAATGGATTCTAAATCATTTGTAGCATTGAGCATAGAAAACATCCTGTCCTAGATATTCATAAAGATAAATAATTTTAAATCTAACCTAATCCCTATTTTAAAGTGGAAAACCACAAAACACGGAATTTTTAAACTTTTGACCCACATTTTCATTTTATTCAAATTATTTCGTAAATCATTTAAAATAGTTAAAGCACACCGTAAAATCTTGCATTGCATTTATTTCGAAATTAAAAACAGGAAAATTATTAAAAAATATTACGTCAATCCGTTTTCAAGATACAAAACAACACTTTGTTACAAAGCTATATGAGTTACATACATATATACGTTATGTGATTGTGCGGTATCCCATCTGAATTTTCTTAATATAGCAGTAATAAAAATGCCCAAACTGACAATTGATAACTAATTTTTATTAATTACTAATTCCACCACAATTTGCAACTATGTCCTGAAGCCTTTTTGGCATATGGACTCCACGTATAGTTGCATCATGTCTGGGGTCAGCATTAGCCAAGCTGGAATGAATTTAAGTTCATTCCTGGACCAAAATACAAAATCGCACAGTAATGAGAAGAAACCATTTTAAGGGGGAAAGAATAAGTTTTAAAATACTTTCCATTTATTTCTTGTAAACATTTTTTTACACCCCATAGACACTTTCAAATTTCATAAAAAATTAAAAGATAATTAGTCTAACATCTTCTTAGCATAGAATAATAGAGGATGATAAAAATTTTTAATCTTTTGATGTATAAATTAGAAGGTACAATCATAAACGAACTACAGATTCTACAATGCGTAATATACTAAGGACAACTATTCAATGTAAATATTTAAAGTTTCTTAGAATTAGTTTAGCAAGTGATTTTAAATCATTTTAAATGATAATTTGAAATACATATTGTTTACTCTGTTTCTTTCCTCCAAATACATATACGTAGATA
The DNA here is from genome assembly GCA_933228815.1 of Machimus atricapillus. Lineage (NCBI taxonomy): Eukaryota > Metazoa > Arthropoda > Insecta > Diptera > Asilidae > Machimus > Machimus atricapillus. Next base: position 14,219,030 of record OW121785.1, read on the forward strand.
TAATTTCTCAGTAAAGTTTTTGAAATGAAAATGTTTTCATTAAAAATTTTCCAACCAAGCGCTAAAGTGATTATTTTTGCTCATTTTAAGAAGTCAAAAATAGTAATTCGAGCAAGTATGACTTTTTTCTATAATCTTCATTTAATTTTAGTTACAGTCAAAAAGCAATTATTTAAAAATTTAGTTAATCAAGCGTTTGAGAGAACTAAAACCAGCGAACAGTTTGCCACAAATATAAATTTCTTTTAGTTACTTAAACAAAAAATTTGTTTTTGTATACATTGATATTAAACTTTAGCTATTTCAATAATTCAATGAATTATTTTGAGCAAACAAATTCTTGAGTTAATTAAGTATGTTGTATTAAGGAAAATTTACAATCAATCATTTTGTTGTAATTGAAACATTTACAACAAATTATTAAATTTTAAATGCCGAACTAATTTTTGAATTAATTGTAAATGTTATTTTCATACAAAAGACAAATCAGGGACCTTGTTCAAAATTTGTAACATACTTATGTAGATATAATTTATAAATTGTTGCAAGAACATTGCACATAATGATATTTTTTAATTAGAAATGCATATTTTGTGCAATACAAACTAATTGCAGAGATACCTGTACTGATTTGAATGGCGCAGATACCCTAACATTTACTAGTGCTAAAATAGAAGAACTATGCCTTTTTTATTTTAAAATATCAGTTGTTCAAATATGTGTTGAAAGGACCCATGTAAATTGAAACGACACCTTCCCTCGATAATATCTTTTAAAATATTTGTATCCTCTATTTCTTTCGTTATTAGCATATTAGAGATGTTAAATATTGTTAGTTTTAATTTATGTCTAAAAGAAGTAAATGAAGAACGAAGTGTGTTTTTTATATATTTTGGCGTTAATGTACATTGTACATACATATATGCGGTAATGTGAAAATTTATATTATCACTTCAATATTTCGGAACTTTTAATTTTTGAAGGATACTTTTTTTAGGTTCAACAGAAGATGAAAATCGATGCAGGGCCAAAATAATCCTCAAAGTATCCTTTTCCATTGATTTTCTCCGCTCTGTCCAACATAAAAAAGACATGCTTCGGAAAATTAAAAGTACCCGAACAACTGGTGACCTAAAAATTTTCACAGTAACTACATTATAATACAACGTCTAGTTATGTTATTATCTATATTATCTTATTAGTTATGTTATCGTCTGCTTAGAATGCAATCTATTTTTCTCTCTTGTAACATAAAGGAAAAGACAGAACGCATCGTCTAAGAAAATAGGTAAGTAATAGGCCATAACGTGAGATGAATATAACAGTATTTTTAATGTAGTTTTCATTTTATTTTTTATCTCAAAAACAAAAAAATTAATGTGCAGATCGGTCAGGAAGAAACCAAACTTTGTGACATAATATAACAAACTAGACTACAACATTGTCAAAAGCATTCATCCTGGCAAGATGATGACAAGGTAACTAATATAAAAGCTTTTTGCTACACGTTAAATGATGATTTACCTAATGCATCTTATAAACTGAGATTCCAAATCATTGTCAATAATTCTTTTGGCGTTTCAAAGTTTCCACCAAAATAAAAAGAAAATCAAAAACGTTCAGGAATCTGCAAAATTAAAACAAAAAACCTGAAAACTACCTTCAGTATTATGAGATGAAAATCTACCTAATGATTAAATAAGATAAATTGCTCCCTACATAATCAGAGGACACGCAGAATCTTTTATTTTATTTGTTTTATTCCACTGCAAAAAAATAAACCAATAATAACAATAGAGTTAACAGGTTTACAGTCTAAGCCGGCTCTAAGCACACTTTAAGCAAATTATTGCTACTTCTTGGCTTTAATCTCACATTTCGTGCTAGATATCAAATAGAGCGGAATTTCATAGTGGTGTAATATGCATAAACGACAATTTTTCCATTGAAGGAGGGATGTATCGTTTTAATATTTAATTAAAAATTAGGCAGTGTACTTAATCGTATTTTTAGATTTGAAGCAGGATAGTGCTGGTCCCTACTGAGTGAACTTATTTCAGTTTCCGAAACAATCATAAAAAAAATCGATACCTTTTTATTTAGGACTAGGAAAATCATGTAAAGCTTACCCGTTTTTCTAAAGTTAATCCTCCAAACGGTCGAACAACAATGAATCGTTCTCTTTATTGGTTTTGCAGTGTATCAAACAATTTCGAACATTGCATAGCACATCACAACACTTAAACCATTTTTTTTTATGAAGCAACTAGACACTACAGAAGTACGGCAATTCAGCAGTTTCTAAGATGCGAAAAATACACAAGAGATAAGACCGGGGCGTTTCATTAGAAAACAAAACCAAAGCACTTCTTTGAGGCGCACTGCAACTTCACAGTACACCGTAGCTGCTTTTTTTTCTAACTTATTTTACAATTTGAGAATTAGATATTCCATTAACACTCAGATATTTCTCACACTGGAACTAGGAACCAAGAAGCGAAAATTGTCGATTGATCTCACTTTATTTAACCGGGAAAGCCACCAGCGAAATATAGTGAAAATAAAGTAATCCCCATAGAAAAAAACAAATATAATAAACCCTTGGAAAAAGAACTACCCGTGGAACCGTAAAAGTTACACTCGTCTACTCGCTCAAATCCTGCACTCGACTGATCAGCGATCTTAAAATCTTAAGTAAGCCCTATGCAAACATGTTAAACACAAGTTAAGGAAGAGAATGATCACACCCGCCTGTATAAATGTCTTAAGACTCTTTTCCTTCTTTTACTTGCTGGAAATGACCAGTTGCATTTCATTTTTCTTAAGAAAACCACAACCACATCTAAACGGTGATCGTTACATATGTGTATATGAAGTTGAAATTGAAGAGCAGAAGATTGTTGCTCATGAGGTTTTTCATATCAAAGTAGACCAGACCATTTCTAAGGTATTATGAAAAGCTCTTCAAAATTAGACTTGAGACAATCTCATGGAGTCCTCTTGGCTACTTTAGCCAAACCGATTGCATGCGAGCATTTCTTCTCAGTAAACATGGAGAATTTATGCTAAATGGGTATGTCGCATGCATATGTGTGAGTCATTGTCTTTAACGAATGATCATAAGGGTAGGAGTTGCCATGAGATGAGACAGAGAAATGCGCCAATTTAATTTTTTCTTCACATGTAATTTATTTCGTTTGGAATACGAACTAAAAACACTGCGTATAGGACAGAGTCAAGGGTCACCCTTTTTAGAGCTCGTGGTAGTTCCTTATCTCAAGTTGGTTAGCACAAGTTACATATTTAAAAGACTTTGATTTCCGGCTATTCATTCAACAATTTTTAATTAAAGAGCAGGCCAATCCCAATAAAATTAAATTTGTTTATCTTCATACTTTAAGAGCACTGCAGCAGTTCTTGTTGGCCAAAATAAATTTGTTATCTCTTATCTTCTCTTTGTATCATGTTTTGTTTTGTAAATCTACAATAAAATTTAGTATGAACAGACCATTTTGAATTTATAAAATTTCGTGCCCAAATCAAAATCAGCAACATTGACCACATCTTAATGCATGACTACATTACACAAATGTAATGTTCTGCTACTGAAATTCTATGAGGAAAAGCGTAATATAAATTAAGGAAAAGTGTAGTATAAATTGTTTTTTTTTTCATATAAGAATATTTATCTCCTAAACACACATCCGAGGAGGAAGGATAGCGCAGCACATTTCATTGATTGTTTGTTTGGCGCTCAGATATTAAGACTAAAATGGTTTATTTTATTTTTCACTTTTCAGTTCCTTTTTCGTCGATTTAATTTTTTGTTAAAAAACTTTTAGTTTCTCTTTTTTTACCCTTAGGGGTAGAATTTTGTTTTCAAATTTTAATGGGAACAACTTCGAGGTATATCCTATCCAAAAAAAAAAGAAAGAAACATCAAAATCGAACAACACTGTAAAAAGTTATGCGCGAAGATACATTAAAAAACAAAGGACCCTATAACGAATATCGTCATTTCTGCTACTAAGATTCGATCGCAAGAATTGAAGAGAGCTTAAAAAAGCCCTTTTTGTTTAAAATTCTTTAATAAAATTTCAGAATTCTCATAAATTCACTTCAGTAACTTTTGGGTTCAATTAATTTTTTATTCAAAGTATTTAAAATAAGTCGATCGAACGTTAAAATAATTTGATTGGATTTTTCTAATATAGCATTTGTGAAATTAAATGGAAGCGGACAATGAGCACATAAAGGCTGCTGCGTTTTCAATTTCAAATATACTGAAAAATGTTCGAAAAGGAAAAGTATTCGAAATTAGTATAATTGAGCTCGATTATACGGAATTCCCTGGGCTGCGGCCGAACTATGCTTCCATTATATTTACTTTCTCAGCGCTCTGTGTCCAGGTGGTAGTTCGTCCTCTTTAGCGTTCGGCGTTAAGGAGGCCACCGAGAATTTTATGCCTTCTGCTGGAATTCACCTCAATACTTTATTTCATCGACTTCATCCTAAGACAAGTTTGGGTCCCAATTATGAAGCTGCTCCTCCACATTTCCAGCTTTCTGAGCCAATACATGGTGATCCTGATCGTGATCTGCTGCTCTACGGAAAGTACCCATATCTTTCGATTTGGTTCAGAGATGGGTTCTTCTACGCAGCGAGGATGTCTATGGCGCTGACGGCCTTTTATTTAATGGAGACAACAATGAGATTGCCCCGCCGCGCCGTCTCCGCGACCACGAAGACGTAGTAGGACCAGGAATCGCGCAACAAGACGTAATTAAAATTTCGATCAACAACCAAAGAATATTTAGTGTAACTTATATATTTATTGTTCATGTACATATAACAACGCCTACAATTATATTTTTGAATAAAAAATTAAAAATATTTATTATTCGATTTTTAAAATTAGCTGTTTTTAGGGTTCCGTACCTCAAAAGGAAAAAAGGAACCCTTCTTATAGGATCACTTTGTTGTTTGTCTGTCCGTCTGTCTGTCAAGACCCTTTTTCTCAGGAACGCGTGGAGGTATCAAGTTGAAATTAATATCAAATACGTCACCGTCACCGCAATCAAAAGATACGGCCGTTTACGCCGGATATTTTGATACTCGCAAGGGAATCAAAACCTATAGAAAAAAAATCAAAAGAGTTGGCTTTGAATTGAATCTCGCTCGTAACGTCAGAAAATTGCGGAATAGTTTAGTTGGCTATGACTTTTTTGAAGATTGTTTCAAATTTGTTGAAACAATTCAAAATGGATGACACTAAAAAAGGCAACACAAATGCTGACGAGGGAGATAATTCCTTGCTTGAGGAAATAAGTAAGTAGTTGTATATACTTATAAAATATATGATTTACCTTACTATATGATATTATATGATTTACAGGCGATGATGAGAGCGACGACGAAGTACAAATAATTGAAAAAGAAATTCCCCTCATAGTACTATCTAGTGATGACGAAGACGTACTGATCCTGACCTCCAGTGATGTCGAGTAGGTCAGGATCACTACGTCTTCGTAGGAGGAGGTGGGATGATTGTTGTTTATTGTTATTATTGTTTGTTCAACAGTCGAAATGATATAAGAGGAATGTGTGTAGTAGTTGTAGTTGTTGAAATAATTATGTAAAATATTTTCAGTATATGATTTTCCGAACGGCAAACTTAACAAAGTCTAAATTAACAGAATAAAACTTTTCAAATTAGCTATTTGTTTCTTATTGGGGGAGTCTTTAGGTTCATGCAAAAATACAATCCTATATTTGTAGAATAATTGTATTATATACATACATATATATAAGGGTGGCTGTTAATTAGGCCAATTCGTTAAGGTGCATATTCGTACATAGATTTTCATTCGTTGTACTATGCCACCCCTGTATTTTTTTTTTGTTTTTTTTTTGGAACGTAACAATCAGGAAAGTTAAATGAAGTACTTACTATTGACTGGATCACAAATACAATTGAATATAAAGTGGCTTTCAAATCTGACATTAAAAAAATATGAGTGTTATAAAAGAGCGGAACCATCGCTAATTTTATATTTCTATATACATATATATTTTATATCAAATCAGTCTGCAAGCGCAATCACTGATATGATTGTCATCGAATTCGATCACATTGAAATTCTCAAATTTTCTTACTTAACTTAAAATTAATCATATTACGTAAAGAAATTAGGCAAAATCGAAATGAATTTATTATAGGTATTTAGAGATGAGGAGATGAAATTTCCACTATCATTCGGCTCGGTCAATAACTTCAGTAGACAACGAATTTCTTATAACCCCACTGATAAGACCTACTCCGGAAATTAGCGTCAGAGATATTAGTTAATCTCAGCGCACCGAGACGAGCCAATTACATAGATTCTTTTCAATTTCTTTACGCAAAGAACAATTTTCTTCAATCATTTGCCAATAAACTGGAGCTCTCTAGGCAAATGCGAGATAAATTGAAATTTTGATTTCCGCAAAGTTGCCATACGAAATAATAGTCACACTCTTATCAGTGTTTCCTGTGAGAGAGCTGATTTCTTTTGACCGGCTTCGCACATCTACACGACTTGGTTTTATCTTGGAAATTTTCGAGTTTTGCGCTACAGGAAACGTTTGAATGGAGCAAGCTAGCTTTAGCCAATAATAATAAAACAAAATAATAATTATTTCTCACATAGGATGAACAAGCTGCGAGAGTGCGTGAGGGATTTTAAATTTAATCGTGTTTTATTTGTCTTTTGATTAGACAAATTAGTCGGTTGCAAGAACGTTTTCTGAAATTGGTTAATTAGTGCTATCACCTGATTTTCTTTTCTAAAGAAAAAGAAAAAATGTACATTGCATTACTAGAAACAAATAAAATGCGACTAACTTTAAGCACCGAATGAAAATTTAATGCAGTATCGGAAGTAAGTGATAAATGTCGGGTCATATGAGGCTATCACGGTGCCTGGAGATAAAAAAAACTTTTTCTTTCCAACCGACATTCGTTACATTCATGATAAGGGACTTTATGGAACAAAAAGGCGTCCGTTGTTGTCATCACGAGCACTACTTTGTCTATTCTATTTGAATAATTGCCCTGTTTACACAATACTATCTGGGGAGTGGCCTGGTTTTGGATTTTTCATACACTCGATTTCATCTAGCAATTAAAAATATTGGCCATTAGTGGAAAGTGCAGGGAAACTATAGTAAAATGGGGCGAAAAGAATTAATGAAAAAACATTCAGATTTTGAGTTACACGTATTTTGATCAATTAATTGCAAAACGAACAGAAGGGTGATAGGAACAAGATATGTACATATACAACCGATGCTTAAAATGGGATTACATATAGATTTTCAATACGAATATTGTGGGATTCGAACTTTTAAAACTTCTAAATTGTACTGGTAGAAAGTGTAAACCCCATTGATTTTCATAGTGGCTATGATTTTTAAAAATCTGAAATTAGCATATTCGATTCCAATATGTAAATTCGTTCAAAAATTATTAAAATCAATGCGAAATCAGAAAAAAATGTTTTTTCTGTATTCGTGAAATCGGGTGGGTGCACAGAATGTTTCCTATGATGAATCACTGATCTCTGTTTTATGATGGTCGATTTTGTAATATTACTTCCGAGCTATTTTATGCTGATGAATTTTTTTCTGGCTTAATGCAGGATGATCAGTCCCGTAAATTTTAACTCTTTGGTGTAAGTAGTACACCCTTTAACACAAATTGTTTTAAAAGAATAAATTTGCCACTTTTTGGTAGTATGTAATTATCACCAATTTATTTTATTACAAAAATGAAACAACGAAACGAGTTTAACAAAGTTAAATTAAAAGTTAGTGAAATAAGTTCTTTTTGGAAATTTAATTTTAATTGGAATGTGGACTTTTTAAAAAATTTCTTATTACATATATGAATCTTTGTGCAATAAATGGACATAGTCAACATAAAACCTTAGCTTTTTAGACTCAACAAGAAAACTTTCTTCTTGGTTTGGTCAACAAGTCCAAAAATCCTGAATCAGTTTAGAAAGGAACAGATCTTTAGCCTAACACCCTAGGCTTTAATAAAATAAAGAAAAGGGAAGAACATGGATACCCAGAAGAAATATTAAACCAATTTATTAGTACTAAGATAAAAATAAATTTAAAAAAAGATACAATAAAATAGGTAAAAGTGGACGGAATGTAAAGTGATTCGGTTTTAATCTTACAAATGCTAATAAAATTTTAATAAAATTTTAAAACTAGTCGTTTAAATATCGGTGTGAACACCACGGAATTTTCTGCTGCTTTCTTCACCGCTGTAGGTGCTAGCCTCGCGGGTGCTGATCTCATTAAGACGCTTATACCGCTCTCTTCTAGCTTCGACCATGTACAAAACACCGCTGGGAAACAGTAAGAAAACTCCGATGCACGCAAGGGCAAAAGACCACCCCATGTCGTTATGCTCCCAGTCAGGCATCCAATCTCTGCCATCTCCCCGGGCTCCGAAGATTATAACAGCAATTAGACCGCAAATTGCTGAAGTAAATTTCGAAGTGTGTTCAATATAAAGTTACAAAATAAATGGATTGTGGATTCTTACCTGCCAAGGTATGTGTGGTCCCATTAGTAAGGAGCAGAAACACGTAGCGATCATCATCTCTTGATCGTCCAAGGAAAACTAATGTTAAAAGCATTCCAGCTAGAAGCAAGGTAAAGCAGAGTGTGAAAAAGAACTGTGTTGCAACATAAAATCCCGGAAGGAGATAGTCGTGGATTATATAGTATTCCTCTTCGAATACCCACATGCATCCTCGGAATATATAATCGTAGAAACGATGGTAGTCCTGATATTCTTTAAAACATACTTCCCAGAGTCCTAAAATGAATCTATTTTAGAGAAAGGCATCATAAAAAAAGTTTAAATAGGAGTGGTTTACCCAGATTGAGGAATTTGGGATGAGTCAATTTTCCATCTGTTTGCAGCCAGTTAGGAGATGAAAATGCAATCAATATAAATAAAAACGCTACACTGGTTAAAGCCACTGCAATTTTTCCAGTTTTTGTGCTTGCTCCCATGATAAAACTAAAACCTCAATAACTTTTTACTTAATTGTATATTTACGTCCACACCCTAACAACAAACTGTCAAATTTGATGTAGGGTGGGTTCTTATAAAATTCCTTTCTAAAAATGTCCCTATAAAATTGAAATTTCCCATTAGTTAAGCGCTTTCAAGTGAAGCAAAATTTTATAAATTTCCCTTTTTACAATTGCCAATTGAATTGATACCTAAAAAACTGAGACTGGAATCCCCACTTTGCTTAGGAAACACACGCGTTAAAAACCAAATCTTTCTGCATTGAATGAAATTCTAGTTTTAAAAATTAATTTGTTATTCTTGAGGGAATAAAAGCGCTTATAGAAAACTGATTCGTTTGAAAGCACTCGATTTTTTTTTTTAGTGTACGCCCTCTATATGTCAAAATAATATCTAAAAACCGACAATTTCACAACAGCTGTGAGTTAAAAGCGACCGCTTGTTTTAATAAATAATTTCGCATCTACTGAAATTCCACAGTTTAATTGAATTCCCGTAAAATGGCATCACGCGTGCAGTTTGAGAACAATGACGATATTGGAGCATTCAGCAAATTAACAAATTCATATTGCTTAGTGGCGATAGGCGGTGCACAAACATTTTACAGGTATAATGAGGTTATGTCTAGTTTCACATGTGTCCTTAATGAGCGTTTATTTTTCAGTGTTTTTGAGGCTGAATTGGCAGAAACAATTCCTGTGGTCCATGCCAGTGTCGGCGGATGTCGCATAATAGGTCGCCTAACAGTTGGAAATAAAAACGGTTTGATAGTGCCTAGCTCGACTACCGACGTCGAATTGCAGCATCTGCGAAATAGTCTACCGGACAAAGTTAAGGTGCAGCGAGTGGAAGAACGACTATCTGCTTTAGGAAATGTGATTGCCTGCAATGATTACGTTGCACTGGTGCATCCAGATTTGGATAAGGTATGTGCTAGAATCAAAATTCAAACCATTAAATAAGCCCGAAAATTGTAGGAAACAGAAGAAATTATCGTTGACACGCTAAATGTTGAAGTGTTTCGGCAAACTATTGCGGGGAATACGTTGGTTGGTTCATACACAGTCTTAAGCAATCAAGGTGGCCTTGTTCATCCCAAGACATCCACACAGGATCAGGACGAATTATCATCTTTGGTGCAAGTACCCCTGGTTGCAGGCACAGTGAACCGAGGCAGCGAGGTACTTGCAGCCGGAATGGTCGTCAATGATTGGTGCGCTTTCTGCGGAATGAGCACAACAGCGACTGAGATTTCAGTAGTAGAAAGCGTTTTCAAACTTAATCAGGCAAAGCCAAGCGGTGTAGCGACGAGGCTTCGAGCTTCTTTGATAGAAGCGTAAGTAACTTTGCAATTACTTTATTTCGTAAAGGCTCTTAAAAATGTTTTCCTTTTTCAGAATGTCGTAAGGATGCTGTGTTATATCTCCGTTGACTTTTATACATCTTTGCTCTAAAAAATGAATAAATGCTGCTGGTCTGTTATATTTTCTTTTTTAATACAGTCTTTTGTGCACCTTATAACGGGATAGTATACATATATACTAAATTAAACTGTTCTATAACAATGTGTGTACCATGCTTTTTTTTTAAAGTTGGACAGAGGGGGGAAAATCAATGGAAAAGGAAACTTTAAATTTAGTCCTGAATTGATTTTCCTCCTCTGTAGAACCTAGAGAAAGTATACTTTAGAAAAAGTTCCTGAAACATTGAAGTGGTTCTAAAAATGTTCACTACTGTATTAGATGAAAAAATCTATTTTTTAATAGGCGAAAACGTTGTCATTTGGTGGTTTAAAGTTTTACGAAAATTAATGAAAATAATCTATACAATGAATGTATTTTTCCACACATAATTTATTAATTATTACATAGAAAAGTAGATCTATTAGAATTAACGGTTTGCAAATTTTTATTGATTTGATTTAAACTCCAGCAAAGCTCCACTTACATCAGCTAGAAGAGAACAACCTGCTGATACCAGAAATTTCGGCTTTTGTGGAACTGGAAAATTTTTAGTTAGTGCACACGCTGTATGTTTTTCTAAGGTCTGAACAGGATTATGCCAATCGATTCTATATATGGTCTCCTGATAAGCGTTCGGAGACCCCTCTTAAAATTGCAATCGAAAATTTGGAGGAGATGAATCCCGAAAATGTTAAAAGGTAGAAACACCATTGCAAATTTTTATGCCAGCTTAAGCTACAAGCGATTATTTTGGCTGGCTAGAATTGTTTCTGCCTTTATGGTTTGGTATATTTTAGAATGGAAAGCAGTAGTTCTTTACTGCCTTATTTAAAGGGAAATCTTTCTCGATGTAGTTTTAGGAATTGCATACCAATACTAAAAAATCAATTTCTTAGAGGTCAGTGTAATAAAATGAACATAGTGTACAGCATAAACAGTGGGAACAGGTGCTTTGTAAAAAAAAAAAAAATTAAGAGCTCATGCCGGTGCTTTTATATGCCATTGATTTGTGATAGAATATTTAGTGATCTCAGGTATGTATTACATATACATATGTTAATGGTTACCGGTGAAACAAAGATCTAAAAATGGATTGTTACTTTATATATTGACATTTACCAAATATAAAAAAGATTTGAGGGAGCTGCAGAAGTGTCTAATGGTAATTTCGTTCCATATAATCTGAGCCGCGATCATTTCGTCTGTTGTAGGGGTGATTTCTGAAATGTCTTCCAGAATGCCCTCTTTGGTTATAAAATCTCCGTCCCCTGAAGTGATCCCGGTATCCCCCGCGTCCACCTCGGCCTCCACGTCCGCCACGATCACCATCTTGGTAATCATTTCTTGATATCCACGGATCAATTATGGGCGGCGGTGGGACTTCCTTTCGGCAGTGTCGCATGAATTCTTCATCGTCCAGAGAGAACCGATCCTTAAATTCTTCCTCGCATTCGTCCAAAAATTCTATGTCTTTTTCCGTCAGTCTGTTAATTTTCCTATTCGGGTCAACCATTTTCGTTGCTATCAAGGCTACTCCAGGGATACTTTATACGTTATAATCGCTAGGCCTTTGATGGAGAATACCAAGGGAGGTGGGACATAAACTCTGAAAACACTACATCTTATTACCAGGTAAAATTTATATTGTTTTATTGTACTAACCGTCTTCAGCAATTACACTATCAACGATGAGTAAATAGAAGCCCTTCTCGGATGGAAAAATTTGGTTCTTCGTGGCAGTTTCAATAGGCTCAAACATCCAGCCGAGGTGTGAAGCGCATTTAGGGCACAGGCACAGCTTCCATGCGTATCCCGAAAACCACGAAAATGAGGTTTTCCAGGCGGCTATTCGAGCGCACGATGCTCTTTTTAATGAGACAACCTCAAAACGATTCCCAAGAGGATTTTCGAGGATTTGGACAAGAACGTCTTTTTTTCCAAATACTGTCTCGTTGTTAGACACCAAATTTTTTTCGCTCAATTTACCAAATATAAAATTGCTGATAGCCGCATCGGCCCCACAAGATCGGCAGATCAAAAAATCTACAAGAAAATACGTCGCATGAGCAAATATACTGTAAATAAACCACGTCAGAAGTCATGAGGTGTTATTCTTTAATTAGTTTTTTCGCATTTTTTTGCAACTTTAAGTTTTATTTCATTTGTATATTACCTTCAAGAAGAGTTTGACCGTCGTCATCTGCTTTGGTACATAAAATCGAATCACAACTGCAAATTAGAAGACAAAAAATTGCAAAAGCTCTCGTCTTGCTGATTGTCATAATCACTAACACCATTTTCTGTCAAAATAAATAAAAGACTTATCAGCTGACAGTGGTGAGTTTTCTGAGGTGAATGATGCGATATTGTTTTTTATGAACTATTAGTTAAATTATTCTCTCAAATATAAACAAAACTATTTCTTGAACTTTTCTCATAAAACTTCAACTATTAACCGATTTTGGGCAATAAGATATGAGTTTGAATTTTGCGTAATTAATTTTTAAAGGATTTCTCAATTTTTTTGACATAAACGCGTGATTCAAGCAATTCAGCAAAATGGTGGTGGAAATATAATATAAATTTTAATGCTGGCAGTACCACAATCTTATGTGACATTTGCCGGATTTTGTAGGTTAGCATTTTTAAATGGCAGAGATTATTGCATCAATTTCCAAAGGTTCGAAGCAGTTAAAAGAACTGCAAACTCCAATCATTGGGGACAACATAAGTGTTTTAACAAGTGCTCTAAAGAAGGCTAAGGACAGTACAAACAAGTACCTAACAGTGCTGGTAACTGAGCAGATGGACTCCTCCAACTCTTCCAAAGAACTGCAAACTCCTGCCATTGGGGACAAAACAAGTGCTCCAAAGGAGGCTAAGGACAGTACAAAAGAGCGCCATGTTGTAGAAATTACGGTAACTTCGCCGATGGACCCCTCTGACTATAAAGAACTAGGTACCAATGAGCCCCAATAATATTTAGAGCTTTCCTAGACATATTATTCACTTACAGCCGGCTATTATGAGGACCTGGATGAATCCACCAAGAAAAAAAAACGATAACTTTAGCTTAACCGTCATGTGCCTGTTTAGACGATTCGCTTTGCGGCATGCTTTGAGGCATCTTGAAGCGAACGTTCTTTCAGATTTTTCGCTTTGAGTCCAGTCACTATTATAATAAGGCGCGAAAGTGAGTCCTGTTCTATTCAGGATGCACTTCCTCGCTATCCGAACTCTCCTCTCAACCACACGACGAACGTTCACGGAAAGGAACCGACTGAACAGGCATCATCTTAATTATTTTATTACTAAACAACTTTGTAGTATCTTTGAAATACATTCATCTTAAATCGATTAGTAATGTGTTTAAGGGAGATAAACGTCCTGTAACAAAAGAATTATCTTGAGCCCGTAATGCGTCAATGAATTGTGGACTTGTATGTAAAAATATCAAGATAATCATCGGTTGTTTTATTTAAATTTTAGTAAACATTATTTTGGGAAAATCGGAGCGACTGGCTATAGTAGTCACCTTAATTGCATAAATAAATAAATATCGAGACTATCCATTTTGAATAAGCAAAACACAAAAAAATTTTCAGAGCTTCTTAAACAATTCCTCACGCCCGTAGTTCTAGATATCGGCGATTAATTTTTGAGAATTCTATGAATTTGTGCACTCTGTAATGGCGCTTTTTTAAGAAGTAGTACCTGAATAGTTGCAGTAGAGCAATTGCCCATGGTATAAGTTATTGTTAGATAGGACATTTACTGTAAAAAAAAATTAAGTCCAAAGATCTGACAAATAATCAGATAATGAAAAATAAATAAGCATTTAAAAACTCGTTTAATTGCATTGCAGTAATATTTAATGGCTTAGTTTATATTATTTACAAGTATATGTGTAAAGTATTATACAAAAAAAAACATAAATAATAGGTGTGATTTGCTTAATTGGAATGCTCATCTAGCTCATTATATTTTGCATTGAGCTTGGATTCGGTTTTCAGTTCTTCGGCTGGAGGACGTTGCCTATTATTTAGAGTGACTGGTTCATTTTTGTAAGTAAATGGGGCTCCTTGAGAGTTACGAGGATATTCGTTCCTATAACTATCATACGCCAGCCCATTGGAGTAATCATTATTGTAACCGTAGTGAACAACAACAGTATTGTTAATATATTCCTTGCGGTATGTAAGTGCTTCTGATGAAAGCTGTTCCTGTTTTAGGCGATTACTGCTAGACTGACTATCAGTTATGGAAAGTTTATTATATTGATGGTTATTGTACTCTTGGAGGTTTTTGATATTCTCGTTATACTGTTGAATATTTTTAACGTTTTCATTGTAAGTAAGAATACTGCTAGAATAAGTTCCCTTTTCGTCTTCTTGTTGGTGCTGCAAGAAAAGAATTATTTAAATTCATAAATCGAGGTACATTTGGGCAATAAAGAATGTTCAATATGTATACAAATGTTAATGGAGAATATTGTTGCTTAGCAAATTATGCAAAGCCTTTTCAAAAGAGATTGCAATGGAATATGGAATTTGCTTCCTATCTCTGCCAGAAATAATATATGTTTTGTTTGTACTAATGGTAAAAACATTTTTACCAATGGACCAATTGTAATGGTTTTAATGTAGTTTGATTTGTGGCATTCTTAAAAACTTAAAAAGACAGTTTCAAAAATAGTCAGAGCGGCACTGACACGCAAAAACGTGCTCCAATGCTCCAATATAATCGATTCGATTCTCGGATTTCTCTGAGGATTTTAATGTTACCTTATTTACATTAATCCGTTTATTTACTAATGTGTAAACTTAACAGATTCAAAGTAAAATTTTGTGAAAATTATGTTTGAAAACTCACTTTCTTTCTATTCCCTGCATAATTTCACCCCTTAAAGCAAACAAAACACGCTTCACATTAATATTTGAAGTCGTTCAAATATTATCAATAGCCCAGTCATATTAGGTAAAAAAAGTTGGCAACCTCGGAATGAAAGATAATAAGCTGTAAATTGGTATAAACCTTTGTTTTGTCGTTCTAAATGTTGTCTCAAAAGTCACAAATGCTATCGTGTCCGCGTTGTAAGTTATTCAAGGTCAAAGGTCACGAAAATCGGTTTTTCGCAATTCTTTCGTTTCCTTTGCGAAATACGTCATTTGAAGTTATTATGAATTTTGAAGATCATAAAATTGTCTATAATTTTCATTTGAAGCATTTTTTCATATCATGAACCATTCTCGAGATATAGCGCATCCTTATATATACAGGGTGTTTTGCTAAGGTCTGAACAGGGGTATGCCAATCGATTCTAAATGGTCTCCTGATCAACGTTTGTTCGGACACCGCCCCCTTAAAATCGATCCTTCCCCCCTAAAATCGCAATTGAAAATTTTGAGGGGTCAACCTAGAGAAAGTGCTTTATAAGTTCTTTCATAGACATCCTAGGATACTGGTTGATAACGCATTAGAAAGTTGGACCTTCAAGCTTTCCAACGATACCACCCACGACCCAATCCGTAAACAAACAAGCGGGGGAGACCCCGTCAAATTTCAAAAATGGCAATTTCAAAGCCCAAATTTGACCTTGACCCTTCATTCTGCCGGTTCTTTTGTATGCGCTATATCTCGAGAATGGTTGATGATATGAAAAAATGCTTCAAATGAAAATTATAGACAATTTTATGATCTTCAAAATTCATAATAACTTCAAATGACGTATTTCGCAAAGGAAACGAAAGAATTGCGAAAAACCGATTTTCGTGACCTTTGACCTTGAATAACTTACAACGCGGACACGATAGCATTTGTGACTTTTGAGACAACATTTAGAACGACAAAACAAAGGTTTATACCAATTTACAGCTTATTATCTTTCATTCCGAGGTGAAACCCCTAATATGACTGGGCTACAACAATTAAACGGCGCATGCAATTGTTAGTATGAACATTATCTTTTTAATTGATGTCATACACGGTGGATTCCGTGGATTTTTTTTTAATTTATGCTTCAAATAGCATTAAAATAACTACAACCGGTTCAATTGTTAAGGCTCAGCACAAGCTTTCATAGTTAGGTAAAAATATGATTTCTTATCCATATGCAGTACTGTGAAATTTTTTTGGATCATTTCAATGTTTCGGGAACTTTCAATTTTATAAAGGTTCGACAGAGGAGGAAAATCAATTCAGGGCTAAATTTAAATCTCAGTTTCCTTTTCCATTACTTTTCCCCCCTCTCTCCAATTTAAAAAAGGCTTAATTCGGAAAACTAAAACTGCCTGAAGAATTGGAGTGGTCCTAAAAATATTCACAGTAGTGGGGCCTACTACTTTGACCTTATAGTATATTTTTAGTGTATCATCTCTGGCGAACGTGGGAACCAAATTGTTCGTTTCCCTTTGCAGAAATTAAATATAAGATGATATAATAACATATCGTCCCCCTAAAACCAGATCAATGAATATGAGAATTATAAATTTTGGGAAATGTATTATATTAATTAGTTCTGATAAATGAAGAATTCTACATTCATCCTGTTGGCGTAGTATGAAAGTGTTGTTTCCACAATATCTGGACAATTTCCATACCCATATTTCTGGGATAAGGGGGACGATACAAATTTGCTTGATATAAGTTTGCTCCTTACCTCCCGCTTTGTGGTGTGCAGATGATAATTATTCGGTTTAACTGCAACGTTTTGTTGCTGCTGGTGAATGAGAATTTGTGTATTTTGATTTGATTGACTGCTATTTGTCGTCGTCGCTGATGTAGAAGGATGAGCCTGCTGGCACATGTACTTCCCAGAGTTATTAACATTAGTTATAACTGTAGTAGGACTCGGACTAGGTATAGCATAGGGTATATAATTCTGCTGTTTTGATGTCAAATAACCTGAAAAAATTTTATTAACAAGCGTTTTGAGCGGACGAGCAAATGAATCTATTTGAAAAAAAGAAACAAACAAGGTTGGACGCATTAACAACAATTAAAGAAAAGTATGAATGATTTGATGTTTTTTTTTTTACATACCCACTATTACTGAATCTGTTTTATGGTGTTCTGACTCATTTTCGAATGCCCTGTATTTAGATAGTTGCGAATAGACTTGTTTCATACGTTCCATATTTGTCCGGCTTGCAACAGCGTGGTTTACCATAGGCAGGGAATATTCTTTACCGATGATACATTTTGCAGCACGTTGAACACTCTCTGGAGCATTCCATGGTTCGTGAATATATTGATTTGGGAAGTTCTGCAATTTTATTATTATTATTGAGAGCATTCGACGTGTTGCGAATCAGTTATTACATCTATAGAATATTTATAGAGTCTAAAGATATATTTTAATCTAAAACGAAAGCGCCATCAAAAAATCGGAAACTCTTTTTTTATCATTATGTTACAATTTGATGTTTATTTCGTAAAACTAGAAATTTGTACTATACGTTACATAATTATTCATACAATTTAATTACATCCAAAATTTACTACTAAATCTAATTCGAATCAGGATTTCCCAAAGTGTTAAGCCTTAATATGCAGTATGTATGGTATATACAGCAATTCATTTAAAAATTAATTTACTCTTGTGAGAATGAAAATTCAATATTTTGAAACTCTATCTTTCTGCAGAACCGAAAACTGCTGTATGTTTATTGAGTGTATGTTTGTGATTAAAAGTATTGCATACAAAGCATTTTTCCGTAAAAATGAAAACTATATATGTACATAGTATATAAAAGTAATTGTATATCCTGCTTTTCAGCTATAAAAATTTGTTAAAGTTGAAATATAAGGCCTGATGCTGAATGTTTATATTCTGTATTAGTTAAAATAAATACCTTAAGTACTGGTAGATAAGTCCTTATATAGTCGCCATTTGGATCTGCTTTTCGTCCAAATCTAACCGGACAATAACAATGGAAAAACTGTTGAAAAAAAGAGGAGCACGACAGCCACATCCACATTCCGGCATTCACGGACCAATCTGCGTCTAACAGCAACTCTTCGAATACTTTCATCCCTTCTTCCCAGCATATCCATAAATCACCTCTGGTTAAGAAGCAGGCGACGGCATGTCTTGCCAAGTGATGTATCCAGCCCTCTTCCCGAAGTTGGGTCATAATAGCATCAATCCATGGAAATCCTGTTTGACCCTGAAAAATTAAGTTTTTTCCTGATGAGTGGATAGGAATAAAAGTAACTAACGTTTGCCCATTTTGCTAAAGCTTCTGCATTTTTGTCCCAAGGTATTTGTACACATATCGGATTCCCTTCCATTTTGTCAAAATTTGGATTCTTAGTTGCAGCACAGTAGAAAAATTCGCGCCAAAGAAGCTGCCCATGTAAAGATAGTGGAGGTACCGCCTTTTTTATGCTTTTATAAAGGTCTGCAAAAACAAGGTTAAAACTGAATTAAATGTATTCAGTTGTATGCGCACTAGAATTTTTACCTGTTAATTGATGATAGAAAAGTCTTGTACTTAAGCACCCAAACCGAAGGTATGGTGATAGACCTGTAGGTTGTGCCATAAGAGATTGAGGTGACATTTTCGGACGTCCAAAAGAGGCGACCCACGCTTTTCGTTCCAAGTGTCTTTCAAGGCGTTGTAAGGCTTCAGTTTCTCCACCTATCCATACGGGAGGTTTAAGGCCTTCTGTATCAAAACCCAACTCTTCTAAAGTTGGTACATTATACTTTTCATCGTGATCATCTGCAATGGGGGTGTAGGTGTCCTCCAGAGATTCAAGGGTAATTGCGGGCACTGCATTTGGTGGAGGGTCCATTGAAGCTATAATCGCTTGAAATTGGTGATACGTTAATGGGGCGCGCCCTCCATTTTTTTCAATTATCCTAAAAAAAAAATATATTTTTAGAATTTATTTTAAAACTTTTAGTTCCACTGAGTGATAAATACTGACGTGTCTAATTTATAAAGAGTGTGAGAAATTGCAAGATTCACTTCAATTCCAAGTTCTTTACACATTTCTGTGATATTTTGATCTCGTACTTTTCCAAAGGGCTCTGGATCCTCTTCGAATGAGAGACATGTTGTGCCCCATTCTTTAAATAGTTTTGGCAACGCATCTGCCGGCTGCCCACGTATCACAAAAAGGCGAGAGTTTAGTTTCCTTAAGTTTCGATCGAGGTCCTCCAAGCACTGGAGAAGAAATCTTTAAATGCAAGAGAAAACGTTTTGGTACAGGCAGTTTACGTTGTATTTTTTATTATAAATAAGAATTTAGTCATTTTTAATTATAAAAGAAGAAAATATTTGAAAATCGTTTTGTTTCCACATTAAAGATACTGTATTCACCTTTAATGCATATATAAAACCTTTTATTATGAACAGTTTTAAATACAGTACTATGAAAATATTTAGGACCAATGTTTCGGGCACTTTTAATTTTCTGAAGTAGGTACATTTTCTCATTCGACAGAGGAGGGAAATCAATTCAGGGCTAAATTTAAATATCAAAGTTTCCTTTTCCATTGATTTTCCCCCTCTGTCCAACTAAGAAAGGAATAAAAACTAAAGGTTCCCGAAGAATTGGAATATATAAAATAAATCAAAGAACACCCTAGTAACCATACTTTTAATTAAAAGTTTAGTAATTATATACTATTATTTTAAGAAAGCTATACCGCAATTTGAATTTCAAAATTACTTCGTTGTTCTTATAGTATTCTAATAGGACTTCTTGTAATTTTTTCAGGATATGCAATAGTTAATAACTGAATAACATTAAAATGATTGTTGCATAGACTTTACTAAAGTTTCCATTTAAAACCGTCTACGGAATTAAGCAAAGTAGACCAGAAATGCACAATTTGATAGTATTCAAGTTTTTATGTCCTTTAGAGGAGAACAAAAAAATTATGCTTTTACTTGTTTTCTTTTCTTATGAAGTTCTAATGGTACAAGTACAACACGTTAAGGTTATGTAAATGTTTCAATGATTTTGATGTAGTTAAAGTTAGAAGGCATAAATCAAACGTGTCATAGGTCTCTGAGTAGAGTATACAGTTCGATGTGAAAACTCTTTATGAAACACTCCAATGAGTTTAAAACATATAAGCAAATATCGATCGAATTCATATCGCCGGAATTGCATAGAAAATAAATCAGCATATCAGATTCGTAACCGTCTTAGTAGTATTTGAGAACAAGCACATTTAAATTCTCCTCGCACGCCAATGTCTTTTAGGAGGATTTTAAAGTTCAGACGATTACCAGAAATTTTTGTACCTGAACATCGAGCTTGGGCGCGATGCAAAACACCTCACATTACGTTACACGTGAGCTCCACAGAGAGAGACCACATTATCAGATAACTTTGGATTTTCAAGAGGAGTTCACTTAACATTAAGAATGCTTTAAAATAATTCTCCCTGCACTACCAGCGGTAGGTAAATTTTATGTAGAAAAATTCATAGTACCGCCTCCACTTCCTTTCCCATATTGCAACTGCATTGCTCTCGGAAGAAAAGCTGCAAATCCAATCAAATGATTTTGTTTTGTCTTTTTTTTTAAATTATAGCATGTGAGGTGAACAATTGAACAGGAAGTATTAAGCATGCGAATTTTCCTGGGTCATTTCATAAATGCACGGTCATGAAGTCTTTTAGTTTTCAAATATATGTACACAGGTACGATACATATGTATGTAATATAGTGTTTGCCTACTGATAATTTTAAGCATGTATGTAGGTATACAGTATTTGCAGTAGAAAAAGAAAATAATTGTAGAAAACTTCTAAGCTTTCAGAATTAAAGCTGTTTTTTTTTAATGAGGAGATAGTGTAAAAACACTTAATATTTCTTTCATGCTAAACTATTTAATTTTTTTCTTTTCATTTCAAATATAAATTCTATATCGGAGTATCGAGAGAACGATTTATATAAAATTATTAAAAAATCATGTAGTACTGAGTTTTTGGGTCTTAGTTTTTAGGTCAAACACTTCAGAAAACTTCAGTAAAGCTTACAGAAAAATTTTTACACCGTGTCAGAAGTGTAATTTTTACATCCCATCGAAAAAAATTAGACGCAGTGATATTTAGTAAATAGTAATTAACAAAACAAAAAAAAAAAACAATAAATCAAGTATAAACATTATGTAATGATTTAAATTTTATAAATAACTTTTTTTCAAGTCTTCCGTATAATAATAGTAGAGGAAAAATTATATGCATCCAGTTTAATACCATTATCAGATATTTTTCAGATATCTTGTTAGATGATGTTTTTAAACAAATATTGAAAAGTAATAATTATTTCCTATCCCTGCTTTTGTTTTGTAGAACTCAACTTAGAATTTGAAGGACCTGATAGAAAAGTACATACATACACTTTTATTGATAGTTAAAAGTGTGTTTGCAGATGATGCTTGGAGTACCTAATTTAAAATTTCTCATGCGTAAAATCTGTAGAATTTGTATATAATCCGCGCATAAAGTAAATTATATCATCTTTAATTTTATATGATAATTTAATCTGTTTCTCGAGTAACAGTAGGATGGGTGTCTCTAAAGAAGTCACGTGTTAATGTTGTGTTCATGGAAAGGAGTGGTGACAAGGATTTTCAAGGGTTTCTATGCTAGGAAATGTAAAATGAATTTCAGAAAAGGCATTGTATACATAGACGTACCTCCACTTGTTAATCCCGACATTAGAGCTCCCTGCGAACCATGGATCGATTACGAAAACGCAGCGCATGGTGGCTGCTCCTTGGATTCCTTTCCGAAGTGCGGGATTATCGTGCAGCCTAAGTCCGCGTCGAAACCAATGAACCGTGTGTTTTTCACGCTTAACGCAATTTTTTGGATCATCGTCGGATAGTCCACGAATAACTGTTATCAGTTCTTCAGACATAGTTCACTTTTTTTTTAAAATAAATTACTGGTTTTACTGATATTTATTCACTAGTTTTAACCTTTTAAATGCGTTTTTATTTGAAATTGGGTCGACAATGCTCATTTTGAGTAATAAAGTTTAGAGAATTTTTATTTTAAGCATAAAATATCACGAACACAAACACTTTATCTTCTTTTTATAGCTGAAGTCTTGGACGGTAGTTTCTGTTGGTGCATAAAATATGTACATAATTAATCCTGTAACAATCTAACTAATATTATAAATTTGAAAATTTGTTTGTTTGCTTGTTCCATTTACGCCTAAACTGTTCAACCCGATGCAACAGAGATAAGCTAAAAATTAATATTTGCTTTCTAAAATTAACAATAGGTCATTATCATTATCCGCATCTTCCTATTAAGAAATTACATATGTATATAATGCTAGTTTAGAATAACAATCAAATTTTGGTACGTCTACGATAAAGTATTCTACATACCTATATACATATGTACATAATTAAAAAATAAAATTAAGAACATTTTTTAGAGGCTTGCTTTAGTCAGTTAGGAAATTATGCATTTATGTTTGTCTCCTGAAGTATTGAAAATTAATCTATATAATAAATTGTGCCGTATTTATAAGATTATTTTCAATACGTACTGCATTTAAGAAAAGTGAAGAGACAGCAGTAGGTTGTTGCCGGAAATGTGTGATAGAGACTGAACTGGATCTTTGACGGATTGGAAATGTGTGGATTGACCTTAAGGGCTAAACACCACTCCGACAAATTAAAACAGACGAGTTTTAAAAATATGCAATATACAAACTTTTACATTCTAATTTGCAAAATTGTTGAAGCTGTAAACTTTTAAGCCAGCACAGCCAAGTATGTAAATTTTTTGTGTTTTGCTCGAAGTCGCTTTTCCCGATATGGTGCCAGTAATAGTCGGATTATAAAAAATTCTTTATAGCTATCGCCGTGGTCTCAATATGAGGAGCAGTTTTGTCCTGTTCTTAATTATAAAAGGCATTATAATTTTTTCAGTTTTTCTCAATTAAATAATCTTTTTTTTGCATAGCCTATCCACGAAGTTTCTATCAAAATGTGTTCTTTGTTTATTGTGAAATGCGAAAGCGAACAAACAAACATATAACAAGTAAAACTGTTGCTTTTGTGTATTTAAAACTGGGTGTAGAAATATATAAAAGTCATATTTTAATAAAAAAAAAATTTTTAATTACGCAAATCCTTATAATTTTGGTGGTAAAAAATTGTTTTAGTTCTAACAACTGCTTGTAATATTTTTTAGACTGCTTAATAAGAATTCATTCTAGAAATTATCTATCACATTTCGTATTTGAGAAAAATAGAGTAGAAACTAAGTCATTTCTGTAATTAAACAAAAAAAAAAAACTAAAATAAACTTTATAAGCTAAAGTCGAAAAAGTTAATTTTTCTTAATTTAATTGTTTCTATAAAAAAAAATATTTTTGTTAAACAGTTTAAAGTATATTCGTGCTGAAAGCTTCTTGTTTTTTGTCATTTGCGCAATAAATAGTCACATTCTAATTATTTTGACATAAAGATGATTAGTGCAGCATTCCTGTATACCTGTTACCGCTAGTTATCTTATTACAAATACATAATTGCGTAACATAATGGTTCCCGATTTTTGTTTGAAAACACATTTTAAAAAAATAAAAGATTTGAATTTTGTTTAAAGATATGTACTTTAAAAAAGTGTTTAAAATACACATGTCTCGCCTATTTTACAACGGCAAAGTGCATGTAAACTATAATTTCAGAATATTAGAAATGAATCACGGAAGTAATTTAAATAGTTGCGAACGCGCAAATGCGTTTATGTGAATAATATGTGTAAAAATATATTGAGCATGACACAAGGACTGCCCGGCTAGATTGGATACGTGTTAAATAAAAGTTTCGAATTGCAGCGCGTCGTTAGCTCGCGTGCATAAAGGCGCAACAATTGCGAAAGACCTTCAGTTATGTAATGTTATTAATGCTAGGTAAAAACTTCACACAAGTACATTTATAGAGTCTTCATACACGATTTATATTTCGTCTTACTTAGCACGAATTAATATTTTCCTAATGTGGCAAAAAATGCTATGTACATAGTTGATAAGATTCGATAGTACTATATGCGCATAGCTGAATTACGTGAATTTTGTTGATTATAATGATATAGCTTATAGATATGTTAACTTTCTTAATAATTTGAAAAATAACGATTTTATTAATTCACCTTATTTCATTTAGAGTTTAGTTGTTTTCTTAATTTTCACAAATTTAAAAACAAAGTATGACTTTGTATATTTTAGAGTGTTCTATAAGTACTATTTTGTTGCTATTGTTTACATTCACATCAATATTTAATAATTAATCCTTTATTAGAAGTTCACATATGCCATTGTGCAGTAACAAAATTACAAATTAATTCACTCGAATCAAGCTCTCTTCAGAAAGCTCATTCCGATAGAGGTACACCGTCCGACCGCTTCGAATGCCAATTTCGAATACAAATGGAATAATCAGAGAGGTCCGTGGAGTACTGCATGACAAAATGTATTAATTTTCTTGCTCTCGTTGTCATAGTCAGTGCCATAAAATATGACTTAGCTACTGTTGTCTTTTAGTTGATAAAATAGTGCAACAATTTTACAATAAGGAAAAATCACGGGTTTTGAAAATTTATTTCCAAAAACCTTCCCTTTGCCCTGAAGAATAAATTCGGATATACCAAAACTCGATTACAGTGAAACCTGTACTAAAACAGGCAGTCAAGTGCAAGTTAAAGTCGCGAATCAAGTGTTTCGTATTTTAACTTAATTAAAAACGTTATGGTTTATTAATGAAAAATTACTCTGTAATCATTAATCAATCAATTGATCAAAAAGTAAAAATTACTTCGAAATCATCATCGACCGATCGAAAAATAAAAATTACTTTGTAATCATTATCGACTGATCGAAAAAAAAAATTAGCTAAAAAAATTAAACCGATCATGAAGAGTATTATTGAATCTAAGTAAGAGTACAAGTGAAATAATTGTTTTTAGGTTAATATAAAATGAAGATTTAGTTTTGTTTGTAATTTCAGAAATTAATGATTATTTTGGGTCCCTCAATTAAACATTTCTGATTTGGATCTAATACCTTTTTCCTGATCTCACTCTAAAACCATAAAAAAATAACAAACAAACAAATTAAACGTTATCGCAAAAACTCAGAGGTTCACAGCGATGCTTCCGCATGTGCGCACTGCGAATACTGAGAAAATAGTTAAGGCCTAAACTAAACCAACAAATAATTTGTTTCGTTGGGATGATAAGGCAAAATGATGCATACATAAATTAAATATTTTTTTATACTTGGAAAACACTACTGATTTTCTTATTTTGCCTGCCTAATTTAATCGAAGAGGAATTTTATTTTTCCGTTTGCTTGTTCGCAGAGGGTAGTTTTTATATTAATTTATCTATTCTAATACTAAGACTTTTAGGTCATCATTTTCAAGTTTCATTCTGATGTCATTGTTACCATGAAACCCTCTAAACTTGCCGACATAATAAAAAATCCGTTTTATCTTTAAAAATTATTTATTTTCTAATTCCGAAAACCACAATATCTCTTAGGAATATTTTTTCAAAATGTATGGGTACGAAATACCCGACCTAGACCTTACTTAATTCGGGTTAATATGACAAAAGATATAAATTTAGAAAAATGAAAATTTAAACTGAAAAGTGTTTATTTCAATAAGTATAGTATATGCTGAGTGAACCTGAATATCTCATATAATACTGTAGATGGGAAATTTAAAAATAATAAACCTTAAATCTAGTGCACACTTTAAACGACCTCAACTGTAGGTATTAGTCAGGCGCATCAGCTCTCCAGAAACTTCCAGCCGCGTTGAAATGAAAACACAACACCTTACACGTGACAATAATTCTATATGGTGATTGGATGAATTAAGTCGTTACATGTTTCGGTCACGTTGCATGCGGTGTGTCTATTCAAGGCGAAGTGCAATACTGAAAAATGCGAAAAGCTCCGATAGAAATGCCAGCCAAGCCTGAGTGCATTTTCCGCATAAGCTTAAAAGTAATTATTAGATTTAGGCGCGGACACAACTTTGAGTTTAGTAATAAAAATATAATGTTCATTGATTTCGTTCAGTGAATGAACCAAAGGGATTTGATAACTAATTTAAATTATAATTATAAAAAGCCGCAGAACATTTTATTAGTACTTGTATACATAGTATTAATATCCGAACTTAATCACAAAAGTATTCTGTAGACCTAAAAAATAACCTACAGTAAGAGAGGTTGATTTAGTTGCCTTAAAATGTTTTGTTTTCAATATTTCGAAAAACGAAAAACATTTTTCTTAACACGTTGAATGCCATGAGGATTACCGACGTTTGAAAGCTTTTCTCGTCAAATAAATTTTCACATGTAATTTACGTACGAAAGCTTGAAAATTGTGGTATTCAACGAGTTCATATTTAAAAACTTATTATTTTATTATATTTATATTGTTTTGTAATAAGTATTATACAAATAATAATTCTTAATTCACTTTTACAGTAATTACAGTAAATAATGGAAAATACCGCATTGTAAAAAAAGTGATTAATAATGATTAAGTATAATAATTTAATAATTAATTCGCCCTGGTGCAGACGCAGAGACTTTTGCGGTGTCACGATGTAATGATGGTTGTCTGTAAACGCTCAGGAACTAAATAATGTGTGTTTTCCGTTACACCGACATCTGTGACCAACTCTAAACTTATATATTTCATAATTACTACAATCCAAACTAAAATCAGCAACTATTTACTCTTACTAACTATTCTACTAACTTTTTAAAAGCTACTAAATTCTATTTTCTATCGCAAAAGGTAGACAATCTAAGATTTAACTTCGTCAATGTTAATCTCTTAGTTAAAAAGTTAACTTCGTTAATCTTTAAAGCGTTAGTTTTTTGAAAATTTAACGAAAGCATACCTTGAAAATATATGTGCATTATTCAAAAATATGTAAAAGAACATACAAATTAATCAAAATTGAATGAATTATTGGAAATTAAACTTGGGCCGCCGCCACTTCAATGACCCGGAACTCGAATTAAAATTTTATTTTATGTAAAGAAAACTAAAATCATAATTTGAAACGCGATTTTGATCGCCCATATTGCAACAAATACTCGAAAACTATTTTCTACATATATGTACATACCTACATACGTAATTAAACAAAATATGTGCAAAAAAAATTATTTTTTGTTTTTTTAGACAAATCCTTATTTCTTCCGTTGGGAGGAGTTAATTATTCGGCCATGCCATGCCTTGGTATAAGCAAAAATTGTTAATTTTATGTATTGAATCATATGAAATGAGTCTACATACATTGTTTTTAAGCAATTAAAAGGCGACATTTTGAATATACGCTTTTCAATTCCTAGGAAGAGTACCTCAAAAATAATGCCGGAATAAGAAAGAATTTACGTACATACATATGTTTGTATAAGATGGAGTTGTTTTTTCTTTAGGTTGCAAAAAACACATTAGTGGGTTAATGCGTCTTTATAGTTATAGTTTAGGATTCAAGCTTCCTTAAAATAGTAATACAGTGTAGCCTTAATATAGCGAACCTCAATATAACGATTTCCTTGATTTAACAAATTTTTCGAAATCCTCTAGAACTGCCTGTAAGAGTCAATGCAATAAAATATGTATACCTTTAAATTACAAATAAATGTCGAAAACCTCTTTATAATGGTTTTCAATCAACAGCAGAATATACATAGAAGGTATAATTTACCTCTGTTTAATGATTTTGGTAAATCTATAACTTTTATATGTATAAACGTCTCGTACTAATCCATCGTACAAAATTTCACAAAAATTCATGTCTCGACAGGTTCAGTCACGCTAAATTCATTATACGACAATCATTCGTTGTTTAACATTTTTTTGTTTAGAATAAAAATGCAATGTTTTCATTATAATGCGTTTTATTTACTTTACTAATAGAAATCATTCGCTCAGGGTAAGTAGAATAGTTCGTTGAGGTTTTCTTACCTTCATAAAACGAATCTTAGATCAACCTAACCTCTATATAAAAACCCTCACTGTAACAAATTATACTTGGTATAACGAATATTTTTCAATTCCCCTCAGCTTTGTTATATCAACTTATTTGATTTTTGAAAACAATTAATTCTTGATTGGGAGCAGTTGTAATGATCTACAAATCATTCCTTCTGTGCAAAATTATAGCATGAAATTACAGAGTCCCCCATTTTTAAGTACTAAAAGTCTCAAGATTCTCTCTTAGCAGATCGCTTTCAGTTGCCACACCGTTCTCACAGCACCTTGGGTACTTTGTGTTTAATCAAGCGTATTCAGATTCGAGTCGGCGGGACAGCGACTAGGGCATTCTCCAGACTGGCGATGAAATCCGCACGGAATGAGGGACGGTTTATTTGCATATTATGTTGCATAGTGGCCGATAAGCGAGCTGGCGCGCTTCGACTCGTTTCCCAATAGTTAGTGCGCGGAGAGACAATGTGATTGCTGATTGCTAGACAGCAGATAGCAAGTGATCGATTATGTCATTAGGCGATCTTGCTTCACAATCAAACCGCCTCCTGTTCGCCCGATTGAAGGTCACCATTATTTATAGCTATTTACATAGATAAATTTTGATTTGACAGTCTGAAAGAATAACGGTTGTCGTCCATTGCAAAAGAATCATGTCTAAAGAGAGCTCCGTTCACTATATTTTAAATACAGCTTTGCTGTCAGCTGTCCTCCAAACGTGGAAGATTTTTTGAATATAAATTGTTTAGAATTAAATGCAATGCGGAGAAAGATGTACCTACACCAAGGGCTGTTTATATGCGGTCTTATTTTACACGCTGTTTTTACATGCTTTTTTTTTTACAAGTTTATATTTATTTAAAAGAGACCTATATGTTGTATTAGAAAAGTCAACAATTAGTTAAAGTTCACTATCTACGAATTTAACTAATTATACATATCTTATGAATAATAAGGATATATGTATTTCGTCGAGCTCATGAGTTACTCTATGTATATTACGTTTTTAAGGAAACTACATTTAGACAGGGTCAAAAATCGTGTACCTACTAAATTTCTAATACTCTAAACAATACTGTTCAAATATAACATTTTTAGTTTATCTACCCCGTCTCAAATCAATTTGAGACTGAAATATATTTTCTTCCATTTATTTAATCTTAAAACAAGCCCAAAGTAATTCTGAATCAAAAGATTTTCTCAATTTAACATGTACCATGCACGTGATTTCTCAACTTAAAATGAATTAAAGGAAGTTGGAGTACAGCCAGAGCTGGATGAGGCTACAAAAGCCATGCATAAAACCCTACTAGGGAAATCGTACCTTGTGCTAATTGCGTCCGAATATGGAATAATCTATTAAGGAATTATTGATTAGGCCTGGATTTAATATGCCTATCCTGTCCCTTAATACAGCATAAGTCCCTTATTTGATCTTATGAGACCCTGATACATATGACCCGTTGAAAATCATACTGGCGTAAGTCAATCATTTTCAAAAACTGAGTTAAGACTAAAATCATATCACTTACCTTCCCATCACCCTGTTAAGACTCCATACGACCATACATTTCATATTAAAACTTGACCTACGCCACAATGATTCTCAATGTTTAGCGTATTCGGTAAGTAGTATTTAGTTCATCTTATCCGGCTCTTTTATAGGATCAATTGCAATTTATCTGTTCAGTTCAGTCTCTATCACATAAATGTTGAATTATACTCTTACTTTCTGCTGAAACTAAAGAAAAGTTTAAGCTAATTTTAAACTTACCTTTCACTTTGCTTTAAACTTTTTTGAAGTCGAGTTTTATCAAGTAAGACGAACTGAATCTAAATAAATATTTTTGCATAAATGCGTCTACGAATATGTGTTATTATTTTTAGTAAAACAAAACCCGGAGAAATATTATATATTTATATTTTCTTTGGAAAGGTAAATTTCTAGAATTTATAACGACTATTTCAATGTGTTAGACTTCCACTTTGGTGAAATGGACTTCTTGCACTTCAAAATTTGTTACATTCTTCTTTTAATTTTACTATAATAACTACATATGTAGTATACATGTTGATGATAAATAAATAAGTGTAGAGTATGTTAAATAAATAATACTAGAGTATAATGTGTATGGGTTTGAAAAAAGTGACTTCTTGCAAATTATTTCTGTGATGAATATGTTTATTATTCCTGAACTACTACAAGAGAAAAGATTTCGGCTGGTTCGTAGGTATTTCTATTTGTTCGACAAAGAGTAATAACATTCATCAATTTATTCAATTATGCATATATTATATTTACAACATATTTTGATTTCAATTATGCATATATTATTTTTACAACATATTTTTATTTCCATTATGCATATATTATATTTACAACATTTTTTTAATAAGTTTCTTCGGACTACTTTTGTAATTTTATTTGTAAAATAAATAATGAATCAAATGTTCATATTTGCTCCTCCGACCCAGGTATATCCATTTCGCGCACACCGCCCTCGTCTCTGTTTCTGTTTCTTCTGTATTTTTTCTTTATTTTTTCCAGGGGTCCCACGAGTACAACCATTAAATAAAAGGCCGTCAGCGCCATACCCATCCTCGCTACGTAAAAGAACTCATCTCTGAACCAAATCGAAAGATATGGGTACTTTCCGTAGAGTAGATCCCTATTCAGGATCACCATGTATTGGCTCAGGAAGCTGCAAATGTGGAGGAGGAGCTTCATAATTGGGACCCAGACTTGTTTTAGGATGTATTCGGTGAAATAAAGAATTGTGGGGAATTCCAGCACAAGGCATACAAATCTCGATGGCCTCCTTATCCTCGTACGCCAAAGAGGACGTATTATCGCCTGGACACAGAGCACTGAGAAAGTAAATACGATGGAAGCGTAGTTCGGCTGCAACCGAGGGAATTCCGAATGTTCGAGTTTAATTATACTAATTTCATTTAGATGGAGATACATTCCAATGCCGACGAGTGATGCTGATTCTACCCACTCCAAACAATTTTCTCTAAGATAATTGCTATTTGCCATTTTAAATTTGAATTGAAAAATTCACTAACAAGATATACGAACTGCAACTAAAATTCGACTGTTTTCAAATTTCCAACTAATTATTTTATGACATTTCGCTTGCTGAGTTGTTGGGAATGCAAACTACTTTATTTTACCGCAAGTAAAAAGCTTTCGAATTATTGAAGTGTAATATCTTATAGGTAATAGGTACCCCTTTTATTTAGCCTGGGCAACGCGACGTAACGTATGACGGATTCTGTGGGGGGTTTTATATTTATTGCAGTTTTAGTAAGACGTAAGACGAAATACGTTTAGGGCTACATTTAAACGACGATACTACTTATTATTTATTATTGAAATTTCGGCAGTCCATTGAATCCTGTCTAAGAAATGGATAAGATAGGTATAAATAAAACTTACAAAGGGAGTGTTTCCAATAGAAATTAGTCATTCAAATAGTTTGACTGCGAAATTAGAAAGATATCCATCCCTGAAAATTCGCAATTTACATTGGAAGCTTGCCTGTGGAGAATGTCTAAATTCTATAAAACGTAATTGTCGAGCAAGTATAGGTTTTCTAATAAAATATTTTCCGTACTTCCAATTTTAAGGTTCTACATCTAATTGTTTTTTTAACAGAATTAAACACCAAGATAATTTGCAATTTTTTGAAAGTTTTTCTATTCCAATTAATCTCTCAATTAATTTGTAAGTTTACTGAATTTATAATAAGAAAAAATTTCACTTGAACAATCTTTTTGTTTGAATGTAATTTGCTATGAAAAATGGCTATCTAAAGGGTCCCAAATACGAGCGAACAATTTGCGCAACACAGCCCCTTGTGCAAACATTTTTCCCGTGTATGGGGCAGTTTGATTCGTTGCGCAATTGTTTGATGAACTTCAAACGCGTTTGAATTTTTTTGCGCAACATGCCATACACGCAGCCTCAGATATCTTTCCTCAACGCGAACCTGAACGCAACTGAAGTTTGCACAACTTGCTGCGTAACCAAAGCCGAGAACCTGAGCACCCAATTAGTCCAATTAGTCCCCCAAAATGCTCAGAAACCCGAGTTTTAAGGGGCCGATACACGAGAGAACAATTTGCGCAAATTTGTGTTTGCACAAAAATACATTTGTGATAGTCCATACAAAGATTGGTCGAAGGATCTTGTCGACCCTTATGTCTTGAAAGCCATATTAAACGGCTTCGTACGGCCTATTTTGGAGATTTCTTTTACAAGTTTATATTTAAAGAGACATACATACATACAATGTACATTAGAGAAGTCAACAATTAGTCCACTATCTACGAAAATAACTAATTATATCTTATGAATAATAAGAATATCTGTATTTCGCCGAGCTCATAAGGTACCTTTTTAAGTAATAATAACTATTTATTTATCGTATTATTTATGCGTATTAAATTTCTAATACTCTTAAACAATACTGTACAAATAAGTACATATATCATTTTCAGTTTATCTAGCCCGTCTCAAATCAATTTCAGACTGAAATATATTTTCTTCCATTTATTTAATCTTAAAACAAGTCCAAAGTAATTCTGAATCAAAAGATTTCCTCAATTTAACATGTACAATGCACGTGATTTCTCAACTAAAAATGAATTAAAGGAAGTTGGAGTACAGCCAGAGCTGGATGAGGCTACAAAAGCCATGCATAAAACCCTACTAGGGAAACCGTACCTTGTGCTAATTGCGTCCGAATATGGAATAATCTATTAAGGAATTATTGATTAGGCCTGGATTTAATATGCCTATCCTGTCCCTTAATACAGCATAAGTCCCTTATTTGATCTTATGAGACCCTGATACATATGACCCGTTGAAAATCATACTGGCGTAAGTCAATCATTTTCAAAAACTGAGTTAAGACTAAAATCATATCACTTACCTTCCCATCACCCTGTTAAGACTCCATACGACCATACATTTCATATTAAAACTTGACCTACGCCACAATGATTCTCAATGTTTAGCGTATTCGGTAAGTAGTATTTAGTTCATCTTATCCGGCTCTTTTATAGGATCAATTGCAATTTATCTGTTCAGTTCAGTCTCTATCACATAAATGTTGAATTATACTCTTACTTTCTGCTGAAACTAAAGAAAAGTTTAAGCTAATTTTAAACTTACCTTTCACTTTGCTTTAAACTTTTTTGAAGTCGAGTTTTATCAAGTAAGACGAACTGAATCTAAATAAATATTTTTGCATAAATGCGTCTACGAATATGTGTTATTATTTTTAGTAAAACAAAACCCGGAGAAATATTATATATTTATATTTTCTTTGGAAAGGTAAATTTCTAGAATTTATAACGACTATTTCAATGTGTTAGACTTCCACTTTGGTGAAATGGACTTCTTGCACTTCAAAATTTGTTACATTCTTCTTTTAATTTTACTATAATAACTACATATGTAGTATACATGTTGATGATAAATAAATAAGTGTAGAGTATGTTAAATAAATAATACTAGAGTATAATGTGTATGGGTTTGAAAAAAGTGACTTCTTGCAAATTATTTCTGTGATGAATATGTTTATTATTCCTGAACTACTACAAGAGAAAAGATTTCGGCTGGTTCGTAGGTATTTCTATTTGTTCGACAAAGAGTAATAACATTCATCAATTTATTCAATTATGCATATATTATATTTACAACATATTTTGATTTCAATTATGCATATATTATTTTTACAACATATTTTTATTTCCATTATGCATATATTATATTTACAACATTTTTTTAATAAGTTTCTTCGGACTACTTTTGTAATTTTATTTGTAAAATAAATAATGAATCAAATGTTCATATTTGCTCCTCCGACCCAGGTATATCCATTTCGCGCACACCGCCCTCGTCTCTGTTTCTGTTTCTTCTGTATTTTTTCTTTATTTTTTCCAGGGGTCCCACGAGTACAACCATTAAATAAAAGGCCGTCAGCGCCATACCCATCCTCGCTACGTAAAAGAACTCATCTCTGAACCAAATCGAAAGATATGGGTACTTTCCGTAGAGTAGATCCCTATTCAGGATCACCATGTATTGGCTCAGGAAGCTGCAAATGTGGAGGAGGAGCTTCATAATTGGGACCCAGACTTGTTTTAGGATGTATTCGGTGAAATAAAGAATTGTGGGGAATTCCAGCACAAGGCATACAAATCTCGATGGCCTCCTTATCCTCGTACGCCAAAGAGGACGTATTATCGCCTGGACACAGAGCACTGAGAAAGTAAATACGATGGAAGCGTAGTTCGGCTGCAACCGAGGGAATTCCGAATGTTCGAGTTTAATTATACTAATTTCATTTAGATGGAGATACATTCCAATGCCGACGAGTGATGCTGATTCTACCCACTCCAAACAATTTTCTCTAAGATAATTGCTATTTGCCATTTTAAATTTGAATTGAAAAATTCACTAACAAGATATACGAACTGCAACTAAAATTCGACTGTTTTCAAATTTCCAACTAATTATTTTATGACATTTCGCTTGCTGAGTTGTTGGGAATGCAAACTACTTTATTTTACCGCAAGTAAAAAGCTTTCGAATTATTGAAGTGTAATATCTTATAGGTAATAGGTACCCCTTTTATTTAGCCTGGGCAACGCGACGTAACGTATGACGGATTCTGTGGGGGGTTTTATATTTATTGCAGTTTTAGTAAGACGTAAGACGAAATACGTTTAGGGCTACATTTAAACGACGATACTACTTATTATTTATTATTGAAATTTCGGCAGTCCATTGAATCCTGTCTAAGAAATGGATAAGATAGGTATAAATAAAACTTACAAAGGGAGTGTTTCCAATAGAAATTAGTCATTCAAATAGTTTGACTGCGAAATTAGAAAGATATCCATCCCTGAAAATTCGCAATTTACATTGGAAGCTTGCCTGTGGAGAATGTCTAAATTCTATAAAACGTAATTGTCGAGCAAGTATAGGTTTTCTAATAAAATATTTTCCGTACTTCCAATTTTAAGGTTCTACATCTAATTGTTTTTTTAACAGAATTAAACACCAAGATAATTTGCAATTTTTTGAAAGTTTTTCTATTCCAATTAATCTCTCAATTAATTTGTAAGTTTACTGAATTTATAATAAGAAAAAATTTCACTTGAACAATCTTTTTGTTTGAATGTAATTTGCTATGAAAAATGGCTATCTAAAGGGTCCCAAATACGAGCGAACAATTTGCGCAACACAGCCCCTTGTGCAAACATTTTTCCCGTGTATGGGGCAGTTTGATTCGTTGCGCAATTGTTTGATGAACTTCAAACGCGTTTGAATTTTTTTGCGCAACATGCCATACACGCAGCCTCAGATATCTTTCCTCAACGCGAACCTGAACGCAACTGAAGTTTGCACAACTTGCTGCGTAACCAAAGCCGAGAACCTGAGCACCCAATTAGTCCAATTAGTCCCCCAAAATGCTCAGAAACCCGAGTTTTAAGGGGCCGATACACGAGAGAACAATTTGCGCAAATTTGTGTTTGCACAAAAATACATTTGTGATAGTCCATACAAAGATTGGTCGAAGGATCTTGTCGACCCTTATGTCTTGAAAGCCATATTAAACGGCTTCGTACGGCCTATTTTGGAGATTTCTTTTACAAGTTTATATTTAAAGAGACATACATACATACAATGTATATTAGAGAAGTCAACAATTAGTCCACTATCTACGAAAATAACTAATTATATCTTATGAATAATAAGAATATCTGTATTTCGCCGAGCTCATAAGGTACCTTTTTAAGTAATAATAACTATTTATTTATCGTATTATTTATGCGTATTAAATTTCTAATACTCTTAAACAATACTGTACAAATAAGTACATATATCATTTTCAGTTTATCTAGCCCGTCTCAAATCAATTTCAGACTGAAATATATTTTCTTCCATTTATTTAATCTTAAAACAAGTCCAAAGTAATTCTGAATCAAAAGATTTCCTCAATTTAACATGTACAATGCACGTGATTTCTCAACTAAAAATGAATTAAAGGAAGTTGGAGTACAGCCAGAGCTGGATGAGGCTACAAAAGCCATGCATAAAACCCTACTAGGGAAACCGTACCTTGTGCTAATTGCGTCCGAATATGGAATAATCTATTAAGGAATTATTGATTAGGCCTGGATTTAATATGCCTATCCTGTCCCTTAATACAGCATAAATCCCTTATTTGATCTTATGAGACCCTGATACATATGACCCGTTGAAAATCATACTGGCGTAAGTCAATCATTTTCAAAAACTGAGTTAAGACTAAAATCATATCACTTACCTTCCCATCACCCTGTTAAGACTCCATACGACCAT
This sequence comes from Machimus atricapillus, assembly GCA_933228815.1. Classification (NCBI taxonomy): domain Eukaryota; kingdom Metazoa; phylum Arthropoda; class Insecta; order Diptera; family Asilidae; genus Machimus; species Machimus atricapillus. Next base: position 14,255,984 of record OW121785.1, read on the forward strand.
ACATTTCATATTAAAACTTGACCTACGCCACAATGATTCGCAATGTTTAGCCTATTCGGTAAGTAGTAATTCATCTTATCCGGCTCTTCTCTTTTAGGATCAATTGCAATTTATCTGTTCAGTCTCTATCACATAAATGTTGAATTATACTCTTACTTTCTGCTGAAACTAAAGAAAAGTTTAAGCTAATTTTAAACTTACCTTTCACTTTGCTTTAAACTTTTTTGAAGTCGAGTTTTAACAAGTAAGACGAACTGAATCCAAATAATTATTTTTGCACAAATGTTTACAAATATGTGTTATTATTTTTAGTAAAACAAAAACCGGAGAAATATTATCCATATGTACATTATATGAGTAGTGCGCTAATCCACGATGAAAATCGATACTTAGTAATGTTAAATTAAATAAATAATACTAAAGTATAATGTGTATCGGTTTGAAAAAATGTGACTTGTTGCAAATTATTTCTATGATGAATATGTTTATTATTCCTGAACTACTACCAAAGAAAAGATTTCGGCTGGTTCGTAGGTATTTCTATTTGTTCGACATTTGTTCGACAAAGAGTAATAATATTCATCAATTTATGCAATTATGCATATATTATATTTACAACATATTTTAATTTCAATTATGCATATATTTTATTTACAACATATTTTTATTTCATTTATGCATTTATGTACAACATATTTTTATAAGTTTCATAGGACTACTTTTGTAATTTTTTTTTGTTTTTAAATAATACCTTAAGATATGAACAATACAAAAAATAATTATACTACTCCACACAACAATTTTTTTGGTTTATATTTGGGTTCTAGCACTAGCTCTTGATTGAAACTCATCGTCTGTTGATCTTCGAGGGAATGTATCTTTTTGAAGTTTTTTATCTGAAAGTGTTAAAAATGTTTTTCATTATTATATTTTCAGCTTATATTTAGGTATACACAAAGAAAAACCTAATTATTTATTTACTTACTTTTTTCTATTCCTGATTGGGCTTTTCATATTATTGAGCTAGTTGTCATAACTTTCCTAAGAATTTCGTGATTTGTGGCAGGCGCACGAACAATTACCTACACGTCGTTTTTGCGGCCTGTTAACATAACCTCATAAGAATTTTGTCTCAAATTATTCAAAGAATGCGAACTATGAACTTACTTAGTGTTGGGCTGATATTCTCTATCAGTTTGATCATTTCTTTGCTTCTGGAAATAGTAGACACCCATTCCGAAGAAAAACAGGACCAAAAAGAAAATAAGCCAGGGTCCCGTAGGCATGAGTCTATAATTTATTTATTAATTTTAGTTACTTTTTATAAGTATTGAGACTATACTCACGATAGGAAAGTATCCATGTAGTTAACTGGGCGGCTTCGCGGTGGATTACGCATTGTAGATATAGGCCACAAAAAAAATAATTTTAAATTGAACAATTTCGACTATTATATCGCGTATTCAGAAATTTTCTGTTTTCAGAGTGACATATTTATAGCATTGCCTACTTTGGAACTTTTTACACCAGGCAAAAGTTAACTCAGTTTAAAAAAATTTCTGTAGTGAAGTGTTATGGGCAAGTGCCAATTCGGATACTTTTTACACCATATGGTTAGATATAGTGTCCAAAAGTTTACATAGCTCCTTGGGCTATACCTACTCACTACGATAGTATGCACTTTCGAGTTATTAAACATTTCAGCGGAGTAAAATATTTCCGATTGACACAGGCACTTGAATTATACAGGGTGTTCCATTTTAATTGACTCTCTCCTGCTTTTAAAGTCTAGAAGATTTAGTGTTTATTTTGGCTTTTAATATTTTTTTTACAGAGTTTTAATAATGTATTTACTTTATTTGGCATTAAAGTTCTGTTTACAGTTACAGCTTTTTACAAGCTTTTATTTAACTTGCAATGTATGTATGTTTGTTCGGGTGGAATCTTGCTACTCAATTTTGAAGCAGATATCTTCAACCGATTGAGCTGAAATTTTGTATACACGTTTAGTTTGGATGACAATACACGATAAGCTGTGTGACGTCATTCTAAATCCAATATGGCGGACCATGTATTTTTGGTCGACCTCCTTGATATGGGTATCAAATGAAAGAGCTTGAAGAGTAGGATAAAATGAGTAACGCCATTTCTAAATCCAATATGGCGGACGTCACAAAATGGCAATTTATAATTTTCATAGTAACCCCTATGATATGGGTATCAAATGAAAGGGCTTGATAAGCGAAATACAATAAGTGAGGTGACGTCATTCTAAATCCAATATGGCGGACGTCTAATATAATAACGCATAAGTTCAAAAGAAGAGTTTCAAGATGCTAATGCACGATTCAGCTTCAAACGGTACCACGCATTAGTTACTCAGCGTCATGCTAACGCCTTTTTGAAATTTCAATTTGACGTTCTTTTACTAATAAAGACATCGTTTTTTAGTCTCAAAAATAAATTAATAGTAAAAAAACATTTTTAAAAACAATCTTTTATTTAAATGCTCTAAAAAGAAGAAAATAAAAATTAAATTGAATCAAACCCATCAATTTATTACATTACACAATTTATATGATATAAAAGCTTGTCGCGAAATTTACTTATGTAGATAAACAATAATACAATAATTGAAGGGTTGTAAGTCTAAAGGATCTACATCTACATAAGTAAATCTCGCGACAAGCTTTTATATCATATAAATTGTGTAATGTAATAAATTGATAGGTTTGATTCAATTTAATTTTTATTTTCTTCTTTTTAGAGCATTTAAATAAAAGATTGTTTTTAAAAATGTTTTTTTTACTATTAATTTATTTTTAGCCTCAATTAGTCTGAAAATTAAAATCATAATAATCTGCAGCAATATCTCTAAAATACATAATGCTACGAGCTTTTCTACCTATGTAGATATATGTAATGTAATTATTAGGTGACGCCATTTTATACATAAAAGTATAAACAGAAAGTAAAAGTATGTAGTGCTTGATGTGGTGAATTTTTAAATTCGTTCCGGTACATTTTGTCTTTAAAAAAATAAAATTATAAAAAAAAATGTAAATTTAAAAATTCAAAAAACCCGACTGCGAAAAAAGTGAACTTTAACTGAAAAGAAAAAAAAAGAGGTCCAGTAGTCTAGAATTCTGTTAAGTAATATTGAATAGTTACACCATTGAAATAGTTTCATGATCGATACACACATACATAAAGCAAATAATTAATTGTAATGCGGAGCATAGCAACTTCAACAGTCGGGACCCATTAAAAATCGAGACCAGCTCAAATCTTCCCAATTTTTTGGTTTTTTAAATTAACAGTTTTATTTTTAGCTTTTTTAAATTAACTTTTTTATTTTTAGCTTTATAGTTTATTTAATATGTAGGGGAAGAGTGGCATGAAAGAGCCATTTTCATTTGCACGAAAATTACTGACTAAATTTTGTTACAATCACTATTAATATGTTATATGTTATTAAATTTAATCTCAACATTGTCATAATCTTTGGTGGCTCCTTCAAAGCTTATGTGTTATGAAAGAGCCGAATTTCAATTTTTTTTTTAAAATGGATGAAAAACTATTTATCTTGTTAATTTTCGTAATTTCATTGAAGTTTCTGCCAAAATGGTAGCATAAAATTGTTGTAATATATATATATATTTGGAAGGAATTGGCTATTTATTAGCTTTCATTTGATTCCTATATTGTTATAATAAAAAACATTTTTTTTATCCCCCTCAATTTAATTTTTTTTTTTTTGCGGACCCCATATTTAAATATTATACCCTATGTCACTCCTCCAATTGAGACGAATCTAATGACACCTCACTCTTCAAAATCGGTCAAGCCGTTTAGTCACAAAGAAACGGACATACAAACCCACATACGTACATACACGCGAAAAACATTAACCTCCTTCTGGGTCAGTCGGGTAAAAATAAAAGGAATATCAAAAAGTTCCTGAGTTATGTTCCTGGATACTAATTTTATTTTCTGTTCGTAAGTGAAATTCCAAGCGGCTCGATTTAATGGTTTCCGAAGAATTTTGGTTATCACATCAAGTAGTGGTTTTTAGTTAACTGATGATATATCAATATGACGACACTCAGAAACTATTTATCTATGCAAAAGCAAAGTGTAGATATTGTCATTCACTTTAAATATAAAATAGAGCCTTTATTCAAAACTGAGAACAAGGGTATACCTACTAATTTAAAGCGTAACGTACTTTCTTCCGAATTCAATTACATATTTCGTTTCAATACCAAGTACCTACATATATGTACTGTACATATCGATCTTAAAAGTGCTTGGTAGAGAAACTAGATACTTTATTCAACCGTCTCTAAATACATAAATTCTTTATATATCTTTTTATAATAATTTTAATTGATCTTCGAATCAAGAAGAGGAAAATTTCACAAAAATCTGATTTACGTGAAATTTGACTTTGGGTAACTTTCAGCTTTATCAATATCGCTCTTTATCATTTCTAAATATACATATGTATGGTATGTTTAGTTTAAAATAATGAAATAAAGCGATTAAAATACTAAACATTTTATTAATGATTTATATTTTTGCATAAAAGCCATACTTTCATCTAAAATTACTGGACTAAGATAAATAATCATAAATACACGTTTCAAAACTATCCAGTGTAGTCTTCCAGAAGTGACTTTGGATTCAGGAAAAATTTCCTCAAAAATTTGCAAAATAAAAGCTTATAACCTATGATTTGGTTGGAGTCTAAAAATAAGAACCAACAAAAGTAGATACTTTTGTGAGTGAATATAAACTAAATTTTAACATTTTGTTTTGCGTACTTTAGCAATATTAATAGAGAAAGCGATATGAATAATCCTTCAGAAATGGGGAAAAATAAATAATTCCGGAGCATACAAAGTATTCAGGCAAATTATAGGCTCACCTAGTTAGTGGAGCAATGTATGTAAATAGCTGTGGTTTGTGACTCTAAAGACCTTATGTAATTCACACTCCCCATTATGTCGGGAGGAACAATAAACAAATCACCCTGGGGTCTGGCCAGTGGACGCAGCCTGCCAAATTCAAAGGCGCTCCATTTGTTGCCGTGTTTCTACAGAAGAAATCGCTCAACACAGATGCCCTGGAACCGGAGCGTGGCCAACACTTTTGCTATTCCTCCTTGGTTAGTAGCAAAATTGGTGCGTGCTAGTCGCTGGAATAGCCTGGGAGGCATCTGGATTTCTTCTGGTCTCAAGTAAACATACTGCGATTTGACTTATTTGTTTACTCTGAGAAGCACGACTATAATGGCTAGGCCGAGCTAACTAAATCCGTCTGTGTTCGCTCAGTTAATAAACCCAAAGTGGCGGATTGCTTTTGCTTTGTTTATTTTTTGCTAGGCTGCCCATCAACTAGTATAGACTGTGCCAAAAACCATCGGCGTTAAGCCAAATAATGAGGAATATTATGAAAAACATTCCACCAAAAAGTTGTTGCAAATTTCATTATTATTATTATTTTTTTTTTTTGTTGAGGGTTACACTGAGCAATTTAATTGGCCAATAAATAACGTGGGAGAGATTACCAACGCCAATACTATTCTGTAATTTATAAGCCTCATTAAGCTGTTCCAGCAATGCAAAATCATGCAAATTTCAAATTCTTTCCGCCCAAGGGGGCAAAATTTAATATTTCTTCCTATGCGGGGGCTGTCTGCCGAACAGATGAGAAATGGACATTGCGAATGAAATGGATTTTGTTGGCTTTATGGCTTAATGACACATCTTGAGTTTGAAAAAAATTATTTTGCCCTGAATGTTTACTCGAACTGGTAGAGTGTTCAATCCATCGCTTTGTTTATTTGAGAAATGGAATGCGAAAAATTCATAACACTTTTTATTTCTCAACAAGGACAAAATATGGCATTGAGGCAGCACAAATAATGTTCAGCATAAATTAGAGGCCTTGCGAAGATTACATACGCTCTTATGTTTACATTCATTGAAACAACATAGACAACATTTTTTATTGCACAAATAAACGTATATTGTTACATACATTTATGGATGGAGAATTAGCACCGGTCAACATGAATTTTGGGTCTAGATTCTAGATGTCGAATTTCGATTTCTCCGACGTAACTGATAAAAAAAAATAGTTTTATCATATAAAGTTTGCTTTTGTAGAAATTAGAAGAATATTTTGGATTTTAAGAAAAACTGCACAGATGAACACCAAAGATCAAATCATTTTTACAGGATTTTTTCCGTAGATTGTGAATTCGAAATTAAAAACTCTCAATTTTTTTCCGTCTTCAGTGCAAAAGATCGTATTTTTATCATTTATAAAAACTCATTAAACAATAACGAATTTTTCTAGGGCCTATTAACATAACTTATATAAAAGCTTGAATCTTAAAGTATTACACAGAAAAATAAAAGACTTCAGAACAATTCGAAGCTACCCATGAATCTGACTATGTACTATCTACTATATAAAAAGTATAATAATGAATATAATATTCATATTTATTTTCATTTCGATATTGATTTCTGGGATTTTGATATCTAACATCAATTTACGTTACTTTTTATCTGTTATTTTATTAGTTACTTAAGTTGCCCATTGTTGAATTTTCCTTTTAAAAATGCCCGTCTCTGGGGGGAAAGCCTAATAAATTTAGTATTAAAATGAAATCTTTCCTCAGTTTTTAAAATTATTTCATATCAGTTTTATAAACAAAACAGTTATACTTCGCGATACCCCGACGTGAAATACATACATCTACCGGGTGTACGCACGATATCTTGAGACTTGATTATTTAAAAAATAAGCTTTATCACTATAAAAAAATAAGTTTTTAATAAAATTTAATTTTCGTTGTTACGTTTTAAACAATACATACATACAGTATAATGCTGGAAAATGAATGATTCAAAGACATAGTTTTGAGCTTAGTAACTGTGACACAGGTATTTTCTGACTGCTGCGTGCTATAAACATAGATAGATTTTAAAGTTTTTCATATTTGTCAAAAATTCCTCCGAGAACTTATTTTAGCAACACTGTAACTTTAAGTTAGTAACCGCTATAAATATAAATTTATTGGATCGGATTATAAAGGCTACATTTTATTAGTACCTTAAGAAATATTTAGTCTTTACTTTGATGATCTTTTCTATGTTTGTATTAGCGTTGGTTTCAAATCCAATAAGTGTAAATAAAAGGTGTGACTCACATGATTAGCTACTTAATTTTATTGTTTTTTCTACTAATTAATATTAAACAGTATATGTATAAATTTCAATATTTTATAAGTGGTTAAGTAGATCTTATAATAATAGTGGTTATGTTTGAACGGGGAACGGGAAAATCTAAAAACACAAACAGGAAAATTTTCCCTAACCGTCTCAAAAGAATTTTTAAGTGCTCAAATCCCATCAACAACTTCAGCTAGGAGTGGAATCGCTAAGTTTTTCGCTGAAGTCAAAATAATTGCCGCTGCTTATAAACGTCCAAGGCATGTGGGGCTAACTTTTCTCCATAGTCGGCCTCCTTTGAAAATTGCGACACTAGTTTTTCCCTCATATGTACATATATAAATTAATGTATATTTATATCATATATACTAGCCACAAACAGGTGAAAAGGCTAGAAAATAAACTACTAGCTCACATGAAGAGGTGTACTTTCGCCAAGAGTGCGATAATTTATAACTATTATATATACTCCTCCGTCCCCGGACTCATAATGTACAAAAAAAAAAAAGGCTATGCTACACTCCATTTAGTTCATGGTTGAGCGGCCATAAATATTTATGCGATTTATTAGCACTTAACAATCGCAAAAAACCTCACATTATGTTCTTTTTGGGTTTCTCATTCCGGACAGGTTTATTTATTGGAAAACAAGAGAACAACGTGAGGTTGAAATTAAAAATCAACGTCCAATGAAAAGAAGTACTAAAAGAAACTCTTTACCTGCCGGCACATAATCAATCACAAACGAGATATGTTCGATAGGCCTAATTCGTTTGCACGTGGAAAACTGGCGATAAATAATTGTCGCAAACTAACAGTTCTTTCGCGCCTCTGAGACGCATCGCCTGGAAATGGTAATTAGTTAAGATTGTGGTCAATCAGTGGATGACTGATGAGTGGAAATTGAACAAATCGTCCCACATACCAAACCGGCGTACACATTGCTTACTTAGACGACACGATCAGTAACTGTTTTGTCGCGGTTCTAAGAAGTCCTCATTCATGACCTATAAGGGAAATGGTATGAATCTATTCTCGACGTGTTTTTGGCGTTACGCCTCTTAACCCTTAACAGCCGTCCACAAGATCTCAATATATGTAAGTATATGTAAATGGGTCAAGATACTCAGTTCTATTTTGAAAATTGAACTTACATTATGATTGAACTTACATCGTGCTAAGAAATAGTTTTATGTAAGTTTGGACTACGGGCATTATTTCAATTTAATTAATTAATAATTATTTTGATTTGTGAATGACTTCTAAAAGCTATTAATTATTTTCACATTAGTTTGTACTTCGGATCTAAGTAGACATACATACATACCTACTTCAATTAGTAAGTGAGAAACTGAAATTAGAGGTATTTTATAACGGTTGAAAATTTAAAAATAGTTTTTATAGTGAAGAAGAGCTTAACCATCATTGCAGAATGCTTATAGAGTCCCCTAGTATAAGTTAGATAACTAAAGTAAAAACCGGTCAAGTGCGAGTCGGACTCGAGCACGAAGGGTTCCGTACCATTATCTATAAAAACGGCAAAAAAACTCACGTTTGTTGTATGGGAGCCCCCCTTAAATATTTGTTTTGTTTTAATTGAATTATTTATTTTTAAAGTGAATATATAACTAAATATTCTGTGACTATTTCAAGCGTCTACCTGTTGCCGTTATCAATATCGAGCAAAAACGAGCAAAAAAAATCACGTTTGTTGTATGGGAGCCCCCTTAAATATTTATTTTATTCTGTTTTGTAGGATTTGTTGTTAGCGGCAACAGAAATACATCATCTGTGAAAATTATCACGGTTCATGAGATACAGCCTGGTGACAGACGGACAGACAGACAGACAGACAGACGGACGGAAAGCGGAGTCTTAGTAATAGGGTTCCGTTTTTTTACCCTTTGGGTACGGAACCCTAAAAATTGAAATTTAAGGTCTTTTCAAATCTAAACTTCGCTCTCGTCTTCTTTGGATTCGGACAGGCCCTAGTTTTAATAATTCTTATTGTAAAAACAATTAGACCCCATTTAAGTGGGGTCTGTTCAGTCAGCATTCAGTTAGAGTTTAGTTCCATAATGACGCAGAGTTTTGCAAATTACAGACATCTGTGCAAATAAAAGAATTCGCATGCTGTTTTGTCCACACGTTGAAGCCATGTCAGTTATAGGGATGAGCAGAAAAAAACGGTTTTTAATTTTGAATTCAAATTGCGCAGCAGGTACCCAGTGCTTTTATTCACACTATAAAATAAGTCGACGAATACTTAGCGCTGTGTAAATGTACATGAACAACGACCGACTTTAAATCTTAAGCGCGGGGTTATCAATTACGTATAGGCATATTTGTTATCAGTTAAAGTTTGTTGTTAATGAAATGATGGAAATGAGGAAATTGTATTTATTGGAAAGTTTCTATATTTTTATAAATATAAGACGAAATTAAAAACATGTCCTTTTCGAGGATGTCAAAACAATATACAGACACAATAATAAAAAAAAATTGTGAGATGAAAGAATGAATAGTTAATTTCGATTTAGATTATGTGAAAGGTAATATTTCAATTCTGGATTTTTTCCATAAAAAATATGGCAACATTAATCACAATCCTGAAATTATTATATGTATATGAAATTTCATTATTTTTTATTGCACCACATTTGTAAATGTAGATAAGATACTTTATGTTGGAAAGCCCTTATTATATTGAACATACTCCTATAATTAGTTTTCCAATTAAGGGCCTGTCCGAATCCAAGTCTATGTCTACGTCTTCGTCTCGTTATAACAGTTCATGAATCATGACGACAAACCGAGCTCAGCTCTGTTCAAATTCATGTCTATGATGTGAGTTTAGCTACGAAGACGTAGACATAGACTTGGATTCGGAAAGGCCCTAATACTGTTACTTAAGTAGTATTTTGAAAGTTTTTATGTTTGTCTTGTTTTTACTTAGAGTGTGTAAGGTAGCTAAATCAGTATTTAAATCAATTTAATTATAGCAGGTATCATGAACTAATATAATATTTTAGTAGGCGATATTTATGTAAGTAGTATATATACATACATACATTATAAATTTATATAATGCTCATACTCATAGGACATTATTAAGCATACAATTGGTAAATATTCAAATAATACACAAATAACCTATAGTATAGTGCCACAAATTGAAATTTGTATAAAAATATATGTAATCTATGTCGAAAATGAAAATAATTTAAAGAAACGCTTGTAACTTTTACGTGAAATATAATATCGATTTAAATAAGATCATTTTTTCATCTTATTGTTAGTCGAACTTTTAGAGATAATACACAATTACTATTATTATCAATTTATAGAGTAATAGTTTTTGAAAGATCAGTTAAGAGGAAAAACTACATTATTCAAATCGATATATTATCGGTTATCGTTTGGACCAAAGTAATAATTCCGAACCTCGAAAGAACTTAGTAGCTTACGCTGATTAGCATTATGTTAGAACAAAAATAGTACATATTTAAAATCTGATTCCCTTTCTTATACCATTGAGGCTGACTCATCTAAGGGAGTCATAGAAATAAGAAAAAGAAAATAAGGAAAAAATCATGTAAAAAGAAAAAGCTAAGTGTATCAAGAACTGGTGGGATGAACTCTCAATAATTTCGGTTTGGGATTACAACCGATTGAAATTGTTCCACGCATTTTTTATTTTATACCTTTGAATTAAATATTATACTCATTTGAATTTAGAATCAATTGAATTTGGTATTCGTAGAATTGAAATTAATTGTAACAAGAATATTTGACTGCAATAACATTGAATTACGTAAGCTACACATAGCAGATCTAGTAAAAATAAATTTGTTAAGGGTAAAATAAAACTGTATTCAATTTTATGTTCACCAATAATAAAATATACATTTGAAATAATTTAATTTTTCTATTTCATATTTCCTCTTCATATATTTTTCATTTCGACTATAGGAGGTCGAAATTTTAGATTTGCTTTATATCATACAGAATCAGATGCCCTTTTGGAAAATTTTATTTTGTTTTATTCAAAAGAAACAAAACATATGTAGTTGAGATAAGTTCATCCTCCATTCCTCTAATTATACAGTATGTATTGATGAAGAAAATATATAAATAATAATTATATCAAGTAGTATATCCATATGCCCTAACAGGTCTTGATCCTGAGATTAATTCTAGCCAATACTTAATTGGAAATTTTGTAATGTACATGCTTATACATAGTTTTTGAAAGTTCGAATGCAGATACGATAATTAATATTCATATGCACAAATTAAATCTGGTGAAGTGACATTAATTTAAGGCCTACGAAAATTCTTAAGTGTGATTTCACCTTCGTTCTTGAAGTGCGCGATAAGTTCACACCCAAGTGACTACGAAAGTACAGAGTTCCATTTTAAGATTGCAACAGCACTTCTCATAATTTAAAGATCGCAGATATAATAGCTTCGTTTGTTTCAATGTTGATTCTTGATTGGACAGTGTACCAAAGGCGAAGCAATAGAACGAAATTTTTGCTTCATCTCTGTGCTTACGCTTTAAGCATGGCTCCACCAGCTTCTCATTCCATCGAATTTAATTGGAGTTTTGAAATCAGCAATTATGAATCTTCTTATCATGCTAATAATAGTTAGCACAATTCCGGAGCTCACTTGATAGCACAAAATGATTAACGACTTTAGCTTAATAGTTTAACGCTTGCTGTCGAGATAATTAAATAGCCCAGTCTATTTCTTGTAGGCGCTACACAGATTGGCCGACGCTAAAGAATAACGTTTTCTGTAATTAAATAAACAAAAACGTAAATTATGAGCGAGGCCGCTAAGGAAGCATTGTTGTAATTAAACATTTTTTTTTCTAACAATTGAGTGCTTTTCATCCTCAGGCGTGAGAAACGAAACACTGGTCAGATGTGATTTGTCAGGCGGAAGAGGTGTCTTGTATTTGCCTAATTTATTTTAACTTAAAATTATCTTTGGTGTTTTCAAGGGTAAGAGGTCATTTTTTTATATATCAATTACTTGATAATTTTATGAAGGAGAACATAACAAGCAAAGCTTTGAAAAATAATTCTATGATTAATTTAAATTAACTGCAGCTAAATTTAAGCTTAGGCATCAGCATTTTCGAGATTTAAGGATTTTAAAAATTGTAAGGTGAGCTTCTGCTGACTTGTTGTTATTAATTTGATGCATATCTACTCATACATATGGATTAGTAGGTAGCAGTATAATAAAGTATTAGTAGATGACTAAAACTAAAACATAGGTCTTGACTTTCAAACGAGTATTCAATCTCATATTGACATGATAAAATTTTAAGTATGAAAAATTCAATTTTTATACCAACAATTGATCAGTTGAAAATCATGAGTGGCGTAATTTAAAGTTTAATATGTAGTTCAGAGTAAAATGAAACTTCGCGTGATAAGCGATATGGTTTTAGTCTTAAATCAGTTTTTGACTTATGCCACGATGATTCTCAACGGCTCAATTGTTCTAAAAAGAAAACACTGCTTGACACAATTATTAAGAACGCCCACTGAATGTGTAATTAATATTAAGTAAGCCAACCAAATGAATTTGTGGTTCTCTAGAGTCTAGTGTATTTCTATTGTATTTCACAAATTTGCTGAAATAAAATTTTGAAATTCAAAGTGGTTGATATTAATGCTTGCGAAAGTTCATCATTTAATATAATTAAAATGAGGGAGCAACAATATAAAGGAAATGATGGAAGAGAGTATTACTTTTGGTAAATATTTAATTTATTTTAACGTTTTTCATTTCAGTAGGTATACTTACACATTTATATATCAGAATATGAAGACACTAAGATGACTACACATATCGAATTTTGAAAATTCAATGAAATATTCTTACATTCAAAAATAAGTATGACATCAAAACATGGGTCAAACGTAAAACATATCTAGGAGTCTATAGGAAAATCTCCGACTAGGTGCAACTATTTTGAATCCAAGATCTTTGTAATTGAATCAGGTTGACTTATAATATGATCGTAATTATGCTCATTTTAAGCATTTGCGTATTTGTGTATTAGTTTTAAAACTTTTATGTTATTTATCTTTTAAGTCGTGTGCCACAAAAGAATTGAGCAAAGTCGCAAAATTTACTGAAAATGCTTCGATGTGTTGCTAAGTCAAAGTATATCCTGGTCTAAACTTAAACTTTAATATTGGAGAATTTCTCGCCATAGTTATATTAAATTGGTCAATAGCTGCAAATAATTTCGAACACAAGTCGATAATGGCATTAATGAAATTTCAAATGCAATGAAACTTGTAAATTAACGTATTTTTGAATGTTTCAAAATTATAAATAAAACTATTGCCTCTGGAATTTATCAGACGCTAAGCAAAACCAGTGCATTGGCCCTGAAATAATCATTGGCGCAATTGGAGATCTTTATATCAGCAAAGATTCTGGCGCTTAAGTTTATTTTACACAGAAACTGCACAAAAATCGCACCGAAATAATTCTGCTAACCCAAAGCAATATTCCTGAAATGCTCGCAGACGACGACGATAGCAAACAGAATGCGTGCTGAGTGAGCTGCAGACGCTAATGGATATCGTAGCGATTATTAATAACGATCAAGATTTGAACAAATAAACAGTGATCCCATTTGGCAAAGGTGGAATTTGCCAGACATTATACGTGCCTTGCTTATCGTATCGAACTGAAATCCAAGACGATTGGCGTTGTATATTAATAACCAGCCTTTAGTTGGGTAATGATTTTTTTAGATCATCATCCTCCACTAATTACTTTAATTAAAAGTACAAGATCTTATTTTCAGTCGATGTAAAATTAAAAGTTGACAAAGAATTAAAATGAGCCCATATGTTCTGCTGGTCGGCTACAAGTGAGTTGTTGAACCATTTTTCATCGGGGATTACTGGCGTCATACATGAATCGCACAAATGCTTACATTTTGCCTTTTCGAAATGAATATGGCCGAACCTCGAGAGCACGGGTCAAGAATGCGAGTCAGTTAATTTGTGCAACCACTTAAGAAACTCGCGGCGTTGATCAATAAATCAATTATTTATTACCAGCTTGGCTGATGCGAATGGCCGGCCCGGGCCATTGACTGGGCTCGACATGTGCGACTTATAATTGTAGACAAGTCTAGAAATGCTATCAGCGCGCCAATAAAACATAAAACGCGTTATATGCATGCATATAGAACTGCCTAAATGGTGGATAAAATGAATCATCATTGAAATTGTTCGCTTTTGGTTGTCGAAATTCCATATGCTGCAAGCATATGCTAACATACAAGTTTCAATGAATATGGCGTATACTCATGGCGACTATCGAACATACCCGAATATTTTTTTTAGTTTATTTCAATTAAATACATATATATGTATGTAGATATCTGAGCCATAAAATCCGGCAGTAAACAATTTTTCAACTTATTGTTAGTTATATGTGTGCGATAAAATAACTTGTTATAAATAGAATTAAATTTCTTTGCTTGCAATTTTGGAAATTGTAAATGATTTTTCTCCCTCTTCCATCAAACAACTTTGTTGCAAATTTTGCATAAATACGTTTACCGATTTGATGATAATAGGTATAAGATGCAATAAAATCTACTTAATTTGACTACATATACTTTTCCAAACAATAAAAGTTATTTTTAATCTAGTGCGGTTACTACATGGACTATTTATTACTTCGATAAAACTTCTGGGGGATTGATGGAGGAAGTTGTACTACTATTTGTAAAATGTGTCTCTAACACTAATAAAATTTGAAATTAAAAAAAAAATTCGAAAGAATAATGTGTCGCCAATTTATCGACCATTGGATAATAGGCCTATTCCTGATGAAGAGCATTTTTTCATTCCAATCTCATAGGAAATAGTTGGAAGGTTTCAGATCATATGAACTTGTAGGTCAATTTACAGGGCTATTTCTCGAAATCACAATCGCCAAATCTTGATTTCAATAAATCGATGAAAGTAGCTTATGGAAAATTTTCATTTATACCAGAAATTTTAAATTTGTTTAAAAGTCTTGATAGATAGATTCGTTCAGGTTATAATTTTTGCATAACCTTTTGTTGGCTTAAACCATTTTAAAATCATAACTGATGATCCTGTTTGTAAACTCTTTGTACTTATTTCTTATTATTATTTCTTATTCTTATTTCTTACCTATTCCTTATTTCTTTTCTTTATTCTTAACAAATTTGTTGTTTTTCAAATGACATGAGTCTTATCTTTTGTTTTTTTCTTTTCATATGACATGAGCAGAGATTGGCAATAATACAATACATATTTTATTTATAATTTTTTTAATAGTCAACAATTTATAATTACAACACTTCGACTATAATGTTATGAAAATAAATATTAGACATAGAAATTTAAAAATACTGAAGTATTTCATAATTATAAGCCATACTTTAATTACTCAAGAGATTTGACAATTCCTGGTATAGAAATTTTAAAATACTCCAGTATTTCGTAAGTTTTGGAATATTTAACTTGATATGAGATAAGCTTATTATATCACTTTGTCACTAAAATTTATTGATTTTAAATTAAATCAGCAATCTAGCAATGAAATAAAAATACGTAGGGATTCAGTCTTTGTACACTACAAAAACAATTTATTAAGGTTTTCTATACATATTACACATTTTATTTATTCCAGCATTTTTAAGGAAACGTGTCAGAATCATGTATACGTTTGCATTCGCGTCGTTTACTTGAGAATGATTTCCTTAATCATGAAATCGCATCACGATGCAAGAAATATGTTTGC
Organism: Machimus atricapillus; assembly: GCA_933228815.1. Classification (NCBI taxonomy): domain Eukaryota; kingdom Metazoa; phylum Arthropoda; class Insecta; order Diptera; family Asilidae; genus Machimus; species Machimus atricapillus. The sequence goes on from OW121785.1 coordinate 14,272,057, forward strand.
ATATGCTAAAGCGAGGTCAAGTAATGAAACAACTCTAAAGATACGCGCTAATAAGACTGCGTTGAGTCCACTGTAAATCCTCAGACCAGACAGAAAAACATTTAGATTTATTCTGTCTTATTGGCATTGCACCGCATCATATTTCATGGCAACAAATATTTAAACGAAATTAGGTACGTAGCCTTCGATTATATGTAAGCAGTTTCTTTATAGGAATATATCGAATTGGTAGCCAGCGGAAGTCAGAAATATTTAGTTGTTTATTATACAGGAAGGAATAGGAATAACGTAAGGAAATACGCATATAATTTTTGTCTTCCCAACGATCCATTTATCAATTGGAAAAACAAAAATGCATTTTCAATATATTTTTAGCACCAATTTGCACAAAGAAAAGGAGCTGCCGGACGTGGGAAAAGTTTGTTTTCTTATACTGTGTACACACTGCAGGTTCATGCATTTTGCACGTTTTGGTAATTTAACAAAGGAAAATTATTGCAAAACAATTTCTTGAAGAAGTTTCTTGCCTTGCCACCATATGTTTGCTATCATGATTCACTTCCGACGCTCCGTCTACAAAACGTGTTGAGAATGGTCACGATTAAGTTTGTTAATTTAAAGCATCCTTTTATACAATCAGTATTATATACAAATTTAAATCAACATGTACTGCTCAATTTATATACATATAAGCCCAATGTCACGTTCTTATATCTTTTTAATAAAAATTAAAAGAGTGCATTGAATTTTTACATTATTATAAAATTATTTGCAAAAAATTGTAAAATGGTTGATTCCAGAAAAATTGAGTAACTAAAATGTAAGGATTATTTGATTGTGGTTGTGTAGACAACTATAACTGCATTAGCTTAAATTAAATTAAATTGCATTAAATTAATTAACATCTCCACCCTTGCGTTTTTTTTTATATTTTCAGTAGATACGTTTTTATGATTTAACCTTTATACTTTCTCATTAAGAAAAAAATTTGAAATTTGAAATAATTGTTCAAATGATTTCCAATTCTTTTAAGAAATTCAAGGATTTGGTTTTTCGAATATTATATAAAAGGGAGTAAAATCAAGAATTTGGCAATATTTGAATTGAATCAGTGTAATAAATTTTTATTATTTTTTCATAAATTTCTTTTAACGATTTCATCATAACCTAATGGAAATATGGAAATTGTGATGTGGTTATTTTTATTTTAAAATATCGAATGAAATGCTCTACATATATTTATAGTTAATTATATGAATAAATCGCTCCCAAAATGGATCAAGCAATAATATTTAAATAAGCAGATGGATTTGACACTCCCACTGATATCCCACCGACTTTTGTTTATGGGATTTACGAGAATAGCTAAACTTAGTCAGTTGTGTCAACAGCGAACCACACTCATGTTGCCGACGAGAAGGAAGTAAGAAAGTGTTCGAGTGTCCATGAGAAGGTCGCTTAATGTATGTTAATGTCTTCGGGAGATGAGTCTAATAAATTTGCATAATTTTCACTTTACCGCTCCAGTCCACATGGCTTGAGTCGTTAGTCGTTAGCTTATTAGCAGCACTAGCCGCTAGTGCGTTTGCCGACCCGGCGCGGCTCGGACAGCGTGTTTGCATTCATGTGCTATTACGGCATACACGGAGCTGATCGCAACCGGTAGGAGTGGTTTGCAAAATATCTACATAAATTATTTAATAAAAACGAAAACAGCACTACCGGCCTCTGATATACGGCCTTTGGCGACGACTGTTAAACAATTAAAAGGGATTAGAAGCGCTTTTTTTTCGGAAGAGCTCTCAAGCGACTACATATCATTAATTAAAATGGATTTTATCCACAAATAGGCATACGTGTGCGTAACCGTTTTTAATTTCTTTCCGAAAGCTTAAAAAAAAAAAATTAATGACCCATCAATATGAGGGCTAGTCTCTCATTGAATTTTAAATATTTGCATACAAACGCAGGAACTGGGCGAGTAAATATGGGCAACATGATTACCGAAAAGAGAAGTAAGCGCTAATTCTTTAAGAAATCAGAAGGTGATGTAAAATATCTTGATTCTTATGGATTGGAAGCTTATTTCCAATAGGCTCCTTCATTGATTTTAGTGAGAGTGAGATGTCAGTTACAAGTTATCTACCGATTCTACATCAAATGATCAATGAACGATCCGTATATTGAAACTGAATTGTTTATCGTTTCCAACTCACGGAATGAAAAAAATTTCTAATTTATAAACAATCAAAGAAATGCTCTGTTTTTTTTAAATTAAAAATTTTATAATGTTAATTTCATAACTAGCATATTTTCGGCGACTTTTTTCGCGTCTTAAAGCGGCGTTTTTTTTTCATATTTGATCCGGTTCTAGGTTTGCCAGGAAATTTGCCTGGATTTTATACCCATTTTGCGTCAAATTTTATCTGGTTCAAGATTTGAAGTTTGGATGGTAAATATCATGACAATTTGATGCACTTTCGAAAATTTCAAAATTTTTATATAGGTACATACATATGATGTTACAGTCTTTAAAATTTCAATTCAAGAAAAAATTCTTGTAAAATCTATAGGACCGGATCCAATGTGAAAAAAACTCACCTAATTTCATGCAAGTGAATTCAACCCAAAAATTTTTTTTCTTGTACAAAATTTTTCACCAATTGCAATCTTTCATGTATTCAATGTTGGGAAATGTTCAAATGCGTGTTTTATTATTTGTACTATTACATTACTTATTTATGCTGATGTTCAAATAAATTTCTCCTACAAACATTTAAAGCATCTTATGGGTTGAATTTCCTTTTTAATTTGGACGTCTACGTCACAGAACGCAGCTATTGCCCAAATTTCATAGATCTAGCTTAGCATCAGGTTCCGTTGGGTGTTAATGATAATTCTGTTTTTACCATATACATATATTTCAATACTGACATAATACTTATATACATATAGGGAAATCGAATAATTATACTAACTAAATTTATTGCGCTGTCTATGATTAATGGCAACCATTAAAATAATTAACAGGCAACAGAAAGAATATCGCCATCTGGTACCAATTATAGTCATCTTAAAATTTTTCCATGTGCAAAAGATGACTAAAATCGAATGGTTCCCATCAGCAGTCAAGCCTCCTTAGAATACACGGTTTAAATAATTAAACAATCAGTCGTGATGCGCACTGCAAATATCCTCCCAGTTACCCACATATCATACGAATCCAACTGAGCTGTCGGGAGTAATTAAATTTTATCATTTCATCAGTGTCGTATGCAAATTATCTTCATCACTAGCATGGTTATCGTACAATGTCTTGAGCGTATTTAACAAAAGTGTCGCGATATCAAGCACATCAGAAAATTCAATTCGCGCACTTGAGGATAAACCTGTGAAAGGTAAATATTAGGTAACTTGTATGCGAGAAGCAAGACCGCAAAAATGACATAGTGCGCTCAAAATAATTTCAGTTATTAAATATGCGCCTCAAGCCACAAATAAAATTTTGGCAAAGATATGTAACTACCGGGACTTGCGGTAGTGTTGTCAATTTCATCCAGAGATTAGTGGTTTTAGTTTCTTAGCTGCTTTTCTAATCGACAATATCGCAAATCCCATAAATTAGAGCGGTAAAAGTTTTTTGCGCACACCACACCTACGATTTTATGTAAATGTTAGACATAAGTCTTATAGATTTTGGTTTCATGAATTAGAATCAAATCAATCACTTGACATCATTCGTATAACTTCCTCCGCTACTTTCTTATTTTTTGAAGTTCATTGAACCTCTTCTATTGTAGGTATCCGTAATTTTTATGTAAATTATTTGGTTAGGTTTTTGCTTTGCTTCCTTATTAAGAAATTAATATTTTGTGGAATAATATCTGAATGTCGTTTTAGTGAATGAATTAACATTTTTTGCTTTACTTAATATTATACAAATAGCTTTAAATTATTATTATCAAATATTACTACCATACCATATGATTAAAACTATCGGCGATTCTTCATAAATCACAATAAGGAGGTCCAAGATAAAAATTTTAATTAGAGATCAACTTTCATGCGGTGGTAGTTTAATCTATGTATATTAATCTGAAAAATTCCATATGGATTCCAGATGGATATTGAGTGAAGATTGCATGCTTACTTTATACGTTACAATGCTATTATTCCATTTAGTAAGTCTAACCCTCTCCTTGTCCTTATTATAAATCACATTGTAAACAGACATTATTGCATCTTTCGAGCTTAATTTAAATATGATATTTTTCAGTCGTAGGATGTTAATGCGTTCAATAAATTGTTCAAATACTCATACAAAAATATTCCTAAAGTTAAGTTATAGTCCTGCAATTCTGAATAGAAATTCATTATTTTAAATCTATTGTTTTCAAAATATCATCTGGAGTGGAAAGCTTTACCCAGGGTTTTTTTTCCATATAAACCAAATTGGGCAAATGAGATCCTCTTAAGTTCATATTTATCACTGAGAGTGTACGTTGAACTGGAAAAACAGCAGCGTTAATCTTTCTGTTGGTCATAACAAAAATTCTTAAACTTAAATCATAATTGGGTTAATACATTCTGTTCTACTTAGAAAATAATCTCGAATAAAAGTAGTACAAGTTCATACACACATGCAATAATCCTTTTTCGGTTCCAAACGTCAATGGTTTAGTTCTAGATCTAACACTAATCCTTCCGAAATTAGTGTTAGATCTAGAACTAAACCATTGACGTTTGGAACCGAAAAAGGATTATTGCATGTGAAGTGAACGATGCAGAGTTTAATTCCTCACAATTAACATGGAAAAAATCGCTCTTTTACAAAGGTATGTACGAGTATGTATATACGCGAATAACTCGTTTAAAAAAATGTTAAAGTATTTCGAGTGAAATGCCCCATCTAATTTATCTGGCACTGATGTTATTGCCTTTTATTAACTTACATTCAAAACGACATCCATATACATTTAGAGTGCATTTAAATATTAACTCTAAAATACATTTGTAAATTAATTCATTTCTCGGATAATTATGTAAATCAGCTTAATGAGGACTCTTGAAGCCTATATAAATACATACAAAATTTTATTATTTCTTAAGTTAAATCTAAATTTCTGGAGAAAAAATAACGTGTGTTATTACTGAATTAATATTTTTATAATAGCTATTGTTTATGAATAATGATGATAGCGATAACACTAAAAATGTTATAATAATAATAATTGTCTGATACGGCTCGGATCGTTTGTAGCTTTACATTCCTGATCAGGGCTGATCAGAGGTAAAGCCAGATCCGGTCCTGATTCTAGCCCTAAGAAAATGATAGTTGGGTCTGTGAGTCTGTAAACTGAAAACTTCTTTGGATATTCGGGAATATAAAAATCAAACCTTGATAATATTACTGCACATGAATAAATATATTTGAATTAAAGATAGCTCGGAAATATTTGCGAAATTTCAATTCGCAAATTGCATGGAAAACGTGATGCATATATATTTTGATGTAGTAGATCCAACGAAAATCTGTTTTCCAAACGAATAATGTGCTTATTTCTTGAAAATGGCATAATCTAAAGTATCAGACACGTCTTTTATTGAGATTGTATAAAACATCGAAATGAACATTAATAATAAACGATGCATTTCTGCTCCATTGTCTTATAATCGCAGCCATTTATCACAAAATGTAAAACGAAAATAAATCAAACAATCTTTTATCCTTCGATTCGATTGCATTGGGCTCAGTCAGCCTGTCCAGAGATCGCGGCGCGTCGCAAATTCAAATTTTGGGGGCTTGTCAATGAATCGTCCAGCGAAGATGATCATGCGGAAAAATCATTAATCATAATTTCTTATCTCACGGTTGTTTTGCGCAAAACAAAGAAACGAGCCTTTTTTTATAATTTTGAATTAATCACTGGTCCATTCCCGTTCAATCATAACAAACACAGGGATGACAATTAACACGATCACCGATTGATTCGCATCTGAAAGCGAAAGCGGAAAACCATTCACAATCGAAGGCATTTAAGCGCGTCTAGACGACCAGATATCAATTAACATGGAGCGTTCTGTTCTCTCATTGAATTCGCCTGGGCTAGGCAGCTAATAATGTCATCAATCTTGCAGAATCTTAGTTTGATTTGCATTGTGCGATCGACTCCCAGTGAATTATTGCCTCGGGCTGGGGTAACGCACTAGTCATGCTTATTCCATAAATGGGACTAACTCGTGTTTAATTTAAGTGGATGTGACAACTCTGGAAATTTATTTTCTTTCCAGGAACGTTTGTGGCTCTTTGTCTTAGCTATTCTTTACATTAAACGGAGTTATTTTAACTGTCCATTGTTCTTGAACTTTTTTAATTGGTCACATATTATCATACATATTAATATTTAATTTATTGGCCTTGTAACTGAAGTGTTATAAATGCAATTTCTCTTTCTTCTGCATTAATTTTAATTGAAAAATCTGAATTACAGTCTACAAAATACATAAATCTTAATTTACTTTAATCCTTGAGGTAATATTTACTATCATTTAAATTTCATTTTCAACAAAGTAAATAAAAACGTTTATTGAAATTTAACATATAATTTATTCAGAATTTTTTCGAATAAAATTTTTCTACCTAATTATTTTTAAAACTTATTCACGTTGAATGTAGGTAAATTGCTTAAAAACGAAAAATTGCGATAATCGCCTACAAATCGTTATTGCTACTCATCCGTATTTTTGACTCTGACTCATTCAAATTAATTCGAAATTTAGAACAGATACGACGGACGCGACGTTGAATAAAATTTTTAAATTTTTTTGTTCGTTTTCACGTTTCGAAAGGATTTATTTGATTTTCGTCAGATGAAATAGGGGAGATTAGGGGAAAGATGGGTACATTAAGGTGAAGCAATTAGAATACACGATATTTATAATTAAAGCGTTCTCATTTGTTTATGACACAAGTTGCTTAGCGTAGTTAAATTTGGCATAATCTTTGGAAAAAAAAAATTGCAAAGATTTTATTACCATTTTTTAATAAAATGAGAAAAAAACGATTTTGCCCCTATTATCCAAGATGAGGCTTAGTATTATAATTTTGCAAACTTAGTTTTTCAACAATCTAAAACCGAAGAAATATAAAATATAATTGTAATTAAATTTTCGCGTGGAATCACCCGAAGGGCTATGTATCTAATCTATATACATATGTATGTATATCCCATCACCCCTTTCGGGTGACTCAATGCGAAAATTCGTATAATAAAAAAACAATTACGAAATATTATAAAAACTGAATCTTATTTTAATATCTCACTTGTAGGGTTGTAAAAAAAACGCAGTTTTGATGGAGATTTCTTGTTCTATTCAGCGATGAATTTAAGACAAAAATTATATGAAAACTGTGAAAAAGTTCGTTTTTTAATTTATAGAGCCACAACACGACGCCTCTAAATTTGTTGTCATTCACAATGTTGATAAGGACGCGGGATGGGTTGGCTATTTGTATAATAATTATATAATCGATTTCATAATTCTTTTGTTTCAAGAAATTTTATGGGTAAAATTCTTACTCTGGGTACCCGTCTTGCCCCTCGTCTCCCTATAGTTTTTTTTTCAAAAAAATTTCCCCATAAGAACTAACCCCCAAAGCAATACATAAAGTGAAGATTTTTCCATAAATTAATGGACAAACGTTTTTTTTTCAAAACTTCATTAAAGTTCTGAATCTCTTAACAGTAACTTGATTAAATCTATTTGCAACGTTCTTTCTCGCAGTATATCTTCAGCTTGTCGTTGAAATTCTTCTACTTTTAAAGTTTCACACTGAATTTCTGTTAACTATTCATTTTATATGTAGATGATGATAAGTGGTTAGTTTTATATTTATTGAATCAATATCTCTATCAATGTTTTGTTTATTGGTGATTTTAGGTTTAAATATTTAGATGAATATAGAGTTTCAGCATTTTCATTGCTAGATCCGCATTCTTGCACTTTGTCAACCACATCAGTTGAAACTACCCCCTGCCAAAACAATTTTCCAGACATACGATTGTTTATTTCCGGTATTATAAATAAAGAAAGCTTCACTTCACTGTTTTTGCAGTAGGATTTCTATCCCTAGTTCGGCTTATTTTTGTGTTCTCAGAAGCAGCTTCTTTCCTTATATATTTTTTGTACTTGACGTAGCATTTATGACTTCAGATGTTTTATCTCTAAACGAAATTCGCTTTTCTATCCTCCAAAATATGTGAATTTATTTATTTGTGTGGAAATCATGATAGTTATATACAGGAAAATTGCACATAACTCTTGAGATTTATAATGTAAAGTTAACTGCATTCATGGACTAAATTTAATTTAAGTAAGTCTCAAACTTTTAATGTTCGTGCAATTAAATAGCTTTAAAATAGTAACGCTTTAGAGTTAAGTGCAAATTAGTTATAGAGTTGCTTTTATATAATATAATTTGGTGTAAAAAAGCGTTTGTGTCAAATGTCCGTTTTCTCTTAAGAAAATTTAACGAAGTTCTAAAAAAAATATAACTTTGATGAAACGAAAGTCACAACACAACTACTGATTAAGCGCACCAATTTCCTTTTAGCAACCAGGAAATTTTAAGCTTGACGACCCAGCTTAAGTATCTATCAAAAAGATCAATCTGGCCATAATTTTCATTTTTATGAGTAACCGAAAAATTAATAGAAATGTTCCCATAATCGCCAAGGCAAATTGGTAGACTATCTTCCTATTTTGAAGTCAACCGATGAGAAGCAGAAAAAGTCAGAGAACAATAAGAAGACGCGTGACCTTGCCATGAGCTTAAGCAATCGGCGAGTCAGTTGCCTTCTTTAATTAATAAGCTCGGCCAAAGTAAATGACCAGACAAGTTGATCGATCTCCTCAAAATGACTGAAATAGTAAGGCACATTTTTCGCGTTTCGAAGCTTCTCTTAATTTTTTTCCGCGTTGTCGTTCTTGTTTTATTTTATTTTATTTATTTTTTTGTTTTTGGCTGTCTTCATGTCCATTCCTTGGCAGCATCTTAATCGTTATGAATTGGCGCTAAGTCTGCAGGGGCAATCACAGCTAATTGATTTGCTCTTGAGCCAAGTATTTCTCATTGTAAGGGATGAGTAACGCAATGGCTGAGTGCTTTCCTATCGTTTCTTACATTGTCCCGCTATCTTAGTTCCTTTTTTATATTTTAAACGATCTTCATTCATGATCGAATTGCCACATCAATTTGGTTTCAAGACTTTTCAATCTAGCTTGCGCAGCTGAAGTTATCAGTAAGCATTACAAATGAAGTATTAACGAAATCATCAATGAATATACCATTATATGATACATCTATATGTACATATATTCCTATTACATATAATACATAAAGTCTTAAAGTCGCTCGTTTTTAAGGGTTCCGTAGTAAAACGAGGAAACCTTTTAGTGTTAGTTTCGCCAATGTTCGTATGTCACAGTAACTTTATTTAGATGAGGACCCGCTAAAATTTAGTACATGTATAGATAAGTATACCCGCTACAAAGATATGTTTATAATATTTAAGAAAAAAAATTTAAAGCTACCTACTCCTACATGAAAAATGGAGATGAAAAAAACATGTTTTTCAAAATTATGCTCCATTTTTGAAATATTCGACTCCAAAAGGCCATTTTAATTTGATTCGTGTTGCACATAGGCTGGAATTGCTTTTAAAAATAACACGACTTTATAACCGACTTTTCCATAATAATTTTTATAACTTTACCTGAGCCTTTAATTGAGTCGTCTTTGAATGGATTTTATCGTTTATAGTAACAGCTATGAAACCCTACACTAAGCATTGCTCGAAATGCTCTTGATCACTTTTTTATTGCTCAATTAGGCATCAACGCTTTTTTCAATATTTTTAATATTTGACTAAAGATACTTTATACTCCAAATTACCATACAGGTTGCTTTTTATTCGCATGTATAATATTTCAAAATATGCGGACCAAGATATTCCCATGGATGGCATTTGGGAGTTTTTGGAGATGCTGATTGTGATTCCGTTTTCGAAATTTTGAAATTCAAGATATTATTAGTACTCCTATTAATCATGACATTAAACATCATTAAAACTAAATAATAAAAATAGTTTGCAGTATTTATCGTTAATAGTAAACAATTGCTTCATCAATAAAAAGGCCTCCAAGTAAATTGTCTACCTCTGCGATTTTAACTAACGTGTTTTTTAAATGTTGTTTTATTTAATCATTAATCATTGCCATAAAAATTATCTTATCTCATTTTACTGATGCGATACAACGTACATATTTATTTATGCTGTTTTAATTCATTAATTTTAAGATACAATTAATTTTCTATCACCACTGAATATAGAATGCACATTTTTGAAATATGTATGTCAATTTCATTTTATAGAAAATATTATCCATTGACATTTCTCTAAGTATTTTATTATTATAATTGTAATTAAATTTGCGAAATTTCTTCTCTCAGCAGAATTTGAATTAAACTGATTTAAAATTAAAAATCAGTTAGAAACAGAAGTTTGATATGTACCATGATGAAAATATACGCTGCTTGGTCTGAATTTTTCTACGTGAATTAAAACAGTTTTTTTCTGAGAATATTTTCTCGATTCGTTTATAGTTCCACTGAAAATCACGTGTATTTTTCTCAAAGAAATTCACTATTTTATCTAAACAATTTTATAAATGTTCCGCGAATCAGAAATGGAACATGAATATACAACTGTGTTCCCAATTTTATTTTAATGTAATCAAGACTTAGTTTATTTGAACCAGGTTTAAGTCATAGGAACTCGATTTAAATTTAATCAAAATTAAAATTGAAAGTATGTATGTATATAACTTTTGAATTTGTTGAGCTTTAAAAACGACAGACAAAGTTGATGAAAGAGATACAAAAATATGCTACAATGGGAACGATCAACATACTATTCAATTGCAACATACAGAATACCCAACATCCAAAAAGTAGTCGATTTCTCGAACAAAAAATTATGTTTCTCCGCTGAAATTTTACTCTTTAGTCTATCTCCTCACGGGCGCTTAAAAGAGATCTTTTAATTTTAGCCCCAAACTTAAGATCATTGGCCGGACGCGCGTCCAAGAAAGCCAGCCTTTTAACTTTACGGTGATCGAATGCTCTTTTCGCATCCGTTGGGAGCTAAAACAAAACGCATAACTAAAGCCATGTGCAAACGCGAAGTCAATTTCATAGCATAATGCGACTATATAGTCGAGGAGACTCCGCAAAAATCGCCCAGCAACCAGACAAGAGTCAAGACTCAAGACTCCTACCGCAGCGGCAGAACTGACGACGATCAGACAGATCAGCCGTGAATACCGACTTGATTCAGTTGGTTTTCGGTGCTCGCGCGTTTCGGTGTCTTCTCGCGGTCTTTAGGGATTAAGATTCTAGTTTCCGCAAAAAGTATAAGAAACTCAATTTGGGTTCACCGAGCAAATATAGTACTAAAAACCTCTCTTAAAACGAACGTAAAAATTCTTAAATTGTTCGCTCGCAACTAAAGTTTTGGTCACCTTTAAATAGCTGGTTAAACATAATAATTTATTCGCGATTTTCGCCCGCGTGGATTGTGCACATAGCAACGTGCGGTCCTCCCACAAAATTCCCATAAATTCTTTCATTTTATACACCTTGAGAGGAAATTATAGGACATTATAAAAGTGATACAGCAGATATCGCGCGGGAAATCTGCGAATAATTTTATAGTTTTCATGGATTGATCAATTGCTAAGATTCCGATCGCGAACGAGTTCAAGTTCAATGTTTCTAACCAAATCCCCATGTGTTCACGCGGATTAAAATAGTGCCTGTTGTCTACGCGGCCCGGCTGTTCAATTTATTTTATTTTTTATTTTTATTTTTTTTTGAATTTTCGCAAAGGTAAAAGTGGACAAGAAAAGAGGCGGTCTAAAGTGATCCGTGCGGTCGATGGGAATGTTGTGAAGTCAGTTCATTTTTCTTTTTGGCCTCTGCCTTTCTTAAATATGTTAAAATATTCGTCTTGGAAAGCTATAAGTGACTGTGCAGTGTGGACATAGATAGGATATCCCGAGAGACACCTAACCTTTCGTAACGTAACCGAACCGATCGTTGAGCTTTGTACAAGTAAGTAGCAAGTCTAGCGTACATTTTGTCAGTTAAAAATTGATTTTTATTCAATGCAATCAGTGCGGCGAACGCAACGCATTCCGCACAGAAAATTAAAATTGTTTTTTTTGTTTTTTTTGTTTGTTTAAAGAACCAACTGCAAGGACGCCGTCATTTAAATCATATATAATATTCTCAAGCCGGGTAATTTTTTAAATTTTTCTGTTCTTAATGTCTGTTGTACGTGGGCCGATTGACGTTGAACCTGTTGCCACTCACATAAAACAATCTTGAAAGAACAAAATTTTTGCAATATCTCATTTTCATTTTAGCCAGATAGAATCTAAATGCTTGTTGATTTGGTATAGTGGCTCTTATATCCCACAACGAATTTTTGGCTAAAATCGACAAAGGCAATTGTAATTATGTTACTTAAGAAGATTCGTCGCGACAATTGTCGCGATTTTATAGTGATACTAAATTGGGAATTTCGTGCCAAAATAAGCAAGCGAATCGTAAAGTGGTGGATCGGTTCAATTTCATCGGCGGCAGCGGCGGCAGCGGCGGCAGCGGCGGCGGCGCTAGGGTTTCTGAAACTGAACGATTTGAATTCGCGGCTGCATCGCATTGTTGTCCAATGGCTGAGAGTCTATTATTATTATTTGTATTATTACCCGCTTCATTGGTTCACTGACTTTTATCCCCCAACTAACCTTGGCCAACGCACAGTTCAAGTAGCGCCGCCCGCCGCCCGTCGCCGCACACCGAAGTGACTCGACGCAGATGCAGCGATCAATCTTGTTCTTTGCTGCTTTGGATGACGACGGGTTGGGTTCTTTTCTTACCACAAATGCCGCATTTTTATAGGGTCTTTTGAAATTGATCATAGGATGGATTTTGTGTGTAGAGCACGATATTTGATGCAATTATCATTTTTATGGTAAATCCCCTACTTAAAGAGGTGCATGCTAATTTATTTTTGCAGCTATACGTAGGAGTGGTTAGACACAATAAGGGATTTAGTAGACAGTGACTAGCATCAATTTCCTGTGATTTATATCATTAATAAAGTGGCATTAATTAATAAGTTATATTCCCATTCTATAATCCGGCATAGTTTGGTCGCACCAATGGCATTTAAGGCCTATGAAACGACGAAACACCTTTACGCTTTCTGAGTCATAGGCAATTGGGTTAACGAGATACTGCTGCACTTATCGCGGTGGACGAAAGAAATGAAGATGTTAGGAAAGTGTTTCTTACCTTACCCAGAGCAGGTTTATATATTTTTTTTCTTGTACTGGCAGGTTGTCTGACCACTTGGAAAAATGGGAGTTGAATGGAATTTTATAATAACAGAAGGGGAGGCCGATCATCACAGGAAGGCTTTAATTTAGCACATATCTTCAAATTATTACCTTTCAATAAACGTGATAAACATTCACAAGCGCGAGAACGGTTTGAATTTTGTATATACCATTTGGAAGTACGAACTTAACTTGTTTTAAATAAATCATATCTCGGCTTGAAATTGTTATTAAATTTCACTAATTAAAACTGAATTTTACTGAAAAATTCCAAAGTTGTGCATATTATTATTATAGTACTTATCACAATCACTAAATTGTTTAGTGATACTAGAATTACAATTCACTTTATCAATAAATTGGCGAGCAGTTTTAAATTGGTCAGAAGCAGTTTACTTAAAATTTACTTCTACTTAATTGTTTATTCTATTACACTAGTATACACTGTCTCTAAGTGGTTATAAAATTGAATACTACTATATTACATGGTCAAACAACATACAAAGTGTCCGGAAGACTCAATCAATAATGTTTAATAAATAAATATAGGAATAGATAATAATTGTTTGCTGTTACTAACGAAAATATAGCACTCGTATGTAAAGGGATTTGACGTATCAAGAGAAAACTTTCTGCAACGTTAAAAAATACTGTTGTTAATACAAAAAATCTCTTATTATGGCTAATAAGGAAATTAGTGGTGAAGCGATGAACTATGTAAGTACCATGTATTTAACCATGTATAATTTTTATTGCAAATTGAATTACCTACTTGCTAAAAAAGAGTATGGATTGGCAATAGTAGATCGAGATTTATTAAGCCAACCATATTTATTTAAATATACCTCATAGTTTACTTGCAATCTATATCATATAATACGATCAAACTGTATCTAATGTATTGTCTCAGTAATCTGCAGCACGAATAAACTGATTTTAATGAAACCTTTAAGGTAATGAAATTTGGGTCCGCTCCCTTTTTAAATATGTAATAGGTAATTGATCTAACTGAATTCCTATACCTATTTTGAATGTTTTATGTTATACGATAATGACATATGGCAAGAGTTTCACAAAAATCTACAACATTTAATTTTAAAAATAGCCAAAAGCAAAACAAAAATTATGCGACAAAATATCAATAACGTTAACATTTATTTTCTGAGACATCTTCATGGATAATGAAAAAGCATTGAACACTTTCTATTTATCACAATAAAATAAAGATTCAAAATTGAATGAAAACTAAATGTTACTATTTTAGTGTCACTCTAGATCTAGACTATGCACTTATATTTACTGTTTGAAAATTACTTGCTTTTTTATTTTCGGGGAATTCAAGAGATGATTACTTCTATACCAGGGAAGACGTTTTTGCTAAATAAATATAGAAAAGCTAGAATAAAACAAAAAAATTGATTTGTTTTATTTTAGAGCAAACTTCCAGGTAATACAATTTCCTAATATCCGTACTGGAACATTGGTCTTATAAAATTTATGGCAATTTTTATTTAATTTTGACATAGTAGGTACATACTACTATTAAAAATTGCTCATTCTTCCGCTTTTTGAAAAAGAATAAAGATCTACAAATGATGCTCTGCAGATATATTTGAGATTTAACCGACTTCTTGAATACGAGATATTACAAAACTAATTGTAAGTAGATAACGTTCAAAATTCGAACAATTTTCGTAAATGCGAGTTAGCATCTGCGCGTAAATTCACAACAATTTCGAAATAATAGTTAAGATAATACAAATTTTCTATTTAGCCAATAATTATTTTAAGAGAAAGATTCTTTGTATTAACTTCTAATCTAATCGCAGCTCTATAGTACGTATTTCGATATTTTCCTATTCATTTAATTTTTACTGGAGCTATATATGTATCTCTCAATGCACGAAAAGTTGCCAAGAAAATATATTAAACGTTAAAGAAAACAAGATGCACCAAGTAATATCATCCCAATAAATCTCGAAATTATAGCTCTTTGTTGCAAATGAAAGAGGCATACGATGATATTTTTTAGTTGAAACGCATAAAACAATATCAAACCTTTTATTTTTGTTTCTGTGGATAAACACCCGAGAACTTAATTCCTGATTTAATACTTTACATCGGTCATCGGCATATTTGGAGCTGCAAACATTTAGTCGATCGAATAAAAAGCTTCGTCCTGCTATCTGCCGCAGATTTCTGAAACAAGGAAAGTATTGGCACAGGTCAAAATGAGCATGCAAATCGCAATTAATGCGAAGGCTAAGTGTATTTTTATCAGCCGCTTTGTACTTCGGCGCTGCTGAATAATTGGCTCGTAAAGTTCTTTATGACGGCACATGTGCCTTTTACCTCCCAGCCCGAATAAGAAAGAATGGTTTTTGTTTCGTAAACAGCAATTTCTTAGTCGTCTTATTTATGAGACTTTATTATTAATTAATTGGAATTTGTTTCGTTTGGCATGAGCAACTATCGCAGCCGAACGTTGTCATTAATTAATTTAGGCAATGCAATAAAAAAAAACCAAAACGCTTCGATGAGTAACGACACTTGCAATAATAAAATGTAATAGATAAATAATTTTTATGCATTTAGTAAAATATATGTATAGTATTTTATACAGAACTACGAATATTTTTAGCACCACTCCAATTCGTCATGAACCTTTAGTTTACCGAATCCATGCCTTGCCTTTCAGTTGGATGGAGGTGGGAAAATCAATGGAAAAGGAAACTTTGCGATTTAAATTTAGCCTTGCATTGATTTTTCTCGTCTGTTGAACCTAGAGAGCGTACATACCTATATATGTTTCAATTAAAAGTTTTCGAAACAGTGGTACTATAAAAATTTTCATAGTCTGTATAGTCACTTTATAAAAAAAAACATTGGTGGAAAAACAGTGCTTCAATAGGAGCGGTGGAAATATTATTAACCGCGAAAAAATTTTGTAATATGCTTATTAACGATCTACAACATGAAAAATGCCCATTTTTAGTTACATATATTGACGGACTATTTTGCATGTTAATTGGAAATGGAATTGAGCTTTGTTTAAATATGTATATGTATATACTGATGTTTAATTTTTATGAGTAAAATGCAGCTTAAAATTTGAACGACATGCTAAAAGTACAGTTTTAATTGATATTTGGTAGTTAAAATTCATAGATAAAGTATTATCACAGAAAAAAAAAGCTTTTGGATTTCTCTTAGGTATAGAAAATAAAAGACTGCATTTTTATGAACTTCAGTAAAACGTTTGACAAAATTAGCTATTTGGTTATTTTTCTAAAAAAAAAAGAATTAATAAATAATATTATGCATAATATGTTTCTCGTTCACATTTTTACAAGGGGTTTTTCTTATCTCATCGTACTTAGTATATTTTGTGATGCATCATCTGATAAGATTTAAATACATACATTATATTCCAGGGTTTCCCGTGACAGTTATTTTTTTTATTTGTAATCTGAATTAATGACCTAAGTTGACTTTGTAGGTCTAGACGCTTTTCTGTTATGCTAGCGATGCTATTTTTCGTTAAAATAAGCTTAAATATATCAACCTAAGATCACTTCAAAGGCATTATACTTTGTGTATTTGAACCAATTCATTTGAACTGTAGATGCAAGTTAACCGTCTGAGGTCACATATATAAATTCGTGTATCAAAGTTCATACATATACAAAGAGTTTACACCATGTTTCGATCGCTATATGTATACATATATCGACTTCTAATGCGCGTATTTTTTTAAAATTAAGGCTGTAAACATCACAAAAGACAAGGTATCGATCAAAATTAGAAAAAGTGAATAATATCCTTGAAAATTAACAATAATTGCGACCTCAGACGGTTAATTTTCTAAGCAAATCTTCTTCATATCTTAATTTCGGAAAAATAAAGTTCTTTCTTCGACTCATAGCTTACAAGTCAAAAATGCAGTTAAATGATGTTAAATCAATCACAACGACCGAATTTTCAGTTTAATGCGGGAAGAGCAAATCCCAGTCCGTTTGGACCTTTGAATTACACAACTGACTTTTCGCATAGTCGCTGCTATGGTTCTCAGAATAATAATGGTACGATCTCAATATTTTGTGTAAGGCATTGTTTTGGGGCGGCAAGATTTTTAAAAATCACAAAAGTTTTAATAACTTATGAACTCTTAAATTTATTGTATTAATCCATCCTGTTGTAAAGTGTATACTGACACTTCTTTTTTTTTTTGCGCAATTAGCAATTTTTTTTGGCTACATAAAATGCGACTTTATGTTCTTTTATATGCTAAAGTTGTTCAGATGTGTCATGAATTAATAGCAGGGTAAATGAGCACAATCAATATGTCTAATGACTCGCAATCACCTAATTTATTCGTACATTTCAACCAACGCAGTAAGATTGCAAAATTGGCAAAATTGCACCTGACGCTGCTTTGACTGAAGCTAGAGCACAAGTCAAAATGTATGTTTGTCTTTTTTTTTTTCAAGTTTCTGCAGAGTTGATTTCTTTGGGCACATACACTCCCATGTGCAAACCTCAATTATCATTCAATTTTAAATTAATCTAGCGGCACTGCGGCAATCCAATTTGCATTGATTAAACAGATGACCGCCTTGACTCATGCCATCCTACGGCAACATTGCACCGTTTGCGCATATTGAGCTTATTAGCGATCACCCCGAGATCCAATCTTCAGATTCTGATCAAGAATTAATTTTTTTTTTATTTATTTATGTATTTATTTTTTTTTTTTAAATTTCAGTTACACCCGTGGACGATAAATTGAGGACAGCCAATTTGGACGAAAAATGACGACGCGGTGGAAACAAAAATTCTGTGTGACACTTGCGATCGTAGCCGTTGTCAGTCTGCTGCTGATGCTAATACTATTGTGGTCAGCAGTTAGTAATGGTATGCTTTCGACAAACAGCCGGAGCAGCATAAACGTCGACGAGACGAATCTACCATCGAGAGGTGCAGAGGCTCCCAGGAGGCTATCAGGCAAGTACCTGGAGTCTTACTCAGAACCAAAGACACATTCCAAGTCTTTCTCAATTCATACGAAAAATTCAACATTTTTTGGTGTCATGTTTGTGTTTCAGTTCGTGACTCGCGCAGCAGCACATCGGTGGCAACCTGACACCCACCGGTCAGCTAAACCTGTGGTGGATTTTCATCACAATTTCGCTACTAAATTTTTCCTGGCTGGGCAGGCCCGCCGCCGTCTAGTTTTTTATTCTCTTGAATTTCAGCAACGATTGCAATTTTTACCAAGTTTGAGCTTTTTTACCAACATCACGCCATTCATAAATTGATCGCATTTTTTTTTTTTTTTTATTTCGCGCTCTTTTTTTCAACGGACACAAATCACGCGACCGTTCGATTTTTATTTTGCTTTTGTTGCAACAAATTGGTCGAATTCATGAATGCGCGAAATTTGATGGCATCATCGATAGGAAGTGTTTCTATTGATTTGTATCAGCGGTAGCCTTTCTTTTGCATCTCTTTAGTCAACTCATTCGCTTTTTAAGTAGTTATCAATGTAAACTCTTTTTTTTATCCTACAGCGGAACGAATCGAGTTAATGAGATCGCAAAAGCCAATCTTTGTATATTTAATTGACTTTAGAAATTGTTTCCTCAAAACTTGATCAAATTTTTAGACATTTACAGCTTAATTGAGCAGTTAATTGGAGCAACGACATTCGTAAAAGTTCACTTAGTCGTTAATATTAACTGTTTTTTTTTTTGATGATCTGATCTGGATCTCGAATTTCGCGTTGAATTGAATATTTTAATCTGTAATCTAGAGCAAAATTTTTAAACTTTACAAAAAATTCATCAAATTGCAATGATTTTAGCTTTAGCCCATCCCAACTTCAAGTCGTGAACTGAAAAATTTATTGGATCTAGTTTTTGACGCAAATCTAGTTTTTGACGCAATTTGATGCTCTTTTCACAAAAGTAAAAAGTTTTGTTAAGAGTCAATTCAATTGAATACAAAATTTACTGCGAAATCTGATCCGGATTAGATCATCAAAAAATTATTATTATTATTATTATTGAGAATGTAGAAATAAAATCGATTAGGCCATTTTAAAATTTAAAATGTTAACGTATTCGAATTTAGTTGTCTCGAAAGCCCAAATGTGGCAAAAATAATTACAACTACCTTTCCTTTCCTTTGAGAATCCTTTTTAATCATCTTGCAGATAGATCAATCAAATGGTTCAATGAAAAATTGTTTACATTCGGAAATGATTTTGCTTTTGATATCGACAAGGTTTTTAATCATCCTTGGTGGAATATTTTGCTCCTTACTTTTTCGTGGTGTTTGTAATTAGTAATTTTTACTTAGTTTTAGTTTATTACAAAATTCTTTTCGTCCATCAGATAACTCCACAATTCTATATTCTACTCTCTTAGTTTGCATCAATCTTGAATTAATATTGGATCACACCATTTGCTATATATGAAACAAAACAGTTCTCCCTTTTTACCGACATTCAATGGTCTTTATTTCTTTAAAAATATATAAGTATATGTAATAAGAAAAGTTATGTTTCTGCGAAAAATATTTTAGGTACTATTACTTTACCTTATTCATATGTTAGGTTCCCTTATGATAATAAAATACAAGGAAAACATAAAACAAGTTAATTCTCTAAATAAATAATAGTGATATGAAATAATAATCACGTTACAATCAATGAGTTTGAGAACACACAAACATCACTCAAAGTTTGCAAAAGAAAACTAAATACAAAACACGAAAATGATATCTTGTTACTTCATCTAAACTATATCCCTTTAAAACATTATATATAGATTAGTTGCTAAACACTTTAAAGGCAATACACACTAAAGTCATTTTCTCGCATGTTTTTCCAAAAATGGATTTGTTTTAATCAATTCTATATAAAAAAAAATCATTCATTTCAATATTTTATAAATTTTTTTTTATGTAGGTTGTAATTTTTCTTTTTTGTAATTCTCGATTTTTTATTTCTGAAGCTATTTAAATATGTATGAAATTCACTTGCATATTAATTTGTCAGAGTTATGTAATATCTGGAATATGATTAAAAACAAATATTTCTTTCTGTTACATGTCCCCACGTTTACATTGAAATTCTTTTATGGAAATTTAAGATAGAAGATAGCAATAGTGAATTAGTTAAAGTTAATTCTCCAAATAGTACAGCAAAGATGTTGAGATATTTGAGTCACGATATTGTTGAAAAATTAATATTAATTAATTTCAAATTTATTCAATGTTATGTTCAGAAAAATTCATATATCAAATGAACTAATTTGCAAAATTCAAGAAATAAGTAAAGGAGTCTTTTCCTTATTTAATGCATTTGCATATTGCATACGTAGTTATGTAGGTACATAATAAGCAGTTACCAATTGATATACATATAATACTGTGAATATTATTAGGATCACTTTAATTCTTTGGGAACTTTAGCTTTCCAAACCATGCCTTTATAAGTTAGACAGTAGGGGGAGAAATCAATGGAAAAGGATACTTTGAGATTTAAATCTAGCCCTGAATTGATTTTCCTCCTCTGTTGAACCTAGAGAACGTATGTTTCAATTAAAAAATTCGGAAACATTGAAATGGTCCTAAAAATGTTCACAGTAAAGTACATGTATGTTTGCATGTATATCTGCTAGTTTGCTTACTATATAATCCGTAAACAAATTTTTTATAAGGCACGTGACAATCTCGGCAAAACGAAATGTTTCTATCACGTCCCCTTTATGTAATGCGATTCTGTTCAGAGATTATTCGTCGCCTGAGGAGACATAACACATCTACACCCACATCACGTTTAATAAACCTCTTACGTGAACTCCATTGCGATCGTGCCCGCGAACATGAAGCCGGGATCGAACTAATTCCGCGTATAATTTTATCGCAGTATCAGTCATGCCGGGCGAAACTATCTTATGCAAATTGCGGCCCACAGCTTGAGAGGCTGGTTTGAGGAAAAGAGTCAGATCGCATCACCAAGCGCCATATGCGAATCATATTCGCACAGTTCGGTAAAATGTGCGCAATGTGCGGAGCGGGCCCCGCTGATAACACCGCGCCATGCTGCTCCAAGACTTGATAACATCTTCGGCTAGAGGTTAGCTTTTATATTTTTATAATTATCCTACGTTTGAGACATAGACCGGCCTCATCTGGGATAATTAAGACGACCGCGCGGTAATTCGTTGCTTATCTGAAAGATTCGGAAAATTTGTGTTATTTCTGATACGGACGCACAGACAGGAGCCGAGGTGTCGGCACTGCTTTCGTAAAATGTTAAACAACAGAGATAAAATCGGCGAAAAATCTGCGAGCGCCGACTGAAGGGTCATTAACTGACTTCTGCCAAGTTTATAAATATACTCTTGCTAGAATGTTATCAGGAACACCTGCTTAAACAGAAGCTATGGTACGATTTTTGCGGGTAGATGATGCGACTTTGTTAGCTAAGCAATTATGCTGTATATACAGAACACGTATCTCACCCGGATAACTTTTATACGGTTAGAACTAGGGTCTTGACATTTTAGAGATTAATAATATACATAAAATACTGTCAACATTTTTAGGACCACTCAAGTCCTTCGGATACTTTTAGTTTTCCTAAGCATGCCTTTTTTATGTTGAACAGAGGGAAGAAAATCAATCGAAAAGGATATTTTGAGGATTATTTTAGCCCTGCATTGACTTTCCTCTTCTGTCGAATCTAGAAAAAGTATGCTTCAGAAATAAAAATTCCTGAAATATTGAAGTGGTCCTAAAAATGTTCATATTTCTGTACAAGTACATACATATGTACATATTTCACTATGTTTAGGAATACCAAACTCGTTTGGATAGTTTTATAAATCTCAAAGCGTTAAAAGAGGGTCACAGACTCTCAACATTTAAGATAAGTATTTAAATTTTGAATAAATGAACAAGATTGAAAATTTTACGTGGTATATCATTATAGCAATGATACAAAATTCACTATTAATATTGGTGGTCAGTCTAGGTTTAATATAATAAAGTAAAAAAAACTAATGACTTTAAGAAACACTCATTAATTCTATTTTAATTGTCTTCTACATTAAACTTTTTTTCATCTGAATAATACCCGAAATCATGCGCCACATTCTTGTGATGTTACGACTTTCGACGAGCGTTAATGTTTTGAAAACAAAATGTCAAAACACAATATAATTTAAGAGGTTATAAATTTTAAATTTTATTTCTCATTGTCACTGCTATGTGTACCTATACTGCAAATCATAGAGTAAAGAATTTCACTACATCTCGTTAAAATTAAATCAACTTCAAAGCTCACAAAGTTTAAAAAATCTTTAAGAGTTAATAACTGCCTACACGGTATTTTACACCTAAAACAACGAATTTAACCAGATCAGGGATTCTGGCGGAAAATCTGGCGTATACCTACACATATTTACCTACAATTGCTACAATGCTAAAATAATTTTGTAGAGTATGTATGTATACTTGTACATGTTATTTTTTAAATAAAAATATTCATGAACTTTAGCATTTCAATTACTAGTTAAGTTCTTATCATTTGTAGGCGTTTCAACCGTGTAAAAAGAGCAATATTTTTATAAGTAGTTCACCATATTTAAAACTATTTATCCGGTTCTTATGACCATCCTACAACTGGTTTATGATCCCCCCAATGTCTTAATATTTTATGTTAATTCAATTTTATTGTGAAAAGCAGTAATGATTTGTTGCCAATAAATTGCACAGTTCACGAAGGCAAGGCAAGAATCCTCTAGGGAGGCAAAGCGACTATCAATTAAGAAACAATAAATTTATAACGACATGATGAGCCAACGCATTTCCCTATAGTCAGTAATGTGAGCAAAAATAGGAATTGACCGTCTATTGCTGCGGACTGTATGCAAAGCAGTCCGCCAGACACTTCATCATTATTTCTGTTGCACATTTTTTTTTTTTTTTGTTTTTCTTTCAAGTTTGTATAATAGAACAGAAGAAATCTTACACGAGTACTTAGAAAATACATTAAGACGTGAGGAAATTTTTAAGTGGTGAATAAATTTTCGAGCATTGCCTTCGACAAGGATTTGTGTCTGGTTCTTTTCCCAGCTGACTGCTAGCTATAATTCAAGCGCCAGTCGGTTGCGTAATCCGCTTCAGTGCGAAAAACTAATAATAGTAAGATACGGGCCCGCAAACTGAAAATACTTCGGTAACTGGCACGTGCCCTGTACGCATTCGAACGTGCATCGAGTGACCAGCCAGCAGCAGATCGGCGGAATACTTATGGGTTTAAAAAGAAAAAGGACTGGTTGCTTATGTTGCAGGCATATCGTCGACCACATTGCCTACAAATTAAAAGTGTTGGTGGACGGGCGAGGACTGGGGCTAAATGTGCAACTTTTTCGTCGAAAGCCGAGATATTTTTATCCCGCGGTTGTTGAGGCAGCATGAAATGTATTTATCCACCGCCGACTGCGAGAAATTTTCTTCCCGCGGAATACGATTTATTGCTACTACTTAATTATCGACGTTGCCAAGGAAAATGAACACTAAGGTTTTGGATACTCGCCAACCTGCGTTATATATTATGTATATGTGCTCTCTGTCATCTGCTATATATTTCTGCGTGTCTTCATATAAAAATATATAAAAATCCCGCCCTTTTCTGATCCACAGGAAGAAAACTTTAGTGTAATATCGAAGATTTCCGTATAAAAGCGATCGAACCGCATATATGTACATATATAGTTGTAAATTATGTTTTAAATTTAGCTTTATAGAGTATTCTAAAAACTAAATAGTATGTAGTACATACACAAGGTTTTTAGATATTAAAATTTCTAGAACCCACTTTCTAACCTATTCATAGAAAAGGTGTTTAATTAAGGTAATCAACTATTCTTGTAGAAGACTACTTTCATTTTCATATCTTGGTATGTCTGAACCGTTCCTGCCAGAAAGTTGAGCTCTAAAGACTGGGAAACGTTCTTCAAATAGATATATTACAACTATTTGTTGGTTATATAAAGTTTTAAGTTATATCATACACAAAAAAATTCGTGTGTCGAGCCGTATTTTGTCGCAAGTTCATGACCCTATATTTTAACAAAACTTAAAAGTGGCCAGCTAAGAAGAAGGTCATTTTATCAAAAGTAAAAAATATGTTATCTTAAACAAAATTTGGTGGACATTTTTACTTTTCGATTTATTTACCATAAGGTAAAAATGTTTTTAAGTTTTCGTTACATAATATGTATAGGTACATATATGAGTTTCCAAAATAATTTTTGAAAATTAAAAAAATTAAAAGAAATATGTATCTTATTCGATTTACCAACGAAAACTAAACAGTTTTCGTTCAAAATTACAGACCCAAGAAATGATTATTTATTATTTGTTTTTTATTTTTTAATGTAGAAGGCTTAAGTCAAAATTCGGAGGGTCTGCACTTGCTAATTATTCATAAATTCTTTCATTAGCTTTCTTTGCATGGTGTGTATTGTAATAATATCCCAATTTTTGTCGGATTTTCATATTGTGTAAGTAAATATTATATTAACAAGCACAACATACCAAAAATTCATATATACATATTTTTTTTAAGAAAATTTAAATCGAAAGAAAACAATAATTAAATTAAATCCCAAGCACCAAAAATCGTTTCACCTGTTTTTATCAAAATTAAAATTTTTGCGAAATTATATATATACAAATATATACATACCTGCCTTCGAAGATACAATACAATTGGTCAAAGATTCTACACACAATAACTATAACTACATTAATATAAAAATATATTATACATCCATCAAAATGCCTTTCTTTCCTTCCCGAAGCCGCATAATTTAAAAGAAACTAACGATCTACATGACATTTATATTAAATTATAAGCATGCTAAACCTTTCATTGTAAAAGAACTTTCTTAAATTAAATAGGGCTTTGTTTCTGTCGACAAAACAATGACAATAAATTGTATAAATTCGCGTGAGAGCTCAAATGCTATAATAAATTTCGTTGTCAAGTTTCTTTCGCCCACCAAAAAATATTTAACTTCCGCAATTTTTTATGACAAGGCCGCCAAATTTTCTTTTTGCATTGCCTGTCCGAATTGGATGAGTAAGAAATTAAATTTTATAAATAGCACATTTTACACTTCACACGCCATTATGGCGATATGAGACCAATGTTTCGAACATTTTTGAGTGTATTGACATTTTGAGTAAATTTAAATAGTATAAAGCATTCTCCCTTCCCTTCCCAGTCTTAAGCCTGATGTCAGGACCTTACCAGGACTTACGATCATTTATGTATTATGCATGTAGTATTTCGAAAGAAATCATTGATTTCAAAACGCGAAAATATACGAATCGATTGGCAAGCTGTTTCTTTCTACTTATTTTTCTGTATACCGTCAGACCAAAATTTGGAGTGCTTAAGAATTTGCTTATTTAGAGTTGTTTTTGAAAATGTAGCTGCCTGCCTGGCCCGTAAAAAACCCTAGTAATTAGCGAGCAGGCAGAAATCGCAGCAGAAAAGCGTCGTGCACAGGAAGGGTAATAAAATTAACCCTTAGAAAGGCGACGCGCCTCGCTTATCTCTGTAGACAATAGCATCATAAATTTAGATATATTTACTGTAACATCTGATATGCATTAGAATTAGCTGGACGAACGAAGATTTGTTGTTTAGTCCTCATTCAGTCAGTGAATGTTAAGAAGTGAGTTTCAGAGTTTTAGAGCGAGTGAAATTAGATTAAATTGAATTAGATCAGAGATTTAGAGATTTATCAGGTGGGTTGTTTTGGTTTACTAGCTCTAAGTACTGTAGTGAACTGGTGTGCATGATAGAAGTGAATTTTGATAAATAATCATTTAACCATCCCCATCACAGCTTGGGGGTTATCTTGGCACAAGTATATCCGGGCCTTACTCAGGTATGTCCGGGTAGCCTGCAGTGTTCACAGGTATGTCCGTTTTCACTGTAGGGAGGTTCCCCACTATTTGAACAGTTATGTTCCCCAAAGCTCCACCCTTGACTCAGGTATGTCCGGGTTCGGGGTGGGTGCGATTCAGGCACTGGTATGTCCGTGTAGATCATTCGCTCAGGTACAGTCCCTGCGTTCATCGAATTAGGACCACTCACAATTTTTATATTTCCTGAGAAATTTCTCGTAACTTAATAAAAATGCGGGGTTTTCCAAACAAAATCATTTTATCATATTCTTAGTGGCGGCGCCAACATAATGTGAGCGCAATTACAACACCTTACACCCTTTACCCTTTTTTCGGGGTGATTTTCGACCTGTCCTTTAAGGGCGTGTTTAGTGAGTTTGTGGTACTATATAAATCGGCCGAAAAAACTCAAAATTCATCATTATTCGGGATTTGTTTATTTGTTGGATCCTACGCCAAGGAAAATATTACAGAAGTGTGGGAAAATAGCCCCGAAATAAAACAAATGATAGAGAGATGCTATGAAAGCATGCCAGAACGAATAAATGCAGTTATTAGTGCTAAGGCTAAGGGTGATCCTACTAAGTATTAAGCCATTTTTAAAGTATGTTGTTCATTAGTTAATAGTCAATAAAACAATTATCCAAAAACTACACTTATTTTCTTACATATATTTATGTGTCCTTCATGTTTTACCAACAAAAAGAACGAACTTCAAGAAAATTCTGAGTGGTCCTAATTCGATGAACAGGGGCTGTATGTCCGGGCATATTATATGGACCCCACGGGATTATACTAACCCAGCCAGTAGTTAGACCCCACTGAGTATTTGTACTCATATGTGTGTTTTTAACTCTTTGTAGGGAGCGGATCGAGTCGTC
The DNA here is from genome assembly GCA_933228815.1 of Machimus atricapillus. Classification (NCBI taxonomy): domain Eukaryota; kingdom Metazoa; phylum Arthropoda; class Insecta; order Diptera; family Asilidae; genus Machimus; species Machimus atricapillus. The sequence continues at coordinate 14,299,398 of OW121785.1, forward strand.
CCCCGGAAAATAAATGAAGAAAATTGAGGAGCCAAAATAATAAAAACAGTACATTGTGTTTGAGCATAAATAAATTTTAAACTTTGTGTTTTAAAAAAATTCTATATTCTATTAATATACATATGTATAATGAAAATGGGTGAATTCTTTCTACTTTTCTTAATATGCATGTACTATGATACTTTTGAAAACGGATGTATTGATTTCTTGAAAAGATTGTAAAATGTCAAAGAACTAAATGGGTAACATATTGCGTTAAAAATTTTAATTAAAAAACGGCGGTGAATTGCAACTTCAACTCACACATCATGCTCCGTACATAAAAAGAGACTTACCTACTCTTTTATTTATGAAGAAGTTATTTATTATAATTTCATAATTTTCATTGTGTGTAGATTTGAAAGCAAATCTCAAAAATTGTTATTGCTATTAAGAGCAATTTAAAATTTTTGGAATTTAGAACCTACGCTACATTGCCCACTATAGAGGACACAATTTCTAATAAAACGCTGTCCATAACCCATCAAAATTAGCAGACGAGCAATAGGTAAATAGTAAACCTTAGGGCAATGAACCTCGATAAAAAGAAATGTTTGAAATTTTCGCATGCACACAAATTATGACCAGCGAGCTGCTTAGGTTTTTTATCCATGCCAGGAAATAATAAAAGAAATTTATGACTATCTACTGCCCTAAAACGATATTAATGACCACCATCATGGCCCCTATCTCTAAAGCGTAGGTGGGCTTGTATGAAACAAAATCAGTCCTTTACAATAAAATTCACTTATAATAATGATATCAAAGATCTACGAAACATAATCATCGAATTAGAAACATTTATTAAATTTTTTATTGACCAAACATTTCTTTGGGAGTTTGGTAGTTCACATCACCGCTTCGGGCCCTTCTTGATTCCGAGACCACCAGGCCCATGGGGCCCATGACCGCCGCCGCGAAAAACGCCCGTATAAAATAAACTAAGTACATCTAAAGAGCTTTTGAAATCTTAATTTCGTTATTTTTGGCCACGCCGCGGTGGCTCCATTTGGACACGTAGCGTAGTAAAATGTTGAGTTAATTACCCAACCTTAAGCTAAAGCATTTATGTCTTAATTTAAAACTGTTTATCGTTTGCTATTTTCAGATTGGAATGATATGACCACAACGGAAAGCGCTAACAAAAAGACTGAATTTGGCGAATACGCCTATGAAGAGTTCGTGAAGCCTTCAAAAGTACATCATTTACCCCTTCACACGGATGATTTGCTATACGAATCGAAAAGAAATAACTCGATAACAGGTACCCGCATTCAAATTTTCTAAAGATTCCAATTTAACAATGAGCTCTTCCACAGAAGATTTTATCTATTCACATAGGAAAACTGGAAATTACAAGAGTAAATCTAGTCGAATCTGGGACCCGCATCCTGAGTATACCATCAACGCTTTCGGACACCACATGCATCTTATATTATATCAAGACGCATCTTTTATACCAAGTACTTTCAAGGTAAGCAGTTATAAAATGTTTAATTTAAGCTGAAATGAAAATATTAACTCAAGTGGAGATTGATTGAAGGTGGGGCATCGGCATGTGGTTCTATTATTGTTACCTTAATTTACATGAAAAAGCCATTTAACAATGGCGCCAAAAACTTTAAGGTTTAAAAATTAAACATCAATTATCAAATGAGTCAATGCAAATAATTCTATTTATGCGAGTACATCAGCACTTTTCTAAAGTCGCGTACTCGATAATGATATTAGGTCTGTTCCATGACAAAGTCGTTAAAAAAAACCTGGGGCGACCCAGGGCGACCCAGGGCGCACCAAGTACTGTCAAAAAAACCCAGGGCGCCCCAGGGCAAAGATTATCCACAATAAGATGCGACACTCCTATACTAAGCCAAACCACTATCCCATATGCATTTCCGAAAACTTGGGGAAAATAAAATTTCGCCTTAGATAAGGCAGCAAAGCACTACTGCCTACCACTCCTTAGGTAAATTCTCATAAGAGCGAACGAGGCAAAAGTAGGCAACAAGCCACTGCTCACTTACAGCGCTTACGCTATAGAAAATAAATGTGACCACTTTTTTTATATGGAGTTTTACGACTGAACCAAGTCATATGTATGCGGTGCCGGCTGCTGGGGCCATGGTGTTAGTGGCCTCCGCTCGCAATGTTCTTATATAGGAATGTCAGAATTAAAAGAGGGGAAGAGGCAGGTAGCACACAGAGGCCCTTAAATACGGATACGCCGATTTTGTTTTTGCTTTTCGTCTGAACCATGTCGATTGTGTGTGGCTCCAGCGGGCGCGTACAAAGTGGGCCTGATTCTCTCAGAGAAGTTTTTTATCCCTTCCTTTGACATGAGCTTCTTATTACTATCTACTTCTCGCAAAATTCTCAATTTTCGCTTGGGTGGCGGTGGCAAGGTCACTAAAATTTTAGCGAATACGTCACGAGTGTCGCATCTTATTGTGGATAATCTTTGCCCCAGGGCGCCCTGGGTTTTAGTTTCTCATGGAACAGCTTCAGAGCGAAAAAGAAGAACAAGAGTGGTTGTCAGTTGCGTTTGTGACTTTGCGCAGAGTTTAGTCGAAGTGAAGTGTTTTTAAAGAAATTAAAGTGTTTTTTGTGGCAATTAGTGAAGTGTTTTAACATCAGGCTTCATCCGCTCGTCGTCGATTCGCAAAGTTGCCGCTGTGTCTGTTCGTTCAATTTCAAACTTAACAGCTCTCTTTCGCCCCAGCATAAAACCCAGGGCTAGTTGGGGCGCCCCAGGTCGCCCTGGGTTTGCTGTCAAATAGTCATGGAACAGCGAGCAAAAAAACCAGGGCGCCCTGGGGCGCCCCAGGTTTGCTGTCAAAATTCTCATGGAACGCTTTCAGTGCACCCTGGGGCGACCTGGGGCGCCCTGGGTCGCCCTGGGTTTTGTCATGGAACAGACCTTCTATTTCGTGAAATAATAATTCATATAATGATTATGAAATGCGCAGGTGTTATTTTATTTTATCAACTGGTTAATATGTATTTTACTTTATGGAAACAAAAATACCCTTAACGTATTATAACCGATTACGTATGTCTGTATTTTTTTAATTAGTAATTTTGAAATAATTATAATTAATGAAAATTGATGCAACCGTTTCTACGATTTCCACCTTTTAATACAGTTTGTGAAAGCACATATCAGAAATTAAGTATTTAAGTTACAAACTTGGAATTTAACCACAAAATTCAAAAATTCAGTTTCAATCACGTCAGCAAACCTGAACATCTTTCCCTACTTAAGACTTATCGCACAAAATATGTTAACCATTTAAATTCAGTTTAGAACTAATGAAACCAAACGCATAATTATACTCAAATAATTTTCAACTGACAATATGTTAGCATTTTTGAGATTACATAGAGAATCGGATTTACCCGGGTCTATATACAAAATGAAGCTGAGTTCACATAGGCAGTAAAGAGCAATAAGTAAAAAATTAAAAAACAACATTTTACAAATAATGTTTTTAGAACATTAAAGCTGATCAAATTTTATACTTTGAATAATTTATTTATCAAAGCATTTAAGATATTTTTCCAAAGAACTATAAAAAAAAGCCTTGCGATTTAAATTTTTTCCAGTTGAAATACTTCTAGTTACTAAAAAAACTAAACACATATGTATGTATGTGCCAATATCCCTGAAGAGGCTAGTTAATTGGCACGTGCCGCAAACTGTTTCAATATCTAGCCAGAATGGAATCAGTACACCGATCGTAACAGGCAAACTTTAAAGAATTGGAGTTTCTAAGAAAATTGTAAGCATCAATAAATTTGCAAAGTTGTGATGGTCGACTGCTTTAAAGGAGCACAGGTTTTATTTTTTCAAAGAATTTTTAGAGAAGCGAATAAAACCGAAATCAAAGAGTCTTAAGTCCCCAGCTAAAAGCGCTCTCACTCAAGCATAATATTACTCCAAGGTCGCAGATATCGAAAAATCATTGCTAAGCGTCAAAAAACAATTTAAGATAAATATATGTTTCACATACGCAAGTGAAATTAGACAAATAGCATCTGGGCAGAGTGATCGATCGAGGATCAATACTCAACTTTCCCTTGAGATAGTCTTTTGATGGAGTAATATTTCGCTCAATCTCTTGATGCTTATTCTTTATTATTTTTTTTTTTTTGGATCTATACTTAGGAAAGAAAATTTAAATTTCAAGTTGAGTGCCAAGCGGCCGACAAGGTCGTCGATCTTGCCCAAATCGTTTAGGATGTGATCAGCGTGTGCGTCGGGTGAATGAATTGAGTTTTGCACACGATCAATTTCGATCGAACTCGGCCGTATAATACATACCAAACTTTTATGGGGCACTGTAACGGCCAGATCGATTGATTTCGCACAGTCTGCCGCACTTGTTCAACATTTTTTCACCTGGTCGAATATCGGTGGTGATGATTATGCAAACATAGCAGACAACGGTGCCGCGTCGTCGCCCGCCGTCTTCCCGTCCAAAGCCGGTGTTGGCGGCGTCGTCGTCGTTGCGTCGTCGTCGTCTACGCGCCCATCCGCTGGAAAGAGGCCTGTGTTTGGCGTGCTAAGCACTCTAAGCAAAAGCAGTACACCGGGTCTCAGTTCCGAGCAAGTGTAAGTTGCTTGTACGCAATTAGTTGACATGTTTCCAAACATCACAACAAACATTTTTGCATTGCGTGGCCTAAATGCTCGGAACTTGTCGGTTGCAATCACGCCGCGACTATACACAAATAGGCTGCCCATTTCCGGCACTAATGCTGAGCTTTGTTCATTTTTTTATGTTTACTCTTTATTTTATTTTTTTTTATTTTTTTTTTTTACAGGTAACTAATGATTATGGCAATCACACTGAGATTCACGAAGACACCGACAGTCCGGGATGCCACTACAAGGGGCATGTTCTGGATGATGGAGCCTCAATTGTTGCTGTATCACTCTGCAATGGAATGGTGAGTTAAGAAATATCCACTAAATTGCAATTAAGGTAATTATAGAAATAATTAAAAAGCGTTAATCTAACCAAAAATATCATTGCGGAGCCTCGGTCTTAAACCAATCAATATCGGATCAAAGAAAGAGCCTTGGGCGCACAACATAATATTTTCATGGGTTTGTTTTGTCCAGAAAACTTAAGTGCTTCTCCAAATTTTTTTTTTTCATTTGTTTTTAATCCGATGTCAATTTTTAATGGGGGCCTGTCGTAAATATTTGAAATAAACTAAGTTTCAAGGCTGCGAATGCTATCAATAGCCTCTTGGATAGCGATGGCACATCATCTACTTGAATATCACACAAGCCATAAAGACAAACGCGAGGAAATTATTAGCTGTGGAAAAATAGGCAATTACTCAATAAATTAGAAATGCTTGCCATAAGCTTCCAGATTCATGAACGCTTCGTTGAAGATCGCGATCAGGAAGAATCTTAATCACAGAAGCAATACAACAATGGAAAGCGTGTCATTAAAGCAGCTATGGAAGGCCAATGGAATTATTGTCTTGGCTTGGCTTATTGCACTCTTTGAATTATGTATGAAGTAATCCTGAATAATTTCTTGGGTAAGGGGCCATTCTGGTTTGGAATTTTAAAAAAAAAAATTGATTTACATACACTTTCAAGAAGGTACTGTAAAAGTTTTACAACGAAATGCCCGACAGTTTTTAATTTTTAACCTTTCTTGATAAGCCCGAAGCACCTTGCTGCACAGACTCTAAAACCTCGTCACATTTTTTTCGGAAAAACATTTTCTGTTGACGGAGATGATTTTAACAAAATTATGGCACCAATTGAACTGAAATTACAATAAAATTTTAAAAATTTAATATTTTTAACAAAAAAGTAATTCGAAGAAAACAACTCACAAAACAAGCCCTTAAATGAATGGTTAAAAACATTTCTCTTTTATTTTTATTTTATTTTACTTTACTTAGAGAAGAGATATAAGGGCTATGCATATTAGTTTTTATTGTTTCTTTTTAAATTTTGTACATGTCTAGGAAATATTCAGAAATATTCAGGAAAGGTATGTGGTAATATAAAATAGAAAATGAATTAATTGAAAAGAAAACCAATACATATATGTTATTATTTATAATATTTAAAACAGATAAATTTTTTAAATAAATTGTACTTCATTGTGAAAGTATACATAATATGTATAATTAAAATGAAGCTGATTGTTGTTAGATATAAAAACCTAATTTTCTTGGACCAAACGGCCCCTTTCTGGCCCACCCAAGAGTACAATATACTGGCTGCACCCACGCAGAGATGCGGGTTAACTATAAAAAGAAGCCTATATTTTAATCTTAACCCTGAAGATATCCTATACAGTTACGCTCGCGTTAGTATTATTTTAGTTCGCAGCGACTCGAAAATTTAAGCTACTTTAGATCTTCTCAACAGATCCAAATTAATCTTGGCTATATTTTTCAAGTCAAGGCTATTTGCTTGCTGTAAATGCCTTAAATGCTAACTAAACTAAATTACGTAAATTATGAAAGATTAATTTTAATAATACGAATTTCATCCTTGTTTTGTTTCAGACAGGACTTATAAAAACCAGCTATGGGTCGTTCTTCATTCAACCTGATAAACGTGCAAATCCCCAAGGAGATGCAGATATTCTACATCGGATATGGCGTGAACCGAAAAATCCAAAACACATAGATATGGAACGCCCAATTGGGCGTGGTTGTCAGCTACATGATCATACTCAAGGTAAGCGAAATATTTATCATTAAACATTTCATCTGAGAAGTTCCCATATTTTTTGTCTATGCCGCAAAATCTATTATGTATAATAAAATTAATTGCTCTACAACAAACTTCTATGAATGGAAAGAAAATATTATAAATTAATGAATTGGAAAACAATAAATATCACACATGTTTCCGGTATTATGTTGCCGGCAAATTAGCTAATTTGTTTGAGACATCTTTGTATCTAATAGATAGACTCGTTTAACGGGTCGCCTATAAAACATCTCGCGTATACTGTCCAAATCCGATAGTGATGTCAGTTCGCATATCTTCGAAAAATATGTGGCAATTCAGCTTGAGCCTCTGTCGTCACATGTCATACGAACAAAGAGAGAAGCCGAAAAATTTGCATAATTTAATTATTTTCAATCTTTTCATCTTAAAGAAATGTGCCTCCCTGAGCCGTCGAATTTTTTGCATTTCATTTTCCATAGCATTTCGAGCGTTGATCCCTAGGCACCAGCAGCATCAGAATCAGCGCGGTTGGGGCTTCGTTCGTTGGTTGCTTTGGGTCCGCGATGCGCGGATCTTGTTGAATGCGTCATGTGGTCGGGGGCACGGGACTCCGCCATCCGCGCCATCCGCCACATAATTTCTGGTCGTGATTCAAATATTCATGCGGATTGTGGATTGTTCCGCCGCAAAAGGATATCGCGGATGGTTCGGGCGGAAGGCGGTGAAACCTGCAGACAGATCAACATGCTGCCCAGACTATATTAAGGAGGTCGAGTTGCCTCCGTCGATTCCCGCCAGTGAAAACAGCCCGATGTCATTGACTTTTACTTTGACTGATACATATACATACGTCTGCACTGCGCGAGGAAGGCCTGAAAGATGTGGATCATACATACTTACACTTCCGCTAGCATATCCATTGCTGGCTAATTTAACTTTCGTTTTAGTGGAACGAAGTGATCCTGCTTCTTACTAAAATATCGTATACGTAAATACAGTACCTAGCCAAAAAATTAAAACCACCATTAAAATATGTGCAGGAATTCTTCTTTCACGTATGTTCCTACCTACGTAAATAGGCTCCATGTCAGACTTCAAAAGCAGTAATAACTTTTCTTTCAAGCAAAAAGGTTTTTCTTTTACCTTGGCCAGGTAATTCACCTGATTTAAATCCTATTGAAAATGTATGGAATGTGTTACAAAAATCAGTTTATCAAAAGCCAAACCCTACTCGTGAAGAACTGTGGCAACGAGATCCTTAAATTAAAAATTGCATTAGAGCTTGCATATAGAGAGCATGCCTTGACGAATTAAGGTAGATTTAAAAGTAAACGGTGGTAACACTAAGTATTAGCAATTAAATATTCATTTTTTGTAATATAATTTCACCAATAAAGAAATCTTCCAAATAATAATTATATTTCTAATACCTGTTCATTTGCTATGACTTAGCACACATCGGAACTGAGAATTTGTGAAATTTCTACGGTGGTTCTAATTTTTTAGCTAGATAGGTACTGTACCAAGGAAAGATATATGTATTTATATTTCAAATGTTTAAATAAAGTCTATAAAAAACTCCTGCTTGTTCCGAACTTTTTCAAAATTTAGCATTTTTTGCTTGTAAGCAAACAAGGAATAAATAAGTAACTACTGATTAAAAGAACATCTTAAAGTGAAGGGGAGGAGTGGCAAAGGGCAAAGGATGAGGGAGAAGACGCATTATGCTTATGATAGTGAATTGGTCGTTTTAAAAAACAATAAATTGCACGTTTCCTTGAAATACATACTTCTTGTTATTTTCATACACCCACCTGTATTTTCGTTCTACATAACTCAATTAACTCTCTTATAGGAATCAATTTTTCCACGTATACAATATCCAACTAATTTCTTTAAAGTTGAATCGTATATGGATTCCTATATGTTTTTCCACAAATGGATTCTTCAAGAGAAGGATTTCCATGCGTATGAAATCCGAAGCACATGGATTTCCATGGGAATGGATTCCTAAGAAAACACGTCTAAACTTAAAATATGGGAACTCAGCATAAAAGTCCATGAAAATTTGGTCAAAAAGGATTCAACCTTGAACAATTTGCGGATTCTCAAAAACTTGTAATTTAAAAAAAAAAAACAAGTAGTTTTTATTTTTATTTATTTATGCAAGGTCCTTTAAATTTTGCATTGAAAGTACTAATTAAAGCTACATCTATTCTGGAGTTCGTTTGTATTAAAAGTTTAGAAAAGGGAGGGGGACGCATAGATAACAACTATGAAAGCAAATATTTCTCAGCGATGTGGGATTAAAACCAAATGAAATTTAAAAATAATTAATTAAGAAAATAAAGAACTATAAATTTAATAAAGAGTAAATATTAAGCTATAATTATAAGAGTAAATATTAAACTTTATACGTGTTGAACTCAAAGCCGTAACCCTAACATTTTTTTTCGGGATGCAAGTTAACACTTTATCACATCAATAATAAAAATAAATTTGAAAAATTGAACTTGAACGTGATAAAACTGGAGAAATTGTATACATAAATGAAACACGTATTGAATGGCACAAATCTAACAATATTTATATCGTAAATCATACAATATTAATTTTAGCAAATTAATTTAATATCGGAACCCAGCAAGGCTTGTAATCATAACAAATATTGCAATTTTTAATTTTAATTTAGATGTTTGAGCAAAAAGAGGCCCGCTACGAATAGATAGATATTAAAGCGGCGGCAGTAAGTAAGTTGTGCAGATTAGTTTTTGGGCGTCTGAAAATAGTTCGAACAACGCTGCTTGATGCCAGAGTTATAAATAAAACGCACAATTTCCATAACGATTACCAATTCCAATTAGTTTAAATATTCATCAGATGAAAATAGACACAAACTAGGATTCGAAGTGTATGTAGCAAACTTATGCCAGTGCAGCAGCGGTTTAATCATCAAAAATTACAGTGACCTCCAGTGTTTTTTTTATGCTCTAAATAATTTGTTCGACTTGCAGCTTAGATAATTGTTCTATGAGAGGCGTAAAGTTTTTGCATTTGTTTTATTTTAGTTTGTCGGCTTCGACAGAGAAATCAGATTCTGATTGTGATGCATGGCTGGCGTTTATATTATTTTTATGCTCGTTGTCAGTATAATGCGTTAATTTTAAATGAACATATAAAAAAATTCACATCCAATTCGCATTAATTCAGTCAGTTATCGAGCATTAAAATCGTCTAGAAGAAATTTTCTAGTTTCCGAGTTCCCCTTAGTTGTAATTAGTGGAAAAATTAAGCACTATATTTAACCGACCGGCAATAAAATATGAAAATATAAAGATTGCAATTAGTTGTCGACCCAGGAAAATAAAAAATGGCGAAACCCGGATAGTATATTTCCATCTAAACTACAAGCTGCATAGAAGTGCCTCTTTGGATCCGTTCGAGACTGCTCGTAAAAGTCCAAGAATGTGTACATTTCGAAACTAGAACACCTCAGATGCTGAAAAATAAGACGAGTTGGGTGAATGCCGACAGCATGAGGCTCATAGTCTTAGCTTTTAGTCATGCTCTGCTCATGCAGCGGATGGAATTGTACCCTATAACTTACAATTTTTGCGCGTGATTCATTTCTTTCGTATCTTTTGCAATAGAGTTGAAAAATTATGGTCTTTGTGGGGGGGATATAAGCCTACACGGAAAAGAAGGAACAAAATAGAAAATAATAGATGTCTGTCGATTCCTTATTGAAATTATGTTAATCAAAATTTTATCATCTTTAAATGAACGTTTTAAAAAACATTAAATTGATGACCTTCATAACATAACTTATTGTTAGTTAAGTATTTTTAGGACTAGTCACTTTAATATAATTTAAAGACATCCATCAGTAAAATATCTACTTTGTGTTTTTATCATTTCATTGCATTTTTTTAAGGTCCACTCTGAAATATAATAGAAATGTGGAGAAGGCAATAGATGCCACACCCAAGATACAAATTACTTGCCCGACTTTTCTCAGATATCATTTTATAAGATAAAAAAATTTAAGATTAAATTACGTTTTCGGGTGGAATGAAATGACTCTATTTTGAAACAAAAATTACTAACTAATGTTCAGTTTTTAAAAAAATTAATAATGGTTTACAATTGCAGAACTCGATTTAATATTATAGATAATATTAGCAACTGCTTTTGATGTTAAGACTAGGTACGAGAAATATGAATTCGAAAAGGGACATGTTTATAGTAGGTAATTATAAAATAACGTAGTAGTTGCTACTATAAGTTCAAAATTTTTCTTGTATGAAAATCTAAGCGCTAAATATTGTAAAGAATAATTTACCAACTGTTATGAATGGAACGTACGCCAGTTATAATCGTTATTCACTATTTAGGATATAAAATAATACGTTTATATGGGAATTTGAATCTGGGGAATGATTTAAAAACCCTTTGTGCTATACAACTTCGTCAATATCTTCACTATAGTACTACTATTAAGATTAATGATATCAGTCGTTTTAGGGACAGTGTTTCATGGAATAGGTCGTTCAATTTCCAGCAGCAATACATAAATATCTGTATTACATATGTACATATTATAGAGTATTTTCTAAATTACAGAAATATTATTTAATAAGTTAATTAAGCATATTGTTGTTTATTTTCGCCTTTAAGCCGATGTAATTTCACGTGCTTCAATTAATTTGATACATTTATCAATCATAAAACCACCAAAAATGCATAAGCGCACTTTTCTTTTCCCAGTTGCAGTGATACACGACAAAATGATCTGTCTGTCTGAATAACATGAACGCTTTGACCATCTGTAATTATGCTCCCACAGATATATGACTGCAAATTGCTTTTATCATGTATCCCGCGAGTTTTTTGTCCAAAGCTTCAATTGCAGCTCGAGTGGTAGACTCAAATAAACCCACTTGTTTGACAAACCATTTTGCAATGCAAGCAAAAAAATAAAAAAAAATACACCCTGGTCGAAGAGGCAGAGTGGTTTATGAACGTGTCGTATTGGCAGATTTATTTATGTATATTTCTGAGAATTGCGAGATGTAAGACAGTCCTCCAAGTCCTACATCGTTGGAATGTTGCAAATTTCAGTATAGGATCCGGCGCACCGTCATATATCCCATGGATTGTACTTTATCTCATGGCAGCTTGCGAAAATATTTCTGACCCAAAATTTATTCTGGAAGCCGATCGGATCTTACATAATTTCCCAATCGCAATTAACGCCGAAGTCATCCGCAATTGCACTGCGATACTGACTTTAAAAAAATCAGCAAGGTTCAACATGGTTTCTAACCGGTTTACAGCTTTCAGCATACGTGCCCACCGCAACAATTTACTTACTGATCGCGACGTGCTGTCTGCCGCTTGCAGGCCTAGATAAATACAAAAACCTCACTTTTAAGTGTAGCCGGTTGACTTTGCAAAGATATACTTTATATGTACATGTATAAAAATATATTGTATTTATGTTCCTATTCCTGCTTCTACATCTTCTACCGACTTAAAGTTGTTTTGTTTAGCTTTCTACCATCTTCCTTTGGTAAGGCGAGATGCGAACACCTTTGCATGCGAAGTTACACCTTTCTTAGGAAATTACTCATTAGGTGTTCGTGATTTAATAGTTTAAATCCAGGTAGCGATCAGGAAATTCGTTTTTATCAAGTTACACTATCCAGACTTGAAAAGAATAGTAAGTAAGTTCAGGTGTGTACAAATAAAGGTCTTTTGGCACGAGGCGATTTTATCGGGCTTTGAAGTGCTTTAGAAAAAAATTGTATAAATTTTTTTTTTCAATTAATCATAATTATCTTTTAAAACCTTTAGAACACTTATATGGGTAAAATAAATGTAGAATGTACAAAAAAGTTTTTTGTATCAATCAAAATATATTACATGTACCTACAATGTTTTTAATCTTTACATATGTTCAGCAATCTTAATAAAGTAGCGTTGTGTCCTTTAATTCCATTTTGAGGTAATCTCATATCCGAATCCGCCCAATTGGAAATTTTGACTCGAATTAATTTGTTAGATCTTAGATCTATTAACTGCTTGGCTATTTTATAAAAAATTTTAATTTAGTTAGGAGCTACCTTAATCTGGCAAAAGAAAAACCGAACATCCTTATGTATTAAATTTATAACAGTCAGGTGTGATCCTGAAAACTTTCAGTTATTCTAAATACAGTTTGATTTTTCCTGGTTCCTTGTGGGCTCAGCACTAACTTCGTTTGTGTGGATTCGATTGTCAGTTGTCAGACAGTACGAGCTCCCACATTATTTGTTTCTGGGCGGATAAGGTTTCTGGTTTTATTTTTAACTATTTTATATGATTTTGGGGTTGGGGGAGAGGATCTAACACTAGAGATCCCCGAATGGCTACGGCTTTAGTGCGATTTTCTTTATTTTCTATGCTACAACAATTCTAAATATGTAAAAACTTTTAAACTAAGATTCTTAAGATCTTAAAACTTTGAAACTACAGTTCTAAAATTGGAAACTAAATAATTAAATAAATGTAAAGTGTGACTAAAAGAATAACATATATTCACTTTAAAACTTTTTTTAACGAAACTGAAATATTGATTTGTTTTTTTATAGAGTCCAACGGAATCGATTTCGATTCCCATTCTATGCTAAACACTTCACGTAAAAGACGAAAACGGGACACCTACGGTGCCCACGGATACACCTTAGAGGTTTTGATAGCGGTCGATAATAAGATGCTTGCCTTTCACAACGAAGAAATAAACTCTTATGTACTCACACTAATGTCAATTGTATGAAATCTTCATTATATGAATTAACCTCCAAAATAATGATCATTTATCCGAAGGTTTCCAACATTTTCTCTGATGCAAGTATTGGAAATTCAATTAACGTTGCCGTGGTGGACATATGGAAAATTAGACAAGGCCTTCATCTCAAGTACATCGATCAAGGTAAGCTTTGAAATAAAATTTTAAATGATGAAAATGCAATTAGTCTGGGGTCATTGACGGGGAAAATATCATGATTTCGCTTAATTCACTTGAAAATTGATTATAAAGATTTCAATTTTCCTATACAGGTGTCTATGCAACAGATTTACTAAAAGAATTTTGTAACTACATCAATGATACATCACATCATCCGCGCTATCGTTTCGACACTGCAATCCTGCTAACAAGGTAATTAGCAAAAATAATATAAATTATTTATTTATTTATTTATTAATATAATGACATTCTTTAGCGTTTACAGAGTAAAGTAAATGTTTTAAGAGTTTAGAATTTCTTAAGTTATTCTTTACAGTTCAGATATAATATATTTATTGATTATGCAAAATAAATTCTATTCGGTTATTATTAATTTACATATGCAAAGGAAATAAACTATAAAAACCTCATGAAGAGAATATCAATTATTTCGTAAAGTTATTGTGCATTTTATTTTCTACAGAGAGCAAATTTGCCGCAATGCAACTGAAACAAGATGTGACACCCTTGGCCTAGCCGAACTGGGAACTGTCTGCAAGGGTCATTCTTGTTCACTTGTCCAAGACAATGGACTCTCGGCCGCGTTTACCATTGCCCACGAATTGGGCCACATGTAAGTAGAATTGAGAAATCTTTTTAGCGTTGCTTTTTCTGCCTTAATAACGCGGCAACCTAATCAACCGAATCAATTGATTTAATCGCTAGTCCAGTTAAATGTATCTATGCAGTCGGCAAAACAATAAACATTTTTTTAATATCATAGAAATGTGCTCAATGACGCTGACTATGAATTATCCCCATCGCCATTGTGTTTCTTGCGCAAGGTCCATAAATCAATTTAATTGCAGACTTAACATGCCCCACGATGATGACAAAAAGTGCTATCATTTTAAGAAAGATGGGAAACCGATGCTCAATATCATGTCAAGCACCATGGGGAACGAGATTCATCCATGGTCATGGTCTGACTGCTCCAGGCATTACGTAACGGAATTTCTAGAGTAAGTTTTAACGAGATTTTCATGCTTAACTAATTATTTAAGACTTTTTACCCACTTTGAACGAATACATCTTGACTGATGTCCTGAAATAACTCAATCCGTGAAAAATTGAAACCTTAAAAGGGTTCACTATCGCGTTTGCACTCTATTTCTTTAAAAGTGATCATGATGATCATTTTTATTGTTTAAATCGTTCAGGTTCGAACTTCTCATTCAACATATAGTTTTTTGAATTTTTAATCACGACGAATTATTATGTCATGCGTAAGTGTTGAAATTAATGGAAGAAAAGTTATAAGTAATAGCACTTATTTTATGTATGTTTTTCTCAGGAACTGTCGAACTTATTCAGGCTATTTTTTTTATTAAATATTATATGAGTATATTTTAATACTTCACCTAAATGAAAAGTTTAATATGTATAAAAATGCTTTATCCTAAAATCGGATGGTTCGAATGAGAAAAGGATTTTTTATTTTATTTCTTATACCCCTCAAATATTAATTCTTTAGTTTTTGTTGGTATACATACATATTTATAATTAAAACGAATTTGTGGAGGAAAAATCTGAAAACCTTTCTTAAGTGGTATAATTAAAATTTGCTTACCAAATCTGATTTATATAGCTTTATTACCTCTTGACTATAAAGGAAATTGTTATGGGTCATGCGCATATATTATTTTGTTTTGAAAAAGTAAAACTAAAATCTGAATTGTAATCTAGAATCAGCTATAGTAAAAATTTGGCTAATGATTTTGATTTGGAGTGTCGTCAGCAAATATTTTTTAGGATAAAACTACAAGAAAATAAATATAAATTTAAACATCTTTTCCCACAAATAAAACAATTACCTAAACTTGATGGAAAAGTCGTATGCCATCCCCATTTTACAGAATTCTATAGGAATTCTATCGAAATCATTTGTTGCTAAACTAAATGTATTATATATGTACATTGTACATATATAAAAGATTGCCACATTTTCTTAAGATTTATTTATTTTGTTCATTATATGCACTTTATTGCAGAAGTGAGAATATCTATTGCATGGAAAACAGCCCCGACAGCACTTATTCTATTAATGCAAAAGAATTGCCCGGCGAGAATTATAATCTCGATCAGCAATGTGAACTTATTCATGGGGAGACCGCAAAGTGTTGTAACGAGAAAGTGAAAAACGAGGTAGAATTTATCCACTTATTACGAAATATTGATCATTTACATCGATTTTATCAATAGGAAGAATGTGGACGTCTATGGTGCCAGGTCAGTGGCGCAGATGATTGCCGCTCAATAAATTTACCATGGGCGGATGGAACACCATGCAGGGGGGATTCTTACCATTGGTGCCAAAAAGGAGATTGCGTACGCAAAGATCGAAGAAAATTAGAGCCTATAGACGGTGGTTGGGGACCTTGGACTTCGTAAGAACCAAAATATAATTTACTAAAGGTATTTAGACCTATTTTTTTAAAAAGGTACACACCATGCAGTAGATCATGCGGTAGCGGCGTTCAAGAATCCCAGAGGGAATGTAATAAACCAGTACCACAAAATGGTGGCATATATTGTAGAGGCGATAGAAAAAAATACAGATCTTGTAACATCCATGACTGTCCTGAAAATGAACTAGACTTCAGAGAGCAGCAGTGTGCCGCTTATAATAACCAAAATTTAGATATTCAAGGGATAGAGAAGAGCGTTAAGTGGATACCAAAATATGGAGGTATAAAAAAAAATAATTTATATTGAATCTTACCGCTTATTAAACATAGTTTCAGTGTCTGCTAAAGACGAGTGCACTTTATACTGTCGAATTGAGAATTCAAGCAGTTATTTCAAATTAGCTGATAAGGTTAGTTTCCCGGTAGATTTTTATGTGAAACATTAAGCTAAATATTTTACTTAGGTTATAGATGGGACGACATGCAGTTTCGACAGTCACAATCGATGTGTGAATGGAGTTTGCCGACCATCGGGATGCGATAATCAACTTTATTCTCCAGCTCAACTTGGTAAGCCCTGACTACAAAAAATGTTCCAGAAATTTCTTAACTGATTATAATTGGTCAACTCACATAAATCAACAGACCGATGTGGCGTTTGCATGGGAAATAATGATACGTGTACAGAGATTATCGGCTATGTGCACAAATCAGACGTCTTAGGAAAAAAGGCATCGAAGGGCAATTCATATTTTGATGTCATTCGTATACCGAAAGGTTTGCTCCATATCCTTCAAGAAAAATGTCCAAACTGTTAAAGGATCAATTTCCAGGAGCGTCGAATATTAGGATCACTCAACCTGGATATACGGACACAAACTATATAGGTAGACAATCTATTGCAATTTTCGAACATGCAAAAATTTTTGTTGTCGTAATTGTTAATTTTACACACCTCGAGGAGAACTCTTTAGAGAGTTGCAGTGTTTATGATCAGGCTTATCGTAATCCATGAAGCTCTGATCATAAAGGCTGTAATTTTCTATGAAGTCGATCATCCGGACAGCTGGATCTACCTAAAATATATTTTTACTAATTCAGTCTGTAGCCGAGGTTCCCGGTTGATGGTTCTAAAAGATTTGTACTTTCCTAGTGCTTCAGGACGATGAGGGCAAATACTTGCTCAATGGTCCGTTCAACGGTACGGTTGTTATAAGTATTTACAAAAGGACCTTCGCCTACGCCGGTGTTACATTTGAATACAGTGGGATTATGGGTCCTTTGGAGCAAGTAAACACGACATATTCGAGAAAAATTAATAAGGATTTGGTAATACAAGTAAGTTAAAAATACCTATCTTGTTGGTGAATTTTTCATGTTATTTTACACATATTCATTTATTTTTGTAGATCCTTTCACTACCCCAGGAAAATCAGACAAACCTCAACGAAGTACTTCTTACATATAGCTATACTGTGAGTCTCGATTCCGTTTCTCGTGGATATCGTCGACAATTGCCACCAAGAAAAGAGACCTTTAAATGGGAGCTAGATGATTGGAGTCCCTGTGATTCAATTTGCCAGGGTCAAAGGTAAATTTAATGTATTTACTTACATATCATTCTAAACCAAATTTAGATTTCGTAACGCAGTTTGCGTAAATTTTGAGACGGGTCAAAAAGTGTCATCAGCTCACTGTGATATCAACTTAAAGCCCATACAGGGACAGCTCTACCAGACCTGCAATTTGGAATGTGATTTGGTGTAAGTAAATTTGGCTTTTTGTATGTATGGTACATATGGGATTGACCGGTCACACTCGTGTATTCACTTTTTAGTATACTATTGTAGATGATATGTACTATTTTTATTTTACAAACTAATTTACACCAAAACATATAGCACAGTTTTTAAACAGAGTAAAATTAATCCTGCGTCCATTTCGTATTTGGTACTGACTGAGTCTTTTGTATGTTTTTGGGAATTTAATCCTTTAGTCTAGAGTTTAGAGTCATACAATGTACCGATGTGTTCTTGCCGAATTTTACCTCAGGTGTTCTTCAATTTTCTTCAAGGAAGCCGCTATATCATGTCATGTGAGATATCATGTTCTTTCAATCAAGTTTTTTGAGGCGTCAATAAATAGGAGAATGCGAATGTGCCATCATGCTGAAAGATTTATTTTCTCTTCAAGTGCTTGCCATACAAATTTTAATGATAAAAGATAATTTTGCAGCGTGTTTTGATGTTTGATTGAATTCATTATACCGCTAGTAAATTAAAGGTCTATCCCTTTTGCTAACATGCATCCTCAACCCTTTACTGATTTTGGAAGTAACATCTTAAAGCAGACGTTTTTAAAAACTTCATATTAGTTCATATTTTTAGAAAATTATAAAATACCTCCTACGGTTTCCCGATGATCTGCTTATTAATAATAATTTATGCAAATCGCAAAAATACTACTATTTTATTCTTTTTCAGGGTAAATGTAGTAAGTACATCCGAATGCTCAGAAACGTGTGGAAAGCTAGGGAGGCGAGAAAAACGATACGCTTGCATCCAAAAAGATTTGATTACAAATTATTCCAAATACGTCGACAAAGCATATTGTCTTACAAAATTTGAAAATATGCCACAATATGAAGAATGCAGGGAGCCCTGCTGGAGCTATACTGAATGGACACAAGTATACAAATCTGATACAAATTTCTTATCGTCACTAAATATTAAACATTATTCAATTTACAGTGCTCCCGATCTTGCGGAACTGGGAATCAAAAACGGTCGGTAATTTGCAAATATGAGGATAAAATTGTAAGTGAGTCCGAGTGCAATGAATTGAAAAAAAGTAATTTCCGTGAGGTAATTAGAACGTGCAATACAGACCCATGCCCTGATTGGGCCTACGGAGAAGAAACCCCAGTGAGTATATTTCATCCCATATGTACATACAAAAAAAAACTACTGATTCATTGATACAAAAATACTGAATTCATATTTCGGCCCTTGCTTCATTAAATGCTTTAACTAAAATTTATTGTAAATTTCCGTGCAAAATAATTTTGTTTATTTGGAACATCTAGTGCTCTGTCACGTGCGGGGTGGGTCAACGCACTACCGCTATTTATTGTATGCATAATAACGAAATTGTTGATAAATCCCTCTGTGACGGTACTGAATTGCACCCAATTATTATCAAATGTACAATGCCACCGTGCCCTGAAAAGGTTAGTTACCAGTTTTTGCACTTTTACACATTTCTTTAACTGGATGATATTGCTTAGACTTTCGCTGTTGGGTAGTTAATATACAATAGCTATTCGATATACCCTACTGCATAGCATATTATTCTTGGGTAGATAGATTTGACGTATTTAAAAGCTTGTAATATGGTTTCTATGAAACGAAAAAACACAATACACCTAAACCCTATAAGGCATGCAAGCATGGTAAACGTGGCCTGTACAATAACAAGTTGAGAGGCACCAAATTAGTATTTACAAATTTCAGAACACAGCTTTGAGGACTGATTATTATATGTATAACATTTTTGTTCGGAAACTATTATACGTTTGTCAAGCATATTAAGGCTTTAAACAAAATTGCATGCGCATATCCACCGGTTTCCAGTTAAAAAAAATCAAAAATTATTTTTGCCCCCTCAAAAGCCTGTATATGTACTTTACTAAAAAATTTAAAAAAATTTGCACTAAATATTCAAATTTTCTTTGCCCCATGATTACCTTGTGTGATATAAAGATTTAAGCCAAATGCTTTTTAATTCGAAGTCAAAATTTTTGCATGTTTTACGTTGCGGAACTGCAAATGCTAAAGGATATGGCCTTTAAGCGTTTTTGAGAACAAATAACTTCGTTTTTAATGACCTTTTTTTATATGAAACTTTTATTTTAACTATTAAATGTTTAAGCATGATTACGTTATATGTATTATATTACGTTATATGTTATTAATTTTAAAACATCTTATTTTTTAATTCAATGACTTTAACTTTTTAAAAATATGTACTCCATTATTGTAAAACCGCCAAGATTTGAACTAGGATTAGTTCACATTACCGATAGAATGCTCTATTATGAATCTTCTTCTAGATGTTAACAATAAATTCATGTTTAACCTAATCCATGAAATCTGTATGCTTAGAAACAATTTATTTCGCATTATTTAAAATGTACCATCAAATTACAGCGTATAATACCGCCCAGAACACTTAGGCCTGACATGAACAATATGAAACATAACCGACACTCACCATATGATAGTAAAACAAGAGATTCAATTTATTTATCAAACCATGTGGTAAGTATTGCAATACCAAAAATCTAAGTAAACGTACTGAATAATTTGGCACTTAGGAACTTGGTGGAGACGCTTGGGCGATAGGTCATTGGAGTGAATGTGACGATAACTGCGAAAGAACTCGTCAGGTCTACTGCAAGGATTCATCTCATCCAGCAAATTGTCCTGAAAGTACAAAACCCGCAACAACAGTGAAATGCTGCTCTATAAAATATGTCCAAAAATGGTCTCAGGTAAGTAACACGCATGAAAACAACTCGCTTTGTTAATAATATTTTCTCTTTTACGAACAATTTATTTGATTGAACCAATAAAAGTGTTCGGTTGACTGTGGAATTGGCACGAAAGAAAAACTGTTTATTTGCGCACGCGTTTTTAAACCTGATAAGCCTGGTGGCAGAGCAATTAAAGAGCCCGTTGCTCTAAAACTATGCCAAAATCTCATAAAACCACGCCCAAAACTGCTCGTAAAAGGTTGTCGAAATGATTGTTCCTGGATACCTTCACCGTGGACACCGTGTTCATCAAATCGCACAATTCAGTTTTCTACACGTTCCATTAAGTGTATGAATAAAAAAAAACGCATTGTACCGAGCCAATACTGCGATCAAAATAAAATTTTGCAAACTAAGAGAAAATGTCCATCACGCTATAAAGTCGAATTATCAAACGTAAGTAGTATTGCTTACCGAATGTGTAAAATAATAACTATAAAAAAAAAAACAAAAAGAAAGCAGAAAATGCTCTAGAGTGGAGTTATACATGTTTATGTTATTGGATTGTGGTAGAAGTTGTTTTTTGTGGAATACAATAGCATGAAATCCCTTTTTATAATCATAAAATAAACTACTTGAAATATGTGTGGTTCGAAAATTGATGGAATTGCATTTTGTAATAACAATAGATCAACTAAATGCATTGAACATGTTAAAAGGCTTAAAACACCTCAATCAGTTAAAAACAAGCATGATTGTTGGAAACATTAAAAATATACATAGCTATTAATTTTATAAAAATGTATGTCTGTTGAAATTCTACGTTAGAAATTTTAAAAACTTAAATACCTATTTCCATTTATTCTTTTTCCCTTGTCTTGTGAAAAGCATTATACCCCTACTTTCCTGAAAATTCGAACATTCTAATTTCTCCTCCATATTTTATACACATAAAATATGTACATCGTTATTATCTGAAACAATATTTCACCTTCCATTTTTTCCAATCAAATTTGGGAAAACATACTTCCTAATTTACTCCAACATAAACTATGTATTTTCAAATTGCATTTTCACAATTTACACTGTTCGATGATGGTTCTAATTAAAATACATGTATCAAATGAAAGCAAATAATAAAATTGTTTTCATATCAGCAACAAATTATCTGAAATTTTAATAAACAATTTACTCAGTTACTTCGAAAAATTTTAGTGGACTATGATGTAACAATGAAGTCATCTATGGAACCTATACTTTACCAATTTTTTATTAAGTAATTGAATTATAATAATTTTATTTGCTTTCACTTTATATTTGTACACTAGCGGAACAGAAAAATGCAATGAGAGTAATATGTATATGTGTATGATAGACATTCAGCTGTTACTGCTTTTGATGGATGAAAAAGTGTAACGTTTAATAAATGAACTAATTTGATCCCTATCCAAACACTGTGCATACTAGTAACTAACCAAATAATTATTTGGCCCCAGGTTGTATTATACACAGTATACTATAAACTTTTTTATTTTTTCAGTGCACATGTGATGGATACCGGAAACGAAAAGTAATGTGTTACGTAGGTGGTAAACCATGCGATAGGCACAGATCGAAAAAGGAAAAATGTAATCCACCACCAGAATGCACAAGGAAATCATGCAACGATGTAAAAAATCACCTACGCACAATTCAAGATGGAGAGTATTTGATCAATGTAAAGCATAAACTTGTTAAAATTTACTGCCATAACATGACTGCCGGACCGTCGGAGTATATAAGCGTTAATACCAGCGAAAACTATTCTATTTATTACGCTAAAACATCCAAAGATCCATTCGCTTGCCCTGGGTTGCACAGGGACAGGGATGAATACCAAGACAACAAGATACAGGCTGGCTCTACACGTTTTAAGAAAATTCGATTGGATATTCAACGATTGCAAGTGATTGAGGATGACTACACCTTTGCTGAAACCAATGGTGTACCACAAAAGTATGGATCTGGCGGGGACTGTTACAACCGGAACCAAAAATGCCCTCAGGGATTCTTTTCGATAAATCTTACAGGAACTGGGTTCAGAATAACAAGGACAACAAAATGGACCAGCTTTGGATCATATTCTAGTATAAAGTTCTCGCACGAGGTAAAATTTATGATACATTATTTATAAAAATTGTAATTTACAAAATATTTTAATTTTTCAGCTAAAGCACCCGTACACTTTTGTCCAGGCATTCTGTGGTGGCTACTGTAGCAAATGCTTCATATCCAAAAGCACAAATTTAGTGTTAGACGTCATTTAATGTTTGTAGCAAGAAAAGCACAAAAAATCATTCATCTACTCTACGTCGTTTATCGAATGTTTCAAAGGGAAACTTTGGGAACTCGAGCATCATTGCCCTCTACGATGGGACTCAAACAAATATATGTATAAAATTTGTATCAGTTTGGGCTGTTCATTGATAGTATTCTCAATAGACGTTTAAGGATTATTTATAGACGAACATAATTTTTACATGCTTCAAGCCATTCAATGGACCACCGATGTTGTTTATGATTAAGTTTTATAGGTGTACAATAACCACGCCGTCACAAGATTATTATAACACTATCTGAAATGACTGACCTTCGATTTTTGAAGGTGCGATGACGTTCTTTTCGTTGTTGTTATCTTTTACGAACCTCAGGAACAACTACAGCACTAAATACTGCCATTCAAAGTCTTAAAGAATAATGGGACGTCATTAAGCTCCCTAGGTCAGGTAGCCGATTGCATTTCATTTATAAGAGATTGTTAAATAAAACGTTCACTCGTCAGTACCCTTAAGTAAATTTACGGAAACTCTATCAGGTAAATAAGTATCAGTGGAAAACTCAAAAAACTTTTAAATTTACGGTTAAATGAGCAGCCCAAACCGATCAATTCTGTAGAGAAAATAGTGTTCAGTTTAAGGAACTTTTAGACAAATTCCTGCAGGCAAACGGAGGGGAAAGTTTCTCTAATGTGTAATTTAATTTAAAAAATCTCGGTTTAAAACTAAAATAAAAGCTACTTTCATTGGTGACTTAATTCCAAAACGACATTAAACAAACACAGAATCTCAAGAATAAAACGAGGGCGCAGCATTTTGAATAATTTAAATCAATTTTGCAGGCTAGTCCAAAACATTCCGGCCACTTCCAATTATTGCATCAATATCGATTGATTTAATTAAAAAATGTATTACTAACTTTGAAGAATATTCGCTCTAACAAATAAAATATATAACTATTTAGACTTAAGTTAACTAGTCAAAACTTTAATTCAAACAACATCTATTTTGTTTTCGATATGTTAAAGTATATTTAAAAAAAAATAAATTATTAAAAAAAAAATAAAAATAAAAATAAGCACATTTGAGAAAAGTTACCTGTTGCCTACTGCCGAATCTGATATTAGAAATCTTCGAGAACAAGTGAATAACGGAAACACTCAGAAGATTCACCCGCATGCCTACATAAAAGAAAACGAAAAAAAAAACAAAACTCTTTGTCCGAAAGTACGTACTATTTTCCTATCCTTTTTACGTGGACCGCAGTGGTCACGCTCTGTATTTATTGTCGTTAAATTAATAACTCCTAATTTCTCTGTACATAGATTAAACACTGCATTTAAAAAAGAAATCTCATTGTATGTTTGTTTATTTTTCATTAAAAAAGAAAGTATTTATTTAAATCCAAGACGACTGTGGCCGCTACAGTCACTATTCTACTTATTACTACCCGTACAGCATAGTTATATGAAGCGAAAGTGCGGATGGAGGCGTAGGATTGCGATTGTGATTAATTTTTATTTTTGCGAAAATTAGCAAGCAAAAGCTGTGAATTTTTACCATTAAGCGTGAATGTACAATTTTA
This sequence comes from Machimus atricapillus, assembly GCA_933228815.1. NCBI lineage: Eukaryota > Metazoa > Arthropoda > Insecta > Diptera > Asilidae > Machimus > Machimus atricapillus. The sequence continues at coordinate 14,324,045 of OW121785.1, forward strand.
TTTAGACGAATTTAATATTAAAGTCATAAGTAGCGTAAATTTTATATTTTATCTACTCTTAGCAGCTAAACATACTGTCCTCAGCCAAATTGTCGAACTTTTTTAGTTTTTGTACATGTCATAACCTTTACAGAAATTGTTCGCTTCGCTTCTGTATTTGGTTTCGTATACATTTTCCTTTAACTTTAGCTAGCTTTAGAGTTCATTGTAATTTTAGACCTTTTTTTCAATTATTGCGTATTGTCACAAAACTCAAATAAAATAAATATTTTTATGAAAATGAATTTTACTCAATATTTGAAATAATATTATTAATTCTTTTATATGTTCTTAGTTGTATTGAGCATCGAGACCACACTGAGATACCGGACGATAAAATTGTTAGACTATAAACGGTCTGCTCCGCATACAGTAGTCAGTCAAAATCACAAGATTATAGCACAAAAAGAATATCTAATTGTTTTTGGATATGTGTTATATCAAAGGAAAATGGTTCATAATAAAATGTTTTTTTGCACTCGTAGAACTAAAACTACTTAAAATATCTAAATGTATTTTTAAAATGAACTGCCTATAAACTCATTGTGGTTTATGAAATATCCGCCATTAACGTTTTTAAGATTATTATTTGTAAAATATCAAGGTTTTAAGAATAAAATTTGTCCGATCGTCTTAACACTTAACGGACGAGTCGAATCTACTCTGCCTTTCTCGGTTTCCGGGCATTTTTTAAGAGAATTAAATAAACATGTTTTAAAGCGCTGAAATAAAACTACAACGCTTTAAATCCATACATACATGTTTATTTAAATCAGCACCATTTCTTATAATATTTTACAAAGTTATTTATTAACATGTCTAGTATTTTTTACGAGTCTAATATTATGTAAAACATTCACTGCTCCTCCACACAATTTTTTTTCTCGGAGCAAAAATTTAATTTTCATTCTTACATTTTTTTGTTTTGTTCGTCTCAATTCAGGGGTGGTTTAAAAGGTAAGAAAATTCGGAAAATACCTAAAGGAAAATCTCAAAATGTAATAAATCGAAAAACAGCACAAAAACCTACTTCAAAGTAACACTTTGAATGCAAAAAATTTAAGTCAAAGTTTACTGAGGTGATTTTACGCCCGAAATTTTATACGGAAGTTCAATTCAAAAGTAAAGTAGTTTTATAGCAGGTGGACCTATAATTTAAAATTGTTTTTTTCATAAAAAGGTAGTGGATTTTTGAGGTAAGATTTATTTAAAGCGAATTTAATTACATTTACCGACGATCACTTTGATCAGTCATTGTTTTTTAGATTTAGATTAGTTTTGATACACGAGGACTTCAAAATTGTAAAGTTCTCAGTGAAGAATAACAAGGTAATTTCGACAGATTTGGTCGTTTTGGCATGTCCCAATTACGTTCGACTTTTAGATTTTATTTCAATCGGAATACAGAACATATGGGCAATAGTTACTTTAGATCCTGGTGTGGCGAATAAACAATATCACGTAGGCAACAAGTTTAGTTATTGATTCCCATACCGGGAATCGAGCCTGGGCCTCTTTAATTATTTTTAGTCAGATATAATTCACGTTTCGAAGTTGTAAACAATAAATAAGAACCTAATGTGAAATAAAGAATGCAAGCTTTTACGCAAGTAAAACTTAACGGTTTTACGTATAGTATGCTTAACTGGCATAGAAGTTTTAGTGTCGCACTACAAGCAGACATTCATTTTTATATATGTATGTATATGCACATATTGGATGTATGTTAAAATTTCTGCCGTTTTTTACTTCAAAAACCCAATTATTAATATACCAAAATAAAATATAACATAAATTAAAGTACATATTGTGCTTCGGCTGCTACAACTTTTGCCCACCTATCAGGCAAAGCATGGATTCCCTTGAAAACGAATTCTTTGATTTTAGAACCGATCGAATCATCGATCCATTTTTTACAGCTTTCGAAAGAAGTGGAGCGATGATGTGCGAAACTGCTATTAATTGATCGAAAAGTCCGACGGAGCTGTGTACATACATATATCCGGTGAATAAGGCGGATAGGATAGAAGTTCCCATTTGAGGGATTCCAACGTGTCCTTGACTAATTTGTGAAGATGTGGTCTTAAATTTTCGTGTTGACATCTTCAAATTCTTTTTTCCTTCTGGATCGCGTATAATCTTCAACGTTGTAATCACCGATTTTAAACCATTGAAACCATTTTCTACATGGCCCAAAACCAAAATGACCAAACGAAACTCAAACCGTACGCAGTGCGGCCAATATTGCCAATCTCAATGAATTGGAGTTGAAAGGTTGATTGGGATTCATAATCTCTTATGAAGAGTTATACCCCAGACAGACGGGCACGAACGAATGAACGTTCTCGAAGAATGATCATTGCCGTGTCGTCTGTCACCAAGAATGAAGTTTGAATGAACATTCGTAACTACATTCTCGTTCTCATCAATGAAGTTCCGGAAACTTCATTCGCAGAGAACGAGCATGGAAATCCTGGAACAATCAGCTGATTTCTAGTGTCAAAGTGTGAATTGACAACTGCCAGCCAGCCAGTTGAGTTTTAATTCTGTTATCATGGAGGTGGGGAAGGAGCAGGAAGGGTTGCAATACGTTTAGTAGCTTGCGAACGTTTTCGTAAAGTTGCTATTAATTTCACCGATTCACTCGTGCGCATTTTAAACTCAACAATTCTCGACTCGAATGAAGTTGGCCGTCTGTCATGCATATAACGAATGAAGATTCGAGAGAACGATCATTCATCGAACGTTCATTCGTTCGTGCCCGTCTGTCTGGGGTATTACAATCAAACCAATTTCAGGTGGTGCGAAGTTCACCGGATCAGCTTGTATCTATATATTAATAGGCAAAGCCAAAAATTGTGATCCCTTTTTAACCTACATATTTCCCGTGCACGTATCTTAATGAAACATATATCAAGCGAAAGGTATTTTTTCATAGATCTGCACAATATACATATGTTTTATTCAGGTACGTGCATAGGGAAAGGTGTGAAAGTTTTACCTATATTCCTCAGATAAAAAATCAAGATGAGGAATAATTATTTTTCACTTTATTTGTCAAAATGAACTGACGAATAACAGGCCTACTTGACAATATAATAGAAAATCGAAATAAGTTCGTAAGGTCGAATTTCGACCAGTAGGCGATACTAATTTTAATAATTTAATATCTCATTCAATCCTAAATATTGCAGCTGCTCTTTGCGCCCAAGGCCTTCACAGCCCGGGTAGCTCAGTCGGTAGAGCGTTGGACTTTTAATCCAACGGTCCAGGGTTCAAGTCCCTGCTCGGGCGGCAGGAACCTTTTAAATTTTTTTTCATTATACATTGCCATCTCTGTTCCTAATTTCACTTAAAAAATGTAGTAGTATAGAAAATCTATTATGTGTCTCGTAGAGATTCAGTAATTTATATCAATTAAAGACTATGTTATGTATGCATCCAACGTAATTTCAATTAGTCACAAACTCATAAATAATCCAGTCAAAATAGACATTTGACTTAGCCAAAATTCGCATAGAGCTGAAAATTGGTAAAGACGTTAAATACACCATTATAAATGAAATGTCAAAAATCCCCTTCGATCCTACTTCTGCGAAAAAAGTTATTCAAGGTCAAAGGTCAACATTTTCGGTTTTTCGGATTTTTCTAGGAAACGGTAATTTTATTAAAAATATAGCCCAGACAAAAATTGTAGATCATAAAATTGTCTACCAAAATAGTCTTTATACTTTTTTTCCTAAGAATCACCACTCCTAAGATATCGCCGATCTAAAAGTTGAAGGCGTTCCAATTGGATTTCATAGCGGATAGTGGGTTTTGTTGTTGTAATAATTATTATAACACGAATAACTTCGGAACGCGCCGTCTGATTTGAGTGCGGTTTTTTTCTTGAGAAAGGTCCCACGACAGGGAAGCTTTTTCTCAAAAAAAGTTTCGATCCCTTCCTAAAATCGGTCCTTCCCCCTAAAATCGCGATTGAGAATTTGGAGGAGGTCAACCTAGAAAATGCATATAAGTTCTTTCAGAGACATCCCAGGATACTGGTTGATAACGCATTAGAAAGCTGAGCCTTCAAGCTTTCCAAACATACCACCCACGACTCAATCTGTTAACAAACAAGCGGGAGAGACCCCGTCAAATTTCGAAAATGGCAATATCAAAGCCCAAAATTTGACCTTGACCCTTCATTCTGCCGATTTTTTGTATGGGAAGATCAAAACTTTTTTTGAGAAAAAGCTTCCCTGTCGTGGGACCTTTCTCAAGAAAAAAACCGCACTCAAATCCGACGGCGCGTTCCGAAGTTATTCGTGTTATAATAATTATTACAACAACAAAACCCACTATCCGCTATGAAATCCAATTGGAACGCCTTCAACTTTTAGATCGGCGATATCTTAAGAATGGTGATTCTTAGGAAAAAAAGTATAAGGACTATTTTGGTAGACAATTTTATGATCTACAATTTTTGTCTGGGCTATATTTTTAATAAAAATTACCGTTTCCTAGAAAAATCCAAAAAAACCGAAAATGTTGACCTTTGACCTTGAATAACTTTTTTCGCAGAAGTAGGATCGAAGGGGATTTTTGACATTTCATTTATAATGGTGTATTTAACGTCTCTACCAATTTTCAGCTCTATGCGACTTTTGGCTAAGTTTTAACTTATTTTTGTCTATTTTGACTGGATTAAAGTGTAAAATGTTAGTTCATTTCAGGGAAGGGAATGGCAGCCCCCGACGGATTTTCTTGGGTTTGTAATTATATTAATAGGTAGGTTTTGTTTTTTATTTTAAACTTTTTAGAGAATTCCTACGTTAAGAGGCCCATACATGAAAAGGGTAATGATTCCACTCATTTTAAGTTGGGCCGTTACAGTGCATAAATTGCAAGGCACTACAGTTGATAAGGCGGTCATATATCTTGGGCCCAAAACATTCACCAAAGGGCAAGCTTATGTGGCTCTTAGTAGAATACGATCTTTAGAAGGCATAGTAATAACTGATCTAGACCAAATAAAACTCTTCAACAATCCACATAATAGCATAGCGTTGAAAGAGTTAGAGCGATTGAGAAACACATTACGCGGGTCACAAATCGAGAAAGCCGAAAAAAGTCCACAAAATTGATCTAGATCTGTAATTATGGCATTAACATAGTGATTACTCTAAGAACTCAATGCTATGTGACATCGATAAGTTCCTGACGATGCTGTTTATTATTACATCTGTCTGTTGCTTGTGTTAGCAATAAACAAACAAACAACCTTTTACCCTAAACGCATACACCTACTCGGTTCCGTTGTTGGTCAAAATCAGCGGCCCCGAAAACCCCTAAGAACCAAGTTTGTTGCAAATAGCACAAACTTTAAAGAGTTGACAATCCGACATCTTGAATTCATAAATTTTGACAGTTGGTTTGAGATCGGCGACCCCAAAAAACCCCCAAATATCAAGTTTGGTCCAAAACGCATAAACTTTAAAATTTGACAGTCCGCCATCTTGAATTCGTAAATTCCGATAGCTGATCTGAAATTGGTGACCCCGAAAACACCCAAATACCAAATTTGGTGCAAATCGCATAAACTTTAAAATTTGACAGTCCGCCATCTTGAATTCGTAAATTTTGACAGTTGAATTGAAATCAGCGACCCCGAAAGCCCCCAAATACCAAGTTTGGTGCAAATCGCATAAACTTTAAAATTTGACAGTCCGCCATCTTGAATTTTGCAGCAAGTTAACACCGTAACACCTAATTAAGAACAATTGCCGATGAATCACAAACTTTTTACAAAAAACCCCATTTAAATCGGTCAAACCGTTTTGGAGAAAAATGGTAATATTCGTTTGAACACACAAACAAACAAACAAACAAACAACCTCTCACCCTAAACGCATATACCTTCTCCTTTCCGTCGTGGGTAAAAAGGTGCAACATACCCAGGTAGAAAAAAGATACAAAAAGTTATTTACAAAAATCCTTTTACAGAATATCATGCCAATTCGAATTTTTTATGAAATTATACAAGTTAACTAAATAAATACATTTTATTCACTTAAAAACTAATTACCGACCTTGCTGTCATAAAAATTGTTTACTTAACGACTTTTTCCATTATGGTGTAATAAAATAATTAGGTACCTATGAGGATGTTTTAATTTCAGGAATTTTGCAACACCTTTCTACCTGGGCATGTTGCACCTTCTTGGAAATTTGTGATAACGATGCTGCTTATGACGTTGTGATATTGCAAAAATTGATTGAAACATTAAAATTACAGAGTAAGTTATTTACCGCGTATAAAACTTGCGATTATTGCTTACAAGAATTGCCAAGTCGCCATCTCTCACTTCACGAGAAGTGAAAATCATCGAAAATTAGCTCATTTTTAATATTTTTTATAACAAAACCAATACCGCTTGTCATAGTGATTTTTACAGGAAGATATTCGTTATATCTTTAATTAATAGTTATCAGTTTTTTAAAACAATTGTAAGAAAATTGCTATTGTTATTTAGTAAAACATTCGCTTTAACATCGATCGGGATAGGGTTCCCATGTTAAATGTGCAAATTTTAATAGTCAATATTTAGAAATTTACTACCGCAAGAACAATTGAAAAAAATGTCTACGTATAAAGGACACTTATAAGTATGTGTATTTAAAGTTTCAAAAGAATCGTAAGAAAATTGATTTTTTTGGGAACGTCCTTAAATAACCATCTATTTTCTAAAATTAACCACATCCTATCCCAATTCGTTCTTAACAGTGTATCAGGAATCATTTCCTAGGAAGGTAATAAAAAAAAGATCCATCGCACGTCATTCTAAATGCCGCATAAAATTTCTTCCCCTGCTTCCCACACGAAATCGACTTCTCCAGCATGAGCGCATGACAAATATACTCGCCGACCACCCCCAACCCCACAGTGTTTAGATTTCATTTCGTTATACATACTTTGGTTATACGTTATACGTAATATGTATAAATCTTATACGAAATTAATTCTCGTTTTGTACAAGAATTGAACCAACTAAAAAAAAAATGGAAAATCAGCAATTATTTATATGCCATAATTATTTAAGTAACTAATCCTTCGCATTTATCACTTTTTCTCGCCACAAAAAACAAAAATTAGTTTTATTATTTTCAAAAGTGATACAGCTAGAGCCACCTAGCGAGAAGTTAACAAGGTGAACTTTCGACCACTATATGACCTATACACAAGGATCATGCTCTATACACAAGGATCATCTGGTATAAGCATAAAGCGATCAAAGTCAGCGAGGTTCACGTCTTTCAAAGAATATGGAAGCATATATTGTGTTAAAGAAAGGCCCCTTGGCCCGGATTTGGTTTGCGGCCCACTGGGAAAGGAAGTTGACCAAATCAAACGTTTTTGAAACAAATATTGAAAAATCTGTGGAGTATATAATGCAGCCGAAAGTGAACCTAACATTCAGAATTTCCGGGCATTTGCTGTTGGGGGTGGTGCGCATACACTCGCGGAAGGCCAAGTACCTGCTGGCCGACTGCAATGAGGTTTTTGTCAACATCAAGATGGCATTCCGACCGGGGATTGTTGGTTTTCCGGAGGGCCATCGAGAAGCTGCTGTGAATGCTCTGGTATTACCAAAAGTTTTTGAAGATTTCGACATCACTCTGCCGGAATTGAACGATATCGAAATGAAGGCGCAGTTGTCAATAAATCAAGTCCGGGCTGACGAGATCACCATCAGGGAGATTAAAGACATACTGGGGGACGAAATGAAGTCACAGCAGGCTAACACCTCTGACATTGTGACAACGCTGGATTTGGCGCCCCCAACAAAGAAGTTTATGTACTGGAAGGAGACTGGCGGTTTGAAAAAATTGTTTTCTTTACCATCTCGGAACATCCCAGCGCGGTACATACTTGCTAATTACCAAAGACACTTGGTGTCGCGGCCTTCAAGCGTTGAAGACTTCTCAATGTTAGGACGACCCGCTGTTTTTTTTGAAGTGGTTGCCACTCCAAGAAGGGGTCACAACCGAGAAATGCCTGCACCGGAATTTCCAATTATGGAGGCCAGCATTCCAGAGCCAGAACCAGTGCGAGCTCCCGATCCTAAATCCAGAATATCAGCTATATCAGCAATGGATTTGGGCGGCAGTACTGTCAACGATACACTAATGCCTCCACCGCCAACACCTGGATTCAAGCCGATGTCCAGTCCTGCACAATATCCAATGCTTGGTATGGGTGTCCTGGGGTCAATGACTCCCACTCTCCCAAGCACACCTATGACGCCAGAAGCCTTATCGCATCGAATGGAACTCGACGATGATTTCCATCACACAGGACTGACGCCGACTGATCTTGCGCATGGAGGCTTTACACCGGATCATCCTGGACTAGATGGCAGTGAATTAGCTGAAGAATGGACTGACGAATTTGACGAATTCCCAGCACCGCAACCTGGAGAGGAGCAAACAAAAAACGAAACCGACGAACAATTTGAGGAACGAGTGCTGAATAAGAGAGCGGCACAAATGTTTGTTGCAGTGCGGAATCGAATGGAACGAAGGGATTCCCTATTCCTTTCAGAATTAACTCATAAGAATACACGGAAGCAGGCTGCCCAGAAATTCTATTCTCTGCTTGTGCTGAAAAAATTCCGCGCCCTCGAAATCCTTCAGGATGAGCCCTATGGAAATATCGTGGTTACAAAGGGACCGATGTTTAATAGATAGTCCAAAACTGTGAGTTTGTTAAAAACAGATATGTATTACTAACAGGAAAATAAAGTTTTTTATATGAATACATAGATGATTCTTTTTAAATTACTCGCGGACCCTAATTCCGATAGTCCACTAATTCTAAATAAAGTTATAAACTATAAAAAAAAAACAATGGGTGGTACTCCGGGAGTGCCGGCAGAAGTGAAAACTTGAACATTAACGTTGTGCATTTTTGAATATTTTGGAATGGTTAGGGAATAATTTCGCACGAATTGCTTTATTTATCAGTATAAAAGTACTATCATTTATGTGGTAAAATACAATATTCATTTATTGCGCTATCGTACACAAACATGACAATTTATATTACATAAAAAATTTAACACCAGAACTATTACAATTAATTTACATTAAAAAGTTTATCTGTCTGAAAAATCAACTTTCATCCATAATCATCGCCAATCTCTAAAACTGATACAATAGGTTTATGGTAGCTGAAGTAAGAAACGAACAATTTTGATTCGAATCTATTTAGATGTCTAATAAAGACCGCATCAATAGTAGTTTTGTATTTCGTTGTGCTAAGATTGCGATCATTTGACATCGTTAAACCAAATTCATTATTTAAAAATTCAATTAATAGTTGATTTTTATCGTCTGCAAAGTTTATGTTGAAATCTCCACTCAAAATCATTGGCAAATCATTAAAGCTTTTCCCGTAGTGCGCGTAGCAGGCTGTGTACAAACACACACACACACTCGCGCAAGCGCCCTGTCCGTCTTACGGTTTTTCGATCAGGGTCACGTGACCTGACGCGAAATTTACATTTTTTACCCATCCCAAAAAAGTGCTCAACGCCGCTAAAGAAGTTTTCACTTCAAAAATAAAATATATATTTTTGTGAGCCTCGTTAGGTCCTAGGTACCAGTCATCATCTACTTTCCCCATCAATCTAGCTAGGGCATTGATCAGACAAAAAAATAATTTTCAAGTTTTTAGTTTTCATTTTGTTAGTTAATATTCCTCACTCCCTTTCAATATAGTGTACATTATTCTACTAGTCAAGCCCTTTCATTGGATACCCATATTTAGGGAGTTGTGAAAAAAAAAAGTTATTCGCCATTTTGTGGTGGCGGCCATCTTGGATTTGAAATTTGTCATAGTGTATATATAGTATTCTACTACTCAAGCAATTTTATTTGATACCTATATTGAGGGAGTTGCATAAGAGATATACGTTTGGAAGATTCCCTGCTTTGAAAGTTCATTCACATTTATTTCAAAAATCTGTTAAACATATTTTCAGCCTATTTTGAATCAAAGAATTCCGTAACGAGGAGTCCTAAATGCTTAGTGCAATAACTTTAAAATGTCAAAAGAAAAGGAAACAATTTCCAGTGTTGAAGGAATATAATAATTGTACAAAATTGAATATAAAGCAATTTATGATTTACAGTCGTGTAAAAAAGCTTAAGACCCCCTTGGTTGTTAATAAGATCCCTTTACTCTCATCGAAAAATAGGACTTAGTACTCCTACATGAGGACAATAGTTTGCTTTTTACTGAGCGTGTGATGAAAGACTTGCGTCCTGTCCTGATCATGTGCGTATTGGAAAAGAGGTCATGTTTTCTCATCGTACTTTTCATTTGTTCCAAAATCGAAAAGTTTGCATTAAACGGCTTCTGCATGAGTTATTGCAGGAAACTACGAATTGGTATTCGTATGTTGAAATATTGACCCCACATCTGATTCCACTTATTAAAGATGAAATAACTTTTCGAGGAACGATATTCCAAAAAGATAATGCTCGTCCCTATATCACAGCATATCAAATCAGATCGAGCTCCTTTCGTGGCCTGTTAAAAGCCCAGACATTAAATTATTGAACATATGCAAAAGATCTTGTATGATAGTCTGCAAAAAAGGACACTAACAATAGTAGAATTAAAAGCAACACTAGCGGAAGAGTGGAACCAAATTAGAGCTCAGTTACTTCATACCCTTCTAATGTCTCTGACTAAGGGACAACATATAAAAGGATGTTTACAATATTAAAACTCTTATGAAATGGTCTTAAACCTTAATTTTTTTCTGTCATAAATGAACTATGCAAATACATCTTTTATTTGAATAAAGAACATTACAAAATGCAATGCCATGAGTTATATAAAGAGCACTTTACTTCGACGGTCGAAACAAAGATTTTATGATTTTCACAAATTCTTCGCTCTTCATACAAGCCATAAAATCTATTCTGACCAACGAAATGGTAAAGATATCTGTTCTATACAACCATTTCTTTTTTCGTCCTATGAAAATCAATGATAAAATCGCGCTGATAATTCTCCATCGTGTGAAACGGCCCTTAAACGCACATCCGTGTTGGCAAAACAAATTCATGTCTTGAGATTTGCTCGGAAAATACTTGTATTAAACGATTTCAGTTATATAATAATATGAACCCTTAGGAATCATAGTGGCGTAAGTCACCAATTTTCATAAACTGGGTTAAGACTAAAATCATATAACTTATCCATCACCCTGTTAACATCTCATATTCATATTAAAATTTGACTTAACACTACTATGATTCTCAACGGCTCATATAAGAATGTAATAATAATTCATCATTATTTTTTATTATTTTCTCCTATATATCCAGATATTTTTTTGGAATAGTAAGATATGTATGCTTTATTTCTGAAAATTATCTTCAAGTTCTGAGAAGCAAAATACCTACCAAAAATATTGATTTCTTCCGCATTACTTTTAATAATCGCAATGGTATTAAAATTAAATACTACTTCTCTTCATATTTTATGGTTTACCATTATACTAGGGCTGTGAAAATAGTATACGAATCGATTTGAGTTTGTATTCGATTCATTCCGAATTATTCGATATTTCGAATTGTTGGCACAGGCCTACATTATACAAAAACAAGAGGATTGCAGTTGTCCAAATGAGTTGAAAATTATTTCCAATCTAAATTATGTGAATTAATCATTTATGTTGGGGTTAGGGATAATTTCATGTAAATAAATAAATAATATTTAGTATTTTGTAAATATATTTTTCTGAACTAGTAATTAACTAAATAACAAAAAACGAAACTAAATAAAGAAATAAATTTCCATGTTTTTATCATCACGATATTTGAATGCCACAGCGATGGGTAAAAGATGAGATGGAATTACTTTTATGGTTCTATTTTATCTCCAACGAGCTTATAAAGTAAGAATCTATAATTGGTACGAAATAAAAGTGGAATAAAACGAAATAATAGATAAAACAACTAAATCATTCTTATTTTCTTCAAAAATTCATTAAATATAAATCATTTTTAACATGTCTAAAAGGTTTAAACAAAATGGAATATACTCTGTGCAGGTATCGTCTTTGAGTTTTATGCGTGTAGTCCAATACGTTCACAATACGCATTCCATAGCCTGTCCCGGTACATTATAGCAGCTTTTTCTATCGACTTCGCTTTAAATATACCACGACCTACTACTGCCACGTCTGCTCCCTTTTCTTTAACAATATACTCCGGCGATTGGTACTGTTGACCGAAACTGTCTGTGGTGTCATCAATTTTAACACCCGGAGTGAGCTGAATTAATCCCGGAAATCCAAAACAATCGGAGTTCTGGCAAACAACTCCCGCAACAAAATCAGTGTCGGCGCATTCAGTAGCTAATTTAATTGTTGCCTCTTTATATTTCTCGTTTATAAGATTACCTTGAGACGACATCTCGGCAAGAAGAAATACGCCGCGCTTATTTGCGTCAGTGAGGCCTGCCTTAAGTCCTTGAATAATACCATGACCGGAAATGGAATGTGCAGTTACTAGATCCGCCCATCTCGATATATTAAATATCCCATTCGAATACTGAAGATGAACTGTGTTTCCAATATCCGCAAATTTTCTATCCTCCATTATTAGGAATTTATGCTTTTTGGCCATTGACATGAGACTATTAACGAAGTTCTCGCTAAAATCTTCGATTATGTCAACATGAATTTTAAGTATACAAATATAAGGTCCACATGTTTCCGCCAGATTTAGTATTCCTTCAGCTTTTGTAACATCGGCTGCCAGACATAGATTTGTCTTCTTTATACACATTAGACTAAAAAGATCTTTAGTTATTTCGCACTTGGCTAAGCCTGCGCGTGCTTCAAAAGTCATTGAGGTGCGTGAAAGTTCATTTACTGAAATTAAAAAATCATACGTTAGGTTATTTATTTGTAATCAGAATAGTCAGATGACTTCATTAACTTAAATTTTAATCATACCACTATAAAATTACAAACATATGTATGTATAATAAAATCGCCAAAAATGTACATAAGACATTTTCTGAAGAAAGTGAACACTATTTTTTAAATAAGAATGATATTAGCATGGGGAATATCATAACATTTCTTAAACGATTTTGAATAAATTCACTTACATTATGTACTATGTGTATTGCCAAGTTCGTCCTCCTTATAGAGTTTCGAGTTTAAAGGTAGGTAAGTGATATAACTTGTGATGAAAGTAAACACAATATTCTTCACAAGAGCAGGCAAACATAAATATTTAACATTTGTCTGAGTGCAAATTACGCAGATACTACTAAATGGATTTTGATTAAACTTACATTATTATGATTAGGGAAGGGACAATCAATATTTGCGGTTGAAATCGCGGTTTTCCTGTTTCCCAGTGATTTGATCTTACAGTTTTCCACTTAAAAGAAAGCGGATGATGAGCTAACACATGACTATCCCAATAAACCAAATTTAACCAAAGTAAGAATCTTCTGGTTTTTGAAATGATAGCACTTCTTCAAAAAAGTCGCTAACTTCCAGCAATTTTTTCAATACCACAGCCACAAAGTTTGATATTCTTTCATTATTATTGCCTATAATATAAGCAAAGATATTTCGAATACATATAATGGTTGTTTCCTCAGAACAAAACAATTTTTTTCTATTTTATGTGTATCAATCTTTTTGGGCTTCAAGTTTGGCTTTTAATGCAGTAAATAAAAAATTTACTGAACTTAACTGGCCAATTTTCCTAAAAGCTGGCGCTTGCAGCCTACATTAGTATTTGGCTGAAATTTAAGCCTCTGAGAATTGATAAAATTTTATGGAAATATTCCGTTTAGCTCAAAACTAAAGAATGTGAAAACATATCTGATCCAAAACCTCTATTTTTGAATAAAATTACCAGATTAAATCATTTGTTTTAAGTTAGATTTAAACTCGAAAAGTTTTATATACAGCAATGTGAAAATTTTGACAACCACTTCAATATTTCGGGAACTTTTAATTTCTGAAATATACTTTTTCTAGGTTCGACAGAAGAAGGAAATCGAGGCAGGGCCAAAATAATCCTCAAAGTATCCTTTTCCACTGATTTTCTCCCCTCTGTCTAACATTAAAAGTACCCGAAGAACTGGAATGGTCCTAAAAATGTTCACATGTATTTTAGTCAAAGAGGTGATTTATTTTCCGATTTAATAAAAAATATTAGCTTTACTTAAAAGCATCTTGTTTAAATTTTCTGGTATGCTGAAATTGTAAGTGTTGAAAAAAATAAGGAATAAATAGTAGTCAAGGGATTGATTTATTCGTAGTACTGTTTAAAGCATCAGAGGGTACACTTTCGAACAAGATTTATTTTATAAACTTGCAATGTCCTGAGAGGACTTAGGGTGGAATAAGTAAGTGCACTTCAAAATCCTTTCCATTACAAAAAAAAGGGTGAGGGAGTGATTTTAAGGTGGCTGTGGGAACAAACAATGTTTAAGACACTTCAGAGAATCGATTGATAAATGCTCAAGTAAGTTTTTCTGAATCACCCTAATAAAACTAAAAAATTTACATGAGCTAGAGTTCAACGCCCTACCGCTCAGTTACAGACTTCTTCCTTGCGGAGTTATTTTCTAGAAAATCGAGGTCCATTGAAAAAAATACATTAGACTTGAGCTATAAGGACAATAAATGTGAATCTCATAAAATTTGTTGGAGATACACTATTATTATTATTTTTTTTTGCATAACTTTTCTATAATAAAAGTACTTGTTTAAGCGCACAATTTACCTCTAATCAGTTTTACGTCACCAACATAGGTTATTCTAAAATAACAATAATTGTTTAACCCCCATCCAGTGTTCGAAAAAACTAACATAAAACATGTTTTTAATGGGTCCAATCAGCCCAATCGAATTTTATTCGTTCTTAATATATTTAACACATTTTATAGCTACATTGAATTTCTTTTTTTTATGTTAATGCACTACATGAATTGCATCGGTTGAACTATTTCGTGCTATTGGGAATAGAGTGTAAAAGGTAACAGGGCAATCGTTTCAAGTTCTTCGGTTCGTTGGGCAATTTTAAGCCATAAACACAGAACAAGAATTAAGGTGATAATCACCTAGAGCCCCTGCGCATAAAGATCAGAATTTGCACAATTTCCTCCTAGCGATATAATTGATTTTAGTTGTTAGTTTAGCGATGAGCAAATATTGTCAGTTTTAATGTATTTATATCATTAAATGTTCCGAGGCATACGGACATTCTCGATAATTGTTTTTCGCTTCGCTTCCCAGGCAAAATCACCTTCAAAATCAACCCAGAAATTTTCCAATGGGGTTCAGGAAGCCAGACACATTTTTATAAAAAAAACGTAATTTTGGCGATAGCCGAACGTCTGTACTGATAACTTATCTATTTCCCTTAAAGTTTTTCGACTTACCTATTTTGGGTGACTTGTTAACGAATGATCCATCGCTCCGAAGCTGACATCCCTCGATATATTTAGCAACTGATTGCACTGTAGTCTGTTCGATCTTACCGTGTTCTTTAAGAACATTCAGAAGGTAAGAGAGCGTAAACAGAGAGTGCATTTTGACGCGATTTTCATCGAGATTTTGAACGCCACCTTGCTCCCTATCTACGACGACTATAACGTCCGTCGATTGAACACCTTGCTCGCGCAAATCACGGACAGTTTCGAGAATGCTAGAGCCAGTGGTTACAACGTCCTCGATAATAAGGCAATTGTCGCCCGCCTTAAACATGCCTTCAATCATTTTTTTGGTGCCATAACTCTTTGGCTCCTTCCTACGCACCAGCATAGGCTTTGAGCTCTTTATGGAAATGAGCGTTGCGATCGGTAGAGCTGTGTACGGTACGCCGCAAACGTGGTCGAAAACAAGATTTTCCTGCTTAATGAATTCAACCAGTAAATCTGAAAGCATGTCCTGCAACAAAAAATAAAAATATGAATTAGATCTTCAATTTTAATGTGTCCAGCAATTTAATATTTACCAATAATTCCGGATAGCTAACAATTACACGCAAATCGAAATAAACTGGCGAATTAATACCAATTTTCATTTTAAAGTCGCCAAATTTGAAGGCGTTTATCTCGAAAAGTCGCAGCACTAGTTCTTTCATTGATTTCTCGTGTTTCTCCATTATCGCAAAGACGAGATTTAGCAAGTAAAGTGATCCTAAAGTATTTAGCGTAATAAACACTTAATTCGAACTTGTTCAAAAACGTATTTTTAAATTCACTTAACAAGTGGTCAACGAAACTTCAAATCCAATCAAATCAACCACTGGCTTGACACTGGGCAATGAGTGGGCTGTCGAGGCGATTGGACTGGAATTAATTGGATCCAAGTTCCAGTTCCACAGCACGTGGTTTGAGTCTGTAGTACTAGATGATTATATTGGACTAAATGTACGTATCGGAAAGTAGTTAGTGTGGAACGTAATTATTATTTTTTTACCATTTGTCCTATAGCTGCGGGTTTTAATTATTGTTAAATACATTTTTGAAACATATTTCAGCAAAAATTAATATCCCATACTACTTCTTATTTTATACCTTATTTTTCTTAAATTCATAAAAGGTCTTCTTTCTTTTAAAGTAAAAATTTTAAAAAATAGCGTTGTATTTACGACTTCTGTGAACTTAAAACTAGAACCAGAGCCAATTTTTTGTTATTTCTTGCTGATTTTCACACCTAGGGATTTAGAGTGCCGACATTTTAAAATTGTTGCTCCGGAGGTATTTTTTTTCTATACTTTTCCTTAAATTCCTGAATTGAATATAAACAAAAAATAAAATCCTGTAGCGAATTATCTAAGATCTTTTGACTTCTTAAAACTCTTGTTCAAGGACGTGGTGCGCGTTTCCAGAAGTAGAATTAAAAAAGTCTGTAGCTTGCCAGGAGTCCTACAAAGGATTACCCAAAACTTTAAAATTATGACTTGCGATTAACCTGGCACCACTGGTAAACTACCCTTTCGGCTTTCAAGGTAAAGTTCAGAAACTAAACTTGAAATTGTTAAAATAGCTATTTGCCCGACAGCTATATTGTTAGAAAATCCGTTTGTAAAATATAAAATATTAATATTTATCGAAAAGATAAAATCGTTAAAGGAAAATTGAGGAAAATTTTGACAGATGACAAGATAGTTGAACGTTCCACACCGTTACGAAATCTACCCTAAGGATAAAAACCATCCCCCGGAACATCGATGGCATCATCTGTACGCGACCGAGTCACCCCTCTTCCTATTTGATTTTTTTCGTGCAACCCCGGTCTTAAAACGGGAAGTACAATAAAGTTAAAAAGAAATCAAGTTATTTTCGTTTAACTTTGAGTTTCCGGTTTATTTTATTCAGCCGGAATAAGGCCTGTGTATCTTTACGTTGAAATATTTTATTTTCCTGAATCGGTTTTAATTGTAAAAAAAAAAAAAAAACTATCTCGCCGTTCAGCCGAGTGAAATATTATAATTTTTATTGGATAAAACAATATAAAAATATCGATCGTGTGTGAGTCCTAGAGGGCTAGAGTGCCGGGGCCGGACGGCGCCTTTTAAAACGTAACTCACCTAGATGATGAATTTTCCGGCATTTGGGGGCCCCTTCTCGGGGATCCATCAGTTCGCCGCAAAATTTGGTCACGATGCACAGGCAGCATCGGGTGCCTTCTCAACCCCCGGCGTCAACGGAACCGCTCCTGACAATCATTCCCAGCGCTATCAAGCAAACAGCAATCATTTCAACCAGAATCCCACCTCAGGTGAGTCCCTAGACGCCTCCGGTGAGCCCCATTGTCTTCACCGGAGGTAAAATCAAAAAAATCATTACTTCGATCGGTGCACCAGACTTGGCCCGGTAACAAGCAGCCAAATCCAAAATTTCGCTAATGGCGTTTTTATTGATTTTTCTATTTCACCGGGCGGCCGGGGTTTGTATTGTGTGCCATTCACCTTCAGTGGGTGTGCGTGTGAGCGCCGCTAAATTTGATTGTGTGCGTGCGCCTCGCCAGTGCGTTCGCCGACTGTGTGTGACGTTGCTAGCGAGGAAATTGCTCGATTAGTGCCGGGACCGGCATCGGGCTGAAGTGTGCTCTTTTCTTATACGATATCCTCTTCGAGCAGGAAGTGAAAGTAGTTTATTTTCTAATTAATTCTCCGTTTTTGGCGCATTCCAGTGGCTAACAGCATGCAGTACGGACAGAACATCTCGATTCCTTATTCCCAGCCGCAAACTGACCTGAATTTCCTCAACTCCAACGAGCACAAGCCAAAGATTCATCCGAAAATCGAACGGGACCGGGAAGAAGGTAATTTTCAAGGCTACTCGTTTTATTTCGAACATTTTTTTTTTTTCATAATCTACTGATTATGTGTTTTACTCCCTTGCTTAATAAAATGTTTCATGTTTTCATTTTCGTATTTTTTTAAATCCCTACCATAGCCTCCCATCCTTTTAAATTTCTGTTGGTAATTTTTAGTTTTTCAGAAATATAAATTTATTAAAATTTGTTGTTTCCTAAAAACTTTCGGGATATTTGGCTCATCGTTTAGTGAAAGTTAAATAAATAAGTAAAAAAAAAAATCCTTTCGCAAGATTCGACCCATAGTTTAGTGAAAGTGAAAGTTATTTGCGGGGGTGTGCTTTCACTCTCGATTCCGGTCGACCCACGTACATATACATACCTTCGTTCTATTCAAGGACGTTTCCTCCTTGTCCTCGGAATTCTCTAGAATTGAATGAGAAACTATAGTATCAGATTTTAGCTAGTGTTCATTTTTCATAGAGAAGCCGGCAAATAATCAACAAAATTATTCAATAATAAGCAGATTTTTCTTGTACACACTCAAAATTATATCGGAAAATTCGAAAAGCGTGAATGGGGGGGGAGGAGGTGGCGCAAATTCCGACAAGGTACATACTTACCGATTTTCAAGGACTCGTAAAACCTGCCCTACCCACTAAGTCTGTACTTTTGTAGGTCAGCTTAAATTGAAAGCGAAAATGGAGACGACTAATGAGACGTTAGCTAAGCTAGTCGTTATCGCGGAAAAAGAAAATTCTGTAACAAAAAAAAAAATAACTGGAATTGGATTTGCAACTTAAAGATGAATTTACTTGTAGCAAAATGAAAAGCTCAGCTCCGGGAGATCCATACCCACAAAAAAAAAAAAACCTGTGGGTTGCTATCTGAAATTTTAGAGTGATTCGGTAAGAACTTCACTTCGGTATATTTATGCGAAAAGACGAATTTGTTCTATGATGGATGAAGAGAATATTAAAAGTTAGTTAAATCAGAAAGGTGCCACCTTCTTTTTAGAAATGGTTAGTGTTTCTATCTGGACTTCTCATGGGAACGTACACAGCTTCTTATGATTCTTAGCGCTTGAAAAAACTGAATCAACAAAATTCAGAAGGACGTAGGCGGAGTCGGAAAGACAAGATTTTTGTTCGGCTATTGTAAATCAAAAATGTTCCAGAAAAAAAAACAAAAACTATTTCGATGCTGGTCAGAATCCCTTAAATATCCTATTTTAATTAAGCTCTAGCTGTTGTACCTATTACTTTTTTCGATGTAAGCAATAAAATTAATTGAACTTAAGTAATTTGTTGAACGTAGCCAAAATTGTAAAAAAACGCAACACCCAGAATCGCTTCGTCGCGTCGGTCGAGTTTTTTCAAAACTATCTACTTGAGATTGTTGAAATTAGGTATAAAGACAAGAATTGGTGGCTTAAATACAACTGTGTAGTTTTAAAAGTTAAATTTTTCCTTTTCGAAGGATGATATCGGGAGTAAACAATTTTTTTTGTTAACGTCCTTGAGTGGAGTGTCAAATGAAGGCTAAGTTCAAGCACAAGCTTTTAATAATAAGAAAATTATTAAAGAGTACAACTCAAAAAAACAAAATATTCTCTATAACGTGTTGATAAAATTAGAATTTACCCCGAGTGCATTGATAATTTATTTACATAATATAGAACCAAAGATGGAAAACAGTTTTTTAACATTACAAACAAATTTGTTTACTAATTCTAGATATTGAATTTTAAAAACTTAATTGGATCGTGTGTTTTATTACCCAAAGTTTGAAGTAAAACTAAAACGATGATTCTATGTTTTTCAAAAGTTCACAATAGTTTATTAATTTTGCGGTCCATGAATTCGATCTAATAGGTAGCTAATAAACGCTTTAACATTAAAACGGCCACGTACTAAAAAAATTTCTCAATGCGAAGGTTGGTTTGAACTGCAAACTCCAAAAATTATTGAAATGTAAAGCCGATTATACATATTATAGTAGATAGTCTACTGTCTGAGCTACCGAGATTGCTGTTTCTTATGGATATTTAAAAAAAAACATATCCTTTTTTCGCACTCATGCATTTAAACTTAAACCAAATGCACTACAAATTGAAAAACGTGGGTTACTCTATTCAATTTTGACTTCGAAAATAATCTTAATGCATTTATCACTTATCGTTTTTCTCACAAATTATTAGTATTATTATTTTTTTTTATTCTTAAATATTTCAATATACTTACAGAAAAGCAAATTTTAGAGTTTTATTATATGTATGATTATAGATTATGGTTAATAGATTTTTGGGGTTATGAGGCAAATCCTTAGATGGTACACTGTCCATAGCGAAGCAAAAATTTCATTTCGTAAATAATAATAATACATGCATAAAAAAATACACACGAAAATCTTGCAGAAGCAATTATTCCGGGATTTAGGGCATTCAATGTACGGGAAATGGATTATTTCTTTTTCAGTCATAAACCAGCAAATTCTTCAAAATGTGAATCAATCATGGCAAACATTGGCTAACACAGCCAATACCGTTGATTACTCATCGCACCTGTTGTCAGCAACACTGCCAATTTCAATACAGCACTTCCTCAAATACTCAGAAACGATAAAAAAGGAATCATCAGGGATCGTCGGATCACCGATCAACTCAGGGAACTTAAATTTAGGCAATTTAGATACAACATCTGGTTTCAATATAAAAGGTGAGGTCCTTAAAAATGGAACTAATTTAAGTCTGGCGCTTGGCGGTGTAGCATTGTCCAGCGCTAACCCAGCATCTAACGGCTTAGGAATGGATGGCCATGTTCAAAATATTCCAGAGTCTACAACAACCACGACGGCAGCTGCGACAACAACCTCGAGCGGGAAGAAATCCAAAAAGAAGAAACCCCCCAAGGAGAAGAAGCCGAGACCGAAGCCGGGAGAAATTCGA
This sequence comes from Machimus atricapillus, assembly GCA_933228815.1. Taxonomy (NCBI): domain Eukaryota; kingdom Metazoa; phylum Arthropoda; class Insecta; order Diptera; family Asilidae; genus Machimus; species Machimus atricapillus. The sequence goes on from OW121785.1 coordinate 14,345,396, forward strand.
GAAACAAAAGCACTAGACGGGTCCACTCTCTACTGCTGTCCAGAATGCCAGATGGCATATCCTGATCGGAGTCTGATCGAGCAGCACGTCATTTCCCATGCTGTTGAGCGCAGATTCGTCTGCGACATCTGTAATGCTGCACTAAAACGCAAGGACCACTTGACTCGCCACAAGCTATCACACATACCTGATAGACCTCATGTTTGCAATGTATGTACTTATAAAAGTAATTTTCAGTTGCATTATATATTTAATATTTCTTCCAGATTTGCATGAAATCCTTTAAGCGAAAAGAACAGCTTACCTTGCACATTGTCATTCATTCTGGCGAGAAAAAGCATATTTGCCAGGAATGTGGAAAAGGTTTGTCAATTATAAAGTTAAACATTTAATTTTTCTTATATTTATTAAATTATAGGATTTTATCGTAAGGATCACTTAAGAAAGCATACGCGATCGCACATTGCACGTCGCGTTAAATCTGAGGTTTCAGCACAAACTGGAAGCAATTCCCAGGCGGTTTCACTGCATGCCTCCTGAGGTTCGTACAAGGACTTCTGGTAGATTTTGTTGAATATATTTCATCCAGCATGTTGAACCGGCGACAAGGTACTATCACCAATACCAACTTTTATGTAACTGTCGCTAATAATTTGAATTCAACAAAATCTACCGGAGGTTCTGCTCCTGAAAGCGGAGGAGTCCTCCATCGGCAATGAACGAACGTATAGAGGAGAGGAGAAGATTTCTTTAAGTCGAAGTGTAAGGAATTTTATAATATATTTTTTTAGCATTTTTTTCTAATGCGGTGTGGATGGGTCTTGGCACCTTGTTAGTATAGTATTACTTTTAGGAGTTTTCTTTTGTTATTTGTTTCGTTTATTTAAACATTTTTATATGTTTATTTTGTTGTGAACTGTAGCAATATTTTCAAGCGAAATCGATCGATTATTTTTTACATTGCTTTGCTAAATTCATTTGGATTAGTAAGTAATACAATAGCGAAAGCAATTTGTACTGAGTAATCCAATAAATTTAGCAAAATAATGCTTCCCCCATACGGTCAGCTGTGATCATCAAATTTAATTATTTTTAAATTTAAAGTTAAGTATAGTTTTTATTATTTCCGTGTGTACTAGAAATTTCAGAGAAAAAAGAAATTATGCTAATTAATGTAAACGCAAGCAAAATACAAGATGTTTGCGATTTTTTTCATTTTGAATCGAATTTAAAATATTATTAGTACCAGTAGAGATGTTTTAGATAAAAAATATAAAATTTGTGAAAGTGAAGGAGAAATCGAAATGAGAATGAACATTCAAAGAATCCAAAATACGATAAATATCACTAAGAGAAAGCAAAGGCGTTTTACTGATTTGCAAAAAAATAGAGTTCAACTTGTTGTTACTACTACAAATAAGAAAACAGACACTACAGTATAAATTACAAAATACAAATGGTAGAAATTAAAAACAAAAACACCCTGATTTTGCGGAAACAACAAAAAAAACCAAGTGTGGAAAAAGCATATTTTTTATAAGAAACTAATCAAAAGAAATAAATCTTTCCCTACGAATAAAACAGTTTAGAGCATACGTGTCAAACAAAATGTAATGCGTAAACGCGTTTTTTAAATACTGTATCCATGTGACAGACAGAATATAACAAATTTTTATGACATATACAAAACCCAACAAAACATTCTATACTCGTTCAAGTTAAACACAAACAGAATACAAACAATATAATAAATTAAGGAGGATATACTCTTCGCGTTTTCTCTCATATAGGTAAAAGTATAAAACAAAGTTATATGAATGATTGACAAATTGCATTGCAACAAATTAACGTTTAATAATAATTAAAATAAAAGAGTAAAATACTTGCAAAAGTACAAATCTTTACAGACAAATGATGTTATTTCGTAATTATACACATTATGGAGGATAATTATAAATTTTACATCTAATTAAAAATACTATTTTTAAATGTTCACATATTTCTGGAGGGAGGAACGAATTGGGTGTATATAGTAAAATGAACGGGAATACAAAAAACAAATGCTCGAAGACTTGCAGATGGGCTGTTATATGACCTGTTGAAATTTGAAAGAGAAAGAAAATAGAATAAGAAATTAGCAGGTTGGAGTATTTTATAAATTCAGATATGTGTTTTAGATACAAATACTTTGGTTTTTTATTAATGTAAAACTCAAAGAGCACTTTCGAAAGTTAACAAAACGCTATTTGAAGGAATTTACAAAATGATAACTGTGAACAAATTTAGTATAGATGCACTTTTTGAATGATCTTCTTTAATTTATGCGTTTGTGTTGTATATTATCTATGTAATATATTTACTGTGCAAAATAACTTCGTGCTTAAAGCACAAAAACACGCACTAAAAATTTCTTTTATTTGTTTTTATTTTTGTGATTCGCTAATCTACCATAGTGGACAATTGCAATATGAAGTAGGCGTTGAAATTACAAAAATCTCATGAGGGTGGTCGTTAAAGTAAAAAACAACTTATCTTGTATTTACCTTGCTTAATTTGAATTTAATTGTAATCTTTGTTTAATTTTACCTAAAGTAAAAGAACATAAACTGGAAGTAAATCAGACATAAAATAAGAAGAATTTGCATTACGAGATATCAGAAATGAATTCCCACAATTTAAGAACAACATTTCTTTTATATAATTGAAATCTAGAGCTAAGATTCAACAGTTTATTCTTTAATGTTTGTTTGCTTGTTCCAAGAAATATTTTCTTTATCCAAGATTAAGTGGGCTGTTCAAATTAAGGAAATAACTCCAGAAAAAACAGACATTTTTCAAAGCTTGTCATAACTTAAAAGAAAAAGATCTTTAAACTGAGTGGAAACTTCTGCACGTATTCTTCTATATAAAAATAACATATAATACCAATCTAATATTAAATTATTTTTTAATAAGATCCGTAATTAATACTCATTTATAAGTATGGGATCAATAATGAGGACGACAAACATTATTTAGTGTCCAAAATAAGCATTTTTGGGATATTGAAAGTTTTAATACATAATTGTATGTATATATGGGAAAATATTGCAATATTCATTTTAGGAGGTTTTTGCGTTATGTAATAATTTTGCTTTACTGTTTGCGAGACGTGGATTAAACTAAGCTAAAAGCAAAATGTTTCTTTTTTATAATTTTCCATTATCAAATAAATTGTGATTAATGAATCATCTACACCACTGCAGAATATTTTAATTCGAGAGCACTAAGCAGAGCATTTGCATTTTTTTGGACTGCCCGAGTGACTCTAGTTTTTCTTATTTTTAATTAAAAGATAAAATAATCTTTAAAAGAATTTGTTTTTACAATTTTTTTTTAGTGATAAGTTTGAATGGTGTTAACAAGTACCTATGTATGTATGTAAAGTGCTCTATTGATTGATTAAAACTGAATTTATAAAATGCGGTCTCGGAATCCATAGCATTCGCCATTCAGCAGGCATAACAAATACATATTAACAAAGAATAAAGTAAAATTAATAAGTAATGTACACAAGTTTCGAAAGCTACCTCAAAATATACAAAACGTACAATAATTTTTCACAAAAATATTGAAAATAGCTCATTTCAACAGACTGGGAGCAGCCCGCTGATTTCGATCACTCAGTCAGTGCAGAAAATAAATAAATAAAATAAATTAAAATTGAAATAAAGTCGAGCAAACGATGGGGTGTATTAGATTAACCACTTTAATAAGAAATAGTTCATTTTTTATAATTTATATTTGTAAAGTTTTGTGTAATTCTATTAATAACTAAAAGTAAACGTGCAAATTAAAATAAAAAGACACAAATAGATTTAAAGTAAAGACCTTTCCGAACTTTTCGTTTACTTAATCGCTTTTGTAAATTGATCATTTAAACAATGAACAATTCAAAAATATGCGATATATGATCGAAATGTAACGTTCGTTTTTAATCTTAGTAATATCTCTGTCTGCAATACCTTTACATAAATCTATTTATAAAGCAAATACAAATATTTAAAAGTTTAAGGGTATATAAAGTAATTAAGAAGACGTTTTGAAGTATTTCAACAATGATGCAAAAACAAAAGGAAAATGCACTAAAGTACCAAAAGTATATATTTGTAAACAAAAAGAAGATGAGAGTTATATATACAATTGAAATTATATTTGTAGTTATGAGCAACAAAAAATTTAAAGAAGCAAACAAAACCTTCGGGATAAGGCCGCAATGTGAGATGGTTTAAGTGCATGAATTGCAGTAGAATTTAATCACATTAATTAAAAGGGTTTTTATTTCTCAAACTGAAGATTTGCACTTTACTGTGAATCTATTCTACTGTGAGTATTCATACACAAGAAGTTGGCAGCCGGAAGTAGTTGGTATCAGAATTTTTCACTGTTTTTAGTCAAAGTGAAAGAATTGGTTCAGGAGCTTTTTTCAAATTTCTTTTCTGTTTAAATGAAACGATGATGATATTTCGGGGCAACCCAGTTTGGTGGTAATAAAGAACGCAATAAGATTCGGCTAGGTAGGATGTAAGGAGAATAAGAAAACGTATATTTTTTCACATTTCTTACAAATGTAATTTAATTTGTGAATGTGATTTTTTTGATACTTTTAATACTTAAATTGTATTGGACTGTATTTTTACAATTGCTCGCTGCAGATAGAAAGTAATGACCTAATTCGGGTTGAGTGCAGATTGGCTGGTTTGTTTGTGGCGGGAGTGGAGAATGAGAAAGTAGAACGAGTGTACTGTGAGGTAACATTAAGGTAAAATAAGGCAACATTACTGTACGAGTATCTAATAGGTTTTTTTATACTGAAATAAAACAAATTATTAAAGAAATGTAGCGCTTATGGTGATTATATACGAAATTACAATGTTTGGGCAATGAGAGAATTATTTTGATACCGAAGGGAATGTGGCATTGTGAGTTGGTGATTACACGAAAGAGAAGTAAACAATTAAAATAATTACATTTGTACTTGAAGAAAATTCTTTAATGAAAAAAGACGAAATAAATAAAATAAACCAAATACTGTCTGTCTATTCTTTAATTCGACCACTGAGTTTTTATTTATCATGTAAAGTGTTTTCTTAAGTTTTCTTTATGTTTCGGCACCATGTAGGTTCCACATTAAATAAGAATTACAATTTAAAGATGTGTTTAATAATAATTACTGCGATGAGTATTCCATAAACCTATTTATTTAATAGCAAGCAAAACTCTTCAAATGGTCGCTGGAACCTCGATCTAGCCGCGTTGGGTTTTAGGTATAATATGTATACATAAGTAAAATAAGTAACACAAATTTCTCATTTTTATTGTGAAATTCAATGCGTGAGGTTGGCTTAGGAGAATTAGGGATTTTTTACTACAACTTCTGGAAGGTACTGAACCACTCTAGCAAGAATTTCAGGACGATTTTTTTTGGAAAGGTCACAAGATAAGGAAGCTTTTTGTCAGGGATCAGATCTTCGTATATAAAAAATCAGCAGGACGAAATGACAAATTCGAATTTTTGAAATTGCCGTTGTGGAAGTTAGACGCCTTCCTCGCTTGTTTGTTGTAGAATTGGATCGTCAGAGGTATCCTTAGAAAACTGGAAGGATCGGCTTTCTAACACGCTATCATCCAACGATGTCTCTTAAAGAATTTATAAAGCATTGTGTGTGTTCACCTCTTCCAAATTTTCAATAGCCATTTTCTAGGTGAAGGGTCGATTTTAGACAGGGGACGGGGGGAAATCTCCGAACAAACGTTTATTAGGAGACCACGAAGAATCGATTAGCATACATCTGTTCAAACCTTAACGCAACGCCCTTTATACACCATTCAAAATGTAGAAGTGCAATTAATTAATTAAATTCTTTTTGGACTTATAATTTCAAAGCAATATATCCACAACTGCAGAAAAAATCCGGCATTCCTATTCGCAGAAAATATGGTCTTTTTCACAGGTGTAGAATTAAACTGTTTGACGACCAGAAGAGGAATAAAATATTTATAACTTTTTTTAAATAAAAATGCAAAGTGGTACACAGCTATTCGTCAATTGTGGTCTGATACTCAGATGTTCAGACTTTTCATGAAGCTGTGAGTTTATGATCGATTAATCGGTTTAAATATGTACGGAAGGCATGTGGCCAGTTTTATATAAATAAAAAAGAATAAAAGTTTTTATAGTTTCCAGTTGTAATAATTTACCTTTATTATTCAGTAATAATACAATGAATATGAATTTAAAGAGTTCTTCTGCTTTCGCAAAGAACTTAGCAATTTTGTCGAGGAAATAATTTATTTTGTTTAAAACAATAACGCCAACATGTTTCAACAGGAGAACTATGGCAAAAATGTAAATATAAATAATACGTCTTCGACATTAAATTAATAAGTTTATACAACTAATTTAACATTGTGCTTATTGGAAACGTGTTTCTGTTCATTCTGCTCAAATAGAATTATTGGTATATTTAACCCTTTTGGTGCTATGGTTGCGTAAATACGTCAAGTAATTCAGCACACCATAAAATAGCTTATACCACGCATGTGGGATGAAACATTTAGCACCGAAAGGGTTAAAAACAATACACAACAACAAAAAGAAACTGTTAAAGAGATAGAAATTCAAATTAATTTGAACATAAAAATAATGGAAATATAAGTTCATTAGTTTAGTATAAATACGATTTTTTTTTTATATATTTTATAGAATAGTGTTGTACGCCTATGACTTAATAGTTGCGAATACACAAGCAAAGTACGCGTATGTAGTAGATAGAGAATGTTACATTTTTTGAAAATAATTCTTTTACGAAACCAGTAAAAATCACTAGTTCCTCATGTTGCCCATCTTTAAACTCTCTACTTACAGACGCTTTACTTCCTTACGTAAATCTAACGATGCCTTAAGTAATACTCCACCTAAAAATAACATACACATTTTTTCTGTAAACTATGACTTTTTACAAAGATCTTTTATTTCAGTAGTACAAAATTTAAACATTTGTTACTCTGGTAATTTCACCATTTTTTTTTTCCGCCAGCCACACTTTTAGCATTTTCCTTTTTATTACAAAATATTCATGAACACCGCAATTGAGGAGCTAATGCGAACCGAAGATGAAATAAACGTTTTTGGTAAAAAGCATTTAACGACAAATATTAACCTAAATCTTCGTACTTTCGCGCTAAATCTTCTTAAAGCATCGGTGTAGAGCTACCTTTACATCTTACTACACTTTTTCAATTTTATTAACTATTCTTTGGTTTCTTGACTTTAATTATTACTTTTTTTAGCAAGTACGAATTTTGTTCCTTCCGTTTCGAAGGATTTTATTGTTCTAATTACTTTTAATATGTAAATACTGTATTGTTCTTCAATTAAATAAAAAATTTCAATCTATTAGGATATTACGTAGAAAAATTAAATAAGTTGAAATATTTCAGTTACTATAAGTTAAAATATTAATCGCAGTGAAAGATTGGAAGTTTTAAATGCAAAATCTAAACTGGCATGCATACATTTTTTGTGGAGTTAGGGTCCATTAAAACAACTTGATTTAGTTCGGAAAATGTCTCGAAAAAGGCAATAATAAAATAACATCATAAAAAACAATGAAAATAAAATTTATTATAAGCTCTCTATAGTCAGCTAATGCTTCCAGCAAACGGAAGATCAAATATATAACAAACTAAATTGGTAAAAGGGTGGTAACAGTATATATCCCCCTTAAAGATAAAAGTTTTTAAGACACCTATGACTAGATAAAAAGCTTTAAAGCGATCTGAGTTTTATCAAAAACCTATAATACATATATGAAGACGTCTCACAGCTGAAAGGTAAGGCAAAATTCGCAAATTTCGGTAGATCGAGGTGGGAAACAATTTACTGCTTATGTGGGACGAGATCAAAATTCAAATAAAACTCGCGGACGTTAGAATAGCAGACCAGAAATATTATTCAGCACAAAAGATATTGTTTCTACAAAGGGACATCAGAGAATGAAAAATAAAATAAAATTAAAAATTTTAAGTTATCCCCGACACAAAAAAAAAAATCTAAAAAGTAAAAAAATAAAATTTGTCTCTTGGCCTTTTAAACTTCTTTACAAGAACCTATTAATGTGTTGGTTGGCCCTTTAACTTTAATATAAGTACTTTTTAATATTTTGATCCAAGCGTCGTCGCGTTGGGGGACCGCTAATATCTGTCGATAGTAATTATTTTTTCTTAGCGGTCCCCCAACACGACGACGCGACGCTTGGAAATATTTTTGAATCGAAGCAAGGTTATAAATCAGAGTTCTCTGCAATATTACTTATTTACTTTTCCTTCTTTTTTTTTAAATAATTAAATTTTTCTGAATAGTGAATACATACCTATATTTAATTCAGTTTTTTCAGTAAATCAGCATTTATAATATATATTCGTGTAGTAATTTCTTACTTATTAGGAATAAATATTCGCGATTTTTGAAGTGAAACTTCTTTAGAGACGTATCTATTAAACATTTTTGCAACAAAAAAGGGGAAGTAACTCAATAGAGGGGAAATGAAAGATAAGCCCTGTTGGGCCTTTCCACACGAGCACTCTTGAGAGTGCTGGCAACCGGTTTTCTGGGCAAGAAGCAAGAGAGGAGAGTACTCTCTGATTTACCCGAGGCCACCTGCGCAGCTAAGTACCGGCTTGTGCCGTAGCGTGTGTGGGGCTCACAGGCATACCGTACGGTCGTCGGAGAGGCTGCAGTTCTTTTCGCTATGGGATCGAACGACCGTACCATCGCACTCAGATTCAGATTCAGATATCTTTATTCGACTTTCGAAAACTTATAAAGTAACTATACAGAAAGTATTCTTATTTAATACAGTAGCGAAGAGCTCTCGCGTTATGCTCTAACCTCGAAAAACAGCTGAATGACTATGAAATTTTATACATACGAGCGATGTAATTACCATCGCACTCAAAAGAATCGAATTTCGATCTTGCTCCGGCCGGCTGCGCAGGTCAAAATTCCGGCCGGATCCATTCCCACACACGCTCCGGCTTACCTGCAGGTACTTAGCTAGCGTGCGTGTGTGGCCAGCATAATATTGTGATCACTCTAGCTGTTATATGTATGTATACATAATAACCTCATTTTTATTAATGTTTTCACATGTATTTGATGGTGTAACAAGATATAATATTTTCAAATAGTTTTGTTAATATGTACTGTGAATAATATATTGTGAAGTATACAATATGTTTACTGTGTTGTTATATATTGGATATATAGCAATTGGATATCTTTAATTTTATCTGAACCTTTTTGAATAAAAAAGGAAGAAATTTGAGTGCAATTGTTTTATATAGTTGACACTATAAAAAAAAATTAAATATCCAAACAACATCTACATCTAAAGAAGTTTCACTTCAAACTCGGGCTTATGTGGATGAGGCTCACCTATTTTTTTCTTACTCCTTATGTGAATTTACGATTCAACCAAGGCGAAATCAAAAATTTATTTTCTAATCTCTGTTGCAAATTCGAGAATTTCATTGGGCGGCCAGAGTCAGCAGACGGCTTGCTCACAAACGTTATCTTCTCTCTTCCTGCTTTCGCCCTTTTTCCAACAATAAGGAACAAATGGCAGCGACAGCAGCAACCAGAGAGTAGCAAAACCGTCGAAAGCAACAAAATGTTTCTCATCTCGATCTACCGAAATTGGCGAATTTTTGCCTGAGCTTTCAGCTGTGAGCGTCTTCATATATTAAAGGTCTTTGTTTTTATGAATTGAGATATATGGAAATGTATAAAACGCAAATTCCCCAAAATATCAACAAAATTCTACAAAATATCTGAAATAAATAAAATTAACTTAAGACTACGTATCACAACGGAATAATCAATGAAGTATACATAGCTTATATTATAAGAGACTTAGATGTTTATATGATCCTATTGTTTTGATTACTTCTTATTTGATATTTATAAGAACGTTAATATTTTGCTCAATCAATCTAACTTAGCACGACAGTAGTTATTTCTGCGACGATTGCCTCGTTGCTTATTGAGGGTATCCAAGTGCTGCAGACAAAAGTGGCTCCCATGATCTGTTGATGTCCATGTAGAGTTTTGTGCATTGTTCTGATACGACATCATCCTCATCCAATATGGTAACAGGGAATAGATCATTCTGAAGCATTAAAAAGCATTTATATAAAAATGTACGCTAAGTTTATAAAGAAAAATTTTACATTTTTCGATTGCCACAATTGTTCGAGCATTCTTAAAAATCTTTGCATTTCCGAGCTACTAGCAAAAAATATAACAAGATCATCAGAATTCTCCCTCACTTCCTGGCAGGAGAATTCTAGTATGCACCACCAACTCTCGTTGTGTGAAGGAATTCGAATTGCAATCATTTCTTTAATGGCAGCGCATGTGAGCACCTCAACACCTGAGTTTTTACCATAAAAGCTGCTCATGCTAGTGGAGCTTTTCTCAGCATCTGAATGCAATGCACAATTTGCAAAATTAGTCCCTGTTACTTTAGACATTTGAGACAATTTGGTGGGTGTTGAATTCACAGATGAATTTGAGCGGTATGTATTTTTTGTTGGTGTGCTAACTGCAGAACTTAACTGAAGGACGCACATAATTAGTTAATTGTAAGATAATAATTCACATATTTTAATACTCACTGTGCTGTTTGAATCTAGTATATTTGGATCATAGTTTTCCTTGCAAGGTGATGTAGGCCTCCGATTAGAAAAAGTATCCCCCGGAATTTTATTCACTCGTCTTAGTGGGGCAGTGAAATCTTCTCTCAGAGTTATCAGATGATTCTCCGTCATCACCAATGTGCATCCAAGAGTTTTGTGCTTTATTTGCATCTCAAAAAGCTAATAATTTAAAGAGTTAACATGTACATCTTATTAAAAGCACATATTACCCTTACTCCACTCGCGGATTGAACCAAAGCTTGGAGCCATTCCGATGCAACGTACTCGTCTGGTGCAGCGAGTTGCAGCATTTCATGTTTAAGAAGAATTTCAAAGCAGTGTGGACGTCCTGTTTTAATAGTTCGACGAGCGCCCTGGCACTCAGCTAAAGCCATGGCCCATGTTGGGAGTTTTTGACTGGAGTCGTTAAACATGTAAAGAACTCCAGCCCTGAATATATATTTGTTTTATTCAATGTTCGATTAATAGATTAAAACAATTAAGTACTTGAGAAGGAAATAGCCTGCATGCCAAATCTCCTTTCCATCACTGTGTTCCTGCACTCGTCGATGCATTAAGAATCCTTTTATATGCGGCCCCAAAGGTTCGTGTTCACTTCCCAGAGCGCCAGCGGGGGCACTAACAACAGCGTAATAGACCCAAGAGTCCTGTTTAGACACAGATGAATTTTCGCGCACAAATGCCTGCAGTGGAGCCAAATGCTCAAGAGTCAGCTGCCCTACCGCTGGTAGTACAGAACCTGAACGTCGCGCACAAAGTTCTAAATTAGCAACAAGACCATCAGCTGGGTATGGACCACCTGCTAAAAGTACTTGTTGCATGTCACGTGCACTATTACTGAGTAGAACTGTATTTCCGTAAGGTCCCATCTGTTTTAAAAAAAAAAGGCATATATTTTCCTTTAAATTTTTAGGACTAAATAAAGGATAAAGTATTTAACTAACTAAATAAAGTGACTGATATACAGGCCAACAAATAAAAAAGAAAATTTTTGGTGCCGAGATGTCGTTAGTGGTTTTGCATTAGGTGTGCTTTGGCAACATTAAAAATATTTTTCATTATTAGGTGTAATTTTTATTTACCCTCAGTAAAACTTTCTCGTAAATCACAAGTCAAGTAACTACTCTGAAATTGTTAATAACATGCCAGAGAACTTTAAAAACTTAGGATGTAATATGTCCATCAAAGTGCACTACCTTCACAGTCATCTTGACCAATTCTCGGACAATCTTGGATGCTATAACGAAGAACAAGGGGAGCGGTTTAACCAGGACCTAAAAATGGAAGAAAGGTACCAAGGCCCACGGGATCGGCATATGATAGCTGACTATTGCTGGAAGATGCAACAGCAACGTGATACTCCCACTACACCTCAGTCACAAAAGTCGCGAAAAAGAAAGATTTTATTTAAATAATAGTGTAATAAATGCTGTTTTTGATGTAAATTTGTTTTTTTGTTTTTATACAAGACAAAATCTAGAAAACTACACGTAGGATATCAAAATTTTTGCTGTTAATGTTATCAGTATAAGGTGCTAAGTTAAAAAAAAAATACAGTTTCTCGGCACCAAAACTAGTGTTGACCAGTGTAATGATAAAGAAATTGATGGGAGCAGGATTTGTCTTCTTCATAATAGAAATAAAATACCAATGAATAAATTTTTTAAAAAATGACATTTGTTATTATTACGTCTAATCTCTATTATGAATCTGTTCGGCCTCCTGAATATAGTATTCAAGACAAAAAAAAAAATATTTCATTTCCCTATAATATAAAAGAATATTATAATATTGATGGATAAGCCTCCCTTTTTCGCAGTCACTTTGGATAAATGAGTTGATCTAAGCATGATTAAGTATCAGGTACAAATTGAAACTAAACTACATATAATAACCCTTAAATCGAATGTTTACTGTGCAATATTTTTCAGTCCAACAATCCTCTTTTCTAAGAAATTTAATTTGAATTAGTAATATTACTCACCAATATTACATCTAACTCCGAATAAGGCAAAACAAATTTATTGCATAGACGATTTCGAACCAAATCGCTGACGTAGAGTGTCCTATCCGTGAGGAAAACCAGTACCGGTGTCATGTATCCTTCACGACTGTAGCCCGTATACAATTTGAATACCTTTTTGGGCAAAAATATATTTGTTACAATTTAAATTATCCAAATATAATGCTAAATTTAAAAAATTACTTTGAGTAAGGTTTCGCTCTCATCCTTCAATATATGCAAACAGTTTCCATTAAAAATCTCCACAGATATTTCACCGATACCCAGCTCAAATCGCGATATATCTTCAGTCATACTCGATTGAACACCAAGAAGTTCTCGTCGCGGAGAGTTAGCTCCAGACATTTCGATTTCCATAGCAATTTCTGCATTTAAGTCTTCAATTAATTCGGGATTTTTGGGCTTTACCCCCTTAAGGTACAAGTTTCCGGCAAAGAGTTTTTTTTCATTCTTCATTTTTTCAGCAAAAAAGTTATTTTTCCGAATAGATGATTCTAAAATCTTTTTCTGAGTTACATTTCGTAAAAACCGATTAATCAGGCTGGATTTTGGCGGTTTTAATAAATTATTTGTGCCCTCTGACTTTTCTGGAGTATTATCTGGATAATCAACAATTACAATATCGCTTTCGTTTTTATCGGTATCTGTAGTTATGGTTAGAATATCATCGAATTCTTCACTTAAAAGTGTACTCTTTGATTCCCTGCCACTGCCACCGCAAAGATTAAAGAGGTCTGGACTCATGCGATTGCGTTCATAGCGAGTTGTTATGCTGCCGCGTTTCTTCATCGGTGAGGGCAAGTGACGATTTTGATGAAGACTCTTGAGTATCTTTGATGGGGAACTACAAGTAGTGGTAGCATAAACTTTTTGCCACGAAGTATCAGACAGATTATCACAATTATTTGTTGTCGTAGTAGTTGAAGAGGTCATGTCAGAGCAAATCGATTGTTTATCATTGCTAGAAACTGATTTTAGGGTTTTAGCAACAGATTTATTGTAAGTTTCTTCCTTAATTTTATTTTCCTTTTCTGATTTCTTAGCAACAATTGCTTTTTCAAAGAATTGTGGCTCCTCTTTCTTAGATGTTGGTGATGTTGCGCTTTCCTTCAATGTTTTGAGTATGTTAGCAAATGTCTGTTTAATTGGTGCTGAAATAAAGGCGCTCTTCAATGTGGTGTCTGCCACGGGTGTCGCCTTTTCTGCCATATTTACCGGATCAGCTTCATCAATTTCTGTGCCGTAGGTGTACGATACTCCTATATGTTCAAAAACAGTACTCTCACAATTTATTATGAATTTGTTCCTGAACTGACTCATATCAGCGACAATCTCCGGCATTTTTTGCTTATCCGGTTCTTTCTCGACTGGCTTTTCGTCGTCACTATTTTGCCTTGTTGGAGCATACAAGTCTTCTTCGTTTTTCCGACGCAATTGTTCATCAACATTATGAATAAATTTTTTCTTTCCATTTATTTGTTCCCCGCTTCGAAGTCCTCCATCAAGACTCTTACTAAGAAAAGCTCGAGGTTTAACTGGTGACGGTGATTTGTCGTTTTCACATTCAGGAATACACTCGTAGACAGATTGACAATCTTCAGAGCCCTCGGGAACTCCTCGTTCTGGTAACGGAATAGTGAAAATACTCTTCAAAGAACCAAAAATCATTTTGCTGTTATCAATTAAATTGTTCATGTCATGGACATTGAATTTTTTAACCTTCATGCTTAGGTCGTGCTCTTGGATGATATCAGTATGCCGCTTAGTTTTTTTCAAACAGCTTGACTTGGGTTTCTTCTCCTTGCTCCAAACAGATTTTCGCATAGTTGTATCGTGCAAATTATCAATGTTTGGCTCAGAAAAATAGCAATTTTCACCAATAAAATTATTATTGTTGTTGTTCATTCCAATACAGTCGCAAGAACTGGATTTTGCCTGTCCATAGTTCCGATTAGAGTTTTTGTCGGCATCATCCCCTGAATCTAGACTGGAGTTTGAGCTCGAGCATGAGCATTTGTAGAGTACCTGCTTTTTGTTATTAGCTTCTTCTTTCGGTTTGTCCTGAGGGTGGTATTCAAAAACACCGGAGTTGTCGTACTTTAAATAGCTGCCATCTACTCCTTCGTATATATCTGCGTTTCCATAATCAAGCACGTCGGAGCAGGCATTTCGGTATACAACTTGTCGGTTTTGGTTTTCATTTTTATTGTTAAATTCCTCTCCATCGCCTTCGGAACACCACGAATATCTTCCTGCGATTACGCCGCTCTTTCTACCATTCTTGTAGGTAATAAATCCATGTTCAATGTGGATGTTGTCGGTGCGAGTGTTTTTCAAAATATCCTCGTGAAACGATACTCTTTTTTTGGGAGCCTGTTTTGAATTGCTGTGTTGCTTCTTAACTCGTCTTCTGTACACAATATTTTCTGTATCAAAAGTTGAGCAATTGCTGGTAGTCATGATGTCTTCAGTGTTTGTCATTAGATCAGGCGGCTTCTTTTCTATAACATTGGAATTTTCAAAATCACTTTTTGTCATTTTTAGTGGTTTTGGTGATATTTCTCCAGCAGGTAGGACTAAATCGGGCAATTGGCTTGAAGGAGCGATCACCATTGGTGGATTAGGTTTATCATCAAAATCAAATCCAGTTTGAGAAGTTATAGATTCTATCATGAGTTCACTTGATTCTGAATCCAGAAGTTGGACACCAGAATCACTGGGAGTGTTATCATCTAGCATACTGCCTGCACTTGTTGTCATTACATTATTTTTGAAATCACTAACATGGTTACTCATATGCTGCATGGTGCTCAGCATAGAGTCGTCAAAATTGTTGCAACCTTTACTGTCCAAAAGAGGCTCCATTGTGACGTCGTAAGATGTTGGTTTTTCAACTAATGTTTCTGAAAATTGTAATAAAAAAAAAAATCAAAAATTTAAAAATACAATTTCTGTAAAAGGAACACGATATATTTTAGGCCCAAAATTGATAAATTTTAGCAAAAACTTATTTTTTCCTTTTTAGTATATTTTTTATATTTCATTGTTAAAAAAAGCTTTTCTTTAAAAGATATTTTTTTATTTAATTTTTTTTTTGAGACTAAAAAACGATGTCTTTATAGTAAAAGAACGTCAAATTGAAATGTCAAAAAGGCGTTAGCAAGACGCTGAGTAACTAGTGCGTGGTACCGTTTGAAGCTGAATCGTGCATTAGCATCTTGAAACTCTTCTTTTGAACTTATGCGTTATTATATTAGACGTCCGCCATATTGAATTTAGAATAACGTCACATTACTTAATGTATTTCGCTTATCAAGCCCTTTCATTTGATACCCATATCATAGGGGTTACTATGAAAATTATAAATCGCCATTTTGTGACGTCCGCCATATTGGATTTAGAAATGGCGTTACTCATTTTATCGTTTCCTACTCTTCAAGCGCTTTCATTTGATACCCATATTAAGGGGGTCGACCAAAAATACATGGTCCACCATCTTGTGGCGGCGGCCATTTTAAAGATATTGCAATTTTGAGTATTGCATATTGCATTGTAACCAGAACTAAGGGTGTATGCAAAATTTCAGCCCTATAGCTTCATTGGAAGTGGGTGAAATATTGATTGCAAAATTCCAGGACAACCAGGACACACGGTGAAGCTAATAAAAAGCTTTTAAAAAAAGAAACGAATATGGATAAACCTTGAGAAATTATTTCGTAAAATGGTACGATTACTGAAATTAATTCGTAAATAAAAATGTGCATCGTTTGCTATGAAATCCTTTGCTACAAAATCCTATGAATGACTAAAATGCATCATCCAAGCTGAGCATGTTCAGCTCTATACAGCATGAATAATTCTTGAAGATCGCATGATTTATACTTGCAGCCAGCGTGCAGTTTAAATGTGCGGATGCTCATTTGAATACAAGTGCGCTACTTATATGATGCCTCTATGCCATAAAACTGCATGCGTACCGCATTTGAATACTCAGTGTGCGGCCTGCCTTACGGGGTTTATCTTGACCGTCTTCCTCATAAATAAGTTTTTCCCCAATTGTCACATTGCCAATCGCGACATCATTTTCAAAATGAAACACCTTTTCTGACTCTACATTTAACATTCTTCTGGCCTCCCTCCTAGTAATTTACCTGGCTACCATTAGATCGTTGATCCTCCGCTCCATAGCCCTCACCGGTCATTCCCAACTTGAGGCCTTTCTTTCTTTCTTTTATCCCCATCTAATTCCAAGTGATTAAACTCTGAATACCTTGAGAAAGTTCATTTCCGGATTTCCTTCCCTCAACAATTTCAAAATCTCTTCGTCTGGCAGGTCAGCATCCACCCCACTGACTTATCCAATCCTGGCCACTGCTCTCAGCGGAATGTATACTCTGTATGATCCATCCAACTGGTGATCACTCGCAAAAAGGTTCGCCTTCTCACCTGTCCCAAACTCTACCACACATCTATCAATCTTTACCCTCCTGATGGATAGCAGCTCTTTCTTGAATCTTTCACTAATTTTTTTACCTGAACAGGGTGGATTCATTCCCCTCTTGACTTCCTCCCCGCCTCCATTTCTGCTAATCATCACTCTGAAGATTCCCCTTTCCTCGCTCTCATATTTGAAGGAGCTGAGTGTCTTACCTTCTTCACTCCCTCTGCGACTGACACCGCCAGACTCATCTTCACTCGCACCTCCCATTCTCGAAGCCTCGCCCGAAACCCCCACACCATCACCGCACGGCCCAATCGGATCGCCGAAATGATCTTGTTAATATTTTGGGCTCTCATTGCCCTTGGTTCGACCCTCACACATTTTCTTAATAGGCTTCTTTTCCTCTACTAGAGTTTTTGCCCTTTTTGTAAAAGGTCCTTTTGCTACTGGCTTGTCAGCCTTGTCAATATTGAGTGATTTGTTATATAAGCTTCTTTTTGTTGCCATACTTTCTTTTCCTTATTACCTTTTTTATTTCTCCTTTTTTTTCCTCTTTATCCTTCACTCTTTTCTTTTCTTTTCCTTTAACTTATTCTTTTGACCTTCTTCTTTATTTCACTTTTTTAACATTTTTTTTTTCTTATCTTAGATAATGACATTTATTTATGGCTAAGCGAAAGATAAAAATGTATGCTTTCCCTAATTTGAGTCACTCTGCCCGTAAATTAATTTTGTCTTAAGCTAATTGTAGCCTAACGTCACAAGGATCCCACTTTAATTTACATCAGAGGGGAAAAATAGCTCGTTGAAAAATTTTGCAGAAACATGTTATTCTTCTTGCCACTTAAACAGTTTTACAGTTAAATTTGCAGTTAGAATTTGCTACATACACAGCTACAAGGTTATGGGAATTTGCAGTTGCCCAAGTCACGCCACCTCAGTGGGGTTACAGTTTGCACCGTTAGTTGCTTAAAATCAAGAATTTCTTAACATACTCATTGTCCATCCAATGTAAAAAATTACTTAAAAAGATTCCAAACTAAGCTCACTTAGCCCAATCTAAATAATTGTTTGGTACAACAAACATTAAAAAATAAACAGACGGCAAAGAAATTTCCGGCACTACTACTGCACCTAATACTGAACAAAAAAAACGTTCCCTTGATGACTTGTGCGATCTCCTGGAGGTGACTTAGACAATCACA
The DNA here is from genome assembly GCA_933228815.1 of Machimus atricapillus. Lineage (NCBI taxonomy): Eukaryota > Metazoa > Arthropoda > Insecta > Diptera > Asilidae > Machimus > Machimus atricapillus. The sequence goes on from OW121785.1 coordinate 14,363,826, forward strand.
GGCGAACCTGTGAATCTACCAAATATCGGAATCAGGAATGCGTAATCTCGGTTTTCTTTCCGTTTCGAAGAAGTGATTTAAAACATTCTGGAACTCTGTGTCGGGGTTAAAAGGAAAAAAAAGTCAGAAATCAAGAATTTTTCGATTATTTTTAATTTTTGTACTAAGAATTTGATTTCCCCAAGGTCCTGCATTTTCCTGCTCGTTTTTCTGAATTATATCATATGTATCAATTAGCTCATTTAGGCAATCTTCACAAAGTGCTTGAATTTCGCCTAGTCAAATTTTAATATCCATATCAAAACAAACTGATAGCAGTTTTTGGAGTTCGAGCTCGAGGCCGGTGTCATCGAAAATCAATTGAAAATCATCAAACAGGTCGCAAAAACATATGATGCACTTTGGCAAATCCGACTCGGAGCGCGTTCAAAAACTTAACCATAGTTAAGTCCCTGCCAGCAAAAATTTTACGCCTGTACTGAGTGATGTCTATGTATGAGTGTTTCTACTCACACATCTTTGAAATGGCTTCACTCTTTTCGGCTTGTTCCTCCGAGGAGCTGTCGCCTGTCAATACGTAAATTTTGTTTTGCTTGCCGAAGAACAATATTAAGCATAAATAACTCTTTAATAAGTGTTCTAAAATAAAATTAAAATTAAAATAACAACTTGCAGTTTGTGCTATTACCTAAAATCGTGATATATCATCCTGTTAAGCGTTATTTCGCGCAAGGCTGAAAAAAGAAAATCGGCAAAGGTAAGGCAGGGTGCTCCGGGGCAACGAGCCTGATTACCTGAATAGATATTAGAATAAATAACGAACTTTTCCTACAGGTCGTTAACTGAAGATCAAAATGCCACCACGGAAAAAGCGTGGACCTGGACAATCTCCGAAGGTAAAATCGACAAAATGCTTTAGTTGCGCCGTCGACATGAAGGAGCCCCATCAACTCATTTTCGATGCAAGTGGTGTTGAACTGGAGCTACAGAAATTGCTTTCCACTTGCTTTGGGATGCGCGTTGTGAAGGATAAAACGCAAATTCAGGCTCTCTGTGAGGATTGCCTTAATCAACTAATTGATGTTTTCGATGTTATGGAGAAGAAGACCCAGGAAGAGCCTGGACCGTCTACGAAGTCTCCAGAGCATTCAACAATACAAGACGAATTTGAACATTTTGACCTCGAAAATAAAGACATTTACGAGGTAATTGAAGAGCCGGCTGAATTTGAGGAAGAAACCCAAGCAGAAACTAACAATCATAGTGAGGATTTTAATGAAAGTGGTAAGTGGATGAATAAACTTATTAGCAGACCTGTGAAGTACTTAAGTATATTAGGACTTAAGTACCACATTAAGTACCAGTACGTGGACTTAAAAAAATTCAAATACCAGTACAAATACCGAGTACTTGTACTTGTACTTAAAAATTTTAAGTACTGGTACTGGTATTGGTACTTATAAGTCCCATATAAAAATTTTAAGTCCTGCTCAAGTACTTCAAGTACACCTTAAGTACCTCAAGTCCAGCGCAAGTACCTCAAGTTTAGCGTAATTATCGGAGATTAGACAATTTAAACTCATTCAGAGTAACTTTTGTGCACATAATAACTTATTTCAAGTACAAATTTGAAAAAAATCGGTCATTAAAATTGAAATAAAATATTACACTACGGCCTTAGTGAATGAGATTTCCAAAGCTGCTTAGTAAATAAGTGTGCGCAACTTTATGTATATATGTACAATACATACCTATATATAACTATTATCTACACAAAAACAATAAAAATCTCATTTTTTTAAATGCCATTCTATTTTGTATCCTTAGTACGTAATAGTAGTATGTACATTATTTGCTTTTATTAAAACAAGCTTTTCAAATGTTTTATCTGACAATGACTGCCTTCTGGGAGCATTTACCAATCCAGCAAAAGAAAACAAACGTTCTACGGGCGCCGATGATGTGAGAGGTGTATTTTAGTAAGTACACTTTAAGAAAACCTTTTTCATTAAGGGATATCTGTTTAGCATATCAAGGTCTTGAGTTTTATCGCTCATGTACATTAAAAACTCTTGCTCAATTTTGCCATAATTACTCTGCGTGGGTGGTTGTGCTTGTGAAGTACCAGGAATAGGGCATAATGATACCAAAAACGAAAATAATATTTAATTTAAACATTTTAAATAAGGTGTGCTCACTACTAACCAGAGTCATCAAAATCAAAGAACTCTTCACGGCACCTGAAATTCTCGCTTGTTTTATTAAAAGCAAATAATATACATACTACTATACTTATACTAAGGATACAAAATAGAATGGCATTTAAAAAAATGAGATTTTTATTGTTTTTGTGTAATAGTTATATATAGGTATCGGTCAAATTTTGGGCTTTGAAATTGCCATTTTCGAAATTTGACGGGGTCTCCCCCGCTTCTTTGTTGACGGATTGGGTCGTGGGTGGTATCGTTGGAAAGCTTGAAGGCTCAGCTTTTTAATGCGTTATTAATCAGTATCCTAGGATATCTCTGAAAGAACTTATAATGCATTTTCTAGGTTGACCTCCTCCAAATTTTCAATCGCGATTTTAGGGGGGAAGGACCCATTTGAAGGGGGGGGGGGGGGGTGTCCGAACAAACGTTAATCAGGAGACCATTTAGAATCGATTGGCATACCCCTGCTCAGACCTTAGCAAAACACCCTGTATGTACATATGTAAATACAAATATAAAGATATTAAAATTGCAACTACGTTTTAAAATTTAGGAGCGTTTCCCGTTGTAGATCAGTTTGCAGAAAAAAATAAAATAAAATAAGTAAATATTCGTTTAAAAAGCTATTTGCAAATATTTTGTACAAGGGAAATCTTAGGGTAGGGGTATATTAATTATTTGTCTGTTTTTCTACGCTAAACAAATGCTTTGGAAACCATTTTCAAATATGTATATACAAAATAATAGACTGATTGATTGGTTAAATTTTTTACAGATCTTGGAGAATTCGAAAATATTGATTACTTAGACGATTTCGACGAAGAGTTCGACATTAGGGAATATAAAATCGGAATCCTAAAAAATACTCTTTCATGTTTATTACTTCCTGAAAGTATTCAGTGTCGGGTAAGTTTTGAGGTACAGTTCATTATTTGAAATCTTATGTTAATTATTTCAGTTGTGTTCTGCAAGTTTTGAAAAACATGCTGATGTACTATCTCACACCGAAAGCGCACATTCTGTCGAGGAATTTGAATACCCTTGTGTAATTGACGAAAATTGTGAAACACAAAAATCTATAATAGACCTTTCGTTGCATTTGGTTTTCAAGCATTACGATTTAGAAAAGTTATACACATAACTCGATAGTTTTGAAAGGATTTAATATTTTAAAATTTCAGATTACCGATCTACACTCAATGTCCTGAATGCGATAAAATATTCAACAACTTTTTGCTTTACAATAAACATTCATGCTATGTTGGTGAAAAGCTTTCGCGAAGTGCAACTGATTGCGAAAATTGTGGTAAATCGTTCAGATCGAATAAAAGGTTTATAAAAAAATATTAGTAGATGACAATAATAATGTATTTTTTTATTCTGTTAGATATCGCTTCCACCAAAATTTTCATCAAGAAAAAAGACGTCCAAAATCTTGTTTTATCTGCGATAAATCGTTTAGAGATGAAGATGAATTTTACGAGCATATTATGTATCAGCATGTTAAAAACCTTGGGCTCATTTGTTTAAGGTAATACTTTTAAAATATATAAGAATAATTTTGTTAAAAACATTTTGTTGAAGTTGCGACTTGACGTTCACTAATGAGAAAACTTTCAAACATCATGAAAGTATACATAAACTTGAGCGGCAGTATAATTGTAAGCTGTGTAGCAAATCTTACCTCTATAGCCAGCCTTTAAAGAATCATATGGTACAATTTAATTAATGACCCAAAGATACCTGTAACCTGAATTAATTTATTTTGCAGGAATTAGCTCATGGAAATAATCTTTACAAATGCCACATTTGTGATAAACAATTGACTAAGAAATCAATTCTAAACAAACACATTTTATCGCACTCTGTGCCCCAAAAAACTGAAGTTATGACTTGCAGTTGTTGCGGACTAATTTTTGAAAAATCTGAGGAAACTGAGGTACACAATAAAAAAAAAAAAATAATAATACTAATAATGAAACCACAAAAAATAAAATTTATCACTCGTACTTCTCTGCCGGTCTGTGACTTCCGATTACCTCGGAAAATACTAACACTACTAATTTGAAATTGTAGAATTGTTTAGTTTACCTGCATCTCATTTAGGGCCAATTTTTCAATCGTCAGATAAGTTTGTTCTTCAGATAAAAAATTAAGTTGGCCGTGAGCCGTGAGGAATAATTATTTTTCACTCTATTTGTTAAAATGAACTGACGAATAACAGGCCTATCTGCCGGTTTTAGGAGCAGATAAATTTATCCGTCTAATAGGTATTTAAAATCAGAGCCGAGTTGATTATTAGGACAATTTTATTCGACGGATAAATTTATCTGACGATTGAAAAATTGATGAAAGAATTTTGAAATATGAAGGAATTATTCCTCCTTTATGCAAAAACGAAATTCTTCATACTATCTAATTGTCGTGTGAATATTGCAGAAAACCTCAAGCGATATACCCGGCATTTTAATTTATTGTAATTTTTACAGGATCACATGAATAAACACAATGAAAGCGATGAAGCAAGCGTTATAACCGAAGAAATTGATATTGCGTATTGCTGTGAATATTGCGAGCTTGTTTTTAATTCTATCGAAAATATGAACGCCCACCGAGAGCTTCACGACAAAAAGACATATTACTGTAATTTATGTCCTCTAAGCTATTGCGAATATAAAAAAATGAAAACGCATAAACTGATTCATTTAGTGGACAAAAATATAACTTACCCGGTTATTAGACACTATGTTTGCGATTTTCAGGTAAATTTTTGTTTTAAATAAGTGAATGTATTCGATTTAATTATGAACTTGTAGAACTGCACGATGAGTTACATGCAGTGGACTAGTCTTCGATCACATAAGAACCACAAACATTGTTACCCGAAGAGTATTCAATGCCCCAAATGTCCTAATACATTCACGGATTCGTAAGTCAGAGATATTGCATCAATTTTTTAAATAAATAGGATAACTAATATATCTCACTCAGCTTTAAAAAAATCGAAATTAATATATTTTATTGCAATCTTAAAGTGGACTCATTTTTACGGATTAAACAAAATCTTTGTTTTCTCGGAAAAGTAATCAAATGGGATTTGAATATTCATATTTCAGTAACTAAAACTAACTACCAAAAATAAACAAGTATTAGTTATTCAATTTGGAACTAAGGCTGTGTGCCAAACCAGACTTTTCGTTTGAAAAGTCCGGTAAAAATGTATTAGATTCATTCATTCGTCGTTCTATACCCGCCAGATTCGCTGAGCTAAATATATTAGTATATTCTGAAAAGTTAATAACTATTAATAGCTTAGATAAAAATCGATTTTTAGCTTTATTAAAATTTGAGTAAGATCTCAAATATCGCATATTCGCGCGTCATGTTAATTACTTTTCAAAATATTAGACATTAAAAACATTTACAGGCAACAATATAAAAAACACATGGAAGATATCCACAAAAGCACTGCTTTTAAATGCCAATTTTGCAACAAAGTCCATGGCCACAACATGGCTTTAGCGGTTCATATTTCCAAGCGACATAACGCAAGTAATATTAACTTAGCTCTAAGTTGATAAATAAAAATGAAGCCAAATTACACATTTTTAGGTCGTTTCCAGTGCGATTTATGTGAGAAAAGCTATTCGACGAAGGATGCGTTGGACAAGCATAAGACAAATTATCACAGCAGCTTTACATGCAATATTTGCGGAAAAGTATTAAAAAATATGAAGAATTTCAAAGCGCATCATCAAAAGGTTCACGAAAAAGAGAAAAGGTACTTCTGTAAGCATTGCAACAAGGGCTATTTTAATAACTGCGATAAAATGGAACACGAATCATCGGTTGGTTCTCCAATATTTATAGAAATGAAAAAGTATAAAATATTTGTTTTGTTTTAGGTGCATGAAAAAATTAAAAAATACGTTTGCGATTTATGTTCGTATTCAGCGGTGTATAAAGAAAGTCTAGTTGTTCACAAAAGAGCGTACCAAAATGAAACACCTTATGTATGCGAGGTCTGTAACAAAAGCTTCCGGCGAAATTATGGCATGCGTATTCATATGAAGCGACATTACAACACCAAGGAGTAAGTGCAATTTTATTTACATTCTAAAACTTTTTCAAATGAGTTTTATCTTTTTAAAGTTTTACTTGTCCCTACGAGGACTGTGAGGCCTCCTATACGAATCAGGGAATTTTAAATAACCACATTAAAATGAAGCATGCCGATGGTGGTAAGTTATAAAAATAAATGAATATCTTCTTTAAAATTTAAAGCTTACTTTAACATTTAGCGAATAATGAAATGAAGCGGAGGCGATTAGCTGGGGATGATTTTTTCTATCCGCGGTCTGAAGTATCTGCGGAATTTTTTGTTGACGACGACGACGGTTTAGACGATGGCGTTATTGGGGAACCGAGCCAAGCGTTACAGGCAGATGAAGATGACATAATGTTCGATGATAATATTGACTATATTGAAAAGGATGAGTCTGGTTCAGGCGTTCCTGTACAGAGAATTGAATCAGATCACAATTATACTGTGGAAGAACAATTCGCAGTTGCAATGCAAAATATATAAAAAAAAATGTGTTACCATACCACCGCCGAATGCTCCCGTAAAATAAGGATAGACCTCGAACTTTCGGCGTTTTGATACTAAAAAATAGTACTAAAAATGTGCTACTTTTCTCCTCCTAATGTATGTAAACTTTCTTTGTATTTGGTTAATAATAATAAATTTCAGCAGCAGTCTGATATTTCTCTGTAAATCTGAAGTTATAAAATATATTTGTAACAGAGATCACTATTTGGAAAATAAATTGTTAAATATGAACTACTCTTTTAAAGAATATTTTTAAAGATTAATTTTAGTTAAATGCATGTTTTGGGCAGAAATTTTGTTATTAAATTATGAGAATTAGTCTTTTAGTATCCCATATTGCAAATTCTTTTTATTTTATGCCTGATTTACCGAAGAAAATGGTAGAAAAAGTATAAAAAATCTCGGTGCCGTAATATGACAAATTAATTCGTATTTAATTGCATTTATATCCTCTTACTGTAACTAAATTTAATAGGGGATTGTAGAAAAAGCCCCAAAGTGCTCTAATTATGACTCTTGAATTTTTAAAACAGTTGTTTGGCGATATAACCCGCATTTCCAGAAGTGAGCTTTTCACCGTTTTATTGAGAATTTTTCAATGAAATGTTTGTAAGGCACTTATTCCTTGAAGGAAAGTTGATTTTATATACCATGTTCCCATCTCCCCAAAATCTCAGAGTCTTGTGAGATTTCGCGAAATCCATATGACAATCTATTGGATTTTCCATACAAGTAGTCGATTTTGAAAACTTGAGATTTCGAGAGAAACTTTAATCAAAATCTACTAAATTCATTGTGGCATCCTCAAAAAGTTTTTTCAGCACTATTCAGCAGGCGTTAAAATTGAAAATTTTATTATATATACTATTTATTTATATATTCATTTCATCTAGTGATTCAAAATGGAAAAAAAGGTGGCAAAAAAAAAGAATATATTATATGTACCTATATATATAATAATAATAATACATTTTCATAGCGCACTTCTCAGCTTGATGCTGGAAACATTCACCCGATTCTATACCTCTCCAGTTTAGAATTTAGGCTTTGTAGATCCTTTGTTACAATTATCTACATCTCATCTATCCCAAAAAAAGAAGTTAGCTGTCTCCAAAACCGCTCAGACAGCTGGACACTGGTATAAGAGCAGTTATGAACATATAATGGTTTCCGCAAAACTTTTATGTAAATACCTTGGACACACTACCCGTAATTATGACGGCAACCATCATAATTACGAATATCAAAATTACGGTATGACACATTAGCTGAGCGTAATTTTGAATGGCAGTTGCCATGGTTTTTTCATAACCAGAATTTTGAATAAGTATTTTTCCGGTTTGTGTGTTTCCTAAAAAAACATTTCTGGGGGCATTTTGCGCATGCTTGTTGGTTTTTGCGTAAAAGAAACCGCAACCAAACAGAAAATAGCGCATAAAATCTGCCTGACAGCAAAAAATCAATTAAAATTAAAAACTCCTGACGGAATCGTATAATCGTGGGCTCAAATAGATAACGAGATTTTTGAAAGCTCTTCTTCTACGATTCCGTCAGGAGTTTTTAATTTTAATTGATTTTTTGCTGTCAGGCGGATTTTATGCGCTATTTTCGGTTTGGTTGCGGTTTCTTTTACGCAAAAACCAACAAGAATGCGCAACATGCCCCCAGAAATGTCTTTTTAGCAAACACACAAACCGGAAAAATACTTATTCAAATCTGTTTATGAAAAAACCATGGCAACTACCATCCAAAATTACGCTCAGCTAATGTGTCATACCGTAATTTTGATATTCGTAATTATGATGGTTGCCGTCATAATTACGGGGTAGTGTGTCCAAGGCATTATGATGGTTTCCAAATGATGGTCTTGCACCGTAATTTTGTGCAAAAGTACGGTTCAGCGCCATCTGGGCTCAAATAGATAACGAGATTTTGGAAAGCTCTTCTTATACAATTCCATCAGGAGTTTTTAATTTTAATTGATTTTTTGCTGTCAGGCAGATTTTATGCGCTATTTTCTGTTTGGTTGCGGTTTCTTTTACGCAAAAACCAACAATCAGGCTACGTTTCCAATGCTGGAGTGTGCTTTCGCTGAGGCTCAGCGCAGATTGAGCCTGTTTCCAATGCGAGCGTAGCGTGAATTTCGAATTTCATTCATTTCGTTAATAAACTGCAATCAGCTGTTTATGAGGTCTCAGCATGTTCGACTCAGAATTTCGAATGCGCGAGCGCCACCTGTTTTTCTCAATATTTTAAAGGCATCTTCTATAACTCGTTTCGCGCAATTTCACGCCAAAAGGATATTGTAATTATAAAAATATATTTTGGTTTTTGAATTACTTCTTTTTGGCCAAAAATATATGTTTTTTTAGAAAGGGAATCAGAAGAGCTTTAAAAACTCCATCTAGTGAAAACTAGTCTAACCAAAAATTCGAACATTTTTCGAAGAGCTTGAATCTGAAGTAGGAATTGCTCTACTCCAGATTGGAATTCAAACGTCCCCAGCGTGAATTAGAGGGAGACATGTATATGTAAAAATGAATAAGCGGGAAAGGGAGCACAGATCCACGCTACGCTACGCTAGCATTGGAAACGTAGCCTTAGGCTACATTTCCAATGCTGGAGTGTGCTTTCGCTGAGGCTCAGCGCAGATTGAGCCTGTTTCCAATGCGAGCGTAGCGTGAATTTCGAATTTCATTCATTTCGTTAATAAACTGCAATCAGCTGTTCGCATGTTCGACTCAGAATTTCGAATGCGCGAGCGCCACCTGTTTTTCTCAATATTTTAAAGGCATCTTCTATAACTCGTTTCGCGCAATTTCACGCCAAAAGGATATTGTAATTATAAGAATATATTTTGGTTTTTGAATTACTTCTTTTTGGCCAAAAATATATGTTTTTTTAGAAAGGGAATCAGAAGAGCTTTAAAAACTCCATCTAGTGAAAACTAGTCTAACCAAAAATTCGAACATTTTTCGAAGAGCTTGAATCTGAAGTAGGAATTGCTCTACTCCAGATTGGAATTCAAACGTCCCCAGCGTGGATTAGAGGGAGACATGTATATGTAAAAATGAACAAGTGGGAAAGAGAGCACAGATCCACGCTACGCTACGCTAGCATTGGAAACGTAGCCTTACTGTTGGCTAACAAGAGTTTGTGGATATTCACTCATTTTAAAATTAACTTTTTATGCACAATGGCTCCTAATGGAACTGACGCTATTTGAGTTAGCCAATAAGGAACGTCCACTTCACAAACAAATTGAGGCAAAAAAATTTATTCCAATAACCAAGATAATCAATTTTTTGTTCCTTCTGTAAATGTTGATACGCGGTATTGCAAACTGCTCTTACGCGCTTTTGCAATCTCACCGACGATTTGTACATACATGCAGATCAGATTCAGATTCAATCTTTATTCGCCTTAGTGTACATGTACATCAATGTTTGGCTCACTAACATTGAAATAGATACTACATATTTTCATACAGACGAGACCTGGTTATAAAAGCCCAGCAAACAGAACGATTCGTAAATGAATCGAAAGAAAATTAGTTTACGCGAACATATCGTTCATTAACGATATCGAAAATGAATCAGTAGTCGGACTATTTGGACTTTCGCTAATGAATCATTTAAAACGATTCTTTACTAAATCGTTAAAATCTCGGGGAAAACGAAACAAATTCTCTTATCTACTCCCGAAAACTAAATCGTAAATTAATTACTTACGAACGGAAATTTAACTCATTTAAGATTTAGCTTTCGCGAGTATATGAGAAGAATTTCTCGCTTCTCTCGAAAGTTTCACGACTTACTTAGTAAAGAATCGTTTAAAACGATTTACTTACGAAAATTCAAATAGCCCGACAACTGATATTTTCCACTGGTGTGCATATTATTAAAATAAGTTACCTAGAATATAAATCAAACAAAATATAATTCATTTATAAAAATGGCTTTATTATAAACATAAACAGAAAAACATTTAAATATTAAAATGCACATATATGTAGTATATTAAATTAAATCACTCTTCATATCACAATTTTTTAATTTTCTCACAATAAGTAATACATATATTTATTATAAACACTTAACTCCCTAAAAACCACAGCGAACTGAACTGCACTTTACAGGAAAACAAACTGCCTAACTAATTCATAATACCAAAATACGCAAAAGGGCTCCACCATTGCCTAGGTTCTAGGAAATATTTTCCATATATTCGTGAAGAGCTCGCCAAATTTCGTTAAAAGTGAAGAATTCTTCGATTCGCATTTCTTCTCCGTACAACTATGTTGCTATCCCTTTTTAAAAACGTTCGCTTTTATTCGAAATTTACGAACCTTCGTAAAATTGTTTGCTGGGAGGTAAGCTTTATACATATAATTACATTACACGCTTGCGACCGGCGTCTTTGTTCATGGACTGGACTCCAAAGCAAAGAATATGGAAACTAGTTTACAAAGAATAGGTAGGCACTCCGGCAATTATCTTCTTATCTTTTTTTGACCTTGGTACCGTTATTCCCCCCAACCCCACAATTTTACTAGAGGTTGATACACTGCTTAACCATTTTGGTCGAAGAGAGAAGAAAAATTCAGAGGAATCTGAAGAAATCGGTACAGTGTTACAGGGTGCCAAGAATTCCAGAGCAAATATGAAAATTCAACTGAAAGAACCACCCTGTCAAAGGAAAGCAAACTGATCGCAAGCGCGCCTCACCATACAAGCCCATTTGCTTCCCGTGCTGCTCAAGAGCGCGTAAGAAAACGAATGGTGAAAAAACGTAAACAAACCGTATCTGTGTACCCCTTCAATGTGTGAGGCAGGCACTCGATTTCTACCTGTTCCTATTTGAGAAGCACGGCCAAAGAATATGGAACCTTGTTACAAAGAATGTTCACTCTAATTCTGCGACGCAGTTTACCCCCACCATGGCCACTTTTCAGAAAAAGAAAACAAAAAATTTATCCATAAGTCGAAAAGAGAGCTTGTTCCAGTTCCAAATTCTCATTTAAATTACCTAATAAGCAAGAAGGACGGCAGCAGTCACAATGCCGACAAACACTATGAAACAAGAGTTCACCTATTACTTTGCGGGCCGGAGGCAAATGCTTTTCCTTGTCATTGTGTTGGTGTCGAGCCGGCCGTGCTTTTCAGATAGGAAATCCCGAAATTCGAATGCCTCTCACACATTGAAGGGGTTCACATATAAGTTTGTTTAATTTGTGAAATTACGACTGTGATTTTTAAAATTATAATATTTTGTGGTGAAATGTATAGTGGCATTAAAACTGATATTTTGAAATAAGAGACCAATTATAAAACAGGTATACTTATTGATTTATGAACGTTTTATTTTAGTTTTAAGTGCACGGCAGTCGGCACCCTGTAGCTCTGTATCAATTTCTCTAAATTCCTCTGCATTGTTTCTCTCGTTTCCACCACAATGCTTGAGCATGCTATCGACTTCTAGCAAAATCGTGGGATTGGAAGGAATAACGGTACCAAGGTCACAAAAACTGAAAATCTAAATTGCAGGAGTGAACAGTCTTTGTAACGTAGGTTCCATAGTCTTTGGCACGGCTGGGCCGGCACCAACACAGTGCCAGAAAAAGCAATGCTGCGCCGTAATAGGTGAACTCTGGTGTCATTGCGTGTGTGGCGATTTTGATTGTCGCCGTCCTTATTCTTTATTAGGCAATTTAAATGGGAATTCGGACTTGGAACAAGCAGGGAAAGATTCTCTTTCTTACTTATGGAAAAAATTTTTGGTTTTTTTTCACCAAAATGGGCTGTGGTGGGGATAACTGCGCCGCACAAATAGAGTGCCTATTCTTTGTAAACTATAGTTTCCATATTCTTTGCTCCAAAGGTCAAAAGATGAGAATATTTACAATATTACTACATTTAAAATTTTGAATATTGAAATCTAATATATACAGAAACTGCACTAAAAGTGATATCATAGACAAATAAATATAAAGATGGTCCACTTCTAACAAGAGAATCGTGACCAAAAATTTGTGATGCCTCCACAGCGATGCCTCCACCCTGCGATGCTGCATCGGCAAGCAACGCAGAGAAGTTAGGCGCGCAATGTTATTCTGCTGGGCTCATGCGTTGTGGTGTACCGCATATGCGTCGTCGTGCCTTTTGGCTGCCGGCATCGAGAGTGCAAATCAAATTCTGGGAAGGGTCGGGAGAAAATCGACTTGGAATCAGAACTCAGAATTTAGGAGAATATGCACGGTTCGCTATTTTTTAATTCATTTCATGCTTGCTTGTATGAAGAAGGTTAGAAGAGAAAAAGGAGCGATTGATATTTTGAATATTTGTGTTTTGCTATTTGGGGTTTGCTTTAGGTACCAACATACATATATGACAAAATTTATTTTTGTTATATTTCAGAATTTTTGTTTTGGTTTGCTGACGAAAATATATGCAAAGATGACCATATTAGCTGCGTTTTTTTCACCGGGGTTTGTGACCAGATTAGCGTCAAATGAAAAAAACGACTCAGGTTAAAAACCCGGCTTAGTCAACATTTTAAATACGAAATACGCTAGTAAGGTATCTCCACTAGCGCCACCTACAGGTTTTTCCGCCAAAACTTCTAATGCAAGCCATGTGCTCAGTCAATGGAAACAAACGCAAAAAAACGAGTGAGTGGAACGCAAAAAAACGAGTGAGTGGACGTCGGTGCTGCGTCCCTCTTTGCGATAGTGATAGTGAGAAAGACAAAACCTTGCATTTTTATTCATTTGCAATAGAAGTTTTCCTTGGCGGGACTCACAGGTGGCGCGGTTGTCGTTGATGAGAGATACCTTACTAGCGTATATGGGAACAGCGCCTCTGGTAGAATATTTGGAACTAATCATCTGGGTGTGTGACCGAAACCCTGGTCAGGGACAGGATTTAGTGACTTATACCATGTTTCCATCTCCCGAAAATCTCGAGATTTAAAATAAGCGATTTAATGCCATGTTTCCATCTCCCCAAAATCTCGAGATTTTGAATGAGAGATTTAAAAGTGTTTCCATCTAGTAACGTGATTTCATTTGACATTTGATATGTCAAGTGTCATGTTTTCATTATTTCCAAAAAGTTTTTGTGCTAAAGAAGTGAATGTTAAAGTGATTAAATATCAACAAACTCTTGTTAGCCAACATTTGGACATAGTGAATAAATTTTAATTTGTGTGTAATAAAATTAGAAGAAATCGACAGTCATAAATTTGTCAATTTTGACGCCTGTTGCATAGTGGTGAATAACTTTTTGGGGATGCCACAACGAATTTAGTGGATTTTGATTGAGATTCTCTCGAAATCTCAAGATTTCAAAATCGGCTACTTGTATGGGAAATCCAATAGATTTTCATATGGATTTCGCGAAATCTCGCAAAATCCCGAGATTTTAGGGAGATGGAAACATGGTATAAAAGTGTTTCCATCTAGTAGCGTGATTTAATTTGATATGTGATATGTCAAGTGTCATGTTTTCATTATTTTCAAAAAGTGTTTGTGCTAAAAAAGTGAATGTTAAAGTGATTAAATATCAACAAACTCTTGTTAGCCAACATTTGGACATAGTGAATAAATTTTAATTTGTGTGTAATAAAAGTAGAAGAAATCGACAGTCAAAAATTTGTCAATTTTGACGCCTGTTGAATAGTGGTGAATAACTTTTTGGGGATGCCACAACGAATTTAGTAGATTTTGATTGAGATTCTCTCGAAATCTCAAGATTTCAAAATCGGCTATTTGTATGGGAAATCTAATAGATTGTCATGTGGATTTCGCGAAATCTCACAAAATCCCGAGATTTTGGGGAGATGAAAACATGGCATTACATGTAAAACCGCTGATCTGGTCACAAACCCCGGTGAAAAAAACGCAGCTATTAAAATTCTTGAATACATAATATTAATTTTGCTTAGAAAATACTGTGTCTGGGAAAGTGCAAAGTTCGTTTCTGTTGCAGAAAAAGGTAGCAATATTCACTCTAAACTTAAAATAATAAAAGAATAAGTTTAAATTTTATTCATGTAAATTTGCATCCAACCCGAGATATACAATTTTGACATCGAGGTGATTCAGTTGGGGCGAAATATTTCACTTTTTAAAACATAATTTCTTTCTTTACAAAAGTGCTTCCTAAATTCATAAATGAAAATTCTCCTAAATTCTGAGTTCTGATTCCAAGTCGAGGTTCTCCCGACCCTTCCCAGAATTTGATTCGCACTCTCGATGCCGGCAGCCAAAAGGCACGACGACGCATATGCGGTACACCACAACGCATGAGCCCAGCAGAATAACATTGCGCGCCTAACTTCTCTGCGTTGCTTGCCGATGCAGCATCGCAGGGTGGAGGCATCGCTGTGGAGGCATCACAAATTTTTGGTCACGATTCTCTTGTTCGAAGTGGACCATCTTTATATTTATTTGTCTATGGTGATATCCACCGAACGGTCGAATTCCTAGTGCGTGGTCCTTCCCCCACGTGATCCCTTTAATACGGTTCTCTCTTGTTCCCGTTGTCGTTGCTTTGTCACTGGAGTTGCTCTGGTATTCCTGTTTCTTCTCCCATCCATCCTTTCGGAGCCTTGTAAATGTTAAAATCCAAAGACTTGTGTTCAGCAGGCAGACTAGTACTCTGTATTTCTTTGGGAAACATGGCTGGGCATCAACTTGTACTTGCCCTTTTAGCCACGAGTCCTCAGCAAACGACCTCTCTCTTCCACTGTTCAAACGCAACTCCTGTACCACCGATTTGTACATGCATTGTAAAAGATTCATTGTAAACACGTACTATTCTGTTGAATAATCTGAATTAGAATCTGATAATCGGAACGAAAAAAAATTCTTGAGCATTTCTTTAGGGTTTTCTTTATTTTATCCTTTTTGGTGGAATTTAAAGTGTAAAAGTGGCTTTACTTTTAATTTATCTCCATATAATTAAGAAGAACAAATCAGAGAATCGTTCTTTTCGAGGATTGACAGCTTTCCATATGCCGAATCGAGTCTACGCAGGCAAAGGGAAGGAGATCGATCTCTGTATATAAACAGATTATTATAGCCGCATGAAAAACAAAAATATTGCTCCTTGGCAGAAGGATGTTATCCTTCCGTCGATATCATTTTTTTGTGAGATTCATAAAATTCTTCGGATAGTACCTTAACTGGCCTAGTGAAAAATGTTGTAAACTTTTTAAGATGTTAAAAGCGATAACAAATAGACCACATCATGGAAAAATCAATGAACATTTGCCAACAACAAAATAGACTATGCAGGAAATAAATTTTTCATGTTTGTCTGCATAATACATATATTGTAATTAGCGGAAAATCATGTTTATTGCACTTAGTTATAAGCAAATTATTATAAATAGAGATTAAGAACCTTCAATCTGTTGCGGAAAATCCATTTTAATTGCGTTGCTGATGTATTATTGTTGTTGCTGTGTGATGACTTCAAATCTTTCTCAACTATTTTCTTATATTTAAAGAAAGCAATTCACCATTCGAGCAGACATTCTGCTATTCTGCACACATTCAATTGAGTATTATAATTTGCACTGCACAAGACGCTTTAACTACTTTTCGATACCCGAGAAAGTCAAAGAAACTGTCTGCACCCCCAACAGGAAAATGAGAGCAATTCCTTTCTACCACAAAGAATCGATCTGACATCATTTGACAAGTAAAATTTATTGCTTTCGAAATTGACAACCAGAGGGACGGACTACAACCACTGACGTTTAATATAATGGACCGCTCAATCTCCTGTCTCAAGCGATGGCCGCCGCCACTAAATCCGCCAGTCCGGAAGCGGTCGTAAATTGATGAATAAGCCATGAACGGGGCCTTAAATCGCGTTTTCTCGAATTTCCCAGGCTGGGCGACGACGCGTGTATAATTTGTGCGAATTATTTTTAAGTTGCTAAATTCCTTCGGTAAGTTGAAAAATTCCAATGAGGTTTACACCTTTTATTTATTGAGCTTCCAGGTAACATGAAGATGCCAGTTATTTTTAACCGACGAAAAAACGGAGGAGGTTCTCAATTCGACTGTATGTTTTTTTTTTTTTTTTTTTTTTGTATGTCGTTACGCGATAACTCCGCCAATTATGAATTGATTTTGATGATTCTTTTTTTGTTTGGTAGGTCATAGTTTAGAGGTGGTCCCATATAAATTTTATCGAAATTGATTCAGCGCTTTTTGAGAAAATCAACATAAAACAAAATATATACACAGATAAGGTTTTGGTACTTGGTTGTACATTCGGGGTGTGTTTCTTTATTCATTCCGAATATTCGGAACACTCAATAAGCGTTTCTTTATTCATATAAAGTATTCCGAATATTCTGTTCCGCGTTCCTTTATGCTTTTGGAATATTCTGAACGCATTCTTTTTAACCAGTCTCAGGAGGTGGAATAAAAGGAATATTTCTGTGTCAGTTGTGAAAAGTAATTAAAATATTTCGCTCCAAAGCGTGACGTTATAATACTCTTCTTTACTTGATCCCAGCTCTCACAGTTATTGACTTAATTCGAAATATGCCACTAAGAATATTTAAATGTCAAAATCTTATTCCAAAGTTTCCAAGTCGTTTCTTTATTCATTCTATACCGTATATTCCTTGAAAATTCCTTTCGTTCCCTTCTCTCCATGGAATGAATAAAGAAACACACCCTATATGTCAGTGGAAATCGGGTACGTGAGCGGTCCATTATATTATACGTCAGTGACTACAACATTACGAAAATGCAAGTAACTTCATTCGAATAGTTGTTGACATTTATAAATTGGTCGCTTGTTTGGTTAGGTTATTCGGAGAATTTCTTAAGTGAAAAAAATGGCACCTACAATACAAAATGGATCTAATAATGCTGACAAAAGGCCACCCAGGCCTACAGAAAAGAGGTATAACATGATTGATATAATTAATTTGTTTATTTATTTGCTCATTCTCAGATCGGAGCTTATCACTCGCGTTAAATACTGTAACACTTTGCCCGATATCCCATTTGACTTAAAGTTTTTGATGTACCCATTTGAAACCGATCGCTTTATACAGTATAATCCGACTTCCCTTGAACGTAACTACAAATATGATGTCCTCTCTGAGCACGATTTGGGCGTGACAATTGACCTGATAAACCGCGACTTGTACCAGACGGATACCTTTGGCCAGCTGGATCCCGCCGATGAAAAATTGCTTGAAGAAGATGTGCACACGCCCCAAGATTCCCTTAGATCACGGCAGCATTCGCGAAGCGTATCATGGTTGCGCAAATCGGAGTACATCTCTACGGAACAGACAAGATTTCAGCCGCAAAATATGGAAAAAGTTGAAGCAAAAGTTGGCTACAATGTTAAAAAGAGCTTGCGTGAGGAAACTCTATATCTTGACCGCGAAGCACAAATCAAGGCAATTGAGAAAACATTTGAAGACTCGAAGAAAGAAATTACGAAGCATTACAGCAAGCCGAACGTTGTTCCAGAGGAGGTATATCCCGTCTTTCCGGACTTCAAGAACTGGAAGTATCCATGTGCACAGGTTAGTTAATTATGTATTCCCTATTAGTATTTGAATCGAGTTGAGTGAACTCCACTGTTAACAATTGTAAAAAGTTCCCACTAAAATTTAGCGTAGACATGTAATAAGTGAGAAATATCTTTCATTATCATAGGGGTGATTAAAGGCCACAATAATAAATTGCATTTACTTGACAAATTATCAAAAAACCTTCCTCCGCGTGGTCACGATAATAAAAGAATAATAATACTGCAAAGTTTCATCCGAATTTAAGTAGCAAAAGTTGTAAAATGATTGATTAAATTGATAAATTGCAACGAAATAATACATTATATCATGATGTGATCGATGGTGGTCGACCGGACGTTCTAACGAAAAAAAATTGCCAAGCAAGAGTTACGGAAGGATATAGGTCCGCTTGAACAGAAGGAAAAATGCAGGCGTAGCTACAAATTATAGAAATACGTTAAAATTAATGAGCCCACCATTCTATTACAAATAATTTCACTAGAACTTACTGTTTTTATATTATGCTTATGATATTATTATTTTTTTTGCTAGGTTATCTTTGATAGTGATCCAGCTCCAGTTGGAAAGAATGTACCAGCTCAGTTAGAGGAAATGTCTCAGGCTATGATTCGAGGTGTGATGGACGAGAGTGGTGAGCAGTTTGTTGCCTACTTCTTGCCAACAGAGGACACACTTGAGAAACGACGCAAGGACTTCGCCAACAACACCCTTTATGAGGATGACCAAGAATATGAGTATAAGATTGCTCGGGAGTATAACTGGAATGTAAAGAGCAAAGCCTCGAAGGGCTACGAAGAGAATTATTTCTTTGTGGTTCGCCCAGATGGGGTATTTTACGATGAATTAGAAACCCGGGTACGGCTTAGTAAACGTAGACAAAAGATTGGACAACAGCCAAACAACACCAAGTTGATTGTTAAGCACCGTCCATTGGATGCAAACGAGCATCGAATGCAACGTTACCGAGAAAAGCAGCTTGAGGCTCCTGGTGATGAGGATGAAGAAGATGATGTGGAAGTTGATCATGAAGAGGATGATACTGAAGAAAAGAATAATGGCAACGAAGAGAAAAGCGTTGAAGAGTTAGAAAAAGACAGAGATCGAGAGTTACGCTCTCGGTCACAGTCTGAGGTTAAATCACGATCTAGATCAAGATCAGGTTCACGATCTGTTTCCCGTTCACGATCTCCCTCTGTATCAAACTCACCTTCTTGTTCCAAATCTTTTCCGCGCAGCGGATCGCCGCGTTCAAAATCGCGATCAGTTACACCAACTAAATCCCCATCATCACCAGCATCACGTACACCATCTAAATCCCCATCAAGAAGCCGATCTGTATCTAGGACTCCAACTCGATCACGAAGCCGATCTCATACTCCTAAGAGTCGAACCCCTTCGAGATCTAAATCAAGGTCAAAATCACCAAGCCGATCTCCATCTGGGTCAGCTTCAAAAACACCGTCACCATCGCGTTCTCGATCCCATTCTCGTTCTAAGTCTCGGTCTAAATCTCGGTCTAAGTCTCGGTCTAAATCTCGGTCGAAGTCTCGGTCTAAATCTCGGTCGAAGTCTCGGTCTAGAACGCCCTCAGGTTCCAGATCGCGTTCAGTCTCTAAATCTCCTCATTCGAGATCACCGAGCGCTACTCCAAGTGGAAGTGGTTCAGCTAGCGGATCTGAATAGTTGAACATTGTTCAAATCTTTAATGGAATTTAATAAAAATTATAAAATTATTTCTATGTTTATGTTACATTATACACCCAAAAACCTCCAAGAACAAATTCCAGTGATAACTTAGGTTTAACATTTTCAGACACCAACTTGGTTGTAGTTTTATTGCAGCCTACATTCCCTTATGTAAAATTCTTTTAGACTCATGTATCGTATTTCTTAAATTATACGTCAAAGATTGCCGAAATTAGGTTGTATATATAAAGAAAACGACTGATTCTTTAAAAAAAAAGAAATTCGTAGACAACTTTCATAATCTCGTATCAACCTCGCGATCAATAGATCAGCCAAAATTTCGGGTATATTCTTATTTTTGAAAATATTATAAGGTGAAGAGCGCTAAATTTAATATGTATAGGAATTAAGAAGCGAAGATCTTTAAAATGACAAAACTTTATTAAATAAGAGACAATATATGAAAATTATAAATAAATTGTACGCAAAATGATCGGTAGAGATTACCATTTGAAGAAATCATCAGTATCGAAATCGTCAGCCGGCAAGTCTGGAACTTAAGCAAAGTAAGAAGTTTATTAGAATTAGTGCATATTAGGGTATATTTCAGGATTATAGAATACTTACTGCTTGGCGGAGAAAGTTGGGATGGCTCTACTACACACAACTCAGTCAGAATATCATTTAGATGATCAGAAGACTTATATTTGTCCAACATTTCTTTACCAGGCCCTGCAATTAAATTTATTTTAGCTTTGCGCACATCTTATATATTATTAAAACTATCATACTTTTATAATGTATTTGCGAAAGTTCTTTCTCCAACTTCTTCCATTCATCTTCTTTTTGCTTCTTTTCATGTTCGATCCCTCGCTGCAATTTGGCCTTAAAATCGAACACACTCATTAAAGAATCCTCAAGCCAAGCGGAATCCAGATCTAAAACAGCTATTTATCAGTTTGGTCTCCTATTGGAATATATGTAAAATTACCCACCTTCGGGAGTCTCATTCTTTGCAGCTAGTTTTTGAACCGGTGGTGGGGCTTTCGTTAATTTCTTGGTTACAAATGGCGATTGAACGCAGGCCTGTCGCTTGAGGGGGCCCTTCAAAGGAGTATTGTGCAAGACATTTTGAAGATCACCAAAAGCTTGTTTTGGTCTCAAATGCATCCTTCCAAATTCCGCATTATTTTTGCTCGCGTGCGCTAAAAGTTATAGTTTAGGAATTTTTCTTACGACCTCTCATAAAAACAATTTACCTCGCTGAAAATTTTCGCGATCATTCTGTGGAGTCTGCACAGTATTAAATAAATATTTCCCTGACGAAGACATCTTCGGATCGAGTTAAGATTCCAAATAAAAACTATTTGCTCACTATACGTTCATAAAATTCTCTTTAACGGGAATGAATCTTCGCGGGCTTTTGCTTTGTTCTGAATTAAATTAAAATTAAAAAAACAACGGTTGCTCAGCTGTCAGAATTCTTCTTCTTTCTTATGGCTGCGTTTGTATGAAGCATTAAAGTTGAGGCATGAACGATACCACTGACATATAACAATTAATTAAGTAAATCTGACTTTGTTAAAGGATTCTGTAAGTTATTCTGTCGAATAAAAAAAAATCTGAATCTGAATCTGCAATATTAATAATGGATTGCTCAATTTGCATTAGGCGAAATGAGAGGCAAATTTAAAATGTCTAGTGCACTTTTTTTTTCCGATGGAATACATGTATTTACGATTGTAAATGAAGTCAATTAAGACAAAAATTTGATCACATCTAAATAATGTAAACAAAAATTAATCCTGGCGACTAATCCTCTAAGGCTCTAATAGGCACATACATATTCCTAGACGGAATTTTGATAACTTGTTATTTGAGAAGAATTAAATATAATTAGGAAGATATTGAAATCTACGCATTCTCCAATTTCCATTTCATAAATTTATAAATCCTCCAAAAGAACTGTCACTTTTTCTTCAAGGAATTTGTGTTCGGACACTTAATTCCTTGAAGGAAATTTAACTTTTGGGTGTACATCGCTAACTGCTTGTGAAATTAGAACTACGTTTTTTTGTTTTTTTTGGCCGATTCCTTGCGAACAGCACACTTTAAAAACTGGGACGGAATAAAATTCTTTGAGCATTCTTGAGCCTATTATTTTACATGTGTTTTGTATGGGCCAAGAAGTTTCTTGGCAACACCGGGCTTTATGGCATTATTTATTCATCCGTCAAGTTATTTTTTTTATAATAAACTTGAAAAAATAATATATTGTTTCCTTCGAAATTCCATCTGAAGCAGGGTGCCGGAACTCGAAGGGAAAATTAAATAATTCTAATTATAAAATAATGTCGACTTGTTTAACAAAAAATCGACCTTTAGCCCCTCTTTTTTTGTCATTTATAGATGGGTGAAAAGAAAAGATGAAAATGTGAATCCATATAAATAATCCCAGTTCCGGCCATAAATGGAGGTATGTACATATGTATAAGGAAGAGAATAAGCGTTTATTCATTTAAAAATTTCAAAAATCAAGTTCCTTTAAACGTAAGTGGGTATCAAAACACCGTTTGCTAACTTCTAGAAATATGATTTATATCGCTAAACAACAGAAGTCAAAACTGATAATTAATTAGAGCACTTTTGGGGGCAAATTTAATTGCAAACAGAACCCGAATAAATTCGCACATTACACAAAAATCAGCAGTAATATTTGCAAAATGAAATACTAAAAGACCAATTCACATCATTTAAGGAAAAAAATTCTACCAAAAACTAAAGAAATTGTGTGAAATTCCGATGTATCTCAAATTCGGGTAGTTGCATTTTGAACTCCTTAAAGAACATAATAAGTAAAATAAACTATTTAATAATTTTCGGTTTGAATTTAGAACATTAAAATTGAGAAATGATCCAAAAATGCATTTAAAAAAAATGCAGAATCAGAACGATTACAATTTATTTAATTTTTTACAAGCTATTATTTAACTTCACCCGTTTATTTGTCATGAAATTTATAAATTAATTTTGAGCCACTTTCCGGTACCATACCTTATTGTTATTGTACCATTTAGCTTATCGAATAATGGAGATGGGAGATGATCACATTTTGTTTTTTTAAAAACTCTTTTTAAAGCAGATAATCCGAACTTAAAAATAATGACACGAAACAAATTAATAATATATATGTGAAGGTAAATTTAGTTTAAAGAAGCAATATCTAAAAATATCAAGAGCACACAGTTTCAAGATCAAGTCTTAATTAATTCTCATGCATAACAAGCGATGCGGGTATAATCGCTTTTAAAAATTTCAAAAAGAGTTTACGCCCTGCTGATTGCTCTTGTTTAGCGGAAACAAGTGCATTACGGTAATTTTTCACGTTATCGCCATGAACGGGGGAGTTATGGGTAATTTTCCGATAGAGAGACGCTTCCATTAGCTTAACGAACCTAAACTAGTTAGGAGGCATATGCAAAAAATAAAAATATTGATAATATAAAAAGAGTGACAAAAATTTTGAGCACCTGTTCAATCGTTACACGCTCATTTCAATTTACTTTCAATTACATGAAACGCTGACGTAGTTAATCCATGTAGAGATAATCCGAAGTGCAGTCCATTAAAAGTGATTACATTAGGGCTGATAACGCAGTCTGGGTGGCGCACAGGGTTTGTATATAAGCAGATCTCGAGGCACGCCTCTGCGGTTCGATCGACAAACGAAACGATCTTTTCGAAATTGTAAATTAAGAAACGAAATTTTTAAATATCTACGAATGGCGTGCTATCTTGTTTTGGTATTTGGGTTAATCCTAACTCTATCCCTTCCTTCCACGCACGGGGAGGAGGAGGCCAGATCAACTCCTGCTCCAGAAGAGTCTACGCCTCCAAATCTTGGTGCTGGCACTTATTTTCCTAAACCCAACGAGGCATTACCAAAAATTTGTAAACGAACCAAAAGTGAGTGAAATATTATTATAATTAAAACGGAAATTACTTTGCAGTACGTTACTTCAACAAAGCCTTGCTTGTCTACCGGAGACGGCCGTGTATTAATTTGGGAGACGAGGGATGCGTGAATGGTTACATTCCCGGGGCAGGATCCGATGGAGGCTACTTGAATGGTGGGCAAAATCCAGGAAAATGAACATCTATTTAGTTCAAATGTGAATGACGAAAACTTAAATAAATTGAAATTTTAAACAAATGTATTTGATCTAACTAAGTTTGCTAACAAGCGCACCACTTATTTACCTAAGTTGTTCTAAAAAGGGTAAAGGGAAAATTCGAAAACAAATATACTAAATTATAGTTTAGAAGACCAGAAATAAATATTTAAATTTCGTTTCCTATATCACCCTACGTTTTGAAGAGTTAAAAGTTGTAAAGTACAAGTGTTAATCACCATGCAACTTTGAAAGGTAAGAATTAAATTAACTTAATCCTTCGATGATTTTTATCTTATAAATGTTTATTACTCTTTTATCTCTTCCTTATAAGTGTTTGATAAAAATTGGTACTTTTGGTGGAGAGAGAGATACATATAATTTAATAAGGAATAAATTTTGTAAAAATTTAAATAAAAAAATTAAATAGCTCGACTATTTAGAAAAATATGCATAAATTATCGGTGTAAAATATTTTCAATCCTTATTACAGTCGTTGAATAAGTTATAGAAGGCTTCGAGGGCTCTTTAAAATTCATGTTATCAAACAATAACATGCAACTGGTTACGAGCATTTACATTTTAAAAGTTGAGAAGAAATAGCTGATTTGTGTGTCTCCATTGTAATTTGAACGAAGATAGTAAATGACATGAAAATTTCAATTGGGTGGGTGGTTATCTTTTATTTTATTTAATTGAATACATATATAATACTATCCTCCTATCCTCTATTGCGAGGATTCACTACATTCTAAATTTTTTTGGTATTCGGCTATCTTGCCAATTTTCTATTTCCGACCGTGCACACAATGAATTTCCAGAATTATTCGAAGGCCTAGGAAATAAAACAAAACACTTACTTTAAAATTTAAATATGAGTAAATTGTTCTTACCAAAATCTGTTTTACAAATTGTTGTTTTGATTGGATATATCATGTTTTTTCAACCACTAACGAAAGGATTTTTTGCTGTGAAAGATCCCTGTGGTTTCGGTTTATTAGCTGATTTCGAAATGTATTTTTTTATCTGAAATTTTGTCAAATGATCTGAAAATAAAAATAAATAAAAAATTATGTAATTACTTTGCAGTGAAATGATGTCAAATTGAATGTATGTACATTGTACCATTGTACATAGATGAAAAAATTCTGACCTAAAAAAATATTGAATGAGCCCTAAGCCCAGAATTGAGACAATTATAATTCAGTACGGACAATTTTTACAACTTAATTTGAATTTTCATACAATGAATTTTAAACAAATGGCAATTTTTGCCTGTTTTATATTAATTGCTTTTAATTTGTAATCATAAAAATATTTCTGATCTTACCTTTTAGTAGACTCTTTCGAAAAATATTCCTGTAAAGTCATTTGCACCGCACGTTGGAGCGTTATTGGTATAGTATGCGTCTTTCTAGGATTTCCTCCGATGGAACCTTTCCGGTGGAATACTACCAGCGGATTTTGAAGATGAGGCCCTTCCAAGCGAACAGGGAGCCTCTCCTTTTTCGAACTTTCGGATTATTTCTCTCACACTGCAACTCGGTGGCTTGCATATGAAGTCACCGAAGTTGTTACCTGGCCCATCATCGACAACTCGGTACTCGCATTCTATTCCTTTAGTTCGCTCCATTGTATTTTTTTAAAATATTGTATTTTTATTACATATATATAAAATTTTATTCAAATAATCACTGGAGATTTTCTAATATACATATATGTATATGAAACAAATAAATTTTACTGAAAAGTTATAACTGAAACCAATATGTGATTTTGTTTTCCAAAGATATTTAGATTATAATTTTTAATTTTCATTGCTAACTTTGTTTTTTTGCAAATTTTCTACAGTGTAGAGTATTTAAAGTGGATCGATCAGAGACTAAAAATAAGACAATTATTGACTGATTCTATATGTACCTATAAATATTTTCGAGTTGTATTACAAAAAAAAAAGAGAAAAAGTAAAAATCCCTGAAATCTCATAAGAAAATTGTATGGTTTACCTAGGAGCATGTTTCAAATTTAGACTTGGTGTTTTTGACTCATATTTGTTTGCTTGAAAATTTTAAATTAAAAAAAATTTTCTTTTCGTAAAAAAAAGGGGAAAATAAATTAATTTTCTGTTTTTTTCGATGTGATTAAAATACAGCTTGAATCGTGGTAGGTAGGTCATTTTATTGTATTGAATATAAAATACTTGCTAACTATATGTCTACATCCTCTGTTGGAGCTCTGATAAAATTTCCCTAGATGCTTCTTTTTGTATTCGGCTATCTTGCCAATTTTCTATTTTCGACCGTCCAGTATCAAAATGAATTTTCAGAATTATTCGAAGGCCTAGGAAATAAAACAAAACATTTACTTTAAATATAAATAATTTGTTCTTACCAAAATCTGTTTTACAAATTGTTGTTTTGCTTGGATATATTATGTTTTCTGAACCACAACGAAAGGATATTTTGCTGTGAACAACTTTGGTGCCTATATCCTGTTTTAATTTGAGTCCTGAAGTCCGGGTTAATAATAATTCCGTACATTCAGTGTGTTTATGCTGTGGGGTCTTTTAATAATAGTGTGACATTGATTTCGTAATAGCAAAAATTATTAATAATTTCCAAACGTCCATGAAAAGCACGTTCTTGTTCCTCATCATGATTTTTGTATGGGTTACTTACCATCAAAAAATACATTATAGTAATAAACTTTAATAATTTGATTTCGCCATTAAATAAAATAGTTAAGAAACTTGTCATTGCTTTATTCCTCCAGAAATAAATTTTGTTTCAGTGGCCTAGGAACTGAGTTATTTTTCGAAAATCTAGGCCATCACTTAATTGTAGATTCAGGTGAACTAGAACGACACGATGAAAATGAATGATATACGAATACAACTAAATTTGTGTCAAGCCAAAATTTATGCCCATTTAGAGTTCCACGCTGCAAACCCCTGTTTACCTTACAGGTGAGTGTTTTCCAATTATTAACAGCTCTACAGTGGAAAATGTACAGGTTGACCAGACTGCCCGGACGTGTCATGGGCTAGTCGGCACGGTTCATACGAAGACATGCAAATTCGAGTCTGTATGGATTTTTTTTTTTAAAGAATTACCAAGTTCATAGTACTTTCCAATCAAGAGGTTTAGAAACTTTTGTAATTTTTATATTTTCCGAAAAATTTTAACATTACGTACATATGTATGTGGAGGAAGATTACTGCATTTCTCCAGTTTTCTTCGTCAAATATGTTCAATTAAAAATAAATTACGCTATAGTAATAAATATTGGCCTATACGATTAGTAATACTAAAAAATTGCTAGACATGAAAAGTCTACTGTTGGTACTAGTGGTGATCAAAGTTTTCCAGTCATTATTCATTTCCAACTCAAAAGTATTGTTTTGTTTTTCGAAAGTACATATATGTAAATGTTTTATCCTTTTTGGTAGTTTCTAGACCAGAAAAGGCTTGATGGATTTTAGTGAATAATGTATGATTGAAATTTTCATAATGCCAGGAGTTTTACGATAACTTATATTAAACTTTAATATCTATACATATTTGCTATTGATTCCAGATATCAACACTAATTGTAATTCTTGGGTTATTTACAATTACACGCAAAAGGGTTTTGTGATTGTTGTTAATTTATTTGTTTTGAAATAAAATTACTCCAAATTAAAAAAAAAACACATCTGATATTTGTTTTCAATATTTCGAATTAAAAGACCTAGGGATGTATCTATCATTAAATATGTACCTATATGAATGTTGGTAGATGGCATTATAGACTTATTAAACAATTAATGTATGTTGGCTTTAAAACTATTATTTCACTTATAAGTATGTAACTAATTCAAAATCTTTTGAGTTCGGTTAGCATGTATGTACATATGTACGTGCAGACTTTCGTGGAATATGTATTATATGTTTTAACACTTTTTGTAATAAAATGGTCGATGGACTACTTTTCGTCATAGCTGGTCCTATTCGTTTTTATTTAAAAATAGGGCTTTTTGGATTGTGGATTTGAATTTATTGTTGAAATTTTATTCAATTCTGCTGTTTTGTCATTTTACGACTTATTTTTTAGCTAACATTTTGGTGAAAAACTTGTTTAATGAGTTCACAAAAGCCTTGTTCTTTTTTTTAGTGACTAAACATAAGGAGGTTGAGCGTAAAGTTAGTAGCGTACCTACCTCACCGAATGCTGTGGAATTAAAGCCATACATACATACATTGAAAATAAATTTTAATTACAGTCTCAGCTTCATACTTGTAAAATTTACAAGAAAAACATTTTTTCGACAAAAACCACCAAATCAAACATGAAGAGGTTTTACTATTTCACTTTGCCATGAAAACGCTATACAAATAATATTGCATGCAAATATCTCAAAATGGGATAGCTATGGGTGGTATTTTATAGCTCCTTTACTGACTACATAGGTGCAACTGCAGCTAGTGACCAGTGGTCACTGGACAGTGCATAAGCTACGTTCTAAGAGTCTTTAAAGGAATGTATGTGGAATTTATAAGTTTTATACAATTTGACTCAATCACGCGACTCTTCTGATAAAGTCACTCGTTTTAAGTGCTTTCAACGAACATGCGCTTTGGCAGCACTCATTTGGTCCATTTTTCGCAGCATTCGCTTCTCTGTATCCTTCGGATGGTCCTCTGCAAAATTGTTCAGTAGTGTGAATGTCGGCCACTCGCTAGATTTTATTTTTATACCAAATATTACCGGATCATGTAATTTTATTGGAAGTTTTGACATCTATAGAAAAAGTGAAGAACAATAATATTACCTCTTGGTTTTGGTTTAAGTATACGGGAGTGAATCGAAAATAAACCAGAGCCATGCGGGGCGAAGAAACCTACAGGAGAGTTACACGCGAAAAATTAGTTATTCGTGGAAATACGGCCATTCGCACCGTGGACTCGACCACATCGTTTCTCCCAATTGTTGAAAGGTTCGTGATGTTTTGATACTTTTTTATTTGCGTCTCAAATGCGACAAGAATCTTACATTATAGATGATATACATATATACGCACATACATATACTATATATTTACCTAGCTGAAAACATCACACCTTCAAACTTATTTAAGGGGCTATAATATACAAATGATGGTACTTGAAATTAAATGAATCTCTTTAGTTTTCTTTATACTATAATGTGGATAGAGACACTTAAGGCACGTTCAGGTTAAAATTTCTACTATGGCATGGAAATAATTTTCTGTAGCCTACTGATCCTATTTTAATGAATGCTGCGTTTTATATTCGTGGATAATTATTATTTTATTCAGGCCGCTAAGTTATTCCTGCAAGTAAGAAAGTCCTTTAAAAATGTCTGTACATGTGGGACCTACATTATTTACTATCTATTAACTATATTTACCTATTTGGATATAAATAAGTATATACAATACATATTTATATAAATTAAACTAACTTATTATTTTATGGAAAATCTGAAATTGCAATAAAAAATGAGGATTTCCACCCTTTTCTAATTTTAGTACACGCAGTATCTCCTCTGAATATACATATGTAAAGCTTAGAGAAAACCGAAACATAATGGACACTACTTACATTCTAAGGATTATTAGTAATAAAATCTAGTAGAATTTCATGAAACAAGTCAAAATACTTTTATTCATATTTTAGAGAGCAATATGGATATAACGTCGAAAACAATACATAATTACGAACCATTTAAAACAAAAAAAATTTTCTGTTTCAATTTTTTTCAAAGACTTGTAATTTTATTATTTGTAGGCTATCGTAGTCGGTAAATTACATGTTTATCTTAATTCAAAAAAGAAGTTGAAAACAGCAAAACCAACATAATTTTATTTACAGCATAAAACCCAGACGATGTACTGAACCTCAAACGATTTCATTCAAACATTGCGGCATGCTCTATCATCCAATAAGCAATTTATTTTATTTTACTTTTCTTTTCAAGAGGTGGTACCAATTACTTTCTCTAAGAGGTGTTTATTGAATTGCTTGAACATATTCAGCAGACTGAATTTTAATTAAAATAGCTTGTTTTCAATCATCCATGTGCTTTGGTAAGGATCCTTCCCGTTCGAATGCCTTGATTCTTGATTCCCTTATTCGTAAACATAAATATGCACGCAATAGAATCCTATTCTTTTTATATATGTTATCCATACATACGCTAGAAGACAGTAGACAGTCCAATCTCAATGTAAGAGCTTTCGGCTTTGATAAAAGCAACCACATTTTTATATGCATACATACACACATACATACATACACACATACATACATATAGATATGCGCTCATAGCTCAGGGTTTGTTTTCGTTGATTGGAACTGAAGAGCTTCTAGATTGAATCTGAATCGAGCACAATTGTCAGATAATACTAATATCTCAGGATAGTTTTATTTTAACGAGTTGTATACATATATGTACATAGCTCAGAGAATTTCTGTCATTCATTTTAACATACAAAAATCAAGATGTATTGCTGTAGAGACGAAAAAATTTCATTCAACAATTCAATAGAAATGTTATTTTTAGAGTTCCTGAATTGTGGTGCTCTTTTAAATTTGGATTTGAATAGACATTGTAATTGATAAGCCAATCTATAAAAATGAAAAAAAACTTTAAACATTTTCCTTACATAAACAAATAATATAACATTTTATACTTATGTTAAAAGTACATAAGTATAGTTAAATTGTTTTTTTTTTTAATTTGTTTAATGATAACTGATTAATTACTAACATGAAATTCGCTTGTTTTAATACATATATTAAGTCGCGTCGCACTTTTGAAAAAGGATATGGTGAAAACTAAAACATTATGAGCATATTTAAAAATTGAAAAGAATCAATGTAAAGTGAAAAGTACTCATAACATGGTCCGAATGAAAGCTTAAATCCTTTTTTAGATATATGAAGTACCACAATTTCATGCTTTACTAAGCATATGTATGTTATGTACTAAGCGTTCGCGACTTGTGATTCTCATTTACTATCAATTACATCAAGTAATTGGTTAATGGAGAAAAGTGAAGTACATTGAGAGTTTCCGAAAATTTTAAAGACTAGTATTTTAGAATAATAGCTAAAGTTTAAGACTTTTATTTGAGCTAATGTACATACATTACGTTCCCACGAAAATTCGTTATTTTTTAACGAAATTTAAATATTTTCAAAACACGGTATATTTTACATTCTTCAAAACCAATTTTACTTATTTGATTTATCAATGCTGACAAGCATTGCAAATTTTCTTTAAAGTTCTTTATTTCCAGGAATCTGTCAATGATTTTGTTTGAAAAGTTCGCACATACCTTAACATTTTATGTGGGCGGCAATTGACCCGTTGGAATATTAGCATACCCTCATGGATAAATGGCAGCATATATTCTATGATAAAATATCAATGCATCTTTTTACTTTTATGCTACTTTTCTGAGTTACATACCGTAACTGTTTTTTCCCATGATCCCTAAGTAATAACTGTAACTTTCTGCATAGTAACAAATAATTTCAATAGCAAATTTCAAATTGGGTTATGCTTATAAGACCTTACCTTATTATAAAAAGTGATTCGTAGAGTGTTTTTAGGTGGTCTTAAAATTTTACGCTTATTTGTATTAAAAATTGCATTTTTTAATTGAATTTATAATAACATTTTTAAAAGAGTTTCTTTGTTGTTTTAAAGTGTTATGTATATGAATACGTTTTTTAAATAAAAATTTGATAATCTTAAACTATAGTTAAAAATACGTTTGAATTAGACCCATAGGTTTATGATTATTTATAAAAAAAACACCCATAGTAACTGATTTTTTAAGTTAAGTTACTACTTTGTGAAAGATAACACAAAACCTTTGCAATATATTTGTTAACGGATAAAATAGTTTTAAAAAATGCCTTGCTAAAGAAATGGAAAATAGTGTTGCAAATTGAACCAAACTTTTCTTCACAGATAATAAATTTTATGAAGTCATGGTTTGCATGTATTTATATAAATCGTTTTTTATGGATTAGTAAAGTATGGACCGTTAACTACAGGTTATTGTGAAAATAGAAGATAACAAGAGTAAATTAAAAATGTATGGACTTTCTCCGTTTTACTTGAAATAACTTTTTTGCATTTTTGCGGGACCAAGACCGATTTTGTTAACTTGATAATTACGATTTTGTAGATTATAAAAAGTTGAGAAATACTAATTTAAAAACAATATATTGTATACAAATACAGATTTATACAGGTATAAATGATTTTTCGTTTTCTTGATGAAACATGCGACCTCTTATAATGAACGGAAATAAGAAAAAAAAAAACCGTACAAAAGTAACCTCATTCAACCCCGATTTACCTAAAATGCCTACAACGACCTGTCGTGCCAAATAATGCTAATGTTTCTTCATGACCCCCCCCACACCACTATACATAATTTCAGAGGATTTTTCTTCACCTTTACCCTTTACCTCCTTTAAACCAAAACGGAGACGAATGTCCCCATGGGGATATGAAACTTACGCTAATTTCGACTTCTAATTCGAAACGCTTCGCTCACGTACATTGACCACTAAAAAACTGCCCATCGAAACACGGCCAACCTATAACCCCCCCTCGCAGCCTGTTATGAATAATTTTCTTCTGGCTCACAAATAGTTCCCATTTCCTCTACGCGCCCGCCACGGTGGCCCCAAGTCGGCAAAGGGCATCACTTTTTCCAGCCGCTGACCAGTGGTCAGTTGGTAATCGACTGCCACCTAGAATGGACGCGAAATGACTTAAACCGGGGCCGCTAGTGCTGTGCTAATTTTGCTCAAAACGCGTTCTATTTTCTTTGAACATTTTTGTAATAAATTGTGTTAAGTGCTTATTGCAAGACTGAGGGAGGCCTGACAAAGGAAAAATTGTTTGTTTTAAATTTTTTTTTGTTTTAATGTGAAGATGTTTACTTCAAATCAGCAACATTGGTATGGTGGTGGCGCAAATAACCACACAAACAATAATGGCCATGGTTTGTTCCGAAACTCCAGAGGAGTTTCAAACTCTAATCCATCACTGGATCGACAGTCTGACGTGCATGTGGAGTATGAGGTTGCGGTTCCAATAGTGCCATCCTTCAGACATACGCCATACCATTCTCTATGGGATCTCCATCAATGGTAGGTAAACCGCAACTGAATAGTGTTCAACTATATGTTTTGGATTTTATTTTCTATGTATTCCATTTCAATAGAAGTTAGTTTGAAGGACAAACCAGTAATTACAGTCGGTGTTGATTTGACTAATCGAATAGAAATAGCGTAATAATACTTTAGGTATTTAGGATAAAGATAGTAGAGGCAGGATTAATTTAAGTATATATGTACATAGTAAATAAAAGAAAATATTTGTGTAGTCGTATAGAGCCACAAAGCTTATTTCCAACGATATATCTACATATACCTTTATAACAATACAAAACCGTAATTTGCAATTCAAAAAGTGTAGTCTGACATCGAAAATAAAATCCGCTCGCTCATTTATAGTATTATTATTAATATCATAAATTATGTATTATAATCAATGCAAGGTTGAGTTTGTCTGCTTATTAGTTATTTCACAAAGAAATAAAAACTCCCATATCATATCAAGAACAGTAAATAAATAGTTTGTTTAAGAATTGTTAATTTCTACAATACTTGCCACTTATTATTATTATTGAATGTTTTAATATTTTTATATCAAAGCTAATCATAGTGCAACTTAAATACAAGACAATTAATTTTTAGAGTTATCTGAAATGTAACCATATGTAGTTTTCTTTCATTAAAATAATAATTGTGAAATTGACGAAATAGGTTCAAAAATCTTGTAGCCTATAGTCCATGGGGCGAGAGGAGAATAAAATAAAACTAGTTAAATAATAAAATAAGACAAGAATTCTTTATCTCCTTTTTTATGTTATTTTTTTATAATATTATTATATGAGTACATCAGAACCAGATTAAACTTTATGTGAACGTGACGGTTACACGCGTCCGAATATGATTCAAAAATACAATTTTACCTGTGGCGCGCTAACCAACATTTAATTTGTTTTGTTCAGGCCCTGTTCTTCAAGGTAAATAATTTCTAAACAGGAATCCGCCCCAAAAGTGAATTATAACTTTGACAAATTATGAACAGTTTTAACGATTTATTATGTCTCATAATGTCTCTATTTTTGCGCAGTGAGATGATTGTCGAAATCTTGCACGCATTAAAGAAACCCCAGAGCCAATAGTAAGATTAAAAAAAAAAACGAAAAGAAATAAGACACAAGAAATAAAGAAGAAGCTATGTAAAACATAAGGACCAATCCTATATTAGAGCCACAATAAAGGCTATTAGGGAGTTTCGATATTTCCTCTATACGACCATAGTTTGGCCAATTATAGACTTGGGCAGCAAGATACTCGCAATTCGACAGGAGCGTTGTCAACTGGAGAATATCATTAAAACTTACTTACAATCAAGAACGTAGTTCTGAAGATTTGGTAAAGAGATTTCAGATTAGCAAAGGATCGAAACTTTTCAAATTTCCAAAAGGTTGAAGTAAAGCAATAACATTTTAAAACACTGGTCTAGATCTATAACATATTTTTTGGGTGGTGGGCGTTGATTTTTATTTACTTTAGTTTTGGAGAGTTCCACTTTAAGAACATCGAACTTCAAATATCGAAAATTCTTATCAGAAAAAGGAAGGGTTTACTTAAAGGGGAATTTCGTGTAAGGCAATTTATATACATACATAATTGTTTTTTTTTTTAGTATAAAGGTCTTAAATGTGTGAAAATAAATATGTATATTTTTTTCTAAAATTTCCAAAAACAAAAATGACGGAGATATAGCGTTGTTGCGGAAGGTGTGCACTTTAGTCCTTCTTTTCTGCAAGAGCAAGATTATAGATATTTTATTTTGGACAAAAAATCAACTGGTTTACACAGTATTGTAAAAAAATTTAGGATTATTCCAGTTCTTCGGGTACTTTTATTATAGTTTTCTGAAGCATGTGTTTGTTATGTTAGACAGAAGGGAGGAAATCAATGGAAAAGGATACTTTGAGGATTATTTTAGCCCTGCCTCGATTTTCCTCTTCTGTCGAACCTAGAAAAAGTATGGTTCAGAAATTAAAAGTTCCCGAAATATTGAAGTGGTCCTAAAAATTTTCACATTACTATACATAAAGTAATTCAGACAGTGTTGCGGATTTCGAAGGTTTCGGCTGTACAAATCTAATAGTAGTAATATTGCTATGTATGAGCCAATAATGTCTGAAAAAGGAGATGTTACATACATGTACATAATTGAAGTTTATGGAACTCACAGCCAAGCAGGACCGTCAACAAGTTGTTAATGTTAAATAATTAAAAATAAATACATATATTGCTCGTATAAAGAAGGCTATTATGATCTAAAGTTTTAAACTGCTGTATTCTGTATAAAATTGATAATAACTATTCCCCACGAAAAATAAAGCGGAAACGGAATATATTCTGCAAAACCCATTTTCAGTCCCCTAAATAACAAGATGACGACTTGCAGCTATGTTTCTTAATTGGGAGTGCCATTTTTTTAACATAAGTTAAGTTAAATCACATCAAATGTTTTAAATACTTTTACTAAAGTACTTAGTAAGTAAATAACCATAAAGGATTGATTTTTTGCTTAATATTTGAAAAACTTATAGCTATGATTGAAATTGAAATATAAAAAACCAAATAACTCTTTCATGGAGAGAAAGTGGTAAAAAGCGCCACTTCGCTTCAGGACACATAACACTGATGGAGATCAATGTCTCTGCATTGAACCAGAAAAAGCATCTGTTAAATTATTGTCATAACGAACAGTGGACTTACAATGTAAGTGACTTAACAGTCTAAGAAAAAATTATAAAAAAATGTTTGTAAACATGAGCTGCCCGTAAAACGAATTTCTGAAATGACCCTGAGTAAAACTGCTTGTCCGAAACATATGAAAAAATATTAATTGTTTCAAGGTATTAGCAGCTAGCTGAATATTCAGCCTGGCTCAGGTTTGCAACAGAATTCAACAATGGCCTACTTTTATATAATAGTTACTAGTTAGATATAAATTTGGGTTTTCTAAAAACTGCGTGTTTATTAAGCAATCCCATAAAACGGGCTTACAATTAGCAGCAAGAAAGTTTGTACCTACATATTTTTATGAAATTCATTAAAATCCGTCCGGCTCCGAATTGAGTAGCAATAATACTCTCTTCGTTCATTAGGCACATGCTCTGAAAAGGAGTTAATAATTCCAGAATTGGACGGCACTAGGTGCCTCTTGGTCTATTGAAGCACGTTACTTCGCAATTAGTGGCACAAGCCACCCTCTTTGAAATGCCCCAAATTTATCACTGACCCAAATCTTATCAATCGTGCCCAGCACCCTCCACAGCGCGTATGTTCACATTTTTTCCTCTTACTTTCAATTTCCAAGTTTTTGGAGGCTTTGAAAAACATTTCGCGTTCATGGGAAAGTCCACTCCATCGAGGGCATTGGCCCGTCGACACTTAAAGGAGTCAACAACCCGACGGAGGTGTTGACTTACCGGAAAAATTCGATTGGAAAATTACAAAGTTCTTTCACCTGGCGAATCAAAATATATGTAAAGGCACTATGATTTGTGGGGGGGGAAAAAAAAAAGTAAAAGTGAGTATTCGTAAAGAAATATTCACCATCAAACGCTGGTCAATGCCTCACTATTCCAGGTGTTCCCCATTTTATTGATTACGAGTACTTCAGGGCTGGAGGACAATGCCCTTAACTTTGAAAACACAAAGTACCCATACGCGTGTGATGGCTAGTTTTATTAGATAACATCGTCTATACGCTGCATGTTCACAAATCGGTTAATTGCAAAAATTGCAGACAATGTTTGGATTCCAGATGTCCTCAGGGATCATGCAAACTGGCGAAACTTCCAAGGTTTAACTAATATGCATTCCTACATTCAATGAACTTTATGCATGCGATGTACATACTTTAAAACTCATATTTTTTGATTTTACTAAAATATTTGTTAATTGTAACATTCTTTTAGTGAGGGTGAGTTTGGGTGAGTCCAGGAGATATGTTACAAATTTTCTGAAATTGACGTAGTATATACTATTTTCTATTTTCTATTTGAAGTCACGAGATTTAAGTTTTCAGTTTTATTTTTTCTCTATTTCTATTAGAGGTAAACAATTTTGGTATAATTGATAAATATTGTTTATTAGTCAATTAGTTATATAATTTCGGTGTATTCTGAATTTCCTACAAAATCTATCAAAACAAATCACAAAAATTTTGAATCC
The DNA here is from genome assembly GCA_933228815.1 of Machimus atricapillus. NCBI lineage: Eukaryota > Metazoa > Arthropoda > Insecta > Diptera > Asilidae > Machimus > Machimus atricapillus. The sequence continues at coordinate 14,401,444 of OW121785.1, forward strand.
TTCTTAAAATCGATGTATTGTTTTGTTCTGAAATCTTATTGAAATTTCTTTATTTTAATTTTAGATTTTCGCAATTTATATAAATACTATAGTATATTTAAAAAATTTACATCCAATTTGTTTGTTACAGAGTAAAAAATCTATTCTTAAAAAATTTAAAGCAACTTGCCTTCGAGCGGCGTCTATCAACACTTAGAAAGGACTTTAACATCCGTTTATGCAAATTTACAGATTAATTATGAATGTGATTAGTCTTGGTATCGGAAGACGATTAATCCTACCCATGAAGTCGGAACAGATGTGCATTTCACTGAATTTTTACTAAGGAAATTTCTGCAATTTTGCATATTAAATGTGCTTTTTTACGTCTGGACAGACAGAGAACAAATAGGCAAATGTACATACAAAAATAATGACTAGTACTATTTATTATTACATAGTAATAGTAATTTACAAACTTGAGTTGCCATTACCAAACAATGCCACAAATTTTGGTAATCTCATTGTTAGGAAAATATTTAACTACATTTGTAAAGCTTCAAAATCATGTTAGTAATTTTCACTGTACTTTAAAACTTTGTAATGTTTACACTTTTTAATAGTTGGGCTTTGCCTTTCATCTAGTTTCATGCTACGTTGTTTTTATTAGTTTAGTCTTCTAGAGGATTCGATGGCACCAAGAAGAAGAAAGATAAAAAATAAACAAAAATTTAAAGAAAACAACTTCTTCTATTTTACGAAAAATTGAATCAACACTCATTAAGTTACTCAATAAGTCACTCTTTAAGTTAGAGTAATATTAGTTGCCAATAAGATAAAGTTATTTAATATGATGTTTTGAATAATTGCAGCTCATCATCCCCCAGTGGTTTATCCCATATGGCACGTATGATGGATTCCCTGATTCTCGATCAATATCCGCCGTTCACGTTCACTAAAATAACAACAACTCATCGTCCAACCCGATCGAATGGAACTGTAAAGAGGACGACATCTACTTCATTAGGGGGCTCTAATAATGCTGCCACGACAGGCTCAACAGGCAGTCTTCGCCTAAAAACTCGGATTCCAACACAAGGTGACCGAAAGCACAAAATATGTATATTTTAATTAATTTAAAAACTATTTTCTATTTCAATCTAGAAGTGCCCCCTCAGCCAAGACCGAATTTACAAAATGGAACTCAACCGACTCAAAACAACAACCCAAATCCGACTGATAACCGCTGGATATCCTCGCTAAGAAGGAGGGATCCCGAGCTTCAACCAACATTGCCTTCGATAAATAACAACCTGGGACATCACGGTAGCACTACGACCGTTGGACTTGCAACCAACGGGGAAAAAAGAGGACGCAGTACAAAAATGTCCTTAATGGCTAGAAAAAGTCGTTCGGTAGAGCGTATCCGGGCTAGAAAATTAACTAACCAACTAAAACTTAAGGAGAAAACTAAAAAAAGCTCATCTGAAGAAGCGGCCAACTCCGATGACCAGGAAGCCACATCCATTGAGGAAAATTCCACTTCACATAGCTCTCCGAAAAGTTCTCCAAATAATAAACCAAATATATTTGCGCCCTCAGGATTTGAGCCACATTTGGTCGAAACCCTGGAAAAGGACATTTTGCAGCGCCATCCTGGAATCCAGTGGTCAGATGTGGCTGGCCTGAATGAAGCAAAAGCGATTCTACAAGAGGCTGTTGTCCTTCCAGTTATTATGCCCGATTTCTTTAAGGGCATACGCCGTCCTTGGCGTGGAGTGCTAATGGTAGGTCCTCCAGGAACTGGTAAAACAATGATGGCAAAAGCTGTGGCTACAGAGTGTGGCACAACCTTTTTTAACGTTTCATCAAGCACCCTGACTTCGAAATATCGTGGGGAGAGCGAAAAACTTGTTCGTTTACTTTTTGAAATGGCTCGTTTTTATGCGCCCAGCACAATTTTTATAGATGAAATTGATGCATTATGCGCTTGTCGTGGAAGCGATTCCGAACATGAAGCCAGTCGAAGATTTAAAGCCGAACTGCTAATTCAGATGGACGGCTTGAATGCAGCTGTTCAGGACGAGAAAATTATCATGGTGCTCGCAGCCACTAATCATCCGTGGGATATTGACGAGGCATTCAGGAGACGATTCGAGAAAAGGATCTACATAGGACTGCCTAATGGTAAGCATTTACGAGGATCTCAATTAACCTTTAAACTACACACTGGGTGCGAGATACGCCTGACTTTAACCTTAACAGCCTCATAATTTTTCGGGTTGCTCTTACTTTAGGAAATTCTTTTCATTAAAAATGTTTTCCTTAAGTTACAACTTTAAATTATGGACTTACAGTAATCATTCAAAGAGGCTGGGGTGCCAGACACCCCATATGTAGTTTATGTACCTATTTTGAAGTGTACATTTTAAAGGTTGAGCACACTTTTAAACAAACTTTGTATCGAATTGTGATCAAACACCCTTCAACAATTAAGAAGGGATGTTAAAAGATTGAAGTCTTTATCTGTCTGTTTGTCTGCGGCAGCTCAAGAAGGGATGAATCTATCTCAAATGACAAAAATACCAATACATAAATATGTAAATTATAATAAAAGTAAGTACATATTTTATCGTCATAAATATTTCGAATAAATCGCCCCAAAATAGACTGAATTATGCCGGTTTAAACGTTAAAGTCTGAACTCATTTTTCCCGAAATAATTTTGTTTTAAAAATCAGTGATGATTAAATATATTATTTCTTTATTAGCAAAAATCAATAGAAAGGTAAGAATTAATTCTGTACCTTATCTTAAAAATACGGCTTCATCATTTTCCTGTTTTTCCGTTTAAGGCTTAAACTTCTAAGCCAATTCCATTCACTGAAAAATTAATTTTTTTTAAAATCATTAAAAAATTTGGTTGATAGATAAACTAATTTGGTTTTTTGAAATTTTGATTTCTGTTAATCAGCTTTCAGCAATATCAGTCACGCAGAGTCCCTTTCTTTATGATAAAAAGAATTTAGCATTTCTTTATTCATTAGTTTATTTCTACCCACATTTCAAGTTTGTAAGAAGAGTTATATCATTTCGAAATAAAATTAAGATAAATGAAAAACAGGAAAAGGAAATTCATCTTTTTTCAAAGTCAAATCAAATGAACTATAAGAGGTAAACACTAATTTATGAGTAAACGTATACTTTTGTTTTTAAGTCGCCATGGCACGTATCTTACAATCTGAGGCAACTCAAAAAATTAAAAATCCCCAGAAGTGAATTTTTACGAATCGCTTCATTAAAATTCTAATTATAAAATGTAACTCATACGGATGCAGCCAGCAATTTTAATATTCTGACTACAGTTAAATGCGCTGAAACTTTTCTTTAAAATTTTTAGTCAGTAGCCAAATGATTTGGCTGTGCTTGATTTTAAGCGTAAACTTGCAAAGAAAAAAAAAACCTTCGAAAATGCAAACAAATATTTGAAAAAGCGATTGCTACGAGTAATTTTAATTATTAATTAATTACCTTTTGGTGGCAGTTAAAACTATGAATTCGAAACGTTAATTTTTTACGGTGAAGAATCACAGTTTGAACAAAATATCCATATTTCGTATATTATTTGTTTCTTATATAGTTTATTTTTGTGAAATGAATTTGTCTTACCTCTAATATGAATAGTACTGCGTTAAGTGAATACCTTGGCGAAAATTACACGTGAAATTCTGTATGAAAATGCGAGCATGCGGACATTTGTCTTCTATAGCTGTATTTAATGAAAACTTATCACAAATTCGAAAATTATTTCTTCCCAGAGGAGACTCGATCGGCTCTATTAAAGCTCTGTTTGAAGGATGTTAACCTGTCTCCATCACTGGACACGAACCTAATCGGGGATCAGCTCAAGGGATACACCGGCTCGGACATCAGCAATGTTTGCAGGGATGCTGCGATGATGGCGATGCGTAGAAAGATATCTGGCCGTTCTCCGTCGGAAATTAAGCAAATCCGTCGTGAGGATGTGGATCTTCCCATCACATTGCAAGACTTCCACGATGCTATGACGCGGACACGAAAATCAGTCGCTGCTCCTGATATAGCTAAATTTGAGAAGTGGATGGATGAGTACGGATCCTGTTAGGCGCATATCTCGGAGGAGGACTTTTAGTTATGCCGACTTTTTAAATTTTGAATAGATCTAGTCCTTGCTGTAGTCTTAATGATTTTCGTACTTGGCACATGTTTAGTATTAACTAAATAACGATTGCAGTAAATTTATATAAAAATAATTGTGGTTTGTGATTATTAATTTCCCTCCGTTATCCAGTAAGCAACAGTTTTTGAACGTGATTTATACCCTCATTAATAAAAAAATTAGTTCCCACTCACAATAATTTTGCTTTTATTGCTGTGTTTTCCAATAACATCGAATAAAAAACTTAAAATCCAAAAGTACAGAGATGAACAACAGTAAATGACATCAATGCAAGTTCAGGCACATACATATATCTCAAAGATTAGAAGAGTAAAGGCGGCGTTATGTACAAAAAATAAAACAACAATGGTGTAGGTTTGTCACATATTATAGTAACAAACAGTTACAGTAGCAAAAATATCGCGCTCATATTCGAATAGAAATTGTAGGTCTCGAGTGGCGCAGAGATACCCAGCTAAAGGATCTGAATGTAATGCCAGATATGTTCTTTCCGACAGCTGTGAAGTTCGCGCTCGTCAAGTTTGTTCGTTAAGTTCGTCCCGGTGTGTGTCTTCACTCTGAGGGCTGCAAAGTAAGTTCGTTTCGTTAAACAGTAGGCGGTTTAAATTAAAAAACAAAAGAAAATCATAATATTTGACATATGAGCCACTTTATGAAAACATTCACCATGTCCAGCCGCATTTTTAGCTTCATTGCAAAAATACGCAACTTTTTCGGTTTTTTAAACCCACGAGAAAATAGCTTGAAGCGTAGGTATGTGGCTTTTTATTTTATACGTTGTGGATTTTATAGAAATGCCCGGTACATATGTTTTTTTCGCAGGAACGAGGACTGTCCGGAAGATTCAAGTTGTACAAAATATCGAAAAGTAACTAGCGAGCTTCCGAATGTAGACCTTTCCTGCGACATGGAAAAGGATGAAGGTGAGTTTTTGTTATATCTAATCTAACCTAATAATACCTAACATTAAAATATTCACTAACATGATACCAGATGTTAGTGAATATTTTAATGTGGAATTTATCCATTTGAATTCCATATTACAATTGCTTTTGTGGTCCTTCAGATTCGCGTAAATTGATTTTTTTAAAGTTTTGACAAAATTTTCGGCCATTCGTTGCCAGATACCAAGGTGCAGTTAAAATGTGTTTAATGCCGTTGTTTTTTAAACACTTCTTGAATTCATCGGAAGTAAATTGTCTACCATTGTCGCTTATAAGTGCGTCAACCAACCCGTAACGGCAGAACAATTCTCTGTTTGTTTATGGTAAACAAAGTGGTTATTTTTTTAGTCTTGAAGACCTCAACCCATTTGGAGTATGAATCCATTACAATTAAAAGATAGTAGTTCTTGATCGGTCCAGCAAAATCGACGTGAACTCGACTCCATACTGAATCAGCAGAATTCCATGGTATTAGTGAACTTTTTTCAGGACTTGGTTATAATTCTTGACAGGGAATACAAATTCGAATTAAATTTTCAATTTGGCCATCCATTGCTAGCCACCGAGAACGAGCTAAAATTTTGGTTTTAACAATTCCTAAATGTGAATCATGAAGGTCCCCAAGTATTCGATTTCGTAATTTCTTGGGTACTGTGGTTCTATAACCCTATAGAATGCAATCATATTCTACTGAGAGTTCATCTGATTTGTTGCCAAATGGACTAAATTCCTCACCTTTTAAGTTAGGAACTGTACCATTCTGAACAGCCTCTTTGAGTTTCGACAAAACCGGGTCACGTCCTCGTCTCCCGCGCTATGTCCAAATACAAATGATTTTCGGATTCAATAAAGTTTATGTACTTAATTGCTTTCCTTGTAATCTTTCGTAGTGTATGATTGTGGCATTCGTGAGAGTCCATCTGCTTCGTTCATTGAGCCTTTCACGTACTCAAAAGTGTAATCAAACCCTGATAACATTTCTTTATATTTAGTTTAAGTCCAACTGATCTCAGCTTATTCAAAACCAATTTTAAAGTCTTGATATGATGTGGCATATCCTTACCCGTGACCGTGATATCATCCTGATAAACTACAACAAATGGAATTCCACGTAATAGGTTTTCCATGCTCTTTTGAAAAATTGCTGGTGCAGTTTTAACAGGAAGTCGTTTTACTTTCAATGGACCAGTATACTCCAGGTACAAAGAAAGTTGAGATCTCTCATCTAGTAACAGCTGATTATAAGCATTGGACAAATCAAATTTAGTGAATAATTCACCTCCTTCTAAGGACAAGCAAGTGTTTAATCTCAACTGTTACATCACAATATCAAATAGAGTAGGAACCTATTTTAGTGGTATCAGACCTATTAAACCTAACAGTTTTCATCGTCAATTTCTTGTTCGGCAAATTTCGTAATTGCACTTTTGTTTAATAGGAAACTCCGCCTTTCGGCAGTCGGGCTGCCGGAGAAGACTATTCAACCCGAACATCCCAACCTCCGCTGAGCTTGAGCTCTCCGATAACATGGAAAATATGCCACAGATAGTCACTCAGGCTCCAAATTCATTCAATTCAAGTGGCACATTGAAATCCAGAAAGTCTTTTATCTCTCAGGATAATACAAATCGACGAAAACCTAAAATTCCCATCAGAGTCAAGCGAAAATCAGCATGGCTGATGCCGGCGAAGACAAGCGGAATTCCTGCTTCGTCTTGCAACCCGGACCCCCAGCCAATCCGGATGAACAGGAAGAATTCCATCCAATCGATAGTGTTTCATCTCGAGCAGAAGGAAGGCTACAGGAATTTACTTGCTAAATTTGTCCCCAACGTGTACAACACCCGCGAAAATAACAGAAAACATCGATCAACGTACATGTTAAATAAGACCCCCCAGCCCCCTAAAGAAGCCATCGATTTAGTTAAAGAGATAATTCAGGTAAGGCAAATCCTGTTTTAAGGTTCCCATTCCTCGATAAATCAGTTTAAGCTGAATTTAATTGCCGGTTTCATAATTGTTAAATATTTTTCAAAAATTCTACTCAATTTTATTTCTTTTTTCAATCTACATATATCTTTTTTTTCTTTATTAACGCACATAACTGGATTTTTGTAGGAGCTAAACATCGTTTTAGATGATGTGACCTTGATATTATTGATTATGATTTCGTTCACTCCTTATATGTACAGTCCTTAAAAAATGAACAAATTCTAGAGCCTCAAACTTGAAAACGTTTGCCATGTTACGATTCGGTGCTCTGGTCGCTTCTACCCTAAGCTACCAATTTATGATTAGCTGAATAAAAATTGATAATATGACGAATATGATTTTAGAATTGGTACATTAAATTTAGCATTACTAAAATTTCGCAACATAATTTCAATTCTTCGCGTAGGCCTCTTTCTCATAAGTTTAGTTGAAAAAAAAATTTGTAGAATTGGAAAGGAGAAAATAAATGTTCCTAATTATTATCAGAGGAACTATTTCCTGAATATTCTTCCCTTGGGTCCGTGTCATACGAGGCAGAATTCCCGCCGCGACTTTGCCATTATTTTCATAAAATGAAAGAAAAAAATCGCGTCTCGAAACATGATGCTGATTTTTCGATTGGGTTTTATTAAACCGATTTGAATTCCCTGCCAGATGGACTGGTCCATTCTATTTTTTCAGCTTTTCGTTATCTAGTGCTTAAGTTAACATATTTTTTCTTCCTAGACCGTTTCTGCTTGCGAGAAAACAGATTTGTTGAAAAATACACCGCCATCATCCACGAAAGAGCTGTGAGTAATGTTATGGGTTAGGAGTTTTCTAAAAATTAATTATTTTCGTAATTCTAGGCCAGCAGTAACGCCTATAAACACTCTTAAAGATAGATTTGACCTCATTCCAATGATGCAACCCAATTGGCTTTCGAACTTAAGAGAAAGGCATGAGAAGAGTATACGAATGAGACGTCAAAAAATTAAGGAGCAGGAAGAGAAGTTTGTATCTTTAATTCTACCTTAAAAGTATTTAATTTTGTTAATATTTCTTGATATTTCTGTCTTCTAATTAATTTTGAGACTCTATACAAAATTAAAAAAGATCAAAAAGTTATATCACAAGAAGATCGTTATTCTGCATAATGATTAAGATTTTTCTCAGCAAAACTTTATATCTCTTTTGGTTTAACATTTAACATTGAGTGTTATTTCTTAACACAAAATATATAAGTCTTCAAAATTAGTTTTATAATTTAATTTAAAAACAAAATTCATTAATAACACTGGTTTACAAAAATTTTGCCCTAAACAATTGATGTATCGTTTCTATAGGATTTTTTCCGTAGATTACAAATTCATAAACAAAAATGTCCTGTGACATATGACGTCATATTTTAAGAAAAATATGTTTGAAGAGTACAAAATATCGTATTTTGAAAATTTTAAAAATTCATATTAAAATAATGGACTATTATATGTAGGAGCTTGTAATGTAACTCAAATAAAAGTTTGAATCTTTAGCTTTTATATTAAAATACTTATCTTTAAAATTTTCCGAAATACTCTCTTAACTTTTCTCTGTCAACCAATTGCTTCATACAGTTGATAGTGAAGGAAAATCATAAGTAGAGCACGCTCATGAAAAACTACTTCCCCGTTTAGTAAAACTTGTGCAATTTTTCTATTTCGTACCATAAATCTAGATAAGGATTGAGGCTTTCATTTGACCCATGCCATGAGCACTTTTCACGTTGCATTGTATTTTAATTCAATTTTCAAATATGCTCAAAATACGATTTGTTTTAGTTTTAATCCAATTTTTTCCAAAAACGTGACGTGATGGAAACAAACGAGTTTTACATTAGTGATTAGTTATCATTAAATAAATCAAAAAAATTTATCTCGTACAAAGTATCAAAAAAAAGGTGATTTTTGTAAACCTGTGTAATTATTGTCGTTTTCATTTTCTTCAATTGACTTTATTCGTTTTCGACTGTAAAAACTTAAATTCCAATAACCACTTTATTTCAGTAATAGAAAAATATTTCATGAATTTTATTATAAAAAAATTTCCGTTTGTTTAGTGTTGGACAATTAGCTCGAGAGACTGGAGAACTGGAGCGTTTTACTGAGAAGCGGCTCGAAAATTATATCGCTACAGAAACGGTCTTTTTGGAGAATTCCGAATGTGAAGCAGAAGAGTAGTTCTAGATCCTGTTAGGCGCATATCTCGGAAGACTTTTAGCTATGCCGCCTTTTTAAATAAATAATTGTGGTTTTTGATAATTGCGGTTTTTGATTATTAATTTCCCTCCCATATCCAGTAAGCAACAGTTTCTGAACGTGATTTATACACTCATTAATAAAAAAATTAGTTCCCACTCACAATAATTTTGCTTTTATTGCTGTATTTTCCAATAACATCGAATAAAAAACGAAAAATCTATAAGTAAAGAGAAGAACAACAGTAAATGACATCAATGCAAGTTTAGGCACATTTATCTCAAAGATTAGAAGAGTAAAGGCGGCGTTACGTACAAAAAATAAAACAACAATGGTGTAGGTTTGTCACATATTATAGTAACAAACAGTTACAGTAGCAAAAATATAGCGCTCATATTCGAATATAAATTGTAGTTCTCGAGTGGCGCAGAGATACCCAGCTAAAGGATCTGAATGTAATGAATTAGGCAGTAAATTCTCATATAAAGAAGATGTTCAGCACTTTTATCATAGTTTGGCTTGTTCTTAATAGGTCCTAGATGGCTACAGTACATAAAAATACATTAAAATACGTGTATATATCTCTTTCTTTGTAACTTTCAGATGGGTTAGTGTCGTTCGGTGAAGATCGTCGAAGTATACAATATTCGTATGTACGTTAATGTCTTTGCGGCTTTATTCTATATTTAAAATCTATTGGTACTTCCTGGCTGCGCCACGAGCCTTCCATGCGTTTACCAAATTCCAGGCAAAGTACAGAGTGAATCCATGGATCTGAAAACCGACTAGAACGAAAGCATACCAGAGTAGTCCATAGGGCATGCCCTGAAATAAAATAGCTCATAAGTGAATTACACAATTCCTTACAATTGAAAATAGACTAACCCGCCATATGAATATATCAGTCTCTTCAATATCGGTGTCTTCTGCGAGTGTCATATATTCCCAAACGTCTCCAAAGTAGTATAGGAGACAGTAGATCAATGGAAGTAGAGCCAACAGTCCGATACTTATCATGTATTTTTGCATATCACGAACTTTGTTGCTTTTAGCCGCGGTGAGACCTATGAAGGAAGTAAAAATAGACAGACACCAAATGTATTCCCACCATAGTGGCTGTGGTATTTCAAGCTCTTCAATTTCCAAGATGAATACATCCAGACGGTCGAGGATATCAGCAGAAAGTTTTGCCATCATCACGAAAAAAAGTAATGCATGGAAGAAAATGCAGTATTTCAGTCGTGATTTGTTAAGTACACTGCAATAGAGAAAGAAATAATTATATGTATTAATTAAGATGGCAATATTTTAATAATAATATTAATCAAGCGCAAACTCTTTAGGATTGACAAAAAAAAAACAAACATGTTCTGATTAGTTATCTGGTCCCAAACAATAACTAGACCAACTATGTATGTAAAAGCAAGGGTTTTCTACTGACTTTTCGAAATTTTAGCTCACAAGGAAAACTGATTTCCTAAAATGAAGCTTGTACTTTCCCAACTATGAATTCATAGTATTATTCACGCTTATGTAAAAGAATAATTTTTCCATTTTAATTGATAGGAAACTAAACTCAGCGCCATTCACAGGTTAGACTTAGGAGTATGAAATTTCGGGAGGATTAGTGTTCTAGAGCTAAAACATTGGACCTATTGGACAAAAAAAAAGAAGAAAAAACATTTTATTGTATATACAATATGTATATGTAAATTAGTGAAAACGGGATTAAAACAAAATAAAGCTTTAATATTAAAACCAGCAATTCCATTGCTCAGTTGCGCTGTTTATATGCAGAGTGTAATTTAAATAATAGAAAAGATAGGGCAAACCGATTTATAATGCAAGGACCATTCAGATCACGTAAAGGACAAAAATATTCTTTTTTATTCGGTGGAACGTCAAGATACACTTTTTCAAAAGTAATTTGCTTTGGTGCGAAAAACTTTAGTTTTCAAGTAAATAACGAAATACATACGTATATATATGTTAACGATATAAAATTCTCCATAATTCCTGTTAAGTGGAATATTTGAGGAGGTGAGCGCAAGAAAGGCATAGAAACCCATGAGCCTTTCTGGGGAAAAATAAAAATTCTTGTCCACCATGTTCCAAACTTGATTGGGTATAGGAGATGGCATATCATATACTATTTTGTAATTAACCGTTCATTATCGCAGGCTTTTCCAATCATACAATAAATTTTAGAACCTCTTTTTGCCAACTCATTGATTGGGCAATAGAACAGTACTGTGTAAATGTTTAGGACCACTTCAATGTTTCGGGAACTTTTAATTTTCTGAGGCCTACTTTCTGTAGGTCCGACAGAGGAGGGAAATCCATTCAGGGCTAAATTTAAATCTGTTTCCTTTTCCATTGATTTGCCCCCTTTATTCACCTTAAAAAAGGCGTAATTCAGAAAACTAAAGGCTTCCGAAGAATTGGACTGGCCACAGTACTATTAAAATATCACAATTATTTTTACATACTTTCCTTTAACTCACTAAGTTGTACGTTTGTACGCATATATTTCAAATCTCCGTAACACGAATTTAACCCACTTCTCGATATCGTAGAGGGCTGAAATTTAGCCAAAAGTTTTATCTATGGTGACAATTTTCCATTGTAATTTGAGACCTGGAATTTACGTTTTCTAGATGGCGTTCTATAAAATTCCGAATTTAATGCAATTTCCACTAAACTTAGTACTAGGGGTTTTTCGGGGAACTTGATCCATTTTTTAGCAAAGCATGTTTTCAAATGAAAATTTTATTTCGAATCTTGTTTAGCTTATTTTGGAAGAGACTTAATAATATTTAGGACATTTTGACTATAGTTAATCCTACAAGTAGCTTAGTATACTACTAAATTATCCCCAAAATCTCGTTTAGATCGACTGAAAGCTTAGAAGCCAGTTTATACGATAAGAAAAAACACAGCTTTAAAGTTCTGAAAATTGATGTATTATCTACAATTGATACTATATTTAAAATCTTTAAGACTCCTTGCGCACTACAATTTAAACTTGGTTTGCGGCATTGTTTTCAGGAAGAACCCCTAAATGTTTTAAGTCAATAAAAACAAAAAAAGATTATTTTTAATGTTTTATCTCAGGTATGCGCCCTCCTTAAGAAGTTAATTGGAGTTTTGTTGATTTTAAAATTGTTATGTCATTGGAAAATTAAATAGTAGTATTTAAATCAGCAGTATGTTTGATAATCTATTTTTGTTTTTTGAAAAGTCGTTAGTTATGACTTACGCCCTGTAGTATCTAAAGCATAATGATGTAAGTTTTAGTTGGGAAGTAGAAGCGAATTTTTGTTCATGTGTACGTCGGATGGCATAAGATTACTATTTATTTGGAGATTTAGAACAACTTTGTCTTATCGATTTGTAAGTAGAAATATAGATTTTGTATGAGCGCAACGGGACAAAGTATTAAATTTTGGTCTTATACTTAGACGTTTGGTTTGCATTGTAATTATTGTTATGAAGCATAGTTCATGCTTGAGCGCATATGAATCTTTATAGTTATACAAGTTTCCAATTAATCAGCCAACCGTTCAAAAGAATGATTCCCTCACAGTTTAGTAGATGGAGATCCGAGTCCCCGAATCAGTCGCTCGTCGGGAAGCAATTTCTAGATAATAGCATTGCCACAAAACAGATATTGTGTGCAGAATAATTGAAATTAGAAAGTTTACAAAATGTAAACAGAATTTGGCATTGTGCCCGCAGTCTCCCCAACAATTGATAATATTTCAGGGAGCCCTCAACATATTTGTACATTTCATTGATGTGTGGTTTAACGTGGAACCAAGCTGTCCCCGGTTAGGCTGCTAGGACCATTCGCCAGCTCGGGAGAATGACCTCAACGTGTTCATTAAAATGTAAAAATAACAGAAAAACTGAATAGGTGCAGGAATCTTCAAAATAAATTTTTGTTTGACGTTAACCTGATTTGGTGTGGAGCCGCCACTCTCTGCCTGTACTGATAGTCAAGTCCATCCGTGCCCGTTACCATTGGTCCACCGCGAGATGCCATTGTCAAAATCTACTTATTTTTATTTCTACCGATAGCTCATTTCACTATGCAGAAATTAAAAATTCCTGATCTGCGACGAGAACTCCGAACCAACGTCGCGCTCTACCTCCACACTGTTAAAAAGAACAATTCGAATGCACTGCGCCCAGAAACTGTCAGAAAAATGCCAGCTGACTGATTTCTATTTGAGATTTTGAATTCCTGTGGTTGGCTAACCTGCTTACTACGCATGGATTTCTCAGGAGATAATTTAGAAAATCGAATCTGGCAACATTAAAATTTGGAACGAAAGGATAACAGTAAAAGAATAGTTCAAGGACCGTGTGGCCTAATGGATAAGGCGTCGGACTTCGAATCCGAAGATTGCAGGTTCGAGTCCTGTCACGGTCGATGAGGCTGAGGAGCAGCCGGAGATTTACGTTTTACCGCCTAAAAGTATGCTTAGGGATGCCGTAGATCTATGTAAACGTTTTGTTCTGTTTGTTTTGTCTTGCTTTTTTTGATTTTTTGATTTTTTTTTGCGGAATCCAGCAATTGCGGGATTGGATTCCCTAATCTAAACCTAAAACAGAATTGATGAGGGGATCAGCAAGGTAACGTAGGAATATTCTCATTTTTGTTTCACTAGGCAGGGCACCACCGCGTTTTTTGCCATTATTAAAACAATTTTCACGCGGATACTATAAATGTTAGACTGGTACTGTGCTGCCTTAATATTATCAAATGTAATACACACACATATGTACGGTCCACTGCTCACTATTGATTGGCCAGTTTCAAGTTTGCCTAAGTCGAACTGGACAAAGCCCATAAAAGAAAACAATATATGTAGAGTCTGCATATAATTAGAATCGAAAACCGCATTAGTTTATTAGTTTATGTATTTTCAAAGTATAAAAATTTTCATTCGATATATTTAGATCTATAATAATTGAATTCAAAATTCTTACACTATACAGGGTGTTTTGCTAAGGTTTGAACAGGGGTATGCCAATCGATTCTAAATGTTCTCCTGATCAACGTTTGTTCGTGACGTCACTTTCCAATTGGACTTCATTGCGGATAGTGGATGTTGTATTAATTATTATAACGCCAATAACTTCGGAACGCGCCGTCGGATTCGAGTGCGATTTTTTTCTTGAGAAAGGCTACGTGACAGGAAAGGTTTTTCTCAAAAAATGTTTCGATCTTCCCATACAAAAAATCGACAGAATGAAGGGTCAAGTTCAAATTTTGGGCTTTGAAATTACCATTTTCGAAATTTGACGGGGTCTCCCCCGCGTGTTTGTTGACGGATTGGGTCGTGGGTGGTATCGTTGGAAAGTTTGAAGGCTCAGCTTTCTAATGCGTTATCAACCAGAATCCTAGGATGTCTCTGAAAGAACTTATAATGCATTTTATAGGTTGACCTCCTCCAAATTTTCAATCGCGATTTTGGGTGGAAGGACCGATTTTAAGGGGGGGAGGGTGTCCGAACAAACGTTGATTAGGTGATCATTTAGAATCGATTGGCATACCCCTGTTCAAACCTTAGCAAAACACCCTGTATATTTCAAATCAGTACAACCGAAAACACGACTATAACAAAAAACAACTGAAATTTACTTAGGTACCGCAAAAATTTTATTTTATTTGCTAACGAAATGTTGTTTTTTGTATATCCTTTGAAAGTTTTTTATTGCTTTCTTCGAAAAACTTCTACTTTTAACGGGTTGCAAATCTCGTCCGGGATGTCCTCCCCAACTGGAACCGATACATCGCCGTGCGGGCAGGCGCTGAGAGCGACCAACAAATTCATGTCAGCGACGAACTCGATGAAGTCACCCTTTTGCGCTGGACTAGGCTTGCAGAAATATTGTTGGGTGTCCTAAAATTAATTTTTACAAGTGAAAAAGTAATTTGTCAATAAAATAATTTGAAATTTTCATGGAAAAATATCAATATTTGCTACAAATATCATCTATATTGTATATAAATTTTAAAGGTCTCCAAAAACAAGACGACTAGCGGTGATCACTATATCTCCAAATAGTACTTATTATTTAAAAAACAAATAAAAATAGGGTATCTAATTAGTTTATGAGTTAATCTTGTCTTTAATCGAAGGAAAATAAATTTTTAAAATTTCACAAAATGGTGCCTCCAGAATGAAAAATTTCGATTTAAACTCTAGCTATTTTCTTTTCATCGAGTTCTATAACAACTCTTAACTCAGATATTTATCCAGTTCATGATCAAACAACTCGATAAATACTTCCAAAATTTTCTAAAGGAGCCTCAACACTACTCGCGAAGTTGCTCGAAGTTGGACGAAGACGAGTGGACTTCGCACTACTTCGTGCATCTTCGTCCTTGCCTCGGGCGACTTCAATTCGCTGTCGGATTTTTCTGTCAAAGTGAAGCGAGTTGCCGTGTGATGACTGATGAGTTTAAATTCGATTCGTGTAATTTGTATTATATTTGTTCTTTAGTTAAGATGAATGTTTGGTCACAAGAACAATTATTATTTTTAGATCTGTTTCAAGCAGTATATGGGACGGAAAACTTGCGGGCTATAAAGATAAAAAAAAAAATTCATGATGCATTGCATGGATGCGAATACAGAAAGTAATAAATATGTAATCCTTGGAAGAGCTAAAAAAAAGAAAGAATCTTTCTTGCCCATTTCTAGGGGCTACCATAGAAAGTTTCAATCATCTATATTTAAATTCTGGCAGTGGAGTGTACGAAGTTTATTATCCAATCTGGTTCGCCTACGATAAAATGAACGAATTTTTTTTTGAGACCAACATTTAGATCCAAAGCAACAATAAACACAGTAAGTCATTTTGTATAAATTTTAATTCATTTAAATATATACATAAGCAAAGCACATATAAAACATGTAACATAATTCTCAGGATTTCAAAAGATTGGAATTACCATACTATTTTAAAGAACACAGTTTTCCATTATAGGCATTACTCAGTAGGCTCAGTACCTTACGAAAGCCCTTTTTGGGTAAAATTTTCTTAATGAGTTTCCTAAAATGTTCATAACCTTTGACTTCAAATAATTTTTTTGTCTAAACAGTTAAATAAAATAAGTCGATCAAAAAAATTCAATTCAATCATTTTCAAGTTAAATCGACTATTTTATCCACTTTGAACGAAACAATTAATTAAAGTTAAAGGTTACTGAAATGAATCTATGAGAATTTTACAAAATTTATGAAGGAATTTTTACCCAAAAAGGGCTTTTGAAAGCTCCTTTCGTCGCAAAATGGATATATTCGCAATAGGGTCCTCATTTTCATTAATAAAACATAGTACCTATGGCTACATGAAACAAAACGAAACAGATATTATTATTTACTTTTATAAAAATATTGAATTACATACATACATATAAGAATAATTTTCAAATAATTCAGTTCGTTTATTTACCTTTACTTCATCCTTGCGAACCTCATTTATAGCTGTGCAAACTTCTACTACGATTTTTGAAATAGCATGGCTCGAAATTTTAAATAAATAAATACTTTCTGTATCTGTCACCAGTTGCTAAGAACCGCAAAGTAATTGTTAGGTGAATTTTAGAGTTCCTCTGACGGTTCTTGTAAGAGTTCAGTTAACTTACCTTCCATAGTTTGTCTGTAAAAATAAAACTAATTTAATTACTAAAGATGCATGTCATAAAAAGTATATCGGTGACATTTATTTTAATTATAAGGAAATTAGGGGTTGATACGTGATCGTGAACTGAACAAGAAATCATATGTGAAATCTAAAAAAAAAATTTTGATCTCTCATACATTTTTGAAAACAGCTAGCTAGTCTATGATGTATGGCAGGCCAACCTTTTTTGAGATTTCACATATGGTTACTTTGGGAAAGTGGTTCTGTTCATGATTCCGTATAACCCCCTAATTGCTTGCTAATTAAAAAAACATCACCCTATATTTTTAACGTAACTATTCGGAGCAAATTTTTACTCATTTAATTAATTTATGATAACGTAATTTACCTGGTTCTATTCCGGTGAATTGAAAGCATCCACTATCCCATTTTTCTCCACTTATTTTTAACTTTTTTTGTGTGAAATGCACGCACATACATACATAGTTTTTGCCACTTGCACGTTATCCATGTTACCTAGCGTTCGAGCGACTGAACTTCTCGCGAAGTTGAACGATTAGTGTGGTCACACTTTATCAAATCCATCCTAGTTATTAATTCACATTTAATTAAAAAAACATGCAGAATTTTCACATTTTAATTATATGCCAGACAGTCCCTGATCGCTTTTTTTCGCATATCGATATCGACATAACCGGGAATTAGAGCAACTAGACTCAGAACGGGATGGATTCGATGAAAGGAATGGAAGCTTTTTATTTAATCTACTTATGAAGTTCTTCAATACTGATTTTTCCCAAATTTTCAATATTAAAAACCGGAAATATGTAATTTCTGCTAGAAAAAAAATCATAAATGAATGAACTCAAATTCCAGCTCTAACCATGTGTATGTATGTATAATGTTTATATGTATATCTTTGAAATATTGGAAATAATCTTCCGCCAAAAGTGTTTTAGAATTTGTATCTGATTGCTGTAGTAATTTTGTAATAAAAGAGAGATAGATAATTTACCTTGGTAAATCCAGTCAGCATGAAAATATTCCAAACGTCGTGCACGTCTTCCTCCTTTAGTCCGCACTTCTTCGCAGCCTCTGTTAGATAACTATGGCAACTTTGGAATCGTTCCTTGCCCGTAATTAGCTTGTAAGTGACGTCATCACATCTCGTCCCGATGACGTCATGCAAGGATCCTCCGTCCTCGTCGATCCCGTAGGCGCTCAGTGAGTCGAAAACGAAGGTTGCCATCGGGTTGAGGTAAGGCAGGCAACTCCAGAGCCGGTCGTAGACTTTCAGGTGAGTGCTGTGGAGCTGCCTAGTCTTGCCCGAGTAGAATCGCTCAGCCGTATTTTCCAGGTTCCAAAAGTTCAGGTCACCCACTTGGGGTCCCTCGCAAACAGTGATTCGGCAAAGGTCGTCTTTTTTCATCGTCCATGTCTTGGCCGATTTTTTCGGGACTATCAACGACTCCACGACCTCGCCCATGATAGCATCAAATCTTTTTTGATCGTATTCAGAACGGGACACCGTCGCTGCAGGTGGCCTGTTGTAACAAATAGTAGGAGCTATTTTTGCAAATGTTCGACGCTTGTCTTTCATTCCACACCAAGACTGAGCCATAGTTTAATATAAAAAAAGAACCTTTCGCGGTAGCTAGAAGTAGTTTTTAATAGATTTAAATTTAATTGTCAGCGGTAAGTAAATTCGTTGCTATCATGCTGTATCCATAAGTAATCAATTATTTTCCGAAAAATTTATAATAGTACCTAATTTTTTTTAGTTCTGCATCAAGCGCTCAAACTGGGTTTAAACGAAATTTTTTTTATAGTTTTTATGCATTATGGAATTATATTATTAGTTAATTATTCCCATTTTATAAAAAAATGTTACCTGCAATAAAATGGCACGCCTGCACCTTTGACAAATTAAGTTCGTAATTGTTGCACTGTAAGAAAATAATTTGATTTTATAATTTCGAAATCCAAGTAACATTTACAAATCGTATCTATAATAATAAACTAAGCCCTTATCCTCCGGTTTACTGGAAAATGGTTTACTTTTGCTTTAGTAAATCATATAAAACTCTTTTATAGTAGTGATAATCCCCAGTTTAATGTTGAAAGTTTTTGTTTCGTTTTTGCAATTTTGCACATTTTACGCAATAACCAAATCGCTGACGATTTCTTTGCAACAGTTCAAATTTGTTGACTGGTCAAGATAATTTTGCCATAGAACATCATTACTATAGGTATAGGACTTTGTTCATAGATTACGAATTCAGAAACGAAAACGTCCCAACGTCACGTTTTCGAGAAAAATAGATTTGAAGAGTATAAATATAGTATTTTGGATATTTTTAAAAATTCGTTTCAAAATAACGGATTCTTATAGAAGATTGAAATGTTAGTCAAATAAAAGTTTGAACCTTTAGCTATTATATTAAAATACTAAAAAGTCTTTGAGACGTACCAGAATACTTTATGAATTTAACGTTTCGATTTACTTCATACAATTCGTAGTGCATGAAAATCACAACTACGGCATGCTCACGAATAATTAGTTCACTCACATGCTTAGCAAGAGCTATCAAATGGTGAGGATTAAGGCTTTAACTCGAGTTCGTAATCGAATATAAAAATGTTGATCAGTGATATCAAAATATTGGTTTAGCGGATTTTTTATATACATACTAGTGATCTTGACTGTTCTGATAAGCCTAGAAAAGAATGATTAGCAATAATTTTGTAGCAGGTACCTACATAAACTTATTTTTTATATTAATTAGGTACATAAATTCAAATAAAGTAATTTGTTGGGGGATCGAACTCTTGTGACCATGAAAAATAAACGTAACGTTTTTCGAGAGAAATGCGTCTAAAATTTTAGACACTTTTCCACGTCAGGTCATGTAACCTAATTTTATTATTTACAATAATATTAAGACAAATTTAGCAAAAGAAGCGCCCCCGGGTGGGCTCGAACCACCAACCTTTCGGTTAACAGCCGAACGCGCTAGCCAATTGCGCCACGGAGGCTACGCAACCCCGGATTAAGAAATAATTTGATACTAGAATGATTAAAAGTATCTTCATAAATTAATCTTCAGCCACCTTCAGTTTATCAAATCATTACAGATTTATCTTCACATCAAATTATATTTAATATCACCACATAATTTAATGCTTCGAGAGTACTCACCTGTCTAAACAAATTTCTTTAAGAAATAGGGATTGATTGCTGTTTATTCTTCTTATTTCCAACGGCTCAAAACACTCAGCTAAATATATGTAATGTTATTTGCGGACACCGATAATTGCACTGAAGATAATGGAATGTTGGTTGACAAGAATGAGGCATAGACCTTAAAACACACTGCAGTTCATAATAAGTTCCCTGCTTAATCTTCAAGATAACGAGGCAAATTCGCTCAATTATGAGATTTTAATATTTGAAATTTTATCTTGTCAATTTTAAAGTGTGTGTATTTAAGGGGTGGGTAATAATAAGTAAAGAATCCCATTATAACTTTTTATTAAAACAATTAAATTATAAAATAAAACGAATAAAAATATTGTAATTCTAATAATCTGACTACTGGATGGAGACAATATGCAGAGAGACTTTTACATACATAATTTATATACCAGGAACTTTAATGATTATGGTCAAAAAAATATAAATTAAAAAATAATTAGTAAGCAATTTTTATATTTCGATTGGTTGATAATAATTAGGAAGTATGTAATTTTTATTTTTCGATCAATAATAATTCTTTATGAATAGTTAAATATTTTTCCAAAATAATTTGCTTTTTGGAAAACCAATTTTTCTATACAAAAATAATTGCTGAATATTTTTTACCAATTTTAAAAAAAGGTAAAAGTTCTACTCTGCCTTCTCTGATTAGCCCCCACTGACTGAAAGTAATGAATTTTCATGTACTATGTATGAATAAATTAATTTTTAACTAACTTTGCATTTTAAATGTAATTTCAAGATTTAAACCAAATGCCTATAATTTCGAATTTAACGGCCAACAAAGAATGAAACTTCACATAAGTGTAGCGAATGAATATTTCATATTTATGTATATGATTTACGTTTTGGCTTTGAAAAGGGTTAGAAATTAAAGTTTTCTTTCATTTTAATCTCAAAAATAAAATAAAAGTCAATACACTCTCAATTTTGCCAATATGTTAAATGAAAAGAAGTCTTTAAAATGATGGTCGCACTCGTAGTTGATCCGCTTGAGCCTTCCTTTGCTTTAATTTTCTCCTTAGCTTAACAATTTCTGGAGTTAACCTAAGTTCTGGTCGCATTTTTACTGTAGCTTGTGACCTTTTCGGGACATTTTTATATCTCTCAATCGTGTTTTTGGCATCCTGAATTAAAGCTCTTTGTCTCAATTTTTCCTCCTGCACTTTTTTCCTTCTTTCCTCGAGTTGCTCCTGAACCTCTGCTCTTATTCTCAATAAGGCTTCACGCAATTCTTCCACAGTCATCGAGCATGATTCCCCTATTCCACTAGATTTGATTTCTTTATTAAAAGTTGCTTTCGATGCCTGTTCTAGTTCTTTAATTTGTCGAATTAAAGCTATTTTATGATTGAGTTCTTCTTGCTTTCTTTGAATAATCAGAAATTTCATCTGACGGGACTGATTTTGTATTTCTTTCGCTACTTGCTTTTTTTGGTTTAGCAAATTAGTTTGCGCCTGATGCTTACCTAATTCAAAATTCTGAACTTTTTCAATCATTTCCTTCATTCGAGCTTCTTCATCCTTCTTATACTCTGCTAATTTTAGCTCTAGTTCATGCTTTTGTTCTTTAAGGCTAGCTGCTCTAATTTGGTTATTTTTTTGAACAGCCAATTTCGACAATCTAGCTTCTTCCTGGCTTATCCGTCCTAGCAAATGTTTTCGCTCAATTTCCTGAAGCTGATTTTCAGATTCTACCATTTTTAATTCTTTCAACATAGCTGAGATTTTATAAGGATCTTTCGAACCTCTAGAAATATCTTTGAATACTTTTTCTGCGTCCTGAGCCCTCTTTTTTATTCGAGCCTGCTCTCGAAGAACTTGAGTTACAGTTTGCTTAATTGTTGGTATTCGTTCCTCATTGATAATCTTGCTGCTCATACTTGATACCTTATTTTCACTTTGCAAACTACACCTTGATTTTAAAGAAGTATTATGAGATTGAGGTAAAGGCGTCGATTTACTTCTTATTGTTTCTGTTCCACTTTCAATATTTGCTGAACTCCTTATAGTTTCGACAGATACAAGTGATCCATTAGTTATTGCACAATCTGCGACATCTTTCGCAGAATTTAAGTCTAAAAAAGAAAAGTACTATGTAATATTAAGATCTTTCTAATTTTAATAATAATGTGTTTTATGTGTAATGCTTGATCCACCTCTTGGTTCGACCTCGTTCCGGCCACTTATTAAATTGTTTGCAAAAGATAGTGATAGTGGTGGTAACTTTGTGGCCCTTTGTGATTAAGAAGGCGACCGACTTCAATTTAGTGGATTTTGGGATGGAAATCACTGGATTAACTGCTAATTGAAATTATATCTGCTGTCGCCATTCCTGAACGTTTTGGAACAAGAATCCCCGCCAAAGAATTTTGTCTTGGTCATGTACTTACATTGTGCAGCCCTATTCGAGACTTTGGCAGTTATACAGTTCTTGTATTCACATATACAGTGGAGTTGTTTCTATATTCTAACCGCCACTACTGTTATACATATATACATATATATTATTCAAATTTCAACAATGTATTGATACATGAATAAATTTTTTCATTTCCTGAAACTTGTATAGCCGATACAAAAAAGTGATATGTTCAAAGAAAACTGTGCTAATGTATACTTCAATCCAATCAAAAGGTTAACATTTTTTTTTTAAACAGCGAAAAATGTTCCTACCTGAAAGCAGGTGGAATCCATATTTTGTTCTAAAAGATTTGTACTTCAAATTTTCTTCATTAATTTTCTGTTCGAGCAATGGCACTAAGGACCGAACCTGAAAAAAAGTAAATAAAGTCTAGAGCTTTTTAAGTTTTACAAATTAAAAAGTTACGTAGGACTGAAAATTTTTCGGAATCTTGGACGTCATTGTTTATTTTTGTAATAAAACATTTAATTTTAGTTTTATAATTTTACATAATATTAAATGCTAATCAACTTACCAATTTAACTCTTTCATTTAACTCCTTGATAATATTGCTTTTGCTATTCAAAAGGTCAAATAATTCATAGGCCTTATCTTTTATCAAGTGTTTGGCTTCCGTATTGGTAAAGTATTGAATGATGGCGTCTCTTTGTTTTGGCTTAAAATACTTCAGAATTGATCCAAACACTGTGTTTGCATTGCCCGTAGTTAAAAAACATAGAAGAAGGTATATGTGGACTGCAAGATAATAAAATACAAGTAAATTTTTATGAGAATTTTAAGGGGCCCACCAAGAAAATTTTCTTGTTTTTTAAACATAAATCAACTAATGTCAGGTACTCAGTAAGGAAGGAGTTTTAAAACCTCCCCCGAAATCTTTAAATTTTTGTAGGAACGTTTTTAATGCGTGGGTGGAATCCACCTACGAACGCAATTACATTGTTTTATGTTTTATGTTTTATAATATAAATTATATCTATCACATTGTTAAACTCACCCAATTCTACAGGACCACTCAGCGATAATATATCATCACAAATAGCTGTTAAAAAATTTTTTTGCGAACAAATTTCAAAAAACACTCGAAAATATTCTTCCTTCATTTCATTTATAAATAATTTCTTCTCACAAAAGTTACTTTTTGCAAATTCTTTTGGGCCTAAATTTCCCCTAGACTGAAGATACTTATCATATAATTTAACCATTTTAATTACACCATCAATAAAAGTTTGCTGTATCGAGGCCATAGCTTTTACTTTTTTGATTTTCATATTTCAAATACAAAGCAAGAGAAAATGTGACTGATTAATGTAATAAGTCTACTTGGATATTTTGACCGCAAAAATTTTAAAGTTGAATTTACTCTTGTGTGATATAAATATACAGTGTTGTCGAAAACTATAATAGCAATCATTCCACTATAAAAACTTAATGTACTTAGTATTTTTCTTCATTTCATTTATTGTGAAATAAAAAGCTATATCCTATTTTTCAATTCAAAGTAAGTTCACAATTTAATTAAATTAAAAAAATCTGAAAATAAATTGCAAATTTTGGTACATGATAATGGGCCAAATTAAAGCAACCTTTTAGTTGCCTTCCAAGTACTCGTAAGGTAGTCCTTATTTTGAATAACTTTAGCACACCTTCGTGGCATAGGCGCCATTAAATTCATAATAGTAGATTAGGGTTATATCAATGTCCTTTACCATAGCTTTGATGTGTGTTTCGGGCCGTTATCATTCTGATCCATATTTTATTTCCCGGTATATGGCAACTTTTGCGTATCCAAAATATTTTTGTTAATAAAACAGACCATTATTCTCTTTATTTTAAAAAAGGGACCTTTTTTGTGGTAAACGTAATAAAAATCTATTTTAGAATTAATAATCTTATGATACTTGACCTAGGGTTAGCTTCCCTCTTTTCGCCCATTCGCAATGAACATAAAAATATGTTTTTTTTTTAAATTGGATCATTTGCAATAAAATTGGGCAATCATTATTCAGAACTTTTCCAATTTTCAAGCCGATAGAATTAGTAGTTACTGAAATAAGCATCCGTGACAGATGGAGAAACAGACAAAGTTGCACCAGGGTTCATTTTTATCATACGAAACCCTAGTTACCCCACTTTCGTTCAAAATTTGTCCAAATTTTTGGTTTTGCCCCTGTCTTTCCCTGAATTTGCTAATTTGCCTATAGTTCAATGAATATTATATGTATAATATTAAAAATTTTAAAAAGTAACGGCTTTATATGGTGATTTGATCTTTTGTTATAGTTCTGAATTGCCTTCTTTTCTTACGAAATAAATATGACTATGCTCCTAGACTAAAGCTACCTAGTGCTAGTGTAAGATATGCGCAGTTCAGATAACGAACTAAAAGTGATTGCAAGTAATATCCAAACCCACATTCATTACCAGACACCACATAAAGTCACACCATAGGTCAAGTGCCACAGCTGCTGCCACTTTAGTTCATTCACTTGAATTCTTCGCTGGTTTAGCGAGACCACATTCAGAAAAAACAGGCTATTGACAAGCCTCCAGCCACCAGATGACACATTTTGTCGACGGCTCCACATAAAGTATAGCTGTAAACAGCTTAAATCCCTCCTTCCGGTTCTTGTTCCAAAGTTGTCCATCCAAAACGAAAAGTGCTCTAAATATAGACCTGTCCACCAGTGGTGCGTATTTTTCTCTCTAAATGATCAGATTTGCATAAAAGATAAACAACAATACGCAAATAAGCCCAGATATGCCACAATAAAACGAAAGATAAAAAGATACGAGTATTCAATGCAATTCGCATGTGAGCAAACAATTGTTCTCTGATTGAAGATAATTTTATTAATTGCTGTGTCGTGCCGGGAAAAATTCAACATAAGCATGATCCTTATCACGTTGCCCAGAAATTGCATTGATTTTAACACCCGCAAACAGGTGTTTTGCACGTACTATCAAACCACTTATGTGGGTCCTGTTAAATACATGTCCATGTGGGAAATATTTTACTTTTAGGTAATCTTTGAAGAGATGCTGACGTGACACAGAATACGATTAAGAGCAAAAAATAAACAAGCCTACGGTGTGATAAAAGTAAAACAAACCGAACCGCAACAACACCGACCTTGTACGTGACCGATTGTTTAAACTTCCAAGTAAAGAAAAATGTCTTTAAGTATTATTTTTTAACCGACTTCAAAAAAAAAAAGATTATCAATTTAGCTTTTGTACGTAGTTTCGTTTTTTTTATGTTTGTTAGTGTATAATTGTGAAACGCATATATACCGGCTAAATTGATTTATTTTTTATTAAAAAATTTAGTTTCTTCGAAATATACAATGCTAAATCGAAAGACCTATGTACATTGCATGCATAGGGGCAAGTGCCCGAATCTTAAAATTAAAAATGGACAAACATAAAACATTTTGTTGTTTCTCACCCACTTCCCAGTTTTTACGCTATTCCACACTGGAAGCAACAACTAAGTAATTGAAGGTATCACTTGGTATTACTTTGATTTCAAAAGTGCATACAAATTGCATATTGCACGCAAAAAAATTTGTTAAAGACTATTTGGCAAGCGCATGGGCCTGTCGAAAAACATTGACGAACCAAAGAGCGAAAGTGCAAAAGAATACACCTGAATTTAGAAAAAATCTAGATAACAAAAATCAGTTGAAACAGTCAGGGAAGGTTTAACGATAAACATTTTGGTTGCATTCTTATCACTTTCCTTTACTTGTTATCTCTACGCACATATATGTATGTATGTAAGGTGTGAGGTGAAGGAAAAATTGAGATAAATATAAGGAATTTAAAATTTCTTTCTTTTAAAAAATTCCTGGGCGCAATCACATATTATTGGGTATTTCAACGAAATGAGGATAAATGTGGAATGATTTTTGGTTGAGTTGAAATTTATCATAATGTATGTACTATAACAATGCTATGTTATGATACTATTGAACGTCTGATTATAACATCGGTCTACAAATAAAAATTTATTCTTGTACCTGAATTTATTTTATCATCGTCATGTATCAAAATAATCAAAAAACAAGTAGCCTTAGCCTCCTAAATTTTGCTCTTATTGTAGTGTTGGTAATATTAATTTAAAATAATTTAAATTTTTAGACGGTATTTTGTACATTTATGAAAAATCATTACAAAATAGAGTTCTTCATAGAAGATTGTTGCGTGGCTTAAATAAAAGCCTGAGTCCTGACTTAGCAATATCAAATTTAACTTATCTGCATAACCCTTTTTAGTTTTACACATCTTGGCGAACAAATTTTTCTTGCCATGTTCTTTATTTGCCATCTACATATGTATTATATGAAATAATCGGATTTTAGAAAAAAAGTCAAATTCATGGTTTATTGCGAAATGTTTTAAATCTTTTGTATTTTTGTATAAATATTTAAGATTCAAGCTTTTATTTAAGTTATATTTCTAGCTCCTAGAACAATTCGCTGTTTTTTAACCATTTTTTATAAATGGTTAAAATACGGACTTTTACACATTTTAATGTGTATAAAATTTTGTTGGGTATGCTTGTTAAATGTCATTACATGGAATTCGATCAAAGGATTTGGTTCATTTTACCTATCACCTTTTGGTTACCGAGTCCAATGGAAAAGTCAGCGAACGTGAAATTTTAGCATTACGGTTAGCGAATCGAATAAATCTTTGTTCGCTTGAAATGTGCAATTTCTGGTGTATTGAAACTTCACTCTACATATTACGATTTGTATACGTATATTCGCCAAAATTCCATCCCCATGCCAATTTCAGTCGTAGTTTCCATTATCAGTTCGAATTCTACGAAAAAAAAAATATGAGAAAGATTTATCAATTGTTTGGTAAACAAAAAATCGAAAAAGTATAAACTGCAAAATGCATTCGTTCCTTCGTCATACATTCGGTTGGGTTGTTTTATTTGGTCCAAGATTTGGTCAGATTTCGTTATTCCCTAGCAACTATTGGTTGTGCATCAAATTTGTATGTAACCCTATCGGTAAAGAATTTTCTGATAAGCATTTTTTGGTAACTTTGCGAAAAACCAACAGAAAACAAGATACATATGTAGGTATACGAAGTGACTCCTTTGTTCTTTTGACTTGAATAAGCCACTTAACGCAAATAAACATGTAAACATTTATTTACACATAAATTTTTCTGAAATGACTCATCCCATTTTAATTTCTTTGATTTTATGTTTTTAACAAAAATATTTGCGTCGATTGTCGAAATTAGACTGCTTAAATTATACTTATGTATGGTACTTACCTTCTAAGATTAAATTCAATCACAATCCCAGGTGATTTATATGATTTTGCTACAACACTCTTTTAATTGAATACATACAATGAGTGCTCAAGATAACATTTATTGATATGAATCTGTTTTTTCACGTATTATTGGAGCTTGCTGAGATAAGGCAAAGAATCAGAAATTTAGTTCACCAAGATTATTGATTAATCTGTTGAAAATTCGTGGTAGTCGCAAGGCTGGTCTTGTATCTTTATCTACTTCAAATAATAATCGAACGTATGAGTATTTTTAGGTACGTGTATAGTAATAGGGTAATCGTTATCCTACACGTGTTTGTTAAAAGGAGCATATCGCGGCTAATATGAGTTATCTTTTCGGATTGCATCAATTGATTTAATCTGCAGAGTATTTAATTGCAGATTTTGATTGAAACCGCTTATGGAATTTGTACCAATATTTGATACCGCGGCTAATAATTAAATGTATTATAGTTTTTTTTAACAATTCGTCTTGTGTAGGCAAAATTCAGCCGAAATTATGACTTATCAGAGAAGTGTGATATGAGGACAAGTTAAATTTTAATGAAATTTCTGTTTTTTCTTATTTGGTAAATTTTAATGAACGAGGTTTTAAGTGATTTTTCGCAAACTAGAGCTCACTTTATAAAATCGTTTTCTTCAATAGGATAAACTGAGATTTTTGTTTGACGAAAGTCCCATACCTTTAGTACACCGGTATAGAATCGTGTTTTTAAAAAAAAAGAAAAATTACAAATAATTCTGATCACCTCTGGTATCAAGTTGGTGCCGATATTAACCTTCGTTTTATCTTTACAACCGACCGCTGCTTAAACGTGACAATTTTCGTTGACGGTTGACGAAATTTTTTATAATGGGGCATAAAATTTTTGCAAATTTATGTGTATGTCAATGTCTCGAATATGGTAAATAAAAGTCCTGGTTCTGTTATTGAAGTCGATATCGCCCGCCTCGACTATCGTAGACATTAACTTGCTTAGTAACTATTTCTATTTTAAAAATGTGTTTTCGTTAGTCGAGTCGTGCAAAGTTGGCTTCTGTAATAGGGCCTAATTACTACCTACATATGTATATGATCCTATTTTTATCGCTACTACTATCTAATTTCTAATAAATATATTTATGAAGAAATAAATTTAATTCATCAATTTTATCATTAATAACAAAAAGATAGCTTCAATCTAGAACAAAGCATAAACTGGTATTATAATATTCGACAGGCCGGTTTACGTAACTTTTTTTAAACTGGTATTTTTACCCGACCGGCCGGTTAAGTGTTAATATTAAATGCTTTTAGCAATATTTAGAAGAAACAGGGTTTGGTTGTTTAATTAAGGTAAACAAGCGAGAAATATATATGTAGAGCGGCTGCTTTTCGTGGATGACCAACCAGATGCATAATAATTTTATCTATAATAAATATGTACATTTTTTATATGTATGTCGCGCTCGGAACATAACTCAGAAGCTGGGGCCTATTGCGAAAATTACTTTAAGCCAAACGCATTGAGGGAATACTCCCCAAATTATTATATCCCGATTGAAATAACATGTTTGGTCGTCCCTTTTTTAAATAAAGTTTTTAAAATCTATCATTAGGACGAACTTTTTACGATATGTACCAATACGAAAGCTCTAAATGTTTAATATGTTTTTTTCTTTAACCAAATTTTATCTCAAAAATCCACTACTTTTGTATGAAAAAACCACAAGCCCTGAAAAGTATAAAATATTTATATCAAAAGTCCTCTGCTACTACTTTTAGCATTAAATACCAAGACTTTCCTAGATTTTTGAAGTCGGTGTGAAAATCTAACTGATATTAATCCAATTAATCCAGACAAACTGATTGCCTTAATTATTTAATATTGGATTAATATCAGTTTGGTTTTCACACCGACTTAAAAAATCTAGGAAAGTCTTGGTATTTAATGTTGAAAGTAGTTGCAGAGGACTTTTAATATAATTATTTTATACTTTTTAGGGCTTGGGATTTTTTAGAGTCTGTTCTATTTCTTTTTTTCTTCTTTTCTCGAGCTGGTTCTATTTTTTTTAAAGTTTTTTTTATTTCATTCTCTTTAGTGTAATATTTCTTATTCATTATTTTTTTGAAGTTTTTTTTTTGGAGTTGGTTCTATTTTGTTTTTGTTATTTCGATTTACATCTCTGTTGTGGCGTCCCTTTGCCCCTCAGGGTATGTATATCATTGTAACACCGGAGAATCTTAGACTATCCAACAAAAAAAGAATCGTCAAAATCGATTCACCCGTTCATTATTAACTTTCTTCAAATTTGAATGGAACCCCCTCAGGAGTAGGTGTACCTTTTCAAAAAAAAAATTGTTTTGAAATTGGTCCACAATTGGAGAAAATATCGGTCATATAAAAAAAAAATTAATACATTCAGACGAACATAGAACCTTCCTCCTTTTTTGGAAGTCGATTAAAAACAATTTTAAGAAAATGAGTTAAACTTTGACCCATATACATATACATAAGTTAAGAAGTACTACATTCAGAAGAGTACTTATTTCTTAAAATAAACATAAAATACGTAAAAACAAGCTTTGTTGTAAAGTCAATAATAATTACACTTTTTACATTGATAAAATGCCTGAAATATTCGTGATAACTCAAGAAAATTTTTGTCGTAATATATTCTGTTTGATTCAGAGATATTACGAAACATCATAATTTTTTTTTCCTTGAATTCATAAAAGCAGAGAGAGCATTACGTAAAGAGATATGAAACATCTGTTTTATTTTAATGAATGCTGAGATTAATAGCGCGTGAAGGGCCGAAAAGCCTAAAAGCGGAAGAGTTAATGAAGTTGCTATTCAAAGCCAAGTTTTGGCCTTCCAATTCCACCGACTGGTCATGAACAATTCTATGCAGGAGGAGCAGTTGTATCGTAAAACTGCACGTGTTGGTTTAGTTGGCACTTGGAAGGAATTTGGATAGCATAGAACACACCCTCCAGCAACCAGTTGAGCACCTACCATTCATACAATTACAAAGATATTCAACGACAACGTTGCCGTATATGATTTTTCTAAAAATAGTTTGTTGTACTTGACGCTGCAGAGACATTGTGTAGAATTTTGATTTAAAAGAAAAAGAGGCGATACATAAACATTATACGGGGTGGGTATTTAAATTATATTTCAAACTTTTATTAATATTCATTCACAAAAGTAGGGCAATATGTGCTCTGGGGAGGAAATATCCACCTACTTTTGGAATTCGAATGTCGTTAAATCCGAGAGAGTTCGAAACCACTACAAGTACGAATAACACTTGCCCCGACTAAAGGGCCGATTACATAGCGCCGTCACATTCCGGGCCGTTACGGTCCGTTTTACTGAAAATGTTGAAGTGGTTACAATGCACCGGTCCGTTCCGCATTTTCACAGTTATCTGGATATTCATTTAGCATGGAAATTTGGGAAACATTTTGGATTAAATAAACGATTTATTTATGTTCTCTTATTTCTTCAACAAAACTTTCGTCCTCCATTTTTATTAAATCAAATTCTTCCTTATAAACATATTTTTGAGGTTATGCATTCCGTCACGCTTCGTTCCTTTTTGAACATTGTGTGCAATAACACGAACGTATCGGTATCATACATAAAGTTCAACTTTGAGACTTTTAACGGAACGGCCCGGACCGGTGCTATGTAATCGGCACTTAAGTAATGCGCCGTTTTTAGAAACATAATCGCGTTATCACGGCGGTGTTCCCTCCGCTTGGCTGCATGCGCTACTCTAAAGTCTAGCGAAGTCAAGCTTCTTGAGCAGTTATCTTGGGCATGCCCCACAGTTTCGTTTAGTATCCAACGGAAGCTACAACGTTGTCGTTCTCATCCGTCTTGTCGCTTGTCGCTTGTAGTTTTCGGCAATTTTCACATTTCCTTCTAGCACGCGTACGTCTTCATCGGTAAAATAAAAGTATATTTTTGCAAAAATAAAGTACATTTAACAAGCGAAAATTCTGGCTGAAAAAATATTTCGGCGCAATATATACTATTGCCTCAAATTTGCTAATAGTCGTTCAACAATCGTTCAAATCGCTAGAGTGCGGGCGTCTTGATATTTAAAAATATATAAAAACAAAAAGAGAAGAAAGCATTATACTCACGGTTCGCGAGTTTACATCATATGTGTACTGTTTTGTGGTTTCTTTTTTTTAAATTTAAGAAAATATTTCTAGAATTACTCCGTCAGACATAGCGAAGTTAAAGAATTTTCTGAATTCGTCAACATTCGCCCGTCTGTAGTGATTGCTGTATTTTGCCTCAACTTTGTCAACCCGTACAACACTTTTCGAGATATTTTTAGATTTTTGTTAGAACAGAAGCAGTTTCTCCGTGTGTTTTTTTTTTCTGTTGTCTGTCCTCAGAGCCTGACAAAATATTTCAACGAAATTTTAAACGGTAAGAGTCGTATTTTTAATATTACATAAATCTTTACGAAATTAAACTATTTTCTTGCTGTCTGAACTTTGATAGTTAAGTGTTGGTATTCATTAAAAATGAAAATTTTTGTTTCTCCAGAATGAGAAAATAAAACCGAAAATTGGCAAAATGACTAATCTACCAATATTTGATCAGTCGAGACACCACGTGAGAGGCGTCCAAATTTAGATTAGTTTCGTTTCGATAATGTTTGGGTAGCTCGACCGTGTTCATTGAACTTTGTTTGGTTTTATTTTTATGTTTTCATATGACCTAATTGCCGAGCTTTCATTTATATGAATCGGTTCTTAAACAGATGACTCTACTGTTCTCAGAGGTGTCTGCTACCAAAAAATTTTAACAAAAATGTTTGAATTCAGTTTAGAAATTTTTCTTATTTCAAAATCATACAGAATTTAGAAATGCAACCCAAATTCGAACAACGCCCTATTTTTGTAACGTTTCAAAAATTCGTCTTCTGTTGTTCTAAAAAATAATATTCATTTTCTAATATTATTTGAATAAAATTTATCTGTGCTACTGTTAGTATGTTTGTTGAAGCTTCCGGACACAATTTTGTTTATATAGAGTGAAGCAATGTCAAAGAATACATATATACATAATTAATTAGTTTTAGAATGATACGAGTACATACATATATGTAGAACTTTTTCGTATATATTGTATTTTTTACCACACAAATTTAAGTTGTGAGTCATAAAAATGTATTCTGCACTCAGTAACATTTTTTTTTATTGATTAAATTGCCAGTGTTGACGATGAGATAAAGCTTGAATTGTTTTAGCATTTATTAAGAATTGCGTGACTTAACTCAATTGACATACGACATATGAGTTTTATAAGTACTCCGGCCAGCATAAGTGTGGCAGTTCTTACCTTATATTTCTATTTATTCTTAAATTTAGTTGTTGTTATGAAGTTGTGAAACATTACAATGCATGTTTTCTTGATTTTTCTTTTTATTTAAGTAAAAGAATATTCACTTACAAATATGTAATGAAATAGTAAATAGTACTTTGTTTTTTTGATTTATCGAGTTTATTGATTTTCTATATAATGCTACATGTACGAAGCTCATACCGGAAATGAAAACTTGATTTTTAGGGCAGAACAAAACGATGACACGTTGAAGAAAGTTAGTTTTTTTTATATATTTTTCTACCAAAGTGTTTATTTAGAATTTGGAAAAAGTGTATGTTAATAAGTATAGGGAAGGAGGCCCAAATCGTGTCTTAAAATCTAGAAGTTTTACATACATATATAACTGTTGTTACAAGACAAATTTATAGCGTTTTCATTATGCATCAACCAATTATCGATTTGTATTCAACGACAAAGCTATAATTAAAATACAAATTCTTTACGAAATTTTTTTGCCCTAGTCCTAGTGGGAAGCTTAAAGCGGGCACCTTTATTTTTGCAAAAGGGCATTCTTGCGGTAAAGCGGGCAAACCTTGTTTCGTTAAGGTTAGATTGGATTAGATTACATTCAAGAGAAGAAATAACATAAAGAGAAGAGGGGAATATTTATGAAAATACGTAGATTATTGTTGACGAATATGATTATAAACAGAAAGCTTCAACAAATATTTTTAGCGTTATTAGCAAGTTAAGATAGCAATTCAAAACACAAAATTTTAGTAATAATATAAGATATTATCAATGTCAAGATGTTAAGGAACATGTTCTTATAAAAGATCTAAATTTTACTCAGCTGTGGTACAGTAGTGGATATTTCCTGGTTTTCCCTGTCCGCTTTGCCTTTTGAAATATTTTTAGAGTTCCTTAGCTAACTAGGAACCTTTACAGTTGTGGTCTGTTCGTCAGTCTGTCTTTTTGCATACCACAGGAGTCCTATCCTGCCATTTTTCCATAATAATTTAAATTAGAGACTGTAATGAACCAATCTCCTTAAGGTTTAAAAACAGAGAATTGGTTAATCGAACTGTGGAACATCCGAATTATTGATCATTGAACAAGTTACAACTGTGTGTTTAATAAACTTACAGGTTCTCTTATACGGTCGGATCCAGAAGTATGTACCTAATAAGTTTTTTGAAGAATATTATAAACAATATGACTTTTTTTGCCGTGATTTCGTCCTCGCCTTGTTAAGCTATTTTTCAAGACCGATATTCATAATTCACAGCCGTCTTGACCCGTAGCGTTTAAATTTTCGTCATTCGGTAAAATATGTGTTTGATTATTTGTTGAGTAGAATATTAATATACGTAGTTGTTCCCCACACAAACTTTTACATTTCTTTATCTAATCCGTAATTTTTAAATTCTTGCATAGTAGGTGCCTACATTATAAAATACAACTACTGTCCAACATCAGCTAGGCTAAGGCTAAGGGTTAATGACTCAGTAAGGACATATTTTTTAATATAACCTAGAAACCAAGAGAAGAGAAACGCGTAATTTTCCAAATTCTTTACACCAATGTACATTATATTTATAAACCACTCTATTGAGCACAAGTTATGCACAAATTTCAAGCCTATAACTTGAACTATTTGGCTTTGTGACTGACAGACGAACATACAGATACTATAGATAGACTGAGGCCATAAATTTTGACGAAACATTAAAAAGAAAGAAAAAAAAACAATTTTTCTATTATATTATTTTTTATTTAAATTTCAGGTGTTGACCATCCCGTTTTGCGCTCATAAGCTTTGTAAAGTTCTTTTGGTGAAACATAAAATTGCGATAGTGTGCTCAAAGTTAAAAAAAAAATAGTTATAAAAATAGTGATTGTGTCTTTCCGGCAGTGAAAAGCAACTAAAATGACGTCGGCACAGGAGCGACGAGCATCGTTTGCTCGAAGGGCTGAAAGTCTCGTAGAGAGGGTGAGAATATTGAACACTATTTATGAGGTAACATATGTATAACCATTGTTTTTCTAAAAGTCCCGAGTTACTTCTAAAGAGATGATTCTGGTTTATCACTTTCAAAAAATCGATTTTTTTTTTGTTTTTTTCGAAAGTATATAATGTATATCTAAAAGTATTGTGTTAAAATTTTAGAGTGATCGGAGCAGTCCAACTATATTATTTTGCAATCTTTACGTTGCTTCTTTCTACGACTTGTGCGCGCTAAAAAAAAATTTAAAAGCGTTTTTCTCAAAACTACATGTTTTTCCGGTCGGCGGCCGTGATTTCTTTTGAACCAATGAACCGATCTTAATGAAATTTTGATCACATATTCTACACTATTCTCGCCCTTAGCTTTTAGACGAAAAACCTCTTCGTTTTTTTTCTTTAAGTGTGCGCCATTTTGTTATTTATCAATAAATATTAATTTTCATAGTATGCGCTAGAGCCACTGATATGTTGAACCTAACTATTTTTGATTTTTGGGTTTTAGATAAACCGTTATCGAGTTATCACCGCCGCCAGCACCATACCAACTTTTTGAGAAATTCAGTTCACCCGTTATTTATGTATGTACATAGGTATAAAAAGTGTAAAAAAATATAAATAAAGATATTTTTTATGTTCTTCAAAAGTGTATGTATTGAGGTAAAAAAACCTTTTATCAATACATATCCTCTAATAGCTTTTTCAT
Source organism: Machimus atricapillus (assembly GCA_933228815.1). Lineage (NCBI taxonomy): Eukaryota > Metazoa > Arthropoda > Insecta > Diptera > Asilidae > Machimus > Machimus atricapillus. Next base: position 14,437,504 of record OW121785.1, read on the forward strand.
AAAAAATTTATAATAATTGCCTTTTTTCGAACGTCTAAACTCTAAACCAGAATGATCCCTTAAAGCTCGCGTGCCCCGTTGTGAGTGCTGAAACTCATTTTTACATTTTATTATGTTTCTGCCCCGCTTGCAAACGTATAAAAGATTAAATAAATTAACAGGAACTCATATGGAATTATCATATTTGTGTGCTTAAAGTTTCCACACTCAAATTTAGAAGCTAAAATTTAACTTATAAGTGACGTCACCAGTTTCAATTGATTTCAATTCATTTATTTATAGTGTATTGTATCTGGTACATTTAAGTTATTGTCGCTATTCTATTCTTACTTAAAGAGGGAGAGTGAAATATGGCACAATTCTTAACGTTTTAATATTAATTATTTATTTTTTGTAGAAGAAATTGTTGGTACATAATTGAAATAAATTTATGGAAGAAAAATGTAAAAATCTCGTAAAGGTCACATCATTAGTTACAATATATACGCACATAAATTGTTTACAGAAAAATAACACTTTTTTGCAGATCTGAAAACGCTATTTGCAAAAATTTTGTTATTTTCGCGTTATACTTTTATAAAGAAAGTTATGTCTATATATAAGTTTAAGTGATTCTCTTTATATTTTGTATATTTCATAAATCCGATTATTCAATTCAATACACAACGAAATTTATTACACTGCATGAAGAAAATTACCGAGTTTTCCGAGTTCTTTGCCATTCCGTAATTGATTCTATTTATTTATTTATTTATTGCAAATTCATCAATGGCTAGTTACTACAGGTAAATATACATAGTATGTCAATTGCAACGAAGCTGATTCTTTATCTGATTGCAATTTAAATGAAAATCGATGTCAAAGAACTTAGCATTAAAGTCCCGTTAGTCCTGTGCAAGACCACATGGAAGAAGCCTCGTTGCCTCAAAGAGCGTGCCGGGATGGAAATATTAAAGATTGAATATCTAAGACATTATTCAATAAAAAAAATATATACATATATGTATGAATATATATGTAATGTATATTACATGTGCAGCAGTAAGGTAAAATATAAGTATTTGAACATACATATCAAATGAGTCGAAATAGTACAATTACGCAAATTTATAGCAAGTAATGGTACATGTAGATATTACATAAAGAATATAAAGGAAATAAAATAAATTCGTAGTTTGAAAATAATTTTTAAACCGCGATGTAGGGAAACTGTAATAGCGTTAAGCAAATTTTTATGTAATATTGTACATCAAAGGTGTATTTGATCTTGTGTCGTTGCAAATCCGTCAACATTCTATTAAAATTCAATATACAACATAACATCAAATCACATGTACATATGTACATATGTATGTACCTATACTCTTAAAAGTGATGGTGTAGAAGGCTTTTCATTTGAAATATTTTTGCCAAAATATGTTCAAATACAAAATACTCTTTCTTACAAGATTATTTAATATATTGAAATATTTACATGTAAATTTTTAAAATAGTTTATAAATTAACAATTAGCTGAAAAATTTATTTCATCAATAAAACTAAAAAGAAACACTTAAAAATTTACCTTTTCAGTTAATGTGCCAAACATGATTTATTTTATTATTTTTAAAGTGAAAACAAAGGATATGTTATTATAATTCCAAGAATGGAGGCTAATAAGTCATAAGAGCTGTCTGTTACTTGTTGTGGCCATTCTTCTAATTATTACATTTCATCTGTTTATTTCCAAAAGCTTGTTGGGCATTTTAAATGTGTGCTCATTCAACATTGAAGAAAACGAGGAATTTCCTAATGTTAAATTTGCTCTAATTTTCTTAAGACATACATACATATGCATTTTAATCCGGCTCAGGGCCAAGATAATCTGCACAGAGACTAAATTAATGAGAATGAAACAATTTTTATGAATGCGGGCAATTTACTTATTAGTTAGATATTTGGGATAGTAAATTCTCATTTATGATTGAAAGTGTGAAGCACAAGCTCCCCATAATATAATCTATTAAATATGGTTAGAGCAAAATTCGTTCTTATAAAGCTTAGCGCCATAAACATCATACTCTGCATAGGGAGCTTAATAATTTTTCTTAATTAAGATAAATTAAAATGAATTTCCTTTGTCACTTCCTCAACAAAACAAAGAGCATAGTCTTCATGGATATCTTATGTTAGCTCAACACACCCGTGTTCGGACTACAGCGAGTTAAACAAGCTCTTAATTAATCTGTTAAGTACTTCTATAAATCGCCATTCAGTCTGCAACGAATAATGTAAAGAAACAGAGGAAATATTCTATTCCGTTTCGGCTTCCTCGCTGCTCCAGTGTTTTATGTTTGTTAGGCGGTCCTATGTTGTAATGAAAATAAAAATGGGCGGTTAATTTAAGCTAGACGCGAGATATATTTACTTTGCTTCGTCTAAAGATCTTCAGCTATTTCGAGGATGCAGTTGTAGCACATTTCTAAAGTTGTATTAAGTCTCACTCATCATAATTCGAGCAATCTCAATTAAGACGTAGTAAACGCTGTAGATATCGAAAGAATTACCAAAGGGGCTCAGTTAAACAGTTCGAAAAAGTATTCTTACGAATATTAAGATCGTTGTCATATACTCACTCAAAAATTAACAAAAGTCTTTCTTAATTTTCCTTTTTATTAAAAAATCAGACGTACAAATACAACCGATACAAAAGCATATATTTTACTTTCTTGAGAAAATGATGAAATTGGAATAAATGTTTTGCTTTATTTCGAGAATCGAACATTGAAATGATTCCCATTCTTTGACTACTGTTTGTCGAAGAGTGTCTTAAGATTCTATTTTGGGAACGAGTTTGGCTAAATGTTCGTGTGATATTTTTGAGAGAAATTTAATTTTTTTTGTCAACTGTCAAGCATTATACATTTTTATTTTACTTTATTCGACAACAAATATTTGGCAAAGGTGGAAAATTACAAAAATTCGACATAGGCTGAGAAATTTTGCAAAATATTTGTAATATGTATGATATAAGAAATGCCAATAAAAATATATGGAGGTCACCATCCGTTTTGTAAAAACATGTTTTAATCCTCATAAAGTTGAAACGGCTTGGTAAGTTATTTAAGTCAAGTGCTGAGATGAAAGCATTGGGGGCTTGCTCTTCAAACCTTCATAATATTCAAATGGTTTGATTTCTTGGATTTTAATAAATTAGGTATCGTGAAACTTGTCTTTATGCAAGGATATGTAAAGTAGCAAGGAAACAACTTTAAGTAATATTTGCGTACATGCAATTCAAACTTGAAATAGGTATAACATTAAACAAAGATGACGATTTCAAATACATATACATATGTATATGTAGGATACCTATACCATATGCAAGTATTAATAACGCATTATAGACCAATTGAAAAATCTGACTGTAACCAGAGAACTTAAAAGAGAAAAAACAAGCCATATAAATTATATGGTTAATAGAAATATACAATCTGAAGCGGTCATAATCTTTAACCTTTTACCTTGAGTGAGCGGCAGGGAAGGGGATAAAAAAAATCTTGGACTCTCATAAAATTCATCCTATCAAACAATAACAGGCAGTCGAAGGCTAACAAATATTCAGAACTGGAGCAGTCTGGTGCCTACCCCATCAGAGATTCCTTCCAAAATTGTGTTTTTTACCATGATATAGAAAATGTATACATAGTAACTCCTATATTACGATATTTTCAAATCTTATCTAACAAACAACGACGTTGAAACAAGATCTGCGTAACTTAAAAAATGTTTGATGTTTATTTTATTTCAATTTCAAGAAAATTCCAAAAGAAAGCAGCGTGGAAATCAAAAGACGAAATATCACCAACAATAGCAAAAATGCCAGCTCTCTCTGCCTTTGATCTTTCAAATAGAAATACCTGCTTTACAGGAAAAATTCATCAAAGAGTTGGTTGCAAAACTTTAAGAAAAAAATAACTTTCTTAAAGCGTTTTCAAGAAGAAAATTACGTTTTTTTAAAATTTATTTTAGATACTTGAAAAGAACCAAAGTTTTCAATTTTCATGAGAAGTCCAATGATCTCGCAAAAGTTAGATGAGGCATCAATTTATTATAAAATAGGTACATAGACTATTTCAATTCCAGTCCTCAATGTAGGGAAAAAAATGGAAAGGTTTCCAAAATATTCTCGCTTAGGAACAAGGTCCTTTAATATCAGTAAACAGGAAGTGACCAGGCCTTTTAGAATTGGTTTCACTAAGGGTAATTTATTTCATGCGAAATCGTGTGATCCTGTGGGATCGAATAGGCTATCAAAAATTCACTTTTAACTTTAACAAAGTCCATTTGAGAATAATTTATTCATGAGGGCAACTTGAAATGCCCGATCTAAATCTGACTTCATTTGGCAAAGGCCATTTAGTGAGCTGATGACGGATTCAAAGTTAAAGATTCGCTGATAAAGGAGCAGCGCGAACTTAAGGAGCCTGACCTGATGAAGGAAACGAAATGCGCAGTGGCGGAAAATTTATATTCCGATTTACTTTGCGGTGGGGTCAGTTTCAGAAGGACTTTAGAGCGTTATTTTAATGAGGCTATGCAAAGCCGTTTACGCAGCGCAGCGAGTGCCCAGCCCCTGCCGCTGGATTGGCGTAATGTGAAATGAACGAGTACGAGACCAGGTGGCTCTTTGCCGTTGTCGAGCACTTGTTTCTAATATCAACACGACGTATATCAAATTACAGCCTCTCAAGTTCTGGCACATTAAAAAAATACGATGTACATTTTAAAGGGTAGAATTTAAGAAAGCTCCTTCTATGTCCCATAACTCTGACGTCATCGAACTTTTTCGAAATCATGACTATCCAACGGGCTTTAGTAAACTCGAGTCGAAATGACGCGAATTCCGGGAGCAAAATAAAATAGCCGATGAGGATGGTAAAAACGAAAAGCTTAGAAGTTATTCATAATTAATTTGGTAAGCTAAATTGTATGTACATACATATGTACATTCAAATCGGGAGCTTTAAAGTGTTGCCCGATTTTCGGTTCGCTTTTACTATAAATTTTATTATTTGTGTTTGCAAAAGTATAACAAAATTATATTTCATAATTGTATTCATAATTTGCAATAATGGAAATTTGTAAAAAAGGTCAGTGACCACCAAAGAATTTTAAAAATCTACATATATCCATATGCAATGCATGTATGTTATTATGTAGATATGTATATTTATGTATATACATATGTATATGACGGTTTTTGGCTAAATGAGGTATCGTTCAATGCGCCTTAATTTTCCACGTATCACTAAAAAATTTTAATTCGGAAAATTGGCATCCGTTATGCAAAATAGGGTTCAATTTAAAGTGGACTTTTAACTCTCTATACCTTTGACAAATTTAATTTCAAAAATTGAAATTGATTCCTTACATCGACTAGACAAAGAATCCACTCATTTTTCTATGCCTTCTAATTGATTTTAACTTATTTATTTTTACCGCTCGCTTTCCTACATACAAGTTTATCATTTTTGTCTATCTTTTCGAATAGGAATTTCTTTTAAAACCAAAAACTTTTAAACACCCAGCGTCAGATTAGGAATATGAACTACTTTGGCATTGCCTTCTTTCACTCTACGCCAGCTTAGATTGAGACACATATTTATCTGAAAATGATTTAAAGGTTGACTTTGTCTGGTATCTGATTTGAAGATACCTATTATAATTATTTTGAAAAAAGCCATTATGTTTCTGTTACTCATCAAATAAGAATGTTTCTGCATCTAACAAATAAATTTTGCCAAGAGTACGATACTTTGTTTTTTTAACGAATCTAATAAGTAACAGAGAAAGCTGCATAATTCTGAAGTCTGTTACTAAATATGATAACATAAAAGATACACTGGGTAAAACCGTGTTACTAAACTAGTCCTAATAACATTCCACTATAGAGATCTAAAAACACGATTTAATTACCAAATTTAAAGAAGATTGAGGAAAATATTAGTATTGTTCATTTGCAATCATTAAAAATTCCTTTCCTTCTTCTTCGGGCATGTTGTTATTTCAGAATCGAAAGTTTAGGATTCAAAAATTTGGTTATTAGTGGTAAAAAATTATAATAACTTGACACAGGATGTGTGGCACAAATGTAATTCCTTGCAATAGATCGTGGGAAAATTTATCATAAACGACTTATTATTTAAACTCTAGAGGCTGTTTAGTCTATTAAAGTAATTATATATTAGGTTGTCCTTCATTATATTAAGAAACGTTTGTATAAAATAAAAAAAATCTGATGTTTTTGAAAGACAACAAAAATATATTTTTTGTTTAGGTACCATTCTTTATTTTTTAGTTGGTTTATTTTTACAAGTACTGTGAATATTTTTAGGACACTCCAATTCTTCGGGAAACTTTAGTTGTTTTGTGTTCGAAAGGGGAGGGAAAATCAATAGAAAAGGAAACTATGAGATTTAAATTTAGACCTGAAATAATTTCCTTCCTCTGTCGAACCTAGTGAAAGTATGTTTCAATTAAAAGTTGCCGAAACATTAAAGTGGTTTAAAAATTTTCACAGTACTGTATATTTTTTCCATACTATCCTTGAAGTGGTCATTTATGTTGATTTGAGTATGTAGGTACTACCTACATAACTTACCCCAGCCCACTAGCTGTACAATAATAGTTCTTTTCCGATTTTTACCCTTTGATATGATGATATTTATACAAAAATCTATAAAAGATATACATATGTCGTTATGAATAATGAATACAATATATCAGTAAAACTCAATACCTTTATTATCTAGTCTAGTAGTATGATTTTGAGGATATTTGCTATGTGTTTTCAAAATCGACACTTCTAGCCCCGCAGTCACCAATAACAATGTTGAAAAGAGAAAAAAAAAACGGAAATATATAGGTTTCTCTCAGGGAATATCCTTCATAAATCTGACAACACTAAGTTTACCCATTTTTCGCAGTTTGTATTCGCAAGCTTTTTCCCTCCAAAAAACAATAATAATGATTTTCTCAAGTAAAAGCGTTTCGCTTTCAAGCAGGAGCAAACTTATCCAGAAAGCATTAACGTCCACCTCTTCCTGAACGTGTTCGATTCGAACTGGTGCCAACTGGCGAGGCGACCCTCCTAAACTCAACTTCTGGCAAAGAACGCGCCAGTTTTGGACGAACAACTCACCAGACAAGAAGTCCAATATACGATCCACGTAAAGCTCCATCTAGAGTGTACCAAGCAAAGCTTCCTGGTTTCCATAGTGCAAGGAGATTTGTGCGCATCTTTACAACTAATCTTATCCTCTCGCGTAATTTAATTTTTTTTCAAAAAAAGTAAATTTTATGCATTTGTGTGTATAGAGTGAAAATTGCGCGGGAATTTACATCGTAAAGTTAAAAAACAAAAAAAAAACATTTAATAAAACAATAAAGTAAAAATACTTTAAAACTATAACAACTAAAAATTAAGCATATATTTCTTAACCCAGTTGAATTGTGCTATTAGTGAGTTTATTTACGCCCAGTTCATCAAATAGATACCAGAAATGGATAAGCACCAATTACAACAGCAGCAAACGGAGCACAACTCCAAAGTCAGTGTAGGTATCTAAAGATATCCTTTTCGATTTTAATTTTCCTAAAGTGCCCAGGCATTTGAGGCCCCTTGAGTACTACGGGAAGGTTTTGCGTCTTTAATAAGTAAGCGTTGCTGCTTCCCACTTTTTGGCACACTACACTTTAGGTCCTATGTTCTATAGCTCGTTAATGAATGTTTGTCGCAAATTTAGAACAGTGTGGAGTATGTCCTCGTTTCAACAGCCAACAGCTCTCCACATTTTGTTACAGCAAAAGACATGAACTCATTGACCTCGTTTGTCTATGTTGTGGAAAGGGAATGTGTGGGATGGGTAGGGATTTCTCCTGCAACTTTACGATATATGTATTGTTAAAAGTTAGAATTTACAAATCATTTAAAGGGACATTCGATCATAATAGAAAATCAATAAGATAACGCTAGTTTTCCATTATTGTGTTTTATTCCCAGCCGTAAAATATTTATATCCGCTGTATGAGTATCCAAAAATTGGAGCAACTCTATAAGCTTTTATTACGATTAGGTAACATTTTAATGCGTTGTTGTTTCTTCATTTTATTTCACAAATCCCTCAGAGTTAAAATTAAAGATGCCGATTAAGTCGCCAAGGATGCAATGTTTACTGTAGCGGACGACGACACCATCTGGTCTTTGGGTGCTGAATGCCTATTTAAAATTGTGGCTATATCTGAAGAAAATCGATTTTTTTGCCACTTCCCTCCCCCATTTAGTTATTGTCAGAAGTTGTCTGCTTTTTCGTACCAAATCATAAAAAAGCGGGTAACCATCGAAAGAGAACTTCCTTGTTTATATTGCTGCGCCATTTCTGTACATGGAAGGAACAAAATAATGTAAAGAAGAGGGATTGATAACGACCTACTTGCCTAAGCCCTGGGTTTTTGGAGGGGTCGGGCTGAGCTGTGACCCTTTTTGGCATATTAGATAACTCCCAAAGGCAAGCGGGGATGTCGTTTTTTTTTTTGGGGCGCACGATAATCGCACATGAATATTCGCGGGCGGTAAAAGATCATCGATTAAGCACGCTAATTAAATTGCTTCGCAGCTAGTTAACTATCTTATGGCCCAGTTCGTGTTTTATGGTTAAGGTTTGCTTGTTGCGGAAAAAAAACGAGTAATTAGCGGCAGGTAAATGGCTGAAAAGAAGGACTGAAAGGGAAGCATCAGCGGGAGCAGAAGTACACAGATTGTAAACTGGTAAACGATGGAAAAGCGTAAAGTAAAATGACACCAACAAACGGATTGGTTCTAAATCCAATTTTCTCGCGTCCCTAATTAATTTAGTCAAGCATACCTTTACGAGATCGCTCTGAGGCACACCATAGCGGAGGCGGAGGTATTGTGTTTGAGCAAGATTTTAATTAGTAGGTATAGGTTGTTAATAAGAAGCATTTTTGACGATTTCCTTATCAGCATGTTTCTTATACACAATTTCCGTGAAATATTTAGCATTTTTAATTTGCGATGAAAACAACTGATTGTTCTATATTAATGCGTCTGTCTATAACTTCGTATTTAAGATATTTCGATAGAAATCTATAATGAAAGTAGTTGCTTTTGCACATTTCTTATTTGTTTCAAATCAATTTAATCGTTTGGAAGCTTAGTGCTACAGTCCCCTCGTCTTTCACTCTGTTTTAAATATGAATATTTTCAGGGTTCCGTACACCATAATGGAAAAAGGGAACCCTTATAGGATCACTTTCTTGTCCATCTGTCTGTATGTCAATGCCCTTTTTCTCACAAATCCCTTCAGGTATCAAGTTAAAAATAATATCGACTACTAAAGTCTATACCCTCACTGCTGTAAATATTTGAAATTTCTAGTTTAATGCAATAAAAAGTTCGGCCTTTTAAAGCGTATTTTCATACTAAAAGTCCTAATCACTGATCATCAAAACCACTATAGGGTATACTTTTCGGTGACCTACATATAATACAATTTTGAAATTTGGCACGATATTTTAGCACAAGCGAAGGAATAAATCAAAAAATCATTAATTTCTAACTTTATGTGGAATTTTCTTTTTATATACCTACATACATACATAAATCAAAATCATAGACAAATTTTAATTTTCTTTTTGTAATCGTCAAGGCGCCAGTTCTTCTCGTACTTGTCCGTATTGTTTTGAATTATCTGACTTAAATTTTCGTTCGATAATTTTTTTTATTCAGTATACTGTGAATATTTTTAGGACCACTCCAATTCTTAGGGAAACTTTAGTTTTCTGAATCATGCCTTTTTTAAGTTGATCAGAGGAAGGAAAACCAATGGAAAAGGAACATTTGAAATTTCAATTTAGCCCTGAATTGATTTCCCTCCTCTGTTGAACCTTGAGAAAGTATGCTTCAGAAAATTAAAAGTTTTCGAAACATTGAAGCGGTCCTAAAAATTTTCACTGTATTATATTTTAAACAAGAAACTTGATACAATATGTAATTTTTCAAAATCTACTTATATTTTAAATTATCGAATTTTTTATGGCCATGTACCTATAAAGCTTAAAATGTATAAAAGTAGACTTTTTTTTGATAGATTTTATATATTCTGAATTATATTAAAAATACCGGAATGTAAATTTGTCATTTAAAATGTGCTTTATCAAGTCGATTCTTAATCAACCTTCTTTTACAAATTTGAATAATAAGACTTTTCTTTACATATGTATGTATGTATATTCAGGTTATTTTACATATGGTAAAAAATGTATTCTTCTGGAACTTTCAGTCAGTCTGTACTGTACACAGTTCCGAATCACTATTTGCCATCTACAGAAACATTCAAAAAATAGAAATTATATTACTAATTAATTCACAAGAAGGCATTTTTTATGATTTAAGGCCTAACATGTATATTTCTATAACTACTTTTACAAAAATCTAAATTTTAATTCATATACTTAAAACAAAACCTTTATTTTTATAAAAATTAAAAACTTTGTAATTATACGGTACACTTTCTGAAGGTTACTCCGAAAGTAACGAAAGTGGTTCGCAGAGTTATTTCTAACTATCTAAAGGATTTTTCGAGGGATAATATAACCCCAAATTATTTGCGCAAAAAGAACACAAGTCTAAAGATGTTTTCAACTCGCATACATGTTGCTAAAAATAGTAGTTTTGCTATTATGTATTTAATTTAGAATTTTTAACCCTCACTAATATAACCAAACGCTATACTTTTTTCCCAAATTCTGCGAATTTTTACATGTAAACCATAAACGATTTCAAGATCAATGTAGCTTCAATATCAAATCTTTTTCTGAGTGGCCATTGACATAAATATCGGATTGGAATCAATTGTTTTGTACCTACCCACCCGACGATACCTCCGTCTTATTTTCAAAGAATGAATAAAAACGACATATTCTTCTAATTAGGGTTGACTTTAGTTATGTTAGGGTCGGTTTCATTTTCACATTTAGGTAGTACTTGACCCACTAAAACGGACAACTCCCCCCAGAAGCGCCAGCAGTTTATTTCTTTTATTGAATGTGCTGTGCCCATTTGAGTACCCTTGGAAAATTGTAACAATAGCCAAGAATATAAAGTTTTCCAAATCAAGTACAAACGTTTTCTGCTACTTGATATGATGGTTATGTTTTTTGCATGAAATGATGACAGTTCTGAGTCATTTCAAAGGAGAAACATTTCTCTCTTTGTGACATTGTTCTAGCTTTTTAATATTCAAGAGAAAGGTACACAAAGTAAATGTAAAACATATACATATGTATGTATGTATGTATTTTTGGTGCAAAGTTGAATAGTTAACATTATGTTAATGAATAGAGGCATATCATCCATAATATTACATATTATTGTCCAAATATTATAATTTGAAGATAGGTAATAATCCATAATAATGTTGGTTCTATAAATTTCAAGTTCAGATACAGTCCTATGGAGCTTTGCCTTATTTGTATTTTTCCAAAAAAGGTCTCACCAACTTAACATCTTCGAAAAATATATACATAGGTGCTAAAAGTTATAGAATTGAATAAGGATATTAAAAAACAAAATTTTTTAACAAACTTTTTGTACGAATAGATCAATGGGAAAAGAGATTGCGATAGTACGGTTAAAATGTTATGAGAACGATGCATATTTCCCTAAATTATAATTTCGGCAAATTTAAAAAATATAGTTTTAAGAAAAGAGCGTATATAACACGTTCATTTCGGTTCACTGTTTAACAATCTGCATGATGTGCGAGTACGAAATTACATACATATAAATAAGCTTTAAAATGTTTAAAATTTTAAATTATATAACCCTTTAGAGTTTGTCAAATCACAAAACCTATAAATTCTAATTTTAAAAACCATAAAGTACCTTAAAAAAAATAGGTTTTTTGAAAATTATGGAGTGAAAAATAAACGGTCACATAGGTATACTTTGAATGAAAAATTTTATATAAAGTATATGTATGTGCGGAATGTGCCATATTTTTATTTAGCCCTTAAAATTTAAATTTACCGTTTTTAATATTGAAATTGATTTGTAGAAATCGTTCCTTTTTACACATTTAGAAATATTTAATAAATAACATATCTCCATATCTTTCTACGTTTTTTAATTTTCTTTGCTTGACCATATTTTGCACAACTGAACTTCGCAGTAGTTACGAAATGCCACTTTAAGCACAAAATTATTTATTAAAAGCTCTTGCCCCATATGTAGAAATTATAACAAATGACGCACACCAGAGCCTCTCCGAGTATATGCAAATTTAATTTATTTTACTACCTCACCGCTACCTTCACCTTTACGACAGAATCTATCTTTTCCCTTTTATGGGCTAAGAGATGTTGAATTTAAGAGCTTCGGGTACGCGACAGAGAGATTCCTAAGGGCCTAAGTTGTGGATACGTACTTTACATTTTTATGGGATTTGCTGAACTCCTAAAACGGTTAGAATGTATGAAGGGGATATAAATAGTGGCTTAATGGTGTACGCACGTAGCCTAGCACGTTCCTTGATTAAGTTTTGATTAAATTTTATTTTTAAGCGGAAACCTATGGCGGAAAAAATCATAAAATTACTGTAATCGATGATTCCTCTAAAATATTTTTCTAGGAATTCAAAGTTGGAAAATTCCAACTTTGGTCGTGAGTTGTGGGGAACTCAGAAAAAAATATTTGTCGTCGTTGGAATACCTATGCTTGAAATTTTATAAAATTTTATCAGAGTATAATTACGCTTTATATTAATAAATAAAAGGTCATACGTTGTCAAGGATATTGCATTTTCAGACTGTTACAAAAGGATTGCGAAAATATTTTAATTGCTTTACGTAATCCATTTAGATAATAAGAAAGGAAATAGGATTAAGTGATTTAGTTAAGACTGACGTGTAAGCACTTAAGACACGATATTGATCCATTGGATAACACCGCGTTTCTGTTTATTAATTAGTAAAATACTTTTTCTTAGACATTACCTTAAGGCAAAATATTTATTTTTTATCAAATTAATCATTTTAATTACAATACAAAAATAAGCATTAATCAAACAAAATATCTTCTAAAGAAGCAAATCAAATGGATTGAAAATGAATTTACTTTAATTTTGTGTTGGATAAAGGCGTCTAATATGAAACACATTTTTCGTAAGACTATATCTACATAACTTTACTAAATTTAGATTCAAAGTCTTAGGAATCAGAAAAATGTGTAACAAGTACGGTCCCTGGTTGAAAGAAACACTGTACGGTCCTTTATTTCAAAAAATCATAACTTTTAAGAATTTTACTAAGGAATTTCAATTTAAAAGGAGTTTCATTTCAATTGGAATACATTATTACTATTTATTTTCAGGCAAAAAATCGGAATACAGAACACACAGTAGGCGATAAATTTCCAAAGAGGAGATTTCACTTATAATTTGAATAGTAGGCCTCGAATTTTTCATTGGGTAACATCTATTTTGCTAAATAAAATTTTATTTGCTGCCGCCATAATGAATGTTGAAAAATATTTTATTTTTGCGTGTATTATTTTAAGAAATGGGCCGATTTACATTAGAAGAGTTTGCGGATGTCGTTTCAAATGTGGGTATCAGTTTTTGTGTAATAATACCTTCAAAAGACACGTTTTCAATTTTTAGGAAAATACGTTCATGTCTCAGAAATGCAGCAGAATCTTCACATTTAAAAATTTGACTGCAAGTTCACCAGAGTTTTTAGCAGTCATTAACTCGACGTGCCAGAATTGGTTTGTACAAGAACTTGATCATTGCACAAATATAATATTTAACGCTGAAGATACAAGCATAAGGACATGGCTTGGCTAGGTCAACAGATATACAACCTTCGGCTCCTAATTTTCCCTGGCCATTTCTATGAATAGAAATGTCCGAAGACTACATCAATATCGCGCCAATACATATATAGCTGCTGCATAAAGGACAATTTCTTCTTCATGTGTATTTTTAAGGGAGCCATTGGCGTACTATTGATTGCCTTGCTTTATTGGTTTCCCGAGGATCGAAGATCAAACGAAGAAAGAGAGAATATCGTAAGAAGCCAGTGAGCCAGTGGATTCCACAATTAATCCTAAGAACGACGCAATTTTGGAAAGAAAGCGCCCTCTTGCACTTTCTGCGTATTCCTTAAGAACGTAACATTTCGATAGTAAATTCTATTGTTTCAGCATCGTACAAGCCTGGTAATAATTTTATTAAAATTATTACCGGGGTTGTACGATGCTCCAACAATCGCAATTTCCTCTCGAAATGTTGCGTTCTTAAGGAATACGTAGAAAGAAGAAGGAGCTTTTTTTCCAAAATTGTGTAGATCTTAGGATTAATTCTGGAATTCCCTGGCTTTTTACCCGCAAAATGCAGACCTAGACTGGAGCGATATTACTTCTAGTCGCAAAACGGTTCGAAAAGTTAATGTTTGATGTATTAGAGGTTACTTTAATAAAGAATATTTTAATCCTTGATAAAATAGTTTATTAATTTTAAACACATTTATTTATATGACAGCAACAATTGCATGACCTTTAGTGAAGGTTATAATATTTTTCTTTTTCACATTACACTTTATTACTCAATATTATTTGGCATTATTCATGATGACGAGTATTGATGAGTAAATATTGAGCAAGGGATGCAAAAAGTAAATTTAAAAAAATCCAAATACCCGACTTCGTAAAAAATGAAAAAAAATAAACAGAAGAAAAAAACTTATTGTCGGCTTATCAATTTTGAACAACTGTGATAAGAAACGTTGAGCAATTAGTAAAAAACCCGGAGAATTAAAGTTACAAGATGATTTATATAAACATACCCAAAAATCGTTAAGTACAATTATATTGAATACGATGCATCAGATCCAAAAATACTCGTATTAATTGAGGAATTTTTATGATTGAAACAAGATCTGCTAGAACACCCTATATCAGACCCGAAAAATACGTACGCAGCACAAACCATGGCAACTAATTGAGAGTAGTAATAATTTGGTAACTTTTACAAATACCCAATTCTATTTAAACACTTCGATACTTATTTCAATAGCCCCTTAAACATTCAGGGAGTTGCACAAGAGAAATCTCATCTGACATTAAATATATTGTCGAAATATTGAACTGGAGGTCATAGTCATCTCGATTCCAATTACCATTGATAGCTGTCGTCGCCCAGGTCTGAGATACAAATAAAAATAAATAGAAAAAAATCAGATGCTGAAAGTCGTATATACCCCGCTTTTTCCTTTATCGAGTGGGTCATTTCAGATCAGACCGAACCCAAAGAAAAACATCTTGGGTATGTTAAAACGTTTGGTTTCAATTGAACTTAATTGATTTGCGTGCAATGTTTTCAGTACTTAGATAGATGGATCGCGAACCGTTCATAAATTTTCTTCAATTAGGGCAATTCAATAAAATTGACCGTCAGAATTCAGTCCCTTCTGCCCGCTTCGATTTTTCAATTCAAAGCGTTTTGCTTTCGCTGTTTATTTTACTAGTACCTACGTATACGTTTTAATTCGTTCATTAGAATTAATGGCATCGAAATTGCAATTATTTTAAATGAGGAAATTAACATTCCAAATAAATAGGCGGTATAACGTTGTATATATCGACAGAATTGCAGAAAATTCCCGAAAGATAAGTAAAATGTGTTTCAAAATTAAGTGTTAATTATATTTACATCTTTTTCGTCTTAACCCGCTATCTTTGTGACTTTATTGCCACTTTAGACTCATTCAAATATCTGAAGCACGCAACATTATCATTAACGCCTACATCGCTATACATTGCTTCTTCCAGAAAATTCACTTTGGGAATTTTATATAACATTTGCTTCTAGTCTAGTCAAATTAGTAAATTTTCTTGCAAAAATTCTATGTAAAGTTCTTATGCGCCATTGGTAGAGGAGAAGTCTAAAACCGAAAAGTTGACCTTCAAAATAAAAGCAATGTTTTATTAAAGTAGAAAGCCTCCTATTCTATTAGTAGTGAATAAAGTGATTATGAATACATATTTCAAATTTTATACTAGTTTTGAGTTATCGCCTTCAAATTTTTGCTACAGACCCCTTATACTCCTCATGAATGTGCAAAAAGAAAATTAATTGGTTCGCCCAAAGAGAATAGGATTATTCCATGGAATATGACACCTAACTAATAAAAATGGGAACTTTTAATATTACTTAGGTTTTGTGCTTCAAGTGTCGAGTAGGGAGTGGGGCAAGCAATTTTGCACTTAATCTATCACATAACCCTTAAACGTACTGCTGGCTATTTAATTTATCCTGCTCTAAACGTCTTCAGGAAAAAAAAACTATTTCAGACCTGGTTTAGAAGGTGTTGCGAAAATGTTCCGAGCTGCTCAACCTGCTCCGTGGGTGGACAAATTGAGCAATGGAAACAATGGGCTCAATAGTGATATTCTTATTCTATTCACATAAACTATAACTAAAAAAAATTTTTTTATTTTATTAAATATTTTAAACATTTACATAGAATTTAGGTTTTAATTTTCCAAGTAAAACTGATTAAAACTTATATTACTGTACCAATAATTAACTAAAGAAGATAAGTGTATTTTTAATACAATATCTTACTCGTCCCAAATTCACATGTTTAAAATATCCACTTTAATATAATAGCAACATTATTCACTCATGCAAACCTATGAATTTAGAAACACTATCGAGGAATACTATGCACGTTTTTTACAATGGCAATGTGAGCTATGTAAATCACATATCAATTGCAGGACACAATCGACAGTAGGGCAGCAAAAAACGCTTATACATACAATAACAATAAAATATAATACATTTTAATTTTCGCGAAGGCGCGGAAATTTATATTCCGTGTAGTTAATCGTTTCTATACATTAAAACTGCATGTATATCAGATAAAAAAAAAGACTTTACTTACTCTTAGCAAATAAACACAATAATAAAATAATGAAGAAAGTTTACTTAGTACCCGGATAGTTAAACACTTCAATTAAATTCGAAGTAATTGTGTTCGATTGCTTGGGCTGGTGTCCAATTCTATGCCGACTCATCGCGTCGTTTTGACTAATATAATACGGTCACGAAACTGCTCAATATAAGCAACACGTTTCAAGCACGCAAACGAATTTATTTGCAGAAGAAGATTTAATAGCTTAATTTTACCAGTAATATCTAAATATTTCCTCTAGAGTTAAAGTAATCAAACGAGGCTTAGTTAGCAAACATTTTAGGCTAGGAGATCGATTAATAAAAGTTTAAAATGGGATGGTATTGATGACATTAACATACATACATATAGTATGTACAGCTAAATTACACTGACAATTGGCTAAATTAAAAGTGTGTTTAAATTGTTTAAATTGTTTAATAATTATTGTCAGTATTAACCAACATGAACAAATCATTGCCAGCTTTAATGTGATTTAAGCGAAACGATATCAAATAGATTTTAGGTAAAGTCGTTTACGATTCTAATTTTGTTCTTCACTGTTAATTCGGGATAAGAAAATGCATTTGTATCGATTGATTTCCTTTGGTAGTAAAACAAAATGTAATCTAACTTTTTTCTAAAGATTAAAAATATTATATTAAATCGTAATCCGATTAAATTCGAAGTTCTTCGTTACTGCATGCAATCTAGCAACGGTGTCTAAGCAGAATCTCGTAAAAACGCTGATTACTACTTTAACAACATACATATTTTGGTACCACTTTAATAACAAGTTTTGATACGACAGAGTGTTAAAAAATCTTAAATTTAATCTGGGTACAGACTTCAAAGTAATATACGGATTAGGTTATGATTGAGGATAAAATAAAAGGAGTCGTTTCATGAGAATTGAGGTGCCAAATTAGCTTGGGCAGGGACTGCTTACAGACCTTTTTGAAGCCTTATTTTGTGTTTTCCTGCTACCAACATTAGAATATGCTTAAATTAGTATGTAGACCTTGCCATGTATGTGTATATGTACAGATTAATACCGAAAACATAATTACTCGTCAACAATTTGGTTGCGGGAGTTAAGCTAATATAGGTATGTATGTACTTTACCTCCTGATTTGAGTAAATAAATATTTTACTTAATCCGGAATGTTTGAAAGAGTACGTATCACGTTTCTTCCGAAGCAGACATCTTTTGCTTTTTTACCGAATAAGCCTCTAGAGTTTTAAATGTGTTCCACTTGGAAACCATTTATCTAAGTTACCCACTCGTAAATGAATGCTGGGTGACGACCAAAGCCATGCTTTTTCGTAATAATGTATATAAAGGAAAAAAAAATGCGAAATATCATTCTCGCGAACCATTTAAGACTTAAAGATGACATTATCATTGGCATATTTTCGCAAATGCTGTCTGCCACGTCCATACAAATGAAGAGTTTCATCTAGCACGACTTAAAATGGCGCGCTAAATAGGACCTTACATATGCCACAATGATAAACTTGCACATAAATTTAAGGGATGCATACACAAATTTCTCATCCTCAGTCACCCTCTCCTACATTTAGAATTCATAGCACATTGCTCGTCTCCCGTCAAAGGTCATGAAGGTTGCATGGAATTAATATTTTTAGCAACATTTCGGTTTCGTATTCGAAGGTTGATTTTCTTGCTACCCTTCGTAGTTAATGCTTTTCACTATAGAAAATGACAAAATAAAAGTGCCACTGAAAAAAAAAACGAGTTTATTCCCACTGATGTGGTTTTAGCACCGACATCAAGTATAAAGGAGTTCGTTAGGTCGACAAATATTGATGAGCTATTAAAAAAGAGAAATTCATAACAAATTTATAGGTATTTTTTTAAACTTTTTTTATTTGGATCATTTTAACAATTTTCCGAAAGCAAAACGTTTGATCTACGAAATTAAAATGGGGATTATGGAATCATGAAACACGTTAACGAATAGGAATAAAAATCAAATAAAAGTTCACAATTACATTATAGCTTTTTCGTATTTATACGTGGAACTCCCATACAAACAAAAGGCATACAGCTATACAAGCATAAAGACCTTGCGTCAGCACTGTTAGCAGTCTTAAGAAATTAGCTAGCTTAGAATTTGAACATAAAGATTTAAATTTTAATTATTAAGTTGAAACTAAAAGTAGATAAATTAATCTAATTAAAAACACAAAAGCATAAAGTAATGATTTTACTAAAGTTTTGTTTGTTGAAAATCTTCATTCATTGCATACAATTTACGAAAAATAAGCAAATCTTATCCAGGAACATTTTCTAACTTAATCTCTTATAAATAAATACAAGCTTCAAAATTGGAAATAAAATTCCAAAAGATATAAACACCCTAACATCTGAGTAAAGGAAATCGAAATGTAAAGCTATAACATGTGCTGATCGTGCTGATGGGCCGGCAAGTTCGGAATGAAAAAGGCGTGTAAAAATGCCGAAAGATAAGCAGTCCATATCAAGTTATGTTTATATCGAGGGCGTCTATAATTAGCTTCAGTAAAAATATTATGAAAAGCACATGTCAACAGGCAAGCAAAAACCGAAAAATGATTTAAGGTCACCGGAGCGAATTAGCTTCATCTGGGCAGATGATCGCTACCAATTTAGCGGTAGAATTGCTATCTATCGTCTGATGAAATAAGCTCTGAAGGTCGAGACTAGGTTGCTTTTTAATTTGAGAAATCTTGAGCTTTCCAAAAAGTCTCTGGGCTTTCTGCTCTGCAGATAACCAGAGATGGTTAAAAACATTCCTAGAACATGTGAATAAAATGTGAAAAATAGAAGCGCGCTTACAGGACTTACATAACTAAGAGCACGAAATTATTCCTACTTCAAGGATAAGGATTTTTTTTTCTTATGGATTACCTTTAAATTTTTAAAAAAAAAAAGCAACGTTTAAGCTTTATAAGTTTTGTTTTATTCATTTGGTTTAATTCAATTAACTTTTATTAATCTTTTTCAATAAAACAAATTTATCGTTGCTCATTTCGCGGTGGAGTACACACCATGTGTATCATTTCCTTAGCAAAAGGCTCACCGTGTGCAAAATGATCTTGTCCTTGGGCTATCTGTAAAATTGTCCGTTCCTGTGAATCGTCTTAAAAAGACTTTATAAAAAACCAATGGATTTGCTATATGGCTTTCAAGAAATTAAGGATCATTCAAATTTATGTATGTACATAAAGTTAAAATTACCAGAAGGGAAGTATTAATATTATTTGAGAGAAAATATTCAAAATACTGCTACTTTTTCTGTAAATTTCAAGCCTAATTGGCCAAAGTTTCGTTCCTTTTTATTTTATTTCAATTTTTCATTTTAAAATGTTAGTAAGTTTGTCTTGTTTTGTTAATTTCAGGCAAGTGTTTTATTACTGATTACGATTGCAAGCCTATCCCCCCACTAAGCGACACTAATATTTACGAAACACAATAAGGAATTCAATGCAACAAAATATCTAATTATTTAAAGTAAAATTAAATAGACAAAGATTTAAAGGACGTATTTAGTATCTATACATTTTTCTTAATATTTTTTCATAATATTTGCCTTAAGTTGAGTTTGAGGTGTCGCAAATATTGATGAAATTTTGTAGAAACATTCATTTGTCGAATGTCCAAACAAAGAAAAGTTTTCGCAAAGTGTCATGAGAATATCAAAAACAACAAACTCAATCTGTTTCGTAAGCTTTATTTATTGCTGTTATTATGGAGTTATTGTCTGTACGTTTTTAAACTTCATGGATGCATCATATTCCATCTCATGTTGTGCTTCATTTAATTACTAGTTGACCCGGCGAACTTCGTACCACCTGAAACTGATTTGATTGTACATTTTCATAAAAGATTATGAATCCCAATCAATCTTCCAACTCCAATTCACTGTGTTATGGTTTGAGTTTCGTTTGGATGTTTTGGTTTGGGCCTTGCCCGGGCAATACTAATCTATTAGGACTTAGAAGTATGTATGCAAAAGTTTCCGCAGTTCACATTTTGGTGTCTTCTTTTATGAATTTGGCTAACATTGATATTTATATTCTTGGTACTTTTTTTCTGTTATTATAACATTTGGCAATAATATTCTGTGAAAAAAAGAATCATCCAAATCGGTCGAGCCGTTCTCGAGCCTTTAAGAGGCTAACTCACGGCATTCATTTTTATATATATGTATGTATATGAGCCGGTCAATGCACACATCGATTAACTCCATAAAACAAAAAATTAAGAAATGCAATGAAATAATATTTACATTGTTTTTTAAAATTCCCTTTATAACATAAATTCAAATATATATATTGTAGAATGTATAAATACAGATATAGCTTTCACGGTAATATAAAATTAATAAGAATAGCAAAAAAAAATCATCAGTAATGTTACAATTTGTATGTGACAGGTGGAGTTAATCGATTTGGCAACTGAAAAAAGTAATAAAGTTAAAACCACCACCAGTGTAAAAACTCAGTGCTTGAAATTGAAATAATTGTTTATAATAATAATTCAAACCCAAATACGATTTGGGAGAAAAATATGTAGTCCGTGTAATATTTATAAAGTATACAGTATAAGTTAAAATATACCCAATTAAACTTTATTCTTAATAATAACTAATTTGACTTCACAAGTACTTGATTCTGCTGATCCTTGGCTGTAACTGACCAATTTATTTTACTTTAATTCTGAAAAGATGGCACTTAAAAATTTACCCTTATCATTCAGCGCATTTGAGTTGCATTATAGCAACGATTTACTTTAAAGTACGGAGTTAATCAAAATGGCCTCTGAAACAAATTATTTATTATTCAGTGGCCAAAAAAATTTTGTCGTTTAATGGTGTTAATCATTATTATTCAGGAAGTTATTATATATATATAAAGTTATGACTATACCAAGTGTTTTGACACTTAAATTTAAGATTTTTCAAAAAGTGGAGTTAATCAATTTATGCACTGAACGGCTCATATATACATATGTAGATTTTACATCCAACTAATTACTAAACTAAGAAATCTGTTACAATTGACATATTTAATTAATTTATATCTTTTCTTTTTCACAGAAATATGTCGTCAACACCGAAAAGAGTGGTGAAATTCATGTCATAGTTCAGGCAAGTTGAAACTAAATTAAATTATCTTCTTTTATTACATTTTATTTTAGCACAATTTCATTCTTGATGATATACTATATATTAAGTTTAAGCTCTTTTCACGGATTTTTGGTAAAGTAGAAGATGTTATTGGAGATGGGAAGTTATAAAAATGCAATATAATATTTTTCGCCGTTGTACTTTAAAAGATATTCACTTTAAAATTTCGAATAGTTATCATTTCCGTCGCAACTTTTATGTTTGCCTACAAACTTTTAGCGAAACGTACTCACTTAAATAAAAGATGTATCATCACTTTTTTGTTTGTTTTATAAGAATTAAGAATTAAGAATTCAAAAAGACAAAAAAAATGTTATTTTTCGAAATTTTAAAGATACAAAAAATACAGGTGACCCAAAAAAACTGTTGCTTAATTTCTCACTTCTAATTCCAAAAAAAAGTTTCTCCTACATTTAATTAAAATCGGTGAGGAGACTTCAAACTCAATTATTCAATTGTTTATTTCTTATTTAGGGTGTTCCAAAAGTATTTCATTACGGCATTTTTAGATATTGAATCCCTAGAAAAGTCAATCCTCTAGCTCTAGTCATACAAAAGTTATTCGGCTGAATCCATACTTTTGGAACATCTTGCATGATTCAATCGAGTAGTTTAATTTTCAGTTTTTCATCATTGCAAATCCGATTTCATTACAGGGTGATCTCGCGCAACAAGAGAAAAGAGCGGTTTTCCTTACAGTGCATGACCTCGGATGCAATCGTAAGAATTCATTTTCATTCTACACCTTCGAAGTGCATTTATTTTTATTTTTGTTATAGATTCATCATTTCAAGAATTTGTAAACAGTCCGTGCATGACAGAGATCAAAGAGCGATCGTGTTTCATTCACATAGATGTTCCAGGACATCAAGATAGAGCCGATGCTCTGCCTGAAAAGTGAGTTTTCTATCAGTAAAAATTTTAAAAGGAACTTTTCCTAATTTTGGTATCTCCACAAAATCTACTGATTTTAATGAAAGTTACGACATTTAAATCAAATTTTCCAAATCAGATGTAGAGTAAAGCATGTATTAATAAATAGTACAAACAAAGTTATGTTCATTAAATATAAAATAACATTGCAATGATTGTGGAAATTTAGCTCTTACTGCTTACGTCTCCATAATTAAACTAGCCAATTTGAAGTCGAACTTTCAAAAACAGGTCATAATTTTGAAAAATGTTTTAAGAAATCTCATAATGATTATAAAAACCCGTGTCAACGACACCCCATTCGATGGGGTAAGTAAACAATTTTTTGATGCATCCCTACTTTTTGTGTGGGGGATGAATGGACAAACAAACATAGCGACAAACTATAAGGGTTCCTTGTTTTGCTACGGAACCCTAAAAAGTAAAAGATAGGATCGTTTTGAGAAAAATTAAAGGTTAAAGGTTCGTAAAGCTTATAATTTGTATTGGTCTTAAATAAGATCTTAAAATGAGTAATCCACATCCAGAACCTGCGGAAAAATAAAATTAATTATAAAAACCAGAGAAAATGTTCACAAAATAGGTTAATTGTTTTGAAATTCAAGATATCAAAGCTCAAAGTTCTTTTATATTTTCACCTAAGCCTTTTTTTAACTTCTTTTCTAATTGGACTTTATAAATATCTAGTTTTCAGTTTCCGACACTACAAACTCTGGGGGAAGACCTCATAACAATTTTAGACTTTTTGCACGTTAAATATGTCATTGGATTAGGTGAGGGTGCTGGAGCCAATGTTCTAGCACGTTTCGGTCTAGCCCATCCGGCACGCAGTCTCGGACTGATTCTAATTAACTGCACAGGTAGTGCTGCAACGGTCCTCGAAACCTTCAAAACAAAAGTACGATACAAGTAATTGATAAAAACGTATCCAAATAATCATGTTTTATTTTAGTTCATTAGTTGGAAAGGTGACGAAGTGGCTCAGTCTGCTGAGGGGTTCCTAATGTACCACAAATTCGGTCATGTAAGTATTTGCAAATTTTTACAAACTTAACATTAAACATCTTATTGGTCTAAAGTGAATCAAATCATTTCGAAACGTTTAATTTCTTCAAAATTATATTCTCAAATTCAATTTAATTGCAACTAATTGTACAGAAAATCTTTCTCTTTTCATTTTACATGCTGTCGCGCGACCAAACCAAATGAAAATTATTTACCTGAACACGATTAATTTTTTTGTGTTAAATTTAACAAAATTAAATATATCTCGAAAAATTGAATCGCATAATATAATTAAACTCGACCAATTCTAGTTCATCGAGGTACGAAAATTATTCGCTTTCTCCCATTTAGCTTTAGTGCTTTGCTCCTTGCAAGTGTGATAAGTTTATTTTATGCAAAGCACTTTGATTTTGCTTCCATTTGTCCAAGGAGTAACTTTTCTTCGGTCCTAAGACACTGTAAAAAGGATTTTCACATTTTTCTATTTTATCTATCTTGTCTGCAGAAATTCTCTTCGTGTTTTATTTTCAATATTTGTAGGCTACTTAGGCATTTAGGCTTATCCCATCTCTTTTGTTTTCAATGATTACCTTCACAATACACCAATACATTAGCCTATCACATTTTAAAATAATTTGTTGCATGTACAAATGACAAACAGCAAATAAAAAATTGCTCCTAGTTTTTAATCGTGTGCTAAATTTATTTAAACCTTGTAATAATATCGAATAAGTCAATTTTTAGTATGCCAACAATTCCACTTGCTTCAGTTTTTAATCCTGCTGAAAAAAGTTACTCCGCATATACTGTTTCAGAATTTACTAATATAGTTTTATTTTATTTAATTTCTCATTCTCCTGCCAAATTAAACGGTGAAATGTTGGAATGTATCTATAGCAACTTGTTGGAGATAATCCAGATAAGGAGAAGATCGTCGCTGAGTATCAGAATCGGCTTCGTGGATCATTAAATAAAAAGAATGTCAGTCAATACGTCAAAGCCTTCATGCAGTAAGTACAATGCATTTAAAATTAAATAAATTGTAATTAATTATACCTACCTCACCGTTTTGGATCGATCAACACGTATGTATGTACATATGCGATTTGTTAATAAGTGTGGTCAAGGCCTTATGATCAAGAAGTTAAGAAATCATTCTGAAATATCCAAAAGGTTTTTTAAACATTTCTAAAAAGTTCCTTAATGTTATTACATCCTCACTTCCGTACATACAGAGATTACGCAATTGGCGCATTGTAATTTAAAATCACAAAAAAGAAAAAACAGTGCGAAAACCATGCTCACACCATTATACTTGAATATTGATTAAAATTTGATTTAAAGTTTTCGCAATGAATTATACCATATTAAACAATTTTGGACTCATCATGTGCAAAAAAGGTTTCTCAATAATACGCGCTCTTGAAAAATATGTTTCCTAATATGTTATGTAAAAGCTATAGGATGGTGGCATTTTACATCTCTAGATACAGATTTAGACTTATACTTGAGTCATGTTGAATTATTGAATTAAAAACCATTGTTCTCAAAAAGTTACGTGATTGAAAAGAAACAAGAATTTCAGGTTATTGCTTGTTTATTATTATTAATAATAAAACTATTGGTTATTAACGAAATCAGGAAAATATATTTTCTACAAAGGACAAAAAATAAAATATGTATGTATGTATGACCCGTTGATTATGAAAGTGATATATGTAAGTCCACTTTTTTAATATGTACATATATCATTTCAATAATTTCTCCAGTTAAATCTTAAGGTTAAGATAGCTCTCACGTGAATTTTTCAAAAAGTGAACTTATACCACTTTCAAAAATAACGATTCATATGTATACTATATTACATATATATGTAGGTCATAAGATTTTAAGTAAGTTTCATTGCGAATACAGCTCGAATATTTACACAACTTATACCATTCCTTTATTGCTTTTTAAATTTAATTTTATATGGGATATTGTAGTTTAAATTAAATTATAAATAAATTTTTGACATTTTCTTATTTACAGCCGAAAGGATTTGTCGTTGAAGTCTTGCAAAATCGATATTTTACTCATCACAGGAATGCTCAGCCCATATGCTTCTGTCGTTGAGAAGCTTCATCGGGATCTTAACAAGGAGAAAGTCACAATGTTGAAAATTGAACGAGCCGGAGACGTCCTTGCGGATGCGGTAAGACCAATAATTGAGAGCCCCTTTCCCAGGTATTCCTAATATTATATTATATATTATTCTTACAGCCTGCAAAGGTAGCTCAGTCAATCCTCTTGTTCTGCAAAGGACAAGGTTTGCTCACATCTGTAATTATGCCCGGCGTTGATCGTTCTCGGGCGTTTTCCACAAGCTCCGGCGGCTCAGTGGATGGCTCTGCCGGCGGCAGGAAACTTTCACGTGGAATGTCCATGGAGGAGTATGACAAGCCGAACATTCGGCGACTAAGTATCACCGTCAACAACGACCTCCCGCCGATACCAAAGAAATAAACAAAGGGATAAAGCGGCCAGCTAATCCCCTTTTCAGAGAACCCACATACAATTATTTTATGTATACATAAGAAGTTTTGTTATATATTTAATTTAACAATCGTTGTAATATACAGACATATTGTTACCTATCTCTCTAGAGAAGATGCGATATTTTTACAACTATCTGTACCTACCTTTTTATTATGCGGGACGCAACGTTTTCGGTTATATTTCTACTCAACTTAACTTGTAATCTACTGATACTAGGCATAGCGACTATTTATATGATGTTTTTGAAAACGCTAGCAGAGCGAACAAACAAATTTTATCTAAAGTAAACAACAAAGCAACATCTATCCCTACCGAAAGTGTTGAGAAATTTTCTACAAAAAGTGTTTTTTATAAGAAGAAACTAATTATACAAAACAAAATAAAATAATTATTAAAAGAACACAAAAAGACCAAAACCTAAAAATAGGAATCGATCTAGCATATTAAGTCGCACAAAATTGCCCACGCTAATTACGACAGTACCACCTCCTCACAGGCTATGCAACGTTTTTTTTTTTTTACTAAAGGGAAGACTATGTAAGAAATGCTCGCTGTTACAAAAGCAAAAGACAAAATGTTTATCGCTATTTAGATAAATAGAAGGCTATTCAAATAGCATCACAATTATTTTCAATATTGTGTTGTTGTTCTTTGCTTGCGTTTTGTTTTCTTTTTATCTTTTCGTTATTCCGTTTTTCTCACATCCGCGTGACCAAACTTGTTACAGTCCCATATTACTGCACTGCTAATTGCAACACAAATATATCGAAATCAAATAAACGAAAATTTAGGAACTTATATAAGTTTGCCATAATTCATTATAAGTATCTTTGGAACTTGAACGACAGACATGTGATTGGATTAAACGAAAAAAAAAAATTAAAATAAATACAAAAAAAAACGGAAATTTATTTAGCGCTTAAATAATCGCATAAGCACCAGTTGTATTTTGGTGATCATAAAATTGCTAAGCGGATATTAATCATAAACGAAGTACCAGTTAAGAGTAGTGCGAATTTTAAACTTATTGTAAACAATCAAGGCTAAATAAAACTTTACGAAAACTATCCGATTGCTTTCTGGTTGAAACTTTTTTTTAAATTACTGAATTTTTTAGATTACAATTGTAATGAAATTATATATACTAGTTAAAAAAACAGTTCTAACCATTTTTGAAATTGAAAGGACATATCCGGGAATTAATATTCAGGTAAACAAGGAACTATTTCCATATTCGAAATATTTCGAATTCAGACTTCTATCGAAAGTAAATTAAGGGCGTGTCCCAATTCAACTATTCGAATACTTTTCCTTTTCGAACATTTTTCGGTTATATTTAAAATTGAAAAAAAGCAGCCTTTTATTGCTCATTGTTCGTTTCCATTTAATTTTATAAATGCTTTATTTGAAATTCAAATGAAAAGTAAGTAATTGTCAACGAAAAGCGAATTTCAGAGCTGTTTTTTCCTAAGACCCAAACCTTCGAAAATCAATTAGTAAGCTGAAAAGTAATCTCCCATACAAATTTACTTTTGAATAGCTGAGTTGGCACACGCCCTAACAAAACCTTTTAAAACGGATAATATAAAAAATAAACGGAATTAATGCGACTACAAAAGACTGTCGTTTCAAATGAACATAGTATATAAAACAATGTCAACGTCAAGAAGGAATTTTGTGAACGCATATCTCGGAGACAAACGATCCCGTCTTTTATAGCCATGTTCATGTACCAAGCGAATTTTATTCCTTCAATCATTTTTGAAAAAGTAATGAATCTTATCCATTAGGATGAAAACGGTTTTTCTAGATATGATATGAGACGCATGCTGCGTACGTAGTATACCTGAGGTTACAAAAGCCCTTTTGGATAAAATTTCCTTTAAAACTCCTAAAATTATCATAAATTCATTTAACATAGTTATCTTTGACATTTATTTTTTTCTGTCCAATAATTTCAGCCATGTTAAACAAAAGAATTAATTGAAGCCAAACAAATTCCAGTTACCTTTCATTTTAATTATTTTTTCCACACATAACCTTCAAAATATTTTGAATTTGGTTGTTGATCATGAGTGCTGAATCTAAATGTATTCTCTGCCGCAGCGACAAGGTGGATGAATTGCGATACGGAAAGTTTATTCAAAAAGACGGCGTCGCGGTGCATTATTTTTGCCTGCTTCTGAGCTCGAACTTAAGACAAAACGGAGACTACGATGACGATTTCCTTGGGTTCCTGCTATCAGACATCAACAAGGAAGCCACAAGGGTTTCCAAACAGAAGTGTTTTTACTGTCGGGAAAATAGTGCAAACATCGGGTGCTGCGCCAACAAATGCCGTAGAACGTTCCATTTGGTCTGCGGCATAAACAACGGGTGCGTCAACCAGTTCTTTGGTACTTTTCAGTCCTTCTGCCACCAGCATGAAAACTATGCAAAAAGGATCAGGCTGCCTGCTCCTGACGAGATTTGCTCAATTTGCTACGACAAATTGGGGAGCTACAAAAGGCATCTCATTTTCAAGGCTCCATGCTGCAAGTCTGGCTGGTTCCACCGGTGGTGTGTCGCAAAGCTGGCCATAACCGCAGGATACTTCTTCAAGTGTCCGCTCTGCAACAACACGGACCTCTTCAGAGACCAATTTCAACGGAGGAGCATCTTCGTTCCAAACCAAGATGCTGCTTGGGAAACGGAGCCAAACGCCTTTGAAGATTTACTACAACGTCCTGACGCATGTTCAGCAGATCACTGCAAATGTCCTCATGGACGAAAGTATGATAGAGGCAAGTACGGTTTGTTAATTTGTGATACTTGTGGGTCCAAGGCATGCCATAACACGTGCTTGGAAAAGAGGAAAGGGAAAACATACACATGTGAAGACTGCGAGGCTTTTCTTTGCAAGAGACGAATGCAAGAAACTCCCGCAGAAGATGTGACCATCGCGATTGAAAAGGAAAACGAGGATGTGACTGTAAAAGCATGAACAGTCCAACAGTGGCGGATTTAGGTTCGATGCCGCCCTACGCCCTTGCCGATGTGCCGCCCTTTTTTTTTAATGTAAAATTTATTGTCAAAATTATATATTGAATTATGAAATATTTATTACCAAATATTATTTTTAATATAACTGTTAGTTTACATACAGGGTGTTTTGCTAGAGGTCTGAACGGGGGTATGCCAATCGATTCTAAATGGTCTCCTGATCAACGTTTTTTCGAACACCCCACCCCCTTAAAATCTGTCCTTCCCCCCCAAAATAGCGATTGAAAATTTGTAGGGGGTCAACCTAGAAAATGCTTCATAAGTTCTTTCAGAGACATCCTACGATACTGGTTGATAACGCATTAGAAAGCTAAGCCTTCAAGCTTTCCAACGATATTACCCACGACTCGATCCGCCCACAAACAAGCGGGAGAGACCGCGTCCAACTTCGAAAATGGTAATTTCAAAGCCCAAAATTTGGCCTTAACCCTTCATTTCGCCGATTTCTTGCATGGGAAGATCGAAACTTTTTTTGAGAAAAAGCGTCCCTGTCATGTGGCCTTTCTCAAGAAAAAAACCGCACTCGAATCTGACGGCGCGTTCCGAAGTTATTCGTGTTATAATAATTAATACAACAACAACACCCACTATCCGCAATGAAGTCCAATTGGAAAGTGACGTCACATGTAGCTGGAATGCTTAAAAAAATTCGTAGAGCAATGTCTATTATTAGGACAAACATCCCGAAGATTCCGTGAATGTAATATATTGTATATATTTTGTGCAGAGCATCCATCATCAGTAGTTACTAATGAATCTTTCAGTTGATAATGTAAGTGAATACATTCATTTAATAATGGGCCCTATTGCGAATATCGGCATTTCTACGACAAAAATAACTTACGAAAGCCCTTTTTCGATAAAAATTACTTAATCAAGTTTTAAGAATTCTCATAAATTCATTTAAGTATAACCTTTGATTTCAATTAATTTGTTCTTTCAAGGGGTTAAAATGATTCGATTAGTAAAATCCAATCGAATTATTTTGACGTTCAATCGACTTATTTTAACCACTTTGAACAAAAAATTAATTGAAGCCAAAGGTTATTGAAATGAATTTATGAGAATTCTGCAACTTTATTAAGGAAATTTTACCGAAACAGGGCTTTCGTAAGCTCTTTTCGATTCTTACGATCGTATCTTAGTCGCAGAAATGACGATATTTGCAATAGGGCCCTTAGCTCTTAGGCGAAAAACCTCTACGTTTTTTTTCTTTAAGTGTGCGCCATTTTGTTATTTATCAATAAATATTAATTTCCCTAGTATGCGCTAGAGCCACTGATATGTTGAACCTAACTATTTTTGATTTTTGGGTTTTAGATAAACCGTTATCGAGTTATCACCGCCGCCAGCACCATACCAACTTTTTGAAAAATTCCGTTCACTCGTTATTTATGTATGTAGGTATATAAAAAGTGTAAAAAAATATAAATAAAGATATTTTTTATGTTCTTCAAAAGTGTACGTATTGAGGTAAAAAAACCTTTTATTAATACATATCTCTAATAGCTTTTTCATAAAAAATTTATAATAATTGCCTTTTTTCGAGCGTCTAAACTCTAAACCAGAATGATCCCTTAAAGCTCGCGTGCCCCGTTGTGAGTGCTAAAACTCATTTTTACATTTTATTTTGTTTCTGCCCCGCTTGTAAACGTATAAAAGATTAAATAAATTAACAGGAACTCATATGGAATTATCATATTTGTGTGCTTAAAGTTTCCACACTCAAATTTAGAAGCTAAAATTTAACTTATAAGTGACGTCACCAGTTTCAATTGATTTCAATTCATTTATTTATAGTGTATTGTATCTGGTACATTTAAGTTATTGTCGCTATTCTATCTCTTACTTAAAGAGGGAGAGTGAAATATGGCACAATTCTTAACGTTTTAATATTAATTCTTTATTTTTTGTAGAAGAAATTGTTGGTACATAATTGAAATAAATTTATGGAAGAAAAATGTAAAAATCTCGTAAAGGTCACATCATTAGTTACAATATATACGCACATAATTTTTTTACAGAAAAATAACACTTTTTTGCAGATCTGAAAACGCTATTTGCAAAAATTTTGTTATTTTCGCGTTATACTTTTATAAAGAAAGTTATGTCTATATATAAGTTTAAGTGATTCTCTTTATATTTTGTATATTTCATAAATCCGATTATTCAATTCAATACACAACGAAATTTATTACACTGCATGAAGAAAATTACCGAGTTTTCTGAGTTCTTTGCCATTCCGTAATTGATTCTATCTATTTATTTATTTATTGCAAATTCATCAATGGCTGGTTACTACAGGTAAATATACATAATATGTCAATTGCAACGAAGCTAATTCTTTATCTGATTGCAATTTAAATGAAAATCAATGTCAAAGAACTTAGCATTAAAGTCCCGTTAGTCCTGTGAAAGGCCACATGGAAGAAGACTCGTTGTTAAAGATTGAATATCTATGACATTATTCAATTAAAAAATATATACATATACAAATGTATAAATATGCATTATGTAATGTATATTACATGTGCAGCAGTAAGGTAAAATATAAGTATTTGAACATACATATCAAATGAGTCGAAATAGTACAATTACGCAAATTTATAGCAAGTAATGGTACATGTAGATATTACATAAAGAATATAAAGGAAATAAAATAAATTCTTAGTTTGAAAACAATTTTTAAACCGCGATGTAGGGAAACTGTAATAGCGTTAAGCAAATTTTTATGTAATATTGTGCATCAAAGGTGTATTTGATCTTGTGTCGTTGCAAATCCATCAACATTCTATTATAATTCAATATACAACATAACATCACATCACATGTACATATGTATGTACCTATACTCTTAAAAGTGATGGTGTAGAAGGTTTTTCATTTGAAATATTTTTGCCAAAATATGTTCAAATACAAAATGCTCTTTCTTACAAGATTATTTAATATATTCACATATGTATTTACATGTAAATTTTTAAAATAGTTCATAAATTAACAGTTAGCTGAAAAATTTATTTCATCAATAAAACTAAAAAGTTAAAAATTTACCTTTTCAGTTAATGTGCCAATCAATTTTACCTTCCAAAAAATCTTTTAATTTATTTGAAATTACATAAAAAAAATACAATTTTCTCAAGAACTTTTTCGACATCAAACATTTTGATTTTAAGAATTCACAAACAAGCATTCACTTTGCAGCATGGGATCATTAACCGCAAAAATGCGCCAGAGTTCTGAAAGTTTTTAATTACATCTGAATATTAAATAAGCTGAAATTGCAGTTCATCAGTTTTCAAAAATGTAGCATGGTGCAGTAAATCCACTAGGTCAAGTTTAAAATGTTAGTAAAAGTGTGAT
Source organism: Machimus atricapillus (assembly GCA_933228815.1). Taxonomy (NCBI): domain Eukaryota; kingdom Metazoa; phylum Arthropoda; class Insecta; order Diptera; family Asilidae; genus Machimus; species Machimus atricapillus. The sequence continues at coordinate 14,470,596 of OW121785.1, forward strand.
TTATGGTGCCATCAAACCAATGAATTTTCGAAACCGCCCTGTAATAAATATCTTCTTGCAGGTTTTTTTAAAATTTTAAACTCCAGTTAAATTCAATTAATGGATTTATTATTTGTATAATATTCTAACATAACAAGATACATAAAACAATTTGGAAACATTTTTATCATCTGGGCAATTATTTATTCGAATCATGTATTATTTCTATACTATTCTAATAATCTAACAAAAAACAATATTTTTCCCGCTCATCGTTTTCCGCACTAAATTTGGACGATTTTTTTGTTTTTTCCCCCAGCCATCGTCTACTACAACATATTCAGTTTGCAAAGGGTGCCCCGGCAGATTTCGACCACTTTGCATATATTCATGATTATTTCTATACTATTCTAATATAACAAGATGCAAAAAACAATATTTGAACATTTTTATAATCTGAGCAATTAATTATTCGATTTGATGTATTATTTCTATACTATTCTAATAATCTAACAAAATGCAAAAAACAAAATTTGTTATCATCTGAGCAATCAACTATTCGGTTCATGAATTATTATTTCTATACTATTCTAATTTTATTTTTTTTATCGCATCACATCTGACTCCGAGCAAGTTTTATTATTTAATATTTATTCACCAACAACTGCTCAGCTGTTTGTTTGGAATTTTTTTTTTTTTGCCGCTCATCATCTTCCGCAAGACGACAGATTTCGACCCGCTTTGCGTATTTTACTGATTGTATTATTACTATACTATTCTATACTATTCTAATAACCTAACAAACTAAATCGTTTTGTAACTCAATTCTCGAACTAATTATTTCTATACTATTCTAATTTTTTTTTTTTATCGGATTCACCAACAGCTGACGTTTTTTTTCCGCAAGACGACAGATTTCGACCCGCTTTGCGTATTTTACTGATTGTATTATTACTATACTATTCTATACTATTCTAATAACCTAACGAACTTCAAGAAGCAGCACTCTATAAAACAAAAAAAATTGCTATAATAATAAATATCTATATATATATGAGGAACTAATTATTTCTATACTATTCTAATTTTTTTTTTTTTTATCGCATCACATCTGACTCTGAGAGCAAGTTTTATTATTTAATATTTATTCACCAACAACAGCTGAGCACCAAATTTAGAAGACTTTTTTTTTTCCGCTCATCATCTCCCGCAAGACGACAGATTTCGACCCGCTTTGCGTATTTTACTGATTGTATTATTACTATACTATTCTAATAACCTAACAAACTGCAGAAAATCATTTTGTAACAACTGAGGAATTAACTATTCAAATTCATGAATTATTATTTCTATACTATTCTAATTATCTAACATATGTAATAAGCAGCAGCATCCATATCTTCGTGTAATCATGTTATTTCTATACTAATACTAATTACCTAACAAATTACATAACAATTTATGAACAACTACATCTATCATTATAACTAAACGTCTTAGTAAGTCTTGTCTGGCTCGAGGTCAAAAGAAGTTGTTTCATCTTCAACTTCCTTATAATCCCTTTCGAGTGTAGCTAGATTCTCCCGGGCTTCCATAAATTCATCAGATTCCATACCTTCTCCAATATACCAATGAACAAAGGCCCTCTTTGCGTACATCAGGTCAAACTTTTGGTCAAGGCGACACCAGGCGTCAGCAATTGAAGTAGTGGATGCCAACATAGAAACTCCTCGGTGAACTGGCGCCAGATCACCATCGGGCACGATGCAGGGGGGTTTGCAATTAATTCCAACTTTAAATCCTGTTGGACACCAATCAACAAAACGCACGGTTGTCTTCGATTTAACAGCAGATATTGCACTGTTTACATCTTTTGGCACGACATCTCCTCGATAAAGAAGACAGCAGGCCATATATTTACCAGTACCTGGATTACATTTGACCATTTGATTTTCTGGTTCAAATAACTGTGAAGTTAATTCTGCGACTGTAACGCCTTCATGATTTGCTCTTTCTGTAGGAATAACTGGAGCATACGACGCTAAGGGAAAATGAATCCTAGGATATGGTACCAAATTTGTTTGAAACTCCATCATGTCTACATTGAGGGAACCATTAAATCGTAGTGAAGCAGTTATACTAGAAACTACTTGACTTATTAATCTATTAAGATTTGTGTAGCTCGGTCGTTCAACATTAAGCCTTAAGATTGAACATATAACTATAAAAGCAATAAAAGTTAACTTTTAACACATTACCTGTTCTTGCAGATATCATAAATAGCTTGATTATCGACCATAAACGCACAATCGGTGGTATCTAAAGTGCAGTGAGTCGTCAGGACAGAGTTGTAAGGCTCGACCACTGCAGTTGCAATTGTTGGTGCTGGATATACAACAAATTCTAATTTGCATTTTTTGGCAAAATTTTCGCCTAATTTGTCCATTAAAAGTGCTGAAAATCCAGAACCAGTACCACCACCAAACGAATGGAATAAGAAGAACCCCTGAAGACTATTTGATTGTTCTGCCATTCGCCGGATTCGATCAGCGACTGGATCGATCATATCTCGACCAATTGTGTTGTAGCCGCGAGCAAAATTATTAGCTGCATCCTCTTTACCATTTATGAGCTGATCCGGATGAAAAAGATCCTTATATTTTCCAGAGCGTACTTCATCTGTAAACCCAAAGATATATATGTAATTAATTACAAGAATCGAAAAGAGCAAGAATTTACATACCTATCACGGTTGGTTCCATATCAATGAAGATCGACCTTGGGACAACTTTACCATTGTGGGTCTCAGAAAAGAAGGCTGTGTAGCAATCGTCTGCATCCTTGTCCGGTTCTACTACCGAACCATCGAAAGCTATCCCATGTTCTAAGCAATAAAGTTCCCAAGTTGTGTTTCCAATCTGAACACCGGCCTGGCCGATATGCAGAGAAATAGTTTCGCGTTGTGAAAATACCTAAAAAATTATTCGAATTACCTATCCCCTTTAAAAAAAAACGTTAGTCTTACCATATTTTCCTGGAAACTTTTATTTATTGTACTCCGAAAAAAAAAACAAAAGAGAAATTATTTCTTTTCAAAACAGAAATTATTCTTTTCGAAACAGAAATTAATTCTTTTCAAATCAGAAATTAATTCTTTTCCTCGGATTGCGAAAGGATTGATAATTGATAATCACAATAAATTCAATTTAATTAATTTAAATTAACTTGAAAAATTTATAGTTTAATTATACACGACACAAAGACTTGCTTTCGCCACAAAATTTGATTCAATAATGAAAATTTTCTAGATCTATTTTCAAATGTTTAAAAAGGCGATGCAAAAGCATATCCGATCATAAAAAATTTTCAGGGAAATTTTTGAGTTTTTGAGCACAGTGAAAATCCCTCTCCAGTTCTCGAAAGTTCTACGAAAATACAGTTATGTTCAAAAATTTTAAATTTTCATAAAAAATGCGCGACAAGAGTTACAAAATTTTAGGGAAACTTATAAATTAAATAAATTCTGAATTTGAAATTTTACTATACATATATAGTTTAAGAATTGAAATATTTTATTTTATTTATTGGTTATGCGTGAAAATTTTGTAAATTAAAAAATGACGGAGATACGGTAACTTTAACAAAAACGACCACTTTAATGGTTAATATATTGGAAACGAATTTCTTAATCGAAAAAATTTTCATAACATACCCCCAATATTTTTGAAAGTCCTATCCAACGCAACAAGATGCAATGGTATAGACGAGTAAAACAAATATCATCCCCGCTTTACGTGTAAGGGAGGTACACAAAAAAATTATTTTTTTCAAGATTTTATTTCATAACTTTGTAGGCATGATTAATATGTTTAACCATGCCAAATTACAGCTTTTTAGTTCCAACAGTTTCTGAGTTAAATCGCGCACAGACGGATGGACTTGGTGAAACTTTAGGATTCCTTGTTGTTTTACTACGGAACGATCATGATTAAATTTCTTACTATATAATTTTTAAAGTTTTTCACAGTACGGACGCTTTCGTGCGCCTTCAACCCTAAATTTAAATAAACCAATGTCAGTTTTACAAAATCAACTGAAAGTTTTTATTTTATGTAAAATTAGAAGAGTCGATAGATTTAACGACGACATTTCACGATACAATCGAAAAAAATCGAATCGATTTTATTGACATCGAGTCTCGCAAGCGATAAGTCAAAAATTATAAATATAACACTTAAGGGTTTTTTTTTTATAATACTGATTTAATTTTAGCTACATTTACGTAATTTTAATTTCAAATAAATTCAATTTAATTCGCTTTATTTATTACATTTCATTATTTTTTTATGACGGGGTTATTTTTTATGTTTCATTCTCGTACAAATGGAGAGTAGGATCTCTCTCCATTTCTGTTTATTTATTCAAGATCCAAAATTGGGAAATGAATCCAAACTAATATTACTCAGTACAATTGTGAGATGTCGCTGTTGGCGATTGAACGACGGATTTTGTTCTGTTTTGACACTTGACAACAAAATGGCTACACCACCGCCGACAAAGCCTCCGCGGGGAGTTAAATATGGGAAAGATGAGGTAAGAATTAATCGAAGAGTAGTTTTAATATCACAAAAAGATAGTTTATTCATTTGCAATTCCGAATGGTTATAGTATTTTCCGCGAAATATGTATTTTATCGATATTTGAAAAGGGAAAACTTCGGGTATTTGTTTCGTCCAAAAGCGTCAGATGAGATTCCAGGGTAGAATTCGGAGTGATGAGTGATAGTGCTGTTGTTTTTGTGGGAGTATATGCGGAATTAGATAAACAATTACGATGCTATCACCACCGACCCAGCCTTTTTCATCAAAAATTCTTCGATTGGCGTTTCCAGTTATGGAAACTAAATTCCGGCCAGTAAAATAAATAGGCCTGGCTTGTGATGGATTTCCGCTTGGAATTTTTTATGCATGCTCTTTAATATCCACGCCCAAGAAGGGCTCAGAAAACTTTATAATATCAAGGATTTAAAAAATTTATGCTTCATTTACTTACAGCCAGGATGCGGTTTCCTTGTTACAGTCATCAAATCGCTGGGGTTTAGCGAAACAAATGAAGAACGGCAGAAGGAGAAGCAAAGGATCGAAAAGGAATTCAAGAAGTCCGATCAGCGGCTAAATGAGCTAGTTTCCAAGCATGATAGCGATCTGACTCGAGTCCTTCCCCTTTTTAGTCAAGTTTCCACACAAATTACTACTAGTCGGAAAAAGATTCACTCAGTCAAAGAGAATTTAATTGCATGCAAACAACTTCTTCAATGTCGGAGGGATGAACTCAAAAAACTATGGACGGACGCAGTGCAGCAAAAGTTCGTCCTTGACATGCTAGAACAAATGTAAATGAACGGCTGTATAACAAATTATTAATTTTGTTTTAATAACTTTTTGTCTCTTTAGAAACGATCTTCGAAAAGTTCCTCTTCTCGTCGCATCTTACAGTTCCAAACGACACTATCTCCATGCAACGAAAACTCTTACGCAAGCAATTTTGCTGGGGGATGGAGCACTACGAGAAGTGGAAGGATTAAGTGATTTAAGAAACGATCTACAAAATAAACGGACACAACTCTACCAAAAGCTCCTAGATGAACTCCGTCGACAGCTGTATCAAAATTCGATTAAGGAGGTGCTAACTAACTTCCAACGTCAGAACTCCCATCGGGGTAGCGCTCAGTTTCAAAGGAACTTAATCAGACGTTCTGTAGAACGCGCCGAAGCCAATGCGAGGGTGCGAAAGGCTCTTGTCGATATGACCCAAGGTTTCGATGTGGACAAGATTGAAGTTATTGAGGATACGGATCTTCTAGATACAGATCTTAGTACTACATACTTTATTGCTATTATCACTGAGTGTTTCGCTATGCTTGAAAAAGTGCCTGAGTCTATTGAGACAGTCAAAGTGCAAATCCAATCCGAACTGCTACAGATCGTCACAAACACCACGCAGCAAGTAATTGCTTTGAACCTCACCGAAACCGATGAGAATCCCCTACTTAGTCTACTTGACATTATTTTTAAGCAATTCAAATCGGTAGCACAATGCCATAGTGTTCTGCTGAAGAACTATTTAAACGTGATTCATAGGTATACTGTGAACGTAAGCGCATACGATTTAACTGACTATTGGACTCAGGCCCAAGCTGTGGTAATTATCCGATTTTTCTCTAAGAATTTCTAAAAAAAAAAATTATGTTTGCAGTTGCAACTTTTGTTGACTGACTACTTGGACATTCAAAATGCATCTTCCGACGAAAACAATCAAGCTAATTTCACAGAGCCTACAAGCAGTGTCAATACTTACTTTAGTCGAAGAAAAATTCAGGGGTAATTAGTTTATTTTCATTTTATTGTTTTTTCACTCTACTCTACCCGGAAGTTCACTTTTATATTTGCCTCTAGAGATCGTTAATATTTCAGAACAGTGTTTAAGAAGTCAAGAAATGTTACGAGAAATTTCATTCACATCAGGGAATTTTGTCATTCGTAATATTCATGCTAGAAAAAAAGTATTAATAGAATATTTCCTATTATTAGACAACCATTTAGAATAAGAGTACTAGTTCAATAGTCTACAGCAATTTTTTATTACAGAAAGAAAACCTTGTTCAAATTTGATAAGGCATCGCATATTGCTTCCGACGGCCCCAGCGTAAAGGAGCATCGACGTAATCCCTCCGATATGTCTAATGATGAAAATCTGATTCCTAGTGGACCAAATGACAAGAAGCGAGAGAAAATCCTAATTTGCCAGCCAGACCCATCCCATATAAGAAAGATTTACTTGTCCCTCATGAATTATGTACATGAAATAGAAGTGTTCATGAAATGCAAGTCAGGGTAAGTAAATAAAATATGATTATTGTAAGAGTATAATTAAATGCAATGTGAGATATTAAACGCTAAATTGATGTGGTTTGGCATTTAAAGATGTTCAGGTGGACATAATTATAAATAAACCTATTTAAGTCCTCTTAAAACTTGTGGCAACTATGAGAAAAACGTGTAACAGAAAACAGTACGTATGTCATCAGCAATTTTTTTAGTATGCTTATCAAAAACAACAATTTACTTTTATAAGCTTTATGCATTCTTTTTTTTTTACACACAATGGAGGTTTTGTGGTTAAAAGGTGAAACAACCTCTCCTCGAACGTTGTCTCGCATCGTGTGACTTTAAGAAATTTAAAATCTAAATTCACACTTTCCCGCAAAAAATTATTTATCGAAATAGAGCGCGTTAAAAAGGATTTGCTAAGGCGACGTCTACATATTTTTTAAAAATTAATTAACACCCAATTTTAATTTTTCAGGCAGCCATGCAGTTTGAATGCTTTTATTTCAAATTACGTGAAGGACACCTATCTTTCCAAGGGACACAATAGAAATCTTCAGTTGACAATAGAATCTCTTTCCAAAAATCAGGATGCTTGGCGAGCTATAATTAGTCCCGAGGAGATGAAAGAACTTCATCTTTCCAGACCTCTACTGCAATCGACTGTTATGGTGGAAAAAAGGATAACTGAAACGAAGAGCCTTATTCAAGATTTACCTAGTTATTCAGAGGATCTCTTAAAAATGGTATGCTCCTTGCTTAAAACTTATAGGGAAACTTGTCAAGCAGCCTATCGCGGTATAGTACAACCGGATGCAGAAGACAAACGAATTTACAGCGTTGCATGGCTAAAGGATGAGGATATTAGCAGATTTTTGAAGTATGTAAAATAATGCTTAGGCATGATGTATTGACTTTAAGATTAAATTTAAAGGACTTTGCCCAACTGGACGGATTTAAAAACTTCAAGTAATCGAGCTAAGCTTTCCAGAAAACTACAAAAAAGTAACTATGAGCCCTCAGAAGAAGAAAGTCCCACTCAAGTTCAACAGAGGAATATTCGAGAGGCAGAAATGCTTACGAGTAATCTTGGGGAAGGCGGGATTACAGAGCATGAAATTTTGTCGGATATCGGAGTACTCAAAGAACTTGCAATTCTTCAGGAAAGCATGGAATGGTTTTCTTCAAGAATTTCAGAATTCGCTAATGACTTGAGACGGCCTATTCTTAACGGTCTTAATGTAAATGCTAGTCCCGATTATGCTCCAGTAACCATCAAAGATGGAACAATAAAAGTCCTGACAAATTTGGCCCTTGAATTCGATGAGTTGGCCAACACTTGCCTTTTAGTTTTACATTTAGAGGTATTGACGTGCAATGTCTTTGGAAAATTACTAATAAACATCTCTTGCAGGTTCGTGTGCAATGCTTCCACTATTTAAGGTCAAGAATTACTGATTCGTCGCACAGTTATTTAAATGGAAAAGATGATATTCTTGAGCCTGATATTAAAGTTCTTAAACTTACTAAAGTCCTATCTGAAATGGACGAGGCTTTTAGTTCAACTTTGCATCCTCGGAAAACAAGAGTAAGACTTATGAAATGACTCTGATTTCAGAGGTTTAATTATATTTTTTTCAGTACATATTTGAAGGGCTTGCGCATTTGGCGTCGAGGATTCTTATTCAAGCATCTAATTCTATGGAAACTATCGATCAGGCAAATGTTCAAAGGATGTGCCGTAATGCCCTAGCCCTTCAACAAACACTCAGCAGTATTACCGCATCAAGAGAGGTGGCATTGGATCAAGCTAGGAATTTTTATGAGCTGCTTTGCATGGATCCAAACGTAAGTTATTTTATAAATAAAAATTTATACAATCTTTACTAAATTCAATTTATTCAGGAGATTCTCACCAGCATCGTTGAAAAGGGTAATCAATTTACAGAAATGCAATATTTGAACGCTCTGCAACTTTCATCAAAGGCGCGTGGCATAACAGACCTGAACACTTTAACTTCATATCAGCAAAAGCTCTCTGACATTTTAGGTGCTAAACCTTCCACAGGGGTTGTCGTCTGATTTTAAGTTTCTTATTTCTTAATTTTCAAACTTCATACGGCGATAAATTTCCCGATGTATTTTATACTCAAAATCATATATATATAAGTGCAAGAATAATTTTGGATTACCCTACTGTTGTTAATTTCTTTTTAACATATTGTGGTATCCATTATATTTTCTTTTGCGAGTCTGTTAAATCACAAACAAGTTTTCACTACCGCTCATAAGTATTTGCCCACCTTAAATAATGTAACAAAACATTATTAAATCCAAATAGCGCACACGATGCTCTCTCAGAATAGGGAGTTAGTACGGGAAATTTGAAAAACGTAAACGTAAAGCAACCGAACAGAGTAGTCTCAAAGTACACTAGTCAGATTCTGTTAATTGAGCGAAATGTAAATAACGGGATATTATACAGAAGCAAAATATCAGTATGTTGGTTTTTTATCTTAAATAAAGTATTACTAGGATTTTGTGTTGTGATAACATCAGGTAAGCTATTTGGATTTAATAATGTTTTGTTACATTATTTAAGGTGGGCAAATACTTATGAGCGGTAGTGTAAGTCCCAAAATAAATTAATGTAAATAGCTTTAACAAGATGCACTACAACCGGACCTGCCACGGCTCCACATAAAAGAGGAACTCGCCTTATTTGTGTTCACGTTGCATTTGTGGCCATGTAGCGATTGTGGTTATTATTGATGATGTAATGGCTTTAAAATTGCCGCTTTTTGCTGCATTTGAGTAAATACTAGTGTAGATAGTAAGAGGATCGTGAAGGATGTAACTATAAAGGTGCGTAAAATGGAAATCGGATACTGATCTTTAGAGATGGATGTCATGCAAATATAGTTCAAGAGGTTTACACGTTACAAACCATTTTTACTGTACATATAATCAACCAAGCTTTTCACGAAATCAATTGGACAGAATCAAGCATTAAAACGATGAAAATGTCTTATATGTATATATTTAGATGCATAATGTACGAACACAATAAAGAATGTTATTTATCATTTCATTAGCAGATTTTGTCACTCACTACCGCAACGTTTCACAAAAATTTCCTACTCTACAGTTAGATTTTACCAGTTAATCCATTTTCAATTAAAATTTGTAAAAGTAAAGCACAAAAATCATAACAAAGTGAAGTCCTTTTCAAGATCTGTACCTACCATCGGTTTTCTTTTTAAACGTGTGAAAATTCAAAAAATTGTTTCCAATTCTTTATTAAAACCTTTTATATTACTTTCCCCGTGTATGTCCTGGAATTTTGCAATCAATATTTCACCCACTTCCAATAAAGCTATCGGGCTGAAATTTTGCACACACCTTTAGTTCTGGTGACAATACAATATGCAATACTCAACATTGCAATATTTGTAAAATGGCCGCCGCCACAAGATGGTGGACCATGTATTTTTGGTCGATCCCCTTAATATGGATATCAAATGAAAGAGATTGAAGTGTAGGAAACGATAAAATGAGTAATACCCCCGACACACTGACTGAAATTTAGAATTTCGGGTCTCTTCTCAATTTCGACCCACATTTCAACTCAATGATATGGGTATCAAATGAAAGGGCTTGATAAGCGAAACACAATAAGTATTGTGACGTTATTCTAAATCCAATATGGCGGACATCTAATATTATAATGCATAACTTCAAAAGCAGAGTTTCAAGATGCTAATGCACGATTCAGCTTCAAACGCTACCACGCTGAATTGTGGATTAGTAACTCAGCGTCATGCTAATGCCTTTTTGAAATTTCAATTTGACGTTCTTTTACTATTAAAGACATAGTTTTTAGTCTTAAAAAAAATTACATAATAAAAAAATATTTCTTAAAAAAAAGCTTTCATTTAACAATAAAATATAAATAATAAACTTGTCGTTCAGCATAATTTCGCTTCTAATGAGCGCCCAAGCTTTTATTTATAGTCATATGAATACAGAAATACCGTGAAGAAATACGTTAAAGGTATATTTTGGTTGAAATATATTTTAGGCCCAAAATTGATAAGCTTAGACCCTTCGTCAATCCAAAATATTAAAACTGAGGTATTATTATTAATTATTTTATAAAAATATTATTTTCAGCCTAAATTTATTCTAGCAAAAACTTATTTTTTCCTTTTTAATATATTTATATTTTATTGTTAAATAAAACCTTTTTTTTAAAAAAAATTTTTTTATTATGTAATTTTTATAATTTTCTTTTTAACCAGTTAGCTTCTGTGACTTTTTTGAAAAGCGTGTACATTTTAGTTTTCTCTAAAACAGTGAATTAATTGTATGTATGTATCAACAATATCTATTAAAGATTTCAAAAACTTTGAACCACCCACCGGTGAATAAGTTTAAGTTTCTTTCGTAAGAACCCGCTTCTCTCGAAATTGAATTTGTAGCAGACATTTTTCGAAAATCGCTGAAACGAGTTTTTTCTAATTTGTTGTTATTCTCCTCTGAACAATTATTGAGTAATGTTTTTTCAAATTAAAAGCTAATTGACTGAAAATTCGTTGCTTTCTATTATCTGGGTAATCACTATTTCGATAATGAATTAAAAGTATGTAAATTATTACGAGCTAGTTACTATTTTATCAAGTTTAATTTTGAGTGTTTTTTCATGTCGCATCACAATCATCTGAAGATCGATATAAAATTGCTACAGCATTTTTTGACCTCCACATTTCACATTTTTGGGATTTACATGAAAGCGTGATATTTAGAATTTAATCAAAATTTCATTTCCATTTCTAAATAAAGAATACATCTAGGAAATTTTGCAGATGAATCACTTTACCAAATTAAAACTACGTTTTAACAGAAGATTCCTTGGTTTGAGGCTTTCGTTCGATGATGTCACGAGATATTTTGTAGAAATGTTCAAGATTTAGGATATATCCAATTATTTCAAAACGTGTTCCGGTAAAAGAGCCGCACTAACACGACTTCTTTTCCTGATTTGTTGGGACCCATTACCGAAGTCGAAATCGCTCAACTCGACTTACGAAATAACGTTTTTAAAGCCGAGGTCCTAAGAGTTGTCTTGGCGTGGCGCATTGACGATGCTAGTAGTGGGCTCGATGTACCTAATGTAACATATCGCGTTGGGTAATTAAAAGTCCTCAAATAATTTTAAATTTTTGTGTTGTATTCTTACTTTAATTTTTGTAATTACAATATTTAATAATATATTCTTGTTTAATAATTTTTGTGTTCATCTCCGTATTCAGTGGAATAAGTTAAATAAAAATGATAACAACACGAGAGTCCAGTGAAGCGTATCAAAACGTTGAGATGTTACCTACGATTGTGTCAGGAATTGGGTAATGATGAGGAGGGATGTAAACAAGCATAAAAAATATATAAGAACGGAATTCAGAACAAAATATATTTCTGAATGAGAAATGTATCCCGAATTCTTAACTAAAATAGGAAGGACAAATAAATGGATTATCGAATTTGATAATCATTGGGAAAGGATGCGTAGGATCAACCAGAACTGGATACTCCCTTTTAGGGAACTTTGAACTAGAAGAGATTAAGTAGTTTTAGAGGGCTAACTGACTGTAGACAACAATCTTGGCATGTCTTCAATTTAAAAATTCTAGAATAATATACGGCGGCTGATGTTTGAATTTAATCGATGCTAAGGGAGTTGCTGCTGCTTCGGCTGCTAACGGTGGCGGCGGCTAATCAATAAAACTTTGTTCTACACAAGCTTTCACTCGTTTCTCGTACTCCCGACGATTCTCCTTGTATAGTTGGGCAGCTGTTGAATTTGCCGGCGAATTTGGATTTGGATCACTTAGTAGGGACTGAAAAATAAAACGGTTTTATAAATATATACAGGAGAAATAATATAATCCGACGGGCATTACCTGTATTGATGTTAGTATTGCAGATACATCATATGTGGGACTCCATCGATTTTGTAGGATATCCAGGCAAATACCACCATCGGCATACACATTTGGGTGAAATACTTTAGACACAAAACGTACTGTTGGTGGTTTATTTGGATACTCTTCGGTAAATTCTATCGTTAACTTAAAGGTACCATCCTCAAATGGAGTATCGTGTGGACCGAAAATCACAGCATTCCATATCATGATGTTGTTATCTGTTGGAGCTCCAGAGACTCCAGTCGGTGGATCCTCTTGAAGTCTGAAATTAACAATGTTATTAGTTAAAACGCTCACAGCTTTCAAGATACGAAATAAAATTTCTACTCTTTGTAAAACATTAACTTAAACTACATACTATAGCAAATTTTATAAAGTGGAAGTCGTAGGGGCTGGCGCTCAGCACTATTATTGGTAGGAGTTGCTTTTATGTATAAGGGCAGCTACTTATGATAAAGCATTTTTAGTCCAATTTTAAGTATTTATTTAATTATTCTTGGACATGCCTGAAGATGGTTCAAAAGATCCATAATTACTTTTAGCGCCGGTTATGACATCCTGCATGAAAATTACCCCAGAAATTTTTGAACGTTTTAAACGAGTTGTCAATCCTAAAAGCAAATTCATTTTCTTTCATTCAGCTTATATCTTAGATTTTAGTTTTGAACTAAACTGAACTGAATTGAATAAAAGTTTTAACAAATTAAAACTCCATTAAAGTCATAATTAAATTTCTGGCGAAATGCAATAATTGTTTTGGGTTCGTCGGTTCGGAGCCAATTCTTTTTAACCGACTTCCAAAAAACAAGAGGTTATCAATTCGACCCGTATGTATTTTTCTTTTATGTCGTTCGCGCATAACTTTTGAACGCGTGAACCGATTTTGATGATTCTTTTTTTGTTGGGTCTAAGATTCAATTTCAATTAATACAGACAAACTGATTGCATTATTTAGTATTGGATTAATATCAGTCAGGTTTTCACACCGCCTTCAAAAGTCTAGGAAAATTTTGGTATTTAATGTTGAAAGTAGTAGCAGAGGACTTTTAATATAATTATTTTATACTTTTTAGGGCTTGGGATAATTTGGAGTCGGCTCTATTTTTTTTTTTAAATTTTTTTTCTGCCATATGTTTGTATATGGTCCGGCGTTTGTTTTTCCTGTTAAGTTTTAGGGGACATTCTCATTTGAAATGCGGAAAAAAACACTTTTACAATATTTTTTTTGTAAAAAATGTATAACAAATGTGGGAAAACTTTGCATAGTACATTGTTGTATACACGGTAGGACACTGTTTGAGCTTCTGAAAAGCAATTGAGTCGAAATTCAAAATGGATTATTTGCTTTAGATATTTCGCTAGGGTTTACACCTAAAAAATTATTTTAAAAATTTTTTTTTCATAATTACATATATTTAACATTTTTTGAAAAATTTCAAAAAATTACACTTTTTGGGGGAGAAATACCCCTGTATAAAGGGTGGATTTGTATAAACATACATTTTTAGAGGTACAATCCCTAATATATTGTATAAAGCATCGAACGCTTTTTGGTTTCCTTGAATCGGATGATTAGAGCCGGAGAAATCTGTCCTACGAGTTTAAAACTATGTTTCGAGATAAACGCGTTTAAAGTGTTTCTTCGATATGCATACGTTAGGTACCTACTGCTATAAATATATCTATAACTTTTTTTCCCTTTTTTTGAAATATTTGCATGAATTCTTAATTATACTTAAAATAACAGAAGAGAAGGAAAAGATGTCTTAATCAATTGCTTAACCTATGTTCAAGGAACAATCAAAGTTTAAAAGAGAAAACATATTTTTGTTTTTTGGTTTGGTTGGGTCATAATAACCGTGAGAGCACGATTTAATTATAAAAATATTCAGTAAAAAACTACGCGGACAATGAGGATAGCGAGAAACTTAAAAGTTTCTGATAATAAATGGATACTTAGAAGTACACACAAAAGTCCTCCTAGGATAAATGGAGACAAAAGTCATTTCTCCTGCGGTAACCAGCCTGCTTTACTGTATTTATTTTACATTAGTTTTAAAATATGTCGACGAAGAGAATCAATCTTCATAGTTCCATAGAAACGTCGAAAATTGAGTTTAATTGAAGGACGAAAATAAACTCTCACTTTTAATCACTCTTCATTTCGTTAAATAAGGATTGTACAACCCTTATCGATTTATAATTTCTATTCAAACGCGTTGTGTGTTTGCAACGCAGGTAGTACTTCCGAAAGATGTTCAGTCAGAAGAATTGCAGCAGCGTCGATAGGCAAAGTTATTTTTAGTTTTTGTCATTTACACACGCGAATCCCATTAGCTGGCTGGCTGCGATATTTAGCTATGGGTGCTCTAAAAGTAAGCTATACACAAGCGATCAATGTCAGATGTGTGAAATCACTAAGAACGCGGGGGAATCTCATAGTCATAGTTTGTTTCTATGGCTTCTCAAGGCGTTCTCTTGTCTGTCTCGAAAAATCGCATTTATTCCTGACAATAATAAAGCCATGAAGCACACTTTGCCCGACCTGATACAAAAATCACGGGGGCAACTCGTTGCTGACTTTTTCCGACCAAGTTCAAGCTGAAGCCTATTTTTTGCTCCCGAGGGAATATTTACGTCGTTTTCATTATTTAGCTCGTGCATCACAAAGCGGATGCCCGATGCTGAAATTAGCATCCATCTGTGGGACAAGTGACCACACTTCAGCTGATTGCTGCCATCACGTTTAATATCTGCGCTGTTTAACAATGCTTTAAGTGACCAGAAAGACTAAAATCTCCACATAAATTTGTCGTTACAAACCGTTTTGGTTTGTTATTTTTTACTTCGGTATTTCAATAATTTCCAGACATTTATATTTATCAGTAAATGAAAAATATTTATATATATAAAAAAAAAAGAAAATTTTACAAAGAGGAACTGCTTCGTATATATTTAATTAGCCTTGACTCTTTGTGCAAGAGGTGATTGTGAATTTGAATACCGTCACTCATTAAAAATGCAAGTATGTTGGATTTCGATGACATCATACATGATATTATTTTGTAGATGTTTACACTAGTTCTTGAAACTTTCGGAGAAGCTTTATTTTTTTAGACAAATTATATTTGTATAATTAAAATAAATACATATTGATATTTGGTTATTGAGCCTGCGAGTAAAGGATGCAGGATCCAATTATACATTTCAAATATGATGTCCTCTTCTATTTTGTAGAACTGCACCTTAGAGCTTTAATAAAATTTTATTTATTCAGCAACTTTTGACCCTAACGTCTGGTTCAATGTTAAAATCGGTCAAGTACGTGTGGCACCACGCATGATAGAGTGATAATTATTCTTGACGCCCATTTAATACCAGCTGTGAAATTATGAACAATTTTACTAAACATTTTTACCTCCATAATTCGAAAAGTGTTCATCACAAAATACGCGAAATAATTTTCATTGGGAGTTTCCACCATAGTCCACTTACGTGTCTAAGGCAAACAGTTTAGAAATTAAAAAAGGGGACTTTGGCGCCATATACATATTTATTTACAAATAGTACGGCTGATAAAAATAATTTTTGTGGAAGATCTTTGAAAAGATCTCTTTAGCGATACCCCAAATGATGGATTTTTTTCTAAATTGAGATTTACATTTATGTATGTAAGTGTGCTTTCTTCAGCGACGGTTAGAAAAATGACTTTTTCAGTCTAATAAACCTCAAAAATATGCCTGCAAATGAGTTTTTGAAAATTGTGGGGAGACAATTTCCTGAATAATTTGTAACCTTCACTTTTGTGGTGTACGCTCATTTTAGCCGTGAAGTATGAAAAGAGGGCACTAAACAATTACAAACCGCAGCCTCACTATGTCAACTTGAATAAGCGTTGCCCCTACGATAGCTCCGACGTATGGTCTATTTGGCGCATTTCTCAATTTTAATGACATAAATCCATAGAGTAATTATAAATAACTCATGCATCTTTAAGGGACTTAAAATGAACCTTAACTTATAATCATCCCACATGGAGATACACGTAAAGAAGAAGTCATTATTCTCGTCATGTTGGTTAGAGGTTGTTATCGTCGCCTTTAAACGTACTTTGAACTATTTCAATTTAAGATTTTGAACTTGTATACATCGGTGGATCTTTCGTTCCCTCTTGCTCACACCATTCATTTGAGCAGCCAGTTGTGGGTTTGATATATTGTCAAATGCATTTTTGAATAACTTCTGTTTTTAATGACATAAATCCATCAAGTAATTAACCTGAATTAAATATTTTGTATCTAAAGACCCTTAAAAGGAAAGCAAACATTTATTTACCCCACTTTGAGATACAGTTAAAATTCGCACAATGTAGGAAACATTGTGGGCAGAAATTTCGTTCTTAAATTATGAGAATTAATTATTTTGTATCCCATATTGAAATTGTTATATAAAACCCACAAAAAATCTAGAGGGTGTAATTCTGCAAATTAATTCGGATTTATTTGAACTTTCTTTTTAGTACATCGTTATTAATTAGCGGTAGTCCAACTAATGTCTTATGTTAAACAATTGATTTTTCAGTTACACAATAAAGAAATCTACTTTTTAGGGTTCCGTAGCAAAACAAGAAATGAAAGAAGAAGAATGCATGAAATTCGAATATTCTTCGTACCTTGTTTTTAAATTTAAAGTTGTTTTATAAACTGTCTCATACCGACCAACATTGTTTTTTTAAACAAATTCCAAGAATTCATAATAAGAAATTGCGGGAATTGATAATATTGAAATATTAATACGTTTTCCGCAGACTGGCGTCAATCGGCGTCAGATTTCAATAACTTTTCTGCAGACTGGCACCGATCGGCGGATAAAGTATAAACACCTTTTATGCTGAACATATGTTAAATGTTTACTGAGAATTTATTAAATTTCAGCCGCTAGACGTGTGAGTTAAGCTCACATGCTGATAATATGATAACAATCACTTGTTGGCCCTGCTAAAGGAGATTTATACAAGAAAACTAAAGAACTGATTAAAATCCTTTAAAACTATTTCAGAAACACTCAAAATTTCTTTAATATTTTTAAAATCATAACAAATGATTTCTAGTACCCTCTATGCTTTATTGCCGAATGCGAATGGAAATGAAACAAAAACCCACAAAAAAAAAATTAGGGAACATAATGTGGCTGGGATTCTATTATTTCTGAAGTTTTTCAATTTGAGGACGGTTTCTAAAGCAAAGGAAGAATGGAAAAATAATGAATAAAATAGTGCAACAACATATACAAATGAATTAAGATTTTCCTTTTACAAAATACTATTTTTCATTGATAATTTTCCTTTTGCAGAATGCTGTGAATATGCAGTAATATAGTAACTAGTTTAAATCCATATAGTTATTATTTTAAAAACGAATCTTCTCAAATCGAAAAACATCAGGTATGATAGACGTGCCAATGTGGCGAATTATTTCGGATTTATTTGCAACTAGCTGACCCGGTGAACTTCGTACCACCCAAAATTGATTTGATTGTAACTCTTCATAAGAGATTATGAATCCCAATCAACCTTCCAACTCCAATTCACTGAGATCGGCAATATTGGCCGCACTGTGTTTGGGTTGATTTTCGTTGGTCCTTTTGGTTTTGGGCCGTGCCCGGGCAATACGAATCTATAAGGAGTATGCAAGGCGGGAACTTGCCGCGACTGCGCGGCGTGATTATAACCATGACTCCACACTCGCAATGATTCACTGTACATAGTTTTAATGTAAAGCCACGTTTGCGCTTCGCGGTCCCTTTTACGCGGGACCAAAAACCGAAAAATTACTTACTTACATTAGTTCAGGTGCTCAGTTATTCAGACTAAAAAGGTTTATTTTATTTTTCACTTTTCAGTTTTTTTTTGTCGGTTTAATTTTTGGTTAAAAAGCTTTTATATACTTTTAAAAATGTTTAAATTAGAGGACGCACGAAATCTATCGAAATTACCTAGTTATTCTTCACTGAGAACTTTACAATCTTGAAATCCTCGTGTATCAAAACTAATCGAATATCGCTAAAAAACAATTTCGCTTAAACCAAATCCTACCTCAAAATTCACTATTTTTTTATGAAAATCAATTTTTCCACCTGCTCTAAAACTACCTTTCTTTTTTAATTGAAATTCCGTATAAAACTTCGGGCGAAAAATCATCTCAGTAAACTTTCACATAAATTTTTTCAATTGAAAGTGCTACTTTGACTAAAATTTTTTGCATTCAAAGTGTTATAATCTAATCGAAGTATGTTTTGTGCTGTTTTTCGATTTCTTACGTTTTTAGCTTTTCCTTTAGGTTTTCCCTAATTTTCTTACGTGTGAAAACATCCCCGAATTGAGACGAACAAAACAAAAAAAGAATCATCCAAATCGGTCGAGCAGTTCTCGAGTTTTTGCGATCCTAACGAACGGCACTCATTTTTATATATATAGATTACACATCCACTTTTACTGTAACTAAAATCAAATGAGAATTATAGGAAAAACCAAATTAATTAATAATAACCAATTTTGACTCCTTAAAAGTTTTGTTTCAAAACGTAAGCCAAATTTCCAGAACTGAGTATTTGGCGTTTGTCTAGGAATTTTTTAATGAAAACATTCTCATTGCAGAAGTTGCGAAATTATTTGAGACTTGATGCTACGTTTAGGGGAATCTAATTTATCGCAAATATAACTTTCATTGAGTAAATATTTTAGAATTGAACGAAATTAATATTAGCTCCATGCGGCACTTCACAGTAGAGATCAACTGTAAAAATCGAGGTTTTTGTGATTAGAACGATTATTTCGTGTTGATCGTTAATGTTTAGTAAAATGTCAGACCACCATAAAGAATTTCTGGGACATTTTATAAGTATTAACTATTTTTCTGCAAATATATCTCTAAAACAGTTCGAAATGGATTTCTTGATTTTGTTGATTCTGGATTTTACAAATTGCTCTGTATTTTTTTTTTACCATGCTCGCATAAAGATCGGTTCGAGTTACAGTGAAGATTACTTTTTTGTTACAAAAAAAAGTATGCACTCATGCGTACAGTCAACGAACTGACTTCATTTCATCGACCCAAATTTCCAGTGC
This sequence comes from Machimus atricapillus, assembly GCA_933228815.1. Classification (NCBI taxonomy): domain Eukaryota; kingdom Metazoa; phylum Arthropoda; class Insecta; order Diptera; family Asilidae; genus Machimus; species Machimus atricapillus. The sequence continues at coordinate 14,490,572 of OW121785.1, forward strand.
GTCGTTCTATAGACGTTTTTCTCTTGCTATCCAAAGAGCATAACATTTTTAACTATAGAGAAGTTGTTCAAATTTATTCGCACTGGGGCAATAAGCAAGCGACCTTGTACTTCCGTAAATCTTCTGTTTTCTTCTACGAAGCTGTACTAGTGTAAATTGAGCAAAGTAACGGCCAAATATGGAGCAAATGTTAAATTTGTAATACAAATTCCAAGTGTAACTTATTCACTGGCTTTCTGATGAGTCTAACAAATTTATACTCTTATTATGCCATAGATTGACTAGATAGTGCAACAATTTTATTTAATTATGATATTTCTCAGTGATTTATGAACTTAAGACATAGTAGCAACTATTGAATCGAAAAAACAAAGGAAAATAAGACCGAAACTCACACGATTTAGTTTTCTAGATCGTGTTCTTCTTATCATAACGAAGTCACTTTCGAGACATGCGAGATTAAAAGCATTTAGCACAGCTGTGTTGCACCTTTTAGTGCGCACGAAAATGTAAAATAAGAACTTTCTGTATTGTATTTGGACCGGAGTTAATTTGCATGAAAGTGATCAACCAGTCATCGGACTCAGGACACGAGCGCTTTTCTTCAACTGATGCGATGTGACAGAGTCTGAATCATGAGAGTATTTCTGCAACATGACTGAATACGCCAATGTGGGTAGGAAGAAGTTAGTCTTTCAGGCAACAAATCCATTCCGAATTCCGACGGAGAAAATAAACAAAAACTAATAAAGCTAATAAAGTAATTTGAACAAAGAAAAATACCTTTTAAAATCTCTCATCAGTCGTCGACGTGCTGGGGTCGACATTTTCCTCCTCCTTCAGATGACTTTTCCTGTTGTAGCAAAGAAATTCAATAACTTTATGCAACCTGCCTTTGGTTCACTCAATTTTCACTATTAATGAACGAATCAAAAAAATTATAATCATACAATGAACAATTAAACCCGAGCTTTTCACTGTCATACAAAGTAGAAATGACGACTTTCTTGCTTTTGGTCACTGATTTTGGCTTTGCTTATCTCTTTCACGAGAGAAAATTTTTTTTATTATGGCGGCGAAGCAATTTTCATTCAATTGTCAAAAATGAAAATAAAAAAATTAACTATGATCGTTTTCTACAGCTGGTTTTGGCTGTGATTATTTTATAACGTAACCACTAAAAAATAAACTAAACTAATAATCTTCTGCGGATGTTTATTGGTCATGCAAACCCGAAAAATACGAAAGTCTTCGCTAGCTCATCACACTACACACCTCTTGTACTGACTGTTTATACGAGAAACACCTATCTGAATTTTACAATTTCTCCCTCCGTTTCGCACGTTTTAATCACGCATCCGCGATAATAAAGATCTTTTATGCGAATTATATTATTGTACAACTTCGATTAATGCTTCAATTGTCAAATTCTCACTGTCTGCCGTTAAGCCTTACCCTGGTGCCACTGAAAATAAATTTCTCTTCAATGGGCATCGATTGCACAAATTTGTCATATGGTAGACCCAGGCCGATAGCAAAATGTAATGCCATATGAGTGGAAAAAATCTTTGAATAGGAGAAAATCTTTCGTTTGTACAATTTACATATTATGAACAACTGTCATTTATTTTAAAATTCAACTTGTTTACGGGTTGCTGCAAGATTTAATAAAATAAATTGTTATTTTTGAATTAAGTAAAAGTGAGAAAATATCACACATGTCTAGCATATTTAGCTATTTAAACAGTTGTTGCATGTCAATTTTTTTTCTTGATTCTTGAATAAAAACCGAAAAGCCTATGAGCCAAAATTTGAAAACGGTCACGGTATTTCTCACCATATTTTTTATATTTATCTATATATGTGCATACCTACCTATATAAATAAAGCCTTTTAAATATATAAAGACAAACACACACAGCAAATATAAATTTTATAAAATACTAATATTTTAAAAATTATATCTTGGTATATATCTGAACTTTTTTATCGAAAAACCAACCAAAATGTAACTTTTCCTGGCAGTCAATTCCTGTGCGAATTGAAAATACACAAAATTCAGATTCTGACATTTTTCATATCCGTGGAACTGAGTACTGCGATCTAAAATCATTTTTTGGAGTGCTTGTTAAAAAGTAATTTAATAATACATACACTTAAGAATAAGTTAGGATATTTTTGCCGAGTGATATATTTTGTGCTTTTAAATTGCTATATTGCATTGCATTACAATAAATTTAATAGATAATATTTTCAAATTATTATATTTTTTCTTCCTCAAATTTTATCCTATCCGTTTTACATTGAAGAAAATATATTAATTCAACATAAAATTAAAGAAGGTTGCATAAAAAATTTATTGTAAATCCCATACTAATAATTTTTCTAGTAGTAATGAAAAACAAAATTCTAAAAATCCCATCATAATGAAAATAATTATTGAAAAATAATTTTAAACTGATCCAAACGTTTAATATGCAACAGACTTGTAAAGTAATGAATTACTTTGGTAATATTACTCGTATCATTACCATTACCTGTAATTGAAATTTTTTTTAATTACCATTACCATTACTGCAAGTTCATGTTGTCAAAAAGAAAATATAACATTTTCAATTTTTTACTGCTGAAACAAGACTTTCAAATCAACGCAATTGAGAAGCGCCCACGAAGCGCACTGCGAATTGAGAGATGGGAATTTGGAACGGAGGGAGTAAATTTAATAATTTTACTAAAATGTTTGCTTCAAACGAAAGTAAACTTTTCAGGGATTCAAGGAAAGATATAAAAACAAAAATACCTATGGAGAAAAATTGAAAGAAGAAAATTATGCACATTCAATTACTTCGAGAAGACAAAAAAGTCAAACTCAATTTGCATACTCTCAAATTTTAAAATTTAAGTAAAAAATACACTACAAAATAAAACAAGCAACAAAACTTTAAGAATTATTTAATTAAGATACAAAAAACAAAAACATAATAATAATAAAAAGATTAAATCAAAGTCTCTTTTTCCAAGCTGTTTCAATTTTTACTATAAAAATCTTTTCTTTTTTAGAAGAGAATAAACATAAAACAAAAAAAAGGAAATTTTTTTTTTAAGTATTTCTGATTGAATAGAAAGAAAATAATACTCGTATACACTACCGCCAAAAAGTTTGGAAACATTTATATTATCGATAATTACTGAATGTTTTTGTATACAACCCTGCCTAAACGTATGTACACTATTACGATCCATGTAATGTTTACTCATAGTTCCAGCCAACAATATGACACTTTGCTTACGTGTAACAAAAATAACGGCTATTAGTTTGCAAGTGAACACCTGGAAAATTTTTCTAACTGCTTAATTCGAATCTAATCTCTCACGAAATTTCCTAAAATTATTATGTTCTTTATTTTCAAATATCTTTTTGGATTATAATTGAATTTTGTAATAAATTTTTCGTGGCGATTGAAGTGCACTTTTAATCAGTCTTGACAAAAATGCCGATGTTTTTGGCGGTAGTGTATGTATATAAAACAAAAAAGAAAAAGTAAATTGGTACAATATTAATAAGTATGGACAGGGGTAACATCCACAACACAACTAAAAGCTAAATTGAAGGGACAGAAAACATACAGGCGACAATTTAGCGAATATGCACAAAAATTACATAATTAAAACAAAAACTGTGACACTTCATTTAAATGAAAAAATAACTGAAATAACTTCGTTATTGTCCAACTCAGTTTGGTTGTGTAACATCCACGGATCTCGTCGAAAAGTAGTGGGATTTTAACAAAACAAAAATATTACCATTTTTAAAAAAATAAGTTCAATTTTTACGTCGATGGAGCTCACTTACGGTGGAGGCGGAATGCTATCAAAACTCATCGTGGTCCTCAGCCTTAGGCAGCTTCAAGGATATCTCCGATTTTGTATCGTCGAAACCCAGGAATGGTTCACTGTCCGTATCGGAGAACTGAAAGGCTTCGTGGGGGGCCTCCGAGGCTTCGTCGGGGGAGTCCCGGACCTCCTCCTGCGGCAAGATTTGCAGCTGGGACACGTTTTCCCTGTTTTCCCAGCGGGCCAACCGGGAGACTGTTTGATTGTGCGCTTTCTGCTCCTGTTTTGTTTTTTTAGGAAATTCAATTTCACGTACTGGATAATACTTTAAAAAAAAAGCGGAACTCACGTATAAGCCCCTTAAAACCAGGATCATCAAAATTCCGAAGGCCGCATCACGTAGCCAATTTTTCATGTCGCCAATCTAGTAAATTATCGTAAAATTAGCCCGGTTAATTGTCGCACTTAAAAAATCGTATACTTAATTCACAAATCTGGATGAAAAAAAATTAATAAATAAATAAAAAATGGCTAGATATTTTCTATTTATTTATTAATTGAATGAAATGGAATTAATTTCAAAGTAGAAGACACATTACCATGTAAAAGATACCCATTAAAACTACAAAAATTACAGGAGCGAATTTAAACATGGCGAAGCCGCTTCGACTCAGAATTTTTTCTGTTGGTCTTTCAAACCAAAGATTATCCACAGAAACACGTGGCACATCATGACGTAACATGCTCATACTACCCCAAGCGCTTCGCGCTCAAAGTTTAATTGTGTCACCACAAGGGTAGCAAGGTCACTAAAATTTTAGCGAATACGTCAACCCTTGCTATCGGCACCCAAGCGAGAATTGAGAATTTTTCGAGAAGTAGATAGTAATAAGAAGCTCATGTCAAAGGAAGGGATAAAAAACTTCTCTGAGAGAATCAAGCCCGTTTTGTACGCGCCCGTTGGAGCCACACACAATCAAATTGGTTAAATGCAATACATATTCAGGGTGTGTGCCAATTCAACTATTCGAATACTTTTCCTTTTCGAACATTTTTCGGTTATATTTAAAATTGAAAAAAAGCAGCCTTTTATTGCTCATTGTTCGTTTCCATTTAATTTTATAAATGCTATATTTGAAATTCAAATGAAAAGTAAGTAATTGTCAACGAAAAGCGAATTTCAGAGCTGTTTTTTCCTAAGACCCAAACCTTCGAAAATCAATTAGTAAGCTGAAAAGCAATCTCCCATACAAATTTACTTTTGAATAGCTCAGTTTGCACAGGCCCTGAATAGCTGAGTAGCAGCAGGCCCTCATTGGTTAAATGGAAAACTCCATATAAAAAAAGTGGTCACATACAGGGTGTTTTGCTAAGGTCTGAACAGGGGTATGCCAATCGATTCTAAATGGCCTAGCAAGACACGCTGTATGTATTTAGGTGATGCACACAACTCGACCGTAGTTTAGGTCTTATGTTAATTTGAATTTGCAATTTTTTGTTTATTTGGGGTTCCGAGTTTAAAGCAGAGTCCTGTTTTAATTCCGAACTGAAATGAGGTTGATCCTCAGTTGCAAGATTTTGTTCGGTGAGTCGGTGGATGGAATACGGCGGTTCGGTTCGGTGAGCGGGTGGTAGAGTTTTCAGTTATGAAAAGCTTAAATAAGTTCTGGCAGGATCGCACTCAGAGCGGTTGGAGAAAAGCATTTAATACATAGTTTACTAGAATTTCCTTTTTATTAAAAAATATTTCCTTTGAACATGCAAAAATACATTAAACTAGTTGCTTAATTTTACATTTAATATAATGTCAACAACATTATTGTCTTATAAAGTTAAAAAAAAAAAACACAAAAGTGTGTTTTAAAAGTGGACGGGATACTAAAAGTCTTTATAGGTGGAATTATTTAGAATGAAATGTACTTGCTGGTGAACATTCAGCAGTTGTCTAGAGTAGCATATGTACTGGAATAAGTTGCTTATGGCATCAACATCTCAATGTTGGGATTTTGTATTAGAACGAAAATTTGATACTGGGAATAGACACAGAGCCAACAGTAAATCTGGAAGAAATATTTTTTTTTATTCTGAGATATAAAATTCTGGTTTTTCCTACATTATATGCCATCCATATCCAGATCATAAGACAAGCGAATGTGGCTTCAAGCTGACGGAATAGCAAAATTAGAAACAATATAAGTGATAATTACAAAAAATTACGTACATAAATGTAATATCCTCCCAGTAGCCACAATCCGAAAACTAGTTGAAATAAGATAGCCGCTCCCGCTACTATCAGCCAAGGAAGTAACCATCCACGAACACTGAAATAAAATAATGAATAAGAATTAGTTTCGGCTTTTCGCATTTAATTTGGGATTTTATATTGTCGTGTTCTTTTGTTTCCCTAATTTTAATTTTTAGATGAAAAGGTTCTTTCAAATCTTCTAGAGTACATCCAGTGGTAAAATGAGCTATTAACAGAAATACGAGAAAAAGTACGTAAGGATAAATTGGCGCGACGATTTTGACTTGCAAATTTAATAAAGACCATTAATATAATTTATTAATGTTGTACCTGATCTTAATGCCATAATAAACCATGTATGATGCTACAATTAGGATCAAGAAATAAAAAATGAACAATCCTCCGACGACTTGCATTGAGTATCTGATGTCCGTCTCGAACAGCGGAGACGCCAACTGGGAGGATTCACCGCCAGCTAACATGTACGAAATCTGAAAATTTACAATGTTTGCCTAAATGGATCTAATTTGATTAAACGAGAATTTACCATTGTTATTAAAACAACTGAAATAGCTGCCGTGTAAAATGCAACAGCATAACTGCCCGCCTTTACGGAATTTGTCCAGATGCAGGGGGACCAGCAGGATTCGAGAACAACCATGTTGTGCGTTTTGAATTAAAAAAAACCTAGAAAGAAAGTACCACTGCATTAAAGAAAATAAATTAAAGCTTTGAAGTGTTAAAAAGAGTTCAGCGCTCCAAATTGTACTCAAGTCTTTTGTGAACACGTGAATTTAAATACACTGTCGGCTACATGAATATTTAAAGAAAGTAAAAATAATCTCAGAAAAGCGGTAGTTGCACAAAATAGGCAAAAATCGACAATCAATAGATCAAATGATTCAACAAGTTGAGATGAGGCACACCCTCTTCTGACCTGAAATTAGGCGTGCGAGCGTGCTGGCTTACACATTTTACGGTTCACATAGATAATTTGTGTTCAATTTGATGTATTCTTTACTTTTAAATATATGTTCCCTGGCGTTCGGAATATTCCGCGAATTGCAATAAATAGTACAATATTTACGTTTTGCTTAAAAATAGTAATCAACACTGACTGACAGCACTCAAGAACGTAAACAAATGAGCTGTTATACGAAGTGAAGTTTACAGCAATTGGTCATTTCGAACAAATTTGTAATTTTTAGCGATTATAAATTATAAACCGGTAATTCTTTCGTGCGAACTTTAAACTTTAAATCTATTAACAACCGCGTTCTTACAATTTTAAAACTATAATCCCGTTTATAACAATAATAAAACGAACATTGGCATTTGTAAGGTTTTGGTATGAAAGATTTGTTCTTTTTGAAGGCAAAAAATCGCGAATAGTGAAATAAACGGAAAAAAAGGAATAAGAAGATGAATGATTGTATGTATCGTATAAAACCAAATAAATTAAGAAATTGTGGATCGAATTGAAGGTAGAGATAGTTTTATCAAATGCTCACACCCCGGTCGTTCGTTTAGTGAATAGTGATGCTCTTTCAGTTTTTGTCCGCTGTAAACAAAATCGGTATCTGCCTGATTTAGATTGACGAATCGTAGGAAGAAGTCCGGTTTTGAATGAAAAGCAATGAAAACTTAAAATAACTGATTGGTTTAATTTGTCCCCAATTTACAGCTATAAGGTCATAGAAAATAAGAATATGGAACAAGTGCTAGACCACGGGAATCACTCAGATTTCAATGAAATGCCCTAAAACGGAAGGTTTTGAAGAAATTTTGCAGCGGTCGGCTATTCTTTCGGAAATATTCAGCTTTTAATTTTGTCAAAATTAAAATTTGAATATTTTCACCGCAAAAGCGCGTTTCGCAACTGCACAATTTCACTTAAATCCGGCACATGCCCACTGCATATTTCCATTACCATTTATCACTTAAAACATTTTATATGGAAAGTTAGAACGTTACAATTTTAAAATTTAAGTTGTTTGCTCCGCTTCATCTGAGGGTTTTAAGGCATTTGAGTTCTTTATCGGTTATATAGTTAATGGTGAGATATTATAAAAATAAGTAGTAATAAAATTATTAGTATCTAAATTGATTATAATAAACTTTCACTTATAAGAAAAGAAGAAAAATTTGCTTCAATTTATCTTAAATTAGCTTTTAAAACAATTGACTCTAGTAATAGTAGATGATATTAAGCTATATTAGAAAAATATCATAAATAAAACACAAATCTTCTATTTCATTCAATAACTCTTATTTTACATCGGTACATCTAAAGAATATCTTTGAAAGCATATTTATTATTCTTGCTCTTGATATTTGCTCTGAAGATATTTGCTATTTTGTTTATTTATTTAATATACATAATTTTAAATTAATTGATCAAGCAATTTTATATAAAAACTTCGAAAAAACCTTTGATGTAAAGTTAAAATTTGCCCTGGGCTAACGTCTTTAGGTCAAATTTTATTAAATGCCCAAGAATTGTATCATTTAGTTCATTTATTTAAAGTTTTGTTGTCTGAGAAGTACAAAAAATATAATGGCAAATTGCGTTGGTCTACAAAAGCAGTAAGTTGGAGAATGATTAATAAGAACATTATAAAAATAAAACATTTCATATAAGGTCACTTTAAGGTCACTTTAAGGTCTACTTACACTACACTGGCATTAAAAATAAATGGATCCTACAAGAAATTCAAATTTTTGTGTATAAGTTTTAAACTGCTATATTTATGCGAAAAATAATCGGATAGAAAAGCTAGAAGGCTCATTGAAAAGCTTGCTCATGAAATTCCATGTCTCCAATGCACGAACCAACCAGCCATAAACCAAAAGGTGATAAAAATTTTTCCCGATTAAACTTTTACCAGATTTTTTTGACTACCATCGGGTTGGCACAATTACCGGCAAGAACATGTACTTTACATATATGTACGTGATTCAGAAAACTTGCGAGACTTGGCATCATTATGTGAGTGCGGAATCAACAAAGAAATGTGAATTAGTGTTCTCAAAATCAAGTGAAAATAGATCCAAAGATAATTGAGGAGGATGAAATGTCCTTAATTATTCTTTTTAATGTATGTAAAATCTTTTATTCCGAGTTCTCATTAAACCTAAAAATCGTCTTTGCAGTGAAAAAACTGGAATGATGCTTCTCTTAACGAATTTCCAGATCCACACATTTGCAACGATTACGTTTCTAGTGGTGCTTTCCACGGATAATAAGATCCGCAAATTAGTTCTTTATTTTCCTCATTTCTTACCTACATAGTCTCGCATCGCCCTTAAGTTTAATAAAAAAAAATTAAAGCAACATTTTCCTCTTTCTATTCCGATTTCGAAAATATGAGAAACAAGCTTTGCAACGAGCCCCCATCACATTCGTTTAAAATAAAATACATAAAAACTAAAATATCTTAATTCTATCTTAAATATGGCATTCGTAAATTTTTTTTCCATACTAAACTTAATGCGAGTAATTAAAATGGCATGTTTTTGGAATCAGTTATTAGTTATTGACGAATCTTCTCGTGGACGGAACAAGCATCTTTGGTATTAGGACATGAGTAGTTCTATGTTAGGATTATCCGCCATCAAAAATATTTGGTATTGGGAAAACACGCACAGCCAGCAGTATATCTAGTAAAATTAATACTTTTAGAAATTTGTTTTTTAAATAATTATCAGGAACCGAAACGGTTGTGATTATATTTTCAAAAAGCTATGTGTTAATAGTTATTTCTCTATGTTTAACCTAATAAAGTTTTAGATTATCTTATACTGGAAAAATTGAGTATCAAATATTTTTATTGGTATACAAATCATAAATGTATACAAATATTCAGTTCCATTCTTCTTACTCTATGTTTAGAATGTATTTGAATTTCTTCGGAATTAAGAATGCAGGAGATTACTTGTTTCTAGAGCTTCATAATAATCATGCAGTTATTTTGGGTCCAGTTAATAAAAGCCAGCCCATCATATTAAATAAACAATTTCAATATCAAAAAATTATTCGAGAAAAATGCCTAACAATTTTTCTTGGATATACATATGTATAGGTTGTGGAAAAATTAAGTAAAACGTTATTTTCGGTTCCCGATAATTATGCAAAGGCCTATTTACATTGTAAGACATCCAAAGCCAATTTATCAAGCAATACAGCGTTGCTTCAAGCTAGAAAAGAATATTTAATAAAACTCCAAGCAAATTTGCGTTTTTTTAAATGATTTACATAAATGTAGTAGCCACCTAGTAACCATAGTCCGAAGACAAACTGAAAAAGGATTGCTATTCCTGCAAGTATCAGCCAAGGCAGAAGCCAGCCGCGTATGCTGTTTTTGTTTTAAAATTATTTACTATACACATTGGGGAAAATTGATTAATTTCTATTTACCCAATTTTAATTCCGAAGTACACAAGGTAGGAGGCGATAATCCAGAGCACGAGAAAGGATATGAACAGACCGCCGACCACTTGCATAGAGTACCTGATATCTGTTTCGAATAGCGGCGAGGCCAGTTGGGAAGACTCCCCGCCGGCCATCATGTAGGCTATCTGCAAGATATGAATCACCCGAATCAGTTGAATCATTCTTAATCCAAAACATTTAATTAAGCCACCATTGTTATTAGAACTATTGAAAGCGCTCCCGTGTAAAATGCAACGGCATAGCTGCCAGTCTTCACAGATTCTGTCCATACGAATGGGGACCAGCACGATTTTAACACCACCATTTTAGTTAAAAAACAAATAATTGCTCAGCAGTCGGCATTTAAAAGGTTTCACATCGCGTATCGATGACCCCTTAGCAATTGCTGCAAGTAAACAATAAACCAAAACAGTGAAGTTAGCTATAAGCTCAAGCTGTATGTAAACCTTAGAGAAACACACTTTTGAGGAAGGAACCACATTTGAATTTGTTTACAAGTTCGACATTGCTTTAACGGATTTTTGTGATGAAAGCTATGAGGTTACATTTGCTAATAATATGGAAACGGAAATGGCTCACGGAATGGATTATATCTACACACAATTTCATATTATTTATAATATATGTACCTACAAATTTCGTCAGACTCAGATTTTGGTATCTTTATTTCGAGTGTCATAAATAAAATACATACATAGAGCTTGTATATACATATGTATATGTAAAAGCTATAAAAGCTATAGAGTTTGTCTCATTTACTTGAATATTTCGGTCTATTTTATTCTTACGGACGAGGCCTGATAATTAACATACAAACTTGAATCAATAGAAACGCACACATTTGGAGAGTATGCTCAGATTGATATGTTTTTTTGGCTCAGAGTGGCCTATAAATTCTTACATCTCTGAGGGAATACATTTATTCCTTCATTTACCTACCTACATGTGCAATGTTACATGTGCAGTGTACTGAATTTATTCTACCAGATAAGCAGCTGACGTACAGTCAATTTCCAAAGTACAAAAGTATTAATGTATCAATCTTTAAAAGTTAAATTGTTATTTTTACCATTCGTTTAACACATTTACTGCCAATTATGAGTATATTCATAGTTGGCAATAGCTGAATATTTGGCTGAATATGCTCTCGGCAACGAATGTAAGCTCTCTAAATCTTGCAGAGGACTCTTATACGCGAGGTCCTTCGTTTAAGGCATTTAACAAATTATAACAAGTTTTGTGTTCGACATTGTTATACTAGTATCTGTCTTTAAATATTTTTTAAGTTTTAACGTCTTTATTGCAACGAGATAGATAGATCATTACGTACCTTAGAATATGTACGAAAGACGAAAGAGATACGTGGAGTAGGTATTACAATAAAAACCAAAGCATAGACTTTTTTATTTAATGAAATGCCACTTGCGACTTTTATGGGCATTAAATTCGCGGAAAATAGTTCTTTTCTTTTCTTTTCTTTTCTTTTCTTTTCTTTTCTTTTCTTTTCTTTTCTTTTCTTTTCTTTTCTTTTCTTTTCCTTTGTTTTCTTTTCTTTTCTTTTCAGACCTTATTAGGACCGAGTTCAGAACTCGATTGTCCTACATAGTTAGAACTTTATGAAAAATGAACCTATATTTCTAGTCGGTTTATTGCTCTAGTCAATTTAAACGCGCGGGTTTTCAAACAGCCTTGCCTTTCATGTGCTGGCAAACATTTTTTTGGTGCTGTTTATGGTGCCCCCCCCGAGACGTGATGCCCTAAGCAATGGCTTAATTTGCTTATGGGCTAATCCGGAACTGCTAAAGGGGTAGTAATCATTAAAATTAGAGTGAAGGTCAGATTCATACATCTCTTCAATTGAATTTGGGTGTTCCGGTAGTTTTTCAAGAAATTTTTTGTTTGGAGTCATCATGCATTTTAGAAAAGGTGTAACATTGGCCTTTTCACATATGTACATACATATATAGCGATTTAAGAAGATTTTTGTCCTTGTCTGGAAATCCTTACTATGCACATTGTAAGTATTCTCCTTCAAGGATCCCAAATTTCTGTGTCAGAGTGGGTGACACGCTAAACCAGGTGACGAATCCATACGACATCACCGGTCTAATAAGCTGTTTGTACATATATTAATAATTTAGTTTTGCTATGCAATTTGGGATGTCTCAGTAGCGGTGTTACGATTCCGGCTGCCTAATCTGCTCTGTCCAGGGTATATTCAGCATGGTCATTAGATTTCAGAAGAGAGTTTAAGTTCAGTCCAAGGTATTTTAAATTATTATTACTGACTCTCACTTTGGAGTGACCCATTCTTAGTTTTAGATTTCTACTGCTCCTGGCTGTGTTTGGTGGCACTTTCCCCGAAGCACTCCTAAAACATATTAACTTTGATTTGCCCGTGTGAATTTTAATACCCCAGTTCTCGTAAAAATCTTGAATGTCTCTTAGGTGATGGGAGACTCTAAGGCCCTAGAAGGATTTTTGTCATGTGGATATACCAAAGTCTCATTGCATTGATTGTGGTATCATTCTAATCAAAATATACGTATATTTAGTTCTTGTTCTCTTAAAATGCAAATCACCATGTTGCATATGAGTAGTACACGACAAGAGACACGCTTGAAACAAAATGAGAAATTTTGCACGCATAAAAATTTCCACCCAATGTGTATTAAGAAAACTAATAATAATAATAAATTGGCCTTATTGAAGGTTTTAATCTATGTGAATCTCAAATTAATAGATCGGGGATTCACCGCGTAGACTATTTAGGTCACTGTGATTACGAGGCCATCCCGTAGCCTCTCGCACCCTAACCACAACTAATTGATTAATCAAAGAATTTTAAAAAATACTGGAAACAATTGAGAACAAGACTTTTGATAAATACTTAAATTAATTCTATCAGTTTTCCTTTAAGCTCCTCAATTACTTGAGTATATATACATATATGTATGTAAACTATTTATGCCATTTTTAAAATAAATACATATACATATTTGTTATGCCGTCAGAAGCTCTAAACATATTGATCACAAATGTTTTTGAATAGCCTTAAATTTCGCCGTGTTGCAATATAATATAAATAAACAAAAACAACAAATTTAAACATCCTGCTAATGCAATTTGTTATTATAATAGTTTGAAAGGAAAAAAAGTAAAATTTTATGATGTGCACTTCAATTTTAAACCGTCACGTGAACCCTTCAATTATTTTAAAATCAACTAGATTTTGCACAATATTACTTTTTACGAAAAATTCCCATTTTTGCACAGATTTGCCTTTTCAAAAGTTTCCCTCTACGGCACTTACATTTATAAATACATATACATATATACATATATTTATCTTTCTAAGCCAAGTACATACACTGAGCATAATCTTTTGGTGCAAGGATTTTCGTAGTATTTATTTTTAAAATTTCTTTAAGAAGACTTCTTCTGCAGTAGAAGAAGCTAATAGGGTCATGCAATTAGCAGATGATCTCTAAATTGATTGATTTCGTTGTACTTCATATAACCACTGAAATGAAAGCTAAAAATAGACGCGCAATTGGAAATTTTTTACTTATATACAACATATATATGGCCTACATATCTACATCGTACATATGTATATTGTACTATCGTCCTAGTTGGGACGCATTGGGCTCTTTTAGTTGCTGCATACAAGAGCTTCAAAGAATTGATTTATTGAATTTTTAAATTGAATTTGGAAATTGAATTCGTCTTTATAAGCGCCAATATACGAAAGATAGTACATCAATTCTTTGAGTGTTATGTGGTCATTTAATTAAATAAATATGTATATGTAGGTAATGTACTTAGTTTGTCAAAAAAAAATTTTTTTATTGTGAAAATATGGTCAGTGTTGCTAGGAACTCTTCCCTAGATTAAAAATTTTAAAACGAAAACTATGCACACATTTTTAAGGAAATGAGACAATTAACAACCTTATATAGTAAATATAAATGTAAATACATATATTTATATAGGATTTATTGTAAAGACGTTACCCAATGAACTGAAACTGAAACTTGTTACTTGTCGAGTGCTTCCTACAAGCAAAATATATGAATAAATTATAGCAAAAGTTTTCTTAACGTATACCTATTTAAAAACTGAACATGAATGATTTCGATATTTCGTCAACAGTTTTCATTATTCTTAAGAGAGTATACCCTGAGTTAAATATGTAGTTAAAATTTGTCTCAAGTTTAAAGAGCTATAAATTTAAAATTACAAATGGATTCAATAAACATTTACGCTAGGTAAAAAAGGGATAAAATTAAAATAGTCTAAAAACCTTAATATGATAGAGCTGTTATGAGAAATATACGAGATGAATTTTAGATGATAATTCTCAAATTTTATTTTTAGGCCTGTAAGGATATGTTTTTACGAATCTAATATAAAAAATATTGATAGCGCGGCGGCCGGCGCTCAACAGGTGTAAGTACAATAGGAAATTTTTTCGAGCAAACAACTTTCGATTTTGGGTCCTCGACTCGGAAGCCTTTAGCTTTAAAGTGCTTTCGAATTGAAGAAGCAGTGAAAAAAGTGGTGATCGAGTGCAGCAATTGCTATGTGAATACATAACAAGAAATTTCCATGAGTTTGTGGACTCTGGTAGATGTTTCGCGATCTTTTGTCACCAGATCACGAGTGGGTGGCTGGGTGAATGAGAATTACGTAAGACGAATTATAAGTGAAACGTAATAGAGCTCTCCCTCCTTATAGTCTTTCTTTTCTGACTTCGTCATTTATTGGTTTTTGCATTTATTCAAAGCTAATCAAGTGATCAAAATCTGAAAAGGCCCCAAGGGCCTGGACTGATCGCACACGAGAGTTACACTCACTTCCTAGATGAGTGCGGTGAGGTTCGGGCATCACCGTATGCACAATTGAGTGTACTGACCGTGGATAATAAGCTAATCTTGTATACTTTGTCCGCCACTTTTATGGCGAGCGCATTATATCCAGTTTTAGGGTATTCATACAAACAGCAAAAAATAACATTGAACCCGAAGATTACAGGAAAAGCTAAGTAATTTGATCGAATACTACCCTGAAGCAAAAGCAAAAGAGGGCCGGTTATAGGCCCCTTTTTGAACGATGAATACTTGCAAAAAGACAAAAGTAATTAAAAACAGTTTTATGAATATCATATTTATGTGTGTAAGAAAACAACGATGAAATTCATCATTTGCAATTAAAAATATAAGAAAAAGCCAAAAAATGTGCCTCAATATTCGTCCGAATGAAGAAAAATAAGTTTACTATATGGTTTTGTTGCAGCAGAACAATTTTAATACTTAATATTCATTTTGTTTACTGTTCCGATTTCTTTCTCGTCATTTCGCGGTTAGCTGTCGGCAGTTATGGTTAATTTTTCGTTATTTTGCGGTTTACGGTTCAAGACGTAATAAATTTTTCCTAACTCAAACTTAGCCTGTTACCATAAGTTATAGGTTAATAAGGTATTTCACGAAGGTAGGTAAGGAGAGGCTTTTATTTGAAGATCATAACACTTTATAATATGGTATACATATATAGTATGTACACACCCCTTAATAATTACATACATACATACATATGTTATGTATATATACAAGGTGTCTCAAACATCACGACCAAACGAAAATGGATCACAGGCTAACCCATGACTGTTCCAATAAGTCAAGTTTAGCCTAATTAAAGTCTTCTGGTTTTCGAGATAATGGCATTTCTTTGAAATTTAGGAAAATCGTTAGCTTTGAGTAATTTTTTCTGTTTCATGGTAAGAAGCTTTTATATTTTCTTATTTTGTTTTTTGCAAATAATTATCGAAGGAGCCTTCCTCGTCGTCATATCAGAAAAAATAAAAGAATGCTTGTGATTAATTGTGTAAAATTTGTTCCTCATCATGGGTAGTATATATATACATACATATATAGTATATAGTATATCTTACCTTATACATTTTTCATTGCCTTTTTCCGCTTTCATTTTCAAATATGGTTTTTAAGTATGTATATACCATACATAGAAAAAAAAAACGACTGATACTGATGTGTACTTTATTTTAATTGCAATAGAAGGCGAGATATTCAATAACATCTCCAAAATTGCAATTTTCGATCTTCAAAACGGTATTAAAATAGTTTACAAATATAATTTAAATTAGTATTTTATTCAGAAAATTTGAAAATATTTGAAGAGAAAGTAAACTTGGATAGATCGACTCGCAAAACCCTTCATGAGAGTGTTAAAAACATGTGCGCCCCCTTAAGGGTTTACGTACTCAATTGTCCAATCTTTCACAATCAGCGAATGACAAAACTTGTCATCGGATGAGATGCGTTGGGTGTTCATTTTCAATAAACATGGTATGGTTCACGGTATCACGAACTTACTTATCGCCTATAATGCACCGTGTATATACTCGTTTTTGTTAGTTTTTCTTACTTCTCAAAATTTTTTAAATAAACTAAGCATCTGGGTGGGATCATGATCATCTAGATCCGCCCTTACCCGAGACCATACAGTTCGACATATTGCGTTAAAAATAATTCGTCTTAATAAGGTCGAGTATCGTGATCGCTTAGTAGTATAATTAGTTATGAGATCTAATATTTAGGATCAAGTGCAGTTAGCTGATAATATTGATAATGTTTCCTGCATTTTTGGGGGCAAATGTGTAATTGCAAAAACCTAAATAAGTATGATAATATGGAAAATGACTATTCTCCTTTACCTTAATATAAACTCAATGCAACCGCATTAAATATTTTATGGTTTTTTACGTTTGGTTGCTAATCTTAAAACGAAATTTGATATGATGTAGAATTTTTGAAATATTCTTAAATTTTGGACCTATTTGTGTTCGGAAAAAATTGTCAATCATTGAATACGATCCCTCGATCTCTTTTTATCGCAACAATGTTTGCTATGCTTGCAATTCAGCTCTGTAAATTGCAAAGCTCTCCCAATCTTTAAAGAATAAAAAAAAAAAAATTTCAGTTTGGAGAGCATCTAAAAGCAATCTCAACGATCCCTCGAGCTCTACATAAAACATCTTCACACCTCTCGTCTTAGTGGTTTTGTTTTCGTCTTTCAACAGAAAACCTGCTCTTTGGCCGCTCGAGGAGCGCTGGTTGATGGCTAGATGCAGACGACACACGTTCCTTAAAAGATGCAGCCAAAAAGTGAAACTATCGCAATCCAGGCAGTTTCCCGTCTTTTTATTCTGGGCTCGTTCTTTTGATCGGGGAGACGAAAACGAAGAAGGCATAGCGGGCAGCAGCAGAGGCCACGAACCCGTGATGCCGCTCCCGCTGCATATCCAGCGGTTTGCAACTGTTCGGGGATAAAGTGCGAGTTGAGATTCACCAGGTTTTGGGGCATAGTATATCTTAAAATTTTTAACAGCCCAACAGTCGACTGTTTCCCGGGCTCTATGGCTGTCTTAAGCGGCGCGAGAACCTCTTTCTTTGCAGAGGCCGTTGTATATAATGAAAAACCGCCTTCGCGCTGATCCCCCAACTCAATATAACGAACGCCGAACTGTTGGAGCTTATATCGCTCGCTATAAAAGTTTCCTTTGCTTCCATCGTGAGCTAAATTCTCCATCTTTAGACGCATACACCGACGCGATCAGTGATCATTTCATACCGGGGGCCCCCTTAAGAAAATCGCTGAGCAAGTCGCAAGTAGACAGAGCACGGGGAAGCAAGCATATGCAAAACAAGAAAAGTGGCCGCATCGCTGAGATTTTTAGTCGCCGAACCGCTCTCGAACGACAAAGTCGGACAAATTAACTGCGAGTTTTTTAATTTTTTTTATTTTTTTTTAGAGTCCAGTTCGCGTCTGTGCTCGTATGCAAATTTTTGCAAAGGAGCATAAATCCATTTTCAATACCCTTTAAATATCGAATACTATACGCTTGAATTTTATGAATTGTAAAACGTTTTAATTTATTTTATATTTTTCCTTGAGGACGTGTATAATTTAAATTGGGCACGATTCGTCACCAAAACTCGGAAGGAACCTTTGTGCAAGGGTTAGTGCTGGCTAGCGTGCAGTGTGCAGATGTATTTATGGAAGGTGTATGTGGATCCTCAAATGGTCAAGTGAAGGCAAATTAGTTGCTTAAGTGGCTCATGGGGCTGCAAAAGTGTTGAGTGGTACGACGAGCCGTTGGATGACTGTCGTCTATCTGGTGGATGCATCCTTTCCTAGCTTCGCGCTGTCGTTGCCTACAGCCGTGCATCACTGTTTTTCTCAAGTGGTTTTTGATGTAAAAAATTTTGTCGAGTGGTTTGTTGGGTGTCAAGTGCTGTTGAATTTAAGGATTTTCACCTTACACTACTAAAGTAAGTAAACGACGATCTCTCCTTTGATTTTATTTTACCTTTGACTGACCGAAACCCACTTAACTCCAACACTGTTCATGTACATAGATTTTTGCGGCAATGATCGCTTTCTAGTTTCTAGTAGAAAATCGTTTTACTTTAAAAATATTCTTTGGAGTGGAAATGTCAATGGGATTAAATACCGATTCCTATAGCTTCATAAGAACGCCTTTCCTTCTCATGCGACCGGTGGCGGTGGCCTTGTGGTGGTTGATCTAAATCTGCATCGCGTCAGCCCAGCCTTGGAGCACGTCTAGAGCTGACGACAAATGGACTCGCGGTGTCCGTCCACAGAAGGTCCCAATCTCCATACCTCATGACGGCGGCGCCTTGGCAATCTTTTGCCGCAATGACTGCTTATTGTCGAAAGCTATGTAATTTATCGACGCATTCCAATGCCAAACTATAGGCTAGCGTTATGCTCTGTGGCTCATCCTGTACTTTTTTGTTGCTTAATTGAATGCAACAAATGTGATTTCTTAATCTTCGTGGTTCAAAGCAATCTTTAGAAATAAAACGGGTAGAGAAAGATAAGATGAACTGAAGATCAGTCGACCTACGGATAATTGAATTCACTATTAATTAAAGTTATTTATTTAGTTATTTTATTTGACTACATTTCCAAAACTATAAGTAGTAGTAGTAGTTTAGACAAGGTTTTTGTTACTACTCTATAACTCCGAAGTTTAAAAATATGACAAATATTTTTTTACTACATTCTTTACAATTATAGTTGTCGAAATATAGAGACTAAGTAGCTTAGAAATGGTCTGCCTAGTATGAAACGCATTTCTATAGACCCCATAGGAGACATTGTTCATACGATCATTAAGTTACATACTTAAATTATCTGAAGTTATAGTCGAAGAATAGAGCTAATATCTTTCTATTCTTGGTATAAGCATTCGGTTGGGACGAATTTCAGATTAACATACATATGTACCTATGTATGCGGTGCATCGCAAGATTCATGTTAAAAAAATGCCACCCTAAAAGTTTTTCTTACATTAATCGTATGAGTTTTCTAAATTATGGAGCTACAAGTGAAAAATAAAAGGAAAGAGGAACCAATTATTTCCTAAAATAAGCCAATTACAACAATATTAAGTTTTAACGATAATATGCTAGGGTCAATGTATAGGATCAAACAATTTCAATCATTTTATGTCCAAGAAGAATCCCTCGTGCCATCTCCATGTCATATAAATGTGCCACTGACTATGTACATATAAATGTGTGAAATGCTGAGGCCCTTGCAATTATCGCTTGAAATGAAATGAATCACACATTCAATCTTTAAAATAACGTTGTAATATATGTATACAATCAGTATTCCATTAAACAATTCTTCGTGACGAATCTATATATACGCTAAAGTCATTAAATAATAATTCAGAGTTCATCATATATACATACATACTTGATGTAGTCGACAAGTCTTATTTACATATGAATATGTATGTATTTTATATTAAAATAAGATCATAAACAATATTTCAAACATATTAAGTGTAATTTGGAGAATTTTCAGGCGTTAAAGTATAAATTGTATTAAATTTTACACTTAATATTCAAGTTTCAGAAAAACCTAGCATGCATGCATATACGACATAATTATTTACAAGAAAACCCTCTTACACATTCAAAATATTCGTATTGACTTGAGAATTGGCATGTTTTCAATTGTTTGTTTAAGTAAACAATTTAAAGAGAATAAAAGACGTATTTTAATGAAATAGTTCCTACTATTACCATTCCGCCATTTTAAGTGAGGGTCCTAATCTAAAATGTAAAATTTAAGCAATCAAGCCATATTAAATTTCTTTCAAATTACGTTCAAATCAAGGAAGTAAACAAATGGTCAAATGTAAGAAAATACCTCTTTCTTGTAATTCTGCAATGTTTTTAAATCTCAGATATTAATCACGAATATTCTTTTTTTTCAATAGTTTTGTTTATACATACATATGTATGTATAATCTGTACATTTAAAAGCAGAAGGAGATATTGAATCTTCGAAATATTGGGATTTACAAGTTATTAAATATGTAATTTTTTTTTAGGAACATTGTCAATAAATGGACAATTTATGAACACTGCTCTAGCATATTTGTATATTGTAAATCTTTAACGTTTTTATCTGAGTGTATAACCATTGTTCAAGAGATTAAGTTGTGGTATAAGAGGCATTTTGAAATCGAACAAGGACATTTCAATTTGTGTATAATGTAGTATATAAAAAATCAAACAAGAATATTACTAATATTAATATACTCATAATAATGGTTTACATATATTGAAGGGTTACTCCTCCTTAAAACGCTTAACGAATTTTTTTTAATTGATTCGTTTTCTGAGAAAGTAAAGGTTAAATTATGTATAGTAGGTACTAAAATCGTTGTTGACGACTTTTTTACGAAAAAGGTTTTGGGCCGGTGGTAGGCCCTCGTTGATAAGCTGACTTTTGTAAAAAAAAAAGATATATAAATAATAACAATAAAATTAAAAGTATATACTAAGATAAATACAATTTTTTTTAAATAAATAATCAACGATGGGCGAAAGGAGAATTCTGCTCAGAAAATTTGTTATCTTGTGTTTAACGAAGAATCACTGGAAATCTTGATAAAAATTATTTATCAAATTCGCCAAAGCTGGAAAGCGAAGATTCATTCTGTCGTTAGTATTCTTATCACATACTTTATTACGATGATAACAGCCAAAAAGATACGACATATACGCGTAACCTCAGAACTAGGCACTTTATAATACTCGTAGAATCTTCCCACACAGGCGCTCGTACCTACAAGTGCCTAGGTCACTATTCGGAAGTTAAAAACAAATGGGCGCGCGACCTTGTGATATCAACTAAGGTAAAGAAGATTCACTGAACATTATTGAGGCAGTATTCATTGAATTTGCACAAAATTCTACCTTCTTTCGATGATATTAGGATTTAAGTTAAATATTATTTCTAAATACAGTATACCTACTGCGAAAATTTTTAGGATCACAGCAGTTCTTTGGGTACTTTTAGTTTTCCGAAGCATTCCTTTGTTGTTGGACGGAGGGGAGGAAATCAATGGAAAAGGATACTTTAAGGATTATTTTAGCCCTGCGCTGCATCGATTTTCCTCTTTTGTCGAACATAGAAAAAATATGCTTCAGAAATTAATAGTTCCCGAAATATTGAAGTGGCCCTAAAACTTTTCACATTACTGTGCATTCAAGATTCATAAATAATGTTGCAAAAAGTATTGTCTTTTAAAATTAATGAAAATAAAGCTACAGAAATGATGGCGATATTATACATGAAATCATCAAATAGATACCGGAAAATGTTCTTCCGAAATACATACATTTGTACATGTATATCTCTACTCCAGAAAATAATATATTTATTAGAAATTTTTCTTCATAACTAACTAATTCAGAAGTCTGCTCTTCATTTTCATGAATATCTCAAATGTATATAATTTTTCGTTTTTACGTGTTTTGCTTTTAAATTTTAAATTTATGTATTTTTATTACAGCAAAATATTCACTTTCGATTTTTAACCTTCTGTTCTAGGATAGATAATTGTGAGCCAGAGACTCACAGGGTTGGGTTTCTTTTTCTTTACGAAATTTTTATTAGAATGAGAGTGAACATGTTAAAAGTATTTCGTATTAAACCTCTTAACAGGAGCAGAAACAAAGAATTGAACTATAGTCAGAAGAATTAATAAAGTTCTCTACGGGCAGCGCGGACATTTATTCTCCAAAGTAACCAAATCTTACTCATTAGGAATTTTTGAAAGATCCACATTCAATTAGTTATTAAAGTTTTTATATGGGTATAAATAGAGATTTTTTAAAAGAAGACCAAGTGGTTGTGCTTCTATGTCGAATGGAAGTGACTAGACAATGAATTTCGCTTTCACACATATGTACATACATAATACATACATATGTATCTGTAATACTCTACGTCTTAACTAATAATAATAAAACCACGTGGGATTAGCGACGCTACGCACAAAACGCATACTGATGATACTGTTCATGTCACACGATAAGACCACAGTGCCTTTAAATTTTTCGTGGCCTTGAATTGCACAAGAAATGCATAAGAAGTATTCACTTCAAAAATAAGACAGAAATTGCAATCAAATTTTAATTACAAAAGTAGAACGGAGCCTAAGTTATCGTTTAATGCGTCTTTGATTCCGAAGTCGTATAGGAAGTATTCACTTCCAAAAATATATTTAATAACTAAGAAACAAAAGGATATACATATATAAGTACACACTTCCAAAGATCATGTATCTATCTTTTCAGTTAATTCGAAATTAATATTGTCCAAAGTGGTGTAATTCAGAGTGAATCCCTTGTTTTAATCGTGCTTAAACTTAAAAGGCGAATCGTGAAAGGTTTTAATTTAGATAAGCAAATGACTGAAATCAGTGGGCGGGTTCTGCAGTGGAGGGATTTTCTCTTGCGTTGCTTTTAATCATAAGATAAAGTTAATTAAACCATTTTACAATAAACTTAATTTCATCCAGGAATGCCGTAAATAATAAAGTAAAAACTGTAAAAAGCGATGAAGAAGCCAATTTGCATCTGCTTTCATATCAAGAAGTGTAAGATAAATGAAATTGGCATAAGGTCCCTGATTAGACACAACTGCGCTAGAGATTAGTTCCGTTTTCTTAAATTCACATATCAGAAGAGTTATGGGAACATGAGAACGAAATTGTACTTAATCCATTTTCTTTTAAAAAGAGCGATTAAATTCGTTCACTGACGCGCATGCACAAAGTTATTAATTTCGCGTTGGCGCGGATATCTTATACTGTATATGCAGAAATTTGCATATTATACTGTAGACAGGCGACTTAACGTCCATCCAGGTGTAGTTCGGACAGACGGCTCGGGCCAAAGGTAGGCAGATCCCGCGAGAAATTGAGATGCTGGAACCGTTGAACTTTTTTTTTTTAAATGTCAAAATGTCCGAAAAGTGTGAAAAATTCATACAAAAAGGCGAGAAAAATACCGTCAATGTTCGCTACCTCGCACATTTTGCGTGCACCACGGCCGCAAAATGTTTTATGCATAAAAGCCAATTTGTTCAGCAAAATGAGGCTGTCCATACTTGAGTTTTGGGAGTGTAAAAATTTCCTGGAAATTTTTCAGGCTGCTTTCTACATAACCCGCAGGCGAATTTGATTTCTTTTCTTATTTTTCGAATTATATTCAGTTTTAGATATTTCTGGAACGCCACAGAGATAATCAGTCGCGCAAATATTTTCACTTGAATTAATTTATAGCAGCTGAGGTGTGATAAGGTCTCTCTCTCCTTGATTGTTATCAGTCTGGGCTTCGCTGGAATGCTGGTGATGTTTCCATAAATTCCTAAGTAAGTAATTAGCTTCGGCTAAACAAGGAATTCGCACCGCTCAGGTATGTGGTGACATAAGAAAGATTCCAACTCTTACCTACTACCACTCTTGGGCTTATCATAGCTCATTAATTAGACTTCGAAGGAGTAAACAGCACTATTGACAATATTTCTTCTTTTAAGTTGTACTTTTAGGATGCCTTCCGCTTCCGTACTTTGATGTTTATACATATTTATTTATAGTTGTTAAGACTGTGTTAAACTTGTCTTAAATATACTGTTAACCCAAAGAATGATGAAAAGTTCTTAACAGAAGAAGATTTCATTTAAACCTATACCTAAAACACTCTTGACATCCGCAGTCTTATTCTAAACTTTTTCTTCACACGATATGTGTTGTAATTTAATAATTTTCTAGACGACATTCTGTCTCATTAAACATAGATCTTATGATCTTATATAGATTGTATATTCGAGACATGATATACATATATTTTTTTTTTTTTTGAGACCATATCCAGGAGCATTTTCTTTGCTTATATTAATTCTGTTTAGTTTTCCAACGGTTGCATCTGTGGGCTACTAATTTTGGGTCTAATTTAAAATTTATAAAAATTATATAAGCTTTACGCACCTTTGACCTTTAATTTTTCTTAAAATGATCGACTAGCGAGTAGAACGATAGTAATAACAGCATCTTTTCCGTAAAATACGCTCGCAACAGGGTCGAATTTTTATAAAACGCATCATGCAACAGGTCTAAATATTTAATTTTAATATAAAAGAGTCTAATCATTTAATATTCATAATATGCATATATCTTTAAATAAGTCGTAAATATAATAAATAAGGGTAAAGCCATACAAGATAATAAACATTTCTCCGAAAATTGAGTAACTTTCAGGTCCTTTTATAGAAACCACAATTTTTGATGGCCCTTTTGCTTTTATATAGTTATCCAATTTTCGTGGAGCCACTCATATTTAAATTAGTCTTACTAATAATTTGATTTTTATTTAGGAAGATGCTGTCACAAGTTATAGTGGTGCTCATCTAACACAGAGAAGAGATAAAAAAAGTAACCACATTCCTTCATTAAATGATAATAATTTTCTAAAAGTAGATATTAAGCTTTTATTTACTACATCTTTTACACATAGAGCCACAAAAAAAGGTTTTTTAATAGTGTAATAGAGCTTTTCTTAAACAAAGGAGTAAAAATCGTGTATTTTTTGAGCGTTTTGATGGGAGGATATATAAAAACTATAACTTTAATAGAGAAAAATAAAATTCCAGCCATATATTGAAAAAGTGGATTTGGAGAATAAATCCTTATTATGAATTTTTGCATTAAAGGATGGGGTCGCATCATTTAAAATTAAACAATTTTACTGGCTTCGGTGTAAGAGCTTTTTGTCATAATATTATCGTAAACATTTTGCCTCTGATCATGCAGAAAGCTACTTTTGGAGCGAAGTAACTCGACAGTTATTCAAAAAAAAGACATTCGTAATTTTATTTCTTCGTGGTAAGCAGGTAAAAACTTAAATTTATATTTAGCTGTCATAAATGCCATTCCAGCTAGGAATAAAATGTTTTTACAAGTCGTAAAAATCAAACTTAACTGCTTGCTTATTTTCCATTGTTCTTGGAGCCATTTGAGTTTCATGCTACAACTTATCCAAGAAGTAATCGGTGATTAGATGTATACGGAACTAGTTAGAAAATGAAGTAGATGTTTTCATTACTTCGTCGAGTTCAGTGTTCGTTTTAAAAATTTATTTGCAATAAACTGTCCTCGACTTGACATAGCATAAACTCGAGATGAGTACATCGATGCCTAACTGAAGCAATTACACAATTTCAGGCAGTCATTCGAGTAATTTGTAGGTAAATTTTTCAAATTGATCAGATAGAGAGAAGCAAGTGATCCGCAAGTGTCGGGTTGTTGGGTAATGATGCAGTCGCGATATAAATCCAGCACTTACGGCCATCAGCCACTGATTGCCATCGATCACCTATAAAGCAGTTAAAATTCGCAACACTTCTCTGCCCTGCACGATCAAATTTTCGCGCAGGTATTGCGATCATTATTGCGATAAGCGGGTTGATCGGGTCTGGCAAATCGCGCCACCCATACCTACCTGTCGGTATCTGATTTCTTCTAATTTCGCTCTCATTGTGCGGTTTTTAACTGCTTGACTAGTTGACGACTGTTGGAACCTAGAACAGCTTTTTTTTTTTTTTTTTGTAATGAGCTCTGATCGTGTTCCCCGCGATTTCTTGGCTTTAAGTACTCGCGCCGTCACGCCATCGCACCGTTTGAATTTTGATTAATTTAAAAGAGGAACGCATCAGACGTTAGATGCCCAGGGGCTCTGTTGACTGAGCAAAATGCGTAATGCGGCTGGTGTCGGAGTGGCTTGCGGCGGCGCGGCACCAGGTAGGAGATTGATTAGAGGCGTCCAATTTGATTGGAACAAGAAGCTCAATGTGTTTGCCTTGCTCAATTGTTTTCGGACGGACAGGCGCAAAAAGAGGTGTCATGCAGTCTCGGCCAGATAAAATCTTAGACGGTGTAGGGGCTTTGACGGTGATGAACTTATATTGGGAGAAACTCGATTATGTAACCCTTGTCTTGGATGGGAAGCGAGTCAAAGCCCTGTTCTACTCCGTCCCGCATGTGGATCGGGTCGTGCATCTATGCCAGATAAGATATAATCAAGAACAACACCGACTGTTTTTTCAGGGAACTGATCGCGCGCTTGAGTTTGGCAATTATTCAAAATTTTCGCTTTGACAGGATCAAGACAGTTATGCGGTCGGCAATAATCAATTGGGGTATATCATCCAACTCATTCGGATATGTTAGAATTATCTACTTATAATACCCTAAGAGGGCTTAATTCAAAATTTTTACTACAAAATTCACACCAATCGACACTACAGCGTACGCCTGAGGTCAGCCACTTTGACTAATTTCGTACATAACAGAAAAATAACCTAAACGCCGCTGCCAAGCGAGATTGATTGCTTTATTTGATTGTAGCGTAGTTTACCTGTAATCGTCCGGGTATCAGGTAACAGACGCGGTTCTTTCTGCGTAGAACATTTGTCAAGGCAGAAATAAATTATGTAAGTTCCATGACACTCTTCGGGAAAACATTCGGGGGCTTTCTTTGCTATACTGATTTTATCTCGCAAATGAGTCAATTTATATAAGACAGTGTCAGCTTAAGACGATTATCTTCCAATAGCTTTTTAAAAAAATAAATAAAAAATATGAATTTTGAAACATGATATTTAGTTGCTACTATAATGTCGCTTTAAGCGCTAATACCGACAGATTTCATATGTCATTTTATTTGTACATGATTAAAATATCTTAGCCTTGAAGCATTTTTAAATATTTAAAGCTTAATCTGCGGTGGCAAGGAAGGAAAAGTATTTGCACTTTTATCGTTGTGTAAGTTATAAATATTAGCTGTTCTTTTATGAATAAAATCGGAAGATATATTGTAATCCAGATTTCACTGCAACTGATCATAACGACTCAAAAAGAAGAACTTTATACAGATCTTGGATCTTTGAAGATCTAAGAAATAGATACAAAATACATACATATGTATGTAGGTGAATATGAGCCGCTGAGAATCATAATAGCATAAGTAAACTTTTAATATGAATATGGTTTCTCAACGGGATGTCATATAATATTAGTCTTAAATCAGTTTTTGAAAATTGTTGATTTACGCCACTTGATTCTTAATGGCTTATGCTATGGAGTCATCTGAGTTACTCAGTTTCATTTCATCGAGTGTATATGTATATCAAAACTACCAGATTAAAGACATTTTGCCACATATTTGAATGTAAAAGTTCTTAAGGATAAGGAGGTATATTCACTTAAGTCCGAACCCGTAACGGAAAAAATTTAATTTGTTAACTTTAATTTTAGGTTCAAAAAATGTGTTACCTACATATGTATGTATGTATATTAAGATTTCAAATGTTTACATTTATTTTGTTATCAATTACTAGTCTTTTGGAAAAAGAATATCTGAAATTTATTATTTATTTTATTATTTACATATATGTACACTTCTCTGCTTAACTAAAAATTCTATGGATGAATAGATGATAAATTCTAGTACTAATTCATATAGGTAAGAAGGCATAATGTAATACCTACAATTCAAATGAACTATTTATTTGCAAGTACAGTGAAACCCGTTTAATACGTTTTTCAAGGGATCAAACGAAAAAAACGTAATAAGCGGGAAAACGTTATAAGCGTTCCGGACAAATTCAATAGGTGTATCAACGGTCATTGGTCCACTCAAAGGAATGTTGACGTGTCGCGCTTGTGTGATCCATTCAAGTAAAATGGTCTCGACGTTTTCATATTTAGCCGATTTTATTTTTTTCCGACCCGCAGAAGAATTCGTAGCACTTTCCTCAATTTTAGCACGGTTTTTTACGATTTTTTGTAATGTAGACGGTGGAAGGTCCAGCGATTTAGCAAAACTTTTTAACGAATCCGACGCGCCGCGATTGTCAAACGCTTTGAGAATCTTTAATTTCTCTTCGATAGACAGAGCCTTTCGTTTGAGAGGATTCATACTTGCAAGTAATGGATCGTTCGGAGGACTATCGATAACTAACAAAAATGTCCAAATCCTCTAATGAGCCTGACAAAGCACACTTTTAGAGACGAAAAATTAAAGAGTCGAAATTTCCCATACAAAAAAGACAAAAACGTTATAAACGGATAATTTTACAAAGGGGATGAATGTCCCGACTTGAGGTGAAAAGTTGTTATAAACGGGAAAACGTAATAAAGTGGAACGTTATATCCGGATTATATTGTATGGTCAACAATAGGGAAGTTCTAGGGACCGAATGATAATGACGTTATAAGCGGGAAAACGTAAAATCCGGGAAACGTTATAACCGGGTTTTACTGTATTTAAATATTTGGTTTCGCTTTTACGAAAAGAAAGCGAATATATTTGCAAAATGTATACACTACAATGTTAGATGTAGTAGCCAAGAAGGAATTATCTATTTATGTACTCGCTAATACAAGGTAATTTTGAAATAACTGACTAATCTACATTAATGTATATTTGATAGTCTGTAGTTGTAATTGCCCACTTACGTGTCAATTGTAAGTTCACGGGAGCGTTTTTGTTCGTTTAACTGCCATTCCAGCGAAAAGCGTGAAATCTCCCATCGTTCTATGGACACTTTTTGAATATTAAGCAACTTCGCAAGAGCAGAGAATACTCGTAATCATGAGTTATTGCTCCTCAATTAAAATTTATTGGGGGACATCCTGTGAATATTTCCTTGAACGACACACTTGGGTATGAATATTTCAGCAGCGGTCAATAAATTTTGAAAATTATAAGAAAAAAAATCTGATATAAAACCAACCGGCCATTTAGTTGTTTCAATTAAAGGAAATAAATGTTCCTCCCCAGAAATTTCTTCCGTGGTTTCGCCTTTGGGCCATTTACTTGGTCTTAACTTTGCTTCGCATAAATTTTAATCTTGAACCTGGAAAAAAAGTTCAAAAATGCACCAAGAACAAATAAGCGATCGGGTGAATGTGATTTGTGAATGCTATATGACACGTTCGTTTTTTTACAGATCTTTTTGTCACAATAGTAACGAGAAATAAGACCCTCAAATGATTAGGCGATTCGTTCAGTGTATAATACTCAATAGTATTAGTTTCCTTGATACCTCGTTCAAAATATTAATACTAAATTTTAAAGCTACTAGTCCGGAAAAACAGTTGATTATCAGCATTATTTTACGTTCATACAAATGATATTATACGGCGGTAACTTTGACTGTTGAGTTTGTTTTTAGATGACTATGTTTTACGGCCGCAAAAAATGCCATAGTTAGAACCGGGTATGAATTTACAGATTTGAGAAAATTATAAATGTCTGATTGTTGTAGCCTTTTCGACTAGACATGATATTTATGTATTTATTATAAGTTACAAGGAGGAGGAGGAGTTTGGGGAGCACCATCGCGAAGTGGCGCCTAAATGACAGGTAAATTGGTGTTTTCACTTATAAGTCGTTATACTATGACATGGTAGTCTGGTTTGAAATATGTATGTATATGCAAATAGTTGCCGAGTTGATTTCAATTAAGTGGTGCCGTGAGGTATCCCATTATTATCCTGTCAAAAAATTTAATTAGCCAACCTCTATGTGTGGGAAGGACGATATATACCCAAGTTTCAAGAATCTCAGTCATACCTTCGAGAACGTGACGTGTAAACAAAACGCAAAGCACGGCACGGGGTGGTAGAAGAAATCCAGCGGCAATGGAGGCACAGTTTGCAGCCTCAAAAAGAAAAGATAAATCCACGAAAAGCAATAAAACATACAAAGTTCAGAAAATCATCGGCTTTGGCAGAAACCGGTTTTGGTCCAGTGAAAGATGCAAACGGAGCAATTTTGCAGTACTGCGCCGTGCTGTGCAACGGTCGCCGTCAAAAACAAGTGAACCATCGAAACGGTCTAAGAGCTCTAAGGGCCTGCAAAACTTCCGGTGAATGAGACGAGGAGGGGCTCCCCGCAATTTGTGGTCCTTCAAATTGACGCCCTCTTGTTGATCCCATTTGTTGTTTATGTTACTATTTATCAAAATGAATAAAATCAAACCTTAATGCTTTATTATAAAATGTTAATGGCGCTCCGACCGACTTTCCGGGGACTTCGTGGCAATTTATGAAAACCTGTTCCGGGTCAGCGGATGTCGGCAAATTTGTAATTCAGGCTTGAAGGGACATATTTCGGGAGCTAGTCCCAATTTAAGTCTTTTGGCGAAAAAATAATAATATTGAAAATAGAATTTTATACAAAATCCAATCCGAAATAAAGCGGAAATTATTATTTCGTCTTAAAATTCACAGAAAATAGACTGAACACATTATACATTGAGAAGAATTCAGAATGAAATGAAGCGGAACTATTTTTTTCATTGGGAAAAAAACCGGAATCAAAACTGGAAATTTAATATTAACATAGCTGTACCGGAAAACAGAAGTTTTTCAAGTTTTGGATTTGAAATAATTTTTTTCACTAAGTTATGTATATGTACCATCTTAGAAATCCCGGGTGAGAAAAAAATTTAAAAGCATACTAACTTTTAGTATCTACCATTATAACTTTTATTTACATTAATTTTATTTTCTAAGGCTTACATTTTGTATGTGACTCCTGCATTAGAATGCAATGATTTTTATAAAAATAATAGTTTAAAAAACTAAAAAACACGCTTTTTATTTAGATCGACCTAAAAAGTAAAAAAATAAATGTTATCCCTACAGCTACAGCGAAAGGTAGTCAAATAACTTGATAAAATCAAATAGTTTTCAGAGAGTTTAAAACAATAGTAAAGATATAAACAAATAAAATTTTATTATACAAAAAGCGTGGGGTTGTTATATACATATGTATTTATACTAACTCAAATAACAATTGTTGTTGAGCACCCCACGATTTTTGTATAATAAAATTTTATTTGTTTATATCTTTACTATTATTTTAAACTCTCTGAA
Source organism: Machimus atricapillus (assembly GCA_933228815.1). Lineage (NCBI taxonomy): Eukaryota > Metazoa > Arthropoda > Insecta > Diptera > Asilidae > Machimus > Machimus atricapillus. The sequence goes on from OW121785.1 coordinate 14,522,465, forward strand.
AACTATTTGATTTTATCAAGTTATTTGACTACCTTTCGCTGTAGGGATAACGTCTTATTATTTTTTTACTTTTTAGTTCGATCTAAATAAAAAGTGTTTTTTAGTTTTTTAAACTATTGACGTGAAAATCTGATTGATATAAATTCATATTTAATAGAAAATCATCACCAGTTAATATTTTTTCATTTTGCTGAGCTGTTAAACATGAAACAAAGGTTACGTTAATACGCCAGAAAAGTATAGCAACGCCTCCACTTTGCTTACGTTGGCGAAAATTTATTATTTTTGCGTACGAAAAATATTTGCTGATTTCATTCAATACTGGCGGGCGATCACATAACAAATTAATGCATATGATCTTGAAACGAAAACTGAAAAGCCATGTTAGTCGTTATTAAATAAATCGTTCCCTTTTTGCGTTAGCCTCGTAACTACATTTTTCATTAGTGGGTAATACCGTTAAGTACTTTTGTTATGTAAGTATTATCCATTGTTTATTTGTTTGTTACGAAACGAATCGAAAAGAGCTTATAAAAGCCTCTTTTTAAAAATTCCATTAAAGAATTCCTAAATTTAAAATAAATAATTTCAGTTAGGTACCTTTAATTTCAATTCATTTTTTAATTCAAAGTACTTAGTTAAAGTTATATGACAGAAAAATCTAATCGAATTTTGTTGACGTTATATGTATGCGGAAAAAGTAATAGAAATCAAAGGTAATTAAAATGAATTTATGAAATTTAGGATCTTTTTTAAGAAAATTTTATCCAAAAGAGCCTTTGAAAACTTGTTTCGTACGAAAATTAGAACAGGGCCCTGAAACTAAAAGTAGTTGTTATAAAAACCTACCAATTTTCGGGTTCACCAAAAAACCTAAAAATGTTCAAATTTTTTCCACTCGTGTATATATGTATGTATATAAAATATTAATAATCACTTCAATATTAAATAATAATATAATATTAGTAGTGCATAGTCCCATTAGTGGCAATTTATACAATGTTCAAGGATTACACTTTTTAGTCCGTTTTAAAAACGTAAATTCTTATTTAAATAATAACTAATTTTATTTATTGTTCTTTGCTTTTACATTGAAGATAAAACTGGAAGAAAAAATTAATGAAGTTCTAGTTAATTTTCTCCTACATTGTACATATGTAGATATGTATATTTGGAAACCAAATTAAAAAGCCGGTTAGTTGGGAAGTTTAGGGTGTAGTCTAATGTCAGTAATATATTTGGACGATTTTTTATGCTCGTAATTGTACTGATTTTTTTCTAAGACTGTCTATTATGTAGTATAGCATATAGTGGAGCATTGTGCCCATATTTTTATGACATTATCGTAATAGTATATGCACTTTTAGACATTTATAATAATATACCATATTTGCACATATGTTCGAATATAATAGGGTATTGTGCAATGAAACTCTATAAGTTCGGGATTTAGCAACAAAGGGTAGCACTGAGCCTCAGCGATTATCTCGTTGCATAATCAACACTCGTTGCCCATCGCGGTGCACTTCCACACGAAGCACGGCCATAACAAAAAGTTCAGAGGCTGGGAGTGTAAACAATGGCTTTTGCAGGTTGACGACAGGTAGTTCAATTTCATGTGCAATTTACTTTTTGCTTATGTAATTGAGCCGTCGTTCGTCGTCCGTGTCATCATGGTTGGTGCTCCAACAAACCAGCCATCACCCGTCATCCGGTAAAAGGTGTAACTCAATGCACCGGGGCAGTTAACACATTCTACCGGGCTTTTGTCTTCTTAACGCCTGCGAGCAGGCCTCATCTCGTAGTAGAAGATAGTATGGAATTCTTTCAAGATATTTTCCTGTTTTTAGAGGGACGAATAAGATCAATGGAATGGTACTGTATTATCAGTGCATTGAATGAATCAATGGTACCTTTTCGTCTAAAATGATGGTTTCAGTTACTTTCTAAATGTTTGCTTAAGTTGTTTGGCAAGCTGAGATGACAGCGCTTCAGCAATCTTAGAAGATTGTTTTCTTAAAGATATGGTATGTGGGAGAATCACGTAATATTCATCACAAATAAGTTGATGTAGGCTTGGATCAAAAAGCACTGTGGGTCTTTAAGTGTGACAACATCCAGAAGAATGTGATCGATGAGATTCAAGAGGTAGAGTCTTCTTGTTTGTCTCTTCTTTCGTAAATGGCTATATTTATAGCGTATAACCCTAATTTGTCTAGATTAAATCTGAGATGTAATGTTTTTTAGAACTTCTCTTGCTCATTTGAGACGACCAACGGTTTAGTACCACTGGCTTGTTTTATTTATGCTTTCACATCTTTTTAAGATTGACGTCTCTAGTCTAAGGCATAAATAAATACATTATTATTTATAGTGTTCAATAATTATATTTAATTAAATTTACATAATGATTTCTATTACAAGCAATTTATTATGCTGTTTATTCTATTGTTGTATGTATGTACATACACATAAACATATACATATATAATAATGTCTTTTTTTATAATAAAATAAAGAAAACATTAATAATATCAAAACAAAAAGTAGAAGAAAACATTTTAAAAATAAATTTCATTTATCAAGAATCAAACTTGATACTTCGCGCTTCAGAAAACAGCAAATAACTGCTGCAGTCACTAGGCACGCTGACAGAGGGAAACAAGTTTAAGTATTTAAGTTGCAAAGAAAATTTTAAAACGATTTTTCTCTACTAGATAGTGGGCGCCGTTATATACATATTTACTATTTAGTAATAACTAATACTATAAGGTTATGCTACCATTATACAAAATAAGATCTCAAACTAAAATCCTTACCTTAGACGGAAGGAAAACCTTCTAAAACTATGAGTGCAAAAAAATCTGTCCAGATTTTACGAGAATTATTTGGAAAAATTTACCTTTCCATCATACTAGTGTCCAACAACGGACTGTAATTCAAATCAGAAAAGCTTGTAATATTTATACTTAATTAAATATAAAATGCTCTACGCAGATTTTTCACAAAAAAATACTTGAAGTCATGTATTGTGCATAACAAATACAACTCTTTTAGTTGTTTTGAAGTACTCCAATATACGTCACATATTTGTCGTCACTGTCCTGAAATATAGAAAATTTTCCAAAATTGTAAACGTTTAAAAACGCCCGACCTATTCGAAATACAGCTCATCTTTAGACACTCGGTTCACGTGCAGTTCTATTTTTGTCTCCAGCTGCTGACATAAATAGATCCAAAGAGATCATTAAAAAAATTGAAGAAAATGCAAACTTAATCGAAGTATTTTTCGTCCGATTGGTTCCAATTAAATTGTAATTCAGGCATTTCGAAGAAGATGGAAATGGTCAAATCAGTGCCAGACCGTACGGATGATTTTTGTGTGTCCTACTCTTAGATTCAATAATGACGCAGCTAGACAGTCGTTAATTGATCAATATGATCGATTTGAGCTGCTGAGTCTGTAGCACGTTTCATTTTAGCCGGAGCTATGATGGAGAAAAAAACGAGCATGATAAGAATGCCAAGTAATAAGTCTTTGAAATTATGCAGATGGTCACCCTTATCGAAACTGGGAAATTGATGGGAATTGACGAATATTGTGAGCTTATATTTCTTCTATAACGACCTTTGTTGGGAATTTTAAGAAATTTTGGTTGGCTTTTAATTCAGTAAAACCCATATTTATGAATATTGTTTTGAGAATACTTTATTCTATTTCGTTTTAATCATAAACATGTAGCAATCTTTGTGCAGTGAACATATGAGCATATATCCCGAGTGCCAGCGAAACGGGTGTATTTTTCAATTTCTGTGTCTGTTTTGCAAGCGTATGTGCCTGAAAACAATTTTTGTTTTTGCTTTGGATATTTTTATGCTTGTTCGTTATAGTATGACTTTATTAGAGCGCGTTTATGTCTCCGAGTCTGTGTCTCATTTGGGCGCGTATGTTCCAACGAAAATTTTTATTCGAACACTCTTACAAACTAAGTATTTCACTTGTAAGAGCTTAAGTACTACTAAATTTTTAAGTTTATTAAATTATAAAAAAAATATCCCTACTACACAATTCTGAATCAAATATTTTGGGCAGAATTTTTTGCGAAATTTAAATTTAAATAAGCATCCATCACAAATCATGTATTGAATTTGGTTTAATTATTTGGATAGAAATTGTTTTGGAAAATACCAAAATAGGTTCTTAGATCCAGTGAATGGTATTTATCTTGATTTTACGGCTGTAATGAGAAAAGGATCTTTGTTCTAGAGGTTGTTTCAATGAAGTTCAATGTTTTTAACTTCTGGCATTAATATGGGATAATTGGATTTTTCTTCTCGTTCCCTCAACAATTGTTGGTTTTTATTTACATAATTTATTGTGAAAACCGCATTTCATATCGAATAAGCCCCAATTAACAATACTGTGAATATTTAGGACCATCCAATTCGTCAGTTTTCCGAATCATGCATTTTTTTAATTTGGTCAGAAGGGGGTAAATCAATGGAAAAGGATACTTTGAGATTTCAACATAGCCCTGAACTGATCCCCCTCCTCTGTCGAACCTAGAGAAGGTATGCTTCAGAAGAATTCCCGAAACATTGAAATTATCCTAAAAATTTTCCCAGTACATGTATTATATTAAAATAAAAGCAATCAAAATGCCAACTTTAATTCCAATTAAATTCATAGAATTCATAGAATTCAAATAAGCTTAATAGTATATCTTGAGTATTTAGTCTGAAATAAACTATTATTTATTAATATTATTATTATTATTATATTACCATTAACCTTATAAATACGCTGAGAAATATTACGTAATGAAACATTAATATAATGTATTATATTTAGTATGGTTTTAGAATTTCAGCTAGATCTCGTATACGTCATAGGGATTAACTTGACTTCCACAGAACCATGTGCCCTAAAAATTGAATAATTGTTTTTTGTTGGTGGCAAAAGTGGGAAACAAATAAAAATAAATTTGAATAAAATTACTGCCAAGGAGGAAAAAAGAAAGTCGCTCGCCACCGGGCGGCGGCGGCTTTATGTCAGCCTGTCTACAGAATCAACATTTTTTAAGAATTTGCCTGTATACTGTCATATTCAGCAGCGTCCAAATAAATTACGCAAACTTTTCGCTTACGACTATGAATCGGTGTTTCCGCTTTTATTTAAAGCTCTCCCATCACACATGAGCATGGATATGTAAACCGCATTTATTCCTATTAATAAAAGAAAGTTTGTTCAAGAATTTTATGCCAAACGGTCGCTGATCGACACAAAAATGGATCGTCGATTGTAGAGAGGGTACTTATGAGACCACAGCTTCGTCATAACAAAATGAGTGAATGAAAATAATTTAAAAATAATTTCTTGGGCCGGTAAAATTATGTACTACATACATACATATATCGAAAATGAGAGTGTTTTTACTTTTTTTTTTAGTGATCCGCAAGGGCTAACACTTGCTCGTTTGCGGCGCTGCGTGATGCGTCGCAGTGGGGCCATTAATTACGCTGATATTGGCTGCCGCGGTTGGACGCAGGACTTCTGATGCTTTCTTTGCGGCACTATGCGGCAACACTTAAGACCGAAGATCGCTTGTTTACCCAGACGAGTGGTGATCAGTAGCTTTCGCATTGTTGGCATCAAGTGAAGTAATTATGCTAAGCAAATAAACTCTGGGAGGTTTAATGACGTCGAATTGTTGGAGAATTTTCCGATATTTATGGAACTAGGACGATAACAGCTATGCCGCGATCGTCGCAAGCCGATATTCGACACAATTGGGTCTTTTTATTTTTTATTTTCTCAAACGACACCGAGGAGGCCTAATTTACGAATGAGTCAGAGAAACTCATCACCCCGAGGGGCATTATACTGAAAATTATATTTGTCTGAAATCTATTTTTATCGCACCTGATTTTTACTATCACTATCACTATACATTTTCACGGGAATCTATAAGCCTATAAGAAAAGATACTTTTATAATTGGCGGTCGATGAGCTTTTTTAAGAAAATTTGAACTTAGACAAGTACTAATATTCATGATTATCTTTACACATTAAAAAGGAATTTAAAAGGCTTTTCGCCTACATTTAAATACTCATAACTTATTGCGTTTGACTGAAATGCTTTATCTTCACTCAAAAACTATTATAATCCTCTTCAGTAAGAAATGTACCTACATATGTACATATAACGAAAAGTTTAACACTTGATTACTTAATTTTTCGTTAAATTTAAAGAACAAAACGCATGAAAATATGTTCCAAAAATTTGTTTAGTAATTTTTTTCTGAAAGTGTTAATACGTTTTAAGACGAAAAAACGATCACTATATATTTAAATTTTAAATCGATAGCGTTAGATAATAAAACTTCAAAAATTCATAAGATGAAAACAGGCAGCAATAAAAATCTAAAAAGACATCATGGATGGTCCTTTTGATGATTTGACAAAAACAACAGTGGAATATTATAATTCGCTACTCTTAATAGTAGCAGAATATTACAACGTGAACGTAAATACGTTAATAAATTTTGAAATTTTATTATTATTTTTATGACGCATCGAATTTAAAAAGTTATGGGCGTTTTAAAAAAGAAAAATCTAAAAAAACTTAATGAAATAAACAAAAACTGTTTTCCTTTATAATCGTAGTGTTATTGCAGATGTAAAAGTCCCAATACTTTCGTAAGGAGGAATTCGGATAATAAGAAGTTTTATAATTTTATTTTTAAAATAAAAAAGAATATGTATTATTTTTAGTAAGTCAGTTTCAGGGGGAGTAAGAAAAATAGATATGTACATACATACATAGAAATTCATATTACTTATATGTTTAGCATATGTTCTTTAAGAACTTTCATTGAATACCAAATTTTGGAAATTTATTTAAAATTTTGAATTATAAATGATTTGCATTTAAAATCCGTCATATTGAATTTAAAGTGACACAACCATCGTTTGGCTTATAATAAAAGAATAAAACATTTCTTACCTTAAAAAACAATTTATTCGGACTCGTAGAGAGCTAGAGAATTACAGAAAGGCAAAAAAGCTATAGTCAATTAAATATTTAATAAAATAATAATACTGATTTACAATAATTTTAAACGAAAATGTTCCGTTACGTCATATTTTTAAGAAAAAATAGGCTTGAAGAGAAGAAAATATCGTATTTTGAACATTTTTAAAGATTCGTTACAAAATAATGGATGATTGTAGGAGCTTGTAACGTAGCTATGATTAAACAAATTAAAAAAACTAGTACCTTATATCGCCTTCTGGTCGAAATGCGACCTTACGAACTTACTTCCAATAATTTTGACAAATAGAGTACGCACGTTAGTATGAGTATGCACGTACCTGCATAAGAGAAATAATTTGCATATCTATGAAAAAATACCTTTCGTTTGATATATGTTTCATTAATATGTAGGTATATTATGTACGTGCACGGGAAATAGGTTAAAAAAGGGATCACAATTTTTGGCTTTGCCTATTAATATATAAGATATGTACATCTTATGCTAAGTAAGAAAAAAGTGTTGAATTATTTAAACCCGTTTAATTTTTGCTGACATTTCGCTGATATGCAAGTCACGTTACGGCACGCCGCGACCTTTTTTGTATCCGCTACTTAACCGTTGTGTTATTAAAATCGAACAAGCCTTATATCGCGTTGCCAATGGCTCGCGGTTCTATAACTCTTCTAGATCTTCTAGACTTACAATTAGTCGCTATTTGTACCTAAGCCGCTGCTGCTGCATGAATTTTATGCCACTTACGTTGGATACAAACAAAAAAAAAGGTTATTCATTACGCATTAACCGCTCTATAAAGTGTCGAGTATTTCACGGATGGTCATATGCGGCGGCGGCGTCTAGGTAGTTTTAATTAGTCGGAAGAATATAGAAGACACTGGTGAAGGTGTTCAAGTGCAGATGACACCACATTTCACCTGTGATGTACCTGCTAGAGCCATGAAAACCCCGGTTCTGTCTTTATTGCGAATGGCTGGATAAATGAGAACACGGTCGCTGGCATGCATTCAGTTGAATTTTGCCTGCTTCTAATTTTATGTTGTTTCAGATGTGAAGTTATGGCGGCTGCTGATCATGGTGGTGAGGCTCACGAAGAGAAAGCAGAAAATTTGAACGGGTCCAAAGTGCATCAAAAAGCTGCTGATAGAGCGCATCAATGGAACAGGTATCAAGGAATCAAATTAGCCTGCCTGACAATCGCTTGCATTTGCATATATGATGGTTTATTTGCCGATATTAAAGGACTAAACTAAAATGGCTTAGGGTTAATTAAAAGCATGGGAGAGTATTTTTATCTACTTGAATGTTACTAAATTAATATACTTTTCTGTAAATTCCAAAATCAATACATTTTTACTTCAAATGTTGCTTAAGCGATTGTCGGTTATATTGATACCACCACTCTATATAAAGCTTATTCACTTGATATATTTTAATATCCTTCGACATATTTTTCTCAGCGCATTTAACTGAAAATATACGTAATAATATTAACATCGTTGTTTACTCAAATTTTGTTTAGCTTGGGTCAAACTCACATAGGATATATCGTAATATTGTATTGCAAATACTTCAAATTGGCAATCTTTTGGTTAAGTGGATATAAATATAAGTATGTATGTATATGCTTGATCTGTTTTCCCTATAATTTTTTTTCCTAACCAAAACTTTAAAGAACTTAAAATTTGTTTTGCGGATTTCATTAAAACTCAACATTTAAATAATAACAATCAAATATAATGTACATATAAAAAAAGAGAATTGTTTTGTATTATAGAAAACTCTAAAAAGAATATACGATTAGTAAGAAGTTTAAGTCATAATTAGAAATAATCTCAAATTAGTGATCGATAATGTAAAATTTCAATTCATTATTATAACAAGTACCCAACTATACTGAAAAGACGTTAAAAGATATGCAATACAGACATATGTAAGTGTATATTAAAAAAATGTTCAGCTAATAAGTAACAACTCTAGTTTATTAGTGAAATTTGCTGATATTTTCCTACTCTAAGCAATTTTTATCGACATGTTCCTCGGCTGATTCTTAGCTAAATATGTATGTAAATACAATCAAAAACCTCGAATAAACATAACTAATGGCGATTATTGGCTTTTATCTATATTTTAAATTTAAGATTTTGCTCAGTCACTTCGTAAAATAGAACGAGGACTAGAACTATGTATGATACATGTTTTTCACTTGACCCACAACCGAACCCTAAAATTACGGACTGGTTTCAGTTTTGGGAAAAAATAAATTTAAACATACCCCCAGGAGAGGTGTACCATAGGTCAGGATCTAGTTCGTGTGTACGCATGTAGAATTAATCTGGCAAACTCTTTTGCAATGTTTCCAAACGGCTGAAGCAGTTCAACTTAATGAAGCACTGGCAGATTTGTGTGCTTGAAACAATATAATCAATGTCGAGATGAGACTTCTTATCTTAATTGTTTTATGATATAGTTTATTAAATAAAATGAAGTTGGTCTAACTGAACGTGTGGAAGCATAGTTTTAATATTTGAATTTGTTGATTTAGCTTCCCAGTGATTACACCCTTCCAACAACGACCAAACATGTTTTCATTTAAATTCATTTATATGTATGTACATATATTGTATATGTATATGTATATGTATATGCAATTTGTTTCAAAAGTTTGAAAACTTCTGCTTTTATAGTAAAGCATGTAAGCTTCGTTGCATACTTATAGGCACATAAATAAAATTCAGGGCTGCCCTGTAGTTTTGCATTTACAATGATATATAATTATACTTAATATAAATACATTATAGGAAAATTTCAAAATTTTTAATTTTTATTTTAGGGATATTCCAGAGGCTGGGTACATAACACTCGGAACCATTCGCTATGGCGTGCGATTTTCTAGCGGATTTCAGTCTTCTGCTCCCCCGGGCCCGTCACAATTAGTGGGAACAAACAGTGAAAGGCAAACGTCTGGAACAGATTCTGAAAGCAGAAGTGGCAGCAGTGATCGAAGCATCTCCAGTTCAAGCATCCCAAACCCTTCGTGCTGTTGCATTGGTTCGTCGGGAATCGTTCTTCCCTGGAGCAGCAACTATGCCAGAACAAAGTTACCTGTGTCATCATCAGCTTCAGGTAACACATCTATGTACTTCTTTTCTATCTTAACTTAAAGTTTCTTTGAATACACAAAATGCGAAAACAGTATGGATAAGTAAAATAAGCAAGAAAATACTACATACATATTTGGATAACAGATTTTTTTTAAAAAGCAAATAGGCTTTTCTGCATTCCACCCTTATCTTTTAATTGCATATTTCTAAAGGATTAACGAATAGGAATTTTTTAGGACTCATTTTATTATACTGTTCCTATAGTGAAATTAGCTAACTTCATATTTCTACAATATATGTAATGTATATGGATGTACTTATAATAATACTTTTAGTTTTCCTTAGCATGCCTCTTTTTATATTGGACAAAAGGGAGGAAAACAATGGAAAAGGATACTTTGAGGATTATTTTAGCCCTGCATCGATTTTCCTCTTCTTTCGAGCCTAGAAAAAAAGTACCTACATATGCTTTAGAAATTAAAGGTTTCCGAAATATTGAAGTGGTGCTAAAAATGTTCACATTAATTATTTTGTACCTATATATTTTGAAAGCTTCATAAAAATCAGTTAATAATAGTGAATTTGAATTATATTATACCACTAAACAATTTATTATAGTGTAGGTACTATATGCACACTTAAACTTATCTTAAATTTACTAAACTATCCTTGTAGAATAAGTTTAGAAGAAAAGCAGTGACAGACGACGGCAGATTGTCTTGCTTAAAAAAATAAAATTTATGAAAAGATTTAAGCCTTGCGTCTATGTTTGGAAATTTGGATTATTCCGAAGTTCGAAAGCGAAAATAAACGGAAATTTGGCTGTGCGCGATGGCAAAGAAATTAAAAATCGCCAGAATATTTGAATGGCTCATTAATTTGTTGGATATGCACGCGCCGGTACCTAATTTTAACGCCCCACGTGGTCTTTATATGTTTCCCTTCCACCACTTGTCGTCTTTTCGACTGAGCCACTCCGAATTTATTTTATTCGCTGATTTGATTCAACTGAAGCTTATATTTTGTCGTTTTCGCTATTTTCTGGCCTATTTTATTTTATTTTTTTCATTATGCTCAGAAACAGTTCTAGACCTTGTAAAAGAGAAAATTTAAGGAAAAATCAGGTAGATATATGTGGCAGAGTTTTCTCTTTATATTGTCAGGGTTATTAAAAGTTGACTGTATACCGTTTTTGGTGCAGCGAATTGGGTAGGAATATATAAATAAATAAAACTTTCATGAAAATGATGGATAGCAAGAAATAAATAAAAACGTCTTAATATATTCCAGCTAAGAATAGAACACTTTCGACGTCGCAATCGTCGTTTTCGTTAGGAGCAATGTCGGCGCCGGATCCGCCACCAGCTGTATTCTCTGCCCGCGAACTTTTACAAGAGCAGCAGGGAGACGGAAACGCAGGCGTGACAGCATCCCAGTTGCAGCAGAAAATCGAAATGGCGACGATCATTCCTACAATGAATACTCTAGCCGTACCACCACCACAGAAGAAAGATTCGTCTTCAGAGTTGGCAAAGATAGACATCAGCGCCGCGACGACTGCACTACCACTAACCTCGCCGACGTCGACGTCGACGTCCACGTCTACAGTCCCAGTGCTGAGCAGCCCAGTCATATACCAATCCTGTGATAGTGTCCGCTGTGGCACAGCCAGTTGTTGTAAGCTAAATCCGGCCTCAGTCTTAGTCGAGCGGTGTCGCGAATTATCAGTTTCTTCGACGTCGAAAACGAATCCTTCGGTATGCTGTTATACAATCGCGAACAATAGCAAAGCGATTTCGAAACCATCTACTCGTATTGTTCCAAAACGAATTCCGCGCGCAATCCTTCATCATACCTTTAGCCCATCGCGGCCGGGTGAACCGCCCCCCGTACCTCCGAAGCCAATAACAGACGGCAGTGAGGATCGGTCCATTGATCCGGCAAATTTTCGGCGCAAAATTCAAAAATTTGAACAACAGAGCGCCATCGAGTGTGTTGAACAGCAACAGCATCAGCACAACAATCGTTTTGAATTTTTTGGGTGTTTCTCTGCCGGTCCCCATGGCGGTTCCGATCGCAGCGAATGTAACAGTTCCGCAAGCGAAATAAGTTCAACAAATCACAGAAGTGATAGTCATGCAATTTTGAAATCAAAAAAATTCGGTACCTTACGCTCTGATGACCAGAATGGTATCCAACCGAGGTGCACCCTACGCTACAATAGTGTTGGGAAGCCACTTTCCTTTTCGTCCAGTGATCAGAGTCTCAGGATTAAGTGTTTCTCGGATTCGCAGCCTGCCGCTGTGGTCATCCGTAAGCTAACGCCGAAACTTTCGCGAAAGCCGTTCGCTTTCGGCGGTGACTCCCACGCCCGTGGCGATAGTGAAGATCGCCTAATTGATCCCAATTGTGACGCAGAGTGTCCTGTATTAAACAGTGGCGGCGGTGGTGCTGATGACGACAGCGATATAGGTTTCATCGACTCATCCGGGGACGGTGACCATTTGTCGTCGCTTAGCGATCTCGACATCCACAATCTGACATATAAGACAGTGACACCCATCACCAAAAATAGTTGCAATTTGTCGCTTGATTCTGTGCCAAAAATTATTAATAATAACAACAGCCATGAGCATTTCACCACTCGCAGCCTCTCTGCCAGGGATATCTACGATAGCCTGAGCGACATCGAGTCAAGCACGATCAGCTGCCTCAGCGAGGACAGCTTTTGCTGCCTGTGTAGTGGAAGTAGTGATCAAAATTTGACAAGTGGTGAAGATTTGTGTTTGTCGATACGCGCTGTATGCCTTTGCGGTGAGCGCCTTAGAAGTTTCCCAAGTGAGTCGCCAAGGACGATAAAAGATCGAGACAAGTGCGGCAATAAGGAGAATAGTCAGCCGTGGTGTGATAGTAGTGATTCTACGTTTTACCCATCTCAACCTCTCCTCCCAGCACTTCTGCCTCCTACAGGAGGTCAACTGCCGTTGGGCTCCGTCAGAGGTCCTGTACTGAAGCGTGTCCCCGCCATAGAGTCTTTTGGATACATCAACAAGAGTCCGTTGCCTGCTCGTAGTCAGCAGGATAAGACGGTAAGTGTTATTCTTTTCACAATATTTCATTTTCCATCCAATTTTTCCTATTAGCTATTAAGCCACTTGAATATAAGGACGATAACATATAGTACATAAATCTACTATAGGTACTAATACTTATAAATCTTTAATACAGTTGTCTTACCCCATTTAGCGAACAGAGCTTAGACACTTTGCAGAAATTACAAAATAAACCTATAAGAATAGTTTTGAAATCTACATAGATATACAGCTAGATCTGAAATGCTGAGAAAATCAAATTGGTTGAGCGTTAGACAAAGAATAACACAAGAAATCTTAAGTTATGTGAATGAGATTCAGCCTTATAACCTTAGATCTGCGCGAGACATATGTACGTTAACCATTATATAAAAATATCAGAACGCAGAATAGTTTATTGTATGTATAAAGGATTACAGCTGTATGATAAACCATCCAAATGAACTGAAAATTATTTCCAATCTACCTATGTATGTAAATTATTCTAAATGCGAATTGTTCAATTATGTTGGGAATAATTTTATGTAGATACTTAAATAATATTTGTTATTTTGTAGATAAACAGTTATTTTAGTACTAAATAAACATTCAAAATTTAAATTGAAAATAATAAATGCTTTCCGCCCTAAGGCACGAGTGATTTTATATAGCTATATAATATAAAATTCACAATATCTACTATTATTATAGAAATTCTTGGAAATAATTCAAACTGATTTAAAACAAATTATTCTTTCGTATTGCCGCATATTATGCGGAAAATCTGTTTTGGGTACTAGCAACACTTATTGAATAAATTAGCTATTATGATGTTTCGAAAATACTTTGCTTTTATAGCAATTACCATTACTGTAGAAGGCGTAAGAATTCTTTGAACTCAAATGAGTGTATGTACAAAGGCTTCAATCAATATCTTGAATTCTAAAGGAATGCATTCGAATATTTTTTGAGGTAAAGGAATTCATTTCCATTCCCCATTTTTAAAAGAAATTTAATTGTAGCTTAGAGCGAATTCACTTAAAAGAATGCAACTTGGAGAAAATGCATTCGTTAACAGCTTTGATATAGGCCCACCCCCTATATAAATTAAATTCTGCTATAAGCTTACAGGTGGCGATGTACATTATCTGAAACGATGTATCCTACGAGTACATTACTTGAATATTTTTCCGTCGATTTTGTCTTGCCATTTTCTCTTTTGGACAGATCGTCTATATGTCACAGAGGCTGTATTATCATGAAATTTATATATGTATATATGACCTGACATCCTTTAAATATGGACTGTAAACTATATTTTAAGTGTATAAGCTTAAGGAAGATGTTGTTGTAAATTCGTTTCAAAATTATATGAATTTCAATTCATCTAAATATCAGCGTATTGGTGGTATAACCCCCATAACTTCGATTAATTTTTACAAATACCTAGAGTGAAAAATAATTATTCCTCGCGGCCAACTTGATTTTTCATCTGAGGAATATAGGTAAAACTTTACCTGGCTTTCACACCTTTCTCTATGCCACGTACCTGAATAAAACAAATATTCTGCACATCTATAAAAAAATACCTTTCGCTTGATATATGTATGTATGTATGTTTCATAAAGAGAAGGGATCACAATTTTTGGCTTTGCCTATTTATTTATTAATATGTAAGATGTACATATACATATGTAAGAAAACTAATATGGCTTCTTGGATTTTTTCGGGCATGGAAGCCTAATAAAAGGGAATAAAATATGTTTCATGAATTTTATTTTACATTAATATAGAACCATATGTTCTTTTTTATAAAACAAGCAGTAGCAAATGTAAGAACTATACTACATACTAAATAATTTGATCTGTGCACTTGTTTCTTACACAGTCACTAAAGCAGCAATCCACTCCCATACGTAAATTGCACTATAGGTGGTGACAAAAGAAATATTTGAATTAAATTATCTTAAAAACAGAACATTTTAAAACACTTACATATTCTCGACTGCGAGCGCACCTGTGTGTTGCATTTGCTTGAAAGGTAAAGCAAATCAAAACGATTAGAAAAAGAATATTCAGTTTCAGTAGACGAGCCATTGCTTTCTTCGTAAAATGGGGAACTGTTCACTAAATGGACTTATTCAATCTGGCTGTGATAAATGGTTCACGCAAAATATATATTCAGAAAGCTATAGCCTCTGCTACCAGGTCTTTTGTGTTGCAACTGAGCTAATAAACACTAACTGCATGACACATCATGAGAAGCAGAAAAAAATGCGCGTAGTTACTTCATGTTTTGTTCAGCTGCTGATATGGAAATTTTTATAATGATGTGTGATGCTAAGAAATTTTATTAACACTTAAATCAACATGAAAGATAATGTGAATTTTAACTACAATGCTCATTGTTATAAGTTAGTAGGTTATTGAATTGCAGTTAAATCAATTTTGAATTAAAATCCACGGCAAAACGAAGAGTTGGCATTGTGTATGTCGTCGGCGACTAGTACTTATCAAATTTGTCCTCATCGACTTAATAAAAGACTTTGGTCGAACGCGAATTGATAATCGCAATAGAGGTCATTAATTTTGCATCAATTAGGTATAATATGTAAATTGTATAAACATATAGCAAGTAAATATATGATTTTACAAATCACTTATTTGCAGCATTTTCTTACAATTATAAGAGTAACTAATATATGTACAATTCCGTCAGTAGATGAAATGTGAAAAATCTGAAAATGGAACGGAAAATAGTTTTGAATAAATTCCAAATTAAAAATTTATTTTGATGGTTTATATGTATATTCGTGCTCTAAATCAATACACGAATAGTGGATATAACTTAGCTATTTGTTATTAAGATGAGGACTACTTATATTCGTATGATGGGTATTACCTCGTTAATGGTAAAGATGTTTTGCTTCTAATGAAGTTCAGCGACACTTTTCCAGCATAGAGACTGTTGAGTTTAGTGTATTTTGTATCAATTCAATTCAATCAATTAACAAAATTAATCTTGAAATCAATATGATTCATTAGCGGTGTCATTCCCCACAAAATAAAGTTTCAACTGCATTACATTTGCCAGGTTCAAGCCGCTTTCTTCCGATATTATACCATCATATACAGTGCTGTCTGAAATTATAGGACCAAGCTTTAATTTTGCATATATGGTCTATTCCCAAGCCCATAACTTGTTGATAAGGAGAAGAGGGATGGTGACAACTGGTATATATGAAATCGTTGTGTGTCCTTAATTATTTCATAAATTTTTTTAAAAATTCATGTACATGTACTAATTTTAACAAAAATCGTAAAAAACTCAATACAATAGTGTTTAAAATTATAGGACCAATTCTCTCAGCACTTAATATGATGTCTTTGGCCTTTATATACAGGGTGTTTTGCTAAGGTCTGAACAGGGGTATGTCAATCGATTCTAAATGGTCTCCTGATCAGCGTTTCTTCGGACACCCCACCCCCTTAAAATCGTTCCTTCCCCCCCAAAATCGCGATTGAAAATTTGGAGGGGGTCAACCTAGAAAATGCTTCATAAGTTCTTTCAAAGATATCCTAGAATACTGGTTGATAATGCATTAGAAAGCTGAGCCTTCAAGCTTTCCAACGATACCACCCGCGACTCAATCAGTACACAAACAAGCGGGGGAGACCCCGTCAAATTTCGAAAATGGCAATTTCAAAGCCCAAAATTTGACCTTGACCCTTCATTCTGTCGATTATTTATATGGGAAGATCGAAACTTTTCCTGAGAAAAAGCTTCCCTGTCATATGGCCTTTCTCAAGAAAAAAACCGTACTGGAATCCGACGTCGCGTTCCGAAGTTATTCGTGTTACAATAATTGATAGAACAACAAAACCCACTATCCGCAATGAAGTCCAATTGGAAAGTGTCACATCGAGCATCTGCTCCGTAGGGCTGAACCATCGAACACGAATAACTTTGGAACGCGCTGTCGGATTCCAGTGCGGTTTTTTTCTTGAGAAAGGCCATATGACAGGGAAGCTTTTTCTCAAGAAAAGTTTCGATCCTCCCATATAAATAATCGACAGAATGAAGGGTCAAGGTCAAATTTTGGGCTTTGAAATTGCCATTTTCGAAATTTGACGGGGTCTCCCCCGCTTGTTTGTGTACTGATTGGGTCGCGGGTGGTATCGTTGGAAAGCTTGAAGGCTCAGCTTTCTAATGCATTATCAACCAGTATTCTAGGATATCTTTGAAAGAACTTATGAAGCATTTTCTAGGTTGACCCCCTCCAAATTTTCAATCGCGATTTTGGGGGGGAAGGACCGATTTTAAGGGGGTGGGGTGTCCGAAGAAACGTTGATCAGGAGACCATTTAGAATCGATTGGCATACCCCTGTTCAGACCTTAGCAAAACACCCTGTGTATAAAGGCCAAAGACATCATATTAAGTGCTGAGAGAATTGGTCCTATAATTTTAAACACTATTGTATTGAGTTTTTTACGATTTTTGTTAAAATTAGTACATGCATTTTTAAAAAAATTTATGAAATAATTAAGGACACACAACGATTTCATATATACCAGTTGACACCATCCCTCTTCTCCTTACCAACAAGTTATGGGCTTGGGAATAGACCATATATGCAAAATTAAAGTTTGGTCCTATAATTTCAGACAGCACTGTATTTAGTATACCTGTTAAAATTAATCTGTAAAGCTCTCTAGAAATATCCAAAAAATTGTATTGAATTATTATTGAAAATTTGTAATTCTATTTCGAAAAACCTAATATGTATAATAATTTAGCATAGACAAATTTTACATACATATATACATATATGTATAAACTGAAGTCTATGGGTGTGGAAATACATAAATATGAATACCAAATTAATCAATAATTTATAGGAAAAATTACTTTATTTTTTATGACTCTATTCATTATATAAAAATTATTTTGCGGAAGTCGACCTGTATATGTATATAATAGAAAATTGCATACTAAATAATTCGCCAGTTTTGTTGCAAATTTCCTTTTTGTTTAAAATCCTTGCTAATATGATAAAAGCGAAAGTAAGTTTGTTTATTTATTTGTTTGTTCCACCTTCACGCCTAAACTAATGAAATTTGGCATTGACGTAATCTATATATCACGAACGGAAAATGGCGAATCTTCTTTACAATTAAAATGTAAAATAAAAATGACAATTCCTATTAGAAATTTCGATGTTACATCATGCTCTTTCCATGTTACCAGTGTATGGGGACTGCGTAATTTTAAGGATTTGCATAGAACGTTGAAAAACATAACTTTTATATAAATAGATATACCGAACATATTTTTATCTGACTATTTCGGATGCTTATTTCCAGATCAAAAAGGGATTCCGGGACATTTGGATTTGAATCGAATTTCGTTTTTCAATTTTTTATAATATATGTATGTATATCTTAGTTGTGAAAGTTCTATTAAATTTCTATGATGAAGTTCCAGCAAGTATTACACAGAAATGAACAAAACATTTGGAAGAGCAATTAAAAGTTCGATACTTGCATAGATCTCTACGTGTTTAAGTGTAGAATCTTCAGTCTCACGCAACTTAATTTAAATATTTACCCAAAATGTGTAATTCAACTAAAAAATATAATTTTGCTATGACGCCTCGTTATTTTTAATTTACCGCCTTATTCGCTCGATTTAGCGTGATTATTTTGCCAGAAAGCTGAAAAATCGCAGAAAAAAGGGGCTTTGTCCTCCCTCCCTCACACGAATACAAGATTCAAATATCTTGGTGCGATCATTTCTTTGCGCTTTTCATTTTTCGAATTCTATTTTTTGTCAATGTTGTCGCCATCATCTGTTGGCCACTGGCGCAAGGTCATCGGAGAAAAACGAACAATTTTTTCGCTGAATATTTTTTGAAATATTGCAATAAAAATAATAAACTAGCAAATTACTTCCGCCTCCACAGCCTGTAGGCCCAAAAGCTTTTTGCATTGTATTATTCCACGTATTGGGGATTTAAAATTCTTGTATATTGTAAAAAGACGGTAAGCTGCGAATTGTTTGGCTAATTATCGAAGTAGTTTGAACGTAAAAGAAATAAATCTGCACAGATTTGAAAATACCTAAACTTCTTTAAAGTTTCGTATGAGAATTTTTCGGCTGTCGCTCCAGAATTAGTTCAGACAATTTTAGACGAAAGAAATTCCCACGCACTCCTGAGCTAAGTCAAGCAAAGTAAAACTCGTTTCTTTTTGTTCCACGAAAAGATTTAAACTTCAATCACTTGATCAATTAACGCAGTTAATGATGCCTTTCAGGGCGATGATTCTTCTTTAGTTTTAAATATCACTTTGACGTCATTATCTTTATTTATTTTGTTTTTCCCAAGCAAAAAATTACGCTTATTATTTTGTCCCAGTATAAGCCGCGATATTGCCTGCGTATTTTAAGAGGACTTTTGATGGAAGAAAATTTTTCGAAAAATCGATGTTATTTTTATGTTATAAATAAGAACTATTGTGTGAAATGAAATGACATTTTTTAGTAATACAGAAAATTATAAAACAAAAACATTTTCGAAATATGTGCTCTTGGGTCTATTATGCTTTATAAAATCTGTACCATTGAGAATTTCTTTACCTAATTTTTACAAAATATTTTTCAAGTCTTATACTAGTATTTAAAGTAGGTATAGTAAGATATGAAAAAAAATCTATTAAAAAATAAAATTATGAATTAGTCTCTTGCGTTTTACGAATACTATATTAAGAAAAACAAACTACGCATGGATTCAACTCGTTTTATAAAACCGTAGATATAGTCTAAGAATCGCAACACGACATTACATACTCGTGCATACAGAGATCGGTTAACTAGTCAAAGGATGGACATATTATGAATAGGTCATTTCTTTAATACATACTCGTATTTAAAAGGCAAGATTGGAGTTGGGCTTACTAAAGTGGATGGGAAGATTTGTAGAGGTTTATTACATATATAATTTTGGCAGCCGGAAAAAAAATGAAGTGACGCAAAATTCACATAATTTAAAGATGTATTTTGAAGTCACCTTTGGGTATATCCCTACCTAATACGAAAGTGTTTATTATGAACCTTGAAGATTACATTTGTACAAAAAAAAAAAAACGTTTTAAGCATACATATATCGTTCACATAAGAGACGATCAATTGTGCACATATATGTATGAATGTATGTATTTCACCTTAGAATATAAAAACACCAATATTACATTGTTTTCCATTACACCATTAATACAGTACTTTGAATAGTCTTAGGACCCTTTCAATTCTTCGGGAACCTTTAGTTTTCCGAATCATGCCTTTTTTAAGTTGGACAGAGGGGGGAAAAATCAATGGGAAAGAATACTTTGAAATATAAATTTAGCCCTGAATTGATCTCCCTCCAGTGTCAAACCTTGAGAATGTATGCTTCAGATAATTAAAAGTTCCCAAAACATTGAAGTGGTCCTAAAAATGTTCACAGTACTTTACATAGATATGTATTTAATATGATCGCCGACTTTTCGGTAAAAATAATTTTTTGGTTATACCAGGCGAATTGTTGACCCATCGTCACAAACGCTGCAATAGATGCAATCGTAAGTCGAAAGTTGCAATAATATGTTGGCTATACTCGCTATAAGTACTCAAAGACTCGCTTGTAAAGCATTAACTCATACCTTACTATGCAGCCATGACCTTGCCTTGTTTTATCTCCACATAAAGAAGAAAACATCAATTTGCAGATCATAGGTCGTTTCCAGAAACAAAATCCTAGGGGCACATGAGGATCCTTCAAATTATTTCGGAGGACTCCATCAGTGTCAAATTTATCCTTCGAATCAGAAGATTCTCGCTAAACAACTCAGGACTGAAAATCATCACTGATCTGTGGCAAATTTACAACCTTTGTATTAATTTATTTAAATCATGTACTTTTCGAATGCACTGCTGAAATTTATTCCATACTCATCTACAGTTGCTGTTTTGCTTATTGAACTCTAAAAAATTTACGCTTTCATTTTCTGTGATGATATTTTCGGATTTTTCATTTAGATTTTTGCTCCATTTCAATTATATTTTATGCATAGGATTTAAAATTTCATTCACCTGTATGAAAAATTTTGTGAATTACTGTGAAATATTCAAAAGGAGCGATTTCTGAACACAACTGTCGGCACTTCAAATATTTCCGCAAAAATGTTATAAGGTGAAGAAAGTATGTAAATCGAGCGAAAAACTCTAAATCCGAAACGCTTAAACACCGTCTCTGTCGAGGAAGGTGTTTAAAAAAAGATCCAAGCGGACTGGGAGCGATGGTTTTGAATGCCAATTTCAAAAGATCAGACGAGGGGTTGATTCGCAATATGCGCAATTGATATATAATGTGATGGTATAGGAGATGCTGATTAGAACCGCATAATTCTTAGTGTAAATATTTAAACCAATGGTTGAATGAAGACTGTAAATAGAACAAATTTTGTCTCGAAGAGGATTTGTAATCTCGAACGATCTCATCAGGAATGTATATGTATACCTGCATAAAGTGAATATCTTTATATTACTTTTGGGACGCTGATTGCGGATCCGCTTTCGAAATTCAGAAATTGAAGATGTTGGATCCAAAATGATGATTAAAATTTTCCGAATTCAATGAATTAGTGAAAGAAATTTGAAATTTATGAATCTACCATCAAAATGTAGAAATATATCTAGCAAGCCTCCAATATTTTCAAGGTAGGTAGGTACAAGGGATTTGCATGAAAATTAAAGCAAGTTCACATTGAGACAATAAAATAATATAAGATGGTACTGTTCCAGCTACGTAAATGTAAATGGGTTTTAAAAGCAGAGCAATATCAAGGCAAAATAATACTTATATATATTTTTTTTTAAATCCAAACTTATAAATTAAAATTAAATAAAACATACTTCAATAAAACTAATTTTAAATCTCCTATATAAAATATTTCAACTTCATTCACATGTCTTAAAGTCATCTGGCACACCAGCGCACCAGATTTAAATCTGTTGATTTTTCGTATCTGGCGATATATGCTGCAGAAATTTAAGGAAAATAATTTGGATGGAAGCTGTATTTGGCACAATATTCCAAAAGCAACATGCACGGTGTTGCTTATGAAATATGTTATTCGAAGAACCTCTTTATTTAGTTGTTGAGGCAAAAGGAATAAATATGGAATGAAATTTATTTTATTTATTATTTATGATTCCTTAATTTTATACCACGGATAATTTTGTTGTTTTGTTCAAAAGTTTTCAAGAAATAATAGCTTTATTTTGTAAGAATATTTAGTTAGCAATTGTATCATTACCTCGATGTCTTAAAAAGTCTGACTCACATTTTTTTTCTCCTTTGGCTTTTATATATTACATGCATACATATATAGATATGTATATATACATAC
Source organism: Machimus atricapillus (assembly GCA_933228815.1). Taxonomy (NCBI): domain Eukaryota; kingdom Metazoa; phylum Arthropoda; class Insecta; order Diptera; family Asilidae; genus Machimus; species Machimus atricapillus. Next base: position 14,545,142 of record OW121785.1, read on the forward strand.
ATAGTTATGTTTGTCATCGTTTTATTAAATAAATAAATTTATAGCTCCATGTTTTTCTTTTATAGTTAATAATGGAAAAACGTCGAAACACACTAGATCGTTTGCAACGTTTGGGATTTGGTAGGAGATCGTCTCCAAGTCCTACACAAGAAAGTAAATCCAGCAGCCGTAAATCGTCCGAGAAATCTGAACGTCTTAAGGAATTAACAGAACTGCTCAAAGGAAATCGGTCATCCCCAACTCCGCCGCCCGTTCCTCCACCTCGCAAGCTTCGACAGTCCAACAGTTTTGATAAAACAAGCGATTCTGATCAGGCGCCCTCATCAGCCACGGGCTCCGACGATATCATTCCGATGGACGAGGAGGAAGAGCACATTCCTGTACCTGTGAATCGCAAAAGCGATGAGATTTCCCACCGCAGAGATGGTTCCATAACGTCGCCCATCGTCAATACTCAGAAGTCCTCTCTATACCATTCACTACGTCCAAACACAAGTGTCTCAAATTTGGAGTCACTATTTCGACGCTGCGACCGGGAAAAATCCAAGTCACCTCCAGTACCACTGAAGGAGGAAGAAATATTAACGAAACTACCCCGGGCTGAGTCCAAGTCTATTATAGGTTCTTATACCCAAAAGACCATTCCATTTCGATCAGCTTCCTTTTCGCAGATTGATTACTCCTCCGGAAAATATATAAAATCAGCTCTTGGAGCTATTAGAGACCGTTTGAGAAGAGACAAGGAACCTTCAGTTGTTGATAGTGCTAATTTAACCCTTCCCCGAAAGAAGGAGGATAGGCGAAGTAACAGCCCTCGACGGCATCGTCGTTGTGGAAGCGCAGACAGGGATATTCAAATTATCCCACTAAAGAAAACTGAGCTAAGCATAAATTTGAAGTTTGAGGCAGAAAACGAAAGGGTATCCTTAGAGGAGTTAGTCAATCCGCCAGATGTTATTCTAGAGGAGGAGGCGTCGACAATGGATAGCGAAAGGCTAACAGAATCTCAAGAGAAATTATCGGATATTTCTGCAAATGAGTCTCTTCCTACAGAATCGTCCGAAGCAATTGTTCCTACAGTCATAGATCAAAAGTCTAGAGATGCAAGTCCAGAGCCTTCTAATAAACCTATGCGGGAGCAATGCCAAGCGGAAGTAATTACTCTTACAGAAGAAGAAATTTCACTAGAATCGCCTCCAGAAAATTTTTTACAAACAGCAACCACTTGCCTAATTCCTGTTCCAGTCTATGAGTGTACAGCTCAGGATTGGAGTCCGGATAGCATCAGTGATAGATGGGTTGATGTTGCTCAAGACGAGATCGGAATATCTTCTGAAGGAGTTAATGTTATTCAAGAAGATGCGATGTGCATATCTAAAACAGATGATGAAAACAATAGTCCTGAGGTGTCAAGTGATTGCCTACTGCTGGTGATGGATCAAGTACCCACCATCTCCGTAAGTCACGACAGTCCTCAGCCTTCTGAGATAGCTTCAAATAACGAAGATGGCAACAAAGATGAAATACCTGGACAAACTCTTCCTATAGATAATAAAAATTATAATTCCGTAAAAGAGAAGAGCTTAGAGTGCAGTGATACAAAAAGTGAGGCAGAGACGCGATTAGAGTATACTGAGGTGAAAAAAAGATATAGCAACGATGATCTGAAAACTGGGGATCGATCACAGTCAGTAGACTCAAATTTGGGTCGGGGTGGTGAGGAAAAAAGACGTCTGGATAAATCCAGGCGACGAAAGGGGATGTACATTCAGTGGCCGAGCATTGACAAGCCAGATGTTGGGGAATGGACCTCTAATATAGACACACCTGGCGTAGCTGATGAGCTCAAGAACAAGGAAGTTGCTTTGGATTTAATGAAAGTTGTGGATCAGTGTGAAGAATCCGGACCTTTATTTCTTAGTTGTCGAACACCGGACGACAACCGCACTCCGGGTTCACAATGCTCTTTTGATCCATCAACGCCAGACTCGGATTATAGTCGGCCTATTTGGCCAAAGATAAATCGCCGTACAAGTTTAACTTGCCAAAGTTCAGAGGAAAAGGATGATGCACCTTCACTTGGTTCGCCTTGTCCAAAATCTCAGAGAAGTTTGCTGTTTTTGCGGTCTGACTCAATTTCTGATAATGAAAGCGATAGAACACCTCCTTCGAGAGAACAAACAAGTCCCTCTCCAGCACCCGGAGACCAGGATTTAAAGCGGTATTCTAAAAGACCTTTACGGGGACCGTACGGACAAATGCTGGAGGCCGAGATGAAAAAACCTACGAAAGTTAATTATGATGAAATTTTAGAAGAATTAAGGGAATCCGAGAGGTAAGACAATTCTTTAATGTTATGTTTTACTAAATTTTATACTATAATCACTTTTTACGCGAACGCGAGTAAAGCTTATAGAGCAAACCGTGCCACCATTTGTCTTACTATTTTAAATATACATATGTACATATATAAAGATCAATAAAACATAATCAAAATATTTTCCACATATCCGGTTAATTTGAAAATTGGCATGCGTACAGTTCAAAGTGGCAGTTTACAAATTAAAAATGTTTCAGGTTATGAAATCTTACGTCCAGTATTGCTAATGAATTTCGATATTTATAGCTTGACTCGATTCAATTTTAATATTGCGGATTATTAATGCTTAATAAGTTTTAACATTTATAGCCTGATTCGATTTAAATTTCATAGGTATATTAAAAGTGTTTTGCTTGAAATTGTATTATGAAAGTTTAAATTTTCAAAATAATTAATAAATAAATACATATTTTCCTGACAAGACAATGCAAATGTTGACAAATAGATCTAAATTTTTGACTTGTACTTTTGCATTTTTAGATTATATGTTTAATTTTCACAGGTTTTTTTAGTTGGTTCAACATACTTATTAAATGTTTAGTTTGATGATTTTAAAAAAATGTTCAGTCTTTCTCTGCATATTCCTAATATTAGGATGTGTATAAAATTGAAGAATATTCCACAAAATTTTTCTCGGTGTCTCCGTGCAGTTTTATAAGAATCTTGTAATTATTTTAAAGGTAGCTTTTTTAAAAAAAAAAAAAATCCGTTTTCGTTTTAGGTCAAGTTCATTATCAGTTCGCGTTCATGGAACCGGAAATCGTTCATTTGATGAGACCCATTCAGCGCAGCACTGGAAGTCTTCCCGTGTGCGAAAATCGAATACAAGTCTGCCTATACCCGCCCACACACGGGCGGCATCAACTCCTTCCCAACTGGAGAACACAACCAGTGCGGCTTCTATCGGGAGCATAAATCCGCAGGATAAGCGGTACCAAAGCAGCATAGACACCTCTTGTCTGGATAGCCCCGTAAACTCCCGACTCAAGGAGCCAAAGAAGTTTTCCCTCGACAGTGCCAGGGACCGATCGCCAAAGCGAACCTCTTCGGACACTACTAGCCCGGATATCAAGCAGCACCCGAAAAGAAGCGTTTCGAATGTAAGTGAGAAGCATCAAAAGCGGAGCTTAGACGAAATCCGACTGTCTCAGACTAGCCGAACTCCGTCCGAACGCAGCATGATTTCAGAATCCGGGAAAGGTGCCAATATCCTTCCGACCCCAGAACTGTTGGCTGAATTGCTGAAAGGTTCCAGCGAGCGGCTAATTTCGGAGCAGCGACAGCAAATTTTTTCGGTGAGTGTACAAAAATAAGTGTATATTTTTTTTATTCTTCCCTATTGCTATCAATTCAATCTTCGTCTTAGTCTTGGATCTATTAGATTCTATATTCCATAAAATTTTCTCTGAAAATTAATCTAACACCAAGATTTTAAAATCTCGGATGCATGACGAACGGACATGTGGAAAATATCGACCTGTTCCTGAGCAATTAATTTTCCGTCAATGACTCAGACCCATCGACCGTCTAAAGAGCCTCCAAAGAATTAATTTTTTATTTTCTGGCTTTTGCATAAATAAATAAAACTGCGGATTTTGTGCGAGCACTAACCTCATTTTGTTGGATTGGGTGCGGGGGTAAAATTAAGATCTAGAGGAGCAAAATTTTTTGTCTGTTTATTGTTTTAGGTGATTTCGAATTATGCGAATAATACGATAGCAATTTGATTGAAAATGAAAGCGAAATTGCGTTTTTTCGAATTAACCCCCGCCTTTGAATTTTCACATCAGCTGAAATTATATCGTTACTAGTTATTATATAGTAAAAGACCAAACCTCTAAATGAGAAAATCTTGATCACTGATATCAAATTTGGCACCAAAATTAAAAAATTCAATGTTTGATCCAAATGGAATCTATTACTAAAAGGTGTGGAAACGAAAACTTTAGTATAAACATTATCGAGCAACCTTAAACAAATTAAAAGTTCTAAAATAAATTGGAATATTTGTTTGAATTTAACCATTTCAGGTAGACAATTGTTGGCATTGTATTTATGTGTCGTATCTCGTCTCTTTTTAAAATTTTCTTTATAAACACCGTGGTGGGTAAACATCACAAACGAAATTTAAAAAAATCTGTGACTATTATAAAGTTTGCAAAACTATAATAGCAAATGTATAAATATTAAGTACGCAACCCTTGACTCGCGAGGTACACTCACTTGAAGCAAGTGACTTGGCCGGTTTTTATTTTAACACAATATATTCCGGGATTATTGAGAACGATTTTTGAACAGGTACATACAAATTTCGAAAATTCAATTCGTTTATGTGACTATGTAATCGATTTGGCTTGAACTATTCAATCCATTCATTTATAAACATCGACCGTCTCAGAAAAAATAATATCTAGAATTAACGCTATAACTCTGCTATAAACTTTCAGTAAGCCTCTAAAAGCCTTTTTTTTGTAGTTTTACTTTCTATAGCTTCGAAAATAAAGAGTTAGTAGTTTGCTGAGGAGGTAGGATCGATAGTATCTTTGAATATTTATATGAATAATTAGCACGCAGTAAAACTCATTTTTAGGACGGCCTAACTAAGTTTCTTTGCAAAAAGATTCTCTAATTATTTCATATTTGTCGCTTTGAAAACTTTAGAGATAAGTGGGCGGCGATGTACAGTAACTGTGAATATTTTTAGGACCATTCCAATTCTTCGGGAACCTTTAGTTTTTCGAATCATTCCTTTTTTAAGTTGGACAGAGGGGGGAAATCAATGAAAAAGGATACTTTGAGATTTACATAAATTTAGCCCTGAATTGATTTCCCTCCTTTGTCGAACCTATAGAGAAAGTATGTTTCAGAAAATTAAAAGTTCTCGGATACATTGGAGTGGTCCTAAAAATGTTCATAGTAAAGTATTTTTTTTTAGTTATTTTTCATTATAAATCGAAAACTACGCCGCATAAAAAGAAGAGAAAGTCTTTTTTAGAAGGTACAAATGAAGCCCTTTCATATGATATCTGATATCTCACTTGACTAACCCAATTTTAAAATGTCGGTCCCTTTTGCAATGAAAACAATATATTTTTCAAGTCATTCGCAATAAAAGGTGAGCAAGCATTATTTAAAACTATTCCTTATTTGAAGTCGATAGCATTAGTAGTTGCTGAAATAAGAAGTTGTGGCTTTTTACCATTTTTATACAGAACCCTAAAAACATTTCATGTACATATACAGAAATGGACCCATTAAAGTTTTTTTTTTTATTATGTATAGATTGTAACTGTTTGATTGGTTTTATAAGTCGATAGTAAGTAAAAAAAAGTAAATAATTAGGGCGACAGAAAAGAATTTGAACGACATTTCATCCAGATACCATACAGGAAAATGTCTCACATTCGTGCAACAGGTATGCCAAAAGGGGGAATTCCGCTTCAGTCATGCGCACCCTTTTTACAATTGACCTTTTTAGCCTTGTCGCTTGCGGAAAATATGAGCTTTCGATTCTCCTGCGAATTTCCCAGTCGATTCAACATTTCTACAATTTTCTGCATAATCGAACTGAGGAAAATCGCACACTTCTCGGGCGAGCTCTTTGTTTTTCCTATTTTCCCTGAGAATCAAAACCCAAAGCACCACTGTCGAGCCCATGGCAAGTTGCAGGGGTAATGTAGAGGAATTTCCCAACATGCGCATAGAATTAAGGAAGTTTTCTTTTTGTTACTGCTGCCGCCTTGCTCTTTATGTCCAATTAAAAGGAGAAAATGTGAATTTTCTGTTGAGTGTTTGGTTGTCGTAACAAACACTTCGGAAGACGGAAAAGAACGGTGCGGAATTGTTTTTTGGGGGAAAAAAATTAAGAATTTCTCCACGGTTTTTCTTGTTTTTCGTTTCAAAAAAATTCGATTCGTGTGTCTGTAAGTTTTCCTGTTTACATTCCACGGTATTTTTGCTCTATTTTATTTTTTTTTTCCTGATATATTTCCAAAATTTTTCATCGTGGAAGATTTCGAAAATAGTGAAAGGTTAAACGGTGTGACCTACGAAATGTGGCAGCATAATTGTTAGTTAAATTATTTAAGTTTGATAAAAGTGAAAATGTATTAAAACAAAAGTGAAAGACACAAAGCAATTGCGTTTCACGTCTTCGCTCACGATTCTCCTTGAACACCACCCTGTTGCATTAATAGCAATGCTGAAAAGCATTTTCAAAGTTAATTTTTAGATGGCTGAAAGGCAAACAGGCGAGCGAAAAGCATTTTCCGATAATCACAGTGAATTTTCCATTTGTTATTGACCTGTTAACGTACACACAGACAAACGTTGCGTTCCTTGCGCTCGTGTAGGTCCCAAGCATGTGTACCAATTTGAAACAGATCACTGGCAATCTGTGAGAATTTTCCAAAAATAAAGCATGTGGCGAATCCGAAATGTTTTTATATTCCCGCTGCCTGCAAAGCGTGTGGCTTAAAAAGAAATGTGTTTCAAAACAGCCACAATGTCCGCATGCAAATATGCTCGTATAAGCTATAAGCACACACGCTTTCAAATAGAGCTGGTAGTGGAGTCCAATTAAGATAAAGTCGAAAACACTTGTTTCGATCTCTTGTCTGATTAAATGTTGACACAGTTTCTTGAAATAACGAAGGAAAACCCTTTTATGGCTTCTATCTGTTCCTTAGTTTTTCTCTTGTATTTTATCAGTCGATAAAAGAAGCCAAAAACGCATGTTGTGCGTTGCAACAAATCTCATACACCTTGGCCCGTGGGTTGAATTTTGGTGCGGCAGCCATTTGTGCGTGTAGGACGGAAACCTATCAATTTTGTGTTTTCCCAGGATTTTAAAGAAGATTACTCATATCCAGCCAAACAGTGTGGGCTGTGGCCTCTGCCTCCTGTGGGATGCAAATCGTCACTTTTATGACGTACTTGTGGTACTATCTGCATAGTACTGAATAGGAAGCATAATAAATTCAGACAATCGGGGAAAACATGCTTCCCAACAGGTTGCCATGTGGGGGGATGTTAACGAGCTGAAAAATGAAAAAAAAAAAATGTTGCTCCTTTTTTTTCCCCGAAAAACTGCGAGCACTATATAGTCAGATGATTTAAGTTCGTTCCAATGTGACCAATGACCTTTTGCATTTACCACGCATCTCATACGAATGATGTCCTTGGAGAAATTTTTGGGATTTTCGAACCACACAGCTGTGGCACGTGCGAAAGGGTCGTTACTTAGATTTTGGGTTTATATTACTTTTGTTACCAAATCTCGGCTAATAATCAATTATAAATGAATGTAAGCCATTACCCAATTTTAATTAAATTTAAAAATAAACAATTCGAATTGATAGTATATACTTTTTTTTTAATCGTTAAAACTAATACGTATTTCATTCGTTCATTTCCTTCCACACTAATACCAGAAGTGTTAAGCTACAATATATTTATTTAATTCATTACACGAGTTTGCCGTTTGTATTAGATACATTGTTTTGATTTGTTTAATGATAACTGGACATTAACGTGTAATTTTTTTGTTTCCCTCACGTCACGGTTTCTACAAGAATAATATGAAAACTAAAACAAATTGGATTTCGGGTATTTTTGAAAATAATAGAACGTGAAAAGTGGCTTGTAACAAATGAAAGCTTAAATCCTTATCTCGATATACATATGAAATACCACTATCCCATACTTCCCTAGTCCCTACTAAGCATATTCAGGAACTATAGTTCTTTACGAGCGTGCGCTATTTGGGATTTTCATTCACTCTCAATTCTATGAAGTAATCGGTTAAGAAATGAAATTCATAGAGATTTTTCTCGAAAACTACGTGATGGGATATTTTCGTTTGTTAATTCATAATCTACGAAAATAGTATTATATGTACCTAACGAGAACGAGTAAATCGATTTGGCATTTTAGATTAAAATACTCATAACTTTTTTTTATTTCGTTTGTAATTCTTTAAAAAGTATTTTTCCGTAATAATATATTGTGTAAAGAAATGAACAAGTGATCTTCGTTTTATTGATTGAATTTTCTCGTTTAACCTTCATTTAAAAAAAAAACTTCGTAAACAGTTGCTATTAATACTTAAATTTACAATGATAATGGTAAACAACGTAAATTCTTCCCATAATTAGTTCTTTTGTGAAAGTGTTAAACTTGTAGTGCGTGAAATATTTAAATCGTGATTACTCTTATCTCGAACTTATTTGGGAAATCACATCCAAATGCCAGTTAGCACTAACATGAGTAGCAACAGAGAAAATCTACGATTAAGCCTTCTTGATCTGCAGCATTCACCCGTTGCTCAAGCCGTAAGCAACCATGTGCCAAATTTAAATAGCCAATCTTTAAGATCATTTAACCAATCGAAAAATAAATCTGAGCGATTCCGAAAAATGCCATCTAGCACCTGTTCGGACTCGGAGGATGATACTGATCGAAGAATGAATTTGGATCTTAATAATAAATGGAGTTTCAATTATGACGGTGTAAGTATTCTGTTTTTCTGCTGTAAATTTGTTATTATATTATATCGTCAAATTCTTGATTAATAGTATTATAAATTACAATCCCGAATCTTCGGATCCTATTAGCAAACATGATGAATCAGAGAGACGTGCTCCAACATACCTCAAAGAATTTTACAAAGGGTCTTGATCATGGCTTGTTTCGGCAATATCTATATCACCTATTGACCATTTATCCTTTCTTAAGTTTTTTTTTTTCAGGTGTACTTACCTAAACCGTCTTAAATCCTGTCAAGGACATGATATTGCAGAATTATGAAATGCAGCCTGTTAAAAAATGCATCCTCTGATATTTTTAAAGGTAGCCGGTTTCAAATTAAAGTTTGCTACAATTATTCTTCCTACTTCCTGCAAGATTTTAGTCCTAAAGTATTAAGAAAAAGTTTTTTTGCAAACAAAATTTTCGAAAATTTGTAGTTTGCCGGAACAAAAGATGATCAGAAAACACTTAAGAAAATAGATTGGTTTATGTTGGTGCACGTTTTTCTGATTCACTTTGTATAAACGACAATTTGCTTGGCCCTCAAGAATAAAATATCAAAATAAGTTTGTGTTTTTGAAACTTTATATGTATGTATAATATACATACATATGTATAAGAAAATCTGCCTGAATATTTTCATATTTTGTTCTATCGCATTTTTACCGGGTTTTAATTATTTCAAATTTGAATACGAATCAGTAAGAAAAATTGTAGGAAATATTTTGCTACATATTCAAACTACAGTCAATTTGATGGATTTCATATTTCATGCTGAAATTTAAAATTAATATATTAAATAATATCGTACGTTATTTTTAATGGGTCTAATAATACGAGGGTAATGTTTTGGTGTAGTTTTTACAACTCAAGCTTCTTATTTCTTTTATGTATGTAATGTTTTTTTCAAAATTTCTATCAATTATACAAATATTAATTCCCAGTGCTCTTTTAAAGTCGGGAGGCTTTGCTATATCAAATTTTTCACAAATATGTAAATACCTGCATTTTGTTTTTCATCTTTACAACAACAAAAAAAACAAATGCATATGTATGTATACTAAAGTGCCAATACAATAAGATTGTTGACCGCTTTAAGTGATAAAAACTGGAACACTGGCTTATGAGGCGGGTGTATCTATTTTGGCCGACTTCCTATCTAGCCGTAAATTTCCCTTGCTGTTGAGCATGTCGTCATTTAAATCCGGAGCGAGTGCACGGTCGGTCAAAAACTAGTAAAATATTAGCACCATTTGTCCCATAAATAAGTTACTTTCGCCAAGCACCAAAGCAAAGAGCCCCGGGGAACAGAAGTTCCTTCAACGACAGCACGCGGTAAAACCGCAAACGCATAATGCATGCACTCGTCGTAATTTTCCATGCCACAGATGCGTCCACTCCTCTAGAGTCTAAAGTTCGTTATTTTCGTTTTTGGGGGGTTTTCGTTTTCGCAACAAATATAATTGCACTTGCGTGAAGTAACTTTAACTACCAATGGGACAACACTGTTTAGCTGCCTCTGGCTGACCCAATTTTGTTGATTGCACTTAATAGCGGGAGGGCCCCTTTTCACTCCCCGTGGCAGCCAGCGACGGCGGCGGCCTTGTACTATATTTCCTCCAGCGGTCATTCGTCACCTTTATGGGATTTCTTCTTTTATGTTTATTATTACAATTAAATTGATTGGCGGTTATTTTTATGAAGATGTAGCTCTATCATCACAATTACCTTTGGGAACGATGCAGACATCTTTGTATGGTTTTCAGTTTAAATTTAAAAACAAATCAGTTTATTTCAGAAAATGTGATTAATAATCCTTTCTACTCAACCGGAAAAAGAGAGAACGAATTACTTTTACGCTTTAAACCAATGTTGTAGACAACGGTTGCATGAGCATCCTACAGTCGCTTTCAAACATTGAAATTTGTTTCATAACAGATACTACGTTAAATAAGCAATGCCATAATAAAAGCAGCGTGTATCTGGATAAATAAAATATGTATTCTATAACTATTATAGAATATGATCAAAAAACATAAAAGTCTTTTACAAACAATTGCCGATTTTATAGAAACCCTCAGTTTAAAACTTCCATAATTTAAGAATATTTAATTGATGAATAAAATAAATTTAGTATTGTATGTATGTATGCATAATACAGAAATATAAAATGTTCCACAGCCCTTTTATAATAAAAACAGAAATATTTCATTCAGAAATCTGTCGACGGCAGTCAGAAGGAAAAGTTAGATTTCAATGTTGTCATTTAAAGGCAAAATGTACGGTTCCAGGAGAAGGAGATGGGATGCGGTGAATCAAACTTTATTTATGTTTTACTAGGTCAATATCTCAGTTGAATTTGGAAATACAAAGAATTGGTTCAATGAGTTCAGTAGAATTGGGGTATTCCGATATAAGCAATCATATAGCGAGGAAACAGCTTCTTCTTCAATTTAACACTTAAGAGGCTCAAAATAAGAGACAATTTAGAAATTTTTTTGATATCTCAGATACAATATATTTACATAGTTATTAAGAACAATGCATCAATTTAAAATTAGTTATTCATTTTTAAGTTTGTCACATATTTTAGTTTTTCCAAGGAAGGTTACTAAATAAATAAATCAAGAGTTGTTACAAGATACTTTGGCGTACTTTCATTTATATAAATTTATATAAATCAAATTTTGGCAACGTCCACTATAGCGACTAAACGCTTAAACGCATTTTATTAGGTATTTTAACTTATTAATTTAAAATAATTAGAAAAGAAGCTCAAAAATATCATATTCCAAAATTTGGGACAATATTTCATTTTTATATGTAATTTTATTTAGTTTATGACGGTGTAACTCAGTTTGGTGCGAAAATGGAAACGATTGGACACAGCTTTATGACCTATGTGAATAGGAAAACTGCCAGATTTTTTAATTTATTTAATGAAATTTATCATATTATAGATATACATAGATATTCATTGGCAGAGTGGAACGTTGCGCTTCTTTATGTATTTGATGTCGTTGGCTCAATAGCCCCTGCATTTCTTAATTGCTAATGACTTTCTTCTGGCTGCTGCCGAGAATTTATTGTCCTTAATTACGGCCACCGTGTGGAGGAAGTATTGAAATACATGCAGTCTAATCCCGAAAGGAATTACAGTACTGTGGATATTTTTAGGACTCCTCCAATTCTTCGGGAACCTTTATTTTTCCGAATCATGCATTTTTTATGTTGGAGAAAGGTGGAAATTCAATGCAAAAGGAAACTTTGAGATTTAAATTTAGTCCTGAATTGATTTCCTTTCTCTGTCGAGCCTCGAGAAAGGATGCTTCTGAAAATTAAATGTTTCCGAAACATTGAAATGGTCCTAAAAATCTTCACAATACTGTATTTAGGTTAACTGTTGAGCAACAAACAGTCCAATCTAAAAACTCTTTTTTGATATCAATTTACAGCAAAGACAGAGTTATGTTTTTCACGTGTACCTGGGTATACGGTATTCTTTGTACTCTCGAAGCTTCCCAACGGCTGGATGAATTTTAATCAATGAGGTGTCTATCGATTCGTGTAAGCCGTGCGATAGTTATAGGCTAGATTTTGTTTTTACAAAACCAAAATGACGGCCGTAAAATACAAAATGGTGGTAGAGACAAAAAAAATAGTACCATATTGAGTGTCATATCACTGAATAGGTTTTTCAAAATCAAGATGATGTTTGCTAGACCATTTAAGAGTCATGTGGTCCATTTAAGAATTCTACAACCTGAAAGTTGTGTGGGATGATCTCTATACAGGGTGTTTTGCTAAGGTCTGAACAGGGGTATGCCAATCGATTCTATGTATATAGTCTCCTGATCAACTTTCCATCTTTTTCGTTCACTTTTACCCAGTCGGATTTTTTGATTTTTTTAATTTACGACTTGTTTAATTTGATTTTATTCTAATTTTATTAAAATTAATTTGCCTTTATATTGTATTTTTAGGATACTAGGACACATATCGTGCAGGAAATTTTTCGAAACGAACAGTCATACGTGGACTCTCTTCATACAGTAGTAGTGGTAGGCTGACACACAGCTTTGTTAGCAAGTTATAAAAGAATATTCTTTTGTAGAAATACTTAAATGTTCTAAAGACACCAGACTACGCCGGAATGATAGATTCAAAGACTGTAGACGATATATTCTTCATGGTTCCCGAAATCCTTAGTATACACGAGAAATTTTTAAGCGAAATGAAAGCTCGTCTAGATTCCTGGGAGCCACAACAGAAAGTTGGGGATGCATTTATAGAAACCGTAAGAAAATCTGCTACTAAAGTGTTATAAAGGTTTATTAAACGCCATATTACATAATTTCAGTTCTCAAAAACAGAAGTATTGGAAACATACACGTCGTTTGTTAACAATTGCAATAGGGCAAAGGATGCTATTCGGATGACTTGCCAATCGCGGCCATCATTTGCTAGGTTCCTAGAAGCTATGTCGAGAGAGCACAAAGGGAAGCTGACTTTGGATAATCTTCTAATAAAGCCGGTTCAAAAATTCCCGAAGTAAATGTCTTTTATTATAGTCATAAACTTAATTTACACATATGAATTATATGGTGATAATTTCAGCTATGAAATGTTATTCACAAGACTGATAAAGCACACAGATATGGATCATCCCGATCAGAAACATCTCCAGGAAGTCCTTAAACTAGTTCACGACATTCTAGTTCACATAAATTGTAAGGAAAAGGAAGTGCTAGAGAATGGACAGCGTGAGGCCACTTTGCGTGAATTGGAAGGAGTTATTGAAGGAGCTACAGAACTTGTGGTTCCGGACAGACAGTTTTTAATTTTTGACTTGGTCTCAATGCCATCAGGACAAGGAGCAAGAAAGGAGCGTGGATTTTTTCTCTTTAGTGATCTACTTGTTATAACCAGTATTAAGAGACGGAGCGGTACAATAAGAAAACCAAATACGTAAGTGTCTCCTATAGTATATTTTCCAAGTCCTTATAATTCGATTATTACAGCACAATTTGTCCTGGAAGTGTTGCTTCAACACTTGACACAAATAAGTACAAATTCTTGACAAAAGTTTCACTGGACAGCTTAGAAATAGTTAAAAGTAAGTAAAGACTTTGTTGTTTAATTAGAGCTGTTAAGCCAACTTATTCTAATAAAGACCGTCAATGGAAATAGTTTTTAAGCGTACCTAGAAATGAGCGGAGTCGTTCGTTAAAAGCTAATTAAACTTTAAAACTAGCCAAGCAATCACTCTTCTTACTTTACATTGTAATTTTGTGTTGATTGTTGTCTTCAAAGCTGCATCTTTGCTCTTGACTATGTCTAAGGAAATCTATTAAAAACAAAAAAGATATAAAATAATTTTAATTTAGGAATATTTGCTGCTACTAATTACAATCCTAATATAGTATGTACTGTGAATATTCCTAGGACCACTCCAATTTTTCGGAAACCTTTAGTTTTCCGAATCATGCCTTTTTTAAGTTGGACAGAGGGGTGCAAATCAATGGAAAAGGATAATTTGACATTTAAATTTAGCCCTGAATTGATTTCCCTCCCCTGTCGAACCTTGAGAAAGTATGCTTCAGAAAATTAAAAGTTCTTAAGAATAAGTTAAAAACTACGGTTTTTGAATGGCACAATCAATAATTGAGAAATAATCGATGTACGCACATTAAAAAACATACATACATAGATATATCACCTGCTCTTTAGAAATCTGTTTTTAAAATTCGAATACTTATTTAAAAGTTTTAATTTAATATTTTAGCCAAAGACGAGAATCTCCGTAGGATAATGAATGAAATCGAACAATTAGCTGATGACTGCAACAAGTTGCAGCAGATTGCTGAAATAACCGCCACACTAAAATATCCTCATCAAATTTTGGAGGATACAATACGAGACCTCCACAGGGAGGTGCAACGTCAATTATCTGAGCGTCAGTCAAATGATGCGCAATTAAATTTGCTCGAATTGACTGTTAATTCGCCGTAAGATAATTTATTTTATTAACAAATATTTTTTCATTGTAATTTGAACATTTCTTATATAGAAGTGGAACTCAAAAACTATCGATAGTCTTTAGTAAGCCTGAGAAACGTTCACAGTGGGAAGAAGCATTTAATGAGGCTAAACAAAAATTAGGTAATTTATGAAAATATAATAATAAAAAAACAATAAATAAATAATTTTATTGTTTACCCATTTAGCTGCATCCTTGGAACGTCATCCTATACCAGAGTTTTTAACTTCAATTCCAATTCGTAAAACCAGGGCTGGATTACAGTTCACTTGCGCTGCACCTACGCTAAGTAATCAAAAGGATGTTTGGGTTTGTAACAGTGATGGGTATGTGGGTCAAGTTTGTGTTCTCAGCCTAACGCCAGAACCCACTGTTACAAGCTGCAATGGAGTTTGCAACGCCCGTATTTTATGTGTAGCTTCAGTTCCTGCTTATAGTGAATCGTAAGTATTTACATTTATATCCATACAAATCAAATTAGGACATTAAAAACATGAAAAAGTTTTAAACGATTCAAGATTCAAAATATGTATTACGAAACATGACTTAATGAAAAATCAACTTTCGTTGGGAAATATCATGTAATGTACGTGTATTTACATGATTTCATTTAAGAACGTTTTTAGGGAAGATCACTGTACCTAACTCTTTATTTTTTGTCATTCTTTCCTACTGGATACCTACATCATGCAACGCAAATAGTTACTGACATAATTTTATAGTCTAGCTTTAACGGTTTAGGCTGGGTATTGAGTTAGAACATGTATTTTTATTATAAAGGTTAACCAAAATATTATCGTAAAAAAGAAAAACAGTTTTAACAATTTGAAATTTTTCAAATAAACAAGAATTGTTTGAGCTGGTTAAAGTTAAAATCGTTTTTATTTCAATTACCTTCTATTTAACATTATAAATTAATTAAAAATTTTATTTTAAACTTTAAGGAAAAGCCAAAGAACGAGTTCTTCAAATGAAGAAACACCTCGAAGTTCGAGAAACAGTAATTCTTCGTCACACTGCCATATAGCGCCACCTACTTCCAGTGAAAAGAAAAAAGCATCGCCAAAGGCTGACAGAGAAAGTGATATCCAGCTTGACTCAAATAGTTCCAGTGAAGAATCTGAAATTGATGGAGGTACAAATCTCGAGAGAATGCCTAGCCCAGCTCCTTCATTGATAGGGCATCATCAGCATCAGGTAACTATTTTATTTTATAATTATTGTTTGTTTATTTTACAGCGATAAGGTTTTTTTTAACCGACGAAAAAACGGAGGAGGTTCTATATTCGACTGTATGTTTTTTTTTTTTTTTTGTATGTCGTTACGCGATAACTCCGCCAATTATGCATCGATTTTGATGATTCTTTTTTTGTTTGGTAGGTCATAGTTCAGAGGTGGTCCCATATAAATTTTATCGAAATTGATTCAGCGCTTTTTGAGAAAATCAACAAAAAACAAAATATATACACAGATAAGGTTTTGGTACTTGGTTGTACATTCGGTGCTCGATTGCGAGGATTCAAAATGGCGGACCAAAAAAAATTTACTAAAACATATTACACTAAAAAGAATGAAATAAAAAATTTTTAAAAAAAAAAATAGAACCGACTCCAAAAAATCCCAAGCTCTAAAAAGTATAAAATAATTATATTAAAAGTCCTCTGATACTACTTTCAACATTAAATACCAAGACTTTCCTAGACTTTTGAAGTCGGTGTGAAAACCTGACTGATATTAATCCAATACTAAATAATGAATGCAATCAGTTTGTCTGGATTAATTGCATTAATATCAGTCAGGTTTTCACACCGACTTCAAAAGTCTAGGAAAGTCTTGGTATTTAATGTTGAAAGTAGTATCAGAGGACTTTTAATATAATTATTTTATACTTTTTAGAGCTTGGGATTTTTTGGAGTCGGTTCTATTTTTTTTTTTAAATTTTTTATGCTAAAAGATTATTCTTGTGTTTGAACCTATTTGTTGTATTTATAATAGTAAAATCGATTTTTGAATTCTTTTGCCTGTATATTGTTAGATGTAACCGGGTTAAGTGCGTTTATACAGATTTTAGTTAAAGGCCGATTTCTCATAAGACACTTCTATCAAAAATATTCATTTTGAGAGTATCGCCGCGTTTTATTATTTTGCTGGAATCGTATCTTACTAATATCGGAAAAAATTCTGGTACCTTTATCCCTTCCCTTCCCTATATATGTATATAAAATCGAAAGTTTGTTCGTTTGTTTGTTTGTTGCTCAATCACGCCTAAACCATCGGCCCGATCATTTTCATTTTTTGAGTGAAGACACTACATATTCCGGGCCACCATATAGGCTATTTTTTATTTACGGGTTTCAAAATGGCGGATGCTTCTTCTCCTTCTGCTAGAACATAAACATGGCATGGTTAACTACCATTCATTCAAATATGCTTCGTGGTTAAGCATAACTCTGTAGTTATCTCGCAGTTTATTCAAATCAGTTTTGCAGGGAGATATCCACAAAAAATGGGTACAATAAGAAGGAACACTATTTTTGATTTTGGTACAGCTACCTAGGTGAACTCGAAGATTTTGCAAGAAGTAGATTGTAATAAGGAAGTCATGTACAAGAAAAGGATAAAACTTTCTCTAATATTTTTACAAATATTATTTAAAAAAAAGTTTGCTAAGCATATAGTTGTTGGTTCCTTTTCTGAGATTTTTGTTTAAAAACGAGTTTTTGAGAAAGATTCAGTTAAGCAAAGCAGTCGAAAAAGGTTTTTATTTGATAAGGATAGTTAAATCTATGAACAAACGTACGTTTGTTAGGGTTTTTGAGAGAATTGTATTATTAGAATAAAGTTATATAATAGCAAAAACTACAAAAGTGCTCCTATTATGAGATTTGAGTTATTAAAACAGTTGTTTATCGATGTTAACTGTATTCCCAGAAGTGAGTACTTTGACGTTTTGTTCAGAATTTTTCAATTAAAAATGTGTTATTCCATAAACTTCTCAATGCCAAACTTCTATGTAAGAATAAAATAATAATCCAACATATCACAGCGATAAACAATCTAAGTTCTTACACGTAATAAAAGTTCAAAAGAATGTCGTTTTAAGGAAAAAATAATTAGTTATCGAATCTTATACCTTTTTTTTTATTTATAACAATGTTTTCTTCCTCAGAAAACATAAACACACCTCGATTTTCAGGGTATTTTCAGATTGATTGAACCTACATACATATATATGTAAAAAAATGAATCCGCCTTAACAAACTTTGCGGTTTTGATAGTTAATTTGAAATCACCTTCGTCATATTTTGCTTTATTGTAGGAATAGTTGTGCCCGGGCAACCTCGGGTACTGTTTAGATATTAATTATATGAATTGTATAATGGCTCATACCAAACAATTTTCCCACTATGTCACTACATATTTCAAAACAATGTCCTCCGTCGCGTCCGTCTGTTGTCCACGATTTTCTCTGTATCTAATTACTGAACGGATTTTCTTCCGATTTCCACGATTGAATAAATTGATGCACAAAAATATATATCAATGGAAGTTTTGTTTTAATTGACGATGACTATGAGTATCGGTTAGGTAGAAAATAAGTTTTGATTCAAAAAAAAACTTTTTTTATAGGAAACGCTTTTAGAGCTTCGGAGAAATTCACCTACAAACACCATTACATTATCTTGCCATCGCAGTTAAACGCAAAGTTTCATAATTTTTGGTAAAATAGAAGTAATACAAATTTAGTGTTGCAGGATTTGATCTGTACAAGCCAAGTTAAATAAAAGCTTTTAAAAACGTTTTAAAAAGCAGCCATCGGTAATCTGAGCGTGAGCTGCGTAAGTTAATAAATGGTATATCGGGTAACGCCAGGGCAGACATGTGTGAAAGTATTCATTAACAATTCGTCAATTTCGGGAATTACATATATTTATTTTTATTTTCCCAACTCAATTTATGACAATAATGAATTTAGACTAAATAATATCTAAATAGAGATAGCATAAATTAAGATAAATAATAAATAAATAGAGACATAGCACACTCGATTTTAAATACTTCCTTATCCGGATCCTAAAGAAAGACTTCTCTGGATTTAATCGTCTTCTTGATCATCTTCTTACCTCCAAATATCTTTCTCACGAAATATCTTGAAAAAACTGTAGTTATTTTGTATGTCGCATAATCAAATAAATAGCGAGTTATAGCCCAACACATCAGAATGAAAAAAGTCCAGTCCAATAAGAACACCAGACTTTTGGCGAGCTGAAGCATCAAATTCGTGTTACAAGAGTCTACATAATTTGCTGTAAAATCGACAATTAGTAAATTAATATAAAGGGTTTTCCAATAGGGACTTGACAACTTTGAATTCAATTTGTGAACGCACCTTTTCACTAATCATCAAACTTTCACTGCCAATTTATTCAGTAAACTTAACATTTTCATCATGGTAAAGTACACGAACGAACAACGTCTGCAAATTATAAAAATTTACTACAGAAATTCGGAGTCGGTGACCGCTACTTTAAGAGCGTTAACTCCGATTATCGGTCGTAATTCTCGCCCTAGTAGACAGGCAGTAACAACTTTAGTGCAAAAATTTGAGTCTACATATTCGTTGTGTGATGTTGCCGTGCCAGTGAGACAACGGGTTGGTCGAAGTGTCGAAAATATCGCTGCCGTTGAAACGTCCGTAGCAAATGATCCAAAGCAGTCAATTCCACTGCGTTCTCAAGAGTTGGGCATCGCCCAGACCACTTTATGGCGAATTCTCCGTAAGGATCTTGGTTTACACCCATACAAGATCAAGCTGACTCAAGAATTGAAACCGATGGACCATTTGAAGCGACGTACGTTCTCCGATTGGGCTCTGGAAAAGATACGCCAAGATGATCAATTTCATCGCAAAATTATCTTCAGTGACGAAGTTCGTGCGATTTAACGCCTCTAGACTTTTTTCTTTGGGGCTACGTCAAGTCATTGGTCTATGCCAACAAGCCGACGACGTTGGAAGAGCTCAGAGCCAACATAGAACGCGAAATAGCAGCCGTTTCGGCCGAAATGTGTGGCCGAGTCATCGAAAATTGGGTCCAACGAATCGACCGCTGCAAACGTGCCCGCGGTGGCCATATGAACGAAGTCGAGTTCCATTCATAAATGTTTTGATTGTACTTCAACCCGATAATAAAGTTTTTGAAATATCTCAAATGGTTTGCATTTTATTTTGAAAAAAAGTTGTCAAGTCCTTATTGGAAAACCCCTTATATGTATATTATGAAAACTTCTTACATTCGTGCCACTCTAAAGTGCTATTTGGGCCAATTCCTAATAAACTAGCCACCTCATCCCATTGTCCTCTCCTGGCCAACTCCTGGATTTTACAACAATCAATTGTGCTTAAATCTTCGGACATGTTGTAGCGAAGTAACTGAACTTTTATATTTTATTTAATGATTTTAATTCATCAATTGTTTCTTTGCAAACTGGATTACAATTCCATAGCAAACTGGGAGCAGAATGGAATTTTTGGAACATTTTTAAAAATACAGTATTTTTAAAAATACAGTATTTTTAAAAATATGTACAGTATTTTTAAAAGCTTTTATTTAACTTCGCATGTTTTTATGTTTAGACCAAATCTTGCAAGTCAATTTTGAACTAGTTCCCGTTATCGGTAAAACATGAGATTTGGTAAAATTTGTAATTATATAAACCCGATAACAATGTTATATAGGTATGTATATGTACATATATACATACTATATTTAATATCGTTCTAAATTCAGTATGGCGGAAGCCCCAAGAAGACGAATTAAATAAATTGTATTATCTCGGAAGAGTCGGAAGTGCTGATCCGAATCGTTATTTATATTTCTTGCTCATCCAGAGTGTGACCCGGATGAAAAAAACTCAGCTAATTATGTAACAATGTATGTATAAAATTGAAGCGTATGTCTGCGATTTCAAAATTATACTGTGATATGATGATATTATAATTTTTTACATGATAGACGCATACATTATTATTTTCTCATTTTATACATACATATGTCTCTCTGTATGACTATTTGAACAGCTAAACCGATTTTTGTTGAACTTTCACTAGGTAGTAGATTATTCTGTCCGAAATAAATAAGGGTATTTAATAAAAAATGGTAGACATTTTCTTCATATGCAAGGAAAGAAAAGGCAGAACAGACAACTGGTAATGAAGCTTAACAATTTTTACTCAAATGAGTATGTGAACCTGAGATCAATGAGTACAAGATAGATTATTAGAAAATTTAGTTGAAGCAATTCCCGTGATGTGTTAGTAAGTATCCGTTTTGTGTGTGTGCTCAGTGCCGCCGAAATTATTACACAGGGGAAAAGGGCGCACTAAACCAACATGAATCACAGACCCCTTGTACAATTTTTTTACACCTACTCTAGGATAGCCCCGGAGAAATTTGAAAATTCTCTAAACAATTTTAGGGAAGGAGAATTTTTCGCGAAAATATTGAATTTTGGCTATTTCTGCACTTTAATCACACAAAAATTGTTTATTTTACGCGCCATGTTTACTTTGTGCAATAAATCCCTGTCCTTATATCCTTATATCCCTATCCCTATATACATATACATATATGTATATAAAATCGAAAATTTGTTTGTTGGTTTGTTGCTCAATCATGCCTGAACGATCGGCCCGATCATTTTCATTTTTTGATTGAAGACACTACATATTCCGGCCTAACATATAGGCTATTTTTTATTCGCGGGTTTCAAAATGGCGGACCCAAGATAGCGGCCAAAAATAGTAAATATTAAGGGATTGCCATGAAAATTAGTATTTGGGGGTTTTTGTAGGTGCTAACTGCGAATCTAAGCTCGAAATTTGGAAATTCAAGATGGCGAATCCAATATGGCGTCCAAAAATTTTCGAACTTCAACGAATTTAAGTGAAATTTAGTACTGTGGGTATTTTGATACCACTAATTTCGAATCTACTATTAAAATTTGGAAACTCAAAATGGCGGCGACAATAAGGCATAAAATTTTTTACGAAAGTCGAGCATTTCAAGGATCTTTAACTAAGTAGTACCATAGAAAAATAGTTTATTAATTAATTTATTTTTCTATGGTAGTACTTGAGGAGCTGGCGAACAAAACGGTATAATTACATAAAATGAAATTTTACAGGAGCAGTAAAAAACTGAATGACATACTTACAGTGAGCTTTTGGCGGCGGTTTTAATTTATCTATATGTAGTTTGAAACTTTATTTGACATATGTTAAATCCAGATTGCTATGTCTAATACAACGGAAGATATTTAAATTTGTAAAATGCAATTATGCCGTTTTGTTTGCAATCGGTGCAATTATTACGTTTTTGATTGTCACGAGGATGCAATTAAGCCCTTTTGATTGCTAACAATAAGTTTTTTGTGAGTTAGGTTAGGTCAATCTAAAAAAAAAACAGTTTAATTCGTTTATTTATTACTACATTTCTTAATCAACAAAAAAAAAAAATCTTCTTCTTTAAAAAAAATCTAATCTAATAAAAGTTTCACTTTAAAAACAAAAAAAAAAGGTCACTTAATCCATTTTGATTGACATCTTGCAAATTTGTATGAAAATTATTCCGTTTTAAACGAAAACGCGCTCGCTTATTCAATGCTGTTGAAGCTTTATTGTAATTATACCATTATGATCGAAACCATGAACTTTGGATGCAATTTTAACCCTGTTTTAGGAGGTTTTTATTGAAAATGAGTTGAGATTCAAATTCAGCGGTCCCAAAACCTCCGGACCGTAAAAAAAAAAGGATTTTGACCGGAGGTGTAATTATACCGTTTTGTTCGCCAGCTCCTCACTTATAATATACCGGGTTAGCATTTACCTGATTCCAGTTTATGCTATTTTGACCATATCTTTCCAAAGAAATGACACACCCAACTGTTTTGAAATCTTTGTATGTATTAAAACTTGTGTGATCGGTTTTAGAATATACCAGTTATGATTTTTTCATTATCCTGTCTGATTTAAGAGATTTACCATGGCAAAAATGGCAAAATTGACTTGAATTATAAGATAATAATTCTAACTGTGATAGGCTTAAGTTATGGTAGTTTTCAGCGTGGGAAAAATTTTATCTCGAGGAACATATTTATTATTACAATACTGTGAAAATGTTTATGACCACTCCACTTCTCTGGGTGCTTTTAGTTTTCCGAAGCATACTTTTTTTATGTAGGACAGAAGGGAGGAAATCACTGGAAAAGGATACTTTAAAGATTATTTTGGCCCTGTCTCGATTTTCTTCTTCCTTCGAATCTAGAAAAAGTATGTTTCAGAAATTAATAGTTCCCGAAATATTGAAGTGATCCTAAAAATGTTTACATTACTGTAGCTTTATGTATTAGTATGTATTTTATAGTTTAATATTTTTTTGTAAAGTCAGAACAGTGTTATGGTCTAAATAAACAAAATGTTAATCTCTTTTAGGACTCAAACTCTGATGAAACAGATAGCCACCAGTCTACCATGTGGCTTGGCACAGAAGACGGATGCATTCATGTGTATAATTGTACTGACAATATTCGTATTAAGAAAAATAAAATAAAAATTCAGCACGTCAGTGCTGTCTATTCCATTTTGTAAGTATTTATCCAATATTATTTAAAAACATGGGTTGTAAAACCCTTTTTTGTTGCAGGTACCTTGACAATAGGGTTTTCGTTGCTTTAGCGAATGGTGATATTTGCGTTTATCTAAGAGATAACGCTGGTTGGAATACCACTTCTCCTCTTTGTATATCTATAGGAACTGTATCTAGTCCCGTAAACAAACTTCTTAATGTTCACGGTAAATTGTGGTGCTCCATACAGGGTATAATTAAAGTCTTAGACACTCAAACTTTACAGGTATGTTAATAATCGAACTTACTTATTATTTTTTATTGAAATTTTAATTAATATATTTGTTTCACTTTAAATATATTCAAAGGTGGAAAATCAGATTCAAATATCATCCGATTCAAAACCAATCACAAATATGGCTGTTTCCAGCAATTACGTATGGATATCGATACAAAACTCAGCTCATATCAAATGTTTCCATTCCAATAGGTATAAAATTTGTTTTCCGTAATCTGATTTTCATTAATTTTTATTTATTTTTTCTAAATTCTGCTTTTAGTCATGATTTAATCTTAGAAGTGAATTTAGCCCCATCGGTAAATAAAATGCTCTCAAACTGTGACGATATCATCAGGCAGCATAAAGCAGCATGCCTTCGCGTGACGTCTCTTTTAGCATGCCGAGATCTTATATGGATTGGAACAAGTGCAGGGGTTCTTCTAACGATACCCGCTCAAGGCTACACTAAAGGACAAATAAGTAACATGCCTGTGGTAACAGGTATTCCACATGGACATACCGGTCACGTTCGGTTCCTCACCTGCGTTGACACAGGACTGTGCAATAGTTCGATTAGCATTGAAGATTGCAGCTCTGACACGAAAGGCAACAGGTAAATTTCGATCATGTAATTGTCCTCCTACACTAAATTAAATTATTTCCTAACTAGAAATTCAATACACAACAAAATAAAATCAGAAACCGGAGATGTCCTAATCATATCAGGCGGAGATGGCTACGAGGACTTCAGAAGTTCCGGTGCCAATACCATGAGTGAGGTTGCCGGTCGGGAAGACAGCACAAACCACCTTCTCCTCTGGCAAATGTAAAATTTCTCAAACTCCAAAATCTGTGCGTTGTAATATCGTCGTAAGGTTTCATTTTATAAAAGTTATAATAATGTACAACAGTTCGGCATGAAACTTTGAAACTAGAGAAGGTTTAATGAATGGACAGGACTGGATCCTCACTAAATTATTTATTTGTTTATTGTGTTTTTGTGCATTTGGTTAGTAACAGACGGCAGCTGTTGAATTTATATTTTGTATCATAATAAGGACATTTTCTTTTTGGAGAAAACTGTTTAGATTATAAGAATTCGTGTAAAAATATATTTAATGCAGTTGAATAATTGTAAAGCGAACGCAAATATATATTTAAAAGGAAATTTATTAAGAAATGGCCTAAGATGTTATTTAATTAAAGAAATATTTTTTCGTTTGTTTTTATTTATGATAGTCTTTCAATTTTTAGTGTACCTAATTGTCCTAATTCTATATTGCCTTTAAACACATAAACTAACCAAATTCCCTCAATTCATTAAATTGGTTGCAGCGTTACTGAAAATTTGTTATTTTACGATGAATAATATTTGACCCTGCCTAGTTTTTACAATAGATGGATTGAGTTATGTGAGATACCTTTGGAAGCTGAGCTACGCCCTAAACTCAATATTTAAGAGGTCGCTTCTTTGGCCCTTCTTTATTTAAAAAAAAGTGTAGTCGTTTAATCGAAAAGACTGACCGATTTTTAACCAAATCCTATGTATTTAATAAAAATTTTTTTTAATTCCGAAAGGAATTTAAATTCTTAGAAATAAATTCCAATCTAATTGAACGCAACTACTGGAAATCAGAATCAGAAGTACATCATCTATCGAAGAATCAGGGATCCGAGTCCAGAGAATAATGCAGTATATCTGGAGTCTTGCAAAACGTTTAGCATCCTCTAGGGGCTAGTGACAGGTGTACACTTGCACAATTCTCGTAATATGCCCACGGGTCAGTTTTAGAAGCTCTTGTGTTTTCCTCCTATCGTAGAAAATGTCTGAAAGTTGCGCAAGCATTAAGATTTCTCGGCTTGTTATTGATAGCATAATGAAAATGATCCCTTTTGAATCGATCACAGAGAAACATAAATTCACACCTAATTTGTGATACCTTTCTTAAACGGGTTATCAGCCAATTCATTGGTCTCTTATGTTCCTGGAACCTAGAGTAAATTGATATTCTGATTGTTTCCTAACAACACTGTGCATACGTGCTACCAGATTAGCAGATCTAAAACTCGAATCGAGAGCTCCTGATGGAACAATTAAAAAATATAAAAAAATAACATACATATATATATGTATATATTTTATTTAAATCACACACAAAACGTTATGCTCAACCCAATGTTTAGAAGAAAGCAACAATTTCATTTTTACACACATCAATCGCAGTTTTATTAAAACTTTAAATAAAAATAAATAATTTAAAATAAGAACTGTCCACTAATTTTACTTTCCATAACCGTAGTATCCAGGATAACCACCAGAATATCCACCATAGCCGTAGCCATATCCTCCGGGATAACTCCCATAGCTGGGTCCATAGCCCGCATATTGAGGGTACACCCCGCCGTAGTGGCCGCCATACCCAGCTGCACCTGGATACCCACTGTATCCAGAATAAGCAGGGTACCCATATCCATGATCAAGGTACCCTCCGTAACCACCATAGCCGCCATATCCTCCGTAACCGCCGTAACCGCCGTAACCACCGTAACCGGCGGCAGGTATTAATCCATATTTTCCTACTTCTGCTTGACTAAAAGCCAGGAGAGTTGAAATACCAAATAAAATTCTCTGAAGAAAGGAAACGTTACAATCAAAAAAAAAAAGAAAAAAAAAATAGTCAGTTACTGGCATAAGGAATCTTACCATCAATTCCATTTTACTTCGTGTACTTTCTGCCCTGCAATTGTCGACCAACTAACCGAAATTCTAAAACTCACAACCCATTTATACAACTGAAAAGATTTTTCCAAAAAAAAAAAAAAAAACTAATCAAGTGATCTTACTCAGGTGCCTTACGTCTTAAAGAAGGAAACCGTACAAAATGTGATGTGTTTTGGTCTAGCAAGCAGGTCAGATGCGGCACATGCGTAAGCCAGCAAAAATCGCGTGGGTCTTCGAGTCACGCTAATTTTGTTGTCTGTGTGGCTTTACATTTCGATGTTATTCAGGTGCACCGGAAAAAAAAAATGACTCAATGCATACCTTGAGTTAGGTCAAGGTAAGAAAAAAAAAATGAAATCGTCATTTACAGTCTTGGCGATAATAATTTTAATAAGCCTAGGTCAATTCGATCGAGGTGATCGACTCCATTTCGGGTGGTGCTTAAATAACCGAAAATCCTCCTTAGCTACTTTTGACTGTTTTTGTGGATTTAATTAAGACGAACGTGTCGAGAAATTGGCTTTTTTTCTCTTCGGTAGAAGATGCAGAAAGACGATGAGGGTACCGTTGATACCTTCTAGGTGCTAATACCAACAGTCCTTGGGGCTCTTTTTCCTCATTTGATCGTTTCGACTGGGAAAGAACGAATTTCTTAGATGAGACATTTTTTTTTTTGTTCTTTTCAATTTTCGAAGTAGAGCACCGGAATAAGCCGTTACACCTGCTTAAATTGAAAAACTAGCCTATCTAGAGTCTAGACATCATAGGAAACTGCAATTGAGTGCTTTGTTAGGAGTTAATTAAGGTGAAATGAGCTGACAAATGAATTATGCAGTTGTCCTCATATTTTTACAAAATTTTCAGATTAGCGAAGGTGCGATTGCTTCAACGGGATTTGCACAACATTAAGTTCGAATACTTGCGCGTGTTGTAACCAAATGACACAATTGTGTTCGAATGTAATAAAGTGGCGTATGAGGAATGATAAGCATTTTAAAAGAGACAGACAAGATAATGAAACACCATTTTTGAGGGATTAAAATTTTTTGAAATTGAATCTGAAGATATTACAAAATTGGTTTTATTAATAATTACTTGTTTTTTTTTCACGGATTGTTATCTCATTGCTCAATCATATTAAATTGTCGTACTTGTATTTATGCATTTTAAGAGTTATGTACATTTTTTGTGGTTTTCGTGCCATTTTTTGTTGGTAAATTAAACATGAAATGAGATGAATTTGCAATACTAAATACTAAAATACTTATTCCCCCTCAAAGTTTAAAATAATTCGATTAGAAAAATCGAAATATTTTGAAGTTTTTGTGGAACAACTAATTGAAAACAAAGATAAAACTGAAATGAATTTGTTATAATTTTAAGAATTTTATTAAGGAATTTCAATTTAAAAGGAGTTTCATTTCAATTGGAAAACATTATTATTATTTATTTTCAGGCAAAAAATCGAAATACAGAACATACAGTAGGCGATAAATTACCATAAGAGCAGATTTCACGTATAATTTGAATAGTAGGCCAGAATTTTTCATTCGGTTACATCTATTTTGCTAAAAGTTTATTTTATTTGATGCCGCCATACTGAATGTTTGAAAATATTTTATTTTTGAGTGTATTATTTTAAGTAATGGGCCGATTTACGTTAGAAGAGTTTGCGAATGTCGTCCTAAATGTGGGTATCATTTTTCGTGTAATAATTTCAAAATACACATTTTCAATTTTTAGGAAAATATGCAACAGAATCTTCACATTTAAAAATTTGACTGCAAAATCACCCGAGCTTTTAGCAGTCATTAAGTCGACGTGCCAGAATGGGTTTGTACAAGAACTTGATTATTGCACAAATATAATATTCACCGCTGAAGATACAAGAGGACATGGCAAGGCCAACTGATATACAACCTTCGACACCTAATTTTCCCTGGCCATTTCTGTGAATAGAAATGTCCGAAGACTACATCAACTGCACAGCGGACAATTTCTGCTTCATGAGTATTTTTAAGGGAGCCATTCGCGTACTATTGATTGCCTTGCTTTATGGGTTCTCCCGAGGATCGAAGATCAAACGAAGATAGAGAGAATCTCGTAAGAAGCCAGTGGATTTCACAATTAATCCTGAGAACGACGCAATTTTGGAAAGAAAGCGCCTTCTTGCACTTTCTGCGTATTCCTTAAGAACGCAACATTTCTATTGTTTCAGCATCGTACAACCTTGGTAATAATTTTATTAAAATTATTAACGGGGTTGTACGATGCTCCAACAATCGCAATTTCCTCTCGGAATGTTGTGTTCTTAAGGAATACGTAGACTGGAGCGACATTACACAAACGTGCTTCTACATAGTTGCAAAACGCGGTTCCAAAAGTTAATGTTTGATGTATTAGAAATTACTTTAATAAAGAATATTTTTAATTGTTGATAAAATAGTTTAGTAATTTTAAACACATTTATTTATATGACCTTTAGTGAAGGTTATAATATTTTTCTCTTTCACATTACACTTTATTACTCAATATTATTTGGCATTATTCATGATGGCGAGTATTGGTGAGTAAATATTGAGCAAGGGATGCAAAAAGGAAATTTAAAAAAATCCAAAAATCCGACTTCGTAAAAAATGAACTTTAAATATAACTGAGAGGAAAAAAACAAGTCCAGTGGTCATTCAGAAATTCACTTATCAGTTTTCTTACTCGTTTACCCTCCGACACTACTAATACTTTGAAAATAAGGGTTTCTAGACGCCGCTGTAGCGGTTCCTTACTTATTTTAAATTCCAAGTTCTGGACATTTATAATTCGCGTTAGAAAATAATAGTTTTTTGGAAAGCACATCAGGATAGTAGATTTTTGGTGTGATTTGGGCCTTATATGTCCCATTCATAAAATATTTTTCAAAAAACAATTTATTTTGTGTATAAATTTTCAGTAGGACATAACTACAGATTTATCCATCATTGGAGGGAAGTTGATCCTGTAAAACTTAAAAATGAGAATGAAAATTGGTATCTGGGAGTTTACAACTTTAAAAATGCAAACATATAAAATTAGCATAAAACTTGAGGGTTTCTGATCTGGAATTGGAACATAATCATAAATATTTAGAAATTTATAAGGTCAGTAACAATTATTCAAAATGAATTTGATTGGATTGGATTAGATTTGGAATCTACTTTGCCTCTACCTAAGGTATGTTTATGATTTTATTTAATATATACTAAAACCTCTAATAAAAATACATACGCAGTAGTGGACGAAAATCTCAGAAAATGATCTAAAATATAATGATTGTATCTATAAATGATGATTTTACCGATTAAAAGGAGGAAGTGGAAAAGAATAAATAAATAAAAAAAGTTAAGAATGCAAAACGAAAAGCTTTAAATAAAGACAAATATGAAAATATTTTCATTTTCAACATTTTTGTTTTCCATTTATTCTTTGAATTATGAGTTCCTTATCTTACCTACTTTAAATTAATGTTAAAATAATTGACATTTATTGAGCTTGAGGTTTACTTATGAGTTTTGATGAAACCCTTTGCGGGGTAACAAATGATGAATATGTAAAACAAATTTGCCAGTTGCTTGTATTTTATTGATGTATGTAATTTACAATTTTCTCCTCTATGTACAATGTACATACATATGTATATAGGTATTTCCCCAATGCTTTTGGTGAAAATTGTGGAACTCTTAAACTATTAATCGGTTAAGAGTTGTTCGGGTCCCAGTCAATGATACATTAGGTAATGCCACTACTCTAGAACAAATTTCTACTTTTGAATAAAAATAAATTTTTAAAAAAAAATAGAACCGACTCCAAAAAATCCCAATCCCTAAAAAGTATAAAATATTTATATTAAAAGTCCTCTGCTACTACTTTCAACATTAAATATTAAGACTTTCCTAGACTTTTGAACTCGGTGTGAAAACCTGACTGATATTAATCCAATTAATCCAGACAAACTGATTGCCTTAATTATTTAGTCAAAAGTCTAGGAAAGTCTTGGTATTTAATTTTGAAAGTAGTAGCAGAGGACTTTTAATATAATTATTTTATACTTTTTGTGGGCTTGGGATGTTTTGGAGTCGGTTCTATTTTTAAAAAAAAAATTTATTTTATTTCATTCTTTTTAGTATGTATATATTTTTTAGTAAAATTTTTTTGGTCCGCCATTTTGACCAACCAACCAATGACCCTCAAATAGTCACATAGTCCTTTTGTTTATGAGTCCCAGGACATTTATCATTTTTATTTCGATTTACCTCTCTGTTATGGCGTCCTTTTGTCCCGCAGGATTTTCATACTTATCATTGTACCCCCGGAGAATCTTAGACTATCCAACAGAAAATGAATCCATCAAAATCGATTCACGTGTTCATTATTAGTTATGCGCGAACAGACATTAAATCAGTGGGTGAAAAATCACTCATCCCTTATTTTACCACCCTTAGGGGGGGAATTTTTTCTTCAAATTTGAACGGGATCACCCGAGCATTATACCCTTTCAAACAAAAAAAGAGCTCACCACTGACGGGATAGAAGCTTCACACAGCTATCCATTTATAGTGAGGACCATAAGACGACCGAGGACGATGTGAAGGTTGAAGTGGAGGTCGAGGAGGAGGATGAGGATAACGACAATTAAATAAGGTTCTTTATAAAAAATTTTCTAAAATATTTTACAAACATCTACTAAATTACGTTTTATTCTTTCAGAAGGAAAATGTGATATTTTTTCTTTTATTAACATATTACTAATTAATGAATACTGATCAGAACTACTGAAAACCAGAAGATAAACTAATAAAAGTAATATCTTTTGTGAACAGTCAGCAGAAAATGTAAAAATTCTTATAAAATGAATTAAATTTTATCAATTTAGTAGCAAATCTACATAAACTGATTTTATGGGTACCTATTATTTTTTCCAATTTACATACGTAAAAATAACGAAGTGCAACCAAACCGTGAACTGAATTTGAATGTAAACACTAACAATGTTTATCGTTATAAAAATAATAGTGATAATATTAAAATCTCTAGTGGTTAAGCCGCAGAGATTTCTCTAAAAATATCTCATACTTCTGCAGTTTCTTATGATTCTTCCATATGATCCAAAATTGCCGCCCGCGAGATGCTTATCGGATTTGTGACTAAACAGGCCCAGGGGCAGCTGCTTGTATGAGACTGAGAAGTAATGTAGCAAAAAAATCATGATACACAAAATTCACCTATAAAAGCAATGCCGGTCGGTAAAAAATGATTAGTTCGATCAAGTTGAGTCCGAAGATTAAAGCGTGCTAATTTTACCGAAATGATATTCTTACTGGTTGATATTATAGTGAGAGTTTTTGTTTAAATTAATTCTTGAATGTTGGTTTTTTGTAGATTTTTGTGGGTGCCCTGCTAATTTGTGACAGCGGCAAGTGTGCTGAAAAAATCGAAGGAAGAACATTTGGATTACTAGCAGCTGCCAGTAAAAACGGTTATGGATTCAACAATGGATATGGGCAATATGGATATAACAATTTTGGAAATGGCTATCCCTCGTACGGTCCTGGACATTACCCTCCTGCACCTTATCCTCCGATAGGATACCCTGCATATCCTGGACAATCAGGTTTTCTGGGAAATCACCACCCAGGATACCCTGAACATCATCAGGGATACCCTGGATTCCCTGGAAGTTATCCCGGATACCCAGGATATCATGGTTACCCGGGATACCCCGGATATCCCGGCGGATACCCAAGTTATCCGGGAGGCGGTCATCCAGGAGGAGTTGGGTATCCACCCTATGGACCAGGTGGATTTGGATATCCACCCCCACCGCCGTTTGGATTTCAGGGGCCTTATTTTGGCGGTGGTGTTCCTTTCGGTCGAAATGCGGAAAATATAAAAAATTAAAATTATGGGTAATATGCGCTTTTCTTTATATATTATATTTTGATAAAGTATATTATCGGAAATAATATTATTTCGGGGAATTGCGAATTAAATCCAAAATATAAAAATGATATAAAGTATTAAGATATTGATATTATGCACACTATTTAAAAAAATCTAAAAGAGGAAAAACAATTGTTTGCAGAAAAATTTTCAGAAGTCTTAAAACAGGGTGTAACAAAATATTTTATGCAGCAATGGCGGAAATATCGTAGTCAAAAATATACCCCACAACACAAGATTTCAAAGCATTGAATTTGAATCAATTGCATATAAGAGTTATACCGAAACGAAATACATTTACAAAAAGCAATTTAGGTTATCAAGTGTTGCACATAAAATACACCGATAGTAACGCTTATAGTTGTCTCGATCATAATATATACTCGTATAACACTTCAACATTATTCAAAATTTATAAATTATACATATATATATACTATGTATGTATATAGATAATGATATGAACTCATCCAGTTTTTATCTGACTAGGTACTTTAAATAACTATGTATTTTCAGATTTCCACATACATACATGTATCTAGTGTGTGTCTTAAATTCTTGGGGAAGGATCATTATCTCATATGCACCTTCGTTGAACTGTGTTATAAGTAAAGAAAGGGTTTTTTGGTGCATTAAGTAACTTTTAACACCTTAAGCGAGAACTTGAACGTACCCCTGACCCAGGCCTTTTCCACACATTTTCATCAATCGTGAAAAATGCGCCTAACTATAGGCTATATTATGAAGTGCACATTAAAGAATAAGCGTTTTTTAAATCTTTACTATTATACTATTCACAAAATATTTTTTTATTAATAGAACCATTATCATAAAAAATTCGTCAACTTAGATGTTAAAGATTTATTTGACTTCTCGATTTGACGTCGAATGCCCCATAAACTGAAAAATTTTACATTTTTATTTGCGGTAATATTTAAAATTTGCGTCATGAAGTATATTTACATATTTCTGTTATTTTTATTATATTAAATCTTTCTACATGAGCAGATTATTTGATTATTAGTTTCATTTTAATGAAAGATAAGTATTTGCATACAAATGGTAGAATAAAAAAATGATCAATAAATTGCATTGTACCAATCTAATTAGCTCTTGTTTATTTCTTGTTTGCACATCTGTAATTGATGTGTTTCATGTACAATTTTTACCTATAAATTAGCTAGGGATCTATGCAAGTATCATACATTATTTAAGTTGCTGCGGGAGCGGATTAGGTCTCTGTTTTCGTAGAATAGTCATGTCTATTTCAAAAACGGTAATTTCGGCAGTTTTTTTTAAATAAACAATACAAATTATTAAAAACATCATCCAATATTTTAATTACTTCCATTCGTTGAAGGTCCTTATTTTATCATTTACTTCACTTCTACCGAGGATTGCTAATGCCCAATCATCGCAATTTTTCGACATGACTGCAAACTACAGAAATGCTCCTCCATTCTTAATGCAGCCATCACGCTATCGATATGTTCCGGCTCAAAATTTTATGGCAGTTATTCCGCTTGACTATTCTGATACAGAAGCTCCAGCTTCACCCTCAGCAGGTTCAATCAATAATAACATCATCAACGCACTCCCTGAGATTCCAATTAGACCGCGATTAAACGCAGTACCTTTTTATAACTTTCGATCACCAAACTTTATTCGAGAAATTCCGGCACCATATATACCTAGAGGGCATCCACAGATTTTTAACAGACAACCAGCGAGGTATGGATATTATACAATGGATAATTTCAGTGGATCTGGAAACAAATAAATTATTAATTATGTAAGTAATTAAACTCAATAAAATAGTTAAATGAGTAATCAGTATTTCATTTTAACAAGTTTTGTTAAATCAACAGTGTATCGACTAGTTAGCAGTGCCTGTTTTTAGGCGAATAGCCTCATCTGGGGGTGTCAGTTGTTTTGCCAAAATATGGTTGAAAGTGGTCAACATCAAGGTTCCAACTATTATATAATATAACTTACGATAAACAAGCTTTTGATCTCAGACTGAATTTATTGCTCGATTGTTCGCCTTTCATTTATTGTTTGTTTTAAATTACAAAAAAAAAACTAGGTCATAACGTAGGAGTCGTGTTAATGTTAAAAAAGTTAGATTGCTGAATCATCTACAGGTTTTCGCTCTCTGCATGAATTTTCAGCAGTACCGGCGTTTTCTATGGGTTCAATGTAATATAAGTACCTACATAGTTTCAGTAGGTATGTATTTTTAGTACTGATTTCAAAAACTGATATATAAGAACAAATGTGCACCTATACTATAGATCCATATACATATGTATAGATCTTATTCATTTAGTAGTGGTGGATGTTACAGCTGTTCTATGTTCTACGTCCCGTCCTCTGATTAGGAGCCCTGCAAATAGTCCAGGAAAACAAAAGTTATTAACAGTACTGCAAATGAAAGGCAGCTTGCATTAGAGAAACGAACTGACAGAAATGCACTTTGATGCTCTTGTTATGATCCCCACTTTAATTTTAGGTACAATAAAAAGATATAACTGCAATTAAATCCGAATTAATTCGTCGCATTACCCTATCTAGATTTTTTGTGGTTTTCGTGCCATTTTTTGTTGGTAAATTAAACATGAAATGAGATGAATTTGCAATACTAAATACTAAAATACTTATTCCCCCTCAAAGTTTAAAATAATTCGATTAGAAAAATCGAAATATTTTGAAGTTTTTGTGGAACAACTAATTGAAAACAAAGGTAAAACTGAAATGAATTTGTTATAATTTTAAGAATTTTATTAAGGAATTTCAATTTAAAAGGAGTTTCATTTCAATTGGAAAACATTATTATTATTTATTTTCAGGCAAAAAATCGAAATACAGAACATACAGTAGGCGATAAATTACCATAAGAGCAGATTTCACGTATAATTTGAATAGTAGGCCAGAATTTTTCATTCGGTTACATCTATTTTGCTAAAAGTTTATTTTATTTGATGCCGCCATACTGAATGTTTGAAAATATTTTATTTTTGAGTGTATTATTTTAAGTAATGGGCCGATTTACGTTAGAAGAGTTTGCGAATGTCGTCCTAAATGTGGGTATCATTTTTCGTGTAATAATTTCAAAATACACATTTTCAATTTTTAGGAAAATATGCAACAGAATCTTCACATTTAAAAATTTGACTGCAAAATCACCCGAGATTTTAGCAGTCATTAAGTCGACGTGCCAGAATGGGTTTGTACAAGAACTTGATTATTGCACAAATATAATATTCACCGCTGAAGCTGAAGATACAAGAGGACATGGCAAGGCCAACTGATATACAACCTTCGACACCTAATTTTCCCTGGCCATTTCTGTGAATAGAAATGTCCGAAGACTACATCAACTGCACAGCGGACAATTTCTGCTTCATGAGTATTTTTAAGGGAGCCATTGGCGTACTATTGATTGCCTTGCTTTATGGGTTCTCCCGAGGATCGAAGATCAAACGAAGATAGAGAGAATCTCGTAAGAAGCCAGTGGATTTCACAATTAATCCTGAGAACGACGCAATTTTGGAAAGAAAGCGCCTTCTTGCACTTTCTGCGTATTCCTTAAGAACGCAACATTTCTATTGCTTCAGCATCGTACAACCTTGGTAATAATTTTATTAAAATTATTACCGGGGTTGTACGATGCTCCAACAATCGCAATTTCCTCTCGGAATGTTGTCTCAAGGAATACGTAGACTGGAGCGACATTACACAAACGTACTTCTACATAGTTGCAAAACGCGGTTCCACAAGTTAATGTTTGATGTATTAGAAATTACTTTAATAAAGAATATTTTTAATTGTTGATAAAATAGTTTAGTAATTTTAAACACATTTATTTATATGACCTTTAGTGAAGGTTATAATATTTTTCTCTTTCACATTACACTTTATTACTCAATATTATTTGGCATTATTCATGATGGCGAGTATTGATGAGTAAATATTGAGCAAGGGATGCAAAAAGGAAATTTAAAAAAATTCAAAAATCCGACTTCGTAAAAAATGAACTTTAAATATAACTGAGAGGAAAAAAACAAGTCCAGTGGTCATTCAGAAATTCACTTATCAGTTTTCTTACTCGTTTACCCTCCGACACTACTAATACTTTGAAAATAAGGGTTTCTAGACGCCGCTGTAGCGGTTCCTTACTTATTTTAAATTCCAAGTTCTGGACATTTATAATTCGCGTTAGAAAATAATAGTTTTTTGGAAAGCACATCAGGATAGTAAATTTTTGGTGTGATTTGGATTTTGCTGCGTTGAGTATATCAAAAGATAAAAATAAAATAGTAATGTGCATTCCTAGGAAGATTAGAATTTAGTACTGTTGAAATATCTCCTCCTCCTGTGTATAGTTAAAAACTACAGAATATTGCGAATCCGCTTTCAAAATTTAGAAATGATGATAGTAAACTCAATATGGCAACCAAATTTTTCAAAGTAACATGATGAGAAAATAAGTTAGAATGGTTGATTTAATACCCAATAATTTAATATCGAGCATTTACATGTGTAACGAAATTTTTAGCTAATAGATACTTAGGTAATTTATATTACGAACAGGCAATCAGCATAAGGTTTACAACGGCAAACGGCAATGTAAAGGGAAGCAAAAATTCTGGAAATAAGTTGCAATGGGAGCACTGCTATTATTTTGCACACAGGTGTAATTATGTCTAATTTTCTTGAAGTAAAAGAGCTGCATAATCCTACAATATGGTAATCTTCACGGAGGGGTCCAATTCGCGGAAATCATGTACCATCTTCCCAATTATGTGCATATCAGTTACACAACATCAACATGTAGCGTAGCCATATACTCACTAACCAAGCTATAAAAATCCTGGATTTGGCTATTGTTTCACCTAAATTGGTATAAAAATATCGAGAGTAGGAATGGCAAATAATTAAAATTAATCAATTAATAGCTCATTTGATTAAATCGGAAAGAAATAATTGTAATATATGTACACTCCGCGACACATGATTGTAGGCAGTCTCAAATACTGAGGTATTTTAAGTAATGACGAATTCTAAGAAAATGCATACCCCTCATTACATAAATAATGTTCAAGTTTTCACTTCTGCCGGCACTCCCGGAGTGCAACCCGTTGTTTTTTATTGCAAATGATGCTTTTACTTCTTAAAGAATTCTTTATTTGAAAAATATTTTTATATTCACTTATAGATATAACAATTATGTATATATACTTTTTACCTAAACTGCATTAGTTGTTTTTATTTGCGGAGGACTCATCCAGTACCGGAATTTAAAATTTTTAAGGACATATCCGGGTACTTGTACAAAAATTTTAAATTCGAACTTTTACTGATCTGCTTGTATTAACCAAGTAAGAAAAACAGTAATTTTTTCGTCAACTTTATATTATTTCTTCAGCTATTTATCTCGTCTGTTTTAAAAAATGTTTCGTTCACATTACGTAAATTTAAATTGCTTAATTTAATTCCTAAATGACTTATTCTCTATTCTCTAGTTGGCTTTAAATCTGGAATTGTATGCGAATTTCTGCTAGTTGAATAGGTCAATAGACACAATTCTCATGATTGACACACTAAAGATATGCATAAACTCGGAAAGTCTCGCTCTAATTAAGTGTGGGCGTTACAGGCCAAAGCCTATTTTGTAAATATCCAAGAAATAAGATGCAGATCTTCCCAAATGCGGTATGTACCTTTGTAGCTTTTGGGAAATATCATATTACGCAATTAAAGTGCCTTTTTAGTCGCGAAATTCACTTTCTTTTGCCGCCCAACCAAAGTTGATGGAAAATACGATGCGAAGGCTCCGAATAATGTAATAAGTCTTGTCGAAGCATTATGAGCATCTAGTCAGAAATTTAACCGCGATCAGACGTTATAGTTGTGCTCAAGTGGACAAGAAATAATAATAAATTCCTGTGTTTTAAGAAAAGAAGTGCTTGGATGTCGTGTTATTATTTTGAAAAGTTGCAAAAATACTCAGAATGAAAGGACTTTTGGTTATTTGTTTAAACCTTTGGGTGTTTCATCAAATAGCAGTGAACGGATTTCCTCAGGGATACGATTATCCCAATTCTTACTACAGCCGTCTTTTATCTAACGACTATGAAAGCAGAAGCTCAGACGATTTGAATGCTAAATTTGTTGGGGCTGGAAATCAAGAAGACGGAAGGACCTTTAATCGAATCCATCGTAAAAAATTTCATAGATTTCAGCATTTTCGACCTCATCACCATTCCAGTGATCCTTGCCGCAGGCGTAATTCACGGGAGCAGGAAGGAAGATTCTTCTGGGATTTAAATGTATATAACGTTTTTCCAAATCACAACCAACATAGCAACGATCGACCTTCCAACGATCAACCTTCCAACGACTGTGGAGGAGGCGGTGGTGGAGGAATATTTAATGATGACTTCAGGCCACCAAACAGACCCTTGTTCAGTATTCCGATTTCTCGGCCTATACCCACAAGAAAACCTGTGGCATCGTCACCGTCTTCGTCTTCCTCAGCTTCTTCTAGTAACACTCAAAACGATAATTCAGGAGACGTATTTGACTCTGTAAATGATGACAGACCAGTCAATGAGAATATTCCAGATGATAATCCAGCACCAATGGTAATTATTAAATATTTTTTATTACATAAATATTATAAGTAACACCTATTTTGATTTTTCAGCAATTGTATCTAACGCCCGGTCAGGCAGTTGGTGGGATCGCAAGCACAGTAAATGCTGTCATTCAAACCCTTACCGGCAACAACCGACCTGGAAGAGGAGGCGGATCAGGGGTACAAGAAATACGCCTATTTTTATCATTGTAATATAAATATCCAAATTGATTTTTAGGTTCAAGCAGATCCTACAACTCTTAATCCAGGGCAACTTGTAGGGGGGCTAGCCAACACAGTCAACTCCGTGATTCAGACTCTTTCCGGGAATGGCCAGCAGGGAGGTTTCCTAAACTCTCTCTATTCTGGATTTAACTTTTTCTAATATTGTTGTTTTCCTTTTATGTTATTTGTGAATTAAATCGTTAAAAGATATAAAGTTAAATTATAATGTTTTTAAATATTCTTGACGTAAAATTATTGGGCATTTCGTCTTTTCGTCTACTAGTTCCATATGGGGATGGGAATATCAATATAAATATATATAGTACAATGAAAATTCACTCCAGTTTTTCAAGTAAGTACTTTAAGTTTTCCGGAGCATACTTTTTTTATGTTAGACAGAGGGGAGGAAATCAATGAAAAAGGATACTTTGAGGAATATTTTGGCCCTGCCTCGATTTTCTTCTTCTGTCGAACCAAGAAAAAGCACGCTTCAAAATTAAAAATTCCCAAAATATTGAAATGGTCCAAAAATTTTCAATATATCATTTTCAATGTCAATGCAACTTTTCCAGTTGTATCTGCAAAAATCGATAACAAAATTAGTTTTCAAAATTCCTATTTAATTTTCGTCTTATGTGCCCTTTAAAGTGAACCGGAGCCAATTTCTTGGTAATTTCTAGCTACTTTGGTAAAAAGAAACCCTTAATAGTGTGACTTTGTCCATGTGTCTGCCTGTCCGTTCATCACAATTTTAATTTAAAATATACGTATATATGAAAAGCATTTCTTTTTAGGACGCATAGTTTTCGACTTATGATAAAAAATCTCTAAAAAAATATATGTAAATATTCTTAACCCATTTATGTATCTCCGAAGGTTTGCAACGCGAAAAATCTGAACTAATAAGAGTTGATAAGAGGTTTAGATAAATATTACAGGGAAAAAAAAGGATGTCTCTAACTAGCACGTTTTTTTTAGAAATCAGTAAAATCCTTTACTTTATTGTGTGCTTATAAATACATATAAATATTCATAGAGTATATTTTAATGAATCTCATACCATACAAGGGAGTAATATATTGTGAACTTATATTATTTGTAAAAATTTTTTTCTTGTACCTACTACCGATCGCGGTTAGATACAAATTGTTCAATTATCTGAATAATTTACTCTCAGCAAATTTTCCAACTTCTTATTTCCGAAATTATAGAAACTAAAACCACCTAAAACTATGAAAACAATTTTCTAGAAGCTTACTGAAAAATTTATAGCCAAATTATAGCTTTAATCTAAATTCTTAAATTCCTTAAAGCAATAAAGGCGGTTGATGAATTTAACTAAATAACGTTTCATACGTTTCCTTTCAAGGTATGGAACCGTCGATGCGCGAGCCCGACTCGTAATTAGCAGAGAGATTCAAGAAATATGAATAATACTCTAGCTTTTAAAAATACTTAGGAACTAAATAAATTTTTACATTTAATTCGCTGTTCTAATATTATAGTGAAAGATTTTCTAGTAATTCTCATTTTCTTTATAAATAAAGTAATTCGTGAAGAATCATCATGTTTTCCATTTTGTGATAATTTGTTCTTCAAATGTTTTTAAATATTTGCCTCAAAATTCAAAACTTTTCCATTATGGACTTAGTAAAAAAATTCCAATGTTTCACTCTGTAGTACTAAGTTATGTGTCTCTTGAATTAATTTACATACATACATAAGTATGTGAGTACTATAAATACATTCATTTTTGGTAATTAGAATCTTTATCAATAAAAATCATTTTTTCAATTCAAAAAAAAAATTATATTTCTTTTTCATTTGACTAAATCAAAGGATCAACTTCAGTTTTATCCTCGACATTTTCGCAATCCTTTTTGCATTTATTACAATTTTCATCGCATTCCTTTTTAATTAACTCCAGTATTTGGGGTTTATCAATTAAAATGTCCGAAAGTGGTCGGGGTTTTTTCATCTTAAGTTCTTGTAGTTTATCCTTTGCAGCTTGAGCCAAGTTGTCCACCATCGCTTTAGCACTATCGCGCTGATAACGTTCATGAGCTCCTTCATCAAACCTCTCAGGGACGAAATACTGAGGTTGCCGGTAGAGTGGAGCTAACAAGGAATTTGGTCCCCACATACCTAAATAAGGACGACTGAGTAAAGCAGTGAACGGGCTGCCGACCATGTCTGCACTACCATATCCATAGTATCCCCTGAATGATCGCGAATTGGCGCAATGTTGAAAGATCGATGTAAGTTTGATGAAATTTTTGATGGACCATGATATGTCAGCATGAAAATGAAAAAAAGAATGCGTTATGAATGGAATGATTATGAAATATGTAAGTGCATGAACTAGAATTAGAAAAATTTTAAAGTAGCATATTACATTACAAATGAGTATATTTGTTTTCAATATATAATATTAAATATGATAAGAAGATTCTCAATTAGTGCTTAAATAATTAAATTAGCTTAAAAATAGCTCTTTTGAATAAATACACACACAACTTAAAAAGATAATAAAATATTTTAGAAAACTCAAACTCAAAATTCGTTAAGTCCTGAAACAGAGGCTTGTTCTTCGGCGTTTCCGTACTTTAACTTTTTTCTACCATTCTTCTTTGCACTCTTTGATTGTGAAGAAGTTTTAGTTTTTCTTGATCGTCCTTTGCCGTCTTTTCCTCCCCTTTTGTAATTTTTGTTAACTTTTCTTGATGAAGTTATTTCGAAAGAACCCTGCTCCCCTGATGTTACCGTTTCTCCGCTACTGTACTGCTCGACCGATTCTTCACTGCAGCATTTGCATTTTTTCAAATCCATTAAAAATTGCGCCAATTTCCTCAGACGTTGTTTTTTATCGGACAAAGACTTCTTATCTTTCGTTTCACCTCGTCTAGAATAGCCAAATTCATCATTCCAAATATCACGGCTTAGAGACTCAACCTCCCTGTAAATATCTTTCATAGTTTTTGTCGAAGAGAATTCATATGACCCATCCCGATTACTACGATATGGTAAAGCATCTCTTTCCTCTTCTTCGATCTTTTCATGAATTCCCCGTAATATTTTATCTTTACATTTTTCGCAACAAGCAAAAAGTTTTGCCTTGATAGCGTCTAAAAGTTGATGAAAAGTAGTTCCGCTAGTGCTAGCCATGTCGAATACCTTTAAAGCTTCCAATGGGTCAATTTGCGGTTTAAAATTTTGATATCCACCCCCATACCCGTGTCGTCCTGAAAATGGTGATGATTTTTCTAAAGAATTTGAATATTGACCTGGATATTGGTAACTAGACATTTGCATGTCATGCGGGAGATATGTCGCCACTGATTTTTCGCTTGGCGCAGGAAGAATATCTGTTGCGGAAAGGGATTGATCAGGAGGTAAATTTATAACGGGCGTATGCCCATCACCTTCAAATCCAGAAGTCTGGACAATTTCTGGGTCCTGTTTGACATCATCACCACTTGTCATAATTTGATCGCCAGATATTTGCAATGGTTCAGCACTTGCTTTAGCCAGAGCCTCTCTTACGGATTGTTCTGTATGCTCCATAATTTTTTTATAAATTTCTTGATCCATTTTTAATGGATCGTTTGAATCTATGGTTAACTCCTTGTACCCTTGGTTTAACGGACAATAGTTTGAAGAGGTTTCACTATTATAGTAAGAAGGGTTCGAATATGGTTCCACCACTGTTTCCAGATTAGGATAAGAGGAATAACTTTGGAAGCCCTCTGGAATCGAGTTATGTTTGTATTGCCCATTAGAACAGATCTGCCGCTGCGGTAGTGGTTCTGCGAGTTTTTCAGATAATCGAACCGCAGCCTGAACGCAACAAGCTTGATTCGGAGGCAAATAATTGTTTCGGGTAACACTTCGCTTACGTCTTAACCTATTCGTATTTTCTAACCTTCGATCATCATTGTAGGCCGGTAAACTACCCTCATTCCATGATCTTGCACATGGACACGTTGGCTCCGAAGGTTTCATTATCTGGGGATCATTGTTGCTTGCACTCGGCACCATTTCCGTATTTGATGATATATGTGAGGGTGCAGAATCCTGCATTTCTTCCCCTTGTGTTGGCTGGAATTATTTTAAGATAAAAAAAAAACATATTGGCTTATTTAATAGTGTTAATTTTACCTCTTGTTGGGTAGCATCACCGGACGGATTTTGTTGTCCAAGATATCCGTAGCCATGAGAGTAGTATCCATGTCCACCGTGTCCATACCCTTGTTGTCCATATCCTCCTCCGTATCCATACCCTTGTTGTCCATATCCTCCTCCGTGTCCATAACCTCCGTGCCCATAACCTCCGTGTCCATATCCTCCGTAACTTTGTCCGCCGTAACTTCCATATCCATGACCTCCGTATCCGTAACTTCCATATCCTTGTCCTCCATGTGTGTGATAGTGATAATGAGTGCTTTTATGTCCACCAAACTTATGCTTTTTCTTTAAACCAAATAAGAACTTTTTGTGGAATGTCCTCGCATGATCAGGATCTTGCGGAACCATATGACCAACATCAGCCTCACTAGGGTTTTCTGCTTCTTCATCTCCTTGCAAAGCATAAGATTGATGATTCTCTTGATCTTCTACCTCCGAACGATACTGTCCTGCATCATCCTTATATACGGGTGCAGTAGGATTTTCCTGCTGATATCCGTATTGAGCATATTGTTGTCCCGATGGTTGCGAATATTGAGGTGCACTTCCAGGATTATAGTAATTTTCAGTAGCTGGTGCTTGATACTGAAGTTGATCATCTTGCTGATTTTGTAATTGAGATTGGGTAGCCTCATAACTTGTTCTGGGGGCAGCAAGATCTGGTATCACTTCCGCAGTAGCCTGTTCGGATGGTAAAATAAATGCACTAAGTGGTTGATTATCAATAACTACATGAGGAGTTTGATCGTCTGCTGCTCTTGAATCTCCAGACACTGGCTGATACATCATCTGTTGAGGTTCCATCGCATAATACATTTGTTCTTGTTCATGGGTCATTGTCCTTTCATCTACAGCAGATTTAGACACCTCCTGATTACTTAACATCTGTGGCTGCTCCATTGCTCTTTCAGGTCCTTGCTGCTCGTGGATATTTGAATATTGTGACAATCCTTTATTTATCATTTGAGTTTTACTGGAAATTGTTGGTTCCATGGACTTTGCTGCTTGTGCATTCTGGGTAGCTTGTGCTAGACGTGTAAAGGCCTCGGTAAAAGCAGAACTTCCACAAGTATTTGATACCATCTGCCTCTTCTCGATTCCTGCGCCTTCCATTGATATTCTACTTGTTACATCGATTTTACTCTTGGTTTTAATACAAGTTTCCTTGGTTGGGTAAGCATAAGTTTGCTTGTTGTCCTCTGTTGTCCCCGTAGTTAGTAAGGTCCACTTG
The DNA here is from genome assembly GCA_933228815.1 of Machimus atricapillus. Taxonomy (NCBI): domain Eukaryota; kingdom Metazoa; phylum Arthropoda; class Insecta; order Diptera; family Asilidae; genus Machimus; species Machimus atricapillus. The sequence goes on from OW121785.1 coordinate 14,589,970, forward strand.
GGTTCTGTATCATCGGCAGCTACATATCCTTCTTTGGTAACGTATTCGGAAGGCATAACTGCGCTATTATATTCCGGCATTTGTACATTATTGTCATAATATTTATGATTTTTAATAGAAGTTTCTCGTTGATCATGTCCTTGCACAGCTTGAACATATTCTTGCATAATTATCGGATGAACATTTTCTTCTTCCTTTTGTAAATGAGACATATTATCGAAAACAGAATTTTGGGATCCAGCCATCTCCTCAGATTTTACGGGTTGCCATACAACTATTTGTGGTTGAGAATTTTCACCAACCTTCTGAGTACTCCAAACGTACATTGGAGCCTGAGTTTCTTGATTTAGTTGTCCTTCTTGGGTAGTTGCTCTTGGTGTATTGGAATTTCCATTCCAGACGAGCATTGGAGCCTGAACATCCTGATTTGTCTGCATACTTTGTACTGGCGTTGAGGGAACATTGGATTGAATATTGCTTCCATCACTAGGAGCATACCAAATCGGTATTTGTTCAGGACTTATTTCTTTTGACTGATCCTCTTTATTTAAAATATGATATTGTGTATTTTGCAAGCTTGATTTTTCTTTAGCATTCTGAACCATCATTTCAGGAGAATATTTAATGTATTGCGAACTTTGTACTTGATCTGATCCCTCATTCGTAGAAATATCTCTGGACGTTGCAGGTGCTGCACCTTCATTCGGATTTCTTACACTTGTCATGTAATAGCGGGATTCCTGCCCTTCTTGTTCGAAGGGATCAAATTCGTGTTCAGTTTCAGTGAAATGCCGATTGTGGTAAGGAATTGGTTGATTATTAGCTTCAACAAAACTATAAATTTCTGTCATTGGATGTCCTTCAGTATGAGCCGATATATATTCAGATTCATGAACAGTTCTTACATGAGGATCATGTGGGTACCTAAGATGATTATGCCAATCTTGGAGATCGTCTACTTCAAATCGCGCAAGTTCTGGGTGAAAATCAGAGTCAAAATTCTGACCGCTCCACATATGGGCACCAACTTCAGGAATACCAATATAGTAAGTATCACTTCCATCCATATTTTCTCCTCCATCCGCATTTGGATTGGCCGATGCAAGCCATGGTATTTTAGCCAAAAATAGTCCTTTCTTTAGTCCAAGCTTCGACAACTTCAATTTAATCTTTTTTATCCCTTCGAACAGAGCGAGTTTTTTTATTCCTTTAGCAATAACTAAACCTCCTAGAGGTGAGCCAACTTCCGGATCGGCCTGAGAACCTACTTCAGGACCGGCTTGTGAAACCACCTCAGAAACGGCTTCTCCCTGACCACTGCCCATTTGTGTGGTTATACCTATTAGTAGTATAACCAAAATCCCCCTCGACTGCAACAAAAAAAATCCATTAGATTGATTACACTTGAAACAATATTTAAAAAAACTCACAATCTTCATTTTTGCAATATAATTTCACCACTTAGCACTAAAATACTTTTCACCACTTCACCACAATGGACAGTTAATCCAAAGCTCCTATGCACTTAGGCAGCCCGTTATCGAATGCTAATCCGGTCACACAATTTGCAGGCCAAGTTAAAATTGCTGTATTTAATGAATTCAACAAAATTAGCAATATTTCCCCCACTCAATTAATTTACAAACAAAGTGCACAGCTGTTGTTTTTTTGACTGTTTTAAGTTACTGGCCCAAAAGCAGCGTCACCCGAAAGAGCAGCAAATTTCTTAAAATGTTTAAGGTTTCATTGCAGTTCGTTGCAAATTTGTGCCGAAAAAGCAAAAACAGTCGCAATTTGTTTTTCTTATGAATACTGAGCGATTTTTTAATTCTTCACCTGCAACAAATTACACAATAGGTAACCACCACACGTGTGAGCAACCCAATTCAGCCAAGCTAAATTCTACTAAAATGCCAAAATCATCACGTTCGGTTGAATATTTGTTGCGTACAGAACTCTTCGCCGTGATCTGACCACGGGTGGCATTGGAATAATTCAATTTTTTTTTACCAATAGCACCCTGAATCACATCTTGCAGCATCTCTTATAAAACGATTTATTCTTCATTCAACTAAATCAGTTACATTCTTTTGAACCTGAAAACAACGATAAAGTAAAGATGATTTAAAAATTACTATAAATATTAATATATTCATTCCTATTTCACGAGTTAATGCATATTTACGAATGAATGAATTATGAATTTAAACTATGTGCATAAAACATAAAATGTAGTAAGCATGTATAAAGAATTCCAGAACGTGTAAAATCTTCTCATTTTTTATGCTGAAGTTTTCGTTCGTCAAAATATCAAATTTGAATGAATATATATTTTTGAAAAGATGCCAATTTTAAAGAAATGCTGAAGGGGCAATTATTCATAACGAGGTAAATATAAATTAAATTTTTACCTTTGTTCGAACATGTTTTGTCTTAAAAAGTTTATCACATATATTGAGCAAAATGTTATCTTGTGGCTCAATGGTCTAGGGGTATGATTCTCGCTTTGGGTGCGAGAGGTCCCGGGTTCAAATCCCGGTTGAGCCCGCTTCGATTTTTTTTCTAATAAATCGCAAATGTTGTTAGCTTTAACTTTAGGACAATTTTATTACTACCTAAACTAGAAGAATAAAAAAAATTTCTTTAAGAGCTTTTATGCGATATACATACATAATAAGAACTTCTATTTTGAGGTTTACATGCTGTAAGAAATTCTCTTTAAATATATATAATTCAAACTTGGTAATTTTCTTTTAAACGCAGGTTTTGTGATAACTAATAAATAACTGATTGAATTTGCTTCGTGGTTACCAACAAATTTAAAAATTCAATTCTAAGCCGTGATAATTTTTGTCATTCATTCAATGCAAAAACATTGAGGCAACTGTTCAGGATCGCTGAAAGTGTACCATCAGCACAAATTAAGATGTCTATAGACACAATGAAAAATGGCTATTGCAGTTGGCGAATAAAAAAAATTAAAAGGGTTTGATTTATTAATCTAACCATCTGACTAACTAATAAAATGATAACTAGAGCTGTGGCTGTGCGCGCATCATTTAAAATCTACTGGACAGATTTGAATGAAACATTGACGATCTGCATATCTATACTTTAGACTTAGAGGTTTGGTCTCCAATAACAATTATCTTGGGGGGTTAAAGTATTAAAAATATATAATATATATTAGTATAAACTGGAACTCCCCGGGCGCGCGTCTGTCTGTATAACTTCGCTAATCTCGAAAACTGCTGAACGAATCTACATACATAGATGCGGTTTTCAGTGTTATGATCTACAATTCTCGAGAAAGGTTTATTTATGCGTACTAAAAATTTTCACATCACTTAGGATCTGATCATTCACGGAATAAGTGAATCAAGTCGAGGGTAAAGGTTTGAGAACTACCTACCATATTTAAGTTAAAAAAAACGTAGCCCGGGCTACTCCGGGAGCAGACATGCTATTTAAATAGTTATACATATGTACTCGTAAATAAAAAAATTCTAAACTTTGCGTGTCTGCAAATCGAAAATATTTACAAAAACAATAATTAAGGCAGAAAAAGTGCTGGAATGCATTAAAATAATTTTTAGAATATTTATGGGAGCATGCATCTCGTAGATTCAAAAAAAATATAGCTCTTTTACGAATCAGTTGGCTAACTCTAATCAGAATTTATGTGTGTGTGTTTTCGAAAATATAATTTAATTTAAAGGCAACTACATACATACTTTTAATATTATTTTGATAAATTTTATTTATGCATCAATAAGGTAAATACCGCAGTTAAGTTTAGGGTTGCAAAGAACTAGTCAAGGGGATGAGAATCTATGCTCTTTTAGTCGGTATGATAATTCACATTCACATACATATTTCTCAATTTAACCGCAGACAAGAAGATCTTATCTGATATAAATTATCATATTTTACATAATTTTTAAAGGAACGAAATTGAATAAATATCACATATCGTCGCTGCGCGTGCAAAAGTAGCTATGTGTTATTTAGTCATTTTCGGTTTTTTATGAAATTTGAATCCTTGTTTCAATACACACATACTGTAAAAACAACTAAGCGATAGACGCAATATTTACAGAGTTACGGAACGTTTTAGTTTCCATAGAATTATAAAGTAGTTACGTGCTCTAAATGCACATAGCTTGTATTTACGACTCAAATAAATAACTATATGTGTCAAATTTGCCTATTATGTTTAATTTGGCATTATTAATAATGTTATCTATCCAAAAGTAATCTAAAACTACGTAAATTTGTTATATGTATCAAAGTAAGAATAAATTATTTAAATACTCATTTTTCGAGAAGATCAGTTTTTTGCGTCTCCTGTAAAGTGTGGAAAAAACACATAGCTACTTTTGCACGCGCAGCGACGATATGCGTTTTGAAACGCAATAATAATTTATTCCTTACTGTTATTCTTGATAAGTTTTATTTGTTCTTACAGGCAACTCTTGGACAGAACGAAAGGCTCATATTAACAAAAATCTATGTATCTATGATACCAGTTAGTTTACTCAATTAAAATAATGGAAGAGATATACTATTAGCCTCTGAATTCTGAATGCACGATTGCGCACCAGGTCGTCAAAAAATGGGTTTTCTTTTAAGGTAATTAATAAAAATGTATGAATTCTTTAAATACTTTTTAAATAAATATCGTGAATAAAAATTAGTTGTAAATATCATAAAACGTTGGCTGGCTGTAATTATATACAATAGCTATTGCCATGCCCTAATAATAATTGTTCTATAAAAAACTGAGCATGATGTTTTCAGTCATTAAAACAAAACTTACAAATTAAATTGTTCAACTCACTTTCGAACCTGGCTTTCAAATAACAAAAGAATAATTTTCACTCAAATAAAAACTACGTCCTTAATAGTTTTGAATGTGTTCTTTCAGAATCCGGACTCAATCAGTTTTTCCAATCAGAATATATGTATGTAATTATATTTAAATTTTTCTTCATAATGATTTTGTCTTAACATTGAAATGGCGGGAAAATCTCATATGTATACTTTCATTAACCATCGAATGCACAAAATTGTTGTAGTTTAAAACAGATTTTTTTTTTAATTTGTCATCAGAGTTCTTGTCATTACAAAAATGGGTATCTCGAACGATTAAAGAGAAAAGAGCCATGATTTTAACGCCGAAATTGAACATATATGTATGGACGTTATGTATCTTATCTAAACTAGGAAACCATATTTATCAAACCACATTTGACTGCAAATAATATAAAAAAAAATATACTTACTTCAAATACAATGTAAAACAACAAAAATAGCGTTCAAATATAATTTAATTTTGATATAATTAAACAATTCTTACAATAATAAGTACTATAAATACATCTAAAACAAACTTATGTATCACAAATAAAAGTTTTCATCTAAAGTCAAAAGCATTGTATATTACAAATTCTGCAAATTTTGGTACTCTCTTTTATCCTCCAGAGGCATTGCTGGATTTAGCCCAAAATTCATTTTGATGATGTCACAAAAAAGAGACAAAAATATAAACCCCAAAGTGAAGTGATTTAGGCGATCAGCCAAAATACGATGAAGTCGACTTTTGTGCAAAGTTACGAGTGAGGACATTACAAGTAGAATACCAGTCAATATCTGTGGAGGATAAAATTATAAACTTGTATATCATTAAAATTAGTTAAATGAGAAATTTTTGTTGATTGCCTAGTCTATCATTAGTTAGCTTTTTGATATCTTATAATTAATGCCCGATGATTTTCTCTATAATCCTTGTACATATGTATATGTATTTACAAATTTTTTTAACATATTCAAAAATAGCCAGTTAAAACTTCACACTTTTTAAAACACTGAACTTTTAGTTATTTTATTTTTTATTTTTATGTTTGCTTATTAACATCTTTTTCGATGAAAATCAAGGGCTGGGACGAGTATTCAATTCCAAAACCAGATATAATAACGTTGGTAAGAGATATAATGAATATTACAACCAAAATAACATCGTTTAAAATAATGGCAGCTGTTTGGTCCTTTTTTCGGTTGATATTCATACTTCCAATGACCACAAAGAGGATCCCAACAATCATCTAAGAATAAAAGGTCGTATATTATATATTCTTTATTTGAACATGCAGGGTGTCCCATAGTAAGTTACTCTCAAAATAAGCGATTGCCTTCAAGAAAAATACTTAAATCAACAACCACTTCCATGAACTTGTGCAGATTTATTTTAATTTAAAAATAAATAAGTAAGGATTAAATATCCTTCATATTATTACGTGATTTGGAAGCTGTGTATTAAATAGTAGCCTATAACGTAGTCGAGGCTGTTAATATGTATTACTAAACTCAGCGTTCATTCTTATCAATTCAATGATTCCAGAACAACTGACTGTTTTCACTTTTTTTTCAAGCTTCAAATTTCCACGAGTAATTGCAATTATTCCAAACATGATCAAATAACATAAGATATTACGTAACATAGATAAAAGATTAAAACTTGTTTGCTGACAATGAAAAAACATATTACAAAAATTACAATATCATTATCATAACAAACAAGATTTTAGGAAGTTTCGAAAAGCAAATTATTGTTGGATAAACTCCAACGTATGGTAGCATAATTGTTTGCCAAATTAATTTTTCTCGATTACTCTACATATGTATGTACATAGTATCCGGGGAATCATTCATTATCTCAGGCAATTTAAATCCAGTAACTATTTATGGGATACCCTGAATAAATGCAAGGAACTAGTTGAAAATCATTCTTAAATTATGAATTGGACGCTAAGTTAGTTTGTAGTGACTATACATAAATCATCGATGCAATTATCCTAGGTAATAATATACAAGGTAAAGTCATGAAAAATTAATTTCGTAAAAACGTGCTGTAATCAGCGAAATTGATTTGATTCATTAAGTAGTTGAAATAGTCTTTGATTGGCTTACATTTGGAATAAATACGATAAGGCCTGCTAAAATCTGTATACCTCCTGTCCTGGTTGAAGTGTATTATTTATTACTTTTCTTTTAGGAATATATTATAAACTCAAAGTATAACCAATTTTAGTTGAATTATTACTCAGAAAAGACATACTTCTACGTCAAAAACTTAAAATATGCATATTTTTACAGGTGCCTACTAAGGTTTTGAAGCAAGCGAACCCGTCTTAGATGGGACACCCTGTAAACATATGTTTGTAGGTACCTTTATTTGCAATTCATCTACTCTCCTCAGGTACTTGCAATCAAAGGCTCTGGCCGATTGTCAAAGGCGGAAATGAAAAGATTTATAATAGTTGTAAAGAAAGCAAAGCCTGTTCTGACATGATTCAGAAAATCGGCAGAGCGGTGATACTGAGGTAAGTGCATCCGACAATCCCTTAGCATTGTTAGCGACAAACTAAGGACTCCAGAGAAGACCTAATGGAGTGCCTAATCAGTGTAAACTACATGCTTAAAGGAAATTTCATACACACCTGCATTATTATTGATGCACTAATCAGGACCAACATAAGTTTGTAAAATTCGTGTCGTTCACCAACTTGCAAGATGTATCTTAGTTGGGATGCGTTTGCTGTCAGCAAAGCGATATCCAACATTCCTTGTGCAATTGTCTTTTTAGTGGCGTAGCGATTAGCGTCCATGGCTTTCATCTGAAATTAATTTAGTAACAGACAAATTAGAGGGTCGTCTTCTCTAAGTTATAATGAATAATAACATAATTTTTATTTTAGAGGAATTCATTTTATGAAAAGGGAGGCATCTTTCTAAATTGAGCCGTTCTTTTTAAAAGTAGTAAAATTTATCGTGTAGATAAAATTTATCGTGTATATACAATATACATAGCCCTTACGTGAATTTATCAAAAAGTGGACTTATGTATATCACTTTCAAAAATAACGAGTCAATTATCGGAAAATGGAAGGAAAACTTCTTGAATACAAAAGTATAAAAATTAGCGTAAAACCTAAACTAAGCATTTTCTAGGCTGTAAAATACCATCCCAATTGTTTTACTACTCCCCATTCCACCGGAGCCGTTTTTGGCACAGAATAACACATTTTTACTTTTTAGCAACTTATAAACTAACTATTCCCGGTAAATTTCAGTTTCAATAGTTTGGGAGCGTGATCCTATGCTTGGGCAGGCAAAAAGAAGAAAAGTAGTAACTGGAAGTTTAAAATAATAAGATACATACTTCTCGTAAAGAAACAACAATTTTAAACATACCCTACCCTAACTAGAGCGAATTTCAAAACATAACTTATTAAATTAGGAAAACAATGCCGTCTAAAATACTATCCTACATAAAAAATATCTGGACGTAATATCGTGATTTTCCAAGCACCACGTCCAATACCTATGCAAATAACTATGCATACAAAAAGATAATTTTAAAATGTATGTAGGTTGATACGTTTTTGGCTTAAATTTAATCATTTTCAAATAACATTTATCAAAAGTTTTGTACATATTAAAAAAATAACACTCATCATAAGTAACTAGCCTTTTATAAAAAATAATATTCGTTAAAAAACTGGGTCGGGAAATGCAACTAATTGAAGCTTACATTGTTACATAAGACTTTGCTTTGTTCAGCGTACGATGAGTTCAATCAAAAAGATTAAACGAAATCTAAAGAGCATTAGCCTTGATATTATGAAAGTCTGAACAAGTCTCAAAAAAATTAAATTCGTTAAGCTTGTAGTCAACGACCCGCGACGGATAAAAAAAAAAAAACAGAACTAGTAAAGAGTGGCTGAATGCATCATAATCGTGTCTTGAACAAGAGGAGCTCCATACGTCCACAGTTCTCAGCCTATTGCATGCACTTCATAAAATTACTTCCTGATCGATACGAAGGTGTTCGAATTCCTGAACTCATACTCCATCCTCAGCTTACTTACCTCTGTAGGAATTCCCGTGGCGTCACCAACGCTGGTAACAATTGAAGTCATTTTGGCTCTAATCTTTTAACTTCTTTCAATTTCTAAATATTTTGTCTGTTCGATTTTAGAAACAGGTAAACTATGTTTCGTAATTCTTTATATTTGCCCGGAGAAATGCAAAGGCATTTACTTCGGGCGCACCGTAGTTTAGATCCACAACTTAACGACTAAACAACTGCCTGTCGACTGACTATGGTAGTTAAAAAGCTTTGCCATTAAACCGCGACTGAGCCTTCTTTTGCTCGCCTCAGTATCGATTGTCTGAAACCATGTGTCGGTTAAATGATGTAGAAGTTGCTGACATCATTGAAACACGTCTTCCCTATTTTAGAGTCACGGTATAGAGAATATATTTTCTATGTTCTCTTCTCTATGTCGCGAAGTATCCTGTTACTTTTTTGGAAATACTGATGACACATAATTTATTTAATACGTGAAGTAACTTTTAATGCAACGATCAAGGGAAGTCTATTTTAGCGAAATTCGTTGAATTAAAATAGCAAAATAGGTAACTATACAAAGATGAGAATGTCTCTCCGCTTCATTTATCAGGATTTCCGTTTTTATAATTCTAGCTTTTAAATTCATCTGATGAGCTTGACTAATTAGACGATGAGCAGAATTAACTTAAAACTGAACGTATAATTCTTTTGTGTGTTTGCCAATATTCAATCTCTAATCATTTCTTGATTGGAGTGATGTATGGCATTATAAAAACATTCCCATTTCGAGATTTCGATAATTTTCTTTTAGTATGATATAAGGTTTTCCGTAAATTTCATAAAAATTAGCCTAAAGCTGTGTTATATTGGTTTAAAAAAATAACGTTTCAACCTTTGAACGGGTTTTTCGCGAAATCAATTTTATTTTTAAGCACTCAGCACTGATGAAACTCAAACACTATATTCATGAGAGGAAAAAACAATAAAAACATAATTCCGTAGATTTATATGTAGACATTTTTGTTGAAGTAAAAGGAATTTTAGTGCTTACATACAAAAATGGCATACTAATACAGTAACTGTAAAAATTATTAGTAACACTTGAATGTTCGGGAACTTTTAATTTTCTGAAGCATACTTTCTCTAGGTTCGACAAAGGAAGGAAATCATTCCAGGGCTAAATTTAAATTTTAAAGTATCCTTTTCCGTTGATTTTCCCCCCTCTGTCCAACTTAAAAAAGGCATGATTCGGAAAACTAAAGGTTCCCGAAGAACTGAAGTGGTCCTAAAAGAATTCATAGTACTATACTAGTTATATTCCTCTTAAGAATCATTGATGTATATCAATATTGTGTATTCCTTTTTTTTTTTTTACAGCAATAGGTCTAGAATTCATATATTTGATTAGGTTTTAATATTTTAGAAGAATTTAGGATATATTGTGTTAAAAAATAAAACACACAAGTATTTTCATTGTAATTAATCAATAAATATTGCATTAAAGTATAAAAATCGTTTTAAGGCTAAAAGTAAATCGCTATTTTGCGCTTTTTAATTACAAAAGGAAATTTTGTTTGAGAACAGTATAAATCCGAAAGTCACTTGTTGCAATACAAAAATATAAAAAAAACGCAAAAGCAAAGTCCACAACGCTCGAAATTTATACGTATTTTGATCAATTTATTTTTAATAGCAATCAATAAATATTTTGCGCTACGGTCTTTACTAACTGCTGATTTAAGAACTGCACATACATAAATAGGGAGCAAATAATTTAAAATTGCAAATAATTTGTGAGCTACCTTTCAATAAATTTTTAATGAATATCTTGAAAATTTTAGATGGAAATAAAAACAGATTGTATTTCCCAACTGAGGAAATCAAAGATAGGCACAAAGATGCACAGTAACACAATTGAAAAATCACTAAAGAAGCTTTACTGAAGCTTTTTTTGATATCCTTGTTCGCCTTTAGTCCATTTACTTATCTCCAAATCTTCGTTCATTGTTTAGCGGCGAACATTCACGAAGGGAAAAATTTCAAGTTAATTTGAATTATTACAAAAAAACATTAATAAGATAAATAAATTAAAAAGTCTTTCGATGAACAGCCCTTTGACCTTCTTCATCGTACTCTCGCTTCGATATCCACATCTTCTTAAAGGTGTCCAATGACGCTAAGATCGAACCTCCCATCCACGTAGAGTACAAACGCTCTTGAGGTGCTGCAATCTACGATTAAAAAATGGTAATATTAATTGTATCCAAGGGCATGATAAAATTGCAATTACTCTAATTTTCATATCTTTAGCGCCATGTTTCTTAATTTCAGCTAATAAGCGATCTCCAAAACCTTTAAATAGAGTAGAACCTCCCGAAAGGACAATATTCTGGTACAGCATTTTTCTGAGATCCATATCTGACTTCTCAATAGAGTATATAAGCACGTCGTGTATTCCCTCGCACTCCTCACCTAAAAGATCTGGTCGAAACAGAACTTCTGGTGCACGGAATCTAGCTGGCCCTACCTATTTACAAACAGTTCAGGTATAACAAGTTTTGGTTATAAATATTATCAACGTACCTCTAGAGTCTTACCATCGGGAAGTGTATAAGAAAACTTTTCTGTATCAATGTTTTCTTCTTTTTGAGGATTGCTTGCCAAGTAGCAAACTTTTTCCTTGATAGAACGGATAATTTCAAACTCAGCTGTTGTGCGAAAATTAAAGCCCTCCTTCCGGATGAGTGCTCTGAAATTACAAATTAGGGTTCAAAAAATTAAAGAATGTAATTAATAAAAGCCATATCCAGTGGAGATTTATTACGTCCTTTAACTTATTAAGTTTTTTTCAAAAGTAATCCAATGCATGGTTTAACTCAAAATTAATTGAAAAATAAAGAATATTATGTTTAAATGTTAATTAGGCTTACTTTCCGTTGCCTTTTTCAAAATAATATTGCAAATGGAACTAATCTGCCTTTTATGTATTTTTATATTTCCTCTCTTTTGCGAAATGCAACAACAATATTTTACAGAGAAAACTTCTTAAATGTCTTTCGTTTTCAGTTGCCTTAAGAAAAAAATCGATTACAATAATTTAGGGTGTTTGTTTTTCCATTTTATGTAAAGTTAAAAAAATATAACGAATGAAACTTTTACGGAACGTTCGAAAGTGAATGAGTAAAGAAACTGATGTAATACAATTTTGATATTTACATATCATAATTCTTTTTTTTCTTAATTAACAGTTAATGTTGCAGTATTGCCTTGGTTCCAATAATTCTAAATAACTCACGAAAATAATTCCGCAATTTTTAGAAACAAATTTAAAACAATCTAATAGACTGAATGTTGGATCTACTGATGTTGTAATTTAGTAGGTCATACCGTACCAAAGATGTGGGAGAAGAATTAAATTATAATTTACTCACTTTAAATAGCGGGTAACGTCTCGTCCCGCGATATCAACTCTCATAATACTGTGTGGCATAGCAAAACCTTCATAGATAGGAACAGCGTGCGTAACACCATCACCAGAATCTAAGACAACACCAGTCACACGGCCGGTTGCATACCTTTAAGGGAATATAATTCTTGACATTGCTTAAATTAAAAGGATTCGACTTACAAACTCAAAACAGCCTGCATTGATACAAAAAGCGCAGGAACATTTAGAGTTTCGAAGAATATCTCAGCTGCCTTCTCCCTGTTCCTCCGAGGATTAAGCGGTGCTTCTGTCAATAGCACAGGGTGCTCCTCTGAGAATGTTGAAAGTTGATCCTTAGCGAAAAACAGATATTACCAGTTTTGAAGGGAAATAAGAAAGAAAAGAAAATACTTTGCTATAAATGTAATTCCATATTCTTTCCATGTCGTTCCAATCTGTTACGATGCCATGCTCCATTGGATATCTAATGCTTAGCAGGCCCCGGTGCTCTTCTGCTTTTGGTCCAACGAAGAGGTCACCCTCAAGGGCCCCAGCCATCACACGGACATGCTTTGGTCGCCCCAAGCTGCAAAAAGGCATATTTAGTCGAATGTATTGAACGTTTTAAATCAGCTTACTAGTTGGGAAACCTGCACTTTGGAATGTGATCTCCAGCAAAGCCTGCTTTAATAACTCCAGAGCCCTGAAAATTTTTGTTTAAATTTCATATATAAAAACATTTTGCTTCCTTCAGACGTTTTTGAAATTTATTTATTTTTTGAATTTATTAAAATGAAAACTGAACCGTTTCCACAGGTTGACATGCTTCTTGTGTCCAAAAACGCACGGAAGCAGAGGGAGGTTCTTTTGGGATTCGCCCCAGAAATCGGTTTATCGGGAATTGACTATGGGAGACTTAGCGAGGTGGACGCCTTTTACAGTTTGTGCCAGCGCCAAAGGGATTACTACAGAGACCCGTACGGAAAAGTGCAGAGCGTCAGCTACTTTGACGGACATTCAAAGAAATTTGCCTCCAGACCCGAGCCCACGCCTGTTTATCTCCAGGAGCCTACCAGATTCGTACTAGAAACGAAGCCTGTGATTTACCCAATAGCCAGGGAGGACGAAACGCATAAGAAAATACCTCAACCGTTAAATTTATCCGGCCAATACGAACTAGATCCCTGTCTTAAATACAAGCGATAAACTCCGGTTAATTTGCATGCGAACGACAATAATGTAAAAATGGATTGCGTGCTAAAATAAAGAAATCTAAGTGAAAGTTTCTATGTAGTTTAGTTGACCCCATGGTGTTATGTAAATAGGGCTCAACAGTCCGAATACCTGCGGACAGTAAACAAATTAATAATGTCTGGTCCGTTTGGAAATAAACTGCTCGAGCCCGAATAGTCATCAATCCACCGAGTGATGTCATTTGGAAGGAGACAACCCCTCCCTGGACGGAAGAGATTATTTTGCAATTGTTTAGCGACTTACATTGTCAATAACTACGGGTTGATTAACTATCACATCATAGGGCTCCATTGTTATAATTCCTCTTGATTAAACTACACAAAGGTCGGTAAATTTATAGAAAATGTTTTTCCTCCGATTGACAGCACAGCGAAGGAAATTTTGACACCACCTCACCAAACTGTCGAATGTTGAGACCGACACGAAGTTGCTAACGAAACGATTTAGAAACGAACAATTTTTCTCGTTAGTTCAGTGCACTAATGATTACAGTCTTCGCCATAATTGTATAGCCAACACGAAAATATAAATAAATGCTTTCAAGATAGCTTATAGAAACTATAAAACTCAGGGAACCAATTTACAATATTAGTAAAAGTCACGGGTTTCAGTAAACTTTTTTCTGATAAACAGCTACCATTTTTAAAAGAATCTATTAGCAACATTAAAAAGAGTATCTTGGTAACATTTACACAAATAAATTATTTTTAGAGCAACATTTTAAAATTTATTTTTAGCGCATATTCTTGCGGAACTGCCTGGGAAATAAAAGGAACCAAATTGAATCGTCCGCTGTTATTTTTTGAAGACCCTTCTTTTATTGCTTTGTCTGTTAATTAAAATACAAAAAAAATAAAATAAAATAAAATAAAATACCCCTAGCATTACTATTTAACTGAGAAGACAAAGTTATAAAATATTGGTAAATAAATTGAATATATAAATATGCGTATAATGTGTATATGAGAGAGACATACATGACTTAATCTAAATACTCATTTTGATGCTACTTAAAAAAGGTGGCGGTAGGTCAATGATGATCTTCAGATTCTTATCTGGCCACTCGAACTCTTTCCTTTCCTTCAGCTCTACATCAGCACTTAGGACATTTCTGAATGATTCCATCATTCTGGGGACAAGATCTTCAGTGATCAAGATCTGCACCCAATATCCAATAACCCCATAGGCGAATTCCTTGTTTACTGCAGCACCAGTCACCGATTCTGCAACAAACGTTAAGGCCAAATTCTGTGATTTAAATGTAAAGTGTCTTCCATGCCGTACTCGATCTTTAATAGCTAACAAAAGAAATTTTGCAGCATATGGCGCTAGGACAATTTCTATTCCTTCCAAAGGTATAATGTTTGCAGAATTTGGCTGGTATTTAATCGGGCAGGACTCCTGAAGAGAATTACTAATTGACATCGTACGAAGGAAATTTTCTTTCCCTAAGTTCAGCGTTTCTTTGCTCTCATTAGTCACGCACTGTTCGTTCAAACTATCTGAATCAATTTCAGTTTTCAATTTTGTTTTTTGTATCTCTTTAAAGGTGAACTCAGCATTGATGCCTGCTAAGTCAGAGCCTTCTTTTTCTAGATCATCTTCCAGCTGCCTAAGTGTTTCGGGAAATAGCTCAAACACACTCTGTGATCTTTCCATATCAGTGAGTAACCATTCTCCACCTGTTGTTATATCGCGTTTTAACAAATTCAGAACTCCACGCCCGTTCCATCGGGAGGCTTGATCTAATTCCTCTTCAGTTACCCCTACAATTTGGCAGAATTCTACCCAGCCAAATGGGGTTTCTGTGCGTACCATTTGCACATCCTCTGCAATCAGAAGATGTTGCAATCTCGACTTAGATCCATCAAGGGTTTTTCGCCATGGGACATTATCTCCTGGAAATAGTCTGTTTCCTGTTTGAAAACAATACCTGGCTAACGCTTGCAGCAGAGTAGCGGGCCATGTGGGCGGCCGATCAGGGGTATTCCCATTAGTATGCTTCTTAACAAGCCTTAAAGGAAACAATTACGTAATATAATATCTGAGGCGAAAGAATTATGAATGAAAGTGTGATACCTAAAGGTCAGCTCAAATCCCATGCCCGATCTTCGTTCCTCGTCCGAGACAGAGTCCCTCACGTGCACCCGTCCATCTCCATGCAGATCGCTCAAGCCGAAGCTCACGTAGTGCCAGTGGGGCAAGATCCCCTTGTCCTCGTCGCCTTTGTTAAAGTACATGCTGATGTAGTCCAGGGGATCGTGTCCCCCTAGCCAATACTTGAGGACCGTGGTGACCTGCAGGGGATTCGGCTGGTCGGGGTACACCGCCTGGCATTGCTCTATTAGAGCCTTTAAGCCTGGAGGAGCTACTGGAGGTTTCGTTGTCATTATGGCACCAGATTTTAGCCCAAATTTTCACTTTCAGTGGAACACCGAATTTCGTTCAAGATAAACAATTCTGACAGCCGCCGTAAACATAAAATAGTCCGCAATTTAGCCACTCACGATCATCCTGTTTGGCGCTATGATCGTTTCATAGATAGAAATTAGAAAATGCGTTTTCACTTGGCTACACACAGAATACACTAACGTTCAAAATTATGAAATCGTTTGAAATATATCAAATGTATTCTGGTTTTTAAACCTCTACAGGGTGTTTTGCTAAAGTCTGACCAGGGGTATGCCAATCGATTCTAAATGGTCTCCTGATCAACGTTTGTTCGGACACCACCCCTCCTTAAAGTCGGTCCTTCCCCCCTAAAATCGCAATTGATAATTTGGAGGGGGTCAACCTAGAAAATGCTTTATAAGTTCTTTCAGAGACATCCTAGAATACTGGTTGATAAAGCAATAGAAAGCTGAGCCTTCAAGCTTTCCAACGATACCACCCACGACCCAATCCGTCAATAAAAAAGAGGGAGAGACCCGTCAAACTTCGAAAATGGCAATGTCAAAGCCCACAATTTGACCTTGACCCTTCATTCTTCCGATTTTTTGTATGGGGAGATCGAAATGTTTTGTGATGGAAAATTATAACCTACCTGCACCAACGACAAACACACTCAGATACGACCCGATTTATTCTGCTGTAGATTTTTATAATAATTTGCCAGAAAACATAAAAAACGCTCGCAGTACTTTCGAATTTAAAAGGATGATTAAAACATACGTTAAACAAAAAATAAGTAATACTTAACTAATGTCAAGGAAGGATATCAAATAATATTTCTTAACTTATGTGCGACCCTTATACCAAATTTTTATTTGTCTGGGAAGCACACACCGATGGTTTAATTATTATTTTTATTTCTATATTTATTTACGTGAATTTAGGAATTTCAGAGAAAGATCCACAGAGCCTAAATTCTAATGTCGTAAGGTATAGAATTAGGTGAATGTTTCCAGCAATATGCTGAGAAGTGCGTCATAATTCTATTATTAATTATTATTATTATTAATTATTAATTAATTAATAGTAACTTACACAACGTAAAATTAGAGTGAACAATTTATTGAAGATTTTTCGTTACTGCGATTTTGATTTAGGATTTTACGCATTCAAATATACATACTTGAGGTACATAGATACAGTGGTGGAGAAAATAATAGGTACATAAGCTAGACATTCAAAGTTTGATCTGGCAATACCTTCAACGGGCGAGGTGAAATAAATAAATCTTTGTACATTTAGTGTAGTATACTAACAAAAATTAAAATATATTAGGGGTATTCGCTCTTTGATGTAATTTTATTCAAATAGAAAATTTGTAGTACTTGCTTACAATCAAGAGTGAGCACCCTGTAGCAAAATATTATTACTATACCCTTGTAAAATTTCCATCAGCTGGTTAAATGAGAAAGCAGTCAGTTTACATGATAGACTTTACGTTTGGACGATAAATACGTATATGAATAAAATGCAATCAAAAATCGCTGTAGGGGAAAGCGGAACATTTTACAAGGGTGTAATATTCAAAAGTCATGCCCTATTGTTAACTTTTACATCCAATACAATATGTGTCCCATGCATTTAATTGTTGCACGTTGTATTTAAGTACAACATATTTAGTAAGCATTTGCTATGATACAAGACTAAATCACCGAAGAGTGAATACCCCTATTGTTAATTATATTTTATGTTGAAGTTATAAATTTGTTAGCTTATCTTTCACTTGTATTCCTTCCATCACTGTATGTAGATTCTCATTTCAATATGTTAATCCTCGTTTGCATTATTTTCACTACTCAAATTTGATGCCCCAACATGTTATTGAACATACAATTTATATATTCATACAAGCCAAAATTGTAATATACCAATGTATAACCACCCCTTTAAATAGCCAAAATTAATGCGAATTTTTAACTTTATATTCTTGCTTGACCATCGCGGGATCCACGAAAGATTATTTCTTACCTCTATCAAATAGTTGATTGATTAAGAAAACTCTTTTCCGCATTAGCCATTAAATTTATTTCTTAAATAGTCTAAATGCTTTCTACAATATTTACAGTAAAACGAAATAAGGAAAAAAACGAAAAATAAAGGATCTCATTTTCTAATTCACCCTGTTCATTGAAAAATTAAACAAATACAGAAGAGACGTATCTAAAAACTAAGTGAAGTCATCACTTAATTTTCAAGCATCCTCACTTTCATTGACGCTCTCCGTGTCCATCGAATCATTGCAAATTGAAAGATCCGATTCAGACTGATGGTGGAACTTGCTAATTTGGCCCATTGTCGGTGGACTGGGGACGACTCCCTCGCCGCCTGGCTGCACCTGAGTCTGCCTTATTAGAGCAAGTCGCTGCTGTGTCAACTCGAGGTGGTGCTTGCGCCACTTAATCCTTCTGTTCTGGAACCACACCTTCACCTGGGCTTCGGTCAGTTGCAAGGTGTGGGCTAGGTACAGCCTCTCTGGACCAACCATGTACTGCTGTCTCTCGAACTCTGCTTCTAAGCGCTCTAATTGCTCAGGAGTAAAAATTGTGCGCACTCGTTTGCTTTTCAACGATGATTTTTTTGCAGAATTGTGATCTGAAATGCAAAGGAGTTGTATAAATTTAAGTTGTGTTATGCTAAAATGAAAACAATTTTGAACTGACACTAGGCAAGATAATAATGTAACTAATATAAATTATAGTAAAACTCTAATCAGTGGTGGATTAATATGTAAATAAGATAACTAATATAAGTTGGTAAGGAACATTCAAATTTTCGAATAATTTTTTTCATTTTAAAAAATGTCTCCTTAAATGCTTCCTCAAAATCAACAACAAAAGTAATTGCAAATAAAAATAAAGAAACTTTGGTTAGCAATGTGTCGAAAAATAACAGTTTTATAATATTTGTTTATGTGAACAACTTGCGCCATTACTGCTTTTCAAGAATGATTAATGACTTAATACAAAAAAAAATTATATTTACGTATTAAGATATTCAAAACATTAATTTACTTATCAAGTTAGGTTTTTTATTTCTGTTTTTCTAAAAATGTGCACCCCAATTGATCTCTGAAAATCAAAAATTGTATAAAACCTGAATACTTCATAAAATATTTTCAAATTAAAACAGAACAACCTTTTTTTCAAATATCTTGTTAAATAATTAATTTTCGCAATATTTTTTCTTGCCAAAATATTGCTCTTCAAATGCTTCTTAATATTTAAAAAGTAATCACAATTTGTTTTTCTTTACATTTAACAAAAACTTTTTTTATTTTTCTCTTTATGAAAACATTACACCATCCGAGAATTGTTTAATTACATATTATGTTTGACAAAAAATATTTTCTTCCATTATGAAAACAGATGGACGAATGTCGATCTTAGGTGGGATCTTGTACTATCTCTCATTACGCTTTTAGAAACAGTTTCTTCAATTAAGAAGAATACCACTTCCTTCAATATTTCGGGAACTTCTAATTTTTTGAAGTATATTTTCTCAAAGTTGGGCAGAGGAGAGAAATCAATTCAGGGCTAAATTTCAAAGTATCCTTTTCCATTAATTTTTCCGCCTCTTTCTAATTTAAAAACATACATAATTCGGAAAACTAAAGGTTCCCGAAGAATTGGAGTGATCTTAAAAATTTTCACAGCACTTTGTCTACTGAAAAACTCGACAAACGCAGAGTTTCTTCGTCCCTTAAATCCTATGTAAAAGGAAAAAGAAAAACCCACTAATTTTATTCTACTTGTACGTACATAATTAATTGCTTATTTTCACATTTCCTAAATTTAAGAGGCAAAGAAACTCTGCGTTTGATTGGTTTTTCGTGGTAGTCATTGTATAATTAGATATTGGTAAGAACCAAAAAGGAACAGTAATGGGTCAAATGTAGCTAAAAAAACATTGTTTTTAAAATTTACTTTTGCATTAGTGAATTGCGGCTGCAGAAGAATTAGGCAGATTTAGTGCACCAAGAAAACAAATTTATTTAAGATTTCATCATATGGCTGATTACTCTACAATATTTACTACAATTTCATATATTTACAATATTCCAAGGCCTCGGACACTGATAAGAAAAAAAAATTTTTACTACATATAACTTTCATCGAACTTTTATCAAAACATCGATAAAATTTAGCTTCAAGTAAAAATTGTTTATTCTTATAGAACTAATACTCATTATAATCATAAGTAGTAATCTCGTTCTCACACTTTGGTCTTATTAATAAAAAAAATAAGAAAGCATGGAAATTTTAATTTTTCTTTTCTGCGCATACCTGTCAGGAGAAGTTTTTTAATTTTAAGTTACATTAAATATAAATATTGTTTGAGATCGTTTCTATATACTTATGTAAAAAACTTCGACCGGTTTTTAACTAATAAAATGTAAATTTAACAAATTTTTGAAGTAACTATAGGTATGATTGCTTTTGTTTTATGGAGTAAAGAAAAAATAGACGATTTTTATAGCTCTCAGATGTTCTCAACAATGAACCATTAACAATAACCATATTCACAATAATCCTAAGGTCTGTGTATAATTTTTTAATAATCACTAATGCAATAAGCTTATACCGTAGTCATGATCAAACAACATAATAAAATCGAAATGCTACAAACTGAAACTCACCCGTCATAGATTCCTGAATAAATCATGTGAATAACACTTTAAAAAAAAAAATAATAATTAGGAATAATTATGTTACTTCAGCAAAGCAGCTGGACGTCACTCTGTCTACTTTTGAAATTGTACTTTAGTATGCAACTCTGGAGGGATGGACTGTTCCAAAGACAGACTTGAATTACTCCGCTTGGAACATTTAGAGGATTCGTCGACAGTTGATTCAAGGAGTGCGATACTGTCTTCAAGAGTGGGACGACCTACGAAGTCTGGCGCTCCGTCGGAAAACGCCACGTGTTTTTTCTATAAATCCACTTCCTACAGAGAGAGACCTAGTCAAGACAAATCCTAGCTTGTGTGTGTAAATGGTGAAATTTTGTTAATCGAAGACTCCGATCTTTCTCTGAGGTTCCATGATTCGTTAGATGTATTTCGTACTTTAAACTTTGATCTAGTCATTCTCTTCCCTACAGTGGAACACGATGAAGACGACGTGCAAGAATCATTACTCTCATCGAGTGAATTGTCCACTAAAAATTGCTTTTTCCTTGCAGGACTTTTATAAATCTCGATTAAGGGAGGGCTGGAATTGCTTGATATATATCTTCTCTTATTTCTCGGTAAATATTCTTGATCATTTTTTAACTTTTTTTTTTTTTTTTTTTTCCTTTCTACTCCCTTTGGGAGCATAGGGCTTCCACAAAGTCTCGCCATTTGTCTCTGTCTCGGGCTAATGCCTTGCATTCTCCCCACGTCTTCCCAATTGTTTGTAGTTCCTTATCGACTGATCTCCTCCATGTGGTCCTGGGTCGACCTCGTTTCCTTGCACCCTGTGCGTTCCATTCTAACGCCTGTCTTGCGATTGCTGTTTCTCCTCTCCGGAGTGTGTGTCCGATCCATTTCCATTTTCTTCTTGCGATCTGTGTTGAGACAGGTTCTTGGTTTGTTATGTTCCACAACTCCCTGTTCGTGATTCTTTCTGGCCAGTATATTCTGCATATTCTTCTAAGGCATTTGTTGATGAACACCTGTATCCTGGCTATGTTGCTCTGCTTGACTAGCCATGTCTCGCTTCCGTACAGGAGAACAGGTTTCACACAGGTATTGAATATTCTCAATTTTGTTCCCCTTGCTATTTGTCCGGAGGACCAGGTCGCCCTTAGTCTGCCAAACATCATTCTGGCTTCCTTCAGCCGATTGTTGATGTCTTCGTCTGCGCCACCTTTTGTGCTTATTATGCTCCCCAGGTATTTGAAGGTTTCAACTTCTTCAATTGCTTCGTTGTCGATAGTTATTGGGCTGCTGTTGTTGTTATTGTTCGTGTTGATTTTGAGGATTTTGGTCTTGCTGGTGTTGATCTTCAGGCCAACTTCTCCCGCGTATTGCACTAGTGCATTTAGTTTGCTTTGCATGTCCCTGTGTGAGTGCGCTACTAGTGCTATGTCGTCCGCATATTCTAGGCCTTCTAATTGCGCATTCAGAGTCCATTGTATCCCTCGTGGGGTTCTTGTTGCCTTTCTCATTACCTCATCTAGTACTGTGTTGAACAGTAGTGGAGAGAGTGGACAACCCTGTTTGACTCCTATATTTATCCTTAAGGGGTCACTTAGAATGCCATTGTGGAGGATGCAAGTTTCGGTGTCCGTGTATAGTTCCTTGATTATACGGACTATTTTCCCCGGAATGCCCTTGGCTCTTAATGCTGACCATATTGAGTTGTGTCGTATGGTATCGAAAGCCCTTCGGAAATCCACGAATGTTACATATAGTGGGGAATTCCATTCGACCGATTGCTCCACGATTATGCGTAGGGTGTTGGACTGATCTACACAGCTTCTATTTTTCCTGAAGCCTGCTTGTTCTTCACGCAGGTTAGGCTCGATGATTTCCTCAATCCTTTGATGTATTATTAGCGCGAGGGCTTTGGCTATCGTGTTTAGCAGCGTTATTCCTCTCCAATTGCTACAGTCTCTTAGGTCTCCTCTCTTTGGAAGTTTCACTATGATACCTCTTTTCCAGCTTCGGGGAATTTCCTCATTGTTCCAGATGCCTTCTAGGATTGGTAGCAACATTTCGGCTATCTTGCTGGTGTTGTTTTTGAGGAGTTCCGCTGGTATGCCATCAGCCCCTTCAGCTTTACAGTTTTTGAGTCTGTTTATAGCTGTCTCTATTTCATTTCTTGTTGGTGGGTTGGTGTCTACTGTACTCATAGTGTTGTTGTTGCCATTGTTGTTATTATGGTTATATGTGTCTTCCTGCGGAGATTCTTGTGTGGAGACGCTGGATTCTTCGAAGTATTCCCTCCATCTTAGTATCTGGTCTTGCGTCGTGGTTACTAGTTGTCCATTTCTGTCTCGAATTGGTTGGTTCTGTTGTATTCCTTTCTTTGTTAGCCTTTGGATATTCTTGTGGAGTTCTCGCATGTTATTTTGGTCTGCTGCTTCCTGTGCTTTGCTTGCTATGTTGTTGTAGAAATTACGCTTGTCTTGCCTAGCTGCTTTCTTTATTTCTTTGGCTATTCGTTGGTATTGTTGTCTGATGGAACCATCTTCTTCTGTTAGGAGCTTTATTTTCAGTTCTCTTCTCTTTTCTATTTTTCTCCAAGTTTCATCCGATATCCATTCCTTCCTTTCTTTTATTGATGTTCCCAGAACTTCTTCTCCTATTTTCCTTAGTGCTTCTTGTATGTTTTCCCCATTTACATTGTTATTGTTATCGGCTGTGTTTGCCAGACTTGCTGCAAGCCTTTCTGCTACATTTTCTAGTTGTAGCTTTTCTCTGTTCAGCCGTTTGTGCCTTTGGTTCTGGTTTCTTCTATTTGCCACTGGTCGTAGGCGTATATCCCCCGTGACTAGTGAGTGGTCACTTTCTATGTCTGCTCCTCTCCACGCGCGGGTGTCTAGTAGGGATTGCTTCCATCTGCGGCTAATGCAAATGTGGTCTATTTGATTCTTTGTGCGGCCATTAGGGGCTGTCCAAGTGTACTTGTGGATGTCTTTATGCGGGAAGAGGGTTCCTCCAATTTTTAGCTCATGTTCTTGACAGAGCTCAATGAGTCTTTCTCCGTTGTTGTTTACAATGTCCCCCATTCCGTGCCTTCCTCTTGGACCTGGGTTGTTGGATGATCCTACTTTGGCGTTAAAATCTCCCATTAGTACCACTATATCTGTTCTAGGTGTGCTATCTAGAATTGCGGTTAGTTGGGCATAGAATTCTTCTTTTGTCTCATTGTCCGCTGCTTCTGTAGGTGCGTAACATTGTATGATTGTGACTTTGCGAATTCTTGTGTTTATTCTAGCCTTTATTATTCTTTTCGAGATTGGTTCCCAGCTTATCATGCTTCTTCTTATTTCTTGGGACAGTATTAATCCAACTCCAGCCTGTCCCCCATCTTCTCCCGAGTAGATCACTGTGTTGTTTCTGTTTGTATTGATCTCTCCTGTATTCGGCCAGCGCATCTCACTGATCCCCAATATTTCTACGTGATATCTTGCCATTATTTCTTCTACTTGGGCTAGTCTAGAGGGTTCTCGTAGCGTTCTAACATTCCATTGTCCTATTCTGGTCCTTGTACGTGTGCCTATAGTCTTTGCCGAGTTTCCGTTTCCTGTCCGAGGCTCTGCTTCAGTATCTCTAATCGTTTTTTTTAACTTATATGAAGTTAAAACTGACATTTCAGAGTCAATTCCTACTTTCTTTAAATCTCCCATAGACCCGGTATTAATTTTCTTTGAATTTGACCTTTTTCTTCAGATCATTACTCAAAATTAAATTTTGGCGAACAATTGTCGTCACTGATCTCAATTAGCATAGATTCTTCTGAAGAATTTCTTCATCACGATCCGAGTCTGATTCAAGTACATTGGTCCTCTGCCGCCTGCCAGGTTTTATTGGACTGTCCATGCTTTCTACATCCACATCCGAGTCTGATTCAAGTATATTGGACCTCTGCCGCCTGCCAGGTTTTATTGGACTGTCCATGCTTTCTACATCCCCATCCTCGTATTCCTCATCAATCGCGATAGTCACATCTTCTGGTACTATATTAGGAGTTTCTTGTAATTGTCTCTTACAAAGAAAAGCCTCGCAGTCTTTGCATGTGTACTTGTTCCCCTTCCTCTTTTCCAAGCACGTGTTATGACACGCCTTGGACCCACAAACGTCACAAATTAACAAATCGTACTTGTGTGTATCATACTTTCGTCCATGAGGACATTTGCAGCGATCTGCTGAACATGTGTCAGGACGTTCTAGTAAATCTGCAAAGGCGTTTGGCTCCGTTTCCCAAGCAGCATCTTGGTTTGGAACGAAGATGCTCCTCCGTTGAAAGTGGTCTCTGAAGAGGTCCGTGTTGTTGCAGAGCGGACACTTGAAGAAGTACCCTGCGGTTATGGCCAGCTTTGCGACGCACCACCGGTGGAACCATCCAGACTTGCAGCAGGGAGCCTTGAAAATGAGATGCCTTTTGTAGCTCCCCAATTTGTCGTAGCAAATTGAGCAAATCTCGGCAGGAGCAGGCAGCCTGATCCTCTTTGCGTAGTTTTCATGCTGGTGGCAAAACGACCGAAAAGTACCAAAGAATTGGTTGACGCACCCATTGTTTATGCCGCAGACCAAATGGAACCTTCTACGGCATTTGTTGGCGCAGCACCCGATGTTTGCACTCCTTTCCCGACAGTAAAAACACGCCTCCTTGGAAACCCTTGTGGCTTCCTTCATGATGTCTGATGGCAGGAACCCAAGGAAATCGTCAACGTCGTCTCCGCTTTGCACCAAGTTCGAGGTGAGAAGCAGGCAAAAATAATGCACCGCGACGCTGCCTTTTTTCATAAACTTGCCATACCGCACTTCATCCACCTTGTCGCTGCGGCAGAGAATGCATTCAGATTCAGCACTCATGATCAAAAGAAACAACCAAATTCAATTCACGATAAAACCTAACATTGATACCAGAACCCCGCCAAATTTGCTGACAGTCAATTTAAACACAAGAAACTCTCTGAGACGACACTTCCGAAAAATTATACAGTGTATCAGACTAAAATTTCGAGTGCTCAAGAATTTGCTTGTTTAGAGTTGTTTTTGAAAATGTACATACATATGTAGGTGCCTGCCTGGCCCATAAAAAAACCCTAGTAATTAGCGAACAGGCAGAAATCGCAGCAGAGAGGCGTCGTGCGCAGGAAGGGTAATAAAATTAGCCCTTAGAAAGGCGACGCGCATCGCTTATCTCTGTAGACAATAGCGTCATAAATTTTAGATATATTTACTGTAACTAACATCTGGCATGCATTAGAATCAGCTGGATGAGTGAAGATTTGTTATTTAGTCCTTTAATTTTCTGTTTGCCTTCTTTTCAATGTTTTTTACAACCCAGGGGCAGTGTTTTCTTAATAAGAAAATTATCATAAATTCAAGAAAGTAGATTCTATGTTCATTGCAAATTGCAAATTGCAGTTTTTTCTCCATATCTGACCCATTGTAGTGACAAAAGGAGGAAAATTAAAGAGCTTTACTCCTTCTTCCCTTCTTGTCTTCCCACAATGTGGTAAGCTGCATTTTAAGCCCGATTTTTGGCTTATTGCAACAAAATGAGATAAACAAAATAAAGTATAGTATAAGTGCAGAAGAACTCAATAGCTGTGTTTTTTTCACATTTGTTCCGGTTGTAGGTTTAACAGGAAATTTTGCTCTGAATTGAAATTTACTTAGTGTATAGTTATATATAAATTTGAAGAAAATGTGCTAAGTGTTTTTTTATAAATTGGAGAATATTATAGTTATTGTTACTGTTCCCGGACAGTCATTTTATTTAGTAGGTATTTTAAAAGATATTTGATTTTTTCTAAAAACTGTTTCCAGGGAAACTATTTATTGCAAAGTTAAAATATTCATTAACTTTTTTTTGCAATGTTAGTTCTTATATGTTATAAATTATAATAAAATAATTAAATATAGAAAAAACATAAACTTTGAATTGATATAATGTACATATACATACTTAAATTTTTGTTGGAACTTTAAGGAATGGCCTAACTAGAACTAATTGTAAGTTAAACTGATAATTTCTAAACATCTAACTTTAAGGTAGGAAAAAGGACGAAAAAAAATGAATATGTACATACCAGTTTTTATTTTATCTCTCGCTTGAAAGCCTAAAGAAGCCTGTTGAGTGTGATGTTGGTGGAGTTGTTGCAAACTTTGCAATGCTGAAGGTCCTGTGGCTGCTGTTACCGCGGCATGATGCCCGAAATGGTTGAGCCTCAAATGGGCGGGATTCCCCGGTGCAACTCCATTAGCGGGCAAATATCGTCCCGAATTAACATTATCACAATCGAAACTATGTACACTGAGTCCACTGGCACCCCCGCCACCACCACCGTTGCTAGTCACACAGTTGTTTTTCTGTAGGTGGCTGTTTAAGGACAGATTCATAACACTGCTATAGTCCTTTTGATTGTTTTCAATAGCGGTCTTCTGGAGCCCGAGGATGGCGGCAATTGTGAAGGATTTACCGACGTCCAGTGATGTAGTCACACTAGCGTCTAGCGGACTTCCGGCCAGAGGGTGCTGCTGCTCATGCTGCTGTTGGACATGGTGCTGGTGGTGAGACGCGGCTGAATTGTGAAGCGCCAGGAAATGCGACAGTGGGTTCGGGTGATATTTCGAAGGATTCTGGAGCATTTTGATAATAAAATTTTGCACCGTAAGCACATTGAGCAGGCTTAGTTCGTTCTCATCGTCCAGCTAGTGTCAACTGAAGTGACCACCGCACGGAAATTTCTCTGGCAGGTATACCTGAAATTAAAGCAGAAAACGAGTTAAGGGAAGCACTTGAACCGTGTCGCTAAACTTCTCGCATTTAGTTGCGTTTTAATGACAACACTTTAGCTGAGCGCGTAACTGATACCGCCGAGTGCACCTCCTCGGCGGGCTACAAATCCTTTCAAATTCTCAGAGTGATCTGAACGGTAATAAAGTTGCATCTCATTGTTTGAGCGATGCACTTTAATTTGGTTGTATTACGCAAAGCGGGGTACTCTAACTGCGGTACCCCAGAGGGATTAATTTACCCGCACCATAATCCGATCTCATCTTACCTTAAGCACCGTGTTCCGGTACTTCTTTATTGTTTGGTTGTTGCTCTTTCTAAGAGCCCTTTGGGAAACTGCAGTTTAGTTGGGTCTTCACCGCCGCCCTCTTAGAAGATATTTCGAGGTGGGCAGACGTAGATCAGGTGACTTATTGTTTTCAAGACGAGCAGAATGGGCCAAAGACGCAAATGGAATCCTAAATGCAGTCAGATGCACATGAGGTGAATTAAAGCCAAGAGGTCTATGACATCCCACTGCAATTAGAGTGATGAATTAACTGTACATATACCCTGTTGCTTTACTCGCTCGACATACCAGGTGCTGCTAATGAATTTTGATCCAATCTATCAACTCTAAATTATGATATGTTTCAAACTCTGAATGCAGTTGTAACACAAATAAAAATTAACTCCATGTTAGAATAAAACCAGTCTCCAAACAAAAATTCGCCTACTAAGTTTAGAAATATGTAAAAATTACCATACTAAGTTTAAAAATATGTATTATTAAAATCGGTGAAGGTGATATAGAAAAGTTCAAAACTCATTTTGCTATCACCGTCCATATCAGAAGGGCTCAAAATGCTAAGGTTAAATAAATAAAGAAAAGGGTACCCCTTTTTTTTTGCTATTCCATCATTACCTTAATGGAAAACATTAAAGCTGCAAACCTTTTGTTAATTGTTTATTCATTATAAAAATATTTCCTACCTAAGTATTTTGTCACACATTTATGTACATGTATGTATTAAATGTTAGTATTAAATCGACTATTCTTATTTTCTCATGATACTTTGAAAAAATTGGTGGTCATATTTAATTTTCTATCTTGATTTCTACATTTTGAAAACGAAAAAAAAAAATTCAAAAACCAATATTCATTGCAATCTTAATTTTATGTCCATAGAATTAATTTCTATGTTAAGTTTACGAATGTAGTGCCTTCCGACAAACAGTGAAAAATATTGAGGAACAAACATCCAAGTAATCAAATAACTCTCGAGTTGATATGTAACGGATTCAAATTCGGTACCCGTACCATCAATCTGAAATTTAATTTAAATTCGTAGAATTTCAAAAATTGTGGTCCCCAAATTGGAATTTTCAATTTTTGGTGGCAGGTTTAAAATTAGAGTCACCGATTTTCCCCTACATTAATTTACATAAAAATCCTTTCAATTTCCAAAAAACTCATCGCCATACGATAACGATTAATGAAGAGAAAAAACATTTAACACTTTTAGAGAACAAGCAGAGGTTGGACGAAGCTATCCTGTTAGTATGGTTTCAGAAGGGCATCTTATTCGGTGGGGTGCTTCACGTTCTGTTTAAACTTATAAGAGCTATTAAACATTGATAAGTCTCAAGGATTGATTTGCTTAACAGTTTTTAGGAAGTTCCAATTTCGTGATTTAAATCCTTGAAATGGAGGTACTTATGCCTATTGCAATTATAAAGAATGCATACTTCTTCTCATTATTTAAATAAATAAGCATCTCTTTTTATGTATGTAACCTATGTTAATAAGACTTTTCCTACGTAATCAGAATTTGCGGACAAAGTTTCGCAGCATCGATTGGTTTATAGCGATTTCTGTGAACTAAGAGAGAAAAACGAAGAAAAATTAAATAGGTCAATGTAGATTAAAAGTTTCCAAAGAATTTGTATAGTATGTATATGTATATTGTCTGAGAGATTTATGAAACGCATTAAACATAAACTTTGGCTCACCGGTGTGGTGTCAAAAGAATATATGTATACATAAATCCTGTCAAATATGTTTCAGAAATGCTACGAAGCTATGTATATTGAAATCGTAATACAATTACATTCGATTTGAAAATTTATTTTTCAACCTTTTATGTGTATCTACGGATCGCATAAGGGGTAATTTTTCAAAACATTTTGTATGCAAATTTGAACGCTATAAAGAATATTACAAAGTAAACTTTTATTAGGCATTCTTAGGCCATCAGCCATAAGGTACACAGGGGAACTCAACTCCATGTGCGCATAGGGGGCATTTTGGATGCAAGCGTGCAAACGGTGTCGGAGTTCTATAATATATATTATTATATACCAACATCCATTTTTATATACATGTATAGTTATATAGAGAATATAAACATTAACACTGTCCTTCGAACTAATCCCACACATAACGTTTCACATTTCAGCAATGAGAAAAATTTGTGAAAATTTTAATTATCGAAAAATTCGTTAGCCCATGAAAATATCGAAAGATGGACTGATAAAAAGTAATTTTATTTTTGTAGTAAAAATGTCACTTTTCAGAAATGCAAATATGAGTTTCATGCGGCATTAAAATCGGATATACATACATACATATGTACTATGCATATTTCGCATATTGAAAATAGGCAACTTTCCCAAATGAAGGACTGAATGTAACAAAAAGAACAAAAACGTTTATGTATATGAGAACTATACCATTTCAACGAATTTGAATTTCCGAATCTATCAAAAAGAAAAAAAAATGTTTATGTGAGAACTATACCATTTCAACGAAAATGAATCCTTTACGAAAATTACAAAATAATATGTTGAGAAAAAAGAAAGACAGGCTTGTTTCACTTTTGTACCTTATGTGCTAAGAACAAAAATAACAACAAATGGATATATTTTCAATTGCCACAAAAATAACAAAAAATAAAATTCTATTCGATTCACAATTTCAGCTGGACAAACCATTTGCAACATTTTCAAAAAAGCGGTAAAACTTGCGTAACGTTTCATGTATAAACAGAGTTTTTACCGTTTTACATTTTGTCTTGTGCCTAGTTATCAGTAAGTAAGTAGTTCATATTGGTTAAGCGTATCAGTCTTATCTAGTTAGCGTTTTATTATTTTTGGACCTCCAAAGTGAACTTAAAACTATGTAATAGAAAATGAGAATGAGAAAATGGCAGGAAATAAATACGGAAAAGAACTCAAATCTAGGATTCTAAGTGATTATAGAAAAGGATTATCTCAAAAAAACATCTGCGAGAAGTTTAATATGAAAAACTGTACAGTTTGTAGAATTGTAAAATCCAGTAAAACTACCCCAGGAGATGATTTAAATATCAAAATAGAAATGGAAAATTACGTAAAAACTGTATATCAAAGAACGTAGACTAATTGGATTATATATTGAAATAGCTAAGGTATTACAAAGTAAAGTTTTTTTTTAATTTTCTGCCCTCTGCAGATAATTTTTGTGGTAACCGTGAGCGGACTTGGGAACTTTCATATTTTGTTGCATAAAAATACAAAACTGAACTGCGTTATGGGTTCTATAACTCTACGATACATACATACTACATATCTTTCTCTTACGAAAGCATTCAAAATTTTTATTGATTTAATCTATTTATTTGTTGTTATTTGTTTAATTTGTGCAGTTTTCTTGTAATATACATATGTACATATATACAGAGGCGCCCCACTCGAGCCGGGACTCCTGGCATTTTGCCAATTTTCTCAAGCTATTGTTACGCCAACATATAGTCTCATAAGTGAAGGTTACAAAGTGTAAAAAATATATTAAGGTACTCGTTCCATGAGCGCAATTAAAAATTACCGTACTGTTTTGAAATTAAAGTAAAGTTCACAATCTTTACTTGACGGAAATTGAAAGAAGGATTTAAGAAATTCATAGACATGTTTAAAAATGAGTACCTACTTACGCAAAAAATTGTAAATTTATTTAATAAAGTAGTCTATCTAAAATTAAAATTGGTTAGTATGAAATTTAAACAAAACCTCGTTGATTTAACAAGGTTTTGTTTAAATTTATATATATGAAACAACGTCGGGTTAGTAACACCATTTATAAGTCAAGAACGGCTGGACTGTTATTTATGATCTTTAATTTGTTGGATTTATCTCCGCCCCGAACAGCAAAATAACTAATTCACGAAAAAAAAATGTATGAAGAAAATTCATTTTCTCATATATTTTGTATGGAACCGCTTTTTTGATATCTTGAAAACGGATTGACTGATGTGGGATGATTTTTTTTTGCTCGTTTCAATACAGGGGTGGTTTACGAAAAACAAAAATTCGGAAAATCCTAAAAGAAAAGCTCAAATAATAATAAATAGAAAAACAGCATAATACCTACTTCGGTTAAATTATAACACCTTGAATGTAAAAATTTAAGTCAAACTTTAATGAGGTGATTTTACGACAGAAGTTTTATACGAAATTTCAATTCAAAAGAAAAGTAGTTTTAGAGCACGTGAACCTATAATTTAAAATTATTTTTTCATAAAAAGTAGTGGATTTTTGAGATAAGATTGGGTTAAAGAGAAATTAAATACATTTTCAAAAGAAAATTAGATTTAGAGCAGGTGGACCTATCCTTTTAATATATTTGAAATTGTTTTTTCATAAAAAAGTAGTGGATTTTGCGGTAAGATTTGGTTAAAGCGAAATTAATTGCATTTTGCAAACAATTACTTTGATCAGCCAATGTTTTTTAGCGATACTCGATTAGTTTTGATACACGAGAGGACTTCAAGATTGTTAAGTTCTCAGTGAAGAATAAACAAGGTAATTTCGATAGATTTCGTTCGTGTTCTAATTTCAACATTTTTAACGGTTTAAAAAGACACGCAATTTTCGCAAAACAAAACAGTCGGGACCCATTAAAAATCGAGACCGGCTCAAATCTTCCCAATAATGGGTCTCGATGTTAAAGTTGCTATGCTCCGCATTAGAATTTATTATTTGTTTTATGTATGTGTGTATCGATCATGAAACTATTTCAATGGTGTAGCTATTCAATACATATTTCTTAACATAATTCTAGACTACTGGACTTGTTTTAGTTCTTTTTTGCAGTCAGTCGGGTTTTTAGGTTTTTTAAATTAACTTTTTTTTATTTAAAAAATTAATAGACTTTTAAATATAAATAATATTTGATTTTTTGTAAAGTCATCTTCTTTGAAAATTTTTACCCTTCTTAGTTTGTATTGTGAGGAGTACCAGAGGCCCAACCTTTTTTAATTGTAGTATAAATTTGGAAAATGCTAGGAATTATCCTGCAGGTATATACGTAACTATTTTTCAATATTTTTTGCCCCATAAATTGTTCTAATTCTGAAAAAAATCGGTTACTTTTAATCTGACATGGACAAGTGTCCTCACCTAATTTGTAGCGAATTAAATTCTACACAAAATTTATTATAATCATTTTCCCGTAACTTCCATATTTTTTGAGTTATTTGCGAGGATAAAAGTAGTTAAACTAGACATCAAATAGTCAATCTGAGGTCAAAATGCAACTGAGCGTTTCTGTAAACAATTTTACCCCCTTCAATATTACGATTTGCGCAACCACCTTTACGGCATCTGTTACAGTTAAGTACTATTGGTTCAATTTTGCTCATCACTATAATCACTGAACTAAAGGCTTACAGTCACCTTATATTAATACTTTTTTTTTAAAGTGATTGTTGATCAATCTCTTGAGCATCTTACATAAATAGGCCCCTGGCTAAAAATAAAAAATTAAATCACAAAAACTAAGAAAATAAAACGTTTACATAGTATTACAAAATTATAAATTACTTTAAAACTATGTATAAAAGAACGTAGACTAATTGGATTAAATTTCGAAATACATAGGTAAGGTATCACAAAGTCAATTTTTTTTTATTAATTTTCTACCCTCTGCAGATGATTTTTGTGGTAACCGTGAGCAGACTTGGGAACTTTCATATTTTGTTGCATAAAAATACAAAACTGAACTGCGTTATGGATTCTATAACTCTACGATACATACATAAGTACTACATATCTCTCTCTTACGAACGCGTTCAAAGTTTTGATTTATTTAATCTATTTGTTTGTTGTTATTTGTTTAATTTGCGCAGTTTTCTAATAATATACAAAGGCGCCCCACGCGGCCCATCTCGAGCCGGGACTCCTGGCATTTTGCCAATTTTTTCAGGCTATTGTTACGCCAACATAGTTTCATAAGTTAAGGTGACAAAGTGTAAAAAATATATTAAGGTACTCGTTCCATGAGCGCAATTAAAAATTACCGTACTGTTTTGGAATTAAAGTAAAGTTCAAAATCTTTACTTGACGGAAATTGAAAGAAGGATTTAAGAAATTCAAAGACATGTTTAAAAATGAGTACTTACGCAAAAATTTGTAAATTTATTTAACAAAGTAGTCTATCTAAAATTAAAATTGGTTAGTATGAAATTTAAACAAAACCTTGTTGATTTAACAAAATTAATTTTATTTTATCCAGTCACAAAGAGTCATTCGTGTCTATTTAAGACTTTTGTTGCTACCATATTTGAAGGTCAACTAATAAAAATACGCCGCAGACTCTCACGTCCTCTCAACCGTTTTTTCAACAGGCCTGTAACATTTTTACAATTGCTCCGGTCGCCCAGTTATTTCACATAAACAATTTCGCGAAAACACGAGTGACCAATATAATACAGACGATTAGTTTTAAAATAAGGAATTTAGAAAACTAAATGTTGATAGATACTACAGAGTATCAGCTAGTAAGCAAGTAATGAGTCTGAAATAGCCATTCAGAAATTGTTAAGTTTTGTTTCTTGCCCGAAAAACTACGCCAAGGATTGTATAATGTAGCATTTGGTCAAGATACTTAACGGTAGCAGTTTTTATTCATTAATTTTCCTCATTCATATTACATTTAATCCTTCCATAGTCTTCATCTTTGGCGTACCAGAAGGCACGATGTAAACGAACCTACTATTTGAAATTTTAGCAGAACTATGTACATCAAATTGCGGGTATTACGTGAGTAGAGTTGGCTTACCGATTTGTCTATTTTTTGCTAAATTCTTGTTTTAAGAATTCGAACTAGAATGCTTATCGTCCGCCTTTACCTACATAATACGATTTTAATGAACCATTAATTTCATATATTTTTCTTAAAGAGCATCCTTTTTATTATAAAACCGCCCTGCTTGTAATTTTTTAAAACTACACACATATTTTCTTGGTGTTTTTCGATCATAATGCGTGTATCTTGTAGCTCTAAAGAAATTCAACCATTTATTGAAAATCCCTCAATAAAAATAAAAACGAAAATAAATAAAATAAGCATATTTGATTCTAGAATTTTGTAGGAATGATTTTAAAAAGTAAAAGTTACCTATGACAAATACGACATCACTACGATCTACGAATTGTAATGCAACGTTGGAATCTCGTATATGTAATAATTTTCTTCTTTAACGTCAATGCCTGTTGGTCGGTAATCTTATTTGGAAAACACGTTCATAATCACAATTATAAAAAGAAATGACGTTTTTCACCAATATATTATTAAAGTTCATGTACCTTTTACCAGAAAAATATCCAGAGAAGCCTTTCTTGAGAACACTGCACTTTAATCCAGTAAATAAAGAGAATCCTTTGAAACAAAGTTTCTCAGCACTTCTCCACAATAAAAAACTACTTTTTATAGAATAGTTTTTCTTTTCTTTATTTTTTTTTTTTAAATTTTCCACCAGATTAAAAATTACCTCGCGTAATCAAAACGTCCGAGATCCGAATCAGGCAGATGACCGCCGCTAACTGAATGATATTCGTCCCGTAGCGAGCCACTTATTGCTTTTCGAAAAACCATCCATGCAGCTCTCTCCCGAGGAAAAAACATACCCTCTTCTTGATATTATGTTATCAAAGCACATCATCATCATTGTCCTGATCATCATCATCATCATATTACCATCCATCCACAGCATCATCATCATCATCCACCACCATCACCGCCGCCGAGCACCAACCCCTTAAAGAAGTTTCCCAATGTCCATATAGCGCATCACCCAGGTCTCGAAAATTTTGTATACATGAGTCTAGCGTTCTAACAAAAGCTCCAAAAAAAAAAACATGTTGAAAAGAGAAAACTTCTTCTGAACCAGCATCCCTCCTGTACCATTTACTAGAAAACGATCTCTGTGTGTGCGAGACGAAGGATGATGCCGATGGCAAAACGTCGGCACTGGCAGTGTCTGCAAGGCACGCACATTTCAATCATCATTAGGCCTTAATATACCCACAAATATTAGCGGTGCCGCTCTTGATTTGGTCCCCGTAAACAGAGGCTCTAGAATCAGGACCCGGATGGACTGAGGCGCCTCCCCGTCCCGTAGAGTACCTAAAATTTTCGCCTTCTTTCATCTCCAATTAGATGGTTGGGAGCAATTCCTCTTATATAAAATGGTGTTTCTGTGTGAGGACTATTTTTGATACTATGGGACTGTATTCGTGATATAGAATATGTTTGTTTCAAACTTTCTCGTGTGGGTCTCGCTTCATCCCTTTTTTCAGGTGCGAACACTTTTTCAATAACAAGGGATTATTGAGAGAAGATAGCTTGATTAAGATGATAGCAAAAGAAACGCCGCTTAAAGATAGCCTGGAGATGTTAGTTTTATGGTTTTCAGTTAATTAGTGAAACCCCACTATTACCGAATCAGGTTCTTTTTTAATGCAAATAAGAATTGCATAATTGTATAGTCAATATTCTGAACTGATATATCATGAATGGGCAATTTTACAAAACTCGCTATAAAAAATTATTTAATAATAACTTCACCAAATAATATATACATATATTATTTTTTTTTTCATTTTCCAAAGAATCCCATCTATAAGCATTTTATTTGCACAACCCTGCGCATAGTCCAGCTGCCTTACATTTGTACAATGAAAACCATCAAGCACCGCCTCATTTTGGAAAATGTTCATATTTGGTACGGGAGGGTTCGTTGAGCCACCCCTAAATCCTCCACTTTTCCTGCATTTTCCCATCTTTTACAGCCTGGATTTTGGTCCTCGAGGATGTGTTTGTGTAGGGCTTTTCCATCCCTCTCAAATATAAAAGTGGCTGCAAGGGGCCCCTATGTACCCGGACCCGCGCCTGATGGATGAGTGGCTTCCATGCTCTGCACGTCCTCGCTCTCCCGGGGCAGAAAGGAAACCGAAAAGCACATCCTGTAAAATCAAAGTCAGGCCACTCATTTGTGGGTCTGCTTGGTAGAGTGTGTGGACTTAACGAAGTGGCAGATTTGATGGCGGTTGCTCTATGAGGGTAATGATCTGAAAATCATAATAATTTAATTTTGGCCCCTATTTTTCAACAGGATACGAATGGAATGGTTCGCGGTTGTATCGTTTAATGCCTGTGTATGTTGTGAGGTTGCGCATTAGATTTCTACTCCTAGAGGGTGGAGAGGGACTCTTTATACAATTTATCTGGTTATTTAGGAGATTTTTACAAAGGATACATATATAAAAAATTTCCAAAATAATACAACACAAAAGTTATTCGCTACAAAGTATATTAGATATTTATATATGATCTTATGAATGATAAGTTAAATAATTGTATAAAAATTAAAACTTATACAAAAATCTTTACATTAGGGAAACAAAAAGTATAATAATTATAAAAAACGTACTTAAAATAAGAAATTTCAAAAATGATTTTACGTAATCACAGATTATCGAAGTACGGAAAGTGTAAAATACAAAACTGCGATCTTATTTTAACAATGTGCGCGTCTAAATCAGTTATTAACACGATACGTTCTTACTTTCAGTACGGTTTTTACTAGATTTAGCAGGTCCAGATTCAATTTAAAGCTAAACATTCTTAGATTTACAACTTGATAGAATTATTTCAGGAATTTACTCTGTTTGATGTTAATATGTATAATAAATAAGAACAAAAGTGTTTGAATCAAGGCCAAAAGAAATTTTCTAATTCGTAGTACGCAATTTTTCTCTCAGTGCAGTCGCTACGGTGGTCTTTTTCGGATTTTGATGAAACTTTGTAGGAATGGTTATTTAAGGTAAAGTGTAGCGGATATGCTGATGTTTATTTTTCCTATTTCATAAAACATGCTCGACGCGACGCCTCTGGTCGATAAGAAGTGAATTTAATATGCTTAGTTAGTTTCAAAGATTCCTGATTTTTTATAATGAAAAGTTGGAAATGTTTTATTTTAATACAATTTGTAACGAAACTTTGTGGGATATGCAAATTATCGTGACGATCAATTTTCGATTTCAAACTTAAATCTCGGAGGATTTAAACTGTTGGACATTAAGAGCTGGCTTAAAGTTAATTCTGTTCATGTAATCGTAATGGTTCTGCAAAATTGTTTAATATTTTTTCTCGGGAAACGAAGCGTATTTTTGAGGTACACAGCGCTTCTCTTGAAATCAATTGCAACAGATGAACATTTACTTATTAATTAAGCTCCTACGTATTTAAAAAAATAAATTTTATTTAAAACAAAACCAAAAAACCCGCGACTTAACAAGTACCTGAAAAGACAAGAACAATCGCTACAATCTAGAATTATGTTTTAACAATGTTGAAACCATCAAATGATTTCTCGCTCGATGCCTTTTTAAACACAGATAATAAAATATACTACATACACATACATATATAACATGAATATTAAGGTATAGCAGGCGGGGACAAACCAACAAAATATACATACCTATATGTACATATGTAGGTGTTGTAAAGTTAATGTTAATTTCACAGTTTTCACTTTAAAGGTAGTGTGCAGTTTTTAACGAGAATTGCTAACGAAAAGTCCTATTTGTTATTTTGTGAAATTATTATAAACGACGCTAATTACACATGTGCATATTTGCAAATTTAAATTATTTATTGTCAAAAAAGATAATTAGTTAATCTATGATCTTTTTCGAACTCAAAATTAATTAATATATAAAACACCGTAACACGATTCCCGATTTTTTTAGATCAACTCCCTGGCATGCCCGATGGTAATCTAACTTCGCTCGCCACAAAACACATCCTTTTTATCATATTCTAAGTACCTACATACTTCCACAATATTTACTCCTTCTCAAACATTCGAATCTCATATACTCGTCAATCATACCCTTTATTATTACCAGTGGCGGCTCGTGGAAGTTTTCTTTGGTGGGGCTAACTAGTGAAAAAGACGTAAGGTTATCTAATGAACTCATGCAGGTTTCCGCTCTACCCAAGAGGTACCACAATCAGAGCGTTAACCGAATTGAAGTGTTCGGTTTCCCTTAAAAAGGAATTTTACATTTCACAGGAAAGTGTTAAAATTAGAAAATACGGAATCTCTTATAGTAGACTATAGGAATTATATTTATTTGTAGTTCCTTTTAGGCCTATTCCACTTATAAAAACAAAATACTTTTTCATTTAATAATAAATAAATTATAATATAATTACAATTTAAGAAAAAAAAAAAGAGACAAACAAACAACAAAATAAAGTGTTATAACAACACATATAATACATAAAGGGGCGAATTTTTTTCCTCACACTGTTAAAAATTTGTGGGAACTCCCACCTACGATTTCAAATCAAAGCTGTTTCCATATGCATATGAGTTGAAATATTTTCCACTCGCATTTTCCTTCGGGGCTACACTCATGTTAGCCCCATTCCACTCATCCCCTCATTTACCTTCGGGGCTACACTCATGTTAGCCCCATTCCACTCATCCACTCCACTCATTTACCTTCGGGGCTAACTCATGTTAGCCCCAAACTGAGTATTTCCCAGCTATCTGTGCACGCCAAATCGGTAACAATGTGTTAGTAGATAGCAGCGCACATTTTTAAAACCACTCATTTCGCGGGGCTAGAAAATTTTAGCCCCTCGCGCTTAACACATCGAGCCAGAAGAGAAATAAAATCAACAATTTTTTAAGAGAGAAGCATATTTGGTTGTCATCGCACAGCAGGGCTGATTTAGTTTGAGCCCCGCACGCAGGAAAATGCAACGGAAAGGAAGAGAAAGTTATCAAGAGCAAAAGACCAAGCAGCTTTGTTCTCGCTTAATTTTTATTCCCTTAACCCTCGACAATTTGTTGGCTTGGGGCGGGATCTCTTAAGCCCTTTCTTATTGTACCTGCATGGAATATACGATGTTCTCTTAATTCCATAGTACATATTAGCTAAATATCAACTGCTTGGCTCCTGTAGCGGAGAAGAGATATTTCTGACTTGCAAAATGACTCGATTACAGTCGATGATAAAAAAGTAGCTCATTTGAGAAGCAAAATGCATCAACGTTAAATATGAATTTTCGAGACAATTTCGTTTGAGAAATTTATGGTGGGGCTAAGCCCCACTAGCCCCTAAGGTAGAGCCGCCCCTGATTATTACTATGCTAATGCATGGCGCGCCAGAGCAATTAAACCCTTAATACTACCTAATATTCACATGCATCCTTTTTCGACCGATCATGATCATTCATACCTTTTCTGGCGAGTTTTATTATTACCCATGCCAGGGAAAAGATTCTCTCCCAGATGTTTTATCATCTTATTTAAGCCCAGTCGGCGGGTTTTCCCGACTCATGCGTTATAAATATAAATTTTGCGGCAACCCTTATTACTGGTCAGTGATTAATTACCAATCACAGTACATGTTACTGATAAAAAGTGCAACAATTCCTTTAATCGGTATCGAGGGCTCTTAAAATATAATATGTAGAAGACGTGTTACGGTGGCGTATATTTAAATATATGTACATGCTTATGTAGATAATGGAAAGAGTTCAAATAAAACAAACTATACGACAAACTAATTTTTATTGTTGCATTTGTAATTTGCACTTTTTAGTATACACAAATAACGAATTTAAACGTTTTTATCATATATGTACATATACGAGTATTAGAGAGAGGGATACCAAACTCTTGTCGCAGTTCCAGCTATACTAAATCTACTTAAATTTCGTCCGATACATTTATTGCACCATTATCAGTTGTCATTTTGTCAACAGTTTTTGATTTTTGAAATGAAAATCATTATTTACAATTACCAATATTTAGAAAATAAATACTAAATTCAAGAAATATGTATATGTAATATTAATCGATTTCGATATACATATAAAAAATAGAACACATTGAACACGACTTTGTATGAAGAAAAACGCTTCCTCCTAACAAGACGACTTAAAATCCAAACAAGACTTTTCATGTACTCATATAACAACTATAACTCAAAACTATTGAAAAAACAACGTTACTATTTCACACACCAACTTATGTTGCCGTTGTATAGGTACTTCAAAATTTGTCAAATTGTTAAAATCGGCTTTATCAAATAAAGAACTTTTTTCCTTGCTAGAATAAAATTTTACTTCTGACCATGTTAAAACTTTTGAAGATTTAAAGTAGCAATGTTACTTCTAAAATAACAACTAAATATTAAAAAACGAACAACTTTGAATTCGTTTTATATAATTTACCTTTGATTTAAGAATTTTTCATCGTTGTGTTATTTTCAAAAGTAATTTTTTTTTCTCAGTAACGAAGACTGAAAGCATTGCATTTTTTCTTGGTAAACTTCTACACATATTCATACATACCAGAAATGAGCCATTTGAGTTACAATTTTAATAATGATCTACATATACATACATATTGTATTAACTATATATCTATCGTTTACGCTGTATAACTATACATACATACATATGTATATGTATGTTGCATTACGAGGTTTTAGACTAATAATTATAAAATCTTTGCGATATATTTTATATATTGAATTGCCTAATAAGAAAATTATAATAGCTCGCTTTATGTAAGAATCATTATTATAATTTTAATACGTTTAAATTGTGGCGTTGAGTTTAATATTATGAGATTACCGATATTTTCAGAAACTGTTATAACGTATCCAAATTAAAGGCCACAAAGCGATAAGACCCTTTCGTTCTCTATAAGTACTTTATGGTTCTTCTGTCGGAAATCCGTTTACTCATTAAAATCATAAAGGGTATATGCAATTAAAATGTCCGCATTAATCTTTCCAAATTGGATTAAAACATTTCGTAAAAAGATTTCGTTGCAGTGGTCATTGTACAGCAAATTCCTAGTTGCCTGGACTACATCCGGATAGACTGAGCTCCGGTCCTCTTGCATATGCGTTCACAGAAAGAGACACACTTTTAAATTCCCTCCTTTAATTTAAGGACTGCATTTCACTAAAGTCGATAATGATTAGTTTTTATGAGTATCTTTTTAATTATATGCACAAATGAAAATGTCCATTTAGTACTGGTCCGCTTACTGCATCAATTCTGCTTCAGTTGTGTCCTCATCCCATTCAAAAAAAAATTATCATGCTCTCCGCTGTCGTCATGTTTAAATTAGCTTCAAATTCTCATAAAAATAGCCCTCCCATCCAACTGCATTGGGGTTTTATTAACAGTTCAACACGTGCTCGCACCACTTATTCCCGTGTAATCGCATCAATTGTTGAGCAAATAAATTCACCCTCTGCTCAGTGACTTTTGCATCATCAAAGAGAAGAGGGGTAGCAAAGCAACCCTCGGGCTTAAAATTGGTAAGCGACATAGGATCAATATGTTCAACGATTAG
This sequence comes from Machimus atricapillus, assembly GCA_933228815.1. NCBI lineage: Eukaryota > Metazoa > Arthropoda > Insecta > Diptera > Asilidae > Machimus > Machimus atricapillus. The sequence goes on from OW121785.1 coordinate 14,632,168, forward strand.
TTACAGGCAAGTTGACATCCGAGACAAATTTAGGGTGGTTTGTTTTGGAAGCAATAAAGGCTGCAGGTGCACTCTAAGGGTTTTTCTTTTGTCGATTAGAGGGATCACGAGGTTTTCCGGCATTTTATTAACGCGATAACTGATTCTAGGGGCCTTTTATTACCAAAATTTATGAATTTTCGTATAACTCTCAAGTGCTCTAATTTATTATGTGTATAATATGATGTATTATTTACCCTGCTGGTTTTTGCACGAACATAATAAATTACATGTATGTGGCTGCGAACAAAAGATTTAATATTTGCAACTGAATATCAAATTTGTTCCAGGTGTGGTTTGATTATTTGAAGAAATAACTATTTTTGTTTTATTGTTTTATTCATGTTAGCTTTTTTTTTTTTAAAGAGTAGTGTTCAGACGTGGAACTGAGATTTTGTGTGTGTGAAAAAAAAGCTAACATGAATTTTCGGATTAAAAGACGATGCGATGTTGAAACAACTTATGAACAAAATACCTTATTTTTCTTCCTCAATATCTCTGTATAAAAATAAAATTAAAAATTTTAAGTAACCCCCGACACAAAAAAAAAACTCTAAAAAGTAAAAAAATAAAATTTTTTTCTCGGCCTTTTAACTTCATTAAAAGAACCTATTAATATTAATGTGTTGGTTGGCCCTTTAACTTTAATATAAGTACTTATTAATATTTTGATCCAAGCGTCATCGCGTTGGGGGACCCGCTAATATCTGTGGATAGTAATAATTTATTTCGTAGCGGTCCCCCAATGCGACGACGCGACGCTTGGATCAAAATATTAATAAGTACTTATATTAAAGTTAAAGGGCCAACCAACACATTAATAGGTTCTTTTAATGAAGTTAAAAGGCCGAGAGAAAAATTTTATTTTTTTACTTTTTAGTTTTTTTTTTTGTATCGGGGGTTACTTAAAATTTTTAATTTTATTTTTATTTTATTCTTTTTAAATTACTCGCGGACCCTAATTCCGATAGTCCAATAATTTTAAATAAAGTTATAAACTATAAAAAAAATAAAATATATATTTTTGTGAGCTTCGTTAGGTCCTAGGTACCAGTCATCACTCCACTTTCCTCATCAATCCTAGGGCATTGATCAGACAAAAAAATAATTTTCAAGTTTTTAGTTTTCATTTCGTTAGTTAATATTCATTCCTCATTCCCTTTCAATATAGAGTACATTATTCTAATAGTCAAGCCCTTTCATTGGATACCCATATTTAGGGAGTTGTGAAAAAAAAAAAGTTATTCGCCATTTTGTGGTGGCGGACATCTTGGATTTGAAATTTGTCATAGTGTATTGTATAGTATTTTACTACTCAAGCCCTTTTATTTGATACCTATATTGAGGGAGTTGTGAAAAAATATGTAATCCGTCATTTTGTGGCGGCGGCCATCTTGGACCGATTTCCATCAAACATAGCTAAGAACACTCCCAACTAATTCACCTTTCAAACAAAAAAAAACAAAATCAAAATCGGTTCATGCGTTCGGGAGCTACGATGCTACAGACAGACAGACACACAGACACGTCAAACTTATAACACCCCGTCGTTTTTGCGTCGGGGGTTAAAAAATTACCCAAGCTCTCACACGCAGTATTTTGAGCAGTATAGACTATAAATTTCGTATTATAAATTTAAAGAGATTTATAAAATTCTGTGTAAGCAAGCTACTTTATGATGGAGGAAGAGGAGCAAGTAACTTGATTATTAATTCGTCAATAGAAATGCTTACGCAGCTCCACTGACCTATAGATATTTATATGTCAGTGCTCAGTTCCCTTATTCGAAAAAGAAAAACACCTGTTCACATCGCAGCAACTGGGGAGAAGTTGTGACAGTTGTGGTTTATTATTTTTCCTGACTTGACAGGTTTTTTAGAAGTATCCAAAATATCCTTTAAATACTTCACAAATATATCCTTTAAATATTTCGGTGCAGGAATAACAATAATTGTGTGGTGAGTTTTTTAGTTGTAACAAGAACGGTTAGTGCTACTTTTGTGGGATTGATTTATATGTAGATACGAATTTTTTCGGCCCACCTAATCGCCGATTAAAAGGAAATTTTGATTCAATTAATCGTCACCAGCCAGCTTTCGATCGCTTCTCGGCTTCTAATGATCAAATTTTTTTCTTTTTTTCTTTTGAATTAAAGCTAAAGACCCCAAAACAGGAAGATATCAAAATAACAAAAAGAAAGTTCTTGAAAATTAACAATTCACGTAGCGGTATACGTTCAATTTTCAATCTTATATCAAAAATCGCCATTTTTCCGGCTTGAATTGATATCAATTTTTGTTTTTTTTACAAATTTAAGTTCGAAAGTTGTATTTGAAGTCTTCAGAAGATAATCATCTTATAAGGATTTGTTCCAAAAAATATAGTGATTCAACCTGTTAACTGAGGAATTAACTTTTGTTCGATTTGTTTCAAAATGGAGACTTTTTCTTCGCACCTAACGTAAGGGTTTTTCAATTATTGATTATATTATATTTATTTCGACAACATTGTTTCAGCATATAGCTACTCTAGGATTTAAATAAATAAGACGTAATGAGTTCAACATATTAGCTTTTTATGTATAGAAAAATCGATTCTGGATCCTGGTTTACCAAAAGTTTTTGCGTCAATAGAAATGCTTACGCAGCTCCACTGACATACATATAAATATTTATATGTCAGTGCTCAGGTCCCTTATTCGAAAAAGAAAAACACCTGTTCACATCGCAGCAACTGGGGAGAAGTTGTGACAGTTGTGGTTTATTATTTTTGCTGACTTGACAGGTTTTTTTAGAAGTATACAAAATATCCTTTAAATACTTCACAAATATATCCTTTAAATATTTCGGTGCAGGAATAACAATAATTGTGTGGTGAGTTTTTTAGTTATGTAACAAGAACGGTTAGTGCTACTTTTGTGGGATTGATTATATGTAGATACGAATTTTTTCGGCCCACCTAATCGCCGATTAAAAGGAAATTTTGATTCAATTAATCGTCACCAGCCAGCTTTCGATCGCTTCTCGGCTTCTAATGATCAAATTTTTTTCTTTTTTTCTTTTGAATTAAAGCTAAAGACCCCAAAACAGGAAGATATCAAAATAACAAAAAGAAAGTTCTTGAAAATTAACAATTCACGTAGCGGTATACGTTCAATTTTCAATCTTATATCAAAAATCGCCATTTTTTCGGCTTGAATTGATATCAATTTTTTGTTTTTTTTACAAATTTAAGTTCGAAAGTTGTATTTGAAGTCTTCAGAAGATAATCATCTTATAAGGATTTGTTCCAAAAAATATAGTGATTCAACCTGTTAACTGAGGAATTAACTTTTGTTCGTTTTGTTTCAAAATGGAGACTTTTTCTTCGCACCTAACGTAAGGGTTTTTCAATTATTGATTATATTATATTTATTTCGACAACATTGTTTCAGCATATAGCTACTCTAGGATTTAAATAAATAAGACGTAATGAGTTCAACATATTAGCTTTTTATGTATAGAAAAATCGATTCTGGATCCTAGTTTACCAAAAGTTTTTGCGTCAATAGAAATGCTTACGCAGCTCCACTGACATACATATAAATATTTATATGTCAGTGCTCAGGTCCCTTATTCGAAAAAGAAAAACACCTGTTCACATCGCAGCAACTGGGGAGAAGTTGTGACAGTTGTGGTTTATTATTTTTGCTGACTTGACAGGTTTTTTTAGAAGTATACAAAATATCCTTTAAACACTTCACAAATATATCCTTTAAATATTTCGGTGCAGGAATAACAATAATTGTGTGGTGAGTTTTTTAGTTATGTAACAAGAACGGTTAGTGCTACTTTTGTGGGATTGATTATATGTAGATACGAATTTTTTCGGCCCACCTAATCGCCGGTTAAAAGGAAATTTTGATTCAATTAATCGTCACCAGCCAGCTTTCGATCGCTTCTCGGCTTCTAATGATCAAATTTTTTTCTTTTTTTCTTTTGAATTAAAGCTAAAGACCCCAAAACAGGAAGATATCAAAATAACAAAAAGAAAGTTCTTGAAAATTAACAATTCATGTAGCGGTATACGTTCAATTTTCAATCTTATATCAAAAATCGCCATTTTTCCGGCTTGAATTGATATCAATTTTTTGTTTTTTTTACAAATTTAAGTTCGAAAGTTGTATTTGAAGTCTTCAGAAGATAATCATCTTATAAGGATTTGTTCCAAAAAATATAGTGATTCAACCTGTTAACTGAGGAATTAACTTTTGTTCGTTTTGTTTCAAAATGGAGACTTTTTCTTCGCACCTAACGTAAGGGTTTTTCAATTATTGATTATATTATATTTATTTCGACAACATTGTTTCAGCATATAGCTACTCTAGGATTTAAATAAATAAGACGTAATGAGTTCAACATATTAGCTTTTTATGTATAGAAAAATCGATTCTGGATCCTGGTTTACCAAAAGTTTTTGCGTCAATAGAAATGCTTACGCAGCTCCACTGACATACATATAAATATTTATATGTCAGTGCTTAGGTCCCTTATTCGAAAAAGAAAAACACCTGTTCACATCGCAGCAACTGGGGAGAAGTTGTGACAGTTGTGGTTTATTATTTTTCCTGACTTGACAGGTTTTTTTAGAAGTATACAAAATATCCTTTAAATACTTCACAAATATATCCTTTAAATATTTCGGTGCAGGAATAACAATAATTGTGTGGTGAGTTTTTTAGTTATGTAACAAGAACGGTTAGTGCTACTTTTGTGGGATTGATTATATGTAGATACGAATTTTTTCGGCCCACCTAATCGCCGGTTAAAAGGAAATTTTGATTCAATTAATCGTCACAAGCCAGCTTTCGACCGCTTCTCGGCTTCTAATGATCAAATTTTTTTCTTTTTTTCTTTTGATAAAGCTAAAGACCCCAAAACAGGAAGATATCAAAATAACAAAAAGAAAGTTCTTGAAAATTAACAATTCACGTAGCGGTATACGTTCAATTTTCAATCTTATATCAAAAATCGCCATTTTTCCGGCTTGAATTGATATCAATTTTTTGTTTTTTTTACAAATTTAAGTTCGAAAGTTGTATTTGAAGTCTTCAGAAGATAATCATCTTATAAGGATTTGTTCCAAAAAATATAGTGATTCAACCTGTTAACTGAGGAATTAACTTTTGTTCGTTTTGTTTCAAAATGGAGACTTTTTCTTCGCACCTAACGTAAGGGTTTTTCAATTATTGATTATATTATATTTATTTCGACAACATTGTTTCAGCATATAGCTACTCTAGGATTTAAATAAATAAGACGTAATGAGTTCAACATATTAGCTTTTTATGTATAGAAAAATCGATTCTGGATCCTGGTTTACCAAAAGTTTTTGCGTCAATAGAAATGCTTACGCAGCTCCACTGACATACATATAAATATTTATATGTCAGTGCTCAGATCCCTTATTCGAAAAAGAAAAACACCTGTTCACATCGCAGCAACTGGGGAGAAGTTGTGACAGTTGTGGTTTATTATTTTTCCTGACTTGACAGGTTTTTTTAGAAGTATACAAAATATCCTTTAAATACTTCACAAATATATCCTTTAAATATTTCGGTGCAGGAATAACAATAATTGTGTGGTGAGTTTTTTAGTTATGTAACAAGAACGGTTAGTGCTACTTTTGTGGGATTGATTATATGTAGATACGAATTTTTTCGGCCCACCTAATCGCCGATTAAAAGGAAATTTTGATTCAATTAATCGTCACCAGCCAGCTTTCGATCGCTTCTCGGCTTCTAATGATCAAATTTTTTTCTTTTTTTCTTTTGAATTAAAGCTAAAGACCCCAAAACAGGAAGATATCAAAATAACAAAAAGAAAGTTCTTGAAAATTAACAATTCACGTAGCGGTATACGTTCAATTTTCAATCTTATATCAAAAATCGCCATTTTTCCGGCTTGAATTGATATCAATTTTTGTTTTTTTTACAAATTTAAGTTCGAAAGTTGTATTTGAAGTCTTCAGAAGATAATCATCTTATAAGGATTTGTTCAAAAAAATATAGTGATTCAACCTGTTAACTGAGGAATTAACTTTTGTTCGTTTTGTTTCAAAATGGAGACTTTTTCTTCGCACCTAACGTAAGGGTTTTTCAATTATTGATTATATTATATTTATTTCGACAACATTGTTTCAGCATATAGCTACTCTAGGATTTAAATAAATAAGACGTAATGAGTTCAACATATTAGCTTTTTATGTATAGAAAAATCGATTCTGGATCCTGGTTTACCAAAAGTTTTTGCGTCAATAGAAATGCTTACGCAGCTCCACTGACATACATATAAATATTTATATGTCAGTGCTCAGGTCCCTTATTCGAAAAAGAAAAACACCTGTTCACATCGCAGCAACTGGGGAGAAGTTGTGACAGTTGTGGTTTATTATTTTTGCTGACTTGACAGGTTTTTTTAGAAGTATACAAAATATCCTTTAAATACTTCACAAATATATCCTTTAAATATTTCGGTGCAGGAATAACAATAATTGTGTGGTGAGTTTTTTAGTTATGTAACAAGAACGGTTAGTGCTACTTTTGTGGGATTGATTATATGTAGATACGAATTTTTTCGGCCCACCTAATCGCCGGTTAAAAGGAAATTTTGATTCAATTAATCGTCACCAGCCAGCTTTCGACCGCTTCTCGGCTTCTAATTATCAAAATTTTTTCTTTTTTTCTTTTGAATTAAAGCTAAAGACCCCAAAACAGGAAGATATCAAAATAACAAAAAGAAAGTTCTTGAAAATTAACAATTCACGTAGCGGTATACGTTCAATTTTCAATCTTATATCAAAAATCGCCATTTTTCCGGCTTGAATTGATATCAATTTTTTGTTTTTTTTACAAATTTAAGTTCGAAAGTTGTATTTGAAGTCTTCAGAAGATAATCATCTTATAAGGATTTGTTCCAAAAAATATAGTGATTCAACCTGTTAACTGAGGAATTAACTTTTGTTCGTTTTGTTTCAAAATGGAGACTTTTTCTTCGCACCTAACGTAAGGGTTTTTCAATTATTGATTATATTATATTTATTTCGACAACATTGTTTCAGCATATAGCTACTCTAGGATTTAAATAAATAAGACGTAATGAGTTCAACATATTAGCTTTTTATGTATAGAAAAATCGATTCTGGATCCTGGTTTACCAAAAGTTTTTGCGTCAATAGAAATGCTTACGCAGCTCCACTGACATACATATAAATATTTATATGTCAGTGCTTAGGTCCCTTATTCGAAAAAGAAAAACACCTGTTCACATCGCAGCAACTGGGGAGAAGTTGTGACAGTTGTGGTTTATTATTTTTCCTGACTTGTCAGGTTTTTTTAGAAGTATACAAAATATCCTTTAAATACTTCACAAATATATCCTTTAAATATTTCGGTGCAGGAATAACAATAATTGTGTGGTGAGTTTTTTAGTTATGTAACAAGAACGGTTAGTGCTACTTTTGTGGGATTGATTATATGTAGATACGAATTTTTTCGGCCCACCTAATCGCCGGTTAAAAGGAAATTTTGATTCAATTAATCGTCACCAGCCAGCTTTCGACCGCTTCTCGGCTTCTAATGATCAAATTTTTTTCTTTTTTTCTTTTGAATTAAAGCTAAAGACCCCAAAACAGGAAGATATCAAAATAACAAAAAGAAAGTTCTTGAAAATTAACAATTCACGTAGCGGTATACGTTCAATTTTCAATCTTATATCAAAAATCGCCATTTTTCCGGCTTGAATTGATATCAATTTTTTGTTTTTTTTACAAATTTAAGTTCGAAAGTTGTATTTGAAGTCTTCAGAAGATAATCATCTTATAAGGATTTGTTCCAAAAAATATAGTGATTCAACCTGTTAACTGAGGAATTAACTTTTGTTCGATTTGTTTCAAAATGGAGACTTTTTCTTCGCACCTAACGTAAGGGTTTTTCAACTATTGATTATATTATATTTATTTCGACAACAATGTTTCAGCATATAGCTACTCTAGGATTCAAATAAATAAGACGTAATGAGTTCAACATATTAGCTTTTTATGTATAGAAAAATCGATTCTGGATCCTGGTTTGCCAAAAGTTTTTGCGTCACTAGAAATGCTTACGCAGCTCCACTGACATACATATAAATATTTATATGTCAGTGCTCAGGTCCCTTATTCGAAAAAGAAAAACACCTGTTCACATCGCAGCAACTGGGGAGAAGTTGTGACAGTTGTGGTTTATTATTTTTCCTGACTTGACAGGTTTTTTTAGAAGTATACAAAATATCCTTTAAATACTTCACAAATATATCCTTTAAATATTTCGGTGCAGGAATAACAATAATTGTGTGGTGAGTTTTTTAGTTGTAACAAGAACGGTTAGTGCTACTTTTGTGGGATTGATTATATGTAGATACGAATTTTTTCGGCCCACCTAATCGCCGGTTAAAAGGAAATTTTGATTCAATTAATCGTCACCAGCCTGATTTCGACCGCTTCTCGGCTTCTAATTATCAAATTTTTTTCTTTTTTTCTTTTGAATTAAAGCTAAAGACCCCAAAACAGGAAGATATCAAAATAACAAAAAGAAAGTTCTTGAAAATTAACAATTCACGTAGCGGTATACGTTCAATTTTCAATCTTATATCAAAAATCGCCATTTTTCCGGCTTGAATTGATATCAATTTTTTGTTTTTTTTACAAATTTAAGTTCGAAAGTTGTATTTGAAGTCTTCAGAAGATAATCATCTTATAAGGATTTGTTCCAAAAAATATAGTGATTCAACCTGTTAACTGAGGAATTAACTTTTGTTCGATTTGTTTCAAAATGGAGACTTTTTCTTCGCACCTAACGTAAGGGTTTTTCAATTATTGATTATATTATATTTATTTCGACAACAATGTTTCAGCATATAGCTACTCTAGGATTTAAATAAATAAGACGTAATGAGTTCAACATATTAGCTTTTTATGTATAGAAAAATCGATTCTGGATCCTGGTTTACCTGGTATTTACCCGTATCGTCATTTTTATTTCGCGAATTTGCCCATTTTGGGCTAAAAGTTAAAAAATTTATCTGGTTCAAAATTAGAACTTTGAATGGATAAATATATCATTGCAATTTGATGCACTTTTCTCAAATTTTAAAACCTTCACATATGTATATTACCTACATAACGGATTTTTAGAATTCAATTCAATCCAAAAACACGGCTGATGTGTTTAAAATTTTCCATGACGTAAATTTTCAACATACCCGGTTAAGACGTTAAAAGATTAAATGATACAATTAAAATGGGAATGACCATAGGAAAAATAATAAATAATTTAATTTTTTCCAACAATGAATGTTTTTATTATTATTGAAAAAAATTATTAAAATACAAAAGAAACATTTTTACAGTATAAGAAAATAATTAGAATGAAATGAATACTTTTAGAGTAAAATTTCAAGTATCGTTGTCATAACCCATAAAATTTGTTTACTGTTATACATATTTCATATAGAAATCTTTATAAACACGAAAAACTAATAATTATTCAATACTCAACATATAGCAACAAAAAATTTAAAAATCCAAAATTATATTGCAAATACGCAAATGGATAAAACAGCACAATTTTTTCTTTCACTAAATGTAGGTACACACATACTTTCACAGTAGCTGAAATATAAAATTAATGATTTGGTTGTGTTCAGTAACTTCTCAAACGTCGGTAAGTAAATTGGGGCAGAGTTACAAGACCCATAACGAACAATAGCTAAAAATCGTCGTGAAGGAAAAAACGTTAGAATCACAAAGCCGTGTGTGACGCCGATTAAAATTCCCACTTCATGCTATATCATTTCGCAACGATGTAGGTAATGATTTTTTCAGCAATAACTATTGAAGTATGTAATATACATACATATCTAATGATTTTTTTTATTTATTTATTTTTTGTGTACTTTAAAATCGAAAAAATGCTATATCAAACCTACCTACTTAAGTACATTAATACCAGTCAAGATGACTAGAAGTTTTTAAAAGGTAAAAATGTAGTGCAATATCTTTATCTTTATTGGTCGTTTTGTTAATGTTCCTTTGGTTTAAATTAGTTTGATACGCCTGCTCTACTATATATGTATGAGCCTTTTGTATGAAAACCAAATAATAGGTCTGCAGAATTTTTCGCAATAATGCAATACGATGTATATGTACTAAAATGTAATACATTGCACGAGATATAAATTTCATTTTGAAAACACTAAAATAATGGCTAAGTATTATATGCTAATAAGCTATTAATATTTAAAACTTCATTTTAGTTTTAATATAAGTATAGGTACTTATAGGTTTTTGTTAAACGAATTTTAAAAATACTATTTGAAGGTATTTTCTGATATTGTACAAAAGTATACATATATGTATGAGTAACGATTACAAAGAATTCAATGAATTACCTGTTGTAATAAAAACTTTAGGAAATGTAAAAAAGTTTAAAATAGAAGAAGTGTGCTATATGTCAAAGGAAAATTTTTTTGATTAAAAAGTTTATTTATTTGTTAACTAAACTTATATTATAGCTATCAAAGCTAAATAAGTTCACTCTTTAATTAAAAAAAATTAAAAAAGTATATAATAATATTTTAGGGGCACTTTTCCCTTGAAGGATTAAGGCATTTGGTGTGAATTAGGTATATAAAATTATCCTCCTAGGTTCAATGATTTGTTTTAAAATACACATACCAATATTCTCTCATCATTGAATTTAAAAGAATAGTTATATTTGAAATGTTTGCAATGTTTTTTGGACTTTGAGCATCCTATAAGGCTTGGACGATGTAATCTACTTCCATGGGATCATTATAATACTCCCTCAAAGTTTATAAAATCTCCGCCCACAACCTCACTTCCAAAATCCTTCACCCACCATTATTCGTACTAACAAGCTCTCAGCCATCCGCAGCACACCACAAAATCTAAATTGAAGCCCAGCGAGGCAATACTCAGCTGCACTCCATTTTGTACCGAAGCAGAACGAGTATATACAATATACATAGAATATAAAGGCAACATCCATCCCTGGTCTTCCCCCATGGACCAGGGGAAAAGACCATTTTTATTAAATAGAAAGGTAAACGCATGCGTTTTATGTAATTTTTCCATAATTCGATAACATTTTCCACCTCCACAATTGTGGGAGCAACGTTTTTATGGAAACAAGACGGGGACGATTGCGGTCGGCCATTAGATAAATCAAGGGAAAAAGAAGTCCAAAAAGTTGGAGAGAGGGGATAAAAAGATAAGAACCCGGCAAAAATATATGTAGACAGAAGTTGCATTTATTTTCAAATATCATTTAATTATTTTTTATTATGTATGTGTATAAATTCAGTATAACAATACCGCGTAATTTTATTGGAATCTGAAGGACAATCAAATTATTACCTTATTTAATTTTAATAACTTGAGGGTATCTTCAAATTCATTATTCATTTAATTTTATTCGCATTAAATATAATAAAATTGTAACAAGAATGTATATCGAATAGAATTTTTAGCGACACTAATGCTAACAATTTCGGTACGGATTTTAAAACAACAAAATTTCCCAAAGAAAATAAATCTAAAGGAATAATATACCTATATAATTTCAAAAATTATTACAATTGAATGAATTAGTTTTCGGCACTAACAAAAGCAACGAATACTATTGTATGTACCTAGATATATACCATCTAAATTTTATAAATAAATAAATATGTATATAAAATTTCGCTACATATTTTATCTTGATAAACTTTTACAGCTGTTATACTTTGAGTAAATTACATTTGGCATTTTCAAAATTTTATTAATTTACCTCTGTAAAAGCGTAATCGGATCTGTAAATAAGATAATGTTAAAAAAATGGCGGACAGGTACGAGTAGAGTTCGCCCCTCCAAGGGTTTCGTAATAGCTCTATAATTTTGATTTAAATAAAAAGAAAATTCTACATAGCAGTAGAAATTTATAATATCTGGATTTATTCCTTCACTTGTGCCAAAAGACCTCCCTTCGTGCCAAAATTTAAGATTTTAGATAACCGTATCATTTTGATGATCAGCCAGTGAATGGAACTTTTAGTATGAAAATACACTTCAACAGCCCTTATCTTTTTATTGCGTTACACTAGAAACTTAAAGTTCTTACAGGACTATAAAGCTATAGACCATAGTATTACATATTTAATTTCAACTTGATACCTTAAGCCGTTTCTGAGAAAAGAGGTCTTGACACAAAACAGATAGAGAGACAACAACATGATCCCTCTGCTTAATCACAACAAGATATAAAATATAATAAATTATAATTTTTTATAAACCGGATCCAGGTTTAGCAGGAAATTTTGTACTGAACTGAAATTTATGAATACTTAAGTACCCATATCATACATGCGAAAATAAAATCAAATCGTTGTAAACTTATTGGATGGGCTAATAGGTAGACAATTTAAGTAAAAAATTCCATTCAATGAAAAATTTGCTATGTTATCACATCTTGGTTTTTAATCGAGGTATTGTATTATCATGTTGAATTTTATAAACAAAAACCTTTATATGGAGGTCTCCGAATTAAAATGTGTGAGAAACAAATCTTTAAATTTAAATAATTGAGTCTTAAAATGATTATGCTACGAATATTGTTAAAATACATTGGATAAATTATTGAAAAAGGCGCTTTCAAGAACATTTTGAGAATTTTCTTCTCGAAATGCTGTCCTTCAACCAAATATGTATAATAAAACTGAAGTCTGAACACAACATTTCAGACCAGGAATCGTTCTCATAAGCCTTAATCCCTGTTTTTAAAGTTCGGTGCCATCGTTCTATAAATCCTTTTGACTGAGAGTGGTAAGGAATAGTTCTATAATGTTTAAATTCTAAGAATGTAGAAAGTTTCCTGAAAAGAGTTGATTCAAATTGTCAACAGAACAGTTACTATAATTTTAGGAACGCCTTAACGAGAAATCCAATCTCAATAAAAGGCTTCAGCACAGATCTCAGCTAAAATGTTTGTCAAAGAGTTTGCCTCAGAGGCTATCGAGTAAAATAGTCGATTATTGGGAGACAATATTTAAAACCCTTCGAAGAAGGAAGAGCTCCAATTATGTCCATGTGAATAATTTAAATCTCCTTTGTATGAAATAAAGAATGAGCCGAAGGAGTTTTTAATGTGAAAAATTTTATTTTTCTGACATGACAGACTCCATGAATTAACATTCTTGTTCATTGATTATCAAAAATATTTGGAAGTATTCATTTTGCTGGTAGTTCAGATGCTAGGATGAACCAAGTTATGAAAAGACTTAAAAATTTAAAGACGATAAACCTCTGGAATGTAAGAACTGATACGTGAGCTTGAGTTTTCGCAGAAAATATTTGTTTGTCACTGAAGAATTTTTCAAGAAACTTTCCACGCTTTTGTTACTAAAAAAATGTTTCCAACATTAGTATACTAAACTGCATAGCCCAGGTATCCATATCTAACATATGCATGTACATATGTATTTATGATACAAGGTTAATTGATACAGGTTGCCAAATAGATATATTATTAAAATCTTTGGCAATTAGTATTCTACAGCGTTCCTTTAAAATATTCAAGGTCAAATTAACTACTGTACATGGATTCAGTTCGGCAAAAAATGAGAAGAAAATAATTCGAGCTGGCGCCTCCCAACTACTGATCTTTTCACAAAGATACAATGCTCCCCACTATGCAGGTTTTAGTGCTAAGAATTCATTCTAAATCACACTTTACATGATACAAATATTCCTTAAATTGTTTATAAAATACTTGCTTATGGAAATAAAAATATGTCCCCATTTAGGGAATTTCTTATTAATCTGAAAAAATATTGGCTCGAGTTCTAGTCTCGTTTTGATAAAAAGCATAGTTGTCCAAAATTGTGTAATTTTATAGAGGTATTCATTTTTCGATGTTATATGTATTTGGTTTTATATCGCATTACAAATTCTTATTACATTGTTCTTAAATACACATATGTACGTGCAACAAAAAAATACATGTGACACGTATTGTATCGGATGTAAAAATTAACAATAAGCAAAGCCTCTAGCTTTTGAATGTTACACGCTTGTGTAAAATGTTGTGCCTTCGAGTGCTGCGATATTTGATTGTAATTTACTCACGCATTTATCGTTCAAACTGAAAATCTATCGTGTAGTCAACTGACTGCTTTGCCATTTAACCAGCTGATGAAAATTTTACAAGGGTATAGTAATAGTTTGCTATAGGATGCTCACCCTTCACTGTAAGCAAATACTCTAAATTTGATATTTGTATAAAAATACACTGAAGAGTGAATACCGCTTATGTTTCCTAACCTTATGGTGGAAACAAAGTTTAGGTAAAAATTGCTTACTATGGAATTAAAATCTTATAAAAATATCACAGTTTCAAACAAAGTTTTCACTAAGTACATATGTATGTATGTACACATATTTGTAGGTATATGTAAAAATTGTATTTAAACATAAAACAAGATTAAAATGAGATCATCAAACTAATATATATAAGAGATTAAAAGGAGCACAGAAAATCAATGTCGAGTTTTTTTTAGTTATGTGGAAATATGTATTATTAAAAATGCTCCCTTTTACAAAGAATGCAAAATGGTTGACGTATCCATGCGTCTCTGTGCTCTGCCCCTGTTTTCACTGCATGTTCATAAAATTCCTTACTAATATGTGCCCACTTGGTTGAGTGAATTTTCCGTCCATTACACTCCAGCTGGCATCTTTTTTATTGGTCCAGCTTTCGAGAATCAACCAACATACAGTCGGCTTCATCCCATCCGAATTCGCTCCACATAAAGTGTATGTTTTCTGAGGGCATCCAATCCATACTGCCCAGAATTCAAGAACCATTCCACCCTCAGCTCTCTTCTGCGGCTCATAAAGCATCTTTGTGGAAAATATACGCTTTGCGGGAACGTTAACCAGAACTCATTCCGGGATAAAAATTCAAAATGTTGTGGAATTTTTCATTTTTTGACGATGAAAATATTCAGCCTGGTCCCCATCCCATCCCTCTGAAAACACAGCCCTTGTCGATTTTACTTCGTTCGGGTTTTTCGGACCTTTTTTCCTATTACTGCCCACAACGAGCAACCCGTGCAGACATTTCTGCGATACCCGCCGTACCTCGCTGCCCCGCGCTGCACATCCAAGTCGGTCTGGCTGTCTACGCTTTTCCCGAATGTAATATAATCACTGAGAGATGAAAATTTAATGTAATGGAAAAACTTTTCCTCTTTTCTTGCTTGATTCTTTTCTTTTTTGACTGCGTCGTTCGGCTGCTCGCTGGCTCGTCGTCAGGAGGTTTTCTAGAGATTGATTTATGTTAGCTGAAGAGCCCCCAGGGATGTGCAAGTTATGGAATTAATTCTGGCTTTGTTTTGCTGGCTTTTTATGATGTGCCCATTTTGATGTGGAACTTTTTAAAAGGAAAGAATTCTAATAAAACAAAATGGTTGCGAGCAATTCCCAAAGGAATCTCGTTTCCCTGCTTTAATGTAAGTGGTCTTGTTTGATTTCAGGGAAAATTGCACTCAGTACACAAAACAAAATTTTTTGTTTCCCTCATCTTTATGAAGAATTGTTTCAAATAAAATAATAAATAAATAACAAATTTTTTTAAAAACAAGCTTTTATCATATGAACTAAAAATAATAAAATAAGTTTTTTTTTCAGCCACCTGTATATGATGATAAGAAAAAGCTTGGGGCGCTCAGGTTTGAATGTTTAAGATGTAATCTTATATGTATTGTGATTAAATTTTAAGTTCTAAAATGCGCTATCCAGGAGCATATTATATCTTAAACATTCAAACCTGAGTGCCATGAGCTTTTACTTATCGTCATATACAGGCGGCTGAGAAAAAAATTGATTTTATTATTTTTAGTTCATATAATAAAAGCTTGTTTTTAAAATTTCCTTCTTATTTATTATTATTTTATATTATTTAGTCTATTACATTTCTTTTTAAACCTTTCAATATGGTACCCAAGTCAAATCTAGGATGTTGCGAAGGTTCTGTTTTCTATAATTTCTACTGTCGGCTACTAAGACGAGTGTTCACCGCAGCTATAGGATACAGCTGGTTGCATATGGGGAACGACCGAGAAGCACAGTTGTTAAGTCTCGCTTAAATTTAAGCAAATGAATAGTTCTGTCTCCTTTTTTAGTATAAAATCAAAACTTTTGTTAATACGTTTTATTCCCTTTAATCGTAACTGTGTTTCTATTATTAATTATCAGGAGTATGGAATCTCCGCTTCGCTTTACACCCAACAAAGTCTGTTCCCGATTCATCCGAGAGTTGCTCTGTTCCAGAATCAGTGCTTAGTCGTGATCCTTGCACTTTCTTAGTCTTCAACCTCGACAATTTGATGCCAAGTCCTTCAACCTCTGCCACCAATTCATCATTTTTATCTCTAAGATTGGCATTTTTAACCTGCAATGAAGTGATCTTTTCGATCAATTAAAGCACTTCTTCGGGTTTACTTCTCTCCTTTATCACAATCATCATTCCGCTGACGATCTTCCAATTGAATAATGTCAGTGTTAAGTTGTTATGTATTTTCAAATAGCTCAGTGGTTTGCTTTTGTAGTTAAATTTGTTCTTTTTCTAAACCACTGTTTTCATCTTGGAGGGATTGTATTTCGCCCTTACATTTGACCTCGTCATGTTCCAACGTTTAAATGGGGGACTCTAGACGGACATTAATTGCTGACCAGATTTCGCGATCGTTAGTAATTGTGATGTCAATTCCCTGACAACTTCTGCATGTCTCTGCTCTAACATACGAATTTCAGATTTAGTTGAGTCTTCTAAATTTGCATGGCGTTCATTTATTTCCTGTGCCAGCATAGCAGCTGTTCGGGTGGCTTCCTTGTTATCGGCATATAGCTTCCGATTTTCTTCCATAAGTTGCCTAAACGACTGTTGAAGAGGGGCTTTACGAAGAGCTAAAGCGACCTTAAGCAGAGAAATCTACGATTCTTCGTGAATACCTCGAAGCTCTTCCTTTAGGATTTTCGAAAGATGAGATATGTTGATTTCCTCATTGTCGAATCCTAAAGTTTAAAAGAAGTCTCTTTGCATCTGGTATATTTACGTTTTCCCACATTTCGAGAACACTTCGCATGGGAACAGTTTCAAACTGTGTGGGGATATCTAAAAATTCAACACTGCTCGCTAATTGAGCTTGGGTAGGTGGTGCCTTTGGCTTTTGCTCCTTTGCGTTGTCTCCTCTGTGAGCTGGCAAGGAAGCATATTTTTTTAGTTTGCTGCCACTGTTGGGCCGGCGCGGCGTCGTCTGACTATAGAAATTTCACTTTGAGAAGATGATCTCTGCACCCTTTGTGACATTGTTTGATTGACATTAGCGATTACGGAATTTTCTGTATCCGAATCTGAAGGAGATGAGTTTTTTACAAGAGATTGAGATCTGGATCATCAACCGTATTTCTTTGAACCCATTACAAGTTTTGGTGATATTTCACGGCCAGGAGAATCGGGAGCACCATGTAGAAAGGCATTTTCCGATATTACAAAACTTTTTTCTGGCTCCTTGCCCTCCATTTCAGTGCCTAGGAAATTTAGTAAGGCCTCCTTGAAGGCTTTGAAGGCATTATGTGTGGTCCGTGCGTTGTACCACCATGTATACCATGTTGTACTCCATGCGATCCTTGTGGCGGACCATACCTTGAGCACCGCAATGCTATTCTCGCATCAAGTTGGAAAACTTGCCACAATGCCCTTCTAGGTCACCGCCCCCTCAACCGAAGTGCATAACGATCCAACAGCCACCACGCCTTATATGCAAAAATAACGTGATATTTGTCCCAAAAGTTTTAAATGAGCCCGAAGTCATAAATAGATGCAAACAGGTGCAAATTCCTAAGGTGGTTGAAGTCCCAAAGTTGATTTGGCTCAATCAGTTGATCAAGGAGCCCAGAATTATTTACTATCCTTCGGTGGTGCCTGATCCATGTCTTGTATGTTGCCCGCGAACAATTTGCGAGCCACGAGAAGTGTGTCAGATGATACTCTGCCAACCGAAGCCCCAAATAATCGAAGACCACCTGAATATTGCTGCTATGCTGGTCTCATAACACATAACACTAAGGCCCAGTGTTCAGTGTCCTCCCTGCGTTACTCCACCCAGATTCCCGCCTTGCGAGTTTCGACCTTACGGAACGGGTGGGTGCCCGCCAAATCCACCTATTTGCCCTGACATTGACCTTTGCACACCTTGTGGTGGTCCCTGCAGTTACCCATGCTCTACAGGTGCTGCACCATGCAATTCTTATGTGGTCCTAGCGGTCCCTGCGGCCCGAGCGGATCTTAGTTATAGAAGTTCTTTCGCAAAATGGTGATCGTTCCAAAGAAAAAAATTCCTTTTTTGACGAAAATCTACTTAAATTGTTATTTTTTTCTAATTTACCAATCGTTAAAATCGACTGTACTTCAACAGATAATCTAATGAAGAAGGCACAGTTCAAATATCAAAATCGATTGGATGAAAACTCTTCGAGTTCTACTGCCTGCCGATTTCAAAAACTTGGTTTCGAGAAAATTTTCGAAATTTCTTATTCTTACACCTCGAGAGTCTCGCTAGAAAATTAATTTTCAGAACATTTCTGTTCTGAATGTTTTTCATGCTTGGACGTTATTAATTACGAACTAGGAATTTTTTGGCATTTAAACCAATAAAAAATGGAAAAAATTTTCCAGACAAATTAAACCCTTAAGCGGTTTTAAAGGAGTGTAGCTCTGAATTAGTTAATAAAAAATTTCATAAAGACTTAGTTCAAATTAAAAATAAAATATCTCCTTAACTTGAATCTCAAGGGAGAGGGCAAAATACCTAAATATCTCTTTCTTTTCAGAAGAATGGCATACAACAACGCCGAGCAGAATGTTATGAATATCATAAGAGACAGGGTCCCTCACAATTTAAGAGTAAGTATACATATATTAGCTGTGTTTTTTTCAACCGGGTCGGGTTCTAGTTCTCTGCTTGAACAGAGAAATACAACAACATAAAACCCAGAGATTTTTTGGGTTGTAGGTTTAAGAACTGAAGGATTAATTCGAAAATATTCCACCAGAGGCGCTGTAGACCTACTTTAATTTTTCGTTGTTGGTAGCATTGCCCCTTGGTGAACGTTTAGTTTGTTGGGACAGCGAAAAAAGGAAAACAATAAGTAAGGCATCACGTAAATATGTACATTTATCAAGATTTGTAAATTTGTGAAAAAGTACCTACCTACTTCAAATTGCCATGATATTTACCCATCCAAATAAATTTGTGGATTAAGTTTTTGACGCAAAGTGGGTATAAATTCAGGCAATTTGATTTTATTTTTGTGAAATAAAACATGTTTTATATGCATTACTCTTCATAAATTTCAAATTTTTTTACTTCAAAAAGACAGCCACACCAACCTTTAAGAAACAAAAATCCTTATCTGGGTTATAAACCTGCATCGTTTTTTTCATTTGACACGGGACCAGAGCCCGACCCGGTTGAAAAAAACACAGCTATTATGTATATATATTTTCAAATAGAGAAGCGATTTAATGAATTTTATAATATTTTCAGTTCCGGCCCCTGATTGTATTGTTTGATGACCACTGCCAGGTGTACCAGCTCCCTGGGTTGATGACGCTGTTTGAGGGGGACGTAAATGGCACTCCGTATCTTATCTCGATGTCCCCCATAGGGGGACTAAATGATAGTGTGACAGTGGTAATTGCCACAAGGAAGTTGTCAAATAACGTTTCACATTAAAAAATTAAAAAATCCTATTCCTTCTAGTTTTCTATTCTGGGGAAGGGTTGGGGGGATCCGTTTTTCAGGAAATTCCTATGTTGAGACTATATTTCCAAGCCTTAACAAAAATGGAACGAATTAAGAACTCCGATTCGAGTGAGAAAACAATTTTATTGCAATAAAATGAAACAATATAGTGGAACTCAAGAACTACAAAGACTTGTGTCTTCCTTTAAATTAGAAATTAATTTTCATATTATTGAACTCAAGTACTTCTTCATCTTTCCCGGCGATAACATTTAAGCTGCAATCTTCACCCCATCTTATACACTATATTGCTGGTCTGCATAGTTTTAAGTATTCGGTTGTGATTTTGGTGTTATAGATTTTAAAATTAAAACATTGAACATCCCTACTTCAGCCGCAGCTTCAGGGTTTTGGAATAAATTCCCTTGATTAACGTAATCATTTTTCGATTTTCGGCTGGTTCAGCAACTGATCTTTCGTTTATCTCAAAAGTTGGTTGATTTTCTTTATCTTAAATTAGGCCGTTGCTGTGACATGCTCACCAGATTTGTTGTTGTACAGCTATACTTCCTCTTCATATTGTCAATTGTTTAACTGATCAGCTCAAAATGAGGCATGTACTTTTGTAATTAACGATATATTTATTTGTTAGTAGAAATTAGATATAATAGATGCGAGTGTTTAATAAAGGACTAATCAAAAATATTATAAAATATTCTTTATTTGAAAACTTTATCCTATTTCACATACTTTAAGCTCTCACTATAGACATTGTCTTTTAAACCCGTATGGTATAGGGTAAGGTGTAAAGGAGTCCTACACCATAATGGGGGTCCCATTCAGTTATATGGGTAGATAGGGTCAACACAAACCACCAATAATAAAACAATTGTTTTGATTTAAAATAAAGTCACTCCCCAATCTAAAATGCATTATGTACATTATGTATGTATGTATTATCATATAAAGGGTTTTCCAATAGGAGCGCTCGATCTTTGACATTCTACTGTGGCAATACTAAAAATCTATCGTCAAATTTTTTTCCATATTTATTGTCAGTGTATTATATCATTTCATAACGGATAGATACACAATTACAAGACAACATTGAACATGTTATCGCTGAAATACCGCCTGAATTATGTGATAAAGTCATCGAAAATCGGGTCCGAAGAATCCATGGCGGTCATCTGAACGATGTTATTTTCCACACTTAGGTCCAATTTTTCAATCCACAGATATCCGTCGAATAAAATTGTCCCAATGCAATAATCAACATGGCTCTGATTTTAAATAGCTATCAGACGGATAAATTTATCTGCTCCTTAATGAAATATGATATTGCGAAATAATGGTATCTAGATTTTTGTTTAAGCTCTCTTTCTTCTTGGCCGATCAATAAAAGATCGATACATTTTTTGGGGTCAGTTGGGTTTTTATGACGTAGCGCGTACCATACCAAGATGGGTTCGAAAGAAGATAAAAAATATTTAATAGAAAAGGATAAATCAAAAAGTGAAATATCCAAAAATTATTCACCGGTGACTGTGAAAAGTGTATTCCCATTTGAAAACACAAAAAAAATCAGAAAATTCTAACATCCCATATAAAACCCTTCTGAATGAGAAAGGAGGTCATGAAAACAGTGCTTATAAGAAATAAAATAGTGAAGTGTCCTGAAAAGAAAACATTCGGTATAAGGGGTGCTTAATGAACAAAGAAAAAACCATATTATCCAGCCAAGTATATATTTTTTCCAGCGAAAAAACACATAATTTGTTTCTAGATTCGGATACTATACAATTCAGACAAACTACAATTGCTTTTTATGTATCTATAAATTATGTGCATTATTAAATTCAAAAAAATTTACCTCTTGAAACAAAACATTTAGAGACATAAATACTTACATTTTAAACTGAAATAAAATTTAATCTCATTTTTACAAAACTTCAAACCGTACTTCATTTTTACAAATATACATACCACATTCTGGAGGAGAACATAGCAAAAATAGGCTTAAACGGATAACATTTTCGAAATGTCTTACGTCAATTTTATCTACATTGGGCTCTATTGTATTTATACAATCCCTACAATATATTTTTTAAATATAGCAATTGAATGTTTATTTCAGTGTCACTGTAGTCGCTACCATCCTAAATCTCTTCCACATCTTTCCCCAACTTTAAATTTAATGTGGTTTATTCTACCAAACGAGAAATTTAACAGTAAAGTTTTTACAACTTCAAGTGTGGAAGGTTTATTTATTTTATAGAAATTAAACTCAGCCGCGAGTTTTAAGAAAAGGTGAAATTTTTTTAAAATTTTTATTGTGTAATAAGTGAAAAATATGTTATCACAAAAGATTGGTATGATGATGCGCAAGATCATCAAACACCCCCAGCATCAACATAATCATTTTCAAGTTTATCACCTTATTCTGAGGATGCCGAAGTGGATGGATGCCCAGTGGAATGGGGACATCTATGAATATTACTGCAGCCAGACTGATTGGGATAAATTCATATATGTATAAGTCAGCCCCATCACGTTATTTTTACTGCGCTGGGTATGGAGGGCCAATTAATATCCCGCTAGCAAACATTTCACGTAAAATATGAATGCTGAAAAATACAGTCACCCTTGCTGAAACACTAAATCTAAGACAAATCAATGAAAACACATTGCTAAGTCATACATACATACATATAAGAAAGAATATGTTATTAAGCGAAATATTTATTTCTTATACAGAAAAAGTACTCCCCTTAAAAACTACTCTCATAATTTAGAAAGGTGTGATAAATTTTGTGGATATTGCGCAGTCGAAATAAATGGTTTTGTTCACCAGATTAAACGAGATGAGTATAAGAATTTTGAATATAATGCAAATCAGAGGAATTTATTGAAATTAACGAAATCTAAATAAGAAATCAACAGAAACATTTAATTTGTGTAATAAGAATTAGACATATATTAAAATTAGCGTTTATGTGCTAAAATTAATTTGCGCCAAACAGCCTCATAAGAAAGATTATTAAAAAAAACACTTAAAAACGCATAGTTTTAACTAATGAATTTAAGAATTACAAATATATGTACTATACTGATTTTAAAATCATTATCCTGTTGGCAAATTTCAGAAACTTTCAAATACGCTGTGTTTTAAATAATGAATTAATATTATTTCTAATAATTATTTTTAATTGAATATTTGTAATGTTTGTTTTAGCAATATTGCGTTCCCAATTTTACTTTAATTATAAATTGAGACATGTCTAAATTTCCTTTTTGAATTCACACATACATAAATGTTTTTTATGTAGATACTATGAATAAACATAAGTATTCCTTTTATATGGTTTTTGCAAATACAAAAACAAAAACCAATACTTTTACATGTATGTAGTTATACTACACTTAACAATTAAAACGCATAAGTAAAGTAGGGTTTATACACCCTTCTGATAGCGGTGGACTATGGTTCACATCCACAGATTTTAAGAACGTGTGTGAAGTACTGGACATAAGCATTTTAGAAGTAAGTATTTAATTATGAAAAATATTATTTATAATACACCGAATGACGAAAATGTTATCAGCCTTATTCTGATATGTGATCAAGCACGAAAATTATATTTGCATCATACGTATTTACAGATCATATCTTAAAATATACATTGGAATATATATAGACCTATAGGACATGCAGGTAAAAATAATTGCTTTATGTAGAAAATTTAGAAACTGTGTTCTGATGGCCTAGAATTTTCAACCCATTATAGTCCGTGAGTAAAACGCTCATGGATTTGTTTTTCAGAAAATTAACAAAAACGCAACTAGATATAGTATAGACAAATAATAATAATTATGAACAGCTATAGCTTTATTTGGTGAAATAAGCATAGACCTTATTTCAAGTACCCTGTATATACACTGGACAGCAAATAAACCGGGCCACCCGCTACCTTGGAACTCTGATGCGATTTTCTCAAAAAGTATAAAACTTACAACCATAAAAGTTATACCTACAGAAAGTGCGTTTCATGACGATTAAAATGAATGGAAACTCATTGGGATTAATCAATTTATTAAGTGTTTATTAAGGATTTTACAAAGAAGAGTCGTTTTTCAGTCGTGTTAATCGTTAGTAATCATAACATGAAAAACAAAAATTAAAGCCAGAAACAAAGAAAAAATTTAAAAAAAGTTTTTGGTCAGTATTTAGTATTCCCTACCCTTGCTTGGATAACTGCCAGCATCCTCGTATTCATCGAGCTCACGAGCCTGACGATGAAATCTTAAGGAATTGCATTCCACTCCTCTTCAATTGCGATTCGGAGCTCTGGAAGCCTTGTTGGAGCAGGTACCCGGGCTCGAACCCGAAGTTTCAGCTCATCCCATAAGTGTTCTATCGGATTCAAGTCCGGCCTTCGAGCTGGCCAGTCCAGATGATCGTTATATCCAACTCACTGTTCTGCGAAATCGCCGCCTCAACGCAGTTCAAGTCCAACAAAGTCTCCGTAACGAACGCCAAGTGGTCATAAGTTCATATACCGTCAGAAGGAGACTGGCTGAACAGAACCTGGCTCCAAAAAGAGCTGCAACAGCCCCAACATTAACGGTAGCCCACCGTCTAGCACGACTTGAATTTGCTCGAGAACATACGGATTGGACGCATTACAAATCCTCCTCCATAAGCAACAGCTTCCTCGATGCAACACTGAGAATAACGTTCTCCAGGGCGACGATATACTCTCTGACGTCGATCACTTCCATGTAGACTTACCCTGGTCTCATCGGTGAAGAGTACATTACCCCACTGCTCTAGCGTCCAGTCCCTATGCTCTCGAGCAAACTCAAGTCGTGCTCGACGGTGGGCTACCGTTAATACTGGGGCTGTTGCAGCTCTTTTTGGAGCCAGATTCTGTTCAGCCAGTCTCCTTCTGACGGTATCTGAACTTATGACCACTTGGCGTTCATCACGCAGACTTTGTTGGACTTGAACTGCGTTGAGGCGGCGATTTCGCAGAACAGTGAGTTGGATATAACGATCATCTGCTGCTGATGTAGCCCTAGGTCTACCCGTACCTGGAAGGCGATCGAATGTTCCAGTCTCTAGGTATCGTCTATAAACTCGTTGCACCGAAGATCTGCTGATTCGAAGTCTTCGAGCGACTTCACGTTGCGCAATACCTGCTTGAAGTAGTGCTACAGCTTGAGCTGCTTCCTGAGGTGTCGTATCCATTATTGACTTAAAAAAGTAGCAAAAATGCATGCGTCCGATCAAACGATGGGCAAAAACTAAAGAAATAACAAAAAATATCCGACCACCCTCATTGTAGAACGAAAGAACGCTAATAGCGAACTCTAGACAAAACAGAGAAAACCGTTAGCATTGCGTTTGTTGCTAGGTTACAGTGTGAGTTGATGGTACTTTAGAATAAATTTATAGTCATTTTAATCGTCATGAAACGCACTTTCTGTAGGTATAACTTTGATGGTTGTAAGTTTTATACTTTTTGAGAAAATCGCATCAGAGTTCCAAGGTAGCGGGTGGCCCGGTTTATTTGCTGTCCAGTGTATATGTATATGTATGTATCCTGTTAAATGTATCATCTAGCATTTATGTATTAAAGTCC
The DNA here is from genome assembly GCA_933228815.1 of Machimus atricapillus. Taxonomy (NCBI): domain Eukaryota; kingdom Metazoa; phylum Arthropoda; class Insecta; order Diptera; family Asilidae; genus Machimus; species Machimus atricapillus. Next base: position 14,657,735 of record OW121785.1, read on the forward strand.
CAGTATTATAATAAAATAATATTTTTTCGTATCTTACAGAGGTCAAAAAATTGGAGGCAGAACATAAATCCTCAGATATGAAACATACCCCCAAAATATATGTATTGTTGTCATTAATAAAATTTAGCAAAACTAACCTCTGTATTTTTATCCCTCCAATCTCTAGCAAAATATAACTCCAGAAACGGATTTAGCTACATATTGAAAAGGTAAGAGTATAAATTATATAATGTTATTACTTATCTGTATATTCACATGCTGACGCTTATTAGTTTTCTCTAAATAGTCTACAACTGATTTAAACGTCTAGAAATTTCTAAAAATCATCATCCCCCAACTTTAAACACTGAAAAATTATTGGTTATCCTATAACTCCAATTCGTCGGAAACTTTTTGTTTTGCGAAACAAGCCTCTTTTACATAGTTGGACAAAAGGAGGAAAATCAGTGGAAAGGACACCTTTTTGAGGTTTAAATTTACGACTGCATTGATTTCCCTCCTGCTCGTCTGTCGAACCTAGAAAGTATGCTTCAGATTCAGAAGATTTAAAGTTCGCGAAACATTGAAGTGATCCTAAAAATGTTCACAATTGTGTATGTATGTATATTAAAATGATAGTTATAAATCTGTTTATACCAGCATCCCACTATGTAACAATATAGGAAATATATACAATAAACTCCTTTTTAATTAGCGTTAATTATGGAAAAATCAAATAAAACCTCGCGCGGCAAGGAGAAAAGGTTCTGCGTTCGGCTAACCCACCAAAAGCAATAATAGTGGTATTCATCGCTCTTCGTTGCACCGATTCACGCGCACCCGCCAATTCCCCCCTTGACCCCTGTATGAGCGAATCGCATAATCCACAAACGTTTCCATCTAATAAACGTTTGCGATACGTTTGAAAAGTGGAAAATTGCAATTAAACCGCAAAGTGGGAAACGTGAGCAAATAATTTCTAATTAGTTTCCATAGAAAATACCCGAAAATGCTCAAAAACTCGAGTGGTCCCTTTATGCAGGCGGAAAGCTAGGCGGCGGTATTTTGCTGCCTCTGACCCCCCCATCAAATTACAGCACAGCCCCCCCATCAGTCCAACGCACTCTCTGCGGCAGCGTCAGCCACCAGCCAGAACCAGTCATAAAACAATAAAATTCCAAATTCATTGCAAAATTATTAATTAAAACTGCACTCAGTGAAACGAAATAACGTGATGAGGATGCTCGTTCGCCCGTGCGATTTTATGTTACCTCTGTGGGGTGGATGGAAGCCGCTTCGAGTCGTTTGGCCGATAGGTGGCAAGCCAAACGAATGCATTCCACCAGTTTTATTCCTTCAAACTGGAAAACATTTTATTGAAATTCGGGCATTCATCGGTATTGCATAGCAAAAATTTTGTTGAGAATACAGGTTAAGCAAGAACACTAACATAAATGATACATAATAATGGACTTATAGTAGCCCTTTACAAAATTACTATGGGAAAATGGTGGATCTCTAACTTACCCTTACTTTGTATAAAAGAACAAGCAAACAATTTTTTTACTTTACATATATTAATGCTATTCCTATTACATTACATTTAACTAAACTTAAGCATTGAACCCATAAGTTTTACAAGTTATTGTAGTAAGTTCCAAATTTAAAGACATACTTAAATTTGTTTCAACAATAGCTTTCGTGGAATCCTTCCAAATATCATTTTTAATACTTCGAACTTCATAAAGAAAAACAGGGGCCCTTATAAGATCACTTATGCATCTATCACATCAAATTATCTCAGAAATTATTAACGATATCGACTTGAAATTCAGCACAGTTTTAGATCTTCTTTACCCCATTTAAGATCTACATATATTCTAGGCGAAAGAATTTTGAAAATATCTATTTTAATTTTAAAGGGAGAATAACATTATCAGGTTGGATATCATATAGGAAACGTAATTGATTGTTTACAGATTCAAAATCTAATTCTGGTCCCTATAGTGTTTGAGTTATGACCAAAATTGTGCAAAACTATAACATTCCCCCCTCTCTAACTCCAAAGCCCAAAATATGCCAGGCTGAAAAACTGAAATAATTCATGCTACTACACCATTTCTATAGAATTTTTTCTGTAGTAGATTACGATTTCACAAACAAAAATGTCATGTTTTCGAGAAAAATAATTTTGAAGAACATAAAATATCGTATTTTAGACATTTACTAAAATCCTAAAGTCCTTGAAACTTTCCGGGAAACTCTCTGAATTTCATTTTTTTCCATTAACAAATTTTTGAGGGGGTTTGGGCATACGAAAATTTGTTTTATTCCTCTCTCCACTGCTAAATAATAAAAAAATTGTCTCCACGGACTTTACAATACTCGCAGGGTGACATCGCGTTTCCTTTATGCTCGTTAAAAAATTCGTAATCCAAAAAACAAAATTGTGATAAATTTTGAACTAACTAACTCGTACATTTGAAAACGTATCCTAACAAAGATGGACCAATGAAAAGGTACTTTTGAAATACATATATACATATATATGTATATATTAAGAAAAGTGGGAATGAGAACAAAAAATTACTTACCCCATTGAGTGGAGTATCGTTGAAAAAAGAATTTAAAAAGGTTTCTTAAACTTTTTTGAAAATTAAGGCCCGTTTTTAATATATTCGACTCCAAAGTGGCCATTTTCTATTATGTTTGTGTCGGTTAAATATCACACTGATCAAAATTTCGAAAAAAATGTAGAATACTATATAGCACATAGACTGAAATTACATTTAAAAGTAGCACGACTTACTATGAGTCAAATACTTAGTTTACGAGATATAGCCGACCAAGTTATGCTTATACATATAATATGGATTCACACAACTGTTAAAACCAGCAAAACCAACTTTTACGCTACTCAGGCTTGAGACTCATCAGTCTCAGCTCTATAATTTCGTATGGTTACAAACAGTTGTGGTTGTGGTATAACTTACGCGTAATTCATATAGTTTGTATAGTAAAAGTTATACGGAACCCTACAATAAGCATGGCCCGACATGCTCTTGACCGTTATTTTTAGATCGCACGGAATGCCAAATTCTCGCCGATTAATCGGAAAAAGAAAAATATCATATGATAGAATTAATCAAATCAAATTCATTAATTTTTGCACTTATGTATTTAATTAATTATTACCATATCTTTCTTGTCATTATAGAACAAACAGCTGCGATTTAGAGTTAAACGAACTGGAGTAAAAAACTGACCCTGAACTTGCGTATAAAAATGTATGATGAATATGCTCAAAAGCCTTAAGATGTACACACTTAAATTATACTTTAGTATCTTCTACTTAAGCTGCATAAGTAAGTATGTAATGTAATATGTCTTCATATTATTTAGTTTGCAATTCTCATTATATAACATACTAATAGAAGTGAGGAACATGAGATAATTATGCTCATTATGTTCCTCATCAGGCCTAAAATCCAAAATGAATCCATCTGAAGTCTCTATTAAGGCAGGAATGTCTCGGAATTCAGCGAATACCTCAGGCATGACAACAACCTTCGTAAATTACTGTCAACTATTACATAAATTAACCAGAAGCACAGGAGAGCCCTAATCTTTCGGTGTGGGACAAAATTTAGCAGACCATCTCTTCACGAAAGGGTTAAGGGCCAATTTTGTGTGAACATTTATCCGAAGCGAGTGAACTAAAGCTTATCTTGGCCTGTCCCCCCCCCCCCCCCCCTCCCCCCCACATACAACTAATTCTAAATAAGCTCAATCTGCTGCACATAATAAATGAGGAGCCCATATTCCCCTTTCCGCAGCTCTTCCCTACTCCATTCAGGGCCGCATGGATAAAATTAAATGCTCCCAACTTCTTTGCCTCTAAATCTGGGGGGCGTTTGCTTATAGAAACTTTTTGGGCGGACATAAATATATAAATCGTGTGGCTGTTTATCCTGCATCAGCTTCTCTTACAGGCGGTCCTCCTCCTCGCCATACTCTGCAACTTTCTGTCTTGCTGGGATTAATTGAAATGCTTAAAATTCCAGAGCTCTTTTGAAAAACACAATTACCCTCCCCAAGCACCCTTTATCCTTCCCGCAATACTCCGTGACACAAGAAAAATCCCTCAGCGCAGTGTAGCAACATAAACAGGACCAACACCTTGCCCCTCACATTTTGGGCGACCCCCGAGGACTCGGTGGAACATTTAATAATGCCAGTCGGATGCCGGCAGCTTACCCCTTCGAGCTAATCCCTGTAAGTTTTGACTTTCCAACCCATTGGATGGGAGCGATCCCGCGCTAAATAGGGTTTGGATGGCGCTCCCAGAGGAAGCAAATTCCGACCAGCGGCAGGCGGCGGCCCCTAATTGCCCTCCCTGGTTCGCTATTGCTCCTATACCAGGGACTTTTTTCGTGAAGCGTACGTCCGTAGAGATTGTTTGGGTCAGGACTCAGGACGCTGCTTTTCGGGCATGCTGTTATTAGGGTGTCATTAGGGGTGTAATTTATCGTCTAATATCCTTTGATGACATGTTTTATTAGATTTTCCCTGTTTTGAAAAGTACATCAATTTGGGGTCCCCGATGTAGCTAAATTGATTTCTTTGCACAGCAATTGACGATCTCTCATATAGCATCCACTTAACGATTAGCTTCCACATAGGTTGCTGTTGCGTTTCTGAACATAATTAGCTCCAAGTTTTTAGTAAAACACATTTTTATGGATGAGAATTACTATATACTTATAGTGATTGTTGGGTACGTGTACCCGATAAAATTATGAATTTTGGTTTCACGGCGTTTCATTGTTGATGTGCAACTAAATAAAATTAAATAACAATTATAATTTGACAATTCATTATATATTTTTCGATTATTATATTACACTACAACTCATCAACTATCAGTCGTATAAAGCCTTCCAGAATTTGTAGCTTAATACTTCACTTATTACAATACATATTTGTAAATCGAGGTAAAAACAATATTTCCTAATAATTAAAAAGTTATTTCCAAAAATAATAATAAATAGGAAATATGTATTATGCAAGCATGAAATTTCCTTTAAATCCAAAGCAAAGGAACAAAAGTGTACGTACTACGTAGGCAGATATAATGCTATCCATGTAACCACATACATTATTTTCTATTATATCTTCTACACAAAGTTCAAGTTTATGCTGTATTTTATATGGGAAAAATAGCATATTGCTAATCAATCCAAAAGCAAATGAATCTCTAGCAATTATATAAAATATGCATTTATATTTGATCGAGTTTGAAACATATGTAATTCAAAATGAAAAAAATGGAATGCAATAAGAAAAAAAGCTTCAATGTTAATATGGGATGTTCGACAACTCAGAAATATAAAATTCTTAAACGACTTATAAAAGACTAGATAAAATGACAGTCATTTTGTCAATTGTAACACCTGCTGAATAATGCTGAATAAACTTGTTGGGGATGCCCACAGTGAATTTAGTAGATTTTGATTGAAGATTCTCTTGAAATCTCAAGATTTCAAAATCGACTACTTGTATGGGAAATCCAATAGATTGTCATATGGATTTCGCGAAATCTCACAAAATCCCGTGATTTTGGGGAGATGGAAACATGGTATAAAGATAATTTCAATGTGAAGTTGGTAAATCTCTTCAATAACTGCGTTTTAAGCTGGGTATAGAGAGTATAGAATTTTTTCAGTTTAGTTTAATAGTTTGTTTTATGAACATCATATACAGGGCGTTTTGCTAAGGTCTGAACAGGGGTATACCAATGTCCTTTCTCAGAAAAAAAACCGCACTCGAATCCGACGGCGCGTTCCGAAATTATTCGTCTTCTATAGTTTAGCCCTACGGAGCAGATGCTCGATGTGACGTCACTTTCCAAATGAACTTCAATGCGGATAGTGGGTTTTGTTGTTGTATTAATTATTATAACACAAATAACTTCGGAACGCAAAAAGTTTCGATCTTCCCATACAAAAAATCGGCAGAATGAAGAGTCAAAATCAAATTTTGGGCTTTGAAATTGCCATTTTCGAAGTTTGACGCGGTCTCTCCCGCTTGTTTGATTGAATCGTGGGTGGTATCGTTGAAAAGCTAGAGCTCCTACAATAAGTTTTATGAAATTTCTAGGATATAACAGAAGTGTCTAAACAATTATCATTACCAAGCTATGTACGTGGAAACAATTATATTAGTTAAATAAAGTAAGTTAACAATCCTTGACAATATCGGATCCAGAAAAATTAGTCCTAAAAATACAGATAATTCGAAAGTAGCACTTCGGCATTTGCATCTTTTATTCTAAAGTATACTAATTTTGGATGTTGTCATTTCAAAAACATTTTAATTCGGAATACGTAACTCCATAAATGTCTAGACCCATTAGCACAAAAATATAAACATTTAATTTAGCCATCAATAATTACTGCAGACCTTTCAAACGGCGAATGCCATCTCATTCCCAGCTACATCTTTTCGTCGACCGCAACGAGGCACAAAAGTTCACCGGCAGTAAACCATCTAAAGTCAGACAATTTTCTCAAAAACTTTGTTAACGAGATAATTTAACCCTTCTCAATACAGCCGTCTCCATCCACAATTTCCAGTGCGCCCTCTCAAAAACCCTTATAGACTCGCCGACACGACATCCGGCCCTTTATCTACGAAATCAATTTTCTGGTAAGGAAAATTTCAAAAGGGAGGTTGAACTGATGAATGGAGGAGCTTCCTCATAGGCTGTTCATGGTGCTATAAGTTGGGCAATAAATTTGCGAATAGATGGGGCCACGGCGGCGGCGGTTCCACTAGATAATTTGCGTTAATCCTATAATTTTGCATTTTGTTCTCCATCAAGAGTGGAGATGAATGGAAACTCCTCCGGCATCTCCTTCGAATATAGATTTTCTAGTGAAATAAATCAGTTGATGTCACTCGGCAACTGATATTAAGCATGCGGTGTAAACATCCTTGGCAGCGGATCACTCCCACTTCTTTCTAGGACGTTGCATGCTTTGAACGGAGGAATCCACTTAAAGCAAAAGATAAAAAGCATTCCGTAATGCTCTCGGCCGATAAAAATTCCTTGCGTCTCCTCTATTCGTGATGAGGTGGGCTCGCTTAGACTGGCTAATAACACGCCTCCGATTAGGGAAGCGAATGCGTGGGCACCCTGTGTACGACAGCGAAATGCTGAAAAAAAAAATTCAAGAGCAAAAGGCGGCGTCTTTGATGTAGCCCTTAATTGACATTCTATCCAAAGAACCTTGGTATTTCCTTGATTATTAAATGGATAACGAACGATGATGCTTTCCTAAACTGCTATGAGCTTTATTTAAACTTTACAAGAAAATAACTTAAAGAGTTCACAAAATTAAATTTAAAAAACAACAACTTGAATATCGTAAAAAATGAAAGAATTTTTCCAACAATCCTACTATTAGAAAAGAGCCGGTATAAATAAACATATGAAAAAAATAAATAAATTATGTACATTATGTATGTATAATAGGGATCATTCAAGAATTTTCTACTGTCCTTCCATTTATTCTTTTGAATCCATTATCTAAGCAATTTTTTCTCAGATAAGAAATAAAAATCATATCAAATTGTGCAAACTAGTTTTAAAAAAATTATTTGAAAGATGTAAACTTATTTATACGTACATATGTATACTGATTAGTACAGGGTGATTTTCCTTATAATTGCGCACTGTCCTTTTTCTATGATGAAGGGGGACAAACTACAATTTTTTAAACGGAGAAAATATATAACTAGGTAAGTATAACGAAAGGTTTATTATTTGTATTTTATATCAATATTGAACTAAACTGAAGTTACTAATTCTGTTCGCAACTGTTTAATTGGGTTATCGTTATCTCATATTTATAGAGCCTTCAAAACAAAAATGTCCCTTGCATGGCACCCCTCCACCAGTGATTCTAAATTCTAGAGGTATGTATGTACCCCCTTAAGTAAATAATTCCTATAACGACACTATCATTTTATTTATTTATTATCTTGCAGTTTGTAAATAATAGTACAAAATCGGAGATACTTTGAAATAGAGTGTATAAGTAAGCAAATATACATATTATACTTTAAGTATGTTATAAGAAATATAAGTATGGATGTCCACATATATTTTAGACTAGCGAACAACCGTTGACCAGGAGACCGTAGTGGCATACCCCTGTTCAGACCTTATCAAAACACCCTGTATAGATTTTTTGAGAAAATTATAAAATGTAATTGAAAATCAATTAAGAGCTTAAAAATTGCTTTCTAATTCAATTATATGCATTTCTATTTGTGTTATTCTTATTAATCCCAAAAGTATCCAATTATAATTATCTGTCTTTAATTGTAAAAAGAGGTCGTTGGGCCAACTTTGCTGTAATATTGAAAATTACGTCTATTTCACTAAGTTCTATGGAGCTTTCAAATCGAAATCGACGGAAAACATTAATAATAAACACTTTCATCACGAGGTTCGCATACCGCCAACCTGCAAATAAAATATGTTTTATAAAAATAATAGAGGATATAAATTTATACATATCTACCTATGCAATTTCGCAAACCTTTACTGAAAGGATTGTATACGTAAGGATGTCTTTCACACATTTCGTCCTGCAAAAATCTGTAAGGATTGAAGTTCATCGCATCCGCACCCCAATACTTTGGATCTCTATGCATTGAATATATATCCAGGACTATGTTTGTCCCTTTAGGAAGAACAACATCATCAAATAATAGAAAATCAGCGTTTGTTACTCTGGCTTGCAATGGTAGCACTGGTAACAAACGAAGCGTTTCCTTGATAACTATGTCGATCAAAGGAGTATCTTTAATGTTTTCGAAAGTCAGCTCTGCATTTTTATCAGGGAACCTTTCTTTGATTTCCTCGTATAATTTCTCTTGCCATTCTGGGTGCAAAGCCAATAAAGTGATAATGTGAAAAAGAGCTTTAGATGTTGTTTCGTATGACTAATATAAAATAAACATCTCAAAACAAACGTATTGTATGTAGTAGAAATTGAACTAATACTTACAGCAACAACAAGATGATTGCCTTCATTAATTACCTCGAACATAGAAAACAATCCTTTTCTACTCAACTTTACTGCATCACTGATAAAATTACATTCAGAAGAATTTAACAACTCCACCTCAACCTCCGGAATAAATTTAGAGCTTGCTTTAGCACACTTAAATTTAATAAGCATTCCATAAGTAGAAATTCCTGACCAACATATTTACATACCTCTTTCGAAAATTCTGTTACATTTTTTATAGCCTCCTTGAATTTTTTATAATAATCACTATCAATCATCTTGATGATAACGAAGTATTTATAAAGTGGATTGAGAATCATCTTCGCAAATTGTTCTATCAATCTGTAAATGTATTTAGCATTTTAAGACTAATTTTTATGTTATGATTGGCCGACTTACATGTTGTATGATGTTACAATTTGATTGCCTTCGCCATATTGCACGTTGCATTTTTGCCCCATGATGGTCTCTTTAAGAAAACATTTATTCATTCCCGAATGCAATATGCAGAAAGAAATATCACGTCATTACCACTAGTAATACTAAATGTGAACTTCTGCAAATTTTCCTCAATATCAACGGGTTGTTCTAGTTGCGAAATATGTTTTAGTTGTTGGCAAAACTCTTTGGATTTTATGTTAAACACTGAAAAGAAGTTATATAATTGCCCAGTTTTAAATGATGTATTTAAGAGTTTTCTATGGGAACTCCATTCAGGATCTAAAAAAAATAAACAACATTATACTCGTACTTGTTTTTTTATGTCTTATAATTAGTGTACCTACTCTTGCTAGTCAGAAGGCCACTTCCAATAAATCGCGATATGTAATCATATACATAACTTTTATTAATGCATTCAGGGGCATTTAGTATGCGTTCCATGTTTACAGGATTAGATATATAAAGAAAACAAATTGGTCCGAGCCATGCAGTAAAAAGTGAATTATATTCTTTCCTTACTTTTGATGCATACATTAATAAATCTGTAAAATAATATAGTTTTTACTATACTTGCAGTAGCTTTTTTCGTAATTTGAATAAATATTTGTTTTATTGGAATAATGATGAAATTTTTAGCTAATAGACAATAGATACTAACACTTGCGTACAAAATGATTTTTTGGGAATTTAAAGGGCACTAAATTCAAATTTTGAGTCCGATTCAAAAAATTCAAAATGGCAAATAGCCGGTCTCTCAACTTTAAAGCTCATTAAAATTTCGTAAAAATAAGTAAATGAGGGCTTGTCGGACAGTCAGCTTAACTATTCTAAGACAGGCCATTTTTCTTTGTAAAATCAATCTCGAAATGAATCGTAAAAGAATTATTTTAAGCTAACAAGTTCTTTAACGTTATCGCAAAAGAATCGAAAACTGCGGGCCGAGCTATTTTCGGACTTTCACTGGTGAATCCGTTAATGAGTGTTTACTAAATCATAAAACTCTCTGAAAAAAACGAAATAAATTCTTACAGGTATACTCGCAAAAACTTGATCGTAAATGAATTTCTTACGATCGAAAATTTAACTCACTAAAGATTAAGTTTTCGCAAGTACATACATAGGAAGTTTACATTTTTCTGAAAAATTTCACGACAATTAAGAATCTTTCATTAAAAATTGTTTTCCGATGTTTCTAATACTTTGAACTTGTTCATTCTTTTTTGATTTAAGTATTTGATATTAAAATTTTTTTTGGGTGCATCGTTCCCGCTGAGTCGGAAGAAAAAATTCGCTACTTACTTTAGATGTAATAAAGAAAACTCACATACAATAGATACAATATTTGTCCTTGCGTTCGTAAATGTAAACAAAAATGAACGAACAAATTATGCTTTATAACATTATAACTTACTTTCAGGGGACAGTAGTTCAATATTTCCTAAGAATGGGAATCCGATTGGTCCTCTTATTTTCCAGGCGAGCCAATAAAATTTTCGCTGTACACTTAGATATAGCACCAAAAGCAAAACAACAAGTGAATAGAACACAATCATTGCGTATATCGAGCAATTCAATCAAATCAAAATAAATCTTATTGATCTCTCCGAACAGTTCTTATTTACACTTAATAAATATGCAACCGTGATACTGTTCTTATATATACTTCCTCATTCAGATGCATTTCCACTACTAAATTTAGAGAAAGTTGCCAGTTTACAAGTCGTCTCGAAGATCAAGATCAAAATATTAACACAACCGTTAAGAGATCTACGTATAACCTTGAATTGTCATAAGACGATTGGATGCCATCAACTTTTCTAAAAGATTCGGTAATGAAAGTTGCATGGTTTTAACTAAGTACGAAAACAAAACCAAGTTGAAAAAAATATGAGAACGTGTAAAACACAAAAGAATATCGACAAATAAATATCACAACATATAGTTTAATATCCTTTAATCTCAATCTTAACGAAATGGGTTCAAGTGAAAAATAGGAGAGCGGTGACCACACGAGGAAAATAATTAAGGATTGTTTTAATCAAAAACTGTTCGAACGATTGTAGCTGTTTTAACATGATCTCCTTGGATTGCTAAAATGATGATGACAATGTTCTTAATATGTGATAAAGAAGTACAACAATACGCGAACGTTGAGTTAAATTTAACAGTTCAACATTTATTTATAAAGTTAAGGAAAACGCCACTATAGGCGACAAAAACACCGTAATTTTACATTGCATATATGTATCTCTCTCTTTCGGAACTTGTTAATAAATATAAGTATAAATCTGGTTATAATTTAATTTAATGTATCTGTGAAAAATTTATAACGAGACGAATACTATTTAATTTAGCTATATGTCACCAAAATGGATGTGATTAAAATTGAAAACAGTTGGCCTAAGGAACCCAAGAATTTTATCTTTTCTCTTATCAACGACTTACAATGTAATATCCCATTATCGAAATTTATATCTTGTTTTATTTACAAGCCAATATTATTATTATTTAAATTTCAATTCATTATTTCTTTTTTTACTTTTTGCGAAATGAGGGCTTTTCTGATCATTTTCCTGTAATTTCCACGAAAAGTGAAATTATTTTCACTAAAGAATATCATGGATTGATTTTTTAGCAATTTTTATAGCTATATTAACACACAAAATGACTAACAACCACTCTTACAACTTCTGGAAAATTGTATTTAGCGGTATTTGAAAAGAGCTTAAATAACATTTTCCATTCCATCAAAATATCCTCAATAGGTTTTAATAATATAGGTTTTAAAAATATTTAAATAGAGACAAAAATGCCAATTTGCGCAATCAAGTAAAATTGCCATAGTAACAACGAAACTTTCAAATGATTTTAGGAATTAAAATATTATTAAAAATAGACACATTGTTTTTAAAAAACTGAAATTTACGTTAAAGATATTTGATATATCTTCTACTTACACTGATAACGATTCCATTAAGATAATGAATTGAGGTAGAGTAAAATTATTTAGAATGTCGAGGATGTCTCGTACGTGAAGGCTGATTTCCACCAACGGAAATTAGAATTATACATATTTTCAGTATTTGTCAGTTTTTCGTGGATGATTGCTAATATTTCTAATTAATTTTAGTTATATTTTTAAATTAACTTCAACGTACAGTATTGTGAATATTTCAGGACCATTCCAATTCTTCGGAAACCTTTAGTTTTCCGTATCATGCCTTTTTAAGTTGGACAGAGCGGGAAAAATCAATGGAAAATGATACTTTTGAGATTTAAAGTAAGCCCTATGTAAATTGATTTACCTGCTCTTAAGAAAGTCTACCTACATACTTCAGAAAATTAAGAGTTCCAGAAAAATTGAAGTGATCCTAAAAATCTTTTCAGAGTACTCTATATACAGTGACGGAAGAAATAATAGGTACGTGAAAAATAAACTAACAAATTTATAACAACTCGTCCATTGAAGGGATTGCCAGATCAAATTTTTAATGTTTTAGCTTTTGTATCTATTATTTTCTCCACCACTGTATGCACGTATAGTACATTAAGGGCGTATGCCAACTCAACTTTTCAAAATTCAATTGTGAGTTGCATAATTTCTCATGAGGAAAAACTTTTGTGGACAATTTTTCATTGTTTCAGTTATGATTCTATTCTTGAAATTTGCATTTTCGAATCAACTGGCTTCAGCATTTTCGTATAGTTTTTTAACTACCAAACGCGGCTTTGATTTGCATTATCTAGTACAACAGAAACAATAGCTGCAACTTTGTTTTCCATCACAGCTAATTCCAAAACAGCTAATTATCACACTAGTAAAAAGTGACTTGTAATCATAATAATTACGAAAAACTGAACTTTCGAACATGCGCTACGCTGCCATTTGAAACAGGGCCCGCGCTGGCGCACAACTTGACGCTGTATTGGAAATGCCGCTAAACTCAATATAAAAATTAAAGAAGCTTTAAATAATTAAGAAAAAAAATTTGTAATGAATACGCAAAATGCTATCTTTTGTTTCATTGATATTCCGTCAGGGCACTCTGTGCTGCCATTTCTCAATTTCACCACACCGCACAGTGACCACTCTCTTCTCACCAGAGTCTCTCGTAGAACGGCATAGATCAGCGAAAATTTTGCTGTCAAATTATTTATCCGTCATCTTTGGTTTTTTTGTTGTCCGACAGCTGTTCTGAGGTTCCGTGCAATCTTTATTGATTGTTCGACTCCAGACGGTTTTCAGTGTGTTTTCACCCATTTTAATCATTTTCGGGGTGATAAAAAATGTACATTAAGATCAACTTTTACCACAGTACGTGCTTCGGGGCCCAAAAAACTTAAAGACAATTAACAAAATGTTGGAGTCAAAATTTTCTCCCATCGAAGCGAATGTCGCTCGGGTACCGTTTGCAGGCTTTTTATTTGTAATGTAATATACACATTTATCTTCATTCGGATATAGCAATTATTCGATAATAATTGTAAATTTATCGTAAATTAACAAAAATTACTAGTTTGTGAAAAAGTTGTAGAGCTGTGAGTGATTAAAACACGAAAATAGAGCATACGAAGTCGCTTGCTATCCAAAATGTCGAGTCGCAATCGAACTATTTTGAACGTCAATTTGGACGCTGCGATGGCCAATGATCCCCTGCGGGAGCTCTTCGAGGCGTGCAAAACAGGTGATATCGCCAAAGTGAAAAAGTTAATAACTCCCCAAACTGTTAACGCTCGGGATACAGCAGGGAGGAAGTCGACACCTTTGCACTTTGCTGCAGGTAAGTCGAGCAAACGAGATTCTTTTGCAAGGGCGTGAACGGCCAGGAAATGCAAACCTTGGCTTTAGTTGCTCATTTCAAAAATAGCAGATGTGATGTAAATAAACATTAGCCAGTGTCGAAAGTCGTGTTGCAAGCAAATTATTTTGGATTTTTTTTTGCTGTCGAGGCGACGGCAATAAACCAAATACCTCGCAGAATTGGGCAATTAGCAACCTTCAAAGTGGAAACTACTGCTGAAATAATGCAAATTTTTTCCTTGTTTAATATGTAATCTAAGGTTTTTGACGACGTAAACATTAAGGAAGCAATAAGATCCCTACCAAAATTAACTTCATTCTAGATATGTATAGTGTACATATACATGTATCTAGGAACCAAAGCAATATTTGGTAATTAACAAATATTCAAGTTAAGGACATCATTGACGACTTAACTAACTTACGTTGAATTTGTCTTTCGTAAAATATGGACAAACTATGAGCGAAATATATGTAGAATTTGATACGTATTCAATTTATAACCTTATCTGACACACTTATCCACAATCATATAAGTAGCTGGCACACTAAGCTGTCTGGTACCCCAGCCACTAAAATACTTACTATGACTAAGCTATTACTTAATTATTTCATTTTGAAAAAAAACAGTGTTCTATAAGTATCATACATTTTTTAATTGTGAATAAAATAAAAAAAAATTAAAAATTATATTAGGTAAGGACCTATGTGAATTGTAACTTATGTAAATTCGAACGATGACTAATTCTTTCCCTACCTGCTTCTCGGCCTTCCAACGACTAAATTGAACTGCACAAATTACTTTCCCAAGCTATTTTACATTATGATTCATTCTAACATGGAATTCAAAATCATACTAGCTCTTTCCATTTTAATTTTACTATTTTCAATATTCACGCCACTAATTAAGTTTATTTTGGTTGGAAAAATAATAACGTTTATCAATTGCATTATATACATATATAAGTATGTATGTATGTATGTATGTATGTATGTTATTCCGTGAAAATTTGGTAATTTGAGTTTACCAAGTTATAATTAAATCAAATTAATTTTTATTATGTTATTGTTTTCACGATGCAATTAAAGTTCATAACCCTCTCTTATTTGTCATTTAATTTTAAGAATTATTTTATACAAAAAGTTTGAAAAACAAAACACAATACTTAAAACTTCACTTCTATAACATAAAGCCATACCAAAAATGCTTCTTCAAAGATTTACATGCATATGTTCATATATCAATAAAATATTTCTCTTTATTCCCTATTTCACTATTTTATTATAATTTACAACACAAAAACTAAATTTATTTTTTACAATGAATTTAGTTCTTGTGTTATAAATTATAATAAAATAGAGACATTGCCATTAAATAATTATTTTTGATAAGCGAAATACAGAAGCTTTAATGCTATATTTTTGTTCGAGATATTAATAAGCCATAATGTTACAAAAACTTAATGTGGAACAGCGAAAACGATTAATGTGATTTACGGAAAAGGGGCACATCAACAGCAAATCCTTTAATTTATGCTCCACACACAACCCTCGATAATAATATTTCCAACGATTTAAACAATTTAAACAATTTTTAATTTTCCATAATCTACTGCTTGATCACAGTTGAAAAAAAACTAGAATTAAGAAACATTTTATGATGTCTTCCTCGCAAAAAGTTCCAAATTTAGTTGATCTCACAATATTTGAAGTGTCAGGAAAACATTTCCTGGTTGCTTTCATCACCTCTGAATGGAGGAAATTTAAATAAATTTAGGGAAACAAAGGGAAAATTAAACAAATATGTAGTATATATTTTTTAATTTAACCTGCTCAAAATACAAGCATTTTTTTGCGTAAATAATAAAAGGTAATTTTAGCTTTATCCGATAAATATTGTAAGTGCATCAATAAGAAAACTAAAATCGTGTCTGGCAAGTTTCGGGTATATTAAGAGTCCTCTCGCTCGGAGTACTCTGGATGAATTTCAATGAAAGGCAAAGGCGGAAAGCGGCACAGAAAGGCCAAACTAAATCACAGCTTTGGTGACCGATTTTTAATAAGCTTCCAAGCACCTGTATACCCGGCAAGCAATTGTAATGCAAGTAAGTGAGGTGCCCAGGTAGACGCTAGAGAGCTAGTCGACCAAGGGTTACAAAATAATCACAGCAAAGTGTGCACGAGAAACTCTGGAGATTCGAGGCGTGAATAAAACCAGGTTAGAAATTTTCAGCATAATACTGATTAATCATAGTCGTCTGCGGCTTTTGTTGTTGCTGGTTACTGTACGATTATATGCACTTTAGGGGACTAATTAGAAACAGGCGCTGAAAATTGTACTTTCGTTTTCATTTGAGTTGAGCATAGGTCTGAGTCTGACTGCCTACTCGAGTTGTGTAAAAAATTATCGGATGAATACTACTCTCGGTTGGGCACATTTTGGAACGAACGGCTACAGTTGCATAAGCTCCTCTGATTACTCAATTGGGCAATGAAAGGAGTTTTATGCTTGGTGGGTTCAGTTCCGTTTTCTTACGGAACTAGCAAACACTATTCATCATCCGAGCTACTTATTATTTGAAATATAAAAGTTCTCAGGCATGTAACTAACATATTTCTTTATACATGATAATTACCCTTTATTATTTAGTGCTGTCGTTCTTTCTATCGATGTCATATTTCTATCGATTAAAAGATTTTTTTAATTTAAATTCAAAATTTAAATTGTTCTCGATATTCGAAATTAGCGATATTGGAAAATCCCAATTAGTCTCCGGTTAGTAATTTTAAACTTAGCTGAAACTTAATTCAATCCTTGCTAATTGGTCCATTTTGTAATTTCGCTTAATACAAGTTACAATTATGCTATAATTAATGATTTATATTAAACTAAAGTAAAGAAGAAACAAACCAGAGAAATGAAGGAAAAAGTGATAGAAAGTAACCTAAAATTCTGACTAGCTAAAAACTACAACGAAGAGATATGAAGAGGTAAAGGATAAGGTAAAAAGAATGTCAACATTGGAATCGAATGCAGCAGACTTATTGGACTTTCCTTAACATTTTAGTGAAGGGTTCGAAGTGCTACGACTTTCAAGGTAAAATGTGGGAAAAGATCTGACACTGCAAGGCAATCAATGATACTAGTTATGAAGACAATATCCACGATACTAAAAGTTAATTAACTTCAGACGACTTTCGTAAGGAGGAAGGCTGAAGTTTCCATCCTAACAGAAGTCACGTAAAGCAAAGCGTATAGATCTACATTAAATTTATTCAATCCTGTTAATGGGCATAGGTTGGCAGGGTAACCAAACCTGAGAAGCATAACATACTCAGTACCGCCCTAACAAAGAAGAGTAGAATGTAGAATGAGTTAATGACCTACGGCTTAGAGAATTCCTTAGAACAACGTTTAATAAAGCTAAGAGCAAAATTGGTGCTACTCATGGTATGACCATTATGATATATACACACATATGTACATATTTGTACAAAATATCACATGTCTTTCAAATCGATTAAGGGGCTTGGAAGTTATGACGATACATTCAGCAAAACATACGTTTTATTATTATCTATGCCATGCTCACGACTTTTCGTACACGTTTCGAAATCAAAGCTAAATGTTACTTCAAGTTCAGTCAGTATGTTTATCGAAAAACTCCATCACAATTGGATCAGTAGTTTTTGCGGGACACATGCACAAACAGATTAAAGTGATCTTAAAGCTTGATTTTTGTTTTTTGTAATATCATTCAATTGTTAAAATCAAGTTTTATGTATTATATTTACCCTAATAAAATATGTATATGTAAAGTTTCACGAAAAATCAGATCAAACTTTAAAAGTATATAACAAATCGTGACTACCCCTAGTTCCTTAGATTCGAAGGATAAATGGAAAACTTTTTTATCAATTAGGATACGGTCGTCGAGAAGTAGTTGAATTTCTTCTTGCAAATGGAGCATCCATCCAAGCATGTGACGAAGGAGGACTTCATCCCTTGCATAATGCTTGTTCTTTTGGCCATGCTGAAGTTGTCCGCCTACTGCTTGAGGCCGGGGCGAGCCCCAATACAACAGATAATTGGAATTACACTCCATTACATGAAGCCGCCAGCAAAGGGAAAGTTGATGTATGCATAGCACTGCTGCAGCATGGAGCAAATCCTAATATTAGGAACTCTGAACAAAAGACTCCAATGGAACTTGCCGATGAGAATACTCGGCCTGTACTTACCGGTGATTATCGCAAGGATGAGTTACTTGAAGCTGCTCGATCCGGTGCCGAAGATCGCCTTTTAGCATTATTAACACCATTAAATGTTAATTGCCACGCCAGCGACGGTCGCCGCTCGACACCATTACATTTAGCGGCAGGATACAATCGAATTCGAATTGTTCAGATTCTCTTAGAACACGGTGCTGATGTCCATGCAAAGGATAAAGGGTAAATAAAATCAAAATTATTCCCAATGCTGTTTTATATATTTTAATTTTATTTCAGAGGTCTGGTGCCACTTCACAATGCATGTTCATATGGACATTTCGAAGTAACCGAACTTCTTATTAAACACGGGGCGAACGTTAATGCCAACGACCTCTGGGCTTTTACACCTCTACACGAAGCTGCATCTAAAAGTCGAGTAGAAGTTTGCAGCCTTCTTCTCAGCGAAGGAGCTGATCCAACGCTTCTTAACTGCCACAACAAATCGGCTATTGATTCTGCTCCGACGAGGGAACTAAGAGAAAGGATAACTTGTAAGAAAACTTGACTTTATTAGAATGTATATAGGTAGATTTCGCGTATAAATTACTTATTGAAAAAAGAGTTTTTGTAACGGTTTTCCTGAGTTAGTCTGACGTACCTACTAGACAAAAATGAAGTTCATCATTGAAATCAGTGCCCCAAAAATCCCGTACAAAAAATGTTAAAACCCCAACAGGTCCTCAAAATTTCTACACTGACAGTCACGATTAATAGATCACTAATTCGGAAAAAGATCAAATAAAAAACATCAGGGTTATCAAAATAATGAATGCCAGTGTAAATATTCTAAAATATTTTTTTAATATGTACATGATGAACTTTTTTTGAATATTTTTGTCTATCAGAGTAACCTCTAATATCTAAGAGAGGATTTCTTTTGTTCCTCTATAATTAAAAAAAAATCGATATATGCTATATGTGCCGCCATGACCAATCAACATTATCGTCCTATTCATTTTAGTCCCTCAACTCTTAACTCCCATCTAAACTATGTATATGGGACCATGACAAATATCAATTAATCCAAAATAATAGGTAATATAATTATTATATCACGAAATCTACCTTTTCTACTATCAATGCAATTGGCGCATTCTTATAAGTACATACTCCTCTTTTAATTTAGATGAATACAAAGGCCATTGCGTGCTGGACTCTTGTCGACAAGCCGATATTCCACGATTAAAAAAATATTTAACTTCCGAAACTGTCAACTTCGTGCATCCTTACACAGGGGATACTCCGCTTCATGCTATAGCAATGTCTGTGTATCAAAAACGAAAGCAGGTAAGGTCTTAAAAGCTAATACGTAGTACTGTGGGACATTGCGGTAGATATTATTAATTGGGAACATACCATAAGGTGTTGGGAAAGCACATTATAAAAACTGTAAAGAGCTATTTTGATTTTTTCTTTAATCGATAAAGGCCCTTGTAATATTTAAAGATTGAATTTACTTAGATGCATATAAACTATGCAGCTTTTCAATTTTTGTAATCTTTTTTTTTTTGTAACAGGTCCTAGAGATCCTTATACGAAAAGGAGCACTGCTAAACGAGAAAAATAAAGACTTCCTTACACCGCTTCATGTAGCAGCTGACCACTCGCATTATGATGTAATGGACATCCTCCTTAAAAGTGGTGCTAAAGTCAATGCTCTGGATGGTCTCGGTCAAACATCGTTGCATCGCTGTTCACGTGATGATAACATACAAGCTTGTCGGCTACTTTTATCATATTCAGTGGATGCGAGTATAATATCTCTGCAAGGATATACAGCTGCGCAATTAGCATCAGAAAACGTTCTAAAAATATTAAAAGATCCACCTGACACAGATGTTCTAGAATGCCAGTTGCTTGAAGCGGCCAAGGCTGGTGATCTGGACACTGTTCGCCGAATTGTTCTGGCAAACCCCCATACAGTTAATTGTAGGGATCTAGATGGAAGACATTCAACACCATTACATTTTGCTGCTGGTTATAATCGTGTTCCTGTGGTCGAATTTTTATTGGAGCATGGAGCAGAAGTTCACGCGGCTGATAAGGGTGGTTTAGTACCACTCCACAACGCATGTTCTTACGGCCACTTTGAGGTAACTGAATTACTTGTGAAACATGGAGCTAATGTAAATGTTGCCGACCTGTGGAAGTTTACACCATTGCATGAAGCCGCTGCAAAAGGGAAGTACGAAATAGTGAAACTTTTATTAAAGCACGGAGCTGATCCCAGCAAAAAGAATAGAGACGGTGCTACTCCCCTAGACTTAGTAAGAGAAGGCGATCAGGATGTTGCAGATTTACTACGAGGAAATGCAGCATTATTAGATGCAGCAAAGAAGGGTAACTTGGCCAGAGTGCAGCGACTAGTCACACCAGAAAACATAAACTGCCGAGATGCACAAGGACGAAACTCTACTCCGCTACATTTAGCTGCAGGCTATAATAATTATGAAGTAGCTGAGTATCTTCTAGAAAATGGAGCTGATGTGAATGCACAAGATAAAGGTGGCCTAATTCCTTTACATAACGCGTCATCTTACGGTCACTTGGATATAGCTGCTCTGCTGATAAAGCATAAAACTGTGGTAAATGCAACTGACAAATGGGGATTCACTCCACTTCATGAAGCTGCGCAAAAAGGTCGTACTCAATTGTGCGCTTTACTATTGGCACATGGTGCAGATCCATACACCAAAAATCAAGAAGGACAAACTCCGATCGAATTGGCTACTGCCGATGACGTTAAATGTTTGCTTCAGGACGCAATGACCACTTCCATAGCCAGTCAAAATCTTAATGCATCTCAAGCATCACTAAACAATATAAGCTCAACACCACAGCCAAGCACAGCAATTTCACCAACGACTGAAACTGTTACACTGCCCACGGGTGCCTCTATGACTTTAAGCGTTCCTGTTCCTTTGACAACATCTAGATCTTGTATGAGTCCTGCGCAGGGCGCTGAATCAAATACCTCCGATATTGGCGATGAAGCCAATGAACAAGAACCAATCACTAGTGTGGCTAGCTTCCTCTCTAATCTTCAACTAGATCACTTAATAGATCTCTTTGAAAGAGAGCAAATAACTTTAGAAATACTAGCAGAGATGGGCCATGAAGATCTGAAACAGGTTGGTGTATCTGCTTACGGCTTTCGACACAAAATCCTTAAAGGAATAACACAATTAAGAGCAACAACAGGTAAATTAGGTACTGTATTCTTACAAAATTTAAAGTTTTTCCTCTAGGGTTTGGCAATGCACCCAACCCTGGTACACTGCTTGTTGATCTCTTGCCTGATGACAAGGAGTTTCTCGCTGTCGAAGAAGAAATGCAAGCGACCATTCGCGAACACCGTGATAATGGACAAGCGGGTGGATACTTTAATCGCTATAATATCATAAGAGTAATAGAATTTGATTTTTCTCATTTTTTTTTTTGGTCATGTCACATATTTTACTTTAGGTCCAAAAAGTTCAAAACCGAAAACTTTGGGAGCGCTATGTTCATAGGAGGCAAGAAGTTTCAGAGGAAAATGGTCATCAATCAAACGAGCGAATGCTTTTTCACGGAAGTCCCTTTATAAATGCAATCGTCCAGAAAGGGTTTGACGAGCGACATGCGTACATTGGAGGTATGTTTGGAGCGGGAATATACTTTGCTGAACACAGCTCTAAGAGCAATCAGTATGTATATGGCATCGGAGGAGGCATTGGGTGCCCTTCTCATAAAGACAAGTCTTGTTACATTTGCCCTAGGTATGTGGACTCTTTACAGTATCCGCTAATTTATTATCACCACTTGATATTTTCGTATATTAGTAAAGTAACTCTTATTTAGTATCGATTCAAGAATTAATATTTTAAGCAATTTGAAATAGTAAAATGGCTTAAGAATATTTTCGTATTATCTTACGAAATAAGCAAAAAAATAACATACAGTACAACATATGAATATTTTTAGGACCACTCCAATTCTTCGGGAACCTTTAGTTTTCCGAATCATGCCTTTTTTAAGTTGGACAGAGGGGGGAAAATCAATGAAAAAGGACATTTTGAAATTTAAATTTAGCCCTGAATTGATTTTCCTCCTTTGTCGAATCTAGAGAAAGTATGCTTCAGAAAATTATAAGTTCCCGAAACATTAAAGTGGTCCTAAAAATGTTCACAGTACTGTGCATACTACAAAAAGTATTCTAAAATACAAACTTAAAGTTCTTGTTTTTCAATTCCTTTTATAAAAATATTTCTCTTTGAACAATTAAATTTTCTCACCAAGGCAAAATTATTCGCGCATATGCACTTTCCTTTTTAAGTATATAAATTCAAGAGGTATGAGTTACTTTTTATGTTTATGGCAGTCGATTAAAACCTTCTCTGGTAAATTATAGCTCCAAATAGCACAATAATAACTAACAGCAAACAAAAAGTGGTTTTAATAATATAGCACTGAAAGCGTGCAAACGGACAGAGCATATACACTTTTTCTGTTGCAGGCAATTATTGTTATGTCGAGTAGCGTTAGGAAAGTCTTTCTTACAATATAGTGCAATGAAAATGGCTCACGCACCTCCAGGACATCATTCTGTGATCGGAAGACCTTCAGCTGGTGGATTACATTTTACCGAATATGTTGTCTATAGAGGTGAACAGGTGGGGTTGCTTTGTATAATCACGAAATATTTGTTATAAATATAATTGTATATTATTATTTAAATAGGCTTATCCCGAATACCTTATAACCTATCAAATCGTCAAACCGGAAGATAGTTCAAGTGGAAATGAAGAATCAACAAGATGATGGATGCCATCAGTCGGTTCAACTCCAACATCATCTCCAGCATCACTACAACAAACTCCCCAAACATTGAATTCAACAATGTATGGAAGCTCAACTTCATCTTCATCCACACCCAATCAAAACCAAACAACTACAAATTCAGGGGCGAGTTTCTGCTTGAATCCTTTTCCCACATCGTTTCCAACGAACAAATCGAGCCGAACGAAATACAGTCAATTTATGATCATAACTCCAGCCGTTTCCATTGATCGGAACTTCGACAACAGTAACACAGGTGCTGCAGAATATAATGAAATCAATGAAACCGATCGATACAGTCGGCTAAATCTACTCAATAATAACAGTTGTAACGACAGAGAGAACATTCCGTCTAAATGCACCTCAAAATTTCACCACAGGAACAGAAGTCATCACCTCCTTTCGACAACCCCAAATGGATTTTACGCATCTTCTTCATGGCGGTGGTGTACTCTTCTCTGTGCTGCTATGAGATGTTTTGGTGGTGGGCGAAACACAAACGCGCCCTATACAACTTCTTTTTCAAGGACCTATTCTCACAACACGCCTGTACTTAACTCCAATGCCAACTACACTAGTGCTCCATTCAGGACACCAAGGAGGACGCGTGATCATATGAATAACGTTACATATGAATTGTGACGATGGTTGAAAGTACTTCAGGCTACTGAAGGTTTGGTTCATGGCTGCCTTCTGTATTTTTCTGTTCTTGAAATACGCTCTATACTGCGCGTTTTCTCGGGACTTTGTGGCTATTACTGCATTTTGCAGATATTTGATAATGATAGCATTTGTTTAGTAACTTTTGGATGAAACGTGTATTACCAACATAGCTGAGTTCCCTTTGGAAGTTTTCAGTAGACCTTTTTCATATGCTATAGCCTCATGAAATTTCAAAACAAAAAGTATAAGGTCTTTCCCAGTAAACATGGCGAAACGAAAAAGATTCGCTTTCTTATAGCATTGATGATAAAATTTTTCGTGGATGATATCGTATTTTTATCGCATTCCTAACTTCCGTCGGGAGAAACTGTTATCCCAAAGGCGATACATCTTGACGAAACGAAGGCGTGTCTTCCTTACGATACAAAGAACATGCGTTACAGCAACTCGCTACCGTTTCTTCCTGGCAATTCATCTTCGAAGTGAAAAATACATCACAGCTATTACCTTCTTTCCTTCCGCATTCAAAATATGATTTTCACACTTTTTTCACCTTCGCTAACCAAAGAAGAAACTATTTCAGCCTTTACTCCTACATTTCTACCTCAGGATAGTTTGGCAATATCCATCCATGGTATGGCTTCCATATTTCGCCGTGACGATATTTTATCCAAATGTTTGCTGGGTTATTCCGTAAGATAAAAAAACGCATTAAATGCTTTTAAGATGTTTTAGCTGTATTTTGGCCTTGCTCCGTCACTCCAGTTTTTAAGAAATCTTTTCATTCTCCAAGAACAAGATTAAGCCCCAATAGCGATCTCGGATTTTTCTTAAGCGTTTTCTTTTTCAATAATTTATCTATTAATAGAAATTTTGTAAATATTTTCCGGCGGAAAATTAACTTTGACTGCGTTTAAAGCAAATTTGGATAACTGAAGAAATTGTGCGATTATCTACATTTAAGTTTTTAGTTAAATTTACAGTTAGTAGCGAAGATTTTAATATTCTTTGCAATTTTACGTTTGTTTCAATCGCGTTGCCGTGCGCAATTTTACAAGAAAACAAAGTGATAGAGTGTTCTGTAGCTTCATAGTAACTTTTCGTTGAAGCGATATTAAACAAACGATTTTCTGAAATTTATCAAAAACACGAATGTATTTTTTACAGCTGCATATATATAACTATAATAGTAACCATAGGTGTAGTAAGAAGAAATAAGAAATTTGGTGTCTAGACATACATATATATCTATTTTGAATGTAAGTTACATTTTCCAATGGTGAGGTTCGAAGAGTTTTTTTTTTTTTCAATTATTTAAATATTGTAGCGCCTTGTCCTTTTGTAGTTCGTTCAATAAAAGTCAGAGATTGTATACACCAGTTCCCGTTTTGGCACATAAAACGTTGTTCTTACGAGTGCATAATATATAAACAAGTAAAGAAAATCAATGAACATGTATATTAACAGTTTCATTTAAATGCAATAAATATCATGAAATTAAGAAATTGCCTTTGTTTTACATGTTTACACAATGCAATTATTTTTTCAAAACATTAAAGTAATAGGAACAAAATATAATCCACATTCTAAATAAATTTCAATTTATGTAGAAGAAATGAATTTCCGTGCAATTTAAATATCATACCTTTTTAATCAACATACCGTATATTGTGGTTTTATATTTGAAATAAAAAGTTAATTTGCTTTTGCATAAAAAACCGCCTCTAGATGCCGCCGTATTCATGACGTCGTGATCAGTTTTTTGGAGACTAGTGTTAAGTGTGATAACCGAAATTTTTCAAGAACCATTGAACTAAACCTTTATTTAGATTTCTAGGGCACACTCTATAGAAGATGACGTAGAGGCGCACCGTAAAAAAAGGTCAGTTTCATCGTCGAATCGTCAATTCTTGGCATATTTTTGGAGGTAGAAGAGGTCACTGTATGTTAATTCTGAATATAATTTAAACCAGTGCATTTTTCCGAATAGGTAGTCGTGCTTAATTGCATTTGATAAGGATGGTAAAAAAGAAACGACAAAATGATCACCATGAAGATGATTCAACAACAGAATTGTGTGATGAGAAGCTCCTTAATAACAGCCAGGGTTCGGCATCATCAGGCGATTGTCCTCATGCGAAAAAAGCCATTGATACAACAAAACTGAGGAAAATCCTAAAAGCCACTGGTCTCGAAACAGAAAATTGTTCCGAATGCGCTAAGTGTGAACCAGTTTCCACTGAAAGCAATAAATTGGACGATGTTTTTGAATACGACAAAACTCTTTGGGTATGCTTGAAATGTGGCACTCAGTTGTGCGGTAGATCAAGAAACAAACATGCATTAAACCACTTTATGACCCCCCGTTCGGATTCACATGCTTTGGCTCTAAATACAACAACTCTTGAGATTTAGTTTTACGAATGCGATGATGTAGTTAAACCTTCCTTAAGGAAGAATCTACTTGAGTGCGTCGAAATTGCGAAAAAAAATGTCCCAGAAAACCCCAGATTGCTTCGCCCGATGCAGTTGACAAATTCAATAATATTGAAAACAAAATTTTGGCTACATTAGACACTATGAAGCCACTTAAAAGCAAACTGCTTTTAAATAGCCAAGAAACTATAAAATCTGAAGGTGGACATCCCGTGCCGGCGAGCGCTCGACGCGTTCAAACTGTTGATTCGCTCCCGAGGGTAAGGGGCCTTTCAAATCTAGGTAACACTTGCTTCTTCAATGCTGTGCTGCAATGTCTAGCGCAGACACCCTACTTGCTGGAAGTCCTGAAAGAAGCATCTACTCCTGGTGAAGAGTTGGTTTTGCCCGGAGGTACTTTTACTTTTAAAGACGGTAGTGAAACTGATCTGTTGCCCATTAAAGGAAGTTTAAGATCTTGGGGTGGACTCAGTTCTGCTCTTGCGGAAGCCTTAGAAGCATTGCAGTCTGGAGGAAGCGTTTTTACTCCCCGAAAGCTTTTCCACAAATTGACTACAAAATGTAAGCAATTTGGGGGTGGACATCAATATGATTCCCACGAACTTTTGAGACATTTATTAGAAAGTGTAAGGTCTGAGGATTTGCAACGATATCAAAAGGTTATCCTCAATTCTCTGGACTATAAAGGTCAAGATTTAAATTTAGTCGGTGAAAATATGAAACAAAAATGTAAAATTTACGGCCAACAATCTGCCGATAGATTACTGCGTCCCGAACAAGTTTTTCGAGGTTTCTTCGTTTCCACTCTTACTTGCCAGGATTGCTTCCATACGTCGTCATGTCATGAAAGTTTTTCAGATATTTCGCTACCAATTAGTGTGGAAAAGCCTCAGCCACCAATGCGGTGCAAAAGCAATCCTGAGACATCTCCCACTGGTCATTCGAAGCATCAACTCAAAAAGGAAAAAGAGAAGGAGCTGAAGGCCAAAATTGTTGCGAAGCATCACAATAAGAGAATTGCTGCTCAAACGTTAATTGGACCGACCTTGCCAAGTGGCCAGGTGAAGGATAACATTCGGATTGATGTCCCAATTATAAAAGGCAGTGAGAACAATTCAAATTCAAGATCGTCTTCATCAAAACAAAATATACCCCCAACACGTGAACTAGAAAAGTTAAATCTTAAGTTAAATGCGAATGTTGCTATCAAGCGGAAGGCAAAAACGAAAAGAATCCGAACACAAAGTCATTTGGACTGGAGTACAACAATTGCGCCACGTTATCAATGCGAAGAAGGGGAATGCTCCATACAATCCTGCCTAAATAATTTTACTGCTGTTGAACTAATGACGGGCAATAATAAGGTCGGCTGTGAAAACTGCACGAAACGTTTTAATGGAGAAAAAGGAAAAACGATTTACACTAACGCAACTAAACAATTCCTCATTTCCAGTCCACCTGCTGTTTTAATTTTGCATCTTAAGAAATTTCAAATGGATCCGCGTTGCATGTTCCGGAAAATGGCACGACTCGTCACTTTCCCAATGGTACTTGACATAGCCCCGTTTTGTGGATCCAAAGTAAAGAACCTTCCTAACGTAGACAGAAATCAAAAGAAACTCCTGTACGCTTTGTACGGGCTCGTCGAGCATTCTGGATCAATGCGTGGGGGTCACTATAGAGCTTATGTTAAAGTCCGGGCAAAGTTGCCACCCAATGATCACCGCTGGGACTTCCTGCCCCAAGGAAGCAAGGCTGAATTGGACCAGACTGATGAGCAACGAGCCAACCTCGATGAACTTTTAGCCAAAGAAAACGAATCAACTGATCCGAATGTGACCCCTCCACCAGGCAAATGGTATTTTGTTTCCGATTCGTGCGTCTCGGAATCATCCGAGGAGGCAGTTTTACGGGCGCAACCGTACTTATTGTTCTACGAGAGAATATACTAATTTAATTGAAAGTAGCTGGAGTAATGATGGCAATTTAAATTCCCACATGTTTTAAATATTACACCATAAGTTAAACAGAACATTTACCTTAATTAATTCCGACTATTAATGATATTTTCGGAAGTAAAACGCGTTGCGATTATTCTAATCAATGCGTAAAAATCCCATCATAATATTTTTTATCTACTTGTTATCAATCACTCCACCGAAATATGTTCAGTATAAATTTCTTTTATAGAGCAATATAAATCGCTCCCGGAGTTTGTTTTAGCTGTTTTGAGCGCGTGTCACTTTATTTTTAATTATAGTTCAATTATATTTGTACATTATATAGCGCATTGTTTTCATTGCTTTTATAATTTTTCTCATAGATTATCTATCATTTTATCATTTTGTAGGACATTAAAAGAACATATAAACTCGCGGTCACTGTGAGCAGGTAGGTCTATTGTGATTCACGGATTTCTAATTACAATCCTAGGTTCAGGCCGATTATATCCTTGGGATTGGAGTCCCAGACTTATTTTGGGTGTGGGAATGCGTTGTCTAAGATGGATTAATCTGCGCCTGGCTAGTGCAGGACCAGCAGAACATTGGCATAGCAGAGGCTGGGAGGTTTCAGATACCTCAGACCAGAAGCGGCCAGTGGGTGAAGTTGCCTTGCCAATTTTATTAAGGTGGTACCGGTGAAGAGCCCTGTGATTGTGCGGAGTTCTGTAAACAATTTTTCGCCTGTTTTAGGCCTTCCAAGGCATTCCAGAGTCGCGTCCCCTCATTACTTTCCCATCTGGTAAGAATCCCTTACATGTGACTTTTTGAGGTACCACAGAAAAGTTGTGGTCCTAAGAAGGACAATTTCGCGCCCTATTTTGCTAGACCATCCGCTATTTAATTGCTTGCATTTGGGGAATCCCCAAAAAAGCCAATCAAAATCTAACTTCAAAAGTGCAGACATTAACTGTTTTTCTGCAAAGAAGAAGAAGAAGATATGCATGTCATCAGCTGTTTTTACTGTCGCTTTCGGTGGCTACGTTTCTGTTTCCAAGTTATTTCGTCGTCGTCGATAAAGTTCACCGCATTTGTTTTCATTTTTGTAATGTGCATTTCTAAAGTTTATTCCAACTTTCAATTGTAATTTTTAATCAGCAAAGCGCAAAGAAATACAGCAAGTAAGTATACATAAAATATAAAACAATTAAAACATGACTGCAATGGTTCTAAGCCGACATGGGGCATATTCAATTTTTGCAATATTTTGCAGTCAAGCGTATAAACATTGCAATTAAATTAAAATATAAATAGAGCTCTATTCTTGCTGATGGACACACTTAAAAAGTTTCATTTGCTTTTATATTCACAAAAACGACGACAAAATTGTGAAATTTCATTCGACACGTAATGATTCATTTGTGGCTGCCTTGCCTATCTTTTAAATAGATCACAGGTCACAAATTATTATGTATAAACAATTTTGGCCACGAATTTAGGGAGTTTTCGAACACAAATAAAGCACATTATGTATTTTATACTTTTATACAATGTCTTAATTAATTGTGTAAATAAGTTTTATTTGAAACATGAAATACAATTTTGGGTTACACCTATAAACAAAAATATAATATAGAGTACTGTGAATATTTTTAGGACCACTTCAATTCTTTGGAAATCTCCTCCGAATCATGCCTTTTTTAAGTTGGACAGAGGAGGGAAAATCAATTGAAAAGGAAACTTTGAGATTTAAATTTAGCCCTGAGTTGATTTTCCTCCTCCGTCGAAACTAGAGAAAGTATTTTTCAGAAAATTAAGTTCCCGACACGTATGTTAATTTATTTATTGGAAAGGAATTTATCATACTCCTTAATTTTAGATAAACAATTTACTATAAATTAGCTTCAACTTTCCGGTTCTAATAAGGGGGTGTTTAGGGGTCCATAAAATTCCCTGTACCCCAGTAACGCTGAAAACGGGTTAGCTATTACCCAGCAGATACAATATTTATAAACATTTACTCTTCCATCAATTTCCGTTTTGTTGTAAAATATAAACACTTCCTCATAGATATCCGCAACAATCGAACTGAGAAAAATTAATTCACTGACCACAAATATTTAAAGTCAGTTACAATGTCAGCAGAATTTTTCGAAGCGTTTGAAAAAATCAAAGCAAAGCACAACGAGGCCTTTAAGGTAATTGACCAAGCTGTTCGGGATGAGGAGGAAGAAATCCCAGCACGGGCTTTGGAGAATTACAAGAAAGGAATCCATTTGATCGATGAAGCCTTAGCAACGCCTGTTGGCCTTCCAGAGGATGCCGACAATATTAAAAAAGAATGGGAAGACGCTTGTAAAATGGTCCATAAACTAAAGAGAGCTCGTGCTGAGGTTGTACAGCGTATTGGAATACTAGCCAAGGAGCATAGCAATGAGCAAGTTAGCCCAGATATCTCAAAAGAATTTACAGGCCGTCCTCGAACTTATTCTGAATTGGCCCAAGCTCTGAGCAATCTCCACATTGAAGAACCAGTCGCCGATACATTGCAACTGATTTTTTCCTGCGATGGCGTGAAGCTATATCATATCAAAGCAAATGGAATAGTGACCACAACTTCTGTAAGTTGCAATTAAAATTATACCATACTTCTTATTAACACTGTTTTTATTATTTTAGGACCATTCAACTTTGAGGGTGTTACGATTGGATGGAGACGAACAGAATGGGTTATACGCAACTTGCTTTTTGCAAATAATAAAGACAACACATACAGTACCAATAATTCGCAACATTGAAGAGGAAGATTTCGAAGTTGTGCATCCGTCTACTTCCTCCACACCTTCGACATCATCCGAAAATTACAGGAATTCGGATAATTTCGATGCAAAAAATGATTCTTCCTGGATATATCCACTTATTCCGGGAGTATCACCCTGTTTCCGTACAGAATATGGAGCATTTATATTCCCAGAC
Organism: Machimus atricapillus; assembly: GCA_933228815.1. Taxonomy (NCBI): domain Eukaryota; kingdom Metazoa; phylum Arthropoda; class Insecta; order Diptera; family Asilidae; genus Machimus; species Machimus atricapillus. The sequence goes on from OW121785.1 coordinate 14,689,144, forward strand.
CTTGAGTCTCCTGACCCGGGAGTTTCATTTGGTATTATTCTTCCAAAAGAAGATAATCTTGATGATTTACTTCTTGAAATACTTGAGGCTGTTCTCCACGGTGTTGTTATTCAATTGGACGATGGTCATCGCATCTCTCCACGAAGTGTCCCAGTGCGAGTCTCAGAAAATATAATAAAAGGAGCAAGTTTCGTTTCAACCAATTTAGTTCGTGGGGCTGAGAAAGCCGGACAATTTATTTCGTACTCAACACCTTACTTAATCTCGAAAATCCGACGGGCACCTTCAGACGCTGCTCCTGTTTCAAGTAATGTTAAGACCACAGTGGAAGTTGCTAAAAATGTAACTGGAGTTGCTGCAACATGCGCTGGGTATTTGGCCCGCACAATTGCCGAAAAAACCAATTACCTTGGAAAGTTTTTAGCACCTCATATTCAGCGTCATGGCTCGACGTTTTTAACTAAGGCTTTTGGAATTGATGAGACCACTGCAAATGAAAAGGTTGGAAAATAAGAGCAGCACTGGATTTTTATACTCAAGCGCTACTTGCAGATGTCTGCAGCACTTACTGTTACCGCAAGCGCTGTCGAAGGTTTTGGGACAATTTACTCTGGTTTAGAAGAATCTGCTAAAATATTGGGCTCAAATCTGAGCAACAATTCCGTAAAAATAATTGAACACAGGTAAACTAGTACTTCTAAGAAGATCAGATTTCATTCTTCCCATTGCAGGTATGGGATGTCTGCAGGATCACTCGCTGCTGAAACCTTTGACACTGTAGGGAATGTAATTAACTTGAGTCGAAACGTTTCAATTGTCAGACCTCAGTCTTTGATAAAATGTGCAGCAAAAGGAACTGGAAAAGCTGTTATAAGGGAGTTGAACCCTATGCAGCGTCAGGATCCCAACATTGTGCCAGCATCTTCCTTATACCCGGACTTGTCTACCCTGAATGGTACCATCACCAAGTGAATTTCAATGATTGGCTTGGGGGTTTTCTAGATACAAATATTGTTAAATTTTTTATATTTATACTGTTAAATCTCTTCTGGCTTGAAGAGGAGAAACTTATTTTGATTTACTGTCGAAGGAGTTTTTTGCTTTTGCACATTCATTTGTATTGCTTTTAAATGTTTTGTAAATGTATAAAATATATTATTTTAAGTTAACACACTCTATTCTATTACTAGATTTTAAATTTTTGGGTACGTTTATATTGCAGCTAAATGTTAGATGGTAATTTTATTTATTTTTATACAAGTAACCATTCTGGGAACGGACATTTTCCCAATAGAAAAAAACGTCGGGGTCAGAAATGAAGGGAATATTGATGAAGTCAGGAAGTTTCATATATCTTATTCAAAACTAAATAAAAGTAAACATTTATATTGAAAATACGTCCGTAGAACAATTAGACAACAAGATAAATTCACAAAATTAAATTGACTACCTTATTCACGGATTCAAATAACCACTATTAAAAGTAATAATAAATCGTCTTTATAAAGACATTAAATATTCACGCTTGCCAGAAACCGTTCTCATCCTCTCGGAAATTTGTATGTATTTTTCTGGCTACGGCCATGGTATTTAGGATTAATTTTAACTGGATACCAAGCCGTTTCTATAAAAAAGGACATTGATGGGCAGACGGACGAAAAAGTAATTCTATAAGCAAGGGATCCTTTTTTTCTTTTCGAGATGGGTACGGAACCCTGAAAATCATGAATAGTATAATTCAGAAACGCCAAAATCCACAGGGAATTTGTCTGAATTTTAGAATTTCTAAACTTTGTCGTCTCTCGATTCTATAGTTTCTGGGCTTTTGTTTTTCGGAATTTCGTCTTTCTGGATTTCGTACCCACAACCCAAATCTAGAAAAGACAGCTTATATCAGTGCCCCAGGCATGCTATATTTTAAAATGAACATCCAACATGTTTACATCGAACATTTAATATGTTTTAGTTTTTTTATATACCAAATTACACTGTCTAATTGCCTCTGGATATTAGCGCTTTCTACGACAAAATCCAAAGATTTCTGGAACCTGTCCTTCGCGCAGAGGAGGCACCGCGGTACTAGAAGACCAAACCATCTTAAAGGATCAATATATCCTAAATTTCTGTCCATTGGGTGCCTTTCTGCTACTATTTGTCTGCCGAGAAAGTGGTCACTTTTCAGTTTGATTTCCACCAAAGCATTGAATTCGGGGCTGCTCTCAGTCGGAAGTTGGGCAGCCGAAACAGTGTGTGCACCTTGGGTATAGCGAGATTTAGCCAATAACAGTCTGCCTTCATTAATTCGTTTCTCAATATTAAGTTTACACTGGACTTCTTCCTCAATTAGTTCTAACATTTCTAGCGTTAGCTTATCCAGTAATTCACAAATTTCTTGTTTTTCGTACATTTTTAACCGGAACAATCAGGTGATTATGACAGTTCACAAAACAGTGACTTAGCAAATTAGCTCTCCTGGAAGGCAAATTCACAAAGAAACCCATCACCGCTCTTTAACTCTTTCAAAACACGCATCATGTTGCTTACTTTGCATGAGAGAACTTAACATTGGTAAAAGAAGAAGACACGTCAGATTGAACAGGTGAGAAAAATGAGGACGTTTTACCTGAGCAAATATTTACCAAAATTAATTTTCTTTCCATCAGTGAAGTGAGTTGAATTTAAGAAGGTGGCAAGGATAGGAGAAGCCCGGAAATTGTTTTTGATTTACAACAAATGGTCTTCGACGAGGAAGGGTCTGAGAACAGTGTGATGAAGGGGTCCATCGCGCACAGGACCGCCAGGTCCCACTGTGCCAACTGCCTAATTGAGGTAGCTGTTCGTCTGATACTTTTCATAATATTCATGTAATGTTTCATAATTATTTTTTTTAAAATTGCATTCCTTACTCATTGGCAATTTTTTTTATAGACAACTCGAGAGGTCGTCGGCGTTTAAACGTAAAATCCATGAAGAGGAGCTCTGGTTGTACAAGAACCCACGGACAACCGATTTTGTGCCCGCTTCAATTCTAATGCCAGCCTCATTTGTAGTGCCCTTCCTTGTTATTTGCTTGAATTTTCTAATCTCCCACGATCGAAACGATTTTGCCCAAGCAAATAATGTAATTACACTTTCACTGGGTCTCAATGGCGTGATCACCAGTCTTTTAAAGGTAACTGTTGGTCGGCCGCGACCCGACTTCTTCTATAGATGTTTTCCCAATGGCCTAATGACATCGGACATGGAATGCACTGGAGACCTGAGGGTAGTTAACGAGGGTCGGAAGAGCTTTCCTAGCGGTCACTCCTCCTGTAGGTAGAAAATAACTTATAATTCTGAGCTCTCATTAATCCGATCTTATTCACTTTGCAGTTGCCTTCGCCGGATTTGGATTCATTTTTCTTTACCTAGCAGCCAAGCTGCACGTGTTTAATGAAAAAGGACGAGGACAAGCTTGGCGATTGTGTGTCACTATTACTCCAATTGTTTTTGCTCTCCTAGTAGCTGTAAGTAGAACTTGTGATTATCACCATCATTGGCAGGATGTGGTTGTTGGATCCTTCATTGGCATGACCACTACGTTCCTCTGCTACCGCCAGTATTATCCGTCCATTTTCTCAACAAACCCAGAGCGGCCGCTTCCAAGCAAAATTGCAACGGGCAATCATTGCTTCGTCACGTTACCCGAAACTAATTTACCTTCTAGCAGTGAGCAAAAGCCACTCATCGAAGAAGAGAAGGACAGCAAGTGGATTTAGGTGGACAACGCTTCGTTTTTTTCCAATATGTATTTTATTGTTCAAGACAATTTATGTTTCAAGTCTCTGTGATCATTCCAATGTAGGTGGGATCCCCCACCTAACTGTATAATAAAATGAAGTTTTATTTTTGTTTATGGCGAAACGTCTTTTTTTTTTATTATAATTGACAATATTTTGAGTACATGATGAATAAAAATTAAACATTTACTTAAAGTAAATAGTTTCAATAAAAGTATTTGTTTAAAGAAATAAGTAACTGCTGCCCAGTTATTGCTAAATATGTAAGCAAAGACTGTAACTAACCAGTATAAATATCGCTAAATATTTTTACATTCTAAAAATTACTGAATGTAGCGCACAAATTTAAATCGAATTGTTTAAGAAATAAGGTATTAGGTAATAGAAAAGAACTATTCTGTAGTTCAAATATATTTCATAAAAAGACAGTAAAATGCTTTTGCAAATGAAATGCAAACTTATCATTAATGTCTACCCTTCTTCTTTTTCTGCATTCCTTTCCTGTGCTGGTGGCGTGGCCCTGGGATTGGCTCTTGATAAGCAGGGGACACCGGGGAATTCTTTCCCAAGTTCTGAGCCTTGGACATATCACTAAAAATATATCAAATTAGAAACTAAGAAGAAAACACTTAAAAGTATATTACTATTGATCAGCTGCACCAGATGCCATTCCTTGAGAGCCCTTAATAACTTCTTTCACACGACGATCGCGCTTTCTTCTATATCCAGTACGCTCGTATTTAGGAAGCCATCTTTCAGGATCTGGTGGTACCTCAGCGTTATAGTTCTTAGGTAATTTGCCTTTCCTTTTTCGTTTCGTCTTTCCTTTCTGTTTTTGAAGATCTGCTCCAGGAGTGCCAGGAGATTGATCAATTTTCGTGGCTGTTTTCTTCACAGCCTTAGTACTCATCATCCAATTAGCCGCTTCAAGTGCATCAATTTCGGAGGCCGTCGTAAGGGTTTCAAGAGCAGGCAGACGTTTACTTGCTTCTTGTGCCCGCTGAGGGTTAAATTGAGCATATGCTATTACCAGCTGAGCAAGGACTTTCATGTCCTTAGGATTTATTTTCAATAGCTCTTCAAGTGAACTTGCAGCAGTGTCAGCTTCTCCACCACGTAAATGAAAATCTGCTGCTTGCCGCCACATATCCGAAAGATCTCCACTGTTAACCTGAAATAATTAAACTGTTTTAACCATAGTTTTTGAATTAAAGTTTTTTTTTCAAACTAACTTTATTCTTCTTGTACCAGTCTACAGCTGATTTCAAGACTCCAGAAGCGGCAGGCTTACTATCTTGGCCTAAATAAAGAGTAACAAGAGCTGAAACTACGCCAGGTTTATATTTGGACTCCCCTAGAGATTCCAGAACATCAATAGCGCCATTTCGGTTCCCCTTAAATAATATACCATTTTCAAGCAACATTTCACATTTTCCCATGCAAGAATATCTTTTTCCATTACAAATGTATAAAAATCCATTTCAAAAGTGCTCTTTTTTATTTCCAAAGGACTGAAATTTTGATACTAATGTTTTGGAATTCAGTACTTTTGAAATAAAAAAGAGTACTTATGAAAGGGATTTTTATACATTTGAAATGGAAAACGATATTCTTGTGCGGGAAAATGTGAAATGTTGCTTGAAAATGGTATATAATCAGTAAATTTCATCGATGTCTAAATTGGTTTTTCTTACATTGAGGAGATGTAGTTGAACGATTGCGAATTTGGCAGTAAATGCTTTTCCAGGATTCGACACCACAAACTTTTCTAAGGTCTCAATAGCATCCTTGTATTTTTTATCCCTAGCCATTTGACTACATTTGATTAGTACAGCTTCAAACTCGACATCCTGATAAGTCTGGACGAGCTTATTGCAAAGTTGTTGACATTGCTCACTGGAATTAGTTAACAGAGCCAGGAGGCAGTTATTAATCGCAATAACTTTCTTCTGTCTCTGAGTAAGTTTATATTCGCATGTATCAGCCATAGCTGATCGCATTTTCTTCTTCGAATCGAAAACATTTTGATCCTTATTCATAACAACTAAATTGTTGCTGGCAACTGCAATGAGCGCTGGATCCTTGGGTTTATTTTTCAAAGCTTCTGCATATATAGTAGAGGCCTCTTTTGTTTTTCCTTGCATTTGTAAGCAATAGGCAAGCTGAACTCTATAAAACGAGAAGTGCATAAAGTTAAACTGACTGAAAATTCTTTTTTTTTTGTTTCTTTCACTAAAATTAAATTGCATCCTTCTTCGACAATTGTCTAATTCCAACGTCCAATTCTCAGATTACCATGAATATTTTTATTTCGGTTGAACTTACTTGATGACGGAGACTTCATCCAAAATCTCGTCTTCAGTAGCTCCATCGTCCTCAAGGGCATCACGACACATTTTTTCACTTTGTCTGAGTTTCTTCTCAGCTTCGCTGAATTTGTTTCGGTTAGCTAGCGCACATGCACTATTGAAGCACATTTCATAAGTATCTTCTGGGAGGGTAGGAAGTTGCTTTTTCTTAAATACAAAAAAGTTAGTGAATAAATTAGTAAACAAATAAAACTCCTTATCTTACAGGATCTAAAGCCAAGTTAGCCGCAGCAGCACTAAGATTGGTCTTCCTTTCTTCTTCATAGTCGTCGTGGGTATTTTTGATGATATCCTTGTACGATTCAAAACACTCTTCATACCGTTCTAGGCGGTATAAAATTTGCGTACGCAATTCCCTTAAATTTTGAGGTAAAACATTTATCCCCGACTCATCGATAGTCTTCAAGGCTTTCTCAGGTTGGTTTAGACGGTACTCGCAATAGGACCGCTCAAAGGTTAGATAGGACAATTGATTCCTTTCAATAAACTTGTACGCCTCATCGAATTTCGAGAGTTGTATCAAGCAGACCACTTTACAGTGAACCGCTTTGTCCTCATTCTGAGCTACCCCCAGAACTGTAGAAAGGAGTTACAAAAATTTAGATTAGGTAAAAGTAATAATTTATCGGGAATAGTTTTACCTCGGTTTACTGCCTTCAACGCCTTTTCAAATTCACCATTTTGGCCAAATTTATGGATATCCGCATAAGCGGCTTTTATAACCGCTTCTTTATTAGAATCCTTTGACATAAGATCAAATTTTCTGCTACAAGTTGTTGAAAAAAAGCCACACCACCGGACACTACTCAAAAAATGTCAGAAGAATAATTCTCTAGTGACAACTCAGCACTGCAGGGTTGAGCAATGAACACTCAAATTTGTCTTGTTCGAAAACCACAGCAACACAGCCAAATACGAAAACCGCCCAATTGCTTTCCGATTTCGTACTACACAAGTTTTTTTTGGGTAAGGTGTACGTTATAGAACCCTCACCGATTTGGATGTAATTAAGCAGGAAGCTAAATATGGCCTCAAAACGGAAAGATATGCAAAAATTTTTCCGCGGAAACTAATAGTTTTCGAGAAAATTAACTTTGAAATTTTCGAAACGTCACTTGGACGTAACCAAAATTTTTGCAACTTTTTCCATTTTTTCTGCCCAATTTCATTACTAAACACAGGGAACCGCTTCCCAAACTCCCTAGCACCAATAATATCACTGCACCTTGTTTTATTAACCACTTTTAACTCCCGAAACTCACGACGCCGAAATCGCAAAACAAATCGGGCAGCTTAGCATTTGACACTTCTCATAATTCAAATTTTAGGGCGAGTTCAGATTACTAACCAATATATGCAGTAAAGTATAGACATCTGGTGTCGAACTTGTGAACATATGAGCATGAATATACACTTGACATGAATGGATTAGTGCATGTGTGCTTGCACACATATGCAGACTGGCACACACCCACAAACACACGTGCATGTGTTCTTGTATACATATACAGACAAGCACACACACACAAACGCGCGCGCGTTAATTATTGAGAGAATGTTGTGCCAACCATTGGAGACCAGAAATTCAGACAATAATGGGACTTTAAAAATATTACTGAGACAGCTGTATCAATTGGCGAAATTTAAAAACTCAACTATATTAAGAGTCATTTAGAGAAATCTTTTAATGTTTCATAAATTAAATATAGAGGTAAAATTTTTAAATTAATAATGTGAATTTCATTATTGAGATTTGGCTGCACTGATTCATGTGTTGTCAAAACAAGATTTCATTCGGAAAACGTCACTCATTTCTTAAAAGTCGATACGGGAAGAGCAGGAATTTTTTTGTATTTGTACAGATTTGCTATTCAAATAATGTTTAAATTCAGTATATATGGTGTTTTGTTAATAATACCGTTTTGCTCAAATGGTAAGTGCCCAAATAAGATTCGAATAGATCATTCTACGCCTGTATCAGTGCAAAATAATGAGCCCATTCTACCTTTCATCCAGCAGTGAAAGCCACAGCAACTTTAGAAATAAAGACGTCGGAACCAGCAATTCTAGGATCAGAAATAAAATTCTCCGCTGAATTACATAAAAATGGAAAGCTAGCTCCAGAAGATAAATACAAATATTTTTGGAGTGATAACGCGGCTCGAAGCCATTCAAACGTGAGTAAATCTCCTCCCCCCGATCAGAAAGAACACAGACGCAATTTGCTATGCAAATTGCTTTCAATAGCGCATTTATTCGCTTGTTGTTTGCTTTTTTCCGTTTTGATAAATTCGCTATTCTAATCTAATATTGAATGCAATCAACGCGAGCGGGTTTTTTCTTATTTCTTAATAGCCCACAGGTTCAGCGAATCGAGTGAACAGTAATTCTGAAATTGGCCTGTGCCTGTGGACTAAAATGAGTGAGCTGAGCTCAAGATTTCGGTCATGATTGATATGATCTGAGTGTCTTATAGGCTTTTACGAAACGGAAACAAAAGTTATTGTCAATACGTCGGGTTTGTAAGGAAGATTTTTAAATTTTAACAAAATACTTATGAATTATATGTAATTGCTATTTGAATCTTAAATTCTCCGCTGGATTTTTGCGGGGATATCTTTATCTGGTTATTTGAACGCAGATGAAAAAGTCTTATCTTTTGTCAGACTTTTAGCGGCTGTTTAAACATCTTAAAAAAACATGACATCAAAAACGAACAGTACGTGAGCAATTTTTAAAACAATTACTAGGCAAAATATAGAAAACATTGAAAGAGTTTCACGCCTCGCTCAATTAACTCTAAACGATTGTCCGATTTTTTTACGAGTAGGGGGTATTCATCTACTTAATAGAATGCAGAAAAAAAAACTTTAACAATGGAGAATAATTTGTTCTTATTTATTAGATAAAAGTATTGCATTGCATACTTTAAAAATGTTGTTCTCCTTTAAGGATTCAAAATTGTGCTTTGTAGGCAAACATGAAATTAAAAATCATAAAGGTCTATAATGAAAATTTCCTTAACACGTTCGTCGACAGTAAAGTTTTCGAGTCATTTTGCTTCACTGTAGAATTGAATGCTATAGCATTCAAGATAAATGCAAAAATATACATTCAAAAGTTTTTTCATCTTCCAATTTACGTTAATAGCTTACAAGAAAAATAAATGTTATGTGACTGATCTTTATAGTATCAAAGAAAAACTATATATTAACGCAAACATATTTTTAAAACTATCATCCGACCCCATCAGGCCAACTTAATATTGAATTGTCATTAACTTACAAGATTCCACGGTACACGATCAGGTGAAATTAAAATAGAAGCTTGTAAAAAATGTGATTTGAAAAAATTTTCTCTCGGTACTTCCTAATTCTTGGCATTAAAAAATTTAGTAGTATTCACACTAATAAAGCATTTAAAAAAATGATGAGGTAAAAAATCGGTTAGTTGGGTGTGTTTTTGCGAGTAACTAAGGGCTTTTTGATTTTATAGGGGATACCAAATTATCGTATATAACATATTTGGTTTCTGTGCAAATTAAACATGAAGTCAAATCGGTATTATTTTTTCTAAAGTTTTCATATTTTATTAGTGGGCTTCTCTAATAAAGATGTCAGAACTTATGCACAAGTAAAAGTGTGCATCTACATTTGTTGAATTATCACTAAATTTTGTAATTTTTTTTACCAGCAATAATCTGAAATGATTCAAATTATTCACACTTCTTGTTGCGCAATCAAAACGAGTGATAAGAAACTCCTATCAATGGATTTACTATTATACAACATCAAAATGATTCAAAATATTTTTTTTACAATATTGCTTTATAAATTATTTTTTCTAATAATAGGTTGTCGAAAGTAAATTGCCATATAGTAATTGGTCGGTGGTCTACTCAAAGGAGGAATATTCACCTGGAACATACAAAGTGCACTTAACTGTGGAAGAAGAATTGTTTTTTGTTTGGTATAATGTAGCTGAAAGTTCGGCTAGCTTTGAGTTGAATGATTTGCTTTCGGGAAATCTCTCTTTAACCCAGAATGGAACCACACGTAAAACGGAATTTGTGTCAAATGTAGCACCGGTGAATCACACAGTCGTATTGAGCGCAACTGACTATGCTTATGTGAAGAATAAGACTACTTACGTGACCACATATTGGTTTCAAAATTGCGTTTATATGGGCTTAACTGATGGGTTAACTTTCACGAATTTCTACGATAAAGAGGACGAGGAATATGAAATCGAAGCGTTGGTTATAGGCTCATTCGATAAACTTCCAGATCCCACAACAACAACTACTACGACCACGACTACTACTACGACGACCACAACAACAACTACGACCACAACAACAACAACCAGTACTACGACCCCAAAACCAAAACCAAATATTCCCAGCATTTCAACAGAGGATCCAACGTCTTTCGAAACCCAACAAGCCGGAGGGATCACACCAACAAGCCCAAAGAAAAATAAGCGGGAGGTGAGCATCAACGCTCCTGTGATCAATCAAACAGGTACCAAATATTATTACTTGCTTTTTCCATATAATAATATTAATAATTTATTCCTTCCCCATATTTATTATGGAAGCCAGTGGTATATAAAAATTAGAAATCTAAACATATAGTTTAATTTAAAATAAACTGAGATTATTAAAAATATATAATATGTATACCAAAATTTTCATTTATAGAGAAAGCCGGTCAAACTGAAGTAGAAGTATCTCCCTATGGAGCTGAGATCGATGTAAAAAATATTACTAAGCAGCTTAAAGAAGGTCTAATCAATGAATCACAAATTGCTGCTGTTATGAGTGCTCCAGAAATAGGAGAAAATGCAACTGCTGTAGTCTCTACTGCAACACAGACGGATACTCCCAGTTATGCCAATCAACCTTTTGTATGTTTCAATAAGTCACAGGTAGCACCTGATCCAAAAAAAATTTATGGATACTTCCGCAGAAAAGTAGTAGTTAAAGGTAATGCACTGAATTACCTTTTTCTTATTTTAATATATTGTTTCTATGTAGTTCCTGTTACTGACTTAACCGTTTCTGGAAGCATTTGGTTGCAACATGGCGATGTCCTCAATTTAAAAGCAAAGTGTTCTGGTTCTCCGCCGTTTGAGTATTGCATCAGAATATTTTCCGGTAAAGCTATTTAGAAAAGTTTCATTAACCCGCATAATTTTAACGACTTATTTGTTTATTTGTTTCTAAGGTCCTTATAACGTAACTGGCAATGAAACCTGCTTTGTGTGGCAGCCTCTGACTTCGTGTGAATTTCCATTCACTCACTACTTTCAAACAACACAAATGCATTCTGTAGTGTTTGTAGTTCGAAATCCTGTCGCGAAGGTGGTTAACCAGGTTGCTATAAATTTCTATGAAGGTAAGATAAAGGGATATGTTTTTGGTATGATTATCAATTGTTTTAATTCCACAGCGAAAAAGCAATCCCAACTATCGGTAATCGTTGTACCTGTCTCCTTTAGTTTAGTGGCTGTTATCCTCGTTGTATTTGGTTTTGCGTATTATATACAAAACAAAAACCGGTAAAATTGGTAAATATTAAAATCATGACAATGCTTTTCATGTTTTCTCCCTTAGGTTTACTGTTGAAGTCGCTGATTTCAATTTTGGTGAAACAGCCTCTGTAGATATGGAATATAAAACATTCCAGCAGCGATTATTTGATAGTATACGAGAGGTTTTGCATCGGCCGCAAAGAAACTCTGATGGTGGTTCGAGTCCGACAGGCGAGAGCTCCCTTAAGTACGGATCAATGACTTAAAAGTGTGAACCGTCATCTAAGGAAAAAATGTACAAGCTCACTAAGTCATCGCGCTTGCATTCTGCCAAGATCAATAGTTTATCAGTCTTTTTAATTTTAATTTCTTTAATAGAAAAGGACATTTTTACTTCTATACACTTTGAGCAGTATTTCATATATTTTAGTGAAATATTTCACGAAGCAATAAATAGCCACATCATTTTGCAAGGCCGTCAATTATACTATTGGGTAACTGAGCATGAAGTTGCGCACGAATTGAATCTGATTTTCTAAAGACTGTTCTATCCAACAAAAAAAAAAAAAAAATTGTTGCCAAGGCAAAAACCTTGACATCAACTTATTTAAATTTTGTTTTTACACATGTTGTTTATTTGTATATTTTCAAACATTAGTCATATAAGTTTTATACCTTGGGGGGGTGTCCGTACTTTCCGTGGTTCTTACACCACTATTTTTCATTAACGATCATCACTCTTCCTGCATAAGCCGGGACGTGCGCTGTAGAACACCGTAGATGTTAACTTTTTTTTTCAATCTAACCATTTTGCCAACAAATGATAAAACAAATTTTCATAGATAAACGAAACACAGGGAGCCAATCCCGGCTGTTTGGAAACATTAAGTAAGTGGGATTAATATTGGAATTATTTGTGATAAAACTGAAATATATAAATATAATTGTATTAATAAATATAACGTAATATTACTGAGAATGAGCAGAAACTCTTAGTCGGATTTCTATGAAAACTCTACTGCATAAACAAGATACTATCGATTGTACATATTATATATCGTCATAATATATTTACAATAAAAATACGTAGTGGATTTTGTCTTTCCCTTTCCTGTAAGAATAATTTTGCGTTAAATGTAAACTTGTGTAAATCTTGGCCCATTTCTTAACATTTCATCTATCTCCGTGTATGGTGAGAAATTCAAATTATTTATACTGGCGTACCCGGATTTTATTTATTTATTCAACCCAAACTGAAAACTGTATTTTTTGCTTTTATTGGAAGCGTCCTATTTGCAAAATTTTGGTAGCCATCTTCAAATTCCAAATCTTGGTTAGATATATTCGAAATATAGAGTCCCAAAATGTCTTTACTTATTTTCATTAAAATTGTCGAAAAGTTGCGTAACCAAAAGAACCTTGTGTGACCTCAGATGGCTGAAGAAAATTGTGCAGCAACATGAAAGCAATCGATTGAAAAGGAACTTTTTGTCAACATTTGCTAGTGCTCGTTAAATAAATTAGGATATGTTTTTTATAAGGTGTTACTTGATTACAACCAAAAGCTTTTTCATATATGTATGTATGTATGTATGTATTTACAGTAATTTAAAAAATTTTTAGGACCACTTTAATATTTTGGGAACTTTTAATTTTTGTAGAAACCGTTTTTTGGCCCGACAGAAGAGGAAAATCGAGGCAGGGCTAAAATAATCCACAAAGTATCCTTTTTCATTGATTTTCTTCCCTCTGTCCAACATAAAAGAACGCATGCTTCGGAAGTATCCGAAGAACTTGAGTGGGTCTAAAAATTATTATCATGGTACTGTATTTTTCCCGATCTGCATATAAGGAAAACTGAAAGGTTGTTTCTTCGCAATTTTTGTTGTAACTGCCGAATAAATAAATTTAAAAATGGTTTTTGTTTATAAATGAGGCTGATGAAAAATATCCAGTTCGCATTTCAGTTGGAAATATTTCTACTGAAGTTCGTAATACGCTTTTGTGTTTTAAAACAGTGAAGTATGAATTTTATAAATAATAATATCTTATAGTAAAAAACAAAAACTAAAATTGGAATGTGCATAAGAACGAAATATGAGTAGAGATATAAAATTACTCTCTTAGGATTATTGAGATTTCAAACGTTTTATTATTTTTTACAGCACTTTTATGTGTTTACTAAACAAAATGTAGTTTTTAATTGTTCTGTCTGAACTTCTTTTTACAAACTTTGCATGAAAATAGGGTTTTCCCATGCTGGTTAAAATCGGCGGTAGTATCTACGCATTTCAGCCCACAGTACTCCTTCAAATTTGAACTCTCTTTTTTACAGAAAATAAAAGATGTGCAAATTTAAATATTTTTTTAAAAAACCCCATACACAAATTAGATAGTTGTAGTTCGAATTCATTTTAACAGAATCGAGGCCAGTCCAAACAAACATTGATCAGGAAACCATTTAGAATCGATTGGCATACCCCTGTTCAGACCTTAGCAAAACCCCCTGTATATTTTATATTATTCTTATTAAATGTACTAAGATTAAATGTAAAAAATTATTGCCTGAAAATACATAATTTTCGATAAAATTTGATTTAGTGAAATATTTAAACTTTTCCCAAATCAATAATTATATTATAAATGTCTTAATTTCAGCCTTCTGAAAAAAGTTTAGTGTTACAATTTTACTCAATTCTCTTAAACACCTTAAATGGAAAACGGGGCAATGATTAAATAAATATTGCACAATGGATTTAAAATAGAAATTTATTTTAAAACTGTTAAATTACTTTTAAACAAATGAACTAAATTAAAATATTCTGTAGAGTATTAAAAAACAATATGAAACGGAAGAGCCAGACGCAACAATTTCCTTATTATGCTGGAAAAACTGAATTTAGTTAGCTAAAAATCGCTTGTTCGCAAATATAATTCATTACATTTTTTTTTTTTAATTTCAACTTGAATGCCGTTCTTTCGGCTCCTAATGTCAAATATTACAACATTTCTCGTAGACTGTCTTGTTCTTATCTTTAATACATTTTCTGCTTTTGTTTACTTTACATCTATAACTATTAGCTATAGTCGAAAACTCTGAACAGGTAGTAGTAGAAAAATCAAAAAGACACGTAGATTTACTTGCTCTTTTAAAAAAATTGTTTATTATGAATTCTCCTATATAAATATCTACGCTAAATTTCTTAACTTCTTTGTGAACAGCATCATGTTTATCATCATCTTTGAGATTTCTCCGTTCCGTGATCACTCCCGCGATTTAATAAGTTAATGGAAACGGCACGAACACAAAAAAATATATTTTTTTTATATACAAAAGACAAGAGAACGTGTAAATGTTGAAGGTGTGATAAATGAAAATAGACAAAACAAAAGTAGCTTCTTAAAATAAAATATAAAAATATAGCAGCTCAGGAAATGTGCGGACGATTGCTTCGCCAAAAAAAAAAACTCCTTAGAATAATTCATGTGGCAAGTCCGTTATAGGACCTGATCGTTTTTCGCCATCAGGTTTTACGTAATTTTCTGTTTCATCTTCGTTTTATTACATTTATTATTTAATCAGCACATTCGCTCACGATACATACTTGCTACATATCACCCAACTGGAGATCGTTTAATAACTAACTTTTAACTCATTGTTAGTGTTCCATTAGAGCGGCTACAAAAACAACAAAAGATTAAAGATCTTTTAATAATAAAATTTTTTATTGAAGGTACTTACGCGAAGGGCTCCGATGCGATGTGTTGTCATTTGGTGTAAAATTCAAGAAATCCCAAATAAGTATTGTATCATCATGTGAACTGCTGACGATTTGGAATTCATCAAATTGCAAGCGAAATACCCGACCGGTATGCTCCTGAAGAAGAAACGGAAACTATACTACACCGGAAAAAATATTTGATTCATCAAATACTTACAACTAAAGTCTTAAGGCAAAGCGAGTTTGATTGAGCGCGAGGATCCAGTGCTGCTACTAAGTCCCAGACTTTTATTTTTCCATCGTATGCACCACTTACAATACGCTTTGAATCAAATCGAATACATCGAACGAGCTCTTCATGGCCCTCCAGGACGCGTAAACATGCTCCACATTCGATGTCCCATAAGCTAAAGGGCATCAAATTAATATATATTTAATTAATACCATCTAACATTGAAAGGCTTACCGTATTGAGTTGTCCGAACTACCGCTCACAACCAAACGATCACGATACTGCAGGCAGGCGATGCCCCTTTTGTGTCCATTCAAAGTCCTCACAAATTCACAGCTAGATGTATTCCACACTTTTATGGTGCGATCTCCACTGGCTGAAACGATGTATTTCTCATCGAAATCAACAACATTAACAGCTGCTCGGTGGCCAACAAGTACGCGACGAAGAGTTATTTCTGTTGGTGATGTCATGTCCCACACAGCTATCGATCGATCTTTTGAACAGGTTACCATCATTCCATTGTTGAAACGCAAATGCAGGACTGCTTCGCAGTGGTGAATAAGTGTGTTCACCATTTCCCCGGTATTAACATCCCAAACTCGAACTGTTGAGTCGCTAGAACCGCTGATTATAACTTTGTCGTCGTATTGTAAGCACAGTACAGAACCAGTATGCCCAGTTAAGGTCTTAGAAAGGAATGAAATTATTAGTGATTGTTTAAAATAACCTAATAAGATTTCACCTTAATACACTGCAAATCCGTTCGATCCCAGATCTTAATGGTGTTGTCTCTCAGACCAGAAACTATTTTTACATCGTCATACTGGAGGCAATAAACTCCCTTTGAGTTCTCTGAACGGCAATTAATTCGCCGGAGCATGTGTCTACCAGTTCTCCAGTTGTGTTCTATACTTTCAATGTCCTAATAAAACATATTGGATGAAGTCAATATCAACAATTAAAATGAATAAAAACATTTTTGCTTACATTCATTATTCTAGGGAAGAGTGCTCGGTAGAACGAGTGTGGCCTATGAATTGTGCCAGGTCGCGGTTTGAACAGATATTGTATCCAACCTCGTCTTTCAGCTAGACCACGCCAAAGCGAATCTGTCCGCACCTTGCGTTCAATTAATTTTTTCCATAACATTCCTTCTGATATTACTCTAAGCCATTCTTTGCACACTAATTCTGCTGCTTTAAGAGAATCTGCATCTAGGTAAGACAAAATGTTTTCTGCTATGTGATCCAATCCTTTTTCTGAAAAGGAAAATTATGTGCTATTATTTTGTTCAATCTTTTCATTCATTTTTCTTTAATATTTCGAAATTTGAGGTCGTTGAAAAGTTATAGTCAGACTGAGAAGAGAATAATTTAGTAATCTGTCCGATAAATTCGAACTCACACTCCTCACTACCGATCTTATCACAAATATTCAATGCTCTCCACTATACGGGTCGTAGTTGGAATAATCAGATCGAGCCATCAGATAAAATTTTAAATTATTTTCTTCAAAGCCTAATTCATACATGTAACAGAAGAATAAATTAGTAATAAATTGATAGTGCTAGTGCTAGATAGTGATATATCCTAAAACGGATTATTTGTTGTGTTACTGAAATCTTATCAATGGTGATAACGTCATCTATTTTGCTGGATTCCCCTGAGCAATGAGTAATATTCATAATACGTCCTTTTACAATTTAGTCGAGGAAGGGCTAAAAAAAAAAAATTGAATATTTATACTTACTTGGCAACAGTGAAATAAAGTCTCTTTGTAGCATCGGTTTTAGGTATGCATTGATATGCCCATGTTGATAGTGGCACATTCTAGATAGCAGTTGCTCTACGAAATCCACCTGGTCAGTTTCGTTCCACTTGGAAAAGTACGCTAAACACACATCCCTTTCCGTCTGAAACGTGGGTGAAGGCTCTTTCTTGCGGACAGGGTCATATAGCATTGTTGATGTATACTGAAAGAATGGTTAAATTTATTAATTATATCTAATTTTATATGTATTGAGTTACTAGTAAACTAATAGTTTCTTGTTTAACAAAGGAACAAAATAAGACATTTTTATCCGGTGTGAAAATGTGACCCCAACTGTAGGCGAGGGTGGCGAACACCCGGATAAAAATGTCCTATTTATACCACCACCGAAAGTTCAAATATTCTCCCTGTTTCAAGGGAGCAAAATTGCACTTTTTTATCCCAAGGAAATAAAAGAGGACATATTCATCCGGTTCTAGAAGCAAAAAAGTGCCATTTTGTTCCCGCAAAAAAGGGGACAAATTTGAACTTCGCACATTCACCGGGTGCTGCTAATGTTTCGGAACACCGGAAAAAAGATGCCTGATCAAAATATTGTTCAGTACAAAAAATGATTATTATACAGTACTGTGAACATTTTTAAGACCACTTCAATGTTTCCAGAACTTTTAATTTTTTACAGCATAATTTCTCAAGGTTCAACAGACGAGGGGAATCAATTCAGGGCTAAATTTAAATCTAAGTTTCCTTATTCATTGATTTCCCCCCCTCTGTCCAACTTAAAAAAAGGCAAGATTCGGAAAACTAAAGGTTTCTGAAGAATTGGAGTGGTACTAAAAATATTCACAGCACTGTACATGTTTCCCGATTGCGGCAATAGAAGTTAATACTGCAATTTTTAGTATCCTAACATATTTTTATAAGATTTGCTACTGTAGCAATGTGTAAGATTCGAACAAATTATTGAATTGCCCACACAATAAACAGGCTCTAGATTTCTTTCTTAGCTTTGGCTGTTATCTAAAAGAAAACTTGGTTACTTAGTTAACAGCAGGTAAATGCAATAAATCATAATTCTCCATCTGTGCGAAAGTGGTTTACGAGTCATAAAATTAATGTTATGGAGTGGTGTGGTGTGGTTATTCTTCAGACCATAACCAGATAATTAACATCTGGGGATAACTTGTTCGCAAGATATACAACGATAATCGACATTAACGAGCTTAAAAATGGACTCAAAAAGTCCTTAAAGCTTTTGTCAGCTGATGTCGGTCATTTTAAAAATTTAATGGATTTCGTTAATAGCCTTGATACAGAGTGTTCTAAACTATTATTATTTTGTAATAATAATAAATATGCTAATTATTGTTCCCTAATCGAATTGAGTTTAAATAATTGCAATAAATAATGAAAAGAACATGAATTTAACTCATGAGTGGTCAACAACATTTGGACATATCATGAATTAACTCGTGACCGAGTAACCATATGTGGAAAAGATCCTCATAAATTTTCTTACCAGACTAGAAACACTTTTGAAAGTTTTCTCATCATTGGTTAGATTCAGCTGTTTTATAATTAGCTATACAGTAATGTGAAGATTTTTAAGACGTCTTCAATTTTTCGGGAGCTTTTGATTTCTGAAATATACTTTTTCTAGGTTCGACAAAAGAGGAAAATCGATGCAGGGCTAAAATAATCCTTAAAATATCCTTTCCCATTGATTTTCTCCCCTCTGTCCAACATCAAAATTCGGAAAACTAAAAGTACCCAAAGAACTGGAGCGGTCCTAAAAATGTTCACAGTACTCTCCAAACTGGATTATGTTGCTTGTAGTCCCAATTTGAATCGAAGTAAATTTTTCAAAATAAAAAACATTTGTCATCAAAAAGACTCAAAAGTACTATTATTTATGATTGGCGAAATTTTGAAAAAATATATATTACTTATACTAGGATTAATACTCAATGTTTCGGCGAACTCAACAAGTCATACTGCTCGGGGATCTCATATAAATTGTTATAATATTCATATTTTACTACTATGTATATAATAAATTGACATATTGATTTGGTCTTATCTTTAATTAGTTCTAAATTAATTTTTTTAGTATGAACATAATTTTTAAAAAGAATGTATAAACCGTTCAGTGCACAAATCGATTAACTGCATAAAACAAAAAGTTGAGAATTGCGATGAAATAATGTATGTACATACATTGTTTTTTTAAATTCCCTTTTTAATATAAATTCATATATATATATTGTAGAATGCATAAATACAGATATAGCTTTCATCTAACGGTATATAAAATTAATAAGAAAGAATAGCCAAAAAATAACCGTCAGTAATGTTACAATTTTTATGTGACTGGTTGAGTTAATCGATTTGGCAACTGAAAAAAGTAACAAAGTTAAAAGTAAAACCACCACCAGTGTAAAACCATTGAAAAATTGAAATAGTTGTTGATAATAATTCAAACCCAAGTACGATCTGGGAGAAAAAATATGTAGTCCATGTAATATTGGTAAAGTATACAGTAGAAGTTAAAATATACCCAATTAAACTTTATTCTTAATAAGAACTAAATTGACTTCACAAGTACTTGATCCTGCGGCAATTCGGCTGTAACTGACCAATTTATTTTACTTTAGTTAATTCTGATAAGACGGAACTAAAAACTCTACCCTTATCATTCAGCGCATTTGAGTTGCATTATAGCAACGATTTACATTAGGGTACGGAGTTAATCAAAATGGCCTCTGAAACAAATTATTTATTATTCAGTGGACAAAAAAATTTTGTCGTTTAATGTTGTTAATCATTATTATTCAGGAAAGTTATTATAAATATAAAAAGTTATGACTATACCAAGTGCTTTGACACTTAAATTTAAGATTTTTCAAAAAGTGGAGTTAATCGATTTGTGCACTGAGCGGCTCATATGCATCTATCTTTTAATGTAAAAAACCGTTTAAGAAATAAATTAATATTAATAATACGTGATAATAATTTTGCATACTACACTTTGGACATATACATATGTATTTTTATTATTTAGTCTTATCATTACTTCGTGAAGTACTTTTATATGAACAAGGCAGGCGAGGCCGACAACCACTGCTATTGGGAATATAAGAATACAATATTTAAGGAATGTGGAATTTTCGTTATATGTATAAAAAAAAGGGCTTTAATATGAAAGAAAAATGGCAGAATACCGTGGGTAGTATAAAAAAAAAAAAATATAAATAAAAATAAAAATAATAATACTAAAATAAACAAATAAATGTTAAAGCTCTCCCTCACGATAACAAAATTGTGGCCATAACATTTCTATTTACGGATCTCCAATCAGCAGCAGAGATAACATAAATTCGAATCTATTGAAAGTTCGAGCGTGAAATCCCCTCACCTTAAAGCGAGCCGCTCGCCTTGTTATCTTATCACCCTGTCCCGAATTAAAGTAAATCCAGGAGAAACCTCGAGAGAGGAGCTTTCCCAAGAATTTTAGAATTTTCGATTGCTTCCCGCCAGTGTGAGCTTATAAAAGACTATCTAAGCTGCTCTCACCTTTATAATACCGGTGCTATTTACCTTAGCTCTAACTATTTCTTAAAGGACTTTGTCTTTCAAAAATTTGTTGTCTAGCTTAGTAGAGTTCGCCATCCGCTCAGATCGTGTAAAAGCCTACACAAAAGGTAGTGGTGCTGAAAAAGTTCAAGACGTTGTCGTCGCTCCCCCGATTTACTTCTTACCTGAGTTCAACGACGGCTCTTTCCATTTTTTTTTTTTTGTGCTTTTATATTATTTGCCTTTCTTGTTCTCGATGCCCAAAATCCATGTTAACTGTTCTTTTTGATGTCTTATGACTACCAGGTAAAGGTAGACGTTACTGGAGTCACCGGAACCCCGTCCGAATCCGCGATGCGGCATTATGAAACGTTTTTCTACTTTTCGTCGTATTTTCGAAAGACTTCCCAAGTTCCCATAACAATGGCACTGGCACCGTGTCTCGTGAGCTGGGCACGGACAGGTACTGCTAATGAGAGCTTGCGTAAAACGTGTTAAGACATGAAAACGAATCAAAAAATTTCGTGGCGGTGATGGCTCAGCTCTCGACGCGACTTACCTGAACTCCAAGCTCAGGTGTGTGCTTATTTTATTTTTATTTTTTTTATTTTTTTCCCTTGTAATTTTTGCTTTCAGCGGCAATGAGCAGAAATTTTTGTATTTATTAATCGCTTAACACTTGTGCGGCGCTGCCGTTGTTGCAATATAATAATTGAATAGTGTGGAAATAATTCAGCCACAATAGAAATCGCGGCGGCCGCGCGGTAGTTGCGGCGTGCAACCTTTTGAGCAGCTATGAATCATGCCTCCAATGCGATTCCCAAGGCTGGTGAAGCCCGCTCATTACTTTTTAAAAAAATTTTTAACCGGACAATTCGAATGTAGACTAATAAATGAAACGCTTCCTTTCATTTACATAAATTTTAACTTTATTCTTTTTCCTATTTATCCTCCTTCAAATGATACTATACTATTCGGCAACAGTGCAGGAAAACCGAAAGCGCAAAAACGTTTGAAGGCGATTTCGAAACTGCATAGACAGCTAATTTAGCGGAAAGCATTTCTGCTATTAAGTGGCTTATTTTCTACTAAGGGAATGTGCGGGTTACAATGGTAGAAAGTGTTCAACCATTCAATATTTTGATCAAAAATTAAATCGAAGCTAATGAACCGAGGAGTCAAATTTATACCTTGCCGCCTCTTTGTTCTTATTATCGGAAGTTTCAATAATAGAAATGTAAAGCTAATTTGTTGCAAAACTCTGTTAGTAGTTCACAGCCAGAGCCTAAGAGCAATAACCTTGTAACCGGTCACTAACTTCGTTTTCGACAAGATTGCTTAATTGCAGATTAATCATGTTCACCGTAGCTTGAATAAATCCTCCACATAATAATCCATAATAGATCCTTATGGGAAATTTTTATGAATGAATTCTCAAAAAATCACGAGACTGCTTGTGCTTACCATACCACTCTGCTCTGGATTCCGTCAGAGGAACATATAAATGGAAACCAGAAGGGTAAATTAACAAGGAGAGACCGCAATCCCGGATGTCTGGCATGAAGAGCCGGTCCATGCTCCCATGGGATCAGTCAGTCAAAAAAAAACATTTTTGCAAACCTTTTAACAATATCTAAAAAGAATTTCTAGATTAATTTAAGCCTCTCTATAATTAAAGTAGAATGCAGGTGCTACAAAAACGGATTAAGTAAATTAATTTCTATTACTTCCCAACGTGTTGCGCCGACACAAAAAGGTTGAAAACCCAATCTAGGGTATAACTCTTCAATTCTTGCTCAATAATTCAAAGAGTATCAATTATTGTTGTCGATTTTTTGATACGGGATCTGGGTGTTTGAGCACACTTGTCTTGAACTTGAAGGCGAGTCCAACTTATTTTAGTTCTGTAGAATTTCTTTCCATACAATTAAAAGTATGTTTTCTTCAAAGTCAATATTGCACTTGCTCCACATGGCATAAACACGAACGCGTCTGGAAACTGTCTCCGATTTGTAAACATTCTGCACACAAAATATGTTAAAATGTTTTCCCGGCATAGGCACCGCTTCTTAAAAATATTACTGTGGCACTCAGGTAAGTGGAGAGCAACGTTTGGTTCACACTTTATAGTTAATTTATTTTGCAAGCTTAAATTACCTTTTGTTATCAATTTAAATTAATTAAAGTAAAATTTTTTTTATTTCAAGTAATTTCAGAATGTTGTCGGAAAGTGAATATCATTTCCATCCAAAATAAATATTCCTACAAAGTTTTATTAAAATCCGGGAGATACCGAATTGTGAACTTAAAAGTCAAATCAGAAAATACAATAGATTTAACCCATTGGCATCATTAGCTATATTGTTCAATTTGTTTGGTCACTACTATTATCCTTTAGCTAGAAATGAAGGGTGTTGTTGGAAATGAAAGTAGTAATTCTGATTATAGTGAAAAATAAATTAGATCACTGAAACAACGTTGATGAAGTAAGAGAATATTCATCGACGAAAACCAATTATGTTATTCGGTTAAGAATAACATTAACTAAATCTAAAATATGTATAACCCGCTTTACTCTGCAGTGGAATACTATAATAATTAATTTACCCACTAATATACGCAATATATTGGAGTTAAAAAAACTCATCAAAATTTATGTTGATACGGGAACCTAAACTAAATAAAGCAATACTCTGTTATTAAATCATATATAAATGTATGTCTCCCTATACCAAATATAACTTGCCTGGAGAGCACAAAATAGAATTAATTTTTTAAAAAATCAATTTTTTATTCTTATTTAGGTTAATTAGGATTTGGATCCACATGGTCGAGCGGATTCGCTCCGAGCGTAGCGAATGGAAACAACGAATTTTGTTTATTTGAGCGAATTCGCTCAACTAAACAAAATTTTTTGTTTCCATTCGCAAAATGTTTTGTTTCCATTCGGGAAATTTTGTTTATTTGAGCGAATCCGCTCAACTAACTAAACAAAATTTTTTGTTTCCATTCGCTATGCGCGGAGCGAATCCGCTCGACCATGAACGTACCCTAAAGGCACTGAATTAGATGAAAGTTTCCAACTTGATGCTGAGGAGTGCGACATAAATCTATTATTATTATTATTAAAAAAATACATGAATTGGGGTATTGTCTTGTTGATATTCTCTTACTTGTTTAGTTAGTCCACACTTAGTCCAGATCTGAATTTAGTTTCTGATTTCATAAACAATTTCGATTGACCTATAGGATTTTCACCCCTTTTTTGTTATTTATGTATATAATTGCATAACGAAGGTACCGTTTCTTGAATTCTAAGTATATGTATATATAGCAATTGTATCCATAAAATGTATCTAATAAAATATATTGTTTTATTTAGTTTTTTTTTTGATAAAGCCAATTACACAAAAAAATTGATGTGGGGTTATAGGAATTGCGTTCACTGTATAACCCCTTATGAATATAAATTGCTGCTGTGTTTCAGTTCAATAACACAATCATAAAAAATTGATTAATAAGAAAGTTCAAATCCAGGAAATCTTAAGAAAATAACACCTAACTGATGACCTTTTCCTTGTACGCTATTCAGGCAAATTAGGTCATGCTGTTGCCTCGAGTTTTTATGCGTATATTTGTAAGTACTAAGCAAAGGAACCAGAGTGAAATTGCCGATATGTATCGAAATTACTTCTGGTATTATTACCGATTTGATAAGATTTTGTGTGTACCTAGCTAAACTTTTTCCAAGAGTGGAAATTCTATTGTCTTACCTTACTTCTTATTTAGGTAGAATAAAGAAGCAAGTTTTTGCTTACCCAAAAATTGCAGTGTTCACGTTGAAGGAAACACTTTTTACTTTTGAATTCTATAGTTAAAAGAATTTATAAGGAAAAAATTTCAGTTTTCTACATAAAAAAGTTATCTCCAAATTCTAAATCAATTTTAAACGTCCCGTAGGAAATCTCGGTGAAGGCTTCGAGCACGGGACTCGGGAGGCATACAAACGACGACCACGGGCCAGATGAGATTCTTTTCTATCACGAACGTTGTCCACCTTGGTCCTATAAAAACTATTTGTCGCATTCCCTCCCGTTTATGATCGCCCCGCACCGAATCCAGTACCGTCCCGCTCTGCCCCAAATGACATAAACGAGAACCTTTCGAAGTGATTTTAAGAAAGACCGACAAGCAACTACCAGGTAAGTGCAAACCGATAGCTTACCATTCCACTAGAGTGGCAAAATCATTAAAATCTGTTCGAAATTGTCGCTCGCCTACGATCGATAGCATTTAGCGCATAATGCCCTCACCTGTTGTGAATTGGAATTGGTGTCATCCATGATTTTGTCAGTCTCCATGTTCATCATTTTCCTCGTTCCTCCGCCTTGATCCCTTCAAGCGCTTCTTCCACGAACCACACCACACTCGCGCACAATCCCGCAGCAAAATATAATTATTATTCTGTTAAATTTTCCACCAGTTTTCTTAAATATTCTTAACAAAATTCAATGGGAGCAAATCCAAATTTTATAAACAGCCGATTTTATCGACAGCTTTCCGCATAAAATTCGCGGCGATGCGAAAGGCACTATCGAAACGGTTTTGACACTTTCAATAGCTTCAGCTCCACACCGAAGAAAATCCAGAGCGCAAGTCACTTCACATTATTCATACATTTGGTCTACAGTAAAAGTAAATTATTTTATATAGCCACCTTCATCGATGGCTAGTTAGTTACTGGATCAAGTCGGGTTAATATTCTGAATTTCGTAGTAAGAATTATTTAATTTTCTATTTATGAAACGGATATAAAACGTTATACGTCAATACCCCTTTGAAGACGACGGTGTACAACACGACGTCTCCGAGTGACGTCAATTAACTGCGGAGTGCGGATACTGGTCAATTCACTGACACAAACATAAAAATGCTTAATGCGGCAACTTAGCGGTGGAATTTTAATCGTTAATATTGGTAAACCTGCACACGTTTATATGGCATCTTTTTAATTTACCTAAATCAGTCAGTGATCGTCGTGATATTTAAAAGTCGGAATTATTTGAATTAAGGGGTTACGCCACATTGAGCTTCGGTAAAACAGATATAAAAATGAATTTTATTTTAACGCAGCCAAATAATTTTTATTATACACATATACATAGTATTTTTATGAACAAATTGCGATATTAAAAATTGCAAAAAAATTAAAAAATGGCGGAGATATAAGCCGTTGAGTAGAGCCCTGTTTTGAAAAGCCTCGCTGATAATTTAGGCATTGTACACAAAGAATAAAAAATAAAATTTCCTTGTTTACAAGGGTAATAGCGACAATGTGACGTAGGATATTTTTTTTAAATTTTTTTTTTCAAAAAAACCCCAAATTTGCATTGGAATTTTAAGTTTAAAAAATTAATAACTTTTGAACATGACATGACAAAAAAATCCAACGTCACACAATTGGGAATGTTATGAAAAATAACTGTGGTAAATTTCAACCAAATCGGTTGAGTAGATCAGGCGATATCGTGTACACCATTTTGCTATAATTACTATGAATTTTTGAATAGTTAAGCGCTTAAAATATTCTTCAAAGTATAAACAATTTATTTAGCCAAAAAAAAAATCGGATGTGTTTCTTTATTCATTCGGAATATTCGGAACATTTATTTAATAAGCGCTTCTTTATTTTAAAGTATTCCGAATATTCCGTTCCGCGTTCCTTTATGCTTTTGGGCTATTCTGACCGTATTCTTTTTGACCAGTCTCAGGAGGTGGAATAAAAGGAATATATTTATATTTTTTATTCACAGTTATTAACTTAATTCGAAATATGCCACTAAAAATATTCAAATGTCAAAATTTTATTCCAAGGTTTCCAAATCGTTTCTTTATTCATTCTATACCGTATATTCCTTGAAAATTCCTTTCGTTCTCTTCTCTCTCCATGGAATGAATGAAGAAACACACCCGGTGTGAACCATTTTTTTGGAAGTTAATTTATATTTGGTGTAAACCATGACACAAAATAATGCCTTCCCTAAATAAAAATAATCCTCTTTTCGTTTCTTCCTTTGAATATAAATTCTTAAGGAAGCGCGTTATCACTCTCGGAGTGAGTGAGTGAGTGCTACTGAAGACAATTTTTGTGCTAGTCGAACAGTGGCGGCACGAATAAAACACATTCTGTAAGGAGGGTAAACAAAAGCTCTTACAGAAAATCTAAATTTGAAATTGCATAAGTAATAAAGTGCATTTTAATTATAATATTTTTTTTAGTTTAATATCACTTTATTCAAAAATTGAACAATCTTAAATTTTTTGTGCACGAACCCCCCGAGAATTCTTTTTTAACGCCGCCTTTTAAAGAGGCGTCTCAAACATTGTGATGTCACTTAACATTTTAACTGCAATGTAAACAAAGTTAGATGTACTATGTAAATTCTAAATTCTCAATTTTTTATAATAATAAATTTCTCAGGTATGTTGCTGCAAACGCCTAATTCCGAGCTGCTGTCTCGGCATTAGAATTTAGGCTCTGTACATATGTAAAATTTTCGTAATGATCCTAGGAATGAAGAGAAAAGTTCAGACTTTTACGTAAAATTATTAGGATAATTTATTTCCAAAATTAAATACTAAGCATATCAGGTGCTTTAATATTGAGATATAGAAATTTTCAAAAGTGAATTTAATCGCTTTAGCTGGCAAATATAGATAGATTTTATCCTATACTATAATACGAGGAACATTTTATATAAGTATTTTGTATATCTATAATCTTGTTCTAGCAAACGGCTTTAATTTTGATAAAAAAGGGATTTCGGGGGTGAAAAATCGATCCAGCTAAGTCTCATATCTGGACAAATTGTACAAATGCACCGTCTAATTTCTGTATAAGTGGGTGCAAAAATCATATCTCGGAATATACCGAATTATACTGAATTTTAAGGTAAAGTCAGGCCAGCTAGAGTTCTTTTACAAAATATAAAACCCGATCAAAGAGAGTAGCGAAGACGGAAAGCCTTCAATTATTCATACATATTTAACAATTTGTATTTGAGGCAAAGATAGTAAGTACAATTAAAATAACATTTCTCCTCCTGCCATGCAGTTTGCCCCATTATAAAAAGTGGAGAAACTTCTAAAATTTCTTCCTTGTCTGTATAGAAACCCAGATATATTCTATCTAGCGACTTGAAGGCTTTAAAATTCGAATCTTCACTATCTCAAATTTTTCGAGTTATGAGAAACAGCGATTAATTTTAAGAATACAAATAACTTATCAAACCTCTGAAAAGGTCGTCTTATCTATCAGAAATACACACATTTTGATAGTTTCTTATCTCTAGCTCCATACGGATTGTTTTTCCATGGCAAGCAGCAGAATGTTTCTTAAACGAGTTTTGCTCCCAAAGCTAATAAGATCAGTATCAACGACAAGCACAATGCCAGCGAAGCAAGTGCAACACTTCGTAACGGATGGAAAGAAAATTTTGGGAGCTGCCCTTAATTTCCGGTAAGGTGTAATTGTTTTATTTACCTCTGCTTCAATTTAATTAAACAATTGTTAATTTATTTCTTTTAGAGACATTGTCCGATCAAGAGGTGTACCAGTACCAGACAGTCCTGTTTTATTCCTGAAGCCAACTTCTTCTTATATTCAAGAAGGACAAGATATTGTGGTATGCATTTAAAATGAACAAATTTACATATAGTTTGAAATTAAATGAGTTGTCTTTAGATTCCTAAATATTTCACTAAAGTGGCCCATGAAGTGGAATTGGGAGTAATCATCGGGAAAACATGCAAAAATGTTTCAAAGGAGGATGCTATGAAATATGTAGGAGGATACTGTCTGGCTCTTGATCTAACCGCACAATGCGAGCTTGTAATTTTATTAATATTGTTCTACAACATTTGAATCTAAAAACAATCTTAAATGCAGGGCGTTGCTCGACAGAAGGGTATGCCATGGAGCATTGGTAAGGGATTCGACACATCGACACCAGTCTCCAGATGTATTTGCCCTGAGGAACTAAAAGATCCAAACAATATCCCCCTGTGGCTGAAGATAAATGGTCAAATGAAACAAGAAGGGAACACTGCAGATTTGATTTTTGGTATTCCAGAGCTTATTGAGTATGCATCTAGATACATGACTTTAGAGCCAAACGATTTAATACTGACGGGAACTCCTGATGGTGCTGCACCAATGGCTCCCGGAGACGTGGTTGAGTGTGGACTGGGTGATATTGTTACTTTGAAATTTAAAGTTAGGTGCTAATAACTCGTTAAAATAAATCTGAAGAAGTATTCTGTTAGACCAGACAAATTGTAGCGATTTATCAATTAAAGCTTAAATCAATGTTAAAGGACAATTGGGAAAAAAATTTATGGGACCTGGGCCCATCCTTCAATAATACTGCGTAAAAATATGTACCTATTCAAATGTATTTTTATACAAATTTTTATTTCTTTT
Source organism: Machimus atricapillus (assembly GCA_933228815.1). Taxonomy (NCBI): domain Eukaryota; kingdom Metazoa; phylum Arthropoda; class Insecta; order Diptera; family Asilidae; genus Machimus; species Machimus atricapillus. The sequence goes on from OW121785.1 coordinate 14,718,609, forward strand.
GAAAACTATGAGAGGGGTTTTTATTTGGTTTTTGTATTGTTTAATAAAAACAAAAGTATTTCACAACCCTTAAAGGTGTGTTACATTGTTAACTTGCTCCTCATCTACTTTGAAAGCTTGGTTTACAATACCAGACTCCTGCCCTATAGTATGACTAGTTCCTTGTTCCTCTCTTTTTGTACTTAAAGTAGTTCCATTGGATGCATCACCCAAGGCCGTTAGATCCGTTTTCATTTCAATCTCACTATCGAAATTTTCCATCGTTAGCTTAGGACCAGCAAAATGTTCCTCAATTTCCTAAAAAAAATATTTCCATAATTAATACTAAAAAAATAAAAAAACAAGAAATTTGTATTTACACTCAGAGTTCTTCCTTCAGTCTCAGGAAGTACAAAGTAAAGAATGCCCGCCCCAAGAAAAGCAACTGAAGAATAGAACCAGAACGTTCCAGGCATAGTTAGTGTGGCTAACATCTGTAGAAATAGTTTATTTGCAAGAAATCCAAATATATAGCCAACACCTCCAGATAGACCTGATGCTGTGCTCCTTATAGAAGCAGGGAAGACTTCTCCGATTAGTAGCCATGGTATCAAACGAACACCCATGTGAGCGAAAAATGCAGATCCTAAGAGAAGAACCAAAGGTAGCCACAGGTATTTGTTCTTTTTTTGTTTTGGAACAGGAACAAGAATATTTTCTGCTAAGTCTTCATCTTCGTCCTTTTTTAAGTTTTCATTAGGAGCTGCTTCAATGAGAACTACATCGGTAGTATTTTCTACATTTAAATCATAATCAAAATCTGTTGCGTTAAAGGAACTATTTTCAATAAGAGCTCCGAGAGTGTCTTGGGGAAAGTAGGCATCTTCAAGTTTATTTGTTAATAAGATTGCTTCGTCTATTTCAGACACATTCTTGTAGGGTATCGTTGTGTCTTCAGGGACAATTGTGTTGAGTATTTCATCATCAGAAAATGAGCTGAAATTGTTTTGTTGTTGCCAAATTGCCTTTTCCTCCTCGTTAAATATTTCTGTGAGATTATTCAATGAAATTACGCTGTCTTTTGGCACTAGAAGAGAAGCATTATTAACTACATTGCTCACAGCAAAACCAGGAACAACATTTAGGAAGTATGCATACGTAGCCACACCTGCAATTAGGTATAATTAAATAAAACTAAAAATAAAACATAATGTGCCTGTACCTCCAAAGCATAGTCCACAACCAACAGTTGATATGAAAACCAGAGGTCGTTTTCCTGTAAAATGAATGAGGACAACGCAAAGAATGGTTCCGATCAATTCGGCCATTCCAAGAAGAATTGTTGCATGATACTTATCGATAGGAGCTTTCAATGAATGAAAAATCTAATGAAACATTTTGTTAATTTAAATATTTCTCAAAATACCTATGTATGTATATTTTACCTGAACAGCATAGGTTTGCAATGTTGTCTTACCCGAAAAATGCCCTATGAAAAATGTTAACAATACTAAAGCAAAAGGACTTAAAAAGGATCGTTTTTTAAATAATAAAATTTTTCTGAGCAATTTTGATTTTTCCTGATCGAGTTTTCGTTCTTCTTCAGGTTTTACTATCAATTGGTTATAAAGTTCGTTAAACTCGCTTTCCACCTTGTACTCGGGCACCCAGCCTCGCAGCCACTGCAGAGCCTTAACAGCATCAGCGAAGCGATTTTGTCGTATCAACCATGTGGGACTTTCGGGCACAAAAAAAAGAGCAACAATACTGACCACTGGGAAGACGGTACTAACTGCAGCTATTGTCCTCCAATCCAAAATAGAGCCAAGGATGAATTGTATGAAGACGCCCATTATAACGCAAGCTGATCCTGATGCTGCAAGAGGTCCCCTATATTGGGGCTCAGTAACTTCAGCGACGTAAGTTAGAACCTTTATTATTTAAGAAAAGTTTATTTCTTGAGATAATTATTATTTTGCGATGTCCTTGAAAAAATTGTGACTCAAGGCTTATTTTTTTAATAAAATATCCTAGTTTTTACATTCTTTTCTTCTCAGTACGACCAACACGAATTCATCCCACTTCCGGATGTATGTCGTAGAGGGCTGAAATTTAGCCAAGAGTTTAATCTATTGTAATAATATAATACAATATTCTATTATAATATTTGGACCCGGAATTTACGAATTCAAGATGGCGGATTATCAAATTTTGAAATTTATGAGATTTCCACCAAACTTGGTACTTTGGGATTTTCAGAGCGATCCATTTACTTTAAGATACATTTAAATTTTACATAATTCCTAAAGTTTTCGACAGAAATATTATTATTCAATTACAAGAATTGGGAATAATGTTGAAAACTATAATATTTGGTAGTAGTAAATTGATTTGTATTAACTTTGTTTCTTAAGAATTAATTTATCTGAGCTACATCTGGTATATGAGCTAGTTAATTTTAAATATTATGATACACCAAAGGTAAAGCAAGAAACTAAAATAAACTCATTCTATATGGGTTAGGAAAATATAGCGAACCGTACGAAACTAATTTAGGACTACTTACCGGTGCTTCCATTAATCCTCCACTTATTCCAGAAAGGCACAGCCCTGCGTATAAGTACGCCATACTCGTTGAAAAGTGGAAAAGAAGCCACGAAACTATAATGGGTAGGTTCACTATCTGAAACAAGAAATGTTATGAAACTGCTACAAATCACCACTACTTTGTACATTTTTTAAAAGTATTAATCCGAAAAAAAACTAAATATTTTAGTCATTTTCAAATCGTTGTATATCGACGAAAAATTAACGAATTTAAATTAAAGAATGATATTTAGAGTGCAACATTTTTCTGAACGAGTTTACATGAAACATTTGTACAATATTTTTTAACCGAAATATCAGTTACTAAGGTAAGAACAACACTTTTAAATGAAAATCCGAAGTATTTGTAAATCTTTTTGAATGAAAGATTCGAACTAAACAGTAAAAGCAAGATTTCAAATAAAACTTAATCCATTTAAATTCTTTCATTTTTCGCAGATATACGATCTCTGATTCACGATTTGAAATTCACTAAAATTCCCTTTATTTTTATTATTATTTTTTTTTCAGAAGTTTTATTATGATCACACCTGCATCGCCCGCCTCTTCCCAATCGGGTGACTGAATGCTCCAGAAAACACACACCCAAGAGGAACACATATTAAGTTGATTGAACCTAAAATAGTTAAAGTAGTAAATCTCACTAAAAACCATCACTTGAAAAAGCACTTCATAGACTCTTACTAAACCAAGAAATCTGCTCTCTATTCAAAACAATATCGCTTGGTTCCCGTCCTTCTCCGCCCTGAATTGCAGGTATAACTATAGTAGGATACCCGAGAGTCATTCCGTACACTAATGAAATATTTAGCACTTGTAAAATTATTGGTGTTATGATCTTAAATAAAATGTTTACCAAAGAGAAGAATATTTTTAACTCCAACAGCTATAAATTGTGGTAATGCACGACGGATTTTTCCGGTATCATCATTCGAAATGCTACTTCCGGGCAATCCATTTCGAAGAAAAGTTGGTCTATCGTTTATTAATCTGAAATTACGTGGAAAAATAATGTTCAAAAAATAAACGAGAAAAAATATTTAATATTTGATCAGGCCTTAATACCGTATTTCTGATGGTTTTCCGTCCTCTGTTTTATTCATACCCTGAAGCACAATTTTGTATCAAATGAAGAACACGAACTTAATCAATACAATTTAATCTTATTAACATTTTTTTTTTTTAATGTAATCATGTTTTGTTTCAATCAATTTTTTAAATGTATCTAGCTCATTCAAACCATTTTTCGAGTCTTTCCCGACTGACTTCTTAATCGAGAAGCACAAAAATAACGGCACAAACAGTATACTTGCTCGCTATGCTTCAGGTAATGAATTACCTGCTGCCAAAAAACTATTGATTAGATGCGCCCCGTTTGTGTGATCAGCATTTCCAAATTACAATTAATACGACGGGGAATGAAACTGCTCACGTGCCGGGGAGTCATGGTTCCGCCGCAGCACAAAGAAGTATCTAGTCCGGGGCGAGGGCGATCGTCGTTCGCGATGCTTTTTTCAAATTTTTCTTTTTGTTAGGAGCTATAGAATTCGTATTTTAGCAGAGTTACCTTGCAAACAAAAACGAATTTGAATTGCATTTGCCTATGTGATGTAAGACTTTGCTGTGACTAACGTCGACCACGTTTATAACATATTGAGAAAAACTTATATTGGCTATTTGTAAGGGTGACGAACAATTAGAAGTGCTAATTGAATTAAATATATTTCTGTAGAATCAGAGTACTACACTGGACAGTAATTATAAACTAAACATAAAAGTATGTGTATGTTTAAAACTTAACTCTAACTCCTCCTGACCTACTCTTAAAATTCAATATGTATGCTGAAATTAAAAAATAAGTTAAATCTGTAGTAGGTACAATGTTCAAATATGATGTACTACAACTAATAATATGTAGTTTTTATGAATTCCAAACTATTGATCATTGAACTGGCAAGTTCTTAACGGAGTGTTGTGGAGGTAATATGCATCTGTATTTTAGCATAATAGTTAAAGCGTAAAATCATAAATAATTGGTTTCACGTGTGAAACGAAAATTTAATTAATTTTATCAGTTACATATTTTTTGTACTTTAGTATCGATTCAGAGAGTATGAAATTCATACTACATACTTTTTTGTTAATAAATCCTATACGGTGTTGCAAATACAGTATATATACATACATATATGAATGTATGAATATACATACATATTTTGTTTTCTAAAAAGGAGGTGGGCCATTTTTTCACTGAGTTTTCATGTGGCCTGTATTAAAAATTCAAGATCATTCAAAGTAATTAAAACTTATAGTTATAGTTTTCTTTTAAATAAAAGCAGTTTTTATTTTAATTGAATCATCGTACATTTCCTGTCTCGGAAGTTTTAGAGCTACAATGCCGAACAATTTTTTATACATATACATACATAAGAACTTAGTAATAGTTTAGTAGTTCTTCATGAAAAAGAAACGTGGAGCCCAAAATGACTAAAGTTTTTTACTTGAAACATGCATACATAATGAGTTACTAACGGAAACTTATAAATGGTGTGCATCAGGAATACGAAGTAATTGAATAACTACAGAATTTGTGAAAATAATACGCTGATTTTCACTAGCAGATATGAATCGCTGAATCAGTACATTATTTGAGCTGAAAAATTTGAAGAAGATACCTTTTTACAAATATCTCGGAATATTTGAGTTTGTGGGCAAGTGAAAGTGATAGTTTTTTCTAGCATTTATTTGCCATTAATTAATAGTCTTTATAAACCACCTCCTCTTTCTCAAATCGGTTTTCATGTAACCTTTTATCATAATTAAATGTAAAATGTAGGTACTAAAATAAAACTTAAAAAATGGTGAAGAATAAATTAAGTAAACAGTTTGAAAATAAAAATTTGAAAATTAACAAAACAATGGTGTTATAGCAATTTCCATTTAAAGTAAGTTGTTTTTTCTGCCGGAACTCACAATATGTATTTGCTATTATTATAAGAATACTTGAAAAGAAGTCAAACTGACTTAACAAAACGGTTTGTTGGTGCTGCCGCATTTTATATAAAATATGTGCTTTTTGAATATTAGCAATTAATGTTATAAAAATACCATGGTTTTATATACATATATATCCAAGTCGTGTTTTAAAATAGTGGTGGTTCTAAATGTTGTACCGCGATACCACATTTTTAAATATATTTTGTTAAAATTTTGCTTATACATTTATCGGCATGACATCGAGAAATATTTTTATTTTTAAATATGTACATATAATATCAAGATTTTGATCCAATATACGAAAAATTTGAGTGAAATAGTGCAAGCAATTTTTAACATTTCAAGGGAGGTCCAAAAACCGCTAAAATTTGTAATTCATGGGTGACCCCCACGCTTTAGGTTCGTTTGTTTGTTCATCATTTAGGAAGCGGAAATAGTACATTAGGAGGCACCAAAACACAAAACAAAAAATTAGAATTAGGAGAATATGTCTGCCATACTCCAAACAAACGGATGTAATATGTTAAATGAAGTTGTTTAAAAAGTTTCTGCACCAAGCACCACTATGATTTATGTTTGATGTATCACTATAAGTATTCATACGGTCTCTAGACTAGTAATATCCGTTTGAAAAGTACAAAGTAGATACAATTTCTTTTAATGATGTGAAAGTTAATTCTCACTCACCACAGAGTTCCACAGAAAACCATATTATTTGATAAAACATGTATGACGTCACAGCGTCCAGCTACGTGCATCACCAATTAGCACTTTTCTTAGCATTATAATTTGGGCTTTTACTTAAAATCATTTAACTCTGCAAGGCCACAAAGCGATTCTTTGCTTTTCGTAAAAATTTTATAAATACACTTACATTCGCGGTAACGATTTTGTTATGCAATTTTGAGGCTGCATATCCATTGTTTGGAAAACAATTAATAAAATTGATTTTCTTCTTCTTTTTTTCCCTGTAGTCTATCGTTGGATTTATTGAATTAAATTTTAATCGAGCACATATGCGCCCACTTGCACCACTTCCACTTCGAGAAAAACCAAATTTTAACTGAAACGAATAAATAGCAGATAACAATTCCGAAAAGCTCGTGGAGGAAATTAGGAGCTTCAACTATTTGCTAATTGTCGTAGTCAACAGATTCATACCTCCCTGCTGGGGGTTGTTTGGCAAAATCATTGGAATTCTCTACTTATTCCGATTGGGAAATTTATTTGTTACCTTTAAGAAGGCCCATGTAAATTGTTGGGTAAATTGGCATAAAAACTCACTTATCACGCTTTTAAAAGGGAACCAGCATTTTCAGTTGAAATCAATATTTTAGATGAAACAAGGTGAGGCCACCACACCTCCACAATTTTTTACCCATTTAAAAATTTAACGTACTACGGATTTGATAAACTTATTTCGTTTCGATCTGATCACTCATAAATTACATTTGTAGCTTAATTAAGGGCTTTTAAGAGATGTATTTCAGCGAATTTAGACTACTTTACAAAACAATTCAATTTTCACAAAAACCGACATTTATGTACTTACTGAAAACAAAAACTTTCTTTGGGAATAAACGAGTGAAGTGGGGAAAAAAAACTGGTGTCTTTTGCGTATAAATGCAATTGTAATATGAATTTTTAATCATTTACAAATGCTATAAATAGGGAGATAGTTTATTGACCTGATTGCTATATAATAGTAGAACGTCTCGAGTGTCCAGTGCCCTAAGAAAAGAAAGGTACCAATAAATTTCTTAAGGCACTGAAGTCTCTATTATGAAAATAATTACTACATATTAATGAAATCGCGATTTCATCTAAATTTACATTCTAGGGGACTTATGCTACTTATAAATAAATTACTCGGAAAACAGTCGACATGCCGAACATTTTCTTTCAAATTTCAAATTCGTCTCGAAGAAATCATATCGGCCGGTATATGATTTCTTCGGGAAGAAGTTTGTAAACTTTTATATTCTATGGATTATGTCCAAATTATCTAACAAATTAAAATCAAAGTCATAACAAAATACATACATACAAGTCATTTAATTTAGATACGTCTAGGGATTATGGTTTGTTTAAAACAGTATCACTCTCTTTTTAATTTCGTTCAGAATCCTCTGTCTACCAAGCTTGTTCCAGAAAACGTGGGGCTGATTACTTCCAGTAACATAACGTGCTTCTCTGAAAGAATGTTAAATTTTGATTATAAAATTACTTTGAATTCTAAGCTTAATTACTCCTGGTAGCATTCAAACAAAATGTGCCCATTTTTGTTGACCATGCAGCTCCACAAGTCGATTACTTCCCATCCGCGAGACATAATGAAGTCATTAAAGCGTTCCAAAATGTATTTTGTCCCGATTCGATGTCCAGAGTTGGCTAAAGGAGCTAAAGTTGTTACTACTGGTGTGACACCACGAGCTTCGAGCGCCCTTATTAGTACTAGAAAGTCATGCTGTATCTCGATTAGGTCCCTTCCATGCAAAATGTCGACGGAGCCTAAATTCACAATTACTTTTTTACTAATATCAGGAACAGAAAGAACTCGTTTTGTAGCGTCTGCAATGGTTTGACCGGAAACACAAAGTCCAGACTGAAGTATACGATGACCTAAAATTTTTCGTTAGCTCCCTTTATTTTTATTGAAATGATTTTTAAGAGGCACAACCACTGTGATGAACCAAAATTTGTCTTATCTTAAACTATATATGTACGTACTCTCAAAAGTGTGTATGTTCATCGGACGCTATAAAAATATTCGTAAAAATAAACAAGATACAACGGCGTTTTTTAAGAAATACATCCTACATATGTTTATAAATATAAAATTTCTTTGGAAGGATATTTTGTCAAAGATATGAAGAAGTTATAAAAATTGTTGTAAATTTTTGTTAAATTATTAACAAAGATATCCATTATGGTTTGAAAAAAGGTTTGATAGGATTAACACGAAACAAACGAATCAAAAAAATGCTTTCGGACAGTCTTTCTTTTATTTGTAACTTTCCAAATAAAAAGTTTGTATATTCATAAAGACAACTTATTCCCTCACCCACACCATACACTGTTTTTGAGTTCAAAATTAAAATTTGAGAATATTTTCAAGAATTAATATTTTTCTTGTGAATTTTAACGTCCTAAATTGTTATTAAAAAAATTGTTTTCACAGTGGCTATTTTGTCTCCTCTAGAACTTACCTCGGAGAAAGCGACATTTTAGTTCCATTTTGGCCATAGACAAGAAAAAGTCATCCCCTATGAGTTGATGGTCGTAAAAATGAGCGTTGTAATTATTTTCGTAATACAATAATTCTTGACTGCCTTTAGTGCACGGAGAAGTCGTTCGGGTGCTAGGTGAAGTAGATTTACTACTATTGCACAGCGTGGATTTTTTTTTCCTGTATGCAAAATTAATTGAATTATTATCAGACACTCTATTATTGAAAATTTTCTATCACAGGTATCGATAATTGTCCTCAAAAAAGCAGATATTCTCCCTCGACGAGGCCGAGCCAGAACTGTGGCGAAAAGCCCCCGGAACATAACCGTCATTGTAATTTCGCCTATACTTAGTATCGTTACGTTTAGGAGCCTTTTGTTTCTTGACCATTTCTAGGATATGATCGGATTTTTCCGAGTTTCTCATATGGAAGATTCTAGTACCATTTGAGTCAATGAAGCACATTATATTTGGTATGCTCAACAGAAACTCGGTGATGTTATCCATGCGGGGAAAGGGCTCTCCGGTGTATTGGAAAAAATCGGCTACAAATACATAATTTATGCAATTAATTTAATTCTTATCATTTATACAATAAAACTTACTTTTGATCTCTTCTATAGTTGCACCTTCTAATGCACGAGCAACTAGACTGCTTCGTACAATCACTTTTAGATCTTCGATGTTAAGCGTATCACTTTCTGCCATTTCGCTGTACACAGTCATTTTAAATTTTAGTTATTTTGTAGATAATATATAAAAATTAATTTTAGCAAATCCAAAAAGACCGCAATAAGATTTCTCAAAAGAAATTATTTTTTCTAACACGTGTTCTTTTTCTGATGTGACCAGTCACTTTTCTGCAGTACAGTGTTTGAGGATGTAATGAGTCGCCTCTTCCATCTGCACTAGAAACAGTTATTGTATAAAAAGTGTTGTCGCATGTAGAGACCACTCCTAACGATGTACTAAAATAGTAGCTTAAAAATACCATAATCTGTACTTTAAAAATTACGGCTGCGATTACACCAATTTTATACAAAGTGAAATGAAGTTGGTCTTCAATGCAACGAAAAGACCATATTTTATAATTGAAGATAACTATGTAGTAACATATTTAAAATAAGATAGGGAAGTCTTGACAAAACAAAGTGATCAGCAGCTTTTCGTTTTATGCCTTACTTATAAAAAGTACAAACTTAACTAACGTTAAGTCATTTTATTAATTATTATTGCTTAGAATCTTAACCAAGGATTAACTTTGAATTTTCATAATTTCTTAAGGTTCACAAAATATATACAGGGTGTCCGCTAAGAAATGAAGGAGGAAAATTTCTAAAAAGACCTATTATTTCTTCCATTTTTCGTGCATTTCCTCTTGTTTACTCTTTTTACTAAATTAACCTCCACTAATGCACATACATATGTACCTAGTAACTACAAAATTAGTGTTTATTGGGCAAGAAAAGCACCAAAATTAAAATTACTAATGTAGCAATTTGTACATTCAAACTTCCCTCTTTAAAACCAATGTTCCATGATTAATGATGATTTCAAAGCATTAGATTACATTATTTGACAAAATGTATGCCCGTTATCGATATTTTTTTCCGATTATTTCGAAAATGGGTAAGCAATTTTCAAAAGTTCATCGTAATGGTGCTATGTAGTAAGTACTTCTTAAGAAAAACCCCACAAACATCTGGGCAAAAAGTGGTAATAATTGGGCTTGTCTTTAGAATTTAAAGACTCTACAACAGAAAAGCTTAGAGTAATGATTAGTTAGTTCTAAGCATGAAGAAATTGATTTGAGAGGCGTATTAAATCAACTGTTTATTCTATTAAAATCGTCAAAAAATGGACAATCGTGTTAGATTTGCATGGATGTAACTGATTCCAAAACTTTTCCTGCGCTGCTCATTAAATTTTAAAATTGAATGAACATTTCTAGAGATACATTAATTGGATAATATTGTCTTATACTTTTCAGTTAATAGAAATAGAATTTTATTTTTACTTTCACAAAAAATATATATTTCAAATAAATAAAAATAATCTCCGTAATAAGTAGTAAATACAAAAGCAAATTAATCCTTCCAAAGGTTTTAGATTTAAAAAGAAAATTTTCCAAAATCTATTCCATATTGTCACACTTTGTATCTGGTGGCACCTATGGTTTCACATCATGTTCTGTCGTAGCATCCGTGGTTGTCTCTCCACTGGGCTTCTCAGATGGATTTAATTTGAGTATTTTCTTTTCCGGAACACCATCTTCATCATCGCTCAAGGGTCGTTCAACTTTTATTTTTTCCTCCTTCCTTTTACGGATTATAAGATAATTTCGCATCATTTTACTCTTCGGGTTCCACCCAGTAGGACTCTTTCCAACCTCAGAGATAGGCTTGTTGCATTTTTCTGATTTATTTCTCGAATTGTTTACAAAGTTCGAGACCTGATGCCAGCATAATTTTTCGGGAGGTCGAATAGCTGCCAGGGCCTGCTCATCAGAGACTCGTCCATAATCTAACCAGTCCTGAAAAGTAAGTTTAAAAGAGAACCATTGGCTAAGAGAAAAATGTACACCGTATTGTATCATTAAAACTATCTAAAAAATAATGGATAGTTAAAGGTGGATTCCTCTAGAAAACTTTTATATGAACTCCAATTGTAATGGATTTCTAGGAAAAGTCATGCAATAAGAAATACGCTTTAATAACGAATTTTAAAGCCAATATGCCCTGACTGGGTGAAAATGTGGGACGGTCTAACTAGTTTTCAATATTGAGAATTAAGATTTATAAAAAAATAGTGTAAAACAAATCCTTTTTGAAACAACCAACTAATTGTATGAATTCTTACCGAAACTTGTTCTTCTGTTTCGAGAATAGCCGGCTGCCTGTGATGCAGCCATGAGAGCAACTTATTTGACTCATATGTGATCACAGTATAGTTGTAAATTTTATCACCAGTCTCAGATTCCCAAATATCGAAAAGGCCGGCAATTTTTAGCAGCTTAACGTCTTTTGGTGTCCAGGTGCTCTTATCATGAATTTTTATGTCTCCCTGTTGCGGCATGTAAATGTAGTAAGCAGCTCGTTCTGAGGGTTTTGTAGTCTTCGTGGTCTGCCACTCATAGAAGCCCTCGCATAAAACCACACAGCGCTCCCCTCTGCGGAAAGGGCCTTTATATAATTTAGACTCTAGCATGTGCTCCAGCCTACAATTGTTGGTAGAAAGTCCGTGCTTTTTGTAGTCTCCCTGAAAAACAAAACCCAACCATTGGGGATTACTTTAGCTAAAATATCACGGCAGAGGATGCTGACCTTGTGCCAAAAGGGAATCATGCCCCAAATCATAGGGACAATTACCCTTTTTTCGGTTTTGTCATCGCATCCAAAGTACTCGGAAGAGACTAAAACTGGAGTAATATCTGTTGGGGCAATATTGTGGGAAGGCTCGTACTTTTTACCGCTATTAAACTCAGCTCGCCATTCAGGTAATTTTTCTTCCACTCCGGCAGATTTGTACTTACAGGCACACTGAATTTCCTTGGGCTGCAGTGTTCTGGAAATCACACAGTTAATAAAGTACAACAAATTACAAAAAAAACCACTTACAAACAGGTTCTTCCGCACATCTTTTTTGGGACAATTACCTACTTCAAAACAAAAATTTTGAATGAGACGATCAACGTACGCCAATTGTTTTGACATAAACGAGATCTTTCCACGGAAGAACCTTGGAGGAACGAACGAATCCAAGAGAGGAACAAACGAAAACGGAGAAGTTATTTAAACCCTGTCCACGTGACACCACTCTAACATCTTGGAAAAATCGATATTTTTTTTTGACTTTAAAAATACCGTTGGGTTATAAAGAACAATATAGAGACAACTTTGTAAAATTATTTTGTCAGAAACACAATTCCAGCTTTGACAGCTTCCCTTTTCGATTTTGTTGCAGCGAGGATTACGTGCTAAAAAAATTAAGTCCTGGTAAATGAAAAACTCTCAGAGGGGTTCCGGTGGAGGCAGTTGTTTATTGTTTGTTGGTTTATTTAATAATATTTTTGTTTTTTGATTATTTGATTTTATTTTTATGCTTAAGTGAAGAATAGGGGATTGAGCCCGATTTCTATAAAATTTTACATAGTTTCATGGAAATCAGGACCAAATCTTCTATTCTCCACTTATTCCGCCATTTTTAATTTATTTATTCATTTTGCTCAAATTTAAGTGCATGTTGGTTTGTTTCCACCTCGTATTTTTGTTTTCTCTCACTAAGTAAGTCTTGTTTCACTAGCTCACTAACATTTTTATTATTTATATTTTTAATAAAAAAAAAAATTTGTTTTTTAATTTTTAGATCACTTAGTTCCATTGGATTTATACACTTGATTTTCTTTTAAGTTTTATTGTTTACTGTAAAAAAAAAATTGTTTGTCTTATACTTAAATTTATGTGTTTTTTTTCTTTATTTCAATCAGTTTCCTTTACGTTATTGGACATTGGGACCCATTTTATTTTTGAGGGTTATGTACAATCGTTTTATCGCCTTGCTGACGACGAAACTCTACGCTAGGAACTCAGGAAGCGACTTCCCATACGGTGCTTCACACCAGCGCCGTGGGAATTTTTTGGATTTCTTGAGCGGTATCGAGTACTACACTTTGTGATGAACCTTATTTAAGATTGGATTTGCGAAATAAGCATTATGTATTATTTGATCGACCCCTTAAAAGTAACCATTTACCAAACTTGATAATTTTCAGAAGCTCGCTAGACTATTATTGGGACATGGTGCTGATCCAAACAAACGATATTTTTTAGTTTCTGAAATAAATCTAGTGGATGACGCAGATGCTTTAAGTTTATTATTAACATTTGGAGCCAATCCATAAACTCGAGATCGAACAGGAGTGACGCCTTTAATGAGAGCGGTTTAGCAACAAGATGTAAGTTAAAACAGTACGAGAATACATTAATTTGTAAATTACGATAACATTTGAATTTAATGATATCAAAACTCCCTTCACTCTTCACTCATTTTAATGAAAATCTCTTTAATTTGAGAGTTTTGGGCTACTATATTAAATCCACTAACGTGATTTCCCAAATTGTGATGGGATTTGAACAGAAACAACAACTTAATAAACATTTTTTATTATGTGGAAACTTAAAAAAGGTTACCGTAATGAACTCGTCATATTTTATGAGAATAAAATATAGTATTTGCTTAATGCAATACGAGGGGAAGTTTTTAAGTTCGCGGAATAAGGGGTAAGGAGTGGAAATAAAAATCCAAATTTATTTTTCCTTTTTAATATATTCACCTGCTACCTTAATACATTCTTCGGATCTTTCAATTAACTTATGTATACCCTCAAAAAAACAAATATTTGTCTTTGTCTAAAAAATACGTCGAAACTGCATCCTTTACTTCTTCATCACTTGAAAACTTTTTTCCACGAAGTTCTTTTTTCAAGTTTGCAAATAAATAATCACTGGGAGCCAGTTCAGGACTGTAGGGTGGGTGTGGCAAAATTTCGAAGCCCACCTTCTGCAGGGCAGCCATCGCAACACGGCTCTTGTGAATAACAGCGCGGAACTCGATTTTCTCCATATATCAAAATTTCTTCCCGATTGACTTGTTTGCTCAAAGACTAATGACCTAATTACTATAAAACCCGGTATTTATACTAATAATGAGTTGCTCAATTAGTACCTAATTCACCGACACCCCCATCTAATCACCTACCTACCCAATCCGCGAACTTAAAAACGCACCCTCGTATGTGCATATATTGTCCATTAATTCTACATAAATATATAGTTTGTGTATGCTTTTGAAGAGTATGGAGCAAGTGTTAATTTTGCTAAACCATGCAGCTGATGTTAATGCTGTTACAGATTCCCGAAATAATTATCGGACTGTGCTTCATTATGCTGTGATAGCCGGTAAGAGTCACGTTTCTTTCATTTTTATAATATAAAACCTGCTGTATCTACTTTTAATGCAAAGGTTTCTACATTTTTAATTTATAAATATTAATCAAGTAATCATGTCAGGAAATGTACACTTTTTCTTTTCTTAATTTATTACTGAAGGAACAACAGAAATCTAGCGGTAAAAGTGTTAAAGCTAAATGAGCTGCATCTAGCTGTGTTCAGCGACAATCCAGCTGTATTATTAAAACTATTCTTAGAGAATGGTAACGCCGATGTGGACAGATGTCTTCCACGCGTTGGATCTCCATTGTTTGTTGCATGCGGTCTGGATATTTTACAACATAGGCATGAAATAATGAAAGTGAGTTTTTTGCAGAAAATTATTAAAACATTACATATATATAATCTTTTGTTGTAGATACTACTTTCAAATGGTGCGGATCCCAACATCAAAATTCGTAGCCGTAGGCATCCTAGCACAAACGTTACATTGCGGGCTCCTTTGGTGGAGCTATTAGCTTGTAACCCAATAGTTTCTTTCAAAGACCTTTATTTATTAATAAAATATGGCGCCAAGGTAGTTATGAAAACCCAATTGCAGGATCCAGATGGCATTCTCGATTATTTGGGAAACATACCCGCAAATAGTCCTGCATTCAACCTCCTATTAGAATGTGCTGTAGAATTTAGCATATCAATGATTCGGACAAACGAAACACTATCGATCGATCAAAAAGAAACCCTTATGGAATGCGCGAAAAAACCGGTTTCGTTAAAAAAATTATCAAGATTTTGTTTGAGAAACTATTTTCGTAAAAATCTTGTTGAAGTTGTATCGGAATTAGAAATTCCTCGTGCTTTAAAAGAGTTTATTATATTTGAGCGCATGTGAGAAAATACTTTTTATTGCGTTATGAAAGCAACATAGTTTAATATATATGTATATGTATAATTTCTAAAAATTGAAAATTTGGAGGGGGTCAATCTAGAAAATGCGTTATAA
The DNA here is from genome assembly GCA_933228815.1 of Machimus atricapillus. Taxonomy (NCBI): domain Eukaryota; kingdom Metazoa; phylum Arthropoda; class Insecta; order Diptera; family Asilidae; genus Machimus; species Machimus atricapillus. Next base: position 14,734,374 of record OW121785.1, read on the forward strand.
GTTCTTTCAGAGACATCCTAGAACACCGGTTGATAAAGCAATAGAAAGCTGAGCCTTCAAATTTCGATAATGGCAATTTCAAACCCCAAAATTTGACCTTGACCCTTCATTCTGTCGGTTTCTTGTATGGGAAGATCGAAACTTTTTCTGTGGCCTTTCTCAGAAAAAAAACCGCACTCGAATCCGACGGCGCGTTCCGAAGTTATTCGTCTTCCATGGTTTAGCCCTACGGAGCAGATGCTCGATGTGACGTCACTTTCCAATTGGACTTCATTGCGGATAGTGGGTTTTGTCGTTGTATTAATTATTATAACACAAATAACTTGGGAACGCGCCGTCGGATTCGAGTGCGGTTTTTTTCCTGAGAAAAGCCACATGACAGGGAAGTTTTTCTCACAAAAATTTTCGATCTTCCCATACAAGAGATCGGCAGAATGAAGAGTCAAAGTCAAATTTTGGGCTTTGAAATTGCCATTTTCGAAGTTTGACCCGGTCTCTCCCAATTGTTTGATTGAATCGTGGGTGATATCGTTCGAAAGCTTGAAGTCCCAGCTTTCCAATGCGTTATCAACCAGTATCTTAGGATGTCTCTGAAAGAACTTATAACGCATTTTCTAGATTGACCTCCTCCAAATTTTCAATCGCGATTTTAGGAGGGAAGGACGGATTCAGGAGACCATTTAGAATCGATTGGCATACCCCTGTTCAGACCTTAGCTAAACACCCTGTAGAATACGATTTTTGTTTTTGAAATTTTTTTTAGTCCTCCATTATTCCTCAGCAGTGGTACAGACGCAGTAATGATAAAATGTATCTTCTATACGGCCGTAGGTATAAAGAGAATTTAATAATAGACTGTGAATTTATTGAAATGTCAAGCACTATTCATTTTGACAACGATAGTGTCCTCATTATTTGTAATTTTTATAATTTTTGGCTTAATGTAATCTCCAAAATTAGTCACTTGGTGACGTCGAAATGATAAAATGTTGTGTGCGGCTTTAAGCAATTGAATCGATTTATACTATCGTACATATACATTTAACGTACTGAAATTGTTCATAAGGATTTAAAGTGAATACGTAACTAATTAATTTACTGCTATTCCATTCTTTGTCCTGTTACATTCGTTTGATTTATGTTAAGAAAAACGACTATTTGTTGACACACAAAAAAGAGTGATTTTATTGCATAACTCAAAGTGATTCTTATTAATGTAAGTAAAAATGTTTTAAATTATCTACTTAACTAAATTTTGAATATAAATATATTTTAAAAGATACCAGAGGGAACAATGTTTTTTCTATTTCGTTTCTTGCAATAAGTGTACAAATTTGTTTCTGTGGTAAACAATTTTTGTAGATTTGTAAATCCTATAAAATGTGAATACTTCTATGACTATACAAGGTCAATTAATTGTACTAAAACATTTCCTACTATCGTTAATCAACATAGTCTCCTAATAGACTTTGAGTCGCCATTTGGTAGGCACCTTCTCTTGATGCAGCCCCACCAATAAAACCAGTTGAGTGGCAGAATTGTGCATCGGCTATTCCACTGTGCTTTATTATTTCGTCCTTCGTCTTACCTCTCCAATTTTTATGTAAAAACTTTCTACAAATAAAACTACTTGGCTGGTTAGGGACGCAAATAACTCGCCAATCAGTATGATTATCGGGCATTAAAACATATTTAGGCACACCCACAATGCCATAGTATTCTTCCAAATCAAACAAGTGCTCCTTCCACGGACAGGGAGTTGCGAGTTCTAGAATCTCTCCAGTTGGATAAACTTCCTTTGCGGTTTTAATCGCACTTATAACAATATCTCGAGCAGGAAGCCATGAAGTACCGTAGAAGAGTACACGATCAATGAATTCAGCTCCCACGAGGGCTTTCGACTTTTCGAATAGAATATTCTCATCAATTGTTTCCTTGGTATTCCACACTGGATTAATCCTTTCCGCACGAGCACTCAAGCTCGTCGTTATATGGTAGCGAGGCTCTCCTTCGCATATTGGAACACCGTTGTCAATTGCGTCTATTTCCCTGATGAAATTCTCGTAAATTTTTTTATATAAAATTTCCATTGATTCTTCTGGCACGATAAGGTTCTTGTGCTTTGCTAAAATACTTGAAATGATTTCCTCGCCAAAATAAGTGTAGATGAGGCCAGCGGAGCTCAACCTAAAGAAAAAAAAAATATCATGATATGATCATTGATATAAAGCTTTGGTGAGAAATAATTTTATATCAGTTTAAAATTACATATATATTTTTAACTTTAAAAACATCGTACAAGCCAGTATACAATTTATTAATATTGTTACAAAATTTTCCTTCGCTATGATTCACACTTGAAGTTTGAATCAAGTGCATATGGGGATCGGTGTTCGGTCCGCACAATCGTGGCGTCTGTGGCAGGGGCACTGATCTTCAGCCACCCTGAAGAGATCTGGCCAGTGTTCCTGATCGAAACGCCGACCACTTTTTGATGGTAATCTGCGGATGAGCCTTCATTCTCAACAATATACATAAGTATGTAAGTAAGTCTGTCCTCGTCAGAATCATAGCGAAGGCAAAAGTTCAATTTTGTCTGCCAGCCGCTCTGCGTGCAAAATTTTAACAATATTTTTATCGGCATAGATATTATAGAAGTACGAATTTTTAATTAATTGCTAATATGTGCTTGTCATCGCTCATAATTCTAAAGCGATGCCTTTAATGGCTAACGACCACGAGATTTTGATTTATCTAGATTCTGGTAAGTCAAGATGAAAAAAGGCAAAACTTTAAAAAAACGCGACGTCGCACCTAACGAAACAAGTGTGTATTGAATTATGTCTACTTGTAAAAGTATGCTTGTTTCTTGACTTGTATGACCACATTTTTTTTTCATAGCGCACCTCTCAGCTTGATGCTGGAAACATTCACCCAATTCTATACCTCTCCGGTTTAGAATTTACGACTCGTAAGCCATTTTTGCCTTCGCAACTCAATGTTCGACTTGTTCCGTCTGTATATTAGGTAGTTTGTGGTTATAGTTACCTAGATTTCTTCAAAAAAAATAAATTAGATATCACCAAAACCGCTCAGACAGCTGGGCACTGGTATAAGAGCAGTTGTGAACATATAATGGTTTCTGCAACAAATTTTATGATATTCATTACTTAATCACTATATGTACTTATTAATACCACTTATTCCTTAATATAAATTACAAGCTATTAAATAAAATAAAATTTTAACTATACATAACAATATTAAATGTGCAATGTGGGTTCACTTTAAAGATAGGCTAAACTAGTAAACAAAGTTATATACCTGATGTCGTAGGAGCCTCCTAACTCAGGGCGCAAACTGCTCAAAGTTTCCCTAAAGCTGTTTTGATGATGATCGAATCTGTTCGCCTCCTTATTGAAAACTCCACCAACATCAACGACTATGTCACAAGTATTGTAGACGGCAGGATCTCTGGATCTAATTATTTCAGCATTTCTGTATTTTTCCGTCTGTTGCAGCATAAAACATGCCAAAACTTCATCACAGTGGAAACGGCCGCTGTGAGTTCCAATTTTTGGGGATTCACTTTTAAATTTCTTCATATCTGGTGTCATATTCGCGTTACTGTAATGCTTTACTTCTAAAAGCGCTATTCTTCCTTTAATTATATTTAAATTTGAAAACTGGAATTTTGATTCAGTAAAAATAGACGTAATTCTAGATTTAGAGGTAAAGCAACGCGGTAAGCAGTGGAACCACGTTCGATTTAGAAACATCTCAAATTGTCAAAGTTCTCAATTTGTCTTTTTCTTTCTTAAAGTAATCAACCCAATGACACATTTAAAGAATGTAACTGCGCCATCTGCATTTTGAAAATAGCACGCAGATAAGGTAACACTTCGCTCTCAGTTTTTCCCACTGACATATATACATTATATTAAAATGAAGAAAATAAATAAATATAAGTTGTCACAAAACAGCTCCTTTCATTTTGCCTTACATTTTGAGTATTTATTAAAAATACTTCCGACATTGAGCAGCCCGGGGCCGGAAGAAAGAAAGAGTCAGATATAAAAAAACATGTCCTACTTCGTCTAACATATGCATTTGCATGGGGGAATGAAGAAAGAGCGAGATAGTTAGATTTCGCCCAAAATTTGATCTCACTTTTAAAAGGAGTTTTTGTACGGGACCAGCAGTCTAGTACTTATATATCCTTATATTATGTCAGTGCGGTGCGCTCTTGTTTTCTGGCACTGTGTTGGTGCCGGCCCGGCCGTGCTTCTCATATATGTGTAGGAACAGGTAGAATCGAGTGCGTGCCTCACACATTGAAGGCGTACACAGATTAGGTTTCTTTACGTTATTTCACCATTCGTTTTCTTATGCGCTCTTGTTTAGCACAGGAAGCAAATGCGCTTGTATGGAATTCTTGGCACCCTGTAGCACTGAACCAATTTCTTCAGATTCCGAGCCCCGCCTCTAAATTTTTCTTCACTCTTCGACCAAAATGGTTAAGCAGTGTATCAACCTCAAGCAAAATTGTGGGGTTGGGAGGGATAACGGTACCCAAAGTCAAAAAAAAGATAAGGAGATAAATGCCGGAGTGCCCATTTTTTGTAAAGTAGTTTCCATATTCTTTGGTTTTACTTCACCAAAACCCGCTAGGTGTCTCTCGGAAATTTCCCAACGTTCTCACCACTGACATATAGAGTGGTTCTCACTAATTTTTGTTTAAACAAATGTCAAACCACTGACGTATAATAATAATTCTTTAAAGCGTCGTGTGTTTAGGTTTTACATCTTTATCTTGTGCTTGTGGAAAGATATAAACCAAAAGTACAGCGAAGCGATATGGATTCCGACTTCGCCACATGTCCATACGACAAGTCGCATCGGGTTCTGCGGTGGCGGCTCCCCAGGCATCTCCTTAAGTGCGAAAAAACTTACACTGGAGTGCCGCTGGAACCGTGCCCCTTCAACTGGTCGCACAGGATACCAAAGGGGGAGATGCCCAAACACCTGACGGAGGATTGTAAGGACTATCATTTAACCCGCAAGGAAGAGTACGAGAAAACCGCGAAGAAAAAACCATTAAATTGTACATATAATAAAAATTAAAAATAATTTTTTAACATTGTTTCGCCCTCTATATCACACAGAAATTCGAAGCCCTTTGAGATAAAAATTGTTTTTCTTGAAATGAGGTAAAACACCCTACTTTTTATTGTTTGCTGCCCTCGCCCAAACATTCTTTAGTTGATTTGTTTATCATTTTTCTCAGTTCTGTATTTCACTTAATTTGCATTTTTGCGAGCATCCCTTATCTCTCAAGCCTCACAGTGTCCGAGGTAGAATTATTTGGTTTCGATTTTTCAGCAATTTTAATTTATTCTGCAAAAATTTCTGTTTTCTCGTACAATGGTGGCTGCATCATTGCATCATCCATCACAATAAAGGAGAAGGACAACAGAAGGCAACAGACGAGAGGCTCCGTATGCAGAATCAAACCGTTGACAACGATTTTGAGAATTTAACCTCAAAAACCCAGCCCTAGAAGCAGAAATTAAAAATTTGGCTTTTTTGCCTATTGATTTCTAAGATATTTTAGTAGCTGCATAAACGAAATATTGTAAAAATGATAGTTTCCTGTATGAGCGACGTTTTGGGCCCTATTTTGTGGAGCCCATTGTGGCCAGACTAGACCCCAAGACCTTCGAACCGTAAATTTATAACATGGGTCTATTTGGATACCCGAATGCACCAGACGATTTTGTCGTAGCTGGCATGTGCGAAACTCTGTGGAAGCCCGACCTACAGCCAAATCAGCTCTTTAAAATAATAATTGCACAGACGCTCGTCAACGCTTCCGACAGAGATGCTAGCAGTGGTTGGAGGGGCCCTGGAAGAAGCTTTTGTTGGAATTTGTTATTCGAGTAGTTATAATTAAATATTTTTTAATTTGAAGTCTTCGCTTGTCTTAATTTCTAAAGCGCTATATAATTATGTATATGCAAACTAAAGTAGGGAATATTTAGGTACTGAATTAAGAAATATTTAAGAGCTCGAGTCCTGGACATGTATTATTTATTCCTAATTTCTGGGTGTTTTGGATTTATAAACCCAGAAGGGTTTCGAAAGAACAGCACACATGAAGACTTCTATTCTAATGTAGAAGATTCGTGTTTTATCTAACTAGCAGTAATCTAAATATAAATGACTGTGGCTTGGTATTTTTCCAATTTTCTTTGTTTCAAAATTGCATCAAAATATTATTTCTAGTCCAAAATTTCATTAAAAATCGGAAATTATTACATCCCAAAATAAATGTCAGTAATATGCTGGAACAAGAGTAGTGAGATAACTAAAGGTGCACACAAAATAAAAGATTATGTTAAATAAAGATATCTATTAACATTTAGTAACAAATCACCACTTTATCGTCTTCTCGTCAAAGTACTTGTTGAATTTCTTCCACTGGTACCTCTTCTTGGGATCTCTTTTGCTATTAACTGGGGCTAAATTGGGCATTAAGCCCGCCTTTTGTGCCATCGTAACCATGGTTCCAATTCGACGGTGCTGTCGGTTGCAAAGTCCGGTGATTCTTCTGGGCAGCATGCATCCATCTGATCGGACATACTGACTCAGGATGAGGACATCGGTGTGCTTAATTTCAAGACCTAAGGTACATTCCGGGCAAAATCGAGCACTGCAAGCTTCCTTCAGCAATTTGTCTTCTCTCGGGCTAGGGACATTTACAGCTTTAATAACAATTGCATTTTCTTCTTTGGCGACTTGAACTGAAAAGTTATATCGGTATTTTAGCCAATCTGGGAAACGGGTTAACATGCACTTACTGTCTTTAAGCGGTCTTACAACTGAAATCCCAAATCCTCTTTTTACAATAAGAGATGATGTTATATTTTGGACGAATTTCACTGTTTTTACAAGACCCGACATTATTACTCGCATAACTTGAAAAGTCAGTGAAATGTCAAAAGAAATTTCAACAACATGACCAGAAATAGGAACAAAATGGGAATAACACACCAATAACCGTCAGAAATTCAACTGACAGCCGGATTGTCTACAAAAATTATATTTGCACGTGGACGTGCAGTTGCTTTTAATTGAGACCGGCTGAAAATTGGGGACTTTTCAGCATTAAGACATGTTAACTAACATCTCATATGCTATAATAAAGAAGGCAGGTATACTGCGCAATTTTAATTTAGTTTCAAACGTAAATTTAAATGTTTTCAGGATTCCGACTGAAACATTTTTCCAGCTTCTCCTCTGCCATGGCAGAAGCACTCGAGAAGCATAACGTCCTTAAAGAGGAGAAGAAATCGAAGAAAAGTTCAAAACCTCGGTACAATGGTCGTCTGAAGAAACGACAATGGGACGACAACGAGGAGATGGATGAGGCCACAAAAGAGAAGAGGGCCAATTTCGATCCTGCTGATAGAATTAAAAGGAAAAAGAGTGCCATTCTACTTGGTTACTCAGGTGTTAATTACTTCGGCATGCAGAGGAATCCCGGGATGAAAACAATCGAAGAAGATCTTTTTGCAGCCATGCTAAAAAATAAGTGGATATCGGAAGAAGGATTCGATCAGCCGCAGGTCACTCAATTTCAGAGGGCCGCTAGAACAGATAAGGGAGTTTCTGCCGCTCGTCAGTGCTGCTCAATTAAATTACGTAGGTAAACTTATTATTTATGTTTAAATTTTATTTAATAGTTTAGAGTAAGCCTAAATACTACTCGATCTGCAAAATTGTCGAATGAGGAAAATAATTAGTTTGTTGGTGTCCGGTTAAATCGACTTCCATTACCTTAATAGAGCAGAGCAAAATCCTCTGAGGGGTTGTGCTGACCTAAAAAGCTCTTTTGTGCCAACCTTGGTCTGTCTAAATATTTTCCACTCAAATCGAGACCTTTACAGAAGGCTACTGTGGGTGCGGAATTTAAAAAGGGGACACTTTGTCTACATTTATATTTCTATAAAGTATGGTTTACCTGGACTACATAATATGGAATATATTATATTTTTAAGCAGATTTATATTTTTCTTTTGAATAGCTGACAACGTGGATATTCAGTCATTGAATAATGATCTACCCAAGCAGATACAAGTATTTGCAGTAAAACGTGTGACGAAGGGATTTAATTCTAAGGACCAGTGCGATGCAAGGACGTACACTTATACTCTACCAACCGTTGCTCTCGCTAATTACAATGAAGAGGTTGATATGGAAACGTTCAGAGCAACAGCTGAACAAAAAGCCCACTTTAATGAACTCCTTAAAATGTTTGAAGGCACAAAAAATTTTCACAACTTTACCAGTAGAAAGTAAGGCTAAAATAACTTTTATAAATAGTTCACAGATTTTATCTATTTAAAGGGAATATCTGGACCCCTCGGCCAAACGTTTTATAATGTCTTTCAGTTTAGACGATTCATTTGTTTATGCTGGTGATGTGGAATTTGCTACTATTAGAGTTAAAGGGCAAAGCTTTATGATGCATCAAATTCGAAAAATGATTGGATTAACTTTAGCCGCATTTCGGGGGCACACTTCAATTGACACGATAAAAAGAGCCTTCACTGAGGACCGTCTGGATATTCCAAGGGCACCTGGCCTAGGGTTGGTGCTTGATCAAGTACACTATGAAAAGTACAACAATCGCTATGGAGAGGATGGAATACATGAGCCGCTTACGTGGGAAAAAGAGGAGCCTGAAATTAAGAATTTTATTAACAACTATATTTACCCAATAATATTTGAAACAGAATTGAAAGAGAAGTCTATGGTTGAATGGCTGCAGACTTTGGGCAAGCATTCGTATGATATAAGAGTTGACGAAAAGTGTCCAGTAGAAGATAAAAGCAAAAATGAGGATGATGAGTAGATCCATACCTTTTTAAAAACTAATAAAGTCATTTATCGTATGAGTTGTTTTATTCATATATTATGTACCATATATTAAATCGAAAATATATTTATTTATATGTTTGTTGCTGAGTTAGTTTAGTACCTTTCTCTCCAGAGGCTTTTATAGCGAGGGGATGATACAAAATTTGTCAGCGAGAAAAAAAGCGATCGAACAAAATATAAACATATAGACGAAATGATCGTCTTCAGTACGGCGCGGTCCCTCAGGGGGACAAAGAAGAAGCCCTCACAACACCTTTTGAGTTTTGGTGGCTTGAAGAACAGAGTCTTCGCTGGATAAAGAAAATAAAAAGCAAAAAAACCAAACCAAAATAGCCTTTTTTAATAGATTTACAATTTTATGTGTAAGCAGCTACTTAAAATCAATAATAGCTTAAAATTAAGAATACAGAATTGAAGGCATTTTTTCTTAAGCATTGTATTGAAAAATACCGCAAATAAATTGAATTAGCAAAAAAAAAAGCCTGGTACTCATCTGATCACCAAAGTTAATCAGCATTGGGTGCAGATCGTACTTAGATGGTGGACCGCCTAGGAATACTGCATGTCCTTGGCTTTTTTTCTGCTCATTTTGTGAATAAAAAGGTTTAGTGATATAACACGAAAACACAATTACCAATTACCATTATCCGTAGATTACAAATTCATAAAAAAAAATTCCTATGACGTCATATTTTAAAAAAAAAAAATAGGTTTGAAGAGACAAAATATCGTATTTTGAACATTTTCAAAAATTCATAATAAAATAACGGATTATTATAGGAGCTTGTAATGTAGCTCAAATAAAAATTTGAACCTTTAGCTTTTATATTAAAATACAGAATTCTTTAAGACTTTTCGAAATACTCTCTTAATTTAACTTTTCTCTGTTAACCAATTGCTTCATACAGTTGATAGTAAATGAAAATCACAAGTATAGAGCACGCTCATGAAAAACCTCTTCCCCGTTTAATAAGAGTTATGGAATTTTTGTATTTCATACCATAAATCTAGATAAGGATTTAAGGCTTTCATTTGACCCATGTTATGAGCACTTTTTACGTTGCATTATTTTTTAATTTAATTTTCAAATACACCAAATTCTTTTTTACATGGTTTTGATTTAGCACAGTCTAAAAAAAAATTTGATTCTGTTTTTAGACGATTTTATTCGATTAGCATTTAAATTTTAAAGAAAAATATGTATGCACGTACATACTTTAAGAATTGTTGTTTTTATGAAATAAACTGTGCATGAATGCACATAACAATTTAATTGAGCTTTTATAAAGACTCTCTTAATAGTTTTTTGTATGAATCATTTTATTTTACCTATTTTTTACAGGGTTGAAGGATATGGAGCTAATCCCCTTTTTTTTCTATGTACATTGTATGTACTTCATGTCTTTTTTTACACGGTTTTTTCTGGAACGTATCTACCGTGTAAAAACAGGAATTATGTCTATACTCAAAATACGATTTATTTTAGTTTTCATCCTATTTTTCTCAAAAACGTGACGTGATGGAAACAAAAGAATTTCACGTTAAGGATTAGCTATCATTAAACAGGTCAAAAAACTACATTTTATACAAAGGACTAGAAAAAAATTAAATTTTGTAAACTAGTGTAATTTGGCAACATCTGTATTTGTATTAATTAGCATAATTTTAGGAGATTCAAAGCAAAGATTATGTGTTGTAGCACTAAGCATATAACATATAGAGGACTCAGTTTGAACAAAAATTTGTCGACGAAATTTTTCTTCTTCTTCTCATTATCGTGGATCCCACAAGGATTCATTCTCTCAAAAGAGCGCAGAATGAACGATGAAAGTTCATTTCCATTTAAGTGGGATCTCCGGGAGGCTACGTGCTGGGCTGAGCCTTGGCTGGTGAGGCAAGATGCGGTGCGGCAGCAGGTCGCTGCTATTTCTCCTACCCTGCGCCGCGTCTGCCCTTCAAATAAATGTGCGCGCTCTGCTAATGACGATTCCGAGAAATGAGAATTTACTTTCAGAATGTAAAGTACTGTGGATTGAGTACAGTTTTTTGCATAAATGGTATAATTCTTACTTTGTCATCCATTTTAAATTTAGCTAGTGACATTTGGGAGCAAGAAAATGAAATATTTTTCTTTGCTCTTTCTCGAGTGCAACAGGACCCGCTAGAAAATTTGTTCTATTTAATAAGGTCCAGAGGTATTACCAATTCGAACCCAACCCTTTTTGAATTAAACTTAATAATAGCGAAAATTCTCTCAATGAAAATTATAAATTCACAAACAAGTTCAACAAATTGTGAGTCCGATGAAGATGTAATTATAACAAGCTCTTTGGATGCGTATGCAAATGATACCGGGGAATATTCAATGAATGAGAAGTTAACTGTTTCGGAAACAAATTTTGAATCTTGTCAGTCGCAATTGTCCAATGTTGACATGTCCGATTTAAACGAAGATTATAGTTCTTTCTCTCAAGGAACGCTTTGTGAAAACTCTTTAAGATATTTTTGTGGATATGTAATGTTTAAATTTTTACTCAAATTTAATTGTGAAGACTGTCGAAGTTTGCTAAAAGACGAAATACTGGATATTAATAAAAGTGAAATCTTTATCTTTAATAAAAATTATGCATATCACGATAATCACCTTAAACTTCAAGCCCCTTCCGATACACTTTTCCGAGTTTTCAAGCTGTATTCGGAAGTTTTTTCAAAACATTTTGAGAAAAGCGCTCATTTATTATATATTAAAAAATACCTCGCCGACCTCTGTGTTCAAGCAATAAATCAAACAGAATCGTTTAGTTCATGGTTTGAGAAGTCTGATAAATGTTATGATCACCGCATATACAGGGTGTCCGGTAAATGAAGGATAATCCTGCAACTGCGATGAGGGTAGACCATGTCCTACTATATGCTAGAATTTTAGTTTAGTAAAAGTCCTACGGTTTTCGAGATATTAATTTTTTTATTTTTTTTTTTGAAAAAACCATCCACATTCAGTTTTTGTCACGCCATTTCCACAAATTATAATTTTTTACAGTCAATTTTTTTTACAGTATTAACGTATAATATGTGTCATCTAAAACAGTATTTCGTTTTTACCTTAAATGTTGCAAAATACTCCAAAAAAAATTGTAATGAAAAATTTCCATACAAAAAAAAATGTACTATGTAAGTGAACCGTACCAATCACTTTAAAAAGTTGCTTGATAAATGCCAATTTTAAAATGCTAAATTGGTTCACATTTCTCTTTTAATTTTTTTTTATGTTAATTTAAATTGATGAAGGTAACCATTTCAAGGACAACCATTTCAAGGACGAAAAAATAGACTAAATAAACTGAATGTGGATGGTTTTTTCAAAAAAAAAAAATAAAAAAATTAATATCTCGAAAACCGTAGGACTTTTACTAAACTAAAATTCTAGCATATAGTAGGACATGGTCTACCCTCATCGCAGTTGCAGGATTATCCTTCATTTACCGGACACCCTGTATATATTAAATTTTTTCCTTTTGGTGCTGATAAGAAAACATTGTTTGTGGCTAGCAGAAAAATTGAAATGTCCTGAAAAAACTTCCTCCCGATCCAAGTTAAGTATCATAAATGCCTAGAAGAAGAAAATAACTAAAATTAAACTAAAACCGCAAAAGAGTGTTGAGGAGGTTTTTCTATTATGATAAATTTCCGAATTACCGAAGAAAATTGATAACAACAAATTCTTTACATATCAAACAAACCCGCAGAAGTAGCAGCGCACGCATATTTAATTGACGAGATGCGAAGACTCTTCCTCTTGCCTCACCAACCCTCCCAATTCCCAACCCAGCAGACCAGCCCAAGCACCGCAGATCCCACTTAAATGGAAATGAACTTTCATCGTTCATTCTGCGCTCTTTTGAGAGAATGAATCCTTGTGGGATCCACGATAATGAGAAGAAGAAGAAAAATTTCGTCGACAAATTTTTGTTCAAACTGAGTCCTCTATATGTTATATGCTTAGTGGTTGTAGATAAAGCCTTTGATTTACAGCGGCCATCTGTTGATTTTCTGGTTGTTGTAATAATCACAGGACCAGATCCGCTTTTCAGGTATAATCAAGTGATTCGAGGAATTCCCTTTTAAGTATTTTCATTTATATAACGGCGTGTGATTCATCCCTCATCTCATGCGTGAAACATGCGTCCAGTTCATCCCCTATCCGATTGGATAAGTTATCCTTTCGATTTGCACTCAAGAGACAAGGGGTGAGGGAGGGCTGCAGGGCAGAAACACCAGTGAGACGAACTGCAACTGCAAATCCTTTCAAAATTATGTTTAAATTTTGCGGACGAGGGGCGGTCTGCGGCAATCGGCGCTGCGAAATCGAATTGCAGCAGCAGCTGGTCCGGACGCCGGCCCAGCAGCAGCAGACAACCGGCGGCGCGGCGGCAGCAGCAGCAGCAGCAGCAGCAGCGACCGAGCGGTCGGTGGAGAGGTGCGCGCTTTTTTATTTCCCGGCAAGCACACAATTACAATGAACCCAGTGAAGTGTGGAAGAGGGTATATAGTTGTCTCCTTCCATTTACGGGATGATCGCGGAGCCAGAAAGGGAAGGAGTGTATTCCCAATTGCCTCATTTGCTAGCATATTTCGCTTACCTTCCGTCGGTTTGTGGCAGCGGTTGTCGACTGCCCCCAGTGTGACCGTCGCATTACCCTTGATGCGGTGGTAACCCAGCCGTTGCCGTACGTGTGTTGCCTGCATATAATTTTTTTTTTTTTTTTTTTTTTTTGAAATCGTATTTTTTGTTTGTTTTTTTTTTGCGCGGCATTCGTGTTGTGTTACTTTTGTTTCCACCACGGGCCGTGCTTTGTCTGGGTTTTGTGAATATCGAACCTGAAGTCGGAGTCATTACTTTTAACGCGTGGAGAACAACAAAATAAAATCAGAGGCTCGGGGGCTCTGTCAGTGCCCATGGCCGCAGAATAGTGGCAACATAAACGTCCAACACTCCACAGTTCAGACGCGGAAAAGGTGAAACGGCGGCAATTCGAGCCGCAATGTGGCAGTAGTTCGGTAGCAGAAAAAGAAGTTGCGTGGCCACTTCCCGAAGCGCTCGTTGGGCCTCTGTACACCAACTTTTCTTAGTTCGCCCGCTGTTTATTTATTAATTTTTTTTTTTTTTTTTAAAAAATTATTGTGATTTAACCGGCCTCTATTAAAATGTCCCGCGAAGAGGAAGAGGAAGAAGTACGTTCGTTACTATCGCGCCATCAAACTCGTATTATTGCTGATCTTGCTGGAACGGATTTACTGGCGGTTCTTGTGAAAAAATCTGTGCTATCGTCCTCCCAAGAGGAGCTGCTCAAAATCGAGCCGAATAGTGAAATCCCATCCACTCTAGAGAAAGAGGAGGAGGAGGAGGAAGATTGTGATCAAATTGTGCATGTGCTCAGTGATCCCCAAAAGGAGAAATGTATCAAGCTTATTGATTTGATTGCAAAGAACGGTTTCGAAAAATTCAAAGAGTTCTGCTACGCCATCGAGAATGAGTGCCCCCAGCTGATCGAGGATTTGATTAACGATCGACTGAAAAGCGGTAGGTTGCTGTGCCAAAGCTCCTGGAGCAGGTTTTCTGAAACTTAGCCTCGCATGTTGGTTTGGTTAGGAGAAAACAAACAGAAATTAATCAGTTGCCTTTATCCAGGAGGGCTAGTATTGATTTCAACTCGTTTATATTTATACGATGTTATCCATACCGCATTTCCTTATTTCTATAACATTTTAAGATCAAACCCTGTAATCATATCTAATGCTTGCAAATTTGTGGTAAATTGTTACACGATGCATAATTGGAAAGTGTATTCCTAGAAGTCTTTTCTTACTTATGGTAAAAAAAAAAAAAAAATTAAAAATTTTGAAAAAAACCCACGACGGATGTAAATGTCGTAATAGAAAAAGGATTAAATAAAATTTTAAAACCCACCCGACTAAAAGGAGGTAAGTAACCAAAGAAAATTCGTCGGGTGATGCCATTCCCTGCCCTGAATTAAGAATAGGAGAATATCAATTAAAGACTACATGCAATATTTTAGTTCATTTCAGGGCAGGGAATGGCATCCCCCGACGAATTTTCTTTGGTTAGTTACTTACCTCCTTTTAGTCGGGGGGTTTTAAAATTTTATTTAATCCTTTTTCTATTACGACGTTTACATCCGTCATGAGTTTTTTCAAAATTTTTAATTTTGTTTTTTATTTGAAACTTTTTAGAGATTTCTTACAAAATATTATTTTTATATCTTGCCGATGAATCACAAACCCTTTACAGAAAACCGTATCTAAATCGGTCAAACCGTTTTGGAGATACTTGGTAACATTGGAGTGCACAAACAACCTCTCACCCTAAACGCATATACCTGCTCCGTTCCGTCGTGGGTAAAAATAAATATGTACATACATATACTCCTGACTATTTTGGCTAACAGCTATTATTAAAAGCATTAATGCATTACAACGAAATTTATGGAAAGGACACTCTGGAACGTGTCCTCCAACTACTTTGTAAAAATTGAACATGTCCAAATGCCTGTTCGCGTATGTTAGTTGATCAAATCCATTAAAATTGAAGTGGTCCTAAAAATTTTCACAGTATACCGTATTTCCACTATCTGTATTAATATTTTTGTCCAGAAAAAGCGAATGCATTTTGCAAAACGAAATTTTGGTGATAGAATCTTGATGGTTTTGGCACCATTTTCGTCCTACGCAATACTTCTGTTGGTCTTTCCTTCAACCAGAATGAATGGCGTCGAATACATTTAGTGTTTTAGAAACCAAGCTCCTACCGTTTTTAGCGCCGTACCAAGAAAAAGACATGAATTTTTAGCAAGACAACGGTGAAGTTCACATAACTAGGGCGCAAAATTCTATTTTGAGTGACACAAGGTCAACGTTTGGGCCTTCTTGCTCGTCAAACCAAAACTCTTTACAGAATCTATGGGGCATACCGACGTGGCGAATTTATGCAAAAAATAAACAATACAATAACGTTAATGCTCTCCGAATAGCAGTGCAAGGAGTCTTGTCCGAATTTTCTGAAAATTACATTAAAAAAAAACTCATTGAAAGTGTACCGAACCAACTTTTTGCATTAGAGAGGGTCGAAGAAGACCAACAGAATATTAAACTCCAAAATGTATTTACAATTTAAGAACATTTTTATCAATTTGACGAATGGTGATATAGTTATGAAATAACTATGTAAAATAATAAATTTTTTAATTTTTTCCAATGTGAATTAAAACATTGAATGCTTCCTATTAACATTTGATGTGTTTTCAGCTTACCGTCTAATCTACATATAATAAATTAAAAATATGTACTTTCATTGGATTGTTAAAAAACTGCAAATATGTTAGTGATGATATAGTTATGAAAAGCACTTTATATGTATCTCTAACGTATGTATTTAATTACACCAATTCCTATTAAAGCGAACAAAACTCAAACAATATTTGGGTAGTCCAAATTATAATTAAAAAAAAGAATCTTAACAATGAACAACGACTTTCATTTGAAAAAATATTCGAATATCAATTTGCAAAAGTCCTCAATTGTAAATTAATTACAAATGTAACCTGTAGTGTTTTATCGTCAAATGATTTTTGTACGACTTACCATATAAATGATTAATTGTTTTTAACTTATTGTTGAAGTTTCATCAAACAGTTCAAAATTGACTAAATATTTCAATCTGTTTTCCGCTTGATTTCAGTCTTTTTTCCGTCGACATTTTTTAGTCAAGTTTCAGTACATTTTTAGTTCTTTTTCCGTCTTTTGTTCACTCCTTTCAGTCCATTTTCTTTTGACACAAAAAATATTTTGTTAACTTGGAATGCAATAGTGGAAAATTGGAATGCTACATATAAAATTTTCAGTATCCTATATCCGATTCAAAAATTTTTTCTAACTCATTTCACTCTCAAGTTTCGCAATTCTCAATGCAAATATGTAATAATTTTCGCCTTACTTCAGATTGGATTCCATCTAAAATTCAATTTAGCCGAGACTAATTTTATGTTAACTATAAAAATTGCCGGATGGCAGTTAGTGCATCTAATACAAAGGATGCCAATTAAAATGAGTACTAAGAGTAACGAGAATTTACTATAAATAATTTAGGTAACTACATAAAAGATTTACACTTTAGTCGAAGAAGTGATTAAAAGAGTGTATAAGTTGAAAACAGATCTACTTGGGATAATTGTGAGAAGAAAAAATAAACTCGTAATTTATTTGAAAGACCTTACCACTTGGCCCTGCCGATATTTGATGAGCGGTGCACCGGACCAGCTAATGGCTTGTAAATAGATTTTCGTTATTTTCATAAGCCGGAGGGTGCAATTGCACCCCTTTGTGCTCTTTTCCTTTTGTCTAGTGTAACTTGAGATACTTAAATGCAAAATGTTATTTCCCTTTCTGTTGCGTTTTCAGCTACATACATATCTCAGCTTTTTTATGCTGCTACTTGTTTTGTCTTCATATCTTCTCAGGTAGCGCGTGAGAAAATGTGCCACAGTCCCACGATTGTTTTTCTCTAAACTTCCTCTGTACGCAGCAATTATTGTAATTTACCCTTAAAATCGTATAGTAATTTTTCAACATCTTCCTGCCGTGGTTCTCTTGTGCTCCAGAACCCGAATGTTTTAAGCACATTCCAAGATGTACAGTGATACACCACTTCAGAAAATCAGTCATGTTCCGCTCCAGAATTAAAATCAAGGTCTGGCTCGCCGTATATATGTATATAGTCGTTATTTAGCCGACCGATGCCGGGTCCATGATTCATCTGTAAATAGATTGGACATAGATGGAATATAAGAGTGGCATGAATGCGCCTTCCTGCACTCGAGCAGGCATTCAAGGAATGAAATGCTTGAAATTGAAGAGGCTTTAATTCGGGCGGCTTCTATGCGACGCAGTAATTAAATTCCACCGGCTGAATTGGTTGTGCAGCCATAGAAATCGAAATCATAGACGTTCCCTGGACATGCTATACCCAGGCAATAGTAGCACCTGTGAACGGATGCAGTATGATTCGAAGCCAAAAGAAACTGGTTTCACCGTGATTGAGACTTTGATCTCGTCTTGACGGTGCTTTGATTTTACGTTACGTGATCCATGGCATAATATTGGATCTGAATACTGTCGAAAGTGTACGGTTTAATTAAACTCACTTTCTTGTCGTTAAGTTCAATTGATTTGATCAGCGACAACAATATCGAGAAACTATACATACATTTTGCACCCTCCTGGTTGTTAAGGTAATAAGTTCGAATAAAAAAGAAAATTGGATTTGTGATCAGAGTTGGGATTGGCAAATGCATTGTTAAATCAATAAATCTCGGCGAGGGTTGGTTAGCTTGCCGGCTATTCCTATATGTACATGCATTGTACATAATATGTAACTCTAATCACTGAGGTCGAAGGCCTTTACACAAATTAAATTCCAACCTGGGGGAAAAATTGAGAAAAAATTCAAGCTCACTTGCGTTCTATTTCAGGGCAGTCTGCAGCGAATGGAAACCAGATGCCTTGGCCCCTGGTGTTTGCGGCCGATAGCATTCCGGTGCAAAGAATGTGCTTAAATGGTATCTCTCGTATTGTTAATTTACGTTAATTCAAGTCCAAGAAAATTAGTTATATTTTAGTAGGAAATGCTAAAGGCTTAATGGTCAAATCTTCAGGTGTTGAACCTCCATGTGCACATTACGTCTTGCGTAAAATCAAGTCCAGAACCGAAGGGAAAATTCGTTTAAGAACGAGAATTGAGTAAGTAGGCGAGGCACATACAGTACCTGCTCACTGAATTATACTCAAAACTTAATTTTGTGAAAAAGAAGCAATATAAAGTAAATACACTTAAAACGGTAGAACATTTTTATTGGAAACAATACATTACAGTTA
Source organism: Machimus atricapillus (assembly GCA_933228815.1). NCBI lineage: Eukaryota > Metazoa > Arthropoda > Insecta > Diptera > Asilidae > Machimus > Machimus atricapillus. The sequence goes on from OW121785.1 coordinate 14,753,265, forward strand.
TATTTATAAATTAAAAGTACAGAATGAGTCCATTAGAAGGGTTATCACACATAATTAATATTTTGTCCATCCCCCTTTGGCTTTTAATAATTCATCTATGTGACGTGGAATACTTTCTATACCTGTCATCGCCGTTTTTTTACTTCCTCATCTTCTCTCATCTTCCTATTTGTTTTGTCACCCAAAAAATTTTTAAAAAACGCTGCTCTTATCGTTCGTTATATCCAAAATATTTTGAAAAAGTGATTTTGTTGCATATCTTTTTCTTAAGAAATACAATCACAAGGCCATAAGAAAACGAACTAAATAGATCACAAGGCCATAAGAAAAAAATAACTATAAAAGGCTGGCGCCAGAAAATTGGAAATTCCCGCAGACCAGGGAATTCCTAAAAAAAATACACTTTTGAGTATAATTCAGTGAGCAGGTACTGTATGTATGTATGTATGTAGTTTCTCAATGTTTATTGTTGATTAGTTGTGATTTTATATTGACTTACGGAAAATGACGATCAGGTCAAAATGGACAAATAGTTATGCGTTCCAATTAAAAATATCCAATATATATCTATATATTATATAAGTATATATAATAGCGTTAAAGACGTTACTAAATATATTATGCGACTAATATAATAAACTCAATTGAGAAGGCCAAGTCGTGATATTATAATGTAAGGTCAGGAATGTGCAAACCAACCAATACGAATGCCTTAATTGTCTACCGTTTTTAAAAATAAAATTAAATTTAAATTAAAAATTAATATTATTAACAAAATGGTTTACGAATTTTTAGGTCGCAATATAGTTCAACTTATGTCTTGAGTTTTAATTTTATAATAACAAAATAAAAAATCGACTTTTTTAAATTTAAAATTATTTTTCTGCTTTATACACCATTGGTCCTCATCATATTTCCGGACCACAATATTTTATTGTCTTCTGTAAAATAAATTATAACAACTCATAAATAACTATGCACATATAAGATCTGCTTGGACTCGAAAAAAATTTGGAAAAAATCACAGCCCATGACTCACATTGAACTTTCTCTTTTAAGTAACAACAGAAATCTTTAAATTAAAAAAATCAGTATTTTTGAACATTTGTGAATCTAGATTTTTAAAGATCCTGTGCGATCTACGACAAAATACCAGGGTTATTTCAAAGGTCAGATCTAGACGAGTTACGCTTCTTGAAGAAAGATAAAACACCCCAATATCAATCAGTCTATCATATCGTATAACATTAACAAGAATTGCGTCTTAATTAGTGTCATCCTTTATTGCTTCCTCTGTCTAGTAAATATAAAAAGAAGTCACCGTCGAGGTAAATGACTTTACATCGAATAGGGGAAAATAGGCGAGCAAGGCAAATAAAACTGCGAGACGATCTTTAGTCTTGAATCTTGATTATTTGACTGACGGGACCGCATAAATGGAATGAAAACGGTCTAAAAATGAGACAACGAAAGGAATGAAGAGAAAATTGGCGAAAAAAGAAACGAGACCGAAACCGCGTATATAGGAGGAAGTGACTGATCCTATGGAGAGGAGTGGGCTTCCGGCTAATTGTAGTCCCTGCCTTTATTATTATTTTTTACTCTTTTCGGACCTCGTCGTCACTCGGCTGAAGATGATCCATCCTGGACCGATGTAGAAGCAGTTCTTCATTCACACTACGGCTTCTACCTTGGAACCATTATCTTCACCTGAATGCGTCGAACATAAGCGGTTCGTCTAAAATAAGAAGGAATAAATTAACGAAGATGTGCTGTTGTTCTCGGTCATCAGAAATTGAATTTTAATTTTGGGAATTAAAAACGAAAAGAATGACTCGAATAATTGAGTACTTTAAGTTAGAGTATTTAAGTACACGTGGCTTTGTAGCAAGTTTTAGTAAAGGAGTGTTGGGTACTCAAGAATTTGAGAGATAATTACGTACATATCTGAAAATTCGAGTAAAGGAGTATTTGAGTATTGAATTTAGAAGTATTTAAGCACTTGTTGGAGTTGTATACATGAGTATTTCAGCTCTATGACATGCTTTGTTTGTTCTTAATTTCAGGGTTTTCTTAAAAATGCGGAATATTTCGGATATACCTCATGTTTGTTCCTTATGCCGGAAGGTTTTTTTTTTACTCATTGAAAACTATAATTAACTATCTTGCACTTTTCTTAATACATTCATTCTACATAAATCAAATACTGAAGTATACTTGAATATTAACCTAAACTAAGATTTTTCCTTTTTTATTAAAAAAATTGTGGAAATAGTGCGTATTTGAGTCAAAAGCTGTTTTTTTATTATTAACATATCTAAAATAACTTGTAAGTTTAATAACGTATTCGCCTTTAGATAGTACAGCATTTGTACCATGGACGCGTATTTTCTACTATATTATGGAAATGTATACGTAAGATTAGGAAATGGATGTGCCCGGCTAAATGTCGGGGTTTCGTACTATAATCGTTATTTTTGAAGGTGGTGAAGTTCACTTTTTGAAAAAATTCTCATGAGGGCTATCTACATCGATGAGGTCTAATTAGAGAAGTTGTTAAAATTATAAGTTAAAAAATGGATAGCACTTTAAAAACAACGGCTCTTAAAAAATAAGAGAAAATATACTTTTACAACTTTATGCGATATCAAGCGTAAATCTTTAAGTAACTAAGGAGACTTGGATTGTAGCAGTGCCAATTAAGGAATCTTCTTATATGACTATAAGGGGAGTTTGCATAACTACCGGACAGATGGTAAATTAAGTTACGAATAGTGAGTATAAAATCTAAGCAAAATTCGTTATAGTTTTTGTCAATGCAGAGATTTAAAGGATACTAATTCGACACCAAAAATAGAAATTATATCGACCTCCACGAATTGAAAACGAATGTATCGTATCATTCACCTTTTACTCGCCATCTGAAATTGAAAATGTTACGTCAAGCGCAAAATGACGGCACAAAAAAAAAACACAATATAAAATCCGACGAAATTATTTCATTTAGTGGCGAGGAAAGGTCATAGGAAATTGGGCTAGAGATCACCAGCGTATCGTATCGCATTCTTTCGTTACTTCAGCGTCAGACCGCGACCAATTTTGGACATGGGAGTTCGATGGAGCGTCATAGCGAATGGAATCAGCCGCCCGCAACGGTTCCATGGCTGCACCACAATAAATCGCTAATTGCCGCTGCCCGCTGAATTCATAAATTAACCGAATAAACGGGCGATCACCGGCTCCAGGGCAAAATCAAAGTCCGAACAATTTGCTCGAATATTCATTGAAGGCATCCAATTAATGCTTATGAATCGTTAAATAGGGGGAAATACTGTGGGAGCGGTCGCACAGTGTGCAATTCTCCAAATTTAGCGGGATAAAATTATTTCGGGAACTTAACAATGGTTTTTTTTTTATGATGATATTAAATAATATGTACATATAGGGGCGATTGGTGTCGTTAACTTCAAATATGCTGACAACTTTTTTTAAAATTCAAAAGATTGTTAGGGAGCCAGAACCTAATGTTCACAACTTTTGGAAAAATGGTATATGGATTGTATTTTAGTATAGTACTAGCTGACCTATACCCGGCGTTGCTCGGGCACAACTATCCCTATAATAAAATTAAATTTTAATAAAATTATGTTACAGATTTAAAATTGGTTAAATGTTTCTCAGGAGGTTAAGCAAACATGCTCATAGAATTTCTTCTCAATCGCATAAAATAATATTTGCATGACTCACCATAAACAAATCAATGCTTAGCATTTCCTCCTCCCTCTTCTCCCTTCACCCCCTCTCCCCTTTCCAACTGCGATGTAAACTACATACATATGTACATATGTTGGGAGGTTTTGCGTAAAATGCCCATAGAATTTCATCTCAAAGAACTTTCAAGGAATAATAAAATCTATCATATTAGATAAAAATGAATGTCTGTAATGCGACACTAAAACTCCTATGCCAGCATCTAAACTCTAATGTAACTATTGCCTATATGTTCTGTATTCCGATTAAAATGAAATCGAAAAAAACCTTGTAAAACTACATATCTACTTTTCTTTTGAATTGAAATTCCATATATAAAGCTCCTCAGTCCTATCGTAAAATCATCTCAGTAAACTCTGATTTTAATTTTTTGCATTCAAATCTAATCGAAGTAGGTATATGAAGTGTTTCGATTTATTATTAGCTCTTTTACTATAGAGAAAAAATTTTTCTAGATAGGGGCACCCTAATCACCTAGCGGTATAAAATATAACTTTACTATCCTCATACCTACCAAATATACATAACAAATTTCATAAAAATCGGTCGAGCCGTTGCGGAGGAGTTTGACCACAAACACCGTGACACGAGATTTTTATATATGCATATAGATAACTTATTCATTCATCATAATCAAAAAAATGTTAATCATAAAGACTTTTGATTTCAGTAAAAGAGACAGATCAACACAAAATACATTTGGAATGACCTACATATATATAAACTAGTTAAGTTATCATAACATTTTAATGGTTTGTCAACATGAAGAACACTTATTAAAAGAGACATAAAAATAATCAAGAATTCATGCGGCGACATTTTACAAATTAAAGATTCTGTACCCATTTTTAGCAATCAGTTAAAAAGATGAGAAAGTGGTAATGAGATTAAGATGCAGCAAAATTAGTTGACTGATTTTGTCGTCATTTCTTTTTAAACATATTGCAAACAAAGAAAAGGTTACAAGCCTTGCCCTCATTTTTAAATAGAGTAATTGAGGCTCGTAATCTTTTCTTTGTTTGCTACATATGGGGAAAGAAATTATGACAACAGTCATCGGACGAACTACACCGTGCATGTGTTAATTTTTAAGCAATCGTGCAGTACTTAGGAGTGAGGGTCATGACCTTTATGACAGACACTCCCCCTGGATTCGTGTCCGCGCAATCTAAACAAAATCACACAAGTAACTATCATGTAAAAACAATTTGCTCATTCCATGATTTCAAACATTTATGTTTACCTTCAGAGAACTATATAGTGATTAAAAAAAAGTTACACATTTAGCAAATGAATAATGTATCAATGATTTAACAAATTTTTTCTAAATGAGCAATTACACAGGTAGACTTGAAAATAAAAATACTCAATTGGCTTTCGATTTCAGGAAAAAAAGATCGTATTTTTACCATTTACCAAATCATTAAAGCTTTGATCTTAAGCTATCATATATGTAGACATACAAAAAGCTTTAAGACTTGTGAAAATATTGGACAAAGTTACCTTTTTTTCCTCAAACCAATTATTTTATTTTATTCAGACAAAAGGTGAATGAATATCATAACAAGTGGCCGTCCATTTGTTCGCCAAACTGTTTAAAAAAATTCTGTAGATATTACTGGTATTTCAAATTTTTAGATTAAGATTCAGTCTTTCAATTGAGTCATATTACAAGCTTGTATGGTAAACCTTTTTAATTTATTTTTCTTGAAAATGGAAACAATTTTAAAATTTTAACAAAACAACGTAGTTTTCATCAAGAAGCTTAATGATACTATAATGTTATTGTATTTTTATCAGATTTATTCTTTTATTGAAATTTTATGAAAAATGTTAGTTCAATCAAACATAGGGAAGTGGGTCATACAAAATTAAAAGATTTCATGGCACACGGGAGAGTCAAGTTAAATAAAAGCTTGAAAAAGCAAAATCGCCTTAAAAGAATATCTAAAACGTGTAATATAGTTTTTATTTCGATAGTAATATTGTTCTTTTTTTGTATCATATTTTCAGACAACAAACCATTAACAAATGCGGTTGAGGAAAAGGTCGAGAAGGATGAGAAGACGGATAATATCACAGAGAAGGATGAAATGTAAGTTAATAACTAACTACAAAGAAAAATTTATCTATGGTATATAATAACATGTCTTAGTTATGTTATGTCGTCAATATGCCAAATGTTATCTTAAATATATGAAATTAAAGTAAAACTATGGATTATTAAAATTATGATAACTTGTGAAGGGTCTGAAAAACGGAAGAAAGCGAACAATTAACCGGAAAATTCTATTTTTGTTTAAAAATAAACGAAATTTATTTTTCCAAAAACACCAATGCTTAAGTAAGCTTATATTAAGGTGAAATTATGTATAATTGCTTTAAATACATAGTGTGAATATTTTTAGGACCACTCCAATTCTTCGGGAACCTTTACTTTTCCGAATCATGCCTTTTTTATGTTGTACAGATAAGAGGGGAAAATCAGTGGAAAAGGATACTTTGAGATTTGAATTTAGCCCTGCATTGACTTCCTTCCTCTGTCGAACCTTAAGAAAATATGCTTCAGAAAATCGAAAGTTGTTGAAGCATTGAGTATGTAGTCCTAAAAATGTTCACAGTACTGTATTTAGTATTATTATGTTTTGTTACGTGTCTATAAAAATTTACATAGACAAACATGGGCTCTTATGGGTCAGTTGTGTGAAAAATATGTTTTTGATTAAATTTTTGTTTTGCACGTGCAAAATTTCAATAGCGTATATTGATATAATATATTACTAAGTCTATTTAATTATCCTCCGACCACTGTCGGGTCTGGGCAGGTAATAGCATATTATTATGCGTATATTATGGGATTTGCGCTCATTGAATAAGAATCAGTGCCATTAAATATTTGAACACGAGTAAATTATATGTAGGTCTGAAGCGAAAAAATCTGGTCAACGTTGTTTTTAGATTGATTTATGTATGTAGTTGAAAGAGATCATTAATAATTTTGTATACGCATCATGTCCATGTTACGTGCATCCGAAATTTTATAAGCTTGCCCTTACAACCCGAACAACAAGTGTGTTTTCAAGAAAAGAAGGTATTTCTTATTTTATCTTCTTTCAAGTCAAATTTTCGTAAAAATGGGAGAGTATAGATACCTACTATTGTTTTAGTGTCAAATTTCAATGTAGAATTATGGACATATAATCATATACCCATTATAATTAAACAAGTTTTGGAATTTTTTTCTTAAATTATAGAAATAAAGTAAAATTCTATGAACAAATTAAGCTGCAACCAAAAACTGTTGCTTCTAGGATAATTAGTAACAAAATTCTCTTTTACAAATAATTTAGTGCAATGCATATTTGATGAACCACTCATTTTGTTGGTACATATAATTTCTGTTTCATAGAAAATTGGACTTTGATTTTTTTGTGAAAGGAACTTACACGCTTCAGTTGTAATATTAATTGAAATAAAAGTTATCGAAATTTGATAGGATATGTTTTATTTGTAATCTGTGTAATATGATCGCTCACTATCGTGCCGTTGTTAGCAAGTCGCAAAAAGCAATTTATCAAAATGACTTTGTATCGCTTGTCCCGGCGGCGGGCGTACCAATGTTAAAAACGTCTCCAGCTACTACATGTGGTTGTCTTACATTTTGATCAAAAATACAATGCTATTTTCGGAATCTCGAACTAATTATTATTAGCACCACCAAATTGGATAGAAAATTAACTCGCGTCATAACTTGTTGTAATTGAGCCGTAAATTTCCTATGGTTACACTTCCAGATCTGGATCCAGACTACAGATCTGCATGACTCATGAAAATTCTGTAAATGGAAACGATTTATTAGATAAACTGGGTCCTGAACTCTCCACTCTTAATTTTGTCGATCATAAATCCAGTCACTTGTGTCTAAACGAAGCTTTTTCGGTGATCTTTCCATTTCACTTCATTATGTGGCTTAACTTTAGCCAAAGTGTTGTCTAGCTTCTGGCGGGCCGAGTGCAGGCTGCAGCCTCCGATCAGTGGATGGATGTGGGAAATGAAAATAAACCGTGAGCCGCACTTTACCCGCATTATCTAGAGGCGATCTTATCAGTGATCAACAGAAGCCGCCCGCCGGGACTCTGCCCCTTTCCCCTTTTTCATAGTCATCCTTTTTGTCTTCCCATATGATGCGGGCATTTGGTCAAGATAAATATAAGCATATATGATATACATAATATATATGTATATATATAAACATATATGTACCTACCTACATCTTTCGATCGTGGATGCTGCGAGACATTTGCGCGGCGCGCAATCGTTGTGTCACCTAATTTCGTGCAGTGCGTGTGCCGCGCAGACGTTTCCGCTTTTCCAATATTACGCAGCTCACAAGCCCCAGGGGAAAAATGTTGTTTTATCCTTTTACTCGCATGTTTGCGAAGCAGGTCTTAAAATTTTCCATTTTTTCTTCCTAGTCATGTTGTCACGCTTATACGATGCTTTTCTCGTGACGTGATGTCACACATCGTCGACGTGTTTTTTTGAACATCCTTCAAGACAAGTCTGCGGATCTGTTGATATTTTCATCGTTATATTTTTAGTTTTCCGCGAAATATCGTTTGGCCGAGTTATATATATGTATGTGTACGTAAGGTGTACGGAATTTTCAAGTTTTTTTTTTTCTTCAATGAAAACATTTCGCCGGGAATTTTCTCCGAGTGGCTACAAAATCATCTAGTTTTTGCGGAAATTCTAATGTAATTAGTTGAAATTGAAATATTTGTGGTTTGAGCATTTTTGTGAAGTGATAAAGAATATTGATTTGATTTTATTATATTTACGAAAAGTTTTTAAAAGGAAGCGGCAAAAATTCCATTTTAATTTTTTGTACATTATGCACTCTAAAATAGTGAATTACTTACTTTGTACTTTATGTGAAAAAAATCTCTAGTTTGATACACTTAATAATGTTGTGGGAGGGAATTTGAAATTGTGTTTTGGAAGAATAAAAAAAATAACGTTGGTTCGAAACATGAACATTTTTTAAACAATTTCTATCATGAGGTATAAGGAATAAGACCAAAAACGTTGATGATGACCCTGATCTTGCTTGTAGGGAATATACAAAGATCTACTTTATTTCTTAAGTGACTTCTAGAAAAGCAGAAGGGATAAAGTGAAATGAGAATTTTTAATACGAATTTCGGTATTCAATTTTGAAATTTCAAAATGGAGGATCGAAAATGGCAGTCTCTTAAACTTAAACTACTATGTGGAGGGGTTTGAGGTCAATAATTTTAAATCTGATGTTAAATTTAAAATATTCAATTTAATCCAAAATATTGGACTTTTAATTTATTCTTTTGTAAGACTCTAACAAAAACTAGTGTACGGGAGCATTTTAGTATTGCTCAATTTTGAGAAATCAAAGTGACGAATCCAAAATTCTGTATTTAACGTTTTGTAGTAGGTACCTATCTAAAACGATTGAGATAAAAAAATTAAATGCGTCCCACTGCGTCCTTCAGGTGAATAATAGTAAAGTTGCAGGTCATTAATGCGAGTTAATTCTTGATTCCAATGGAAATCAAATCCGTTTGGAATGTAGATGTGAAGACTGTAGGTAACATTTAAAAAAATTAGACAAAGGTCGAACACTCTCATAATGCCAAAATGCTTTATAAGATCCCATTTACACTATCATGGGAGCGCTTTCTGTCATGAAAATGACACTGTGAACCAAGTTGTCAAAATTTGGAGAAATGGATTCAAGTGATGTGGAAAATTTGGTGTAGTCGGTGGAGCAGGATTACTATACAGAGTAATCTAAAAAGAAAAAGAAAAGGAAGTGCTGGATGAAGGATTTCCGCTACAGAAGGGATCTCAAGGAATGACATTTTAAGATCCCTAACATTATCCTGACCCCATTTACATCTTACACACAGACGCACTCTCAATTTTCACTCATGGGCATGCATCAAGCAGCCTCAGAGACGATTTGGATCATGACTGCCTCGTCCCCTGCATACCGGTAGTTGTAAAATTATTTTCAAATATTACACTTTGTTCTATTTAATTTTGAAGAAAGGGTAGGTATAGTCGTAACATTATAATTTCAACCCACTGTTTGAATTGAAACATAATTATATACAAATGTACAGAAAATCAACAGGCTTACGAGTATCACATCCTTTAAGGGGCATACGCATACCTAAGTTAAATAGCCAAAATTTGAAACATAGAAATAAAACAATCATTTTCATTTAAATATGTAAAAAGAAAATTCCACAGAGAATTAGAAAATTAATGATTTTCGGATTTAGGGTACGTTCATGGTCGAGCGGATTCTCTCTAGCGAATGGAAACAAAAAGTTTTGTTTAATTGAGCAGATTGGCTCAAATAAATAAAATTTCGCGAATGGAAACAAAAAATTTTGTTTAGTTGAGCGGATTCGCTCAAATAAACAAAATTCTTTGTTTCCATTCGCTACGAACGGAGCGAATCCGCTCGACCATGAACGTACCCTTATTGTTTCACTTGTGCCAAATTTCAAAATTGCAGATCACCGGGAAATATGCTATAGATTTTGATGACCAGTCAATGAATGGGGTTTTTAGAATGAAAATAGACTTTTAAGGCCATATCTTTTTATTACGTTAAACTAGAAAGTTAAATTTACAGCAGTATGAGGCTGTTTGTAGACCTTATAGTATTACCGTTTTTCGATTATTAGTTAATTGGAAGAATGTTGAATTAGTACGTTAAACTCAAAAATTTTATTTTAAACGAGCCTCACTTCAAAAATACTGTTGTTTGTCCTCCGCTTAGTTTAATAATTAGCTAAAATACTTTAAACATTTTATTTCGATGGGTTATAAGCTATGCGACTAGTAGGACTGCCTAACATTTTATACGACTCCAAGTCTAGAAAAAAAGGATTGATATTTTAAAGGTTTTAACGCAGGTGTGGCCCTTTAAAGAATGTTCTTTTGCAACGCGCATTAACTACAAATAAAAATCGTTGTTGGTAATAAAAAAGTATTCCAATTGGTTTATGAAATAAATTTGATAGCTATAATAAAGTTAGAGTAAATTTATATAGTATTCAACTTAACTTGTTCATGCCTATATAGTGAAATTCTATACCAAGCCCATAGAGCATTCCCCGATTATTATGTATTCTACAGAAAGAATACAAATTCGATGCTTTCATGTGTTTGAGCTAAAAAAGAAGAACAAGCTTTTCTTTAACAACTCACAATCCCTTCTAAATTAAAACAAAAACACCAGAAATTGGTCTCATGAATGTTTACGCAGATTTTGGCCGAAATTGATTAAATGAGTACATATACATAAGTACATTGCCATAGCTACCATGTATGTATGTAGTTTAGTTCCGAAAGATACCGGAAGTTCCATTGTTTATGGAGAAAAGAACTGATTTCAACTATATGAATCTTTTATACAATAATTGCTGAGATATTTAGGGGGACGGTATATTTTATGTATATTGGTACGTTGCTGGGCAAAGACCTAAAGAATGTTTAGTTTTCGACTTATCGATGAAAAAGCATGCATTTGTCATTTGAATCAACAGTACCCACTGTCGGTTACGAATTTTGCCGATTTAAGGCAGGCAAAAAACACTTTAAAACATTCCCTAAAATAAAAAAAAAATTTCGATTCTCCCTTCGATTTTTCATTCCACACAACTACTCTGTCGAATAATAATCATTTTTGAGGACTACTAGGTAGCAGCAATTGCAATAGGTATTGTTGACTGTATCCACACATCAAACTTAGCCCGTAACATATACAGGGTGAGTTTAAAAAACGGCTCCCAATATATCATTCTATGAAAGTAGATAGACACGAAGTTGGAGTTAGGTGTCGGACCAAACGATGATCAGGACATTTCATAGAATCGACTACATATTATATGCTGGAACACTAAAAATTGGTACAAATTGGTGGTTAATTAGACTTTTAATTTAGACGTAACTAATGTGCCTTTAAATGCAAAAAAGGTTAATAACCACTCACCGCTACAAAGATTACCTAGGAATTTCTAATTGTGAATTGAAGTGGTGATTAAACATAGTTACTATAGTCCATTACCTAAAGCCCAACCGAGAGCACCTTATAATTCATTTCGGCAGTGAATTGGCATTTTCCGTCAAGTTATTCCGGACGTTATTAAGTCGCCTCGGCAAGCATTACGAAGAATTTTCTGAAGAAAATAAAACTTAGTGAGTTACGTCGAGCGCATTACGGTGCGCCGAAGATTACTACACTTCCGGTGGTGTGGTGTCCGTGTGTTTTTTCTGCGCAATCAAATCAAATATACCGAGAAATGGATTATCAAGCGCATAATTTCACGTGCTACACGGTTCCAGAGTGCAATGCGGATGATGAACGTTCAACGGACGACCCATCTTCGGGCGATGATATTAAAGACAGCACACCACCTGTGGGACTGCCCTTGAGAAACCTACAGCATTTCGAAGATGTGCAGGCCCAGAATCACTACCAATTTCCGCCCCAATTGGGATATTTTGTGCCATTGCCACAGATTTACTACTTCAGTCCTCCTGTCCAGCGGAGGAAATTCAGGTAAGCAGAGATAGGACTGGCGCTGGATTCAATTCAAGAAATGGGTTATTTGTCTTGAAATTAGGACTAACATGTTGACTTTATAACACAATTTTGTGCTTATAAATAGAACACTTTGGTTGTTTATACAAGATGACATTTTTTTAAATATATAAATATTTATTTGAATGAAAAGATTTATTTTTATTATAATATCTCATGAAATGTGAAAAGAGAAAATACTAAAACCGTCGTTTCGAAGAATGGTCAATATAATTTGTCCAGTTCACCTGTTAGACAAAGGGCAAAAGTTAGAACTCTTATATTTTGCACACGTGTATATACATATCTACATAAGTTCCGTGCGTGACAATGCAATATAGTATATCGAAATCCAAATTGGCGAACACCTCTAAGGTGGCGGATTATATTCTTCACCACAGCACCCTTTCGATTTGGGTATCAAATGAAAGGGTTTTTACATTTTAGTACATTCTTTTAACTAAAAGATTTTCTTAAAAAATATTTGTTTATACATATATGTATGTATATGTATGTATGTATATAAAAAACAAAATATTATACATATATACAACAAACATATTTTTATGTTTTTTGTAGAGTGGTTTCAATTAATTTTTTCGTTGAAAGTGTTAAAATAATTCGATTAGAAAAACACAATCGAAGTATTTTGCCGTTCGATCGACTTTGATAAAACAATTTGTACGCAGAAAGTACACTATTCGTAATAGGTCCCTTTAAGTATAGTCTGATGCAGACAGACAAGTGCTCAACGTACCCCATTAAAAAAATTGTGAGTTTTGAAAATTAATTTTCTATTATAAGTTTTAAGCATTACAAACCAATAATTTTAATTTTAAATGTAAAAAAATAATATTAAATCCTCTAATGTTGTTTTCACCTGGTGCAATTGATATTATAAATCAGATTTTGTGAACTATTTTGTAATATAATATATAATTTTGTTTTTTCAGAGAAAAATCTGAGGATAGATCGCGCCGTGCTACTAGTTATGGCGGGTCACCAACAATAGTTCCAACAGCGGCACCACGTCGAACATCTTTATTGACAGTATCTCCGCCGCCCTTAGTGGCCCCAAGGTCACCGTCACCAGTGATCATTTCGAAATTTCCGCAATCACAATTTAATGTTAACCAAAAGATTGATCCGATACCAAATCCACCTCCAATATCCAGCAATTATTCGTCCCTGTTGTGCCATGCCAGTTCTACGTCAAGTCCTGCTGCAGCCCGGAAGAGGGAAAAATTACTCCATAGGTTCAGTGATGCTGCTACATTGGGGCGCCGGTTGAAAAAAAAGAAAAACATAAATAGAACTTGTCATTCTATGACGGAAACCATTGAGATGCTAGCTGATCCGGTGATTGAGGATGATTTTTTTGTAAGTATATATTAATATTTTATCTCTTTTTTATATAAGCGGTAGTCATTGTCTTTGTGTTTGACCTTTTTTTCTTTAAATCCGAAGTACTGGCCCTTTTTACCCTGGCTCTTGGGGTTGATGTAGGTTCTCGTGTAGGTTCTCTTGCTCTTTCCTCTGGCCTCTCTGTCGCGCTCCTCGTATCCCTGGGTGCCGATGGATCTGCTACCATATATTGTTGTGCCACCGAATTCATAGAGCTCATAATATCGTCGACTTCGCTGTAAACGTAGAGCGTCCCATCTCTATAGGACTTGTGATTCTTCACACCCTTCATGACTTCACCTTCTGGCGTAAGAAATAGCACCCTTGGAACATATCGAACACCACCATCGGGAGCGAATTTATTGTCTAAGTACGTATCATCTTCATTTACCTGCGCCATTACGAAATGTTCTTCCATTTTTTTCATTGCGGCCGATGAGGCCATTTCCTTGGACAATTTTTGGCAGTAGGTGCACCAAGGCCGATAAATTACGAGCATTACAGGCTTTTTTACCTGCTTCGCTTCGGTTAGCGCTCTTCCCAAATCTTTTTCCCATGTTGGAGAAAAGGTCTCCATTGTCCTAGCGTTCAAAATTGAAGTCATCTTGGGCATTGCCAATTTAGCTGCGTTATTCCAAACCTTTACAACATTAACACCAATTTTTGAAAAAGATAGCATATTGCTTTTATATTTTAAAATAATTTTTTTCTAAATTTGATAAATAAGTATTCAACCAAAAATTTGGAATGAAATATATGTAAGTAAATGCTGTTAATTGTTTTTCGCCGACTACTTCAAATTTTGCGCTGATTACTCGATTAATTTAAAATGATGATACAGTATCTACTTGTAAATTATAAAGGTTGAGTGGATTACTTATAAATATAATAAAATTGCAACAGAGTCATGTCTGTACATGAAATATTTTTCAAAAATTATAATAGCATTATTATTATATTACTATATGAAGGCCAAATAGATGTATGCACTACATGTAAAGTACTAAACGGATTTAAATGAAACATGATATGATTGTACCTTAATTATGGGTCAACATATCGGAAACTTTTTATTCCGGTAATATATGTATCTTTGGAATGGCTCAATAGAATGTTACTTATTAATAGATGCCAGAAAAAATAATGAATTTTCCAATGGATGGACCAATTCATTAAACAGAAATACGTATTCCTAATATTATTTGTAAAACTGGATTTCTTTCAAAAAGCCAGGCGATAGAAGTCCTGGACACAAAAGATAATATAAAATTAAATCAATAATATTTATTACAAATAAATAATTCAAGATAGAAAACCAAATGTAAAGGAACAATCACAAGTATCTATTATACATATGCATAAGCGCTTTCATACATATCTAAGTAGGAAATGTAATCATTACCGAACTTTTTTGGGTTCTTGTTGTAATCCTTATTTAAATTTCGCTGCAGTAAAAGGATATAAATTGCTAAGAAGTCTGAATTATTTAATTCGCCGTATTACGCCTAAGTTATTTAGTTTATGTGTGAATTGATCCGAGCATTAGGGAAAAGATT
Organism: Machimus atricapillus; assembly: GCA_933228815.1. Lineage (NCBI taxonomy): Eukaryota > Metazoa > Arthropoda > Insecta > Diptera > Asilidae > Machimus > Machimus atricapillus. The sequence continues at coordinate 14,768,631 of OW121785.1, forward strand.
AGAACAATTCACTATATTAGATACTAAAAAAACCAGTTCTCATAATTTAAGAACAAAATTGTCGAAAATTTAAGATATTTTGTGAAATTCAAATACATCGCAAAGTGGGCAATTACATGTTTGCATTCATTTTAAGGGACTTAAGATGCAAAACGAATTATTTAATTATTTTCGGTGTAGTTCCTTAATTGGTTTATGTCATTAAAATTTAGATATGCTATATGTAGGTATTTTGTATGAGGTGAATCCATTATTTTATTATGTATACGTAAGTCAGTGAACAAAACTGAGTTTAGTATGTACAAATTCTCCAGTACTTGTATTCATAATTTTATGTAAATTTTATAGCATTTTAAGTAATTTCCAATCTAATAAATCATTCCGTCTTTTTACGTTCTGACCGCTCGTTATGACATTTTACATAGGCTAAAGTAATATGTATTACTAGGGGTTAGCGAAGATTCGTTACGACGCTTTTGTCCATTTAAGTCGGTACCATATACTTACTTATTTTCACATTTTACGTTGTGTTATATCTCATTTGTTCAGGCTTATGGCTTCTTATCACAACAAATTAATAGAACATGACTAGGAAATGGAATATCTTAGTTTCCTTTCCCTTTCACCAATCAGGCTTAAAAGCGATACGACATGGTAGATTGACGGGAGTACAAATCTAAGACAAAAGTCTAATCTATAATAAAAAAAGAATAAGAATAAGAACCAAGTTAGTAATCAAAAGAAACCCCACTGCCTGATGCTGATGACTGACGAGCGTATAGGGTAGTTTTACCTTCTAATCCCAAAAGTAGTTGGATCAAAGGGGAGGCCCCAAGAGCTTAAGGATTTTTTAATGCTTTAGGTTCCAGAGCAGTGCTTATCGTCCAAAGAAAACAAAAAGTGACCACCTAGCTCTTCTGTATATAGTCCGAGTGTATCAATTGGCACTTATCGGACTTCTCGCCTTGCATCAACATTTGTATGTTCTGTACGTCAGTAATTCGAATGTGAGAATAGCCTAAAAGCGTGAGCATGGCGTCGCAGTGAATCTATATATTTTATCGCAACCAGAAAATTTAAATTTTCTTGCGACAAAGCTATTTTCCAACGAAAAGAATTTTCCATGTTAGTCGTTCCTCAGTTCGTCGAGCAGAGCCACCACAGTCGGGTGCGGATAGGAAAATTAGCTCTTCTCGAATTTCAATGTCCGAAAAAAAGGGGGTGTTTGTGCGCGAGTTATGATGTGTTCAATTTGTATTTCCTTTTGAAACAGTGAAGCTATATTTATCAACCTTCTTTGGTTCTCTGTTCGAAGATTCCTTGAAATTCCTCGGTGCTAAAGAGTATTTGTAATATTTGAATTGCTGTGATACCTTTGAATTTCAACAGCCTTGTGAAATCTAGAAATTTGTTATAATTGGATTATCTTGCTACTTCATTGTTTTATTGATTTTAAAAGGCTTGAGTTATATCATTTAGGATTTTATGCGTGAAAAAACCGAGAAGCCACAAGCGCGCCACTTTTAAATCTAAATTGGGAATGAAAGTGTCCATTTATAAGAAATCAGTGCGGAAGTGTGTTGTGCTACTGACTTCAGGTCGTATTTTTTCTTCAAGAAATGCAAGTGTTTAATACTTTTGCATACCGCTAGGCGATATTAATATTGTAAACGTTTATCATGAAGCTGAAATGTTCATCTTCTCGGAAGAAGAGCTTTAAAGCCAAATCGAAGACGTCTTCGAATTCCCATAGTTCTCGTCGTAGTTCGTCTCGTCTAATTCGTAATCCCTATCTGGACGCGATGGTTAGAAACGGTTTCATTCACCAGGACGAGCTCTTGTTTGCAGGACGTAATACGTTGCCATATTTGAATGGTAGCGCTGTCCACTACACCGATCCTACGGGTCACGATCATTCCGACTTTTTTAACAGTAGACTAGATCGCCGACTAAACTATCAACCGCCCAAAACGCATATTGCCGGGGAATATCTGAGCAAAAATTACGCCTACAATCGGCGCGCCATTCCTCCGGGAATTGATAATGCAAATCAAATCTACTGGATGAAGCAGCGCCACAGCGGCGGCGGCGGCGGCGGCGGCGGTGATCTGCATAAGAAACATCGGCGCCCGAGCAGCTCTATAGCAATCCGCGATCGCCAATACATAAAAAACGTGGACGACCTGTTTCCAGGCGAGGGCCAGACGACTCTCGTAAAGCAAGCACATTCCCAGCGGAGGAGGCGAAGGGTGGGTATAGCAAAACAATTTATTTTATTGCAAATTTTTATTCGCACTTTATTGGATGGTCACTGTTCGGACCCATTAAGGCATTAAGTAAGTTAGCCAGTTGCGCTAAGGTCCAGAGCCCTTACGGCCTCTCCTCATCCGTTCATGGTCAGGTGAGGTTCGCCACCGTTGAGCGATAGTGGAGAAAAATCAAATGTAAATAAGGAGACGCACCTGGAGATCTTATTCCAGTGCAGTTGGCCGTCGTTTACACGATTAACACTGACTTTGGGCGTCTGGAGAGTTATGTATCAGAGTTTAGAATACAGCGCAAGACAGCTGCGGTGGATGCTGCTGGCCTCCGTATTTTAAATTGGAGTCCAGCAGGTGTGCTGATTGTATAAGAAGTTTGTGCTGAATCTTTTTTATCCGTTTGATTAGGTTTTATTTTAAGAATAGATTGGGAATAGTACGATAAATAGGATAAGGGAATATTTTAGTTGTAGTTTACTGAAATACTTATTTATTATTTCATAAATTCCATTAAGAAAATCATCGACAATCAGTTTGTTTTTTGTGCGGACTTTAAACATCTTATAAAATGTAAGTCGCAACGAGGAAGTCTACTTCTGATCTTTTGAGGTCCTATTGTTTTAAAAATAAAAGTTTTTTTATACACATTTTTTATTATTATATCCCTCTAAATAAGTATAATCAATTTCAATTCAGGTATAATAAAATGGTTAGAACGACCGGTAAAAAAATTAAATTATTATTTTTAAAAAATTCACGACGTTGGTCTATGATTTAATTTTAAAACAGTCTAACTAAAGACGTTAATAAAGTCTTTGAGTTGCATTTTTTTTTCTAGAAAATTCTTCAGTCTTGACTTTTGCAGGCGTGTTGGGATCATCATGTGAAATTTTTGGTGTCTAGAATAATAGAATTGGTTGAATAACAACGCATACAGATTTCTATATTATGTATATGAATTCCTATTGGACTGCATAAGTGTCCCATTTCCTTCGAGAACAAGAAATAACTCTTGGTACGTACATATATAAAAAGCTAAAGGCAGTGAAAATTGTTAAGACCACTCCAGTTCTTGGGATACTTTTGGTTTTCCGAAGCATGCCTTTTTTATGTTGGACAGAAGGGGGGAAATCAATGGAAAAGGATACTTTGAGGATTATTTTGGTCCTGTCTCGATTTTCTGTCGAAGTTTATAAAGAAAATATGCTTCAGAAATTAAAAGTTCCCGAAATATTGAAGTGGTCCTAAAAATATTCACATTACTGTATATGACACAGGGGTTAACGTTTGAAGACTTTTTTGTAATTTTCACAAGTAGTGTGATCTAGGATTTCTACCTATTTTTGATTATTCTCAAAAAATGTTCTTTTTATATTGTTTAAAATTTGGAAAAATGTTTTGTCGGTAGATTTGCACTTTTTGAGAATTTCACTTTAAGTTTTTGAAAATGGAAAATTTTTGAGATCCCAAAATAAGAGATGTGTACATCCTTTTTTGTAAATAATTTTTCTGGAGATGCTCTATTTTTAAATTTAAAAAAAGATGGTTTTATTTTCTAGATGAAGACAACCTACTACAAAATAAATATAAATTTTTATTGAAAAGTATGTTCCTTAAAAAATAAAGAAACGTATCGTTAATAAAAAACCATTACTAAATCAAAGATGACCCTGAAAACAAAACCTCTTTTGCTGATTTTTATGATTGCACTACTTTGATAAATCAAAATCAGAGCACTAATTGATAATTTCTTAATCAACATTTCCATAACGTCGATAGATCGAATACAGTAGTTTTTTAATCACCAAAATTAGGTGAAAAATTGTGTTGAAATAAACGCGTTTAAAGGTACAAGACTCCTTTCGTTGCCTGTAATTATGAAAAATCGAAAGAAATATTTTTCAAAAATTTCTGGATTTTGAGGACCCTTACAGAAATTTTTCAATAAAAAAATACATAGGGTGGAATCGGTAATGTCTTTTTTAAATTTAAAAAAAATGAAATACCTATTCAATTTATTACATTTTTAAAATTTTCTCTAATCTAAGCATATGTAATAAAATGTAAGAAAAATAAAACTTGATGATTTGCCATACGCAAATTCGACTATAAAATGTTTTCTAAACAAATTAGCATAATGTGATGATTTCATTCATCCACGTTACTTTCATAAAAGCTATGTTGAATCAATTCACCTGCCTCACCACTGCTGCCCTCATAGCTTTTCACTTGATGGAAAGTCGACTTTCTTCTTAAAGTTAATGACACAGTAAATTACAGAAAGGATAATTTAATAGATCTTTAGTTTATTCTCATTAAAACTTGAATGATTTAAACAGTCGGTTGTAAAAATGAGCTTGCAATGTAACGATTCTTACTACTCTGTCGTTATCTTAAGAAGTGAGGCGAGTCAGGTAGGTTAACACTAACATTCTTGCACCGAGATTTGTTCAAGCTTTAAAAGCGAAAAAGTATAAGAAGTTAAGAGAATCCGAATAATAATTGCTTTTTCTTGCTATACGTTCCCCAGCCCAAAGTTGGTCTGGTCTTGAGACGTGTGGTAGGTGCTACCACTACTCTAGTAAGACGGTTACACCTTTTCTTGGTTTTCATGTCTTTTTCTAGCAACAGCGTCTTAAATAGGTTGCTTGCAGTTAAGAAATGGCCAGCACCAGTCGGAATTTCACGTGAGGCTGGCGTCATTTCAGGGTTCGTTAGATCTCGGTGGATGTTTCAGGTTACACGTTGTCGTCGTTTCGTTCGAATTGGACTCTCCTCTTAACAGAGCGAGCATAAAATTCAGCTCGCCTGGCTACCATAATTTTGAACGCTAATTTCCGGAAGTGTGTCTAAAATTAAATAGATTTGTGATTCGCGAATTAAGAAGGATAATAGTTGATGGAAGTTGTAGAAATTCGTAGATAGTAGCCCTTGCATCGAGCAAGTCCGGTTCAATTCGTCCGCATTTTTTTTTTTTTTTTTTTTACACCTTTTGTACTACCTTACCTGAAAGCGCATACCAGAGGTCCGTGCCATTATGATCGCTACATACACGCTCAAGGCTGATCAGTTTTAATTTGTTGGAATTTCATACGTGCGTCGTCCGCTTGGTTCAGTGACATGGCGGAGCGCTGAAAATCGAAAATATATATAATATCTTTGCGATCGGTCGTCCGCCCAAAGTTCGTGCATCTTATACCTGTGCCGTAGTTTATTTTATCTCTCACACCCGCCGCTGTTGGTATTTCCTGTTGAAGCAACCTGTTGCGCTACCTGCCATATTTCCTTTGAGGTTGTTGGTCTTGGTTCTGAGAGGATGCCGAGCAATGTACACAAGTTTTTCAGTGCATCGAGTCCTTTTCTATACTAGAATTATTTGTGTGTTATTCTTGTTTTGTTGTGCCGTCAATTTGTTCAAATTTTTCTAGTTGTGTTTAAATTATTTGTGATAAAGCCCGACATGTGATAGCATCCACCCATATTGGTCGATCAGAAGAAATTACATTCATCAATTTTGGAGGATCTTCATTTAAAGCAGAAATATGGACATGATAGGATCACCATCGAATCTGATCCAGATGCCTAATAACCATTTTCGAAGTGACCCCCAGGTATTTATTATAGCTTAACGATAATTGGCTGTATGTAGTCAACCATGGGTGCGATCCTACGGAACTAGTTTGCCAAGATTTTCGCTAATTACGATCATTGCCCCTCTATCCCCGATGGAGGAAAGTGAAATTCCACGGTTTACTGACTGCAATTGAACACAAAATATGTTGGGGTCTACCGTTTTACGGAAGAAGAAAGCATGCGTACATATTTTCTGTTTACTTTTACTCAATTCAGTATAAGACAGTGCCCCCGTGCGGTAGGTATTTATTTCTGCAAAACCAGTAGCTAGACTAGCCAGTAGTGTTAAATTTGCAAATTTAATCTTTGGCCTGTACCTGGCTGCCTAGTGCATGCAGTCGTCGCACATACACACGTTCGTCTCCTTCAAGTAATCAGGGCTGCACCTAAGCAGATTTTCTTTAGCAGCGTTCCTTTCATTGTTTTTTTTTTTTAGTGTTCACAGAAACATTTTTCTTCACTATCGGCAACGAAAACAGGTTTTAACGATGTGGTGTTAGAGGTATGATGGTTCGAGTTTTACAGTCGCTTGCGAAATTACTCTCGCATTTCAAGAATACTTCACTGATTCTTAATAGAGAAAAAGGATTGTCAGAGGACAATGGTATTAAATCAGAAAATATAACTTTCCTAGATAGTCTATTATTAAGTTAATTGTATTCATTTCTCTTCTAAACGAAGTTATTTAAGGTTACGAAATTGCCCCACAGAATTAAGCATAAAAACTGAAATTTTCAGATGAAATAAATATAAAAGTATTTAAACTTGGCGCACTTATTTATAGATATGTAGTGAATCAAAAATATTGAGAAATCAAAGACAATCTATACGCGCAATTTTGAATAATAGGTATTTATATTTTTTTTAGTTTTTCGTTAAAATTTCAACAAAAATTGGCGTGTTTTTCTTGAGAAATCTGGAACCATGGAAAAAGTGTAGCTTCCTGTTTAAAAGAAACAATTGACCTTGAAATGGCCTTATGACCTTAACCAAAGATCATATGAAATGGTATAAACATAAACCCTAGCAATTTTAAAGTAATTATCATATGTATATTTAAGGTTTTCATAAATTTGGTAATAGATAATTGTCCTTTAGAAAAGGGAGAGGATTTCAATCAAACTTTATTCATGCATGATGCGGTTAATCAATATCTCAGTCGAGTTTGGAAATGTATTTTATCAAAATTATATAATAATATGTTATTTGAAAATTTGGACATTAGTCAAATGAGTGGGAAAGCTTCCTTTTGCCTTTTATTTTGTTTGCTTATTGTTTTTACCTAAAATTCAGTCCAGAATAAATTACTGTAGTGTCGCGGAGAAAATCGAGGGTTATAGTGTCTGAAAGTAATATTTTTTTCAACCGTGTCAAGTGACTATCGTTAAAATCGATTTAGTTTCACGGGCGTAATAAAATTGCATTCAAAATTCTGCTTATCCAAGTATCGTTAATTTAAATGTAACTAATCGTTACTCATTAGAACAACATTTATCCATGTATGTATAATGTATGTATATTATACATAAAACCACAACGCCACCCTTTTTTCAGAGAATCAGAGAAGACATAGGCATATAACAAACAATTATAAAGAGAATCATGCTTTTTTTTTAAATAGATAATTGTCACGAAGAAGTTTGATCAAAATCGTGTCAATCTATCATGTTAACAATATCGTTTCCGTCGTTGGTTGGAGGGGAAGTCTACGGACCTCTAAAATGAATATTGACATATTTAATTAATTTTCTGAAATTTCGAAATCTACTTATATAATAAAATATATTAAGAACTTCCTTACATTTATCTCCGAAGTGTGTTGGTCAAATTACAGGTAAAATTAAGTGACATTGGAGTAAAATAATGTCTGAAAAAACTAGAATATTTTTAAAAAAGCTGTTAGAATTGTATATAATGTATCTTCAAAATCTATTGAATTATTTGTAAATCCACATTCCATTCTTAAGCTTTATTCTTGGGAAAAACAATTTTTGTGGACATCACGAACAAAACCAATCGGTCAAAATTGATTATTATAGACCTGCTCACGGTCTGTTAAACGCAAAAAGCAAAACAAAGTTTGCGCTATAAAAGCGCACGTTTCACTCCCGTTCCATGCTCAATGGAGTGAAATATTTCTAGTAAAATACTCCAAATGTGTCTATGCGGCTCAATGCGACTAGAAGTTTCTCTCCAATATACCCATTTTATTTAATGCAAAAAGCATGACATACACACCAAAAGTGCTTTCAAATTCGTCTTACTTCCATTCTCTCCGAGCCACTTGAGGAATTCTCCTTACGATGTTCAATCAGTTGTTACCATTGATCGTTTTGAAATAAGAAAGACAGACATTGTGCGCGCTAATGGCCGAGCGACGTTGAAATCGCTTTCGAAATTTTGCGCCTTGTGATTGCGCACAGAAAGCATATGACTCACATCTTTGTTTGGACTGTAAATTTTTTGAGTAAGTAACTCTCCTATTAATTGTTTAACTCGAAAGATAAATGTGCAAAAAAGCAATGAAGGAATTACTAAATTTGGTCTACTTTTTAGCTTAGCTATGTGATATCTTGGAGGATTGATCTGCAAGTCTAGAATGTAAAGCTATTACTAAAAATGTTTTTCTTCTTTCGTAATATATAGCAGGAGTATGTAAATTTAATAGTAAACAGCAAGCATCCATACAAATTTTAATTTTTTTTTTCTAATATAAGGAATATATTGTGGACGATTATGTTTCTATATTCTGAGTATGTCAAACCATTTCTTTGGCTGTTTCAACAAGTTAGCAAGCCGAAACTCATTACGGTATTTGTGAATGAGTGTGTTGAAGAATAAAGACCCCATGTTATTGACTGACTCCACATTTATTTATTTACATATGTAAACCCAATAGAAACCTATGGCACTTCTAAGCAGAAATTAAGTGCTAAGCGGTTCCACATCAAATTGTTGTTTGAAAAAATTTTGTTTATAACTTTGATTTATTTGTCAATTCACAATTGAAGATTAGGAGGACATAGTATTAATAAAGCAGTCCCAACTTTTGGAGTACCTAAATGTACTCCAAAACGTGGGGAAATCTCAATGACTTTCTCCTCTTTTAATTCAATTTTCCTTTGGTATGGACAAAATAAAAATATGCAATATAAATAAGGGAAAACCAAGATCATCAATCATTGATGGCATTTTTCACTCTTAAAAAAGTAAAACATCAAATAAATAAATTATTGTAAACCATTTATATCTAGCCCATTTAGGGCGCCATACTTTTCCTCTTCAGTCGTTTTTCTTTCGTTAAATACGACTCGTTGGAAATTTTAATTTCTGTGAAATGCGCTTAACATAAAAGGCAAATTGGAATCATGCTTTTTAGCAGTTCTAGCTGTTTATATTTTCTTGCCATTTTCGTGACCTGAATAACAAAAACAAGTGTACTTTAGTTTGGAGTGAAAACGTTCGCAAACGAGGTTTCGCGTCTCCCATGCAATATGCATTTGAATCTTTTGTCACAGATTTCATCTAATGAATTTGGGACGTATGTCTTTTGGTCTGGTCTTTCTCTGAAAAACTTTTGTTTGATTCCAATTTTATTGTTTTCGAGCGAATTAATTTGCATTTTCTGAAAAGAAAAAAAAAATATTTTAGCTGATTGTAAAAGCTCACAACATAAGCATCATTTTATTAACAAAACAGCATTGTTATAGCCATTTAAATTGCTTAATAAGCTAAAAGCAGCTTTGTTGCCGTCATAATTATTTCATATCGCTTACTACTCCGGCATTTATTTTTCTTTTTCATTCCATCGCTTTTTCGTGGCATGAAAACTTTTGTGACCACGCTGAGGCGAAAGTAAACAAGCGGTGATAAAATATCACAGCGTAAACTAAAAATTCGTTTTTTAATCTAACGCGTGAGAAGTTTCTACTCCATTTAATCAGATACCTGCAGATGTAAATAAATATATAAAAAAAATAAAATAAAAATAGAAGCGCAGTCATAAATGCTCGGTGGAACCTGTCTGGGCGGCTTTTTTGCGCGACGTCTTTTCGTTTTTGTATTTGCATATTTTCAGTATGAGTCGTGCAGCAGCATTATGCTTCATTTGCATTGGAATAAACTGTCCGGTTGGGTTCTTTCAAAATCGCTTTAGTTTAATTAAAAAGCATCACACAACAACATTGGCGATGCAATAAAACTTTCAACACTTCTTTTACCTGCGCTGCTGATCGTCACTGAACCCAGCAACTTTGGAGGTTGCTTCCACAGTGGTTGATTTTTTCTTAAAAACCTTTTTAAAGCGAATCACTTCTCCTGCCTTCGGCAAGACAAAATGTGAACTTAAAACTTCCTCGGAGGTATAAGAATAAGTGCTAAAAGTGGAAAATGACTAGATCATTAGTTGGAAACACGTAACGAGATTGGAATTTCACGAATGCCCGGTTTAAACAAAGAGTTCAGTTAAAATGTACAAGAAAGTCGTTATACTGCACGGCATAGCAACATTTAATAAAATGAGTGCAATTATCGATTAATATGATATTTTCTCCTTTCAAAATTGCATATATGTTACAATATTATTTTAGTACATTATATTTGAATAATGTCGCTAATTGTTTTCTAAAAGGAGTTAAAAAACAACACAAAAAAATGAATAATAAATACTTATTTAGTCATATACATATTTTTTCAAATATTAGTTATTATCTGATACAATAAAAGTTTGTTAACACTTGTATTCATCTTTCATTCAATTTATTACATGTTTGGGGTGGGACGCAAGAAACAGATTTTTTTCAAATGGCAGTTCCTAAATGTAAAAGTAACTTACCTTTGATAAATATTTTTGACTGAATTGATATAACTAATAATAATCTAATCTCAAATGTTAAATAAGGGCAGAATCTTTTCGTCCGACTTTTTTTTCTTGGACTAATGACCATTTAAACAAGAACTTCTTTTAAAGCGGATTTGGGTCCAAATAACATCCAACCTGAAATCCCGTCGCATTATCCCACAGATTTTTATCAAAAAGCCTATATGTTCGTTTATAATCTGCATTGGGATTTCGTAAATACATATGTACATACATACATATGTATATGATTTTTTTGTATCAGTTGATGTTTCAGCTTCGATTTCTACCTCGGAAGTGTTTTTTTTTTTATATTGCGCTATGGGGGGACGACAGTATTTTCTTTAAATTCTTCAAATGAAAATTGCATTAATATCACTATCGAAAAAAGAATATTCAAGAAACATACATAACTTTGCTTATGAGCTATTTTTCTAGAAATGTTGCAAAGGAATCTTTTGATTGGAAGTTATCTTGGACTAAGAGAAGGAAAGATTTTAGTTATGTTCAATTATTTCATAATGTTTGGATCCAATAAAAAAAATAGTTATTCAATTCATTTAAGTTTGTTGTTATACCATAACATTGATTGTTTTTACAGTGTAGATTGTAGATAATATAATCTTAAGTATCTAATTTTTAGTTTCTATTTCGTACATCTTACTTAAACATAATTATTTAAGACCTTATTTATTTTTAAAGGTTGATTTGATGATGTCGAGGAAAATTTCAAAAACCTCTTGAAAACACAAATGGTTATGTTGCTAATATTTTTGTTTAAACCTTTTTTTCTCCAAAAACTGGAAATTATTGCGTTACAGAAAGCCGCATTAAAAATATTTGCAGCTGACCGATTGATTGATTGTTTGATTTACTTATGAAAATGGGGAAACATAAATATGGTACATTTTTGTCTTATCTCTTGTTGTTTTTATCTGTAATTTATATTTATTGCTTAGTTTAGTTTAAGCAGTTTTTGTTAAATTGCTGTGTTCTTCTGCGCTTTATCTCATTTAGTCAATTTGCAAACCAAGAAAAGAGTTCATAAATACTGTGGTGTGGATGATACGATTAATTATATTACTATCTTATTAAAACAAAATTTGAATTCTTGTTTTTGCGCCGTACGGGATAGAATTTCTTCACGTATTTTCACGGCACTCCTTCCTCAACTTTTAAATGATGTTATACCTATTGATTTTAAGATCACTGTAAGGTCGATGTATACTATAAAATATAATCACGGTGCTGGAGGCGTTCACTAAGCAAAAGACGCACAGAAGGTTGAGGCAGATGACTGTTTTGAAATTGGATACGCTCTGAAAGCCAAGTAGTATGTGGCCTGATAATGTTGCACCGAATGGAACGACAGATTTGTGAGGTCCGCTCTTTGCTAATAAATGAAGTACACACTACACAGCAAAAATCGAACAGCGATTCCGAAGCGCACATGGCTCACTTTGGCCGTGAAGGCGTTTATCTTGTTCTCAGAAATCACCAAGCTGAATTTATCATAAATGAATGGCGTAATTTGAAAGATCAGCTCCAAAGTAATCTTCATTCCTCTCTTCTCCACCCTGGCATTTTCTTTTTAAAGCGGGTGCATTATGCGTTGGTGTTAAGTTACAATGCCACAGCACTTTTTGTTGTCTTGAGAGTTAAGAAGACACCGAGTTATAAGGCCGCCTCTTCGCAAGGTTTTTACAGCATATTAATTATTAATTTCCAGTAATTTGCGTAATGATGTACTACAGTATAAAACATTTTGAAATAAATTTACTATACTAGGCAATCAATTATCTATAGTATAATAGTATAGTGAAATTAGGTACATCAAAGAGTAAAGTGCATTAATTTTTTGATTTCTGTAGTAACTTGTCTTGAAATTTAATTTTACAAAGGCATCCAAGTAAATTTTTGTTCTAAATTATGGCTGTTGTATCTGAGTAATAGCTGTGAAAAATAGCTTGCTTTCCAACGAGTGCGTTTATACAAATGTTTATTACAAACTATTACTTCTTACTTTAAAACCATATAATGTTTATTCTACAACATATGTATGTACATAAACATAATATACTTGGAAATATTTGGCTGACTTCTACAGAGTTAGAGCAAAAATAAGCTGGAAATCATCAGTATTCATCATGAGTGACATACGATGAAACTACTATTTACTACAAAAAAATTAGCAAATAATCTGGATAGTTATTTTTTGTGCTGCTCATTTTTATTAAAAATTATATGTGTTAATTCATTTTAGAATTTTTTGAAAAGTCTTCTCCGTTGTTTTTTATAGTTATGAATATGAAGAGAAATTATGTTTTTGCACGTAAGAATATGCGATATTTTAAAGTTTATGCTCGTAAAAAAATATCGATATCCTATGTACAGTACTGTGAAATTTTTTAGTACCATTCCAGTTCTTCGGGTATACTATTAGTTTTCCGAAGCATGCCTTTTTTATGTGACAGAGGGGAGGAAATTAATGGAAAAGGATATTTTGAGGATTATTTTGGCCCTGCATCGATTTTCCACTTTTGTCGAACCTAGATAAAGTATGCTTCAGAAATTAAAAGTTCCCGAAATATTGAAGTAGTCCTAAAAATATTCACATTACTATACCTATTACATATAGTTATTCATTTCAATCCCAGTTTAAAGCATTAACTTGTTGTTCTAGCCAAACTAGCTCTTTGTACATAAAATACTAACATTTTAGTAAAGTTATTTTATTTCTTTTCTTAACTTGACTCTAGAAAAACAGATATTAAAAAAAAAAAATTCTATATAAAAAAAGTTGTTTCCGAGTACCTAAAAATAATAAAACCTTATTGATTCGTTAAAAGTTTAAATGAACTGTATTTGAGCTTTGGCAAAAATGGTTTTAAGTGAATATGCTACTGCGACAGTGGTTCTGCGTTAAACAGAAATAATAAATAGTAAAAGTACATTCATATACCGGCTAACCCGTTACCCGGTCACCTGATTTTAAGCTCGATCTAAAATATAATTCGTCAATATGTGTTAATATAAATGGAAGTAAAGTCAGATATAATCTTACTTTAATTTTCTTAATATTATTTCTGCAAGATTCTATATTTTCTCATTAGTTATTTAAATTCGCTGATTTTTCTCCTTCTCGTTTTTAGTATTTGGTCTTTCTATTATTATTGCATTTAAATTTTATTTAAGTACTTAAAAATATATGAATCTTGTGTACATTTACACTAAGCCGAGAAAAATTACAAAACTACCCTTAACATTTTGATGGTAATTATCTTTTTCCGTTGCCTTAAAAGAAGTCAACCATAACAAAATAACGAAAATTTCAAAAAGTTGAAACCATGGTTTTTACATTTAGTTCAAAGAATGTTCTATTTGCTAAAATCTTGGGTAAGGTGGTAGGAAAAAATTATTAGGTACGGAGATAAAATATTCAGCTGTTTATTCTCAAGGAAATGGATGAATTACTCTAAAAAGGGCATTTATATGTGCCACACGAAATGAGGAAGAATTCCTTGTTGAGTTCTACAAACGGAAGAAAGACACATAACCGTCCTTAGTGGGTTACCAGGAATACTATACAAACATAAACTAAATGAAGAGGACTATTAAAGTCCCATCAAAAATTCTGAAGTCAAAGAAGAGGACAAATAGACCTCTATGACGTTCAGGGCTTGAAGGCTCTCAAGGACTATATTTGGTTTCTTTGTGCTTAAGCATACACTGGAGGGAACTATATCGAATACAGGTTTTTTATATACTTAGTGTTCATAAGTAGGAGTATTATTATATGGTTGGTTACCTAAAGACCGGAGGTGTGAACAAACTTTAATACTTTCAGGAAATTTCGATGGTCCCATCTTCCGGTGGTGTTTCAAAATTTTATTAATTCACCCATAAATGTGGCCAGTTACCTGCAACGTTAAGCATGGAAATTAACTGCCCACACTATTTAATTGGCTGGAAACTCGCGTTTGCTCATTTTCTCATTTTTATTACCTTTCCCACCTGGCTGTCTTGTCTAAGCACTATTTCCCTCCCTGACTGTAAGCAAATTTTTTCACTCATGGAAGTCATGGAGAACCGTGATGATGTTGGATATGTTATGCCTTCCCAGGCATATGCTTTCACATGAATGGCGGGCAACATCAGAAAACAGGCTGTCGGCATTATTCATATGCATCTCCATACTATCCATACATTCCATCCGCTCTTCCCGCAGGAACGGGTGCCTTCAGTTAAATTAGCTGGGGATGTTATTGGCCGACAGTCTCTTCATGCTCCCAGTCTCAGCTATCAATCGAAGAACGTAAAAATTCTGCAACTGAAGTTCAGTACGTGCAGCTGGATATGGAATACAATTCCAGAGATGGTGCCCCATTCTCAAGATCAGGGTCTTTTTGTTCGGGAACCAACTGCAGACTGGCTCTGGAGCTGCCCATAAGTTTCGCTCTCGTCTTCTTTTAGTCATAAAACGAGTCTCGACTGATGAGCCTCTTTTTAGTTTTTCGGTCTGTCTTCAGTCGTGAAAGATTCGTCTTAACAGATTTTCTGTCTCCTCATCGGGTGCTTTAAATAGATTTGCATTAGACTTGCCTACATGCTAAAAGACTTATAAAAAAAAAATAAAAATAAAATAAAATAAAAATATAAATAAATAAAATAGAAATCAGAGGGCGACAACAGCGTCTTGAAGACGACTTCATCTCAAAGCGCACTTCGCAGAAAGCCGCGAAGATAAGCTAGCGAGTGTCCGCGGCCCGACTTGAGGCACTTTGCCGCTGGTCATTAGGCAGCTGAGCGATGTTATTAAATCGAATTATTGTTCCCTGTGGTTTGTAATTTTCGCTGATTACGGGCACTGTGTTTGGTGCAAATCTTGAAGATGTTCACCCGTTGCAAGTTCGCTGTTGTGATTGCACGCTCTCTTCTCGGCTAAGCTATGAAGTTTCAAAATTTCCGCTTAAATAATCTTCGGGTAAGCCGACACCATTCCTCCCGACTCCCTTAAAATATTCATACAAAGATCACCCACTCAAACTCTTCTTGAAAAGTACCCCGTTCGCGTAATTATCTTTTTTTTATTCGATAAAGACTTCCTTCCAAAATTTTTGTGGTGTGTCTTTTGAATATTGTTTTAATAAAATTTTTGTTTTTGATTTCAGGGCGATAGGACATCTTGGGAGTATCACACCGTTTCAGTTACCAGGGTACCTGGCTATGGCTTTGGGATTGCTGTTTCCGGAGGAAGGGATAATCCTCACTTTGCTAATGGAGACCCCTCGATTGCAGTCAGCGATGTACTCAAAGGTGGACCAGCCGAAGATCGATTGCAGTAAGTCTTTATGTATAAACCATACACATTTCATATTTTTTTACTCTTGAACAATTTAGTTTCATTTTCTTTTTAATGTCCATTTCCTATTGCAAACCAATAATAAAAAGAACGAACCTACGGATACACATACACACGTTTATAAACACCCCTGAAAACCAGTAACAATTAAGTTAATTAACCATCTATCTTGAAAAATATTATTTTAGGAATTGGTTACGATTTTATTAACTGGTCGAATACAAAATATTAAATATCGTGAAACTCTTTCCCATGCAATGACTATCACTTCTGGCTTTCCTTAGCCCTCAGGGCAGTCATGTAGGACCTCCAATTTTATGTTGACATCGCCAAATTTTTCCAATAACTATAACGAAAAAGACTCCGAAAGTTTAAATCTGGACTTGGACACATTTTACATATTGTGTTGTATAAACTATCTTCCACTTAACATTGATAAGTGCTCCTTAATGATATTTTCTCGAAATAAAGTCCATCTGCACTTTAGCTATACTTTAACTGGTTTGGTTATTATCTCGATTGGACAAGATCTAAAATATGGGATTCGCTCTTAATAGCCCTAAATCTTTTAAAGATCACATTGACTTTTTTCTCTCCAAGGTTAGTTCTGTATTTGGATTTATCATTTATATTATATATAAAATAAACTTCTTTATTAACTGTGCTGAATTTGTCCAACGGAGATTCATATTCTTGTCGCTCTGATTGGAGCGACCCGCTCATTCTCTAATACCATACATAATGTAAAATTATTACTATCATTGCAATTGCTCGAGGAGACACGCAATGTCACTAAAATTATTTTTGCTTTCAATTACTTTTACAATTGAATACTCTAAATATTTCCGTTTCCTCTCGAAACTTGAGGAATTATAGTTTTTCCTAATCAGAAAAGGGTTTAAAACAGAAAGCGTTCTGTAGTCGCTTTTGTAATTAATTTGATTCCATAGAAAATTGTCTTCATTTATTAATTATCTTGTGGATGGGCACTTTAACTTAGCGTAACGAATATGCAATTATCTGGTTTTAGGATGTAACACAGTGAAAACAGATTCGTTTTCACGTAATCAACGCTGATCGGATGTCGCTTGGGAAAATAAGGGCATACACTATAGATAATGAAATTCGTTTAAAGAGATATTTTTTTGCAGGAAATCATTTATATTTATAAAACGCTTTGTTCTATCAAATTTGTTTTAAGATACTGCTTGGATTATTTTGATATATTTTTTTCGGAGGAGAAGCAATGCTTTTTTTATACATTCTTGGCTATATCTTTATACAACCAATTCATCAACATTTTTGGAAGAGCAGTCAACAACAACTTTTTATATCTCATAACCGGTTACCCTTACAAAAAAAATGCGCCCCATTACTTTCACGAATTCAGAGAAATCGTTGGTTTCTGATCCTATAATAATAAATAAATAAATTTTGAGCAGTTACATATTGATTTTATTTGAAATATCATTAAGGATAGGTAACATTAGGCAACATTAAATAGTTGGTGTCATTTTGATAGTTCATTGAAGTTTCGGGGAAACAATTATGTTTGTGTGCAATTACCAATTGTTGAATTCTTTCTTAAACAGACATTAGTTCAGTCGCGAATATTTTTAACATGAAAAATTTTAAGACAATCAAATTAATAGTTTTAGTACTGTGGAAATTTTAAGGATCACTACAGTTCTTCGGGTATACTATTAGTTTTCCGAAGCGTGCCCTTTTTATGTTCGAAAGAGGGTTCAGAAAATCAGTGTAAAAGGATACTGTGCGAATTATTTTAGTCCTGCCTCGATTTTTCTTCTGTCGAACCTAGAAAAAGTATGCTATAGAAAATGGGACCTCCCGAAATATTGAAGTGGTCCTAAAAATCTTCAAATTACTGTACTAATCACCAATTTAAAAATAGCATTTCGACAAAAATGCTACCTGATACATAACGAAGCCTTGACAATGGTTAAATTAAATGATTCATCATTAATATAAATTAGGTATAAATAATAACTGAATTGACGAAAAAAAAACTTTAGGTGGAACTGTTTTAGTTTAAAAATTTGTTTTCTTTATACGAGCAGATTTTATTTCTATCTACAGACATCAAACTCTTAATTAAGAAAATATTAAAAAATAAATACATTTTTTTCAGAGTTAACGATCGAATTATATCGGTGAACGGAGTGAGCCTCGAAAATGTGGAATATGCAACTGCAGTTCAAGTGTTACGAGACAGTGGAAACACAGTAACACTGGTGGTCAAACGACGTGTACCAAGCCAAAATGTATCAGCATCTCACCAACACTCCCACAGCATGAGCTCCGTAGGACTAGCTGGTGGAGGACCTGTGACTAACCCAGCCCCTGGTGTAGGGCCTCCTGTACAACAGATTCCATCGTCAACTCCGCCTCAACCAATCAAAGTAGTTCTAACGAAAGCTAGTAAAAAGGAGGATTTTGGCATAGTTTTGGGATGTCGTTTATTTATTAAGGTAATTCATGAGTCTTTCTTGATTTTAAAATTTATTTGTGTGTTATGTTGTTAAGGAACTAAGTATAGAAACTTTTACTCTCCAAAAAAAACGTTATAATGCATTACATTTTTCGCTTACAATTTCATTTTGAAGTAATCCATGGATCGAAAAAGAGAGTCCGTAATGTAATCAAATTTATTCACCAATTTTGTTCTTTTAAAATATAAGAGGTATATCTTGACTTTTTTACCCAGTGGCCAGTTGGCTTGATGGTGACGGTGAGCCAAATTTGCAAAAGTTTAAACGAAAAAATTGGTTAAATATTAACATTTAAATATTTCTCAATAAAATGTTACAATATAATGGATTTTTCAAAAGTTATAATCTTTTTAAGGGAATTTCATTATCTTACACACTTTTACCATTATAGTTCCATGGTTACTAGTAAAAAATTCTCAATTTTAAAATTCTTATAGTAAGAAAAGTTATATTAGGTAATCAGATTTTGGTGCAAAAGGATATTGCATTTGCTATTCTATTGTTGTATAAGGTGCAAAAAAATTTAGTGCAATTATACAATAGGATGTACAACAAATCGTGATTACCTCTATTAAAAATTTATTTTTATATCGAAAGCTGTGTATCTGACCAAATTTTTATTTTGCATAGAAAACATATAAATAGAACAAAAAATTAATAACGTAAAAAAAATAAACCGTGATTAATTGATGAGAACAGTTTTGTTAACCATTATCTTTTAATACAGTACTGTGAATATATTTAGGACCACTCCAATTCTTTGGGAACCTTTAGTTTTTAAGCTGGACAGAGCGGAGCAAATCAATTGAAAAGGAAAATTTGAGATTCAGATTTAGCCCTGCATAAATTTCCGTCCTTTGTCGAACCTAGAAAAAGTATGCTTCAGAAATTAGAAGTTCCCAAAATATTGAAGTGGTCCCCAAAATGTTCACAGTATTGTATATTTTTTGTAGGGTTCTTAACAACATATTACAAGTGATTTTTAATCTATTGAATAACCCTCATTGAAGTTAATTAGTAAGTTTGTAAAATTTTAAATTCAACTTTCATTTCATTCGTCCCTAGGAAATCTCATCAAAAGCGCGAGATCAACTCACTGCCAACGGATACTCGCTCCAGGAGGGCGACGTAATAACAAGAATACACAATACGAACTGCAATGATGCGATGAGTATAAAGGAGGCAAAGAAAATTATCGACGGGTGCAAGGAGCGCTTAAATTTGGTCGTCCTTCGGGACATCACTAACAATCAAACAGCGAATAGCACCAACAACTTGAATAACTCTGGAGTGCAATCGAATCTCTATTCACACACTCAGCAGGTGTCGGGGTGCAGCAACAATTTGGACGACCCATACCTTGGAGGGACCAGCTACTCGTCACAAAATTTATACGTTCAGCCTCCAACCAGGGGTGGGAATGTACCGATGTTAGGGGACGAAAAATGCAATTTAACGCCCCGTGGTAGGTCGAGGGGACCGCTAATGGATGTGTCGCTTTCACAGCTCGATCGCCCAAGTACTCCACCAAATACAACCCCAAGAAGGCCAGATGAGCCTCCAAGACCACCCCCGCCTCGGGGAGAAGATTTTTACAATTCAAGGAGGCAACTTTATGAGGAGGATCCACTTCAGAGATCAAGGCAATCTGCAGAACCCCGATTTATTTCGTTTCAAAAGGAGGGTAGTGTCGGAATTCGCTTAACAGGGGGTAATGAAGCTGGAATTTTTGTGACTGCTGTCCAACCTGGTAGTCCCGCATCCCTGCAGGGGTTAACGCCTGGTGACAAAATTTTAAAAGTTAACGACATGGACATGCATGGAGTAACAAGGGAAGAAGCTGTGCTATTCCTCCTCAGTTTACAAGACCGAATCGACCTCATCGTTCAGCATTGCAAGGAAGAGTATGAAGAGGTGGTCGCCAACCAGCGAGGAGATTCATTTCATATAAAAACGCATTTCCATTGCGAAAATCCATCAAAAGGAGAAATGGCTTTTAAGGCTGGAGATGTTTTTAGAGTCATTGATACGTTGCATAATGGAGTCGTCGGGTCCTGGCAGGTATTAAAAATTGGAAGAGGTCATCAAGAGATGCAACGCGGTGTGATACCGAATAAATCCAGAGCAGAAGAATTGGCAACAGCGCAATTTAATGCAACCAAAAAAGAGATGAATACTTCAGAGTCCCGAGGGAACTTCTTTAGAAGAAGACGGTAAACTTGTGTAGAATAAATAATACAATTTATGTAATCTAATAATAATCACAGGTCGACGCATCGCCGCTCAAAAAGTCTATCTAGAGAAAACTGGGATGATGTAGTATTTTCGGATTCAATTTCAAAATTTCCTGCGTACGAACGCGTTGTTTTACGTCATCCAGGATTTGTTCGTCCAGTTGTTCTTTTCGGTCCTGTATCAGATATTGCTCGTGAAAAATTGACCAAAGACTTTCCAGATAAGTTTACAGCACCACTCCAAGATGATGACAAATCTAATTCAAAGTGCAAAATAGTTCGGCTTTCTAATATTCGAGATATAATGGATCGGGGCAAACATGCCCTTTTGGATATAACACCAAATGCTGTCGATAGACTGAACTACGCTCAATTTTATCCAATTGTTATATTCCTCAAAACAGATTCAAAACATGTTATTAAACAATTGCGGCATGGCATTCCGAAATCGGCTCATAAGAGTTCAAAAAAACTTCTTGAGCAGTGCCAAAAATTAGAAAGAGTTTGGTCGCATATTTTCAGCACGACAATTATCTTGAATGAGACTGATTCCTGGTATAGAAAATTGAGGGAGGCAATTGATTTACAACAGAGTGGCGCAGTTTGGATGTCTGAGTCTAAGGTAAGTTTCTTTTCGTACATTAATTGGAAATGCCTATGGTGCAAGGATTAAACGCACTTTGCAATGCGAACGTGAATGCATTCGAAATGTTGGCGCACTTTTAATCACTTTTAATTCATTGGTGTAGTAGTTGTTAAGATTTATATGTAAGTAAGTTTGGTGAAAGATCGACAAAGTGGTGGGACATGGAGAAGTTACATTAGAGCAATGTCAGACAAGACCTTTTTGTCTTATAGAAAATTTACTGATCTTCAAATTTGGTAATAGTTACATACTTTTGATGTACAATCAAAATCCAAATTCAAAGATACCTGGAAGAAACTAATTTTTTAATCTTTAACACCCTGTGCACTTAAATGCAACTGACATAAAACATTGTTTTTTGAAAAAGGGATATACCCAATAGTTTTCCTAGTTTCTTTTATAACGCAAAATTGATTAAATTAAGATATTGGCAGTACTCCAAATCTATTAACGGTATTTTTAAAAAAAATCTTAGAATAATCATGATGATTTTCGATTAAACACTTTCGAAATCAGTGATTTCGTACATTCGAAATTATCGAACCCAAAAATACTTATTCAGAGTAAATCAGAGGTGATGTATTTCAACTTAACAAAATGAATTTTGTATGCATTTCTGTGGAAAATATTTGAATTCGGAATAGTAGATTTGTTTGTTTTTAACCTACAGTACTGTAAATATTTTTTAGGACCACTCCAATTTTTCGGGAATCTCGGAAAGTTTTAGTTTTCCGAATCATGCCTTTTTTAAGTTTTGCAAAGGGGGAAAATCAATGGAAAAGGAAACTTTGAGATTTAAATGTAGCCCTGAATTGATTTCCCTCCTCTGTCGAACCTAGAGAAAGTATGGTTCGGAAAATTAAAAGCCCCCGAAACATTGAAGTGCTCCTAAAAAATTTCACAGTACTGAGATAGTATTGAAATTAAATGAAAACCCCGATAAAATATTGTAATTCGAGTATGGTCAAACACACAGACAGACACTAAAAGAAATGTAAAACTGTTACGTTCTGTGTTTTATATTATATAATAGCTCTTAAATTAATTGGTTAAAAATATTTAATGTTTGTTTTTACATGGGTACATGAACAGTTGATCATTCGTCTGACATTGACTTAATTGTAATGCTCTTGCCAATACTGCTCTACTTTGCATTGTAGCATTAAAATAATTTCGGTGATGGTAAAATAACTACAGAAATACTTTGTAGCTTCCTGACCTACCTCCTTCTGAAATGATCTTTCCGCCCTACATTGCACCTCCTTGTAATCTTCCATGTTGTCGACCCACATACTCCCATTCCTTACCGCGTTATCCATTACGTACTACTGCATTATCGCTAGCACGTTCAATAACACCACCTAGGCCGCCACCACCGCCACTGCAATCTCCAATCGTGCCACAGTCTTACCAAACAGTACCTATAATGAAAGGATCCTCTTCAATGCCCGGCGGTTTGGGTATCCCAAACGTGGGAATGAGTCTGCCGCCTGATAGCCAATTTTTTGGGAGCTCCCAACCAAATATATTTCAAACATTTGGTAAAATCGAAGCTTCATCGATATCGAACCTTAACACACCTTTGACCTCTTCGAGCAATTCAAATTTAATTGAAAACAAAACTGAAAAACGGTCGACTCCTTATTATTATAACGAACTTCTAGCAGCTCCCACAGTTTTTGATTCAAATTTAAATCTTCAAAGTCCTGAAGACAATGTAACCTCTCGCGAAGAATTGGCTATCGATTTTATTCCACCAGAAAATTTAGGTGCCAGTGAAATGATCACAAGTGAACATTCAAGAAAAAAGAGAAGTAATAGATCTGGTAGCAGTAGTGGTGCAAGCGGCCTGACTATTGACTGCGCTTCTGAAAGCAGTGGCTACAAGCCTGTCCCTGCATATCGAAACCTAATTACTAATGGAAATGCATAAAATCACTTGATGCACTCACAACTTTTTGCATGTGCACATCCATTTTATACCACACTTTTTTTATTGTACGTAGTCTTGTTTTGTTGCATGCTCGAATATTATTTTTCTTTATTGCTTAAGGATTGTCTTTGACAAATATATTTGTATTTTTAAGGAATTTTTGTAAAGTGTTATTGATGACAACATAACAACATTTATCTCTTGCATTTAAACTAATCTGTAAATTTATCTTTGAACAAAATTAAAACTAGTCCTTAAATTAAGTTTTATTTTTGAGACATAACAAATAGTTACGATTTTTCACTTTTACGTTATATCTACCATCTATTTCGAAAATCATAGAATACCTAATAAATAACAGATTAATCCATCTCTAATAAACGTAATGTTTTGTGAATTTA
Organism: Machimus atricapillus; assembly: GCA_933228815.1. Taxonomy (NCBI): domain Eukaryota; kingdom Metazoa; phylum Arthropoda; class Insecta; order Diptera; family Asilidae; genus Machimus; species Machimus atricapillus. The sequence continues at coordinate 14,792,469 of OW121785.1, forward strand.
AGCCTTCGAGAATTTTACTTCGTACAAACCAAAATTAAGAATAATGTATTAATTAGTTCAATATCAACGGTTCGGTATTATGCAAAGCTTATGTTATAAAACCATCACATAATTTTTTTTGTAAACCTTAAATAACGTTTCTCAACAGTATACTTGTAGAGCTACCTCACTCAAAACTTGTAAAAAATGATGTTTGAGTTTTATAACTTTAAATAATGCACAAAAATAAATTCAATTGGTTACTTACTTAAATTTTAATTAAGTACATTTTATACTTTTCTAACTTTTAACTATTGGGAGATACTCTACAGTACTGTGAATATTTTTAGGATCACTCTAATTCTTCGGGAACTTTTAGTTTTCCGAATCATGCCTTTGTTAATTTAGACAGAGGGGTGAAAATCAATGGAAAAGGAAACTTTGAGATTTAAATTTAGCCCTGAATTGATTTCCCTCCTCTGTCGAACCTAGAGAAAGTATGCTTCAGAAAACTAAAAGTTCCCGAAACATTGAAGTGGTCCTAAAAATTTTCCATGTACTGTAGTATGGCAGGTAAACAAAGTGCTAAACATATATCATATATCATACATTTATCTACACGCTCAAAATATCATATCTCGGATTCTAGATTTTCAGATATTTTTATATAATAGTGAAAAATCGTGCCTATTTCTTCATTTTCCAAATGCCTTTCGCTCGGAATTCAATGTTAAAATTTTAAAATGAATTGAGCTCACTGAATTAAATGAATGGTTTTTGTTTTTTTATTTTGTTCTGGAAACCAAAACGGCCTAATTATTTTATGTGGAATTCTAATATAAGTCAAATGCCCTCAAATCGTTTAATAACTTCCTGCTTTAATTACTACGAATTTTTGCGTAGTTTGTAGAAGGATATTTTACTATTAACTCACTAATAAAAAGAAAAATTCACATATCTATTTAGTTCAACAAAAACTTTTGCTGAAAAACTTTACTAATATTTATACCATAATAAATGTCCCTCGATTCTTCAGTAACTCACCCTCACCTTTTAGGCCGTCATGCCTAAATGCCTTTGATGGAGTTGTATGTTTATGTTTTGAATTAAAAATATCAGTGAGCTAAATTCTCGAGAGCTGATTATTGCGATCGACATTGAGCTTTTTTTTAGCTTTATTTTGTAAGGATACCTCCCGCCCTTTTCTAATCGGAAAAAAATTTTTTTTAAATAAAATATCAGTTTTCTATTTTCGGAAACTCAAGATATGTTTACAAATTAATTTTTGTCTGCGCTATTGACAGAATACTTTTGATATATGATTTTGTCTTAACTCGAAATATAATTTTTATATTTTGAATTCAGATTCTGATAAAATATTGAAAATACCCAAATATGATTTTTTCACTAAAAGTTCAATCCTGTTTGTTAATTATAATACCTTCAAAGTAGTTTTTGCAGAGTAGTGTAAACCTGTCGTTAGTAGACTAATCATAAAATAAGAATTTGTCAACTTTTGGTATTCAGTTTTCTTAATTTAGGTAAATTCAGGTGTTGCTACATATACACCGGTTTTCATCTAACACTTTACAAAAATAATATGAGTTCGAAAAAAACTAAAAAAAATATATATATAATGCAAAACATTGTAACTTTTCTAACTTGTGTTTTATGTGTTTTTTTCTTTTATATTACATCATGATCATTCCCCTGCTTGCGCTCCATAACTGAACAAAAATACGTCCTGCAAACGAACTCCTCTTTTGTTTTTTTGTTTTTAAACAAAATCATATATACCACGAAACACGATTTCATATACAATTATTTTATAAAAAAATCTGATGACCCCTCCTTATCTGGATCCTATTAAATTCAAATCGAATTGCCTGAATAAAATCCAAACCATAGCCGGTTGAATCTCTTTCCGATGATTTCCTTTTCCCAATGACAACGTCCCGCCTGTCGTATGCATCAAGTCCTGAATCAGATTTGGAGCTAAGCCCTGGGCCATCAGCATCATTATCCCTTGGAAATTTGCCACAATTGGTTAAGTCGAGCTCTGATCCATCGATCGCAACTAACCAGGATAACTTGGATAGGGATAGGGAGATTGGTGAAGGACTACCACCTCCTTACACGGTAAGAGGAAAAACATTTTTAATAATAAAAACATTTAAGTCAATAACAGTTAATCCAGCTCCAGCAGTAAAACTTAAGATCCATTAACAGCTTTGCTATATAAAAATCCCCTTTTAGTGGTTAATGCAAATTATTTATAATAAAGAAATTTTAAATAACCTTAGAAAATTTTATTGACAGCATCCTTACGAGCATTCGAATACAGCGGCACATAATCGCAGGTCAACGATGGACAATAAATTTAGCTACCCTCCCGGGACGCAGTCGCAAACAAATACCACAGATAATAGCACTGCTCGTCCGCAGTCGATCTATGGAATGCACGCCCCGGACCTTCCGCCACGCTTAGACCGTGGATCGAAACCTCCAGGTGGGCATCCAGTTCCTGCGACAGGATCTGGTAATCCAGCAAGAAATAGTGGCTCTGGAGGAACAATAGGTCGGTCCGCCCAGGAGCGCCTGTTTGGAGGAAAACAAACTATAGAAGAGGGCCAAGATGAATACGTAACCCGAAACAGCACCGATTCGATAGAAAGAATACAAAACTCGTTGGACCGACAACGACCCAACGTTATTAGTAGCCCATCGAAAGCTGGTCCACTACCAGGCGCACAAAATGGATCCTACGACAGTGTGTCCAGCTATGATTCATACAACACAACTCAACTTTCTGTTCAGAATATCCGTCTAGGACCCAATGCACCCGATGATCTAAAGTCAGTACCAACGGCAAAGTATGTTTTGCAATTTTTCTGTAGAAGATTCAAGAATTTTACAATAAAATGATTTCCTTTTATCTTTTTTCTTTTAGTGGACGTCCACCACCACCAACAGTTGTTCCTAATCCTGCAGATTTTCGAGGTATGCATGATCATCACTCGCGAGGATTTACTGGGGCAAATGATTTAAATAGACAGAATAGTCCAGGAAGACCACCATATCATGAAGTTAACTCGCCAAGAAATATAGGTAATAACTATATGATATAATATCTTTTAAAATAAAATATTATTTTCTTATTTAACAGATTCACGTGGTTTACCGAATTCTGGATTAAACATTCCGCAGCGTCCCTCAAATTTGGGTATAGAGAATAGTCCCAGAAAGCAAATTGTAGAAACAAAAACAGATTATGGTAAATACAGGTAGGCGATCGTTCTTAAATTTTACAGAATTTGTTTTCATTCGTCCTTTTACATGGTTCTTACACAGGCAGCGCCTTCAGCTGCAAAGTCAATTGAAATACCTCTCCCAACAAAACCTTTATGTTAGCAAGCACCTTCCTGAGCCTGGTTACTATCTAAAACCAATTTTCCATACCTTATCGCATTATGATACCCTCGTCTGATTTACTTTTATTTTATTTTCGTTTGGACTGTAATGAACTCTTAATTTTATAATTTTTGTTATTTTTGCTATTTGGTTTGATTTTTTTCCTCATCTAACCCCTCTAGCCGGAATAACTCCGCATCGCAAGCTGATTATAGCAAAGTACCGAAAAGCCCTCATTTAACATCAGCTCCAGGATCGAATGGGAATGCGAGTAATAATAGTAATGGTGCGGCACCGTTTAAGCCAGTTCCGCCGCCGAAACCTAAAAATTACCGCCCACCAATGCAAGGGCAAATGAATTGGGAAAGCGCAGTAAATTGAACAATAATTAATTACTATTTTAAAATTAGACTAATTATATATTTAAAAAATATTAGGAACCATCGTCGCCTAGATCCCCGAACGGATTTTTTTATCCTCCAACTCCGTCACACTATCATCATTCACAAACAACTCCAGGATCACCACACAATGCGAATTCAAGTGGATCGCAACCCCCAGGACATGGGTACCCGCATTTTAATCCTGGACAGCAACCACCGTACCCTCCTCAAAATGGCTATAATGGAGGAAATCATCCATATGCCGGGCAATATGTTCATCGTGGCCCTCCGCCACCAATTGGTAAATTAATATTTTTAATAACATATACCCAATATTTCACATATATTTCTTTGTACAGGTAATCTACCACATCATGCATCTGATCGTCATGGTCTTGATTTGGCTGGAAGTCGAGAGCAGCGCGGTTCAGCGTTCGAATTATATCGCAAACCACAAATAGGAACAGCTGGGCACCATCATAACATGAGGTGAGCAATAATATTTTTATTTTCAAATTGGCATTTATGTAAATGTCGACTTATAGAATAAGAAGAAAATATAAAAATCTTTTAGTGAGTTCCTCAAAGGTAATTTGCATGTATCATTTGATTCCCAAAAGAGAGACGTGTCCCCGAGGACGTTCTATAGCTTCCCTGAATATTCTCTTTTGCGCAGGCCCTTGCACTAACTTAATATGCGCACAACACTCAAATTTTGCTTTATCTTCTCAATTCTATGTATGTCGACTAACAACTTTTTGATGGTTTTATTTGTTTTTTTAATTGTTGTATAAGGCGGATTAATGAATGAATTGTGCTCAAAAAGTTGCACTCAAATTTCAATGAAACATTTTAATAAACATTATAATTGAATATTGTCCGTTTATTTTGGTAATTAGTTAGTTCAGGAGTTATTTTGAATTTTCAATAATAATATTAAATATATTATGGAGAGGAACGTACAAAGGCTACAAAATCTTAAAATGTAAAGCTGAGCCAGCAACTAAAAGCACACGACGTATTATATTTTTGATTATATAATTTTTTAAACATTTGTAAAAGCTGATACCTCTCGAATACTACCATCCGTCGCAAAAAACTTTGGAGTGTGTTGCAAAATCATCTGTAGTCATCTTAGTCCTTTCAGTCTCATGTAGTAAAATATTTCCTCATCATATATGCGCTCGATACTAACGGGCGCTTTATCGTAAAAGATATTAAAATTTAATTTACGCATTTGATAAAACAAAATTATCAAAATTCAGTTGGGCAAAGTTATTCGGACAGTTTAATTTAGTTATTCGAAAGCTGAGAAACAGCCTTGGAACAAATTGGATAAGCAATTTTAGCCCTGTAATAAAAATTTATGCGTTACATTTATACCACATAGATTATGTAGTTGATCTTGCTTATGTGTTAATGAACCTCATTAAAATTCCTTTTCCATATAAAAATTCTGTTAAAACAAAATTAAAAGGATAGATAAATTCAGAATATAATAATAAATAATATAATAATAACTACATATGTATGTCCGATAGTATGCTCAAATATTTCTTTGTATCAAGGTGATTTTGCAACTTTTTTAGCACAAATCATTTTTAGTTCAGCGGAATAAGGCTTCCTGTAACTTGATAATAACTTAAACCTAGAAACTTTGACATTTTGTCGTTAACTCCTTTTATTTATAGATTTTGAATACATGTTTTGGTGGCAGGCAAAGTGAGAGTGTGTGCGTGAGTGAGATTCTTCCTCTATTCATTGACCCAAAAGTAAATCCAACAAAGATATTATTCTTTAAATTTGAAACAGCAACAACACAGATGGTTAGTGCATGAGTCTGTGTTCCTACATCTTTTCTTCTATTTTCTCCTTTTTATCGAAACACAAGAAAACAAAGAAAATTTTTATCCTGATCCCCCCTCATCTCTAAAATGTAGCGATATGGAGCCATATGAGCGATACTATTATCAGTCTGCGCAGCATCAGTCCATGAACTACGCAAATGAAGTAAACGAACAAAATTATCGTCATTTTTATGCTCGAAATGAAACTCCACCTCCACCAATACCACCTCCAAAAAGTAAGAAAAAATCTGTATTAAAATCACCTTTGGCTGCGCTAAAGAATGCGTTCATGAAATCGACAAAACCTTTGAGGAGGATGAATAGTATGGTTGAGCCTGAACGAAAAATAAAACCATGTCTTAGACGACAACATTCGATGTCCGAACGAAGCACTGCCCGAGTGCACTACCACCCTGAAGAGTATTTGTCGCAACCGATGCATATGCCTATGCAACGATTGCAAATGCGACATGAACAATTTTTTCCGCAAGACCTGAATAATACATACCAGAATTTAGAAGTTGAAGATATTTATGGGAGTTGTAAACGAGAAAGTCAGCGTCAACACATTTTTGAGGATTTGTACGCCAATCGAGCCTTAATAGATCTTGAGAGACGTCAGGCTGAAAGCCGCTCTGGCGGACGAAGAATAATCCGTAGGCATAGTATGGCTGATCGAACCAATTCGAATCGGCCAATGTATATGCAATCTCCAGGATACCATCCAGATGATGTTTACCAAAGCCGTCAAGGATCGTATCTAATCGAACAGAGGCGACCACCAGGTTCTGCAGTTATGGTAAGGCGTAGATTCCATCATGACTATTCTGAAGAGCCAATCTATCAATCACGCAGAGAAATGCACAGAAGTCACCTTTATCAGTCCAGACGAGAAATGCAAGAGCGAATAGCTCAAGGAAAGCGAGAAATTGAACGTGAATTTAGTCCCCAAAGTAGTAGTCAATCTACAGAAGAACGAGATGATAAATCTGATAGAGATTCGATTTATCAATCTCGGCGAGAAGTTAAAGAAAGTGGACTCAAGACGAGATCACAATTGCGAGATCAAATCTATCAGACACGGCGAGACACATTGGAATCGATGGCAGAGCCTGTCTATGTATCTAAAAGGGAGGTCGTTAAACATGAACCTATTTACGAATCTAAAGAAGAAGGTGCACTCTCGTCTAAGGAAAATGAGACTGACGAAAAGAAAGAAGAAAGATCAGAAACTTCAAATGAAGAAACTCTTTCGAATTCAAAACATTCCGATCTTCAAAGATCTGATGAGACCGTTATAGAAAATACTGTGATCGCCGCAAATCTTGCAGAACCCGAAGAACCGTCGAGTGCTGATTCTGAAACGCCTTTGAGTCCTCGTCCTGTCCGGACACCATATCACATTTCGAATGTTATTAAACGAACTGCTCCTGCTGTAGCATCACCTACAATTAATTCAAGCCGAACTTCAATAGAAACGCACTATACCTCGCAAGCGAGTTTACCAGTGGGACCACCAAATGCCACCAGTACTCCTTACGCTAGCGATGTATCCTTACCTGTGGCAGGTGCTAGCGGAATTGTTTCTAGCCCGCACTTCCCTACCGCACCCAGAGATCCTTCGACAACAAAGGGAATTTTTGATGAAACTGGCGGCACTCTATGCGACAATCTTTGGAACGTTTCGTTACAAATACCACCCGGAGCCATACCACCCGGGGTCAAGCAGGAGATTTACTTCACCGTAAGCGACCCTCGCATAAGTGAAACTGTTGGAGGACCTCCCCTGGACATGGAAAACGGTTTGTTACCTTTTTATACTTTTTTTTTTTTTTTTATTAATTTCTTGGGCTTTCACCAGTTTTCTTTACACAAAACTTTTTTGGCTTTTTTTTGTTGTGCGTGTGCGTGTTTGTATGTGAATGCTTCTTGTGGTAACTTTACCTATGTATGTGGGGTATCCTCCCCACAATGATCCTTGGTTCGCCTCTGAATAATTTTCTTGTTATTTAGTGCTATGTTGGATTTTTTGCATGCATTTTGGGTACCTTTAAGTTTTGGGACAACTTATTTGATCCTATTTCTTGCAAAAATTTGCAATTTTATTAAGTGCATTTAGAGGTTATCGCATCTATGTCTAATAAATTTTGATATGGGATTGATTAGCCGTCCTTCCGTTTTCGACAATTCGAAGAAGTCGTTAATATTTAGAAGGCATATAAAATGTAAATCATACATTTCCGACCAATATGGAAACCATTAAACTATCGTGTGACGGGCGTGTTATACCGAACTACATTTAACATTGTTTTTATCCTATTGTAATCCATCAACTGTGATTTTTTTCTTCGTATATTCACAACAATAGAAAAGTGTACATTGAACTTAAATTTATTATCGGTTAACCAAAGTGAAACCTGCAAACTTTTGAAATTGTGCATCAAATTGCTAAGGCTTTTATTCATTATGTGTTGTAATTTTTATGATCTAACCATTTGTTGTTATCGAACTTAAATTATTTTACAATAAAATAAAACGTAAATGTGTGCGAGAAAGTCTTAAAAAAGCAAATGTTCCTTGCTTATTTAGGTGATATCTTAGCCGAAAAAAAATTTAAGTAAAAAATCCAAACAGAGTCCTAATAAGCATGGTTATAATTATGGCTCCTACCAACATTCGAAAAGTATATAATCTGCTAGAGACGAGAGACGAGAATATTCAGAAGGTTTCGTAAAATATCAGAGAAATTGGTTAGAGATATTTTTTTCTAAACAACCTGCGCTTCTAGTCAAAAGCCATAACTTATGAGCTATTGTGAATTTCGCAATAACAACTCTCAACAGACTTCGCTTCAAAATAGAACAACAAAAATCGATTTCTTAATATATTTGTATTTTACAATTGATTAGTCTAATGGACGTCATGATTTGTCTGGCGAGTTTATATATGTAAGTTTAAAATTGCAAAGTTAGTTCCAATTTACCATGATACTCATTATACGCCTGAATGTTACCAATAAGATAAATAATATGTATTAAGATAGACATAAGATAGATCAGAACCTCAGAAAGAATTTTATCTTTTTTTGAATATTTAGATATTCAGTCTTGCTCATATGTTTTGAGAACTCCTAATTTGTAGTCATAAAACAATAAGGCACACATTTTTTAAAGATATACATAAATAGATTTATTGTGTTAGATCACGTATATAAAGATTTTAAAATTTGCCAGAGGCAGAGCGCATCAAATTGCCATGATATTCAAACCCTTAACCCAGATAAATTTTTGGATTAAGTAAGTGACGTAAAATGGGCATAAAATCCAGGCATTTTGGTATTATTTTCGCCAAGTAAAAATTTTTTGATATATATAACTACTACTCATAAATTTCAATTCAGAGCAAAATGTCCTTCCAAATCTAGAACTTGATCCGATATGAAAAAAACGCAGCTAAAGATAAATTGCCAACTTCGATTTCAGAACACTTACGTGCATTCTAGAGTTGCATACGAAAAAACAAAGTTAACAAATGTTTTTGCTTTATAATACTAGTACAGATTAGCAAATAAATATTTTAATTTTTGGATTTTCTGGCTTTTGAAAATATGGAATTAATTGAAAGCGATTTATCGATCGCCCGGATACAAGATAGAATAATTTGAATTAGTAACTACCATAGTTCGTCGGTATTCCACGTGTATAACCATATATGTATGTATGTATATAAATGGATATGGGCAAATAAGAACCGTTTTCTGTACCGTGTCATTGAGAAGATATATGTAAATATGTATATACTTTGTACGTAAAGATTTTTCACGTAAAAATTGAACCATTAATTTTAACACGTTTACGGACGTGAATGCTATAGCATTCAAATTTTAAAGACACACTCCGGCAACAGATCTTCAAGATGCACACCCTATCATGAAAAAATTTCGGTGCCTCCAAATTACAAGCGTAAAACATATTTTCTTATATGCAAATATTGCTATAGGTAGAAAATAATCAAATTCTGTACAAATAATCCGCCACTATTTCCTGGATTGTGTTTCCGACAATGGCATTTACCTCCTACAGATGACCTTAACTCCAATAATTCGGATATGGAGTCCTAAAAACTTTCAATTTAATGATGAACCGATATATTTAGTTTTTATATATGTTATGTTTAGTTTTTATATATGATTAATTGGAAATTATTAATAATACCCGGGCATTTTGAAAAATTACCAATATGAGAGAGATAATAACTATTGAAATAATTAAATTGCCCAGGCATTATACATAATGTCTATCACCGATTATGTAGTAGGAGTAATAAAAAGACATGTTTTATTACTATTATTTTTATTTCCGACATTAAATTAAAATTTAAAACACAAATAACATAAAATTTCTTTGTTTTATAGATGCTCTGACATATGATTATAAAACTTAAAATGAACTTCATAATTTGTACTTATTATCATGAATTCCACTAATATCAAATCCAAAGGAGTTTTGAAAAGCCCTTTCAAACTTTCTAAATTATTAAGAAATTCATTTGAATTACCTTTGACTTCAATTAATTTCTTCGTTCAAAGTGTTCAAATAAATTTCATTAGAAAAATCCAATCGAATTATTTTGATATTAAGTACGGAAAAACTTACTGAAATCAAAGGTAACTAAAATGAATTAGTACGCTTTTTAGGAACTCTATTAAGGAATTTTTATCCAAAATGAGCTCTATTTAGCCCCTTTAGATTCGATTCCAGCGGAATTCATGATAGGGGAATATTAGATTGCCCGACGATCACATAGCAATATTCATAATGACCAGACAGTGTAATAAATAATGAAGTTTAGATAACAAATAATCACTCGACCCGATGTACATAGCTTGTCATTATTCCTAATGCCGGGGCACTATAAATAATGCCCTCATTAATCACTTGCTCCATAACATATACATACATATGTACGAGTATAACAACTTATGGATTTAACTTTTTAATTTTTTTTATTATATGTTGACGACGAATAAAAATCTTATGATAAATAAATCGTGACACTATAAATAAATTTCTTTCTCTCACGTATTCTATTCACGCATTAATTGTATATAACGGTTAAAATATGAAAATCTAACTACTCTTACAAAATATTCATGTTTAATCAGATTTCGGATATCAAAACTAATTTTAAAAAAACTGCTTTTTTTTTTTTTTTTACCTGAATGAAATTTTAACTGTCCGTGAACTTATAAGCTCTAAAGTAACTAACACATTTAGGACAGAATTTATGACTATAATTTATTTATATATAATATGTATAATTTATGTATGATTAATGTATATATAAAAAGACATGCTCTCATTGATTCGTCTACCTCGAACAGCTAAAGCTAGATATATGAAATTTGGATAATAGTTGCGGGGGGTGAGACACTTAGTTTTGCTTAAATAATTCCGTAATATCAAAATGGAGTTTTATTGTGTTATTGTAACCCTTTATACGAACATTTTATGTAAGTACATTTAACATTTGTTATATGCCCACCTGTAAGAGACTACTTAGATAAAACCTATTAACAATTTTACGTTTGGTCGGAAATTTATTATACCGGTAATTGTTTACGTACATATAACTGGAGACTTATTGTAAGTGAATATAACACACTCTAGTATAGTATAAAGATTAAAGATTGCACGTTTTAATCTATTAGTATTTGAAGAATTAAGCCCCTCGTTCCAAAGCATATCGATAGCATGCTCTACAGTCTACCTCTAAAGCACTACACCAAAGTTTTTACCATTGACTGCTAGAAAATGTTCTGCACGAGTAGTGTTTTTTTCCAATATTTATGCAGCCTCACAATATTATTTAATTTGCACGGATTGCTCGGTTCTGATTTGATATAAAATTTTGGTTCGCAGGTGAAACCATGCTGTCTCCTTTGGTAATGTGTGGTCCGCAAGGTCTTGAGTTCCTTGTTCCCGTCACGCTCAACATACCTCACTGTGCCGGACGAACTGCATCCCTGGGACTCGCCCTAAAGGCGACGGACAGTGAAAAGAACCTCCAGACAAATTGGGATAACATCGATTTGCCGAGCAACGCTGCCGCCCACACTGTCTCCGTTAAGGTGGACCACTTTTGAGAGTTGTTTCAAATTCGAAAATAATTTTTCTCGTCCGAGCATGACGATATTGTATATATGTAGTTCTGATAAGTGTTGAATAAAAAGCTGGCAATTAGCAATTTCCGTGCCTTCTCTAGTACTCCAGCTGATTTTTAGGCACTTGCTTGTTAATGAACTTTCTACGCATATGAATAGATGTTAAGCTAACAACTTTAATGGAGGGACCTTAAGGTAAGCCAATTGTACATAGCTTTAGCGAATGTTTCAAATGTAAATTTAAATGCAAAGTGACATTTGTGGGATAGTCCCCACTTCAATATAGTTTAATCCTTGTATTTTCCAAACCTTAAGTTTCTTTTGCGAACAATTTCTAATAGTTTTATTTAAATAATTTACTCTTAAGTTAAGTAGCTTGCTTATTGTATTAAAGTACATTGTCATTTTAAGGGTCTTATCTATAAAGTTGAAATAAAGAGAAATTCGCAAAATGAATCTTAGTTTTTGTTTTAGATTTAAGACTACATAATATTGGATTCTTTTCTTGGAAACTAAATTCGACGAGTGAAATTTTTAGATTCTAGAATTTGACAATTGGTTTAATGTTCTTATAAATATTTATTCCAATGTGCAAATTCATATCTATAGGTTTCCCATTTTCGTTTTTCTATCAACATGAAATAGCTCTTGATATGTATTATAAAAAGTTGAACAAAATGTAGAAGAAAATCTTTACGGAATCCTATTGATGTGCCTACCCGATACGAACTTGGCCGGTTTTTTTTTTTTTGTTACGAATTTAATTAATTGTTATTATCGACAGTAATCAAGGAAATAAAAAAAAATTCTGAATCTGATCTGTGGTCCTATGAAATTCGTTAATAATTATATACCACCAAATTGCGGTATCCAAACAGCGTGCCTCTTATCGCTAATTGGCTTTTGACAAAAAGAAATTAAGTTCACAAAACAAAAAGAAACGAGTATTTCAAATTATGTTCTTAAAATAAAGCATTCATTAAAACTACTATTTTCTATTCTATATTGAAAACTACAATAAAAAGTTTTTTCTACCAAGCTTAGATTGTTACTTAATTTAAGTAACTTTGAATGAATTTCAAATATTTTATTTGAATATATTAATTACACATTCTAGCATTTCTCGCTATTTCTATTATAAACAATTTCGAGTGCTGTTTCATTTTTGTTTTGTTTTTAATATTAAGTTATATGTTTCGTTTTGAGTTTAAAAAAAAGTAAAAATTGAGTTTAAAAAAAAACAATGAGTATTATTTAGCAACTCAAAATACGGAAAGACAGACAATCACAGCCCTGCATAGCTTGCTTAAAATACACAAGAAGATACTATATAGTGCTAGACGTTCGATGTTCTCAGAATATACTGATCAACGCTCTGAAGCCCAAAAACAAGATATTTAAAACCAGGGGAGGTCGCTCAAAATCTCTATCGTAACTGATTGCCAAATTATTTAATTTGCAAAAAATAGTCCCCTGTACGGAAGTGGATATTTGTTTAGATTTTATTAGAGGATTTGTTAAGATTTTTACTTTATATGTATATATATATATATATGTAATTTTAATTCAGTTTTCATCTTCACAATCTGCTAAAAACGTACATGCATATATGTAAATGTTTTTAAAAATGATCGCAACACTACGGAAGTGGAAAACTTCGTGGAAAGAATGAATTTAGCAAACTCATAAAAATTAAAATAATTACGGCTGACGAGTCAGCGTCGCCGGAGCGAGATGAAAAATTGTAAAGACTGATCAAGTGACCGCAATGATGCAGCAAAGGTCAAATGAATACATCAAAATTGCTAGGAAATCATTATGTGGCCCAAACGATCGCGGAGCTGAATATCATTGAATTACAGAGAGTACAAGATGATCATATTGACTCTTTTTGTGGAAGCTCATAGCTCAGGGTAAAAACAACAGCCACAATTCAATCACGCGCCTAATCCGTCTTAACACAATGTAATCCAATGTCTAGATGATCCCAAAGGTTTCTTGGTAGACCCAATAAAACGATTATAGGTATAGGTAGGTACCCCAATGCTGTGTGCTCTTCTACAGGTTTGGAGGCGGTTTTACCGGCCCAGCAAGTCGCTAATAGTTAAATTTTGCGAAATGCTAAACTCATCCCAAATAAAAAGGCACTCTGACGCCCGAATAAATTCCATTTTAAAAGTGAAGAAGAATACGCAAAATGATCTCAGATTGTTTGTGCCCCCGGGAATGTATAAAAACCGGTGTAATTCGCGCACTGAATCAGTTTAAATTAAACAGTCCAGTGCGCTCAAGTCGACCAAGGAAAGTGTTTCTAGTGCCTCTCACCGGAGTGAATTAATTGAAAGTAACAATATTAAAAAGTGAACGTCACCAAGCTTCATAATGCGTTTTGCTCTCCTCGGATTGTCCGGTAATAACCTCTTGGGTTAACTTGAATTCATTATCAATCGCAGCTTTTATTTTCTGTTTTTATTACATATGTATATGTTTTAGTTTGAAAAAAATAATTAGATTATTTAATTAATTATGACAAAATAAAAATCTACCGAAAAATGCCTACAGAAAACAATCCTTTAATATTAAGCCATTATTATACATATATTATAGGAATATTTTGTAGTTTTATACCATTAAAAATAAGTAAAGAGGTAAAGAGGTAAAGAGATCGTGTCTAGTAAGGTTAAAAATCTTAAAAGTGTGCCCTGCGTAAGCAAAGTTCAAACATTCATAAACTTCATTGCCTTTTCCTTTAACCAAGAGTATTCTTCAGTAATTAATGTAAATTGAGTAAATTGAGTATATTTGTCGCTTTTTCTCGAAATCATTCTAAATTTATCACCTCTACTTCCATTTCTTGTGTTGCACAATGCGTTAAAATGCTGAGAAAATTAAATGCATTGCAAATAATGTGGTTGGAAAGGGGAACCCTTTTCGGTAAATAGACAAAAATACTCGAATAAACAAAATATGTTTAAAAATTATAATTGGTTATTAAATAAAAAGATTTAAAACCAAAAAAAAAAAATGTTCGAATGGTTAAATTTTAATTTTGTAATAAGCTTCTGTTAGTTGTTACGGGGTTGAGCACGAAATCCCCAATTTCATAATCTCCCACGACAAAATCCACAATTTAAATTCATAACGACAAAATCCACATCCACCGAGACTTACAAATCCGTCCGCGCGGACATATTTTAAAAAGTTTCGTGCCCCCATCCTATGAAAAATCACCGAATTTAAAAATGAGGGATTTTGTGGGGTTTATTGTGTCACAAAGGATATGAGGGATTTTTTCGTTGTGGAATTTTTTCACTGGAAGATTTTGAATTGAGGGATTTCGTCTCTCTACTACTACTTTCTTAAACCTTGGGAAAAACTGGAGGAGGAAATTAATATTTTATGAACTATTGGATTTTATTATTATTTACGCTTTTCGCTATTGCTAAAATATGCTGAAAACTAAACTTACGCGATTTTACCATTAGGCCGACGATATTTTTCTGATGAGTTAATTTTTCTATTCTTCACTCGATCGAGTACTGTGAATATTTTTAGGACCACTCTAATTTTTTCCGAATCATGCCTTTTTTAAGTTGGATAGAGGGGGGGAAATCAATAGAAAAGGACTTTGGATTTAAATTTAGCCCTGAATTGATTTCTCACCGCTATCGAAACTTGAGAAAATATGCTCCGAAAAATTAAAAGTTCCCGAAACATTCAAATGCTCCTAAAAAATTTCACAGTACTATAACATACACGAGAATTTAAAAATAAAATATAATAATAAATGCTCTTTTAAATGTTAAATGTTCAAATCAACAAAACGGCACATTTATGGAATCATCTTGGTGTCTATTACAGTCGTTTTTATTTTTTTCTAACAATATAAATATAACGTAAAAATTAAAATTCGGAATAACTATAGAAAGTAGTAGCCCAAATACAGACGTGAACTTCCAAAGTTGTATTTTCATTTTGGACTTTAGTTTTGGCCATTCAAAAATGTATAACGCGTTACTATTGTTTTAACATTTTTTCAAAAAGTTCTTTGGTTGTGTTTTCTTTTTTGTTTTTCGAACTTGGTTGCGATAGTATCACCCGTATTAAGAGATATCGACAAGACTTTGTGCATTATATAGCTCAATATTTCAGCTCAGTTAAATGAAGGCGATTGTTTAAAACAGTTGGCAGTCGCATTTTGTTATACTCGATTCTTATGGGCACGATACTGGCCACGTTAGGGGTTGAGCTTTTTTGTGCATTTGATGTACATAGTTGGCGGCAAATCTCCGCATTTCTCAATCGCCTACAACCAAATTTGAATCTATGTATTAAAAATTACCAATTTCAGAAAGGTCTTTGTTATTCATAAACACAATTCATTTTTGAGTGATTTATTTTTCAAGGATGGTCTTCCTGTATTTTTTCCATTTAGTTTTGCTATTGTGCGCAATTGCATTGGGCTCCCCAGCAAAAGGATCCGTAGCACCATGTGGAAAAGAATGCCCCTTCAATTACACCCCGATATGCGCAAAACCACAGAGCGGTAAGGGTACTGACATATCTTTCGGTAATAAATGTGTTTTGGATAAATACAATTGTGAACATCCGTCGGCAGGTAAGTTTAATTGATGCTTCATAAACATAAAAATTTTTAATTCCTTTTATTTTTAAATTTATAAATAGTATACGAAAAGAAGCAGGATGGTGAGTGTCCGGGAGGTGCCCCAGTAAGACTGCAATAAACAAGTTTAACTTTCTGTAATCTTTATATTATTATAAATGAAACCAATTCATTGATTTATGTATTTCAAACCAATAAAGTTGTGCTCAGATTTTAATAAATGAAGAGATCGTTTGGCTGAAATTGCAGCCGGTTTCTGTAAAACATAAAGATTTTTTTACCTCTAGCAATAGTTGTGTTCTCACAAATCAGTTTATAAATAAATTACCTTGAACATTCAAACTCAATTAAATAATCGCAATTAGTTTTTACCCAAGTGCGTTAAACAAAAAATGGATGGTCGAATTAAAATAAAAGTGACTGTCGATGACTAGTCTAGTCTGTTGTATGAGTTTGAAATTATATACATAAATACATATGTAAATAGGTGTTTATAAAAATCTACTCGCCATTGTCGTCTCGAACAGGCCAGGTAAAAGAACAATTAGTTGATAATTTATGAAGTGGTTTTCATGCGTTTGTTTAGTAATTTATATTATTAAAACAATTTTCACTTTATTCTTGTCAATCACCACTGCATATACAGTATATTGTATTGATTTTTTAAACATTGATAAATTGAAAAATGATTAAAATTATTTTGTAAAGTTCAGTTTATTGAGAATCAACAACCTATGCAAATTCAAACTGTCCTCAACATGTTAATAACTTTGTTAAATGCTCAGGTCGAATTCAAAAATCTTTGAAGTTGCAAACATATAGATACAAAACATATAAAAAGCGGTTAATTTTTAATTTAAGAATTCGATCGGCAATCCTAGACACTTACATATACATAGAATTGCCTACAACCTTCAGTAATTTATTCCATAAATGAAATGCGGTCAATTCGTCTATGATTTTATACATTTTCTAATCCTAGGCTTTGCATACATTACCTACATACATATTGCTAAAAAAAGATACAATATTTCATACCTAGACGAACCTAGTATTATATAAAATGACTATAGAATGTCTGAATTGTGTAACTAACATATGTATATTCTTATCAATTTCTGGTTTAACATTTTTACTCTGGGGGTATTTGTTTTAAATATTTCCTTAAATCCCTGAAGGGTTTCCTTTCTACTACAATAAAAATTCCAACATCTCGTTAATCAAAGCCATTGTTCCATTATAAAGTTCTTGATGGTGAAAATAACACAAACAAATTATATTGTTGTTTTTTTATTTTTATGTTTAGGAATTATGTGCAATGAAATACTTAATGAATTTTCCAATATATTTATTGTTTTTTATTTACACTTTATAATACAGCAAACCACTCAAATTGTTGTTCAGCGTACATACTGTTATGACAAATTTGATTTTTTTTTTACATATTAATGCATACATTTGTATGGTTGAACTCGAGTAAAACTTGCTCGAGACGACTAGAGTGAGATATTGAACGTACCCCTAGTAGACATTGGTTGTCTGTTTAGTTTTTTTAACTGTTTTGCCAAAATATATTATATTTTATATATTGTAAGATTTTGGTTAGTAGGCATTTTGTAAAAGGAAAATATCAGTTAGTAGGCAAAAACAAAATGTGAAATTAAAAGTTGAATATTTCGGAAATTAGAGCCGACCGACAAAAAATTCTTACAGATTCTTCCGTTTTATACCATCCGGAAGGTCCCTGCAAACTTTCATCCAAATCGGAGAGAATGGAAGGATCCTCAGTTAAGCCACTGAAGACCCTATACTGAAGATATGCAGCAGAATATTTACATTTAAAAATTTGACTACAAGTTCACCCGAGTTTTCAGCAGTAATTGAGTCGACGTGCCACAATTGGTTTGTACAAGCACTTGAACATTGTACGAATATGATATTGATGATATTGATATGATACAAGCATAAGGACATGGCTAGGCCAGCAGATACACAACCTTCGGCGGCATAACATAAACGTATTTTCCTAAAAATTGAAAACGTGTCTTTTGAAGGTACTATTACACGAAAAGTGATACCTACATTTAGAACGACATCCGCAAACTCTTCTGTCGTAAATCGGCCCCGTTCTAGAATTGAAGATACAAGCATAAGGACATCCAGCAGATATACAACCTTCGGCGGCTTAACATAAACGTATTTTCCTAAAAATTGAAAACGTGTCTTTTGAAGGTATTATTACACGAAAAGTGATACCTACATTTAGAACGACATCCGCAAACTCTTCTGTCGTAAATCGGCCCCGTTCTAGAATTGAAGATACAAGCATAAGGACATCCAGCAGATATACAACCTTCGGCGGCTTAACATAAACGTATTTTCCTAAAAATTGAAAACGTGTCTTTTGAAGGTATTATTACACGAAAAGTGATACCTACATTTAGAACGACATCCGCAAACTCTTCTGTCGTAAATGGGCCCAGTTCTAGAATTGAAGATACAAGCATAAGGACATCCAGCAGATATACAACCTTCGGCGGCTTAACATAAACGTATTTTCCTAAAAATTGAAAACGTGTCTTTTGAAGGTATTATTACACGACAAATGATACCTACATTTCAAACTTTCATCCAAATCGGAGAGAATGGAAGGATCTTCAGTTAAGCCTAAGCCGCAGTAGGTGTTCTAAGCCCACAGACGTCAGCAATTCGATAGAGATAATGGAGAGTAATAATAAAAAAGTGATCTATACTGAAGACCCTATCCTGAAGATATGCAGCAGAATATTTACATTAAAAATTTGACTACAAGTTCACCCGAGTATTTAGCAGTCATTGAGTCGACGTGCCACAATTGGTTTGTACAAGCACTTGAACATTGCACAAATATGATATTGATGATATTGATATGATACAAGCATAAGGACATGGCTAGGCCAGCAGATATACAACCTTCGACTGCTTAACATAAACGTATTTTCCTAAAAATTGAAAACGTGTCTTTTGAAGGTATTATTACACGAAAAATGATACCTACATTTGAAGCTTTCATCCAAATCGGAGAGAATGGGAGGATCTTCAGTTAAGCCTAAGCCGCAGTAGGCGTTCTAAGCCCACAGACGTCAGCAATTCGATAGAGATAATGGAGAGTAATAATAAAAAAGTGATCTATACTGAAGACCCTATCCTGAAGATATGCAGCAGAATATTTACATTTAAAAATTTGACTACAAGTTCTTCCGAGTATTTAGCAGTCATTGAGTCGACGTGCCACAATTGGTTTGTACAAGCACTTGAACATTGTACGAATATGATATTGATGATATTGATATGATGCAAGCATAAGGACATGGCTAGGCCAGCAGATATACAACCTTCGGCGGCTTAACAAAACCGTATTTTCCTAAAAATTGAAAGCTTGTCTTTTGAAGGTATTATTACACGAAAAGTGATACTTACATTTGGAACGACATCCGCAAACTCTTCTGTGGTAAATCGGCCCAGTTCTAGAATTGAAGATACAAGCATAAGGACATGGGTAGGCCAACAGATATACAACCTTCGGCTCCTAATTTTCCCTGGCCATTTATATGAATAGAAATGTCCGAAGACTATGTACATCAATATCGCGCCAATATATAGCTGCTGCTTATAGAGGACAGTTTCTTCTTCAGGAGTATTTTAAGGGAGCCATTGGCGTACTCTTGATTGCCTTGCTTTATTGGTTCTCCCGACGATCGAAGATCAAACAAAGAAAGAGAGAATATCGTAAGAAGCCAGTGACGTCAGCAATTCGATAGAGATAATGGAGAGTAATAATAAAAAAGTGACCTATACTGAAGACCCAGTACTGAAGATATGCAGCAGAATATTTACATTTAAAAATTTGACTACAAGTTCACCCGAGTATTTAGCAGTCATTGAGTCGACGTGCCACAATTGGTTTGTACAAGCACTTGAACATTGTACGAATATGATATTGATGATATTGATATGATACAAGCATAAGGATATGGCTAGGCCAGCAGATACACAAACTTCGGCGGCATAACATAAACGTATTTTCCTAAAAATTGAAAGCGTGTCTTTTGAAGGTATTATTACACGAAAAGTGATACTTACATTTAGAACGACATCCGCAAACTCTTCTGTCGTAAATCGGCCCCGTTCTAGAATTGAAGATACAAGCATAAGGACATCCAGCAGATATACAACCTTTGGCGGCTTAACATAAACGTATTTTCCTAAAAATTGAAAACGTGTCTTTTGAAGGTATTATTACACGAAAAGTGATACCTACATTTAGAACGACATCCGCAAACTCTTTTGTCGTAAATGGGCCCAGTTCTAGAATTGAAGATACAAGCATAAGGACATCCAGCAGATATACAACCTTCGGCGGCTTAACATAAACGTATTTTCCTAAAAATTGAAAACGTGTCTTTTGAAGGTATTATTACACGACAAATGATACCTACATTTCAAACTTTCATCCAAATCGGAGAGAATGGAAGGATCTTCAGCTAAGCCTAAACCGCAGTAGGCGTTCTAAGCCCACAGACGTCAGCAATTCGATAGAGATAATGGAGAGTAATAATAAAAAAGTGATCTATACTGAAGACCCTATCCTGAAGATATGCAGCAGAATATTTACATTTAAAAATTTGACTACAAGTTCACCCGAGTATTTAGCAGTCATTGAGTCGACGTGCCATAATTGGTTTGTACAAGCACTTGAACATTGTACGAATATGATATTGATGATATTGATATGATACAAGCATAAGGATATGGCTAGGCCAGCAGATACACAACCTTCGGCGGCTTAACATAACCGTATTTTCCTAAAAATTGAAAGCTTGTCTTTTGAAGGTATTATTACATGAAAAATGATACTTACATTTGGAACGACATCCGCAAACTCTTCTGTGGTAAATCGGCCCAGTTCTAGAATTGAAGATACAAGCATAAGGACATGGCTAGTCCAGCAGATATACAACCTTCGGCGGCTTAACATAAACGAATTTTCCTAAAAATTGAAAACGTGTCTTTTGAAGGTATTATTACACGAAAAATGATACCTACATTTGAAGCTTTCATCCAAATCGGAGAGAATGGAAGGATCTTCAGCTAAGCCTAAACCGCAGTAGGCGTTCTAAGCCCACAGACGTCAGCAATTCGATAGAGATAATGGAGAGTAATAATAAAAAAGTGATCTATACTGAAGACCCTATCCTGAAGATATGCAGCAGAATATTTACATTAAAAATTTGACTACAAGTTCACCCGAGTATTTAGCAGTCATTGAGTCGACGTGCCACAATTGGTTTGTACAAGCACTTGAACATTGCACAAATATGATATTGATGATATTGATATGATACAAGCATAAGGACATGGCTAGGCCAGCAGATATACAACCTTCGACTGCTTAACATAAACGTATTTTCCTAAAAATTGAAAACGTGTCTTTTGAAGGTATTATTACACGAAAAATGATACCTACATTTGAAGCTTTCATCCAAATCGGAGAGAATGGGAGGATCTTCAGTTAAGCCTAAGCCGCAGTAGGCGTTCTAAGCCCACAGACGTCAGCAATTCGATAGAGATAATGGAGAGTAATAATAAAAAAGTGATCTATACTGAAGACCCTATCCTGAAGATATGCAGCAGAATATTTACATTTAAAAATTTGACTACAAGTTCTTCCGAGTATTTAGCAGTCATTGAGTCGACGTGCCACAATTGGTTTGTACAAGCACTTGAACATTGTACGAATATGATATTGATGATATTGATATGATACAAGCATAAGGATATGGCTAGGCCAGCAGATACACAACCTTCGGCGGCATAACATAAACGTATTTTCCTAAAAATTGAAAGCGTGTCTTTTGAAGGTATTATTACACGAAAAGTGATACTTACATTTAGAACGACATCCGCAAACTCTTCTGTCGTAAATCGGCCCCGTTCTAGAATTGAAGATACAAGCATAAGGACATCCAGCAGATATACAACCTTTGGCGGCTTAACATAAACGTATTTTCCTAAAAATTGAAAACGTGTCTTTTGAAGGTATTATTACACGAAAAGTGATACCTACATTTAGAACGACATCCGCAAACTCTTTTGTCGTAAATGGGCCCAGTTCTAGAATTGAAGATACAAGCATAAGGACATCCAGCAGATATACAACCTTCGGCGGCTTAACATAAACGTATTTTCCTAAAAATTGAAAACGTGTCTTTTGAAGGTATTATTACACGACAAATGATACCTACATTTCAAACTTTCATCCAAATCGGAGAGAATGGAAGGATCTTCAGCTAAGCCTAAACCGCAGTAGGCGTTCTAAGCCCACAGACGTCAGCAATTCGATAGAGATAATGGAGAGTAATAATAAAAAAGTGATCTATACTGAAGACCCTATCCTGAAGATATGCAGCAGAATATTTACATTTAAAAATTTGACTACAAGTTCACCCGAGTATTTAGCAGTCATTGAGTCGACGTGCCATAATTGGTTTGTACAAGCACTTGAACATTGTACGAATATGATATTGATGATATTGATATGATACAAGCATAAGGATATGGCTAGGCCAGCAGATACACAACCTTCGGCGGCTTAACATAACCGTATTTTCCTAAAAATTGAAAGCTTGTCTTTTGAAGGTATTATTACATGAAAAATGATACTTACATTTGGAACGACATCCGCAAACTCTTCTGTGGTAAATCGGCCCAGTTCTAGAATTGAAGATACAAGCATAAGGACATGGCTAGTCCAGCAGATATACAACCTTCGGCGGCTTAACATAAACGAATTTTCCTAAAAATTGAAAACGTGTCTTTTGAAGGTATTATTACACGAAAAATGATACCTACATTTGAAGCTTTCATCCAAATCGGAGAGAATGGAAGGATCTTCAGTTAAGCCTAAACCGCAGTAGGCGTTCTAAGCCCACAGACGTCAGCAATTCGATAGAGATAATGGAGAGTAATAATAAAAAAGTGATCTATACTGAAGACCCTATACTGAAGATATGCAGCAGAATATTTACATTAAAAATTTGACTACAAGTTCACCCGAGTTTTCAGCAGTCATTGAGTCGACGTGCCACAATTGGTTTGTACAAGCACTAGATCATTGCACAAATATGATATTGATGATATTGATATGATACAAGCATAAGGATATGGCTAGGCCAGCAGATACACAACCTTCGGCGGCATAACATAAACGTATTTTCCTAAAAATTGAAAGCGTGTCTTTTGAAGGTATTATTACACGAAAAGTGATACTTACATTTAGAACGACATCCGCAAACTCTTCTGTCGTAAATTGGCCCAGTTTTAGAATTGAAGATACAAGCATAAGGACATGGCTAGGCCAGCAGATATACAACCTTCGGCTCCTAATTTTCCCTGGCCATTTATATGAATAGAAATGTCCGAAGACTATGTACATCAATATCGCGCCAATATATAGCTGCTGCTTATAGAGGACAATTTCTTCTTCAGGAGTATTTTAAGGGAGCCATTGGCGTACTATTGATTGCCTTGCTTTATTGGTTCTCCCGACGATCGAAGATCAAACGAAGAAAGAGAGAATATCGTAAGAAGCCAGTAACGTCAGCAATTCGATAGAGATAATGGAGAGTAATAATAAAAAAGTGATCTATACTGAAGACCCTATCCTGAAGATATGCAGCAGAATATTTACATTTAAAAATTTGACTACAAGTTCACCCGAGTATTTAGCAGTCATTGAGTCGACGTGCCATAATTGGTTTGTACAAGCACTTGAACATTGTACGAATATGATATTGATGATATTGATATGATACAAGCATAAGGATATGGCTAGGCCAACAGATATACAACCTTCGGCGGCTTAACATAACCGTATTTTCCTAAAAATTGAAAGCTTGTCTTTTGAAGGTATTATTACACGAAAAGTGATACTTACATTTGGAACGACATCCGCAAACTCTTCTGTGGTAAATCGGCCCAGTTCTAGAATTGAAGATACAAGCATAAGGACATGGCTAGGCCAGCAGATATACAACCTTCGGCGGCTTAACATAAACGAATTTTCCTAAAAATTGAAAACGTGTCTTTTGAAGGTATTATTACACGAAAAATGATACCTACATTGGAAGCTTTCATCCAAATCGGAGAGAATGGAAGGATCTTCAGTTAAGCCTAAGCCGCAGTAGGCGTTCTAAGCCCACAGACGTCAGCAATTCGATAGAGATAATGGAGAGTAATAATAAAAAAGTGATCTATACTGAAGACCCTATCCTGAAGATATGCAGCAGAATATTTACATTTAAAAATTTGACTACAAGTTCACCCGAGTATTTAGCAGTCATTGAGTCGACGTGCCATAATTGGTTTGTACAAGCACTTGAACATTGTACGAATATGATATTGATGATATTGATATGATACAAGCATAAGGATATGGCTAGGCCAGCAGATATACAACCTTCGGCGGCTTAACATAACCGTATTTTCCTAAAAATTGAAAGCTTGTCTTTTGAAGGTATTATTACACGAAAAGTGATACTTACATTTGGAACGACATCCGCAAACTCTTCTGTGGTAAATCGGCCCAGTTCTAGAATTGAAGATACAAGCATAAGGACATGGGTAGGCCAACAGATATACAACCTTCGGCTCCTAATTTTCCCTGGCCATTTATATGAATAGAAATGTCCGAAGACTATGTACATCAATATCGCGCCAATATATAGCTGCTGCTTATAGAGGACAATTTCTTCTTCAGGAGTATTTTAAGGGAGCCATTGGCGTACTCTTGATTGCCTTGCTTTATTGGTTCTCCCGACGATCGAAGATCAAACAAAGAAAGAGAGAATATCGTAAGAAGCCAGTGACGTCAGCAATTCGATAGAGATAATGGAGAGTAATAATAAAAAAGTGACCTATACTGAAGACCCAATACTGAAGATATGCAGCAGAATATTTACATTTAAAAATTTGACTACAAGTTCTTCCGAGTATTTAGCAGTCATTGAGTCGACGTGCCACAATTGGTTTGTACAAGCACTTGGAACATTGTACGAATATGATATTGATGATATTGATATGATACAAGCATAAGGACATGGCTAGGCCAGCAGATGTACAACCTTCGGCTGCTTAACATAAACGTATTTTCCTAAAAATTGAAAACGTGTCTTTTGAAGGTACTATTACACGAAAAATGATACCTACATTTGGAACGACATCCGCAAACTCTTCTATCGAAAATCGGCCCATTTCTTAGAATAATAGACGCAAAAATAAAATATTGGCAAGGGGGTATTCTAGT
This sequence comes from Machimus atricapillus, assembly GCA_933228815.1. NCBI lineage: Eukaryota > Metazoa > Arthropoda > Insecta > Diptera > Asilidae > Machimus > Machimus atricapillus. The sequence goes on from OW121785.1 coordinate 14,818,219, forward strand.
CTAGAAATTTGAAAAAATAGAATTTTCATTTTTCATATTTTTGAAGTTCATATATTCAAGAATGTGTCCTTAAAAGGATTTTTTAAAATTTCAATTATTTACCGAGTTAAGCCCAGCGCACACGATGCAAGTTTCTTTGCTAGGTTGCTTGCAGAATTGTTTCGTGCTGCCTATACTGCTCGCCAGCCAAAAATTTTTTGAATTTGAGGAAGGTCCATTGTATGGAGCAGGAATCGTCGATTAAAAATATGTGAGTATACCGTACTATTCTATGAGTAAAATTTCCGGAAACTTGTCTCAAAACTGTAAACGCGTTTTTCTCGAAACTACTTTTTTCAAGCTGGTGTGCATGATATCTCAATTTCTACTGAACCGATTTATTTGAAATTTGGTATGAACATTCTACATACATCCCTCTATGGTATGAACCTCGTACAAATCAAAATTTAAATTTTTACTATTTTTAAAAAATTCGTTTGTTTGTTTGTTTGTTTGTTTGTTGTTTTTGAATTACTGCCAATAAGGCAGTGCACCCTAAGGTGACTACTTGGTCCTAGCCGTTAGGCTATATTAACCATCAACACCATATGTCTTCGGATCTCGATGTATGGTAATAGTATTATGGGCTTGTTCAGCCCTTGTACACACAATCTCAAATGTTCACCGGCAATAAAATATGTTCTTTCAAAGTTTACCATAAGTCACATCCGAAAATTAAGATGACAGATTCAAAGCTCATAAACGGAAACATAGATTTACAAAAAGTAGTCACCATTTAATGTCAAGTCAGTGATTAAAAGATAAAGTCATTGAAATTCGGCCGCACCGTTTAAAAATATCAAGGTATGAATTAATTATGCACAGAACACTCCGACACACCGATATGAAAGGGACCTCAGGTATTGAGAATGACAAGTCCGGGGAAAAAGAGGTTAATCCTCGCCGATCAAGAGACACCACAAAAGTTATTAAATGATTGAATTCAGTAATCATACTCCGAGATACATTAAGTCCGGATATACGAATTGATCTCATGTGTCTATGTACTCTTTCTCTTTTTCATAAGTCACATCAGTTAGTTAGTTTATGACAAGCCAGGGGTTAATATTATAGCACTTATATATTTTAAGCTAATGTTATTCTCAATTATGCACGTCTGGGTTTACTGAGTGTTAAGTCCAGGTATACGAATTTAATCTCCAAATTAGGTAAAAGTTAACACATATGTGTATATGTGCTCTTTCTCTTTATCATCTACTCATACCATCATCTACACTCTCAATACACGGTCACCTCAAAGGACAACCCGTTACTTCGCCCAAAAAACAGTTACACTGTACAGTTACAGACACTCAAATTTAGCACGTGTCGTCAAAAATCCCATCCGATTATAGGCAAGGTATATTAACTGCCATGTCATGAATTAAAAATTTACTGTCCCATTTGAGGTTAAATTTAGAACACAAAATTCAGAGTCCCATCAAGTGTTGAACTTTCAGATTAATCACAAATTATAACTCCAGCAAAGTCCAACCCCGGGACAACCGTTACTCCAATAAGGAGCCGTAATGGAGCACCGTTGTAATATGCACAAGATTTTAGCACGTGGTCACACAAAATAAAATTTTATCAGCAAATAAAAGGCCCCAATTATCGAATTCAGGGGGAAAACCAATCTGAGGTGCAGCTGTGACTAATTGGACATGCACAATATATTCCTCCTTTAGTTCCACCAATACTTTGTCTCTCACTAAACATTACAAATCACCGGTACTTACATATAAGTACAAACACCGAATTTCTTAATCAATTAAGAAAACTGAACACTAAATGATATGATTCTAATCACAAAATAGATTATTAAACGATAATTCTCATGATGAGAATTTCCTATCACTTAACCAAGGTTCACTTGGAAGGCGAGAGCCATCCGAACATCGACCGAACTGTCTGATGGTTATGGAGGAACTGTTAAAAAATTCGAAATTGTTATAAAAAACCTGCAAACAAAATTTTTTTTTTCATACGGCCGCCATTTTGTGAAAAATTTTTTTTTTCACTTGTCCGAGGTTCATACCATAGCGACATATTTACTAATTAAGAATCCGATGGGTTTTTTGTTTTAGATGACCAGAAAAGGGCTGAAAACTTGTACACCAGGACACCGCTTTTTTTTTGGATCCCCCAATTTGCCAGCTCGTAACTTTTCGAATTTTGAAATGTTTTTTTGTTTTTAATTTTTTACGTATTCTTAAAATATCAATAAACAAATGACAAAAAAATGGATAGTAAATATATTCTTTGTTCTTTTTTTACAGAGCTCAAAAAAAAGCCCGAAATTCGTGCCTCTACACTAGAATACCCCCTTCGTATTTTCCTAAAAATTGAAAACGAAAAGTGATACTTACATTTGGAACGACATCCGCAAACTCTTCTATTGTAAATCGGCCCATTTCTAGAATAATATACGCACAAATAAAATATTTTCCACTAACTATGGCGGCAGCAACTAAACTCATTTAACAAACTAGTTGGGTGTGAATCGAATGAAAAATTTTGGCCTACTATTTCAAATTAAAACTGAAATCAGCATTTTGGAAATTTATCGCCTACTACTGTATGTTCTGATTCTGTTCCGATTTTTTGCCTGAAAATAAATAATAATAATGTATTCCAATTGAAATGAAACTCCTTCTAAATTGAAATTCCTCAATAAAATTCTTAAAATTATAACATATTCATTTCAGTTACCTTTGTTTCAATTAGTTGTTCCACAAAAACTTCGAAATATTTCGATTTTTCTAATCGAATTATTTTAAACTTTGAACGAAAAAATTAATTGAAGCCAAAGGCATGTTAGGCATTTTTCATTTCAATTCAAAAAGAATACAGAACATAAACGTAATGCTTTTGTTGTAGATGTTTAACTTTCATTTGATACTTATTTAATTTAATCTATATAAAATATACCACATTTACAAAATCTATAAGTGAAGATATTACTATTCAAACAAAAAGCGCGTTTCCAATTTAGAGTTGGTACCCTCTTTTCTTAATTTGCATCTCCTACGGCGCGCGCGGCGGCGGCGGTGGCCTTTAAGCATAACCAGAGCCAATTTCTTGGTAATGTCTAGCTGATTTTTAGACTATCATCCTGCTTTACGGTGTTGGAGTTTATAATTTTTGCTCTCGAGGTATTTTTTTATAAAAAAAAATATTTCCTTGAGTCCTATTTAAAACTTAAAGCGGAAGTGGAGTTTTTGCTTTTGGTAAATGAAATTAACGCCCCCTTAGAAAGTAAAATTTAACAACGCCCCCAGATTAACCTAACCCGGCGAAATTTGGTTGGAAGCTATGAAAAATTATTGCGTGCAAGTGTCATTTGTTTTTGTACATGACTTTGACAGCTCATTCTATCATATTGTGCCTTTTGTGGCGGATCTACATAATTTGTTTCGGGAGTTATTTTGTGACGAAAGAAAATAAGTATTGAAACCTTAGCCAGGTGAGATGACTTCCCGCAAGAGAAGTGGGTCGGGATCGTCCAAGCGTCCCAAAGAGAAGGTCGTTTACATTTACGAGCTATTCCTGCACGGCGAAGATCCGACAAACCAAAATCCAGAATTTTGGAATGAATTTTTCCTACTTCAGCCAAATGTCGAGTGCCTGGAAAACGAATTCGTGAGACTCACACCGGAGCAATTGCTTGTGGTCAAAGGAAACATGAATCTGATTTTTGAGCGATGTATTGAAATGCTTGATTCAAGTAAGGATCGATTCCGTTTAAAATTGGAATAATCTTAATTATTCGTTTACTTTTAGCGCACCCCAAGAGATTAGTCAATAGCCTTCAAACACTGTGTGCCCTTTTTCACTCAATATTCAGGAAATCAGCATCGGAGCCTAGCTTCGATGTTATAAGGACGATCTTTGAGTTTGACCAGATGGACGAGAAAATGAAGCACTTGCTAACCCAGTGCAATAACATCTTACTAAGTTTGGTTCTAAATTTTTTTTATAGTAGTAATATTTTACCAAAATTACCGTAGGCGAAGTTACTGAGAATGTCCGCTTTATGTGTCTTAAACTTCTGCTAATCATCGTAACTGGAACAGACAACGTCAGCCAAAATGTACTGGTGGAGTACCTCATGATACACAGTTTATTCGATGCTTTCGTTCGGCTCCTGAGCGACTCCACACTACGTGTCCAACACGGCCACGACATAGTTATACTGTTAACTATGTTAGTGAACTACAGAAAGCATGAGGATACAAATCCCTACATAGTGCAGCTTTCTATTTTAGCCGACGAGCTGGCTCTTAATGGGTGAGGAATTATCAACATTTCGCTCGATGTGACCACCTCATAACTTGGAATATTTTAGGTACGGACAAATGATTTCATCTTCTCTAATAGATTTCTGTAGGCAGTACACGCAGAACCTTTCAAGTGTTCAGTCATCGTCGTGGTTTTCTTCTTTGTCTAATATCGTTGGAAACATGTTCGTTTCGGACGAAGGCTGTGAACGGCTGCAACAGATAAAGGCAAACAACGCACTTTTGCTGGCTCTTTATGAAGCAGTGCACCTGAACAGGAATTTTATTACAACACTAGCTCACACTCAGGCCGAAACAAGTGCTCCTCCCTCTCCCAGCAATACGCTAAATGCAAATCAACCAGTTCCTGATCTCTCAGCGGCGCCTATAATCGACATAACACAATACCCGACCAACCTGTTGGTTGCGGTTTTTCAGTACTGGTAAGATTTTTAATTCTTCCTTAATAAAAGAATATTCTTGTTCGGATCAACGCGACGTATACACAACCCATCATCCCTAAATAATTATTAATCAATAATAACGGCCTGCGAAATTTAGTTGATAAACATTTCAGTTGAAGTGAGGGGGGAAATCAATGGAAAAGGATAGTTTAAAATTTAAATTTAGCCCTGAATGGATTTCCCTCCCCTGTCGAACCTTTTTCTTCAGAAAATTAAAATCCCGAAGCATTGAAGTGGTCCTTAAAAATGTTACAGCATTGTATATTTCGAAAATGTTTATCACTTCATGTTTATAGGAAAAATAATGTAAAAAATAATAATTTTTTGGTAATTTTTCACTTTATGCCTTTAATATCAACTATTATAAAAAACGAAAAACTTAAAAGCTCATGCGAAAACTCATTTGAATTAACTTTTTTTGTATAAACGAATTCATACAATAAACTGGTAAATTTAGCTTTGACTCACTTTAGTACCTTTAATGTCCAGACCCACTTTTAATCGACTTCAAAAAACTGAAGGGGTTTTCAATTCGGCTGTATTTTTGCAAGAAAAACAAAGAAGTAACCTTAAGGGGCTTTGACCGGCACCAACTCCAAAAATAACTGATTGAATATTGTAAATATTTAAGTATTAATAATATTGTATATTGTCCTTTAATGTTATTTTCTTTAAAGTGATAAAAAATATTATTTTCTTGAGTCTTGAAGTCGGGTTTTACTTTTTTGTAAACATTATTCTTTACAGAGATGTTTTTGTCGGAATTGCTTTAACAGAACCTCACATAAGTAGATAAGTTGAAAATGATGTTATTAAAATTAATTATTTTTGGTTTTACAGTTCAATTGTGATGCAAGATAACAAGAATGAGTCTAGTGCGGCCAATCTGAAGCTGTGTTTTCTTATTCTGACTTGTATATCGGAGGATCAGTATGCTAACTCGATGATGCACGACAATAACTTAACGTTTAAAGTGTTGCTGCACAGAGCGCAAATGCGACACAGAAAACTGAGCGTCGATAGAATCGGAAAATCGCAGCCTCTGGCAGCGACTCTTCTGGACCTACTGGTTGAATTCATAGTCTCACATTTAATGAAGAAGTTCCCAATGGAACTGTACCTCCTATGCATAGGTATTATTCATAGGATTTTATGCTACCAAAAAAGGTGTAGGGTTCGTCTTAATTATCCATGGAAGGAGCTGTGGGCGGCACTTATAGGCCTCTTGAGGTTTTTGGTGACGCAGGAGCAAAATCTGGTCAAAAAATGCAATATTTTTTACTTATCATTGCAAGTATGTGAAGTTATCTATAAATTAATGCAACTATTAAAACTACTATTTTTAGGTTGTTAATATATTCAACCTCTTCATTACTTACGGAGATACTTTCCTGGCCACGACGAATAGTTACGATGAACTCTATTACGAGTTAAATCGAGAGGAGAAGGTGTTCAGTGAACTTCACGCAATGGGTAGGAATCAGGGATTTTAAAGAGGTTGATTAGGGGTTCGGTACCGTTTCTATAAAATATCATTGTTGTATTTTAAAAAGAATTATTGCTTGAATGGGTAAATAACCTTTAAATTATTCAATAGGGTGGAGAAAGTATTCAGGATGCAATCAATTTAAAATCAGTTTCAAAAGTAACCACGACCAATAATATTTGTCTGATTTTAAGCCTCCATTTAAAATTAATTTTTCATCAGTTTTTTCTTAATCACCCCTTCCAACATTTTCCTTTGTTTTGAATTAAAACTATTCTTGTTCCGTGGTATTGATTTTCATCTGTTTTTACATATTTTTCACGATTCCAAAATGAAGAAAAACTGATTTTAATTTCTATCTGGGATGTAATTCTCTTATGAAAGCTTTTTAAAAAAATTGGCAGGGAAAGGGTTAAAAAATAAATTATGACGAGGTTTTGTGGTTTTATTTTTAACTGATTTTATTTATGTACTTGAATAACGTGCTCGTTCTCAGTCAACTAAAAATTTTGGGAGGGTCAAACTTTGGGATCACCGGCTTTAAGAAGTTCTATTTAAGGCAAAATATCCTTTATAATCATTTATCTTCTCTCATTTTAACTTTCCCATCTGTATCTAACATCATACTTGCTTTGTTTAAATTTAAGAAACGTCTCATAAAATAATACAAGTTCGGTTCTGATTCTGATAATATTTTTCTTATTTCAAAATAAGGTGGCATCGAAATAAAATTTACTTCTTTTTACTCAGTTCACAAATAAGAAATCAGTTTTCTTAATTTTATAACATTATATTTTTTCGTGTAGGATATATTAATCGAAATTTAGCTGTGCTACATAATGCCATACTACTTTTCAGTAACATTTCGAGGTAGGATTTGAAATTGGGGGTGCTATGGAAACGTTTCCGAACTTCAAATTCACTTCTTTTCCTATTGTTGTCTTTAACACGTTCAACCCGGTTTTAGCAACTGGTGGTCTACGAGTTTTATTTTTATCTGACGACATGGATCTAGCCAGAAATAATAAGCAATTTATAACTATGTGCTCGCCCATCATAGGGAGTATGGGAAAGCAAGCCGGGTTGAATGTGTTAATAAGGATTCTTTTTTTTCTAACTAGATTTCCTTATAGTTCTCCGCTACACAGCAATGCCAGACTGTGAATACAAGGAGGATATTCTGAAATTAATGAGTTCACTGGTGAATATTTTAGCAATAATCAAACATTTCCAAAACAAAATCAAAGAGTGGCTGGCTGAGCAGGGCTTGTCCACACCAACTGAGGAGCAAATACTAGAAGTCGTGCGGAAAAACTATGATCTCACCTTAAAGTTACAAGACTCACTCGATCACTACGAGAGGTATGCAGAATCGCCAAGGCACTCTGCATTCTTCACCAATATGGTTAGGGACATAGTGGTCGACACAAGGAAGAGCATTTACGGGTACGTAAAGGAGGCGCACTCCACTTTGCAAGAGCAGGAACTTTTGATAAGTCAGTAAAAGTTGTTTTTTTCATTTTTCAAACGTTCATTCATGGAAGCTATTTAATGAAATTTGCCTAATTTTATTTTCATACGAGGACTTTATGGAAGTGTGATTTCTGTTACATACATGAAATATATAATCAATACGAAGATGACGTTGTTTTATTTATATCTATAGTGTTTTTTGTTTTATTGTTTGCTTACTACCAGGGGATAAAATTAAACCAGACTAAAAAATAAAAATCAAAGAAAATTAACCTAGCCAACATTTTATTCCAGAATTAGTTGAATGGATTATTTTTGCGGATAAGATATTTAATCTCGATGGTTCGAACAGTTTTATGCCACCTCACTTCCCGAATTACCTCAGAAAAGTACAAATAACGCGGAGATGTTGTTGCTAAATTGGAGCTCATTTACCAGCAAGATAACACGCAGTTTCAACTCCATCCATAGACTGAATAATTTCACCACTAATTAATTATAACAAGTGCTTGCGACATTGTTGTTAAACAGCATTTAATAATAATTTGTGAAAAACGCAATTTTTAACCGGTTACACCCTGATTACTCAAATGAAACAGAGAATGATTGTCAGACCCATGGGTTTTTGAAGAGTGGAAATTCCGAAAACGCATCACCATCTAATACTTTTTCGGGATTTGGATTTTTTAAAGGTTGTTAATTTTTTTTTTTAGGTTTTTCAAATTCAAAATTTCAGTACATGGGTGACTAGACGACTGCTTCTAGTAAGTACTTTATTTGTTGGACAAGAAAAAACTATTGACAACTCGAACTCAACTGCATTTCTAGAAAATAAATTCTTAAAATAACAAATTAGCCAACTCAATATATACAGACAACAATTTCAAAATATTTCTAAGTCCATTTCTACAATAAGGTGACGACGTATACCATCTATTTAGTTGGCCACCTTCTCGGTCTTCTGCTGCTTGACTTTGTAGTCTGCGAGAGCCGCCTTAATAGCGTCCTCTGCCAGCATGGAGCAATGCAACTTTACTGGAGGCAACTTCAACTCTTTGGCGATGTCGGTATTCCTCAACTTTGCAGCTTCATCGAGAGTTTTGCCCTTGACCCATTCTGTAGCAAGGGAGCTGGAGGCGATGGCTGATCCGCACCCAAATGTCTTGAATTTCGCATCGACAATTTTTCCGTTCTCATCAACTTTAATTTGCAGCTTCATGACATCACCGCAAGCAGGAGCGCCGACAAGGCCGGTTCCAACATTTTGATCCTTTTTATCGAGGGAACCTACATTCCGGGGATTTTCATAGTGCTCAACCACCTACAGTTAAAGAAAAAACAATTCTATTATCTGTCCTAAATTTGTTCGTGACGAGAACATTCGGCCGGATTTATATAATTTTCTTCCAAAAGATTCTGCTCAAAAACTAAATGCGAAGGGCAATTTAACAACAAACAAAAATTCTATTTATTGATTCTTACGTTCTTGTGGTACAGAGCCACTGGCACGCTTTGTGTTCGACGCAACTGTTGCTGTAAAACACGACTAATTCCGGTAAGAGACATATTCAATTTACACAGAAAATTGTACAAAATTCTTTTGCGTTTTAATGAAACGAATCAACTCAACTTCGTAAAACTGTCAAACTCAGCTGGTTATAGAAGGGAAGGCAAGAGGTTGCCCTGGAGAAAATTCGAACACGAAATTGAAATTAGAAAATCGTTGTTTCATTCACAGTATTTTCGAAACTTTAGCATGGACATAAACCTAATATTTGAAAAATCCGGATGTCGTTTTTATTCAAAATATTAACGTCGGATTTTTGTAATAATAGATTCTTTATTTGGCATTTTTGAGTTACTACTCTAAAGTGAAATCCAATTAACAAACTATATAACACTAGCATACACAATTCACCTTTTTTTGTTCCTTGTATGAGATGTTCTTTATTATTTTTATTTGTTTAATGATAACTAATGACTAAGGGCGTGTGCCAACTCAGCGGGAGCGGGACTCAGCGGGAGCGGGAAATTATGATACATTCACACCCAACGAAGCGGGAACGAATCTGTCCCGTCGTTCTTAAAAAATGTGTCTATGCAATATTCTGCGGGAACTACGCGAATGACGGGAAAAACGCTGCATGCTGCGAACCAAAAATGAAACGCTGCAATCCCGCGTTCGCTACGGGACATGACGCGTCAGTGTGAGAGGTCCCATATCCCGCCATAGTTTCGAGTCCCGCGCGAATTTCGCTCCCGGTCCCGCTCCCGCGGTTTCGCGTTGGTGTGTGAAGGCCTTAAAGCTTCAAAAAAAATAACCGAACTTTACTTACATTCTGAGTCTTGTTTTTTATAATTATATTCGTAGGGGCCAACATCCCCCAGACACAATTATAATGTCGCTATATGAGCGCGAGCGTAATAATTAGATGGCTTTATAATCCGGCTTCATTAAACTTAAGGGGAGCAACTACAGTTCAAAAAAATTTTTTTTGTTTTGTTTAGAAATGTTCGAAATCTTATGTAGAATATTTTTTATTTTTTTAAATAAGAGATAAAAAAAATAATTTATTCAAATTCAAATATTCGTTGGTCCAAATTTTTTGCGGTAGAGCCTTAACACGCTCTTTGTAAAATAGTAGTTGTTCCTTGAACAACATTTCCATATCTTGTATCATTTCTTGGTTAGGATCTTGAAGCCGAAAACGCATGTTGTACTGAAATCCCACACGATCATGTGTTGCAGCAATTCCGACTACACTGGGAATATTCCTCTGATCAGGGGATGGATGAGTCACGTCAGCTCCCAAAAACATGACATTTTCATAATTGCCTTTAGAGATTTTATGGTTCGTACCGTTTAATTTCGCATTGATTTTAAGCAAAATGCTGTGGACCGTGCTTTGATCACAGGCGGTGTACTCACTCAGTGCATCAAAGGAGAGACTATAAAGTGGCACTGTGAATCACAGTGGGAAGGCTTTAGTTGTGGTATTGAGGACCACTTAAATAAAGTTCAAAAGAACTGGGAAGGATTTAGAGGTGGTAGTAATATCACCAATGCGAGACCTTTACTCTCAAGTGAAACAATAAGCAGCTGAAATAAGATGCGGTGTGTACTCACTCAGTGCATCAAAGCAGAGACTATAAAGTGGCACTGCGCTCACAGTGCAACTTTATTGTCTCTCCTTTGATATACTGAGTGAGTACACACCGCATCTTATTTCAGCTGCTTGTTTGACGTGAGAGTAACTGCCTCGCATTGGTGATATTACTACCACAACTAATTCCTTCGCAGCTTTGAACTTATTTTCATAAGTGGTCCTCAATACGACCAGTCTCTTTGACTATTTCTACATCTTGCGAAATATTCATTTTTAAACGACTTCCTTCTTGAATCATCAAATCTTTAAACCTTCGCACATCATGTCCACTGGCCCTTCGGTCACTAATAAGTATTGCCCAATTGATAAGATTTGAAGGTTGAATGAATTGGTGATTTCTAACTTTCCAAGATCCCTTTGTCGGAAAAATAGTTTGGTTTTTCTTACATCTGTGGTAGTCTGTGGTAGTTGAAGCTTTTCCCAAAGTTTTTAGGACCATATGAGGTCACGAAAAAAATCTCGGTCGAATTGCGCTGGCTTGCAGTTCCCAGTTTCACGAATTCACCGGATGTTGAGAAAGGGAAATTTTGCTGAACGGATCGGGGCCGGAGCACCCGTGTACATGGCCGCGGTCTTGGAGTACCTAGCCGCTGAAATCTTGGAATTGGCCGGGAACGCCGCGAGGGATAACAAAAAGTCCCGAATTATCCCTAGGCATTTGCAGCTGGCCATCGGAAACGACGAAGAGCTCCACAAATTGCTTTCCGGGGTGATGATCGCCCAGGGCGGCGTCTTGCCCCATATTCAGGAAGTTCTCCTTCCGAAGAAGTCCGAAAAAGAAAAGAGACTCCCGAGAATTTTTTAAATAAAAGAAAGGACGTCAAAAATCTAAGTCTCTCGGTTGCGGCTGTTTTTGTGGTGTACCACCCCGGCCTTGTTGATGTGGGTGTGGGTCATCTCGTTGGGTGCCTTGTGGTTGCTGTGAAGGACCACCTGGAGGTCCTCTTCGGCTTTGATGTTGTTGCTTCGGTCCACCCCAGGCGCCTTGTGGTTGTGGAGGACCACCTGGAGGTCCTCCTCGGCCCTGATGTTGCTGTTGTGGACCACCTCGGGGGCCTTGCTGGGCAAAACCTGGAGGGCCTTGCTGGGCATAACCTAGAGGGCCTTGCTGGGCAAATCCTGGAGGACCCTGCAATGAAAGGATTTTTTTTTATTATTATTTTATTATTATTTATATCATCACCTCCAGCTCCAGGCCCCTTCCCCTTCTTTTTTCCCATTTTTAATTTTTAATTATTAAATTAAACCAATCATTATACTGATAATTTTCTGCTTTGCAAAAACAATTGCACAATATTACTATGACTGCTGTCACGACGTCGAAGTATAGAATGGCCTACTCAAAATCAAGTCGCAAAAATGAACTGAACTGAGTGCGTGTGCCAACTGAGCTATTCAGGGCCTGTGCCAACTCAGCTATTCAGGGCCTGTGCAAACTGAGCTATTCAAAAGTAAATTTGTATGGGAGATTGCTTTTCAGCTTACTAATTGATTTTCGAAGGTTTGGGTCTTAGGAAAAAACAGCTCTGAAATTCGCTTTTCGTTGACAATTTACTTACTTTTCATTTGAATTTCAAAAATAGCATTTGTGAAATTTAATGGAAGGGAACAATGAGCAATAAAAGGCTGCTGTGTTTTCAATTTTAGATATACCGAAAAATGTTCGAAAAGGAAAAGTATTCGAAAAGCTGAATTGGCACACGCCCACTTGAAATTCGTTTATTTCTATCACGTCACATGTTTGAGCAAATACTTAAGATGTAAACTAAAACAAATTGTACTTTGAATATATTTGAAAATTGGGGAAAAAAATAACGGGATGTTAAAAGTACTCATAATACGGTTCAAATGAAACCCTAATTTTATTTTGCTATATGAAGTACCTAAATTCCATAGCTGTTACTAACCATAGCATATTAGGGATTTAATTTTTCATTTGCATAATATGCTAGTTGTGATTTTCATTCACTATCAATTGTATGAAAACATTGGTTAACAAAGATAAGTGAAATTCTGAATTTCGTATTTCGGAAAGTCTTAAAGACTTTAGTATTTATTATAATAAAGCTAAAATTTCAGCTTTCATTACAACCTCCAACAATCATCCGTTATTTTGTAACGACCTTTTAAAACTGTTCAAAATACTCTTGTACTCTTCAAACCTTTTTTCTCGAAAACATGACGTGATGGGACATTTTTATTTATAAATTCGTGATTTACGGAAAAAATCCTGTAAAAATGATATATCAATTTGTTTAGGAATATATTGTAAACCAGTGTAATTTTTCAAATGTGAAGAAAATAAAACACTTTTTCTAAAGAAAGCGCGAATATTAAAAATTATGGAAAATACAGGGTGTTTTGCTAAGGTTTGAACAGGGGTATGCCAATCGATTCTAAATGGTCTCCTGATCAACGTTTGTTCGAACAATGTGACGTCACTTTCCAATTGAACTTCATTGCGGATAGTGGGTGTTGTTGTTGTATTAATTATTATAACACAAATAACTTCGGAACGCGATCCGACGGCGCGATCGCGAGTTTCGATCTTCCCATACACAAAATCGGCAGAATGAAGAGTCAAGGTCAAATTTTGGGCTTTGAAATGGCCAATTTCGAAATTTGACGGGGTCTCCCCCGCTTGTTTGTTGACGGATTGGGTCGTGGGTAGTATCGTTGGAAATCTTGAAGGCTCAGCTTTCTAATGCGTTATCAACCAGTATCCTAGGATGTTTCTGAAAGAACTTATAAGGCATTTTCTAGGTTGACCTCCTCCAAAATTTCAATCGCGATTTTAGAGGGGAAGGACCGATTTTAAGGAGGAGTGTCCGAACAAACGTTGGTCAGGAGACCAATTAGAATCGATTGGCATACCCCTGTTCAAACCTTAGCAAAACACCCTGTACATATAACTATGTATATAATTATTTTAGAAAAGTATACTTGTGGAAACTATATTTGAACAAATTTAATTTTTTATCGTATTAGCTTAATGGATATCCTCATAATATTTAGAAAACACTTTAACCTTTGCTTTAACTCTACGGTAATCATGACCCATAGGATTCTACCTTCTCTTGTATATTCGCCTGTTGTTTTTACGCCCATCTTCTAATTTTTTGAGCAGACCTTTATAATCAAAAGATATTATTTTATAATGATAAAAAAATTTAAATTATACAGTAGTGTAAAAATTGTTAGGGCCACTACAATGTTTCACGAACTTTTAATTTTCAGAAACATCCTTTCTTTAGGTTCGACAGAGGAGGGAAATCGAAATCAATTCAGGGCTAAATTTAAATCTCAAAATATCCTTTTGCATTGATTTTCCCGCCTCCGTCTAACTTAAGAAAAAAAACATGATTCAGAAAACTAAAGGTTCCCGAAGAATTGGAGCTGTCCTAAAAGTATTTACAGTACTGTAATTTAGAGTAACGAAAATAGCACATTAAACAATTTTAAGTAATAATTCGTATATATTTTAATAGCTTAGCTTTCCTTATGGAAGACTTGCGGTACATATTAAATACTTAAATATAAATCACTCAAATAAAATACACTTGTAAATTAATTCAAAGTCCGAGTAGTTTTTCAAAAAAGTCCCGGGTATCCTCTTTAAATTGTTCTGTTTTCTCCACATTTTCTTTGGCAAATTTGAGTGCTGCAGACGCTAACTCACCAACGGTCCACTTCCTGTCCCGCAGAACCCTTACCACCGTATCCAGCTAAAATAGTAAATACATATTTGTCTATTTCTGCGAACATCCGTCGATTTACGGCTAATTAGAGGGAGCCCTTACCTTCGTTAAGTCGGAATGACCGTTGGTGTAATATATCAGAACAGGCAGTCCAGAGACGCTAGCCGCCATCCACTGTATAACAAATTTAAACTGCACGAAACCGAGTTGAGAGGATCCGCAGCCCCAGTTTCCGGTGGCCACTGGTCGTAAATTCCTTGTATGAGGCACATCTCGGTTGCCAGTCTAATTTGAGAATATTCAAAAATAATCAATGACCTTCATCTTCGTAAAGTGTGGTGACCCAATTATAATGCGTACGCCTCTCTGCACGTTTGAAACTGTCGAACAGCATGTTCTAGGACTTTCACAAATTCTTTTTTAATTTAAAGACAGTCAGTTACTAGACTCGCAATTCACCCGAATTTTTGTTATCGAACTGTAAGGTAGCTTCGCTTAACCAAATATTATTTGAAAAGAATTAGTATAATTTCAATGAAATTTTGATAAAAACGGTTTAAGCCTTGCTTCGGCTTGTGTGAACTTACTGCTTGAGCCAAGTATGATCCGTAATTTCTATTCTAAAGTACTCAAACGATTTCAATAAAATTGTATATGCCTACATACAAAATAGATTATTAATAGTAATAAGATAGACCTCATATTATCTGGCTTAAGCAATATTTATGTATGTATGTATGAAACTTAAGCTAGACTTAGAATGCAAAACTGCGTTTCACGCATTAGAAATTTTAAAGGTCGTTGGTTTCTAATATTAAGACTCATCTTAAAGTTTATTCAATTTGTATAGTTTATTAGACTGTTTTTTCTTCTTGTTTTAGCTAGAGCTTTTATATCGCTCTAGGCATAGTTTTTTAACTTAAATATATGTAATACATTTTAAAAAGAATATAATTGTTTAGTTAAAGTTATAATTTAAAAAAAAATGGGTGAACTGAAGTCATAATGTTAATAGTAAATTTTTCTTAATATGAAAAAAATTGAGAGCGTTTTAATTTGTACGGATCAACATTAACATTATCCTTGGGTCTAAAAAAACCTACCGAACGGGTTGCTAAGCAATTCTTGAATTTTGCCAGTTCCAAGGAGAGTGACTTGATACCAAGTACTGGTCTGCTTTTCTTATCCTTATACTCTTGTATCAGTGCATCCGCTACAATTTTACTAAAAGCATGCAATTCGAACTTTTACCTTAGGCCATTGCTTACGTACCAGTGGTAGCCGAGCATCCGTCTGTAAGAGGAACTCCCAAAAAACTCTCGCTCAGAGTCCGTTTTAGCAATGAATTTGCAAAATTCACCAGTGCCTGATTTCTGGGATTTGTTTCGTCACTTTTCTCCTTATTCTCAGGATCACAAAGCCATCTGTAAAATTATAATTTCTTCTATGCTTTATTCAAAAAGGAAAAAATAAAATGAATAAAAATAACTTTACTTTGAAAATTTCTGAAGCACCTCCTCAAGTTCGGAGCTGCAGTCGGTACTAAAGCTATAATTCGATGAATCGTTGCTGTCTTTCTTTTGTGAGCTTAATTTTTTGCCAAAAATATCGGGCCATTGTATGTCTTGCTCTAAAACATTTCGACGAAACTCTGCATCAAAAGAGTCTTCGGGCAAAACAAATCCAGTTGAACCTCCTCTTTTTAATCTGTAAGTTATAAGAAATTATAAATATAAATTAAACGTAAAATCAACTTTTTTATGTCAGTCTATTTAGGATTAGTTAGAATTTGAAGTCAGTGGTCTCAAAAACTCCCTCATAACGATTTCATTAGGTGTTAGGACTAAAAGAACGTCGTTATATAGATTAACAGTATTCTGAAAATGTTTAGGACAACTTCAATGTTTCGGGAATATTTTATTTTCTGTAGCTTACTTTCTCAAAATTCAACAGAGAAGAGAAATCAATTCAGGGCTAAATTTAAATCACAAAGTACATATCCTTTTTCATAGATTTTCCCCCCTCTGTAGAACTTAAAAAAGGCATGATTAGGAAAACTAAAGGTTCCCAAAGAATTGGAGTAGTCCTAAAAATATTCATAGTATAGTGTACGTAGCTTGATTAGAAAACCTCCATGTAGCTATTTTGCGTACAAATCGCAGAATATTTCAGTTTGAAACAGTACCTGGCTGGAAGTACCTAAAGTATCTTTTCGGACCTAAAAACTTGAACTTCGCTTCGGTAGAAGTTTCTGATAGTTGATTAAGCTCAATTTAGATCTTGGTTGAACAAACTCTGGTCTTACATAGTTTAAGTATACCTTCATTTGTTTTAAATCTGGTTTTAGCTTGATCAGATATGAGATTGAAACTTGATTTGTTTTTCTTAAGCTTGGTTGAAGTTCCTCACCATTACAATCTCAACTCCTATTTTGTGAGTTTAAATGAACTGATAAATATCAGAGAAGTTAGAATAGCTTATACTAACCGTATAATTTCTTCTTCGTCCCGGGATCCAGAGAGGCTGATTCCGACTGCGTAACTGCTTGCCGTGCTTTCCGTGTAATTGCTGGCCTGCTTAAATGCTTCTTTCAATTTATTAACAAATAATTTGCGTTTCTCAAAACTGTCTTGGTCATCGATTTGAGGACTACTCTCCTCGTCGTCACTATCCTCAAGACTTTGACGAGCACTATGAAATTCGTCATCATCGTCGTCTGACGAATCGCAACTTGAATAAAAGCTAGTTTGCATTCGATTTACGAATCCTTCTCGATTGACCGGCAGATGTTCCCCAGATGATCCTAATACTATGAATCGGCCTCTTCGCTCCACGCCCGCTGAATTTGAAAGAACGGGGCCTGAGTTTTGTGTATTTGGAGCCAACCATTGCTTTCTATCCTTAAAACCTAAAAATATTATGTGAGCAGTTTATACAAAGAATACTTAATTCTAACTAGTTAAGTTTACCAAGGGACCTTAAAAGGATTATCTCACATTTGAGCAATTTTGGTCTACAATTAAATTAGTCTATCAAAGTGATTGAGCATTCAGGTGAAAGTTTGGAGGTCTACTTTTCAATTACTTTTAGGCCACATTCATGAGAAGGCTATCTTATTAGTAGTTTTATAATAAAGAAACTTCATCACTACTTTAATACTAAGTACAGATGTTGATATCTTGAGCCATTTGTTGGTCAATCTCGTTATTATTATTTTATTGTTTTTAAAATTTTGTGGGTTCTTAAAATGGCTTTAAAATGTACAAATTATACTACAACTTTTGCTCATTGCCATGAATTTTAAAATGACTAAACTCTTATTTGGTTAATAAAATTACAAAAACAACAATTAATCTAATACTTAAAATAATAAATCTATTTTATACTTGTCGAAAAATCATGACATTTTCTCTTTCATTTAATCAATGATTTATCAATTACATATTACCATTCAATATCAAACATATATATGTATGTACATATGTATTTTCGGACCATTCAAATACGTCTTTTAGTTTTTTATAAATACATAACATTTCAGCATTAGTCGCCTGACTAAACAATATAAAATATATGTATGTATATGAAACTCCGACCAAAACTTGACCAATAATATAATAAATTAGTCGATTATTTTATATCGATACAATAAATTGTAGCTCATTAAAATGTTTCGCATTATTTATGTTTTTGAAAAAAGATCATTCATATCTAACACTGAGGAGTTCTAAGGGATTAAAGTAGATATTCTGAAGAATTTCAATATCATCAAGAACGCACCTTTTATATCTTTAGATAAATCTGTTAACGATCGATTGGCGGGGGTAGGCTGCTGGACAATTATTTTTAAAGAACTGTCGTTCGGACTACTGCTGCCGCTCTCTCCGATCGGAGACAGTCTTGTTGGTCGTTTCCTCACCTTCTTCTCCCGAGTCTCAACGATTTTACAATTTGAATTTTGTCTAAACGCTAAAAGGCACTTATTTAGTTCACGAAGTACATTGTCCTCTTCGAATTGATTTATTGGAAGAATTCTATAGTTCTCTGCGTCGAAGCAGCATAAGGACACTTTTCGAACTTCGGGCAACATTTCGACAATGGCCTTGTTCTTTGTGTCCATCACCATAGAAAATTGATTAACGTCTTCAATGAGGAACGCCTCGTTGTCCTCCAGCGCCTCAACAAATAGCAAACTTGCAAGACTTTCTGGGCAATTGAACAACTGGAAGCATTCTTGTGATTTTCCACTTTGTAAAGCTTTCCCGCCAATGTGAGAGGAACTGAAGA
Source organism: Machimus atricapillus (assembly GCA_933228815.1). Taxonomy (NCBI): domain Eukaryota; kingdom Metazoa; phylum Arthropoda; class Insecta; order Diptera; family Asilidae; genus Machimus; species Machimus atricapillus. The sequence goes on from OW121785.1 coordinate 14,837,113, forward strand.
CCGCCTGGGCTGCTTCGTTAAAACAATTTCCAATTTGCCCTTGATGTTTTACATCCACAGGGCATAGGGGGAAAGTGCATTCGATCCAGTCCTCAATTGTAAGCCAGTATTTTCCAGGCATAACTTTCCTCGAAAATTTTATGACGCCAGTGAGGTTCTCCTGTTGATTCAACCATGTGAAGTATTTCATTAGACAGAGGAATTTTGCCTTTTGGGAGTTGCTAAAAAACTCAATAAAAATTAAATTAGGAATAGATGTTTGCGAGGAAAAGTGTCCGCTGCATACCTATCTAAATTACGAAAAAAATTTGTGAAATTGAAGTCCTGCAGCGTAGGATGAGTCTTTTTGGTCCTTTTTGGGAACGTTGAAAAAAATGCATTCGCTAATAACGCCGCCACGAAGCTGCGATCTAATTCAATACAACTAGCTGAAAAATATATTAAAATAAATGTACATATATTATAATTAATTCTTCAAATAGAAAAAATTCAAAAATTTAAATATACATATATGCATAAATAACTAACTTATGCACCTAAACTTGTCAATTAATAGTTTTTTTTATAATTATATTAAACTTGCAAATTCATTTCTTCAAACATGTTTTCGAACCAGGTCAAACGAAATTCCATAGATCGTTTTAAAAATATACATATATAATAATGACTTAAGCTTTTGCTACTGTTGAAGTTGTAATTTTCGTGAAGTTAATTTGATTTTTTTTTTATTGACGATTGTTATTAAAATTCATTAACATTAAAATTCTTTAAATTTTTGAAGAGTTTTCTTTTAAGAGATTTCTCCCATCAAACATTCCAAAAAATCGATTTCGATTACTTATTTAAAGTATAATATGTACTTCAAAAACATTATATACAAGCTTAGTCACAAAATCTTCAACAATTAAAGTCATTTCGTAGCATTCATTTAATAGTTTTTTTTTTTAAATTGAAAACAAAATCAATTTTTACTGAGATCAATTTCCTTTGAGAGTATTTTTTAAGAGCATTCATTACTTACTTTCTTGTTGCAAACTGAAACTTAAACCTCTTGGAGGACGTAAACTTTTAATAGACAGTGCACACTTAGCAGTAGTTTTTATCACCTCCAGTAACTCAGTAGCTTTATCCTGAGAGGTATCATTTGATTTTAAAACTCTTTCCAAGCCCTTGAGAAATGTGTGATCTTTTAAGTCGTCATCCGGATCTAAACTTATGCTGTAAAATAATATTTAAACAACATTTGAAATATGTGCCAACAAAAATAAGCGAGTTGCACAATAATATAATTTATATTAATACAAGCCTCCACACTTCTGAAAACTATTGCTATTTGACACTGATGGAAGAGAACGCGCTCAATCTTTAACTACAATTATATCGTGTTTAGTTTTATCAAATAATTGTCGTCAATCCTAACACCTTTCATAATTTTATTTCATCGTCTACCTTTCCCGATTGAATAGACTTACTTACCCCCTCAGTCCGGGTTCATTTGGGGTCAATGATACTACTATCATCACTTCTAAACGCAAAATCTTCCACTAAATATGAAAGCAATTTTCCTTATTTTCAGAAACGTGAAGGCTTCCAATAACATGAATATTATTGTATTACACACACGACTTTTTACCATGTTTTACATAAAAAGAGTACATTTTTATATTTCATTATTAAGCTTACTTGCACAAATCATGAATTTCTCGCATGCATTCTAGAACGGTCTGAGCATCCTCTGATTTTTGTATTGCTTGCAGTTTCTTCTCAACTGTGGTCCACGATGGGAAATCAGACGGAAGCATGACTAACGCCATTTTCAGTTGTACCCTGTTAAAATTATTAAAATCAAAAATTGGCGATCCGAAACTGCAATCTTTAAAATGAAATAAAAATTGGCAAATAGGAGCTTTTATTGTTAATGTTAACAAGTGATATATGATGTATTCAAATTTAATATAAAATTACCTAGTAATAGTGGACAATTTGTGAATTTATGTAAAACAAAATCGAAAGGCGAAAATTTTTCATTTTCTTTTGAAATATTCCATAAAAACCGTTTTGAACCTCCCCTTAAAAAAGTAAGATGATGGCTGGTTGTGCCCGCATGTTTTGATAGAACTCTTCAGATTCGTTAGCAGGAGGAGCACCATCTTTTACACATATAAAAAACTCGCTACTTCCCTAACAAATGTTTTTTTCATATGTTTGCTTTTACTGGACGTAATTCCTACTGAAATAAATTAAAAGCTTCTTTAATGAATTCGGGGTTTCCTGGGGTTACAGATTCCATACTTAATTTATACTAATTAGTCAGCTCCATTTGCAAATAATTAAATAAGAAATAGTTTAAAGCAGCAAATTTCAACCTATGGAGCGCAAATATTCCCAGGTGGTACTCGGAATTATATCAATATCAATATAATTTTCTCTTAATGATTCTGGTAATGATGAATAGAAATTATCAAATTTCGCTCCATTCGTAAAAAAGTTTTAATCAGTGCGAGATATAGATTATCGAAATCAATCTGAAATTGCAAAATGTTCTATTTATGAAAAAAAGAAATAACTGTAAACTGCCTCTACAAATTTATATGAGTATAACCAAATTACGCTACCACAAAACAAGAGAAAAATTTAAAAAAATTAAAGGTGGGACAAAGTTGTAGGATTCATCCCATCAAAAAATGATGCAATATGCGACTACAATTTTTCTAATTATTAAAAGGATTTCAATCAAAATTATTATTGAAGTTATTTTAGCGGAAAAAAAATCAAAACTATCACTATTAATATTTAAAACAAAAAAAAACACATAATTAAAAACGAGTTCAAAAAAACCCTTCAGATGTGAACCGTGGTGAATTCTCTACTGGCTACATTATTCTTGGCAAAATTTAGACAACATTTATTTGTAGAAAATAGAAGAGTTTGAAAATTTGAGTGAATAATTTTTACTTTTGCTGTGAACTTTGTCAAGAATTAAAACTATTCAATTCTCTATTAAATATTTTTAAAATATATCTTCTTTTTTTATTTACAGAGATAAATTAGTATCTGAATTACATATACATATGTAAAGATCACGTCTCCATAGTTCTCTATCACATCCACAGATTTTAGTAATACTGCTAAATTGGGTGAAATATTAAACTTGAGAATTTGAGAAGCCTTTAACTAAATATAGTAGTACTTAGTGCAAACATAGCTGAAACCAGGTTGCTGAACAAATGAAATTTTTATCTATTATACTTAAAAAGAAAGTCTAACTCATGGAGATGTTTCAAGTTATGAAGCTGAGCCACAGAATTCGAAAACTACATTTTACATTTACAATTTAATTGTAAGAGATACGATAACTTTAGAATAGGTACTCTCACGTTGGGTAAGGATAGGTACTCTTACGTTGGCTAAGATTACTGACTTACCCACCAGTCACAGGCAAAAAGCTAAATAATGCTTTGCATACATACACATATACGTACATATGACGTAAATATTTGTATCAAGGATGAAAACAAAATATAAAATTTCTTTTTTGATCCTGCATTTGTATTTTCTAATACCTAATACAAATAAGAAAAATTAAAGGAATTGAAAACTAACTAAGAAATATTAAGCATATCTTTACGTCGAGTATCAAATCGCTATTACTTTATATGGTACCTTATAAATAAGGTTACATATATTCCATAAATAGCATAGCATTGTTAAAGCTTATAGATGGATAAAACCTGTATACGATCCTTTAAATTTTAAAATACTTCTCGCTACGATATTCCAATGTCCAAGCTTAAAATTGCTTGCAGGGAAATCAAGAAGTTGCGGTTATTACATATATTCCGAATGAATTTCCGGAAATAGCCGGTTATCCCCAAAATTTGCTGGATGTCTTTAAAATTCTATGACATCGGAAATCTATTTAAAACTGGGATTTCTCTCTTCAATAACTTATCGTTGCTGTTTGATAGCCGATATCTTATTCTAAATGTTTAAGTCTTAATCTATAAGAACAATCTTTTTTTCAGCCCACATTCGTCATATATTTTTTTATTTACATAGACATATTTTTCGATACACTGATGAAGTAATAAATCAAGATTTTAAATTTTCCTTTTCCAATTATTTGTAATACGAATTATTTGTATACCTTTTGATAGACTTTAATTGTATGGATACACTGTGAAATTATGTCTCAATCGCTTGTCTTATCTTGTCGCTGCAAGACTGATGCACATTAATAAAAAATATAAAAATAATAAAAAATGCATAGTTTTCAAATAGTTTTTGAAGAATATAACTTTAACTCTTAAAAACAAAATAGGCAAAATAGTGGTAATTTTCCCAATAATTAAAAAAATGAATATTTATCTCACTTTATGCAAAATTTACCAGCATTAAAACTAAATCGTGGCAATGTTCAAAATTAAAATTTCAAAGTGTCTACTGATTAGGTACAGTCTCCAGTCTCTATATAAAATAAAGAAAACTCAAATTATTCACGTTCAGGCTTCATTTGATGCTTTTCAGAAAACATAGAGAATGAAATATAAAAAATTTACAACAAAAATATGTAGTTTCGTTTTTATTATTATGAGTTTAAACTATTTATGCACAGAAAACATATTATTGTTTTTAATTTGACTTAATTAAAATTTGAGAAATTATAGAAATCATTCTTGTGAATATTACCTACTTTTTGTTTTTTGTAATAATGTTTAAATTAAAAGGTTAATGTACCTACTCATAAAATAGTTATGTTTTGTTTTTGGTTTTATTACTTTAAACCCTCGCAGATAATTTCTAAAATGTTTCATTTCAATTTTAAATTTATTTTTGATATTATAGGTAGTGTTATGATTTGACGTAGGATTGACGCAATATTTTAAAAAGAAAGCTATATCGGGTCATAGCCAATAACCTCTAGTTTAAAAATAATTAATTTTTCTTCTTTCACAACAACGAAATGGACGGACTCAAGCACATTATTTCACTTTTTTTTGTATTGCGACGGTCCAAGCGAAGGATCAAAACATCTATAAACAATGTTTCATAAAAATTTAACTGTGTATTAATTAAAATATACATTAATAATTGCACAAAAATAAATTAAATTACAGCAATTTTTTTAAACTATTACCTCTAATTTTAGAGCCATTTCTGTAAAATACACCCTTCAATTTTCATAAATATAAAATTATTTAAAACCCCTTTCAGGCTTTACATCGATACTTCGTTATGTAGCGATCTTTATGAATTTCTTTTAAAAACTAGTAAAACATAACTCTAGGCAGGATCAAATCTTAACTTAGTTAATTATGATTTGACTTTAATTTATTAAGTCTTTGGACAAAAAGTCAAAAGTCTATTCCATTTAAATATGTAAGAAATCCAGAGTCATAAATTCAAAATGTGAAGATTTGTCGAAGAAGAATTATCCTACCGGATCCGACATTTTTCTAGATACTAAAATGAAGACTAAATTTTGAAACTGTTTTAAATACATATAAAAGGTGCATCAAAACCAATTGAACTCAGTAAACTTTTTTTACAGAATGAACAATCAAATTGATTTTGTTGTTGTGGTGGTTGTTTTTTATACAAGAAAAGTCTCTTGCCTGGTGGCATTCAGTGAATTTTTCTCAACAATCATTAGAGACAGAAATATGGATGTCACAATTAAATTAATAGAGAGCATTTGTAGACTTTTGATCATCTTGGATGACCTTGAAAACCAATAGTTTTTGATATTTTGAGTAAATTGAGTTTTATTTTTAAATTATAAGAGATACATTTAAGTCGAACTAATGATGACGATAAAAATTAGATTATACTCCAATTGAAGGAGTTCGTAAAACGATTGTATCCACAAGTATATTGTACATACAGCATAATGATAAATTAAAAAAAAAAATAACTGAAACAAGATAATTCCGCTACATGAAATGTAAATAAGAAAAAGTCTGAAGATTAGCTACATCTTCATTATCTTGTTTATAATTATCTTCAACTCGTGCTGCATGAATCCTAGACGTTTTGAGGCCAAGAGAAATTGGATTTGATTAAATTGAACATCGGTAGCACTACCGACCTCGTCGAATTAAGCCGCAAGGGCTAACCTTTACGCAAAGTAAATAATTTTTCTTGGCGAAAATAAGTTCCCACTGCGAAAGTCGGACGAGACAGCTTTTATCGTCAAAAATACGATTTTTCTCATAGAGCTGTTTTATTCAGTAGAACAATTTTCTGTCGGTTGTGTGTATCTATTAATAGCTCAACCTGCTGCTCACAGGAAATGCAAAATATCTAGATTTCATCATAAATGAGAGCATTGAAACCAATAGTATCTAAAGCGTTCCATAGCAAACATATTGTACTTTACCTTCACGAGCCCATCTAATAAAACTCCTGGATAAATTGCACCAAAACTTTTCCCTGACGCACCAAGGGAAAATCCGTAAAATTATATAGGAAAATTGGTTTTGTACTGCGATTTACACAAAAAATATACTCCGAAACGAAGAAGTTGTTTTCAACCAACACTGATTCAAATTAAAAAAATTATATTGAAGATACTTGGAACAAAACTAAATATTTATTTTCGGCATATCATAAGGCGGAAAGTAAATACAGAGGAAAGTCGAAAGGTGGACTGGGGCGACTCGGACAGAAGAAACGACACCGAGAAAAGTCACAAGAAAACTAAGACGACGACCCTACTCCCGGTTTTTGGAGAGTGAAAATCTGCCTGTTTTAAGGTGAGAACTGGTGTTACGGGGAAAAGTTTCTATCTTGCGTCTATGCTCTATTTTATGCCACCAGAGAGAGAATCCTTTATCGAAACGAAAGCTCTTAGTTCCGCCTTTGGAATTAAGCTGGCTAGAGTACGGATTGGATTTAATCGCACTGAATCATGCACTTGTTGTAATTACAAAGTTTTTTCTACGCATAAAAATACCTAAATGCAGTCACATGTGTAAACAATGTGACTATTTCATCGTAACTGAAAGGCCTTTGAACCCATTCTCAATCGCACTAAATTAAATATTCTAAATTTTAAGAAATATTTTAAGTGCCTTGCCAAAGCACGGGGAGTGCCAACGCCAAGTATCTATAGTATTTTTTTGGGTCGGCATAAAGATAGATAAAATGTTTATTAAACAAAGTAATTTAGTGTAGGTACTAAAAACCGGAACAAAAATTACTATCTTTACTAATGATAAGACTTTACCGGCTTTTCTATCTCTTCCCCTATAACTTCTAAACCTTTCATCAGATTTCAATAAAACATTTTACACACATTATGAAACTATTTTGCCAGAAATTGAACATTAACGTGAATGTTACCTTCTCCTTCTTAAGAGTACCACCCCAAATATACAAAGGGGGAGGAGAATTTATTTTAACGCACCCTCGCGGTCAGTCGTGTTGGATATTGTTGAAAAGGTTTTTTTAAGGGACTCACAATGAAAATTATTTTGGGTATCCCGTGATGAACACTTTTCAAGTTATGGAGGGAAAACTCTAAAATAAAAATTTTCGACATTTTACCGGGAAAAGCCTTTGATCGGACGCAAATTTGTATTCTGTTAAAAAAATTGAAATTAAGGAGAATTCATTGATCCTTACTATGTTGGTTTATGTACAATAAATCAGTGCCTTTCCGCGAACGTTCCTTACATCAGTTGTGGATTAGAGGAGAGTTCGGGTGGGGAGGAAGTGCGTCCCGAATAGAACTGCACTCACGTTCGCTTCTTTTGATAATAACGACTAGATTCAAAGAGAAACAGATCTGCACGAACGTTCGCTTCAAAGCGGCTCAAAGCGAGCTGCAAAGCAAAATACAAAATTGAAAAATATTTAATATATACATAATTTGAAGTCTCGGTGCGAATTAAACGGTTTTGCGATAAATATATATACTAAATCTTAAAATCTATATCCATTACTCGTTAGAAACATTTAATAAATTTCACTTGTTCTCTTAGAAAAAGTCTTAAGTTTAAGGAGTTTAAGTTACAAAGGTTTTTATATTACTGGCTTCAGTAGAAGAAATGTGTACATCTGAATACCCTTTTATTTTAACACTGTACATTTTTATTTTAGAGTATGCGATGGTTGTTGATTGCAATCTGTCCAAAGGTTGTTTACCAGATTTATATGTCTTGGAAACAGGAGTAATTGTTCTTCTTATAGAACTAGGTCCTTGGATTTACCACCCTAAAAGAGAGATATAATATTACTTGTACCTTATTTACTTAATTTAATTTATATCCTCCCAGTCTTCAACTACGAACTTATTAATTAATCCTTATCATAGAGCAAATAATAGTCAAAATGAGCCTGTCTCAAATTTGTTTTAATAAATATGCAAAATAGTCTTACAATTTTCAATATTAATTGCCTAGAATTAAAGCAAATCTTATATAACGGTTCATAATATTATTAAAAATCTTTCTCTTCGTCTGTAAGATTTTGGTAACAAGCAGGCAAATGAAATCAACATGTTAGTGATAGTGTTACAAGCGCGTTTCGGACATGTTGCAGACGCGTTTCGGGCTGTCGTGGGCGTATTTTATGAAATGCGGGCTGGTGGCAGACACGATTCAAGCGTCATGTGGGCGTAATTGTTCGACAATTGTGCCTGTTGCGGGCTTGAAAATGGAACATGTTTGGGAATACATGGGGTGCGTTGCGGGTGTGCTAAAAAATTGCAATATTTTTACTCGGGATTGTAAACAATGTACATATGTAACGTAAAATTCCCAAAATCGAAGATCTCAAGATATTTTATCCGGTAATTTGAAAAAAGTAGTTTAAAAAAAAACCCAAAAGATGAACAATGTATGTACATATGTAGTCAGCGTGTTTTGTATATTATCTTTAATCTGTGATTCGTGGTCTTTACATTGATTCTTCCAGAGGCGGAGTGATTACTTCAAAGGCTGTTATTCGGAAAGTAGGGAAAAGATTTCTATTCAACAATACCCATTGCAAGACTTTGCCCGTTCATTAGCTGAGATGCGCTGTGCTCACTTATATTATAAACTCAGAATTTTGATATGTGGTAAAGCTTAAAATATTCTTTTAAAAAAACCATAACCACTACGAAGAAATTGTAAGTATACTTCCATACTTTATTTTGGAAATATTCACTCATACATATATGTATGTACATACATTTAATAAAAAAAATTAAATTAAACAAGAATTCAATTATTTTAAAAATTAAAACAATTTTTTAAAAAATTAATTGTTCTAGTATTTAATCCCGCCACTTTTTGGATATTTTATATTTTTTTTTATAAGAGAACCCATGCCGGAAAAGGTTTTAAAGGTGTAAAAAATAAACACGATTAGCGAATAATTTAAGAAACAAAACATTTATTTCTTTTTTAAGACAATACAAACCAAACAGTCAAGTTCTATTTTTGTTTGTCAAAAAAGTCAAATGAGCTGCTAATTCTTTTTCTTCCTACCCTTTTTCGGCGGTGCAGCCTCCACTTGACCACTTTGATCGGGTGATTCTGTCTTCACAATAGTCGGTGGAGCATTATTACTTCCGTTCATATTTTGAGTTTGATTCTCATTGAGATCATTAATCTCCATTGCTTTCTCAGCTGTCATTAAAAACAGTGTGTGTTGCCCGCCGCTAGAAACTTTTACAATCTTCTTTTCTTTTATCTGTTTGCTGCTGATTAAAACGGGCTCCAGTTCGTCGTCCTCATTTCCTGTACCTAACTGCAAATTTGAGCCCATTCCCCAGGCATATACTTTTCCATCATCTGTGGTTGCAAATGATTGCGCTTCTCCACATGATACATCGACTATATTCTTTCCATCCAATGCATTTACTGGCTGCAATTCTACAATGTCCTCGTTTATAGTCCCAAGTCCCAATCGTCCATAATCTCGTCTACCGATAGCGTAGCAGATTTTATCGTCTGTTAAAACTAACGTGTGATGCTGCCCTCCTGGAATTTAAAATGTTATGTTAAACTATACTCTTAGCCCTTTAACATTTTGAGAGCCTGTATTCCGTCAAACGTCAGACTAAATGCACTCAGTGTAAAATGGAATAAATGAGTTAGTTTACTTTAACAATAAATTATATAGTTTACATAATTGAGCCGTTCAGTGCACAAATCGATTAACTCCATAAAACAAAAAGTTGAGAAATGCGATGAAACAATGTACATTGTTTTTAAACGGTTTTATTTAACTTGCCCTGTTTGTTTTTTATTTGGGTCAAATCTAGTAATTGAAATTTTACCCCCTTCCTGTTGACCGATTGATCTGAAATTTGGTACACATCTTAAGTTTTAAGCGACAATACAATTATATTCAGAATTATTGTAAATGCAAGATGGCCGCCGCCACAAAATGGCGGATAACATATTTTTTCACAACCCATATTTGTTTCAATCCCCTTAATATTGGTAATGGGTATCAAATGAAAGGGCTTTACAAGTAGAACACAGTGTATGGCGGACCATAGAGTTTAGACAGTCTATACATTAAAACTGAAATCTAGGCATCTAATTATTTTTTAGTCTTTGGAAGGATTATTGAGGAGTTAGACCGCAACAAATTGACAGGAAAGAAACCTAGTAATAATGAGGCACTAAATAGAATGGGAAATATTAAGTAACGAAATAAAAGCGTAACCTGAAATGAGCGGTTGAGTGTTGATACGCGCCCCACCATTTTATTTTTGAATCTGATCAATGCCCTAATTGATGAGGAGAGTGGTGTGATGACTTGTACCTAGGATCTACCTAATTATTTTTTAGCTTTTAGTACATTATCTACATCAATAAAATCGTTTAACGTAAAAATTATTTTTTACCTATTTTATTTAAAATTCCTTTTTTTACAATATAAATTCAAATATATATTGTAGAATGCATAAAAGGTATTGTTGTAGTTTCACTTATACATATTTAGCACAGAACTAATATCAAGATAGAACACAGTTACTGTTAAGTAGTTCAGGACTGTTAAGTAAGTCAGTCGTTCAGAGACAGTCTAAGAGAATAAATGAATTCTACAGCCAGACTGCATATTTTAATTAAAGAAGTCCTCATCAACAGGTATAGCTTTCATTTAAAGCTATATAAAATTAATAAGAAAGAATAGGCAAAAAAAAATCGTCAATAATGTTACAATTTGTATATGTGACTGGTACGAGATCAGGGGCCGGACCGATAAGGCGGTTGCTGTGACGGCGGGGCTGAGCAGGGTCATGGCCAACACTGGTGTTCTCAGACCCTGCAAAAGACGTCTGCTGCTCCGCACCGCCGAGGCTATAATGCTCTATGGAGCAGAAGTCTAGGCCGACGCGATGCGGTGCGAAAAGTACCGCAAGCGCATACTTGGGGTGCAACGCTACACGGCGCTCCGCATCGCGTGCTCCTACCGCACGGTCTCGGAGCCGGCGGCGTTGGTGGTCGCGGGGGTCATCCCAATTGACCTCCTAGCCAGCGAACGGCAGTCCGTCCACCGGGAGAAGTCTGCCCTGCGGGGAAAGAGGCCGCGAGGGTGGCCCGCGCCAGGACCATAGCGTCCTGGCAGGATAGGTGAGATGGGGAGTCGCGGGGCCGGTGGACAACTCGGTTGACCCCTCAGCTGGACACCTGGTTGAACCGTCAGCATGGCGAGGTGGATTACTACCTCACCCAAATGCTGACGGGGTACGGGCATTTCCGGGCCTTCCTTTACCGTATGGGGAAGGTGCCGAGCCCGTGCTGTATGTACTGCGACTCCCCATCGGACTCCACTCTCCACACATTCTTTGAATGTGCTCGTTGGAGGGCGGAGCAGGCTGATCTGGAGGCAGCGCGGCGGTGGGCAGCATAACCCCGGATAACATAGTCGGGGTTGTGCTGCAGGGCGACGATTTCTGGCGGAGGGTCACCTCTTTCGTGAAGGCGATGATCCTTCATCAGAAAGAAGCCGACAACAACAGGAGTTCCTAAGGGAGCCCCTTTTGGCTCTTCTAGAGGGGGAAGCAGACCTAAGCAGTTCCTAAAGGAGCCCGTGTTGGCTGATATCGACCTGCGGGCGGAAGGTGCCTCGTTGGTGGCGGTATTGGTCATTCGACCAAGGATTCCGGCACACGAGTGGCTTCGCTCACCTACGTGCGTAACTGCATTTCCCCACTCCAACAAAAAAAAAAAAAAAAATATGTGACTGGTGGAGTTAATCGATTTGACAAAGTAATAAAGTTAAAACCAGCACCAGTTTAAAACCACTGACAAATTGAAATTGTTTATAATAATTCAAATCTAAATACGATTTAAATTTACCGTTATCATTCAGCGCATTTGAGTTGCATTATAGCAACGATTTACATTAGGGTACGGAGTTAATCAAAATGGCCTCTGAAACAAATTATTTATTATTCAGTGGCCCAAAACAATTTTGTCATTTAATGGTGTTTATCGTTATTATTCAGGAAAGTTATTATAAATATAAAAAGTTATGACTATACCAAGTCCTTTACTGAAATTTAAGATTTTTCACAAAGTGGATCTAATCGATCGATGCACTGAACGGCTCAATTCATTCTGAACGTCTGAAAACGTATAGATCTTTCGAAAACTAATATGTAATATGAATTTCTACGATAATGTTCGTGAAAAAAAAATCTTTAAACCACTGGATTAACGAATTTAGTCCTAAAGACCTTTTTGGTAGCAAATTTAATTCTGAACCAGATGCTGCTGTATTTTTTTTTTTTTTATTAATTGCATGGGAAACTACTCTTTTTGCACTGTTTACAGGTTTGAGTTAAGTTAAAGCTAAATATTCTCTTTGCTACGTACCTGCAATCGTCTTAACATGTTCAAACTTAGTTCGTGTCGGTGAGATCACGAGTTCTGCAGTCTTATTAATTCCAAGTTGTCTGTAGTTGTTTAGTCCGAAACCATAGATTATTGGCTTTTGATATTGCTTTACGAATGTGCTGAAAGCAGATAAATTTTGTTAACTTTACGATGTAAAACAAAATGCAAATAAAGGAAAGGAACTCACCAATAGTTCGTAGCCCAAATCCGATCTACGTTTTTAACGCCCTTAATGGTGACTAATCCAGGCTTAAGTAACTCAGTTTTTCCGCGTCGTGATTCTCCTGAAGCTGTTCTTAAGGAAACCCGACCCAGCTGCCCCTGCTCGGCGCAACCCATTGTGTAAATCAACCCTGTGCAAGTAAGAATTACGAGATGGTCGGTTCCAGAGGCGATATCGCAACAAAGAATACCGGGTAGAACCTCAATGGGCAAGCGCTTGTTACCCTCCAGAGTCAGTCCCATGTTTCCGCGAGAGTCGCGGAACGACCCCCAAGCGAAAACGCGGCCATCTTCTAGCAAGCACGCTGAATGCGAATCGCCTGCAGATATTCTGACCGTTTTACCAGGAAGATTAACCTTTTCGGGAATGAACTCCGAGCCCTCTTTAGAACTGTCGCGTCCTAGAGCTCCTTCATCGTTGCATCCGAAGGAGTAGATATGCCCGTCAAATGTTAGACATAGGCTGTGCATCCCGCCCGCCTGTATATCGACTACTTCTGCAATACTGGCTACAACTGTGGGCCTCTTTCGCTCCATTTCGTCCTCGCCAAGACCAAGCTGTCCCATGTCCCCCTGGCCACAGACGAGCATCCATCCATACCTTTTAGGTAATAAAGGAATCGGTAATTCACAACTTAACCGCTGTCGCTTCCTCGCCAATTCCACAGTTTTCATCACTCGCTTCGACATTTTTTATTTATTTTCTTTTGTTTTATCGAAAAAAATGAATGCGGTTTTGTGCGTTAGATTATCTTCAAACAGACCGTCTTGAAATTTCAGAAAAGTTTATACTTACAAAAGATTTATAAAATAAATAAGTGGATTTACCTGTATATAAATAAAAATAGTAAATTTAACACTTGAACGCGGAGTTCTACTCTTGTTAGTAATCAACTTTATTAAACGCACGCTTGGACGCTAAGCAAAAATATCCTCCCGCCTATTTTCACGATGTCACATGTAAGACAAGACAACTTCTAATACCGTTACCAGTGGCAGTGATGAGAGGATCTAAAAAATTCCCCTCTGTTTTCACCATTTTCATCCAAGTCCAAGTTTATATAGAAGAAGGGATTTTTTATGGATGAAATCTTAAACGGACTTGACAGATTCAAATTTCAAAATTTTTATTTTTTTAAAATGGAATGTGTTCAAACAAAACAAAAAGATATCTTTACCAAACTTCGTTATATATTATTTGATTCTTGAAGTATGCAAAACAATTTTTTTGTTCGTTTTAATGGCTGCTTCAATTTAAAAAAAACAGCAAAAATTCAGAGTGGAAGTGATTGCGGCTCACTAGAACGTCCGAAAGATCGGTCGAGTGGTTTTTTTTAATTGCTTCCACGGTTTTAAAAATGGTGGTACGAGAAAATCGCATTTAAATTTTTTCTTGACCATTTTCTTGAGAAAAAACGGGTAAGGTTTTTAATCTCTAATGCCTGCTCTATAGGGGGATGCGAGACTAGGCATGCTTACGTCGGGTGCGGAACTAGTTTGAAGGTGAGGTGACGCTTTGCGTCTATTACAAATGTAATAGAACTGTCAATCACTAACACAAATATGTATATCTTATATCTTTATTGAATTCCGCACTCACACCTAAAGCTTTTGTGTACGTCTTATCACACTTTACGTTCATGTTCTAATATATTTAAAGAAGTGCGATAAAACTTGGGTTAATAGTGTGAGCGAGAGGGAACGAAAAGTACACCATTTTGAAATACGCAATTTGTATAGGACGAGTAGCCCATTTCTATATGTTTATATATATGGTTTTGTTTCATTTCATATCTCCATTAATTGGGAAATACTACCTTTAACTTTACTATAATGCCGGTTCTCCAATTGGGAACCAACCAACTACGAACCAACCAAAATCGCTCCATCGCTTTCCATTTTCATATTGGTCTCATCTTCTCTCTCGCTCGTGTTTTGGTCAACCTGGCTAACATTTTAAATGTGTGCGTTTAACCAAAAGTAATAGTCACACATTCAGAAACGATTTTGTACTAGAACAGTGACAGCTTCACAGCTGTCTTACCGGTTGTCAAAAAACCATTGCACTTAATTATAACATAAAGCACTTGTAAAATTGTGTGCGGTAATTCCAGCACAGCACTATAAGTTATATTGAGCAGTTCCTCCGCTCCAAAGTGGTAAAAACTCCTCCAGATCAAACATTTGCCCGAGAATGTTTTGACAGCAGGCAGGCACAACTACAGGCAAGGGCTTATACTTTACACGGGATTCAGCATTTTCGTTGGTTGGTTCCCAATTGGAGAACGGGCATAAGAAGTATTAAAACATATTTCCATCAATTTTTAACATATGCATGCACAAAATTTGAACTTAATCGAGTTCTGGGAAATGGTATAAGGAATCTTTTTAAAATATATTACAAAATAAATGGTATAAACTAAAACTAACTAAATTTAAATAAATAATATAAACTCCCAATTTTAAGATAGGATGAACGATCTAAATCATTTTTGTCTTTATATAAAAATTTTTAAATTCTTCTAATCACAAGAATTTCCTTACATATAAGAAAAAATCCAATTGATCCAACTGCATGCAACTTCGCTTCTGTGTGTCAGATTGTTGTTAGCTTTGTAGCATTTGAATAGTTTACAGCTGAAGAATTCTCGTGAAAGTGGAGAAGTGCAATTCAAATAAGATAAAAAATCCCGTATACCGGGAGCAAATCAATTTCCCTAGTTTTGAAATAATCCAACTTTGGAAATGGTCGCGACTGCTGGGACGAGATGTTGAGTGATTGTTCGCAGCTGAGTGTAATCGGTCGTTTGTTTTGATGTTTGCAAAATTCACCCTCGGCCACTAATTCAATAAAATAATCTGAAGTGGTGTTTAATGCCGGGCTCGTTTTTCCAACAATGGAGAACCCTTTAGAAGAGGGACGAGGATTCCGGCAGAGAAAGAAGCAGGGTGATCCGGTGTGTTGTCCTGTCTGCGGAGTGACCATTAGATCTAGTGAAATTGAACAGCATTATGACTTGGAGGTTGACCGCCTCATTAAGCTCCAGCTCAACCAAAAGGTGAAGAAGTCTCTCAGCAATGGGAATTCGTACCATGAGCCCCTACCAGGGTGTTCCTCCAACGGAGATGACTCCAGTGGATGTCCCTGGGTTACATTCCAAAAAGTCCGCAACAATCGGCACTCGCGGCTAAGGGTATGGTTAAAATTCACTTCAATTCCTATTAGTTAAATATATATAATTTTTTTTTTGTATGCTCCGAGACCTCAGCACGAGTTCGATTTCCATAGTAGCTAGATTTTAAAAGAGGAAAATTCTTCAGTTAATAACACAAAATTTTTATTGATTTTCTTGTTTTTAACGCGGCAAAAGCTTCAATCAAACCAGACTATTTCAAATCTAGACACAGCGGGAATTAGACTGTCCCCGAAGCCCATCTTATTTTAAGTCAGGTTAAAACAGTAATTAGTGAATATTAATTTCTAAGCTTCTTTTGGTCTAAATCACTAACGCTAGTTTACTGTCTACATTACAAACATCGATTTTTAATAATTAAGGAAGTAATTAACTCGAAGAGCAGTAAGTTATTGGTGTTAATAAGGATATGAATTTTCATTTTGATTCATGTTAATCGAGGAGGAAGATTAAATCGAGATATCTTTCAAACCTAGAGAGAAATGTTTACAATAAATGTTAATTGTACATTTTTAATATCAAAACGACATGGTCACTATCATAAAAACCATGTCAGCGACGATGGGACATCTTATAGATATTAAAGGCTCAATAATAATTTTTATTTTCAATCCATACATGTTCTTATACAGGGTGTTTTGCTAAGGTCTGAACAGGGGTATGCCAATCGATTCCAAATGGTCTCCTGATCAACGTTTGTTCGGACACCCCCCCTTCCCCCCCTAAAATCGGTCCTTCCCCATCAAAATCGCGATTGAAAATTTGGAGGAGGTTAACCTAGAAAATGCATTACAAGTTCTTTCAGAGACATCCTAGGATACTGGTTGATAACGCATTAGAAAGCTAAGCCTTCAAGCTTTCCAACGATACCACCCACGACCCGATCCGCCCACAAACAAGCGGGAGAGACCGCGTCAAACTTCGAAAATGGTAATTTCAAACCCCAAAATTTGGCCTTAACCCTTCATTTCGCCGATTTCTTGCATGGGAAGATCGAAACTTTTTTTGAGAAAAAGCTTCCCTGTCATGTGGCCTTTCTCAAGAAAAAAACCGCACTCGAATCCGACAGCGCGTTCCGAAGTTATTCGTGTTATAATAATTAATGCAACAACAAAATCCACTATCCGCAATGAAATCCAATTGGAATGTGACGTCACTTTCGTCACGAATCCGACAGTGCGTTCCGAAGTTATTCGTGTTATAATAATTAATACAACAACAAAATCCACTATCCGCAATGAAGTCCAATTGGAAAGTGACGTCACATGCCATTCAAGGCTCACCTTTCTAATGCGTTATCAACCAGTATCCTAGGATGTCTCTGAAAGAACTTATAATGCATTTTCTATGCTGACCTCCTCCAAATTTTCAATCGCGATTTTAGGGGGGAAGGACCGATTTTGAGGGGGGGGGGGTCCGAACAAACGTTGATCAGGAGACCATTTAGAATCGATTGCCATACCCCTGTTCAAACCTTAGCAAAACACCCTGTAAAATATACGAATTAATTCTTTAAAATCCATGCTTAAATCAGGCGCTGGGTAAATTAACAGTATACGAAGTTTTCTTGTTTCCTTGATAAGATCAAAAATTTGCTGACTTTACATTCCGTTTAAATAAACAATTTTGCGGCGAAAACAATAAATACGAAGCAGTTCGCCTGAATATAAACAAATAGCAATACCGACACGTTAGCCACTGATATCGAATATCGAAGTTATTTAGAAATTCAATATTCATTATCACCGATAAATCTGAGGTGCTTATCTTTTACACCGGGACTGGGGTAATTTTACATGGTTCGTGACCGTCTTTTTAATCGCTGTTTAAACAAATAATTGTTATCGATAGCTGGTAGGTGTTCAAAGTTTAAATCCACTTTTTCTAAGAAAAACTCATTTGTTTTCACAGATTGTAGTGTTTAGGTTGTGTATTTATAGAATTAATATTTTTTTATTTCATAGATTAAAACGCGGAAGAGGAAAACTGATGATCAGCCAATTTGCCCAATATGCAATGAAAGGCCTAACGAGGACATAAACATACACGTTGAGTTTTGTCTTAAGAAAAGTGAAAACACCGACAAAGTGAATGGGGCCGGAAGCGACGATGATGAGAGCATCGACATCGAAGGGGAATCCTTTGATGAATACGAATGGGCGGGTCAAAAACGCATTCGGACTTCGAGTTTGTTGGAGGGCGGTTACTCAGCGGCTGGACTTGGAACATCGCTTAGTAACTGCAGCAACGAGGAAGAAGACGAGGATCTCAATGTGGACGGAGATGACACGCAGATATACGGTCCTGCACAGTACACCGAAAGGGACGTTATAGTACCACTGAGCAGCGAATGCGAGAACGAAGGAAATGCAAATTTCTACTTGAGAAAGTTGGTCAGTGGTCAGGATGTTTCTTCGATGTCGACACACATGTTCGCCGGCAGCTCGAGTAGTTCAAGTAATCACACAAACATCGAAGAAGCTTTAAACGATGTAAAAAATAATGAAATTTGCTCGAATCCACCGATCTTGAGTATTTCCGATAGTTTTAAAGGTCAGGAGAGCGATAATTCAGGACAAATAGTAGAATCCCTTAAAGTTAAAATTCGCGAGTGTGAAAATCAAATTAGTAACAAAATTAAATGTCTTATCTGCTTGGACGAATTCCGAAATCCTGCCGTATCTATTTGTTGTTGGCACGTTCACTGCGAAGAGTGCTGGCTTAGAACTCTGGGAGCGAGAAAACTTTGCCCTCAATGCAACATGATCACATCACCAACTGACTTGAGACGGATTTACATGTGATTAATTTCTGTTCTCTAGATCACCTAACAGCTGCGATAGAGCGCCAGACTGTTGGTTTTACAATTAGCGTAACTTATCCTAGAGGTATCCTACACCATTAGTACTAAGAACCCGTATTGTAAGCACATAACATTTATTCTTTTATGGAGCTTTTAAGGTGTTTTTACCTTATATGAATACTAATACAAGTTCTCTCCATTAATCACTTTTGTTAGAATGACTTCTGTGAAGTACTTTTAATACTTTTCTATAGCATAGAGAAGTAATCTCAGATTTTATAAATATTAAAGTATTTTATTTGAAAAAAATTGTTTAATTCTAAAATTTATTAGGGATTATTCTGTCTGTTCCTCGGTTTTATTTTAGGTTGTAAAAGGTATAAAAAATCGTTCTCCGCAAATATTTAGTATACTTTATTGATTTATATAAAAGTAACTGCATTCTTATCTATACTTTAAAACTGCAGCGAATCGTGTCTGTGCATGAAATATTTTTGTACAATGTAAAACTGAAATGTATCGAGGAAGATGTGGAACACATAATGCATATCAAAAAATTATTTTTAAGCATGGAAGGTCTCATTAAGCTCTGAAAATTGTTGACCAATTGCACGAACTGAATCTTTAAAAAAAGATATGTTAATAGTTGAATGAATTCAATGCAAACGAACCTTCTATAGCCTCCTTTAGTTTTGGTTCTGGACTATCAAAATGTAGCTGAAGAACTGATAGAATGTTTTCTACAAGTTTCTTTACATCTTCTTGATGCTTATTTTGTGAATCATTTAACTGCAGCTTACCAAGAACAATTGCAGCCCATTTTCTGACCTCACAGCTAGGATCATCTAAGCGTTGCAAAACAACTTAAAATACACAAAATGAATATAAAAGAAAAGGGTGTTAAATAGATAAAGTACCATTAACTATTTGCTTGTAGTCTTCAAATTTCAATGCCGGAAAACAATATAAGGCCCGCAGTGTATAAACTCTTGTAGAAACAGAATTGTCTTGAATAAGACTAGGAAAGTATTTAAGATTTTCCAGTAGAATAACGTGCCCCTTAAATAATTTTGAACGTTGTTTTACAATAATTTTATTATACTTTGCAAAAATCCAAATTTACCTTCGAGGCGCCTTCAGATATAGCACACAAGGTTGCAGTTGCTAAAGATCTCAACGATTCTGCCGTACATCCAGCTTTCCACTCCAAATGTTCAAAGACTGCATCATTAAAGAATGTTTGTAATAAATCTATACTTTTTTCACCGGACAAGCCAATTGTTTTGTCCCAGGACAACATTGCAAGAGAAATAGCGCTCATTATCTTAATTTTTGCTTCATTGGTACCATGTGTCCAGACGAATTTTATGCATCTTTTATATTCGTCCATGGCGTTGTGTCTAAAGCCGCAACCGCGAATAACTCCATCGAGGATTTCAATTAACACACATGAATCATTAATTTCAAAATCGAGATCTAGCGAACGCAACACGGATGCGAGGTAGTTCTGATGTAAATCTTCAATTTCCCTTTCTCTCGCGAGCTGTGCTAGCAGATCTTTGCTCCACTTGAGGACGTTAGGATTTGTATTTTCGTTGCAAAGGGACATTACTTTTACAGCAACGATGTACAAGTTTTCCTCTACTGTTTTGTAGTCGGACAGAGACATATCCTCTATTTGAGCTTCTAAAGAATTATTCCCATAATATTTACTACATAAAACCATTGCTAGTTTTATTAAATGAATCTGAAAGTCTTCCTGGAAAAACAAGGATTCTTTAAGATATCTTTCAAAAACGAAGAGTTAAACCATACATCTAAACTGTGTGTAAATGGTGCTTTACTCAAAAGTGCGGCCAAGCTGTTTATATCCTTAGAATTACATTTTGTCGTCGTGGAATAAATTGCGTAGAAACATTTCAGGTACCCTAAGTTTGGATGATTTTCAAGCATTTCGTATGCGTGTGGGAACCAATCTTCATAACAGAGAAGGCATCCCAGTAGATTACCTACCTCTAAAGCCTATAACATTACGAATTTTAAAAAAAATTTTTTTTGTATTTTATAAATGTACCCCACCTTTGTAGCAACATCAGGTTCTGGGTCCCTGCAAGCCCGAGCCAATTCAGAAATAATCTCCATGAATTTAGGAGTAAGTGTAATTTCAGTATGAAGAGCAAATTGCCAAAGCAACTTTAAAGAGTGAAGTCTTACATCCTGTTTCCAATCAGAAGTTTCCCGCATTATCAACTTAACAACACGAAGGCATCTTTGTACCAAAGCTCGACAACCTATTGATGGACGTCGCACATACTTTGGATAATTTTCAGGAATATTATCAACTATTTCAACCCTATTAAGTTCAGCTTCATTCTCCTCGTAGTATAGTTGTCCACATTTAAGCCATAATATTTCTATTTCCTCTTGGACTTCTTTAGATTCATCATTTAAACTAGAAGAGGTAAAAGAGAAGCTTAAGAAAAAATTCGACGAGTGAAATTAAATAAAAAAATATAATAATAATATCCTGTTTAGAAATATATAAAGAAGGGGAACAATTTGAACTTCCGACTTCCGGTCTAAAGGATTACAAAATACATACAGTGACTACCACGAAAAACTGTACAACCCTAAAAAATACCTTTGCCTTAAGTTTAGAAATAGTAAAAAGGAAAGAACGATTTATTTGACCCAGAAGGAGGGTAATGTTTTTCGCGCGTATGTATGTATGTTTGTATGTCCGTTTCATTGTGACCTCCTGTAGCCTAAACGGCTTGACCGATTTTGAAGAGTGAGGTGTCATTAGATTCGTCTCAATTGGAGGAGTGACATAGGGCACAATATTTAAATATGGGGTCCGCAAAAAAAAATTGAGGGGGAATAAAAAAATTTTTTTTTTATTATAAAAATATAGGAATCAAATGAAAGCTAATAAGTAGCCAATTCCAAATATATGTATATTATAACACTTTTATGCTACCATATTGACAGGAACTTCAAAATCTTTAGTTCCTTTTTACAGACAGTCGGGTATTTTGGTTTTTTAAATTAACTTTTCTTGTTCTAAATATACTTTCTATATTGTCTAGTATCTAAATACAAAATAATTGTATGGAGGAAAAAAGGAGAAGCATACTTGCCGAAAAACACCCAAAAAACTGTGAAGCATGGTGGCTGCTCGGTAATGATATGGGATTGTGTTTCAGCTTCTGGTGTTGGGGATCATCTGCATTTCATCGAGGGCATCATAGACAAGTACCTACAAATACCTTAATATATTACGAAGCCATCTGTGGTCGTGTTGAAAAGTTAGGGATTTTTAAAAATTTTATCTTTTACCAGTATAATGACCCTAAACACACTGCCGTAATAGTAAGGGAATGGCTCCTTTATAATTGCAGAGTGGCAGAAAATAGAGCCATCCTATAGCCAAAAGCTTGTGAAGTCAATGCCACGACGATTGCAAGCCATTGAAGCACAGAAAGGGTACGCCACAAAATATTGAATTGTATGTTCGATTTTTCGTGTGAGCTCTTTTTTGTACTTGGTAGAATTTTGTTTTTAAGTTATATTCATATGAAGAGAATTTTTATTTTGTATTTAGATATTAGACAATATAGAGTACATTTAGAAAAAATAAATCGTTTTTTCCTTTTTAGTATTTCTGAACTTAAGGGGCAAAGGTATCTTTTAAGGTTGTCCGGTTTTTCGTGGTAGTGACTATAGAAATACACATAGGGAATGTCGCAAAATTAGTTATTGTAGTAATTAAAATTTCATCTTACCAGCAGAGAACAAGAGGTATTAGCTTTTCGAAAAACGAGTACCGATCCTTGAGTTCGAGCATAAGTCTGCAACCAAATCGTCCGCATTCTCTTCGTACAGCGGGAACTGGGTCCATGAGGATGGGTGAAACCTCGGTAATGATCCTGGAAATTAAGTCGCTGTTGGAGGTAATGTGCAAGGCCACAACACCGAGTGTCTCTATGCCGGCGACTCTATTCGGGAAATGTTTGTGATGAATTACAGAAAAAAGCGGCGCACTGAACACCTCCGCCCGGTAATGAAAGCTGGGAGACTTTTCGGCGAGCACTTTTATGCAAGTGCACGCTTCCTTCTGCACCCTTGGATATGGGTCCAAAAGTCGCTTCCTCAGAACGTCTACGATGTCATTGTAGGGCTTCAAAAGGGGATCCTTTTCGGCTGTTGGATCACCAAATTTGTTTATTAGCTGCACCAACTGGGACACCATGAGAAGCCTCAGTTCCTCGCTTTCCTCGACGAGCTCCACCTGGCCAATTCGCTTGGCGATCGTGGAGACGACATAGTGCATATAGTAATCGTTGCTGGGCAATTTCTTCATACATTCTTCAACCACTAAACATGCCATCTCCCTGCAGCTTTCGAATTTGTCCGAATAGCATTTTAAAATGTGAAGGTAACACTTTTCGTAGACCCGTATAATTTCATCCGTGTTATTCTGCGGCGACTCACAGAAGCGTTGAACTTGTCTTAGGGCAGAAATTCGATCTGATTTGTTGTTACTTTCCAAAGATTTGCAAATATCCTCAGTTACGAGATCCATCTTATCCATTTTTTATATAAATTATTTTGTTTATTTTGGTAAACATTTTAAATCCATGTGCTATGGCTCTTCTTCTTCTCTTAGCAGTGCCGCAGCAACTATATGCAACGTTTGTAGACGGGGGTGAGACATTTAAAAAATCCGTTTTCAAACCCTGCTGTAATTCTGTTCTTGGGGGGAAAACCCCCCTCCAAAGATAAAAAATGAGCCGTTTTCGGGTCGATTTATGACCTATGATTTCCCGTCAAGTTAATTATTTTTCGGATTTAAGAACGTAAGCTCTTTAAGGAAGGGACTTTAAGGGATTTTGTGCCTAACCCGAAATCAGTGATTGTTTTTTTAAGCTGAATATGAACTCAAAGAATGGTCGGTACGTTTCCCAAGCTCTCAAATCTTCGCCTACATTTGTTCCATTTTTACAATATTTTTTTTCTCATTTATTTTGAAATATCAACTTTAAGTTGAAATTTCTCCTGTTGCCCTGAAGTAACATTCTGAAAAGTGGAAAAACGTACTAAAACCTATCCAGATCATTAAAAAGTAAGAAGTAATCCAGGTAAAACATAAAATAAACGGAAAAGTATTTATTTTTCTTAATGCGTTAATTTTGATCCTTAATGCTCTAATTTTGATAATTAGCTTCATTTAATTTCGCTTTATCACAACCACAACATTAATTTTAAATTCGATATGTTATTTGTTTTATACGCAATAAAATATTTGTGTAATATTCGGAAAACAAATCATGTTCAAGATTCTGATTTTATTTGCTGAAAAATTCCGCTTCAACGTAATCCGTCCGTATTTCTGTAGATATTTGTACATATGTACATATATGAAATACATACAACGAAGTTTGTGGACACGAAAAAGGCCGTATTTCTTAATCGATTTTGACCAAACTTCACCTATCCCGCCAATATCTTGACTACGTAAGTTCAAAAATGGGAGGGCCGGTCAAGGGGCTATATAAATTATATAAAGACAATTTGAATCCGATATCCTTCGTATTTCTTAACCGCTATTGATCAAACTTAGTGTAATGGATTTAGCGTACGCATTGATTGGCTTGATATCTAGGTCATATCAATTGCGGAGTTTGAAGAAGGGGGAGGGGGAGTTTCACTTCGCTATATATTTTAATTTATTTCCATATAGATCCATATTTCTTAATTAAAGTTGGCTAACATTATTCTCCAAGGCATTTTAGCTGTGTTCGTAAATGGGGTGTATCGGTCAAGGGGTGGAAAATTACCGCATTACATTCGTTTATGTAAAAATTATTTTAACCACTTTGAAATCTACCTCTTCTTTCTGGTTGCCGCCGAAAGGTATTTCTTAATCAATGTCATATCAATAAGGACTCCAGAAATTCGGATGAGTAGGTTTCAAGATTACAGATTATTATTTTCTAAACTTATTACGATATTCATAAAAATGTATGGCTTGCAAAACGAAAAAAGAAAATTCGAAATACAATCGAGATTGCAATCACAATGATCTGCAGACGCGTAATCCATTTCCTGCCGATTCGAGTATGCTTCGGGCACATGAATTTTTTGTAAGCGAGCACAGCTAACCAAATTTTTAAGATCCAGCCTAAAGGCACAAACTTTCATGTTCAATTTGTTTGCGGAAAATGTATTTTTAACACAAAGTTTATGTACATATATGTAGCAATGCTTTCACTGAAGTATTACATTTTTCATTATAATTGAATTGAATTTATTTTTTCTTGCAAAATATTTACTTTAATTTTGCTATAGGAGCCAAATTGACCTATTGCAGTTAAAATAAGTATGTATATAATAAACCGTGAAGCCATGAAATAGACTAGGGCGAGTTATTTACGTTCTTTGGTCAGCGAACGAATTAGACAAAATAATTGAAGTTGATGTAAAAATACACGGTTTGTTATTTCATGATTTATATTCAGTAAGAGCCAATAAGCTGCTCAGACCAACGGAAAATAATTTGTAGTATAACGTCCGACCTATAACATTAGCACCAACAAATTTAACTATTTAAAAAAATTAAAATAAAGTAGTTCATGGTTTGGAACCCGCTTTACTAGCAAGGGTTTTCTTTGTTGGAATGAACTAGTCCCAAATAGAATCCAACACACACTGGGGTTGCCAATTTTTTAAAAACTAAGGCATTAATTCAGGAAGCAACACAGGCAAAACGATTCATTACCTTTGGCATGCAGTGCACATTGATTTAGTTTTAAAACCGCTTGAAAAAACTACGCTTAATGAGCTTAAGACGAAGCCCCACAACCCAAATTTACGTCAGTGCTCATTTCCCACTTGTTGTGCTAGCACGAAAAATAAGAGATGGATCAGGGTAACTTGAAAGATTCTCAGTAATAAATTGAATAGAAAACAAAATATCAGATTCTAGATTCAGTGATAACTGGTGCAGTTAAGTGCGGTGGATATCGCTATCCGGATGGCACAAGGTACATCGGTGACTGGAATCATAAGGGACAAAAACATGGACTCGGGCATTTATTGCTCCCAGATGGAACTCGATATGATGGGGCCTTTGCGAATGGGATTTGTTCAGGACTTGGCTGTATTTGGTTCCCGGATGGAGCAAAGTTTGAAAATATAGTTTTTTTTTTTTTTATATAAAATTAGTTACATTTTGATATCGAATGCAGGTACGAAGGTGAATTTATGCAAGGTTGGTTTCATGGTCATGGTATATTTTGGCGAGCGGATGGAATGAAATATGAGGGAGAGTTCAGGGGTGGCAGAGTATGGGGGCTCGGGTTAATAACATACGCTGATATGACCCATGGATTTCCGAGAAATGAAGGTTTCTTTCAAGACTGCAGACTGGTGCGGAAAAGACGATGCCCAGAGGTAGTGCAACGCGCTCAAAAGGTCGCTTTAATGGCTAGGGCGCAGTGCGATCACCCCTACTAACAAAATTACTTAGAGGTAACTATGATGTTACATATAAATTGTTTTATTTTGTGAAATTAAACATCTGATTTACCAACTAAAAACCATGTATTCCTTACTGTAACTGCTACACGGCGCACCAATCTTTTTTTATCATCAATTGCAGGAGTTAAACCCAGGACCACATCTGTTTTGTAGGGCACTAGTAGATATGATTGGTACTTGGCCAGGATCTCCAGACATTCAAGTGAAAGAATTCGTATTTGCTTTAATATTATAGGAATTTGTTATTAATAAGATTATTATGTTAATTTTTTAATCAATATTACCATTGAATTCTTGTACGTTGAAAGTTTAATAAAGTGCTTCAGCAGGTGTCCTATGTGATTGTGGAAGAACTCATCTTTAGCGCTTAAAAATGTGTTTAGGACTTGAAGTGATATCATAATCGCCACTTGGTTTTCTGATTCCAAGCATTTGAATAAAATAGGAGATATCTGAAATGTAAATCTTATTTAGAACAATTCTAAAATAAAGTCTCAATCAAACAGGAGAAAAGAGAATGAATGTATTTGGAGCAGTGATAATTTTAGTAGAAAAATAACTTAAAGTTGATGAACTCTCCAACCCATTCTAATGATCAGTTTTAAAGTGGAAAAGTTCAAGAATTTCTTTAATTTTGTTATTCCATTTTAAACAAAGTACGTATATTAATTCATTCATTCATTTCATTTCATATTATTTATTCCCATAGTACATAAGAATATAGTTCTTTTGTGTACAATTGAATGTGGTGGATATTCCCAGGACTAAAAGAAAAAATTGAGCGAATTTTCAAAATTTAAAACTCGACTTAGTAGAGAAATCGAATTTTTCCTTGATATTTTTACATACATATATGTATATACAGTACTGAAAAAATTTTTAGGACCGCTTCAATGTTTCGGGAACCTTCAGTTTTTTAAAGCATACTTTCTCAAGGTTCTCCAGAGGAGGGAATCGATTCAGGGCTAAGTTTAAATCTCAAAGTATCCTTTTCCATTAATTTTCCTCCTCTGTCTAACTTAAAACAGGCATGATTCGGAAAACTAAAGGTTCCCGAAAAATTGGAGAGGTTCTAAAAATATTCACAGTACTGTATTTTATTTGATATGTAAGGTACATAATATTTTACCTCTAAAACTAATTAAATAACAATTTTCACTGAATCTCAAATATTTTGCATCTCTTTTCTCTAAATATGTATCTTAAAAATCAAGCAAATAGAATTAATAAAAAACAAAACAAAATCGTGCAACTTCTTCTCTAAGCATGCATTTGAGAATTCAGTTTGTGCGGATGTCTGATTGAAACTTAAGAGCATTGCTGAATTGCGAGGTCGGTAGAAACTCAATTTGGCAAATTTAAGTAACTTTGATGTTTTTGTTTGACTGTTTCTTAGGTTAAAGCACTACTTACTTTATTTAGATTCATTTTCAAGATTTGATGGGGTGTTGCTTGCAGGACGTAAATAAAGGCATTTACGTGTGGATCGGAAAACGATTTTAATTTTCCATTTAGTTCTCTTAGTACAATGCTAAAAAACTTTTGTTTGTAAAGTGGTTTAACTACAGGCAGGTACACTTCTGTTGCATCAGTAGAAATAATCTGGAATGCTGTCACTGCTGCTTGGGAGAATTTTGGTTGGTCTAGTAAGTGTATTATCTGGAATTTAGATGAGTAACAATGTATATACATATAATAATTGGAAAAATTGGCTTAAAATCGTCCTTATTAGTCGAAATGATGCAAAGCAGTTCTATTAATCGACATTAAAGATTAAATTCTGTAGTTCCTAATTTCAGAATTCAAAAATTTATATTATTATCATATCAAAGATATATGAAGAAAATTTAAAGTTGTAGTGAGCTTCCCGAATATTTATGAATCACCCTGTACGTAGAAGCAAAAAACTGGACTTTTAGCTCTTGGACTGAACATGGTTTGTTTATTCGTTTCGTATATCCATCAGGCATTTTTAATGGTAAAAATTAATTAAATATGTTAAACCTAGAAAAAACCGAGCTCACGTTTCCGAAAGTACAAGATGTTCGACGATATGTTCGAAGAATTGTTTTTGTTAGGATAAGAATCTATAGAGGAAACAAATATATTTACGGATGAATAGCTTCTAAAAGGTAAGAACCAGTTTTTGCTTCCTAATTTGCAGCTTAGAAAAAATTCAGCAATTGTCACTATTAAAAGGTACATTTTAAATTCTGGAAAAATGTTGAGAAAAGCTCCTTAATTTTTTCATATATATAAATAAATAAATAAATAAAATTAAACTTACCACTCTGATAATATCTTCGATGCTAGGATAACCACGCATAATTAAGGCCTTGCTCAACCAAGCTAAAGTTTCAACTGCGCTAACATCCTCAGAATTAATTTTGTCCTTTAGAGTTTGTGTAAAATTTTGCAATAAGCTCTCGTTTTTGGTTTCATTAGCTGCTTTGTTAATTAAGCTGCAGAGAAGGTGATGTGCAGCTTGACGAGATAATCCTCCTTGATCGATGTTTAGCCAATTTGAAAAATCGTGCAATATCGCTTTTAGGTGCTTATCCAAATTAATGTCTGCATTCGCCCATCCTAAAATTCCATTAGCTAAGTACAAGTCCACAAGTGTTAAGTTTAAGTCGCCTAGGTGTTGGTAGATGACCCTAATTTGATCCTCTTTGCTTGTTGATCGTACGAACAAGCTTAAAATTGAACAGATATTGTTCAACATGTCAGGGGAAAATATTCCTGATCTAGAACACGAAATTATTTCCTCAACGATTTTATATGCTTCATTTAATTTCGCAACGATCCCGGTCTTGAGCTCTTTCAGTAGAAAAGTTTGAAGCGATTGAAGAGCTAATTTTTGGGTTTCAGAATTGCTAGGATCAAAAATGCAGTCTTTGTATAAGCGGCAAATAATTGGTTCAAAATAACTTGTTTCAATAAGTATCGAAACATTATCCAAAACTTTCTTTTTTAGTTCCGGTGAAAACTGTTTAAAGTCCATAAGAAGTATGCTTATACATTTTTCATTAAGCTCTTCTGGATATTGTGTGCTGATTGCTTTTAAAAAAGGCTTGAACTTATTACTACTTGGATTTACAATGGTTTTCTGCAGATAATCATATAAGGCCATCCTCCTTTCAGCAGTTAAAATGTCAATTATTTCGAGCGCGCATTCAAATATCTTTCTAATACATTCTTCGTCCAATTTTTCGTTGGTCAAACAGTTTATCGTTGCTTGTTGAACGCGCTCTTGTAAATTTGAATCCATTTGTTTTACAACGTTTTGTTTGTTATATAGTTTTAAAATATCCGCGACAGCAGAAAATCTTTTTAAAAATTCGTCTGCATCGCCTTCTGTGGATTCAGCATTCACAAGAAGACACTGAAGGATTGCATCACCGTAAAACAGAGCATCTGTGGCTACGCAAATGAGGGCAATTGTAACGGCAGGCTTAAACATTTTGTGGTGTGCATCACTCAAATGCGCTATAATTGTAGAAAGTATTGTATAGAAAGTAGTGCTTTTCCTAATTTCTGTGCTGCCCTTAGTGTTGATCAATATTTCTGCTAAAGATTTCAGTCCAGCTGAAACAACTTCGGGGTCATCACAGCCAGGGAAGACAATTAACTTCATAGACTGCCAGATTTTCTCAAAATGCGGGGCAAAAAGTTCTTCTGGAAATTTGGAGCACCTCGCCTAAACAATAATATTTATAAATTACATTTCTGTTTCACTTACCAATTTAGAAAGTTTTTAGCAGACGAAATCAAATTAAATAACTTATTTTATCCAGGTTTTTCCGAAAATTTTCAAATTCCCTATTACTATCAAAATGAGAAATCATTTTTTTTTTGCGATGATTTAATTTTAAAGGAAACATTCCATTTCCAGCTACATATGTATGTAGGTATATTCTCCGGCCTATGTATAAAGTTATTCCAAACATTAAATCTATTCGCATCATCGTGTTACTTGCGAATTTTTAGAAAATATTTTCCTTGTAATCTTTACTTCTACATAGATAAGGAAAATATCAAAAACTAATTCTGCATTTAATCCAAAATTATCTAAAATATATTTTTAATACATATTACATTGTATATATAAATCGAAAAATATAGATCAACTACTCGTATTTACTTGTCTCGGTTTCGGTTCATCCCATTTAAGTAAATATGTTCTAATATATAAAAATTGAGATTTTGTATAGCTGCTACCCCAGGTGGAAGACGTTAATGCTTTAAATACTATTCGTACGTTTGCTGTAAGACAATTTAATCTGAACTTACAATTTCTTGGAAGCAATCATTCATATCATATAGGTTACAGAATATTAAACTTAACTAAGGTATAATTCATACGTACCAGCAAATCCAAAGAATCTAGCTTCGCCAATTTAAGATCAGTGTCCAATTTCTCAAGTGCTAGGGTTACTGCAAACTCTGTGAAATCAGAGGATGCAACAAGGCAATCGGCTAGCATATTTGCTAGAATTTCGCGTGAAACAGCGCTTTCGTTCCTCGATGGCTGAAAATCAATTGGAAAATAGCAGGCGAAGACTTCAAACATTTCTTCAGCCAGATGTTGTAGTGGGAACTGCTGCATAAAAATTGGCATATAGCTGAACAAGAATTTAAGATTTCGGGGGTCTCTTTCCCCATCAATTGCGCTTATTACACCGTACACGAAATCCACGCCCATGCATTTTAATTCTGCAAACATAAAATTGTAGAGTAAATACGCAAGTTTGCATTCATTTAAGAAAATGTAATGATAGTATTTAGAAAACTTTTAAATAAGATTTATTAACATGAGAGGGAACTAATTTTCCCCAAGGAAATAAGCTGGTGCTTAAAACTTACACGATTTGGACCAGGGTAAGAAAACAGTTAGCAGAGTTGGCTTCTAGCTAAACTAAGTATAATTTCGGACAGTATATCAAACGAGAGTTTATATAAAATTAAAACGGAATAACGAAGCTTTCCTTTGCTTTATAAATTTCCAGTTCTACATAGTTAATTAAAAGATAAAATCAGGCAAATTGTATTGGTTATGATAGAAACAAAGTCGAAATAAAAATTAATATATATGGAATTATGGAACTTATATTCATTTTTGGACTTTCTAGATTGTCGTTTCGGAATTTCGTTCTTTTTGGATTTTGTGCATTTTATAACTTCTTATGGATTATGCTTGTCTTTCAGGGAAAATATACCATTTTAGGATATAAAAGAATGTGGTCGCGAGCTTGTGAATTTTTCGTATGCATAAAGTGTTTATTATATAATGGTGCCTTTTGAAAGATTTTATTTTGTATCTTACAAATGTACCCTTTGTTTACTTTCCATAAACGTGGAAAATGACTATCCTTAATAATAAATTTTGCCATGCACACATTTCGTAGCTCATCGCCCATTTTCACAAGTTTTGCTCTAATAAAGTGATGGTTAATAGTTCAGGATTAAGGGTCAGCTTCATGTACATTCTTTTTTGATGAGATAATATAAAAGTGAACTATTCAGTTCATTTAAAAGCCCTTAAAATAAGATGAATTGGACGAAAACTGGTGGATGTTGTACGCAAATTGGTTGTGTTTATTAAATGCAAATGAATCTTACCATCCTTATGAAGTTCTGTTGCAGTTTTGATGATGAGAAAAATCGTTTCCCGATCCTCTCGATTCTGGCTCTGGCAAGAGACGTGTTGAAATAAATTTGTAAACAGTTTTGTAACGAATCCCTTGGGAACATTCATTCGGAGCAGGGCAAGGGCGCCACTGAGAACGGCGGGCAATATTTTGTGGTTGTCGTTTAAGCGACTACAATAGAAGTCTGCAATGAAGCCCAGTTGCGCCTCGGTTAAATGCTCCGACGGTAGCGAGCACAGCGTGCTAGAAAATAGCTTAACGCCTTGAAGTCTGAGGTCAACATCATGCGAAGTCAAAGCGAACCCCAGCGTTTCTAAGAAGTAGCTGATATCGTATTTATTTTGTGTTAACTCTGAAAACAGCAATGATCCTAATAATAATGTAACTAAAATTGCAAAATCGTGTTACCGCTGGATATATTCTTCGAAATCTCCTTGATTTTTTCGTCATTTTCCAGAGCTACTTTAACAGATTCTTCGGTGAGAACGCACGACATAACTTCGTAATTATTAAAACTTCCAGAGTGAAATGTATTGAAACCAGCCCGCTTACACAAAATGAAAGAATTTTTTGGACATAACCTCACTAAAGAAACGTCAAACGCTGTCAAACGTCAGGGAATTTGGGAAATGTACGTTTAAAAGCGATTTATTCCTCATTATGTAATTTTACAAAGCAATATCTCTACCACATAGCTCTCTGAACTCCAGATAATTTGTTGTAATCAGCCAAATGTCTCCAAACGATTCGACTTAATCTCCAGCGGGGAACAACTCCTCGGGGGCGAGAAGTAATCGCGCAGCGGTCTCGAACGCGGTTCATAGCAGAATCCCTTGGAAGAGCGCTGATTTCAGCACTGGCCATTTCCCGCAATTCAACTGGTAGAATGTCGTTTTTCCTTAAAGAATTTATGCGGAGACGGTCATTCGCGTATTGTGCTACGCATTTCCTTCGCTTAACGTCTCTGATCATCTTCCAGTCGGCATATTTGTAGCGCACTTGGGTAACCTAAAAATCATAGCTCATCATTTTGTTGCAGTTCCAACGCGAAGTACTCACAAGGTGCCCCGATGGTTTCATTAAATTAAAGATTGGCTGATTTATTGCGGAACATATTGCTTTTATGTAACTCATCTCCAAAATTCTGATACAAAATGCTGAACAATTAGCTAACAATCAGCGATAACATTTATTTACTTCTGTACTTCTGAACCAACAGCTGATGATCTTATACTATTAAGAAAAATTTCGTATAAGACTTTCTGCTCCAGTAGATGGCGCAAACGTCGCTATGCAGAATGCCTTCAACAGTTTTTTTCTACGGAAAACAGAACACCGGCGGGAATTATGGAACCGAATTTAACTCTCTACACCTAGCTTATAATTCTTGAATAACTAACGAATAATACGAATTTTTCTAAAATACGTAGAATAATGAACTTAATCAATATGCAAATTTTCATTTGTTGTAATTTATGTTTATTTATTTGTCGCTGAAATATCGGGGTAAATTGATTAGATAAAGAGAATAAACTTTGAGTCGGCGCTTTAATTTAGATATTAATTTTGCCCTCCAGTTTTCTAGAGGCTATAAGAGCATGTTTACTATACATACTTGATCCTTCCAGTTACAATTGCAACAACTGAAAGGATTTCTTCTTAATTAATTCTTATTAAAAATTATCATAGAGGCTTTGCAGGACAGGAGTGGATTTATCAATACTTTACATAGAAAAAAAAGGGAAATTGAGAAACGTCTTCAACTACATATAATAAATACGTTCGCCGAAGAAAAGGCAGAAAAGTACCGGCAAAGTAGGACAAAAACAAACCCAACGAAAATTACCTTGGAGTAATCCTTTTAATTTTCTTCTTTATGAGAGATTGAAGAAACTCGTTGATTTGTTGACACTCTCTAAACGTAGAAAAGCAACTGATATTAATTTTATTCATATCCTAGATATCCTATTAGTATTTTCAGTCTTATTAATATTAAATCACGCCCCAAAATTGACTGAATTCACTAGGGAACCACCAATTACGGTTATGACAAAAATTTATAATACTCATTCCTAAATTTTTATTGTTATATATTTTCTTTAAACGCTATTCTTCAATACTTAATATACATTAATGTGAAAATTTTTAGGACCATTTTAATATTTCCTGGGCTTTTATTTTCGGAAGCATATCTTTTTTCTAAATTCGACAGAAGACGAAAATCGAGGCAGGGCAAAAATAATCCTTAAAATATCCTTTTCCATTAATTTTCTCCAATGTATCCAAGATTAAAATTGGCATGCTTCGGAAAACTACAAGTACAACGAAGAACTGGAGTGGTCCTAAAAATTTACTGTATATTCTTACATTGATTTTAAGAAATGAATTTTGCTTTTTATCAAGTCGACTAAAAGAGTTGTGATAGGATATCATGATGAATAATTAAAACTGAATAGTAAAATTTCGAAAAAGGCACAACTTCAAAAAATTAATTTATTTAAAATCGTTAATGCTAATAAAACAGTAGATAGTTCATTTTAGCTATTTAGAGTAAAATAGCAATTGAATATGTAACAAGAAACACAATATTCAACTTATAGTGCGATAGATATGATTGATTATATTTTAATTTGCGTGATGTTCTTTTCAAATCGATATGCGTCCTTTTCAGAATTTCATATTCAAGCTAAAGTAATTTAGTTTTAGATTAATCCGATATAATTCCTGTGATTGTTGAAAATATGTATAGTATATATATACAAAATAGGGGCTTATAGAGGATACTTCACTGCTTTGAAAGGTTTTGACATTTTATTACTCGTATTAATGTGATAATGAATTAAACAAGTAAATGGATTTCGACTTTTAGTACCTAGTTATGAAACAAATGCAATCATTGACGATTTATTATAATGGAATTTAACGTTGAAAAATAATGCATTATCGAACTTTTTAAGCATTACAAATGCGTAGAGTCTCCTAGTCCACCGTCAGACTTTCTATGATTTGTTGGTGGAGGAGGAGCTGGCACCTGGGGCCTCTTAATTCGGGGATCAAAACCTCTAGGAGAGGGCGGTACCTGACCGACCGGCGGCGGAAAGTTCCCAGACTCCACAGATATAAATTCCCTGGACGAGGATATAGCACTGTCTGCAAAAGTACTGGATGTTTCAGCTGTATTAGGAATCGTGCTCGAATTGGTCCCAGTCACTGTTGTGGTTCCCGGGACTGAATCTGATAAGACATCAATGATAGCTACTTGTTTCTTGTCTACACTATAAATTTGTGCTCTTTCCAGAGTCGTCTTGTGGTTTTGGCTCGCTGAACTATTACTGCAGAGGCTTCCAGTACTGTTCGTAAGACTATTGCTTGATGTTTTGTTTCCCGCGAATGTGTTTCCTTGTGCTGGGGATGTAATCGCGTTCATGCGAAAGCTGGAGGCCTTTTTAAGGCCAGAACCTGTGTTTGTTGCACCATCTAATGGTTTATCGGTGTCGATTTGATTGTCGACTCGGAAGCTGGTAGGTCGCATTAGAGTTACTGGTCGCTCTGGAATTGCAGGTTTTTCCTTAACTTCAGGCTTATCCCGAAGATGAACCCCATCGTCTGGTAGGGTAGTCAAATTTTCAGTGCTTTTAGCTACATTGAGAATTGTACGTGGAAGAGCGATTGGTTTCGGTATAATTTGTAATTTATCATTCACCTTATGGTTTTTATATGTCGACCGGTTCAGCGTATAACTATCCATAAAAGTTGGTCGTGGTGGCTTTTCTGGTTTATTAGCATTTTTATCAGCAGAAGTAGATATTGGCGGGGTTTGCGAGAAATTGTCGCACTTGTTCGAGCCTATACTATTAATTTGGGGCTGATTGCTCTGATAGGCATCTGTAGCTGGAGACACCAACTCTTCGTTAGCAACCGATATACTCGTATTATTTTGTTCAACTGGCAATGCAGATTTCTTAGGCGGATTTGGGGCTGATGGTTTATTATGTTTTCGCCTAGCAGGGAGTTTAGGGCTTTCACCATGGGTGGGGCTTGAGTTTTCAGAAAGAGAGTCATTTGAGTGGCTTCTACCAACGGAACTGGTGTCTAGAGAATTTAGAAATATTTGACTAGTATCGTGACTACTGCTTCTCGAGTGTGCTTGCTTTCTATGCGGTGTAATGGCTTCAGTTGAAATTTGCACATTCTCAGTTGCTCCAATATTATTAGCACCATTTTCAACAAATAATGAGTCTCTCGTAAAATTTATAAAAAAATCAACTTCACCACCAAAAAAATAGTTCCAATCACTAACCAAAAGTTCAACAATTGTGTTCACAGCCGCGGAACTATTTACTTGATCAATATAATCAGTGCAGCCTCCTTGACTATCGGGGGGCCAAAGAATGTTCGGCGACATAACTATTGCAATATTCTGCGAAGACATCTTGTTCTGGTCCTGCTTTTGATATAGTTGCCACAAGAACCTTGTCAAGTACTTTAAATTATTATAATTCTCCTTAGGGAGTTGATTAATAGAATTAAGGATTTCAGTTTTCCTCTCGTGCTCGGTGGACCTCTGTGCAGCATGGATAAAAGACTTGTAAAGGTTATATGTTAACAGGGGTTCAGGTAGCTCCCTGAGATAAAGCTTAAGGATACCACCTATTACGTGAACGTCCTGATATTCGGGTGGTAAGGGCGGATTCACATACTGCGCGTCTATGGCATTCTTCATTCGTTTAAGTTTTGTACCAGCTGAAAGTATCGTATAATTTGCATTTAAGACAAATAGTGTTAAATGTGAACAACTTACCACAACCTACTCGTAACAGGCCCTCTTCGCAGAGCCCTCTCTCAATTAAGGAGCACACACATAACTCAATAACGAATGAGATCTCCCTATTGGTTGAATGTAAGTGTTCTTTTAGATCAACACCAAATACCCTCTTCTTTTGGCACTTTTGAACAATGTCATTAATTTCATTAAGAAATACGTCCATGTTCCTCAAGGCTTTTTCATAAAAAACCCTTTGCGCTATTACAAAGTCCCTTATACTGTAAGCAATGATTTCATCTTTTGAAATTAATTCAAACATTTCGGCAGCCCAGCAATCTCGTTCCTTTTCCAGTTTCGATTCCCATTCTTCCTGTTCAAATTTTAGCTGGTTCAGTTTGCTGCTGTTCTCGTTGGAACGTTGCATATTCTAGAAAATATGAAAAGATACAATCATAATTACAATCTTCCAGTACGCTACAAAATATTAGAAGGTTAATATAAGAAATATAAATTGTTAGATATCGAATTTAAGAATTCATATCCAATGTGCGCTTAGGCATATAAAAAAAGCACTATGAAGAATAAAACAAATACCCTAAAAAAACTGATTGCTATTTTGGTCTCTACAATTACTGTTTTAAAATTATTGTTAATATTTATTTACCTCATATTGCTTCTTGATCGAATTATATTCCTGCAAGTATCTAGCAACAGCTCGCTTATGCGATGCGATTTCCTGAATATCGGTGTCCAAAATGGACTTAAGCTTCTTGGTAACTTCATTTTCTGTTTGAATTTCATTTTCAATGATGTATCCTGCTATCGTCTTTTCGAGCTCCCCTAAAAATTAATTCAATAAAATTTGGCGATACTTTTGAAAAGTTACGACAAAAACTTACCACATTTGTTCAAAACTTGGTGAAGAATGAGATCACCGGGCAGTTCCTTTGAGGACTCTTCTAAGGCTTGGCCCAGTCTGTATTCATGGATTTTTTTTACGCGCTTTTCTTTATCTTGTTCCGATCCAGCATAAGGTGAAAACTTTTTATATATTTTTTCCAAGACATCTTTATATTTCTCGACATGCTTTTCAACTTTTCCTAATTCATCGTTTTTGTTTTCATTTCGATTGGACCTGAATAAGAAAACACAAAAATATGTTGTAAATCTAATCCAATGCAATGAAATCTAGAATTTTTAAAATTATTTATCTGTTCAAGTGTAAAATGTGTCATCATAATAAGGTATTGAATTTAAAATATAATCCGACATTGTTAAATTTAAAATATAAATATGTATATGTATGTATATATAGGTAACGTATTGAATTATAAATTTTCAAAAATAAACTTTTCCAAGATTGAGTATTATATTACTGTAACGTTTAAGAAATAAATTATTTCTGATTACTTAGAGAAGTAAGATAATTATACCCTGAACTGAAGCGTCTAAATTAACGTTTCAAATTCGAAATTTTTTATGAACATATTTAAGTTACTTAATGGTGTTAAGATAATAAACCTCTAAATAACGATTTAGTAAAATTTATCTTCACATAACTTTAACAAGTGTTACATAAATTTCATAGAAAAGTTATAGAAAAGAACATTGAGAGTTTGGAAGCACGTCTAGAAACTAACATGAAGATAAGTCATTAATATTAACCAGTAGGTATTGTGGAAATTGATTACTATTTAATATGAATAAAATAAAACAAAACCAATCTTTTAAGTTATCAAATTTCATATATGACTTCGTTTTTTTGTTTAGTTATTTGATCACTCATCAATTAACTACTGATTACCTCTACTGATTACAAATAAAACAAGGCAATGAACAAGAGTAATAAAATTCTGAAGTTTTAATTAAACTGTAACCCAATCTGTTCCATGGTGTTATCTAGAAAGATTATAGCTAATGCTTTATATGTAGAATCTTCGCTTCGGTAAACAAAACTGGGCACAAATTCTCTGGTATAGTTTAAACAAAAACAAACGAACATGCAAAAAAAAAAAAATCCCAAGGCATAAAATCGACACAAAGCTACTTTGCATGTACATACATATGTATGTTATCATAACACTTGTAGAATAACAAATTTCTGTTTGTGGTTTTTTTCTTCGTGATCAGATGGTTGATTTTTTTAAAAAAATTTCAAACATAAATATTGGGTTTTCAAGGAAAATAGATTTGAATTTGCAGCAAAAATTTTCCAAATGTTGAAAGTTCCTTTATCATTTGATATTGAAGCAGAGAAAATAGTGTTAAATGTTTTTTAAAAAATTTATAAACGCCAACAAAATATTTAAGATTTCACACGTTTTCGAAAGAGCTGAATTCATTTGCGGAGTACGGCTACGACCCACTAATATTAAAGATGTATGAATTTCTAATTCGAGCACTTATAATGGCAGTCCTACTAAGTACCTATATAAAATTACAAATTGTCAATTGTAAGTAAAAGTGAATTAAATTGTTTATGTAGTGAGCGAAAATAAAATGGCAAAGTTAAAATTGTATCCATATCTCGAAAAACAAAATTAACTTTTGTTCCGTTTAATCAATTTCGTTTCTAGTAGTTACAATTATGTATTTTCCAATAACTTACTTTAAAATTTGATATCTTTATTATGCTGCTTTAATGCAAAATGGATAACAAACATGAATCAAATTTTTAAAATGTATTTACAATAGAAAGAAATACCTGTAGTTTTATCCTCAAAAATATATCTAATTTTTACATTAGCTTTCGAAATTTTCGTTGCATTTTTTTGAA
Source organism: Machimus atricapillus (assembly GCA_933228815.1). Taxonomy (NCBI): domain Eukaryota; kingdom Metazoa; phylum Arthropoda; class Insecta; order Diptera; family Asilidae; genus Machimus; species Machimus atricapillus. The sequence goes on from OW121785.1 coordinate 14,876,911, forward strand.
TACAAAATAAACAAAAAACAATACTTAATATTGCATATAAGATTATATTATTTTTTCCCAATATAATTAAAGAAGATTTGTATACAGCAATGGGGACATTGTTAGGACCAATTGAATGTGTCGGGAACACATAATTTCTGAAGCATACTTTTTCTAGGTTCGATAAAAGAGGAAAATCGATGCAGGGCTAAAATAATCCTCAAGTATCCTTTTCCATTGATTTCCTCCCGTCTGTTCAACATAAAAAAGGGATGCTTCGGAAAACTAAATATACCCGAAGAACTGAATTTGTCTTAAAAATGTTCAACTAATGTGAGCTTGGTTATGTGGCCATTAGCTACGCGGACGACCTGGCGATTATAGTCATTGGAAAATTCAACTTAACTGTAACCAATATAATGAGGTCCCCACTTAAGAGTAGTCACTGACTGGTGTGCCAGTGAGGACCTCACTATCGATCCTTCTGAAGATGTTCTTGTACCTTTTATTAAAAGGTATCGCTTGGATCTTGATACAATCTTCATTCAAGGCACGTTTGTTGAGTATTCGGATGACATCAAATATTTGGGTGTTACACTCAATAAGCGACTAAATTGGAATGCCCATCTAAATAATACCTTGGTTGGTTATTTATCTAGCTATCATAGGATTAGACCTCACCTTTATAGAATAGGTCTGTCAGCTGAAACGGAATATCGATTATGTCTAAAGGACAAGGAAACACAGCTCAAATCTTGTGCAATTGTTCGACTCTTGTGCGGAGTAGAAGTAGGACTTTCGGTAAGGAGTTCTTAAGGTCAGCTGAGGTCCATAATTCTTCTGTGGGTAACCTTCTGGCTTTCCTTAGAGTTGTGGATCGTCTATTCCAATAACGGAACTTTGGCACAAATGACCGTTTGGTCGCAGTGCGTAAGATATTGGAAGCCGTCCGTAAAAAATAATAATAACATGTATAAATACATATGTATAATCTCCATATCAGGTAAAATATTACTTGCTCTGTCTGATGCTGAATTACACTCTGAATTGAAAAAGCGTTTGAACACACTTTAGTCATGCCAGATTAATTATCGATATCACTATGCATCGCAGAAACTCACAAGACTTTAATAAATATAACTTTAAATTACCACTTACTTGTCAATCTTACTAAGTCATATTTAAGGAACTGGCAACAAGATCGCACCTTTGGTCTCCCTATAAACGAAAGATCAGTTTGTGCGGTTTGAGCTAACAACATTTATCAGCAATCTTAAAAAAAACTTTGTGAAATATTCAAAACATACTTCTACCAAAGTCTTCTATGTACATAATTCTAATTTTTATTGGAACATTACTCCCTGAATTTCATCAACAAAAAAAAAATATGCGAATCTTAAAACCGTTATGGAGTATTAATATAATTTATACTTTATTAAAAATTTTGTTTTCCAATAGCGCAATGTCAATCATGTGAAGGATTCCTTATTTTTAACGGATGGCCAGCCCATTCAAGGGTGCGTACTGAGGCCTGGGAGGTCTTACCAGGGGGACCACAAAGAAACAAAAAAAAAAGCTTTATTTTATATAAATTCTTCTTCTCTTAAGAAAGTTTCTTATTTAGTGAATTAAAAAAAGCGTTGATGTGGTTATGTAACCTGGTTGCCATTATGAGCAATTCAAACCAGGTGAAACTATTTAGTAGATTGAAGAAGAATCCTAAAAAAAAGGACTAGCTTTAATTAATCGAAACATCGTAAGTTAAAAACTTTTCTAACTTGTCATTCAAAAAATTTTTAAGTAAACGAGTTACAGACAAATAACTTATTTGCATCATCGACAGCGACAAGTACGCCCTTACGGTATATTCACATTTGTTCTCTTTGACCTGAAATGAACGTTCTTACTATGTTTTATGTCTGTGATTTGCTTTACAAATTTTAATAGTAGATTTATGTTGCATGTTGTTTGAAACCATTTTTTTATAGCCCTTATAAAGTTTTTTATAACAATTCAATATTGTGAACATTTCTTACTCTTACACTATTGTAATTGTAATAATCAACTGTAAATTTAAATACAAATGACGGCTGCTACTTGAGAACAGGATAACTAGGAAACGTTTTATTGGATTAGAAGTAAGTCAAAAACTAATTAATAAAAGCCATGAAAAAATTTATTTTGTTATTTTTCCTACTACATTTTTGATTTCAGAAAAAATATTGATGCTATGCTTATGTAGCGCTAAACTGAAGTTTTTGCAGACTTATGACTTATGTTTCCATAAATTCGAGTCTGCTATTAAAATATGAACTAAAATCTGGCTGCACAAGGTAAATACAAATTTAAAAATCGTAAAACAGTTCAGCTCAGATTATAAGCAAGTAAACAGGCAGAGAGAAATTTTTTATAACACAATAATGTGAAAATTCGACAGAAGAGGTAAATCGATTCAGGGCTAAAATAATCCTAAAAGTATCCTTTTCCATTGATTTCCTCCCCTCTATTCCAACATAAAAAAGGCATGTTTCGGAAAATTAAACGTATCCGAAGAATTTGAGTGGTCCTAGGAATTTTCACAGTACTGTATATATAGGCAGAAGGTGCGAAAAAATAAAGCTTTTGAAACGTTTATTTTATACTATTTAATATTTCATTTCGCTTCATTTAAAAATATGTGGTATTCTTATTTTGCAATAATAACAACGCTGGGTGGAGTATCAATATCAATTTACCGCAATTTTATCGTGATTTTTTTTTTCCACGAAATTATCGCATAATTTTCCATTTAACACCAATAAAATAGGAACTGGTATTAGGTTTATTTGGAAAACATTCCTTATTTGTATAGTTATGATTGCGGTTGTTCGACCGCCAGTTACAATTTCGTTTAGTAAGGCGATCGTGTCGTGAAGGCATAATGTGGGAAGAGACATTTTAGGAGTTGCTAAATTCGCGCATAAAAGCTTTCCTTATGTTGAATAAACTTTCCTTCAGCTCCATTTATGCTGTAGGCAACTTTCGACTGTTTTTAGAATCATAACTCATCTATTCCGAATGACGAATGCGACCTTCAGACCGCGTATCCTTGGGCCCATATATTTTTATCACTAGATTATTTCCAATATCAGCAGAGTGGTGCAGCAAAAAATACAAATTTCTTGGTGCACACTCCTCAAGCAGGAAGCTCGCAATTTACACAAAGCGGATGAGCTCCGCACGTAGGGAGAGGAAGTGAAAATCAGGCTCTGCCTGTGCTCACTGCCCATCGGAGAGACCTAAGCAATTCGGGCGGAGATAAATCAAAAATACCCTTGCTACCTTTATCTTTTCAGCCGGACGATAAGAAAATTATCAACTTTTTCATGTTCCTTACCTTGACAAATTCTCAGCGGCTATTTTTATTTTATGAAACTGTTTTTTCATTATTCCGGACGATATTCTTACACACTTTAAATGCACGAAATTATTCACTTAGCAGCAAAATAGTTCACTTTACTCGCGGGCAACCGCACATATTTAAGGAGCAAGTACTCCTATATTTTGGAAAAAATGCAAGAATGTGCCAAATCACAAAATATTTTTGTACTTGCTATGAGATCATCGACTCAATGCCCGGAGATGCATTTCTATGAATCACATCTTTTCCCGAGACGGTATCAGTTTACATTTATCCGCTGGCGCATAATTTAATCGAAATGTGATGTGCCCAACTGTTTTGTCTCTATTGCTTCGATAATTCCAAGTAAAAATAATTCATTTGTGTGAAGAAGTGCTACAGACATTCGCCACCTTAACTTTTTTGACAACCAATCGTCTTGTTCTTATTTAAAGCTCTCGCAATTCTTTAACACTGACCAGTGCTTCTCAAACCTGGTATGTTTAGGGCGGAATGGCATACGTTTACATGGCAGCCGGTCAGTAAGCGCCCAGCGGAGAATCGTTGCCAACTTTACTCATTTCCTTTTACAAAAAAAGGCGCGAGTTTAATTTTAATGATTTTTGAAAACATGCTCAAACTCTTTTTTCAGTTTACTTTAAAATACAACAAATACCCACAAATATTTCTTTTAAAAGATTTGAATGATATAAAAATGTAACTCAGTCCTCATATGAAAATATTACGATACATTTTTATAATAAAATTTTATGAATGAAATTTATTTTATATTAAGCGGTGGTTTTGACGGTAAATTATCGAAAGCAATATTTTTTCCAAAACTCCGTTTTTTTATTACAACAATGTTATTTTGCGGTATGCATCATTTTACTAATTTGTGTTGCACTGAGTTGAGTGAGATATCATTAATCAGCACCAATTCTTACCTCAATTTTCTTAAATCTTATATTAAATGATCGAACAATACATATTAGTGATGATAAGTTTAAAATATATTGCATACATATATGCAGCACATATAAGGTTTAGAACATATTCTAGAAAAGTTTGATTAATAATTTTTAAATTTTTTAAAAAGCGTGACTGACCAATACAATACAATACAATACAATACAATACAATACAATACAATACAATACAATACAATACAATACAATACAATACAATACAATACAATACAATACAATACAATACAATACAATACAATACAATACAATACAATACAATACAATACAATACAATACAATACAATACAATACAATACAATACAATACAATACAATACAATACAATACAATACAATACAATACAATACAATACAATACAATACAATACAATACAATACAATACAATACAATACAATACAATACAATACAATACAATACAATACAATACAATACAATACAATACAATACAATACAATACAATACAATACAATACAATACAATACAATACAATACAATACAATACAATACAATACAATACAATACAATACAATACAATACAATACAATACAATACAATACAATACAATACAATACAATACAATACAATACAATACAATACAATACAATACAATACAATACAATACAATACAATACAATACAATACAATACAATACAATACAATACAATACAATACAATACAATACAATACAATACAATACAATACAATACAATACAATACAATACAATACAATACAATACAATACAATACAATACAATACAATACAATACAATACAATACAATACAATACAATACAATACAATACAATACAATACAATACAATACAATACAATACAATACAATACAATACAATACAATACAATACAATACAATACAATACAATACAATACAATACAATACAATACAATACAATACAATACAATACAATACAATACAATACAATACAATACAATACAATACAATACAATACAATACAATACAATACAATACAATACAATACAATACAATACAATACAATACAATACAATACAATACAATACAATACAATACAATACAATACAATACAATACAATACAATACAATACAATACAATACAATACAATACAATACAATACAATACAATACAATACAATACAATACAATACAATACAATACAATACAATACAATACAATACAATACAATACAATACAATACAATACAATACAATACAATACACAATACAATACAATACAATACAATACAATACAATACAATACAATACAATACAATACAATACAATACAATACAATACAATACAATACAATACAATACAATACAATACAATACAATACAATACAATACAATACAATACAATACAATACAATACAATACAATACAATACAATACAATACAATACAATACAAACAATACAATACAATACAATACAATACAATACAATACAATACAATACAATACAATACAATACAATACAATACAATACAATACAATACAATACAATACAATACAATACAATACAATACAATACAATACAATACAATACAATACAATACAATACAAACAATACAATACAATACAATACAATACAATACAATACAATACAATACAATACAATACAATACAATACAATACAATACAATACAATACAATACAATACAATACAATACAATACAATACAATACAATACAATACAATACAATACAATACAATACAATACAATACAATACAATACAATACAATACAATACAATACAATACAATACAATACAATACAATACAATACAATACAATACAATACAATACAATACAATACAATACAATACAATACAATACAATACAATACAATACAATACAATACAATACAATACAATACAATACAATACAATACAATACAATACAATACAATACAATACAATACAATACAATACAATACAATACAATACAATACAATACAATACAATACAATACAATACAATACAATACAATACAATACAATACAATACAATACAATACAATACAATACAATACAATACAATACAATACAATACAATACAACAATACAATACAATACAATACAATACAATACAATACAATACAAAACAATACAATACAATACAATACAATACAATACAATACAATACAATACAATACAATACAATACAATACAATACAATACAATACAATACAATACAATACATACAATACAATACAATACAATACAATACATAATACAATACAATACAATACAATACAATACAATACAATACAATACAATACAATACAATACAATACAATACAATACAATACAATACAATACAATACAATACATACAATACAATACAATACAATACAATACAAACAATACAATACAATACAATACAATACAATACAATACAATACAATACAATACAATACAATACAATACAATACAATACAATACAATACAATACAATACAATACAATACAATACAATACAATACAATACAATACAATACAATACAATACAATACAATACAATACAATACAATACAATACAATACAATACAATACAATACAATACAATACAATACAATACAATACAATACAATACAATACAATACAATACAATACAATACAATACAATACAATACAATACAATACAATACAATACAATACAATACAATACAATACAATACAATACAATACAATACAATACAATACAATACAATACAATACAATACAATACAATACAATACAATACAATACAATACAATACAATACAATACAATACAATACACAATACAATACAATACAATACAATACAATACAATACAATACAATACAATACAATACAATACAATACAATACAATACAATACAATACAATACAATACAATACAATACAATACAATACAATACAATACAATACAATACAATACAATACAATACAATACAATACAATACAATACAATACAATACAATACAATACAATACAATACAATACAATACAATACAATACAATACAATACAATACAATACAATACAATACAATACAATACCAATACAATACAATACAATACAATACAATACAATACAATACATACAATACAATACAATACAATACAATACAATACAATACATACAATACAATACAATACAATACAATACAATACAATACAATACAATACAATACAATACAATACAATACAATACAATACAATACAATACAATACAATACAATACAATACAATACAATACAATACAATACAATACAATACAATACAATACAATACAATACAATACAATACAATACAATACAATACAATACAATACAATACAATACAATACAATACAAAACAATACAATACAATACAATACAATACAATACAATACAATACAATACAATACAATACAATACAATACAATACAATACAATACAATACAATACAATACAATACAATACAATACAATACAATACAATACAATACAATACATACAATACAATACAATACAATACAATACAATACAATACAATACAATACAATACAATACAATACAATACAATACAATACAATACAATACAATACAATACAATACAATACAATACAATACAATACAATACAATACAATACAATACAATACAATACAATACAATACAATACAATACAATACAATACAATACAATACAATACAATACAATACAATACAATACAATACAATACAATACAATACAATACAATACAATACAATACAATACAATACAATACAATACAATACAATACAATACAATACAATACAATACAATACAATACAATACAATACAATACAATACAATACAATACAATACAATACAATACAATACAATACAATACAATACAATACAATACAATACAATACAATACAATACAATACAATACAATACAATACAATACAATACAATACAATACAATACAATACAATACAATACAATACAATACAATACAATACAATACAATACAATACAATACAATACAATACAATACAATACAATACAATACAATACACAATACAATACAATACAATACAATACAATACAATACAATACAATACAATACAATACAATACAATACAATACAAACAATACAATACAATACAATACAATACAATACAATACAATACAATACAATACAATACAATACAATACAATACAATACAATACAATACAACAATACAATACAATACAATACAATACAATACAATACAATACAATACAATACAATACAATACAATACAATACAATACAATACAATACAATACAATACAATACAATACAAACAATACAATACAATACAATACAATACAATACAATACAATACAATACAATACAATACAATACAATACAATACAATACAATACAATACAATACAATACAATACAATACAATACAATACAATACAATACAATACAATACAATACAATACAATACAATACAATACATACAATACAATACAATACAATACAATACAATACAATACAATACAATACAATACAATACAATACAATACAATACAATACAATACAATACAATACAATACAATACAATACAATACAATACAATACAATACAATACATACAATACAATACAATACAATACAATACAATACAATACAATACAATAGCAATACAATACAATACAATACAATACAATACAATACAATACAATACAATACAATACAATACAATACAATACAATACAATACAATACAATACAATACAATACAATACAATACAATACAATACAATACAATACAATACAATACAATACAATACAATACAATACAATACAATACAATACAAACAATACAATACAATACAATACAATACAATACAATACAATACAATACAATACAATACAATACAATACAATACAATACAATACAATACAATACAATACAAACAATACAATACAATACAATACAATACAATACAATACAATACAATACAATACAATACAATACAATACAATACAATACAATACAATACAATACAATACAATACAATACAATACAATACAATACAATACAATACAATACAATACAATACAATACAATACAATACAATACAATACAATACAATACAATACAATACAATACAATACAATACAATACAATACAATACAATACAATACAATACAATACAAACAATACAATACAATACAATACAATACAATACAATACAATACAATACAATACAATACAATACAATACAATACAATACAATACAATACAATACAATACAATACAATACAATACAATACAATACAATACAATACAATACAATACAATACAATACAATACAATACAATACAATACAATACAATACAATACAATACAATACAATACAATACAATACAATACAATACAATACAATACAATACAATACAATACAATACAATACAATACAATACAATACAATACAATACAATACAATACAATACAATACAATACAATACAATACAATACAATACAATACAATACAATACAATACAATACAATACAATACAATACAATACAATACAATACAATACAATACAATACAATACAATACAATACATACAATACAATACAATACAATACAATACAATACAATACAATACAATACAATACAAACAATACAATACAATACAATACAATACAATACAATACAATACAATACAATACAATACAATACAATACAATACAATACAATACAATACAATACAATACAATACAATACACAATACAATACAATACAATACAATACAATACAATACAATACAATACAAACAATACAACATACAATACAATACAAACAATACAATACAATACAATACAATACAATACAATACAATACAAACAATACAATACAATACAATACAATACAATACAATACAATACAATACAATACAATACAATACAATACAATACAATACAATACAATACAATACAATACAATACAATACAATACAATACAATACAATACAATACAATACAATACAATACAATACAATACAATACAATACAATACAATACAAATACAATACAATACAATACAATACAATACAATACAATACAATACAATACAATACAATACAATACAATACAATACAATACAATACAATACAATACAATACAATACAATACAATACAATACAATACAATACAATACAATACAATACAATACAATACAATACAATACAATACAATACAATACAATACAATACAATACAATACAATACAATACAATACAATACAATACAATACAATACAATACAATACAATACAATACAATACAATACAATACAATACAATACAATACAATACAATACAATACAATACAATACAATACAATACAATACAATACAATACAATACAATACAATACAATACAATACAATACAATACAATACAATACAATACAATACAATACAATACAATACAATACAATACAATACAATACAATACAATACAATACAATACAATACAATACAATACAATACAATACAATACAATACAATACAATACAATACAATACAATACAATACAATACAATACAATACAATACAATACAATACAATACAATACAATACAATACAATACAATACAATACAATACAATACAATACAATACAATACAATACAATACAATACAATACAATACAATACAATACAATACAATACAATACAATACAATACAATACAATACAATACAATACAATACAATACAATACAATACAATACAATACAATACAATACAATACAATACAATACAATACAATACAATACAATACAATACAATACAATACAATACAATACAATACAATACAATACAATACAATACAATACAATACAATACAATACAATACAATACAATACAATACAATACAATACAATACAATACAATACAATACAATACAATACAATACAATACAATACAATACAATACAATACAATACAATACAATACAATACAATACAATACAATACAATACAATACAATACAATACAATACAATACAATACAATACAATACAATAATACAATACAATACAATACAATACAATACAATACAATACAATACAATACAATACAATACAATACAATACAATACAATACAATACAATACAATACAATACAATACAATACAATACAATACAATACAATACAATACAATACAATACAATACAATACAATACAATACAATACAATACAATACAATACAATACAATACAATACAATACAATACAATACAATACAATACAATACAATACAATACAATACAATACAATACAATACAATACAATACAATACAATACAATACAATACAATACAATACAATACAATACAATACAATACAATACAATACAATACAATACAATACAATACAATACAATACAATACAATACAATACAATACAATACAATACAATACAATACAATACAATACAATACAATACAATACAATACAATACAATACAATACAATACAATACAATACAATACAATACAATACAATACAATACAATACAATACAATACAATACAATACAATACAATACAATACAATACAATACAATACAATACAATACAATACAATACAATACAATACAATACAATACAATACAATACAATACAATACAATACAATACAATACAATACAATACAATACAATACAATACAATACAATACAATACAATACAATACAATACAATACAATACAATACAATACAATACAATACAATACAATACAATACAATACAATACAATACAATACAATACAATACAATACAATACAATACAATACAATACAATACAATACAATACAATACAATACAATACAATACAATACAATACAATACAATACAATACAATACAATACAATACAATACAATACAATACAATACAATACAATACAATACAATACAATACAATACAATACAATACAATACAATACAATACAATACAATACAATACAATACAATACAATACAATACAATACAATACAATACAATACAATACAATACAATACAATACAATACAATACAATACAATACAATACAATACAATACAATACAATACAATACAATACAATACAATACAATACAATACAATACAATACAATACAATACAATACAATACAATACAATAGTGTGACAATAGTGTGAATGATGAATGATGAGTGATGAATGATGAATGATGAATGATGAATGATGAATGATGAATGATGAATGATGAATGATGAATGATGAATGATGAATGATGAATGATGAATGATGAATGATGAATGATGAATGATGAATGATGAATGGTGAGTGATGAATGATGAATGTTGAATGATGAATGATGAATGATGAATGATGAATGGTGAGTGATGAATGATGAATGATGAATGATGAATGATGAATGATGATTGATGAATGATGAATGATGAATGATGAATGATGAATGATGAATGATGAATGATGAATGATGAATGATGAATGATGAATGATGAGTGATGAGTGATGAATGATGAATGATGAATGATGAATGATGAATGATGAATGATGAATGATGAATGATGAATGATGAATGATGAATGATGAATGGTGAATGATGAATGATGAATGATGAATGATGAATGATGAATGATGAATGATGAATGATGAATGATGAATGATGAATGATGAATGATGAATGATGAATGGTGAGTGATGAATGATGAATGTTGAATGATGAATGATGAATGATGAATGATGAATGGTGAGTGATGAATGATGAATGATGAATGATGAATGATGAATGATGATTGATGAATGATGAATGATGAATGATGAATGATGAATGATGAATGATGAATGATGAATGATGAATGATGAATGATGAATGATGAATGATGAATGATGAATGATGAATGATGAATGATGAATGATGAATGATGAATGATGAATGATGAATGATGAATGATGAATGATGAATGATGAATGATGAATGATGAATGATGAATGATGAATGATGAATGATGAATGGTGAATGATGAATGATGAATGATGAATGATGAATGATGAATGATGAATGATGAATGATGAATGATGAATGATGAATGATGAATGATGAATGATGAATGGTGAGTGATGAATGATGAATGTTGAATGATGAATGATGAATGATGAATGATGAATGGTGAGTGATGAATGATGAATGATGAATGATGAATGATGAATGATGATTGATGAATGATGAATGATGAATGATGAATGATGAATGATGAATGATGAATGATGAATGATGAATGATGAATGATGAATGATGAATGATGAATGATGAATGATGAATGATGAATGATGAGTGATGAATGATGAGTGATGAATGATGAATGATGAGTGATGAATGATGAATGATGAATGATGAATGATGAATGATGAATGATGAATGATGAATGATGAATGATGAATGATGAATGATGAATGATGAATGATGAATGATGAATGATGAATGATGAATGATGAATGATGAATGATGAATGATGAATGATGAATGATGAATGATGAATGATGAATGATGAATGATGAATGATGAATGATGAATGATGAATGATGAATGATGAATGATGAATGATGAATGATGAATGATGAATGATGAATGATGAATGATGAATGATGAATGATGAATGATGAATGATGAATGATGAATGATGAATGATGAATGATGAATGATGAATGATGAATGATGAATGATGAATGATGAATGATGAATGATGAATGATGAATGATGAATGATGAATGATGAATGATGAATGATGAATGATGAATGATGAATGATGAATGATGAATGATGAATGATGAATGATGAATGATGAATGATGAATGATGAATGATGAATGGTGAATGATGAATGATGAATGATGAATGATGAATGATGAGTGATGAGTGATGAATGATGAGTGATGAGTGATGAGTGATGAATGATGAATGATGAATGATGAATGATGAATGATGAATGATGAATGATGAATGATGAATGATGAATGATGAATGATGAATGATGAATGATGAATGATGAATGATGAATGATGAATGATGAATGATGAATGATGAATGATGAATGATGAATGATGAATGATGAATGATGAATGATGAATGATGAATGATGAATGATGAGTGATGAGTGATGAATGATGAATGATGAATGATGAATGATGAATGATGAATGATGAATGATGAATGATGAATGATGAATGATGAATGATGAATGATGAATGATGAATGATGAATGATGAATGATGAATGATGAATGATGAATGATGAATGATGAATGATGAATGATGAATGATGAATGATGAATGATGAATGATGAATGATGAATGATGAATGATGAATGATGAATGATGAATGATGAATGATGAATGATGAATGATGAATGATGAATGGTGAGTGATGAATGATGAATGATGAATGATGAATGATGAATGGTGAGTGATGAATGATGAATGTTGAATGATGAATGATGAATGATGAATGATGAATGGTGAGTGATGAATGATGAATGTTGAATGATGAATGATGAATGATGAATGATGAATGATGAATGATGAATGATGAATGATGATTGATCAATGATGAATGGTGAGTGATGAATGATGAATGATGAATGATGAATGATGAATGGTGAGTGATGAATGATGAATGTTGAATGATGAATGATGAATGATGAATGATGAATGGTGAGTGATGAATGATGAATGTTGAATGATGAATGATGAATGATGAATGATGAATGATGAATGATGAATGATGATTGATGAATGATGAATGATGAATGATGAATGATGAATGATGAATGATGAATGATGAATGATGAATGATGAATGATGAATGATGAATGATGAATGATGAATGATGAATGATGAATGATGAATGATGAATGATGAATGATGAATGATGAATGATGAATGATGAATGATGAATGATGAATGATGAATGATGAATGATGAATGATGAATGATGAATGATGAATGATGAATGATGAATGATGAATGATGAATGATGAATGATGAATGATGAATGATGAATGATGAATGATGAATGATGAATGATGAATGATGAATGATGAATGATGAATGATGAATGATGAATGATGAATGATGAATGATGAATGATGAATGATGAATGATGAATGATGAATGATGAATGATGAATGATGAATGATGAATGATGAATGATGAATGATGAATGATGAATGATGAATGATGAATGATGAATGATGAATGATGAATGATGAATGATGAATGATGAATGATGAATGGTGAGTGATGAATGATGAATGATGAATGATAAATGGTGAGTGATGAATGATGAATGTTGAATGATGAATGATGAATGATGAATGATGAATGATGAATGATGAATGATGAATGATGAATGATGAATGATGAATAATGAATGATGAATGATGAATGATGAATGATGAATGATGAATGATGAATGATGAATGATGAATGATGAATGATGAATGATGAATGATGAATGATGAATGATGAATGATGAATGATGAATGATGAATGATGAATGATGAATGATGAATGATGAATGATGAATGATGAATGATGAATGATGAATGATGAATGATGAATGATGAATGATGAATGATGAATGATGAATGATGAATGATGAATGTTGAATGATGAATGATGAATGATGAATGATGAATGATGAATGATGAATGATGAATGATGAATGATGAATGATGAATGATGAATGATGAATGATGAATGATGAATGATGAATGATGAATGATGAATGATGAATGATGAATGATGAATGATGAATGATGAATGATGAATGATGAATGATGAATGATGAATGATGAATGATGAATGATGAATGGTGAGTGATGAATGATGAATGATGAATGATGAATGGTGAGTGATGAATGATGAATGTTGAATGATGAATGATGAATGATGAATGATGAATGATGAATGGTGAGTGATGAATGATGAATGTTGAATGATGAATGATGAATGATGAATGATGAATGATGAATGATGAATGATGAATGATGATTGATGAATGATGAATGGTGAGTGATGAATGATGAATGATGAATGATGAATGATGAATGGTGAGTGATGAATGATGAATGTTGAATGATGAATGATGAATGATGAATGGTGAGTGATGAATGATGAATGTTGAATGATGAATGATGAATGATGAATGATGAATGATGAATGATGAATGATGAATGATGATTGATGAATGATGAATGATGAATGATGAATGATGAATGATGAATGATGAATGATGAATGATGAATGATGAATGATGAATGATGAATGATGAATGATGAATGATGAATGATGAATGATGAATGATGAATGATGAATGATGAATGATGAATGATGAATGATGAATGATGAATGATGAATGATGAATGATGAATGATGAATGATGAATGATGAATGATGAATGATGAATGATGAATGATGAATGATGAATGATGAATGATGAATGATGAATGATGAATGATGAATGATGAATGATGAATGATGAATGATGAATGATGAATGATGAATGATGAATGATGAATGATGAATGATGAATGATGAATGATGAATGATGAATGATGAATGATGAATGATGAATGATCATCTATAGAGAATAATCAGTACGTATGGAAAATGGAAAGTTGCAACATGGATGTGATCAAGTTTTAGGTAGATATGTATATATATTAATTTTTGTTTTTTTAACTTTTCAAATATTTCGTTAAAGTAGGTATCTACACATACAGATATTCCTTAATCTACAGTAGGTGTTCAAAAAATTAGACGCACTGGGAAAAAAAATGGGAAATGAAACAAATTTATAAATTTCGATAAATCTATAAAAGTTTTTTTTTTTTAAACGGTCTATTTTACATTCAGGTATATTAGTGACAATTTGTGAACATAGAGATTAAAATTTAGTCACTCCGCCTTTTTGTTTTACAACTGCGGCAATTCTTCTCGGCATACTCGCAATACACGCTTTTATCATGTCTTTCAGACCTTCGTCATTTCTCCAAATATCTTCAATATTTTCTTTAAGAATAGGTACCGTTGGGTTTGGGCGACTATATACTTTAGATTTTAAATAGGCCCAGCAATTTTCTATTGGGTTTAGGTCAGGAGAATTGCCGGGCCAAGGAAGAACTTCAATTTCCTCTTCATTTAGGAAACTTTGCTTGATTTCGAGGTATGGCAAGGTGCTCCATCTTGCATAAATATGTAAATCGATCGTGTATGCATGAACGAATTAATGTGGGGTAAAAGAACGTCTCTTAATATGTTCTTGTACTGATCAGAACGCAAAGTTCCATTCACAAAATAAATGGGACCCGGACCTTCTCCACTTATATAGCTCCATACCATAATAGCTGGAGGGTGTTTAACTGTTCTTTGAACGCAGTCCTCATTGTAACGTTCCCCTGGACGCCTCCGTACGAAATTAAAAGATTCCGTCACCGCTTCTAGACGACATTCGTCGCTGAATATAACCTAAGAAATTTGAAATTTAGGGTAATTTTGAATGCTCCATAAACCTCAATAAAATAATAATTTGCGAAAATATTTTGACATGCCTACTTTTTCCCAGTAATCAAGGGTAAAGCTCTGATGGTATCTAGCCCATTGTAACCTTCTGGAACTCATTTTTTCTGTCAACTTTGGCTTTTTTGCTGGTCGTCTACATTTAAGATTTGCCTCATATAATCGTCGGCGAAGTGTCATCTTTGATATTTCCACCCCATGGTCTCTAATTTGTCTGTGTAAGGTCCTGGCGGGTGCTCGTCTTTGTTGTATTGCCATATGCACAATTTTCCTGTCGGTCCTGTTGGATGTTTTCCTTTTTCTTCCGCAATTTTTCCTCTTACTTCCCGATTGAGAAGTTGAAGGATTCAGAGTGCGGGCAATTCGATCCACCGTAGATGCCGAATTTTTTTTTTGGCCCGCGATTTCCCGATTGGAAAACTCTCTGGAGTTGAACAAACTTGCTATTACACTTCTTTTATCACTGGCGATATCTTTAACTCGTCCCATTTTGAAGTCACTTTTTACTTTTAACTACTTCAGAAAATTCCTTTCTTGTATGTCACGTTCACTGAATTTTCATTCAAAAAACACAATAAATTGAAGGGGGCCTACTGGGTATCAATATTATTTATCAATGCACTCTTTAAAATCCGCTTGCACACAAAATTGTCAACTGTTTCTCCATTAATTATTTTTTCCAAATGAAGCCAAAACGAAATCGCTTTCATTTATATATCTCCCAGCCCTAACCCGTTAGATCTGGGATTTCCCTAATTACCCAAATATCCTGCACTCATTACCTGCATGACCGTAATCGTTGAAAAATTTACTTGAAAAGGATTTTATTGCAGGAAATATCCAATTTGTACGAAATTTCATAGAATTGCTGAGTGCGTCTAATTTTTTGAACACCTACTGTATACATATACATAAAACACAAACTGTTTCTACCTATGACCTTTATAGACTCTGAAACCATCCAACCGATATGCCCCAAACCGGTTTCATTTCAAAGGCAATAATGTGAAGATGGTTATAGCTAATTTTGTAGTAAGTCTGTAACAATTTACAATAAGGACAAATTATCGTTGCAAACTTGTTTCGCAAGTTCAAAATTAATTCAAATCGCAGTAAAATGCAAGCAATAGTTTTCACTAGTTAAAAGAAACAATATTATCTACCAACTTTAAACCGTTGCCTTGCATAGAGGCATCGAAATCCTATGACAAAACCGTTATAATAGGAGATATACTTTGAATCTTGAAAACAAATTAATACTATAGTACACAAGATAATTTTCCAAGCCCCAATGTTCTATGGAGCCCCAATATGATCACAGTCCGCTCAACCTCATATAAATAATTGAAAAATTGCTCAAAACAAAATTTTTAAAAAGGTTTACAACTTACCGTGGTACTTTTCTACTCCACAATTATTATGAGTAAATATGAAAATTTAATATTAATAAAACAACTAAATTCTTTGAGTTATGTTCGTATTCGAATTGCTTTAATTCAGCAACTACTGCCTAGTTAGTTTTATAACATAGAATAGTTCGAATTATTTTTATATTATAGAACAGGATAGTATGCATATAATGTACATATGTACATAAGTATGTTGGATATTTTCGTGGGTTTTGAAAAAAAATGTCCCAAGTAATTACCCGAGTTCGAGTTGATATTGAACCTCTTTTCATAGAATTTAATTATTCGTTTAAAGGATTTAATTTCACGCTAATGTTTGTTATCCCAAAAAATATTTACATACATAATTTAACTTTTTCATTATAACAATTCTTTTTTGTTTGAAATATTTTAATTTTACCAGTGCAAATTTTTCAATATATATGTACTCTGTGCGTTAAAAGTTTATGGTGCGGTTAAAATGAGTAATTTATAAGTTGAGTATGAAAATATAAAATTCCTACATCAATAGTTTTCTCAAACATTTTAAATAAATTTAAAAACCAAGCTTTCTTACACTTTGGACATATCAAGGAGGAAAATTGGAATCCCCTGAACAATTGTATTTAATTATCATTTAATTCGACTCAGAAACTTTGCAGAAAAAGGGTGTCCATCGACCGGTACCCACATTTATCAAGTGTGAAACAATTGAATGACCACGTACAACAATATTTCTCCTAAGTTCACTGGCAGTTAAATGCGCTAGACTTATTATTACTACTAAAATAGAAGTATGTATTCAGATTCAGAGTATCTGATATGCAAATTAAAGAGCTCCCCGCAAGATACACAACGCATTAATTGAGATATTAAGTGTTATTGCTGCAATAAAGTGTGCAGCAACTACTGCCCTTCGCACTTATTCCAGTTCAACGAAATTTAATAAGATAGAACCAAATTCTCTTGGACAATGTTGACTTTATTATTTTTAGTTTTAAAGTTCTTTTTCTGCAAAATAATATCTATTTGTGCAATTAAAATGTAAATGCGAAGCAATTTTTATTTTACTTATAATATTATTTTATTACGTATTATTAAGTATTTGGTTTATCTTCTTCGTTTTAACAAAGTATAAACTAGATTTTAACAAATTTGAAAAAGTTTTAACATCAGTTTTAATTAATTGAATTGTATTAAAAATAATAAGTATTTTGTTAAAACCTATATGATGGTTTTGATATTTAACCCAATTTTATAAAATATTTTGATAGAGAAAAGTAATTTACTCTGTTATAGTTTCCGTCTAGAGTTAATGATCGATTAGGGCAGGACGACCATCTAACAGGGTGGACACAAAATTCCTCCCCAAAGATTTTCGGTTCAAAACGGAAAGGATTTTTTTTAAATAGCATGTTCGGTTATCAAGCCCTTGCGGTTGATCTCTAATTATACATATTTATTTATAAATTACATATTACATATTACGCGACTGGGAGAAGACCTCAATGAGGATCCTTGGTGTTTATGGTACAGGATCGTCGTCCGCAAATTGGGAGCTGAAGCCTAACCAGGTGGCCCCTGAGGGGCTTGAGCCTCGTGCGTTCACAATGAAGAAGCTCAAGGGCGTCTCGCAAAGTCTTCAAAATAAGGAGGCACCGGGGCCTTACGGGCTCCTAGCAGAGATGCTGAAGGTGTTGACGTCGAGCCATCCCTCTTGCTTGATATGCACAATGTCTACCTAAGGGCGGGAGTTTTTCCTATTTTTATCAGAAAGGGCAAGGGGCCAGCTAATGTCCAGGGTCGTTTAGACCTCTGTGTGTATACTCGACACAGCTAGCAAATTCCTGAAACCTCGCCTCCAAGAACTTTCTGAGAGGTACGCTTAGAGCATGACTTTAGGGTCCCTCAATATCTATTTTATTGCAGATGATGAGGGATTACCTGAAGGATCGCAACCTCACCTTCGAGATGGAGGATGGCTGAGAAACGTGAGTTTTTTCGGCAAGGTGGCCCAGGGCTCCATACTGGGTCCCGACATATGGAACTATACATATGACGAAATCCTTCGTATGGAGATGGCGCCAGAGATGTTGGCACTTATACCAAGACCGAGATCGTCCTTCTTACTAAGAAGCGTACCTCGTTGTTAATGGAAACGTGGGCAGGTGCGGAAGTGCACTTCCCCGCTCCCCTACAAAAAAAAACAGTTTTTATTATAGAAGTTTAAAAGCGAAAGGACACTGCTCAAAAAAACCCAGGCCCGGCGCTAATGAAATATGTATATCTTATAATTTAATAAAAAATAGTGTTGAGATATTGTATGCTTAGAATTACAAAATTAAATGGCTAAATATACTAGATTTTGCTATTGTTTTTTCAGGATTTTTTAGTTTATAGTAAGTACCAAAATAGCATGCGGCCGCACTAACAAGTCGTATGCGTTACTATGGGTCTATTTTAAGACCTGTCGCTCTAAGAAGTAATAATTGAATGTCCTTCGATCTGAGCTTTCCGTGCTTAAGCCTTTTTTACTTTCAAACGAATTTATTTACGACTACTCCGTTACTTATGGACTTCGACGTTATTTTTTGCACACTGATAGTTAGACCGGAGAGTAACATAGGCTTCTTTTTACCGATAATCTCGTATTTTTTAATGTTAATGAAGGTATTAAAATGCGAAGCAATTCATCAAAACTTCCAGCACTCATTCGGAAATATCGAAAAAATTTATTAGGATATTGTCGAAGTTTATAAAACACTAGGTCTTGCCCGCGACTTCGTACGCATCACGTAAAAATTACTGTACCAGTTGCCTTAAAATAAAATTAACACATTTTCCAATGATGCTTCAATTTTAAAAAAGTTTTGGCCCTTCGTGACCGCAGTTCATTTTGGTGACGTGACGTAACAATGACAAAGCAGCAAATAGTTTGTGAAAACGAAGCAAATACAAGTAGATAAAATTCTATGAAAACTTATAAATCGTCAATTATTACGGAAACTATGAATTATGAACTAACATATGGACTCTTTTCATGAACACTTCTGCAAAGATAAAAATGTTAAAGCCCAATAGATGAAGCCGTGACTTTCAACATTATTAGTCAAAAATTAATTCAAAATTTCTACTTTGAAAAGTAATAAAATTGATTTACCTTTGAATTATGGTTTTTAAATTATTATTTACTGAAAAACGTTAAAATAAAAATCCACCTTTCGTTAAAGGCCGTGACTCTATTCCTTAATCAGTATCGTGTAGGACTACGAAGTATGTTTGCATCTTCGATTTACATTTTTATTACAAACTTTTAAACATAATTCGCTCGTAACTACGTGACCCTTTGAAAATAGCCACAAGTTTGATAGGCATTAAGGAACTGTAAAGAAAGGCCGTTTCGAGTCGCTGTTTCTTGAGGAATCGGTTATAAAGAATAATTCATGCATAAGAATTACGGAGGAGCAGGAAAGGAGCATTATCGCACTTAATGATCTGCTATGCGCTTTTTGAGTAAGCCCTGTCTCTCCCTCACTTGTCCATCCTTTAGGTATATAAGCTTAAGATAGGCTGCACACTGGGCAAAGTAATCATTTCCAAGAAAGCCGTCTTCAGGTAAAGAAGCCCTAGAAGCATACAGTTTTGAATATTTTAAGAATATGCCTTCTAGGTATTAAGTGAAATTCATAAGACTTTTGAACTTTTGGAATATTCTCCGAGTGATTTTAGTGAGCAAAAATATAATTGTATAAAAATGAAAGGACATATTATGGGTGTGTTAAAAAATACAAGGGTCTGTTTCGCTTTGGTTTTTCTATGTAAGTTTAACAAAAATGTGTTCTCAAGTGGGTGTTTTATTTTTCTTTTCAATATTACTAAATAACTTCTTTGTCTTAAATTGTTTTGTGAAGAAATCACTTTTAAAATCCCTTACTGGATTTAATTATTTTCGTTTTTAATAGAACGAAATTTGAATGAATAGAAGTAGTAGTAAAATAGTCTTTGTAAATGTGAAAACAATATTTTAAGTATAATTCACCTTTGCATTTGTACAAGTTATATAATAAACATTCCAATAATTTCAGGTTTGCTTTGAGGAAATATAACTTAATAGAAAAAACTGATACAAAAGATATTATTGAGTGGCTCCTTGTACAAATATATAATAATTGGTGAATAACTAAAATATTTAGGACAATAAACATGGCAGAAGAACATTCTATAATGTTTTTCTATTTTAAGAAACTTATGCTTTCTTTTAGTTTTCAGTTTTCAGACTACCAATGTCAAGAGTAGTAGTACCATAAATGTGATTAGTTTGTGTGAAGTTTAAAATTTTGTACAAAGTATTACACTTTTGTAACTTCATAGGTAATTTATGGGTTATTGTTGTTATTATATATTAATTGTAATAAATAATATATTTGAATATTTTGAATATTTTTACATTCGGTCCACTTTATTTTAATTTTAATCACAAAGTGGACAGGTTTTAAGAAACATAATCTCAAAAATGGTAACATGTAAGGCTTAACAGCTTAAGCTTAACGGAAAGGTAAAAATTTAAGAGATTTAAAATATTAATTATTATAATATCATACCTTAACATTCGCTTTTCATGAAATGTTCTGATATCGTTATTTTCTAAAAACACGATCAAGATATCCAGTTATTACAATATGAAGGCTATATCAAACTATGGATTTATTTTAAAATTTTCTGTTTTTTAAAACTTTTATATATAACGGAAATTCTACATTTTGTCTCATTATATAAAATTATTTATACATACATAGTTTTAGAAATAATAGTGACTTTAATTTGCAGTTTGTCTCACATGGTTTGCAACGTCGGATGCTGTATCTTGTGATTCTTGCGGTAGGGAATGCGCCAGTGCATGTGGAACAAAACATTTCAGGTGAATTCTAAAGCAGTTACCACTTATCTTTATACAAGTAAATTAAATGAATTATTTACATTTTCAGGACTTGTTGTTTTAACTATCTTCGCAAGAGATCTTTTCCCCAGGAGCCTAAAATGCCGAATTCAGCAGTTCTACTGGACAATGATTATTCCGGTATAATTCCTTCACAAGAGCTTCTGAACAGCATCCTGCGGAATGAGAAGGATTTAAATGCTTTATATCGACGTGGTCAGGATTTTGATATAGCACTCTTGAGTAAGAAACGTGAGCAGATCAACGGCATTGAGTACCCTTAAAAATGTAATAAATGATAAATAATTACATCTCTGGATAGGCATTTTTAAGGTTTTAAGGCTGGAAAAACTTTAAAGGTGTCTAGGCCTGCAATAAAATCGTTTGTTTTAAATATAAACAGAAATACATTTGATATTGTTCAGCAGTACGTTTTACTTTTGCTTTACAATTATTTTCTAAAATACAATTATTAATTACGGCGAATGAGAGCCTACAATCTGTAATAAGGAATTTTACTGGGCGTTGAAGGATATCGGGTAGCGATTGTGAGCATCTAAATTATCGCTCTTATGGGAAGATATCTCCCGGCTTGCTTCCTGGATAGCTTCCCAAAGTTTTGCCTGGGACATGATCTGGCGCATGAGATCTTCTACGGCTGGCTCTGAATTAAGATCAATTAAATCACTCAAGGTATTATCCCCCTCCGGCTCCTCCTCTGGCAAGTTTTGTGGTTTACTAGATTCCGAACGTTTACGACCACATCCTGAAAATAATCGTTTTTAAAATAAAGCTCTTATACTACTTAAGTTAAAATATTGAAATGAAGAACGTGATAAAACAATATGAAAAACTTTTCATTCCTTTCGGAATGGCCATTATGAATAAAAACCAAATAACATAAGGTTAAGATAATTTAGAGTTTTATTTGCAATATTTGAAATTCCGTAAGAAAAATATAAACCGAAATAGCAAACTTTATATTATTTAAAATACAAATAATGAAAATACAATAATTATTTTAATAATTTCTGACTTCTGCGCTATTTGGAATTCAAAATACCCCTGCAGGAAAATCCAACAATGGTTCATAACTATCCCTATATTATTTCTACTTGATTGCGACACGCTCCTCAGCCTCTATCATAAAAAAATATTAAAAATTTTGGAACAAATACATTTCTTTGTAACATTGTGTTTAAAAATTAGAAATATATTGATTAAGAACTTGCAAACACTTTTGTTTTAAATTATATCCAAATATTTGTAAAAAATGTTTTAAAATCATTTACAAATTAATTATTGAGAAAAGAGTTCCAGGAGTCAAAGCTTCCATAAATTGTCTATTGCTTAAGAATTTTTATTATATTATACTATTATATGTCGAATAGTAATATTACAAAAAAAAAACCTCATATTCTTATTATTCTTACCCATAAGTATTTGCTCATAGTACTTTTAACTTTTCAATTTGTTGTGCAGACAATTAAAATAAAATAGTAAAATAAAGTACGTATACCTGTAAATGCATTGCAAAAGGGTCTCTTCTTTGGGCTCATCTGATTTGCACGTCTTATTTCCATTTCCTAAATGATTAGATATTTAAAATTTATGTTGAATAAGAAGTATTATTTACCCGTGGTGTGATGAGTCCACAATTAACGACAATAAAGATCATAAGAAAAAATGCAGAAATAATAAACCATGCTCCACGCACAAACATTTTCTTCTCCTTTCTTTTAGAGTTGGAAAACACTGCTCTGAAAATAAAGAAGTACATACATATATTACAGAAAGAGCACCTGACATATGTAGCTAGAGTTTTGCATTTTCTTAAAATAAAGTTGTCACGTGGAGAAGTAACAATGGGAGACTGAGACATATCGGCACATAATGTCCTTTTGTTGCAGTGCCTTTACCTGGTCCCTATTTTGATTTATCAGTTGAGAAATATTTCCTGTTGAAATGCCGTTCTTACATCTAATTTGTTTATTATTACTATTGTGAGAAATCGAGTTGACATATGGGCGGAAATTATTCATTAGGTACATATAAAGGATTCTCTTCCTTCATTAGCAGTCACGTGAATTAGTACTCCTAGAGTGTGCAGATAAATGCGATGTATGCAATAATATGAATTACTTACAAAACTTTCGTGAGTTCCAATTACAAATGACAACCTTATTTGAACATTGAAATTTTATAGTTATAACTCTTTTAACGTTTTTATGATACTTTTATCAGCTTTTATATTTACGAGTTCATGAAGAAGTATGTTATCTCTTGAATTTTCATGGGAAGGTCCTGCACTGAAACCAGGTAATAAACTCATTTTCTGTCATAATTTATTTTGCGCAGACTGACCATTTGAATATAACAAAAATTTGTATAACTTACATGAAAAGTTCAGAAGTATTAAATAGTAGTTTTAATTTGAATCTCGTTTGCTATTACCTAATACATATGTGTGAAAACTAGTTTGATTGTCTACATTACGAGTATTTCATTAGAATCAAGCATAAGTTTTATTTCATTCAACTTATTGACTTGGATTTCTGATTTTTTGAAATCGGTCACATAACCGGATTTGAAATCAGTGACTCCAAAAAACGCCTCACACATAATCTAAAATAAATGGCCCAAAAGAAGAATATAGAGTTCTTTTTTCGCAGGTTAAAAGAATTTTTTTGATCTGATACCTATGTATTTGTTATTTCGCATAGGTCCTCTTTTATTGGTAGAATAATTTTGACGAAGAATTGAATTACTTTTATTTAAGTTAATCAAAGTGCCTCATAGGTGTAGGCCCAAATTACACCTCAAAACTACATATTTAAAGTGGTTTTGGAAAAGCTGATAGTCTACATAAATATCATGCATGTAAAACTTTAAAAATAAATAAAAAATACTTTTTATATAAAAGTTTAAATATTCAGAGGATTCATTTGAAATTGTGAACACGGAATAATTTTTATGAAATTGAATACCCCTAAAATATATATTAAAATTTATGGCGAAAATTTGTTTCAATGATTTTCTGAACATTTAGGTTTTGGGGAGGATTTTCAATTTTAGATCTTCTTGCATTTATGAAAAATCTAATAACATTAAAGTTTAGCATTTTTGCTTGTATCGTATTTACAGGCATTTTATTTGAAGAAGCGTATGAATGATATTTATTTGCTTTGATTTTTAACGGTATGTACATACATATGTATTTGGCAACATTTATAATTTTCTGAGATTCACTTTTACAAAGAAACTACAAATATATGTATAATGTTATACCTAATCTAATTAAAACCATATTCCAAGCAGCGCAGAAAATATTGAATAAATATTACTATATTGCCAAACTACACACTTTACAGATGTTTTAAAACACGAAATAAAAATAAATAAATTAAAAATTTTATATTTTTATTTTTTAAATTCACCAAACAATCATAATTTTAGATATTAAATGCTTGAATAAAGTAGTCCTATTCCACATAGTAGTCACAAGATTTTCGCCATAATGTAATCACTTGGCACCGAATATCAGTTATAGTCAAATTTAACTAAAATATTTAAACTCTCACCAGATATGAAATCTCAAATTGCCAGCGTTCGTTAACTGATTCAACTTTGTCAATTGCTTGTGTAAAACTAAGGGAAAAACATCTTTTTGGAGGTACTTTTATAGGAACAGCCAGCCTAATGGATATTACTGCTGTGGAAGAAAAGGAAATACAAGAGAATACTTGACGCCCCATTGGGATTTACCACTTTTATGGCATTTTCCTCGCTGTTACATTCCCGGGGAACATAATGAGAAATCGCTCCATACTCAGCATCGCAGAGCCTTTACATAAAAAAATATTCTTGTTGTATTATTACTCTTGAGGAGAATCAATGATTTTCCCTGTAGGAAAATTCAATTTTCCCTAGGAGTTTTTCTGACATTTTTCTAAAATTTTCTGTGGTCAAAAACCGCAAATTATTCTTGAACCTGGCACTGATAATAAAATATTGTTAATAGAATTTTCACTTAGAATTGGACTCCTCCTCTCCTTAGAGTTTTAACCACCCATGGTTACCAACAGCAAAAAATATCGCTTCTTTAAACAGATGTTCACATTAAGTTCGTTTACTATCAAGATTTTTAATATTAAACACTTAGAATTCTTTTATTTAAAAATCTTTAACGATAAACAGATAAACAGCCTCATCTAAAAAAGAAGACATAGGATATCGTATGATCTTCTCAAATTAAAGTGCATATTCATTAAATTTATAGATACAAAGAATTCTTGCATTGAATACTATTTTTAGTCTCTTTTTCCATTGAGAATTAGCATTATATTCCATCTTCAATAAATGTTCATCTTATTACAATCAGAAAAATATTATCTAAATTTTCATAATTTCTATGGTACATTAAAAATGATCACATTAAAGAGGTTTTCTGTCCTCTTTTGTGTTTTGTACAGTATTTCAAAATAGTTAGAAATTCAGGAAAAATTTATTTTATATTTTTCATTTTTCAAGTTCATACTTGAAAATTCAATAGATGTTGCAATTTACCACCCTACAGGTTGAGTTTCGCTAATCGTTGTTACTTTAAATGCTTATTTAATAACAAGTGATTGTTAAATGATATCAAATATTGTTCCATAAATACAAAGGCAAACTTTGATCGAAATTAATTAGTAAATACAAGGATATACATATGTACATATGTATGTAACTCGTGCCGAAAAATAAATTTTTATATGGCCTTATTTGAGTCAGATTTCATCCTTATTAAATTCTAACTGAATAAATTCAGCTTATTCTGATTTTATACTTTTCATCCTGATCTCATACCCATACTGCTATGACTTTTACATGGAGGTTTCATTCTAAAAGATTGAAATCAGAATTTTTAATAGCCTTTAACTTGTTTGAAGTGGATATAGTTTATATTTTAATTAGGTATTAATAGAATCGAATCAGTATTAAATCAGGTGGAAATTAGTACTTATTCCCGACTAATTTAATACTGTAAGGTTCAAGATTGAACTAGTTTTAATTAAGTTCTGCATATTTTAGTTACAGAACTTATTCGGAACAAACAAAGTAGATTTTAGAGAAATGGGTGATGCTGTTTTTTTGCTTCAGCCAATTCATTCATACACGACCAATAAGTCAATCCTGCGTTGTATAAACTAAATTTGATCGTACCTAATAGTAATGAAGACATAAATATCGCGGCTTAACACTCCACCCTCCAACACTTTTGCGGACTTAACCGAGATATTGCCACGAAAAAATGTTAGCTAAGTTTAATCAAAAACGGCCTACATGGTAACAAATTAAAATATACCTATACCGCAATGAAGAATGAATATCGTCACACCAACTTTGAACCGTATTCATCGAATAAAATTGTCCCAATAATAAATTTAATTTGGTTAATATTTAAAGTATAGCTATCAGCTGGATAAACTTATTCGCTCCTTAATGCGGCAGATGGACTTGTTATTCGTCAGTTAATTTTTGATAAACTGTTTTTCCTCATAGCCAAGTTGACTTTTTATCTAAAGCTAAAGAGTCATTAGTCTATTGAAAAATCTTAATCAAGAATTTTTCAGTCTGCTCGACTTTTTAAGGTGAAAGTTAAAGGAATGAAGGAAGAGGGATTTGTTGGAAATAAAAAAAAAGCATAAGAGTTAGGGCATTTTTACAAACAGTTTATTTAAATCGAGAATGTAATAAATTTTTCTCGCGGTTGGCACCACAATAGAACACTATATTTGCACAAAGTAATCACTTATAAAAATTTAGGTAGCCTTTGGGATTTAAAAGCCATGTCTGAAGAAAATGTTGTGAAACTCCTTTTTCGTGTTTATTGAAAACACTCCAGTTAAAAATCAAATTATCAAAAACTTGCATTATTTCATAAATTCATTTATATTTAGCAATTCTCGAAAACAAACTAAAATAATCAAAATATTTTCTTTCAAATTCAATTTAAATTTATACTTTGATGCCTAACAATTCTGCAGCGTTAAAGTTAGCTTTTTGACTCTGAAAAATTGAAAATTGATAAGAATGCTTATTTATTTATTCACTGTAGAAACAATTTGTTTTTAATAATTTTAGATTTTGCTTACCGAGGCCATATTAAGGCTTCCCAAAATAATAGTAACTATTGCTAGAACGCTAATGGCTAACTGCATTTTGAATGATTGAAAGACTTACTACACATTTGTCGCTAGTCTGCCCCTTATATATTTACTCAATTTATTTGATATTTTTAATATGCACAGCAGGAACGAATTAATATTCAGGCTAATTAGCTATAGCAATTTGGTTTTCATTTAGATGTTAACCACGTAATTTTTTTGAGTAGTCTTAATTACGTAAAAAGTGGATAAACATAAAATAACTTCCTCGATTTCGGTGATTTTTAGTGATAAATGTTAAAAACCAGGCAAAGTGCCAAATTGTCCTTGTTTGTTTTAGAGCACTAAAGTTGCTAGAATTATTAAACATGGAATTATTTTTCATAAATTAAATGGTTTTTAGAACAAAAAGTTAAAAATTTGCAAAAGTTCATAATATTAAGTATACTTTTTACTGAGCATAATAATGTGTTTCGATATGCATTTAAAATTTAAATGAACGATATCTAATACTAAAATGTAAGAATAATTTTTTGCAAAGCCAATTACATAATTCATATATGTAATTCATAAGACAAATTTCTTTCTTCAGCTTCTTAAACAAAAGTTTTTTAAATAATATGCCGTAAACAGGCTCTATTCTTTTAATAAGTTCTTGAAATTGGTTTTTCAAATAAGCGAAAATAAAAACAAATGATTAGCAATATCTGGAAAAAAAATTTACTCACTGTATGTATTTAAGACGATCCAAGCAAAATAAATGTTTACCTCCACAAATAATTTGCTTCAGAGATTCGAATTCAACGTAACTTTCGGGTTTGTTAATATTTTTGTGTACTACTGTAATGCTTTATTTGAGTGTACAACACGGGATAAGACAGCATATGATACTAATATATTTTATATTGCACCATGCATAACCCCCAGCGCCGACCCCTTTCTAATTTGCACAATGATAAGAATAGATGTGCAAAAAACCGAACTAAAGTATAGCCTTTTTTAGTCATTTTTACAATTTTTCGTTTATGCAGCTACTAAAAACTCATAGAAATCAATATGCAAAAAAAAGGAGTTTTTAATTTCTGTCTTTAGGGCTGGGTTTTTGGTGGATAATAACGTGTTCTATCTAATTGGACAAAAGCACGTCAGCTCATTTCTGTCTTAA
This sequence comes from Machimus atricapillus, assembly GCA_933228815.1. NCBI lineage: Eukaryota > Metazoa > Arthropoda > Insecta > Diptera > Asilidae > Machimus > Machimus atricapillus. The sequence continues at coordinate 14,908,447 of OW121785.1, forward strand.
ACCAATTGTAGTCGTTTTCTCTGATGCCATAGAGACGACATTTTTCCAACAAATACTAATCTTAAACGTAGTCCAGGAATATAGTTAATACGACGTAAAAACGTGTTCTACGTTTCTTTCATAAATTTTTATGAGGAAATGTGTGATATTATGCGGTGAAATTTGGTAAATGGATACCCTGAAAATGGCCACCGAATTATTGAATTAAAGATTATAAGAATTGTTACATTGAGTGTTCATTTTACCATTTCAAGCGATAATTGCATGGTTCTTGGAATTTTACACATGCATTGTCGGTGGCAGACTATCAAACTTTTTTATTGAGAAACATGAAACGCGTTTTTACATATATAATAAGCGAAAGCACTAGCGGAAAAGAAGGAACATATGTATGTACAATACCTCCTACATATTTCTAGACCGTAGCGAAACCTTTGATTGGATTATGTATCCACAATAGGTCTCATAGTATTTCCCGGCATCTTTTGGGTTGGTGTGCCTAAGTTTTTCAAAAGTGTACTCTAGCCTCTTATAGAGTCTTCCATATGCTCGAACATGCGAACTTAGTGAAAATTAAATAATTTTACTTTAATGATACGTCCTTCAATTCCATGAAGTTACTTTTTTCAGAAATCGGAGTTTTTTTCTGAAACTATTTGCCGGGTGGCAATTGGTCAAAGGTCGAATTTGAGTCTATAAAAACTTTTGGCTGCAGAGAAAAAATCTTGTTTTTTAGAGTTATAAATATATTCCAGCGTTTGGTACATTGCAGAACTGTAAAATGTTGATGACAGTTGAGAACTACAGAATTTATTATTTTATTTATTTTTATAAGTTTTAAAGTCATCACACTTTACCCCATAATCCTAAACTAGCACAAACATTAATTTTAAAAAAGTTAAGAAAAGTAAATATAAAAAGAAAATCAAAGAGTTCGCATCGTGTTTTACAATGTTTTATTATTAATTTACATACATCTAAAGAGCTTCATATAAAAATATGTAAATATCAAAACGGCAGTTGCTTCGAATACTCTGCTCGGCACAACCCTGACATTTTTTTCTTTTATCAAAAATGGAAGACTATGTGAGCAAAAATCCGATTTAATTCGATATTCATTTAAGCATTACATTTGATATGATAAAAAAAAATATTTAATATACTTAGTTTAAATATATTCGTTTATAATCTCTCAGTATTATTTCCCCAAGAAACCTGTGGGTTTCGCGAAGTCAGCCGCAGTGAGTTTCGATCATCCTCCTCCAGAACATGTTCGTATCCCTGATTCACTTGTCCCGTGGTTCCATAAATCTGAAAACAATTATTAGTAATAATAAATGAAGAGATATTTTGTAATTTACCTCTCCAGGTCCACCGTTCACATTAAACACATCCTTAATGCTTAGTCCTGCGTTAGAATTTCGCGTACTTCGTACAGGAAGGCCTCCATTATTATTAATCTAATAATGAAAAAGATATATCATGACTAAGTTTAACTCCACTATGATGAGTTATAAGAGAGAGATGTAAAATTCTTCTAAATATCATAAAGGGGTGAGAAGTAATTTTTTCTATAAATCGTTTAATTCTGTTTAGTAAAGATAATAACATGAAATAAAGGCAACATAATTTATTTTAGTTACTAATTTGCCTGGTTTAAAATTCTATCCTTAAGCAAAGACAAGTCTGGTGACTAGAATTAAATTTGTGTAAAAAGAAGATCGATGCAAGTCTAACATTTTTTTAAAATTAGACATTTTTATTTACAATTTAGTAACTTAATTTTATACTACATTATACCAAGCTCCAGTTAAAAATAAGTAATTCCCTGTAGACTTACAAATCGTGCATTTCTTTAATTAATTTTTAATAAGAACTCCAGGTGTTAAATGTGAACTTTTAGTAAATTATCTTTTTTGCTGTGTGTACACTTACGACATTTGCTGTGACGCCATACTCGTTATTAGCCCCTAAAGTTTGCATTTGGGATTTTCGTCTTTCAGCCATAACTGAGTTCTTTCGGACCTCTAAAGCTCGGATAGTTTCTTTTCTCATAGTCAATCGCCGTGTGAGAATTGGGGTTGCTATAAAAATTTTATTCATTTTATTGATCCGTTATTCCCTTTAATAAGGATTCTTACCTGGATTATTTTCATCTGCGGTCAGCTTGAGGAAGCGTTTCTTAAAAGCAACATCCAATGTACCAATTTGCCGTCGTGGCTGTCGCGCCTTTTCTAAATTCTGAATAGTTCGTCTCCTGGCAATCCTGTCAGGACCACTACCCGAATCATTATCGTAGTCCCCGTCTATACCTTGCAATCTCTGTAGGTTTTTGACTATCTCCACTGCATGCTAGAATAATATTTATTCGAAATTTTCTTTAACTAGTAACCGAGCGATCGAGGTACCTTATCTATCAAAGCATCTTGCGAGAGATCTTCTGATTTCTTTTTGAAACACAAGTTGAGTTCTGTTGATGCCAAAATATGCGACAATGTTCCAAAGCGATGGAACAACATCGCTGTGAATTGTATCACCAGAATGAGGGCAAAGAAGAAGACGAACACCAGACCGATCGGTTCCAGCTGCAGGTACTCCTTGGATATGTGAACCTATTATGAGCACAAAATGCCGTTAGTAAACGAACTTGTGCACCATCAGAAGATGTTAGTATCGTTAATAAGACCGAGTATAAATAGACTTATGTGCAGTGTTATTATATCACAGGATGCATAAGAAACAATGTGTGGTGCTTGCTTTTGTAATATATATTTTTTAGATGATCATGTTCTGCAGAAACTGTGTACTGAAACCGAAGAATTTTGAATAAAAAAATCATACACAACTAGAGATTCTAAATATGCTATTATACATACGTTCAGAGTTGAAGCGATAGACCTATTAAAAAAACCTACGATTACTAAAATTTCTATTTTCTACAGATATGGAAATGGACCTAAATATTTACGATTTCGATGTAAATATACCCATGGAAATTCGTATGTATGTCTTCAAGGTCGTGAATTAACTAAATCCTCAAAAATATCTCAACAAATATTATAAATTGGTTTTTAACGCGAACAAATACTTTACCCCCATTTTGTCGTGGTTAAAAAATTGTAATTATTTGTCCTACGATTTGAATTTGACTTAACAAATTGAAAGTCGTAGTTGAACTTTAACATGTTTGATATTTTTAGTCCAACATTATTTGATATTCTGTCCTACATTTTTCAATTTCGTTAAAATAGTTGCTATAAAAATCCTTGGCAAATCAATTTTACATATTTTATTTACATCAATTCCTTAATTACATAAACTATACGTAAATAGTTCTTTATCAACCATAAGAACCGATCATTATCCTTTTTTTATGGCATGAACTGAGTGTCCTCAACTTCAATATCATAGTTTTATTCCCCATAAGTTAAATATTATAATTCCTTGTATTGTTTTATTGTAGAGTTTTAGAAATGAGCCAAAATATAGTTTGTAGTTTATCTTGAAAAGTGTAGACTTTCTAATATGTGCAAGCACACACTTCGACGTCCTGAAGGTAAAAGGTAAAATTAAATAAATAAATTAGGGGAAATGTGTACCAAACCAAATGAATAACTTACGCATTCCTTACAGGGTACCCATGGAACAGGCATTGTAAGAGTAGAATTTACATGTGTGTATAATATATAATGTATATAATGATGGTTAAAGGGTTCATTTGGAAACAGTGAACCAATAGTTTTTAAATAAAACATAAACCAAACCCGAAACCAGAGAAGACAAGTTTCGAGAGTAAAATTATCATTCCAGGATGCTTAGTAAAATTTTAGGACTACATAAAACCATACAAGTGGACACGCACAGAGCATAACAATAGCCCGAAAATTATACATAGTGTTCCCGGTGATAGAGTTCTGATTGTTAAGTCCATCGCATTGCACCATGTTGTTTTAAAACAGAACACATGTTAGCAACAGGGAAGAATAAAATTTTATCCTAAGGTTAAGTTATGACTATAAAAATGTATTTTTTCAACCTCAGAGGTTTCTTCATTGTATGTTATGTTCGTCTTAACGCCAAGTGGCCATTCGACGTGTAATTTATCTTTGTTGAGTTGTAACAAGAACACAATGAGGACGAACAGGGCGTTGAACATGAAAAATGCAAACACTGACTTGTTCCTTAATTCGATCAAATCACTTGCGATCCGGGCCTTTTTTATATTCAATATTTCCGTTGCAATTTATTTAAATTGTTTTCGCATCATCCGCACAAAAGCAGTTTTTATTTTTAACAAAAAGAGAAAAAAGAAAAACAAACTGTTAGTAAAATCTGACTGCGAGGGATCTCGGACGATCGCGTCAACTCGTTCAAGTAATTACTGCAGGTGCATAAACATATGCTAAAATTAAAATAGTACTTTTAGATACGCGTATAAACTGTAGCTGAGTTAGACGCAGACCGCCGAGATCCCTTATAAAATTTACCTCTTGTGTAGTCTCATCATATGTTATGTTTGTCTTAACCCCCAAGGGCCATTTAAAATGTAAATTATCCTTATTCAACTGGAGCAAGAATACAATCAGGACGAATAGGGCATTTATCATGAAAAATCCAAAAACGGAAGTATCTCGCAGTTCTTTTAAATCGTTGGCAATCCTCGCCTAAAATTATCCATTAATTTCTTCCAAATGTTTTTTTTTCTTTCGAATAAGTAATTCTACTTATTTTCGATTGATGCAAATTCTTTTGCGGAGCATACTTACCCATCTACTGAAAACAATAGCATACAACTTTTGTTAATAATAATATAAGGCGTTTTGCTCTACGACAGAGATCAATCGAAGGAGCGTTACTATCGAAGTTTAATTTTAATGTTTTAGGGCATAAAATATCTGAAAAAATATCCCGAATCTTCAACAATGGTTTATTTTTCCTTTTAATTTTCAATATCAGTTGGATAATATCAACGCTATTTACGCCTCAGGTTATATACAGAACTCTAACAGATGATAAAAAATACGTTTTCAACGCAAGCAAAACGCCTTGTACACTTACAATACTTATTAGGTAAAAGTAAACAAATATAAAATTTTTCCATAAGAAAGATATTTACCTGCTCAGCTTTATCCTGATCAATGGGGAATAAATATTTATCCAAAAGGTCCTTCCAAAATTGGATTTCAGCGCTCGATAGGAAGTCAACTTCTCCCTTCCTCAGTTCGGAATCCTCAATCCAGAAGGGATTGGTTAAGAAGTCTCGTTCCTCGTGATGCTCACCCGAAGTTTCAGTATCGGATTCATCAGATTCGTCCCCTGACTTCTCAGCTACTGAGCTCAGTTGATGGTCTTTGGATCCACTCGACGTTGTTCGACGTCTGCCGTGGTGATGATGGTGCTGGCCATGGGAATTATGGGGGTCAATAGCACGTTCGAGGGTTTCCAGTCGTTTCTGAATTGCGTCAAGCGAATCAGCAATATGCGTTAGCTGCAGTGCTTCATCGCTAGTTTTTCTATGGGTGCAAAAGATGCACCGGAATAAGCCAGCCAAAGAGAATTCAATTGAGCCTTCCTCGTCCCCGTTGTCCCCAATACTGCCCTGCAGAAAGCCAAGTAAGCTCTTCTGCTTCGCCCTTTTAGTAGCTTCTTCAGCCTCCTTCTTTTCGGCTTCTATTTCCTTTTTAGTTTTCTTTGCGACAACTTCACGGGTGCCCCATGAGACGACATTCAAATTTATGATAGAGTACAAAATCAAAAGCAAGTACATAGATGGAATGGAGAGGAGGTAGATCAGTCCAGCTGTAATACACCAAAACTCCTGCGGATGCAGGCATGCAGCTATGAAAAATGATCCTGAAAGTGCTATCAAGAAAATCGCCGAAGGACTTCCCACACCGTCCTCGCCTAACTGCAAAGCGGTACCCACAATAACTGCCATCATGATCAGAGCATATGCCGTCGAAAGGATTTGCGCAACCAGAAGTTGTATGTTGGATTTGCAAGTGAAGCATACCAACATGAAAAGAAGAATGGGCACAATGTTGTAGTGGAAGGATGTCCAGTTGTCGATTCGAAACGCGGCTACGAAAGCTCCCACCAACATAAGAAAGATCGTTCCTGGTCCTAAGATAGTGCCGCCTATCAACATCATTTGGTAGAAGATGTACAACAGCGAGATGTTATCGTTGATTTTAATTGTTCGTTTGTAATCACCCAGCAAATCCATAATATTGGCTATGGTTGAAGGAACCCATCTTCGGCGTTGGTTATAAAATTCGTTGAAGCCTTCAGGACAGTGCGTGTACGCATCGGAGGCAGCTGAATATTCTACGCGATACCCCCTCTGGAGGAGTAACGTACAGAGCCATCTATCTTCTCCTTGATCGTACTGTACGTAGTGCCGAGCCTCATCAGAGCGGGTAGTGTATTTTCTCATTACATTATCGTCCATTAGAGCCTTTCCGCGGAAAAGTGAGAAGCAGCCAGGACTACAAAGTACACACCCAATCATGTGTTCCGTTGCTTTTTGGAGCCAATGTCCAATAGCATACTCGAACATTTGATACCACACCATAGGGCCTGATCCCACTGGATGAATACGACCACACGCAGCTCCAAGATTCCTGTTTTTCTTCATTAGATCAATCAGCAAGGTCACAGCACTCGGCTGAAAGTCAATGTCTCCATCCAGAGTGAGAAGATATGTGTTTTCTGCCATCACGTCCTTACGGTCCACAGAAATAGGTAGCTCCATGAGACGGTGTCCGAGGAGATAGTACATGTACATGACTTGAGACCATCGCTTTCGGTGACGAATGCGGTCCTTGTCCTTGAGATGTGCAATCATTTTTGTCTTTCCTGGCAGTGTCCAAACCAATCTTCCGCCGTAGGGTGTTGGGTATTTTTTCGGAGGTCGCAATCTGATGTTTGTTTGATGGATGTCCGAAGCGGCTTCATCTATTGTGGCTACCAACAACTTTACGAACCTGTTTACTTGTATATCGACGTCGCTGTGATCGGAGATTTCAAAAGCATCATCGAAGAAAATGTGAGCTGCAATATTTGTTTTTAATACGAGTATTAAAAATTTTACTTTCTTTTATGTACGGCTTTTTTTTAAAGAAATTGCTAAATAATACTCACTTTCAAATTCATAGTAATCCGGATCCACAACTCGTAGATATTTTTGAGCCACTCTCCTAGCACACTGATCTTCGTCCATTCTAATGATACTCTTCAAAAACTCCATCATCTCGTCTTTTGTTTCGTGCCACATAGTTGCGCAGGCATAGATTCTAGTAATATGGTCTGAGGATTTCACACTAGGCTTTTGTATCGCGGAGCCATCTGTGTGCACGGATATTGTTTCGTAGTACTCGTCGCCTTTCTCCTTCTCTATTTCAGCCAGATCCTAAAAAATTAAATTAGTTATGCACATATGTACAATGTACATATGTTAGGTTAGCCTCTTTAACGTTAACGATTTACCTCAGTTTTAACATCGGCTTGATCATCCCGACGCCTGTTTAAGGCCATGGACTGATCAATTAGTAAGGAGCTGTACATTGGACTGACGAACAGCTTTTCAGTTGTGGCTAGACGTTCACATTTTGGGGTCCAAATATGAAGAGTTATCCACGTTTGCGAAAGCAACCATAGTATCCAGGCCCATGCCATTTGCCGCGATATAAAATCGGTCAGACGGAATACTGGAGGACTTTCGAAGAAGAGGTAGTCTGGAATGGTGCCATGGAAAAAACAGGGATCTCCGCTCCTTATTCCACAAGCAGCTATAAGCAAAGAAACTGCCACTGGAATTGTTAGGTTCACAGGGAACGCATAGCTAAAGCCTTGGATCAAAATTTTACAGGCAAATTTTCCGAAAATGTAGCAGAAGTATGAAGCTAAAATTTGTATAATCAATACATGGATGACGGTGTTGTGGGAGGCGTCTATATCAATAGAATCCGCCACTTGAGACGCTTCGACCAAGTCTGGAAGATTCTGGGCAATGGACACCGATACTTCTTCAATAGTAATTTTATGCGGACCAAATCCGTTGCCAAAAAGTGTAAAAATATTGACTGGATCATCGCCTTTTATCCAAATGGTGAGCAGTGTAGCGCAGAGGAAAAACAACACTTTCCAGACGGACAAAAACATGCAATTGAAATAGCGCGTGTATCGGAGCTCCTCTTTTACGCGCCCCATTGACCGAATGATTCCAACGGAGGATTGGACCGAAACGTAGTTCTCCCACCAGCCGCAAGAGACCATCGCAGCTCCTATCGGGATGACCCATAGAACTGGGCGATTTTCCAACAAAGGCCACACGACGAACCCTGTGACTTGTGCTGCGATTGCTGCTATGTCTATGATCGCCTTCACGGCCCACTTTCCTTCCTTCGAGGTGCGTGAGAGGAGCCCCAGAATCCCTGGGATCACGCACAGGCAGTTGGTCAACATTGCTCCTTGAATCGCGTCCAGCTCGGGCAAAACGACGAACATCAGCAAAACAGTCCCGAATGTGTGAAACGTGTCCATGAGTGCACAAAATAGGAAATGTGAAGAATATGGTATTTTACATGATTTGAAGAAACAGATTCGAGCAGCTCTGATGAGTGCCCCAATTTCTGGTATCGCGAACGCTATCAAAATGGCCCAGAGCCATGCTATCCGCTCCTCCTCTGGCAGTGTAACAATGAATTGCTTATCACGACCCTGCAAAATATAGACGTTAATTATCTTCCCCACCACTTCCAACAGTTATTAACTTATTAAAAGGAAGTTAGCAATGAAATATTGAAAAACACATTTTTTATTTTTCTAGAAAGATTTGATCCGATTTACTTCCTAAAAATTTTAGATAACAAAGCTATTTTGTGTTGCCGATGCATAGATAAGCAGTTCATCACCGAAATCTCATAATTTATATCTTAATAATCTGCACTTAATATACCTACTAAAATTTCCGAAAACAAATTTACACAGTTTATCGATTTCATGCTTAAGTTGGCTTCCACTTGCTGGCATCAACATTATTAACTTTAATTTTTGCATGATCAGTTTTGCTATTATTTTACCAACGTATTTCCGAAGATTTATGAACTAATATTTATAGACTGCCGCAGACAAATAACTTCTGAGCTATGGTCATAAATTTCAGCTCCGTTTAATGGCAACAATTAAATTAGGATCTTCAAAGTATCATCTGCCTATTAGTATTACGAGCAATCACTACAATTGAAATATTCAATTACGATCATTGAACTCCTTAGGTAACGTCCAAATAGGAAAATTAAATTTTCTGCCACTTTAAGGACCTGGTACTACTAACAATAGGTATGTACATATGTATATTCAAATTAATTTAATGTTTGTAAATTGTAAACTATCAAAAGGTAGTAACCACTAAATTCTATATGGTCTGAAACCTGAAAGTCAAAATTGTTTCCGCCCTATCGATTTAATTCCTCGTAATTGCACGAGAAACCAAATTCCGGATTTTACACATTTATCGCGAAAAAATCTATAATACACAAAATTCTGCAAACTGTAATCAAAAACACTATTAGTAAATTAAGAGATTTTATTGGAGATTTCTCTGGTATATAACCCTCCAACATTCAAGTCATTATGATAAACAATGCCAATAAAACGTTTTGGTGTTGCTGAATTAACAAGGAGGATGAATTTGATATTATGTGTTATTATACTAATGGTTTGTTTCTATGCAAAAGAAAAGCAATTTAATTAATTAATTAACCGTTTTGAATTCATTTCTCATATGTTTCCAAATATTTACTAATATTAAAATGGAAGACACGAGTATATAGCAGTAAATTAGGAACAATCTTTCTAAAACCAAACATAATATTTTCGGTAATCCATTACTAAATTCCTCTCGGTCACAAAGGCCAAACTTACGAAATCTTTGTTACAATACGCTATTTTCTTATCTCTACGTAGTTGAGACGTCATGAATAGAACACAGCCTTTTGCAATAACTCCCCCCGCTAGTACGATGATAAATGTTATAAGATATGCGAAAACTTTAAGAGTCTTAACAGTAACGTCTAAGCAAGCTTGATTTGCATTTGAACCGCCGTCCTGTTTTAGGGGCGGATCTCGGAACACGTCCCATCCTTTCGTTTCTTGAATAGTCCTTTGGCTGAAAAATAAAAATACCTTATCAGTGCAAATACATAATTTAATCAACGGGAAGAGGTATTATCGGGTCGTCTACCAATTATTTTTGCCGCTGAAATTGCAAAGAGAACAATTTTGGACAAAAATAAAAGATGGCACGAAGTTCACCGGGTTAGCTAGTAGTTGTATAAAATTCAGACAGAGCAGGTTTCTTTTTATACGTATAAATTTACCACAGTGAATGTATTTTAAAATTTATTTTGTCTAATAGTCAAAGTTTTAATCTAATTTTATTCACTATAGGCTTCTTCTGAGGTAAAAACCTTATTGCGTTAATTAAGACTATGTATGTACATACTTATGTATGTACATACATATATTAAAACCAAAAATTGGTTTTATCGATTCTCCAAATAGTGAAATGCGAATAGGACGACCATAAAATCATTCCAAACCAACAATTGTACTCATTAAATTTTCCATGTTTTTAATGTTGTGTGTAATCATCAAAAATTACCATTTAAGATGCGAACCACTTCAATATTTCGGCAACTTTTAATTTCTTAAGGATATTTTTTGAAGAGTCGACAAAAGAGAAAAATCGATTCAGGGATAAAATAATCCACAAAGTGTCATTTTCCGTTGATTTCCTCCCGTCCAACATAAATAAGGCATGCTTCGGAAATCTAAAAGTACCCGAAGAACTAAAGAATATTAAAACATTTCACAGTACTGTATAAATTTCCGCCGCGATCTAGAAATAAAATTAATGGATATGATTAAAAATTGAGCAAAAGCTCAGTCTCAATATTCATATAAAACAAGCAATCTCGATTTTAGGTTCATTCCATTTAAAAAATTTGAATAACGATGTTTGGCCTCTAAGTGGGCGCACAACGATGAGATATAAATTAATTATGTTCTTTTATTGAGTGCCTGCCGTTCGTTATCTTAATAAAAAAATCGCCAATTGCATTCTTACCTTCCACCATAAATATCATGTGTTAAAGGAGTGCTCTCATCGTCTGAAAAATTATCGTCGCTGTCTCCAGGGCCTGAAGGAGCTAAGGGCCGATGTCTTATTGCAGACATCTCCCCCGGCTGAGTTGGTTATTCTGCAAAATAAAGTGAAACGATTAATGCAATACACTGAATTATCATTTATCAGTAAAATGTAAAATGCGAGCATCTCAAATGAAGCTGTGTATAAAATCAATCCAGTTTTCAGTTTTCTCATGCTGAACAGGAAAATTCCATTCAGTGCCTCTCATGGCTTGGCGAATTTTATCGAGGTCATTTCCGTCTAAGAATTGCAATTACTCGGCACTTATGCAGACAATTACTAACTAGGAGTTGTGGAAATATCAAATCATAATAGTTAGCGGGTGGGGGAGTGAATGCGATTGAACTCTCCAATAAATGCCAATTTATTGAACGGCACGAACGGATACATTCATCCGAGTCCAGCAGATAAGTAAAAAGCTTTAAATTTTAGAGATGTGACTGAAGGCAATTCGATGACTATTCATACTTCATCGCTAAGAATCAATAGCTGTATAATTATTGCAACAAATATATTTAAGTGCATTTTTCAAATTTACAACTGAAGAGTTCTTAATTACTTGTAAAAGCTTTGCAAAAAGTAATGTGTTTAAATAAAAAATAATACAAATTTTCATCATGGTTTTAAGACAACGTTAACACAGGTTATCGAGGAAGAGATCAACGAAATTCACAGCACAGGGAATGTGAAAACGTTTTCATATTTAAAACAAGCATCGTTTATGCAGCTATTTTTGGGCTTAATGCCAGGGGTTAAAATTCTTTTGCTTACGTTAACGAGAGGAATCGTGAAATTGGTTAGATTTAATCAAAAAACTTAGGACTATTTTGAAAGCGTTCGGCAATCTTTTAGTAGTTAAGATTTTGCGGAAGCGCTAAACATATACTCGTACTTTCTTCATTAAAATTCCAGCCGTTGAGTCCAGTTCCACATTTTTTTCTAGATTTTGTTTCACAGCAACCTTGGCTGATACTTTTACTATTGCAGACTCTGCCACATGCATTCTCTTTACGGCATTCAGTCGTTGCTATTGCCACTACTTGGCCTTATTTAAAGTACATACAATGAAGTATGTTTTAATAAAATCAATTATAACTTAAGAAAGCATGCTTTGCTTAAGGCGTACATACATATGTGCGGTGCTTGCTTTGAAATTGGTTTCTTTTGAATAAAAATGTTTAATGCGGAATTTCTAACTTATGAGTCTTATGAGCCTCATAAATGAATTACATACTATCACGTTCAAAAGCGGAACACCGCGGTGGTTAATGCTCGTTTTTGAAATTCAAAAAGTCCCATCATCATTTATTTAATGTTAGGTTTACTTATGAAAACGTTTATCCTCTTTGCGATTGAAACGACTGTTATAAAAACAGATCACTTTGATGACACATAAAAATATCTGAAATAACTTGAATGCCGATGTTATGTATGTACAAACACATAACGGAACCTTTAACTGTTTTAAAGCTCTCATTGCTTAATAATTGCAGCGAGACCAAGACCAAGTCCAAGATCGAATGTGCAAGAACAAAGGCCAATACTTTTTGACGGAAATGCGTGAAATCGGAAATATATTTAGTAAGAGTTCTCATAAAAACTCTTAAAACTATTGATATCTGAAACATTTAATTTTAATCATTTCCAAATTTACATAAATCATCGATTAATGAAATGTAAGCTAAAAAAGCTATATTTTATAGTAAGGGAATTTTTTAAACACGAAACCTTTAAAAAAACTAATTGAAATGGGTAAAAAAATGTAATCAGTTGGCCGCAATTTGGATCAGACAAAAAAAAAAACTAGCACTCATTTGCAGACATCGCGAGACGCAAATTTGACCACGTTACCTATTATCTGTCCCCTTTTCTGGCCACTTTGTTTACCATCATTATAAACAAAATTTAGTTGTTATTAACCGATATTTAAATTATTTCAGGTATTAAAACTGAAATACGCACTTTCTTACCATTTCAATTTAGAGCATCACACTAAAAATTTCTTAAGGTAATTCCACTTTGGCACTATTTCACGTACATATCGGCGGAAACTGAATCTTTTCTTGCGCACGCAGCTTTCTTTTCACCTCTTCGATTCTTACAGCAGCCAACGCAGGTACCTTAGCGAAACTAAGGACGTGCGTAATTTCGGCTTTTGTTTTTCTGTGTGGATTTTATGGTTCATACTAAAAGCGCGCGGATGCAAACTGCAAACGCAAATTGGTGCATTGACCCTATTTCATAACAGCATTGCACAATTCAGAACACTTACATGAAATGATAAGTTAAATAACTGATAAAGTAACCTCTGTGCAAAAGGGGCAGGATGAAACACATTAAAAGCTCATTTATTAATAATAATTATAACGAAAATGCAAACATTTGTAACACACCAAGTCATGCAGAAATTTCAAGTTATTTAACATCTCTTGGAAAAGTGCTTCCACTCTATCCGAATTTATATTTAACATTGCCTAGTTGAGTCTTTGAAAGTGAAACGAGTCTGAGAAATCCGCAGCTGGTCCCAAGGTAATCTAGAAACTGAGTTTCGCCGCTTTATAGCAAACTCCGGCGGATTTCTTGCTGGCGTTACCGCCGCCGCCGCCGCCTGGCCACTCGACGTGGCCGCCCGAGGCAATGTTGGCAAATTTCTTGATTAAAAAAATACCTGGGCAGTTACCACAACAAACACCAGTCTATAACTATCTATAACTAGCATAAATCCTGGTCTGTCCAACTCAATTAAGTCTTTTTGGAAAACCGAAAACCAATCTTTGTTTTGCTTTTGTTTCGCGATTTTATCGGCTGCTGGAGCTGGACCAACACCAGTCGAAGTTAAGCTCTTTTATAAGCTTTATGGGACAAGCCATAAATTTGCGAATCGAATGTCTTCATTCGTAACTCCTTAATTTGGTGCCAGAGTCTCAAAAGATGGTTCTTAGATACAATGCGCATTGTATGCTGCACAAAAATTATTTAAATTGTTGTGTTAATCATCTGGGAAACTGTTCGTGATGTTTTTCAGTAATCGCAAACACCTCCAACCAACGAGCTAAAATTACGCAGCTCTTTCGTTTTGTCAGACGACGAACTTTTTTAGTTATCCCTACATTAAAAAGGTTTTTAACAACAGCTTTGGTTATTTAGTCTTTAATTGTGATCATAAAGTCTCAGGTTCTTTCATCTATCGGTATCGGTCTATTTTAATGTAAATTGTAAACAACATTTTGAGCTGTTAATTTCTTATGCTTTATTTGCAACTAAATTCCCCAAAACATAAAATTTTCGATATATCTTGTATTATTACGAGAACTAGTTTAGATAATAATTATGTGTTTTGATAAATTATACAGTTAAATTCTTTTTCGGTACATTGCCTCAAATTTCATCTACATACATATATCTGCGTTTTTATAAATGGTTTCTAGGTGAAATGAGATCCAGTGATTAATTAACATAATAACCATACGCGAGGAGTTTGAAATTAGATTTTAAGATAATTAGTAAATATTAGTAGAGGAAATCTGTCCAAAATAAAGTAACGGTAAAAATATCCCTTGATTATCCCAGCGTATTCCAATAACACATAGGTCCCACAGCGTTTTCCGACATCTTTTGAGTATGCCTAAGTTTTGCAAAAGTATATACTAGACTGTTCTAGGAATATTACTTGAGTCTTCCATATGCTCGAACATGCCGAACTTAGTGAAAATTAAATAATATTACTTTAATGATACGTCCTTGAATTCTCTGAAGCTATACTTTTTTAGAATTCGGAGTTTTTTTTCTGAGACTGGATCGGGTGGCAATTGGTCAAAGGTCGAATTTGAGTCCACTAAAAACATTTTGCTGCCGCTTCCTTTTAAGGTAATGTTGACGACGGTTGAGCGGCTAACTATTAAATTTATTTATTTTTCATTGCAAATAAATGTTCAAAATCATCATAGTTTACGTCAAAATCCTGAATTAGTATAAACATTAATTTTAATTAAGGTAAGAAAAGTAAATATAAAAAGAAAATCAAAGAGTTCGCATCGTTTTTTACAATGTTTTATTATTAATTTACATCTAAAGAGCTTCATATAAAAATAAGTAAATATCAAAACGGCAGTTGCTTCGAATACTTTGCTCGTCACACCCCTTCACATTTTTTTCTTTTATCAAAGGTGGAAGACTATGCGAGCAAAATTCCGATTTAATTTGAAATTCGTTTAAGCATTGCATTCGCTAAAAAAAAATATTTAATATAGTTTTAATATCTTCGTTTACAATCTCCCAGTATTATTTCCCCAAGAAACCTGTGGGTTTCGCGAAGTCAGCCGCAGTGAGTTTCGATCATCCTCCTCCAGAACATGTTCGTATCCCTGATTCACTTGTCCCGTGGTTCCATAAATCTGAAAACAATTATTAGTAATAATAAATGAAGAGATATTTTGTAATTTACCTCTCCAGGTCCACCGTTCACATTAAACACATCCTTAATGCTTAGTCCTGCGTTAGAAGTTCGCGTACTTCGTACAGGAAGGCCTCCATTATTATTTATCTAAAAATGAAAAAGATATATCATGACTAAGTTTAACAACTCCACTATAATGAGTGACAAGAGAGAGATGTAAAATTCTTTTAAATATCATAAAGGGGTGAGAAGTAATTTTTTCTATAAAACGTTTAATTCAGTTTACTAAGAATAATATGAAATAAATGCAAATAATTGATTTAAGTTACTAATTTGTCAGGTTACTAATTTGGCTGGTTTAAAATTCTATCCTTAAGCAAAGACAAGTCTGGTGACTAGAATTAAATTTGTGTAAAAAGAAGATCGATGCAAGTCTAAAATGTTTTTAAAGTTAGACGTTTTCATTTACAATTTAGCAACTTAATTTTATATATGTATATTATACTAAGCTCCAGTTAAAAATAAGTAATTCTCTGTAGACTTTCAAATCGTGAATTTTTTTAATTTTTGCAGAAAGTTTTTAATAAGAACTCCAGGTGTTAAATGTGAACTTTTAGTAAATTATCTTTTTTGCTGTGGTACACTTACGACATTTGCTGTGACTCCATACTCGTTATTAGCCCCTAAAGTTTGCATTTGGGATTTTCGTCTTTCAGCCATAACTGAGTTCTTTCGGACCTCTAAAGCTCGGATAGTTTCTTTTCTCATAGTCAATCGCCGTGTGAGAATTGGGGTTGCTATAAAAATTTTATTCATTTTATTGATCCGTTATTCCCTTTAATAAGGATTCTTACCTGGATTATTTTCATCTGCGGTCAGCTTGAGGAAGCGTTTCTTAAAAGCAACATCCAATGTACCAATTTGCCGTCGTGGCTGTCGCGCCTTTTCTAAATTCTGAATAGTTCGTCTCCTGGCAATCCTGTCAGGACCACTACCCGAATCATTATCGTAGTCCCCGTCTATACCTTGCAATCTTTGTAGGTTTTTGACTATCTCCACTGCATGCTAGAATAATATTTATTCGAAATTTTCTTTAACTAGTAACCGAGCGATCGAGGTACCTTATCTATCAAAGCATCTTGCGAGAGATCTTCTGATTTCTTTTTGAAACACAAGTTGAGTTCTGTTGATGCCAAAATATGCGACAATGTTCCAAAGCGATGGAACAACATCGCTGTGAATTGTATCACCAGAATGAGGGCAAAGAAGAAGACGAACACCAGACCGATCGGTTCCAGCTGCAGGTACTCCTTGGATATGTGAACCTATTATGAGCACAAAATGCCGTTAGTAAACGAACTTTTGCACCATCAGAAGATGTTAGTATCGTTAATAAGACCGAGTATAAATAGACTTATGTGCAGTGTTATTATATCACAGGATGCATAAGAAACAATGTGTGGTGCTTGCTTTTGTAATATATATTTTTTAGATGATCATGTTCTGCAGAAACTGTGTACTGAAACTGAAGAATTTTGAATAAAAAAATTAGATACAACCGAATTTCTCAGTGTTAAAAAAGATTTGATATATCTGAGGAGTTGCGATAAAACGAAAATAAAAATTCCCTTTTTCTCAATGAAAGTCAGTAGGATAACATGCGTTTATTTTGAAGGTACACATGAATTCGTTTTTCTTTTCAATTATAACACATGCAACGCAGATGAAAAAGAGACGCTGGTATTTAGCGAACTTTTGAAAAACTATAAAATTCTACTAATAACTTAAAATTTCAAAATACAAATTTAAGACGTTCTGTAACTATTATTCTTAGAGTTAAAGTTGTCTAGAAATCTAAAGAACAGAATAAATCTTTTTCATAGAATATGATACTAATCTACGAATTTATTACCATCAACTATTTTATAAATAAATCCTACAAGGGTCTCTTTTGACGAATATAATTAATTTATATGTAGAATTTGTCTTCACAGAACGTATTATAAATACACTACACTTCAACGGATTTTCATACTGTATATATTTTTTGTCTGCAGCTAAAAATTCGAATCTGCTATTTCTATTTTCGATTTCGATGTACATATGTATATCCATAAAAATTCGTATGTATAAGTTTTCAAGGACGTGAATTAACTAAAAACCTCAAAAATATCACTACAAATATTATAAAACCCTATTTCGAGTTCAATTGGGTTTTGACGCGAACACATAATTTACCCCCATTTTGTTGTGGTTAAAAAATTGTAATTATTTGTCCTACGATTTGACTTAACAAATTGAAGGTTCACATGTTTGATATTTTTAGTCCAACATTATTTGATATTCTGTCCTACATTTTTCAATTTCAGTAAAATAATTCCTACAAAAGCCTAGTCAAAAATATTTTATATATTTTATTTACATCAATTCCTTAATTACATAAACTATACGTAAATAGTTCTTTATCAACCATAAGAACCGATCATTATCCTTTTTTATGGCATGAACTGAGTGTCCTCAACTTCAATATCATAGTTTTATTCCCCATAAGTTAAATATTATAATTCCTTGTATTGTTTTATTGTAGAGTTTTAGAAATGAGCCAAAATATAGTTTGTAGTTTATCTTGAAAAGTGTAGACTTTCTAATATGTGCAAGCACACACTTCGACGTCCTGAAGGTAAAAGGTAAAATTAAATAAATAAATTAGGGGAAATGTGTACCAAACCAAATGAATAACTTACGCATTCCTTACAGGGTACCCATGGAACAGGCATTGTAAGAGTAGAATTTACATGTGTGTATAATATATAATGTATATAATGATGGTTAAAGGGTTCATTTGGAAACAGTGAACCAATAGTTTTTAAATAAAACATAAACCAAACCCGAAACCAGAGAAGACAAGTTTCGAGAGTAAAATTATCATTCCAGGATGCTTAGTAAAATTTTAGGACTACATAAAACCATACAAGTGGACACGCACAGAGCATAACAATAGCCCGAAAATTATACATAGTGTTCCCGGTGATAGAGTTCTGATTGTTAAGTCCATCGCATTGCACCATGTTGTTTTAAAACAGAACACATGTTAGCAACAGGGAAGAATAAAATTTTATCCTAAGGTTAAGTTATGACTATAAAAATGTATTTTTTCAACCTCAGAGGTTTCTTCATTGTATGTTATGTTCGTCTTAACGCCAAGTGGCCATTCGACGTGTAATTTATCTTTGTTGAGTTGTAACAAGAACACAATGAGGACGAACAGGGCGTTGAACATGAAAAATGCAAACACTGACTTGTTCCTTAATTCGATCAAATCACTTGCGATCCGGGCCTTTTTTATATTCAATATTTCCGTTGCAATTTATTTAAATTGTTTTCGCATCATCCGCACAAAAGCAGTTTTTATTTTTAACAAAAAGAGAAAAAAGAAAAACAAACTGTTAGTAAAATCTGACTGCGAGGGATCCCGGACGATCGCGTCAACTCGTTCAAGTAATTACTGCAGGTGCATAAACATATGCTAAAATTAAAATAGTACTTTTAGATACGCGTATAAACTGTAGCTGAGTTAGACGCAGACCGCCGAGATCCCTTATAAAATTTACCTCTTGTGTAGTCTCATCATATGTTATGTTTGTCTTAACCCCCAAGGGCCATTTAAAATGTAAATTATCCTTATTCAACTGGAGCAAGAATACAATCAGGACGAATAGGGCATTTATCATGAAAAATCCAAAAACGGAAGTATCTCGCAGTTCTTTTAAATCGTTGGCAATCCTCGCCTAAAATTATCCATTAATTTCTTCCAAATGTTTTTTTTTCTTTCGAATAAGTAATTCTACTTATTTTCGATTGATGCAAATTCTTTTGCGGAGCATACTTACCCATCTACTGAAAACAATAGCATACAACTTTTGTTAATAATAATATAAGGCGTTTTGCTCTACGACAGAGATCAATCGAAGGAGCGTTACTATCGAAGTTTAATTTTAATGTTTTAGGGCATAAAATATCTGAAAAAATATCCCGAATCTTCAACAATGGTTTATTTTTCCTTTTAATTTTCAATATCAGTTGGATAATATCAACGCTATTTACGCCTCAGGTTATATACAGAACTCTAACAGATGATAAAAAATACGTTTTCAACGCAAGCAAAACGCCTTGTACACTTACAATACTTATTAGGTAAAAGTAAACAAATATAAAATTTTTCCATAAGAAAGATATTTACCTGCTCAGCTTTATCCTGATCAATGGGGAATAAATATTTATCCAAAAGGTCCTTCCAAAATTGGATTTCAGCGCTCGATAGGAAGTCAACTTCTCCCTTCCTCAGTTCGGAATCCTCAATCCAGAAGGGATTGGTTAAGAAGTCTCGTTCCTCGTGATGCTCACCCGAAGTTTCAGTATCGGATTCATCAGATTCGTCCCCTGACTTCTCAGCTACTGAGCTCAGTTGATGGTCTTTGGATCCACTCGACGTTGTTCGACGTCTGCCGTGGTGATGATGGTGCTGGCCATGGGCATTATGGGGGTCAATAGCACGTTCGAGGGTTTCCAGTCGTTTCTGAATTGCGTCAAGCGAATCAGCAATATGCGTTAGCTGTAGTGCTTCATCGCTAGTTTTGCCATGGGTGCAAAAGATGCACCGGAACAAGCCAGCCAAAGAGAATTCAATTGAGCCTTCCTCGTCCCCGTTGTCCCCAATACTGCCCTGCAGGAAGCCAAGTAAGCTCTTCTGCTTCGCCCTTTTAGTAGCTTCTTCAGCCTCCTTCTTTTCGGCTTCTATTTCCTTTTTAGTTTTCTTTGCGACAACTTCACGGGTGCCCCATGAGACGACATTCAAATTTATGATAGAGTACAAAATCAAAAGCAAGTACATAGATGGAATGGAGAGGAGGTAGATCAGTCCAGCTGTAATACACCAAAACTCCTGCGGATGCAGGCATGCAGCTATGAAAAATGATCCTGAAAGTGCTATCAAGAAAATCGCCGAAGGACTTCCCACACCGTCCTCGCCTAACTGCAAAGCGGTACCCACAATAACTGCCATCATGATCAGAGCATATGCCGTCGAAAGGATTTGCGCAACCAGAAGTTGTATGTTGGATTTGCAAGTGAAGCATACCAACATGAAAAGAAGAATGGGCACAATGTTGTAGTGGAAGGATGTCCAGTTGTCGATTCGAAACGCGGCTACGAAAGCTCCCACCAACATAAGAAAGATCGTTCCTGGTCCTAAGATAGTGCCGCCTATCAACATCATTTGGTAGAAGATGTACAACAGCGAGATGTTATCGTTGATTTTAATTGTTCGTTTGTAATCACCCAGCAAATCCATAATATTGGCTATGGTTGAAGGAACCCATCTTCGGCGTTGGTTATAAAATTCGTTGAAGCCTTCAGGACAGTGCGTGTACGCATCGGAGGCAGCTGAATATTCTACGCGATACCCCCTCTGGAGGAGTAACGTACAGAGCCATCTATCTTCTCCTTGATCGTACTGTACGTAGTGCCGAGCCTCATCAGAGCGGGTAGTGTATTTTCTCATTACATTATCGTCCATTAGAGCCTTTCCGCGGAAAAGTGAGAAGCAGCCAGGACTACAAAGTACACACCCAATCATGTGTTCCGTTGCTTTTTGGAGCCAATGTCCAATAGCATACTCGAACATTTGATACCACACCATAGGGCCTGAACCCACTGGATGAATACGACCACACGCAGCTCCAAGATTCCTGTTTTTCTTCATTAGATCAATCAGCAAGGTCACAGCACTCGGCTGAAAGTCAATGTCTCCATCCAGAGTGAGAAGATATGTGTTTTCTGCCATCACGTCCTTACGGTCCACAGAAATAGGTAGCTCCATGAGACGGTGTCCGAGGAGATAGTACATGTACATGACTTGAGACCATCGCTTTCGGTGACGAATGCGGTCCTTGTCCTTGAGATGTGCAATCATTTTTGTCTTTCCTGGCAGTGTCCAAACCAATCTTCCGCCGTAGGGTGTTGGGTATTTTTTCGGAGGTCGCAATCTGATGTTTGTTTGATGGATGTCCGAAGCGGCTTCATCTATTGTGGCTACCAACAACTTTACGAACCTGTTTACTTGTATATCGACGTCGCTGTGATCGGAGATTTCAAAAGCATCATCGAAGAAAATGTGAGCTGCAATATTTGTTTTTAATACGAGTATTAAAAATTTTACTTTCTTTTATGTACGGCTTTTTTTTAAAGAAATTGCTAAATAATACTCACTTTCAAATTCATAGTAATCCGGATCCACAACTCGTAGATATTTTTGAGCCACTCTCCTAGCACACTGATCTTCGTCCATTCTAATGATACTCTTCAAAAACTCCATCATCTCGTCTTTTGTTTCGTGCCACATAGTTGCGCAGGCATAGATTCTAGTAATATGGTCTGAGGATTTCACACTAGGCTTTTGTATCGCGGAGCCATCTGTGTGCACGGATATTGTTTCGTAGTACTCGTCGCCTTTCTCCTTCTCTATTTCAGCCAGATCCTAAAAAATTAAATTAGTTATGCACATATGTACAATGTACATATGTTAGGTTAGCCTCTTTAACGTTAACGATTTACCTCAGTTTTAACATCGGCTTGATCATCCCGACGCCTGTTTAAGGCCATGGACTGATCAATTAGTAAGGAGCTGTACATTGGACTGACAAACAGCTTTTCAGTTGTGGCTAGACGTTCACATTTTGGGGTCCAAATATGAAGAGTTATCCACGTTTGCGAAAGCAACCATAGTATCCAGGCCCATGCCATTTGCCGCGATATAAAATCGGTCAGACGAAATACTGGAGGACTTTCGAAGAAGAGGTAGTCTGGAATGGTGCCATGGAAAAAACAGGGATCTCCGCTCCTTATTCCACAAGCAGCTATAAGCAAAGAAACTGCCACTGGAATTGTTAGGTTCACAGGGAACGCATAGCTAAAGCCTTGGATCAAAATTTTACAGGCAAATTTTCCGAAAATGTAGCAGAAGTATGAAGCTAAAATTTGTATAATCAATACATGGATGACGGTGTTGTGGGAGGCGTCTATATCAATAGAATCCGCCACTTGAGACGCTTCGACCAAGTCTGGAAGATTCTGGGCAATGGACACCGATACTTCTTCAATAGTAATTTTATGCGGACCAAATCCATTGCCAAAAAGTGTAAAAATATTGACTGGATCATCGCCTTTTATCCAAATGGTGAGCAGTGTAGCGCAGAGGAAAAACAACACTTTCCAGACGGACAAAAACATGCAATTGAAATAGCGCGTGTATCGGAGCTCCTCTTTTACGCGCCCCATTGACCGAATGATTCCAACGGAGGATTGGACCGAAACGTAGTTCTCCCACCAGCCGCAAGAGACCATCGCAGCTGCTATCGGGATGACCCATAGAACTGGGCGATTTTCCAACAAAGGCCACACGACGAACCCTGTGACTTGTGCTGCGATTGCGGCTATGTCTATGATCGCCTTCACGGCCCACTTTCCTTCCTTCGAGGTGCGTGAGAGGAGCCCCAGAATCCCTGGGATCACGCACAGGCAGTTGGTCAACATTGCTCCTTGAATCGCGTCCAGCTCGGGCAAAACGACGAACATCAGCAAAACAGTCCCGAATGTGTGAAGCGTGTCCATGAGTGCACAAAATAGGAAATGTGAAGAATATGGTATTTTACATGATTTGAAGAAACAGATTCGAGCAGCTCTGATGAGTGCCCCAATTTCTGGTATCGCGAACGCTATCAAAATGGCCCAGAGCCATGCTATCCGCTCCTCCTCTGGCAGTGTAACAATGAATTGCTTATCACGACCCTGCAAAATATAGACGTTAATTATCTTCCCCACCACTTCCAAATAGTTATTAACTTTTTAAAGGCAAGTTAGCAATGAAATATTGAAAAACACATTTTTTATTTTTCTAGAAAGATTTGATCCGATTTACTTCCTAAAAATTTTAGATAACAAAGCTATTTTGTGTTGCCGATGCATAGGTAAGCAGTTCATCACCGAAATCTCATAATTTATATCTTAATAATCTGCACTTAATATACCTACTAAAATTTCTGAAAACAAATTTACACAGTTTATCGATTTCATGCTTAAGTTGGCTTCCACTTGCTGGCATCAACATTATTAACTTTAATTTTTGCATGATCGGTTTTGCTATTATTTTACCAACGTATTTCCGAAGATGTATGAACTAACACTTATAGACTGCCGCAGCCAAGTACCCAACTTCTGAGCTATGGTCATAAATTTCAGGAGCGTTTAATGGAAACAATTAAATTAGAATCTTTAAAGTATGATCTGCCTATTAGTATTACGAGCAATCACTACAATAGAAATATTCAATTACGATCATAAAACTCCTTAGGTAACGTCCAAATAGGAAAATCAAATTTCCTGCCACTTTAAGGACCTGGTACTTCTAACAATAGGTATGTACATACATATATTCGATTTAATTTGATGTTTGTAAACTATCAAGAGGTAACCACTAAATTCTATATGATATGAAATCTGAAAGTCAGAATTGTTTCCGCCCTATCGATTTAATTCCTCGTAATTGCACAAGAATTACTAGATGGG
Organism: Machimus atricapillus; assembly: GCA_933228815.1. NCBI lineage: Eukaryota > Metazoa > Arthropoda > Insecta > Diptera > Asilidae > Machimus > Machimus atricapillus. Next base: position 14,932,677 of record OW121785.1, read on the forward strand.
AAATCGGAACCAAAATCAGGATTTTAATAACTTATGGCGAAAAAATCTATAATACACAAAATTCTGCAAACTGTAGTCAAAGGTACTATTAGTAAATTAAGAGATTTTATTGCAAATTTCTCTGGTACATAAACCTCCATCATTCAAGTCATTAAGATAAGAAATGCCAATAAAACGTTTTGGTGCTGAATTAACTAACAAGGAGGATGAATTTGATATTATACTAATTGTTTGTGCCTATGCAAAAGAAAAGTAATTTAATTAATTAATCTACCATTTTGATTTCATTTCTCATATGTTTCCAAATATTTACTAATATTAAAAGGAAAGACACGAGCATATAGCAGTAAATAGGAACAATCTTTCTAAAACCAAACATAATATTTTCGGTAATCCATTACTAAATTCCTCTCGGTCACAAGGGCCATACTTACGAAATCTTTGTTACAATATGCTATTTTCTTATCTCTACGTAGTTGAGACGTCATGAATAGAACACAGCCTTTTGCAATAACTCCCCCCGCTAATACGATGATAAATGTTATAAGATATGCGAAAACTTTAAGAGTCTTAACAGTAACGTCTAAGCAAGCTTGATTTGCATGTGAACCGCCGTCCTGTTTTAGGGGCGGATCTCGGAACACGTCCCATCCTTTCGTTTCTTGAATAGTCCTTTGGCTGAAAAATAAAAATACCTTATCAGTACAAATGCATAATTTAATCAACGGGAAGAGGTATTATCGAGTCGTCTACCAATTATTTTTGCCACTGAAATTACAAAGAGAACAATTTTGAAGGTAAGTATGTAGGTGCATTAAATATTTTTTTTTACTTTTTGTGAACACCTCATTAAATTCAGGATAAATAGTTGTATAAAATTCAGCTGAGAGTGCAAGTTTATTTTTTATGTTTATAAATTTGCCATAGTAAATGTATTTTACAAATTTATCTCGTCTAATAGTTAAAGCTGTAATCTAAATCTGTTATCTTAAGCAGTGAAAAAAATTTCACGAATATTCGGAAAAAAAATTTCACCTTATTGCACTAGCTTAAACTATATATGTAGTACCTACATATGTATGTATAATATATTAAAACCAAAAATTGGCTTTATCGATCGTCCAAGTAGTGAAATGCGATTGGGATGTAGATAAAAATCATTCCAAATCAACAATTGTACTCATTAAATTTTCCATTTTTTTAATGTGTCGTATAATTATCAAAAATTAGCATTACTTTGCGCGAAAAACTTTAATGACGAATTTCACGGGAGTTCTAGAAAAAATAAATCCGGAAAGTTTCAGTTTAAATGATACATTCGCAAAACTATCGAAAACGATTTGAGATATAACATTGTTATAATTTGTTTATCGCAGCATTTGGACCTACTAAATGGAAAATCATCTTATTCATTTGATATAGTAATAGATGCGCTTAAGATAGTTTTCGCTCAAAAATTTTATCGTAAGTACCGATTCTAGATTATAAATATTGTATTTGAAACATCCGCAATTTATATTGTTCTAAATTTTACGCTTTGCTACATTATGCATATCTCATATCCAGCGACAGCTGGAAGTTTAATCAATATGTATTTATTTCAGAATTCGAATATTCGACTGACCAAAACTATCCGAAACTATCTGAAACATAAGGTTACTTGGATATATCTGAAACTATCCAGATTCACCAGATCTTAGCTGATGTCATATCCGACTATTCGAATATTGGAATTCTTTAGATACAGTAATGTGTATAGCACCACTTCAATATTTCGGCAACTTTTAATTTCTAAAGTTTACGTTTTCTAGGTTCGACAGAATAGGGAAATTGATGCAGGGCTAAAATAATCCATAAAGTGTCCTTTTCCATTGATTTCCTCCCTTCTGTCAAAAATAAAAAAGGCATGCCTTGGAAAACTAAAAGTACCCGAAGAACTGGAGTGGTCCTAAAAATTCTCACTACTTAACAGATGTTTATTTTATTTTAAATTGCCTGAAGAATCTATATACATATGTATCTACATATATATGTACATATAATCAGCTTTGCTAATGTTTGCTAATATGTACTATGTAGTAATCAGTGTTGATGAATCTGCTTGAATAAATAAATTAATATTAATTTACTACGTATCTAAAAACAAAGATATAATGATTTCTACAATACATATAATTAAAAAGTAGAAGCAACTAATTTTTACAGTAACCTGACTTTAAGTCTTCATTTTGGAATTCAAAATAAAATACCTCCCTCTATGAATGCCTCAATATATAAAAGTAGCTAACAACAAATGCTACATATGCTACATTATGTAATTAATTGATAATAAAGCACATCTTTATTGTTTTACTATGGATGACAGAAAGGAAGTTCAGGGACAATAATATGACATAATGTACATATATAGGAATAGTTCAGAGACCCTAAATTTGTTATAATAGATCAAGCAGGCAAGCTGTAATTAATTTTACTTTCGGCTAGTGGTATGCTTAAATAAAAATAAAAATGTAAATATTCGTTTGTTCAAAATCTTATATATCCGAAAGTTCTTCACCGATTGCTTTAGATTTGAAACAACGTTGCATTCGAATCTGCGTACTCATCCCTATTTGTAGGGTCAAGAATTCAAGATGGCAAACTGTAAAATGTTGAAGTTTATGCGATTTTCACCAAACTAAGTACTTGGGGGTTTTCGGAGTAAATGATATTATAAACTGGAATTTTCAAAAATGTACAAAATATTTCTATCTTTATAAAGCGAAAGTTTATGTGTATGGTACGAATAGACTCCTACACTCTTCCACCGGTTATTATAAAATGTTTACCAGGTACATAGTACGTAATAATTGAAATTAAAAGGAGTTGCACTGATTACATACATAGACTACTGTTTTTGTATCTGTCTTTCTGTCCTAGCAAATCTTCGAAAGCGATAAACCGATTTCGATTAAGCTTTACAGATATGAAGTGTCTACTTTGAATTGTTTACTATTGTTAAAATGTTCAAAATTCCGAAAGCCAGTGGTATGTTTATAGTGAGTTACGCAAAATGCATTTATCGGATTGAGATGAAATTCTATGTACATGTTACGTACAACCTCCTAAACATATGTAGTTTTCATCGCAATTGGAAACGGGGTGGAATGAAGGGAGAAGGGAGAGGGGGAAATTTTGCGCAGTGATATGTTTATGGTGGCTCATTCAATAAGTATTATGCGATTGAGAAGAACTTACCTACTTAAATATATGTATATGGGCATATTGTGCCTAACCCCCTAAGTGACATTTGATAAATTTTAAATCTACAACGTCATATTTTTATTAAAGTTTAGCTTAACAACCCCCGCCGGTTACGGGACAACTAGTTATTTAATAAAAATCAATACTAATCTGAAAATTTTTAAAACCACTTCAATATTTCGGCAACTTTTAATTTCTGAAGCATACTTTTTGAAGGGTCGACAAAAGAGGAAAATCGATTCAGGGCTAAAATAATCCTCAAAGTGTCCTTTTCCTTTGATTTCCTCCCGGCCAACATAAATAAAGCATGCTTCGGAAATCTAAAAGTACCAGAAGAACTGGAATGGTATACTAAAACATTTCACAGTACTGTTACATATAAATTCCCGCCGCGATCCAGAAATATAATTAATTGATATGATTAAAAACTGAGCAAAAGCTCCAGCTCATATAAAACAAGCAATCTCGATTTTAGGTTCGTGGTTCGTCCCATTTAAAAAAATTGAATAACGATGTTTGGCCTCTAAGTGGGCGCACAACGATGAGATATAAATTAATTATGTTCTTTTATTGAGTACCTGCCGTTCGTTATCTTAATAAAAAAATCGCCAATTGCATTCTTACCTTCCACCATAAATATCATGTGTTAAAGGAGTGCTCTCATCGTCTGAAAAATTATCGTCGCTGTCTCCAGGGCCTGAAGGAGCTAAGGGCCGATGTCTTATTGCAGACATCTCCCCCGGCTGAGTTGGTTATTCTGCAAAATAAAGTGAAACGATTAATGCAATACACTGAATTATCATTTATCAGTAAAATGTAAAATGCGAGCATCTCAAGTGAAGCTGTGTATAAAATCAATCCAGTTTTCCGTTTTCTCATGCTGAACAGGAAAATTCCATTCAGTGCCACTCACGGCTTGGCGAATTTTATCGAGGTCATTTCCGTCTAAGAATTGCAATTACTCGGCACTTATGCAGACAATTACTAACTAGGAGTTGTGGAAATATCAAATCATAATAGTTAGCGGGTGGGGGAGTGAATGCGATTGAACTCTCCAATAAATGCCAATTTATTGAACGGTACGAACGGATACATTCATCCGAGTCCAGCAGATAAGTAAAAAGCTTTAAATTTTAGAGATGTGACTGAAGGCAATTCGATGACTATTCATACTTCATCGCTAAGAATCAATAGCTGTATAATTATTGCAACAAATATATTTAAGTGCATTTTTCAAATTTACAACTGAAGAGTTCTTAATTACTTGTAAAAGCTTTGCAAAAAGTAATGTGTTTAAATAAAAAATAATACGAGTACAAATTTTCATCATGGTTTTAAGACAACGTTAACACAGGTTATCGAGGAAGAGATCAACGAAATTCACAGCACAGGGAATGTGAAAACGTTTTCATATTTAAAACAAGCATCGTTTATGCAGCTATTTTTGGGCTTAATGCCAGGGGTTAAAATTCTTTCGCTTACGTTAACGAGAGGAATCGTGAAATTGGTTAGATTTAATCAAAAAACTTAGGACTATTTTGAAAGCGTTCGGCAATCTTTTAGTAGTTAAGATTTTGCGGAAGCGCTAAACATACTTTCTTCATTAAAATTCCAGCCGTTGAGTCCAGTTCCACATTTTTTTCTAGATTTTGTTTCACAGCAACCTTGGCTGATACTTTTACTATTGCACACTCTGCCACATGCATTCTCTTTACGGCATTCAGTCGTTGCTATTGCCACTACTTGGCCTTATTTAAAGTACATACAATAAAGTATGTTTTAATAAAATCAATTACAAGTGAAGAAAGCATGCTTTGCTTACGGCGCGGCGTACATATGTATGTATATGTTGTGCATGCTTTGAAATTGGTTTCTTTTTAATAAAAATATTTAATACCGAATTTCTAACTTATGACTCTTATGAGCCTCATAAATGAATTACATACTATCACGCTCAAAAGCGGAACACCGCGGTGGTTAATATGCTCATTTTTGAAATTCAAAAAGTCCCATCATCATTTATTTAAGGTTTGGTTTACTTATGTTATAAAAACATCACTTTGATGACACATAAAAATATCTGAAATAACTTGAATGCCGATGTTATGTATATACAAACACATAACGGCACCTTTAATTGTTTTACTCTCATTGCTTCTTAATTGCTTTAGTAGTAATTAACATAAATGTTTAACGCACATTGAATGTGTTTGAAACGCTCTTTGTCCCTAATCCTACACAAGCAAGATTTTTATTTTTTTTGACGATAAAAAACTTAAATTATTTAAAACGATATAATATATTATAGGTATACAGTTTCCAAGGTAATACAGAAAGACACGTTTCAACATTATACCAATCGATTTATCTTAAGTATCCTGATCAAGATTTGTTCCGACAACTCTTCCCTCAACAACAAAATCACCATCCATTTTCGCTTCAAAATCAAAATCTGCGAAGTTTCACCCCTGAAGTAAGTACATAAACTCTTTTTATAAAAAATTACCCTATATAATTTTAATTATTAGTTAATAGATATTAAGTTTAAAACAAAATTATTGAGAAAGCTCTGCACAATTTGACTCTGGAGATTATACTATAGAAAACTATAGAAAATTGTTTAGTAGTAAGTAATTCGTTTTAGTATATTTAATTTTAATACCTTATACTGTGGACAGGTCTTTTAAAAATAATTACTTTTGTGTGCGGATATTCATAGCTCATAAAGAAAAAAGATGTTCTAAATCTTTAATCATCATATAATCATATCTTAACTGTACTCTCTTATATTTCTTTAGCTATTAAAATTAATCATTTTTAGTTTTAATAAATGTTGTATTAAGTATTTTCTAATTTAAAGGGCAAGGAGTTCCAGAAACTTCTGTACTTAGGCCGCCACCGCTGCTGAATGGTCTAAAGAATGCAATTATAGTTATGTACATAACACAGTGTGTTTGAATATTTAATGTCGTTATCATGCTTTGAGCAATCCTTTCCTGTTCCACGATATAACCTCAGGACTTAATTTTTCTGCGGTATATAAGACTTAGGCTTCATATTTAATCTGTAGTATTTCAATTTAATTTTAAAACAATGATTTTGACTTAATTGGAGTCTTTTTTCTGCAGTTTTCGAATTCAAAATGATTTCAAACTTTAAGAATTTTTATTAGAAAATTATATTATAATTAAATGCTAAAGGGATTTTTCAAACGTCTCTCATCGCATCTTCCTGACTGCGAAGTCTCTCGTTAGAGTTTTCTAGGATACCAAAAATAGTTATCTTGCATTATGTTGCAACATTTTTGAAATCAAAATAAAGAAATGCTTACTATTAAACTTCATGAAATTTTCATGAAAAATAGCTTGTAAGTGTTTTCGTAAATCGTAAACTATTAATTCAATATTTTAATCATTTGTGAACCGTACAAAAATTAAATTTAAGATTGGATTAATAACTACATGCTTTATTCAATAAAATGATTTCCTTCCCAATGCTTTTTATTTAAATGTGATGAAGAGATTTCACTTAAATGGCATTTTTAAGTTTTTCTCTCTTTACTTACCTTTATTTTGAAAAATGGACGGAAAGTCGGATGAGAGTCGAATAGTTTTTAGAATTCCATTTTAATTTAATATTGCATATTGTAATTCAAGCATTTCTTTGTTTGTATGTAATATACTTTATAGCAAACAAAGAATGTGACTATAATTTTTTTATTTTTGCATATTTATTGGATAAGAATCGAATTAAATTAAATCAAAAAGTCAATATATGTAAATGTAAATATAATTTTATAAGTATAGATATGAAATATATTAGTCAGAAAATTATTTGAAAATTTTTGAATAAAATCACATTATGTACATTAATCAATCCAAAATACCTACTTGTCATGTGTGCACAAAGCATATAAATATAATATATGTAAACTTTAGGAATGAAGCGATAATACGTGGGCGATTTTGCGGACAAAGGCACTAAGATATTAATAATAGCCGTTCATAAATATCCGAACATAAGCTGATGAATGAAGATAACCAAAAAGCCCACCCATCTTGAAAGTTGTTAAAAAAAGAAATGTCTACAAATTCTTGCGCTGATTTTTCTACCTTAGCTAGATTTCTGGATATAAAAATTACCTAATGAATCTTCGTAGAATTTGACAAATTTATAAGCAAGAGCAAGCATATATACATCTGTATATTACATATTTTTATTGTTTGTCATCAATTTGAAATCATCTTAAGTAATTTTTGATGCTTTCACATTTGCTGATTGATGTATGTTACATATGTATACTTAATTATTCCGTACAAATTTTCATTCTCGTCCCTTCTATTCGTTTTGATTTAAATAGGTTTTTTTTTAATCTGTATGTTAATCATATGGATATATTTGTTGCAACAATTCGCCAAATATTTCGTAATAGCGTTGCACAATACAGAACACTTAAATGAAATGAAAAGTTAAATAACTGATAAAAGTAACCTCTATGCAAAAGTGGCAGCATGAAACACATTAAATGCCAATTTATTAATAATAATTGGAACGAAAAATGCGAACTTTTGTAACACACCAAGTCATGCAGAAATTTCAAGTTATTCAACATCTCTTGGAAAAATGCTTCCACTCTATCCGAATTTATATTTTACAAAGACTTATTGCCTAGTTGAGTCTTTGAAAGTGAAACGAGTCTGAGAAATCCGCAGCTGGTCCCAAGGTAATCTAGAAACTGAGTTTCGCCGCTTTATAGCAAACTCCGGCGGATTTCTTGCTGGCGTTACCGCCGCCGCCGCCGCCTGGCCACTCGACGTGGCCGCCCGAGGCAATGTTGGCAAATTTCTTGATTAAAAAAATACCTGGGCAGTTACCACAACAAACACCAGTCTATAACTATCTATAACTAGCATAAATCCTGGTCTGTCCAACTCAATTAAGTCTTTTTGGAAAACCGAAAACCAATCTTTGTTTTGCTTTTGTTTCGCGATTTTATCGGCTGCTGGAGCTGGACCAACACCAGTCGAAGTTAAGCTCTTTTATAAGCTTTATGGGACAAGCCATAAATTTGCGAATCGAATGTCTTCATTCGTAACTCCTTAATTTGGTGCCAGAGTCTCAAAAGATGGTTCTTAGATACAATGCGCATTGTATGTATGCTGCACAAAAATTATTTAAATTGTTGTGTTAATCATCTGGAAAACTGTTCGTGATGTTTTTCAGTAATCGCAAACACCTCCAACCAACGAGCTAAAATTACGCAGCTCTTTCGTTTTGTCAGACGACGAACTTTTTTAGTTATCCCTACATTAAAAAGGTTTTTAACAACAGCTTTGGTTATTTAGTCTTTAATTGTGATCATAAAGTCTCAGGTTCTTTCATCTATCGGTATCGGTCTATTTTAATGTAAATTGTAAACAAAATTTTGAACTGGTAATTGCTTATGCTTTATTTGCAACTAAATTCCCCAAAACATAAAATTTTTGATATATCTTGTATTATTACGAGAACTAGTTTAGATAATAATTATGTGTTTTGATAAATTATACAGTTAAATTCTTTTTCGGTACATTGCCTCAAATTTCATCCATATCATCTGCGTTTTTATAAATAGTTTCTAGGCGGAACCGGATCCGGTGATTAATTAACATAATAACCATACGCGAGGGATTTCAACCTAATTTTGAGATAATTAGTAAATTAGTAAATATTAGTAGCGGAAAACTGCCTAAAACAAAATAACGGTAATAATTTAATTTTCTCCACTGTGACGGCTGGAAGATCTTGGAGGCCTCAAGCACAGAAACTTTCCTCCGGGTCCCTTACATTACAAACTAAAAAGTAACACAACGTTTATTAAAATAAATTTTGCCTAGCTTTGAATTGTATTCAAACATATTTATAAAATTAATTTAATGCTCCATAGAAGTTTTTATCAAAGGGTTCCATGTAAATCTTTAAAAATGTTTCTATATTTTCTTCATATCCATATGATTTGTTTAGTTCTATCAAGAATACGATTCAAATAAATTTCTCGTGCACTTCCGTCATTTTATTGTATTTTCATGGTTTCTTTTACAAATTTGTTTATTTTTATATCATATTAAATCATTTAGATTAGCAGGTTAGTTAGCCCAACGCTTTTTCTTCTCGCATGTGCATTCATTTACAACGCAGTTTGCTTATTTCAAATTTGTATGAACTTACTCTATTAGGATTTTGTATTTTAATCTGCAATCTTCTAAAAGCTGACTTAAACAAACATACCAGTTACTTTGAAATTGAATCATTAAACCCCTAATGGAGGAAACAGCCTTATTGAGTGCTTCAATGACATAAACGAATCTCATGCTAATAGAACTTAGGAAATTTCGAGATCAATGATTTCAAATCTGCCATCAACATTTTTAAAATCTTAATGTTTAGTTATGTTATTTTTGAGAAACTTTGGAAATCCAAAATTTTTTTATTTTATAAAAATTAGTTTTCCAAAAATGGTTACATCATTTTTTCCTATAAATTTAAGTGTTTATTCGTTCTTTACGAAAAGAAAAAATCCTAACCGGCATCAATCAATTAATTAAAATAACGAAACCAATTAAATTCATTCCAATAAAATATATTAACGGCTTTGTCCATCTTAAGGAAAATTATATGATATACATACATATGTAAGTGTGAATGGTGTAAAGCAATTTTCTGAGAAAATTTATAAAATAAACCAAAATAAACCGTCATTTGGTTATCTTTATATGTACATAAAACGATGTAAAAATAAAAACCACAATTATAACATTTAAAAAAATATTTTACTTTCTGTTGCATATCATTTATATCAAATCCTAAAATCATTCTTATAGTTTATTTTTCTCAATAAATTAAAGATGAGCACGAATATTTTATTTTCTACTGAGTCACACGCTTTTTAAATTTGAATAGAAAATGAGAACCGAGACTTAGTATAGCAACGTTTCTGCAGCCTTTGTTAAAAGGTGAATTAATTCAATTAAAAAAGGTGAACGAAATTACTTTACATCACAATAGAAATTCAAGGCACTGAAAGTTTATAAGTTTTATTTTTAGGAAATCTTTAACATACATATATGTAGTTTTTATTTCTATTGTTTCATTTATTTAAAAGTCACATCGATTTCTATCCCAAAATGAGTGACCATTCGTCAAGAAACCAATATGTAGATACTGAAACAATTTGTAATTTTGAATAAATTTTAGTGAATAAAATAATAGGTACGCTAACCTATAAAGGTAAAATAGTCTTCTTAAGAAATTTAATTTTTTTTTATTTAAAACTTTCGGTTCTTGTTGTCCGTACGCTAGTCAGACTATGCCCGCTCAATGAAAATACAATTAAAAATTTAATGTGCACGAACCTAAGTTATAGTTAACATATGGCAGTTTTTTCGACTTTTACTTTCGAGTGGAATGAAGGAAATAAGTTTAAATCTACCTGGCGAAAACAAATTTTTATTAGCGTCTAAAAAACACGAAAAAAGAATGTATTTTCTTTATCTTTCTGCCAATAAAGCTTTAAATTTAAATTTCGCTTGACAATATCTATATCTATATTGATTATTTCGCTTATATAATAAAGCCCATCTACATAATTCACATGGGCGAATTAGATTATGCAATATGTCACTTTAAGCATAATTATTAAACATTGAAGTTATAGGTGCATAGGTCTTTAACTTTGTAGAAAATGTTAAAATTAATGTTTAAATTCAAATGAATACATTTAGATACTTTAACTTTACTATAATATATCAATGTAAGCTACTGACTCTGCAATTTTCATCACTCATTAATAAAACTTACTAAACATTGGTAAAACCCAATATAATTTAAAATTACAGTCAACAAAAAATAGTGATTCTAATCTAAAGTAATTTCTGATCCCATATTAAAAGAGAACAGCCTCAAGCATCTTAGAGATCAATAAACGGCCGTTGACTCATGCAGAATTCTAAAAGTAAAATCAGACAGAGTAAATCGTTTCCCAAACGCAATGGCTATTTAAAAAAACATAATAAGTTTGCGTGCGCCGGCGTAAGTTTTCGCAGATTTTGTGTGTCATTTAAAAAAAGGCTTTTCCACCAATATCACAACTTAAGTGTCATCTTAAGAAGGTATTTTTGAATTCTTAATGATCATGAAAGTCTCATTAAAATATGAGACATCAGGGTTCGAGCTACGGGGAAAACCGGACGATGCGTAAAGATGACCAATGGGCTTCCCGCGCAAGAGCCTGGGGATACCTATTCTAGAGCAGAGAGATGAGACTTACCTATTTTTCTATCTAGTCTCTACCTCTTTACCTTCAAGATGTTACAATTTTTAAATAAAATAAAATTGGCAACATTCACAAGATACATGAACATTTTGTCAAAAGATGAAAAGTTAAAGCGAACGAAAATGTTGCATGGTTACCGAGGTCGTTCAAGTTAAAAACCGCGATGATAGAGCTCTACGCTGATTCACCTTGCCCAAAAGTCAGACATTATTTCTCAATAAAGTTCAACGCCTCAAGGCCAAACTAAATCTTAATCTTAGCTATATGTTAAGTTTAACTAAATTTCCGCCTGTGCTGGCAGATATGTACTAACATATGCCAACATCGAAAAGCCTGTTCTTGTGCCTTTCTTTCACTTAATAGAAGACATGCGATCTGACCTGAATCAAGTCCGATTCTTGCCCAGATCTTGTTGTCCAAGTTGGATATTAAGCTCTCGGTGCAAAAACTTAATCGCCGCAGTTAAAAGTGAAAGTAAGGTGCGGAGGTAAATTTTTGCTTCGTCCTTGTAGAGCATTCGAGGCACTCGTGGCGAACCGGAACTGGATTGAACATTTTTATATTTAATACATAATTTTAGTACATTATATTACCTAAATTTTTCTACTGTATTCCTTTAAATTAGGGCACAACAACTCACCTGTCCCCACTTGGTAAAAGTACGTTGGTTTTTTTTTTTTCAAAATTCTGCTTTGCACTCGATCATTTAGATTTGTAGATTGGCCATAAATTTTAAAATCAAATTTTACATTGATCGCTGATATTCAATTGATCTTTTTCATTTGGAAAAAATGCTAAAATATCACCAGCACATACACTCAACAGGTCGAAGGTATTGTAACAAGCACAGCAACATACCAAGAAATGAACAATAAGGAAACTTTCACGTAGCTTTACTGCCTTTTCCAACGAAGTTTTCTGCACGGCAAATTTTTCCGCACAGCAATTTCAAATATTTCCTCAACAGTAAAGCAAGAAACAACGCTTCATTAACTCTTTTGGGGTTTTCGCGATTAACACCTTGAGGTTATTATCCAGACTTGGACCCACAGCTCGGCTCCTAAAAATCGAATTATCCCACGCGTTTGCCTCAACCGAGTATGCTCGTGTACTCTAAGCAACTGAGTTTCTTAGCTTGTTGAAGTCTTTCGTTTCTTCGAAGACGGTGGAGGAGGAGGCCGTCTTTCTTACCTTGCTGTCCAATACTATGAGAAATGAACGGTATCCAAGAGGTGAGTGGTTTCTCCGCCTTATAAAATACCTGGCAATGTGATGTAGCCAACGTTTTTACTAGTTTTTAAGTTCCGTTGTGTAACTTAACTGTTGCTGTAGTGTTGCAAAGAGACACATGCGTGACTCGACGACTTAGCTTAAGTTTTGAGACAAAACTTGTACCAGTTCTTTCTTAAGATGAGAGCACCCTGTGCCGTGCTCTGACTTTTGTTCGAATGCTTTTTAGTCTCTGTTATTCACCATCATCTTAAGGCGAAAGTTAAAATTCTACACTTTTTCTTCTTCTTATGTTGCACATTACTTACCGTGAAATGCAACGACGCGGAGCAAGAAAATGATCTAATTTCCATGTTGCCACAAAGTTGCTATATGTACTTACAAATAATAGCTCCAGTATGCAAAAATTATTGTTTTCGTACACCCTCAAATGATATCTTACAAAAGGATTTTTCAGATTCTTCAAGTGTTGCTCTTTCCCAGATAGCTCTTTTTAAGCCTACCTCCTCTATATATTGTAATCTTGTCTGTTAGTGGTACTTCGAAGTACTCCTTCTCCATGGTATTTAAACATTTTTCTCAAATGAAATTCTTGTCTTTTTAATTTCTCTTGGCCGCTCTACACAAAACTTAATGTAAGTAATTCATGACCACAATACCTACGATTAAATTCAAGGCTGCGGGTCTGGACTTTCCTGTTGTGAGGAATCGCGATTCATTTCCATTCACAGCAGGAATTTCGTCGTATACTCGTTTTAAGTGTTAATATTCGATTTTGTTGCGAGTTTCAGCTAATTTTTCTATTTAACTGCAGCGATTGCAGTTTCACTTTTTTTTATGCTAGCAATTTTATCTTTAGATCAAATCATCCAAATGAAAACATAAATTTTGATTATTTAAAATAAGAAAAAAATATATAAATTTGTAAATTATTAAGATCAATAAATTTCATACAAGGTTTTAATATCCTTATCACTGATTTCAAAGAAATTTACAACATGACATGACTTGGCTATGATGTAACATCATAGAAGAGGTCAATACATATATGTATATAAGTATTATGTATAAACAACTATCGTGAAACTCTAAGAATTTAGGAAATCCTTCACTTTTAGGCCTGATCCACACTAATAAACCACTGTCGACTCGCTATTTTCAGAAAAAAAACCGACGCCATTTTTCAAATTTAATAATGTTTGGAAAATGAAGGATAAATGTTTGAAAGATGAAGGATATATATTAAACAATTGTTGTATAAATAGGGCTAACGATTATTCCATATTTCAAAAAATATGTTTCTGGAAATTCGAATATACAAACTGACATTACATATGTTTGAAAGAAAGAAAAAGATCTTTCTTGTAGATATTCTCTTTTTACAATATAAATATGTTAAAAGTAATAACTAACCAAATGCAATACTGGAATAATATCATGAAACACAAAAATTTACATACCTTAATGCTTATTGCCATAATACTAAAGATGTGGGTTCCCACGCAATAATAATTCCTCAGCATTTCCACTGTAGTCATTCAAATTGGTTTCTTTATCAATGTCGTCTGAATATGTATAGATTGCCTACGTTGGGCTTTTACCAATGATTCAATCTAAGCAGAAATTAATTTTTTTTTTTCAAGAACATGAATTTACTTTTATTTTTCTACTTAAATAAAATTACTGAACAATTATCTGAAAAATGCCTTCGTAAGTTTTTTCCATCCATACCTCTAATACGGTTTTCTTTATTTGAAAAATATATGTATACTTTAAAAGTTACATTATTTAAAATTATATTTCATTTTATGTAGATTCTTGTACATTTTTTGGTTGTTTGTACATGGAGCACAATATGTAAAAAACATTTTACAAATCACTTATAAACATTGGGACATGCAACTGAAGATTCAAGTTCAATAGCATTAGTACCTCAAGCCTAAAGACGATTGCCTCACAACCAAAGTCCTTTAATATATGTTCATGTAGGATGAATGAATAACACGATAGGATAATTTACTTTAGTATAGTTTAAATATCAAAATAGTGCAACTGAGAGGTGAATTACAAATTTAAGACAACTGATTTAAAACATTCTTAACAACTGTTCAACTTCCAACTAACAACTGAGTAGACTAGCAACTGACTGACTAACTAAGGATAGTAACTGCTATCGATAACGGACGGCCCAGAGCTCTGTGCCCACCATATATATATATTATTAAATATATTATATATTAAAGATCTTTGCGTACAACATTGTGCCAAAGATTTTACTTAAGGGTTAACAGGGAAAGCGTTTTAAGTAGAGGTTGGACGAAGGGCATCTTATTCGGTGGGGTACTTCACGTTTTGGAAAATCTTTTTCGCATTGTCTCCACCTTTGGAAATATTTTCATAAAGAGAAAACAAAGTGCGCAAAATCGAAAAAGTTTTGCTGTAATGTAACATATGTATATAAGTCCTGAGGATGGATTTGCTTAACAGATTTTAGAAAACTCCAATTTCGTGATTTGAATCCTCAGAATGGCATTTCTGTCTATTGCTATTATATTTGAATTTCAATTCGAGCTGTTTTGGGCTTGTTGGCAATAAAAAATGCATACTTTTTGTAATTATTTAAACAAATGAGCATATCTTTCTAAATATGTATACCAATATTAATAAATCTACTGAAGTTTAGTTGATAGACACTTAAATAATGAGGCAGCATATAAATGAAAATAGGCAATAGCTTTTAACAATACTTTTGGGAAAAAAGTATACCTACTTACATATTTTATGTATTTATATCAAACGCAATGTCCTCCGCCAAAAAGTTCAGATCTGTTACCTCGGAATAAATAATACCTCTTATATCGTGAGAGATAGGAGACTAATCCTCATTATATATTACAATGTCTCAAAAAACTAAAGCAAATTAAAAATTAAAATATAAATATGAAATAAACTTTTAGGGTATTAATAAATGTATCATTTTTAGAGAACAGTCGTACAAATATGTTTATTTCTTTTTAAAAAGTATGTACACAATAAATTAAAACTTTCTATCGTTGCACTCAAGTAAACTGAAACTAAATAAGTCTTTTGGAAAAACAAAAAACAAAATAAATTGTTCTTAATGCAAGGTTAAACATCGGCTTTTTGGTTTAGCGCTGTATAGCCAACAGGTATCTCCTTCAGTTCGGTTTTTAGGCAAAGAAACTCTCCGCCAACACACATCAGTGTCACACAAACAGCGTTTAGTAACCACCATGAAAAGTTTGAGGGAAATGTTGAATTATACCACCAGCATATAAGTAAATGGAATCCATGAAATGTACAACTGGAAAAGACATAAATTTTTAGATTATAACATTTAAATGATGTTGATATGTAAAACACATTTTATCAACCTTGCACTAACTCACTAAGGCAGAGGTAGATAGAAATAAGAAATAACCAATCTTAAATCCCCTACATAGCGTGTCAGATTCATTGAAAATTAAGCGTTGTAAGAAATCATGTTATAGGAAACATTGAACTCCCTATAAAAATAGTGGTTCAAAATTTCATTTTTTGAGTAATTTAAAAACTTTACGTTTTCATTTATCATTAATTAGTGGTATAAGAGCAAATTTTTTCGATATTCCTATTCACAAGCTATAGTATCCTTAGATACAACCTCAAAAACAGACCTTTCGGTTATTGATACCTTTCGTTTTAGCCTCAAAGAAAATGAAACAGCAGAGTACGTACGCAAGCGCCCAAAATTGTTCGTCAAAGGCTGATACACTTTGTGATTTGATCCTTATTGTAAACCTAGCTTCAATGTCCAGAGACTCCCGAAAACACAATAGCCTTCTACAAAGGTCTTGGTCTGTGTGGGGAACAAGCACAGTAAAGTTTTACACAAAAGATCTCGGTAAGACATATGTCCCTTTTATAACTCTAATTTGGCAAAATGGACAAATTAATCTTTCAACACCTACATACATATGTAGCATTCAGTTATTTTAAAATCGTTTTAGATAGATTTCTGGCAGATAATGGCTTGAATCTTTCATTTTTTCGCCTGTTCTGGCAAAACAGTTCAACGAAATAGTATACAACATTCAATCTATATTTGAATGGTTAAAATAGTTGGGATTAAATTCAATAAGATTAGAAAAACGATCTCAAAAGAGAGGAGGAAAATGTCCGTACATAAATGGTTTCAGAAGTTCTCCCCCAGAATTCAGAAGGGAAAACAATACATGAGAGGGAAAAACATATCTTATAATTTAATTACCTAAAATCTAAGCACAATTTAGTCCTCCTCACGATAAACCAGAGCCCCAAAGCTCCGACCAGAGAATTGATCACAAAAGCAAATATCACCAGCCTCCCACTCAGATCAGAGACGTGTATTTCCTGCAAAAATAAAGGAATTAAACGCCTGCTCATGCCGCACAATTTATCCTTAGCTTACGTGGTACTGGAAGAGGTGATCCAACGAGTGATTGGCTCCAGCGAAGGTTTCCATTACCGACATTATTAATCCTAAGGAGACGTACAGCAACGACTGCATCGCAAATATTTGACTTATCAGTAAAAAGGGATCCCATTGTGTGCTGCGAAACGTTCCTCCTTTCATTTTTCTATAATCGTGTTAGCTACTTTGTAGAACAAAACTAGACACATTATTTCAGGAGAAAAAACAAACATTCGTGACAAGCGTATCAAAACGTCTAGCTTAATAAAGGGAAAAAAAGCAAAGCATTCGAAACGTCATGAAGCTGTCAAAGCAAAGATGAGAACCAGCCCTGGGATTCCCTAACGATTTAGAGTTTAGAGTTTAGAGCTTCTCTAACTCACATAAGGTTTTCTAACTTAGAGCAAATCGGGATTCCCTAAACCACTTAGAGTGATGTACTAGATTAGAGACGAAATATTACATTTTTGCAGGAAAAATGACAGTTCCGCGAGTGAATTGCTCCCGATTGGTTTTAGTTTTCCTTTAAAGAAAAAAAAAATTAAACGAATTTAAGAAAATCCGAAAAATATTGCAATTTTCATTTATAGCAATCAATATAAATAAATCCATACTTACATTTTAACAATGATTCATTTAATACTGATTGATTAATTAAAGAGCAATTAAAAACATTAAGTTCTGTCTAATATTTTGCATGCAACCGCCTCGTCCGATAAAAACTCTTCTTTATTACGACATATGTAGCTGGAATGGGAGAAGACATTCTCCACCGCCTGCTACAAACGTTTTAGAACCTATGCAGGTCAACTGCAAGGGTGCAGATGATAAAGTTGTTCAGTAAACTTTACCTGCCTAGGCGGAAGGAAAAATATACAAATAATAATTCAATATTCGGTACATTCATACCGTATTAGGCTTTATTTATGCCAGGTAGGCGGGTTTTCCCGATTCATATGCTATACATCATTATTTTTCAATTTTGAGTTCAACGAGTCTAAGTCCTCACACTCAATTGATATGTGAGTAAAATCGTTCTAACTTAGAGCTCTAAGTTAGAGAAAAAAAGTTTAGAGAATCTCAATATTGCTCTAAATTTAGAGTGAACTAGTACATTTATTTAATTCACCTATTTACCGAGAGTTAGCGCCACTTTCGCATTTTCCTCTAACTTAGAGTTGTCAAACGGACTCTAACTTAGACTAATTTTTGTTACGGAATCGCAAACTACTCTAAATTTAGAATTTAGACTCTAAATTCTAACTCTAAATCGTTAGGGAATCCCAGGGCAGTTTTCGTAAAATAAAAAAATATTTTTTAATTCATAGAAGAAAATATTTTAAATTAATTAAATAACTACTGCTTGCGATTGTTTCTTAAAATTTTGAATTTAAAAAGCTTATGTTAGAGAAAATTCTTAATTATATATGTATAGAAACATTTAAGACAAAAACCATTACTCATTTCTTCAAATAATTGCACTGAACTGAACTTATAAATTTGACAACTAGTCGAATTTCAGTAAACATAACCCCATCAAATCTATTTTCGTGCATATATGGTCCTATTTTTTTCCGTAATTTTTATTTGTGCGCAGACCGGTTCTAATTTGAAGAGAGGTTGTATTAAAATGGAAAGTGCAGCACACGCGATAAGTAAAAGTGCAAAAGAATCTCGCGACGAAAAGCAAAAAGATAGCAAAATGGAAGAACAGGTGCGGGAACTATTCACAAATTCAAAAAGGAAATAAAGTATTTTAAAGTTAACTCATCGTTTTTTCAATAGATAATAAAATCACTAGGCACTCCGAATTCAATCGAAGATAAATTCAACGCGTTGGTAAAGAAGTTCGCCGAAATCGAGAAGGAGAACAAAAAGCTAACAACCAACATTAAGTTACACGAAAAACGTTATGAATGCGTACTCCGGGAAAAGGATAACTTGCAGAAAGAGTACAACAAGGGAGTTTTAATGAGGTGCTTTTCATGCTAAAATTAGAACAAATTGGGCTCAACCTAAATTCATCTTATTTAGGGATAAATTGGAGCAGATCTGCCGTGAACAGCAAAAACTTATCAAATCTGTTAAAAACGAGAGCCTATCGAAGATCCGCGAGGAAGAGGAACGACGAAAAGAGAACCAGGTTAAATTTCAGCAGTCTATTAACGAAATTAATGCAACACTCGGCAAAAATAACCAGGAGAATCTTAGACTTAAGGAGGATAACATTGAGATGACGAAAAAGTGAGTGCTCCCCATAACGTAGGTATTGATTGCACAAAATTTATGGGTTGGGTGGTTTGCATAGCAACCAATACCCAAAGGGGTTTATTCGCACGCAGACTGGCCTAGTGGATGAGAAACTATTTTCCACTAAAATGGGTTCAACAATCCATTCAACAAAAGAAACCAGAAAGAAAGAACAGACCGAACAACTAGTACGATAAACAAACCAGTTCATGTGTAAGCGTAAATACAATTAAAAAATGTATAACGTTTAAAAGAAAGCAAAGGGAACATAACGAAGCCAATTTCAAATTCTAATCTTCAAAAGCATTGGTTAGGTCGCAATTTGGATACTGTAGGAGTGTTATCAAATGAAACTCACAATGTCCCTAATTCACGTTGCTGAGCTAATTTCAATAACAAGGCCACTTACATATACATGAATTGAGGATTCTACTTACAAAAATTTTTTTTAATTCAGCTAAAAGTTGTAACCTCACAGAAAATGGTTTGTTCAAGCTAAATCTCTGTAGCCATCTGAAAATCTTACAATTAGTTTTAAAATGATATGACTGAACTTCTATTGACCTTACTTTGCTGTTATTTTATATTAATTAAAATGTAAATGAATTGATTTATTATTAGTATGCATAAATATTTAATAACGGCAAATAATTCACTTTATCTGTTTTTAGATTAAAATATCTCGCCGAACAATACCAAGCCCGTGAGAAGCAACAAGAAAAAATAAACGAGCAGATGTCGCTAGAGAATCAACTACATGAGGCTAAACTGGCAAAAGCTAAAATGGACGCGGCAATCGAAAAGAAAATTCTGTTGCAGTAATCCTAAAAAAAAAAAAAAATCTTAAATTTCGATTATGATCTATTTTCGTGTTGCAGAGAAAGAAAAAACGCTGTAGACGAACTGGAGGCTTGTAGACAAACCGTTAAAGATCTACAAACTCAAGAAAAACTCTTAAGAGAAGAACTGAACTTATATTCGTCCAAGTATGATGATTTCCAAAGTTCATTGCAAAAGAGCAACGACATTTTCACATCGTATAAAAGCGAAATCGAAAAGGTACTCTTATACTTAGCTTAATTAAATACATATATCATGAACAACCATCTTTCAGATGTGCAAAAAAACGAAGAAATTGGAAAAGGAGTCAGCTGAATGGAAGCGAAAATGCAGCACAGCAAATGAAGCAGTTATAGATCTTGCTACACAAAAGAAGGCCAGAGATATCTACATAGCAAAAATTACAAAGCAAATGGAACAGCTGCAGAAACTCTTGCGGACATTGCAGGTGAGTAGTATATATTTTAGATTTCCAAAGCATAACTAACTTAAGTTTCTCACAAACATCAGGAAATATTTTGTTATCTGTTTTTAAATCTATATTTTTCTTTTGTAGTCTTTGGTAAAACAAGTTTAAAGAAAAATAATTTGATATATTATTTTCCATAGGCTGAACGAACAACGCTACATCAAATTCTTAAAGACAACAACATTGAAAGGCCACCAATGCCTGTGTTACCCCCAGAACCTGAGCCATCTACTCTACCACCACCGCCAGAACCACAGAAGAATGATAAACTGGACTTAATGGTGAAAAACTGTGCTGAACTCAAACAAACGTTGGCAAAACTTCAGGGTCAAGTGAATGAAATCACTTCGAAGCAGACAACGGATAAGCCGCCTGCGGAAGAGCCAAAGAAGAACAAAAGCAAAAAATCAAAAGGAAAACAAAAAGTCTGCCCAACGAAAGATAGCACTAAGGTGCAAATTCCGAATAGTTCCGATCAAGTTCCTGAGGAAGATAATCCCACCGAGGAAAGTGAGATCGACCTAAGCACTAATGTAAATTGTGCGGAAGATGGCAGAGTGTCGCCTCTCAAAGAAGTTGTCACAAATAATCCCAATATAACAGAAAATAGCATTAACAAACCTTCGGAAGATATATGTAAACAAGAAAGTACTGAGAACACTTCTAATGAGAGCGTAAATATAGACGGATCCATCTCTAAAGAAAATAGGATTAAAGAAGAATATTCTATGGAAAATGCTAGAATTGAAAGTAAGACGGAACAGCCCCAGACACCTCTAGTAGATACGAACAAAGTCTCTGATGGGCCTTTACTTGTAGAGTCTGAAAATTCTTCCAATATCACAAATATGGAGGCAATCGCTGAGAAATCCTTGGTCATACAGCCCCAAAGTGCCTCAACTACAGCAAACTTAAGCGAAGTTCTTGAAGAATCTTTAGGTAAACAGCCCCAAGACCCTTCAACTATCTCAAACGAGAATGCCGCTGCTAAGCAGACATTGTCCGCGCAGCCCCAAAACCCTCCAATCACCAACAACCCTGAAATAATTTAAAATACAAATGTTTTCAAAGAAAAACTTGTCCGACGTGTGCTGATTCTCGCAAAAGAAATCTCTATAGTCAAAAACGCATTTTTATTGGGATGTATTAATGTACTGCAGGGTTTTCTTTACCTCTAGGTTTGAGCGAATATCTAATTATCATTTTGCCAAAAACACAGTTCGCAAACTAATAAAGCAAATGTGCAAAAACACCTTTGTTTTAAACATAATTTCTTTATATTAAAATTCATGTTAACTAAAATCAGATCTACAGAAAACCTTATTTGTTTCAGCTATAAATTATCACCATTATAATATAAAGTTCGAACGAAAAACAGTGTGAAAATAAATAGGGTGGAACTAAATAACTTGTGGAGCGGCTGGTCTGTCTGCGTTCTCCTTAATGTCGCTGTCCATTGTTTTCAGAGAAATTTTATAATAAATGGAATGCCTCAGAAGACCTGAAACAAGCGAAAACATTTCTACATGCCATTTTCTCACATAAGTAGACCAGAGCTTCGCATAATTACAGGGCTCTTCACCGGACCCTGCTCCTTAATATACTTAATAAATTTGGCCAGGCAACTTCCCCCTTTTGCTGCTTCTGCTCTGAGGTACCCAAAACAAGTTTGGGACTCCAATTCCAAGGATATAATCGCCCTGATCAAAAGGCTGAACCTAAAATTATAATTAGAAATTGGGGAATCACCCTTTTGGTCGCGGTGACCACGAGGCAACACTGCCTCTCACCCCAAATCAAATCTAAATCTAATAAGTTATCTAAATTTTCAATATTTATATTTATCGTAAATTTCTAACAATCGTATCTCCAAGTTTCTTTCGATAAGGTCTCTCGCACGATCGATAGATTTGAGTCTGTGCACCAGTAAAGCAGGCTCATATCGTTTTTTTAGTTTCTCTCGTTCAGCTTCTATCACATCCCCGCTTTTCTCAGCAGCTTCTTCAGCGACTTCCTTTATTTGGGCAGCAAGAGCCGCACTTGTTGTGTAAGAAAAACCCTCACTGGATTCGGGATTGCACAGAACTGCTTGTCCAGACACCTCCACCGTTTTTCCTTCCTCTATTACTCCGAAAGAGGTTTGTAACAATAGGCGGATTTTAAGACTGCCATCCGGCAGCCAATACTTTCTGAAAGTAATTGAATTAAAATAAAATTGAGATTTTTGCAATAGTTGAACAAAAAAATACTTTGAAAACGCTTTAATTAAAAGATTCTCCAAGTAATAGAAATTGTCTTTACAGATGATCGTGCCAATTGTTGAGCATTTTCCGTGATGAAAATCATCTACATTCCGGAAGAATGCAAGCTCTTCAACAATTAAAAATTTGTAAAATTCGTGCTTTTCGGGGATCTTTAAAGTTTGTAACTCCATTTTCTGTTTTCTACTTGCCGGTATTTTGACATTTTCCGCCTTTTTATTTGAATTACAGTTTCTCAACTTGTAAACAAACCAAAATCAGTGTTTCAACCTTTAAAAAATCGGGTTTATTCAGCCCATTCAGCCATTTCACTTCGAAGCTGTCATGTAAACGTATCTTGAGCATGCTTCAATCTGTCAAAACAACATGGCACGAGCGAAGTGGACGGATTTAGCGGTTCCGCTCTCGGAACCAATTTTAGATGTAATAAAAGCCTTTGGTTTCGCTGATATGACTCCAGTGCAGGTAAGACCTTTTATATAACTAAAAATGTATAGTTGTCATCACAATTTTATCCTCTTTCAGGCTGCCACAATTCCCTTGTTGCTATCGAAAAAGGACGTGTCTGCTGAGGCTGTAACCGGATCTGGGAAGACACTAGCCTTTTTAGTGCCTCTTTTGGAAATTATGATGAATCGTCAAGCAGATATTCCATGGAAATCAAATGAAATCGGTGCAATAATAATATCCCCCACAAGGGAGCTAGCCTGCCAGATTTCAGAGGTCCTGTCGAAGTTCCTGGAGCACGAAGCACTTTCGGTTCTGAAACAGAAATTGGTCGTTGGAGGAAACAACATAGACGAGGATATAAACGCCCTAAGTAAGGGCGGCTATACGGTGCTCGTATGCACCCCAGGAAGGTTAGAGGACTTGCTTGAAAGGAAGGGAGAGCTGAATCTGGCTGGCCGTGTTAAGAGTTTGGTAATTGTCGCCTTATTTAAATACGAATTTTACGTTGAATTTGATACAGTTTTAAATAACTTTTCTCGTTTTTTTTAAAATTTAAAATTCAGAACGTTAGCGGGCTTTAGGGCATCAATTCATATTTACACTAGTTTTAACCTTAGAATTTATTCTAGTTTAAAATCTCACACTTGCCCTTCTTATTTTCAAACACACACAAATTTCTATGGCTTGTTGTATATTAACCTTTGAAGCATTGGCAGTTGCGTACAACCATAAATTATACTAATTAAATGCTTCAAATCGAACCCATTTTATTATAAGTAGATAAATATATGTAAATAGGTAGTTTTTTTCACAAAAATTAAAATTTAACATCTTCCGAGTTACTTCTAAAGATTTGAAATATTTTCTTAAACCTTTAAAGATGCGAAATTTCAATACAGATAACACTCATATAAGAAATTGTTGGTACCAAACCCACCTTGGTTTCGTTAGCGGGCTTTAGGGCATCAATTCATATTTACACTAGTTTTAACCTTAGAATTTATTCTAGTTTAAAATCTCACACTTGCCCTTCTTATTTTCAAACACACACAAATTTCTATGGCTTGTTGTATATTAACCTTTGAAGCATTGGCAGTTGCGTACAACCATAAATTATACTAATTAAATGCTTCAAATCGAACCCATTTTATTATAAGTAGATAAATATATGTAAATAGGTAGTTTTTTTCACAAAAATTAAAATTTAACATCTTCCGAGTTACTTCTAAAGATTTGAAATATTTTCTTAAACCTTTAAAGATGCGAAATTTCAATACAGATAACACTCATATAAGAAATTGTTGGTACCAAACCCACCTTGGTTTCGTATAACTCGCCAAATTTTAAGGAACTTACCATTGTATTGTATGGGCGTTAGCTATACCTCGAATGAAAGTTATAACCTTCCGGGATACCACCAGATTTAAAATAAAATAAAAATTCCTGCGTTTCATTCGACTCGAATTTTGCTTGTATCAATAGATACCTCATTTAATCGCGGAATTGCAATTTATTTACTAAATTCTAATTTATTTTGCTAAGTATAATTATAGTATTTTAACCTTATATTTAACAATAGTATGTTTATAAATAAAATAACTTTTATTTTTTTAAAGGAATTTCTTGTGCTAGACGAAGCGGACAGGTTGCTAGACTTAGGATTTAAAACAACTATAAACACTATCCTGAGATACTTCCCCAGGCAAAGGAGAACAGGTCTATTTTCTGCAACACAAACAACAGAATTAACTGACCTTGTTCGAGCGGGGCTGAGAAATCCTGTCCTGGTGTCCGTCAAGGAAAAGTCCACCATTAACACTCCTGTACTTCTAAAGAACTATTACTACGTTGTCGAGCCTGATAAAAAATTTCTTGCCCTCTTGACCTTCCTTAAACGTAAAGACTTAAAGAAAGCAATGGTGTTTTTCCCAACGTGTGCCTGCGTCCAATATTGGCTTGAAGTTATGCCACTTTTTGTAAAAAATACTAAAGTGCTAGGTATACATGGTAAAATGAAGCAAAAACGAAAAAAAATTATTGACAAATTCCGAGAGGCTGACAAAAGTATTTTGTTATGTACTGACGTTTTAGCTCGGGGTCTGGATGTCCCTGAAATAGATTGGGTCATTCAATGGGATCCGCCTTCTAGCGCCTCGTCATTTGTACACAGAGTGGGAAGAACTGCTCGACAAGGGACTGAAGGTAATTCTCTAGTGTTTCTCCTGCCTTCCGAAGAAACCTATGTAAAGTTCCTTAAATTGAATCAAAAGGTTGAACTAGAGCCCTTAACAGAAATTGAATACTCTGAAGATGGATTGAAGAAGATTTTAAAAACTCTGCACAAGACTCAGGCAGGCGATAAAGGGGCGTACGACAATGCTGTTCGTGCATTTGTTTCCCATATAAGAGCATACAGCAAGCACGAGTGCAATGCCATCCTACGAGTAAAAGATTTAAATCTGGGTAAAGTAGCAACAAGCTACGGATTAATTCAAATGCCAAGAATGCCCGAATTGGCAAAAGCAGACGCATCCGATTTTATTGGGCCAGATTTTGAAGTAGATGTTAATAAATTAACATACAAGAACATCCAGAAAGAGCAGTCCCGCCAACAAAAATTGAAAGTGTATCAAGAAACGGGTAGTTGGCCTGGAAAGAAGTTCAAAAAGAAAATAGAAGCCTGGGAAATAACTAAAAAGCAAAAAGAAGAGACAAAGGCTCGCAAAATGGAAAGAAAACGAAAGAAACAACTTAAAAAACAATCACAGCAACAGGATACTATGGGGAAGAAAAGAAAACCTGCATATAACGAGGAAGATTTAGCTGAGTTAGCTGAGGATATCAAACTTTTTAAGAAACTTAAAAAGAAGAAAATTACAGAGGAGGAGTTCAACGAACAGATAGGAATGGATAAACTGTAGCACATAACTTTACGCTTAATATATAAGAAAATAAACTTTCTTTAAAATTACATTTATTGCCTGCGTTAATATTGTAAACTCCTTTTTGTTCCTATGTCATCTAAAATTTGTCGTAGCTCCTCGTCTTCAAATCGACCTTCCAACGATGGTATAAGCGCTTTTGCCTCCTCAGGAGCCTCTGGGCAGAGATTTCCCAGCGCAGCTAACTCAAATTTATGCAATTTCTTCTGCATTAGCAAACTATAAGATAAAAACAAAAACGTGAATGATAACTAAAAAAAAATATATGTTCTCTTAATTATTTTTTGCTTAATAAAAGAGCATCTCGTTAAAAATTTCTATATATGTATATTTCTTTATAGACAATCTCAAACTAATTTTTAAACTGGAGTTTGTTTCTTTTCAAGAAAGAGTCAATACCAAAAATTTTTGGAAGCTCAAAACAATAGTTCGAGAAAGTTTGAAAGTTGCTTTATTTATTTATTACAAATTCTAAACTTATTTTTGATTTAATTTATTGGGTTAAAATTTGTACATACCTCCTAACGGCTGCTATAGTCTCCTTGTTTTTGAACTTTCGGAAGCTGTCCGTGTAGCTATATGTTTTCATAAAAACCTCTGAAAACTCCTGTTCTTCGTCAGCTGATTCGTTCTGTTTTTTGCGATGATCCAGAAGCATATGAACCTCGCTGATCAGGAGCGTTTCAGCATTTTCAAATTCTGCAATAAAAATTAAAAACAAATTTTGAATCAAACTCCATCAACCGAACTTCGTGCTTACATAAATTAAAGGTAGTTTGGTGTAGAGTAAAAAGCAAAATGCATATCAGTTTGGGTTCATCAAAATGGTTTATTAATGAATCCATTATTCAATAGAAAATCATAGATTTGTCGTGTTTTATTAACATCAATTTTTATTAATCGCCTCGCGTCTGCTAATCGCACTGAACCGACTTTGGAATTTTCCGACATAAGGATGTTTTTATATTCCAAATAGGCGACAGGGACAATTCTTGAATTGCTGCAAAGAGTCCTCTCGTCCTCTGTAAGTTTGTCATATCCTGGCAGACCTTGTTATGGATATGAAATTAGTATAATTTTATCAATGGATAAAAATATTTCTACCTAAAATATCTATAGGAGCAGCTTTTCGCCTCGGCTGAGAGCAGGTTACTACACCGTTTTGAAAAATTGGTAATCCATTCCCAGTCTGAGTGTAATTCGGTATAAGATTTTTCCAGTTCAAGATACTTTCGTACTGTTCCATTTCTTTGTTCTTTAGCTTTGAAAATCGCTTATTTTTTAGTCGTTGATAAATCTTTCCCCCATAAAACGTTGTGATTCCATTTGATCTCATTTCATATAGTCTAAAAATTAAAATCGTTTAAATATACCAAATTATCTTACAAAATATGTAGTGTTGAACGTACTTGTAGATATATTTTTTGAGTTCTGTGAAGTTTTTTAGTGATTCAACAAGGTGATCAAAAGCAATTCCTTGCGTAAGCTGCATTAGCGAGACAAATCGTCCGCTAGTCCATTTCCCAACGCCTTGCGGCACCCCTAAAGCTTCTGAGTATTTTGATAACCATCCAAGTGTCTTATTGGTCATTAAAAGGCCATGAGTTCGCATTATTTTGTGTCGGCGACTCCTTTCCCTAGAAAATTTATTACATTATATCCACGTATAAAGCGATGTTTCAAATATAATATTACGAAAGGAAATATTTTAGCTACAGATCGATATCAGCTGCCCTTGCATAAATATTTCAAACATATTTATCGAACGCAACACCTTATTTATATTTTTTTTTTTGCTGAACTTAGCTCTGCAAGAGCAGCAGGTAAACTTTTTAATTAACAATACAAATTTCGCAAGGACACCTAAGAAACCGTGATCTACTAAAACAAAGTATATGTATTCTCTTATTAGAAGTGGTGGTAGAGAGAAACTTCCACAAAAATACTTTTTATCAAAACAAACTTAGGTCCAAATTTAATTTAGTTGATCAAATGTACTTAACCAATAATATTTTAAGTATAAGATATACTACTTACAATATACGATGATTGAAGGTTTTCATAATCGCAAAGTGGAGCTCATCTACGTAAGGTTTATACGAATGCGGCCAATCGTCCAACTGTAAATGACTCACAATACTTTCAGCAGAGTTATCGAAGGGAGTATCAAAATCACCTCGAGCGCAACGATATCCTGCCATATTTTTAAAATTGAAAGAATCATAATCTTGTCTCGGCGGATCGACACTCTTCATTTTGTATAGATACGGATGTCTCTGTGGGAAATAATACTCGTTGGTCAATCCCAGTAATTCTTTAAAAATTCCATCGAAATAACACGTATGGTAGTGCTCCTGGCATTCTGCAGAAGTTTTATTGGTCATTCCTTTGGCTATATCCTCCCAATTTCCATATCCGCACGATATAAGAAGATTTAGGAATCGCTTCTCTTCAGCAACTGTCCAATTTGTATTCGAAAACACTTGAACGTTATCGTGGTGGATTATGTACGCATGTGTGTTACGGTGATATTGTGTTTCGGTGCCGCACGAAAAACACTTAAGGCACAAAAGACTTGAACATTCAGCACACTTTATATAGGGCTCATGAAGTTCTTTCGAACACGCATAGCACTCAGCAGACGAATTACTTATTGTGCGAGGGGTATGCTCTTGTTCATCTCGATAGTACTCGACTGCTCGCTTCGTTTCCGCACTGGGCATAATACTAATATAGTCCGTATCTGAAAAAGAGTTCAGTTTGCGCTCGTTTTATAGATCTAAAGAAACTTTTTGCAATACTGGGCTCTACATAGACAGACAAAATATTTCCAGATTGCGATAAACCGATATGTTGTTGTTGTTAAGATTCAAATAGCAACTGAATAACGAAAAATACTAGTTTTAAAATATTTAAGGATACATAGGATCATAAGCACCAACTGATGGAAAATCATTAGTACATAAAATTTGAAAATCAGTCAATCAATTTTAACATAACATTCCGTTCTCTAATCAATCACCTTAAAAATAGATTAAGAACGAAGGATCTCATCCATGAAGAATAACTTAAATAAATTTATGACGAAAATTATAATATAAATTCTGTCTGTTGTCCCTTAGCCCTTATAATGTTGGATAAAGATTTCGTCAAATACTGTAGAAAATCTTTCCATTCAAAAACATTTTATAAATCGCGCTAGAACGTAAGTACATACTTCAATTCGTAAAATACTAGACTAGAAAAAAGCTTCTGAATTCTAATTTTGAATAATATTTGTAGGTGAGATTATCATAAATCGAAGGGAGAGATAATTATAGGTTTCTTTCAACTATGTGTGGCATTCTCCTATTTATAATTAATGTATTTAATGTTTACCTCTATTAACATGCAACTTGAATCGAACAAAACATTTTCAGTTGTGATAACACTTGCAATGAAATCAAAGCGGAGCGATCCTTTATAAATTACCCTTTTAATTCGTTGAAAATTATTCAGACTTTTATATCTTTGCATTATGAAAATATTATTTTAAACAAATAACTTCTTTTTACCAGTAAAATTCCAATTATTTATGTGAATCCGCAAAACTGAAGCAAATACTGATCGTTTTCGAAATTTTGTCGGTTTGATGCACTCACAATTTTACTCATAATGTGCACCAATCTAGTAAACTTCACCCACATGGTGAATTTACGAACCAGGAAATAATAATGCAAGACACTCAAAAAAAAGAAGCTAGGTAGTTATTTACCTTTTGGAAATTGCAAATCGGCTGCATCCTCCTCCACCATATCACTGGGATTCATAAAAGACATCGTTTGGGTTTATTTGCTTAATTCAAATTACAATTAATTAGCACAGCTCAATTCAATAATTTCCACTAATTCGTTAATACAAAATCTAAGGAAATCTTCGCGTCCCCGACCCTCGTTGTAGCTTCAATAACTTGACAATACTCTGACACTGACAGCCAAGCACTGACATAAGGTGTACGGAAGCACCAAACGCAAAGCGAGCGATTTAAAATTTCATTTACGTGCAATTTAATGAGTGCGTCTGAATACACCGCGACCTGAGCGAAGCGTCTACCGCGGCAGATTGTTCGCAAAATCAAAACGCATTTTCATTCGCTTCGCGTCGCGAATCAAATAATGGCACAATGCTAATCAAATGTAATGTCTCCATTTGACGCGAATAGAAGCGACGCGAACGCAGCGAACAAAATATTTCTATTCACACCTAAAGCGACGCGTCGCGGAAAAAAAAAGCGTTTCGAGAAAACAAATCATGTGTTCATACGTTCATACTAAATGCGACATTCGCCCAATGCTGGAAGCGAATAAAATCTGAAATGATTTCAGAAGCATTTGTGCCGCGCGAAAGTTTTGATTCTGACAGAGATTTTGGCAAATGGAAATGACGATATTCGCAATAGGGCCCTTATGTTTCGTTTTGTTCTATTAACATATGTACATATCTTATTTTAATGCAAAAATGAAAAACATTGTTTTTTGTAGTATTTTGAATTAAGTTTATTTAGTAAAAAATAAAAAGAATTTATCATTTATTCAGTTTTTGCAGTAATTATTCCCAGGGTAATTTTCCTTCTTCAGAATTGAAATATGACACAAATCACACCTTCGTATATCATCTTCCGTACCTGAAATGGACCACTCAATGCTCTTTTTCTTTCACTTAACTGAATGATTCTTCGTTTTTTCATATGTCGACTTAATAATACTTAAGAAATCCAAAAAAAAATTGACTAACAATAACAAAGAATCTTCAGAGAAAAATACTGCTCACTGAGAGAGTTTTTTCGGTAATAAATGTGAAATGGCGAGAAGAGAGACACAGATCGTCCATAACATTTAATAAAAAATGAATTATTTATTTATTTAAATCTAAACTTAGATTGTAAATCTAGCCATGAATCATGGACAATCAAAAATTGTTAGCATGCGCCAAAGGCACAAAAAATATGTATTTAAGGCAATAAATAAATTTGAAAAATAATTTTTTTTCCAGCAAATACTTTATTTTTTTCTTATTCAAAATATAAAATACGTTATTCTTCTCAAAAAAAGTTGGCAACCCGGCATGTAACACGTTTCCTATCACAATTTTGTGAATATTTTTCGTTTTAAAGAATTTGAAATAATTTTAACAGAACATGTCTCTTAATTTAAATTAGTTGACTTTTAAAATTTGCCGAACTCCAAAAAAGTGACCCTTCTTCACCTAAAGAGACAAATATAAAAATTGTATTTATTTTTAATTGTATCCTACACGCTTAAATCTTATTGCTCCAAACGTAGCATGAAATATGAAATAATTTCATAATGGAAAGTTTCTTCAATAACACATTTTTCATTGAAAGATTCAAACTGTTTTAATAACTCAAAAATCATAATTAGAGAACTTCGGTTTTTTGTGATTTTTGTGCCATTTCAGTCAGTACATTAGACATAAAATAAGAAAAATTTGTAATATGAGATACTTAAAGCCAAATTCTCATAATTTAATAACAAAATTTCTGCCCCAAACTTAGAAATTGTGTGAAATTTAATTGTATCTCAAAGTAGATTTAATTAAAACTGAGTAATACTTGAGAAATGCATTTGACAGTAATTCAAACTCACAGCTGAATGCTCAAAATTCGTTAATGGTGTGAGCAAGAGGGAATGACAAGTGCACCACTCTAATACAAGCATTTCGTATGGGGCGAATAGGCTAGTTTTATTTGGCAGTGACGGAAGGAGTTCGTTGTTTTAGAGTTTCTGGGTGAACGTCAGGGAATATTAAAAAAGTCAATTTTCGAGAAATTTCAGATTTGCACTGTAGTTCTGTTCGTATTTTGTATCAAGGACTATTTCGGTGAAAATGGACGATTCTCGTGAAGAGGTAAGTAAAGTTAATAATGGTTTTTACGCGAATGCCCTAATGCTAAATTAGCATTTTTTGTTTTGAGAAATTTCAGTCTGGATTGCCCCGCTGTGGATTTTGATTTTATTTGAGATTGAATGAGGTGACCATTGGATGCTCTTATTTTCTTTATAACCAGATTTATTGTGTTACTGCGATATAATTTAAAAAACGAAGTAATATTCAGGTCTAACCTCTTCGCGTTTGAGGTCATCCACTCGTACCCAATTTGGAAGCTGAATCACTCGTTTATTTGAAATTGTACTTCAAACAGACTTCGGGAAGTTCTTTATCATTCAAATTTGCCTACTAGAGCTCCTCTTCGTGTGATCCATGAGCACGAAAAAATTACCTCTTTGCGGTCATAGTACTGTTTTGGATTTTGTTTCACAATCACTTTGCGCCGTACTAAGGGTAGAATGTGCCAAATGATCCAATTTATATTGAACATTTTTCTCTAGAAAAGGACACTCTCATTAAACTTCATTCCATCAAAATTGGGTCAAAGTTTTGTTTTGCGTCGTTTAGGAAACTAAAGGTTTTTTTTTTTTTGTTGGAGTGGGGAAATTCAGTTCCGCACCACCCGTGTGCCGGACTCCCTGGTCGAATGACTGTGAAGTGTTGTGTTTTGCAACGATAGCAGTAATGTGAGGGTATTTCGCAGTTTAACTTGTATCATAGACAAATAAATTTTCAAAAAATAATTTCGATTGTGATGCACCTTACACATGATGGATCATGATATCGAGTGAATCTTTTGGATCTATACATTTACATACTTGATTTTTTTCTTTAGCTTTTTATGTTGTAAAGAAGCAACAGAGAATTCCAAAGTGAACATTATTTTGTAATTTTTAGGGTTTCTGATAATTAAAAAATACAAATTTATATCTTACATGTTTTAAGTCTGAAAAACAATTGCAGCTTTTTATGCCAGCTTGTAGCTTAATCGATTAAAATATATTTTCCTGCGGAAGCAATCGCAAAACTCTACTGACAAAATTATCTGGTATTGATGACACAAGCTAGCTGAAATTTTGAACTCTGGGCAAAGCTGAAGTCAAATACAACAGAGCAGAAAAAACTGCAATTTTGTGTTGCCAAATTTTAAATTAATAGACTTAAAATCCCCCATTGTAGGCTAGAAGATCGAAGTGTAAATTCGAAAGTCGCCGCCGCCGGTTCGCTTTCTGCTTTGTGTACAAAACCATTCTTAATGGTAATTTCTACAAGCCTGTAAAAAAATAGACCAAAATTAAAGTTATCCAATAGTAATTTCTTAAAACCTGAGCGCAATATTTGACCATTAATAAAAAATAGATTCAAAAAATAAAACGAAAATTAAATAAGGTTTATTTTTTTTTTTAGAACCAATTTATTGTCGACGATGTGAGCAAAGTTATTAAAGAAGCGATTGAAAATACAATCGGAGGGAATACTTATCAACACGAGAGGGTAAACAATTGGACCGGAACCGTTGTCGAAAATTGTCTAGGAGTTCTAACAAAATTGCAAAAACCTTACAAATACATTGGTGAGTACAAAAAATAAGATATACTTGAAAATTTAAAATGTTTCCCTTTTTTATCAACAGTAACTTGTATGATTATGCAGAAAAACGGAGCTGGACTTCACACAGCGAGTTCATGTTTCTGGAACAACGAGACCGATGGATCTTGCACTGTCCGTTGGGAGAATAAAACGATGTATTGCATTGTCTCCGTTTTTGGATTGGCCATTTAAAAAAAATAATACAAAGATAATCTTCGTATTACTGTTATGATCATGAAAAACAATTTACTGTTTCCTCCTTTGCATAATATATATTCTTGGGTTCTGCTTTTTTTAAGTAATGTCGACTAGCCAGTTCTTCCTCAAATATCCTTCGATTATATTTTAGATCAGAAATATAGTTAAAAATCACAAAAATTAAGCTGTTAAAGTAATATAACATAATCGATCAAAATATTGGTAGAATACTCTGGCTAATTCTGTCTTTTGATTACATATTTTGGTTTTAAAAATTTTACGCACTTATATAATTCTAAAAACGAAAACGTAGTCATTTGCATTTCCTCTCTCAGACCAGCTAGGGGATCTCAAGTTCTTGGTCTATTATTTATTTAAGTTATTTACATTCACTAAAGCACGTATTGTTTCATGCGATCCTTAGTGTAATTGAAATTTAGGGACCTTTTTAATTTCATTCCGATTGCCTTCTTAACAATTTTCGGACAATTTTGTTACTTAGGAAGAAAATAAATAAAAGTATTGTGATAACTTAGCGATGACTTTATTGTAATGTCCATCATTTCGTAAAAAGTGTCGCTGAACAATTTTTAAAACATTTTTTAAGGGGAAATTGTGGGTAGCACTCTTAATTTTATGAAAAGTTTGACGTAATCCCCTCTCATGAACGTGTAGGAAGGGGTAAACAAACCCTCTGAGTCGAAATTTCCGAATTGTACATTTCTCACAATTGTTATCGTGTCATCCTCCTCGCTGCTTGTCGTAATTCCAGGGCTCCCGGCGCTGCTCGAATTTCTGTTCGTGCTGGCCGTTCCTGCAAAGCTGCTATTACTATTTGCGCCTCCACCGCCGCCGCCGCCACCGTCTCCTCCTCCTCCTCCTCCTCCTCCTCCTCCTCCTCCTCCTCCTCCTCCTCCTCCTCCTCCTTGGGGCGTAATCGAGTTACTGTCCTTCGATTGCAGTGTTGTCAGTAATTGCTGTTGCTGGAGTTCTGCAGTACTTTCCTCTAGTATTAGTATTCCTCTCTGTTCCGATTTATATTCAAATGGGTTTGCGTTAGAAGATATTTGAAACAGTACTCCCGTAATTATGATGGACACCTCCATGTCCAGGATTTTGCTCATGACTAGCTTCACTAAGCGTATTTCCTGCTTCATAAGTAGCGGCCTGTTATCAGGATGGTCTGACAAATGGTGAAGTGTATTAGCCGCACGCCTCAACATATCCAGACTAGTCCACATCACTGCTGGATTCTCCCTCAGATAATTGGTGCCATGCTGATATGCCAGTATAACTGCGGTATGGTGGGCCTGCTCGATAAAAGAAATCAAATACGAAATGCAGGAACTTTGCAGGGCCACTGTTCGCGACATGGTACTGTCTGCCCTCGCTAAATAATACAACAAATTCACGGAGAATTCGCGCAGTACCTGATCCTCATTCGGACATAGATGCCGCGTTAAAACGGAGCAGAGCTTTTCTAGCCGCGAAAAGGGCGGTGTTGCGATCACTAAATCTACATTAGCGTCTGTAACGCACAATTTGCATAGAGCTTCTAAAGCTAAGCGCTGCGGCGAAACGGACGTATTTGGGCCGCACGACGAAATCGGATCCTGTCTATTGGCCGATTGGCAAATAGCCCAATGGAGAAGCCCATCGAGGACTGGTCGCGCGATTATTTCCTCATATCTCGAGAGGTCCAGGTGTCCAGCAATATTGGCAATCGCGACCAGCATATTCTTTCGTATCTGAATCAGATAGTCCCACCACCATTCATTTTCGCCCTGGAGTGAACTGTCGGCAAAATTCGTGTCCTCTTCCCGGTCATAGTTTTGTGTGCCCACAAGGTGCTCATGGTTTAGCAAAAGTAGCTTCCCAAGAATTGTAATAAACGTTGGGGACTTTGCTAAAATAGTTTCATTTCCCGGCACGAACGTTAAGTTTCTAAAAATATTTGATAAGCAAATGCATCGCCTTGCCAACGTATCCTGGGACTCATTAACTAAATGCAAACTTGCCTCGTCCTCGTACTCGCTCATTCGGCGGCGCTTGAGTATTAGAGAGGGGTCTCGTACGGTCTCCTTCGGATCGAATTGAGATTCCGAAGATTCATCATTCTTGCCCGCTTTCTTAATATTATTATCACAGTCTAGCGGCTGCTTGTCCAGCGACACCGTATCCTCAGACTCCTCCTGCTGAGGTCCATTGAAGATGCGAGGCTGTTCAATTTCCATATCAACTTCCCGGCAATCACTGTCGATGAACACCTTCTTCACTATCTCATCGAGACCGGCGCTATTATCAGCAGCCCCCAGTTTCGACTTATCACTTTTCAAGTATTTAGTGAATGGAATGTCCACAATTCCAGATTTGAACACATTGATGATGCCATCGTGGGGATGTGGCTCCAAGTTCGAGTCATGATCCCATCTCTTCGGCAACTCCGATACAAAAATATCTTCATCGGCGTTTTTTATCCGTACTGGAACACCCTTCCGAGAGACCATTGTATGGTTGGGCGTTGAGGTGAGCAACATTACGCGCTCCTCTGGATTTGGTATATTAGTAACTTGCCCAAGGTCCACCTCCTCGGCTTGTTCACTTTCATCGTTCTGGCTGTTCCAGCCGTAGTTGCGCTTCTTTTCTGCGCCTGTATCAAACATATCGAAGATATTTTTCTGGAAATGCGCTACTAATTGATCCAACAGCCCTGGAATATGCTGCAGCCGAAAGTAGTGTACTGTAGTGTTGTCGAATAGCAAATTATTGAGGTTGTCCAGAGCCCATGTGCTCTCTGCCAACAGTCCTGACCGCAATGCCATCAAAATCCGCTGCCGGTCCACTGGACACACGTCGGTTTTGGTATACCTTTTCCGCCTGTAGAGCACCGGAGTGGTGGCCTCTACGCGATCTTTCGGAAAGACGAGATTACGTTTTTGATCCCGGTTCTTTTGATCCCGGTTCTTTTGAGCCCGGCTCTTTGGAGCCCGGCCCATCGGTACAAGAAATATCGCCGGGCGCTCTGGCTGTGGCATAGTTTTGTTAGCCATCTGTTGCATGTTGAACGGCTTCCCGCTTCTCCGCTGGGGAGGAGGTCTCAGGGTTGCGGTGGCATTCGTTGCACTTGGTGCACTCATGTTGCCCCATTGTTGCTGAGTGGCTGCCGGATAGGGCTGTTGTGCTTGGAAACGGTTTCTGTGTTGATTCGATTGGTTTGTGGGTTGCGCCCGCGCTGGACAAAATGGACAAACTGGAAATGGATACTGCGCTCTGTTTTGCCGACCTCCTGTAAAGTCCCAAAAATATTTAATTAACATAAAAGCACAATTTGTCCGAAATGTAACGCATAGATAAATTCTCTATTTTTTAACAAATTTTCAAAAAATAACCAAACAAACCCCCATGTTCTGTATTTCGAGTGAAATTAAATCGAAAAGAGCTTGTAAAGCTCCTTTTCAGTTGAAATTCCATATAAAATTCTTAAAATTTTGGTAAAATCATTCCAGTACCCTCTGACTTCAACTAAGTTTTTCATTTAAGGTGTTTAAATAATTCGATTAGAAAAATCCAGTCGAAAAATTTTGAAGTTATAATTTCAAAATTTGTATTTAAGGAATTTCAACTGAAAAGGAGCTTTACAAGTTCTTTTCGATTTCATTTCACCCGGAATGCAGAACATAGGCGAATATATGCTTTTAAAGGATTCAGAATATAATATATTTTTTTATTTAATCTATGTTTTACCATCAGTTAAAGACACTTACTAACGTGTGGTCGCAGATTATGGCCTCCATACGGCTGAGATTTCTTGGCAAAATCTGGATGCCTCCGTGGTGTTGGGCTCTAA
Organism: Machimus atricapillus; assembly: GCA_933228815.1. Lineage (NCBI taxonomy): Eukaryota > Metazoa > Arthropoda > Insecta > Diptera > Asilidae > Machimus > Machimus atricapillus. The sequence goes on from OW121785.1 coordinate 14,970,650, forward strand.
AAATGAAATATTAAAGTTTTATATGCTTCAAATGTGCTGGGAAAAATTGGGATTTGCTTATTTTTTTTCAATAAGAATGAACAACCACCGTTACCACAGGCTTTCCAAATTTTATTCAATTTTTATCAACTTCGTTAAAATCGTTAAAAGTTGCTATAGTTAAAGAAGAAATTTATTCTGATTAGTAAAAACTTGCTAATGCGCTGCCCTGTCCTCCAACTATTTCAATCGAAAGAGAGTTCGATTCCACAGTTAAATAAAACAGAACTAAAATCCCTCAATTTTTAATCGTTTTTTTTTTCAGTAAAATAAACATTATTTAATCCTTTCCGAAGGTTTTATTTAATCATGTACGAGTCATTTTATTTATAAGTGATATTTGATTTATTTTTCGTTGTCGGTTCAATGCATAACATTTCTAATAGTGTTGTTTGTCGCAGGAATTGAATTTTCCTATGTTAATTCTTCCTTTAACTAAATCAAGATACCATAATTATGCCAACAAAATAAATATCCATACAAATTGAAAATAAATCGAATCCTTTAAAATAACCCATTTCGTTTTAAATTGTTTAGTCTCAAAATGTTTTTCTCACCAAGACCCTAACAATCTAACGAACCTAGGCAAATTTGTGTGCGATATTCGGTTATATAAGAAAAGATAGAATCATTCTTGGTATTTTTCGCAGTAGTGGATATGAATTTTCATTTTTTAACTCAGCAACAAGGCGCCCAACTATGATTAGTATTTGTTTCCCACCAAATGAATTGTGTTAAAATCGGTTAACGCCCTCTTCCCTGAATTCACCCGACACCGTAATTCCTGCAGGTAAGCCTGGGTTAGTTCGACGGTGTTAGTTAAGAACATAATTTTCACGTACACTGTGCTGATAGGGCGGTTTAGCAGGAGACATTGGGGCTAAAAGTTGTCGCGCTAGTTGCGAACTCATATTAACAGGATTCGACGAGTTATTTCTAAAAATCTGCGTGAAACCAACGAGAAAAAAAAAAACAAATCTTAGGCTACGTTCACATCCCTTTTGGCTTGAATGAATGCAGGTAACATCTAGCAACTAATTGGCCGGAAAAATACGGGAAGGTTTGTGTGGCAAAATGCTAAGAGTTTATTTCTTGCGCTTACTTGTTTTGTCGGCCGGAAGTGGTCCTGTTGAGGTGGTGGCGGAGGATATGCCCCGGGCGTGCCTTGGGGCGCCGGGGCTGCAGTCGATGTTTCGGGCTGTGTGGCCGCAGCGGGAGGCTGGCTGTATGGTCGAGACGATGGAGCGTAAGGTGCATAAGAGCTGGATGTGGATGGAACACTGCATGCAAAAACGTACAAATAAAATAAGAGATATGGGCCAATGGGGGTTTCAAGTTAAGGGAATGTAAGCCAAACGAATTGCTTTAGAACTCTGGCAGTTTTTAAGACATAAATCTGATTTATGATACTTACGGTTCTCCTTTGGGCGCGTATGGATACATTGTTCGATTTGGAGGTCGAAATTGACTTTGCATTTGAGAACATTGCCCAGGAGGTGCCGAAGAATTGTATTGATCAGTTCCTCCATATGGATTGTAGTTAGCTTGACCTTGGTTAGGTCTATCTGTAAAATAAAGATTTTATTGAACTTAGCTTTAATTGGTGTCATATGTAATTTATTTTCGTTTATCTATACTATTTAATTCATGCTCTGCTCTTCTCTTCTCTACAGCTAACTTTAATCATTCTTTACAGAACTTAAATAAAAAAACATATTTAATTTATTACATGAAGTTCTAGATTAATTTTAAGAGAAGCGTGCTAAGAACTATCACAAATCTTGGAAACTCAATACTCCAGATACTGATAAGACCAAAGAAAAAGGATCAAAATTTTATAACGCCTTTATTGCTATTAGCATTTTTCAATAAAATTAAAACCGAACTTCATAATGACCCAACGAGCACAAGATATTTACTGTGTTTCCATGCAGAGTTAACTCAGGGTTAACCCGAGTTAAAGTCCCATGGAAACCAGGGTTGAGTTAAGTTTCGTTAAACCCAGCTAAACTCAACGAAACAGGTCGGATTTAGCTGAGTTATGCAAGTGTATTGGTAGATTCCTTGCTTGTGTCTAAAAAAGGGTGTCTGCGCCTAGCCGAATTTTTTGGACTTGGAAAAAAGTGAATTTCTTTATCCAAATTATGGAATTAAAAGATATGAAATACGAATACACCACCAAGAGCTGTCAAACTAACTCAGGTACATGGAAACGCGCAGGGTTAACCTCAGTGATTTAAAACTCAACGAAAACTCGACCCAAACTCAATCCTGTGCATGGAAACACAGTAATTGTTGCTACTAGGGAAAAGTTAGTTTCGGGAAACAATTTGGGAGATTTAATTAATAATTTCTAATAATGTGGTACTGAAACGAAATGATAAATAAATGTTTTTTTAATCAATTAAAATTTTTAGAAATGTATATTAAGAAAACGGGTTTTGGGCCAAAATTATTAATATCCAAAATACCATGCATTCAAAAATGTTCAACGATATAGAATAATTCAAAAGATTATTATTTCCACATCTCTCTAAAATAAATGAATAACCCGTTGGAAAGTGACGTCACTTTCCAATTGGACTTTATTGCGGATAGTGGGTGTTGTTGTTGTATTAATTATTATAACACGAATAACTTCGGAACACGCCGACGGATTCGAGTGCGGTTTTTTTCTTGAGAAAGGTCACATGACAGGGAAGCTTTTTCTCAAAAAAAGATTCGAACTTCCCATACAAAAAATCGGCAGAATGAAGGGTAAAGGTCAAATTTTGGGCTTTGAAATTGCCATTTTCGAAATTTGACGGGGTCTCCCCCGAATGCGTTATCAATCAGTATCCTAGGATGTCGCTGAAAGAACTTATAAAGCATTTTCTAGGTTGACCTCCTCCAAATTTTCAATCGCGATTTTGGGGGGGAAGGACCGATTTTAAGGGGGGTGTCCGAACAAACGTTGATCAGTAGACCAATTAGAATGGATTGGCATACCCCTGTTTAGACCTTAGCAAAACACCCTGTATATATACAATATAATATCAATTCGTAAAATTTATCGTCTTCTTTTTTTAAAGCCACAAAATTAAAGTGTTAACGAAGTGAATGTTTCTCAAAAAAATTAAGCTGTTTTCTATTAACCGCTCAAAAACTTATTGTGATATTTCACATATGAATTATTACTTATCTTTTCTTTTCTTAAATCACAGACAAAATACAACCTCCCATTATTTACTAGAAAGTTGTGCATATGCTCTTTTAGATGATAAAGAGAAAAGTGAATAGAAATCCAGCTCGAGTAGGCAATTATCGACCAAGTACATACTTCAGATAACACATAATTGTTGCAGGATATGCAGCAAATTTATGGAACAATACATACATTAAAACGATTGAGTCATAGTCTCACCCTATTTACTTGTTGGCGTATAACTCCACTTTAAAAAATCATATCCAGAAATGAATTTAAATTCTTTAATTTTATACGAAATTGTGAACCAGGCTACAAGGACTCAACCGCAAATGTTCAGTGTGAAAACTTGAGGAAAAAAAGGCATGCAACTATTTTATTCAAGTAACTTTCAAAAGTAGTAAAATACAAAAAATAAAAAACACATGGCAGCAAAACTCTAGACCAGGCCTTATGGTATCCCCATTTGTGTAACGCATGTTTTATTTAAATTTAAGGAATTGCTGAAAAATACCCTGATCACTGACATACATATAGATACTGCTGGATACTGCTGACTTTGTTAACGGATTCTGTAAAAATTTTGTTTAGTTGAGCGGATACGCTCAAATAAACAAAAGGACCCCGCACAAAATGTATGGAAAAGGCCTTTCGGTGAAATGTGCTGAAATTTTGGGAGTAGGTAGTTTTTGTGATGCTGATCAAAAGTCCCAATGGGCTGAAAACTCCAAAATGGCTACTTTTTTATTTATAGCGGGTTGAAGTTGCGAAAAATTGACAATGGGTCCACCTAGAAAATGCTTAATAAGTTCTTTCAGAGACATCATACAATACTGGTTGATAACGCAATGGAAAGCTGAGCCTTCAGGTTTTCCAACGATACCACCCACGGCCCAATCCGCTAACAAAAAAGTGGGAGAGACCGCGTCAAACTTCGAAAATGGCAATTTCAAAGCCCAAAATTTGACCTTGACCCTTCGTTCTTCCGGTTTTTTGTATCGGAAGATCGAAACATTTTTTGAGAATAAGCTTCCCTGTCATCTAGCCTTTCTCAGGAAAAAACCGCACTCGAATCCGACAACGCGTTCCGAAGTTATTCATGTTATAATACTTAATACAACAATAAAACCCACTATCCGCAATGAAGTCCAAATGGAAAGTGTCGTCACATCGAGCATCTGCTCCGTAGGGCTGAACCATCGAAGACGAATAACTTCGGAACGCGCCGTCGGATTCGAGTGCGGTTTTTTTCTTGAGAAAGGCTAGATGACAGGGAAGCTTTTTCTCGAAAAAAGTTTCGATCTTCCCATACAAAAAATCGGAAGAATGAAGGATCAAGGTCAAATTTGGGCTTTGAAATCGTAATTTTTTAATTAAGTTTGACGCGGTTTCTCCCGCTTTTTTGTTAGCGGATTGGGCCGTGGGTGGTATCGTTGGAAAACCTGAAGGCTCAGCTTTCCATTGCGTTATCAACCAGTATTGTATGATGTCTCTGAAAGAACTTATTAAGCATTTTCTAGGTGGACCCATTGTCAATTTTTCGCAACTTCAACCCGCTATAAATAAAAAAGTAGCCATTTTGGAGCTTTCAGCCCATTGGGACTTTTGATCAGCATCACAAAAACTACCTACTCCCAAAATTTCAGCACATTTCACCGAAAGGCCATACATTTTGTGCGGGGTCCTTTCGCGAATGGAAACTAAAAATTTTGCGAATGGAAACAACAAATTTTGTTTAGTTGAGCGGATAATGCTCAAATAAACAAAATTCTTTGTTTCCGTTCGCTTCGCGCGGAACGAATCCGCTCGACCATGAACGTAACCTAAAACTTAAAAAAAAGCTTGTGCTTTTGTGTAGAAAAAATTTGGGTTAAATTTTATTTCATACCAAGATCGATGAAACGAATACTCATCCTTTTCATTAGAAACTGATTAAAATGCTCCTGTTATGCTGTTAGCTGCCTACAATTACTTCAGTCTGCACAAGTTCTACACACGTCTATTACTCGAGTTAATTTAATTCCTCACTTTCTTAAATGCCTTAAAGTCAACCCACATTAACAATTAATTAACATTTAATTCTTGCGAGCACTCTTTAAAAATTTAATATGAATCGTTTCTATGTCACAGTCAAAGAAAATATGCGAAACTGCAAACTGAAAGAAAAATGTGCTTTCCTTTGCTCGTAAAATTCACACGTGGTTCAAAGTTGTTTCGTCCGTTACCATTGGTACATATCGGATTGAGGACTTGATTTGAGATCACTAACACATAGATACTGCTGGATACTGCTGACTTTGTTAACCGATTCTGTAAAAATTTTGTTTAGTTGAGCGGATTCGCTCAAATAAACAAAATTTCGCGAATGGAAACTAAAAATTTTGTTTAGTTGAGCGGATAATGCTCAAATAAACAAAATTCTTTGTTTCCGTTCGCTTCGCGCGGAACGAATCCGCTCGACCATGAACGTAACCTAAAACTTAAAAAAAAGCTTGTGCTTTTGTGTAGAAAAAATTTGGGTTAACTTTTATTTCATACCAAGATCGATGAAACGAATTCTCATCCTTTTCATTGGAAACTGATTAAAATGCTCCTGTTATGTTGTTAGCTGCCTACAATTACTTCAGTCTGCACAAGTTCTACACACGTCTATTACTCGAGTTAATTTAATTCCTCACTTTCTTAAATGCCTTAAAGTCAACCCACATTAACAATTAATTAACATTTAATTCTTGCGAGCACTCTTTAAAAATTTAATATGAATCGTTTCTATGTCACAGTCAAAGAAAATATGCGAAACTGCAAACTGAAAGAAAAATGTGCTTTCCTTTGCTCGTAAAATTCACACGTGGTTCAAAGTTGTTTCGTCCGTTACCATTGGTACATATCGGATTGAGGACTTGATTTGAGATCACTAACACATAGATACTGCTAGATACTGCTGGATACTGCTGACTTTGTTAACCGATTCTGTAAAAATTTTGTTTAGTTGAGCGGATTCGCTCAAATAAACAAAATTTCGCGAATGGAAACTAAAAATTTTGTTTAGTTGAGCGGATAATGCTCAAATAAACAAAATTCTTTGTTTTTGTTCGCTTCGCGCGGAACGAATCCGCTCGACCATGAACGTAACCTAAAGCTTAAAAAAAAGCTTGCGAGATGCTCTTGTGTAGAAAAAATTTGGGTCAACTTTTATTTCATACCAAGATCGATGAAACGAATTCTCATCCTTTTCATTGGAAACTGATCAAAATGCTCCTGTTATGCTGTTAGCTGCCTACAATTACTTCAGTCTGCACAAGTTCTACACACGTCTATTACGCGAGTTAATTTAAGGGTTTCCTCACTTTCTTAAATGCCTTAAAGTCAACCCACATTAACAATTAATTAACATTTAATTCTTGCGAGCACTCTTTCAAAATTAAATATGAATCGTTTCTATGCACAGTCAAAGAAAATATGCGAAAAAGCAAACTGAAAGGAAAAATGTGCTTTCTTTTCTTCGAATAATTCACACGTGGTTCAAAGTTTTTTTGTCCTTTACCATTGGTACATGTTGAAATGAGGACTCGATTTGAGATCACTAACCCATACATACTGCTGACTTTGTACCGATTCTGTAAGTTACTCTTGTCGAATAAAAGAATCTGAATCTGACATTTCGAAGGTGCAACTCCCAAAATTCGATTTGTTTCTATTACCGTCACTGCCGTAGCAATGTTGTGTATATTGCGCAAAGTAGCTTCAATTATGGGATATTCCAGATTTCCCTGATGATTACTTTCCAAGTACCATGAAATTCGATTATCGTGTTAAATTTCAATCATGTTATTTTTCAAAGCAGCTATTAAACGAAAATTGAAATTCAAATTTTGCGCTCATTTCTAGATCTCTTACATTGCCAACGCTTTCATATAAACGACGCTTCTACTCTGAAGAGGGAGCAGTGCATCCAACATGAAAATCTAAGTTTAAAAAACAAAGTAACTGTTTTGACAGTCCGCTTGTTTTATGTTTTGTGTGATTTGTTTTTATTAAATCTCGGGCTTTTAAAGTCTTTTGTAATGGAAAAGAATAATAAAAGATCATCTGTAAGTAATTTATGAATTAAGCGGAAGTTATTAAATCTTTAATAAATGAATGTGGAGCAAATACATTTAGTGTTGTGCAGTGAGAACCAAGCATCTCAAGAATTTTCGGTTAAGAGTTGTTTTGCCTTGAAATTTAAAAGATTTAGGTTGTTCTGCTGAATATAGAGTTAAATTGAATTCTTAGAGGTAATGCGCTTTATTTCAAGTACGTTTTTCAGAAACATCCAACAAGTCTGAAAAAAAACACCAAAATGATGTACTGAACATTTTTAGGACCATTTCAATTCTGGAACCTTTAGTTTTCCGAATCTTTCCTTTTAAAGTTGGAAAGAGGGGGGAAAAGCAATGGAAAAGGAAACTTTAAAATTTAGTCCTGAATTGATTTCCCTCTGTCGAATCTAGAAAAAGTATGCTCCAGAAAATTAAGTCCCTGGAACTGAAGTAGTTCTCAAAATTTTCACAGACTGTATGTAAAGTAAATCGAAAAATTGACTGCTATCGTCCGATAGTAAAGAATATTTCTAAAGTTCTCTAATAAACAATATTGCGAAATACGCATATTTAATGTAACCCGTGCAAAGCCGTGCGTGCAGAGCAAGTTAGTACTAATATTTGAAAAAGTATACTATCAGTGGTGGGCTATGCATACACCAAACTTTACATAGCTACTTGTTGATTGCAAACTAAATCTGGTGCAATGATAAGTAATACGCTTTGTTTTTTATCCGGCGTTTCCTTACTGCCTAATTGGCAAAAAAATTAGAATATTTCATTACTGTAGCAGTCCGTAAAATAACTGTGCAAAACAATAGCACCGTAACACTTTAATAAATAATTTGTGTGGTACCCTGGCACTCTCTGAATATACTTTCGGTCGAAGTTACTTAATTCATTTGGAACGTGTAAACTAATTTGTATTATTCTCTTTATTGAATAATTAACTATTGAACAAATGATAATGGAGAATACCTATTAGCTTGCTTCATCAAGCAAAATCATTAGAATATAATTAATAATTATAGAGAATTTAATATAATTATTAAGAAGGTTTTATTGCTTTAGATATTAAAAAGGCCAGTGGCAGAAGACTCGAGCCCCACATTTACGAAATCAAGAAGGCGGATAAGCTTTTCAGAAAAGAAAAATGTTAAGTAAGTAAAATGAACTATATTTCTAGATTGGGGCTTACTGTAAACATAGATATCTTTACAAATTTTATATAAATGTTTTTTTAATGTTCAGAGTTTTTGCTCCTGGTAATGCCGGTTCCACAATATGGATTAAGTCTTATGAAGAATCAGCCGAAATTGCTCCAGCAAATTCTACGGGAACGCTTTATAGTGGTCCACTAACTACTCCTGAATCAATAATGAGATTGCGAAGTAATAAAATTATATCAAAACTACCGAAGAAAGTTTCCGATAACAAAGCTAAGAAATCCAAATCTGTTGAGAATGTACCACCAGCGAATACCCCCAATGAAGCGGAAGAACAAAATTGCAGAAAATTTGGCGAGAGTATGGACATATCTTTAAGTGTAAGCGAAATACAAAAGTTGTTAAAAGTTGAAGAGAGATTGCCTCTGCGGCCGATAACGCAATATTCAAAACAAATTGAAGAAGCTGCAGGGTATGTTTCTTCACCACAAGCTAGCTTAATTTGTCCAAGTCCTGAAAAAATTTATTGCAGTTTTGCAGTAACTAATAATGACATCAGGGCATTATCAAAATTCAATAATGGTAAAAAGCTTGATGTAACGCTGGCTGATATTATAAGCGAGTATGCTAAAAAGACTTTGCATAGGAACCATCAGTCTAATAGTTGTGATGAGAGTATGGAAATTGTCAATGAAGGGAGTGTATCGTCAGCTCACGCCATGGGAAATACTTCCAAGCCTAAAAGGGAGACTATGTTTAATTTGGAAAATATGGAACTTGTGTCAGTTCAAAAGACTCGAAGTAAACGGTCTACAATTTATTACTACGATAGTTTAGAATTATCGTTAAAAAACAACCTAGAGCAACGGTTTTCATTGAGCGGGTTGAAAACATTGGATACGCACAATCAAATTCAGGAAGAAAGTCTAGAGAAAGATTGTGATAAGGAAAACAGGGAAGTTGGCGTCGATAATACTAATATGGAATTGTCCTTTGATTTAATTATGCATGACGTTAATAACGCTAGAAACAAAGATATTAATAAAGAAAATCGTGTGTATATTGAAAATGACAATTTTATGGATTTGTCTGATTGTAAAAGTCCCGTTCAGACTGTTAACAGCCCACAAAAAAAATTGTTGGTACATGATTTCACAGCACAAAAAGAAAGTGATTTAGATAAAATGGATATATTATTATCACCAGAAGCTCTTGACTACAGTATGCAAGTAAAACCTTCAAGAAATCAGGAAACCATTCATCAGTCTTATGGTTTTAATTTAATTCCACAAATTACTAAAAACGAAAATAAGCCTGTAAATTTCATAAAAAAGAATGAAACAATTCAAAGAGACGACCAAGACAATGAAAACATGTATATAACCGCAACTCATGGGACTGAGAATTTATGTAATGATGGTAAGGGCCGTGCCCTTAGACGTCAGACCGTTAATATTCCTTGCAATATGGATTTAACCTTACAAGATGAATCGCAAGCGATGGTTGACGAAGGTATAGAACCACAGAATCCGGGCTTAAAAAACGATGAATGCATGAATTTATCAATTGAAACTTCACAAATTTCAATAGAGGAAAGCAAAGTCACTAGGCCTGAGAAAATTGATCCTAGAATAAAACGAGGGACTTTGTACAATCATGTCGATCTCGACTTTACATTGGAAGAGAATTCAGATGAAAGTACAGAACTGAAGAATCCGGACTTAAAAAACGATGAATGCATGAATTTATCAATTGAAACTTCACAAATTTCAATAGAGGAAAGCAAAGTCACTAGGCATGAGGAAATTGATCCTAGAATAAAACGAGGGACTTTGTACAATCATGTCGATCTCGACTTTACATTGGAAGAGAAGTCAGATGAAAGTACAGAACTGAAGAATCCGGACTTAAAAAACGATGAATGCATGAATTTATCAATTGAAACTTCACAAATTTCAATAGAGGAAAGCAAAGTCACTAGGCATGAGAAAATAGATTCCAGAATAAAACGGAGGACTTTGCGCAATTATGTCGATCTCGATTTGACATTGGAAGAGGAATCAACCGAATGTACAGAACCTAAGAATGCAGACTCCAAAAACGATCAATGCATGAATTTATCCATTGAAACTTCACAAATTTCAATAGAGGAAAGTAAAGTCAGTAGGCATGAGAAAATTGATTCTAGAATAAAACGAGGAACTTTGCACAATTACCTCGATCTCGACTTTACATTGGAAGAGGAATCACAGGGCAGATGCACAAAACAAGCAGATTCGAAAGGGAGAGAAATCGACACTAATACAAATATTACTAAGGAGATACAACAGCAAACAAGCCACAATGAGGAAGCAACTCAACTGGAGACGACTTCAAAAAGCTATCATGTAAAATCTGCCGATTTGCGCATGGAAGAAAGAAATGTTGGTCAAATAAATGCAACTGATTGTGCTATTATACCTCGGAAAGCAAACCAGTACAAGGAAGAGAATTGTAGAAAGAAAGGAAGATCAGTATACATTCCTCTTGACATGGACATAGAAGAGGAGGCCGACCGTATCTATATTAGACAAGTCGATTTGAAAACAGATGCGAAAGGCTGTTTGAAATTAAAGGAAGAGAAGATAAGCAAAATCAGTAATAGTGAGCAAAAGATGAATTCTTCAATAACTTTTACCCAACAAGGTCGTCGAAGTGATGTCGAATTTATGAAGTGGTCCCCAATAACCGCTTCAGTTAGTTCTTCTGATGAATACCTGCCCAAAAATAATGTAATTTCGTCTGCTAAACGCCAGACAATATATGATCAATGCGACCTAGATATAAGTATGCGAGATGAAACTGCAATTGCAGAATCAGAGGATAGAGTGCCGGTAGATTTAACGACTATGAAAGAAACTGATGATTATGATGGCATAAAATGCAATTTAAAAAATAATGCAGAAAACAATACGATCTCTTCAATAAAACGTCAAAATAACTTCTCATCTGTTAATCTCGATTTGACTATTCAAAATGATTTAAAAGATAAGAAAAATTGTGAAGTAAATAATGAACGAATTGTGGACACGAATTATACTATCACTTCAGTAAAAAACAACATAGAACATCACATTGAACCATTTAACCCCACTGAGAAGCCATCCTGTTTGCCAATAAATAACAAAACAACACCCAAGTCGAATGTAAAAGACCCCATGATACTAGCATTACACAAATTACAATCACCTCTAAATGTCTTAAATAATTCTTGTGGCAAAAACTCGAGTAACCCAGTCCAAACTTTTGATTTTTCTATGGAAGAAGGTGAAAAAGGCAAACAGCAGGAGAATACGAAAAGCTTAAAATCAACTGAATGGAACATGGAGTTCAACAGCCTAAAATATATCGACTTATCAGAATGTGAACAATTGGATCAGACCTCTGAAGTCATATTTTGCGATCTTTCTTCTTCAAGTGGCGCAATAGAGTCGGAAATAGAGAAGATTCGAAATGCAGAAATCGTTACAGAAACGTCTCATGAAATTCCAAGATTAAGCAGGGCAAGTAGTTCCCACACAAATACAACAATATCAACATTTTCAGCCAATACAACCCAAGCTTTATGTAACTATGATTTAAGTAAAATTATCAAAAAAGGTTATAAACCGTACCTGAGGACATCTTTAGATTTTCAATGTGAAGACAAATGTAGTAGCAACTTAAATTTAAATTGTACCACTAAAGATGTGAATCTTAAAAATGATACTTGCGAGAATATACTGAAAAGTCAGCAAAATACTATTGAGTCAAGAAGCACGATCGATAGACGAAAATCATCTTGTTCCAGATGTAAGGTGTGTGATTGTAAACCTAATACAGAAGAATGTAAAAGAGATGTTTCAAGGTTTTCTTGGAAATTCGAAGCCCTATCTCAATCGTCTAAGGTAGATTTTTCAGGATATGGGAAATTTCACAATATGCCTGGCATAAGGGACATTTTGAATGCACATACGAGGCGCAGAGAATCGCTGGGCTTCGGTTCTTATGAAGAATCTGTGCTTTGTCCCCCGGTTCCATCTTTGAATTTTCTCCTGGAAAACTATGAAAAGCAGTAAGTATTTCAGTTGGTTTAATTACAATTTAGTTTTATTTAGAATAATTTAAAGTTGTGAAAATATTAAAAATTGCAATTTATTTTAAAAACTGTGCAATAATTTAATTTTACTTGAAATAGTTTTTTATCAAAATCGAACGCTATTTGACCGCAATTTAATTGTTTTCAATGCTTTCTAAATTTTTTAATTTTGTTCATGAATTCTTTATAGGATTCTATATTTTTATAAAATGACAATATTATAATTTTGTATTTTCTCAATTAGGTACAAATTACAAGTAGAAAAAGAATTGCCAATAGGGGCAACATTCCCCTTAATACCATCGTTAGAAATATTATTATGCAATAAATTGCAAAGGTAAGTTACAAAGAGTTTTTCAAGTAATTTAAGAGTTATGGATTTTACTTTTAAGTGAGCACTTGGGATGGAAACTTAATACTCTATGCATGCCGGTGGGAGTAATGGAATTCCGTCATACCATCATACCTAGTGTAACTTTGATATTCAACTATTCACAAAATTCATTCGACTCAAACGATGACAAATTGATTTTCGAGAAATTGGAACTGAAGATATCAAAATTGTATGGTAAGTCTTGGCAAAATATATTTCAAATAAGTTTTTTAATTGTATTAAATTTCTAGAACGCTCCTCACCCATCGACAAGATAATTGAGAACGAAATTTGCCTGAAAGCTCCCTATGACCTCATAAACTACTGCTCCTGTTTTAAGGATCTTTTCAGTTTCCTTAGTTTCATGAATAACATTTGTGAAAAAGCTGTCCAACTGGGAAAAGAACTTTTCAGCAAAGTGGTTGGTTTTAATGGTTCTCTTCAAAAGGATAGCAGGTAAGAATTTTCTATCATACCTGGAAAACATTGTATTCTAAATAGTTTTAAAAATTAGGCCACTTTTCAACATACTTTTATTATGTACAATTTTTTTGTGTTATCTATGAAAAAAACGGGCTATTTTAAGCAATCAAACAAAAAGATTGTGGAAGTATGTACTCGTACTTTATATTCTTGAAATGCGGTTAATTTTTTTTTTTTTAATTTCTTTGATGCAAAAGCGAGTACAAAATACAGAGTAGAGTCTCAGTGAGAATAATATGTATATTTTTTGAAACATTTGAAGCATTTGAAACAATTCCATATTCCAGGATGGCTAGAACGTTATTTGTATTCTGCAATACATACTCTAAATATGTAAATACTTATATTATTTTCAGTGACGTATGCTTCATTAAAAAAAGAGTCCTGTACACCCCACGATGCAATCAGAATGGTTTAATGAGCACACACGATTTTTTAATTCGAGTTAGAAACATCGAGAACATTTCGCACACAGACATTATGCTTCCTCCTCTCTCTGATTTTAAAGAGTCAATTTATTCGATACCAAAAGGTTTAGAATTTCTAACAAAATTATTTTCTGATCCAATTAGCTTTTTAAAAACGGATTAAGGCGGCTTACCGCATTACTAATAATTATATATTTTTGTAAAACATTTTGAAAAAATAGCTGTAAATTTTTTATTAACTATATGATTTATAAACATGTTTTTTGGTCATAAATTAAAATAAAAAAAGCTTACGAGATAGAAAGTGTAATATTGAGTTACAAAAACGAAATAAATTGTCCGGCTGAAATTCAATACATATTTTCAAGTTTCATAATTACAATATTGTATAATTTCCTATATTGTTGGTGTCGTTTTTCTATAAAACTCAGATTATAGGTTTAAGGAATTCGGCAAGCAATTTTTTGAATGAAACAAACATTTTTGGTTGTATATAACATGCAGTATAGTACATGCAGTGTTAGTACGGTGGCCTGTTTTAAGAAACATGATTTTGTCTAATATCCAATATCAGAGCTGGCCTAGTTTATGCACAAAAGTTAAAAATTTATTTATAATATAATATAACACAATGTTGTCCAGCAGTGTATTATTACCTGCGTAAATATGCCATTTTAGGCAGCCAACTTAAAGTCAAAATTAAATAAAAAGTATAGGTTAAAAATCTAAAAAGCACACGCTTTCATAAGTAGGGCAGTAAAATGTTAACTCCCTCCTATACAATCATACAAACTCCATTGTACCATAACGAGAAATTGTTGGAACGCGTTAGCTCATACTGGTATTTGTAGAATAATAAATCTGCGCTTTTAGTGCATTTTGTCCATTTCCATATCCCAGAACATACTTAAAAATAAAAACAAGTATAAATTGAGACTCGGAAAACCTCTTCCCAAATATCTTATCATTCTGCAATCATATATTCGTTTTAAAACGAAGTAACATCGGAAGCTTGAATTCGATATAATTGCGTATTCAAAGCAATATATCCTAATTCGAAAATAAGTAGAGTGTATGGTTTAAAATTTCTTTATATAACAAAAAGTGCGATTAAAATAGTATTCAATAAAACCTCAAAAATACATTGAAACAACACATCCGTCATCCTATTATGCAGCTCCAATTTGCAAAATAGGAATAAACAGCTGAAAGGCGCTCTGGATGTAGGAATTACTGTTATAAACCTGAAAAATACTCTGTAAATATTAGTACATAATATTCAGTTCAAACATTGTTACTTCAACGAATATGCTTGTTATCAGTTGGGTAATCTCTTCGCTCTGCTCGAAAGCATTCAACTTTCCTCCAAATCGATTCGCAATCCCACTAAGATGCCAACAAAAAGTTGTAGTCAATTGCACCAAGCTATCGGCTTCATTTGCAGTGCTGTGGCGTTCTTTGATAAGAAGCAGTTCAGATATTTTGTGATACCTTTGCATCGCAATAGCACAAGTTTCTGCGAGACATCGTAGCCCTTTCTCGTACACCTCTTGCGCTTCAGCTTCCGTATTTTCCGTGAGCCAATCAACGTTATCTTTCCAACATCTTAAAAAATATATATATATATATATTTGGCCAAAGTTCCAAAAAACTGTCTATGCACAAGATTTGACTACATTTAAATCGAATTTTAGAACAAATAAGATCATTACGTACTTTATAATATCGTTAAAGTCTGTTTGTACACCTAAGTCCTCTACTGCCGTAGAGAGTTTTTCGGTCAACTCTTCATCTGTGTAAAGGCCATCGTTGTCATCGTTTTCTAAGTCGCCCAAATCGCAGAGTTCCTTAACTTCATTTAGAGTTTCTTGAAGTTCCGCCAATGCTTTACCTGTGAGGGGTTCCAGTAGTGACTGAAGCTTAATAGAGGATTGTTTTGAAAGCATTTCTAGTGCTTCGAGATGCACAAGGCCATAATAGTGATCAAACAACGATTCAAAGTGCAATTGCTTCTTGTACGAGCTTCGATCCATCTGCTTTAAATTTCGTTCAATTTCTTCGGATTTTTCTTTTGCTTCTCTAAGAGCCTGTATACAAAAAGATTATCAGTGCAGTTAATGAAAAAGCATGAACTACGAATATAAATTTAAATTCCATAAGGCAATATTACAAACTGCGCGTATTAGTTTAATTTTAACTACCTGGCTCAGAACTGGTTTTTCGGCCTCTAATCCTAGAAATCTCCTTTTGTTCAATAATAAGGGATCATTTTCCTGTAGAATTGTCATAGTTTTCTTTCCAATACCCTCCAAAGTGTCCAAACCGCCCGTGATAACCTTGTTTCCTATATGCGTTACACCTAAAAATTAGAAAATAAATATGTTATGCAGCCTCAAGACTCAAAAACTACATTGAATTAATGTATATGTATATAGAAATATTTTTGCTTAAGATCCAGATCATCCTCCAAAATATACCTTTTAGAGTATAAGTAGAGTTTTTTTTGTGCATTTAATTGCATAAATCATATACAATACTGTGAACATTTTTAGGACCACTTCCCTTCAATATTTCGGGAAATTTTAATTTTTTGAAGCATACTTTTCTCTAGGTTCGACAGAAGAGGGAAATCAATTCAGGGCTAAATTTAAATCTCAGTTTCCTTTTCCATTGATTTTCCCCTCTGCTCAACTTAAAAAAGGGATGACAACAACAATATCTGGAAAACTTCGTAAAACACAAAACTTTAGACCAAGACTGAGCTGCAAAAGCCATAATAGTTTTATTTTAAATTTGATGCCAACATTCATTCAATTTAACGAAGAATGTTCATTACTTCAGTTGCAGTTATCAAATCTCTAATTCTCGATGATTTTCTGTGAGTAATTTCTTAAACCTGCAAAAAGTTGTATGTAATATCTGAAATCAACTACCACGGAAATTTCCAAGAACTCTTTAAATATACTATTCTACAGTAGCAGATAAGTTAATAGTTTACTTGAATATAACTTAAATATTACTACAACATTGAACAGTTTCTATATAAAATTTAAATGTAAAGAAATGAATTTTTTTCATACATTCAACCAGCAAATAACTGCATTTTTCATTATTCAGCATAAAGATTATTTTAAAGTTGAAGTTATTCGAATATCTTCCCCGTAAGTGTGAGGAACTGAAATAGTACTTTATTAGAAATTTTTATTCCAAAAAAAAAAAAAAATTTTTTTTTAAGAATGACTTAGTAAAAGGGGCAGACTAGTTTTCTAGTTAGACATACAAAATCTGGGATTCAACCTCAATCCAACCTTACCTGATAAAATGTTCCCTAAACTGGGTAAGAGTGTTTCTTCCTGCTGTTGGGACGTGTTTGATTCATGTTCACAATCAATTTCCTTAATTCGGGATTTTTCTTGTTCCTTATTGATCCTAGCCATTTCTTCGGGATCTGGGACACCTATGCCCGTTTCCAGAACGCTGGACAATCCCTGACTGACTTGAGACGTTAAGGTCGTTACTCCTTCGGTAGCTGTCGATAGAATCGTTGACGTAATACCACCCCAAGACTTCCATCCGCCCCAGGAAGATGTTGAGGATGTAGGTGAAGAAACAGTTTGCTGCGAGGTATCAGAAGGTAAGTTACCTGCATCTTTTTGTTGCATTTCAGGTTGAATAGAAGGATCAGCATAATCCTTTGTCGTCGAAATCTCATTCAGCACTGGAAACGCATCATAGCTCGTAACAAACTCGGGCTTGTTTACGTATTTCGATAAATTGTGGAGGATGCCTTCCGTATGTTTAGGCTGTTTTTCGGGAGATATTTGATCTAGAATGGGAAAGACGACATTCATATTATCTTTAGATGGTTTATTGGATATAGAAGAGTTTTTGGTTGGTGATTCTGAGGGTATGCTCGATTTAAGGGGTGCTTTCGCTGGAGAACTTTCACTCCAATCATCGAAATCGCTCCAACCATCTTCTGCCTCATCTTCCTTTTTATCAGGTGTTGATTGTCTGTTCTGATCCGTTTCCTTTAGTGGCGGAGAGATAATTTGAATGCTTGATTCGTCTTCCCAATCATTCACATCCCAGCCCTCCTCTGTGTTATCAACAAGGACAGAATCTTTAACGTCTTGTGTTTCTTCAATTTTTA
Source organism: Machimus atricapillus (assembly GCA_933228815.1). Classification (NCBI taxonomy): domain Eukaryota; kingdom Metazoa; phylum Arthropoda; class Insecta; order Diptera; family Asilidae; genus Machimus; species Machimus atricapillus. Next base: position 14,988,675 of record OW121785.1, read on the forward strand.
GCTTTTCTACGCTTAAATTCTTTGCTTCATTATTGTCGGATTTTTTGCTTACAGCGTCAGGTATTTTGGATGGTGCATTGTAATTCTGCTTCGGTGTTGCCTGTTTTGTTTTCGGCTCCAGTGTTTTTCTGGGGCTATCATGGAACTCTTCATCGGCACTCTCAAATTCTTCGCTTTCTGTACCCGACATTGTGAGATTTTAAGTTAATCAGAAAATGATGATCACGAGATATTTGGAAAAATTTCTACTCCGTACTTGTTGCCTTTTGCCGTGTCACAATCAATTTACGTTGATGACATAAATTTGCCTTCACTTTTTGGTCTAAACGCTCGGAGAGGAATGGTATAAAACTGTAATTTGGCTACTAGAATTGTTCGAAATTATAAAATATTTTCATTGAGTGTTTTGTATAATTAACGTAATTTCAATTTAATGGCAAATCAAATGAGACAACTACTTTGATTAAATCGCAACTTTGGTCGGTTTCGCAATTACAGATTACCCTCTGAGTGGTCGCCCTCGCCCAAAAGATCATAATTTGTGAGCACAATTTAGCAAAAAGAAGAAGACTTAACGTAAGTTGTGTTTTGTTCTGGCTGGATAATTTCATGATATTTAATATAAAATATAATAATATAAAATATAAATGTTTATATTTCCACTTATTTTAAAACTCGAATTGAAAGACATGTAACCTCAGATCGACTTCAAGTCGGTTTAACCTATCTGAAAAATTTTTCGAATCGACTTAAACTAAAGTCATGTAATCGCAACTTTTAGCACTTGAGTTTTTAAATTTGTTTCTTCGAAACGTGTGGCAATTTGCTTTATAATTCACTTCATAAAATTATTTTCTTTATATAAGCTGCGCCTAAATAAGAAAAAACGTGATATATTTTTAAGCCAGCTTGAAGTCAAGCTTTAATCTCAAGTAATTTGCTATTTATTTATATATTTATGTATAAGTTACAAACAAATACATAAAAAGCAAGGAAAAGTAGGACCATATCTTGTATTTCTATATCGTCATCTAGGTTACGATATAAAATTTGAAATATGGTGAAAATTGAAATTTTATCCTCCCTCTACTCCCTACTACAACAAAACTTCACAGGCCAAATTAAGGGTACCTACTTCGAAATTATTACGTTCTCATAAAAATTCAGTTTAGTCAGACCTTAGAACATGAACATAAGGAAGTGCTGGAAAGTGTAAAAGCAGTGTACGTGTGCGTACCATTTTTGAGGAAAGAGAAAGCAAGAGAGCAAGCGAAACGGAATGATGAAAGTGGGCCAATCAGCTGTTCATGTGATCCAATAAGAATAACTCCCGGATGCTCTTGGACAAGGACGGCGTTAGAAATAAAATAAAAGGAGGGGTTATGCATTTAAATTATCAGATTAATTCATTATTTAATTAAAAATTCCTGAACATTTTGAATAAAATGAAAGAATATTAAAAGTATAAAGCATTTCGTTCTCTATAAAATTTGATTGTATTGCAATTCCGTGGATCGCCTCTTAAAATTGCCGTCGCCTTCATGGCTGCACTCTTGTTTCCTAAATATGTATACTAAAGTATGAGACCTGGCAGGCACATAAAGACTGAAACACAATTGAAGATTTTTATGCAAGCTTTAGAGCCAGCTTGTAGCTTAATCGATTAAATTACATTTTTCTGCAAAAGCAATCGCAAAACTCGCACTGACAAAATCATCAGCTAGTTGAAAATTTGAACTCTTAGCAAAACTGAAGCTAGCTTAAATCCACCTGAGCAAAAGAAGCTGCAATTTTGTTTTGCTGCATTCAATTCCATTGGTTCAAAGCTCAAGCTGGCTTAAAAGCTGCAATTGTGTTTCAGCCTTAAAGGATTTTGGCACGCTTGAAAAGTCTCCTTTACCTTCATGTTCTAAGTACAAACCTTTTCTTACTAACATGTTAATCATTTATTTCACCTGAAACTAACTTATTGACTTTGTCTTGTTTTGAATCTTTAATATACTGCCGTAACGAAAAAAGAAAACGGGTAAGTAAAAAACTGAAACAAATGTGAGGTGTTCCACCATTCCATAAAGTTCCCAACCTTAGATATTGTGACCAACTTCACGTAATAAGAATTCGTTTAGTCCATCATTTTGGCAGTTCTATTAACCGCAGCATCGAGCGAAGTGTTTCCCCAGTTCCACTGCGCACAAAAGTCAATGTTTGTTAAAAAAGTAACTTTCGTACAAGTGGAAATGCGCTAAATCGCAAGTGATTAAATGTTGACTGCATCAGAGGATCAAGATTCCCGAAATTAATGCTGTTTTAAGCTAAAGGAAAAAGAGGCTGAAGGAAAAATTCTTTTCTTCTGTTGCTTGCCTCCTTTTTTCTGCCATAACTCAGCCGCAGATGTGTGTTGTGCAGCAAACACACACGCACGGGAACGGACAGCATACAACCGTCTCGCAGAGCGGCGGCTGCAGTTGTATCGCAACGTAAAAGGATCCCAATTATATGTCAATTACGCTATTCGTTACGTGCATTGTTGCAGCTGTGTGATCGGGCCTTTTAAATAATTGTGTGTTGGTGCAGTTGGTCTGTTTTCCATACATTGTTCGTTCATGCGTTTCCAATATTGAAGTGTGTTAGTGGCGCGGTATATCGCGTTTTTTTTTTATTGTTTTTTTTTTTATTTTCCTCTATTTTTTCGTAATTCGTACAACAAATGTGTCAAAGTTCTTTTTTTGGGAATTATTGAGAGCAAAAAGAAAAATATTCGACAGAAATTAGTTTGAAGAGTAATAAGAGAGAGGTTAAACAAGTTTCCAATTCGATGAAGAAGAAATTATGGGAAGATCAAAATTTCCGGGGAAACCGTCGAAATTAGTGAATAAAAAACGTGTTAGTGTACTGCAAACAAGTGAGAATATTTTGATAAATTACGAGAACGATGATTATTCGCCAAACGATCAAATTTCGCTGTGGAATAATGAGAATGAAACGACAACAGTTGACGGGCATGATGGCGATGATGTTCAGGTGAGAGAAGTTACTATTTTTGTGGACTTTCCCCCTTTTGCAGAAGTTTTATTTTTCAATTTACTTTTGAGTATTATGCTGCATTATGCTCCTACTGAGCTAGCCGGAAAAAAAGTTTACTTTGCTTCCTTCAGCTGCCCTTTGAAGGCCAGTTTGACAGCCCTGACCGTGTAGTTCTAAGAGCTCATCTGGAATATTTTTGAGATATCTGTCCTCCTCCAACCTTATTCTTATCCTCTCCTTGGATACCACCATTCATGTTCCCGAGGGATTTCCTAAAACGTCAAACATTTATTGCCCATCACCAGCGGGAGGTTTCAGTGTCACGAAAGTCGCAAATTATTCGCTCGCCCCTCAATAAAAAAAAAGTGAGCAAAAGGAGGAAGGAATGATGTAACGCATTAATACACACAAAAGTGGCTTATTCGCCTCTAGCGCAGAGAAAAGAAAGCACAAATTAGTGCGAGTGGCTGTTTCATGCTTTTTTTTTTTATTTTATTCTTGATCTCTTTCGTTTCTTCAATTAGGTCCCTCAGCTTTTTGTTTCATCGGATTTGTCCATAAAGCATAAAAAAAATTAGCATATGTGGTGTCCGCCGTCTCTCGCGGTTGTCACGCTCACGTGCGAATGTGTGCACTTTCGGGCGATGCATGCTCAAACTCAAAAAATTATAAATTTGCTCGCCAGCACCAGCACCCACGTTTTGGCTGTATGCGAAACGGAGTTAATAAAATTTCAAGTTTTTGCGCAAAAATTTTGTGCGAAAATATAAGAAGAGGAGGAAAAAAAAAAGCGCAACATGACTGATTGCCTGCCTGTCCGTCCCATGCGTCCGTCCGACACCGAGCCGACTCCAAAAAACCCCCCATTGCCCCATCGTGCAGCTAAGGCGCGCTGCTGCGCCAATGGTGTGTACTTTTGTGCGGTACACACGCTAAAGAAATTTCATACTTTAATTGTTCACATGTATGTTTTCCTTCCGTCCCGCTTTGGCGCAGGCGGTAACACTTTCGCCGGCCTCTTCTCATTACTCTTTTTTTCGCCTTTTGAAGGAGCACTAAAAGTTGGGCATAAACTGCTCAAACTGCCCGTAATCGATGTGATATTGTGTGTGCACTTATAATTTTTATATTCATGTGTCAGTCAGGCGGCTACTAGTTCGCCTGCCCCCTGGCTATTTCTTGGTAGCGCTGCACGGCGCTGTCGGAGCTCTGCTTTTCAATAATTTCAATTGAAACGAAATAGTAGGCAAGTGTTTGGGATGTTCTTGAATGTACATTAAACGATGAGTTTTTTGCGATGTTGCGAAGTTACCTGACTTGTGGCTATACCTTCATATGTCCTGATACAAAGGAAAACACAATTTGAATTATATCATTCTAAGACCTAAAATACACTTTAAACCTTGTGCCCTTTCTATACTCTTGAAAACAAACTCATTGTCGTTGTTATTAATAGCCTCAGTTGTCAGTGCAAAGACTGAAAACTAGAGAGGGATTGAAATATAACTATTAGCCCCTTTCAATAATGCACTATAAAAAAATCTTTATGTTTAGGATCCCAAGTAAATTTTATATTGGACATATATCATTAAATATATTTAATAAATGATAGAGAATAAATTGTAGGATACAATTATAGAGCATTTAAAGCATATTTACGCACATGTTCTGCATTCCGAGTGAAATTAAATCGAAAAAATGTTTCTAAAGCTCCTTTTCAATTCCTTTTCAAGGAAAGGCTCAAATTATCTCACTTTTTTGGTTTTTTGTTATAAACCCTATTTGTCCCTTTAAAAAAAGTTCGAGTCACATGCAGTGTTATTAGATTTCATACATCGTGACTTGCCTCGGGTGCATGATGAAAAAACGCCCTGCTGTTCCACTGACAATAAGGATAGCTAAATAGACGATGACCTTCATTAAGTAAGCCTATTGTTTACGTATAGATAGTTTTTTTAGTCTTCATATTTTACCTGAATATTAATTTGTTTAAGGAAATCATACTACATGTTTACTTTTAATTTGAGATCCTCCATGAAAATTAGAAGTTAAATCAATTTTTTAAATCGAACTGAAGGAATATAAATAAAAGGGCATTTATGTATTTCTTGTATTTGAGTTCTTGAATTTTGCGAATTTAGAATGGCTCTAATATGATGACCAAAATGTTCAAATTTTAGATTTGAACTCGCTTCGGAAATGTGAAAATTCAAGTTAACGGTTTTGATCTTATGATAAAAATTGCTTGGTTAAAGTAGTGGACATCTCCCTTTTCCTTTCGCTTTTATCGATTTCCCGCCCCTAGGTTTTTAGGCGCAATGTAATTATACTTTCAAAAAAAAAATTACAATACATTATAATGATTTCTAAAATATAAAAGGAAAAACTTGATTTGTGATTTTAATTCAAATAAATATCAGTCGCAAAGAACGCAAATTAAGCAAAATTTTGTTCGCAAAGCGATATTGTAAAAATGATAGTTACGAAAGCTAATTACCTAATTACAAACTATCTCAAAACAAGATTAAATCGAAATGAATCGTTTCGTTAGTTTCTTATAGCTGAACTGTTGGGTCCAAATATACAAAATTCGTGTTTTTTAGAATTTGATGGATAATAACATTTTAAAAGAAGAAGAAAATCGCAAAAAGACATTTCAGACTGTTTTAAATTTTCTCTAAGATTCAACAATTTTTATTCCGTCTCACCTCGGTCTTCAAATTGCAATGGTTGTTAATGTTCCACCGAATGAATTTTAAAATTGAGATCGCAAATAATTGATCGAAAAAGTTTAAGGATAGGCGCGAAATATTGCGAAAAATCGGTTTGTTTACCCGACGCCATAGGAATATTCATTTAGACGTAGTGCAGCACCGAAGCGAATAACTAGGCAACCCCAGTAGCCAGACGGAATCGGCCAACTGAAAAAAGCCGGTTTGCTTCTTTTCCTTTTCTTATTCAACAAATTCAAACATTTTCTCACTTTCTGTGTTGTTTATTTGCCTTCAGTTGTTTTTTCCAAGATAATTTCCTCCGCGGCCTGTTCCTTTACTTAGGAGGCCATTTGGTTACTTCGTGCATGGAGAAAGGGTGCCTACAACATGCAGAATGCAGTTCTACCGCTTCAGTTTTATGCATAAAATATATATTTTTTTTTTTTGTCTCTCGGCATTGTCTTATTGCATTTTCTTCCTTCGTTACCGCCGTCTAGTTGGTGGTTATGTTGCCAGCCAGGCCAAACAGAAAGTGCGCGCCAATCCAAAACCAACTTCTTCGGTGAGGCCCCGGGAGCGACTCAACCGTCGCTGATGCAGTCCAACGACAACAACAACAATAACAAAAACAAAAATTAAGGTCCGGGGTCCCGTCCCGGGCTGCTCTCGACACACCGCGCCAATTTTCATGCATGGAAATTAAGTCAAGTCAAGAATTTTTCAGTGCTCCATACTCGGATCATTCGATTCGAGCGGAGTGCTGCCGGTGCTCCTGGTGGTGTTATGCTTATGCTTATGCTGCTGCACAACGCCGGGCTGCGTCCGTTGTTAGCGTCATTCCGTTCGGTTACCTGAGGAGAGGCGAACGCGGGCAAAAATAATTGAATCGAACTCTCTGAATTTCTTTCCCTCGACTACAAAGTGACCAGCCACACAGTTTGATCGTTTGAAAAGAACGACGCCACCAACGGATACTGCAATCGGTCTTACCCGCGAGATATTCACATAAGGAGCGCCGCAAGACGCGCGATGCACAAAAGATACGCCGGCAGCTGCTGCTTCGTACCGTACACAGGTAATCCCTTACATTACCTTGTTATGCTGCGCAGTACTTTTGCTAGTAGGGAAAGAGACGTTGATTTAAGGTTTTAAACAGCGAAAAAACTTTAGGAATTCTAAAAATTCTGCTAATTAGCTGCTAATTGTATGTTAGTTCATATGTAGGTACATAATTTTTAATAACAATAGGAAAGGAAAATGTTTAAATACTATTTAGAAAACGTGATCATTAAAATAGCTGTTCGGAAAATTAGCGGAACATTGAACAGTTATCACTGGCATTATAGCATAGCAGTTTATAATTTATTATCCGTCCATAACAATGGTGTATGATTTTTTTCTTCAAAAACTTATTCACCAAATATGATCTACACTGTCTAGAAAACATCAGTTAAAATAAAATATGTCATTGCTTATTCGAGTCGGACGTGTTCGTACGAAATTTTGATAGAAGATTCGAAGTCAAGTATATGTATACATAATGTATGTATACACTTTATTTCAACTCAAGTTCTCTAAATATGTAAAGTCTCCATATAGACCCCTTTCATTAAGAATATGTTTGCACAGAAACGCGCATGTCGAGATTATTTACTTTTATTGTAAGAATCTGTTAATAGCACAATAATATACCTAATTGTATTTTGTCGCACTAAAAATTTTGGCGCGAAACAGTTTGGTTAAAATTTCATTTTATTTTACCCACAATTACCCACATCTATTTTTAATACTTTGTCGCTGCTCTGTACGTATAACTTAAATGATAGCACCGAAGTCTCAATCATTGTCAATTACGATTTCAAGCTCAAAAATTAGTCATATGTTTTGCGCACTAACTTTACTTAGCGACGCGATCAAAAACATTTGTTTATGTAAAAAAGAAGACGTGTGACCTTTGCGGGCTGCACAAAGAAATAGATAAATGATGCAAATCAAATTCAGTTTCATTCAATTGATACAAATTGAAACTGATTTAAAATTAAAAAAAATTGACGTTGTTATCCGTTTGTGAATGAATGCATGTGCATCAAAGTGATGTGCATTTACCTCGAAATGAAGCGTTGAAAATATTTTTTAACATTTCTTTTTTAATTATTTCAAAAACTACTTGACTGATTTTCTTAAATTTGAACAAGATTAATGTTGCATCAAGACTCGTTGTTTGGCACTAAGGAACATGATTGTGTATTTCGTTCGCGAGATATTACTGATATATATTAATTTTTTTATGGTTGCTTTTGCAAAGTAGAAAGGTAAAAAGCTTACTTAAAAAACCTTACGTGATTAATGATCAGTAATAATTTACCATACTCAAAGATATATCAATTTATATGGAAATTTTGAGAAACTCCCCCGTGATTTTGTTGAATTGTTAAATTGAACAATTGGTTTGAAAGGTTTAAAATTCAAATACAAAGGTAATTTTGCTAAATGTATAGCTCAAGTTACTTTTATTTAATTTTGGGACAGCTGCAGTATTAGTTCATTATAGTATTAATGGCAATGGTTGGCATTGGCGCATTGGAAACGATCCTTGGACCAATGATGGATTAACCGAGGTTCGTATCAATCGGAAATTGGATTAAAGGATTTCTCAATTTTTACGGAAGTTATTCCTTTCACCGGTGAGCTTTTAACTGTTAGGTTGATCTTACTGATTTATATGTTCTGAAAGGGGAGAAAATTGTCTCCAAAGGGTAAAGTTTTCGTCAGTTTTATGTTTGATATTTATGTATTCATGTATGGTGAAAGGGCGGGAATGTAAACACGTTTACAGTATCCTCCACCAAAACTAAAAACTTCCTTTCCCCGAGCTAACCTGATAAATGTTTGGAAACGGATCGATTCATTTATCAAGTGCAAATTGCTTTAAACACCCGAATTACACCGGAATCACACATGTCAGAAAGGGAATAAATTACTCCCGGCCGTGTCGTCGTCGCCGTTGCCGCTGCGAACGTCACCTTCATCCTGCAAATTCCACAAGATAAACTTTAAATCCCTCGGGCTGATTGCATGCCAGTGATACTCCAAAGTTCGGAGGCATGAGTCAGGCGACAAACATCGCACTCGCACCACACATGACTCTGATGCTTCAGATGTTCCTGATGGTGGTGATGGTCCCGCTCCTACTTCGCGCTTATTCCAGATAAGTTGAGTTGAACGAGGAAATTTTCGAAATTTGCATATTGCGCTCCAACAAAATGGGGAGGAGTTAATCACACATGACGATATGATCGCATTATCAAAGTACCCTTTTAAATCCGATGCGACTTACTAGAATTCGCTTTCCGCCCTTTTTCCTCACTAAACGCAGTCACGACCCGTAATAAGTGTGCTTCTCCAGATTTTAAAAAATTGTAAAACTCCGATAAGACTACGAAAGTGCACACTCGGACCACTTTTGAGTAAAATATGGTCCTCAAATAGGGTTTGGGAGGAGCCAATGTATGAGCCTGCGGAATTACGAGAAGCCGTTTTGGATAGATTTCCTTATTTTTAGGGATTTGCCAAATATTTTCGCCCTCTTGTTGTAAACATTTGTTCCCAGAGGAGGTTTAATGGTTTTATTTAGAAAATATTTAAATTCTGGAAGATATGACGCCGATCTATACGCACCCTAGACGGATTCATGTGCCAAGGGATTTGATTTTTTGTGATTCGGGCACCGGAGATATCAGGCGCCGGCATTAGGCTGTCTGATATATGGGATTATGGCGCATTAGAACCAAAATTCAAATTTGAATATTAACATTTCATATTCACTTGATTCTGGGAGTTTTAAACGTATTTGGCATTGCCGATTGGAAGGAAATGAAGTTTTTGATTCTCGAAAATTATGCAAAAACTTGTTTTATATTGTTTTATTAGAAAATTCCTGAAATTTTATTGTTTTGAAAAATACGTAAAAATTAATAGTTAAGTGGCCAACCACTATGCCGGCGTGCAAAAATAAACATGTTTATTTTAAAAATAGTAAAGTGCCCAACCTCTATGGGATGTGCCAAAATAAACATATTTATTTAAAAAAAAATGTGTTTAAAAGCAAAAGTAATTTGCATAAAACTGAATTCAATATAAGGAATGAGTCCAATGCGAAAAAAAATTTTGATGGTAGACAATGTAAAATGCATTTCATATGTATGTATACATACTAAAATTGTTTATGTTTGCAAAAAAAAGTTACAATTTAGGTTAGGTCCTATTTTAATTGGTATTTTGAAATGACGCACAAGGTTAAAATAACATTTTATGTAGCTGTTTGAGTCGTGGTGAAACGACTATCAAAATAGTTAATATAATTTAAAATGATGAAATTTTTCTGCCGGTTACAACTTTTCCTCTCTAATAGAATATGTCAATGCAAAGATTTGAAATTGTAAAGTCTATTTTAGCCTAAGGTTATAGTTTTGTGCGACGATAATATGTTTTTATTTAAAAAAAGTTTAAACTTTAAAAAGCAACTATGTATTTGTATTATAACTATAATATATGGAATAGAAATGACCAGTAGGTCTGATATATTAATAACTTATGTACCTTGTAACAAAGGATGTAGGTACATATACCTATATGTACATATGTGCTATTAATTTAATTAGATTTTTTGTTTTAGGTTTTTAGAAAGATTTGCTACCAATTGGCATATACCTACATATCTGATAATATTTCGATTTTGTGTTGCTTTAAGTGATATTTTGTTGTTGGTATAAGTAGAGAAAATGTACATAGAGATAAAAAAAAAAATTTCCGCTTAAATCGCCGTAAATGTGCCATCTTAGCCCCCTTTCAAATTGTTCACACAAATGCGCGTTTAAGCATTTCTAGGTGTCTAGGTGTCAATAACCAGTAACATATACGTATGACGGTTCATTGCCTACCTTTCCCGCGTCCCGGTCATTTTCACACAAGAAGCCCTGGGGCTCCGCGAGAAGACCGAAATCTAATGAAACCGCACATTCATCTTCCAATAGTTATCTGGTGATGGCGAATTAATTCACCCGGGGGTCACTCAACTCGAAGAACTTTTTGAGTTTATTAAACGCGGTGAGGACAACCAGCAGGCGAATAGAATTAAATCGTGACGATGGCTGCTTGTTCCAACAAAACAAGTTTGCAAAAATTAAACAACAGCGAAAAATCATCATCGACGGGAACCGGGGAGGGAAGTGCAAAAAAGCGGCAAGTTATGTACTTGACGATCAAGTTTAAGCGCCCGATGGATCGCGGCCAGAAATATCTTAAGAAGATGAAATGGAAAATTGCGCGCGATCCCAACAAATGGCGCGCATGATTCAACTGTCCTTTCGATCACTTTCAGAGTAGTCAATCAAGATCCAGCATTTTGACTGGGGTCTCCATGCCAACAAAGATACAGCAAAGAAGGAGCAACAACCTCAGAAAAGGGTCCGGGAGGAAGGTGATCTTCACATTTCTGAGGATCTTATTGCGCCGCCTCCCGTTTTTCGTATCCCGCAATATTATTTGTCCATTACGCACCTCTTCGAGGACGGATGGAAATCTACATGATCGTGTCATCGGACTCAAGAATTTTGCAAACCCAACGCACATTCTTACCATCAGTGTGTGGTGGCTAACTTGTCTAATAAATGAGGTGGGAACACCACTATATCAAAATAGAGAAGTGTTCTTCATAATTAAGTTGATGGGACATTGATCAAGCAACTCAGGCATCTTAGCCAACGCGACAGAAGAAAAAGATCTTTCTCGTTAGCTCCCAAGCACCCGCTCAGCTCATTTGCTGGCGCATGAGAGATTCAAGTAGTAATCTAAAAACTAGCTAAGAAATCTTTCTTATCCGCTGTTGTGGTGTTCGATTTTTTTTTCTTTCTTTCTGTTTTTTTTTTCTCATAAAATAAAAAACCTTCTTGTCTCTGTTAACCTTGAACTGTCGAATGACTCCAGCGATGGTCCCAAGACGACGGCATCAGCTCTGATGGCCTCAACGACTAACTGAAGGGGGAAGACGACCATCTCACATGACTTGGCGCGCAAAAAACGAAGCAAACTTGTTATGTATGAGAAATGCGAAAATGCCATAATTGTACTCCCGAACACGCGATTTATTAATATTTTATTGAATTTAAATCAGCCGCTCCGATCGCACCCATAGTCGCCTCGCTTGGGGCGGGGGGACGCAAAACAAAATGCCACCAGAACTAATTTAATATATCTGTGTGTATGTATTGTGGTCGCGATTAATTTTTTTTCGCGGCCAGCAGTACAATACGCGAGGTACACATATTTGTTTTTTTTACATATATTATATATTTATTATTTATTCCGCGTTGTACTCTCTCATCAACATTTTTGTAAATCACGTTCTGATCAATTTTATTATTCGACGTGGCTTGGAGGGCTGGCCAATAATAATAAAAAAAAAATATTGAAAAAAGCGAACGATTTTATTGTGCTCTACTATGTGGACGTGTAAATTTGAACGTATCGCGAATATGAATAAATTACGACACTTTCGATGGTGGGATGCCACAAAACGACTCTATTTTTAGACCCACTTGGACTTCAGCAACGCTTTTGTCTGGTAGAAATATGATGGAAATTTGGATTATGACCTGCTTTTGTATCGTTTGCAAAAGATGTATTTCGAGTTATAATTAAAAATTCATTAATAAATCAAGCTAGACTTGTATTTGATGGTCATTTATATAGTTATTTCCTGGAATTTGTCAGTGCTCCTAACTAACGATTAGTATTGGTCTCAATGTGTAGCAAATATGACTAAAGTAGTTAGACAAATTTTGATATTATTCTAATTATTACATAAATGTTTGAAGCTATCCTTCATTCTTATTTGTTTATTTGTTAATTAACACAGCCGACACTACAAATGAAAGGTTTTAGACATTGATTCAATTTCTCGTCTGTTAGAAATATGGAAGCAAAAGTTCTCTATCGCACCACATTCCTAAGGAAAATTAAAAAATGCAACTTTAAATCATACCTTGAACAAATGTTTACTACAAAGTATTGCATTAAATTTAAATGAGGCATTTTGTTATCAGAGTTTTTTGATTCGAACCAGAACCAGCTGATTATATTAATTCGGAGCAGACAAATTAAAGTTTGAATGGTGAATGTAAGTAGTATTAATGTCTCTATTTTTGCTTAAACGCTCGCAATTCACAAAGATAGCAACTGTTTCTTGAAAAACGTACCATAAGCATAGTCTAAAAATAACAAAACTTGACAGACTCGAACAAACACCTGAAAACAATTTGTTTGGGGAAGTCAGCACTTTGATATACTCGTTGAAATGGAATTTTGAAGAGCACTATATATTACTTTTTGGTAATCGTACTATCCTTCGTTAAACCACTAAAGAGAATATGGAAGTCCAATAAACTTGTCCTTTTTAATAACATAAAAAATATGAAAAATGTGCTATGCGACTTTTGCTCTAATAAATTAACTTTTCGCCAGATATCCTTTGTGTGTGATACCTTACACATTCGTAAATTCCCTTTTTCAAGGGACAACATTTTATGATGTTGTTGTCTCATAAACTTTCATACACTCATAAGTTTCTCTCGGACAAGATAAGGGAGTTGTTTTGTCGAGAAATTTTCTTTATGACACGGTAAATGAAATGGTTGGCGTTGCCAATTTACTTAGTTTGCAGCTAATGAAATATTACGGCAGTTTATATCATATGAATGTTATTAACCCAAATTTATTTAAAATAAAATATAATCCTTTTAGTGGAATTACATAAACCGATATTAATTAATGTAGGTATACGTTGAAGATTTTAATTATATAATAATAAAGTCTATAATCGTATCGCTATGAAGGTTAATGCATATGTGTGTTGTGATCCATCTGGAAAAGAATAACCCGAACATACTTCAAACACAAGATATCGACACAAATTGGATGGAATGAGCCCCGTAGTCCTGTTAAGGGATACCTCTGAAGGACAAAAGTTCCAATCCACACACCCTACTTTGTAGCTCGTATCCCTTTTCCAGGAAAACTTTACTTTGCAGTTGACCCCCGAAAGGAAAAAAATGAACAAATGTTATCTAAGTTATGACTGGTCCAAGTATGTATCGTTGTTCAGTGCATCATCACTGGACAGCATCTGTTCAAAATTTAGTGATTCAAGTCATAGTCGTGAATGGATTTAGTAGGATACATAAAGAACGAAAAACTCGTTTGACAACAAAATCCTGCAGATTTGCTGAATTATTGCTCCCCCTCCCAATTAGATTAAAACAACGCCCGGTATCCTGGTGACTTTAGATTTGTAGACTTAGGTACTAACATGTTTATGTTTTTAATGATTTTAATTAACGCGTTCTAGTTATTAAAGATGTGTTTTCTTCTAACACTTTGGTAGGCAAGCAATTTATCAATCGGTTTTTGTTTGTTTGTTTTTTAAATTTTAATTTAACTACAATATTAGCATTCGAATTATTCAGTACTGCGAATATTTTTAGGAACAATCCAATTCTACGGGAACCTTTAGTTTTCCGAATCATGCCTTTTTTAAATTGGACAGAGAGAATCAATGGAAAAGGAAACTTTTAAATTTAGCCCTGAATTGATTTCCCTTTGTCGAACCTAGAGAAAGTGTGCTTCAGAAAATTTAAATTTCCCGAAACATTGAAGTGGTCCTAAAAGTGTTTTTTTATATAGACGACTAAAAATTAATAATTCAATCTAGGTAAAAAGTGAAACCTTACTTTTTTAAGCGCATCACCGCTGAAGCACACGGTTGTTGTTTCAACATAATAACGATCCGAAACATAAATCTAAATTGTTAAAGCACTGTAAGGAAAAAAAATACCATTACTAATCTCATTGATTCAATGTCAAGTAGATGTGCTGAAGTAATTAAAAATTAGAAAGATTAGACTATATTAAGGTAGTTGCATATATTTTTTAAAACACTGTAAAAAACATGGATATAAAACCCTAATATTAAAAGAGAAAATATTTTTATTATAAATTAAAACTCATGAAATAAGGAAAGCAAAATCTTCATAAAGTTAGTTGGTCTGTTTTGATTTTTGAAGAGACACTTCTTAATTAAGCGATAGCATTAGAAATGATATTAAAAAAATTTAATGAAAATAACTGCTGCAATTATTCGTCCCTAAACTGTTGAGTTAGGGAATACATACATACATCAAAGTATCTTCCAAATATTTAAAAGACTCATTTAGACACCCTACTCTTTTTGAAATTAGAAGAAAGCTGCGACTTTTTACACGTTTAACTAGATAATTATCAGGGATCAGTGAATTTTAATCAACGTGCCTCAGTGAACTAGATAAAACAGGGCGCTCGTTTGTAAGTACTCCCAACTTCAGTTCCCTAGTTAAAAAAAAAAAAAAATAAAATAAAAAAGCAGAGTCACTGAAAAAACGAGATATCAAAGATAAAAACGGACTTGCCGAAATTTCTGCTCGGCAATCTTAATTCGAAAAGTCATCACCCAGGTCTCCCTTTTCGCATTATCCAGCTGTAGCCGTTCGTTTTTTTTTTCGCCTCTTGGCACTGAAACAGGAGCGCTAAACCCAAAAAGAATTAACTTGCTAGACCCATCCGACCATAACTCAAAAACACGCTGGTCAGAACATTTGCGCCTCTTGTAGAAGAATCTTGTGTCCTCGGATTAATTCTCAGCCTTCTGTCTGGGGGTGTTGTGAACTGCGCGGTGTCTAGTTGGAGGTTCAAAAACATACCTTCCAGCCACTCGCTTAGATGATCCTGTGGACTCTGGGTTGTGGGCTGTGGAGTAACAAACCGCGAACTTCCGACCATTATGCGCTCCTGCTCCTTTGTCCTGCATTCTCGAGAAACAAGTGGCGAAACTTCCAGGATAGATAATGAAAAGATACGAAATTAATTTTTAGTATCCTCCACGAGTGGCGGTAAAACGGTGGGGGTGCTCCTCGCCTTTTTAATCTGCTTCTTTTTCTAGCTATTAACTCAATTTTCTTTAGAGCTGTGGAAAATAAAAAAAAAAATTTTTTTTTTTGCGCAAAAAAAAAAGAAAAAGGGGATTTGAACTGGCGAAATAGATTGTTATTTTGAGCGGAAGTAACTTGCCAGGAATTTTGACGGTGCATGGTGACGAGGGTCGAGGAGAATGGGTAAAAGACGGAAGGAATGAGACTTCATCCGGTAAGCACTCGGGATGAAAGGGATTTATCCCGGGTTATCCTCGTGTGCAATGCACGCCAATTTTAGACCGTAAAAGCGCCGTCTTCCCAGTCGTACGAGACCAATCTACCATGCAAGTGGGATGATCTAGAAAATCCAGGATGGAATCAAATCATGCAAAATGCTGATATCCTTCTATACTGGCGCTATATAAGTATATACATATATATATTTTTTTCTTCATTTTTCGGCTCCGTGTCGCCGTTTTTTGATGTTTTTATCCCTCTCGTCTTTGCATAAAAAGAAAAAACCCTTCTCAAGGCTCGAATTCCAATAAACAAAACTTGTGATAAACGTTACTGTCGCTATCGAAATACATCTGATGGTCGCTACATTTGCAAATAAAAGCTGACTGAGCGGGGAAGGAAAAAAAATAAATAAATAAAAAATCAATTTCCCAGCCGCTTCCCTAAGCAATATCTCTTCCTGTGGGACCGATATTGCAACTATTTATCTTGTTCGTGTTCCACTTTTGTAACGTAATTAAAAAATCTTTTTTTAATTTCGTCCGATTCTGGGCTTGTTACGACGGAATCTGGATTTGGTAAATTGACACTGGGGGACGACTGTTGTGAAGAGCCCTTGTAAATGAAAAAATAAATTCCCATATCGAGCTAGAATAGACTTAGGAGACAGCTGGAAGCGACTACGAATGTATATGTATATATTTTTTAATAATATTTCAGACAGTACGAAAAGAATTTTTTTCACCTTCCTTGTTTGAACAATTGAATCCGTTAAGCCTACAATTAATATTTATAATTAATTAGAATTATTTCAATTAGCACTTCATGGGCCTCATTGACGCGCTAATAATGTTGATTTTGTTATTGTTGCCTTCTACAAAATCCGAGCTTGAATTTGCGGATTAGCCATAGTGAAGCGCGATAATGAGTGGTCGTCGACCCGCTTTTGTTTACCTTGCCTCTATCCCTTCGGGAGCACTATGAAAAGGGAGCGTTTTAGACAATTTATTGCCAGGGAAAGTGGTGGAAATTTATTGCCTATGTACTTGCTACCTATTTCATGAGGGTATCCCCTCGTATTTTGTTTGTGCTTTCGAGGTATGTCGGTATATCTCTTTTGTAATCTTTTTCAATGGTCTTCGAAGTTTAAAAGTATTTTTTTATTTAATGAAGCATAAAACGAAAAGGTTCCTTTATATACAGCTTAGCTGACAAGGAAATCGTCGTAACTTTTCCTAACTGATTTTGTTTTTCTTTTCACATGTTAAATTCTAGGAGCGACTAATTTTTCATTTTTGCTGGATAAACGTTTTCCAACTTTTCAAATTAATTTTCAAAATTAGCAACTAAAAGAATAGACAATTAACGTATTCGAATGAGATATACATATAGTTAACAAAATAATCTTAAGGAATGCATTTTCTTGAACAAAATTCATGTTTTACCTGCAATTTTTAGCCTTTTCAACTGTGGCTGAGGCTGAGCTTATTTGTTTAGTTATTAGGTGTGGATTACTACACTAAAATGAATTTTGAAGCTCATAAATTCGAGAAGGTCAAAAAGAATGATAATACCCAACATGCCTGAATAGAATAATAAATTAACTTATTATCACATAAGAAGTGAGAATAGCCGCCCAAAATGATCGCTTTCAAATGACATTTTACGTTTGAAAAATTGTCGCGATTAGATAAACTTTTCATTTTCTACATATAATACGGCTCTTGTTGTTCTTATATTTTGGTTGTAATAAAACGTAATGGTCAAACTTGTTTATCTCGTTCAATTTTTGCAGAGAAATTCGAAAGGATGAGTTCACTATCCGTGTCAAAACACCTATCAACAAATGTTGTTATTTTATAAATTCAAATCTTGTGAACCTCATCATCATTTTAAAACTATAGGTAGTATAGAGAAATTTTTTGGTGGAGCCACTAATTTCACAATTATAACTATTGTATTTAAAACTAATGTAAGTATATGTTGCATAAAAAATCAAAAGTTGTTTTAACCTTCCATTATAAAAAATAATTAGATTAGATAGTTCTTTCGGTTCTACTGGAAATAAAATAGTAATATTGTGGTATTTTCAACTGGTTTTTAGTTAGATTCATATGGCATTAAAACAAATTCAAAATTTGCTTTTTGTTGAAAATCGTATTATGTATATTTCTGGATCAAACGAATTTTAATTTTAAAGTGCTTGTACTACTTCTTAATCCTTTCAGCACATTATAACTTAAATCTTTCAAAGTTTTTCTAAAAGGTGGGCCAATTTTGAAAGCGTGTTATTAAAGTAAATTAAATGTGCTACTAAGTAAATAAAACGGAGCATTTCTCACGAGTGGATAAAAACGTGAATCTGATGACTTTCGCATCGTAATTACTGACACGGCGCAGTAGTTCCATCGAGAAAATCACTGGAGTTGAACGTGCTAATAAAACGGTCATTACATGCCCATTACAGTCGAAATTGTATTACCCAATTAGTGAGAATTGTTATGCTGATTATTTTCGCAGTAAATTTTTACGCGATTCATAATTCGAGGAAGATGTCGCTGTGCTGTATTTATTCTATATGACTGTTAGATGATGCAACTAATCTATTCAGCTGGCTTAGATTTCGAATCGTTTCCTGTTTTGAAATACAAAATAAAGCCTTAGTAATTTTAGTATAAGGATTATTTGATTTAATTGAAGTTGTATTATATTTTTTATAGCTCTCAAAGTTTGTGGTAAACTAGCCCACTTAACTATTGTTTAATGTGGTAAATTAGTGTAAAAGCTTCTGGACGGACTGAAAATTGCCACAAGAGTCCCCGGGGGAGAAGCAATAGAGAAACCTCGTGATAATCAGACGTGATCTAATGACAGCAGATAAACACAATATGCTTCCCTTAGCTGTTTCATCCCTTTCTCGATTTTAACCCCCAGCCGCGCAGTACTTGAGCTCATATGAAAAGCAAAAGTCATGAGATTTCTATCGATTTACTCCTAAAGTCCCGGACGAATATAGCATTCTTGTTTTCTGCGCGCCTACTGCCAGGAAGTTAGACGTTAGTTTTGTTGGGTGTTGCAGAAGTGGCACGCCAATTTGGAGGAAATTAAACTTTCTATTGCACAGGGGATGATGCATAAAATGGGCGATAACGATTAAAACTCAATTATATTGGTAAGGGATGTTTGCTAGCTAAAGAGATTGAGGCTGAGTAATTGCAGCCACTCGTTGTGTGGCTTGCTAGGAATTTAATATTTTCGTTCCTTTCAATAAAACGTGCGCCCCCAGTGGCTGGGGATTGGCTTTGAATCAACATCTACCCTAAAAGCAATTTTATGAGCGATGACTTTCATATTTCTACAGATTTCCCTTTTGAAACGAACATAGTGGAGGGGCGTTCAGCTCAACCCATATGCTTGAAGTGATCGTAAACACATTTTTATGTTTGTCGAAGTAATTGCGTATTTATTCCTCGAGAACGGGTCCTACGCCGCCAGTCTAGATTCCTGTCCGACCAGAGTAGTTTATATCCTTCCAACGAGCCAACATAATTCTGGTCCCTAACTGCCGTTCAATTTAAACCTTTCAGACCTGCACCTCATAATAATTAAGGTTCTCCCTGGCATATCATTTAATTTTATTTGCGTCATTAACTTGCCCTTGGCTACTTTCATTCATTCATTCGTGCAATAATGTTGCATATAGGTACCTGGACACGGTGGTGGTCCTGGTCATCATACTCGTACCGGTCGACGGACCAGTTCACACACAGCTTGGTTAACCAACATATTTTGTAGTCTCCATATTTCCCGCTGGTAATTAGCAACGGCTGCGGTTCCTCGCAGTAATTCCCCACATTTATCCCCTCCATACTCGGCTTGAAGATCATCGCAGTGAAATTACAATTACGTTCCAGATTCCTCATTATCTTGGATAATTGCTAGGTAATTGCGCGACTAAAATTATATTTTTGAGTGAGACACGGTGTTGCTTTAATTTTAATTTTAACCAACAATGTGCTGCAAATAAGGTTTTACATAAGAATATTTATTACTTGAATTTTTACACACGGATTTTTCCGTAAAAATAAGGTGCAAATATAATTAGTAAATAAAATTTTACTTGGGTTTAAAATGTTTATCTTAAAATAAAACAAATTGGAAATTAATCGAACGTGAATTGATATAAGGTAGTAGGTATCTACTTTTTTAGAATTGATGTAGTTACCTAATAAAGAGACCTTAT
Source organism: Machimus atricapillus (assembly GCA_933228815.1). Classification (NCBI taxonomy): domain Eukaryota; kingdom Metazoa; phylum Arthropoda; class Insecta; order Diptera; family Asilidae; genus Machimus; species Machimus atricapillus. Next base: position 15,008,894 of record OW121785.1, read on the forward strand.
ATTGTAGTGTGGTCATGTCCTCTGTTTGTAACATATGTACATAATTTCTACAATTTGGGAACTAAATACATGCAATAAAACTGCGGTAAAATCAATAGCACTAGTCCAAAATTGGTTTCTTTTCTTTAAAAGATAAATTACCAAAATATTGAAACTATGTATGTAATATTTTTCGAAAATATGTATATTATAAGCAATCATCCAGACTTAATAGAAAAATTCAAATAATAAAACCTTAAAATTACTGTTTTATAAAAATACTGAATAATGAACTTAATAACAACTTTCAAAAAATATTCGGCCAAAAGAATAGCACTACAATTAATAATAATTTCCCATTGTGTTAAAATTCCTTTGGAATTTATCGTGAGATTTGTTGAACTACTGCCTAAAGTCTATTATTACTAGGCAATAGCACTTCTTGAAGGATTTTAACACAAATGTCTTAATCCATCATTGTTTTGATCCATTATATGGGACCAATGCTATAGTACGAAAAACATGCCCATTATGCTGGAACCTCTATGTTTTATCATTTTCGAAATAAATTAAATATTTAATTCTGTTTTGGCAGGTGCTCTTAGCAACGAGATTTTTTGCTACCATGTAAAACAATTTTGAACCCCTCTGACCAAAAAATGATTTTGTAAGTAGATGTGTGTTCCAAAGAGGTTTTATAGAAATTTATGACGAGACAAAACTTACTTTGTTTTTTATTAAGTATATACAACATATCATTCATTTTTGGACCTGTAAATAGAAAGAAATAAAAATTAAATCAGGAATAGATTTATTAATCTTGCAAAATATTTAAAACGAAGTATCCTATTTTTGAAATCTCTTGATCCTCTATTGTTAAGTTGAAGAATTGAAACTTTTCTACAGTATACCTACTCTCGCAAAAAAATGGTTTTATTTTTAACTTTAAAAAATTCTATCCTCAAAAATATTTCTGCTCAATAAAATTTATCATATCATTCTAACCCGTTTCATAATTTGCGTACACAAAACATAAAAAAAAAGAACTATCCATACACGCATCATTTAGTGTACGGGGGTGGACATGTTATGAACTAGAAATTTAAATCGTTTTGCATACCGCAAAACCACAGTAAAAATGTTAAATGGCCTCAACATGGAAAGAGTTCAGAGAACCATGGGGGCTACAAAAGATGCAAAAATTTTATATAAATATCTCGAAAATATGCGAAGAGACAATGAGGTGTGAAAATAAATAGCTATTTCCGCTAGAGCGGCAAGCGCACCCTCCGCATTGCCAACCCGTATCTAAAGCGACTCCGTAGGTCACCAAGTGCTAAAAATATTTCCTAAAGGAAAGACAGCGACTACGAAGGCGAAAAGGAAAAAGATTTTTTAGCGGAGCGGGACCAGGGCGGGGCGGTTCTATGAGACAATGTGTGGTCACTTTATACATCTTTCGTGTATCGCTGGGCGCCGAGGAAATGTTATATCTAATAAAAAAAGAAGATTCGAAATAGGCCCGGGGACGGGGGCCAACTTTGTCGTTTGTCATAAATAACCCAACCGCAGGGTATTACAACTTAAGTATCCGGAGGAGGTTTGTCCTCTGTCTGTTTTTGTTGCTTTTCGCCAATTTCCTTGGCGTTTATTTTTTTTCCTTCCGAAATACATATTTTGCAACCAGCCAAAAGCAGAAACAATAACTAGAATGAGAGCTGTTGTGGTCCCCAATTTATGGAACACCCTGCGAAAATCCCTTATCATTTCGCAGTATTTGCTGGATTTATCCGGCCTCCCCCGCATCTAACTGAAGGGCAGATAGATCCCTTTTATCTGGTAACTGAGCTTAAGGGGGGTATCACCCGAATGGACAAATAGGTGGAACTGGTGAAATGCGGGAGTGAGATGTAAGCGCACCTTAGATATCCAGGACAAGTGCCTGGACTGCCCTCGATTTATTTAGATTTTTTCCAGAGTGGTTGGGCTCCAACAGGACTTAGTGCCTAATCACCACAAGCATATCCCTTCGTTTCAGGATACGGCTCTGGGGGGTTAATTTCTCCACTTAACCCAGTTGGTTTACATTTGCATATCTGATTTTTTGACGCGGTATAAAGGAAAAAAAAAAAACATTTTTTTCACTTAAGACTGCATCCCTCTTTTCTATGCAGGCGGGTCGTGCAAATGGGTGCGCGGATTTATGTCCTGTCCACTGCGCCTTCTGACTTCGCCCGCAATTCCCTTGGATTATGCAGCTAGGAATCAAATATTTAAATTAGCCCAGCAAGTAATCCTGACTCGTTCCCGTCGTCCGCCGTATGGCGTGTCCCGTAATAAGAAAGAACAATATAAAAAAAAAAGGGAGCCACTTCGCTCGCAGCCAGCTTGGGCTATTTTTAAAGCAAACACGACAACGACTGGGGACAATCGCTCCTTGGTTTCGTGAATTTTTCTAGAATAATTGAAAAGAATATGGAAAGCAGCATTGTGTGATCTCGTAATTATATTTTATCGGTAATTGCGATGGCAACGATAGTCCCAACATTATTGCGAAATATTGTAAGTTGAGTAAATCTCATTGGTGAAGAATAAGCATATCAATTACTACAATATAATTTGTCTATAATTATATGCCAAAGTTCATGTTTTTTTCTTTAACACGTTTTGCGTGTTTGTAGTTTTGTATATGCGTGCATAATACACTATTAAGAAGTTGCAATTAAAAGCTCTTATGTAAAACCTATTACATTTCCCTCTACACCAATTACGACATTTATTTAATGTAGTTATGGATAGTTAGATCAATTCTCTCAAAAGCTAGAAGAAAATATTCGTGCTTTCTCGCACTCACCCACATGAGTGCACAATTGAAGTGAAACTTGTTCAAGCTTGACCAAAGTCTGGTTAAAATCTTCAATATCGTCACACAATATAACGATTTTTTGCTAATCTAACAGTTTTAACAGACGACAGAAATTTTATTTATTTCTTGCTAAATAGTTAAATTGTTGTCTGAATGAAACTATGTTCATATATTAGTTCGTATTAAATTCAAGTTTGGCTTAAATTGACTCAAGTGTAATTCAAGCTTGTTTCAAGTGTAACCTAAGCTTAGCTCAATCCTGTCTTAATCCTGATTCAAGTTAGTTCTGGCTTGACTGAAGCCTATCATCTGATTCTAGTTCAAGTCAAGTTCTCAACATTATGAACATCTTAAATCACAACAATCAGTCGACGCCCGCGTCTTAAACTTTTACGCGTTTTATTTCGAACCAGTCATTTTTTCTGACATTGCTGTAGGAATTTTTAAGAGAGGTGCTGACGAAAATAACTTTCTTTCAATTTCGATAAAAACGGAAACCTTTCCTTTTCCTTTTTTTTATTTTCCTATTGTAGTTCCAATCCTTTATCTTCCCTCGCCCATTATTTAAATAAAAGCTGGCATTTTTTCGTCGATCCAGATCAAAAAAAGATTTTACTTTGACTTAAAATTTATCATGGAATAATCTACAACAAAGTTTTAAATGTTCTAAAAATATACTTTAGTAACCTTTAATGGATAAATTTTCTATGTTTTTCTCGATATACGAAAAAGACTCAGCTAATGTGATCAAGTGAATCATTCAAGCATAATCATTGAATGCACAATGCTGAAAATACTTTGATATATTGAAATTTATTGATTTACATATGTAGATAATTAGCAGAAGAGGCGTGAAGGCGTAATCAATACAATGTTTTTCTTAGACTTACTGGAGAGGTCATCAGTTCAGACAAATTATTTTCCTCTATTGATATCGTTTTAATCCCATCAAAAAGCACATACTAAATATACATATGTACATATATTTGTATATTCCATCTCCAGTGACTCATACCTCTAGTTTACATTTTGAATCAATTTACATGTTTTTATCAATTAAGCCTGATCCCATTATAAGAATTAGTCACCTAAATCACTCACTCATTTCCCGCCAAAAAGGAAGGGTGCATCATCCCATCCATAATCTGCATACCCCAAAGCAATCGCTGTCCGAGGCAATAAAGTAGCGCATTGAATGGCATTGATCGGTGGGTTCAAATCATCCTTTAAAAATGATTTGATTTATTGCAATCGATCGAACGTGATAGGGATGATTTAAATAGACGACCCAGGGCCATTTTAAATCGACCTTTTTCCTTATTTTTCGGCTCTTTCCGCATGGATAGACGACTATTCTTGGCTATGTCGTATATTATCACATTTCGGCACCCTGACACGTCGATTACAACTCTATCCCGCGTCATAACACCCAAAAAATTGTAAAGTAAATTGAACGAAAGTAATTGGAAAAAGTACTCCCACCAATGGGCTTAAGGCCTTAGCGGGCAGAAAGGATATAGGGCTGTTTTGCGGCTGTTCAATTTGACGCCTATCATCATCACTGTCACAGGAGTAGAGGCTCCTCGGATGTAATTTCTACCCTTGATGTCGTGATACAGCAAAAAATGCTCCTCCTTTCGTTGTCCCCGTTTACTTCTTAGTGGATGAGATTTCCTTGAGACTTTATCAAGCGAGCTTGGTACAGCAGACTGATTTGATTTCAGCCAGCTCTAATCTCAGATTGTCACCGTAATCCAATCTTAAGGTGTTTCCCGTTTAGGTCCTCCTCTTTTACCCATTGGGCAGTACGTTTAAGAAATTCCTTCTTAAGGACTCCTTTAGCTAATCGCTCATTGCTGGAAGGGAAAAAATTTAAATTAAAAATAGAAATGAAATGACTTTGATCTCCCTGTTGGATTTCATCTGGAAAATCAGGAGGCCTTTTGGCGGCCGAACAAACATTGCTATTTGTTGCAGAAGGGATTTTCCCCTGAATTTTGGGAAAATTCTCTTGTCATGCGTACTCGGGGATCCAGGTCCACGTTGTTTGGGGCTACACACAATGTTCTGCTCCCTTTACCGCGCGTAGTAAATCCTCCCGCCTAATGCATTTAGGCCTCCTCCTGGATGATAACAAATTTTCGGTGGTGGGATTTTCTCTTATTTTTTGGGCCACAACAGGATGTTTCTCGTTATTGTCACTTCATAGTAATTCGCAGGACACAAGCCATAACACTTGTAATCTGGTCGTCATTCTGTCGCTTAGTATAGTGCTCATTGGCGCTGGTCTATTCTAGTTATAGTTTTTTTTTCTGTGGTCATTTTCATTCACAATGTTTGTGCTTCGCACTGTTAGAAATGATTTTAATAAATTAATTTTGTGAACATTAAAATTAAATAACTATCTTCTATATTGAAAGTTTATGAACTTCGAATTTTATCCGTCTTATTTTAGTGATAGCTCCCCGTGATTAGTGATTTCGAAATTGAGTGGTAAATAAGACAGTTTGATTCATCTTATTTTTGTTGCATTTTGTTAATAATTTATGCGTTTTCTTTCCTTAACTTTATTATGAATAACATAAAAATATAAACAAGTACAATATACAATACGATCACCGAAAATATCAATTCGACTCGACCCCAAACAGTTTTTAAATTGAAGAAATATCTAAGAAAGTCAAAATTTCTTTTATCTTTCACTTAATTCTTTTCTTTATCAAACTTTACGATACGTGTAAATAAAATAAATAAATCTTATGAAGATTTAAGACAACAAGTTCAAAAAGCTTAATGATTGAAATCAGATAACAAAATTCAATTTTTCATAAAGTTGTGCAGATTAAAAAGCGAAATAATTTTTGAAAGTTAATAATAGAATAAATAAAAATATGTGAATATTTTACCTTTCCTTTCATTTTTATCTTTTTACTAATTTTTACAACTGACAAAAAAGTAATGAAGTGTACTTTTGAGGTGCCTTACACTAGATGGTTTTATCTAACGTCATTAATTTCTCCTATACTAATTATACCGCATTATGTATATTTTCCTTATTAAACAAAATCAGAACCCAAGTATGTTAATAGACGAATATCCAATTGATTTTTATTTTATCTCAATTAACTCGAAAGCAGAAAATTTACTAAAAAACATCAAATGTAGTAAAAGTATATTGTAAAAAACATTCGGTTCGTTGAAGTTTCAACTAAAAAAATTAAATTTAGATTACTTTACTTTTAACTAACTATGCATAATTATGAAAAAAGTAAGTGCGTAGAGTTTTAAAATCGAATCAGTAGCTTTTCAGTAATTGTGGTCGCTCAAGAGAAAAATTCTATTCTATAAAAAAGTTAAGTTATTGAAATTAACATGAAATTTTAAACATAGAGATACATATGTATGTATGATGTACATTGGAGATTGAACATTAAGAACGATGCAGAACTTCTTAAATTTCGGTTGTTTATTTTTATGTTAGAAAATAACCGAACATAAATCTCTATTTAAAAACTAGTACAAGCTTTCGAATGAACCCTTATTCACTCAATTCCGTAAATTTTGTGCAGAAATAGAGCAATTTTAAAATAATGAAATTTTTTCAAATTACTGGTTCCCCTGGCATAAATTCTTCACGGATGTTGATGAAACTTTGTAGGTAAAGGTATCCATGTAGGATTAAAAGTGATGAATATGAAAAAATTGTCGGTCGCTTATATTTCCTGAGATATGTATTTATCTTTAAAATTCTAAAAAGTGATAGTTTTCCATTGCAATTTCTTCACGCTTCCAAACATTTTTCGATTTATCATTTCATAAGACGAATGCGTGCTCGTGACCGTCGATAAGTCGGAAAAGATATTTACCTATAATTCGTTAATTTCAAAGATTCCTGAAGAAGTTTCAAAGTTAATTATTTTAGTAAGTACAAGTGAGCAACAATATTTTTTGCATTTTTGCCATTTTTGACTCCAAATGAACACATCTTCAAAGTTTTGTCAAATTCTCTGTGGAGGTCTCATTCCACATTTATACTTTTGGAGCTCTTTGGAATTTCTCCTGAGATTAAAACTAAACTCAAATTTGTTATATTCCTCGTATATTTGGAAATTCGCACGAGAGTTAGAAAAAAATTAATTTTCTCCTCCAGAAAATCTTAAAAAAATAACGAACAAGCTTTTTAAAGTTGTGATAGCCACAGTGCTTATATATTTCACAATTTCCACAGATCAATAGTCACTGGGTTTGTAGAATACGAGTTTTGAGTCAAGTGGTTTTTACCACTAGCTATGATTTTTAGCTATTGATTTATAGCCCCTCCACTAGTGGCTATTTCTGAAATTAGTAGAATAGGTTCTATTATCAGCGCGATATTTAGTATTTCGTGCTTTCATTCCTTATTTTGGTACAGTTAAAAGAATGAAAAAATGATTCTTTTTAAAAGAAATTATAAATAAATAAGTATAAGTATTATTACTCCATAATAACGATATTTCTATTTTATTAATTGCAGGGTAATCCAGTTTCGCAAGACAGGGAGAAACCACCTTCATCAGAACCACCGGACGGAGGTGGGAAACATAAGCATACGTCACCGAAGACTTATAATTCCGGAGTAGTGACGCGGGCTCGAAACACATCACATCAACAGCAGCAGAATTCTGCAATCACATCTTCATCAACAGTTCCCAGTGGAACAATATCAACAACAAATAGCAGCAATTCTTGTAAGACCGAAAGTAACTCAACCAGTAAAAAGGATAAATCCATTACAGCCTCAAATAGCGAGAAACCAGTTAAGAAGAAGACTGTAACATTTAAGAATGTCCTTGAAACCAGTGATGATGCCGGCGCCGTCAGGAAGGTCTACAATCCAGACAATGGCCCGCTTGCGCCAATTATCAAAAAGGAATGCCTAAGTCGTTCCGTGCGCCTAGTCAGAAGTGATTGCATCGTTCGACCATCACGTCTTACCGAAATTCTTAAAAATAATGCGAACAATATTGATAAATTGAATTTTTTGAAATTTCGATCATCGCCAATCACTTCAATGGACGAGATGGTACCTTCGTTGACTAGCATAGTTACAACGACAACTGCAACAACAACTGTTGCAACTGCAGTCCATTCCCCGACATCAACAACTTCGATTGCATCCGCGGGTGATAGAGGTCCCAATCATGACCTCCATCTGCTCGGGAATAAGATTATCGAGAATAACATCCGACAGGATAGTGTCACTGTCGGGGACAAGAGGTTTATCTTGCCAAAAAGAAGTATGCACTCTTGTCGCGTTATTAAACCGAACAAGCGGTTCCTTGACGACATGGACATTTCGGCGCGAAACGGCAAGAAGAATATCGCGTCGTTGAACAGCGTCACAAGTAATAACATAATCAACTCAAAGCGGCAGGTGAAAAAATTGCCGGGTAATGAGGCTGAGAATCTCTCTGAGGAAAGAAGTCAAAAACAGAGCCGCACAGGAGGCGCCAATTCCAGTGGGGCTGGTGGAGGAAGCCCCACACCGCAGGAAAGCTTCATTAATAACACGCTGTCCCACAAAATCAACAGCAGTAAGCTGAACGAGGAGGCGGGGGTCGACATGGAAGACGACCTATCGGAAACATCACATGTAGCCACAGATGACACACAGTCAGGTAAATTTCATTTTTCCTCATTTTATTTTTTTTTATTTATAAAAGCAATGTGTGTATTTTGCTACTCATTAAATCCAGTTGCACCCCGCGGATAGCAGGAGTTTATTTATTTTCGCTGAAACGCCGCTCTAAGGGCGTCCTCTGACACTCTCCAGTTATTACAACTGACTGGGCCCCCTTCCTCAAAACGAAGGCGGGAAGCAAGAAAAACGAAAAAAAAAAATATCCTTCTCGGATGGCTGCTGTGAAATTTCAATTAATTTAAAATCAACAAATCGCAGCCTTCGTTGACACTCGTAATTGACACCGGGTTAGGCGAGGGTGCCATCCGGGAATGTTACAAGCCGCGTCCTATTGGGAAAAGCCCTGTCCACCTGTACCCCACCTGTACCTAATTAAATTAACTTTTACACGTCCAGTGGGATTTTTTTTTCAGTCAAAATTGTACTTTTTTTTATACTTAATAGCAAAAAACAGCCTTTTGCCTGCTCTGGAATACCCTTTGTGGTCAAATCATTTTGTATTTTATTGGCGACTGATTGCCAAAAATTAATTAATATTTTCGGTCAATTATTTTAATTTAAACGTGCTAATTGCACCTTGTCATCTTTTTTTTTTGGTATGCGGTGCTAGTGACATTAGGGGTGAGGTTTTTACGCTTCATGAATATGGGAGAAAAGTTAAATTGTTTCAATGTGTAACTTAACATTCAATTCATATAATGGAAATAATTCCAACAACTACAAAATTAATTTATGAGAAACTGTTCTCAGTAAAAAAAATTACCTCTTCAATTTTTGTTGGGTTATTAAAAAAAAGTACAATATTATTATAATTATTTGCTTAATGGCTCAGAAATGAAAATCACTTGTTATTCTAAGCTTTTGGGATATACGTTTTTATTGGGAATAATATACATTTATAGTCGACCCCCCTATACATTCCGTGTTATAATGAATCCGTGTTGTACGAGTCACTTAGATTACAAATACTGTGTTATACGAGCCTCCTTGCGTTGTTATATGAATATGGTCATAAATTGTTCACCGTATATAGGGGTATATTTATTAAAAAGGCTCGTAAACGTTGCCATGTCATATGTCATGTCGCAAAAATCAAAAACACAAATAATTTTAAAATATCAAAAAACCCTAACTCGCAAAGCAAGTCAAATAACTTTGCATAGTAAATTCTTTTGTTAGTTAATTAAATGGCAAAAGTGGAGATTGTATTGACGACTGTGGGAAGTTGTTTGATTTTAAACTTGGAACATTTTACTAAAAGCAGTAAACACCCAACTCGGCAAAGAACAAGGGAGAGTACTTCTTTGTACGAATTATTTGTTCTAACACGATATGAAAACAAAATTATACATTATTCAATATGTATGTATGTACGAGGTCTGTTCAAAAAGTATCGCGAATTTTGTGTTTTTTCAAAAAGTATTTATTTATTCATGAATATCTATTTTGTCCCCTTCAAAGTAGTTCCCATCAGATATTATACACTTGTGCCAACGTTTTTTCCAATCCTCAAAGCACTTCAAAAAATCATTTTTGGTGATCTTGTTCAGCTCCTTCTTCGATGCCGTCTTTATCTCCTCAATCGTGGCGTAGCGTCGTCCTTGCATGGGCCTGTGCAGTTTTGGGAACAAGAAAAAGTCATAGGGGGCCAGGCCTGGGGAATACGGTGGCTGCGGCATCATTAGTGTGTTGTTTTTGGCTAAAAATTCGCGCACAAGCAACGATGTGTGAGCAGGGACGTTATCATGGTGCAAAAGCCAATTGTTGTTCTTCCACAAATCCGGGCTTTTCTGGCGGATTGCTTCGCCCAAATTGCGCATAACTCGCAGGTAATATTCCTTATTGACCGTTTTACCCTGTGGCAAGAACTCATGATGCACCACGCCCCTGCAATCAAAGAAAACTGTAAGCAAGACCTTCACATTCGACCGAACTTGGCGCTTTTTTGGGTCTTGGCTCGTGCGACAGCTTTCATTGGGATGATTGAGCTTTGGCTTCACGTCATAACCATAAACCCATGATTCGTCACCAGTTATGACCCTCTGGAGCAAATTTGAGTCGTCGCGGACAGAGTCCAACAGCTCCTTAGCAATGTTAATGCGATGCTGTTTTTGGTCGAAATTGAGCAAAAATAGGCAAAAATCGAAGATGAGCCAAAACCCGTCCAAGCAAAATAGCTATCAAAAATTAACTGAACATTCAAAATAGCCGAGCTTATCAGCATAAGTGAGGGACATGAGTACCAACATAACGCCACAAAAAAATTGCAAATCGAATATACGTAGCCCTAGGAAATTCAAAATTCGCGATACTTTTTGAACAGACCTCGTACATACATAAAAAAAAATACAATTGGGAGTATAATCGACTTTAAACTAACATTTTATATATTACTGGTCAAATTGTATTTCTTGTTCAAGGTTCATTATGTTTGATAGTTGCTAAGTAAGCTTATTATGAATTATATTTTCTAGAATTTATATAATATAATGTACGTCTTCATTATTATTGTTTTATTCTTTTATTTTTATATGGTTTTTAGAATAACATATACAGTATTACAGTAGTTCTTTTTTATTTAACACGATTTTTTAAAGTGGAAGACAACTGCAATTTTATTATGTGCATCATGTCTTTTTGTACACGATTTTCGTTGAAACATATACATATCTACTGTCTAAAAAATGACTTCCTGGAACTCTTGTATATCTAAGAATCGAAATTCCGAGTTGCCAAAATATTTCTTTCCATTTATACTCTCCTCCAAGGCCTCTACATTTGAAAGAGCGGTGATAGATAACTAATCATATAAATTCCATTTTTATGGTTTAAAGGTCAGTTTACATGGAATTAATTGCTTATAAGCTATATTAATTAGGTATAATTGTTTACCCCGTGTGTAAATGAGTTTATTTAAATAGAAATATTAAATAATACTCAAGTAATAAATAAGGATATATTAATAGAATTAGAATTTGAAATTAATTCATTGTACATATGTAAGTGTAGAAAGCAGTTTACCCGGGAAACTATTTTATCTATTGTGGTGTAAAACCCACATTACTCAAAAACTAATCCTCGACACTTGCGGAAACTACGCCTACTCGTAATAAAAGGAAACATAATCGCACGTGCCCACCTACCCGGCAGTGCTCCACCGCTGTGCCAGACTATGCGTGTTACTGAATAAATCATCCATAATAACATAATATAAAATATAATTAATTAAAACATTCCATGGAGGCATACTTAGTGACACTCGTTGACGTCCAAGTCGCCCTGAAAATGGATGTTCCGAGGTATCGTTCCGCAGCAAGTGGAGGAGGCCACTCATTAATCGAATGGGACCGAATCACGGATTAATTCATGTCCCTAATAAATAAACATAGCGGAGCGTGTTATGCTCTGCGTGACTATACCTCCTCCTGGTGGACACCTCCTCCGTCTGGAGCAGATGCCGAGCGGGGCGCGCATATAGTGGCGCTGTTTTGGTGTCACCATCCACCTCACCACCGCGTAGCCCCCCCCCCCCCCCCCCATTCCTAAGTTAGCCGCACACCGTGTGCGGTGGTGCAAGCAATGAATTCCAGGATTCCGGGAATGGGGAATATGAGACTCCCATTCGTGGCCCCACTTGTCACTTACTCGAAACGGGGTCTCCGTAACTACCCCGCAGCAAGTTGACATGTCCTAAGTTGGGAGCTACTTTGTCAAAGCGACTTTTAATAGCGACCAACTGTGCGGTCGATGTTGTCGCCGTACTTACCCCCGGGGATGGAATTATGATGCCTGGAGTGCGGTTGCCGGGGAGTTGTCACCAAGTTTTGTAGTATAAGCTTCCGAAACAGCAGCTAACACCCGTTCCCCCCCACCCCCTCTCCCTCCAGGGTACATTGGCAAAAAGTGGCGAAAACTAATAAAAACAGGGAGTTCCAGCGAGTTCCCGATGGTGCTCCTGTGAAATATACTCTGACGGCGCCCCGTGTCGCTCCACCACTATTATGATGACGAACAACTTTTTATATTAGGCCAAATTGCAGGCCGTGCTGGTTACGTCTAAATTACTTTTGGCAAAAACCATTTATTATTCTGGCATTGTACTAATCCCTCAAAATCACAAACAGGATGACAACGTGGTTAACATGCTCTGTCACTGCCTGCCAGAGGTGCACACACCACGTCGGGTATGCGGGCGGGCAACGACCGGGGGGACGGGATATAAATAAATGTTTTCAACGAGTTGCCGGTGGACAGAATATGTTGAGGGGAATCCCCCGAATCCCCCGGTACTGGGATGAAGTGTGGAGCCTGTCCTGGATTTAGGGGGGGATCAGATTTTAGATACGCCAGATAAGTGGGTGTTTAGGGCGATTCACTGACTGGTTGGGGCCACCTACGTCCCACCGAATACAGCTCCTTGGACCAGGGAAGGGGGTGGGGACCCTGGAGCGCCCGGCACGGCATGCAACACTGTGTGACAAATGGTGTTCATTCACCACACATGTGCTATTGATGTCGGCAGTTCTTTTTCAATTTTGATAAGGTGGAAAAAAAAATACAAAAAAAAAAAGCATCCGTCGCCAGCCGGGAGGGCGAAACCTGCTACGCCTGAATACCTGAGCCTGAACCTGACTCCCGGATGGCTTCCTGCCTTCGCCTTCTGCGGGAGGGGGCCGAGGCAGTAATAATTGTATGATTAGGAATTTATGGACGTTAGATCGCATTGTTGTGGCCCGGCGCCTGCGGGTCAATGGTACGCAGGAATTTTTATTGGTCATTTTGATTTATGCGGGCCATTACAATCGTAAGTGGGGGAATCCCCATAATTTTTCGGTTCTTTTAATACCAATTCGCAAATTTGCAATCTTTTGGTATCTCTATTGAGTTAGGATGATGGATAGAAGCTATGTAATCAGTTGCAAATTTATTTAGAAGACGGGAAGGGGAGGGATCTCATAAAAAATAGGGTGCGATTTTAGGAAATTATGATGCACTACTATAACTCTTAACGGTTTTAACTCGAAATCGCCGAAAGTAAGTACATATCTATACAATTTTGTTTACGTTGTTTTGATTTAATCGTTGATCACACTAATTTACAATTATTCTGTACCTACACAAGTGATATACATATGTACAAATTATTTCTATAGGATTTTATCGGTAGATTGATTACCAATTAATAAATGGAACTTTTTGTTACGTTTTTGAAAAAAAAGAGATTTGGAGAGGACAAAATATCGTATTTTGTACATTTTTAAACATTACGTAACAAAATAACTGATTATTTTAGGGAAGCCCATTCTGAAATCCGATTCACATGAAAAATGAATCACATTTGAAAAACCCTATTCTTATCGTCTAGTATAAATTAATCCATTCAGGTCACTTTTTTAAGTGAAAGAACATTTTGTGAGGTATGTACGTACATATGTAATGTACATATGCAGGAGTGGAATGCAAAATGGGAGGAAAAAAGTATGTAGAATCGATTGTTTTGTGAAACCGAGAACTCTTTTATTCGATTCTGTGAATCTCGGAATAGCTGCTGCATTCACATAAAGTGGAATATAAGTGGAAATATTTTTTCACGTGAAACGAATCTCAAAATAGACCGCAGAAGCTTGTAATGCAGCTTAAATAAATGTTTGAACAATTAATGATGCTAAAACTCGTTTCAGATGTCGTAGTCTTCAGAAATAAAATATATTTGTACATAAAGATATATACAGTACTGTGAATATTTTTAGGACCATTCCAATTTGTTGGGGTCCTTTATTTTTCGAATCAAACCTTTTTAAGAGAGAGGAAAATCAATGGAAAAGGAAACTTTTAAATTTAGCCCTGAATTGATTTCCCTCCTTTGTCAAGCCTAGTAAGTATGCTTCAGAAAATTAAAAGTTGCAGAGGTCCTCAAAATTTTCACATTACTGTACGTAAAATGTATAAACTGTATTATGGGATATAACGACACTTGTGGATACGTTAGAGACCATATTTCTTAATCGGTTTTGACCAAATTTCACCTATACGTTTATTCCACCAATATCTCGAGTAAGTTCGAAAATGGGTTAATCAGTTAGGGTGGGTATATAGGGGCTATGTAATTTATATAAGAATGGTTTGGACCCGATAACTTTCGTATTTTTTAACCGCTATTGACCAAAACTTAGCGTACACATGCACAACATTCTTCTGGTTCTAAGTTGAGTATCAAATTGGTGGTAATCGGCCAAAAGGGTGAGGGGCTACATCAGTTTCTAAACATGATTTTTTAACCGGGATAACAGCCGCATTTCTTAATAGATTTTGATCCAATTTTGCGTGTGCATTTATTGGCTCGATCGTCATATTAAAAAATTGTGGAGTTTGAGGCAGGGAGAGGGGCAGTTTCACTTCCCTGTATATTTTAATTTATTAACGATTTTGATTAAACATAGCTAACATATTCTGCTTGGCAATATATTAGCTCTGCTTGCAAATGGGGTGTATCGGTCAAGGGGTGGGAATTCAGCATTACATTTTAACCACAAACAAACGAATTTCACGTTAATGATTTCATTAAACAAATCAAAAATACTCATCTTATACAAGGTATAAAAAAAGGTGAGTTTTGTAAACCTGTATTATTAATAGTCGATATAAAAGAAAGTAAATGCAGGTATACTAATGTTTTCTTTAATTTCTTAATTTTAAAAATCATGGTATAAAACGGTCGTGCTGTATCTGTTTCGGATTACGTTTTGGCCAGTTGAATTTTTACTGGGGAATATAGGGTAGTTAAGTCGCTTAATTTCATTATTAATTTCTTAATTTCGTATACACTTTGAGTTGCGCAGTCTGTTAAAATGAAATCATTATATCATAACAACTGAAATAAGTAAATGAATAAATTTAATTCATTAAAAACATAAATTCATACTTTTACCATATTTTCCATACATCCACAGAATATGGTTGATATTAATCGAAGTATTTCTCCGCTAATTGCACAAAATACATATTTCTCTTGACTGTTAAACATTTTATTTTGAAAATAGTAGTGTTTATCTTAGAGTAAAGCTAAATTTTAAGGATTTATTTATTTTATTAAATTTGTTTATTATTTATCTTATTATCTAAAGTTGTTTTAAATCATGACAACAAAATGTTTTAACTGTTAGCTGACATACTTCTGCAGAATCACATAGCTGGTACTCTCGGTTACATGTGCAAATCACAATGATTCAATTCCCCCAATTTAATATGATGAAATTAAAATTAAACTTCATAAATCTCGCAAAAGTCACGTCGCATCTGAAACTCTAATAGTATAAGTCACACGTTCGAGTTCTAAGAAGTGTTACTCTAATAAAGTGATGAGTAATTCAATTTGTATTTAATATCATTTGTCTGCCTAGATCTAACAGAGGAAGATAATGACGATATAGAAAGCAACAAACAATATCGAACAACGGGAAACAGTGGATTCTCACCGACAACAAAATCACTTTTTAATTCCATAACGACGCAAAAAGTGATATTGCGGCAACCTCGTCTTCAGTACGATTCTCAAATAGGGCTAAATGCAATATCCACTGTTTGTGGCTCACTGGGAAGCAGCCCTTTCTCATTGAATCTCAGTGCTAGCCTGGCTGCAACATCATTAAATTTAGGTAGGAATTTATTTTCAATAGCCATAAGCTCCTTAACTAAATGACTGCCTTTTCTCTCTTCAGGGACATCAAATATTTGTGGAGTCTGCGGTACTTTAATCAATTGCAAAGCTTTGCAACAGTCCCGAAAATATGGAATCTTCTCATGCGAAGTTTGTCGAAAATTTATTTCAAAAACTATAAAGAAATTGGCATCTGCCGGGGGCAGTCCACAGTCAAGCAATATGCTGCAATGTAACAAGGGTGATGGTAAGTAATTTTTTAGTTTTCTTTGTACTCTAATTATAATCAAATCTTTTATCACACTAGGATCATGCGTGATATCTCCTCTTTTAAAGGGAAGTATTAAGAATTTTAAGAAAACTTATAAAGAACGGTGTCCAGCGTGTTGGTTAAAAAAGTGCATGAAAACATTTCATGTACCCTCTGGTTTTAAGAACCGTCTAAATGCGATAATACCGGCATCACTTAGAGATAGCGAAAATAGCATCACAGCATTAACATCATTCAGTATTAAGAAAGAGAATATGTCTGGAATTTTGACCACTTCAACAGGGTCTACAATTTCAACGTCTTCAACGGTAACATCAACATCAACAGCATTAGAATCTACAGTCTCTGTGACGACCAAATCTGCTACAACAAGCAATCTATTCTCCAGTCCACCAAGTAAATTAATCAATTGGACTGCAGA
Source organism: Machimus atricapillus (assembly GCA_933228815.1). Classification (NCBI taxonomy): domain Eukaryota; kingdom Metazoa; phylum Arthropoda; class Insecta; order Diptera; family Asilidae; genus Machimus; species Machimus atricapillus. Next base: position 15,025,768 of record OW121785.1, read on the forward strand.
TACTTTCGGTGAAAGTAGCACTGAAAAAACGTTACCCCTGTCCAATCCTCTGGCTGAAAATAATACAACCTTTGGTGCAGCTCCTCTTATAAAGCCCACTATTCTCGAGAAATCAGTGTTTATATTAAATACGAATTTAAATTCAAGCGAAAGCGATAGTGTGGCGAAAAGCAAATCATTTGAAATTGGAAAAGGCTCGAATGATGTTGCTGAGACTCCTGAAGAGAATCTCAACGGGAACTCGAATGGTACCAATAAGATAAAATTGAGGCGAAAAGAAAAAGATAATCCGGTACAAACGCCTCAACCGCCTGCACCTTGTGAGCCACCAAAACGACAACGAATTGATCTTAAAGGGCCTCGTGTTAAGCATGTTTGTAGAAGTGCTTCAATTGTTTTAGGACAACCCATAGCAACATTTCCGAATGAATCTTCCCCGGCTTTGGATAGTATGGACACTCCTCCAAGGCCAGAATCTCCAAACAATGCTGAAGTCGAACTTCCTGATGAAATTTTAACAGAGCAATCTGCTATTAATTGCTCAACATGCACTCAGCAAAATCCTTCAGAACAGGAGCTAGCTCTAAGTCCACCGGCAACACCAATTGAAGATTCACGTCTCGATGACGATGGTATCGAAGAGACAAGGGATAAAATTGATGGCGACTCAACAAATAGCAACAGCAGCTCGAATAGCATATCCAGTATTGATAAGGAGAATAGAAAGTTAGAGGATGTATTGCCCAAACCCTTGACGAGAAAAATAACCAGGCCACCTTTAATATCGAGCAATAGTTCGATAACGAGCTTCTCAAATCCGCGCAATCTCAATTCATTTTCCAAAAAACTGGCAATGCCCCCAATTACACCGCAAAAGACCAATGTACCTCCAAAAATATCAATAGACTTCTGGGAGAACTACGATCCCGCGGAGGTTAGCCAAACTGGATTTGGAATTATAGTAACAGAAGTTGTCCCTATGCGGGCACTTTGTTTCCTCTGCGGTAGCACAGGACTTGATTCCTTAATTTTTTGCGCATGCTGCTGTGAGCCCTATCACTCGTATTGCGTGGAAGATGAGTACAATTTAAAGCATTCCTCCCTCGACGACACCATGACCAGCCTCTTAGATTCTTCAATAAATCCAGTAGAGAATGTGAACATAATAACGAATCGTTTAAATTGGCTGTGTCCTCGTTGCACTGTCTGTTATACTTGCAACATGTCGTCAGGATCTAAAGTGAAATGCCAGAAATGCCAGAAAAACTACCATCCAACTTGCCTCGGCACAAGCAAACGTCTACTTGGGGCAGACCGACCTTTAATTTGTGCCAATTGTCTAAAATGTAAAAGTTGCAGCACTACAAAAGTAACGAAATTTGTTGGTAATCTTCCGATGTGCTCTCAATGCTTCAAGCTAAGAAAGAAGGGAAACTTTTGTCCACTTTGTCAGAAGTGTTACGAGGATAACGATTTCGATCTCAAAATGATGGAGTGCGGCGATTGCCAGCGATGGGTGCACGCTAAATGCGAAGGATTATCCGACGAACAGTACAACCTTCTTAGTACGTTGCCAGAAAATATTGAATTTATTTGCAAGAAATGCTCTAAAGCGAACAACCAATCCAATATGTGGCGCGATGCTGTAGCAGCTGAATTTAAATCGGGCTTGCTTAGTGTAGTTAAACTACTTAGTAAAAGTAGGCAGGCCTGTGCTCTTTTAAAACTGAGTCCGAGAAAGAAATCAGGACAGAATTGTATCTGCCATCATCAACAGATTTCAACAGCAAGAAGTCTTCAATTCAAAAAATTTGATGGTAAGCAATATATAAATTTTTTATACTAAAATACATATTTTTAATTATATTTCAATTATATTTTATATTATATTTCAAACTGAATTCAAATTCATAATGATTAGTTAGTAAACATGCTTAAATTATTAACCGCTGCGTCTTTAAATTGTCTGATCTTTTTAAAACCCTTATAATATCGTCGTGCTCGACCATCACTCGGTTATAGTGTTAAAGTTCTTAAAATTCTATGTAGGTACATACAATTTTCTTATTAGCCATAGAATGAATTATATTAAATTATATTATAATTTTACATTGGAAAAATTTTTTCCAAATGTTCTACTCTACTTTATAATTTATGTAATATCCATTTTGTTTTGATCCCCTCAGGTAATGATTGCAGCCTCTCCAACGATAGTAAGATGGTAACAGACGAAGAATCTCAGAATAGCGAAGATATCTCCATGGAAGACGTCTACGAGTTCAAAGAACATTTAGCAGTCTCGAAATGCTTTTGTGGTGCAAATCAGAAGCAACTATCAGCCGTAACGGTCCCCAATCTTGTGGACATTAAGCGTAAGATAAGCACTGGTGACTATGTGTCCTTAGCGGAATTCAACTATGACATGAACAATGTGATATCGGCTTCCAATTGTGATGAATTAATGATAGCCTACAAGGAGATTTTGAGTGAAGCATTTCCCTGGTTCCAAAATGAAACGAAAGCGTGCACCGATGCACTTGAAGAAGATATGTTTGATTCATGCACGTTCACGCAAAGTGACGAGGGAATAGAGTGCGATCAACAGGTTCCAGTAATTGATCTTCCAGAAGATATTGAAGATTGTTTATACTCTCCGTCCAAGAAGGATGACACAAGAATATGTATGTTTTGCAAAGGTATAGGGGAAGGAGAGTCCAACAAGGAGTCTCGATTACTTTACTGTGGACAAAATTTATGGGTGCACATTAATTGTGCTATGTGGTCCGCTGAAGTATTTGAGGAAATTGATGGATCTCTGCAAAATGTTCATAGTGCCATTGCCAGGGGGCGGCTAATTAAATGTTCTGTTTGCGGAAATCGTGGTGCAACTGTTGGTTGCAATGTAAAGAGTTGCGGCGAACACTATCACTATCCATGTGCTAGAAAAACAGATTGCGCATTTATGACCGACAAGACCGTTTACTGCACAGAACATTTGAGTGAAGCTCGCAGGAAGCAAGTATCTATTGAAAGAAATTTCGAAGTACTTAGACCTGTGTATGTCGAATTAGATAGAAAGAAGAAAAAATTGGTTGAACCTTCTCAAGTTAAATTCTTTATTGGATCTCTTGAAGTGAAAAAAATTGGAAGAATCTTTACTAAGCTCTCAGATACTAATGAGGCTATAGTTCCGGTAGACTTTCTCTGCACAAGACTTTATTGGTCAACGAAAGAACCTTGGAAAATAGTCGAATACACAGTCCGAACTTCTGTGCAAAATAATATTGTATCATTTTGTAATGACTCTGGGAGAAATTTTACAGTTGACCATTCGAATAGTGTCAACAAAGTGCAGCTAGGTTTGGCTCAAATAGCTCGATGGCACAATAGTCTTCTTCTGGGAGATGAGAATGAAGGAGGATTTTTTCGACAAGAGCGTTCAGTTAAACAACTTCTTGAGGCAGTGGGACAAAATCTGAGTACAGAAGAAGGTACAGAAGAAGAGCCACAAAATAACGCTGACCTCCTTCCTCCTGAAATAAAAGATGCTATTTTTGAAGATCTTCCTCACGAAATACTCGACGGTATTTCCATGTTAGATATTTTTCCAAAACTTATGATCTATGAGGACATGATTGCCATAGATTCGAAGGCAGAAGGATATTACGCAAACGAGTATACGAAAGACGGTGCAATATCTGACGAAGACGCCAATGATGTTCCACCTCAAAAAGATCTTGAACTAAGCAATGGCTGGTCAATTAGTTCTGGTATAAGTCATGTTGAAGATGCGATGCTATCAGCAGTGCGACCACTTGGGGCTAGCCGTGAAATTAAAAGGAGCAAATCCGAAGTCTTTCAGAGGGGGATCGGAAACAATCGTAGTCAGCAAAGATCATCCAGTTTAACGTGGAGCAGTCGACTTGAGAATTCCTCAGCTGCGGCTGTGAAACGCAGAAAGATTTCGAAAGGTCTGCAAGACATTCGGCTTCCGGAAGGAGTACTTCTATCGATAGGTCGACGAAAAGAAGAGTTTCCCACAGGATTAGAACGGCGAAGACCTTCTCAGAATGAAGATTGTCGAACAAAACCATTTACATGGAGTGCAGCAAAAAAATATTCGCAAAATGATGCACAAGATAATTCAAGAATTTGCAGGGAAGCAACTGAATCGTTGAAAATATCACAATTGGATGGTATGGACGATTTGACAAATGAAAGTGATTTTGCGGAATTTGGACAATCACAACAAGTCTATGATCCAACTTCTACTGAATCTCCTGTTAAATGTGATCGTTGCAATTGCACGTATCGAACGCATGACTCTTTCCAAAGGCATTTGGCGACATGTGAACCCCTTTCGACAAGTGAGAGTGAATCTGAGGCAGCACCAAGATCTCCAGATATGCAAAGTCCTCTCACGCAAGTACCCCAACAAAACTTGTCACTAATGCAAAATTTCAATCAGACTGGTTTGCCCATAACAAGTATGTCGAATGGTCAGATTATGAGTACAACAGGTGGAGGAGTTCAAACGTTTGGCCAGACTGCGACAAACGTACCCACTATACAAAATGTTCAAATCCAAAATGGTATTCCGATCACCCAAATAAACCAGGGAATTTCAAACATTTTTCTGACCACTACTCAAAATAGTACGCAGCATCAAACAACACACCAAACAATTGCTCCAACAGTCCAGCAACAGCAATTCATTCCTACTATGCAGAACTTGAGTCAAACGATGAATAGCATAAATCAGTTTACGACAGTTTCTAATCCGACGGTATCTTCTACGTCGCAAACGATATCAATTACAACCAATGGCATCCAACAATCTCAACAGCCGCAAATTCTGACAATGTCGACCGCCAATGGAAATCAACAAGTCTTAACGATTGGACCTCAGCAAGCTGCAACTCTTTTGAGTTCACAACAAAATCGTGCTCATCAGAATCAAACGAATATTTACCAGAAACCTCAGATTATTCGAACTCAGCCTGATAAAGTTCAGCCCAAAGTGCGGCAGCTTACAAAAATGCAACAATCTCCGAGCAAAAATAAATTAAAGTTAGCTAACACCGCTAAACCGATTCAAATGAAGAAAACTATGGGAAACATGCAACAGAAACAGCCGGATGGATCGAGCACCCCGCAACCAATTCAAATAATGAATCAGGGCATTCCAACAATTATGAGAAATCAAACTGATGGAAATCAGGGTTTAGTACTTCAACAGAACGCTAACTCCCAGCCAATAATTGTCCAGCAGGTCGGGAATAATCCCAACAATTTGGTGTCATATGTTACGTCTGCAGATGGCCACAATTCGATGCAATACGTGGCCATGCCTGCGTCTAACGACTTCAAGCAACCCCAAACACCTTTCCTTACAACGAGTCCCCTGGTTCAAGGGACTTTCCTACAGACAGACTCCAGTGGGAATCTTGTTCTAACGAATGCCTCTTCGGGACTACAAATGCTATCAGCAGGACCTTTGCAAATTGCTCAGCCCACCCAGCCACAAGTGATTGGGACCCTCATACAGCCCCAAACAGCGGCTATTCAGTGCGGGGTGATGTCAGCGGAACAAATGGTTTTGGGCTCTACACCTACACTCGAGATGGTCGCTAATCCAACTATGCTGCTTACAAGCCAACCTGTTTACTATGGATTGGAGACAATTGTTCAGAACACTGTTATGTCTTCCCAACAATTTGTTTCAACAGCTATGCAGGGAGTTCTTAGTCAAAATGCCAGTTTTTCTGCTACAACAACGCAGGTAAGCTAATTTTGTTTAAGTTTTTAAACATGTAGTAAAAATGTACATTAAAATGTGTTTAACATTTATCTACGAGAGGATAAACAAATCCTGGGTTATAAAATGAAGAAATTGTTGAACAAAATCGATTATACATATGTAGGTAATTTTAACTCGATACACAAAACAAATTTCACCAATTTGCTTGGTGCTACTACGGATGAGTGAGCCGGTGCATTGTCGTGAAGGAAGAACATGTTTTTCTTTATTAAATACGGCCGTTTACTCTTCAATTTTACGTCGACTATAGTATGGTACATACAATTCCGTAATTGTCCTTTTCTTTTCTAAATAGTCAATGAGAGAAGTATTTGCGAAATTCTTGTAATAAATACAAAACAAATTTTCCGATACCAAAGGCAACGTTACAATATTTTCAACTACATATTCCGAACTTTTTGGTTTCTGTTTTTGAAAGTTCATACATATAGTTTTGAAAAAATTTTTAAGGATGATTATACTCAGTCAAGAAACCAGAAAACAACGTATTTATTAAATTTTTGGATCATTTAAAACACACAAAAAAACATGAAAGGGATTATTTTTAAATATCTTGTACATATATTACTTTCTGATGGCAGATTTTTCAAGGATGTCGATTTGAAACCAATTAGCAGACACAAGTAAAGAATATGATTTTTAAAGATTTTTATAAAATTTGTTGTCGAAAAGGAAAAGCAAAGGTATCTACATACATAGATCTATATATAAATATATCTTTTAGACATATTTTATCAATTTATGAATTTTTAGCTTTATTTACACCATTTCACCCCTATGGGGTTGATTTCGATAAATCGCGAATATTTTCCAATTCACCTCAGCTTTGTTATATCAATGTTGCACTGTATTTTATATTTTCTACATTGCCACCTTCTAAGTGTGTGCAGCCCTTTAGTAGGCCGCCTAATTCAGATGTCATCAGGTTGGCTATTTTTTTCATTTTCTGTGTCCATTTTCATAGATCACACTAAACATTGCAAGTATGTGGCAAACATATCCCTTAAATTCTTTTTCTAACGCAATTCGGCTTCCAATACCTATAATTTTGAAACGTAAGCAACGAAAAACCCATGGAAAACGTATTGGTGGGGCACAAATTTCAGTATGTAAAAAACGTAAAACGCTCATCCTTGCAAATTCGCCTCCTGGACCCCCACGACAATCGTTGGATCAATTAGTGCACCGCACTACAGCAACATACTCCAGAGAAAGCGATTCTGACAACGAATGTGAAAATAGCGACGATGAATATAAGGATTCAATAGAAAATGTACCCAGTACTAAGAGGTGTCGCAGAGCCATCCCAACCGACATTCCAGCGAAGGCGTTTCGTTTATATCAAAGCTCCAAAAAGGATGAATTGCATGTACAGTGCTGTCTAAAATTATAGGACCAAGCTTTAATTTTGCATATATGGTGTATTCCCAAGCCCATAACTTGTTGGTAAGGAGAAGAGAGATGGTGACAACTGGTATATATGAAATCGTTGTGTGTCCTTAATTATTTCATAAATTTTTTTTAAAATTCATGTACTAATTTTAACAAAAATCGTAAAAAACTCAATACAATAGTGTTTAAAATTATAGGACCACTTAATATGATGTCTTTGGCCTTTATATACAGGGTGTTTTGCTAAGGTCTGAACAGGGGTATGCCAATCGATTCTAAATGGTCTCCTGATCAACGTTTCTTCGGACACCCCACCCCTTTAAAATCGGTCCTTCCCCCCCAAAATCGCGATTGAAAATTTGGAGGGGGTCAACCTAGAAAATGTTTCATAAGTTCTTTCAAAGATATCCTAGAATACTGGTTGATAATGCATTAGAAAGCTGAGCCTTCAAGCTTTCCAACGATACCACCCGCGACCCAATCAGTACACAAACAAGCGGGGGAGACCCCGTCAAATTTCGAAAATGGCAATTTCAAAGCCCAAAATTTGACCTTGACCCTTCATTCTGTCGATTATTTATATGGGAAGATCGAAACTTTTCCTGAGAAAAAGCTTCCCTGTCATATGGCCTTTCTCGAGAAAAAAACCGTACTGGAATCCGACGTCGCGTTCCGAAGTTATTCGTGTTACAATAATTGATAGAACAACAAAACCCACTATCCGCAATGAAGTCCAATTGGAAAGTGTCACATCGAGCATCTGCTCCGTAGGGCTGAACCATCGAACACGAATAACTTTGGAACGCGCTGTCGGATTCCAGTGCGGTTTTTTTCTTGAGAAAGGCCATATGACAGGGAAGCTTTTTCTCAAGAAAAGTTTCGATCTTCCCATATAAATAATCGACAGAATGAAGGGTCAAGGTCAAATTTTGGGCTTTGAAATTGCCATTTTCGAAATTTGACGGGGTCTCCCCCGCTTGTTTGTGTACTGATTGGGTCGCGGGTGGTATCGTTGGAAAGCTTGAAGGCTCAGCTTTCTAATGCATTATCAACCAGTATTCTAGGATATCTTTGAAAGAACTTATGAAGCATTTTCTAGGTTGACCCCCTCCAAATTGTCAATCGCGATTTTGGGGGGGAAGGACCGATTTTAAGGGGGTGGGGTGTCCGAAGAAACGTTGATCAGGAGACCATTTAGAATCGATTGGCATACCCCTGTTCAGACCTTAGCAAAACACCCTGTATATAAAGGCCAAAGACATCATATTAAGTGGTCCTATAATTTTAAACACTATTGTATTGAGTTTTTTACGATTTTTGTTAAAATTAGTACATGAATTTTAAAAAAAAATTTATGAAATAATAAAGGATACACAACGATTTCATATATACCAGTTGTCACCATCCCTCTTCTCCTTGCCAACAAGTTATGGGCTTGGCAATAGACCATATATGCAAAATTAAAGCTTGGTCCTATAATTTTAGACAGCACTGTATATCGTTCTTGGAAGAAGCTGCATAAAGCTCGAAAATTAGTGTACTTTTGGCAGGCGCTTGGTAATGACTCCGTAAGCATTGATCCAATGGAAAATTTTATACAAGAATACGCAAAGTCGAAATCTAAAAGCATTTGCGACGTATATAGCAATGGAGTTCAATTATGGAGCACATTAGATTATAAACAGAAATTGCCTTTCATTTTGGAGTCATTAATAGCTAAAGCGGCTGAATGTCCTGAAATCTTTGATGACTGCAACTTGAAGAATTTTTTCAACTTTCACCGGAAGAAGGCTGGTCGAAGATAGCTCTTGGTCGTACTTAATTCAAAATTCAAAAGTCTGAGTTAGAATAGGATAACTCATTAAATATAATTTATATTTATGAAGTATTTAAATGATTATATGTATTTATACGCATTTTCTTATATATTGCATTTAGCATTAAATTAACAACCAAATACAATTATATAGTCAAATATTTTTCTGGAATTTTTTCTTTAAGTGAATTTTACAGTGCAAAATATACTCCAAATTATTATAAAAAACATAATTCAGAAATGCGAATTAAATGACAATTGGCATGTTATTTACAAGTCCTATACGGTAGTTGTAAAAGGGCTCCTTCATAAATGCACGTTGCATACAGTTGTAAGTTAAACTTACAATTATGTAGATTAAATTACTCCAAACGTATTGCGCATATTATTGTGCATGCAGGAATAAATGCTTTCAACAAATTTTTTAATGGTTAAATAATCATTTATTTTGTTATACTAGCTTTTGCCCGCGGCTTTGCACGCACAGAAAACCTTTATAATTTCCTCGGTATCTAGATTTATGGCATTTTGATGCAGTTTTTATGAATTTTTTTGTCAAAAAGCAAAAGCAACGGTATCTAATATATAAATAAATCATTTAGTCATATTTTATCAATGTGTGAATTGTTAGGTTTATTTACCCCATTTCACCCTCTAAGCCTAAGGGGTTGATTTTCGAAAAATCGCGCGATATGTATTTGCTTATTTACTTTGCGGAGTACTGCTACGAAGTTTCGAATCGAAATGTCTATTTAATATTTGTTCTTCATACAAACTTTGAACCCCCATTTGACCCCTTTAGGGGTTGAATTTCGAAATATCCTGTCTTATCCCTTGTATACATCATAAAGGGAAGCTCTGTACAAAATTTCAGTTTTATAGGTCGCAAGGGTTTGGGCTGGGCGTTGATAGTGATCAATAAGTCAGGACTTTTATTTTTCAGATTCTAACTTTTGATGCTGGCATATTCATTCAATGATAGTTTCTAGAATATCTTGATCATAATTTTGCGAACGTAGCATTTATGTATGATTTTATTTTAAAAATACTAGCAATGTACATACAAACATTGTAATATACCTAATTTGATTTTAATGCGATGATTTCACATGAATTGACCCGTAATAAAATATATTTCATCATTTTAAGGATGATTTTTAGATAATAAATCGGGGTTTGCATTCCCCGTTGTGTTTTGAAATTACAATAAATCGTTTATAAATTAATGCACTAAAGTAAATTGTATATTTTTGTTTTTAAGGTGTTTCAGGCAAGTAAAATCGAGCCAATCATGGAGGTACCAACAGGATACGTAGTACTAAATAATGTTGATGGAACCATAATGCAGCAGCCGACAACACAAACGAATATAATATCAACAAACGTTCTGCAGCAGCCGACAATTCAGCAAATCCACACTCAAACGGTCCAACCGCAGCAAATAAACGCGCAACAAATTCAGCCCCTATACAACATTCAACAGCAACAGCAGCAGCAGCAGCATCATCATCAGCAACATCAAAACCATGCTCAGGCGGCAGTTATCCAACAGCAGCAGCAGGCAATGGCTGCGGCGGCACAGCAAAACACAGCCACAATTCAAGCCCATCACATTCAACCTCAGTTGCGAGCTGTTTCCCCAGCTAAACCAACAGCAAAATCATCCCCCATTGTGGTCACAAAAATTCAGCCGCAAATAATAAACAAAGTGGTACCGAACATATCTGTTGCAAATACGGGACCTAATCAGACCCAAATTATTCAGGAACAACAAAAATCAGCGTCGTCTCCCATAATACTTTCGAAAAGCATGTCAATTACGCCGGCTGTGGAAACAGGCCCAATAATTGTGCAAACAACCGCAACAGGTGTGAACAATGTGATGACTGCCGGTTCTGTACAGAAGATGGTTAAATCCACCCCAATGAATATTTCGCACCAACATCCGCTTAAGCCGAAAACGAGCCTACAAAATTCGAGCCCCTCACTGATGCCGATTCAGCCAGTCCAACGTAAAATGAATATGATACGGCCGCTAAACAAAGTGACATCGTCCTCCACATCCTCAACTGTTACAATTAAGCCGAAAGTTTTAACGAAGCCCGTTTCAGCGAAGTCATCGCCTGCTGGTAAAGGCGTAACTCAATCACCCCCATTGATTGCTCCAAAACCGCAACAAATTCCGAATGCTGTGAATAATCAGAAAATGCAACAGCAGCATCAGCAAATAATTGCAAGAGGAGGAGCTGGGGGCATTGGGCAAGTAATTAATGAGCAACAATTGCTTGAGGCTAGAAAAACTTTGCAAGCTCAACTCGCCCAGGCCGATTCGACCGCAGATATTTCGGAACAAAACGGCATGATTCTTAATGGTACACTCATATCGCAAACGATTTCTGCCATCGAGGATGATGCAAGTATTCTATCAAATAATTTAATGACGAATAATGGAGCTCAAATATCTGAAATTAATTCAACTGGATGCAACATGTATCAACAGCAGACCAACCTTCAGTACACGTTGGCCTCCACAAATCAAACCCAAACGATAAATCTTCCGACATCATCTTCGAGCATCCAGTTGCCATCAGCTCCATTTGTGTCTCCCTATGGTACCAATATACCAACAAACATTGTTAACCCAATTCAACAGGTGACGAGCAACACCCAGAACAACATCATTTCGCGGCCTACAAATCGCGTTCTTCCAATGCAGACTATTCAACAGAAAATCCTTTCACCACCAACACCACCAGAGCCCAAAATGAGCATTACCAAGTCTACGGATAAAGAGATGGAACAAGATAAAATATTAAAGGAGACTATTTCGTCTTCCATAACCGCAACTACACCTCAATTCGAGCTGGTGCAAAAAGCCAACATGGGAAATATCCATCAACAACAGCAATCGCAGCAGTTGTTAATTTCATCCTCAAATGTATCCCAAAATTCTATAATGCACCGTCACCACAATGATGAAAATGAAAAAATGATTTCGATAGAAGTTCGATTAGATAACAATGTAATGGACATTGATCCCGAAAAGAACGGAAGTCTTAAAATCATGTTGAACGATGGCCATTCAGAGGAAGATAATGAATTTGATATGAAGACAGATTCTGATGGTATACCAGATCACGATGACCTGTCCGAAAGTACAACTCCAGAAGTTAAAGAGAAAATCTGTGAAATTCTTGAAAATTTAGAGAATGAAGACTGCAATAAAAGTCCTCTACTGGACGAGAATTATGTCCCAAGCGATTCAATGTTGGATGAGAAGGCCGACGAAGATCTTCTTGAGGAGCAAAAAGAAAATGTTGACCCCTTACCGCATGAATCGGTAGATAATTGTAAAGTTGATTCAATATCTCCAATGAAATCATCAGATTTTATGGGGATCAGTAGCAATCAACAGCAGAATCAGCAGCAGCAGCATCAATTCCAAAAACCTTCTGGACCACGATTACTTTATGAAATTCAGAGCGAAGATGGGTTCACATACAAGTCTACCTCAATCACTGAAATTTGGGAAAAAGTTTTCGAGGCTGTTCAAGTGGCTAGAAAAGCGCACGGATTATCACCGCTCCCTGAGGGCCCCTTGACGGATATGTGCGGAGTACAAATGTTGGGGCTAAAAACGAACGCCCTACGGTATTTGATTGAGCAGCTCCCTGGGGTCGAGAGATGTTCCAAATACATCCCGAAGTACCACAAACGGGAGACACCTCTGTCCACCGAGTACGCTTCAGATCAGGAGGATCTTAAAGAAAATAATTACGGAGCTGCGCGCTGTGAGCCATTCATGAAACGTTCGGATTACGACATGTTCAGTTGGCTGGCGTCCAGACACCGGAAACAGCCGATCCATGTCGTTGTACAACCACCGGAAAATGAACTTGTGCCGAGGTGAGGTTTGAGAAGGATTTCTTCGGTGCAAGGAAATTAATGGTTTCATTTCTTTTTTTTTAATTTTCAGACGTGGCACGGGAAGCAATCTTCCAATGGCTATGAAATATCGAACTCTCAAGGAGACATACAAAGATTACGTTGGGGTTTTCCGCTCACATATTCATGGAAGAGGGCTTTATTGTACAAAGGATATTGAAGCCGGTAAGTTATTATCGTATTTTAGAGAAAATTGATTTTTGTGTTCTTTTATTATTTTGTTCTTCAAAAGGTTTTCCGAATAAACCTATGTACACCTTAATGCGGTTATAAGTAGTAGAAATTCTAGAAAAATTGTATAAAGAAGCAGAGTTCAACATTATTACAAATCGCAAATGGTCAAGGGATTTAAAAATGTGTAGACTTTTTTATGCCTGTAGTTTTAAGTCTACTATCAAATTTTGAAAATTTTAGAATTTCCAGTATAATGAGTTTTGAGACTACTAAATATGAGATGTCTAAATGTGTGGCAACATCACCTAAATATTATGTTTATCATTCTCTCGATAATTATATTTTGTTCGCACGGAGTTTGTTTATTCTATTTATTGTTTACTTTATATTTCGCTATCAGGAGAAATGGTCATCGAATATGCTGGGGAGTTGATACGATCAACACTAACCGACAAAAGAGAACGATATTATGACAGTAAAGGAATTGGCTGTTATATGTTCAAAATTGACGATAATTTGGTTGTAGACGCAACCATGCGAGGAAATGCTGCGCGTTTTATAAATCATTCATGTGAAGTAAGTTTACATAATGATATATTTTTTACTTAAACATTGTTATAATATAATTTTTTCCACAGCCAAATTGCTACTCGAAGGTCGTAGACATTCTCGGCCATAAGCACATCATAATATTCGCCCTTCGACGTATCGTCCAAGGCGAGGAACTCACCTATGACTACAAATTTCCATTTGAGGACGTCAAAATTCCATGCTCATGCGGCTCTAAGAAATGCCGAAAATATCTAAATTGAAAAGGACAGTAACAAAACGGGAGGAACAAATTGATTTTACTTTGGACGTCGAAACATTTGTTTTAGCAGTATTTATTAGATTTTATGGTTTTTATTATCACTACTATCATTATTGATATTTTCTATCCTAATTTATATTTAGCTACTGTAAGTAAGGAGGACGGATGTAATTGTAAATAAGGTAAACGATTAGTTTAGCGATATGAAAGAGAGAAGGTGTTAAGCCTTTTTTAGTTGTTATAGTGGCTGAAATGAAACAGTTAATATTTAGAATGTTAAGGAAAACAAACAAAACGAAGATGATGGTGTACATTTCCTTAGTAACAAAATGATAGGTAAGTTAAATCACGAAATTGCGCTTGTAACTAAATGAAAATGCAACAAGATGATTTTTCATGTGTATATTGTAGAACGTCTTTCTAATTATAATTATTATTGGTATATTCAACACTTTTTGGGTGTTTACAAGAACAGATAGGCGAAAGCAAAATTGTTTTTATTTTGAAACAGTTTTCAAATAATCAACAGAAGCAAACAGAAGTTTTTTCTTCAGGAAGATTAGGGGAGAAATCAAGTAAGGAAACAAAAATGTCCAGATGTAAAATATTTTGTTTTTTATTAACGCATTTTTAAATTATTTATAAGTTCTTGCCGCTACCGCAAGTTTTTATACATATTATTGCTATTATTATGGATCGATTAACTGCTACTGTAGCTTTTTACAATATTTAAGGACTTGTGCACGTCGTTTAGCACTGTTTTAATATTTCTCTGTTTTTATTTGCTCTTATTAATTTTATTAATCGCTAAGAGAACCTGAGAAGAATCACAATTAAAATCTATTAAATTGAGTAGTTCAGACAAATCAAATGTTTTCTATTTAAAGTTCGTTCTTTCAAATACAGGAAAAGAAAACAAAATAATTAAAGTAATCTACAGGCCTTTATTGCTTTCTAAACTCTTAGATGCTCATTAAACAAACCACGTTTTATTCACTTAAATAATTTAATTTACTCTAATTAATTATACAATTTCTGGATGGATGAACTTAGGCTTGTTCAACCCTACGATGGTAAAATTATTTTAAAATTAAAAATTACAACTTTTACTGAGTCTTTAGCTTGATACTCATATTTTACTTGGAAATCCTTTAAAGCTCCTAAATTCTATCCATTTTCTTCAGAAAACACAAGCTGATTTTATGTTTTAGTTTTACATGTAGAAGGTTTGAATCGAAAGTAATAGCTAAAGTATATACAAAGGACTCCACCACAACAAAATTGAGCAAAATCCTATATATGCATGTACCAGAAAATTCCGACTAATCTTCGAAACGGCTGAATCGAATTCTATGAAACTTTACAGACATGAAGAGAAGGTTATCAGAAGTGACATAGACTAATTTTTTTAGTTGTTTACTATTGTTAAAATTTACGAAACTGTGAACGCCCATGTTTATCGAGTCACTCAAAAAGCACTTATCCGATTAAGATGAAATTCTATGGGCATATTGCGCACAACATCCTAAGTCACATAGGCTATGCATCGGAATTAATAAGTGTGGGGGAGGGGGGGCGAGAGAGAGGGTGGAAATGCAATTGAGAAGAAAATCTATGGGCATGTTGCGCTTAACAGGCAACATTCCTTGATATTGATTTTTTAATTCCATTTTTAATAAATAATAAGAATTATCATCCTGTGTAATGAAGTATAGAGTTATAATTTCACATAAAGTAGTGTTAAAAAGAATTGGATAGAACTCTAGAATGTCAACCTAGACAGACATCTGCTGTTACTTATTTATGGAGCTTACACAGCACACTTTCTTCCGATTCCTAGAAGCTTCCCCATATCACTTCGGCGGATTTTGGTGGCTGTGATTGCATATACTCATCACTCAGTCTTTCAATCTTAACTCCCTTAATCGGTCTTTTTAACTGGACGACGAGCACGTAGTCCTTTCTTTCACAGCCTTTTTCTAACTAAACTTGAAGAAATATTAGTTTAACTTGCCGTAAAAAAAATCATTTCTTAAGTCCGTCGAAGATTGAAACAATTTCTTAGAGTTTACTTTTTAAAAATGGATCTTCAGCTCCCGTCGTTTTCCGTTTTTCCGTCCAGTTGTTTCGGTTTCATGGTATTTTTGTAAAACTAATACTACTACTTTACAACATCCGAGATTCTGAGCGATTTTTTATAGGTTCGAATAAACGTCTTGAATCAATTTAAAGTAAAAGGGTGAGGTAATAAGCAAGACCCCATAAAAATGTTTTGTCTAAAATTTTTTTCAGACTACTGTATATGTATATTCTACTAAAATAGGCAATAAATTGAAAATGTATTGCATACTCAGAAATTAATTTCAATTACTACTCGTTTTCATTGCTAATTCCCGTGGAATATATGAGAAATTATAACCCACGATTTCATTAATTAGAATGATAATTAAATTGACAATTCACATTACGAATTTAAATATAAAAGCTATAGTATAAATACAAATAGATAAAACTCTACTGATGGGTCGATTTTGCTAAATTTGGTGGTAATGATTTAGGGTGAACTGAAAGTCGTTACAGTGCGCAAAATTAAATATTAAATATTTTGGATTCACTCTTCTTCTTAATCATCGACTAGTGTAGCTAATTATGTAAAGAATGTTTTATAAACTAATAATTTCAAATAATTTCTCTTGTTACAGCCCGGTTTAAAATAAACCCAAGCTAAAATTGCACCATACTTATGTGGCTTAAGCTTTGCCGATACCAAACCAAGCTCCATGTCTAGCTCATGTTGGTTCAAATTGTTCTTAATCCTGGTTTAAATCTAGCTTTAAGCTGATTCAGGACCTTTGTGTGTACAATGTTAAGAGCTTTTTAACGCAAAGGATAGAATACTTTAGATCCATTGCGAATAATGACGAGCTAAAAACTTGATGAAATTTGCATTAAAATATTTGCAAAGAGGAGTCATTAATTCTGTATATTTTACATTTTATAAGACTTTTAAATATCAATATCAACGTAAATTGTTTTATTTATTTACAAATTATTAATTGATTTTATTAGCAGTTTTCTGCGCTATCTCTACTATTTTTTTTTCTATGTTCAGACTTTTCGAGTAAGGTGCTAATTTTTTTTGTATGTCCTTGAAGGTTTAAAACATGAAGAAACTCTTTCAGAAAAATGTTTGTTATATAAAATACGTATTTAAGTGAATAAAACATGTTGATCCATAAAACTTTGTAACCAAGGTGAAAGCGCAGACAAAAGCCCAGTTATTATAATACTAATAAGGATAGACAATGCTTTTAAACAAAAGAGAAAAATAATAAGTTAAAGTTTGTGTTATTTAATTGAAACGGGAGCAAATCCAACCAGGTAGTTAAAAGAAAAGGTGAAATATTAATCCAAACACACACCAAGTCACAGCTTATATTCATCACACACGTCTTGAACAAAGGAATTCACAGAAACCATATTTATCCAGACGCAAGTAAATAGTTTGTAATACTTTTAAACGTATCTACTTAGTTACAAATAGATTAAAACAAGAGAAAACACAATTAAACCATTAAACAAAAAATAAAGAATCAAAATATCCGCAGAATTCAGCTGAAGTATTCTTAGTGTTGTCCCCCCAGTCTTAAAACTCTCACACGGTTTTCTTGGAAATTCTCACACTATACACGACACAAGTGTTTTTTAAAACTGATGCTTTTGTAAGAGTTATAATTTTCGAAATTTTATATAAAATGTCCTTGTTGAAAACTTTTCTTTTCTGTAAAAATAATTTTAACAAAGGCCTTTTAAGATACAAAGCACTCCCAAAACAAAACAAAAAAAAAAAAACAAAAAAAAAGCGATCGACGAATAAGACGGAGCAAAGGAAATCTTGCCATTTCTTGAGGAGAAGGAGAAACTGATAACATAATTTGGCTGTCAAAGGATTGCGCAGGCTAAAAATATGAAATGAATGTGATAAAAGTTAAAATAAGTAAACAAACAAATATTTAAATACAAAATGTTTAATATATTTAAAGCAAAAACAAAAACAAAAAAAAACGAAGAGGAAACACCCTTTTGGCGCTCCTTGATTTCTTAGTTTTTGTGAATATTCACACAGTAAAAATTATGTTTCGTTTTTGCAAATAAAAATTAAATTAAAAAAAAAAAGGAAAAAAAAAACAAGTAACAAAACGGCCACCACAATGACCAGAAATTTTACTCGATAAGCGAAACCCCAACTATACACACTCGCCCAGAAACTCACAAAAACCTACCTAGGCAGCCTCAAGGCGACTTTCTAGACCTTGATGCGAATTGAATCCTTACTTTTATCCACGCAGCTCTCCTGGCCAAATTTCAGCCCCGCTACCACCCCCCCACACCCAGAAAAGGGAGCTAGCCGGAAGCTGCTAGTCGCCTCGAACCCATTGCCCCGCGGTAGTTTTAGAAAAAAAAATTTTTGTTTTCGTATGCTAAGCGGAAATTCCTTGTTTCTATTTTCGTTTTATTTATTCTTTGTATTCTGGTGTAAGAACCTTTTAACATCTAAGAAATGTAAAAGATTTTTTCAAATTTTCTTTTCTACTTCATAATATATACAAATACAAATGGTTTAAAATATATCCTGATTGTTTCTTTAATTCCTCTACCTTGAAAACAAATTTTAACTACTGAAACTGGTCTATTGGTTAATATATGTACATTTGTAGAAAAACAAAATCGTACCGGTTGGTAAAGCTTAAAGTTATAATCACAGCTCAGAGACATGTTTTTAATAACAGAACAATAAAACAAGTATGTACTTAATTGCACATGTCATGTCCAGAAGTGGAGACAACTAAAATTTCATTCAACTATACTTATAAATAATTTGTTCCTTTCATATTTATTTTCATTACCGGAAGTTGTTAGGAATTGCGAACGCTTTCTCCAGAGCAATTTTTTTTTTCAGGTGTCTCACAAAGTTGTTAGTATTTTAGTATTTTATTATTTACTAGCTGACCTATACCCGGCGTAACCCGGACACAACTATCCCTATAATAAAACTAAACTTTAATAAAAGTATGTTACCGATTTAGAATTTGTCAAATGTCTCAGGAGGTTTAGTGTAGGTATATTAAACAATCGTGTATTCAAATGCAACGTTGTGTCAAAATTTCAAAGCAATCGGTGAAGAACTTTCGGGGAATACAAATCTATCATCTATCATATATGTAAGTATATAAAAATGAATGTCTGTTTGCCCATCTGTATTCCGATTGAAATGAAATCGAAAAGACCTTGTAAAACTATCTATTTTTCTTTTGAATTAAACTTTCGTATGAAACTCCTATCGTAAAATCATCTCAGTAAATTTTGATTTTAATTTTTTGCATTCGAAGTGTTATAATTTAATCGAAGTAGGTAATATGAAGTGTTTTGATTTATTATTAGCCATTTTCCTGTACCATCACAAATTTTTTTTTTTTTTAGAAACCGCGGGTATACGCAAAACAAATTACCAAAGTTTCATCACAATCAATAGAAAGATGGATTAAGATATATACATATATTTAAAACTATGAACGTATTTGCCACCGAAGTTCCGCTCAATAGAAGAAGTTTGACTTCGAAAATCAAAGGGATTTAACGTTTAATTTTGAACTAATGAGTGATTATTATAAATTTAATGGTTTCTATATAACTTCTGAAGAGAACAAAAAATATAAATTAAAAACTTAAAATTCGAAAAAGGGCTGTCAAGGGATTGCTATAAATGTGTAGGTATAATTCTTTTTATTTTCACAGGCATAATTTAAGGAAAACGTTTCAGATTTTAAACCAATAACTATTTAGCTCTTCAGAAGCATTAAATCAAAGATGATTTTGTTTTGCTGTTATGATTTGGTAAAATCCTGAACAAGTAGATCCATTCTTAGTTTTTACTAACTGTCACAATATTTATGCACAAGGGTTTTAAGAGATTTTGTAGCATTCAGCAACAACAATAACACATTACTCTGAATATTTTTAGAGCCACTTCAATTCTTTGGGAACCTTTAGTTTTTTGAATCATGCCTTTTTTAAATTGGTCAGAAGGGGAAAATCAATGGAAAAGGAAACTTTGAGATTTAAATTTAGCCCTGAACTGATTTCCCTCCTCTGTCGAACCTAGAAATTGTCCTAAAAATTTTCACAGGACTGTAAGTAAAGATTGTAACAAATAATCAAAAAGCTACAATATCATTTGATTAATCGAATTATATTTTAATAAACCGACGATTAATCGGATTATGGTTCATGTCAAATCATTACTTTCCATTCTAAGAACATATGTACAGCAAGTAAAACACCGTCGAAAAGGTCGCGCTACGGATATTTAACCAGTTTTTCCAATTTTTTGAGGGGACATACCTGAGCTAGATAGTCGAAATTTGGCTTTTGGCTTATAATCTGAAGAGCTATAAATTAAAAAGAATAAATGCAAACAATGAACCTTAATTTTAGATAAAAAAGGGGAATAATAATTTTTCTTAAAAAAATTGAACCGCCTTCAAAAGATCAGAATTCAGAAGCCCTAGAAAACAAATATAAAATAATGTTTAGTTCGGACTTTTTCATTGCTATTTACTGTCTAAGTATTTTTAAATTTTATTGGATGTTTGAAGTCAGCACGAAAACTTGACTGATATAAATTACATTAAGACGCCACGACGAACAGTTTTGATTTTTGCGCCGACTTTAAACATTCAATAAATCTCAGAATGGTTATATTGTAAGTAAAAAAGGACTAGTTTAAAGTGAACATTATTTTATACCGCTGAAGGGGCTTCTAGAAAACCAAAGAACAGGCTTTACGTGTTTGAAATTAGGGACCAGAATAATCCGAAGCCCTCCTTCAGGTGGCCACGGAGGCGTGCTTCCGGGAGGCACATTCCGGTGGGATCACCGCTTGTGTGCTTCGAGATATCGAAGATAAGAACATTAGTTTAATCTATTTCTGTTATTTTGAAGTTTTCAACTTGTTTATATTTTGTTTCTGGAATTAAGCGAAATAAATAAATAAATAAAAAATTCATTTTATCTGAACCATTGAAAATAATTTAATTTATAATTTTTTTTCTCAATTATTTTATCTAACAAAAAATTTAAACTCTTCGTCCTTAGTATGACGAAACCATACAGAATAAAATGAAACCTTACAAAGCACCCTCCCCACTCTCCTTAACAGAAAGAGTGTCCCCATCGGTCAATTCGAAAATGGAGTCCTTATCATGGTAAATGTTGGCAGCTATTTGCCAGACCTGCATAACGTTATCCTCGGCAACTGAAGAGATGACCCATGGTTCCTTTGGGTTCCAGGAGAAGTCTGAAACCTTCGTCGTGTGTCCCGCGTGAATAAAAAGGAGCTCGGGGGGCCAACTAATAAATTAAATTCAACTTATCCCTTAAGCGCCTCCTCTCAGCCTCCCTGAAGGCCTTCCTCTCGGATGGCGGAGCGCCCACTTTGAGTCTGATGATCGGCGCATTGTTAGCATAAGTCGCCGGGTTATAAGTCGGGACGTCCACGTCGTCCCAATCTTCGGTTGATGGGATTTCCTCATGTAAATGGGATGCTTCATTTTTGGGCTCCCTAGAGACTCCGGGATCCACGATGTGTTTGTACTTCTCGAAAGAAGCTCGACTCGGACAAGACGAAATATGCCACGCTAATTCAGGCTCATTTATCCTGCGACTCTGGTTGAATGGACAAGTTATTAACTCGACGTTCTGGAAGGTTTTTCATTTATTTTGCCACTGCTCCTGATGCTTTACAATTTTAATTGTATTAAAAAAAAAATTGTTTATTCTATTTTTAATAAACTTACTATTCTTTCCTTTATCCGCTATTTTTTTTCAATCCTTTACTTTCGAAGGCAAAAAATGTTCTGGAAGGTTTTTCATTTATTTTGCCACTGCTCCTGATGCTTTACAATGTTAATTGTATTAAAAAAAAATTGTTTATTCTATTATTAATAAACTTACTATTCTTTCCTTTATCCGCTATTTTTTTTCAATCCTTTACTTTCGAAGGCAAAAAATGTTCTGGAAGGTTTTTCATTTATTTTGCCACTGCTCCTGATGCTTTACAATTTTAATTGTATTAAAAAAAAAATTGTTTATTCTATTTTTAATAAACTTACTATTCTTTCCTTTATCCGCTATTTTTTTTTCAATCCTTTACTTTCGAAGGCAAAAAATGTTCTGGAAGGTTTTTCATTTATTTTGCCACTGCTCCTGATGCTTTACAATGTTAATTGTATTAAAAAAAAAATTGTTTATTCTATTATTAATAAACTTACTATTCTTTCCTTTATCCGCTATTTTTTTTCAATCCTTTACTTTCGAAGGCAAAAAATGTTCTGGAAGGTTTTTCATTTATTTTGCCACTGCTCCTGATGCTTTACAATGTTAATTGTATTAAAAAAAATTGTTTATTCTATTATTAATAAACTTACTATTCTTTCCTTTATCCGCTATTTTTTTTCAATCCTTTACTTTCGAAGGCAAAAAATGTTCTGGAAGGTTTTTCATTTATTTTGCCACTGCTCCTGATGCTTTACAATTCTAATTGTATTAAAAAAAAAATTGTTTATTCTATTATTAATAAACTTACTATTCTTTCTTTTATCCGCTATTTTTTTTCAATCCTTTACTTTCGAATGCAAAAAATGTTCTGGAAGGTTTTTCATTTATTTTGCCACTGCTCCTGATGCTTTACAATTTTAATCGTATTAAAAAAAAAATTGTTTATTCTATTATTAATAAACTTACTATTCTTTCCTTTATCCGCTATTTTTTTTTCAATCCTTTACTTTCGAAGGCAAGAAATGTTCTGGAAGGTTTGTCATTTATTTTGCCACTGCTCCTGATGCTTTACGATTTTAATTGTATTAAAAAAAAATTGTTTATTCTATTTTTAATAAACTTACTATTCTTTCCTTTATCCGCTATTTTTTTTCAATCCTTTACTTTCGAAGGCAAAAAATGTTCTGGAAGGTTTTTCATTTATTTTGCCACTGCTCCTGATGCTTTACAATGTTAATTGTATTAAAAAAAAAATTGTTTATTCTATTATTAATAAACTTACTATTCTTTCCTTTATCCGCTATTTTTTTTCAATCCTTTACTTTCGAAGGCAAAAAATGTTCTGGAAGGTTTTTCATTTATTTTGCCACTGCTCCTGATGCTTTACAATTCTAATTGTATTAAAAAAAAATTGTTTATTCTATTATTAATAAACTTACTATTCTTTCCTTTATCCACTATTTTTTTCAATCCTTTACTTTCGAAGGCAAAAAATGTTCTGGAAGGTTTTTCATTTATTTTGCCACTGCTCCTGATGCTTTACAATTCTAATTGTATTAAAAAAAAAATTGTTTATTCTATTATTAATAAACTTACTATTCTTTCTTTTATCCGCTATTTTTTTTCAATCCTTTACTTTCGAATGCAAAAAATGTTCTGGAAGGTTTTTCATTTATTTTGCCACTGCTCCTGATGCTTTACAATTTTAATCGTATTAAAAAAAAAATTGTTTATTCTATTATTAATAAACTTACTATTCTTTCCTTTATCCGCTATTTTTTTTTCAATCCTTTACTTTCGAAGGCAAGAAATGTTCTGGAAGGTTTGTCATTTATTTTGCCACTGCTCCTGATGCTTTACGATTTTAATTGTATTAAAAAAAAAATTGTTTATTCTATTTTTAATAAACTTACTATTCTTTCCTTTATCCGCTATTTTTTTTCAATCCTTTACTTTCGAAGGCAAGAAATGTTCTGGAAGGTTTTTCATTTATTTTGCCACTGCTCCTGATGCTTTACAATTTTAGTTGTATTAAAAAAAAAATTGTTTATTCTATTATTAATAAACTTACTATTCTTTCCTTTATCCGCTATTTTTTTTCAATCCTTTACTTTCGAAGGCAAAAAATGTTCTGGAAGGTTTTTCATTTATTTTGCCACTGCTCCTGATGCTTTACAATTTTAATCGTATTAAAAAAAAAATTGTTTATTCTATTATTAATAAACTTACTATTCTTTCCTTTATCCGCTATTTTTTTTCAATCCTTTACTTTCGAAGGCAAGAAATGTTCTGGAAGGTTTTTCATTTATTTTGCCACTGCTCCTGATGCTTTACAATTCTAATTGTATTAAAAAAAAAATTGTTTATTCTATTATTAATAAACTTACTATTCTTTCTTTTATCCGCTATTTTTTTTCAATCCTTTACTTTCGAATGCAAAAAATGTTCTGGAAGGTTTTTCATTTATTTTGCCACTGCTCCTGATGCTTTACAATTTTAATCGTATTAAAAAAAAAATTGTTTATTCTATTATTAATAAACTTACTATTCTTTCCTTTATCCGCTATTTTTTTTCAATCCTTTACTTTCGAAGGCAAGAAATGTTCTGGAAGGTTTTTCATTTATTTTGCCACTGCTCCTGATGCTTTACAATTCTAATTGTATTAAAAAAAAAATTGTTTATTCTATTATTAATAAACTTACTATTCTTTCTTTTATCCGCTATTTTTTTTCAATCCTTTACTTTCGAATGCAAAAAATGTTCTGGAAGGTTTTTCATTTATTTTGCCACTGCTCCTGATGCTTTACAATTTTAATCGTATTAAAAAAAAAATTGTTTATTCTATTATTAATAAACTTACTATTCTTTCCTTTATCCGCTATTTTTTTTCAATCCTTTACTTTCGAAGGCAAGAAATGTTCTGGAAGGTTTTTCATTTATTTTGCCACTGCTCCTGATGCTTTACAAGACTCAAAAGAACGTCGAGTTAGTAACTTGTCCATTCAACCAGAGTCACAGGATAAATGAGCCTGAATTAGCGTGGCATATTTCGTCTTGTCCGAGTCGAGCTTCTTTCGAGAAGTACAAACACATCGTGGATCCCGGAGTCTCTAGGGAGCCCAAAAATGAAGCATCCCATTTACATGAGGAAATCCCATCAACCGAAGATTGGGACGACGTGGACGTCCCGACTTATAACCCGGCGACTTATGCTAACAATGCGCCGATCATCAGGCTCAAAGTGGGCGCTCCGCCATCCGAGAGGAAGGCCTTCAGGGAGGCTGAGAGGAGGCGCTTAAGGGATAAGTTGAATTTAATTTATTAGTTGGCCCCCCGAGCTCCTTTTTATTCACGCGGGACACACGACGAAGGTTTCAGACTTCTCCTGGAACCCAAAGGAACCATGGGTCATCTCTTCAGTTGCCGAGCATAACGTTATGCAGGTCTATCTATTTTTTTCAATCCTTTACTTTCGAAGGCAAAAAATGTTCTGGAAGGTTTTTCATTTATTTTGCCACTGCTCCTGATGCTTTACAATTTTAGTTGTATTAAAAAAAAAATTGTTTATTCTATTATTAATAAACTTACTATTCTTTCCCTTATCCGCTATTTTTTTTCAATCCTTTACTTTCGAAGGCAAAAAATGTTCTGGAAGGTTTTTCATTTATTTTGCCACTGCTCCTGATGCTTTACAATTTTAATTGTATTAAAAAAAAATTGTTTATTCTATTATTAATAAACTTACTATTCTTTCCCTTATCCGCTATTTTTTTTCAATCCTTTACTTTCGAAGGCAAAAAATGTTCTGGAAGGTTTTTCATTTATTTTGCCACTGCTCCTGATGCTTTCCAATTTTAATTGTATTAAAAAAAAAATTGTTTATTCTATTATTAATAAACTTACTATTCTTTCCTTTATCCGCTATTTTTTTTCAATCCTTTACTTTCGAAGGCAAAAAATGTTCTGGAAGGTTTTTCATTTATTTTGCCACTGCTCCTGATGCTTTACAATTTAAATTGTATTAAAAAAAAATTGTTTATTCTATTATTAATAAACTTACTATTCTTTCCTTTATCCGCTATTTTTTTTAATCCTTTACTTTCGAAGGCAAAAAATGTTCTGGAAGGTTTTTCATTTATTTTGCCACTGCTCCTGATGCTTTACAATTTTAATTGTATTAAAAAGAAAATTGTTTATTCTATTATTAATAAACTTACTATTCTTTCCCTTATCCGCTATTTTTTTTTCAATCCTTTACTTTCGAAGGCAAAAAATGTTCTGGAAGGTTTTTCATTTATTTTGCCACTGCTCCTGATGCTTTACAATTTTAATTGTATTAAAAAGAAAATTGTTTATTCTATTATTAATAAACTTACTATTCTTTCCCTTATCCGCTATTTTTTTTTCAATCCTTTACTTTCGAAGGCAAAAAATGTTCTGGAAGGTTTTTCATTTATTTTGCCACTGCTACTGATGCTTTACAATTTTAATTGTATTAAAAAGAAAATTGTTTATTCTATTATTAATAAACTTACTATTCTTTCCCTTATCCGCTATTTTTTTTCAATCCTTTACTTTCGAAGGCAAAAAATGTTCTGGAAGGTTTTTCATTTATTTTGCCACTGCTACTGATGCTTTACAATTTTAATTGTATTAAAAAGAAAATTGTTTATTCTATTATTAATAAACTTACTATTCTTTCCCTTATCCGCTATTTTTTTTCAATCCTTTACTTTCGAAGGCAAAAAATGTTCTGGAAGGTTTTTCATTTATTTTGCCACTGCTACTGATGCTTTATAATTTTAATTGTATTAAAAAGAAAATTGTTTATTCTATTATTAATAAACTTACTATTCTTTCCCTTATCCGCTATTTTTTTTCAATCCTTTACTTTCGAAGGCAAAAAATGTTCTGGAAGGTTTTTCATTTATTTTGCCACTGCTACTGATGCTTTACAATTTTAATTGTATTAAAAAGAAAATTGTTTATTCTATTATTAATAAACTTACTATTCTTTCCCTTATCCGCTATTTTTTTTTCAATCCTTTACTTTCGAAGGCAAAAAATGTTCTGGAAGGTTTTTCATTTATTTTGCCACTGCTACTGATGCTTTACAATTTTAATTGTATTAAAAAGAAAATTGTTTATTCTATTATTAATAAACTTACTATTCTTTCCCTTATCCGCTATTTTTTTTCAATCCTTTACTTTCGAAGGCAAAAAATGTTCTGGAAGGTTTTTCATTTATTTTGCCACTGCTACTGATGCTTTACAATTTTAATTGTATTAAAAAGAAAATTGTTTATTCTATTATTAATAAACTTACTATTCTTTCCCTTATCCGCTATTTTTTTTCAATCCTTTACTTTCGAAGGCAAAAAATGTTCTGGAAGGTTTTTCATTTATTTTGCCACTGCTACTGATGCTTTATAATTTTAATTGTATTAAAAAGAAAATTGTTTATTCTATTATTAATAAACTTACTATTCTTTCCCTTATCCGCTATTTTTTTTCAATCCTTTACTTTCGAAGGCAAAAAATGTTCTGGAAGGTTTTTCATTTATTTTGCCACTGCTCCTGATGCTTTACAATTTTAATTGTATTAAAAAGAAAATTGTTTATTCTATTATTAATAAACTTACTATTCTTTCCCTTATCCGCTATTTTTTTTTCAATCCTTTACTTTCGAAGGCAAAAAATGTTCTGGAAGGTTTTTCATTTATTTTGCCACTGCTACTGATGCTTTACAATTTTAATTGTATTAAAAAGAAAATTGTTTATTCTATTATTAATAAACTTACTATTCTTTCCCTTATCCGCTATTTTTTTTCAATCCTTTACTTTCGAAGGCAAAAAATGTTCTGGAAGGTTTTTCATTTATTTTGCCACTGCTACTGATGCTTTACAATTTTAATTGTATTAAAAAGAAAATTGTTTATTCTATTATTAATAAACTTACTATTCTTTCCCTTATCCGCTATTTTTTTTTCAATCCTTTACTTTCGAAGGCAAAAAATGTTCTGGAAGGTTTTTCATTTATTTTGCCACTGCTCCTGATGCTTTACAATTTTAATTGTATTAAAAAGAAAATTGTTTATTCTATTATTAATAAACTTACTATTCTTTCCCTTATCCGCTATTTTTTTTTCAATCCTTTACTTTCGAAGGCAAAAAATGTTCTGGAAGGTTTTTCATTTATTTTGCCACTGCTACTGATGCTTTACAATTTTAATTGTATTAAAAAGAAAATTGTTTATTCTATTATTAATAAACTTACTATTCTTTCCCTTATCCGCTATTTTTTTTCAATCCTTTACTTTCGAAGGCAAAAAATGTTCTGGAAGGTTTTTCATTTATTTTGCCACTGCTACTGATGCTTTACAATTTTAATTGTATTAAAAAGAAAATTGTTTATTCTATTATTAATAAACTTACTATTCTTTCCCTTATCCGCTATTTTTTTTCAATCCTTTACTTTCGAAGGCAAAAAATGTTCTGGAAGGTTTTTCATTTATTTTGCCACTGCTCCTGATGCTTTACAATTCTAATTGTATTAAAAAAAAATTGTTTATTCTATTATTAATAAACTTACTATTCTTTCCTTTATCCACTATTTTTTTCAATCCTTTACTTTCGAAGGCAAAAAATGTTCTGGAAGGTTTTTCATTTATTTTGCCACTGCTCCTGATGCTTTACAATTCTAATTGTATTAAAAAAAAAATTGTTTATTCTATTATTAATAAACTTACTATTCTTTCTTTTATCCGCTATTTTTTTTCAATCCTTTACTTTCGAATGCAAAAAATGTTCTGGAAGGTTTTTCATTTATTTTGCCACTGCTCCTGATGCTTTACAATTTTAATCGTATTAAAAAAAAAATTGTTTATTCTATTATTAATAAACTTACTATTCTTTCCTTTATCCGCTATTTTTTTTTCAATCCTTTACTTTCGAAGGCAAGAAATGTTCTGGAAGGTTTGTCATTTATTTTGCCACTGCTCCTGATGCTTTACGATTTTAATTGTATTAAAAAAAAAATTGTTTATTCTATTTTTAATAAACTTACTATTCTTTCCTTTATCCGCTATTTTTTTTCAATCCTTTACTTTCGAAGGCAAGAAATGTTCTGGAAGGTTTTTCATTTATTTTGCCACTGCTCCTGATGCTTTACAATTCTAATTGTATTAAAAAAAAAATTGTTTATTCTATTATTAATAAACTTACTATTCTTTCTTTTATCCGCTATTTTTTTTCAATCCTTTACTTTCGAATGCAAAAAATGTTCTGGAAGGTTTTTCATTTATTTTGCCACTGCTCCTGATGCTTTACAATTTTAATCGTATTAAAAAAAAAATTGTTTATTCTATTATTAATAAACTTACTATTCTTTCCTTTATCCGCTATTTTGTTTCAATCCTTTACTTTCGAAGGCAAGAAATGTTCTGGAAGGTTTTTCATTTATTTTGCCACTGCTCCTGATGCTTTACAAGACTCAAAAGAACGTCGAGTTAGTAACTTGTCCATTCAACCAGAGTCACAGGATAAATGAGCCTGAATTAGCGTGGCATATTTCGTCTTGTCCGAGTCGAGCTTCTTTCGAGAAGTACAAACACATCGTGGATCCCGGAGTCTCTAGGGAGCCCAAAAATGAAGCATCCCATTTACATGAGGAAATCCCATCAACCGAAGATTGGGACGACGTGGACGTCCCGACTTATAACCCGGCGACTTATGCTAACAATGCGCCGATCATCAGGCTCAAAGTGGGCGCTCCGCCATCCGAGAGGAAGGCCTTCAGGGAGGCTGAGAGGAGGCGCTTAAGGGATAAGTTGAATTTAATTTATTAGTTGGCCCCCCGAGCTCCTTTTTATTCACGCGGGACACACGACGAAGGTTTCAGACTTCTCCTGGAACCCAAAGGAACCATGGGTCATCTCTTCAGTTGCCGAGCATAACGTTATGCAGGTCTATCTATTTTTTTCAATCCTTTACTTTCGAAGGCAAAAAATGTTCTGGAAGGTTTTTCATTTATTTTGCCACTGCTCCTGATGCTTTACAATTTTAGTTGTATTAAAAAAAAAATTGTTTATTCTATTATTAATAAACTTACTATTCTTTCCCTTATCCGCTATTTTTTTTCAATCCTTTACTTTCGAAGGCAAAAAATGTTCTGGAAGGTTTTTCATTTATTTTGCCACTGCTCCTGATGCTTTACAATTTTAATTGTATTAAAAAAAAATTGTTTATTCTATTATTAATAAACTTACTATTCTTTCCCTTATCCGCTATTTTTTTTCAATCCTTTACTTTCGAAGGCAAAAAATGTTCTGGAAGGTTTTTCATTTATTTTGCCACTGCTCCTGATGCTTTCCAATTTTAATTGTATTAAAAAAAAAATTGTTTATTCTATTATTAATAAACTTACTATTCTTTCCTTTATCCGCTATTTTTTTTCAATCCTTTACTTTCGAAGGCAAAAAATGTTCTGGAAGGTTTTTCATTTATTTTGCCACTGCTCCTGATGCTTTACAATTTAAATTGTATTAAAAAAAAATTGTTTATTCTATTATTAATAAACTTACTATTCTTTCCTTTATCCGCTATTTTTTTTAATCCTTTACTTTCGAAGGCAAAAAATGTTCTGGAAGGTTTTTCATTTATTTTGCCACTGCTCCTGATGCTTTACAATTTTAATTGTATTAAAAAGAAAATTGTTTATTCTATTATTAATAAACTTACTATTCTTTCCCTTATCCGCTATTTTTTTTTCAATCCTTTACTTTCGAAGGCAAAAAATGTTCTGGAAGGTTTTTCATTTATTTTGCCACTGCTCCTGATGCTTTACAATTTTAATTGTATTAAAAAGAAAATTGTTTATTCTATTATTAATAAACTTACTATTCTTTCCCTTATCCGCTATTTTTTTTTCAATCCTTTACTTTCGAAGGCAAAAAATGTTCTGGAAGGTTTTTCATTTATTTTGCCACTGCTACTGATGCTTTACAATTTTAATTGTATTAAAAAGAAAATTGTTTATTCTATTATTAATAAACTTACTATTCTTTCCCTTATCCGCTATTTTTTTTCAATCCTTTACTTTCGAAGGCAAAAAATGTTCTGGAAGGTTTTTCATTTATTTTGCCACTGCTACTGATGCTTTATAATTTTAATTGTATTAAAAAGAAAATTGTTTATTCTATTATTAATAAACTTACTATTCTTTCCCTTATCCGCTATTTTTTTTCAATCCTTTACTTTCGAAGGCAAAAAATGTTCTGGAAGGTTTTTCATTTATTTTGCCACTGCTCCTGATGCTTTACAATTTTAATTGTATTAAAAAGAAAATTGTTTATTCTATTATTAATAAACTTACTATTCTTTCCCTTATCCGCTATTTTTTTTTCAATCCTTTACTTTCGAAGGCAAAAAATGTTCTGGAAGGTTTTTCATTTATTTTGCCACTGCTACTGATGCTTTACAATTTTAATTGTATTAAAAAGAAAATTGTTTATTCTATTATTAATAAACTTACTATTCTTTCCCTTATCCGCTATTTTTTTTCAATCCTTTACTTTCGAAGGCAAAAAATGTTCTGGAAGGTTTTTCATTTATTTTGCCACTGCTACTGATGCTTTACAATTTTAATTGTATTAAAAAGAAAATTGTTTATTCTATTATTAATAAACTTACTATTCTTTCCCTTATCCGCTATTTTTTTTTCAATCCTTTACTTTCGAAGGCAAAAAATGTTCTGGAAGGTTTTTCATTTATTTTGCCACTGCTCCTGATGCTTTACAATTTTAATTGTATTAAAAAGAAAATTGTTTATTCTATTATTAATAAACTTACTATTCTTTCCCTTATCCGCTATTTTTTTTTCAATCCTTTACTTTCGAAGGCAAAAAATGTTCTGGAAGGTTTTTCATTTATTTTGCCACTGCTACTGATGCTTTACAATTTTAATTGTATTAAAAAGAAAATTGTTTATTCTATTATTAATAAACTTACTATTCTTTCCCTTATCCGCTATTTTTTTTCAATCCTTTACTTTCGAAGGCAAAAAATGTTCTGGAAGGTTTTTCATTTATTTTGCCACTGCTACTGATGCTTTACAATTTTAATTGTATTAAAAAGAAAATTGTTTATTCTATTATTAATAAACTTACTATTCTTTCCCTTATCCGCTATTTTTTTTCAATCCTTTACTTTCGAAGGCAAAAAATGTTCTGGAAGGTTTTTCATTTATTTTGCCACTGCTACTGATGCTTTACAATTTTAATTGTATTAAAAAAAAATTGTTTATTCTATTATTAATAAACTTACTATTCTTTCCTTTATCCGCTATTTTTTTTAATCCTTTACTTTCGAAGGCAAAAAATGTTCTGGAAGGTTTTTCATTTATTTTGCCACTGCTCCTGATGCTTTACAATTTTAATTGTATTAAAAAGAAAATTGTTTATTCTATTATTAATAAACTTACTATTCTTTCCCTTATCCGCTATTTTTTTTCAATCCTTTACTTTCGAAGGCAAAAAATGTTCTGGAAGGTTTTTCATTTATTTTGCCACTGCTACTGATGCTTTACAATTTTAATTGTATTAAAAAAAATTATTTATTCTATTATTAATAAACTTACTATTCTTTCCTTTATCCGCTATTTTTTTTTTCAATCCTTTACTTTCGAAGGCAAGAAATGTTCTGGAAGGTTTGTCATTTATTTTGCCACTGCTCCTGATGCTTTACGATTTTAATTGTATTAAAAAAAAAATTGTTTATTCTATTTTTAATAAACTTACTATTCTTTCCTTTATCCGCTATTTTTTTTCAATCCTTTACTTTCGAAGGCAAAAAATGTTCTGGAAGGTTTTTAATTTATTTTGCCACTGCTTCTGATGCTTTACAATTTTAATTGTATTAAAAAAAAAATTGTTTATTCTATTATTAATAAACTTACTATTCTTTCCCTTATCCGCTATTTTTTTTTCAATCCTTTACTTTCGAAGGCAAAAAATGTTCTGGAAGGTTTTTCATTTATTTTGCCACTGCTCCTGATGCTTTACAATTTTAATTGTATTAAAAAAAAAATTGTTTATTCTATTATTAATAAACTTACTATTCTTTCCCTTATCCGCTATTTTTTTTCAATCCTTTACTTTCGAAGGCAAAAAATGTTCTGGAAGGTTTTTCATTTATTTTGCCTTGAAACTTTTCTTCGCCTACTACAGCGTATTCCGCTTTTTTCACCTCAGCTGAGTGGTGTAAATATTATTAAGGCCGTGTGCCAATTCAGCATACTTAATAACTATTTGTATGTGTCTGTCTAAATCCTTTGTTGGAGCTCTGATAAAATTTCACTAGATGCTATATCTTTTTGTATTCGGCTTTGCCAATTTTCTATTTTCGACCGTGCAGTATTAAAATGAATTTCCAGAATTATTCGAACGCTTAGAAAATAAAACAA
This sequence comes from Machimus atricapillus, assembly GCA_933228815.1. Classification (NCBI taxonomy): domain Eukaryota; kingdom Metazoa; phylum Arthropoda; class Insecta; order Diptera; family Asilidae; genus Machimus; species Machimus atricapillus. The sequence goes on from OW121785.1 coordinate 15,059,025, forward strand.
AACACTTACTTTAAAATGTAAATATGAGTAATTTGTTCTTACCAAAATCTGTTTTACAAATTGTTGTTTTGCTTGGATATATCATGTTTTCTGAATCACTTACGAAAGGATTTTTTGCTGTGAAAGATCCCTGTGGTTTCGGTTTATTATAGCTGATTTCAATTTGTTCGTATCGAAATGTATTTTCTTATCTGAAATTTTGTCAAGTGATCTGAAAATAAAAATAAATAAAAAATTATGTAATTACTCTGCAGTGAAATGATGTCAAATTGAATGTACATAGATGAAAAAATTCTGACCTAAAAAAACATTGAATGAGCCCTAAGCCCAGAATTGAGACAATTATAATTCAGTACGAACAATTTTTACAATTTAATTTGAATGTTCATACACTGAATTTTAAACAAATGGCAATTTTTTGCCTGTTTTATGTTAATTGCTTTTAATTTGTAATCATAAAAATATTTCTGATCTTACCTTTTGGTAGACTCTTTCGAAAAATATTCCTGTACAGTCATTTGCACCGCACGTTGGAGCGTTATTCGTATAGTATGCGTCTTTCTAGCATTCCCTCCGATGGAATCTTTCTAGAGTAATGCTAGCAGCCGATTTTGACGATGAGGTCCTTCCAAGGGTACAGGGAGTTTCTCCTTTTTCGACCTTTCGGATTATTTCTTTAACACTTGAATTCGATGGCTTGCATATGAAGTCACCGAAGGCGTTAACTGGCCTATCGACAACTTCGCACTCGCATTCTAAGCCTCTAATACACTCCAATGATTATTATTATTTTTAAATATTGCAATTTTACTATAGATGAAATTTTATTTAAATGATTCACTGGATATTTTCTAATATATATAGATACTGAACCAAATAAATGTTATTTAAAAGCTCACTGAAATTTTTTAGCCGGTTTTCTTTCTCAAATTAGAATGAATATATGATTTTGTTTTTCAAAGATATTTAGATTATAATTTTTAATTTTCATTGCTTACTTTGTTTTTTTGCAAATTTTCTACAGTGTAGTGTATTTAAAGTGGATCGATCAGAGACTGTAGAGGCTACAAATAAGAAAATTATTGATTGATTCTATATGTACCTATAAATATTTTCGAGTTGTATTACAAAAAAAAAAGAGAAAAAGTAAAAATCCCTCAAATCTCATATAAGAAAATTGTATGGCTTAGGAGCATTGTTTTAAATTTAGACTTGAGCCCCTGTTCTCACTTTCGTACGAAAAGAATCGAAAAACATTAATGTTAGCAAGGAGAATTAAAAAATGACTAATTTTACCCTGTAGAAATGTATTTTTATCAAAATAAACACAAAGTTACAAAAATAACCTTAAAAATACACCTATATCGATTGTGAACGCATTATTAATCCATTCGTTATCTTAAGATCAATTAAATGTTTTACTTTGGATTACATAAAAAATGGAAAACATTTTTTGGGAAGACCTTCTTACATAGTTTAATAGTTTTGTTAAATAACTTGCTTTAAAATGTGCAATTCTTTAGTACTTCCCTACTTTATTACATTTTATCACAAAGTAGTCTTACAGCTATAAATATAGTGAATACATCTGATGTTCTGCAGTTTTCATTCCATAATTTGCATAAGTAGGTAATTTTATTGACTCAATTTGAATAGGCTGATTGTAAAAACGTCCTTAGAGATGTAAATCAACTTTAAAAGTCGCCATATTACCAACTACAGCATTTAGATGAATGTTTTATTTTAATTGAATCTTTGATAAATTTTACACTCTAGATCAAGGCTTTAACTAATTGTGGTTATTTACTTAAATACGTATTTTACATAATACCTATAATTGCTTGTTATCGCAGATTAGAATACTCTATAAAAATCAATTCTTTTCTGTATTACATAGATTGCATAGAGCAGCGTTCCCTAAATTTTTTACCTACGAATTCGGAGATCAGTAGAGTTCTCGTGTACCCCATTAAAAATGATTAATAATAACTGTACTTTACCAATAATCTACGAAAAATGTATCGTAACGATGCAAGGGTAATTACAAGATTTTATTATCATTATTAAGCATTAATTTTTCCTGGCATAAAATATCAACTTCCTGGACGAAAATCGGAATTATTAATTACCACCGTAACCTTTAGATCTGAATACAAAATGGAAGCAAAGAAAGCACCCAGTACAAGTTTATGCTTTACGAAATTTTCGATTCAAAGGGCGTTTCTGCCAGCAAAACGTGTATTTGTGAAACCCACATTGACCTAATAAAATTTTATTTGCTCCGCTGCTTATGATTCAAATTATCACGTTTAATTGAATGTTCTCTATGCGTTAAGTAAATTTCCATTTTTTTTTCGTTTTTCTATTCCAAGTGCACCGTATTACAAATCTTTTATTATTATTTAAGATTATTAATAGATTTCGCTCATTTATTATACAACAGCAACATATCGAAAATTTTAACTTTGCTAATTCTATCTAATTTATCACATTATTCTAGAGTATAGGTACTTATGAATTTCGAAAGTGTTAGATGTTTAGTTCGGAGTTCTTAAATAATTGTTTACATATAATAATCGACTACTTCAACATTACGCCTGTAGCAGTAAGGATTAGTCCGCACAGGTCTCCACGTCTTTTTCTAAATAAAAAAAGAAAACGGAAAAGAATCGTAAAACAAAAATATTCAATTTGTATATGCAAAAAAACAGGATAAAAGAATTTCAACAAAACACACTGTTCTCTTAGGCGTTTTCTTTTTCTTTGTTAAACACTTTTGAAATTATATTTTAATTTTTAGTACTTTCGGCTAAACGAAAATTGCATAATATTCAACACACACTGCCAATGAAATTTAGAAAAAAGCGTATTATTAGTTAGTATTGTTGTGAATAACAATTGCTAATTAATGATAGGATACCCTTTAATGATTCATGTTTAAATTCAAGTTATGTACCAATTTTTCGCTAGCTAAGTGGTATTCGCGAATTTATTTAATTAATTTTAAAAAATAAATATATATTAATACTACATGATCACGGTTTATTCGATGCAAGTAAAAATAAATAGATTGGAAAATATTAAACAGGAATAAATAAGACTTAATTAGAAAATAAATGAGATTAAATAATTGTGGGTAAACCCAACAATCAAACCATGCATGCGTCTCCTTAAAGAAAGACCAATCAAATTTGAAGGGAAATGCCAAAAAAGCAAAAAAATTAATTAAAAGGCAGTAAATTCAATAGAAAATTTCACTAAACCACTGATGTTGCTGGCGTCGGCGGTAAAATATTCGGGATTGTCACGATACAAGCGCCAGCTCGATTTATGTTTAAGGAAGCTACTTGCGTCCATTCGTTCGTTTCTGGATCATATTCTTCAACAAGTTTAAGATAGTGGTTTCCATCGAAACCTCCAACAGCTATTAGTCGATCTCCCAATAAGGCTACGCCTATTGCATCACGGCCAACGCTTAATGAAGCGACCTGAAATAAATACACAATTGCACTTTTAAGTAAATATACAACTGTGTACAGCAGATTTCTATATCTTATTGCCCAATGTGGAAACGAAACGATTTTTAACCAAAATTTATCTTTTCATTATACTTATTATGACGATAGATAGATGAATTGAAATTATTTCAGATAAGTTTCCATGACGTCGACGATACGGGCCAATCCGGAGGTCCAGAACCCTACTTTTCATTCACTTTATCACTTACCAAAGTCCACGTGTCAGTTCCAGGGTCATAACGTTCAACAGTTTCAGTACGACACACCGAGGGATTGCTTGCCGGACAATCATGACCACCCATAGCGTATAAATATCCATTAGCAACTGCAACCTAATTCGAATACAATTGTATATAATTAATGAAGAATGATAATAGCAAAGATATTTATAACATACCCCCACTCCTCCTCTGCGCTTGTTCATTGGTGCTCTTAAAAACCATTTATTTGTGTGTGGATCATAACACTCGACTGAGCGATGACAAACGGATCCATCGCGCCCTCCTACAACATACAACCGACCCCCGAGCACAGCTACTCCTGCTGTTGATCGCATTGCAGACATGGGAGCTACATAACTCCACGTTCTAGTCACTGGATCCCACCTATAAATTTGTATTGCTCCTATTTATTGATTCGTTTATTTATTAATCTACTTCACCTTTCAACTGTATTTAAATAACTCCATCCATCGTGCCCTCCGACGGCATAAAGCGGCCCTTCAAGGACAGCAACTCCTAAACCATGGCGGTGCGTTCCCATGGGAGTTAAAGAACTCCAACCCATTGTATTTAAATCTAAGCTCTCAACCTAATTTAAAAAAAACAAAAATTATTGCAATGAAAGTTCATAATAATTAATTTTAATGTACTGTATTGAGCGTTTTCAATCCATCGCGACCACCCACAATGATCAATTTGTCGTCCATAACAGCAACTCCAAACTGTGATCGCTTTGCTGTCATAGTTTTGAGAAGCGTCCACTTATCTAATCGAGGGCAATAACTTTCAATACTGATAACTCCCTAAAAGAAATTAATTTAGAACTAGTAAGATTTAAAAAAAAATTGCCTACCTTATTCACTACTTTATGAACATCCATTCCACCAACAGCTAAAAGACGTCCCTTTGTCGATTTTCTAGGACGTGTACGTTCTGTTGAAATAAGAGATCGGCGTTCGGGAAGTAAATGCCATTTAAGAGCTTCCATTACTAGCTGCTGACAGTCACTGGATCCGCACAATGATTCCACATGGTCAGCTATGAACTACAAAAATATTATATTTTTAAATACATATTGCAATTAGAAAATCGAGCTTCCTTACAGAAGGTTGTAAAAGCGGCAGTCTTATAAGAGCTAGGAGTTCAGGGACATGCTCCTCCCTGTTCGTTGGGTCATGTTGAATCCATGACATTAAAGCATGAAATACGTCCTGTTCGGAAGGAACATTGAGATCGTCACTTGACAAAAGTTTCGCTAATTGGTCTGCGTTTAATTGGAAGAACTCTTGATTTTTACAAACCTTAAAAGACAAAGAGTGTAAAGAAAAATATGCTTACTTACTTTATAATTGCACTCACTTGCATGAAATGTTGACACGTATAAGCGCTCGCTAATTTAAGTAAAGTACCACAGCTCTGTTGTTCGGCAAAAAACGCAAAGCCGAGGCAATTGGACGGATGCAGTTGCCTCGCCAAAAAATTACAGCATGCAGTCACAACAGCATTTAACTGAAGGAGACAAGCAGTAGCTAAAAGTGTTTCGACTGTATCTTCTCGCAATTCGATAAACCCTTAAGGAATGATTTTATCGTATAAATAAAATTTGTTTTTTAAAATGTTTGTATTCAAACCCACCTGTATAACAATACTGAACAAGAATTTGTAGTGCATCACCATGCACCTCTCCGAGGGTAATTTCTTCCTCTTTTGTTTCGCGTAATGATCCTGTAAACATAGCTGAGAAATATGCGCTTGATGCTGATAACACAATTCTGTGCGCTGGAACTCTATAAAAAATAGAAGAGCATATTAACGGTTACTTAAAATATAAATCATAATTGATATTAATGGCAACGTCAATCATAATTGTAATAGGAGCTGCATAATTTAAAAAAAATCTATGAAAGCCTCAGACTAAACTATTTTTGATCCAAAACCTTTATTATTAATTAATTATTTAATTAATATTTTATGCTTTTTCTCTGCTTTTGTGTAGACGGGTTATAGTTTTTAAATTTTAATTTTTTTAATAATTGTTCATAAATGGCCCATTTTTCTCGTACTACCACTTATTCCGCAACAACATTAGTTTTGCCTTTTGTTATCGTTCATAAGTTAGTATGTATTTAAAAATCAAAGTTTATTAGGCGCTTATTATTTACGGGAAACAAAAGATGTGTTTATCTGATAAGGCTTATCGTCTTTCAAATAACACAGATAACCATAAGGAAGTGCAGCCAATAGTAAACAGCCTTTTATAGCGGTTTACCAAGTGCTAATGTATAATTGTTATTATTAAAAATTCTTTCCAGAACTTTGGAGATATGAAGCTTATACCTCTGGCTTCCGTTTAAAGGTGTTTTGCTAAAGTCTGAACAGGGGTATGCTAATCAATTGTACATGGACTCCTGATCAGATCAACGTCTGTTCGGTGACATTATATGTACATATGTAAAGATATGCTTACAACTGAAAGCCATTTTGAATGATATTCATTGTTTCTAATTAAGAAATATTAAAACTTATTTTTATCTATCTGTAACTACAACGTAAATTTTCTGAATAACTTATCGACGAAATTTTATGCAAAGGCAATAAAGGCGACGTACAAAGCTTCGATAAATTGGTCCATTCACATTATTCCATTATTCAAAGTAAATTAGTAAATTAGTAAAGCAATGCGGAAAAGTGAATAGCGCTATTTAAGAAATCAAGTAGTCTGCATTTCTTCTACGTTCTTTTTTATTCTCATTCGAATTAAATTGTGGAAAATTGGCACCGATTCAAGAGAAACCAAAAAAGTTATATTCATATTGATAAATAGCGGCGCACACATCTTGAGGCCACAGGAGCGTATGCCCAAAAACGCGTCTTAGGTAAGGTGGAATTTTTCATGGTTCATTATACTTTAAATCAATTAGTGAAAAGCGCCTGGCCAGATTTCGTTGGGAGGATTTCTTTTGCGAATCTCTATGAAGTTCAAGCGAAAATATAATGTAATATACAGTACTGTGAAGTCTTTTAGGATCACTTCAATGTTTCAGGAACTTTTAATTTTCTTAAACATACCATCTCTAAATTCGACAGATGAGGGAAATAAATTCAGGGCTAAAATTAAAAGTTTCCGTTTCCATTGATTTCCTCCCTTCTGTTTAACTTAAAAAAAACATGATTCGTAAAACTAAAGGTTCCCGAAGAATTAGAGTGGTCCTAAAAATATTCAATGTACTGTATATTTTTTTCTAATTGGAAGTTGCTCTACTGGTTAAGCGGTATATGAATCAGTTTCCGCTGGGATTTATTGGGAATAATTACGAATAAGGTTTGTGTGCGAAAGCTTTGCTAAGTGAAAGACAAAGAAATCTCGCCATGACGACTACCCTGGCGGACTAGCCAATGATTTTCATATTCAGCCTACACTACAACGACCTCATGAGAACTGATGGAAGATTTGTGAATGGTCTCGTGTTATTTAGATCAAATTAGATCAAATCTGTAAGTGCGAATGTAGGGATCCGATCAAAACAAGGCTGGTGCGCAACAATGAGACGGCTTATTTGCGCTATTTGCAGACAGTCTAAGCCTAAGGAGGCTGCTCTCGTCGAGCACAAAGGTTACCTTTTGCCGTCGATTCCAGCGATGAGAACGACATCGCACAGCTGCTGGTTCTCCAGGTAGCTCTGCATCCGTTTCAATATGCTTTCGGCATGATCTCTGCATCTGAAGAACTCCTCCTGGCTTCCAGCTGATGTTAAGCTTCCCATGCTAAGATCGCGGATCAGCGAAGAATCGTCGAGGAGAGATATCCGGGCGCTGCTGGACGTTGATTCTCTGCTGGGGCTCTCCTTGCAAGACATTTTTCTGACGTTTTCAAACAAATTTTACCACACGAAACAGTAATTATTTATCACCTAATGAATGTTATCAATGCAAATGTACAAATTGTTTGTATTTCTCATTGATGCAAAATTGCAAAAACCGCTCCGGACGCTGAACACACGCGTTCACTTATAACGGCACACAGAGACTGATTCCAAACAATGAACATTTTCTCTCGACTTTTTCGCGGAGCGTTTTTTTTTTTTTGCAAAAATTCTGCTCGCACACTAGATCCTTTGTGTTTTTACGTCTTTCTAATTTTACAGTAATCACACAAAAGCAACTTCTTCTGCGGCTAGTTTCCTTTGTAAATTTGGAGACTGCCCCCCTTCGTAAAATCAACGAAAGAAAAAACCTTGAAGAAGAAATTTCTCTTTGTAGGAAGCAGAACGAGAATTGTCATCGAAGTCAACGTCCAATGACATTTTTGTTTGTTACTATTTGTTTGGTTTTACGTCATCACGAACAGATGGAGCCATGCACTCTCTTATCAATTTCAACAACCAAGCATTAAAATAACGGCTAAACATAAAAGTGCATTTAGGTTATAAAAATTAAAATTACCACTGTGTTTTTTATAAAGTTAACCAGCGTTTTTAAAATAACATACTTCAATCTAATTCCCACAAATATAGCATGAAATCTCAAATAATTTCGCAGTGAGAAATTTCTGAAATAACACATTTTTCATTGAAAAATTTTGAGCAAAACGCGATTTATATCGCTAAACAACTGATTTAAGAACTCAAAAGACTTAATGAAAGCACTTTTGTGATTTTACTATAATCTCCACGTTATTTTACTTACAGAAAGAAGATATAAATGCAATTAAATCTGAATTAATTTGCCTCGATTTTTTTTGTGCCAAATTATCGTCGACAACTTTCATCTAAAAACCTTACAAATGTCGCCTGTAGTGTTAACATACAAAATGATTTTTTCATAATTTTCGTGGTAATTACGTGATAGATTTATGTAATTAAAACAGAAAAATAGTCCAAAAATGTATTTGACAACAATTTACCCACAGCTGATTGCTTCAAATCCGATAAAAGTGAAAAGTGCACCAATTAGAAATATGCACTTTGTAAGGGACGAGTAGTCCATTTTTAGCTGTCAGTGATCAGTGCTGACATCATTGTTTTTTTGACGTAAAGAATAGCAATTCCGATTCTCTTCTCGTTAAAAACGTAGAGTTTTATGTTCTAATTTGGAGGAAATTAGTGGACAAAATTAGCTATGAATACTCTTGATTTAATAGAAAAGCGGATTGACGCTCTGAGTGACCTGCTCGGCCCTCTTCCAGATGCCGACGTGAAAGGCAGCGAAAATTTTGTGGATTCGCTAATTTCGGCAAACACCCTCCTCTCAAGTGCGATGAGCGGCAGGGAAGATATTGCAAAAATTGTGAACAGATCAAGTGAACTGGAGCAGTACTTAGACCCAAACTTCCTCGAGGAGCGGCAGGAAGCCAAGGCAAAGGAGGTTTATGTGAACACTGTGGCTCCCGAGCTGGCGGCTAATTTTGAATCTCTGGAGAAAATCAAATCCATGGAATCAACTCTGGGAGCTGAGTACTTCCGAAACATTCCAGATGTTAGTGATAAATTGAAGGTGATGACCGAAACAGCGTCCGAGCTCAATCAGGAAAATGAGCTCATCGAGGAGAGTCTCATTTTGGCCATGCTGCGCTACAGCGAAATTCAGAGCGGAATAAACGAGTCCTTCAGGGCTATGAACGAGCGACTGGACAAATTGGAGGAGAAACTTCTTCAGAAGAAGAAATCCGAGGACGATTGAGCACATTATAGCATCATCACAGCATCATATTTATTTATTTTGTATGTTATCTAATAAATTCATAGGTAACTTCTATGTTATATAATAAATTCATAGTTTTACTTCTACTTAATTGGCATGTTTATTTATATATTTTTTGCTAAATTTTAAACAATTGAGCTCAAGGTTCAGATAGTTTTATCAAAAATATCCCTTTTCAAAGTCAACTACTACCTAACTCTGGTATTTTGAAATAAAAAGAAATTTTTAACCTACTTCAAAAACAGAGGAGGTTATCAGTTCGACCCGTATGTACGCTATTTTTAAAATTTGTACTTTAACAGAAAGTAAATTTTCCTTGAGCGTTTTTTTTTTACATAGGTTTTGTATGGGCCAAGAAATCTAAGTAGGTACGCCAACTTTTTTTTTTTTTTTTTTTTTGATACGACAATATTACATACATACGGGTCGGCCTTTTTTTTTAAATCGGTTTAAAAGTACAGATTTGTGTGCTTTTAACTGAATCTCCCTCCCTCCAGAAAATCGATCAAGAGTGAATCATGCAAAGGAATTAATATAAAATTAAAATAAAGTCAGTTCATAAGTTCAGCCTCGCTCGGTCAGGTAAAAACTCTTTATTCTGTCTCAAAGTTAAATACATAAATTCCTTTAAATAAAAATTGCGAACATAATTACAAACACATCACACGCAGTTCACACCCCGTCAGTTCTCGGAATCTGAGTTTGAGGAGGACTCATCCGAGGAGGAGCCCACCGACGAGCTGCTCGAGGAAGACGAGGAGGAGCTACTCTCGTCCGTGGAATCACTGCTAGCGCTGCTGGAACTCGAATCTGAGTCTGAATCGGAGTCTGAGTTCGAGTCCGAAGAGGAGCTCGAGTTGTTTTCCTCAACGTTGTTTTTGGAAGACCTTCGTTTCTTGTTTTTCGGCTCCTTGACCGCACCACCACCTTTGCTCTGCTTCTTCTCCAAGTTCTTGCTTAATTGCTTCGTCCTCGAGGTCCGATGCAAATATTTGCGTTTTCCCTTGCATTCGTAGCTCCAGTGTCCAAATTCAAGGCACTTTTGGCACCGGATACCTTTGGGAAATGCAGCTGCAAGTTTGGCATCTCTGCGGAGACAAAAATTCAAATTATTTGAGGCGATTTTATAGTTTAAATATTTTACTTCTTTCTCAATGCAAGTTTCTGCGCCGCAACACCTCCGAGAGTCATTTTTATTTGGATGTTTTTCTTTCCGCAATTGATAACCAACAATCGAATGTTTGACAGTAAACAGCTGTTCAGACGTTAGGTTTTGGTTTTATTTCAAATACGTACATCACCCGCTCAAAATTAAAACAAGTTTCGTACGCCAACAATAGCATAAATGAATGCAGAACCTCATAAACTTAATATTGGCTATTTTTATATAAAATAATTGAATATTTTGTTTTATCTCACAATTAAAAAATAAAACCGTTTAAAACAAACTCCGGTCATTTTTTGACAATCGATAGATGGCAGTCCTCTCACATGGTGAGTTTTGCAACTTTCCCCTACCCTCCCTGATTTCAATTAGGAACTAAAATATTCGACATTTCGATTTGTTTTGAAAAAGAGGTTAGGTGTCACGGTCACCTTTTCTATTCCTTAAAATAGGGGAGTAATATTTTATTCCTCGCAATTTTATCACTGTTAATAATTAAACATGGCCAAATACGTGGACCTCATTAAAACCGGCACACAATACGCTCGCCGGATGAATTTTCTTTCAAACCGAATATTCGGGGAGGTGGCCAGGACGACCAGCAGCAAATCGATGAAAGTGGTGAAGCTATTCAGCGAGCAGCCCAAGTACAAGGATGATCACGTAATTAATTATTATCCACGGCACGTGGAGACCCACCTCCTTATGATGAAATTGCGGGAGTACGGTCTCTTCAGGGACGAGCACCAGGACTTCAAGGAAGAGATGAAACGGCTGCGGAAACTTAGAGGAAAGTGCGCTCCTAAGAAAGGAGAGGGCAAGAAATCGAAGAAATAGTTAATTTAAAACCGTAGCAAATTGTAATAAGCATTCTATTATTATATGGAAAAAAAATATTAGAAAGAAAATGAACCAAATGTTTTGTTTTATATACCCTTATATGCAATAATTTTGCTAATCCGAATCGTCCTCCTCCTCAAATTGTTTTATAAGCAGATCCAGGTCAATTTCCTGAGTATTCACTTTGCTGGGGTTATCATGAAACACTGCCGGCAGACCAACGTCGATTGATTTGCTCTGTGCAGTTTTAAGATCTTCCTGAATAGCGTTGAATTTCAGTTGGAGCTCCTCAACCTGCAAAAAAAAAAAAAAAAATACCTTTAATATTTTTAAATGAACCATGTGGGACTCGATTCTTCCCTACCTTCAAAGCGTTTAAGCTCTGATTTATTGAACTCAGCATTTTCATGAGTTGGGGTTCAAGTTTAGCTAGTTCTCCTTGCTCCATGATTCTGTCCGCGTGGATTTTTAAAGTAATGTTGCTCATACTGCCGCCTGTTGAGCCCCAAAACCTTTTTTTCGGCGTCCTCCGACGAAGGAAAAACAATAACAAGTTATCAGCTGATTTTCGCGACTGTCAGCACGTGTGCCTACACCATTTGCGCAACAACGCCCCCGATAGGATTAAGACCCAAATGTTTGGGGCGATTCCTTTCTTCATATAAAAATCAATAGAATCCTGTCAGGTGGCCTGGGCGCCGTGTTTATCTTCGCGTTTTGTTTACTTCACTAGAGAAAAGCACAAAGTCTGCCCCAACGGCTCCCGAGCCGTGCTTAGAGCCATGGTGGGCAGAGATAGCGTTAAAGATCGACCAGTTTTTATTCCGCCTAGAAAAAGGCAAACCTCGAAAAAGGTCAATGGGACACAGAATTATGTGGACCATATTGTGTCCATTCAGGTGGCTCGCTCAAAAACCTAAATTGCAAATTGAATGTGAAATCAAATGATTTTTTTTTTAAAATATTTCAACAGTCACGACAGAAGCTGTCCCCAACATCGCCAGGGCTAGACGATGCCCTGGTCAAGACCTCGTTGCTCCTGAAAAACAAGCAGCCTCTGCCGCAGATCCCAAAAGATGCCAATTCCCCGACGAGCGCAAGTAACGAAATTTGTGAGCCAGAGGATAATGAGCTTCAGAGCTTCGATAATTTATCGCAGCATCCCCCGCGTCGCGAGAGTTCCACAATTACCCCCAGCAGCTATTCGGAAAGCAGCCTCGACGCTAAATTGAGCAAGTCTCAGGACTGCCTGACCTCGCGCTCCTCCAAAAAGCGCGTAAACATCCGGACGGATGATCTCCTGCAGTGCAAGAGCCCCCGGAACTCCCCGGACGTGAACACCTACGAGGACCTCGAATCGGGGGAGACGAGCGTCCTGAACGCAGATGAGCACAGCCTCGACAGGTACAGCACAAGGCGATCGACAGACAGCTACCTCACAATGACCGGTAAGTGGTAACTTAATTTTTCTCTAATTTTACAAAATTCTGCGTTTGATAACTACATGAGTTTCAGTGTAAGAATCTATATATATAACAAAAATCGTTCCATCCTTCAGGCACGATTAAAAGAGGACGAAAAAAAGGGCAGTCCGTGGATCTACAAATAAACATAAGCAGGGAGGAGCTTGAAAAAATCAACGCTGCAGCCCTAGCTGCTGAGGAGACTAAAAAACGAAACTTATGCTGCGTTTGCACCCTGACGACAGGATTTCACGTCCTCATCCTCTCGTTGCTCTGTCTTCCATTCGTCACCTTGGTCACCAGTATTTACTCGTTTTACATCGGAACCCTGACGTGGTACAACATGTTCACGTATTTCAATGAGGAAAAGTCTTACCTACATAAAGTGATCATGTCGCCCCTCCTGATTGTGGCCTACCCGATTGGGATTCTCGTCTGCACAGCCGGCCTGGGCATCTACGCCGGTTGCATTCAATTAAGTCTGCAGTTCAACAGCTGGATCAACGAGATCGCAGACATTGAAAAGGGCTTCTATGGCTGGCTGTGCGGATTTTTGAGATTATCCGACTGCAGCCCTTATGAAGTCGTGGTCTTAACTGATATCCGGGTGCCAGAAGAGAACCCCAACGCACACTCATCAACTGAAGAGCTCTCCCTCTAGTCAGCCAAAAATGGTAGTCCTATCGTTGCCCCCTTAAGGTGCATTCAGTACTTGTTGCATATTTGCATTTTCATATCGGAAAGTCCGTTCGTCTTCTTTAACGATTTTTTACTTGCAGCCAATCTAAAGTGCTCTGAATTTTTTGTAAAATTTTAGGATATTTTTTTTGCGAAAAATCGCCAATGATTCCTTCTTGAAATAAAAAAGGTATTTACTGGTAATTGTCAAGTGTGTCTTTTACTTGTATTACAATTATTTTTCATATTAGACAACAATCTTATAAAATAAAGTACATATTACTCTTGGGGCTCATTTTTCTGATCTTTCTCTTCCTCTTCGTCTTCGGGAGGATCGAAATCCCTCATGCGAACGTCTCCATCTTCGCCATACTGAATTATATTATCGATTTGCAAAAGTAGATCCCCAATGCTTTCTGGCTCGTTTATATTTAATGGGACGAACCTAACCAGACTAACGAAAAATGATTAATAAAATCAGTTTCGAAATAAGCACCAAAGAATTTTTACCTGAAGTCCTCGATTAGGAACCCAATTGCTTCAGATAGTTTTTTATACTTTCGACCCCAAGAAGATTCTGTTGTAACGTCTCCTAGCAAAGCACGAACGTCCGGATCCAAATATTTTTCTATCTGGCTCCTTGCTGTCTTACTCAATAGGTCCATTTTGGTGAGTACGCTCACGTGGGGCATTTCCAAATTGGTCATAGCACTTAAAGCAGCCATAGTGCCTGAAAGGAACTTGGCGCCATCGATCATAAATTGGGAATCTACCAGAAAAACTGTGCATATTCTAAAATTCCATGAGGTCAGCAAATTTATGAGATCTTTTCCCATAGATAGATGTGTAAATAATTCTATTTGGCCGGGCATATCAAAAATAATGTAATCGTCATCAGGATCACCTAAACCAAAAATTAGAAATGATTTGATTTTTAAAACGTGTCTATCTTACTTTCTAGTCCCTCCTCAGAACCGCCGCATAGTTGGTTTTTGAACCAGTCCTGATTTTCTATGAGAAATTCAAGGCAGAAAATTAAGCCTCCGTTTGGCCCGAAGTGGAGTTCTTCATCTTCCAAGACATCGTCTAGGTCTATCAATTCCCTGATATCAACTAGCGGGTGGTAACCAAAATGTTCAGCGGCTGGGTCTAAATTTACCACTTCTATGACTCGATTACTATCGGCCGCATGCCTTTGCATGTAGGCACAGTAAGTGGACTAACAATTAAGAGTACATAAATTTTATTATGGAAACCATGAAAATTTTTCAATTTGCAAAAATAATTAAAAAATATAGGAATCGCAATTATTTTGCATGTTCCAATAAAAAAAACAAGCACATTTACCTTTCCACTCCCCGCAGGTCCAATAACAAGTTGTGCGTATCGCATTTTCGAATAAATTGCCCAAATTTAATAAAGAAGCACCGGCTAGCAAAATACCAAAAACAAAACTAAACGAGTCGACTGTCAGAACAACACTGAAAAACTTGGAATATGAAAATTGAAAAGTAACCGAGGTACGCTCAGTATGCCGGTCATATTTGAGCAAAACATGAAATTTTGCCCATTTTTATTCGAAATGTTGCTAACTTTGGACGATTCAAATATAAAAGAAATTCAGAAACTAATATTTGATGAATAAATCTCACTGACAGTTGTTTTTGAAATCCAGACGGTTCAAGTGCGTTTGATTCAGTCTGAATGCTCTTTAAAGAATTTTTCTTAAGTCTGAATTTAGCAACACTTGACATTTAATAAAATCTGAATATAGCAACACTTTGTCTTGAAGAATCTTAAAGATTCTGAATTTAACAACACGCCCTTTATTTCATTTTAAAGAATTTTTAATAGTTCTGATTTTGATAAAATTTTAAATTTAAATTCTACTTTTGATACATTTTCAATTTCTATCCAATAAGGTGAAAAGAATTTTAATAAGAACAGACCCCACCTGAAACATATCTGTCAAAAAGGTATGGCCGCAAATGATATCAAACATAAACAGATTTAGTCAATTCGGGTTCGTTTTCGGTTTTTAGCTTGGAATAAACGTTATGGGTTTACTAAAAAAAACATTCTGCTTTGGTCGGCACCTTCATTTCGATATATTTATTCGGACGTTATCAACGCAAACACCAAAATTAGCCAGGTACGTTTTGATGGTCATCCAGTTGTAGACGAATTAAATTATCTGCGCATATTATTTTTCATTTTATGTAATCTCTTTAAATGTAGATTAGCTGAGGTGGGAAAATTGGAGTCGCCTAAAGTTGAAGGTAAATACGAAACTGGTCAGCTATTTTTGCACCGTGTTTTCGGGTATAGAGGTGTAATCCTCTTTCCCTGGCTAGCCAGAGTTTACGACAGAGATTTGCCTAACCAGAGCAAGGCAGAGCCAGAGAAGGTCGAAGGCGACAATGTAGCAAAGGAGGTTAAAGGAAAATTGCACACATTTTACCAAGTGCTCATCGACTCAAGAGATTGCCCCTACATTGTAAGGACGAGTAGAGTTGCTCCAACAGTATTGATTTTTAATTAAACGATTTCCTAGAGAGCGCAAACTGAAGCGGTGACTTTCCTTGGGAATCAGGACACAAATCGCAGTCTTTATGCAATTCCTGGATTAGACTATGTGGCGCACGAGGATATTATGCCGTACTCGTCGGCTGAGCAGAATCCTCTCCATCACGAGTTATTCGACAAGTTCCTAATACAAAATTCGACTAAAGATCCACCATTCGAAGCACAGGACACTCTCAAGGCGTGGCAAAAGAAAAATCATCCCTGGCTGGAACTTTCTGACGTCCACAAGGAGACAACTGAAGGCATTCGGGTAACAGTCATCCCTTTTTACATGGGCTGCCGCGAAACACCTGCTGCATCTGTCTACTGGGTAAGCTTCGCAAGGTGAACTGCTTTTGGTCTTCTAAGTTTTTGACATTAAAATTCCAGTGGCGCTATTGTATTCGACTAGAAAATCTTGGAGAGTTAAGTGTACAACTTCGAGAAAGGCACTGGCGCATTTTCTCACTGTCCGGGACTTTAGAAACCGTCCGTGGCCGTGGGGTCGTTGGCCAGGAGCCAGTCCTGAGTCCACGTCTGCCAGCCTTTCAGTACAGCAGTCATGTTAGCCTGCAGGCTCCAAGTGGGCACATGTGGTGAGTTTAATAATACATACATATCTTAATTTTTAAACTAAGATGACTTGCAAAATACGGACATGAAAATTTTTATATCTTTTTTTTTTTTCATTTTAGGGGAACTTTCCGTTTAGAGAGGGAGGACGGGCATACCTTCGATTGCCGTATTCCTCCGTTTTCGCTAGAAAGTAAGCCGGACGAAACCAATACGACGAATTCTCCGCCCCCAGAAGAAAGTGTTTGATGTGTGATTTTACTCTATAAGGATATGTGAGCTTTGGCGCTCCTCTTTACTGTCAGATTTTCTGTAAATAATAGACTTAAAATTCGACGAGTTATTTAAATTGCGTAATATTAAATGTACCAAAATCTCCGAGGAAATTAGAATATATATATAAAATTTCATAGTGAGACGAATTAATGTTCTTTTTAATGAATTTTTTTTTTTATTAATTGGAAAATATTCACCGTAACGCAGAAAGTCGTTATAAGGGTAAGTGAAATTAATAAATTCTTGAAGTACATATTTATTTCTAAATTTCACAGCAAAGTAAACAAGACTCGAAAACTTGTTCATTTCATGAAAGGAAATGTGATAAAAAATAAAAGTATATGTTGATCGTATATTTTCGGCAGAACAATCTAGCTTACTTGTTAAATTTATAAAATACTGAAAGTTTTACTGGCCAGGACCGGATAAAGATTTGTCCATGAACTTCTTCTTTGCAAAGCACAGCCACCACTTACTAGGCTTTCCGTCCTCAGCTGAAAATACCTTTTCGCATACTCGATTACCAGTCTCGTGCCGCAGTTGGAGCAGATACTGGCGCATTAAATCTAATAGAATATAATTGAATAAATTTATTAAACTTAATGAACTTGAGGACGGCATACCTGCTTCAGCAGGGGACGAAGGCTTGGCGTAAACCGCATTCAGAGGAAAGCCAGCTTCTCCTGGAATGTCGAACTTTGATATCGCTAAGCTGTACATCTCCTGCATTCCCTGGTTCTTGTTGGAGCACCTTTGGAGCTTCTTCAGACATTCGGTTATGTACAGAGTTATGTATATAAGCACTCTGTCGACGTCCGACTGCAAAGAATTTGGAATTATTTTTTGGATTAACGACTAGTGTGCACTACCTTTATTTCATAAGTCCTGAAGAACACATTCGCCTTAAAAAAGTAAAGGGACTCTTCAATGATATCGTTATCAATGTTTGCGATTGGAGCCGGACCCCTAAACTGCGTTCGCAGAGGAAGCACAGCCATGTTACCAAACGACTGCTGATATTCTTTAATTTGTGAATGATAAGCCTGAAAGATTTTTAGTACAGATCGGTTTAAATAGGCGATTATTTCCAATTAAATCAGCACTTTAAGGCACACCCATTTTTTTGGAATATCAATTGTGTTTTTGTTTTTCTTACCGGCATCTTGAAGACGTACAGTGTTTCTTATTTAAGCAATACAATTTCCTAACAGTAGCACTATAAATAAAATGAACACTTAGTCGAAAAACGATGCAAGAGGTCGAACGAAGTGGCCAACGACAACTTTAACCAAATTTTATCACGAAGAAAACTTCATTTTGACAGCTATGAATCACATACCCTCTCCGTTTTCGTTTGTTCCCCCATGGACGCCACCCATTTTAAAGTTTCTTGAACTATCTATCAAAGGAGTTTACATCTGCAGTTGTCACTTCTTAGCATTTTGGTTTTGTGACTTTCGTTGATTCCGTACAGTTTAAGAAATAATAATGGACTGGGAAGACGATCAGGAAATTGTATTCACCGATGAAGAACAATTCGATGAAACGGAAAGCAGTTCCGACGAGGAAGAAAGCTGCATGTCGGAAGTCGCGAATGTCCTAATTTCGCACGAATGTGTTACAAATGAAAATGCACTCGAATTAAATCGATATATGCAAAATATGCTTCTTCAAATGAAAAATAAATTAGAGGCCATGCTTACAACGTGCCGAATGAAGTATGAGGCAAACGCCAAGCTTCTCTCTTCAGGCAGTTTCAATTGGAAGCCAACGAGGCGCTACAAGAATAATTCCTTCACTTACTGCGGAGCACCCTACTTCAAGGACACAAAGGGGTTCTCGCAACCACACAATGATGACTATATTCACCGGAAAACAGTTCTGAAGGAGCTATTTCTGATGGACATCAACGCTTTTGTTTCTATCTGGACTGTAAAGGACAAAATTGGGGTGCTTCAGGGAATCAAGACTCAAGTAAGGATTCCTATCGGACTATCATATCTTAGACTTTTCAATTTGAAAATAAAAACAATGTAGAAATGCATTTAAACTACTTATTGCTGCATTTCGTATAAGGAAAGTTCTCCGTCAATAGAAATATTTTGTAAAAGGAATATCTTTAATTCAAATAATATTAGGTTTGCATGCTATTGTTATTGTAAATGAAAGGAAAAATCTACACTATTTTTTTATTTTAATTTTTTTTAATTTTTAGGACCACTGCAATTCTTTGAGAACCTTTAGTTTTCCAAATTATGCCTTTTCTTAAGTTGGACAGACAGGGGGAAAAGCAATGGAAAAGGATACTTTGAGATTTAAATTTAGCCCTGAATTGATTTCCCTCCTTTGTCGAACCTTGAGAAAAAAGTTTTCGGAACATTGAAGTAGTCCTTAAAATTTGCCACAGTACTGTATATGTTTAAAAAAAAAATTGCTTTATTTTAATTATTCTTCTTCTATAAGTTTAAATATAAATAAAAATTTGTACAGGTGATTAATTACTTGGAAAAGAAAGAACTAGTGCAGGAAATGAAAAATTCCGTCGAGAGGTCTTCGAAGATCAAAGAGTTAGATAAAAGAATTGCAGTGCACAGCAAGCGCCTGGTAGATCTTCTCTCGCAAGTTGGAGATGATTTCAAAATAAATTGGTTCCTAGTGTCAGCATCTTTGGGTGGCCGGCATCCTGAGAATTGTTGCGAAACAATTTGGACGATGTATTTGAGGCCTGATCTGAATCGCAACAGTTGGACATTGGAGGAGAACCAAAAACTGTGGGTTGCAGTCCAAGAACATAACTTTCAAGATTGGGAAGCTATTGCCCGGAGGATGGAAAACAGGTCGTCCTACCAGTGCATTGTTCAATTTAGAACCCAGCAAAATAAGTTCTTTAAGAAAGAAACCAATGAACCGGTGAGGTGGACTAAGGACCAGGACGATTTGCTGAAGGAGGTTGTCGAAGCGAACAAAATCGGGGATACTATCCTGTGGTCAACAGTCGTCTCGCATTTTCCGAGCAAAACCAAGAATCAGATCTATACAAGGTAAGTCTGGAGGCAATAAGTCCTTCATTTATTAATAAAATCCTTCGCTGAATTACATTATACGCGACAACCGAATTTTAATTATTTTATTTCGATACATTCAAAATCCATCTATTTTTGCAGGTATAAGTACAGCGTAGATCCTAACTTGAAAAAGGGTCCCTTTACCGAGGAGGAGGACTGCATAATTCTAGCTGCAGTGCAAGAATATGGAGAAAAGTTCTATTTAATGCCGCGATCGCTTTTCCCAGGCCGAAAAACTAGGCAAATAAAATCGCATTACTACAACGCCCTAAAGCAGACCAAATCCCACAAAATGTGGGACGTTGAGGATGATAAGAAACTTATTGAACTCGTAAAGGAGCATGGGCAAAACTGGGCAGTAATAGCAGGGAGTATTGGAACACATACACGGATAAGTTGTAGAACTCGTTATCATGTAATTAAGAAGTTCCTAAAGAAAAATCTCAACAACAAAATTGAAGATATCCCTAGGAAGCGACGAGGTGCTCAAACCCAAGTCAGTATGGACAATTGGGTCGATAAAATTATTGAAATCAGCGAACAGGGACCACAAAAGAAGGATCCAGTGAAAAAACCAACAGGACCGAAAACTTATAGAGGGGCTCTTCGTTCTGTCGAGAGGGATTTTTATGAATTCTTAAAATACTCATATGATTTCAAGTACGACTTGGATAGAAGGGTGCTCATTACTAATGTGAAGGCGTTCCAACAACTTAAACACATGCTTAATTTAGGAATAACAATAAAAGCCTTAACAGCCAATCAATCGGCCTTCAATTTAGAGGAGCGCAAGATCATCAGAACATCCTATCGAAGTAGCGTTCCATCCTATTTAAATGGTAGTACGGTATCAGAATCTCTGCTGGGAAAATCGTTTTTACTACCACCAAGTTGGTGCACTATTTTAGGCCTACGAGCTGTCTGTATTCACACAACAACCGAAACTGAGAGTATCAGTTCAAGTCAGACCGCCTCTGAAGAAGATCAAAACCAAGAAGACGTTGAGTGGGCTAAATTATTGTTTAAAAAGCGATTTTTTGCAATTTTTTACAAAACAGCTCTATTAGGCAATCTATCCCCGCCTATCCAAAATGAGCTAACGGAGGGTACCTACAGGATAGAACCATTTCCAAAAAGAAAAAAAATCGACAAGCCGAAATTGGATATCAATTGAACCTTAAGGTTGCTAAAGAGATACAACAAGTCTGGTAGATGCGAGCACTTTGTACAATACTTGTTTTAATTAAATTACAATTCCATCGCATTAAACTTAACAAATATCTAATAATTAGAGTTCACAGAATCCATAACTAAGTTGCCGTCCTTATCCTTCAAACGCACCCTTCCATTAGAGTACCTAGTCTCTTGGCTGCCGTCGGGGTACACAATCTTCACAGTCCCATCAGGATATTCCCTCCTTTTATGCAATTTTGTGTGTATCTCCTTCTGACCATTGGGCATCGAGAGCACCTTATCGCCGCTTGTCAGCTGCACCAGGGTCGTCCCGTCCGGATATCTCCATTCCTCGGACATATTCTTATCGGTGGGATTTGTTATCCTAATTGATCCGTTCGGGAAGTGAACCTCAATCTTACCGTCTTTATACCGGTGCTCTGTCTGACCATTTGGGAATTCGAGAATTTCTAAGCCGTCCAAGTATGTTGTGTGCCAGGTGTTTGTCTCAGCGTAATAATACTTAACCGTGCCCTCGGATATGTTCGTCTCCTTTATGTCCTTATTATAGTAAAGCATTCGTATAATCATATTGTCTGCAGATATCTTTTTTAAATTCCCGTTTGGGTACCAAATGTCCTTACTCCCATCAGAGTTGACAATTTCGCGCTTAAGACTAGGCACTGCGGATTTACTAGCTCCAGTGGTCTCATTCTTGAGATCATTTTTACCTTTCTCTTCAGTTGTTGTTGTTGAGGAGTTTTTGACTTCACAACTCATTTCACCAGATTTGCTTCTTTTGTGAGTGTTACTTTTTCGACGATTTCTAGGTAAATAAGGCGAATCTATTTCTGTGTCCGAATTTTTATCGCTTTGACTGGAGCTATCATCAGAATTTTCGGTTGTCGATGGAATCTGTTCCTCATGGCAGAGATCTGGCACATTTTTGGATTTTGAATTTCGTCGCCGAGGGTCTTGTTTTTTATAAGAAACCACCTTAGCGACAACGGGTTTTGTATTCTGGTTTTTTACCTCAATTGGTTCCTGGCAAAAAGAAGAATGAATTCATGGAATACTTTATTTAAAATAAATTAATAAATACGATCATTAACCATAAATTGCAACTCACCATTTTTGGAGTCAGCTTAGCAATTGTTTTATTAATCTCTTGAAGCATCTTATTGTTGTTCATTCGATTCAGTCTCGCGTTCTCGCTTTCCAGCTTTTTATTTTCCTTTTTTAAATGCTCTATTTCTAAGTTGAGATCTCTGACTTCCTTTTCAAGGTTTCTAATTTGTGCCCTAAGCCTTGCTTGGGCCGCACAGTGCTTACTCTCCTTATTTTCTTTCTCTTTATTTAGAGCCTCAACTTGTTCCTTAAGTTTAGCGATTTCTTCCCTATCCCTACGATTCGGTTGCTTCTGGAGTTTCTCAATTTTCTTCCTCTCTTCCTCGAGCTTCATCTGCTGATCGTGCAGGTATATTTCGATTTTGATTTTCTCATCGTTGAGTTTTTCCTCCATTTCAATTCGCTCCTGTTGGAGCTGGATTTTATCCAGTTCATGTTGTTGTTTGAGTTTGATCAGCTCAGTATTATTGGTCCTAAAAGTTGCTATCTCATTCTCCAGCTCGTGTAGTCGAGTCTTAAGGAGTTCACTGTTCTCTATGATTTCCTTCTTTTTATCCTCAATTAAAGTAGAGTCCTGGGTTATCGTAGTAGAATCATTACCAAAAATTGCAGCCTTGAATTGCTCAAATTGGTTCCTATCGTTCGGAGTCGATGTCCTTAACGTGTTTAAAATATCCATATCATTTGAATGAGCGGTATCAGTCTCAGAATCGACCTCGTTCACTTCAACATCTTCGCTGAAGCGGACGTGATACTTTTCACTTTTTTCGGATCTTGCGCAAACTTCTACTTCATCACAGCTATCGTCGTCTACCTCCTCCTCCTCCTCCTCCTCCTCCTCATCTTCCTCGTCATCGGATTCGTCTAACACAATTTTCTTTTCAATATCAAATGGGACAGGGGATATTCCTTTTCGGGTTATGGTTTTTGACACGGGGAGCTCATTTTCAGACAAATCTAAGGTACTATTCGAGTTAGCTTCAATCCACCGTTTGATACTACTTAAATCAAGCGAAAAACTGCCTTCCTGCGCCTTCCTTTCAATGAGCTCAAAGAGGTTTAAACTATCCTGCTCGTCCACTGTTCTGTTCTGTGATGAAGGAGAGCTGAGCAGAGTTTTCCGAATTTTTTCAATCGGGATGGGATTGTAGGTGTTAAGGACTTTAGCCCAAGATACAGGTTCAACAGAGATTTCCTTGCTAACCTGGGAATCAGATTGAAGATCGCTTATCTCTTGAGGCACAATTGTTTCATTATTGGTATCCGAATTATTGGGCATTTCTTGTAATTCACCTGATTCTTCTTTAACTTTACTAATACTGGAGGAACTGGAGGATGTTCTATCACAGTTTTTAGGAATAATCGTTTGACATTTCTCTAAAGACACTTTGCTGGTACTTTGAAAGCCAGAGTCTGTCTCCGGGCTCTTGGGGCTTCTTTCAACCTTTCTCTGAACACTTTTAGATTTTACTTTTTCAAGAATAAGAGTTCTACCTGAATTCCTTTGCGTACGAGGTTCTGTCGCAGATTTTGTTGTTATTTTAGGTCTTTCCCTTCCTAGAGATTTTTTTTTACATTGCTCAATAGGAGGCTTTTTTCCAAATCGTTTTTCCATAAAACATTTATATGCATTGGCATATTTATACTTGGGTAAATTCTGAAGTTTAAATTTGTCTGGATCGACTTTAAATCGACTAGCAAGGCCTTCACCTCTTCTAAGGAATGGGCGTTTAATTAACATCTGTGGTAATTTATGCGACGTGTTCAGAGGAGAAATATCCGTTTCATGGTCCTCTAACAAGTCTAGACCTTCTTCTGCTAGTGCTGCGTCTGATTTAAATAAGCCACTATTCTTTAAAGCACTAGAATTTTCAGAAAATCCAAACTCTTCTCTGACCTTTTGATGCTCCAGGTTCAACATCTGCCGCTGGCTCATTTGTCTTTCGATTAAAGTCCTCTGTTCATCCTCATGCCATTGTCGCAATTGCTCGAGTCGTTTTATTATATCCTGAGGAGACTCGGTCATTTTTTAACAGATTTTGCCCATTTATAAGAAGCTATGTCGGAAATTCAATTTTTTGAATCAAAAGATTGTTATTTGACATTTCTCCGCTATGACAATGGAATTGCCATGTTGGAAGTTGAGCTTTTGCTGGATTTTGATTTTAAAAGCTATTTTAAATTTTTGTTTTAAAAATTAACGACAAATCCAGAGATATCCCGACTCAGTGGTGAAACAACTCTTTTCGACATATTATGGGAAGATAATAGGTCTGTTCCATGACAAATTCGTTAAAAAAAACCTGGGGCGACCCAGGGCGCTCCAAGTAAAGCCGGGAACCCAATATATCCGCATCATGCTTCTCAACGGAACGGTGCGGATCGGAACGGTTCGCATACATAGGGCCTTTCGGTACGCACGTTCTCAGTGAGACAACTGAGATATTCTCAGTTGGCTCACTGAGACGGCGTGTTCTTGTAACCGTCTCACTTTCACATTGAGCAACAAAAACGGACGCAGCCTTTGGGCAACTGAGACCTGTGAGATAGAATTTTTGTGTTTCACTTGTCTCAGTTATATGTTATGACAGTTGTTGAGCAGCCTGAACTTAATAAAACAATTGCGCGTGCTTTTTCGTTATCCATTTTTCACTTTTTAATCAACAACCTCTGCGGTGTCAAAATCAGCTGTTTAACCAAACTGAGCAAACTGAGAAAGTTGCTCATATTTCGTCTCAGTTGTCTCACTGAGAACGTGCGTACCGAAAGGCCCTATTGGGATCCCGGCTAATAAATCTTTTAGAGCCAGGACGAACTTAACGGACTAAAGTTAACGGAAGTTGTCAAGAGCGTTTTAGGGTGTAGTTCGTAGGCTAAAAAAATAGACTATTTTCAGGAATTTTTTCTGAGCATGTTATGGAAGATATGGATAAAAAAAAATTGTTAGGTATGATAAATCAAGTCTTAAAATATCAAAAACAATTTTTTTTTAATTCATATTTTTCAATTTTTTTATACAAAATCCGTAGTTGAACGTAACGCCATAATTTGAAGGCATGTCCTCTCCCCGACGATATCTCGGCAACGTCTTATCTGAAACTAAAAAACCGAGGTGTTTTACATTCGGTATGACAATGGCTACAAAATGAACTAAGGATATTAATTTTTAACAAATTTTGGTAACTTTACTTAACAAAAACCAAAAACATTAAAAAAAAAAAGTGTTTTTTTTTTCGCTGTATTTGTAAAAAAAATATTGTAAATATTAAAATTTCAACATGATGATAGTCCATTTAGTGAGTACTTATGTTTAGAAGATGTGGTTACAATTTCAGAAGGATCGGCCCACGGGTTCCGGAGAAATCGTAGTGTTCGTCGTCGTCGTTTTATTTTTATCTCCCCAATTATACAATTAAATCGAAAAAAAGATTGGCGCTTCGATGGGGCAAATTGAAAAATATTTAATAGTAACATTTTGATTATTAAAAATCATTTTTTTCTTAATTAAAATGACATTTTATATTAAAATGTTTAAATAATTAATAACTTTTAATTGCAAAAAGACAGAGATGGGGCAATTTGATATTCGGGAAGGGCATTTAAAGGGCAATTTTTTAAGCCATCAAACGTTAATTAAAAAGTCAATTTAGAAAAAAAAAATTTGACGGCGCTAGCTTCGCGTTGGTATACAATATTCTTAGGCTGTGTGCGAAATCAAGTCAAATGGTATCATTTCGATCATTTCATGTTCAAAAACAAGGTGGCACCGAAATGATGCAAATCAAAGCCTTTCACTCCTCAAAGTTCAAAGCGAACATTTCAGTGACAGTTGTGATCATTTCAAATCAGATGTTGAAAAGTCACTGTTGTGCCTTAAGAGAAAAATGGCAGATTATTATTATTTCCATATCCATTATAAATTCCTTTTACTATAAAACAAGTTATATTATTTCAACAAAAGATTTCTACAACAACGTGCGATACCTTGACAGTTCAAAATATACTTCAAAGAAATCGCACATTTATCTTGATATTTCCCAACTATTTTCATTCAGATCTCACACACAGCCTTAGATACATTTACATTCGAAAAATGTAAAACAAATCGATTTTTTGAAAGTTAATCAATTAGACTACACCCTTAACACTTTTTGAAGTTAACTTAAAAGTTAATCCGTTAAGCAGATTGTTAACTTCATTAATTAACGATTAACGGATTAACGAGTTAATGCCCACCTATGCCTACTGGTTTTTGAAATAAATAAATAATTTAAAAACCATATAAAAATGAAATTGTAATAAAGTACCAGTTAAATCGGGAAATAAAAATTTCCTTCTTTGACTTGGCAATGCTTCTTCGAGTAATTTCCTTCAAACAGTACAGTGCCATTTAAAATTTGAACCATTCGTGAAACGTCAGTACAGTCTTCAGCAAAGAGAAGTTAACAAAAACAAAAGAAGAATTGTGGAAAAAATGAGGTAAAATATTTCGCATTATTTTTTTTTTAAAATGCACAAAACTAATAGAATATTAAGTGCATTTAGAAATCCCAATATTGCTGGTGTTCCACACATGATGCCAAGTCCCCCGACCGTTCCTTGGAATGCGGAGGCAATGCCCTGGACAATTACTCCCTATAAAGGGGTTATGGAATTTAATGCTGATAATTTGGACCCGTTTGGAAAGAAGCCAGTCAATGTTTACAAGCGAAAAGCCGGAGAAGTTCCTCCTGTGTAAGTTTCTATTAGCATTTTTAAAATATAACCTTCCAATGGCTTCCAATCCAGTCCGGTCAAGCAGTATATTACCGAAGAAAAAATGGCTGCACATTTAAGCGGACTCCACATTTCCTCCAATTATATCTCCCACAACTCGGGTACGGAGGGAGAAATGGACAACATTCTTTCCGATGCGATGGACGCAGATGGGGTTGATTCGGAATACACGATTCCCATGCCGGCAAAGCATCTCGCTGAGAAACTAAAGACCGCAAATAGAATTTCTGTCTGCGAGCAAATCAGAAAACTCACCGAGGACGACACTATCATCCCTAAAGCATTGCTCACCCGCATGGAGAAGCCCTGCACGGCGCTGGTCTTGTGGCAGCCACCACGCAAACTATGGGATTTTGCCGATAGGAAGCAGTCGCCGGACGAGGACGATCTCAACGACGGGGAGACCAGTAAGGATAACAACAATTCATCCAGTTTCGATTTCAACTATACGATGGATACCGATATGTAGTGGGCGAAGAATGAGGACTCTTTTCTAATTGATATTACCATTATGTGCATGGCCGGAGTAACTGTGAATAAATAAATGTTTTGTGTGTGTCCTCTGATTGATTATACGTTTGTTTTAGATTTACAATTGAGTTCTATGTATTATTATTAAGTTTTTACGATTTAAATATATGCGACGATAATAAATGCAAATCATCTCGAATCTTATTTCTACCTCCTCTGAACATTTACCGACTATCCCTAAAGAAGGATTTTATTTATACTTTTAAGATAATTGAATTTTATTTAAAACTGACGTTCTCTACTCAAAAAAAAATGAATAAAAGACCGGGTACTTGCCAACAATTTATTGACTTAAAGATCTAAAAACAGTGATATTTAATTCACTAACCCTCAGATATTTTTCTAGCTTTTACTGAAGATAATTTCTGCAATTTGTCCGAAATACGCTCAATTTCTATGTTGAAGTTAAACGGTTTCATGTCGTCATGAATTCCATAGAAAGATCGTAACGCATCCACAGCAGCCATGTCAACAGCGATTTGCACCGATTCTCCAAATCCTGAAAAGTTAAGAGTTGATGAGGTGAGTTTTTTACGTCCCTGAAGTAATTATTCACTTACCTTTGCCAATTAATTTTTTATTTGTGTAAATCCCCACATGATACGCAGCTAAAACAGTATTCTTTCCAATTTCACCAATTAGCCTCGGTTCAGGCTCATCTAGTTTATGATCGACACAAAATGCTTTTAGGCGATCCAGAGGTTTTTCCAATTCCCAAACCTCCATCAGATCCTTTTGATTCAGATGTGTGCAGATGAAGTCCCTTATAAAATCATAGGCTTTCTTTTCACCTGAAGACTCTTCCAAGGCCCCAATAACAGCCATAAGTGTGTTTCGTAGTGTTGTTTTGCTTGGCGGAAATTCCCCACATAGGGCCAGATCCTTTGTTCCTATATGAGATGAGATATGTGCTAACATATCTTCACTCGTTAAATACTTGTAAATTGCTTCGAGACCATCCTCAGGGACATTTGGTAAACTAAAATTGAGGTACGCTTTCAAGTATTCAGAAACTAAATTTTCGCCTTTCTCGATAAATTTCCTGTTGTCGTCCAAATTAATTTCTGGCTCTTCGATGCCTAAGTTTCGCTGTTTGACTTCCTCTTGGAGGATGTAAGATCGATGGATAAATGCCGTCTGCAATTTTTTCAAATCAAATTCCTCGTTGAGCCGTTTACCAAACGCGAAAAGTTCAGCCCCATAATTCCATTCAATGCGGTTTGATCGAGGAGCTTCTGGCTCTGGCCCCAACTTTCTCCGGCGTTTGTTGATTTCACGAATTGTAGGACCTACCCATCTTTTGATAGTGCGGCATTGACCTGTAATTTATGCAATTATTATAAGCATTTTCGTAAGCACATTGATAGTAATTTTAAATCCTTAAATAATATTGTCAGATTTCACGATGGCTTTTCTCAACAAAATTCTAAGACAATTGAAATTCCAAGATCTGAGACTTTTATCTCCCAAAGAAAATAAGATTCTATTCTATTCTATCTACTGAACTCTTTTTAATTTTTTATAAGAATTATTCTTTACATTTCTTCAGAAAGGATAAAAAGTAATTTTTTGTTAACAAACTTTGGCGGTGGTACGAGTTAATATAGTTATTTTACACATTTTTTTATCTTTTCAAAAATACTCTAAAGTATGAACAAAACTAAGAATAACTTACCAATTGCTGGATTTGTGCGGCAATTAGTATTAACCACTAATTTTAGAAAATTCCTTAACATCTTTAACACCGTGCGGTGGCCGATCCACTTTGACGTCTCAAAGTTATTTTGAAGTTTCAGTTGGCGGTGCTTTCGGGTAGCAACTGACAGTTCAATTTAACCCTTTTTGCCCGACTATTTTTTGTATATAATTAAAGTATATATAAATTAATGTTTATTTGATTGTTCAGTTTAGATTATTTAAGTTTTATATTCAGTTTAAATATTTTAAATCCATTATAAATAAGAAGTAAAATTACTTTTGAGCTTTCACGAGACTTTTGAAAGTTCTTCTGCTGTGCCGTCACTGGTACGTGAGTGTAGTAAAAACAGGGGTTCCAATAGAAAGAGATATATGATTTTAACAAACGCGAGAGAAAAAGCGAGGTAGCATGAGCACTCCACATTACTGACGCTGATCTTATATATATACAAAAAGTTGCTGCACTAACACTAGTTTGACTTTCCTACGCTCGGAGAGTGAATCGCGCGCTTCCTTGGGCCAAAGAATATCTAGTCTACAAAGAATAGGCACTCTATTTTTGCGGCGCAGTTATCCCCACCACAGCCCATTTTGGGGAAAAAAAACCAAAAAATTTTCCCATTAGTTAGAAAGAGAATCTTTCCCTGCTTGTTCCAAGTCCAAATTCCCATTTAAATTGCCTTATAAAGAATAAGGACGGCGACAATCAACATCGCCGCACACACAATTACACCAGAGTTCACCTATTACGGCGCGCTCTTGAGCAAGCATTGCATTTTCTGGCACTGTGTTGGTGCCGGCACGGCCGTGCTTCTCATATAGGAACTGGTAGAAATCGAGTGCCTGCCTCACACATTGAAGGCGTACACAGATTAAGTTTGTTTACGTTTTTTCACCATTCGTTTTCTAACGCGCTCTTGAGCAGCACGGGAAGCAAATGCCATTGTATGGTGACGCGCGCTTGAGATCATTTCGCTTTAAAGGACAGGGTGGTTCTTTCGAATTGAGTTTTTGAGTGAATTTATGAAAACTTGTGGCATATTGGACCAATATCAAATTTCATGTTGTGAACTTATAAAATTGAGTGGTGAAGTTTTTAGTGAATTAACACTATTATTTTTGGATAAAGCACCAATTATAAAATTATTTTGTGTGTTTAAGTGTTTTTAGTTTTTAGTGAATTAACACATATTTTTGGATAAAGCACCAATTATAAAATTATTTTGTGTGTTTAATTGTTAATTGTTGTGAGAAAAATGGTAGGAGGAAAGCATCATGTGAAATGCTTGGCATGTGGAGTAAAAAAGGATGAATTTCCTGAGCTGAAATTTTTTATGCTACCAAAAGATAATAACAGGTAAAATATGTTAAATAATTTACATATGTTTTAATTCAAGGGTTTCGATAACATAAGAAATTTTGTTTAATCATTAGTCTATTTTATATGAGTATTATTTTTATATCCGTTCTAATTGAATTTAAAATGCAACTATATATAGTCAATTAATTTTAGTTTACCTTTCACTTATTTAATGTTTCCAAAGATAGCCGAACAAATAAAATTATTGAATTTATCTATTGGATCATTTAAAGAAATTTAAACGACGAAATTAATGAAAGGAAACGATTACTTAAATTAATTTGTAAAAAAATTATACTTTATTAAGCAAACTCAAATCAAACAGAAATTACCAAGTAATTTTTTATTATTGGATTCGAACAGATTAAACAATACCAGCTATAATTTAATGAATTAAAATTTATAAATAATTTCTTATTTGTCTTATTACAACAATTATGTTACAAAGCCCTCACTCATAAATATTTAAATAAATGAATTTTAAAATTATTTCATAATTTTTAAATTTTTCTTAATTTCAGGAGAAACATCTGGTTGAATAGTTTGGGACGACAGGATCTAATTGGGTTGAAAATTTCCTATGATTGGAAAGTTTGCGAAAATCATTTTGCCAATGATATGATCAGCACAAATACTGCAAACAAATTTACGGTAAAAAGGAATGCTATTCCTACCCAACAAAAATCGTCAACAGAAGTAAGAATTTTAGATGACCTCATAATTTTTCCCAACGTTATTGAAGGTAAGATAATATTTATTTCAAACATTTATAAATTGTAGGGTCGATCGTTGAAAATTGAACAAATGGGTGCAGGTCATAAAAACAAAAAGGTCAAACAAAGGGTGCAGGTCATAAAAACATAAAGGTCAACCAAAGGGTGCAGCTCATAAATAGTTTCAGGAAAATTGTGCTGTTTAGGCTATTAGGAAATAATAAAAATAATTATTAGATATCCGGTTGACCTGCGCATAGTACATACATGCCTGCCTTGCAAATTAAAACATGTGTAACCGGATTTAGGTAAAAGGCCGGCCAGGGTATTTCTACCTATTTAGACTTTATTGGGGATTGAAATAAGTTGTATTTTATTAATAATAACAGTAGCAATTACCTTCATAAATATATTTACTAGACAGTAAAGCTATCATAAAAAAATAATAAAATATATTTGGTGAGAAGGACAATATCTTAATGAGTACTTAAAATACTCAAAAAATCCCATAAATTTGGGAAAATGGAATTGTCGCTTAATTGTTATATTTGAAGAAAATGAATACTGACCATGTAAATTTATATTACCTATCCGCTTTTAAGTACCAGACAGTTAAGTGTTAATAGCTGTGTTTTTTCACATTTGTTCCGATACTAGGTTTAACAGGAAATTTTGTATTGAATTGAAATTTTAAAGACTGACACGTACAATATAAAGATTTTAAAATTTGCGAAAGCGCATCAAATTAGCCATGATATTTACGCATACAACCTTCAAACCCTAACCAGATAAATTTTTGGGTTGCTATTTGACGTAAAATGGGTATAAAATCCAGGCAACTTGATTTTATTTTTGCCAAGTCAGAATTTGTTGATATGTATAACTACTCATAAGTTTCAATTCAGAGCAAAATTTCTTGTTAAACCTAGAAAAATAGATATGTGGCAACTGGTACTGCTTTTATTTGACCGCGAACCTTTTTGAGATTCCAACGATAATCGCAGTAATACCTTATAATATGTCGTAATATTTTAATGACATATGCGAAAGTGTTACTGACCCATTAACGAAAAAATCTCGTATAGTATAACGGTGGCCTGAAAACAGTTTAATATTGCTTTGAAAGTTCATTACCAATTAATTATACATATTCAAGAAGTTAACATATGATATTTTGTTACACCTTGCAGGAGTCGAGACGCTGACAGATGACTCAAATATTGAAAATGAGGAAATTAATACACCAGCGGAAAACATCGCTATTGAAAATGTTCTGGATGTCCCAACCATTGAACTGGAGACAGAAAATGTGCCGGTGTTCCCGATCAGTGAAGATTCCCGAATCGAAGCAACTGCAAGTATCAATGAATTGAACTACTTTCCAGAAGATTTTATTTCTATTTCAGATTCTCAACCATCATGCTCCCACATTTTCAAAACGACGCATAAGGCAACACAAACGCCCAAAATGAAGAAAGATGTTACTAAGGACAAACTACAGAAGCTGCAGAAGGAATTCAAACAACTGAAAGAGGAAAATGAGCGACTGAAAAATCTTGCAGGTAACCATGATAATTTCATTTTACAAGCGAAAAATCTATTGCCTCCTGAGCTTGCTCTAATTGTTCAAAATCATGTTTTAAATTTCGAGAAGAAGAGCCAAGGCTTTAGATTTACCGACAGTTATAAAAAGTTAGCTTTGAGTATTTATTTCTTAGCGCCGAATGCGTATTATTTTTTATCGCGTAATTTAAACTTGCCTTCTCTTCGGACATTAGATCGTTTTACTAAAAATTGGCCATCGGGGCCAGGGATTCATGACGTGCTGTTTAATGCACTTAAAGTTAAAATTCAGAACTTGCCTGATAAAGCAAAAAATTGTATTATTTGTATAGATGAAATTTCTTTAAAAACTAATTTACATTTTGAAAAATCTCAAAGCCATATTGTAGGATTAGAAGATAATGGAGAAAGGAAAACAAATTTACCTGCTAAGTATGCTGTAGCGATAATGGTTAAAGGGATTACTCATAATTATAAACATTTAGTAGGTTATTCATTTATAAATTCATCATGTCCTGCCAAAGAATTAAAATATATGATAAATACTTGTATTCGTAAACTAATAGACGTAGAAATGAAGCCAAGAGTAATAATTTCAGATCAGGGTAGTAATTTTATTAAATTAAATAAATTATTGGCAGTAACTCCTACAACACCATATTTTATGGTGTGTAACACTAAGATTTATTACATGTACGACACACCGCATTTACTCAAATCTTTTCGCAATAATCTCATGAAATATAATATAACTTTTGAAGGTAATAGAACGGCTTCTTGGCAGGATATTAAAAAATTTTATGATGTAGATAAAAATAGGCAATTTAAAATGGCTCCTAAACTCTCCCCTGAGCACATTTACCCAAATAGTTTTCAGAAAATGAGAGTAAAACTAGCTGCTCAAGTTGTTAGCTCAACAGTTGCCGCAGGTATTTTTACTCACATTAGTCAAAATTCATGTTCCTCAACGGCCATTAATACAGCAGAATTATTAGATAAATTTGACAGCTTATTCGATATTTTCAATTCGAGCAAGTTCAAAGAGGCAAAGACATTTAGACGACCATTTTTTGGTAATACAGAACAAATGGAGTTCATCAACGAAATGGAGTCATTTCTTAGCACCATGAGAATTATTTCTAATGGCTGTATACCAAAAGATGTTACGAGAACAGTAAAATTTTTAGACGGTTGGGTTCAAAATATAAATGTTTTAAAAAATTTGCATCCTGATTTGAAATCAGAGCAAATTCCTTATATTTTAACTAGAAATTTAAGTCAGGATGCACTAGAGAACATGTTTGGTACTCTTAGGAAACGAGGAGGAAATAGTAGGCAATTAACTCCATATATGTTTTCACGTGCTTTCAAGAAATCCTTTTCTGCAAAGTACATGGAACATATTCAAGGAGGAAATTGCGAACCAACCGAAAATATAAGTTTACCTTCAATTAACTTAGATAACATGACAGAACCTATTTCATCTTTAAAACCTTCTTGTTTTAAAGTCAATTTTCTTTTTCAACCTATGGACTTAGGAGAAAAAAATGCATTTTACTATTTTGGGGGATGGCTTTTTAAAGAAAATAAATTAAATCATAATTGTCAATCTGAGGTATGTCCTGAAGATAGTATTTTCACAACTTTTATAGATTTTAAACAGTACGATAAAGGTAACTTAATAAGACCCCCTGTTGATTTTATGCAAAGCCTACAAAAAATTGAAGGTAAATTTATAGATATTTTTAATGATATAATTCTGCAAAAAGACATTGAATTTAAACTACTAGAAATTTTAAGACCCGAGTATACTTATGTATGCTGTGATAAGCAAAATATAGATTTCATTGTAAGACTGTATATTAGAGTAAGAATATATTATATTATTAAAGATTATAACAAAAATGTAAAAAAATTTGATAACAAAAATAAAATATTAAGTGTAACACATTTGTAATATCCAAACTTGTTAATAATTTTAATTAAATATATTTATTCCTGTACAAGAGTAGGCGTAGTGTTAAACATATATTAATAAAAATGTACAATGAACGTGGTCACCTCTTAGTTTTAAGAACATAATTGTATTCAATGTTAATTTAAGCTTCGACTGATAAATTGTAAAATTTGTAAAATTATTTTTGGTGCAATAAATCAGGAGGTTTTTTATGCAAGTGCATTTTCCTCCTTAAAAAAAATTACTGTCTTTTTATTTAATAGTTTACTCGGGACTTATATACCGAGCCGAGGAAGAACTGAGCAATTCATAAAGGTGCAATAAAACAACATTAGAAATAAATTATTATATTCTGGACTTCCGAATACACCAATGTTACTGCGGAAATCAAAACAAATATTTTATTGCAAGATTTATATTATAGTATGAATATATTATAATTGACTGGGTTTATTTAAAATCGCATCCAGCTGAGATTAATATAAAATTTTTAATTGCATATTGAAATCTATAATCCGCCTCCTATATAACAATTTTACAATTTGCAAAAATCACTTAAAATTTCCTTTATGCTTATTCATCAAAACTTCACATTTTAAAACAGGCACATCTTTGGATTAATTTTTTTTAATCAAATTGGGTATAAATCAAAGCAATTTTATTTCATTTGTACCACATATAAATTGTTTGATATGGATAACTCCCCAAAAATTTCAATGCAATGCAATCTTTCCTGCTAAATATGGTCTTGATCCGATTGTAACAAAAACCCCACCTATTATTAACTATTATAATTAAAATTTAAAAAATTCTACAATAAAAACTAAATTTTTCCTGAAATTTCTTAAAGATTTTCTCCTAAAGTCACATTTGCTCGGCACCCTGTGACTTAAATCTGTACCAATTCCTTCAAGTTCCAAGCTCCGTCACAGCACTTTTCATCTCTCTTCCACCGTAGTGCTTAAGCAACTATCGACTTCTGACAAAATTGTGGGGTTGGGTGGAATAACGGTAGGAAGGTCAAAAAAAGATAAGGAGATAATTGCCGGAGTGCCTATTCTTTGTAAACTAGTTTCCATATTCTTTGCTTGGGCTTTATCTTGAAAGAGGCGAGCTGCCCAAGTTCAATAGCTCGTTTATGCATTGATCAGAGCGGGACACAAACAATTCCCCGGATGCTTTATCTCGTCTGCATAAATCCGCTGTCTCCCTTTCACTTGTGATTTAATCGAGTAAAGTGATTTTGTCCGCAGAACTTCATTTATTTTTATTAATGGCGATGCCATAGCGAGGTGTGGACGTGTTTTCTAAATCGGGAGGCGAAGCAACGCGGGTTTGCAATTATTCCAAGAGATATATATATATATTTTTTTTTTTTCCCCCAAAATCGATTCGGGGTGCGCTGCTGTAATCAGTTGCAAACAGTTCCGCAGTGTGAACGAAGGTGATCTAAGTCGTTGAGGTGTTAACAATTTAATGAAATTGGTGCCGAAAATTTCCTGCCTACCAAAACGTCGTCGGTTTGTTCGGACGAAGTGACGGCAGGGCGGAGGTGTTTTGTCGAACGAACGACTTAATTTTGTTCTCGTGTACAATAATAATAAAAAAAAAAAAGAAAAAAAAAAGCATTTGTAAAAGAAAAACCTAATTAAGATACAAAAGTGACCGCTCTTTAAAGAGTTTTGTGTTCTATTTTTTTGTCCCTCCATATACAAGAGGTTTTTCTCCGGTTTCGTGTCCCCCCGACCTTTGTGTGGCGATGTCCGAAACGGGGTCGCCTGCAAGAAGTCATCAGAGCCGTCGTCAACTGGTTAGTAAAAAAAAAAAAAAAGCAACTCCCCAAATAGCATCCAGCCTCCGTCCAGGAAGGTGCATCCCTTTTGGCATATTTACGAAAATTTTAGGCGTCCAACACCCCGTATCTTACCGCCCCGCACGGCCGCTCTCTACGATGTGACGCCATTTTCGTGATAACAAAAGCCGTATTTTTGCCCCCAAGTCGACAAAAAAAATAAAAATTAGGAAAAAATTCTCTCTAGAACTGCAGCAGAAAGAAACCGCGCCGCAGCTTGACGCTGGCCTGAACCGAGATCGACGAAGACTATGTGCTCTGCGTCGCGCCTCGGCGGCCCTAAAGTGCGCGGATTGTTGAGACAAAAAGGCCCCCTCATAATAAAACCAA
This sequence comes from Machimus atricapillus, assembly GCA_933228815.1. Taxonomy (NCBI): domain Eukaryota; kingdom Metazoa; phylum Arthropoda; class Insecta; order Diptera; family Asilidae; genus Machimus; species Machimus atricapillus. The sequence continues at coordinate 15,096,170 of OW121785.1, forward strand.
AAAAATAAATAAATAAAAAATCAGTATAGTCGGTGCTCTGTTCTTTCGTTGATTTTTAAACCTGCTAAACAAGTTTTTTTTTCGTTTCCAGATTTTGTATTTTTTTTTTATTTTCTTCTGGGAGCTCCACCAAAGCTAGATTTTATACCGCACCAGCAGCAGGGAGCACCCCAGTCGCGATTGCCAAGCAGAAAATTCAGAAAAATTCACTTTCTGGCCGTGTAGTGTGTGCTCAGCTCAGGCTCAACCTCGTCGCATTTTGCCCCGGGACGGGACGGGATACAGCCACGACGGGATCCAGTGGGATACACTCGGGGATCCCGCTCACCACCGTGCGAGGAGCTCACAATTTTGGTCCCGGGGCCGTGGCTATTTCCACTCTTCCGAAGCTCCGGTTCTAAACTGCCCTGCTAAATGTTGATGTAATTTGACGTTCAAATAATAAAAAGCTGCCTCAGCTTTTCTTCAAAACGAGCAAAAAATAAATAAATTATAGATATACGTATAAAGAAAAACAGAAGGAGACGGCCCACAGTCTGGTTTGGTGTTTGTGCGACCTGTCGCGATGCGGCTGCTCCACGTCTGGTCTAGCGAAGCCCCCAGAGTTGGGGAACAGTGCTTTTACATGACGCTTCCTAGCTGGGAGCGCTGGGGCCCGGCTCCCCGGCTGGGCAAAACTTTGTGCAAAACAGTCGACCGGTAGCAGCGTTCCGTGGTGGTTATAAAGAAGAAAAAAAAGAAATAATAATCGAGAACCCCGGGCAAAAATTTAAATCTTGTGCGATTCTTCTTGAAAGTGGTATGGAAAGAAACCGCGATTCCGATCCGGATAATGGGGGGAGACTCGAGGCATGTCTCTAAGTAATGCGCTAATTTGATATCGCACGGAGTTATAATTCGCGACTCCACATTACGCACGGGACCCCGCTCGAAATATTCCGAGCTTTTCCAAGTATCTTGGGGGGGGCTTCGGAGGGTGCTCCTCCTCCACTTCAACCAAGAAGGTGGCTGGAAGGCAGCTCGTGGGACACCAGCGCCCCGAGCTGTGAGTCCCTGGCTGGCTGGCTATCGGGCTCCCGTCGAACTGAAATCCCGCATTTGCATTGTGTGCCCCCCCATTCGCCGCAATTATGCTTGTTGCTGTTATATTTCACAATAGGTGTTCAGATTGTTCAGATTTCAATTAAATGGACTAACAATATACAAATGAGATACTTTGATAGAACCGTGGGCATGCACACCATAACAAGAGATCTCTAGCTTCTCCCTGGTCTGGGGAATTAATTAAAAAGTACTCATCACATAAAGGATTGGTTTACTGCAACTCTGTCACCAGAAAATTCCTAAAACAGTTTGTGTAATTTTTGTTTCAGTTGCATATTTTAAACAAATCACGGCTCACTCGCGACACAAAATCTGTTGCGGTTTTCTGTCCACCATCGCACCAAGCTGTCTCATAGATGGAAGCGCTGACTAATCCGCTCAAATTTTCTTATTGTCAACATTAAAGCGGGGAAGCCGCTATTACTTTTAATTTCACACAGTTTAAAATGTAAAATACTCCAATTACTCAGAGACTTTATAAACTCTAGGGAAGGGTGCTTAAGATTGGGGGAAAAAAAAACGTCTCGGTTTGTTTTTCAAACAGCAATCGCAAAATAAATATAAAAGACTCGAAACGAACCTCTTGTGGTTGTTGCCGCAGGGTTAAGATTTTGACCCAGTTGGGAATTCGATAAGGATCATCAAAGCGAATGTTTCCTGCAGTCTTTCTTTCCACTTTCGAGAAACTTTGGAGGATGCTTTGAATCATTATTCTCCTTGGAAGTTAATTTCAAAGCTAATTACGGTTTTCGAGACAAACATTCGAGAGATTCGCACAAAGTTTTGTATTTGGTGTTGATCTAATCAGGGACAGGTGTTTTCTTCCTTTCTATGAATCCCGCACTTCCATTTAATATTTTCTATTAGTCCTTATTTTCTCAAGGTTTAAAGAACTTTAAATTACAATTCAAAGCTAGAGGTTCTAAAAAATTCAATGAAAAGAGACTAAGATTCATCTGGAAAAAAAGTCGTGTTAGACTACATGTATTGGAGTACTTTTAAATAACTTTCTTTGCTACAGATTTAGGCCCATGTTCTCACTTTCGTACGAAAAGAATCGAAAAGAGCTTACGAAAGCCCTTTTTATATAAAAATTTCTTAATAAGGTTCTTAAATTCTCACAGATTCATTCTATTTGCCTTTTATTTCTACTTGTTTTTCCGGATATAACGCCAAAATAATTCGAATTGGATTTTTCTACCGAATTACTTTACCCACTTTGAATGAAAAAATTAATAGAAGTCAAAAGTAACTTTAATTAGTTTTTTAAAATTTAGGGATTCTACTATGGAATTTTTATAGAAAAAGGGGGTTTTGTAAGCTCTTTTCGATTTTTTTCGTACGAAAGTTAAAGCAGGACCTATATATGCAATGCATACTATATATGTAATTTTGGGCAATTTTAGAACTAAGAACAAAATATGTCTCAAAAATTCATTTTCCAAAGTTATGCGAGGATGTTCACAAAATCGTGATCTAATAAGAATGCAATTTAATCTGACCGAAATTGATCTCGTTCCGTTCTTATTGGACACAAAAAGTTGATCGATTTTAATCGCTCATTGTATGAATGTAATTTAAATTATTACGCTGTGAGTCTCAATTACCTTGAAAGCAAATGAAGAATTCCAAAAAAATTGTATAAATTTTTATTATTGAAAGAACATTTAAGTTAAAATGCGAATTGGCAATTTATTTAATTTTTTTTTTGTAAGCCATTACAGAGATTATATAATCAGAAATGTTAATTTAATGAATAAGTATAGCATGTTGATGTTGTGCATATTGTATGTTTTACATCGTTTTGTTTTTTTTACTACATCATTTTTGCACTGAATAAAATGAGTCACCCGAGATCACGAGAGCTTATGATATTTTCGCAGACAAGGCGTATAAATTACTGAAGAACAACACATAATTTATAATTTTCATTTACCCATTTATGCCCAAAACAGATAAAACCGCATCTACGCTAAGTAAAAAGAGCTTTTTAGAAGGTTTTTACATGCCTTTTATTATTGATGGCAATGAAAGTCTAGTTTTGGTCGGTTTCGGCTGCTATGGTATTAGGTGGTATTGTTTAATATCTTGCAATAATAGAGCATAAATTCAACTTCAGAAATATAACTTTGTTTTTGATCAAACCCTGGATTTTGGCCAATTACGCAAATGGAAGGAATTTGCCAGGAAGTAGGGTCTCTATTACGTGCGAATTTTATGAACACAGTTACTCTTGTATTTCTTAATTGATTCCATCCCAAATTTGTTGTTTTGCAAATTTCCACTAATATTCCATTAAATTTTCGAAATTACCCGCTTAAATAAAATTATTACGTAACTTGTTTAAATCAAATTCATTTTATAGAATATTTAAATATAGAAAAGCTGAAAGATCCTGCCTCGGTTATTTTCATCGACTCGTTTCTTGCGCAAAGGAAGACGTACATACTTTAATCCAAGTAATAAAAATCTAGGATTTTACAAATTTACTGATCTACAGAGGGTCAAAAATGATGAAAAGCCAGATTGCAATGAAGCCGGTATGTTAAAAAATCTTAGGGATGTTGCACCGGAAAGTAAACGACTGGGGTCCAAGTGGATCTCGGCGACCTTTCCTGTGTTAAATCACCTTATAATATCGTTGAAACTTTCGTTTCGGTCTTTTAATCCTTGTTCAGTTTTTTAACTGCGGGAATCAGTGTAGTTTCGGGTTTCATATTTCATAAACACTTTGCATGATTTCCTGATTGGCAATATAAACCTACATTAAAAATAGGATCTTAAACAAACTCAAAATTAATTTTAAATTAAAAAAAATCGGGTGAGCTATTTGGAAACTAAACGAATATATTTGGAGAAGGGAATATTTCTTTTAGTAAAATTTATTATTTGCATGTGCTTGTGGTTAATACAGCAATGCCAAAGGTTTTTTTTGTTTTTTTTTTGTTTTAGAATGATTAACGTGGGTCCCGGAATTATTTATTCAGTCAGTGATAACTATCTGTAAAAACTCTAATTTCAGTAGAATAGCCCCAAATTCTATGGAGTGTTAAAAAACCGATTTCATCAGCAACAGCCAATAGAATGTTAACAACTGTGTAAACAGTTGGGGTATCTTGTGTTCTGTTAAAGTAGGTTTTATACTTCGTGATTGTACCCGCTATTTTTTATTGAATTGTTTTCGTAGTAACAGAACGTGATGAGGTTCGTGGATATCGTAAAGGAGGTAGCTCGTCAGAATCCAAATAAAATCACTCCCCATAGTGCTGCTGGAAACGTAATTTATGGGTATTCCAGGGGGCGCCTTCCGTCTCAAATAGGCGAAACTTTTCCACTTGTTCAACCTTTTGTACACTGTTTTCACGTGTTTAATGGCAGCAAAAAGATATCTTGCCAATTTTACAATAAAGCTCTTTATTTCAATTCAACTCTTCATCATGACTCTATTTTATATTTTATTTTTTGTACTCTTTTAGCGTGAGAGAAAACAACGTAAACTTTACTCAGAAGAATGGGCCCTAGGTGACGATGACCTGGAGGGGGTGCGAGGATTTAGCGTTGCTGAAAAGCTCGAGTCCTCGAAATTTGCGCAGGCCGGAATGGTGCGTGAAATGAAGGGCTCGGATCTCACAGTAGGGTAAGTAAAGGCATTGTGCAAGGATGTGCGTTCTTTATGTCCTTTAGTACACCTGAGTTTTCGCAACGGAAGCACCGCGCCCTAATGACTTCACATCCTTCATTCACAGATTTATCCAACAGTATGGTTTTAACATTCCACTTTTATTTCGCGAGAAATCCGGGCTAGGGCTGCGGGTACCTTCAACGGATTTCACTATAAACGATGTTCGCCTGTGTGTCGGCTCCAGAAGGATTCTGGATGTCATGGATGTTAACACACAGAAAAATATCCAGATGACGATGAAAGAATGGCAGCAGTATTATGAGGATCCCGATAAACATCGATTACTGAACGTTATTTCCCTAGAGTTCTCTCACACAAAGCTGGATCAGTATGTCCAGAGTCCAGCCATAGTACGTCAAATAGATTGGGTGGACGTAGTTTGGCCGAAACAACTTAAAGAGGCCCAAATTGAGGAAACGAATGCCATTGGAGACATGATGTATCCCAAAGTGCAAAAATACTGTCTCATGTCGGTCAAGAACTGCTACACAGATTTTCACATTGATTTTGGTGGAACGTCGGTCTGGTATCATATAGTGAAAGGCAGTAAGGTATTCTGGTTAATTCCGCCGACAGAAAAAAATCTACAGCTGTATGAAAAATGGGTGTTATCTGGAAAACAGTCGGACGTATTCTTTGGGGATACTGTGGAAAAGTGTGCTCGTGTATATCTCACAGCAGGGAACACCTTTTTTATTCCAACAGGTTGGATACACGCTGTTTATACCCCAACTGATTCGCTCGTATTTGGCGGAAACTTTTTGCATTCCTTTGGGATCGTTAAGCAATTAAAAACTGCACAAGTTGAGGATCTAACGAAAGTCCCACAGAAATTTCGTTACCCATTTTTCACGGAAATGCTGTGGTACGTACTCGCAAGATACGTCTACACTCTCCTGGGCAGGTCACATTTGGAGGGAGAATGGTCGACAGAGGAGGACATGGCGAGCAGGCCACATATTCATTTAACGCATCATGAGCTTTTTGGACTAAAGGTAAGTGGATTGCTTACATAACGCAATTTTGTAAATAATTAAATGAGTTTTACGTAAATCATGTCCCCAAGCTCCCCTATGATTGCAGTTTAGCTCCCCACTTTTAATTACGAGAGTCGGGGGTGAATGTTATTCGAAACGGAACCCTCTAGTTATTATTTTTCCAATGTCCCTGCACGCGCATTCGATGACATTGAAATTTAATTTCCTACTTCCACTTCAACATTTGATTAGATTTTTCTATCTTCAGATTTCAGGAAAATAAGAACATTTTAATTCATTTCCAGTTTTTGTAAACTTATTATATCTATAATATTAATACAAGCTACGAAAAGCATGACAACTTACCTTGCTAAAAATAAAGCTTGTTCTAGAAATTAAACTGATTTAATTTCTTCCCAAGATGTAAATATTATCATGAAGATGAAGGAATTGGTTACACTCCAGGTCATGTTTATTTACTATAAACGCCAGAGTGTATCCAGTTACTTCATCCTACCTTAGCAAACTTTTTTCATAACACCAATTGAAATTATATACGCCCTTCTTATGGTTTCCAAGAGTCTTATTCTTGTCTGCGCGCATAAATCAGACGTATATTTTCTGGTTGTGAGTGCGCTTCTGTGTAAACAAGCCTTATTTACATACATGCAAGCACTCACAATTTGCGGGCCACACTTCCTTCTAAAAGCAACTTTGAAATTATTTTACAAATTTTCAATTTTAGTTATTTTATAGGGAATTCGTCATTCAATTTGTCTGCTAAATGTGACTCGGGAGAATGTTGTCTAAGGTATAAAGTGAACGGACGTGCATTTTATGGTCAGAGGGTGGTCGTGTTGTGTCTTAAAATTAAGAAAATAACTTTTTTATTATTGTTTATGGGTTATCAAATTTAAAGACCCAACATGTATACTTAAAAAATATCTTAGAGCGTAAAACTGTGATTTTTGATGATTTGCTTCTTTCAAATGCACATATCCATGGGCGCGCTGAAAACTTAGTAATTATTATAAAGGTTATATGATGAAAACAAAATTAAATTGTTGATTTAACGTTTTTCATTGACTTTCCAATTATAAGAAAAAAAAACTAACATTAACATTATTTTTTACGTGTATAAATGGATTACCGATGAAAATCATGGCGTCTCCGTGTCGACATCGTAACTTCCCTAAAAATTATCCAATTTGCAAAAATAAACAAGGACCTTGGAAAATAATGTAGTAGTTATAGTCTGACGGAAGGGGTTTTTTTAAATAAAGAAATTACATGATTTCAAACTTTAGTATCAAATTTTAAAACAAAAAATTAGTGTTGAATTATTTATAAACGTCTCGACAGACCATGGAGAAAATAGTTATCAAGATATGAAAAAAAAACTTAAAATATTGAAAATTGACTAAGTTATCGTGCAGACGCTGTCTAAAAATATAGTTTCGAGAAAAATGCGTTTAAAGTTTCTTAGGTACAACGTGAACTTATGGCTAGTCTCCCATTCCAGCTTCGTGCTGTACATTTTCTTACTCTCGTATCTTGGTGTTTTTTATGGTGTTCTGTAATCACAGTCAACTAATATTAGAGTCTTCAACTTCACAGATGGTCTTATAAACGACCTTGTTTTTTAAGAAACCCAGACTTTACGAACAAAAGATATACAAAACGCAGCTGTCGAGATTAGCCAGATAGCCGTCCCAACCCGATATCCGGTCACATTTGTTGCTATAAATTTGTAACGGAGTGGAATTTTCTTAAAATTTTTTTTTTTTAAATTCTTAAAAGTATAATGAATAAAAATTTAAAAAATAAATTTTTTTTGTTAAATTTCAGGGGTATGTGAGCCCTTAAAGCGAATGCAGCATGAGCATTATTAATTGAACAAGTTGAACAAAAGAAAATTGTAAAGAATAAATTGGATATCTCATAAAAAAAGGTCACAAAATCCCAGTTGTTGTTTTATTAAAGTTCGAGGAGATATTGTGGGCCTTATTCTCGTAGTCACGCGAATCGGATCGAAAAGAGCTTATAAAAGCACATTTTGAATTGAAATATCTCAGTTACGTTTGACTTCAATTAATTTTCTCGTTCTACGTGACTAAAATAGTCGGTAAAAAATTTCAATCGAGTATTTTAGTCACTTAGAACGAGAAAATTAATAGAAGTCAAAGGTAACTGAGGAATTTACTAAAAATTTTGAATTTTATTAAGGAATTTCAATTCAAAAGGTGCTTTTATAAGCTCTTTTCGATCCGATTCGCGTGACAACGAGAATAAGGCCCTTGTATTTCAAATAATTATTTGGAGAAAAATAACGATTCAGAAGCTTTTAAATTAAATAAATTTATTTTGAAGAAATACGTTAATTTAATGAAGAAAAATACTACCCTTGTTTTCTAAATCGGGCTAGTAGTAATATAATTTTTATACTTTTTTCAATACCAGGAAATAATCATGTATCTCTACGATCTCCCACCGCACAAGAAGAGTGTACCAGAATTGGTGAAGGACCCGGTTGCTTTAATCAAAGATGTTCGTAATCTCGTGGAGCGCCACTGCAAAGATAGGCCCGAGTTGGCGATCACTGGAGAGCCCGTTCTCAAGCCCGAAGTATTGATTAACGAGCCATATATACCTTACGATCGTACACTGCTTATCGAAACCCTTAAAGTAGAAGTCAGCGACAATAGCTGCCCATCGATTGAGCAGCAGTTTATAGAAAATCAAACTTTCAAATCTGAGCTGTTGAGTAATGGTAGCACGACTAGCATTAGTACAGTTGAGAATACCGAATTTACTACGAATCCAGAGGTTTGCAATTTTGCGCCGCCCCCAGTGGCCAAGCCGGTTAAAATTTCCCACAAAAAGAGTAGTAGTAATAATTCTTCGATTTCTGAGGGAGGTACCCCTGATGATGGTCCAAAGACACAAAACAATCAGACTGTCTCGAACGGCACCCCACGTCGGAGGAGGACACGGTGCAAAGTGTGCGAGGCATGCCAACGGTCAGATTGTGGTGAATGTAGCTTTTGCTTGGATATGGTCAAATTTGGGGGTCCCGGGCGTGCTAAACAGACTTGCATGCGACGGCAGTGCCTGTCACCAATGCTACCTGTAACCGCCCAGTGCGTCTACTGCCATTTGGATGGCTGGAGACAAACTCCAGTATCTCCTCAAGCGAAACTACAGGCATTACTTGAAGGACCTTCGTCCTTGATGGAGTGTTCCGTATGTTATGAGATTGCGCATCCCGACTGCGCGCAAAGAAAGGCGCAAAGCGCCAAAGGCATAGTAAACGAGGATCTTCCTAACAGCTGGGAGTGCCCATCTTGCTGCAAATCGGGCAAAAATACGGACTATAAGGTAAAATATGTTTTAATTACTAAAATTAATATTCATTTAGAGCAGGGGTTTCGATCCGATTTGAATAAAATTTTGCAGACACGTTCTGTTCGTGCTAAAACGGAAGGACCTGAAGAAATTTTGTGGCAGTCGGCTATACATTAATTTTTAATTTTTACATATTTTGACATTCTGTCAAAATTCAATTTTTCTGCCGCAAAATCACTTCGCACCTTCACATTTTATTTGCAAATCGGACAACACGCCCACTGCACTAGTTTACAATTTTAGTCACTTCGCAAGCATGAGAAAAATTGCGGCAGAAAAGTTGAATTTTGAATTTTGACAAAATGTCAAAATATGTAAAAATTAAAAATTAAATATTTCAAAAAGTATAGCCGAGCGCCGCAAAATTTCTTCAGATCCTTCCGTTTTAGCACGAACAGAAGGTGTCTGCAAAATCGGATCGAAATCCTTGTTGTAAACCTAAGCCAATTCGATTGCCTAATTTAATATTTTGAACCTCTTCCAGCCTCGCCATTTTCGAGCTCGTCAAAAATCGTCAGAAATACGACGGATGTCTGTGAGCAGTGATGCATCTTCGGCTGTGGAAAACAAAACGCATCAGGATGGCAATCATGAATTCGGAATGTCCAGTGAATCAGAGTTGGACACACCCACAAAGCTCGATATTAAAAAGGAAATTAAAATCGAAGGTGTGAAGCTGGAAGGTATGGAGACAAACAGCAACGACAATAAAGACCTGGATAACCGCTTAGGAGTGAATAGCATTAAGAGGTGGAAGAGCGATGATGGTAGTATGTGCAGCAGTATGCACGAAAGTGTAGATGTTTCCGAGGCGAATGTAACCTTACCACGAAAAAAGAATACCATTCGAACACAGCTGGGGCACCAAATTCTCAGCTCATCAACGAAAGTCCTAAAGAAGCCTCAGTATGTGGTCAGACCAGGACAGTTGCACAATCATTCGCAGCACGCTCCAATTAATTTAGCTCTTGACACGACTCTTCTTAAGACTGTATTTAAGTTTTTGCCAGCAGAAACCCTTGTCACTTGTTCGATGGTTTGCAAGGCGTGGTCAAATGTCTCTGTTGATCCAACACTTTGGAGGAGTATGAATTGTGCTGAGCACAAACTTTCCGCTTCTCTTCTAACTGCTATCGTTCGTAGACAGCCAGAACATCTTATTCTGGATTGGACACAAATAGCAAAAAGGCAACTTGCTTGGGTGATTGCCCGCCTTCCAGGATTGAAAAATTTAAGTTTACAAAATTGCCCAATTCAGGCGATTCTGGCATTGCATACATGCCTCTGTCCCCCACTTCAAGTTTTAGATTTAAGCTTTATTCGCGGCTTGAATGATTCAGCCATTCGGGAGATTCTTTCGCCGCCAAAGGACTCACGTCCTGGTCTCACTGATTCTAAGTCACGCTTAAGAAACTTAAAAACGCTTAAAGTCGCTGGTACAGATATATCGGATGTGGCCCTACGCTACATCACCCAAGGCTTACCATCTTTAATCCACTTGGACTTATCATCGTGTCAACGAATTACGGATGCCGGTGTTGCGCAAATTGGTACATGCCAGAGTGCCATAAATACCCTCGTTGAATTGAACCTAAGTGGCTGTCGCCTTGTGACCGAGCTTTCTTTGGATTATTTAAGTAAATGCGAGCAATTAACATGGCTTGATCTAAGGCATGTACCCCAGGTATCTACTCAAGCTGTGATCAAATTTGCTGCTAAGTCGAAGCACAATTTACAAGTTAAAGACATTAAGCTAGTTGTTAAACGAAAGCAGAGTTAATTAATTAACGGTAGTCAGTAAAATGTGAAGTTTAAGCTGTTGACAAGTAAATTTTAGCTGTTGAGGAGGATATGTGTAAAAGTGGTACCTCCGCGATTTAGTCGGTTTTTGGATGTACCCCGATGATTGTAAATCAAGTAGTTGTTCTTACCTTCCGGTGTCTTTCATACAAACTGTCTTTGGGGTGTGCGCGTTGTTTTTATTTAAATTCCTCGCTTTCTAAAATTTTGTGCAATTTAGTCTCTATTCTCCGCCACTGTGAGGGCATTAAATGAGTTTTGTGTAATTCTATGTTCACAGTTTTGCAATAGCTGCATATTGCAAGCAGATTTTAGCGTTTCTGACACATAACTAAAATTAGTTGTTCGTTTGCTTCATTCGCTGTATCCATTTAGGGTACTTAGTGTATATCTTTCTTTATAGCGTTATTATTATTGAGCTTGTAATATGATTCAATGTATTTAGTAAATACCAAAGATGTTTTAACAACTTGTTGAATTTTGTCAACGCTCTAAAGTAAAATGTACCATATTTAAGAATGAGCAAAATTAGATTTTTAGACTTGTAAAAATATGGAATAAATTTGTTTTGTAAGTTAGACATTGTAGTCTACATTTTTGTTTATTTACAGTCACCCTTTTTTACGATAATTGGATCAAGGAGCATTTCTCTAAAAAACTGATTTGCAGTTTTTGTTCAAAGGTTAATTTCTTTTATCAATTACCATATAACTGGAAATTTATCCTTAAAAAAAAAAAAACTGGTTTTCAAGATATAAGATATACATATATAAAATGTGAGTAATTTCCCTGATAAAAGAGTTAAATTAAATGTCTTTAGAGTCGAGTATTCTGGAGATTGCATGCAGAGGTTTACGTTTACGTCGTTACCGACGTTGCTGCGCCATCTCGCTATTGTGTTAAATTCTTTACAATGTTAAATAACCCTAACAGCGTAAATAGTAATCCTGAGTTGTTTTTTAACGTGTTTTTGGGGTTCAAGCTACTGTGCGTCGTATTGAGTCCACCATTTAAAATTTCGAAATAAGTATAGCCTAATGCATGCATTTTGAAGTTTGAACGTAGGCACTCTAAGATTAAAATTATGTCAGAATAATCTCCGCAGTTCTCCTGCCAATTTGATTGAAACAAAAATCGATATCTTGAAAAACTGCACCCTGTTGACGAAATAATTTGCGGTAAAAGTTTTGTATATTTTTTCCAACATGACTGTTCAAATTGGCGCCCTTTTCAAATTGTAAAATACTCACCACACACAGAAATCCGCAAAATAAATAGCAATGCCATTTCGTTTCCGGAGGTGAGTTTCAACAACCGAGGATGTTACATTAATATGTAATTATCTTTTCTGTTAAGATTTCATTATTTTTAAAGTAAAAAAGAAGTGCAGTAAATGCGTCAAAATGTCTACAAATACCTTAAATGTTAATTCAGACATTTTGGAAGCTAAATTCGCCAGAATACGCAAAAAATTGTTAAAGGAAGTGGAGTACATGAGAAATTAGGACGTAGTAATTTTTGGTATGAGTTCGAATAAAATTGTTTAAAAACGGAATCAAATTTTTTTTTCTAGACCGTGTAAAAACAGAATTGGTTGTACAACGGTGGCCCCGTAAGGTCGACCCTTTTTCTTACGATATAATTCCGGTGCCCTGGAGAAAACCACTGGTCCAAAATCGACTTAAAGGTGAGAAGTATTGAATACTACGGATCTACGGGTATCCCAACAAATCACAAGATCCTGCAAGAACTTGAGAGGTACATACCTTCAAAAATAATCTGTGGACAAAAAAAAAGGAAACGTTGGATACGTCGACTTTCGTCAGAGAAAGCGTCCAAGATGTTCCTAAACAAATGAATTTAAGTGACTGTGGCGTTTTTAGCTGCATGTTCGCTGAATATATTTCTAGGAATAAAAAATTCACATTTTCGCAACAGAACATGCCCTACTTTAGGAAGAAAATGATATTGGAAATTGTACACGGAAAATTGCTGCTCTATAATTACTCGCAGGAGATTAAAATACTTGTATATCAACACGTTTTTGGTTTAGCGGTTATACCCTTGGCGAAAACTTATCGACCTATATGATATCGCAAGTGTGTTGAGTGTGAAAATTTTAGATAAAATGCATCAAAGTATTTCAAGGACTCTCTGACTATTGCAAATTAAAAATTCGTCGAAATGAATACGTTACTACTTTTTTTTAAATTTGTGTTCGCTTTTACTGTAATTCCAATTAATAAGCATTTTAAATAATAAAATAATTTGTTGGTTGGAGCTACTACATAGATATATATGTACATAAACTTTCAGTTTTTTTGCTAAAAATGCTAATATTTATAAGGTAAGGAAGTAAGTAAGTATCAAAATGTTCGTTTTGTTTGGGACAATAAGTTTACATAGTTATGTTCCACAATGTTTAGTTCCTCCATGAAAATTTCTAACAACGCTAAAAAAACCCACATATTTAATTTCCCTGCCATCAAGTTTTATAATTCTGGAAAATTAATTTAATTAATCTCGCAAATTTAAGACTGAACAGAGCTCTGTCGTGCTAGTGAATAGGGCAATGTGTTGCTGCTACTTTGCTAATATAATTTAAATTAATCCATTGCTGCACCAATAAAGGCACCTTTCACCAGTACAGGAAAACCTAATAAAATAAATTAAACAGAAAACCAATCAGAGTTCTGAAGGAATCTCGTTGCGACAATGTTTTAACATCGGTTGGATGTGCATAGTTTCAGGTGCTCTTTGGTGAGTTTGTTGCCAGCTTTAATAGAATTCTCAGGAATTTATAGCTGCCATGCTACCGGAAAGAATCTTTGTAAAATAAAAATTGCAAGAAAATGATCGATTGTTTTGGGGGTTTCAGACTACCGAAATTAACTTTTGGGAATTATTTTTATCCCATAATACTAATAAGCAATATTTTTATTTCAACGTTCAAAAAGAAACAAATAAATCGATATATAATATTATGCAATGTAACCCTATCACAATTTCTTGAAAAACGACTCTGGCACCACTAATCCCCGTTGACAGTTCCAGTTGCCAAATTGACATTGCGTCGTTTCTAATTTCCGGCAGCAGAAGTGTGTGCAAAAATGTTTTAATAAATGTTGTCTAGCTAAATTTTTAGGCGCTCGCTTGCGGGCAAGAACATAAAGAAATCTCCAAATTGCATGGCGAATATGATTCTAGATTTTACAATTACCCGGCGCTTATTGCTTGTTGTTTTTCTATTAGTGATAATATTATTTTTTAAAAACATTTTTAACTGATCGCTGCAAAAATGAGCAACAGAAGAGTTTCATACTTTTATAATCCGGACGTGGGAAATTTCCACTACGGTCCGGGCCACCCAATGAAGCCGCACCGCCTTTCGGTTACTCACAGTTTGGTAATGAACTACGGCCTGCACAAGAAAATGAAAATTTACAGGCCTTACAAGTGGGTGGTCGTTTTTAAAGCATTCGAAGGGTTTATTTAAATTAATTTTAAATAATACAGGGCCAGTGCACAAGATATGCTGAGATTCCACAGCGAGGAGTACATCGAATTTCTCCAGCAGGTTACTCCACAGAATATCCAATGCAACTGTATGATTTCGTTTTTGTAACTTTTTCCTAGATTGATATTGCTTTGTTGCAGCTGTGGGCTACACAAAATATTTGTCGCACTTTAGCGTAGGAGAGGACTGTCCAGTTTTTGATGGTCTCTTCGAGTTTTGTGCAATGTACACAGGCGCTTCCCTAGAGGGGGCCCAAAAGCTTAACCACAATCACAGTGATATTTGTATAAACTGGTCTGGAGGGCTTCATCATGCCAAGAAGTTTGAGGCTTCTGGTACGGCAGTCGGAGCCAAAAATTTTTTTTAAAAAAATATTCTTTAATATTTAACATCACATATTTAATTTCTTTAAATTCTTCCCCAGGGTTTTGTTATGTAAATGACATTGTAATAGGGATCCTTGAGCTGCTGAAATATCATCCGCGGGTTTTATACATTGACATAGACGTCCACCACGGTGACGGGGTGCAGGAGGCATTTTACTTAACCGATCGGGTGATGACGGTGTCCTTTCACAAGTACGGCAACTGGTTTTTCCCGGGGACAGGTGATATGTACGAGATTGGGGCAGAATCCGGGAGGTATTACAGCGTCAATGTTCCTCTAAAGGAGGGAATCGATGATCAGAGCTACTATCAGGTCTTTAAGCCGATCATATCGCATGTTATGGACTTCTACAGGCCCACAGCGATTGTACTCCAATGTGGGGCTGATTCTCTGGCAGGGGACAGGCTTGGCTGCTTTTCGCTGAGCACAAAAGGTCATGGAGAATGCGTAAAATTCGTGAAGGAGCTCAATGTTCCAACGCTAGTCGTTGGTGGGGGCGGATACACCCTCCGTAACGTGGCACGGTGCTGGACTTACGAGACCTCCCTTCTAGTGGACGAGTCCATCTCAAATGAGCTGCCACTCACAGACTACTTGGAATTTTTTGCTCCCGATTTCACTCTGCATCCGGACATCGGATCCCGCCAAGAAAATGCCAATACAAAACAGTACCTGGAGCTTATTGTGAAGCATGTCTATGAAAATTTGAAAATGTGCCAACATGCGCCCAGTGTTCAGATGTTCAATATACCCGAGGACGCGATCGAACCGGAAGAGAACCGGCAAAAGGAGGAATCTGATCCGGATATTCGGGTCAGCCAGTCAGACGAGGACAGGATGGTTGAGCCGAAGAGCGAATTTTTTGATGGTGAACAGGATAATGATAAGACAGAAACTGAAAATTAAGCTAAAATATAAGTGTAGGTTTTAAATCATCTAATGTAATGTAATAGATCAATTTGCTTTTAATCTCTGCTCTCTTCTTTTGCTTCACCTCTATCCCAAAAGGTTTTTTTTTAATAAGATTTTATTTCATCTGCTCCCAATGCTACTTAACTTCGAAGAAGAGCCTGTAACCAGGAAAATTTAGTCAAAAATAAAACTAATAGGTACTTGGAATTATTGTCAGTGCGATGACTGTAACTTTTATAGCGTTTTTAATAAAAATACTAGAGAACATCACGAAAGCTGAGATCCAGGGGCGAAAAATCGATAAAATAAATAAAATATATCCCACGAAAAAATGATTGCCCACTTTTTCTTTATCGGGTTTAAGTTGGGGCTACACCCCGGCCATTCCAATAATGATATTTACATGAGATTCCAAAAAGGTTTTGGTGTAGCTTGCAGTGTGCACCGCAGCATTGTCTTGTTGGAATATCCATTT
The DNA here is from genome assembly GCA_933228815.1 of Machimus atricapillus. Lineage (NCBI taxonomy): Eukaryota > Metazoa > Arthropoda > Insecta > Diptera > Asilidae > Machimus > Machimus atricapillus. Next base: position 15,112,429 of record OW121785.1, read on the forward strand.
ACTCCCGTTGATATCCTCACCAAATTGAATTAAAACATCATACAACAACTCCACATACTTTTTAGAATTCATTTTAGTAGAAAAGAAACAAATGGGAGGGGACTTGTCGTAGAACCCGATAGCTGCCCAAACCATTAATAGGACTTTCATCCATTCTTCTTCTCAAGATTGGAACTTTACTGCGGAAATTTAATCTCAATTGTTTGTGGCGTTTTGTTAAGCAAAGTTTAGGATCTCTTTTAACATAATTTAATCTATTGATGACCTGTAAAATTTGTTGCACTCGTCTCACACATACTCCAAGACTTAAGTGTGTCGAATTTCTACTGAACTGTTGGATTTTTTGGTGGTTAATTTTTTAATTTCCCTTATTTCTCTGGCAGATACCAATGGCTCAGAATTCGCACTAAAATGCTTTTTAACTATGCCGCATTTGGTCATGTACACGTTAAAAAAACTAATAAGCAGTTTTGAGTACACAGCGCCATCTTTGAGCATATAGTTTTCTATAATAAATAATTGCATTATGTGTGAGTTTGAATATATATATATATATACAATACATATATATTTATTCTATGCCTACTTTTTTCGTAGGGTGTACTCAAGCTCGTTCATTTTTAGTTAAATTAGTGTCGGTTCCGAAAGAGCGTTGGTGGGAGTTTTCGTTAAGAACGAAACTATTCATCAAACTCGGTTCAATTTTCGAAACACTTGTTATATTTTTTATGATTTTACAACATTTTATGCTCTCTGTTCGCGTAATAAAGTATTTTTGATTGTTTTCTTCCAATCGGAAAAGAATAAAAATGTAGTAATAAAGAGAATTTAAATAAAATATTTCAATTAATATCATTAATGCTGTTTTCCACCTAACACATTTATCGATTCACACAGTAGGCCATCTTAACGAAAAATGAAGGGAAGAAATCTAGTTTTCGATATTATATTCGATAAAATATTCAGTCCTTCGTCGGTTTTTCAGAAGTGGAGAGGTGCGGCCATATTGATTAGTGTGTTTGGAGCGGTGTTCTATTCCGTAGGCGTTATTTTTTATACAGGAAAGCAAAAGATCAGTTTTTGTGTGTGATTTTATAAAATTAAACCTCACGCGGGGAATTTTACTATAATTTGATCAAGTTTATTGAATCGAATAATAAAAAACATAAAAAATGTCCGAACGCGAGAATAATGTATATAAAGCGAAATTGGCCGAACAAGCCGAGCGCTATGATGGTGAGTTGAAATTTTCTCGTTTTTGTGGTCTTGAGGGGCTCCACATTTTTTAAAAGGATTTAAAAACGGAAGCGACGGGCGGGTGGCTCAATTTTGGCTGCAACAGGGGCGATATTGCATTTTATTACTCTTTTTTTTTCGTTTTTCCTTTTTTTCATCTTTCCTTTCGTTGCGGATTTTCCGGCAAGCAGAGAATTTCCCGGATCGTGTTGGACACGTAACGGGATCTCCATGAAACCGCTCTCGGAAAACGAACAAATCTTCGGAGGATTTTTCTTATTGCGGGTGCCGGCTTTTGCGCAAAAAAAAAAAACAAAAAAACAAAAAAAAGGAATTCTTTTTTTTTTTTTTTTCGGGCTAGCTCGTGGCATGCGGAAGATGGGGCGGCGCATCTTTGAATTTAATTAAGAATGTCGCTGATGTGACGTATTCGCACATCGTAAAATGTCCTGATTTCGTGCCGTGTGCCGCCTTTTCAGTTAATTCAAAAAGAAATAAAAAAAAAGAAAAAAAACCGAAAAAATCAATGACCGGATCAATAAAATCTCTAGGAGAGCGGGCGGAGTGAGGGGAAGCAGCCAGCGCACTTTAAATCGCGAATAAATGTTCCTTTTGTTACTCACGCTCACCCATACAATACAGGCGGGTAAGTGCGCGAGTGTGTGTGTGTGAGTGTACGTTCCAGCAATACGTCGATATTTGCGCAAACGCAGGAGGGCACTTAACACGCACACATTCGCGTCCCCGTGGACACGCACACATCCAGGCCACGCCAGTTTCCAAGTGCCTACACAGAGAGGGGCGCCGCGTGTGCGGACGGCCCGGGAGCGAGTGTGGGTCGGGGACTGACAAGGGGATGCCGCCTGCCGCCACCGATTTAGTCATCGCACGTCGCGTCGCACGTTTATCGATGAGTCGTACGACGGCGTATGCGATATCTTAAGAAAAACGGTAACACCAACACCCGGGCGACGCGCGGCAATGGCGAGAAAAGTCCGGAGTCGAGGAGGGAAAAAAAGACGAGGCCTTTCTCGGTTTCAAGTTGGACATTCCTTGGAATTTATACTTTTTACTGTACTCCCCGCGACCGGCAGATTTATATTTTGTCGGCCAGTGCTGGACGGGTGGCGGCGAATTTGTCCGCCACCTCGCCGCTGGCTGGCTGAATGGTTGCGCTCAAAATTGCAAATATAGCAACGACCTAGGAATTTTTAATTTATCTGAATGGCGGGGCTTCTGTGGTGGCAGCGGTTCCAATTTTTCGGTAGCGGTCCAACCCAAGTGAAAGCTGGACCAAGTAGCGCCCTCCAGGGGCTGTTTAATCAATCGCATACCCGCCAAATTGGAGCGGGGGTGGAGGGCGACTTCCCGACTTCTCTAGGGTTCGCAAACCTCATTAAATATTTATTTTTGCCCTGTGTACACACACACACCCTAAGGAGCAGACTCCTGGAAGAATTCGGGAGGACGCTCCCGTTTCAAGCTGTCAGTCGCATAGTAACAGTAGACCGCGACCACGAGGCAAAAAAAACTGATGGGATGATGACTGAGTTATCCCGGTCTTATGTCTCCTCATTTTTTAACGATTTTCAAACTTTCCTCCGCGCCTTTGTCCAGACTATGACTGTGCAGGACTCGTTTCGTTTCCCTCCCATATCTCACCAGAGTACTACATAATGCCGCAAAACCTTTAAAAGTACTCTAGTTTTGCGATTGTAGCATTGTGGAGCACGACAGGAGGCTTTTGCTTAATAAAAAGGTCGTCTTTAGAGCGATGTTTCCTTTTAACGATAGGGAAAGTAGGACTCCGCCCTCTGCACTTCGGCAGGGAGCGCCTCTGGGATTGCTTGAATACTTTAATACAATTGATGAGCTTAAACTGTACATTGGTAGAGAAGTGTCCTAGATATAGTTTGTTCGCAAAAACACGGATTGCAACAGGAATCCATTCAAGTTTACTACACCCCGCCCAAAAACAATAAAATTGCCTACAACGAGTTAAAAATTATTGATTTGTATAGGGTAACAAAACTAAAATATGTAGAATGGCGCATCTCCTAGGTGCACACCTTAAAATAAGTACGGGCGCTTTTCAACGAGTACTTGCCATCTTTTAGAAAGGAAAAAAATCCACCCTAACCAGACCTGACATCACTTTTCTTTTTGACCTATTTTATAAAAACTGTTCCAGAAGCTACTCACAAGTTAAAAATAAAGAAACCTTTGCGGCATTTCATGTCAAATTCAACATAAAAATTTATTGAAAATTATAAACCTACGCAATAAAAATTGGAGGTAATAAATTACTAAGGCTACAGCTTTTCCTTTTTTTTTCTTCTTAAAATTAAGCTGCTTGAAAAATATTCAAAGCTACAAAAATTGTACACATCCCACTCATGCATAATACACTTATTTTCTACAGTTGCTTTCAAAAATGTCCCACACTTGATTTAGATAACAAAACTAATTTGCTAAAAAATCAATGTTCAATATGATGTTAAATTTAGAATTTTTCCTTTTTATATTTGTATCAATTGTTCAGAGCAGCGTAATATAGTCTGAATAATTTTCAATTTTTATATTATGTTTTTAAAAAAAAATGTCTAAGCGCCAAAGCTAGAAAAGAGCACAAATAAAATGAGCTCAATTTATTATTTGACGACGTAGTTAACGTAGTTAAGCAGGGTTTTAAAACTTCTTTCAATGGAAATTCGAGTTAGAAGTTATGTGATTACACTTGCTAAGTTATGCTAGCCTCTAGAAGTCAGTCAACTTTGTTATATTCGACCTCTTGCGGCATAACTGCGAGTCAAATTTCTTAGAAGAATCGTTGCACGCAATTCAGCTGCAAGAAATCGTGTCGAATAAGGTTGTCGCGACTTCTAGAGACTCCCATAACCTAATTAGTAAACTGAATCCGCTTGAATCTTAGCTGGGTTAAATACGTTCAACGCTCCACTGAAAAGCATCGATGTAACGTGGAACAATTAATTGTTCAAACAATCGAGCAAAGCTCTCAAGCAAATATTAGTACTTTTCCAAGTACGAAATAAAATGAATTTTGTACACCAGTAGATAAGGTGATTGCTATTTAACCAAATGGGCAATCAAAATCACATGTGTAAAATTTTATCCTTAGAGTTGTTCTTTTATCACTTTAAATCAGATCAGATACTCCAGATGTATTGCTTTTGATAAGAATACAACTTTAAAAAAAAAAAAAAAAGGCGGTCTATCGTGTGACACTGAGCAATGAAATTACGCAAAACGTACCTGTGAGGTGTTGGCCTACTCATTCGTAGACTATTTCACATTGCGCCTTTTAAGGTGAATGAATTGAGCCACGTTTGAAATAAAAAATCGAACTTGTAATGTGCCAAGAGCAATTCATTCTCGACCGATGAAAATTGCTTTCGATTTTTGCAGTGCAACATAATCTTGGACTAAAATGCGAAAATTCACGCAATTTGTCGCTATGGATTTTAATTGCGACAATTGCAAGGTCTCTGGCAGCAATAAGTGTTCATTTAGTGATTTTTATTTTTTTTTTATTTTTTTTTTGGTAGCTGTGGCTCCCTTTTACTAATACGCGCTGTGGCCTCTTTGTCTATGTTTTTTCCTTCTACTTGAATTGATCGTGAACACTTTCCAGCTATGGTCTATGAACTTCATCGCGGCTTCCGCACAATTTTCATGTTCGTAGTTTCGAACGTTGAGTGGTGGTTTGGACTAAATTCATGAACCTGCTGCTCATAATTTTTTTCTTTTGTATCATCGTGGGTGTCGGCTTGTCGCTTATCTTTATTGGTATGGATTCTACGCTTACTTAGGTATCTCTATTTGGAAAGGCATATTTTATCCACCAAGATCTGTAGTTATAATTTGACTTAAAAAAAATTAAATTTTTGCCATATGCGTTGCTGTGGTCAGTCGGGAAATTCGATAGGTTTTTTATGTCTATTCCTCCATCGTCTTATTGGACATGGGCCTCGAACGAGGTTTTCACTGACCACCATTGTTAGTCATAAGTTAGGAAAAGCTTTTTGGATGACTAATTCCTTGCCAACGGTTGCGGTCTGTTGCTAATTAGGTTAATGCGTCCGTACAGCTATTTTGGAATTTATTAAATATATATCAATTGACAAATTATCATGGGGTATTATTTATTTTTTAGTTGCTTTGAACACCTGTGCAGATTTTTATGTTTAAACGAAGAAAAATCGCCCGTCATACTATTGAAGCACTATATCATGAGTCAATCTCAGCAAATCAATGTTCAAATTTTTTAATTTAAAGGCGTATATGCCGGTTTTTTTCCTTAACTAACAAATTTAAAGATTGGATTAAATAGGATGCCAAAATATATAAAACCATCTTTTGACCAACTTTGCCTATAATCTACCTTTTATCAAGATAATTAGTGGTTTAGCACCCAATTGTTGCGAGCTTGAATGGTTCACTATTCAGTGAAACTTAATTTTTTGTTCAAAGTGTGTATCTGGTTAGTGATACGGTAATTAATTTCATTAATTAATCTTCTTGATTCATTCATGTATGAGATTGATTTACTTTGGTTCTCACAAAATACAATATTCCTTTGGCTTAGTCGAACCCTTATAACTTTACTCAATTATTACACCATTGGGTGGTGGTGATCCCGTCCATTCTTTATATTTAAATACATAATTGAAAATTGTTTCCCCCATTTGAAAGTTTAGATGTAAATTGGTACGTAAGACCCATGGTTACGGTTGGTTTGTAACCACCTACCAAAACAATAGAACATTAGATCAGTTTATTCTGTAACACATTATTTTGAAAAACACTAAAGCTTTAATTTCCTTTGATATCTTTATATTTTGAATGGACTTAATCAAATTTTTTTTATTGCATCGTTTAATAAGCTAGTTTTATATCTTGAATTTGATGGAATTCACAAATAAAGTGGGTAAGGTATTACTGATGTTTACAGAATGTATAATGGAAATCCTTTTCCTTAAATTAAAAAAGTGATATTCTTATTATCCGTCATGAGCCTGCCAATTAAAAAGTGATAGATAAAGTTGTGGAATGTGTAAAAAATCATCGTCAAATATCATAAATAATCCCAGTTCATGTTTAATTTGCTGCGACTCCTGTGACTGCGATTGTTTTTCATATTTGATTGTACGCAATTTTTTTTTCTTCTCTACCGCCATTTTGTATTTAACGGCCGCCATTTGCTTTTGTAGAAGCATTGTCTTTGAGGTACTTAACAATAAAAAAATAGTTTTATCACACACAAAGTGAATATTGTTTTATATTTAGACACGAGTTGTAGTGATAAACTATAAGCCACATAAATAGAAAATTTGTCCAAAGTAGAGGACGTGCGACGAGATTCCCATGGATCAAATGGCAGTCTCTTAGCTTAGAAATTCAATGTAAAAGGGACATTGTTTTTGAAATGAAGATTTCGGGGACGGAACTAATACGGCTCTGGAAATGGAGCTATTTCAGATCATTCAAGGATTCCAAAGTAATTCCAGCTAACGCGCCAATGACTACGAACATTCTCGACATATCCCCAAAAAGGAGCCTTTATTCAGCCAAATCATCAATAAATCTAATTAAACACTCGTCTTTTGTGCAAATTCTTTGATATTATTAAAAGCGTGCCCGCAACGCTCTTTGATAAGCTCCGTTAAATGTATTGTGAATATTGCCATTAATATCCTGGGGTTTTTCTATCGCTTAGCATATCCTGTCAGTACGACACACCAGACATCGCACGCGAAATTTATTTTTGGTACATAATCACCATGGTAGTAAAGAAATTGTATTAAAGGGGAATTATGAAATTTAACGATCAGATTTAATGTCAGGGTTTCGTAAAATTTTAGCAAAGGTGTAGGTAACTAAGTTGGCGCCGTTTCGTTTTACTCTGCCTTTGTACAAGAAAAGGCGACGGTATTGGGAATGTTTTAAGAAAATAATTGTTTACACGTTGTGTATACACACATGCGTGGTTGGTTTTCACGCGGGAACACCGAAAACGCACAAAGTGTACGGGCCAACGACAATCTACAAATTTCTGTGTGCACTCACGCAAAATATTGATTTTCGGGCCAGGCAACGCAAGCCATTAGGAGGTATGCCTGGTCCGCTTCGTTAGACTTCTCTCGAATTTGTCCAAAAGTTCTCGGCTAATTCAATATCATTTAATTTCCTTTCTCACTTTGCGTTAAAATGGGTTTTTTTTTTGTTCTCTTTCAAATTTGGGCACTCCACCCCCAATAAATGGCTCTGCTCCTCTTTTATTGTTTGCTGTTTTGGGCTGAGCTGGAGAAATCTAGAAACGTCGTCTAGCTGGCAACAAGAGTTCGTTGGGTGCGTAAAAGGGGACAAATTTTATTATCGAAATTTACGAGGAATTTGAACTCAATTAGAATGAGTAATTATCTGAACCTAGAGGGCTTTGTCATACTTTTGCTTCATTAATTCAGGTGAACATGTTAAACCTTAATTGATTTTTACTTGATGGAACCTCAATTTTCGAGGTAGTGGGATGGATGATGATGGTGCTTTTCGCGTTTGTTGGGTCAAAAGGTGCGTTCTCTGATGTTTAGGTCATGATTTTTGCAACGCCCCTGTTTCGTCGTCCACTTAGAAGTTTCGATCTCGCAAATGAGGCACGAAATAACAAAGTTGCGAGAAAAAAAAAACAAAAATTGAAAGAAGCCGGGAAAGTTCTCGTGAATGGAATATTAATGGGAGGAATTGCGATGAGAGGGAAGTTTTCTTCAAGAAAAGAAACTTATTAAAATAATTGTAGCAGTTCGGTTGGGTTAAGTGCGGCTAAAGTTTCTTAATTAACCCGAAGAAGCATCGGGGCTATGCCCGCGTTTAACTTTTTCACGTCGGCCGCCCGCAAACGGTGATATGATGCTGCCCCATTTTCTTGAACTCCTTTTCTCGGTTCTTAGAAAATATCATCGAGATGCAACGATTTAACAATTGTTCACTTGCTTGCCTTTGTAGAAATGGTCGAGGCGATGAAGAAGGTAGCATCCATGGATGTTGAACTTACAGTTGAGGAACGAAATCTTCTATCTGTGGCCTACAAAAACGTCATCGGTGCTCGACGAGCTTCTTGGAGGATAATTACCTCGATTGAACAAAAGGAAGAAAATAAAGTAAGTTTAAGTAAATTTGGTTGAAATCTTTTTAATTTAAATTTTGAAGAAAATCTCATTCAAGTTTTGCAATTTCACAAATATCCTACAATGTAATTTTATTTTATTTAAATTAAAGGGCGCCGAAGAGAAGCTTGAAATGATAAAGAACTACCGTGGCCAAGTAGAAAAAGAATTGCGTGATATATGCTCTGACATTCTGAATGTTTTGGAAAAACATCTGATTCCGTGTGCCACAACAGGCGAAAGTAAAGTTTTTTACTACAAAATGAAAGGTGACTACCATCGCTATTTGGCTGAATTCGCAACCGGCGCCGATAGGAAAGAAGCCGCAGAAAATTCTTTAGTTGCTTACAAAGCTGCGAGTGATATCGCTATGACTGATCTTCCACCTACGCATCCGATCCGGTTGGGATTAGCATTGAATTTCTCTGTAAGTGCATATAATTCAAATAAAACCCAAAATAATTGATGATTAACTACAATTTTTTTTTCTTGGTATATTACAGGTATTTTATTATGAAATTTTGAACTCCCCTGATCGTGCCTGCCGATTAGCGAAAGCTGCATTTGATGACGCAATCGCTGAGCTGGACACACTTAGCGAAGAAAGCTATAAAGATTCGACGCTTATTATGCAACTGCTGAGGGATAATCTTACACTGTGGACGTCTGATATGCAAGCTGACGGTAAGTAATGGGTGTAATGAAACTTGTGGCTAGTACTGTCTACTGCCTAATGAATAATTAGGCAAATAAGATTTTGCTTTTGTTTCTATTCTTAAATTGGTCACGTCCGAGATAGTTGCTTAAAATAATAAAAAGAAAGTTAGGAATAATGAAATTTTGAGATGCCGCAAAGCGATACATTTTGGGGATAAATTCACGTAGTTTGTTTTCAATATCTATTAGAATTTTTATCAGATTTTGATTGTACTGCATGTACAATCAACTAAGTTAAACCGGTTCGAGTGCCTAAATCTCACAATAGGCGATAATGCGTTCAAATTCGACTCTTGTTTTGTAATTAATGCCTATCAATTCTATAGTTGCGCAATTTTTCTGTTATCGCTAGTTCTTTTAAAGTGCCTTTGCAGCACCGCATAAATATTCAAATAATAAGCTTTAAAAATATGACTGTTAGAATTTCTGGAATGAATGCTATAATGCAAGATTTACATCGAGCGAATTCGTCAGTGCTATAAAATTTATCCGGCATTAAGCGTAATACCGGTAAACTGACTTATTATTTTTATTTACATTTGCAGGTGAGGGTGAGCAAAAAGAACAAATTCAGGATGTTGAAGACCAAGACGTGTCGTAATTTAAGTAATGTGTATGTGTGAAAATCTATAAAAAACAAGAACTTATTATTAAGGAAATAACTAAGTAAAAAAAAAAAAGAAAGATGGAGAAAACATATACATATAAGGTTAAAAAGTAAATTATAAGTGTATTGTTTCGTCTTTACATTAAAAAAATTGAAAACAGTAAGGTTTAGAAATCTTTTGAAAGTACTAAACAAAACATGAGAAAAAGAAATATGAAAAGAAAATTAAATCATTCACACACACAACACACGCAAATATACACACACATTCAAACATTTAGTAAGAACATTCAGCCACACAGCGTACATGAACAACATTTTCCAACATAAGCAACCAGATACATCGCAAAAAAAACATTATTTTCTGTATTATTTAAATTTTTTCCCAGATTGAAGATTAGGCAAAGAAACAATTGTCGCGTAATTTTCTAGAGAGTATAAATACTTGAATGCAAAGAAAAAGCAAACAAAAAAACAAAAAAAATATATATAATTAAAAAAAATTAATTTAGGTCTGTCGTATAATTGCATAGCTATTTTCTGCACATTCTTAAGTGTCGTGGTCTCTTGTAAGGCAGTTCATAAGATATAATGAAAAAATATTCGCTTGTCAAAATTTCCGGAAAACTCTTACAACAAGGGGACTATCAAACTTGGGAATAATAGAATCCTTTTAATTTTTATTTTGTGGTAGGGTAGCTTCCCCTCAATAACAGGGTAAAATAATAAGACTCGCTTCGGTTTCGTTTTCAAGAAGAATTGATTTAAACTTTTAAAAGTAACTAGTATCGCCTACTGTTTCATTAAGATACGTGCACGGGAAATAGGTTAAAAAGGGGGGTGTTTTCAGAAATGCATAGTCGCGTAAAACTTGCTTTTGCATGATTTCGCTGACTAAAAAAAAGAAGATTTAGAGCTGTCAATGTTCTAACGGTTTTCTCAGTAAAAAGTCACGTAGAGCTAAGGTGTGTTTTAATTTAGGGAATAAAAAATGGAAATGGAAGATTTTAACTCGAACGTTATTAAAATGGCGGATTTTGTTCAAATATGCAGTAGCGCAGTTGACTTGCGTGAAAGTAAACTGACTGCAAGTTTGACGAAATGCATGCAAGCAACCATGAATTTCTGGAAACACCCGGGATCACAATTTTTGGCTTTGCCTATTAATGTGTAGATTTAAATAAACGTAATTTTCACACTGCGGGCAAAACTAAAGAACTAGAACATGATTGGCCAAAATTTTTTATGCAGGTGCTTTAAGCATCGAAAAATTTTTGAAATGAAAACTTCTCTTGGGAGGCTTTGAATTTCAGCGACACTGACAATTGTAATCCAGTATATCTGTATACATACATTCTATATGTATAAGTATCTATATTTATTAGTAGAAGTTTTCACTTCTGTCTACCGTTGCAAGACGGCAATTGTGTTTTTTAGTTTGGGCCACTTTACACCCTTTTAATTGCAGTTATTCAACCACTTTTCGAATACAAGTTTGATAGTCTCCTTGTTAGACGGTGGGCATTTGGCTCCCCTCCCCTGTGGGTGGAGAACCATTGGCCTGCCTGATATTCTGAAAATTTTTATACGAACAAAACTAAAATTCACAACACTCCTCATTTGGTTTTGAAGGACTTTCCTCTTTATGATTTTTTACGAAGGCAATTTTTATATATTACACCTAAAGTATATAAAAATTTTACTAACCGTAAGATATAAATAGCAAAAAATATACTTAAGAAATGCAACAAAATATAAAATTATTGTATTTGTTCGTAATAAGGTACAATGAATTATATTTATATTAATAATACGATTCAAGTGAGAAAGTAAATGTCACAGTAGTCATTTTGCCGTCGCGATGCATTTATATATATTGAAGGAAATACATAGAGTAAAATAGAGAAAATAAAAAAAAAACAAGTGAAACGAAATTTTTTCAGATGTAATACTTCCGTCAGTTCATGTGCTTTCGCCTCCTCAGTTCAGCGCCGTTAACGACATCGCTAATAAAAATCGCTGTAAAAATAACTCTCCATTCCGTTCTCTGTATTCTGTTTACGTTTTAATTTCAATTAATGTAGAGTACGTTTAATGCGCGTTACTTATAAGCACAAGTTTACATTATTATTATTTTTTTTATGTTTTATATGGTAGCATCATCGTCGTCGTTGCATTTGAGACATTTGTGCCCTTTCCTCGCTCTTCATAAGACATGTGAAAGTTTTGTTCCTTGACCTCCATTACTGTTATTATTACTATAATTTTCTCCCAATAATTTTTTAGCAGCTTTAAATTGAAGTATTTTATGAGAAATTATCGAAGTAAACATACTAAAAATTCAAAATAAATTATGTGACCAAACACAAGAAATTTTTTGATTTATTAGACGAGGCTCACAATATTTTTCCGTTTTTTCTTATCATCTGTGTTTTTACATCATTTGTGGAAGCATAAAGACTTTTCTACTTCGTAAATAAATGGTATACTGTTTATATTAGATAACATTGTTGTTTGGAGGACTTTCATTTACATCATGTCCTTTTTAAACACACCTAATGTTGGGCTTGTTTAGAGGTTAATTGTTTTGTAGAATGAAATCGCACATTCTTCATAACAGCTTTTTTTAATGTTGCTTGCCAATTTGCTCTAAAAATATATTGGTTTCACAATTAACATTGGAGTTTACTGTTTGGGTAGCATACCTTTGATTCTCGGCTATTGCAGCACAGAAGAAAGGAAGGGTTCGTTTTTTTAATTTTTAGCGGACAGAAATCACCAGACTGCGATGGATTTGGGTAATTTCAATTTGTAATTTTGCTTCAGTTTTGTTGGTCATTGAAATCACCGGTGGGTAATTTTTTATATTCAACCCTATTTTTGAAATGTAAGAAATTTTAAAGTAGCCTGGAATTTTGTGAAATTTTAATCTTTGGTCATTTAAATTCTTGATATTGGCTTACTTTTAATAAATGTAAAACATTAAAATAATTTTTAACTCGGATTTTAGGTAAGTTCATTATTGAAAATAGCTTTGTCAGTTTTAATTAAATTTAGATTTTACTTAACCAGTTTTAAAGCTATTTCAGGATTAAAATAAAATTGAAATAATATGTAACTATAAAATAATAAAATTTAAATAAAATATGTATGTCTTATATTCATTACATGATGAAATATTTTTCCTGTAAAATTTAGGGGTCGAATTTATTAATTTCATAATGGAGTTATAGGTGCAAAGTAATTGTGGCGGCTTTTTAGGCTTTCCAGGAAGTTTAGTGAGATTTTTTTCCGAATTGATCTATTAAAATACCACCGCTTGATAAAAAAATAAGGCATGCTTTATATACTTAATTTAATTTATTTTATGTTGTATGAACTATTTATTAAAAGACTATTATAATAATTTGGTCGGTCTGCAGGGAAATGCAAACAAGTTTGTTAATCTGTAAATGATATTTATTTTTTAAAAGCCTTTTATATCACTGCTCAAGCTATTGCAATTTAGATTTCATGCGGACGATCAACTCCTCCACCCTCTGGCTGTAAAGGGGATTGCTTGCTCGTCCTTTCGCGTCCTCCACATATTTGAGAATTTTTTTCTTAAAAAAAGCAAAAAAAAAACGAATGTTAGATTTAATCGTGTTAGGAGTAAATCATCGAATGATCTCGATTCCCCTCGATTTTAACTGGATAAATTGAAAATTTCTCTACATACCGGTAGTCTAGGATCAACATTCGATTCGATTTTAAGCGCTAAGTTCCATAAATTTCCAGCAAGTGAAAGCATTTTATCTTTTGTAAGGTCTGCGTACATTACAATTCTCGTAAATAGCTCCAGTGCTAAATTTGATTGCAGTCGCAACTGATTGGCGTCTCCCAGAGATTTGAGCTGGACCAATAACTGATCAACAACTTGCGAGCACATAGAGTTCACCTCGGCTATAAATTTTGTATCAGCGCCATACAATTCATCATTTGATACGACTGTTTGAGACATTTGTTTGTGAACATGATTTATTTTATTTAAAAATTTTTGCTTCACTTACCATTCGGAATGTGGTAGGGGAAAACCTCGAGGCTCTCGGCGTAGAGCATGTCCAGCGTATGCAGGTAGACAATTGAAGGTCCAGAGCTGTGAAGATCGAAGGGATATTTCTTAAGAACATCAAGGAGGAGACGGACTAAATAAAGCACTCCTTGATCTGGACTATCCTGAAGGAATTATAAGTGAATTAATTCAATTCAGTTATTAGGAACGAAACTAAATAAATCGTTTACTTACGGGAACCACAATCAACGTTGAAAGCATGTTACATAAGTAAGATATCAAGTAACTCTCAGTACTTTTTAGTTTCCCTTCAATTTCAATAGTTCGTGGAAGTTCTGCGACCAAATTTAGCGCAGTTTCAAAGCATGCATCCGCTGAAATAAAGCCCCCCAATAAATTCCCGTAAAATTTAAATTGAAAAAATAGTAGCTTACCTTGTCCCAAACACAAATTCAGTAGCGCGACTTGCCCGCTTAGCAGATATAAGTCCATTTGTGTAGAAATCGAAACGATGCTGGGAATTGTTATGAAGCAGTAAGCGGCGCACGCTTTAACAAAAGCAGCAGTTTTTCTGGTGTGCTGTCCATTTACAATTTTCCTTGTTTCTACAGCCAAGGTGTTAACGCATTGCACCAGGGTTGTGAAGACTGCGTCAAGGTTTGGGAAGGCTGCCCGCGCTTCCACGTAGAATGTGAGCTGCTGCTCAAAATCTCGACCATAGTTCACTTTTTTTATAAAATTGCTGATTAGTCCTCCAATCTGGCGTCGTTCATCTTCTACAGTTAGAGCACTGGAAAATTGTTTGAATTTTGATAAACAATTTAATACTTGGACATAGTTGAAGTTATTTGAATTTAACTAACATAACGAATTGTCCCATTTCTCTTAATTAAAAAGCAATTTAACTACAAAAGCCGGAGATACATTTTTTTTTGTACTTACTTCACAGAGTCATTTAGCACTTTACAAATGTACATAAGCGCATTTGTGACAACGGGATCTGAAGTGGTTCCTTCAAAATTATACTTGTAGGTGGTGATAATGTTCTTGCAAACATCAAGTTTAACAGATTCTTTCTGAAACAGGTCCAGCACTGGGAGAAAATTGTCCTAAAACCACAGAAAAGAGCTTAGTAGAGGTAGTCTTCAGCTCACGGTATAAATTTGTATAAGTATATTGTTAAGCTTTACGACTCATTTTTAAGTTTTATTTTATTTACCAAAGTGAGTAAAGTTTCCAGGTCCTTTACATGCTTCACAATTTTATCTATAATTGACTGTAGTTGTGGATAGTGGCTTTCGTAAACCTTGTTCTGGTTCATCCTGTGAAATATTTCACCTAATAGAGTATTGACTTCCTTTAACTGCGATTAGAACAAAAAAAAAAAATAAATTTTAAAGAATATCTCTGTGTAATCCAACTATTATAAATAAAATGAGAGTATTAATTTTATTTCTTAATCTAAAAAGTTTCCTTACACTAAAATGCTCTGCTGTATATTGCGACCACATCTCCACGCAGCTGATGTATTCACTGGCGTTGGTGAATGTGTTAATTGTGGCAAAAGCTGCCGTTAAAACAGGCAATCTTTGATCCATCGGTGGCGGAATGTGATTAAAACTGGCGCCTAAAGCTCTGAATAGTTGGCCCTTCGTTATTCCTTCAGTGCTCGAATTCGACAGGGTCTTCACGAATTCTAGCGCTCTGTTGGCTATAAAATCAGGCTTAAAAGAGGACAATATCGACATCAAAAGCGGTCCACTGAAATTGTTTAAATGCTTTTTTCCCCCCAGTTATTAAATTAGAATGGGTTTGTTTTTTTTACTTATTCTTTTTCTCCTTGCACATGTTGAGTATTTCATCGGCATAATTTTCTGGTGATCGATTCACCAAGCCCTGGAGTATCCAGTCCAATGCTGGAGCGTACAGAGTTAAGTAGCTGGATATATCAATTCTTTGACGGTTAATTTCGGAACGAATTGACCCGTTGAAGATCTTTTGGGGGGTGTAATAAAGTTTGCTTATTTTCAGGTTAATTAAATTTAAGGAGCTTACCGTATGGTAGACAGAAAGAAAATCTTGAAGATTTTCCTTAATGTACTCCTTGTCCTTCGAAACACTCAAACCTACCCGAATGAGGTAGCACCTCGCGTATGCGGCCACCAGCGGATCCCCAATGCCCCGGATCATTCGAGTTAGTCGAAGGAGTGCTAAATTAAATTCGCTGAAAAGAAATTTTTAATTTGCTACTTAAATTTGGTAATTCATATTTTAATTTAGGCTATTTTTAAGGCTCTGCGATCTTAGCACCTCATTGGTGGAATTTTAAAAAACCATTTATACCATCTAAAAGGTTAGAAAATGGTCATAAAAGGTCAATTAGTTTGATTAATTGGTTAGTGATAGAACATTTTTTATCAATTGTTTAAGTTTTTCAAGGCCATTAGAAAATGTTAGCATACATGGAGCCTGAGAAGCAGAATTAAGGATGTCTAGGAAATAAAATAAACTCCAAAATATTTATGCTAACTTTTAGCAATTTACTAGCTGAGTTACCCGGTTTCACCCGGTGTATTTTATTTACAAATTTGAATGCTCTGTTGAATTTTCAAAATATGTGACTCAAAATATATATATATAAATTATATAGAAATATATATATAAATTCAGGAAACAGAAAATTTATTATGGGCAACACTGAAACTCTATCAATGTTTAAGCGAATCCACAAAACTGACCAATTCACAGCTCAACAAAAAAAGAATTTTTGTCTGTTGCTCTGGATATCTTTGTGGATTTCTATAATTTCATGTTTACTGTTTACGAATTTATTCATGAAATTACTGAATTAGCTCCTGTTTTCAAGAAAAATAGAACCAAAAAATGCAAATCGTGCTAT
This sequence comes from Machimus atricapillus, assembly GCA_933228815.1. Taxonomy (NCBI): domain Eukaryota; kingdom Metazoa; phylum Arthropoda; class Insecta; order Diptera; family Asilidae; genus Machimus; species Machimus atricapillus. The sequence goes on from OW121785.1 coordinate 15,129,120, forward strand.
TTTATAGATATTTATAAATTAATTAAAGATTCATCATAGAAGCTCGTAACATGAAAACCTGAATCTTAATCTAAAAATATTAAATACCAACACTGTCTATAAGTCCTTGGCGAATAAGTTTTTCGTGGCCAAAGTGTTTGTAAGGATTTTTATTCACCTTTTACTGTTATGAAATAAATTGGTTTATAGGAAAATATAATTATCAAGGAGTAGTTCGACAAATTTCAAACTTTTTGGATTTTTATGTAATATCTTAAGATTCAAGCTTTTATTTAAATTATGTTAGTTACTCCTAGAACAATTAGTTATTTTTTAATTACTTTTCGTAAATGATAATAATAAACCTATTTTTCTTGAAAACTGAAGCCAATTGAGTGTTTTTATTTTGAAATTTGTAATCTTCGGAGAAAATCCTATAAGAAATGATGTGTTATTTGTTCGGCAACACATTTGGTGTTGACCTGTGAGTATGTAGATTATTTCCGATCAAATATAGCTTTTAGTTTTTTTGTTTATTTAAAATGAAGTGCTAACATTTTCTAATGGCCTTGAAAAAACAGTTAATCAAACTAATTGACCTTTTACGACCATTTTCTAACCTTTTAGATGGTATAAATGGTTTTTTAAATTCCACCAATGAGGTGCTAAGATCGCGGAACCTATTTTTAATTCTGATAAAGTGACTTAAATCAATTTTAGGGAATTCCTAAGACTGAAGGTTTCTATGGAGCGGATGAAGTCGAGTAAAAAATCTTATATTTAAAATATATTTAAAGCATTTTTTGCGTACACTTACCTTTGAGTAAGAAAGCTGTAGCACTTGAGGATTGCCATTTCCACGTAGAGCCTTGGCAAGAGCTCCCTTATAGATGCGATTTTATAGAACCAATTTTGGCACGTTTCCTTTGCACTCTCCGGAACCATGTCGGGAGTGAACTTTTCCGGCAGAGACGTTGGAACATTCTTTCCAGGCCTGCAAAAAAACTTTTCTGAGAATCCATAAAAAGCATAAAAATGTGAATTTTTCTTACTCGATGTAATCCGCTTTAGTTCGCAGCCTTTCGTAGACCAATTTACCGAAGATGTCGAGAATGTCCGTGATGAGGACGAATTGACTGGGATAAAACTGGAGCACCGAGGTGTCGGCGAGCATCTTCGAGCACTGGATTGCGATCTTGAGGGCCTTCACGCGCTGGTGCCCGTTCCATGACTGGACCAGCTCCTGGTTGAGCTGCTCGATGCGGAAGATGTACTCCTGCTGGGTGAGGTCCATCATCTGGCGGACGGATCCGTCCTCGAAATCGTCGAGCTGCTCCAGCCGGTACTTCACCTTGTCAGAGACGGTTGTTTGGGTTTTAACTAAAAGAGGTCCTTTAGTTTTTACACTATGCGCTAGAGAGGATTTCATGCGGATTTACTCACTCATTTCGCCGCCCGATAAGAAGCTTGTAGTGATCGAAAGTTTCTCGGATGTTGTGAATTTGCTCAGGATGCCCAGACGCTTGGAACTCCAAGAAATCACATCCCCGTCCACAGCATCCTTTTCTTTTTTTCGGGATCGCTTAAATGAGGTCTCCTGAAAAGTACAAATGTAGGATTTTTGCAGTAGTCAGGGGGATTTCAAGAATTACGTATTCTGCAACCATTTGCGAGAGTGGGTCCAGCGATTCTTGCTCCTGCTTGGCGAATTGGCTCAGGGGGTCGGTACCGTCGAGGGCCAGACCAAGGGGGTCCAGGGAGAGGGTTGAAGAGGTCCTGCTGCTGCTGGTGCTGCCTCCTCCTAATTTGCGAGTCCCCCTGCTCTCGACGACCTGTTCAAATTGAGATTTTTTATAAGCATTGCTTCGGCCGGGAGGATTCAGTTTATCATTTTTTTTACAGTGACAGTCATCTGCTTCAGGGGGTGCTCCAAAGTCTCCATCCGGCGGAGCATTTTCTTCTCCGGGAACGCGTCCCGTTCGAGGCAGCACCTACAACAGATTTTTGGTTATTTGCAACTGGTTCCGGTAGGAAAATTGTCCTAATTACCACTCGGTTGTCATTTCCTCTGTTTGTTTGTTTGATTGTTTTTTATCTGCTGAAAGTGGGAACTGAGTTCCACCTTGTGGCAAAATGTCAACAAATTAAAATATCACAAATAATTGGGGGACTAATTTGGGAAAAGCAAAACTCATCATAGATGGAGCTTTCACCGAAGTTGTCTTTGCTAAGATAAAGGACATTATTTACCGTAACTGGGAAATAATGGGCAATTCTGTTAAATTCCCTCGTATAAGAACAATTTTGCGTCTCTGCTGTCGGAATTTGGGATTTTATTTATAAGCATTTTCCATGAGTCTGAAACAGTGTTGAAAGCATTATTGAGCTTTGTCGAAGTTTGGGAGGTAAATTTTGGAAGCAGCTTTTAACGGTTGAAAAAACGACTAAAGTTTTCAAAATATACCTAATTCGGTTTTTACACGGTTTTGATTTAACACGGTCTAGAAAAAAATCGGATTCTTTTTTTACGCGATTTTGTTCGATTTACCATGATTTTAATTTTAAAGAAAAATATGTATGTATGTACTTGTTTTTATGAAATAAACTGTGCATGAATCCACATAAAAATTTAATTTGTCTTTTATAAAGACTCTCTTAATAATAGTTTTTTGTAGAAATCATTTTATTTTTCCATATTTTTTACAGGGTTAAAGGATATGGAACTAATCCCCTTTTTTTCTTTGTACTTCATGTCTTTTTTTACACGTTTTTTTCTGGAACGTATCTACATACGTGTAAAAACAGAATTAGGTGTATTTCCAGGCATCAATTGAGCCACTTATTTTGAAAGTCGTCTCAAGTCCAAAATGTCATAACATAAATTTTTCTATTTTCCGTTAAGGGGGCAGATTCATGTAAATCCATGTTTTTTTGGTAATTGTTAATGAAAAAATGAAAAATTTAATAAAATAACATTGCTTATTTCGAAAATTGTAAGTTTTGAACTGCTTGTAAAAAAAATTTCAATTTCCGAAATCTCTCAAAATAGCGGCGCCACAGCTGTTCGAAGTTGGCCCCTCGAATTTGCGTTGTGCAGGCTACAGGTCGCAATTTCTTTCCTGAGAAATCAAAAAAACAATTAAATTTCAAAAATGTTAAGACGTATTACAAAACTTTTAATCAGTTCAGAATTGACGGAGCTAGGCTGCACAGAGGGCGAAATTTAAAATTTTCAATAAATCGCGTTTAAAGTTTTCGATAAGATATTTCATAATTGTTAAAGTTAAGATTATATTTTTAAATACCTCATAGAAACATTTGAGGATTTAAAACTTTCAAAGGATACTTTTGAGATACCAAACTACATAATATTTTTTAGAGCAAAAAAAAAATTCAAAAAAATTTGATTTTACCCGTATCCCTCCTTCGGACGAAATCGACTTTATGACATTGTGGTTTTAGACCATTTTCAAAATAAGCGGCTCTTAATATTTAGTTAATTTATATTGACCACTAACTCTTTTACGTAGGTACCTATGATTTTCATGATCTATGCTATAAACTTGTGAAGTTCGTTTACGTACCTAATTTTGTTTTAGTGAATGATTTAGCGTGTGAAAAGGAGATTTTAAGAAAATGTTCATTTTACTTACTTTAAATACAAAATAGCAACAATTTGAATTTATGTATCTTATCAATTGCACCGGTCAGCAACAAAACAGTCTTGGTTTAATTTCATAATTTTTTTATTTGTCAGGTATCAAAATAACGTAAAAATGCCTAAACCCTCCTTAAAGTTTACTTTTACCGTGTTGGTTGCAATAACACACATTTTGAAGATTGCTTGTTTTTGACTAAGCATTAAAAAATAAAGGTTCATCATAAAAGTTTAAAACTTCTTCTTAGTCTAGTTATATCAAATGCCATTTATTTGAATATATCATTTTAATTATTTTGGCAAAAATGTTTTACGCTTGCCATGTGCTTTAATTTTATCTGAAAAAATCAGCTTATGGAAAAAAAATAAAATTCATGGATAACTTCGAAATATTTTGAAGCGTTTTGTTTTTATATAATAGTTTAAGATTCAAGTTTTTATTTAAGTTATTCCACTAACTGCTAGAACAATTCGTTATTTTTTAATGATTTTTTTATAAATTGTAAAAATATGTACGTTCTTTTGCACTTTCTAATTCTCCTTTTACTGAAATCGTCAAAAAACTGAGTGTTTTTATTCTCTAATTCGCAATCTACGGAAAAAATTCTATAGAAATAATCTGCTATTTATTCGGGCTCAAATTTGGTGTTGACCTGTGTTATAAAAAATTATAATAGGTATGTATGTGTGTATATGTAAATGATACACTTTTCCTTTCTCAAATATTTTATAAGACGTTTAGAAAGGCAGTGGTAGTATCAAATTTCTAGATACTCGTATACTTGATACACGCTCCGAGCTACTTCTTAAATTTAATAATTTATATTCTTCTCTCTCTCTCTCTCTCTTATAGTGTGTAAGATTTTTGTGATCTGTAGACTGAAATAAATAAATATGTTAATAATAAAAGTAGTGTTTCAATTTTTGAGATATATGTATGTATGTAAATGAATAATTGTATTGAGTTTTAAGGTGTGACACAATTTGTATCCGAACGACCCTCCATTTTATTGTTTTTCTTTTATTTAATAAATAAACATTTTTATTCTGCCTTAAGTTTTTTATTTTCCGATAAATTTTATATTTTCTTTGTTAAAATAGTTTTGTTACTACTTTGCCACAGTCCATCAATTTTTTCACAGAGCCAATTTTAATCTTTGAAATTGTAATTAAAGTCTGCGTAAACTCAAGAGCTGTTTATTTTAAGTAGGTACTTCTCGTTCTTCATTTATTAAAGATTTTAGTTAATAACAGAGGTGCTCATTATCCAATCTCTCCCTCAAAAGGCTTTGTGAGTTCCTGAGTTGTCCACTCGTAGACCCTGGAGTCGGTGATTCCAGGAAACCTAAAAATATAATTAATTTGCTAAGAGCGTAATCTGCTCGTCTGACTAAATCTAATAAGACTTGCCTCGCGGAAGATTGCTCCTGGAAGACGTGCCAGGGAATCATCGACGCGCTTGGCTGCCGTCTAAATTCGCGGGGATCCCCCTGTTCCTATCTCCGTCATCTTTTTCATAAGGGTCCCATTATGAAAAAGCAGTCATAAAGTGTTCCTTTGGGATGAAAGACAATGGGGACTCCCTCGAGCGTTCGTTGCACTTCCTCTGGAGGAGGACTCATCACGGAGCGACAGGAAAGGAAATGGCTCTGCAATCGGAAGGTGGAGCGCGGGGATTCCCCTCCGGGACAAACTACTTCCCATTTTCATAAATGCGACTGTGACAAAGAAAAACAGGAAGGCATCAATGAGCCAAACCCGCGCTCCGTCGCCACTCCAGGGCAAAAACTGCAGTCGATTTGCTTCCCCAATCGGGATAAAAATTCCTTGAAGTTGGAGTGCAGTTGGTGCGGGTTGGGCCGGTGAGGGATGAGGAGGTGCCGCGGGCGGACAGTGCATAAATAAAGATCCGCGCCCGGGATGCATCCCGAGATTGAGCCGGTGTCACACAAAAGTAACGAGGAAATGATGAATTTCTTTTCGACAACAAACGGCTGATGCGCTCCCGCAGGATTCGAAGGAGCCGAATTATTCCCATCCCGGGGCCCCGTGGCCTGTCCCGGGAGCAGCGGACCATTTCGCCAGTAATGCCTGTTCGGCTCATTTAATTCCTTGTTTATGCAAAGTGGGCATTTGCTGGGATATGAATTTCTTATCTGGGGCATACCTCCCCCGCAATCGGCTCTTCCCTCTTCCCCTCGGGCGTGCGCTAAGTCGAATGCCGCCTCATTTTATAAACTGACTTTGCGGGCGGTGCTGGAGCTCACTCCCGAGTAATCGGGGGGACTCCCGGAGGCAGAAAATGGTTAAATAATGAAGGCATCGGTGCCCGCGCGCCCCTAAGGATCCACCGACGCCCCCGCGCAGTCAGCGGCCGCTCCTGCGGTAACATTCCGGGAGGCGATTACGACGTATTGTCGAGCGCCCCAAAATAATGAAGTGGATTTATCTCGAGTCTTTGCCGGATTTATCTGGCATGAGTGAGTCGCATTCCGCCGGAAAAGGACCAGCGCTAGGAGCGGGCCCCACAAAGAGTCAAAAGACTTAAGCTCGCCCCCCATCACCCTCAAGTTGTTATTAAAATTGGGAACCCCCGCCCGCCCCTTTTTCCCCCGCAAAGGTTAGTTAATGCGCGGCTAACGAAGTTTTCAAAGCGTCGATTTTACTCACAGGAGCGAACGGAGTCTTTACGACTCCTTCAGACTCCAGACTCCAGACTCTAGAGTCGATATAGATAAGATAAGCGAGGAGGGAACACAAGACAATCTCGTAAATTTGAGCAGTTCATATTTTTGCACGCGAGCGGGAATCGGAGGGGGGTGACCGGGATAAAGGATGAGGGATGTATCGAGCTTTGGGTCCGCGGTCCAGAAAGCAACGCGGACGGAGCCCCTGTACCCCGCGGGAAACTGCACGGGAGTGCCACTGATTTACAGAGCTTATTCCCGATTTAAGCGGCAAATTGGGGAGGGGAAAACCGGGATTTATGGACATTCCTCGTTTTGACGACATTCTTATCGCTAGAAGGACTCCGGTGCGCCCTTTTATAGCCCGGAACCAGCAGTTTGCCTTAGGGACGATCTCCTTTTGAGCAGTATCAATCAAATATACTTTAAATTTTCGTTTCCACCGATTTGAGGAGTTTAACGATCGTTTCGAATGCATCGGCATTTTCAGTTATTTAACCTGGAAGTATTCCATGTCGACCCTCAGGACTCTATTCCTCCCGAACATTAAAAAAAATTGGATTCTATTGTTGAAATCTCTTGATTGCGAGGAAATTTCTTGTAATTTATTGAAATTTAAATTTTGCATCCAGCTACAATACATAGATATTATTTCGAAGCTATTTACATTCGTTCTAATTACTCTTTATTAACTTTTAATTAACTTACAAAATTAAAGAAGTTATTGAGCAAGACTATGCAGACAAATTTCGTATAAATATTTTAATTTTAAATGCGCTTCTTAAAACATTACTTTCGTTTGATGACTTTTTAAGTTTGTGTCCTCTAAAAATATTGATGCGCAATTTTTAATTCCGCAATTATAAAACAATTTATTCTGTGCCGTATTTCATGCAACTCCTACACAGAAAAAAAAATATTATTTGACTAATCTTAAGAAATAGGTCGAAGGCATCATCATCTTTTTATTAAGATGATATTAGGGTCGTATTTTATATCTGTAAACCCTAAAGTTTAATCTGTAGTGCGAGATTTGTTTTAAAAATTTACCTGAAAAATCGCATTTATGAACAAATTTCTAACTAAAACGAAGAAACGTTTGTAGTTCATTATTAAATTGTAAAAAAATTATTTAGTATCCAGTATTTAGAAGATATAATAAGTTGGTGAGGTAATAAAAATGTAAAGAACTGAAAATCATTAAAGTATTCATCACTAAAAACTAACCATTTAAAAGTAATGCAAAGTTAAAATTTATGTATTATATGTATTTGCTAAAATCAATATTTGAATTATAAAAATTACATTGTACATATATCGTTTTTATTTAAGATAATCCACATGATATTATTAAGATATAAATTTTTTTTATATGTTAGTTTATTCAAAATTAAATTTTTTAAACAGTTTTTAGGTGCGGGGCTCTAACGCCAGATAAAATTAAGTAGTTAAATGTAAAATGATAAATCCTCCTCATCTGCCAGAGAAAATGTGAATGTCTTATAGCGCCTTATCTATATCATGTTATCGGAAAGAGTAGTTCATAACCTTCTAGAATTAGACAACATTTAATAAATCATCTATGTAACATTAGGAGGGAAATTAAAGATCGGCGCGTACCAGACAAAAACGGTGATCTGAATTTGAAAGAGTACAAAGAATTTGCAACATAAGCAAAATATGTTTAAATAATGTTTAAGAAATGGAAACTATCTTAAATTGCTCTTCTTTTCCAGTTCTAAAGCTAAGAATGTTTTCCTAAGAAAATTGAACTTAGTACTACTAGACATTTTTTTTCTTATTTCGTCTAGTATCTCTTTGTTAAATTGTTCAACAGAGAAAAATCGTATAACTCCTTTCAATCTTAAAACTTATAAAACAAAAAGTGTGAGGCCGTATTCAATTCTTTACGTCTTATAGGTTTTTAAACAGTTTTATTTAGCTTGCCGTGTTTGTTTTTTATTTATTTATTTGGGTCAAATCTAGTAATTGGAATTTTACCCCTTTCCTGTTAACTGATTGATCTGATATTTGGTTCACACCTTTAGTTTTGATGACAATATAATTGAATATATTCAGTTTCATTGTAAATCTAAGATGGCCGCCGCCACAAAATGGCGGATTACATATTTTTCCACAACCCCCTCAATATGGGTATCAAATGAAAGGGCTTTTCTAGTAGATTACAGTACACCATGAAAAATTCCAAATGTAAGATGGCCGCCGGTACAAAATTGCGGATTTCATATTTGTTTCAATCCCCTTAATATGGGTAATGGGTATCAAATGAATGGGCTTTACAAGTAAAACACAGTGCAGCGCGGGCGTAGCGCGTAGCGTAACCTGAGTAAATATGTAAATAGTATTTATAATGATATGAACGGTTGACTGTTGATACGCGCCCCACGATTTTATTTTTGAGTCTGATCAATGCCTTAGACTTAGATTGATGAGGAGAGTGGTGTGATGATTTGTACCTAGGATCTACCTAATTATTTTTTAGCTTTTATCTACTTATTATCTACATACATCAATAAAACCGTTTAACTTAAAAATTTTGTTTACCTATTTTATTTCTATAATTCCTTAATTCCTAATGACCCTTTCGACTAGGGACTTTTTAAATATTTAGGGCTAGGTCAATCGTCCCAGCAGTTCTCTGTTTTGGAGCCCTGGCCCACGTACAAAGAGTCGAAAGGACGACGTGTCGCCTGGGCACTGGGAGGCCATTCACTGACCCCAACAGGCGCTGGCCCCCCGAGTTTCAGTGAAAGGGACTCGGGCGAAATCAATTTGCTGCGGTGCCCTTCGATCAAACTGCCCGCCGCCCGTCGGACAGTAATTCAGTAATTAGAGGTGGCGTCCCGCTGCCGCTGACGTCGCTTTTATGCACGGCTTAATTGGTTTTTCCAGGTAAATGGCGTCGCGGGCGTCGGGGTTCGAACCCATTCGCACCGCAGCAGGTGAGAGTGCGGCTACTTGAGAAATTCGGAAGCATGAAAATCGGTCCCATCCCGACGAAAAGCTCCCTGCTGCAAATTTGACACAGAAAGTGCGAGTTTAAAATTTCTTCCTCGGGGGTGGGTAACGCAGGGGAGGTTTTCCCAAACTTCTGCCGGGGTCTGGGCATTTTCGCGAGTTTTATGAAAATTGTTGAAAACTTTCCAATTAATAATTGAGGTAGGCCGAAGCGGACCCTGGGATACGATTTAAAACTTATTTTTTTTATTCCATGAATTCTTTTTTTTTCAGCTGAGCAAAACGGGGCTAGCTGGGGCAGAAGGATCCCGGAATTTTTGGTGGCGCTTTTGTTGAAAATTGCGGCAAAAGAAATTTTCTTCAGAATTTCACTCGATTACCACTTGTCCGGCCAATCACAAAATATATCTCGATGAATTTTCACAATTTCATCTGAATGAAATTGAATTGATTCCGGACGAGGAGTCCGGTGAAGTTGTCCCGGCCGGAACCCCCCTGGGGCTTTTCAGTGGGTTTTAGATATGCAAATCAGCTGACAACTGGATTTTTGTTGCCCCTGCTCGGCAACTGGGACTGCTTAACTTTCTGTCCTCAGTTCTCAGTGCGGGCGGCTCTAGTTGGCTAGTTCCGAGATTTTTTACATTTTTCTGGCTCTGAATCACTTTTCAGGACTTTCTCTTACAAATTGTTTATTTTTTTTTATTATTATTTAGTTACTAATGGTCGAAGGGGCACCTTCTTTTAGGGCAAATTTTTGAAACTTTTTCATTAATGTTAATATTTGGTGAATGCCATCCCAGGACTGTTTGATAAACTACTAGAAATAACAGTCCTATATTTATTTTAAGAATAAAATAGAAAAATATCTTAGTTTAAACGTTTTTAAAATTTATGTTTATTGTGACAAACCGACTTAAAAAAAAGAGGAGGTTCTCTGTTCATCTGTATGTATTTTTTTTTTATATATTCACCGATATTTTGTTTGAAAGGGTATACTCCTGATGTAGTCCCATTACATTTGAAGAAAATATTCCACCCCTAAGGGTGGTAAAATAAGGAAGGAGTGATTTTTCACCCACTGATTTAATGTTTGTTCGCGCATAACTAATAATGAACGCGTGAATCGATTTTGATGATTCTTTTTTTGTTGGATAGTCTAACATTCTTCGGGGGTGCAATGATATGTATGAAAATTCTGAGGCGTAAAAGAACGCCACAACAGAGATGTAAGCCGAAATAATAAAAAATAATTAAAAAAAATAGGACCGATTCCAAAAAAACTTTAAAAAAAAAATAGACCCGACTCGAATACATCCCAAGCCCTAAAAAGTATAAAATAATTATATTACAAGTCCTCTGCTATTACTTTGAACATTAAATACCAAAATTTTCCTAGGATTTTGAAGTGAGTGTGAAAACCTGACTGATATTAATCCAATTAATCCAGACAAAATGATTGCCTTAATTATTCCCGATTGGATTAATATCAGTCAGGTTTTCACATCAACTTCAAAAATCTAGTAAAGTCTTGATATTTAATGTTTAAAGTAATAGTAGAGGACTTTAAATATATTTATTTTATACTTTTTCGAGCTTGGGATTTATTAGAGTCGGTTATATTTATTTTTAAAAAGTTTTTTAAATGTATTTCAAAGCTCAGTTTAATTTTAAGGTAGCTATATAAGTAAAGGTTGTATTAAAATTAACATTCTTGATTCTTAAACAAATTTTGAAATAATGCCGAGCATTTATAGATAAAAAATGACTATGATTGAGGGCAGTATTATCTTGACCTTAATTTTTATAAGTTGGTCCTGAGTCTCTCACAGTTTGTGTTGTATACCTTAAGATATGATTTTTACAGCATTTTCTTATAAATCCTGGTATGGAAGCAATAAAATTAATAAAAGTGTACTTAAAAAAATTGTACTTCCCTATTAATTTGAAGCAGCTCTGTCAGCGGGGGTGCTTTGCTCCAGAAAAATTGACTTTTAAGCGGAACAGAGTCCGTCTGGGGCTCTGGTGGGAGCCAATTAAGCCGCGATTATGGGCCACAAAGTTCAGAAGTCTTTTCCTTTCTGTTTGACCCGCACCCCCAACCCCAACCTTTTGTCCGATCAAAACTTCTCTGTGTGATGTCGCTAATTTCTAAGTTTTTGCTGAAAGCCACAAAGGCCGGAAGGGCGAGAGTGGTGCTCCGAGGATCAGGGCCCCATCTTATTCCGGGTCTTAACAATTAACCACAGAATTCGGCGGCAGTATACTTTGTTGAAAAATCCAATTACCACAGGCGCTTCTTCCTGCACTTCTTTCCGTCGTCAAAGGAGTTTTGGAGTTAGTTCTCTTGGTGGGCTGGTGGCTAAGTTAAAATTTTGCAACTCTTCCGGCGGGGCGGTGCATTCATCCGGGAAGGGCTAAAGAGCCTTGGGGATGAGGACAGGAGTTGGAGCCATTGTCGCAAGTTCAAGTACTATCGCGAAGAATTAAATACATGACACATTTTTTACCTTTCATTAAATTTTTTTTAAGTGTTCTGCAAATCCTAGGAATTAATTCTTTTTAATTCGTATAATGTTCGTTTGTTATCACAGAAATTGTAAAACGAGTACTTAAAACACGTTTAATATTATTTTGGATTCGTTACGTTCCTTTATCTCAATACCGAAAATTAATATATAATAGAATAAATAGATTAATTAAAGTATTTATTATTATCACATATTAATTACATCAGGAAGTTCCTCGGAGTTTGTGTATAAACTGGGAACAGACTTCCTTAAATTTAGTGGAGCTCTGAGACACGTTTCAGCGTAGACGCAATTTTCTCGGTTTGAGCCTTTGGTGGCTAAAACTGTGGGAAGTTAGTTGAGGTGAGAAGAAAGTTCCGTCAGCCATCAGCAGACAAATTTTTTTCATAGATTTTGACAGTTCATACTCTCGCAGTTGTTAATTGAGTTGAAAGTGAGTTTTCGCGATCGGTTTGCTTCGTGTTTAAGAATAAAATAGCCTCTTTTATCCTGAAATAGTTAGTCGAGAGTGGAGATCGTGGTATGTATTAAGCAATTATAAACGTTGCGTCATATTTCTAAAGGGAAAAAGGGTTTCTTTTTGTAAATAATTCCAGCTTTAGTTTTAACATGCCGGTCCTAGAAATAACAAGTGGGGCACGATTTATAGGGAATATTTCTTTATAATCACATAATTATTCACAAAAATAACAAATTATATATATGTATTTATAAAGTTTTTTATAAGAAAAACGTTTTGTCTTTCACAAAAAAATTATTAATAAAGAACAAGTCGCTTTCTTAGAAAATACATTTCATCCCTTTCATACAAATTTCTTTTAAGTAGAACAGTATTGGTCCGTGATAATTATAAAAAAATTATTATTACCACTAAAAAGGATCTTCATTATCTGGATTTTATAAGATTAATATTTAAGCCAGAAATCAAAAAAATTGAAATGGAAAAAAGTTTTCTTATTTGCCAAAATTGACATACTGCACACAACTTTTAAGCATGGTGAAAACTGAAGAACCATGATTCTATTTTGTTTAGTCTCTTTTAACATTCTTTGATTTATTTTATCATTATCTAAATTCTCTGAATGAGTTCAAGAGTGCACTGTCGGAAATTTTTGGAGAAAACTCTCAAATGTTTAAGAATGATCGAAACCAACCCATATTTTCTTTCAAGCCAACTAGAAATCTTTAAAAACGTCATTTTAAACCTTTTCACAGTCTAAAACTGGAAACCACACATAGTTTAATACTGTGTAAACTTATAAGTATTAAAAAAGTTTAAATATTTAAACTTCCTAAAAGTTTATTAGTAAAATTTTGGCAGCATACAATTAGTGAAAATGTTGTGAGTGAGATTGATGAGATTAGTATTTCCTATTTCTAGTTACTGGGTTCAAAAATTAAAGCATCCTAATTTTCAAAAACATTAAATTTAGTTCTTTTTTTATTATAATTGTATTTATTTTTTAACCTTTTAAAAATTGCACAGAGAGAGACACAGGGAATACAAACACTGATAGGCACAGCGGTGAACTGAAAGGGCGCTAACTCGCATTTGTTTTATAATCTTAAGTTTAATATTTATAAACCAAAATTCTCTTTCAAAGATTTCTTAGACTAATAAAATTTTGATAGTTTCATTCGAGTTATAATCAAAATTTTGGCACTAATTCGTATACTTTTAAGTTTACCTTAGTTGGTACAAAAATATACCCCACAGATGTTGATTTGATATAGTACATACTATATACATATAGATATATTATTTATCCAATATGCTTTAAAAGAAAAAAAGATTAAACCAAAAAATGTTTCTGAATAAAACTTAAAAGTTTTAAAAAATAATTCAAATTTCCGACAGTGTTACATACTTAAAAAAAACCGCATGAAAAATTTTAAACTTGGTAAAATCGGATGAAAATACACAGTCGAAGTAAGTGTGTCTTGCAAAAGTTTTCAGAATCAAACTTTCTCGGAACAGACAAAAAAGTACTTGCATACTTGCATATATATTTTTGATCCGATTTCCCCTCAACCTCTGCCGTTTTCAATAGGTTAGCTTATCAGGTACAAAAGAGGATTGGCAATTTAGCATCTAGTAAAAGATGTGTCGTCGAAATGGGTACTCCGAAGAGGGTCCTAAGCGGCTTTGAAACAGGCCCTTTGAAAAACGCCCCATCGCATTCGCTTAATTTTGGCCATAGTTATTCATGTTATGGATCGTAATCCCCCTAATGACCTCACATCTCCGCCGTTTATGGTTTACGTGACATCTTCCCTAGTTGCAAACTTCCAAGCAATCCGGGGTGCTCCAACCCCCGGTAGTTTTCCCTCGTCTGGGTGCTCTGCCGTTGGATCGTTCTTTATTAAAATTCCTGCGATATTATTTCCTGGTACGGAATCATTACGTGCATGAGTTTTTTCGGCAAAGCTATTGATTTCGCAGAGATTAACTTTCGAGTGCCTTCCATCTTTTCGAGGGAGGATGTAAAGAATTTGCCCGATTGATACGAAAAAAAATCCTTTTTTATAACATTTCTCTTGAATTTTGATGCTGTGTTGTTTTTTGTTACGAGTTAAGAGGATTTTTCATTAGATATACGCGTGCAGAAGGACTTTACATATTTTTATTTTTTATTTTGCTCAGTAAAAAGGATCTTTTGAATCAAGGAGCCCCCGATTGAAAGTACCGGCGAAGTTTAAAAATTTTATTTAAGCCTTAAATTTTCTATATCTTTCCTTAAAACCCTGAAGCGTTTTCTTTCTATTTAAATTCAAATATTAAAAATTCTAGCTGAGTAAATTTCAAAAATTGGAATTTAATAACTGTATTACGGAATTTCAATTCAAAAGAAGTTCTTCTTTTCGATTCGATTCGAACGAATTCATTAATAAGGCTCTTGCTCTGGTATTTATAGCACTTTTCGATGTAGCTCGAAAAACTTGAAAGATTGAAGATTTGAAATAAAAGACTTATCGAACCAGTTTGAAAAAGTTTTTATGCAAGTGGCTCGATTTTATTATAATGGAATAGGATCAACCAATTGTTGAAAATATTTGATATTGTGCTGAAGCGTATACACTATTTATATTTGCAAAGCATAATAATTAAAAATAGATTTTATTTGGGCAGTTGACATCATTAAGATTGCAGATCTTAAAATCGTATTTTTTATTTCGTTAATTTATTTTCTTATGTTCGAAGTAAAGAATACATGTTTATTCTTTCCAAAAGCAGTGAAAGATATTTTATATAATTAATACCTGGATATATTTGAAAAAGGAAACATTAAGATCTCATTAAAACAATAAAGTGCGATCCAAATTGTATATAATTGAACTTACCTTTCATCTCCATTTATATTTATTTATTTTTCATTTTCTTCTGAAAATAATTAGTATGCAATATGAAAGTTGATGGGATAAAGAAAAACGCCATTTTAAGTGCGAATTAATTTAAGTTTTATTATAAACATCTCATTATTAGTTCTCACATATTCTTTATAAAACATTACAAATTATATCACAGATAATAATTTCCTTCTTATCAAGAAACACGAAATTATGAGAGAAATGCAGAAGTCAGGTCGGAGGATGGTGACCGACATACGAAGGATGAAACATAGGAGTAGGGTTGGTTCGGAATTTAATTTTCCTTTTAATTAATTCCACTTCCAAATAATTCACAATTTTATATTATTTTTAGTCCACTGTTTATTTCTTTATTTCTTTATTTATTTATTTATTTATTTATTTATTTTTTTGTTTCTGCGACAAAATGGGTAAACAATTTCGAGCTAAACGCAAACAGAACGACCGTCGCGGGGCGGGTTCCGGAACATAGAACCGGATTCAACATCAGTAAGAACATTTAATAACAGGTAAAAATACTCGTAGCCCTTGCTATTTACATTACAGCGGAATTGCTGAAGGGGCAAACATAAGTCTTTATACATACATATAATTTTTTTTTTTTGTTATTTTATGATTTTTTAATTTTCTTTATGATTATAAACAAGTCCCTCGGGCGGTTCGGGAAGAACTGATCAACATCTGAGGATGGGCTTAGAGTCTATTTTGAAGAAAGGCACTTAGACTTAAAATTAGTTATGTCTTACTTACATTGCACGCTTAGTACTGGCCGCGCCCCCCAGAGGGCAACGACTCCATAAATCTAGTTTAAATCGTAATCGTACCGGATAGCTCCGTTATTTTACTCCTTAGTTTTAATTTAATTTAAAAATTCAGTGCTTTTCGGCATTGCGTTGAATTGCGGCGACGTTTTGTACGGGTATTTTTTGGCGTAAATAAATTTTACTGCACCATCTGCTTCTGCACTGCCTCAGTTCGAAGTAGTTGAGACGTGAATTTTTGGCCCTATACCTCATTTCCACCCCTCTACCGCATAAAAGCAGTTCCCGATGGAATTTTTAAACCAGGGGAGTGGGGGGCCTGGACTATGCGAGGGATCCTTGTGGCTGCATAAACGTGCAGTCAAAATTTTCTGAGGATGTCTCCTAGCTTTTTGTCATAAATTTTGTTGTTGCCCAATTTTGTTTTTGGCGGAAAGAGCAGGTCCCACCCATCCCCAACCGATTGAATTTTAGTTCAGCAGAGTTTGTGAATATTTTTGGTTTCGTCGCTATCCAGCTCCACGCAGAGGAGGGAGGTTTTGGTGTTAATTTTTTTATTTTTTATATTTTTTTTTTCACGGAAAAATCAAATTTAGTGAGGAAGGATAACTTTGGAGTTCTGCATAAAATTCGCTTTTAATTTGAACTCTGTTCAACAGACAATTTCCCAGCTCCACTGTGCTTTTGCTGGTTTCTGCTCGGCGAGAAAATATGCGAGTCGCGTCGTTTTAAAGGTGCCCAAAAATTCATCCGCGGTGAATGGATTTTGATGAGGGAGGTGAACAAACTTTTTATGTTATGAATGGGACATTGAATTGAAGTTGAACGGTTGTGGAAAGCATGCGATTAATAACATTTTTAATAATACCGGCGTAAAACTTTAAGTTGTGTTGTAAAAAAAATATGTTATTTTAAGGAGATTTTGATGTATACGAATTAATTGGATGTTTTTAAACTAAGTACATATTACAAATTTTATGAAGAATGTTAAGTGAATTAAAAAATTTATAGAATCTTCGATCGATATTAAAAACTACACTTTTTTTAATATGTACTATCAGATTTTCTAAAATATCCTTGGTTGGAGTAAATATAGCTAATTTTAAAAAAACAAAAGAATAAATTGTGGCATATTCTACTGACTTCGTGTATATAGAAGGATTATGTTTTATAAAAGTTCAATCGTTGATATAAAATTAATCTAGCTTATTTAAAACATTTTATAGTCGTAGTTAGATAAGTAATTGTTGTCACTTTTGAGTTTGTACATTTTAAAATTTCGAAAACTCCCTTTCCAATGAATTCCTTAAACTGTTCTCCCAACTCCAAGTCTTATAATCTCCTGAAGGACGAGAGCAGAAGGGACAACCGTGACGCAATTCGTCTAAAATGTCGAAAAACACTGTTCAAGTATCTACAACAATGAAACTGAACAACGAAAACATCCTTTAAAAATCTGATCTGATATAGTGAACATCTTAAGGTCTAAAATTACTTTACTATGTTTTTTTTTCTTTAATTTTTTTTTCTTTAATGTTTTTTTTTTTAATTTTTTTTATTATGTTTGTAATTTACCTAACTCTTAACTATAATTAATTCGCTAGCAATACAACCTAGAACCGTCTAGAAGCAGTAAGTACGCTCTGAGGTATTTTTCTTGCTATCCTTAATCTTGCCGGTAGCGTCCGGGCGGACAATTTGGACATCTTTACGGGGTGAATTTTGTCATCCGTAGTAAAATTGGGAGTTGTGGGCAACCCCCGTGGACAGGGTCCTGGGGGCGGTGCCGTCATATTGAAATGTCTCTGGTGGTTGGGGCTGCTGCTGGGCTGGGTGGAGAGCTCCACCGCCACCTGGTTGAGGTGCTCCTGGGGGGCGCCGCAGAATGCCATCGGGATCCATGATGTAGCCCGTGTGAAAGGTCGGGGCCGTTGTGTACTGGGCCAGGGAGCTGATAGGAACAATCGTACCTGAAATTGAAATTTTAATTCCATTTTTATTGCCACTGTAACAATAAGATAGGCTAAAATTAAAAAACCAGAAAAATTCAAAACATTTGCATATTTTTCTGGGTCGCACCCTATGTCCCCGCACTGCCTGGGTATATACAATATAAGAGAGGCACGGGGGCGGTGCTCCCAGTGGAAGAGGAGGATTCTTTGCGCTAGTTTCATTGTTTCGCCCGGGAGTTTATCTTGGGCTTGGGATGGTACTTAAGCGCCCCTGTTTACGTATATCTACCCATTGCCCCAGGCCGTATCTCTGCCTGCTAAAAAATGGATTTAAATCTGTTTTGCTTAACTTCCCGCAGAATAGCGCTCCCGAGCATAAGTAGATTAACTTTACATGAGGCGAATTTGCAGCGGAAGGTACCCTCGTCCGAACTACTTACGGGGGTCTTGTGGAAAACTACTTCAGCCCTTGTTTGACGAAGGGCGGGAACGCGCGCGGCCTCAAAGGAAAGGGTTCGCGGGGGGAAACTGTAGCTGGAGGGCAGGGAAGCATGTACAAGTTTTGTTTTAGCTCTTTTGGTAAGCAACAACCAAATTCCGGAAGCTACGAAGGGATTTTCCTCGAGAAAGGCTTAATTATTTCTACAACTCGATTCGGTTAGACCGCCTCCTCGACAGCGGCTTGGTAAAACTTTTGAGTGGCTCCTAGATAAACATGAAAGGTTTTAATGGGACGGAATGAAATTTAATATTCCCGCGGGGGGTGGGTCTCCCTTAATTTTTAATCCACTCAAAGTTTTTTGTAAGTGATTCGAAGAAACACAACTCGAATTAGCCACGCTTTATGAGCTGCGGTGGTGCTTTATCGCTTCCATTGTAATCTGTTATTCCCGAGGGATCCCGGGATTCTATGTTTTTTTTTTAACTTTTCAATTTTTTTATTTTGATTTTTGCATCTGCCTTTATCCCTTTCTACGGGAGAGCACACAATTTAAGAATTGCCGCTCAGCCAAAATGCGGAAACTTTTGTAATTGTCTCAAACTGCGAGTTGCGAAATTTGTTCCTTTGTAATTCGATGCCGAGTGGAGCTGGATGCCCTTCCGTGCCTCTGCTGCCCTGGAGAAACCGGGACGGGGGTGGCAAATTGCAACTTTGTAAATTTTGCATGGGATTACGCACATATGAACTGTGTCATCATTACGAAATGCAAGTGCTCCAGTAACTTTGTAGTCCTCTGCTCCAAATTGGTTCGTGAGACCTGAAACTCCATCATCATATGTTTTGGTTTGGTGTAGTCAGAGTGTGTTTCTAAGCCAAAGGGCGGCCCTTTCACTTGGAATACTTTTGTTTTCATTAAAATGGTAAAAAAGTAGGTAACTACAGATAAAAGGAACTAACTTCACAGGTTTTTCCCTCTTCCTCAACATTTTCATACTTGTTGAAAGCCTAATAAGCAGAAATTAAAACAGAAATGTTGCAGAAACAACTACGAGTCCTTTTCCAAATAATTATGTACATACACATATACAAATGACTATTTACATATATTCCAATTTTACTCAAAATCTACACCTGGAGAATTTTCAAGTACCTAATTATAAACTTTTATAATTAAAGCCCGGTATTGCGTTCATTTTGCGACTAATGGAAACTTTACTGCGAAATTTTGTTTCAAAATATTTAGCTGATAACGATAATGTTACTCTTTTTTAAAAATTAAATTAATGATTCTACTTGACGTGGCAGTCAATTATATTTAGTAAGAATTTTATCGGGTAACAACCTTTTTTC
Organism: Machimus atricapillus; assembly: GCA_933228815.1. Taxonomy (NCBI): domain Eukaryota; kingdom Metazoa; phylum Arthropoda; class Insecta; order Diptera; family Asilidae; genus Machimus; species Machimus atricapillus. The sequence continues at coordinate 15,148,825 of OW121785.1, forward strand.
ACGCTTAACATTTGGCGGTTGTTAACGCCTTACAGTAGGATTTAATCATGCAAAATTTTACATGAAATAACCATTATAATTTATACATACCTACTGTTAATTAAAACTTTAAATTGTACTGTTAAATTTCAAAATAAACATCACTACTGTACAACTTTTGGCCGCAAAAAAGGTCTGTGTTGGAGCGAAATAAAGTACAGTACTGTTTTCAGGACCATGCAGAATGAGTTAATCTTAAAATTTTTTAAATTATACATTTTGGTAAAAAACGAGAACCTTCAAAGTTAAAGCACAGAATAAAGACTAACCCAGACGGCTCATCTGGAACAAAAATTTGGTCCCTGTTTCAGTTTACAGATTTTTAATATGTAAATCAAATCCCACTGCAGAAGAACTGATGAACAAGGGCATATACTCAACGCCAGCGACTTATTTTCTTGTGCGCATGCCTATGTAGCTCGGGCTGTTCGGCTCGACTCAAGCGCTGCACGCATAAGGAATGGGATTTTAATGTACTGAAAAATTTTGCTTTCATAGAACGATTTTTTGTTCTAGATGGGCCTTCTGGGTTAGTCTTTATTCTGTAGCCTAGCCCGAACTATAATGGCCTTAAGGCTGAGTAAGATTCCTTAAGATTTTTACGCTCGGGACCGTACGCTTAAGACTTGACGAAAGATTCAGAAATGGCCTTATTCTATCTTTCGTTCACTTTCCGAATCTTTCGTCAAGTCTTAAGCGTACGGTCCCGAACGTACAAATCTTAAGCAATCTTACTCAGCCTTAAGGTCATTATAGTTCGGGCTTGTGGTTAAAGGTTATAGTTGGTTGAGAAATTATTCGAAAACAGTGAGTTTAGACTTTTGTTTTATTTAGAACGAAAAGGAGGTAAATGAGTCAAAACAAAACAAAATTAACAAAAGAAACGTGGGTTTATCTGTCCTTAGTCCGGATATACCTAATCTTGTGGTTTATCCAAAAAGCGTGCTCTTTATTTGCCAAAGGCAACTTGCAGATCTGTTTCCTTTAGAATTGTCCTTTTTTAAGTTATTAAGCAAATATTTTGATTTCATTTCTGGGAAACCAGGAAGATTATCATAATACCGGAGGCAGTTTCTTTAAAAGGACTTTTTACCAAAAATACGACAACCAGAATAATTTCACGGCAAAAATATGAATTTTAGATAACGTCAGGCACGTGCTACTTGCGTAGGTGTTTCCTCAAAATTGTCCTTGGGAAATCTTTAAATTAGTCGTTTCTGGCGATGGAGTAAAATTTATAGGTACCCTGTTATTTGAGTTATCCGGAGACGAGGATTTATGGACTTTGATTGCCGGCAAGACGGTGGTTATCGTCCTTGTGTAATAAAGAGAAAAGATTTATATAAAATGTGTATGCTTGCAGTGCCATCTATATAAATCAATTGTTTGAAGACCCCCGAACAGCAGAGTTTAGTCCGCAAAATGGGTGCGGGGCGTTCTGGGGAATTGCACTGATCGGCGAAGTTGGCTCATTTCGATTAGTTATTGCCGTGCTGACGTGCATCCGTAAGTGGGATCAGATTGTGGTACCGGGATTTGCAAAGGATGCTGCGCTTCTTGGGCGGGGAAGATAAGAAAATGTTAAATGAGGAGGAAAGATACAATAAAACGTATAGTATGAGACATTTGGCCGATTTTCGACTCTCTAAAACTGCTGCCATCTGTCGAAATTGCGATAAGATATATTGCCGGGCAGAAGGATGAGAGGAATTGGGGGGTGGGATGGGTTGGGATGGGATGGGGGTTTTAGAGCTCGAAAAGTTTTGGTTGGGCTCCAACCGCTGCAGCACTTTGGACGCTTTTGTTTCTAGAAGTGCGCCATATCTGCAGTAAATGGGAATTTGGGATGGGCTTCGCCTTCACAAACCAGTGCCGGATTCCCATCACGTTCTGTGAATTTATCAAACTTTAAGGGCAGAAATAATATCAGCGCGGAGCAAATTGTTGGCTCCCAAATAAAAAGAAAATCCAGATAAAAGTGCAGGGATGTACATATAAACAGGTACTATACCATACATATGTATGTATGTAGAGTTAAAAGTCTGGAACTCTGAAATCGCTAGTGTGGGTCTAGACTCTAGACTTACCTATGGAGCTGCTCACGTGGGGCGGCTGTCCGACGAAGGTGTTCGAAACGCCGATGATGTCAGGTGATTGTCTGGCGCACATCATTGAATTCGTTGCCAGCAGCATCGTTGAGGACGTGTGGGATACGTTCGATGGCCCCAGACTGCCGTAGAGGCTGGCCGTTGGTCCACAGGCGATGTAATTCTTTTATCAGCATGAAAGTGGAAGGTGAACATAAAAAATGAGACCATAAAACTTTATAGAATCAGCCCATAGCATAGAAGGGCTATCGGCTGTGCTTTTATTGCGGCTACTCCGCTCGCTAAACGGCGGGGGTGGGATTATATGTTAACGTTTTACGGGACGGGGGAGGGTGATCCTCGCTTATACTAACCTCATTTTTCGACACGCTCGGAACCGGCACAGGTGTGGTTAAATCGATGTCCGCATCTATTTCTGATATGCTATCGTTGAATCCGTTCGGTATCGTTGTTTCACCTTTCGGCGAGGAGGTCTGATTTTCTCCCTGATTCCGGCGCTTCTGGATTACAACACGAACAATGACCAGGGCGATGCAGACCAGGACTCCGGCCGAACCAGCTATCAGCAGGTAAAGGTACAGGCGATTGTAGTCCTCTGGAAAAGGAAGCAATTCAGGGAAGAATGAAATTTCAAATAACAAAATTGGCTTTTTCGACAGAGAACATGCTGAACTTTGTGTTAGGGCGAAGGGAGGTTTCTTAAGAGGCTGCATACCCTTGCAATTTTCAAAAATTCAATTTTTTTTTAGATTGTTATTTAAATGTCTGAGAATTAGATATTGAAAAAGAAAAGAAAATAAATTCCATTTAGTTAGTTACAAAGTTTCCATTGAATATATCCAAGCGTAGGATTTGACGCGTTTACATCGAAACTATATTTTTAGACACTCTTGGCGCGATACAGTCAATTTTCAACATTTTTTAATTTTTTTTGTTTGGTAAATTGTGATAATTGTTTCCTCTAAGTGTTTTTTTCTTTAAATTTTTTAGTTGGAAAATATTTCATAAATAATTAAACATAAGAATGTACATTTTAAAATATCTAAAAATTGGTATTTTTGAAGAGGAATAGCGAAAAAATCCTTCGTCAGACGGTACGTAGGTACATACTATATTATACATATATCAATAACAAATTTTTTCAACATTACTAATTTATGTTAATATTGAAAATAAAATGTTTTTATATTTTTTTTGTAATAATTCAGAAAAACTTTTCCGCCAAGATTTGCAAAAGGTTATATAGAGACAAGTTGAATTTGATATTCCTAGACTAGACTCAACCTTTTATTTAAGCCGTGGTGTAATTTCGAGCTCAATAAAAATGAATAATCCATATTCTTTTATATTTTTCACTTATATAAACCCTTAAAACAATTTTTTAAATATTCATACGTTTGCATAGCGCAAGGATACATATGTAACCTCTTAAGAAGCTTCCGGTTCAATTTTTATGTTAGAGAGCTTCATGTAAAAAGAGTTCTTTAAATGAGTTCGTATTTCTCACTCATTCTTAATTTCTACGATTAAATGAAATCTTTTGTAATTTGCTTTATGAAAGTCGATTCAGCGGTTTATAGACTATTAAGATACCAAAGAAAAAAGCATAAAGACTGTTAAACACAGGGCTTAGTTGAGCTAAAAATGTTATCCTTTCAAAATAAAGAGGCTGTCTGCAATAATTTTTCAAACATTTTCATTCATTTTTCCTATGAAACCCTCCATAAACTCCCCCCTCTGCTCCAAAAAGTTTCCGACCGTACTCGAGAGCAGATATTTTGTTTCGTAATGGAGTCGTGAGGCGACAGAAAAAGTATACAAAATTACTCAGCCCATTTCAAAGGCCCTCGACAGTGAATGTGCATTAACTCTTAATGAGGAGCTCATTTCTCCAGCAGCACCCACAGTCCCAGGATGAGTCCTGTTGAGCTGTTTCTCACTGTCCTCAAGGATTTGAAGGAGTGATACAAAAATCACATATAAATTTGATGTAATTTTTAAAGCGACGAAATCTCAAACCCTACTCTCTTTTGCTCTTCCTCACAAATTTTAGGAGACAAAATTTCTCAATTAATTTTATATCATCCACCCGTCTTTAGTGCTTCAGAGGAAGCGATGGCACTGCATCTCAGCTCGGAGGGTGCGACAAGTTTGAATGGGGCATTCCACACCCCCCTTTCCTTCCATGTAAGCCGGTGCTGCAAGCAGTGTGTAATTTAATCAAAACTTGCAACACTTTCCCATAAAATGCAAAGTTGTTATGCAACGGGCGATAACTAAACGGGAAATGGTGCCCTAAAATTGCAATATATCAACTCCTTTCTATGGCACCCGCCCTCGAACAAAGTAACAGCGGAGCACCCCCGCACCCTTCGAATATATGAAGCAGTCGCCGCATAATTTAGGAGCTCCAAAGAAGAAACGCTCGAGTGCTTCTCGGCTGCGAAATTTACGCTTTTTACAGGGCCACTTAAGAACAGGGACCCATTCATGGGGCGCTTACGAGGAGCCTCCTTTCCTCAAGGTTTTTGCCTCCCAGTTTTTTTTATGCATACCCGCGAGGACCACAGTGGGAGAGTGCACTAAAAGGCGTGCACATAATAAGCAAGCAAATTTCAAAACCCGAAACAATAAAATTCCCTGCATTGTTCTCCATAGACTGGCATAGTCCCCACAAAATCCCTTCTTCCAGTTCCCATGGAGCCCTAGCAACCCCCTTCCCGGAGGGTTATATCCTGAAAGTCCTTCTGGGAAATATTCGCCTGTGCGGCATTTCTGCAACAGTCCTGCAATTATTTTGCGGCGTTCACTTATTAATGGATGGAGGGATTCACGGCTATTATATAAAAAACGAGAGAATTCACTAAAAATTCCCCTCTGTCCGGGACGTCCAGGCTGGCCTACAGGGTAACCAATGCGACCGATTCACGTTCACTTGGCGAAACTCATTTAACACCCTGTGGGAGGTAGGTGCTTAAAAAGTGTGAACTTGAAGCATATAATTATCATGGCTCGCAGCTTAAGCTCCAACTTATATAGCAATTAAAGTTGAGCGAACTTTTATTTTTTTCGGACACCCTGTGCCCTCCTGAATCCGCCCCGGGGTGGTTCTGCTTAAATACGAACGTCGGCTCGGCTTGATTGGATAGTAATTGAGTTACACTGACCTCACGGTGTTGGGGGGAAGTGCAGGGGGTAAAAATTTAAATCAGCGCCAGGCACGATTTTCATATCGCTCTGATGTCCTCTAGCCGTAACGCGTGGCTCGTCGATTATTCCACCTTTTTCGTGGCCCGAGTGGATATTTTCGAATTATCGAATTTCTGAATTTTATATAGGTACGAAATGCACGCACTGAAATGCACCAGAGATGGTAATTGAAAACAAATTGCTGGTTTAATATTTAATACGACTAAAGTAGTTCGTTTCACTTGGCAAAGATTATTTTTTAAGGTTATGCCACTGAAAAGGTAAAAACAGAAACCCGACCCTTTTTTAGCCTTTTCTGCGTGTTTTCCTCTGTGTTTCTGAAATTATTATATACTTTAAAATTAGAAAGAGAAACTGGGTTAAAAAACAATTTGAAATATGTACATCATTTTGTGATAATAATTTAGCGACAAAGTTCAGTACCTAATTAACAAAAAAATAATATTTTCCGGCGATAATTAAACGATTTTTTTTAAAGGCATACATATTGACATAACGTAATGCACACAAGATTTTGCATTAGTAACAAAATCCAATTGGTATTTTAAAACTTTAGTTATAAGTAAGCTCTAAACTTCATATATTAGTACTTTCAGTCTTGCAGGAAGTAAGATTTCAATAATTTTTGTAAAATTCACAATATTGGAGATTACTGACTTTGCTTCTGTTTACCCTTATATGAAGAAGGAATAACTATTTACCGAAAAAATGTTCCTTTTGAATTTAACAAGTCATTGTTGTTGATTGCTTAGTTAGTTTCTGCATTCCTGCTTAACTTAAAGACATTACATTTGTTTTAAACAGTATATCACGTTAAAATAAATTTGTATATTATTGAATCAAATCCAAGTTTTATACAAATAATTAAATTGACAGTCTTTTTGTTTGGTGTAGACTGTAGAGGATGGGTCTATAATAATTCACTATTGTACCTAAAAAATTTAGGCCCGTAGAGAAAGTAGTTTGAGATAACAATATAATATTTTTATTGAGACACTACCAATTTTATTATTAGTTTTCCTAAAACTATTCGAAACAAATTTTCCATATTTTTACAAAGATGCGATGAGTGGTTTATTTTATTTATATTACTCGCATATCCTTGGTTTTATGTGACTATTTTGATTTGGCGTTTTGATAACCTCAAGGTTTTTACCTTCCGCTATATCTTTCAGGATATGTTTGAGTAATTTCGCATTGTTCATAAATCATTTATGTGACGATGGGAGGACTCATGTGTTGCGATTCAATTCCCTTATCCTTCTCTATATAGTGGAGCAACACAACAGATCAGGAAGCGGAATAAATAAAAACTTTAACTTTTAGAGACTATTAACTGCCATTCAGCTGAAGTCCAACCTCTGGAGACATTCTGTCATAAAAATATCAAATGCGATAAAAGGCAGCCAATTCCTTTTATATGCTTATTTTTTTTTCCATATGGGCCGTCACGTTCGAAACTCATAATTTTCTGGAATAAAGAATTTCCATAAATGTGTCACAGTGCCCGGTCACATTGTGCAGCATTGCGCAGAGCGCCATCAATTCAAATGAACTTCCTTTTGTGAGGGCGGCGTAACAAATAACAATTCCAGCACAAATCTCACTAATGGACAGTATCAAATCGGGGATAATAATATCAGACGATATTTTACAATGGGATATGTGGACCCACCCCCTGAGAAAATTTCAAGAACTACTTACCAACTCCGCTATGGATCAAAAGAAAAAAATTTCAACAAATTTGTTCGGTTTTAGAATGAAATCTTTAAAGTTATTTGGATACGAAGTAATATTTTGCTGTTTGCAAAGGCGTAAAGGCAAGAAAAGATTGTCACAAGTCAGTATACAAAAATTGTATTTCAAACTTTTCGAATGTATGTATTTTTATTATTATCTTATAAAACAGATGGACCCATTCAAACAGGAATATTTAAACATAAGAAAAAAATTGAAGAAGACTACAATGACAACTGTTAATGCTTCACGGCGAAAATTATATTCAAAAGGTGACTCAGACCAAGGGTCTTCGGAATCATGGGATAGGGGTGCAGAACAATCTCAGGAAAACAAGAAAACAAAATATTCAGATGGCAGAAGCAGTAAACGAATGAAATCGTCGCATGCGGCGTCAGGTAAATAATGCTTTGTTAATCACGTAATTTATTTATTTATTTAACACCAATCGCCTTTATACAACTATAAGGTTCATATTTAAAAAAAAAAAGGAACTAATGATGTGACTAAAAACAAAAAATTTACATTTCAGAAGAATTGAATGAGCAGCTTCGACGATCATCGAGGCAACGAAAATCACCTTTTAAATTCTGGAGTTGTCGATATTTTAAATTAAGCCAGGAAGATAAACAAGAGACATTTTCCACAAATAATAAGAATAAAGAGAAAACATCTGGGGTAAACAAGAAAAATAACTCGAAAAAATTAAAAAGTAATGTCACGAGCAAAGATGCTGCAGACAGAGTTGCGATTAATGAAAATCAAATCGCAGACGAATTTGATCGAGTGAAAGAGAGCAAATCGGCCAACAACTCAAAAAATCTTAAGAATCCAAAAAATGATGAAAATAACGTAATGAAAACAACTATACAACTTTCAAAAAACTCATCAAAGAAAGATTCCGAAAGTAATGAGAACCCCCCTAAAGATTTAAATAAAATAAATACAGAACCTGTTTCAAGTGATGACGGAATTTCCACATCAGAAGAAAATCATCATTCAAAGCCACCCTCGTGTATGGCTTCGCATATCACACTAACAGTAGATGAGTTAGTTTCTTCGGTTAACAAAGACAACGGATTTTTTTCATGGCTTAAAAATCTGTCGCCGCAACCACAATGTAAGGATGTTCTGCAAATTCGACACTCTAACACCTTTACAATATGTGAAATTTTTAAATTGTATAATAGTCCAGTCACTCGGGATATTCACCTCCGAATTCTTTCGGACTGAACCGATTCACTTTAAATTTGGTGAGATGATGGGAAATTGCTTAAATAACAAAAGTTATATAATACCGATGTGTGCTTTTGCCCCAGGGTTGCCACCACTTCTCGGTGGTTGAAATTCCTTTACTCAAAATAACCCCGGGAATCGATAGAGGGTCAAATTCTAAGCAACTTTTGTACTATAAATTTTTTTCTGAAAATCAATACTTTTTGAGTTATTTGTGGTTGAAAACCTTGAATTTTCATCGAAAAAAGTCACATTTTTGAACGATTTTTCACGAATAACTCAAAAATGACGCTTCTAATCAAAAAAAGTATACAGAACAAAAATGAAGCTTATAAAAAAACAAAGATTGATTTTTTTTTAAATTATTCTAGGTTCAATACAAAGCGAGATATGATCGGTGAAAGGAGACCTTTTTTTTGCGAATATTTGGATCAATGTATTCAACGTTAAATTACGAGAAAAGGTTTGATTTTTCGGGGGTAATGATATATAAGTTGTTTTTAGTCCTTAAAAAAACCTTCAAAATGAGCACTGACAAAAGTCATTTGAATGTAAATTGAGTGAGTTACAGCGCTTAAAAGATAAAGTTCTCGAATTTTTTATGAAAAAAAGATAACTATAATTAACCTAATATCCACTAGAATCAAAATTTATCGTTTCCCTTCCACATGACATTTTGTTGTAGTATTATTTATTAGATCCAGAAGTTTGACCAGTTTAAATTGCATAGTTTATGAAAAAAGTAACAAATTTGTAACGCATATTTTGAAAATTTCTAAAAAAATTTCCGTTTTTTCAAAATAACTTAAAAACTATGATATATACGTAAAAAATGATATAATACAAAAATGTAGCTCTTTTTTCAGCGAACATTTTCATTTCTTTGAAACTTCTGTAGGATGAAAATTGACGGAGATATTACCGATTAAAGTTCATGTCATGGTGTGAACACCCCCTGTCCCGAGCCCTTCCACCCTTAACCTTTTAAAATTAAAAGGTACGTGCAATTTTTAATTAGCCTAGCCTTGTAGCCCTTGAAATTACCTTTAAAATGGCATATAATACATATATCAAATCTCGAAAATTAACCGATTTATTGAAGAAAAACCAATGAAATTTTTGGGAGATTATTTGGGAGCGTGAGAAATATTAGTATTTTGGAGCTCTCAGATTTCTAAAGTACATACATATATTAGTGTTGTAGGTGTCTCGTTTCGTCTCGTCTCGTCTCGGGGCACATCGGATGGATGGTTTCAAAGTCTATAAAGGACATTATAGGTAGAATTTTTTGCCACCAAAGTGTAAAAACTATTTTTTACGTTATAGTCGCCATAAGGGGTAGTTTCTAGGGGTTGAAAATTTGCAACCAACGAAACATCGTTTCATAAGCAAGCAAAGAATTTTTATTTACCTAAATGCAAAATTAAATATTTCAAACTTTTAGTAGGCTTTTTTAGCATTATTTTCTGCATAAGGGGTGGTTTCTAAGGGTTAAAAAGTTGAAACTAATGAAACATCATTTCATAAGTAAGAAATAAATTTTTATTGATTTTAATTCACAAATAAAGAATTTTTAAGTGTGAAAAAGTATTTTTTAACGTTAATTTCATCATAAGGGGTGGTTTCTAGGGGTTGAAAACTTGAAGTAAAGAACAAAATATCTTCTAGTATTTTTATTTTATACAATTTAACCAAATTTTAATGCGAGAAATGCTTAAAAATTTATTTTTCTAATTTTTTTTACTAGGGGGTAGTTTTAACCCCTTAAAATCAAAAAGCACACGCCGCCTATATATAACTTTTGAAAAGGAAGGTAAGACAAGCTTAAATCCAAAATTTCAGCAAAATCCATGCAGTCCGACAGAATTCGGAGGTTATGCACTATTTAAGGCCCGAGTGACTGGACTATAATATTGGTAAAACCTAAAAATATGTATAATTTCAGGCAATTTCAAAGATCTGAGATTTCAAGTGATCAATGGTGTCGAATATGCGTATTTTTTCGGAGCAAATACTAATTACGGCTATATGAAATTTCATCCACACTCACAAAAGCCAAGTGCTAAGACCAAAATTTCTGATTTGGTAAGATTACTTGACATTTTTCAAATCACTTAAATTTTCCATGTTTTTATCCCGAACGTAAATGTTATTTTTTTCTTAAACATTATTAGTCCTATTCCCGATTCCAACAGAATTCAAATCTGATCGGAAAGTAGTTCACAGCAAGCTGGCACTGTCGGAGAGCTCGACTCTTACAAATTTTTCTAGCACCTTTATTATTATTATTTTTGAAATTTGCTGCTATGAGTTGAAGAAATGAAAATAGAGTTAGAGGCACTTGATTTTGCCGATATATTTCTTATGCAGGCAATTTTTGTTTTGGATGGATGGAATAAATAAAAGGATTAAATGTAATTTTCTATTTACAGAAATTTTTTTCTCTCGTGGGAGATTTACAATTAAAAATCGATGAAGATTTATGTACAATTAAAAATGGGGACTTTATTACAATACCAAAAGGTAGTATTCCATCTTTAAAAAAGGATAATTTTTAATTTTAATACATTTTTCAGAAGTGCGTTATGGTATTTCAAATCCCAGCAACGATACAGCCATATTGTTCTTTATTCGGGTTTAAAATTTCATCTGAGCTCCATGTATAAATTCGTTTCTTCCCGTTCCCCTGCGTTGGTTTTAATTGGTTCCGAATATCAGTCTAGTTGTATTGTATAAGAAGTAGTATAATTAACCAGACTAAGAACTATTCCGGGACAACACAACATTTTGATTTATTTTAAAGAGAAATATTTTAATTTAACAAATTTTAATTTTGTCTGTATTATATAATAAAAAAAGAAGTACTGCTTTTATACCTTTTAGGTAAAACCTATAATTTTCTTGGAGTTTAGTTAATTTTTCTCAATACCAGATTTTTTATGTATCTAGACTTAGGGCTAAAAGGTTTCTGAGTCTTATCATGAAATCTTTTTGGTAGAATTAAAATGTTTCCTTGTCTCTACGCTTCACAGAATATGTACTGACTATTAAAATGTTTTCATAATAGATAGAAAAACGTTGGTAATGTGGCTCCATAGAAGAATATTTAAGACATTATGATCCGATAAAGTTGTTTTCCACATTGGTAACTTCTGGATAAGCCGACCAACAAAGAGGATACTGAATATCAAAAAGAGGAAACTTTAGCACCTTGGCCGCAAGTATAATCTCCTCAAGGAAAAATCATTTGGAGAAAATCCAAAGGCAAGAAGCGAACCTATGTATGTATGTCTGGTTTGTTCGATTGTGCGAAAAGGCCACCTTAACGAGAGGTGGTGAAATACTCAAAATATGAGTTTTGTTTTATATGAAAATTCATGACGAATATTTTATACTTTTGTTGTACATTTATTCTTTAATTATAGATGGAAATTCAAATTCAATCAGAACGTAGGATGTTTCAAACAAGTTGGCACTGTCAGGGAGCTTGATTCTTACAAATCTTTTTAAAAATGTTCCAGTCTTCTTAAAAATCTACAATCTGATCGAATTTGCTTTCCGTTCGGAATCAAGAAAAGAATGGTTCATTATATGTATGTACATTGTAATTTGCTAATAATAAAAAAATTGAATCTTATAAAAGTAATCATTAAAAATCGTTGATTAATTACTCTGTAGTAAGTTCTAGTACATACATTACATCATAACCTAATTACAAATTAGGTTTTTTAACATTTATGGGAAATCTACTTTTACGGACATGTACCAGGAAAAACCAAAATTTCACTAAACAAGAAATTCAGGAACTTATAATCTCTAGTAATAATAGTAATAAAATTCAACTTCAGGATTTGCTAAGTACCTAAAAGAAAACAATTACAGCCCAAATTTAGATAACTTTAAATTAATAGAGGAAGGAGAAATATTAGATAAATTTTAGTTTTCTGAAGGATACTTTCCTAAGGTCCGTCAGAGGAGTGAAATCATTTCACGGCTAACTTTAAATTTCAAAGTTTCCTTTTTCCATTGATTTTCCCACCTCTGTCCAACTTAAAAAAGGCATGATTCGGAAAACTAAAAGTTGCCGAAGAATTGGATTGGTCCTAAAAATATTCACAATACTGTAGATATCAATGATAAAAAGCTCGTTACTGCTGGTTTTTTATGTGGTAGATTTGATTAAATTCGGTAGCTTCTTACCCCGATGATGTTCTAATTGAATTGGTTGTATTTCTATTGGAAGGGTACGATCTGCCACTTCATTCGCTGGACTATCAGCAAAAATTCTCTGAGCATTATTAATGAAACGATTTTGGTGGATATATTTCACAAGCTTCTTGGCGTTCGATGTACCAAAATTCGATTATTTCAAAATTCTTACGGAATGTCTATGCCAGCCTCATAGGTGTTCGAAAATAAAAAAAATAAAAAATCCAGTAATATTAGCGCTCAGAATACTAAACATATTTACAGGGGGAGCCATATTTTATGCAGATTCCTGTGGATTTCTTTACGAATAGCAATATTTTTATTCGTAGAATATTTGGGGGGAGACATGCTTGAAAATCGATACTATAAAATCCACTAAATTTATATTTGCTTGACAATTCTTTAGATCAAGAAAATTGGTCATACCATTGTTGCTGTCATATAAATAAATGTGTTTCAAATTACTAAACTATTTTATTCAAAATTAAAAATATTCAACACCCAGAACACATTTAATTTGTTTGTAAATTTAAATCCTCTGGTGTATTTTCGCCGGCGGTACAATCACAAAATCGAGTCAGAATTTTGCGCACTTCTTCTTTTTCCAAGTCGGACATATCCAAATTAATTTCAATTTTTATACGACACTTTGTAGTCTCGTTCAAAAATACATTTAACTTTTACGAGCCTGCAAAGAGCACTAGAAATCGAGTTTTTCGTTACTCTTATCGCGATTGTTGGATCATGGTGCCACCTTGGTAATAATTGTAAATATTTCGTATCGGAACGCTGCGTTTTTAACGAATACTTAGATAAAAGGTATTTCTTTTTCGGAATTCCGTCGGTCTTAGGATCAATATTGGGTTCCACTGTCTTTTTATGAAATTAGCTGCTTCTTTTGACGCTCCATCGTCAAATGCACCAATAAACCAAGAACATCATTAGTACGCAAAAGGCTCCCATAAAAAGACTCGTGAGGAAGAAATTCTCCTCTATGCAGCTGCTATATTTTGGCGCGATATTAGTGTAGTCCTTGGCCATTTCGATAAAAAGCAGCCTGCAGTCTTGTCTTTGGAGGCTGTAAGGATTATCTTTTACATGGGGAAGGGAGCTCTCCAAAAAAAGCCGGCTCCGGCGGGAAAATTATGTTTCGCAGGTGCCGACAGTAATCAAAATTCAATATGGCGGCAATTAGACGCCATATTGTGAAAAAGAAAGTAGACGAACTATGTTAAGTGGGGTATCATTGAATGGGTATTTGAAAATTATCTTTAGGTTTCTTTTATCATTTTTCATTTTTCATTTCGAATGACTGTTTAGGATCTGTAACGATTTAAAGTTGGTGAGCAACCATTCTCACTTAAATTTTCAATATTTATAATAAAGCTGTGATAAAGTTCTTATATAATTGATGAAAAATAATTATCATAATATAATTCTCAAAATCGAATGACAAACCCAGAATTTTTTAGTAGTAAGGACAATTGAGTGGCCAGCTCAAAGCTATTAAAAACAATGTCACTGGAGTAGGAGTCAGAATCGAACCATGGACAGTGCAAAATAGAACGAAAAATGTTGCCATTGATATTGTGCTGGGGTGTTACTGTACATAAGTTATAAGGAACTACTTTGGACCGAGCTGTGGTTGATTTAAGTTCACGCATTTCTACGAAAGGTTAAGCTTATGTATCCTTGAGCTGGGTTAGGTCTCTAGATGGATTAACAATCAGTAGTTTAGACCACCGCAAGCTACTTAATAATCCCCACGATATTAACTCCCTCAATGAAATGACAAGATTGAGGAATTTACCGTCTTATAATCCTAACTAAAAAGTGTAAAATAAAAAAGTAAATTTAAAAAATCAAAAAACCCGACTGTGTAAAAAATGAACTTTAAATATAAACTGAAAAGAAAAAAAACAATTCCAGTAGCCTAGAATTCTGTTAATTGAATAACTACACCATTGAGTAGTTTCATGATCGATGCACACATAAAACAAATAATAAATTCTAATGCGGAACATAGCGACTTTAACAGTCGTGACCCATTCTATAATAATATATATAATATAATATATATAATATTCTAGACCGGATCAAAATTTGGGAAGATATTACTGCTCAAACAAAAAGCGCCTTTCCAATTTAGAGTTGGTTTTGGTTTATTAAATTAAAACTGTAGCGGAAATTAAAATAGAGAAAACTAAAATAGTGATCTTAAATCCGAATAATACCTTCAGATATGTAATATTTTGCATTTTCCAAAATTATTAAAATTATCTGATTAAGTTTTATATTATCGTAAAAAATATTAGGTAATAATACATTATGTATTTATGTTTTGTTTGTTTTCTTAAATTACTTTAAATAACTTTAAGTTTGATATCAAAACTATTAATTATTGACAATTAATAAGTTAAACTTTTATTAACTACATAGACATTTGCGTAAGACTGATTGTTGTTGTTTGATTAACACTGCCCCCACCGGGCAGTACCTCGTCGACGATAAATATATATGTATATATTTTTTTTGTATCCCGGGAGTGCATAATTCATGGTAATGTATCAAGTGAATAATTCCTATTGATGGGATTTTTGTTGCTGCCCATAAAAGTAAGTCTCGAGGAGGAGGTCAAAAAGTATCCTTCGTCTGGAAGGGCGGTCCCGGGTATTCGATTTTTTCGGATGTTGGAAATTTACAGGCATCCGGGTAGCTTTCAATATTCCTCAAAATCTTCCCCGGGACCCTCAGTGCGGTACGCTGCTTCGAGAGTCCTTGCATACCTCCAGGACCCCGATTCCGATACATCAGTGGAAGTAGCGAAATTCCTGTAGGATCATGGGAGAGTTTGGGAGGGTTTGGGGAAATGGGGGGGAACCGCTGCAGAGGGCATACGAATTGAACGGCGAAGCAATAAAAAGGACGAAATTTATTTTATTGGTGAATTTAGCAGACATCTTTTAAGCTGGTGCCGGGATTGCTACATTGTTCGGTGGTGCTCTGCCCCGCCCCTCGAGGGCCCCAAGAGCCACCCGAGCATAGGGAACTGTTTTGTCACTTTTGTCTCAGAATTAAATGCTTCCAGATAATTGAAAATGTTCCCTCGGGGAAGCCTTGTGAAAAACCGAGCCAGAAGGAAAGGACCATGGGGATGAGGTCCTTCTGGAGTACAAATAGGGAGGGGGTGGGGGGGAGAAAGAAATTATTTTAGAGCGATTTATATCGTTCGAGATAACATCGGCGGTTCCCTAACAACTTAATCCGAGACAAATGTAACAACGATTTGGGTCCGGGCGATGTCCGAGAGCCCCCATTGTGCGGTCGGGGGTTCAGACCCAATGGATCCTGCAAGTGACCGATTATTTGCTGAGATTTAAACTTATTCCGCCTAACTTGACACTTATTTCTTCATTAATCAATCTAGAGGGGCTTAAGGTGCCTTAGGCTAAATTTATAGGGCCGATTTTACTCCACCCCATTCTCCACTATTGGGGTTACAGCGAGTTACTTACACTCGAGCGCACCTTTTGAATTTTATCGAAAGCCAGCTGATTACTGTACTCCGTAGGGCCCAACCCCCCCGCCCTCTATTAATTTAGCCTTGGGAATTGTCTTCAGCCAGTCATTGGAATCGAGGCAAATAATTAATTTTGTCCCTTCAAGTCTAATTCGGCGCTCAGTTTTTGCGTGGGCGGAAGGACAGAGAAGCACCCTTTCCTCAGTAGATCCGCACCCCCACTCGCCGGACAAATAAGCAATTAATCACGTGTTTAGTCACAACGACGACTGGCCTATAAATTTACTGCAGATGTCTGTTACATGTTTTCCCGGGGGATTTTTTCTTTCTCCACCCAAACCCTATGAAATTTAAACCGGATTCAGTGAAAGGGGACTTTAACCAGGGCACCAGGTTAAGAGGATAGGTCACGTATTTAGCGACTGTTTAAAGGGATTTCCTCGAAGTTTTAGTAGGGAAAGGATTAAACACACACTTTCGTAACAAGGAAAACAAGAAGAATATACAAAACAATGGACTTAACAGAATATTTTTCTTTAAATAGCTTTATTGCGTGGTAGGACTTGAAAATTTAATCCTTTGAGAATTTTATTAAAAAACGAATAATTATAATTTAGTTTCAACCCTTTAAACTTTACTAATATAAACGAGCAATAAAAATTATTTTTTAAAATGTTTGAGGTTCCGAACCACATAATGGAAAAACGAACCCTTAAAGCATACACATACATAAACAACTAAATTATGAAAAAACTATTGCCGAATTTAAGTGCATTTATTTTACTGGTTTTAATAAAATGAGTTGCTTGTTGACTTAAAAAATTAAGATTCAAGTTTTCTAGGTGTTCAAATTCTCTGCATTTGTTTTTCCCAATATTAATTAAATGTATATAAAACGTTTTTCAAGCTGTCTACGTATTTACTTTTGTATTTTGCAGTTGTTATGGTTTATATTAGATATTGATTTATTATTTATTTGTTTAAATTGATTTCAATAATATTTCATCAGACGTTATGTTCGGCCAAGCGAAAAACTTTCTTGAAAAGTTTTATTCAATTACCTTTTGCATATAAGCTGAGTATATTTTATTTGAATGTTTGGTTAGTAAATTTGAAGTAAATAATCATTTTCAATTTTTGTATATTTCCGGCAATTGTGTTTTTATACATATTTAAATTGATGTCAATAATATTTCATCAGACGTTATGTTCAGTCAAGTGAAAAACTTTCTTGGAAAATTATATTCAATTTCCTTTTGTGTATAAGCTGAGTATATTTTATTGGAATGTTTGGTTAGTTTTGAAGTAAATATTCTTTTTGGAAATTTGTTTGTATTTTTCCGGCAATTGTGCTTTTATTTTCATGGAAATAACGATTTGTTATTAGTATAGTTAAATACGTTCACCTTTCACTTGAGTGAGTGGGACATTGCCTGAGTTGTCAAAGTAGGTTCCAGGAGAGTCCATTTATAAGCAAATTGTTCGGAAATGGTCCTACCTTCAATAAAAAAGATCACACAGTGTGTGACGATATGACGAGCTCCCGCAGGTCTACTGCTGGTCTTCCCGGTCACATTTAAAAATTCCCAGCGGTGGTAGTTTAGGCGAACAAAGGGAACCGACACTGCCACTCCGGGATGACACTCACCGGCCCATCTCCCGGATTTATTTTAATCTTGGCAATTTTCCAAATTGCGACACAACTTCGAGGCTTCATGCTAAATTTACCCAAATCTCACAATCAATTATATTCGCATTCATACACATTTGGGATTTTTGGCAACACAAAAAAGACAAAAAAAAAAAACATCCGGGAGTAGGGCGTTTCACCACCCGTTGTTCCCGTCGATTGAACAAAGGGCATAAATTCCGGTACGGATGGCACTGGGGGGTAGGGAACGGGCCGGGAAGTCCCGCATCTGGCGGGTAGTGTAAAACCCCGGGAAGAGGCCAATTTGAACGATTTATGCTCAGCTCGTTATCAAGCTTAAAAATATTCAACACTACCGCCGCCGTGCGCGGGATGAGTGTTTTTGCAAGTTCATGGTGGACGCCAGGATTAATGGCCTCCTTCTAGAAAATGGATAACTGAGCTATTTCTTACCGAGGCGAGCGGCAAATCGGGTTAAGGGTCTCAAGATTTTTCTGAGAGCCCCACTCCGTGTTGGGTCGGTTTATAGAGCCAATATTCCGGCCAGGGAGGCTGCGGAATCCCGCCTCCGGGCGCATTGAAACTAGACCTTAAAATATCGCTCGAGTGGGCGGAAATTGTGGGCGGCGCGGGTATTGAGTCACAGGACTTATCCGAAAAATTATGGAGTCGCTTCAGTCTGAGTTTTTTAGTTGGAACATCCGATTAGCAGGCATTGTTGAGAGGCCGGGTGTTTGGGGCAATTTATTTTTCCTGGGGGTACGTGAAAACAAGGACGTTGAGAGCTCCACACAGCAGCTGGCCTTCGGGGAATTTTGTCCTAATAAGAAATACGAAAGTCCCTAAAATTGCTTTATGATTAATTCTCACCTACTTACGTGCCAATTGGTTGCCGAAGGCCAGGCTTAATGGACGACATTATCGCATTTATTTCCACCCAGAAAATCACTTTTATGCCGGTTCGGTACACCGCAGAGATTGCTACCCCTTGCGGGGATGAGCCCAGAAAATCCGAAAAATGTCCAGCCCGAGACAGTCAACTAATTTCGACGATTCCCCATTTCGGCGGTAACTGCTCCTCGAACACCTCAGATAGTAATTTCTGGATGCTGCCGGTGTCCTATAAACGAAAATGGCTTGTGTGCTTTTCCATTTGTTCTATCCACAAATCATTGGACCTTATAGCGTTTATTGCCGCAAGGAAAAATTTCAGACACCCCTATCAGATTTAACGGTTATTGAAGATGTGTGGAAGGAATGGATGATCATCGGCACTTAAAGGGCTTTGCCAGAACCGCGGAACAAATAGCCCTGGCCCATGCGGGCGCCCCAAATTGGGCCGGCTGGAAGTCGTTAGGTACCGCCCTCCAGAGCCCCACCCATTGGAGCCCCTTTCTCCGGGCAGTACTTTCACCGCGCAGAGAAATAAGATGAGCTTAAATAGTTTATCCTTGCGATGTAATCGTCGATATCCGGGAGACACAATAAACTTTTATGGTGCCCCCTGCCTGGAGGAGCCCCGAGAAGCCCCGAGAAGCATCGAGAAGCCCCAAGAAGACCGGTGCAGCCAATCCCATCCCTGACCTGTAAATATTCCGATAAAATTTTATCCTGAATTTTAAAAGGAGAGCACTCGGCACGGCCTTCGAACGTCGTAAAGTGCCCGGCAAGGATACACTCTTTCGGGGGTGCACTTTTAACGAAAGTGAATCGATGGAGTCCATCCGTTGAAAAAGACCAGAAATAATTTTGTTAATAGTAGCCTTATTTCCGTATATGTATGTTGTACTGAGAAGGATTTCGATTTGCTTCGTTGGAGTTTATACGAAGGGAAAAACAAATTTATTATATTTCTTTAAATTTTATCTAAAATCGCAGCTAAAAGAAAATATCTCTTTTATTCTCTCTCCCCATTTAAGTTGTTTTATATGATTCTGTTATTCGATACTAAATATACCTATTTTATTCAATTGTTTAATTAAATTGTTTTTGAGTTAAATGAAACTACATATACATAATTCGAATAAAAATGGAATTATCGTAAAATTTAAATAGATTATTTTCAATAAAATCTAACTATTTTCAAGCTAAAACTCGAAGAGTTGAAAATAGGTTCTGATATATTGCTGTTTTTTAAACACTTTTAGTACTAAAATTACCTATGTATATGTGTTATAAGTTGATGTTGGAAAGCACATTCTAATCTTCAATAGTTTTGGAGCGACAAATGAAACATCGTAACGAAGCACTGATGCTGATGTATAAGTTTGACATTGTAAAGGTTAAGTAGCCGAAGTTTCCAAAGAGATCGCAAAAGTTATTATTAGTAGTTTCAAACAATTCCGAAGGAAGTATGAGTTTTTGAGAAATTTTGCCATTGTAAGGGATTTCAGAGCTTTATAACTTTTGTGATCCATTATGATGACGAATCACTGGTTTTCCGAATTTAGCCAAAGTAAAATTTTGAAAATCAGTGACTACTCACATACAATTAGGAAATAAGCTAGCTAGCTGTACGGAATAATTCTTAAGTTTTTAAATAAGACGAAATGAAGTCCTTTATGACATACACACTAAGAAATTTATCTAGTGAAATTTAATTTGACGGGACCTAGTTAATCACCTCAATTATTTTTCAGTAATTTTATCTGAAAATACCGGAAAGTTATTCCATTAAAACTCAAGTTCTAGCACATTGTTAAAAATTCTGATATATAAATAGTTTCTATCAGAAATTTTAATGAAATTCACAGCGTATGTAATCTGAACATTCTTTTATGGATCGCAATTTTTACATACACCATCACATGTTCTAATGTCATACCGCTGGAATTTTAGGAGATTGTACAACTTTTTCCGTGCTTTTTAACTAATTTCGTGTTTGATACTTTGTCATATAAGTTCGATCTCATAAAAATATAAAATGTATATTATAATTGAAAAAAAAGCTTAGTTCATAAGTTGTACTTTAAATACTACGATATTTAAATGTGTACATTAAGTTGAATTTTTCAGTGTGATGGAAACGCCTCATCATATTTAGTTGATTCACTTACATAATTTTATTGAATTCTCAGCATCCACATAAAAGTTATTGCAATATCAGTTGTATGGTGAATTTTACTGAAATTCTAACAAACCCAACCAGAATCTAACACTATATACTTATGTACTTCAGTAAATGTTCCTAGATTACAGATGAACTTTACGATGGTAAAGTAGGCAAAAATCTTTCTAGTTATATTTCCTAGAAAATCATTAAACTAAATTATTATACAAATACAGGAAATTATTACAATTAAATTCTAGTGATTTGTTTTTCACATTTTGTAATGCGTATCTAAGAAACAAGCTCTAGTCGAAATTCAATGTAATTTAGTAAAAAAAAAAAATTAAAGTATACGAATATACTTTATGTAGTTGATTAGGTACTGTTTTAACCAGAAAAGGTATAAAGTTTGGGTCTTTGCGACTACCCAAACTCATCAAAAATGCAATTGGTGTTAATTAAAATGTGCAGTAGTTTAACTTTTACTGCTGGGTCCCTGTAATCTTAGTTATGTAGTGTTAATGTCCGCGTAAAAGTTGTTTTTTACGCAAGGCAGTTTACTTTGATTGCCTCTACCTTAGCGGTCTGAGCCGCACCTCGTCCTTGTTGAGCTTTAGACTCTAATTTACATCTAATTACCGAGTCGTTTCTTGTGGATATACCGCAGGGCTCTAAGTTGGGTCCACTGCTGCGATCCTTCTCATTCCAGTTGTCGAAACATCTCAGTCTTATCCCGAACAAAGTCATTAGACTTATCCGGTGAGCTTCTTTCAGCGGAGAAAAAAGGTGGGAAAAAACAAATAAGGGTAGCATGGGAAAATCGCTGACAACCTTTTCGTAATGTTTCAATAGAAACCAGTCGGACTGACTGCCTGAAGATGGGAAAATATTTTTAAGTCGAATTATTGTAGCAGGGCCTCAGCACTTAGATTTATGATAAGGGTTGACTGTAAATGATTGAACGTCAGCTGAGACATTGGGGATGGGATCGGATTCCCGGAGAAGTACATCTATCCATCCCGGCAGCCAGCCATCCATCCATCCATCCATCCAATTTCTTTTCTCAGACTTGGGCCGCAACAAAATTTTATGAGGAATTGCTCTATAAACGAAACAAACCCCAGTGCGCTCCTTGAGAAAATGCTTCAAAAACGCCAAGTTAACACGGGTTTAGGGCGTACCAGGGATGAGGGGGATGGATGAACAGCTTTCTTGACATTTTCTAGGCTCTCCAGGAAAAATCGTCTTGATGGAGTTCTTAATGGGCGAGTGAGGGTAAAACATCTATCCTCACTTTTGCGCTTTTTGTTTTTCTTTAAAGTTCTATCGTGGGAGACGGTCTGAAAAGGACGGAAGGGAAAAGAATCACGGGGAGGGATCAGGGGATGAGGGGATCCTTCCACTGCCAAAGGGCAGCTCGCCTGCCAATGCCCTGTCCCTGTCCTTGTGCAAGTCCGCAAATAGAAAGCGATTTAAAGCCGAACAGGAAAATTTAATGAAGCAGCCAATGTTCATGGGTGAATTAAGGCATTTAATTTTTATGAGTACCGACCGCAGAGGGTGCTGCAGGGCCGAGGGTGCGACCGGGGTGATTTAGCTACTGGAGCCCGAGCGTGTGCCAAAAGTGGGCCTGCCGCAGGCCCTGCCAGGGGCTCTTCTGAGATATGTTTTAATGTGCTGTAATATGCCCGTGTCTTGTTTTACACGGGCTAAATTCCCGCAAAAAAAAAATTTGTTTACCTTACACTGGCTAAAATGAATGGGAGAGGTCTACCCGGCTGGAGCGGCGATGAATTCCCGAAAATTTTAAGGGGATCTAAAATTGATTTAATGAGCAAACTTGGGCTGCTGCGGGGTCGTGGTACAAAGGAAATAAGCAATCTCACGGGTGCGTCTCAATTTTTAAGGCATCTTATGAGTGCTCCTCGCTTTAGGGCCTTTTTGGGGACGATGCATGTACCTAGAAGGGAGCTCCATTCAAGGCGATATTTGCTCAATTTAAGAAAAAAGGATTTTAAAAAGCAACATTCCGGAGGATGTTTGCTCAATTTAAAAAAAAGCGATTTTAAAAGGCAAAAAAACATGATGATTGAGAAAACTACTTCACGATAATCCTAACACAAAATTAGGGGAGGAAATCTGAGCCATATGTAAATATGAATCGATTACAAAATGATCAAATGTGCTCCGATAGCTATGATTATACATGTCAATAACAGCTTCCCCTGGAAAAATGATATACATATGTATGTACATAGTATGTTTAATGCTTACGAATTTTTCATAGAGAAAAAGAAGATTTTTGAACTTTTTGTTTAAAAGGATTTTAGACGAAAACAAAGCTCCACTACTTTTGTAATCAAATAAACCGTTGAGAAAAAACAAATATGATAAAATATTATATTTTTTTCTTAACAAGTAAATTGTTTTCATCGTCCAACATGGGGTCTAACTTTTCGAAAAATTAAGATTTAAACAGTATTATAGAAATGTAGGTACAGATTGTATCTACTCTAATTACTACTACTACTAATTTCATACTTTTTAAATGATCAAATTGATAAAAGAATCATTAAAAGCCCAAAATATTTCAGTAGAGGTTTATGGTAAATTCAAAATAAATTAGACAAATTTAAAATCAAAAATCAAAATTTTTTTATAATATGTATGTATGTAATATACAAGGTGTCTCAAAAGAAAGTTCACATTTGCTTATCTTATTACGCGAAAGCAACTATTCTGAGGGGCGCGGGGGGTATGTCAGTCGGTAGTCTGGCTCTTGGGAATTTAGTCGCTATGGAGCGTTTCTCTGGTGCGGACCGTGCGTTGTGCGTACGTGAGTTTTACAAAAACGGTAAAAACGTGGACAGTGTTACTCAGTCTATTCGAGATGATCCAAACCTCTCGATTCGGAAGCGTGCTGTTGCTTTAAATGTGCACAGATCTTCATTATGCCGCATTTTACACAAAGATTTAAAGCTGCACCCGTACAAAATTCAGTTAGTGCAAGAACTGAAGCCTCAAGATGCTGGTCAGCCATCACGGAGACTACCTGCCGAGCTGTCATAGGCAATTTTAGTGCCCGACTAAATGAATGCCGAGAGCGCAACGGTTTACATTTGGACGATGTTATTTTTAAAAAATAAATTCCCAAACAGTGTACTTCAATATAAAATAAACATTTTTTCAATAAAGCTAAGACTTTTCTTTTAAAAAAAGATTTAAATGTGAACTTTCTTTTGAGACACCCTGTATTATGAAAAATTCGTTTGTTTTTAAATTCAAGTTGTTCACACTGATAGAGGCTAGTACGACTTCGGCTATATCAGACTTATTAAATTGAGATAATATGTAAATATGTTTCTAGTTCGTAGTTAAACCAAATTTTGAGAACTAACTATACAAACGAGAGCCTATTAAATCAGGTGAAATTTTGCGTGCAATATTTCGATTCGATAATTTGCATACCTTGAAAAAATTGCGTTTTCTGTAATGAACCAGAGCAAACCGAATGAAGAATGCTCCGTAATGTGATGCACCTGATGAAATATTTACAAGGTTGGGAGTTCGGTCGGGGCTTATAATTTCAATAATTTGCGTACGAAAAATGGTCGAAATTCAGTATGCGAACCATAAAATGGCCATTTGGGGTTTTTTCAAAAAAAAAAAAAAAAAAAATTTATTAAGACAGAGCCGGAGATTTATTGGTAGTAAATCTCCTGGAGCAAATTGCTCCCTGCGTGTGCTGAGGTCCACCGATTATTTTGTATGTGGGTCAAATGTAAAAAATGGCCACCGGCATATTTTTAATTAAAACGAATTTCGTTCGTTACGCGCGCATTCCATTCTCTTCATTCTTGGGCTCCCTGCGCGAAAAGGGACCGTCCAGAAAGCCGCAATATATAAAATTTCGCAGCGTTGCAATTTTCCATGTAGCCGATTTAAATTGTTCAGGGTGACGAGGGCGCGGGGGCGGCGGGATTGAAAGGAATTGCTCAGGTGAATGAAAGGTGGCGAGTGGACGGGATAAATCTGCCGGGAAGTTCCTTCCCCTAACGAGTTCAACTCATGTTCCGATGAATATTTATGAAAGCGACTTACCTTCGAGGCTCGAGTCCTTGGAAAGCGTCATTACCGGGTTCGAAGACGTGGAAGGTTCCGCCGTGCTGGCTACGTCTGTGTCGCTGGTTGAGTGCGTCATGTTGCTCTGGAGCTTCGGGATGGCCTCAGACTCCTTGTAGAACTGGTCCTCGTCGTACAAGTCACTCGTGTCGCCGTCGAAGTGCTCGGGCTCGTCTGGCTCAGCCTCTGACTCGTATCGATCCTTCAGGACTTGTTTCGGCACTAGAATTGTAAAACAGATTCAAAAAGAGCTCCCTCTACTAAGTGGACTAAGATTTTTATCTGTAGAGGACCAAAGTTCTCTAGTTTTTG
Organism: Machimus atricapillus; assembly: GCA_933228815.1. NCBI lineage: Eukaryota > Metazoa > Arthropoda > Insecta > Diptera > Asilidae > Machimus > Machimus atricapillus. The sequence goes on from OW121785.1 coordinate 15,174,018, forward strand.
TACTCAGGACATACTGTCGATTTAGATATTAGCATAATTCGGCGCAATATCCTTGCCCACTGGGAGCAATGTACATTTCCAAAGTCTATAAAAAATAAATCTACTTTTGGATGAACTTAAATTTAAAAAATTCAATAATAATGAAAATAAGAAAAAGATTGAAAATGTTCTGCATTTAAATGAGTAGAAACTAGACTACTCTAAAAAACTTAAAATGCAATTTTTAGCAAAGACTTGCTTAAGTTTTACAATAGAATTTTAATTAAATCTCTTCAGAAATACCGAAACAAACGAATGTATGTTAATTACAATATATATAAAACAGATAACTTTTTTATAACTTTTAAAAAGTTTTTCCTAAATTGGGTAAGTCTCAGTTTTATGCGATAGGATTTTCACTAGATGTGGATCGTAAAACTAACGTCGAGTGTGGAAAGCTATTCCATTTCTACCATATAATAATAAAAAAAAAAAAAAACTTTCATCTACGTCGCTTGGGATTTAAGTGGGAAAGGATTCATTCGGTCTTTAAGTCTTCCTAATAAAATCGAACCAACTTTTATGAAGGTTCTATATTGTATTATTGTATGCAATTTGGAGATTTCGTAATCTAGATACTTATTGTTGGTTTTATTATTAGTACATGTAGGTATACTGTATGGATGCAATGAAAAAGTGCATTTTATTTTTACAAGACGAAAAATATTAAGTTTTAAAGCTTAATATTTTTTTCTAGTATACAAGTAAATAACTAGCTTGGTTTTTTTTTTGTTTTTTCGAGTTGTGTCGAAAGCTTGTAATTAGTTTTTCAATATATTTATCAATTTACTTGAAATAATACCTAAATATACAAAAACTGATTTAATTAGATTTTAATATGAAATCTGAAATTAGTTCTACTGGCTACGATCCTAGAATAAACTGCTTTACTGATTTAACGAACAATTAATTAATTATAAGGGAATAAAGAGTATATTTGAATCATTGTATTTGCGTTTTATTACTACAGCTTGAAAAACGACTTGAAAAATAACGAGCTCCACAACTATTCAATTTGGCTTGCTTTTTATTTTAACTGGAAAAACTGTATTAATACATATTAGGAGTATTCACTCTTCGATGTAGTTTTATTCAATTAAAAAATTCGTAGTATTTGCTTACAATGACAGGTGGGGGTGAGCACTCAATTGCAAAATATGAATACATATACCCTTGATACATTTTGATTTTGAACGATAAATACGTGTGAGTAATTTGCAATAGAAAACCCAGTAGCCTAATTAATTTTAACATCCAATACAATATTATCACGTTCATTTCTATTTTGCACGTTGAATTTAAGTACAACGTAGTAAGAAGGGTGAATACCTCTATTATTTAAAATGTTGAAAAGTTTAATAAGAATTGAAAGAGGGCATCATTCACAACAATTTGATGCATACTATATTTATAATTATTAAAAAGTGAAAAAATACCATATTTTCGGTTTCTGGATTTAAGATAGGTATACCTAATCATCAATATATGTTCAAAATATTCTTAAGCAAGTGTTTTAAAAATTGAATTATATGCGGTTGTGCCAACAATTGTAAGCAATTCGAAAGCAACAAGACTGCTCAAAAATTACCATTATAATAACATTTGGATATTTTTGTTTTGGTTATACATATTTAACTCCGGTTTCATAGTTACATTGCTATCATTTTAAATACTTGTTTTTCTGCTATACTTTATGATCTAACGAATTTTGTGGCCCCAGCCCTTACCTAGGTTCCTCCGTTCCCTGTGGCTCTAGGCAGGGCAAATATCCTAATTATTCGCCAAAGACTCTCTGCAAAGTTAATGAAATTTTCGGCAAACATTTACTTACCACAAGTGTACACAACTTTAAGGTACATCCGGGAGTTGGGCTGGCATGGCGCTCCAAAGGTGGAGGAGTCGGCGGATAAGTTGCAACGCCTCCTTCCGTGGCAAATTTGCATCACCGTCTCGGTTGCATAGGATGCGAGACAAGCTGTGGGGAGGACGCGGGGGGAACACGGGTTTGAGGTTTTGTTAATAGAATCTTTGCAGCGCGGTGGGCCGCTAAAGAAAATCTGCACAATTGTGCAGTGAATAAAAAAAAACTTACTCTCCTCCTTGACACCTTGAGGCTGCGGGCATTGGATGCTTTCGTATTCGGTGCGCCCGAAACTGGCGCTGTAAACTGCAATGCGGGAGTAGGGATTGCACTCGAGCTGGATCACGTCGTTCTCGCAAGCAACCTTGCTCCGGAACTCATCTGTAAAATTCCAAAAATCAACAAGATGTAATGAGTCCCGAAGTTTTGGGGGCTTTGATGGGGCGCTAAGGCACTTCCCTGAAATGCTAATGTCTAACCGGGAACGGGAGGAATCCGGGTAAATTGGGGAGCAATATTTGCCAGGAACCTTCTTCCGGCATGTATGGGAATAATCATAAAAACTAAATGATATTATCCGTTTTGAAGGGGGGTTAGGACCCACCCAGCAGGATCCAGATCCATTCTGTACCCGTCCCGCGGGAGGATATGTGCAGGGAATTTGGTATTCATTTCGATTCTGCACATATGTCCCGTGGGAACGGGGAAGTGCAATGCATTTAGATGTCAGAATGCGTTGCCAAGAATCCCAGCACTTTGGGAGGATGTTTTATGGCAGTCGCATTCCCGGGACATGTTCCTTTGTTGCTCCTCCTCGAGGGCTAACAATGTGGCTGGCATTCAGAAACACGGCCGGCCGAGATATTTACAGGAAAAGTTACGGCGCGCCACTGACAATTTTCCCCGGCGAGGCGTGCTCAACATTTTCGAAATTTTCCGAGAGGGAAGGGCTTTGGGCTGGTTTTCCTGCAGGTCCTCTGAGCTGCTAAGCAAACCTTTCAGACTATCCGGAAAATATAAACATAAAAAGGAACACGTCACGGGTGGATATGTGAATCCTTTTTTCTACCAGCTTGATAATCACATTCTATGTCGTTCACGAGTTGTGACAGTTTATTTTTAAGCTCTTTATAGGTATAGAAAAATGCACAATCATAGTAAAGACTTTAAGAAACATGAACAGAAAAATTCCGACCAGAAAAATCTTTTTATAAGGTCTTACGATTTAATTTTTATCAACGCTCTAATCAAGCTTGTAAATGTTAATTTTGCCCACCGTCTTTTCTTAAAAACAACAATTTTTTATTAATTCCTATTCAGTCCAATATAGAAAATGTTTTCATGATAAACCAAGGTTAATTTTGTTTGGGTATAAATAGGCTTTTGAAAATCGACTTTAAATTACGTAGTTTGTTTTTCTCCTTTCTTAAAGGCATTTGATACAAAATTTTAATATGCGAATTGTGGAGGACAGTGGTTTTGTATTATCAACTTTAACACATTTTTTTTATGTTTGTTAAGATCAACAGCTACTAAATTTAAATTTAAAAACATAATTTTATGGTGCCTAAAAAATAATTTAATGATGCCCTAACTACAAAAAAGACTACTAACAATTATGTGAAGAATATTTTACGAGTATACACGAAAAAAATCAAATAGAATCCTTATATCCGCGGGTCGAAATATATTCATACTTTTCTTAGTTATTATATAACAATACAAATTGCGTAGAAGACCAATTTTCTGACAAATAAATTAATTAATGGTAAAAATTAATTAATGTTTGAGATAGAAATTGTTTAATGGACAAAAAGCATATTTTCTTCATTGTTCAACATCTTTAATTCAGTAATAAGAAGATTAGGTATAAAATTTTTAATATTTCATTAAGCTAAGTGTTAATATACGAGAATACTTTCTTAACTAAATAAAATATTTATATGCAGTTATTTATCATGTAATTAAGAAAAAAAATTGTTTACCATCACTGAGAGAAAAGCTTATGTTAAGTTGTTAAAGAGCTATATAGAAATTGCCATATTGCTAGTGCATTTTTGAGTGTTTCAAGTTTTTAGCTAAAACACATACAAAAATAATTTGAAAAAACAGTCAACTTTACCTAAAAACACTTGGCAATTTTATACAAGATGTTTAAATGAATTAACTAAACGTTTCGGTAGAAAATATATCGATTATAAAGTGGCTCTTGCAACTTGATGTATGAATACAAATGTAGTGAAAATTTAATGAACTTATTTTCTGGTCAAGTGTTACCGCAAATAAACATTCGTTTTTATTACTAAGGAAAATTACCTAAGTGCTGAGGTAAAACTACAAGCGAACTTGTACAAACTTTACAATTGCTTAGGAAAATAATCTTATTCTTGTACTTACTAACAAAGTTATTTTAGACAATTTTACTGATAAACAATGAAATATAAGGGCAAATTTTACCTAAGTGTAAACTTAGATACAAAATATTTTACGCAAGCTGGTTTGGGTAATTTTACAACAGTTTTTCTGTGGGATGTGATTCTGAAAATGATTTTCAGACACAGCTTTATTTCTGAGATTGGGTTCCTTAATGATATCGTAAATGTTACGATTCGAAATCCCATCCTCTTCCTACGCCACAAACCACTAGGGCTCCAGCAATCAAGTCAAGTCGAAAGCCTTCATGTTTACGTGCAGTTCAAAGTTCGCCAGAAAATCTATGAAGGAACAACTGGCTAATGAATGTCGATGTCAAAAGTCGTTTCTTCCTCCACCCCTGCCCCGTCTGGGGGGTAGGGATGACAGCTGTCTAATAAGTGAACATACACTCGGCTGGATCCCGACCCGGACCCAAAAGGAGCCGGGGTTGAACCCACCCAACCCTCTCCTCAACGCCGCGCGGGGGCGAGTGATACGCAAGTGGTGACTTTGGAGTTTTCTTAATTTAATCGGCAAACTTGCTTCCTGCGAGCGAGCGGAGATGGAGTCCTGGATGACCTAATTAGCATTTGCTGCTATTTTCTTAAAAGACAAAGTTTCCGCCCGAGAAACCCATCAGCGCCCAGGGTTTATGGGCTAAAAATGTAATCTCCTATACAGCGGCGTGCCATTTCACTTGAAGTTAATTGTGCAAACTTCCAGTGGCGCACCAATTAAATCTTCCCGATGGGCGGGAACATTTTCGGCTGTGGTGGCCGGGTCGCTTGTCCCGACTGGGAGAACTTCTTGATCTTATCGCTATGATTAGGGCGGTTACATGGAAATTTACTGACACCAATCTCCGACTGAGCCAGCCAGAGTTCATTTTGAATTTCAGAGGTGTTTCGGAGTGATTCGATAAATTCCAGGTGCATTTCGCACATTCACCCATTTTACCATCTTGTTTGTCGAAAATATTTCAGATTTCTTTTGAAAGTTACCGTACGGGCGAGGTCCTGGCCCTGGAGAATTGTGAAAACTTTTAAATGGATACCTATACCTTTCAAACGGATATACCACGGGAACAAGTTTCTCCGATAAAATTTAATTTGCCGAATGGTGTGAACAGGGAAATTGAAAGTTCCTTTCTATTGCTTTGTTGGACAGTTTGAACTTCAGTTCTGAAAGGAGAATTTTAATAAATAAGTCGAACTAGGGAAAAGAAATATAAAGAGACCCTCACTGGTGCGAACTATTACACATTTTCCAAGTTCCAGTTTGCCTCTGTCACAATTTTCTTTTTACGGAAATTGCACAGGCAAACATATTTCCTCAGCATAAAAAATGAAAGGAAAAAATCTTGGAGTTATATTAAGAACTTAACGAACCACACCACTAAAATTGTGGAGATAATGTGGTTACGTGTGCAGTTTTATCGTGAGCATAATTTCTTTTTGCTCGAATTAATATCGTACTTTCATTTTTATCCTTCATAGTTCATATTGCTTTGAAATTAAGTAAATCATAGATAGAATATTCAAATTTCAGTCCAGCTCAACTCTAATTTAAGCCTTGTTGAAGTCCCTAAAGTGCCTTAAAATATAATATAAATTAAATATTATATAAATGTACTTTAATTTGCATGTACCATTTGGATTTTTCTACTAATAATACAGTGATATAGCGAAAATATATGTGTACATAATTCATACAAAACATTAATTTAAAATTTTTGTAAAAGCACGTTCAATGGTTGCACTATAAAAGCTCGCAAATAAATTTAATATTATATATTATAAAACGAAAGCTACATAGGTGAAATGAAAAAATAATTGGAAATAAAACTGGAATGTTCACGTGAAGGATTAAAATAAACTCTCTATAGTTTAAAAAATATCAATTTAAACAGGCAGATTTAGATTTTACGTGACGAAGTACTAGATGAATGCAATTTTTATCTGTTTTTATGAGCTGGCGATATTCAAATGCGAAATCGATTATAAAAACTCAGGGCAAATACTAAAATTATTCAATTTCATTTACTTTATTTTTATATGAATAATGTAGCGTGTCCCAAAAAAGGTTTTTGATGGTTTTTAACACTTTGTAGGTGGATAAATATCTGAGTGTGGGTCAGTTCGATTTCTTTTGTTATTTTTTTGATGTAGATTAGCGTTGCTGATTTTGAAACGAGAGATAACAAGGGCTAAAAGTGATGCCAGTGATTGGCTCAATTTTGATAGTGGTAAAATTTACCATCAGGCTACAACCCCCTCGTTGTGTATTTATTTATTTCCGGAACACGCCCCGGGGCGAAAATGTTTACAAAACCACTGAATGCAGCAATTAGAAAAATTTAGTTGGACAAATTGCGGAATTGTCATAAAATTGCTTTTTCACCCTTCGTGCCCCGGGTTTGGCGCGTTTTGTTTAATTGACTTTTGGGGTATCTGCCGCAGCGCGGAGTCATCCAGGGGCGGCCCACCCACGCATCGGCAGCATCCGCAGCGCCCCCTTCCTGATTCAATAAAACAAACCACCGATCCGAAAATGTCGGGACTCTTTCTCATCTGCGTTTAGCTAGGGACGGAAATTGAACGACTGCAAGGCTTTTTTTTTTGTTTTTGGAGACTGCACATGCAGCGCTCCGCCCACACCCTGTACATCGGCGGGGCTCCTGCGAAATATTGAAAAATTTTTTCGTTAGTTGTGTTTTGTTTTTAGCACACGCGAAAATGATGCCATCGCGTCGCAGGAGCGGAGCAGGAACTAGGCCGCAACGACTGCCGGAGCCCCAGCACCGGCTCAGCCCCGGCCCCGGCCCAGGCACAGGTAAGTGACCGTGTCGACCCCCTTTTGTTAAAATATTCCTCGAAATGGCTCAGGGTGTGTTTTTCGGTCGAACTTTTCTAGAATTTATGTCGCCATTAAGGACGCACTTCACTGTGAATCACTTTTAATTTTTATGATTTCGTTTTCTGGCGCTTGCCAGGAGGTCCGGGAATATTGCGACAATACTGCAATCGAGGGGGAGGGTCGCGGGGGCCCTAATCTATTGCCTCGGCCCGGCCCTCGAGCCCTCGAGGCAAAAACGCCTCAATGTCAGGCCATTGTGCTAGCGAAAAAAAAGGTGGAAAATTCGGAGCGAGATATTGCCGCTGTGGCTGGTTTGGCTCCTGTTGTTAGCCGGCGTCCTTCAATTTCATACCAAAAATAGAAATTCAGGCGTGATGGCACTGTTGTCCGGGCTTTAGCCGAGTATTTGTTGGACATTTTGCGACAATTTAAATGAAAATTCTCGTAATGGGTTAAATTGGAACGAATAAAGTCGACTTTGTTCTGCGGTTATATAACAAAAAATGTGTTTTTTGTCCGACTGAAAATACCTGGTGGCGCAAAGTACATATACATAATAGACAGAGCAATTTTCCAACTCAGAACACAATTTGTCTCACATAATTTATTTACTTTTTTAACAATATAATTCATTTCTTTTTCTTATCATACCTCGCTTATAAATCAAATTGAAACTGGAAATTGCTTTTATAAGAGACGAGGTGAGATGTTCAGTCTGACTATAATTTAATTTGAATCATTCATATAGTATAATTATAAACAATATAAAAAAATACTTCAAAAACCTATATATTTTTGATATTATGTAGATGTAATATTGAATATCAAAGTTTTTATAACAACTATCGGCATGGATCGAAAAAGGTCGCGTAGCATCATTTTGAAATGCCATAAAGATCAAAATCAATGAAAAATTGTTGGTTGTATGTAATTTTTAAATCTTAAATTCTGATAACCAATGTTTAAAATTCTCAAAATGAGCAATTCATGAACGAATGAATAAATAATGTATATACCATGCAAAATACCTAAAAAAATTGAAATTTCTGGAATACAAAAGACCTATGGTATGTATACATACATACGTAAATATAGGTTACTCGTTAAAAATTTAATCATCCCCCACGAAGTAAAAAAAAAAATATTATATTTCAAGGGTTGCAAAAGTGTGCTGCGGTCAAATTAAAATTGAAATGTCAATACCTGGGTCGCGCTTTTTATTCTACAGAAGTTTTCGTCGTGGCATGTTCATTATCGGGAAAGTCTCAGTCTTATCACATTTCACCTGTAAATCAAATTGGAATTGAAAACAGAAAATTGCTTTCGTAAAATATTGCTTTTATTTCGGTATTTTGAGCAGTTCTCTATATTTTCTCAAGTTATCCTCAAGGAGGAATAACGACAACCATAAAAACAAATGTAACTCATGGGAGGAATGTCCCAAATTAATTTTTCAATTACTCTTCCTGTGGTATATAAAATGATGAAATTGTGCTTTCGCAAAAGGGAAAAGAGAATAAACATCTGAAGTTAATTACTTATAAATAAATAAATAAACATAAAATTAATTCGTTTTTATTCCTCTACCGAAACTTAGGTAGGTACTGTGACGATTAATGTTTTACCTGAAGACGAAAATCGAAAATTTAGGTATGTTATACATATTCAGATAATGCTTTGTTTTTATTCATTGCTTGTAAAATAAATTTGAAGAAAATGATAAAAATGTCAGACGTTAAGTTAGCTCCGATCTAAAAAAATTTGGGATTATCTAAGAGTACATTACAAAAATTAAGGTAGATTTATTATAGCGAGGTGACCTTCCAAATAAGTTATGAAATAGGAAGGAGATAGACGAGTGCATCGTCGTAAAATAAAATCATGCTTTGTATGGAGCAACTTCATTTAACAACTTGCCCCTGGAAATAGTGAGCACACACCTTCTTTTTTATGAGAAATGAGAAATGTGAAAAAGAAAATATTTAAAAAAAATGTTAGAAAATATCCGTGACGCATATTCTTATTCATATTGTGCATTTTTATGTGTCAACGAGCTTAGCCATGGAGTCGTTAAAAAAATATTTATATATTAGAAAAGAGCAAACCATTTAAAAAAGGGGAGCATAAAGCGAGAAAAAGATATCCTTGAAAGTGCTTCGGGATGAGTTCCGGGAGCACCAAACAATGCACGCAGTTTCTGAACATGCGTCAGCTCTGCTCAAATATTCACAGCCGCACTCTTCCTTTGCGTTCCCTTTTTCTGTTCTCGGGTATCCTTGAAATAAATGAAAATAATAAAAGACGCTTCCCGGGAACTGCAAACAAGTTCAGGTGAGCTAATTAGCCTATTGCCCCTATGAATTCAGAACAGACTTAATGCAAACTGCTGGAGCACTAGCGGCGTTGGGGCCCCCTGGCCCTCCCCACGACACCACACACCGCAGCACCACCACTGATCGCGAAGGAGCAAATTATGCGCAGTGTTCGCTGCCACTGTGTTTATTAAGTTTAAGGCAGTCCAGAGCTCAAGAAAATGAACAGAATGCGCAAAATGTAGAGGGACGAGTGGGTAATTTTTCGGGGGGAATGCTCCCAGCCTCATCCCGGTCCTGGTCCAGGACCGGGAGCAGCAACCGTGCGCACGGGTCTGCAGTATCTACATCTGGCGATGCGAGCTATAGTGGCGTAAACAAGACGGAATTAATTAACGTCCTTCACTTTTTGCTATTATTACCCCCACCCCCGGTTTCTCGTCGTCCTTGTAAGCCTTCATCTCAGGGATAGAAATTATCCAAGCCATTTCTGAACGCCGGCGAAACATATCCCACCCATGGACTAGGAGTTGGCGGGTATAAAAATGGCCAATTCCTTCTTAAACACAAAATAGAGGTAGGACAACGGAAAAGTCCTTCTTTTGTCTTAAGCTCACGTTTCAGGCTCCTTTTAAGAGGAGAGACGATTTTCTAGACCCCCCCTCCTTCTTTTACCCAATCTACTAAACTCGACACAAATTTGTGAAAAGTTAGTAAACGACGGCGAAGACAAATTCTTCGGAATAGGTACCTACTCCATTCTCTTTCTTGAGAGATGGGAGGGTCTTGTTTCAGTTTTCTTTTAAGAATTATGAAAAGCAGTTCACGGAATCTGTTTCATTGATCCTCAAGGGATTGTTCTACAGTCCGGCCGCCATGAATTGGGAAAACTTAGAAAATGGGGCATCCAACAAACCCTTCCAGGATAAAAAGGGCTTTGACTGGTTTTTGAAACCTTATACATATTTATAATGCAGAAGTTAAGGAAGCATCTTTGTTTAAATAGAAAAGCCGAGTCAGTGTCGAATGAATTTGGAAAATTGGATTATTTGAAATATTTATAAATCAAAAGGTTTCTAATTCATCGTAAAACGACCTGCTTTAAAAAAAATTTGTTGGCCTCTTTACATTTATTTTGTAAATATACCGCTTAATAAATTAAGTTCAGATCACAAAATGCCGTTCCTGAATAAAAATTTAACTGGCCCAAACGTAGCCGAAATGTATCTCGCCCGTTCTATATCGAAATGAGGCATGGTGCGCCGGAGCACAAATTTATGTAAAATGTAGCCTTCCCTCCAGAGGCACGTATAAGTCTTAACGCACCTAAAGCAGCCCAAATGAGGCACGATGCACATTGCGTTGCCATCATAGAAGTTTAACGACCCAGAATACTTCGAACGAAGCTATTGGACTGGTTAATAAACATCTTTCGTAGTAATTTTCGTTAGCTTCGTAGCAACCTTCGTGTAGTAAATACATACATAATACATGCTTATATATATTTTAATTTTTTCTTTCTTTATTAATATATTCGATATTATTGATTGACATTATTTAAAAAATAGGGATCTACAAAGCTTTTTATTAAAAAATCAGAACACATTTTTCAAACAGTTTGCTTTTAAAAAAGTAGATCGATTTTATACTTTCAAGCAGATGGTAGAAAAGTACGAAAAGGGGTACAATGGCCTGACAAGAATGCCTGGTGGCATAGCACAAAAGAAATGTCGGTTTTTCGAATTTAAACTTAAATTTAAAGATCGGTAAATAAATCACTATACAACTCCTCGAATTACTTCTGAAGTTGCTGAACATTATCGCTCCCGTAATAAAAGAAAAGGAAACGAAAAGAAGTAGGGTATCCATACCTTTTGGTGCACGACACCATCCCTGGTTTTAGAGATTCACTCAATAAGAGCTTTGCATATATTTTCATCTTCCAAGTACGAAAAGATAAGATTTTTATGGTTTCTGAGAATTATTCCATTCTTTGCAAGTAAAATGAGCTCAAGCACCTTCATGCTTTGAAAGAAGAAAAATTTTCCGGGGGATTTACCTTGAAATCCCACACAAATCGATAAATTCGTAGGATATCTCAAAAACAGAAAAAAAAATTGTGTTTACTTTACCGAAGTCCTACTGAATCTACGTAAAGTGCTAAACGCGTCTATCTGCAGGAGAATGAAATATTTAAAAAAAACAAAAATCCTCCAAAAATTCTTGCCTATTTATGCCCTTGGCGGCGGCGGCTACCTCCGAGGCAAAACGTCCCACACAACTGCAATAACATTAAATTTCGAGGATTAATCACAGTTTTAATCCGCTTTAATGTGTACTTTGTAAAACCACTGTGGCCTGACCGCTTCATGTCCCAAAAGGTGCCCTGGCCACGCAATTACAACAATGGGAAACATTTTTTTTATTTTTAAATAAAACAAAAGTGGAAGCCGCGGGACTAAACCCTTTTTTCGCCCAGATAATCCCATTTTCTAACAAAACTCAATTTTTAATCATCTCTCGCAGTCCACCCACTCGAAAAGTCGCTCTCGGAAAAAAGGGCGGGACTCGAAAGGGATCTCCCTGTGCAGCATAATTCCCAGGAATATAAAGCGAGCGGGGCCCCAGTGCCATTACGTGAGCCTTCTGCATTTATTTGGCGTCCAGTTCGCAAGGGCCATAAATTACGGCCGGAGAAGATTGTTTCGCCGGGAGTTGGACCGTGGAGCCTCCGCCCTCTGTGGGGCCTTCGGAGCCCAGTGCCCATTGATTTTTAGGCGTAGCTGGGCCCCCCCCCCGGCTCAAAGGAGCTGCAAATCATTGCGTAATTTTTGCGGAGTCCAACTTATGCGAGCCACTGGTCTAGGGGTAGGGTTGCCACATTTTCTTACGACAAGGGTATATCGAGTTAAGGGAATTTTATTCTTATTAATAAAAACAAAGGTAACACAAAGAATATAAATAAATTTAAACAATTTATGTTGAGGTTTTTCTTATTAAAAATTTATTTCCTAGTTTGTATTTATATCGCCTCCTAAAGCAACATCCCACTTTTGGGTGTACAAGAAAGAGTTTATTTGAAATAGTTTTGGAAACATTCGTTACTGAAGAAGAAAGTTTCATTATTTTTATGAAAAATTGATATAATTAGAGCTAGAATCTATGTAAGTTCACTTACTTATCTCCATAATACTTTAAACATAGAAAAATTACTTTTAAAATCTAATCTTTAAAACTAGGGAGAAAATTCAATTTGTGAAAAACCCCGATGAAAACCATATATGTATGTACCTACCACCACTAATAAACCAAATACAAAAATTAAAGTCATTTACTTTAAAACTACCACTTAGTATTGGACGTACTTTTAGAATAAATGAACTTTACGAAATCGAACATTTTTCACAGAATTTTCTATAGCCAATTTTATTAAGTTTAGCGGCGAAGGGTTCTTCTTTTTTATACTTTTGTTTCGCGCAATTTTGGAGAACAGTGGTAAATTTTATTTATACTACTATATATATAACAAGTTTATTTTGGCAATCGAGAATTGATCTTCTATTTATGAATTGATATAATATTTCAAAAATATCACAATCGTTTAAATTGATATTGAAATCATATATCAAAACTAAAATGCAATTGTAGATAGACAAATTTCCTTAATTCTGATACAATTCGAATCAAAATAAGATACTGGGGAGTTTTCCGAAACGCGTATTACGAATATATTGACCAAAATTGAGAAATTAAACTTTCTTATGTATATGATAGTATTATACCTACTTACTCGATAAAATAAAAAAAAACATTTACATACATACAATATAAGGTCATGTTTTCTTAAACCATGATTGGGTTTTAAGATTTCGGTCAATTTCTTATAAAATATTAATTTCATTTTTTGAATTTCTGTTATGATAAAATAAGAGGAGTATGCTTGGTGGTCGTGGCAACCCTATCAAAAGGGTTGGCATACCTCCTGGAAATAATTTCTCTTCTTGGTTTCTGCGAAAGGATTAAAGCCGTGGAATAACTGAATAACCCGCATCTTACCTTTGTCGAACCCTCGCAGGGGGCCCCCTTCCCCTTCCCCCTGAATAACTTTGTTGTCAATAACCGCCTCAGGCAGACCGGGGCCCGGTGACGGGTGCTGTCCCGGGCATTGGGGCTGATGACCACGGACTACCACGTCGATGGGTTCGTTTCGTAAAATGTGCGGAAATGGCGCCTTACAGCCCGGGTCTGATTGGAATAATGAACAGCCCCAGATCCGGCGGGTAGAGCTCCAAAAGGATAATAGAAAAAAAAAAATTCTCACCGCATTGTTTTTGTTGCACTGGGGTGCGCCAGAAATGGCGCAGAATCTAATTAATTTCGCCTGATTCTCTTCTGGTCATTGTTGGGGCTATTTCGGGGCCGTTCCGAAATTTGCTGCCCGCAAAGGGAAAGGAACTGATTTTTCGCTTGAACAAACTTAACGATTGCGGCTCTTACCGGATCCACCCCCGTCATCTTGGCTCACCGCGAACAGCCCCCGCCACCCATCCAACGGACACTTTTTTTGTTTTTTTTTTATAACGAAATCCAATTTTGATCCCTCGTGCCGAGGGATCTTTGCTCTCAGAATTTGTTTATAATATCAAAAGGACTTCGCTAATGGAAAACATTTGGACAATTGAATTAAATTCCGGGGCCAGGCTCGCCCGCCCAGGAAGAGCCCCACTGGGGGCCGGATGTGGCTGTTGTTTCTGCGATTCGCCACCGTGCACACCGCCGCCTCCCAGCCACGGAATTCTTAATTAATTATTTGTGCTGGGAGCACGCTTGCCACTCCGCGGTGCAAGAGGTTCCGCGTCAGAGCATTCAAATTCCGCCCCGCCGCAGGGGTCAGGGGGGCTAATTCTTGTGTACTGCTGCGGTTTTGCGGTGTAATTGGTTTCCATGTCAGGGGCCCCGCAGGAACCGACGCGGTGCACCTCAACGAGTCAATTCCTATGTTTTTACTTAATTCCCTCAGGAGTTTTTGGAGTTCTTGCGATTTTCGCTGCACTTTAAGGAGTATTTTACTTGTTAGTTTTTCATAACAAGTACGAACAATTAGGGTGTGGTTCTAATGCAGTTTATATCATTTGATACATATTAAATTGAATTAACAAGATGAAAACGCAATGGCACCATATGGTGCCACTATACTTATTACGCACCGTGACATCTATGGTGCCATAAATGATTAGCGGTAAAGAAACTATGATTTTTTTTATAAAAAATATCTTCGCTTTAACTGGTAAATAAATTAATAGTTTCCACTTTCTACATTTTTAACAGACTAAGACCTCCATCCAGTAAATAAAAATGAAATCGATTAAAAATCATTGCAAGATACTAGTACTCGTTAGTAATCACATGTGCTGTTTTTTTTTTTTTAAATTTCTTTGTATTTTTATAAGCAAGGTAGGTATATTCTTTTTTAATATCAGAAAATATCATTTATGAATTAGGCTGGTCGAATTTTAATTCAAGAAAATCGCTTTAAATTTCAAGAAATCTATTTTCATTTCATACCATGTAGTTTGAATTTTCGGTACAAATATGTAAATCAAACTTTACAAATTAAATTAGTCGACGTTATCAAATTAAACTACATAGTTCAAATTTTTTTAACTTAAAAAATTTTAACTCGTAATACATTCAAATACCGCAGATTTCATTCTGCTATTGTTCGATGTTTAATTATATAACTTTAGCTTTAACTTGTAATAATATATCATTTTCCGTAGATTAAAAATTCACAAACGCAAATATTCCATCACGTCAAGTTTTTGAGAAAAATAGATTTGAAGAGTTGTATACTATCTTTGATTTGACTTTTCTCTGCTAACGTAATATACGTAATATAATTAATTGTGAATGAAAATCACAAGTAACGCACACTCATGGAAATCTCGAAAAGGATTTATGCTTTTATTTGAACCATATGTTATGAGCACTTTAGACTTATCGTTATTTTTTTTTAATATTCAAATAGGTATGTTCCAAATACGCTTTGTTATACATAGTATTTATCCTATTATTTTTTTAATTTCACGTTAGCGATTAGTTGACATTAAACAAATCAGCTAAATGTGTACATGATAAATTTTGTAAAATAGTGCAATTGCAAGTTGCTGCAATTACTCGTGCTAACCTGTATTTTGTAACCATTTCATAATTTAGTAAATCGATAATAATAGTTTATATTGGCAAATAAATAATTCAAACCCTACTGTTAAAATTTTACCTGTATACGGTGAAATTCAGGTCAAGCTTTTAAAAGCTTTTTAATAAATTAGTAAGTTTTGTGAATGCAAAATACAGGTATATGAGTTATCACAGCCAAGTTTGATTTAAAAGAAAAATTTTTAGTTTGAATAAGTAGGGAATGTTAATGCAAAGTGAGAAATATAGGTCATAAAATAGTAATCATATAGATGTTGGGTAGTATGAAATTAAATTAGAAAATCTTTCAAAAAAACCACATTAGCTGGTGTGAGCTTATTCAAAAAATCTAGAGAATCTCCAAAGATCTAAAAGTTGTTCCTTCTTAAAACAGAAAAATTAGCAAAAGTCATAAATGAAAAGAAAAACAGCAGCACGCTTATAAATAAGTCAGGATAAAAAGTTGTATATAGTAGCAACTCGAGAGCATTTCGAGTCTTCAAGGATCACTTCTCGTGAAATATGCCGAAATCTGGCTCTATGAAGTGCACTTACACGTGCTGGAGTTGGGCCTCTCAAAGGACTAGAGCTCATTTGCAGCGCTGTCCTGCAGGAAGTATTTTTAGCGCCCACTTTACTGAAGGCTCGAATTTCAGAAACTCGACAGGGAGCGCCTGTAACCAAAAAAAAAAATTATGCCTACATCCCTTCAAAAGAAATATCCGGCTTCACGTGGCCACGTGGATTGAATTGAAAGGCATATCCGAGGGAGGGGCGCGGTGGTCTAATTTCATCCCCCGACCACATAAGGTGTGAATGGTAAAGGTGAAAGGCGGAAGGATGCCGTGGTGGAATAATTGAAAACGTTTCGAGCTCTTAGGCATCGAGAGGATCCACTTCGCCTGGAGTGATACCAGCCACATTCCGCGCCTTTTATCCGGCGAGGCTAATTCAACGCCCTCTGGTGGGGCTGGCCTTCGCTGGCTCTTGTCGTCAGCTGTTTTCGCCTTGTTCCAAATGTTCCGAAAAATCATTAAAAATAATTACTTAGGAAAAAAAAGCGGAAAGAAAAAACAGATCCGTGTACCCGTGTTCCTTTGGAAGTCGGCAACCTGCCTCACTCTAGACTGGCCGACTTCGACCCAACCCATCCCCACTTAACCTGCAAGAAGTTGTTCAAAACATTTTCAGCAACCGGGTCCTTGCAAGCGTTATGATGGAGCTCCCGGGAATTTCATGGATAAAATTCATTATTTGCTGGTATTGCCGGTGGGGTCCCGGTTTTTTTTTTTTTTATTGTTGTTTTTATGCTGCCTCAGCTCCCGTTGATTTCCGGGAAGCCCGACTTTCCGGTGCTTTTACGGCAAACTACTTTTAGGAATTAAAGTTCGCTAGAGAGAACAACCGAACGCTGAAATATGCATGCTCGATCTTAAGCCATATCGGCCACAAAATCCGGTCCCGGGTTGGAAGGTCGAAGCGCGGTAGCCTTTTTGCTGTGGGGGTGGAGCCTCTTCCTCATTCCTTCCACTCCTTCGAATGATTCGGGGGGGGGGGGGGGATTTTAGCTGGAGCTCGGGGAGGAGAAGAAGTGGTGGGGGCGCAGAGGGGCGGTTCGAATATTTCGGGATTAGCGAAATACACTGGGTTGAGAGATCCACTCGACTGGAAACAAAATTCGGTGCAGCTTTGTGTCCGTCGAAAATAAACAACTTGATGAACCAAAATTGTTAATTTATTCGATCGGAGGATTAAGGGCGTTCACCGAGCCGTTTCCTCTTGGGTGCCACCCATCCTCCTCCCTCAAAAAGCGCCGACTCCACCCATTCTATGTATGTTCAAAAACCAGCCTAGCTCCCAAGCGATTAGAGTGGAAAATATCCGCACACATGCACGGGACGACATACATAATTGAGGATGAAAGGATGTAAAGAAGCAAATAAAAAAAAAACATCCAAAAAAAGCAAAAAAAAAATCAACAACAACGCTATATGTGGTCCCAGCTTTAGGAATTGTGCATTATTGCTCCGGCCACCACCGCACCGCAAAATTCGGAATTATTTCAAGCACCGGCGAAATGAATAATTATTTCATTTTCCCCACAAGTCCGGATATTGTGCTTCCCGGAATCGAACATTTTCGAATGTGGGAAATTTAATGAAATTATTAAAAAGGATACGATGTATTCAATACTAGGAAAATATATGACCCTGACCGAAAATATCAGGAGTATTGAACATTGAGTCGAAAATCTAGGGTCTGCAGAAACTAATCAAAAGTATTTGAAGTCTCATTTTAGCCTGGAAGTGATTTTATTTTTCAAGGTTATGTGAGGCATCATATGAAAATTTTAAATACTTTTACGTATACCTTCAGTAATCAATAAAATTTTATAACGAATTTAAATTTTAAACGCTAGGATTCTACCCGCACTTGATTTAGAGTCGAATTGCCTCAATTTTTTGAACTTGTATTATAGGCTTTTAAATCTGTTTTCCTTTTTATAAGATTGAAAGTATGCTACTATTACAGGTGGTACCAAATTTTATAAAAGCTATCCGTGAGATTGAATGGTTTCCAGTATAGTGATTTTACATTTCCAATTCAAGCCCTTTATAAGTCGATATTAAAATGATGATTGATTTTTATAATTTTTACTAACAGCTTTTTTCACTACACGAATTTACGTCTAGAATCACCCGGAGGGGCGAGATGGGGTAGTTAATGACCAGGTTCTATATAGTTATCCAATCTTATTCCTTAAAACTATGTTTGCAAAATTATAAACTACTAAAACTCATCTTGACTAAAAGGGGAACCTCATTTTACCAAGACTATGCCAAATTGAAGTAATGTGGTATAAAACGCGAAATAAAACGCTGTGTTATTGTTTCACCCCTAACGTCCCTGTCATGTCCTTAGTTCCACTACCCCCTTCACATATTTTCCGACTTAAGCTTCAAATACCGCAAAGCGAAGTTTGCTGTAAGTTAATTAGTTTAGCTTTTTATTCCGAACGTAAAATAGCAATATCATTTGATCCCATGCTTTTCTTGTGTTAAAACACAATCTTCCAACGTTCAGAAGGGAAACCTTTTAGCCAACACCTTTGGAAAACAGACACCCGAAACGCCTAACTTAAAGGAATGTTCTTACAGCTTAGAGGTTATTTCTCCTCTTCCCAGGCAAGTCACACAAAGAAAATGCATCAATTTCCTTGAGTGGATTCCCAACCGATCCGAAGATGGGCTCATAAAAAATTTATAAAGCATTTTCTCATTCTCTCACCAGCAAATATTTAGTTCGATTTTCTTCTTGAGTCTTCACCTTACTCCGGTTCCACAATAAGCGCATCAGTGACGGCGAACGAAGAGAGGGGCATCTGCAGGTGTACGCTTGGTTGCTACACTTTTATCTAAAATCACCTGAAATGATAGGAAAGGATTGGGGGTGGGCTCTTCTGGATGCTGCAGATTTCGTTTTGTGTTTACCATGGACCTCCATCTATAACTTTTTGAAAATTTGCAACCAGAGGGCGTTAACGTCTCTCGTTTTAGGGGCGATAGTGTGAGGTGCATAGGTCCGATACAGAGCCACTGTCCGGGCGGCACCACCATAACACTGCCTCTACATAGATATCATGGAAATCGAATTTTAAATCATAGATGACATCCTCGGAATGGATGTTGGCACCGCCACAGCCACAGGGATGAAGTGCAATTTTCCATCTTTGCCACTGCCACCCCCTCTGTCGAGCGACATGTGAGCACCGAAGCCGAAAGAATATTTGATAGGGCCGGGGCGGGTTCTGGCACCAGGTGGGACGGGGGAAAAGGGAAAACGAAAAACAGATAGAAAATCCTTCGTACTTACATGGACGGCATTTATAAGCAATCTCAACAAATTTCCGGACCCGGGGGCACGGATCAGCGCTAATGCTGGTGGTGCTGCTGCTCCCGTAGAAACTGCTCGTTCCGCTGCTATCCCCGACTCCGCTGTTCCCGCCTCCTCGGTAGGTTCCAGGGAATGCGTTAAATTTGCAATGCTTCTTCTTTTGGCAGGCTTCCACCACCGTCTGGAGCAGGGAGTACTGTGAATAAGGGGAAAAGAAAAAAAAATATTAAGTAAAATTCAGTGCGGAACGGCTGGGCCCTAGTCAGGCACCCTGAGAGCAAAGTGCCGCGATCAAAATGGAAAATGGGAAAATTATCATTTTAGGGAATTTACTACTGTTAGGGTTGGGGGGAGTGAGTCCGATGCCATTCAGCTTGCAGTCAATGAGATTATTTGATCCTTTTTCTTGTTAGATATTGGCACAAAAGTCCCTTGTCCGATAATTTTCTTTTGAAATACTGATGCAGGGAAGCGACAGTTCTGGCACCGTTCACCGAAATGTAAATGCACTTCCTCACAGCTTTTAAGCCCTTTCCTGTAAAAGGGTTCGGCCCCAAAGGGTGGGGGTGGGTTCGGTAACGACATACAAAAATCGCAATTTCATACATACAAAAATCGTAATGTAGATATAGGGCAGGGAGTGTTGCCAAGCCTTTCTGCATGGGCAATAAGGAACGTGTCGTCTTAGACGTTTTCATAATTACTTTGCACGTGGAGCGTCAGAGGAGGATTTCCTTGCCTTTTCTTCTTTGGGGAAGAATCTTCTTATTCTAATAATTTTCTACAGGGAAAAGGAGGATTTACTGCCTTGTACGTGCACCGGTTAAGCACGATTATAGGGTATATTTTTGAGGATGGGCCTTTATTTGGATTTGAGAGTCTACTCAAAAATTTAAATGAAAATCTCTTTTAATTTGCACGACTTGGAAGGAGTACCTATATACAAAATTGTACGAGAAAAAGATATTTAAAGGACAAAGCAGCTCTCCTTTCCTTTGACTAATTGTTAACAATTGCTGTAATTAAGCCTCGCACAAGGGTAAACTGTAACAAAAAGCCCCCGGGAGATTTTCTCCTTAAACGTGAATTTCACTACAAAATGTATAATGATTCTGTTAATAATTCAATTCGACTGAACAACTTTCGGGGTAATATTTCACCAAAAATCTGGAACAACTTCCCCCTTCCTCTTCATTCCTTTTCCGCAAAAGGTAAATTCCTTTTTATCATAAAATTCACTTAATATTTTAAGACTTCATTTACCTGTTCCGTTTTTGCATTACTCATATCATTTTTCCTGATTATGTTTGTGACGAAATCTTATCTTTTTCGTTATGAATTTCGGTTTCAATTGGAAATACGATCTCCTTTGGAACTTTTGAAGGTACACCTGTTTCAAGACCTGAGAGGGATTACCTATGGCTAGATATTAGTTACAATTTGGGTTTCGGGAATTCATTCCTCAAATTTTCATGCTCCAAGTGAAATTTCAAAGAGCTGCTTTCAATTTAGTTAATGTTATCGTATTGCTTCTTTTGGGACTTTTGTTGCTTAATCAGATTCCTAATAACATGGTTGAAATGCGTTCCAAAATGGAATTGAATGTTAAAGTCCTTTTACATAATCGTAAGGCTCAGTGGGACGGGTTCAGTTGCGATGAAATCGAAAAGTACGCTGTTTTTATCCGATATTTTAATTATGAATGAATTTCCTGCGATGCCAATGGAGATTGATATTGTATGATTAAATATTCATGTGCTCAATCGCGGCTGAATTTATGTCGTAATGTTTTGAATTTGAGAGAAATGTATGGTACCATAACATAAAGTTTTAGGGTTTCTTTTTCTGATTTTGTCCCACGAAAAAGACTGTGTAAATATTTTACTACCCCCAGGACAATGAAATCCCGATAGTATTTATGTACATATGTATATTAAAAACCCAATTTTGACTTTTCTCTTATATGTATGTGTATGTTTTCTAAGGTGACTATTAATTTTCAATTATCTAAATAAAAAATTCCTTTATTTTTTTAAATATTTATTATAGTGCAAGTAAATGCGCAAGTAATTCATTCTAAATTTCTGCAAAATATTTATTAAAAGTAAACAACTTCCTCGTCTAAAAAGATAAAACTCTCGATGGTTCTTTCTCTGCTATCTACGAAATTCCGAAGCTCTTTTGGGTTGAAAAAAGTAAAAAGTGGCAGCGCTATTGCTCTTTGGTCCTTTAAAAATCACTATGAAAAAATGCTTTCAGGCGATTTTTCACATCAAAGATTTTCTGTTTATTTGAAGCCAGACATTTCTGCAGCCAAGTATAATTCAATTACGGCTTTCGTTTGTGTTGTATACAGAAATTTATATCTTCTGAAAATGCTATTGCGTCTTTTGACAATTTTCTTCAATTACAAAGAATATTTAGCATAGATTGGCCACTTAAAGGATCCGTCCAGAATATTTACGAAAATGTTCATTCCGAACAACAAGAATATAAAACTTCTCGGCTTTTCTCGTCAGAAGTTTGTTTCTGTTTACGACAAAAGATCCAGAACAGTGCCAGTCAAGAGTATCGTTGCTTGACCTCCCCGTCCTTTTGTTTGTAAATCGATTTTAGAGTTTTCAATTTATTTTAAAGTTTTAAATTGTTTTTCCGGCGCAAAGGGCACTGAGGATGCGTTTAAAGTTTATGGGAAACTGATGGTTCCTAGAATTTTGGCAATTGCTGGAGGAATACACTTATCGCACTATTTTGGCTTACGAGCATAACAGAAGCTGTCCAAAGTGTGGTCTAACCCAATTTTAGTTCGTAAATTGAATTTTACACGATCCAATGCCAGCGGAGCGGGTATACGAAAATTTGCTCCTTCTGAGGTTTGTATATCCTGTAGAAAAATTTCTCTGGTGCTATGATTACAGTTTAGCGATATACATATTATAATAAAAGAGAAATAATTTATTAAAATATTAAAAAAAGATGTATGTAGGTAGGTATAACAAATTAAATTTTACACAAAAAAAAATTTTTTTTCTATAGGTTTCAAAAAGGACTCACTCAGAAAAGGAATAAAATTTGAAAATTTGATAGCTGGCTTAACTACGTTTTGTAGTTATAAATATCGATATTTTAATTAATATTTCGTAGTAAATTAAACTAATGTTAAGAGATAGTTCCACACTTGGTATATTTATCTAATATTAAAAAAAACAATTACTTATTTTGCTTTTACAGGGTAGAATTTATTTTAATTCTGCTTTATTTTTTCGCGCTCTCGTGAACGGCGGAATGGCATACTCTCAGCCGAATCGTTCGGCCAAATGTGCCACCCGAGGCCTGTGGAATCTTTTCAGCATAATATTTGTGTTTCATTTTATAACAAACAAATAATAATTTTTGGAACTACTCGTATTTATGTTATGTTTTTTTTTTTTTGTTATGTTGGGTGCTATTTGGGGGATGCTAAAAAAAAGCTTCTTGCTTATTTCAAAAGTATATTTATTCCATATTATTTAATGTTTTATTCACATAATATGAATCACTAAAAAGTAAATTGAAATACGTATATGAAATATTAGCCTGTTAGATCTCAATTCTTTCTCTGCATTTTATTTATATTTTAAAAATCTGATTCGTATATAATCCACCGGGAATAAAACGTAAAACTGGTAAAACCCTTCTGCAAGTAGGGAACGGAAATAAGTTAAGTAGGGCCTTGAACACTTTCCGAGAAAACTCCAAGCAAAGCAGGACCTTGAATACTTTCCCAGGGGGGAAAAAAAGGCATCACCCCTTCCTTGGAGCATAATTAGCATATTCCTTCGATTTTCTATGTCCCTCTAGATACAATTTGCAATGCAGAAGGCTGTTTAAGGATTTTTTTCGCCCCTCAGCTGTCTGTCAGCCCGTGTTTCCCTCTCGAATTTATCAAAGGGAGAAAATCGATTTGGGCCCTGTTATCATCCGGAACAATCAATCCTAATCCCATCAGTCCCGAAGTCAACTGGAGGCGGCTTTAATTGACGTCAAACTGGGTGGCATATTCTAATTGATATCTCACCCTCTGGATGAGCTCCCGAGGGAGCCGGCTTGCCTAAACATCACCCAATTTGTAGTTATGGAATTTTCTTGATAATTAAATTAATCTTAGACAAGGTCTCCCTCACCTCAGCTCATTGCTCTTACCCCACGAATTCGCTTAATCTCAGATAAGTCAACTTTATGTGATATAATTCGATATTTTCGTAAACTTTTGCATCTTCTCTTTCATATAGCACCCGTTCAGATTAGGCTAGGCGAGGAAGGGAACTTCCGCAAAAGTTCGTTCTGAACGGGCCCTTTATCTCAGCCGGATCCCAATGCGACGCGATAAGGCTCGAACAGGTAATGAAGATGTCGCTGCGGCGAAGACACGGGGCTTAGCGAGTTTATTAAATTTACGGAGATAGCGCGACCGTGTTAATTAATGTTTGCGCACAATAGCATGGAAAACTTTATGCTTCCTCGATAAATTCAAGAGGCATTAGATGCACCTTACCTTCGGATGTTTACTAATTGGCTGCTGATACTATTTGTCAGTTTCTGGTTACTATAAACATCCACATCTAATCCACGTAGAGCTCTCATTGAGACTTTAACCTTTATATTCAACTTGGACCTCATAACTGAACTTGATGTTGCTCCTATTGGGTTAAGGGTTTAAGTGCTCGGGGTTAACTCAGGTTTCTTTGAAAACAATAGAAACGCTGCAAAAGGGTTCCCGATTCAGACAAAAGGTCTTTAGCACTATTTTTATCACCTTCGTTGCATTAACAAATTGCACCCATTTTTTCTTGTGAGCGCGGCGGTTGAATTTCTGGTTTAATAGAAGTTAGGAGTATTTTATGATTCCGAAATGCTATTTTCCGTTCCGTTCATGTTCACAATTTTCATTTTATGAAGTACATATAATACATACCAGTATAATAATTTTGCACAAAAATTAAAGATTACGCTTAAAACTCTAGAGCTTATGGCATCGCTTTTTAAAAATTTAATCATTTTATTCGCATAAATTAAGTTTGAGGTCACGGATTTAAAAAAAAAAATAAACATAAAATTGTCAGTCGCTTATATTTCCCAAAATAATTTAATTTCTGACCCAAAAGAGTAGTGTACATTTATACAAAAGTGTTAATTAGTAAAAGAATCATCCAAATTGGCTCAGTAGGTAGTTTCCAAGATTACCCCTTACATATAAACAAACGGTCTCTTTTTATGTACAAGTATATATTTATTTAAATATCATAGTGGACTCAGCTTTAATACATAGTTTAAGAAAGGCTCAATAGTGGATAGAAATTTAGAAAAAAAAATTGGAAAAAGTCCCTTTAATCGAACTCTTTTGCTTGAACGGGTATCTTAAAGTCCCCGCGAGGCAAATTGAATTCCGAAACCACTTAGATACTCGTCTATCTGGGGCCCAATATTTGTGGTAAAAAATTTACTTTACCCCCTTAATCCGCGTTAAGCCCGCAACAAGAGTTTCTACTACTCGAGTCGATGATGAATTTCTCAAGGAAATTCCAACCCTTTCCTTTCATAATGTCACTCGGCAGTTGGTGCCTTGATAGGGACTTCGCCCCCATTCAACTGGGGCCCTGCTGAACCGCCCCGAGCACAATTCGTGGTATCACATTAAAAAGGAATTCCCATTAAATATTTATGAGAGTTCATTTTAATTTCAATTAGAATTCCGAGCAATTTTTGAGCTGAACGGTTGCTCGTCAGAGGACGGTTATTGGATGTCTGAGATGTCTGAAAGTGTCTGAGCTTGTTCGAGGATATTCAGAGATGTTCGGGGGTGGTGGACCGTACTTTGGGACCCGACCGCAGTGCGGGGGCGGACCATTTCACTCAGTTGACTGGGTGTTTCCAACAAAGCAAATTGTGACCCCCAGCTCGTCAACCCCCCCCCCCCCCCCCCCCACCCGAATGTGGGTGGAATTGGGATTTGGCCTCATATACCGAACGAAACGTATCATGATTTTTTGATGGAAGCATGCGGGCAAGTCCTTGCTGGGGGATTTACTTCGTCGCTTTTTGTCTTTTCTGCGAAATTTATGGGGGGTCGCTGCTTGGATTTACTCCATTTTTATTAAAATCGAAGGATTTTCAGAATAAGGGATTTCTTCTGTTTTCCGCTTTCGAGCCGGCACAATGCGGCGGTGTATCGGCAGCAGAGCGCAAGGAAGCTCCGGAAAAGACTCAGATCCTTAAAAGATTTAAGCCGATAAATTTTCATCCGACCGGGTGGTGAGGGCGGCGCGGATGTCGGGGGTTGGGCATTAGTAAAATTACATCTACACGACAGGGACTAATGGGTCTTATGGATAAAAACTTTTCTCTGTACACCCAGCAAGGTACCTATGTTCCTTGAACTAAAGATCCTTTCAAGTAACCTTTTTTTTTGAAGAAGCAAAAAAAAGAACTTTCCTTTTCGGGGGTTTTAAGTTAACAGCAGCACTTTTTTAATATCTAATGAATGAAACGAGCAACTTTTGGGATGTCCTTTCAAGTCTTATCCCTCTGAACTTTGGCCGAAAGTCCAAGCGGATGCAGCATACACTAAAAAAATATATAAAAAAAAAAGAATACTTAAACTTTGTGCAAGATGCAGTGTTGGACAGAAAAGTTTTCGGTGCCTTTCCGGAATAGATATGTTTCTTGGGCAAGTTTTGGGTAAGATATCAGAAGACTGTTAGTAAATGTTTTATCCTGGATGTTCCATGAATTGAAATATAATTTTTTTTTAAGTTTCTTCAATCTTCCTGGTGACGACAGTTCACACTTTTTTAATTTTATAAAGTTTTAAGAGGAAAGTTAAAAACCTTTTGAGGGTTTTTACAAGACATGGTCAAGATTTAATGGGAGAAGATATTAAATTAATGCTTTCCAAAAAAATTTTCTTGGTATGAGTTTTATTTTGCTGAAAAGGAATATTAAAAGATTCTTCAAATATCTGAGCTAAAAATCCTCTTAAAATATTTGTAAAAATTTGCTCCGAAGAAAAATGCGTAACTTTTTTAAGGTACATAAAAGATACTCTTTCTTTCCAATTGGTTCGTTACCTAAGAAAGTATATGTTTATACGTATAAAAATTGATGTTAAAACAATTTCTGTTTTCCCAATAGTGAGATCAAAAGCTAAAGAAAATTATTGGTTTGGCTCGCTATTCACACAAAAGTTAGTGACTTTCATAACAAGAATAAACTTTTCTTTCTATTTTTAATCAAGTCTGTTTTAAAAAACACTTTGATTGGTATGCATATACAAAGTGTATATAAGGTAAAATGTTAGAATCAGTTACATCATACCTACCTAACCTAATCCTTTTAATTCACACATTTTATGCGTAATAAAATAACTAAAATCTTTTTTTAAATTGCTATTAATTCTTTAAGATAACTATTAAAAAAGTAAGTCTCAAGAGTTTTGAATGTATGTATGTAGTGTTACATTTTTTGGTACAATTTTAGCTCGTTATTTCGCTGTATAAAGAAATATTCACCATGCAGGCGTTGATAATCTGCAAAAGTATCCTGCTTATCCCCTCATCCCTCATGAGGTTTGTGTATATCTTTTCAGCCCTAGAAAGAACTGTAGCCTGGGTAAAGTCCGTCAATTTTTCCTGAAATTTCGAAAATCTTTTTCACCTGTACACGTTGAGGAAAAACTCCCCGGGATTGGGAGAGGAGCATATCCATTCCTGGTTACGGTTACAAGTTTAAGCCAGGTCTGGGGGTTCGCTGACTCGCTCCACGCGGACAAATCCCTAATGCGAGGCATAAATTTTCATAAAGCAGCAGCAGCAGCAGCACTGTAGCAGACTAATTACATCCGAAATTAATAGGTGAAACTTGAAGCGTTTAGACCTGAATTACAGTCGCATTACTTCAAACGCAATCAAAAGTTTTCCACTAAAGCAGCGGAGTTTATGGCAGCCAGGGGGGTTATTAATCACGCGCCCCGGCCGCTTCGCGTCTGGCTTGAAAAAGGCCTGAAATTTTGCTCCTGTCGCTGTGTCACGCGAATCCCTGTCGCGCCATCTATGTAAATATCTATCACATGTATTTATCTATTCTATAGCATCTACGCGTCTAGCGTCCAAAGTCTAGTCTGTCTAGTCTAAATAGGCAATATTTAGTCTATCGTCTGATTTGAATGAAGGAAATTTTTCCGCGAATCCTTGAAACATTTTGAAATTTCAATTAATACCTCCATTTGGTTGGAGTTGGGGAATGGTATTGGATTCTTGAATAATGCAAAGACCACTTCTCCCACTGCCGGGTTTTTCGCCGTCATAACTGACGGTCGAGCGCTTTTAGCCATCTGATGGCTGCTCTGCTGCTTTATGTCTCGGTTTACAGCCTCGAAGGGTTCGTTCAGGGGTTCAGACAAGGATCCTCGGACACCAAGGATAAACATTCAAGAGTCAAATACCCCGAAGTATGCTAATTTTGGCCCTTGCGATAGCGGAGGAGTAGACAGCGGACGGTGGACGAGGAACGCAATCCTTCGGTTTATTGCTGCGGCGCGGCGGTAGCGTGAAATTCGCACCCGCGCTAGTTTGTCGTCCTCATTAAAAATTGAAGGACGAGGACGAAAATTTGCGTTTTACATTGGCAAAAAGTTATTCTCGTCCTCGAAAGCCCCAACTCGCTTTGGGTTATTTATTAAAAATGAGTTCCTACCCTGCCTATCCTAACCTAAACCCACCATCTCATACCCCTGCAATCATTCCGTATGCTGTTCTGGAAATGGCTGGGGTATTAATAAGAAGCGAATTAGTCCTTTGAACCATTAAAGGAGTGGAAATGCACGTTCCGGCCGAGTACTGCACCCTGTGGTACCGTTTCGTCGACGTTAAGTGGGCGCCCGGCTTATTTAATAACCACGAGTTGGGACCTAATTCAATTCCAGGCCGTGATGCATGTACCTCTGGTTTCCCGGGGACCCGAACAAGGACGCTCCTCACCTGGATCTAGGTTCATTGGTCTATCGTCCAGGTGGCGGAGACACCAGATGGCGTGTGTGTGCTGTATGTGCCTAGTTTTTAACAATGGCAAAGTTTTGATGTCTCTCTGCCTCCTTTGTCCCGGGTCCCAGGCTCAACGGAGCCGTAAATGGCCCGATTAGGAGGCGCGCCCGTAAGTAACTCAATTTCGAGGATTCCTCTCCGGGCGCATTAGGGAAAGGGCGCGTTTTACACACGGATCCTCTTCCAGAGTTTCCCGCCCGTTCTAATGGAACATGTTAATTCGTGCGATTATTACACTAAGAGGATACATAGACACCCTCCCCCGCCCCCGCATTTATACCGAGGACTTGGCATGACAGCAGGCAATCCCGCGCAATCCTACAGGCAACTTTCGCCAGTTACACGACCCGCAATAGTTGTTAGATGCGAGTTAATTCTGAGGTCATTATGTGATATGTCCTCTTTTCCCCCTTCTGCGGTGCACCGACGGTCCCTGGGGTTACAGGTAAATAAATTATCCCTAGTTCCAGGATAGTCGTGTCGATTAAGGTGATTTATGCTGGTTAAGTGCTCCTGGTCACACACCACTTTCAAGATTATTGCCCTACCAAAATTATTGCGGTGTCATCCTATGAATATCCGCATGGCGTTCGCAAAATTTTCGGTAATTAATTGGTGCTTTCCTGCAAGGTGGGCTAAAGTGGATCTATAAATTCCGCAGAGCACGAAATTGGTTGTAGTCAAGCGAGGGGCATTTTCGGTTTGTATTTAAATTGCTCGGAATTCAACCAGGGGAGAGTTTCAGATAGAGGGCACTTTCGCCATAAAGGTTCCGAGAGAATTTAGGTATAAAATACGTTAAACCCTAGATTCTATACTTCTTTATACATAAATTCATGTTGAATAAGAAAATGCTTTTTGAAATTTTAAGTTTTTTAAAAATTAAGTAATTTGTTACTTTACTCTGATTAGAGTAATACTCCCTTAACAGATGTATTGGAAGCTTTTTAAACCTTTTGTTGTAATTATTAAACAATTTTTCTTTTCTTAATCTTTATATGTTGCCCATTTTTAGCTGCGGCAAATGAAAAAATCTGCAGAAAAAGTTGGTTTCAAAGATGCTCTCTTTATTTTTATTATATACAATTTTCACTTTTTATTCTAATAACTTTAAACGTGTTTTTCTTTTATTTTGTATATAGATTGTTTTTGTTATTGCTATTATTAGTATACCTATGTAATTTAATAATTTTTATATTTTGTGCTACGTTTTTATATCTATAGTGTGTTACGTAACAAAATTGTATGCATTATGTGAGTAGTGTGGGATAAATATATCTAAAAAGTCATTCATTCGTTCAGTGATAATAATAGCAACAAATATTTACCAACTCTAAGTCTTCATGTTTCACCCTTGTTCGAATTATATTTTCGCGATACGTCACGTACTTTGTAGGTCCTTAAAATAAAAGGATACCTCACGTTCCCAACCCTAAGAAGCCATACCCATCCACTTTTCACCTTATAAAATTCTACGTGTTCATGTGGACGACAATCCCCAACGTCTTATCCAGACGTTGATGTAAATCAAAATTTATCTCAACACCCAGGGCGTGACTCTAATCCCATCGTAGTTGAAACCCTAAGACCATGACAAAGACCCTGTGAATGCTATCGCATTCTGGATGCCACAAACAGCGCTACACCTTAAGACGTCGACGACAGACGTTAACCCCCGTCCCCCTTTAGTTTAGTTTTTTTTTTTTTGCTGTATGCTAGTCTGAGGGGATCTAGTAAAACTAGTCCAAAATCAATCCATAGCAAGTGTATCCGTGCATCCCCCTAGAAAGGTCGTCGAAGTCGTCTTGAAAATTAAATCCAGATTTTGGCCAGGACGTCTCTTTGAGAGCCTCTATGACTATGGCATAAGTATGGGAGTCCTCACCCCGCCCATCCGCTTATTAGCACTTACCATATAAACAACAATTTGCCAGGAGTCCTCGAATGGGCCGGCGGTAGCCCGGGGACTAAGAAAACTATCGCACCATAACCATAAGGCTTAAGCAGATCTCATGCTGCAATAAAGCGAATTATACCTACCGACTGGATGTCTTCTAATCCAATAAAAGAGTCGAGTGAAATTGGGAAACTTCACAGTCGGGCGGCGAGGGGAAAGGGGCCCTCGAGGGCCTTGATAACAGCCCCCGCCGCGCGCCGGTTGGGGCAGGGTTTAGATCTTGACAACAGTTACAAGGATATAATGGAAACTGGGCCAAGAATCAAATATTAGAGGAGGATAAAGGTCAGGCTCAGCACTGCAAATCTCGGGAAATTTATCTGGCTGCTTCAGAATAGGAGCTAATGAACAGCCGAGGAGAGTAAACTTTTCCAATTTAGCAGCATTAATTGGCCTTAAATTCTGGAGGGAAAAAAAAGTATGCGTCTCGGGTGGTTCTACTATATGTATATGTATATCTACGCCCTCTGGGGGATGTGCGTCAAACTTTGTGTATTCCATCTCAAAAAGATAGAAATAGCATTTCTCGGATTTACTCGGCTCGGACGTCGGGGCACTCAGATATAGGAGCAACCTCTGGGAAAGATCTGACCGGTGGCATCCGGATTCATGAATACGAGAGATGCCAAGGAGATGGGATTAGGATCGTCTGGCCTGGTTATGTTCCCGAAAACTGGCCGGGAACATGCCAAGTCGACTGGGTGCAATGAATTCGAATTGCCAACGATAGCAGCCGTTTAATTAAATTTTATGAAATACTATAATTAATAGCACCTACCTGAAGTGCATTCGGCCACATGCAGTTGTCCGGGGAGGTCACTTCATTTCCATTTGGGATCCGCTGGCCAGTGCTGTTCCCCACAGTCCCGGCTGGACTTCCCTGACCAGGAAGAGTGCTGTTCGGATCTGAACGGCTGCTCCCGTTCGAATTTGATTGGCTTTCGGTCGACGGACAGAGCTCCTCGATTGTTATGCCATCTGGGGAGAGAAATTGCAGACGCGTCTTAAATTTGAATTTTCTTATACTATACTACATGAATTTGTTTCAAAAAGAGCCCAAAATCCTAAATTACCAAATTTCAAGGGCCGCAACTTTAGAATTGTTTTAATTTATGTAGATAAAATTTTGTAAATATGTTTTTTACATTTTAAAATGAAATTCTCCTAAAGGATTTTGGAGAAATAAAATGGGAAAAGCAGTGTACCGGTCAATATTGTGGGCTAAATTTTTTTTAAATGCAAAATTCGACAAAATATAATTTTTCAATAATAATATTAATGTTAATTTTTACTTGTCGCAATAAAGAATTTTTTCGTGTTGAAAATTTAGAAACGCTGCATTTTGGCAATGTGCACATGCTATATCTATAATCTTAAAAATCGTATATAAAGATAAGCTTATAAAATGTAACCTTTTTTCCAGTATTTAATATTCTTTTAAGAGATAAGTTAATGTATCTTTCTCTTGCTTTAATAGACACAAAAAAATAAATAAAATAAATTTCCATGAGCTATTCATCTGAGAAGAAAATCGATTTCTTACAAATATATTTCTTCTGGAGTTATAGGCCTAAATAGACTAAACAAATGGAAAAAGAAGATTTAGTAAAAGCCTTCTACTTTAACCATTTTAGTGTGTGGCCTTGGAGAGAGTAGAAAAAGCGAAAAGCCAAAATAAGGACATGAAATGGAAGTAAAAGAAGACGCCTTTTCTGGCGCTCCCCTTTCACATCCCCAGCGGCTTATGCGTGTAATGATTTGCGTTAAAAAATTCATGTCGCCTCGGGCGACATTCCATTAGCAAATAAGCACCGTGCAACACGCAATAAATTAAAAAGAAATCTCCCCAGCTTTTTGGCTTATCCCCCGCTGTTGCGGAAGAGAACCATATGCGATTACTTATTCTTTTTGATTGCCCCCGCCCGGGGTCCTCAACTGCTCCCACCTTAATCGAATTGGCTTTTATATGGCCGTGAGGAGTGTCTTCTATTTTGCGTAATGTCTGCCGAGGTCGTGAGGTAAACTCTGCTTTCAAGCAAGGAAATTGAACCCGCAGAGGGCCCTCCTACTGTGGAAAGATTTGGGTAAGTGTTCAGCTCAGAAGTCATACGCCTACTTACTCACTTAGAAAAAATATAGGGTGGTTACATTATTGTGAATTGGCATTGCTCTTATGAAGATGAATCAAAATCGATGGCACCATCCCTTTACCATAATACAAAAATCCGACCCTGAATTTTCTCGTAAGACAGTTATTCGTATAAATTGATATTAGAAGGGCCCAAAATAGCAAGTATAAGCCACGCCCTGTTAAGTATTCTTCAAGCTTCTTTATTTTGGATAAACAAATTTTCTATTAAGACTAATTACAAATTCTCGAAATAGAATAATTAAGGGTTGGAACTTTATGGATCCGATTTGTGAATTTTTACTGGCTTATAAATTAAAGATATCTAATAATTTGTTTCTAAGAAATACAAAAATACATTATATTTTAGGGCATTTCATAATTTGGACTATAGTATAGTATACCATACTCTATTAAAATTCAACTAACGCCAAAATCCTATAAGGAGTTTACTCTAAACGTATTTATCCATTAAATATCATTCTTTAAGATGAAAAATCCAAATTTTTAGTTTTTCGTCACATTTTAGGAAATCTAAACTTTTTTTCAGCATAAATTGAATTTTAGGTCTCCTAATGGATTTTGGTGAAACTCTATAGGAATGTTCGTTTCTGATGGCTGAAGGAATGGGATAATATTTTGGTTAAAATAAGTGGTAAAACACTAAATTTAAAATGTTTTCAATGGATTTGAGAAAAAAATACTAAGTACAGGAGTGCTGAAAATAAGAAAGATTTTGCTTTGTTTCGATTTGTCATTTTACATACATACGCATATGTATAAAACAAATGCGTGCTCGTCTCCTCATCGTCGATAAGTCAAATATCTCGATAAGTACAAGTGAACAACAAATTTTTTTAAAATATATTTGTCACTGTTGACTTTAAATTAACTCTCCTATAAAATATGTACATATTATCGAAATCCGTGAGGAGACCTCAAACTCAATCTGTTCCCCTTTTTTACTATATCCACGTGACTATTTTGCTGTAGTAATGTTTTTCCAAATGTCTAGTAGCTTTTCTCTAAGGCCATTCTACAAAACAGAGATAAAGGATTATAATGAAATTTTCTTGGAATCAATAAAAAGCTTCCTTGTCGAAGAGGCTCAGACTAAAACCTCACGGTTTTTGCTAGCCGTTGTCCTAATAAAAATAGCTGCGTGCCTCGAATAAATTATGTCCATTAAAAATCGCCTCAATTCACAATCTCCCGGGGGGCGCGAAGGATAAAACTTTGTCGAAAGCTGGAAAATGCTTCGATTATTTAAATTTGAGATTTTCCTTCAAAAAACGGTTGCTATGTGGTGTTCGAGTACCCATTTAAGTGCTATTCAACTTAATTGGTCCTCTGATACATGCACACAATTCGTTGAACTGGAAGCATCTATTTAAGTGGAAAGGGGTGAAGTATAAAAAAAAAATTATATCTACCGAGCTCCACCTTAGCTTCGTCATCCATCTTCATAATACCACCCAGGGCGCATGAAAAACATGAAAAAGTATTCCAAAGCCTTTAATTTGGCAAATTTCGTGAATAATTTTAAACATTCGCATTTAAATGAGGGCCCTCAAGGGGTTCCCAGGGCATGAAAGAAGGCTGGCGTTATGGGTGGCGGCTGCCAAGGAGCAAGAAAGGGCACAGCGCCCTAGGAGGGGGCTAAAGGGGCTGGAGTGGCAGTTTGATGTGTGCAGGCATTCAGGCATGCTGGCAAACCCTTCCTGCCTCCCTGCCTTCCCGGAGGGACTGATTTAAGGGAGAGATTCCTGAAAATTTTCCGGGAAAAGCCCTTTAAGCGCACCTACTTTTTAAGATGTCTCAAGATGTGTCGTCAGACACGTATTTCATTTGCGTAAGTGGGGCGACCTTGCCGCGGGACTCTTTAATTTCAATAGCGGTAAACGTACCCCCACCATTTTGTAACGTAATTATTCTATGCGCCACTGAACTGGAAATGGACGACGATTTTTTCAGGAAGCAAGGCGTGAAAATTATAATTAACATTTAGTGTAATCGATTTGGCATTTTTATATATACATATTGTTACGTATGGTAATATAAATAAATAAGCAACATATTTTCCTCGTGAACCCTTATCAACGTTAGTTTAAGGCTATAAACTATTTAATTTTGTTTTACGGATCTAAAAGTAATTAATATGATGACTAAAATTTCTCAGTTTAATGGGACTCTCATGAAACTTGCAATATTTAGTGATTCTTTCTTAAAATTCGGTGAACAAGAAGGACATGTTTTTCTCTACAGATTTGATTTCGAATTTGATTTAAAAAAGGTTTAATAGAAAATTAAGGTACTTTTAGAATTACATTCCAGAGAAAGGTTAAGCTTGGAGAGTCGTTTAAATTAAATATTTAAATTGAATAATATTAAGGTACACAGCAACTTTTTTTCAATAATATGAGAGGTCCTAGGTTTTTTCATTTTAAAAGCTAGTTCAAATTTTTTTACTGGAAAAGTTCAACATACTCGTATACTTAATGATATTTATGCGAGTTATTTAACTAATATCCATTTAATTGATTTTGAATCGAAAACCAGATAGTTAGTAGTATTAAAATTCGTTGCATCAGATGAAACTGAGAAGCAATCTGTTATTAATTGAATGGAATTAAATGTTTGCAAAAAACAGTTATAAATATTCACATGAAATTCAGAAAGCATGAAAAAATGCATTTTGTCGAATTTTTATTGAGACTTTCAGTTTTTGTCTAACAACTACGCTACTGCATAATAATCGTAAAAGAATCTATTGAAAATTTTATAAAACTTTACATTATTAAATCATCGCGGCTTTAATGAAAATATCACATTAAAAAGTTGCGTCGCGAAGGGCTTTAGCGTGTATGATTTTTACCATATTTTCTAATTAGATTTTTAATTGGCATAGTTGATATAAAGTTAAAAACTATACTAAAATCCTTTAACACATACACACATCCCTATAATGTGTATTCGTATAATATCATTCTATTATTTTCAATTACAAAACTAGTTTATTTAGGTTCAATACAATTTGGTAGTTTTTAATTGGGTTTCGATTTAACATTACTGAGTTTTGTTTTTTGCAAAATTCTAATATATTATCACAAAGAATCGTGCATTCGACCGAAAATGAAGTTAATTATATTTAATTCATAATAGAATAATATGGTGAAATATTTGAATAGAGATTTTTATAATAAACTGGAATAATTTTTATTGTGTATATATTTTAAAAATGTTGTAAAATGCTCTTTTAATTTCATATACAAAATTATAAAATTCTATTCTTCCTATTTAGTAAAATAGAGTTTTGCAAATATGCGGATTTAATTTAACATTAATTGTAGGAATTAAACAAATAAACATCGGATTTTTTGTCGCATTTTTCAAAATAATATAGGTTAACCTCAGGATACAAAGTGCTTATCAAGTCTGACCGATTCTAATTTTGGGGGTTGTAATTCGGTATAGTGCTTTTAGGGCAGTTTGTGACTGAGAGTAGGGTGGAATGGAAACAAAAATGGATACATTTACTAGGGCCACTTTGCGTGTGGCCGGAACTTGTTGATTGTGGCTTTGGGTTTGGTCGGTGACGCAATTAATCCTTACCTTTGCCATCGGCCCGTCCGTACTGCGCCACTTCGATGGAAATACTTGTCCCACGTGGGCACGAGAGCGAAACGTGGTCCGTGTCGCAGGCCGCTTTTTGATATGTTCTGAGAGTTGCTGACAATAAAGCTGATGAGTTCGCAGTACGTGTCGGCGAATTGAGGGGGCGTGGGAGGGGGTGGTGCAGGAAGGGCCCCAAAGGGCGGCACAAGGGTCGTACATTTCGAGCACAAATCCAGCAGGAATCGGGCATAATCATGACATTGTATTTCGCGCGAGATACAAAAAAGGACATGGGAAATAAATTGGGAAAAAGGGAAGTAGTGATGAGGTCATGTGACGCATTTCATTCGCGATCCAGAAGTCGGGTCAGATTTCCAGGAGACATCATTTTCCGGGTGCAGATCCGTGTGCACGCCCAAATGAGGAAGATACATTTAATCAGTGACGACAAAGGGAGTTCCCATACGTCGGGAGTTGAGTCAAAGCATCCAGGCGGAATCGCATTTTTCCCGAATGAAGTCCCGGTGATAAGGCGTGTTGTGAAGAACGTATCATCGGTGCGACGGGGGCGGGCAAGGTAACATGAAAAGAGAGAAAAGAAAAAGTATTTTTTGTTAGCAATCTCCATTTTCAGCTGAAAACTTGTAAAATTCATGTCAAAGGGGTAAAATTGTATAAATGAATGAGAAAATGCCACAGATTCGGCTCCAAGGCGACGATTGCCCGGGAGCACTATGCTCCCAGTGTGTGGTTTCTGGGAGCCCCATTTCGCGCTTTCCCCTCCTCCGTGGACCCTGCGCCACTTCCGTTTATTTGATTTGGCCCTGAGGGCAAGGGAAACATTTTTATTGCGCTGTGACTCCCAATAATTTACATTTCTCGGGATAATACGACAGGAAATTAGAGTCGGCGAAGCATTCACTGGGGCTGGTGGTATGGCTTCTCTGTGCGTGTGGCTGTGCAAACCACACGAGCTCTTCCTTGGGCTCCCCTGATAAATTAAATTGCGTCTGTGATTCGGAGGGAAAAAAGGGGACTCTTGGGTCTGATTGTGTTCTATAAACGAATAAATAAGTCATTTCTTGAGTGAGGTCTGGTCAATAATTTTCTGGATACTTAAGGGACAAGCAAATTTTATGGAGATTTTTTTCCATCCAGAAATTGTTGTCTTATAGATAATCCAATTAGTAATTTCGGAGTTCAAGAATTTTTTATTTTAATAGTCGAATAGGAGCTTGTAATGCAGCTCAAATAAAAGTTTGAACCTTTTGCTATTATATTGAAAGATTTCATATTTTCCGAAATACTCTATGAATTTAACTTTTCTCTGTTAACCAAATACTTCATACAATTGATAGTGAATGAAAATCCCAAGTAGTGCATACTTATGAAAAACTAATTTCTTGATATGGTGGTACTTCATATATTTAGTTAAGGATTAGGCCTTCATTTAAACTATGTTATAAGCATTTTTTTCGTACCGTTATTTTTTTTTTATCGATTTTCAAATATGCGCAAAATACGATTTGTTTTAGTTTTCATCGTATTTTTCTCAAAAATGTGACGTGATAGAAATCAATGAAGTGATTAGTTAGCATTAAACAAATCAAAAATATTCATTTTATACAAGGTATCAAAAAAAGGTGATTTTTGTAAACTGAATTTTGTTCCTGTTTCCCAAAATACAAAATTTTAAAATTTTACTTACTTAGATATATACAGAGTTTTGGCTTAAGTAGAATTAACGTTTTCTGTATAACGTTTTCCTTGATAAAAAATATTTTAAAGTCTTAACATCCATTTGATCAAATATTTTAATTATATATGATTCTATATCTTTTTTGGGGTTTAAATTTTCAAATTTTTAAAATTAACGAAATACCCTGTATGTACAAATAATAATATATAAATAACATATACACAATCTCCTTTTGTTTTGACTTCAGATATTAGGACTAAAATTGTAAAAATTCACAATTGTTTTAAGTTGTGTATAATTTTAAATTGTTCGCAAAAAAGAATTAAAAGTATTAAGAATTTTCCATCTATATGCGTTATACTAAATTGTGAAATAAATAATATAATCAATTTAATTTTGCCAAAACCTTGCAAATATATTTTAGTTTATCGATTAATTATTAATAAATAAATTCAATTCGCCAAATTATGTACATCATATATGCGCTTTTGATATGGAGAACAATGTCTATACGGATTGATCTTGTGTTGCCAATGGTTTCCGGACTTTGATAAATTTCCAATATTTATTCTATTGAATTTGAAATGGAGCACAAAGAACCGTAATTGATTTTATTTTTAATTAGGAACAAAAAAATAATTAAAATCAGAAATCTCTTTAATTTGCGGTTATTATACGCAATAGATTAAAGCCATTTGAGATACAAGCGGCTAAATAAAATTCAAAACTAATAGTTGGTACCTACATACATGTATCTACATATTTTATAAATCCATGCAATATTGTTTTAAATTAAAAATCCTTCCTTGATTTTTAATTTTTGCTGATATAATTAATAATGCTTCTAAATGGAATTAAAATCGCTTTTGCTCGTACCCAAAAATTATTTAATAAAAAGTAATGAGTATTGCAGAGAGCTCTCCACTCCACCCAGAGGTTACCTTAGTTCAGCCATTCGAGGGCGACGTAATGAAATTCATGGCATACCGGATAACTCTTTAAATTTATCGACCACAATACCCAGCGGAATTGATGGTAAATTAAAATTTATTTCACCTTGCCCCCTTACAAGTAATTAAACCCACAAAAATATCTCTGGCGAGAAGGTAAATTCTGCACAAAATAAAATCATACCTCGCTATTTTCTTCTGTAAGTGGGGGGTTGTGGGTGAGAAAATTAAACTTTTTTTTTATGAAAACATATAATAAAATAAAATATTTTTCCCTAAAAAAACCCCTGATTGGCCACACACCTGTGCACTTAAGCGGGATGCTCACAGCATCCCCAATAAATCTAAATTTTCTATTTGAAAGGGGAGAAAGTGTGAAATGGAGCACATGCTGGGATTATTGAATCGACTCCGGCCAAAACACGGTCGCTAAAATTCTCTCCGAAAAAAAGAAAAAAAAATTCGGAATTCGGAGAAAATATCGGAAAAGGGTTTCCAGCTGGTAGATTCATGGAGCCTACAGGGGCTGAATGGTGTCAGAGGAATATTTATGGGATCTGCGGGCTGTCATTAACGCGCTCGCCCTATAAATATCTAAAAAGGGCCCGGCTAGCTAATTCTAGAGCTCGAGACTTCAAAGGGTGTGTGGGGCTCCCCACGAGACGGTAATTATTAAAAAGCAAACCCCCGTGTCGCTGCGTGAATGAATTCTAATTTTAGCCGTGTGTGGGGGGCACTTTTCCGAGTCACTACGCCGCCACAAGCGCGATTTCTCCCCTCCCTTTGCACCACCCGCACCGACAATGGCTGCAGTGGCCGCGCAACCCTTTCATATCCATTTTCCCGGGAAAAATGGTGTAAGGGATTTTCCACGTTATTGGTTCCAATTGAAAGTCAATCAAAAAAAACTTTTCTAAATGCGGCTTATATTTGCAGGAGTTCACGCTCTAGGGCGAGGGCTGGCTGCGGGGGCGGTCTAATAGGGCTCAGCAGGTGCCAGTTGTCAGGCTCGATGCGATTCGCCCGCTGTTCCTTTTTCCCGTATCCAAGAGTAATACAAAAGACAGGCGAATTTCAAGGACGAATGGAATGCTGCGATTTATGTGTTTTCCCTCCCCCGCAACATGGAATTTCTCGAGACTTTTTGTATGACAGTTGTGACTTACTGAGGCTTATCGGCGTCCATCCGTGCCGTTTCAGGGGGGAGGCGGGGCCCAATCGGTCTGGCATGTTACTGCCGAACCTTTCTGGGAATAGGGTTCAAACTTGCGACAGGATTGTTGCCTTAAAATTCCCCAATTACCTTTCGGACATTCTTTTTAGTGGGGTTAGGAATTTCTGGATATTTGCACAAAATTGGCTCCACAACCAGACTTTGGGACGTGTGTGCTTTATCCTTGATATGTTTTCCTTTTC
This sequence comes from Machimus atricapillus, assembly GCA_933228815.1. Classification (NCBI taxonomy): domain Eukaryota; kingdom Metazoa; phylum Arthropoda; class Insecta; order Diptera; family Asilidae; genus Machimus; species Machimus atricapillus. The sequence goes on from OW121785.1 coordinate 15,214,435, forward strand.
GCCCAATTCTTTTTTTTTCTGGATCATTTCAATGCAAAAATATTCGACAGATAAATAGATGTAGCCGTATTGCCTGCCTGACGGTAAATTTGGTGTATTGGACCTTGAAATTATTCAAAGGGAAAATATATTTCTAGTCAAACAGCGAGGAAGTATACATGAAAAAACAAATTATACCCAACTCCAAGAAAATTGTCCGAGGTGCATTCCATCTCAACGTAAAAAACCTTCGACATCAAGGCCTAGAATTGCTGAGGCTTTTCTTGGTCTGCCGAATAATTTTGGTATTCAATAGAAATTCAAAACAACACCAGAAGCAAGAAGATAAGCCTTCAAACGAGAGCCCCAACCATTATATCGCTAATTTATGAAAAAATTAAAAATAAGGTATAAAATTACGAAACATAAACAAGACTTAGATCCAAAATACCTAAATACATACTTTAGACCTTAAATTTAAAACTTTCTAGCAAGTGTTGTTTAAAATTACATAATTAGAATAGCATAAGATAAGAAATCATGAGGATTTTACATACATATGTTTCCTTACCACCAAGAAATTATGTAATATCATAGAATAATAAAGCTTACGGAAGCGTAAGCTTTATTATTCTATGGTAATATAAACATTCGATTCATTTAATTTTTAAGATATGGAGAAAACAAAAATGTAAAATAGTATAGAACTCTTAAATTGAAATATTTATTGCGTAGAATGTATACAAGTTATGATATTTCTTTTTTTTAATGTTTTCCTTTTTTTCTAACTTATCGTTTAATAAATCATCAATAATGTAAAGAAAAAAAAAAGAAAATTAATATACAATGCAATAAAAATTAACTTCATACTTAATGTTTTTACAATAAATCAAATTATCATATATTTTATAGAAGTAAACATAACAATTTTTTTCTAATAACTATAAAATCTTATTTTATGACAAAGTAATTTTCTACTAATTTCAATAATATTTGGGTAGGAAACTGATTACCTTTTGTCGGTCCCTTAAACTTTTGAAATAATAACATGATTTTGAATTCAGATATTTTAGTACAGTATTTAATATGTAAGAATTCGAAAAGTTTATCAACTTTTATTATGCGGAAGTTACGCATCTGGTTCTTGCTTAAAGTTATCTTCAAAGTTTCTTTGAAGGAGTATTTCTTGAGTATATCTTGGGTAAAATAAACTTGGTTTGAAATATCAACAGAACATTTTCAACACATTAAATTCGGTTGGGATTCATTGAAATCGATACCATCAGGATGATAATCAGATGCAAACACTGTCCCTCCGAGGCAGCGGAGGATTTCAGGAAACGGGAGAGGGCTCGTGAGGAATTGTTCAGTATTTCCTAAGTGACAAGTTTTGCCATATCATCGGTACTTCGCAAACAAAGCGGTGGTGATAAATTTTGCATGAAACGTGAAACTAATTTCAACAGTTTCGCCCGGCTCTCTTCACATCGCTTCGCCTCCCCCTGGGGAATTTGCAGAGATTTATCAAAATTTGCACATCAAACATCGTTTACACATGAAAGCAAACGCAGCACAGCAGCACGATGGCAAAACTCTTAAACTTCATTTAAATTGTGCGACAGCTTCGGAATTAATTTGTCCCTCTTATTAAAAGCCCATTTGTAAGCTGCCACCGCAGCACCTTGTGTCTGACTTTAGCAAGCCTGCATCTCTTTAAGGGGCCCCAAACCCCCCAAACCTCCCAAACCCTTTAGAACCCCTCTGGGCTCGTAGGCTATTCAGCCCTTTGTCGTCGTAGTCGTCATCGTCGACAGAGGCTTACACATGTTGCCAAAGTGTTGTGGCGCAGGATAACGCTCCTGAGCCACTTCATGATACCACCCTCGGCTCGTTTTCTGAATCGACCACTGTCGTACTATTTTATTGTACGACACGACCATAGTCGGAAGAGGTTTTGTAGAGAATGGGAGCCCGATTTTCTTGGTGCACCGCAATACCTCATCTCTTACCCCAGTGGTGCGGTGGGCCAATACCGTAAATATGCATAAATTACATAGTCGAAGTATTCCTGAATTTTGAGTGCCCCCGAAGCACTCTCTTCAGTTTCGCCGCCACTGTCTTGGTATGGTAGTACCAGTAGTACTTAAGAATTTCAACTTCCTCAACAGTGTTGTAAAAAGTTGTGCCTCTTTTTTTTTATTTTACTTGAGCCCCTATTGGACTAAAGTTGTCTGTTTGAGCCCTTTGGAGCCCAAAGGTGTTTCCCAGGTATAGGGCACCGGGCCACCAGGAACCCCAGTCTAGAGCAGTAGCGCCAACGACACTATTACCCTAAAGTTTGGGCGCAAGATTGTAATGTTGACGATGGTGGATCGTTAAATTTGCATTTTTTGTGGTACTTTATCGCCCGTAGGGTTCGTGGGTGGATTTTATGCGTGTTCCAGTGTTTGAGGCGGAAATCGGGGGAAAGGGAAGGGGCCTGGCCCTGCACTGGGTCGTTCCACCAGGTCGTCGTCGTCGTCTGCCCTGCAGATGGGCTGCGTATACCCAGATGTTTCGGCTCTGTGCCGCAGTCGGATATTTCGATTTTATTGCAGGACATTCCGGGAATACGAACAAGTGGCGTACTACGAGCAGCTAGGCAGCTCCCTGCGATTCCCTGCCAAGCCGTTTCGGGAAGTATTTTTCAACTCGCTAAAGGGCTACGAACTTTTCGTACCTGTTTTGTTCCACGTCTGTTGCCACTGTTGCCGTGTACTCTGTTGCTCGGCGAACCGCTTAAAGGTGCACCCCCATTAAGAACTACCGGGTGGAAAAAGTTCATATGTACGGGGGAGGAAATTGAATTTTGCGAAAAGCTTCCAGGAAATTTGCTTTTTGATTAAAACAACAATTGTAGGACTAACCTTGAGCGGGAGTGGTGGGCATGGAGCCCATCCCGGACTTCAGCCTAACTATCCGTAGAAATTGGATAGTTCAAAAGAAGCTCAAATTTCGTTATCGTGCCGGAGCTAGCCTCCAAAGGCCCTTTGTAATTGTGTTTTCAGGGCATTGTATTATAGAAAAAAAAAAACGCACAATTGCTGTCCTGGCTTTCCATGGGGAGTGGGGGTGGAGCTGGAGCCGAATCAGAGGGAGGCTCAAGGCAAAAGACGTTGATGGTGATGACGACTACAATTACTGGTGGAGAACTGTGGGGCTATGGAATGTGCCCTTTTCCCTAGCGTGTTGCTATTCAGCGCAGACTTCAAACGCGTTACCAATTTGATTAAATTAAAGTGCCCTGAGGGATATTATCATCGATTACTTAGGCCAATGCGTGCCCGGAACAATTTAAGGGCAAAGATAAATAGTAGATTTACCTTACTTTATCTTGACTTCGATTAGTAGGTATTTTTATGACCTAAGATCAAGAATATCTCTTGCTAGCTTGGATTATCCCTAATATTTGAAAAGTTAATAAAAGTAGGATGAGTACCAACCACTTACATATTCTATCATAGAATTTAAATTTGAGCATTAATGTGGTACATTGCCTCTAAAGTAATTCTTTTAAACTGTTGTTCTTTTAAATTTTTGTATTCCTAATTTGATTTTACCTTGGGTTGCTTTCACATCGACTTCGGTTCCAAGTTTAACAGGAAATGTTGCACTGTATTGAAATTGATGATTACTTATGTACATATATCAAACAATTTTTATTTCGCGAAGATAAAAGCAAATTGCCTGGATTTATACTAATTTTGGGTCAAAAATTTGATCTGACTATACTAACTATTTTACTTTAATTCGAGACTAATTTTAAAATTGTTTGTTAATTATCTTTTACGGATATATAAAGAGTTATTTATAATTATATCTATAATTTTAAGTGTGCTTTCAAGTGTTCAGCTTTAGGAAAATTTGCTGAGTAATTTGTAAGTACTATAATTAAAACCAGCACAGCATATTTTGAAGTAGTTCAGTTGTAGGTTTTTGTGTTTTACATAGAAAAAAGTAATTAAAATAAATTTTTAGCTCTTAGGACGCCATTTCAGAAATATTCCAGAAAACACACTAAACAAATATCTAGACCTCTCAGAAAGTACAAAAGCAATGAAACGTAATTTTTCAACACGGGCCTAAAGTACCGCAGCATTTTAGGGACATTTCTATTCTTCTGGGATACGAAGGAATTTGACTGGGTCGAGGGGCTGAGAACTCCCCTTTGTTACAGTCCGACCTAAAGTGTTGCCCAAAATCGTAGGAATGCCTTCAAATCTTGAAATAATTAGGAAACAGGACACGACAAGGCATAACACCTCTTAAGACATTCAAAGCACCTCACAGTCCACAACAATGTCTTACCTTTCTGAGGAGAAAAAAACCTCCCAAGGAGGGCGGGGGTGGTAATTTTACAATGCAGACAAAGACAAAATAACAATCATTCATTCTGGACTACTTGACGAAACAAAAGCGTGGGGGCCTAGCTGCCAGTCTGCGGTGGAACACCAAAAGCAGCCGCCCTTCCCCCCTCCATTGTTCGGGCGCCTATTCAGGCGAAATCTTCAAATTTCACTTCCTTCAAGGGGACTTTAATCATCATTAGGTCCTTTCAGGGAAACAATGGCATTTACAGAGCGGCTCCGGGTACAATTGAGGTTATGCGCAAATAAAACCTCAGCAACCCGACAGACATAACATTTTGTCGGACCCGCTCCCCATCCCCCGCTCCGTACGGATTGATGATGGGCCCCCTTGATTTACCCCTGTCGAGGAGGTTATTGTAGCCAGAAACTGTGCCGATTTGCCCGATTCAACCGATTCGGTGATTTTCTAAATTCCCAATTCGGCTAACAAGCGTTAGCCTAGCATCAATCCTTTCACAGATTGCTTAGTCACCGCTTATGACTAGATTGACTTAATTGACTGGGCCGGGCTCAGGAGCAGCCGTGCAGGAGTCGCTCTCCTGCGACATTGCCATGGCAAATTCTGGGTCCCGTCCCGGATTCCGGGTCAGAAATGCAGGATCATTGTCAGTCGACAACATCTTCATTGCGTGCCGAAGTAATAAATTCGGTTTCATTTAAGGGATGGCACCATCCAGGCATCATGCAGGCCTTTTCCCATGCCTCCCGGGGCCGCTCCCGGTCCCCGTTCACAACCAAATTGACTGTTCGTTCGAGGAAGGCACCTATCGTAATCATTATATAGATATCGATTCGCTCCCCCGTCTGTTCAGGATTCGGGACCCACGGGGGGGAAGAGGAGCCGTATACGTGCTGGGCGCACTTCCTCTCCCGAATAACCAACAAATCTGGTGTCAAAACCTGGCGAACGTGTGCTAGACTCGCATTTATTTTCTCCTTATCTAGATAAATATGTCTGTAAGGAGGTGAGCGCTCCGGCTTCACATTTCCCGTGTTTGCCAGCCCCAATGGGGGAAAAATGGACGTTTTTTTTCTTTTTGATTTTTTTTTTCTTCTAACCTGGACTCGAGATGGTCCGGGGTACTAAACTGCTCCTGTGCTTTCTGAATCTGGGTCTAGAACCCTGTTCACACTGTAGCACTTCAGTCGTCGTCGTCGTCGTCGTCGTCGTCGTCATCGTAGTCGTCGCGGAGTATCCTCCTTTTTCGTCCTGTGTCATCAGTTTCTGGCACCTGGATAAACCCATCGCGGGGAGGGAGCCAGGCCGAGGGGGTGGACGACAACGACGACATTTTCGAACTTGATCAATGCTGGCAGGAAGGACACAAAACCCTACGGCGGGCAGCGCGGGGATAGGAGACAGGTACAAGAAGCAATTTTTGTGTTTGCTCACTCCTGAGGGTGTCCTCGATTGAATAGCGGTGTTTTTGGGCGATGAAGATTTATATACATATATATATTTTTTTTTTCGTAAAAAACATGTTTCAACGGCTCTGTTCTTGATTTGATTGAATTTGATGAAGTCATTCTGACGATAGAGCTGATGTCCATAGAAAATTGTGGCAGATTTCCAGGACAATAACGTTTTTCTATGAATTGTGGACGCTTTTACCTGTAGGTGGCTGACGAGAGCGTGTTAGCCTCCGAACGTGCCCGTATCCCCCTACTATGCCCCAAAATAGCTGCTATTTTGCAACACATTTGGGGACAGGAGATGAAATTTTTCTCGACCCTGCTGTAGATATTTTGATAAAATTATGGGGGAGATGTGGAAAATGTGGGTGGGAACACGTAACCTTAACGAAAAGATGGTCAAGTGTGGATCAGGCTCAGCCAATGGGGGCGTTTATTTTTACTTTTATTTTTTATTTTTTAAATTGGGGTAACAAATATTTGTAATCTTTATTTTTCTGTTCATACTTTAAAAGGAAATGTTGATGCCTTAAACATTTATAGGTACATACATACATATCTATATTTCAAAAACTTTAATAAGTTAACTTTCAAAGCTTATTGCTCCCATATAGGTAATATATTAGAATAAATTAAACTTTATTGACATGTTCATTCGTACATATATATAATATGTATGAACATTAAAGTTAATATATACCTTTTATGTATAAAATTAAAATTCGAAGGTTTAAACAATTTATTTGTTACATAGAGGTACCTACCTACCTCTGAAATTTTCAGATAATTTAATTATATTTTTTGCAAATTCTTATTCTCTATACCTCTAAGAATTATTAAAAAAAAACAATTCCATTTCATTACAAAGTTATTGGATTAAATTTTATGGCGCGTTGGATTGGCAAGTCTACCTTAGCCGAAACACTAAACGCGTTCTACTCTTTTTAATCTTGATAATTGTTATTTGTAGTCTGACGGAAGGTTTTTTTTTGAAATTATAGGTTGGCACATTTTTTATAAATTACTAAACAAACAGTTTTTATTCAAAAATTCCATACGCCGTAATTTTTTTATTTTTGAATATTGGATAATTTTTGGTGAAGTTATCATGCCGACAAAGACGCACCGTGGTTTTAACTCCATAAAAAATAATGTAAGTGTTGAAAATAAAATTTTTTATGTATAAATTTTGTTATAATACGTAATTTATATAATTTTTCCAATGCAATGCAAGTTCTGGAAACAATTTTTATGAATAACGAACTGATATTTTTAATTTGTAGAAGTTCATTAACTTCAATATTGTCAGTGGCAGCTGTTGCTACCCTCTTTACCCTCTTTCATTTTTAAAAGTTTGCCTCCGGCTCGGCATGTATCCAAAGGAAAAAATTTTATTATAAGAATAAAATTCTCTTTGTATTTCAACAAAAGCCAATATTCACACAATGTATGTATGCTTGCACCCCACCCGCCTAGTTGCTCAAATATCCGAAATATTGCTGAATGAAGCAGTTATTTCCCGGTAACCTAATCGAACTCCAATATTGAATAGTCCGCCTACTCCATAGGCAGGTGTTGGCATAGCTGGAAACTTTAACAAAAACATGAACCTAAAATCTATTTCAAATTCACAATACTCTCGAAAGGTTGTTAATTTTCAAACACTCGATTCCGCCATGGGGTTTTAGGGCCTACAGGAATTCTGGTCCACTTGCCCCCCGTTAGTGGTGGTTATTTTCAACTCTTGCACCCCATTCCTATTTACTCTATTCATGCCAGGTTCATTGTTTTCCCACTGTGATGTGGGTATGTTTCTTACAATTTTCAAAGTTTACTGGGTTTTGGTTCTGAATTTCGGCTGCTTTAATCAAACTTCTATCGCTTTATACATTTTAAGGAGTTCTATTCTTTTCAAAGGCACAATGTGAGCTGAGAATGAGGGGGTAGGGAACGTTCTACTTAGTTCAACCCTTACCTGGTCTGGTGAGGTATAGTCAAGTGTGCGGTTAATAAAATCGCACCGAATTCAATTTTCAAAGTTTTAGAGAAGTTAACATCATTTTGGTTCAGTGCTACGGTGCCAAAATACCCTATTCCAGGGGAGGCACCTCTACAAAGGGCGGAGGGGGGCAAGATGTGGAGCAATTAATTCAGGAAACGTTGTCGCATAGCTTAAGTCAACTTTCGAAGTTAGCTTCATGGTAGCTTAGCGCCAGGAACTTCCAAGTGGGTATAAATCATAATAACTTCCGAGCCACGTAGCTTTACCATCTTTTGGAGGGGGTAAGCGGGAAATAGTGGGGGTAGAAGAAAATGTTTGGGGGTATGAGAGTTGGGGATGATTCAGAGCATATCTAACCTATAAAGAAAATAGAGTCGAACACCGCACCCTGCGAAGGTGGTTCAACTGGTGCACGATCCGAACGTACGAGCATGCCGCTGATAGGAGCATTATAAAATGAGGCCTCCGTGCTGCATGCTGTGAATTCGTAATAACGCTCCCTCGCACGTCACACCGCATGCCGTACGCCCGCTGGAGAGTTGGGACAGACCTTCCAACCTGCCGACACACGGGAACAGAGTCCCGGCTAGTTTTCTGCGCCCGGCTCCTCCAATTCCCCGGGCTTTATATTTTCAAATAAAGGTTAAGGAAGAATTTATGCCGAGCCATTAATCGCATCCCTACCCCATTTGTTGTCTGTTTTCCACAGCTTTCCCTCGGCTACACTCGAGGTGAGGGGAGGGGGGTTATGGGGCCCGACTGGGTATATAGAAAGATTGCCGCCTCCACCCCCACCCCTCACACCCGGCGACTTGCAGATTTCTTTATTCCTTAATTTTTTCCTTATCTCCTTTTCTGATATTTATATCTTGCTTTGATGTCGACTTGTGCCCCTCCCTCCCCTCCCCAGGGAAATAATCCCCTCCAGTACGGTCCAGGGCTCGTCGCAGTCGACAAACGAGGGTAAATTTGAATAGGCGCCTTCGGCTCTATCTGTTCATATATTCGCCCCACCACACCGCATTTGATGTCGATTTAGAGGTGAACAAATTCAAATAAGTCCGGTCTTCGGGCAAATAATCTGGAAAATGGAGGTCCATTCGAGGAGTTATGTTCGCATTGTTTTTTACTTCTTCTTCTTCTTTTCCTTAAGCTCTCTACGCCCACTTAAATCTATCCGGAATAGAAGGGATGGAGGGGATAAAGAGGGGAAGGAGAGGGGAAGTGGGTAAGGGATGGTGGGTTTTTTGGGGGTAAATTCGACTGGCATGTCCGGGACAAGAAGGTACACCGAAAAGGACTGCGATAACATTTCTTGCATAATAATTTTACTGCCGGAGATGCGAGAAATGATAACGCATGATAAAAAGGAAAATTAGATTCATTTCATTTTCGGTGGGAACCGAGAGAAGAGACGTCGACTGACATGTGGAAACGGGAAAAGTGGGCCTCTCTAACTTGGGTCCCTACGAAAAATCCAGAAGGACCCACGGCACGGGATGTCGTCTTTAGTTTGTCTCACATTAAGGGAAATAAGACAAAGAAAATTTTGTTTTGCTTTGCCTGATGGAATTTACTTTTCTGTAAATGGGATTTTCTGTTCCATGGTATATGTGATATGCGACGTAATTGTGTAAATATGATTTGGGCGAAGGTTTATATTTTCAACGAAATTTCGACGACGCATGGTGGGCGTTGGTAAGGCGTTTCTTCCCAAATATCAAAGAACCTCGCCTTTTGCGTGTTCAGGAGTGTTTTAATGCCGCATCTCAGTTTAATTTATTTATACTTATGTTTACTGACGATGCTGCGGAAATTATTATGCTCTGATTCCTCTGAATACGCAGTTTGTTTTGAAAATTTAACGTCTGCTATTTGTGTATTTAAATTGCGTTGTTAGTCACTCTTATATATGTATACACTTAGATGAGGTACAATCCAGATTGTATTAGCCTTCCTACCTTTTATTCTCTATTTTATTGTGGCAACTTTCAAAGCTGTAGAAGAGCCAGCATACTGCTTCCCTGGTTTTATTGCATAATTTTGGTTTTGAGTTTTTAATAACTTTCAATAATCATTTTATTTAGGTACTCTGTAGTACATATCCTACATTACATATGATTTTTCCAGTTTATTTCATAACTACATGATTTCTAAAAAAGTTTCCATAGTCTTAAGCCTATTCAAGCTGAGACATCAAATGAAAACGATTAGTTTTATAGAAAGCAGTTTCCGTAAAAGCTCAAATGACCCTAGCAACAGAAATTTCGAGATAAATTGATTTATGATGAAAAGACGAAACTGAAATATAATAATTAAATAACAAGAGACTAGAGAAAAAGAGTTCTGTGAGCCTTCTTTTAATGAATTGGCACGTGCCAAATGAAATATGATAAATCTAAGTAGTTTGATAAAAATAACTTATGAAAAAGAAATAAATGCTTTTTCGTAGTTCTTCAGTGTGGTTCACATTTCTAAAAGTCTTCGACTCTTTCTGAGATAATTTTCTTTTATATTAATTCCTTTGCTATTTCATCAGATTAGTGAACTGGTGTTGAATATTGATTAAATTATGGTTAGAAATTACTTGGTTATCAGATTGAAAATACCAATCTATCTATGGTATGATAAATAACCGAAATTTAAATTTAAATTACAGAATACGAAGCGCCACCTGTGGACGGCTAGCATTAGAAAGGCCAATCATTATAATTTTCAAAGGCATCTCACTTCATGGTAATCGGATGAAAGTTGGGACATTTTCGCGCATTTTTTGGTGTTGTTGTAAAACACTATCGAATAAAGAGCAAATATTTAATTTTCGGGTGTACGCATTGTTGAAAAAAGTTTATATACGGTTGATCTCCTAGGTGCTAAAGTTTAAACGTAGGTAGTTTATGCGAATTAAAAGTAGTTGTGAAGATTAAAATGATGATTTAAGTTTTGGGCAAACGTCAAACGTAAGCTGCAATCGTGGTGAATTAGGAAATAATATGACTGTGAGTATCAAATTAATTATTAAATTTATGTAGTATTTGAGGAATTTTAACTGACGATTTGGGCTGAGCTGAGGAGGATTTTTATTGCATGATAATGCACCGCTTGATCTATTACCATGTTATTAGTTTATTTTCTTTTTCTAGTTGAACATGGTAGACGTTGTGTTGATTTTGATTGAATCAATTTTGAATAAATAATATCTTCCAAGCTTCGGTTATTTATATGATGAAATATTTTATTTGTTATTTGGTTTGTACAACCTAGTCGCATCTTGTGTGCTGTTAAAAATCAGCAATAATATTCGAATAATTTCGTAGCAGTTTGGCAAAGCAGTAAAGAAAGCAAAATTTTACTATAATTATCGGCACTCTTTGCGGCCATTAGATGCACACCATTGAACGGGAAAAGTGATAAAAAGCTCTTGTTCACAAAATTCGAGTCAAACGTGATTTGCAGAGTCGAAACATTTCATGAATTAAATAACTTCCCCCCCCCCCCCCCCCCCCGCAGTTCCACCCTTTTTTCCCGGACTCAAAACGCTAAAATATGTGCCCTAAATGCTTCCATTGTACGAGTCCTTCTCTAGGCATTGAAACCGTGCCAAATTGTTCATTACAATTTGCCCAACGATAAAAATAGCTTCTGGAATTCGCCAGTTTTCCAAGTGGCGCGTGATTTAATTTTTCCCATAGAAATCTGTGCCAAAATGCATTTATACAGGGTGCATCCATCCCCCTGATAAATTTCGTGAAAATATTGAATCAAAGTGGGAAAATCCACCAGCCACACGTCTCAACCTGGAGGATGGAAAGGTTGAGGGAGGGGTAGAGTAGAGGATGATCCCTGTCGAAAGTAAGGACAACGACAGCATCTTATCTTTAGCCGCAAAAGTTCTTGGACCCTACACCCGGATCGGCAGAGATTTAAGCTGTAATCTTCTACATCGCCACTCTTGACTAATTACATCTTCGTTTTTCCGCCCCGGAATTCCTTCAAGGTGAAATTTTCGAGAGGAGCGAATTAGCCGCAGGAGCAGCGTGAAATAATGAAGCGGGGCAAAGTTAGCACGTAATGCGGACTTAATTAAATAACGGGCGCTAATCTGAAGTAATTCCTTCCGTTCGCCGCCCGCACAAAGTCCTCAAAAGCCGCTGTAATAACTCCGGAGCGCGGTCACAGGATTTCATGGAAAATGTTTATATCGCGCGCACGCCCCGCCACCCCCGCGTCCGCTCCTTGGGTAAACTTTTTCTGGCGGAGGACGCTTCCAAAGGCTGGGGCCAAAAATAGGAGCCTCTGCCCCCTGGGCTGGCCAGTTCCTGGCGGCTAATTTCGTATTCACGACACAGCGGCTGATAAAGTCCTATTTCACAGGGAAGAACGCTAGCTAAAGTTATGAAGCCGTTCTAAGGGCCTAAGCGCGCTCCTCACGGCAGCCCTCCCATGCAATTTGCTGCTGTCGTGTCGTGTGATACCCCGCCTCCCCCCCCACAAAAAATTGTTGGGCAAATGTCACCAAAAATCCTTTAAATTATTCAAGTAACGAAATGCATAAAATTCCCTAAAAGCGGATTAATCTGGTAAATTTGTCCACCCCCAACTTTATTCAGGCCTGCGAAACCAGCCGCAATGACGTTGCGATTGTTTCGCTGTTTTACAACAAGGCGGAACACGCGAAAAAGACTCCGTCCGGGTGCTCCGCCCCTGTAATTGTGGGGATTTCCCAGATAAATCTGCTGTCGCTGCAAATATGTAATGACAAAATGCCCAGATTGGGATCAGTTGATTCCCGGGAGGCCCTTTCCCTCTGGATGTCCCGGACGTCCTGCCCGGGCTCCTTTGAGCGGAGCCCCCGAGTAATGGACACTTTCTGTCATCTGGACATGGCTTAATCAGCGCTACAAAGAAATTGCGCCGCTGAAAAGGTTTTCTGTTTATTTGCCGGACTCCTCTCTGATGGGATTTCACGGGACGGATGTTTTCTGGTACATGGGAGAAGGGACTGGAAAATTGCAGGGAAAGAAATGAACGCAGCTTCCGAGCCATTTGCAGCAACAGCATTTGAGCTTGGGGATAGAAATGCGGGCCCTTTTTCGAAAGAACGCCTCTCACTTATCCCCAACTGTTGCACATTTTGCTTTAAAATAGCATTTAAATGTTAAGTTTTACATGAATTAGTTTTTGACTTTCGAATAAAATAAAATAAAAAGTTTTTCTCTAATTACATTTTTTAATACAATGTACCTACCTAGCTCCTTTAAAATATGTACATATACATAAGTAGTATAAATTTTACAATACAATAAAATAAAGTTTTTTATAACCTATAACACAACACTATCACTAAATTGTTATTGTCGATAAGTGGCAGGTTAAATTCGATTACTTTTCATATAGGATACATACCTTCATATATATGTACATACAATGAGTGATTATGTATTTTCATAACTTTTAAAACAATATGACAATTTCTGGAATTTGTATATTCTGGAATCTAAGTAGTATACATAATTTGCGTATTATACCTATTTAAGAAAAAACGGACCTCGAAGTTAAACGGAGGAGGCGTAGAGGAACATTCAATTTAATAATTCAATTTCAGCAATTGGTTGAAAAAAATTAATTTGAACGGTTTTAACCCAGGCTACATTTGAATTTGACTACCACATATTAGGTATTTCTTAAACATATGTAAAAAATAACGAATTATTCTAGGAGCTAGTAACATAACTTCCAGAAAAGCTTAAATCTTAAGCTATTAACAAATGCTACAAACATTTCGAAATAATCCGTGAATTTGATCCGATTATCTCATACAATTCGATTGCGTATAAAAAAAATGGCAAGGGTACACTAAACAAAAATGTGTACGTCAAGTTGTGTAAAAAGGGCTATAAAGATTCAAGTTGCATTAGATATTTCTCGATTAGGATACAAACATTCATTTAAGCCAGGCGAAAAACTTCTATGAAGAAATTTGATTTTTTAATGATTTTGCAGAACTGGGCAACACTACAAAAGCTAATTTTAAGGAGGCTGAGTTAGGTATAGTTGAAATATCACTATTTTTTTTATGTACGTTGTTTATATTTTACATTAAATATAGTATTATATAACATATTACACCATGTTAGAATAACAATGTGTTTTACTCTTAAATAAATAAATGCTAATTCAAAAATGACCAACCAATTTTTTATCTCATTTTTAAGAAGCATTATTTATATAATTTTGACCAAATGTTGAAATACCCAAATCTTACATTATTGTTCATTTTAGTTCTTAACATGCTCGTTTTTGAATTTTGTAATTATCTTTTGAAACAAATATTTTATCATAGGTACTTTTCCTAAAACTCTTCAAATTATATAAATTTGGCTTGGCATTGTATGCGCTATTTCAATATTTCGCTCGACGCTAAAAGAGATCTAAACTCAAAATTTAAGCTGAAGTTAATTTGTGAAGCATATGGTTGTTAAATTAATAACAAATTTCGGGGAAAATATGTATTTCAATTATGGTATTAGAAAGCAGTATAATGATTTTGCATTCGTTTTCTTAGAAAGTTCTACATAAAAAAAATATATACATATATGTATATTTGAATTCAAAAATCGATCAACCCTCGAAGTGTTTTCCTTCCAATTATCGCAATTTCAATTTCTCACATGAAAGAAGTCATTTCTCATTTGAGTTATAAACATATTAAGAAGCAGCGTCGCAAATGATAAGAACATCCGAACAACTTTTTGATGGGTGCGGAGGAAGAAAACCATGGAAGCCAGCCAGTTTCTTGTCAATTGCTAACTTCCGCTTAGAATCAAAGGAATTACAGCGAGCATAGACCGAAATCATTGCGGGGGTGGGTGAGGGATTGATTTGGTCCAGGAAAATGGGAAAGTATACGATCAATTTCCTGGAATTTCCCTTCCCCGCTCGGGGGGGTATATGAGCATAGGTATAAATATAAAAAGAAATTCCAGAACGTAATTTCGGTGAAAAACTTATTTCAAAAGAATGAAACTTTTCAGTTTGCAATTAAATTCGCAATAACTCATGTCCCCCTGCCCCGGCGATTCGACACCCATATGGACCATATGCTTTTCGCACGCTCCATTTAATCCGCAAATTTCGCAAAATTGAATATCGAATTTGCAGGAAGCGTAATAATACGACATGGTCTCGGGACGCTGGGGGAGGTGTGCACTTTTGATGAGTCCAATTGGGGGGAAGTAATGCGCCGGAAAAACCAATTATTACCATTACGCATGTTAATCACTTTAAACAAAATCGAAACGTTATTACTTGCGGGCAGAGCTTGCGTTTTGATTAATAAAGTGGGTGCATGCTCTCTTAATGAGTTGTTTGAATTTCATCAGGGCACGGACGAATTGCATCAAATTTGCAGCTGAGCAAAAATATTATAATTAACAACTTACCCAAGGGATCAACTCCGAATGTTGATTTCCCAGATATGGATTCCACTGCAAGTAGAGCTCTGGTAATTTCGCAAAAACGATGATAATGATGGCATGGGTTTTAATGGACGGTTGCAATTTCTGTTCATTTTCATAACTTCTCCCCCAATTACGATGAATTTCGCTAAACTTTCGTTGAATTAACAACTGAGTTACTCTCTTATGCAATTCTTTGCATAGTAATATGATTTAATACATATTTTTCCTACAGTATTTTGGAGTTTCGAAATTACTGATCGAACAATAGTTCGAATTTCTAAGTATTTTGTAGTTTTGAAATTACTTATTTTTATTTTATTTGCTTTAAAACCTACTTACAAAATAAGATTACTAATTACTTGTACATATTATTTATTGTGAAAACGTATGATTTTCCAGCGGACTGCGCATATTTTTTCATAACCTGAGGCTGGCTTCCCTTTATTTGTAAACCTTTGGGTGTAGTGTTGCCCGATGTGCAAAGACAATTTTCAGAAAATTAATCATTTCGAGAATATAATAGTTACAGTAAATAAAATATAATACTTTGTAGCTAAGAATTAAAGAAGTAATGATATTATTATTTAAATTTTGAAAACTTAATAAAAAAAAAAATTAACTTACCCAGGGGATCAATTCGGAATATAATTTCCCCAGAAACGCTTCCAACAATTGTTAGGATTAGGACAGTTGCCGTAATCCACAAAATTGATGGTGAAAACATGGCTTTTGAGTGTCGATTGTATTTCCTATTCATTTTTGCAAATTTTCGCTAAGTTTTCGCTAAATATGTCTGCTAAATTTCTCTAAGTTTTCGCTGAGTATCACTGCACAATATAAATTATTATTATTTTTTTTGTACAGAAATGCACAGGTCACTGTGTTTCAATAATTTAATTTAAAACACAAGACGTTAACTAAAATAGATCACGTTTTCGTAGAGTATAACGACCCGAAACATGCTAACAAACTCGAGGACAGTTGCCTTGAGGTGAGCAATCAGCATATCGCACCTGTTCGCCGGTAAAATTTTAGCCCTAGGTGTCTCTCCACCACAATCGCACTAGAAACTGAGAGTCATGCGAATTTGCCGCGCACGATGAATGGCGATGTCCTGGTTGCAAAAACCTCCAATGTTTCCGGAATTTAGAGGTGACAAGGTCGACTGCAGTTGCACCACCAGGACATCGGAAAAATTTATGGACGTTCAGATAAGCGATAAACCCGAAAATCGCACTTATCACGCTAAACGCTCGGCGTAAACTGATTATAGTTACCTTCACATATGGGTGCAGGACGAGCCACGTATTTGTGCACGTTTATGCCTCGTGGTGCAAGACTACAAACAAACAAAACATACCCAAGGGGGCGAACACACTCCCACCCTCGCCCACGACAGGTCTTACACCTGCAACGACCTCATTATGCACTCTCAGCACTAATAGAAAGTTGGATTTATCGCTGACGACACTCCTCGCATTCAAACTATCTCACGTACGAATCCCGGGTTGGTAATTAACATATTACAATTGCCGCGGCGATTTTAATTTTTATTATTTGAATTTTAAAATCCCTGGCGGGCCTTCACATCACACAGTACGAGCCCAAAGCGGGGGTCTTAAAGGGGTCCCTTTTGTCTGATCGGCCGCCAAACGACAACGACACAAGACTAATCAGCGTTTTATCCAGCTGGCTTAGTCTTGTAATCCGTGATCTAAAATACGCGTATATTCTTCAAATATAAAGCCGCTTTATGGCGACAGGTATTTAAAAATAACGTGTCGTGCACGTCCGTTACACAGAGCAGGGGTCACGACGACCTGGGAGCACGGCGAGACGACGACTAAACGCACGCTGGCTTCCACCGTTCCCAGCCGGTGTTTTCTTAAGCACTGAAGATGCGGGCCCCACGACAGCGGAGCGACAGCCTGTGAAACGGGCTCAGCCAAAGAAGCCCACTTCAGGGGTAAATATCGACGTGTATGACTCGTTCTGATGATGACGATCTCTTTGCCGTTCCCGACTTTCTATTTTTCGGGGATTCCGGGAGCTCCAGGAGGACTCCTGGCTGACTTTCACTTGCGTATTGAGCCCCACGGAAAACTATGGCTAGGAGCAGCTGGTCTAGGAGCCTCCCCCCGGCCCCAAAAAAGGGGCTCATTTTCGGTATAACAGAGAGTTCCCAACCGTTCAGGGCGCAGACGTCTCAGCTCTTTCCTGCTCTTTCGTCGGGATGACGATAAAACGATGCTCGGGATGCTGCGGAGTTGATGCTCTGCGAACAGATGTGGACCCAAAAACACGAGATCACGGCATATGTGTGAGATGTTGTTTTCGATGTTTCCACACGCTCTCAGCTGAGTACCAACCGAACTCTCTTAGACAAATTCCTTCGAACGGTACACTCGCGATAGTCGCAAGATGTGTAACATGTCTTAAAAGTTGTGGGTGAGCTGCTTTATTTTATTTTATCCCTCATTTCAGCAAGACCCTGTTAATTTTTCCATGTTTGTTCTTCTTAACAAACCGGACTCGGATGCGGGGGTGTGCGCGGGGCCAGTCAGTTTCGGTGTACAGCATAAAATACCTACATAAAAAACAACGAAAACAACATATCTTTATTAAATCAAGAGAGATAGATAAATACTCTTCCCGGGGATGGTTAAATCGTCCTTGCGACAGAATTCTCGTTTTTCATGACATGTTACATACCCGTCGAGGGTACCTTTAATTTTGCATGTAGTGCGGCAGTCAAATAAAATATTAATCACAAGTTCGAATGCGGCCTTTGTGTGGCCCCATCCCCTTACAAGCCCCTGAAACCGCATGAAATCATCCTGACCAAGACCAAAATTCTCTCTGAGTGGGCAAGAGTCTTTACAAATTATGCTAGGCCTACATACACATTGCATTAATTCGAAATATTTTTGAATTTCAGCATATTAATTAATTAATTACAATCGCAAAATCGGCTTTGTCCAAGAGCGCGAATTAAAGGATTTGCTCATTTTTTGAAACCATACATGCTTTTCCGTTTATTATGTTGATTGCCATAGGCACTTAATTAGCAACACTGCGCTCACTTTTACGTTTTCAAAAATAAAATATCGTCAATGACCATAAACGACTATTGTTTATTACATAAATTGAAAGCTTTTCAAAAAAAGTACGTGATTTAAAAATGTAAAGTGTATGCCCTTCACTTTAAAAAGGTACTTTTAATTAAATTGTCGTGTTTTATTATATAATATTACAAAAGAGATATAATTTTCGAAGTACGTATTTCTGCCACAAAAAATGTGGCAGATATGTATGACATATTATATTTTAATGTTAGATTCTATTCATGCGCCTTTTTTACAATATAAATTAAGAATGAACAAAATTTATTGATATAAGTACATTTTTTAAAAACAATTACCTTAGAATTTTCATGCAAACTATAAAATGTATAAAAATGATTTGTATTTTGTCATTTTAAGAAAAACCAAAATAGTTTAAAATTTTTGGGGAGCTCACCGCAGAGAACGGTGCGCACTCAGTTGTATCTTAATAATTTCGGTTAGAAGATGAATTTTTTCATAATTTTTGGGACACACATTCTTAAAATGTATTAGGATTAAAATCCACATAAAACTGCCTTTTGCAATGAGAAAACCCTCTTAATTAAATAAAATTTTTAATTTTTGCATACAAAATTTCAGTATCTTTAGTTTAAAAAATATGCATATGTACACATGGACCTTTATTTGTTCTCCGAATAAAATAAATAATTAAAATAATTCTTTATAGTACAATTTAACTTTGCGTTATATTAATTAAACTTTTAGCGACGCCAATGATGTCATTGAACTCTAACTATAAACCGAATAACGCATTTAGAACAGTTTTAATTGGCATTTCTATTAAATTAATTCAGATTTTGTATTATTGTTGTCAATGTAAACCGGAAAGTGGCAATTGGATGCCAATTAAAGCATATCTGTCACACTTAACCCCAATTCCCCCACATAGGTTTAATCGGAAGGATGTCGAACCCTAATGTGGTCGATTATACATTTAACACGTCCCCGCCTGATCATTTGAAATTTATTTAATTTGACAATTAAATGCAAAATTTATATGAGTTATGCCGTATATAATTCATACAACAGTCGCTCGTCCCTGAAATTAAAGTGGTAATTAATTGCAGTCGGAGTGCTCCAGCTAAATATGTCGTTGCAATTTATTGGACAATAAAAACTGAAACAGATCGTAAAAGTTAAATATTCCACTAGCCATATTCATTCGAGTGGGGGTGGAATTTTAAGTGAAATTTTGGCGGTATTTCACGCCAATGCCTCATTGGTTCATTCAGCTGGGAAATTCAAGGTTTGATTGATTGATCTTAAAATCTTAAATTGCATAGTGAATAAAATTACGGGTTGCGTTATTAATCCGAATAGTTTAAAGGGGTGGATCAATCTTGAATTATAAAGCCTATATTGTATTTGTAAGTGAGTAATTCATTAGAATAATAAACAGGTTTTAATAGGTTTATAGTATATCATTAGAAATGTAAAATTTGGATTTAGATAGAACTCCTAGGCCCATTTCCGGGTATTAGTTATTGATAAAGTAGTTTAATTTTCGTATTATTAGGTAAGATTCATTTAGAATTCTATAAAGGCAATTCAACTATGTATGTATACTCAAAATAAAAAATCCGACGTTTTGTAGAGCTGAAAGAGGCATTTTTTAAGCAAGAAAGTGTTTGGTAAAACTTAAAATCCACTACAAAATAAAAATCTGAAAGTGGTATGGAGGATACTCTTAAAAAAAGGTAAATTCAAAAGAGTACAGTTGTGTTTTAGTATATAGAGCTAGGCTAAAGTTTAACGATATCCAAAGGATTAATACGCACATTAGGAGTTTACAATAACGGAAAAAATAATTATCTTATGGTTCACTGCATTCCTGCATTAAGTTATTTTAGTGCACTCATCGCATTTTTGGGAATTTAAACACTATTTTTGAGGCTGCAAAAGTTTTTCTTTTAAAAATGTGATAAAAGAGAAAAAGCAACACACTGAATTATGATGACTTTCAAAAAATTTCTAAATTAAATTTATTCAAGCATTACATTGTTTGGCCCGTGTTTATGAGCATAGAAATATTGGAGGTTTGTTAAAACATGAATTTAATATCGACAGGACTGTTGAGCCGTGACATCATTTTGATTATTCCAAAAGCAAAATATCATCCGCCGTTTTATAAAAGATAAAATATGTATGTTTCCGGACCATCGGCTAAAGACATTCACAGCTCGTTTGATGTTTGGCACAATTTCTTCCGATAAAATGTCTAGATTTCCATAAGACAATGTTCCCAAATAATTCGATTTACATATGAAGGACTCATTTTTAGACCTTTTGATATATGTTTCTGGGCCCCAAACCCCACTTTGTTATTCTTATTGGGTGAATTTGCATAACTAAAACGATTTTATGATCTGTTATTCGAGCACTTCATACTTGATGGTGATTATGTAAATAACTTTCTGCTTGCCGTTGGGAATTATTTGCGCGCGTGCTCCTCACTATCCATCTAATTAAAAGCGGGAAGAAAAACGCGAGGAGCACGCTTAAACAAAGTTAAATAGTTTTCCAGCCAGGGGAATCCCCTGGATATGTATGAGCGGGAGTTGGAACGACAGTCGACAGCCGACTGTGATAATTATGAATGCAAATTGAAACTGCACTTCTGATCCTAAAGTTGTCGCAGCTCGTTATGTTCGCGTTCACGAAGATGTTCACTCAGTCGCGCAAACCAACCCTAAGGAGGAGTTCTTTTTACATATATTTTTCCTTTTTCTTCAACATTTATAAAAGACATATCCTGTGGCTTGGTTGAGCGTCCTCGAATCCAATCCGACCCATGACGAAAACGATGACGAAGACGTTGACGAAAATTTTCGCTTGGTATAGGACCAAAGCTAAATAAAGAGATACCCTTTCAGCTGGGGAGTTGAGTTCGCTACTCGTTTTTATAATGTTGGTTTTTCATTTTCCACCAAAGTATGTGGGTTAGTGTCACATTGGAGGAGCTCATCCCGCCTTAAGGAATCCTAATGTATGCGAACATGGGTAACAACGTTTCTTGTGTCCTTGTGTGAAAATTTTGGCCAAAGAAAAATATTAAATATAATTTCTTTAGCTGAAAGCCCCAGCCATGTCTTTGCGTTTATTTGGAAATTGTTTCGACGGCTGTTTTTAATAAAAACATTGAAAATGTTCGCTAGAGGACACTGCGTCTTCCGGGGGATGGGATAATTCGTTTTCGCAGCAAGGACACACGCAATCTGATGGATTCTGACAAAGGGCTGCCCGAAGGGTATTATGTGGCCTTATTAATACCGAGATTTTCTGGAATATGCCAGGTGCTTGCTATATTAACTAGATTAATTAATAAGGATTATACAGCGGAGTTAGTTGAAACCTTTGAGCTCCATCCCTTGGGCGGAGTTGCCTCCAGGGATACAAATCAAAACTAATCAGTTTCAGAATGCTCGATTTCGTCTGATACTAGAACTCTGGAACTGGAATCAATTCGAACGTGCCAGACTCAGGTGTGTGCGCTGAGTGCACAAAAGCCATGTCCAATTATGCGGATGGTACATTGAAATTGAAATATCTGGCAAATCTCTGACATCTAAACTCCTTTGTGCTAGGGGTTTATATTTAGGCCAGGTGCCCGGCTTCAAATTCGTTTATAAGAAAACGTAATATCAGCTGAAGGAAGCAGGTGGAAAATAAACTGCGGAATTGAAAACTTGAAAGCAGTATCGATTTCCACGTATGCCCACCAAAATGAGGAAGTTGAGCAGGAGAATTGAAAAAATATAAATAATAATATCAAATCGTGACAATTTTATTTTAAAAATAATCCGTGATACCAAAAAAATATCTCTGAAAAAATAATTCTATAGTCAGGATAAAGTTTGCTGTCGAATATAAATATAATATTTAATGTCAAAGATTTTTCGCACGTGGAATTTCTTAAGGCACGATATTTCCGTCTTTTAGAAAATCTAAGAAAATCCTGAATTGACGAAATGATTGATGAAAACCTAAATTCTACATAGTACTTTGTTGATTTCCTTATTATACATATGTATGTAGGTATGTATAAAAAATTCTTTTTCCGAAAATGTATTGTTAAAGAAACTTCGCAATGGAAATCTCTTTTATATGAGAGGAATACATTTTTTATGAAATTTTCCTAGAAGGGGGGTTTTAAAGCAATGGAGTGCAGTTGAAATTGGGAACAATTGAAATGAGTTGAACTACGGAAACTTTTTATATTGCATGAAATTTTATAAAGTAATATTTAATATTGGCTTATTTCATATAACTTGTTGGATAAATACGACTGAATGACTTTGAATAAAATTTTAAAGTTAATTAATATTTGTTTTTGTGGCATAAAATATGAAGTTATTCATAAAATAAAAGGTGATGCATACAAAATTTGTGCATGAAATAAATCATAATGAATTTGGTATCAAAAATATTTAATAATTTTAACAATTAATTAAATTAAAAATTTCAAGCTCACATTAAATTTCTTTGGAATAAAATTAGGAAAATAAGTTCAAAATTCAAATTTGTGTATTTCGAATATATAGTAGTTATTAATTTTCTTCTAATATATAGGTACCTTAGTTATAAAAGTTATTTTGTATGAAATTTTAAGCATTACTTAGATATTTAGAAGCCAGCTTAGACCAGTTTATTTCCCAATTTCTCCAATTAAATTGAATATTATTGTGGATATTGAAGAAATTTTGAGGGCAAAATTGGAAATCTGTGAGTATTGAGTATTGAGTTGATGGTATTTTACTTTTATTATTTATATGAAGCAACAAATAATAAAGGAACATGTGGAAATATATCGTCGTTTTTGAGCCTTCAAATTTAATCTGTGCATATTTTGATGTTTGTTTTAATGTTCTAACAACAAAGCGACAAATTCTATAAAGAAATCATACTTTTCTAACCTTCGTTGTTTTTTAAATAAATCTAGGGATTATAATTTAAAATGGCAATTCAAATAACACATACTTGAAATGTTTTTTAAAGTAAATTAAAAAATTGTAATGTGTTCTACGATATTTCATGATTTTTTGTTTTACTGCTGGAGTCCTTAATATAGATGTTAAATTTTGTAATTACTGTATAAAGAAATAGTGCAATAAAATAACATTTTTTGGATTTGTCCCAAAGGTCTGTAGCGTTCAATACCGGTCACCCCACGAGAAAAAGCTAAATGCACCCAGAGAAGCCAGAAGTCAACATGTTCCAGTCTCCAAAAGAAGGGGTAGCAGCACGGGTTACCCCATAAAATCTACGCATGTTCTAAGTGAAATCCCGAAAGCTCTGGATGTACCTCGACGTTCTGGTCAATTACCCCTCATTTCCTTCCTGCATCGCTTCAAGAAGAAGTCACGGGGATTTCCCTTTTAATTATATTTTTCCGCTACCATAAAGACGTTGACTACCGTCGTGCAGGAAAATATAGCATCAAAAGGCTTAAGAGGAATTGCCGCCTATTGTTCCAGGCGCTCCTCCGGGAACCGACAGGAACCATCTGTAGATCGTTATCTTTTCGATGACTCTGTCATGTGCTCGTGCACACGCGACACTGCCACCCCCGCACCCTGGAACGCGTGCCGTGCCCGTCAGGCGGCTCTCACTTTCCCTTGTTTTTTGTGCTTGTTCACATTTTAATGCATTTATTGCGCCATGTCCCTAGCTCGTGTCCCGCAGCATAATTTTACATAAAACGCCGCATAGTAGTGTAGCCCAGCATAATCGGGCCGTTTTTATTTTTCTTCTTTGAGATCTTCAGATTTTCTCAGAAGACGGCGGCCGGCGCGCGACGCGGCTGAATTTACATTTGATAAAAAGAGTGCTTCTCCCGGAGCCGATGGAATTTCCTTGAGGAATGCACATAAATTGCATAGATTTTGGATTCCGTTCGGGAGGGGGTGCCGGGGGTGACATGCATCTAATAGATTAGAATAGATTTACAAAATTTGAAGGGGCACGGGCCCGAGGGTGAGGTGCCTGGATAAATGATGCCTTTCAGCGGCGCGGTTGGCGCTCTCCTGATTTATGCTACTTGCATAAACCGGCCGCGGTGATGCGAGGCAAATTAGAGTTTATGGATCATTTCATGCTTGAGGGGCATGGAATTGTTTATAGAGCTGGAAGATATTGGCGATGTGACTTCGGTTTCCCGGGTGCATGTGTGGCTCCGGTGGCGGCTTGGTCACGGGTTGTTGACTCAAGGAAAATACAAGAATTTCTGGGACATTTTTGGGAAGCTATTTGGGGCCGTTAACGAAGATTCGAGAACACTTTATTTAAATGCTCCCATTTAAACGAAAAAATACCAATTTTGTTTGCAATAACAATAAAAGTGAGATGGCTTTAAAGGGAATCGTTCACAAGTTATGTATACCTTTAAAAAGCACTTTTCAGTCCCCACGTCTACCTTGGGTTTGGGTATTAGAAGCGATATATGATGGGCTAAAATTTCCGTAACACTTGACACTTTTATTAGGTAACACTCGCTATGAATGTTAGAGCCGCTTTGGGTTTTATTTACCTAAAATATAGAGTTAAGTAGATCTAATAAGGAAAATTTCATGTATAAAATTAATCAAGATTTTAATGTTAATGTTGATTTTTCTATGAAATAAAGTTTTAAATTTTTTAACGATAGTATTTAAAGCAATAACAGAACCCAAAAATTTAGTTTTATATAGTTTTAATATTCTGTTAATAGTCACTTTTAAAGTAAATCAAAAGTCCCTCTCAACAAAAAATTTTATCTAATTTTTAGGGTTCCGGAACCAAACAAGGAGCACTTATGTATATAGCTTCGTCATGTCCGTCTGTCCTTCCGTATGTAATAGTCATTTTATCCTGTTAGGACTAAAGCGCTGAAATTTGATACATTTATAGATAATTATACTCATTACAAAAATATGTAGTAACATTTTGAAAACATAATTTTAATATACTTATGAGGCTTCTTAAAAATTATGCCTCGTTTTTGAAATATATACTCGACTCCAAAGTGGCCATTTCCGATTAGGTTTATGTCGGGTGGGATATCATCCCGAACGCAATTCCCAAAAAATCGGAAAAGATCTAGGATACTAGCACAAAGATTGAAATTTTTTAAATCTAACACGGTTTCTAGAGTCAAATAGCTTATGAGATATAATCAAAGAAACTATGCTTATTTGGACTAAAACAATTATTTGGGAAAAACCGCAAAACAACTTTGCACGTTAAGACTTTATACGATAATTTTTATAGTTTTATAACATCGTTGGTCGTTGGTTAGAAACAAGTTTGGTTGAGGTATTTGTGTAGTTCATAATATTAATATAAAATTAATATATTTGGATTATGAATGAAATTATAAAATAAATCGGCTTCGCTCTGCAGCTATCATCGTATTTATGGATTCGACGTTAATGCTCAGCCCAATTTAAAAGCCTTTTTAAATCGGTTTTATCCTTTGTACTCGTAGTAACAACTATGGAACTTTAAACTAAGCATGGTGAAGCATATGTTTTCATAAAAGTGTACATGATGAGTTTATTCAATCTTGTAGTATATTATTGAAAATTTCATCTCAAACACGAGTTTTCTCTTCTCCGCAAGGTCAACGCCATTAACTCCCGCAGGAACATGTAACAAATTTGAATGAATTCCTGATTTCAACATGTACACATGAATGTTCCTCGTCACCCTCGTTGCGTGTCGGTCGGGTGTGACACGTGACCCACGAGCATCTTTCGTTCTGCACATCACTGGCTGGGATCTGGTGGACCGCAATTTATGCGGTCTCGTGTGCCGAAACATTCCCCAGAACTCCATTCGCAGTTAATTTACATTTACCACCAAAACGAAAAGCAATTTTAACGTGAGCGTTGAAAAAAACATGAGCTCCAGGAAACCTCAGGAAGATTCGCCCGCGGAGCAAGGGCACCATTCTGCGGCTGGAGGGGACAACAATTTCTTAGCTTCCATTTCGCGTGGAAAGATGAAGAAAAATAGCCGCAATTTAAAAATGGGAGCTGTAAATCTTGCGTTTGTCGTGTTCTTTCCCTACTCTAGTGCCCCTTTGTCTCCCGGCACTGCACTCTGCTGCAATGAGACACCGAAATAAATCCTACGCCTGCCGCGCTGGTGCATTAAGAGCCAAGATGCCAAGATGCACCGCACTAATTGCTCCTAATGTAATTCTTAAGCACCGCGCCGCGGCGGAAAGACACGGCTCCGCATTGAGAGTCTGTTGAGACTTTTATGGTCCAACAATTACGAGGCCCAATTTTGGGCAAATTATTGTAACGTCCCTGTCTTCAGTGGCGCACAGCTGAAGGCTTTGGGATTAACATCCACGCACTGAGTTACGAAAAATAATTTCAGTTTAATAAAATCAAATTGAATTTTGATAACACCACGAATTGCTTAAAATTAATTAGTTTGTTAGTTATTAGATAACTAAATTCTTGTTCCTTTTTTCTTTAGTTTTCTCAAGTCCATTTTTAAAAATACTTAATTCGGACCACATTTTAAGGATTATGTACTCGTTTTTAGTAAATGCAAAGCTGGTAGAAATAAGTTTTTCATAATAAGTTATATTTAAATAAAGTTTGGTTCCAACTATTAGGTACTTAACACGATTATAAAATAGTTAAATCGACCATAAATTGACAAATCGATTAAATCGACTAAAAAGTGATATAAAATTGACTACAAAATAGTTGAAGTTGACTGTTGACTAAAGTCGATTGATTTCATTAGAAAGTAGTAGGATAAAGACTGTGATATAAACCCCAATATTTTTACTATGTGAAGTATACAAACAGTTTTTATAAATATTTTTGAATTACATATGTATATGTGGCGTTTCGTTACTATGTATATTATAGTATGTGTCATCGTCCTTTCTGGATCAACATCAGTCTCGAAATGGCTGGGAAAGGTCCGATTTGAAATTGAAATTGGTGCAACAATGTTACGACTGGCTAATCACCCTGTTACCTGGACTGATCCCTAATTAGGCCAATTTCACGAGTGCTGACGGCAAATCACCACAATTCAATGTGAACGCACTGATAATGTTTTAATGCCGCCCGAATGATATTAATTTCTGAACAATGGATTTGGATGGATCTCATCAGTGCTCCAATTCATTATCTCCCCACATAAATTATTCCCTCTGCGGCCGACGGAGCCTCCTCTGCATGCGCCCCCGGTGGACTCTGATTGAAATCGATGCTTGGGCAAATATGTTTGCATAAATGAAATTTAATCACTGCATGAGGTGAAACATCGT
Organism: Machimus atricapillus; assembly: GCA_933228815.1. Lineage (NCBI taxonomy): Eukaryota > Metazoa > Arthropoda > Insecta > Diptera > Asilidae > Machimus > Machimus atricapillus. The sequence continues at coordinate 15,242,100 of OW121785.1, forward strand.
CAGCAAACATATCGTAAATTTTCTCTCATTATTGGGGCAAGAAGGCATACACTCTCAAGCTGTTTAAATTAAAATCAAATTAATTTCGCCTTGGGTCCCTTAGCTGGTGAATGATTTTTAGGTTAGATTTTCAAGGAGGTATTTTTCATTGGTTTCGAACCATGTGAATTGAATTAATCCATCGAAATCAAACAGAAATTTTTCGTTCACTGAAAATGAATAAGCTCAATGGATTCCTGGTAAACGAATTTGAAAAGTACTTTTGTTTGGCTTAACTCCAGCCTACGTTTGTAAGGTTCGTAAGTAAGGAGCACCACGGCTGAATTGAAATTGGAAAATTCACGGAGCTAAGAAAGAATATGTTGAACTACGTTTTAAGAAATTCATTATCCAAAATACACATTGAATTCTTTATCCGCTGGCACACATTCAATAAAGTTTTAAAAATATACTTAATAATTTAGCCGAAGTGAAGCAGAAGTAACAAGATTTTAATTTTGAAACGTAGAATGATTTTCAATATACATAGTATCAGATACAATAATTTGTTTTGAATAATTAAATAAAATTTACCCAGTTACGATGAATTCAAAATGAATATCTATTTGCAGAATCCACAAAAGCGGTGTCATGATAAGGCTTCTTTGAGATTTTGTTTAAAATATGTATTTTATGCTCTGTTCATAAATTTTCTACAATCTAGAATATATATAAACAGTTATTATATGTATGTCTAATTACTCTAGGGACTTAGACTTTTAGACTCGTTTTTTATTCCGTTTATTTAAAAGTAAAACTTTTTAATTAAATAAGCACTTAAAAGGTGAGCTGATATAAAGAAATGAAATTAGATTTTTCTTTTCAAGAAGTAATTTTTTTTTTATATTTAGGTATACCGTTTGATCTTTCAGGTATTCAACTCTGTTTTATGTAAGTCTTCTTTAATTAAAAATAACATCCATTCACCAAGTATTCGAGGAATTCGAGAGCATATTTTTTGGGGCGTGTAATTACCTGTGAATTTCTCCAATTATAGAAATCTATCAAAAATTACTTTTTTTTGGTGTTTTCTTGTGAATCGACAAATTAATTCAAATTTATTTTACTAAAACAAGACTTCAAGGCTTTATAAAAAAAAATAACTTGACTAAATTCTGATTTTGATTTTTTAAAAAGAACTTTGTCCTTCTTCGAAATTATATTGAAATTTTTGTTTTATTCCTCTTTTTTTAGATATCTAGGTCGGCATTATTATTTCTATTGGCTTAAAATCTGCCCTTCTCTGTATACGCATCGGGCATCCATCAAAGATTCAACCAGTGCCTGGCTCTAGCTTCACCTAACGAAAGAATTTCTTGGAATATTTGCTAGAGAAGCGAGGAGTGCCTTGTTTTATTAAAATATGAATTTTGACTTTTCTTTGAATCAAAGCCCTCGAATTAATGACTTTCACGAGAACATCTCTCCGGAATCCTCTTTAATGAGTGACGGGTAGGCAAGGGATGAGTGCCTTCCGTTTCAGGCACAGCTCAGGAGCAGGCACACATCCACCCGCCGGGCAAAGTCCCCGCATGCGAACATTTTCAGGAGGATTTTTCACGTCGCCCCCGTCTGCTTCGAAATGAAGTATCACTTGATGTGATTACCCTTAGATGGTTTTGCAAAATCTTCAAGGGGATAATCTCAGAAATCGAGTGGCTTCAGTGTATTTGTGTATGTCCTTCAGTAGGAAAAGTGGATTAACCCCACCCCACGCCGCGTGTTCCCTATTTAAAAAAAAAAAAGTAAAAGCTGAAAGAGTGGATTACATCGAGAGCTGCTTTTTGTAGTGTTTTTAACGATGACAAGATACCCAACCCGAAAAAAATAAGGGATAAAGTTATGTCACCACCTCACGCCCCCGCAGTGCACTTTCTTAAGGAAATAAATTTAAAACCGCAGTGTTTGCGGGTTCCGCACCGCGTTCCTCCCATAGGCCCGACACGACTTTTTGGGGTAAAACTTCGGGAAGAAGTTGAGGACGCGGGCATTCAAACAATTTTGCAGGAATTCATAGGGCCCCTAGAAAGTTTCCGCCTTACTCGTTTTTTAGCTCACCCACTTTTCAGTTTCACAATTATTTACATTTTAAAGTTGCTGCCTCTATGTCAGGGAAAACTTCGTCTGTGCGGCGCGGAGCGCGCCGGGTCAATTTGCTAAGCTAGTCGAAGTAGGAAAAAGCGAAAAAGGATTACGTCTTAAGAGGCTTGCGAGTTTTGGATAAGTTTTTCGAGTGCATTTGCCCGGGGGGATATTTTATGAATGGCACACGTTGATGCACTCCCACGTGTGAGGGAGGGGTACGAATTTCAGCAGAAATTCCTTACACAACAAATATACCTTCAACTCCTTTAGGAATTCTTTTGCTATATCTTTTAGATTTTTATATTTTTCTCAGTTCAATTATCCTAAAAGAAAAGTTAATATTATGAGAAATTGTTTATTTTAGTAAAGCTACTGTTAAAAAAACTTAACGTTGAATGGACTAAAATATAAAAAAAAATCTAGATAAGATTTACAGTACAGGCAATAAAACTAAATTTGTATATACGTTTTTATATAGTACGTAATCTTAAATCAAGCAATTTATAATATTTCTAAAAACTCTTCACCTACAGATCCTATGAGCAAGAGAACATTAACTTATATACACTTATTTTATGCTTTAAATAGGTATAATACGCATTAAAAATTCATTAACTTTGAAATATGGGATCTACAAATTTGGGAACTTGGAAAAGAAATTAAATTTGGAGATAATTTCAATCAAAAATGATTATTACATAAAAAGACATCATAGCAATTTGAAAGAAAAAGTTTAAGTTATTTAAAGGAAAAAGAAAAATAATTTCGATCTCTAGAGCAATTTTGTCTGTTTCTATGCTCCTTTCTTAAAGTATACATATGTGTATTAAGGTTTAAGATTTCAGATGCGAGCAATATAAACTTTATAGAACAGATTATTGATTGATTTTGATACTCGACTACGGCAAAGCCAACGGAAGGTTAAGGTTATAATTTTATCAGTCATATGTATTTGGGTGGATATGTTCATCTGTTCCCTCATACCTCTTTAAGTAAGTATTGTATTTTGGCAAATAGGGAGTCATTTTATGCGTTTTAATAGACTGTATGTTAGGATATATGACGCCTCACTAAATTCAATATGACGGATTATAAAAATAAATGTCACCACTCTAACAAAACAATTTAAATGAAGGGCCTTGACGAGCAAATTCTATACAAATCTATAAGAAGGCCTTCGACTACGTAAAAGCTGAAAACAAGCGTAAATTGATGGTCAAGACCTTGATTCAATAACAAAGTTATTCGATTAAAAGTACCTAATTGTAGTCGAATGCCTTCATTTTGATTTGCAGATTTTTTGGCCTTCGAGACCTTTGTTATTGGAACAAGCTTTTGACTTTCCTCTATAATAAATATTTTATACTTATTTTCAACTTTTACGTGGTCTGATTTTGAATTTTAAACTTAAATTTTGTATAACTTTTAGAAATTTTTAATTTGTAGGTAACTTTGTTTCCCTATACCTACATAGGTAGAGTAGTATAAATAGTAAATGTACATACAAAACTCAAGTCCTAACAACAAAAATTTTTTGCTAATCGTTATTTAAGAGCTAATAAGAAATATTTGCTTCTTTGAGGTCAATGAATTCTGAATTTTATCGTTTGTTTTCCAGGAAGGAAACGGTCTTAATTTAGCATTATTCATTTATTATTTTAGTTACTACCAAAAAGGGCACTCTGTCTGGTGAACCTTCCTTACCTTAATAACCTACCAATGAACATTTCTCGAAATTCAGGGAGGATATCAATCGATTCGATTTATCAGCGTATCAAGGAAGTTGCATAAGTAAACCATAAAGCGTTCCCAAACATCCCGTGAAAATAGAGCAGTAAATAAACTTTAATGGATGGTATAATACCCTTCGAGGGAAGGAAAGTTATTGTATTCAAGGAAGTGCAAAAGAATTCATGAGCCCGTGCACCCAGCGCCCCCTTACTCCTTAGGCACCCTACGAAGACAGAAGAAGTTTCCAGGGTTTGCGGATAAAAGGGAAGCAATTTATTTCAACTTAACAAGATTTGTTGGGTCGCAATTTAAATAGTTCTGGCTGGTTAAGTGCTATTAGCAGGGCTGGAAAATTCACTTACATTTTCAGCTACTGTTATTTCTTGTTTGCACTTAAATTGTGCTGTTATCGAATTAAATAGATTTCGTAGTTCTCTTTTCGTTTTTATAATAGTCTCAATCTTTTAGTTAAGGTAATATTTTATAGGTTTTAGATATATGGACCTCTTTGTATGTATAAGTCCTTGGGCTCTAATCAAATCCGTATTTAGAATGTTTTGCACTTATGTAATATCCAAGCTACATCAAGCCAATCAATTTGGTCCAAAGTATACCTTAATTATTTATATCTTCATGACAGGCTATCCCCATGAAGCTGAGGATTCTGACATCTCAAACACATAGTATGACATAAGATCCAAGAAGGACTAAATGATCCAGAAATTTTAAATATACATGCATGATTTTATCGAGATATTGAACTTAAACGAAATTATAAATACATTTATAAAAACCAATATACAGATTGCCCATCTTTGCAACGGTTGAATAATTTAAATAAAAATGTAGATATTTAAATTGTCTAATTTTTAATAATTAAAAAATTAAAATTTCAAAATTAATGCACTGTGTAATTAATGCAATATTTTCATAATTATGAAAATATTTATGTAAGTACCTATATATAATGAACTAAAATCAATTCTATTGTATTCAATTGAATTTTAATAGCTGTTTTTTCGTTTGATTCAAGATCTCGTTCAGTATTTCATCATGATTATAGAACATCGCCGGATCCATACTCTTGTTTGGATCAGGGTTAATGATCCAAAATATGTTATATACATATGTACATATATAGTTAAAAAATATTCCACCAGAGGCACTTGTATCAGTTTTTTGTTTTCTGATGCTAGCAGTAGATAAAGAAATGAAAAGTCCAATTAAATTTATTATCCTAACTGAGAAAATGACTGATAAGCAATAAACTAAGAAAAAAACGCGATAACTTAATTTTACACTTGTAAGATAGTGTCCATGGTTTTATAATTTGCAATTAAGGAGAAAATTTAAATTGTAAAAGTTGCGACAAAAATATAAATGTTAAATAATTTGATACCAACTTTCGGATTAAAAAATAATTGATACAAATCGTTTTTTTTTCAGATGATCATGATAGTGATCTTGATCCGAACGAAAAAAACGAAGGTTTTTTCACAGGTCTCCTACATTAATAGATATATGTATGTATGATTCCTAAGTTTCATGGGGTTGGCTTGCTTGTGGTTTATGGAATAGGCTTATGGCTTGTTTTTGGTTTATTGGATTATTTGGGTTTAGTAATAGAATTTCATATCATCAAAAAGCCTTCAAGCTACATACTATAAAAACAAAATATACATATCTTTTCTAGTTTGAAACTAATTTTACATTTGTTTTTTTTTTTTTTGAATTCTTATATAAGTGAATATTTTTCTTTACGTTTCTATTCTAACAAATATTTGAAAATATTATCTACGAAAGCTTACCAATTTGAAGCGAAATGTTAAGTGGAGGCTTACCTGAAAAGAAAGAAAATTATTAATAAAATACCCTTAAAATATTTCTTATTATTATTTGACTTCGTAAGTGAGAAGGTTTAAATATGCTGTAGTATAAGACTTATTTCGACAAAAATGGATATGGCGTGGTATTTGGCAGACTAGGTTGTTTACAACATATTAAAAAAACAATTTCGCAAATAAAGAGTAATAAATATTTACATGGATGCGCGACGCATTTACTGTAAATTCAATCAAATTACCAGACGGAACACATTCCTTTCATTCCATCCCCTATTTTGGTGCTATTCCTTAAAAGTAGGATCCCTACAAGAGTAATAAAATACACACTCCGCACCCCCTTCACGGCCCCCCTAGCATTTCTTTGATTTCATTTCTCACATTATGCATCATGAATTTGACTCAAAATATATTTTATCTTTCTTTTGATCTTGAGGGGATCGAAGGAAGACTCGAAATGAAAGAAGCACTTCGTTCCATTTGGATATTAAATTTCACTTGACACAAAATTTATTACACCTCATGGTTCGTCCAATCTGGAATTTATATGCAAACGTTCCTTTAGCTTCTTGAGCCGTCTTTTAAGGGCTTTTATGGTAGGAAAGTCTCGAAAAGTTTCTTAGATAAAGTGTCATGCAGTTGTCAGTTATTAATGCGTCGTCATAAGTGAACTCCTGCAAATGGGGACAGCTTCTCATCGCATGAAGCTCGAAGAGTTGAAATTGTTGAAAAAAAAAAAAATTTCAACCTATTTCTAGGGCTGCATTCATCAGAAAGGGATGAACCGATTAACAAGATTGCGATTCGAATTCCCAGTTTGATATATCAAGCGATTTACGCCGCTGTCCAGCTCTAAAGGCAATAAATTTCGGCCATTGTATTGCAGAGGCGTGAGAATTTGAATTTTTCCTTTCCCACGGGAACCAGATCATTTTTCAATCAGTTAAAGCGGATTTGTCTATGCGCCTTCCCTGGGCGAACATATCCACGAAATTGTCGAACGGAAAACGCTGTTTTGAAATAAATTAATTCGCGGAATTAATAGCTCTGTTGATAGCACAACTGGGAACGTTTCGTTTAGAGCATGATGAAAATTTGATAAATCTACGCCTACTTCCTGCATCCCCCTGTGGTATGGAACAAGGCTTTTGCAATATTAATTTGTGTAATTCGATTACTTTATCTACAGAATTTGATAACTATTTTGGAAACCTTAAAGCACTTAAAGCATTTGGTATTTTCTTATCATCTCCTTTCAAAATGATAGGGATGGATAAAATTTTAAAACTAAATTCAAATTTTGCACTTTCAAACTCAAAATAATGGAATCTTCATTAAATTAAGTACTTGAGGGTTTGTGGGCATGTTGATTAAAAATATATTGGTAATACTCTTGAACTAACGATTTGATATACGAATTTTAAAATTTGAGAAAAGAATATAGATAATATTTGATAACACATTTTCGTAAAAACTACTACATATGTACATTGCCATAATAACTGGAGCTGTTCGTACATTTGTTTTATTAGCAATTTATAAAAAAAATTTTAAAATATAATTATAAAATTATTGGACTAATCATGAGATGGGCTTTGAAAAATTTAAAATTTTATTTATACATACATATGTACTTTAAATGTTTCCATTTCGGGTTAATATCCTCAAAGTTAGAATAGTATTTTTTCCTCAAAAGCAACGATTTATTTATTTTGATGGTGAGTCTCTATTTCTAGTAACTATTACACTTTTGTTGAAAGCAAACCAAAGTTGTAGATAAACAACAATCGCCCAAAAATCCTCTTTAAACCCCTTTTCACAGTTGATCAAATTGCTGAAGTGGAAAATAAATATTTCCGGGAATTTCTGTGAAATGTAAACAGAAGCATTTCCGCAGATGAAGGATATCCGATAAAAGGGAAGAAAGTGCCACAGCGCACTTATAAAGATTTCTTCGTCTGGGATTTAACTGGAGCTCAATCATTTCAGTAGTTTGCACTAGCCCCCGAAAATCCGCATAAATCTTCACCTGAAGCGGAAGTTTTATATCTGCTTCAGTGTTGTGTTTTTCTTAGCTCGATGGAAAGGATACGGCACACAATGTGACAATCCTTAAGGATATCACCTGGAATATTCCTCATCCGAGGGATTTTACACAAGTACAGGAGGTGGGTGGATGGTTTTCAATTTATCGGCAAATAGAGGCCACATTGGAGCAGAATGCCGTGATTCACCTGCAACGATGCTAAAAAGTATCATTACACTCAATTTCGCAGAATTAAGGCGAGCTCCTTAAATCATATTGCCTAGAATTTACGGACGTGAGGTGATATTTCATTCACGTGAAATTTCACCGGGACTCGGGCGTACGCTGAGCCCGTGTTAGCCCAATTTATCAGGCGAAGTGATATCTTTTCGGAGTAAGTCCCAGTGCCAGGCAATTTGAGGCACTTTTGCCAACCTGCCACGTGTGACGACCGTAATTTGTGTGAAATATTAAAAAGTTCGCCTTATTTGGATGAGGATGGCACAAAAACGGCGGGCATCCTTTCGCTTTTCTAACAGCGATTTAATGCGTTCTGTTCCGCTAATGGACCGAATGGGGAAGGGATTTAAAGGGTTCGAGGCCAGCAGAAGGGCTCACCATCCCGGAAAATATCTGAAGTGAACGTTTTTTGTTTTTTGTTTTTTTCTTCCACAAAAACCTCCTGGAAAGCCGACACAGGGCAAAATGACGATACGCAACATTCCGGTGGTCGTAAGATCCTCCAACTGGGATTATATTTCTGTTCATCAAAATGAAGTGATGTCTTCTTACGCACTCATCGGTTCACGAGCAATTACCTCTGAAATTTGCGGAAATTCCAAAAAGGCACTGAGTCGCACCGGGGGTGGATATCTGGGGCCAATTTAAGGGCTGAAGATATCATGTCCTTATCTGAACTTGAATTGCTTCAGCTTTTGAGGTCGAACTTCCTGGGGAAAATTCATAAGCAACCAAACCGAGGCTAAGGTGAGGGTGGACCAATTTAAAGTTTTCCCATACGAGACAAATGCTCACGTGCCCACCTGCCGCACAGGAGGTGCCATAGTACCACAAAAAGACAACTTCTCTCCTCTATAGAAAGTTCCGCAGATAGTACGGCGGGTGCTGTTCTACTTTTGTGAACAACTGAGATATCAGAGATTGTCTTGAACGTGCCGTTTGCTATGAGCAAATATTCTTGTTCTCATCCGGATGCTGCCTGGTGGGATGCTGGTTCGAGATAAAAGCGTATCGTGGGCGGATTATGGTCACCATAATAAAGTTAATAATATGTAATAATTTCAGAAGTTTCCGGATACGCTTCCATGTTGAATAGATGGCAAATTTACTTAGGTACGCACCGGGACTAGCCGGCGTCTGCATGGTGGGTTCTATTGCTTTGAACAAATTTGAACAATGATCACCAGTGCGTGAACATACGCACCTGGATCGCTAGGGGGTTTCATGGCACGAGCTCCAAGTTTTTCTAAACAATATAGTAGGGTTAAAAGGGATGGTTTATAATAAGAATATGTTAAACTGAACCCAAAACTATATACAGATATTCAAAAGTACCTGCGTCACAGAATTTTTAAGAAGTTTTTTTCCACTCTTTTAGCAAACAGGTGTAGATAACTACGAATAATCTCCAAATTTACTACTTACAATTTAAAATAAAATTCCCAGTATTCAATAAAGGAACTTAATCGCACCGAAGCAAAATTCTTTTAAATTTTCGAATTTAGCGCTCAAAATTAAATTCACCTCTGCTTTCCAATTAGGTACAAGCACCTACCAAAACTGTTCTCAACTCTTTTCAAAAAGCCTAGACATACTCTAGTCAACTCGAATGTCTTTACTAATTTTCGGTGTGTGTCCCAGCTGAAAAGTTTCTCCTACAACCACAAAAAGCGCACGTGAGAAAGCTGCAGTTCCTGAGGGATTGCTTGAAAGCAACTCCTGGGAATGAAAAAAATTCAGTCTCATGATGAATAAAATATGTACATATATGTATGAATAATTGCTTTTTAAATTGCCTAAAATTTAATTTAATAAATAAAAATCGATGAAATTTTGCACTTGGGGTTTTTGAGGTTGGTAATTTAAAACCTGATTTCAATATTGAGAAATTCAAGTTCTTTGCTTTAAAGGGCTTCAATTAAAATAAGTACAAAGGGGTCTAGGAGATTTCAATTTAACTGGACATATAGCGAAATTCAGGATTATGCTTTTGAAATATACTACCAAAAATTTGGAATCCAAAATAGCGAATCTAATAAACACATCTTTGCAGTTCAATTGAGCAAATTATCGCAAATGATTTTTCAGACTGAAGGCTGCTTCTAGACCGAAAATGATGTTCATTTAGTTCTTCAAGAAAGAAAAGATATTTATTGTTTAAAAATCATATTATATCTTACAGTGTTGTGCAAAACCTAAGCAACTTTTGCAATATAGTTATTCAAATTCATGTACATACTTTTATTTTCACACCATTTAAGAAAAATCAAAATATATTTATTCATACTAGATATTGTGAACTAATAATTAAAAAAAAATTAATTTAAAGCAATAAAAATAAAATTAGTATAAAAAAAACCTCTTTTCTAAATGCTTCTTTGTAGCATAGATTTTTTCAGTGATGAATAGCTTTCTAAATCATTTTCTATAGCACGTCTTTGTATACTGTACTGGGAGCTATCCTTAAATTTAATGTCTCTACAATCTCTCCCGAGGAAATGAACGGATTTTTTTTAATCAAACTGCATATTTGTCTGTCCGTTCGAACCGATGTTTTACGAGGTCGTCCACCAACATTCAAGTTATTAACAGTTCCATTAAGTTTATACTTTTTTATTAATCGCGAAATGATTGATTTATTAATTTTGTACTTTTTTGCAATAGATATTTGCGATTCACCGTTATTGTAATCTGCTATTATCCTTAATTTGAAATTTTTATCGTATTTACAACGCTGCATAATGATTGCCAAAATTACGCACTAACAACACGTTTCAACTGCCACAAAATAACTGAAAAATATTTGCCTGTTTCAAATGAACATCATGCAGAAGAAAAAATACCGTTAATTCTCAGAAAACAAATAAAAAGTACATTGAGTTAGAAAAGTTGCTTAGGTTTTGCACAGCAAATTTTAGGGAATATTTTTCTTTTGTCCTTATTACTTATTTATATTGTTAATGGAGTTTTATTTAATATTTAAGTTTATATTCATATTCTTCACGATATCTAGTATGAATAAATATATTTTGATTTTTCTTAAATGCTGTGAAAACAAAAGTACATGAATTTGAATAACTATATTGCAAAAGTTGCTTAGGTTTTGCACAACACTGTATATGTATACATATGCTGAAAAGTTAATTATTCGGTCCTAAATTGGGATACAGTTGCTACATCTCCACTTCTTCAACATTGTTGCTAAGTGGAGAGTTAACAGTAAGACTGACGATATTTTAGAGTAATATTATTTTTACTTTATTATAAATAGAATACGTATACCTATTTAAATGAAAAAGAAAATATTGTTTTATTTTGCACTGTTAATGTACCTACTAATTCAAACAAATAGATTTGCGCTCAAAAGCATGTTTATAAAATACGGGGGAAAATAGATTGATTTAAAAACTTCAAGCATTAAATTAAAAAAAAAATAAAATATTTATTTTGTTAAGATAATTTTGATCACATTTGATTGGTATTTTCTACCAAATTTGCGCGGTTTGTTTAGTCGTATTTAAGCCTTTTTCTAATCACAATGAATATTAAAATTATAAAATAGTCGCATTTTGCCTGAACCTCATCTTAAATAAGAAAATAAGAAGAACTGCATAATGAAGTTATTTTAACCGATTTTATTTTAAATATATTTTAACAGCATAACTGCGATTAGTGTTACTTCGAAATGAATTAGTGAATTTTTACTGCAAATACCCAGCAACCACACGTTATTTTAGAGTAATATCTAAGTCTCTTGGATTCAAGATTAATATGTTAAGAATTAATAGTAAATTTTATTTCTTTAGCATTTATCATCAATTAAATTAGGGTAGGTACTAATTACTATGAAGATTTTGCATAAGTAAATAGGTTCTAAATAAATAAATTGAAATTGTGCATCATGTATGGTAATATAATAAAAAAAAATTTAATTTACATTAAGCTGAAATTTTGAATGCCCCACAAGAAACCAGTCTCCACTAAAAAAACCCTAAACTCCTTAGAATTTGTCGCATTTCATCGCAAACGGTCTGTGTAGTTTTAAATTAAATAGAAAAGGGCTGGCCGGCGTTATCCCCGAGCGGGCAAGAAATGCGATGATTCGTCGTTGTCGTCTTCCCGCTTAAATGTTTACTTCCAAGACCCAGTTCGTGCCAAAAACCGGGGCTTACCTCCAACCACATTTCCTGCCGCGTTGGGACCATCACGTTCCTTGCTCATCCGGGTATAAGGGATAAATGGCAGCAGCCCTTCTTTGGCCCAGCGCAGGAAACCTGCTCATATTTTTTTTTTCGGCTGTTTAAATGGGGACAAAAAAGGGAACGTAAATTTCTCGTTTATGTCAAAAAGCAGAGTTAATGTGCACTAAGATTACGGCGGTATCTCTTCACTGCGTAAATGTTCGCGGTTTAGGGCTATTTTTCACATTCCCCTCTCACGGAATTCTAACCGGCCACACCCTGGCCGTACGGTGGGGGGGAGATAGGGCCTTCGGTGAAGGGGAGATATATATGCCTGAAATTCCTGGAGCACACTATAGAAGGACGCCTGAATAATTTGAATTCATGGCAATTTCGCGGTTGGCTAGCCAAGGTAGATGCAGTTTTTTATAATTAAATGATACGAAGAATTTCGAATTGTTGTCCTTCGTTTTGCCTATTTTCGAGTTAATCATTTTCATTAAGTAAGAAAAAAAATTAAGTTTGTCCGGTAATAAGGTTATCATTTTGATTTAAATAAAAAGAATATTCCTTTAAGAATTAGAAATTAAAATTAATGATTTTCGTGCCAAATTTCAAGATTGTAGATCAGCGAGAAGTACCATATATGTATGTATATAGGTTTTGATGATCAGTCGGGAAGTGATACTTTTAGTATCAAAATGCGCTTTGAGCGCCGCATCTTTTTATATACATATGTATCTTAAATTTATTATTATACAGACCTTAGTATTTGATATTAATTTCAATTTGATATCTCAAGCCGTTTTTGAAAATAAGGACCTTGACACACGGACAGATAGACTTTAGGGACCACAAAGTGATCCTATAAGGTTTCCGTTTTTCAATTATAAAGTAAATATGCAATCCTAAAATGTAAAATTATAACATTAAAAAACATAACTTCATATTTTATTAGCAGCTTCTTCTAAGGATACGATTCGAAATATATATGAACTTAAATATTTAAGGTAAACAAACTTAATTAATACCGAATGCTCATTACAAATTATTATAATTGTATAATATTAAATACTTTTCAATCAATATTTCAACAAATCTTCATTATGTCCCTTATACATATGTTTGTACGACTATGTTCTAATTGGTTTTGGCTTTCATGGACAAGATATCAATCGACCACTTGGCAAGTTACTTCATTGAAATCTTTGACGTGACCTATTAAATCTGATATGGTATAACAGAGATAACAATTTTGACGTTAAAATAAAATTACATATAATAATTTAAAATGAGTCCGAAAAAAAAACAAGATTTTTATATTATTCTTGTTAATATAGCAGTTCATCATACAAAATTTTATGTTTGTATAATAAATGTTTTCCCAAAAAGCAAATTGCATTTCAATTCATTAAATTTTTCTATTCTTGTAGATGTTTCCTTCATATAGCAAACATTTTTTAAGGGGAAAACTTTTGGGTTACTTTTGTGTAAACTTGAAGAAAAGGACAAAAATTTGCAAGTCAGTTTATTTAATAGGCCATAATTGGCGAAAAGGATGTGACAAAATTCGGGATAAAAATATTCTTGCCATAGCGCGATGTGATTGCTTTTTAGGTAATTTTAAAAAGGAGAAGTGAGCCTTTTACTTAAAATTCAGAAAGGTTCCCAGAAGAGTACAAGAAAAATATTTATGACCAAACATGGGTCACAGGAAGGTCTGACTGTTTGAGAATTGTTTGCAGCAAACAAAGTCTATTGAAAGGACCTCACTCTACCCAAGAGTTACTTATGTTTTGGGGCATAAAGTTAATTAAGAAGTGTGCAGGGTCCAAGGACTTTGGCTATCGCGGGGGTGAGTAGTGTAATTTATAAAGCACCATTCATTTAACAATGCCGCGAATTGCCCCTCATTAGGTCGAGTGAATGGGACTTTTTGCGTCCCTACCGGAAAGATACGCGCCCCATCGCTGTCCTTCGGAATTTACCTCCGTTTATTGCGTCAATTAATCTTTGCTTTTCAGGAGTTTCACCCCGCTTTCGTCCGCGAGGATTGCCAAAGTGGAACGTCTAGCTCCTGAAATGTGCTGTCGAAGTCGGGGGGTGGTAAATTCTTGTCAGGGTATCTTCATCTTGTATTTTACTTAGCAATTGACAACCCGTTTAATGTACACCAATTTTAATGTGTACTTAATTATTGTTGTACGTGCCACCGTTTTCGACTTTCGGGTTTGATCCAGCCGCAGCTAACCAACCGGAAGAATAGAATGGGGTCCAAAACCATCCCCTCAAACCCCCAATTAGTTCAGAAATATAACGCTCGGCACCGCAGGACTTTATTCAACACTTCCTCAAGAGAAATGAACCTTACGAAATTTATAGCCCTCCCTCTGTAAACAGGACATCGAGTCCTGGCACAAAACCTCGGTAATAATATCTACGGCTCATAAAATTAAATGGGTGAGTGTAAAGTTTATTTTGGGACGCAGGGTCCCGGATGGGATACCGCAAGGCACCGCAGTCTACCGCACGGGAATTTCCGTTGGTGTAATCAACTGATTGATAATTTCATCCACGACTGTGTTGCGGGGGCGGTGGCCTGGGCTTAATTGACAATAATTAGGTCCGTAGTGAGCTTAGGGGCGTTATTGGATTTGTGCCATTTAATCAAGAAACCGATTTGAGCCCGACTCCTCCTTTCACTCCTCCTTCGTACGTAAAAAGCAAATTAGACCTTAACTAAACGATTTTTCAAAGTTTTACATTAGTTCGGAATTAACATGTTATGCATTTCGCTCTCGAAAGTCAATTTATTTAAGACGCATTTTAGAGATATTAACTGATGATATTTGTATTCAAAGAAGCTATTCAAAAAAAATTTAAAATATTTGGGAATTCAAGACTTACAAGAAGAATTATTATTATTTGTACCTCATGCTTTGGGGCGTGTGCTTGCTTAAAAATTGCATGAATATGAATATAAACTGTCGGACTATGCGTGGGTGCTATTTAGAAATTTTTTGTTTGTTTGCGTTTCTCTTGTGCCCATTAAAAACGTGATGACCGTAGCGGGGATCGAACCTGGGCCTCCTGAAATATTTTACTCATGAATATATGTATTTGACATTTCGAAATGGCAAAACGTGAATAAAAGCCAGAAGTTAATGAAGAATATAACAGAAATCGTGGTCAATACCCGCGTTATGACATTCTTTAAAAATGGTGAGGAGTACGTCTTGCTTCCGTAAAGAGACTAGGTGAAGGTAAAACGGAAAGAGGAAGCATATATGGAATTTCGCATAGAATTCCCTATAGGCTTCTTCCTTCCGTTTCACCTTCCTCTAGTCTCTTAACGGAAGCATGACGTACTACTCACCATTTTTAAAGAAGGTCATAACGCTGGTATTGACCACGATTTCTGTTATATTCTTGATTTTCTTCTGACTTTTATTCACGTTTTGCCATTTCGAAATGTGAATTATATTCATGAGTAAAATTTTAAATATTTCAGGAGGCCCATGTTCGATCCCCGCTACGGGAATCACTTTTTTAATTGGCACAAGAGAAACGCAAACAAACAAAAAATTTTTAAATAGCGCCCACGCATAGTCCGACAGTTTATATTCATATTCATGCAATTTTTAAGCAAGCAACGCCCCAAAGCATGAGGTACAAAACAAGACTATTTTCATATAATGGAAATGTAATTAAGACCACCTTAAGTTTATCTGAATATGCGCAGATTTTTGAGTGGATTTTATGATTTTTTGTTTTGTAAACCACTTTTTGCAAATGTTCGATATGCATTTTAAACTAAATAGTAATAGTAATAGTAACGATAAATTTCCACTGGTTGACTGTCCAGGTCAAATGAGATCGAGCAAATGTAACCCGCATTTTACGCTGCTTCGACGTAATAAAAGGATTCTTTCTGGAAACACGGCCGTATAGTCCAATTTCAATTAAACGGTTTCTAACGGTTCGTGGTGTTATCTGGACGCCGAATTCAGACGAAACTTCGCGATGAATATCAGCGGAGCTTTTTCGAGGGTCCTTTTTTGACGAAAGTGCAATTTTTCGGTCAACTCGCGCTGTTGTTTTTCGTGGTCTGGCTTTTCGCGCAACGTTGTCCGGGGTATTATTATTCCAAAAATATTTTAGTGCATCGTTTTTGACCGATTCATTTGAGTTTCAATTTGTCTATATGACAGGCCAGCTTCTTTGAGTGCAATAATCGCCTTTCGTTCTGCTGGTGAGAAACTCTTAGCTTAGCTCTCCCCATGATTGTTTTTCTTTCTAACGAGAAAAAAGTAATCTAAAACACTGTTGACACTCAATCAAAGCTGAACTTACCAAATATACCAAAAATTTTTAGAATTCCCCAAAACTTAATGGTCTTAATTATATTTCCGAAGGAATATTTTAAATGATCCACAAGACCACTAAATTGTATACTCCCTAAGCACGTATTTCACACAAACTGAACTAAAATTGATGATCGTTATCAGAACAAAGAAATGCCAACTCAAAAATAACGGTAGAATGTCTACAAACAGCAAAGAATGAGTTGTAGCTATAAATATGTATGGGGTCCTAATTATATTTCCATAGCTGTATATGTGATTAAAACTCTTTCAAAAGCCAATTGGTCGTTTGATAAATGAAAAAGCAATTTCTCTAACAGAAAGCTGGTTTGACACTCGCGGTAGACAGCAATGAAAATAACAACAAATATTAAATTACAACTTTTTCACAAAAATTTTAGTTTATTTTATTTGAGAGCGTTCCCGATCTGAATATTGATACTTAATAGCGCAGTGGAGGTTGAATTAAATACTGTGGATGAAATCAACAGTGTAGTAAATGCAGATTTTGCTTACCTTTTCGATTTTTATGGAGCAAGTGAATATAATGAAATTAACGTGAATGCTCCTGAACAATGTGAGACCAATTTATTTTCAACGAAAACATTTAAATTTCTACGAAATGAAAAAATAACAAATAAGCCAAATGCACTAAGTGAAGTGCCGCCATTAAGGTGAAAAATACTTTGTATTTTGATTTCTGATTCGTTTTCTTTTTGCAAAGATCGAATTTATCCGTAAAATATTTAAAAATGTAATTCCTCGAATTCGATTGTTAAATAAATAATTCTCGAAATTTTTATATATTTTTGAACCTATGCAGAAAGCATTACGTAGGTATATGTAAGTATGAAAAGGATTTTAGTTTTCATTTAAAACTTTGAGACACCTTATTTTAAAATGCACAATGTTTTAAGTGTTACTAAAGATTTTAACATTTTGATGCAATTGTATGATGAGAAGGTCGAAAAATGGTCCCATACCAAAATCTAAGAGTTTTAAATTTAAAATGTACAACATTTTATTTTAAGAAGCTAACATTTTGAAATCAAAAGGTTCAACTTTTCAATTTAAAAGTGCCGTCTTTTTAAAATTACTCTCGGATATTTTAAATTAAAAGCGAAAATGTCTTAAAAAACAACACTCTTTTATTTTAGATACCTTTCGATAAATATTAGAACTTCCGAATTTCTTTATACGGCATTCTCTGTCACAAATCAAAAGTATTATGAAACCATTTGGTCTAGGATATTTATGCCTCGTTTTCTTGAAAGAGCATTTATAATTTTGAAACTAAAATTCTGCAAATGGGGCAATGAGGATATTATAGTATAAATAAACCAAAAATATTTAGGTTGCTTTTTAGGTTTAAAACTTAGATTTTAAGGAATTTCATTGCTATCATCGTAAATTCCTATTTCTTAGATAAAAGTTCTTTAACAAGAATTAGAAATGTTGGCTGAAGAGAATTTAAAACGACTTTTCGCAAGGAACGTTGTGTGAAACACAGACTTAGGGTTCAAAATTTTGATGGAGGAAAGTGTTATCAACCCTAAACTTCATTTGGTTTTAAGCGGAAATTACGAAAATCGTTTGGAAGCCAGTTCCAAGGACAGGGCTCCAATCCAAGAACCCTTCATGCAGATGGGGAGGAACTTGAGAAACTTCACGAAAACAATTTAAAACTTGCAACTCAGCTGGTCATCTGGTCGCCGCCACCAGTCGGCAGCTCTTCGAACTTCCACTCCTCAGGAGCAGCATGACTCAAAATTAAATCCAGGCTGAAGTGTCCCCGTAATCCAAGCCATTGGCACCTAAAAAAAATAGGGGGATCGAAGGAATTTGTGGCCAATTGAAGTTTATCTCGACGCCAGCTAGGGTCCTCGGGGATATCGATGAACTTGCATCTGGCGTTCGACGGGGGCCAAGGAGTCGGCCACACATACCGCAGTTTAACTCGAGTGTGACCGGCCGCTTGGATTCCGATAAAATGAAATTTTCGTTCATCGTGGTTTTACGCCTCTTTCCCGGGGAATCTCTGGGATACACATTCGGGAGATGAGAGGCGTTATGCGGCTCAAACTGGCGAGGAAAAGCGGAAAGTTTCAAAGTAAACAGGAAGCAAATTGTTAGACCTCGGGGATTTTTCAAAAGGCGAAAAAGTGCCAATTTTCCGGAGATATATTCGGAATTTGATGGAAGAACAAACATTTTTCTGCGCCGGAGGGAGCCGCTACATCTCCCAGTCGAATTGTTTACATTCAGGCGAATATCCCGGAGCCGCAGCAAACTGGGGCCTCCTTCCTTCCCTCATATGCGCGCTAGGATTTATGGGATTGCATTGCCGGGCAGAAATGAAACAGGCGGCAAAAAGGCAGCTAAAAAATAAAACATAAACATAGAAAAAGGCCGCCTTTTTCTATTTGGTAATTTTCTATATTTGCACGCCAGTTGGCTTTGATCGCCTTGCACCACCACAGAGGCACTCTCCAGCTAGTGCTCCGCCACCGAGGGCCCCATTCAGTGGAATCCGCTGCGAAAATGCACCGGGAGGCGCCGACAAAGGACATAACGCGCTTTGTAATTTTTTCCAGATTCCCATAGGCTTTAGATTTTAATTGACTCGCCAACTTATCGCCGCCCCAAATGAACAGAAATTAAAACGCCAGAATGGCGCAGCGGGAGCCCCGGTTATTGCTTTTATGCACGCGGGTCCAAATTGGAGGATGCGACGGGGAAGCGCAAGCAATTTTTTGGCGGAAGCCGACTGTTTCTAGTTTGGAAACATTTGGAAAAAGTGGAGCAGCTGCGATGGGTGCATCCACTTTTTGGACTATTTCCTGGTGATTTATCCCAGCTGGAGGAGAGCCTCCTTCATAAAATATCCCCGTGAATCTGCAGCTAGAGAACTCGAAAGTGTTATGTGAGAAATTTACATTCTTCACTAAATTCTGGCTCACCTGTGCAGGTTATAGTGAAAGACTGCAATCATAGCACTTAGAGCTCAGTAAAATCAGGGAATATTTGGGACTATGTTTCATAGCAAGATACTCTGCATTTACAAGCCCTTTTAAGAGACTATTTCAGAAACAAGGTGCTACTGTTCGAAAGCTTAATCTGAAAAGCATAAGATAGTGTTTTGTAGTGTACTACAGGGTAGGTACTAAGAAATTTCAATGATATAGATACTACCTTATAAAATAGCAGAAAGAGTTAAAAGAACTTTGTTGAAAGTTTGATTTATAATATAGAATAATTCAGACAAACATATACATATGTATATTCAAAAAGAAATGTCCCCCCACCAAGAACGAAATTATATAAAATTTAAGGATAAGGGGAAAAATCACTTTAGGAGGCCGGATTTTAAGTGTTTTTTAAGATTTCTCTTTTTACAAGTAAGCTTTATGGCTCTAAGATATATTAAGGAATACTTAATTATTTTTAAAATAATTTCATACAAAAAGCTCAGGCTTATCTGCAATTTCTCATTACGAGTAATTTAACTCAATTCGCTATCTGGGGGAATATTATGGAGATCGTAACTTTTATTTAAAAGAATTATTATTTATTGATTATTGATTATTGAAAAATTATTTTTTGAGGTATTCCCGCAGTTTCTGACTATCCGAAGAGTTCGAGCACTTTGAAATTTCTGATTATTGTTGAAATTTAAACACATAATGGACTTTAAAGAAAAATGTATTCGGGGATTTATATGATTCAATATATAAACAAAATATGTATATCAATGAAGACAGGTTAATATTAATCACATAGAAGCTCATACTTTTCCTTCATCAATGTGCCCCATTTTGCTTTTCCAATGGTATTTCAGAGGTTTTCGGCATTATGACCAAAAAAAAAAGAATAATAGGTCTAAAAATACATTATTTTTATTTTAAATAACAAATTTTTAGAGTATTATTAATTTTATTTAGTCAATATACGCTCCTATGAGAAATAAAGTGGTAAAAAAAATTTTTAAGTTAAACGGTTTTATTGATGTAGATAATGTACTAAAAGCTAAAAAATAATTAAGTAGGTCCTAGGTACAAGTCATCACGCCACTCTCCTCATCAATCTAGGACATTGATCAGAATCAAAAATAAAATCGTGGAAGCGTATCAACAGTCAACCGCTCACATCAGGTTAGGTACGCTACGCCCCACGATTTTATTTAGGGACTGTTGTCTACGTCTAATTAACAGTTAGTGATTTTTTGGATAAAGAGATCATTAATTTTAGATTTATAATTTTCAATACAATACTTGTTGCACAATACATTTTATATTCTATAATTAATAGTTTTATAGTAATAAATATTTTTCAATATTTTTTTTGCAAAATGCACTACATTAATTATAGTCTTTGATACACATGTTTCATACCAAAAATGTATTAATTTTGATTATTGTGATGAATTCTATCTGTGAAGTGAGGCCGGAGAATTTGAAATAATTGTACTTGACCAAGTCTTACATACACATACAACATATGAATAATGTACATTCATTTATATATTTTTTGGGGTATAATGATAAAGTGGTGAGCACTAAGTTCACTAACAGGTAGCCTCTTTAGACAGAAAAATCATTTGGGGCAGTAAAAGTTCTAAAGTTCTAACGAATGAAGGTAAAGAGTCTCCACCTTTTGAATTTGGTCTTTCAATCGAGCAAAATATTTCCCTAAGGATGCCTTAATTAGTTAGGTAGGTATATAGCTAAGTATTCTACCTCCCCGATGTCCTTCTACGTGAGTTAATTAAGTAAAAATTCCCATCCGGCCACAGCCAAGGGCGAATATTCTGTGTGCTCAGATAGTCGAGGGCTAATCTCAGAAGAACATCCATAGACTAACCATCCCAAATCTGAGTAATGAGTGGGCAGTTGGTCGGATCGTAATTACTGAGGTCTCGGAGCCTCTGCCGGTGGTAACCCAATTGAGATACGCTTTTAATATATTGCAGGAATCATATCTGCATCTGAGATTACATGGAATCAGCAACTCAAGGGAGCAGAGGGCGCTGCATATGCCATTGCAAGACCTGCACATGAATTTCGAGATAGATTTATTATTTCGTTGAGGAATTGGCACTGTGCACAATGCAATGGTATGCCAGAAAGATCTAATTAAAGCGCACAAGGAATATTAAATCCTTTAAGCGGTAATTAATTGACTGTCCTTGCGCGCTGAAGTCGACGGGTATATCCTGGAGGTTGTCTAGGATCCTCCGGAATGGCCTGTGGCGGCCGGAAATGGTGTCCTTTGACGACCTCACTTTACGGGTTTTGCTGGGCCATGAAGCTAAAATGTTCTGAAATTGAATTTCCAGGAATTTCCGTTTCCGGGGAATCGTTGCGTTAGTGCATGCATACACACCGGTGCATTATGCTGCAACAGTACCCCCGAAATTTCTAGTTCTAGCCCATTAAACACTTTTGTTTTCGCCGCATGTCGCTGGCACATTTATCAAAATCGCGCGTGGTGCCTTATCCACCAGCAATTTTTGGCACTCTCCGATTCTGCTCACGTAACGAACGTTTGCTTGGCGGGAGCTGCTAATGCAACCCAAGGCAAGGTGCACATTGCACAGGTTGGCCGGCCCCCGGTAATTGCCAAATTCTGGTACAGTTAAAAGTATTAAACGTAAAAGTTTTCCCTTCGAAAATGCAGTCGGAACTCATTTCGATGGGTGAAGGTTAGTCGTGTTTGCCACCGAAAAAAAAAGTGAGTACACTCGTATCATATGAAAAAGAGGTATGTTCGCTTTGATGGCGGCGGCCCGATTTAGAAAATTCAATTCCTATGCCAATTGGCTTTCTCACGGCCAGCGTTCTGAATTTGACGATGCATAAGGACCAAATTAATCGAAAATCGATGCGATTGGTTGTGGGCGGTAAAGCTGCTTAAAACTGTAGAATTTATAACTAACCTGAGGAGAAGTTTTAATACGATTAAAAAAGTTGTGTTGTTTTATGTAATCCAGATGACTAGGAATTTGACATTGAACATTACAAGCCATTATTTTATTTGTGGTAGTTATTCCAGATTTTAGGAAAAATACATTGAGTTTCTATTTCTTGTTAAACATTCCGAAAGTAGCTTTATTTCAAAAAGATTATCACTATAAGTAGAATTTCTCCTTAAAGCTTAAAAGATAAAGAAAATTAATACATTTAGCTCCTTAGATTCCAGCTGATAGAATAAGGACGCATATACAAGACTACTTGTTCTTAAACTTATCCTAACAAGTCGATTAATTTATTATCTTGGAGAACTTTGTATATGCATGTATGTATGTTATTAGTTTAGAATAAAAAGATTAGTTTTAAACTACTTAATAATAATTTCCTTGGCTCACCTTGTAAGGATTTTTGTAAATAAAAAAAAAATAAATGTAAAATAGATACACACTTATTTTTTTTATTATGAATTTTATCACTTACAGTATAGCTCCAAAATTTTAATAAGAAATAAATGAATAAAAAAGAATAAAATAATTAGCAGGTCATAAAAACTAATTAGCTACGAAAGGAGAAGGAAATTTTATTTGTCTATTTTGCTGGCCTCTGTAATTTTTATTCAAGCAGTTCAAATGTGGAGTTGAACGTTTTTCAGACAAAATTTTGATAAAAATTAATATTACTCATATAGTAATTTAAAATAAAAATTAAACACCTATACATATGTATATCCTCTATACAATTTGTAAACATCGGTTCTTATTAAATTTAATTGTTATAATATTAAAAACTTCCCACAGCTTTATATGTAGGTATATGTATTTGACTAATTTGTCTTATGTGTGAGGAATTTAAATCAAATTACACTTCAGTCGAAAGCCTATGGTAATTAACCCTTTTCATCTGTAGTGGGTGAACTTAAAATTTAATTAAGAAAAGCAATTGAAAACGATATCATTGAACCAACACCCTGGGAATCTGAACAGATATCATCTGTAGTAATTATATAGAAAAGCCAGCCAGACAGAAATATTCAGATTTGTCTGAAGGATACAAAATTTACTAGTTTTATACATATGTAGATCTTAACATTCACATAAGGCAGACTGTAATTTGGAAGCTGGCCAAAACTTTATATCCACACTATGTGACTTTTGAAGTATCTGCACATACACATGAATCTGAATAACTTGGCTAGAGTTTTACATCGGCGGAGGAGATTTTCTATGGGTTTTGCCCATGGTTACTGCCAAAACTTGAAAACCAATAAGTAAAACAATGGTAAATGTGTAAATTCAAGAATATCCGCATTTCATTTTGAAATCGAATTGTTGCTTTTGTGAATTTCATAATTAAAGGTAAATATTCTCTATTCGATGTACTAGCTTTAGATAAAACTTCTAATATGTCGGTTTTAGAGGTCGTTTCGACAAAATTTGTCGACTGAGCACTAAATGCTTGTCGAGGCGTAAACATTTCAGTAGAAGTTGAAGTGGCTTCCTATTGAGTAGATTTGAGCAATTTTTCAAGAAAAAATAAGAAAATTAGGCTGAACACTCAAACAATTGCTAGCAGAAGTTGAGTTGTAGCAACAGAAAAAGAACAGAGAAAAGTGACGCCACGTCGAACTCGAAATCAACAGACCGTGAACAGAGCAAGCAAGCCGCATAGGCGCAAAACAGAGGAGCACTCGCCTCCTTGACAACCTTTTTAACCTTAACAAGTTGCTCTACACACAGTGGGTCCGGGGACAGGAAGTTGGGTCTGGGATTCTTCACCACGTTGGCTATCCACGTCCTTGATGCCGGGAATGTGGGGAAATGATGATGATATCAAAAGGCATCTGGGCAGAGTCCCTGTTTGCACGCCAGGGCCACGGGAGAAGGGACCTAGACGCAATTTGTGGGCTCGCCTTCTGCTTGTTTTGCAACTACAGGCCTATTTAAAAAGGGTCCCCTAAAATTCAGGCCAGAGGGCCGAAGGGGAATTAGAGGAAAATTAACGTCATCCGGGGAGCTCAGGATCGAGAGATACCGCCTCACTGGTAAATTTGTGGAAATTTTATCTGTCTGGGCTTGGAAGGATTCCTTGAGAATTAAACGCTCACTCCTAAGACGCCTGGGCCTTCTTGAAGCGGTCTTTCCTTTTGTTGTGCGACTTCCTTTTGAGGGAACGAATATTTGGGACGAAGGTAAACAAGGCCAACAAAGACCCGACTGGAACGTCACCTGCGGGACAGGTAAATTGAGTGTTTTCACAGAAGTGGTTTTCATTGGTAAACTAGATGTCCGTTGAATGTAACTACGTAGTTTAATGAAAAAATTTTAATCAAAACGATACATGCGATATCTAGTATCAATGATCACTAGTAACTATTAAGACACTATCATCTTTTAGCATCATTTAGCACAATCGGATGAGGCTGTTTTTAGGTCTTTCAACATTTCTTGTAATTAAATAGTAGGTATATGTAAGTATTACATAACCTTATTTTACAAATTTGGTTTCGGTATTACTTTGGTCTAATCGCATTCTCCTACTTAATATTGTTTTTTTAATTTGATGCTTATTATATGACTTCTATATCCTAGTTTTGGTATATTTGATAGTTATGAATTTTTAAAATCCTAGTAATAG
This sequence comes from Machimus atricapillus, assembly GCA_933228815.1. Lineage (NCBI taxonomy): Eukaryota > Metazoa > Arthropoda > Insecta > Diptera > Asilidae > Machimus > Machimus atricapillus. The sequence goes on from OW121785.1 coordinate 15,267,210, forward strand.
TGGAGATTCGTAAGATTTATATCCCTAACGAACTTGCCAGTGATCGGATTGTTATTATAACTTTTGAAATAGGGGTCCAATACTTTTGGGAAAAAGTCATTAATATTCATGCGTTCAATATCTACGTAGTCGTCTTTTAATAATTAATTTTATTTTCTTAGTTGTGTTAAATGAGGAAAACGAAAAACTCATGTAAAATTTCATGCATGCGTTTTTGAAAGACTTCAATACATCGAACAGTTTAAAAACATTATTCGATGTATTGTATTCTTTCAAGCTTAATTTAGTTCCAATAAAATACATATTAGGTATATTTATTTCCCAGCCATATTCAAAATTGTTTTTTCTTGGTTTTTCTAAATTACACCGATTTTTGCAAATTTAAGCAGTTTTAGTCTACTCATTATACTTCAAAATTTGTGAGAAAGATGTACGTTTTGAATAACAGACCCAATTTACATAAAATTCATAAAATAATTTTCTTTTTAATTCAGTAAATTTTTATTCATTGTTGATCTCCGATTTTTTACACCTAACGACTGTCTTACCTATAAATATAGGAATTTTAAAAATTATTTATTACTAGCTTTTGCCCGCGACTTCGTACGCATCACGCAAAAACTACTGTATGAAAAAATAAATAATTATATAATGCTATAGGAAAAGCAACCTAGCAATAGGGTCGCCTTTTTATACACTGTTCTTATTTGTAATTTTTGTTTAACTTTGTGTGTCCTTCTATTCTATTCTCTTCTATTCGATTACTAATTCGTAAATCAAAATGGTCAATCAGGAAATCAAGAAAAATAAGATTAAAGCTACAAAATGCAGTATTTTGACCATTTATGAAACATTATTATTACAAAATAAGGGATTAATCCAGAAGCTTATGATTTTCATACTTAAACATTAATTAGAAAATTTAAAAACTCATGCTCTGCTAAATATATAATTTAAAATAAAATAAAAATGATAATGAAAAAGAAAAAAAGTGATTCTGCCCGAGCGGGATTTGAACCCTGGACCGTTGGATTACACTTTCAAAGCTCTACCGAATCGACTGAGCTCGATAAAAGTTTTCAGAAATTTTCCAATTTTCTGCTCAATTTTCTTAATTTTTCTTTCCGTAAGAACCTTCTACACAAAGTATTAGAAAACTTTAAAACAAAGATGAATGAAATCGGCAAAATCGTTCTCAAGTTATGGCGTGATCAAGGGAAATAGGGATTCATTTTTATATACATATGTATATAGATTTCCTACTGAAGTACATGTAGTTTCAAAATATTTTACTTTTAATATTAACCCCTATTTGAAATTAAAGTTTATTTATATATATAAATATTTAACCCGTACCCAATGATCATACCTCCCTAGAATAAAACGAAAGAGATTGACAATTTTTGGAAAGACACTGGAATTTTGGAAAGAAGCTGACAATTTTTGAGATCGAACTTGTAAAGTTGATCACCACAACTAACACTGGATGGCACTGATAGTACCATTTAAGTCATTTTTATGCTCGAAAATCTGATGTAAAATTTCCTTGGGGTCATAGTGACCCTTAGCGGTCATTACGGGTTAAAATCTAATGATTTTCTTGAAGTGCTTTTAGAATATGCAAAGTCTTTGCAAATATGAACCTTAAAAATGAAACGAGATACCAAAACCCACATTCATCCTGAAAATAAATACGGAGAAACCCCAACAAAAAAATGAAACCGGCTGTTTATTCAAAACCATCCAACAAATTAGTACGAAAATATTCTCACGAAATGAATAGGCAGAAAACTTCCGAACAAAATATGATTTCCAAACGAGTGGCCTCCACCATGATTTTTAAGCAGAAAAATTTTCTACCGAAGCCAGGACCAAGTGGCACTCGGCCCATAAATCAAAAAGGGAAACATCGCAAGGCGCCGCACCGCGCCGCCCTGTGTGAGCCCGATAAGTTTAAAAATTCTTGAGTCTCCCCCCCGACCGGTCCTCTGGTGCGGTGGAAAAGGCCGCCAAAGAAAGAAAAGAATGAGGGTTTCGTGCCCAAATGGGTTTGTGGTCTAGGCTAGCCCTAAGCGGCCCATACCTCCCCCTTGCCCTCTTCACACATATTACACAGCAAGAAAAATTAAAGCCCAATGGAATCATTTGGAGCATGTTCTGGCACTTTGTGGAACATATTGCGTCCGTGCCCTTTTCTCGCACCCCCGTCCCTCCGGGAGGAATAATAAATATTCATAGTTTTATTTGCAAACATTCCCCGGCCTCCGGTCGCGCCCGGCCACAAAAGGAGCTTTTAATGATGATTGATGAATGAGGATTGCTTGACAATTTTTTTTCGCAATATCTTGTGCGATTTCACGACCCAGTTGCCCCCGAAAAAGTTTTGGCAGCTACTGTTTTTTTTTCTTTCGTCGACCTCCTTAGAAAGGACCCGGTGGAAGGAGCCTTTTAGAATCGAGAATGAGACATTCCGTTTGGGACCCACATTTGTGTCAAAATATTTTTGAGGATTTTATTCCCAGGGTGGGACGCTCTCGGTGTGTCACGAGCTTCCCGGGAAGGTACCCCCCGGGCAAGTTACGGATGTCTCCCTAGGTACTGGAAAATTTTTGGCGATACTTCGCAACACCGCAGGATGCCAAAGGTGACAAAAAGTTTTGTAATACCCCCACACCCAACGCCCCTGTTAACAACTTTAAGCCCATAAAAGTGTAAATGTTTTTTAGTTCGGGGCAAAAATACCAAGGTCGTACGTGCCACCCTTGTTATCTTGAGCTCCGGAGCCCTTCAGCCCTGCACCCCCGGGGCGACACACATTATTACACGCCCCCGCAGCCCCCGTGCGACATCTTGAGAACACGATGCCGGGGAACAAATTGGAGCTGCTTAGTTATTCCTGCAGGGCCATTATCGAGATTAGAATCGCCACCTTTGAAGCGATTCACCTGCCCGCGGGAGTGGGGGGAGTCAAGGCGCAAAGATTTGTTTACTCTCGGAGCAGGCCGGGCTCAAAGCGAAGGTGCCAGTCGATCCCGACAAAGGGCCGGGGAAAAAATCTAGAGCGACGAGATGTTTCTAATGCTCCGATTACACGTCAGGGGCTCCTTCGGGAGGACGGGTCCCGAACAAAAAAAAAAAAAAAATACTATGCGGAGGAGCCTTCGACAGTCGGATTGAGTCGACTGATTCAACTGAAATTTTATAATATGAACAGGGGATTGTCGACTCTCGCTTCGGGTCCCAGACCCGGTCCTGGCAACCACTCCCCTTTGTGACGCTGCCATTCGGCACTTGATTATTCTGATTGAAATATGAGTGGGGCTGGGAGGCTCTGGGGAGCAGCTTGAGCCTATCCCAAAACGAACTTTTCTCGACATGCCGCACACTGGTGGCGGGGCTAATTTTAAGCTGAATGACGGTCTATTATGCGAATTTTGAATTGTTTTCAACAATGCCAGAATCCGTAAAGGGAGTTGTTTTTCAAAGGAATCGGTTTTTTCCCGCCTCTTATTAATAAAAATTCAATTAGGCCCCTCTGTGCAAGAAACCTGTCAATAAAAAATAAAATCGATTTACGATTCGTTTACAATAAAAGTCGCTTCAAATCGACATTTTTTACTTCGAAAAAGTTCACGTAATTACCACACTTTACGAGCTCTTTTCCCGACGAACTTAATTTTGTTCTTTACAATGAAATGACACTAATTTTAAATGGGTTTACGAAATTCGAAACTCAAAAAAAAAAGAACAAAAAAATCTCGGTAATTTGAAGTTCATTAAATAACACATTCTTTTTTGTTCCTTTATTGTTCTGCAATCTGCGGTCGTTTTTCTTTATTTAAGTCTTACTTTTGTGTCTTTATCTTTGGAGAATTTATTTAAAAGTAATTAAAATTTTTTACAATACTCAGCAAAAGATGTAAATGTTTTTGTAATATAACATATAATTAAATAAGCCTTGAAGCTGCTTATTAGAATCAAATTAACCGAAAGAAAGGAAAATAATTTTTGATTCTGAAGCTGAATAAAAAGAATATGCCAACATTTCCAATTTCCTTGGTATAGAAACCATTTCGGTTCATTACAATATTTTGCTAAAGGTTTAATTTAAATCGAATCACTGCTGTCTAGAAAAACGTGAAATAAGTCCAATAATCTGAGTGGAATTGTAAATTTTCGTTGCTTTGAATTTCTTTGATCTGAAATCTTTCATGCGTTTATGGTAATTCTTATAGAAAAGTATTCATATTAATTGGTCGTTCACATACATATAACATAATATTCATTTTTGTTCAAAAGTACTTTCACTTGAAAGCTTTTTGGTTGATTCATTAGAAATATTTATGTCTGATTTTTTGATACTTAGTAAAATATAAAGAAAAGTCAAACATCTAAAAAATATCAAGCTGGCTATAGTTTGCTACTTTTAATTTCAAATATAAAGTAATATTATGCACCAAAAGCAGGTTAGAGTTTATGTACACATTTTACTTTTCATTTCAACAACTTTTTTAGGTTACCATTGAGGGACTTTGAGCTGAATTTAAAATTCCTAAAATATACCTTCAAAGACATTCAAGTATAAACTTGCAAGAACTCATACGAACTCATGCTTGTTTTAGCTCAATTTCAAATATTTACTTGCAATTATTGCATTTGAAGGAAAACTAACTGAAAAGACTTTTGGCAAACTTTTGAGTAAAAGCTTAAATGGCACTCACGTGAAAAATCAGTAGGTAGGTATGTACTTATTTACTTTGGATGCACACACCGTTTACATGCTTTGACTGAATTTGGTCTCTTTAATTTATCTCGTTTTGGTATGTCAGACGTATCATCACACGCTTAGAAATTCATGTGCGATTGAATGTTATTTTAAAAGAGAAGATGATTTGAGTTCCTTTGCTATTAGATATTTAAAACTATAGTACTGGGAAAATTTTCAGGACCACTAGGGAACTTTTAATTTTCTGAAGCATACTTTCTCAAGGTTCGACAGAGCAGGGAAATCAATTCAGGGCTAAATTTAAAATATCCTTTTCTATTGACTTTCCCCCCTCATTCCAACTTAAAAAAAGGCATGATACGGAAAATTAAAGGATCTCGAAGAATTGGAGTGGTCCTAAAAATGTAAACAGTGCTATATTTTTAACGTAAGTAAATCCTGTTGTAACAGGACCAAGTGCTTGGGGTGTGCTAGCCGTTACGTAACACTGTCCTTAAAAATCCAAATGTAATTATTTGAATATTTCAGAATTTAATATGCTTTATATGTAAATAACCCATTATCTATTTATAATGATCAATTTCAGCCACAAGTTAAAGTATCAGAAAAAGTATCATAAACATGACAAAGCAAAATCAACTTCTGTTCAGAAATTTCCGAACTCATCCAATTTGTCTAACTTTACTCCGCTGAGCCTTTTCAAAACTTGCTCATTAGCTTCAGTGCGAGTTTCGACAAATGCTAACCAAATAGTCTGCAGTGAATCCTTTTACTATGCAAACAAATTTTTTACAATTTCAGTTAAAAGTTTGAAAAGAGATGCAAACTCGTCACGTAAAATTAGAATTATGATGAATTTCGAACTTTTCTCGATTTTTAATATGAGTTGGGTTTTCTTCGCTGCAGGAGTTAAAAATATTAGCTGACATAGATTCTATAATGATAGAATAAATACTTTAGCATCGACGTTTTTTGAAAGCTATTACCAAATGCCGTTTTATAGTATTGCATTTATTAAAATAAATATTCATAAAGATTTGCAAGAAATTTTAGTTTACTATGTTTCTGATTTAGCTTTAAGCCGTATGCTTCAAGAATAAACAATTAACTAACTCTAAAACTGCGAAATAAATATTTTTATTACCTTGAGTGGAGGATCTTTAGTTTTATGCCACCCAAAAGACCACTTATTTCTAAAATGTCTCATAAATCTTAAACTTCATTGCCTCTGAAGCAAAACAACTATCGTCTTAAACACTGGCACAAAACTACCCAATAAATCCCGGAGTGTCAGCCATGTGCCAGTAAATTCCCTCAGCAATTAGCCGCTCCTGACCTCCCCCATAAAATGACTAACTGCATGTTCTACACAGCAATAAACAGTCTTTGCGGGGAACCCCCGATGGTTTTTCAACCAATTTTATCGTTTTGAAAATTCCATTCACGCCAAATGGACTTTTAGAACAGTTGCTGGGAATTGGGCTGGAGTTTTGGTTTGGACTCTGCATAATAAATGCCTCCAGGTTCGTGTGATAGAATTAATTCCGGGAATGCTTTCCCAATAAAATGGCCCAAGCTGGCGAGAGATAACTTTTGTGTTTTATTGGCAATTAACGCCATAAAATTAATCAAAACGGCTTCTTATGACGAAATGAATCCTCATTTATTGGATGGGAGGACAACGACAAAATTAACTTCAATCTCTCTCCTGGACGGGAAATGAGCCCCACTATACTATTTCTGGGTTTCGGGTCCCGGGTCCTGGTCCTCGTTCCGCTACCACCGCAGCGAAACTCGAATAATCCGTGACTCGAATAAACAAGTCGCCCTTGGCAGACTAATTGCTCCTGTTTAAGAGGAAGGAACCAGATGCTGCAGAGGGGAGGAGGACCGGGACGCTGATGACGATGGTGCCGCCACCCAGGATCGGGGGGAATAGGGGCGTAAAATTTTAATAACAATCCACCGCGGCCGAGTAATTGTTTATTGAGCGAGTTTCCAGTCGACCAACAATCGAATTTACGAGACCGTTTCCAAGGGTTCATATACCAGCTGGTGGTAGGTGCCCTCCACCCCCTCGCGAAACTTCTGAAAATCCGGGCATCGTGTAGGCGCTTTTCATTTGTAGGCCTCCACGGTGCCGGAGATGAAGGGAAGTGCAGCACATGGATGAATAATTAAGGACTGGGTCTCACGCCCATCATCCACGTCTCTTGCCCTTTAATTAAATCTAAATTTTTTCTTGTCTCGATTTTAGCGGCCTGAGACTGGGAGACTGCCAACGATATTCGACCCCCTTCCATCCCCCCAACGACTTCTCTAAATGTGGGTGGATACCTCACATACTTCTGTGGTTTATGACATCGTTAAGGGCTGGATGAGAGCAAACACCTTGCGCTCCCTTCGACGACAATCCTGTGATTATCATCGGAGACAATGAGGCTCAAATTAGTGGATGCTTGTCGCGCAGGAATGTCCTAATGAGGATTCTTCTTTTTCTTCTTTTTCTTCTTCATTTTATTCAATTTTTACCTAGTTTCTCTCCGCAGTCCACCAGAGCGGGCAGGAACAGAATAACCAGCAATAGTACAATGAAATCCATTTTGGGCGTGGGAACACTTCTTAATTGCATATCTTGACTTAATCCGTTAATTTATTTCTCTTTCTAATTTTGAAAGATAAGCAGTTTCCCACTTTAATCAATCACTTCACCGGGTCATTGCCCATTTTTCGGCTATAGGCTTTAAAGCGTAATTTTTACACTATATGTATACTATCACCAAAACTTCACCTTAATCTAAGTGCACTAGAAAACACAAAAATCGTTACCACTAAAGTCGAAGGTATCCACAACTACACAACATCTAGCACGTGAATTTAGCGCTAGATACAAACGCTAGACTTAAGTGCTAGAAGGGCGCGCTTAAGCTTAAAACACAAAACAGTCACTGTCGACTGATATCAAGTCACTCTATAGAAAAAACTAAATAAATAAATAAATTAGGGATTTTATCCCTTATATACGTAACCGGCGTATACTTGTCTAGAATCAACGTAATTCGGGTATAAGTTCAGTCCTTCCGGATAATGTTGGCATTACCTCCGACAACAACTGACTAACTCGCTACCATCAGAATTAGTCCAACATCCTGGATCTCCTCCCAGAAGCTGAAGCGAGCTTTTTTGCGGGAATGATATCCTGGTGTCCCGCTTCTGTTCGTTGCGCATAACAGAAACAGACGCGTAATTTTAGTAATTTTTAGTTCTCCCCCTGCGATGCGACGGCAATCGTTCAGGACAAGACCAAGCTTAGACTTTGAGTACCCCCAAAGTCTGGATTGTGCTCCTCCAGAAGGGACCAGTGCTTTATGTGTCGCAGCAGCCACAGGGAGCGATGGGGAGCTAACTGTTGTGCGCCATTTCGATTTTTCTTGTCTATCACACAGCCCCTCTTTTAGCTGCCGCCTGCTGTTGCAGCGCGTCGAGTCGACGATACAAAACGGGCTCGATCCCGGTCGACATGCAGTGAAACTTGATTAAAGCTTTATAGACCCTCTTAGCCCTTTTTCCACAGTTGGAAGAACGAAAGACGGAGGCTTCTTTCTTTTGGATCAAGATATCGCAAAAGAAGGGTCTCACCCCGGGCCGGGGACGTGTGTCTTTCCAGGCAATCCACTATATTTCTGCAGGGATTGGGGGGTGACGCCGCAGGGTGAGAGAGGGAATAGTGGGAGAGGACGCCCTTTTATTTTACGGCGACCCGGTACACGCCGAGGGCTGCATCCCCATTCACTTAGAAACATATCTGCTCATTTTTATGGCGGTGCCTGCATCACGCCATCTTAATTTTGAAGCAATTCCTCGAGGAAATAAAAAAAAGACTTCAAGTGGCGTTACACACGGGCCCTTGTTAGAAGTGTTGTGCTTTGCCCTGTGCCCTGCCCTATTCCTCCCTTCCCTCCCCTATCCCCACCACCCCTCTTCCCTATCCTTTATAGGGTGCGCTTTGATATATGTTCCGTGTGTACGACGGGCGCGCCTGGGACAGGACAACCCTGTTCCATTTCGTCGTCCTGTCGACACGTTGGCATCTCTTGGTGTAACGAGGTAAGCAGCCGTGACGCCCACCTCCCGCCCCATGCATGAGTATATTTAAGAATTTTTACAACCTTCTTTACGGCCGTACATGAAGCATCTTCACATCTTCGTCGAGGGGCAGTAAAAACATTAAATTCGCACGGCACTTATTCATTTCAACCCTCGAGTCAGCGTCGTCACCGTCGCGATGCCCGCCGCCACCGTCGCAACATCGGTGCTGCTGCGGTTTCGCGGGTGGATTTTTTTTTTTTTACTTGATTCCGAGGGAGCAATTCCTCAGTCTGGGTGACATTTTGCCACGGAAGAGGCTCCCCAACATCACTCTTCAGATTTAGATTAAAAGAAAGACGGAAACGAGCAAATCTCACCCCGATCAATTTTATGGTTCACCCTGTAAAGTATGCTTCACCTGATTAGAATTTTACGAGAGTCCTTTAAGGGCCATTCCCCTGGGAGCTGCTCGCTTGCAATGAATTTGATTTGATTTGTAAGGTTGCCTCTTTTGCTTTTGTTCACCTTCAGCAAGCGCAGGTTGGAAAATTGGATGTTGGGGGGATGGGATTTGATCTAAGGGTAGTTGCAGGTTGCTGCAACGCTCGCTTTTGTAATTTGAGGTAAAAAAGTGAAAGATCACCTTTCGCAATTGCTATTATAGAAAAGAGGCTTCGTAACGAGATGTTTTCTTTTAGAAATCCTATCCTACCTATACATATTTACAAATAGATAACATTCATTCTTTTTTCGAAGAATAAAGCAGATTGCAAGTGATGCAGTATATTGAGATTGAAGCATAAAAAATACCACAATATTTTTTTTTTTACGTAATCAATCAGTACTTTTAATTAAACATTTTTCTATACGGCTGATTGAGCGACAAAAATATTTATTTATTTCTCAAAAAATCTGATTCCATAACATAAAATTATGCTGACCGTAGACTAAAATGTTCATAAAATTGGGCAGTTTGAAAAATAAACAAACAGAAGAAATGGGTTGATAATTTTTTAAAAATTTTTGAAAAGCTATTAGGGGTGTTAGGCGACCATGAGTAAAATGCTTGCGAAGTACTGAAAAAATGAGTCATAATAATAAAAATTCAATAAAAACCTCAATGAATTTGTTATTGAGTGATTGATAGATATGTAATGATAGGTATGTTTATGATATTGATGTAGCGTAGCGAAGAGTTAAATAAATTTTCTGAAAAAAATGGAAATTAAAAATTTTATTGAGGCATTAGGTAAGTATATCGAAGAACCTCTACGCTACATCAACGATAATATTTTCCCTAACTTAAATGAACGAATATTGACAATTTAATAATAAAAAAACTTATTTTTGTAAGGATTTAGTTTCTACTAAAAATGCATACCTATATATAATGATATAATATATAATAATGAAAATTATTCATGGGAATCGTTATCCTAAAAAATTAGGAATTATTTCTTTTTTGGGCTTGTCCTTGGATGTGAAAAATGTCTGTGAATTCTTTATCGACAATTTCCTCTACTTGAATATTTCTATAATGTATATAAAAATTAAATCATAAAATGATCTGAGTGAGTTAACGCAGAGAATTTTCAAATTACAGTAGGTAGGTACCTGGCATTCTAAATGAAGGTAGGTTAAAATGTTGTATACTTTAAAATTTTACGAAGCACAAGGTATGTAATTATGGTCACCATCAATTTTATATTACCTCAAAACTACTTTTAATTAATTTTATGTTGTAGCTAGTTTTAAAAGAAAAAAGCTCATTTTATGTCAATTATAAAGTACCTAGTGTGTATAATTTAAAAAATTTCGAGGAAACTATGAACTAAAGCATTATAATTAGAAACCCAAAAATCCACCATGTCAATATTAATTAAAATAAGGTCTAAAATGAAATAGTTTTTGTTCACCTAAGCAAAATTTCTGGGAAATTATCCCATGGGTATATATTTTCGTCATTAGGTTGCAAATGGTGAGTGTATGCTATGCAATTATTCCTTAAAGAGACTCGAAATATGCAAAATTCGGTACGCTCTATGCTATAATTCAAATTACGTAGAACGCCACGGTCGCTCCAATTAACAGCAATTTACGTCCTTTGCGCAGAGATTCAAGCTGTTCCGTTTCCCCAGTCCCGCTATCCGTTGGTGTATAAAATGCATAGTATAGCGGTCCAACATAAATCCCGAAAACATTAAATGACGGTAGTTAACTGAGGCCATAAAGCTCATATCTGATGATAACCGTTTGTTAGTAATCCGAAAATCAGGGCAGAGTGTTCGAGTTCGTCCTCGGAGGAGTAACAATAATCGTCCCCAGAGTGAAGAGTGAAGGACCCACCCCCGCACCCCCGGTAAGCGGCTATATAGAAAAATCAGATAAAGCCCGGATTAGAGCCAGATCCCGAGCCATTAAAGCATTAACACTAACGGCCGTCCACGAGGGTCATTCCTCACATGCAAGGGAAAGGTGTGCCCTAGTCGCAGACCGCTCATAACTCTAAAACTCCACGAGGGTTTGCGGATGATATGAGCCTAGAATGCTTGCGAGTGGGGGGGCGGGAGGGGTCTGAAAGGGCGTAGAGGGGGAGGCTGAAACGGCGGCATAGGGTTGGGATGTGCCCTCTGCCGGTGAACCTGAGCAAAGAAAAATTTATGCAGCACACAGGCGCTGAGTAGTGGGCGGATATGAATGTTTAATTTTGCTGCCCGTCAGCAAGCCAGCCGCTGGTTGACGCTACACCTGGTGGCTGTGCTCTCGAGTTTATCCCGCAAAAAACAATTTTCACGTCCTAGCCCTAAATCATTGGGTCCATGTGTCTAATTTTTTCATGTTTTATTTGTTTTCACGGGCACCTGAACAGGACTTTCCAATTTCCCGAAAGTGTCGTGCGTAAAAGCAATTCGGCGGGGCATATGTCGATGGGATGCCAGTTGTGCTAGTCCTGAATTCTTGGGTCCTTTTTGGATTCCCGCCCCCCGATGTCGCATCTACCCCCACACCCCTACACCCCCCCACCACCTTCAGAATTGTTCTGCCGTTTATATGAGTCAGAGGATCTTGTTTATCAGGAAAATTGAATTTCTGATTTGATTTCTCCCATTCCTATTGTGTCCGTGCCAGCGCGAACGTGCGTCTTTTTGGCCCTCCCCCCTCCTCCCAATGGGGTCGCACGTTGGGGGTGGACGAGACGAGGACTATCATCGTGCCCCGGACACTATCCAAATACCTTTCATATACCATAGTCGTCTATGGGGATCACGGTGTCATGTCCTTATGTCGAGAGAAAATGTAACCATCTTCCAGTTTTTGTCAGATGCCTTGCTTTCATATCACGTACCATCGGCCGGAATAAGTTTTCGGCCAAAAAGGATACGGGGGTAATAGTCACACGAGATATCAGAGCTTCGGTTAATAACCCCCTGCCCTCCCTCGCCCGATTACCCCCGTCAAAACCAATGAACTTCTCAAGGCACTTCCTGTTAATAAGCAGAGGCACTAGAAGCAATTTGATACAATCTAAAGTATCTGACTATCTGCACTATCTGTTCCAACTCCACACCCATGTTATTTATTTTCTTTTGGGGGGATGGGGGGTGCTAATCCCGGTCCCCGGCAGAGCTTAATGACAATGGTCGAAAAGAGTTCATTCAAAAAACAAAAAAAAAAAAAAAAGGAAAAAGAAACGAGCAGCGAGATGAGGACAATGAAAGCGTGTGATGTGGGAGTCGACAGGGAAAAAGCCACTATTAAGGTATTCTGGCGTCGCGTCCCGTCATCCCCCCGGGGGTGGTGTGACACGTTTTGTGTTCTCGCCGGGACTGCGAACGTAGCATAATGTATTTATGTAGTTGTATGTTGTCGCGCTCCTCCGATGAAAAGCCATTCACATGAATCACAAATTCCGAGGGGATATGCTCCAAAGATTGTAGATGCTCCCTCTGGTGGGGATCGCCTTGGACGACATTAAAACATAGAAACAAGGTTTTTGCGCCTCAACTAAGGCACTCTCGCATAAACCAGCCCCAGATACATGGCTGGCGGGTCTCCTCTGGACGTTTCAATTATCCCGTCCCTCCCGTTTTCCATGTCAGGAGTTTTGTTGATTAAATGGTTTTGACTTTGGGCGCTTCGCGGGTTAAAACAGACGCATCTCGCTCGGTTTTGCGGGTGGCCTTTGATGTGTAAGGTGCCCCCTGGAGCAGGGATGGTGTTGGTATTTTGTGTCAAATGCTCCTCGTTTTACCGACGTTACAGGGATTAGAGTTGTTAAGGGATGTAATGAAAGCTTTGTTCCGTCATGTCCAGAAATCATAGTCGGGCATGTTTTTACATTGCATCGGTATACGTAAGGGAGTAAGAGCAGACCGAAAATTATCTGTTTGAGGTCATAGGTCAAAATGTAACACAGGCAAAAAGGAATATACCTATAACCTTTTTCATTTTCTTGCGTTTCTTTTCGTTATTTTTAGAATTTATACATACCTTTAGAGTTTTAATACTAAGTATACATAAAATGCTTCTCTGCAAGATATCTTGACACTAAAACAAGTTTGCAATCTAAAGGAAAACATTTATAAAAATGATCTAAAAGGTCTGAGAAGAGAATAAAAAAATGAAAACCTTCTAGTGTTATTTACGAGATTAGTATACATAGAATACATGTCAGTTTTGAGTAAACAACAATCTTATTTATTAATATTGAATTTAATTTTTTAAATTATTTAAATTAAATTAAAGTTGTTAATTGTGAAAAACAATTTTGTTAATCAAGACTATATAAGTAAATAACGAAAATTTATCTAATATTCATTTAATTAAACACTAAAATCTCAAATGCTTGTTCAGAATTTAGTAACTATCGTTTCTTTGCACCTCATCCATGCAGAGATAAGAAACTTAGGTTATAATTTATTATTATTATTATATGAATGACAAGATATGTTATTATAAAAATAAATTATTATCAACAATACGATTACTTGCTTCTGGGTTTACTTAAATATTATATAATAATATATTTCAGCCTACTACAATAAGTACAACAAATCTGATAGATACGAAATTATTATATTTTTTTAAATCTACCTACTCGTCTTGAAAATATTTTTGGTAAACAAAATTTAGTAAACTTATTTAATAAATTATATGGATTAATATTAACTTTAAAATTATCTGAAATTAAGCAAGAAAACAAAAGATATATTTTCTACTTTATGTATACATTTTTTTTGTAATAGAATCCTTCCTAAATATACGGCAATTTTTTATTACTTCTGAATTATCTTAAAAGGGTAATATATATTTGAAGTCAATAAAGAAATCGTGATTCATCACGACCACTTTATTGACCTGCATTGATTTCATTCATTCGAAAACCTTTGAGCAATCAATCGAACGAGTTCGCAGAATGTTGCAATATCCCTAAAAAATTAACCACGAAGCAATTTCGCTTCTGGACCACATCCGGACTCCGTTCACCTTCCGAAAGCGACGGTGTGAACCCTTCGAACCTTTCCCGGATGGAGGTGGCGGCGTTGGTTGGTTGCACGTCAGCACCAGGAGCGCCAGGTATGAGCCCCAATTGAACGAAATCGGTGCTCTGCAAACAATGCCCAGCCCCAGCCCCAGCCCTGCACCGGCAGTGATCCGCTCAATTATTTAGCAGCTCCCCGCCGCAAGGAAATGGAATTTCTGCGGGAAAATCCCATTAAGTCAGTAAGTTTTATCGGTCATATTCCACCGGTCTCGGTTTCCTAATTTATTTCTTAATTCGGTGCGGGTGGGGCGGGCTCAGGTACAAAGGACTCAGAATTTAACACGTTCACCTTCAGAACGGGGCCGCATTGTGTCCCAAGAGCATCTGAGGCGCCGCAGGAAGTCAGCGGCAGCACCTCTTCGAAAAAGTTTCGCCTGTTTCGTTCCGGGGGTGGATGTGTTTTTCGTACAGTACGAATGGGGGTGAAAGGGGACCGGGTGTGGACTGCTATCGGTCGGATCCTTATTTATTTTGCCCGATGGAGTTTGGCAGGCAATGTACTCCTGCCCAGAATATAAATCAAAAGTTTAACCTGAGAAGTATTCAATATGTGAGCTCTAGGTGGAGGCGAGATATTTTTAGGTCGGACTGTGGCTCTTCAAGGTGCCCAACAGCTGGCACAACATCTCTGGAGGTAACTTGCATCACCTTCTTCAGTTAACACAAAAACTCAAAAAAAATATTAATTTTACCTACACTTTAATTAAACAGACAAATGTTCAAAACAGTTAAAAATAATTACTCAAACATTATCAAAAGACCTGTAACCTCTTCAAGGATATTGCCATATTATGTGTACGTTTAGTTTTTTTTATTCTACTTTATCTACTTTATTCTATAAAAATATTTCAAAGTTGCCTTTCATTACCATGAGATTTCTTTTCAGTTTATTAAAAACATTTCTTATATCTTTGGTAAATGAATTACGAGTATCCAATGTATAAAACTTGATCAGTTTTAATAATTGTTTAATTTAAAATAAATAAAATAGGGTTTCTTATTTTTTCACTAATATCATTTTACTGTCAAATATGTGAGCTCAGTTTCGTTTTTTACATAGATACTGTTTTTCAAAATTTTTCTTAGTTATTGAGTAGTTGTCGACAAAAAATAAATAAAAAGTAATCAAATAAAACATTGAACCACTTTTTCAACTCTTAAAAAATTCGTTCCTGAAGAGGTTAAAGAATGTTAATTGGTATTGGTAAGAATGAGAATAGTTTGAAAGCTGACGTAATTTCGATGGTTCCTAGCCCACAATTTTTGAAGATCTGTTCAAGCCTTTGAAGATCATCAGTTCATTTGACATTTCCTACTTGACAAAAGGGTTTTACCAATTTTCACAGGTCCGATTGATTAGAAATAGGTTTTTTTTTTGTGTCGGGATTCATTTCAATTTTTAATTTAATTTTTCTCGAAAATGGCATAGCAACTTATTCGTATTTTACGAAAAAATTTCTAGAGACTTTATTTAACAATTCTTTATATAAAAAACTGATGTTGATCTACATTTCAATTTTAATAGTGTAGTGGGTTAATAAGTCTTAGTAATGGTTTTTTTCTTAAGTAATATTGTATATGTATAGTAATGTATTTTGTAACTAAGAATGATTTCATTTTTATATCGTGTTGGTTTTTTGTTTTTAATAAATAACTATCTTAATTCATAGATTAGGGAATTATAAATAAAGTGCTGTCAATTCTACTTAAAGACCAAGACAATTTTCTTTGCTGAGGAAAAGCCCACACCTCTCAATTTTTGCTTCCCTTTTAGATAGAATACCTGGATGACGCTATAAGGAGCACGAATTTATTTTTTTCCTTTGTTTCGGTTGATAAATGGATTTTTAATTTATAGCCCAAAAATTTTTGCAGCAACCGTCAAATATGTTCAGGGGGAAAGGCGGAAGAAAGACGTTCAGGAAGATTAAAAACTTCTGAGAGGGTCGAGCCGCCCGTAGCTCAGCGTACAGTGAAATTCAGACACGAACCTGTCAAAACTTCTAATAATGAAAAAATAAGGTAAAAGGTAAGGGCGCAGGATTTCGGGATCTGCCTTAGACCCAAAACGTGAAAATATGAATGATTGAGGCGCCGCGCCGTAGAATGACTAATCGAGGGGAAGATCGAATGAATTGGTCCCGGGTATAGACGAAGATAGCGCCCCAGGCCCCTGTCAGGGACTATTTAAAATTTCGCGTTGAGCGATTGACTTCACTGTGAATGTTGTCAGGGCGTACTTTAATAAATTACCAAAAATTACTTGATGCGAGATTTCATCCTTCCGCCCCCTAAATTTCAGTTTACTTCTACCTTTATATCGAGGGTAATTTTTGCCCCCAAACCGCTCGGTCGGTTTTATTAAATTTATCTTGATCAACGGACGGGAAGTAATCAGAGAAGCTGGGAAATTTGTCAAGCAGCTCAGATCTTTTCATTTCTTTTTACCTTTTAGAGTTGCTGGGATAAGAGGGGGTGGGATGGCCACACAATATCAAGAAATTAAGGGTAATTAAATCCGCCATTCGTGGACTTGTAATCGTTTGCCATGTCCCTGACCTGCCCCTAAGCATCGTCGGCGGTAGTCGATTTTTCTGGAAGCAAATTCTGTGCATCTGGGGGTTTTGCAAAAACTGCGCCAGAACCATTAAAAGTCATCTAACAGCCCCGCCAGCGCTTCTGCTATTCCCAGATCCAGATCCAATTTCATCCTGAGCTCCATCCGGCTTAGGGCTTTTGAACTACCTTTACCAACTTTGAGTGTAATTAAAAATATTAAATAAAATTCTTATTCACTGTATTTTCAAAGAAATTATACCTTTTTTAAGATATAAAAAATATTTTATGTTTTTCCATTTATTGAATTGAAAGTTTTACTGACTTGAGGAAATGGACTATTTAATCTTGAAAATATAAAAGAATTTAGATATAAGATTTATCTGAGCATAGCTACACAACTTTCTATTGCTCCTTTCATCTCTCTTTGCTTATTTAATTATGTAAGAAGTACCAAAATTTTTGAGATTATAACATTTTATGTCTCTTAAAGGAAATTAACGAAATCATTTTTGTATTAATTCAATCCTAGATAGACGGAGGACAAATCCCACATACAAAAGCAAAAGGTTCTGGAATTTCTCTGGATCAGCGTCTAATAAAGCCCAGAAGAGTAAAGCATGTAAGTTAATTGTTAATAATATTCAATATAAAGTTTTAAATCGAGTCATATAGTCAAGTAGTGAAACTCCCAGCTCAGAGAAATGGTCAGAATAGCATAAAATTGAGTCAGACAAGTAAGAACTATGATATATAAGACTTAGAAGTTATTTTTTTTAATGCTTTATCCTATTTGGCTATTTTTCACTTTACAGTAACAGTCTTAAAATCAACTTCATATATGTATTAAATTATACTACATATTTTACTTATTAGGATAATTCTAAAAAAACTAGACATTTTTCAAAGATAGAATCGTATCAGAAAAAGTTGAAAATATAGTATAAATATCAAGATTTATTTATCTTAATTATTATAGATTAGCCGACATTATTTTGCCTGTGTAGTGAGAAATGCAGCATTGAACTGCGAAATGAATTTTCTAATTACGCACAAACCTTGGAAAATATTCACAGGAATCCAGATATAAAATTTTTATGTAATATGCCCGTAAACTAAAATCTTATACTCTTAAGCATTTCTCGTCGCAGTGAATCCTTTTCCCAAGGTGCCTGGAGCCCTTTTTTATCCTTTGCCAGGCATTAAGTCGAGTGTCTTAGGATTCATCTCCAGGAACTGCATCCGCAAGAACGACTCGGCTCCAGTAATCTTTTTCGCAAAATAAAAAAAAAGGAAAGCGTGGAGAGCCCGCTAAATCCAGATAAGACCGTTCCCAGTCGCGATTAACTCAAGTTGCGCCAACACAGGCCACCCCCAGACGTGTCGCACGTGACGTGAAAGGAGTAAACGTTAATTAAGCCAAGCCAAGAGCCAAAGCAACCGCAGTTTTTTTTTTTTTTTTTTTTATCTGGCGCGTCTATGGGACTATGCTCCTCCACATAATAACCGTCTTCGCATAAAAGCTCCGTCCCACCCCCGCTCTCTGCATCCAATTACTTCAATCACAGGAGCCCGACGCGGAGGGATGCGGTGCGGAGTGGTGCGATGCGGTGCGGCGCGTACTCATATTAAGTCCTGGGAAGAAATTTTTCCTCCAATTTGTCATAGCAATCTCACGACAAATTAAATCTATTTCCAGAAATAATTATGGGATCGTTGAGCCGAGTGTTATTCCCGGCCGCACAAGTGTTGGGGCACTTCCTAACCGTTGTCGGGAAGAAGTTCCGCCAGGAGCCAGCTCCTTCCGCCCCTCCTCCTCCCTCTCACATACAAGGGAGTGTGTTATGGCTTGTGTATAAGAGCACCCCATTTCGCAGGGGTGGGTGGTGCGCGACTTCCCGGTAAAAAACATTCGTCATTACAAGTAGACAAAGTGCCTGCCACCGCGACGGCACCTTCCCCCCATTGGGACAACAAGCGCGAGGGTGCAGAGTCCCGGCTCCTGTTGTTTTTGCGCCCGTCAATTGGATGCATAGAGTCCATGGAGAGATGAGAGCGTCGCCGGGAAGAAGTTATGAGCGACCCTCCGAACCCTCCGCGCAGAGAACCTTTTTAGAAGCACGGATTTATGCAAATTTGTTTGTCTCAAACTTTTTAAAATCTTATCACCATGCCATTTGCGTGCATGTTTTCTCCCTGTTGTTCCTGTACCCTCCCTATCCCCCCCGCAGCCCTTCAGGCAGCTGCACGACCTGGGAACAACTTTAATTCCATTTACGAGTGCACTCTCCATTGAGGTCATAAAATCAAACAAAACCGGAAACCCTGGAGCAGGATGGTTTGAATGTCCTGGAAGATGCAACGAAATGAACCGGGAAGGAGGTGGGTGAGGAGAGGGGACACGGTCGGGAATGCTCTTGAATGGAGGAGCCGCACCATGATAATTCGACTGGCTTTGTTAATGCAGTTCGCGTCGTGCTAAACACGGGCGGCAAAGGAAATTGGATCCGTTCTGTTGCTGACGAGCGCGATTCGGCTTGAGTCTGATACCTTACTTAAGGGCAGGACGCGCTCCTGGGGCACCGGCTTTAGTCCCTAACGAGATGCTGAATTAATTACAATTTTGCCGCCGACGAGCCTTATACAATATTTCCAACCCGGCAATGGCGGCAATGGCATGTGGCATGGAGCTTTATGTTGTCGAAAATTTTAGAAACCAAAGGTTCATGTAGAGAAAATTTTTAGAATCGGATAGAGGAAACTAGAACCTTGAGGGCTACGACAAATTAGAATTAGGAAGTAAAAAGCTTCTTATTGGTGGATGCAAATCCACAAAAGGTTTTGGTTGCACTTTTTCATCATTCTGCCCGAAACAAATTGATTAGCCATATCTGACCGATATGATCAAATTGCAGTCGTTATGAAAATTATATTAAAGATGACAATGTATTACATACTAAAATTCAAATTAAAACTAAAATTATAACTTTAAGCGTCATGTGAGTAAGTAGTAGGTACTAATAGTAAGGAGGTAAATAAATAAATAAACAATAAGCTGACCAATGATTTGATTTCAGTAAATGAAATTTTCACAAAAGGCCACTTTTTCATGAAACTTAAATTATGAATTACACATAATTTATTGACCTAAGTAAAAGAAAAAAATTTAATAAAAATTTATTTAAATAATTGTCGAAAACCGTTGTTACTTATAGTTTAGGCCAGTGGTGGAAAAACTAAGCCTTAAATTATGATTTTCCTTCACGTTTGATACATCTGCAAAGTTAATCAAAATTTTTGTAAAGTAATGTAATGGCGTTTCGGGTCGAATTTTTCAATTTTGTAAATGTACGAATTTTATAGGATTTCGAAAAATTAATTTGTTTTTTCCATAAAAAATTCTGATCTTTTATAATTTATAAGAATTCCATAGAAAATGTATTTATCACCAGTTAAAAGAAAATCAAGAAAAAATTTTGAAAATATTTGAGAAATCGTGAAAATAATGTTGAATTGAAAGACAAGTTTAGAGAAAAATGCGGTTAAGGTTCTAAAATCTCGGGAGGTCACTTCGTTGTAGTAACTGCTTTAATATTTTGAACATGTGAAAAATGTTGTTTTTAAAATTATTCTCAAAAGTATAAGGAATAATAAAGAATACAAAAAATATCGCTTTTTAGCATAATTTATGAAGTCGGGAAAAGGCCGAATTTATTGGTACCATTGCTGAGAAATTTTTGTAAATGCGTATAATAAACCTTTTTTTTTTAACCCGTTCAACATTAAATGTTCGGCTATAATTTTAAAACTAAACAATTTTCGACTTCTAAGAATTAAGGGAAATTAGGAAATTCTAAAGAATCTTTCACAATTTTGTCGATAAAATTGTACGCTCCAGAATCTCCTTCAAAAACTTGAAATTGAGTTTTAAATTGAAAGTCCCTTCCCGAAGTCCCTCTTAACAAGATTTATCAAACTTTTAACTCAATACACCGAAGCGGAAGTCGTCCGTAATTAATTAATACCAAATAAGCTCATTAGGGTAATGGTTCCAGCTGAGGTCCTTCGATGTAACCTTTAAAAAAGAAAATAATTCCGCCATTTCATTACGGGAGAGGAGAATACAAAAAAGCGGCAAAACACCATCAAAAAGTATTGAGTAAATTCCCGGAGACTGCAGCTCATCCCGGGGAAGTCAAAAACAATTACCCAATTACCTCCACTCGAGCCGTGCTGATGGTGCGGTTGGTTGGCGAAAAAAAAACGTAGGATTACACAAAAAGTTCGGGAAAATGAATGAATAAAAAAAAAAAACAACAAAAAAAAACAAATGGGGCAGTGGGAGAGATCCACTTAATCCAGGTTTTGAGAAAAATTCCCCTACCGAATCTCCGCGCGAAATCCAGAAATCCAGAACACACGCATTTCCCAGCCGACTACGCTCGAGTGGGCCTCTGTAAACTAAATTAAGTTACCCGACACCTCCAGTCCGTGGGGCCCTTTTAGTATCCGTCTTCTTTGAGTAAATTACACCCGAAAGTACAATTAGGGTCCTAAATCACATCGTTAAAAATTAATTCGCTGCTTAGAGTGATTAATTAAAGCAGAATCGCATTAAACATGGAGAAAATGAGGCCTCGACACTTCGTCTGCTCGCGAAATTTTCTCATTGGGGCCGCGAAAAAGAAAAAAAAAAGTAAATGTTTTATATACCTACATATAAATTTCGAGCTGCGGCCGAACGTGGCCCGATTAATTTTTGGAATGGGGGTAGGGGAAGGGCAAGGGGAGTGGGGGAAAGTGCTTCTTCCTTCCCTGTGATCGTATGTTTTTTCATCATTTAAACCGGGAGGTAGGTCTGCAACGGCCCTTCGGCGGTTGTGCGACAGCGGGAACCCCGGAAAAGATTGCCTCCACCACCGCGTCGACAGCATGGGGGCGATTTTCCCGGTTTTCCCGGTTTTTCGGATATCCCTGTATTTAATTACTGAAAAATTCGGCCGTGATAAATGTTACATCATTTGCCAAAGACCCCTAATCGATTCCCACGGGAGGTTTGGCTACAATTGATTTAGTTAGGACCAGGGCAGGGTGCCCTGGGGTTCCGGTCCAGGACTGCCTGACCGACGGGGCGCTGCCCTAATGAAAGCCCATGAATAGGCTAATTATACCCGGGCATGGGGGCGGCGCGGCGGCTCTGACGGCAGAGTTCTTTTAATTCCCATTCCGTAGATAGGCCGCTGATGTGTCATACAAGGGATAATGATTCGGGCAACGAGGGTAACTCCGTAGGAAGCTGTTTTTGTCGTTCGGGGGGACATTAAGGAAATTGCCCGTCCGACGGTTAATTGAATAAGGGTTTTTGGGGCGAAAGTGTAAAGGGGCGAAAATTTACTATACCAGTGCCCGCAAATCCCCTCCCTGGAGGCCATCCGGCATCGGGGTGTGCTCGGAATGCGAGTCAATAGGTCAACTGTTGTGGCTACTGATGGCCATTAATTCGCTATTTAGTCGACATTAATCTTCCTCTCGGGATCAAGTGGGAATAGGTGCCGTTTGTCGATAGAGGCCACTTAAAAGTTATCGCCTTTTATTGTTGGCGGCTTTGATTAAGTTAATTACCTCGGGGTGCGTATGATTGATTAGGCACACGGGGTTGGCACGTACTTTTGTTAGTAACACATTGCGGAAATGGCCAATTCGGGGGGTTGAAGTGCAATGGGACTTTACAAGCTCACCCATGTCACCAATGGCGACAGAACCAGATGGTGGAAAATTCTCTTTAAAGAATCAAATTAAAATCTTACAAAACTCTTTTTTATTAATTACAACAGGAACGTAATTAATATAACTTTTCAGCAATAATTTTAAGGAAATGTGGGATACTCTCGATTAAAGTACTCAACTCTACCAGGTGTCCCAATTTTGGTTTATATTTAGGTATAGGTATTATTAGATGACATTTGGTAAAGATAATAAAAAACAAAAAAAAAGCATTTTCACCGATACTCCTATCTGAAATTAAATTTTTATAAATTTTTATGTGTTAAATCTATTTTTTGACGCACAGGATTGAATTATATAAATATTAATAAGCTGTGGAAAAAGTGATATTGATTGGTCACATCGATCTGAATGTAAACGAAGTTTATTATTAATACAGTAGACAGTAGATAATACATCAAACACATTTTGTAGAATTTTACTACCAGTATAATTAAATCAAACTTATGTAGGGGGAATTTCGTAAATTATCTTAATCAAAACCTCGTCAGTTCTGTCTTGCTGAGCTTTTGCAGCTTCTTTACCCTTTTCACGGGAGACAAAAAGAGATTCCCTAATAGCACAAGTATCGGCGAGTTCAGTCTCAGCGATATGTTTCATTCGCTTGGTATGCTCAAACCAAGCCTCATAAGTGCGAGATCTGCAAAAGTAATGGAAATTGTTATGCGACTTAGACTTCAAACAATTACACTATATACTTGTTTTGCATCCTCAGGGCACCTGGTTTAAAAGTGATGATGTTAGCAGGTTCAGTGGTTAAATCCACTTGCGAAAAATCGATCTCCTCAGCTTCCAAGATGAGCTTAAGCTGAACTTCTTCTAAGCGACTTTGTTTATCCCATGCAACCTGGTATTGCTCCCTTAAAAGTCGAGTATTATTTTCAATGACGCAAAGTTCCATTTTTAGCTCTGGTACGCATTCGTCGTATGTTAGTTCAATTTCAGTCCCCAAATGACCATCATCTTTTTGGGTGAGGCACTCTGAAAGTAATAGAACTTGTGCCACCCTTGCCTCCAACTCGCGTTCGGTGGCAGTCTTCTCCTCGCGTAACAAATTCATTTCTTTCTCTATGCGTTCAAGGATTGCAGCTACAGTCGTTCGCCAACGATTCAAATCCCCAACCCTTTTATACAGTTTAAATACAATAAGATCTTTGAAATACGCAAAATACTTACGGGTCTGAAAGGGCAGTATTCGTATGATAAGTATTCGAATCTGCTTGAACTCTTGTTTCATTGCGAAGCGTCCGTGGAGAATGCTTCAAATCGAAAGCCTCTTGTCGACGAGCATCAGCAGCATTCAAAAGTTGAGTCATACCTCCATTCCAGTCTGCCAAGCCCAAATCTGGCATTGGTTTCTCCGAAGTAATAACAGAATTATTTGCCATTTTAAACAATTATTCTCTATTAACGGTAAATATTCGAAAAGAAAATGAAAACTTGCACAACTTGCGAGACTGATGAAATTTCTATCGAAAAAACAAATTTACCTACTAAAAAATCACAGCCTACTTGTGTTGTCGATCTCAAAAAAAATAAAATTTATTCTAAAAATCTATATCCCTCTGAATTTTTAAAAAAGCAATGGTTTTGTTAAGTAAAATTTTCACTTTAAAAAAATATTATATAAAATGACTAATTTTGAATATGATAACCAAAATAAATGCATATTTTGGAAACCCCATTAAAATGGGAAAATCATTCAAAAAATAATACTTCAATAAAATTCATGTTTGTTCGGAATGAGAAATGTATTTTACACAAAAATTAAGTGCAATCGTTCCAGTAAGTTTTGACCCAGGACCCACCAAAAACATTTTCATGTAAAATGTTGCCAAGACGAGACCATATGGCTCGCACCGTCAAAAAGTTATCAGATCTCATGTAGATCCAAGCTTCTAACTTTACACGCCCTAACTCTAAAAGCCCTAATTTCACAAACTCTACACCTTAGTCAAAATATGTGGCTTGGCCGTTTCGCTACAGTCACATGGGCGTAAGGGCCGAAATGAAGAGGCAGGGGGCAGCATCGCCGGCAACAGTAGTCCACCTCACCAGCAGTCGTCATCTACAGCATCGGCAGCCGGTTCTAACGAAACGGCCAAGCCACATATGTATTTTGACTAAGGTGTAGAGTTTGTGAAGTTAGAGCTTGTAGAGTTAGGGCGTGTAGAGTTAGAAGCTTGGCTCTACATGAGATCTGATAACGTTTTGACGGTGCGAGCCATATGGTCTCGTCTTGGCAACATTTTACATGAAAATGTTTTTGGTGGGATTTCACTTCTTTTCGTAAGTTGCTTATGACAATAATTTTTTATTTTGTTCATTTAAGGGGTTGAGGGATTATTTTTATAAAAACCTGAAACACGTATTTTTTAATTTGTAATATGAAGTCTATGTATACTTGTATAATTTTCAGATCTCTAGCATGAAATTAACTTTGTATAGGAAAACCCATACAAATTTCCATCCCCTAATTTAAAGGGTGGGGGTGATTTACTAAAAATCCTCAAATATGTATTTTATTATTTATAACAAGGAGTCCCTATATCAATTTTCAGACCTCTAGAATCAAAATTTGCGGAAGTCTCATACAAAATTCTATCCCCTAGTTTAAGGGGTTGGGGGGTAAAAGTTCCAAGTTTTAGAATTTTGTTCTTGTTTGTGTACTAATACTAGCTTACATACCAAATTTCAGCTTTCTAGGACTTCAGGAAGTACCCTAAGAATTTTGATGATCATCAGTGAGTCAGTGGCAAAATCGGGTTTTTTTAGATATCAATAAAATCTAAAGTATAAGAGCTATACAATTGAAATTTTATATGTTTAATAAGTCCACTATTGACATTATATCCCGAGAATTTTGTTTATCTGGCATAATCCAAACCCAAGTTATGAGGGTTCAAACAAACGACGAAGAGCTTCGAGAAAAGATAGGTAGTGCTTTGTTTGCTTGGCTCGTCTTGGCGGGGGCACTACCGTGCCCCAAAGATTTATTCTGCGAACTTTTCAAATAGGGTTTTAATTTGAACGGATATTTCAAAATGAGCCAAATATAATTAACCAATACAAATAAAAGACTACGATCGTAGTTCAAATCCAGAAACAGAAACCTACATACATATCTTTTCTGGAGACGTTTCCACAGGAAGGTCAATCATTGAAAAGAAGTGCATCTATCTACGTTTTCTTATAAATATTCACAAACATAAAAATCCCGATTTGACCCAGTTGTGACCTACAGGGGTTATAAGTTTGTATGAAAATCATTCATTTATGAAGATAAATCCATGAAAATTAGTATTTGGCTTTTAAGTTAAAAATTAAGAAAGACATATTTCACATTTTTTGGAAATTTATTCCTTAAGTGGGTAAAATAGGATTTGAAAGTTTGTATGGGAATTCCGTTATTTTTGTAGTTAAAGCAATGAAAATTAATATTGTCTTTTGGTTGGACATTAAAAATGACGTTAAAACCATGAAAATTAGTATTAGATAAGGGTTGATTTTCCTATAACCCTGAAACATAGCTACTTCCTTTTAAACTAAGTCAATCTTCTAAATGACACGTTTTTAACTTTTGAAATGACAGTCTTCCATGTAAACCTTTAAATTTATTACTATTCTGTTTCTACATATTTCGAAATCCATGCGGACGAAGCAGCGGGCAGAAAGCCGGCAATAAATAAAATTTTTGTATAATTTTGATTTTATTCAGCGACAAGTGCGCTTAGTCGTATTCAATATAAATTACAATTTGTGGAAATTTAGGCTATAGATTAAAACTATTTTATAAACTATGAATTAAGAAATGTTAACAAATTATATCAACAAATTTTAAAATCGAAAATTATAAGTTTGAATGCTGTTTAACTATTTGAAAACATGTTGTTTGCACTGTGCAAATTATGTATAATTTAACAAAGAATGTTTAAGTTTATATTAATCTCTTCCATTTGTGGCTACTATCTGTTAACTTCCAATCAACCCAAAGTGCCACTCCGGTGCATGGGTTTTCCCTGAAAAAGAAAACAAATATGCTTTGAAGTGTTGTGCAAAGTACACATAACAAAAAAGCGCTCCACAGTCCGCCATATTGGACTAAAGAATAACGTCACTTAGCTTACCATGCATTGTCATCCAAACTAAACGTGTTGCCAAAATTTCAGCTGAATCGGAAACCGGGAGGTGGGTCAAATTTAACTTCCAAAATTCCTTTACATAGTTACAGGTGAAGCTAATAAAAGTGTGTTAAAAATCAAAATACCCGACTGCGTAAAAAGTGAACTTTAAATAAAAACACCATTGAGTACTTTCATGGTCGACACACATAATACAAATAATAAATTCTAATGTGAAACATAGCGACTTTACCAGGCGGGACCCATTATTGGGAAGATTTGAGCCGGTCTCGATTTTTAATGTCCCGACTGTTAAAGTTATACTATGTTCTAAGTTCAATTTTTACGCAGTCAGGTTTTTTGATTTTGTAAATTTACTTTTTTATTTATAAACTTTGAGAGTGTGTATTTGGTCGAAAAAATTTGTTTACATGAAATAAATTGAAACATTCGTAAGCTTGTTCTTTTCGCTAAAATACATACATATGTTATTTTCTTAATCCACGTTACCAAATTTTAAATCAAAAGTAAGGTATTTTTACTTTAAACTCAAGTACGTATCTCCTGAATTAATAATCATACAACAATGATGTTCGAAGTTTCATTAGAAAGCTGACTGTCGGAATATACATATGTATAGGTAGGACCAAATAAAACGATCAATCGCACGAAATACTTTTAGAACCTTATTGAAAAGTAAATATTGTATCAATTTTTTGACGCACAGGATTGAATTATACATATAAATGTTAATAAAGCTGTGGAAAAAGTGGTATTGATTGGTCACATGGATTTAAGCATTTTTATTATTGACAATTTACTTTCATTGACGTAGGACAAGGCGAGAAAACTGAATGTAAACAAATTTTATTATTAATACAGTACATACATAGTTAATACATCAAACACATTTCGTAGAATTTTACTACCAGAATAATGAAATCAAACTTATGTAGGGGGAATTTCGTCCTCGACAAATTGCCCGGTCTTCAATTTCGCACGCATATCTAGTACACGAATATAGATCATCAATTCATGTTGTTTGTTGGATAAATCACTGTCAGTTTTTAAGGCATGATCTTCTAGAGCAGTGTAATTTGTCTTAGCACAGTCAATTTTATCACTTAATGTTTTCCTAATGCGGCGAAGTTGCATTACTTCGTTGCACAGCTTCTCGTAGGGCTCGTCCAAACAAGGTTCCATACCTTCACGTTCTGCGCGATTCTTTAGACGATTCTCAGCTAATTTCAATGCATCAGTTTTATCTCGTAGAGCTTCTTCGAGGGTTTTAATCTCACAAATGCATCGTTCCATTATGTCCTTCATCTACATATAAACAGAGAAATTTTTTGTGAATATTAACTTTCAATTTTACAGAAAAATGTCCAATTTCTGGCAAATTGAACGCATCGTCCTACAGTTGGGGAATATTTTCATAAGTACCTTATGTAAAAATCACCGTTTAGTGGAGTGAAATCGTTTACCTTTCGTCATACAAGAGCTGCATTAATTTCTTAGTGAGTTTTACTCATGACGAACGCTCGATTCGCTGACCATAAAGGATCAACCATAAAAGAAATAACTTAAATAACGTCACTTAGTAAGGTGATTTTAGCTCAGCTATATATACAGGGTGATTTTTTTGTGGTACTTGAATTTTTTTGTGATACCTGATTATCAAATGGTTCCAAAAATTAGGCTTACCGGCAACGATGTTTTGAATTTTTCCGAAATTTAGAAGTGACAGAACAAACTGTGCAAGCCCAAATTAAATGTCAATAAAGAATAAATTTAGAAAAATTAATTTGATAATCAGGTACCGCAAAAAATATCACTCTGTATATATTTATTATCTAATCAAAATGGAGAGACTTTTTGTTTTTATGATTCAAATTTAAGGAACCCTCAGACTGTGAGTTCTACTCGCACTTGTCCATCTTTTTAATTACCCAAACTTCACTTGAAACAGCAATCAGATAGAAATGCAACTACCACCATTTGACAATAGCGAAATAAATATCAAAACGGCCCAGAATAATTTTAATAAAAATTATTTCATGTTTTAACCAACCTTAAATTTGTGCCAGTGCAATTCAATCCTTACTCTCTGAATTTCGAAAATTCTCTTCCTCAAAGCATCGTCAGTTCTGTCTTGCTGAGCTTTTAAAACTTTTTTAGTTTTTTTACGGCAGACAAAAAGAGATTCCCTAATAGCACAAGTATGGGTGAGTTCAGTCTCAGAGATATGTTTCATTCGCTTGGTATGCTCAAACCAAGCCTCATAAGTGCGAGAGCTGCAAAAGTAATGGAAATTGTTATGCGACTTAGACTTCAAACAATTATACTATACTCGTTTTGCATTCTCAGGGCATCTGGTGTAAAAGTGATGTTAGAAGGTTCAGTGCTTAAATCCAATTGCGGAAAATCTATCTCCTCAGCTTCTTTCTTATTTGCAACTTCCAAGATGAGTTTAAGCTCAACTTCTTCCAAGCGATTTAGTTTATCCCATGCAACCTGGCATTGCTCCCTTAAAAGTCGACTATTATTTTCAATGACGCAAAGTTCAATTTTTAGCTCTGCATCGCATTCGTCGTATGTTAGTTCAGTTTCAGTCCCCAAATGACCATTTCTTTGGGTGAGGCACTCTGAAAGTAATAGAACTTGTGCCATCATTGCCTCCAACTGGCGTTTGGTGGCAGCCTTCTCCTCGCGTAACAAAGTCCTTTCCTTCTCTATGCGTTCAAGGATTGCAGCTACAGTCGTTAGCCAACGATTCAAATCCCCAACCCTTTTATACAGTTTAAATACAATAAGATCTTTGAAATACGCAAAATACTTACGGGTCTGAAAGGGCAGTATTCGTATGATAAGTATTCCAATCTTCTTGAACTCTTGTTTCATTGCGAAGCGTCCGTGGAGAATGCCTCAAATCGAAAGCCTCTTGTCGACGAGCATCAGCAGCATTCCAAATTTGAATCATACCTCCATTCCAGTCTGCCAAGCCCAAATCTGGCATTGGGTTCTCCGAAGTAATAACAGAATTATTTTCCATTTTAAACAATTATTCTCTATTAACAGTAAATATTCCAAAATACAATGAAAATTTTCACAATTTGCGAGACTGATGAAATTTCTATCGAAAAAACAAATTAACTAAAAAATCACAGCCTACTTGTGTTGTCGATCTCAAAAAAAATAAAATTTATTCTAAAAATCTATATCCCTCTGAATTTTTAAAAAAGCAATGGTTTTGTTAAGTAAAATTTTCACTTTTAAAAAATATTATATAAAATGACTAATTTTGAATATGATAACCAAAATAAATGCATATTTTGGAAACCCCATTAAAATGGGAAAATCATTCAAAAAATAATAAAATAATAAAATAGAATAAATAATAAAATTCATCTTTGTTCGGAATGAGAAAAGTATTTTACACAAAAATTAAGTGCAATCGTTCCAGTAAATTTTGATTTATGTTGCGAACTTTTCAAATAGGGTAGGGTTTCAATTTGAACGGATATTTCAAAATGAGCCAAATATAATTAACCAATACAAATAAAAGACTACGATTTTAGTTCAAATCCAGGAACAGAAACCTACATACATATCTTTTCTGGAGACGTTTCCACAGGAAGGTCAATCCCTGAACAGAAGTGCATCTATCTATGTTTTCTTATAAATATTCACAAACATAAAAATCCCGATTTGACCCAGTTGTGACCTACAGGGGTTATAAGTTTGTATGAAAATCATTCATTTATGAAGATAAATCCATGAAAATAAGTATTTGGCTTTTAAGTTAAAAATTAAGAAAGACATATTTCACAATTTTTGGAAATTTATTCCTTAAGTGGGTAAATAGTTTGTATGGGTGTTCCGTTATTTTTGTAGCAATGAAAATTAATACCTATTGTCTTTTGGTTGGAAATTAAAAATGACGTGTTTTTCCGTTTTTGGAAAATTATCTCCTAAAATAAGGGATAAAAGTTTGAGAGTTCCGTAATTTCTAAAGTTAAAACCATGAAAATTAGTATTAGATAAGGGTTGATTTTCCTATAACCCTGAAACATAGCTACTTCATTTCAAACTAAGTCAATCTTCTAAATTACACGTTATTAACTTTTGAAATGACAGTCTTCCATGTAAACCTTTAAATTTATTACTATTCTGTTTCTACATATTTCGAAATCCATGCGGACGAAGCAGCGGGCAGAAAGCCGGCAATAAATAAAACTTTTGTATAATTTTGATTTTATTCAGCGACAAGTGCGCTTAGTCGTATTCAATATAAATTACAATTTGTGGAAATTTAGGCTATAGATTAAAACTATTTTATAAACTATGAATTAAGAAATGTTAACAAATTATATCAACAAATTTTAAAATCGAAAATTATAAGTTTGAATGCTGTTTAACTATTTGAAAACATGTTGTTTGCACTGTGCAAATTATGTATAATTTAACTAATGTTTAAGTTTATATTAATCTCTTCCAAACCTAAATGTTATTTCTCCACTAGTTGGATTAAATGAACACTGCCAATTTATCGCACGACTACAAGGTTTTGGATGAGAAAATAAGTGAACACATTGCTTAGTGTTCATATCCCAATGCACCCACTCTCCTACCATAATTGGTGTTTGAGGTCCAGTAGAAACAATATATTTGTGGCTGGCTAAAGACACTTTTCGTCATAATGACGGTGTAGTGTGTCAATGGTATAAAAGCCAGAAGTTAATAAAGAATATAACAGAAATCGTGGTCAATACCCGCGTTATACCATTCCTTAAAAATGGTGAGTAGTACGTCATGCTTCCGTTAAGAGACTAGGGGAAGGTAAAACGGAAAGAGGAAGCCTATAGGGAATTTCGCATAGAATTCCCTATAGGCTTCTTCCTTGCGTTTCACCTTCCTCTAGTCTCTTAACGGAAGCATGACGTACTACTCACCATTTTTATGGAATGGTATAACGCTGGTATTGACCACGATTTCTGTTATATTCTTGATTTTCTTCTGACTTTTATATTCACGTTTTGCCATTTCGAAATGTGAATTATATTCATGAGTAAAATTTTAAATATTTCAGGAGGCCCAGGTTCGATCCCCGCTACGGGAATCACTTTTTTAATCGGCACAAGAGAAACAAACAAAAAATTTCTAAATAGCGCCCGAATCAGAACTCACTTCACATTTGAAAAGTAAAGCCTACTACTTTTTTAAATGATCTTTTTTTTAAAAATTGCCAACCTAGTACCTGCCACAGTAGTAAATAATTTCAGTCAAAAATAAAAAAACCCGATCTATATAAAAAATTAAAATATTTGTGATTTGTACAAAAAAAAAAAAAAATAGAATTATTTATTTTTAATATTCTATAGGAGTTTTCAATGTTTACTCTTATTTATATCTAATAGGATCATTTTTTTTTCAAAGAACTCTTATCTATTGATAGAAAACTGTTTGAAGAACGCCTGTTATTTTTTTGAAATTAAAATATAAAAACAGCTAACTCATTATAGTAAACTTTTTAAAGCTGGGGTATCAGACAACCTGTGACTCAGTAAACGGGAATATTTAATAATTGTTTAGTTGAAAACATTTGTCCGGAATATTAAAATTAAATATTAAAAAAAAAACATATTAGTAGCATGTTAAGATGCTACCAAAGTTTCTGCGATATGTACGTATTTTCACAAAGTTTCATTGAAAATAGGTAGGGCGAGGTACCAGAACTTGGTTCCATGCTGCGGAGGAGGAAGAAGCATAATCCCCCAAGACAATTCCAACCGCACTCGTGTCTTAATCCGCGGTTCCGCCACCCTCACCGCCGGGGTGCACTGCACCCCCAAGGAGCTGAGTTCATATTTAATTGTGGTATTCGCCGGAAATTGCCTCACAATGAGACGGTTGGCTGCAGGCTGATTCACGGCAACAAAGTACCACTGCAAATATCGCGGGGGAGGGCACCGAGGCTCCGATTGTGATCCCCAGAAGAAAAGGCCACCCGCCTGGAAAATTGGTCATGTGGCTGGAGTCCCGGGAGCGGGGAGCGGGGACCGGGCCGGGCGGGTTGCGCTGCGGTTAAGTGCTCCCGAGGGGGATTCGTGCTGATGCTTAAGTACAAAACTGAAAGTTTTCACTGTAAAAGTTATTTCTGTAGGGCGCGCGCTTTGGCCCTTTTCAAACTGCGCACGGGGGAGGAGCACTACAAGGAAATTAAACGCTTCATTAGCAGTAAAACGTCGGAATTTCGACTTTTTACGGAACTGGGTGTTAACTCAGGACCTTGGAGCTTATTCCGTTGATTTTTGCCCGCACGTCCTTCGTCGTCCTTCGGCGGGACGGAGGTCGGGCATTACGCCGCGCTAACGAGCCATTTTTACCCCACCCACACTCAAGGCTCCAGGCCTCCTTTCCGCTCCAAAAAGGAAAGATGGGAAGAAAAAAAAATTGAATTTCGTGGCCTTCCAACTTTTAGCCTCCAAAAGGACACAGCTGGGCCGCATTCACGCTTTCAGTGTCATTCACTCCCGCCCACTTGAGCCTCCAGAGCGCCTGGACGGGATGAAAGAAAGCGCAAACCTGCAGGACTTTCAGGAAAGTTACCATCACCACCAAAACCGGGAACTCTGGTGAAGGTGGCGCTGCGAGCGAGGATGAAAGACACCTTTTTAGTGGGCAAACAGCGGAAAACGAAGTAGTTTATCCCACTTTTCCCACTTTCAACTCTCCTGGGTAAAGTTATATTTTTGTTATGAATAAACGAAGCTGGTGCGCATTGAGCAAGGTGCACTCGAAAAGTTCCTCCGATCTTAAATGTCATTTAAAGAAAATCTCGTCCATAAAAT
The DNA here is from genome assembly GCA_933228815.1 of Machimus atricapillus. Taxonomy (NCBI): domain Eukaryota; kingdom Metazoa; phylum Arthropoda; class Insecta; order Diptera; family Asilidae; genus Machimus; species Machimus atricapillus. The sequence goes on from OW121785.1 coordinate 15,300,882, forward strand.
GTTCGCTGAGTGTCGGCAGAAGGACCCACTCCAATCAAAGCAGCAAAATACAAAATCCGAACTTTTATCTGGCATAAGCACCACTCAACCTCGATGCATCCCGCGAGCTCTCGCTCGTCCCGGCCACGCGCGCATCCAGAAAATTTAACATTTCACTTTCTTGTCGGGATATTCCCCGCTGAGTGCCCACTATCCAATTTTTGTCGGGAACACTCTGACCGAATTTTGCAGAAATTCTAGTTCGCAATGTAAATAATATAAATAAAGAAATTTGAAAATATGAGCAAATTTAGTTGCTAAACGTTAGCTCTCAATTTTTAGGGCTAGTTACAAACTTACTTAATCTTATTTTAATAGTATTAAGATTAAGTAAACCTTTGATTACTTTATCAAAGTTAGTTTGTTGAGCTCTATCGCTTTCGATAGAAAACAAAGCTAATGTAGACTGTTCCATTATGCTACCGGCTATGTTAGTAATTTTTGATTAACTTCAGTTTTGAGAATGAACATAAAATATAACAACTGATTTTAAAAAACCTTAATTAATTTGTTTAAAAAGTAAAATAACATTAATTAGAAGGTAAGGTGTGGAAGTTAAATTGACTATATCTATCGGTTGAGAATATTTTAGTACTAGTAATTAGGGCCCTCATAAGAAAGTTACATATTTAATAATTAATTTTGTGAAGTTTAAAAAAATCAGATTTTTCAGAATGCCATACATATTTAATGAAAAACCTTTTAATTTCTGGTCTTTAAATTCTTTACTGGATGGTGTTGACAATATTTCTGAACTACATATTAAAGCTGCAATTTTTATGTATTACAGCTTACAAAGGGGGTTCACAGTGGCTTTCGTGCTTTTTTCAGAGTTTTTTATTTTATAGTAAAATTAATATTGCTTTACCAATTTTTTGTTATTCATAAAAAAAAATCTAAAAATGATAAAACAAATTTTCGTTTCCATGGTTAGTTTTGTGAAAATGGGGCTGTAAAAATTATCCTCTTGCTGGCTAGCATAGGTGATTTCTTGACAAATCGATGATTCGATTGACTTGAAATTTTAACTGCTTACTCTTCAGATGTGTAGCTATAGTTATAGCAGCAGCAGGTACGAGAATTATTAAAAAAGGGTCAAAAAGTCTAAAAGCCTACCATTTTGTTTTGTTTTTTTTCAATAAAAATTTTTAATTTTAGTAGGTACTTGGCGATTGTCAGAACTATAATTAATAAGAATCTGTTTCATTTTTTGCTTTGAGATTTTAGTCATACGTAATACGCAGAAAACTGAAATACCAACTAAAATTCAACAAGGAAAAGCTGTTAAAGTGTTAACCAATTCTTTTAATATTCGGTTTCCTTCATCTTTGAGCTGATGTTTGTTTTTGGAAATTAGAGAAGGAGTTTAAGGAAACACGAAGTATTTGCATGTGTTGTTTTTTACAGCATCACTCTTTCTAAGGTGTTGTTTTCCTTAATAGTTCCTGGAACTTCCTTGAGAATTTTCCCACGTAGCTTGTTGCAGCGCACGTATACGACTAATGAAATTCACCTAAAGAGCGCCAGAAGTGTCTGATGCACTTGGGCGGAGACACATGGCAATGCGTGGGTGTTGAAGCGCAAGGAGGGGTGCATGGGCTGCACAAACGAAAGCCTGATGCAATAAATCTTCATTAATCAAACATGACGAGATACTAATTAGGGAAATCGGTACGAGGCGCCAATTCCCGAAAAGTGGAATTTGGAAACTGGGTGCTCCTGCTGCGGCATTGTGCCGCCATCGTGCTGCTGTTGAACGGCAACGAGCGCGAGTTGGTGATAATTAAACGCGAATGAGTGGCAAATGTTAATCATATGAAACATTCATGCCACTCCCACGCCGCCACCCGACTCCGAGCGGTAAATTAGAGGCCAGAGGGATCTTTTAATCAGAGCCAAATTGACGGGATTCACTGGTATCCCGTGGGATATCAAAAATTCACCAACAGATGTCTGTTTTTTTTTCGTTTTCGGTGGTCGGGCTGAGTGCGGCGCCATTAAAGTCGGCTTAATTACAGTTTTAAAGATAATTTTCATAAATTAATTACGGGGTAATTAATTCTGACTGGAAATTGTTTTTATCATCGGGAAAAGCTCTATGGGATAATTCTTTGCGTCTTTGCAGATTACAGCTCCAGACTCAAAGTATGTAGTTCTCTTCTGGGTAACAGAATACAAAATTACAATTTCGTATGTGTATATATGTACATATCTCGTTTTTTTTTTTTTGAATGTGAAGTAGTTTTCATAGAAGGATCAGTGTTTTCAAAGCTATTAATTTTAAGGTAGGTACTCTAAAGCTTCACACTTAGACACCCAAAATTTGACACGACACGTTTATAATATGTTGCTAATTTTAGGGATTAAAACAGTGTAAAGTTTGAAAAATATCCTACTTTTTTTTAAATTTTTCTACAAAAAGTCGATAGACCATTTTATTTGAAACTTTATACATTAATTAACTGAGGTTCCTTTACAGTTACAGCTTTTATTTCAATTTATTCATATATGTAGGCATATATGTATACAATTGCAATTTGCACTAGTCCTTTTTGCAGAATCTAGTCAAAAATGATATTTCAACCTTTTTAACAAACTTTCCAGATTTATGTACATATATTTTGAAGGCTTTAAAAACAAAAGAAAAATTTTATCTTAACTTAATTACTTAAGTATTTGTCAGTGTATCATATGAAGAAGTAAGAATACAAGTTAATTAATTGTCTATCTCAATAAGTAAATAAAGACCTTCCGGCATATGCCACAAAAATAAGGTAGATTTCGTGTTTTTAGACGTTTGGTATGACACTGAATGTGCTCGGAGCACTTTTAGAAAGCCTTTTAAGAATCCTTTTGAAATACAGGTCCGCCAAAAGGCCTAGAAGTTAGGAATAAACAATTTATTCGTTTCGACTCATTTACTCAAGTACTTGAACATAGAGCTATAACCACTGAAAATCTTGGAAAATTCAAGTGCTTTTACCTTAATTTGCGCAAAATGAAGTTCCTACAAGCTATATAAGGAAATTGAGTTTCGTAATGAAACTCAAGCCTCTTAAGTAGCCTTTGGAGGGTGACACACTGTGGCAGTAAGTAAACTTTGGGGAAAAGTTTCATTTGAGGCGACCGTCTGTCGCAGGTTGATTAAATTGATGTTTTTTTGGATTTCACTTACCTGTTTAAGGAGAGCATCAACCATTTTTACTTGTTAACGAACTATTTAAACACAACAACATCAGAGTTTATGTAATAACGTCACCCGTTCAACTTATAGTTACCTACGATCTCAACGACGCCAATGCTCAGAGCAACGAGGCACCAGAAAGTTTTATATCGAATCGGAAAAGAAGTTGGCAATAATAAATTCCGCGGAATAAAAAGGCGAAAAAATGAGCAAACAAATTTCTGCGGAAGCAAAGGGATAGCGCAATTTGACTTTTACTAGCAATGGTGCAAAGTTCAAGACGAAGTGACATTTCTGTGTGTCGTGCATCTCCCAAGAGGGGAGCGCAGCTGAAAGAAATGAAACACCCGCTCCGGGGATACCTTGGAGATAAATATTTTCTTAAAGGACCCGGAAAACTATCCCTTTATCTTTGCGTCCTCCTTCCATTTGCTTATGTTTTCTACGATAATATATTCATGATGGGAGCAGTCATGCAAAAAATTAAGCTCAGTGGAAAATTTATTTTGGAATTTATCTATTTTTTTGTTGTCGCCTTCTTGTCCCTCACTGCCGGTCGAGGAGATGAATTTTTCAGCTAAAAAACAGTCAGATTTAATTATGCCAATCTTTTTACCGTCCCTGAGCTCCCACGGGTTGCCTTGATGATGGAAATTGCTTAAATTCTTGATTTCTTGCGATAGTTTACATCTTGAGGAGGTAGGCAAGGCGAAAATTAAATGAAAGGTGCTTCGATGTTATTTTCTTAATTATGTGCAGGTTGGGAAAATTCCGAAATTCAACACTAGTAATTCTAGAGAAAATTTCGGAGCAGTATTTAACCTTTAAGTAAACTCAAAGAAGTAGAAGATATTCATTGGATATTTATCCAAAAAAATTCCTGGGAATAGGGCACGTGCTCTGTTCAAACAAATTTTTTTATGGAAATCTTACATAAATTCTAAATTTTTATTTGTTTTCCTAGATATGCAGTTCAAAATTTAGTGAAAAGTGAATTACTAGAATTTCATTCTAATTACATATTTCTTGCATTTCTACAGTTCAGTGGCTTCCCGGGAAATATAAATAGAAAGGCAGGGTAACTTTACTGCTTTACCAGTAAAGTTCATCTGAAATCTAGAAAATGTTACCGAAACATCCAGGTTAAATTCTGGTTGGTTTTCGCCAGAATTATTTTATACCGTACAACTGATATTGGAGTAACTTTTAGGTAAATTCAGAGAATTTAATAAAACTAAGGCAATTTTGCGCAACTTTTATACGGGAATTTTAAGTGGGTCAACTAAATATGCCCAGGTGTTCTCATCATACTTAATGTATCCAGAAAGCCAACTAAATTTAATTATTTCATATGTACATATGTACGAGTACCTATGTACGAAAGATTCGAATGAATTTTTTAGAATTTAAAAGAATAGGAGGGAAAACCTTAATTCAACAAAATAACTTTAGTGCGCAGTTGTTTAAACGACAAATGATTAACTAAAATTTCTAACCAATTTACTTACTTCTTCACCTCATTAAGGACGAATTTTTTAAAAGTGGAAAAAATGGTTTGATGATTTAATTTGAATATCTTGTTTACTTATTTTATATCGATTGCTATTCAGTGAGTAAGTGAAAATTCAAAAAAAAAATTAGTACTTAAGGCCGGAACACATAAGTTCCGATCCGATCCGATCCGCTCACTTCCGATTCGCTCCTTTCCGACCCGTGGGACAAGTGATTACAATGCGTCCGATCCGATCCGAACCGTCGTTTGATGCAATCTGATATTTTTGAAAGTGTGGTGATAGCCACTTCTTCAATAAAAAATTCCTGTTCCATTGCACTTATTAAAATATGAAAATTCCCGTCAATTAATCGCTTGTTCAACATAAACACATTCATTTGTGAGGTTATGTGTTCCGTCGTTCCGAAAAAGTTGAAATTTGCTCAACATTGTCCGCTCCGATCCGCTCCGATCCGCTCCGTTCCGCTCATTGTGTCCACTTACATAGCACGACGTATGTTCAACTTAGACAGCTCGTCGGAAGTGAGCGGATCGGATCGGATCGGAACTTATGTGTTCGGGCCTTTATGCAAAACAAAAATGAGTTCACATGTTTGACAGTAAAGCGCTCGTTAATGGTAAATTAAATAAAACACCTTATTTTACAAATTACGTTTTTAAAATAAATCAATCATTCAAACTGATCAATTCTACAAGGTAATTTATTTATGAAATGTCTACGATATTTTTCAAATAAACTTAAAAGACACCCTGCGATACTCAGAGTCAACTTTAATATATTTTTAAAGCTGTTAATTTCAAGAAGAATAAAATGTTATTTAAGTTCTACTTTTGTTATAAATGTAACCTACTGAGTAGTTTCTTAATAGACTTTAAATATTTTTCCGCTTAGAATAATTTAAATATCTATATGTAATAAAAAACCAAACGCATATCTACACATGTGGCCACGCCAATAATGCTAAAGAGGTTAATTTCGTAATGAGAGCGGCAACACAAAAATATGAAATTAACAATAATATTTTATAAAGCTGACAATACTTTGCCCTTCTCAGCAGTCGCGCTGATCGTCAGGTGGTCTCTTAGTTTTGCTTGCGCTACTGTGACTTGAAAACCGCTAGTTAAAATAATCATTTTACATTCCATGCAAAAGTTGTTTATTATTTGTCGTATTTTAAATGGCTGACTTTTTTGAGGTAAAACAACATGTTCATAAACGTAAACCTATGTTGTGATGAAACAGTATGGTCCAAAATATATTTGGGGTGATTCTGGGGCGTATCAAACAAGCATATCGCGAAACGTGATTATTAACTCGTTCAAATAAAATTATATTTATAAAACGATCTCCTGTGTACGTTTATACATACATATGTATACCAAATACTTGTTCTTAGCTCGTTAACTTTGTACTATAGATGAAAACCAGTAGACGATTTTCCAGATAGGTTTCGTTCCTTTATAAAGGGTTTTCCATTAAGAGCGCTCGGATTTTGAACTGAAATAAAACAACAATTGTATACAATTTTAATGAGTTTCTTTATTCAATGTAAGTGTAGAATATAACATCGTTTACATGACCGCGACGGCTCCGTTTCGTAGCATGGATTCTTTGGACCCAATTTTCGATGACTCTCTCACATAAATTAGGCTGTATTTCAGCGATAGCATGTTCAATGTTGTTTTGCAATGCATTAAGTGTTTGTGGTTTGTTGACATAACACATTGACTTTATATAACCCCATAAGAAAAAGTCCTGTCGTGGTAAAACGCATGATCTGGGGGCCAATTGATCGGTCCATTTCTCGAAATACTTAATCGATTCACCAAACTTTTTCTCCAGCATTAGCTGTAAAATAATAAATTTTAATAATTCGCACGCGTTCTTCAATTGTTTATCTCTCCATGATGAAATGGTATAATACACTGGCAATAAATGTTACAAACATTTTGATGATAAATTTTAAGTATTGCCACAGCAGAATGTCAAAAATCGAGCGCCCCTATTGGAAAACCCTTTATTACATATTTTCATCTTTATAAAGATTTAATTCCTTTAATCGAATCCTGGGAGTAAAAAAATAATAAATAAATATAATAAAACGTGGCAATACAATAAAATGTCTCTGATGTCCACCATATTGGATTTATGATGACGTTACGTACCCTATATATGGCACCTCATTTGTCGAAATCGGGTGACACATTTAAGCTGTAGGTGATAAGGATAACATATGTACAGTCAGTTGTCAATATTTGCCTCCCCCTGAAATATTCCATTGTCAAAAGTTGAGTAACATCGTAACTGACGTCGCACTAAGCAAAAGAATTGTACATTGCTACAACTTTTGCAAATTTTGTGCCAATGTTTAACTTTGTAAAATTACTCATATACATATTTTTTAGAATATGACTAAAGTAACTATTTATTTTTTCCCACATCTTTGATTAATTTTCTTTTCATAGGTTTATTTAATTTTATTTAAACTTGTAAACATTTAAAAATCTTTCAAGTAATGTAGTTATTAAACAAATCTTTAATATGTGCCAAACTCGTTCCCTTGAGGAGCAGACAGAAAATCCCCTCAGACAACTGATTGGGCATTATATAAATTTAGAAATACCTTTGGGAGGTTTGCAAATCTCTCAATTGTTTTCCCAAAATACCCACATCAGTAGAAATCCGATTTTCTTCGCAGAAAGCCACAATTCTCTCAAGTGTCCGCAGAGTGGAGTCAAAATTCTAAGAAAACCAAAATGTGGTCCCCCAGAGGACAAGCAATGGGCCTTAATTAACTTTTCATCCTGTCCACACAAGAGCCCAAAAGATACGGAGTCGGAGCAGAGTCTTTGGGAGGCCAGAGGGGGGCCAATAAACGACAATCTTAAGGCGTTGTCTGGCCGACAAAGTACACAGCAGAAGGAGTGTAACAGCAGTTGAGGGATCGTTCACGATATGGCCCGAAAATGCTATTATATCTGGCTGCAGTAATTAAGGGTAATCCTTTCGTCCCGGGGCCCCCCCTCTAAGAAGGCTCATTCCTTTTGATTGGCCCAAATTACTTCAATAATTGGACTAGCCAGATTTTGGGGCAATGCGACTCCCCGTTGCCTATGCGAACATTTGGGGACAGATTAGGCTAATCGGGTGGGCCATCTACCCGGCGATTCTGGGAGCCACTTACACTTTGTCTTGTTTAAATTGTAAACAGGGCGCCTTCGCTCTCTATCCCGCGACGTTCCTTCCTTTTCCCCATGCCCGGAAAGAGTGTGAGCTCCCTAAGTCAGCAAGAATTTCAAGGAATTTCGAAGGAATCAGGCAAGAGCTATTGTGACGCAGGAAGCCACTTTAAATTAAGGACATTTGCCGCGATCTCAGGATGATAAGGAGAAATTACCCCTGATGTGATTTTAAGTTAATGGAAAGACACTGCCGGAGTGAGATGCGAATAAAGACGACCGGGGTTCCGACCCCATTCCTCAACTAAACTAAGGGTGCATCCTCTGTCACCCTCCCTTACCTTGACTCGTTATTAACTCAGTCGTACGAGCTTAGGGAGTGTAACGTCTCCTTTTATTTATTTTTTTGGTCCCTTCAAGTCATGTTCTGATTTTCAATTATTTTCCACTAAATCCCCCAGGAATACTTGGGAAGGTATCCGCTAAAAAGCATTGCATAGGGCACGTGAACGCGAGTTGCTACCGTCATGTCATGTTCCCGCCAGGCCCGTGCAGTGCTACCAACCCCCGCTCCAAGGATAATTTATTGCCTTGCTTGTGCAAATTCGATTTAGCCTTTTACCATCAATTTTGTATGATGGGCAGGATTCACGAGACCGTGGCAGGTTGCTGCACTGCGCTGCACCGACCACCCCCACCTGTTGGTGACGTAACTAAATGCACAGGGTTCCACCCCGCAGCGCTGTTGCATACTGTAGAGAAACAGGAATAATCCCCCCCAAGACAAAATCTAACTAAATCCCCCGAGGTTCCGCCACCCGCAGAGATTCAGTACGTCAGGGCTGCCATCGTAAGAAACCCGAAACCGAGCGAAGCACCCTGCGCTTTCAGCTCAGGTGGAATGAAACCTAATTTACAACATAGAAGAAAAAAGAAAAGAAAAACAAATTAGAAACTTAATCTATCTAATTCTTGATAATCGAAAGAAAACTCAAATAGCTTTGCAACTTTTCTCTGAAAGACTTCTAAAATTCGATTTATTTACTTTATTACTTATTTTCGATTACGATAAAACTTGATAAAAATTTTTTTAAGATGGCAAAAAAGGAAACTTCCTTTGACATCATATCTTCTTTAGTTTCTAATTATATTTTTTCGGCACACCAAATAATCAAATAAATAGCAACTGGATTTCCATTTTTGTGGAATATGTTTTTTCCACGATTGTTAGCGCAATATAATTAAAACATGTAGGATTCAAGCAACTTTTTCCCTCACACTTTTATGAAGTGTTATGTGAGTAGTTTTTTATTAAGTATTTTTGAAAATGTTATATCGATTTTTATTAAAAAATTGCTTTCAGAAGGGCACTACCGAATTGAGTGAAAAAAAGAAACATCTTTTTAAAATTTGGGAGTATTCAACTGTTTTTGATTTTATTTAATACGTATTACTCAAAATAAGAAATTAGAACAAAAATATAAATACAAAATTCATTATTAGTTGAAATTTTGACTGACATGTGGGTAGTTTCATATTGTTGATTAAACGTTGGGTTCTATTAAAGCTAAATTCAGATAAAAACATTTAATAAAAACTAAATCTTTGAATTCCAATCGGAAAATTGCTGGATTTTTTAAAGCTTTGTGTCGCACAAGGGAATGATGGGGCAAACTTTAATTATTTAGTGCAAATGAAAAATACTAGTTAAGATTTTTTGCAGTGAATTAAATTTTTATATTAATATTTTATAAATTAATAAATAATTATTTTTATTATATAGCTATTTCCTGGGAAATATAAATTTACAATTAGTTTAAATGAGAAACTTTTGATTTTAGTCTGCAGAGCAAACCGTGGTTTGCATTAAATTATTTTCTATATCTCTATGTGGTTTAATTTGTGATACTTTTTCTTAAAAATCTATTGCGTTATTATGTCAATTCTAGACAGAAAGATGCAAGCAATTTTCAATAAAGCTGCATACGAAAGAAATCTGTTTTAATTGTATTGAAAAACAAAATTATGAAAAAACAACAGAGGAATGAGTAAACAAATTCTGCTTTTCTGCCATGTTGGCTAATGCCGCGTATTTATGCAAATTAATTTTTGTTATAGGATGCATTAATGCATGACTAAAATGGAAATTGTGAATTGTGATATCATGCATTTTTAAAATTGGTACTACTACTATATTAATTTTACTACTGCTGTTGAGATAAAAAAAATTCATTTTTGCAACATCTTTTGGAAACAGCAAAATTTTTCAAATGGGTCAATTCACCCTCAACTTATCTATTTTCTATTCTGAGCCCAAATTCTAGGAATCATAGGGATGAATTCAAACAAGAAGTTTCAATAAAATTCTACCTGCCGTAAATAGCACCTGCTCGTTTAGAATAAAAATTTGAATCGTTTTCATATCCACATCTGGTTGTGTCACCCAAAAGATAAGAAGTTTTCCGAAAAAAAGGAAAAAAAATTCTTTTTCTCCAAGTCGCTATTTACCCGAAGGTGTCCTATTATTGGACGAAACGAGCAAAAATCCACAGGGCCACATCAATTCAAAGGGATACTGGGAAAAGTACTTGTATTTAGAAGATATGAAGTGTCCAAAAGGACAATTTATAAGGGCTCGTCCTACAGCCGCAATACATTTTGTACCTAAGCCACGATTACACCAAGTCGCCCGGAAATGTTTGGGTCTTACGTGAAGACGTTGGGACGGGCGGCGGGGACATTGGATGACATGAAAATATGAAGAGTGCTCTTCTACGAATTGGCGGGAAAATACCGCCCTTGCCTAGGTCGGAGCCTTATTCTTATAGTCGCCCTCTTCTTCTCATTTTTGTTGGCCAGGACGTGTGTTATATTTTGCTGAAAATCCAATTTCCATATCTATTTGATATTTTTCCTCCTGCCTGAGCTTTGATTGTAGCGCGCCTTAAGAGAAGGTAAAATGGAAATCAAGGGCCAACAATCCCGGGCAAATATGCAAATTCAAAGTGATAACATTTATGAAAAGATTTGTGTAAATAGAATTGGCTCCACGGACGTGATGGGAAAAATCTCCAGGCAAAGGTACCTACATAAGTTATGGGAGAAAAAATCCCTCCCGGGGGAAAAAATGTGTTTTCGCACCCTATTCAATATTGTTCGTTTCGAGAGTCGATTAAAAATAGATAGACAACCTGAATCACCTTTTGTGCGCCCCAAGTGGAGTGGATCTTTTGTTGTTTCCCATTTTTATATTTCGAGTGTAGGTGGGAATTTGCCTCGCTGAAGGGTACGGGTCAAATATTGAAAAGCAAACAGAGGGAAATATTTTCTATTTTTTATTTTTTAATTGAATAAATACTATAGCGAATCCTCTATTTGAAATATTAAATACCACAATAAATTTCGAATGCTCCAACCAATTTATTTACAATGAAGTTAACCTCAACTTTTGTGTAACGAATCTCAACGTTCCAACACAAACTAAAATTCATCGTTAGCACCTGTAAAATTACCCAATATTACCTTCCAGGGGCTTTTAATTATAACATTTAAACCACCATCAACTCCACCATTTCTGTAATCCTCTGTTAATATTTTTCATAGACAACAGTTGCATATTAACCTGAACCCTCACCGCACTCTGTGGGGGTGTTCCGCAGTCAACAATCGTAGCAGAGCCACAATTAGAGACAAATATGATTTGTGTACTTGTTTACATAATTAATTACTCCCGTGCGTACACCTATTGTTATGGCTGAAGTTGAACAAAGTACATTAAATCGTGTTACGGTTGCGAGTCGTTACCTTCATTTATGTCTCAATTATTTCAAATTAAACTCTAATTATTTCGTGTTTCTATAAATTAGGAATTGTCTCATTACCATTTCGCGTTTGATGTAGGTAAGCATTGGTGTCAATTTCATTTATTAATTTATATTGTTATACTTCTATTTTATTGACGACTATAATAAAGTTTAAGGGTTTTTTTATTACGTTGGTAATAAACGAGGAATAAAATTGACGATGAAAAATCATTACCACATTAAAATAAAGACGTAATTGTTAATTATTATTCTTTCTGTTTTAATACTGGTCTATTAAACGGCAACTATAAAAACAGTATGAAACTTTTAAGAATTTTGTACAGATTTTTCATTGATTAATTGGATATACTTACCTACTCATAGAACTACATTTTTTCTGTTTTATGCAAAGAAAATATTCGTTATATAAGTTTGAGTTTTATTTCATTAATAAAATATCATTTTGAATATAATTTCTGAAATTTTGAATAAAAAACAGGAACATTTTTTTAAGGGCGTTTCGTTCACAGGCAAAGGATATATATATAAAGCTAATGCCTGCATGCATTACACATACATATGTATGTGCCAAATTTTATCAAAATGGACTCTGTGTTTCTTGAGATATTTGGGTTGGAGAAAAACATGTTTAAAGTTTTATATTTGATACTTCATATGTACCCCACGTAGCGTCACTTGTTTCAACTCACATTATTCAAATTTGGGTCAATTCTTATGAAACTTAGAGAAAATACTCTTGAGATATCATATTAAAAGTTAGTTAATTATTTTAAGCAGGTAAGAGCTTAGTATTTTTGATGATTTGTTTGATCATTTTTTTTTAATTAGTAACATTTTGATTTTAAATATAGAAATATTGCTTATGAATATTATACTTTTGAAGATTCTGTAAAAAAATGTTGTATGTATCTATTAAATTTGAATTATACAAACAAAAAGAAGAGTTAGTATACCTACATATTACGTAATAAGTCTAATCATGTTGAAAAGCATAAAACTAAAATTTCATATTAAATTAGATATTAAAGATTTTCAGGCTTATTTCTTCATTTGTGCCAAAAGGCGTCTGTCTCTTCGTGCCAAATTTTAAAATTGTACGTCACTGGGAAGCCGAGAAGTAGGTTTTAATGATCAGTTAGTAAGATTTTTATTAAGAACATATGCTTTGGAAGGCTGTAATTCTTATTGCGTTAAATTGCAAACTTAATATTTCTTTTAGAGCAGAATGGGACTATAGCCTAATTAGTATTTGATATTAATTTCAACTTGATATCTCAAACCGTTTTTTAGAAAAAGGGCCTTGAAACGCGGACAGCAAAGTGATCCTATAAGGGTTTCGTTTTTCCATTGTGAGGTACCAAACCCTAGAAACAGGATGACGTCATTTCTCTTAAGCAATTACGTTAAGAGTTCACAAGAACTCAAGAAGCCGACAACAACTTCTTTGAAATGAATCGCATTCGTTCACTTTTCCCTAATTTTCCATTTCAACACCCACACCTTCAGCAGTCGGAATGCACTCAACAGCGGAGGGGCGGAGTGGGGTGGGGCACCTACGGTAAAGACAAGGCTCAAAGGTAAAGGGGCTTCAGATTAAATGCCAGCCCCCCCTCTGAGGGGCTCACCTAGAGCGGTGGAGCGCCTAGCAATAAGGAAATGCCGGTGAGCACTTGTAACAATTGAAAACAGTTGTAAGGACTTGCGGGGCTTTATTGAGACGCCCCGCCGCCCGCCGCGCCCTTTAAAACTTTCCACTTAAAATTCACTTAATTAAACTTTGACTTTTCTTGCGGCTTTTATTTGAGTAGTTTGCTTTTTCCTGTTAATTAACATTTGTTAGTTTTGCGCACTGCTTTAAGGGCTCAAGAGATATTCCCGCCCCCGCAAGAAGATGGTAAAAGAGGTGGGGTCGTATCTTTCAAGTGGATGGTAATCTTTTAAGTAAGGATCACACATAGCCAGAATAGGCATCCTCGAAGGATGTCATCACCCTGCGGGGGCTAATTAATTTCCACCTTTTAAATTTTTAAAATTTTCCATTAATTAGTGGAATGTGTGGCTGGGTGCGCTGGGCATTCGCGGGCGTGGCCGTGGGTGATAATGTTCTTTTCGGGTTGTATGACCCTGCGAGGTTCTTTAGACTGCCACATGAGCAGAAGATCCGCAGTGGATATTAAAAATGTAAAAGGACCACAGCCCACACAAATGTATGGTTGCGTGGGAGGAAAATGGCAAATGGATAAACCATTTGGGTGGAGGGGGGGAAACGGGGGTTGTATGGAAAAGACGAACATAACTGGGAAAATTGTGGAAAACAAAATCCGGATGAGTTCTTGAGCAGCCCATGCCCGGACCAACTTCGATATTACGACGTTTTCGTGAGTCCTTTGGCGACAATAAAGGGGATAATGCGGAATTAATTCAGCAGCCGCATGGTAAAAGTTCGTGTATTGGATGGTGGTGTAAACTCTTGGGGGATGATCGGGGTGGGAACCACAGGAGATACTTAAAATGGATTTGATGTGGACGGGCAGGTAAGAGGAAGGGTGGCAGTGGAACAGGTGTAATCCTTCAGGATTCCCACAGGTAGTCAGACGATGTGGAACGGTCTTAATTCTTAATCAGCCGCGTAATAAGGTGAACTTTAGGGATTTTCTTAGAAAAAGGTATTGAGTTTACGTAGATGGAATAAGCGAATTTTTTTACATTTAATCACGTTTTATACCGTCACAGGTATTCTACTAAAAACTCAGAACGATCTGCCGTGAAAAAAATAAGAACTGCGATGTTCCCTATATTGCATATACATATGTATATGCATTGCATTGCATAATTTAGAAGTAGAATACATGGTCAAGAATTTTCACAAAAATATCTAACATAATTTGGGAATGCGCCTTCTGGCAGGGGGACTTAATTAACTCTTCATGGATAAAACAATTTCTCAGAAAATATTTAACATTTACCGGGAAGTTTTGATTCCCACCACATTTTCATAAAGTTCTCATTCAGAGAAAACTCCTTTACACTAGTATCCCTTCACCAGAAATTTCACAGATATTTGCCTCACAAAAGAAAAGGTGAAATTCAAGCAAAATTAAATAAATTAAAGTAAAAATTAAAACAATTTTTTGTTACGCCCCAAGCTTGGATATGTGACGAGTGTTTTGGAATAAGACCTTCTTTTCATATTTGTGTTTTGTAATAAAAACAAAAATATTCGAATGCCATCTCATTTCAAATTAAGCTCAGTCGAGTGCCTCGCAGAAGGTCTGGCCGATTGGTTTGAGTCACTTTCAAGTCGATTCCCGGAAAAGAAAATGAAATTTGCTAGAAAATTTGAGGCATTTTAATGGGCTAAATGAAAACCATAAATTTCTGGAGAGGCGGTAGAGTCTTTGATGTCCCGTCACAGACAGACCTACGAAATAAAAATAATGAAGTAAGCGCCTGCAGGTTTTATTAAAATGGTATCATATAATTTCCAAGACAAATAAAGCTTCATACTATTCATAAAATGAAACATTATAATTTTTTTTTCACCGTGTATTCGGGATTCTGTTGGATCAACAATGCCCCTACCATCCGAGATATGCTTCTGAGGGTGCTGGGGTACTTTGGTAATTTTGTAGTCATGCGAAGAAGCGATAACTCGGCAAAATAGAGTGAATTATTTAACAAAGCAGCCGGAACCTCTGTTCCCAAAATTCCTGAAAGCTACCCATTAAAAGGGTTGCTAGAATTTTGGGCTGACAAAACACTTAATGTTCTCACAACAGTGACTAAACTAAAGTCGCCTCCGTTTTCCTCTTGCTCATCAAAGGAATGCGCCTATGCAGTGCGGGCTATGCGAGGGCCAATTTTCAGTAAAAGACAACTTAATTAATTTTCAGGAGGAGCTTCTCTGCACAGTTTTCATTCTGACGGGAGTCCATCTAGACGATCCCGATCACCAGGAGAAAATTAAGCGAGAATTAGAGGTACCTATATCTGGGATGCGGGCTGGAAGATAAGCAGACTCGTCCGTCACAGATATCAAGGGGGCTGCCAGGGGTGGCGGAGCCTCAATCCGAGCAAACGATGGACGATGAAAAATTTACCCGTCAGAAGGTAGAAGGTATTTCGCTTGCTGAATAAATTTATCGGATACTTGTCGAGTCCTCCTTTCGCTCCAGTGGTGATCAACAAAGTAAAACATCCCCGGGAATCGGCTACTATCAGCTCGGTGGTTTTCCTGCCGGCATAGGAAGATGCGAAGATACTTCCAGGTAGATAATTCTCATGCATCTTCGTTATACCTTTAGAAGGTATCTTCCGGGCCCTAGATGCGAATGGAAATGAGATTCTGGACTTAAAAACTGTTAATGAATACCCCACAACCCTTCAGCCCTAGCCCAGGGGTTGAGTTGGCTCCTGTGGTCTTTGACCAGGACCCCAGGCAGGGCGTCTTCCATTCACCCGGAAGACACCGTACCGCACCGCACTGTGCCGCATGCGATATCTCTCTTCACGCTTCAAATGGCACAAGTGCTACACATTAACTGAGAGTCTAGATCTCGAGATTTTCTCCGAAGTCGTATGTCCTGTGTCAAGAAGTCGAAAGGCATTTACGTGAGAAATATGTTTCCCATTCCCAAGGAAGGGTTCTCCTACGGGGACCTGGGCATAGAATGAATTTAGCCAAGGCATAGATTAAGTGTTGGGTCGTCAGAGCATGAAACAGTGCTACGTTAATTTTGTTTGACCCTAGTTTGGGGCAGATTTGTCTTCATTAAGAATATGGCGGAAGGAGACACCCTGTACCCTTTTGGAAGGGAGAGGTCCCTGCGAATATTTTAAAGTGTTTTCTGGCATAACATGGGATCCTAGAGGGGGATGCAAGCAAACCCTCTAAAGACGATGGCTATGTGTAAGGAAGACCTCTTCTCCTGCCACCATCGGGGCTGATAAAAACAGAAATTTCCTCTAGAGTATCCGTAGCTGTTTCCCTCCAATAGAAATCAGATTGGAATGGTGCCACTGGTAAATTTACTTCTGCTATGAGCTCCCTTAATTCCCTGCTAATGATGATTTACAAGCGCTCTCCAGCTTATGGGATTACCTGGGAAGCCCCCGAAAAGAAGGATGCAGGGCAAACCTTGATTGGGTGATTAAGCGAGAGGTACCAGCTATTTTAAGTTTGTTTTATGCCAAAAGATACAGACGCGATTCCTTTTTATTCGATTTAAAAATCCTCTAAGGAAGACAAGGGGCTGGGGGATCAAGAGAACAAGATTTATGTTATATGAGGGTTTTTCGTATTTACGTCTTGGAACAGTCGTTCCCTGCTATACGAGTGTATATTACAAATCATGGAGCTTAAAAGTGCTACAAGAGAGACATTAAATCGCTTTTCTCGAGCAGCATATTTCTTTTGTAAACCTTAAAATTCCCCATAATTTCCTTATTCAAATGCACTTCGCACTTCCTGTAGTGGAAGTGATTAGGGAAAATTTTATGCCAATTACACTTTACCACTAAACACACAATTTCTTTATTGCTGTCTCTTTGATATTTAAATTTAAAGCCATTTTCAAAATGGTTATAAATAGGTCATAGTACCCAACAAGTAAACAAGTTTTAAAAAGTAATGTATTGTTGTCAAATTAGTCTTCGGGCGGCTTATGGGAGCCGAAGGAATCGAATTCCGAGAGGGAGACTTTTATTCGATTGGACCCGAATTTTTAGTTCACCTAGGTAAACTTCTTTGCCTACGCAAAACTCGAAGGAATCTGGCAACCGCGGCCAGTTGGCTACTCACGGCGTTCCCCTATTTCCCCTTCACCTCAACTGCGTGCAAAGAATATGGAAAATACTTTGCAAATAATAGGCACTCTATTTTTGAGACGCAGTTATCCCCACCACAGCCCATTTTGGGGAAAATAAAACAACAAGTTTTCCCATTAGCATAAGAACGAGAATCTTTCCCTGCTTGTTCCAAGTCCTAATTCCCATTTAAATTGCCTAATAAAGAATAAAAATACAAACTATGATTAATATAGTGATGATTTATTTAATAAATCAATAAAAAAGAAAAATTAAACAAAGGAGCAGTTTTTCATGTACATAAGTATTACTATAGTACATATGTAATTGCACAAGTAATAAATAAGTAACCAAGACGTTTAACATTAATTACCGTCTACATTTCTTTACTAAAGAAATGGTCTATGGTGCTCTGTTTCTTACCCTATAGATCTCTAACATCACATTCTCCCTAAAGGACAATGGACAAATTGGGCCTAATGACCAATACACATGAGATATTATTTTTGTGATAGGTCATAACACACAACTAACGAGAAAAATAATAAAAAAAATTAAATGTACCGGGTTCTTGTACAGCTACGTCGAAAAGTTTTATTTAATTATGTATTATTGTACTTGTTTGACCGGAAGTCGTACGCTGGGAAGCTGTGCGCACATTTTATCCGTAGTTTGGTATATGGGCTTAGCTAGATACGAAGGATTTAACCCTCCAGCCGCATTTTTAGATTCTATTATTCTGGATATAGACTAATGTAAAGAAAAATAAACAAATGCGTAAAAGGAAGGATGTCGTAAGAGGCGTTTTAAATTGCAAATATTGCAATCAACAGCATTTGGGAGTGGCTCCAGTGCTATTTTAGGGTAATATTCCTTCATTCGTATTGAAAAACAATTATTAATTGCAAAATATTTAACATAAATAAATAAAACTTTTCGACGTGACTGTACAACAACCCGGTAAATTTAATTTTTTTTTATATTTTTCTCGTTAGTTGTGTGTTATGACCTATCACAAAAACAATATCTCATGTGTATTGGTCAGCAGGCCCAACTCCCATAGTGTTTTGCCCATTGTCCTTTAGGGCTGAAAAACGACGAACTACTGGGTTAGACGAAGTATCGGGTGCCGAATTACCGACCTTGACCTGTATAGTAATCTTAGTTACTGCACAAGTAATAAATAAGTAACCAAAACGTTTAACATTAATTACCTTCTAGGTTTCTTTTCTAAAGAAATGGTCTATGGTGCTCTGTTTCTTATCCCTATGGATTCTTAACATCACATTCTCCCTCAATTTAGGATTGAAAAACGATGAACTACTGGATAAGACGAAGTATCGAAAGCGAAATAATATTCGAATACAGTGTTATTCTTGATTATTAGTTATTAAAACAATCATTACTGTTTAAAAGTTGATAAATAATAACAAATACTATTTGGACGGATTTATTAAAAAAGGGCAAATCCATAGAAATATGTACATATGTATGTATATAAGAAGTAATCTTTGTTATAGCCTTTAAATATGCTGACTTTATTGAAATTCAGGAAAACATCAAAACTAATTTCAGAGTAGATCCCTTTTTGGGATGATTTGGTTTAAGTATTATACAAGAAGATTAAATTTAGTATTTTTTGAATTAAAGCCTTTTGGCAAAGCAGAGGCTAATCTGTTTTCTTCGCTTTTTTCTTCGTACATGAAAACATTTAAAGAATACCTTTTGGCAGGCATATATGCCTCACGTTTGCAGCTTTATTGTGAGCAGCATAATCGCATTATAAAATTTTATTATACTCAGAGATATGTTAAGAGGAAGTCTTATCAAAATCAATAAGAAAAGCCCCAGGGCGTTAACCCTTTCAACTGAAGGTCGATTCAGACAAGGCATGAATGCGACGAGAAATTACGTTTCTCTTGTATCTAAGCAGCCCTGGAGTATGTGCCGCAGGGATATTTATCTGTTCTGTGCTCAAAATGACCCTCCATAAAAATTCCCTTAGCTATAAAATGGTTCTAATCGGGTTTTTGACTCTCTCAATCCGCAAATCGCATTAATCAAGAATTAAACGATAGGAAAATCGATGAGATTTTCCACCGAACGTTACTTGCCGAGGTAATCACACGAAACATTAATCTAGGGAATCATATCTACTTTGGCAGGGGAAGGCGGGGGCAGGTGTTATGTACGTGAATACCTTTCCATTTAACCCGCTCAGCCCCATTCATCAGAGCGAATAAAGGAGGATTAGCACCTTTCGTAGCTATTCCGTGCGAGTTTCACGTGACACTTTCTTCAGTTTTCCACGTTCGCAGGCACGAAAAGAGCTCATTCTCGCCCCCTCCCCCTCGTCCTCTACCTGAATCCAATCTATTTCCTCTGATGACATCCGAAAAGGTTCGGGCTATACATGGACCAGGGAGATGCTGGAGACGTCAAAGTTTCGTACAGCGCCCATGTTTTGACAACTTCATCCACTTATCCTCGGGGGGATTAAAGGACGTTATCTTTCCGGGTATGAAGTTGTTCGGTTCGAGGTGACGGAACTCGACGCTGAATGTTTGCAGAATTGTAAAACAGCCGCCCAGGTGTGGTTTTGTTTTTATATAACCCCCAACCCCTAACCCCTAACCCTAGATCTCTGAACCTACACTCTGTTGATGGAGGCGAAATTAAACAATTCGGTTTGAGACCCACCCATCTTTACTTATTAAAATTTCGACATCCATCCGGGCTCGGATGAATGCAGGCAGCACTATTTTGCGATTTGTGGGTCGACCTCTTAATTGTACATTACATCCTCTGGGAGAGATGATCGCGTTTATTTAGGATTAAAGGTCCCTCCTAGGGTTAAGTTTAGTACGGAAAACTTCGAGGCTTTCCTTTTGCAAGCAAAGCACCTGCAGCTGTTTCTAGTTTTAATTAGAATGCGGTTAGTTGACTCAAAACCCATACTTTAAATTTTTTCTCACTGATTATAATGAATCTTAATTAGAGTTGCTTACCCTAGTTATGCAGCTTAAAATCTAATGAAAAACGAATCGCTAAAATTCTGTTGTAATAATTTCATGTATTTCTGGTTGGTTTTGCTAGAAATTCAGTAAATGCACCAGAAATATATTACATATATCGTACAACTGACGATCCAGTACCTTACATTAAAGTGGATGTTGAGAATTCATTAAAATTAAGTGGGTCAACTAAATATTCATCACTAGAATTTTAGTTAAGTTAAGAAAATTTAAGTAAATATTGCGATTCACGATTTTATTAGAATTTCTGTTGGAAACTAAACTCAAATATCAGGATTTATTGTGCTGATTCAGTTTCCGGTATTTTAAGATAAATATACTAACAAATTATTTACTACAGCTCATCTACTTAAATTTCGGTAGAAAAATTTCTTAGTGTACAGGGGCTGACAATTAGTAGCCACATCCTTATTTCTTAACTGGAAAAAATTGGATTCTTCAAAGTGAATAACGCTTTTTGACTCTATTAAGAAAGTAGACAACATATTCGAAAAAAACATGTTGATACTCATTGTAGTAGGCATACCTATAATTTATTAAAAAATTTTTCGGGCATGTTAAAAGCGTTTAAGTAAATATAATTCAGGGTTCCAAATTTTTAAATGAGAATATTATACGTTTTCTGGGTACAAAGTATATTTACTGTCTTATTTTCTTATTTCATAGGTATGATACGAAATTTAGAATCCATGATAGATTACATTAGTTTTAAAATAAAGTTTTTTACCTTATTTGTTATAGTTTTTGAAGTAATTGGAATTTAAGCAATGAGAATTCAAGAGTCAGATTTTACATGGTTCAATTTAATCAAAATCTACTTTTTAGTAAGCTGTGAAGACATAGTTAAATATTGCTTACACAGATTTTGTAGAAGAAAAATTTTCAGTTAAACAAGATATTCTTTGATGATAAAACTCTTACGTTAAACTCACTTTTTTATGAATGTCTTTCAAAGCGTAAATTTCTGTATATTTGGCACTTTTACTCCATGAATAGAAAATACTCCTAGTTAAATTTCAATAGTTACTAAATCAGATAATTTTAGGCATTCGTAGCAAACATAGCAATTTATTCCCATTGAAATCAGCCAAAGATTTTTCTTCCAAACAGAAAAAAAATTAACATAAAATAAAAATTTCCACCATAACAGCAATATTCCTTCTTATTTAAATTCCGTCTCTGAAAACCATACCACCCAAAAGCTTCAACTTTGTTTTAATTTTAGAAAAGTCTACAAAAATTTTTCACGGAAGTGAAATCTTACCCAGAATCAGAATTGAAAACTTCCCACAGCACTTTGTGATCCGGGCAAAAAGGAGCCCTAAATTGAGTGTAACTTGTCTATTTTCATAAAATTTCAACTCATATATTTCTCAGACCGTCTGGAGGAGCATGCGGCTCTGACGGCGAGTCCCAACCCTCTCCCTTGGCCATAAATCACAAAATTTGTTCTGAAGGATATCCTTCTAGAATCCAGCTTGCTTAGGCAATTCTTCCTGGAGCGTGGCCCACCACCCCCACCATTCATAAGCTGTCGTCCTCCGTCTTTGAGTAAGGAAACAATCGCCCCTAAAAAGCAAATATTCCCTGAAAAAAAAAGAGGGAGATTCACGGGATCGTTTTGAAAATCAGTAGAGTCCTAAGCGGGGCGGCCGGGCGCGGCTATGGGATGACTCCGGAGTCGGTTAAAGTCAACCTCAATTCAGATGGCACTTGTTAAAATTAACTCAACGTCTTACAGAGCCCGAATCGGATTCATCTGGTCTCGGTGGTATTGGGCAAACACCGGGTGGAAAATTCAGAAATTCTGGAATTCGGGACAGCCACCTGACCTATTTAGGTCCCACACGGGAGCCGAGACGTTCCTGATGGATATGAAGACAATCAAATGAACTTGATCCATGATTTCAATTCGTTTACATCCCAAATCCCATTCACCGGAGCCGACGTGTAAACACGGGCACTCCGCACCCCCCCAAGACAGTGAGGGGGGTAAAATAGACGGACCCCCTTCGGGTGAAGGTGGATCCGGGTGATGCGGGAGAGGGCCCGTCTGACGGATTTTTGTAACGATATTCACCCGAATCGGATAAAGGCAAATTTGTGGTTTTTCGCCGCAGCGCCCTTTTTTTTTCGTCTCAGATATCCCTTCACGTGGATTGTATTCATTTACCGGTGGAAGGGTGTTCTATCGGGGCGGTGGCGCGAATCCACCCCTGCATCCACCACCCACAACAATTTCGTGGGCGGAAGTGGGCCTCTCTTTGGAGCGATTTTGGTAATTCGAACCTGGTCTTTGTGTGGAGGGAAAATAAAAACGACAGCGGAAATTAAGGCGTCTTTTGACGACATTTAAAATATCTTCCCTTGAACTTTTTTTTTTTAAACTACGCCGTGAAAAATTATGTAGGGGCGAGGCCGGGGGTGATTGATGGATTGAAATATTTTCTGGTTGGATATCTTAAGCACACTTCCTGACGTCGCCCCCAGCAAAAAAGGGAAAGTCACGAGTATTTATGGAATGATTCTGGCGAATTTTTACTTTGTTCTTGTCCACGCAAATGATGCTCTAACGAAAAAAACATAAAAACGATTATTTGCAGCTTTATCAAGAAGATTTTTGGCTGATTTAATTCTTTGTAGCTTTATCTAAAGTGTTTCTTGTGAAAAATAAATATATTGTAAAATTACACTATATTGTCAAATGGTCTTTGAAAAATAAAAACTTAAATAGACTATTAATTACAAACTAGTTTTACATACTACAAAAACAACTATTTATAAGAAGGTAGAAATAACTGTAGGTAAATATTGAAAGAATTAAACTTATGAATTAATTAATTTATTTATTTATTTATTATTTCACGAAGGCCATAATTTGTTCGATGTGATAGTAGAGTTAACAAATTTCTTGAACTAAGAGGTCTTTCCAAATCATAAAAATTTATTAGATTTTATAACTTAGGTCATGAATCATAACTAAGGTATAGTCGAGGTTAACTTATTTAAGTCCCCTTGTAATCATAAGCAATTATAAGAATCATGGGGAACAGAAACTTTAAGTTCGTGTATGTAGTACGAAGGCCTGAAAGAATGAGGGTCGATAGTCGTTTAATAACTGGGTAAGATATTTAAATTAATCGTTTGTGACTCTAAGCGTGTTTAGAATATGTGAGGGTTTTATCAAAGTGGATTCTCAAATATTTGGCAGTATCAGTCCAGGGAATATCAGATCTGTTGAGTTTAATATAGCATTATCAAGTAAAAAACATTATATTTTGCTTTCGTTAATGATAATCGTCTATTTGTACAAAAAAAATACCTTTAATTTCTGTAAATCTTTTGCTTGTATGATTTTCTTTGATATATGTATGTACATAGCTAGGGTAGGTATTCTTAATACGGAATGTGTAACCTCGGTAAATTCCGTTTTTTAAATTTTAAAATTTTTCTAATATGTATTTAAGGAACATTAAATTAGCTCATTGCTTAATACTTAGCTATGATAAATGACGAAATAATTTCTAAAAAATCTTTTGAAATAAGTAAAACAAATTTTAATTTAGGATCTTTTTTGTCTACGGATGCTAATTTTCTCAAGTTTTTGGACATTTTCTAGAAATTTTCCAGAAGTCTTACCTTTTCATTATTTTGCTTTTATTTACCATTGTAAAAACCTCATTATGCTTCAATTTTCGAACAACTTTTTTCATCAAGGGAAAATTTTTTAAAAACTAATCCGCGAACTTACCTTATGTCCTTATTGGAAAGTTTTGAGCCAAAATGGCGTTCTTGGAAGCATTCCATGACGAAAAACAAAGTTTTTTTCTCGATGTGCCCCAGATTCCTCAAACAAAAGGAAATAATTAGCCACAACTATCAACGGAGTGTCGGGTTCCGACAGGACTATTTCGAACTTTAACCGGCTGTGCACAGCGGGTCATTTCATATCCTTTTTCAGTGGACAATTCCATTCATCAGCAGTAAAAAATAAATAAAAAACCGAGAAAAAAAATGTTTTAAGTAATTTGCCTAGGGGCCGGACAAAAGAACGTTTCACCGAAACTCGCAGCGTACAGGGTGAACTTTTTAATTACTTTCTGTCCCAATAGGTCCCTTTTCGAGTAAACAACCCGACGAAAGAGGGAAGCCAAGGGACAGGGGTTTTGAGCTAAATTTATTAAAACTTCATTACAACTCCTTCCGGGCGTGTTCAGCATTTACCCTGCACTCATGGCTCACAGTCCGTGTGTCATGAGTAATCGTACGAAATAATAGAAAAATATTTATAAACGAAAAATTTAAAAAATTCGTAGGAAAAATGAAAAATGCAAGGATAAAGAGGGCATTTTTTTTTTATCTGTGGTATATGAAAACAACTCTGATAAGTTTTAGAAGTTTATCTCGAACCTCGCCGGGATCTGCTGAGTCCGGAAAGGTTTCCGAAAATTTACAGATATTTTTTTTTTTCGTCTCCTAATTTCATAAGATAGGGTACCTAGTGCATGGAGTTACGTAAAAAAAAACTGAGAAAATGTTAAACAGACAGAGATTGACTCAAGAAGGTTGTAATTTTCTCATTTTCGTGTTTTTATTTATTTTGGCGAGCAAAAAAAAGGGGCTTTCGTCAAGGAGGCATGTAATAAACGAAAGGAAGACTTTTGATTTGCATTCACTTAGCCCCAGCGGAAGCTCAATGAAATGTAAACAAAATTCTGGCTCTGGTGCTGCTTTGGGATTTTGTTTCTATCTTTTATTCGGTTTATTTTTATCCTACTCCGTCACAGCTTCATCTCTTTTATTTTAACCAATTCCGTAAGGGTGAAAATATTTTTGAAAAACTTCCTTCCAAGGAGTATGCAAATAGCGAAAAGTTGCATTTCGGTTAGCATCTCTCGTTTGGCTGGCTCGCTCCTTGAGATGTCCAAGATGAATTTTGAAAGAAGGTTTCGTCTGTTGCCCCCGGGGCCAGGCCCCATAGTTCCCAAGTTCGATGGATTCCTTCAAGGGCCATAAAACTTCAATTTCGCCGAACTGACTTTGTTTCAACGCAGAGTGCCTGGAGCGAAGGGCTGCGGGGGTGGGCACGATATGGCGGAAAATATCGGGGTCAAGTAATCAATAAGGAAAATGGCTTCATTGAGATGTACTCCAAGAATGAGAAATCGTAAGGAGGAAGATTCCGAGGGTAAGATCGGGATAAGACCTCTTTTTAATCCATGAGATTGCGCGGGCACAAAACAATTTCAATTTCAAATCCTGAAAGTTTCCACTAAAACCCCATTTGTCGCGCTTATGAGGTTTAATTCAAATGGTAATGAGTTCGGAAGTCTGAACGGTGGTGGGTAAAGAATAGTTTTTGGCTTTTGGAGCAGGAGGGGGGCGCTGCTCTTGAAATGGCGAAGTGTATTATAGCTTATTTACGGCTGGATGTGCCGTTGCTTCGCTAAGAAAGCAAAAGTTTTTCACCAGCCGCCGCGGTTGAGATTTATAAATGGCAGGAAACCCGTCAGCTCCAGGAATTAAGTGGAAGAAAGAAACCAGCCGACTCAACAGGGCTTGAATAAGCAACAAAGGGGGGGGGGCTTAATAGAACTTTAAACAAAAGTTGTGAAACAATGTGGAAAATGCGAGCTACTTAGGGACTATGAAACACTCCGGCAAATACCGGCGCATTCGCGTCGCGGAACTCGGCTGTGAGTAATGAATTAAATTTTGCTAAATACGCGCCGTGAACAAAAGGCGTATTGAAATTGGAGCATTTCTATACAGGGGTACGGCGGGGCTTACAGAATTATTTGAGAAGTTTGCATAAAGTCACCTGGGGGCATAGAACGCAAAACTACCAACTTTTGTATTATTTTCAAAATATATTTGTAGTTTTGCAATTCTAACTGGAAAAAAGTCTAATTGTAAAAATTACTCTCAACAAAATAAAACAATAGCAGCTTTGTGTTCATTTTACTATGGTTCAGGTTAGATACCAAATTTTGAATTGAATTGAAATTGAAAAGCCCCCTCTTATATCCAGATTTTAAAATTTGAGAAAAGTCCATCAAATTGGCATGATATTTAGGTACCATTCGATTCATAATGAAGACTGTCCCGAAATTGTTAGATTCTCTCGTAAGTAGGTACATCGCAAAATTAAGCTCTATAGATAAACAAGTATACCTAATTTTTTCTAAACAACATAGCTTTTTTTAAGGGAGGATCATGTTGAACTAAACTGGATTTATTTTCTAATTAAGTTACAAACGCATTAGAAGGTGGCTTACAACTTGACGTAATTATAATACTAATTTTGCTAAAGAATTCGATAGAGTAAATATCTCAATCTGTTGTTTAAATTCCAAGTCTGAAATGTATATGAAATTCATTCTTCTGTACCATACATACATATTTTTGAATGATTTCAGTTTTATCTACGAAATAGAGTTCAATATGCAAAAATTTGAAATATGCTGTCAAGAGAAATTTTTGCTAACTCTGGGGTTCTTTAATGAAATCATTTGTACCTAAATATTAATAAATGAAAAATAATGTGTTTTCATCCTTGGGATTTGTAAAGAGTAAGTAATAGTATACGAGGCAACACACTATTTTATCATTATTTCTCCTCGTTAATTATAGCTATCATGAACTGGGCACACATTAAATTGTTTACTTTAATTCTTTAGTTAATTCATTCGATTTTATTTGTCTAGAAAGTATTTTAAAAATATTATTTTTGAATTCCTGCATATAGCCTTTATTAAGTTAAATTTGAACTCACATTTATTTAACACTAAATTTTAATTTAACATTAGGTATGTTGGTCTATTATTATCAGACTTTTTGCAAATTACTATTTTTTTAGTAATACGAAAAGAAAAGGTATAATCAGCTGAGGTCAAAATGTTGTTAAGTAAATAAACATGAAGCATAAAACTACCTCAAGAAAATGGTTTGTAATAGACATGGAAGCACTCAACAGCTGCCATCCCTTCTAGCAGAAATCGTAAAAAAATATGAGTTCTGGAATCCGGAAAGAATCTACTGAGAACCATTTCCATAATAAAACTTTGAACATAGTACATCCAGACCGCAGTTATACTGAACCATCAGTCAACTTTGATGAGGAACTCAATGACTGTGCCAAATGTCTAAAGGACACCAAGAAAAAGGGACTTCCCATCAAGTTGACTTCCAATTACCACAAAAATTGGGGAAAACCAGAAATGTGACGAGGAGTACGAGAGTCTTGGACATAAACCAGAGCTCGGCTAAATGAAAATAAGCACTCCCCGAATACTTTATGTAAATTCGGCAGAGTCCACTGCGATACGATCTAATTGCGTATTCATATTGCCCCACTCGTGCAGATAAATTCGTTCGTCCATAGTTAAGACAACAAACAAGAAATAAACTTCCTTCGATAGCTCTTTTATTGAGAAAGTTTTTCTTGGCGTCTTAATAGCGAAATTTCCATCTTATTAAATTCAATTCTCAGACATAACTTAGGACTGCCGCCCGGTCGGCCTCCTCTCAGAATCGTCCCTATTTTACGAAGGGTCGACAGGCACCGGGAGCATCCCTTCGAGCTGCGGTGGAATTTTCGTGGTTTTTTTTTTTTTTTTGTTCGTAAAAGGGGAGTGTCACATAAAATGTGCCCGAGAAAAGTTACGATTTTAAAGTCGGCGACTTCCTCGATTTGTTTGAGATGCCGAAAAACGTAAATTACAATTCAGGGCATGGGAGCGCCGCCATGTGGCGCCACCGAACAGCTGCTGATTAGTACGTGATTGATGTTCTGGCTACGAAACGAGGCGATTTATGAGGACGTAAATCGCCGCAGTTTGATTGATCAATTATTCTGCGGAGTTTTCTGATAAGTAATGGAAATAAAAGTTTTCAATTTGTTTATTTTCTTTGAAGCTCTTAAAACAGAAATAATAATAATACCTTTTCATGAGCAAAGGTTTGGCAAACTGTGTTATTTATTATTGTGTGTATATTATTAAAAAATTAATGGGGATGAACGTAAATTCATACCTCTATACTATACATACCTTTCTTCGGGATAAAAAAATTAGAACTAAGGGGTTTTCGGGATTTAAATAAAACAGAGGAGAACAACATTCGTTTTAATTATTTAAAAATTCTTTTCCCTCTAAGTTAATTAAGATTATAAAGAGGTTACTGAATTTCACAAATTTTGTTTGACATGAGTCTTCCATGAAATACATTTTTTATTGTTTATGATACGTAAGAATTCTTATAGTCGATTTGAAATTAACCAGAAATTAGCTCAGATTCCATTTTAAGGGCTGCAAAACCAAAAAACCATTTGTCAGTTATTTATATTTCTTTAGATATTTAACATTTAAATTTTGAGAAGTGATAGGTTTTAGTCACAATTTTTCTATGGCACAATCTTTTGGTGAAAATTGTGAAAAATCCTGAACTTAAAAATATTTCCCCCGATCTGCGTAAAAACTTCTACTCGAGTGCTGAAAAAAAGAGTGTGTTTATTTTATTAGACAAATGCGTGCTCATCACCATCGATCGATACTTCGAAAAGGATATTTATACCTTCAATTCGTTAATTTAAAGATTGCTGATTTTTTAAAACAAAATGATTAAAACATCTTTAATCTGTGGTATATTTAGGTACATATACAATTTGAAGCGAAACGTTCTCGGAATATATAGGTAAAAAATTGGGGCGAAAAAAAATCAATTTTCGAAATTTCAAATTTAAACATCTCGAGAAGAACAAGTGTCTTTAGGGTTTTAGGGAAATTTATAAATAATAAAAAAAAACATACCTCGGAGTAAACCTTTGAAATGCCTGTACCCGAGGGTTTTCTTAGAATCAGCTAGAAATTAACCAGAAATTGGCTCAGCTATATTAGGACTGTTGATGGAAATGATGCTATTATAATTGAATGGAATACGACATTTTCTGTATACTTAAGAAAAACATTATCTCAAAATTGTTTTAATTTTAAAAGGAAATGTGTTATTTTTCGAGTTAGTAAGATTACTTTATGTACTTGCAGACTAGGAGCTTCCTTTAAATTAGTTGATTCTACTCTTTTGGAATTTTAGGATATTGAGGAGGATTTTCTGGAGCCTTAGGATTTCGCTTTTATGAGACGTTTTCCGGGATTTTGACCCTAATTGCCATTTATCTTGTCCATAAAAAGCGTAGTTGATGCTTTGTATTATGGGTTTATTGGAGATTAATGACTAGGATGAGATTTGCTGGATTTGTATCGATGTATTATGGCCCTACTCGCTTAGATCTTGTTTCCCCACTAAGTAAGTTACAGATATTTATGTAAGAACTTACATTCATTTTTTGATGAGATCAATCACTTTCCTTGCGCATCCCTGGGGCCAGCGTTTTGATTACTTTTTCTGGCGTTATTGCGCCTTCGTCCTTGATCCGGTGTGGGTGACGTCGATAAGCTCCTTCAGAGACGACCCACTTAGCTTCCGTCGAGCCGCATTTCATCGCATCCTTGGGCGGGGACTGTCGTCCCATTCACCTTTCACCGGTATGTGTGGGGCTCAATATCTCACCTTATCGGCTCGGGTCGGATCGCAGGTAAACTTTTGGAAAATTCCCTCTTTTCTGTCGGCGAAGTGCTACGAGTCAAAGGAAATGACCCGAAATCCCCTGCAGAATCGCCTGGAGCAGATTTAGCATTAAAACAGTAATTCCCCCCCCCCCCCCGCGCACATAACATCTTTCACACTCGGAGCGGACCCGGCAGATTCTTTTACGAGGCCCTCGACAACGGCGCGGCTCCGAGTGTGGTCCAGGAAGTCGCAGGATCTCTCATCTCTGGGCTCATGTGGTTATTCCTGCTGCCCGGAGGAACAAGATGTTCCCGGATCCCTCTGTTCCGGATGAAACACCGCGCGTCCTGAAATCAATACCCGTCCCTGTTCCTGGCAATCTTTTAGCTATGGGAAATCCTTTTTTTCTTCCCGCCAGTCCTGCTCCTCCTGCTCCTCCGGCAGCGAGCGCCCCATTGTGGATCGGTTGGCGGATGCTCGTGCGGGGGATCGGGGCCCCGGGAGCGGGATGTTGTTCGACGGAAGCTTTTCAATTTCAGTATACTATAGTAGTTTATTCCACGGGGGCAAATTATTATTCTACGTGCGAACTGATTGTAGCCGAGCTTCTGGATTCCGGAGGAGCCTCTGCGCCTCAGTTCCGGATTTTGTGTTGATTAACATTTTTAGCTCCCCCTCTCTGGCCCCCTATCCATGCATTTTCCGCCATATGAGCACCTTTTGTTTTACCTGTAAAATGCACTGCAAGTGCATTCTGGGGCTCGTTGAACAAATGCTGAACATACTCTCGAACCTGTTCAGAACTTGCACACGACCCGCTCGACGCAGTCCCTTGCCAGTTCGGTCAGGTGCTCGGATGCACTTCAAAATCATGTCGGAGGTCCATAAGGATGCCATCTCTGTGGTTCTTTGAAATTTTTGTTCGGTCTCCCTCGGGTTTTAAATAATTCTAGTATATACTATGTAGAAACAAGGATTTTTACCTTACTTTTTAAGCTATAAGTCCATCACTTTATCAGTAAGCTCTTTATAAAATAAAACAGTCTAACAAAAATCTGTAGTTAAATCCTGGAAGTTTTCTATCCCTTAAGAGCGTATTTCTCAGGAATGGCTAGAGGTATCGAGTTAAAATTAGTACGAAATACTAATAAAATTACGGCCTCATAGTCCTGTAAAAACTCCATTCTGCGACAGACTAATTCGCAGAATGAAACATCAAAAACTATAGGGTATTTTCCGTTGAGTTTGAATTTCGAAATTTGGAACGAATGAAAGTCTTAAGTAATGGAAAAAATCATAACTTTCTAAGCTCACGTAAAATTTTCTTTTTATATAGGTAAGTTAAATTAATAGACTATCGTTTATTTGACAAACTTGCTAAATAACGATTTTTATTGCAAAACATTTCCTGATAAAAATTGCCTTTTGCAAATAACTTTTGGCAAATTAATTTAAAATTGATAGTCTTCTGACCTTGATTTCAAAATAGTGTTCTTTGACCAGTAACATTATACTCTCCCTGATGGTTTGATTTAGAAGAAAAATCCAATTTTTTTTTTAGTTTTATACAGGCAACTAATGACTGTTATAGTAAATTGAATTTACGCTGAGTAAATATTTTCCTGTTTTCGAGATAGGTAATGGCTAATGGCACTTCTTTGAAACCCTGAAAAATTTACCGAAGGACCCTCCTGAAATATAGCTGTCGTTTTTTGATAAATTGATTGATAAATTGAAATTTATGTTATTTTTTCTATTTAGTTTGACTATTCCGACTACCATAAAAAATATACTGACTTTGACTGGCCAATTGTCCTAAAAGTTGGCGTAAGTAGTCTATTTTAAAAGGGTACTATTTGCACCAACTATCTTTATTTATTCGATATATTACGTTTGAAGTTATATGCCGTATATTATTTTATTCCATTGTTGGTGAGGCCAAGTATTAAATGTTTGGTCCTTATCATATTTTCTACATTCAGGCATTTTTGGAAAATTCTAAGAAAAAAAAAACATTTAGTAAAGTAAGATAGAGTCGAAACAAAAGGCAATAATAAAAAAAAAAGATAGAGTCGAATTGAACTGCTTCTCTTGTTTAAAGAAAACGTTTTCTTTCCCGTTTTTCATTATTATTTATTATTATTTTCATTATTATTTATTATTATTATTATTTACTTACATATGATACATAGTGAGATTTTGAATTTAAATTCTAAATCTAAAGTATTTCATCCTCGCTTTTATAATAAAAATGACATATTAAATAGCCCTGGAGAGAAATCAATTAAAACCCACGATGGCGGGGGCGGATGCCATCAGTTTAGGTTGGTATACCGCACACAAATTATTGCGGACAATCGTGGGTGATCACCCCATAACGACTTCCCACTGGCATCGTTTAACATGATTTAAATTGGCGTTATTTGTGCACATTATTATTCATGCTAAACTAAAGCGTACGACGACATATCTGCCCCGCCCAGGCCACCCCCGCTTCCAGTCGGTTCTGATTATGCTCCACCACCGGCCAGCGCAAGTGACACCGAACAAAATTCTCTGTGAAGTTTAACCCGGCTCCGGTTTTATTGCCGGACGGGGAGCAATATCACGGCATGGCAGCGTCATAGAGGGGTTATAAGGCCGCGGGGAGGGGGCGGGCCGGAAGTGGTGTCTGGTAGTATTCTGAAAGGGTTATAGGTAATATTATTGATTGCTATCAACTCTTTTGTGCCCTCAGTTGTAATTTATGATTCACACATGTCAGATTATTTTGACGGGCCCGGCTGCAAATTTTCGGCTTTTACATACATATACATATTTCGTTTTGGTCCAGGTGCGACCACACAGCGCCATCTGGTGTCGGATCATCAGACATATGATCCACAGTGAGAGTCCAGGAATGAAGTCAGCGGTTGTCACAGTGGGACCATCTGCGGCCCTTTTTATGCACTTCCATTGAATTTATTATATCTCTAGGAAGCGATTATTTTTTTTATTGCGCCCGAAAAAAAAAACCCTCCCACCCAACCCTCATTTCATGACTTATTCATGGCACTAAAAGTCATGAAAATCACGAAAACCCTGGAGTTTTTTGTCTCTAAAAATGTTGAGCTGTCGCCACATACAATTTCTTCTTCTTTTTTTTTTGGAGTACACTGCTTCCCGGGAATT
Organism: Machimus atricapillus; assembly: GCA_933228815.1. Classification (NCBI taxonomy): domain Eukaryota; kingdom Metazoa; phylum Arthropoda; class Insecta; order Diptera; family Asilidae; genus Machimus; species Machimus atricapillus. Next base: position 15,334,203 of record OW121785.1, read on the forward strand.
TCAGTGATTTAATCAATTTCTAGAGCTCTTTTGCTAACTAGCTGAGTGTGAAATCTCATCTCTAGTCCTGTCCGACTTTGGTTCCCTCTATCCCATCCCCGGGAACAATTAATGTCCGGGACGCTTTGCGGGTAGATCAGGTCCAAAGATATCGCGGTACTGCAATTTTGCAATAAATTGAATTTTTGGCGAAATCTGCTTTTCCCGTCTTACACCCGAATTACTATATTACTTTTATGGCCAGCGGAGCGCCCATTATTTCTGCACTAAATGAACCGGACTATACCCAGCTCCAAAATTTATCTAGCACCGGCACAGGGTGGACATCGTTCTCTGGTGGCTGGAAGATTGGAGTATTAGTGGGATTTTTTTATATGTCATTTGCGGTGGTTTATATCGCAAAAATCGTACGTTGTCCGGGAAAAATTTTTACTATCGCCGAGACATGTCCCTGTCCTGTCCCTTCTCCCCGGCGCCCCACAATTCAAGTGACATCCAGTAAAATACGGAAGGTCAGGTTTACAATATATTTAAGAGCGCCAAGATACGTAACTCTGCTGAGCAGCAAGAAAAATTTCCTTAATTCCGTCCCTTTTAGGATTTGGCATGCTTTATTGGGGATTTACGATTATGGCGCGCAATGTCATGGAATTCCCGAGGGAATCCGCAAAAAGGTCTGATAAAATTATTGCAAAATTAATTAAGGCACTGCACAATCTCTCTTAATTTGCAGAATCGACTGGGATGCGCCCTGCCATTCAGCCGGGGCTGGAGCGCTGAGCTGGGATTTGCGATTCTGGATGTTGAGACAATGGCACATCCCGCAGGTACTTGTTGGATCTTGTGGGATTTCAGACATTATGATAAATCACAGGTGAATTGGGCCATGAACGTTAAGTGCTGTTGGCACGCGTGTATCAAGAGGATTTCCGTAAAGTGGAAATTGTTGAAGATCTATGTCTCTTTGTGAAAATAGATACATATCATGTGTTTGTTAAGTCTTTATGTTGCATCACATTTGATATGCAAAACACGTTTCCTTCATTCTACTTTTTGAACATACTCAAACGTAAGAGCTTTATAGGATTTTTATTAAACTTTTTCTGATGGAAAGGACTTTTTGAGGTATATATTATTGCCTATTTATGGCCAATAATTTCAAGTTACCAAAAAATCAGTTAAAGATATTTAACTTCACCATTTCTTAGCCATTTTTAGTATTCGAATTGAAAATCAATCTACAAAAAATAAAACTCAAAATAATTCTTTGTTTTATACCTGATTTTATTCTATTATCTACTTTTATTTTAATTTTTTATGCAGTGTTGGTAGTAAAAATATGGATTTTGTAGGCGGTAAATTGCCTATTTTTGGAAAATCATTAAAAAATAAAGGTACCTGATTTTGCAGTGTGACTTAATCAAAGCCTGAATTCTAAGCTAGAAATATAAAATGTCACTTATATTTATAACGTCTGTATTGTATAAAATTATCAGTTTATGGAAATTCACGGATTATTTCGAAATATTTTCAAGCCTTGTATTTTTATATAATAGCTTAAGATTTCTGTAAATTCGGCCTTCTGCACTTTTTAACTCTATATTTACTGTAAACGGAAAAATTGAATACCTTTGATCCGCTTGTATTTCAAAATACTTCATCTAACTTCTCAATTATAGTCCAAAATTCAATATAGGTAGATAAGTTCAAAGAAAATTAAACTTGGTTTCGAAATTATCCACACTAGATTTATAGCAATCTCAGATTGAGTTGTTAAGATTTCCTTTAAAGCTCCTCTGTGAAAACGGATGGAGAAGCTTGCAGTTTAGTCGATACCTTTAGATTGTAATTTATACTCAGGGAGTTCAATTTATCCCTTAATACTAATTGATACCCAGAAAGTTACGTGAATATTAATGTCCTGCACTCAATGTCCACAGAATCTGATAAATCCTTCTAGTCAAAACCCAGAGGAATTGTGTAACCTGTGCTCTATGAAACACTCAGGGTATGTTACATGTTACTGGGTTCAAGATTATCACCAAAGTGTGATTAATGGGAAATTTTTCGAAACCTACATATATTTATGGTAAAATTTGAATACTTATAAATATATTGCATAGTTGAATGCATTTATTAGAAAAACATCAAGTTAGTCAATAAGCTCTAAACTTTCTTATCTCTTTTGATCATAAGTCTAACAAAGTAAAGTTAAGTAATCATGTGAAACTTTTAAAAAATTGATATTTTTACGACGGTTTTACGATATCGTACAATTAAAAAGGATTTATCAATAAACTTAGCATTGAATAATTGACAAAAGTATCAGGGATATGCAAATTTAAATATTAGGTACTGCTAGGATATAAAAATGTAAACAAATCATTGGCTATAACAACTAGTTGCGTTGAAGCATAAATTATTAAGAGCTTTAAAATATCGATTTGCTTACTGATGCATTCATTTATGCATTCAACAAATTAAAAAAAATAATTAAAATTTGTTCAGTAAAATTGTAAAGGACAGCAATTATTAGAAATTCAATAGTGAATTCATTAGAGTAAATACATTCATGTTTTTTCCCATAAAGTAAACGAGGGACATCGATGGCGAGCGAGAAAATATGCAAAATTTATTTTTGCCTCGATTCATGTTATTTAATGCTTTAGACCAAAAATGCTTCAATAGTTTTAAATCGATAAAGTAGAAAACTGTTTTCATTGCACATGCTATGCATGCACTCCACGTTTTTAAATATTACGTCTATTTCCAAGTATTAACTGGATATAATTTAAATTATAGATTTAAAATATAAATTATTTGCGGAAGATTTCACTAATGATTCGGGATTTTACTCTTCGCTTCGCAAAATCTACGAAAGTATTTGAAATTTTAAACAATGTTTTTAATACGCTTTTATTAAGTCGACCTGTATATGTATGTAACTATGTTATGGAATTTAAGGGACCGAATTTCAACCACTTCTAATTGTTGTATCATTATGAAACTTGGCCATTGTGTGTAATTCTGATGACAATACAATAACAAGTGTGTTTTTTTAGTTTTATTTAATTGTCTGCGACTCGTGGGAACAAAATGGGAAATATAATAAAATAATAGTTTAAAAAACTAAAAACCACGCTTTTATAAGTATACTGCACTAAAAAAATAAATAATAATAATAGCTTAGAAAACTAAAAAAGATACGCTTTTATAAGTATACTGCACTAAAAAGCAAAAAATAATTAACCACTCTGTTCTCATTGTTTATCCCGTAAGGTTCTTAGTGTGAGACATATTTCGCATTGAAATGTTTCCAAAAAGCATTTGTTTAGGTACATACTATTTTATAATGCTTTACTTTTAAGATAACGCACGTCACTTCACACTTTTAACACTCAAATAATACATATAATAATTATAAATATGGCTAAGACTCTTACGGGATAAATAGTGAGAACAGAGTGGTTAATTATTTTTTGCTTTTTAGTGCAGTACTTACTTAAAAAACGTGTTTTTTTTTTGTTTTCTAAACTATTAATTTTTTTTTAATATTACGAAATATTCTCAGATATGTGTGTCTTACGATATTGTTCGCAAAAAAAATTACGAAATGTTTTTCTGAGTGTAGGGTCAAAATATTGAAAAATTTTGGAAAAATTTTAAAGAGTTATTTTAACAAGAACTTTGCAACATTAACTCTAAAATTCATCCAGACAAATTGAACTTTGTAAACGACTATGCATGCAAACGTCCATAGATATTAAAAAACGTTGTTAAGTTTGGCGGTAATAAATATTTAATTTTGTTTTTGATCAAAAATCGAAAAGAGGAAGTAAGTAAAACCCTAAAATTTATAGAAAAATTCATGATACTACGACGTAAAAGGGTCTATTAACTTAAGACTACGTCAATTACTCGGAGGCGAATCAACTTGCAAAGTAAGTCCTTGTCCTTAATAAAAATTCCAATAACCAAAAGACGTCGCCGAGAAGGTATCTCAAAAAATTAGCATAAGATGTTCGCCGGGTGACAGACCTGCGAACCTTTCAATTTATACTGAAAGAAAAACGTCTGCAAATTACTTTAAACCTTGCGGTGCTAAAAAATTAGCATTCTTCGTATCTAAAATATGCAAGAAATCATCCCGCCCCCGTTTCTTTGCGAAAACCGAAACTTTTTCATCACATTTAGCCCTTTACCAGGACGATGTCTTTCATCATCGTCCGGGCAAAACCCTTCGAAACAATTTCCCAGCTCAAAGAGATTCGCGCAGCGGCACGTCGCCGCCTATGCAAATGTGGAAGAAAGGTAAACAAAACGTTAACTCTGGGCATGGTCACCTATTTAATTAAAAAAAAAAAAAGAAACTTCTTTCCTGTTCCTTTCCCGGCCTCAGGTGTTAGTCCAGTTTCCGGTTATAAGGGCGGTGCTGGATATCCGGAAATCCGTGATATGCCCGCTGCGGCTTATCTAAAATCCATTTGTAATTCAGATCGCAGCGAGGCGTGTTTGGCGAAATAATTTCGAATTTTATTACGCGATCATTGCGCTGTATTACCTATTGCCGTCCAGAAGCTTTATTCTTTTGTGGTCTTTATGCAAAATTCACCTCATTATGGAGTTAATGCGATAAGGGTGCGAGCACACGTTTCGCGTTATGACGGAATGAAAATTAATTCAGGATGTGCCTAGCTGGCGCACGTGGAAGTCAACAGGCTCGTCCACCCCCGCGCTTCGCCCGGGCGTACTTTGCCCTTAACCGGGTTCTAGTTGATTTGATGGCGCCCGAGGACCTTCTTTGCATATTAATAGAAAAACATGCTTAGAATGTGATTATCATCGCCGAAGGTGCGACACACCCTCGAAAAAGCCCTTTTTGCGAACCCTGCCGCGGGGTACCCTCCACGTACAATTGGGACCGATTTCGGCCTTCGATGCGATCATCGTCGAAATAGGGCTCAGGCAGTGAGAAAGTGTTTTCAGGATTATTGAAAAATCCCCGAAAACATTGGGGAAAAATAAAAAAAGTCGAAAGGGCGCCAAACGCATGGTTCTGGTCCTGTAGGATTTCTGGACGACGGAGCCCAGCTAGAGGCCCTTGAACTCGCGCTGAAGTTAACTGGATTTTATCAAAAGCCGCTGAAAAATGACTCTACAGATGATGATGGATGATGGGAGGAAAATTTATAAAAAAAAAAAAAAAAATGTACCCTCCCTCGGGGCACTCACTCGGGGCCCTTTTTAAGGAAAAATTCCCGAGGCCTGGCAGTTGTTTGGCGAAAAGTGCCTTTCATGGCAACAGTTAAATGGAAAATGCCAATAAATGGCCAACATATTGAACTCGCATTTTTATTTTCGCATTCCTTTTCCTCTTTTGGTATATTTTATTTCAATAATAGCGTTAAGTTTGGGACGGATTTACTCTTATCATTTATGTTGCGATAATGAGCGATTAAATCTGAGTGCTTTTGGGGACTTTTTGCAGTATTACATAGAAACATCAATATATATGTATTTCATTATTTTGTCCATTCTCTACTTTAAATTAATAATACATTTAGAAAATAAAGACTGTTTTTAAAGAAAAACTACATTAATTTTAATGAAAATGCAACATAAAGTAAAAACAAGTTAAGTTTCAAATCACATTCCTTCGATTTGTTCATCACTAAACATAAAGTATAAAGTAAACGTTATTTACATTTATTTATTTTAATTTATTTTTATAACACTCAAGTTCATAAATTTTAGTTACATATACATATAATTATAAAATTGCGAACTAGTGGGTACCGCTTATGAAACTAAAACCATATGCACTTTAATTTGATGTTAAATTGACGAAACTGTTAATTATTATTTAAAAGGAACTCTCTTTGAATTAATGAAAGATATGAAGTTGCAATAAAAATTCATCATTCTTTGAATAGTTTCTTTCTAAGATTTCCTCAGATTAAAAATTGAATTCTATTGGTTTTATCACAAGGAAAATGATTTCATTCTAAGGAAGTCATTTTCTTTTAAAATTAATATTTTACTTGTAGTAAATTCATTTTACTTGAAATAAAGAAAATTTTGATTAGATTAATGAAAATTCTTAGAAATCGGCTAGGAACTTTAAAACAAGAAAATATTATTATTATCTTGGAACAAAAGTTTAGATCTACGAATCTGCAAACGGAATTAGTTTATCTTAAACAGACCCTTAACAGTCTACATAATAAAGAATATGCACAAAAAATGCATATAATCCTATTTGAGATATGTAGTAATAAAAGGGCAGTTGATTCGATAATTAATAACATGTTATACAAACACTATAGCAAAGTACTTTCGTTCAAACAATTCAAAGTAAAAACCGGGATTTATAAGCAGTCATTTCAATACTCTAATTCAACATCGAATCGCGCATTTAATAAAACGCGTTTGTTGAATGCTTTCTATTCTCGACAATTGACGCAAATAACAAGGATCGCATTAGATGTAACAATATTTCAGAATATATTTGTCGAAAGCAAAAATTGCTAAGAACTTATTTTTATTAGCGCCTGATGTTTGAGAGACCACAACTTTTATGCAAAATTTTTTTAGCTCTTTTATGTAGAAAATAATATGATATGAATTCGAGATTCATTTTCTCAAAATATATATTTTCTTTAAAATGGAACCTCAATTTTGTGTTTCGTATTTATTTTGTACTTAAATTTAAATGGCGCAATATTATAATATCCCGTGGATCTTATTAAAAGTGATGTTATTATTAAAATTTCGAAAACACTCAATTTTAAAGTTGTATCGGTTTTTGTGATTAAAATTAAAAACCTTAGTAATAAATAGCTGATTTTGATTTCCAGAAAATATGTTATAGTTATTTATACAGAGGAAAATAACGATTTTGCTCAAAAAAATGTGGATGTGTGCGTCTGAGAACTGCTCGTATAACAGAGCTTTAGCAAAATTCGATCAATTAGGACATTATCCATAAAAGGAATTCTTTATACGTCGGAAACGAAATATTTCATGGTTGACGCTGTAGATATAAGATATAAGGAGTTTAGTGCAACTTTCGTTCTCTTTCCTTATTCTTTCAAAGCTAAGTAAAGCCTCTTTCGAAGAAAATTAGGGTAAATACAATTTTGTAACTTTTCGAACTTTCTCTGCTCTGAAGGTCAAGGAGGAAGCGCGTGTTTTTGCACGAGCTACAGCTGCTCGGCTTTGCTCATTCCCGACGTTTTTATTTCCATAGTGTGAACTATAACCAGGAGTTTGAAGGAGTTATCCTGTGAGGACCTGTTTATTTAAATTCATTGTGCGCTAGCCCCATTTGACCTCAAAACTTGCGAGGGCTTCGCCGCGAGAAACTACTTATGATTTCATATCGGAACTTTTTCGTTTTCTCAGTCGGGAACGGCAGCAATAATTCGGGAAAAAAACTTTTCATCTCTCCCCAAATAAAAAATAAAAAAAGGAAAGGAGAGCAATAGGGCGAGTGGAAGGTCCTCGGGATGATTATTGAAGCGATTTCTCGGATCTTTGCATTCGTGAATTCTGCCAGGAGGAGAGCAGCCCTTCAAACGCGCCACATCATCGCCGGGGTCACTGGGGACGCAAGTTTTGCTGGTCTCTTACTTTTCCCGGTCCAGAGGCCGGGGATTTACCCGGGCAATATTTAAGGGACACGACGAACCATGAAGGGCAGGTTCATTATACAAAGCTGGAAATTTTTCTTGATTTGTCATCATAAATCTATTTTGAAAGTTGTCGCCAATCAGACGAGCGAGTCGGTTTCGAAGCCACCAGAGCATTAAATCAGATAACTGCGTGCGACTTGGACGCCCTTCCAGGGCTGTGATTGTTTCTTCGGAGACCATCGTCTCCTTAGTCCATCCCCTTTCCACCCTTCGGTGGATACTTTGTTTCCTGGCCCACAATCCAAGGGCACGAAATTCCCTTATCCGGGAGTCGTCGGGAATGGCTTTTCGCTGGATTCTCCATGCTCCGGTTCGCATTTCTACAAAATTGAGTTTGTGCCCGTGATCAACAAAGTTGGGGAGAAACTTTGGGGCTGCTGCCGGTGGTGCTCCATGCCCTCCGGTGGGTTTTCCACTTTCATTGGGGCCCAGAGTCGGATAGGGCTGCGACGGGCAAGGAGGGGTGGCACATTATCGGGAGCTCATTATCGAGTGTGTTGTGCTCTGGCCTCAGGGGACACTCAATCCATCACTCCATCGAAAATTCAAATCAATTGCATTAAAAAGTTTCCGATCTTGATAAGATTCGATCCCGTCAATGTCCGGCCCGAGCGAATTTGTTATCGAGCACACGTCAGATGCTGCTGGACCAAACAAATTCAGAATCAGCATCCCTCCCCGCCGCCATACGCTTTTTCTTATCGGAGCTTGCACCAAACAAAAATCGTTCCACGTGTAAAGAACTTTCAAATTAGGTGAAAAGAAATCGAGCCCCCCCCGCCCCCACCGTGTGTGTGGCAGATCTCTGCGGATTCTGGTTGAATTGTTAAAATTTTACCTGCGGAAGGATTAAATAATTCACCGGAGCGGCCTGATTTACGACCGGTGCTTGAGGAAAGTGAGTGCTCTCGATTTATAGTCGGCGCATCCATGAATAATAAACGGAATTAAACCGTGCGAGGGATCAGAGAGGGAATTTCAATTTTACGCCCGCGGAACTCGCCTCCGTCTGGAATTTCTCAGGGCTGAACTTTGGAATCTGGATGAAGATTCGCTTCGCATATCGGTGAATTATGCCCACGTGTTCACCGAATTAATCTTTTGTTCAGCAGTGATCTTAATCGCGTGCGTCGTGGTGCCGTTTCGAAAAGATTTTTGGTTTATTGTGGGTAACGCAGTAAAAGCGATTTATCTACCAAAGGACTAAAATTTTACACTCCATATATCTAAAACATAAAATTTCAGTCTCCACTTCTTGCGACCTTCTTACTGCTTGGCGATGAAGCTGAAAATACATCAACAGATACATATATGTATCAGGATTTAATTAAGGTTAAAATTAATATCCATAATTTAGGATACGTTGGGCAGACACGCCAAGCTAAACCTCTACTGTATATAAAAGAACCAATTTGCATGTATGAAACTTAACTATGGACTTGTAATAATACATAGGTACACAACAGTTTTTACTACTTTAAGAGTAGGCAACAAATTGTCTACTATCTTTTTCCAAAATTGTCTTTAATTGTAAGACATTCAAAGTCTCCTATAACGCGATTATTCGTATCGCGTTATATGGAAAATTGGAAACCGTGTTATAAGAAATTCAGAATTAATTGAAATCAAGAAATGCGTTCTATGTGGAAATCACGTTATGAGAAACATAGAAATAAGACAAATCAAATTGACACATCCAATAAGTGCTGCCATAGATAAAATATTCAAATTTTTTAGAGTTGTTGGAATGTTCTTGTATGAAAAACGCGTTATAAGGGGACCGCGATATAGGAGAGCTTTTTCTCTCCGCGTTATATGGATGGAAATCGCGTTCTAAAAACACCGCACATAGGAGACTTGACTGTAATCAGTACTGTAAATGAATTATTCTACACAAAAGTTTTAAAGTTACATAATTGCCTTAGTGAAGAGCAAAATTTCTTACATTGATGGGAAAAATTTAAGAGTGTGTCAAATTAACAACTTTATTTTTTAACCGATGGAATTGAAATTCATCAAATCAATCAGGGAAATATTCAAAGAAGTCAAAATAAATTCCTATAGGCGATTTCATTATAACTTAATATGTACTAAATTTATTTTGGGAATGCAATATTATGGACTAAAAATATCTAATAGGTAAAGAATGCTATATAAAAAAACATAAAAATTAATATAGAATATCAATTTACTATAGGCAAACAATTTACCTACTATTTTGTTATATAACAGAATGAACATATTTGAGAAAATTAGAGTATCTGCTGGTCAACTAAGCGTTATGTTACCTTAAATTTAGCAAATTTTTTTTTTCAGAATGCATGCTCGTGTGTGTAAATTCTGCAAAACAATTTGAGCAGGTGGCTCTGATAGAATTTACCAAAATCGGATGTTTTTGTCATACGACTGCAAGGGAAATGTTTTTGTGATACGCCAACTGTTTTGACGTTATGTCAAAGAATCAGAGGACTTCGTCAAAATCCAAATATAATGCACTCTTTCCGTTCCAAAGCTTTCAGTAAAAATCATAAACTCATAACGAAACACAATTTATTTGCCCTCCACCATGTGCTTTCCAACCTTCGCGAATTTATTTGGTTTTCTCGGATTTTAGGAAATCCCCATAAATCCAATCCCCCATCGTTCCAATGCAACTGAATGAAGTTATGAGCTAAAAGTAAAATACATAGGGAAAAATATGAACAACGGTTGGCTCCGGGGAAATCAAACACTTTTTGATTTGGTCCATATCTACGTGTAAGTCTAAAATAGAAAACTCATCAAGCGTCGGCTTTGAGATCGAACTTCATTTCGATGCGATAAAATTCATTAGCCAGGCCGCGGGCGGTTTGATCTTTCAAAAATTTTAATTGAATACAAAAGGGTTCAGGATTTAGAGTTTTATATTTGGAGTTTGTATTTGAGACGAATGGCCTGGAGTGGAGTGCCATAAAAAATCAAATATTTTTTCTTCTTTGTGGGGGGCACTTTAGCAGCTGCATGCACTTGGGGCCAATTTCACCAGACGGAGCCCTAAGCACGGCAATATTTCGCAACTGCTCGGTGCAGTAACTGAATATTCAGATAATATTTCTTTACGGGCAGCAAACACCATATTTCCTTATTTGTTCGCCAGAGGCAAATAACTCTGAACCCAAGATGCATATAAATCCCCTCGGCTGCAAGGATCTTAAATAAAAAAGCATAAATCCCGGCAAAGTGCACAATGCACTCCTTGACTGGTGCCCCGCACACGTACCCCCTGCCTTGGAGCTGCAAAAACTATTTGATTCATTTTCCAGGGGGGAACTTTTCCAGCTGAGCGAGGTATCATTCCCGAGAAAACCCTTTATAGAGTTATTTAGGGGCTCCGCACTCGTGTGGCATGAATAATGCATCTTCGTGGAAGAAGTGCCCCAAGGAGCGCAATTTCTAAGCTTTCCTCTTCGTTTACTCAGTCCGGACGGGTTCATTTCGGTCCCGGACAATTTGGTGGCCAGCAAACCGCAACTCGACCAGACCAAAACCCGGCCAATGTCCAGAAATTCCTGGTTTTGTTTTGTTCCCTAAATAGCGCAAATTCAGGTGAGTGCCTGGACAATGATATTATACCTTCTATCCTCATACATCATTCAACTCGAGTTTACAACTTTAAACAAAAACATTTTTTTTCTTATGTTTCTTCGTCGGCTTTTCTCCTACAGGAACTTCCTCGCAAACTTTTTTCTTTGCCACCAAAAGACCCATGCTAGGAGATTCTTTTAAAAATTCGCCAAGAAGTTTTTCTTGGAAATAAAAAAAAAATTTTTTAAAGAAAAGTTTTCAAAGTAGTTTTATCTTCGAAATTGAGGAAGAGAATTTAATTTTTAAAAATCGGGACTGGGTCGCCGTACGACTTTGAAATAATGGCACTTTAGCTATTTTTAACCGATTTGTATGCAAGTCCTCGAAATGCAGTTGGTGGGATAAGTGAGGAAGGTTTGAGCTATTTTGATGACATCTTAACAGATTTATGCCAGAAGAGAATTATGATAATTCCTCTTATTTCCTTGTGAATACCAAACTACAAAATTTCTAAGTACAAATCTCTGTTCAGCTAACAATGAAGAACTAAAGAGGGGACTTCAAAAATATTGTGGAAAGATTTTAAGAGTTAAGAGAGCAACTGGATTTTCTGAATGGAATTTTAATAAATCTTTTGCATTTTATTTTTTGAATGCAAGTTTATTAAATTTAAGTTTCAATAGTAGATATAGGAAAATAATGACATCTTCAACTTTATTGATCTTGAAATATTTTATAGAAGTCTAATGTTGGACTTATTTCAATAAGTAACTTTAAATATTCTAAAAGTTTTCATAAAGGGTATTCCGTGCCAAATCGAGAAAATAACAAAAATAAAAAATTATTGCTATATTTTGTTATAAACCTCTGAAGTTCTAATAAAACAAAGTGATTCATTTTCCAAATTTTTTAATACTTTAATAGCTATTTAAAGTGTCACAATTAAGTAGATGATTTTGCCGCCTCCTTTCCATTGCATTTATTTCTCTATCCTATACATTGCCTCTGATATTGGAAACATAGTTTATTAAATTCAAAAATAAGATGAATATTGGAATATAATTGACCGATATCGCCGATGTCTAAAATTTATAATAATTCCCTTAGTGTTTTTGATTTTATTCACTCAAAATTCGTACTCCAATGTGACTTTCCAAGTCGACAAGCACGAATTTGTTGTATGAAATGAAAAATCGTAAGTTTTTTTTGTTTCTTTATTTTCATAAATTTTTGAACGTGGTTATTTGAACGCGGTGGAAATAAATTTAGCCTAAAGATTTTTCTCAATTTTCACCAAAACGCTATAGGAATAAGCAGAATTTTGCATTGAAGCTGGCAATACAAACAACCAGCAATTTGTTTTTACATACATACATATGTAGGTATGTTTAACAAAATACGAATTGAAAAATAGCAAGTCTCCGAACAAAAAAAACTGCGTGGAAACACGGTAAGCGTTGCGAGCGTATGATGGCAGAGCAGAGGCGAGGAGAAATGACGGGTTTTATTCAACAAAAGCAGGAAACTGATAATTCCATTAGAAAAAATATTCATTGCTTGTTTTAAATACATATCTATTCCGTAAAACTTTGTGGTATGTTCATGTAACGGACAGCAAACATAACAATGGTCACAATTTAGCCGCAATAACGTGGTGCAGCCGCGTAAAGTTTCCAAGAACATCAGAAGTACAGATGTGTGAGTATACTTTTATTTTTGCCAACTTAAATGGCCTATAGCTCCTTAACTATAGATCCTACAGTAAAAATTAATAAAACCTAATTTGTTGGAAATTTTATGTAATTAATTTTCGTAAAAAAACAAAATTAAAAATTTTGAAAAAAACCCACGACGGATGTAAACGTCGTAATAGAAAAAGGATTAAATAAAATTTTAAAGCCCCCCCGACAAAAAGGAAGTAAGTAACCAAAGAAAATTCGTCGGGGGATGTCATTCCCTGCCCTGAATTAAGAATAGGAGAATATCAATTAAACACTACATACATTCAATATTTTAGTTCACTTCAGGGCAGGGAATGGTATCCCCCGACGAATTTTCTTTGGTTACTTACCTCCTTTTAGTCGGGGGGCTTTAAAATTTTATTTAATCCTTTTTCTATTACGACGTTTACATCCGTCGTGGGTTTTTTTCAAAATTTTTAATTTTGTTTTTTATTTGAAACTTTTTAGAGATTTCTTACAAAATATTATTTTTATATCTGGCCGATGAATCACAAACCCTTTACAGAAAACCGTATCTAAATCGGTCAAACCGTTTTGGAGATACTTGGCAACATTGGACTGGACAAACAACCTCTCACCCTAAACGCATATACCAGCTCCGTTCCGTCGTGGGTAAAAATCAGCGGCCCCGAAAACCCCTAAGAACCAAGTTTGTTGTAGCAAATAGCACAAACTTTAAGGAGTTGACAATCCGACATCTTGAATTTATAAATTTTGACGGTTTGAAATCGGCGACCCCAAAAAACCCCCACATATCAAGTTTGGTCCAAATCGCATAAACTTTAAAATTTGACAGACCGCCATCTTGAATTCGTAAAGTCTGACAGCTGATTTGAAATCGGTGACCCCGAAAACACCCAAATACCAAATTTAGTGCAAATCCTATAAACTTCAAAATTTGAGAATCCGCCATCTTGAACTCATAAATGTTCACAGTTGGTTTGAGATCGACGACCCCAAAAACCCCCAAATATGAAATTTGGTCCAAATTGCATAACCTTTGAAAATTGACGGTCCGCCATCTTGAATTCGTAAATTCTGATAGCTCATCTGAAATTGGTGACCCCGAAAACACCCAAATACCAAATTTGGTGCAAATCGCATAAACTTTAAAATTTGACAATCCGTCATCTTGAATTCGTAAATTTTGACAGTTGAATTGAAATCAGCGAACCCGAAAGCCCCCAAATTCCAAGTTTGGTGCAAATCGCATAAAGTTTAAAATTTGACAGTCCGCCATCTTGAATTTTGCAGCAAGTTAACACCGTCACACCTATCTAAGAACAATTGCCGATGAATCACAAACTTTTTAAAAAAAAACCCCATCTAAATCGGTCAAACTGTTTTGGAGAAAAATGGTAACTTTCGTTTGCACACACAAACAAACAACCTCTCACCCCAAACGCATATACCTTCTCCGTTCCGTCGTGGGTAAAAACTAATCGTAATGATATTTCTAAAAGTTTTCGAGATATGAACAAAAACCTCGAAAAAGTGACATTTAAAACCCTCTCCCACCCCCAAAACCCCCATCAAGACACCTCAAGGAATAACTGTACCAATTTTCAAAACTACACCAATTATCTGGGCTATTTTAATTAATTTTCTCAGGCTATAAACAAAGGTATACCAATTTGCCCGGTATGAATTTTTTTGAAATGTGAAAATCAGGGAGGAGAAAAGTTAAGTTTTGTATTTTTTTTTAGGACGTTAACATTCTTCTTGCATGTTTAGAATGAATGAAGGTAAATCAAATCCTCGTAAAATCTTAAGATGCGTACTTAATTAGTTTTCAGCTTTCTGTTAGAGAAATTGCTTTTTCATTTATCTTAATCACATACATATGTACATATATGAAAATGTCTTATTTTGTACCTCATGCTTTGGGGCGTGTGTTTGCTTAAAAATTGCATGAATATGAAAGTAAGCTGTCGGACTATACGTGGGCGCTATTTAGAAATTTTTTGTTTGTTTGCATTTCTCTTGTGTCGATTAAAAAAGTGATTCCTGTAGCGGGGATCGAACCTGGGCCTCCTGAAATATTTTACTCATGAATATATTTGACATTTCGAAATCGCAAAACGTGAATAAAAGCCAGAAGTTAATGAAGAATATAACAGAAATCGTGGTCAATACCCGCGTTATGACATTCTTTAAAAATGGTGAGTAGTACGTCATGCTTCCGTTAGGAGACTAGGGGAAGGTAAAACGAAAGGAGGAAGCCTATAGGGAATTTCGCCTATAGGGGAATTCTATGCGAAATTCCCTATATGCTTCCTCCTTCCGTTTTACCTTCCCCTAGTCTCTCAACGGAAGCATGACGTACTACTCACCATTTTTAAAAAAGGTCATAACGCTGGTATTGACCACGATTTCTGTTATACATATTCTTGATTTTCTTCTGACTTTTATTCACGTTTTGCCATTTCGAAATGTGAATTATATTCATGAGTAAAATTTTAAATATTTCAGGAGGCCCAGGTTCGATCCCCGCTACGGGAATCACTTTTTTAATCGGCACAATAGAAACGCAAACAAACAAAACTTTTTTAAATAGCGCCCACGCATAGTCCGACAGTTTATATTCATATTCATGCAATTTTTAAGCAAGCACACGCCCCAAAGCATGAGGTACAAAACAAGACTATTTTCATATAATGGAAATGTAATTAAGACCACCTTAAATTTATCTGAATATGCGCAGATTTTTGAATGGATTTTATGTTTTTTTTTTTGTAAACCACTTTTTGCAAATGTTCGATATGCATTTGAAACTAAATAGTAATAGTAATAGTAACGATAAATTTCCACTGGTTGACTGTCCAGGTCAAATGACATCGAGCAAATGTAACCCGCATTTTACGCTGCTTCGACGTAATAAAAGGCTTCTTCTGGAAACACGGCCGTATAGTCCAATTTCGATTAAACGGTTTCTAACGGTTCGTGGTGTTATCTGGACGCTGAATTCAGAGGAAATTTCCCGATGAATATCAGCGGAGCTTTTTCGAGGGTCGTGTTTTGACGAAAGTGCAATTTTTCGGTCAACTCGCGCTGCTGTTTTTCGTGGTCTGGCTTTTCGCGCAACGTTGTCCGTGGTATTATTATTCCAAAAATATTTTAGTGCATCGTTTTTGACCGATTCATTTGAGTTGCAATTTGTCTATATGACAGGCCAGCTTCTTTAAGTGCAATAATCGCCTTTCGTTCTGCTGGTGAGCAACTCTTAGCTCTCCCCATGATTGTTTTTCTTTCTAACGAGAAAAAAGTAATCTAAAACACTGTTGACACTCAATCAAAGCTGAATTTACCAAATATACCAAACATTTTTAGAATTATTTTGAAGGTGACGTCCCCAAAACTTAATGGTCTTAATTATATTTCCGAAGGAATATTTTAAATGATCCACAAGACCACTAAATTGTATACTCCCTAAGCACGTATTTCACACAAACTGAACTAAAATTGATGATCGTTATCAGAACAAAGAAATGCCAACTCAAAAATAACAGTAGAATGTCTACAAACAGCAAAGAATGAGTTGTAGCTATAAATATGTATGGGGTCCTAATTATATTTCCATAGCTGTATATGTGATTAAAACTCTTTCAAAAGCCAATTGGTCGTTTGATAAATGAAAAAGGAATTTCTCTAACAGAAAGCTGGTTTGACACTCGCGGTAGACAGCAATAAAAATAACAACAAATATTAAATTACAACTTTTTCACAAAAATTTTAGTTTATTTTATTTGAGAGCGTTCCCGATCTGAATATTGATACTTAATAGCGCAGTGGAGGTTGAATTAAATACTGTGGATGAAATCAACAGTGTAGTAAATGCAGATTTTGCTTACCTTTTCGATTTTTATGGAGCAAGTGAATATAATGAAATTAACGTGAATGCTCCTGAACAATGTGAGACCAATTTATTTTCAACGAAAACATTTAAATTTCTACGAAATGAAAAAATAACAAATAAGCCAAATGCACTAAGTGAAGTGCCGCCATTAAGATGAAAAATACTTTGTATTTTGATTTCTGATGCTTTTCTTTTTTTTTTGCAAAGATCGAATTTATCCGTAAAATATTTAAAAATGTAATTCCTGGAATTCGATTGTTAAATAAATAATTCTCGAAATTTTTATATATTTTTGAACCTATGCAGAAAGCATTACGTAGGTATATGTAAGTATGAAAAGGATTTTAGTTTTCATTTAAAACTTCGAGACACCTTATTTTAAAGTGCACAATGTTTTAAGTGTTACTAAAGAGTTTAACATTTTGATGCAATTGTATGATGAGAAGGTCGAAAAATGGTCCCATACCAAAATCTAAAAGTTTTAAATTTAAAATGTACAACATTTTATTTTAAGAAGCTAACATTTTGAAATCAAAAGGTTCACCTTTTCAATTTAAAAGTGCCGTTCTCTTTAAAATTACTCTCGGACATTTTAAATTAATAGCGAAAATGTCTTAAAAAACAACACTCTTTTATTTTAGATACCTTTCGATAAATATTAGAACTTCCGAATTTCTTTATACGGCATTCTCTGTCACAAATCAAAAGTATTATGAAACCATTTGGTCTAGGATATTTATGCCTCGTTTTCTTGAAAGAGCATTTATAATATTGAAACTAAAATTCTGCAAATGGGGCAATGAGGATATTATAGTATAAATAAACCAAAAATATTTAGGTTGCTTTTTAGGTTTAAAACTCAGATTTTAATTTGAAGGAATTTCATCGTAAATTCCTATGTCTTAGATAAAAGTTCTTTAACAAGAATTAGAAATGTTGGCTGAAGGTATTTAAAACGACTTCTAGGCAAGGAACGTTGTGTGAAACATCGATCGCAGGGAAGCCAGATGGATCCCTACGCCCTTAGAAAATATACGTTACTGAATAGGGGACATTTTGTAAAAAAAAATACGTATACTTAATTAAAAGAAATATTGCCTTAAAACACATTTTTTAATTTCCATTGTTGAAAATACAATTTCCCGAGGCTCGGAAACTCTTATAATTCTCTTAAAACTTGATATAGTGCTTTAGTGAACGCACAGAAGATTGGTAGAAGCAACTTCGTTGAATTATGTATTGCAATTCTTCTGCTTTTGCCATTTTCCTTAACCAGGTTGAAAGCAAGCCACGACCTTATCCACCCTGGCCCCGCAAAGAAAAAATAAATTTGCTATGAACCTGCTAAATGAATTTTTTTGCTCAATATTCGCAAAAGATGTTCCTCATTGCATAAAAAGGACGTGGAACAGAAGTGTTTCTTGTTCTCGCAAGAACTGCCACCGAGCGGTGTTCATTAAAAGTTTAACCGCCAAAGAAACTTTTCCCTTTCAACCCTCTACTTTATTCTGGGCACCTCCCTCCTCCACCGCCCCCATCGCTAAAACTAGTAGAACTCTTTTTCCTATGGAATTTCATTCTCGAAGAAAAACGTCGTCATCCGAATAAGTTTATCCCACTTAGACCTGTCCGCAAGCCCTTCGTTGGGGAGCACAAATTTAAAATGCATCAATTTGCCCCACGCGGAGTGGCAGGGCACGAAATCCGGGGAAAAGCGGTTAAGGAACTTATCTTGCAAATTAAATTGGATCCGAGATGGCGGGTGTTTGGCGGCAAATTAGTAGCGGATGTCGTCTTTTCTCTACCAAAACTCTATTTTTCCACTTCGAGTGTGCATAACGACAAGACATTTTTGCCAATTAAGGCGGGAATCATCCCCAGATCCCTCGTGCAATTAGTAGAAACTTTCCCAGAACTTCCGGAAAATTCTCCTGCATACCTTCCTTCACTGGTGCTACCAGTTGAAGGATGTATGGAGGTATATTTCACCACGCCATCTTTCATCCTATAAAGTTTTTACTATACCACTCCACTGAATACCTTTTCGTACTAACTTCACCGGAGAAGTCTTACCTCAGCGAAAACTGATTGTTTAAAGTTTTCAATAAAATGAGATGGCAAGGGGTAAGAGCTGAATACTATTTTTCTACGGAAAATGAGCACGGAAGAGTCGTTATAATGAAAAGTTGCTGAATTCAGTGCAAATCGGACACCTTCTAGGAATAATTACCATATTTTAATTTTCCCTTAATCACTAGGATTTATCTTTAAAGACTTGTATATTTTTTAAAATAATAAATAATAAATGTACCTGCTAATTAAACTAAACCATCCAACTTTATAATGACTAGAGAATTTTCATTAATTTTTAGACTTTTAGACCTTCATATGTGTAGAAAAGTGCAGGGTTTGATATTTGGGTTTACAAATTTATATTACGACACACTATACTTCATTATTATAAAGTATTAAGAAATTCATTATTAACTAGAAATTCGTCAAAATTAAGTAGCTTCTTTATAATGAGTTAGCTTCGTTATGAAGTAAAGAGTCCGCATTTCTCTAAAATACGCCCGCAGCAGCTCCAAACTTTTATAAAACGTGCTTGAAGTACCAAATTTTTTAATAAACGTTTCGCTAATTATATTCGCGTAGAGAAAGGCAAATATGAAGAGTCATACATCTATTGCTTTGATAACATCTGAATTTTAAATTTTAATTTTTATTTTAAACAAGCGTGTTGCAGACAATCTCTATGATTTCCCTTCTTTTCAAAAATGATACGGGCGCGATTCAGGCGTGCTGCGGGCTCGTATTTAGCCTATAAATTTTAACCCAGGCGAGTATCTACTCTTCTCTTTTCTTTGAGAACGGTTTAAAACAAAATTGCATTATAGGTAAATGGGGGTTAAAACTAATTAGAATTTCTCTACATTCGTACAATCTGCGAAATACTAAGTCCATGATCAGAGCATCAAAAAACATTTAATGAAATATTATTTATTATGTATTTATATATAGCAAGTTTTTACAAAATCGGAATCACAATTTTTATTTATAAACCTTTATGGAAACATTTTACTTTGGTATCTTTGTATAGTCTTAAAAAATATATTTGAAGCAAATAGTGAATATTTAAAGCAAAATATGTACCATCCTTAAGAAATTGAATCAGAATCAGAAACAAATCTAAGAAAATCTAAGATAAAATTCTGCTTTAGAAATCAACTTTTCACTTCAGTTGTTTCAAAGTTATGCTTTCTATGAAGGGCCTTGGGGTATTAAAAGTTTTCGATAAACTAAAACCGTCAGGTAGTTGGGGTTTTAAGAATTGGTTGATAAAACTTTTCTTTGAAAATAAAAAAAACAGTTTAAAGAACATGGGAAAGAATTTTTATAGTGGGCTGCCTTTGAGGGATATTTACGCCGCTATTATGTTTCTATAAACCGAACAATTTTTTTATTCCCCTGTCTATTTATTTTATATACATAGCTATGCAATATTTTTTTTTTAAAAATTTTTGCTATTCCCCGAGTTACTGACCCATTTTAATAGGATGCGCCTGGCCATTAAATTTAGTTCTTTTGAGCTGGAAGCCTTTCAATTTTTATTTTTCTTGAAGGATTCCAGCTGAAAGCACCTTCCTTCGAATCTTTTTTAGTCTTTTATTAGGGCAACCTTACATCTATGAGGCAGTAGCGGTGGGTGGTGTCTTTTAACCCACTAAGGGCCATAAAAAACCCCCAAAAACACCGCTTTAACACGGAGGAGCACTATCCTCGGTCGAATGGTTTCGGCCAACATGTAAACACGTTGTGACTTTTGCACCGAAGACCGAATAAGGTCCGGGTTTGGGGCCCCATTCTACAGAAGAAGCCCCGGTCGGTCGGCCGATCGTTTAGAATGTCACCGTGGTAATAAAACCCAATTTGTAAGACCATTTGCTTAATGCCCTCCCAAAGATGTTATTTATGGTCCTCCACCTGTTATGAGCTTATGAGACTTTTAGGCGAGAACGTTTCGTGCCATGTTTACCTTTGTGCTCCATTTTTGTTGACAAAAGGGGTAAAAGGTTATCCGGCAGGATAGAAAAAAAAATATATACATATATAAAAAACGTGTATATATAACGAAATTTAAAGATTTCCGGAAGATATTGGGGAACACATAAATAAATTTCGAATATTCGCCCTTCCAAACTCTAAATTACCTCGTTCGGCCGACTCTGGTTCTTCCTTGATATTTAAATCACGTAAGCAATAAATACTGCCGGGAGGCTCGGCAAAGGGCCCATTAAGGGTGGATTTCTCTGGCACGCCCGATGTGTTTCATATCGAAATGGATGCGTACAAATTTTATGGAATTTCTTGTTTTGTGGAGATATTTTGGGATTATTACACGCCGATGGTGTTGCGCTGGGGAATGTGGGCGGGAATGTTCCATTTACTGACCAAGCAAATGAATGGAAATGGCAATTCCTTCTACTGAACTCTCTGAATAATTTTATTTTTTATTTTCAGATCTTTGGTATGGGACAGAATATGAAAACACATGTAAGAAGTTAGAAGTTGTCGTCAGAGATTGGGAAATTGGAATTTTCAGTTAAAATGGTAGGTACAATTGTAAAATTATTATATTTTTATTAAGTATTAAAAGGCCCTAACTATTTTATCATTATTTTATACTTATCTAATATTGTAGGTATATTACGGTTAATACTAATTTTTAATATCCATTCTATTTAGCTTAAATTTAACATAAAGTTTTATATCCTTAAGAAAAATTATTTTTTCTCTCATTTCTTTGATACATTCAGATTTTAGAGATCCCCTAGACTAGAGGTACCTACCTAGACCTACCTATGTATATAAAATTGATTTCTTATATTTTTGTACCTACACATTGCAGGAGTTAATAATATGTTTTATTGAGAGGTCTTAATTGCAGGAACATATCAGGGGTTGTTCCTTTGTGTGGGTTATCAGACTTTTGTAATTTGAATTTAATATTTTCTATGATATTTTGCATACTTAGTTTTTTCCATTCTTGTTTCTTGTTTTAATGTATAAGTTTCAGGTACCTATCTTGGTTCTAATCGTCTTCCCATTTCTTTTCAATATTATTTTTTAAGGTAAAGATGGAAATATCGAAATGTATTTTCATAGGCTACTGTGACTGAGTTCTTTATTTCTCCAATATTTTCGTTATTTTTTCCAACATTTTGGTGCCTTGGAATCCACATAAGGATCGAGACTTTATGTTAAGATGTTTGCTGTAGTGTTTTTATTTTTATCGGGTACTTTTTACATATTGCTTGTGTGGAATTTACCTACATATTGCTTACACCCATTTTCTATAATGACATATTCAAAGTTTTCATATTTCGTATTGAGTTATTCAATGAATATTTTTGAATATATTTTGTAAATATCTAGAAAATAAACATACATTTCCAATTTTATTTATATGGGTTGGTTCTAAGAAGTAGTGGAGATATCCGTATTTCTAAGTAACTTCTAGTTATGTCTTTCTTTAAAAATGTTCTGAACAAACTGAAAATTGAAAATTGGGCATATATACGAAAATCGAACAAGAAACGATACATACATCCCGTGAAATAGACATTTTAACGCATCAGCCCTTCGCAGACCTTCTTTAGGAACTTGTTGTAATTCAGTTGTAATAACCATTGGTCCCGGGTTGGTTATAAACAAAATGTTCCCATAAATCGCAGCGACAGCGAATAAATTCTCCGCACCTCGCGTGAAAAACAATAAAAATTTTGGAAACCTTCAGCCGTTTAAAGGCAGCTCAAAAGCAATAAATCGCAGTGATATATGAGCCCCATCAGCCCCTCCCCCGCCCCTCTATGTGGTCCTTAACCGAAACTGTCGCCGCTTTTGTTGACAGTCCTCGAGCCGATAATATGGGCAAAAGTTGGAAATTTGCAACGAAAAATTGTTTATCAACTTTTGGGGAAAACTAATTTTAACAATCCCGAATCCACCCAGAATCCCTATGGGTGATTTATAAAGATCGCCCAGCGTGTCAGCCAGTGGCGTAGGACAGTTTACTAATTTCTTAATGTTTACCAAAAGACATCAGCTGAGATAGGCCCAGGATCCCTTGGCGAGGCCTGGAATTGATTTTCTCATTGAGGAGAATAATCCATAACTGTCCTCCGAAGTATGTCTCAATTCCCTGCTGGACCCACAGCATCCATTTACACGGATCTAAAAATGAGGCTGTGCGGGGAGGATAGACATATAATTTTTTTAGTTTTTGTTTGGATTCTTGCAACTGTATGCAGAATCCCCGGATACGGGAAGGAGGCTTCGTCTTCCGGGCCGGGCCCAGCATAAATCACGTCGGCTGCCTCGCCCGAAAAAAAAATAAATAAAAATAAACGCAAAGCGAAATCAAAAACTTTGGGAGGGCCATGATTTATGGCGGGGGCGCGAAGACTTAGCATCAAATTTGTATTTGCGGTACGTGTGCTCCAGCCGTCCATGTATCCGACGACCCATAAGCGTTCCCATTTTTCCCGGTATTCCTGGCCGCAGCATAATTGAAAGGCATAAATCATGCGAGCGGGAAAGGAAAAGCATCTTGTGGGCTCCACTTACCTCGGCGTATGCCCGAGCGATATGCAAAACCGTGGCACGGGTTATTACCTGTCGACGGAATTGAGGGACAGGGCAATGCTGGCACTTGTTAAGTTTTCAATTCCATTTGGAGCCTCCACGACCCGCGAAAATTCATAGAATGCAAGCAGCTTCCTGCTGGAGCGAGCTCCACTTGAGATGAAAATTTTCGCAAGTGCAGGTGGGTTGAGCTCGAATAGTTTTTAGGTACCCTCCCCACATCCTGTGAATAGGGGTTCTGGAGGTACCAGGAACAGGTCCAGGCATCTGGCGGTATTCACTGGTTCGATCCAGAGTTCAGTTTCTCGCTGCATAATGCCACGAGTCCCGAGTTTTCGAGGAGTTTAACTGCCGTAACGTGCAGAATTATTGAATCTATCCCCAAGCGTACTTTTCCAATCTACTGAGGAACTGAGAACTTGTGTACTTGTTTGTTCTATTGCGATCCGAACTCCTGCACATCCCCACATCTCCCATTTGGACTGAAGTTAACCCATAATAATCATATTAGGGTACGTTCATTCATCCCGATTATTGTTATTCTGACAATTCACTAAGTTTTACGAGGGCACTTAACTCTGCACTTGGATCGCTCAAGAGCACTAAAGTTTTCGCGAAATTGGGTTCATTCTTAAAAACTTTAGACACCAACAACACCAAAGTTCAGCTGGTGAATTTTCTGGAGAAATAACAAACTCCATGATAATAATACAAACATAACACATCCAATTACTCGATTGTTCTCTCAAATTTTCTCTATTTTCATGAGACGTACAAAATTTGAATATGTATTTTAATTATGCACAGAAAAAAAAATTCTAATTACTAAATTATTTACAGTAGAACACATGAAAGCAAATGTATTGATTGTTAATTGCCTGTCTGTTAAAAGTAATTAATGACTATTTGAAAAGTTAAAATTGACATACATAGTATGTACCTAATAGAGGTTAAGATTCCGCATATTTCTCAATAATTAGGTAAATTTTAAATAATGCTTTGTATGGTATATGTACATACATACATAGGTAGGTACTTATAAAACAATTTTTTCATGTAAGTGATAAAGTTTTTTTTACATATTTTTAAAAAATTGTCATCATTATTACATTCAGTCAGATTAGGACAAAAATACCCGAAACTTTCAGCGAGTTTTTACTCAAAAATATGTTTTTAGGCACTGGTCGGGCACGATGAATCCGTCAATTTTCAATAGTATTTACTTAATTTTTTTTATCTCGATAAGCAGTTATTTTCCTTGTAGTCTAACCGAAGGTGTTTTTAATTTTTTGATTGGACAATTTTTTATAAATAATTAAACATAAATTTTTTATTCAATTATTCATATATGTATGTATGCATAGGTATTAAAGTTTTTGAAAAATAAAAATAAAAATCTTTCCTTAAACGAAAACTACTATAGGTACTTACATTATTTTACAAGATGGTTTTTTATTTTTAAAAAATAAATCAACATTTTTATATTTTTTTTTCTTGTAATAATTAAATCATAATCAAAATTAATAATGAAATGAATAACAAGATAAATGAATAATCGACATTTGTTTTGAATATTAAGTTTATTCAATTTAACTTTAATATAAAATTTCATTCTTACTCTATTATATTTTGCCATGTTCCTAAAGCAGCTTAATTTTTGAATGACAGTCAGACAAATTAATCTCCCGAAAAGACCAGAAGCAAATTGCTGACCGAAATACCCCGAATTACTTACATTTACTAAATTTTTTTTTCGAAGCTCTGTGACTTCTGTTCCGGCATGCAGTAAAATAGCCCTAGCATCCCCAATATGCTGCTTTATGGACATGAATTGTTCACTTAAAGCAAACTTCTTAAAAGTTCTTCAGCCGGTTCTGGCGTCGTTTTCATAACAGGCGAGTTAAATTGTTCAAAGTTGAAACATTTCAAGCAATTTGTCTTGCGAAAATCTCCAGATATTAGTCCTCAGCCCGGCAGTGGATGGTCCATGGCTACAAGAGTCTCTCGTAATTGACGAGACACGCGATAGCTTCACTATCATCATCAGGAGAAGCATTTCCAGACATTTTACTCCTCATTTGCTATGAATAATGTTGTTGTACTGACTTTAGTAAAAAAC
Source organism: Machimus atricapillus (assembly GCA_933228815.1). Lineage (NCBI taxonomy): Eukaryota > Metazoa > Arthropoda > Insecta > Diptera > Asilidae > Machimus > Machimus atricapillus. The sequence continues at coordinate 15,359,823 of OW121785.1, forward strand.
ACTTGCCAATCAATCACCGCGACTGAAGGAATGATCTACGACTTCCGGGAAAAAAAATTGTAAGTACATATCCCGATAGTCGGAGAAACGAGTGTTATTCTCCTGTTGGCCATTGTTTCCAATCCAATTAACTGACTTTGCAGAAATACAATTTTGCTTATTCCCGAATCCTCCCCGGAGATCCACCTTAGGTTCTATTTCGCGCGGCATTGCCAAAATTTTCTATAATAAATTTTATTTTGCTCATACACCGATAGCGTGGTATTTGGAGGCTTCTACAATTTATCAAGTGACTAAAACCGATTTGGACAGTTAGTGGTCCATAAAAGTGACATTGAGACTGTTATTCGCAGTATATCAGTTTTATTGAGCTTTAAATACTTAAAGCTCTGCCGGGTCACACCCAGAGCCCCTGTAATTGGGCACACGGTCAAATTACCTCTGAGATTTGCTTCGATTTTCTGCTTATTGGATTGCTGCAGTTTTCTAGGATTTTCAGTCGAAAGTGGGGAAAATGTTTTGCTAGTTATCTGATACCATGCTAAGCCCCTTTGGAAGCTTAACTAATGGCTGCGATGGATTATTCGACGTACAGAAGAAGTATTTTGCTTTAAATCTCTCAATTAGTGAGTTATTTCGGTAATGGATTTTTGAAAACTTTATATATAAATAGAATTTACTTTAAACACTTTAAGAAGGAATTCAATAAATAAGGAACAATTGTATTTAAAAGGGAAAATTATTTCGACTTGTAATAATTTTTTAAAATTTCTATCGCCACATTATTTTTATACACTGTACAGTGTACACACAAAGAAATTTGCCTAAACGTTTTGTTTTTGCATCATCATTGTGCAATTTAAATTCCAAAAAAAATTAATTTAAGTCTTTATTGCAGATATGAGATATTTTTACATTGGCCAAACTTTTAGTTAGGTTTATCTTAGAGCATAAATAATTTTTTAAATAAAACGGCGTTCACATGCTCAACATAAAGTTGGAGAAGTTCCATTACATTTATTTAATATATATGGTCATGTAAGAACTGCTCAAAACTTCCTGAGTTTTACTGAACCTTCAACATCCATCTACAAGTTACCTAATATCAGTTGTACGATATAATATATTTCTGGCGAAATTTACTGAATTTGTGGCAATACCAACCAGAATTTTACACTAAATACTTCAGTAAATTTTCCTAGATCTCAGATTAATTTTACTGGTAAAGCTGTAAAGTTTCCTTGCCCTTTCTATTTATATTTCTCAGAAAACCACTGAACTAAAGTAGAAATGGTGGAAATATTATACAAAAGAACTCCAGTACCTACATATAATTCGCATTACACTAGATGTTGAACTGCATTTCCAGGAAACAAATTCTAGTTGATGTTCACTGTATTCTAAAGAAAACAAATTTATAGTGTAATGTATTTATAAATAAAGCTTCAATTCTATGAAAAGGAATAATTCTCGATTAATGCAGTTTTTTTTTCAATTTAAATCTTTTAATACTGTCTTATTCCCAATCGGATATGCCTTCATTCCAGGATATTTTCCTGTAGGTCTAGCGATATTTCCGCAAACGTTTCGCATTAAATGAACATTGTCCGGCTAATAAAGTGGGCCATAGCCTGAAAGTGAGTCCATCAAGAATGCATCAAGTGTTCTCGTTGTTTTATCCCTAACACAAACTTTTCGGCCTATTTTCCGGATTTTCACGTGTTTTTGTCGTTTTTCTCCTTCTTTGAATAATTTATCTGAACATGCATACTGGAGGCTGGATCCTGTACCAGCAAAACACTTTCGGCCAGCTTGCCCACGGTCGTGCATCACGAAAACGACCCAGAACGCAGCGCTTTTTTTTTGCACCAAGTGAGTCTGAGTATCTGTGATCTGTGCCGGAAGGAAAGAGCACGAGCCACACACGTTCACGTACTTTTAGAATAGTTCTTTACAGCCCCCCCCCCCCCCCCCCCCCCCCCATCCACCCTCCAACTATACTACCACCCCCGGAAGAATTCTTACCGTCGAGAGTCGGGGGAGTGGTAATACGCAACAGTCCCCCAACGAATTTGCATTTTTGTTGTTTGTAAAGTTATCATGTGAAATACTTTTGCGTTTTTGGCGCTTTTATTGTTTTTTACCCTTTCTCTGGTCCTTGCGGACGAAATATGGCGCATATGAAAAATTTCAGTGGCTTATTTCAGTCCTTCAGAGCGTAAGCTGAATGACAACAATGCTACAAGTACTCACAACTGGAAAAGATACGACACGAGTTCTGTCGCAGAAATTCTCCAGATGTGGTGCACTAAGTGCATACGAGGGCCACCTTGCCACGTCACATGCAACCCTCATTATTTATGGGGCTGCCATGGAGATTTTAACTACCAAGTTATGTACTTCTGCAATACTCGCCGGAGCTCGTAAAGATACTCTCCACGACGGTCTGTATTTTATAAAGTCAAAAACGGTATGTTGATATTATGTTCATACAAACATTCGTATACATTCGTACATATGTACCTACTAATGTCACCGAAAACGGGTTGTGTGCTTTCCAAATTAGGAAAGTGTTTTATGGATGAGGGAAATTTAATTTTTTAATGTTGATAGTTGGTAAGGATGCAAACATTATTTATGCGGTGTTTATTTTTTTTAAGAAAAACCACATTTTTTACACAGAAAATTATTACTACGGTAGTCTTAGGACCAAATGTTTGCATCCTTGCTAATTATCAAAATTAAAAAACTTTGGATACTAAAAAAATCGCTTAAAATCCGACAGGGTTATGTTAATTTAATGTTAAATATGTTTTAATATTTTCCTTATAAATTTTACTGCACAACATTTCTAATGTGAACTGGGCTAATTATGTAATGTGTGTTAATATTTTCGTTGATACATACATATGCGCCCAAATGAAGCACAGACTCGTAGGCATACCCATCCAAACCTAGGCCATATAGCGAAAAAATACGCCCAAAGCCGTTACGAAAAATTTAAAAATAGACCCATTTTGCAGGCACTCGGGACATATTTACATATATAATGCTTGGGACTGTTCAAATTTTACTCAGGAGAATTCTACTATACAGTTAGTCTTCTGAATTGGAACCTACTTAGCTAATTAAAGTAAATTTAACCATAAATTCAGATATGTTGATTCGAAATTACCAAGATAAATCGAAGTAGTTATTGATTTTAGTTGTACTGCAATTAATAAATATCTTCTTCTATTAAAATATTATATATGAGCCCTAAGCTATAAATTGAATTCAAATTTAATGTACACAGTTATTAGCCTAAATAATCAAAATTACGTGACATAACACAATTCACTTACTAGATTTAGATCAAAGCTAGTTTTACGGTAATCTATTTTATTCAACTAAATATAATTCAAAGCTTGTAATTCTTGGCGTCGCCCTAAATCGCAGTTAAATCACCTAAAGTGCCCTTTATCAAGTGGTCGCTAATCCACTAAAGGAAATGATTTGCATAAAAGCTCTTTTCTCAAGGCAATCGATAATATTTGGAGGAAAAAAGAAGCCAAAAATTGTTAAGTCCGAACGACCACGAAAGAGAGCGGGCTTGTGGCCCAAAAGACTTCCACATACCACAAGATTGTGGGTGGGAAAGTTGCCCTTAAGTCAGTGGTGGTCTGAAACAAAACGGAGAAGTTTTGTTGAATTTCGAAATTTTTAATACGTAGAGAGCGACTTGAAAACTTTTCCGAAATTCTCGTTAACCAGAGTGAAAATCCCATCAAACAAACAGAATAAAATATTCTGGCAAGGGAATAACTCCGGCAACTACGTGCTTTACGGGAGGGTTATTATTGGATTTGTTTAAAACAAAAAACAACGAACAAAATAATAATAAAACAGAAAAGAAACGATTTCGATTAAAATTGGGTCGATGGGGGATTAAAAATTATTAATAGCCCAACGAATTTTAATTGGGGGCGCGACGGGGGCGCTTTCGAAAGTATTGACAATGAAATAAGGACCTCTAGTACTTGTGCACTGAGGCTGGGGGGTTGCCACATAAACGCGATGAATTATTCAACTTTCCGGAAATAATTGCGCCGAGACGGTTCGGCACCTCATTTCACTTTGATCGTTGCGGTTTCTGTGGTTGTGGCTACCCCAGGAACTTTAAGGGTGAGCATTTCCAAACCAAAAAGGGACTGCGAATTGGGTTTGCACTTTCTGCGTTAATTATAGTTACAGGAGCACTATTGCGCAGAGGTTCCTGTCGCTTTGGTAGAAAGATGTGGAAATTCCAATTTCTAGCCAAGATTTAATTAAAGACTGGGAGTTAATATAAATTATATCTCTTCCTCTCAGAGTCTTATAATGAGGACGTTTCCAAGATCCTCAAAATTTAATAAAACCGTTGGATTTCATCCAGAGTAGTCAAATATTAATGAATAAGGAATTCGAAAAAAGAGGAATCACTTTATGAAATCGATATCCATAATAAAATCCCTAAATTTATAAAAACTTTTTTCAGTTACTTTTGATTTTAGTTAATTTTGTCGTCGAATTAATTCGACGTTTTGTGGATACAAATTAATTGAAATCAAGTGTAATGAAAATGAATTTGTGAGAATTTTAGGAATTCTATTAAGTATTTTTTATTTAAAAAGAGCTTTTTTAAGCCCCTTTCAATAGCGTTCCAAGGTATTTAAGAACAGAGCCCATTTATATGTTGTGTTCAATATTGTATCATTTTTTATATTAATTTCCAGTGGATTTTAAATCAAAGCGTGTTTTTTACATTTTGAAGAATATTTTATTTTACCTTAAAGAATAATTACTCATAGGAAGTAGTAGAATTAGGATTTAATGAGTATAAGTTAAATATTTATTTAATAATAGCAACTGAAATTAGGTTTTACTTCATTAATATTTCCTGGGGAGAGTCCTGCAAAAAGTTGTTGAGTTATTTATACGTATGTTTGGATATGCTAACTATGTATGTTTAAATAAATTATTTCCGCATGAGATCAAATATTTATGGTAGATTACTTTACACTAATATTAAATAGCAAGTAAATGTTTACTTAATATACTAAACAGTCCATATTCGTGAAAGGTTCAAAACATTTGCTAAAAACATAAGTCCTAAAATATAAACATTCTACCCACAGTACAAGGTTTTATAAGACTTAATGCACAAGAGCAAATATGTTTCATACATATTTTGAGCTTCATTTCATAATCTCGGAGATGTTTTGAAAATTAATTAGTAGACCCCACCACCAGGTAAACATAAGTAGTACCAAGGCATGTTGAAGCACCTAAGGCAGAGCAAGACGCGGATGCCCTAGAAAAGAGCATTAGGCAACGGGTGTGCGTAAAAGCGTTTCTTAGCTCGTTAGGATGAGGCGAGGATTTTCTCAAAAGTAAACATCCTCGGTTTTCGGTCGATACAAGACAAATATGAGTGAAACCACTGCTCAACTCTGGGGTGGCTTCAAATAATTTTTTATGGAAAAGCAAAAGGAGGGAAAAGCAATTCCACTTCTAGCGATTCGCCGAGAGTGGAAAGCCTTGTCAAAATTTGATTAATGCCAGGAAGCGAATGGGAGCAGCCCTTTAAAGTGGTTTTGGTTTCCACAGGACTGGATTAACGTAACTCATTTCAGCAGTTCCATCGAAATGTAATCAGCTGACTAAAACTGGACAATCCCATCAAAGGTAGAGCGGACTAAATAGCTCTTTGGGATGGTATGTGTGACGTACGTCCACCACAACAAATTTTGTTTCGGTCGAACAAACGTAATGTAAATGGTGCGGTCTCATATTTGAAATCATTTGCAACGACTTATTTTCATTAAAACAGATTTTGGTTTTAAATTGAAAATTTAATTATCTGCAGATTACCCAGTGTCGGTCAGCCAACCAACGAATTTATTCTGCCACTGTGTGCAGCTAAAAAGTCACACAAAGCTCTGAAGTAGAGGGAAGATTCGAAAATGGGCTCTAGTTGTGCAGGAATTGATAATCCCACATTTTCTAGGGAAAATTCCTAAAAATTAACTAACTTAGTTTAGATTTACTATTGGCATTAATAGTAGTTTAGAATGCCTCAAACTGCGAAAAGTGCAAATTAATTTTCAATATATAAATTAGGTACTCCAAAATTTTAATTATAACTCACTAAAGCCACATATTTGTCCTCAAATAATCTAATTTTCACGTTTAATTAAAACTCCACCCTTCACATTGCCTCTACTTTTGTTTCTTTTATTGCATTTAAAGTATACATTAATATAATCTGATCCAAAATGCCACTTAAAAAGCACGGGTAAAAACATTAAATCCACTGATATGACATTTCGGAATTAATTTGGTAGCTAAGTTAATACATACAGAGGTTTGACTTTTATTATCTTTTAATTCAGCGATTAATTGACTGTAAATCCATTTCAATAAATCCGATCTAGTGGGGAAATTATAAGCATGTGCGTACAGCTTGTACTGATTTTGGTTCTTTCGGATGTTTAATATTTAACTGATGTAAATTCAAAGTGTTAATCTTTTTGGGAATAAAAAGTATGAGTTTTCCATTGTAGCCAAGTAATTGAAATTTTATGGAGCGGCATTTTCATCACCTACCGAAAAGAAATTACGTATTTATTACAATCGACTTTTAACGTGCTTTTTTTTGTCCATATAGTGTTTGTGACCTTATTTGAGATACTAGTATGCTAAATCCAGACTCCTATCTCTAATAAAATGGTATATTAAAATTACGTTACGTTTTGGTTGCCACTTAATTGCATTTAACGATTTCATTACCTGAACGCATCGAAACTGAACGTTTTTTTTATGAAATTTAAATGCCCACAACTGAATTATTGCCCTATTAAAAACAGTATTACTATGAAAGTATAAACATTCAAAAATGAAACGACATCTTATAGAATTGCATGAAAATTATTCCATTTTGATAGAAAATGGGCTCACTTATTCGAAGTATGTTAAAACTTAAACCTTTTAGTTTTTATAGTTTATTATCATATAAAGTTTATATTACTCGTACTTTCATTTAATGGTTCGCAGTACTAAGTGCTTACAGCTGCAATTTCAATTACTGTCCATATAGCAAATTTTCATCATACTCCGCTGCCAACTCTTGCTCTGTAAAGTCGTCAAAATAATTTTAGCGATTTTTGGTCGTTTGAGAGCCAAGGATACGTCGCAGCCCTAGATCTCGAATCGATTTAGATTCTTGACGGCAGCCATTAACGTTTGGCCCTCTATCGGTTGAATTTCGAGGGCATAAATCAGATCGGTGGAGCTGTGCAAAGCCTCCGATGGCTGGGGTACCTTTCGGCAGTAATTGCTCCAGCTTCTGTTTATACAGCAATCAACGGCCGTAACATTGTCGTTCCGAGGATCCCACCGGTGCGCTGCAGGCAAAATTTCATATTCCGCTCTACAAATCGAACATAAACAGGATATCAAAGCATCAGCTACGTGATTTCAGGTGCAAACTGCCTCATTAGAATGAGGATAAGTCCGATACGGTCTTTATTTGCGGTAGTTGGGAGCAGCAGAAGTATCGCTACGAGGGTAATGGTGTCACAGGGTGTCACAGGGTGCAAAGATACCATTGCCAATTTCGCAAAATTTGAAAGTGAGAGGGGGGCCAACTCCAAAGGATAATCATCGGTGAAATTAGGGTAATTGAATTTTACTCACAACAACCTGGTTGCAACAGTTGCATGGCTGGGCGCAATTTCTTGGCCCCAAGTTGTAAGGCGCTTCGGCTCACCTCGGGCCCGTAGATGCGCCGGCCCCCTAATTGGGGCCGTATGCCCTAATTGCACTGTTTGCAGACGGTATTTATGAGCTGGTCGGGTTAATTCATTTATGATCCCATTACCGCTTCCAGGAGTGATTGTCATAAATTATTAGGTTCGGTTAATTTATGTGACTAACGGCTTCGGTAATGGTCCAGGATATCCTTTATCCTTGAGACCAAATCGAATCTACTCAAGGAGCTATTATTTTGGGGTGCGTCAAGCTGGCACCGCCACCTATAAGAAATTAAGAAAATGATATGCCAAAATTATGTGCTGCTAGCTGACCCGTGCCCACTTCGCTGGTCGTCAAACATTTTTACTTGTGATGAATTTATCTTGTGTGGTTCTTAGTACTGAGTATTTAGGATTTATTTTATGTTTATTTTATTTCTTGTTGGCTGCTAGTATGTATTGGGCGAGTATGTTAATTGTTTAAGACTTCTCTGTATATACTATGTTTGATGTTGTGCTATTGTATGGTAGCAAATTGTATTGGTTTTCTGGAGTTCCAACTCGAGATAAGCCAACATATACACTCGTGGACAAAATTAAGTGAACGACCATGACGTTTTCAATCAAACTAAGTTTTTTATTTAAACTTTCTTTAAAAAACTTAATAATATTCAATAATTTTAACAAATGTAAGTAAAGCTTAAAAACTATCCATTTAGTCAATCTAGTTTTTAAACGTGTTAATAGTAATTTACAAAAAAAGAACAATAGCATAATTTTGAGTTGGTCAATATTATAAGTAAACGATTTTACTTAGGTATCTTTTATTTGCATAAGAAGCTGAAAGAAAACCTTTCTGTGTTTCTTTAATTTTTCGTATGCCCACCTTTTCTGTTGATAACAGCCTGTAAGCGATTAGGCATACTCTCGATTAATTTTTGCAGCAAATATCTTGCGGTAACAATTTCCATTGTCGCTGAACCTCATCAAAAAAAGTTTTTTTATTCTGGCTCCTTTTAAGAAAAATTAAAAATGTCAGGTACAAAATGTAAGTAAAATGAATTGCAATTGTTATAGACATGTTCTGAAGAACAATGTTTTTATTGCAGGGACTAAAGAAAATATATTAAAATTAATAATGTTTGCATTCATATTTTCTTGTATTCTTCCTTCCATTATTAATTTATATTTTGAACACTACACTTTTGTCCTCCTCTTAGGCACAGACAAATAACTTAGGTGAGGTTAACTTCCAACGCCAAAGCACCCCGCACAAAATGTATGGAAAAGGCCTTTCGGTGAAATGAGCTGAAATTTTGGGAGTAAGTAGTTTTTGTGATGCTGATCAAAAGTCCCAATGGGCTGAAAGCTCCAAAATGGCTACTTTTTTATTTATAGCGGGTTGAAGTTGCGAAAAATTGATAATGGGTCCACCTAGAAAATGCTTAATAAGTTCTTTCAGAGACATCATACAATACTGGTTGATAACGCATTGGAAAGCTGAGCTTTGAGGTTTGCCAACGATACCACCCACGGCCCAATCCGCTAACAAAAAAGCGGGAGAGTCCGCGTCACACTTCGAAAATGGCAATTTCAAAGCCCAAAATTTGACCTTGACCCTTCGTTCTTCCGGTTTTTTGTATGGGAAGATCGAAACATTTTTTGAGAAAAAGCTTCCCTCTCATCTAGCCTTTCTCAGGAAAAAAACCGCACTCGAATCCAACAACGCGTTCCGAAGTTATGGCGTCATCTTCCCTCTCGCTCGTGTTTTGGTCAACATGGCTAACTTTTTCTTGGGGCGTGTTAACCACATAGTACTAGTTGACCATTCAGCAACGATATTGTACCAGAATAGTGACATCGCCGCAGCTGGATTCTGTAAGTGACTTGTCAAAGAAATAAATCTGAATTTGATGTGCGCGAGTGCGGTGATCTTGTTCTTATTTAAATTCAAGGATTGTGCCTGGAAGTTGTTAAAAATGGTAAGTAATTTAATATTTCAGTGACTAGTGCCCGGTGTATAATGGTTGCGATACACCAAAAACAAGGGCCGGGCAACAAACAACCAATGCATTAGTTCGATATGCATTTTTGTTGGTTTATTTATTCTCATGTTCTTATTTTTCTTTTCAGAGTCCTTGGCGTGGAGTGCTAATGTGCTAATGGTAGGTCCTCCAGGAACTGGTAAACCAATGATGGCAAAGGCTGTGGCTACAGAGTGTGGCACAACCTTTTTTAACGTTTCATCAAGCACCCTGATTTCGAAATATCGTGGGAAGAGCGAAAAACTTGTTCGTTTACTTTTTGAAATGGCTCGTTTTTATGCGCCCAGCATAATTTTTATAGATGAAATTGATGCATTATGCGCTTGTCGTGGAAGCGATTCCGAACATGAAGCCAGTCGAAGATTTAAAGCCGAACTGCTAATTCAGATGGACGGCTTGAATGCAGCTGTTCAGGACGAGAAAAATATCATGGTGCTCGCAGCCACTAACCATCCGTGGGATATTGACGAGGCATTCAGGAGACGATTTGTGAAAAGGATCTACATAGGACTGCCTAATGGTAAGAATTTACGAGGATCTCAGTTAATCTTTAAACTACACACTGGGTGCGAGATACGCCTGACTTTAACCTTAACAGCCTCACAATTTTTCGGGTTGGTCTTACTTTAGGAAATTCTTTTCATTAAAAATGTTTTCCTTAAGTTACAACTTTCAATTATGGACTTACAGTAATCATTCAAAGAGGCTGGGGTGCCAGACACCCTATATGTAGTTTATGTAACTATTATGAAATGTACATTTTAAAGGTTGAGCACACTTTTAAACAAACTTTGTATCGAATTGTGATCAAAAACCCTTCAACAATTAAGAAGGGATGTTAAAAGATTGAAGTCTTTATCTGTCTGTTTGTCTGCGGCAGCTCAAGAAGGGATGAATCTATCTCAAATGACAAAAATACCAATACATAAATATGTAAATTATAATAAAAGTAAGTACATATTTTATCGTCATAAATATTTCGAATAAATCGCCCCAAAATTGACTGTATGCCGGTTTAAACGTTAAAGTCTGAACTCATTTTTCCCGAAATAATTTTGTTTTAAAAATCAGTGATGATTAAATATATTATTTCTTTATTAGCAAAAATCAATAGAAAGGTAAGAATTAATTCTGTACCTTATCTTAAAAATACAGCTTCATCATTTTCCTGTTTTTCCGTTTAAGGCTTAAACTTTAAGCCAATTCCATTCACTGAAAAATTAATTTTTTTTAAAATCATTAAAAAATTTGATTGATAGATAAACTAATTTGGTTTTTTGAAATTTTGATTTCTGTTAATCAGCTTCCAGCAATATCAGTCACGCAGAGTCCCTTCCTTTATGATAAAAAGAATTTAGCATTTCTTTATTCATTAGTTTATTTCTACCCACATTTCAAGTTTGTAATAAGAAGAGTTATATCATGCCGAAATAAAATTGAACTATAAGAGGTAAACACTAATTTATGAGTAAACGTATTTAGATACACTTTTGTTTTTAAGTCGCCATGGCGCGTATCTTAAAATCTGAGGCAATTAAACTCAAAAAATGAAAAATCCCCAGAAGTGAATTTTTACGAATCGCTTCATTGAAATTCTAATTATAAAATGTAACTCATACGGATGCAGCCAGCAATTTTAATATTCTGACTACATAAAAATGCGCTGAAACTTTTCTTTAAAATTTTTAGTCAGTAGCCAAATGATTTGGCTGTGCTTGATTTTAAGCGTAAACTTGCAAAGAAAAAAAAACCTTCGAAAATGCAAACAAAAATTTGAAAAAGTGATTGCTACGAGTAATTTTAATTATTAATTACCTTTTGGTGGCAGTTAAATTAAAACTATGAATTCGAAACATTAATTTTTTACGGTGAAGAATCAAAGTTTGAACAAAATATCCATATTAGCGCTCATATTCTAATAGAAATTGTAGGTCTCGAGTGGCGCAGAGATACCCAGCTAAAGGATCTGAATGTAATGCCAGATATGTTCTTTCTGACAGTTGTGAAGTTCGCGCTCGTCAAGTTTGTTCGTTAAGTTCGTCCCGGTGTGTTTCTGCACTCTGAGGGCTGCCAAGTAGGTTCGTTACACAGTAGGCGGTTTAAATTAAAAAACAAAAGAAAATTAATCTTTGACATATGTGCCACTTTATGAAGACATTCGCCATGTCCAGCGGCAGTTTTAGCGACGTTGCGAAAATACGCAAGTTTTTCGATCTTTTAAACCCACGAGAAAATAGCTTGAAGCGTAGGTATGTGGCTTTTTATTTCATGCGTTGTGGATTTTATGGAAATGTCCGGTACATATGTTTTTTTCGCAGGAACGAGGACTGTCCGGAAGATTCAAGTTGTACAAAATATCAAAGAGTAACTAGCGAGTTTCCGAATCTAGACCTTTCCTGCGACATGGAAAAGGATAAAGGTAAGTTTTTGTGATATCTAATCTAACCTAATAATACCTAACACGCCCCACATTAAAATATTCACTAACATGATACCAGATGTTAGTGAATATTTTAATGTGGAATTTATCCATTTGAATTCCATATTACAATTGCTTTTGTGGTCCTTCAGATTCGCGTAAATTGATTTTTTTAAAGTTTTGACAAAATTTTCGGCCATTCGTTGCCAGATACCAAGGTGCAGTTAAAATGTGTTTAATGCCGTTGTTTTTTAAACACTTCTTGAATTCATCGGAAGTAAATTGTCTACTATTGTCGCTTATAAGTGCGTCAACTAACCCGTAACGGCAGAACAATTCTCTGTTTGTTTATGGTAAACAAAGTGGTTATTTTTTTAGTCTTGAAGACCTCAACCCATTTGGAGTATGAATCCATTACAATTAAAAGATAGTAGTTCTTGATCGGTCCAGCAAAATCGACGTGAACTCGACTCCATACTGAATCAGCAGAATTCCATGGTATTAGTGAACTTTTTTCAGGACTTGGTTATAATTCTTGACAGGGAATACAAATTCGAATTAAATTTTCAATTTCGCCATCCATTGCTAGCCACCGAGAACGAGCTAAAATTTTGGTTTTAACAATTCCTAAATATGAATCATGAAGGTCCCCAAGTATTCGATTTCGTAGTTTCTTGGATACTGTGGTTCTATAACCCTATAGAATGCAATCATATTCTACTGAGAGTTCATCTGATTTGTTGCCAAATGGACTAAATTCCTCACCTTTTAAGTTAGGAACTGTACCATTCTGAACAGCCTCTTTGAGTTTCGACAAAACCGGGTCACGTCTCGTCTCCCGCGCTATGTCCTCAAAGCTCAAATTCAAATGATTTTTGGATTCAATAAAGTTTATGTACTTAATTGCTTTCCTTGTAATCTTTCGTAGTGTGTGATTGTGGCATTCGTGAGAGTCCATCTGCTTCGTTCATTGAGCCTTTCACGTACTCAACAGAGTAATCAAACCCTGATAACATTTCTTTATATTTAGTTTAAGTCCAACTTATCTCAGCTTATTCAAAACCAATTTTAAAGTCTTGATGTGATGTGGCATATCCTTACCCGTGACCATGATATCATCCTGATGAACTACAACAAATGGGTTTTCCATGCTCTTTTGAAAAATTGCTGCTGCAGTTTTAACATCGAAAGGAAGTCGTTTTACTTTCAATGGACCAATATACTCCAGGTACAAAGAAGTTGAGATCTCTCATCTAGGTAACAGCTGATTATAAGCATTGAACGAATCAAATTTAGTGAATAATTCACCTCCCTCTATATTCTATAAGGACAAGCAAGTGTTTAATCTCAACTGTTACATCACAATATCAAATAGAGTATGAACATATTTTAGTGGTACCAGACCTATTAAACCTAACAGTTTTCATCGCCAATTTCTTGTTCGGCAAATTTCGTAATTGCACTTTTGTTTAATAGGAAACTCCGCCTTTGGGCAGTCGGGCTCCCGGAAAAGACGTTTTAACCCGAACATCCCAACCTCCTCTGAGCTTGAGTTCTCCGATAACATGGAAAATATGCCACAGATAGTCACTCAGGCTCCAAATTCATTCAATTCAAGTGGCACATTGAAATCCAGAAAGTCTTTTATCTCTCAGGATAATACAAATCGACGAAAAAGTAAAAGTCCCATCAGAGTCAAGCGAAAATCACCATGGCTGATTCCGGCGAAGACAACATGCAACAACTCGACAACGCTTGTGAATGAACCAAAGGACGACGATGACCACAAGACCCAGCGCCCTGAGGAACCCTTCGATATAATTAATAACATAATTCAGGTAAGGCAAATCCTGTTTTAAGGTTCTCATTCCTCGATAAATCAGTTTAAGATGAATTTAGTTGCCTGTTTCATAATTGTTAAATAATTTTCAAAAATACTAGGTACTCAATTTTATTTCTTTTTTAAATCTATATATTTTTTTTTTTTTATTAACGCGCATAACTGAATTTTTGTAGGAGTTAAACATCGTTTTAGATTATGTGACCTTGTTATTATTGATTTCGTTCACTCCTTATACAGTCCTTAAAAATGAACAAATTCTCAACGTTTGCCATGTTACGATTCGGTGCTCTGGTCGCTTCTACCCTAAGCTACCAATTTATGATTAGCTGAATAAAAATTGATAATATGACGAATATGATTTTATAATTGGTACATTAAATTTAGCATTACTAAAATTTCGCAACATAATTTCAATTCTTCGCGTAGGCCTCTTTCTCATAAGTTTAGTTGAAAAAAAAAAATTTGTAGAATTGAAAAGGAGAAATAAATGTTCCTTATTATTATCAGAGAACTATTTCCTGAATATTCTTCCCTTGGGTCCGTGTCATATGAGGCAGAATTCCCGCCGCGACGTTGCTATTATTTTCATAAAATGAAAGAAAAAAATCGCGTCTCGAAACAGTTTTACAATTTCGACAGTCAGTTTCGCGTTTGTTTTAGAGCAGCTTTTTATGGTTCGACCTTTGTAAAACATTGGTAAAGTCGCAGCGGGAACTCTCCCTCATATGAAACGGACCTTAAAAGCCTTGTTATAAAACTAACTTAGGTATTGATTTTGCGTTTTCCAAAATATAATAAAAGGAAGTATTGCATGTTGGAGAAAAAAGTACAGCACAAATCTAACATGATGCTGATTTTTCAATTGGGTTTTATTAAACCTATTTGAATTCCCTGCCAGAATTCACGTGTGGACTGGTCCATTCTATTTTTTCATCTTTTCGTTATCTAGCGCTTAAGAAGGTACCATAGTTTTTCTTCCGAGACCGTTTCTGCCGGGCAGAAAACAGATTTGTTGAAATATACACCGCCATCATCCACGAAGGAGCTGTGAGTAATGTTATGGGTTAGGAGTTTTCTAAAAATTAATCATTTTCTTAATTCTAGACCAGCAGTGAAGCCTGTAAACACTCTTAAAGATAACATTGACCTCATTCCAACGATGCGACTCAATTGGCTTTCGAACTTTATAAGGAGAGAGCATGAGGAGAGTGGACCACTGAGCCGTCAAAGAATTAAGGACCAGGAAAAGAAGTTTGTATCTTTAATTCTACCTTAAAATTTTTAATTTTGTTAATATTTCTCGATATTTCTGTCTTCTAATAAATTTTGAGACTCTATACAAAATTAAAAAAGATGAAAAAGTTATATCACAAGAAGATCGTTATTCTGCATAATGATTAAGATTTTTCTCAGCAAAATTTTATATTTCTCTTTTGGTTTAACATTTAACACTGAGTGTTATTTCTTAACACAGAAAATATAAGTCTTCAAAATTAGTTTTATAATTTAATTTAAAAACAAAATTCATTAATAACACTGGTTTACAAAAATTTTGCCCTAAACAATTGATGTATCGTTTCTATAGGATTTTTTCCGTAGATTACAAATTCATAAACGAAAATGTCCTGTGACATATGACGTCATATTTTAAGAAAAATATGTTTGAAGAGTACAAAATATCGTAATTTGAAAATTTTAAAAACTCATATTCAAATAATGGACTATTATATGTAGGAGCTTGTAATGTAGCTCAAATAAAAGTTTGAATCTTTAGCTTTTATATTAAAATACTTATCTTTAAAATTTTCCGAAATACTCTCTTAATTTAACTTTTCTCTGTCAACCAATTGCTTCATACAGTTGATAGTGAAGGAAAATCACAAGTAGCGCACGCTCATGAAAAACTACTTCCCCGTTTAGTAAAACTTATGGAATTTTTCTATTTCATACCATAAATCTAGATAAGGATTGAGGCTTTCATTTGACCCATGCCATGAGCACTTTTCACGTTGCATTGTATTTTAATTCAATTTTCGAGTATGCTCAAAATACGATTTGTTTTAGTTTTAATCCCATTTTTCTCAAAAACGTGACGTGATGGAAACAAACGAGTTTTACATTAGTGATTAGTTATCATTATATAAATCAAAAAAATTTATCTCGTACAAAGTATCAAAAGAAAAGGCGATTTTTGTAAACCTGTGTAATTATTGTCGTTTTCATTTTCTTCAGTTGACTTTATTCGTTTTCGATTGTAAAAACTTAAATTCCAATAACCACTTTATTTCAAGAATATTTCGTGAATTTTAATATAAAAAAATTTCCGTTTGTTTAGTGTTCAATTATTAGCTCGAGAGACTGAAGAACTGGAGCGTTTTTTCGAGAAGCGGCGCGAAAATTATATAATCGGATCAAAAATGGAAGAGGACGACGATTCTCAGGTAAACGAGGAGGAGTTTCCAGAAATTGCGGAAGAGGATATAAAAAATGCGATCTGCGGGCCCACTAATGAAGTAAAATCACATCTCTAAGATTTTGTTCCTTTATTAATAAGTGTGTATTTTAAATAGGTATTGATCAGTAAGTTCAACTTACAAATAACCCGTAGCGACATACGCACCCTAGAGGATGACAAAGGGTTAAACGATGAGATTATTAATTTCTATATGAATCTACTGATCAAGCGGGGTGAGGAACGGTGCTCTGATGACTTTCCCAGAGTTTACGCAATGAATACCTTTTTCATTACCCGGCTAATGCAGTCCGGGTACGCCGGAGTGCGACGATGGACGCGAAAGGTAGACCTCTTTTCCTATGATATAATTCTGGTGCCCGTTTACTTTCGAGAAATGCACTCTATGGTTATTATAGACTTTAAGATAAAGTCTATTAAGTACTACGATTTTGAGGGTAGCCCAAATACCAAATTTTTGAAAGTTATTGAAAAATTCATTCAAGACGAATGTATGGACAAAAGAAAGGAAACATTTAATACTTCTGATTTCGTCAAAGAAAGCGTCCGAGATGTTCCTAGAGGAGTGAGTGAGTGTGATAGTGGAGTTTTTAGCTGCATGGCGGCTGAATATATATGTAGGAGGAAACAAATAACATTTTTAAAAGAGCATATGCCTTACTTTAGGAAAAAAATGATATTGGAAATTGTAAAGGGAAAATTGTTGCTCTAAAATTACTCACAGGAGATTAAAAAACTTGTATATCAACACGTTTTTGTTTTGAGCGGTTGTACACTTGGCGAAAATTTATCGACCTACTCGTATATGATATCGCACCCAAAATAGACAACGGGCAATTGGTTGTGAATTTTTTTAATAATTCCAGAATTGGACGGCACTAGGTGCCTCTTGGTCTATTGAAGCACGTTACTTCGCAATTAGTGGCACAAGCCACCCTATTTGAAATGCCCCAAATTTGTCACTGACCCAAATCTGATCAATCGTGCCCAGCACCCTCCACAGCGCGTATGTTCACATTTTTTCCTCTTACTTTCAATTTCCAAGTTTTTGGAGGCCTTGAAAATCATTTCGCGTTCATGGGAAAGTCCACTCCATCGAGGGCATTGGCCCGTCGACACTTAAAGGAGTTGTATAATCAAGCGGATAGACTATCTGGTATCTTGTAGCGGGAAAGGTAAAAAATGAAAAAAAATTGTAATGTGAGTTGTAATTCAATTCTCTTATATTCGTGCAATAGTTTACAATTCAAGTTAGTTCTAAATTTACAAAAATTTCAGGGATAATATTAAATTTACAATTTTTTCTTAATTATAGGCACAAGTGCATATAAAAGTTGCCTGGCCATCGGCATATTCAACTTCCGTGGCACTTTACATGTGCTGAATGATATAAAATAATTATTACGCTAAATTAAGTGCATGTGGAAATTGCCTGACCAGTGGCATATACAATTTCCGTATCACTTACAGTATGATGTATAAAAATTTATATCAAGAAAAACTCCAAAATTATTCGCAATCTACTTTACAATTTATACGCATAAGTGCATTTGGGAATTGCTTGACCAACGGCATATGCAATTCCCATGCCACTTAACACGTGCTATTCTAACCAATTCACCTTCAAATCAATCACTTAATCCAAAACAGAATCCAAATTTTGGTACTTCACAAAATTAATAAACCTTTAGAATTACAGGACACAATCACTATCACCAACGGGCACCGAAAGAAAAGGCCGTTCTCCAATGCACGAACCACCCAACCACGAACGAACCAAAATCGCGCCATCTCGTCCCACATGCATGTGGCGTCATCTTCCCTCTCGCTCGTGTTTTGGTCAACATGGCTAACTTTTTCTTGGTGCGTGTTAACCACATAGTACTAGTTGACCATTCAGCAACGATATTGTACCAGAATAGTGACATCGCCGCAGCTGTTCCGCCGGTTGTGAAAACATCAGTGCACTAATTATAACACGAAGCACTTATAAAAATGTGCACGGTAGTTTCAGGAAAATATTAAACGTTAAATTGATTAGTTTGTCCGCGTAAAAAGTGGTAAAAACTTCCACATTTAACATTTGCCGTTTTCGCAGCTGGCAGGCACAACTACAGGCAAAGGCTTATACTTTACACGGGATTCAGCATTTTCGTTCGGTGGTTCGTGGTTGGGTGGTCCGCGCATTGGAGAACGGCCTTAATGCGCCTTGTACACCGTAGTTACCATTGGTACAATCGCAACTGGACCGGAAATCGTTGGGTTTTTTTTGATGTGGCAATGTCGGTGATGTGCGCGGTTACAAGGATCCTGTAAGTGACTTGTCAAAGAAGTAAATCTGAATTTGATGTGCGCGAGTGCGGTGGTCTTGTTCTTATTTAAATTGAAGGATTGTGCCTGGAAGTTGTTAAAAATGGTAAGTAATTTAATATTTCAGTGACTAGTGCCCGGTGTATAATGGTTGCGATACACCAAAAACAAGGGCCGGGCAACAAACAACCAATGCATTAGTTCGATATGCATTTTTGTTTGTTTATTTATTCTCATGTTCTTATTTTTCTTTTCAGAGTCCTATATGAAGTGGACCTTATCGATGGACTTACCTATGGGAAACTTAGATCGTTCACGAATCAGGTGATACGTACCTTTTTATATATTTTTAAATTAAATTGTTATTTTATTATTCTAATTTCTTCTCTTTTTCAGCTGTGTGTCAACAGGAGTCAACAACCTGACGGAGGTGTTGACTTACCGGAAAAATTCGATTGGAAAATTACAAAGTTCTTTCACCTGGCGAATCAAAATTTATGTAAAGGCACTATGATTTGTGGGGGAAAAAAAAAAGTAAAAGTGAGTATTCGTAAAGAAATATTCACCATCAAACGCTGGTCAATGCCTCACTATTCCAGGTGTTCCCCATTTTATTGATTACGAGTACTTCAGGGCTGGAGGACAATGCCCTTAACTTTGAAAACACAAAGTACCCATACAAATCGGTTAATTGCAAAAATTGCAGACAATGTTTGGATTCCAGATGTCCTCAGGGATAATGCAAACTGGCGAAACTTCCAAGGTTTAACTAATATGCATTCCTACATTCAATGAACTTTATGCATGCAATGTACTTTAAAACTCATATTTTTTGATTTTACTAAAATATTTGTTAATTGTAACAGTTAGGGTGAGTCCAGGAGATATGTTACAAATTTTCTGAAATTGACGCTGTAAATCCTAGATGTATTTTAATATTCAGTCGTAGTATATACTATTTTCTATTTGAAGTCACGAGATTTAAGTTTTCTGTTTTTTTTTTTCGCTATTTCTATTAGAGTTAAACAATTTTGGTATAATTGATAAATATTGTTTATTAGTCAATTAGTTATATAATTTCGGTGTATTCTGAATTTCCTACGAAATCTATCAAAACAAATCACAAACATTTTGAATTCTTCTTAAAATCGATGTATTGTTTTGTTCTGAAATCTTATTGAAATAATTACAATTTCTTTATTTTAATTTTAGATTTTCGCAATTTATATTTAAAAAATTTACTGCCAATTTGTTTGCTACAAAGTAAAAAATCTATTCTTAAAAAATTTAAAGCAATTTGCCTTCGAGCGGCGTCTATCAACACTTAGAAAGGACTTTTACATCCGTTTATGCAAATTTACAGATTAATTATGAATGTGATTAGTCTTGGTATCGGAAGACGATTAATTCTACCCATGAAGTCGGAACCCATAAAGTAGGAACAGATGTGCATTTCACTGAATTTGTACTAAGGAAATCTCTGCAATTTTGCATATTAAATGTGCTTTTTTACGTCTGGACAGACAGAGAACAAATAGGCAAATGTACATACAAAAATAATGACTAGTACTATTTATATTACATAGTAATGGTAATTTACAAACTTGAGTTGCCATTACCAAACAATGCCACAAATTTTGGTAATCTCATTGTTAGGAAAACATCTAACTAACAATGTTTACACTTTTTAATAGTTGGGCTTTGCCTTTCATCTAGTTTCATGCTACGTTGTTTTTATTAGTTTAGTCTTCTAGAGGATTCGATGGCACCAAGAACAAGAAAGATAAAAAATAAACAAAAATTTAAAGAAAAGGAAACAACTTCTTCTATTTTACGAAAAATCGAATCACTCATTAAGTTACTCAATAAGTCACTCATTAAGTTAGAGTAATAAGATAAAGTGATTTAATATGATGTTTTGAGTAATTGCAGCTCATCATCCCCCAGTGGTTTATCCCATATGGCACGTATGATGGATTCCCTGATTCTCGATCAATATCCGCCGTTCACGTTCACTAAAATAACAACAACTCATCGTCCAACCCGATCGAATGGAACTGTAAAGAGGACGACATCTACTTCATTAGGGGGCTCTAATAATGCTGCCACGACAGGCTCAACAGGCAGTCGTCGCCTAAAAACTCGGATTCCAACACAAGGTGACCGAAAGAACAAAATATGTATATTTTAATTAATTTAAAAACTATTTTCTATTTCAATCTAGAAGTGCCCCCTCAGTCAAGACCGAATTTACAAAATGGAACTCCACCGACTCAAAACAACAACCCAAATCCGACTGATAACCGCTGGATATGAGCCACATTTAGTCGAAACCCTGGAAAAGGACATTTTGCAGCGCCATCCTGGAATCCAGTGGTCAGATGTGGCTGGCCTGAATGAAGCCAAAGCGATTCTACAAGAGGCTGTTGTCCTTCCAGTTATTATGCCCGATTTCTTTAAGGGCATACGCCGTCCTTGGCGTGGAGTGCTAATGTGCTAATGGTAGGTCCTCCAGGAACTGGTAAAACAAGATGGCAAAGGCCGTGGCTACAGAGTGTGGCACAACCTTTTTTAACGTTTCATCAAGCACCCTGACTTCGAAATATCGTGGGAAGAGCGAAAAACTTGTTCGTTTACTTTTTGAAATGGCTCGTTTTTATGCGCCCAGCATAATTTTTATAGATGAAATTGATGCATTATGCGCTTGTCGTGGAAGCGATTCCGAACATGAAGCCAGTCGAAGATTTAAAGCCGAACTGCTAATTCAGATGGACGGCTTGAATGCAGCTGTTCAGGACGAGAAAAATATCATGGTGCTCGCAGCCACTAACCATCCGTGGGATATTGACGAGGCATTCAGGAGACGATTTGTGAAAAGGATCTACATAGGACTGCCTAATGGTAAGAATTTACGAGGATCTCAGTTAACCTTTAAACTACACACTGGGTGCGAGATACGCCTGACTTTAACCTTAACAGCCTCACAATTTTTCGGGTTGGTCTTACTTTAGGAAATTCTTTTCATTAAAAATGTTTTCCTTAAGTTACAACTTTCAATTATGGACTTACAGTAATCATTCAAAGAGGCTGGGGTGCCAGACACCCCATATGTAGTTTATGTAACTATTATGAAATGTACATTTTAAAGGTTGAGCACACTTTTAAACAAACTTTGTATCGAATTGTGATCAAAAACCCTTCAACAATTAAGAAGGGATGTTAAAAGATTGAAGTCTTTATCTGTCTGTTTGTCTGCGGCAGCTCAAGAAGGGATGAATCTATCTCAAATGACAAAAATACCAATACATAAATATGTAAATTATAATAAATAAAATATGTACTTACTTATTTTATCGTCATAAATATTTCGAATAAATCGCCCCAAAATTGACTGTATGCCAGTTTAAACGTTAAAGTCTGAACTCATTTTTCCCGAAATAATTTTGTTTTAAAAATCAGTGATGATTAAATATATTATTTCTTTATTAGCAAAAATCAATAGAAAGGTAAGAATTAATTCTGTACCTTATCTTAAAAATACGGCTTCATCATTTTCCTGTTTTTCCGTTTAAGGCTTAAACTTTAAGCCAATTCCATTCACTGAAAAATTAATTTTTTTTAAAATCATTAAAAAATTTGATTGATAGATAAACTAATTTGGTTTTTTGAAATTTTGATTTCTGTTAATCAGCTTCCAGCAATATCAGTCACGCAGAGTCCCTTCCTTTATGATAAAAAGAATTTAGCATTTCTTTATTCATTAGTTTATTTCTACCCACATTTCAACTTTGTAATAAGAAGAGTTATATCATGCCGAAATAAAATTAAGATAAATGAAAAACAGAAAAAGGAAATGATCCTTTTTCAAAGTCAAATTAATTGAACTATAAGAGGTAAACAATAATTTATGAGTAAACGTATTTAGATACACTTTTGTTTTTAAGTCGCCATGGCGCGTATCTTACAATCTGAGGCAATTAAACTCAAAAAATGAAAAATCCCCAGAAGTGAATTTTTACGAATCGCTTCATTGAAATTCTAATTATAAAATGTAACTCATACGGATGCAGCCAGCAATTTTAATATTCTGACTACATAAAAATGCGCTGAAACTTTTCTTTAAAATTTTTAGTCAGTAGCCAAATGATTTGGCTGTGCTTGATTTTAAGCGTAAACTTGCAAAGAAAAAAAAACCCTTCGAAAATGCAAACAAAAATTTGAAAAAGCGATTGCTACGAGTAATTTTAATTATTAATTACCTTTTCGTGGCAGTTAAATTAAAACTATGAATTCGAAACGTTAATTTTTTACGGTGAAGAATCAAAGTTTGAACAAAATATCCATATTTCGTATATTATTTGTTTCTATAGTTTATTTTTGTGAAATGAATTTGTCTTACCTTTAATATGAATAGTACTGGTTAAGTGAATATCTTGGCGAAAATTACACGTGAAATTCTGTATGAAAATTCGAGCATGCGGACATTTGTCTTCTATAGCTGTATTTAATGAAAACTGATCACAAATTCGAACATTATTTCTTCCCAGAGGAGACTCGATCGGCTTTATTAAAGCTCTGTTTGAAGGATGTTAACCTGTCTCCATCACTGGACACGAACCTAATCGGGGATCAGCTCAAGGGATACACCGGCTCGGACATCAGCAATGTTTGCAGGGATGCTGCGATGATGGCGATGCGTAGAAAGATATCTGGCCGTTCTCCGTCGGAAATTAAGCAAATCCGTCGTGAGGATGTGGATCTTCCCATCACATTGCAAGACTTCCACGATGCTATGACGCGGACACGAAAATCAGTCGCTGCTCCTGGTATAGCTAAATTTGAGAACTAGATGGATGAGTACGGATCCTGTTAGGCGCATATCTCGGAGGAGGACTTTTAGTTATGTCGACTTTTTAAATTTTGAATAGATCTAGTCCTTGCTGTAGTCTTAATGATTTTCGTACTTGGCACATGTTTAGTATTAACTAAATAACGATTGCAGTAAATTTATATAAAAATAATTGTGGTTTTTGATTATTAATTTAATTTCCCTCCCATATCCAGTAAACAACAGTTTTTGAACGTGATTTATACCCTCATTAATAAAAAAATTAGTTCCCACTCACAATAATTTTGCTTTTATTGCTGTATTTTCCAATAACATCGAATAAAAAACGAAAAATCCAAAAGGAAAGAGAAGAACAACAGTAAATGACATCAATGCAAGTTTAGGCACATTTATCTCAAAGATTAGAAGAGTAAAGGCGACGTTACGTACAAAAAATAAAACAACAATGGTGTAGGTTTGTCACATATTATAGTAACAAACAGTTACAGTAGCAAAAATATAGCGCTCATATTCGAATAGAAATTGTAGGTCTCAAGTGGCGCAGAGATACCCAGCTAAAGGATCTGAATGTAATGCCAGATATGTTCTTTCTGACAGCTGTGAAGTTCGCGCTCGTCAAGTTTGTTCGTTAAGTTCGTCCCGGTGTGTTTCTGCACTCTGAGGGCTGCCAAGTAGGCTTGTTACACAAAAACAAAAGAAAATCATAATATTTGACAGCGACTTCGTGAAGAAATCGAAGCTACGAAATTTCAGGAAAAAGCTCTGTAATTTACTGTGATTGTACAAAAAGTTCAAGTGAAGTGAGCATGTCGCAACAAAAGGATGAAGGTGAGTAATAAAATAAAATAAAATAAAATAAATACAATCGCATGGTGAGGAAGATATAGAAAGTTTGATCTGGTGCTTGAACTAATTCTGAAAGGGGCACCTTTTCCATATGTCCTTGCTCTAAGTATTCTTCTAGGCATTCCTCATATTCGTTTTTAAGTTGGGGGTCTGCCTTCAAGCGCTTTTCTAACTCCTGAAATCTATTCAAAGCAATTTGCCTAGAATCGCCGAATCTTTTTTGACTGTCGGATTGGGGGGTGAAAGGTAAGCGCACGATATATCTACCTTCCGAGTTTCTGCTATGTGTTTCACAGAAAATTTGTTCACAGAGGGCATCTTCTTGTGACATGTTAGTGGGGGATGAAATTTCTTCAATTTCCCAAAAGCGCGTTATAGTATCACATTCCTTTACTTGCGAGCAAAGGCTTAGAGCTTGGCGACTTTGCTGACAAAGGTTTTACGTGTTGACTTCTCCGAAGAGAATCCAGCCGAAACAAGTTTGTTGTGCAGTGGGACTATCCACTCTGCCTGGGATAACTCCTTCTTTAAGAATTTTTGCATAGACTTCAGCGCCTAAAACCAAATCTATTTTTCCTGGGTGATCATAAGACGGATCTGCAAGGGTTAAGCTCTCAAACGTAGTTTGAGAAATGTATAATTTCTTGGTAGGCAGATTATCTGTCAGACAATCAAGCACAGCAGCTTTCAATTTTATTTTCGGTTCATCACGGAAATGAGGTTGAATTGTGAGTTCGCTGAGAGACTGTGCCTTTGCAGTTATAGTATTTCCTATGCCTGCGATTTCAATTGGGGATCGATAGGTTTTAGAGCGAAGGAGTTGCACTGCTCATTTTGTTATAAAAGACGTTTGTTAACCGGGGTCAACTAAGGTCCTGAGGAGAATGAGAGTTCCATCATGAGAAGATGCCTTTATTCTGATAGTAGCCAAAAGTACTAATTTATTTTGACGAGCAAAGCAAGAGGTTATTTTGCTATTGGGAGAGCTAACTTGAGTGGATTTTGCAGGGTCGAGAGAAATTGCTGTAACACTTTCCCCGTCATTCAGGGGGGTACTGTCTGGAACATGTAGCAGGGAGTTGTGTCTCCTGTTACAATATCGACACGTTTGATCGCTGGGACAATTCTTTGCGGTGTGAATTTGAGCGAAGCAATTGGAGCATATAGAATTGGAGGACACAAATTTAGATTTTTCTTTTGGTGACAATTTTATGAATTTGAAGCATTTTCTTAGAGCATGAGGACCTTTGCAGAAAGGACAACTAAAACGGGTAGTATGATAGGAGCGGGTCTTCTTGTCCACCGATCCTGATGAAGTTTTTTGGGAATGTTTTTGTGGACTTAGTGTTTCCAGGGTACGAAAACGGGCTTCTAAAAATTCTTTGACATCATTTAGAGAGGCTAGCGAAGAGGTATTACCTTGTTTTTGCTCCCATAGTTCCCTTGTTTCCGAGGGAAGACGCTCTAATATCAGAAAATTGATAACCGGGTCCCAGTCTTCGACCTTTACTTTCAAGTTTTTTAAAGTGGCCAAACATTCATTTGTCACGTCAAGCATACGTCGAATTTGAAAAGCAGACTCAGCCTGAATGGGGTTTTGAGAAAACAATCTTTTCAATGTATTGTTTACTAGAGCTCTGGTGTTCTGATACCTCTTAACCAAATTGTTCCATACGATCGAATAATTGTCGTTAGTAATGTTCAAATGACGAACTATTGTCGCTGCTTCCCCGGTAAGCGAAACCTTCAAATAATGCATCTTTTGAACGGCTGATAATTTATCGTTCGAATTCACCATTGATTCAAAAACATCATGGAAAGACAACCAGGAATTATAATCTCCCGAGAAGGTGGGAATTATAATTCTAGGTAATTTTATGCCCGTCATTTCAGGATTTTGGGTTGCTTGCGACTCTAAATGTGCCAGTTGATTTGCAGGAGGGGGTGTGGATTCATTTGGCCGAGGCACTGCCACTAAACTGTCCATTAAATCCTTGATAATCCCTTTATATTCAAAGTATAAATCTTTAAACTCATCATACAAATCTTCGGTAAAATAAGAATGCTTTTCCTCTTCGTCCGCACTATGAATTTTGGAGTCATTTTGATAAAGGTACTATTAAGCTCTTCCAGCGAATTTAATCGACCTTGAAGGTAACCCTTGCTTTCAAGCCTTTCCTTTGGCGATTTCTTATAATTCGTTACCCATTTCTTCAATTGTGCATGAACGACCCTTTGCGAAGCCACCAATTGTTCTAGCTATTCTGATTTGTTAGCCATTTTAATTTCAACTAAAATGCGCCCACCTACTAATATTCTAACTCAATGTGCACCAAATGATGCAGGATTAAAATTGCTAATCGGAATTTTTATTACGGGAAGCGTTGCAGCGAGGAAAATACACAATAATTGAAAAATTCGAATTTATCCACTCGGAGGAGGAGGCTCCAAATCGGTTAAGCTTGGGAGACAATAAACCCCACGAAGGCTAGCGATTTATTGTAAGCTGGTACTTGCCATTCAAAATTGTTAATACAATTTTAATGGAAATACTTCTTTCTGGGGGTAATTCTTTTTGATTGAACGAGCAGAGAAATTTCTATTACAAATTTCAAATCATAAAGTGAAATCTTGAAAGTAAATTTTTAATTTCATATAATTTCATCACACAGCCTTTCTCAGTAGGGATCGGAGTCAAACTTCCAACGATAGAGCCAGCGAACGGTAATGACTGTACGGTATTGTAACAACGGTACTGGGATTTCTACTTCTTTCCGATTTATAAAAGATGGGAGGCCAACCCACAGTAGAGCTCACCAAATTTATACAAAGTACAAAGTAAATTGTACCTTTTTTAACTTTATTGAGAAATTATAGCGCCACACGGAATATGAGATCTCACTCAAGAATGATCAACCGATAGAATCCTTTACACCGAAAACCAAAAGAAATTTATTTCTTTATATATTTTATTATTATTTTTATATATAATCCCTGCAATGATCACTGTCTATGAGTACCATGTGTGTACCATCGCGATACCCTAAACTAAGATCGGTTTGCTACCAGTGAGCCCGTTTTAAAGTTTTAAAAGCACCAATATCACGCACTTGAATTAAATATATTGTGTAATTAATGACTCACCTACCTGGGAGGAGCCCTATCCTGACTCGAAGGACCAAATGTTTCAGGAGGAATTAACAGGGGGGCACAATATAAAGAGGAACTCACTTTACACAATATTTATTAATTCGCGTACAATTTTATTAATACTTTGGTCCACCGGGCTTGCTGTTGATCTCGTACCGTGGCTGGATGGTGCTGGGCTTCCTGCGTGGTTGTGCTACTGCTGGGCGTTCAGATCCGAATCTCCGAAATGTCCCCTGGACTCTGCTCTTGCTATCAGTTGCGGTGATAAGTACTCTTATCAGAAAATGAGAAGGAGTGCAGGAGGATCCCATCCCAATAGATCGATATGCCTCGATATTCTCTTGACGAAGAGGATAATTAGAGACTTCATGTGATAACCATCGACGCTCTGTCTCCTCTTTGATGAAGAAGATGATTTGATGCTATGATGAGAGATCACCCACGCTCTTCTGGTCTGGTAGCCGGGTATAGGGTTGCCAATTATTTAATTGCGAGTTTTAAATTCCAACACCATGGTATTACTGAACTTTTTTCAGGACTTGGTTATAATTCTTGACAGGGAATACAACTTCGAGTTAAATTTTCAATTTCGCCATCCATTGCTAGCCATCAAGAACGAGCTAAAATGTTGGTTTTAACAATTCCTACATGTGAAGCATGAAGCTCCCCAAGTATTCGATTTCGTAGTTTCTTGGGTACCTACTATGGTTCTATAACCCTATAGAATGCAATTGAGAGTTCATCTGATTTGTTGCCAAATGGACTAAATTCCTCACCTTTTGAGGATGAGGTTGATGAACTACAACAAATGGGTTTTCCATGCTCTTTTGAAAAATTGCTGCTGCAGTTTTAACATCGAAAGGAAGTCGTTTTACTTTCAATGGACCAATATACTCCAGGTACAAAGAAGTTGAGATCTCTCATCTAGGTAACAGCTGATTATAAGCATTGAACGAATCAAATTTAGTGAATAATTCACCTCCCTCTATATTCTATAAGGACAAGCAAGTGTTTAATCTCAACTGTTACATCACAATATCAAATAGAGTATGAACATATTTTAGTGGTACCAGACCTATTAAACCTAACAGTTTTCATCGCCAATTTCTTGTTCGGCAAATTTCGTAATTGCACTTTTGTTTAATAGGAAACTCCGCCTTTGGGCAGTCGGGCTCCCGGAAAAGACGTTTTAACCCGAACATCCCAACCTCCGCTGAGCTTGAGTTCTCCGATAACATGGAAAATATGCCACAGATAGTCACTCAGGCTCCAAATTCATTCAATTCAAGTGGCACATTGAAATCCAGAAAGTCTTTTATCTCTGAGGATAATACAAATCGACGAAAAAGTAAAAGTCCCATCAGAGTCAAGCGAAAATCACCATGGCTGATTCCGGCGAAGACAACATGCAACAACTCGACAACGCTTGTGAATGAACCAAAGGACGACGATGACCACAAGACCCAGCGCCCTGAGGAACCCTTCGATATAATTAATAACATAATTCAGGTAAGGCAAATCCTGTTTTAAGGTTCTCATTCCTCGATAAATCAGTTTAAGATGAATTTAGTTGCCTGTTTCATAATTGTTAAATATTTTTCAAAAATACTAGGTACTCAATTTTATTTCTTTTTTAAATCTATATATTTTTTTTTTTTTATTAACGCGCATAACTGGATTTTTGTAGGAGCTAAACATCGTTTTAGATTATGTGACCTTGTTATTATTGATTTCGTTCACTCCTTATACAGTCCTTAAAAATGAACAAATTCTCAACGTTTGCCATGTTACGATTCGGTGCTCTGGTCGCTTCTACCCTAAGCTACCAATTTATGATTAGCTGAATAAAAATTGATAATATGACGAATATGATTTTATAATTGGTACATTAAATTTAGCATTACTAAAATTTCGCAACATAATTTCAATTCTTCGCGTAGGCCTCTTTCTCATAAGTTTAGTTGAAAAAAAAAAATTTGTAGAATTGAAAAGGAGAAATAAATGTTCCTTATTATTATCAGAGAACTATTTCCTGAATATTCTTCCCTTGGGTCCGTGTCATATGAGGCAGAATTCCCGCCGCGACGTTGCTATTATTTTCATAAAATGAAAGAAAAAAATCGCGTCTCGAAACATAGTTTTACAATTTCGACAGTCAGTTTCGCGTTTGTTTTAGAGCAGCTTTTTATGGTTCGACCTTTGTAAAACATTGGTAAAGTCGCAGCGGGAACTCTCCCTCATATGAAACGGACCTTAAAAGCCTTGTTATAAAACTAACTTAGGTATTGATTTTGCGTTTTCCAAAATATAATAAAAGGAAGTATTGCATGTTGGAGAAAAAAGTACAGCACAAATCTAACATGATGCTGATTTTTCAATTGGGTTTTATTAAACCGATTTGAATTCCCTGCCAGAATTCACGTGTGGACTTGTCCATTCTATTTTTTCATCTTTTCGTTATCTAGCGCTTAAGGTACTATATTTCTCGTTCCGAGGCCGTTTCTGCCGGGCAGAAAACAGATTTGTTGAAATATACACCGCCATCATCCACGAAGGAGCTGTGAGTAATGTTATGGGTTAGGAGTTTTCTAAAAATTAATCATTTTCTTAATTCTAGACCAGCAGTGAAGCCTGTAAACACTCTTAAAGATAACATTGACCTCATTCCAACGATGCGACCCAATTGGCTTTCGAACCTTATGAGGAGAGAGCATGAGGAGAGTGGACCACTGAGCCGTCAAAGAATTAAGGACCAGGAAAAGAAGTTTGTATCTTTAATTCTACCTTAAAATTTTTAATTTTGTTAATATTTCTCGATATTTCTGTCTTCTAATAAATTTTGAGACTCTATACAAAATTAAAAAAGATGAAAAAGTTATATCACAAGAAGATCGTTATTCTGCATAATGATTAAGATTTTTCTCAGCAAAATTTTATATTTCTCTTTTGGTTTAACATTTAACACTGAGTGTTATTTCTTAACACAGAAAATATAAGTCTTCAAAATTAGTTTTATAATTTAATTTAAAAACAAAATTCATTAATAACACTGGTTTACAAAAATTTTGCCCTAAACAATTGATGTATCGTTTCTATAGGATTTTTTCCTTAGATTACAAATTCATAAACGAAAATGTCCTGTGACATATGACGTCATATTTTAAGAAAAATATGTTTGAAGAGTACAAAATATCGTATTTTGAAAATTTTAAAAATTCATATTAAAATAATGGACTATTATATGTAGGAGCTTGTAATGTAGCTCAAATAAAAGTTTGAATCTTTAGCTTTTATATTAAAATACTTATCTTTAAAATTTTCCGAAATACTCTCTTAATTTAACTTTTCTCTGTCAACCAATTGCTTCATACAGTTGATAGTGAAGGAAAATCACAAGTAGCGCACGCTCATGAAAAACTACTTCCCCGTTTAGTAAAACTTATGGAATTTTTCTATTTCATACCATAAATCTAGATAAGGATTGAGGCTTTCATTTGACCCATGCCATGAGCACTTTTCACGTTGCATTGTAATTTAATTAAATTTTCGAGTATGCTCAAAATACGATTTGTTTTAGTTTTAATCCTATTTTTCTCAAAAACGTGACGTGATGCAAACAAACGAGTTTTACATTAGTGATTAGTTATCATTATATAAATCAAAAAAATTTATCTCGTACAAAAAATCAAAAGAAAAGGCGATTTTTGTAAACCTGTGTAATTATTGTCGTTTTCATTTTCTTCAGTTGACTTTATTCGTTTTCGATTGTAAAAACTTAAATTCCAATAACCACTTTATTTCAAGAATATTTCGTGAATTTTAATATAAAAAAATTTCCGTTTGTTTAGTGTTCAATTATTAGCTCGAGAGACTGAAGAACTGGAGCGTTTTTTCGAGAAGCGGCTCGAAAATTCTATAATCGGATCAAAAATGGAAGAGGACGACGATTCTCAGGTAAACGAGGAGGAGTTTCCAGAAATTGCGGAAGAGGATATAAAAAATGCGATCTGCGGGCCCACTAATGAAGTAAAATCACATCTCTAAGATTTTGTTCCTTTATTAATAAGTGTGTATTTTAAATAGGTATTGATCAGTAAGTTCAACTTACAAATAACCCGTAGCGACATACGCACCCTAGAGGATGACAAAGGGTTAAACGATGAGATTATTAATTTCTATATGAATCTACTGATCAAGCGGGGTGAGGAACGGTGCTCTGATGACTTTCCCAGAGTTTACGCAATGAATACCTTTTTCATTACCCGGCTAATGCAGTCCGGGTACGCCGGAGTGCGACGATGGACGCGAAAGGTAGACCTCTTTTCCTATGATATAATTCTGGTGCCCGTTTACTTTCGAGAAACGCACTCTATGGTCATTATAGACCTCAAGAACAAGTCTATCAAGTACTACGATTTTGAGGGTAGCCATAATACCAAATTTTTGAAAGTTCTCGAAAAATTCATTCAAGACGAATGTATGGACAAAAGAAAGGAAACATTTAATACTTCTGATTTCGTCAAAGAAAGCGTCCGAGATGTTCCTAGAGGAGTGAGTGAGAGTGATAGTGGAGTTTTTAGCTGCATGGCGGCTGAATATATATGTAGGAGGAAACAAATAACATTTTTAAAAGAGCATATGCCTTACTTTAGGAAAAAAATGATATTGGAAATTGTAAAGGGAAAATTGTTGCTCTAAAATTACTCACAGGAGATTAAAATACTTGTATATCAACACGTTTTTGTTTTGAGCGGTTGTACACTTGGCGAAAATTTATCGACCTACTCGTATATGATATCGCACCCAAAATGGGTGCGTCAAGCTGGCACCGCCACCTATAAGAAATGATATGCCAAAATTATGTGCTAATTATGTTCCCAAATAAATATTTTTGTGCTCGGTTATTAACGTGGCAAATGAAAATTGTTAATATGCGGTGCCAGCTATCGGAAAGCTAGCACAGCCCCTATACCCGCGGCGTTACACTTGGCCTTGGAAACAAAATAACAGTATTAAAATTAAGTGCTTTTTATGTGCTTTAAAAGGGCCCAGACAAAGTTTTGATAAACCCATCCAAAAATAAAAATTTCAGCGAAATGGCTTTTTTTTTATACAAATAATTTTGTTCTCGCAATTGAAGAGCACAGAAATTATGTGCTTTTTATATGCTCGCGATTGAGACCAGAAGCGATCTTCGTGCTCCAATCACACCCGATCTAAAGCGTTTTTAGTGTTTTTAAGGGAGGTGCAGCTCGAAATCGCTGTTTTTGTAAACAAATAATTTTGTGCTCGCAATTGAAGAGCAAAGGAATTATGTACTCCTAAAAAAGAGATTCACGAATTTTGTGCTTCTTGTAAAATTGATTCAGGAATTTTGTGCCCTTGCAAAAATCATCTACGAATTATGTGCTCATAAAAAAATAATCCACGATTTTTGTGCTTCTGTATATGATGTTTAAATTGCGTGTTCCTGAGAGGATGAGCCAAGAGTTTTGGAGCCCTAAAAATATTATCTAAGAATATGTTAAAATATTATATAATGACTATTTTCCTCTCAAAAATTAATACAGAAATTCTATGCTAGTAATTAATTTCTTATTCTTATTATTATTAATTTTTTATAGGTGGCGGTGCCAGCTTGACGCACCCATTATTTTAAAATAAAATTATTACTATTTGCGGGGACACTGCTGTGCAGATGCATTACTTTTCTGCACTAGAATTGAAAAGGTGTCCTGCTGCAAAACGCAATTATAGCAAACACGTGTTCTGTCGGTACATGTGGCACATCGGCGGATTAAGTGCTTAAAGTGCACAATAAAAGCTCTCTTCGGGCAGCAAATAAATTATTGCCCCTCGGTGCACAAAGAACCAGAACATTTTGAAATTTGTGTCG
This sequence comes from Machimus atricapillus, assembly GCA_933228815.1. NCBI lineage: Eukaryota > Metazoa > Arthropoda > Insecta > Diptera > Asilidae > Machimus > Machimus atricapillus. The sequence continues at coordinate 15,393,426 of OW121785.1, forward strand.
GTCAGCACCTGAATTATCGCACAGAGGATTAGGGACCAGCTCAGGTACGAAAATGGCTTTTAACGCTTTTGGCTTGTTTCACTTTCGTGGAAGTTGCAGGGCTTTTCCCTGATCAAATATTAAAGCCATTATTACACTCTTCTATAGTATATAGGAAGACTACGGCAACTCCACACTCGGTCTCTGGGCGAATTTATACCGTCCTGCTTTTCTGACACCAAACCATATAAAGAAGAATAAATGGCTTCTACATTTTGGCATTTGCTGAATAGCAAAACCATAATTCGGTATTTCAGTTCATGCTAGAAAAGAGCGGCATAAACGATTTACCAGCACAAATTAACTACATTATATAAGAAATTACATAAGAGTTATAATACGTACCTACATATATTTTAATCTCATTATGCCTGAATGGAATTTGTGGATTTTGGAATCCAAAAACTTCTAGTATATTTTGATCCTTTGTAGATTAAGCTTTCATTCCTAAGAGATAAGAGGTAAATAAACTATTTTATAACCTGAATTTTTTTGCTCACGGGTCTGTAACTAATATCAGCTCCAAATGAAAAAAAAACGACTCAGTTCAAAATCTGATTACCGATTTGTATGGTTTGATATACATACATACATATGTTGGTATACCTTCCTTCTAAATGTCAAAACAATTGTAATTACAATTACAATATCAAACCAATTAGAATTTTTACCTATCTTTTATTCTCCATTATTTCTTTGTTTTCTAATTTTCCAAACAGAAAATTTAATTGTCAGAACTATCAACATTTTAGAGACGAAATATCGCAACAGCGCCCCTGCTATAGAATATTTGGAACTAATCGTCTGGGTTTTTGACTGAAATCCTTGTTAGACACAGGATTATGTTGTTGTTGTTGTGTTTGCATATTAAACATAAACTGTTTATCTAATCAAAAACCCTGGGTAAAAAAATAAAAACCTTGTATTTTCAATTAATAAATCATATAATTCACAAATATATTGCTAAAGTCGTATTTTCATATTTTTTATTCCAACTTGACATGATTTCAAAGTTTTTGAAACTCTTACCACTATTCGATATGTCCATCCATTTGTAATTTATTAAAATTATCCGTCGAATTAATTTCCATCACAATGCGTTTAATGATATATGACAAGAGCAGCAACTGCACTATAAAATACGATGATGTAGTGGTAATGTAATGCGCCACAGTACAAAAGCGTCCTCTGAAAGTACCCTTTCGATCGGTTTTAACTACAAACACATCTCACGCATCCTTTTCCTTAAAATATATGTATCTACATATAACTTGATAAATAAGTGAAACTTTCTACCATCTAACGAATCTACCTTCATTGCAGCCAAACTGTGTTCAAGGAAATTTTCCGACGTATACTCATTAAAACTTTTCAAATCAAAATTTTCCTCTTATCCTAATTACCCCAGGTACGTTTACACCTGGTGACTGCATAAATTATTAAAATCGCAGCATTTATTGGTCGTTATAGTGCTAGTCGTGGACGACAGCGAAAACAACGAGCTCGACAGGGGACACCGACGCAACGCGGTAGCCTGGCGACATTGTGCAAAAACAAAAAAATAAATAAATAAATATGTATATGTATATGTTAAAAAAATATTTCTTCTAAACACTCGCAGCCAAATTTGCCACAAAATTTATTCATGAGAATAAAGTGCTGGGAGGTATTGTCGGGATATCGCAATAAATATTTTCACAGAAGGAAAATACGAGCACATTGCAGCTCCGTGTGGGATCTGCCGTCAGGCGCCCCGTCGAAGAGAAGGGATGGGGGGTATTTTGAGCGGTTTCCAATATTCTGGTGCTAGCTGCTTTAGCTAAATATTTCAAAAGTTATGTCAATAATAATACATAAAATTAATAAATTGGTGCGGTATACCAAACTAACTTTCTCGCTATTGATGCTTAATTCCGACTTTTCCACGTGAGCAGCAAGCAAACCGACAAATTTTCATTTTAGGGGATTTGGGTTATTCAATTTTAAACAAAATTAAATTTATTAATTTAAGGAAAGCTTAGGTTTCTTGAAAACTATTAAAATAGGGATATGATAAAATTGTTTCGACTATTCGGTGGATTTGGTAACCAATTACTTATAAAATGAACTATGTACATGTAAACTTATTGTGTTTTTCAAACAAAACAAAAATACTCTTATAATGATAAACACTTTATTTCTCGTAAAGTAAAAACGTAAAAATCAATGGGTTTACAAATCGGGATAGGTTTTAGTGTTCCGTATGTCATTAGTAATAAAAATCGGAACTTTTACATAGGATTATTTTGTTGTCTGCCTGTCTGTCTATTCTTGTTTTCCTTTTTCCCATCATCATCATTGCTCGAATACGAAGGGTATTCTAAGAAATTTTAAGATCTGTCCACTCTGGCGGTATACGACTTCTACAAAAGCAAATAAAATAAAATCTTAAAACTTTCCTACTTTTTCATTATACTATTAGGTGTCGTTATTTTTATAATTTTGTAATTCGATTTCATTCTAAACGTTCCACTCACTAATTGATCATCAAAACATCCAGGTTATCTACAATTTTGAAATTTCGCACGAAGATCTTTTTTCACATGTGAAGGACTAAATCCGGTAATCATTAATTTCTATATAATTCCGTGGAATTGTTTTATTTAAGTACTTAAAATGATCGATATAACGCTTTTTAACAAGAATTTTATAATTTTGGTTTCACTAATCTATCTTAGGTATACCTACTTACTATGGTTTTTCGGATAAATACCTACATACAAAATGTAATGTATGTATGTACCAAAAATGTGTAGTTAGATAAAAATAATAAAATTGAATAAAAATGTAGGTTGTAAAGGTGTGGAGAACCGACATACATATAATGATTAATACAAATGTGCGATAAATGCCATTAAATCCAATGGCATGGAAGGTTCATGACCCACAATCTTGAATTTCCCTGAAAGAACGATATGTTTCCCTTCATATTAAGTCAGATCCGGGAAAGCACCTTCCGTGTTCGGTAACATGAAGGCTTATGAGCGTTTATGCGACCCCACTTTAGCATGAAATTTGGCAAAACCATAGAGGGCGACTGGGAAAAAAAAAATTCAAAGTGAATGAAATAAGCGTTACAGTGTCTCTCAAGGGCAGGTTGAGTCTTCTTACGAGCTCAAGATTATCTCGAAGGAGCCCGAATACGAGAATACATGTCAAAGGTTTCGTGTGGCATCTTTATTACGATGAAATTTCCTCTTTTCGCCTTATTAGTATGAAAATGCGTGAAAAAAGGGCAAAACAAATCCTGAGCCCCAGATACCACCACCTGTCTCGGGTCGCATTACGTATTCAGCTGCCTCGCCGAAAGAGCGCCATTATGCTCCCGAATAAACATAGCCATATTCGGGGATATTATAGACGCCCGGGAACATAAAACGGATGGGTGGACGGGAGCGGGGGCGGAAGGGCGGAGGCCAAAAACAGGCATTTTGCTTGCTGGTCAGACTCGGTGCTCTGTTAACATGGGCCCCATACATATTCATACCGAGTCGCCTCGAATGTTTTATCAAAGGAGCACATCAGACACAGGCCGATGGTCACAACTCAAATTAAAGTCAATAAAACTGTCGCTGGATCCGGGCAATCTGAGATCATCCGTGAGTGATGGGCCCCCGGTCGATGCGTTTACGGAATCAATTCAAAGTAGGCTGACTGGCACCAGGCCTCAATCAATTTTCTTCGATCTCACCCGAAAGCAAACATTCCCGTTCCCCGCTTCCCTTCGACTCCCACTCCAATTCCCTTATACTCAGATAAGGGTCGAGACCCTTACCGACGGTGCGTCAGTCACAAAAAGACAATTCATCACGGGATTACACCCACCTCAGGGTTTCAAGGACGCGACTTCTGGCGCAATAGTCCTGAATGGCCGAGATGGCGGCCATAGAAAGCGCTGGATGCTGCGGGGGTAGTGCACCACATTCAAGTAGATCGAGCTCTTCTTAGCCCCCAAGGGAAGCACCATCCCCTTCCTTGCAGGAGCATTGCCCGCCCCCTTTGTTTGCTCTATCAATCACGTGATGTATACAAAGTCATAAAGCAATGGATCCGCAATCGGATATATGCTCCTATAGAATCTATAGGGGGAAACAACAAAATTTGCGGATTGGAACCGGATAGGGAACGAGCATTGGATTATCATAGTAAACTTTTTGGGGAGCCTCCAATAAGCCTGGCGACATGACAAGGGGCCATTGTTGCTATACTTCGCATAATCGAAGATTCCCATCGCTTTGATGTCACTCTAATGTCTTCCGGAGCTTTGCCAGGCACTCTGGCTGGCGTATTCCGATTGCGCTGAGTTGTCAAAGCATCCAGGATTCCCCGGATTCTGGGCATGTTTTTAGTGGGAATCGGTTCTCCGACAGGATTTACATGCATGTCATCGTTCCTCGGATCCTTTGCTAGAAACATTGAAACAAAGCGCATTTCGTGAATGGAATACTCAGGTTACTTCTTCTTTGAGCAATTGTTGCAATATTGTTCAATTGACTACACTTCTCTGCCAGATGAAGCAGCTGTAGTTATTTTGTTTTTAACGCAACGAGTATCAAAAGATCAAAAAGCATTTTGAAAATTAGTTTTAGGTGTAAATTCAGGCAAAAAAGAAGAAAAAGATGAATTTCACTGATCAAACAAAAGAGTTTATCTGCGGGGTAACTTTTCAAGTTACTGAAACAATTTTTCGTAAGTATTGAAACAACTAGTTATAATAAGTCAATATTTAAGCTTTTTTAGGAAGTTAGCCACATCTCTGTTATTAGATTAATTTATTTTATTATTAAAAAATGTTCCAGTTAAATTAAGGGTGCGGTTCTCTTCTAAATTTTTTTTTGGTTATCTTGCCCACCAAATAAGAGGTATGCGTCTAAAACTACATGAAAATAAAAATCAATTCTAAATGCACATTGGGAAAAGGCAAACAAAGATTTATTGTATATATTCACATGTGTAAATAACAATATTTCTATAATTTAACAAGATTTAAATTCAAATCACACTCAACAACGGCTTGATAAAGTTTTCAATTTCAGGTTATAAATATTTTTTAGTAGTCACGTTTATTATTCAAAATTTCGGTTTTTTGTTGGATATAGTACAGTTTAAAACAATTTAAATTCATATTTAAATTAAAAAGGAATAAAGAAACTAAGCAATCAACAACAGTCACTTAATTAATTTGGAAGGCACATTTTTTTTGTGTTCAAGTTTCGCTTGCCGTCCATAAGCATACCAAAAAAAAAAAATTGCAATTCCCAATGCAATACAGTAATGTCTCGCTAATCCGAATTAATTATTGCAAGGGGTTAACCGGATTAGCGAATCATTCGGATTAAGGTATACGTACTACATTTTAATTACATTTGAAAAAATACGCTTCGTTGAATAAAATAAAGTATATTTCTTTTTAATATTTGTTTCTGATTATTGGTATATAAAGTAAATAAAAAAAATTCGTAAATCCCCATATAAAAATGTTGTATCATTTTAGTAACTTGTTCGCAGTCGATGCAAATTCGGATTGCAGAGTACAAAATTTTCAACGATTCGGATTGTAGAAGACAGTGGAATAGAATAGGTCATTCGGATTAGCGCGGTATTCGGATTAAAGGTGATTCGGATTAGCGAGACATTACTGTATTATGTTTTTAATCTTTGATATTTTTAATTTTTGTCAAAACTATTTTAGCGATATCCTTTTTAAATAAGTTATCAAATATAAAAAGGTGATTATTTTTGTCCTACACATTACATACATACATGACATGCATATATTGAAATTAAAATCAAATATATCGAAATTCATCTCAGCTTTCACTGAAATATTCTATAAGCGTAAAATTATCATTTCTAAAAATATTCATTCGATTCCAACAAATATCATATTTTTTCCATCACATTCGTAACTTTTCCTGATAAACAGGAAATATCTTCTCACCAAATAGAATTACACAAATTGGAAAAGAAGTAGCAAAGGCTTTACGTGCCCCCGTGCCCCCATCGGACGTGCTCCAGTGCACACTCGTAGAGAAAGCGCATAAACGAACTGTCGTTAAAAGTAACGTGTGCTTTTCGATAGTAGCCACTCACTTTCGGAGCCATCCCCGGATAAGGTACACAACCTTTCGCTTAATTCAGAAAGGTACCTCTGTTGATCCTTCGGCTTCGGCAGGCGCAATATCGAAAAGGAAAATAGTGAAATTGGAGAAAAATTAAATTCCTTTCTTCGGTGAAAACTCAGGAAGTCGATTGCAGTTGAACAAGTTTGCCCCAACTGCAATCGGATCGGAAAGGAAAACTTTTTGAATTTTCACATTTTTCCATAGATGTAAATGTGCGCGATGCAGTGGTGCATAAGGGCGCTTTCACCTTCTCGAAGAACCCCATTCATTAGGCGGTTGCCGTTGCACTCCGGACGTAAAAGGGGTAACTTATGCGCTACTTCTATCACTTTTTGTTTGCCATTCGACTGGCTTTTTTGCGCGTCCGCCAGAGGGCTTCGGTTGAGACAACATAATCGGAGTTTTGCTCGACTTCTACGTTGTATTTTATATAGGTACTTTCTCTCGTTGGTGAAATGTCGGGCTCGTAACTCTTGGTTGCGACTATTGTCGGAAGGTATTTCTGAGGAGGAGTTCGAGTTTCTATGGAAATGGCACCCTCTTGGTGCGGTTTAGCAGGACCTCGAATAGCCTCAACCGCAAAGCCTATGTGACCGCAACAAGCCAATTTATAAGTTCATAATTTGCCCATTTATACGGTTGAGTGGTCCGTGCCAAATCCATTACCACATTTCAAATAGAGTTCCTATAGACAGAGGGAATTTGCTTCTATCGGTCTGGCCGATTCGATCTATGCCCAGATTTCTGGTAGACATCTTTTTGGCCAGTTTAGTAATTATTCGCAAAGCGGATTTCCCCTATCTATCGATAAGCCCCCCCCCTAGCACCCTTTTGCCCAATGACATTGAGTGGATCGACCACCCACATGGCAGCCGGCAACATTTACTACTTTCGCAACAAATCCCAAATTGGCTCGATGTGGTTTCTGATTTTGGATAATTTCTGTGGATTTGAGAGACCAGTTCTGGCCTAGATGGATGCTGGTCTAGAGTCTAGGTAGCTTAACGCCGGGTCACAGGCTTTTACATACAAATCGTGTGATTTGCGGTGCCCATTGTATCCTCTGTTATTGGGTGAGCCCGGTTCCATTTGGGGTTTTGAATATTTATGAGTATCCCCCCCCTGCATTACAATCATTAGACTCAGTATTTTGTTTGGTGCCAAGCAGCCCATCAAATATTAACATTTTCCTAAATATTCGGGACGGGCATAGGTTATTTTATAGATATTAGGGGTTGGATTGCGGCTCCCCGCGTCCGTTCACCGCTACTCAATAAAATGAATGAATTAATAATATAGGCCCCACCTATGCAGCCCCGGTGGGCATTCGAATGATGCAGAAGGGCTTAAAACTGATTCCGATTCGATCCATTAGGCCATTTGGCAGATGCACAATCGTTGGTGTCGGCCACGTGCTATTTTGGACTGGACGCCTGTGATTAAAACCTTTTCGGCTTTATTAGGTGTTTATTGCGAACAAATTGCATGGTAAATTATTATTGGGCCGGGATTTGTGTGATCAAGGGACCCTGCGAAAGTAAAATCGTCAACATCGTCGTGCTAAGCCAATTACGTTGATAGGGAGAGTTTATTGTTTATTTACAATAGCACGGCTTCGATTGGATAATCCTTCAAAAGAAGAGAATCGAAAAATATTGGCCTAATTGTTAAAGAGTGCAGAAAATCGTGATAATACCATTTTAATTGATATTAATCACACTTTAAAAAGTTATTTACATATTTGCATATTCTTTCAACCTGGATATTGATAGGAAAACTTTAAAGATTTCACTTAGCCAATTAACGTTAGAATTGTAATACAAAATTCATTTTTTAGCGTTCTGAACAAAAACAAAGAGTCCTTATACGTTTTGTCATTAACATCTGTCCGTCCGTACGTCGCAGTCATTTTATTCAGAGAATATTAAGACTATTGTGCTAAAGTTTTGTATACACATGTATTAACAATTTGGGGAAAAAAAAAGAAATTTCAGAACTATGTTTAATTTTTTAAATGACACCAAGGTGCCAATTTCGATTAGGCGAAACAGGTTAATTTTACTATCACTTAGAGAAAAGTGACATGGTATAAAATTATATCAAATCAACGTAAATAAAAACATTCCATATGGCATGGTAAAATCATATCAAAGCATATAATGTGAATTAAAACTTTTTATTTTTTACAATGCAAATGGTAATTTGAAGATTTTAATTTTAAAATATTATGATATTTTCAATTGAAAGGCTCAAATTTATAGTTTTACAAGTTTCATTGTACATATATTTAAAATGGATAAATTATTTCTCTGTTCAGATCTATGGAATTAAAATGTTCTACGTATATTTATGTAAAATATCAGATATAAAATCATGGAGTGGTGGCATACACAAATTTACATTGAGGTAAGACAGAGGTTTAATCATTTTTTTGTCAAACGTTTAATGTGACCGAAATGAGACATATATATTTTTTATTCATAAATGAGAAAATTCTTTCTATTTATAAAAATTTATAGAAACAATTTTTATTTTAAAATTATTTTCACGATTAACAGAAAATTTCCATGGCTTTTGAGTTCTGAGGCTTGAAAATCAATTCATATGCAAGTCAGTGATTTAAATTTTAACCTTCTTCTTATATCACAAATATACAGATTTTTACTTCAAAATTAAAATTGTGGTGCAATTAATAAAATTTTGTGATCCGTACTAACGATTATGTAAGTGTTCCCGAAGAAATAATTTGTGATAGCTTTTGTATATAAAATTTTACACTAACTATACATCTACAACAAACAATTTAAAATCATTTATACAGAATTAATAATGAATTTCCTTTCAGTGTATAAATCATATATTTTAGAAAGGAAAACTTTCAAAGATTCAGAAAAATTACTCTGGAATCTTCTTGTAGTGTCTAAACTTGTGTTACCACATAATATTAAGGCTACTTGAAATTCAAGTATTAAAGCAACATTCTCGTTTTCTATGATAAGACCAGGACCACCTTTGTTCCGATAGTAAAAAGTTAATAGTACTGCTTTTAGCTCTACTTATTGGAAACAATGTTCGCTAAAGTGATTGATGCTAACGAGAAAAGTCTGAGGGCGGATTAAGAAATGTCTGTGGTAAATTTTAGCACTTTCTTTCTGCAGCGGTGGCGTGAAATTGCGCTTTCGCCCAAACCCTTATTATGCAGCGTAACTGCAATAACCACAAAGGATCAAGTTACAAAGTTCACTTAGCGTAAATTTCCACCCCCGCACTCTGTTCCAGGAAACTTGATGGCAAATTGCTTCGACCCGGACCCGAACTGAAGGCCGGGTATCAGCATTAACTCGAATATGTTAAAACAGAGTGATGGGGGTCTGGAACGGGTGCGGGGGATCAGTTGGCTCACCTAAATTCAGTTTAATTAGTACCATGTGGTCTCTGGTAATTTTGAGCGAAGATATATTTCTAAAATTTAGGTGGAGTGTTGAACTGTGGTTGAACTCCATGCAAAGATTTCAATTATTGTTTGAATCCTCACAGTGGCGGCGACAGATTCTTCCAATTTTACACAATCACTCGGATAACTTTGTCTGGAAAAATCAAGTGCAAAATGGAACTAGTGCCACTCACTAAGCAGCTATAGTTAGATAGTGACGCCAATTCCCTAGGGAAGAGTTGTTTTTCTTCTTTCTTTTACTTTACTGTCTCTATTTTGTGGAAATCCCTTCTTGGAAGAGCTTTAATACCCTTCCGAGGATTTCTGGAGCAAAACACTAAAAGTGCACGGTGACGATACTAAAATGATACAAAATTGGGGGAAGTTTTCTCGAGAGGGTGCACAGAGATCTTAGAGAAATAAGGCCCTTTTCACTTGTTGATTTAATTTAATCTGCGGCTTTGTTTCGTTTGCTTAAGGTATTTGCTGAAGGTTAAAGTTACTTGCCCCAAAGCTTTTTGTAGCACTACTACCTAGAGACTTCGTCAGCTCGAATAAAACGCGTCTTATTGAAATTTTCCAAGGTGGTAATTACTGGTACGTGACCTGATTATCCTCTGCAAAATTTGTTCCAGTAAAATAAACAATTTTACCAGGGTAAATTTGCAGAAAAAGGGGCCCTTGGTATAACTTTTGAATATTTAAAATGAAAGTTTGTTGTAAGAAATTTTTGGTTCTCCTAGAATACAACCTGCCGAAAATTTCAACATCGTGAAACTAATTAGTGCGCATGAAATATGAGACGATTTAATTATAGAGTTGTTAATTAGAATGCGTTGAAATTAAATAAATTAAGTTTCCTAAATAAAAATTTTTTGGGTGTATATCTTTAAAAATTACGACCAACAATTTTTACAAGTAAGGTAAATACATATTTCTGTTGCCGAGTAAGTGGCAGATTATTTCTGTAGGATTTTTTCTTAAATCACAAATTCGGAAATAAAAATTTTTCCGTGGCAATTTCTTGTTAAACATCTCCATTCGCCATTTATGGTATGAAATACATAATCGTTTTATGAAAGTAAGTCAATTTTATGGAATATTTCGTAAAACTGCAAGTGTAAAGAATGGCGAACTGTGAAGTACGTGTATGTAATTAATTGGTAATAAGAGCCAGTAATGTTATCTATACTAATCCCAAAATCCATTACATCATGTCTACTATAATAAATTACATAATAGAGCTAATACCCCCAACTAGATCAAAAACCTGAATCACAGCCTCAAAGCCAGGCAGTTTCTATTTCATGAAAATATATCCAAAACCAGCTCATGTTCCGCTAAAGAACAATATTAGCCTAATTTAGGGCTGAAATTTAAGTTCGCATTAATCAATTTTCCCAACTTGGCACTGTTGCAGCCGGCAGTCCGCTCTCGCATATTGCAATATGTATTCCTGAATTTTCTAGGGGCAGGGAAAAGCCGGACCATGCAGCATCCATTCAGCTGCAGTGGTCGGGACCCGGGCCTTGTTTCGAGTCACCCTGCACTACGCTTCCCTGTCAATCATCCTGCGGTAGCTTAACCAAATGAAATACAGGATTCCGGGAAGCCACAACATAGCGTTCGACGTGGATCATCCGCGGAAAAGCATTGTTCTAGTGGGTAAGAGTGGGAAATCCGCCGGGCTTCGGCTGACAGGGCCCCATGAATATGAACTTAATGGGTGACGGTTCTGACCGGGTCGACAAACCCCCCGCAGCCCCAATAAACCAGTCCGGGTCCCGTCCAAACGTGGCTGGACTAATAATAAAAGTCCAGAACAGACATCAGATATCCCTGGCCGACGAGCAAACTCAGGGTGCAGCCCGGGGCCAGCCAATGCAAATAAATCTCCCACTTTGGTAGAGATTTTCTAGAATTGCGTCTTGTGACCTTTACATATCCGAGGGCCAGCGCTTCTTTAGTTTAGCCACTGACACTGGGGGTCTGGATAAAATCACTGAGACCGATGTTTGAAGGCTCTGGATTCTGGGGCCTGGCCTGGACCTCATCTTGTTTCATTGCGGAATCTTTCTCTACTACCATAGCTCTTGCAGCTGAAATGCAATTAAGATAAAATCTGTGTGCGGCCGCTGTGTTCCTACAACGTTCTCTAGCCGTCTCACTCTGAGTCCCCAGCTTCGGGGTAAACAGTGCTATTTATTGCCATCTCCCCGCAACATAGCTATGCAATGTTTATGCTCTCCCCCGCCCTTCCCCGCCATGCGAAAAGTTGTAAAAGTCAGTCCGCGAACAGCGGAAGAAGATTCTTTTATGAATTTCAAGTTCCGGTCTTAAGGAAACTGTTAAGATCTCTTTGCTTGCAATTGAGGAGCCGAGTTGGCTCAAGCCGCGGAAGTGCAGTAAAATATTAATAATTTTTCAAGGAATTCGTCTTACAGGAGAAAAAAAAACAATTTAGTAAGTCATATTCAGATTCAAGACTCATTTTTATGGAAATTTCTTGACGAACGAGCCAAGTTCAGAGAATTAGCTGCGCTTTTCTGGATATTATTAAGAAAATTATGCATATAAACGAAACAGCAGAAATCCAAAATATTCTATGCAGACGTTTAGAATTTCATCGAATTTCTCATTGAGAGGCATATTCAAGGAGCTGTAATGAAAAATTTCATATTGCCTTTATTCCTTTTAATATTTCGTTTAGGGTATGCACACAATAGAATAAGGCAAAGGTTTGATACTTCATTTTGAGATATATATGTACAATAAACATATTCATACCTATGTATGTATGTACGTTTCCCAGCAATAAACGAAAACAATTCCAAACAAAAATCGTTCTTAAAAAATAATGATAAATTTCATTTTTTATTCCTATTCAACCTAAAGTAAATATAAATTATACAATTTAGTGCTAGAATTAAAAATTCTTTGAACTAGTACATTGTTGCTAGACTTGCATAAGCAAATACATATTTAAAAAATTTATCGCATAAGTTAGGTATGAGATCTTCTCACGAATTTTAATGAATCTTTGTATATTCATTTAAGACCAAAAGTGATGAATAATGTGTCCGCGATTCGCAACGAAACTTTGTGGAAATATGCAAAAAATTGTGACAGCAAATTTCAATTTGCGAAATTGCAAAGTTTTAAATACTTCGGGAAGTATAAAAGACTGACAAGTTATTTTGTAGATATTTATCACTTTTGACTCCAAATGAACACTCCTATAAAGTTTTGTAAATATCCCAGAATCTGTTCCACTACATTGATTTTGTAGAAAATATTTTCTTAACAATTAAATGATAAAAGTACATAAGGCTATTCGGCGTCAATTCAAGTTCTATTATTATCTTATATAAGTATGTAATTCTTGATTTAGCACGTGTTCGGACCAAGAACATTCTCAGAAAAATTTGTCCCTAATGCGTTTTTCAAAAAAATCTTAAACATACTTTTATTGGTAATTTTGCAACACGGTATAACAATCCCATAATAAGGTCTTACTTTATGTCGATACATGCAAACATGGGTGTAGAAAATAATTTAGGAAGAGATTTAATGCTACAATTATTAAATGGAATGCATATTTTCCCTAACAAATTTCTTTTAATTTAATCCTATTGTGTATAAAGATGATTAGATCAAAAATAACTTTCTCAAAATATAAATTATACATCTATCAACTAATAATCATCATTCTTGTCGTATTTGCTTGAAGACATGTAATAAACCAATAATTTAGTGCATTAACTTGAAATGCGCTCCTCCTACATGCAAGACTCAAATTCTTCGCAAATTTAGTTATTCGGGAGGCAAATGAAGTTTGCAAATTTTGCAAAGTGCTCATGGCAGTTTATTGGAAGGAAAGACGAGAGGCTTCGTAGTTCACACGTAAAATGTTCTTTAGATGATATATGTAAGTCTTGAGTAACACGTCATGTTTGCGCTTAACTTTCAAGTAAACATGCTGAAATTTCCACATGAAGTTTTATTGGCACTTTCTATGCCACACGACCGTGAGTGACAACATGAAGCACTGCGAGTGATTTTCGGATTTGATGTGATTGGTTTGGTTGTCTTTTAAATTTATATTTGTTTTAAAATTGCATAATTCGTGAAGTTAAAAAATCGACTCCATTACTATTGATTCTACAAAAAGTTACCTATAATTATTTAATTATTTCGTTTATACGGTACAAACATAATTTATTACCCGACACTAACGACGTAATCTGGATCCATGTCTCATATAATGTATTCTATTCTAATTCGCTTATTTATTTATGATTAGCAAAGTATATACAAAATAACTTCTGAACTTTAATTCCTTACTATTTCGGCTTTTATTATGTTAATTATTTAATGTTTAGGTACATCCTAATTCAAATTTAACTTTAAATTATTATTTGATTATAATTTTATTTATTTATTTATTATTTTATTTCTATATTTAGTTTTAATTTTAATTGACTACCTATCGTAATTCTACAGTCAATTTCAAATGAAGTACATATTTACTTTTAGCGTTCAAAATTGAAATTTAGTTGTAGTTGTAGTAATCTACTTTTGTTTAATTTCTATTGTAGCTTGTAACTTTATATTTTATGTGTGGGTTACTGAGTTGAGGGAGGATGGCTGATAATGTGTTGGGAAAAGTGGGGTGGGGTTCGCTTTCCTCCAAGGTGAGCCTAATGCTTAGGGTTTGACGGCAGTGAAATCATCCAGATAAAAATTAGTTTTGCTCTGGAATAATTTTAGCTGCGTGTTTTTGATGATCTAATCTGGAACCCGAATTTCGAATTGAATTGAATTTTTTAGATTGTAACCTATTACAAAAGTTTTTAGATTTTGGAACGAGTCCATAAAATTGCTATGATTTTTTTAGAAATTTTAAGTCGTGAACTGAAAAATTTATTGAATCTAGTTTTTGACGCAAACTAAGTATAAGGTCAATATAATTTGATGCTCTTTTCACAAAACTTAAAAGTTTTCGTAGGAGTAACTATTTGCAGATTTCAATTCAATACAAAATTTGCTGCGCTTTTGTTGTAATAAAATAAGAGATTTTTGTTGTACCTCCAATAAAATTTTATTTTAACTTTTCGAGGAATTATTATTCTGATCAATTTTTTTTATTTTAAAGTCTTTAATCTTTTGTCGCAAACAGATAAAGCCCGATATAAAAACAATTCTCGTTTTTTATTTCGAATAATTACTTTATCTTCTATCGATTTAAAGAAAAAGTAACTTTTCCAAGAAAGTCAAAAAATTTTTGTTGAAATAAAATTCTGAATCTTAATCGGCTTCACTTGGCGAATAATTAATTGTCGAGATCAGCGTAAGCCGCTCAGGAACGACGAGCGACGACAATCAAAATGTTTTGGAACAGAGGCGTCCTTGGTTTTGTCCTGGGATCCGTCCGGGAGATGTTTGCGAATTAAAATTAATTTCGCCAGCTTTCCCAGCGAAGTCAACTGACAAGTCTAAAGTACGCCGAGGCGGGAGAGGGCTGCGAATTTGTGTGAATATCATAAAATCTAGTTAAACTTGCACGAGAAGTTTTCCAACCTGCTGCAGAAAATATGCATCTGATACCCACAGAGCATATGCATCCAGGGGGAGGGGAGGGGGAGGGTAAACAGCTTCGCTAGTGAGCAATTTGTGTGTTTGCTAAAGTCCGCATTAAGACTGAGGAGGAGCGAATGGATTTTTCCCATTTTCGCAAGCACTTTTCCAGCTAGTTCGGATCATACAGCGATTTCTCAATCATTTTGAGAAATGTCACATCTGCGGAGAAATAGAAAATTCGAGGGAAAAACGTTCGCTATGGTTGGGGGTTGGTCGGATTACTGTTTTTATTCGGTTCTACAAACAGAAAGTGAACAAACGTGTTTCTCCCGGCATCCCCGAACGTGTCCCCACATAAATTTCGGGCAGAGCGTGACGATGGTGGGCGCGCGAATGTGAGGGTGGAAACCTGCAACCAGGAAGACGACGAAAATTCTCGGTGCATCCCTGAAGGTAATACTGCCTCTAACGACTTCATTTCTCTCGGAAGATTGCTCCTGAATCCGGTTTCGTACATCACCATGAATGCGCCCTGTATGTTAAACTTTTGCGGATGACTGTACGACTTCACCGGGATTTTTGCAATATTCCCTCGATTTTTCACCATTCTCAAATTTTGTGAGTTTAAGGTAATTTTGTCATATAAATAACACACACTGGCGACTCAAATATCTTCCATGAGATGTTGATGCACTAGAAAATTTCTGGGGATGAAGCTAAAGCTTAAGTGCCTAGATATACCATCTTATATTTTCCTCAATAAATCTTGCGCATTGTGAGAATTTTTGTATATTTTATATTTCGAAAAATATGAAACATCTCATTTTAGTCAAAAGTGTTATGGGTGGTTCTCCTCACGAGGACATTTTCCACGGCTCACTTTATTTTTTATATCTTTTATAAGCATTTTGTATTACGATATACGATCAAACTTAAAATAATTTATAATCACAATTAATAATAATTAATAAAATTTATAGTATGAATTCAGTGTGTAAGTATCTCTAATTTTACCATAAATGTTAATTTTAGTTAAAATATACTTCATTAATTTTTGTCTCTCTGATGGGTGTATTCAAAAACGGTAAAAGTAGGTATTTTGAATTGTGGTCTCAGTTTCTTGCAAACTTAATTTAATTTTCCAATTGTCGTAATTTGAGCCGAGGTCTTCAAATAAATGTTATTCGATAGTAAGAGTTTAAAGCTTAATCAAGTTAAACTGCAATACCTACGTCTTGAAAGAAACTGGAATAACATCGGTTTAAAGATTTATCGGTGTTCTTCTTATTTCACTAAAATACTAAATAAATATTTTGATATTTTATTTGTAAAATATTTGATTTAAATAAACAGCAGTTTATAATATTCTTGACTTGACTTCAAGATACTTCTTTGACCTTAATGCCACACAAATGTAATGCCGGATATAATCTCTCAATATGTAGGTACATCCCATTGTGCAAATCTTCAGATAAAATACCATTGTTTTATGTAATTTTAATTGTTTTTAACAATTCTTTAGAACCTTTTATATTTTTACAAACCCATTAAAAAGTTTTAGGAGCTTGGGGATTAAGTATAGGTATGAGTTGAAGAGCTTTTTCCTATACGCAGTAGTTTAAATTTACTATCGTTTTACTCTAATTACACGTTTTTGTATAATATTCCACACATTATGCAAAAACGTGTAATTCAACATCACTTCAAACAAACTCGGGTTAAAAACGTGTTCAAGTATCTACCCCTCAATCGAACTAAAAAAACTCGTAATATTTCGCTGAAAAATAACTCACTGAAGAATTAATTGATTCATCATTGCTAACCATTTTGAAATCGTGCAAGCCGATACAAGAAAACGAGCAATTCGAAGTTAATTGAATTGAAGTAAAAACCATCCGGTACGAACAGGAAACCTCCCCCATCCTCCAATTTCCTCTATCCTGTATTATATCCTCTCGGAGGTTTTTGTGCTCCATCACGAAGCGAACAATCAAATAAAATATTTTTCGAGCGATTTTTAAAATCGAAAATCAATTTCAGTAAATATCACACCAGGGGTGGGCAGAAATATCAAAAATCCCCTCACTCTCGTGAAAGCCACTGGAAATGGTTCTACGATACAAATTTCTCACATTCCTGCCGAACTTTCGAAGGATGTTCACGCTCGAGAAGTTAATCAAATTGCGGCCAATAATCTTCCGATAAGTCCCTGGAGGAATCCCCCTTTTGTATTTTGAGTTCAATGCCAGAAACTGAAAGTTATGCAGAAATTGCTTACGAAATGTGGAATTATTGCGCCATCCTTCGGGCATAGGGTTTAGGGTAATCAAACGGGGGACAAAAGGAAAATTTTAGGCCTATTGCGAACTCCCAACTGGGCCAGGAAACTGAAGACCGGTTGTTTGGATTAAGATTGTAGGCTATAAAATCTAGACAACTTCAATATTCAACTATCGATTTACGACCAAATTTGCTAAAAGCCCTGAGAAAAAATTGCTCTTTTTGTGTAATTTTTGTATAAGATGCACCATTCTGCAGACGTTAGCATATGTCTAGAATTCTATGATATTATCCGAACATGTAATTTAGAAAAAACTTTACTTTTCTATTCGTAACATACATATGCTGAAACATTATTTAGAAGAATTAATTTAAATGTATTTTTTTTGTTAAGAATACCAAATTTCAAACTTGAAATACATTTTGTGTTTTATGTTATATTTTATACAGGCATGATTGATATCATAGAAATACTCATTAAAATGTTTCCAAATATATTCGGCTTTGGTAAAATGTTCCCTACCCCGGAAATAGAGCACATGTATATGTATATAAAATAAATACAATTTAAAGGTTAGTAGAAATTCGAAACCAAAAATAAATTGTCATACTGTAAGTTAATCAAACAAAGCGGTTAACTGAGCAGAATTTTAGGTCAACAGGACCAATGATATGGTTTCATATATAAAAAAGATATAAATGAAATTGAAATTGTATATAGGGGTTGAATTATCGCGATTAATTTCGATGAATCCCATCAGTCTGCTCGTATCCACGACAGCCATTTCCGGTCCATTAAGTGTCCATCGGGTGGATTTATACCCACATGGGGCGGATCTTACCCACCAATCAGACCCCCGTAAAAAGCCCCTTTACCGCGCCGAAGTAATTTATCGCAGACGAAAACTCGCTAATGGACGATGTCAGAGGGCGTTTAATTTTCAATTTCACCACTGTCAACCAAATCCGAATTAAAGTTATTGCTGGAAAAATTTAATAATTTTCACATTTCGGCCATCCACTGTCCTCTGTGACAAAGGAGGCTCCAACAAAACCGAAAAAAAAAAAATAAAAAATAAAATAAATAAATAAAAAAAAATAATTTCCACCACAAAAAAGCTGCTGCCACATATTTTACCCAGGACAGTGACATAATTACAAATTTGTGAAGGAGCTCACAACTTTTCAGTGTTGGATGCTGGGGACATAATGGGTCCTGTCAGCACTTGCGAACGGGGCCTCAGTCCCTCAGAAATCTAGGGAACTCAAAGATGTGTGAGTGGACCCCATCAAGTTTTCACCTCAATTTGTTTAGTGTAAATGTCGACAATAAATTCTAGAAAATCTGTTTGTCAGCAAAATAATAAATTGAGTGTCAGAAATTTTATTATTTGGCTGTCAGGACGAGCATATGTGTGTCGTCACACAACCCCGCTGGATGGGTGCGCTCCCCCCTCCTCCCTGAGCAACACACTCTCCTAGAAAAGGCGCTCTTCTGCCGATGATGTGTTGATAGGTTTGGGAAATGAGTCCTAGGACTGAAATTGAAGAGGAAACTTTTGTATGCAGCTGGGAAAACCGAGTTCCTAAATTATGTCGGAGTTTCTTTTCCCGCATATCTCCAGAAGATGCGCAGGACCCTGAGACAGGGCATAGAGGGCAGCAGGGTGCTCGGGGTTCAAGATTCAGCTGACACGGGACAGAGCACCTTCGATAGTGATCCAGAGCCCGTGACCATCCCTCGTTATGTGTTCTATTTGGGATCAGCTCGATTCAGCCTCGCATTCTTCTCTCAAACTAAATGGTCCCAGAGGAAGATGGAGAAAATTGCGAGGGCTCGGCCTCTATCCCTTATCCACTTTTAAGCGCGGTCTTTTGTACTAGACGTGAAGGCAGTAGATGAATTTATCGAATTTCCCCCAATATCCTCTTGGGTCCCCCTCGGACTGAGGTTTTTCTCAGAAGAATGGATTTTCTCCGATCAAATGGCTTTTTTCCCAGGGCTTAGAGCTCTCCTAGTTATTGAAATTCGGAGACAAAAAGGAAACATTTGGACGTCCGGAGAAAAAAACGTTTCGCACTTTTTTATGAATGGCTTCCAGATACTTAGTTCAAATTCAATTGTGGCCATGCAAATTCAGCTGGGAGTATGCCAGCAAAAGGAAATTGATTTCAAACTTGGGAGTTGGGGAGCGGGGAAAAACGAAGAACGGACGGAAGGAAGGAAAACACATTTTTCTGCTGCAGCGTTTTCTTGCACGCTGGAAATTGGCAGCAACAATTTTACACGAGCAATATTCACATCACTAGAAGAAGCAATTCTCATTTTCCGTCTATTGAGCTGTAGTTGTCTACTTTAGAGGTTAACGTGATGTATTTATTTATTTATTTATTTATTGATAAGCAGAAATACAATAAATTATACCCTACTTAAGACTAAAGCGCAATCTCGGGAACGCAGCCCATATGGCGCACCGAACAAACATGTAATGATTTGGACAGTTTACAATTTTTACAATTTTTGGACAATTTTACAATTTTAACAATTTTTGGACAATTTTTACAATTTTTACAATTTTTTGGACAATTTTACAAGATAATATTTTACGTTGATTTTAAACTTGGTTTTTTTTTTTTAAATTGGAAAAATCTATTGAAAACACATAATTTTTTTTTAAACCAAATTTTACCTACTTAAATAATTTATTTACAATTTACAGATGGGTCTATTACAACAGAAGATGGGGACATTATATCAAAAAGATTGCCTGTTGTTATCATAGAGTTTTTATGAAAATAAAATTTAATATTTTAGAACTATTTTAAGTCTTATTATTTCATATTAAGGTCTTATTATTTTCCATTTTTTATATCAGTTTTTTAAAAACGAAATCGGCAAAATTACAGAATTAATTATTATTATCTTTTAGCAGGAATTTTACAGTTAACGTGATGTAGAGTACAGATTTATGAATGAATTTAGTTAACATCAAAATTTTTACTTGTATCTTAACTCTCTAAAAATATTATTCACTGATGTATATAATCTGGAACTATCCAAAGATACCCAAGAAAAAAATGGCATTGTAAAATGCAAATCTTATTGACATTTTAAATAATTATTGTTAAATTAACTTCCAATGTATATTTAGCATATATATAATATGTAGTATTTCTTTATTCAGATTTTTACAATTTTTTACGTACTTTTTAATAATCAGATGCAAAATTATACATTTATATAAGTTTGTTAAATTGTTATTCAATATAATTCACATGTAGAGTTTAAAGTTGCAATTTATAACTATATTTTGTAAATCATTTCCTATGTCGAACATGCCGAATGCAAGGGATTTGTGACGGGGCAATGGGGAGTTGAAAGAGGAATTATGAAAAGTCTTGAGGTAATCTTACCATGTATAAACTTATCCAGCTATAATCATAAAATCATTTAGATCTACAATTCCTTTTATTATTTTATATAGTACTTTACTATACCGTTCCAAAATGACAGAATATTCGTAATATGCGACAAAAATCCTCTAGAAATGTGAACTACTACTATCTACTACTTTCGACCTTAGAATGATCATTTCTTTTCTAAGGGAAATGTCCCAGTTGACGCATCTTACAATTGAAAACTCTTATAAAGTTATACATACCTATGTATGTATACTAACGAACAAGCAAGACGTTTTTGTAAAAAGGATTTCAAGAAAAGTTCGATAGCATAATGCGTGCAAAGTCAAAGAACATGCATAGATGCCGAAAGCTCAGGTTTTTGCGTGTTTCAGGTCACTTCCATAATTTCTTTGAAGTAAAGAGGGTGAAAAAGAAGAAATTAAATAAATTACGAATATCAACAAGTGCCGTGCCATGTTGGGAGCCCGATTGCGCCCCCATCAGCGCGCGACACTGGCCTGAGAGGTAATTTTTTACAGCCGGGAGACTATGACAAATCGCCCTCGGGTGTAATTTACAGCAATTCAAGTAAAATTCATTTGTCTAGTGTAAAACAACATTGTCGAGAATTTATCGTTGTAGGCTGATACGACATTAAGCAGACTCGAAGAGACTGTGGCATGTGAAAAATGTCTCCCCGGGATCACTTCTGACTGGCTCCGGGTGCGCTTCTTATTCCCGGTTTTCACCTTTGCGTGCCGGTGAAATTGAGCAGAATGAAGGTGTATGTTCGCGTCATACGTGCTAAAGGGTGGGGGGATGAGGAGGGGACAGGTGGCGCATGATGAAGCCGTTCACCCCGCAACCCAACCAGTGCCAGGCCCAAAATCCTGCTTAAACTGGACAGGTTCCGTGCTCCCTTTTACAGGTAATTGAAAGGGCGCACCTTCGCTTGAGAGATTTGTGAGGGATAATTTATAACCCGGGGGCGAAAAGCCCTGCATTAAAAAAGAAAAGAACTAATGTTCCGACAGAAATCATTTCCGCTAAATTGTTCACGTAATTTTCGAAAAGTCTGCACATTTCATTTCACCCGGTTTTCTGTTTGCATATGGGGGGGTCCTTGTGCCCTTACGAGCGTCCATCACACCCCACACCTGGCACCTAAAAATGTTTTGTGTGCTCGCGTAAGTGCTTTTTCACCTTCCCAGGTAACCCCTTTACGCCCGAGAGTCCTTAAAATAAATTTTTTAATAATAGTTCCTTCCGCGCCGGATTAGACTGTCAGGGAGATATTTAATGAGGTTGCAGACGGTGCGGGAAAACATAGTAAAATTACTCTCTGTCGTCAGGAAGCAATTTTTCTTTGCGATTTCCGCAGAAAATGCGCAAGTTGACGGTTATTGCGGTGGAACGAAACAATTGGCAGGTGGGAGAGCGCTCCAAGGTAGTGACGTGGCCTCCTACTGTGGGTAGAAACACACGATCCCTCTGGATGCCTTCAGGGAAGATATTTGCCCTTATCGCATCTTCGTATTTTCCTCTCCTGTCGAACAAGATTAATATGCTTTATGACCTTTCGCAACCTGAGACCCGAAGCTGTGCAGGGACTCATGTCGAAACAGCTAAATCACAAGGTTCCATAATTTGCATCCCCTTCTGCACTGTAAATAGCAATATTCAGAAATGCAACTCGTGTATTTTATTGAAATTGCATTTTTCATCGAATACCCTTTAATACTGCGTTTTCCTGTAGTTTAAATGTGAAATAATTGGAAGCTGTGTTCAGTTCCCTGAAATTTTTCATGTAAAGCTCAGGCGATATTTGTTCTGCACGGCTCACTTTTATAATTAATATTTGCTTCAAGCTTATAAGTGGAGGGAAATTCATAAAAACTTTTTTTTAAAAAAAAAGGGAGGTAATAAGAGATATTAAGGGATGCAGGAACAGCTTTCACGGAAGCTTCTACTGCTGGTTAATGGAAAAATTGCCATTGTATGGTTTTTAAAAAAGAAAATTAACGAATTATCACGACGCTCGAATGTAATTTCAGTTTAATTAATTGCCCTTCGGAAAGAATTGAGTTTAATGCAGCAAATCTGAACAATTTTTATAATTTTTGCATGCAACCGACTTTAGGAACCTTGATTACTTTTTATAAGTATTTTTTGTACAATTTAAGTAAAATCGGTGTTATTAAATTTTTTTTACGCGACATAAAATTATGTCTTTGCCTGCTAATTAATGGCCCACAGTTAATCAATTTTTAGTTGTTGTTCTTTCTTTCTTCATTTCAATTTAAATTTCCTGTTAAAGAGGACTTTTATTTATTATATCTAATTTTATCAAACTAAATCTTAATCTATAAAATTTAGTCTCGGTGCTGTTATTTTCCATAGTAATATCTAACCCTTAAACTGCACACATTCGTAGAAAAAGTTAGCTGTAGACGGAGCGTCGTACACGCCAAGCATTTTGAACGTTCATTGCAATAAAAATGTTTCATTTAGAAGCTTGAAAAAACACAACTGTATGTATACTTCAAAGAATAAAAGATTAAATGTGATTAGTTCGAATGATGAACTCTAATGTTGAAATTTTAAAAAAAAATTGCTTTTGAAAATTTGTTTGTGAAAAAATAAATTTTTCGCTCAAAAAATTATGTATATCCATATCAACTACCAACAGATGAATATTATAGAAAAAAGAGACCAACATTTCGCTGGAGTGTGACTGTGCTACACCCCGTGTGTAGAAAGTGTAAAATTCAAAAGCGTTAGTTTCTTTTCTTATTCTTACATTTAGGTACTTTAAAATAGAACAGTGTTTGTATTTACATTACTTATTTGCTTACAAATGTTCAATTTCACATACTATATTGAGGTATTAAATTTGAAACCAGGAACTTTTAATGGACAAAAACGATATGACAATTTTCGGGTATAAAACATTTTAAAATATAAAACATATAGGTACCTACATATTATGATATCTTGAGTTTTTTGTTAGAAGATAAAAATAATTCATAGTATTCAAGTATTTAAAAAAAATTTGAATAAGAAATACATACATTAGTATAACGAAAAATTTAGTGATTTCTTTTTATATTTATGTATGTGTATACATGTTGGTAAAGAAATTGTTGACTTTTGTTTAAAAAAGCGTTATACATTTGCAAGTCTTTTGTTTGCATAAATCTTATTAAATATTCCGTTGTAATGTCAGCGTAGGTACTCCTCGTTATTTTTACTTTTTATTGACTCTTTTAAAAAATTTTAAAAGTGATGATAAATTCAAAGCGTCCCGTCAACGTCATCTGACTACCTTTCGTCCTGAAAACAGAAGGACAACAGGAAAACAAATTGACATGGTCATCTCACTCAGGACGAGGCGAGCGGTGTTGGCTAGAATTTTAATTTCCTGAAAAATTGAAGGAAAAACAAAATGAGTGCCGTGCAGTCGAGTGTCACGTGCGGCACACATTCTGCGGAGTCACGGCATGGCACTTGATAAAGGCATCGCTCATAATCATGTGACGGCAATTTCATTTAGTCCCTGCAAGCAGCCACTGCATTGAATTTTAAGTAAATCCCATTACCGCCCTTAGTGAGTTCGCTTCGTAAATCTAGCGAGGGGCTGGGGGGAGGGTACTCAAGCAATCTATTCCGTAATTTAATCATTCGTCCTCCCCGATTTCTTTCCTGGACAGGGTCGAAAGTGACCTTCGTGGTCCTTTAGGAATCGGGGGCGGAGCGGAGACGGAATCTCTTTTCCAATTAATATTTGACAATAAAACATCCTTAAACTCGAAGGATTTTCGATCCACCACTCCCCGAAGTTCGGGGAGCATGCTGACCAACGAGGAGCCCGAAAGGCAGCCGTTCCTGCGGGCAAAGCCACTGGGGGATTAAAACAATCCCCTGCTTAAGGCCCGAATTAAGTTGATCTCTTTCTTCACTTCAATTAAAGTTCATCCCTCGTGACAGTCCCTTCCGGTCGGCCATGAACTCCGGAAAAGGATTGCACCCGAAATTGCGACTTATTACGGCCGGGATACCGGGCGTATGTGACACCCGCCACATGAACGGAATTTGTCCTCCTACAGGAGGAGCTTTCGGGAACCCCGCAAAATTCCTTCCCTCGTTGTCCTCGATAGAGGTGCCTTGCGGCATTCGTGCAAGGAAAAGGTGAACCTTTTCGGACTCAAGCGGTCGGCTCGGAACAGGGTGACAGGTCATTATCCAGGAAAATACCTTTTTCCACTTTACACTGGACTTTCGACGGTGATTTTGGGAGAATCGCACTAAATTGCTTTAGGGCAGTACCGTAACAAGTATTTTTCCTTCCTATGGGACTAAGTTCTCTAGTTTTCTTAGAAAAGTAACAACACTTTAAAAAATTAAAAAGTTTAAATCTACACTTTGAAGTAACTTTCTTTGTTCTTTTGGATTTTCTTAGCTTCAATTATTTTATATATTTATTTAGTTGGATTTTTTTTCAAGAAGGTATCAACTGAGGTTTTCAAGAAGTTTTGTATACTTTTAGTAGATTCAAAGTTTTGATCCCACTAAGCTAACGCTAAATTGAACTAAAATCCTCTGAAATCAAATCAATAAATGAAATAAAATTCAAAAATAATTTCCAAGGTACTCGTATACTCGTATGTGTCTTCAAAAGTTAAATAACAGCTATTATTTTCGCGAACGTATATCTATCTTCGGATTTCAACAACCATTGAATGAAAGTATTCTCTAATAACATTAAGAGATTTTAAAAACGACTTTAATGTGTAAAGTTAAATTAATTGAAATTAAAAATGTAGCATCCAATACAATAATACAATAGAGGGATAAACAATTTTTTATAGTTATGGAATCTAACATTTTTGAAATTTTTCAGAGCTTTTGTTCATTTAAGTGGTAGTCTAGTACTTATCAAAATTTTAAAAATCGATTACGTACCACTTTGCGTCACTGCGATTATCAAAATTAAAAAAAAATATTTCAAATCGTTTTCAGAAAAACTCATTTAAAGTTTTGGTTAAATTTTAAAAAAAAAAATCGAATATTGACATTTACATACATACATTGAACTATCTAGTCTTGGGCAATATGGAGGTTCCTCGGTATTCTTCTAAATTTTTGATTTTCTTTTTGTCGTTATGACGTATACAGAACTTTAATTTTCATTAACTCAATCAATTTTTGGAATTATAATTTAGATTCCAATTACATATTTTTGAATACAAATTTTAAAATTTATTGCTAATTTATTTCTGGTTTGTATTTTTATAGTATAGTTCTTGAATAAAATTCAATAGAAAGTAGAATAATTTTAGTTAGAGATTGTTCGTTTTATTGAGCATGTTTGTTATATGGAGTCATAAAAGTTATTGAGGTGTTTTATAGTAGAATTGAACTATAACTACTTTTTATAATGCACTGTATAAAATTAAATAAATGTTGACTTGAAATATTTACAGTTTCTGTAAAGAACTGAATATTTTTTATGAAAAATTGATTATTTTACAACGTAAACGAACTTTCTGAAGGAGATGTAATTGTTTAATTTTGACTTTTGAAGAATTCTTAAGATTTATTATGAATGATAAGATTTTGGGGGGGTTAGTGGTGTTAGCCATTTTTGTGAGTACCGGGCGGTTCGGGCGCCGACAACGATGGGGCCAACCCGAGCACAAGGCAACGAGTGCAGTTCCATTTACTTAGTCTAGAGGGGCCAGACGCTTTCGAAAAAGCTCTCTTTTGGGGCTGCAAGTAGGTACACTGGCCCTAACGGAACCAGGGCAGACAGTTAGTCGCCCCCCAAACGTTCTGTTCGTCGTTGTAGCAGCAGTCGGGCAGAGTTCGCGGGCAAAATCGAGAGTTCGACAAGTCCCCGGTGGGGGCTTTTCAACGAAACCATTTTTTTTCGTCCAGACGATTGCCGGGTTAGGTGCGAGCTTTCCCGCTTGTTTTCGTTACCCACCCGAGTGTCTAGTAAATATACATAGAAAAGGTACCCCCAGCTGCGAGGGAGCCGTTCGATTGTGAGTGGTGGGTTCTGTGCAGAAGGGCCCTGTGTAACCCGTCTATGCAGCGGCTAATAACATGCTGACTATCACCCTGTAACCGATTAGTTTGAGCCAATGAATCGGATAACCTCCTACACTGCTCAAAGTGGTTTTCCAAACAGGCCGTGAAGAGATGAATGAGCTTTCACGTTCCTTCCTGTAGGACGTGGTGTTCGCTCCCCTGGTTCCCGGATGCCAGAAGAAAAATGAAAATTTTTTTCTCGATTATTGCCGCAGACCTGATCGCTTCGATACATGTTTTGATGAAGTGCGATTTTAACGCGATTCAGAACGACGCTTATTTTTGTATATACGGCTCAACGGAGCGTTAGTGTACGAATAGTTTCCTCTAGTGCACCGGAAGTGTTTGAAGGTTTGAAAAGGGACTCGTCACGAATCACGGCGACGCTGCGCGAACCTTTCCGACCCACTATACCACCACCGCAAATTAAGTGGCGCGACTTTTGTGGAAAAAATAAAAAAATTAAACAAAAATCCTTTGAGCATACTTCGCATACATTTGTCGGGTTTACGTTCTGGAGAACGTCACACTGAAGAGATCTCATAATTAGTTTTACGTTTTTCCATCAAAAAAGATTATTACTGAGACTCCAGCTGGGGATTCCCCTTGGTTCCGTGGTCAGGAGCTGCATTTTGTATGTCCTGGCCACGACATTTACATGACTACATTTTTCAGTTGTCTTATTTTTCATGTTTTTTTATGAATAAATAGTACTTTCTGGACATATACCCATATATCCCATGGGATAAAAGTTTGTGAAAATTCTGTGAGATACTCTAAACCGCACAAACACAACGGCAGTATTCACAAAACTAAGCAAAGTTTAAACTAAGCTTTTTAAAAAAAAACAAACGACCTTGTGCAAAGAGTTTGACCATTAGTGAACATTTTCGCGGTGCTTGTTTTTTTTTTTGCACGTGTGTCCCAGAAGTTCCCAAAACTAAAGCAGGACCGAAAACCACCCAGACCACCAACTACTGGAACAGAACCACCCCTGACACCATGGACATCCTCGCCGTGGATTTAATTTTGTTATGGATGGCGACACCGGCATTTGCCGGTGATAATTTGGGTACGTATACCACCTACAACAATTTTACCCTTCGTCCCTGCCCCGGAAATTTTTTCAATCGATGTATAAAAACGCCTTTATATCCAATATCGAATTGCTCTGAATTTTATCCCTTTAGCAGTTGTTTATTCTTCACGGTAATTGAATATGTAACTTTTTTTTTCATTTTCGTCCAGTGCCCACCAGGCCCTGTGACCACTCTCTGCCGGGAACCGGATTATAAATAGAAGGAAATTAAATAAAACCGGGTATTTACGCTTTAATGAAATATTATTCTTTATCCGAATCAAAAGTTAATAGGGGGATATGTGTTGCCCGGATTCGGGACAAAGCCGCTTTTCACTATATATGCAACATTTTACACTTTTGCATATATTTTTATATGTATCTTGCCACACATAAAATTCACAAACGGATGGATTTGCTGTTTTATTGCCAGTTGTTGTTTTTCCTGCGTTTCTCGAATGAAATGTAATTTGCTCGTTTATTTAATGAAAATATTTCTACTTTGTGCACTTATCTATGGGAATATATCCTTTGTCATAATATTTAGTATTTATTGGGATTTTGATAAATTCCATCTGAGGTAATTCAGGCGATTACTCTAAAGCTTTTATAAAAAAGGAAAATATTTATGATTTGGAAAATAGCATTTGTCCTTTTACGTTTAATGCAAAAGCTGTGCATCTGATGTCTGCGCTCTCCAAACAAAGGGTTTTGATTAATGTTCACTGCACGTAAGTTCTCGAAAGGAAATAGAATTTAGTCCAGCATCTTTTACATCCCTTTTGTTTGGGTGATATGAAAGTTGAGGAAAAATCATTGATTTTTGTTTTTCCAAAGACAAAGTTGAATGGAAAATCATGAAAGAACTGAACGAAAAACTAGAGGAAATGTTTTACTGTGATTTTTTGAATAAATCAACAGTAGAAAAGAATTTTATGCAAAAACATCTGAACTGACCGAAATAAAATACATAATACAAAACTGCATACTTGCGTAAAACTTGACTGGAAGTTGTTCAGGATTTTGGTCAGAAATTTCATTTCGAGTTTCGATCGAAAAGTGTCTCAAACTTGCTTTACTGTACTGGCACAAATCTTGACCGACTTTGTAACGTTTGATACTAGAGATACATTTCTAGCAAAATTCATTTTTTCTAGAGATATAAGTAAATATATATAAGTATAAATTGAACAGAACAATTAGAAACATGAGTTCACGTATTTGGCACTAAAGTGCTATTAGTAAAAAAACAATGAATTTCTTTACAAATGAAGCCTGTCTAGTCTGGTAAGTTTTGCCTAAAAATTACTGGAGGATGTTTATCAAAAGTTTCAAAATGCCAAGTATAAATTTTGAGTATTCTATCAATATTAGCATAGGTATGAGTAAATTTTCAATATAAAAAAATCGCAGGAAAATAATTCAAATTTACTGGAGGAATCTAGCTCTACAGTCTGTATTTTATTTAAAATTGTTTTGATGTAAAAAACGAAATAACTCATATGATTTCAAATGGCAGATTTATAGGTGCAAAAACCAGTCGATGATTTTTTCCCAAATTTACTAATACTCATCAGCGGTATGAGTAAAATCTGGTAAAATTGAATAAAACGAAAAGTGTAACATTTTTTCCCTGATTCACATAAATGTTTTTACTTGGATATGTTGTTACCTTGAGTAGAAACCTTAAAATTAACAGACATTGTTTTTAAAATTAAGTAATAACTAATAACATTTTATACTTTGGATATTTGTTTTCTCAAAGATTAACGATATTTTTTCAATAAACTAATACCAATAATACCTACCTCGTTTAAACTATCAGTATTTGTCCCGGTATAAGTACATGCTAACATTCTTCCGGAATTTAAAAGCTAGCCCAGAAAAATGTTGATTATTGGTAACGGCATTATTTTACGCCCATAAATGATATTAAGGCCGTAACTTTGACGGTTGGGTTTGCTTTGAGGTTACCAAATTGTACGGCCCCAAAAAAAATTGATACTAATAGCCGTAGTTTGAATGGGGCATAAAAAAAGGCTTGCGATAATCAGAAATCAGAAGCAATTTTGAAATATTTTTTTCTGTTAATTTCATGTACAATAAAATGCTATCCATGCTACCATACTATGTAAAGTTTCTGATTTTATTGTTGAAATATAATCTAGTCAGTTTTATTCTTAAACAGATTTTATTTATTTTCATCACGTTTTTATTAGCTCGCTTTCTTGTCTGTTTGTCGGTACAAATTTTGCAATTGATTTTTGCAATACTTCCGTTTATCCTGATCATGCTGAAATTTTGCACACAGCTTTAATTCGGATAACAATACAATATGGTATACTCAATATTCCGGTAGATTCAATATGGCGGCCTTTTTTTTATTTATTTAAAAACTAAACTCTAATATAAAAAATTTCCAACCGTCAACTAAGGTGTTGCAAACAAGACTAAAAAGCATAAAATAATTATTTAAAAAAACATTTATTTAAATCATTGTTTTTCTATTTAGTATACTTAACACTAATTTTTAAAAAACTAAATGTTCAATATCCCTGAAGAGGTTAAAGAACTATTAAAACATGAATTTTGAGCCCTGAAGCAAAATTTACTAATCAGAAAATGTCAAGATCTAACGAAATAATACAAAGTAAATATTGCCTCCTAGATTTCATCAAATGAAAAAAGTAAACGTTTTCAATTTAATATCCGGTGTACCACTGAGCTCCGAATGTTTATCCTTCGTTTTAAAAGAACTTTGGCGGCCTTTCCACGAGCTGCATGACCATTTAAAATATGCAAAAGAAAAGAGTCCTAGAGTTTTTGATAATGTAAATCTGAGCCAAAATTAGTGCACCATCTGTCTCCATAAAAATTATCCGTATAAGAACTTGTGTATATAATTCTTAATTTTTCATTTTATTTTTCATTATTAAACGTTTAATTTTGCTCTATTTACCCAGCACATCATCTTTTGCTTACATTTCATTATTTATCCTGTATCTTGGTATCCTTGTGCCTTGTGATGGACTCAGGCAGTTTGCCAGAAGCCATAATTTCAAGAAAAAGAAAAAGATGTAAAAACACAAAAATATATTTTTCGTGACTTCAGTGGTTGTGGCCCATACGAGAAACCTTTGGTAAGTCGTTTGCCCAAAAAATTTCTGTGAATTATATTTCGAGAAAAATATGTTTAGTAAACAAAGTTCTTGCTCCTGTGTACAGAGTAAATTTCAGAACACTTGCGAAGGCTTTGAATCGTTTCCAATTGCACTGATAAGGACATTTTTCCTGTGGTAGTGGGAAAAGAGGGAATTAGGAAATGGAAGGAGGTCTGTATTCACCGCGGCTTTTTTTTCGAAATGCATTTTTTGATGAAGTGGAAAGCATGGCTGGACGAGGAGTGTTTGCTTCTATATTTCACGAAAATGTTCTAACCACAATTTCTTCCAATTATGCCAATCGAAGGATATAATTTTCACCTCGTCCAATGGCCGCCGGATATTTACGCTTTTAAGGGTTACCAGACTGTCAAATATATGACCCTATATAACCTAGATAGCAACTCTTGCAGCCCCATTTCGGTCTCGGCGCATAGGGCTCCGCCTGCATTGAGGGCGGGGGCCCAGTGGACCTAGTCATGGGGCTTAATTATATCTCATAGTTCGATAGCTTTTCATGCAACAGATGTTCCAGCCCTTGATTAAAGTAGTCTCGGACAGACGCTCCAGACCTCTGGACCCCGTCGGTCATTTTAATTAGATTTCATGCGGAGGCCGCTAACAGGGAAAATTTTCGTTCTGGACATGTTACCCCCTAAACCCCCAACACTCCTGTTTGAGCAAAGTTTTTTTCCCAAAATGGCCCCAAAGCGTTCCAACTTTGAATACGTAGATATCCTGCAGGAAGAGGTGCAAAGACGGGAGCCGCCCTCCAGGCTCAATGGAGCGGGCAAAGAATATGGTGGAAAAAAAAAGAATTTAATTCAATTCAGTACAAACTCCAGAAAAATTCGTTTCATTTGCCGCAATTCTCAGTCGTTCGCTCCCGAATTGAGTTTCCAGCGGAATTTTCTGAATGTTGCTCCATTGGCGCCGAAATTGAGGTGGGGCTGCATGGTGTACTTGATTTGGAAGGCGATGGGGGGCTGATTGTACCCAGGTTCTGTTTTTTATTTTGCACCCTAAAAGGGATCGCTGTTAAGCAATTGTCCTGAATATTTAACATGCTCCTCTTCCCGAAATTCCCCCTTTATTTTTTTCTACTCCCTTACCCGCAATCATTGCCGGGCTGTGCACAGAGACCAAAAGTGGAATTACGGATGGATTGGGCGCGCCAATGGCATCTGGTTTGTGTCGGTAAGTTGATGCGATATTTCGCAATTGCACAAAATCGGATATTTCCGGACCAAGCGGGGGCGGGATATTTTACAGGAACAACCTGGAACGCGATTAGAGGGTTGACATTATGGAAATTTTTCGGAGGTTTCCCTGTTGTTGTCGGAATTTCTCCCACCGTAGTGATCAAACGGTAAATTGAAATCAGCTCCGGTATTAAGGTAGCAATTACACCTTTATCGCTTTAGCGCGTTTCAATGGAACTGAGGCAACACTTTTTGGTTTAACATTCTCTTTTAAGTGGTGTATCGTTTTATGGTTTAATGTAGTTTACGTAAGATGTTTATAGGAAGTTTTATTTTTACAACAAGGATTAAACGAAAGTATATGAAACTCGTATGATAATAGTTGGGGAAGGTACTTAAATTCACATTTTAAAATGTTTAAAAAACATTATTTTATTGCTCTACGTAAATGTGTAAGAATCTTAAATAAGTAGGAAAGCTTTAGGTATTAAAACTAATAGTTTCAAACTATTATTTTATACACTTTTAAGAATACATTCAGATCTACTGAAATATGTAGACAGTAAATAAGTTTTTAATTAAAAAAAAATGAATAAAAAAACAAGCTTGAACGCTTTAATTTGATATCCATGTCAAGGGGTTTTTAAACGAAAAGGTAATCCGCCATCTTGGCGAGTCCGTCATATTCGATTTAGAATGACGTCACGTAGCTTCGTATTCTACTTATCGAACCTTTTCACTTGATATTCATGTCAAGAGCGACATTAAATACAGTATATTGCATTGTCGTACATACAAACGTATGAAATTAAATAAAAACTTGTAATAAAATCATACTGATGGATACTAATTGATAATTTTTTTAATACAATACATTTTTTACTCAAAAGAAAATCATCTAAAAATATTGAGATTTGCGCCAAAATCAGAAATTCATATTTCTTTAATGGTCCAAGACTACATAATCCATGATATGTTCTAATTAGCTAAAATTATGTATGTATGTATATATAAAAATTGCACTGCTACATATGTATGTCAAAACATGTCCATTTGAAATATTTCAAGCTTAATTTTTCTCGTGCATAACATTTTTTCTCTAGTACTATCTAATTTAAATACTTAATTAAAGTTAATACGAATTATGTTTTATAGCAACTCGTCCTTCCCACTCACAACAAATTTCAGATAGATGTGGGCATCCTTGACTAAATTATTAAATACCGCCCTGTTAAATTTTTAATAATTTTGTTCCTTGATTGAGTGCCAAACAATATATCATAAATAGAATTTCATTAGCCTTCTCGAAAATAAAGCGCTTATCAAAGTAAATCCTATTAAAATACCCAGCCAAAGGTATATGATCATAAATACTTCATTTTCGTAAATTTTTTTTTCAAGGTAATACTTAAGCTGAAATATTGACGTTTTAATACGTTTAGAAATTTTCTGTGCAGGTCATGCAAACAGAAAATTTATTATTTAATACATGACGTGCTAAATTTAAGAGGTATTTTTAAAGTTTCTTTCAGACTTGTGTTGTATTAGAATTAAAGTGTGTAATTAAATTAAATTGCTTTATCTAAAAAATCTTTTTCCTTTTCAAGGAATCTATATGAACTTACTTTTATGAAAGATCATTGAAAAATTCATTTTACATCATACAATGCTTTTTAACCAGCTATTGATTGTTTGGAAAATAGTAATGCTATAGATTCAACATTTAGTAAATTAAAATTGTCTGAGTCTACAAAACAGGATTTAGATACCTGAAATTTCGCACATCCAATTACTCATCCTAATTTTTTAGGAGCGAGTGAATGAATAGAGAAACCAATTAGGGAATTAGTCTGGTTGCTTTTATGTAAAAAATCGAAACTTTGGCATTTCATTTCGCATGTGTTGGTTTATATTTAATTAATGACCTAATTACTTTGAATCGAAATAGGTTTAAACAAAAGGTAAACGAGCGCCGCCTACAACCTGTGTTACAAATAACAATCCTGAAATCCTCGTGGTTTGACGGGAGGAAACAAACTTTTGATTCTGAATAAAGAAAGGTTCGGTGTTCAAATAGAAAAGGCCCTTGCTTTGCCCCGCTGGACAGGATTAATATCAAAATCAGGCGTCACCCATAATGGTCCCTTGTTCAGGCCTCTTATTTTCCGATTAATTTCAAACCAATTACCGACCCCATCGAATCGCAGTCCCTTTCAAAAATTAAATCCTTAACAACCGCAAATTCAACAAAAAAGAAGTCCTCCTTTGCGTCCACGCGGAGCAGACAGACAGACATCAACCGCACCCAAAACTTGCCAAAAAGGTACGGATGGGAACCACACCCAAGAAAGGCACATCCTTCGAGGACCGCCTTCTTCTGGATGAGTCGAACACAAAATTATCCCTGATGTTCTAATAATGATCCCTCAACTTGATCCGATTTTTTCCCTGTAGGGCCACTCCTGCCACCACCCAAATGAGACCGGCTCGTATCCTTTTCGATTTAATAAATTTCACTTTGTCATTCCCGGAGTCTATTACAGGGCAAATTCCCGTCGGGGGTAGAGGGACGGATTTATTGAGTGGTCTCTGTGCGGTCCCTAACCGACGGGTTTCGGAATTCGGTCGAACGTAGAAAGGGGAATCCCTAAAATATTTTCTAAATGAAATTTCACGAAAAACTAATGGAAATTTTAAGCCTATTTTCCCCTGGCCGAGTCGAAGTTCTGCGATAAATCTCGACCGCCAGCCAGCCATTAAGAGGTCCGCCCAGCCCCCATTACCCCATCCCGTAGCCCACGTCTCGACGGATTAGTTGGCACATTCATCAAGAAAGTTTTCGTGAGCTTTAAGAGGTTTTTCACTGTTGCTATTCGATCTGGGAAAAGAAGAAGAGCCAACACGGGGATTCCCCTTGTTTAGTGATGCAGCCGCTCGATCAATTATCCAGTTTCGAAAGATTTGCGACATATCTGAGACTGGAGCGAGCCATCCTTGTCGCCTAATTAAGATGAATTGATGAATTCGTGCTTGATGGTGCCTTTTTCCTTTCGGCTCAAACTATATTTAGTTGCCCGGGCGCGGGTGCGACAGGGGATGGGACCAGTAAAATGAAAGCAAAGTTTATGGTAGGTGATATCTTCCCTATAAATCTATATGGCCGGCAGGGACAAGTATTTTCTTGACGTTAATTGAGTTTATTTCTTGTGAATGGGCCGAGTAATTTGCCAAATTCGGTCCTGTTTAGCCATTTGGTGTTACATATTGCGCCAAGACACCAGATACTGAGGTGGCCGGTATATTGGCAGTCTTGGTGCTATTTGTCACCCCAATTTTGGTGTTAGCAATCCGTTCAATTTACTCATTGATTTTTAAATAAATTTTCTACCATCGAGGTGATTTTCCTATCTTTTGTAAGTTAACCCATCACGGGGCTGTTTTAGGTTCATCATAGGCCCTAGAAAATTTTGCCGAAAAATTTCTTTTGCAAGCTTTTTCAATTTAATGTCTACCATTACAGTATAATTCTTAAAATATTTGCATTATTGATGCGAGAAACTTCTTTGGACGCATGGAGAATAAAACTTTAAGCCCGCGGTCACATCATGCCCTTGGCAGATTTCATGATGCGAGAAAGATGGAAGATCTGCATATGGGAAGAGAGAATGAGATATGTAGAGCTATGTCGTATATACCTAACACAAGAGAGGAATATTTTTTTATAAAAACAAATATAAAAATAATTTTTTATTTATCGAAGTATAAAGATAAAAAATAGTAAGTAGTTTATGTATGTATTTTAAAGAATAATTTGAGGAGTAATTTGCTCCCATCAACAAATTTTGCGGAAACTAACTATTTTACGAGATATTCGATACAAATTGTATATATAACATCTTAAGAATATTTCAACTAAATTTGAAGTATACTTTTGATCTAAAATTCAAATAAATTTTATAAAGTGCTTAGCTAACATTAGCTGTGTTTTTTTTATGATCTGATCCGGATCAGATTTCGCAGAAAATTTTCTATTGAATTGAAATTTGCAAACAATGACTCCTAACAAAACTTTTTACTTTTGTAAAAAGAGCATCAAATTGCATTGACTTATATCCAATTTGCGCAAAAAACTATATCTAATAAACTTTTCAGTTCATGACTTGAAGTTCGGATGGACTAAAATCGTCATCATCATCATCAATTTGATAAATTTTTTGCTAAGTTTAAAAATTTTGCTTTAGATTAGGTACAGTTTAAAATAATCAATTCAACGCGAAATTTGAGATCCAGATCAGATCATCACAAAAACACAACTATTTATCAATGTGTAAAATCCAAAGTTTCAAAAATTTAATATGTACTTTTTAAAAACAAAATCATTAATATCGATTTATACTTACCAAGCTTAGGCATCTTAAATGAAGTGTAAATGTGCAAATATAGTGCAAGATAAATTAAAATACTCATTTTATAGTGCCTGCATGGTAATTTTATACTTCTTTAGAAAATATCTCGTGGGAGGTGAGCTATAAAGTTGATTTTCGAGTTAATATACCCCGATCGATCGATCCTGTGTATAAAATTTGAAATACTGATTCTTAAGCTGTACTGAAGTATTTCTATAAAATCCCCTTCCGGCTATACACAAAAATTCTCTCCGACATTTGAAATTTCTTCTCTTATATTGCACTGAAAATTGCAGTAGTCAGTGAATTTGGCGAGGTTCGAATATTTCAAGATATCGTCGCTCGAAGGAATGTTAGTCTATTGAATTCCTGAAATGCTCCGCCATCAATCACAGCAGCCAAACAGCAAGGGGCTCAACTTCATATAAAGTGACTTCTATTTAAAGTTATTACACCGTCTGCTGCTGAGACTCCATTCGAGAAATTACCTGCAGGTGAGAGCCCCATTTGGCTTAAGTGCGATAAGACCTGGAGCTCATTTTCACGCCAACAGGTATCGTGCTGGGCACCCTTTCGGGGAGTCCTTTGAATTGGTACCAAAAATACCTTCCACCCTCACCCCCAAACCTGTTCGTCCTACCCTGTCAACGATAACAAATTCAGTCTAGAGAAGCGTGGAAGCCACCTCACCTCCGTCTAGCGAGTCATCGAGTCATCCAGGCCAGGAGCCAGGATAAGATCCTGAGATCGCTCGGTGTATATCCCATATCCCACGTCCTGCTGCTACACAATGGATGAAATAATTTTGATGCTCGTATAATAAGACGCCGGAGACAGTGGGAGAGTTCCCTTCAAACTAACTGCCAATTTGCACGGCAGAAAAATAAAAAAAAGTAAAAAAAATAAATAAATAAAAACAGCGCCCGGAAAGTCCTGGGGGACCCCCCTATTTCCTTTTCCCCAAAACGAAGGACAAAATAGCGCAAGATGTTCCATTGTCCCGAAGCCCTTATCTTTTCGTATCCTCTCCTTAAAAAGTTTTGTTCTCCTCGAAGATGCTGAAGATTCGTCTTCGCGGCAGTGTGCCTTCTGCCTGTGCCCGGTTGGGCTTCTTTTCACTGAAAAATTGTTGCAAAATGTTACCCCCGAAATATATGCGCAAAACGAAAAAGTCATCTTAAAACAATGAGAGACGTCCTGATTATGGGATAGAAAAGCAGTTGCTAGGACGGAGAACCTTCGGGAGCAATATTTTCCCTATAGAAAATGAACAAGTCCAGAGGTGGTGTGTCTGTTTGTGTTCCTCTGCAGCATCTTTGGGTGTTTTTCCACGGTTACGGTTGGGGGTGGGAAATGAATAAATAAGCGATCGAAATGAACCGACAACAACGAAAAAAAAACAAAAATATAATAAAAATAAAATAAAAACAGGAAAACGAAGAAGTATCAGCTCTATCGAAAAGGACGATGAATGTTATCTTTCTTCGTGTTTTTTTTTTTCAGAAATATACCGTCCTTATTCGTGGAAAATTCTGTTCAATTGCCAGTTTTCCGGCTTTCAATAAGGCGGAATTTGAGGAACGTTTGCCTTTCTACTGAAAAATCTCATGGCTGCGAAAAGCCGAACAATAGCAATCTGTCGGATCGGCTTCGATTATCGGGCCGGTCCGTGCTATTTCTAAGTTGTTGTCGAATTGTATTACAAAAGTTTCAAACAATTGCACTGCGCAATCCTTCCATTTCCTTTTTTTAACAATGTTGAACCCGCTCAGACAACTTTGCTCCTCGTGGTTGAGTTGAGGGTGACTGCCTGTTTCAATAGAACTTTCGCGGAGCACTTTCCGCTGGATAATATCATTCTTTATCCCCAGCACTGGCAGGAATCTTGCAATTTGAATAATATTCATAATTTTTATTATTTTAAACTTTCATTATGAATTAATGACTAAAAAAA
Organism: Machimus atricapillus; assembly: GCA_933228815.1. Lineage (NCBI taxonomy): Eukaryota > Metazoa > Arthropoda > Insecta > Diptera > Asilidae > Machimus > Machimus atricapillus. Next base: position 15,432,218 of record OW121785.1, read on the forward strand.
AAAGTACCTATAGAGGTCTAAGCACGTTTTTCCGAACTAAATTTTCTCCAAGAAGAGGACAAAATCCTAATTAAACAGCAAAACGTTTTAAGAATTGAGAAATTTGATACTACATATTTAATTCTTAAATGAATTTCCTCTCGAATTGAAATGGAACTCAACAAATGAATTAAAAATCTAAGGGAGGAAACCACATTAGGTCGCCAAATTTTAATCGCATTTTTGGGATTTTATTTTACAAGGAAGACTCAATTGAATGTTTTCAAACAATAAGGTTGTTTTGTTGATGTTCCAATATACTTTTAGGATTGTTTTATAAAATACATTTAATTTCAGGCAAAAATCTCAGAGTTATCCCCGCAGATTCCTATGGCAGGTATTGACCTATTCGTTGCCTGCGAAAACTCTAGAGGTCGTAATTTTTATATAAAATTAAAAAGCAATTGTGTACATAATTAGTTGTTTTTTTAATTTTTTTTTTAATTAATTATTAAAAGTTTTCCAAGAATGTAAATTCGAAAATATAATTTTTTTTGAGCATTTTAAAAAGAATTATTCCAACCAATTTTTGTTTTGTCCTTTTTAAGCTTTATACAAAAGACAATACTTTGTGATGATATCATACCAATTGTTAGTTCATATTCTTGAAGATTGTATAAGGTAAATGCATGTAAATTTAAAAACTGATTGGCCAAATATTTTTATTTTTTAGTTTCGAAATACCTTAAACTGACTTCTAAAAGAGCGCTCTGATGGAGTTTTGCCGACATAGTGAAAATAAAATAGAATAGGAAATAATCCGAATTTCGTTCTGAAACTGTGAACTTATTCTTGAGATGTTTTTTTTTCGCCCCCTTAAGTCGAGTTCAGTTCTAGATATTTTTTAAAAGTGATTTATAAACTTTCTTTCTACATTTTCTCTAATTAAACGATGTGAATGAAAGTTCTTTTAACAATATTACCTGCTTTTAATGTTAAAGTAATTCGAAGAGAAAACTACAGCAAATACGTTTTAATCAAAATGAGGGAATATGGTTTTTTGATATTATAATAGAATGAACTTTTAAGAACATTTTTTTTACTATAAATATTTTAATAGAAGAAGAAGAAGAATTGTAAAAATTGAAGCAGATTGAAAACATAAATTTATATAAAAAATTAAAGTTTTATTTTCAATTTGAATGAACAGATGCGTAATATTTTTAAGACATTAGATATACATATACAAAATTTGAAGTTGTTAGGTCTAAGGTGTCTTAGAAAATGTAATTTCGAGAAAACATCGCTTAAAGTTTTTGTTCCTTCAATCAAATTATTGTATAGATTCAAAAATTTATATTGAATACATAAATGTTCTTAAATGTTAATTTTATTTAAATATACAGAAAAAGTAAGAAAAAGATACTCGTAAGTTAAAGTTAAATGGGTATCTAGGAAAATTCGTCAAATACAACAAACTCAAAAAAGTTCATAAATTTCTTAAAGTCACTATGAAAAAAAAAGACTCGATTCGATAATTCTGCTCTCAGAATACAGTAAAACTTTGCAAATTACATACCGTAGCTACTTTAGGTACTTCACAAGTTTGCTTTATGTAAGTTCAGCTTATTTTGCCATAACTCTATTTAACTTAATAACTTATTAACTAAGCGTTATTATATTAATTACTCATTAATCTCCGCAAAATATAAAACTGTGTAATTTCAACTATACTAAAAAATATAATATTTAGCGAAATTAAATGTCCCTCAAGATTTTCCGAATTTTACCTTAATTACCAGGCAAAGGAATAGACCGAAAAGTTGAAAATTATCCCGAGTTTAGCAACGTTGCTGCACCGAGTGCACCTAACTAAAGGGCGTAGGTGACGGCGACGGTGCGCGACGACGAGGACGTCGACAGCGACGTCGTCGTTGCGACGGCATTCGCCCGCTAAACGAACAACGGACGGGGCTTGCACGACGCGTCCCTCATTAAATTCAAAAGAATTCCTCGCAACATTTTGCCCGGCAGCCGGGCGCGTAGAGAGAGCATTCCAGAGAAAACATTTTTGAAAAGGGAAAAAATAACTAAAACTAAGGTATTTCAGTGTAAACACAAAGCAGATCCCCAGCCCTCAGGAGCATCTGTCCGTCCCCATTCCCGAATTGCTTAATCCTCCGGGGATCCTCGAGCACCTTTGGTCCCGGGGTGTCCTCCGGTAAATTTGCTTCGCCTCCTCTCCAGCCGAGAAAATTATCTTCTGAATTTAATTGGAGTTTCCCTTCTCGAAAAAGGGCATCCAGGTGTACAAACGGGAACGCGAGCTACACGTCGTGGCCCCGATACTTTTCTCATTTCCATTTCCAATTCATTACGTTCCAAAGTTATTCGTTTTATCCAGCAACAGGAGCCGACCTAACATTTCACTGAAGGGAATTTCTCTAAAAATTCCTTGCTATAGAAAGAAAAAAAAGGGCCACGCGGGACGTTCTACGGCTTCCCGAAACAGCAGCCGAGATAACTCGACGGCGCGGCGGCGGGCGGCGGTGGCAAGAGTTGAGATACTCCTCTTCGATGGGAGTTTTATACACGTTATTTTTTTTTTTTTTTTTTGGAGTTTTGTAATAGTAGAGATTAACAAAACAATTGACCTGTTTTTGATTTAACCCCTGGCAAGTCATTTATTTTCTAGTCCAAAATCGAACCTTAATTCAAAATATTCGAATTTTCTTCTTTCTTTCTTAATTTTATTCAAATTTTGCCGGAAAATTTCGAAGAAAAATACATTGAAAGCTTTTCTAAGAATTTTTGGAATTCTCTAAAAGTTCGTCCTCTCAAATATTTAAATAATAACAAATTTAAATTTAAATTGTTTTAGACTGATAAATAATTGAGTCTTATTCAAACTATGAAAATTACCGGTGTAAGTACTAAAATTTTTTCTGGAATTTGAAAGCTAGTGGCCCGGAAAAATTTTGGTTATGATTATCAGTAACAGTTTCATAAATTATATTACGACCTTAAGACGGCTGGTTTTGTTTTTAGGGAAAAAATACTGACTCACATTAAAATGTCTCAGTAAAGACGCAACTCGTGGTGAGTTCAACATAGATTCAAACCAGCTAAGCTACAACCCTTTTCAAATTTCTTTTCCATTTAAAATACTGGGAACAGTTTTACTGTACCCTTGCTTGGGAGCGGTTCTAGTCTATGGTAAATCCTGGATGAATAATTTGATGTATCCCCACTGTTCCCAGTTTTCTAACTCTATTTAATAATTGGAACAGAACCAGGATAAAGTTCAAAGACTAAATTTTCCTTCCACCAGAAAAATACTTAGGTGAGTTAAAGTTAATCCTAGAACCGTTTTTCATCCCCTCTTGTAGTTCTTATTTTAAACACCCTGTTTTAACTGTTTGAATTTACGAATTTAAAAAACAAATTCGAAATCAGCAGTTCTATTTAAACCCCATTATAAATATTTTTTTTATAAATTCTGCAAATAACAAATGTTGAATTTCTAGTTCAATTTACATATTTTGAATAATCAACGATAAATTTAAATTAATCATGATTCATGATGGTAATTAATTTTGATTATGTAACCTTTTAGCTAAAATTGAATTTTTTCCAATAAAGTAAAGTCAATTACACTTAGACGGAGCGAATGTGACTAATTGAATAAGTAAGAGCTAAGCTGATTCTAATTTCCAAACACCATTCGGGAAGATAGATAACTTTTTTCCCAACATTCCCCCAAAATTTGTTCCATCTGGTGGATTTTAAAAATGGGTCTCAGGCTCCCCATTCCAGAATCTTTAATTAATCCAAATCCAGTATTCAAAGGGTGTTAAATTGCACTACACCTCGGGAGCAGACTAAAAAACTGCCAACGTTTTCTAGACTCAATTTTGCAGGCCGAGTCCAGGTGCTCCAGGAAAAAGCAAATACGTTCAGGAGACCAAACGGGAAGAGGTGAAAAACAAAACAAACAAAAAAACTAAAAAGCGGAAACTCCGACTCTTATTCCCATCCATCTCCACAAGTGGTGTCACGGGAGTGTCATTCATGGGACATTCCTTGCACCCGTCCAGGACGTGTTTACTGGCATTAAAAGGTAACGACCTAGACGAACCCCCGAATGGGTCCCAGTAAATCTGTCTGTGGTGCACTACCGGTGCTGGCATGCTTCTTTGTAGTTCCCGCTCGAGTCGGCCCCTCTTCCCGGATCCCTGGCGCGAAGGCAGCCGAAATCCGGGATGCCGGTGCCAGGCAATGTGTGGGTGGGGAAAAAAGCCCCTTTCAGTCCCAGGCCGCCTGCATCAGCTGATGAAAGGGTCCGGATTGCATTGAGATGTGCACCGAGGTGGATCCGCTGTCACCGGGCGGAGCACCCTTTTCAAATGGGCTCCCCCATTCCCCCCGCCTCACTGGGAGGGTGCTCCTCTGATCCACAGTGAAGCTTTATTTACCCGGATTTTACGAGCCCAAGCACTTCTCGTTTGAGTGAACTACGAGTACAGCGTGAAAATTATTTGGCGGGTTAATTGACCTGCCAGTGGGGCCCTCGTTGTCCAGCAGAAAACAAGGAAAGCACCTACTTTGGGGCCTTAATGGGAGTTATTATTAGTTAAGTGGTTGCGATCGCAATCATGTTGCAATCCTTTTTATGCAATTTATGCAGATTTTCACTAAGGAAGCATTCCATTAAGTTCTCTTGGGATAAATGCTCGAGTGCGCTCTGTGAATTATTTAAAGGCGGATAAGCCGGCTTATTGCATTCCACCGGATGGTGATCTAAACTCGTCCTCTGAGGGGAGCTCGAATAATATCCAAGACTGTCGTTCATCCTCGAGGAATCCTACATTTGATAGTAGCTACCCTACAAAGCCCCTTGCGTTCAGAATGGGATTCAAACATCTTTTTCTGGTGAATCTCACGGGCTTCTGTTTTTCATTGAGTTGAATAAGTAAGACATACAAATTTTAGGCTTTAATATGTGGCGATGATGAGCTTAAGAGTCTAGTCTTGGTTTGGATACTGATCCTTTATTTCTGGATTATTTTAAGCAGAGTAGTTCGAAGAAAAACTTGTCTAAATTTCTCTCAAATTTGTACATCAAAGTAGACAATGATTTAGATTTCGTTAAGGTCTAGTCTCGATTTACACGGTAGATGTAATTGTGACACGCATTTAATGCAATTGGAAAAATAAAAAATAAATAAAGTATTTAATTTCACCCCCTGTTGTATCGTATAACTTTTGATCATTATTAAAAATAATCCTCAGGGGAGCAACATGAGGATGTTACGTTTTAAAATTTAAATTTAATTTTGACTGAAAGTGCTAAGAAAACCAAATAAAACAGGATAATAGGAAAACATTCCTAAATTCATTGACTAATGTCCAATTTTAAAATATATTAAGATTTTGAGCCAAGGAATATGGGTATGGAAAATTTAATAGAGTAAGATCATCTTCCTTCTCTCAGCCATCTTTTTTAATAATTCTAACCGTCGCTTCATTTAATCCAAAATCTTTTGCCACCAAAGTTTACCATTCTCCATTTAAAGTAATTAAATCCTACTTTTCTTCAAGCCTTGTTTAGGAGCCACTATAAATTTAAAAAACATAGCAAAAATACAATATGAGAGGGAATTAATTTACGCAATACCTAAACTCAGAAAACTTGGAACTGGAAGAAAATCTTTTCTTATTTTACTAAAATTTCTTTAGTTTGAGGAATTCCTACTCAATTTCTAAGAATTTTCAGTAATTTAAGGGAAATTTTCTTTATTAAAATAATAACTGTAAAATAATATTACTTCCTTATTAGAATGTAATCTAATCATTTTCCTTGTGATAAAAAGAAAATTTCTCTTAAACCATAATAAATCAGTTTTTATTCTAAGTATATATTAAAAAAAAACTATTCAAACAATTATGCTCTGTTAATTTAAATTGGTGTCTTAGATTGATTCAAAGATAGTTCCTATAAAATAGTGAACAATTTCGTAAATTTAAAATCACAATAAGGGTGCATAATGCTTTTGATTTTATAAGCCGTACCAATTTGCTTAATTTCATTATACGTTAACCTAACTTAATAATATAATTTATGAGTATTATAAAAATTTGTTTAAATAAATTTAAATAATGGTTCTTTATTCTATATGGCTTATGCTTAGTGATGGACCAAGCTAAAATACCACAGACAAAAATAAAAAGCGAACATATAGGCAAAAACTTAAAACACTTACACCAATAAAAATATTGCTTTCACTTTCATATTTATAAAAGTTAACATTGAATTAATAGACTTGTGGTTTGAACAAAGGAAAATCAATATTTCATTTTTAAAGAAAAATGTCTTTGGATTTCATGTATTTAATGTGAGTTATTCCTTCCTTTGTTTATAAGATTTGATTTTATTGGCGTGAAAATACAATGCATTTTCATTAAAATTAATAAAACTTTTCTTTAAAAATAGTACCTTTTTCCTGAGTGTACACTTTTAAATCTGAAAGCTTACATATTAAGATTAATTAATTATTAATTTTCTTGCATTTTTCTAACCTGACCTTTTTGTTAAAGTGAAATATAAGGCCGCGTAAACGGAAGTTCTTTTGCTAAACCGAAATCGTGCAATTCGAATTCCGTGTATTTATGTGCATGTATCTATTCAGGTAAAGCTCATATTTTCAAATTTCTTACTTCCAATAGAAAATTAAATTTATGAATATGAACTTGTTCTGAAAATTCAACATTTTCGCAAGCGATTTATAGTGTTAAACTCCAAAGAAAGTACGATTTATAGCTTTTCCGAAAGCTTAGATCTTCCTTAAAAAGCTTACGTTCTCAAATCCGAAAAATAATTAACTTAACGGGAGATCATGCGTCATAAAACTTCCCGAAAACGGCTCATTTTTTTTTATCTTTGAAGCGGGTTCAGGGTTTGAATACTGGTTTTTGAATGTCTCACTGAGGGTAACATTTCAGCCAAGTTTCATTTAAATTGGAGATTTCGGGTTTGGAATGTTCCCTTGTAAGTTTTTTACTGAATTAAAACAAAGATTTTATTTTAGCATTATAAAAAAGTAAGTAAACTTATATCAACTTATATTATTATAAAAAAACTAAAAAATTACTGTAATATAAAATATTTTTAACAATTACGTTCCCCAAGAAACTTCTCCAGGGGTTAAAGAGCTTTTTCTACGTCTCCAAACTTTCGCTCTGGGGCATTCCCATTTTTCCCCAATAGCTAGACTTAGTACCCTTTTGTAGACTTCGCCCTGAGAAGCTCCTTCCCCTCCTGACCCATATAACTTTCACTTCCTGTAGTTGACCCCGTTCACTTTCCACTGGGAGACACCGGCAGCTCCCTCATAAACACGTTGTTTCCCCTCCCACAAAACTCCCCTCACCGGATGCTGAAATGGGGCAGAAGCGGAAGTCGTGTTCGGTTGTAATTTTAATGAAAATTCATTTTTCATGAAACAATTAACCGAACAGTGTTTTTGGCATATCTCCTGCCTTCCCCGAAGAGCCTCGCGGCCCCCGCGGGCCTACCACCGCCGACTGTAATTTGGAACATGAGGCTCAAAATCATGACACTAGAGTTTTTACAGGATTTATTTTTTTTTTTCTTTTCGAAGGAGTGGAGGGCCTAATTAGAATGCAATTAAAGTTGGTACTTACTTCATCTATCCCGAAAAAAAAATACAAAATTGCGAATTATGACTTTGCAACTGAGAGAGAGGTCGCTATACTTCGCCCATCCTATTTACTAACTAGACACAGGACGACCGGTGGTAATTTTGCAGAAGTAATTCATTTTTCCGGGGGAGGTGGGGGAGAATATACGTTGATTACTTTAGACTTTGAATTTAGTGCGCCTAATTAGAAAATTACCGGATGGAGATGACAGCCGGATTTCAGGATTTTGGCTTTCCGCTTTCCGGCTGGATGACGTCCTCAAAACTTTCGAAGGACTTTCACGAAAATTGGGAACGATTTAATGTGCGTATCCTCGAATCGAGCGGCATAGGCAAATTAGACCCGAGCCGGCCTCGAACGACGATTTAACCCAATAAAGTCCTGACATGAGGATCGACTAGAACCAGGCCCGCTCTCGTTAATCGAATTATTCAAATTAATCTCGAACTAAAGTCCTGGCACAGATGCTTAGCCGAGCAGCAAAATATTATTGATCGCAGCATTAATCGACTCATAAAACGCTCATTAGGCCGTATCAGCTCACCTAAATGGGTTTATCCTTTTAACAATAATGGAGACGGGGCGACCGCACACCTCTGCGTTCCGGCTCCGGTTTCTCCTGGCCTTCGAAAGTCCGAGGAGACCTCGAAGGCGGATAAGATGGATTACAGCATCCAGAATCCAGATCCAGTTACACGCTCTTTTTCTTCAATTTGATGCATTGATTCCTGTCCCGTGTCCTTGATGTATGAAGCCTTTGCCGCCTGTCTGATTTTGTTTTCAATTTATCCTCCTGCGACCTTCTGCTAATTGTTAAACGAAACAAAGCGTCGCCTTTCATGGAGTAAACAGCACCTTCCTTTTTTGGTCCTTTATTAATTTTTATTGATTTTATCTATTATTTATAAAATCCAACGACGAAACAAAGAACAGTCGAGTGCAAGTCAGATAACAATGCAATAAACTTTTCACACTATCTTATGTAGGTACTAATAAACACTAGAAAATTATTATTCCGAAAAGATGGTAAAATGATATATTAATAAAATTTCTTCTACAATTTAAAATGTTATTGAATGATAACAAAAGAAATAGAATAAATAAATGTAAAAATCGAACAAAGCTTTATGGGTGATAAAGGATTTAAGTGATTTAGAAAATTTATTTGTTGGAGCAACATTTTTTTCCTCATATAAGAATAACGAGAAAAATAATTGCTAGATGAAGAAGTTCCGATTGGACCGAATTATGAATTTTAATATTGAAATAATACTACTGCAGAGTACATTACATACATACATATATTTATTTCTATTACATCGCCAAAATTTCGCTGGATTATCTGACACAGGTGTAGGTTAAGGGTTAAAATTTCATACCTTCACAGTGATTTTCTACAAATGTCCAACCTTTTTTTCTGAAAACAAAATGGTAGGTTTTTGATTTACAATTATTTTCAATTTACATTTTATTTCGCCCTTTTGAAATACCTTCCTTATTTTACTTATTTAATACCTCTGTAAAAACTTTAATGAGGATATTATAGCGTTCAAAATAAATTAATAATTATATAGCTTGCATTGTTCATTAATTTAATTTTTGCCGAGTAGTGCATACATAGAGAAATATGCGTCTATATTTTTAGGATCGTTCTCTTATTATGTAAATAGAAGGGATAACTGAAACTCTTCAAAACTCATCATATTTGCCCTAATACCTTTACCTATTTAGAACAAAAACCCGCATAAAAACGAGCAGAATAAGCACAATGTACTTGAATAGCATAAAAACCCTCTTCGTCGTCCTTCAACCTCAACCGTCGGTGAGCATAATAATTTCAGTGAGCCAAGTTCACTTTTATCGTCAAATAAATAAATATGTGCCAAAGCCACTCGCTCAATCTCTCCAGAAATCAAGAAATAAAAACAAAAACAAAAATGCAGACTGAATGAAAATTGCCCCATTACGAGATGGGGCTGGCCCCATTTCTTTTCAATTTTATCACAGCAATGTACACATTGTGACCTGCAGCTTTTAATTCTCATTTCGAAAAAAAAATAAATAAATAAATAAAAAATTGTTCATTAATTAGAATAACGACGTCGAATGCTCTTAGGCCGTCATCCGGTGCATTGGAATGCGTTTCTAAGTGCCTCTGGAGCGAAGCTGTGTTCCACAAGTCCCTCCCTTTCCGCGGTTATATAAATCCTCCCCGTCACTGAAAGTGACAAGGTAGCAGAAATAATTAAAAAAAATCCACCCACACCGGTCCCGTAAATGCACTCATTTCCTCATTTTTCATTGTTTTCGCTTATTTTTGGGTTAATTGAATGTGGCCAGCTAGATATATTGCAGGGGCGGCACAAAACCATTCCCAGAAACGAGCGGGGGGGGGGCGCCCAGACTGTCGCATTATCTTAAAAACATTTGTCAGCTATTTTCCTGCAATAAACACGGCGCTCCCCCAGCGTCCACACCCGAAGTTATTTCGTTTTATTGAACTGGGTACACGCGGCCCGATTTAATGATTATCGAAATAATTTAGCGCCCCCGGGTTAGCGCATGTAAATGATTTTAAGCGATGATTTTATTATCTATTGCCTCTCGCAGAATCTTTTGTTACATTTTATGCACGGAAGTAATTTGTAGCCTTTGCCCTTTGGCACAATTAATGATGACTTTTAATTTATTTATTCAAAGCAAACAGATTTATTTACAAATATCATCTGATGTTGGCAAAATTTAATTAGGTATTAGCGGATTAGGAAGAAAATCAAATTCAAAGTAAACTAACCCACCTAACGAATTGTTAAATACTAGCTAATCAACCGGATTTTACCCGGTGTATTCTAAAATTACCAAGTTTAAGAGTGTTAATAAATCTATGATATAGAAATAGAGCCATTGTCCAAAAGATATTTTCCTGCATGTAGATACCACGGTCCAACTCTGAAGGGTTTTTGTATCTGTTTAAGTTAAATGCATTTTTAATTATTATTGGATGTTAATAAGTAAATAAGCGTATTTTCATATTTTATTTGTATTGTGTCATTGCACTATGGGAGGACATTAAACCTGCAAACTTTATGTTCATGTCCTATTCTTGATATATTTATGGGAAATATTCGTCTACCTAAACATATCGTCAAAATCTAAATGCTCAATTTTATTGGGTATTAAATCAACAACCCTATTCCTATTTTGTCAAGAAATCATTTTAATCGTAGAAAATGTGATTCACCATATTATAAATTTGTCAACTTTTGTTTCAAAATTTTTGAATTGGATTTGCCAATTTGAATCATTCAAATTGTCATAGTATAAATTCAAAATTAGTATACTATCGAATTAATTTTACACAAATTTTCGTTCAACTTCCTTGAATTTCAAAATCATCAGTCGCCATATTGGGTCCGCTATTTTGAACTTCCAAATTGTAATAGTGGATTTGAAATAGTAGAAATTTTCATCTAAACTAATTTTCATCATATCAATCCTCCGAAATTTATAATTGTTGGCCTACATTTTAAGTCCGACATTTTGAAACCCTATATTTTATGCGCTTTAAATGTAGCCTTTACTTATCGATTGCTCAATAACGATTATCAAGAATTTTTTATTTTCTAATTGCTCGATAATGATTAACAATTCATTTTTATTTTTTGATTGTTCGAAATAAAACTGATTTCGTTATTTACATCCTTTTAAGGTGTGGAGTGGAAAAGTAAACAAAAAGAAAGTACATAGATACAATCCGGAATGATATATGTAGATAGAAAACAATGTGGGGTCTGACTTATATTGCTATTAGATTGATTGTATGCATACAATTTGTAATATAAAATTCAGAAATACTTTATAAGTCCATATTATGATAGTACCTACCCATGTTAAGAAAATAGCACCATGGAATTGATTGGTAGTTAATAGCGAATCTTTATTAAAATACAACCCCGAAATGGAACTTAATATTCGTATATTAAATCCTGTATCGAAAAAAAAAAATTATATCCCTCGCGGTTTCATTTTACTGAATTGGATGCGAATTCAGCTAGATTTAATTATAAACAAAATAATTCAGTGCCAGCCTAACGAATGTAAATTATTTCAGTCCCTGATTTTATTATCGCTAGATATCACCTGCTGCAAAACACTTCACAACATTTTTTTATACGGAATTAATTTGTAGCCTCTGCTCTTTTGGCGGCAGTAAATTTTTGGCTTTTTATGCGGCACTATGCCCTGGATAGTGCTAAAATAAGCGCTATCGGAACAACATTTTCAAGAGAAAAAAAAAATGCGCATAATTAGCGTCAGAAATTAGTTCGGGCTAATCCATCAAGTGACATTCCCCGGAAGACCCATGAAATTTGGTGCTCCTGGGGCCCCTGGTGGGAGATAATCATCTCAAGTTGTAAAATCCCGGGGATGCCCGACGTCTGGAACAATTAGGAGGAGTGCTATTCGCCCATGTGGCGTGTAGCAGTTGAACACATGTGTGGCATGTTCTGGAATCCGAAACCAAAAACCCCGACTAAATGTCCCCTGTGACACCGATGGCGGTGGTGGTATTCATCCCTTTCGGGGACCCTCTTTACAAAATACCTTTCTCGTAGCATCCCTGGACCAGGGTTCCGTCCGATATATGCATCCCTTAAAAGAGACTCCAAAGTCCTTTCTATGTCGTGACCACCACCGAAGTGGCTGGCGGTACCACCGCTTGAGGGAAAATCTCCGGTTCCCAGCTTAGGGCCAAGGGATGCTCGATGCATCCCATCTTTGGTCCAGAGATAATCCTTGAGAACTTGACTGAGTCCTACCGCCACTCAGGGCGGACCCGGCTGTCTTGTGACCATAAATTTCCACCGATTTTGACTCTATATGCTTTGTCCGGATTCCCAGTTCCCTGCAGTTCCCGGAGCAGAGCTCCTGGACAAACCGAGCGTGGACCCGGCTAAGTGGCTACTTGTCGTTCTTAAGTGGGCCAAATAAAGCGATTAGGAGGATTCCCGAGCCCGTCGCGCCCTGATTGATTCGTCTCGACTCTCGACGCAGCAGCCACACACATGCGGTCGCTGCTCGAGTTATGACATGCAGTTGCATTTTCTTTTTTTCTTTTTTTTTTTTTAAATTATGAACATCGTTAAATGTTAAAAAGCCCTTTTTTCCTTCCTCCCGACCGATCCCTGAATTACAGAAATTCACGGCAGGGTGCGCGGGAGACGAATTTGAAGTGGCCGCAGAAATTATCGCTTGAAGTTGAAGAGCAAGCACAACGTATAAAAATCTCGAATTGAAGGGCTATTTTTATCCCAGCCGCACAGGGCCTCAGCTGGGCCCTTTTTGTGGTTCTCTGCCGGGATGCGATGGGTGCCGACCTCCGGCTTATTGGATTTGTCACATGACTTGAGTTATGCCTTAAGTGCGCTGCGCGTCGAAATAGAATCAAAGAAAACGCGAATGGGTTGTTAGGCCGCTTTCTCGCGGTGCGACGTGACAGAGCGCCTATCTGATGAATATTGATGACTACAGCGGTTGCCGCGATATGCTCACATTTTTATGAAATTAAAATGCTTCCGCTTTTTGAGCAGACGAGGGTCACAGATGTACTCCTCCTTATAACCACCTTCAATTTTTCAAATGTAATAAATTATTTTTGGAGATTTTGGCGGGAAAGTGGAAACATTTTTATACGAATGTTATAGGAAATGTTATTCAAATGTATCAATCGAAATTTCTATTTCATTTCTTCATTATGTTATCTTTGAAAGTTACCCTTGCGCGAAAATTTCATATTTTCATTTATTATATGTAGGTACATACATATGTATAAATAGATCATTTCGATACACAACACAGACAGGGGTCGTATTGAGAATCTGCAAACGGCTGGGTTGAATCTGTGATGTATAGGTCCTATTAAAGGGGGGTATTTTTTTAAAAAATTATCATACAAAATTCACATTTTAAAAGATAATGCTATGAACAACTATCCTAGCCTAATATTTGTATTATCTATAACCGAAGTTTCATAGCCTAAAGTATTATAAATTATTCAGTTAGGATTACGTAGAATTAATGTTTTGTATAATAGTCGTGTGCAGTTTGCATAACCCTATATTTTGTTTCATTGGCTTTGCAAGAATTAATTGGTTATCATAAGATGACCTGATATAAAAATCTTTTTAAAAACTAACTAAAATTCGAATTTTCTTATGATTATAACATAGCCTACACTACAGTAACAAAACAAAGATATTTTTGTAGTTTGGTCTATTGAAAATTAAAATCGTTAAACAGTTTTATGGTGCGAATCTTAATTTTTCGAGGTAAATATACATTATAAAAATTTGTAAAAATAAAAAAGTTAATATGATTCGAGTTCGTGTACAATCCCCAAAATATGTTGTGAAAATAAAAGTGTAAGAATGCTGAGAATTTGTATAAATTACACTTAAAAAATCTTGGAAGGAAATTGAATGCTTTCATATAATGGCAGTGAAATTGCTATTAAAAAATTTTAAAAAAAATCTCCAGTCCAACAATGACTACCTACAATCTACATCTCATCTGTAAGTTAACTAAATTGTGTCATACCAAAGTGTAACATTTAAATTATGAACATACTAAGGTACCTTTAATAGTTTTTCAGAAAAAAGCAAACTGACAATCTATACATAACAAAAAATTTAAATTAACATTTCGTTCTATTCCAACACTAAATTATTTGTTATTTTCCAAAAAAATTATAATCAAAATATTTACGGAAACACGTCGTAAATACAAGAAATACCTATACAAGGTAATTTTGATGAAATTTGGTTTAACAAGCTAAAAAAATGTTATTTCATACTAAGTAATTTGCTCAGTTATGCAACTCAAATGTGAACTTCTGCGACCGTGGTTAATATTTTCCAAAGGAAAAATATTAAATGACTTTTGAGTTAATTGGGAAAATGCTGAGGGAGCACGAATAAAATTTCGAAAAAAAACTTCATTTGTAGATAATATAGAATTTATTTATACAATATACAATTTTTTTATAAATATAACGACGGACACAAGAATCACTTTAAATCTCGCCAATTTTTATTTTCTACGCCGCTTGCTGCTGCGGCTTCGACTGCGGCTTCCCCGTTTCCGGGACCGGCTTCGACGCTTGCGGCTCCGACGGCAGCGCCGGGATCGAACTAATTATTTTTCGTCATCGCCATCCTCCGCCTTGTCCTCCTCTTCGTCCATTTCAACAGAATCCTTTGCACCTAGGCTGTATTTTCTTCCTGTTTTATAAAGAACACCAAAATCTACTCCTGTTGTTAGAACTTCTTTAATTGGCTCTCTGATTTCATCTGGACTGCGCTAAATGCGTTTATTTGTTATGTTACATATCACAAAAAATTTGACCTTAAAGGACATCATCCATTTTGGTCCAAATATGAAAGTGCCGGCCAGAAAAAAAAAATGTTATATCCTATTAGAACTTGTCCATCCAAGCATTTAAGTATTATTATTGCACCAAAGCTGTAGGAACATTGCCCTTGGTTTCATTAACATTTGAAAAATCTGCATTTTCATGCATTTTCGACGCAATGAAATAGCAAAAACAAGTGATTTTTTGCCGTAACATGACATTTTGAACATTAATAGCACCAATGGTTCTAATCTACATATACCGATTCTTGACATAGAAAATCACTTTTTGGGGATTTTCTAACTAAAATACCACGTGATCGTTAAGACAGAGCTTATTTTTTCTGGAATTGAATGATAATGAATGATAGATCCAAAAAAGTTTAAACCTGAGCCAAAAGAAAGGAATGCGTTTTACCAGATGATGACGACTTAATTGTTTAGGTTGTAATTAATATTACGTATAAAGCTGTAAAACAATGATAATTTTTAATAAACATATTAGATAAACTATATTTTTTTCTTTTATTTTTTAACAACAACCTCAATGTAAAAACGGGCTTAGGAATACTCTAAGGCACAATAGATGCACAAAATGATGTTAAAAAAGCACTAAAAGGTGTCAAAAGGTCAAATATCATTTACTTTTTATACCTTTTAATTGAAAATGTATCAAAAGACAGATTTTTTAAACTCATATAAAACCAAGGACAATGGTCCTACAGCTTTGGTGTCATAATGATAAATGCTCAGATGGACAAGTTCTAATAGAATATAGCATTTTCTTTTTTTGGGCGGCACTTTCATATTTGGACCAAAAATGTATGAAAATCGGATCATGTCCTTTGATAATTCTTACCTGCTGCGTCTCCGCTATGTAGGTACTTTACGACGCTCAACAGCGTGGAAGGCTCGTCGAGGTTCCTTAAAGCTTCCATTACGATTTCTGTATTCTTTTTACAAATACTTTGATTATCGGGCAAATTCATGTCAAATGTTTAAATTTTTAAAGACTATATACTTTCACAAAATAAACGAATTTTTTTTCAACTTTCATGGCCTATTTGATACAAATTTGAAAGGTATTGACATGAATATGTCTTATCTCTGGGGTCTATTTGAAAGAATGTGCGGAACAAAAATCGTGACTGTGACTAATTACTGAGTTATGTATGTGTTTGTATGTATGTTTGTATAAGTTTGAATGTATGTATATACGTATGAATCTATGTATCTTTGTATGTTATATAGTGTATATAACAGATCGAAAAAATACATAAAACCATTTAAATCTTTCTTTTCATTTATTATATAAGACATATTCATGTCTACTGTGCCATCGAGAAGCCATGGCACTTTATTTTTATTTCTCACTCTTATGCCCGGGATACACGAGGCTAGTTTTTCAAAGCTATAGGATAGCAAGCTAGATCGTCGGTATGCTATCCTGTCTTGACACATTCTAGTGCTGTTTCCACGATGCCAGATAATTTTAAGCCAGTACCATTGCAGTGATTTAAAGGTAAACGTCAATGAAGTAAAATGAACAGGAAATTGAAGAAAATAAAGTACTAGTTTCGAGCATTATTTCAGCTCGAATCGTATCCAATTTGCTCGAAAAAGTTAAGTGATACGAAGCCAACCTCGAAAAGACTTCGAACAATATCGAATCGACTTCAGGCTACATGAAGCTTGTACACAAGGCAGGTTAGTAAAATCAGTGGTGGGGGGTGCTACTAGCTCAAAAAATAGAACCTCATCCTACTAACTATCCTAGCTTGAGGCGCTAACTTACTAGGTTAGAAATCAAGCTAGTTCTGTTTACACGAAACCAGGGCTGCTAGCTTTTTAACTTACTATCACTATCTTGCTATTCTAGCTTGAAAAACTATAGCCGCGTGTATCCCGGGCATTAGAGTGTATATGCAATTAAAAAATAAAAAATTTGTGAAGGACAATACACCAAGTTTAAAAATTTCAACGTGTTTTATTATGTCACTTAAAATTCAATAGGTTGTATTCGAAAGAAATTTTCATTGAATCTGTTAAGAGATTAACAGTCTTATTAATTCTCTTTAAGAAAATTTGAATATCTTTAATTTTAGTATACCTACTTACGAAATATACGATAATATCTTAAAATCTTAGTAATCTTACAGTCATTTGTAGATACCCTTTTATTATTGGGTAAATATAAATGTTTAAATAAATGAATCTAATTCAACACAAAAATTCGTTCTCTTTTGTTTGGAAACAAAGACTTTTGTAAATATATAAAAAGCTAGAAATTTCTATTTAGTTTCATAAGTCGCTGGAAGTGCTTTAGATTTTAAAATTTTAAAACTTCTGCTAAAACTATCGAGGAAATGTTCAGATCGCAATTCATTATAGCTTCAAGTAGTTGTATCTTTGCCTTTCGCTGAAAAAGAACTTCAATTAATGTGGCACAGAGAACGAAATTAAATGACTGACGAAAAGGGAAGATACTTTCTAAAGAAAAAAGAAAAAAAAAAATTAAAAAAATTAAAAGGCTAAAACCCGTGAAAGGGTTAAAGCTGGCTGTCCTTGTAAATCTCATCATTATCCGTTGAATCGAGCGAAGATACTTAGGAACTATCTTAACCAGCAGTAAGACGCCAACGACCTGAAGTAGCGGAGAAAAGATGCTCGATGCGATGTTGATGCTGCGCCTGAACCGAATTTTCTCTTAACATCGCCACGGAATGTTTACATTCTAGTCTGGCAGAGTCTGTGTTTTTAAGAGGAAAAAAACATCGCCGATTTTGAAGAGGCGAGATTAAATTTTGACTCTTTTTCGGATGCTGCATCTCTGCGAGTGGTCCAGCGAAGAGTACGCTCGGTTTAGTCACTGAAATTAAGAGAACTGAAGTTAAGAGCGCTGTAGTTAAGAGCACCGAAATGGGGCACTCACCCGACGAAGAGAGGGGCGGGAAAACATCGCAAATCACAGCCCCCTTTAGCACTGTAATAGAAAAAATAATTTTTGAAAGTTGAGGGTGCATGCGGCGAGACTTACTGAAAAGGGCCTTTGGTGAGGCGGCAGTGTGTGGCCGTTTCGAGTATTGTCGACAGCGCGTTCGGGTTCGGAGCGCGTCCTTTTGCATACCCCCAGTGGAAGGGCTCAAAAGGGCTGAGAGTGTCAGAGGGCAGCTGCCGGACTGTGCCGGAACTCGACGTCGTCGCCGAGACGCTGGGTCCCAGAGTCAGTGTTTTTCCGGGTCATCGTCATGACGTGACGACGTCGCCTGATGGATTTTATTTGCGCTACAACTGTGGCTCAAAGTCGATGTCTACGGGGGTGCGTTTTGTTTTCGCACACGCTCCTGCCGCTATCAAAATTTGTTTTGCAATAAAACCGGGGACAATCGTCGCGGAATAGTCCCATAATTGCTCTGTTGTTGTGCTCCACGCGGTCGACGTCGACTGTCGCGGCTCGCAGTTGAGTGGCTGTTTATTGTGGCGCTGTGAAATTGTTTCTTTGGTGCGTTGTCGACTTGAATGGATTTTGCCTTGGATTTAACCAGGACGAAGACGCCGACAACATAGACGACGTCGCGACGCTTGTCGGGCGGTTAAGGATGGACATACTTGTTTGCTATGCCCATGATTATGGTGATTGTTTTTAGATTTTCAAATATTTCGAATTAGCTGGGAGCCGCTGCTGACTGCTTAGTGCCAAGTATTTCTTGGCTAAGGTCAAGCATACGCGAATTTTTTTGCAATTTATGCTGCAGTCGAACGGTGCCAAATTTTTAGATTTTTCATTGTTCCCAGCTAATTATGTCAGATATGTTTTGCTCTGGACTGAAGTTTTTATGTAGAACTTCGGAGAAATAGACTCGTAAATGTGGGATAATGGGTCCATAGAAAATTTTAGATTCTAATGGGACTTTTATTAATCCATTAAATTAATTTAATTAATATACATAACTTTATAAATTATATACTAAATTTTTCAAAAAGATATTTTATTATCTTGGAACAAATCCAATAAAAACATTTAAATAAATTCTTCTGAAACGAAAAATATTTTCAGTCAACAATTTTCCTTTTTTTTCAAATTAAAAATGGCGATCATAAATGAAAAAATGAGTTATAAAAATCGAAGTAATGGAAGGTGACTGCGGTACGAACAAAAATATTACTTCAGCCATTCCTAAGATTTTGCAATCAAAAAAAAAAAAATACCCGAAATATAAATTTTCTTACAACTATAACAACAAATTTCATAGAGATTAAAAATCCGGCCGAGTGCTTATTAATTCGTCTTCATTTTAAAATAATTATTTTGTGATAACATATGTATGTGTTTCAAATTACTAAAATTTTGTATATGAGTTAATATTTTGAAAGGACGCACAGTGTGCAAACATACATAAATATTCCAAATTTTGTAAATTTAACGGAACATTTTATAAAATTGTTCTACATTTAAGCAAAAATTCAAAAGAAATCAGTTCTAAACTATTTCTGAAATGTGAATGATTTCTTCTACTGGAATCAAATATTGTGAAATTGCGATTTTGTTATAGAATTTACTAATTTTATAAGTATCTCCTAACACTTTTTATGTGAAAGGTATATAATTTTGGACCTAATTTCAAAATATTCACCCATATACTTTCTATACTAATAATTCACAATCTTTTGTAAAAATGATAGTTTATTTAGTATACCTATGACACATACATATAAAAAAAGTAAAATAATTTCCTAGATTTATGACCCAAGTATTCAGTAAAAATATTTATATAGGTATATGAGAGGAAAGAACTATTTCTCATAAAAATCATAGTTTATTACTTCACATAACCTGAAATTGAATTTTTATTATACCACAACTTTGACTAACAAAAAATAGATGTAATACGCATCACTTTATGGCCAAATTGAAGTGATGACTTATGTACAATGTACCTACATACATACATATATGCAAAGTGCAAACATAACTACAAGCTAAGGACAAGAAACCCATTGTAACATCCCACACCCTGGTGGTTAGACACCATCCAATCTTTTTATGACAGGAAAAAATGAATGACTTTCTATTTAAGAGATAAAATTTAGTTCTCAGTTGTTCCATTGTAAAAGGACTAAGCTTCAGCTTCGTACAAAAGAGTAGTTTCAAAAGATATATTTTATAAAGGCAACATGGTACTTACATGGAAACCATCCGAGATAGGGATATACCCAATTTTGCTCTTTTAAATAGAAGAATTTTAGGTATCCATCAAAATCGAGGAAATAGGTAGATTTTTTTTTTTTGTAGGTGGGTTTAAAAATAAAGTTTTCATTTATTTGTGAATAGAGAATTACATTTCATAAATTTTTCACGATCGTACAATTTTTCTTCTTCTTTTTTTCTTAAATATTGATATGTTTTTTGGCAATGTATTTGATAGATTCGTAAACATCAATTTCGTAAATTTCTAGTTAAAAATAAACCAATTGTTAAGAAATAAAATTCCCTCGTTTCAAGTCGCTGACATCAAACAGTTACGGTTGAATTAATTTCGAGTTTTATAAAAAAAAAAAAATTCCAAACCCTTGGTCATAATCTTTTTTCTGACATTACGCCCTCGGAGACTAAGTCATATAATTTTTGTCTGTGGGTTTCTAGTGACCAAATTAAGCTCATTTCGAGGTTGCAATTACCAAATTAAACTCCTCCAGAGGTCACAATCAACTGAATTGCTTGTTGGAAAATTTAAAATGCAATATTTTTCGTAGAAAATTGTAATAAAATATCCTCACGCACAGCAGTGAATATTTGATTTTTCAAAAAATTAAATTAAATCATTTTTAAGGTCTCATTTCGGAAGCTGTTGCTAAAGAAACATCTATGCAAATTTGCCCCTGGTGTTCGATAACGTTTTAAAATAATTTCCATAAAATTAGTGACAATTTAAATCGAATTCATTTCCAGACCGATAACCTTTCGGCACGAGAGCCTATCTCTGGCTCAAAAAATTTACTTCGTCACTTTCATCAAAATTGCTGAAACCAGTTCCTCAGCGAAACGCGCGTGGTGTGCACGCTCGTTAATCACCTGCGAGCCGCCGGATGAATTTGACTATCAAATTAAATCAAAGCAGCGGATGCGGTGCGTCTTCGTTTCATAATTTGAAAATTACCTCACCGTGGTGCGTATAGTCACCGGTCCAATTGTAAGGTCCCGGCCTCAACTGGGTGCGCCGCGGGGGGGACGTCATCTTGACTTGGTTAAGGTCTCGTTTTCATGATTTCACACGCGTCGCAATGCCGCGGCTTCTTTTGGATTGTGCGGTTTGATGCGTTCGCGCGCGGGGAGTCACGGGGGCTTATCCGGTTAATCGTAATCGATGAATTAATCACAAGCTTATTGGCCATTGTGCGCCGGGTGCTGGGTCTAATTGAAAACGAGCTCAACGGCCGTGAACTTGAGGTGTGCGCGCGTCGTCGTCGTCGTCGTCGTCATCATCATCGCGGCTCGGATTAGAATTAGAGATTAGTGCGAGACTTTAATTAATCGGGGAAAAGTCGTCGAAGTGCTCGAAGGGCAATAAATTTGCCGGCAAAGTGAAAATTTTTGTGAAAGTGTTAGCGAAGAATTTTCCGAGAGCTCTTCGCAATGTTTCAATTATTTGAGCAATTCGTATCGCGGGGGCGACGGCAGTACGGTATGCCGTCGTGCGATGGTACGCGACGATGACGGACTCAGTGCGGTCGGGGGCGATTAACGAGCTTCCCTCATTTCATTTCTGCGGACGATTTGGTTAATTTTCATTTAATTAAACTTCGCGTGATAATTCAGCTGTTCTTGGGACGTTTTATTCAGGGTTTTATGAGCATCTAAAAGTTTGACGGGCAATTTTGTAATTTTCGCTCTGGTCATTTGTTATTTTCTTAGTAACGCAATTAGAAGCTACGAAATATAAATTAAAGGAAAGGGGCAGACAGATAATTGAGGGCTTTAAGACGTTTAATCAATTAGTTGTTTAATAATTAAAATATTTACATTCTGAACTCGGTCAATAAGTAACTCACAATTAAAATTTTTTTGATCTGAACAATCTCGGCTTTTCTTAAAAGTGGACATTCTTTCAAAAAATTATTTTATTGATAAAAGATTAACTCTTGTTCTTAGACGAAAAATAAATATTTTGTTCGTCTGGTTTTAGTTAAACTTAGTTTTAACATTAAACCAATCTCTAAAAAAGAAATAGTACCTACCTAATATTCAATTTCTTAAAATGTTGTTAATATGTTTTAGCAACAAAAAAAAACTGAAATGAACCTTACATTTTGTACTATCAAACAAATGTTGCAAAAACAAGTAGGATAAACTACGAAGGAATACTCCACTTTTTGATTTTGTACCTACCTATTGCTATTCTAAAAAAGTGGTTAGGAATTGAATGATGATGTTTTACACTGCCTATAGTGTAGTCAATATGAACAATAGGTATAGTAATGAATTGAGTTTTTCTTTTAAATGAGATTGCACAATGTGCAATCCAGCGGCTGGGATAGATGCTCTTATGTTTAAAAAGCACAATTATGGTTTCATATATTAATATCATTATATTTTATTGTTTTCTAAGTGTTTTGGATCGGATATCATAAATTCGGGCAATTATTCTTCTATCGTACAGAAAAGATGTCTATTTTATGACAAAACTAATTAAGCTATATTTTCGTCTAAAATTCTTTTTATCCTATACTTTTACACGTAAATACATATATATGATACACAAAAACAAAAATTTAAATGCTTACCAAACTGAAAAAGGCTTTTTAGATTTTTATAATATTGAAATTTCTCCTTCACTAAATGGTTTGTCATTTTACAATAATTTCTTATAGATATGTGGGTGAAAACTTTGGAAATTGGAGATTTATCTTCAAATAAACTTAATTTTTTAGAATAATAATTGTGAAATTAAACAACTTCTACCAAGAAAACAAAGTTATTGCATCTTTTGTTCTCAGCATAATTAAATCAATGAATCTAGTGAACAAGCTCTATAATATTTTTTTGTTTAAAAATTTGGTAGATATAGTGTTATTTTTATACTTTGTTTCAAACGAGCTGCATTCATGGTCCTAAGCCAGTATTCAGTGCATTTTGCACGCATGGGGCATTGCGTCCTATCGCTAGCACGATAATGCCCCTAAACAAGTCATAAGCGGATGCTTTGTGAATTTCCAATGGCGGTCCAACTACGGCCTAATTTATGCAGTCGATTATCGACGCTATTAAATTCTATGCGAATTTCATGAGGCTTCTCTAAACAAGATTAGTTTCGCTAATTTCGCGCTAAAGGTGGGCACGCACTGGGGGGCAGTAAGCCCATCAGTGAATTAATGCCCAGGAATTTGAGATTTTGTTCAGTAAATTAATTATCCAAGTTTTAAGCACTGATACAATAAGTTTTTGCGCAAAGCTCTCCCCTCCCCCGCAGCCATTGAGGGCCGTATCTGTGGCGGTTGGGCAATTAATGATAAATTGCTCAAAATCCACATGCCGCAGACATAGGGTTCGGTTCGCCGGTTCTCCTCAAAATGTTTATTCACCTTCGGCGGGGGTGGGGTGGGGAAGGTGCTGCTGCTGTAAGCCCTGGGATAGGGCTCATGCGGGCGGCCCTAAACTTTCCGATTTTAATGAACCCACGCCTGTGTGGCCCGCGCCCTCGCAATAATCGCGCCCCCTCAATAATCGCGCCAGACTACTGCTATTAATTAAAGGATAATACTTGAATGGGAAGCTGTGAATGCAGTTCGCGGCTGTTCCGTTATCTATCGTTTATTCAGATATCATTCACCCGGCAGCGGCGGGATTTACTCTTTATTCCTGCTACCAGTAGGTAGAGGGGTGTGATTCGGTTACTCGTAATTGGATTTTTCGAGAAGACACAAAATCCCCGGAATTAACACGGTGTTTGGTTCGATTGCAAGGATCAGAGTTGTACGAACAACTGCAATTACATGAATAATTGCTAAATTTTAAAATTAACACTTCTACTGAATGTGACTGTAACCAATTTATTGATCCTACTCCAGTAATAACCTTGAAAATTCAAATAAACAAATACAAAAAACTCCTACGACAAGTATCTATTAGATATTTTCATTCAGATTCAGGTGGTTCTCAAGGAATCTTGTTTACCGCTTTAAAGACTAGTCTTTTAATAACTTTATGACGTCATAAATATGGCGCACCATATTCATTAGATTATTTTTTCATGAAAAAGAAAAGTAAAGATATTGGGCTTTAATTCAATAAAAACCACAATTCACAAAGCTTTATTTTAACAACTATGATATATTTTAAAAGTGCAGGTTTTCCAACTTTCTAGTGGTGTAATGCATGTAGCCGCTTTAAAGGACACTGAATTCCTAAATTTGATTTTTAAATTTTCGACTCTAATAGAAAGGAAACCCACCAGAAATTTTTAAAGGTTCAAAATATTTTTAGGAAATGCCCTCATACCATCAAAGAAACCAGTAGCACTGTTTTCATTAACTTAAAAGGCAAGTTAAAATTAACCAATTTATTTTTGGTTATTTTAGAGCTTTGTTGAAGTAACTCGTCCTTTTGGCTGCTTGAACCTAATTTTAGCTATAATTAACTTTTTAGTAGAAAGTTGAAGCAATCCAGTTTTGTTAAATTTATCAGTAGGTACATTATTTTCTTAGTGTAGATAATTGTAAATACTAAAAGTAAATTTTGTATAATAATATCTACCTTAAAGTTTGGATGGCAAT
This sequence comes from Machimus atricapillus, assembly GCA_933228815.1. Taxonomy (NCBI): domain Eukaryota; kingdom Metazoa; phylum Arthropoda; class Insecta; order Diptera; family Asilidae; genus Machimus; species Machimus atricapillus. The sequence goes on from OW121785.1 coordinate 15,457,100, forward strand.
ATTTATATTTAATTCATTGCTAGGGATCACGAAAAACCCCTATTACAGTAGAAGTGTTAATTTAGTCTCAACTAACCCTCTCATGGTAGCAGTTTCACAAAAGCCGAGCTAATTTTTTCCCCCTTTTGTAATCTACTTCAAGTACTCTAGATACAAAGTGAGTGCAGCACATCACCCTGCGGGGAGCCATCGTGTTGTGGGGTGTCAGGAACCCCATCGTCCCGCTGCACCTATTTATCTCTCCCTCTGGGGGTGCTAAGTCTTAAGTGCTTTTCGGGAGGAGGGCAGCTTACTAAGATAATAAATTGGTACACCGCGGAAGCCGCGCGATAATGCTCCGTGTAAGCACAAATGACTGACTGAAGACTCAGCGAACATTAGTGACTTTGTAATTATGAGACGCTTTTATGTATACCCACCCACGAAATTATCCCCGGGGGTGAACAGGGTTTAGCAATTTCAGTGACATTTTCTCGAAAGGAAGACAGGGGGATGAGCGAGACTTTTGATAGGGGATTTTTTTTTTTTTTCAAGAAATTGTCATATATTTTTGCCGGAAACTTTATGAAAATTATTTAAAAGGTTATTCAAAGCATACCGGATTTTATATAATAAGCCAATATTAAGATGAAATATTAAGTACAATATTTAAACACCAATATATTTATTGCAATATTAAATTTATTTTAAAGAAGTTAAAGTAACCCGTCTATATTTAGCCTGATTTCCTAAAAATCAAAAATAACATAGCCATACACTTTTTTTTGTATCAAAATTATACAAGACAAGGTTAAGAAACATATTCACATACCTATTTAAAATATACATTTTCATTCTCAGTTCATTACTCGCGTGGGTGTCAAGAGTTTGAGGATATTAAATTAAGGGTTATGAAAAGAGACATATACACTGTCTTCAAGCACTAGATACACCTTACTAAAGGTTTCTGAGAATCATGGCTAGATACATAAGTGGATAATGGGCCCACTCAATTGAATTAAATAACTTTGACCGAGGGCGGTCTCGTTATTGAAGTAATTTTTCGATCGCCTGCTGGGTCAATAAATTATAAATTAATTTGAATTTTTAACCATTCAATAACGTTTTTTTTTTAGGAAATTTCGGGCAGTTTTAGATTCGTAGTCCAATCGTGATAACTACCCTTAGATTAATATTCTGAGGACTGGTAGTTTAGTTAGTTTTAACTATTGCACATACAAATTCATTTTTATAAAAACATTGAATGTTACGATCTTTTACGATATTATATGTAGAACCATATAAAAATAAAAAAATTAAGTTAAGAGTTATAGTATAAATTTTAATTTCAAAATGAATATGTACCAGTTCAGAGCAAAACATCGTTAAATATTTCGCATGATTAAATTTTAAAGTAAAATATTTTCACAGTCTAGCGACCAATTTCGATTGCATACAACCGCAGCCGGGTAGTTCGTAAACAAAGTCCAACAAATGGTCCTAAATCTGACTGTGCCACTGCCGCATCCGCCGAATGTGCTATTTATATAATGTTTCATTTAACCGCAGCAAATGTTTACTAATACAAAATTTTAAGTGAGAATATTGTGGTGACAAATGCAAATAAAAGTGAAGTGTTTTTGTTGACGAAGCATTCAAATAAAAAGAAAAAGCGCAAAATCAATAACATCAAATAATAAAAATAATATAGAGGAAATAATGTGCGGCTAATTATTGCGTATTAAATCAATACGAAAGTGGCGGATAAACAAATCCATTTGCCTGGATTAAATATTGTAAAATGTAAATGAAACTCAGTTGTTTGGTGTTTATTGTGAAGTGTTTTTATGGTGGCTACTCTCCTCGTAATATGGCTTTAGTCCAAATGCTCCTGCGGTTACGTTATCCAGTAACTTTGTGGATTTTCCTGCTGATATCATCCCTGCTGCTAACTCCAGTTTTTCCGGAGATTATTTATAGAGTCGACCCGCTAGGTACATTTTCCCTTATTTGTCCCTTTTATTCCAGCTCTGTATTTTATTGTTTTTATTCATAAAGAAAGAGGACATGGTGGATGAATTTTTTATTACAGGTAAAAGAAAGGCTCACCCAGCCTTGGTTATGGTGCTTAAATGGAATTATGTTTCCATTTGACGGTATAAGGATTTGTGGTTTTAACAAATTGGAAAAGGTTATACGAATATTTTATGGTTACGGTTGTCCGCTGTTCACTTTTTGAATAAGGGTTTTCTGCCCGTTTGGTATTTTTTTAAAGCAATTCTACTAATTGAGATATTTTTTACAAAATCCTGTTGTTCTACCGAAATTTAAGATATTAAAATCCTTCCTCGAAATTCTACAGTAAGACCAAAATCAATAAAACGATAATAATAAATTAAGGCTAAACATTCTTTGCAAGAAATTAATAAATTATGAGAAAAATATTATTATATTTTATACACTCTATATGTTGATGTAATTTTACTCTCTTTTTAAAAAAGAAATTGAATACTTTCCATAATGGTAGTTAAATTTCAGAAATGCCTTGGCAAATATCCATTTTTCATTTTTGTTATGTACAAATTTTACATCGGTATGAAGACTGTAGTTTGCATAATAGATGTGTATTTTTTACTTTTTTTCATAAAAGTAGAAGATGCAAATTTTTGGGCATAAATACTCCTTTGAATGTAAAGAAGGCTCGTTAAAAGATAAATTTAAATCAAACTTTAAAAATACTTACTACTTTTTTATTTTCAATAAATTTTAAAATCCTGTAGAGTAGGTAATACATATCCATATATTGAAAAAATATACAAACCAAGTTTTGAGTTAAGTCATTTTTGCTACAGCATTGTTTCTTGATTGAATATTTCTAAATTATTATATTGATAAATTACTAAGAAAATCTTAATTTGTGATTAAACAAATACATATGTAGGCTATCAAATATTATACAATTATAATAATCGAATATTCGTACTAAAATTTCGCATTCTCCTAAATTCCATAAGACTAAACGCTCATACGAAATTATGGATTTACTTACATACAAAGTGTGAAAATACTCTTTTCTTATAAAAGAGGGATCCCAACTGCTAAAGGGAAACTGATTTACCTTATCCCTAGTGGCGTAGTTAGTATCTAGGAAAACTAACTTTCAGGAAGTCATATACAAAGGGCCGAGTTCTCCTTAATTATAGTCCTTAATTCAATGCCTGTCGTAGTCGCCTTTTATGGCCGTTTGGAACTAATTTTGTGTGAGAAAATGGCCTTAATTTTATGGGCTTTTCTTAAGCTCTTATTTCTGTGTGTGGCACAATTTGTCCGTGAACAAAATTTGCCATTATTTGTATTCTAACTGAAACGAGAAACTGGATTTAGACCTTTTTGTTGCAAAACAAATCCCTTAATTGCCTCTCATTCCATCTAGACTAATTTTAAATTCAAAATATCAAAGGGGTTCGAAAATATGCAAATGTCCCAAAAGGGGAGGATTACGAAACCTCATCCGCTGTAAAAGAATCAATACTCGGAATCCTTCTTCGCGAGGAACGATTTCAATTAAAGTATTCCAATCGGGAGCGCAAAAAGCGTCAAAATCTCAAAATGATCCCTTTCAATTTAAATCTTCACTGTTCTTACTCCTGAGGTACAAAACAACCTTTTCGTTAGAAAGCTTGGAGAGCTCGTTGGAATGGGGGAGGGGGGGGGGGGGGGTTATAGCGTTGTAAGGCTATCGGGTAAAGGTTTCTTTCGTCGTCCAAATTCGGCGTTATTCGACGACAGCCCTGGAGGGCCGGACTAGAATTAAATAGAAAGAAATCGGCATCCCATGTCACTGCTGAGCCATCTCTCATCATTAAATTCCGAAGCCACTTCGACAGTAAATCATTACTGCGAGGACGGCGAGGTTCGGAAGGCTTTCAGTCAAAGTGGTTCGGTGAATGGAAAGCCATGCTGACTTAAGGGCCATTTTACCCACGACAACCTTCGGCGGGCGCCCTTCTCGCCCACTTCTGAATAAAACATACATTTGTTGCAGAAGAAGAGCCAAGAAAGTTTCAAGTCGTCGATACGACGGACCTGATGTCTGTGTATCGGTTCTAGGACCACTGTATGCGGGGGTGTGCTCCACATGTGGGACCCGGGGCCCGCCCTCCAAGGGATGGAAATCAGGACAAAAAAAGGCACCAAGAAGCCATCCAGGATCATACACCGTCGTCGCCACCATTTCCTTTAAAGTCTTCCGCTCCGTGGAACTCTCCACTGCTTTTTAGAATTTGCTTTCAGCTCGGGGGGCAACTGCCCTGAGAGCGGGTAAACGTTGAAATTGTCGTCTTTTAGAATTTTGCCCCAGAAAAGGGTCACAGGGTTGGTGGGTTACCGTAACTGATATTTAAATGCAAACTTTGCAGGGCTTTCACCACGTTTAAATGGTGGATCTTAGACTGAGACGAGGGTATGCACTTTTACGACATGTTGTTATTTTAGTGGCGTCTCACAAAATTCTTATTTGATTGTCTACGAATTCCCTTACTGGCTTTCTTTCACATTACATTAACCTTTTTCTTTCTTTTCTTCCCTTTCGGGCAGTTTACACCCAATCTTTTAAATTTGTTGTTTAGGTAGTTTCCTTATACATGAAAATAATTGTTTACATACATATCCTACGGGACATATACGAAATACGAAATACCTATTTCTATTTGTTCTAATTTAATAAAAGAAATCTAACTTATTTAAATTAAAAACTAGTATACCTATTTTAAAAGTCGGTCAAAAAATAAAACAAATTTTTAAGAATCAGGTTAGTAATTTTTGAGAAAAATAAAAAATATGTATAGTAATTTTGTAGCACTAACGTTGGCTCCTTTGAATGAATAAATGTTAAGAACACTTAATTTTATTTGTATATAAAAAATTTTATTTCAAATACCAAATCAATTTGACCTGATTAAGAACTCACATACTGCTTGAGCAAATCTTTTGAGTAGTGAGCCTTGAAATTGCAAATATTCAAACTAAGATCAATTTACGGGAAATGTTTTCATCATTTGTACGGCAAGAAACTGTTGACCTATAAATACAAATTGCCAATTTAGTGGAAATGCACCCCTCATCTGGTTGAAATAGCAAAGCCTCTTCGGTTTGTGGGGTTTCACCCACCCACCAAATTGATTTTCGCGAATAAATCTCTTGGCGGAAACCTTGACATTAAGGTGAACGGAGTTTATTATGTTCAAGAATAGAATTCCCGAATCTATTACCCGTAATGAGCCCACATTCCGCTGTTTAATAGGTCAAAGCAATTTAGGATTCGTTCAGAGCAAGGGGGTGGGCCTTGTTATCTTAATTGGGAAACATTCGCAAGTCCTGTGTTAAAAACCATTAAAACTTGAACGTGAACTTAATTTGAATAATGATTGAGGAGGCGGTCCCGGGGATGGGTCGTACCCACTTGGCCCACATAAAGGGACTGCGCCTTAATTTGAACGGATCCCTCCATTAATTACTGATCCTACCAATTATTGCTCCCATTCGATGGAAGGGATCTCGTTCTTCTTCTTGCCGAGAGGAGATATATATATTTTTTTTCTCCTGTCGTTATCCCCGGGGAACTCATGGGCAAACAACCGCCCTCTGGCGGTTACATGTGCGATGGAGGCTCTGTGGCCCGGTAATTTAATCCTCGAAAGGAAACCGCAAACGTTACGAAGCCGAACGGTTTGGCATTACTCAAATCGGTTCTGGTTGATCCCAGAAGAGCCACCCCAAAACCGTTTTATGTTAAATTCATCAGGAGAACCCGAAGGAGTAGGTTCACCTACAGAACGGGGACTCCCACATACTGGGGAACGTGTAGAAACTGTGAAGTGGCACCTGCAAGGGTTCCGCTTCATTACCCCAAACAGGGAGGAAATTGTATTTGCGATGGTGGCGTCACGCTTCGAGGATTGGTTTATTCAATTATGACGAGGAGTGGTGGGTCCGGACTCCAGAGCCCGGGCTGCTGCCAATCTTCACAACATCCGACTTAATCGGCAAAATAGATTCATTTACGACTAAAGTATGTAAGTTTTGTTCACAGCCATTAGTCAAACTTAGCCAGACTGTGGGTAGCTGGAAGGCTTCTGCAAACAGAACCACTCCGACCTTCCTCACAGGAATTTGCATACAAAGTGCACCACCGTCTGCATTGACTCCCACATGGGTAGAAATGCACCAGGATGCTACAGGTGAAAACTTTAAACGCCTACCGTTTTCTGTATCAACTTTAAGGTGCTAACTACCCCAGCAGCATAGTGCACCACCTATGAGTTTTTCTTCATTAACGGGTGTGTTCAGACAATTATTTTTAAAACTTCATATTAATTATACATATAATATAATTTATATCAACAAACTTACATGGGTCGAGTGCATATGAGCTGTCTTCAGCATAGCACCGATACTCATCCTAAACTTTAATCTATTGAAAAACTTCCTCTTGAATCGCAAAGCAGGTAGGCATTGAAAATTGTATTTCCTCCTTTTATTCTAAAAATGGACTCGTTCAAGTTACCACCCTGTGTTTTTATGTTTTATACCTGTGATGCTGGTTCTATTGACCCACATCTCTTGTACTTGAATGATGTCTGCAGGTAGATGATATGGTTCACAGAAATCAATAGAACTGCTCTGATTTTCAACGTCTGGGGGAAGGAGTTAAGGAATCAGGTCTGATTATGACACAGATTTTATGTTTTATTAAGAGAAAAAGTTCAATCCTATTTGCTAGATGTTGCGAGGTTCAAGAAATAGCTTCTCGGATGTTTAAAATATTAAACTTAACTATTTTTTATGGTAAAAGTATTTTTGCACAAGTCATTTTAGATATATACATACATATATAGGTAATGTAAGTTTTGAGAATTTAATATTTTGGCGTTTCAGTTTAATTTAAAAAAAAAAAAAAAAACGTTTATGTTAAATTTAGTCGGGATCAGATTTACGAAAGAACGCAAATAATATTGCAACAATTTATATTGAGTTTGAAACATCGTTTAAGTTGCTTGGCACATATTGCTTACGAAAAAAGAGAAGCAACAAAAAATCTCTAGTTAAGTGTAATGAACCGACCAAACAAATCAAATCAAAAACAAAAAATTAAGAAAATGAGAATCATAGGATGATTAATAACACTTATCTAATAACAAAAATTAAAAACATTGTAAAAAAATATTGAATTAAAAATCAATTTTTATTTTATTTGTTGTTTAATACTTCCTAAAATTACTCTCAAAATTTATACTACTTCCCTTGATATGGTGATAAAATTGTTCTTTAGATGTTACAAAATTAAGTAATTTTTGTTTTGTTATATCTAGATTTGAAAATAATGCATACCTAATAATGGTTATTTTCGCTCCCTGGTTTATTTCCTTGAAAACAGCGACTATATACCAAAAAAAGAAAAGCAATAGATAAAATTTCATAGGCTAGAGCCTTTCCTACTTTTGGTATCAATGCAGAATTCATTGCGCATAATTAAAATTGCATGATGATAAAAACAAACAAAAAATAGAAAGGCAATCATTTATATTCATTTAATAATTTTACCGTTATTAAAGATAATAAATATGTGCCAAAAAAATTACTAATCTGTGATTTTCATTCATTTATTTCTTTAAAAAAATGTAAATAGAAAATGAGCTAGGTCGGTAACAGGATGGAAAGTCTAGTTAAAAAAATTAAATGCTATCATGGATCAGTGAAATCTCTTGAACTCGTAATTACTAATTTTTGAATATTGTGTTTTGGCTTCGTATAGGCAAAATAAATAGGGTTGTGGTAGGTGGACGGTATCAAGACACTTAATTTTATTTTGTTACTTTTGTCTACCATAGTACCTACTAATTTTAAAAAATATGTAAGTACCTAACATTTGTGAAGATTTTTCTATTTACGAGCACAAAGGACCAACGTTTGCGACTTACAATCTGTAAAAAATAAAATTAAAAATTCTGTATTGCGACCATTATTTTTATAGAACAAATAAAATTAATAATAGCATATGTATTTTGAAAAGTTTCTTAAGAATTTGTTAATGCTTTTGGTCGTATTTGAAGGTCGTAAAATAAAAGGGAATAGGCGAAAAGTAATGTAGAACCTCAAATGAAATATACCTAATGTCCATTTTCTTTTCTCAAAGAAATTATTAATGTTTACAAATCTAATTAAATGTCATTCAGCCGCCGTAAAAAAATCAAAATCAAAACCCCAGCCGCCTTATCTTAGTGGAATGTAAGAAAATTTTCTGAAAAAGAATTCTGCCTTACACTGTCCATGAAGAACGAAACAAAAGACGTTCATCACGTCGGTGTAACCAAAAAGATATAATTCTTTCGAGATTTTCTTATTTCTTCTTCTTATTGATCACCCTCTTCCAGTGTGCCCTTCCTCCCTATTACTACCACTAAAATAACATCAGACCATCTGACTGTGTTCGTTAAATGCAATGAACTAGGAAAAATTGAGTTTCCGCCATGAGGGTTCCTTTATGTCTTATCCTGACAATATAAATGAGTCTAACGTAATTACGACAGCCCTTGCCACGAAATTGTTTGGACACCATACATTTTCCGACGGATGAGGAATTTTTGTTTCTTTCTCTAATCACGTCGCTTGAGCTTATCTCGTCTTCTGGCTGTCCATGTATCAACCACCGGGAAGACGCCTGTTTGTCTTACGTCGTCCTTGTCTCAGGACCTCACCGCACCACCAACTGCTTGATGAACGATTTTATTTCACGTGCCATACTCCACCACCTCTTCAAAATGCCTTATGACCTTTTTTGGCTATTTATTTTGAAAATTGTTGTCTTAAGAAGATATTCCTTTAATTTTTTTTTATATGTTTTACTTCTTATTTTCTTAGTGGGTTTGGTTCTTTTTAAATACTGCGCCATCTGCCACGGAGGTCACATGAGCTATTTTCGTGACGCATGCAGATAAATTGCATGTAATTTTGGCACGCTCTTAAAATCGCGGCAGATATGCACTAAACGATGCGAGTGACTAAAACAAGTGCATTCTGAAAACATTCGTCTATTTATAAGTTTCGCGCCAGGGCGCATTGAGTTAAATATTTTCTGAATTAAGGGGACAAGGTTGCTGCTGTAAGGAAGGCACATTGAACTAATGTGTTGACTTATGTGATAAAACTAGATAAATGTCTTATGATTCACGGTTCAGCTGTACCAATTTGTCAAAACAAATCTCATTGGTACCATACAGCATCATTCTTTTAAAATACTTTGGTGGGTTAAACTGCCTATTTAAGAACACATTGAGAAAAAAAAACACCGGTAACAAGAACCAAAATTTAAATTAACATTTACCAAATACTAGGCAAGTTTTCAGCCTACTGTATTTTTGCTTACAATAATCAAATTAATTGAAACCGAACCGAATTCACTGGACAAATCAATAAGCTTTTCTTTAAAGGTCATAGAACCCTCAATTAAGCCCGATTTTTAAAATTTTAATTTTGTTTAAAGGGAAACGCTTTAGGGATTTAAGGAAACATATAAAACAAACAGAGCAATAATTTTAAATTTCCGCCGGTGCTCTATGTTTAATTGCTGAAAATTACAAGAGAATAACCAGTAGTACCTACTATTATAATCAATTTAAAATACCAAGTCAAAATTAAAGGAGCTGTTCAGACTTAAGATATTTTTATCCTAATCTATCCAAACTCAGTATAATAAATGCAATAACTCTGAACTAGCTAACTAATTTCTATCAATTCTGATAGTAAGTACTCGAAAATCGGCGTTCTTCTACTACAGCAGGTAGATCAGAAGGAAGGAGGAAGGAGTCGGTTTTTTTTTAAGAAGAAGTTTTTATACTATTAAAGCAACAAGTAGCACTGTTGGGGTAATCAATTTAAAAACTATATTAAAATTTACCTATTGATTTTCGTTATATCAAACAATTCGTTTTTGTTTAAGTAACTTTGGATTTGGTTGCTTCAACCTAATTTTGATTGTACTCAACTACCTTTTTAATAAAAGTAAAACAAACCAGTTTTGTTAAATTTACCAGCACTTTTTTCCTCTGGAAAACCTGGAATTTCGGCCGTAGCTAAACTAAAATAGTATAAGTATAACTCATACTTTACATTATAGCATAGAATTACTGAATATAATTAGTGTTCCCAAAATGTCTCTCTCAACATTCCATATAAATAAATTCGCCCTATTATGTTTTAAAGGTAGCCAAGGCTATTTTACCTTTACTTTTTACCAAGACTTGTTTTATTACCCTCGTTAAAATATTTACAAGACGGAGTTTTTTATGCTCATTTATTTTATGATGAAATTTGAGCAGCATGATTATTTTTAATGAATTTAAGAGTTCGTATATCAAAGTTTTCAACGAAAATTGCATATCGTGTTAAATTGGAGCTTATGTTTGAAAATTACAGTACTGAAATTAGACTTGGTTTTGTGTTTTTTCTGTAATACACCATCGATAATGTAAATAATTATTTTAAAAAAAAATTTGATATTACACATGTACATATATTATGTATATTTGATATTTTAAATGGTATAGAAATAAAGATCAAAAAAATTTGAATCAATATTTCTCCCCGTAATTGCACGGTATTAATTATACTCGTAATTTGCATACCGATTTATTCAGAATTTTCTAATGTAATAAGATTTATTTGTTTTTCTTTAATTAAGGTATTTATTTTGTACCTATATTAACTTTCCTTTCATTAAAAAAATAAAATATTATCTAGGGAATTAAATCTCATTTTTCACATTTCACAAATACAAACCTTAACTTCGGAAAAGTTTATAAAAATAAGTTTTCAGAATGGTTTTGGTTGTTATGCCTGTGCCTGTTTGTCTGTATATCGTCAATTTTAATAAAATTGTTTTATTTATAAATGAAATTCGAAAGCAATCAAAAAAGGGAACTCGAAAGCGTATTCGCTGCTGTTCCCTAAGGTAAAACAGGAAACCGACAAAAACAAATTGAGGAAAAGCGAGCAGTTTATTTACAAAAGCAAATGCAAACCCTGACAGTGTACCTCCACCTTCGCATCACCCGCTTTTTTCACCGTCGACATTCGTGCATTTAAACATTTACCCAGCTCAATTTTTACGCTTTTACTCACATTTTTCGGATGATATTGATTGTTCTTGAAAGCAGTTGTTTACATGCTTGATAGAAAACTTTCTCGCTTTACCTCTAAAATGTATTATTCAGTCCTAAATTGAGGCGCCCTAAATTGCTCTTTTCCGAAGGGAGTAGATTTGCAAATATTAGATTTTGAGTGGGTGACAAGGGACTGGCGGGGAAACCTCTCACCTTAATAACTTAAAGCAATTCAATCCGTACCGGGAAAATCGGGAGCTTCCCGTTTTTTGGTAGGGACCAATTACCGGGATACATTCCACCTAAATGGTAATAGCTTTTTATCGGGAACCTCCATCCGTCGGACCCGAATCGCTCAATGCAAATCCATTTCAAACTCGACCGATCCATTTTTGACTATGACACTAGCGGATACAGATTCAGCCGATGTCGGCGGTTTTGTTCCAAAGATCAGCATCTCCGGCATAGTCTCGGAAATTTTCGAAAAAAAGCGAACAAAATTTGAATTTCAAATAAATCGGTTCCCATGTAAGCACTTTCGAGCAGATTTTATAGAATTTCTCGCATTACATTCACTCGACGAATAGAAGCCTTCCCAAACAATTTCTTTTTTCCTGCGGGCTAGAAAGTGTTTATCCCATTTTTTTTCTGCTCTTTTTGAAAATCATTTAACGAAAGGATTTCACATTAAATTTTATGGAATCGTTTTTATACGACGGCAGTAGGAGTTACCTGAGAAAATCGCTCCTAAATCTCCCCAAACCCGGGAAACTGATGCCTGATATCGGGCTAAGGTTCCCTCGAAACGTTTGCAAACTAAAGTTAAATTTCCCGGCAAAGTTTGCGATTTGTTCTGTGTTGTGAGGGAATTTCGGTTGTAGCTAGGCCACTTCAAGGATAGGACTTTCCTTGTACGCATTTGTATGTATGTAGAATACTATTTCAAAGTACATTCAGGTGGAAAATGCTCCGTGAAATGAGCACTGGATAAAGTTTTTCAAGCACTGAAGCTCTTTGAAATTAGTTTATCACAATATGGCAAATTGCTTTATACATATCAATTTTACCTGGTACATGGATTTTCTCACAAAACTGGAACTGATTCTAACAACAGAGACTTTGTCAATTGCTCAGCAATTGTGAGGTTGTCGTCTTTGTCCAAATCGATAATTCTAAAAGTTCCAACGGAGCGACTATGGCACTTAAGCAACCTGAGAATGACTAAAACATTATAAGTCCAGAGTGGAGTTTGAAAAGTTCTACACCAGCAGATGGAATGGTTTGCTATTTCGGTAGAAGTAGATCTCTATAGTTGGCAATTCAACTTTATTTGCAGAATTTCTAACACTTGGAAAAGAAACACAAATAGCGTCTAAAATCAAAGATTTTTATTTTCTTTTACTTTCTATAGTACAATAAAGATTTACAATTAAAAATCAATTTTTCTTGACACTATCTTTGGGCTAACCACTTGATGACTCACTTTTACATTGATTGATTGGTATGAGATTTGCCTCCAGGCAAACTGAAACAAATAAATGAAGCAAACGACTTTTTGTTTCATAATAGTTTTAACCTGAGGGCATCATCACTTTTAAAGTTACTCCTCTATCGCGAGAATTGGTTTTTCTGTTCATTAGATTGTATAGATTTAATATTTTTTGTTCCACTGATTGATGTGGTGTGGCAATGTAAAGTATTGAATTGGGATTTTTTTTTCTTCACTCAGATAAATGAGGGTTTATTAAAAAAAAGTGCTCAATTTCAATTTATTTAGATAAACCGTTGATGGAAGTTGTATTTTATTTAATTTATAAATCTCTTGTAATACTAAATGAGACATAGGAATGAATGATTGCTGTTTTGATTTTAATTAGATAATTTTATAAAATGATTTCTCTGAATGCTACTTCATCTTAATAATTTTATCTTTTGTAACTTCCGAGATAGAGGCTAGAGGAATTTGCTTTGAAGAAAACTCTTAAGGTGGGTCCACACTGAGCCAACGAACGCAAACGAAAGCGAACGAGTCCACGTTGTTGTTGTTGTTTACAACAACAACAACGTGGACTCGTTCGCTTTCGTTTGCTTTCGCCGGCTCAGTGTGGATCCACCTTTAGAAAATATTTTTAAATAAATATGTGTGTATAAGTTTGATTACTGAGGTAAAGATACCAAAGCTTGACACGTTTCCAAAAGTTAGTATTTTTATATAACTTATCTTAAAAATATGTTTAGGATTTCTATTATCCATCAATAGCAAATATAGATCTTTGTCGATAAATTTGTCATAAATTACAATCAGCTGACGTGAAGTTTTAGATTTTTCCAGCAAACTTGTTAAAGGCACGTGGACATACAAATCCAATTTGTAGGTACATGTTTTTGACATTTAAAACTTTGGCTGCGAAAAATAGAGGAATTGAGGTTTGCTTCTATACTTATAAATTAAATACTGTGCTTAAAATAAGTAATTTCACCTGTTAGTTCGATCAAATGCTATGTCTCTAATATTTGACAGGAAAATAAAATGAGTTAAATTTATTTAACATCTGTATACATATATACATATATAGAATGTATATGTACATATGTATATGTAGATATAGGTATAATGTGTGCAATAAACAACGCTTTATTCAGTTAAAAAGATCAACTTTTTATGCAAACATGTGTTATTAAACCATTGTAAACTATTGTTTTTAATATTTTTAATTTGGCCTATATTAACCTATAAAGAGTCAAATTAAAGGTATAGATCATACGTTTTACAAATAAAACTTAAATTTTTCTTTTCGCTTAAAGTTTCAAGCTTTAATGCCTTTACCTTATATCAAATTTTAAATTTCATACGTTGAAAAGCTTAAATCCTTGGTTTTAAGGTTTGTTGTTTTTGTATAAAAATATTTCGACCACATAGAATAGATCAAAACAAATAAATATATAAATAAAATCGACATATGATGAGAATCAAAAAATATGTAAATACATTACATCTAAGTATGTGGTAATCCGGGTAAAAACCGCATCGATATCATATAATGTTCTTTTTCAATACTTTCTGAGCTTACCCAATTCTGAGCCCTTAAAACCGATAAGACAGCATTTATGGGGCAAAGCACCTCAACAAAATTGGCCAATGTCCCTTCTCTCTGCGCTGCGGGTCATAAATACCCGGAACGCCAACTAATGCAAATCAGAGGTTTCGACAGTATGAAGGATTTTGCCCTTTTCGACAACCTTTCGTCAGGGAAACACTATCCCGCATTCCTCATAAACCCAATTCAGGACAACTGTGCCGATTTTATTCCCTGGGAGCGTCTCATCCATCCTACAAAAAAACCGGCCAAAGGAGACAAAGAGGCGGGCAATTTCCTCTTTGAAATTTGAAAAATTGGACTTTTAGAGCCCGGGACGGACTCGGCGCGGCACCAAAATTGCACCCGACTGTGGTCAGCTATCAGGAGCTACATCAGTCCCGAGGATCCGGCCGGTTGTTCGGGATAGCTCACAAAGTCATTTTCAGCAATTTCAATTCCCGACAAGGATGCTTTATGGCCCGTGAGCAGTGTCCACCCCTTCGGACAATTATGGGGCCCCGGGTTTCGGGCTGCAGTCCGGTTGCCAGGCGGGGACTTGGGGGGCTTACAAGGGCTCCCGTTGTTTGACGCTCACACACGGCCATCCAGCATAAGTTATGGATGTCAAACACCAGATCATAGCCATGTCCTGCGATTACGCCAGCCCCGGATGCCGTAAATTATTAAATTTTTGCCCTCCCACTTTTACGAGGCTCAACGCAAATTTAAGTGGGCACTAAAGTTGCTCGGAACCCGGGGACGTCTGCGGGGGGGTGTGGCGACCCAGAGATGGGTGCGAGATGGTGGCCGGGTGGGTGGTCCGCCGCGCCGGATGATTCTTAATTCAGGCACGTCCTCCATGCCCGGGAAGCCCTTAATTCTATGGCCGCTCCCAGCGACGACGACGACCTGCCAGCGAACTTACCTCACATCTGATAAATGGAATAATAACTTCTGGGGGAAGACAGCGATGAAGCCGTATCGTATTGATTTTTGATTACCCGACCATCTTTGGGGGATAACAACTGCGAAATGACGTAACGAGACTCTGGTCTGAATACAAAGTTCTTAGCCCATCTCCCCGCCCTCCCGCATTTCGAAATATATTTTCCGGGTGAGAAAGGGTGTCCTTGTCCGGGTGCAGTATTCACTCTCTGGTGAGTCGGGTCAGGTTACTTTTGCCCGAGATTGAACACCAAAGTTGCATGAAGTTCTTCGCATGTTCCTGATTCCTGGGCTGTCATGTTCCTGGAATGGCCAGGGGCAACCGGGAGAGGGTCCTGTCCTGTCCAATGAACAGGACGACGAGCAAATTTGCTCGCCGTCTCGAATAAAAAGTTACCAATTTCAGCGGATTACGCTTAACTTCGGCTAATTCGTTTCGGGCTCATCACTTCGAGCGGAATTTATGATGACTTCCACCGGTGCACTACTGTCGCAAGCAGCTAGAAGTCATCCGGGGACGATGGAGCGAAAAATCTGATTTCATTTGATCTGAGAATTGTGACGGGACTTGCCCTGATATGCAATCAATGTTATCTTTTCTGATTCATTTCACTCTCAAGTTCTTTTTTTGCAGTTGGTTTTGTTGAACGCAAAATCCTCGATTCAAATGGATGCTGGTTAAATGTGAAAAGACTCGTTTTTTTCTACTTTTATAACTTTAGTTCAGTTTTTCATCATTATTCAATTTAAAATTGTTGTATATACTTTTAAAATTCAAAATAGCACTCTAGTTTAACCCTAGAACTTTGAATAGTTATCAGTATGTTCAAACTTTTTGGATATTGTCTTTTTTATTCTGCCTTTCAAACTCTCATTTTTAATTTATTATATAATTTGAAAAAGTAACATACCAACCGATTTCAGAACTCCATCAAGTTAGCAAAACTTTTCAATTTCACAAAATTACCGACACATACATATACATATAGGTATCTAACCTACTTAATGTCGACTTTATGAGCAGACAAAAATTTTGCATTGACTATAAAAACAGAAGGAACTTATATTTCATATAATACTACAATATATCCCATTTTACGTAAGAATAAAATTTCATTGCGAAGTTGAAGGTTGTAAAACTAAAATTTTAAATCTTTTCTAGATACCTTACTGAATTAATGGTTGTCATTTAAAATTAGAGTAATTTCTTAAAACAATCATAACATAACATAACAAAGGAATGTACCTATAACTGAAAAGGAAAAAACGGAAAGCATCCTACATATGTATGTATAAGTTCACTCATGCGTCTGTCTGTCTGTCACAGCCGATTTTCTCCGAAACTATTTGACGTAGAAACTTGTAGGTAACCTTAATCTTGCTTATCTCTGAATCTATTGGACTTAACATTTTCAAAAAGTCAGGGAATATATATAATGCCTTATTGAAAATTTACAGGAAAATTTCCATGAAATTTCTAAGTTTTATAGATACAATAATGGTGCTTATTCTGCTAATTTGGAATATAGCGATATATAGAATCGTTACGAAAATCGCTACAAAAATAATAGTAGATATCGTTTCCAAATCGCTATCATGTAGCTACTAATCGCTAAGATGGTAACTTTGAAAACTGATATTTCAAATAGTTATACCTTAAATTAGTATAAGTAAAAAATTAAAATCAGAATGTAAGAAAAAATTAAAATGTAAAAGCTTACACATTTTCAAAATTTTTTGTAAATTATATCTACCATTCAATATTTTTTCTTTGGAAACTTTGTTATAAAATCCGAATAAGGATGTCAAAAGTCGTTACTATAGCGAATTTGGTAGCTATTTTTGCATAGCAGAATAAGAAGTTTATCAAAAGGAGCGTTTTATCGCTGATAAGAATAAGCCTTAATGTAATAAATGCCCAAGAGTCGAATTCGTAGGTACTGGAGCGTTTTTTTTTGTTTTTTAATTAAGTAGCTTATTTTTATTTAAAATATTTTGTCTAAATTTTCCTAAGTGTTACTTGGTTTTGGTTCTAAAATGATTGGAAAAAATTAAGTTGTCACCAAATTTCCAACCGAATAATTATAGCTTTTTAGTCCTGGTTTTTCTTAAACGAATGATACACCCTACGAGTACCTATACCTACAGGGATTTAAAAAATTCATTTTGTAACTTGCTAACATTTGCAGTGGCTTAATAAGTTGTTTATTATACAACTTTTATAGCCGATTGAACGGACTGTTTTATTCATTACTCATTTCGATAACTTTCTGGGGCACATGTCTGAGAAGTGAAAAAAGCACTAAGAAGACGTCTCCACCCCGTGTCCGGCCGGGAGAAATATTTTATGTGGAGATAGCCCTTGGACGATTATGTTGCGGTGGTGCGTCTCATAAACCTCGTCTTATCGGCTCTAAGAGTTCAGCCGGATTTGAGTAGGGCTAACCCCTCATCCGCACATAACTTTGTTGACTGGCGGCCGGGGCTTGTTTTTTTTTTTTTTTTTTTGTTAGGACAATACTTTTTTCCCCATTTGTATGGATCGTATAAAATCGCCATTAATATCTACTGACCTACATCCGCTGAGACGTGTCCTTCCGAGGTTTACATGGCCCGATCACGGCGAATTTCTTACGACCCGACCGTCGGGAATTGCCCAGGTTACTTTCGATTTCCAGTCACATAAGAAAAGGGTCAGGGAGCGAAGTAAGGAAGCAAGCATCGTGAAATTTTTATAGCCCGATTGAATTTATCTGAAATTTGCTTGTGGTGCGTTTTTCACCGGGACCGGGCGGCCGTCCGCCGTGCTGCCGCCCGCCTCGTATGGGTTTCTGTGTTTTATGAGGCCCCCACTCTTTCACATTCCTCCCGTGGGAATGACCTGATCCAGGGAGTCCCGGCACGTTCATTCACCCATATACGGAGGCCCTTCAACATTTCATCTCCCGCAACTATTCATCCAGTGCGGCAGGACTTTGGCGAAGACAAAGTTTCGTCAAAACAAGTTCGTAATCAATTTTTGAGTTCGGAGCAACAAAAGCCCAGGACGCCGCTCAACCCTTATCTGCCCTTATCTCCGCCCTCGCATCGAGCGGGCTCTATGAGAAGTTTCGATAGAAAGAACTCTGGAGGGCCCGGGAATGCTTTTGAGGGTCCCACTTTGCGGCCGGGAAAACTGTCGTCGTGGGAGAAGCAGATAATTGCCAAAGATATGCGTCGGTACAAATAAACGAAAATTTCGTTAAAAGTTTCAACTGTTAATAAGCTGAAGCGAGTTGGGGGGCTGTGGGTAAACATTTGCACGGTGGGGACCTGCTCTCCCTTCGTCCTTCGCCCTTTTCGCACAAAAGTGCGTAGACTCCTTTGTTACTCGCTTGCCACCCCCGCATGCACAGCGGCGGGGCGCGAATTTGATTATTTGCTAGCTAAAAACTTTTGCACCCTTCGCATGTGCCGGGTGTGTGTGCATACGTTCGAGGCAAACATTTTTCGAGCGACCTGAAGCGATGCGATATTGTTCTAACTGGCAACAATGGCTAAAGTGAATGGCGGCGAGGTGGGAAAGTTGGAGGCTTTCCAGCCTTTTTGCGCGTTTGCTCCAACACTTTGTCGCCTTTTTAACGATTTGAAAATCGGACATTTTACCAGGGAAAAATCGGCAAAGTTTTTGTACACAGGAAAATTCTAGTTACGCTTGAAAAGCGGTTGTAGTTAAAAGTGGATTTTTCGGGCTTTGCATTTAAAATTTACCTCAGAACATTGGCGTTTTTCTTATCACGGTTTTTTTAAGCTTCTTCAAATGTGTTGCGAGTTAAAATTGACTATAAAAAAAGCATAATAATAGCATAATCTTGTCAACAAAAATTTAGTCATAATTGACTATAAAAAGAAAGTTGATTATTGAGCTCCACATATTGTACCTTCGTACTTTTTCATCAAATCAATCTCGTTGGAGTCAACATAAAATTTTTGGAAGTCGATATTACCACTCCACCACGAATTAATAGCCTTAGCAAAACACCCTGTATACATATGTCCCTAGAACTTAAATTTATTTTTTACCTTTTAGTTCACGTTTTTGAATAAAAACTTGTCTTTAAAAAGCTTTTTTTACTTTGAATTTATTATCAAATTCTTGTTGACTATATGTCCAAGTCATGTTAAGTAAATAATGTACAGTAATGACGAAGTGTCCTTCACTAATAGCCAGAAAAACTATACCATTTTCTTCTGCGCATTAAAGTAATTAATGGGCTTGAATACAAGATAAGTAAAAAAAACCTCAAATCCAATTACCCAATAAACATTCCCATTCTGTAGCTCCTTGTCTTATAAATATTTTTGCAACAAAGAGCTATTGTATTATTTTACATTTTAATAACTCATTACACTTTTAAAAAAGCAGATTTAGTGAATTGCTTCTTCAATAAGTAATTCTCAAAAATTTCCTCTTATTCTTCAGGTATTAGCCCGAACTATAATGGCCTTAAGGCTGAATAAGATTCCTTAAGATTTGTACGCTCGGGACAGTACGCTTAAGACTTGACGAAAGATTCGCAAAGTGAACGAAAGATATAATAAGGCCATTTCCGAATCTTTCGTCAAGTCTTAAGCTGACGGTCCCGAGCGTACAAATCTGAAGGAATCTTACTCAGCCGTAAGGCCATTATAGTGCGGGCTATTCACTCCTAAATTTTTTCATAACCCTCAGACGTTCTCATATACCAAATATTATAACAAAATCGTTGAGTTAAACAACTTTGATTCGCCACTGAAGTTTCAATTTGTATTTTAAAATAGTAAATATTCTTAAAAGCCACATAAAAGTTTGTGAAGTTTGAACATGAATATAGAAAATTAGTTTTTCTTCTAAGTAAATTAATAACCATATTTTGTTTATAAACTTACTTTATTCAATTATTACAAACTAGTAAGTAGGTAGTACATCAGGATGAGAACATATTAATTTTAGGAAATACAGACAATTATCGATTACTATTCCAGATCCATTCTCTCATTATTTTCGACCACTTCTTCAGAAGATGATTTTGAGCCCTCGTAATCATCGGAGTCATCGCTTTTCGATTCGTCGGCCTGTAGAGACGAATTTTTGTAAAAAAATTTCTCACAAATAATAATTATAATAATTATTGTACACAAAAACTCTTACTTTAAAAAAATAAGAGTTGATTATATCATAATGCTAGCTGAGTACTCCGTTTTCATCGGTTAGATACTTCTAAAACGTTAGTACTTCAGTCAGATTAGGAAGTTTAGAAGTATATATTACTAAAATCTGTGAATGTGGTATAGAATTGTCCATAACTCATTTTGCTACGGTGGTAGCAAAATAAGGTTTGGACGGTTCAATACATACCTATACAATGCATATATTCTATACTACTAATACGTTTCCACCATTAAGTGTAAAATAAATAAATAAGGGTATTAATTTTTCTTAATAGTTCATCTTTACCTTATTGCATTAAAGTTGCAAACCTCAAGTTGATTTCTTATTGGTTATAGAAATTATCTCTGTCTAAACAATTCGTTACACATTTAAATGTTCAATATTAAATTATTGGGTATTAAATCAAGCATTCCATTTTATTTTCTCATGATATTACATATGTACATACTTTGAAAAATGTGGTCGCTTTATTCAGGCTACTATATTGATTTCTAAATTTTAAAACCTGATTCGAAATCAGCATTTGCAAAAACCCCAAATACTAATATTTATGGCAATACATTGAAATTTACAATTGTTGGCCACCATCTTAAGTCCGCCATTTTCAAACACTTTATTGCTGAAATTAGTTTTAAAACTAATGCGACGTACTTGAGTCTAATAGTTTACGAGATTTAGCCGATCATGTTATGCTTATTTGGGCCCAAACAACTGTTTGGGAAAAATCGCGCGGAATAGCGCTCTTCTAATACTGACCCCCGGCAGTCCCTACCGAAAACTACCCTATAATTAACCTAGTATGGTGCCTTAGCTCCATGCGGGCTTTTTTAGGATCTCTGTGTGGTATGTTCGTGGCGATCAAGCGAAGACTCAATTTTGCCTCAGCCACCAGAACATGATGGGGTCTTAAGGGCTTCATTTTTGTCCCTCTGAGGGACCCCAGTGCTGACCCGGATCATTTCTTCTTTAACCGTGCCTACGTTGTGGTAGATGTGGTCGAGAATTGAAGTACCCTGCGTATCTTGTATCATACCCTCGCGATCCAGGTGTATAAAAGCCTCTGGAGGGATGAATCCATTTATTTTAGATCGGTCGTGGTACAACTGATTTTGGTAATAAGCTCCTAAATTTTCATTATCCATATCTCTTAAAACGTGTCCTCTTACCAATTTTTAAAGGAGATGTTTATCCTATTCAGACCTGCCAGCTGATAAAGTCCCTTGTTGGAAAAATAATTTTCATATTCGGAATCCGCGGTTCTGTATTTTGACAAACATGCCCGAAGAATTGCTTTTCTAACACGCGGATGCTTTCCATATAAAGTGACGCTATGTTAAAGCAAATCGGACATCCATGGGCCTCACAAGGGACTGGTAGCAAATTATCTTGACCCTAGAGTCAAGATTTTTTCCACAAAACAATCTCCTGGTCATTTGGAAAGCCTTATTTCCTTTTTCAATTAATTTGTTTACCTGGTGACACTTGTCTAGCTAAATTCCTAAATATCTGATCACGGTCTTTTCTCTAATGTTTGTCGTGTTTGGCTTTTTATCCTTAAATTTTTCAAATTCTTCTTGGTTTATTTGTACAATTTGTATAATTTTCAATATTCTCAAGGTCACGCTGTAAAAGCTTTTGGATAGTTGCCATTTTTGCAACTGTTATGTACACTACGAAATCATCTGCGCACGCTATAACATGCTGAACGGAGCCTACAAGACCACTTGTATAAATATTTTTAAGTAGAGGGGATAATACCGCATCTTGCTGCAAGACGATTTTAATTTGGAATGATCTGCTTGAAGTAGAATCCTTACTTTCTAGGAGAAATTTCTTATCCTTAATCTAATAGCGCTTTTTTAAATTTCACCAAGAAAATAGTTTTATTGAACAAGTTTAATTTTTTGAAAAATATTTTTCAGATTATAGGTTATTTATCGTCCTAAACATCACACTTCCTTAGATGGGAATTTAACGTAATTATTAACAATAATTCTAAAGGTCTATTTTCAACGCAGGTAGGTTCAAATTTTCAATTCAATAAGGGCGCTTTTAAAATAAGACTAAGAAAAATGTACATACCTCCTCTCTCATTGCAATGTCGTTAACGTTATCCAAATTTTGCACTGGGGTCCAGGTGGTCCCAAAGACAGCTTTAAAATTTTATGTTACATCTATTTCATGCGGCTGAAGAAAATGTTTGTTTACTTACAACGGGAATTTAATGCGGCTGTAGTACGATTCCTTCGAGAATTTTGTAAATTCGTTTTTGCTCCCTCGCGGTTTACATGTTTTTGTGGTCGAAATCGTTTGCGAAAACTTTGAATACTTTCGTTATCACTTGAGTCATTGCTTCGCTTCCAGGTATGAGGATCAGTTATAAACGTTCGTTTTGCACTCTAGTTACAATAAAAAGGAAAGTTATTAGAAATTATGGAAGAGTATTATTTATTCAAATGTTCCAACATACATATATGATATGATATGTGTTAAGGGAAATTGTGTCTGCGAACACATTAGAACATTCTAAAAAATTTCATAATCATTTATATGAATATAAAATAGGTATGTATGTATGCATATGTAAATATTATTCAATACCAGTTTGATAGCGCTCTCTCAAAACATAAATCACTACGATGTTTGTATTTTGCGAGAACCGATTTTCTATGGTCTTATTCCTACTGAATTGTTAGGTAACTATCATTACTGAGATTTTTCAAAATGATCACCCGAAAATGATTTTCATATAAACACATTCAAGTCCCATAATTTATCCATATATATAGAATATAGTATGAGGGCGATAATTGGCGGCCTTGTACTTTTGATAGCCGTCAAAATTCTATGAAAAGATATTAAATTTCAAATTACATAAAAAATTGCTTTAATACTTGCATTCACATACCCTAGACTCTTGCCTTTTTAAAAATATTAATAGTTTAATTTACTTCGATTTTATCATTTCTAGACGATTTCAATAAAATCAAAAAATTTTTGCTAAGTGAGAATAACTAAAAGTTTCATGTCCATCCGATTATAATGAATTTTACTTACAATTCATCCATTAAACTGGTTTCGATTTAAGAAATGGCAAGCAAATTTTAATCATCGATTAATTGTTTTAAATCGCTCTAGTTATATCACTGTTAAATCGGTACAAAATAATTGAATTGTTATATGATTAATCGAGGTCTGCCTAGTCATTCAATGAATTACTTAATATAAAAAAAATTCATTCCAGTATAGAGACAAATGACAAAAAACTCTAATTATGCGGAAAGAAACTTTCAGATTTTTTTATTTATTTTTTATGCTCGGATCACTGACAGCCCAATCTTATCCATTAAAAAAAATTCAAAACTCTTAACTGGTAAACACTTTGTTGATACTGAATGCTTTACAAATATGAATTATTTTCACCCATTTTATTCCTTAAAAATTTTGAAAAGACGTGAAAATCTTAGAATTACTCTGACATTAGTTTAGTTTAGTTGAAAATTTAAAAAATTTAGTCATTATAAGGATGGCAAGTCCAAATGCATCAAAATAGTTTATTAAATCATAAATGAACGAAAACCGTTCTCCAAATGTAAAGTAGGACTGAAAGAATTACCTCTACGCGCTTGGTGACTCTGCCCGATCGAACTTTCTTGGGCAAAACCAATCTTCTGATTCTAAACCGATTTTGATGGTCCTTTTCAATTAAACCAATTTTTTGAAAATTCCTTAGAGATTGGGCAACTGCTTCCCTTATATTGTTGACTGGTTTCAATTTTCTATTACAAAACTGAACATATTCTAGCAGTTCACTAAATTTTAATCCTTTTTCCAGAACGGTTATTAAGGCTTTGAACACGTGCCTATTAATTTTTTTTGGTACACCACTTGAATCCATGATTATAAACTATACACGGCATAAATTTCACAAATAAGAATTTTCTAAAAAAAAATTTTCAACCTAATGTATCTCGACAGAAAATTTTAATGTTTTTTTTTTTAAAATGACAGTCAATGCAACTGTGTTCGCCAATTCCGGCAACAGAATAGGAGCAAGTATTAGTTTTCTAAGTTTATTATTTGGGACAAAAAACTCTTATAAAACTTTTTTCCTGAGAAAAGCAGAGGAATTCTACATTGCGTGACTGAAAACTAAAATTTAGGGTTCTAGCCCATTTTTTTTGAGAGTTTAAGGTTTCTTCCACGTGCTCGACCTAGAATAAATTAAAGTTAATTTCTTGAACTCGATTTAATAACATTTATTTTGGTACATATGTTAAAATATGTACAAGATTAAAAATATGTTTTAATGATGTTAATTTTTACTTGTCCGGGCTAAAATCCCTATTTCTACCAAAATTAAAATTTCAAATTCAAAGACCTACCTTTATAAAATTCGCCAAAGTTTGAGGTCTCCTAACAGATTTTGATAAGACTTTGTAGGGGCGGTAATTTGGGAATCAAAAGTAACAAATATGCAAACAATATTTTGGTCACTTGTTCTTCCTAAGATTATTTTGAATTTAGTGGCATAAATACAGAAATCAAACCAAAACATTTCAGAGATTATACCCGCAATATAAATATATGCATATAATGTACTGTAAATATTTTTAAGATCAGTTAACTTACATACACTCCATGTCAAAAGAAAAATTTCTTCGAATACTAGGTTTATATCTGTCCCAGTTGCCAAGATATAATGATATTGTCAATATTATGATATTGAAATTACAATATCGATACCACATATGTGTCAATTACATTACACATCATTAATTACGAAAAATTGATTGGTCCACCTTTCCATTTACTTACTATAAATCGAATATTGCCTAAAATGTGATTCGAATTAAAATTTAAACATGGACTTGAAACAATTTAAGATAAACAAGAATCCAGTAATATGTATATGATAATAACTAATTCTACTATTGCTTGCTCATATAAGTTTTTAGAAGTTCGATAGTAAAAATTAATTTGTGTTCCTTTCTTGAAAGACTTTAGTACAAATATCGTCGACATTTATGAGATAGTCTGGATAAGCGACATCAAAAATTCGGAATGTTGATTTTTTTTTTTTATAGATAAATTAAATGTAAGTGGCAAGAAAGTTAGAATTAATTAAACTTATGTCGATCTCTTTAATTAGCCCAATAATATAATTTAATAGCAGACAATAGGATATAAAATTAAAAATATAATTACAAAGTAACTGTACACTGAGAGAAAAATCAATGTAATTTCAAAAAAAAAATTAATGAATCATACTTTTTCAAATATGATTTAGCGCCATTGCTGTTTTTTGTTGATTCATTAGCGAAAAATATTAAAAATCAATGAAAAGATTCCAATTTTGAAATCATAATGAAAACACATTGATTCAAAAAGCAGGATATTTGATTTCTAAAAAGAATTTTTAATGATTCAAAGTGTTTTCATATTGAATTTAAAATAGAATCATTTTGATACAATCACTACGTTTTTGATTTAAAATGAGAATTGTTAATGATTCATTGCTCATACGTATTTGTTTTAAAATGGATACATATTGATTCAAAATACAATAATTTTGATTCAAAATGAAAATGGTTATTGATTCATAGCGCATACGTATTTGTTTTAAAAATGAAATCATATTGATTCAAAACATAACAATTTTAATTCAAAATTAAGGTTGTTGTTGTTTCATAATGCATACGTGTTTGTTTTAAAAATGAAACTATATTGATTCAAATCATAATAACTTTGATTCAAAACGAAATTTATTATCGATTCATAGCGCATACGTATTTGTTTTAAAAATGAAATCATATTGATTCAAAACATAACAATTTTAATTCAAAATTAAGGTTGTTGTTGTTTCATAATGCATACGTGTTTGTTTTAAAAATGAAACTATATTGATTCAAATCATAATAACTTTGATTCAAAATGAAAATTATTATCGATTCATAGCAAGTACGTATTTGTTTTAAAAATGAAATCATATTGATTCGAGAAATAGCACTTTTTATTTAAAATGAAATTTCAAATAAAAATTCGCAAGAAAATCGTCTAACTGCTGAAAGATGCAACAAATTTCGTCACAATGATGATTAAAGTATTATAAGTAAAAAAATTGTTTAACAAAAAGAAAGTGTGAGTACCCGTTGATTATCTGAAATAGAAATATAAAGGAGGAAGTTGGATTTATACAAAATTAACACAAAAATATGTTTTTTTACAGTTCTTTATTTCTCAAATATATTCTACCATTATTTCCTGGATACAAATGCAGTGGAGGACTGTTAAAAAAATCCATTTCTTTTACATACAGTAATTCACTTTTTTGTCCAACCTCATAGGACTGAAAATGATTATCAAACTTTTCTAAATCTATTTCATAACATAGTACAAAAATTTTATTATCATTAAGAATGAACAAGTTTATTTTAAAAAGCTTAAGGTTTCTGTCAACAAAGGCTGATAAGTAATAATTTTGCTTATATGTTTTTCCTTTAAAGACGATTACATAAGAAACATTAACTTCATTATAGTTAATTCCGTTGATTTTGACAATATTTTCAAAAAATGCTTCTTTTGTTAAGTCTTTTATTTCATTACTATCAAAACTGAAGAAAGGTTCAATGCCTTTTTCATAATCAAATAAAAACTTTGAAAATTGAAGTCCTGACTTAGCACATAAGGTTGCAGGAATATTTAATCTAGAAGTTATATTGTTACAGTAACTTTTAAAAGCTTTATGGTTTGCTTCAAAACGCATACACCAAACGTACTTTAATGGTCCACATTTCTTAATAGCGGTGGGATAATGCACTAAAAAATGATGCTTGGGTTTGAGAGTTGGTCCGTACAATGAAACGTATAATTTATGGTGCTTATCTATTAACAAAGAAAGTTTGTTGAGATCTTCTTGAAAAAAATTTAAGGATAAAACCGTGTCTATTATTTGTATTAGTATAGTTAAGAGTTTCCAGTGCTTGTTATTACTTGGAACCAGATCACCCAAAATAAGTGGCAAGAAATGCACAAATGTCCACATTTCTCGTGCTGACATTTTTAAATTAAATGATTTTAATCTTTGAAGATCAAGAGTTGGTGATATATTACCAATCTCCGTCTCTCCGTACTGAAAAAGTGATTTTCTATTATTTATGACGTCTAAAGAAATAACATTATCCTCCACTAAATGCAGTAAAATATTACAAGTATCATAAACACACACGCCTTCAAAAAGGTCGTGCATAATGTCGAATATAACATTATCAATTAAATGAAAACTTGGGAGAGAGTTGAAAACACATTTTTCTTTTAAACCCGTTTCTTTATAATCATTTTTACGTAAATCATCTTCATAGTTTTCTTTATTTCTTACAAAATTTAGTTTTTCTATTGAATCGCTTTTCATCTCACTCTTTTGCCTAACACAAACCCGGCAATATCGATTTGAATTAAAAGATTTTATGTAACCTAAAATTCCATTAAGACCCAAGTTATCTCCAACTATTGCACCCAATACAAAATATACAGTTCGTGCTCCCTCGGGTGTCTTGATTTCAGTACCATTTTGTTCTAAAGATATCAATTCGTTTATTAAATGATGCCAGACAATTTCGTTGCCTAGGTTTTTTACATCAGTACTATTTATGAAGCTACAAGGAAATATAAAATCTAACTTAGATAAAAGATGTTGAGAAATTGTCGGAAACAAATAGTAGCATCCGCATACAGAAAATGTGTGAGACCCCAAAGCATTATTAATTTGAAAGTCATCAAAGTATAGCAAATAGGGAATAACAAGCTTGTCTTCAAATTTCAATTTTTGTAACTTAAAAGTCTCTCCACAAACAAAGTTGCAAACTGAATTGCTTTTCATAAACATCTCTATATTTTGAAGCGCTATATTCAACATATTAGGAATTTCAAAAAATCTCTTGAATTGAAAATTTAGTGGCATTATGTGGATACTCGTAGATTTTTCAGAAAGAGTAGGATTTCCACGAAAAATTCGTTGAGAAATGGACTTATTAATAACGTACACTTTGTATGGCTCGTATAAATTATATTCTTGTAAAATTTTGAAAAACCGATATTCTGACACTATCTCTTTGAAAGGATCTTTACAAAACTCTAGAATATTTTTCATATCAGCTTGAGTTTTTTCTTTTAAGTTTGAGTTGTGAAGAATACTTTGAAGAGCAAGCTGTACAAATGAAAATAATTCTGTTATCAATCCTTGGATATGGATAACTTCTTTCCTTGGCATTATATTGTTAGCATATAAGCTTAGTGACAATTTTAGAGATTTTAATTTCAAAGTTTTAATTACATCTTCCGCATTGAAATCTTCACGAAAAGTAATGTTATTATTAGCCAAGTTATTGTTTGACATTCTGTAATCTACTTGGTTTTCAAAGGAATTAACATATGGAACATTATTTATTTCTATTATTTTATGAACATTTTTTAAATGGTAGCGGAATGATTTAAAATTAGAAAACAACTGTTTACAGTCATCCTGCTTACATTGTACAATACTGTTCGAAGAAATTAAATGAATATATTTCAAATGATTTATCAAGGCACTAACCCTATCAAAACTATCTGTGCACTTAAAACAAAAATACATTTTACTTTATTTAGTGAGAAAAACTTGTGAGAAAATTTATTACTGCAACTACACTCGGTATTGGTGCATCAAATTTTGTATATATATCATAAAAATACCGTTGAATAAACAACCACGGACCTTGGCAAGCTAAAGGATATTGTAGCGAAAGTATTTGAAAAATTTTAAAGCAGATATCGAGGCATTGAATGAATGAATTTAATTTATATAATGTTTTATCGAAATAAACATAAAACTCTTTAAGGTTCAAAGCATCTTGACCGACAACTATTATCATTGGTTGGATTGTCAAACTAAAATTAAAATATTTTATTCTAAGCTCCGATATTTTATTTTCAAGATCGTTAATTGCGGTTATTCGAAGAATAAAGCTTTCTTGCGCATCTTGAATTGTAGCTTTTCTTTTGTTGCTTCCCTGCTTATCTTTAAAGCGCGCGGTGGGAAGAATCACCGAATTTAAGAGAACTGTCAGAATGTAGTCAACACAATCTATAAAAATAGTGGGATTTTATAAATATGGTTTGTACAATTTTGGAAACAAAACCGTTCAAAAAAATTGTAAAAAATAAATAAACTTAAAACTTGCCAGTGCTATTTGTTCTTTCCGTTGAAGCCAAAAGATCTTTGCTGTTTTTGTCGCGAATATTTTTCTGGTAATAGTTTCTGATAAAAGTTGTAAAACTATCCCATTTGCTGAACAATGAATCGCTCTTACCGGGATACAGCAGCTTAAAGTCGATATTCACCTGGAAATATTTCGTTTTATAAGCTATATTATGTAGATTAATTATTATAATTACCAATTCATGTGCCCTTGAATCTGTAAACTTTGGCCATGACTTCAAAAATTCAAAGTTAGAAAAATTTTTGGTTTTTATTTCTCGTTGACGCAGCAAAAAGGTCTTCTCCCACTTATCGCATACTTCAGTCCAGTTAGAGCTATCTCTAGCTAGAGCAGTTTTTAAAGCTATAGCTACTGAGTCATCTATTTCCGCAGGAACATCTTCAAGTAGTGCAGTATTCGAAAAATTAAGCGATGTATGCTGGCCTTTCGACGTATCAAGTCTTCTTATTTTCGCTCGTATGTTCACGTATTTATCGTACAGCTTTCCCCCTGGATTTCTCTTATATTTCCGCGGTATGTAATAATATTCCTAGTAAAAAAGAATAAATTTATGCTATTCAGCTCTATCTTTAGAAACTTGATTTGTCTTACCGCACATTCTCTCGGAAATAAGGATATTATTTGACCCACAATTATGTTGAAGTCCGTCGGACGTAGTTGTATAAATTTTGAATTTATTTCTTCTAATATGACGTTGACCAAATCTTGGCGATAGTTTTCCAATAAGCAGGAATTTTGTTGATAAAATTCTAAGATGGCTTTTCCTTTGCTGGTCTCTTGTAACAAAATCGGTAAATCCTGTGGAATGTATGGTTGCATTAATAAAAGAAAAAAAAGGAAAAATGAAGGCTTTTCGCAGTCATTACCTTTAAAAAAATATTGCTTGTGCTAGTACTGGCACTCGGCGAATGTGGTGGCGTAGCATCGCTTGATTTTTCGTTTACTGCTCTCTTGATCCATGACATCACTTTTGTATTGACAGACAGAGTATCGTCATCATTGTTAAACTGTTTTTATAATAAGTTAAATTAAAATATAATAGTTATTAATAAGTTATTTATCCAAAACCTCTTTTTTTCGCCAAATAAAGAGCTTTTCCCGGAACTCAGCTCGCAAACCTATGCTCTTAATTATATCTTCAATATCTTTTACTGAAAGATATCTTAATCTGCTATAGGTTACTTCAGCATCTGAAAAAGCCGGAATGATAGTAGATGAAAATAGTATGACAAAGTGTAAGATGAGGACACTGATGTCAGATTTCATGGGACTTTCCTAGTTGTGGAAGTGCAGTCCCAATTGAAATGGTGTTGGAATTGCGAGAGTTCCATGAAAATTGTCATAAACAAGCTGTTCAACTTATACTTCATTAGAATTAGAGTAACAAGAAACCATTATACCGATATCATTAGATGTGTTCTTTTCACATTGGATCCAGTTCTAGATTTTACAAGAAATTTTGCATTGAATTGAAAATTAAAAACTTTCACGTATAGAAAGAATTTAAAATTTGCGAAAGCGCATCAAATTGTTATAATTATTTATCCATCCAAATTTCAAACCTTGAACCAGATAAATTTTTCGATTAAGTATTTGACGCAAAATGGGTATGAAATCCAGTCAACTTAATTTTTTGATATATACAAATGTACATATATGTATGTAACTACTCATAAATTTTCAATTCAGCGCAAAATTTCCTGCCAAACCTAGAACCGGATCCGATACTAAAAAAAAAGCAATTGTATGCGTATCTAAATAGTTTTCCTATCTTAGCTACCAGAATATTGTATAGAAAATTTTACCAAAAAAAACATAAATTCAGTTTCATTGCAACATTAAAGTGTGAAGACATACCTACCTTGCAGTGTCGGTAATAATTGAAGAAGATCCCATTCTTCAAGAAGATTGTACAATTTTGGATCTGCGTTTTCACAATATATTTCTTCAGGGCTTCGAGCCTGAATGGGGTTTGTAGTGTAAACAACGTTTCCACTTTCGTCCTGGAAAACGATCGTAGGCTCTGGATTTATTTGGCATCTGTTAGCTTCGCTTTCGACCCCTTCCATGAAGAAAATAAACGACGTAAGGAAATTATGTGAACACAGGATCAGCGAAGGGTTCCTCCCAGATTGTTTTAAATATCCTCTTCCCAAATATGTTTAAATGGAGTACCACACGTTAAATAAACAAATGGAAACTGACAATGCAACAATTCACAGTAGGCTAGAAGACATAGATCATATTTCAATTGAGGAGCGTCGGAACAAAAACCGATAAATCCCTTTTTGTTTTTTTTTGGAAATTGTAAAAATATAGTCAAGCTCATGGAAAACAACCAATTGAGATCATTAAAAAAAAAATGAAAGTGTTTAAGTCAGCTTGAGCTTTGAAGAAATGGACCTGAATGCGGCAATACAAAATTGCATTCTTCTGCTCACGTGGATTTAAGCAGGCTTCAGTTTTCTTCAGAGTTCAAATTTTCAGCTAGACGCAAGCTAGCTAATCTAAGCTAATCGATAAAACGCTGCAATTGTGTTTCTGCCTTAAGTTCGCAGTTATTCGGTTTTTTTTTCAATTCGTGATCAAGTGCAAAAAAAGCAAACATTGTGGATCGTGCAAAATATTCTTTTTTTGGCGTACATTGAGGGTGGATACATAAATTGAAAAAGTTTTGTAGGTGAGTATTAAAAATAACCTTTTTAATCCTATTCACTAACATAAAAAAAATTAACAAAAAACAATGGTCCGGTGAATATATAAAGGCAGCCACACATTGACGCGGTAACGGTGCCGGTAGCGGTAGAGACGTTGGTCGCGGTGGGATGAACGTATATATTTTGCTTTTATAAAATGCCTATTGACTAAATATTTTCCTTTTACAAAATGCCTATGGACAGAATATTGTGTTTTGAATAGAGACGTTTTGGCATATATTTTGTTTTGTTTGTTAGATAGTTGCACTGAGATTAAGTGATTGAAAATGTTCAAAGACAATTGAGGAGCGTCGGAACAAAAACCGATAAATCCCTTTTTGTTTTTTTTTGGAAATTGTAAAAATATAGTCAAGCTCATGGAAAACAACCAATTGAGATCATTAAAAAAAAAATGAAAATGGGATTTATCGGTTTTTGTTCCGACGCTTCTCAATTATCTTTGAACATTTTCAATCACTTAATCTCAGTGCAACTATCTAACAAACAAAACAAAATATATGCCAAAACGTCTCTATTCAAAACACAATATTCTGTCCATAGGCATTTTGTAAAAGGAAAATATTTAGTCAATAGGCATTTTATAAAAGCAAAATATATACGTTCATCCCACCGCGACCAACGTCTCTACCGCTACCGGCACCGTTACCGCGTCAATGTGTGGCTGCCTTTATATATTCACCGGACCATTGTTTTTTGTTAATTTTTTTTATGTTAGTGAATAGGATTAAAAAGGTTATTTTTAATACTCACCTACAAAACTTTTTCAATTTATGTATCCACCCTCAATGTACGCCAAAAAAAGAATATTTTGCACGATCCACAATGTTTGCTTTTTTTGCACTTGATCACGAATTGAAAAAAAAACCGAATAACTGCGAACTTAAGGCAGAAACACAATTGCAGCGTTTTATCGATTAGCTTAGATTAGCTAGCTTGCGTCTAGCTGAAAATTTGAACTCTGAAGAAAACTGAAGCCTGCTTAAATCCACGTGAGCAGAAGAATGCAATTTTGTATTGCCGCATTCAGGTCCATTTCTTCAAAGCTCAAGCTGACTTAAACACTTTAGACTTAAAAACTGCAATTGCTCACTGCACAATTCGTTTCACTTCACATCACTTGCCTTGACTGCAGACTAATGTCGGAGGCTGCGATGCCGATCGCAACAGAGCGAGTTTGAGACAATGCACAGTTAACCCGCACTTTTCGCGTTGCTGATGTCATCTTTTTTATCGTTTCTGTTAACTTCAATGCAAGGACGTACGCAGAAAATGCCGATTTTTTTTCAGAGGGGGCGAAAGTTGATCAATTATATTTTATAGGGAACATGTTTTATTTATGTTATTTATTTTATATATCCTAATCTAATAAAATCATAAGCCATAATCGAAATGTTCTAAGTGTGTTTTGGTGAATTTTCAGACGCCAAAGTAAAATTAATGAATTTTTATACTTATTTCCGACTTTCAGGGAAGGGAAACCTCTGCTTTCGTCTGCATACGCCCATGTTTCAGTGAATAAAACAATCACGCTTATGATTAATTCAAAAATATTTTTTTATGATAAGCTCAACTTTAGTACTAGACAGAATTTTGAATCAAAAACGTAATGCTTTGAATGATTAAAAATCTAGTTTGCAATATACCAACAGAGAAGAAATAAATACTTCATTTTTGCTTTAATAACAAAACGTATTGAAATGAAATCATTGACATGTTTCATAAGCCATTTTCAATCACGCTAGTGATTAATTCAAAAATATTTCTTTATGATGTGTTCCACTTACTAGACAGAATTTTGAATCAAAAACGTAACATTTTGAATGATTAACGTTCTAGTTTGAAATATACCAACAGAGAAGAAATAAATACTTCATTTTTGCTTTAATAACAAAACGTATTGAAATGAAATCATTGACATGTTTCATAAGCCATTTTCAATCACGCTAGTGATTAATTCAAAAATATTTCTTTATGATGTGTTCCACTTACTAGATAGAATTTTGAATCAAAAACGTAACATTTTGAATGATTAACGTTCTAGTTTGAAATATACCAACAGAGAAGAAATAAATACTTCAATTTTGCTTTAATAACAAAACGTATTGAAATGAAATCATTGACATGTTTCATAAGCCATTTTCAATCACGCTAGTGATTAATTCAAAAATATTTCTTTATGATGTGTTCCACTTACTAGATAGAATTTTGAATCAAAAACGTAACATTTTGAATGATTAACGTTCTAGTTTGAAATATACCAACAGAGAAGAAATAAATACTTCAATTTTGCTTTAATAACAAAACGTATTGAAATGAAATCATTGACATGTTTCATAAGCCATTTTCAATCACGCTAGTGATTAATTCAAAAATATTTCTTTATGATGTGTTCCACTTACTAGACAGAATTTTGAATCAAAAACGTAACATTTTGAATGATTAACGTTCTAGTTTGAAATATACCAACAGAGAAGAAATAAATACTTCATTTTTGCTTTAATAACAAAACGTATTGAAATGAAATCATTGACATGTTTCATAAGCCATTTTCAATCACGCTAGTGATTAATTCAAAAATATTTCTTTATGATGTGTTCCACTTACTAGATAGAATTTTGAATCAAAAACGTAACATTTTGAATGATTAACGTTCTAGTTTGAAATTTAACAACGATGTAAAATTAAATATTTTCTTTTTGTTTTAATACGAAAACGTATTGAAATTAAATCATTTGAATGCTTCACAACAATTTTTCAAAAGTGAAAATTCAATATTGTTTCTATTAAATTTTACTACGCGCTTTTTCTCTCAGTGTAAGATATATTTATATATTAAATTTTCATTCAAATTACTTTGATAGAAATTTAAAAGTTAAAAGAAAATAATCAAGTACTGGCGCCATTACGATGATAAAGAAATTTCCATCAATACCGTCGATTTCTTCCAAGACAATCAATTTGGTGCCCTTAATCGTTTCTTTCCACTCCACTTTTCGGTGCAATTAAATTTAAATCGAATCTGCATTGCTTGGCAAAATCACGAACTTTTCACTCGTGAAAATGGGGAGAAAAAAAAACCTCTTCGCAACAAAAGCAAAAAATTTTACCACGAAGTAAAGAAGAAGTTCTCGTGGTTCTCATGCACCAATTCTTTTTCTTTGGGAACGATACCGCAGCGCGCCGCGGTGCTTCCTTTTTTTAAGGGCATCCCTTCGGAGGGGAGGGAAGCAAAAACCCAACAAAATGTACGATGCAGCCATCAAAATGGGATGAATCTATGAATCTACGGAATCCCAGTGCTGTCGTTATTGCTGGATGTAGAGAGCTGGACCTCTCTACCGAGAGTGGGGGTTCCTGTGGGAACGCATTTGTTATCGTTACTGGGCAAAGTGAATGCACCGTAATGATTCAATATGAGCGGGATGCTGGGTCCTGGAGCCACTGGCCAACTTCTTATCTTTGTCTCAATCACTTTGCATTTTAAGGGAAGAGGGATGAGGGTAGCAGTGGGGGATGAAGGGAGTGGTTTATTTTGCCCTGTTTCGACCATATTTTTTCATTTGGTCCCGACCAAGCTCATTGTTTTCCCTACAGCCAGAAAATCCTTTCAATTGGCCACAAAAATTCTTTAACCCCCATCTATGTATCCTCCCCCCGTCTCGGGTGAAGGGCTCATTCCAGCTTTTAAAGAAAGTTTAATATATAGAAAAGGTGCCTGGGGGATGGAGCTCCCATCGCATAACCAGTGAAATGAAACCGGCGAACTGTTAAACTTTAATTGAAAATTATACGGGAATCGATGGGAGCTGGTCTGAGCTGGTTAAACTGGGATACACCATCCAGGGAATCCGAGTTTAGCACCCACCCTGGCATTTTGAGGTTTTCTAGACAATCTAGCAAAGGCTATGGGAAATCTCTTTGTAATCTGGAGCAGAGAGTGAGAAAAGCTGAGGTTAAGGGCTGGGAGTGGTTGACAGTGGTGTCTCCTTAATGTCGAGATATACACGACTGAGCGGAATCCCTAATCCTGGTGGTTCCCAAAAAAAACAACCACAATCCCTCCCGCAATTCCTGGAGAGCGCCACCGAACAAGACGCCTCAAAGACCCAAAGATTTAGTGGGAGGCAAAAACTGGAAAATCTTAATAGAAAGGACAACGGTTTCATTTCGGCTCATCTAGCCCGAATGGGCGACAGGATTAAAGCCGTAGTCAATCCTGGAGGAGTCCTGAATGCCTTTGTCGAGACCAGAGCAGAAATGGAGTCTCCCCCAAAAAGAAAGTTGGAAAGTACAATAATTTTTTTTTTCCCAAGGAGATGAACTTCCGATAGACATCTGTTCTCCGCTTGGAATAGTTTTTCTACTCATCATTCCCAGGAAGGAAGGACATTCTTCTTCGTTTGCTCTTCATTAGGATCGTTGTGATTGCGAAAAAGGCCTTTTGTCATGCTGCGGAGCTGCCCTGCGGATGAATCTGCACAGGCGACGACGGGGGGCTCCGCTGCAAAAGAGAGTAGTCGACTCGACTTCGACTCTGGCTTTTAATAAAAGTTTTCTGCTTCCGGTCCTCAAGACGGAGTCCTTGCCCGGCCCCATTCCATTGAGATGTAGATCTATTTGGCAAAAAAAAAAAAAATTAAGTATGGAAATAAGTCCCCTTTAGAGCCAAGGACTTGACCACTTAAGAGGAATAATCCTTTGTGCCCCACATGTGGTGCGCTTCAAGGAATTTTTATCGGTTTGTCTGGCTCTTTTCTGGCATTTTTGGGAAAAATTAAACGAATATGAACCTTATCAAACCCCGTAAATTGCTTTTGTTTAGGGAACCCCCGGGTCTAGGTGCTTGTTTCTTCAGCCCGGTGCACCAACGAATTTTCTGAACACTCTATATTATATCGCATATAAAATACTTTATATATGTAGTAGATATAGTCCACTCCCATATAATATATTTCTGGACAAGCTACAATACAGCCTGGCTTAATTAAGTAAATTCAATTTGAAAAGGAGATAAGGACGTGCCTAGCTTGCAAAAACTATGTATACAACTAAAGAAAATCCTGGCTCAAATCGAGTTAATTGAGTGCTTTTAACAGAGCCCCGTATTGGAGCGATTCACCATTTTGTTTTTCGGTTTTGTGTGGAATAGACACGTCCACATTTCGTTCATCCCCGGGAACAGGAATATATCTGTTCGCCTTTTTTTTTTTGTCATCCCCTTTCCAGGATCCAATTAGACCAGGCCCCCTAACCGATGCGGTGTTCCTCGTGTCTTCTCAGATTGCAGAATGATTTGAATGGTGCGGCGGCATTAAATTAAATTAGCGCAAAACTTCTGAACCGAATTACCCCATAATTTGCAAAGATATCATTCGGTCTGTACACGTTGAGCATAGTGGCGTCATTCGGTTACCTTTGCCAGGAAGGTCTAAAAGGGGTTGTGGTAATTGAGTTACTCTCGTGACAGAAGGTTGTCGCAAAGCACATCTGAAAATGAAATGACTTAGTTCTATCTAGAGAAATTTGGTGGGACGAGGTGTCTATTATTAATTAATTTTGATAAAGAGGTCATATGCGTTGCATTGATATCAATAATTTTGGCTTATTAGATAGCCATCGATTGCAGTTTCAGCTATCTGCGATAATAAGGAAAGGCGTCGTTGATGTATGGGCTCTATTTATTAGGTCAGAACTCTAAAGTTATTCAAATCTGGTTCAGATTAGGTTATATTCACATTATGTCCTTTAGAAATTAACAAATTGCCACTGAAGCTTGTAATGAAGTTAAAATGAATGTCGGTAATATATTTTTAAGATACGAAAAATGGAAAGCATATTTAATTATAATATTTGTATAATTTTTGGCCTATTTTAAACAATTTTAATGGACATTTTTTTAATTAGAAATCAGGAAATTGATTCACAATATTGGATCTACCATTTTAAATTTCAAAATTTTGATATACGTAATTCGCGAATAGTTCTCGTGAAATACCCTAATAAAATAATTTCATTTAATTCCATTTGTAAAACTGTGATTGCCATATTGGATCCGTCATCTTGAATTTAAATTTTTTTATATTGATAGATTCGAAATTAGTGTTACCGAATTATTTTAAAATTTGAAACTAATGCTCTAAAATACTCCAAGATAAATTTTCCCTTGCATCGTTGAATTTTGAAAAATGTTGGTCGCCATATTGGATCCACCATCTTAAATTTATCTCGATAGTAGTTTGCAATCTGATTCTTCAACAATCATCAAATAATAGTTTTCGTGGAAATCTCGCACCAACTATCGCACCAAGTGTTTAAACGTTAATTAATGGAGCAACATAGAAACAAACAAATTTTTGATTTTATTTACTTATAAATGGGGTTTTTATTACTAGCATCAAACAGTTTTGAATTTTGACTGCGTATTTATAAAATAAATTGAAATGAATACCTATTTATTGAAAATGAAGGCTAATTCTGTTAGTTTTCATTCATGTTTGCATAGAAATTTCCCATATTTGCTAGGAACAATTTTAATTAAATTCTTGTAACAAAACTTGTCTATTTTATTTAACTTCTATAAATGTACATGTGCCTCAGAGTAAGTTTGTAATGTAGTTAAAATGTCGAATGCTGTCCAAATACTAATTAAATTAGGTGCAATGCTGTTCTCTTACTTTTTAAATAAAACTACCACTGACAGAGATATTGAAATGAATTTGTAAATGTAGGTACAACTACATAAAATTAAATTTACTTTTAACGTAATTGAAGTGATGTATATCACCTCCTGGCTTTCGGTGAATTGAAATATTAAACATTTTCACTTTGAAAGCTAAATTGCATTTTAAAGCCCAAAGCTATGGAATCTGATTCGAATTGCGGAGACGAAAAGCACTGAAAAATATGAAAAAAAATTGGGAAATCCTTCAGAACTGAAAGAACTAGTAAATATTTTTTATTGAGTGGATCTACCGGAAGAGGGAGTAACTGAAATAAAATTGCAATAAAATCACGATCAATTCTTGAAAAGCATGCCAAGCCCCTGGATATGCATATGTTACATATGTGCGTTAAAAAAGTATAAGCGATATCGCTTCCGAACACCAAATTCCCGGGAAATTGGAATTCCTGGGAATGAACAGAAAATGTATGAACAGGTATCGGGACAATATTAAAAAATTCTTCAAGAAACACCGATAATAACAAGACCAAAGTTCTGCCTTCCCACCCACCATTTTGCACAGTAACAGCGGGTGAATTGATTTTGTAGGACAATTTGATTCATAAATTATATAGCTCGTAATTAAATGCATAAATCGGCCAAGGGACCGTATTATTTGGCAATAAAATATTCCCTTCGATGTTGAAAATTAAATTTCGCACTCGATTCACTTGGTGAAGGACTCCCAAAAATCGGGGGGAATCGCGGGAATATATCACTTAAATTGTGGCACAGATGTATTAAGTGCATTTTATCCGCAGATATTTCCATTTATCGGAAAGTTAAGCGAGGAGCAGGCGCTTCAAATTGTGGGAGAACGTGGGGGTGGATGCTCAATTGATAGCATTCAATCGGGGGAACCGAGCTCAGCGACGATATCGACTTAAAACAGGGAATCGATACAGCTGACTGCCCCCTCCTCGGCCGGGGAGAATATTCCCTCTGGATGGCAGGGAGCTTCAGTTGTAAACAAGCCCGCAGATAAATGTAATTGAAACTTGAATTCCACTGAAAATCTCCAATTTAAGCTTGAGCGTCTTTGCCACCCCCATGTACAGCTGCTGCTCCCGCATCATTTGGGTTATCCCGGATTGCCACCACCCTCTAGTCGTTCTTCCCGTTTTCGCTTGATTTATTCCCATAGCCATCGATCAGATATGGGGCTCCTTGTGTGACGCATCCTTGATTCCCCCCACTCTCCTTCAGGTTGCCTCATCAGCAAGCAATCAAATCAGGACTTCGCCTAGGGTGCCGCTTCATTCCCACCACCCCCTCTCCATCCAATCCCAGTTTTTACGGGGTGGGGTACTCTTCTGGCTTTTAAGTAAATAAAAGCGGCGAAATTCGTTACCAAACAAATTATAAAAAAATATCTGTTGCCCGGGACCCTGGGGGTACTTGAGGGCTTTGGAGCGCCGTGGGTTCCTCAAATGGTTACAATTTGCCCTAGGGTTGGATTTGAGATACGAGAAATTTCGGGAATGGGACTGAATGGGGGTTTCGTGTTGAAAAACAAAATTTTGATTAAAAGCAAACAATTGAAGGACTCGGAATTTGAATTGAAATTTTTTCTTCTTTTTTTTCGATTTCTTTTCATGTCTTCCCGTGATATCGCTGCTGCTGCTTTATACGACCGGTTGCCCTTCGAACCTGTGAAATCTGAAACACCTGGCTGGGTCCATGTCAACCAATGGCAACAAACCATCCCTTCATCTGGTATTTTGGTCGCCTTTGAAATGGACTCAACGATAAAAAATCCTCGAATGAAAAAAAAATAATTAAATAAATAAATAAAATCGCAATCAAAATAAACATTTAAAAACAGCCCTCCTGGCTGCCACCCTCCGCACCTACCAGCGAGCTGGATGTGATTCGGAGCAATTGTCACTGAGCTGTCCACGCGGGACAAGCATCTCCATCGAATTGGCTCAATATGGGAAAGTTGGAGGTAGGTCCAATTACCCCGGATTTAGATCAATTACGTCGCTTAATTTGTCGATTTCCTCTTCTAGATCTGCCTGATAGCACGCTCTGTCCACCTGAAGCAGACGACGTTACGACAACAATGCTCGAGGGTGTCGTTCACAGTGGCACAGAAATCGAAGTTAAACCTCCCGAAAGCTGCTTATGGCCAAATGCTTTACAGGTAAATAAATTACGATTAAATTGAAGACTTATTCCTAGTCTAGGAATCCCATTTATGCATGAATACGATGAAAGGAACGTTATTTGATCCCTCTTCATATTTCTTTTAATAAAATTCCTTTTTCCTCAAAATAATTCCATTTATAAGAAATAATACCTTCTGCTCGATACAACAAATTTGCGTAATAATCAGAGACTGTCATGATTATGATCAAAAAATTATAATTTACAAAATAATGATTATCATGTAATTTTTATTTTTCTATCTGTTGATAATGAAGGAATTTTAGGATAGTTCTAGATAAACCTATCGACTAACAATCCCCTGCCTCTAATTTTTTAAATAGCATTAATTTTCGTTTAAACGTGTCTCACTGAACTATACTTGTCTGTATCACTTGATTGAACAAATAATAAGCTTTTCTATTATTTGAAGAGATTAAATTGCAATAATTTTATACATTATGTCAGCTTTTTGAATACATAAGTTTAAATTATTAATGGCTTCTGTTGTATTGTATTATTATGTTGGATTTTTTTTAAATACGCGGTATAGCGTCCTATGGGCGAGTTTCCAAATAATAGAGAAAGGCCCATTATATAATAAATTATTGTTCTATATTTAATAGTTGTTATATCCTCCTTTATGAAATAGTTATCAAATTTTATACAAAATACTCGCATATTTTAAAAATTTTCCTAAGTTGAAAAAATAAATTTACGGTACACCTAAATTTAAGTAATTTAAAACCATCTGTCATCCTTTTGGTGCGAATAATTAATTTACTATTCTTTATAATTGACAATGAGAGAATTGATTGGGGGAACAGAATTTAAAATTTATGGAATATTTAACTTTGCCATACCAACTTATTAATTAAACATTTAAATTATTCAGGCGTCATATTAATTGAATTAAAATTGATTCATATTTTATGAACTTCAAATGTCATGGTAATTTCATGCTTCGATTACTTTAATTAAGTATTATCCTGTTTTATCCGCACAACCAAACTTTATATTGATAAAACATGATAATAACAAAATTTTTTCCTGTATAATAAATGTATGTAATTTTACGTGGGATAATAATTTTTCGAATAATTATGTTAATCAATCAAACTCTTTATTTATTTATTTATTTATTTATTTATTCAGTCTACCGAATACAATTCTTACAGACTATTGAAATGAGTTCTCCGTAACGTAACTAAATGTACATAGGGATGTTCTAGCTAGCTTCAATTAATTATTTGTCTTGTTACAATTTCAGTCGAAGTACCTATATATATGTACGTTATATAATATACTTAAGACCACCCTCACTCCGTGCTTCAAAATACGATGTTTCTAAATATTTTCTTATTAAAGTTGTTGTAATTAGGCTACTAATTAGACGCACCACAGTTTGTAAGAACTCGCAATATTTAGTCCTCATTAAGTTTTGCTAGGAAAAGCGATGCCATGGTAAAGGAAATCTCATTCTGCTTGGGCGGCAGAGAAAGTTCTGTCATAAGTATGACATCGTCTTAATTTTAATTAAACCAACATCCATTGAAAACGAAGGGCAACCCTTAATTGAGAAAATCCCCAAAAATTAAGCTGTTCTTCGCGTACTCCTAAGCGCTTTAAAAGATAGACTTCTCAATTTCCCTTTGACTGCTATTTAGACAAAACAAAAGCGCGAAACTGTCGAAATTTTCTTAAAGTAAAACCTCACAATTGGCCGTCTATGGTCGACCTCCTCAGGGTTAAAAGGAAGGTCAACCGAACCCAATTGGATGGTGGAAATGAAAAATTGACAGGAAAATATTTTCACTTAGAACGCCATTAATCTTGCCCGAATGCAGCGGAAATGATAAATTGCCGGGGAGCACATTTGTCCCGAATTCGACTATCTCTGAAATGCCAGCGGTGTGGCACCCATCGCCCTAGTAGCAGTTGTTTTCCTACGGGAAAAACTTTCTTCTTCCCTTCAAAATTTTTTCTCCCATTTCATTTTTGCCTGAATCTTTTTCCCAGCTCGATTCCTCGAAGGAATCAGAGACTTCGTTGTTCGAGAGGTCCTTCGTGATTTATCCTTTTCTTTTAAGTTTTGCGGTTTGAAGTGCTAACGTTTTTGCCTGGGATTTTCGGGTGTGTCTGCACGAGTGCCAGGGAATCACTTGAGGAGCCCTGATTACTTACAGGACACAAACCAAGACGATTGGCGACGGTAAGGGCGGAATTGGCGAAACAGGCACTTTTTTAGTGGGTTTTTCCAATTTTGTGGGGAATCTCGGATCGTGTAATTTAATTAATTTGAGGATTCCATTTAAGACGATGGTTTCCCATCGATGATTGCGGAATTGAAAATGTTTTTATGCTAAGAACGCGATCAATTACTGAAAAACTCTTCCAATCTTACCGCAAATGAGAGCGATTTAAATTTGATAGGATTTAATGACGAATGATGTCTTAGACGCATGGTATATTTATCTGCGAGCATTAAACATATGTGGCTCGATTGACGACGCTGATGATAATACCTAAGGGTCCTCATGTGCCCTTTGCTCACGTAAGAGCTCTAAATTACGACAGCATATTGCCGGAATGGATAATGCAGAAATGCGACAATAAAGCAAGGTTCAGCAGTCGGCGACTCGAATCGCATAACAAATATGGAAAGTATCCCCGAGTGCAGTTTAAGCCCTATCATGACTCAAATCTCCTCAGTTGCCTTCTGAGCCATTCACTTTTATGTTTAATTTTAGAAGTGAGCTCCGCCGGAACGAGTTGTGTTATCAAAAGCATTTAGGGAAATTGAAAATCGAAGGGGATTCGTTGACTTCTTCCAGGGACTCAGCTAGGGACAACGAGGATTTAGTTCATGTAGCCAAGGTTACTGATCCTCTAGTTCCCTCTCAAAATATAATTTTTCAAAGGTTATAGATACAAGACTCAAGCTGTTTTGATCAAAAGATATGGGAGTTTCGAAAGAGGGTTTCTGTTTATATCTCTAGAAAAAAATGAGGATTCAAGGGCATTAAATTAAATAGCAAATGATGTGTAATACAATTTTTATATATCCTGTGGCGTTCCTCTATGATAAGCAATGAAAGTATTATGAATTAAAAATTAAATTTTTTATATGCAATACTCTATCTGTTAGCCACAAAACTTTTTAGTCTTTTATATCCCATTCTTCGAAA
Source organism: Machimus atricapillus (assembly GCA_933228815.1). NCBI lineage: Eukaryota > Metazoa > Arthropoda > Insecta > Diptera > Asilidae > Machimus > Machimus atricapillus. Next base: position 15,501,485 of record OW121785.1, read on the forward strand.
TCAAGAGACAAATTTACTTCATATTTACAAACGCAAATATTGCAAAATTTTAGTACATATCTAGATATTTTACTATAAAATCTATAACTTTAAGATTGCATATAAGATATTCATTATAAATAATTATTTTTCATTTATATGCAACTCTTTTCCCAGTTAATCAATTCTAGGACCAAGGTATTTAACGAGACAGCATATTATAAAAGTTTAAATGAATAGGAAAACAATTTGAATGCAATTACTTCCGATCGTTATTTAGAATAAAGTTTGTGCTTAAGTCTCTTTGTTTTAATGAAAAGTTTTTTGAAATTTACTTTAAATGGGAATTGATAGGTATATTGTTTGTTTCGCCAATTTTTGACAAACACAATTATTTTTTTTTGTAATAAAAATAATGTGTTTCTTGTTTGTAACTTAAATAAGTCAGTAATGTTTTTAGCTTAATTTAATAATATCGTTATCGTAAAGGGGTTTTTTCCAGATAATTTGTAAAAGAATAGCGTAGGATTAATTATAATTACATCTTTTCTGTTTTTCTTTCTTTCTTGTTAGAATCTTTGAATTTTATCAAATTCCAATCTCAATCTACACAAGAAGTTACTGTTCTTCTTCACGAAAAATGGTGCTAAAACTCTTATTTTTGTTCAAAACTATATATTAACGAAAAAAAATTTAATTTAAAATGTATGGCCGAAACATCCATACCAAAATTGTTCAAACTAATTTAATGGCAACACTCTGTTTTGCGTCAAAATTGTGCTATTACATTCTATGATTATACTTTCTGATAAAACTTCCATGAATTAACCTAGCCATTTAGAATCAGTCAGTTTAAATTAAAAGTGGCTATTATTAAATTCATTTGTAACAAAACCGCCTATTTCGTTCGGAATGCATAAAAACTGCCTATATACAAATTTTGATTTGCTAATGGTAGTTATTTAGCCATATATTATAAAACCAAATTAAGTTCTTTTTATATTGACAATTCCTTCTACTGGCCACACAAACATTACCCTCTAGTCTCTACCTATATTTAAAAAATTAGTTTCTCGTTAAGAGGAATTATAATTATAATAATAATAATTTTATTCAGATAAGTACAAAGAATAAGATCTTATAACAAATTTGAAAAATTATTTGTTTGTTTTTTCTTAATCTTAGATAATCTTAAAAAATTCAAAATTTCCGGTAATATCGAAAAAGCAATTATTCTCGATATCCTGGAATGAGGAAAACGCGTAAAATCAAAGGCTGGTAATAATTTCAAACTGAAATTATCAATTATTATACTTCGTAAACAAGAAAAACTCTGTCAGATTTACAAGTTGAACAAATTCGTTCCATCATAAGGTCCATCACTCATCACGAAACTTGAGTGAAACTTTTCCAATTCATCGTGGCTGCTTCAAAAAAATAAGGGAGGAATAAAAAAAACTTTCAATAAGGCAATTTTTCATGTGATTCTTTTTGTTTAGTTAGTTTCCTCGGTGAAGAGTTTGTCGATATAAAAACACCCTCGACTTTGAGCGAAGGAGCCACGTTTGGGTGAAACTTCTCCTTAAGTCGATGATAAAGCGACCCGTCCTGACGTCCGATTTCGCCAGGGGCCAGGGCATTAAAGGGAAGCACGTGCAAACGTGAGTTATACGCTCACGTGGGACGAGTGCAAAAAAATACGAAAATACGACAGAAAAAAGATATTTCGCTCTTGACCACACAATCCAGAATAAGGCTCTTATCTGAGCAGTGGCGGCTGCGGGGAGGATCCAGAAATCCTTCCTGGACCATCTCTGTCCAGTGTCCCTGGCGCCCATACCTCTCCCGTTCGGAGCGCCCGTTCACGTTCCTTTTTGCCGGAAGCTTTTGAATATTTTTGTAATTTTTCATTTTTACTGCCCCGACATGCTACAAATTCGGAAGAAATAAAAAATGGCCAGTGGCCCTCCGTGCGCCCTTCTGACGGAGTAGTGAAGATGTCACGGAATCCAATTTAGGGGGCTAGAAGAAAATATGCTGACCAGGTTTTAGCTTCGCTTCCTTTCGATCCGCATTCCATCGGCCGGCCCACCCACGCGCCCTTGAACGGACTAATTTTTTTTAAGGATGCCTTTGTTCGGTTGTAAGAAAGGATGCGGACACTATAAATTTGTTATCTTTATTCTTCTTTTTTTTTTTTTGGTCCAAAATAAATACGCAGAGGATGCGGAGCATATTTTCATAAATCAATGCAGCAAACCCCGACCATTTCTTCGTCCTACACGTCCTTAAATTGTTTGCGTTCCTGGCGGGAGTGGCGCACAGTGGGCGAAAATCGCCGGGGCGGGATTCAAGGATTAAAGCGATGGTAAATCGCAGGACGAACAGAAAAAATGTCGTTTTAGAAATTGGCAATGGGGTGCTCCTTGGTTGGGGCAAAGATAAACCCCCAGGGCGCATTTGTCATATTCTCAATTTGTAGCGTAATAAGGAGCGATTGTGTCCGCGGCTGGGTCCTGGCAGCCACTTGACTTATCCGCTTGTAACTCGTTATTTATTTATTTATTCTTTTCCATTGTAAGATGCCGCCGCGATATTTTACGCTGCTGCTAAAAAAATTCGCTGACCAAACACTTCTGCTCGATTTATGGCCGTCGCGGTATTTTATGGAATTTGCATTGTTCTTGGGGGTTTGTAGATGGGTTTGTTTAACCACCCAGTAAAATGTTTCAATGTTTATTATGTTTAGGGAACGGAGTTAGGGGTTTTTTAACTGAAATGCAAAGTGTAGTCTTAAGTTGATACGCATGGTAAAAAGAATCAAGGACTTGTACTTACAAATTTTTATTGGTACTTACAAGTTCCATGTAAATATTTGAAATCTATCTTAATTAGGTACTTTAATTACAAAGCTTGATTACCAAAGATTAATAAATACAATTTCAGTTCTCCAAAAGTAACTTTTGTAACTACATGCATATATGTACATACCTAAAATCTTCGAGAACTATTGTATTACACTTATTCGCATGGGGTTAACAGTACCATAGGAAACAAAACTATTATAATATCCCAAGTAAAATATTTAACAAGCACAAACGGAGTCCAAAAGTGGCACCGCACGACCGTTCTATATACCCAAATAAATACTATTTTTATACTTATAAAGATTTAACTACATTTTTAAAAAAGATTTAATGAAATTTAATCTTCCGCAAAGAAAACTTCTCAAAATTTAAAAGATCTCGGAAAATACACAAAAAGTGATAGACAAATTTTGCTTCCATGTCGCTCTGACCTGTTTGAATTCGATAACAACATAGTTGAAAAGAAAAAAATTGACTTTGTATACCTACAAGAGATTTGGCTAAAATCCAGAAGGTACATATTGACGCAGGTCTTGGAGCAAAATTTATGCGCCAATTCTCTGCCAAATATTGGTAATTCGTAAAACGCCTATTTCCCTGATAAGATTTCTCCCAAGACGTTGAACGATATGTCGATCAGATTCACCCATAGAAGAGGTCTGGTGGGCGATGAGCGATGAACGATTTTCCAATCGTCAAATAAACGTCGTCGTGTCGGTCTCCATTATCTCCCCGAATTCGTTATGAGCGTAGAAAATGAATCCAGCCTAAGAATTCTCTGGGGGATAGAATTGGGATAAATTCCCAGGATTAAATTTGTTTCCCTAACATACCGTCCGCCCGCTGAGGAATGTGCAGCGCCAGGACACAAAAGCGACGATTACTCGAGAAAATCAAGGGAGGCTGCCGAAATCAGATTTCAACGCAAATACTTTTAGATGACGATAAGTAGGACTGAGGCAATCATTTCGCCTGACATTTGATAAATTCAATAAAAATAATCTCGAGTGCGCTCTGGCAGCTTCATTTGGCCTGAACAGTTTCTTGAGAGAAAAGAAATAAAAAAGGGATGCGGTAGGTGGAAGCAAAAAAAAAAATTTAGGGAATATCTTGGAGTTGTCATCCGAGAACGACTCCATCTTTCTGGGCGGACGTTTGTTTCATTTATCTTGAGTGACGCCTTTTGACGTTCCATTCAGTTAAGGAAACAATTTAATTTGCCCCTCGAGGAGGCTTCATCCTCGCTGCTGAGAGCATTTTCCAAGAATTACGTGCTAATCCGATAGTAGTCGCTTTTGTGCCACTCCCAACTACAGCGACATCCATTTTTTTTGGGCCCCTTTGTCGATGGACGCTCTTATCGAATTTCGAATCATCCCTTAAAGGGCCGCCAACGTGGCGTGTGAATAAAGAGCCTATCCTATCCATCCCCGCCATTTGCCCGAATAAAAAAAAAAAAAAAAATTTCCCATTTTTTGTTTGCATAATAAATTTATTGACGGTGATGATTTCTGCCAGCGATGTTCGCTAGATGGCGCCTTGAGAGCAAACAGGGCCCCCGGAAGGAATGGATTTTTGGCAGGCACTTTGTGCGGGGCACCACTTCCCGGAGGAATCCCGGTTTTCCTGACGTCGCTCGCACGGCGTCCTTGACACACTGTTTAACGGAGCTTATGACGGATGACATGGCTCCGGTGATGTGAAGGTGACATCATAATAGAAATGCTTCACTCAATCCATCTACATATGTAAACACCCTCGAGAACCCTTCGAGCCCATTGAATTTTAAGGCCCTGTGTGGTTCCATGCGCCCCCTTTGTTGGCACTCAACCTCTCGGCCTGACTCGGCACTCTCCGGGGGACTTTGCTTTTGTGAGAAAAGTTTTCATCTTAAGTTTACAGGAGAAATTTTCAGAAGGTTACTGTTAACTACTTCGTAATGGCTTAAGGAGGGAACGGCCTGAGAAAAGAGGTAATTTACATCGTATGAGGGTAAGGCGCCCACAAAAGAGCTCGCCTCTTGAACGGGCTTTAGCTGGAAAAAAGTAAGTGCGTTTCCTCCTTCTGGATGAGGGGGTAGCACACAACGGGGACTGGGTATACGAACGGGAAAACCACTTCTTTCATTTTAGTCCCAAGAAAGGCTTTCATACCCACCTCTTTCTTGAAAAGAAGGCCTGACACATAAAGAATACTTCCTCTTAATTAAATTGATACTGCCTCTATAGACACCAAGTTCCTCGAAAGTTAAACAAAAGAAAAATTTTAACTTTAGAATGCTTAAGTGTGCTTGTCAACGAAAATTGCTTTAAACTAGTTTAGGTACATACATAACATGTGTTAATCTTTAATGTTCATAAAACCGCGATAACTTTTGCGAAAGTAAAGGAATTTCCTTTTTTCAATATACACTATTTGCTTTTGTAAGGTTTTCAAAAATAACTGATTTTCATTTAAAATTGATAAGAATGAACATTATTACTATTATTATGTAATGTGTCAATCCTTAAACCAGAAGTGCTTCAAGTATTTAGGTACTATCGAGTGATGAAAATGTTGACAGTAATTAAATTTTTGGTTAAACTTTTTACGGATTTTATATTCCTTCTATTTATAAAATGAATTGCATACTTATATCCTTTATGAATTTTATGAAGGGGGTTAGTTTTTTTTATGTTGCCATATTACTTCAATTACTTTTACCCTCGATTTTAATTTACACAGTTTTCTGTGGAACAGATCCTCAGTAAAAATCGGAAAAGAGGTGCATATCCAATTCTTGATAATATCGCGTTTATACATGCACGTACCTACGTTTAACGCGTGAGTAGAAAATGCGTAAATTTGTTGGTTAATCTTCCAAAATTAAAGGAAAGTTATTATATTATTAAAAAAATAACTTTAGAATAAATTTCCTTGCTAAATAAAAAGATTGAAAGATAATATACCTTGTCATCCTAAATATTGTTTTTCTTAATGTTTTCTTTTGGGATATTAGAAATCAGAATTAACTGAAATTTATTTTAACAAATCTTAAACTCAAATCTAAAAATAGTATAAAATGTTACTCTAATAACTTCTAAGAATAAACATATTTTTGAGGGAAATCATTAAAGGATTAAAGAACAACGACTGTTAAGAGTCATACCTACTTTTAAGGGTTTTTCCTCTATCTGCTACTGCTATATTTATATTTATGCTTCTATACAACTCAACTTACGATATTTCCTGACTTTTAAAGACTTACATTCTATCGTCATCTGAACAATGTCATCATTGAATTGGAAATATTTTCCAGCCGTACGATGCTCCCGGAAAAAAGTCGTTCCTCCTCATAAATAATTCCAATTTGGCTAAAACTAAATTACGGCTCCCCTAAAAGCCCAAGTTCTGGCGAAAATGCTCAATAGCCCATGTCCCATGATTCCCCTCGATATGAGAAACCCATAAATCTCAACTTCAATTAGATCAACCCAGAGGAAAAATTTCACCATCCCGCTCATCCCCTTGAACAGCAAAAGTATAAGCTGGGAATTGTACAACAGCTCAATTGGGATGAAATGGGACAAATCTCCATATGTTGTGGAGATTTTTTGTCTTGGAGCCACCCTGAATTTTTTTCTCTTTTGCCGAAAACATTGGAGCCTATTAAAACGCTTCCAACTACTCATTTCGGATTTCTTTTCTCGGAGGCACGAAAACAGCCTAGCCAATGACCCTCATAACTCATATTTGCAATTTGTATGAATAAAAAAAAAACAAAAAAACACAAAAAATTTGGAAAACTGCGGCCAGAAACGCGCCGCGGCAATCCTTATCGCTGCTTCACAACTACAACCGCATAATTCCTCTGGAATGCGGTGGCCGAAGATGTCCCAACTCGATATCAAAGATTTAACCCAATTTTCAATTGGAAAGCGCTTTTCGCCTGCACAAAGGGAAGACCATCCCGAACAATCCTCCTCCCACTCCTCGGCCCCCTCCTCCCCCCCTCTGCTCTGTTCAAAACCCATAACTTTACCCGCCTTTCTTGATAAAACATTTTATATCTTCTTCTTTTTCTTCTTCTATTCCACAGTATTCCCTTCTGCAGACGGTCGTCGAGGCATGCCAGAAGAAGAGACACTGCAAGTTTGCAGCAACACCAAAATCAATTGCTGGAGACCCATGTCCTGGAATCCGGAAATTTGTCGAAATCGCCTACAAATGCCGTCCATGTAAGTACTGAATAAGCAACATCCGTTCCAGAGTAGATTGCTAGAAAATAAGAAGAATAGACAGAGCCCTATGGCTCGCCTGGATGACTCGATAGATCCCGACGGGTGGGACGGGATGGAGGCTTTATATCGACGATTTATGCTGGATTGGCTGCTCGTAGGTTTCTTTCCAGAGATTTATCGACGGCTATCTAGAGCTCTTTTGATATCGCATTTATGCCTCAGATGGGAGATAAATAGCTGCGTGGGGGTGTGGTTTGCGATGTGTTCAAACCTACATGCCACTTGGCAAGTTCATCGAGTGCGTCTTTTCCACCCTCTCCGCGCGCCGCCTTCTCCTGAGCTAACTATCTAGCTGAATGGGGTGTGCATAGGGTGGATTTTTCGAAATAAAAGAATTTTAGGGGATTCTAGGGATTGTAAGGCTTTTTAGAGGCAATCTTCCTTTGTACAAACATCACGACAAGGGTTTCGGTGAGAGTTATTAACTTCTCTGAATTACCTGAAGGTCAATGGCATCAAGGGCGTGTTCAGGGGGATATCCAGTTTGAAGGGTATTCGAGAGCTCTGTTTCTGATTTTCAAGTGAATCAGTAAAGTTAATATACTTAGTATCTATAAGTACTCTCAATCGCAATTTTCAGTAGAATTCTCTGAAAATAGAAGGAAAATGCTGTAAACAACTTTTTGTTTAGTCAGTAGTTATACTATCGTAACATTTTGTTAATAAATTGTACCTTCTGTAAAATCAATATTTTTAAATAGTAGTTTTAACTATAACATAGTAAAAAAATCGGAATAATCTAATTGAGCTTTCAGAAAAACGACGTCAATTTTAATGAAAATGCATGATAATTTCCCGTAAATTAAATAGAATCTTTGAAAGAAAGTAAGAAATTAAACTGAAACCATATATTTTTTTGTTTTTTAATCCAATGTCAATGTTCTTAAATCCGAAGACAGTAGACTTTAAAAATAACATATTTATTTTCATTGGTTTAAACCACAACTCTGTTAACGGAAGTTGTGAGACCCTGGTTGCGTTCCCTTAAAGGTACTAAAGAGTTTGATTTTGTTATTCGATAATTTTATGCAAATAATTTAATTTTAATTATATAATTAATGCTATAGATGTTAAGAAAATGAAATTTTTTTTTGAAGAGTTAAGTCCAACGATATAAACCAACGAAAAAATATTATACTGCCAGGGATCTAATACCAAATACTGGGGGGAAAAGGAAATTTATTATTTAACGCAACAATTTAAACGTTCCTATATTTTGAGTCTTAAACATTTCAGCAAAAATTCTTGATGCCGTCGCTTTATAAGTGATTGTGCATCTTTTACTTTATATTATCTTTTGTTCTACATAGGGAAAGCAAAACTGGGAAAATGCATTCAAAACTCCTTTTAAATCTGACACACGCTCTTATCAATTTTAATGAACCTAAAACTCGCTTGTGGTGAAACGACAGGTTCACCTTAAAATTCTCAAAAGAAAACAATTGCAAAAAGCATGGGGAAATGGCAAGGATTACTCAAAGAGCGCCAAAAATTTAAACTCAAAGAAAAACGTGCTCAAGCCCCGGATGCAATGGTTAGAGAATGCTCGTGTGATACACCCACAAAGGGTTTTTTGTCAATTAATCACTGTGGTGGAAATCCACCCCCTGCACCTCATCTAGCAAAAGAAACTTACTAAGATGAGTTCCAAGGATGAAAAAGGAACTTCTTTTCAAACCTTTTTTCTCACTAAGCAACACCGGCAACTCGGAGCATCTTAATCCTGACAGAAAGTTATGGCCTTTGCATTCTGCCATGCAGAATGAGATGTTTCCCAATTCGGACGGCGGCGTGGACCGAAAAAAGGTCTCAACTGTTTGAGTAACTTCTGAGGACGACACCACGATGCGTCAAAAACTATATTCGGATTTTAGGACAACATTTTTCTAGAGATTACGTGTGTGGGACCCTTGTTGAGGATAAGCATGCAAATCTCTTTTGAAATATTGTGAATTTACTTAAGCGGGAAAGTTATTGCACATTTTCCCTAGTGGGGACTCGTTGCATCTGACAAGCAGATAATGGATGTGCGGAGAGATTATAATTGTTTTTTTTTTTTTTTGCTGGGATGAAAGTTTCCCTTGGCGACAATGGGAAGGTTTTGCGAAATCGAAGAGAAGGTTTCCAGTGTAACCTTTAGGGAAAGGTCGACTTTTTACTATCGGTCCAGAACAAATCTCTTCCTAAATGCCCAACTCTGTGGGACGAAGATAAAGTTTCGGAATTAGTTTACTTGTGCTTTAACTGACAAATCGTTCCTTTTCAGGATAAAAAAACGTTTGCTTTTGATAAGTCAGTTTGGTTCTAGTTGAATGTTTTTGTATGGTTACAGAACTAACCAACAAAACTACACCCAGGAAATTTAAAAATTTAGTCAAAATGTGCAGAGTTTTACATTGAAATATGAAAGGGTTTGATTTTGTTTTAAGTTTAACATATTTTGTATTTAAATTTAAACTGCACTATGTATTTTTGAATATCAAACAAATTGGAAGAAGTAGGTACCTATATAAACGCTTAAAAACATTTAATTTGGGAAATAAAAATATATCTTTTATTTATTTTGAAATTTATGGAAGAAAGGAATAATATATGTATATCGAAAAAACTACTTTTAGGCGTTATTGGGCATATATTGAAGTAATGATATATTTTCGTTAATTAGATTAGTTTTTGAATCGTGTCTTCGCGGGAATAAAAAAAATAATGAACATAAAAAAAATTGAGATGCGTTTGGCAAAATAGCTCGATTTTCAAACTTTAAATGTTTATATTAAATGTGACATAGTTTTTACAACTTTCAATCACTCAACAGAAGCTCATGTACTTTTATGGGCAATCTATTTAAGAAGTTATAGTTTAAATTTTAAATCAATCGGGCAAAAATTACTTGAATTCTTCTGCATGCATGTTGGTAAAAATAAAAATGCTGTCATTTCAAAATGAAATATTATATTTCTGGGTGTACGTTGTTTTGTTTCTTTCGAATAAAACAAAATAAAATTTTCCAAAAGGGCATCTGGTTCCATATGACGTAAAGCAAACCTAAACCTTCGACCTCCTATAGTCGAAATGAAAAATATATGAAAGGGAGATATGAAATAAAAACATTAATTATTTCAAATGTATATTTTATTGGTGAAATAAAATTAAATACAGTTTTATCTTACCCTTAACAAATTTTTTTTACCTTGAAATTCAATTTTATTGCAGTCAAATATTCTTATTACAATTAATTTTAAATCTACGAATTTACAATGCCAAATTCAATTTATTCAAATAATTTAATTCAAAGGTACAAAAATACTTGGACGAATTTCAATCGGTTGTATCCCAAACCGAAATTATTCCAAGCTCAAAAAATAAATGTATGTAATATTCAAATTCTCGTCTCGATAATTTGCTCAAAATAATTTCGATCGGTTGATGTATTCCCAAACCGAATTATTCTAAGCCCAATTTAATTTACGTTTAATAAAATTCTAAAACAATTTCGATCGGTTGTATTCCCAAACCGAAATTGTTCTAAGCTCAAATTAATTTACGTTTAATAAAATTGTACATCTTGATAAGCGCCGGAAAAATATTTAGAAACGTTTCAGTCGGTTGTAGTCCCAAACTGAAACCTCAAGTGAATATTTCTAAGTTCGAAAAAAAATATCCTAAGTCCTGATGGCGCGAAAATAATACTTAGAGAATTCCAATCGGTTGTATTCCCAAATTGAAATTATTCCAAGTCTAAGTACATAGAACAAAAAAATATTTAGAACATTTCAATCGGTCGTATTCCCAAATTGAAATTATTCTAATAAGTCCCGATAGCGCGAGAAAAAATACTTAGAAAAATCTCAATCGGTTATATTCCCAAATTGAAAATTTTCTTAGTCAAAATAAAGCGAGAAAAATACTTAGATAAATCTCAATTGGTGATATTCCCAAATTGAAACTTCACTAAGTCAAAAATTTGTTGTTTTGGAAATTCCAAAAAAAATCTTGGTTATTACCCTAAGAGATTATTTCTGAATAACAAGGGGCGAGAGTGCTCCAAAAGTTTTAAATCTTCACTTAATTTAAATAAATATATTTACATATTTAGTTACTCCAAATAATTAATATAAATAAAACATAGATATTTATGTTCGTTTGTTCGGTAGGCAAGTAAAAAAACAATGTTCTTATTTCAAGAAAATGTTTTCGTTTCGTGCAGTTTAAGGGATGGAAAATTATATGGCCTGATTTTAAAGAAGTAATTTTCAATTAACTGGTTGAATATCTTTTATAAACAGAAGTCAGTTCGTAAAATGCATACTTCTCATATTGTGAGATATTTTTTATAAAGAATGCAATTCATTATGGCATTCGCCGTAATCTGTAGAACAGCTTTGAATAATTTTGAAATTTCCACGTTTCCCAAGTGCATCCCCTCTATAAAGAGGCGCACTTTCTCTGAAAATTAAACGGATTGCCATCAGCTGAGTGAATCTGAATGTGATGATTCTCCTCGGAGATCCATGGAGCAGGTTGCTCATCCATACAACTGGGAATTATCCTTGACTTGGAAACAAAAGGAAGAACCCTTTGTAGGTGTAGCCTTCATGAGACAAACAGTTTCTCGTGTATTTTGTTGATTTCAGCCGAGAGAAAGGCAGACAGTGGCTTAGTGCTTCGAAATCAGGCCATTCATTGGGAATGCATCCTGCTTCCAGTTCCTCATCGGATGCTCAAGTAAATCCTGGAGGCGCATTCGGCTACTGGCAAGTCAAAAGGATTTTATCAGTGCATCGCATCGCATTATGAGATGAGGGAAAATGGGATCAAGGTCATGTATCGAGATAACCGGGGATCCCCATCTAGCAAATTATTTCATTATTCATTGAACTGCACGTCATCCGAATAGAACAAGCACTTGGGCGGAATTGATCGCGAGCGGGGGGTAGGAAAGAGTTGCGGAATCCTACATCCTCCCGGTGGCGCCAAAGGAACCAAGACCGGGAGACTTCCTTCGGAATTGGTCCCTGGATTTCCACGTAGTGCTCATGTCGAGCCCAAAGAAGCGGAAACAGGCGAATGGCTCCGAATCGCACCGTTCTGGGTCCAAAGGGACTGCATTATACACCTAGACCTTCACCTGATCCGATGCTCGATACATCGAGCTGCAAATGAAAAATGTTCACATCCCCCAGGCGGGGACGGTGCAGCAAATGAATCAAACACTTGGGGATGCTTAAAAGCGAATGGAGCGCCCTGTACGGCGGGGGTGTTTGTATGCAAATATTTGGCCTCAGAACTCTCGCTCGACAATTCTGCTGCTTTTGGTGCCGTATCCCCCAGTTCGTCTTTATACTTTGAATGTTTTGCAAGTCCCTCCACCTTTCGGGGAACTGCATATATGAAAGCGTTGTCATCCCCAAAAGAGACCGGATGACACTTCTCAAGGAGACGAACTATTCTTCTACAAACTTTCAGCTGGGATTTCAATTTGTTTGAAAGGTTCAGGCAGAAGTAAACGCCCCCGGGGCCAGATCACAACCCCCGAAATGGTGCCGGCTCGGGCTCCGAGAAGGTGTCATCCACATTCTTCAACCAAGCGGCACCATTCCCGCATTAAATATGCGGGAAAATGTTATTTATTCAATACTCAGTACTCGTTCCACCCATAAAATCCACCCTCGCAATGCAACTTGACTGGCGGCAGTCTCAAAAGAACCCCCCCCTTTAAGAACTCGCTCAAAGCAAATGCTCAATGGGGCGATTCCCATGAGAGTAAAGAAACTTTAATTATCTTCTTCAAAATATTTGGTGTGCATACCTCGTTTATGCAACACTCCCCAAGAATCCCCCGAAAGGTTCTTTGAACCCACTCATTCTACCCCCTCCCGCCATAAGAAGAGGCCGTCGTTTTACCCTCATTCCTCTGAGTATTCACATTTATGCAATTCGGGATGCATTTGGTGCAGCGGCTGGGTAATGCTTGCATAATTTAACACAAACTCTAAAGTAGGAGTTGGTAACGCAATTTCCGCAACATTTTCGAGGACTACAACTAGATACGCGTGGGCGTCATTTACTCAAATTTACAAAATTACATTTTGCACGCTCGACAGGATTTAGCTGCTGACGCTGTTGCGTGCGATTTATACACGGTGCCGGCTTTCGAGCATTTCTTTGATACGTTTCCATGCAAATTGGAGAAAATTTGATTTCTAGCTCACTTCCATTTTATGTAAATTGCCCTGCTGAGATCCACGACCGACACTCTTTGCGCCACTCTCCTCGAAACACGGGGGCTCGAAAGGCGCTTTACATATTAAATCCGGATGCAATTAGGTCAATTAGGCAATTGCGTATGTTTTGTAACAAATGGACTTAAAGCACGGGTATACATTCGATTTTTTAATTAGTTATTTATACGAACTCTCAGCAGAAACAGAATTTCAATTAAGGTAGCCCAAAGTCGTCTAGGAACTATGTAAATTAGTATTGGGTCATATTGGACTTTATGTGATTTTGAATGCTATCCTGCAATGAAGATACGGAATACTACGAAATCTATGTATGTTTGCGCCCTAAATCCAATGCAGTGCAGAAAACCGAAATCAATCGAAAATTGAGAGAAATGTGGGCGCGTTCCGTCTCGGGAGTCAACAATTTTCAGAGTTCAATATTGACGTCAACAAAATTATATTAGTAGTCCTTTGATTTGGTTTCACATAAAAGGTTGAAATGAAGTTATTGAACACTTGGGAAGCCGGCAACGTACTTGCAATCGACTTTTAACGTTGTTTCTTATATTCCTTTATTGTGTTTGAGACTCTATTTCACATGTGTTCAAAAATTCAATTTTCTTATCCCTTTCTTCCTTCGTATAGGATATTTAAATTGAAAAAAAAAAAATCAATTGTGTCGGTGTTTTCCAACTGGGTGCAATTGTTACGCTTTGATTAGTTAGTTGTTATGAGCAAAATTGATCGTTTTATTCACCATCTCCTCATTTAATTTTAGTGTAGGTCTATTTAATTTAATCCATTACAATGATTTATTACTTGATATAAAAAGTAAGTTTAACTAATCTTAGTACAAAAACTCATTATACCGTGATGAAAAATTATATCCTCTTTAAAAAGTTTTTTAGGCAAGAATACACATTTTTTCCTAATTTTTATTATTTTTTTCTTGAAATCTTCATTATAAATTTGGAAGCGGGGTTTTTCCACATAAATATGTAACATCATGGAACAAAAAAAAAATGCTTTTTACAGTATGCGAAGAAGCGGTTTAGATTTAAAATAGTTTTAGAAAATGTTCTCATATAATACTCAAAATCAGTAATAATAGTAAAAAACGGTAGTAAGGTACCCAAAAATCGGTATTCTTCTATCGCAGCAAATATAGTGAAGCAATTTAGATTTAATATCATTTGAGAAAAATTACTTATACTATCAAAATAATTATTAGCACTGTTGGTAATCGACTTCAAAACCAATATAAAATTAACAAATTCATATTCGATATCGTCGCTGCGCGTGCAAAAGTAGCTATGTGTTTTTTACACACTTTACAGGAGACGCAAAAAACTGATCTTCTCGAAAAATGAGTATTTAAATAATTTATTCTTACTTTGATACATATAACAAATGTACGTAGTTTTAGATTACTTTTGGATAGATAACATTATTAATAATGCCAAATTAAACATAATAGGCAAATTTGACACATATAGTTATTTATTTGAGTCGTAAATACAAGCTATCTGCATTTAGAGCACGTAACTACTTTATAATTCTATGGAAACTAAAACGTTCCGTAACTCTGTAAATATTGCGTCTATCGCTTAGCTGTTTTTACAGTATGTGTGTATTGAAACAAAGATTCAAATTTCATAAAAAACCGAAAATGACTAAATAACACATAGCTACTTTTGCACGCGCAGCGACGATATATGTATACATAGTAAACAATTCTTTTTTAGGGCTTTGA
Source organism: Machimus atricapillus (assembly GCA_933228815.1). NCBI lineage: Eukaryota > Metazoa > Arthropoda > Insecta > Diptera > Asilidae > Machimus > Machimus atricapillus. The sequence continues at coordinate 15,516,588 of OW121785.1, forward strand.
TGTACTAACTTATTGTTTTGATTGCTCCAACCTAATTTTGATTGTACTTAACTATACCTTTTGGTAGAAAAGTGAAACAAACCAGTTTTTTTGTTTCAAAACCAGCACTTTTTATCTCAATTTAAATAGTTTACATTTAAAGTTTAAAAAATATGTTTGTTCGGTACAATTTTTGCAAACGATTTTAAATTGACTTCTGGATGAGCTAGAGACTTGAAGTTTTAAATACAGCTCAAAACCGCTTTTTTTGTCTGTGTATTTGTTTATTCGTCTTTTATACTATTATTTAGTCGGTTTTAAAGGCGTGGGATTTTGAAATTTCTTATTTTTTATTTAAATAATTATTTCTAAGAGAACTATGCCAACGACCGTGTGCAAACATAGGGAGGACTGCCATAAATCTAGGACCCTTTAACCTATTACTGAAACCGAGCGCTATTTATGCCTAGCCGTAACTCACACGGCCGCTTCAATTAAAATCCTATATTAATACTAATCTTCGCACCTTCAGCTCCAGGTGAAATTCCATTATAGCCGAACTCATTAAATCCGCCCTCGGCGCCAGATACACGAGGATTGCTTTTGATTTATTTGACTTAATAACCTGACAGGAGCACACACCTCCCCTCCATCCCCTCGGTCGAAGTCAACCAATCCAAAATCCGAAGGAGCAGTTTATGCTGAATCAGCATAAAGTCGACAGTGTGGTTTTAAACTCCACAAATTATCCGCAGAGACAAGGGTTCTGCAGTGGGCTAGAGAATCACGTTACCCGGAGACTTTGTGTAAGCGTAACGAGCTTGAATCATTTTTGCGAACTTCAACGGGTCTCCCCGTGCTCCTTCGGGAACTTGGCCCGGTGATGCTAAAAGGAGTTACCGGCATGAGGATGCCGTCTGTCGCTAGGTGGCGCGCTAGGCAGATAACTATAAGGTGGCAAACAGGAAGTGAAAAGCCATGTAATCCTTGTACGACATTTGCACATCCCACCGCCGCCGTCGCCACCGTCGTCGTCGTCGTCGGTCGACTCTTTGTTGAGGAGCTTCGGGGACTCCTGATTATGTCGAAATTATTATGCTTGCTCCACCGTGTCACCCTGCGGTAGAATATTCCAGCATACGCTGCAGCATAGCATAGGATCAGAAGTTTTTGCAAACACGACAAATGTGCAGAATTATTATGTTATCACTTACGAGAATTACCACTTCCCTTAATGGAGTTATGCTGCACGTTTGTCTTCGTCCCAAATTTGGGATTGGTAAAGACTTTTGAATAATTGACGCCACTCCCTAGATCTGTTGTAGTTTCCGGCGATACAAATCCCAAGATTGCACAGTGGTGGGAATTTTCTCGAGTATTCATCTTACCGAAAACTCGATTGCCTCCAGGTACCTGTTAAATTATATAAGTGGTGCCGTGTGCATTTCCTATCTATTTCGCTTCACATCTAAATTTTTCATTTTCAATTAGGGCTCTTCCAGCTCCTTCGGGAGGGCTGCATTCAATTTGCTCTAATTTGTCATGAATCTTATCAGTTACTGCTCCAGAATTATTCGGAGCTTGTAGGAAATTGTACGTGTGGTGCTGTGCATTTCACGGTGCCTTGCATTCGGCTCAAAGGGAAAATTCATTAAATATTTAGCACTGTGAGAATTGTTCGAACGACTGAATTTAGGTTTTAGAATGCAGATAAATTTAGCATAGTAAACAATCAATTGAAAGCAAAAGAGAGTTATGTGTCGGAATGTTTTTTTTTCCAATTTATGCTGGAATTTGAAGAATTGTAGTTATGCTGTACTTTTTTTGAATGTTCGTTTTTACCATTTTGTAAGAGTCTGCAAACGAATTTTAAAATACTTATCTCATGATCATTAAAATTTATCGTGCTTTTAAGGGGGCGTTCATAAAATATCCACGCAAAAAGAGCGAACACCAATTGTCTACTAGTGTGACGATATGTGACAAGGAGGGAAAGGGATCCCAACAAACATGACGTGACGTCAGATCTGAAATACTTTCATCCATTCATTTTATTCCTACTTTTAAAATTAACAGAAATTTTATTCTTCAGTTACGATATGAACGAGAATTTTTAGGTGGATCTATTATTATTGCAATCTTGAATATTTATATGTATGTATGACTTGAAATAAGGAGTCAAACGAGTCGTAAAATCATGAAGTCATGCTAATAAGTTATTATTATTAATTTAGTAAAGTGAATTTTTTACTAAGAAATAATTTGATATGGTCTATTATTGATAATCCTATAAGTCTAAATTAAATTAGATACTTCTATACTATAGTATTCGTTATATTTTAAAAATTAAGTAATATAATCAAAAATCAAATCCCTAATGGACGATGTTTTTAATAATCAACTTGGAAAACACTGACCATTTTCTTCATTTCTGGGTTTTTCGTAAAAGTCGAAAGTAATTTTACAGCTTCAAATCGTCATGAAGCTGTCTGAGCTCTTAAACAATCTAATCAATGGTTTTTATTTAATAATAATTTTTTATTCCAAAAAAATTCTATGAATAAATGAAATGATTTTTAAAAGTTAATGATAATGAGCAATGATTTTTAAAAGTTAATGATAATGAGCAAAAAAACAACATTTAGTACCTACATTTCATATAATTTTAAATTTGTAGATCATTATGATCGGGGAATGCAAGAAAGACATTAATTACAATTAAATTGTCTTCTATTTAAAATGTAACAAAATCTATGTTTGCAAAATGTTTATAAAGTACATAAATATTCCGTCTTCTTCCAGACGAGTTTCGCAGCAAGGTGGCGTGCGAGAACGACGTGATGCAGCTCATTTGCAACCCTTATTCCCGGATTGCAGTGTATAGTGCAAGTTTTGGGCGAACTGAGTACGAAAGTGTGCAATGCTCCCAGCCACAGGGTGTGAAGGAAGAAAGTAATGCCGGTGGCTAAAATTGCGCCAGATCATTGAATATTTCAGTTTCTAACAAAATATTATTCCGCAGCGTGCTTGGCCTCGTATGCGACGGAGACGGTTATGCAAATTTGCCACGGCAGGAGACGATGCACCCTATCGGCCGACACCGCCACCTTCGGGAAGCCGTGCAGACCTGACTCCAGAATGTACCTGAAAGTTGTATATACTTGCAGTAAGGACCGAATGCCATGGATTTGTGGTGAAATTTAAATTTCTTAATTTCTACCCTCTACTTTCAGTACCCAGGAAGGTGTTGAAGGACCGGTACGATACCGCCCCAGAACCGGATGAGCCGCAGCAGACTGAACTCGACCTGGACCAGGACGATTTGTATGACGAGGACCAATTTTACAAGGAGTCGGAGGCGATACCCCCGGCCCCAAAACTTCAAGGAGGCCTGTCTAATCCGGGACATTCCATGGACTTTCCGTCTGGCCACATGCCCAGCAGTGCCGTGCCTCCAATTTTATCCAGGAACGACAGCAGTCTAGAAGGTAATTTTCATAACATGTGAATACCAATCAGCCTCCTTCGCCCTCAATCCGTCCAATTTTCAAATTATGTATTTTATGCACGAGCGAGCTAAGGAGAAACTTTCAAAATGGGTATTCTGAAATATTGTATGAAGGTAATCTACTCAGGGAAGTAAAAATGAAAGGATTAATGCAAATTTATTCTCTCATTTTTTGCTATAATTTAAATTTTATTATAAAATATTTCCATTCAGTTAAAATATTACTTTAAAAAAATTAATTAAATAATTTAATTCCAGTTTTAACCGTTAAAGATATTATTTCTTTTAATAAAATTCATATAATTACTCCCTATATATGTATATCAAATTTCGATTCCAGAAAAAAAACAGAGCTTGCAAGCAAGACTGCCAAACTCTTTAATTACATATATAACTGAAATTTTAATTACTTATAATTATAGCATGTTAAAAAACGAACAGTGTATTTGCACAAACATTTCGTTTAAAATGTTTTTGCTCCATTTCTTGGTTTTCGTACTATGAACCAGCAGTTTCATTCACATCATTTTCTTTTTAATTACTTTTTGATATGTAATTTTCATTGTTTTTTCAATTTACATTTTACACGAAGTTTATTCTATTTTACAAGATTTAATTCAACTTCACCTGCAGTTTTTTCAAGGGAGCTGAAATTTTACAATTCAAATTTAGTTTCAATATTATGATATCAGCAGCATTCTTTTTATCCTACTATGCTATGGAAAAGCTAAAGGAGAGTTATTATTTTAGCTGTCTATGCATGTGGGTATATATTAATCTCTTCCCTCACACTTCCTAAAAATAACATATTAGGTTTAAAGCAACAATTTCGTCTAAAAGATATTTTTTTTATTTACCTGTAATTGAATAAATTACATGCAACATTTCAAAAAATGTTTAGAAAAAAACTACGAACATTTTACGAATAAATTCAATAGTATAACACCTTTGAAATTACAAGTACTTGAAATTAGAGGTGAATGGATGTATTTTGGTGTTGCCACACAACAAGAATATTCTTGTTTTGAGGAGATCTGAAATTAAACAAGCATAAAATATGTTTTATAGAGGAAAATCAAAAACCTGATTCAATAACAAGCGACTTGAACTACAAATTTTTCTAGTCGAAGGCAAAAAAAATCTACGAATCGAAAAGATTACAATTAATTTTAGTTTTAATTAAGTTTCAATATTATGTTACCATCAGCATCAGTTTTCTTTTGTTATTTGATGGTTTTTATTCTATTTAGGTATACATTTTGATTTTACAAGCTAAAAGAACAGATTTTTTATAGTTTCCAATTAGAAAGCATTATTGTGCTAATTGGCAATTGGATGCTTTCTTGAATTTAAAATTGCATATCTTTCTACGGAAATCTGTCATTTCTATCCAATTTACCTTCTTTCAAGTATTTTTTTACGGCATTACTGAAATTTTATCCTTATCTTTGACTGCTTCTATTAAAAAACTCATAACAGTCGAATTTGTAATCCATTTGGAAGATAAATTCTCAGGTACTAATTGCTCCAGAGTTAGAAATTCTGGATTTGCCATAAAAAAGTTCCCCCTGCAACATCCCGGACTCGCATGCCAACGGATGTATTTCTGATCTGAGGAAAAAAATTTGCCGGCGATGCGAAGCAAATTGAAATGCAGAAGCACTCGAAGGCGGTCTTCCGTCACAGATTCCAGGACTCCTCCACTCCTGCAGGAGCTCCTTTGACAGTCGAGTGACTGTGCTGGGAGCAGTTGTACACTGTATTGAAAAATAACTACTTTATCACGGTTGCGCGCTCCCCGGGGACCCCGGAGCCCGGGACTCAATTCCAGGACCAGGACCAGGAGTTCCCCGTTGAACTAAGTTTATTTATACTCGAACGCCCCCGGGAGCTAAATTCAACTGGAGGCTCGGGTTCAGCTCCTGCGATGGATCCAGTTGTCTCCTGCTGGGCGGGTGTATTTGTCAAGGAATTTGGGGATGCCGCCAGAGACAATTTTTTTCACGGTACACATCCTCCCGGTGCAGCCAGAGGAGCGCCTCTTTTACCGCGAATTGTTAGGGCCAGGAGAGCTGCAGGGTGTCAAGGACTCGTTCTCGGAGCTCACTTTAGCGCCTCCTCGCACACTTCCAAGACAACCTGTGTGCGGTTTTTGCCTGATCTTCTGCTTTATTGAATTTCACGTAGTTGTTCCTCCCCACCGAGGGAATTCCTTCAGGACGGAGCTCCTTATGCTGAATATGCTCAACATAAACATTTATCAGTCCTGATCGGGGTCTTCGTGGGGGATCTACCGACAGGCAGCGATAGGAATTGACTGAATGCATCGGGGAGGAAAAAGTAGAAGGGCATTTTAAAGTAGTAGGATGAAAGGATTTTATGGGAACGGAGTAGGAACATTTGCATCAAATCCAGGAAATAGTTGCAACTGAAAATATCTCACAAAATCTGGAGATTCGCACTTGTTGTAAAGAGAGCTCTCAAACACAACAAAATTTATGCCACGTGAACTAAGCATTGCCTTGGTGATAAATCCAAACATAAATGGGACTTTTGTTCAGTGTTCCTTGGGATTTTGTTATTGATACAATTCCTGGAATTGAAGTAGTAATTCCGGATTAATTAATTGATTGATAGGGAAGATGAAATCTTTCGCCAGAGAAAATTTGTTCTGTAAATATATTTTCATGTGGGTGTAACTTTGTTGTGCACATAAACGAAGTTATTTTCGGTACTAGAAAAATTATAAGCCCTATAAAGCTACACATACACATTTCCTAGAAAAGTGGCATAAGGCGTATTTTTTCTTGAAATAAGAACGCTTTTGGGCGATATATAAGAAATTGTTTATAAAATAGAAGTATTTATTTGTGTTCTATTTTTATTAAATATTAATTTTCATCTCATGGTATAAAAAATTCACGTACAAGATATGTATGTGCTACTAATTTTGAAAGTAGTCTAAGTCATAATGTCATAAGGTCTATTTGACCTTAAGAGCATATAGAAAAATCTATCTTGTGACATTTTGGAAACCCACCTTCAAAGTAAGCAGCATTTAGATATATGAAATAATCTGGGAGATTTATAATAAAAATTTTCAAAGGGCATTTCCCCGATGTTCATGAAGTAGCTCACAGTTATTAAAAAAAAATTGAAAGTCTCACAATTCAATAAAATACATTTCTCCTTCCTGAATTTCATTTCATTTCAGTACCTATGGTAAAATTTATAATGATTTTTGATTTTTGTTTAATTGTATTTTGTTAATGACTGATTGCTTTCTACTTTAATAGGTGAACATAATTCATTTTAAATAAATGAATTTTAATACCACTTATGTTAAATAATCCACATAGCAGTTACAAGTATCTAAAAATCATGAAGTAATGTTGAACTCAATTTCGCAGTGGATAAAGATATTTTCATTTGATTTAAATGGAAAAACCTGCTATAAACCTATATAATTTTTATTTTATTATGTTAGCAAGATTAAAGGTCTATTTGAAACATTTTCAATAAAATTCCTCGTATTAAAGTGAAGGAATTAAACCAATAAACGTTATAAGTTAATGCGAAATTAGTTATAAAATGTCTCCTATCTAATGATAAATTTATTCTCCCAACAATTTCGAAGAGGATTTATTCCCTCTATGTTCGAAAATCGCCAAAAAATACGCCTATTCCCGTGGGAAATATCGGAAAATTCCTGCCAACGTCAATCACCGTCGGAGCGCCTCAATTTACAAATCTTCCTGTGCCACTCAGCGCTCAACCCTCGTCGGGTTTTTCGCCCGTGCTGCGGGTCCTTCGAATTCAATTCGCCGTATCAATTTTTATTAGGCGCTTTCCCTCAGACCCAGGATCTAGCTCTTTTATTGTTTTATTGTTTCAACAGAGGACTTCGCCGCAGTAGGGAACGTAGTCGATCCGAATTTTCTGATTCCCAAGTATGACAACGGTGACATTTTTGGTAATGATATTCCCGAAAGGAACGCTCTTCCCGCCGAAGATGATGCCGCCCAACGAAAATACTTTTTTCGACGAATACGCAAAAAATTCCCGAAACGTTTCAATAACGAAACAACTGACGTAGAGGCTGACGCTGTTGACGATTTTGAAGATGGTGATGAGGTCGAGAAGGTCGAAGTTATTGGATTTGTTTCAGAATGGGCCGAAGCGTTCGTTTTCCTGACACGTAAGTTAATCAATTTATTTTTTATGCTGTCCGCACTCAGTGTTCTATCGCACGCAGACCTCCGGTCACGATGACCTGAAACGACCATTGGAGGAATCATTTCATAAATTAAAAAAAAAAAAAAACAAATGCTTACTTTACCCGCCACTAACAATACAAAAATAACAAATATAGGTACTACCGCACCACATCAAGAGGTGTATGCTTCATTTTTTAATAAAATGGAACAAAATCAGGTCAACCGAAATATTTGAGAAGTCAAAAGCACTCCTATGCTTGGGTTTGGCTCTATTGCTCTGCACTTAATGGCTAGATTTAATTAACAATCGCGGTAATCGGAAAAAGTTGGCTTACACCGGACCTGAAAGCCCTCTCAGCACCAAAATCCTGCAACTAAGTGGTGCTCCATCCAAAAATGGATGTTATATTATAGTTTTTTTTTTTTTTACTTTTGCATGCAATTTATTCCTACGGGACTCTTTTCTGTCTGCCCGCTTTGGGCGGAAATGAAACAATTTTATTCATCAATTCCGGGATAACAGGCATATTCGCAAGGGCCATCGATTAGACCCTGGCTCTCGTTCAATCCTCTAAATATCGCTACAACTAGACACCTAAAAAAAGTTACAAAAATAACTCTAAAATTTCTGGGATCTCTGGAGCATCCTGATGCATAGCGTCGATTTACTGCCGTCCCCCGACGATGAAGTGTCCTTTGGCTTCATTGTTTCATCGCGTTTGAGTCGATGGAGCGCTGCAAGTTCATGGATTCTATGTACAGTTTTAGAGGCTGCATCATTTCATAATGGAAAAATCCTCCACTGACCTCGACACCATTAAAAAACCCAAAAATTCTCATATCACTGCCCTGTGTGGACGGGGATAGTATTTAATATGTAGCTTAGCCCCAGAACTTTTCTCCCATCGAGATTAACAAGGAATTTATTAAAAATGTTTATCATCGCCGGGAGTTTTTAATTAAACCCGACATTTTTGGGATTACGTGGTTGCATTGCTGCAGATTTCTGCAAAGCCGGGCATGAAGCGTTTATTGATTTTAACAGGTGATAGGTGGAAACTAACTAAAGGTTTCGTAATCATAAGTAATTACCTTTTGAATAAAGAGACACGTTTGACAGTAATTTGCTTGTCCAAACAATTATCACCTAATTGGCATTATTGCGAATGATCTTAAGATTCATGGGAGAAATCACGTGCAAGAACAGGTGCTGAAGTACTCATGCATTCATTTTCCTAATGAACGTCGATTAATTATGACAGTGTCAATTTCGATCGGACTTTTATATCATGTTTATTTAAGTGTGAAATATCTTAGCTTATAGATTTATACAGATTAATTATTACATACATAGGTTGTTTAACAATCGAATAATCATTTTTAAATATACATACATATGTATTTATTTTCTTTCTTAAAAAAATCTATTGTTCTGTGTTCTCAAAAAAAAAAAAAAACTTACTGAGAAAATTTGATGTTGATCCAAAGTTTTGAAAATATGCCTTAATAACTGTGGAACTTTGACGGCGGATAGTGAAACTTTAGACGCGTTTTTATCAAAACAAATTCTTCATACACGGTGACCACAATATTTCGAAATTTAAGATGGATTTTAATGAAATTTATACATCACATTCTAGGCATTAGAAATTAGTAATCGATAGATCTCTCTTTTATTAAAACTTTATTTTATAAGCAATAAACCAGCACTTCTTTAAAAATTAAAAATCAAAATTACACTTTCAAGGGTCGCCACTGTGCAATTTTAAGAAAACATAAAAAGATTCGATTATACTAGATAAACTTTTAAGTAAGTTAACAATTCCTTTTTGTTGAACTAATTTTGGTTAAACCACAGACGTTCTGGTGATCAGTTGAGATTCAACAATCTAGCAGATTAATAGTACCGAATAAAAATTTATCATGACGTTTACTTTAAATACATATAGTGCAAATAATTAGTAGGTATATTATTTAAAATAAAAAAAATTATACAACTGATAAAAAAAATAATTAAAAACAAATGCCTATTTGCTCACGACCCTTACCAGCCCTATGCCTTTGTTAAAGGCAATTTTTTAAAATACAAACTTTTTTACATGTTTTAAGCATATTTCGATTTTTCGACCATCATTTAAATTTTTTAAATTTTTATATAAATCTAGATTACTTGAACTAAAACTTTATTTGGTTGGCTACAATTTTGGTTTTTGTTATTTTAACAACAGTGATTTTGGGTAATGTATGACACATACAAAAAGCCTTAACATATTGTAAACCTGTTATTTCATTGTGTTTGAATTTTTAATAGGGAAAGGATTAAAAATAATCTCATTACGAATGGTTCTTTGGTGATTGTAACATTTCATTTGTCTTCTTTGTGTTTCACTCAAAAACTTTTTCAGGTGATTAAATTTTGTAATATTGGTCTAGTGCGTACTACTAAAAGCATTATTAATTATTAACAAATTTCATAAGCTCCTCAAAATTACAGTCACTTTGATTCCATTTAGAAGCAAAATAAGTATTTTGTACGTTTATGATGTCATTAAGCGCTTCCGTCCCAAAAGTCCTCATGCTGCACAAACCGTGGACGAGATCCTTTGAATCGTGGAGAACATTGTAATAATAAAGTGGTGTTATTAAAATTGCAGAAAATCAGGAACGTTTCTACCTGTACCTGATTGTTTCGGTGGCGGCAGGTGTGCTCCTCTGTTTGCTGCTCGTCATCGGGCGTCTTGTCGTTCAGAAGCGGCGTGCCAAAACCGAAACTAAATTCAAGCAGTCGTCAACCGGCGAAACACAGTTGCCAAATGGTTTCAGCGATGATATCTCCGAAATAGACGGAGACATAGACTTAACAACTCCACTCCCAGTGCCGAGTGTCTCATCCCGGAACGAGGTAAGTTTTGACTAGATTAAAATGGGTAAAGGGACTGTCACAATGGGCGCCCCTTTTCTCATAATTTAATATAATTTTGCTTCCACTATCCACCCCCCGCAGCAGACGTACATGACGTACGCCCCATCGCCAAATGCATACGGCAGCAGCAGCAGCATGCCGCAGTCAGCCGCAACACTAACGTCAACAACGATACTTGGTCCACAAAGTGGATTAACTGTTGGCGGTGTTGGCGGCGGTATGGTGGGTGGCAGTCGCCAACCAACCCCTCCACCAAATTTGATTGGACCAAGTAGCGCTCTAACCGGACCACCACCTGTCAGTGGAGCTATGGGTGAGTTGCTGTTTTCTATGTTTTCAATTTCTGGGTATGAAAAGAAAAAAAACGAAAAAAAAAAGTCTGGTCCCATGACTGCACCTTTTCCCGGTGCAGGACGTGTCTCCTTCAGGAGCCGTCTCCTACCACGTCTTTGGAGCCCGCAAACAATTTGTCAGGGTTGTTGTCGACTCTTGACAGGAAGACGGAAGGACACAGGCACCGTACAGAGGGCCAGGGGCCAGGAAAGGAACAGTGTGCTAAATTTATTTGCTGGTCTGTGGCTGTTCAGTGAACGAATTATTGAGTCATTTCGAGGATACCCCTTAATCCGCTTTGCCAAGGTGGTCACCGTTTCAATTTCCTGTTGGATCCAGCTGCCAGGAGTAAAGGAGCAGTGCTAAGGGGGGGCATTAGTAGCTTTTGAGCAGTTCCCATGTAATTTTTGGAATGAATTCCCTTCACTAACGAACCTTCAGATATTGCTTCTAACCAATCATAGAATTTTCTCCCTTAGAGCTTTGGCCCTTTTATCAGAAATTTTGCTTTTCCTCTTGTCCTATCGCATGCAAGGTTCGATATTTCTGGATGTCAGGATAATTGGGAGATTGCTTCTTTCAGTCAAACTAAGTAATCTTACAGTAATATTAAGAAATCTGTTTTGCGAAATTAGGTCAGTCGTTGATTAATTCCGAAATTTAATTCTGTTTCCTTTAAACGATTTTTCTGTAGTTTGTATGATTTTTATCGCAAATAATTAACAATATACATATGTATGTAATTAAATTCAATTATTTTATACAATAACTTTTTTGAATGCGAGAAGGCTCAACATTTTTCAAACGAAAATAATTAATGTTCTTAAAGTTGAGGTTGTAGAAAGTTAAGTTAACAACAAAATAAAATAAAAATGGCATTATTATCCTTAACCCCGTAACCACGAATACCTCGACCTACTATACCAAATTAAATATATTATACAAACTATGAATTATATTATGGTTCAATTCATTCCATTTATTGTAGGAACATACATAAATTTATTGTTTTTGTATTTCTTGTGATTGTAAAATTGAATATTTTAGATTAGATTAAAAAACAATTTTTTTTTAAAGTTAAGAACTTAAGTTCTTAAATACTTATGTAATCCTATCTCGTATGTGCAAAAGTAAAGATCAAAATTTTGCATGAAAAGCAATTACTTCAAATCAAATTGTCATGAAATACAAAAAAAAAACACTTAGTTTCATATCAAACAGACAAAAGTATTTTGAAGGTTTTAAAAATAAATGTACTGAAAAATACTGACAATTATTACAGTTATCATATCGACTATGTGGTGCCATTTATTCAAAATGTCATTGTTAACATGTAATTTTTATTTTACTGAATTGTTAACTTTGTACACCCTAAAAAAAATTTCTAAAAAACATTCAGATTCGATTCATTTAGGTAGATGTGATTGACCCCTTAATTATTTAAAAAAATCTCATAAAAATCAACCAAATTGAATAATATTATACAGCAAAATTTAAGTTGTTTCAAATAGTTTTTGAGATGTTTTGTATCTAAACCAAAACTGTATCTGAAGTTGTACGTATAAAAATTTATTAAAGCCGAAAATAATTTATTTTTCTCTTGAGCTAATTAGTAATTACTTCACCTTAGACATACTTAGTATTAAAAGTGATTGAACTGTCTAAGAATAAAACTATTTCTAATTTCGAGCTACTTCTTGCTGTTCGGCAATATTAATCCACCTTAAATCGTTTGTTATGATTTCTATATTATCATTTTTATGATTTTCTGTCACAAAAATAAACAAAAGTATAAGACTTTTCAGAATGTATTTGAGCACGATAATGCTACGGCACACATTGTCGAAATGGCTTTTTCCTCAAATCAGACATAACCAATATTTCTTCAGTGCTTAAAGTCACATTTTTTCCTATTCAAGGCACCTCAAAAGGGGAAATTGTGCCACTTTCCTGTTATCATTCGCCCACCAGGCCATTTCCCTTATTTTTCCCGGAATTGCGTGAGTATCCACTCGATTTCAGTAAAATGAAAAAAAAGGGCAGCATACCCGGGAGCAATGACACCCTGCAGAGCATCCACAATATTGGAGCACATTTCCTTGGAGTGCTTTTCGCATTTCGCTCTCAGCGATCCCGGTAACACGGCTATCCAGAGCCCATCCAGAGAAATAGACGGGGCAGCTCCCAGCTCCCGGGTTATTACACCCAGGACCTAGCCCAGTCAGCAGACCCAGATCCCGGGATCCACCACTTCGAATAAGAGTTGAGTGGCGGGGCGGGACTAGCAATTACGAGTGTTCCTGCTCGAAATAACTCAAAGTGGCATATTATTTTTATTTTTTTTTTTTGTATATTTTTTTTTTGTTGTTGCCGCCTCCCCCGCAGCATCCCGGCCACTTTACACGCGCATTTCCGCGGATGTGGCACAGTGGAGTTGATCCGCTCAGCTGTAGAACACCCACCTCAATCAAGAATCCACCTGGTGACATTTGTTCAACATTTCATGCTCCTCTAGAATTTTTCTCATTTCCTCGAGACACAAAAGGATTCGCCACTCAAAAGAAAAAAATATATGTATATGTATACATACTATATATAATATTATATATGTACTTCCTTTTATGTACGGTAAAAGAAGCATTGGTGCTAGAGGTGAGGGCGGGGTGGGATACGCGGCAAGCAGCCGCATAAAACATTTCCCACTTTTTGGGATGATAAAATATTCGCCCGGGTTCGGATCGTTCCCAGCTCCGGGAAGAGATGTAGAAATATCCCGCATAAAGCACTCTGCTGGCACGACGCCACGCCACCTGGACGGGATGTGTGCGCGCTATCTCCAAATGAACATATCTCGCACCTCGAGCCCAGGTAAAAGCCCACCCCGGCCTCCGCCCCCCGCTCCCAGAGACCCATCGCATTGTGTTTAGAAGTTATGATGATGATGCCAAGGCGAAATGTTCGCAGTAAAGCCGTAAAAAGGACAATGGAAGGAAATTTTTTATTTCTTTCCCCGTTGGCCCTACAAAATCCCCCATCCCCCCCTCCCCGGTTGGGACAGGTGGAAGCGGCGATAGAACAAAACTCAAGATTACACCTGTGTACACCTGTGACCTGTGCGATCAGCGGAGGCGAGTAAAACGAGCAACCAACGAGCCTCTTCCTAATCACCCTGTAACGTGTGTTGGCATCAGGTTGCGATGGAATGCGAATTGCTCCGGGATTCCTCCAGTGAGCGGGAATTGAAAACAGGTCAAGAGTGATCCCGTGGAGCACAATTGAATTGCACGAGAAAACCGGGAATTGAACATTTCTCCCGGATTAAATGTAACTTTTTCCTGCTATCAAGTGCGGACGGGATCCTTCTGATGGGAGCTAATTTTAAGCTTACAACAATCAGCTTTTCACTCCCAATCCCCTGCACTCACAGCCCCGCTGGGTGAAATTTGTAGCATATTTTATTCTTTCGAAAGGGATTTTCAGAGTTGGAGAAGTTTTATTGGCGGCATATGAAATCGGGTTAAAGAGTGGGTGGCAATTAAAAAAATTAATGAAATTTCTAGGAACTCGCCTTTGACGAGTTTCGGAATAGGACATCGGGGAGGACAATCCAATTTCAAGTTAATTTTTAAATCATCCGCTCTGTCCCAAACACTCGTATTGTTGTTTTTAAATTTACCTTTTGTATATAAACAGTAGATGTCTCTTAAACCTTCTTTTACAGGTTGTTTAATTAAAAAATTCTGAGAAATATTCTCTCAGGGCTTGAACAGTTTCCCCAAATGAAAATATGTAACAACTAATTTTTGAAAACCTAATTGTTTATGCAATTGAAATTTGTACGTATATGAAGAAAATATTTTAAAAAATGACTTTAGGTTAACTCACTGTAAAAAACTCACATTTAAAATGCAAAGATTATTTATAATTCAATAACTTGGAGAAATGCTATTCGATTGGATACAGGTAATTTCAAAAGAATGAAACTAACACAGCAAGATTTTCTATAACGATTGCCAAGCAATTTTTATATTTCATTATTTTGCTTCTTTTGGGGAGCGAAAAACTAAAAAAAAACCAGCTGAAAAATAAAAATTACTTGATAATCGTTATCACGCGATCGAACAATAAAATACTTTGATAGTCTTTATTTTGTAATTTATATATATTTTTTTAATCATAATTAATGCAATCCTGATGTTTTGATTGGTTTATGTTCCTGCAAAGCTGCTTCAAATAAGGAAATTAAAATTAATTCTTAAAATAATAATATTCAACATGAATATTTTTATTGCACTTCAAGACTCACCTCTCGAATGATGATAACAAAACAACGCCATAATAATATTATAAAATGCCACTTCTTAGTACGTCATTATAAATACCTACATTTTTGCACATGTTGAATATTGCGATTTGCCGATTTATATATGCAAATTTGCTATTAAATTGAGAATTTACAACTTTGTGTAATTTTACTAACTTTTTTTTAGAAATATGTATTTTGACTAAAAAATTTCAAATTTACTACATACATACAGAGTTATCGTGAAAAATTGTACAAATACAAATTTGCTATGTTCCTATATTTTGAGGGATAACTATACATAATGAGCTATCAACCTGATTGATAAATTTTTCGTCAACAGTAATCTTTTTTTAAATCTATTGACATCACTTTTCCTAAGCTATTGTTTTAAAACGCGTATAATTAAACATAACAAGAGAAATAGTCCTCCTTAAGCCCAGTCTACATGTTGTGTTATTAGGAGCTATACATATTTTGACTATATACCAAAGCGGGAAAGTCAATTGTGCTAATTGATGTAATTTTTCTGAAATGTCTCAAAATTTGAGACACAAATCCAAGCTAACAGCTCCTGAACAAGGGCAATTAGAGTGGGTTCTTACAGTTTTAAGGTCAAATAAATCACCAAAATACGACTTAGAACATTCAAACAAAGAACTTCTGATAAATTCAGCGGCAATTACTCAAAAATTAAAGGAAACATTGTGCAGCCAATAAGATCAGCACTGTTGGAACAAAGCCACCAAGCTTACGAACAATACGACAGAATTGTTGTCCGCCTCAAACTATGTACCTGACGAACTCAATGGCTCGGCATTATTGTGATAAATGCCCAAGATAATGCCCTGCATCCAAAGAGTACTACTTACAGAAATTGCTCAGCTCTTACGCTATACAAATAAATCTCGTCCCGTGCGCGGCACCTTGGCACCCAAGACAAATTACCTGCCCTTGTGCGAGGCGGAATTAGCCCGCACTGCAATTAAGTTAAAAGCACTTGCCAAGAAGAAACTTTTCCAAAAGTTCAATTAAATAATTTTTCTGTGCTATTTCCTGCCGCATGGAAGAGGGTAGAGGGAGGGAAAGGGACTTAGCTATAGAGGTTCCTTAGGGGTGGATTCAGGACCCGATTACCATGATGAATGCATTCCGAGCAATGTTTGATTGTCCATTGTCTGTCGTCTGCGCGGAACTTTGTCGGTCGTTGGACCGATTTTCTGTGTCGACTTTTCCGCCAAATATTTGGAATGTTAATTGAATCAGAGAAATTGTCAGCTCTCGTCTTCTATTCCTTGACACTTTCTGAACAGTCCCCGGGGTATAGGGTGGCCATGGGCGGCAGGGGTGGGGATTGTTCTGTGCTGAAATCGAAAGAGGCCCTATAGCAAGAAACGAGTCGGAGGAGCAGGCATCTCGGGAACGACGTGATTAATCAGAGTCCCAATTAATTAACCCGATTCCCGGATAGCTGTTCCTGCCCGAACAGATATAAATGAAACAGTGGTCCTTCCTGCGAACGTCTTCCCAATTTTTTTTTTTTTTTTTTTTGTTTTTTTTGCCCCCGTCTTTTCGTTTGCAATCCTCGAAATCTCCCAATGGCAGTTCGGCTTTTAGACATTGCGCGAACTTAATGTACCTTGAAATTTGTTTGCCTTCCAAGGGCTGGTGATAATTCGCCGGGCGCAAAATTATCAACCACCCACGCCTATTGGCATCCAGGATAGCTCGCCTGGATGGCTCCGCTGTCTGGGAGAGATCCGATTTTCTGCACGCTATAGTAGATGGTAAAGGGAATTTTTGTTGGGTCTTAATAATCCGAAAATCCTCGACCATCAAAGGGAGGGACACGGTGAGGTGGTGTTTTCTTAGCTTAACTAATTGGCCCCACCCGCACCCTCGCTGTAATCAGCTGGTCCTACGTTTGACTCTAGAACGCTTTGATGCGGCTTTTTTGGAAGATGTAATGAGACTTCAGCCTCCTCGACTGGTGGAAATTGGACCAGGCGAAACGAATGAATGAGCGGGAATAATGAAAATGGGGGATTTGTTCGCTTTTCGAAGAGGATCAGCTCAGATAAAAGAGGCCCGACTCATTTAGATTGATGAAACCTGTAATTGAAGGAGCTGACCATAAATCGGTTCTAAATGCCGCTGCAGGCATTCAACTAATTTTCTGAAGAAAAAAACATCTTAGAAATGTACAAACCATTGTTCGATAAAAACAAACTTTAACTTAGCAAAGAGACCCATTTTTAAACTTTTTCTTTAAGCGAACAGTAGGTGAACATAATACTTGTAAAACTAAATTTCATTTCCCAATTTTCCATCATGCTATAAATTATGTTAGTTATACGGTTATATGTACATACACACGGTAGAGAATTCTAAAAATTTTAAAAATTTATTTACTTAGTTACAAAAAATTGTTTTTTTTTTTTTGCTTAGAAATGTTCGAAATCTTATGTAGAATATTTTTTTTTTTTTAAATAAGATAAAAAAAATAATTTATTCAAATTCAAATATTTGTTGGTCAAAAGACCTTAAATTCATATTTATTACTTCAAACAGTTAATCCATATTAAAATAACGTGCACGGGCCGAACACTAAACGAAAAACATTGGTTTATCTCTAAATATTTCTGTAACTTAAACAAACTGGATTTTGAAAACAATCAACGAAGAATTAAATCGGTGCTTGTTTTCAAAATCCAATTTGTTTTAAGTTACAGTTCATTCCTTCGATATAGACACGTCCTCTAGCAGCGGCCGAATGGGCTAAGCCTTCCAAGTACTGTTTAATTCGTGATGATTCAAATTTAACAGCACGGATGAAACAGAACTTGGAAGACCTAGCGACTCCCTTGTTCGTTGAACAAAATTTCCATATCTTGTATCATTTCTTGCTTAGGATCTTGAAGCCGAAAACGCATGTTGTACTGAAACCCCCCTCGATCATGTGTTGCGGCAATTCCGACTACACTGGGAATATTCCTCTGATCAGGGGATGGATGAGTCACGTCAGCTCCCAAAAACATGAAATTTTCATAATTGCCTTTAGAGATTTTATGGTACGTACCATTTCATTTCGCCTTGTTGTTGCGGAGGATCACCTGGAGATCCTCCTCGGCCCTGATGTTGCTGTTGTGGACCACCTCGGGGCCTTGCTGGGCAAAACCTGGAGAACCACCTGGTGGACCTTGTTGGGGTTGCTGAATTTTTTGTTGCGGCTCATGCCTACCACCTTGCCCTGCAGAGTGTTTTTTTGTCGTCTGAGGCTGAGGCTGAGGTACGCTTGGAGCTGACCCAGAATCCCCAGATCCTTGCTCCTTCTTTTGTTTCTTTTTTCCTTGCTGTTGAGGTTGCGAAGTGCCTGCTGCTTGCCCTTGGGAAGGATTTTTTTTTTTTATTATTTTATTATTATTTATATCATCACCTCCAGCTCCAGGCCCCTTCCCCTTCTTTTTTCCCATTTTGTTTATTTATTAACTTAAACCAATCACTATACTGCTACTCAGATGTTTTCTGCTTCGCAAAAATAATTTCACAATATTAATACGTCTGCTCTCACGATGTCGAAGTATAAAATGGCCTACTCAAAACATGGAGGAATAAACGAAAACGGAGAGGCTATGTCCTGTAAAAAGCCTGTACGTGAATTAAGCATTGGTGAGATAAGCAATGGTGCACCTTTTTGAAAGTTCCCACCTAAGGAGAGTTCAGATATAGAAGGCATATATCCGTCTATTTCTTACGCATTATGCGAGATAGGGGGCTTCAAAAGGCGGCAAATTTAAAAATTATATTAATTTTATTTGTAACCTGCACGCTTAAATCTGATTCCCCTAAAAGATGCATCGAATCTCAAATAGTTTCGCGGCGAAAAGTTTGTGGAATAACACATTTTTCATTGAAAAATTCTCAGCAAAACGTTGAAATGCTCTCTTCTGGATATGCGATTTATATCTCTAAACAACTGTTTTAAGAACTCAAAAGTAAAAATTAGACCACATTTGTGTTTTTGCTGTATACTTCACTTAATTTAGTTGCAGTAAAAGAACATAAATGCAATTAATTCCGAATTGATTCGCCATATTACGCCACTCAGGTTTTTTTGTGGTTTTTGTGCCATTTTTGTCGCAAATCAGACATAAGATAAGAAGAATTTGAAATATGAGATAAGAAAAGACTAATTTTAATAATTTAAGAACACAATTTCTACCGAAAAATTAGAAATTGTGTAAAATTCAATTGTATCTTACAAAGAGGTAATTTAATGTTTGCATTCCTTTGAAGTGACTTATGCCCGTTCTCCAATTGGGAACCAGATAAAAGAGGCCCGACTCATTTAGATTGATGAAACCTGTAATTGAAGGAGCTGACTATAAATCGGTTCTAAATGCCGCTGCAGGCATTCAACTAATTTTCTGAAGAAAAAAACATCTTAGAAATGTACAAACCATTGTTCGATAAAAACAAACTTTAACTTAGCAAAGAGACCCATTTTTAAACTTTTTCTTGAAGCGAACAGTAGGTGAACATAATACTTGTAAAACTAAATTTCATTTCCCAATTTTCCATCATGCTATAAATTATGTTAGTTATACGGTTATATGTACATACACACGGTAGAGAATTCTAAAAAATTTAAAAATTTATTTACTTAGTTACAAAAAATTGTTTTTTTTTTTTTGCTTAGAAATGTTCGAAATCTTATGTAGAATATTTTTTTTTTTTTAAATAAGATAAAAAAAATAATTTATTCAAATTCAAATATTTGTTGGTCAAAAGACCTTAAATTCATATTTATTACTTCAAACAGTTAATCCATATTAAAATAACGTGCACGGGCCGAACACTAAACGAAAAACATTGGTTTATCTCTAAATATTTCTGTAACTTAAACAAACTGGATTTTGAAAACAATCAACGAAGAATTAAATCGGTGCTTGTTTTCAAAATCCAATTTGTTTTAAGTTACAGTTCATTCCTTCGATATAGACACGTCCTCTAGCAGCGGC
Source organism: Machimus atricapillus (assembly GCA_933228815.1). NCBI lineage: Eukaryota > Metazoa > Arthropoda > Insecta > Diptera > Asilidae > Machimus > Machimus atricapillus. The sequence goes on from OW121785.1 coordinate 15,536,872, forward strand.
CGAATGGGCTAAGCCTTCCAAGTACTGTTTAATTCGTGATGATTCAAATTTAACAGCACGGATGAAACAGAACTTGGAAGACCTAGCGACTCCCTTGTTCGTTGAACAAAATTTCCATATCTTGTATCATTTCTTGCTTAGGATCTTGAAGCCGAAAACGCATGTTGTACTGAAACCCCACTCGATCATGTGTTGCGGCAATTCCGACTACACTGGGAATATTCCTCTGATCAGGGGATGGATGAGTCACGTCAGCTCCCAAAAACATGAAATTTTCATAATTGCCTTTAGAGATTTTATGGTACGTACCATTTCATTTCGCCTTGTTGTTGCGGAGGATCACCTGGAGATCCTCCTCGGCCCTGATGTTGCTGTTGTGGACCACCTCGGGGCCTTGCTGGGCAAAACCTGGAGAACCACCTGGTGGACCTTGTTGGGGTTGCTGAATTTTTTGTTGCGGCTCATGCCTACCACCTTGCCCTGCAGAGTGTTTTTTTGTCGTCTGAGGCTGAGGCTGATGTACGCTTGGAGCTGACCCAGAATCCCCAGATCCTTGCTCCTTCTTTTGTTTCTTTTTTCCTTGCTGTTGAGGTTGCGAAGTGCCTGCTGCTTGCCCTTGGGAAGGATTTTTTTTTTTTATTATTTTATTATTATTTATATCATCACCTCCAGCTCCAGGCCCCTTCCCCTTCTTTTTTCCCATTTTGTTTATTTATTAACTTAAACCAATCACTATACTGCTACTCAGATGTTTTCTGCTTCGCAAAAATAATTTCACAATATTAATACGTCTGCTCTCACGATGTCGAAGTATAAAATGGCCTACTCAAAACATGGAGGAATAAACGAAAACGGAGAGGCTATGTCCTGTAAAAAGCCTGTACGTGAATTAAGCATTGGTGAGATAAGCAATGGTGCACCTTTTTGAAAGTTCCCACCTAAGGAGAGTTCAGATATAGAAGGCATATATCCGTCTATTTCTTACGCATTATGCGAGATAGGGGGCTTCAAAAGGCGGCAAATTTAAAAATTATATTAATTTTATTTGTAACCTGCACGCTTAAATCTGATTCCCCTAAAAGATGCATCGAATCTCAAATAGTTTCGCGGCGAAAAGTTTGTGGAATAACACATTTTTCATTGAAAAATTCTCAGCAAAACGTTGAAATGCTCTCTTCTGGATATGCGATTTATATCTCTAAACAACTGTTTTAAGAACTCAAAAGTAAAAATTAGACCACATTTGTGTTTTTGCTGTATACTTCACTTAATTTAGTTGCAGTAAAAGAACATAAATGCAATTAATTCCGAATTGATTCGCCATATTACGCCACTCAGGTTTTTTTGTGGTTTTTGTGCCATTTTTGTCGCAAATCAGACATAAGATAAGAAGAATTTGAAATATGAGATAAGAAAAGACTAATTTTCATAATTTAAGAACACAATTTCTACCGAAAAATTAGAAATTGTGTAAAATTCAATTGTATCTTACAAAGAGGTAATTTAATGTTTGCATTCCTTTGAAGTGACTTATGCCCGTTCTCCAATTGGGAACCAGATAAAAGAGGCCCGACTCATTTAGATTGATGAAACCTGTAATTGAAGGAGCTGACCATAAATCGGTTCTAAATGCCGCTGCAGGCATTCAACTAATTTTCTGAAGAAAAAAACATCTTAGAAATGTACAAACCATTGTTCGATAAAAACAAACTTTAACTTAGCAAAGAGACCCATTTTTAAACTTTTTCTTTAAGCGAACAGTAGGTGAACATAATACTTGTAAAATTAAATTTCATTCCCCAATTTTCCATCATGCTATAAATTATGTTAGTTATACGGTTATATGTACATACACACGGTAGAGAATTCTAAAAATTTTAAAAATTTATTTACTTAGTTACAAAAAATTTGTTTTTTTTTTGTGCTTAGAAATGTTCGAAATCTTATGTAGAATATTTTTTTTTTAAAATAAGAGATAAAAAAAATAATTTATTCAAATTCAAATATTTGTTGGTCAAAAGACCTTAAATTCATATTTATTACTTCAAACAGTTAATCCATATTAAAATAACGTGCACGGGCCGAACACTAATCGAAAAACATTGGTTTATCTCTAAATATTTCTGTAACTTAAACAAACTGGATTTTGAAAACAATCAACGAAGAATTAAATCGGTGCTTGTTTTCAAAATCCAATTTGTTTTAAGTTACAGTTCATTCCTTTGATATAGACACGTCCTCTAGCAGCGGCCGAATGGGCTAAGCCTTCCAAGTACTGTTTAATCCGTGATGATTCAAATTTAACAGCACGGATGAAACAGAACTTGGAAGACCTAGCGACTCCCTTGTTCGTTGAACAAAATTTCCATATCTTGTATCATTTCTTGCTTAGGATCTTGAAGCCGAAAACGCATGTTGTACTGAAATCCCACACGATCATGTGTTGCGGCAATTCCGACTACACTGGGAATATTCCTCTGATCAGGGGATGGATGAGTCACGTCAGCTCCCAAAAACATGAAATTTTCATAATTGCCTTTAGAGATTTTATGGTACGTACCGTTTAATTTCGCCTTGTTGTTGCGGAGGTCCTCCTCGGCTTTGATGGCATCCACCCCAGGCGCCTTGTTGTTGCCGAGGACCACCTGGAGATCCTCCTCGGCCCTGATGTTGCTGTTGTTGACCACCTCGGGGCCTTGGTGGGCAAAACCTGGAGGGCCTTGCTGGGCAAAACCTGGAGGACCCTACAATGGAGGGCCACCTGGTGGACCTTGTCGGGGTTGCTGAATTTTTTGTTGCGGCTCATGCCTACCACCTTGCCCTGCAGTGTGTTTTTTTTGTCGGCTGAGGCTGAGGCTGAGGTACGCTTGGAGCTGACCCAGAATCCCCAGATCCTTGCTCCTTCTTTTGTTTCTTTTTTCCTTGCTGTTGAGGTTGCGAAGTGCCTGCTGCTTGCCCTTGGGAAGGATTATTTTTTTTATTATTATTTTATTATTATTTATATCATCACCTCCAGCTCCAGGCCCCTTCCCCTTCTTTTTTCCCATTTTGCTTATTTATTAACTTAAACCAATCACTATACTGCTACTCAGATGTTTTCTGCTTTGAAAAAATAATTTCACAATATTAATACGTCTGCTCTCACGATGTCGAAGTATAAAATGGCCTACTCAAAACATGGAGGAATAAACGAAAACGGAGAGGCTATGTCCTGTAAAAAGCCTGTACGTGAATTAAGCATTGGTGAGATAAGCAATGGTGCACCTTTTTGAAAGTTCCCACCTAAGGAGAGTTCAGATATAGAAGGCATATATCCGTCTATTTCTTACGCATTATGCGAGATAGGGGGCTTCAAAAGGCGGTAAATTTAAAAATTATATTAATTTTATTTGTAACCTGCACGCTTAAATCTGATTCCCCTAAAAGATGCATCGAATCTCAAATAGTTTCGCGGCGAAAAGTTTGTGGAATAACACATTTTTCATTGAAAAATTCTCAGCAAAACGTTGAAATGCTCTCTTCTGGATATGCGATTCATATCTCTAAACAACTGTTTTAAGAACTCAAAAGTAAAAATTAGAGCACATTTGTGTTTTTGCTGTATACTTCACTTAATTTAGTTGCAGTAAAAGAACATAAATGCAATTAATTCCGAATTGATTCGCCATATTACGCCACTCAGGTTTTTTTGTGGTTTTTGTGCCATTTTTGTCGCAAATCAGACATAAGATAAGAAGAATTTGAAATATGAGATAAGAAAAGACTAATTTTCATAATTTAAGAACACAATTTCTACCGAAAAATTAGAAATTGTGTAAAATTCAATTGTATCTTACAAAGAGGTAATTTAATGTTTGCATTCCTTTGAAGTGACTTATGCCCGTTCTCCAATTGGGAACCAGATAAAAGAGGCCCGACTCATTTAGATTGATGAAACCTGTAATTGAAGGAGCTGACCATAAATCGGTTCTAAATGCCGCTGCAGGCATTCAACTAATTTTCTGAAGAAAAAAACATCTTAGAAATGTACAAACCATTGTTCGATAAAAACAAACTTTAACTTAGCAAAGAGACCCATTTTTAAACTTTTTCTTGAAGCGAACAGTAGGTGAACATAATACTTGTAAAATTAAATTTCATTCCCCAATTTTCCATCATGCTATAAATTATGTTAGTTATACGGTTATATGTAGGTACATACACACGGTAGAGAATTCTAAAAATTTTAAAAATTTATTTACTTAGTTACAAAAAATTGTTTTTTTTTTTTTGCTTAGAAATGTTCGAAATCTTATGTAGAATATTTTTTTTTTTTAAATAAGAGAAAAAAAATAATTTATTCAAATTCAAATATTTGTTGGTCAAAAGACCTTAAATTCATATTTATTACTTCAAACAGTTAATCCATATTAAAATAACGTGCACGGGCCGAACACTAAACGAAAAACATTGGTTTATCTCTAAATATTTCTGTAACTTAAACAAACAGGATGTTGAGAACAAACAACGAAGCATTAAATCGGTGCTTGTTCTCAACATCCAGTTTGTTTTAAGTTACAGTTCATTCCTTCGATATAGACACGTCCTCTAGCAGCGGCCGAATGGGCTAAGCCTTCCAAGTACTGTTTAATTCGTGATGATTCAAATTTAACAGCACGGATGAAACAGAACTTGGAAGACCTAGCGACTCCCTTGTTCGTTGAACAAAATTTCCATATCTTGTATCATTTCTTGCTTAGGATCTTGAAGCCGAAAACGCATGTTGTACTGAAATCCCACACGATCATGTGTTGCGGCAATTCCGACTACACTGGGAATATTCCTCTGATCAGGGGATGGATGAGTCACGTCAGCTCCCAAAAACATGAAATTTTCATAATTGCCTTTAGAGATTTTATGGTACGTACCGTTTAATTTCGCCTTGTTGTTGCGGAGGTCCTCCTCGGCTTTGATGGGATCCACCCCAGGCGCCTTGTTGTTGCGGAGGATCACCTGGAGATCCTCCTCGGCCCTGATGTTGCTGTTGTGGACCACCTCGGGGCCTTGGCTGGGCAAAACCTGGAGAACCACCTGATGGACCTTGTTGGGGTTCTGAATTTTTTGTTGCGGCTCATGCCTACCACCTTGCCCTGCAGTGTGTTTTTTTGTCGTCTGAGGCTGAGGCTGAGGTACGCTTGGAGCTGACCCAGAATCCCCAGATCCTTGCTCCTTCTTTTGTTTCTTTTTTCCTTGCTGTTGAGGTTGCGAAGTGCCTGCTGCTTTCCCTTGGGAAGGATTTTTTTTTTTATTATTATTTATATCATCACCTCCAGCTCCAGGCCCCTTCCCCTTCTTTTTTCCCATTTTGTTTATTTATTAACTTAAACCAATCACTATACTGCTACTCACATGTTTTCTGCTTTGCAAAAATAATTTCACAATATTAATACGTCTGCTCTCACGATGTCGAAGTATAAAATGGCCTACTCAAAACATGGAGGAATAAACGAAAACGGAGAGGCTATGTCCTGTAAAAAGCCTGGGGCCTATTCTCTATTACAATATTGTAAAAATTTCTAACGAAAATGTCTAATTCGAATTCTCTATTACAATATTGGTTTAATTCTGCTCGAAACTGCAACAATATTGTCAGATTTTCATTCGAAAGGTGTTGAGCTATCGAGCAGATATAAAATGTTATAAAAAGTGGTTTTTTTTTAAAAATATAATTGAATATGGTTTATTAAATTCAAGTCGATAGCACCAATTACTTCTAAAATACCGCTTATTTAAAATAAATGCCTTTGCAAGCTTCTTCGAAAATTCAAACGAAATTTTTAAAGCACATAACACGTTTTGTAATATTGTGGTCACTTCCTCTAATATCCTCGACCAGCACCAGGGACCGATTATAACAGTTATTATTCAAATTTTATATTAAAAAATCATTTAGAAGGAGTGGTCCGATTTATAAAACACATAGAAATATATGATCCGTTGGAAACGTACTTTCCATTAACATGCAAATTTTGAGATTTATAATTTTAACCGTAAAAAATTAAAAGTTAATCGTTATTTTTACTTTTTTTTATAATCAGAGCTTTATAACAGTTATCGGATAACTTTTAATAGCCAGATCAGGAATAAAAGTTATCAGATGATTTTTATTGTTTTAGATCGACAATAAAAGTTATCAGATGATTTTTATTTTTTCAATCAAGAATAAAAGTTTTCAAGTGATTTTAATTTTTTTAGATCAGAAATAACAGTTATCAAGTGATTTTAATTTTTTTGATCACGAATAAAAGATAAGATGTGATTTTTATTTTTTAAGATCAAGAATAAAAGGTATCGATTGATTTATATTTATTCAGATTAGGAATAAAAGTTATGAGATGATTTTTATTTTTTTCGATCAGGAATAAAAGTTATTGGATGATTTTTATGTTTTAGGTCAGGAATATAAGTTATCATGCTATATACATTAATTCAAATGATTTTCAAACATTGTTATTTACCTAGTCCTCTATTCAGATTCAGAGCGGTTGATAGGTCTAGTTAAACGTTACCAAGAAGATGTTCTCTAATAACGGGAAAATAACTCAAATAGATAATATTTTATAGGAATACTTACTTATACTTTATAGAGAACTAGCTGACCCGACAGACGTTGTCCTGCCCTCAACTCCTCCTTCATCTACTCCCACGGAAACCCCCTCAACTCCTCCTTCATCTACTCCCACGGTGTAAAAAATGAAAAAAAGTGATTCTGCCCGAGCAGGATTTGAACCCCGAACCGTTGGATTAAAAGTCCAACGCTCTACCGAATCGACTGAGCTCGTTAACAGTTTTCTGAAATTTTCCAATTTTCCGTGCAATTTTCTTAATTTTTTCTGAATCTAAACCATCCAGGGCGCCACCCAAACGCATACAAAAAAATTCATTCAAATCGGTCCAGCCGTTTAGGAGGAGTTCAATGACAAAACACGTACACAGTAGAATTATATATATACAGATAAGGCCCCTGTACGTGAGATAAGCATTTTTGCTGTCAGGACAGTGCAAAACTGGCCAGGGGTATCACCTTATTTTGACGTTTTCCTGTTAATCTGACTTTGTTAAAGGATTCTGTAAGTTATTTTTGTCGAATAAAAAAAATCTGAATCTGACGTTTGCCTGTTAGTATTCAAAAGGCCGTTCTCCAATGCACCGACCACCCAACCACGAACCAACCAAAATCGCGCCATCTCGTCCCACATGAATGTGGCGCCATCTTCCCACTCGCTCGTGTTTTGGTCAACATGGCTAACTTTTTCTTGGTGCGTGTTAACCACATAGTACTAGTTGACCATTCAGCAACGATATTGTACCAGAATAGTGACATCGCCACAGCTGTTCCGCCGGTTGTTAAAACATCAGTGCGCTAATTATAACACGAAGTACTTATAAAAATGTGCACGGTAGTTTCAGGAGAATAATAAAAGTTAAATTGATAAGTTTGTCCGCTTAAAAAGTGGTAAAAACTTCCACATTTAACATTTGCCCGATTGTGTTTTCAGTGTTCAGAACTGGTCATCGAACAAACCTATTCAATTGTCAATTTTAAGAAATTAAAATTTTTAGTTTTTAAATTTAGTATTTTCCGAACATCCACAATTTTGTGAAAAAATGCTTCTTCGAAAAACGGCTAAGTGCAACGTGAATTTATTTTATTTAGATTATAAAGTTTTTTTATTTTTATCGTTCGGACCAACAATTTCAAGGTTACAGGTCCGGTCATTAGACCACTTTTGTTTTACTCAGAAGTTCTATTGTATAATAAAATACCTTTTTTTAAATCCCAAATAAATAATTCTAATGGGAAAAAACTACTTTTTTTTCAGTCCATCACTGTGGTTGGTCTCCCTTCAATTCAGAAATATGTATATTTTTGGGAACTGTCGAATTCGTTGCTTTACTAATCATGCATCATTAACAATATATGTAATTAAAATTCTAACATCGTGTTACAAGTATTTATTTTAATTAGAGTAATTGAAAGCAGCTTTGGATTTCCATTATATCACGTTCTGTTATTAGAATATATTCATGCAAAAAGCCTAAAAATTTTTTTTAAATTTCATATCCATGTTCATTCAAATTGTATCCTTCATCACTTTGCCTCCAACCCCTCCCCGAACATGTTGGAGGAACAAATATTGAAAGCATAAGCGATTTAATTACGTAAAAGGTAACGTGTGCGCCCTATTAAGCCTTTTCGGTTCGGTTATTTGTGACGTTCAATTCAAATCCTCTGCAATTGAAATTATTACGCATATTTCGGACACGCTGACCCACTCTTCCTCGCCCTATCCTCGTCGTCATATTTCCGGACTCCGGAATTGCCTTTACTGAGTTCCGGCATGAACGCTCCTAATGAAATCAATGACCCAAAAAATGAAAATATTTCGCGACTGCTTAATATTCAAATTCAAATTGAGTGCAACAGCCATGAAATTGCATGGTCTCATCGGCAACGTACAAAACGTAAAACTGAATTGCTCTAGAAAATTCAGTTCATGTCATGTTATTAACTAATTTACAGTACCGAATTATTCGAAAAGAACCCCTTTAATATATGTTGTTTTATTGGGAGTTTTTATTAAGTTTTATAATGAAATTTCGCATTTAAAAAACAAACAAAATCTCGTAATTTTAAAGTTACATGCAGAAAATAATAAATGATTGTTCCTATAAAGTTTTTTTCAAAATCCATGCTTTAAAATTTATGTTTGAAGAAACTGAAAACTGTTTTGAATAAAGCTATTGGTGATATGATATAATAAATATAATAAATTGTTTATAGTAATTGCATATGGATTTGAACTAATAATTAAATTTTATCCAATTCCAGGTGCCCTGATGCCAATTAGCTCAGTGTCGCATCGTACAACAGCCCCTTCATATTTCACTGGAACACTTCTTGTAGGTCACCATGGAACCCTGCGTCGTCCCATGATACCGACTAGTGGAGCCATGGCAAACCCGTCTCCACCCCCGCTTCTAGGAATTGCAACAACCAACATCTGCTATGATGGAAACACCATCTCCAGGACCCTAAGCAGAGGAGTTCCCGACAACGCGCAGTATGGCTTGTATGGATGACACTCACTCAACAGGAAGATTGCCCTGCCTATGGTTGCCGCTGGTCCAGGGGGCGGAATCCCGGCCTCCGGTGCCCGAACAGCGACTACACCTTCTGGCGGACCGGCCGGGGTGGCCTTGGGATTGATCACTCAGCAAAACCATCTTAAGGCCCTCAAGCAGCAACAGCAACAACAACAGCAACAACAGCAGCAGCAGCAACATCTTCCAACCCAACAGCAACACGATCAGCAACATCAGCAACAACAGCAGCAGCAAATTAACAGTGTGCAAATGTGCCCACCTGGAAGGACTTACTGTTTCTAGAATAAGATTTTATACCGCGATTCCAATTCGAGTTTGAGTGAAGAACTTGTTTATCTGTGAGGATATCTTTTATATATTTTGTGATCAATTCGGGAGGGGGCAGGGGGAACGGGCGGTTATCTTGTGACGTGAGAAAAATCATCTCATCTACCTAGGAAAAAAAATTGCATTTGCAAATGTTGCGAATAAAGCAACTAAAAAAAAAAGACAAAACAAAAAAATTATAATTATATGCAGAACGAAAAATCATCAAGTTGTATAAAATAGGCTAAGGACACACACACGTACTTTTTAGCGTAAAATTATTATTAACATAGAGAATGAAGAGAACACAGGGTACCCAATAAAATCCCACATTGTTTTGAGTTAAAAGGGTCTTTCAATTTTATACCCACATTGTCTTCTATCCATTTCTTAAATTTTACTAATAGTGGAACAAATCGAATTTCAGGTCTCGTCTCGGACTTTGATAAAAGCTTTTAGAACTGTTTAGTTCCCGAAATTTTTTTATTCTAAAAAATTTTTTCCAGAATCTTTAAGATTAACGCATTAAAGGTAAATATTTTTGTTTCACTTATCGACGATGACGAATACGTATTTGTCTTATAAATTGCCAAATTGAAGTAAAGTACAACTTTTCTTATTTTCAGCGCTCATGTAAAAAATTTTTAATTTAATTAACTTAATTTAATTTAATTTAATTTTCATCAAAGCACTGTGGGAGAATGAAGAAATTATGGGGGAAAGCTTTGAATTTTCAGAATTCTAAAGTTAAATATCTCAGGAAATATAAGCGACCAACGAATTATTTTTTCATATCGTTATCAACTTATGACACTAAATGAACATTCCTACAAAGTTTCATCAAAATCCCTAAAGAAATCATATTTAATATAATAAGATTAAAATTTATCAAAAATTAATTCATGACTCTAGAAAATAACCAAGTTGAAGGATGTTTCTTCACAAAAACTCAATTGAAACAAGTTTTATAACTTTGGAACTGGTAAGTAAAACTAATTTTCTTGCAGAGGTTACAATATTTAAATATTCTCTTTACAAAGTTTAAATAAATTAATATACTTTTCACAAAAATTCGTGAATTTATTCAATGAATTTTTCATTTAAAAACACAGGTATTGTCATCTTGACCTAATTTCGTGTAAGAAATTGAAATTTTATTTATACATGTTTTTTTATATTATTTGTACCTTTCCTAATCTGTTTTGAAATATAATTTTAAAAATGTTATATTTTGTAGAAACTTAAAGTGCATCCACATTTTCTGAATGGTTTTTGTGCAAAAAATTAAACAAATGACTTACTACTACTACTTTAGTGATAGTAAATCCAAATGTTCATCAAGAGATCATCCTTATTCTAAAGCAAATCCTTATCTTGAATTTGCCCGTTGATGGTACACCCGAAGGGTCCTGAGTACACCATTTTCATTAATTCAATTTAAGAATAAAATCCTCCGGACTTATCGTTCACACAAAATCATTTTCTGTGGGCTAACCCTCAGAATAATCCGAAGGAATGGCATGATCCATTTGTTTTTCACTCTCAGCAGCAATTCATAACTCAATTTCATGGTTCTGGCTTCAATCAAGTTTTTGCCCTGATTTAATTTGCCAAAGGATATTGAAGTTGAGCCTCAATTAAAGGAGTCGCCAGGCCCTCTATGCCGGGATAGAAAAGTTTCTTCGTCTTTTCTTCACCCTCCACTTTCTTCTTTTCCCTCTCCACACTATATATTTTTTTTTTTCATTTTTCTTTAATTAATTTCATTTCTCAGTTCTCGTCTTTGCAGAGTTCAGACATCTTCGGCGAACGGAGAAATTTTTGGTAGAATTTCATCCTTTCGTCCTTAATTATCAATGGGAGTAATCAAAGATGAGCCCGTGAAATAACCGGGGGAGGAGTGACCACTGCCATTGATATCCAGGGCTAAATGAGGGCAACCTCAGTGGTCCTGCTCAAAACTTCCGAAAGCCATGGAATTTTCTAGGGGTGTAAAGAAGAACATTTCCAGGCCAAGTTGAAATTTGAGTGTATTTTGTTGGGGCAGGAGTGGAGGGTGCTTTAAGTTTAGAAAGCGAATGCATATCCACTGCCTGAAACGAATCTCATTCTACTCTTTTAAAATAGAAATGCTCGTTTCGAGTTTTCCGTTTGGTAAAAGTGCCTAAGTACTCCTGCGTTCATCTGTAATAAATCCTCTTTGGATTGTGTACGTTTAAACAGAGAATCAACACAAATTTAGTTGATAATTACATTTTTTAAGTTAGTTTAGTAAACTATACCCGAGTAAAAATTTTCAAAAATAAGTACATAGTCAAAAAAAGGCTCTGCATGCATGTTCTACATTTTTCGATAGTTTCGTACGTATTTTTAAATTTTTGTGCCTGCTTTAGGCATTTTCATGCCGGTTGCGGGCGTATTTGTTTGCATGTATGTACATTAGGTTAGATTTCGGCGCGTTTACGCATGCAAATCTGTGCCTAATTTTGGGCGCATACGTTCCAACGAAAAATGTTTACTCGAATAAAACTGTCTTTTATTTTTTTTCTCAGTGCATACATTTTCTAGTACAATTTTGAGCTCTTAAACTGAAACAGAACTCAATTTCAATTTTTATATAAAAAATATGAGTCCTAACCTCAATTTGAGTTAGATAAAACTCGAGTTTTCTATATGTATAAAAATTATATCTGAGCTTTTGCTGCATTTCGTAAAGTATTAATAATGTTATACTTTAAATTTTAACTACTTAAGTATTCTTCACTATCTCCAAATTTTATCGGTGAAAAATTCGAAAGGATTGGCCTTAGAAATCTGCAAATAAAGGAGCTAAATGCTCCGAAGTTCAAATTGCTATTTATTTGTTCAATTTCCTGTTCTAAAATGAATAATTTTCTAATTAAATATTCATTTTAAAACAGTAAATTGAACACATAAAATTTCAGAACTTTAATATTTTGTAAATAAATAATTTAAAATGAGGCATTTTTCCCATTTAGTAGGCAAATTAAAAAGCCTTGCCAAACCAAACAAGATCAATAGTGACTTTTTGACCCATCTGCGCTGTCGTCGCAAAAAACTTGAAGTTTTTAGTTTTAATTTTGACAGGGTAATGCGAGACAGGGCGGACTTCAGCGCTGAATTGAGTGCAAAGTCCGCTCCGCGTTTGATGCGAGGCTGGGCATGCCTAGCCTCGCATCCCCCATAGTTCCATTTTTCACTGATAAATAAAACGTTTAAAAAATATTAATCGTAATTTAAGTGATTATAAATGTTCGTGCAAAGGGGCAAAGGCATTAAAGCAGTATTAAAAATATCTCAAAAGCGATATTTTATAAAAATGAATTTAAGCAGCACGAATGAAGGAAAATGTAGTCCGCTAGCCGGCATTTGTCATATGCGATCTACAAATGATAAAACAGATAATTTGCGGCAAGTTTGTAATATTGTGGAAATGGCCAGAAAAGAAAGTGTAGACGTATGTATGATTTTTAGGAGCAATTTTCAGATGACATTAATAAATTATTTTCCTTTTTTTTTAAGTTCCTCTTTGTTCCCGAATGCTGTGATTTTATCGCTAGCAGCCGCAAAGAGGTTATGGATTTGGCAGAACCTTTATCTGGTCCTACAGTTGAGTTATACAGAGAATTTGCGAGAAAAAATAAAATGTGGATATCTTTTGGTGGCGTACAAGAATCAATTCTCGACTCTGTAAGTTCTTGTTAATTGGTTTTCATTTGCAGAATGTATTCTTAATATTATTTTTATTATTTAAGAATGGGAAAAAGACTGATAAAGTGTATATCACTAACTTAGTTATAAACAGTGATGGAAACATAATATCAGCATATCGTAAATTGCATCTTTTTGATGTAGTCACTCCAAAATATCGGTTCATAGAATCGAATACTGTATCTAAGGGGAGCAAAATCATTGCCCCTTTACAAACTCCAATTGGGAAACTTGGATTACTTATTGTAATATTATATAATTTTTTATTATTTTTGCCTACTAAAACTTATTCCCTAGTGCTACGACATAAGATTTCCTGAACTGAGTACAATTTTACGAAAATATGGAGCAGAAATTTTAACATATCCTGCAACAATACCATCCTTAACTGGCAAAGCACACTGGGATATTATGCTTCGGGCGAGAGCTATAGAAAATCAATGTTTTGTAGCAGCACCAGCACAAATCGGAATTCATAATCCTAAACGTGAAAGCTATGGACACGCAATGGTAAAAGAAAATAATATAATTTTGCTGAGAAACAAATATTATCTACAATATTAAAGGTGATCGACCCTTGGGGCAAAATATTAGCTCAATGTAAAAATGTCGATCTTGATCTAGCTGTAGCTAGCATCGATTTAAAATGGCTCAAAAAAGTCCGAACTAGCATGCCGGTTTTTGAACATAGACGGCTTGATGTTTACTCCCTCATACCTCACAATATATCAGAGAGTTTTGATTCTGTTGATATGAATTTTGGTGGAAACACAATTCCAGCCGAAACTATATTTTTTACATCAAAATACAGCTTTGCCTTCACTAACATACGATGTGTCGTTCCAGGACGTAAGTAAAATATTGAATTTTTGAATAAGAAATGATTTTTATAAAAAATTATTCCAAAAAGACGTTCTAATAGTACCTAAACGATCTGCTGAACGACTTAAAGATCTTTCTGCAGAGGAGGCAGCTGACTTATTTGCAACAGCTCTTACTGTAGAAAAGATGCTCGAAAATGTTTATGGAGTGAACTCTTCTTCAGTGACTGTTCAAGATGGTGAAGAATCTGGACAAACAGTTAAAGTAAATTTTTTAATATTTTATTTTACACTATAAGAAACTACAATATCTAATCTCAATTTAAACAAAAAGCATGTTCACGTTCATGTAATACCTCGTAGAAAAAATGACTTCCCCGAGCAACGTGAATTTTACGAAAAGTTAAATAAACATGATAAAGAGCAAGATACTAACTGTCGTCGACCGATTTGCGAAATGACTTGTGAAGCTGAAAATTACAGAAAATATTTTGAAGAACAATTTAAGCACCAAGTTTTCTAAAAATTTATACTAATTCTTGTTAATGTTAAAGATTTTATTTTTTGAAAAATAATTCGAAGATATCTTACTCGAATTAATAATCCTCATTCGAAAGAACATTAAAATTGTTTATTATTAACATTAATTACGTTATACGTGCTTATACGAAAACAAACTCTTGGAAAATAAAATGGATATAGTAAAAATTACTTCTTAATCATTGTTAAGCGATTGAAAAATAAAAATGACTTGATAAGCTAATCAATATCAAGCAATTGAAAAATAAAAATTACTTCATAATCTTTGTTATCAAATTTCTAATTTTTTTTTAGCCGAGAAAATTAAATCTTTTGTACATAGCTTAGCATGAATTTTTTGTTCCAAATTTAAGCAGTACCTACATAATCATTATTTTCGGTCCCTATGATATACGTTTTTTTGGGGAATTGTACGATCCTTTTGATATATGCTTTAGCTTTGCAGTATTTCACTAATATAAAATTTCATCACCATTTGTATTTTATTCAAAAATTTCGGCATACTTTAAATTTGTAATAAAATACTAAATGCAAAATTTTAGTTATTTAATTTTCATTTTAAGATGTCAACCAAAAATGTTTACAATTTGAAATTTTATATGAAATCTTCGTTTTGTTTTGCGGATAGCAGTCAATTAGCTCTTACGCCTTAAAACATGTGCAATATCAGATTTTTATTTTTCGTAAACAACTTTTAAACTAAAAAAGCAAAATTGTTGCGGTCAGTTTGCTTGAACAGATGTTTTATATGAGATAGTCTGCCTGAAAAATGCAATTTGCATCATACTATGCGAAGTGTGCCAATTGCGCTAATATTTACTCTCGATCAGAAGGAATTAGGTCTAAAATGTAAACAAATCGATCTATAAAAGGTAATCTTTGCAATGATCCATCATTAGTTCGGATCTTGAAGACGACATCCTAAAAATCTTACAACAATGAGGTTCGCCTTGGCAATTTTATGCGCTTTGTTGGCCATCAACTTCAGCAGCAGTGCTCCTTGGGAGATGCCCGGGTGGATGAAGGATGCTGGAAATTGGGTTGATAAGGCTGCGAAAGACACTGGAAAATGGGTTGAAGGTGCCGCCAAGGACACTGATAGATGGGTTAAAGGGGCCGCCAAGGACACTGAAAGTTGGGTTAAGGGCGCCGCCAAGGACACTGATAGGTGGGTTAAAGGAGCCGCGAAAGACACTGAAAATTGGGTTAAAGGCGCCGCCAAGGACACTGATCAATGGGTTAAAGGCGCCGCCAGAGACACCGACCAATGGGTTAAAGGTGCCGCCAGAGACACCGACCAATGGGTTAAAGGTGCAGCCAAGGATACTGAAAAATGGGTAAAAGGAGCAGCCAGAGACGTAGAAAAGGCCTGGAAGGATGTTGCTAACAGCGTCACTGACTTCTTCAACAGAGCTGGAGAAGAAATTAATAAAGCTGTTAATTCCGTAAAAAACGAATGGAATAAATTCGAAAAGAATGCCAGCGATTTCTTTAAGAACGCCCAAGTTGAAGTGAAGAAGCACATCGAAGATATTAAAAGAAGAATCGAGGAAACTGGCGACAGCATCGTGAAGGTCATCTACGATAAAATCTACGAGCTTCTTCAGAGCGCCCGTGCAAAACTCGAAGATTACAGCGAAGTAGCCGATGCTAAATTCGAAAAGTCCATGGAGAAGGTGCGCCAGAAGCTCTTCACTTCAACTTCGCAAATTGAGGGCTTCTTGAATCGCATGAAGGAGATCTTGAAGACGAAACAGGACAAGGGCAAGGGCATGGACATTCTTGAAAAGTACACTCGCGAAAGTTCTGAGAAGATCGAGAGCTGTGCTGACGCTGCGATCGAGCCAATCAGAGACCTCTACGAAGCCAGCAAGGAGTTCATTAACAGTGCGATCCAAAGATTGGATGACGTCATCCGTGACATGGGGGTATGTCTTGACAAGGGCGTCTCTAAGGCAGCTGTCGACTGCGGCAAGAACTTGAGGAAGAGCGCTAAGGCTGCCCTCAAGGAGCTCGGGTCTGAGCTGATCGGAATGAAGGCCACCCTCATTTCTTCGGCCGTAAGTGAAGTCGTCAATTTCGTCTGCATTGGAAAGACAAGAGCTGAAGTTGAATTCGCTAAAGCCAACATTGAGGCTCAAATCAAAGCCTTGAGATAAATAAAATTGATTTTCTGATTATAACATGAGAATTTTGTTTCACTGAGTTTAAATAGCGAAAAATATAACAACAAAACGTTTCTTCTCATATAAGTGATACTAGAACCATTTTCTCATTTCTTTAAATTGGTGACATGTTTCAAGCCTTAACTCTATGCAATATAATAACGTATGGGAGACGTGATACTTTCTCTAGGTCTAAAATGAGAATCACGTGTCTGAGACGTATTACCGAACCACTGAATGTGACGATATACCAGCCAGAGTAAAACATTCAAAAGGTTAAGTAAACTCCGATTTTGGCCAGTCAACACTTGCCTCTTGCTATTTGTAGGAAGGAAAATATTTAAATATTTTCGAATAACATTTTGACCATGCTCAATTGTCATAGTCAGAAAATAACAATCGATTTTTAAAGCATTTCAGAGCAGAATACACCTTAAAACATTTGATTCCGTCCTTAAAGCGAATATTTGTTTTAAAAGTTGTTTATGCTAAGAAAATATAAGGAAGGAGTTAATCCCAGTATTAATAAAACTCTATTATTATTTTAAGAAATAACGTATTACACCCAAAGAAATTTCTAGTCAATAATAACTACTCTTTAACATTTTCTTTGGTTCATTCGAAGATAACTAGCAGAAATAGTTAAATTTAGTTAACTTCAACTCTAAATCTGGCTACTGCAAAAACAAGTTCTAGTTTAATTTGACTGTAATAATGCTTGCTAAATACGTAACTATTTTTCTGGTCAATTCAAGCAGATGGGTAGTTATTTTATAATTATTCTAGCATTCGATAGAGATTTAATTATTTTTTACAAAATTAGTTAAATACATTTCACTATAATTTATAGTTGATTAATAGGTAATTAATATTTTAATCATTTCAACTACGTTTGCAGTTACTTTATAGATGCTTTTATATATGTACACAGGTACATACATGTATGTATTATATATAATATACCATATATATGTATGTAGTCATTTTTAACTATTTTACTGTTCAGTTACTTTCAACTAGAAATAATTAATTGTACATAAAATTTATAAAGAAAGCTATGGTTTTAGCGACTCCGCTCTTGTCTTGTTGTAGAATATAGGATATATTTTTTCACAAAATAATTTCTCTTACGATGTTTTTGTAAAAAAATTTAAAGAACAAACAAAATCAGGAATAGAACTAACGATTTTTAATCGAATAGTATTCAGTAATCTGCATAATCCACAGAATTTTATTCAATCTTCTTATAATTGTCTCTGTGGGATTACTGAACGAAAAGGCAGGCTAATTAAAAATAATGTGGACAAAAATAAAATTAAAACTGCAATTAATATCACACCCCGCTTCTGAGGTATGGTATCTCTCAACGCCTTCCACATAATCGGGACGGGATATATAAAAAAAAAAAAATTGTAAATTACCTGAATACATATTTTAACTGCCAGGAAAACCGCAATCAATTAAACGAGGAATCTCCTCAATCAATTAAAGTCCTCTCGGTGGTCAAAGGGCCCGCAGTACCGAAGTCGATGATATGGTTAAGAATTTACATGTCCCATTAAATGGAACGCACCTATTGGGATCCGGGATCCAGAATTAATTGATGCACCGCTCCAGAGAGAGAGAGTGCATTAAAATTGCAGGAAATCAGGTTTTAATGAATGCATGAAAACTGTTCCTCTTTCACCCTTAAAAAATTTACATAAAGCATGGACAGGGATGAATAATAAATTTTGCCAGATCGTCACGAATCCTTTTAAATCGGGTCGAACGAACATAAAACTGATGGTGAACAATTCGAAGCGTGATGAGTAATTTTATTGTCATTTTAAATGCAATTCCATCCTGATGTAATTCAATTGACGGGCCAGCGGAGGAGACAAACAACTTCACCATTAATAAACGACAAAATCCCCGGGAATTTAAGCTCCTTTTAATGGAAGGAAGCCGAAGGATTAACAGGTCAAGGGAATCGCGGGGGGTGTGCGGACGTATGCTAGTGCATTTTGGACTTCGGAGGGAATATCGTCAAGTCGAGTGATGCCATAAAAATTGACCTAATTTCGCGAAATGTTAGAAGTTCAAAGATCGTAAAAGACGAATTTGTTATTCTCGTCGGGGACTATTTTTGACTTAGTTGTTTGCTATAGGGTCGCTGCACAGGGTGTGCACGATTCTGCAGGATTTCACCCTTTTAATGCAACGACAGCGAAATCGAAAGGTGGACGTGCAGTCGTGTGTGCTTCGGATTCAATCAGCACCCGAAATTAAAGGGGGAATTCCCTTTTATAAATCAAATTGACGATTTCGACGTTTCCAGCTTTCCTCGCTAATGTCCCCGGGAAAACGTTCGAATGATGGGGTCTTTGAAACGACCAACGACGATATGGTGGAATTTTTATTTTATTCCCTTATTTTATTTTTTTTTTTTGCGGCGAAAGCAATTTTATTTGAGATAACATTGCCTTTAACGACTAGCCAGCGAAATGTTTCCTAGCAGCCAAGTTGTACGAAGCAATAAAATCGCTCAAAAGATAACGACAGCCTCGAATCCACGAATCCTCCCTCTCGAATCTCGGCGCAGTCTATAAAACTCTTTCTGCGGTTGACACTATCTAATCTGTTTATTGTTTAACTCGAAAAATATTTGTTCTCGCCATGATTCGGTCCCCTTTAATCCATCTCAGCGCGAAACTCCGAAACTCCTTAAGACAAACGGCTTCCTCCTTCACCACCCACCGCGATAAATATTAAAATGCCCTTATAGCGTGGGTGGAGGGGGTAGAAACGATGAAAAAATTGCCCGAAAACGCAAGGTGAACGCAATTTATTTTTAATGGCTCCGCTGATTTTATTTTTTTTTCCCTTTTCCTAAGATACTCTACGCTGAAAAGATGAAGCAGCATCCCCCAAATTTTCATTGGATATGGGTTGATTAAATTCTTTTCTTTTTCACGATTTTATTTTACGTTTTTCTTTTCCTTTTTTTTCGTTTGCCTCTTCGAAAAAATAAGATTTGCTCTTGGCACCACCACCAGAAATTGATGTGGCGTAGAGACGTACTATGTAAATTTCAAGGCTGAAAGACGTGATGTATTTTTAGAAAAATACCACGTGGAAAAGTAATTTGATCGGACTTAAAGGATTTCATTCAGCGCAAAAAAGTAGAGCTTGGATATTTTTTTTTTTTTGGAATACCCGAATTTATATGTAGAGAGCACATACTCGAAATTATTCATTCATAAAGGTTCTATAGAAAAGAAATTAGGAAATGAATTTTTCAATTTATGAAAATATGAAATTGATATTAATTCAAAGTTATGTCCGATAGTACGCATACATTTTATTGTGGAAGTCTATTTTGATTAAATTTTTACATGCTCCTACAATATATCTAAAAACTTAACCAATCTGACTGCTTTTTTTGTTTGTGTGTTATGAAGCTCAAGGGATTTAAATTGTATTAAAATTATGTAATATAAAATAATTTTTCACTCGAATCTCTAAGTGTTCCTTTAAACCAAATATTAAATACAGTGAAATACGCATAAATACTCATGATTAAAAACCACAGAATGTATTGCATTAACATATCAGTTTTTTTCAGAAATACATAAATGCTGCGGATGACTTTGGTTACAGTGCGCTTCACCTTGCCGTAAAGATGGGTATGCTTTTCTTTCATATGCAGATAACTTCTAATAAAAAATTGATCAATTAACAGGTATATTTAGAGTTAGCTGAATTAATTTTAAAACTGGGCGCAAAAATGGACTATGCAGAGCCTTCTAACGAACGGTACCCGAGAACTACACTTTGTGATGAACCTTATTTAAGATTGGGTTTGCGAAATAAGCATTATGTAATTATTTGATCGACCCCTTAAAAGTTACCATTTAAACTTGATAATTTTCAGGAGCTCACTAGACTATTATTGGAACATGGTGCTGATCCAAACAAACGATATTTTTTAGGTTCTGAAATAAGTCTAGTGGATGACGCAGATGCTATAAGTTTATTATTAACATTTGGAGCTAATCCAGAAACTCGAGACCGAACAGGAATGACGCCTTTAATGAGAGCGGTTAGGCAACAAGATGTAAGTTAAAAACAGTACGAGAATACATTAACTTGTAAATTTCGATAACA
The DNA here is from genome assembly GCA_933228815.1 of Machimus atricapillus. Classification (NCBI taxonomy): domain Eukaryota; kingdom Metazoa; phylum Arthropoda; class Insecta; order Diptera; family Asilidae; genus Machimus; species Machimus atricapillus. Next base: position 15,557,732 of record OW121785.1, read on the forward strand.
TTTAAATTTAATGATATCCAAACTCCCTTCACTTTTCTTCACTCATTTTAATGAAAATCTCTTTAATTTGAGAGTTTTGGGCTACTATATTAAATCCAGTAACGTGATTTCCCAAATTGTGTTGGGATTTGAACAGAAACAACAACTTAATAAATTTTTTTTTTATTATGTGGAAACTTAAAAATATAAGTTACCGTAATGAACTCGTCATATTTTATGAGAATAAAATATAATATTTGCTTAACGCAATATGTGCAACCTGTTGTATCTACTGTGAATACAAGGCTTCTATTTAATTTATCTACATATATATTAATACGTGAAGAGAAAACTTTGGACCCATTTTTAACCTATTTCCTGTGCACGTATCATCAAGCAGGCCGTGAGGAATAACTATTTTTTACTCTATTTTTCAAAATGAACTGCACGAATAACAGGCCTACTTGACAAAATAATAGAAAATCGAACATACATATATAGTGCGCAAGGTCGAATTTCGACCAGTAGGCGATGCTAGTAAAAATTAATCAATTCAGGAAGTGTCACTTTAGTTAATTTATTACTTTAACAAGGAGCAACATGGTCAGAGCTACAACGGTAAAAGTGGTAAACCCAATAAGTGCGCTGCATCTAGTTGTTTTCAGAGATGATCCAGGTGTATTAAAACTATTGTTAGAGAATGGTAACGCCAATGTGAACAGATGCCCTCCACGCATAGGAACGCCATTGTATGTTGCATGCGGTCAAAATATTTTACATAGACATAAAATTATTAAGGTGAGTTTTTTGCAGCAAATTATTAAAACGTTACATATAATCTTTTGTTGTAGATACTACTTTCATACGGTGCGGATCCCAACATCCTTCAAAGATCTTTATTTATTAATAAAATATGGCGCTAAAGTAGTTATGAAAACTCAATTGCAGGATCCTGATGGCATCCTCGATTATTTATCGATCTCAGAGGACATAAAAATTATGACTTTTAGACATATACTTTGTCACCAGGCCTATCAAAAATACGACTTCAACTGTATAAGAAGCTTTAAGTTGAAGAGCGTCGGAACAAAAATCGATAAATCCCATTTTCACTTTTTTTTTTTAATGATCTCAATTGGTTGTTTTCCATTAGCTTGGCTATATTTTTATAATTTCCCAAAAACAAAAAAAAGGGATTTATCGGTTTTTGTTCCGACGCTCCTCAGTTGTATATACAATATTACAATATTATATTACTCATACCCTGTACATAAGTAATAAAATACTAAAAATGGTTAATTATACAATAGGAAACATTTATTCATTTTTGTATTTTATGATGAATTGATGTTCAGTGTATTTTTAGATGTATAAATGTATCAAAGGCATTATTATCATAATTCAAAAAAATATTACAAACAAATGAATCTGTAAACTTTGACTCTAAATTCCTAAATATTTCTACATTCAATCATTGAGCTGTTTATTTCGAAAGTAATATTGTACTCATTGTTTGAAGACATTATTATTTATTTAATCCACAGACTTTTCTGTATAATAGTTTACCTAATAGAGCCTAATAAGATGAGATTTAAATATGTAAAACGAATCAAATTGAATTCCGATAATTTAAAAATGATTGAAAATTTGAGCAGTCCTCATTGTTCCAATTGGTTGAAGGCATTTTATTCTATGCTAAGTTCATCCTGGCCACTTATTCCCGCAAGATAGTGAATAAGAAAACCTCCTTTTCGTATTCAGGATTCAAAGAAAAAAAGGTAACTCGCTTTTATTCCTGGCATCCCGGCTGCAGCTGGGAACAAAACACATCGGTCCCATGCTGCTCCATTTCTTTTCTGTCTTTTGTCTCAGATAAGCCTGCGAGTGTGCATCCTGCAGGATAAACGCAGTGGCGTAGGATCTGGGGCAAATAGCCGGAACTGTTCGAATGAAAGTCAGCACCTCTCCTGCCCCCCCTTCACCCGGGATGAATTCCCGCGATGCATACGCTAGTCTGGGGCGCCATGGAGCTCGTCAAAAGCGAAAAAAAAAAAATAGGGAATTGTTCCCGGGAGGAAACAAAGTGCAACGACGTCCTTCGTCTGGCGTTGGAATTGCCGCCTTACATCACCCCCCCCCCCCCCCCCCCCTCCCGCTCCCCTAGATAAGGCCGATCATCCCTTGTAATTTTTCTGGTTGCAATAAAAGCTGATTCGAGTTCGTTTTTCAATCGGCTTACACCAGGAGGCCCCCTTTTGGCGCCACTCCCCCGCGGCCGTTTAAACCCGAAGATTGTTTCAGGAAGTCCCGGCTAACTCCCCCGGGAGCATCCGGGGCTCCCTCTGCAATTACTCCACGGTCTTTTTACTTTTGTGTGAATCGTCTGTTGGTAGGCTTCCCCACCCCCCCCACGGGTCGGATTCTGCGATCATGGACCACTCCGCCAGTGCCGCTCCACCACACGGGGGATTGCGGCGAGATCTGCTGCCTTGAAAGAGTTTTTGTAAACGGCGAATTGCCTTTACAGAAATGGAAATTAACTCAATTTTATTTTTTTCTTCTTCATTTCTTTCTTTTATTTTTCAGAATATCCACCAGGCGGCAGTCGATATTTAATTTTCAACGCTCCAAGGGAATAAAATCGATTAAGAGAAATGAAAAGTGATAAAAGGGGGCATTTCTGCAGTGGATTAACTTGAAGTGCCCACTTGCCGGAAAATTGAAATATATTTTTTTATTTTTCCAGCTGAAAACTGGGACTATTGTGAGTCCAGGCGTGTATCTGGTGGCAGATCCTTTCGACGGTCTCAAAAGGCCCCTTAATGCAAAAATAATATTTGGCTTTGAACTGGCAGGTTATTACAGTGGCGCGCATTAAAAAGTAAAATTAATTTGCCTCAGGTGTCCGCAAATGAATGAAAACTTTACGAATTTATAATTTTTCATTTTTTTTTCCAGATTATCACAAGTGGGTTTTGTGGGATTAAATATATACAAAATTCGTATATTCATTAACTTTTCTGGTTTTTATTAAAAAAAAATTAATAAATAATATAAATGCAATTGCGAGCACATGACTATAATCATACGCAATATAAAGCAAGAGTTAGCAATGAATTTAATTGAGTTATTGCAATTAGTTTAGTTTAGTTTACTTTATTGAATAGAAAATAAAATGTCTGGGTAGCACACTCCACTGCGGCGGAGTCTTGAAGAGATCTCTTCCGATTCAAATAACCCAGATTAAGAGTAACTTTATTGCTCAGATATGTAAACATAGAAAATTTCTTTATAAGTAGATATATTTCATCGGATTTTCGTTCCGATAATTTTAAAATAAAATAATTAATAGAATTATTCAACCTTTATTTACAAAAGTCAGCAAATTTTCATAACTTTATGATTCTTGCATTTTAAATCGTAAAAAAAAAATTAAGTAATTAATTAAAGACAAATTAACTTATTAAAACCAGTTTGCATACAGTTTGTTGTTTGTTGGTAACTAAACAAAAATTTTCATATAATTATGTAGTGAAGGTCGTAGGATTTTTTTCAAAATATTGGTTAGAAAAAAATTAAATTTGTTTTAAATAAATATTTTTTAATTTTTCGAAAAAATCTGTAGAAAATCGACTGTAAAATCAGTTAAAGTCATCCAATCAAAAAATTCTATGTGGTGCATTTTCATTAAAATTAACGTAGCTTTTATTTATAAGTAGTATCATTTTTTTGCTGAGTGTATGGTGATGATTTATGTTCGGATTTATCAATCAAATCTGTCTCGGTGTGGTGTAATAGAGGCGCCAAATGTAACGCCTTTCATTGTGCGCGTCTTATTAGGCTAATTCTCAGGGCGAGATAGGCCCTTAATTTTATGAGGTTGAAAAAGCACGAAACTACACCTCATCTCGCCTGAGGATAGGGAACATTTTACCGGAAATTTTGATGATTATGCGGTCGCACAAAAGTATCGCCCCGCCTGATTCGGGTCAAAATAGGTCTGAAAAGGGCGAATGCCTAACCGAAGAAAAAAAAAAATTATCAAAATTTTCTTATCCAACCTCTGCTCCACCGGCAGTATTTTTATATTACGCAACATTTTCCCTCCGCTGCAGACAGTCCGAACATTTGAAGTTTCCGGAGGAGGTACCCAACTCACCGAGGAAGGAATTATCTCCCATTTTCATCGAGCCCATTTCCAGGGATGCGGCCCATTCGGCGCCTGGTGGAATTGAGTAGTTCATTTGCGGGCAACTAGGGCCTGCACCCCCGCACCCCGGAAGTCCCTTTTCAGCCCGCGCCCACCCCCCGCATCGAGCCCTCGATGTCTTCGATCGGTGGTGGTATCGCTAAGGCGGAGGCGGCCCTTCTCCGGGTTGTTTATCTTGCGGGCGGAAGCAGCGCTACCTATCTACTTGCAAGACAATCACTTCTCCCGGAACAGAAGGAAAGGAGCTCCTGTGGGAGGGGCTCTCTGCAGTCTTAAAGGAGTCGCTGGCGTGGGGCCGATTATTTATTCATGACGTGATCCCGCGTTAGGGGGGAGCGCCAATTTGGGCTTTTTATACGCGCTCCGAGCAGCAACGACTGAAAACACCTGCTTTACAGGAACTAGATAAAGACTTTGCAGTTAATGAGAACGAGCTCATGATTTCGAGCCGGGAGTTCATTACTAACTGGGAAATTGGTGCCGCGGGGGTGGGAACGACCCTCCATTAGAAGCGATTTCAAGATCAAAGATACCACTGAATAGCCAACAAGAAATCAGGAAATAATTTGAATGTGCTAATTACTCGGGTTTCTTCCCCATTTTCAGAATTTCCGCTGCACTTTCTCAGTTAAATATTAATATTATACTAGATGTTCGATATCAGACTACAAAAATTATATTTTTGTAGAATGAAAATACGGACAGAACTATTTTCTTGCTTCCATATTGAGGAAATAGGCTGGTAAAATGTATTTCCTTACTAAATTCAAGTCAACAAACTTAAAAATCAACTAAATATTTTAGTATTAGTTCTTTTTTTAGTTTTCAGTTTAATCAAAAACTATCTCAGGAACACCAATGGATTTATTTTTATAAGTTTAACAATTTCTTCAAACCTATCTAATAAAAAATTAAATTCGGAAGCTTCAAATTATGTTACGAACATTGCTGATTTATATACATATTATACCTTGAACGGCTTACTTTATTAAACAAAATATCATATACATACATATAAGACTCACTAATCCTTAGTAAGATCTCTGCTGGGATACACAGCCTTTATGTACATAATGTACCATAGATCAATTTTTAAATCTAAAATCGAGAATATTTCACTGAAATGAGTATGTTAAATTATTATAAAAGTCTGTTTACAACATTTATGTAATTGTCTGAATTTTGTATTCCTATGGTTATATGCTTGTTATACTAGTATATGTAAAATTAGTATTAATATGTACATTGACGAAATAAATCCCTACTGGCCTACTATACCTTCTATTTAATATTATAAATCCGAAAATGTGTCTCTCCTCTCTGTTTGCTACTCTTTCATGCTAAAACTACTGAATTTGGAAAAACAACATAGAATATTTTGTATCCTGAAAAATGCATGCTTCCATGACTTTCATTTTTTTGTATTTCTATCTAACACAGTAAAAGCTATTAAAACTTCTTAATTTCGATTTATGTAAATGTGGAGCATGAACTTGAGATAGATTTAAGTAGTGATAAGTTAACTTCGAAATGTTTTGAAGCCTTTTGTGTTTTTATATAATAGTTTAAGATTCAAGCTTTTATTTAAGCTATTCGCTATCTTTTAATGATAAATGGAAAAAATACTGACTTTTGCACTTTACATATGTATAACCCTCGTTTTACTGAAAATGGAAGAAAATTAATTATTTTTATGAAATTGAATAATTTTTCGACCCACACTAAAGAATAATAAGTTAGTTAAAGTATTTCTGAATGATCGATGATAGTGCGTTATTTAAGAACCCGTGTTTTCAAATTAGTCTAAAGGCTGTTGAGATAATTCATGAATTGCTGTATTTTGAAGCATTCTCTATTATTATCACTGTCGGCCGCAATTGGCGTGTTTGAATCGCGAGAAACGTCTGATTCGCGCATCTCATGGATGCTGGATGCATTCGGGGATTTATCATAATCATTAAGCCTTCCATTTGCAGATTTCAGGGAGATTTACATCCCTTCAAACAGGACAGGAATCAGTGGTAACGGCAGTGGAACAGTGTAAATCACTCTCGTTAGGATTATTATTCGCCATCAAGGGCCATAACTCATCAGATAATCAGAGGTGGGTGGGGGGCGGCTCCTCGTCCGGGAGCGTTATTTAACAGGAGCCCAACCACGACGGTGGGACGCTGGACGTCCGGTCGATCGAGCGCCCCATCACCAGGGAACAGCAGAGCAAGCTGTTTCTGGGTAGTTTGACATCATGTTAACATACACGCAATAAATCCGGCAAATGAAAGTTGCACCCGCACCCCCGCCCGGCAGTTCAATGATTCCCTGGGAAGGTGCCCAAATCGGAGTCGTGCGGAGGGGAAGCAATCAAAACTTGACTTCGCGCAGAAATGCGCTGCAGTCCATCATCATCTTTATGGATGTGCTCCTCGAATTATTTAAGGGAAAACACTTGAACGCGGGGGAGGGGGAGCGACGCCAAAACTTCTGGGCAATTTAAGTCGTAAAAGGTTTCACTCAGCTTTCCCCAAATTGTTTGGGTGTTTTGTAATCGCTTACGGCTATACAAGAAAATGGCGGAGGAGTAGTATAAATTTTGAGGATTTATGTTATTCTGCGAAACGCTTTTCATATTTACCAAACATCTTGTACAATCCGAATAGCGGGTACTAAGCGGTTGATATTTATGCTCTTGAAAATTAAAGATACACATACACATACTTTTTTTAAGTAATATATGGACATACAATTACATTTTAATATTGAGAAGAGATGAAATTAATATAGAATTGAAATTAATACAATACCGAATAAGTCATTCCACGCTCTTATTATTCCTATTTTAAAAATAATCCATAGTTAAAGGTCCATACTTTAGTAAACCATACAAACAGATTCATAAAAACACGACGAATGATTTTTTCGTTTGTAATTATGAGTTTCCAAAATTTAATATTGTGTACAAAACTTTACTTCAGTTGACAACACCATTTTCAGCCATTTATTCAACTAGAGGACACTGCCAAGATATTCGTTCTTAACAAAAAAAACCATTTTATTTGTGAAAATATACAGTGCAAATGTTTAGTTTTTGTTTTATCTTTTTTGAGCTACAAAAAAACATATAAAAATTGTATCCTAAACCTAAAAATGTGGTTTGTTTATTATGGGATTTTTCAATGGTAAGTACTATTTAAACATATTTTTCACTTGTACATTTATTTACATTTAATATTGCATTTTTAATACATTCTGAAATTTGTCCCACCAGTCACAGTTGTAAAAGCGGAGTATGGTTTTTGTTTCATTTTTCAGGCAAATAATACTTACTTTTATTATTATTGTGGGATACTTTTTCCAACAAAATCAAATAAATGTTTATGTAGCTTTTACTGTATTTTGTGAACTAATCCTGCAACTCGAAGATCTGATGTAAAACAATTTTAATTTTAGTTTTCTTTATAATTATAATTGCTATGCAATAAGTAAGATCGGTTCATATTATGTTCTAAACTTTATTAATTAATTAATAGCTCATTATTAAACGTTGATTTTCGTTAAATATTTTCACTGATTTTGCATTTCTTTGACTACCAGCACAAATTGAAAGTGTTATACATGCATACATATATACATACATATTTATATTTCTCTGGCTTTGGAAAGGCTTATGTATATGTTTATTTAATTGCAACATAAACAAAAACTGTAGTAATTTGCTAAAATTCGTTAGTGAAGGAGCAAAGGTAGAAGGATGAGATTACCACCGCAGTCACACTCATTGAAACATTAAATTTTACCTGAAAAATATTTTCTTTAAAGATGCTAACAAAATAATTCCTAGCTCCTCTAGTAAATATTACCAAAGGTTGTTATTAAAAATTTTGACTAATATCGATTTCAAGAGTTAAAGAGCCCAACAAGAAATGAATAAAAGTAAAATTTTACAAATGACTTTTCTCATTTCCTGAACCCATAAAAATGTCGTAAAAACGGAAAGTCTCACAATTTGATGTCACTAGTAGTTTTCGGTTTAGGTGCTATTTTATCTCCTCTTCCCATAATATTTTGCATGGTCATAAAATTATGTTTATGTTTATTATGTAAATTTGACGTTGAGAATTTGAATTTTATTACAGATCATTTTAACTCATGAAACAAATATAAAAAGGCAATTTATAAAATACTTAACTTCTACAAAGATAACATTAACTATTTGATTCGAATTCATTCTACGGTCTGAGGAATTTAGGTCTCATTATAAAAAATCGTAAATTAATAATTTTTTCTTTTATACTCGTATTTTTTCCTTCAAATGCCAATTTTAAATGCTCCCTTTATAAAAGCTACAGTGCACCGGAGATTGAATGAGTCCAGCAGTGGAGCAAAGGTCTCGATAAAGCTAAAATTCAGTGAACCCAGGAGCTATTGAGGGCGAAGTTTAGGGGGTAGAAGCATAATTTATGTCGGCAATTAGTTGCCAGCTCAAAAATAAGACTTTACTCTGGTGCAGCGTATCGGGGCAGTTAGCAAAACATCGTGGCAGCATGTGGTTTTGATGGCCACTCAAATTCCAGGCGACCGACCACAGAAAATGGCCCTCAGATGAAGGAGGTCTAATTACATCAACCTAAAAGAAAGTTGGATTTTTTGACCGCCAACCCCCACCCCTTCAGGTGCGGATGAACGTTTAAGTTGTGTTGTGAGGAGTTTTTAAAGAAAAACAGAGAAAAGGGCTCGGTGGACGGCTGCAAACAAACTTTCCTCTGTATAAACATGTTTCTTCGCCCTGTTTGTGAGTTTGCCCCATACTTTTTCATTTTTTCTCACTAAAACATCATTCCCAATCTTCCCGTGTAGTCCCTGTAAACAGAGGAGAAGCCACATCCCGTATAATTAAAGTTTGGTTGACCCAGAACAGGATCATGCCGGTGTTTTGGCTTCAACAGCTGCTTTAAGGCGGCGTGTAGGCGCTTTAAATCAAACTTCTGAGAAATTGCCCTCCTCAAGCAGGACTCGTGTATATCGTTCCTCCTTCCCCGGACGTGACGTGTCTTCCCTTTACCCAAGAATAATATTTCATATTTCATATATGCTCTCAGTTTCCACCCTCTTTAGGGTCATAACCTAAATGAAGTCACTTGCCGGCATTGTTCTGTTCGTCTCGGCTGAGATAAAATCCTTGGGTATCCTTCGCCTCCTCACGATTTCGCATTGGGAGCCACGAAATTAAGTTGTGTTACACTCAATTACCCACCGGCAAGTTTTGAAACAACTTCAGAGTAAACTCCGCAGCGAGTACATAAGCCGCGAAAATACAGTTGCGGCTATGGCGCCAGAAAACTCCTTATAGGAATCACTACACCCGCATGCCTGGCAACTCTAGAGAAAACTCTGAGGCTCCCTGGCCACGGCGAACGGTTGCCAAAAGCCCACCTAAGCTGGGGCTAATTTTGTGATAATTCCTATGTGCTCCCCCTAATTAACGGCGAAATATTCACCGCGTCTTTTACCGCTACCCATCACGGAGCTAATTGCTAGCAATGGCGGGCTACGGCTACGGCACCGACCCCAACCTGGGTGAGGGCACTAAAACGGCTCACCAGCTAACCCCCGGTATGAGCTAATAGGGTTAAATGCGAAAATACGGTACTCTTGCGATGTGATACTATAGTACCGTATTTTAGAACTATGAACGAATAACTTAGAATTTCGGGTATATTTGAATTATTTCACTAAAATTAATTTATATATACCTACATATTTAATCTCGTTCCGAACTATAAAAGTATTTTTGTTTTTATAACTAAATGTTAATTCAAAAATATATATTTATATACAATATTTATAAATAAGTAAAATAAATAAAGCTACATATATTGCTAAATGGAAATTAATTAGGTTTATATCCCAAACGAACATCGCCAGTGATCGAATTTTTGTTATACACGTGTATCTTCTGAAATGGGTTCTTCACAATAGACACTAAAAAATTAATAAATAATAATCATTCTCTTATAATATTAATATTAAATACTTTAACAGTAAAGTTAAGATTTCAATTTATTAAATGAAATTATTTTAGATGCGGGGCGGGCATACACACACGAATGTTCTATAGTTTTTTATTTCGTCGTCCAACATTTTTAGGAAATAAATCTTTAGTACCTATTCTTACATTTTTTGCCTTTTATTTTATTTTCTGTTTTGAAATAATAAAATTGTGTTTTTTAAAATAGTTCCAATAAAATGAATATTATAATTATTATAAGTATAATAATTATTTGCTAATGCTTTTCCCCAATCGTATCCTCCACATATAAAAAATTATTTTCAGATTAACCTATATAAATTTCTTGTTTTTTTTCTTCTTTTTTTTATAAATTACACCGATTTTCGAAAATCTAAAACTTAACATGTGTCTATGCCAGACATATTTGCGTTGTAATTAGCAATCTCTATTGGCTTTTTATTCCAAATACCATATTTATTCTGTGTCCCGCTTGTCTTTCCACTTAGTAACAGACGTTGCCCCGTCTTCTCCATATATGTACATATATGTATGTTCTCCTCTTTTCAATTTTTTTTGCATTACGACTTTTAGATTCATTTTGCGATTGATACGTAAGGTTCCAGTGGTGTGAGTTTTCAAACTATGTAAGTAATCGATGGCTCAGCCCGATACTATTATAGTAGTTGCCCATAAATAACGAATGGCCCTTCGATAAATATGGTTCCATTAGTCTCATAACCACAGAATCCACTACAGATAAGGAAGACACCTCATTTGTTACTTTGCCTTTATATATTTCTAGATTGAGAGCATAGCCATCATGTGTACGAAGTTCATAGAATTGAATTCCGTACTTATTTTTCTTTGATTTTATAAACTGCCGAAAACTTAGTCTTCCTCTATGCAGCATCATACATTCATCTAACGATCAATTTTTTCCAGGTTTATATGCGGTTTGAAATGAACTATTTACAAGTTTCAGAAGCTCGGAAATCTTAGATAGTCTGTCATTATTTGGTACAGACTCACAATTCAAGCAACGCAATAGCTGTTCAAACCTGCGCCCTGTCATAGATGCCCCGAAAATTGGGTGATAATATAAGGGATTGTTAGACCAGTTTGAACGTATTGTAGGTGTCTTTATTTGAGACTGCAACAAACAAAGGCCAAAGAATACCTCCATTTCCTCAAAGCTTGTTTCTTTGAAACTCTGTATCCGGCAATTTCTCGTATGCGGAAAAGATACGGACAGCAATTTTTTCCCTTTAATGGGCGATTAAAATTAAGGGCGGGTAATTGATAACCTGTCTTAATTCTTAATTGACTTTGTATCACATCGTTAAATTTTTTATTTATATTTTATTAAAACTGTCTGCGGAAAGGTGCGAAATACATCAACATACCGGCTGCTTTGCAGTTTTATCACAATTCTCATGTTAGTAATAAATTTTATTTTTCTTACAAATTCATTGAAATTACGCAATTCCGAGGTTTTTCTCAATTACACGCTGTTACGGACGTGCATTGGATCTAATTAATTTGTGGATTATGCGCTAAGCGGTTTTACACATGAAATGCATTTGTTAAGATTAAGTAGGCGCCCTTTTTTTGAATTTGAAATTGATCATGAGCGAAACGGTTTTACACATGAAATGAATTTCTTAAAATTCAGTAGGCGTCCTTTTTTTGAATTCTACATTTTTTCAGCCATAGTAGGCAGTGAAGTCAATTTAAAACAAACGACAAAATTATTTTCACATTTTCAACAAGGACAGGAATTAGCCACGTTCGATTGGACCGAATAATATTAGGTAAAATTAAAATCTTTTATTAAAATTAAAAACTTTTATTCATATTAAAATATTTAGTAATGGATAAAATGGCTGGGAAACTGCGTAAGGAGATTGAGGAGGTTGCCAACGTAAGGTTAGAATATATTCGCACGTATGGGGTGCTGACAAGGCGGGGTTTAAAAAAGAATTCCTCGAATACCTTCAATCGCGTCGCAAGGAGGGAGAAGTGGGATTTTTCAGTGCTAGTGAACTTGGAGGTTCCAGTGCTAGTGAAGCTGGAGGTTCCGGTGTCAGTGAAGCTGGAGGTTCTTCCTCGGAAGGCTGCAAAGAAGGAAAGGATGGCTCACAACAGGGAGAAGGAAACACCACTTCATAAATTTGAAGAAATCTCATGTGTACTGTTCTAAAATAATATTGATTAATTTCTGAATAAATTAAAATCAATAATTTTTGATTAGTTTTAGTCTACTCATGGTGTTTCAAAATTTATGATGTACTTAATACTTTTTGAAATAAAAGTACGAAAAAACTCAATTTATATAAAATTTATAAAATAATCGGAATAGGAATTATAAAATGTAAAAAATAAATCTTATTATTATCTTTTAAAAAATACTTTAATTTTAATAATATTATTTAGGTATTAGAGATTATTTTATTATTTTAAAAGTAATTCGTAGATGTTCTCAAGTTTTTGAATTTTCCATTACTATTAATGAAATAAAGGTAAATTTTTGTATAAATACTTAGCAATACATACAATGGAAAAAGAGCAATGAAAATTTACTCTTGATCTCTTTCGAGGTTTTTAATATTTTTCGTCTAATAACGACTCTCAGAAAGCAATTTTCAAAAATTTGATTCTAGACGATATAGGAGTATAGTAAAATTAACTGATTTTTTCGGTCATAACAAAACAATGCTTTATACAAAGTTGGACTTTTAGAGATTTTCTTTATAAACTATTGTATAGATATGGATTGCTATATAAAATGCCAATTTTTTTTTAGGAGACGCTATAATTTAAAGTTAATTCTCCACTCCTTGAGACACATTTGTGAAATTTTATTCCCAATTTGGTTTTCGCGCTGTGCCTGAGCCCCCAGCCTACCCCAGGTTTCTGCTGCTATATATCGCATTTATCGAACGACACGCGTCTCAAAAGTTGCCTCTGGAGTTAATGCTGGCTCGATTACTTATAAATGATGAAAGCTCATTAAGGGCCGGGTGATACCTGGAAATGAACAGATGGAGCCGCACCGAGGAATTAGAACTTCCCGGCTTGATGGGCTCCCCCGGGACTGTTTCCATCTGTGCCGGGGCTTTGCCACGGCAACCGAGGCTACGATACGCGAAAATCCTTTCTTTGAGCAGCAGGTGGAAACAGCACGCGACGGCGAAAGAAATGGGCCCCCATCAGAGGAGTCCTCTCAAAATCAAAAATTCTTAATTGTTTCGCGAAGGAGCCTCCCAGCATCAAGTTAAAGGGCATGTGAAGTCTTCCCCCGCCCGCGGCCCGGCAATTACCTGGCGCACGGCCTTAAAATAAATAACACATGCTGCAGGGCTGCGGCTTCCTAAGCACAGGCAGTTTGCGTCATTTGGGGAGATTTATTGGATGGATAAGCGGATCAAGCGCCCTCAGCCGTGATAAGCCCGCTAGTGTGGCGTGCGAGGGTGCGCGGGATCGTGGCGGGCCCCCGCTCTTGCAGGGTGACCCATAAAGCAAAAGTCGAACTCATTTGCTCACGATTTCGGTTGTAAATGGCAAACTTATCACACGACCGCGACGCCTGCGGCTGAATCCCATTTAACCTTCGTTAAATTGTTGCTCTCCTCGGATGCCACCCTGTAGACACCCTGTAGCTTGCAAGGGTACTGCCTTACGCACAGAAAGTTCATATCGCACTCAGAAACCCCTGTGGTGCTCTTATACCTGTAGGTATCTGACAATATTTTAGCACCGCCGAGCAAAACACCTATAAATTTTCTCCAAAGGTGAATTGTTTATCTGCTTGGCAGCTATTTGAATGTTTGCAGACTCTTAGCAGTTTTACTTTAATAGAGTCAACAAAGCAAGCTATTTTCTATATTTGGTTAATTCCTTTAGGGTTAGAGGGATCAAAATATACGTTTTACTTTTGAAATTTTTATATATTTTTCATTCATGCTATTTGATTTTAAATTGGACTGGCTTGAAAGTGGATTTTCTGGATCTTTTCTACTTTTAAAATATTATTCATTTGAATTGTTCGTTGAGGTTGAGTATTTGTTGGTTGTATATGTAATCCTTACAATTATATATTTTTTTGAGAATTGATTTCATTTAAAAAACAGTTCGCTAATTATGCGTTATTGAAATTTCCCTTGTTCTACTGGCTACCCGATTATGATGGGGTCTTTTAGGTATGAATTCAGTTCTGTCAAATTAATGAACTCATAACTTTGTACGATATTTAAGTACCTACATGAATTTGTCAGCCCAAATTAAACTTTATTTCATCATCAATAAATTCAGTAGTCTATAGGATTGTATTTTGTAAACTTCATGAAATGAATAAGTAAACAAACATTTTTAGAAATTATAATATTTCCTATATTCTAATATCTACCTATGCAATACTACATTACTACTAATTTAAACATGATAATCACCAGCTAATTTTGCAACAACTTTTATTCTTTATTGCTGCCACGTAGAACTGTAGCGAGTACTGTATCCAAATATTTGCGCAAGTTGAATTTTCAATACTTAAAATTCTTCTTTTAGTATACATATTATTATTGAAAATTTCTTTAATGAAAATTTCTTTAAAGTGTAATAAACAACATTATTCCATTATATGAGCTTTGGCTTTATGGAAGTTTGAAGGCTACTTACTACTTTGTTATTCAAAACAAGGTGCTTTTATTAGAAAAGTCTACATATCGTCGCTGCGCGTGCAAAAGTAGCTATGTGTTTTTTACACACTTTACAGGAGACGCAAAAAACTGATCTTCTCGAAAAATGAGTATTTAAATAATTTATTCTTACTTTGATACATATAACAAATTTACGTAGTTTTAGATTACTTTTGGATAGATAACATTATAAATAATGCCAAATTAAACATAATAAGCAAATTTGACACATATAGTTATTTATTTGAGTCGTAAATACAAGCTATGTGCATTTAGAGCACGTAACTACTTTATAATTCTATGGAAACTAAAACGTTCCGTAACTCTGTAAATATTGCGTCTATCGCTTAGCTGTTTTTACAGTATGTGTGTATTGAAACAAGGATTCAAATTTCATAAAAAACCGAAAATGACTAAATAACACATAGCTATTTTTGCACGCGCAGCGACGATATGCTAGAATTTTTATTAAAGCATCTGATTATTTTATTAAGATAAGATTGGATTTTAATTTCTGTTCTATTCCTATAAAGAGTATTAAAGAGTAAAAATATGTAGGACTTTAATTGTTGGGCCTTATAAAAAGCAGAAATTTCATGAGACCGAATGAGCCGTAGGAAGTCGTATTTCTTAACTAAGTGTCACCCAGATCCACCCTTTTATACATAAACAATTTTGTTCTGTAAAAAACGTGTCCGGGGACGACACTCAAGTCGTCCAGTAAATTTGTGTAAAGCCTAGAAAATAAATAAAGAAGAAGAAAAAAAGTGAAAAAGACGGTGAAATTTATGACGGCTATGACTACCACGTATTTGCGTAATTAATCACAGACCTTACCACCTACTTTTGGGGTAGCAATAAATTTTTTTGTGAATTCCTTTAGTCACACCATCCACACCGAGGTCCCGGTTTTCTTCTGGTTGGTGTTGGCCTTCTTCCCGGTGAACCCTTTTCTGGGCCACTTTCTTTCCGGCTTGACTTGGGCTTCGTCCATGAAAAATGAATGCGAGGAACATTATGTGTCCTCGAGGCATATTTAGCGAGGCATAGACAGTAAATGGATTTTCGTCTACCTGTTGGTGAAACTCATTGACTTAATGCAACTTACGCCAATGATAAATGTTTCAGCTTCTTTCCAACAATTTTGCGAACATCTAGGGCAAGTGAGCCATTTCTTTTCGAAATATTCTTAGTCTTCTTTTATTTATAAGATGGGAAAAGTAAAAATATTGCCCGGCTTCTAAAACATTTGTAATTTGGAAAGAAAAACTGGCCCAAATTTTGGTATCTACTGAAATTTTTATGGTTCGACTATAAATGCGTATAGCGAAACAATTTCTTTAATTTAGGTAATATTTTAACTATAAATAGCAATAGTTTTGATCTTAATAAACGAGAACGAAATTCCAATTCGGTAGGTATCTATTAAAATGTATTTATTTAATTTAACTTAAATTCGCAAATTATCCCTAAAGTACGTCACAGTGACACGTTTCTTAAAAATCATTTTCATTTGAAAGATTGATCAACCGCTGATCGTATCAAATTAAGCAAAATGTCGAGTATTTTTCCAGTAGAACATTTCATTTCATTTTTCATTCATATTTTCCATGTCCAGAATTTCAAAATAAAACTTATAAAGAAAAACTCTGACCCACAACATCCTCCCTGGATTTCGAAGAGTTATGAAATCTCCTAAATATGCAAAATCCGTAACGATTCAAAACTAAATAACATAAAAAAAAATATCAGGTAACATGTTAAACCCCTCAGTTCTCGCAAATCAGAACTGAGTGCTGAGAAAAAAAAAATATGAAGGAAAAATTCATCAAATAATTCTAACAAAGTCTTTTGCAATGCAAATTAGCAAATAGAAAAGGTAAAACGCAGAAAAGTTTGTCATGTGAAATTTTGCCGAACATAATTCAATTGCAGAAGCTGTGGTCCGTCCGGTGCTTGTTTGATGCTCCCCCGCGCTTCCCACATCATCCGCTGGACCATTTTAATGCAGAACACATTGCGAGCATCACGAGGAAATGCGCTGCACTCAACATTTTGTTTCGTGTATTTCTTCTATTTCGCCCTTTTTTCTTTTTATTTTTTTTTGAGAATTATTCTTTTGTCGGAAATATTCTCGAACTGGACAAGATATTTTCAGTTTAAAAACGTGTGGGTGTGTTTGGCACATGCTCTTCCTGAAAATTTTACATTCGCTTTAGGGAAATTTTTGTTACCCGGCGACAAAATTGCACCCGGTGGTGCAAGCACAGCTTTCCACTTAGTCGCTCTGAATATTTTCAGGACTGTTAACAAAAAATTCTCGCTATTTTTGTGTTTGAAAATTTCGTATGACCATCCAAGCAATAGCTCTTTGAAATATTTTCTCCTGGAGCAAACAATTTCTTGCTTCAGTGGCAGAGTTTTTCGCTTTTCATCTCAACTAAATCATTCGAATACGCGAAGATTTGTCACTTCGATGCATATTTCTATCTATCTCTATCATGTCGTAACAAAAGTTGTAACAACAATGCTTAAAACCCTTGCATTGTGGTTATAAATATTTTAAAAAGAACGTTATTTATCTCATGGAAACTTTTCTTTTGGAATGAGAATCTATCTCTACATATGTTTGCATTGTTTGCTTATCACTTAAGCTAAAGTTATTCGATATTTTACTTCTGTTTATTTACATATATGTAAATTGTTAAAAGAAATTTTTTCGCTCTATGATTTCAAATCTGTTTCTAAAATACACATTGATTTCCATAAAAATAATGAAATATAAAGAGTAGACCTTTAAGGTATTCTGATTTTAAATATACCCAACACTTGGTACTTTTTTTGTTTTTTAACTGATATTGACGAACACTGATAGTACTTGATCCAAAAAAATTTCTAATTTCTAATTTCTAATAAATAAATAAATAAGTTCAGGGTAAGCTTAAGTGGTGGCAGCGCCACGGGAACAGAAGGAATGAAAAAAAATAAAAAGGATCATTATTAGATTGGCTATGTAAGTGAAGTGAAATGACCTGTTTGAGATCCTGACAAAAATAAAAAAAAACTTAGAATAGAACACCTTTTCTATTACACTATGATCATATGTAGCAGTAAGAAACTAACACGCAAATGTGCGAATTTAAACATTGTAAAATAAAGAAATATACTTAAAATCTCAGTAATTTAAACGCGCAAGTAAGATTAAGATGAATTCCTTGCTGGAATGAGTTTAAAAAGTGAAAGTATAGATGAAGTTTTAGAACTTTATTAAGCGTAGAAGACAAATTTCCTGTGCTGTCAGTCTAAGCTTCGTAGTCCTTGACATTTTCACACCTTTCAAGAATTTTTTTTATTCCGTCCTCCGAATCTCCAAGGGCATAAAATTTGAGGGTGAAACCGTCAAAGGAAATTTTCCGTAAGAAAAACTCGATTATTCCCTTGCTCTTATGAATTTTTCTGAATTTTTCATATTCTCATGAAAAAGAAAAAAATAAAGCTTAAGACGTCCTCCTAACCGCGAAAAAATACTATAAGCTCAAACTTTTCATTTTTCCCTATGAGTTTGGCCCCTTTAATTAAACTGTCGTCAGGCGAGCACAAAAATTTTCTCCGGAAATTTACGGCTTTTGGACTGAACTTTTTTTTTTTTTTTTTATAAAATAAAATTCTCTTAACCTCTGGAAACGACTAAAAGAGGAAATTTCTTTAAAAAGTGCACCCGTCGGGTTATCCGCTTGCGAAAACTAAGCCATTCCGCACAAAAGCGACGTCGTCGTCGCAATGAGCGCTACAAAGGCCTTATTTGTTAGGCTGTCCTCTATTTCGGCTAGAATCGCCGAAAACGTCCGGCGGAAAGTGCAATTTATTTATTTTTTTTTCGTTTTTTCCCTGAAGGTCCTTCAGGGACCATTACACCCTTTAAGGGCACGCCGTTTTTCTCCATTACCGTCGAATTTACCTCAACTGCGAGGGCGCTCTAATCGCCGCCTTTTCCCACTCCTTTGGGGAAAAATTCAAGAAATCTTTTCCATTAAATTTTTACTGCCCCAGCTGCACATTTCTTTAATTGCAGAGCCCGCCGTCGCCGCCGACGGCCCCGCATTCCCCTCCTCGTGTGGGGGCGACCACCCGTGTGACTGCACTTATCGCAGTTTTCCGCGTTTTCCCCACCATTACTTATTTTGGGGCCCGCTCAACTGGAATATTTTCCCTTGCTAAAGGTTGTCACGAAATGGGAAAAAAAAGGCATTTTTTTTTCCCGGGGAAGTCCACGTTTTATCAACATTTAACTGCCTGTGATGTTAACATGGGCTGCTGCGTCTCTACGGGAGCTGGAAACTCCCCGAAAGGGGGCTGAATGGGGCTCCATTGGCCAAATACTAGGGAGATGTTAACAACCCCCCTCCCCGGCCATGGGGCCGATACTCAGGGCTCGAAACGGGCGGGTTATTGCATTTCATTTCCGATTCGAAGTCTGGTAATCGACCTCTATTTCGCGGATAAGCGACGAAATCATCATAAAAATGCAGAGGACATTTCTCCAATAATAAATGCATTATTGAATAAAAATGCAGCTGGGATAGTAATGGGCATCCTCTTCCACGGAAGAAGTTGATCTAACTTCTTGAAAACCCACCCAATCGGCCGGGCAGGGGGTTGAATGAAATTTTAATTAGACCAGAGAACGACATCACGACGCTGGCTGGACGTGATCTGGAGCTATATTAAAATCAGCCCCAACTCCCTTCCCCACTCCAATTGTGCTCAAATTATTGACTTTTAAGATTCTTAAAAAAACAAAAAAAAATTATTAAATGGGTCAACAACTTGGAAAACTTTCAAAGAATTGAAACATTTTGTTGTTATAAGGAAGCCTGTAAAATCAGATATTATAGATTAAAGCAATCAAAAAACAATTTTATACCAGAAAATTAATAACACTGTGAACGAGGTTCTCAAGCACTTATTGAGAAAAAGTTTTCAACTGGAATATTGTTCCTTTTGATAGCAATTAATAAAGTTGTAGGACATTTCTTATGTCTTTGAACACTGTTGAGCAGTTTCTTTAATTGCAAATTAAATTTTGAAAAAACAACACTCAATAATTCATGTGAAAATTGATTAAATTTAATTGATCAACATTATTTTATGTTTATACTTTTTAACCCCCGACGCGAAACGAAACGAATGGACCGATTTTGATGGGGTTTCTTTTGTTTGAAAGCTGACGTGATCGAGATGGTTCTTAGCTACAATTTATGAAGATCTGTTCAGGCGTTTCAAGGTCATCAGCTCATTTCCTACTTGAAATTAGTTAATTTGCAAGGGATTGCCATGCAAATTAGAATTTGGGGGTTTTCGGAGGTGGTAATTATGAATCTAAGCTCGAAATTTGGAAATTCAAGATGGTGAATCCAATATGGCGTCCTAAAATTTTCGAACTTCAACGAATTTAAGTGAAATTTAGTACTATGGGTATTTTGATACCACTAATTTCGAATCTACTATTAAAATTTGCAAATTCAAAATGGCAGACCCAATATGGCGATAAAACTTTTTACGAAAGTCGAGCATTTCAACTTTCAAGGATCTTTAATTAAGTAGTACCTACTTACAATATACCGGGTGAAACCGGGTAACCCAGCTAGTTTGAAATATAAACAAATACTCTTTCAAAGAACCTATAAAATATTTTGTAAGTTCACCTGGTCCGAATTTTCCATTACGATGTTAAGGGTGAAGGACCCATTTTAGTAAGAAGTCTCCAAACAAACTTTGATCATCAGTCTAGGTAGAATCGATTGGCCTATCACCTTTTAGGTCGTATTGTCATTAAATACAGCCTAAAATTATCACTAAACTATTACAAATAAATCAAAAATAGTTGTAACTCGATATTAAAAACTACTTAATTTTGTATGAAGCATTTTTACTTCCGGATTAAATAAATAATCCATTTAAAAATGCTGATAAAATAGATGTTATTTTGAAAAGTTTTCCTTCGATAGTTTGACTTTATTTGAGTGAGTTTTAAAAAATGTTTTTTAACATTAATGTAATATAATCAACTTTTTAGGATCAAATAGTTGATAATAAATAGAGAACATTTTAAGTATTTTGCTTTTGGGTTAAGATCGCCAGAAATAAGTGCTTTATAAAATAGAAATTAAAACAATTATCGCCTACTATCCGTATTTAGAAAATGTGTATCATTAATTAATTGTCGACCCAAATTTTTTAGCTTGATGTCCTTAAAACCCACTTAACAAACGTTTAAAGCACCCTCGATTTCAGTGCGTAGGCGCCGAGACCGTCGACAGAATCCGAAGAAACCTCTTGGAATTTCACGGGAACGCCGCGCCGTCAAGACGATTTCTGCTCGAAGAAGTAGAAAATGCTCCTCACGGAAGCCCTGTCAACAGGACTAAAAAATAAAAACGGATTGGCGTCGGGCGTTGGACATGGTCTCGGTGTCGTTGCCAACAGCCACTCTAATCATGGTGCTGACGAGGCGGCGTCAGCATTCAACCGACAACACCAAGAAACCATTCCTCACGTAGACCTCCTGAACCGGCCCCATTCAGGGTCGGCACAGAGGTCTCCTGGTATTCACTTTTTATTACGTCGGCATATTGCGTCCTGCACAAGGATTCCATTTTATTTATTTTATACCCACTGCGAGCCCTAAAGGTCGGATCCTTGCGGCCCTCAGCACCCTTCGAGCGCCATGAGAAATTCATGAGCTCTTGAAATTGAAGAAATTTACAAAGTTCGAGCAATTCTTGCTGTTTTTCGTTCGTATTTTTTTTTTTTTTCTTTATTTTTTTCTACTTTGGCTAGCCCTCAATGGGCCCCGAGCTTCGGAAGAGGGAAGCTCCGGAGAAGACTAATTCAGAATTTAAAGGATGCTGAAGCGAACAAAGTGGCATCCAACTGCTCAGGTTGCACTGTAAATTGACAGTTTACCTTTGGTTTAATACCCTTGTATCTGGTCGAGATAGTGGCTCAGAAGGAGCCCGCCCGGATCCAGAACGAGTTCCAGACTATTTTTTGAGCAGGGTATGGACGAAAGTGGTGGACTGAGATGGACTCCTCTTGTCTCGACTGCTTTATTAAACGCCCTCCCGCAAAGTTCGTTACCGGACCTTCACCCTTCGAATTGCTCGTTGTTCTGTGCTGTCATTTATCTGAGAGCGAATTTGTTGAATTTGCTGGAAAAATTCAGGAAAAATATATTATTCCATGACTTTTCTGCCAAGTGCACTCAGAAAAGCAAATCTCCTATATATAAGAGCAAAATGCTGTTATCACTTGTCGTTTTAGTAATAGAGATTTCAATCTAAATGATATGTTAAGCGATCAAGTTGTTTTATTACTAAAAGAGGAGCATTGTCAATAGTCAAACTCGAACTCAAAAAGCATTTAAAATGTAAATGTTTGCAATAAATTCTCTAAAAGGCGAGAGGTTTATTTTCATATAATGCTCTAAATTTGATTTTAAATTCAATCTAATTTATTTAATTTGCATATTTCAACAATAACAAGTGCTTTTAAGTATGCTTACTATCCCTAAATAATTGCAACTGTTTTTAAACAATATATATGTAAGCTATAATAGTTATGAATTAGCTGAGCTCCAATGTTGTGTATATTTTAATTATAGATGTGACTATAGATAGATTTGACATACATAGTTGCGATATTATTATGATTTTCAAGCACTTGCTTATAAAGAATAAATAATTCAAACTGCAAAGTATGTACAGTTGTGCGCAAAAGTTTAAGACCACCTCAATTTTTGGAGGATTTTCTATTTTAGAATTTCGATTTTAAAATATCACAAATTTTTTTTAGAAAAAAATTTATATGTGCTTTCTTGTTCATGATGCTTTAAAACAACAACAAGAAAATTAAAATTTGTTAATTGAATTTATAATACAGTATACGGTAAAAGTTTTTAGGACCACTTCAATTCTTCGGGAACTTTCAATTTTCCGAATCATTCCTTTTTTTAAGTTGAACAGAAACGGACTAATCAATGGAAAGGAAAGGAATTGAAGTTCAAATTTAAGTATGCATTGATTTCCTTCTTCTGTCCAACTTAGAAAAAGTAATGATTCAGAAGAATAAAAGTTTCCGAAGAATTGGAATGGTCCTACAATACAGTACACTGTAGGTACTGTATTATAAATTCAATTAACAAATTTTAATTTTCTTGTTGTTTTAAAGCATAATGAACACGAAGGCACTTGCGATATTTTAAAATCGACTTTCTTAAAGTGAAAATGCTCCAAAAAAATAGAGGTGGTCTTAAACTTTTGCGCACAACTCTAGATAAATTCCTGGACAAACCGCGCAACCCGAAACCGTGTAAAATAAAACTCATAATTCATACAAAACAGAAGGATATATTCAATTAAATTTTAAAGCGTGTAAATCGATCTAAAGAAGATAAAGATGATATTTTTTATACCTATGTAAAATGCCAAATTTTTAGCGGCTGTTTAATGGTAATGCGCTTATTTTCAATTTATCTCAAAAAAATTAAAAAGATATCCATTAAATGAAATTAAAGTTGGCCCAATGAAAAATTAAAATTAAAATAAATTACAATACTCAAGCCATATTCATTTTGAAAAAAATTTATTTTTCTCGATAAATTATTAGTGATTATGTAATGTTTACATAAAATGTACAATATATGTATATGTAAAATGTTACCGATCGGTCGACCTTCAACGGATCGAGCTTTTTTATTTTTATAATTAGTATAAATCCAACAGTATATCAAAACAAAAACCAACAAAAATATTTTTTGCTTCAATTTGCAAACCGTGTTAAAGCAAAATCGCGTACCGTGCTAATCGAATTTTTTTCTGAAATTAGAAATAGGTATCAAGCTGAATTAAAATCTTAAGTGATATTCTAAAAGTGATTTTTGAACATCATTTTATGTTATTGAGTTAATATTACGCAATATTTTTTTATGTATACATATACATATGTATATAGTTATTAGTAAATGAAAACAGAATAAGGAAGGATATGATTTTGGATTTTTTATCTTATGTCTTAGTTCAATTTGTGATGTTTTGTTACGTTAAGTTTGGTAATTAAATATCAGAAGATTTTGCTAAGAATAAGAGCGTCTTCAATTTCTGGCTTGAGTAAGGGTGTTAAGGATAGGGGTGAGAAAGTAGAAAATTGGGACTTTCCCATGCATTAATAGATTGTGTAATCCTATAAATGGAGATAGGAGCGATATCAAAGCGCTGCCGGAGGCAGTTTTGGCCCAACACAAACTCAGCAGTAGCAGGAGCTTAATTGGGTACAGCATCTGCTGCTAATTTGCGTTTTAAATGGATCCAACGGCTCCGCAAGAAAAGTCGATCCTTAATCAAATCGAAAGCCCACCAAAAACCCGTACGTGAACATGCTCTCAGCCCTCCTCAGCGTGGTCCCTTTCAAAATTTTGCGCACTCCGCACCCGTTTTCCATTCGAAGGTTTCAGACTGAAGGGACTTAAGCAGCAAAGATCGGGACTCCTTCCCCGCTTCGCTCTATCCCGATTTTCGTCCAGCGCCGTCTGCCGGATTTTAGGCCCAAAATCCGGAACTTTATCAGGTTCCCTGCATCTGGGACGCGATGACGACGACGGCACGGGGCAACGGGGAACCGAATTTCCATAATGACGGGAAAAAATTTATCAAACAATGTGAAAACGCTTGGCGGCCCCTGATTTTGTAGCGAGCGCGCGGGCGGGATATTATCATAAATTTTTCTGCAGATGCATTATCAGTTTTATTGCCGCCCGCGTTCTCTCCACCCCCGCGGAACTTTTCCGCTTTATTTGATTTTCGTGCCGCGCATAATGTCGCGATTTTGCTGCCCGAAACGCTGTTGATTCCTTGTTCACACATTTTCCCAAAAATATTTTTTGTTTGCCAAATTAAAAGTGAGCCCGCGATCGCAGAGGCCGCGGTATGCAGCGCGATATGAGCCGTATATAAAATCCGATTTTTGGGCCAGGGGATGGCAGCGGATCGCCTGGGAAATTATGATTTATTTTGTATAAATTCTGCGGCAGTCGGAAAATCTCCGCAACCAGTTCGAAAAATTATTAACTGCTGGCGAAGGCTTTTGGAGTGGGGCCCCCGGCGACGGTGGCTAAGGGGTGAGCCACAGCCACGACAAACTGCCCGCCGGTCAAGTGCATTTCGGAAACTTCAATGGGGCAAACATTCCTGGCCACAAAAGCACTTATTGCAAAAATTTCTCGTAAAAATCATGATAAAGGGCAATAAAATGCTGTCCTCGATGGATTTTCGGGCCTGCTGGACCTGCTTGACCCATTCACCAGGCATCTGCAGTTGCCTGGCCGCCTGCTTGATGTCGGTCGTTCGAATTTTTTTTAGTCCACTTTTCAGAAGTGGGGTTCCGGCTGGGGGTTCTGCTCCCTCAAGTAAGTTTGCCGGCTCGAATCGGTTCCGGTTGCGCTCCTTTGGACAGGGCCAAATAAAAGACGCATGAGGCAATAATATTGCAGGTATCCCACTGAAACATTGAAGCATAGTTCGATTTCAGGAAAGGTTTTCATTTTATGGTTTTTGGAACAGTTTCTATATAATGGCAAAATTTCTGCAGGAGCGTCCTCTCCTCGAAAAGCGAATGAGTGGTCGGTGATTTGAAACAATGAAAGGGAGGAGGTTTTAATTTCGAGTTCAGAAATATCTGAAGTAGGTACTCTTTTTGGCAATTGAAATGCTTATTGTAAAATACATAAATGTTCTGTTTTGTAATGTTGCAGTCAGAAGTTATCCACTCAAACTCACTATATTTCTTGTTAAAATGTTGTCCCAATTTTATTCAAGTAGGTATAGTAACTATACATACATACATATATACGTTTTTATTTTCATGTACGAAATAACATCAGTAAAGTTAGCTTTAGGATATTTATTTTAAATATTTACCATAGTATAATAATGGCATAAAGTTCCACATAACTTTCAAACAACATAAGTTTGAATAGCTCATTTCACGAAAAATCTGATATGTATATTTCCACTGAAACATTTACAAAGTAAAGACTTTAAAACATGTACACATTTTGTAGGCGCTAGTAATATCATACAATTATATATGTACATATATAATAGGGTAAGTAATTTTATGAAAATTAAGAAAATTGAGGGCTTTTAGGGTCACTACATAAATTCAAAATAATGTTGAAAAAAGAGAACAAATATATCTTAAAGTTTTGCTTGCAAAAGCATCTTTCGGGAACCCATCGCATGAGATGTTTATTATAGGTATGTAGAAAACTATTTAAATAAATTCCACCACTAAACTTCAGTAAAAAAAATATAAATGACGTTAATTTTGGACTTTCGTATTTTGATCATTTTTAAAGTTTTAAAAATAAAACTAAATTGTATGATTCCTATTGTATTATTGGAATAAATATATAAATAAAAATTAACAAAAAAGTAATAGTAATGAAATGTGTAAAGTGCTTAAAACGTGGAACAAATGAATGCCTAAATCCTTGTTAAGGTATATGTATAAAATTCCACTTCTCCATAGATCTTACTGCGCATATCAGGGAACTGTTTTTTACGAACTCGCCTTAGCTACTATTTTGATTCACTATCAATTATATCAAGTAATCGATTAACGAAAAAAATTTAAATTAATAGAATATTTCGACAAGTGTTAAAGCTTTTAAGATTTCAATATAATAGTTAAAGGTTCAAACTCTTATTTGAGCCACATGGCAAACTATTTCAACAAATGCATTATTTCGTAACGAAGTTTTAATAATGTCCAAAAAACGATATTTTTTCACTTTAAATCTATATTTTCCGAAACCGTAACATGATGGGACAGTTTCATTTGTGAGGTCGTAATCTACTAAAAAAATTCTCTAAAAATTGGTGTTGACCAGTGTATCTAATGATATGTAATGTATTCATTTTAATTGAAAATAATCCAAATGTAATAAAAATTGCAACAGAAAATAAAAATAAACATTTTAAAGTCTAGAAAAACATACTATGTAAGGTCATATGCCAAATGATTTTCCAAAAGCATGTCAACATAATTTCAATCATCCAAATTTTGAAATTCGGAGTAGTTATTCGGATATTGCCAATTTTAAAACTTTTAATCCAAATGCATAGGTAAGTAAAGGGAGTTCATAGTCACTCTTTTGGGTTTAGAAAGAAATAATTTATGTACTAATTATGTCAGGAGCATATTTCAATAGAAGCAAGGGTATATAGTGCTAATTTTATTACATATTTGAAAAGTCCAATTTATTATGTATATGTATGTAAGTAAAAAAGATATTTTTTCATCAAAGACTTCTTTTCTTGCAGAGTACAAACAAGGGCCAAGCTAAATTGTTTTAGAAATGCTATCGCAAACAGAGTTAATGAGTAGCAATTACCATTCCCTTAAAAGTCAAAGCCGCTGGAATGTCCTTCAGCCACCCACACAATTAGCAGAGAAGACTTACGCCCCCGCTTTACTAACTTTAGGTGCTGTTAACTTCCTTTCGCTCTGTTTGAGCAAACTTCTTAAAATCCCCTTGCATCCTAATAATTCTGTGGAAATTTCATTTGTTTGGGTGAAAGGGAGGCGCTGAAAAATCCCCGAGATTCCAATTAAAAAACAATAGAGCCGCTCCAAGATGGGGGTGGAGGTGGAAGTGGAGGTTGGTATGGCCTCGACATTGCAACACAGACAACTGTGCTAATTAGGGTACTTATCCGGCACGGGAACTGGAATCCAATAGAATTCCGAAAGAGCCCTTCTAGCCCTATGTTTTGTGCCCGTAACGATGTTTTACATTTTCTTTTTGGAGCGATCTTAAGACCCAAGTCGGCTAAAGGAGCACTGTGTACCTTTGTAGCGTGCCTCGTCCTTTGTCAGGGGACAATTGGCGCCCTCGTCCGGGCAAGTTAAATATCGCCAAAGGTTGTTTTGGCTTATATCCCGAAATCAACTCGAGCCTCTTAAGGGGGAGGGAAGAAGGGGCTATTATCTTTCGCTTTTACAATTACTGAAACCTGGAATGGTTCATTATTAAGCAAAGCATCGAGTAAATTCAATTTGTCTTATTTATTTGCTGTATACCGGTCTCGGGACTGATTTAAAGGGTCGCGTTCCGGCCGTTCATTAATTACTAAGAATTTTGTAATTATCCTGTTTCGGGTTAATGACTCCGCCCTTTCCTGTTTCCCTCCCGTCTGAAAAATGTAATTATGCTGTCCGTGCAGCACCAGATAAAATTCCCGGGTGAAAATTAATTCAGAGACGTACCATACCCGCCTCTGATTAAATGTCCAACCGTGAAAAACTGACGAACCCATTTCTGGACACAAAACCTTCAGATGGACAAGGATCCACCGGTTGTGTACAAATATTTGCTCCTGTTCAACGATGAGCCCCTGGTTCCTGGTGCGGGGGCGGGAACGCAGGCATTGTGCTGACAAATGTGCCCAAGCGTTAGGCTTAAGGTGGCTCCAATTCTGATAGATGTCCATAAATCCTCGAAAGCCCTCTTAATCTATCAATCATGCATCAATCCGGCAATTACTGGCACCAGTTCATTAACAGAACTGGGATGTGACCCAGTTTCTTCGTGGACCCAGGTTCCGGGACCCGACACCTTCTGCTAGATTGACATCGGTCTATTTGTTTTCGTCACCGCCGGCGGTAACTTTCGAGAAAAAAAACCCATTCAGTGGCTCATTTATCTTAACGCGGCATCTTCCGAACCATCTCTAAATAGCTGTGGGCGGAGGTAGAGTGAATAATCCTCGATTTCTATTGACAGACTTTTCTTCTAGCACCTCCTTTGTTCCAATGAATTGTTATTTGAACTCGAACACGTCCTAGAGCAAAATAAGCACTAGAAACAATTAACGTGGTAAACGATTCTTAATTACCATTTTAAAGAAGGTGTTCTAATCCTAATCTCGTAGAAGTAGACAAATAAAGATAAACAGAGTTGCAGCATGGTTCATTCCACGCAAAAACGTAAATGGCCATAGATATTTAATTTACTATTATCTCTATTTTCAAAATAAAATTTAGTTAAAGGTCTTTACTTTTCTATAGGCCACAAAACGACGTATGAATTTTTTCGTCCATGAAAATCATTAGGTAGGTACCTACTTCATAAAATTTCTTAGGCCCGTATTCACCAACAATGATAATTTTTGACTCGGGATTTTTCTTATTATTAGTGTCGTCCATTTCTGCACTGTCAACAAATAAACTTCATTTTCATAAGTGAGGTTATTTATTATTGCAAGATTTTTCTACTACAGCACTCGTGTGGTCGTTAATATATCCAATAGTAATATATCGGGGTAGGTGAATAAGAAATGTGTAGACAATTTTTGTTTCGATGAACACACAATTTTTGGGCATTTGGACGACTGAAGAATATTGCCAAATTTTCCAAGCAAAATATTTAAAGATATTTTATCTGTGAAGTAATACAATGTAATTATTAGATTTTGTTTTATCTTTCTTTGAGACGATAAATATTGTAGTACCTACCTACATACATGAAACAAAATATAAAAATTTTATCCTTAAAAGACGGCAAAATGCTAATTACATATAACTTATGTATAGTTAAGAGAAAAATAACTACAAAACACGAAAAGGATAACGTTTTTTTCCCAAATTTCATTATAAAAAGCCATAGGTATATAAAGAAAATTGCTGTATAAAAAATCACTATCTAAGAAAAGTTAATAAAAGCAGTTTGTTGGAAATATTCCGTTCTGCCCCATGTCGAGCAAAAAGTAAAAACCTTCGTTGATTCAATTAGTTAAAAAATCAATTTTATTGCAAATTGAATTAGTTAAAGACAGTGTTCATCTATCTAGTATTGTAGTAAAATTCTTGAAATTTTAAATATTATATTATATTTGAAGCGAAAACAAATTAAAATGTTATGAATTGCTACAAAATATCTCTTCTTTTTAAATATGGTTTCTAAACAAATAAAATATACGATTTTCATAAAGAATTTTATTTACTTTAAAAGATATTAAACCTACTAAATCAAAATCTTGTACTTACATATGTCTAATTAATGTATGTATGTAGAAACCTTTGATCAATTAAGAAATTTCCAATATCCTATTTGTGAAATTTTCTTAAAAATATCGCGAAATAAAAGTTTATTTTCATGTTATTTAACGTTTGTTACCTCAATTTAAATTTTGCCATGATTACAATCAAAATTTTCATTACCGCTCCCTGAATATGTGCTCCTTAGAAGTAAATCACCGGTAGCGCGGCAATTATTCAGGCATCCACCTCCGGTTTAATCGAAAATTAATTCATCTCATCCTCCCTCCGAATGGAGAGGAAATCGGTTGGATGCCGATGGGCTTAAAAACGCTCAGTAAAATTAAAATCGATTCGAAACGTGAAAACTTGTGACTATTTTGCTGAGCTGGCTAAAACGGTCCAGTGACTATGAGGTTCTAGCCCTTGCTGGAGGCTGAGCTGGACCAAGGGATGAGTTTGCTCATTGATTTAGTTTAGTGTGCTATGACCTGGTCACCGGGTGGCTTACAGGAGACAGGTACATCGGTATTAGATATATAGATAGATAGATAGGTAGGTAGATAAATAGATAGACAGTAGTTGCCATTTCCAGCCCTTGCGCTCTTAGGCCGATGCACTGCGTTTCGAATGTCGAAACTTTCAAATTGCCAGATGAGCGGAAAATCCGGTACCTATATTCAATCACGCTCATTTCACTGAGCTCAGGATATTTGATTCAGGCGGCAAGGGGAGGAGACTGTGAGTTGGCCAACGGATTGACATAAAAAATTTAAAGGGCAATCAGCTCACCGGAGATAGCTGAGTATTTTCTGACCGCTTTCAGAACATGCCCTCCAAGCCCCCGGGCAGAATTTGAATGAAATCGACGTTAATCGAGTCAGGTTGGTTACTACTCGTACTTTGCTCATAACGTGATGTCTGCAATTAGTTTAACCTGCCTCTACGTAGATTCTAAATTCTAAATCAGGTGGGACAGTGGAACAGATGCCCGTTTACCTCGACCGCGGTTTTTCCGTCAACACATCGCACGTTTTACGTGCTCAAATCACACCGCTTAATTAAGCAAACACCTTCGTTGCGGCTTGAGTCATTCGTCAAGTCGCGGAAGTGCGAGATTAATCTGCCGTTGGCAGCGCGATGACACTATCAAAAATCAGTGCGATAAGACTGCCATTAAGAGCCGGAGTTCATCAGTCCTTTGGCACGTACGCGGTGCTCACTACACGCTTCTTAGAGCACGTCTTATGCGCGGTTTCGGCGGTTACTTTAAAGATTCCCGCCTTTTGCCTTGTGAATGAATGCAATTCGAGATCAAGGTCAGCCTGGTTGACCGGCATTTATCGAGTTTTCAGCCTTTTGCAAAAAAGTACTATAATAGTTCGCGCCGAGCAGTCATAAAGAGTGTGTGCAAATTTTAGCGGCGTATAGTGCGTCGTTTACTTGGTGAAAAAAAAAAATATATTGCACTGCCGCTGCTGATGTAGCAAGTTTTCTTTAGATTAGTGTTACAGTACCCACAGAAAAACGACAGTGCAATGCTTTGGATTGTTAGCGCCGCATTTTTGCTAATTCACCCGGGATGGGCGTTTGTTATTGAAAGGTATAAATTTTTTTAGTCAATATTTTTTCGACGAAAGATTTTTAGAATTGCTGCGCTAAAAAGAATTATATGCCCAGACACTATTTGAGTGAGTTAAAAACAAATTATTTTCTCAATAAAAATATGCGTCTTGTCTGTGCAACCAACGCTCTTTTTACGGAACCAAGGTTTAAGGTCAGATTTACATAACATTACTAATCGTGCCGCTGCAAGGTAGATTAAATGAATTTTTTATAATGTTTTATTTGTATTTAGAAGTTTACCCTGTTTGTTATACTTAAATAATAGAGCTCCACGCAACTGTAGCTCAGCAAAATGTTCAAGTAATGCAGTAGAATTAATATAGAATATTTCAAGGCGATATTAAATATAATTGTACTGCATTAATTGGAATTTAACTTGAGTGTATGCACGATATTGGCTTCCCTTGAATTTTAATTCTAATATTTTCTAAATCACCTTCTTAGATTTTTATAAACTGAAAACAAGTTTCGATACTTGCAATCTTTTATTAATTGTTTCACAAATACCAGCAAATCAGTTTCAAAATTGTATAAATAATATGTTAACATCTAGTAAATAGCATTTTTAAATGGTTTTCATCTTTTATGATGTGATTTCTTCATTTTCAAATCTTAGATTAAATCTGTCACGAATTATTACTTAAACATGCTTTTTTTATGGATATGATAACGCATGACTTGAAAAGTAATGTTTGGAAATTTTTTAAAAATAATGAAATACCTACATAGTTAAATTTCAAACAGGTTTTTCAAAAAGTGTTTGTAATAATTGACAATTAATACGTTAATAGTTATAAATATTTAAAAATGTCAAAGCTTATGACTTCTTTATAAAGTTAAATATACGAAAACAAAATCTACAACAATTTTAAAATATCTTAATAGTTCTATAGAATCTTATTCAGACATGTTTGAAATTAACTTGTTTTGCGTACCGCTTCACACAAATAATTCATTCTTTATGGATTTTATTTACAAACTGCATTTTTAAGTGCAGTTCCATAACAATTGTTTTTTATGCTAACTCGACTAAAAATTGAAATCTAAATTTAAAAAGTTTAGATTCACTTCTGCCCCAGTTGTTTCAGTGTATTTTCAATGGGAATATCTAAAAATTTGAGCAATTTTCAAAAACACATGTTCCCGGTCGAACAATTTCGGGTTTAATTTAAACAAACCCAAAAAATAGCATCAGACGATGTGGCATTCCTAAACAAGTTGGCCATCAAAAAGCCCCAACCGACGTTTGAATTTTAAAATGGGTAAAATTATTTTGTTGACCACTAGCGGCCACCTGGGCGATTAATAATAAATCCCAGAATTCACACTATTAACACATGTCCGGCCGCAGA
This sequence comes from Machimus atricapillus, assembly GCA_933228815.1. Classification (NCBI taxonomy): domain Eukaryota; kingdom Metazoa; phylum Arthropoda; class Insecta; order Diptera; family Asilidae; genus Machimus; species Machimus atricapillus. The sequence continues at coordinate 15,590,696 of OW121785.1, forward strand.
ACAAATTTGAATTGTTCCCGCGGGTGGACTCTGTGCATTCGCTGCAGGGGTGGGCGAAAGGGTTGTGGAGGGCTCACCGCAGAATTGTGAACTTTAAGGGCTGTTTGTGCGAAACTCGGCCGCACCGCCAGAAAGCCAAACGAGCCAGACAAGGGCGGTGAACTGGCACGGCAGAGTTCAACTAATTTGTTCAAATAGTCACGTAACAAAAACATATCTCGCTGAATGTGAAATTTCGGGATGTTGGGGAAGAGTTTGCCCGGGAAGTTTAACAAAATTCCCGAGGATTCGGCAGATTGCATAAAATATCACCAAAATCACAGAAAATGTTTATCTTTTAGCCAAAACTCAGTTCGACGGTTTAAATAACCCACACACTCGAACCTGTCGGTTCTCGTTCCCTTTTCCAGCTCGATTGGACTACCCGGACCTGTTCGACTCCACTGGCATCAGTTGGACCCGTCTGGAACTCCACTAAAAAACATTAAGGAGAATCGGATACGCCGGACAGAGACCACAAGCTCGTTTTCGCCCGACGAGGTCAAGTGGACCAACGTTAATGAAGAGGTTGACGAAGCCCTCAAAAAGGTCTGGCCCTTGCTGGTCGAAAAAGGGTACACGACGCTGGCGCTGCCAAATTTTACAGAAACAATTTCGATAGTGAGTTCTTTGGCAACCTGCACCTGAACTCGTATCCATATACCTTAAATTTTACCTCCCGCCGTAGAAACCCCTAATCTTTACCTACAGTGCCGGACTGCGATTGTTGAACGGACACATTTACAACATGCAAGGCCTGGAGCGCGTCGGCGACACTTTCATGACATATGAGTTCCGCGATAAAACCTTCCAAATCCTGCTCAACTTGAACATAAAAAATATGCAGGTGAGTACCCCACTTTAATTCTTTGATTTTAGTGAATTTAGCATCAACGGAAAATAATCGCGAATTTATACGGATTTCCGGCAATTCCAACTGATATTCCATTGTCAGTTTAATAGATTTCAGAATTTTAATTAGTAAACTAAAGTTGGACAATTGATGGGATTAATATTATGAATCCAACAATGGAATAATTTCGATATTTTCAATGGTAATTCGACGATTTTAATTAAATAATATTCATGACAAAACGCAAGGACATTTTTGGGCTATTAGTCATTTTCAGGCCTAATAAATATAATTAGGATTTCCCCGAATAAGTCCTGGGTTCTTAAAATTAAGTTAAGTAAATTATATATTAAATTTTCGAATACCAAAAATATTTAATTTTATTATCCTGTACTTTAAATTGGAAAAAAAGCCGATGTGATATAACTTAATAACTTTGACCACAATCAAATTACTCTATTTTATTGCACAACAATTGTGAATGAATGCACATACACATAAATATATATTCCTATTTTTCTAACATAAACTGGTCTTACGTTATAACATTGTTGAAATATGCAAATATTATACTGGAGTCTACGAAATTTTTTGTATTTAAAATTTGACATTTTTCATTAATTTATTATAGAGGAATATTAAGAAATTTATAAATTGTTTTAAATTAATACGTAATTTAATTTTATACAGTAAATATCTTTTTAGAACTCGCAGAATTTTTTAATTTTTTTTTTATTTTAGAGAGACTTTGAATCTAAAACTTTGTTTCTAAAGTATCTAATACTAGCGCTTCCCACTTTTATTGTTGGAATAGTCTATGTAAGATTTAAAATTCGAACTCCAAAATTAATTATTTTTAAAACTTAATTCTATATTAGAGATCAAATTAATCAAATTAATTTAATTAATTTAAGGGCATCGATAAAATCTTTGACACTAAAGAAAGCATAATAGAAATATGAATAAATACCAATTGTTGTACACTTAGTCATCGTAATTGACTGGCCCACTTCAATTTCTTGTTATTCTGCCCATCTTAAGTGGTTTGAATCGATTCAACAAGATGCAGTATTGTTTTCAGCACAGGTCAATTTATCCTGTCTGTGTTCAAACTACCCTAGGAAGCAAAAGGTGTTTCCAAGGAAATGTTTCCTGATATACTACTTCTTGGGGGGAGAAGGAAGCTGGGACGCAGTCATGTCGTATCATTCAATAACCAATTATTTGTGGGGAGTGAACACAATTTCAATTGTAATCCATAAGATTCGATTTCCACAACTTTTGGAATACCCCAGATACAAACAATTCTCAAGGCAGTTGTTTGTGATTTGCAAAATCGAATTTATGTTGCGTGAGTACAGAAAATGATGTTCTTGCCTAAATGTACATAGGATATGTAGGTTTATTTGGGATTGTGTTCCCGAGGAAATAAAATTTTTGAAAAGCATGTAACTTGAGGTATTGCTGGGGAATCGGCAGCAATTGCGCTTTTATTTTAAATGTGATATTTACATTGTCTGACGACATTCAAAGTAATAGAGAGACCGTATTCTTTATAGGTATGTAAAAGGGAAGGAATTTGTAAGAAAATTTGGATCGAATATTATTGACTGATTGCCATTTACGACAGTTTCTTTAAAGTACCTACTCTTAAATTTCTGATTCATTTTTGAAAGTTAATTTTTGATTTTCTATCTGGTTCAGGTTAGATAGCAAAATTTGCATTAAATTGATTTTTAAAACACATCTCGTACATCAAGATTTTTAAATTTGCGAAAAATGGATTAAATTGCCATGATATATGCCAAACTTCAAACCCTGAACCACATAAATTTTTGGATTAAGTTTTTAACGCAAAGTGTGTATAAATCCAAGCATTTTTTTTTTATTTCCGTGAAATAAAAAATGTTTGATAAATCTAGAATTGGAACCGGTTTGATAAAAAAACACAACAAATAATAACTTAAAGTTAAATATACGGAGATTTCAAAAAATACATTCCTGAACAACTTTCCAACTTATTCTAATATAGTTTACAGTTTAAAGTTTATTGTATTTGTTATTATAATATTTCTAAAACCTGTCAACATAAAACACCCGCATATTGTAAATGGAATATTAATTTTATATGTAAATATAATTAAAAAAATTAAAAAAATATATAATTTACGCTGTTTACCCATAAATTTCGAAAACTCCACAGGGTGCTTGAGGAAAAATAAAATGCCGTAAAATTGCTTACAAAACAAACGAAACCCCTAGCTAATTTCGGTGAAACATGGCCAGAGAGAGCTCTTTCGACATGTCAAAAAGGCAGCAAGCTAAAAAATTAATCCTTCCTCCAGTGTCCTTTTTCTGTTCCATTTAATTCCGGTCAGGGTAAGAACGAAGAAAAAAAATAAAATAAAAAAAACAAAAAACAAGATGAGGCAAAAGAGGAAAAAGTTTGTCCACCCCTGGTGCCTTCTGAAGCCCTTCTACACCCTGCCGAAGCCCTACTTATTGCTGAAAGGTGTCTAGGGCCGGAGAGTGGGGAGCAGCTAGTACCAATTGCTTTTATCGGTACTCAATCGGCCGGAAATCTCCTTTTACCCTTTCTCTACGGGCCATTTCACACTTCCTTAAAGGGCTCTGCCGTTCGAAGTGGGCCCTAGCTTTAAAGTCAGCCGCCACTGTAGGCCCTGATTTCGGCGGCATTGGCATTAGGCCCGTCCCCAACCCCCCAAGGAGGCACATCGATTGCTCAGAGGCAATTAATTAATTTACTCGTTTGTTTAGTGTAAACACCGCAAGCCTCCGCAGGGTAGGGCTCCGGATCACGGGATGTTTCGGGGAAGGCATAGGCTTTTAGTTATGATTCCAGGGAATTGGAGTCATCCAGAAATCCTTCCTGGAGGAGGGAATAGAGCGGAAATTACTCGAGGGGTGCAGAGCTTTCCTATTCCAGAAATTCTGAGCATACCACAGGAGCCTTGTAGCACTCCTGAAGGAGGCCCCTTCTGATTTCGAGATGAAGTTGAATTTAATATTCTCTCATTCCCTGCCTCTGTTCCGGGTTTTGGTGGCGCTCTGCATTTTAAAATTCAATTTTATCGTATGTTCGCTCAAAGGTGCACTCAGATCCTGGGTCCCGGGTCCCTGGTCCCGGCCAACACGCCGCGAGTGTGGGTTCCTGGAATATTTGTTTTCGCTAGTTTGACTAACGAATGAACAGAATGGATTGCAGGTAAATATAAAAACCACCGTCAGCAACTTGCTTTTATTTATCCCTCTGCACGCGAATATAACCCTTCCAATTTGCCATAGGGAAAAAATTCCCTCTCTTCCAGAGTTAATATGCTCCCCATCTGATTCCTCTGTTCGTCATGATGGATTTTGCAGTTTTCATGCATTGTTTTGGGTCTGAATTAAATTTTACATGTTTTTTCTACCCCAGCGTTTTATTTTTTGTTTAATTAAAATTATTCGACAGGATTTTTTGTGACTTCCTCCACAAAGCGTAGAGGTTTTTGAGAGGTGAGCAAATTTTTTTTTACTAACCACACTAAAGAAATTTCATTTTCACCTAGAATATTTTATACAAGGTTGTTTTTACTAATTTGCCACTTTGTTTTTTGTAATAAACAAGTGAAAAGTGTTAGAAAATACATATTTGTAATTTTCCTGTAATTTAAAAGTTTAAGCAAAAATTTTAAAAGGTAATTAATTTATTCAGAAGTTGTTTAGGACACTTTATTCAATTTACAAACATGAATTTTATTTTACTCAATGTTTTGTGGTTTTTCTGTTTAAGCCAAAAGCAACTATTTTTTTATATGCATCAGAATCATCCTTTTATTTTAACAACAATTGTGTAAAGACATGTTTTTCTACATTAATTTTTATGGTGTAATTTTGAAGCTCTTAAAGAGTAGAAAAAGAAACTCTTTAGCGTACTCAGAGATTATCACTGTTATGTTATGATTTATTTATTTATTTATTTTATTTATTATTATCATGACATTCTTCTGTTTAATTACTTACTTTTACCTACATACATATGTAGAAGAAAAATTATATAAAAACCTCGTGAAGGAGACAAACCTATTTACCCTACTCTATAACTAATTCTACACTACCTGATAAAATTTACTAACTCACAATAAAACAGGCTAAGTTGCCGAATCAGCGGGTTGGGGCATAGCGCACCTCATTAAATATTTCTTTTTTAGTTATGGTATGATGAGATTAAAAAAGGTTAAAATAAATTTGCTAATTTTTTGTCGCGCTAAGAAATAAGTATGCTACATAGGTTATTTATCAACATATTTATTATGAATTAAAGTACAAACAATAATTTTTTTAAAGTAAAACTAATATCTTTAGAGCCTGTTATGCATGCTTGTAAAAATTATCTCAAATCAAATTTTCAAAAATTTTTATAAAATACAATACTGTGAATATTTTTAGGACCAGTCCAATTCTTCGGGATCCCTTAGTTCTCCGAATTATGAATTTTTATAATTTGGGTAGAGGGGAGAAAATCAATGGAAAAGGAAACTTTGAGAGTTAAATTTAGCCCTGAATTGAATTCCCTCCTCTGCAAAACCAAGAAAATGTATTATGTCTCAGAAAATTGAAAATTGTCGAAATATTGAATTCGTTCTAAAAATTTTCACAGTACCTACAATATATGAGTGTAGTTGGAGCTTATACAATTAAAATTATTAAAAGGCGAAAATTAACAAAATGGGGAACGAGTCTTTTATACGTAACGATGTTTCTTCATTCTTTGGCTTTTAGAATGGCTATAGAAGACATATATAGGCTTCAATAAATTAAGTCCTTTTTAAAATAACACTGAGTCCGATATCTTCGTTGTTTCAAAAGTTATATGATAGCTGATAATAAGTTCGAAAAATTTGATTTCGAGAAAACTACGTTTAAAGTTGCAGGAGACCATTCGTTGGCCAGCGAAAGCTTAATTTTTATAAATCCGTATAACGTTTCCAATTTTCAAAATTTTTCGAAATTTTCCTTCAGGAAATTATGCAAAATGGTTCATAATAACAATATATTGATTTTAAAAACATTCTAACTTAGAATTCCAAAATTTAAAATAAACTCGATTTAATTTCAGTATATCTAAATTTTGATGGTGCTATAGTTTATATAATATTTATAATGTATGTACATATATGTGTGTTCAGCTTGCGAGAGTTTTCATTATTAATAAATAAAGCCAAAAGTATGAATGTTGCTTCAAAGTAAAGTTTATATCTACAATTGGCTTAACGAATATACATAACTTAAAAAGATATTCATATGGTATGACTTGAAAGCCAGCTGGTGCCTTGTGAGTTAAATTATGTAGGTATGTAGTACAAAACTTTTAAAATAATCAAATTTTCCCTCAGAAATTGAATTTCGTTTGTTTTTGTTAGAACTATCTCTGGGGTTTTGGTATAGGTTTTTGTCTTTATGACTACTGCTCTTAAAATTATATTCAATTAATTTGGTATGCTTTGTACTACCACAAAGTACATTTCCACTTTCAAATTCTAATAAATTAGTTCCTTGTGAAATGAGGCGACAATGTACCCTTCATCCCATTTAACCTTCCTCAAATGACCTCTGCACATGGTGCTCCAAAATTAAATATTTGCCACTCAAGGGAGGATTTGCATGATAAGCAAGTCCACTGCTCCTTTTGACTTGAACACATCCAGCAGACGTTCCTTGCTCGGTTCGTGCCATTCAATTAATCTAGATATCCGGGGGCGACTCGTGCTAATGCCCGGAGTACTCACCTCGAAGAAGTTGGACCATAAGACCTCCATTCCTGAGTTCACATTTGGCTATATGAGCAATTTGTCAACATACCAAAATTGTCTTGATTACTGGTAAATTAGTATCACTTAGAAGCCACAGAGCCCTTAATCAGGGCATACGTAAGCGGCTCGAATATAGTCCCAAAGACTGAATTTAACCTTCTGGCGAGAAAATAGGAAATTTTGTTTGCCGTGACAACTAAGGGTCCATCGCCCAAAAAGGAATCATGGGTTTGGGTGATGAGGTGCCAACGTCGTGTCGCCTTCTTACATAAGTAAACATTCTCCGGCGATTCGTTTCGGCAGTCATGAGCTATGTCAACCCCTGAGAAGTCCCGGGGGCGGGGGATAAAGACTGACATGCAAACAAAAGTGTGAAGGACCCCCACCATCATCCAGCTAAAATAGGTGCTGCTTTTGGTGCCTTCTATCCGAAGATAGCGCTGACACCATCAAATCCAAATTGATATCTGTCCGATGGGCGCCCCGACGCTCCAAGATAAGTCCTGATCAGAGCCACCAACTAATATCTGAGTGACACCACCCCCGCTGCTCCATCATTTTTCCAGTCGCCGTTTTTTCTTAGATTCACCAGCACCTGATGTTCTTGGCTCATCAATTATCAATCATTCAAGATTATCCCATGCGGGACTCGAAATTGATTAAATGTCAGCTGCTATCCGATTAGGCGATGGGCCGCATTTTCTTAGGGCTCATCGAGCGTTTACGAGGAGCGCGCTTTCTTCGTTTTCTTTTTTTTTTTTACAAAATATAAAAATAAAATTTTTGACACGCCCTAAAGGAGCTGGGGTAGAAATTAATTTATGGTCTCAATCTTTTCGAGTAGAAAATATTGACGGATTTTCCAATTTATACATGACAATCACTTTCTTTACTGACGATTATTTAGAATCACCACCCTGCCCATTATTCATTTTAGTTGATATTATCAAAAAATTCTAATTTTTATATGAATTCTCTATTCAAGCGATGTAATTTTAGCAATTTTGAAGCCAAACAAAAATCCAACTTTCATTTTCCTTTTGATAGGTTCTATTACTTTTAGTAACAATTAGTTGTATATGGAACGCACTATACATTTTTTTAAGGTATGAAGCTTCAGAACTTTTTATACCCAAAAAACCCAATGAATCCAAAACAGGTTGTAAGCCTGTTCCATAAATCGCAAGCAAACAATCCTTAAAATTTAAGAGTACTATGAAATAATACAATATTAAAATTCTATGGAAACTATACCTTCCACTACAGACACATTCACATATTTATACACATGTACAAGATTTATATAATATGGGGACTTTAAAGGTTATTTTTTCACATTCGCCACACTGAGTATTTACTCATATAAATGTAAATACTACCTTACTAGAGTTCTCGGATTATATGTATTATTAACTTTTACGCACAAAGTAAGTTATATACAAAAATATGTAAATAATACATTCTCAATTTGTGAGTTACTATTATAGTTGACCAAATGGCCACAAACTTAAATTGAATGCAAGAGTAATGATTTTAAATTAAAAATGTTTGTTTAAAATTATAACAACTTTGGAATATGATTGATTAAATATTAAAACAAAATATTATTTTCGATATATTTAATTTTCTATTTAAATATACATATGTATATGTATACTGTTTTATTTAAAATATTCAATATGACAATGTTGACAATCTGGGTGATTTTAGAAACCTCCGCTCGTACAGAAACAGAAAAGTAATAGTGTATGTACGTGAAAATAAGTACCTATAGTATTATATATAAGGGTAAACAACGTAAAATTAATTAATTGCTATAAGTTAAAAGAAAAAAACTTCCCTACAAATAGATAGTGACATTTCTACCCTCGAAACAAAAATCCCAGCTTACATTAATGCAAGTCTAATTTACAAATTAGGATTCTATGTACTTTGCAATTAAAACTCATCTTAAATCATTTGCAAACATCGTGAATCTAATCATCATGTCGTCGACCTGCAACAGTTTCAGAAAGTACTTAAGAGCAACATTCGTTGCTTAAAACTTGAGGTATCGCGTTGACGCTCTACGCTAAGCTCATTAGGTGTAATTTGAATTTTCGTTTTCTTTGGAATTTACACGATGTCGTAATGCGCCAGAACAGAATCCCCAAGAGTCTGTCGTTGAATTACGAAGCTGTGGATGAAAATTACCCACGCAACATCAGTTTTGCATGAGGGGAGGATACCTTAAATCAGCAACCCTAAAATTTACTCGCGTTTTCAACTTCTGAGGTATTTACATGAGGCTCCTAGAATAATCAAGTAAAGTAGGTAATTCAATCAGGATTGGCGGATTAAGGAAGTGTCAATGTGCTAGATACTTTTCGAGGAAAAAATTCTTGAAAGTATATAGGAGATTTTTTAATTAGTTTCATTAATTCATATTCAATCTAAATATTTCTTAAATAATTAAACCAATTTCAAGAGTTTGAAACTTCTTACTACTAAATAGTTTTTATAGAGATTATTATAAAAGTATTAGAAAGGAATAGTTCAAACAATATGCTGTAATTAAAAAGGCCACCGCATGCATATCTATAATATTATTACATTAAAGTTATTTTTATTCAAAATTTATAATTTTATAAAGGTGTCTTTATACAATCAAAAACACTTTGTTACCCAAATTGATGTTGCTTCTGAGAAGAAATCCTTAAAAAAATCGCTAGCTGATGCTGAGCCCCTTAAAAATTGGTAAGATCCGCATCTTCTTTACATTGTGCGGGGTCCCAGAAAATTTGCATAACTTTGATTTCCGGCGAGTGATGAATGAGCACGAATGAATCTTCCGGGCGGAGGCGATAAATAAAAGAATAATAAAACGGGGAGAATCTATAAGAATTTATCACCGGGATGAGAATTTATCATTTTGTTATTTACTTAGAAAAGCCTCAACCAATATCCGTAGCGAACCTACCGCGCGACCATTTTCACATGTTCTATTTTGTTATTCTTCTAAGAATTTGTGGTGACGAGTGCGGGGGCGGGGGGTGGTGGTGCGAAGAGTCGGGCTAAAAGCGTCTTAAAGATGGTCCCCACTTTACGTCTGGTGCGCGTCTCAAGACCTGGCAGTGGTAGGGGTGTATAAATAAAGACGAAAAACCAACCCCTGTAATCCCATTCTTGTGTTTGCCTCCAGATATAAACCTCACTTAAGGTGCACACGCCGGTATAAATCACGAACGCAAATCCATAGGTAGAGCCTCGCTCCAGGAATCTTATGGTGGTCTGACACCTATTTGCCGGAGCACCTTCAGACTCTTTTGGGGCTCCATTCCTCTTCGTCAGCCGCTGCGACGGTTCATGCGTTGGATAGTTGTTGGGATGTTCATTGGTTTCCTTGCCAAAATGGCAGACGGAAATTTCATTTTCTTGGACGGTATACGTCGGCCGTAATCTGCACAACTTATTATGGGGCAGAATATAATGATAGAACTCCACCCCGGCCCTTATGAGTCCACCTTTTGACCACAAGATACTTAATTGCTTACATTTCTCATCGGAGCTTTACCATTCCGATGGTTATATCTTCCAATGATATAATATAAATAAAGTACACATACATACGTAGACATACTCATACATGGACAGCGTTTACTATCAACTAACGCTTTTAATATACTACAAGATTTAGTAGTCTATTTATTTTTTATGTATGCATCCGAAAAATTATTTAAGATTATTTCAAACAAATAAAAATCTTATTTAAAGTTTTCTAATTCTCTGTTGACCACTTAAAAACGAGTTTTTTTTTAAATACTCCGATCTTTTTTTTTTTTTTGTTTTTTTTTAACATACTCTCAGCTATCTTACTATTTATACTTATCCTGTTTATTTTTCAAAATCTCATTTCCTTTATATATTATTTTAAAGGTTGATTTAGTTAATAGTGTTATACCTATACATATTATATACAGGATGTTTTGCTAAGGTCTGAACAGGGGTATGCCAATCGACTCTAAATGGTTTCCTGATCAACGTTTGTTCGGACAACCCCCATCTCACGAATTGAATTTATCTTAAAAATACTATAGACGAAAAAAAGCTTTAAATATTTATTTTTTGGCTTTTACATAGTTAGAAAATTGTTTTAAAATGCAATTATTTCTGCTTAATTATTAGGAAACTCTCCCTAGGACCCACACGACATATTCAGCTTAGATCCTAAATACGACCCTGAAATGTTAAATTTATTATTAAAATTACTCTGTCAATTTTTGAAATATTAATAAGAAGTGTGTACAAACTTCAGACCAACTGACAATGATTTTGATTATCATTGGCTTTTTACAATGGATTTGTTACATTTTCCACTTATTCAATCATCCAGAGGAACTAAGGACTGTGGCGTCCAGGGGATGAAGGACTGACACCACTTAAGCTCATTACACAGACAATTTACCAGAAAGCGAGGCCCTCAAAACACGCAAAGCAATTTGCGCGTAATTTGTAAAAGGGCGCTTTTATTGAGTTGTGCAGCTCTACCTGAAAACGAGGCGGAGTTTTGTGCCTAACTCGAGTTTCTTCCGCCTCATTACCACTGCCCGTGGGAGGTGGATTGGATATCACCTGGATTTTGGATTTTCCCGTCGGAAGCGACTAGCTGATTCCAGGTGGGGAATATAAAAATGATTCTATCACTTCCGCCAGATAAGTGAATTCCTGTCAGGGCACTTTGAGGAGAACGTCTTCGTTTCCTCCTCCAGGTGGGATTTTAAGTGCATAGTAGTTCATTCATTCGCAGCACCTATTCCCTACTACAAAACTTCTTCATTTTTCAAAAAATCTCAAGTAACTCTGCCGCCCGATGCCCGTCGCCTCCGCCCACCCACCACTTCCGTGGTAAGCTGACTGAAGCGGAAGGGCGCGTATACCGTGGCAAAAAAAGTACAACAATACCACCGCATATAAAAATTTCTGTCATCAATCTTTGTCACCCGAAACGAACACAAAAGATAAACAGGCGGAAGTCTCCGAGGCGGCCGGGAAGATGCGAAAAAAAAATGTTAAAGAATTGGAACAAAAGGATCATTGGGCGTCTTCCAGACACCCGCACAAGCCGCAAATTCGCACAAAAAAAAAACAAAGAACACAGACCCCGGGTAAAAAAAATAATGCGAGGGAATGTCTTATTTAATTAAAGTGTAGAAGGAACCGGGGGAGCGGTTTTTGGTACCAGCCCCCAGCATCCTGGGAGTAAGTCGGCCCATTTTCTGTTGTTTTTTCTAAGTTTCCTCTATACCCCGCAATATTTCCATATGCCACCGGAACCGGGGGCCTTCAGAGACTCTGCAAAGGAAGGCAGACTGGCAGCGAAATGAATCTTAGTGACAGCCACCAGAAATATCTTCGTTACACGGGCTGGCACAATCTTCTTTGCATACTTGCCGCGTCGTGAGATACCCGACACCCCCCCCCCCCCCCCCCCCATGCCCCCGCCAAGCCGAGAACCCTATTACCCGAGGCGCTAGGCCCTAGGCCCTTAGGCAGCCTCATTTATTTCGACGTTTCAGCCATTCAGTGATGTACCTCAGCAGAAGAAAAGGATTTCATGTCTATTTGCATAATTCCAGACGTCCTTCTTGTCAAGTTATCTGTTTTCAAGTGCCCTACTTAAACTGGGGAAAAAGAACTACTAGAAAAGTCCCTTACTTAAAAAAAAAACAAATACAAGTTAAAAAAAGGAAAAAGTACACAGAAAATCAGGCGGCGGCTACTGCACAAATTTAGCTTTTACATTGGCCACCCCTGCAAACGTCCTCAATAAAACATGGGAATTTTCTCAGGTTTACCAGAAATGAAGAAAATTACTTAAATAGGCGAAAAGTAGGGACGAGAAGTTGTCTAATGAGTCTATCCGAGTTTAAAGAACTTATAGGCTTTACCCTGGGCTCGTTTTAAGATCGTTAAAAAGAAAAATTGAGTAAAACAAAGGAGATAATACGAACAAAATTAAAATTGTAGGCTCCTTTAATTTTTATTTCAGCAAGAACAATAGACCAACTTATATATGAGCACCAATTTTCTTATATTAATCTAATTTTTTAACACTCCGGATTTTAATTGCACATTTTTCAAGGTTAGGCTAACTTTAGTTAGTATAAGATTAAGATTTAACACTTGTCTTTCAAAATTTAGTATTGTAAAACTCTCAGGAAGTTGCCAAAATCATATTTAATTATACATATGTACATATGTATAAGTATTAAAAGGAAAACAAATTATTGAAAGAATGTCCTTTAATCTCTTATACTACATAATTGTTCTCAATGTTTCAGAACAGATGGATGCCTTAATTATTTGCAATCTCATTATGTAGTCTAACATATTATACATTTTTTGACTTACGGTAACGTAGCACAAAGAAATATTGTTTCAGATGAAGGTATAATTCTCAAAATTGGTGGACAAATACCTATCATAATGAGTAATTAGTACTAATCATTAATGAAGACTTGTTGTGTGTCCAGGGTATTACACATACAGGTATATTGGTACTGCTAATTTTCTAGACATTTTAAGCAAATTTTAAATACTCCCTTACAGTGCAATTCGTTTCTTTCTTCAAAAAAATTATAAAATTACGTTTTAATTTTCATCCTGTCAACTCTGCGGTTTTCCTTATATTCATGAGGCGCATTCCTTTGAGACAGCATCCAGCCAGACTTGCCCTAACGCTAACAACATCTCAAAAAAAAAAAACAATTTCATTAATGTACTCTGCACATCCCTTGCTCTCTGAGCAATTAAAGCTTCGTCTTCCAAGGAGTAAGATATGATTTGCATAAGCCAGCGTCTTGCATTGTTAGGCCTTTGTGGGTTCTAAGACTTTCCGTGTAGGCCTAATTGTGTAACAGGTGTCCCAGATGCATTAATTCTGCTCAGAAGTGAGGTTCTTCTGCTCAGAAAGAAGGCGTATCTTTGCATTTTGTATTTTTCAAAGATGAAACGAGAACAATGATCTCCTAAAATTGCAATTTACAAGTGAGCCACATCTCAAAGGGAACAAAGTTTATTATTTCTCTTTTACGCTGGTGAGTGTACGTTTTGAGTAAAGAATGATTTATTCACCAACGCTTTCAATCACAACGAGTTTGATGAGAAGAAACTTCATTCGTATTCTATATTACTTATGTGTTTAGTATATATGCAAGTTTAGTATAAAAATACAAGTCTAAAATAAAATTTCAATTGAATATTTATTTCTAAAATTCCTTCAATGTTGGTGTTAAACTGATTAATTTTAATAAATAATTTAGGGGTATTTTATAATAGAAGGATTTTAAAAGCTCGTAAAATGTTTGTTTTGTATTACTCTTTATTTTGTAGGTATGAAATCTTTTTCATTACACACTTTATCTCGTATATTTGCCATTTTTATTAGTTATAGGCCAACCACCTGAATGGCCTCATTTTATATCGCTAAATTATAGTCGATTTAATGGATTGTTTCCTCCAGCAGATCCCACTTTCCACCCGAATGCCGTTTATTATCAACTTTTCGCATAAAATCCACCACAATCTAGCCGCTCATAATCCCCATTAAATGTGTACGTACATCATTACGTGCTAGGGAAATCATAATTTTCCGGAAAAAACTCTTTAATTTCCCACTAAAAAAAAAAGCAAAAAAGAGAGGCAAATTGCCGCCAAACCGACCCATTTAACCCACTTCCCTCTGCCTGACAAAATTTTGATGAATTTTGGCGGTGCGACAGCCGCGTCCAAAATATAAACTGAAAAAAACAAAAAAAGTATGCGGGCAAATTCTTCATGGAAGAGGACGACAGGATAAATTGCCTCCCATTAAGTTCATTACTCGCGGAGATCAACTCTTTTCGTCTCATTAACAGAATCGTAAAATATCAAACTAATTAAGAAAATTTTACTAATAACGCCTTATTTATGGGCTCGCAATTCGGTCGCCTTGTCGAAGGACCTTCGAGCCTGAGAAGGATTTTTGTGTTTCTCCTCGAGCGAAAAAGGGTCCCCCCGGGTGGTGGTAGGGGGGGTTGGGGTGCGATGTCAATAATTCCAGGCTCCAGCCGGAGACGTAATGTTCCCATAACGATCCTGTGTCACTTTTTCCGTCCTGGACTTCATTATAATTAATGATAGGCTTAGCGCTAATCTGTTCGGAGGAATGATAAGAAATGATCCTCTCCGACCGCAGCCCCATCCCCGGGGCGTCCTGTTTATTTATTTGGTCAGGGCGTGAGACGTGCCTCAGCCTCTTGTTCTTAATGTTACACATGGGCTGTGAGCTCCCTGGTTAGCCCCAGCACCCCTTTGTCGGGGGCGGAGCACCGATGTTTACTAGCCCGCAACGTGTAATCCTTTTAATAAGCTTCTAGCATTTGTGGGGATTTGGAACGTGTTTATAGAGGTTTAATATTAAAGAATGTCCATGCACGCAAAATGTGGGGGGGGGTTGCTGTGATTATTAATTTCACTAAGGCTGGGGCTGGCTATGTTTCGCCACTGCACGCAACGCCCCCTTTGGTAAGGTGAGAACATGACCTAGGCTTGTAGGGAGTGACTTAAAGCCCTTCAACCACCATAAAGTGCTCCGATTAGCGAAGAATTTGTAATAGAGCCACATTTGCGTAACTATGTATGGCGGTGTCCACAGCAAATTAACCTATAATTTAGAGTTAACTACCCTTATCTACAAATTAAATTAAAAGCACTCTGTTTCTTGCATAAGTTAATAAACCCTCTATTAGTAATACCTCAATCCTAGTTTTTACACTGATAGCATTCACACTTTTGATAAAAGTTTGAGGATTTATCATTTTTAAGAAAAAATAATTGGAAAAGTACACTTCGAGATGTTAATAAAAATGCTGCAAATTTCTCGATATACATATTATGTATGTACAAAGTTCCTTTTTAGTAAAATTCTTCGTTTTTAAAATAAATTTCATATGAAAAATAAACTCGGTCACGCAAGCATTATTAAATTCCCAAAATTCGCGAAATAGCTCGAAAAAAAGGTGAGGTGACATTTTTTCATTATATTTTTTAATTATTTTCGCTTCATAATTTTAATATAAAGTATATAATTAATGTCAACAATTCGTAGTAATATTTTTCTAAAACTTGCAAAGTATTATTTTTCATTATTTTTTCCTTCTTCTCTGCTAGAAAATACTTTAGAACATTTACATACACTCCTAGTTCAATTAAATTAAAAATTTATACCAAAATCCCTTTAAGTCGAACTTTTTCTTATATTAACTAACTAAAATATCATAATGCAATATCTGTATACATATTTTTTAAGTTGCATTTGCATTGTAAGTTGCATAGCGCCAGACGATGCCGCTTGTGTGGGATATGTTAAATAAATTTATTTATTTTTTACCAGGAGTAAAATTTTGTCCACATTATGTAGGTACTTGATTTTATTTCTTTTTGTGTAACAGATAGCTTCAAATGTTGCTTATGTTTCTGCATACTTTGACATATTAGAAGCAATTATAAAATATATTACATACCCTTTTTAAAATAAATTTCGCGCATTAAGTTTTCATATATGTATATGTAAGGTACCTAACCTACATATCTTTTTCACAGCAAATCAATACAATGAAATGCACGCTGAAGCATGGCACACCTAGATATATTTTGCCTTAAGGAAGTTGACATTTATTTAGTTATTTTTGTTGAAGTCAAGAACCAACATAGTATACTGCGAATTTTCATATAATTGGTATGAATATTTAGATTTTGTACTATTTTGAGGGGCAAATATTCTTAGAAACAATTAATTTTTCTGTTCGGGACCGAAAAACATCAAAAAGTGAAGTATCGCATATTTTTGTGTGTGGCCAGTGGATGAGGTTTTTTTCGGTTCGCCCCCCAAAGAAAGAAGGACGTAAAATTGTTGATGGTTATAAATTCTTAAAAGCGCATCAAACTAGCGCTAACCGAGAACGCGTTATTATATTTTTTGTGTTTTTTTTTCTTTTACTCAATGGTGTATCGAATGCCAGGAGAATTGCATAAGAAATCAAAAAATTAACAAATTTCCCTAAGACCAGTTTTTGGAGGTTAGATCTTGTGAAAGTTCCAGAGAAAACAGCGAAGACGACGACGACGATCAGGAGCCACAATCAGACGAAAGATTATGCTGTAGCACTTCTGGCCGTGGTCATAATCCAATATTTATGCTGAAGAAATCAACAGAATCTTCAAAACATAGAAGATCCCGCTGCGCCGAAGAGTCTCTTCGTCCCGAAATCAACGAAAATGGGTGACCGCCTCAATATCGGACAGGAAGTTAGGGAACTTAAGTTGGGCTCAACGTTTAACCCCCAAAACTCACAGACAGCTTTTCATACTATAAAATATGACTTCAGACCGCCTCGTGTAGATCTGAACAGTGTTGCTACTGTCGATGTCGGCTCAAATAATCAAGTTACAGTTACCGTGCCAAATTTAGAAAGTTCCAGTGTGCCTCATACAGTTTTTAAGGGAAATCAAAGGAAATATACAAAAGAATGTCTTATAATGTTTGATAGAAAAACAGGAACAGTAACATTAGAAAGATTAAATCACAATATACAGGTTAAGAATACAAGAAATGAAGTAAAAAACAAAGCACCTGTTATCCCACCAGCACCACAAAAGCTTCAGAATAATACACAGAGGACATCATCTAAGACGAGGGTATCGACAGGCAGTCGCAAAAAAAATATAATTGGTTTTGTTCCTCGTAATTCACGAATGCAACAGGGGTCTGCGTCTTCATATTCTTCCACGCATAAGATTCCGCAATCCGCACCAGCGAAATGCAATTCTTCCAGATGGAATGCAAATAATGCTCAAGCCACGTTGCCTAGCATTCCATTGATAGAAGTTGACGATGATATGGGAATGCCTACAATGAGTGGGGCAATCGGAGGGACTAGCAGCAACAGCACTAGCACCACTAATAATAGTGCACCTTTAATGAGCGCAAACACATCAGCAAGCAACAATTCGGACTTCCATCACCAGAAGCAGCAGCAGCAACAGCCGCAAACGCAATATCATAATCAAAATAATATACAATATATTAATAGCAATTCGATAGGCAACAATGCGTCCACCGCAACACAGTCGTCCTCAGCAAATAATGCATCCTCGTCTCTGGCAAGTGCTGCGGCTGCCTTAGAGCGGGAAATCTGTAAAAGTGGTGCTGCACTTAGCTTCTTATCCGACTCCAGCTCAGATTCCGATTCGAGCGATAGTGGCTCAGACTCAGACTCAGACGATAGTGGCGATGATTCGCCGCCGAAGCAGAACCACCAGCAGTCGAATCAGTTCCAAAATTATGCAAAAGGTTCGTTTCCTGCCCACTTGCATGATTATTTGCAGCTATCTGAGTCATCCTCCTCAGACTCCGACGACTGAACGGATTAATTCTAAAGAAAAGAAAAGAAAAGAAAAAAAACAAATTTGCCAAGAATTTAGTCTACGCTTTTTGTGTATAAAAAGACTTCTGCTTTCCTCAACTTCTCTAAATTTACCTTTACCTTATTCTTCCTAGTTGTGCTTTAAGCGTGACTTGAAGCTCAATTCTTTTATGGAATTGAAAAACAAAACATAAAAAAAAGAAAAAAAGAAACAAAAAAAAGAATACAAGAAAAGACGAAAACCCAAAAGCAAATAACCCGTTTTTTTTTTTTTTTGATTGCCTTATGATCCTCCTCTTATCCCGATGACAACTTTAGCAGAACTCACCCGGACAATGTTATGTTACTTAAGTTAATTTTTATTAGTGATAATGAAAACTAACT
Organism: Machimus atricapillus; assembly: GCA_933228815.1. Classification (NCBI taxonomy): domain Eukaryota; kingdom Metazoa; phylum Arthropoda; class Insecta; order Diptera; family Asilidae; genus Machimus; species Machimus atricapillus. Next base: position 15,609,229 of record OW121785.1, read on the forward strand.
TCTTTTGAGATTTTTGATTAAAATACTTAAAAAGGAAAAATTCTTCTTTTTTATTAAATAAACGATTCCTAGTTCACTGTTCAATAGAAAGATGGTTCAATGTGTAATAGCGGTAGTACACAGTGAACCAAATCCCTTTTTGGCTTAATAATGTACTGTATTCATGTTATATCCTAAAGGCATCAGGTTAATTTCCATAAATCGGTTTGAATCGTAAAAATTCTTTAATAAAGTTGCTGAAGTTCTCAGAAGTTCATTATAGCTACCCCTGATTTCAGTAAATTTTTCCGCACATAACGATAATTCGATTGGATTTTTCTACCTCTTTTTTTAAATGGCAAAATTAACTAACTTAAATGAACTTGTTTAAAAATTTAGAACTTTATTACAGAATTTTTTTTCCCAAAAAGGACTTTTGTAAGCTCTTTTTGATCCGATTCAAACGGATTCAAAAATATGTAGGGCCCAATTCCAAAATCTGCAACTGTCGTCCAAGTTTTTTTGTTTAAAAATATATCAAAAACTATTATTGATTTTTCTAAATAAACAAAGATGTACGGAAGTAGTAATTTTAAGCAATTTATTCTGAAATTAATCAATATTACATATGTCAAAACAGTAGCCACATAAGATTTCTTCAAATTTATGAAGTGGTGCTTCCTCCTCCCTCCTGTGATCCATTCTTTCCTTCTTTGCAGCCTCCCGAGGAAGAACCTCCAGCTTCACCAGCACTGGAACCTCCAGCTTCACTGGCACTGGAAACTTCAAGTTCACTAGGACTGAAAAATCCCACTTCTCCCTCCTTGCAGCGCGATTGAAGGTATTCGAGGAATTCCTTTTTAACCCCCGCCTGGTCAGCAGCCTCCACCAACCAACGAATATATTCTAACCTTACGTTGGCAACCTCCTCAATCTTCTTACGCAGTTTCTCAATCATTTTATCCATTACTAAATATTTTAATATTAATGGAAGTTTTTAAAATTAATAAAAGAGAACCTCCAGCTTCACTGCCACTGGAACTTCCAGCTCCATTAGCACTGGAACCTCCCGCTTCATTAGCACTGGAACACCCCGCTTCTCCCTCCTCGCCGTACGAATTAAAGTATTCGAGGAACTCTTTCTTGAACCCCACCATTTTATCCATGACTAAATATTTTAATATTAATGGAAGTTTTTAATTTCACTGCCTGCTATGTCTGAAAAAATGTAGAATTCAAAAAAAGGACGCCTACTGAATTTTAAGAAATTCATTTCATGTGTAAAACCGCTTCGCGCGTAATCCACAAATTAATTAGATCCAATGCACGTCCGTAACAGCGTGTAATTGAAAAAAACCTCGCAATTGCGTAATTTCAATGAATTTGTAAGAAAAATAAAATTTATGACTAACACGAGAATTGTGATAAAACTGCAAAGCAGCCGGTTGTTGATGTATTTCGCACCTTTCCGCAGACAGTTTTAATAAAATATAAATAAAAAATTTAACGAGGTGATACAAAGTCAATTAAGTCAGGTTATCAATTACCCGCCCTTAATTTTAATCGCCCATTAAAGATAAAAAAAAAAAAGCTGCAGAAAGTGCAAGAGCACTTGAGATGAGCGTCTTAAGTGGAGGGAAAAACGAAAACGAAACAAAATCTCTGGTGCTCCGAACAAGATCTCATTAAAGAAAACGCGAAAATGTCGCGAAGCCCACCGCTCACAGAGTCAAAGGCCTGACGAAGGGATGGTCCTCACCCCCCCCGGGACCCGGCTCGGGCTTTTCCAGCATCCATTGTCATTGTTGTCGCGTATTTTTATTATTATTTTTTTTTTCTTCGCGCTTTTCAGAACTCATTCATCAGAGGAGGAGGAGGAGGAGGCAGGGACGGGAACGGGCACCAGAAGGCAAACAAAAACGAAATTAAAACTTTTCTCCGGAAAAAATGAATAAATTTCATGGCGGCAATTCTTCGGAGACACGGCGACAGCACTGTGACACGGAGCTTTAATCACTTAAGTGCTTCGCCGCCCGTGCCACCGCCGGCGCCGCCTCCGCCCCCCGCTAGGAGGGGCTGCTGTGATACAGGGCCCCTAATGACCTTTTGACGCACATACGGGGCTTCACCTGGATTACCTTGAGTTACCTGAAATTGCGTTACGTTGCTAAGAAATGGTCGCTCAACTCGAGGAGTCAAGTTCAAGTCATGCGTCGGGGCGGTGGAACTGCCGGAAGAATTTGCATTTTGACGCCACGTACCTTTTGGCCGACCGGTAATGACGCCACTTTTCGCTAATGGCCAAAACGGGGATCTTAAAGACTTTAAAAACTACTTTTATTACTTAAATTTTCTGATATCTCATCATTTTTTTAGCTTTTTATATGATATACATACATACTAAGTTTAAATTCATAACACAAGTCGTGGGTAAAAAAGTCTAAAATTGAACCACTATTTCTTACATATTTTGAGACACTAATTAACGAAAAAAGATATACGTCACCGATTGATTTAGCTATTATATAAATTCTCAATACACTTAATCACTTAATTTGCTGGTAGTTTTATAATTATATTTATATATCTTGTATACCACAAAAATATTAGTGGGCTTTAAAAAATTTTTAACATTGAATACGATGCCAGTGTGTGGCGAATTTTCATAGAGTCGTCAAAATGAAACTTAAAAGCAGCATGCTTTTATGAAATAGCAAAAAATATATATATCACGTGTGGGTCATTTAATTCATCTGATAGAATGAATGAATCAAATAAAAATACAGATTTGTTTATCATTCCTGTATATCAAGAACCTTACGTTATAGAAAAAAATATATGTATACTATACCTACCCGAAATTAGCAGTCCAAAATTATCTATCATAGTTTTTGAAGGTAAATTTAGCAGATTTGTGGAATTTTCAGAAATTTCAATAACATTGAATTGATTCTGAATATTCTGTTTAAATTTGCAATTTACATTATTACGACAGAAATTGTTCAAGTCTAAAATTACTTTAAATATAGTACTTACTTACAAATTTTTTCTGAACTCAAAATATAAGGTTTATTCTTCTTATTTTAAGGGAATTTATTTAAATAAGAAAAATTACCATTAATACCTACTAAAAAAGATATTATAAGTGTTATTTATTTAAAAAACGAAAAAAAGGAATGCTTGTACAAATTTACATGAACTGGTTTTATTTATATGTACATAATTGTATATTTATGAGATTCGCTTATAATAACACAAGAGGGAAATAGCAAATACCTACGTTATACATTTGCTATATATGTACATATGTACATACATACATATTTATATATCTAACTGGAACCAAATAGGAAAATGAAAAAAGCACATCTACAGATTTTTGGATTTTTCTATATGTTGTTCTTCTGCTATCAGACGTATGAAAAAAATAAAATACAAATGAAAAAAAGTTAATTATTTGTTTAATCTACATTTTATTTAAATAATTTGCTCTGAAACTTGAATGATATTTAGATTAATCGAGCTTCGAAACGAAGCATTAAAAAGGTGATATTAACTTTGTCGGCAGGGAGCGGTGGTGACGAACTTGGGAGAAACTAATTGTTTAAAAATACGTCAATATAAAAGTGACGTGTCACAACCAAAGTCATTATAAAACCATATTAAAGTTCATAGAAGTTTATATGAAAACCAAAGTTCACATTATACAATTACATTTTAATTGATGGTTAGTAATTGTAGACGGAGTCATAATAAGCAAATTATACTGTGCATATTTTAAGCAAAATATTTCTAATCTTACTAGTTATAAATTTAAACATTCATAAAAGAATATAATTTCTGCTCTAACTTTCTTAAAGCGGAAGAAATATCTAAAATCGAATACTCTTTTGAGCCCCTTAGCAGTCAATATATTTTCCTTTATCAGAAAACTCAATTTCTGAAGTTATGGGAGGCACTGACTTCGTAATCCCCTCGAAACCTACTTAAGACACTATTCGTTTACCGTGACAGCATTACAAGGGAGTTGTGCGTCCATCAATAGAATAAACGTTGAAAGATAAAAATATAAAAATTCGAAAGGCAGCTTGCGACAAGTGCACAGACATTAACAGAAGCTTATTTTCCACCCCCGAACAATCCCACTTCACTTGTAATTGAAGATAATGAGTGTCTTCCAAGAAAAGTCTCATTTCTGCTGGGGGGGGGGGGGGGGGCGGAGCCACCTTAAGTGGCGCAACCCCTCCATAGAACAAAGCCTTCTCGCATAAACTGGGTTAAAACTTTTCCCATTGAAGTTTCTGGAATTGTCATAAAATAAATTTCCTTGCTCCTTCTGCACGCCCCCATGGCTGGCTGCATCGAGGGTGTATTTCGTAAAAATCGGCTTTTGTTAGTGGACTCGGATAGTCCCCGCCCCCTTCCGCCCACACTTTCTATCTGAAGGGATAGTCTGGGTCATGTGTTGATAGCAAATGGCTTTGGGGTCTGAAACCATCCAAAAATTGTTTGTTTATCAGGACGCAGTTCTTGAATTTTTGTGAGTGCATTCGACAGACACTAAAACTACTTATTATTGTCGTACAATTTCAGTTCGTTTACGACTTCATCCTAGGCGTCATTGGCATTTCAGGAGGTGGAACAATCGAGGGATTCCTGGACAACACTTTGGTATCTGGGGACTTATCTGTCACCGGGGACACCGCCAGTCTGCAGCTAAACAACTTTAAGGTGGTCTCATTCGGGTACGTAGTTCGGTTATGCAATTATTCCCGAAATAGCCGATCACCGAAAATTTTATTAAGATTGGGACAATCTCGTGCTGAATGCACTCTGGCCGAACATTTCATTCCTCTTCCCACAAGTGTCCATGGGAATTGCTGTGGCCATAATCAGGACGGGCCCCAATTCCATTGTTCCTGTTGTTACAAGCCCTTTACGACCGACTATCTGCGGTAGTTTTACAACATTAATCCAGTCCCCCGACCCCCAAGCCCATTAAACCCTAAGTGCATTTTCGTATTTTACAAGAATTCATTGCAGGAATTTGGGTGTCAGATTGAAGACTGGGGCGATCCTGAGCCAAATAAGTGGAAGCATTCTGACGCCCATCACGAGGCTGTTCGAAAACCACATCGTCACATCCATTTCCGACATGTTGGGTGATCAACTTTCGGACCTGATGAACGACATCAACAAAGTGGATCAATTGGAGTTGAAGAAACTACTCAACGAAACTTTATCCCGGCTTACAGGGTAGCCGCACAACATGCAGGAAACCTTCTTAAAAACTTTAAGGCTGTTGGTGATCTTGAGATTTGTTTTATATTTGATTTAATAGGTGATAATTATATTTTATGGATCAGATTGATTTTATTAATTAGTTTTTATTTTTAAGTCTTTTAAGGAATAACTGAAGTAAGTATATTTAATACCATTTGAGCACTTCTTAGTTCCAGCCCAGCATTCCCAGCATGACTAATTAAATAAAAAACTAAATGAATAAATAACTAAATATATAAATAAATAAGTTAGTTCTTTATTTATTTAGTTCTTTATTTATTTCGTTATTTATTTATTTATTTATTTAGTTGCTATATCCATTAATAAATCTAGTTAACATTTCTTTACAGGAAATCAATTCCAACATTACTTAATGATTTTTTATTGATTTTGAACTGAAAACGTTAGTTGTGTTCAAATTCATTTATTTAAAGTGAAACTGGAAATTAATCAGTCATTAACTGAATACAATTCAATAAAAATTTCAAACAATTTTATTACTTTTGTCTATTAACTAAAAGCTATATGTACAAGAAAATTTTTATAATAAAACTCCCAATGCCAACCGCCTAAGTGCAAATTTTACTAACTATCATGTGGAAACAATTTTCAAATTTATAAGTTCGAAAAAATAACGGGCACAGAAAAAATCGTGCATTCGACCGAAAATAAAATTAAAATTATAATTCGTGACAGAATCGTAGTTAAATATTTCAACCAGATATTATCCATTTTAATTAAACTAGAATAATTTTATTGTGTACTTTTATATAAATAACAATTATTATAATTTTTTTTTTCTTTTTGTTTTCTTTTAGCTTTCAAATGCAGAAATATTAGATATCTTTAATAGATTGATTTTGGCAACCAATGATAATAGTAACCAAAAATTGCAATTTTCAACGGTTATACTTAAATATTGGAATTACTTGAGAGACGTTTCCATCAATTTATTCCATTTTTTAATATACATACATACATATAGGTGTTATATGAGTTTCTAAAATCTGAGTACTTCCGTTTAATTCGAATTACCAGAAAATACACTTCTGCTTCTATTTTAAATAAAACTCAGAAATTTGAATAGACATCGTCCTGAATTTCCAATTAATGCCCGGTGAAAAACTCCTACCTCTATCCCGAATCCAGAAAACCTCATGATATCCGTTCAAAGCGAAATTCGGGAGTCGGGAAAAGTCCAAGTCCCACCACTATCGCCCGGCTCGTGAGTGAGTTATCGCAAAAATTTCATGAACGCGCGGCCACACATCATTAAATTGAGTCCTAATATCCGTGAAAGGACGGGCAGAGGGAGGGAAAAGTTCTTTATAAAAAATTCACCAGAAATTGATTTTGGGTGCTCAAAAGTTTGCAGCACTGTCTGCACTATCGTGCGCCGAGCTGAAATGCACTGCACCTCGTCTCGTCGAGCATGCAAATTCATCCATTATTTAAAGAAAGAAGTCCCAATCAAAGGGGAGGCCCAGACGGGATCGGACAATGAACCATGAACTACACCTGGTCTGGATTTTCGTATGGAAAAAAACAAATTTTCTTTTGAAATTTTTTTGGGTGTCAGAAGAGTAAGTTTTGAGCGAAAATTTACTTTATGCGGCATCGCATCGACCAAGTTGCGCTGGGAATTGCCAGGACGAAAGGAACTGGTGTCCTAGTCACAGGACTCATTAAGCCTCCTGGGCATAGGAGCGAATTTTTCCGGTTGTTGATGTACAAAGTCACTAGGATTTTCGCCCTGATACATGCACCTGGGGATAATTTATGAAATGCCGGAGTCGAGCCCCCGACGTGACCTGGCATCCTTAAGTTTAAGCATAAAGTCATCGGTGTACCCACGGGAGGAATCTTAGTGATTACCCACTGTGACAAAGCAAACATCCATTTCGTTTATTATTACTCATAATCTCTAGAACACAATCAGAAGGGGCACTTGTGCCCTAACAGAGAACTGGAAGTCCTAGGGGCCTCATTCGGGCTCGCCCAGAGATAAAAATAAAAATGGGAATAAGCAGGACAGGCCCCTTGGAGCCGCCCGGGGGAAGTAATAAAGCTTCAATTTTTACGCACCAGAAAGCTGGAAAAGCAAAGGATTCTATTAGATACACCGGGGCGAGTTCTCAAGCGTGCGTGAAAAATCATCCAGAGGGTCCACCCCTCCCTCTCCTGAGTCCTAACCCTTAATCGACACCCTGTGCCCGCAATCATCATGATCATATCTGACTGGTTTGTGCTTTGTTCACATTACCCTGAGACAAAGGCTGCGGCCCCGGGAATGAGAACAAATGTGAATCGTACGACTCTTTCGTATGCTCGGGAGCAGCTCCACAATTCCTGGAAACAGTGGGGCACAGGACTCTATTTTTAATTCTATCCCAGGACCGGTGAGACCCCTTTGAAAGTATGACTAAAAAAAAAAAAAAATTTTATATACGAGGTCAGCATACAAGGGACTTGGCGATAGCGAAAACTTTTTGACAGGGTTTCATCCCCCGGTATAGGGTCAGCCTAGAATATTTTTTTTTCGGGGGTACAAAGAAACATTTTTTTTATTTTTAGCCCGCGCAATTCGCATATTTTGGGGCGTAAAAGTAACAAGTGGGATTTGGGCTAGGAATAAATCGAATAAAGCTACGAAAAAAATTGGAGCCCCGGGGATCCGACGACGGTTGAGGTGGGTTTAAGTAAAACGAGCTGCTTTACGGGACGCAGTAGAATAGCTGGTTTATGCCTGGAAGGTATTTCGAATGGCCGCATTAAGCGCCCTCCGTCCAATAAACTCAATTTATGCCCTCGGGCGCCCATCGTGTCGCTGCCCAGCATCCCTTTACGTGCCGGCATCTTCGGTATCTTCGTCGACCACTTGAAAAGATACCTAAATGCAAATTGGTTAGCAATATAAGGGCGAGCAAGGGCCCATTCATTTTGCCTGAAAAGGTGAGGAATTGTAAAAGCACACGAATTGTTACGTTTCCTTTCACAATGCGGCCATTCAGGGAAAGGCGATGTTTTTCCATGGCTTCAGGCCATTGTCCTTTTCACTCTAAAAATAGTTGGCTACTTACTTTACATGGGTACGTACTTTATAGTCCAATTCAAAAAGTAAATACAGTTTGTATTAACATAAAGATAACTCAAATGTATCAATCAATACTAATAATAAAAATGTAGCTGTTTTCTATTCCGCCATAGTTTCTATATAACTCTGCACAACTTCTTTTAACATTCCAACAGTTATTTCTGTAGAAGTCTTAAATATTTTCTTTCTTTATTTTTCCGCTGTTCTTTTACTTTCGGTTTAAATTACACTAGTAAACAAGGATGTTGTTACAGTTAAATAAAAATAAATCCAAAAATTAAAGAGTCCATTTTAAGCGTTTGAAACTCTTTTTAAAATTAATAGAAGGCCGTAGAAATTTGTAAAGCTTTGTAAATAAAATTTTAAATTGATTTAATATTTTATAGTTCAAAAATTTTTATTTTTGGATTCTCATTCTATAGAGAAAAATTAGATTAAAATCATCTATCACTTGTTCCGTGACATAACCGAAAATCAAAACTGGTTGTTCTATATTCCGAGCTTCTTTTAAATTGAAATTTCGTTATAAAATTCCTAAAATTGTAACATTCATTTCAGTTACCGTTGACTTCAGTTAATTTTTTTTCAAAGGATTTAAAATAATTCAATCTAAATATTTTGAAGTATTTTTTGAAAATATTGATAATTTAAATAAAAGTTAAGTTAAGAAATAAAAGACTTTCATTAAAGAATTTCAATTCAAAATGCGCTTTGTTCTTTTCGATTTAATTTCAATTTAATTAATTAATTAATTAATTAATTTAATTTTACAACTATACACAAAAATCATTGCAATTTTATACAGCGTCACTGCTTCGTATAACAATGAGAAAAAGTCACATTATTTAAGTAGAGATTTGTGAGTAAAGAGATTGTCTAATTTCTGCCATCTCAGACCCCTCCCTAAATTTCTTCATCTCAAAATTTGGTATCATACTCATCTTCAAAAGATTTTCTTTAGATTCCATTAATTACTATCCCTTATCAAAAACTCCTTTGATTTCTTTTGATCTAAAATTCACATTGGCTGAAACTCAAAGGTTCATTCATGCGCCTCATGCGGATATCAACGACACCCGTAACTTTGCAAACGAATCGATAATTTATGCATTAAAGCAGCACTCCCAAGTAATATGAGTTCCTAAAGGGAAATCTGTCTGGCGGCAAAAAGAGCTCCAGAGCACTACAAAATTATTTAAAAGTTGCCTTTAGATCCCGCATGTCATAGTCGTGTCACTCTGCCTCAACCCCGTCTCAAGTAGACTTCATTAAGCTACCGACTTCCTCTTAACACACTATTGACTTCCAATAAAAAAGAATGTAAAATTCTGTGCCGTAGCGTGAAAAGGACTTTTCAGGAGCTGTGAAAGCTAAAAATAGTTACATTGCATAAAGGCACATGGGATCCGAGCCCGGGGAAAACCGCACGTGAATGTGCCCCAAGATCGATTACACCCAACCCATTAAATATCAATTGAGGCGTACATAACGAGTTCATTATCTGGCGATTCATGTGGCTCAACGTAGCCCCTGAATCCGTCCCTGCAGCCCCCGGTGGTGTTTAGTCCGCTCACAAAAGATTGATCTGCTCTGGCAGTGGAACACTTGTTCAGAAAATTAATTCAATGATTTCATTCAGTTGGGAGCCGTTCATTCCTGGTGTCGGTGGTCCCCACAAATGGACGAACCATCGTGACGTTTTCACAGGTGGTAACCATCCTCTTTTTACATAAATTTTGAGTGACGGAAAAGGAAGTGGGATTGAATATTTCGACAACAAACATTGGTGATGGACTTATGCTCAATAATTTTGTTGTATTCCACAAAAGTTGTAACCACATCAAACACACTCTAATTGAATGCACATATTAAATAAAGCAATTTTCAAAAAGGATTCTTCAAAAAAGATGCTTAACATAAGAAGTTGCTAGTAAATTTTATAAACTATTACATTATATTATATTTTTTAAGGGTTATTAGTTTGTAATTACTAATTAACATCAAACGTTGACGAGTATACACGTCGGAGGCAAATCAAAGGATCTTATAATAAAGATTACGAGAAAATTAAAGTAAAACGCAACGAAAAACTTTAAGAAGGTTTTATTACATATGTATGTATGTACATGATATTACACAAGTTGATGTATAAATACTTCGAATGTTCTGTGAACTCGATGCATTTTTTTTTATCTTTGAAGGTCACAATAGATTTTGTCACATCTTCAAATAAAACTCTCATTTAAAACGATTTAATCGAGCTCAATGAACTTGTTTGCCCCTTAATCACAGAAATGAATTTTTGACCTTGTGTGACTTTTATGAATTCCTGTAGGTTATAGTGTCCTCAACTGACATTTAAACGCCATATTATGATAATAGTTGAGAAACCTTAGATATGATACACATTGAAAAATGGACATACAAACATTTCCACGTTTAATAAACACATCCTGTGTGCATTTGAATTAAATCACACAAGTTAAACTAAATCCCAAAAAACTATTCAATTTGTTTCAACAAAATGTTGACTATCTTAAACGGTGTAAGTAGGTAAAAGTCATTTAATTATTTGACTTATAAGAACTACCAAATACGAATGAATAATTTATCTAAAATATTTGTATGTATAGTTATGCAAATATAAGAGTGAAAAATTGCCGCAAACGAGACCAAGACCGAGGTGCTTTTTGTGCTCATCAACATCTCTCTTCAATTTAAATTTTCTGATAAAACAAATCATGTTTTTATAATTAGAAGAAGAAAAAACGGGCGAAAAGGCATTTTTTAAGTATAAATACTGAAAATTTAAAAAACTCTAGTGTTCATTCTTTATAATTTCAATCAATATTATGTTTCAGTAGGTATTATATGTAAGTATTTGATCTTAAAGCAAGTTTGAAAAAGTTCGTTTATGTATTGCATATCCAAAACCAGTCTCAAGTAGGTAAAACAGTATATTCAGGCTAAAGAGTGCTTATTATACAAAATTCATTCAAATAATTATACAATGCAGCTTGCACATAATGATCTAACGAAACTGTTTTAATACTGTTTTAATAATACCCCCTCGATGCCCCTCAAAACTTTATAGGCAGTAATTTATTTCAGAGCTAATACTCTCATTTTGCATAATTTTCGATATAGTCCTGGTAGTCTTTGATATGAACTAACCAACAAAAGCTCTGTTCATTCCACTGAACTTCATTTCACTATCATTATGTGTGTGTTTGGAATTACTAAAAATGAATTACCACCAAAGTTCAATAACACAGTCGTGATTTGAAATTAATCAAATTTGCTTTTATTAGTCTATGCCCCGCACCGCCACAACTGAAGCTCAAAGGCGATTCATTCAAGCCCTACGAATTAATTGAATTTCCGGCGCAGAGCGGCATTGGTCTATGAATTAAATAAATTTGCATATTCGAGTATTGGAAATGTGCTCTCAAGCCGAAATCGCAGGGTCCAATAAATCGCACACAAATCATCATCATTTACTAAGAGGACCGGGTTGGGTAGCCAAAAGCAACTTGTTTGGAACATGCATCACATTCACATGCTTGTATGTGCATAAAATATGAATTTCGCGCTATATTTCGAATATATCGGTCCCAGTTGGTGTCCAATGATCTTCACTGAGATTCTGGACCATACGCTAATAGCATTTCTAGGAAATGAAACGTGAAATGCATCTAAATAGTCAAGGCTCTGGTAGCGGACTATTGATCAAAAGTCCCACATCCATTCCACCATTCATTCGCACGTATTCTGTTCTATTCAACCCACAAATTTTTGGTATAGTCCCAAAATAACTGCATAGAAGACAGATATCAAAGTCAATGAAACAGAGTTGGGAAGTTTCTGGGCTCTAGTGCCACATGTGGCCACATTGATGACAAAATTCCTTGCAATACACATATCGATTTGAATTTCTGTTGCCTTGCATCAGTGGTACCATTGAGGACCAACACTACCCCGCAGGCAATCAAATGCTTATTACTACTCGACTTGTTTCATAACTTCTAAAATTCAAGCCTCAGCCACTTTCTTAAAACCCACTCCATAAAAAACATTGCGATGTACCTGATATAGGAAAATTCATAAATATTTCCTGGTTTGGGGAGGTGCAGCATCGTTTGCTCCTTTGAGAAAATTTCACGGTTTCCCGGATGGGGCCGGAGCGGACAGACGTCACGTAATGTTTTTTTTTTTTTTTTGTATTCAGCGGGGCGTGCATGTTCCTGAAGGAATGATTGATATCCTCCCGTCGTGTGAAATTCTTCGGTAGAATGTTTTCCCTACCTGTCTTGTAATATTTTAAGGTAGCGCCACCATTTTACATGTCCGAGTCTCGTGGCTTCATGTTCTGTCAGAGTTTTAATAAGAAAAATAAAAAGAAAAGTAAATTTATCAGCACTTATTCTAAAGTTGGTTACCTTCTGTAAAATGTTATAGAGATATATTTTGAATAAATGTCACACTGACTATGTTTGGACTAGAACTTATGAAAATGTTTATTAATCGGTACTATATAAATTAATTCATTTCATTTTATTGGACTTCAGTTTTATTAAAACTTTTCTTTGTTAGCTCCAAATATCGCATTTTAACTCAGTGTATTAAAAAGCTTATACAAAATATATACATATATACTATACACTTTTGCGTTAATTTACACTAACCTTTTTGTGTCAGAAATCATGTTTTTTTGAGTTTTTAAAAGTACATAGTCTTGGAACTATTGAGCCGATTTGAATAATTCTTTCATTTTCATTTGTATTTGTATACTAGAACAGTTTTGTTAGACTCTACGGTGTGAAACCCTAAAAAATGAATTGTCATGTTGCATACCTGCACCTTTAAATGCAAAGGACCCCGGAAATTTTATATAGAAATTGCGTTTCACTGAATGTTTCTGAAATTCTGGTAATAGATTCTTCAGAGCACGTGGATTAAAAGTGTCAATGGGCTGAAAACTCCATAATGCCTACTTTTTCACTTATAGCGGGTTGAAGTTGCGAAAAACGTTGATCAGGAGACCATTTAGAATCGATTGGCATACCCCTGTTCAGACCTTAGCAAAACGCCCTGTATATGGTGTTCATAAAACAAACTATTAAACTGAAAAAATATGTACATATATATTTGGTTTTATGTAGCATTTAATACATTTTTGACACCATTGTGAAGGTTGCGATGAATCTTGTTATTGAACTCTATATACTTGTTGATGAAATACTACTTGCTGTGGTTGTTGCGGTGAGGAACTATTTGAATGAGTTGTCAAACTGGTTGTTGAATTATATGACCACTCGTTTGATCTACAGCCTGTTGAATGGTTGAATGACATGAACGGCTGTTCACTGAAGTTACATTGTTGGCATGTGTTGATATGTTGTTGGACGAGTTGATGCACCAAATTTTGATTAGCTGATTGAAGTAGTTGAAACGATTGCTGCTGATTCGGCCGTTGATATTTCAATTGCACAATTTGTTGTTGATTTTGAATGAACTGCATTTGTATTTGCTGCGCTATCTCTGCAGTTCTTAATTTTCACCATGGCATATACATATGTTCGGAAAGTCTTAAATATTATTTTTTTATTTTAATAACACGACGGAAATTGTTTAATTTTTATTTAATTGTTTATTACGTCACTCCGAAAAACTGTTTTTAAAATAATTTATTTGCTAACACGACCGAAACCATTCAAAATGTCCACTTTTTGTCGGGGTCACCAATGTGGAGGTCGACCTGTAATGGAGGTCGGCCTCCATTTAAATTTTATTTAAATTAAGTAATTTATAATTTATTATTTTTGCTTTATATTTTATTTTCACTTTTTACAAATTTTTGAAATTTTTGAAATTAATTTTTTTTATATACGGACTGTGCGGCTCTTGTTGCTTTCATAACACAATAAAAAGTATTTTCTCAAGTGCGCTCGAATATAAGAAACTCTTTTAAAACACGAGGAATTTCTAATACACATACACTTTCAACAAGATGTTTACCGAAAAAGTTTCTCAAAAAAGTTCTTGATTGTTTTTTTAACGAAAATGGATTTGTAGCACATTTCAGAAGAGTTTCCTTTTGATCGTTCGATAGTGTGGTGTTTGTTCGAATCATAGATATGCTAAACTCTTCAGCAGATTCCAAAAGTAAGTTGGATACAGGAGAATTTTGCGTGAATATTTCCTAAATAATCGAGGATGCCATCAGGATCCTGCAATTGAGATTACATAACTACTTTAGCGCCATATTTAATTAATAAATAAAGATCTTTGAAAGAAACTGTTTGGTTTCTTGCTAATAACTCCGCTAAGGGAGACCGCAATGTAACGTTGAGGTTAGGTTCCCCAGGAATTCGGATGTTGGGATCCGCACCGTATGAAAGTAGTATCTACAACAAAAAATTATATGTAATGTTTTAATAATTTGCTGCAAAAAACTCACCTTAATAATTTCATGCTTATGTAAAATATTTTGACCGCATGTAACATAAAATGGCGTTCCTATATTTTTAAGTTTCCACATAATAAAAAAAAATTTATTAAGTTGTTGTTTCTGTTCAAATCCCACCACAATTTGGGAAATCACGTTACTGGATTTAATGTAGTAGCCCAAAACTCTCAAATTAAAGAGATTTTCATTAAAATGAGTGAAGAAGAGTGAAGGGAGTTTTGATATCATTAAATTTAAATGTTTTCGAAATTTACAAATTAATGTATTCTCGTACTGTTTTTAACTTACATCTTGTTGCCTAACCGCTCTCATTAAAGGCGTCATTCCTGTTCGGTCTCGAGTTTCTGGATTGGCTCCAAATGTTAATAATAAACTTAAAGCATCTGCGTCATCCACTAGACTTATTTCAGAACCTAAAAAATATCGTTTGTTTGGATCAGCACCATGTTCCAATAATAGTCTAGTGAGCTCCTGAAAATTATCAAGTTTAAATGGTAACTTTTAAGGGGTCGATCAAATAATTACATAAGGCTTATTTCGCAAACCCAATCTTAAATAAGGTTCATCACAAAGTGTAGTTCTCGGGTACCGTTCGTTAGAAGGCTCTGCATAGTCCATTTTTGCGCCCAGTTTTAAAATTAATTCAGCTAACTCTAAATATACCTGTTAATTGATCAATTTTTTATTAGAAGTTATCTGCATATGAAAGAAAAACATATCCATCTCTGTGGCAAGGTGAAGCGCAGCATTTATGTCTGAAAAAACTGATATGTTAATGCAATACATTCTCTGGTTTTTAATCATGAGTATTTATGCGTATTTCACTGTATGTAATATTTGGTTTAAAGGAATACGTACTTAGAGATTCGAGTGAAAAAATAATTTTATATTACATAATTTTAATACAATTTAAATCCCTTGAGCTTCATAACACACAAACAAAAAAAAACAGGCAAATTGATTAAGTTTTTAGAAATATTGTAGGAGCATGTATACAAATTTAATCAAAATAGACTTCCACAGTAAAATGTATGCGTACTATCGGACATAACTTTGAATTAATATCAATTTGATATTTTCATAAATTGAAAAATTCATTTCATAATTTCTTTTCTGTAGAACCTTTATGAGTGAATGATTTCGAGTATGTGCTCTCTACATATAAATTCGGGTATTCCAAAAAAAAAAAAATCCAAGCTCTACTTTTTTGCGCTAAATGAAATCCTTTAAGTCCGATCAAATTACTTTTCCACGTGGTATTTTTCTAAAAATACATCACGTTTTCCAGCCTTGAAATTTACATAGTATACGTCTCTACGTCACATCAATTTCTGGTGGTGGTGCCGAGAGCAAATCTTATTTTTTCGAAGAGGCAAACCAAAAAAAAAAAAGAAAAACGTAAAATAAAATCGTTAAAAAGAAAAGAATTTAATCAACCCATATCCAATGAAAAGGGAGATGCTGTTTCATCTTTTCAGCGTAGTATATACATAGACATACACGAAAATTGGGTAACTTGGTACAAGCAAGTTATTATGTCAGTTTTCCACATTGTAAAATTAAAGCTGTTTCATTTAAAAAATTTAAAAAAAATAAGTTCAAAAACTAAAACCCGACTACTAAAAAAAATTACGCTCTAAAAAGTGTGAAACAAGAAAATATTCTCATTTGAAATTGTTATGTACAAACTATTCAATATATATTGTCTATTAAATAAACAACTTACACATATGTAATATATTTTAATGTATTGAATACATATTCATAGTGACGTTCAGAGGATAGCCGTGGTCGTATGCCACCTTATATAATATATGGTCATGCTATATATATGTTTTGTTTTGTTAAGATAGGATAGGATAGGAGTCCGCCGGTACGAGGTCGCTAGTAATTTATAAAATCGATAATTATTTTAATTAATATATCTTAGAAACAATTTTGTCAATCAATGATTACTTTTAATTAAATTTGTGTATATAAATTCCATTCAAATAGTTTTAAAAACCTAGAACGTCAATATTTGAAATAATCTGAAACCTATGGATACCAAAACATTTTTCCGTAATTTACGTGTTCCCATAAACAGGCAAAATTTTTGAGGATAATATGAAAACAAATTGAAAGCATTGGGAGGGTGGGAATTATGGAATTTATTTTAAACATAATCTGAATATTGTACTTTCGGTAATTGGTTGTGTGTCTGCATAAGGCAGGCGGATTTAAAAATTAAAATTTTTTTTCTTCGTCTTTCACATTTATTTATACGTATTACCTACTTTATTAAATAGATTAATTATTTTGGAGAGGATATATGCATTCATAAGCGTAATTTGGACGAAACCTATTTCGATTAATTTATTCATAAAGGACTTAATTTTTCATGTTCGAATGTTTTTTCTCCGGATTATTTTTAATTAGTCCCACTGTAATCTGGAATACTTTAAACTACGTACGTTCGTAATGAAAAGAGTACTTAGCGCTCTTAGCCTTTAGCGATTTATTGTTTAATTAAAACCATATATGCCTACTTATATAATATAACAAGTAATGTTTTATAATCAACATTAAGCTTTATGGCTTAACTCCAGAACGCTTGTTTTTACTTTTCTTACTCCGACCGAAGCAAATAATTAACGTCTTAAAGTAACTTCGAGGTAATAAACACGAAAATTTTCCCTGAGAGGAAAGTGCGGCCAACCACTCAAGAGCTATTAACCATTGCTTTTACTTACTACGAAAAGAACTATTACCAAAGTTAACTTAGTCGTCATAAGTACTTTGCTAGCAGGCAACTTGAGCCACACCTAGGACCAACTCTCATGGGTCGATGCCCACATTTTGGGACATTTCCGCAACTATAAAAATTTCTCAGGTTAGTTTGGTAAAAACTCAAAATTTCCGACTATTTCGGCTAGCTAGGCTAACGTTTAATTTAGCTCCGTTAAAAAAGCCCCACATTTTTTTGTGCAATCAACAAAAACCGCAACAATACCAGAGAAATTCCACTCCTTTAATTAAACCAGCCCTTGTCGAGAGAGAAAACGCAACAAGTAAAATATCCTCAGTTCAGCTGTGACACTTTTAATTAAATTTGGCGGAAGGCTCAGAGTCTCGCACCTTCTACGCGTTCATGGTTGACTTACAGAGGTAAAACTTCACGACCCGACTTAGCGGAGTGTCGCAGGAAAAAAGGAGATATTTACACAAGAAAAATATGACAAAAGTTTTTATTTACGACCAACGAGGACAGGAATTATTATTAGGGGGTTGGTAGCTCAAATCGGGGCATAAATAACCGTCGGTGGCGGTAGCTGTCTTCGTTCCGGGGAATCACCCGGAACTTTTCAGAATTTCGAAGTTCTTAAATTAAGCTCTAGAGGTCGGGTCTTTAGCCCTATTCATTAGCCCTATTTTCATTTTTTTTTCTTGCGTTTTTGTTTTCATTTTTGGGTCGAAGGGATGATACCCAGTGTTATACACTGGGCCAACCCTGGAGGACATCGACTTACCGGTGCGATATCTAAAAGATAACTCGCACTACATCCATCATAATTAAGCGCATTCGAACCGTGAGACCGCTCAGTCCGGCCGTCCATAATGATAATTAACAGGTTGAACAGGGTGTAAAATTGATCGTAATCGGAAGATTTACTGTCCTAATTGAACACGGTGGCCGTGCCCCATTATGAAAACTCATAAATCACACCGGAGCCCGCACCCTGGTCAGATTGCTCTAAAATAATTGTCCGATCATGTGATAAATGCCCCGCAAAATCTCTGATAAACTCACTTAATGAACTCCAACTCCCGGTCCGGCGGCGGCATCTAGGAGTTCATTTTGTAGCCCACTATATGCGAAGCTTTAAACAAAATTGCAGCGCCCCAGGCGATTTTCTCAGAATTGTATGATTCGCCTGAAAAGTTACTATGCATCAAGTTTGCGCTGTGCACCAGAATAATTGCTGCCAGGGAGAAATTAGTTTTCACACCCGCAGGCACTCGAGGCTCCCGGCAGTCCCAGGGGAGATGCATAGTTTCACGGGATAGATGCGGAGCACTTCACCCGGGAATGAGACCCGGATGTGCTAATTATCCCTGAATTACGGCGCCACCACAACTAAAGCATTCGCTACCGCTAAACCTCGGGTGTCTTGAACTTTTCAAGAGGAGGAAATTTGATCGTTGAACTGAAATCCGGAGTCCCAACTTAATACATACTTGCGATAGTGATTTTTCAACTATTTTGCGGGAAAACTTTTAGAGACATTTTTGAGTTTATAGACGAAAGCCGTATTCAGAAACTAATTCCGGGATCGGAACCAGGAACTACTTGGGACCACCCGGGTTGAGACGCGTTTCTGAACAGCTGACAGTTGATATTTGGGGTCATCCATAAATTAGGTCACTCAAATTCAGCAGTTTTTAACCCGGTATGTAACAATATGTTATATTCGGTTGACACTCCCTCCCCTATGTGATATTACATTACCTTGAATGCGTAACAAAATTATTATATATACGATTTTCCACAAGACTCCATATTTATAGTTTTCATTTTGAAATCCACTCAAATTTACTTGACTATAATTAATGTCACAAAACAATTTGCAGCTAAAGTAAACTAAATTTTGTTTTTGTTCTTCTTCATTTACATTACTATTTTATTTTACTGATTTAATATTATAATTGTTTTGTTTGAATCTAAATGCTTTAAATAAATAAATATATTTGTCTCATCAGTTGTTTTTTAAATCCGGCTGTATACATACATTATGTACATGTACATGAGCTGGTGAATCTAATTTTGTATTCATTTTCAATTTTCGTGATTTCGATCAAAATGGTACAATTGTAGTCAAGTTTTAACAGCTTCAAATAAGTGAGCACGTTTTCGTTTAAAATAGAATAATTGTCATATAAACCCTTTCGGGCACCGATGGTGACCGGGAATCTCGGACCATTCTACATACATACATATGTACATATATGCGGATGACACTCTGGTCTATGCGGCCGATCCGGAGTCGGCTGAGGCGGCGAGGGTATAGTTGAGCGTCACCTTGCTGTGATCAATGAATATTACAAGAAATGGGCCATAAATATTAACCCTGACAAATCGAATTCTATCTGCTTCCGGAACGTGTCGGGCAGGGGCCGACCGGGTGTTGTGAGGAAATGCAGGGATATAACGGAGTTGATATTCCGACCGAGAATAAAATAAAGTATTTTTTTGGGGGTAAACTTTGACTCCCTATGGAAATTTAATAGACATGTTGAGTTGTCCCTTCTTAATAAAGTATCAAATATCTATCACCCTCCGCTTTCCTATGGCGGTAAACTAAATGCAAAATCAAAGTTGGTGTTTTATAAACAAATTATTAAACCGATCCTTACTTATGCATTCTCGTGCTGGTTGGCGATATCCACTACCTTTCCTTCCCAATAGGTTAGAGTCATTTGAGAGAAAATCATAAGAACAGTATTATCAGGAATATTTACAACCAAAACAAGCTCAAAACAGTCAACGATTCATTTTATCTTTCTCCATTTGTACTTATCGGTGAGGACTTAACATACGTATAAGTACTGGACTGCTGGTCCCGTACAAAAACTCACTTTAAAAGTGAGATCAAATTTGGTTCGAAATGGGGGAATGAAGAAAGAACGAGATACTTATTCATTACCCCATGCAAATGCATATGTTAGACAAAGTAGGTCATGTTTTTTTATATCTGACTCTTTCTTTCTTCCGGCCCCGGGCTCCTCAATGTCGGAAGTATTTTTGATAAATACTCGAAATGTAGGGCAAAATGAAGGAAGCTGTTTTGTGACAACTTCTATTTATTTATTTTCTTCATTTTAATATAATATTGCAAAGAATTTAATGTGTTTTTATCACAAGGACTTGCATCTCCACTGCACACAAGGGTTTGCATCTCCACTCAAAATGGTCTCACTTTTTATCCACCGATTAGCAGTCCAGTATCTATATGTCAGTGCGTAGACCTATAAAAACAGAAAAAAAATCATTAAATTTTATGAAAAAAAAGGAACTTAATAACTATAGAGGCTAATGTATAAATGTTATAACTGAATTCTTGACATCCCTTCATTTTTGTGATTCTTTATGTTTGTAATTCCGCCAGCTCTGAACTTAAGAATTTTTCAATTATGAATTTTATAATAATAATCTTGTAGATTAAGTACTCAACTGTGATGTTATGCAATGATCTCATAAATTGGCTAAGGTGGGAGGACTAAGTGGCTACGCTGGCGTTCCTCTCAGACTTAAAAACCATTAACTCCCCTAGGCAACGCCAGATGGCCGCATAGAAGCAGTGTGGCTCCATAGTCGCGAATAGTCCTGGGGTGTGCTACACGACACTTACACAATAATGTCACCCATATCGCCAAGGCACACAGATTATTGCAATATGCCTTTTATTATCCTCATATAAACGCAATATAGTCCAGTAGAAATAGGCGTAAAAATGAGAAAAAAAATAATAATTCGTTACAGAAATCTGATAGCGGGATATTGTTGAACAAGCTCTTGTAAAAGAGGGAAAAATAAATCGAGCTAAAAACCCTTATCCGGGGTGGAAGGGGGTGGGTTTTTATGGGTTGAAAACAGTTTTTCGCGATTTCTGGCTAAACTGTGCATTCTATCGAAAAAAGGTATATGTAGGAGTTGTAGGAAATAATAAGATCTACAGCTTTTGCATGTACCATTTTTACCCAAACCTGAAAATTTTTCGACAAAATGGCTGAAAACCAGTTTTTCGGTTTTTAAATTTTTTCTTTGACAAAAAAAATTCTATGAAGCTGAAATTTGGGCAAAAGATACCTTTTAGTTTTGCAAAAAGGCAGTAATTTTTTCAGACGGAAATATTTAGAGGTTGTTGTTAAATTCATTTTTTTTTAAAAAAAAGCGACTTTTTTAACTGAAATTTCTCTTAAAACTACGCCTCCTACGGAGTTCTGTTTTGGCTTACTTACTCGTTGTTGTCGATAAATGGTAAAAAAAAGTATACTGCATTAGAAAAAATGACCGGAAAAATGACAAATCGAAAAAATGACATTTTTCGTGGTAGTTTGCATATCTATCATTAAATAATTGTTATTATAGTACAGTCAAATAAGCCAAAATAAGGGGCAAACCGAGGAATGGGAGGGAATAAGCTGTAAATTTGCATAAACCTTTCTTTTGGTGTTCTAAAGAGTGACTAAAAAGTCTCATATCATATCGTGCCTGCGTCAAGTTATTCA
Source organism: Machimus atricapillus (assembly GCA_933228815.1). NCBI lineage: Eukaryota > Metazoa > Arthropoda > Insecta > Diptera > Asilidae > Machimus > Machimus atricapillus. The sequence goes on from OW121785.1 coordinate 15,631,323, forward strand.
AGGTAAAGGGTCACGAAAATCGCAATTATTTCGTTTCCTATGCGAAATACGTCATTTGAGGTCATTATAAATTTTGTAGATCATAAAATTATCTACAGTTTTCATTTTAAGCATTTTTTCATATCATCAACCATTCTCGAGACATAGCGCAGAGAGTGGTAAGCGCGCATCCGCATGTGTAATAACATATTGAATAAATAACATGTTATTTATTAGTCTGTGGTAATACCTATTATAGGTGAACGGCGTCGTCAGGTCAATAGTTGACTATATAAAATTATTAATAAAATATAAACACAATTATTGCAATTATTATTATTATTTATCATTTTTTCCAATGCAGTATACTTTTTTTTTACCATTTATCGAAAGTAGACGTAACAACGAGTAAGTAAGCCAAAACCGAACTCCGTAGGAGGCGTAGTTTTAAGAGGAAACTCAGTTAAAAATGTCGCTTTTTTTTAAAAAAAATTAAATTTAACAACAACCTCTAAATATTTCCGTCTGAAAAAATTACTGCCTTTTTGCAAAACTAAAAGGTATCTTTTGCCCAAATTTCAGCTTCATAGAATTTTTTTTGTCAAAGAAAAAACATTAAAACCGAAAAACCGGTTTTCCGCCATTTTCTCGAAAAATTTTGAGGTTAGGGTAAAAATGCTACATACAAAAGTTGTATATCTTTTTATTTCCTACAACTCCTACACATACCTTTTTTCGATAGGATGCACAGTTTAGCCAGAAATCGCGAAAAACTGTTTTCAACCCATAAAAGCCCACCCCCTTCCACCCTGGATAAGGGTTTTTAGTTTATTTAGTTTATTATTCCCTCTTTTACAAAAGCTTGCTCAACAATATCCCGCTGTCAGATTGCTGTAACGAATTTTTTTGTTGTTCGAACCGTATTTCTACTGGATTAATAAATTTTTTTTTAATGTTTTCATATAAACCTGTAAAATTTTAATGTCACACAGCTAGAGACAACGTGGTGGTTAGAAGCTTTGAAGATTTTGTATATGTAGTAGTTGAGAAAACAATTGCCTCAGTCGGCTTTTGATTGCTTTAAGAATAGGTATCATTTGTTTTTTTGTTGAAAAAGTAAATTAATTTGGCTAAAATGAGTGAAGAAGGAAATTCAGAGCACCGCAACGCGTATAAAAATAATTTGAAAAACGGACAGGAGATGCGAAGGCGTAGGCGGGAGGTAACTGTAAGGCTGCGGAAATCGCGGAAGGAGGACCAAATGTGCAAACAACGGAATATCGAGAAGGAGGACCCCACGCCATCCGCGAGTGGCTCCATCGATGACCAGCCGGAGGATCGGATGATGGCCAAGGATATCGTGGAGGCGATGACCAGCTCTGATCCCGACAGACAACTCATCGGGACAGAGTACGTCTGGAATCATCGCCTCAGGGGTACCTTGCCATTTGAAACAATGGTGGAGCTTGGCATAATTCCAATTTATGTGGGCTATTTAGCGAGGTCAGAAAATTTTATTTTAAAACTCGAAGCAGCTTTGGCGCTGGCGGATATCACCTCGGGGACAGCAGATCAAACTCGCGCTGTCATCGAAGCAGGCGCTATCCCTTATCTTGTACAGCTACTGTATGGCACCAACCTGACCTTGGCTGAGCAAGCAGTTTTGGCCCTTGGGAACATCGCTATAGATGGGATCGTTCCCCGCAACGAAGTGCTCAGCCACAATGCTGTGGAGGGCCTAATCGAACTAACGACCCGTGATATTCCAAATTCTTGTCTTCGAAACATTGTTTGGGCTATGTCGAATTTGTGCCGTTTTCAGAACTCGTCTTCAACTTTGGAAAAAATAAACATTCTTCTTCCAGTCCTGTCACAATTGCTGGGTTGTGACGACATGGGGGTCGTGGAAGACGCATGCTGGGCGCTATCCTATGTTACGGCTAACGATGAAAACACAAATCAGTTGGTCATCGACACCGGCGCTGTTCCCAAGCTGGTCTGCCTTTTGGATAAGGATGAGTGTAGCATAATTAACCCTACTTTGGCGGTCCTTGGAAACATCTTGAGTGGACCGGAAACGCAAAAAGATTCTGTGATTGCTGCTGGCGCTCTGCCGAGATTTTCGACACTTCTGCAACATTCCCAGCAGTACATTGTTAAAGAGACTGTTTCGGCAGTCAGCAACATTATCTCTGGCAGTCAAAAACATTTACAAGAAATTCTAGCCACTGATATATTCCATCACATTTGTAACATTCTGGAGAAGGGTAATTACGAATCTCAGAGCGAAGCAGCATGGGTAGTTACAAATATCACAACTTTCGCCACTCCTCCGCAAATTGATTATCTCATTAAAAATTTCAACATTATGAAGCCGTACCTTAATCTGCTTGCTACGACAAGTTCAACCACTATTAAAGTGGTGCTGAAGGGCCTCCATAAACTATATTTGCTGGCTAAAAGTCTCGGCGATCTCCAAAATTTTTGCCTAATGATCGAAGGACTCGGCGGCTTAGACAAACTTGAAGCTTTACAAAATCATCATAACCAGGAGATTTACAATTTGGCATACAAAATGATTGTGTGCTGCGACGCCGCGGCCGACGATTCCACCCTTGAGAGTTAAATATAAAATAAAAATAGATGTTTTTTTTCAAAAAAATTATGATTTCATGTTTTTCGTATTATGAATTATAACTATAACCTATTGTACCTGATTATTTCAATTTAACGGATTACCATTAAAACAAATTATATAACATCAGTTTTTTTCTTTTTTTTTAATTGCGGAAGGAGATGATTGATTTTATTTTCAGTGATTAACAAGTATTAAAAATGAAGTAAATAAACGTTTGATTTCATTAAAAACATGATGTTTGCAATCATAATGGATTAAATTTAATCAAGTGGCAATGAAAACGTAACAAATGCATCTGCTTAATTTAAATATCTTCCATTTAATTAGAGTTGGGAATCTCGATTTAATGTATGTCAAATAGAGTCACAAGCACATAATTTAGTTTTTTGATCCTGCTGTAAAAATTAGTTTTGCCATGTTTTGCATAATTAGTCCGTTTTGTTCATTGACTCAATTATAACCTGATAACATAAAATATTTTATATGTAAGTATAATATAATTATAATAAATTAGAGTAATTGACATACAGAAGTAAGACCAGAAGTAACTATAAATTAAAAATGTTCTCAAGACTAAGATATATGTACTCAATGATGTGACATCAGAACAGTTTAAAATAAAGTAACTAAGTTACGAACTAATACAGTCGATGTTAAATAGCTTCATCCATTATTCCTCTTCTATTTTGGTAGCCCTTTTCTGGGAAGGTCGGTTAAAAGTTTTCTAAAACTATTACAGACTTTATCCCATTTTATTGAAACTGCCCCAAAATCTCTCTTTCAGCAAACTGTTTTTACACTTGAATGAATTATCTAATGCATATTTTATAGTTCCATTTATATGGTAACAATATTAATGGAGAACTTGTCTGATTTCGAGTGAAGTTTTAAGTAGTATCTTGTCTTGAATCTAAAATATATTATCTTACAGTATATTTAAATCGGTCCAACAGAAAAACGTTGCAATAATTGTAGTTCTTTTTTAAATAAATATGTATTACTCTCTTATATGATGATTTTTGATTTTTATTTTCATTTATTATTTAATAAAACATTTTGTAAATGGGTTCGGGTCCAAAAAACAGCTCTGAATAAATTTTTTACAGCTGATTTCCTGCATTATAACGTAAAATAGTCCCGAGAATTGTGAACAGTACGACTACTATATACATGAAAAACTCATATCTCGACAATTTGTCCCTTTTTGCCAAATTATTCATCTTATCCTTATTGCGGAGGCAGGGATTGAAGTGCTCATAGAAAAGGAATGTCACAGGAATTGCCCTGAAACGATAGTATTCACATTATCCTTAAAAAGTCATCCCTCTATAAATTGTTGTGTCTCGTAATGGAAAACCCTTGTCCAGGACCGACCGGGTCCCATGCATGGGTTATTGTCTTTACGGCCGTCGTTATGGGTTTCAAAGGTCCAAGCCTCACCGAAAGTGTTCCATGAATAAATTGGCCTCTAAATAGCCGGAGAAAATTTTCGTGGGTAGAAACAACTGCCACCGTTGCAATTATAAAATGTTTTCGATTTTTAATTTTTCTTTTTCTTTATGTGCATACATATATGGAGTAAGTGAAAAGGGACGAATTTTTGTGTGTTGGTTATGTTTACTTGAATTTATGAACAGAATCCTTATAACAAATAGCCTGCCTTTTCGATTAATTCCAGAGGAGGCAGTTCCTTCAATGTTGTTCCTGCCATTTGAAAAATATTTACCCACTCTGGGCTGGGGCTTGGATCAGTAGACCTACCAAAGTGGGCTTTTCTGTAAAAGTAGTGTCGAACTTGACCACATACACTAGATTCATACTGACTTGCATATTTGGATATAACACGGATCTGGGGACATGCCTCGAAAGTGTTTTCGAGCTGCCAGGAGGAATATGTAGTGTTCAACAAAATTCTTGCACTGATGTGAACAGTGGATATATGTAATTACGTATGTAAGAATACATAATATATAGAAGAGAAGGGATGTGCCAGCGCTTCTGGACAGATTTTGGGGCTTCATGTCCCTTAAGAGAGTTAGATAGTATGCAAGGTACAAAAAGACTAGTTGAAATTTAATGAAACCATGAAGAATTCAAGAATTCAGTACATGTACAAGACCCCTTTTTATAAAATATTATTTATTCATTCATTTGTTTTTTCCAACATTTTAAAGAAAAACCTAGGAATGCTTTGCTTACATAATTTGAACTTTAAATTCTCTATTCAGTTTTAAAGGAAAAGTTTTTGAATTATTTTACATAGTTCGAAAAATATTTGATAGGCTATTGATTATGTTATATGGTATGGAACTACAACATTGATGAGTTTTTATTGCATGAATCGTTCAATTGGCTTTTAAGAATGAAAAAACCGCGGAATTCTATTAAATTAGAGGGGAGGAAATTGGAGATAGGGGTGAAAATGCATCCCTTACGGTTTTTTGAGTATATCTCGAAAATTAACCAAAATTTGGGGGATTTTATATGACAAACTTTGTAGAGAATGTGATTTTCTATCGAAATAGCTTATTTAAAAAATTTAAAAAATTTACAAAATTTACTTAGTTCAACAGTATGTTGTGTAACAAGGGCGGAAAGTAGCCGATTGCGTAACTGAAAAAAAACACAACTGAAAAAACTAAAATTTTTTGAAATTTAAAATACGCAAGGACTAGAGTCTCCTTTATTGTTTTTATTTTTTGGGAGGCCCTCCACTCATTAAATTTATCATAAGCTGCCTCATATTTTGGTCTTGATCTATCTGAAAGTAAATTATTTACAGTATTTTTTGTCCGTTAAATTATTTCAAAAGGAATATTTTCATTGTCACTACTGTTCAGATCACTGTCCGGTATAATCACATGGCGCCATTTCAGTTTTTTTTTATACACAATGATAAATAGTTGATGACAAATATCATTAAGTAGTAATTTAAGACACTAATGAGGACGATTCACGATTTGAAAATTATCCGGGCGAGGCTTGTCAGCAGACTAACGTTTTTAACGAATTCATATACCTATATAACGCGGTACAAATAATCGCTTTATAGGAGACTTGACTCTATTGTAAACAAGTAGTGAGGAGGGTTATGTGTGCATATTTCAAAACATTGATTTTTATTCAATAAAAACATATGTTAAATTAATTTATTGATAATACATAAATGTTATATGAACGTATTTAAAAAAAAAAAATTATATACGTTCATATAACATATATACATATATATATATTATATGTCTTTATTGAATAAAAATCAATTCCATATTCAAAAATAAGTATTAAAACGTTATTGTCATAAATTCAATATAAACAGAAAAAAATGGCAAAGTTTAAACGGCCATATCTCAGTCAATTTTCATCAAAAAAACTTTTATAACCCGTCGTTTTGTAGGAAATTTAATATATGTACTTTTCTTTCTATGAAGCAATGCCTATACCTATCTTTGCTCAGAAAAAAGCTATTTGCATTAAAGTAAAAAAAATATTTGAAATTTTTGCATTTTTTTGTTTAGTTGATTTTAATATATTTTGAATCATTTAAACTTTTTAAATAAGCAATTTTCATATAAAATACCTTCAAATATTGCTTCGTTTTCCAGATGTACTCAAAAAACCGTAAGGGTTGCATTTTCATTCCTATCTCCAATTTCCACCCCTCTAATTTAATAGCACTCCTTTTGAATTCTTAATAACCAATTGAACGACTCATGCAGTAAAAACCCATCAACGTTGTAGTTCCTTATAGTACCCTGCTTTTTAGGACATCATCAATAGCCTATCCGTAATGAAAGATTTCCTTCCGAGTTTTATTTTTTGGTTACCGAATAACCATTACTAACCAATTTATTTTTATTGGTTATCGGATAAGAGGTATCGATAAACTTTCAAAATTCTTACCAATAATAATAAATTGTGAAATAATAACTAAACGATAAATCAATAAATTTTGATTGAAAATTAACCATTTACTGTGCAATATTTATTTTATTGGTTTATGTTATACTTATTAAGACTACATCAGAAAACTACAGTTCATTTTATGGTAATAAGATGTGTCCTGTGTTACTGAAAGATTAAATAAGTAATTCGTTGTAATTTTTTTATATAAAAAATACGAAATAATTTGCCCCCTCTCACTTGCAATTTTTGGAAATTTTTCATTTTTGCACATTTTAATTTTATTGCACTAACGACTACGAAATTTTGAATATTTAATAACAATGTTTAAGATTAAATTAATACGAATAACGAGCTAAAGAGTAATGAAAGTAAAAAGATTTAACTTTTCATAAATGAAAAATTCTCAAAGTATTTCTTCTTTGTGCTCCTAAAAGCGAATATTAAAGGGTATCTTATGAAGCATATTTCAATCATAATTTTTATCTTTCATTTTTTCACTTTTTTAATTATTTTATTTTTGGTTGAAGTGAACTGACCTATATTCATCCAGACTGGCTAGCCACGTAATTGCGGGAAAACAATTGGAAAAGAATGTCTGGAAAAATATTTTGGTTATTCGGAAGAGATTCTACATTGTCTCAAAACTCGGGAAAATGTTCTTAGAATCTTAAACGAACTTGGACGCTATTTGCCAGTAAAGACTAGCCATGGGAAGACACAAACAAAGGTCTCTTTTAGCTGGACTTAGATAGACAATATCAACTTTTTTCCCAAAAAAAAAAAAGAAATATAAAAAAGTCTTATTTTTCACTTTTTCCATTTTCGTATTCGCTTCTCCCAGGAAAATTCCTTGCCTTTCAATTTTTCATAATTCCGGAATTTCTTCCATCGCACGATGGATGGATGGAGCTGAAATAGCACCCCCACGGATATGGGGCCCTGCAAAAATTGTACTATTCCCGGAAATCTCTCGATTCCTCCGAGTTATTGATGTTTTGGTCGAGTGAACGGACAGAAAGTTCTCCTCAAAGTCAGTTCCCATGCAAGTTTTGCATAAAATTACTCATTCCGTAAAAATGGATAAGGCGAAACGGAAGACGTCGCCCTTTATTTCGCCGTGATAAATTATGGAGAAGTTGGCCAACTCGAGCAGCACCAACGGAGACGTGATCTGAGATAAAGTCGCTGTTTTCAGAAACTTCTCTAGTTGTCGAAAGCGACAAGGATTACGTCTGAATTGAAGATGCCAAGGACGACGCAGTGTCCTTTTTCGGTGCTGTTTTTTTTGTTTTTTGCCCTTTTATTCGGCGGCCCGCCTGGGGAGCTACAACGACATCGGGTGTAATTTTGAATTAAGCAGCCATCACTAATTACGAACAGGATTAACTTGAAATCTTCCACGATCCTAATTCCCCCTTGTAATGTACCATAAATCCCGGCCAGAAAAAGTCATTCTAAATTTATAACCTCTCGAATTGGGGCGCAAGGTGATTAAGGGAGAATCCCCATTAAGGAAGACACTTTAAAAATTCAATCGCCTTTGTATAAAATCTCTGTCACAACGAACCGAAACATCCCGCCTTTTTTGGCGGTATTTCTATTAAAAAATTTATTCAACATACGTTTTTATCGATTAGCACACCTTCGAGCATGACGAAGGACCTCAGGGGGTTATGGGTGTCACAGGGTGATGCCCTTTTCAGGGGAGCTCCCTCGCAGGTGGATGCCATGTAGCTTTGGGGTGTTCCCAGAAAAACCGCAGGGTACTGGGAGAAGTGCTAATAACTCACGTTTTTCATTTGCGCTCTGCTCTGTAAGCTGCCTCCTGATATTTTTGCCCTACGAAATGCCACCAGGTTCGACCCTGCCTCCCCAAAGGATATTAATCTAAGGATTTTCCTCTTAAATCAGGTTGATGCCGTTCCCAGCTTCCGGAATTGGTAAGATTGTTGCAAATTGGAAAATATTTTAAGTACCAATGTTACTAAGGAAGATGGAGGAGATGTATTTGGAGGGAAATTAATAAACGTTGAAAGGATTAAGTTTATTTAGACCTTTATTTGTGAGATCGGGTTAAAATTCACTTCCGCGAACTAAGATTTATTAAACAACTTTGGAAAATTATATTGTTTTGAAACGACGAATTAAATTTGAAGTCTAAAAAATTTAGTGGAGAGATAAATAAAAAAAATGATAGAAATAGCCTCAAAAAATAAACATTTTCATACTTTCCAAAAATTTGATGAAACTTTGTAGCCAAACTGATTGATATAAAATTTGTCGGTCGCTTATATACATACATATATATACCTATGTATATTTCTTGAGATATTTAATTATAAAATTCTGAAAATTTATAGTTTTATCGCTGCTCCATGCTTCCGCAATCTTTCAGTGAAAATTATGGAAATATTTTAAATTAAAAATGTTTCCACCAGATTTCTGCACAAAATTCTACACGAGTACTGAAAAAAAGTAAAATATCTCTGGAAGTACAGGTGTGATGTGACTGACAGTTTTTGTTTGCATAGTTTGTAAAGTTTTTTTAAAATCCGTGAAAAGACCTCAAACTCAATTAATTATTTTTTTATACCCTGCACTTTTAAATCTTCAGAACTACATTTGATATAGTCTGTCGTTGCATCAGAAAGAAGATTATAAATATTTACACTCTAAATTTTTTCTTCAAAGTGAATTTCATTTAGAGTTGGTCATGCTAGAGTTAAGTAAATATACGCAATTCAAAATCGAGTTAAAAGCGAACCACTAGAATTCTAGTATATTTAACAATTTCTTGTATTTGTAATTTAGTAAAGTGGTTACCTAGAAAATATACATATGTATATAGAAGGCAGAGGTTTTTACCAGCTTTAGAAGAAAATTTCATTTGAAACCTATAGAGAAATTTGATGACGATGTACAACTTTGTTATGCGATAGTGTGCGAATATAACTACAATTTTAGTTAAGTTAATTGAAGTTCATTAGAATTGTAATTAGATACTACAATGAGCTAGAAATTCCGTTTTCAGGGAACACGTAGCTTTCTGGTATTGTCAGATAATTAACTGAAAATTAAAATAATAAACTAGAACCCCTCTATATAAATTTCAGATGAAAATTAATTATATAAATTTTGAAGGTTTTAGCCGTGGTCATAATAATTAATCTGAAAAGAGTTTACAAAATCACATTTTATTTCTACAAGCTGAGTTGGAATCATTGTCACATTTTATTAGTTGATTTGATTCATTTTTTATTACTCCAAATAAAAATTAAACTTCATATATCTAAAGCCTAACTAATAAAAGTATTACGATTGCAAATTACCAACAATTGGCTTGGCTTACATATGACAATTAATCGATACCAATTTTCAATGCTATGCAATTATCTAAAGTAGGTACCTACAAATAATTAAACATACACTCCAATTAATTTAAAATCCTATACATATGTATTTACATATATAAGAAAATTTGATACTCGTACTTAACTTATAATGCCCCTTCGGGATAATATTAATTTATTGTAGGTAATGATATATTTAAAAAGTGCATAAATATAAAAGTGAAAAAAAAATTATTTTCTCCTTTGCAAAATTTCAATAAAATAGTCACAATCGTTCGCTGGTGCCGTCCAGTTGGAGCCTCGATTTATTATAAAATACTTGTGGATCGAAATAGGAAATGCAACAGACTAAAAAGTAACTTTGTAAGTGCTTATTCGCTAAAGTCCAATTCCTTGCATTTTAAGAAACTTTTCTTTTGTCATCGTCTTCGTTTCCTGTCGAAGAAGAGTTCCCTACGTCTGACTGCAGATAATTTGCGACAATTTTCCCGGTCTCTAGAAAAAAAAAAAAGAAGAAGAGGAAACGCTCGAGCGCACTTAAGTTATATTCAAATTAAACACTTCTATTTTTTCCCAGAATATTTTGTATGAAGAATTCCAGGAATTTCTCCCCTCTGGAGGAACCACGATGATGGTGTTCACCACTTAAACGAACTGTGATTATGCATTTGAAATTGCATCAGGAAGGAATGCGCATCTGGTGTGAAGTATGAAGATGTCGGGACCAAAGTCTTCCAGCTTCCGGGCGTGGACCAAGAGAAGAGATATTGCCTCTTCGTAAGCCCGGCGGGAAACAGACAGACAGACAGACGGCTTAATCTTATGAGCATAAAAGAGGCTAAGAGTGCACCAGGCGAAAAGGATTTAAGATTATCGCTGGCATAGGACTCGAGTCGCATCCGCCCCCGCAATTGCACACGCGTTTTCTCATGTGCACCGATGTCGACTGTTTTCTCGCCGTGTACAAAATGTGCACTCGACTGGAACGTGGATGCAGTTCGGGGGGCGGGGGATGCCACTTCGGTTTGGCCTTTTAAAGCACATGCCCCCTTCAGACGGGGACCAACTTCATCATTTCAAACCAGAAAATTCTTCTTAAAGATCAAGCGAGTTGAAAAACTGAAGAAACTGCATCCTGGCAGCTCCTTGTATACTCTCTATTTTATATTTCTTTTTTTATTTTGTTTTTTTTTTGGAAAGGGTGCGGTATGAGCCGCAAACAAGTTTTCATCTTAGCTCCGACAATGCCCTTGTGTTTTTAGTAGAAGAATGTAATTTTAGGGAATTTATGCTTGGAGTCTTTTGGAAATTACTAGCATCACATGCGGGGGTGTGTGGTGATGCATGAGCTCCAACAGGAGGCCTGCACGACACAACGTCGGGTGCATTTAAATTGGCAGAAGAGTGCAGGGTCGGAGCATTATTTTAAATTTGAAAACATTTCTGCAACATGTACCAAAATACTTCTTGTTCATTTTAAACAATTCATTTTGCATCGCATTTAGCACTGTAATATTCTCAAAAATACTTCAACACTGCACAAAACGATGGAATCCCCTAAAAATATGTTTCTTACTTTCAATTGTAGGGCTAGATGTTTTATAAATTGAAAATGTGATGTTGTCTTCGTATTCGAATAATTAGTTTACTATTTAAAATTTAGAACTACAATAGTAAGGAGTGTAAAATAGCTGGTTTGAGAAATTATTTGCAATGTGATGTCACAGATGAATTATTCATGCATCAATTATCTACATATAGCATGCGCCCCACGTTTTTCGTTTTAAATCTTAAGCGGCCTCTAAACGGTCAATTATATTGCGCAATATTGCGAATTCTGCAATATAATTGACCGTTTAGGGTTAATATTGAAGATTGCGCAATGATTGACCGAAAGTTTGAGCGAGTTTAATTTTTATTGCTCCATATTTCGTAGTTCGTATTATTGTGCAATATAATTGCTCGTTTCGATTCAGAGCGCCTTTCAATCTTATTGTACAATAAAATATTGTACAATGTTATTGTAGGTCTAGGGGCCACCTTACAAACATTTTCATATCTATTACAAATTCACAATCACAAATTTTCAGGACTATCTGTAAGAGGCTGGGAGAAATTATTTTATACTTTTTATATATGTATCTATACATATATTAAAAAAACATTTTTATTTAAATAATTATTTTTTTTATAATTATTACCGTAAAGTGTGGCTACTTGGACACACTGGGACCCGTTCATTTCTGTTCTCGCGTAAGTCCTACTATAGCGTACTTTTTTGTTTAGTTGTGCTTCTCTGTCTGTACCTTAAAATGGTGTGCACGTACAAAAGGACTCCAGGGTCAAAACCCTACATACATATGTAAGTTATAAAGTGAAAGACTTCAAAAAAGATATGAATGCAGTAAACAATTGTAAGAATAAAGACAATTTTGATAAATTTTTTTTTTCAATATTTAATTAAATCAATAATTTAATGTTTACACAGATACATTCTACAACCATTAAGTTGTATTTGGGCTACTTGAGCACCAATTATTTATATATTTTTTAAATTATGTGTAAAATATTTTCCGTATTTTATGCTAGCTATTTTCTTAAGCTTATAGATCGGAAAAATGAAAATTTTTTTAACACCTTAGTTATAATTTCACACTCATTATTTCGAAAAATGTGCAAAATAGGTGTCCAAGTAGCCCTATTTTACGATTTAATAATGCAAAAAAGAAAAAGAAAGTATCAAAAAATTATTATAAACTAATAATATTGCCTAGCAAAAAATAAACGCGCTAAATACTTAGTTTGCGTTGCACGCGTGCTGGTGACTAAATATCTAATATAATATTAAAATCATTACATTAATTAAATACTTTAGAGTAGTCAAATTAATTTATGCATAAATAGCTAAAAGCATTATCTTCCTTAAGCGCATGCAACTTAAAAGGGGGTCAGAAAACCACTTCCGTCCCCGAAAAACAAGCAGCGAATTCGCCTGCAGCGCGCTTAATTGAGAGGAGATCTCGAAATAATTCGCCTAATGTCCGTTCGGCGGGCGCCCCAACGCAATTGTTGTCATTTGAATGTTTCCATTCATTTCTGGGAGAGCCGCAATAAATCAGTTTAATTAGAGGCGACCCCCGGCAAGTTTTAATTGCACAAAATGTTGCCATTCACGAGCCCAAACGTGTCACCGCAGCTGCGGCTGTGGTCGCCCAGAACTCGTTCCCGGAGCCGTTAGCCATTTTCAATTTTTCGTTTCTTCCAGGATTTTTGGGCATTCATGTGCCGCCCTGCCGGCGAGTGTCGGCCACCACATCCTGCGGGAGCATTCCGGAGCACCCTGCCCGCCCTGCCGGCAGAGCAAAAACATAGTCATCAGATAAACAAATAGAAAAGCCGCGGGGCTCGGGGGGCCAAGTGCATATTGCAGCCAGGGGCATTAAATCAACGCGATTAAATAAAATTAATATGACTGCGTGGCGTTCGACTTCTGCTCTTTGGAAATTGAACCAGGGCGAAAACGAATTAGCGCGATCGAATCGCGGTCAGCCAATCAAGCGAAATTTATTGCTCAGATCCTCCCCCGCTGCGATTTCAATAAAAAGGGAGAATTCCCCTGAATTACATGTATACCTGAAAACATAAATGATGTTGGATGATAAAAAATTCATTTACGAGTATGTATACTAAAACATATTTTTAGGATAGGAATTTAAAAACAAAAATTTTTGTTTATCTGATTTAACTAAAATAAATAGACACATTCTCTAAGTACACAAAATTTTAAAATATATTTCTTACCATTATTATTTCTTAATCTTATTATAACTTTGTAACGTGAAACTGAATTTAAGTAGGTACTCCCCATAATGCGATTTCATATTTTGAGAACAGTAACGAAATAACCTAACCCAACCTTCATTCGTGGCGTCGATATATGTCCTTTTACCATTATTATTATTATTTATTATTTCAGAACATAACATATAAAATTTATGTACAATGGAGAATCTTAAAATTAGTGTCGGCGTCTAAGTTTAGTGAACTATGATTTTCTTATGTATTCTAGCAAAATATTTTAGATACGGAAAATTTAATTTATTTCAATATTAGGGAAGAATTTGTTGTACGAAAAACCCAATAAAGAACTATCCTACTTATCTACTTATTATTACAATACATTCAAATCTTAGGATTACTACTATGCGGTTAATTGAAGTGAAAAGAATTGTTTTCAGTTTTGTTTACCTTTGTTTCTAAATAGAAGCTTTATTTCCGCGATACTATATTCAATTCCAGGGTAGAGAAAAGCTATGGTAAATTAGGAATTATCTTACGGGTTTTATTTTGTATAGTCCACAATTTTCTTACTTTTTGATTCTAAAAGAATTCTTCAAGAATCTTTTTCTCGACTTATCGAAGGTGACGAGCATGAATTTGTCTTATAAAATGACAAATCGAAATAAAGTACAAACTAATGTAAATTTGTTTACAGAAATTATTTCTAATTTAAGATTTTTTCATAATTTTCACCAAAAGATTGCAGGAGCAATTTTTTTTCATATTTGTCACTTTTGACCCTAAATGAACAATCCTATAAAGTTTCATCAAAATCTCTTATTATCAATTTGCAAAAAAACCCTCAAATTATCTATTTCAAATGTGTTTTTTTGACTACATATACTAATCACGTTTTCAATTTTTGAATACTAAAATTTAAAGAATTTCAGGCTTTTCTGAAAGATACACTTTAAATTTTTCGTGTAGGAATATGTACAAATGTACATATGTATAATCATATAATCAATACGAAATTCCTAAATCTTTATACCTAATGGATGATTAATAAATTAGTCTCTCTAATTTCGTTAGAAAAACAAAAGCCAAAACTATAACAATCTTGTTGAAAGTTCAGATATCTTTGAGTCGAGTGGACAAGACGCACGTTCCTGCCAAGTTCCAGGAGCCTTTTTCACTTTTAGAGGCCTCCAAGCGAGCAATTGAATTTGCAGGGGCTGAAGGGCGCCCGTGGGTGCAAGCAAACCGATTAAACAAATTTTCGTGACCGAAACTCCTCAAGGAAATAGGAAATTGACTTGAAGTAAATAAACCACAGCCCCTAGGATGGGAAACTTTTTCCCTCGAGCACTTACAAGTAGTTTTCCAACTCTCACACTCTTTCTCGGGGTGGTTCTCGAAGTGGCCGTTCGGTCTGACAACGAACCGGGAGACCAAAGTTACAACTTTTCGATCTCGTTCATTGTACCCATCCTCCGCCGCCCGCTCCCGTGCCCTAAGCACCCTGAACAATGACATCGCAAATTGCTTGCTTAATGTTCGGATCTTAAACACTCCTCCCCCGCACTAGCGACATCCTTGAGAGTGTCCTTACCGGCGGCTTCGTGAACGGAAAAACGCTTGTTTTACTGCCAACTTTGTGAGGTGGCATCAGGTGAAAGTTTTTCTTTCACCCGCGCCAGAGTGGCCGACACTCCGCTGATAGGAAATTAAGCAATGTTCAGTTCAGCCCTTAAATTGCGAGCTGTTGTGTGGTAAATTGGTCTATAAAGCAACTGGCTCTAAGTTTGCTGATGCAGACTCCGATAACTTTCATCCCATCCCAGAAAAAATAAAACATAAAATAAAAATGTACACCTCGGTGTAGATAGAAGATGTAAGTGGCTCCCTCTTCCTGACCTGGAGATCCGGCGATACCTCAGAGACAATGAGCCTCTGTCTGTTTTACCTGGTTGTTGTATTTACCTGATTTGTAGCAAATTGCGATTAGCCAGGGAGTTCAATTACAAAAGGTATTCGATGTTCGGCCAGAAAATGGTATACGTCTGCCACTTTGTCGGAAGCAGTAATGGGTACCTACAACTACAATATAACCAGTTAATTGCCTTGTATTTCTTGTGAATCCGATATCAAAATCAGGAAAAATACTTAAAAAGGTTTATAAGGTTTTTATAAGTAAAAAAGACAGCAATTATGAAGGTGTATGTAGAATAAAAATGATCGTGGAATTGATCTATTTATTATGTATAGTGAGATTTTTAAGAAAAATAGGCTCAAAAATTAAAATAACCTGTATTTTGAAAATTCAGAGTATCTTATTACCAAATAAAATATATTAATACTACTAACCCTTTTTGCATTGTAACTTTATTATTAGTCAATACAAAATCACTAAAAAGTTAAGAACAAAAGCTATGATAAATAGTAGTAGTAAAGTAAAATAGTAAAAGAAGATAATATAATTTTGAATAGTTGTCACTATTTCTTTAAAATGATATACCTACCTATATACCGTATGTATGTATATTTTTAAAGCTTTCTTTATAAACGACTTCACTAACATTGAAGAACAAATTAAAATTCGTTTATGTAGTACATATAAACATGTTAAAAGTGACTGAGGTGCATTCAAATTGCTGAAGGCTATTCTTTATACATTTAATCAGAATTTTAAATATTTCCTTTCCAAATTCATATAAGTTGCTGTATACCTGTGTAGCCTTCAACTATAAATTTTACTTAGTTTTTCTGTTTAATGTTTGAAATTATTTCTCTTATTTTTAAAATAGGACTACTAAAACTTTATTACAACTTTAACATAATCTTAGCTGTATTTGTTTCAGAATCGGAACGGGATCAGATTTGTCATGAAATTTGGCATTGAATTGATGAGCAGTTATCCATATCAAACATTAATTTCATGAAAATAATTACGGCTTGGCCTGAGTCACATTTGATCCATTTCCTTTATAACTAATCTGATCCTGATCAGATTGTGAAGAAAACCCAGATATGTAAGTAATAAATATTTCCTTTAAAAGTTAATAAAGTTTGGGCTAGTAAAATAACTTAATACTTTTAGGTTGGACAACTGTAGTAGTAAGAATTTTTTGCTATATGTAGTAGGTACTTGTTTTCATATTTGTTTCTTTTGAACTATGCTTGGTTTAGCTTATACAGAGTTGCAGTTGTGCCCATTCTGAATTGATAAATGTTTGGGGAAATAGTAATTTAACTAAATGCATGCATTCGAAAACAATTTAATAAATGGTTCAATTAGGTCATTGCATCATGCCATTAGCAGGGTGGATCTCAAAGCGAGTATGGCCCGAATGGGCCGGGTTGGGTCAGAGCCACCTGTATAAATCAATCCGGTGGAAGGCTCTGCCGTAAAATGTTAATTAAACAAAACGCTTTAAATTGCTGCTGAAAAGGATAAATCGTAATCGAATCCCGCATTATCTCCCTCCTCGGGAGCCGCCCGGAATCACAGGGCAATAAATTTGCGATGCAATCATCGTACAAAACGTCCTTGGGCCAGGGGTCGGGGCCGCATGAATATTACACCCCGGGAGGCGTCTTATATCACCTTCGAGTACCCTCATGAATAATTTTCGGTAAATAATTCGAGGGATATGGAAAGAAAACATGAAAGCATACCCCCGCATACCCTCGGACTCGTGTGTTTCATTGTTTCGGTCTGTAACACCCTTATCACAGCGAATTTGTAGGTCGTCCGATCGGAGGTCGAGTCAAGTTAGTCCCTTTCTTCCCTCAGATTTTTCCCTTTTTTCCGGTTCTGCTGGGGGTACGGAAATCTGGGAGTCGCGTGGTATACGCCGCCGTATCAAATTTGCATTTCGAAACCACCAAGAGGGTTCCTTCGGCGCTTTGTGGCGTTTTTGTTTTAGTTTATGTCAACAGGGATAAAGAAACCGCTCAGATAAAGGACGACAATAACAAGGACAGGGTAGGCTAGGGTATAAAAAAAAAAAATCCTGCGAAAAGAATGGTAACAGAACAGCGACAAATTCGAGTGGGATTTTCTGCGGTCAAGTTCTTTTGTGCTGGCATTTCCACAGGGGTCAAATTCCTTCGAAATTGAGGGAAAGGAAGTTAAGGGGAGGTACTATCCCATTGTTAGCAGCTCTCACAGCTCCTTTACGCCACTGAATTAGGATTTATTCACTTTTTATGCAACTTTAAGTGGGGCCACAGCCATTTCAATATTTCCGGCCTTATTACAGGGTCTCTAATCAGACCCAGTGCCCGCTGAGCCACATAAGCCCTACCCTGTCCAAATGACCCCCCATAAGACCAGAACTGTTAAATCTTCTGAGAAGGGCTAAAATGACCTTTAGCCTCAAGCTGCATTTTTTGTCGTAGTACCAAAAATATCCCCTGAGCCCGGCCTACCGAGGAAATTTAAATAATTGAAAGCCGTAATGCCGCTACCATCGCCCAGTAGTACCATAAACTGAGTTTATGGCGAGCACACATAAAACGTTTACGGCACCATGAGTGAATGGGCAGATTTTGATGGGTTTACGCTGGAGAACACTCAAATTGAGTTCATTTGGTGCAAAATAGGCTTTGGGACCGGTGATAAAAGTTAGACACAAAATGTCTAATACGAATGCATGGTAAAGGTATATAAAATTTTCAACCCGATTTCCCATAAAGCAATGTTATGTTATACGACTTTTGAATTTTCATGCTACAAAATGCATCAATTTGGGGACTAACACTTTCTTTGCTTTAATGGGACCTTACACATTTCTCGAATCTGAAAAATCGACTTTTTATTAAAATTACCCTATTGAAGTATCATAGATGTATATATTTTAATATTCTCTGAAAAATTAAGAGAAAAATTATAAATATTTTGGAATAGTTTATAGCTACTATATTTCTTCAAAAAACAACTCTTATCTACTTATAGAGCAATTTTGAAGAACGCCTAGCAATATTTTGTCAAATTAAAATAATAGCTTATTCACAGTAAACATTTTAATAGCTGCACAGTAAAAAATTTTGCCTAACAAAATAGCTACTCATATAATAGTAATTTTCAAACAGTTGAAAAAAATTATAAATTGATTGTAATTTTAATAACCTGAACTGTAAACGAATTCCGCATGAATTCGTAAAATTGCAAATAATATACATATATGTATGTACATACATATTCGGGTTGTGGGCCTAAATGTGGGTGTACGAATTTTACTTCACTGAATATGCAAATATTAAAGTGAAGAACAAAATTTTAGTTTTTATGAAAGAAGTTTTACAAAAGAAATTGTAAATTTGTATACACATTGTGTGTAATTTTTATAGTTCACTTGAAATTTACTTATTATAATTAGTAAAATTCAGAATTTCTTAAACTTTACTCATGTATTTTTAAATTTCAATCTGAATTTGCAAAATTACTACTCAGATGTGTAGATTTTTACTACTATTTTATAAGTAAAAATCAATATATTTTTTACTGTGTGTGGTGCAGTACAGACGACCTCAGCATGGTAACCTTGATTCTGGAGAGGGTTAAACGCGACTTTCTCAAAATAACATTTTTATTATTGGCATTCATTATAATCTAATCTATGTAAAAACCATTTAGCTATTGATGGGTATGAAATTTTAATATGTTCTTCTACACAGCACTAGATTATACATTATAAGAATAGTTAATTTTGTGATCAAATTTTAATTTATACCCCACCATAGGTAGTCATACTTTTTCTAATGATATACAATAAATACAATATTTTCAAAATAACTTCCATTAAATAAAAAACCTTAAAAAAAATAATTTGAAAAATTATATAAAAATGTCACAAAAATTAAAGACTCAAAAAATATTGTTTAATTAATTTATAAGTCCCACAAAAATCATTAAATTGTCGGTCGAGAAAGTATATGGTTAAATATTTTTCTTTAAGGTTGTTGTATCAAAATTCGATGAGGTAAGTTTGTTGGGAGTAGTAAGAATCTTTCTAGGACAGTAAATTGAATCACTTTGTGAAATGCAAATGTCTTTAGCACATATTGCTGCAGCTTAGTATAAATAAATGAGGACCCATCCATACATATTTCAATAGGTCTGATCGAAGCCAATTAGCCCTGACATGTTGCTGTCATTAATCCAAATAAATCCTTGTCGCCTTCAGCTCTCATCTCGTCGTGATTTAACCATCTTATCAAAGGGCGCAATGGTCGACACCAAGACGTTTGTATGGGTGGAGACCCTGCGTATGTTCATTTATGTATAGAGCAGATCTAAGCCCTGCCCACTTGCCTCCTCTGCAAAATCACTTAAACTCTGCACAATATGATTTTGCTTCGTAATTAATTGAGTTGCCACCGAATATGTCTGCAATGTCTTTTCAAATGTTAGCTTCAATTGGCCCTCGTTGAGGAGAATAATCGGTAAAGGGGGTTACAAACATAGTCACATGTATCCGACAGATGCTTAATGAATCATAATTTTCGGACAGGTGTATTTCTCTAATATTATGCACAAATTAATACACCCCTCAGTGAGCTTGAGGTGTTACAGATAGACTGAGAATTCACCGGCTTAGAGGGCACACAAATCTCCAGTCTGGACGAAATTGTTCATTTATCCGTAAATTAAAGGGGAATGGCCTGCAGTCATTTTAATACTGATCATGCCATCAGCCAGTGAACACATTTTGCATTGCATAAATATTCAGGAAATAATCATTTCGCTAAATGTATCTACGTATTACTCGAAAACAATTTAATAAATGATTCAATCGGAGCAATGCCATTAGCAGGCACACAATCGTCAGAATGGAAAGTCTGACACAACTGTATAAAATCAATCAATTTAATTTTCAATAGTTATAGATAAAATTGAAAGAGGAGGAAATAAAATTGTTCTTGTTCTACTAAATTTTCGAAATTTAATTTTTCCCCATTTTATATATTTATATGTATGTTATTAATACATATACTATCCCAAACGATGGAATATCAAAATAAAGGTATTTGAAATTAGTATGTATTAAGCAATTTATAAATCCATATACACATATATTCAAATTCATCTAACTTGCTAATTTTACACCCCAATCTTCTTCAGTTGTTCCAACCCAATATTATGGAAATAAATTAAGAAAAGCGGAAAAAACCAGAAGCCAAAAAAATAAGTAAAAATTTCCACTAACTTTACTTTTACATGTCAAAACATTTTGTGGACATTTTCTATGGTCAAGAATGTGACACGACCGGAAATATTAAAATTCAGCATGCAATTCGTCACACAATCCCAGTGTAATGCGATTGCCAAGCGAATTTTCTACAAAATCCTCATGTTCAAGATGGGAATGATATGTGAACGGGTGTACCATGGGTGGCATGTGTGCCATCTCATTTATGCTATGCCAGACTCATGCCAAATATGAATTTCTCTCTTAATTCAGTTCTGCGAGTGCGGTGTATGCGGTACATATGCTCTAGCATACATTCATACATAGTTTCGTGACAATTTCTCGATTTGGGAGTACCAAGAAGTCTTTAATGCGCAAAGATGTTTTGAGGTTGAGCTACTTTAAGAGCCTTTAAGATTTAAGTGGTGTGTTTTGTAACGTATTAATTACATACATATGCATGCTATCTGCACTAATTTTCATTTTTCATTTAAAGTGTATAAAAATAGAAAATACAAAGACACTACATTTGTTTTAGCAAACTTACTACACATTTTAACAAAATAAAATGTTTTAAACATTTTAACTGATTATGTACCTAGAGTACACAAAATTTTTCTAAACAAATTGATTTTTTAAATTAAATTAAGAAAATTCAAAATAAAAAAATATACATATTCAAACCAAAATAAATCTATTTGTTTAATTTGATTCTTAAAAAAATAGTAATTCAATGCAAAATATTTTTTACATTTTATTTATTTAAGAAGGTCATAACTAATTACTTAATCATGGTAAGGATTATAAAACCATTTAAAGTAAAATGAAATATTAAATTTAATCAATAATTATTATTTTCTGAAGTGTGCAGAATTATAAGTTAATAGTTCTAATGGCGTATTTTTCTAGAATTATTGTACATAGATATGTTTGAAAGCATCTGCCTACATAAATGGAGTTTAAAATTGATCTATTCTAGATCTCAAATTAATAAAAGGCCAGTCTTATCTTTAATATTAAAGGAAATGAAACATTTGATTTCATATTTAAACTAGTGAATTTAAAACTTTGGCAGAGTTTTCTTTCATTTAAACTGCTGTACTTTATCAACTTTAAAACCGAAATATCGCAGCCTAAAATCGGTACGATGTTTTTTTTTCTTTTAAGACTAAAAGAATTTAAATGAAAAAAATATAAAAAAGAAACTCAATTCCTTTGACGACATATTCATCAAGTCCCCAGCACACAGATACCTAACTAAGAAACATTTTGTCCTTATACCAGTGACAACATCCGAAAAAAGGAGGAAAACCTTTTCAACTTGCTACCTGCTTATTTATTTATGAGGCTTCCCTCAATGGTCTACTTGTAGCAGTCACCTACAGGAAATTTACTCTTTCCCAAGACAGTGCTTGGTACCGAAGGAGAAGCGGCATATCCTTGCTCAAGGAGGACTACAAGGACCTCTTCACACATGCATGAGCATATAATGCTATTAATCATAGAAAAATCTTACAGTGTCATAACAATAAGGAACTTACGCACATAAGCCTCTGGCTAAATTAAAAAACGTCTACAATGAAAACATTTATGGAATGCGCTATTAGCATAAAATCTCGTAGAAGCATAAACGAATTATTTTTCTCTCCCCCACACAAATTTAGTTAAGTGATACAAGGTATAGGGGGTTCTATTTTAATATAAAATGAAATCTTTTTTGCCGCACTTTTAAAAATTTGTGTAGACGCAACAAAGCAGATATTGCGTAATTTTTAAACTAAACAGGAAAATTGTGGAGCAATTTAAACCCACTAATGAAAGCAATTCAAAGAAAAACGAAACGCCCACGTAAAATAAAGAAGGGCGGGCGTATACCGTGGAAATTTAAAGATGCAAATATTGTTTTTCTGAGATTATAATGCTTCAGCGCATTAATTTTGGTATACTTCCGCATCTTAAAATCAGTGTTTCTTCTTCGGCATAAGGCAACGAGAGTTTGAGAGTTGATTTTGAAATTTTAAGAAAAAGATAACCTAAAATAAAAGTTATATGGGTAAAATGATATTCGTTTTTATTAGACTTTTAAACATCAAAAAGTATGGATTAAATTTCCTTTCTATTCAACCACGGTAAAGTCAAAGGAGGGTTATGATTTTAGAAATATGTACATACATATGTATATATAAATATATTCTTGGTGCGCCTTAATAATCTAGGTGTCATAGGAAATATGATGTCTCATTAAATCCAATATGACCTATTTTAAACATAAATTTCACAGCTCTAAAAAAATTTGAAACAAATGTATCACGTTTGATATCAAATGAAAAGTATTGATGAGCAAATTCTAAATACATATGTATGTATATGTATATGTAAATGTATATATTACATGTGCTAATATACTTTAAATAGATGAAAAAGCAAATAGTTTGTGGTATTAATATTTGAATATAGTAATCAAAATAAGTATATTAATTATAATTCAAACTAGTGATCTAATGAAAGCAAGCAAAAATAATATACAGGAAGATTAACTCCTCTCAAATCTACGAATCTAAAATAAGGCCTCCGACTGTAACAAATTTTAATAAAAGACCTTTGTAATTGAAACAGTTTAATCTTTTGCGTAGTTGGGTTTTAGCTTTTAAACTTTTATTTTATATTTATTTACATAATAAATATAATTTTTAGTATAATTATACGACTTAATTGTAGATGTAATTGATTTTACGAGACCGTGCTTTTCAGTTTCCATTTTAAAAGAAATGTAGAAAAATTCTATAGAATAGCTAAGTTAAAAAGTTAGTTCGTTTTGATGTTTGTGATTTTTACCGCTTTCTCAAGACAAGACAGTTTTTACATCTTCAAAGAGAAATGTGCAATTTATGGTAATTGCATAATTATTTGAATTCCTAGAAAGCTAAGACTTTCTTGTAACCCACGCTGATGTTTTTACTTACTTTGACTATTGTTACTGAAAAGAGATTATACCTAGATAAATAAGCTGAAATATAAAGATCCTTTCATTCTTTTCAAGCAAAGATTGTTTGACCAAACTCATCATTCTTAATCGCGTTCATTTGCGGTAATCTAATTATGTGCCATAAGTTCATTCGCTGTTTTGTTGCAGGCAGTTAACACCCTTTGAGCATTTAAGACCTCGGTTTAGTCGGTGCACGACATGAAAACGAGGAAAAGCCCATCAAATTTTCGCGAACGACTGTCGAGAACAAGCGGGCTATAAAGTTTTACATTTCATTTTAAGTTTTATGTTTCTGTGAATAAAGTGAAGCAACTCGATTCGCGCGATAACTTTACTATGGCAAGTGGCAGTCGATTATGTTCGCTAGAAACCTTGTTGCCATTATTTCACCCCGTTCGCCAGCAGGACAGCGAATCATTCGGATGTCTCATAAAACTTTAATGGCTATTTTCGCGCTGATAATAAAACCGCCTCCAAAATCTGCTCAATTGTTTAAAACGATCAGAAGAGTTTATCGCCGTTTCACTCACGGCAGCGGCAACGGGCAGCGATGGCATGCGATGTGATGCGCCCGGTCGAGCGCTATTACATAAATCAGGAGGAACTTTTCAACGAAATAAGGCTTAAGCCGTAACGATTAAGTGATAAAATTAAATTTTGCTGTTAAAAGCTATCTGCGGTTCCGGCCGGTGAGGAGTTGTATTTTACGCTCCCGCACCACACCCCCTTCGGCCTGCAACGGGCATATGCAACGGCCACAACGTAACGAGGGGCTTCCCCGGTGTGCCAACTGCAGAATCACCCTGTGTCGCAGTTTGTCTACATAAGACTGGCCCGAGCCCTGTCGAATTCGCTCCGTTTGGACATAAACCCTTACCCAGGGCGTAGGAGCCTATAAAGGGAGCCGGTCATTACATTCTTCGGCCGCAATAAAATTTTAACAGGGTGTTTATGAAATATTTACCCGCCGGGCGGGTTGACTGTACGCTGCGCCGTGCAATCAGTAACCCTTTATAGCCCGGCACCCGGCTGCCAGTGCCCATCTCGGGCGCTGTTATGTCTCTAATTTTAGGGGCTTCAGGGAACGATGCTCGGGATGCGGGATGCAGATTTCCCTGTTCCCACTGCCACTGTATGTGACACTGGTATATACCATTTTCAGGACGCCTTCCTGTCCTGCCACCAGCGCTTCCGTTCCCCCCTGCCCTCGTCCTGTTCCCGCAGTCTTGCTGACGTTGCTTTCCCAGTTTAATAAAGCTTTTCCTTTTCGAATGGGAAAATGCTACAGTGGGTGATAAAATTAAATTCTAAATGTGATGAGGGGCGATATCCTGCACAAAATTGAGTACGAAATTGGTTCACTGGGCGGGGGATGTATCTTTTAATGATTTGCATGCGTGTGCTCAGCTTCAGCCCTGTGAGTAACGTCTTGAACGAGATTCTCGAGATAACGTGAATATTCATGAGATTTCCAATTTAGACTGAGACTTGAGACTCCTATTATGGTTGAGTTGCCAGTTGATTAATAATGGGCGAACAAACTCCACTGCTCTAACAGATTTTCAAATTGGGTTTGCTGACTTTGACATATTATTCTATTCAACTCAATTTAAGAACAAATTTCTTAAAGTTTGAAAATGATTTATAAAAAAAATACCTATTTGATTACAGATTCCACCATCTCACCCTACCAATGATGCTTTCATTGAATATTTACTATCAGTATAAATGTACAACTATAAGGAAGACTAATTATATCCCAACAAAACCATCAAATGTAAAAAAATGCCAAGTCTTGCTACGCAGTTCTTCCACTACAAAAAGTTGTGAAATCTCATGTAAAACCAAGTCAGTTATATTAGTTAATCTATGGAAGCACCTATTCAACAACTTTGTTATAAATTGTTATCTAATCAATTACTTATCAACATTTATAGTGACCGTATCAATATTAGATATCTTTATTTCTTTAATAATTATAATGACTTGGCAATTGCACGGCACCATAATTATAACAGAATAATCTACTTTTTAAAATACTGGCCGTGTATACCTATATAACTGTATATATATGTATATGTATATATAACTTAAAATATAAAAGTCCTATGATTTAATACATAATAGGTACATAATACGCTACCCTAGGTACTCTTTGCGTTGCGACCCGCACTTGGCCGGTTTTTTTTCTTTTTCTTAATATACATAGAGGTCAAAGTCTTTAAAGATCGGAATCAATAGAATCAATAGGATATCTCTGAAACTATTCTTTGGATCAATTTGTAAAACTCGCAAAATATTTTCAAAATTTTATGCCTACTTTAGAAAAAGCTGACCCATAACCCCTAATTATGCCTCATGAAATCGGAAAAAATATTAAATTTAAATTAAGTGGAAACTTAAAGGACTATAGCACTCCTTTGAGGGAATTACTTAAATTTCCATATTAATAGGGTTTTGTCGAACTAACACTTGGGGCTATCCCAAACATCCCCCGGACGGTCCCACAAATCGAAAAATTCTGTTTACAACTATTTACCAAAAGGGGATCCGGCGACGACCTCATTTTTCATCGAAACTAGAACTAGTTAGTTTCCCTGAAACCAAGGAAAATTGCTCGGGACCCGTAAACACTGATCAAAGAGAAGACCCGAACGCAAACACACACACACACCCCCCCCCCCCTGAGGGCGGGAAGATTTTACGCCCACTCTATTACGGGGGCTTTTGTCAGGAGTTATTTACACCTCAAATCGTCTGTGCATCGCCACCGTCGCCGCATTGAGTTATCCGTTTTTTGCGTCGCCCTTTCCAGGTAAGTGAATTTCCTTTAATTTTCTTCGCCCAAACCGATTATCCGACTGGGACCCGTTCGGGATATTTCTCAGAGGGCTGCCAGCGTAATTAAACTGAATAAACGACTTCCGTTCGGTGGATGAAATGTGAAAACTGTGTGTTGTGCAGGCGCTCTGGAATTACACGTTTTTCACTTTCTTCCCTTTAATAGCCGCAGGATATTCGGGGTTTCGACTGCTTTTATTGGAGTTGCTCGTTTCCTCCATTTTTATTGCTGCCATTTTTTTGTTTTCTTCTTTTTTTTTTTTTTTTTTGTTCCCGTGTAAAAATTTTATGGTAAAATTTTCGACTGAGACACAATATAGCTGTAGTATGCGGGGCGCAAAAAGATTGCCGTTCGCGGGGGATGGGAATTTGAAAATTGCGGCGGTTTTATGAAAATATTGGAAAGCTGGGAATGATTTAGTTTTAAGGGACCTTAGGGCCAACGAATTCCCTGAAAGATTAAACAGATGTGGGAGTTGCCTGACTCCACACCTAACAAGCCAAATCGTGAAACTTGTTTTCCACATGGATTTCGTCTTACCACCCCCGCGCCCAAAGAAGGAATTTTCGGGAGACTGAAATAATAATGTTCATATCCCATCACGGGGATTCTTATATAAGTAGCTGTAAGTTTTAATTAAGTTCGGAATGTGGTTTTCTTGAATTACGAGGATAATAGGGAATTGGAAAACTTAGGGGAAAAGACCAAAAATTTATTAACCGCAAGTTTCGAAACACCTCCAGGAATTTGCGGTGTGCAGCGAAGCAGAGCCCTGTACTTGATTTATTCCAAACTCTAATTGAATTAAGCAGGTTGGAAAAGTGTTCTTATTTTCTAATTAACTTCTCAAAAATAATTATGCCGGTCTTAGGAAAATAAAAGTTAAAATATGACGTGGATTTTGGACCAGGCGCATAATTTAAAACAACAACAATTATTATATAATAAAACTATAAACAAGGTTTCGGGTCTTTAAACTTTTTATGTAAAAATTCTAACACTTGTTTAAGGAATATTGAACCATATTCTACTAATTTCATAAATAGAAATTAGTGAAGTGGCTATAAATCAGTGGCTATCAGAACTTAAAAGAACTTTAACAAACTAAGAAATTTGCTATATTTTTTATGATTTTCTCGAGGAGAAAGTTAATTTTTGTCTGAGTTAACTATCGCGAATTTCTAATGCAAATTCAAACAATTGAAACATGTATGCATGCTTAGGTTCAATCCTAGCATTAATTATTAATTGATTCCAAATTCATTCCAAAAACTTCCATGACTAGAAATCTTCTAAAATTTGGTATATGCGTCCTTCTTTATCCTAATTATGTTACGTATATGTATATACCTTGAAAATCGTGGACGGGCTTCCTTATGTAATGATGTAAGAATATAGCATCATTCTTTCAAGAACAAAAAGAAATCGATTTTATTCTAATTTGAAAATTCATTAAAAGTACTGAGCTGAAAAATTAAACATCATTAAGATCTTTAAATGAGAAGTGACTAAAGCAGCTAACGACTCAAATTTTCAGTAACTGATGTGTAACATAAGTCTACACCTCTTAATTGCGTTGTTCGAAAACAATTTTTTTAGCAAGCGAATATTTTCCACCAAGAAGCAACGTCTTTTAGCTTTATATTTACAATAACAAAGACGGCATCAGGCACAAAAGTCTAGAGAAGATTAATTATGCCCCTTTCTGCCATGTCAGCGCTCAAAGACGCTTCCCATTCCTTCCATCAAATCCAATTTCCCTTTCAACACTCTTCCGGGAAAATGAAATTTGAAAAATTAAACATTTTATGAGTCTCCTTGGCAAATTAGCAATTGATACAACGGTCGCCTCCACCCCGGCGCCCGGGCGCAGCGTTCGAGCGCCACCTCGTGACTTTTTGAAGTAACGATGAAACTCCATTCTACTAAAAGCTTCGGGGTTGGGGGTGGAGGGGGGAATGAAGTGCGGTTTTAAGCAACAAGCTGTCACTAAGAAACATCACCCCTCCCACTTCTCAAGGAGCTGCCGTGGCGAAAAAGTAGGCCAAAAAGCAGTCAGAGCAGAGCCGAAAAATTTTTGCCAGAATTACATCGATATATAACTTCATGAGAGTCCTGGCATCAATCATCTCTCAAGGAAACTTCCCGGGCGTGCACGCCACACGCAGCCCGGGAACAAGTGTAAACACGGCTGGAGGGACGGGACGCGTCCCGGCACGCCATCCAGAACGAGATCTGGTCGTGCCGCAAAGTGACAGGCCTAAGTGGAGTAATCCATTCAAGTGAAATCTCGCATGGAAGAAAAGATTCCCTCGACCGAGGGAACGGTCCGCTCAACTTCTAC
This sequence comes from Machimus atricapillus, assembly GCA_933228815.1. NCBI lineage: Eukaryota > Metazoa > Arthropoda > Insecta > Diptera > Asilidae > Machimus > Machimus atricapillus. The sequence goes on from OW121785.1 coordinate 15,660,344, forward strand.
CTGACAGGAATGCGGGGTGACTTTGGCCCCACTCCCGTGACGTGTCGGAACGTCGTCGTGGCCGCGTCTAGGCCCGCTCCCAGGCATCAGTCCCCTGTTGCCACCAGGTGGCGCACAGCTGTTGTTCCATTGTTGCTACTCTTGGCGCACGTTGATCTCCCTCATCGTTGAAATTATCCAGGAGTTGACGGGCCCGTTCAGCCTCGTGCCGCCTCACCCTCGGTTTGCCCACGGGAAAATATGGCTCTATGCGGGTGTACACCCAATTTCCAGGAGTCTTGCAATTTATTAGAAAATTTCCCACAGAGATGCCGAGCGGTTGCTACTAAACGCCCTTTGCAAGACGTTTAACTCATTCTACAACTCTTTAGAACAGCAAACCAGACCTGACCCTCAGGGCCTTCTCCCTAGGGAGCGATGAACTTTCAAGAAGGAGAACACGTCCCGCCTGGGCGGTAATCTTAATGAAGAACAATTTCTGATCGATCACTAATAATTGCATAAAGTTTTGGTTAATTAATTATTAATTTATTGGCTTTCTTGACTGATTTTCTAGCTCCCATCCCCTCAAACGATATTTTGGGTATATTAAGAGGATTTTCTTAGGTTCATAGGTCCTTCACATAGAATCCTAAACTTGTGGCTTCTTTAATATATGATTGGGATTTGATAAACTTTACCGTAACTTTCTAGAGTTTCAGAATTTTCAAAGCGACAATATTTGATAACTTTGGGTTCAAGCTCCCAGCAAAAAGCAGGCATCATTTAACAAAGCATTCATCGATTAGGGAGTCGACAACTTTGGAAGGAAGAAAATTGGATTAAGTTTAAAGGCGTCCTGAAAGACTCTTTTATGTATAAGACTGCAGAGATTTTGAAATAAACTATATAAATAATGATGTTTTTGTAAAGGAAATGTATTGAAACCTTTTTGCATCTATTTATTGATATTTTTTTAAATAAGAAAATCAACTAATCTCTAGTCAAACGAACTGAGGTTCTAATTATGAATTTAATAAAGCAGATATATCTACTAATACTACGGATATAATCTAAATTGTTATCAGCAATAAAATGAACAATATATAAATATTTTTTTAAAACTTTATACAATAATGATTTCTTCTATTTGTTGAAATTTTTAGGGTTTCGAGAAACCTTACATGTATGTACAAGAATTACTTTGTTGTCCGTCTGCCCGCCAAAAATTAATAATAGTCCAATTCTTCTTATTTTATTAGTTATATTTTAATTTTAATTTTAAATTTTATTCAAAAGAATCTGTTAAATTTATTACTAAGTAAATTGCACAATGCAAGAATTTTAAAGAAATTTTTGGAGAAGGGCTATATTTGCGAGAGGACTCTTACAAAATGAAATCAGTTTTAAATCCAACGAAGCAATAAAATGTAAATAAAAATTTATGGAATGAGTGTTGAACTGTACAACTGAATGGTTTTCCAAGGATAAATTGACATTTTCATTATACCCGCAATCCTAAAAGAACACAACCCCGAGCCTTTAAACATTAATTAGCCCTTCAAAGACAGGCCCTGACGCACTTTAGCCGCGCGCCGGAGGGGTATACCAAAATAGACCCATCAAAGCGGCTCAATCTTCTGCCCCACCGAAAATCAAATTAGAGCACTTTCAGAAACGTCTCCTGCATCGAACACCCAAAATTGAATATTAATTTTGAAGACATCACACATACCTCCACCCTGTATTAAGTCTGTGCAGCAAAAGGGATCAGAACCCCCCCCTGTGTGTGTAATTTATGGTCCTTTTAAGCGTTCCCGAGGAGTTGACAAAGATAAAGAATTGTCAGAGCCACACAAGTCGTCTTGTTCAGAACTTTCTTATCTCGCAGAAATGCTTTCAAGTGCAAAAAGCTTTTGAGATTAATGTTTGCCCCCTTGGATTTGTGCAGCAGATTTCCGCCCGCCCGTCCCCCCCAACCCAACGTGTTCCATTCTTAAGGTCGAAGGTTCTTGGTAATAAACATCGCTTGCTCTCCGTATGGCTTGCAGAATTTTTGAGTGCTTGCCATCCACACTCAAAAAGAAGGGAGAAATATCATTCACCCTGAAGGTGAACGGTTTATTTACCTTTTGATTTTGACCTTTTTCAAAATACGACCCCCAAAATTGAGGTAAGTTGATGAAGGGCTGATGTAAGGTGACTTGCCTCCGGCAAAGGTAGCTACAAAGTTATTCGACGGATGCTCAGGAAGGGGCGTCAAAAATGATAACATTTCGAAATGTCAATCTATACTCATTCAAGCTACAATTTCATACGAAACGGATACAAAGTCTTAAAGCAAATATTTAGCAGGGAAGGGTTCAACGTTCTTATAAATATGCAGAGCGCTGTATAAAAGGGAAGTCTTTTGGGGCTTCTATACAAACCCCTTTTTATCTTTTGCATTATATAAAAGTAAGAAAACTCAATTTGTATATAATACTGAAATTTTACAATTTGTTTTTTCAACCTAAGTTTTTGAAAGAAATTGAAAATCATGTAAAACAACAGTGTCTTATACATTTATCACTTCAAGCCTTCAGGAAAGACCGCAGCCTTCCTTCCCTTTACGTCGGAAACTTTTAGCTTTAGCTCTTAAAACCTGGTATTGTACTCACTTAGCGGCTAAATATTTTATTTAGCTGCACCAGAGAACTTTTTCGCAGTTAAACTTTTCATACCTGTGTGTAAGTATAGCAATTGGTTAAGTACCTAAATTCAGTCGAGCTACAACAAATAAAACATTCACTATCTGAATTCCGTTAAATATTTAAATCCAAAATGAATTTAAAATTAATAAAAAAGAATGAAATAACAAAATTTAAAAAAAAAATAAAACCGACTCCAAAAAATCCCAAGCCCTAAAAAGTATAAAATAATTATATTAAAAATCCTCTGCTACTACTTTCAACACTAAATGCCAAGACTTTCCTAGACTTTTGAAGTCGGTGTAAAAACCTGACTGAGGTTAATCCAATTAATCCAGACAAACTGATTGCATTCATTATTTAGTTAGTATTGGAATAACACAAGCTTAATAGAAATTAGTTATTGCCATCTAGATCTGTATGTCAAGCACAATTATTACTTTAGTTGCTAAATAAACACACTACCATTTTCGTTATCAATCTGGCTAAATATTCATAGAAACTAAATGTCTATACAAAATTTAGTTGCTGCTTAAACTGAAATATTATAATGGACGTTTCACACTACATTGGTATCTACAACTTAACATCGTTTAACATTTTCTTTAAAATTTTAATTCTAGTTTAAAATTTAATTCTAGTTTAAAAACAAATATTAAAATTATTGTGCGCTGAGTTTTGAGTGCAATAATAAAAACCATTATATTACTTATTATATTGTCATTTTCTATTTAACTTCTATAACTTTTGTTTTCTAACATCAATGCTATGTATTATGTACTTTATGTATATAAGTAAATTTTGCATGTGTAGGTATTACAGGAAACCCCTCTAAACGCGAGTATATTTAGTATGTGAAACTTATAAAGATAAACTCACATTTCCAAATTTTAGGGGAGCAAATTGAAAATATAAATTACAAAGCCCTTATCTAGTGACCCCCAACTAGCACTATAGACTAACTTTTAGCAAATCCCTCTCTGGAAGCACACAAAACTCAAAGTCAGCAACAAACCATCAGAACAATGTCGTCTTTCAAAATTTGAGTGTCATAAAGTCCAACCCCCTAAAAAGTAGTAGACATTTACCTTTTTAGGGGTTCGTTAGACCCCCACAGCCGTCGTACAAGTGGAATGCGATGGTATGCAGGTGTCGTTCAGAAACCTTTCAACAATCTGTGCAAAGTAAATGCGAACATTTCGCCAGGCCTCGGAGGAATCATTCGACGCTTGGCAGAGCGAAGTTGTCACAACATCAATAATTAGCCCTGGACTCGGAGGCTAACAACCCCCGGAATCCACACCTGAGGGCCAATTTGCGTTTTAGGTATACTAATCCCGGACACATTAGCCGCATCCAGCATCTATTTCCCATGGCGAGGTATGGCCCGGGAGCGAAACTAAGAGCGGTCGGTCGTTTACCCGCAAAGTAGCTCATTTTGTGATCCATTACGGTCAGAATCGTCTTTTGAAAGCATTGGGAACTTTGTAAAATGAAAATGCCACCATGAGTCCCAGACGGGGGAGAGGGAAGAACCAGGACCAGGACCAGGACCAGGGGGCACAATGCAGGTACTCAAGATTCACTCCGGGACAAAGGAGGGAGGCTCGAAGCCCGACCAGCATCATCGCAGCCCAGCTCCTCCGGGAGGGTCCTACAGGATGCGAACAAATAAACAACGCAATGAGCATAACATATGAATTACAGGGAATGTCACACTTCCCCGGGGGGTGCAGCGCGGCGCGGCGGCCGGGATATCGTCGCGTTTCCCATGCGACACGGGACGAGACCCGCCACGCATGACCACGTCACGCAACCCTTCTCGGGCCCAGAGTGACTTTATTTTTAGATTAAAGTCAGACGATAGGGATGATTACCCACTCCCGGAGCCCCTGTGGCACTTAGTGGGATTTTTCTTTACTTCCCTGATGCTGTGACATTTTCCCAGCTCCGGCATTTCCTTGCAGCACTATGTGGGCACATGGGCGCAGGTATAGGGAAAAGTTATAGGGTTCGAGTGGGTAAGGGATGGTTTAAAAAGGGCGGCGGGTTTATCGCACCACCGAATGCCTGCCTCCCGCAGACGTGACTCGCCGTGCGCACCTCGGCTCGACTGTGCCCTGATTAAGTATTAAGATGTTATCACAGCCCTCAAGGATTTTTTAGGGTTAGGTCAAAAGGCTAATGAAGATCTGAAATTTTTAGCAAACAATCTCTTGGTTCCATTATTTATGGGTGTCACCTCACAGATTCTTCGTCTGATTAGAGCGGTGTTCCGCCATCCGATTTGATTACAGCCTTCGCTTTCTAGGAAACGAAAACCCCAGTTTCCATTATTTGCAAGATTTTCATTCACACATTCACAAGTTTTAAATACAACTGTTGACTAATCGGTTAAAATGTACTACTTTAATATTTAATTACTTATCATTATGTTTTAAGGAGACCTTATAATTTCTCGCATCTGTAAAATCGACTTTTTTTAATGTATCCTATTGGAATGTCAGTAATGTCAATGCATTACAGGGGAAAATTCGAACACTTTCGAAGTTATACATTCTGACGTTATTTTTTTAAATATTTTAGCGGCCCATACACGGTACGACTAGTCCGCAGATTGAGTCGCAAAATTCAATTCGATGTACTGCCACACACGTTCGGACTGAGCAATCAGACTCATTTACTGTTTGTATAACATAACCTGCAAATATTTTTGAGTAGTGTGAAGCCAATAGTGAGAAAGTGAACAATATGGATAGAAAAATGATTTTCTGTTTATCTATAATTAAAATACTTTAACTGCAAGGCACGTCCGCTCTCTACAACATTTCACACAAGAATGCAAAAGACGAAAAACAAATGCAATGTCAAAAAGTCCATCAGACTCTTCCACACACGATAAGACTAGACTTCTGGACTGCAAGCTCCCCCCAAAAATCAAAATTTTTTGATGTTAGCGGACTTATTCTGCGACTGTCAAATGAGTCCGTCAGACAGAACTACACACGATAAGACTGCACTTCAGACTCAACTCAGTCCGCGAACTAGTCGTACCGGGTATGGGCTGCTTTTGTTTCACATTAGGAAATAAATAGTTATGGGCACTTTGGTTTTTTGCTACATGTATTTATTATGTATTCAAATATAAAAAATAATTTTTTTAAATAAAAATAATATCTTCAAAGCCTTTTATACTTGTTGAACCGCTAGTGTCTGAACACACATAATTTTTGTGTAAGCTTGTGTACCACTCGTAAAAATTATCTGAAATCAAATTTTCAAAAATGTTCATAAAATATATGAGATTAGGTATACCATTCAAGTTATTAAAAAGTTGAAAACTATCAAAATGGTAGACAAATAAAACTTATGCTACGATTTTTCGTCATTCTTTTATTTTTAGAATTGCAACATTTTAAAATATTTAAAATGAAAAAATTGTGGGTTTTTAGCTATAAACTCCAATAAATTAGCTATAAACTCCAATAAGTTAGTAATATCTTATTTTGTTCAAAAGCTATAGCTTACACAAATTCAAAAAATTTGCTTTTGAGAAAATCACGTTTAGGTTTACAAACCTAAGTTTAGCCAACGAAATTATTCTGAAAGTAAAATATGTATAAATAGTATTAATCAGTCACATAAAATGTTCAACCATAAGCGAGTGGAACGTCCCTTAAATTAAACAAGCACCTACATATACAAATTTCAGTTTTATTCGATTCAACTAGTTCCTGCTTATTTTTTCAATGCAACCGATTACTTCAACAAATTATTGATTTTAAAAATATTTAAAGCATACCCAAAATAGCCATTCAACGAATTAATACTTAAGCAAAATCGATATAAGTTTTTTCCGTAGGTATGCAAAGAAATTTCTTGGAATTGAATGAACCCAAAATTAATATAAACATAAAATATATTTCTAAAAACGAATATTTACCAGGAATTCGTTCAAAACTAAATAAATCTTGTATATTTTTATAAAACGAATTCTCTGTTTTATCGAGAAAAATTTATATTTTGTTGAAAAATCCTGTGGATAATTAAAAGTAAACATTCATCAAATCTAGAGATACGTTACTGAATAATAATTGTGTAACATGGGAAAATAGTTCGAATATTAAAATGATTTGTTTCAGTGTACATACGTCTACCTGTCTTCACCATTTGAAACAAAATCAATTTTTCCAGGAATAATACATATGTATCTCGGGATGTTTTAAGTAGAGTTATAGCTGTTATTCGGGCGAGATCTGATATGATGTTTACTCTCACCTTAAAAATTTAATGAAAATAAACAACAAACTTAAAAATTTTGGAAAAACCCACGACGGATGTAAACGTCGTAATAGAAAAAGGATTAAATAAAATTTTAAAACCCCCCGACTAAAAGGAGGTATAAGGAACCAAAGAAAATTCGTCGGGGGATGCCATTCCCATTCCATTCATTTCAGGGCAGGGAATGGCATCCCCCGACGAATTTTCTTTGGTTACTTACCTCCTTTTAGTCGGGGGGTTTTAAAATTTTATTTAATCCTTTTTCTATTACGACGTTTACATCCGTCATGGGTTTTTTCAAAATTTTTAATTTTGTTTTTTATTTGAAACTTTTTAGAGATTTCTTACAAAATATTACTTTTATATCTTGCCGATGAATCACAAGCCCTTTACAGAAAACCGTATCTAAATTGGTCAAACCGTTTTGGAGATAAATACTTGGCAACATTGGAGTGCACAAACAACCTCTCACCCTAAACGCATATACCAGCTCCGTTCCGTCGCGGGTAATAATTGAATTAAACATTAGATATATGGGAACGTATACATTTTGTTCAATTGTTGAAACTAATTATTTATGTAAGTTTAGTATCATCAATGAAAAATGAGAAGAAAGGAAAATCTCTAGCAATAAATTAATGGTATCAAAGACATAACCGAGTTTCATCATATCGTCCAATGTGAAATGAAGTTGTATTGTCGTCGCTTCAGTTTCAGAAAATGATCTACTGGACGTAGATTTTTTGTGATAAACTGAACAGAGACGGGGAGTGGTTGTGACAAGAGCAGCCGCCAATCCTCCAGTTGAATTGACTAAAATTTCTGGTCGATCTGATGCACGCAGGAATTTATTTGGCCCCCGGGCAGAGTCCTCTATCGATTCTGTCTGTCCACGCGAATTTATTGTTTTACTGGTGGGGCCCCAGAGCTCATAAGTGCGGGGCGGAGGCCCGGGCCACTCTTAAATGAATGCACCAGCGGTTGGTGAACAATTGCATACGAAAACTGAATTCGAGCCACAGATATGTTCAAACAAAATTTTGACCAGTGGCCCAGTGGCTGCAGAATTATTAATTGTAATGGACTGGGGGCACCATGTGAATGAAATCGGGATTTGGACAAGAACGCCACCGCCGACACGCAACTCCCGAACTGTGCTGCGGAGCCCGAATGGGGGCCCTCGAGCGTAATTGATATTATGTTGCAACGTCAGCCCCATTCTCTGGATGATGCATGGGTTGTCTGATGAATATGCTCTGCTACCTGTCGTTTATCCCCTTCGCTGATCCGGGAAAAGTACAAATGGCTGTATGTTCCTGTTTATCTATTGTACCTGTTTTTGGGAAGAATAGACGACGACTTACACTACTCTTTGTCAGGATATTCAAGGTCGACACATGTTTTTTTTTCTTTTTGGATGTATGCTCTAAAAAGCGTTAAAGAGATTGTTGTGCCAGGCGATCTGTCGCTCTATCAAAGCTTTCGAAATTACTAACTAAAACACTGAAAATCATACTCCAATTAGGCTTTAAGACTGACTACAGGCAAAGTGTACTTTACTTAAGAATACAAAATTACACCACCATATTGATTTATGAAAATTTTGGCGAAAACTCATTTCGGAATACATATGTATGTATGTATATTTATTGGCAAAATCGGTTTTCTAAGACAATGGATGATATTGTACAAAAATTATTATCTCCCTCTATAGTATCTTCCTTTTATAGAGAAATCAGAAACATTCCAAAAGAAAACACTATAGAAATGATGAATTTAAGGACTTAATTTATGAAGTGCTTCAATAATTTGTGTAGAGATTTTTAACCGTTAACAAAAAAAGATTAGACCCTTTTTATTTTAAAAATTCCACTAAATACGTGTCCTAAATATATCTTGTTCGTTTCAAAGGTATCGTTTTCAGAATCTATTTCAACTCACCTTCCTAGTCCTATTTCAGAATATATTTGGTAGAAATAAAATAGCAACCGATTGGAGCCTCATTACCTAACCAAAGCAATAACCCACCTTCATTCGCACTTTTTTTTCTGGCTTCTTTCACAGCCCGGCGGCATTAATTTTGAATCGACGATGAGCCTCAAAGACAAAGCGAGACACCATCTGCATACCGCTGAACCCGAGTAATGATACACTGAAGCCCAAAACCCCACCGAACCCACCAAACCCACCGAACCCACTGAACCCGTCGTCGGTCGGCTAGAGCATAGCATGGACTGCAAATACGACGAGGCGCGGTGGTAAAAATGCGACGGAAAGTTGGCGAAATTAAATTGTCCTATTTCGGCAATCTTCATAGACATCATCAGCGGCCGTAAACGATAGCTTTGGTGTAGAGCTACCAATTGAAGCCGTGTGCACTAAGTCCGGAGTGGCGCCACCGGCGGCGGCAGGAACCAGTGGCACAGGACTCTGGAATGGCACCACACTCCTTTGACGATATCCGGGATACACCGGGAACACCACTCATACACCAGGCCCGGAGTTAGCGTAAGCGCTTTCAGCCATTAGCATAAATTTACATCGCATTACTCGGAGTCATCGTTTTTGCTTCAGGGAGGGTAAAAAAAAAATATGTATGTATATATATTCATACCTGCCACCACGCCTTCCACACCACCCCCGCATTTCATCCCTTTCCCTTTCCTACCGAAACTCCTGTTTTGGAGCAATTCGTTACCAGAAGCAATCGTTTCCAGATTCTCTCAGTTCTTTTTGCGGTGTTGACACCGGGACTCGTCACCACCACCCCTGAAATTTCGGGGGTTGGAAGAAGTTTGTGTCGCCCAGATCGACGTTAAAATTTCCCTTTTAAGTTGTAAAATTTTATCAGATGGCTCAGTTTATTGGGCGAGAACACATTTCCCAGTCCGGCCTTCCTGGCCAAATCAAATTTTGGTTGGCCCACTTCGGCAATATCGTTAATTTTCATATTGATGGGATTATGGATTATTTGGGACCGTCGAAATTGTTTTGGGAAAGAATTCGAATAAGTCCTTTTTCTCCGGAAAGTTTCGTGGGAATAAATTGACTGATTAACAACGGTGCGCGGGGAGTTGAATAAGGGTCAGTGAATTTCGCACCCTTCGTATTGTTTTAATACCAAAATATAAAAGGTTAAAACTTCAATAAATCGTCCCCTTTTTAATTTCTTTAAAATTAAATGGATTAGGATACTGATTAAGTTCTAAAACATTTGTTTGTATCCTTTTAGTATAAGATTTTGATACTCGTAATTTAGTTACAAAAATATCGTTTACTGTAGTATCTACTAATTTACAAAACTTACTAATTTTTTACAATACCGAAACAAATCAATTCATTACTTTTAAAATTCGTATTATACATATACATATGTACATATGTAGGTCATTTCGAAGGCTACGACGTAATAATTTGAATATTCTAGAATTCTAGATTTTCAGAATTCGTAACAAAATTGACATTAACAACAAATATGAAAACAGAACTTATATTTAAAAAAAACATCAAACAGCTGCTGACTATTAATTATGTCAGATAAGCACTAGTTTTTTACGGTAAGGATATTCCATTAAATTAAATACAGTTTTAAAAGTTTTCAAAAAAGTTCCAAAGTGAGTTTATAGTGCTTAACTTATAGATATCTATTTGTAGATTTCTAATGTACGAACCCCGAAATAAATAAAAGGGGTATTCACGTTATGCCCCGTCGTTAAATTTGCAAGCCGTAGATTTTTACCTCTGTTTCTTCTCGCTTTCATTTTGAATATATGTATGTAATATAACATTAAGTCATATTTTTCATAAATAGACAATGTAAGTTATTAATATATGCGTTTACGAGAATTTTTAAAATTTTCATTCATGTCATCTTGTTTACCAGACTTAGAATATGCGAGCCCAAGTAACTTCACAACATGAAGTTAATACGCCTAAAGAACTGAATACGAATTTCGAAACCATCATCTAACTTAAAATTGTAAGTTAAATGTTATTCAGAAATATTATTTTATATTTGTATACATACATTTATATTAAGAATTAAGGCAGTCACTGGTAATTATACTAATGCTATTCTAAAATATAAAATTAATAATATATGTTTTATAATAGAACTGAGAAACTGAGTTGAGATTTTCGAAATTTCAAAATACAATTCATTGAATTCAATTAGAAATGGTGTAGTAATATTTGGATTAAATTTCCACCTACTTAAATACATAGTTGTGGTTTACTAGAGTCTTCAAATTATTTTTAGGAATGATATCACTCGGCAGCATCTTTCACAATAATGCCGAACGTAACTACTATCATTTGTAAAATGTTTGGGGAAAAATTTGCATTTTCCCTTGGTACAAACCGTCCAACCACACAGAGAAAACCCCGCCGAGCGTATGGTATGTTTGAATGTCTTGAATCACCCGGCAAAAATAAAATAAACAAAAAAAAAAAACATAGTTATGGTTTCATGACACACGGACTGTGGGTCTATCTTTTGCGACACGAAAAGTCCCCTTGCACTGGATACGTCTTTGATGTCACGAACATGAAATTATTCAAAACTAGTAACGAACATGAGAAAAAAACGTGAACAAAGTACGCAGCAGTGGCAGAAAAAAAAGGAAGGAAAATATCACCAGCAAAGAGTAAACAAATAGCGTTTTTTTAAGCCGTGGCCAAAGCAAAACCAGCACAGAGCGGTCCCGGCCCCATGGCACTTTATAGTGTCACTTTTGTGGCATTCCACCGGCCGACACAGAAATTGGACGTCACTGAACCACCACTCCACCGCCAACTGACTGTCGTTCTATTTACAGAAAATGGAAGCTGCGGCCAGGGGTTCTAGCCGGAGAGCTCTTCCTTAATTGATTTCAATTGGGTTTAATTGTTTAATGGGCCACTCTGCGGGCATATCGCGGAGGCAAACATTACGTAGGGGCCCCGGGGGCACGGAACGGCTGTCAGCGCGGACTCGAGATGAATCTTCGCAGCGCAGATAAAGCGACACAAAAGGTCTCCTCTTCTCATAAATTTTATGCTTTTTGCGGCCGCCCGTCCCCCCACGGGATAGTTTCTTTTTTCCCCCGAGGGCCGCACAGCCAGAGATATTCATTCAGTTCGGAATTCATATTTTATGCCGAATGACCCCATGTCACTTGGTATACATATATGTACTTTTTTTTCTGATCCTAGTAATAGAAATGGTCCATGATGACTGCGTGCCCAAACTCTAGATCTGGGCTTTCGATGGGCAAACGAAACAAATGCGGAGGAGTATTCAGGAAAAACAATCCTCTTCAGTCGTAACACGTTCAACAAAATCACTAGAAATCCGTGAAATCACTAACGTCGATTATTGAATAAAAACGTGCCAAACCAGTCTATCCCTTAAAGTTATTTTTTCAAAAAATCAAAAAAGAAAAACAATTATAAATACATACTTTTAAAAATACGATAAAATTTACTTGAGCTGTTTTGAAGGTTAGGAACAGATTTAAAATACGACTATCAAAACATAAAACGCGTTTTTCTCAAAACATCATTTTTTGACCTGACATAGGTTATTTTGAAAAATCGACTACAGTGTGTCGCAGAATTATCAATTTTAAATAAATTCAAAAGCCCGCGATTATATTATAACTATAATTAATAGGAATCTGTTTAATTTTTTACCAAGTTTACGTCCTTGAATCCTCACCGATTTGGATGAAGTTGCGCAGGAAGCTAAATATGGCCTCAAAATGGAAGGATATGAAAAAATTTTTCCGCGGAAAATAATACTTTTCGAGAAAATTAACTTTAAAATTTTCGAAACGTCACTTGGACCTAACCAAAATTTTTGCAAATTTTTCCATTTTTTCTGCCCAATTTCATCGTTAAACACAGGGAACCGCTTCCCAACCTCCCTAGCACCTAGAACATATGAACATGAATATACACTTGCACATGCATGGATTAGTGCATGTATGCTTGTACACATATGCAGACAGACACACACACACAAACGCGCGTGCATATATACTTGTATACATATACAGACAGGCACACACACACAAAAAGAGATCATCCGCCACTCAACAAGAACACAATTTGGATGCCGCCATTTTGAAAAAACTAACCTTAAAAAAATTAATTTCCAGTAAAGAATTCCTTGAAAGCATGAAAGTATTTAATTACACACACTCTATAAACTTTATATTCCTTAAATTGAAATAAATTTCGTACGACAATAATTGTACAACACTCGATTTTCCTATAAACGATACATATTGTAAATAGTTTTCCTCATCTTTTAATTTGTTGTCTTCATCTTCATTCTTTATTTAAAATTTAAATCTGTAGTTTTTAATTAAACTAAATTTCTCGTGTCTCTCAGTTAAATTAATAAAAAATTCACTGGTCGAGACCAACTTTGCGACCAAATAATTGTTAAGTCATTTTTAAAGCAGTTTTTGAAAGTTAGATTAGAACTTTTGTTCAAAAACAGGGCTCGTATAGGTTTATTTTAAAACTCAACATTTAATTACTTAAATTATTAACTTTACTTTTACATTCCAAATGATTCGATCAACAAATAAAACACTATCGATTTTTATACTAGGTACATACTTTTAGTTGTAATTTCGGAATTTTAAATTTTATCAATCTTTTTACCTCATAGAAAAATAAAAAGTTTGAAGGGGTCCTTTTATTTTGATTCGTAAAATTAAACATCCTAAATAACTGTGATACATACATATTTGCTTCGTTCCATTGGGCCTGGCCACGTACTCGCAAGTACTTTCAAGTGCCACGAACTACACTGGCTGGAGGTAGTTGAGTAGAAATTTCTCAAGTAGTTACGCGATTTTTTTCCGCTAGGGGGTTTTCATATTTTCATAAAGCTGTGTTCCATTGAACATCTACTCGCAAGTACTTTCGAGTACTTGGCCAGGCCCAATGGAACCCAGCAACTAATAATGTCTAGAAGACATTACCTACTTCAAGGTGTTGTGAAATGAAATGCGAACACCTTGATTATTAAATCCGTTCGAATCGGATCGAAAAGAGCTTATAAAAGCCCTTTTTGACAAAAGTTCCTTAAATAAAGTTACTAGAATTCTCAAAAATTCATTCTAGTTACCTTTGACTTCTATTAATTTTTCCGCACATAACGTCAAAATAATTCGATTGGAATTTTCTGTCGGATTATTTTAACCTGTTTCAGCAAAAAAATTATTAGAAGTCAAAGGTAACAAGAATGAGTTCTTCAGAATTCTAGTAACTTTATTAAGGAAATTTTGACAAGAATGGCTTTTATAAGCTCTTTTCGATCTGATACGAACGGATTTCATTCAATAACCAAGGTGGTAATTCAAGAATTTCCAAATTTACCTTATATGCATTTGTTTCAAATTTCAAGTGTGAATCATAACGAAGAAAAATTTGAGCTCCACAGCGATGCCTCCACATGTGCGACGGCATCCGTCGAGTTCGACGCAGAGGGCCTACGATGCCGTGCACGGGCGGCGAATGCCGAGAAAGGAGCAGAAAAATAAGGCAATTGAGTGTGCGTTTGATTGCATGCTAAACCTCCTGCTGCCTCCTGCCCGCTCCCTGTATCTCGTCTAGTTCTCAATTCACAAAGCTGTGAGAGCACTGCCCCTTTTTCAATTTTCTATTGTTCTAAGCAAAGGGCTTGTGGGACTGCCCTAACGTGAAGCGTGAGGGAGTTGAATATTTCTAGGAATCCTCTGAGTTGCGTGCTCTGCTCAATGAAAAAAGGACACTGATTCATGAGAATTGAACTATCTAGTGGCACTCAAATTTTTTGTTTTATTTTCATTGTTTTAAAGAATTATTTAAAAAAGAATTTCGATTGTGATGCACCGGCCCTTACACATGATGGATCAAGTGGCAAGTTTAGGCGTCAATCAACAATACGAAATTGACAGCTTTTTATACAATTTTAGTTTTTCATATCTACTTAATATTTTGTACTCCTTAAGGATTTCTGTACTTCAAGCTAATAATCCTCATATTAAAATAATTAAATCATCGATTGTGGAAATTGCGTTCGTTTTTTAATCTCAACTCAATCACTAGCTCCAAACATTAAAGTAGAAAATCGATATTTTTCTTGTAAAGTATTGGAAGAGTGCTGCAAAAGTAAAGAATTACCAGTTCAATCTTAAACTTAAAATTTTTTACTGCAAACTTTATATCTCTAATCAAATTTTATATTTCATTGGATGAAACTATTTTTTCTTAAATACTTAGTTTTGATGAAAATATTGACGATTCCCATTTCATTGGGCAATTTGGCCAGCAGGCAACACAAGGAAATTCTGCGTGCTCCTCTAATATCAAATAAGTAATGTCATACATCCTTTTACCAACTTTACAACTTTACAACTTTATAAAATTATTAAACGTTATTTATTTCATCAGTTCGTAAGGGTTTCTTCCGCATATAACGTAATGCGTTTCAAGTTTCAAACAAAACTCGCTATAAAATCTTAACTAATTTGAATCTCGAAATGTTTACAGAATATTTTTATCAAAAGCAAGCAAGTATTCTTCAGACGTAAAATAAACATTATCAAATTTGACTACATCATATCATACTTATTTAGAACGTGTGAAACATTTATTTCTTACACACATGGACATAATATATGACGAGAAACTCTTGGTTTTATCCCATGTTGACAATATTTTAAATCGATTTTTTAAAATCGTTGGCTTTTTACTCAGAACTTGCAAACCTTTCAAAACACCTGAGGCACCATTTGTAAAACCCTTATTCACAGTGCTCTTGAATATGCGAGCCCTGGATGCGGAATCCCTTTTATAATGCATATACGCAAAAACTGGAGTCACCATTGCGAAGGTTCACACGACTGTTAACTATGGAGCAATCTTAGATTATCCACTTAGAATTCAAGCACTACTTCTGGTTCTGATCTGTCATCACCG
This sequence comes from Machimus atricapillus, assembly GCA_933228815.1. Taxonomy (NCBI): domain Eukaryota; kingdom Metazoa; phylum Arthropoda; class Insecta; order Diptera; family Asilidae; genus Machimus; species Machimus atricapillus. The sequence goes on from OW121785.1 coordinate 15,676,252, forward strand.
GAAGATCGTAGGGTACTTTTAGATGAGATTTTCCTCTTTTTTCACAATCACATTTTGATGCTCAAGATCTAATCAGTGGAATAAAAGTTTTCTTGCCGTCACGTCCTGTACGGTCTTTGCAACCGCTTTTTTTATCTCCCAACAGCTTTAACAAACATCATGTGTAAATCGTCATCATCGGATTCAGAAGAAACATAATTATTAAATTCTTAAAGCTATTTAATGACGTTGGCATCTGTCGGGATTTTAGCTTACATCATGAGAGATTAATTAAACAGTTTTACCTTTGACATTATTATTAAAAAAGTTAATACTTTTGTTATTTCAGAGTTTTATGTACATATTTCCTCCTCACTATTCCTATTATTCTTAAAACAGTAAGTTTGTGCCTTATTTTCAAATTACATTAACTTCCAGTTAATGTTTACCTATTTTTACTCTTTAATTTTTAAATTAATTTCCTTTATTTTTAATCCCTTTTCATTCTCCCATATTATATCATTTTCTTTCTAGATTTTGTATGTCTTATTTTTATTTTTGTTTTTTTTTGGCTTTCTTTGCATATACATATATAAGCCAAGATGTTCTTTTTTAATAATTTTTATGATGCTCTCTAAACGGTAGTGCATATTTGGGATTTTGTTTGTTGAAAAATAATGTGATCTATATATGTAAAATAAAAATGAATCCCTATTTCGAGTGGTCATGGGATAACTTGAGAACGACTTTACGGATTTCATTCATCTTTTTTTTTAAAGTTTTCTAATACTTTGTAGAAGGTTATTACGGAAAGAAAAATTAAGAAAATTGGAAAATTTCAAAAAACTTTTAACGAGCTCGGTCGATTCGGTAGAGCGTTGAACGTTTAATCCAACGGTCCCGGGTTCAAATCCTGCTCGGGCAGAATCACTTTTTTTCATTTTATACACCGAGTAACATAACTTGAGAACGGCTTTACCGATTTCATTCATCATTTTTTTAAAGTTTTTAACGACTACTTAAACTTCGCGTGTTTGACAGGACAACGTCTGTCGGGTCACCTAGTTCGATATAAATTTAAATTCAAAGCAGACAGTTATGTGTCCAAAAATAACAATTTTGGTGAGATAGAAATCACTTGATGATTTTTGTTCTAAATCAGAAAAATAAAAATTATTATGTGATTATTATTTGTGACCAGGAAAAATAAAATCACTTGTTGATTTTTATTCCTGACCAAGTTAAATCTAATCATTTAATTTGTATTTTTAAGATAGTTGTCAAATATAATTGCTCTCATATAAATTGTTTTATTAAAATATCATTTTCGTAGTAGTGTAGTTGATACTATAAGATGACGTGATTGTGCTATGTTATTTTTTTAAATGAAAATAATAGTTATATACGATCCCAGTTAGAAAAAATTTAGTTATCTGAACTATGAATATCTATTTTCATATTCATATAACCATATTTCTGAAAATATTTCTTACTTATTTACAGCATACGTCTTAAGCACACCTATACTTGCTCATTAACATCATGGAAATGTTGCCCTAAATGTCAATGAATTCAGAAAATCTCAATTAGCCCAATTTTCCCATCACCAGGTAAACCGTATGCTGTTGCTGCCAATGGTTATTCAGGTGTCCCCAAAATATTATTCATATAACCGTCGAGGTTGGAACATTTCGCCTCTTATTACGCTCCCAAATTACTTTAATTCCACTCGTCCCGGAAACACTTTTCGTGTCAAGAGGATTAAGGGATGCCAGCACATTTGTAGCGAAATTGGAAGAAGCAACAAAATTTTCCTGGAGAGAGGATTCCCTTCCCTCCAGCAGTCCCCTGCATCTATGTCTACTATTTATGCCGAGTACTCCTGGATCTAGACTAGAGTCATGTGACTCGGAAAAATTGTCCACTTTTCCACCCGACGACGGTGTGGTGTGGGTAAGGTGCCTCAGCATAATGTCCCCACCCGGTGTATTACTAATTTCCACAGAACGAAAGATGTGATTAAAGGTGCTCTTCATAGACCCATCCTGGAAGATTACGCCCTCTATAATTCAGAACACCTCATAAAATATATAAGCAGCGTTTGGTTCATTATGATTCACAGCCTCCTTTCGCAACGCACGACACCAGGAGGAGCAGGAGATTTTTCCTCCAGTGTGTGATTACGACGCCGAGGACGCCGAGGACGACGACGACGACGACAAGGACAACTTCGACCTTTGAGGCCGGGATTCGAAGGATCATTGAGCATCATGAAAATGTTGTGAGGCACACCTGTTGGGCCTCTGAGCCCCCTTTGGAAGGCTCAGATTCCCGGAACTGTGCTAACATTTCGCATTTCGAGGGAGCGAAACGTATGCCATGCGACCAAAGCCTTGAAGGGATGACTTGGCACGTTTTTATAATAATCGTGCTGGTGGCTTTTCACGGATTTCCTTGATTTCCCGTGATTTCTTTAGATCCAATGGCAATTGGGAGATATTTTTTTGTATCAATACACCACCAGCCTGGTTTATTTCGCAAAATACCAGTTACCATGGAATCGATATGAGATTAGCTCTTTAAAAATATATTTTGTGTTTTGAACCCAACCAATAACAAATTTATTTTTAATATTCCTGTTCTATGTAATAAAAAAATCATACGTATGTTTTAGTATTCTGAGTTATTGAGGTATTAATCACGCAAAGGAATTGACGAATTGATTCAGAAGACCCAAAAAGTAAATTTCAGGTACATATAAATGTGAACGCACATAAAACCCTAAACTGGTTCAAGTATCAAACTTAACCTTTTTAGAAATCTCATGACACATCGAGTAAAACCACATTGATTAGCTTAGTACATAGTTCACTTATAAACTCCAGAATAAATCGTTTACCGCAGCCGTTAATTAACTATCAGTGGTTATCACATTAAAGTTTTCTTACAAAATAAAGCCCAAACATTTAATTTTGATATTCAATTTAATTCCTAAACATTGTACTTTGAATTATTTCATTTGTTTATAGTGTAAATTGGTACATATTGACATATGTACATTCACTCAATAATACCCCAGTTAAGTTTAAAAATCTGTTCGAAATTAGAGTCAGGAATAAAAGCACTGTTCTATTTAACACATAGACGTTCTATCTAAACCGCAAAATTCAATGGGTTTTAATTAAAACCGATTTTGATTTCACTTCGACCTCCCGCCGCATATCTGCTTAGAGTCCCATTGAGCTCCTCAATTGGACCAGAAAAGAATTAAGTTCTAAATTGGACAACCGTTCGGGTCAGTACTTTGAATGTGCGCTCATAATTAAATCGCCATGGTCAACATAGTCCATTTTATAATAGTGGACACACCAAAAAGTCTCTTGGGCACCGAATTAAATTCAAATTAAATCTAAATGTATAAGTCCTAAAGCAAATATTTCACATTCCGTACTCCTTCCTGTGTGTCGTCCAGAAATTTCCCAGGGTATGGAACTGAATGTGCGAATTTTGGGCGCATTTCGAATAGAATAAATTCATTAGGTAATAAAGCAGCAGTGAGCCTTGTTTCAATTAATCCTCTCTGGGGTTATCCCATTAGTGATTCAGAGCAAATAGAGCAGAACATGGTAAGCTCCCGCTGATTGGAGTTATGATATCGCGTATTAGGCATTTAATTTGTGGGAGGACCGAGAGTTGGGGGTTTGTCCCAAATTTTGAGATATTATACATATACGAGAAAAATTTGCACTATCATCAGCCGCCCCCGTTGCCTCATTTTCATCATTGGGGGCAGTGTTCGAGGATGGGCCACTTGCAGCCGCGCTAGACTTAATTTAAAAAAGTGTTCCCCTAATTCCAGAAAATGAAACTGACACACTCTTCCGGGTCAAATTATTTTCTGATGGTGAAAAGGATGACTCCGGGTCCGGGCATAGCTCGCTAGGACGACGGCAAAGGTGGGCAGACAGTGGCAGACTAAAATTTAGGAATGAGTCTCTGGGACACGGGGGACTATGGGACTATGCAATATCCTATATAAACTTAAACTATAACCCTCCCCGCCTGATATCCGGCCATCTGGCCCGGTAATACCCCCGGGAAACTGCACAAATTTATCTCGAAACAGTGTCACATGGAGCAGCCGTAAGATGAATGTATGCAGACGAATGGCAACCAAACCTGGCATCAGCAGTTTCTGCATCAGGACGAGAGATCGTCCTGTCGGAGAATCATTTTTCTCTAGCCATGTCCGCCAAGATATATTTTAAGAACACACGACGACGGCACACTGTGAACTTGTTGGAAGACTACGTGCACTTTGAAATTTTGGCAATAATAACACTGTCGCCCCTCCCTTTCAGTCCCGCCCCTCCCTCACAGGGTGATTGTGTCCTGGCTGACGTTTATTTATCGAAAACTCCGATGCTCCCTCAGCTGCTGGATGTTGTTGTATTTCTTCTTGTGCCCCAAATGGGCCCGCTCCCGGGGGGGATGAAGCTGCGGAAACATAATTTGTTTGTTTACTGAAGAACAAAATGTCTCAAGTTGAACGGGGCGTTATGGCCATGAGAAACTATGTAATTCGGTCAAGATGCAAAACATCTTGGAAGAAATTGAAATGTTTCCATGCCCAGATAGTACATACATATAGGTCAGTTCAAATGAATTCTTGAACTCTCTTAATAAATCATCAGATTAGTTCAAGAAACAATATCGCGTTCAGTAATGTCCACTGATTGAATTAAAATTAAGAAACTCTATATAATTTATTCTTTTTTAATATACGTAACGTACATACATATGCGGTCATGAAATATTTCATTACATAATTTTTCAGATTTATTTCCAAAATTTTCAATCATAACGCGTTGAAAAAAAAACTGTACCTATGTATATATGTACTTCAAACCATAAAAATTAATGTGATTGGTCCGAATGATAAATTTTAATTTTAAAGTAAGGAAAAAAGTACTGTGAATGTGGGGGTTTCAAAAAGGTAATTTATCTTTTCCAAAAAGCAAAACTAAGTGACATTAACGAGCAGCATGGTTTTTATAATTTTAATTTATTTGCAAATTTTGCTATTGTAGTTCTTTTTCTTTCACAAAATGACTTGACCTGCATCTCATCACACGTAAATCTCTCGACAAGCTTTTATATCATATAAATTGTGTAATCTTGTACATATATAAAAATGAATCCCTATTTCCCTCGGTCATGCCATCACGCGTGAACGGCTGGACCGATTTCGCTAATTCTTTTTTTGTTGTGTTTGTTATTGTCAGGAGAAGGATCTTATGAAAGAAAAAATTAAGAAAATTGCGCGGAAAATTGGAAAATTTCAGAAAACTGTTAACGAGCTCAGTCGATTCGGTAGAGCGTTGGACTTTTAATCCAACGGTCCAGGGTTCAACTCCTGCTCGGGCAAAATCATTTTTTTTCATTTTGTACACCGGATAACATAACTTGAGAACGACTTTAGCGATTTCATTCATCTTTTTTTTTAAGTTTTCTAATACTTTGTAGAAGATTCTTACGGAAAGAAAAGTTAAGCAATAAAATAAACATAAAATAAATCCTAAATACTCAGTACTAAGAACCACACAAGATAATTTCATCACAAGTAAAAATGTTTGACGCCCTGCGAAGTGGGCACGGGTCAGCTAGTATGTAATAAATTGATGGGTTTGATTCAATTTAAAGTTTATTTTCTTCTTTTTATAGAGCATTTAAATAAAAGATTGTTTTTAAAAATGTTATTTTACTATTAATTTTAAAACTAAATTTTTGATTAGTATCATGAAAATTAATGTGTTTTATGATAGTTTACAGAAAAAGATATGCATGCTATACTTAGCTTAGAAAAACATACAGTTGTAGACCTTTAAAACGACTTATATTACTGTTTTCACCTTTCTGGCAAGGACAGTATCGAGAACAATGTCCCTTGACTTTAGAAAAAAGTCTTTTCTCGGAAAATTAACTTCATATTTTTGAAGTTAATAACAAAAATGTGTATATAAAATTGTACATTTAAAACTAAAAATAGTGGTTCTGGCACTTATTTATCGACTATATCCTCCCTCAGGGGCTGATATTGCTGCTGCTTGTTGTCTTGAATTTTTTGACCCAAATAGTTCCCGCGATGGGAGAAAAATGCGGAAATATAATTTGTTTGTTTACTGAACTGCTATTATGTCCCAAGTAGAATGAGGCTATGGCCGTGAGAAATTGTGTAAGTCGGTCAAGATGCAAAACATCTTGGGTAAAAATATAGAAATGCAACCACGGACATTGCATCGTAGGTCAGTTCAACCAAATTCAGGGAACTTCTTGATAATTTTTCATAATATCAAGCAAAAGTGTCCCCCGGAGGGAGGCCAAAGCTTGGCAAGTTTTTCAATTTTCTCTAGAGCACAAAAGGGGCACAAATCTCCATTTTGTTGCACAGGCACACCCTATAATTCTCGAGAAAAAGTTGCTCCATAGGACAAAGTCATCGTCCGTCCTCTTTTATATCTTATATTTTTGTCTTTTTATATTTTTATATATACCTATTTTTACTGTGCGGATGGTACACTTCTCCAGGACATAAAACAAAGTGGCCACCTTAAGATGGAAGAAAAAGTGTCAATCCCCCCGGGGGATACTTCATTCTAGTTCATTTTTCTGGAAACCCTTTTACGAAGCGCGGCACGCCAGTAGTTTTGTATTTTAAGTCATCTCCCGAGGGATCCTGGCAAGGACCCTTCACCGGTGAAACCTGCCATTCACTCCTTTTATAAGAAGTTACCGTGCCGTGCCGCCGCCGGCGGTTGGACGGGGCTAAAAGGGCACAAACAAAAGGGCTCCATTCGGGGAAAGGCTGACGTGGTGTTCCACCAACGCATTCCAATTTAAATTGTACACCTGAAAAGGGGTTGCAATTAACTCGACCTCGTAATTCACTCGCTTAAATGATACACCCTGTGCCCAGGTTTGGCTGCAGCACACCCGAGCCGTTGTCCTGAATTTCTCGAGCTCAATTTGTCCCCCCCGGCTGCGTTTCTTACTTAAGTTCGTTGCAAAATTGGTAGGACGCAATCAGTTACACTTCAAGAGCAACTTCTTATGCAAATTTTATAATTGCTCCCAATGAATATTAAATACTAAAACAGAGGGGGAAGAGCTGAAATTGTTCGTGGGACCATTGATTTGTTCAGGCTCTCACCTGGAACAGATTGCTAAGTGCCAGCAGATGCAAAACTAACCAAAATTCAAGGTTTAGTTGTAATTGGACCAGACCTTGTCCAAAATTATATCAATTGAGGTATAGGCTGCACCTGTTGCTACAGAAAACAATGGCCCTAATGAATAAAAATGTAGGAATTGATTTTACTTTTAGAATTTGGGTTAAAGCAATAACTAGTAAGCAAATTCCTTTAAGGAAAAGTAATTGCTAGTTCGGCTAATGAATGAAATTTATTTGCTTTTGCTTACAGTTTTTGCATGAAGCAAGCAATTACTTTGAATGAAACTAATGGGAAAACTGAATGACAGGACAGGACAGGACAGGACAGGAACATTAAGCAAAAGAAAATTTTTATTCATATGATCTTAAACAATTGCTTCTAAAAATTAAGCAAATACTTTAAGCAACAAGCATTTGCTTTAATCGCAAGCATTTGCTAAAAGTAAAAGATTTTTATTCATTTAATTCCAAGCAATTGATTAAGAAAATTAGGAAAAGCAATTGCTACATTTTTATTCATCAGGGCCAATTTCCTAACCCTCAAATTCCTCAATGAAAATTGCATCTGACCGGTTAAAACTCTTCCACACAAAACTTGGTACTTTAATCAACTTTAACTCGAATCCTGTATTACATCTGAAAAATGTTCAGGTACAGGAAAACCTCATTTGGTAGCATTTAAGCCCATTACATGAATTACCAGAATCCAACGAGCATTGCTCAGGTGGAGGACTACATCCTCAGCGAATTTATTGAATTATTAATTATTTCGGATACGCGAAAATCCTCCCTGCGTAAGGACCAATCCCTGGGAACAGAATCCTACACACGGGTGCGTTTTACATTTTTAAAATTCGAAAAAGTAAAGGGAGGGCTTGTAAATAATGCCCGTCCGAATATACTTTTACCCACAGAACCATGCCGCAATGATAAGGCTCCAACAAAAGGATTATTTTCCATAACGGACTCACATCTGAAGAACATAAATATTATCCTGTTTATTAAAGTTCCCCCGAATCAATGGGCTTAAATATCGAGAAAAAAAACTGGACATTGTGGGGAAATTGGCAAAATTTTTACACAAGAGACATGTCGTTCCATCATTGTAGCTACAAATTGCATTCTGGTTTTCATACATTCGTACATTAATATATGCCTGGTCAAAAAATCGATTCAGGTTCAATTTTTAATCTCTTTCAAAAAAGGTTTAAGAATATTTCATTACGATTTCATATGAAAAATTATTTTTCAGTTTTCAAGAATATATTACTATGATATAATTGAAGTCATTTGTACCATTAATAATTACGATTATTTGTAAACAATTGAAGAAAACAAAAAAGTTCCCGAGTTTTACTCCAAAAGCGCACCACTTAAATACACACTATTAAATTACAATTTGCAAGAGATTCAAATTTTTGAGGGTGTCCATACCTTTGAGAGACCAAAATAAAGGCTTTTTTTATCGTAAAGTAATTATGAACAAGTGCAAGTTGATAATATATCAATCCACCGAGGGTCGTAAAAAAAGACGTATTACTTAACTTACTTACTTTTACTTAAGTCTAGATCATTTAAAATCAAAATACTAATGAGATTTATTAAAAAACTATATTTTCCTGGTACTGAACGGACGATCTTATAACAAAAATGGACGGATTTTTTAAGTGAAAATACATTTTTTCGCTGAAAAACACGCTTATTTTTGGGCAATTAAAATATGCATAAAAATTAAATATGCTTCTGTTCAGTACCACCAGGTTTATGTTTTAAATAACTGGTTGAAATTTGACAGCAATCGTTTAAGCCGCTCTGAGATACGATGTTTAAGTATACATATGTATATCAACTCTGGAAAAGTTGTTTCGAGGAAAATGCGTTTTACGTTTCAAGTATACTTTGCAGGAACTCGAGGCAACTTCGCTTAAAATCGGGGAGAGAGAACTCTTAAAGTATTTAATGCACTTTTAGAAAATTTTTAAAAAAAAAATAGAACCGACTCCAAAAAATCCCAAGCTCTAAAAAGTATAAAATAATTATATTAAAAGTCCTCTGATACTACTTTCAACATTAAATACCAAGACTTTCCTAGACTTTTGAAGTCGGTGTGAAAACCTGACTGATATTAATGCAATTAATCCAGACAAACTGATTGCATTCATTATTTAGTATTGGATTAATATCAGTCAGGTTTTCACACCGACTTCAAAAGTCTAGGAAAGTCTTGGTATTTAATGTTGAAAGTAGTATCAGAGGACTTTTAATATAATTATTTTATTTTATACTTTTTAGAGCTTGGGATTTTTTGGAGTCGGTTCTATTTTTTTTTTAAAAATTTTTTATTTCATTCTTTTTAGTGTAATATGTTTTAGTAAATTTTTTTTGGTCCGCCATTTTGAATCCTCGCAATCGGGCACCGAATGTACAACCAAGTACCAAAACCTTATCTGTGTATATATTTTGTTTTTTGTTGATTTTCTCAAAAAGCGCTGAATCAATTTCGATAAAATTTATATGGGACCACCTCTGAACTATGACCTACCAAACAAAAAAAGAATCATCAAAATCGATTCATAATTGGCGGAGTTATCGCGTAACGACCAACAAAAAAAAAAAAAAAAAACATACAGTCGAATTGAGAACCTCCTCCGTTTTTTCGTCGGTTAAAAATAGCTTTCAAATAAATATTGATTACTTGAAGATTTTAAAATATATAGATCCCTTAAACAAGTTAAGGAAATAATTAAATAAGTCAAATACAGCATCGAAAAACCGATGACTTTTATTGGTAAATTTATTAAAATTTAGATATACATATGTACACATAAAAGTAGTAAATGACGATTTTTATAAAATGTACGCTATGAATTTTACCCTTGGATGATTTTACTTCAAATTGACAATCGCCCGGAATCGATTATTTTTAAGTCAAATAAATTTTATTTGATATGTTGATATACAGTATACCTATATTTAATGAAAAGGATTTAGAAAAACTATTTTTTTTAATTTATTAGAAAGAAAGGGAAAAAAGATGGATTAGACATTATATTTATACTTATGGATATGTTTTCTACATATTATAATAGAATTGGATAACAGAAAAAGTATATCTAAATATTTTAAAAATTCTTCGAATCAAAGAAAATAAAATACTTTAACATTTTGTATTTAAAAACCTGCGCCATTCGCGCAAAATCCATACATAAGATATAAGAATTCTTAATTTTAAGTATAACTTTTTTTCAAAGTATTTTTTTGTCAGTGCACTTTATTACTTTCATTTCTAAACATTTGGAGAAAATAAAAATGTTGCCGAGAATTTCTGGACATTCATTAATTTATTCCAAATTCCCGAGAATGAAAAAATACCAAGGGAAAAAGGTTATTTCCTGTAACTCCTTGTCTTTGATTTAAAAGTTCGAAAGAGACTTTTTCATTTTTTGTATAAAGTCAAATAGCCTTTGAAGAAACCTAAATCTAAACATCTTCAATATGCGGTTTTTGCATAAGGTAAAAGAAGTGTTATCTGTTTTTTATTTATAAAATGAAATTGCAAAATCTTTCTGAGCATTTTCATGATGACCATGATGATGGATATCCATAGACCCGTTTCTAGATTAGAAGCAATTAACAAGAAGCAGTCAGCGTAACGAACCCCCTAAATTTTTGATAGAGTCCTCGCCGGAGAATTTTGCCCTATATGTTTCCATCTTGTGAGTGTATCTCGCGTACAAAATATGCATGTACTTTGAGTCCCGAGTTCGGATAAATTGCTCCCCATCCACAGCGACCATAAAGAAGGAAATTTCGAATTCATGTAAACTTTCAAATTGCTAGAGTGCAGAAGTAAGACAGACCGGCGGGGAGTGATCCCATCCCAGAAGCCATTAATACCTCAGTATCACTTCAATCACGTAGCCGTTGGCTCTCCGGCCCCGAAAATGGTGTCTTGCAGGTCCATTTCTCACGTAGCACAAATTACACCTGGTGGAGCTATGCCAAGTTCATTTTGCTTCTTCCTTAGCGTTGATCACCTGAAGGCGGGATTTCGGGGTCCTGAAGGAGCAGGACCAGGCCCAATCCCGGAGATAAGTCCATATACATAGCTGACCAGGATCTCTTCTGTCTGAGGCAAAAGGCACTCCCATTCATGCAGTTAAGGTAATTCCGTGATTAATTCCTCGTTTTCGGAGAGAAATGTGGAAAAATCGGAGCCACTAGCGACTTTCAGCTATTAGCAAGGATTTGACTTTAAATATTAATACAGGGATCTCCCCGGTCCCCGGGGGTTGCTCCAGATTCGTACCTAACATCGCTGAAAAGAACCGACTCCGGGTAACTTAATAAGGAGGTATCATAAATAATTTCAGAGGAGCATTTTTGTGCCCGTAAAAGCTACACTATCATGTTTCGGCGCATATAATTGAAGCAAATGGGTTTCTTCCATTAGAAAAAGACGGAGGAGCCTTGGAAGCTGAATTTTCTCCGAAATTTGAGCCGGGTCCCCTTGGGGTCTTCTTAGTGCACTGGAGGGAAGGAGTTCGCTGGGCAAATATACTTAGCCCTGGTCTTCTAGATCCAGAGAAGCTCCCTCGCATGTTTTGTCGATTATCTTTCAGCAAAGTGAGTTTGCGGGGGATGAGGTCTCATTTCAGATGCTCTCAGCGACTTACGGGGGCGAACGATCAAAGGAGGATAATTGATTTTTACATCAGAAAACTTTTAAAGCAGAAGCATGTGAAGGTGGGTAGTTGGTGGTTCCATACAATGGAGATTTTTAGCTTTTTCTTTTACGAAAAAATGGCAGTGTATGGTATACCCATCCACCTTTTTGCCTCAAGTAATCTTATGTACGATAGTGGATTCAATTTGCATATGACGGGAGAGAATTGTGGTTTAAAGGCAGATTTAGCAGTTTTATTTACGCAAATTATATGTAGACTGCTTCACTGACGCTATCGAGCTATCTTGAGAATGCTATGTCAGGCAAATTTAATTGAACCATGAACCATAAATTAAACGAAAAATTTTAAAACTACGTAATTTTAAAATACGTAGGTATAGGTACCGATAAAATTTCATATGTAATCGAAACATTAATTCAGTTTTGTAATTAATTTAAACTTAAGGGAATGTTGTTAATTTCGTCGTTTCGGAACCTTACTAGAATCTTGGTATAATATGCACTTGTTGAATTTTGTGTATTTTTACAATTTCTGACATTTTTATTTTATGCTATAGTTGAGGACACAATTTCTGAAAAAAACTCAGATATTTTTATTTCCGAAATCCTAGACTAAAGTTATACCAGTCACCGTTTTGTCCCTCGTTTTTAAGGCCTCTACTTCGGCACCTATACAGGGTGTTTTAATTGTTAAGGTCTGAACTGGGGTATGCCAATCGATTCTAAATGGTATCCTGATCAACGTTTTTCTAAATGGTCTCCTGATCAAAATTTTGTTGCAATTTTGAATGTTTGCTTAACATTTGAAAAGGAAACGTAAGCCTTTAGCTACTATAAAATTGCTAAGAAAAAATTCTTTAAAATTGTCGTTTTTCAGTAAAAAGAGATAATTACAAATAGATAAACTTATTTGAAGTTATTATTCTGTAGGTATACCTACTTACAAAATTATGGAACAAAAATAGTTCACTACCGCTAAATGTTGTTATTCGCAGAAAATTCGAAAACTGTTTCATTTAAAAAAAAAAAAATTTAACTAAATTGGTTCCTTCAAAAGTTAAAGTAAATTTTAAATGACATTAATGAAGAGCTCCGAAGACGACCCACCAAATCAAAAATTGTTGGTATTAATTAAAACTCTCATCTTCACAGTCACCATGTCCAGCCAAAGTTGGTCAAAATAAAGACGTGAACAGAACAAAATCAATGCTTTTGGCTTGCCCTGATAGATGTAAGATGTCCCCTGCAATCTTGGTTGAAAACTTTAAAACTTCCACCAAACATAGAGCAACATGACGACAACGATCCAAAACTCCATGCCCGTGTCTGAGCCTGCATCTGTTCCTGTTGGATATCGGCTGCTTTCAAGTCATGTTTACCCAGCTGGCTCGGAATAACTTCAAACTTCCCTAGCAATTCTGAAACTTATCACGCTCTTCTTGGCCAAAAGTTATCCTCATATCAACAAAACAGCACCCAGTAGTTGGTGGTCTCCTCCTTCGCCCGAATGCACCCAGACTAAGGGGGCCCCGCGCCGCGGCGGCTCCGAGGAGGCAGGATGTGTAACTACTTCGTCCGGCATTTAAAGGCACATGGAGAGCAGGAACTTCATCAATTTCCCATTTATCATGGTGGCTCTGGACGTAGTTGTCTGCAAGTGAGAAAGTATGATAGAGCAGTCTGTGGGCAATGGATTGCATATTAAAACTGCCCCCGGACTGGCTAGAAATCCGACTCCCCCGCCGCCAATCATTCAAACTGTCCAAGTTGTTCGGTCTTGCTGGATCTGCATATCCACTTGTTTAATATGATGGCGGTGGGTGCAAGAGCTCTTCCATGTAGTTTGCAGCTAACTCCTTACTCCTTATCAAATTAACATGATTGCAGGAACCCCCCAGCCACATACCGAGATATTGAGAAATTTTCAATCAAATCCTCTTGCAAGGCGAAAACGTCTTGCAAGAAAGCTTTATTAAATTTCAATTGCAGGTAAGGATAGGTACGAGTATCTTCATTATCTAGATGGCCTTAAGTATTGAGCTTTTGCAATATCCTTCAAGATTTTATGATAAATAATTCGCAGTTATATATAATATATGTACATGTATAAACACACCCCAAAAAAATTAAGTAGCTTCTATAATTCAGAAATAAATACATCATATTACAGTATTCTACTAGTCAAACTCTTTCCTTTGAAACCTACATCAAGGGAGTTTGGGGAGGGGGTGGTGTGAAGAAAAAGGTAGTAAAAGCAAACAGACAGATAACATTTTAAGCTTAATAAAAACTTTTTGAAATTCAAGCCCTTGAATTAAATCATATAAAGTGTGACAATATTGTAAAAAATCAAAAAGGCACAGTTTTTTGTATGTAGGCCATAAATTTTATCTATTATCCTTTTATCAATTCTTACTATTTTTTATAAGTAAACGTTTATTAATTAAATATTTTTAAAGGTTTAAAATTCAAGCTTTATTAATAATAATTCAAATATATGTAAAAGAAAGATAACTTCCTCTTTAAGAGTAATTCAAATTTTGATTTGAAATAACAATGAATGATTTTGGAGTTTCATATTTTTAAAATTAAAGGGTTATTTCGAACGTAACTAAAATATAAGAAATGTACATATCTATGTTACTTTTGTAGAAACCAAAAGCTTCCTTATACTATACCATTAGTTGTCTTGTAAACATGTTTTAACAGAATTTATTATTAAAGAATGTTTCTAATGTCGAAAAGGCAACTACCACACATATTCTGTATTCCGAATGAAATTAAATCGAAAAGAGCTTTTAACGGTCCTTTTCAGTTGAAATTCATAAAATTCCTAGAATTGACGTAAAATCATTTCAATAACCTTCGACTTCTATTAATTTTTCATTTAAAGTGAAAAAGTAATTCGATTAGAAAAATTCAGTCGAAATACATATTTTGAAATTTTTTGTAGAACAACGAATTGAGACCAAAGAGACTGAATTGAATTTGTTATAATTTCAAAATTTTTATTAATAAATTTCAACTGAAAAGAAGCTGCACAAACTCTTTTCGATTTTATTTCACTCGGAATACAGAACATTGGCGTACATATGTATATTTCAGTTTAGATAATATACTATGCAACATAAAATTAAGTAGGTACATATTTGTACCCACACTTAGAAATTCTTCATGAAATTTTAGGATTTATAAGTTTGAAATGTATAGCAAAAACAATACCCAAACCAGCTGAGGTGTATGAAAATTTGTCGAACAAATATTTGCGGTATTGTAGCAAATAAATCTGGAACTAAATTCAAAAATCTGTTCACATTCAAGGGAAGAATTTTGCTGAAATTGTGCGTTGAAACAAAAACAAAAAAGAGAAAAGAAGAAAATTTTTATCAATGAGCCGTTCATTTGTCAGGAATGTCCCACATTCATAAATTATTCATTCATCCAGAATAAGGCAAAAATGCGAACAGACAAACTGCATTAGTCGTAATGAGGTTCCCTCCAGCCTCCGTCTTGAAGATTGCCATCTTCAGCCGCAGCTTCCGCTCCCGCCGCTGCCGCTACCACCGCCAACGTCGACGTACATGGCAACGATAACGCCAAGGAGGGCTGAGAACCAATGAGAAAATTTCCAATCACGTATCCTCCGCACAGAATTTCAATACAACAGCCACTAACTTGGGCTAAAAGTTTGTTTCCAGAGTTTCTTTTTAAACTCCGCCCCCGCTCCGGGCGGGAGGACACGGGCGCAGACGGCCTCATCACCTCTTCACATGATTTTGCCCCCAAGTTCAAAACAAGTTCACCCTTTCCCCATGCCGCCGCTGTGCGGGATGAAAAGGCTGGAGGCCAGCGTTTTTCCAACTGCCACTTACCAGATTGAATCCCGACATTTCGGCTGATCATCGTGCGGACTTGTTGCGACTGGGCAAAAAAATATCACTTTGAAAATATTTTGGGTCCTTTTCCGCACCCTCCCACGCAAGCAGGCTAGTGCACGGGATTTTCGGGAGGTCCTGCCCTAGGTTTATTGATTCCGGACGTATTCTGGACAGTGGACACTAAAAATTCCTGGAGGTGTCTAAAAGGGCTATCAACAGCTTTTAAAGAATGGAAAATCGATTTTTATGGCTGTTTGTTAAAACAGATAGACGCTTATTTAATCTAACACTATATTTATTAAAAACAACAATTTTAATTTTACATAGCTTACATACATATTTATATCACTTCAGTTGAAGTTTTAAATTTTTTAAAATTTAAGACATCTTTAAAAATTCTAAAACCTCTACTGAATTTTTCCACAAATTGGCATCAATTTTCTATGTTTAGTGTATACTAAATCCTTGTAAAAGTTAATTTATCGTTTATATATTTCTTTTTTTTTATAGCAGCAATTCTGCGTTATCATTAGAAAATTTAAAAAAAAAATTCAAATAGTCGAATTGAAAATAAATAATATAACACTAAAAATTAAAAGATTTCTAGTGAATTATTTTGTGACTGTACAAATGAAGCGCATAATAAAAGGTTTTGACGATTTATTACACATATGTATGTAGGTATAGGTATATTTTAAGCTATTCTTTCCACAAAAAATCACCCTTAATTTGTTTATACAAATCATAAATACTTAGATATAAATTGATAAAAATTACTTAGATCTACTGTTGGCGAATTTTAAAAAGGTGAATTTGGGATAAATGCATTCAAAGTTTGTAAGTAAATATATAAGAGAAATACTTACATATTTTTAAAATAGAGGCTTGGTAATCGATACCTTAGGAGTACTTTTCATCATTTAATATTTGATAACATTCTTAAGATTTTGTACGTCATTTAAGCCAATAAAAAAACAATGCAAAAACACACATTCCGACATACATACATATACATATTATCCCTTAAGAAGTTTTTTTTAAAGCTTTAATACTTCAGAAATAAGATAACAAGTAGTAGAAAATGAGTTTTGATAACCAATACATTCACAACTCTGTAAGATAAAATAAATATTTTTAAGTTTTATTGAAATAAAGATTCTATTCAACCTTTATATCATATATTTGCGAAATGTATTACGTATCTATGTATTATTCAAAGTGTTCTATTGTCAATTAAAACCAAAAACAAGTGGAATATATCAGCGAAAACAACTGCATCAATTATTTTCGAAATATGTTTATGATTATTACACGAAGCATATAATTGGGCCGTGCCATTTAATTCCCAATGAGAGGGCTCCGCGATTTTCGCCAATATCTCGATATTTCCCAAGAGATAGTGCGCTGCTCTTAATTAAGTTTCCAGGAAAATCTTTGATTACACTATCTGCTTGAGATTCCTCCACCCTCCGAAGAATGGGGAATGAAAACTAAAGTTGCGTTTCTCTTTGAAATAAGACGAACTTACATAGAGCGTCTTAGAGACGTCTTCCGGTGGAAGGTATAGCCAGAGCTAAATCGCAGGGTAGGAGCTGCCCTGCGGAAGGACTTCGAGACGGGACGCAACGGTGGAGTTATGAAATTCCTCCCTGAAGGAGGTTAATTACATTCGAAGGAAGTCCCGGCAGCACCGTTGAGCCGCATCTTTTGTTGTCGTCGCGACGCTCCACCGTCGCCACTGTCGCCGCCGCGCCGCCGTCGTCGTCATGGCATCTTGCAAAGTCGCACCGAACAAAGTTCGCTCGAAGTGGCTGCGTTCAGCGTAATCGTCGCTGAAGCGCATGCAAAGCGCACCACCACAGCGGCACTCAATTAAGCCTCGTTAAGGCCAATTTACGGCCCGCATATTTTTGCCGCTGGATCTCGACCGTTTTTCATTTTCCAAGTGGATTTCTCTAGTTTTTATTTTTTTCATTTTCTGCCGCTGGGGTCGCTGTTGTTCCCGGTGATGCCACTGAAGAACGTATTCGTCTTCTTTTTATTTCTTCAATTGCGTCCGCGATTTTGAAATCCCATTTCGGGACCGAAGATCACTCGCGGCCGGCAGCGGCGGCGGCGGACGGCGGGCGGCGGCAACGGCGGCAATGGCTGGGATCACGTGTGCACTGCTGGTCAACTCGCGGCGACCCCTCCACAGCCCAGTTTCAGCCCCCGGATGGACCAGAGGCGGCTGCTGAGAAGCGTGTGAAATTTGCGCTGCCGAGCCCCGCCAGTTGCTAAACTTAAAACGCGAAAAAATCTCCGCGCAATTCGAATTGATGCACTTCTCGGTCATCTCAGTTGCACCAGCCTAGAAGTTTTCATCTGGTCGAGCACAATGACCACTGCAACGCCTGCGACAAACAAACATACCCTTGATAGAATTTAAAACCCACAGAATAGGAAAATTTTCATATTATCAACTTGTTAAGAATGATAACAATTTCCATACTCTTAATTCCAATAGATACAATTTAAATCTGCAGCAGCATTCTAGTACGAAATTGGGGTTAAAGTTGAAGTACCCACAACAAAAGAAAAATTACATTATGTCATATGATTGCGCATATACATACTCTATTTACACTATGCTGTAATTACAAATTTGTATTTTATACAATTTTGAAATCTTACAATTTTCCAAAATTTTCTTTCATAAAAGTAACACAGAAAAAAAGAATTTACAACAAAACTTCCTATGATTTTCAGTCATATCTTCAATATTTATTACTAGCTGACCCGGCAAACTTCGTACCGCCTAACAATCAATTAAGATAATTAGGATATTAGGATAGTATATATAAAGAAAAACATTGCTGTGTTGATCTCTTGACGCCGATCAAGTTGTTCCGCCCATGTTGATGTTGCCCATGAAGTATATTTGTGAGAATTTATGCCGTGAATCTTCAACAGGTTGCAATGATCCATTTCGATGGTGAATCTGGCCTTGAATCTATAAAGTCGAAAGCGAAGTCAGTATGAATGATTTATTATCACAAATTTTTTTAAATGTTAGCATGCCTTATTTATGTTAGAGACAAATACAGAGACAAACTACATTTGAGCAAATTTTTTTGTTTTAAATCTTATCTTTTATTTAAAGAAAATGAACATTTACTCTCTTCAACATAAATTACCTTGAATGTCGGCTTGAATCCATGTTTTTCGATTATTTTTACACCAAATGAAGTCATTTGAAAACAGCCATTGTATTTTTGAGTGTTCGTTAGAAAATGTCGTGATTCTGGTGTTTCGCCACGAAGCAATGAATGCAAATGGCTCAGGTGGCGGAGTCAATAATGGCAATTTCACTTTGCCATTAAGGAAACACAATCCAGGCGTTTTCCAGCAAACTTCAATGCCCACAAACAACGTCCATTGGACCAATGCGAACGAAAGGATGCGAGCTATAATCAATTGTGCAATCGTATAGAAACGCTGCTCGATCCAAATCAACACTTGAAGCATTTCTTCTTGCGCATCGAAGATTATCTCGTTGTTGATCTGTGCGATAAGCTCGACGATTTCTCATTGCCAACAAAGCCGCGTTAGTATGGCACGACTTCGTGCGTCTCAAAGCATATAAAACTGCCGCGACCCAGAAGACCTATTGGGAAAGATTAGATCTTCTGGGTCGCGGCTTTTTTAATATTATTACTCACACAATAAGATTTATTAATAACACTCGCACAAAACAAACAAATCGACCGGTAACCTTTATAGGCTATTGATTATGTCCTAAAAAGAAGGGTCAAAAGGAACTAAGACGTTCAAGGGTTTTTATTGCACGAATCGTTCAATTGGTTATTAAGGATGAAAAAACCGAATCAGTTTGAAACACACAACTACATATACATTATGTAGTTTCAAAATTAACTTATTTTTGAAAAAGGTAACAATACAGTAGAAAAAAATTATGCCTACATAGAAATTGTTGGACCATTTTAAAATCTATGTAGACTAAATGGGAAAATTTTTAACATGACTTGCAGCTAGCTATATAGCTATAGTTGACGCATCATCAGTTTTTTTTAAGCATAAATTAACGTGGCAAAATCGACTTTATAGTATACGGTAATACCTATACCTGCTTGGAAAAGGACATGATTACAAAATACCAAATTTGCAGCTATATTATAGATATATTAGTATAGGTACCTTATATGTATTTTTCTGCTTAAAACCAACTTAGACAACATTTTCACGTGCTGGAATTATATCTTAAGGAAGGATAACTAATTAGAAATTACTGCTTGCAGGTGAAGTCTAAATGGCAGCATCCTTGGCATTTCGTGCAGCCATTCATTTTGAGTTGTGGGTTCCGGGTGCATTATATTCCCCTTTAATGCGGTTTTGTTGAACATCCACCCCCTGTGTTACACTCAATGAATGTTGGTACCATGAAATTATTCGGAAATGATGTTCACGATGGAACTATTGTATTTGCTTAATTGAAAACACAGCCATCCCTCAAACATTTGTAAATCTATCCGGATTGAAGCAATCAATGCGCTTTCAGAATTAATTAATTCGCCCACAAAAGCACTACCCCCTGAACAAAAAGTAATCAAAGCTGACCACTTTCAATTAATTTGATCCGAAATCAGATTTAATTCATTTATCACTTTCGAGTACCCGAAACGAGCGCATTTAATCAATTCATCATGTGCCCCGATGCCAATGAAACTATTAAGCGCCACGTTACACTCAACTTTATGAGCGAGAAAGTCCCTGGGTGATTCTAATTCAACTCGGGCATGGCTCTTATTCAATTAACGCAATTAAAACGGCTGAAATTTTCGGAAAATTTTCGCCCTCCTCCACGAGAGCTGTTCAAATTCTGGGGATCTAGCGGCAGCTGGAATCCTTTAGTGAGGAAATCTAATAAATTTTATTAAGGAACTCCCCACGGTGATCCAAAATCCCTTCCCTATACAAAACTTTAAGTTTACTTAGCGGCTGGCAAAAATTAGCATCCCAACCGTTCCTCAGTCGGCCTCTTCGCTGAACGACACCCCAATTAATTGCAATTACGCAGAACGTGAAAAATACGAGTGGCATAACAATCACAACAAGACCAAATTGAATTTTACTCGGACCGGTCGTAATTAATTACTGACAATCAGTTCAATGGCAATTATTATTACTGCCTGGAGCTGGAGGCTCGCCTGCCCTGGGCCTCCTAGGACTCGAACGGCCGCGGATTGGATTACGCCGCGATGCGATGCGATGCGCCGCCCGCCGCTGCCGCGCCCCATTAGCGAACCGCGTCTCGGGTGTCCGGGTATCAATTCTAACCTAAATTACGATTTAACGAAGTCCTAACAAACTACTAATTTAGGTTTTAACTAACTAAACTAACTGCTGAGCAGCGGCCAACTCTCGCTGCAGACGGTCAAGTGAATTGTGTAATGCAATTGCCCAAATCACTTATTGGGCTGCTCGCGGCCGCGACGGCTCTTGATAACTTCCCTCATTTCTGGCGCACTTTATTACGACGGCCGTTGCACTTCTAACAACTAATAACAAATTAAGAACAGATGAGCCAGAGGTGGGGTCGATTCAGGAATTAGGAAGTAGTTTCTTTTTTCAACTCGCTTTCTTTTCTCTACCGCAACATAGGATTTTTACAATCCTCATACCAAAATAATTTTTTTTGCTAACACTTAAATTTTCTTCTAAATTATTTAAATTTAATTTTTCAAAGTGAAATTATTTTTTCCATATAGGTACCTAAGAATAGTTCCACGAAAATTGGGTAATTGGAGGTTATCAAGGTATAAATCAAGCAAATAAATTAGAATCTCATAATCCTCTCTCTGGTCACTCAATTTGAACAGTCATTTTTATAAAGAAAGTGTGGTAAAGATCACAACAAATGCTAAAGAAAAGTAACCCCCGAGATGAAACCATCCCAGAAATATGCCTTCAAAGATTCGGTTTTACTCTCTATTTCTTTATTTAAGTTATATAATTTTTATTCACTCTTTCAGTCTACAGATCAAAAAACCTTACAGACTAGAATATTAATAAAGGAATATCAAAATTCAACAATTCAAAGTTAGGACTAAATACAAAATTCATAAATTAATAGGAGAAAATTTAATAATTAGAAATTATGACTCAATCAGTTGATCGAAATATTTTCCAGGTATAGGATTTGGGATTTAAAAGTTGATCTAAAAAAAGACGAGTCAACGACGAAATCATTGAAATAATTGAATTTAATAATGCATTTTGTAATAACCACCTGAGACCCATAATTGGTTCTATGATAAGGAGCCAATAGCAACCCTCTTGACCGAAGTGATCTTTCTGGAGCAAAAATCATGATTAAAGAAAGCAACTCAGAGCATTTTATATCATTGCATACTAGATCTTTTATAAATAAAGCGCAACTATACTCAAATAAACCAAATAAAAGACGTCGAGATTTATAAGGATGGAGAGACATTTTTGAAAATATTGCATTTGAAGCATAAGAATCTAGTAAAGTTTTTTTGCAATGCTTCTATTCTATTAATATAAGTAGTATATGTTGGGCACAAGATAACAGCGGCATATTCCAGCAAAGATTTTACTAGGGAGACATATAAACTTTTAATAGCGAAAGGATCATTAAACTCTTTAGTACTCCTTTTAATAAATCCAAGCATTCTATACGCCTTAGAGATAATATGATCGACGAGCAACGCAAAAGAAAACTTTTTATCCAGTATAACACCTAAATCAGCTATGTCCTCAACACGAACTAAATCATCCGAATTTAAAACATAGTTATAATTATAACAACCAGATGTTCTGTGAAACGAAATAACCTTACATTTAGAAGTGTTAAGGTGAAGGCAACTAGCAGACCACCAACTTAAAAGCCTATTCAGATCCTGCTGTAACAATAAGCAACAATTATGATCAGTTATTTTAAGGAAAATTTTTAGATCATCAGCATAAATTAAGCAACGAGATTGAGAAAAGCACTCGACAATATCATTTATAAATAATATAAATAAAACTGGACCACAGTGGCTACCTTGTGGAACGCCAGAATTAGCAGAAAAAATTCTAGAACAGTAACCATTGATAACAACACTTTGTTTTCTATTAAATAAGTAAGTAAGAGTAAAAATTTAAAAACTAAATTCATTGCTAAAATATTCTTAGGGCGTGTGCTAATGCAGCTTTTCGAATTCTTTTCCTTTTCGAACATATTTCGGTATATTTCAAATTGAAAACACATCAGCCTTTTATTACTATTGTTCGCTTCCATTCAATTTCACAAATGCTATATTTGAAATTCAAATGAAAAGTAAGAACGAAAAGCGAATTTCAGAGCTGATTTTTCCTAAGACCCAAACCTTCGAAAGTCAATTAGTAAGCTGAAAAGCAATCTCCCATACAAATTTACTTTTGAATAGCTGAGTTGGCACACGCCCTTAATTAATATTTTATATTTAGTGCAATTAAAGCCTCTTTTCCCTTGTGCGGCATAAAGATATAAAAATCCAACCAATTATTTTTCGATTCAATTTGAAACAGAAATGTACCCAGGTGTTAAAGGAAAGTGATTTCGCAATTAATCACGAATTTTCTGTTTCCTTTCCAAGTCTACTAAAAATTTGTGGGTTACTTTGATTTGTACATTGTCAATAAGCTGCTGAAAATGGATAATAAGTGGAAAGTTTAATTACTTCCATAATATTTTCACTGATAATATATCATTTGTAAGAAAAACAAAACTTACAAACTTTCATGTATTGCTAAAGAATCATGAAGTTAGTCTCAAATTTTTTTCTCCTACGAAGAGTTAAAAAAATATCATTTCTTCGAACTTCTTCTAAAATGCTACAATACAAATACTGAGATTCTTTTGACACACTATAAATAACTTTCAAGTGTTTCAAAAAACCAAAATCAACTTGACGATAAAATCGAAAAAAATTGCGAAAATGGACTATGTTTTCATTGTGTAATTTGAATGTATTGTAGTTCATTAAAATAAATTAAAAACGATAAAATATTTCTAGATGAAATATGTTTAATTTATCTACTTTATTACCTTTTTACTTTTCTTTGAACGATGTAAGTAAAATATAAAAGGAATTCATCTAGTTAAGGGACTTTGCTTTTCTGATTTGCTACACCGCAAAATTCAAACTGTTGCCACAATTTTTTCAAGTGTAAAACAACGAGGGGAATTCCTGTAACTCCAATTAAAATCAAATTGCTTTCCGAAAGTTTCCGTTTTATTAACAATTCCCAGCCATAAGATTCTTCTATAGTTTTCAAGTCCTTTAAAGCGACTATAGTTTGGAAAGTTAGTGCCGCTAGCGAACAGGGTGAGACAGAGAACACGTTCATCATAGTCTACGAAGAACATCCAGCGGAAAAATAACATTGCACCACCCTGTACTGTACGTATGCTAGTACCCCAGAACAATTTCTCCGGCTCCCTGTACCCATTCAACGCCAGGGAACCGTGGCCTCGGCTTCCCGGGGAGGGACAGGATCATCACAAGGGAACTTGCCGTAATTAATTTTCACCGCGAAAAGGAACTTCTTTTCGTCCTCGATTAATTATCAAAGCTCATAACTCCCGCCTCCGTCGTACAAGGCGAAAATATTTCAGGATAAAGTCATTAGGGACGACTACCTTTGTTGGCGGCAGATGGGCGGCCTGGTGGCACTTCTGTGTTAATTATTGAAATAAAAGTCCCTTCTGGGGAGCATTAGAACCAGAAAAAAAAATAGGAGGAGGAAAAAGAATGGCTGAATTGTCGTCTTGTGGCGTAAACAACGCGGGGGAGGAAAACGCTAGCATGGAACTAGCTTGGGCATATCCACCTGGATTTCTTCCTCCTGCAAAGGAGGAACTGAAATGAAGGTGGATTGCTTGTAAATGAAGTTTTGATTACTGCCTCGCGGGCTTTATTCTATTTTGTTGTATAACGCTGTGATGATGATGATTATGATTAATTTTCAGACAGAGAAAGTCAAGGACGAAAGGGTGGAAATAAAAGATGAGCTCATCTTTCTTCTTTCTTTCCTTCCAGTTTCTTAAAGTTTGTTCAACAGATTCTAAATTTTTTGAAAAAATTTCAAAGAGCCGTTGTTTTTAAAAATGGTATAAGACCACTTTTTTAACATAATTTCAAAAACTTCTCCAGTTAATTATTCTTGTATTCATAGTCCTCATGTAAACTTTTCAAAAAGTGGACATATACCACTTTCAAAAATAACGACTCATACATACATTATATTTATATGTACCTACATATGTATGTTAACTCATTTTTTCAAAATATCTTATACATATATGGGGTTTTCCAATAGGGGCGCTCGATCTTTGGCATTCTGCTGTGGCAATACTAAACCTTCATCATCAAAATTTTGTTGACATTTATTATCCAGTGCATTATACCATTTTATCGTGGATAGAAATACAAATTGTATACAACGGTTGTTTTATTTCAGTTCAAAGTTCGAGCGCTCTTAATGGAAAACCCTAATGATAAACATTTCATCTCTAAATTAGGCATTCATATTATGAGCGATTTTCATTCACACTTCACTGACTTTTTTTAAATAGATACTATATATACATATATGTATTTTAGGTATAAGTCTAGTAGCATTTGTTTTGTTGAACTAATGCTTAAGAAAAACACACTCAACATAAAAAATTGCTGAATTTATAGCGTTTTAACTAATTTTCAGATTTCAAAAAGGACTTAACTCAGAGTATAGTAAAATTTGATAGCTGACTGAACTACGAAATGTAGTTATAAATACCGATATTTAAGCTAATATTTCATACTACATTAAAGTAATGTTAAGAAATATTTAGTTCTGCACATGCTTTGGTACCTATATATAGGTATATATACACATACATATGTATATGTTTTTATTTTTTTTACCTGAGGCCTCTGCAATTTTTTAATGAATAAGCATGATATCTGTAATGTTATTATTATATTCAACTTTGAAAAACAGTAAAAGAATAAAAATAATTTGTTATTGTTACTGATAACTATAGCAGTTCTTGATATATTTAAAACGTTGGAGGTATCACTAAAAATTTTAGTAATGTAAAATATTTTTTATTTTGCTTTTGTTAAAAGTAAAGCAAGCTATTCTGAAGTACTTCAACAAAATATTTTATTTTCATTTTATGGTAAATTTTACTAAAATAATAATTTTTCCAACTATATAAATTTTCTAAAAACCATTGAATTTTTTCAGACGAAAACAAAATCTGAAATTATTTTTAAAGAATGTTATGCCTCACATTTGAAAAATTCCTTAAAGAATACGTAACCTTCGAAATAAAAATTGAACTGCTTTTTCTTGTTGTATTCTATGTATATAAAAGACTGTAAAAATGTCTGAGGGATTTGAACTCTTGTCCATCGTTTTCCCCGGTGGGTGCCGTCGCGTCGTCGACAATTGCACCCCCCAAATGCCAGCTGGAGCGGAAGACAATTATTCAAGTTGAGTTAAACCTTTCCACAATAAAAGCAATTTTTCATTTCGTAAATTGACTGAAAGCCCTCAGACGAAGTAATGAAGTTCACATCCTGCCTCCGCTCCGTGTACCACTTCATCCCTTGTCCCTATATCTTTTATTCTATCTATATAGGGCCGAAAAAATTGATTTTTTTTATTTCTACACCCATTTTTTTTCGTAGAGAGTGAAACAGTCTCTAAGGAGGTGAAACGAAGGAAAAAAACGTGAACTTATCCGCTTCATTTAAATCTCTTTCAAAATCGCTTCGTGTGTTCGCTACGAGCCTATTTTTCACGTGCTGTCATAATTTTTGCAGCTTGACTTCAACCCTACAAAACATATTCAATCTAAGTGGAATTCGGAGGAGCTCGGTGCGGTTCGGTGTGGTTTTGGTGGGGCTCCAGCGGGACGAGATATCACCGACCGCCACATAAACGTGAAGACGTTTTGATCTCGAAGGGATCCGCCAAAAAGGATGAAAAATTCGCCCACAATGAATTATGTCTTCCTACAAAAAAATAAGGCACCTCGAGTGTCTTCCAGGAGCCATGGAGTTGCTCCCGTAAACTACGGTTGCCGCAAGAAAAATGAACGGGGAGGATTGCGGGAGAAAAAATGGAAACGTGTGTAGTTACAAGCACTTAAGGGTCGTTTGGACGGCTTTTATCTATCCACAGCAGCCAGGAACATGCCACAACTTCCCGGAAGGCACACCTTCATCCGTTCGGATAAGAATGGAACTGAAGTGGATTTAGCGATTTTTGGATTTTTGGGAGCATATAGGCCATCTTCGCCTCACGGCGCCCACAAATCCTTCACGGGAACCCCGGAAGCGAGCCCCCGACCACACGTGCTCCCGGCAATAAAGGACTTTGTGAACACACGTTCCTTTAGTGATATATGGGACGTATGTAAAAAGTGGGCTCTACAATCTTTCGGGAAGCGTGTTCCCGGTCCTGTGCCTTGTTGTAACTCCCTTATTAGGCCGCGGTCACACTGACGTGCCCGTGCCAACGCCTGGAAGATCGTGCCACTCAACAAGGCTCCAAGGACCCCGCCTGTCACCCTGCGGATGGAAGAACCGTGTCGTTACATCCTGATGGCCTTGTAAATAAATTGTTTTATAGATGGCGGGCTTACGTTATCAGCTAAATTGAATAAGTGGTATATTATGTAAAGAGCAGGAATACTGAGCTGTAGAGTCCCGAGAGCCTGCAGTGCCTGGAGGACGAAAGGGACGCAAACGGCCCTTCTGCGGGAGGGAAAATTACTTGTACTTTGTGTCTTATGGCCAAGATTGATTGCGCCCCTTCCATGCAAAGCCGCTTGTTTTGGTCTTCTTATAACAAGAACAAGACGCCAAAGGGGCCAACGGCGAGGTGCTAGACCGTTCTTTAGAATCTCTCCACATTTTTCTATTTAATTTATGACTACAATATTTGCAGTCTAGTCTAGTGAATGGGTTATGAACTATAGAGGATTTGTTGAATCTAGTCTGGAAATTTGAAAACTTTATTTTCTTTCATTTTCTTAAAGTATAGACAAAAAAATATGTCCTGAAAAGAAAATATTATTTATTGTTATTTTTATTTATTTTTGTTTATCATATGTATGTATTTATAGCGTTGCATTTTATCATGTTTAAATAATTCCGATATTTCTTTGAGGTTTATCTCTACACCTGATATACACATATTAGATAAGGAAGTTACTGTTTATTATACATATTTATAATTAACTATTCTACAACAATTACGACATACTATTCTATAAGAAAATAACAAATATTAATAATACTTTAAATTATGTGCAATAATTTACAAAATATGTTTCTAATGTAGGTATAAATCAAAGTTTTTTTAAAATAAATCTTAAGATACTTCACATTTTCGCACCACGAAATTTCTATCCCATCTCTTTTCAAATTGAATATGATATTAAAAAAAAATACTAAACCCATTGGGCTTAAATTTTAATAAATTATTCTATATAGACCCGTGTGTATGGCTCGTAGCAGATCTATATTGTTAACTTTTAAAGCCATGTTATTTTTTTAATTTTCAATAAACCACTTAACATTAATGTACTACCCCTTTAAGGAAAACGAAAATTCCAAAATATTTATTATATAATATATTTTTCGTTAAACTTTATAAACTTAAGATTAATCTATTTAACTGCTAATCGAGCTTGGTATTTTGAGAAAAATGACCTTGGTTTAAGAGTGAAAATGTATAAAATGCATGACTGGTTGGCATAATTAAAGGAAATAAAAGCTCGAAATGCGTTTTCCTGCCACGCAGATACATTTGGTTGTTATAAATCAATATCATGCCATCAACCATCATCCGGGAGTTTTTTGGGCGAGCAAAAAGACCCCCGCCCATTAAGCATCAACCATCAGCGGCATATATTGCCTTTTTGACACTTTAAGTCAAATTAATCATCCGAAGAGTGGAGTTTCATCATCATCATCGTCGGAGTCATACATCCTCGTATGAATAAATTTGACATCATTAATAAATTTTTATTTGAGTTTTATGCGCGGGGTCCTGGCATCCTTTTTGGCAGGCAAAATTCTGTTGGGGGGGCAGAATCAGCGACACCCCAATTTGCAAGCCAACGAGCCACCCCAGCTATAGTTAGCTAGCGAAAAACCTTTTCGAGTCATATATGTTAGTATACGAAATGAAAAATTGTTGTCGACTTTTCACATCCGCAACAAGGGCTGTTCGGACTTTGGGAGTCTGGACTCCATCTGGCGCATTGGGGCCACTCTGGGGCACTCCAGGTTAGATTAGGCGTGTTCTTATTGAGTTATCCCGGACGAGTGGCGAGTAGCTCTGAATCGGGAGTAATGCGAGGAATGCAGAACTCCGCACCGCCCCCAACTTTGATTTTAAATGATCCTATTCTACTTTGGATAACTACGGACCATTAGGCTGAGTGTTCAAGAAGTCTGGGCACGTCCCACAAACAAGCGATTGTTTCGCTGACGGAATAATGTCAACTTCTTGGAAATTGTCTACCATTTGGGTGAAGTGGGGTCTCGAGAAAATACAAAGGGCGGGTGGAGACGGGGCACATGTCCCCTTTCTTTGAGGGGTTATTTTCCCAGTCCCATCTCCGAGGGCACGCGCCCGAGAAAGGGAAAATTGAGCACAGTGCGGACTTTACCTAGAACCAGACGGCAAAATATCCCCAGATAGTTTCCCCCGTAATGCTGGAGCATCGTTCTGTTTTTTAAAGTGGAAACTTTCATTAATTAGATGTTGGAGGGATACTCCCTGGAAAAGTTGTCATGATAACTTTGTTTTATAAGGAACAGGAAGCTGGCAGAATTCCTTGATGAATAATGGATAAAGTTGCACCGGGCTCTGTCGTACGTTCCGGGTATTTAGTGGTGTTTTAGCACGAAAATAACCGCCAGGGGATGGGCTCTGCTAAAGGATTAAAAACTGAAAGTTATTAGGATCTATGAATCCAAGAAAGATGGAAGTACGCGAAGAGTTTTTGGAAAATATTTGCTTCAGCCGGATGAAAGGAAGTTGAAGAATTTTACGATTTAAAGATTTGAGTAATTGTTTGAAAACTTTTAAACCGTCCTTTCGGTTTGCAAGGAGACTTAAGCTGGATATAACTATTGAAAAATATTAATGGAATGCTTCTACAAATTTATTTATATTTTTAATTCTAGTAAGCTAAGCTGGGAAGTTCTAAGGAGGTTTGTATTAAAAGTTTTAATTATATTTTCTAAGAAACAGGAATTGTAAAGGTAATTTCAGTATGCAATCGGTTTCAAACTTACATTCTTCATTATCTTAGAGGACTGCACTAAAGTATTCACAAATTGTTTTTATTATGTAGATGTTTTATGGGTTTTCTTATTGTTATAATATGATTTTTATGTTTACCTTTGTCAAAAACGTACTTATATTATACATATAAGAAAGTTTTCAGACCACACGTTCATTTTTAAATCTGCTATGGAAAGCTTAAATCATTTTGATAGTTTAAGATTGTTGCTTAATTATGGGATGTAAATCTATCCTTCATAAAACTGTCATTACCTACTCTTAATCAAAAGTGCCTAGTTCCTTACTAATAGCAACTTTATTTTTATTGTGGTTGCATTAAATCTTGGAATTAACTACTATACGTTTCATATTTTTCATAAAAAAACAATGCTGTTGACATGAATTAGTAAGCAAAGTTTAAAAAAGGAGAGCTTTTTCTATTGGCTTAAAATGATTCTTAAATAACAATTTAGAGATTTAAGAAAACTTTCTATGGAAGTTTGTTTCTAAACGTTTTTTTGTGTCAAGTGTTATTAAAGATATATTTTATTTAGGTAAATAAATACTTACATTATATCCTAAGCGTGATATTTCCAGTTTTGATTGATCAACTGATTTAGTCCACCGTCAACTTTTCTATTTTTCCTTGTGCGAACCTTTAATTAAAAAATATATTCAATTTAAATGTTATGAAAACAAATTATTAATAAGAAAATGAAACTAATTAAAACATAAGAGATAAATCTAAAAGGTACATATACTTGAAGGTGAAGGAAGGGAAAATAAAATCTGAGGGATCTTTCAGCTCAACATCCTCATTTTCTTTATTAATAATAACACTGAAAAACAAATTTGCTGTAACAAGTGTACAGGAATCCCCTTCATAAATAATCTTATTGAAAAGAAAACACTTGCATATTATATGTATATAAAAAATAGCCTCTTTTGAAGAGACAATCCTCACATCATTCTTTAAAGCTACATACCTACATAAATTCATGAAAATGTGTGTTTTACCCTTAAGTAATCGGGAATGAAATTTTGTATGAAAACCTGCGATTTTTGTAATTAAAATCATGAAAATTGGTATTTGGCCTTTTGGCTGAAATTAAAAGTGGTTGAAATTCGGTTCCTTAGATTCCATTACATAGTTACGTATACAGGTTGACCTAATAAAAGCGTATTAGTGACGCATTTCAGCGTTTTTGGAAAATCGTCTCCTAATAGACGTAAACCAGAGGATGAATGTTTGTATGGGAGTTGTGCAATTTTTAAGATAAAAACGACTAACCTTTTACATTGGAAGTTAAGAATAATGTATTTCAGCCTTCGACATGTTAGAGATGATTCGAATTGAGAAGCCTGCAAGTGAAAAGAATATATACAATGTATTATAAAAAGGAATGTGACAAAAATTAATTAATTAATTAATTTTAATTTTCAATAAAACCGAAATAGAATTGGCTTCATAAAGTTTTTGACTTGGCCAAAAATATTTTTATTTTTCGAGTATCCTAATTTTAATAAGGTGACCCACTTTATGTATTTCTACTTATTTCTTTTACGTTATCAATTTCTGTTTCTATTTAGGCATTTCGAGATCAACGCAGATGAAATCGCAGGTAAATAGCTAATTTCTCTATATGTAAATAGCGGATTACCACAGGACGTTTTGTATGATAATATTTTAAAAATCACAGTAAAATAATACTAATACTGTTGAGCCAAACAATCAAAAAATAATAATATTTACTTCTTTTTAAATCTATTTAATCGAAATACTTCCATAATTCTTAAGTTTCTTATACATGTTTGACCGAGTCATTTTCG
Source organism: Machimus atricapillus (assembly GCA_933228815.1). Taxonomy (NCBI): domain Eukaryota; kingdom Metazoa; phylum Arthropoda; class Insecta; order Diptera; family Asilidae; genus Machimus; species Machimus atricapillus. Next base: position 15,708,200 of record OW121785.1, read on the forward strand.
TACAATTACTTAGATTATTTCATCTAAAAACTTCAACGAGAGTGCAACGTTCTTTCAAGTATTAAATCGAAAATAACTCGACGTGTTGTCGAACTGTGTGAAACATTCCATTTAAACTTCAACCCGTGGAATCGACCAGTGACGCAAGCTGAACCAGCATCACGGACGATAACCAGAACCATTTATCAAGGAATTATGGAGTGCAGAGGTATCCTGCATGATTTTATTTTCCCGCCACGTCTCCCATACCCCATCCTCCTCAAATGCCACATAGTATAATACTTAAGAAAAACTTTCGTCTTCCATGCTTCCTTCGCGGGGGTGTTCCGATAAAAACTTTCCTCCCATAACGTGGGGGATGCCGCGATTGTTGGCTAAATCGCGAAAACAAACAGGACGATAGCGCGCAAAGTGGCAGGAGCAATTACCGTCCATCCTGCTAAAAGTTGCCACGAAAAAAAAAAAAAAAACAAAATTAATAAAACGCGAGCAAGTGCATCGCGGGGCATGTTCGTGACTTAAGTGATTTGTAATATCCCAAAGCCCAACAGCAGCGGGCATTAGAGCTGCATTACCAAACGCTCCCTGGCCGGACGTCCCGACGCTTTTCGAATAATGGACGGATGGGCCTGGGGCGGCGCGGCGCAGCCTAGGTCCAGTTCCGAAAATTATTCCAGGGCCCTTTTGCTCACGGTTTAATTAACGACTATTTTCCGATGCAAATTTTGCGGATTGCCTAATGCCCCATAAATGAACTGTAGCCTCCGGGCCCCGGGGTCCGGGCGGGGATTGCGGACGACGCCTTTCCGATGGAGCCAAATATTTGGGACTAAAACTAAAGGTTAAATTGGATTTGCGGCCTGGTGAGTGGCTTTCGGCGGCCAGCCCGGCGCTCACCTTCCCGCTCGACATTCGGGAAGTGACACACGTGTGTGAGGAGTGGCCCACGTGGTTGGACCCGATAGAATGTTGCTGCAATTACGCGTAATGGCCTCATTGGCTGCGAGCTCAAACTAAATAACGTCGTCCTCTAACAAGATTTGAGAGGCATTACGGCTAGGAGGTGGTGCGGTGATTTATTTTTGGGACGCAACACACTCACTTTGCTCTAGATTCTAACTAATTTCTGTGGTAATGCGATCCCATGGGAATCATCAGTGGCTAAAGGACCCTTTTCTGAATTTTTGGCCAATTGAGCAGCTATTTCTCGGTTAATGTCGATACTCCAATTTTTCGTAGGTATAGACTTTCCTTGTAATATTATATATACCCATTTTCACGAAAATCGTATAAAATCTAGACTAAAAATCCGCATTTTTTTTCAAACAGCTTTTACACTATAATTTTAACACGCAGACACTGAAAAAACACTTGCTAAGTGGGTTTCCTAAATATGCAATTCAAAATCAAGTGAAAAGCGAATCTACATACATATATGTACATATGTATATTCTTATTATTTTATACATTTCTACTCTAGTTTCGTCGTTTTCTGGGAAACATAAATAGAAAGATAGAGAAACTTTTGCATACTTTACCGGCAAAGCTCACATGAAATCTAGGAAAATTTACTGAAGTATGGAGTATCTTCAATTCTAGTTGGATTTTATAGAGTAAAATAGGTAAATTTCAGTCAATTTTTTCCTGAAATACATATCGTATAGCTTTCAAAATTTAAATCAAAAAGTATAAAAAGAAAAACTTTGATATTAAATATGCAAAGTATATACTAGACAGTATAATTTAATTAATTAATTCATTAAATCTTGCACAATAATTGTATGTAGTACGTTACATATTTTACGCTGAAAATGATTGGGTACAGGACAACATGCCATTACAAGATAATTAAAATTATACGAAATAAGTTAAACCTGCACGTAAAAATTGTGAAATCTCCTAGAATTCCAGCGATGCACAACTATTTATATGTAGGTATATGTACTGTATAGAACATGTGGTGGTATACGGACATCACTAAGATTCCAGTTTAGTTTGAGAAAATTTTAGTTAATATTACGTCCCACAAAATAGCTTTCAGATTCTCCAATGCACTAGAGCTATTGCAATTACAAAACTACTAAAATATTAAGGCTAGGATTTTCTGATAATGTGGTAGAAATTCAGTTTTCCGGTATTTTCAGATAACAGTATCTATTGGAAATAAAATTTTAATAATTAATTAGATTTTACTAAAAAATTTCTTAGTGTGTTATTAGGTACTATTAACGACTAAGCAATATATACACTAACACTAATCATGGAATTTACTAATATGCAAAATTTAACGAAAAGCATTTTTAAAAGTAAAATATATAAATTTAAAGAGAAGATATAAATATAAATAGAAAAAAAGTTAAATTCCAAAAAATGATTAATGATTGAACGACCTTTTCAGTAGAGTTTAGATTTTTGTACGGAATCAAAATCAAGTTAAATAAGTAATTGCCTTCAGCACTGACCTCACCTCACATTCATCGATTTAAAACCGAACCCTTCGATTAGTATGGGGTGCGGCGGCCCGCATGATTTAGAAAAATTCGCCAGTCGTGCCGAGCTCATCGCAGACAAGAAAGTCGAAAGATCCATAAATCCAGTGGTAGCGGGCATGTGAAAAATTTACCAATAGTGTGGGAAACTGAATATTGAAAAATACTCATATGGAAATATGAACAAAGCATGATGCTTTTATCGCATACGGGTGCACGGCAGGAGCCCCAGGAGCACCCGGAGCATGGAAACGATGTTTGGTAAACTATCCCTAAAAGGACGCACCCAAAACCATTTCGTCCGGAAATATACACGAGCATTTTGCAGGAGCAGTTCGTCAAGTGTACGCCCATTGTTCGGGTAAAATCTATATGCATGTTTAAAAAGATGCAAATGAAGAAGCGATGAGGGATCTAATAACAGACAACAAAACGTGCGAGTAACTCACCTGGACGAAACCACAACGGCCCCAGCCCCATTACGGTGTTATGGTTGGCACACCTTGAAACGATTTTCAGGTTGACCCGCTTTTGTTAGAACGCATAGAGCCTTCCTGGTGGGACCTGAATAGAAAAGCTACATGCAGTTCTCCTGACACTCCCCCCAAGGGCTCGTGCACTATCACCTGTTTCGCCCACTTCGACCCCGAAAAATCCCCTGGCAATTTTAATTAAATTAAGAATCAAGTACGTGGCTGAATGACTGAAATTCAAGTCCTCCGGGCGCATTATCCCGAGGCATTGTGACACAGGAGCGCCCGGGCTCCGGCACCAGCCCGTCGAAAGAGAGGCCCAACTATGGAATTTAGATAGAGGAGGCCCACGGCCCTTTGGCCAGACGGTTTTATTCTAAGTGGACTTAGCGGTGGGGCTCAGGGTGCCCCACATACGTGCAGCCCATATTCAGCGGGTGCATTTTTACACTTGGCCGGGAGTGAGAGCTGAGCCTTATGAAAACCATTTCACCCGTGCAGGGCCACACTACTGCCCCTTCCCCCCCCCTCAAACTCCGTCACTGCCACCCCAAAGTGCCGTCGAGTTCAAGGCTCAAGAGGCGCAAATGAAATTTATTCCAGGGCAGGGAAGCATTTGCTCGGGAGGAGGATTCTTCAACAAAAGGGCTCCTTTTGATCCTTTTCCCTGTGTGTGCAAGGAACATTCTTTGTAGGCCGGATTTGCGGATTTTAAATTACTCCACTGACAGGAACCTTTTGTCCGGCTATCCTTCTAGAATTAAAAGTGCTTCTCCCACGGGACCTCTTGCCCGCGCCTCCCACCTTAGTAGGCCATGAGAGTCTTTAACCCGCCAGGGGGAAAAATACCAGAAATGGTTTTACTTTTACATCCTTCTCTTAGCTCTAAGTGGGCGAAGGTACCTACCTCACCTGGAATCTGGAAGTACCACAAGCTACTTCTTTTTTTCCCAGGGCTGCATGAGTTTCCTTACGACTAATTGGATGAAAAAAAAAAAAAGAAAAAAAATTTAATCTCGCGAAATTCAAACCCAGGGCTATAGTGGCGCACAGCTCCAGCATAGGGGGCGTTCCGAATAGAATGAGGGCAGAAATGATGATTTGTCCCCGTTTTGTGGTGATGGTACTTAGCATATCAAAACACCCACTCTATGGCGGGATACCACCGCCACTGAATCGCAGTTTAATCGTCGTCGTCGCCCATAAATTTTTGTCAGAGTAACAACTAACGAGGGATAGACGTCGCCTGGTCCGGCCTGCGACTAGTCATGGGATGCTGTGTGGCAACCGACCCGGAATGGACCTCGTATGTGAGAGCAATGCCTGGATCAATCGCTTTTATGCCCTCGAGAGTGATGTCACTTCCTAATTATCTCGAAATCTCTTCACAATTTTGAGTGACAACTAAGAAAACGTTCCACAGAAGCAATTGTGTCACGCCCTGTGGCCATTGGCGGCCAGTCGCGACGGCTAGCAAATACAAAATATATCCAAGACGAGGCTGACGAAGTTTTCATTTATTCATAAACATGACTTTTAAAAATCAAATGTTTTTACAACACAGGAGAATGGTCATTAAGAAATAAATCCGTAACAAAAAACACTATGCTCTATAATGGTGTTAAAACATTTTAAATTGCTCTACTAGACTCCCGGAAAAACAAAAATTACGAAAATGTATTAATAATATTTTTAACTTTCACATTTTGAACCGTAACTATTATATATGTATATACATATATCAATTTACGTTATCATAGTCCTGGTCCTGCCAAAAAATATGACACTCACGATATAAATAAAAGGTAATGGAAAAATAATTTTTAATATACTGAAATTAATTAAAAACGAAAATCAAGATCTACATAAATCGACCTAGCAATTTTAGAAACATCTCGGGTAAAAGTTATAAAAGTTAGTTTTAAGAAAACCGAATTTAAACTTTTGTAACGTCCCAAAATACTTAACTTAAAACCTCTATACCTATAATATCTAATATCTTCTACAATTTTTCGATAGTTTTTTTATTCAAAAGAAAAAAAAGCATCAATAAAATATCCGTTTTTGGTACATTTTTTAAATTCATTTAAATGTCACAAAAGTTTTATAATGCAATTTGGTCTATATGTTTGCTAAAACGTTTTACCCACAGGTAAAATTTTCAGATTAATTTATATTATTATCGCCATCTGAAGTTCAAATTTTACAAGATATTTTACTCGACAAATTTGACAATTTGGTTTGAAGTTCTACATACCTACACAAAAACAGCTTTAAGAATTTACCCAATTTTCTGTTAAAGTAGTATGTTATTTTTCTGATTTTCCACTCTACGTATACGTTAAATTTTACGAGATTATTACTCAGCAATTTTTTACCCAGAGATAACTTAAAGACCTATTATAAATGTAAACTTGTAGGTACTGTAGGGACTACTGCAAATCAAAATAATCTACGAAACATTTTTCGCAATTACCTTGGAACAGACTTTTCATCAGAGATTTTCCAGCTCAGGATCGGAAATCCATTAGAGTTTAAAATGTTTTATACATATTTCACAGAACAAGTGTAAAGGCACTTCGTAAAGTTGTAAACTACTTTGTACTTTATGGACATACATAATTTAAGACTCAATTTTTAATTTCAACTACATTACCGTGCTATAGAACAATGTTAAAATTTTTAAAATGAGAAAAAGTAACTTAAAACAGTTTTTTTTTATCCTTATCCTATTCTTAAAAATTTTAATTTATGGACTCGTTATCTATATAGAAATAAATTCTATTGATGTTATCTATTAATTGCTGTATTACATGAAACATTAATTAAAATATCGGTTCAGTTTCATTAAAATCGAATTTTATAAAACACTTATAAATAATCTTTAAATAAGGTAAGCGAAAAATAATATTTAATTAAATTGTAGCTAGTGTGTGTCATTTTTACAATATCTTATTTTAAATTAAGAGGGAATGATAAACATGTTGATTTTTTCCCATAATTCCTAGAACTCAAAAAAGTCTATCCAACCCACATATAATCTATGTAAGTAAGTAGGTATACATATTTGCACCCAAACATAATCTCAAATATCACAAAATCGTACGAAAAATCAACTTCAAAAAAAATTTCCCAGAGAAGAACATAACTCACAACATTCCTTGTCTGATATGAAATTATAAAAAAGAAAGAAAAAAAAAAAAACAATAATAATAAATGCCCATCCACCATCGCCTTTGTAGCCCCTATTCAGCCAAATTTCAAAAAGCCCACACAAAACCCCCTCAACCAGCAGATTCCTCAAAAATTGACTCAAAGTCGTCTTCCAGCCCCGTAATAACGATCATGAGAAGAAAACACAAATTATGGTTCTATGGCTTAAAAAAACAACAATATATACCCAGAAAGAGACTGACCCCTCATGAGCACCACCATCAGCGGATTCGGTGGCGGTTGTCGCGATCGCACAATACGCCGCATGATGAACGATCGCGGCGACTTCTCGACGGAATGCATAAAACGTCACGCCAACATAATGACAGAGGAGGTCGAGGGGAGGGGTCCGAACAGGGACCGCACTTAGGAGCACGTGACCCCTATGTGAACTTCTGTTGGTGCGCAACAGGCACTTTGTCATCTTCCCATCAGAGCCGGCCGGACCGTGTGATCTGCACGGTCTTGTGATCGCGGAGGGATTGGCGCGATGCCCCGCCCCCCGGCCGATCGAGGCTGCTGCTGCTGGTGCTGCTGCTTCTGAATGAGTGCGAACGAGAGGCAGATAAACCCCGCCCTCTCCCCCCATCATAAAATTCATGTTGCTGAGCTGGTCGATCGCGAATGAGGATCGACCGAGATGCCATAGAACAGTTATGCTCAAGGCTGTGATTCGCTGCAGTGGCGTCGTTTAAGTGGCGGTCACAGCATGAGCTTAGCCATTGTCGTCGTCTGATTGGCTGCTGGGGAGGCGCGACTAATTGACTCCTAAATTGACTATAAAAAGGCAATCATCACCAGATGCAGCTTCAATTAATCAGCCAGAGTTGTGTACGTCGCGCTCTGGTCCGGGAATCGAATCTTAGCAATTTTAGGTTCGCGGGAAAACGCCTGGGTATACAATATCAAAAACGATACCGCTGGGTAATCCTCAAATTTTTGCACTGAGCCCACCACCGGGTGAAAAATTTTCAAAACGCAGCTTTAGCAGCGGCCGACGCTGTTTTTGTCGCCGTATTTGTGCGGGATCTTAAAGTGATTTTAATTAACAAGGAAAAGTTCATAACTTGTAATTAGATCAAGTGAATCAAGCGCGCTATCAGTGCACAGTGCGGCTGCGGGCCTTAATTTATAATTGCGTGAAGAGTTGGTCAATGTTTTCGTGTTTTGTGTTTGGCATGCACAGGTAAATTAATTATATTAAATTGTGCTGGGCAAATTGGTCAGGACAAGCGAACTCTGGTTTATTGAGGTATGGAACCATCAAGTTTTGACGAACAGATTTTTGGTGATTTTGCGGGTCCGTTGAGTCCTCTTGGGGCAAAACCGCTTCAACAGCAATCCGGTCATAGTATTCAAGTTATGCTCGGTATGTCTCCAGTCCAGGCGCAGACAGCTGGCACTGATTTGTGCACCCAAAGATTACCAGAAGTCCATAGTCTGCTGCCAGGATCACCAAAAATGGATCCATACAAAGCGATGGACTATGGCCAAAAGATCGATTATGTCACAGCTGCTAAAATTGGGTGTTACTCACCCAGCCCAAAATATGACTACGTAACATCTAAAATGGACCAACAATACTCACCGACTAGTGGTCAAAAGATCGAATACGGAAAACCAATGGACTATCAAAGTGCTAATGGAAAAATTGACTATGCTCCAAATTCGGCGAAAATGGACTACGATCATATGCAGATTTTTGGGGGACAACCACCTCCTCAATCTCAGCAAAACAGCACTGGGCAAATGGAACCAAATATCAATGGAATCTCGAAAAAGAAAGTTGATGAAATTGCCAGCACCAGCGTATCTACAACGACTACAAATTCAGCCGCAACGACCAGTGATAGTACAACAGCATCAAACCCTAAGAAAAGTGAAAAGAAAAAGGGTGACCCGAATGGGGTTAAGAAGAAAAAGACAAGGTAGGATTAAAAAGCACTTTAAAAATTTCTTAATTTTTCATATTCCTATATAAAACAAAAACTTTAAATAAATCCTGCATTTAATTTTGCTCCTAAACAAGTGATATATCATTTCTATTTTTCCGAATTGTTGTACTTCATATATGTATGTATGTAGATAGGGATTTAGGCTTTTATTTAAACTACTATGTTATAAGCACTTTCCACGTTCTGCTATTCTTGTTTTTCATTTTCTAATACGTTCAAAATACGAAGCTTTCATCGTACTTTTCTTGCAATTGTTTCTAGTTAGTGATTAGTTATCATATTATTAAACAAATCAAAAATTACATCTCATACAAAGTACAAAAATAAAAGGTGAATTTGTAAACCTGTGTAATTTTCATTTATTTTATTTATTTTTATTTTCATTGATTTTAAAGTATTTTCAAACATTAGGTATCTACTATTTTGAATATTAAATACGGTGTGGTACCTACTTACCTATCATACCAAAATTAGAGAAATAATAGAGAACTAAGGCACCTAGATACAATTCCATAATATGTATTTATTTATTTTTTATTATTTTTTTATCTTCAATAATATTGAAAACTCAAAACTGCAAATTTTCAAATTTTATGAAACTCAATTCTTTAAAGTGAAAAGTGGTGTTATACTATTACATTTTCATATGTGTGAATATAAATATAAATCAGTACCATATCTCTGGATTTCACACCCTTTGCGTGAATTCAAAAAAAGATTTAAGCTTCCTAACAGGCAGTTAATTATCCAAAAATTAATTCGCACCAAGTCAGGCCCGAATCATCCGGTCGAGTGGACACCTTTGCCTCATCGGCTTAAGGACTTTTCGCCCCCGCCCGACCTGATCTCAATTCACTCCCGGGGGCTCTTCTTTTTATATTTTCATAATCCCATAACTTAGTCAAACGTCAAGTGATAATTTATTGTTATCCTTTTTTCATTTTTGCCGCCGCTATTGTCAAGAGGAACTTTGTTAGGGCCACAGGCCCGAGGAGGCGGCTGAATGGATGATGATGATGATGGCGAATTGCGCGCGGCCCCTTTGTTTTAGGCCCTTCGAGGCCCACTCGACGGTCCTCTCTGATTCCAAGGTTAGCAGAAATAAAAAGAGATGATGAAATTGTTTTTCCCTTCGAGTCCTTATCCACTGAAAATTTTTGGGTATTCCGGCGGATGGCTTGACAGTGAGGTGTGGATGTGCACACTTCATCCTTCACGAAATACTGAAATATCTCGCCTCTCTCTGTTGTTACATTTTTCCTTTCTTTAGGGGAAATTACTTATTTTTCTGCAAAAGGGCCCAAAGTTCACGAAATAATATGATTCTTTAAACTTTGAACTTTATTTGGCCTAAGACAGAAAAATCTCTTTAAGGATTTAGCCCTAAAATGCGGTAAATGGTGTGGGGTGCCACTTCTAAGTACTTTCAAGATGAAAAACAAAAAACTCTCAACATTTCTCGGTTTCTATGCATCCTATTACACTTTTAAAGATTCTAAACAAAATTATATAAACTTCTGCTGAATTATAAATTAATTTAACGTTTTATTTCGTCAAACTTTTACTTTTACTTACTTTACTTACTTTTCCTCCATTTTATTTACAAAAATATTTTGGAGATACAAATGTTGCCATATTTCGAATGGGAAATTCCGCTACGATGAGTGTTTCAGCATGATAATGACCCAAAACACACATCATACTTCTTTCGCGCACTAACATGAATCAAAATTTCTTTTTTTTTAGATCTTATTAATAAAATTTAATTGTGAATTTATTATTTGTAATATTTCATGAAACATTTTATTTCACAACATAGAGAATTAACGAAACAACACATTTAGTTTTTGTACTGGAATGGTTGCTATTGTTTCGCACAACCCTGTACATGTATGGATCTTTGTTCGATGTCTTGAACTGATTTTTGTACTATGTTGAGTTATAATTGCTCTCTTTAAACAAAAATAGGTAATTAATGCAAAAAAAATCATATCATTCCTTCCTTCTATCTAGAAAGTTACTAAAATACCTAATTCTTATATCCAAATCAAACGATTCATAAAATTTGTATCCTTCTACCTATAGGTTCACGAGTTTTCCATGAACTGTATCCAAATTGGTCGGAAAACTTCTGTTCCGTTTACAGAAACGAACCTCTTTTTAACTTCAGTTTAAGCTTATCTAAGTTTTGCAAATTATTGAATTAGTATTTACAGTGAACTCCAGACTTTCTAGTTTGGATCGTTAGGAGGAGTTGACATGCCCTCACAGACCCCAATATCATCATATGGTCTCTTAATATAAAAGATTAATTATATCATGCTTTGTAGTGTTACACTTTTTACACGTTTTTTAAAGAAAAAATAATATTACTTAGGTTTTATTAGATATACATACATACATACTCGCAAAGATTATAAGAACATTGTTTTATTACTTAATTAAACTTTTTAAATAAATAAACCTGATTTCATTGAAAAGATGTAGGTACCTTCGGGCAGAATAAATATCTTTTTCTTAAAGACCACTATCAAACTATTTTTTTTTTTACTTAAAGTGTAATAGGTATGTACATATATCAAAAGTCTTAAAGTCAAATTTTAGATCTTTAAACTAAAAATTACAATTTTTATGATTGTTTATTTTTAGCAAAAATTGTAATTTTTTCGATTTCTTGCAAGTATGTATTTCATTTTTACTTTTATTCAGTATTATACTTTTTTTTCAAAAAAACTCTTATCTACTTGAAGAATGCCTGGCAATTTTTTTCAAATTAAAATAATCAATAGTATACTCATATAGTTAGCATTTTAGTAGCTGGGGTATAGACGGCTCCATGTATGGCAGCTATGATTCTGGAGACGTGTGGCAGCTAAGAGTTAATCTTCTTAGATTAACCATAAAAATATAAGACACAGATAAGAGTCCAAAACCACAATAAAAATACCAAACATCAAAATATGTATACTACCGAACGTCAACGACATTTTTTATATGTTATACCCCAAAATGATTCGCCTCAAAAGTGTATCCACCGAATTCGGGAAAATAAATGTGAAAGAGAAAAAGTCGCAGATAAAGTTGGCCACGAACTCCGGAATATGGTTCCCCGGAGTTAATTCACATGGTCACAGTAGCCGGATGCGCAGGGGATACTTAAAAGGGTCATTTTACAGCCCTTTTACTGGTTCCGGGAGGCACAAGGTGCAGAAACATTTTGTACATTTACAGTGACACAAAAATAAAAAGAGAAGTTACTAACTTTAGGGGGCGAGATGTCGTTCGACAAACGCGAAATAAATACGACACACAGGACGGAAGCAATTCGGGCAGGAACCGTCTGGATGTACTCCTGCAGGATGTGTCCTTCCATCCATACTGCCTTTCGAACGATACATTTCCGCTAAGTAAGATTAATGACTGCATTTAGGGGCACTTAGCTTTATATTTCCGAAATAACGACGTAATAGCGAGCCGGCCAAAAGAACTCTGACTCAAGTGCGAGTACAAATAAGTTTTATTACTTCGCTTGCCGGGAGCAGGCTCTGAAAGGGCCATGAAAACGTGAACAGGTTACACGATGATGATTCAGGAGGCGTTCACTCCCGAATGGCCCGTAATTTTTATTCCCGGCGGCGTCGGAGATTCCCCATTCAATCAATCGACTTTAAGGTTGATTGAATCCAATGGGGGGCACTTTTGGTCTGTATGCCCGGCCCTCCCGACCCAAAAAAATCTCTGACTCTATCCGACCTCCCCCAAAAGCATTTCTAGGGCAAACAGCTTAAAGAGAGTAATCTCCTTCGTAAATATTTGCCCTCTCCGACTGGAGGACATGAAATTATTTCCCAAATGCTATATCACCCGTTTAGTCAATGTTTTTTGGCAAATATTTGTCAAGGGCTCGTTCTGAAACTTCAATCCCGCACCATTACTTTACCGGCTGTTGGAGAAAAAAAACAAAAAAAAAGTCTCACCTCAATTAATTAACAGTTTGCCCTCTGTCCGCCCGACGAACCTCTGGACACGAATTTACAAAGTTATTATGTCAAGAGCACCTCCTGACCATGGGGCACCCTTATGCATCCTTCTGGCATGCAGCCCTGCACTCATCGCACTCGTTTTCATTCACAAAGGGCCCAAGTTCCAGGACAACCCAATTCTCGGTTCGTTTGATGTAACGAAACGACGAAACCCCCATGCACCCGTCTGGTCGTGTCTAGTGCTGTTTACGAACCAAAAATGGGTCACAACTGAGGGACATCAGTACCCACTATCTGTAATGCCCTTGCCGCCTGAGAGATGCTCCTGGTCGAGCCCGGGGGTGGTGTCAAACAAAACTTTTCAAATTGGCAAAATGAGGGTTGAAAAATGCTGCGGGCATAACACCCCAATCGACAAAAATTACGAAGCTAAAAAAGGTCCTAATCCAGTCAGAATGTCGAAGGGCCTTCGAAAGGAGTCCCTTTTTGTTGCCCTCGTTTTTCTTTCATTCCCATGTTGTTTTTTTTTCCAACTCTCACTCTCAATTCGGACAGAGTTGATTGCCGGTTGATTGCCAGAACTGAGGTCGACGAAGGTTCGGACGAAAGGGTATCTTGCTTACGTAAATTGTTTTTTTTTTTTTTTTTTTGCCACAAACCCTCGCCCTTGCCCTTCGGTCGTGTGCGTGGAATTGAGGTACACTCTCGCCATTATTCTTATTGTTGGCATTACACAAGTTGATTTATCAAGGGCTGGGGATTGCGATAACGTTTTTACACATGTTTACCCCTTCAAGTCGACCGGGCTAGTGACCCTTTTGATTACTACTTGCGGCTCATTAATAAATTTGTGTCAATTGGCCATTTTGCATACAATTTATATAGGTGTTGCGAACTTTCAAATGAGGACAAATACATTATGTAGCATTGATTTTATAAATTATGGAAAAGCCATTATTCATTTAAAATATTCGCTGTTTTTTTATATAAGTATAATAGAAGCATTACTTCAAACATAAAACATCGTAGAATTTTTGTTGATAGCGTGTTAGAAACCTGTCGACCCAATCCGTCAATAAACAAGTGAGAAAAGCCAACAAACTTTCACAATAATGGTAATTTCAATGCCCAAAATTTGATTTTATTTTATGGGAAGATTCAAAATAAAACCGTGCTAGATTTATTCAACGCCTAAGCGGCGTAGTAGGTACATGTATGTAACTGGTTTTATTGCTTTAAAATTAGTCACATCCGACGTAGAATATTCCTATACCTACAATTTTTAAATTGATATTCACATTAGTTCTCAGATTATAGCCGAGTTATAGTCATGATAATGATTGATATAATATTTCGTTATCGTTACTTTCTTTAAAAGCATTTTCAAAATCGGCGAATGGGATATGTCAAAAACTAATCGATCAAATCGCCCATCGCCCAAAATACCACTTCTTTAAAATAATACTATCTTCTAGTTGAACCTATTTGATTGAAAAATTATTGATAAGAAAATCGTTTATTAATATTAAGATATAATTTGAAATATTTGCCAAAAAATCGAACTTATTTTTCAAACTTTCATTTAATTCTTAGTTTTCAATTTAGTTTTGAAAAAATATAGAAAAGATATTTTTGAGTACTTGAAAGATTGTAGTTTAAAACCGTTATATACTTAACATTATGTCATATATATTTTAAAAAAAACATTAATCAAAAACAAAGTTTTTTTTGCCTTTTACATGTACTTCCCACCCTTAAGGCCTATAATATTTGAAGTGATAAAGATGTATGAAAAATATTTCGGTTTTAAAGTTCGAAGCGGTAAAGATGCATCAAAATTTTTTCGCTTTAAAGTTATTAAAAGAATTTAATAATTTTCTCAGCCCCATAAAAACATTCCTTCCTTTACCCTCAATACCGCATTAAAATTCCCTCCCCAGTCCTATTGGCAACAGACCTCAGCTAACAAAAAAATATATAAATAAATCTGCCAATTAGCACAGCACCCTCAGCTGTCCTAAATGTATTGCAATACACGACAAATATAATCTAGAGCGGCACTTCCGTCCCCAGGAAAATTATCACCCTGTAATCCATTACAACTTCGACATCGAGCCGTTCCTCCCCCGCGCGCACCCCGGCTGCACCACACCACCGTCATTAACAAGTTATCTTTGAATAATCGTTCCGCCAGAATCACCTAATTAAGATCAGAACTCCGGTGGTGGGCAAAAGACGGAATAAAAAAAAAAAAAATACCCGGATACCCGGAATAATTTGTCATCCGACTCCAGGCTGGATATAATGCGAATTAAAAAGATAATGAGGCAATAAAACCTGGCCGAGAATAGACACGACCGCCCCCGCCCACCCTCTGTGGAGGAGTGGATAAGGAAACGAGACTCAGATAATTTTCAACGAGCCCTCCTTGTGGACGCCTGCCACTTCTGAAGCTGTATTTATACTATAATTTTTTACTTCTTCTTCATAATTTTTTCTACTTAATTTTTTTTAGTTTCCATTCATTTCGGTGAATTTTAGGGATGCTATTTCAATTTCATAATTTTGCTAGGTGCCTAAATTATTCAGTCATGAATTTAGGATTTATTCAGTCATGAATTAGGATTTATTTAAGCTTCTTTTTTACAATTCGCTATATTAATGAGCGTGTTCCAGTTTTGCAATATTGCAATAATTGGATTTTATAATTTTAGATACTTTTATAAAAACTACATTTTTACGCATGAGTTTTAAAAATCATCAACCCTCAAAACCCCAATGCAGTAATTTTCATAAAATTACCTTTAAATTCAAAATTTTTGTGCCATAAATTCGCAATCACGGAGCTCTACATAGAACCCATAAATGTTTCACTTCATGGCGTTTCCTCGAATTTAAATACGTAATTTTTAGTATAATTTAAGTCTTTTTTATTATTTTAATTTAACTAGTACAAGTAGATATGTATATGTACTATATACATCTGCATGTACAATAGAAACCATACATTTTAGTGCTAGATTCCAAAATTCATTGAACTGTATTACTGCTAGGTTTGCATAATTTAAATCTAATTCTCCTAAATGCATTAAAGCTGTATTTAAAATTCAAAATTTTTGGATTTCTGTAATACTTAATTAAAGTATTCATAAGATTCTAGAATAGTATGACACAAATCTAAGGTCTAAGTATAATTATTTATATTATTCAGTTATATAACATATTATTTATTAAGTAATTATTTGATTATCTCTACTATAGACAAAAACACTGTAGCTAACTATTAATTCGAGTTTTGTTCATGTTCATTTTTTAATATAATCTTTCCTTTTTTCAAAAATCCTGCGAGATAATCTTCTCATCACATTCCGGCTTAATCCATTTTCTTAATGAATTTTTATACTTTTTTTTTTCTATAGCATAGCAGTGTAGTTTGCGGTGTGCGATTTTAATTCCGTCATTTTGCTACATAAATTATTCAATTTGGACTTAATGAAATTTGGCGAGGACTCTGGACAGGAAAAAAACTGTGAAAGGCCCCAAAGTGGCTTCATCAGCCCTTGATGGGGACTATCGCATAATTTTCCGCCGAGAGTTAAGGGCGGAAAAAGAGGCCCTATCGCGGAGGGGGGTGAGGCGCGTTGCAGTCATTGTTCCGCGTTGGTTAATGTGTTCGTTGCATTGTTGCAGCCTGGCATTAAAATCACGTTTAGTGACATTTAATTCAATTCAGACTGACAAAAAACACGAGTGGCTTAATTTAATCAGCGAGCCGAATTAACCAGAGCAACGTTTATTATTTTTATGTATACATACATCTTTTTTTTAATGTGTGTGTATTTTTTTTTTTTAATTTTTGCAGGACGACATTTACTGCCTACCAACTGGAGGAGCTCGAGCGGGCGTTCGAAAGGGCCCCCTACCCGGACGTGTTCGCCCGAGAGGAGTTGGCCCTTAAGCTGAATTTAGCTGAATCACGGGTTCAGGTCTGGTTCCAGAATCGCAGGGCTAAGTGGAGGAAGCGGGAACCACCCCGAAAAGGGGGCTACATAAACACGAACAGCCCGTCGACGTCACTAGGGAGCTCCCTAGGGCCGCCATTCGCGACATTCCCCCAGACGACGACCGTTACGCCCCCGGGCAGCGTTGACAGTTGGACAAGTTACCAACCCCCCTACGAGCTGAGCCCCCACTTCAACCTGCTGTCACCGGCAGCCAGCCCCTACGGCTCATTTACCGGACAGTACGGGACTTATGTCCACGAAAGTCAACTGTTTCCTGCCGTGCGCCAACATTTCGAGTATGGCAGCCCGCCAAGGGTCGATATGGACGACGGCGGACACCATAAAGCGGAGCATTATGCCCCCATGGATGATAAATTTGACAGCCACTTGTCCGATAGGTAAGTTTTATAGGGCACTTTTTATCCAAAACTTATCATTGAATTTGTCCGAAAAAGAAGGGAAAAAATTTACCACGCCATTCGGAGGATTTATGCTCCCTTGCTTGGGCCACCCTCGGACCGAGTTATTAGTTCTGGCTCGCTGAGACAGACGCTCCGATAGGGAGGGTATGGAACAAAAAAAAAACCTTCCGCAAAAATATCTAAACCTCCTCACAAATAGCAACCCGGACAGTGGTGTTTGGACTTTATTTGACTCTGGTCCAAAAAAATTGTTAAAACGATAGTCGTAGATATTCTGCAGTCTATAGGTAGAAAAGTTTATTCGTCTCCCTACGCGCATTTAATTCAACATTTTTATAGACTAGTCATCTCAAATCTCAAACATTTCATAGAGAGGATTAATTTGACCAACATCATTTTAGTACAACAAATTAATATTCTTTATTGTAAGACACATAGAGACAAATGTAGTAGGTTATAATAGGTTAAAATTAGTTAAAATTAAAAGCATAGTACATTTTGCAATTTCGTATTAAATACATACATACATTATTGTGTCAGAAATTTATAACCATTCTAACAAATTTTAAAATCTGAACTGGTTTTAATTTTTAAAATATGTACATATGTAAATTCTTCCTTAGTTTAATTTTTATCTTAAACGTACATATATGAATTTAGTAAAGTTTTTTCAACTTCATCTTTTGGCACTGCACTGTATATGTGTACTTCTAGTTCTTAAAAATTGTGCTTACAAACAAAAAATAGTCCCATATGATGATGAAAATTTATAAATAATTTACGAAAAGTAAATGCATCTTTACAAATTTGGGTCATCACGGAAAAAGTTATAAAAATCTTAATAAAGTATCAATGGCAAAATAGGTGCAGAACCAACAGAATTGAAAATTATATTATTAAAAAATTGTTAACTACTGCGTCATTTCTGATTACGGCCACAAATAACCATCCTCGCCGGAGATCGCAAAAAACAGGTATATACGAGTACACCTAATTCTGTTTTTACACGGTAAATACGTTCAGGAAAAAACGGTGTAAAACAAGACATGAAGTACATAGAAAAAAGGGGATTAGTTCCATATCCTTCAACCCTGTAAAAAATAGGTAAAATAAAATTATTCATACAAAAAACTATTACGAGAGTCTTTATAAAAGCCAAATTAAATTTAAAGTAAAAGTACCATAAATATAAATATAAGTAAAAATAACATATGTATGTATATATAAAATTATCGGAAGCTCAGGAACTGAAAACTCATATGTACATATGTACAAGAAAACAAAATAAAGAAAAATAAAAATAAACAAAAAGTACAAAATTCAATTCTTAAAAATTAAAACAAATTAAAAATCATCAAAAATTCATAAATAAAAAATTAAAAACAGGTGATGAAAATAACAGCTCTATTCGCTATCATCATCGGATATCATACAACTAGAAAGTGGTGTCCTTTGGGGCCTCGATAGTCTAGTTGGTAACGCAACGCGTTGGTTGCGAGCCAGTACATTCTCGAGGACGTGGGTTCGATTCCCACCAGATAGCCCTGGTCACAAAAAAAGTGGTGTCACAATATCAGATTCTCTAAGGAATTATATACTACAGAAATCTAAACTGAAACAATGTAATATTACAAATTTTTTTTAAAAATCCCCCTGTATAAAAAGTGTATAGTATTATACATTTCTTTCTTTCTTTCTTTCTTTCTATATAGCGACTTCCGTATATAGCGACGAAATTTTAGTGGTCCCTTCATCGTCGTTATAACCGAAATCTACTGTATATAAAAATGAATGCCGTGCGTTAGGCTCGCAAGAACTGGAGAACGGCT
The DNA here is from genome assembly GCA_933228815.1 of Machimus atricapillus. NCBI lineage: Eukaryota > Metazoa > Arthropoda > Insecta > Diptera > Asilidae > Machimus > Machimus atricapillus. The sequence goes on from OW121785.1 coordinate 15,726,568, forward strand.
TGACCAATTTGGATGATTCTTTTTTTGTTTTGTTCGTCTCAATGTAGGGATGTTTTAAAAGGTCAGAAAATTCGGAAAAACATAAAGGTAAAGGCTCAAAGAGTAATAAATAGAAAAACAGCACAAAACCTACTTCGATTAGATTAAAACACTTTGGATGCAAAAAATTTAAGTCAAAGTAACACTTGCAATGCAAAAAATTTATGTCAATGTTTACTGAGATGATTTTACGCCCGAAGTTTTATACGGAAGTTCAATTAAAAAAAAAAGTAGTTTAAGAGCAGGTGAACTTATAATTTAAAATTGTTTTTAACCGACTTCCAAAAAAGGAGGAGGCTCTATGTTCGTCTGTATGGATTATTATTTTTTTTTACATATATGTTCACTGATATTTTCGCCTGTGGACCAATTTAAAAAAATCTTTTTTTGTTTGAAAGAGTACCTATACTCCTGACGTGGTCCCATTCAAATTTGAAGCAAGTATTCCACCCCTAAAGGTGGCAAAATAAGGGATGAATGATTTTTCACCCACTGATTTAATGTCTATTCGCGCATAACTATAATAATAAACGGATGAATCGATTTTGATGATTCTTTTTTTGTTGGATAGTCTAAGATTATCCGGAGGTACAGTGATATACATACATGTATGAAAACCCTGAGGGGCAAAGGGACGCCACAACAGAGATGTAAATCGAAATAATAAAAAAAAAATTTAAAAAAAAAAAATAGAATCAACTTCAAGAAAAACTTTTAAAAAAAATGACTCAAAAATATTAGGTACACTAAAAAGAATGAATTAAAAAAAACTTTAAAAAAATAGAACCGGCTCAAAAAAAATAGAATCAACTTCAAAAAATCCCAAGCGCTAAAAAGTATAAAATAATTATATTAAAAGTCCCTTGGTACTACTTTAAACAATAAATACCAAGACTTTCCTAGATTTTTGAAGTGGGTGTGTCTGGATTAATTGGATTAATATCAGTCAGGTTTTCACACCAACTTCAAAAATCTAGGAAAAACTTGCTATTTAATGTTGAAAGTAGTAGCAGAGGACTTTTGATATAATTATTTTATACTTTTAAGACCTGGGAGTTTTCATAAAAAAGTAGTGAATTTTGAGGTAAGATTTGCTTAAAGCGGAATTAATTACATTTTCAAAAGAAAATTAGTTTAAGAGGAGTTTGACCTATCATTTGACGCTGCGCGAGAATTTGTGAAATATAATAAATTTAAAATTGATTTTCATAAAAAATTGTCGATTTTGTTAAAGCGAAATTAATAACATTTTGCAAAAAATTACTTCGATCAGCCATTGTTTTTTAAACGATGATCGATTAGTTTTGATACAGGAGGATTTCAAGATTGTAAAGTTCTGAGTAAAGAATAACAAGGTAATTTCGATAGATTTCGTTCGTGCTCTAATTTCAACATTTTTAACGGTATAAAAAGAAATGCAACTTTCACAAAACTTGCAAAATTGCTAAATGTTAAAAAAAACAAAAGAATACAAATACCAATATCTGCGAAATTCATAAAAAGACACACCTAAATGTGAACGGCGGAAATTTTTGCATACTCCTAAATCCTAATAGATTCGAAATGCAAGGACAAGGCGCAAAACCAAAACGACCCAACGAAAATCAAACCGTACCTACACATTGCAGCCAATATCGCCGATCTCAATGAATTGAAGTTGGAAGGTTTATTGGGATTCATAATCTTTTATGAATATGTAGTTACAATCAAATCAATTTCAGGTGGTACGAAGTTCACCGAGTCAGCTAGTTCTCCTTATTTATCCCCGCAGCAACCTTGGATAGCAAACTTTTCTGTGTCATGTTCCTTCACTATTTTATAAATAACAGATAGAAAAATAAATTTCTAGAAGATTACGGTTAATAAAACTACATTACATACGTATTTTTCTTTAAAATTAAAATCGTGCTAAATCGAATAAAATCGTGTAAAAACGGAATCAAATTGTTTTTTCTAGACCGTGTTAAATCGAAACCGTGTAAAAAAAACCGTGTAAAAATAGAATTGGGTGTATTTATTTGTATGTATTTTATTTAAAACGACCAATTCAAGACCATAAGTGCGTCTCCCCGCCCCGACCTACATACTCTCTCCTTCGATACTGGACTTTATGACGCTCTTTAAATTAATCGTTATATAGTTACTCATTACTTGCCTACTAGTCCAAGAACAAAAGACACAAAAATTGCAAATTTGTGAAAAAAATCGCGAACAAGCTGGATTATTTTAATGTCCAAAGTATATCCATTATGATTCTATATGTCTATTTTCCTGCATAAAAGGCAGAGATATACTATTAGAAACTAGTGTTTAGGTATGTTATTAATGTTAATGTATGTTTCTAGAAAAATTAATTATTTAAAACATTTGTTTTATTTCTTAACTTTTCGTTTAGTTATAAGATTTGCTTAATTTTATTGTCAACCAAACCCGGTGAATAAGACTAATTTCAATTCTTTTCTACACCCAAATTCCATTGAAAAGTACTCATCATTCTTTAGAGTAGATTTTGCATAAAAACAAAATCTAATTTAGAAGCATATTTCAAGTAGAATACTGTCAATATTTTTAGAAGCACTCCAATTCTCCGGGCATCACCTTTAGCTTTCCGAATGATGCCTTTTTTAAGTTGGGCAGAGGGGGAAAAATAAATGGAAAAGGATACTTTAGGATTTAAATTTAGCCCTGAATTGATTTCCCTCCTCTGTCGAACCTTGAGAAAGTATGCTTCAGAAAATTAAAAGTTTCCGAAACATTAAAGTGATCCTAAAAATTTTCACAGTACTGTACATACATACATATATTAGAATATTTCAACCATAATAGGTAACTATGTAATTTAAGTTTGAAATTAAGCATGACAATAATGAAACAAATAATTTGAACACAACTACGAGTAGATAACTTAAATCAAGCATGAAATTCAAAATAGAATTGCTCAGTAGTTAAATCGATCGTATACTCCGGGTTACCTTGATATTTACAAGAATCCAACCATAAGTGGCTCAGATCGAACACATCGGATAAGACCAATATTCATGAATTTCCGCAAGAGTTTTGCTGCATCCCCCGCCCAAATCGAATACATGGCCCAGTACACAGTGTAGAGGCATCCTTTAAATTGTCGTTAAGATAAACAGAAAGGGCATAACTTTAATGCTCCTCCATATCCTCGACGACAGACAGTTCGAATACGTTTTGCAAATACAGAGGGCAAAAAAATGATCCCCCTCGAAAGAAAAATGTGTCCTTTAATATCCTTAAAATCCCTTCTTTCTTCATTGCCTAGGAGCTTAAACCAGTATAGCCCCCGCATCCGCTCCCCCTTGTGTTCCCACGGCATTTCACTTTCACGGGAGAAAAGTTGTAAACAAGCTTGTTAAGGACGGGCATTTCTGCTCGAACTCCATTCAGCTCATAAATTTCATTGATCTCGGGTAAATAGGATAAATCAATTATCTGACTCAATAAATTTATCTCGTTTATCCCCATTTTTCAATTTTTTTAGTGAAATTCTCAAGGATGGGGCTAATTAAAGCTTTTACTTTCTAGTCTTTTATTTTTAAAGTGAGCAACGCTCCTCTGACAAAGTGGCACTATAATTAAGTTTGTATAAAAGGGTACAGTGCAGAATTACATCGCTGATGTGCCCCCTCCCACTAGCAAGCTACATTATTCTGTAGCCCTTTAAAAATTTAGCGTCTGTTGCACCTATCTGCCCGAGAAAAATAAAAAATTCTAAGCTAATTGGCCTAATTAACTGATAGTGCTATTCATGTTTAGAAGCCTTGTCCCAGCAAGAGCCAATATATTCAGTAAATGAGGGAAGTCGGTTAATTAATTCAATCTTCATTCCTTTCACAGCGTAACTCAGCAAAATGGCAAATATATCGATGAGCCAAAATACCTCCACACTGTGAGTAGTCTTGACGAGCAAGGAAAATATTCAACCAGTTGTCACGTCGAGGAGCAATCCATGAAGCATCAGCAGCACCAGCACCAGCAGCAGCAACAACAGCAACAACAACAACAACAACAGCAGCAGCAACAACAACAACAGCAGACCCAGCAACATAATCACCAGCATAGCCAGCCCCCGCCGCCGCCGCCACCTCATCAGCAGCATCAACATCAGCCACAATTTGCTGCCACATCAAATATCACAATTGGTGGTGGATGCCATGCCGAGGACGCTGATAGCATGTCAACCGTAATTAAGACCGAAGACAATGTCACCCATAGCTACGTTCTGCCATCTTTTTTGCACTAAAGGAAATGCTCTTTCATAGGAAGCAACTACGAAAGCAGCATTCGGTACAGTATCACAGATTTTGAAACATCCCCCGGCCCCTCGGAGGGCTTATTTATTTCCACCAAAGTCGCATTTAGGTAGTTTTTACGAATTTGTACAGATTTTAGATACACGAGCTACTCGACATTCCTTTAAGTATTAATAGAAGGAAGGACACTCGAAAATCTTTTCATTTGGTTCTGAGATTTAGATATGTATATATACACATACATACTACGTATACAATACAATAATTATTATAGATAAACTTCTTGAGAAAATTCAATCACCCTATAGTCGATTCTTCTTATTATCCTAGTAAAATTGCTACTAGCAGTATTAAATGCTTTATACTCTGTTTTCTTTTATACAATTTATCTTACTCTTATTTTAAATCAATAATACAAATAATTCAATTTTAAACTACATACAATTCCCTAATTTCCGTTTTTCCGAAAATAAAGAAGTGGAAAAAACACATTTGTTAGAATGAATTTTTTTTATGAATCAAGAAAGTTGGACAATCAGGTTTGCAAAATTTGGTTGATGAAAACTCTTTTTAGTATTAGCAATTATATTTTACGTAATTTGTGGGATGCTAAAAACGACTCTAAAATAAAAAATGTTCTATCACAACAGGTTTCCAAGAAAAATAGTGTGAACTAGTAAGAAAATTCTTATTTTGTCAATTTTTGAAAACCTTTTTAAAAAATATCTAAACGTAAATAAGATCCTTTTACATTGTTAAATAAATAAAAGTTCACACAATCAGATAACATGAAAGTATGAAAATTTAAAACAATTTGCATACAATAAATAGTGAATGAATATCAATAAAGAAGTAATCTGCTGAAATTTGTGCTGCCTAAAAAACTAAACGTAAATATTGTACGTTAATCATATTTCATAACTAATGCTGAAGTATAAGCTATCATGTGAATTTCGTTTGGAATTTTTTCGACTCTTCATGATTATCGTATAAATTTTAAAAACTGGTCGAAATTCGCATTTTTTCACTTTTTAACTCTATTTTGCTCGAAAAAAAAAGTGTGTTGATATGTTTTCAATTTCGAACTCTCACAATCTTCGAAAAATTATATATTACACATCAATTATCCAGGGAGCCTTGGCCTGTGTAAATTACAAGATTTTTTCTTTCAAATTCCTTTCCACTCAATAAATCAACCACCACTTTAATTTAAAATGGAAGCTATTTTATAACGAACTCATTCTCTTTGTTTATTTTAGTAGAAATAGATAGGAATTCATAGTATAGTTTGAAACAAAATCCATAATGAAATGATTGATATTTTTTATATTGTTGACAGAACTTTAAAATACGCACTATTAAATAAACACTTAATCTCTTTAACTATGAAAAATATAGACACCCTTACAAAACAGACCGATTTAAAAAATAATAATTATTATGCATCAACTCGACAGGCTCATTAAGCGTCTGTCGATAAACCATTTCGTTTAAAGTAAATTTAACATGATGTTCGTAGGAAGGATGTCTGCATATTTTCTGGATGAACAGTAAAGCACAGCAGATGTACAGTGCCATAGACAAAAGCTAATTTTGATCTCCTCATTCATTCATCAGTGGCAGTTTAATTATCATAAAAACAAAAAAACAAAAAAATCTACTTACCCTCTTAAATATTCAGCTTCAGTCCAACGTCTCCATCCTGGAAGCAATGGAACCGTCAAAAAGAGCCAAAACCCATGTTTTCCGGGATATTCTTCGAAGCCTCCCAGCTGTGGTATTATGCACTCCACATAAAGGAAGCCCTCCTGAATATTCAAAAATTAGCGGGCCCCCTTTCATTGCATTACAAAGGATTTCCCAACTAATCTAACTCATCTTTGACTCCTCCACAGAAACGCTGCTGTGCAACTGCTGCTGTAAAAAAAAAAATATATAAAAAAAAAAATAAAAAAAATGGGGGGGAAAAATAAAAATACACAACACGAAAATGAGTGCCCTAAGCAGCCATAGGACCACTTATGTACGAAGGGAAATGTATACAGAGAACTTAACAACGTCCATCTATTGTACTTACTCGCATTTACTTTGCAGCCCTTTGCCGAGCCCCCCCCCCTTTCCATTTCTGACCCAGCCCCATTCATATACTGTATATGCATGTTTTTAGCGAAAACCTGCTCTTCTGCTACCCCCGAATGCATTTTCCCTAAAATGCAGGGCATGGAATTAACGAGCAAAGTCTGCGAGGGTATTCGCAATATGAAAACGGCGGCGGGTACCATCAAAACATTTAGGGGGCAAACTTCGAGGAAAGTGCGCCGGGAATTTCAATTCGGAAAAAACTTTTCTCCCGCATAAAAGGGAAGCTTTTCGGCCTGATTTTGTGCTTTGAACCTCCTGTCCTTAGCTCCATAATTCCCATTCTCCCAGTAATTTTTATTACGCCTTTATTTTTTTTATCCAACTTTCTCTTCTTTTTTTTTATCTTTTAAAGTCGTAAATAGCACCACCTTATAAAGATGTACAATCAACGCCCTGTAACAAATGCAAAATAAAAAAAATAAAAATTTAAAGAAAGTGAAAAAAAAAGTAAAATAACGAGAAAAAGGGAAAATATGTATGTAAAAAAAAAAAAAGAAAGAGGAATCCCTCAACGAGGGACTACTCGCGATAGTGAGAAGAAAAAGTTTTTTGTAAAAGTTTGCATTGTTTACGTTCGTAATTTGCACGTTTTTAGTTTAAAGGGGAGAGACTGCGGAAGGCAGCATCTCACAATCTCACATTAAAACTTCTGATACTCGAGGGCTTCGATAATTTTCCTGCAGGCGAAGGGCTCACTTTTAGCAACTGGGGGATACTAAATATATATGTATATTGGATAATGGATGTATTGGGAAAAAAAAAGTTTATCCTCCGAGCCAACCTTCGCTTTGTGGAAACTTTTAACCGTTTTTCCTTCACATTCCATTGCAAAATCTTAACCTTTCGTATTTGTGTTGTTAAACAGCATACAAGAAAAATACGAATCAAAAAAAATAAAAAAGTTTTAACATTTTCCTGTAAAGAAATATACTGACCTACCTCCACTGGTAAACCCATCGGTGGTTTCTTTACTCTTTCGGTTGAAAGTAATGCAATTTATTAGCTCGCGATAGTTCGAACATTCAAAGCACAGTCCATCTTACAAAAGTTTTCCTGAAAAGTTTCAACATTGAAAATTGCAATTCGTTAGGGATGAATCCTTTCTAGCCCGAGGTATATGACACCGTCTTGTTTAGCAGAGAGATAAAAACAAATTAAAAAGTTGGCACAGACCACAGAAATTCAACTGGAAAATACTAAAACAGAGAGAAATTTAGTCGTACTAATAATTTATGGTAAACTATTCCATTAGTGTTAAAAAAAACAAAAACTACATCTCAGAATCCTAAGAGAAAAGACGAGTTAAATTCCGACAACAAGATCCCAAAGTCTTTCCAGATATTTTATTAATTTTAATTTTTCATACACAATACTATTACTACTATTTATTACTTTTAGACATACCAACGCATTTATGAGAATTTAATCAAAAATACACCAACTTATTCGGGTACCTGAATTTTGTAATAATTTTCAATTGTAAATACTCCCCGAATAAGTCGCCACAGCATTCAGTATGTGCCTTAACTATTTAGATAAGATAATCCAATATTTTGTTGTAAATATAGCAACGATTTTTATGTAATTGCTAGTATCCCAAATATGCCTTACTTTAATATGAACCAACAAATGTAAAATTGTTCATTGAAGTTCTGTTGTGCCATAAAACAATAAAAATATTTTTAAGAAAGTAATGACATACAAATAGATGGTAATTGTAAATATACTATATAAATACTATAAATAAAGATTTTAAAATTTCTTGTACTACATACATATGTATTTTAGTAAATCATTGATCTGTGTAAATATATTTATACAAAAAAATTGATTTGTTTCAAAAACATTAGAGTAAAAAATTGCGCTACGAATTGATAATAAATAGACTTATGCTACATATGCATATAACAAGTTCTCAGAATACTTTAACAAATATACATAATCAGATATGGTCCTTGTAAACTTATTTTAAGACCTTCCACATATTGCATTTGTTGCAAAAAAAATGCAAGCGAATAAAATCGATAAATTTTTCGTTTTTAAGTCGGTTAAAAATAAATTTGCAGTCATTAAATAAATATTTCTGAAACAATAAAAGCTTCTGTGGATGCCTTTTTTAATTTCCACAATACATAGTTTAAAATACCATATTATTAAAAGGCAATAATTAAAACTAAAGTTTCTTCAATAGCTATAATTTATTTTGGTTATTCCACGTTTATACATACATACTATGCTAGAAGCAAGCATACAAGTCACATCTGCTTAATTTTAATGCGAATTGACTCCATTCTTAGCGACATCCTCCCATTTGGTGCCTATGAAAAAAGCATGACTCTTGATTTGTTCGATCCCATAACGATGCTCTGGATTGTACTGCAGCACCGAATCAAGCAAATCTTTTGCTTGAATCGATAAAGGGATATCCGGGTATTGAACTTCGAAGTAAGCAGCCAGACCAGCAGGATGGCACGATCGGAATGTCTGGTAGTAAGAAAAAAATTAAGAATTAAAAAAAGGTATAATTAAACGACTTCTTTTATCTCTTAGGGCTCTCTACATAAAAAAAAAATAAATGTGCAAAACTACCAGTCAGTTTTCCAATAACCTAAATCTTATACATATAATTTCCTTACATATCCTGTTAGAAGCTCAAATAAGATTACTCCGAAGCTCCAACAATCGGATTTAACAGTTAGGGGCCTTTCAGGGGCCACATACATCCCCTCCATAGCAACTATGCTGACAAGAAGCTGCAAACTAGAACCAGATCCTTCGTTCTGATGGAAGTAAGAAAGAAGCAATTGTCCCTTTGACCCTAAAAGCAAATTATCGGGGTGTAGATCTCTGAAATTTTTCAAACATTAATTTAGAAATTTCAAAGGTACAACAAGCCCAAAATACCCAAGAATGACTCCTTTAAGGTGAAGACTTTCGATGGCTGCTACCAGCTCCTTGGCCCACTGTTTAACACTTACTTCTGGAAGACGAACATTTTTTGGTTGTACCCCGACGGCACCGTCTGATTTCGTATCTTTCTTCGGTTCCTTAAAATCCTTTAAGTCTTCTTTTTCCTTCTTTACGAAGATGTCTTTGTTCGATATGTCGTTCTTCTTACTCTGCTCCAAGGTGTCTGAGACACACTTTATAAGCTTCTGGGAGCAAGATACCAGCTCATTAACGTCCATATCCTTCGACAGGACAACGTCTTGAGATTCAGATGAGCTCTTGGATAGTTCAACCATCCCGGTCTTATAATCATTGCACATTTCCACAAAACCTGAATCAAAGTTTGATGTACTATTAATCGAGCCCGTTTCAGGAGTTTTGCTGTCCTCATCCGATTCGGAGTCTATTTCTGAAAACAACTCACTTAGAGGGACCCGAATTGGAGTTGGAGTGTACGAGTGAACGTAGTCGAAGAGTTTGCCACCCTTTGCCTGTTCGAGCAGTAAGTAGATCGCGGTATCCGACTGAAAAAATCCCAGGAGGCGCACCATATAAGGTACCCCCTGGGGAAGGAATATGGATTGGGCGTTCGAGTTGGTGGAAGGCTTCTCAATCGCTTTCATAATATAGACAGACTTATCGGTCACGTCTTGGACCTGCATGACCGAATCGATGATCCGCATCACTTTAAACTTGGAAAGCTGATTCCAAGGTCTTTCAAGATACTCGTCAATGGAAAGGTCCGTTGTGTCTATCGAGAGCTGGAGAGTTGGCTAGAAATTTTTTTATTTTAAAAAAATAAAAAAAAAGCGAAAAACTTTGAAAATACATAGTATAAAAACAATAATAATCAAATTATACCCAATCGTGAGCCATGGTAGCAGAGCAAAAGAGAAAATTTAGCCTACATCGACTATAAGTAGAAATAGTAAAACAATTAATTAGAAATACTAAGAAACTAATCGGTAAATTTTAAATTATTAATTTGAAATCCGCATCGAATTGCTGTGAAATTGCCCTTTAGTTATGGATGACTTTTTTGCACGAGCTCCACATTAAGATAAAAAAAAAAATTTCTTGAAACCTAGAAGAGCATTTTAGATTTTTCCAATGGCTTAGAATGTTAAAAAGATTATTTTGTAATTCGAAGTGTTTGTTTTGTTGATATTATTTACTTTAGGGCATAGCATAGAACTGCAAGAGCAATTCCAAGCAAAGATACTCAAGTCTGCGAGTCAGCATTGGAAAATTTACCAACCTTAAGCCAATACCTCAGGTCAGCACATTTACGTAATTGTCCAGTAAAACTACGCAAACCTCCAGGAAGTGATACCTAGCGAATTTTCTAGACACGTTGCAGTTTATTAGCATTTTCTTTATTTACCTGAATATTATGCAATAAATACCACACAAATTCATTTTTCTTGCCATTGTATGAAAGCTGACATTGTCGATTCCCCGACTAATTTCTAGCTGAGACCAAATTCTTTTTATTTGTTCCGATTTTTCGGTTCTAAATCCAAATCAAAATTAACTATTAACTATTTATGAACAAAGTAAACCAAGAACGAATTTTATCGTGTAAACAAACACAAGTTTTTCGGAACCCATTCACTTCTCAAGGCTAAAATGTTTTATGATTTCTTAAAAATTAGTTTTATCTGAAAAGCGCTATTTTGTTACCTTCTTGTGTTCCTTGTTCATCAGGAACTTCTCGTAGATGTCTTCAGCCCGCGTAACGTACTTGCTCACTTTGGCCTTGGCGATGAAGCGCCTCTCCTCGTTGGTGTCCTCCTTGGAGCCCTGCAGCAACTTTTCGACGCCGGACTTGTACCGCTCGTAAGATTCCTCGTACTCCTGGTTGACCTCGGCCTGAACGGCTTTGCTGAACTCGTAGGCGGCTTCATAAATGTAGTCGCTCTCGTCCCCGTCGAAAGAGACCTGAGGTGTAAGGATTTTGGCCAGGTCCTTCTCGGTCTGGGATTCATTTTTGGTGTCCGCCTCACAAGGAGCCTCATTCGTCTTTGGTGCGGGCACAAAGCTACTGATCAGAGGCTCCTTGCACTCATCCTTGCTGGGATCGATCAGGCTAATTTCACTATCCACATTTAAGTCTAAGTTTTCGCAAATCGTCTCAATGTTCCCCTTTTGGTGGCTCGGGGACACGTTCGGCGTGTGTCCATTCTCGAAGAAGCTGAGAAACGCGTGGGACTTGTAGAGGGCTGGATGCTGAGCCGCGTAGTCCAGCAGCTGGAGGATGTAATTCTTCCGCATCTGCACGACCTCGGGATCGAACCTCTTGAAGAAGCTGTTGTCTCTTATCTCTGGAACGTGGCCACGCAGCTGGAGAGTCTTCTGGCGCCTGGATAGCTCCCTGTAGAGTCGCTTCACTTCGTGGAACCGCTTCCAAACTGTGACGCATGTTAGGGCTTCAGGCACCGAACGAGGAAATACCTGAAAATTTTCGACAATTACTTAAAAATTCAGGAAAAATATTCGCCGCACGGAGACTCACAATTGACGTGATCTTGTAGACGGTGTAGCCGTCCTTGTGGGTACTTGTCTCCGTTATCGCGAAAGTGTGGATCCATTCCCCGAGTGTTCGCGACATTTTCACGTTATTATCATTTCACTTATTGCCGCAATTAATAAAACATTTGTTAAAACTGAGAGTCAAACTGCAATCGCTGGAGCAGGTTGAAGTTGGCTGCGTAAATGTCAACGAGCCGTAGAAGAAAAATCAAAAAGGAAAAATTATGAATTTAAAAAACAATCGTTAAAAGCAAAATATGTTGGAGTTCTGTAAAAGTGAGAATTAATACATTTATAATTTAAAAAAGTTACAGATTTTATTCTGCGAAGTTTCCGTTGAATTGTTCCTGAAATATTTTGTGGAGTTCAAAAGCTCTTATGATTTTTTAATATGAGCGCAAATATGAGATGGTTGTCTGTCAATTACACTTAAAAGGACCTCCCATCACTGACGTATAATACAATGGACCGCTCACGTACCCGATTTCTCATAGAAGCCGACGATTGGAATTTTGTTCCCTCTCTTTCGCTCTGAAGCAGTGACAGTTCGTGAATTGACGTAAAATTAACGTCCTATAATGTCAAAGATTTCTCAGCGGGCTGAATTGCCGTTAAAAATAGAAAAATCCAATCGAAATAGTTTGTTTTTTTGTGGAAATAGTAATTGAAATCAAAGATATTTGTTACAGTCTTAAGAATTTTATTAAGGAAACTCAATTCAAACTGAGTTTTGTAGGCTCTTTTCGATTTCATTTCACTCGGAATGCAGAACATGAGTATTAGTTTATTCTCATAGCATTCAAAAAATCTGCGGAATCGGCCTATCCATGCAATGCGATAAAAATAGACAGCATCATATAAATTTCCATATGTCTCATCTCGTCCCTCTGAAGCAGTAGGTTGTCAAATTGGCCGCTTGAGACAGGAGATTGAGCGGTCCATTGTAGTAAACGTCGTACATTATTTCACGCATATAATACATACGTATGCAAACTTACATATATACACTTAAACATGCATGGATTAGTGCATGGATGCTTGTACACATGTACAGACAGGCACACATACACAAACGCGCGCATTGTAGAACTTCCAACATATTAGGTCTGTTCCCTTACTTCTGCAGCTAAAATTTTTCTGCATTTTCCTTATTCATGTGGTGGGGGTTGATATGTAGGAGTTTCTGAAAAATGAGAAAAATGACATTCAGAAAGTGAAAAACGCGCGTAAATTTACACAACTGGCATTTGTATTTGACAATCAGGAAATTTAAGGCAACTCAGACCTACTGCAAAATTCTGAATTTTCCTGCAGGAGGGGAAGTTGTGACGTCAGCAAGAATTAAACATGAAATTGAGTTAAGGAACGACTTTCTGCAGTTTTCTGATAAGGAATTATAATTCCTGCAAGTAAGGGAACAGACCTATTTGTTTTAAACGATTTAATGATTTAAAAGGGCAGGTTTTTCCTTTTTGCCTTTTGCTCTAAGTTTATAACCATTCCTAACACTGACATTTAGAAATGAACGAACATGCCCACACTGCTTACTTCATTACCAACTGTTGCCATCTTCACTTGGCATGATATCTAACTGTTCGTGAAGGAGTAGCGTGGCGTTGATTCATTTCATTCTGAAAGCTGAAGAAGGTGTTCAATTGTTTCTGTGCGTTCTGCTCGCGTGTTTCGGTAAAAATTAAAAATTTTGTTGTGTTTCTAAAGATGTCGGATCAAAAAGGACTGTGCGCTTTTTGCGGAGTTCAAGGCACGTTGATGGGTCAGCGTCGTTACGAATCCTATTGTTCCGTTAAATGCCAGGGGGGAGATTGGGCGAAACACAATTTTACTTGCAGCCGCATGCCGTAAGTTTTTTATTCCTATACTTTTTTCATTGTTTTAACTAGTAGCAGCAGCCCACTCAAAGTGGCTAACTTGCGAAAAATGCTTGTTCACAATTCCAAAATATTCTTTACGCATAGTACTCTTATTTAATGCATTCAGATCTAGAAAGTTCTGGGAAGTTATTTTTCCAATAAACTTAGTTCTCAGCACAGCAAGCGAATGAAAGAATCACGAATTCAAATTGTTAAGAAATTTTACAATGGCAAGCTAAAAAAAAAATGTGCTCTACCTTAAAGACAATGTGCATTAAAGCAGCTCATTTTAAATAAGTGTTATATATGTACATACTTTTCTAACAACTATGCATAAAATTTAACTTTGGTCCCCAGTAAATCAGTATTTAAATTTCGCAACATCAAGATTTAGAAAAAAAAATTTTTTTCCTGGAAAAAATGCTGTTTGTGGTTGACAACTTCCAGCCATATTTAAAAACAATTCTTCAGGATTTTTAAGCGAAATGAACTTAAGCGTTAAAATAGGCAATATTCATCCTTACAAATAACGTCGAAAATTTATTTATGCCGTATACATAGAATAAATAGTCTTTTATACATCGCCTGTAAACAGTACAAGTATTACGCAGGCTCTATTCACAATGCAATTGAGATTCGTAAATTAACCTCGCCCATTTCTTTCTAGAACATCAATTCAACCTGTGAGGTCTGAAAAGTTTTCTGTTAATACTAGTGACGATCATTCCGAAAGCGCATGTGCAACCAGTTCCAACTTAGGAACAATAGACAAAAGCGACATGCCCAGGTCGGCTGCGCTTGATAACAATATTAAAGAACGAAAATCAATACACTTTGCTTTAAACATGTGGATTAAAAATCGTAAGGATGCTATTTCAGTAAATGTTCTCAAAGTTATTGATAGAGTAGAAGATATCTCCGTTTCCAATACATTTGAGAAACCCAACAGACCCAATAAAGGCTGGAAAAATCACGTTCCAATTCCGGAAAATAAATATTTTGAAGTAGTAGTACAATATGTTTCGGACACCGATCCCACACTTGTCTGGGTAATGGATGCCCGGTGGGTAATAGAATGTACTGCACTACTTAGAGAAATAAATAAGAACATAAACGCTACAAGCCCATGTTCGGAAGGAATAATAAACGTTGGTAATGTTGTGGCTGCTCCTTTCCGTGAGCTTTATTATCGGGCTGTAGTTCTTGAAGAAAAGAATCCTTTAAACGAAGTCCGCGTGCGCCTCTTGGATTATGGCAATGATTTTTACATCAATATAAATCAACTGAAATCACTTATTCCGGCGATGAAGGATTTGAACTCGTTTGCCTTCTGCATTAAGTACAATGGTAAAGCTGTTGATATTGGCCATGTTCTAAGAATAAAAATAATTGGTATGTATATAATTGGTAATATATATAGAAAAGAGAAACTTCCCATAAATATGAAAATAAAGATAGTCAACGTTTTTGAAAAAATATACGCAATTGCGATCGTTAAGCAAAATGAAACAGCGGATCAGCTTTCTAAAATGAGACAAGTCCTTGCCGGAGACACTGAAAATAAATTTAAGCTGTTACATCCTGCGAAGGGTTCTTTTATCGCAGGTAAGACTTCTACCCAGTGGGAGCGTGGATTTCTCCTAAGTTATTATGAATCTCACTATGTTATATACTGTGTTGATATTGGACAAATAGAACTCTTGAGTGAGGTGAAGTCAATTCCCAAAGACTTTAAAAATATTCCGCGACAAGCATTACTTATCAGTGCTGAAAAAGAAGCGCACTTAGAGGATTACTGGGGCGATGGGAGCACGCTTGAGCTTAAAACTATTACCAACAATGCAACAACAAATTATGAGCTGTATTCCAATGCAAACAAATTGGAAGGCAATGTTAAAGTATTAAAAGATTGGAACGGGTATTTTGGAGCTATTTCCATCAAGTATTGGTCAGCTGGTCCAAAACCAAATGATGAAGTTCAAATAACCCATATTCACAGTCATTCCAAAATTTCTGTCTGTAAATATGACAAGGGAGAAATCTACTCTAAAATATTCGACCAGAAAGGTCGGGAAGCAGCAAAAACTGACGCTGTAAGAGATAAAATTGTTTTGGCTTTTAACCAAAGCAGATTTGTTCGTTGTAAAGTTCTTGATAAAGTTCCTAATGAAGTTCTTCTATTAGATCTTGATTCAGGTGAGTCTTTTAAAGCCAAACAAGGGGACATAAAAGAAGCAGATAACTTTGTTAGATACGCCCCGGTGTTTGTAATTAAAGGTACACTTTTGCACCTAAACAAAATAAAAGCGAGCAAATTAAACAAGGCTGTCGATTCGCTAAAGAGTTGCATTAAAGAGAGGAAGAAATTTACAATTTCCTTTTTGAAAAATGAAATCGAACTTAATGTAAATACTTCGTACAATAAACAGCTTATTCCACTGCTTTTCGAAGAGACTACGAATGGCGAAGAGAATAATAATAATAAAGAAGAACTATCAAAGGGAAGAAGGATTTAAGAAAAATAACCAAGGATTTTCTATATCAATCTCCCGCCAATACTTGTGAAATTGACGGTAAGTGAGAGAGTCAAACGCTTTGAATATATTGAATAAAACTTTTTTTCTAACCAGGCCTACCTCATGTCATGTCTACAGAACTACTCAAAAGAATTAAAAGTATTGTTCAGCCTGATGTTGTGCTTAGGGCGGACAACGTTAAAAAATCTCGAACGGGCTACATAATTACCATAGAGAAAATAAAAAAATTACTGCCATAAGATTGAGACTTTTTTACTTTTGTTAGAATTTTGAAGAATTCATTTTATGTTATGTTTTTTAGTATTTATATTATCTTGTAGATAGGATGAGCTTATGTTTTGTATATTGAAGGAGGTAAAAACGCGTTCGTAATGCATAATAACTACTTTTTTTTTTTAATTCATTTCTGTATTTTAACTTTTTTAGCAGATGCTAAGAAATTATATGTCGTCGATAACATTTTAGCAAAAATTCTGAACATAAGAAAGAAACTGAACTGTAAACTGATTTCTAAATGTACATATTGCCAAATATATAATTTCAACACGAAATCTGGGAAGGTATTTATTTCTTGTTCTTTTACATAAAAGAACGTAAAAAATGTAGCACAAAATTAATTTTCCGCAATATGGATTCCTTCAGGTTTACCCATCTTTTTAGAGGCCAATATGCAGGGAACGGAGTTAGAGAGGACTGCGTGTATTTTCTTCCTAATATTTGGGATGAAGTACTCCTGATGTGCTAAAGATTCGACCATCTTTGCATTGATATGTCCTTGCTCGTATATACTTCGGATGATATTTCTTTGCATGTATTTAGGCACCACTAGAAGATGACTTCCATCAGCGAATTTGTATAATATACGTCTCCTCTAAGCACGTAGTCTTCAAACTCTCCACGCTGCAAAAGTGCGGATATTGCACGACAACCATCGTCTTCATTTTGAGCTTTTCGAATCTGATGCATATCTCACATTCCACAGAAAAAACGGCAGGATATCTGCTCAATGCATCGACGTGATGCATGGCCGAACCGAAACGATGATGTACTCAGACCTGTAAAATTTCAAGTACCAGTACGTGGACTTAAAAAATTTCAAATACCAGTACAAATACCGAGTATTTGTACTTGTACTTAAAAATTTTAAGTACTGGTATTGGTACTTATAAGTCCCATATAAAAGTTTTAAGTCCTGCTCAAGTACTTCAAGTACACCTTAAGTACCTCAAGTTCAGCGTAATTATCGCAGATTAGACAATTTAAACTCATTCAGAGTAACTTTTGTGCATATAATAACTTACTTCAAGTACAAATTTGAAAAAATCGGTCATTAAAATTGAAACAAAATATTACACTACGGCCTTAGTGAATGAGATTTCCAAAGCTGCTTAGTAAATAAGTGTGCGCAATTTTATGTATGTATGTATGTATATACATACCTATATATAACCATTACACAAAAACAATAAAAATCTCTTTTTTTTTAAATGCCATTCTATTTTGTATCCTTAGTAAGTATAGTAGTATATACATTATTTGCTTTTAATAAATTGGCACATTCATCAAAATAATGTTCGTTTTTTCCTCCTTCAGTGAGTTAATTTCAACATTTTTTGGTATAAATATTCGCAAAAATTGAAACTGGTTTGACTTTGGTATTTTTGATAAAGATCTGTGAACGTCTTGAATGGTTTGATGCTTTTAGGATCGACCACTTCAGTGTTTCGGGAACTTTTAGTTTTCTGAAGCATACTTTCTCAAGGTTCGACAGAGGAGGAAAATCGATTCAGGGCTAAATTTAAATCTTCAAACTATCCTTTTACATTCATTTTCGCCCCTCTATCGAATTTAAAAAATTCATGATTCAGAAAACTAAAGATTGCTGAAGAAGTGGAGTGATCTTAAAAATATTCACAGTACATTATATGCATATATTTATATTGCTGGTATAATCTTTGAAATGTTTTGGTTTGATTTCTGCATTTATGCCACTAAATTCAAAATAATCTTAGGAAGAACAAGTGACCAAAATATTGTTTGCATATTTGTTACTTTTGATTCCCAAATTACCGCCCCTACAAAGTCTTATCAAAATCTGTTAGGAGACCTCAAACTTTAGCGGATTTTATAAAGGTAGGTCTTTGAATTTGAAATTTTAATTTTGGTGAAATAGGGATTTTAGCCGGGACAAGTAAAAATTAACATCATTAAAACATATTTTTAATCTTGTACATATTTTAACATATGTATCAAAATAAATGTTATTAAAAGCGAGTTCAAGAAATTAACTTTAATTCATTCTAGGTCGAGCACGTGGAAGAAACCTTAAACTCTCAAAAAAAATGGGCTAGAACCCTAAATTTTAGTTTTCAGTCACGCAATGTACATAGAATTCCTCTGCTTTTCTCAGGAAAAAAGTTTTATAAGTGTTTTTTGTCCCAAATAATAAACTTAGAAAACTAAAACTTGCTCCTATTCTGTTGCCGGAATTGGCGAACACAGTTGCATTGACTGTCATTTTAAAAACAAACATTAAAATTTTCTGTCGAGATACATTAGGTTGAAAAATTTTTTTGGAAAAAATTCTTATTTGTGAAATTTATGCCGTGTATAGTTTATAATCATGGATTCAAGTGGTGTTCCAAAGAAAATTAATAGGCACGTTTTTCAGGCCTTAATAACTGTTCTTGAAGAAGGATTAAAATTTAGTGAACTGCTAGAATATGTCAAGTTTTGCAACAGAAGATTGAAACCTGTCGGCAATATAAAGGAAGTGGTGGCAAAATCGCTAGGGAATTTTCAAAAAATTGGTTTAATTGAAAAGGACAATAAAAATCGGTTTAGAATCAGAAGATTGGTTTTGCCCAAGAAAGTTCGATCGGGCAGAGTCACCAAGCGCGTAGAGGTAATTCTTTCAGTCCTACTTTACATTTGGAGAACGGTTTTCGTTCATTTATGATTTAATAAACTATTTTGATGCATATGGACTTGCCATCCTTATAATGACTAAATTTTTTAAATTTTCAACTAAACTAATGTCAGAGTAATTCCAAGATTTTCAATACGTCTTTTCAAAATTTTTAAGGAATAAAATGAGTGAAAATAATTCATATTTGTAAAGCATTCAGTATCAACAAAGTGTTTACCAGTTAAGAGTTTTGAATTTTTTTTTTTAATGGATAAGTTTGGGCTGTCAGTGATCCGAGCATAAAAAATAAATAAAAAAATCTGAAAGTTTCTTTCCGCATAATTAGAGTTTTTTGTCATTTGTCTCTATACTCGAATGAATTTTTTTTATATTAAGTAATTCATTGAATGACTAGGCAGACCTCGATTAATCATATAATAATTCAATTATTTTGTACCGATTTAACAGTGATATAACTAGAGCGATTTAAAACAATTAATCGATGATTAAAATTTGCTTGCCATTTCTTAAATCGAAACCAGTTTAATGGATGAATTGTGAGTAAAATTCATTATAATCGGATGGACATGAAACTTTTAGTTATTCTCACTTAGCAAAAATTGTTTGATTTTATTGAAATCGTCTAGAAATGATAAAATCGAAGTAAATTAAACTATTAATATTTTTAAAAAGGCAAGAGTCTAGGGTATGTGAATGGAAGTATTAAAGCAATTTTTTATGTAATTTGAAATTTAATATCTTTCCATAGAATTTTGACGGCTATCAAAAGTACAAGGCCGCCAATTATCGCCCTCATACTATATTCTATATATATGGATAAATTATGGGACTTGAATGTGTTTATATGAAAATCATTTTCAGGTGATCATTTTGAAAAATCTCAGTAATGATAGTTACCTAACAATTCAGTAGGAATAAGACCATAGAAAATCGGTTCTCGCAAAATACATACATCGTAGTGATTTATGTTTTGAGAGAGCGCTATCAAACTGGTATTGAATAATATTTACATATGCATACATACATACCTACTTTATATTCATATAAATGATTATGAAATTTTTTAGAATGTTCTATTGTGTTCGCAGACACAATTTCCCTTAACACATATCATAGCATATATGTATGTTGGAACATTTGAATAAATAATACTCTTCCATAATTTCTAATAACTTTCCTTTTTATTGTAACTAGGGTGCAAAACGAACGTTTATAACTGATCCTCATACCTGGAAGCGAAGCAATGACTCAAGTGATAACGAAAGTATTCAAAGTTTTCGCAAACGATTTCGGCCACAAAAACATGTAAACCGCGAGGGAGCAAAAACGAATTTACAAAATTCTCGAAGGAATCGTACTACAGCCGCATTAAATTCCCGTTGTAAGTAAACAAACATTTTCTTCAGCCGCATGAAATAGATGTAACATAAAATTTTAAAGCTGTCTTTGGGACCACCTCGACCCCAGTGCAAAATTTTGACGACATTGCAATGAGAGAGGAGGTATGTACATTTTTCTTAGTCTTCAAAAAATAGTTTAAATTTGCTTTTTAAAGTAAAGTAGTAGATATCTGATAATTACACTTGGCAAGTTACGTTTTTATGAAGTATACGAATCATTTTAATTTAAAAAATTGGAACTTGTTTGAAATGAAAATATACTTATTATTTTAAAAGTGCCCTTGTTGAATTGAAAATTTGAACCTACCTGCGTTGAAAATAGACCTTTAGAATTATTGTTAATAATTACGTTAAATTCCCATCTAAGGAAGTGTGATGTTTAGGACGATAAATAACCTATAATCTGAAAAATATTTTTCAAAAAATGAAACTTGTACAATAAAACTATTTTCTTGGTGAAATTTAAAAAAGCACTATTAGATTAAGGATAAGAAATTTCTCCTAGAAAGTAAGGATTCTACTTCAAGCAGATCATCCCAAATTAAAATCGTCTTGCAGCAAGATCCCCTACTACTTTTAAATATTTATACAAGTGGTCTTGTAGGCTCCGTTCAGCATGTTATAGCGTGCGCAGATGATTTCGTAGTGTACATAACAGTTGAAAAAATGGCAACTATCCAAAAGCTTTTACAGCGTGACCTTGAGAATATTGAAAATTATACAAATTGTACAAATAAACCAAGAAGAATTTGAAAAATTTAAGGATAAAAAGCCAAACAGGACAAACATTAGAGAAAAGACCGTGATCAGATATTTAGGAATTTAGCTAGACAAGTGTCACCAGGTAAACAAATTAATTGAAAAAGGAAATAAGGCTTTCCAAATGACCAGGAGATTGTTTTGTGGAAAAAATCTTGACTCTAGGGTCAAGATAATTTGCTACCAGTCCCTTGTGAGGCCCATGGATGTCCGATTTGCTTTAACATAGCGTCACTTTATATGGAAAGCATCTGCGTGTTAGAAAAGCAATTCTTCGGGCATGTTTGTCAAAATACAGAACCGCGGATTCCGAATATGAAAATTATTTTTCCAACAAGGGACTTTATCAGCTGGCAGGTCTGAATAGGATAAACATCTTCATTAAAAATTGGTAAGAGGACACGTTTTAAGAGATATGGATAATGAAAATTTAGGAGCTTATTACCCAAATCAGTTGTACCACGACCGATCTAAAATAAATGGATTCATCCCTCCAGAGGCTTTTATACAGCTGGATCGCGAGGGTATGATACAAGATACGCAGGGTACTTCAATTCTCGACCACATCTACCACAACGTAGGCACGGTTAAAGAAGAAATGATCCGGGTCAGCACTGGGGTCCCTCAGAGGGACAAAAATGAAGCCCTTAAGACCCCATCATGTTCTGGTGGCTGAGGCAAAATTGAGTCTTCGCTTGATCGCCACGAACATATCACACAGAGATCCTAAAAAAGCCCTCCATGGAGCTAAGACACCATACTAGGTTAATTATAGGGTAGTTTTCGGTAGGGACTGCCGGGGGTCAGTATTAGAAGAGCGCTATTCCGCGCGATTTTGCCCAAACAGTTGTTTGGGCCCAAATAAGCATAACATGACCGGCTAAATCTCGTAAACTATTAGACTCAAGTACGTCGCATTAGTTTTAAAACTAATTTCAGCAGTAAAGTGTTTGAAAATTGCGGACTTAAGATGGTGGCCAACAATTGTAAATTTCAATGGATTGCCATAAATATTAGTATTTGGGGTTTTTGCAAATGCTGATTTCGAATCAGGTTTTAAAATTTAGAAATCAATATAGTAGCCTGAATAAAGCGACCACATTTTTCAAAGTACATACATATGTAATATCATGAGAAAATAAAATGGAATGGTTGATTTAATACCCAATAATTTAATATTGAACATTTAAATGTGTAACGAATTGTTTAGACAGAGATAATTTCTATAACCAATAAGAAATCAACTTGAGGTTTGCAACTTTAATGCAATAAGGTAAAGATGAACTATTAAGAAAAATTAATACCCTTATTTATTTATTTTACACTTAATGGTGGAAACGTATTAGTAGTATAGAATATATGCATTGTATAGGTATGTATTGAACCGTCCAAACCTTATTTTGCTACCACCGTAGCAAAATGAGTTATGGACAATTCTATACCACATTCACAGATTTTAGTAATATATACTTCTAAACTTCCTAATCTGACTGAAGTACTAACGTTTCAGAAGTATCTAACGGATGAAAACGGAGTACTCAGCTAGCATTATGATATAATCAACTCTTATTTTTTTAAAGTAAGAGTTTTTGTGTACAATAATTATTATAATTATTAT
Source organism: Machimus atricapillus (assembly GCA_933228815.1). NCBI lineage: Eukaryota > Metazoa > Arthropoda > Insecta > Diptera > Asilidae > Machimus > Machimus atricapillus. Next base: position 15,749,624 of record OW121785.1, read on the forward strand.
TTGTGAGACATTTTTTTACAAAAATTCGTCTCTACAGGCCGACGAATCGGAAAACGATGACTCCGATGATTACGAGGGCTCAAAATCATCTTCTGAAGCAGTGGTCGGAAATTATGAGGGAATGGATCTGGAAGAGTAATCGATAATAAAAAATAATATGTTCTCATCCTGATGTACTACTTACTAGTTTGTAATAATTGAATAAAGTAAGTTTATAAACAAAATATGGTTATTAATTTACTTAGAAGAAAAACTAATTTTCTATATTCATGTTCAAACTTCACAAACTTTTATGTGGCTTTTAAGAATATTTACTATTTTAAAATACAAATTGAAACTTCAGTGGCGAATCAAAATTGTTTAACTCAACGATTTTGTTATAATATTTGGTATATGAGAACGTCTGAGGGTTATGAAAAAATTTAGGAGTGAATAGCCCGCACTATAATGGCCTTACGGCTGAGTAAGATTCCTTCAGATTTGTACGCTCGGGACCGTCAGCTTAAGACTTGACGAAAGATTCGGAAATGGCCTTATTATATCTTTCGTTCACTTTGCGAATCTTTCGTCAAGTCTTAAGCGTACTGTCCCGAGCGTACAAATCTTAAGGAATCTTACTCAGCCTTAAGGCCATTATAGTTCGGGCTAATACCTGAAGAATAAGAGGAAATTTTTGAGAATTACTTATTGAAGAAGCAATTCACTAAATCTGCTTTTTTAAAAGTGTAATGAGTTATTAAAATGTAAAATAATACAATAGCTCTTTGTTGCAAAAATATTTATAAGACAAGGAGCTACAGAATGGGAATGTTTATTGGGTAATTGGATTTGAGGTTTTTTTTACTTATCTTGTATTCAAGCCCATTAATTACTTTAATGCGCAGAAGAAAATAGTATAGTTTTTCTGGCTATTAGTGAAAGACACTTCGTCATTACTGTACATTATTTACTTAACATGACTTAGACATACAGTCAACAAGAATTTGATAATAAATTCAAAGTAAAAAAAGCTTTTTAAAGACAAGTTTTTATTCAAAAACGTGAACTAAAAGGTAAAAAATAAATTTAAGTTCTAGGGACATATGTATACAGGGTGTTTTGCTAAGGTCTGAACACGGGTATGCCTGGTCCTAAATGGTCTTTAATGTTTGAGGCAGGCATTTTAATTTATGGTGTTGCTATAATTTGAAAACCTCTATTGGAACGACACCAACACAGTCCCACAAAAATCAATATACTGAGCTGGAGCGACTGGTAATAGGTGAACTCATGTTTATTATGTTTGCCGCATTTCTCACTATCCTTTTTCATTACTAGGCAATTTAAATGAAATTTCGGATTTGGAACACATATCTTTAAATAATGGGTAAATTTGAAAAGTGGCAGTGGTGGGGATAATTCTTTGTAAGAGAATTTTCCATGTTCTTTGCCCACGGCCAGTATTTGGCTGCAGTAGGACTCGGTGAAATCGTCAGCATCGTTTTTGCTGCGCATAGAACGTAGAGCTGTGCCCTATTGAAAATTTTCATAGATACAAAATTTGTTTCGCGTGCGAAATCTTTATACAGTTTTGTGCGCAAGTTTAAAGCCACCTTGTTTTTTGTACTCTCCGTTGAATTTAATCTTGAATGTTGAAAATTCCGGGTATTCAAATATGATGATTACGGGATCTGGGGTCAAATCATTACATACACATATGTTCATAGGGTTCCATTTAATTGCAATAAAACGTAGTTCAATTCCTTAAGAATTTAAAAAACTAAGTTCAAATTACTCAACAAAAAATATGCAAAAGTTTTGCCACTGGAGTACATGATGAGAACATCATCCATAGCTAACGGTTAATTAAACTTTTATTTAATCACAATGTCATTTGATTGCATTTCTTGCGTAATTCTCGAAAAGTTTGAATATGCTCCATGCAAATCATGTTGCATTTTTCAGTAGAATTAGGCATAATGGATAAAAGAAGAGTGGATAAGACCATTCTTGGGTAAGTGAGAATTTAGAGCGTGTGCCAATTCAGCTTTTCGAATTCTTTACCTTTTCGAACATTTTTCGGTATATTTAAAATTGAAAACACAGCAGCCTTTTATTGCTCATTGTTCGCTTCCATTTAATTTCACACATGATTTAATTGAAATTCAAATGAAAAGTAAGTAATTGTCAACGAAAAGCGAATTTCAAAGCTGGTTTTTCGAAAATCAATTAGTAAGTTAAAAATCAATCTCCCATACAATATTACTTTTGAGTAGCTGACTTGGCACACGCCCTTAGTATCTTTTAAATACTGGCTTAAATTTATATAAATGCTTTTTATAAGGTCGCAGCTTTCTTTTCACGATTTTTTGAGTTTTCAAATCTAATCTAATTAAATTAGAATGTTTGAACTAACCGAACATCCAAAAGCGGCTGAGGATCTGCCAATATTTCAACTAGTTAGTTCTTCCGCACCCGCCTTTTTTTACTTTGAGTAGTTTTGTATCTTCAACTTGAATTACACAGTCCGCAACATCGGGCAGGGGAGCTCCAGTATTAATTTTAAAGCACTCGTCATACTCCAGTGTAAAATCTGCTACCTAAAAGAACGAACGACTCTTATACAAAATTTTACTTATCTGCGGAGCACAATCGATTAATTGTAACTTTTCCAAATTTCTTTTTATTAATTATAGGAAATTCAGAGAACGAACTACGCAGCTTAAATTCTCGAAATCAGAAATTACTGAACCGATTTCAAAAAATTTTCCACTGTTCAATAGGCGATTTAGGATTGTCGGTTTGTCTGTTTGTCCGTGTTAATCTCGGAAACGGCTAAACCGATTTCAATGGAACTTTCACTAAAAGGAATAGGATTTTGTTGAGCATAATTTAAACTATTTCTTTAAAACATTGTAAGTCTAGTTCGTTCGCTATACGAATCTACAAGGCTTCTCCGATTACAATAAATATTTGCATTATGTACACAGCGCGATAACCAATTAGATTCCATAATTGCAAATATAAATAGTTATGTATATATTTATATTTTATTTACATGTACAATGTGGAAATGAATCTTTAGTTCACCAGCCTACTAATAACATACAGATAATTGAACTTATACCTCAACATAATAAAATATGAAAAATATCGACAACCTTTTTCTATCAACTTTTGATAAATTGACCAAACGTGTGGATTTCTCGCGGTGCAGCAGTTCTCTCCTTTTTCAAGTAGCCGATTTGCAATGAAGTTAACTGCTGTGGTAATGCAGCTGCGCATGCGGCAAGAAAAGTGTTGCAATTTCCGACAACCAGCTCCTCCATAGCGACTACTACCTAATTAACTCATTTGAACAAATGTTTTGAGAAATCCGACACCCTCCAAGTGAAATCGGAGGCTCATAGTCAAGGTGGATGAGTGCATAGCGCAAATCGCCGCCAGACTCGTCCATCAAGTTTCAGTTTTTCACGTAAATACGAAGTCAAATCCAAGGAAAATGCGGGAAATTCATAAATAAGGAAAATTGTAAAAAAAAATATAAATAAGAGCGTCCCAAACACAATAGAAGTTATTGAAGACAGGGAATATTTATAAGGGCTCAAGGATCCCTTTTTCGTAAATTGTTTTAATCTTTAATGTACTTAAATCTCAAAAAATAAATTCATTAAGTCTGTTGAAAGCTATAGGTAACGGTTATCTTGCTAGACTACAAATAAAATAGATTTTTAATTACGATGTTTTAAATGATTCAATCTGTTTCTTTAACTATACCTTAAGTTTAATGTCTTTATTAGCTGTGTTTTTTGATGATGTGATCTGGATCTAGAATTACGCATTAAATTAAATTTCGAAACTGTTACATAGGAAAGTTTTTAAAATTTTCAAAAAGTTCATCGAAATGCGTTGATTTTTGCTTATCTGAACTCCAATCATTGATATATGTATGTATGTAAAGAGATCATAAGTCATTGGTTATTGCAATTGGATGCATTTCTCGAAATTAAAAAGTAAGTTGTAAGTATTTGGAAATTTCAATTCAATGCAAAATTTGCTACGAAATCGGATAAAAAAAAGACACATACGTACATATATGTATGCATAATCAGTTTGTTAACTTTGGGGGAAAGGTTCACATTACCACCACTGACATATAAAAATGGACCACTCGCCCCATACAAAATGCCTATAAAGCGATGGTGCACTTTCTCGTTCCCTGCATTTTTTGGGCATTAGTCCGTTTTATTTGCATAAATCCATCAAATAATTACTACAAAAATTATAAAATAATTCCTTTTGTATCATAAGTCCCTTCAAAGGAATGCAAACATTAAATTACCCCTTTGTAAGATACAATTGAATTTTACACAATTTCTAATTTTTCGGTAGAAATTGTGTTATTAAATTATGAAAATTAGTTTTTTCTTATCTCATATTTCAAATTCTTCTTATCTTATGTCTGATTTACGACAAAAATGGCACAAAAACCGCAAAAAAACCTGAGTGGCGTAATATGGCGAATCAATTTGGAATTAATTGCATTTATGTCCTTTTACTGTAACTAAATTAAGTGAAGTATACAGCAAAAACACAAAAGTGCTCTAATTTTTACTTTTGAGTTCTTAAAACAGTTGTTTAGAGATATAAATCGCATATCCAGAAGAGAGCATTTCAACGTTTTCCTGAGAATTTTTCAATGAAAAATGTGAATTCCATAAACTTTTCGCCGCAAAATTATTTGAGATTTGATGCTACTTTCAGGGGAATCAGATTTAAGCGTGCAGGTTACAAATAAAATTAATATAATTTTTAAATTTGCCGCCTTTTGAAGCCCCCATTTGAGATAGCAAATCGAGTGGTCCATTTCCAGTCCATTTCTATATGTCAGTGAGCTAGTATCGCGAAAATTGAAACGTCACAATCAGCTGTTATGTGTTGATTTGATTCTTGGGGACTGGATCTGGACCATGCTCCCGACGCGGTCGTGTCTATTTAGGATTCCGCGGCACAGGATTTTCCTGGCTGCTCAGTACACAAAGCAGCCGGACGAAGACGTCGTTACGCCGCACATAGAGCGCAAGTTTGCCGGCTTTCTTCAGCGGATTTTAGGTAAGAAAAATTTGGCCATGTTCACTAACAAAAATGTGTAGCTTAAATTTAAGAGATTTACTGAAGGATCCACTAAGCTTATTTTATTAAAATATTCAGAGCTTCCATTTCGAACAATTTAATAACCAGAAAATCTACTATCATTCTTAAATTTTAGTTTGGTAAATTTTCTCGGAAATGAAGCTCTATGCTCAATTTATTTATTTATTTTTTTCAGGAATTTCGTCTAAAACAAGCAATGCAATTATTACAAAGCACCGAGAGTTACTCTCAACAGATCCCCGAGAAGTTGAAAAGACCGTAGAAACTTTGAAATCACTGAATTTCAAGGAGAGTGATATTTTAACCAAGCCAATGATCCTCTACTCAAATGCCATGACCCTAGAGAACAGATACAAGGTCCTAGAGGAGTGCGGGTTCCAGGCGATATCAATTCCCACTCTGTTCAAGTTTCTAACCGCGATTAACAGGGAAGTAAGTAAACTTAAAGCATTGGAGCTAATCCCAAAAGAGACGGATGTCACCAAAAGGCTGGAGCAGTGCTTCACAGACGTTGAAGTTAAATTAAAGAAAGATTTCGGTGATAACGTAGTTCTCAAGCAGCTAAGGAAGGAGGTGTTTGAGGTATATCTTATGTCTAAATTATACATGACTAGATCTGAAATGGATAAGATCTGGAAGTCGTATTTTCGCGTGAAGCACAAAAGTTTTAAGTCAATAGAGGCGATTATAAATATTCTATTAAATGATCTTGGCTTCCCCAGAGAAAGAATTATTAAAAATGGGTACCTAATTCACGGAGATCCAGTTAATGTTAAGAAGATTCTCTCAGAGATAAAATCAATCGGCGGGGAGGATATAAAAGAAATAATCTATCGGCGACCAAAGATACTTATGACCCAGTGTGACTCGATTTTGAAAACGATCAAACACGTAAAATCAGTAAATATCCCGGAGAGCTCAATTATAAAGTGCCTGGACATTCTAACCCTCAGTCCAGATACTGTTATTGAAAGATTAGAAGATCTCAAGAAAACTGAGGAGTTTAGTGTACTTTTAACAAACCCCCGTATCCTCCGACTGGTTCACTATCAGAATAAGGCTAGAATTCGATTAGAGTATCTAAATCAATTGAGGGTGCGATGTACCTCCTTACACGTCCTTTCAGGTACGTCTGATGTTTTTGAGAAATTTGCACGAGATGGTTCAGATAAGACTAAAGGCAGGGATTCGATTATATTTTTGGCGAATACTCTGAATAAAACTGAAGCTGAGATTCGTACTAACCTGACAAGACACCCCAACTGGTGCCATATTCCTGTGGTTTCAGTAAAGATCTGTTATGATAACCTCATTGCCAAAAAGTTCACACAAAATGATATCTACAAAAATATTCACATTCTTCTCTATCCGCCGTAAGTATAAGAGAACAATATTAATTAATACTCAATAAAATTTATTTTTTTATAGGAACCGAATAAACGAAAAGCTCGCCTTGCTGCAAACCCAAGAATTTTACGATAGCTTCAATTTAGATACGAATGTAACACTGATTTCAAATTGCAAACTGCTCACCATGTGCCTCTATCTCATCGAGCAGGAGTTTCATTTTACAGGGGATGGGATGTGGACGGAGCAGCATGTCAACCCGGTAGATTATTTTTCTATTATCCTACTTATATAATTTTCCGCATTTAGATGCATTCTCAATTTACCCTCTGATTTTTATCCCTTTTCAGATGGAAAATTTTCACAATATTCTGCCAGACTTCCCAGAAAGCAGTCCGAAGGTTTACAAGTTCGGAATAAAACCCACTAAGGCAAAAAAAGGGGCTGGAATGATAGTCTAAAGTTTATTTTTTGTTTATTTAGAAAATAAATATATATTTAAAAACAAAACAAGAACAATTTTTTTAAAATTCGTTTTTAAAACAATAAATCCCTCATTCAGGCACAGCATCAATAAAATCAATAATGGCGTCAAGGTCAATCAGATCCTGTTCTTCATTACTTACAGTTTCAGACTGCTTGATCCCATGCATCCGTATATGCTTCGTTAGGGTGTCTTTTCGTCTATAAAATTTGAGGCAAATCTCACATTGGTAGGGCTTCTCACCAGTGTGCGTCAGAGTATGTTTATTCAAATGGACCAACTGCACAAAAGTTTTGTTGCAAATATTGCACTTATGAGGCCGCTCTCCGGTGTGGATTTTCTTGTGCTTTGAATAACTCGATGAGCTGGTGAAGGTGTTCCCACAGATATCGCAACTAATTGACCTCTCTCCCGTATGCGTTTTAAGATGCTCCTTTAAATTTGCCGATCGGGTGAACGCTTTGTCGCAAATCGCACATACGAAAGGCCTCTCACCGGTATGAGTGCGTATATGAGCTTTAAAATTCCCAGCGTATCCAAACGCCTGGCCACAGTAGGAGCACTGGTAGGGTTTCTTTCCAGTGTGAACGACTCGATGGTTAATAAGGCTGGTTCGATGAGCGAAGCGTTTTCCACAGGTATCACACGAGTACTGCTTTTCCTCTTCATGACTTATACTGTGCTCATCTAACTTTATGAGACAATTAAAAGTTTTATCACAAACTTGGCAGACTAAATTATTCGTAGGAGCAACTTCGTGGACTCGTTTAATATGTAAATCCAAGTCTTTCTGGTTAACGTAAGGAATTGAGCAAATTGCGCAAATGTGAGTCTCTTCACCTTCATGCGATTTAATATGCTGGAAGAGACTCATATCATCCTGGAATCCTAAATCACAGTAGCTGCATTTATGCTTGCTGTTATAATGAATATTTTGATGGTACATTAAATCGCGCTTTAGCCTAAAACTTTCACCGCATTCTTCGCAATTGTAGGACTTTTCTCCAGTATGCGTCTTTTGGTGTTTATTAAGATCACTGGATTGAGCAAAAGCAAAGCTACAAATGTTGCACACGAAAGGCTTTATGAGCAGATGCTTTCTCTTGTCGTGGAGCGCCAAGCCGCTGGCCAAAGTGTAGGATTTGTTGCACATTGTACATTTATATGGACGGACTTTCTTGTCTTTTATTTGCCAAGGGAGGGGACCCAGTTTAGGTTCTTGAGCAGAAGTTTGAGGTGACTCTACGTGGTCTGGGGTATCACAGAATTTTTCTTCTAATTGCTCTGGTTCTGGATTTTTTGGTTGTTCAAGGAGTTCAATTTCCGTCTCAGACACTACTAAAAGTTTAAAATTCGGCGTATGTACCGCAATGTGTTCTGAAACTTTAAATAAATCGATACAGAGTTAAATAATTTATGTTATATTCTACCTGATAACTCTTCCGCCGTCTCGGTGATAATGCCGCAGTAGGGGCATTCGGGGGCACCTTCAATGTTTATCCCAAGTTTATCACCGCAAAAAGTGCAATTTATTTCGCTAGACTCCTAAAAGGGCAGTATTAAGACCGCTAAAAATTGCTACTTGCAGAACTTACTTCGTTGAGGTTAAGATATTTTTTCCAAACACTGGATGATCCAGGGCTTTCCTGGGTGGGCGCCGCCACATTTGATTCAGGATCGGAAGATTCGATATTTGGGCTAGGAAATTTTAAATAAACAGGGCCAAACTCATCGTCAGAGCTCAAATGATCATTTTCCATTTCAACGGTCTTCTACGTAGTACATTTTCACATTTATAAAATATTAAATTATTCTAAACGCTCGTCATTTAAAATGAACCACTTCGCGTCGCTTCCTTTTTGTTTTTGACGAAAAAAACAAAAAAATTCCCTACATCAGTTTCGGCTTCGGCAGTTCAACAGTTTTTGACATTTCGATGACGTTCTTTTGAGAAAATCAGCTGCTTCCGGTTGAGGTGTTTTATTTTGGGAAATTTCGCTTTCATTCTCAATTTTAAACTTCTGAATTAAGCCTCGCGAAACTGTTTTAAGTCTTAAAACTAATTTTAATTGAATTTATCCCGTATCTAAAATGTTTTTATAACTTTTCTGTCACAAATTCACAATTATTTTTACATCGCCCTAAGGTAGGCAATTTATTGGATCAATACCTCACCTCACCACTCAAACTGAAGTGTCATCCCAACTTGTGAACATTATAAAAACAGTCAATTATTTATTATCCGCTTTTGCACATTTTTTGTATTAAATAAGTATAATGAACAACACAGTTGGAAAGTCATGAATTTCTAATATTCGAATAATGTAAAAACACAAAGTGAAACGCTGTAAGTTACGGAAAATTTCATATATTCTTTCCCTTCATTAACATTTTTCTTCCGTTCATAAAAAATCGCATTTTATGGTTTTAATTTGTTTATTTATGAGATTTTCTTATCTTTATTTATTATTTAAATCCAATTGAAGTGATTTGTAATGGTGCTAACATTATCCAAAAAGTAGAACTATGAGATAAACGATTTTTAAGGGAGCTTATTAAAGATCGGATTTTGTGATGAAAAAGTTTTTTTTAGCTGAAATTGAGCCGTAAATAGATTGCGTCGTCAAATTAGGCAATTTATTTTCCTCCCCCCAAATTCTTTTAACAGGTGGGACGAAAACGCACGAATTGCGTAGGAATTAGCTTAATCAGATGAAACTTGGTGAAGTCACTCAAATTAAGAAGCGCCACAACTGAAACGATTCTACTGTCGCAAGATTTGGGACTGCGGACGTAATTGTGCCCTATTTGAGTTAAACACACATTAATCCTTCCCAGAAGAACATTTATAAAATAGCTTCATATAGAGTTCAAAACAAAGTCTATTTAAATCGTGCGAATATAAGAAATTGGGGGCTTTCCTACTAAGGGTCCCAATTGGGCCTACATCATCCTAACTTTTATTTCTCCGAATTCGTTGCACCTCCAATAAAACTGCAGTAGATCCCAAGCAAAGGTTTTAAAATAGTAGAATTTAACTAAAAGCACCATTTAAAAAACATTAAAATCATAATACAGTGTAACCTCAATACAACGATTTTCCTCGATTTAACAAATTTTTCGAAATCCCCTAGAACTATCCGTAAGAGTCAATGCAAAATATACCTTTTAAATTACGATTTTCAATCACCAGCAGAATATACATAGCAGGTATAATTTACCTATGTTTAATGAGTTTTGTAAACCTAAAACCGTTATATAAACGTATTGTACTAATCCATCATATAAAATTTCACAAAAATTCATGTCTCGATAGGTTCAGTCACGCTAAATTCATTATACGACAATCATTTGTTGTTTAACTTTTTTTTGTTTAAATTAAAAATACAATGTTTTCATTATAATGCCTTTTATTTACTTTACTAGTAGAAATCGTTCGCTCTCACTGTAACAAATTACTTTGTACATATAACGAATATTTTCCAAATCCCGTCAGCTTTGTTATATCAAGGTTGCATTGTATCTTGAAATATATATTTTGTGGATTAGATTGCAAAAATCGCGTTTTTTTATTTCGCAAAATTCAAGTGATACTTCTTTATAGAAAACGATTATTTTCCGTTGAGGATCTCTGTTAAATTATCCATAATGACTGCGATAATAAGCAATAAGTCATACATGGCAAATTTCCAAAACATTTTGGAACCAGGTCATGTACCCAACATGACCAAGGAGTACAAGCCGAAAGTGGCCCATTCCATGGATCGGTATCTGACCCCAGACGAACTGAAAAAGTACGTCCAGAAGTCTCAGCGGGTGCAAGAAGTGATCGAGTATTTTATCAAGAAATCAGGCAAATCACGAAGGGACATTGAGAAGAGAGCAAAGGAAATTCTGGATGAGATCGCCCTTGGACGAAATCTGCCGATCATCCGGTGGTTGGGGATGTGCATAACTGCAATAGGAAAAAGGATCTGTTCGGGAATTTACGTGAACGAAATAAATTTAATCAGAGTTAAGGAATCTCTAGGTGGCCAGCCAGTTTTATATTTGCCGAGTCATCGCAGCTACTGCGACTTTATCCTCATGTCTTATATTTGTTTCCACTATGATATTGAAATCCCGGGAATTGCAGCTGGAATGGGTGAGTCATCAATTTTAATAAACTAGAGCTTAGAGTTAAGGAACTCCTCTTTAGATTTCTACAAAATGGTAGTCATGGGCAATTTGCTCCGTAAAACTGGCGCTTTCTTTATGCGAAGATCATTCTCTGGAGATGAGTTATACTGGGAAATCTTCAGGGAGTATATCTACGCCCTCGTCTCGGTTTACCACATAGGAGTTGAATTTTTCATTGAGGGCACAAGGAGCAGAACCTTTAAGGCACTCTGCCCGAAAATTGGGCTTTTGTGCATGGCCCTACAGCCCCTTTTTATGGGTGAAGTCCCAGATGTTACAATTGTGCCAGTTAGTGTTTCTTACGAGCGATTATTGGAGGAGAAACTTTTCGTCTACGAGCTGTTAGGAGTACCAAAGCCAAAGGAAACGACAAAGGTAAGTGTGTTTTAATCCAAAAATTTCGTTAACTACATGTTTCATCGCAGGGATTCTTTAAGGCCCTAAAAATTATCGAGCAAAAATTTGGGCGAATGTACCTGGACTTTGGTGAGCCGATTTCTGTTAAAAATTTTTTCGGTGCCAAATTGGACAGAATAAAGCGCAGTAACGTGGCCGCATACCTGCAAAAGTTGGATAAACCTGATCTAGAACTAGTCAAAAGTTTGGCTAACGAGGTGGTTTATCAGCAACAGCGGGGAATTGTGATTACAACTTTTAATTTAGTCGCATTGTACTTCGCATACAGAACCTACTTAGGGCACACTGTAAGCCTGGAGCAATTAAGCAATGGTAGGCTCACAGAGTCCACCTTTCCGTCAATTCAATTCAATTCAGCCTCTTCTAGGTGTTATCCTATTAAAGGGAATCTTCGAGCAGCTCGGTGCCCACCTTGCCACACAGGAGAAGAGCATCAAGATTGATATTATTGAGACACTCGAGATACATTCGAATGTATTGCATTTACCCCCGGCTGGATCGAAGGTCCAACTGAGCCCCGCTGTGAAACAGATGCACGCCATCGACCCCAAAAAGCTGAAGGCACACCGACTTAGTGAACAGACCATGCACATGGCTGTTCCGGCTCTTGGCCTTCAGCTCTACATAAATCCTTGTCTATTTTGGGTTGCTACACCCTCATTATTAGTTTTGAGCGCCATGAAGCTATCGGATGAAACTGCGGACGAGATACAAAAGGATCAGCTAAGGATTAAGTTTGAGGAGTTAAACACAATTTTTGCTACCGAATTTGTGATAAATGATGTACGAAAGGAAGAGGTACGGTGAGGTGAGGTAAACATTAAAAAATTTTTTAACTATTTATATTTTGCAAGGAATTTGCCCGGCACATTAAATTCCTTATCCAATTTAAAGTATTAGAAGTTACCGACAGAATTCGTTTCCACAAAAACGAAATATCCGAAATGCTAGTCAGCTCAATTGCCCCATACTTGTGCTGTTATCTACAGCTAGTGGAAACTATACTATCAGAGGTAAATATTTTATAGATAAATATCCTCCAATAGTTGAATTGTGTGGCAAATTTTTTTAAGATAAGAATAATTATGATCTAAAATCAAATTCTCTATGGTTATGAATGTTTTAGTAATTTGTCTTGCATAATAATAATTTTTTTTTCTTTTTGCAGTATGATAAAAAGGAATTTAGCGAAAAGGAATTATTTATAGCTACACAAAAGCGTGTGGAGCTACGTTTAGCGAACCGATCACCCCACACCCATCCGTGTTGTCTGGCTTTAGATACGATGAGCGTAGCTCTTTCATCCCTGGTCCAGGCGGGGCTAATTACGAAGCAAAAGGAGCCCGCGGTGGCGTACATCTGCGAGGGAGTGGAGCTGTTCCACCTGCGAAACACCCTGCAACAGTACAGCTGCCTGCTGCCATTCAACTTCTACGAGACCGAGTTCGTTCTGTCGAAATTATAACAGCTCTAAATAAACAGCCTTGTCTCTAAGCCTATAGTTGTTCTTTTTATTATCGTTTATCCTGGACAAAGATAACAACGCACTATTTAACGAACGTGTAAGGCATAATTGTGGTTAGATGCATAAGTAATAAAACATATACAAAACGAAAATATGTAACAAGGCCTTCTGATTGCCCCCCCCACCAATTGTTCCTAGGGTGAGTTACTCCCTTCTGAGTCTGTCTAAACGAGCCTGGAGATCGGCATCCGTGTCCGTGATGGGCGATCCAGGACCTCCGCCGCCGCCAGTGTTATTTCCAGTGGGAACGCCGCCTCCACCTCCGGCTGCAAGAGCTGCAGCTTGTGGTTGCTTGTTTCCAGCAACTGAAAGGGATCCGCTGGCTTGAGGAAGATCCGAGAGCTGGTCGTTGAGCTGGAGGCCTAATTCGTCTAGGACCTGAGAGACAACAGCATCAGTTTCCTCCTCATCACCCTCGTCCTCCATCGCGTCGTCGATTGCCTCGTTAATCATTTCCTCCTTCATGTCCATCATTTCAGACTGCTTCTCGAACTCGTGGAGGATCTTTTGGATTTGTGGCAAATTCAGCTGCCGGTTCATGTTCTGCATCGCACGGGTGACACCTAAAATGAATCGAAAAGGTTACAAGACGTGTAATTTGTCTTCCGGAAGCCCTACCCTTCATTGCCTGTGCCATCGTATTCTGAGATTTTAAAGTTTGGATTTTTAGGGATACCGCCTGAATGTTGGCCTTCATCAACATGAATTTCTTTACATACCGCCTGGTGCGAACCAGGTCCTTAGCCATAATTTTTACAGCATCCATCTGACCCTCCTTGGCCATTTTCTTGATGTCTGCGATAATTTTCTTTTCTTGCTGCTCCATCTTCATCCTTTCCCTGTCCAAATCTCGCATCGCCCGGTTTAGTGCGCGCTGATTTTTTCGTAACATCTCCTCCGGAGTTACCTTTTTTCCGAAAAGCCAATCCATTTTTTGCGAAATTCACGAGAATTTATAAAATTACGAAGAATTGCGAATCTATCTGCGCTTTGTTGTAAGAAAAACTACGATGACAAATTCTCCGTATGACTGGACGCTGTCAATATGTTTGACGTTTATGCTGTTTGTGTGAGTAGTTATGACATTTTCCGGTAAATATTTTATATTTAAATTTATTTAATTTTCCGTTTCATCTTGAAAATAAAGGTTATAAAAACTTTATAATTTTTATAAAATAAAAATAATTTACCAATATTAGGACTTTCAGGGAAGCTTCTTGAATAATACTGGAGTTAATTCCAGAGCTGATTTTCGCCCATGTTCTCTTATTCCGGATAAAGTAAAATAGAAAAGATCTTACAAAACTCCTTTTGAATGAAATTTTCGTAATAAAATTTTTTGATTTTAACAGGTACCTAATTTATTCGTTTAAAAATAAAATAATTCAATAGAAAAATCCAATCGAAATAGTTTGCAGTTTTTGTGGAAATATTAATTGAAATCAAAGGTAACTGAAATATGAATACAGTCTTAAGAATTTTATTAAGGAAATTGAATTCAAACTGAGTTTTGTAGTCTCTTTTCGATTTCATTTCACTCGGAATGCAGAACATGAGTATTAGTGTATTTTATTTCAGTGATATTCGTTGGGTTTCCTAAAATTCAGCTCATGCTATAAAAAGCTTTTATTTTTCCTTTAATTAAAACACATTAAATGCTCAATCGTTTATATTTATTAGTAATATATGTATGTATGGTACACCGGTTTCATAACTTAAAATTTATCACTCACAAATTCTCGAAAATATTGGTAATTTTGCAAGAATAAAAATTTAAAAGCATATTTATGACATTACTAATGATTTTTATTTACATTAATTGCATTTAAAGTACAAATTCTTTAAATTTTTTTTTCAAAAAATATTTAATTTCAAATATTTTTGTCAGCATTCAGCAACTCAGCATTCAAAAAATCTGCGGAATCGGCCTATCCATGCAATGCGATAAAAATAGACAGCATCATATAAATTTCCATATGTCTCATCTCGTCCCTCTGAAGCAGTAGGTTGTCAAATTGGCCATCGCTTGAGACAGGAGATTGAGCGGTCTATTGTATTAAACGTCAGTGACTCCCATACATTATTTCACGCACACACACGCATATAATACATACGTATGCAAACTTACATACACTTAAACATGCATGGATTAGTGCATGGATGCTTGTACACATGTACCACTGACATATAAGTACTGGACTGTGGTCCCGTACAAAAACTCATTTTAAAAGTGAGATCAAATTTGGGGCGAAATCTAACTATCTCGTTCTTTCTTCATTCCCCCATGCAAATGCATATGTTAGACAAAGTAGGACATGTTTTTTTATATCTGACTCTTTCTTTCTTCCGGCCCCGGGCTGCTCAATGTCGGAAGTATTTTTAATAAATACTCAAAATGTGGGACAAAATGAAAGGCGCTGTTTTGTGACAACTTATATTTATTTATTTGCTTCATTTTAATATATTATTGCAAAGAATTTAATGTGTTTTTATCACAAGGGCTTGCATCTCCACTGCACACAAGGGTTTGCATCTTCACTCAAAATGGTCTCACTTTTCATCCACCGATTAGTAGTCCAGTACCTATAAGTCAGTGACATGTACAGACAGGCACGCATACACAAACGTGCGCATTGTAGAACTTCCAACATATTTGTTTTTAACGATTTAATGATTTAAAAGGGCAGGTTTTTCCTTTTTGCCTTTTGCTCTAAGTTTATAGCCATTCCGAACACTGACATTTAGAAATGAACGAACTGTTGCCATCTTCACTTGGCATGATACCTAACTGTTCGTGAAGGAGTAGCGTGGCGTTGATTCATTTCATTCTGAAAGCTGAAGAAGGCGTTCAATTGTTTCTGTGCGTTCTGCTCGCGTGGTGTCGGTAAAAATTAAAAATTTTGTTGTGTTTCTAAAGATGTCGGATCAAAAAGGACTGTGCGCTTTTTGCGGAGTTCAAGGCACGTTGATGGGTCAGCGTCGTTACGAATCCTATTGTTCCGTTAAATGCCAGAGGGAAGATTGGGCGAAACACAAGTTTACTTGCAGCCGCATGCCGTAAGTTTTTTATTCCTATACTTTTTTCATTGTTTTAACTAGTAGCAGCAGCCCACTCAAAGTGGCTAACTTGCGAAAAATGCTTGTTTACAATTCCAAAATATTCTTTACGCATAGTACTCTTATTTAATGCATTCAGATCTAGAAAGTTCTGGGAAGTTATTTTTCCAATAATTCACTTAGTTCTCAGCACAGCAAGCGAATGAAAGAATCACGAATTCAAATTGTTAAGAAATTTTACAATGGCAAGCTAAAAAAAAAATGTGCTCTACCTTAAAGACAATGTGCATTAAAGCAGCTCATTTTAAATAAGTATTATATATGTACATACTTTTCTAACAACTATGCATAAAATTTAACTTTGGTCCCCAGTAAATCAGTATTTAAATTTCGCAACATCAAGATTTAGAAAAAAAATTTTTTTCCTGGAAAAAATGCTGTTTGTGGTTGACAACTTCCAGCCATATTTAAAAACAATTCTTCAGGATTTTTAAGCGAAATGAACTTAAGCGTTAAAATAGGCAATATTCATCCTTACAAATAACGTCGAAAATTTATTTATGCCGTATACATAGAATAAATAGTCTTTTATACATCGCCTGTAAACAGTACAATTATTACGCAGGCTCTATTCACAATGCAATTGAGATTCGTAAATTAACCTCGCCCATTTCTTTCTAGAACATCAATTCAACCTGTGAGGTCTGAAAAGTTGTCTGTTAATACCAGACTCGAACGTACATTTTCAATGAAATCCTTGATGACCAGTACTCGGTATATTCCTTTAAGGAAACCCCATCGGTATAACCAAACTGACGATCATTCCGAAAGCGCATGTGCAACCAGTTCCAACTTAGGAACAATAGACAAAAGCGACATGCCCAGGTCGGCTGCGCTTGATAACAATAATAAAGAACGAAAATCAATAGACTTTGCTTCAAAATTGTGGAATAAAAATCGTAAAGATGACTCTATTTCACTAAATGTTCACAAAGTTATTGATAAAGTAGAAGATATCTCCGTTTCCAATGCATCTGAGAAACCCAACAGAACCAATAAAGGCTGGAAAAATCACGTTCCAATTCCGGAAAATAAATGTTTTGAAGTAGTAGTAGAATATGTTTCGGAAACCGATCCCACACTTGTCTGGGTAATGGATACCCGGTGGGTAACAGAATGTACTTCACTACTTATAGAAATAAATAATAACATAAAAGCTAAAACAAGGCCATGTTCGGAAGAAATAATATACGTTGGTAATGTTGTGGCTGCTCCTTTCCGTGAGCTTTATTATCGGGCTGTAGTTCTTGAAGGAAAGAATCCTTTAAACGAAGTCCGCGTGCGCCTCTTGGATTATGGCAATGATTTTTACATCAATATAAATCAACTGAAATCACCTATTCCGGCGATGAAGGATTTGAACTCGTATGCCTTCTGCATTAAGTACAATGGTAAAGCTGTTGATATTGGCCATGTTCTAAGAATAAAAGTAATTGGTAATATATATAACGAAAATAACGAAAAAGAGGAACTTTCCATAAATATGAAAATAAAGATAGTCAACGTCTTTAACAAAATATACGCAATTGCGATCGTTAAGCAAAATGAAACAGCGGATCAGCTTTCTAAAATGAGACAAGTCCTTGCCGGAGACACTGAAAATAAATTTAAGCTGTTACATCCTGTGGAGGGTTCTTTTATCGCAGGTAAGACTTCTACCCAGTGGGAGCGTGGATTTCTCCTAAGTTATTATGAATCTCACTATGTTATATACTGTGTTGATATTGGACAAATAGAACTCTTGAGTGAGGTGAAGTCAATTCCCAACGACTTTAAAAATATTCCGCGACAAGCATTACTTATCAGTGCTGAAAAAGAAGCGCACTTAGAGGATTACTGGGGCGATGGGAGCACGCTTGAGCTTAAAACTATTACCAACAATGCAACAACAAATTATGAGCTGTATTCCAATGCAAACAAATTGGAAGGCAATGTTAAAGTATCAAAAGATTGGAACGGGTATTTTGCAGATATTTCCATCAAGTATTGGTCAGCTGGTCCAAAACCAAATGATGAGGTTCAAATAACCCATATTCACAGTCATTCCAAAATTTCTGTCTGTAAATATGACAAGGGAGAAATCTACTCTAAAATATTCGACCAGAAAGGTCGGGAAGCAGCAAAAACTGACGCTGTAAGAGATAAAATTGTTTTGGCTTTTAACCAAAGCAGATTTGTTCGTTGTAAAGTTCTTGATAAAGTTCCTAATGAAGTTCTGCTATTAGATCTTGATTCAGGTGAGTCTTTTAAAGCCAAACAAGGGGACATAAAAGAAGCAGATAACTTTGTTAGATACGCCCCGGTGTTTGTAATTCAAGGTACACTTATGCACTTAAACAAAATAAAAGCGAGCACCTTAAACAAGGCTGTCGATTCGCTAAAGAGTTGCATTAAAGAGAGGAAGAAATTTACAATTTCCTTTTTGAAAAATGAAATCGAACTTAATGTAAATACTTCGTACAATAAACAGCTTATTCCACTGCTTTTCGAAGAGACTACGAATGGCGAAGAGAATAATAATAATAAAGAAGAACTATCAAAGGGAAGAAGGATTTAAGAAAAATAACTAAGGATTTTCTATATCAATCTCCCGCCAATACTTGTGAAATTGACGGTAAGTGAGAGAGTCAAACGCTTTGAATATATTGAATAAAACTTTTTTTCTAACCAGGCCTACCTCATGTCATGTCTACAGAACTACTCAAAAGAATTAAAAGTATTGTTCAGCCTGATGTTGTGCTTAGGGCGGACAACGTTAAAAAATCTCGAACGGGCTACATAATTACCATAGAGAAAATAAAAAAATTACTGCCATAAGATTGATATCTTAAGACTTTTTTAACAGTGGAAAGGTGTACTTTTGTTAGAATTTTGAAGAATTCATTTTATGTTATGTTTTTTAGTATTTATATTATCTTGTAGATAGGATGAGCTTATGTTTTGTATATTGAAGGAGGTAAAAACGCGTTCGTAATGCATAATAACTACTTTTTTTTTTTTAATTCATTTCTGTATTTTAACTTTTTTATCAGATGCTAAGAAATTATATGTCGTCGATAACATTTTAGCAAAAATTCTGAACATAAGAAAGAAACTGAACTGTAAACTGATTTCTAAATGTACATATTGCCAAATATATAATTTCAACACGAAATCTGGGAAGGTATTTATTTCTTGTTCTTTTACATAAAAGAACGTAAAAAATGTAGCACAAAATTAATTTTCCGCAATATGGATTCCTTCAGGTTTACCCATCTTTTTAGAGGCCAATATGCAGGGAACGCAGTTAGAGAGGACTGCGTGTATTTTCTTCCTAATATTTGGGATGAAGTATTCCTGATTTGCTAAAGATTCGACCATCTTTGCATTGATATGTCCTTGCTCGTATATACTTCGGATGATATTTCTTTGCATGTATTTAGGCACCACTAGAAGATGACTTCTATCAACGAATTTGTATAATACGTCTCCTCTAAGCACGTAGTCTTCAAACTCTCCACGCTGCAAAAGTGCGGATATTGCACGACAACCATCGTCTTCATTTTGAGCTTTTCGAATCTGATGCATATCTCACATTCCACAGAAAAAACGGCAGGATATCTGCTCAATGCATCGACGTGACGCATGGCCGAACCGGAACGATGATGTACTACACAATTGAATTCTTCGATCAACAAGGCCCACCTTGCTACGCGGCTACTTAACTCTTTCTTTTTCATCGTGAGTTGGAACGCTTGGCAATCGGTGTAAGTCTTGAATCTTAAACCCAGTAAATAAGACCTCAACTTCTTCAAAGACTTCACGATGGCTAGAACTTCTAGTTCGTAGCTTGAATAAGTCTTTTCAGCATCCGTGGTTTTGAAACTCAAGTAAAAGACGGGATGCCACTTCATGTCCCCTGAATTTTTTTGCAGGAATACTGATCCATATCCGATTTTACTCGCATCCGTGTGAAGTTCAGTTTCGAAGGTCGGGTTGAAGAGTTTCAGAACAGGGTCGCAGGGACAAAATTATATTTATTGCAATGCTTTTAAGGAAATTAATTTTGGAACGTTCTCCTTTTTCCCTCAATATTCTTTTGATGTTTCCTTCTTTAGTTTCATATTTTCGAGATATTTTGCGAATGGAAACAAAAAATTTTGTTTAGTTGAGCGGATTCGCTCAAATAAACAAAATTTTTTGTTTCCATTCGCTACGCGCGGAGCGAATCCGCTCGACCATGAACGTACCCTAAGCCTCGAATGGATAAACCAACTGATTTAATGTAATGTAATAGTATTCTATTCATGGCTAACGAAATTAGGAATTGTTTTGAGAAAAAATGATATAAGCTGCATGAGTTGCATTTGTGTTGTCGTTCTGAAACTGAATCAAGCCTGATTGAATAATTATCGAAAAAGCCGAAAATACTTCAAAGTTGTTGTTACTCAATCCGCGCGCGCGGATTGAGTAACAACAACTTTGAAGTATTTTCGGCATTTTCGATAATTTTCGGGATTTAGGTTTTTCGGCATTATGTGCTTAAAGATTTTCCTTTTATGTATTTTGCTTTCAGGATTTTGTGGCTTTTAAACTCTAAAAATAGTTTATCTTGATTAATAACTATAACCATTACTTACATTTTTAACTGCCATTTTAACAAATAGTTCATCACCTGACGTTTTTTACAATTTTCGACTGCTCAGAACCACTCGAAAATTTCCGACTACCTTTCATACGAGAAAATTCGTGCACGGATTTCGGGAATACGCCTCAACGTAAAACCATTCGAATGTGGTGAACTTTCGCACACGGATTTATTCGAATGGTTTCAGGAATAGGCCCCCTGGACATTCAACTGAAGCAATTTCATTTATTCACTTGGGGTTCTTTGTGTCCCTGGTTTCCGTGCAACAAATCTCACGTTTTTTTATAAACAATTGTTTGATGCGAGACTAGGCATGCTTACGCGAGTGCGGAATTGAATAAAGATATAAGATATTCATATTTGTGTTAGTGATTGACAGCTCTATTACATTTGTAGTGGTGCGTTCCGCGGAAAAATAGACCGGTGAAGTGCGCATCCCCCCGCAAAGCGTCACTTCCCCCCTCACCTTCAAACTCGTTCCGCACTCGCGTAAGCATGCCTAGTCTCGTATCCCCCATTGTTGACAATCAAAATCCTTCATCTTGATTTTAATAAATATACGCACTTTGAGTAATTTAAAGGGCTTGACAAATTTAACATGTAAGGAGTTTAGCCCTTATCCCTTGCTTGCTAGTGCGCCCGGTTTTGTTGAGGTCCTAGTACCTTTCAGTGTTGAAATGGTTGAAGAATTGGGGCATTTTTTATTAGAAACAAATATTAATTTGTGAGACCTTCTCCACGCTTAATGTTCCATTCCGGCTCTTAACTTTTATCAGTAAAGATATACATATAACCGCTTGTCCCGCTCGATTAATTGCTTACTATTACAATAATGTAGATGTTTATTTTTAATTTAAGTTCATTTTCTTTGTACAGCTGGGCTCACTTGATCTTTAGTCACTCTTGAATACCATCCTTTTTAAATAAATTTTGAGTTTTCTTTTGCATTTTGTGGTGTCCTCACCTTATTCGGTTAAAAGGAGAGAATTTCAATACTGCTGGCACTGAGTTTTTCCTGTTGGATGCCTTGTGAGCTGGCTCGAATCGACGCTGAGACGAAGAACCTGCTTGTAATCAAACATAGAGGACAGGCTGTATTCGCCTTTAAATACTTACCCCTTACGAAGGATCTGTGGCCCCCTGGCCTGAAATTGGAGTGATGGTTATTATGGAAAAATGGTACGATTACAGAAATTAATTTGTAAATAAGAATGTGCATGTTTTGCTATGAACATTAAGAACAACAATTTTGTTTGTTTTAACAATTTTAGGTAAATTTTATAATGAGATGCTGGTATTGTAAAGGACATCATCCGTTTTGGTCCAAATATGAAAGTGCCGGCCAGAAAAAAAAATGTTATATTCTGGTAGAGCTTGTCCATCTGAGCATTTATTATTATGGCACCAAAGCTGTAGGACTATTGCCCTGGGTTTTATATGAGTTTAAAAAATCTGTCTTTTCATGCATTTTCGACGCAATGAAATAGCAAAAACAAGTGATGTTTTGCCGTAACATGACATTTTGAACATTAATAGCACCAATGGTTCTAACCTATACCGATTCTATACATAGAAAATCACTTTTTGGGGATTTTCTAACTAAAATACCACGTGATCGTTAAGACAGAGCTTATTTTTTCTGGAATTGAATGATAATGAATGATAGATCCAAAAAAGGTTAAAGCTGAGCCAAAAGAAAGGAATGCGTTTTACCAGATGATGACGACTTAATTGTTTAGATTGTAATTAATATTACGTTTACGTCTAAAACTGTAAAACAATGATAATTTTTAAAAAACAATATTACATAAACTATATTTTTTTCTTTTATTTTTTAACAACAACCTCAATGTAAAAACGGGCTTAGGAATATTCTAAGGTGCAATAGATGCACAAAATAATGTTAAAACAGCACTAAAAGGTGTAAAAAGGTCAGATCATTTAATTGAAAATGCATGAAAAGACAGATTTTTTAAACTCATATAAAACCCAGGGCAATGGTCCTACAGCTTTGGTGCCATAATAATAAATGCTCAGATGGACAAGTTCTACCAGAATATAACATTTTTTTTTTCTGGCCGGCACTTTCATATTTGGACCAAAAATGTATGAAAATCGGATGATGTCCTTTGTAAATAAATAAAGAGGCACCCTATGTAAGTGTTTCAATTTTCGTTCCAGTTCCTCTCAAATTTTTTATCCCTTTCTTTGTACATGTTTCCCGAGGAAATACCTGCAAGCCAGGTCATTAAAACATAAATAGTGATTTTATTACCGTCGAACATGTTTATGCATGTCTCCTATCACTCTTATCACTCTCAAATTAAAATCCAACAGCAAATACTCCATTTGTATTTTCAACGAGCAACTCAAAAATTGCAGCAAGTGCTGCAAATAATTCTGGAAGTTGGATGAAATGTTTTTCCACAGAAGCAATTTGAATTCTGCAAGTAAATTCTGGAATCATGAAAAATTCTGGAAGTTTTCTTGCAGTCGATTTTACACGGAGAATATTCTCTTCAAGTCACTTCTGCAAGCGACTTCTGGAAATTTACTTGCTCGTGGAGCAGCGCCTTTAAATATATTTACTGTAACTGTAACAGTAACTAACATCAGGCATGCATTAGAATCAGCTGGACGAGCGAAGTTTTGTTAATTTATTCCTCATTCAGTTAGTGAATGTGAAGTAGTGAATTTCGGTATTTTAAAGCGAATTAAATTAAATTAAAAGTGAATTAGTTCAGAGATTTGGTGATTTGTCAGGTGGATTGTTTTGGACTAAGATAAGCGCGAGGCGAAACTTAAGTGACGACTTAAGTATTTTCGGTTTCACAGTCCTTTTTTAATTATTATTATTAATCTGAGAAATTACTTTCAAAAAATAAGTTAGAGATGGAAATATTTAAAAAGAAGCACAATTTAGAACTAAAGAAGCACGAGATGGAATTGCAAATGATGAAAGAAGAACATGATTTGAAGTGCAAAGTATTAAAACGAAATGTCAAAATATATCTCTTAAGTGAGACTCAAGTGGCCGATTTTGGCGACTTTAGTATAGTAATCATTAAGCCGTAATTTACACTTAAACTCCCACTGTGAAACCGAAAAATAGTTAAAGGGGAGCTTAAGTCCAACCGAATCGCTTAAAGCTTCTTATAATAAGTACTTCGATACGATAGATTTTAATTGCAACAAATATGATGTAAAATGTAGGCTTAGGAACATTCAATTGTAGTTTACATAAGTATTGTTTTATAATTTTAATTTTAATGTAATTATCTTTAGTTAAGTTTTGTTAATTTTGTTCAGTCAGGACAGTTTCTGTTGGCTAAATAAATAAATAAATAAATTAAGTAACGATCAGAACTTAAGCTCGCACTGTGAAATTGGGCATAAGGTGTACTACACGAGGGGGTGTATGTAGTAACCAAAAAAAAAAAAACAAAGCAATTTTGCAATCCGTTTTTAGGCTTAAAAATGGGGAAAACATCAAAAGACAAACGCGATATTTACTACAGGCTTGCAAAAGAGGAAGGGTGGCGCGCAAGGAGCGCATTTAAACTCCTACAAATTGACGAGAAATTCAAATTATTCGAAGGTATTGACACCAACGAAATTCTGTTTTAATTAAACCATATTTACCCAAATTTCCCAGGAGTCACCCGAGCTGTAGACCTCTGTGCAGCCCCTGGGAGTTGGAGCCAAGTGCTCTCGCGAAAGCTATACGAAAATCGCTCCGAAGATGTAAAAATAATCGCCGTCGACCTCCAGGCAATGGCCCCACTGCCGGGTGTAACCCAAATCCAGGGCGATATAACAAAATTAAGCACAGCGAAGGCGATAATTGAGCACTTCGGAGACAAGAAGGCCGAATTGATCGTCTGCGACGGAGCCCCGGACGTGACGGGCCTGCACGACATCGATGAATACATCCAGTCCCAGTTGCTGCTGGCCGCCCTCAGCATAACCACCCATGCCCTAGTCCAGGGAGGGAAGTTCGTCGCGAAAATCTTTCGAGGGAAGGACACCGATCTGCTCTACTCGCAATTGTGCATTTTCTTCGAGAAGGTCACCATTTCGAAGCCGGCTAGCTCCAGAAACTCGAGCATTGAGGCGTTCGTTGTTTGTGAGCACTACCACCCGCCGGAGGGATACGTCCCGCAAATGATCGATCCTCTGATGGAGGATGTGAAAATGATCACCGACGAGACCGATTCGGAGGTCAACAAGAGGATTATTCCCTTCATGGTATGCGGAGACCTCAGAGGATTTGACTCAGACAAGTCCTACAGTTTGGAGGTGAGCTACATACTTTTTTTATTAAAATAAAGGCATAAGTCAGTTTAGGACAACCTAACGGATTTTAATAAAACTTTTTATAAACATTCAGTTCCTCCTAAAAGTGATGAATATGCAAAAAATTTTCCACGGAAACGATTATTTTACGAGATATTACATTTTTAATTTTTCATATCGCAAGCCATACAAGCCTGCCATTTTTGCATATTTATCACTTTTTTTTCACTAATCTCACTAACTTAAATGGATTTGAGCCTAGAAGAAACTGTTTTTTAAGGGAGAATTTTCCTTATACAAAGTTAAATTTTTTCTTTGTTGATCAATTCCATTTAAGTTTTTTGACGAATCAAGTTTAGTGCAACCTAACGATTAGTAAAGTTAGTGAAATTAGTGCATATTCATCACTTTTAGGAGGAACTGAATGTTTATAAAAAGTTTTATTAAAATCCGTTAGGTTGTCCTAAACTTGACTTGTTTCAAAATAAATACAAAATACAATTTTATATATTTTCAGCTCGAAGACGGGGTATCATATTCATACAAGGACGTCATTCAGGCTCCAATTAGCCCTGCTTATAAAGAAATTCTGGAAAAAATGAAACAGTGCTCCATAAAAAATGGAGCAATTGTAGTTGAGCCCAGCAGTGAGCCTTCAACATCCCAAGCAAACAGTGAAATAAAAGAAAACGAACCATAAAAACGTGACTATATTATTCCTAGCCTCAGTTCCTTAAAAAGTAATGCTTAAACTGTTGCAGCTTGCTATCAGCTATGACTGCTTCCATAAGAACCTTTTCCTGATCCTTTGCGTCTTCCTCCACTTTAACGACGGCGGCGTTTTTGTATAGCCATGCCATTTCCTGACCTCCACTCCGAACTCTAAAGGTCTTCTTGAATCTTCCAGTCGCCTCAAGGACTTTTGCTTCCACTTCTACCAGTAAGTCGTGGACACCAGCGAGTGTCTTCGAGGAAACGAAATTTAGTTCCTCCTCCGCTTCCTGGGGTAAGTCTTTTAATAAATCCACTTTATTACCAACATTTACCACGGAAAGGGGCTTATCCGTAGCAGCAGAACGCATCAAGGATTTGAGGGTATCCTCCACGTGCTGCTTTTGCTGTAAATAGTTTTCGTGGGAGAGGTCCTGGACATGGATGATCACATCCTACGTATTTGAATTTTTAGATATTGAAGTCATTTAGCTCAATTTTATTTTACCGCAAACATTGCGTCCTCCAGAGTTGCTACGAAGCATTCGATCAGTCCTGTGGGTATGTCGGACATAAAACCGACCGTGTCCATGTAAATCACCTCAAGTCTGCAGGGCAACAAGCCGGCGTGGGCAGTTACGTCGAGAGTTGCGAAAAGTTGATCTCGCGGTTTCAAGCTCTCTTCGTTGGTCAGCGCCTTAATCAAGGATGTCTTCCCAGCGTTTGTGTAACCGACAACGGCCACAACTGGGAAATTTCTCTGCTTTCGCTTCTTTCGGAGAAGCTCCCTGGAAGAAATAGTCATTTTAAATTCTATACAAAATTTGCTTTAAATACTTAACTACAGTACAATAGACCACAATTTTTAAAGTCTTATTATGTAAAATTAAAAAGTATTCAGAATATGTAAACAATATTTTTTTATAGATATTAAAAAAACGGTTTTAGCATGTAAGAATAGCTTTAGTTTTTTTTATCACTGGGTTATCATAAATAGATTTTTCCCCAACATTGTTTAAATATTAATCTGTAAATTACAAAACCTAGCAATAATATAGTTGAATGAATTTTTGGATTCTAGCACTAAATTGTAATTATTCTTATTGTATATATTTTTAAGGTTAAGTTGAAATAAATTTAAATTGAATTGAATTGCATATTATACAAAAACAAAAACGGCGGGGATGATTGGATTCGCTGCGGATGTGTGAACAATAAAATTAAAAACAATTTTTAAACAATAAACCAATTCGCTTCGGCTGAACTTAAGATTAAAAATACTAGAGAGAATTGAAAAACAAAAACTGTATAGGTACTGGTTGTTAATCCATGAAGGTGAAATTTCAATAATTTCAATTCATCGCTAAAGAGAACATTTTTTTTATTTATCAACGGTCCAGCCTAAATGCTCCTTTGCAATAGTCTAATAGAAGACGAACTTTTTCATAATATTTGGGGAACACATCTTGAAATGTATTAGAATCGAAATAAATGTATTTAGTTTATACTCTCATCCTTTTATTATTATATTATATTACAGTACTATGAAAATTTTTAGGACCACTTCAATGTTTCGGGAATTTTTAATTTTCTGAAGCATAATTCTTCAAGGCTAGACGAGGGAGGAAAATCAATTCAGGGCTAAATTTAAATCTCCATTCCTTTTCCATTGATTTTGCACCCTCTGTCCAACTTGAAAAAGGCATAGTTTGGAAAACTAAAGGTTTCCGAAGAATTGAAGTAGTTCTAAAACTATTCTCAGTGCTGTATTTTCTTATATTACTTACCTTTGGCTCCTGATATCCTCGAGCTCCTGCTTCAGCTTTCGCTCTCTCTTTTTCAGCATCTCCCTCTGCATGTCGGACAAATAATAGCCCTGTTTTCTATTGCTGGAAACGTTTGCGTCCTTCATTTGGCCCCAAATGTACGGGAGCTCCGCCATAGCCACTTGGAGCTTCGCCTCTGCGCTGGTCGCATGCAAACGGAGGATTTGAATTACAATCGAATATCTGTCCATGATTTTTGTACCAAATTCGGCCTGAAGAAAGTTTTTCTGAACAAATGAGAGAGTCCCTTTACTGATGAAGACGCACGTTATCTAAAAAGGAAGCGTTAATCTTTATTAGTTCTAAATATTTTGCTTACTATAGAACTGTACAAATTTTTAAGAACACTTCAATGTTTCGGAAATTTTTAATTTTCTAAAGCAGACTTTTTCAAGGTTCGACTGAGGAGAGAAATCAATTCAGGGCTAAATTTAAATCTTAAAGTATCCTTTTCCATTGATTTTCACCCCTCTGTCCAACTTAAAAATTCGGAAAACTAAAGGTTCTCGAAGAATTGGAGTGGTCCTAAAAATTCTCTATATTTTCTTATATAACTAAAGTTCTTATCTTTATATTTATATAATTAATAAAAAATAAATGAATTACTTGCTTTCCGCTGTTCTTTAATCCATTTAAAAGTTCCTTAATTTCCTGGAGTTTGCCCTTACCAAATAAAGTTCGCTTCTCCAGGGACAAAAGAGGGACTTTGAGGCTCATTTCAATTTTCCAGTGGGGCAAAGATCTAATCAGGGCCTCGGCCTCCTGGAGCTGGAGATCAGGCTTTGTGGCGGACCGCTTTTGTCCCCACTTCACGAAGGGCTGGATGACAAAAACCGACTGCTCCGCAGTGGGGTCCCTGGTGACGCTCATGGCTGTGCTCGCCAAAAGGTCGTACTCCCTATAAAATAAGAAAATTTTAGTCAGTGACTATGAACAAATTTAGAGGAATTCAGATTTTACGTGTCTTCAACGTTGAACTCCTCTTCGCCCAATCCTCCTTCATTTTCGTTGCCGTTTCCGTTGTTGGAAGCAAACTGCGATTTTCTGTTTCGAATGCCCTTGACCCCTGTGTTTTGCGTGTATTTAAATCTTCTAAGGTTTATTTGAAAAGTTTGAGAAAAAACTGCTGGTCGGAGGATGGGGCTCCGCCTTAGGAGGGATAAGGAGATTCCGGCTAGGGATTTTAAGGGCGTCATTTCTCTTGGTCTTTGAGGGCTGTGTACTTGTCCTCCGCTGCCATCCACGCAGCCTGGCAGGCTTTTGTTCGTTCGCTGGTTATTTTATAGGCGATGACGGAGCCCGACAGGGCGGAAACTAAAATTTTTGTACTTCTTAACTGAGGAAATTTTTCCTGGAGTAGCTTTTGCAGGAAATAAACACCTGAAAAACCTAAGAAGGGAAGGTATGAGATAAATTTTAAGGATTTTAGGTTTTCAAGAATCTTGGTACTTGGGAGGCGCATTTCAAAATGTGTTACACTGTTAGTATAATACTAAAATTTGAAAAGTTCTTCCCATTTTCGAAAATGAACTAATTTTTTTTACCAAAAAAGGTTCAGGAGAAGTTCCAGAGAAGTTAATAAATATATTTTTTTTTTTTTATATATATTTACCAAAGCAGAGCCCGGCAAGTCCCGTGAAGAGAGTTCTCGACATGCACTCGAGGTAAGAATCAAATCCTGGATGCTTCTCCCTCTGCTGATCCTTCAGCTTTTTAATATCATTCATAATTTCATTTCTCACTGCAGAGCCGCAAAATCAATAGAAAAACACACAAAAACCCCCAGGAGCACTTGGATAACGCGACAAAATTTCCTCACCTCACTGTCAAACCAAAAAATTTTTGAGGTTATAAAAGGGTTAAATCCACTTGTAAGTCTCAAAACGAACCCTTCGGCGGAGACCCTTATTTTATGAACGAAAATGAAAGAAACCAGTCGCGAATTTTTTTCGTAAAAGCCTTGAAATCGGCGCTGAGCTTTATTTATTTAAGGAAACACTTTGCAGGAGATGACAACTAGATGGGAAATTTAATTACATAAACGGCAGAAGACGGGACAGGGGTGATGGCGCCTCTTGTACTTTTCAACATTCGGATTTGCCCCAGGAATGATAATTACGCTAACCAAAGGCCGCAAAGCGGTGGACTGCTTAAAATTTGAATTTATATAGCACTTTTAAAAACTAGAAGTCGCCGCCTGCCAGCGATTTGCACTCCTTGAAAACCGATTGGACGTTATTGAAAACGTCTATAGGATTTGGGCTGGCGTCGATGCGGCGAACAAGGTTTAGCTCCTTGTAGAAATCGATTATAGGTAGCGAATCCTCCTGGTAGGTTTTGATGCGCTTCTTAAGGCTCTCCAAGTTATCATCGGTTCGGCCGCTTCCTGCTTTACCGCGGTCCAGGCAGCGACCCACACAAACGTCCTCATCACAGTCAAAAAAGAGGACGAACAGGAGCTCGACTTTATCAGCCATCTTCTGGTTCCAGCCGTCCATGTTGTCCTGGTTGCGAGGAAACCCATCGATTAGGAACTTATTCTTGCCATTGTCCTGGAAAAGGGGGACGAATTACTCAAAAATTGAAGAGCCAAGAAAGTACCAACTTTCATGAATTTGTTCATTGCGTTTTCAAGTAGAGAGCACGTAACCGCCAC
Organism: Machimus atricapillus; assembly: GCA_933228815.1. Classification (NCBI taxonomy): domain Eukaryota; kingdom Metazoa; phylum Arthropoda; class Insecta; order Diptera; family Asilidae; genus Machimus; species Machimus atricapillus. The sequence continues at coordinate 15,779,942 of OW121785.1, forward strand.
GGGAACGATTTTCCCATTCTTAATCGCATCCTCAATTAGTTCAGCGTATTCTGAACCGTCACGTCGGCGCTCCTCCCGCAGCAGGTCACCAGCGGACAGGTGGACGAACCCGAAGGTGTCGACGATCTTTTGGCATTGGGTTCCCTTTCCGGCGCCCGGTCCTCCAAGGACGAATACAACCTTTGGCTTCTCTGACGACATTCGGCTGTTTCTCGTTAAAATGTGGGCCCCACGAAATATGAAATTTTTGCAGTTCTCGGAAAAGAATCGATTACACTGGAGGACGGTAGCACTTTTATCGATCTTTCTGAAGCCCACAAATTGCTCGGCACCTCGAAGTAAAAAACGGCAAATTTCTCTAGCTCTCATTAATGTCGCGAGCTCGCACAAATTCAGCTTTATACCCGCGGCGATTAACCGCAAACAATGAAAATTGTCCACTCGACCACTCGAGTTTCAATACAACGTAACCAAACAGGGTGCAAGTGTGCATCAAGTGCATCGCACTTTAAATCAATTGTTTCGGAAATTGACATAATTCTGCCACGGAGTTTTGAATTTTATGTATGTAGTTGTGAGCTTTCCTAAAAATAATTTCCTCAATTCCAAAAATTATTAAAGAAGAAGAAGAAGTAACAGCTGACAGCCGCTAGTTTGGCGGTTGAAGTTGATATAAAAACAAAAACATTTCGCAACTGTGAGGTCTGCTGAGATTTCTTGACCATGTCTGGGAAATTTCTGCACCTTGTCGGATTAAAAGAATGTATCGACCGCCAGAATGCTGGGGATGCAAAAGACCTACTACAAAATGTCGTGAAATTTTTCGATGAAGGACTATCAAAGGCTGAACTGGGTAAAATAACTGTAAATGCTTCAAAAAAAAATATTCTAATTTTGTGATTTTGCTTTAATTTTTGGAACAAAACTCCTTTATTTACTTTTTACTTTAAGAATATTACTTATTTTAATGTCAAAGTTAAATCTGCTAACGTGTTATGATTAAAATCCTTTATGGTTTCAAATCGCGGGCAATGGCTAGAAAGGACGAAATATCGTCAGCTGTTTAGAAAGATTTTAAAAATAATGGTTCTAGCGAATGATGCTTTGGTGAAGGTCTCGCAATAAAAAGTACATGTTGTAAAATAGATATAAATGTTAATGAAAAAACTTCGAGTTATTAACTTCTTTTATCTTAAAGGTTTTAGTAAATTTATATTATCCATTCAAAAACTACTACTTATTGCTTCATGAGCGATCCTTGTAAACATTTTCAGTCTCGTTTATGATACTTTAGTGATTTGATTCAAAGAAAAAAAATTAAGGACCCGGTTGTGGGCAAACTATACCCAAAAGTGTAAAACCTTATATCGTCTTACTTTCGTTATTTATATTAACTGAGGACTTTGGATGTTTTCAGAAATGTGTAGTTGCGTAAAACTTCCTTTTGCATAAGTGTTCAATAATTCAACCAGCATATTCACAAATGAAATCTGTCCATGCAAGTTTTAAACTTCTTTGCAACCCAAATAAGAAGCTAACTGCAAGCATTTCTGAAAAAACCCAAACTGTATTAAATACCAGAATACGGTTTTATTAACCAACCAAAAAAGGAGGAAGGTTCTCAATTCGACATAAATATATTATATATTTTTTATGTATGATCACGTATAAATTTTTACAGAGTAGTCCGATTTTGATAATTTTTCTTTTTTTGTTGGATAGGGTATACCTTGAAGCTGGTCCCATTAAAATTTGAATACAAAATTCCACCCCTAAGGGTAACAATTGGGGGATGTTTGAAATTTCATCCACTGAACTTTTACCTACTTATTTTTCAAAATTTGAGTTACTTGATTACATTTTATAAAACTTGAGTTAATTGATTAAATTTTATAATATCGAACAGTAGATTCTGACTACCTGTCGCTACAATACTTCGAGGCCTTCGTTACACACACGGAATATATTAATATGATTTACGACTCGGAAAAGAAAAGCTCGCAATGAGAATCAAATCAAGTACGACGACTCACAATTAGTTACATTAGTTTAGGAGCTCAGTTATTAAGACTAGAAAGGTTTATGTTATTTTTCTGTTTTTTTTTCGTCAGTTTAATTTTTTTTAAAAGTTTTTATATCCTGTTTAAATCACTCCAAATAAATTTATTCACTTCAGATAACGCCTTGGAAGTTTTATTCAATAAATCCTTTGGAACAATAGGCTTCCTGAATCGAACCATAAAAGAGCGGAAGCATTTTAAAGACAGCAATGTGATAATATTCGACCTTTGGATTAAAATTATACAAGATTATGGTACATCTGTAAATTTTGACCTTTATGTCGAAAGCATCTTAGAGGTTGTTCGTATATCTGAAAGTTGAGATTAAAATAAAAATATTTTCCTTTTAGTGCTGCATGAAATTTATCATTTCCAGCCTCGTATCAGCTAAAGAAAAGGAAAAGTCAACTATAGTGCTTCAAGAAATGTTTCAGAACAAACTGGCTACCACTTACGACACATCAGCGATCGTTTCAAACTTACTGGAAGTCTTCAACATTAAAAACCACCCTGAGATGTTCCTGCAGCAAGTTCTAAAACTGTTGGGAATTATATCGAGGGACACTCCTGAAAATGTTGTGGGACCGAATGCAATTCTAATTCGTGATGCCTATATAAAGACGATCGAAGATATCCTGGTTAGCCACGAAACTGTACGTATTTTTATAACTTTGAAAAATGTAGGTCTTAATCAATTTAGTTCAGCTAAAAATGCGATCAATAACTGGAGCCATGGAGGGCCTTGATCTGTTCCTTATAAATTTTGCACCTTCTCCCGAAGATGAGCCCGATATTTGCCAACGAATTTACGCTTGCATAAAAAAGTCATCTATAATTCCTCCTAACACAACCCAAAAAGCCATGTTCAGAGCAGCTTTGGATGTGTTTACCCACCACCCGACGCTTTTCAGGGAACAAATTTTTAAAGATTTTCAATTTTGGAGCGAGTGCCTATCTACTTGGACCACATCATCGATCTATGAAGAGCGCAAAAAAGGAATATATGGAACTCATTCTTTTCATAAGATTATTGCTGAAGAAATATTCAGAAGGAAAGATAGCGGTGATAACCGTGTGCTAGATATACTTAAGTCCTTAATTGAGGGTTTTCGAAAAGTACTTGAATCATCCGAGTCACGCCCCCATGAAATGCGTATTGCAATTCGGGGATTCGGGTTGGTATCTGGATCGTGTAAAGTTTTATTTTCTGATGATCTGAAGGACATTCTTTCGCTGGTAATTCAGCGGACCGAACTAATTTCGATTGCTGAAGACAGTGAGCTGCGAGATATCTTGGAGCATTTTCCCGATTACATCCAAGCTCTAACTCAGATGATGCTGCAAATTGGGGACAAACATGTTGTTCAAATATTATCACTCAACGTCCAGAATATTATGGTGAGACTCATTAAGGACTTTCATTATTTGTCGAGGACTCACACCGCATTGGTCGTTACTTCCGTATGCAGTGCTTTTCATAACTTGTCTATCATCGATGGCAATTTGCTCGAGGAGATCATGGAAAAGGTAAGTGAGCTGTGAAAGCAAACTTTTCATTTTGACCATATTTAGTAGGTTTACTTAAATATGTACTACGGATCTAATTATATGAAAATCGCATAAAGCTCCACACCATAAGGAATTGGTTATTTTTTTACAGCTTAATTTGGAAGCTCCAAAGAATTAAACATTTATAACTTTGTTGATTTTGAATAGTGGAAACCGTTTTATTTTCACAACTTTCTTAAAATTAATTGTGAAAGAAGTTTGTAAAAAAGTCGAAGAATGAAAATTTTTCGTGATCCTGAAAGTGCGAAGAAACAATGATTTAGGGGTCAAACTATAAATATTTAAAAATCATTCAAATTGCAAAGTTAATAGTAGCAAAACATATGTATGTAATTTTTAAAATTAAAAATCTGTCTATTTTTTTTAGAAAAAAAACTAATAATTTTTCTTTTCATCGTAACATTGTTATCTACTATTAATTTTGAACCCTTAGATTGTCTTCCAAGGTGTTATATGGAGTTGCTCTCACAAACTGGTCTACGATGCAAATTTGGATTGGGATAAGGATATCAATTGGAAAGACAACATCACCTATAAAAATTACATGCCATTTTGGGAAGGTCTTCTAGACGAGGCAGTGAGCTCTTCGTTTGATAAGCCGGCGATTGCACGTCGTGTCTTCAACCATCTTATGGTCACTTTACTTACTGTTCTCGAAAAATTAAATTTGCGCACCAAACGTCGTGTCTTCGCTGACGAAGATGGCAAAGATCAAGAGTTTTACTTTTGTGATCCGAACATCGATTTATGCCCAGAAAAGCCTAAAGATTTTCACATTTTCTTTAATATCGTTGAATTCTACAGGGATATTTTTTCATCGAAATATCGCCGATCAAACTTTAAGGAATGGATAAATGAGTATTGTTCGAAAATGATGGAGTATGCTATAAAAAATCCTTTGGTTAGTGGTTTCCTGAAGTTGTTAGAAGTCGGAGTACAAACAGCTGATTATTTGGGATATTTTGAAGATGAGGATACTTTAACGGGAATTACTCCGCTGCTGATGGAAATGTCGTACTTTTTAAAAAGCTTAATTCGAAAGTGCCAGAAAATGTCTGGTGAACTTCAAATTGCTTGCTTGGAGCTTGTTTTGAAATTCCCCATAAATTTCTATCGTGACTGCATTTTGGATTTATCTCCTATATTCGCTTGTGCATTTGATTTAGGAAAGAGTATTATTTGGCTTGCTAAACTTGGACTTAGTAGTTTGAATAGAATAGCCGATCACTTTCAGGATGGTTCTTATGATATAAAAGAATTTTACGAGGAGGTTCTTCCCTATCTGGACAATTATATGAGAAGTAAAGGTTTTGTTTCTAAACGAGGTGCAGAGATAGTCCGTTATAAAAATAAAAAAAGCTTCCGAAGAGCTAAAGTTGAAGGCATAGGTGAGACAGATCTTCTAATCGTTCAAAAACGCATTTTTGAATTTATCGGAAAATTAGATCCCCACTCTGCTGCCTTAATTGTATCGAAAAATTGCCAAGAGAATTTGGTTAAATGGGACGTGAAGGAAAACATCTTTCTGCGCATTAATCTACTTGATATGAAACCAGAGATATACTTGGACAACGTGGTTCCTAGAATCTGTTATCTGGCGGTATATTCTAGTGATCGTAAGACTAAGATAGCTGCTTGCGAAATGGTCCATGCCTTCATCTTGTATCTTATTGGTACTAGAAAGCATTTGGGGCCAATTTGGCGAGAATTATGCTCACGAATGCTAATCTTGGGAGCGGATAGTGATGTTACAGTCAAAGAGATGTTTGATCCACTCCTAAAACAAGTCATGCACTATATGTCGAAGTATGAAAATCTGGATAAGGGCGTTGATGTTCTGATGGAGGTCCTAATGGAGGGTATATCAAATAGTGTAAATTGCACAATTCGAGATTTGTCAGCTGGCTGTATAAGGGAATTTTTAGAGTGGGGCATTAAACAGACTACCCCAGAACAACTCGCTGCATCCCCAGTAAGCATTGATATTATATTGAAACAATTACGAATGTACAGCTTTGATTCATGCGCCTCCAAGCGGAGCGGAGCTGCGTTGGCTTTTAATAATTTATACCGAAAACTGAGAGAAGAGGAGTCTATCTGCGATATATTCTTTATAGATTTGTTATATACATTTTGTATGAATTATAAATTGAGCGAAGAATTCAGTTCAGTTGCTGCAGGAAACTTGAATTCTGATCTAGAACAAGTTTCACAAAGCTTAGATCATGTTGTTCGAGTCCTTAAGGAGCGGAATGATATTTTTAATAAACGTTCCGCCAGACGTATTTGTCCGGATGTTTTCGAAGACGGCACACTGAAGAGTGTCGTACTTTTTCTTATAAAAGAGACTAGTTCTAAATTTATGAACTATCGCCGTAAGTGTTTCCGTCTGGTTGAGGAACTTGCCAGTCGCATACCTCATATCACATCCTTTTCAATGTTTTTGACCATGCTCACTACGAAGGATATGCTTGTTACTATTTGTGTAGGAGCAGAGGACGGGACTGGTATTCGAGCCCGCCCAACTTTAGGGCATATCAAGAAATTTTCAACAGTACCCCATATTCAAATTTATTCATGGCTGGAGCATTTCTTGGGCTCTTTAGAGTGCTATTGTTGGCTTTTAGGCGAACGCGCACTACAAAATCCAGAGGTACTATTCGAGGAATTCCTCGTCTTTGAAACAATCTCATACTATTTGAATAACGTTTGCTGGAAGAGTTTGTACGAAATTTTCCAACAAATTAATCCTGATTTTCTTAATGAGGTATCCGAAGCGGTATTTAGAGCTGGAAATGAAGAAATGAACAAAATAGCTGCAATTAAATGCATCATAATAGTGAGGATGATGGATTTCTTAAGTGAAACCTTAAACGCTGGATGTGCTCATAAAATTCCAAACGACTTCTGGAGCATTAACAAGAGATCTCTAATCCAATTCATCATTCAAGTTATGTACGAACCTTATAACTTGGGCTTCGATTTCAAATCACAGGAAGTTGCACAGCAATTGCCCAAATACGTTCAGATATTCTTAAAACGTCTTGACGCGAAATGTCCAGATGCACAATTTCTTGCGGAATTGAAAAAGGATATAAAAAAAGTAATGATTACTCGCCTCCAGGAAATTACTGAAGCTGCCCAAGAAATTTTGAGCTCAGATCTAATTTCGCAGCATCGCTTGAATTCGGCTAGAGGAATTTATTTTTCATGTCAAAACATGAAATTTCTATCGCCTTCGGATTTCGATAAGAAATTGTTAAAAATAACAGCGAAAAAATTACTTGGCGATTTGTTCTTCGGGCTGAAGCATAAAGTTTTGCAGAAGGAAAATGCGGTGAATCCCCCACATGATGTAAAGAAATTTGTTAATAAGTTGATGAGTATTTGCCTCGCTTTGGAAGACCTTTTCGAAGAAGTGGTCAATTTTATTCTGGACGAAACCGAACTGGCTACAGGCGGAGTAACAATAAAACACGGAGAGCATTTCTTCAGTATTTATAAACGAACAATTTTTGAGCATAGCAATGATCGGTAAGTTATTGAATTTTTTGATTAATTACCTCATAAATTCTGAATTATTAACTGAATCAATAAAATTCGACATTTGAGCACCTGAATGTTACATATAATACAAAAATATTAATAAATAATATTGTTATCAATAATAACAATAATAATTTGTACACATTTGTGCTTTACTATCAAATTTATTTTGTCCTCAGATTCCTCGATCACACTCTAAATCGACTATTTCAGCTAATTAACGAGGAGAATTGCTATTACATCGTTAAGATCCTGATAGCGCTAGCTGATCATATGTACAAGTACAAACGTAGCGACAAAAAATCCCTAGAAATCCTTGTAAATTTTATACTGAAGCAGCTCTCAAAGGTCCTTCCTTTTTTCGTCGAACCGAACAAAGATGTACTCTTTATAGAGCTTATGTCTACATTAGCGCTGGCTAGTCCATTTCCAGTGACGACCTTTAAAGAGAAGGCCCCTGTTCTAGAGGAATGGATTTTGTTTAGGTTGAGATATAACAAAAACTCCCTAGATCACAAATCTCGCATTATAAGTCTTCTTCCTCTAATAATTGGTCCGGACGATGTGGAGTATGAACCTGTTGCTCGTGCATTAACAGAGATTAGTAATCAGCACTTCCCTTTGAGGTCCAAGGAGTTTTCGAAAAACAGCTTAAAAGAGACGGCTCTAAAATCAGCATACAAAGCCCTTTTGAGCGCTTTAGTTAACTCAAATTCTTTTGTCATTTTGGATTTTATTATAAAATCCACAGCACCGGACCCTGAACATATTTTGGAATGGATGATTAAAGATGAATTGAAAGTGTTTGTTAAAAATCTAACAGAAACCCAACAGAAGAACTGTTTGTCAAAAATTTTTGAAATAGTACGAAAAGATTCATTTGAAATAGCAATTCGACAAGCGGTGTTGGAACGATTTATGTTAATTGCGTTGCAGGGCTCGAATGAAGAAACTTTGGCAAATTTTTACAAAGAGAACATTAAAAACATATTGGAACTAATGGACACTAAATACAATTTTGCTACTTCAGGATATCAAGTCGAACAAGCTCTTATGAGCAGGATAATTGGATATAGTTTGATAGAAAGTATGAGCGGTCAATTACCAAAGGAAAGACTCACTGGACGGGAATGTCCTATTGCTAAAGCTATGCTTATCGATCCCAAATCTGGAAATGAGTTTATTGGGACCTTAACAAAAAAATCATTTTACGTCCGTGATGAGGTTTTTGTAACCGATGATAAAGCAGTCACTGAACTTTTTAGAGTCTACCAATGCGCTGCGTACCGCGTTATATGCTCACTTGTTAGCAATACTCAGATGTCTATAAACTTCTATAATAAACTCATATTCGAGGAGATTCCTGACAAAAACAAATATATCTGGCGAAAACTGATTGACTGCAACGATGATAAAAAGTATATCTTTCCTGGACAGGAATTCGAAAAAGTTCCTCGTGTTAAAGAACGATTTGTATCTATCCGAAAATTAAACCCTTTCCTTAGTACTGGCGGTCAGCAATACATTACCGCTAAGTATCTACAAACCCAAAATATTTTTAATTCAAGTCTTAGCCAGGATGTGTCGAAAATCGATTTAAATTACACTAACGTAAGAAACAATGCTGAAATTCAAGCTATCATCCAAAAACAATCTTTGCAAGTTGTATCCGTCCATTTGGAGCGACATGATTTGAATAAGCATGAAATTATGGCAACATTATGCGGTGTTATAAAGCATATGCACGAGATTAAATTGATCAATATATCTGAGGATTCCAGAGCCCGAAATACAAGTCCCATCGCTACTGATATCGGGAATTCGATGCAAAATCCCGACAACCACAGGAACGTTCGCCTTTTTCTAGCTCAACTGGTCGACAATTGTAGAGAAATATTTCAACATTTTGCCCATATTCTTTTTCGACCTATTTTAGAAGTTCTAGTCGATGAATGTGCTGGGACTGAGCTTAATTTTTTTGTTACGGATATGACGGCTTTATTGCTTTCTTGGAGTAAGTTGTTTGCATAAATCTAACTTTTTTTCATTTTATTGCCGAATTCGAATACAGTAATTATTATAATTAATATTAAATAAATTTCGTCTCCCATTTTGAATGTTAAAAAATCTCTTTATACTCTCTAATTATTTTTCCCTCTCAACCCATGATAGTGTAGCCAGTCATAAATTGTGTTCGATTTCGACGACAGAAAGTCGTTTAACTAAGGAGTTATAATTTTAAAAATTCTTGATAAATTTGAATCATTACAGCATCCGAAGATAAATATAAACCGAAGACACCTCATGAACACCGCCTAGTATCAGGTCTTTTAAAAATTTTAATGAAGAGCGCCTGGAGTGATAAGCAACAAATTTTCAAATTCAACCTTGAGTTGATTCAAACCATGATAAGTTTGTGGAGTAATTGCCTCTCTGTGCCCTACCAATTACTCGCTGACATGATTACTAAAACACAGCGTCCAGATTCGAGAGAAAATGAGTGCGGAATCATTCTTACTACAATCGTGCTCAGCAATGATCTTCTCCCTTGGACAGAATCTACGAAAATGAATTTTATTGGAAGTATTTTCCAAAATCTTAGTAATGACTATACTGCTGTCTACCAATCTTCCGCGCAAGTCATGGGACTGATTATGAAGAAATTGCAAAGTTTAGAAGATTTCAGTACTTTAGAAGACTTCAAGGAAAAACTTGTAACTAAATTGAGAAGTCTCCGGAACAAGAAAGAAAAAGTCTTTATGGACATACTTTTTGGAATTCAAAAGAACTTTCCAGAAATGTTGAATTCCTTCAAAGAAATAATTTCTTCGAGAATACCAATGGCCATTGGCGCTATTAAAAGGATTTATTTAGAAATGTTTTTAATTTGTCTAGAGGGCTACTCTGGAAATGGGATCTACAGCGAAATCATGTCAATAGGAATAAAAGAATTGCTTAAAAATAACGAATATCAACTACTTGCACTTCATATTGTCAACAAGGCCCTTATAAAAATGAATGATAAGGATGTAACGGACATTTTTCCAAATATTGAAGAATGTACCGAATCAAGAAAATCTGAATGCCGAGATGTAGCTTACGAGATTTTTATTTTCATTTGCTTAAACTTTGGCATTCCACTTAACCGCAAAGCTGGCTCCCTTTTGCTCAAAGGACTCATGGATGAAGATACGCAAATTCAAAATCGTATTTTCAAATTTTGGTCCCAAGAAGCTGAACTGCCAGAAAAAACGGCAGATAAAATTGTTTCACTTATAACAGATTACAGTTTGAATTGTGAAGAACAATTTCTTGGATTTTGTACTCAATTAATTTTAGAGCCAGCCGTTCAAAATAGTGACTCAAAACAACCACTTTTTACTTATGAAAACGATAGAGACTCAAAACTGGTAGAATATAATATAAACACGAATTACAGAATAAAAAGTACATACACTTTACCTCCACTTTTTGTTGAATCACAGCAGACTAGCCATAGTTTGTTTTTGGGATGTAAGTCAAATTTAATTCGAGCAACTGCAGGCGAGTATCATTTTGAACCAACTCAAGATCCTGTAAAATTGTCGCAAACAAGATCGAGTTTCACTTTACCAACTCAAAGTTCTCTACCATTTGGCATTCAGCCGCATATCCTTAATAGAAGATCAGAAAAGGTACAGAATCAACCTAGAGAAGATTTAGACGAAGCGATGAAAAAATCTATGGACAAATTCAGAAATAGATTTCTTAAAGATAAAGAAAAGGAAAGCCGCGAGCGTGCTTTAAGAGTAATCGATTATAGGGTAAGACAAAGGGAACAATATTTTACGCAGGCTAAACAGAAAGAAGGAAAAGTAGCTTTGTATCGGCGATATCGATTTGGAGAATATCCGGATTTGTACATCAATAGTTTGGCTTTGCTACAACCCCTCCAGGGACTGCTTAAAAATGATACCATCATAGCTAGACAGGTAAGAAAACTTTTTTCGTTTTAATCGCCCATGTTCAATATTCCGAGTGAAATTAAATCGAAAAGAGTTTGTAAAGCTCCTTTTCAGTTGAAATTCTATATAAAATTCTTAAAATTTTCGTAAAATCATTTCAGTAACCTCTGGCTTCAACTAAGTTTTTCATTTAAGGTGCTTAAATAATTCGATTAGAAAAATTCAGTCGAAAAATTTTGAAGTTTTTTGTGGAAAAACGAATTGAAATCAAAGGTAACTGAGATAGATTTGTTATAATTTCAAAATTTGTATTATTTGTTTTAGGGAAATTTGTTATATTTGTTTTATGGAAAAAATAGCCTAAAACGTTTTTGACCATCCATTATCCATACGTATTTTTAACTCTTGATCTCTGTTCTCAGATTTAAATTTTTAGATTTGATATTTTTCATTTATTACTTGTTTTGCAGATATTTGTTTTGATTTTCAACGGTGTATTATCGGAATTAGGCCCAGAACAGAAAATGTTTTTAATCTCAGTAGCAACTAGAATTTCAGAGACTTTGGAGAATGTGCGAACTTGCGATCCAACCATATTGGCAACCTTTTTCGAAATCGCCTTACAAAATCCCCAACATTTCAATTTCTCTCCCGAAACTGTTGCAATGTTGTCAAAGGCAACAAAATCTCTAATTATCGGAGCGCTTTATCTTGAAAATCGACTAGCTGCCGACTGGGAAACGGAACGGCTTGCCACAAAATCGAGCATTACAATTTCAGTTGAGGACAGTCACTGGTTGCAACTCGCTGAAATTTATAATGTCTTCGCCGATTACGACCTAGTCGCCGCGATATATTCCGATAAACTAGGAACTGATCCCAGGTTGTCTAAAGCGATCGAGCTTAAGGCAAACGGACAATATGAAGAGGCGAGAGACCTTCTTAATGAAATTATTAAACGAGAGTACGTAATAGAGGCAGATTACGCCTATAGTTGCTATTATGATTGCGTTGCAAGGTTGGGAAACTGGGAAGCCCTATCGAATTACGTTGATGAACAAATTGATGATGTGGACGAGCTTTGGGAAGTGGAATTTAACAAATCTGTTCTTTTGCCAAATTTTATGCAATCCGAAATTCAGCTGATTCTTGCAGGAGATAAGCCGTCAGCGATGTTGTTACGCAATTTAGAAAGATGGATGAAGGATTCCTCGAAAGAGGAGCATATTAAAGTTGCATTTTGTGAAGAGCTGATTATGCTCTGTATGGCTACTAAAAATTATTCGCAAGCTCGGATATTTGCTGAAAACTATATGAGGGCTTTTTTTTCTGAATGGTGCGTACTAAGCGCGCTTTACGGCAAAAGGAGGACGGAAAATTTACTGAATGCCCAAAAAGTTTCCGAAATTAGTCTCTATGCCCATCTGATGCAGGAGCAGTTTAACGCGATAACTATCGAGAAATTGAAAAATCAATGGACCAATTGCAGAATTAATTCTTCAGACAATTTGACCTTCTGGGACAGGATGACCGCTTACAGGACTTTTGTAGCGGCGTTAATGATCGACGCTTGTGAAGGCTTGGAAGGTAAATAAATACAAAGTAAATTTGAAATAAAAGATAGAATCAAGAAAAACTTCCATTTTTACTCAAAAATGTTTAGTCCTATAGAACACTGCTTTTTATATAAACTGAAAATAACTAAATATATGTTTAAATAGTTTTCTAAATTAATCACTTATTAATTTTCTTCTGCAGTGGCTCCTGTCACAACCGACTTAAGGAATTCCTTGTTTGAAATGGATATAGAGTTCTATGACGCTGCTATTGTTCAGAGAAATCCAGGACTTGTAGACAAAATTTTGAAACGTCTTTCCCCTCTAAAGGAGTCGCCAAGTCAATTCAATAAAATTCGCTACGAAGTAGCTATAACAAAACGTACATTTTTGCATGGTCAACTTTCAAAAGGTTTGAAATCAATTGATTATATGGAGCAAGCATGGTTAGGAACTACACGTTTTCTGGATGAGCAAAATATGAGCAATTTTTCAGAACTAAAAATCGATGCTCTTAACCTTTTAAACAAAGTGGTTGAAGGGATTTATTTGGCTTCACAAGAAATCGATCTTAGCCCCCAGAGAAAAGAAGTTTTAATGTCTTTGGCTACTACCGGCAGTTCCCAGAGTTTCTATCAAAAACTTTTCGATTATTCCCTCTGGACATTGAACGAATCAACGGATGTGGCCAAGTTGTTAGCTTCAAACTTAGGTTTTAATCAAAAAGAAACGAAGGTTTTAGCTGATGCTTACTACCGCCTAGCTCAGTTTTGCTTTGATTACCAGGATGACGAAAACATTAGGAGGACCGAGACACTCGAAAGAACTCTGATGGATGCGGTGCTTCAAGGGATGAAACATGGTTCGAATGAGGCTAGACAATTGTTTCCATCTGTATTACAACTGCCGTCAATTGAAAATGGACATCTACAAGAATTTTTTAAAACATCCGCAGAAGAAGTACCTGAATGGATGTTCCTAGGATGGATTCCGCAGATTCTGTCTCGCCTCGAGTACGATAGACCTTGTTATGTAGATGGAATCGTTACGCGAATTGCCAAGATGTATCCAAATGCCCTCACTTACCCTTTTAGAGTTTGGTACGAACAAAAAGCAATAACTGCTCGGGGTATATTGGACCGAAATATAATTGCAGAGATTAAGGAGCTTCTTAGAAATCCTGTAGTTGATAAATTTATTGAAAATTTCAAGACCCTCTATGTACCTGAATCATTTTTGATAGCACATTTGGATCCTCTTATTAATAATTTGCACAAAAAACGTATTTTGACTCAGGAAGAATTTACTGCTCAAATCGATAAATTGGTTAAAGTCGTGTTTAGATTGGAAGAAGGAATACAAGGAAGCGACTTTAAACGGATATCAAAATTTGAGAAAGAGATTAAAAATTTAAAGACTCTTAACTTTAACCAAAGGAGCAATAACATTCTTAATAGTCTAAAAAAAATCAAGTTGGCTCTTCAGAACAGCCTCAAGGAAAGAAAACGTGATCAGCAATTGAAGTATGTTTTCTTGGCGAATTTATGTCCATGGCTATCACGATTTCAGTGGTGTGGAGAGGAAGATTTCCTAGAGCTGCCTGGACAATATACTGGCAATAAACGCCCAAATGTTCAGGATCACATTAAAATCGTTAAATTTGGTCAAAAACTTCAAATTTTCAGTTCCCAACGCCACCCACTGAAATTGACCATTTATGGAAGTAATGGAAAAACTTACGATTTCCTTGTAAAATACGGAGATGATTTACAGCAAGACCAGAGAGTACAGCAAATTCTTGGATTCATGTCTGAGAAATTAGCCGAGGATGAAAACTGTAGGCATCACAATTTATCTATTAATACCTATCAAGTTATACCCATAGAACAGCACGGGGGTATGCTTAGTTGGGTTCCGGACACAATTGTTATTGAAGATTTCTTCAAAAATTGCTTACAGCAGCGAATGGGAACGCCTATTTCAGCTATTGTAAGAGTCCATGAAAATTACGTGGCGTTTCTTAGAAAAGCAAGTGATACAACTGATAATTTCAACCTTTATGGAAAAGCGGCACAAACTTATTCAGTTGATCAGGTGAGGTTTATTTTTGTTACACATTAGTTTATACGAAAGAAATTTTATTTATTAAGTTTTCGGAATAGTCTGTCTTTGCGTTCATAATTAAAATTAAGCTATGACAAGTATACTCATCAAACGCAAAGTAATGTAAAGGTAAAATTGAAATAAAAAACCAATGATTTTATTATTTCGAAATTCGAAAAGTGATAATTTTTGTTATGAAGAGTATACTTGTCAAACACCATTAACAATTAATTTCTTGAAATGGTCTTTTTCTTCAAGCTCGTTGCAAACTTCCGCAACATGGAAGTTGCTCTGCCTCCAGAAACTTTGAGACAAGCCCTCCTGGACATGTCAGTGTCGCCAGAAAGTTTCTTCGTCCTCCGAAATAATTTCGCGACAAGTTTAGCCGCAATGAGCATCGCCCACTGGATTTTAGGGATCGGTGATCGCCACTTGCAGAACATCTTGCTCAGTGTCAAGGACGGCAGCTTGACCGGCATTGATTTTGGCTTCGTGTTCGGCGCCGGCGTTCGAGACACGGCCGTCCCAGAATTGCTCCCTTTTAGACTAACCCCACAGTTTGTTAACGTGATGAGACCCCTGGGCACGTCAGGGGTTCTATTCAAGTGTATAACTCATGCTCTTAGGGTCTTCCGAAGATCTGAAAAAATTCTGATGGCCTGCATGGAGGTCTTCGTAAGAGACCCCAGCGTTAATTGGCTGAACTTGGAGAAGAATATGCTAGATGATGAAAGTGAGGTTTCAAGCAATTGGGAGCCAAAGGATCGTATTGATGTCGCCAGATGCAAACTGAAAGGATATAATCCGATGCATGTGCTGGAAAGAGAACTAAGGGCTGGCTACATTGCCGGGTAATTTGTAATACATTTATTATTTTGTACAGAAGATAAGCTAATAGAATAATTTTGTTCCAGATCACCAGATTATCTTGATGCGTACATAAAAGTTTTACATGGAAGGCCGCAGTTCAATATAAGAACTCAATTGGCAGAAAAAGATTTGACGGTGGAAGAACAGGTCAAGTGTTTGGTTGATATGGCAACGGATCCAGGAATTTTGGGTATAACATTCCAAGGGATTATGCCTTGGATATGAAAAAATAAATATTAGTTTTTTGTATAAAAATACTTTAATAAAAGACTTTAATAGAAAGTTCTATTATTTTTCTAGTATCTAGCAAACACCGGTGGGAGAGTAGCAAAAGTTAAGTAGCCTGTATGTCCAGCCATAGTCTGTGGGGCTGATGCTGTTAGATATTTCTTTGTTTCCTTTATTTTTGCATCTTTTTTCTCGTTGGCATCGGTTCCATTGTTGTCGTCAATTTTCTATAAAAAAATACATGCTTAAAACAAAAATTGAAGAAAGATAAATTTAAAATTCACTCATTTCTCTTTTAGCACCTCATACCATGTTTTACTTAGAAATCTTAAATATCCCTTTAAACGGAATTATATTTGGTTTGAAATTAATGAATGTTCATTTTTTAAAAAAGATCATCATTACAAGATCATTTTTCATATAACATATTGTGAGATTCCTACCGCTGGCTATTTTAAATATTTGCTAACTTAAATTTTTATCATCTACCCGAAATTCACAACCTGAATAAATAACACTCAAGAATATTGTCTTACAAAAACTGAATGAAAAAAAAATTAAACTTCGACTCTAATTATATAAAATTATAAGTATTTGTATGTCCGATATCTGTAGTAGGGTATGAGACAGACTAAATTGTCTTGATTATGTCGAGGAAAAAGGATTAAATTGCTTTATAACAATAAATCAATTCGGATATAGCGTTATATTGACTAAATCGGAGATGCCAGCAATTCGGCTAAAAACAAATAATTCGTGATCATTTAGTGTCGAAAGATAATCGATGGATCGACATTTGACCCCGTGAACATATCTCTATACATAAAATCATTCATACTTATTTTGAATTTCCATACACTACTTTTCACCATTAAAAAGGTTTATATTTCTCTTAATTTTCAAATTTTCCATCTTGTTTTTATTTTAAATACTAGCTGACCCGGCAAACTTCGTACCGCCTAACAATCAATTAGGATAATTAGGATATTAAGATAATATGTATGTATATGTATATAAAGAAAATGGAAATTCAATAAAAGTACAAAAATCACATATTTCAATGGCGTGTCGGTTTAATTTTTGGTTAAAAAGCTATATAATCTTGAAATCCTCGTGTATCAACACTAATCGATTATCGCTAAAAAACAATGGCTGATCAAAGTTATTGTTTGCAAAATGCAACTATGTATTATCGCTTTAACTAAATCTTACCTCAAAATCCCCTATTTTTCTTGAAAATCAATCTTTCCACCTGCTCTAAAATTGCGTTTCTTTTAAACTGAACTTCCGTATAAAATTTCAGGCGTAAAATGATCTCAGTAAACTTTGACTAAAATTTTTGCATTCAAAGTGTTATAATCTAATCGAAGTAGCTATTGTGCTATTTTCCGATCTATTATTTTTTGTGCTTTTCCTTTTGGTTTTTCCCAATTTTCTTTTCTTTTAAGACACCCCTTTATTGAGACGAACAAACAAAAAAAGAATCATCCAAATCGGTCGAGCCGTTCTCGAGATATCATCAAAAAAGCGGTTCCATACAAAATGTATGAGAAAATGAATTTTCTTCATAAATTCTTTTTCCTTGAATTTTTCCGATATTTTAATAGTTATTCTGCTATTCGGGGCGGAGACGAATCCAACAAATCAAAGATCATAAAAATCGGTCCAGCCGTTCTTGAGTTATAAATGGTCTAACTAACCTGACTTTGCTTTATATATGTATGTATATAGATTATAGAAATTATTTGGATGTTGAAGGGGAACAATTTACTTAACGAAGTGGCAAGATATACCGAAGAAGTAAGCGCTTTCGAACATCTTAGGATTTTTCAAAGAAACGGACTAGTCCATGGTCAGAGTAAGTTAACTCATGTTGAGAACTTCGCGGATCTTTAGTCATTTTAATTCAAAATTTCCTTATGCTTATACATATTTTTCCTATTTCAGGAGACCGTATTCAACAGTTGGAACGCCTTTTATCGGAAATAACCTCATTACATACTCGATCGCTGTGTTGAAATGTTTTTCATTATGAAACACTATGGGGTGAGTTCTCAAAACAAATTCCTATTTTAGATGTATCACAAAAAAAAACAACAAAGAACTAATATTGTATTTGGTTATTTCACTGCTTTCCCTTCTACTTCTCCAAGTAAAGTTCATTGTACGGGAAAGTTTTGTACACGTGTATACTTTTAGCCATCCTTTTCTGTGATTTTAGGAACGAAGTTAACAGAAAGTTCTATACATTATCTATAATTAAAAATATTGTTAGAATATCATTCCTCGAAATATGGCCAGATATATTGTACCAAAATCAATTACACTGCCTCCTGCACCAGTAATTGGAAGAATTAGAACTTGTTCTTTTGCAGTGTGATTTTAGGGAATTCAAGTGTGATTTTAGGGAATTTAAAGTACACTTGGATCACTTTCGAAATCTTTACATATTTATTGGATTTTTTTTTTAGGTAAATGCATTTTCGTAAATTTTGTATAAATATTTACACAGCGTTATGAACGGTTCCAGCACTAATTCCTTTGAAGTCTAAATATGTGAATTTCATTTGAATATTGACAGGACTTGATGGATTTTGGTCCAAAACTAGACTTTTAATACGCAAAGAATTAAGAGGTATGAGATTCAGTTTATGTACGTGATCCTTTCGGATGCCTTTAAAATGCAAGTTCCATCGCCGTAGGCACATTTTTGCAAGTCAGAAGCTGAAAGGGATTGGTTTTTATTTAATAATTATTAATTTTATTTAATTATAATAATATTGCATTAATGTTCATATTATGTAGAATATATTTAATAGGTACGAGTTCGGAATATTTTAGTATAAAAACTTAATATCACATAAAAGATCAGAATAATTTAACAACAGTTGTAGTTCTACAAAACAATAATAAATAATTTGATAATAGATAGAATTTAAGTAGAAAAAGCAGTTATTAAATTAGCTATCTTTAAATTGTAAACTACAGCAGTTTAACCAGCCGCTATACCTTACGCAAAACAACTGCAAAAAACAAATGTATAATTAGGTTTTGTAATGTAAAAGCATACATTTTTTTGACACGCTTCGTTAAATTAAAATCAGGGAGATGAGCATGCTTGCTTAAAATTATTCTCATGTGATTGGATAATTAAAGTTTCATCTTTGAGTAGGAACATTTTTTAAATAAAACAGACGCAGCCCCATCGAGCAATTTTGAAAAGTCAAATGATTCAATTCTAAACAGTCGTTTGCGCAGAGAGCCTGCAGTGCAGACATTCGGGCGCAAGGAGAGTTTTTAGTTTAAAAAAGTGTCTGAAGTGCGTTGGTTGTGCAATTTAAAATAGTTGAATAATTCTAAAAACCAAGTGACTATAGGCATTTTTTGTGTTTTAATTTCAAGCAAGCAATTGTAAAAAATTAGCTCAGGTAAGCGATGGAAGATTTAATTTACAATTTATTCAGGATATAGGTAGCATTTCTGAATTTAAGTAAATCCAATTCTAAAGGATGCGTTCTCCTTCACTTTTTGATGCTATTGTCTTAGGTACAAAAACAAAAATCCATTCTAAGCATTTTTGGTTATAATACAATTTTTTTTTTTTTTGCACGTTTTAGTCGTGAGTTTGAGTAATTATTGAATATGTTTGTTAAAAAGGAAATAGATACATACATTTAGCGTTAATTTACAAGGAACAAATCAAAAACTTATTGAAAAAATATAAATAATATTGGTTTTTTTTTGTAAAGTCATCCTCCTTGAACATTTTTACGACGAATCACAATTAGTTACATCAGTTTAGGAGCTCAGTTATTAAGACTAGAAAGGTTTATGTCATTTTTTTTGTTTTTTTACGTCAGTTTAATTTTTGTTAAAAGTTTTTATATCCTGTTTAAATCACTCCAAATAAATTTATTCACTTCAGATAACGCCTTGGAAGTTTTATTCGATAAATCCTTTGGAACAATAGGCTTCCTGAATCGAACCATAAAAGAGCGGAAGCATTTTAAAGACAGCAATGTGAAAATATTCGACCTTTGGATTAAAATTATACAAGATTATGGTACATCTTTAAATTTTGACCTTTATGTCGAAAGCATCTTAGAGGTTGTTTGTATATCTGAAAGTCGGAATTAAAATAAAAATATATTCCTTTTAGTGCTGCATGAAATTTATCATTTCCAGCCTTGTATCAGCTAAAGAAAAGGAAAAGTCAACTATAGTGCTTCAAGAAATGTTTCAGAACAAACTGGCTACCACCTACGACACATCAGCGATCGTTTCAAACTTACTGGAAGTCTTCAACATTAAAAACCACCCTGAGATGTTCCTGCAGCAAGTTCTAAAACTGTTGGGAATTATATCGAGGGACACTCCTGAAAATGTTGTGGGACCGAATGCAATTCTAATTCGTGATGCCTATATAAAGACGATCGAAGATATCCTGGTTAGCCACGAAACTGTACGTATTTTTATAACTTTGAAAAATGTAGGTCTTAATCAATTTAGTTCAGCTAAAAATGCGATCAATAACTGGAGCCATGGAGGGCCTTGATTTGTTCCTTATAAATTTTGCACCTTCTCCCGAAGATGAGTCCGATATTTGCCAACGAATTTACGCTTGCATAAAAAAGTCATCTATAATTCCTCCTAACACAACCCAAAAAGCCATGTTCAGAGCAGCTTTGGATGTGTTTACCCACCACCCGACGCTTTTCAGGGAGCAAATTTTTAAAGATTTTCAATTTTGGAGCGAGTGCCTATCTACTTGGACCACATCATCGATCTATGAAGAGCGCAAAAAAGGAATATATGGAACTCATTCTTTTCATAAGATTATTGCTGAAGAAATATTCAGAAGGAAAGATAGCGGTGATAACCGTGTGCTAGATATACTTAAGTCCTTAATTGAGGGTTTTCGAAAAGTACTTGAGTCATCCGAGTCACGCCCCCATGAAATGCGTACTGCAATTCGGGGATTCGGGTTGGTATCTGGATCGTGTAAAGTTTTATTTTCTGATGATCTGAAGGACATTCTTTCGCTGGTAATTCAGCGGACCGAACTAATTTCGATTGCTGAAGACAATGAGCTGCGAGATATCTTGGAGCATTTTCCCGATTACATCCAAGCTCTAACTCAAATGATGCTGCAAATTGGGGACAAACATGTTGTTCAAATATTATCACTCAACGTCCAGAATATTATGGTGAGACTCATTAAGGACTTTCATTATTTGTCGAGGACTCACACCACATTGGTCGTTACTTCCGTATGCAGTGCTTTTCATAACTTGTCTATCATCGATGGCAATTTGCTCGAGGAGATCATGGAAAAGGTAAGTGAGCTGTGAAAGCAAACTTTCATTTTGACCATATTTAGTAGGTTTACTTAAATATGTACTACGGATCTAATTACATGACAACCGCATAAAGCTCCACACCATAAGGAATTGGTTATTTTTTTACAGCTTAATTTGGAAGCTCCAAAGAATTAAACATTTATAACTTTGTTGATTTTGAATAGTGGAAACCGTTTTATTTTCACAACTTTCTTAAAATTAATTGTGAAAGAAGTTTGTAAAAAATTCGAAGAATGAAAATTTTTCGTGATCCTGAAAGTGCGAAGAAACAATGATTTAGGGGTCAAACTAAATATGTATTTAAAAATCATTCAAATTGCAAAGTTAGGGTCTGTGCAAACTGAGCTATTCAAAAGTAAATTTGTATGGGAGATTGCTTTTCAGCTTACTAATTGATTTTCGAAGGTTTGGGTCTTAGGAAAAAACAGCACTGAAATTCGCTTTTCGTTGACAATTACTTACTTTTCATTTGAATTTCAAATATAGCATTTATGAAATTAAATGGAAACGAACAATGAGCTATAAAAGGCTGCTTTTTTTTTCAATTTTAAATATAACCGAAAAATGTTCGAAAAGGAAAAGTATTAGAAAAGTTGAATTGGCACACGCCCTTAATAGTAGCAAAAAGTACATACACTTTACCTCCAATTTTTTTTGAATCGCAGCAGGCTTTTGTTTTTGGGATGTCAGTCAAATAATTTAATTCGTGCAACTGCAGGCGAGTATCATTTTGAACCAACTCAAGATCCTGTAAATTTGTGAATTATCGCATTCAAGATCGAGTTTCACTTTACCAACTCAAAGTTCTCCAACATTTGGCATTCAACCGCATATCCTTAATAGAAGATCAGAAAAGGTACAGAATCAACCTAGAGAAGATTTAGACGAAGCGATGAAAAAATCTATGGACAAATTCAGAAATAGATTTCTTGAAGATAAAGAAAAGGAAAGCCGCGAGCGTGCTTTAAGAGTAATCGATTATAGGGTAAGACAAAGGGAACAATATTTTACGCAGGCTAAACAGAAAGAAGGAAAAGTAGCTTTGTATCGGCGATATCGATTTGGAGAATATCCGGATTTGTACATCAATAGTTTGGCTTTGCTACAACCCCTCCAGGGACTGCTTAAAAATGATACCATCATAGCTAGACAGGTAAGAAAACTTTTTTCGTTTTAATCGCCCATGTTCAATATTCCGAGTGAAATTAAATCGAAAAGAGTTTGTAAAGCTCCTTTTCAGTTGAAATTCCATATAAAATTCTTAAAATTTTCGTAAAATCATTTCAGTAACCTCTGACTTCAACTAAGTTTTTCATTTAAGGTGCTTAAATAATTCGATTAGAAAAATCCAGTCGAAAAATTTTGAAGTTTTTTTGTGGAAAAACGAATTGATATCAAAGGTACCTAACTGAGATAGATTTGTTATAATTTCAAAATTTGTATTAAGGAAATTCAACTGAAAAGGAGATTTACAAGCTCTTTTCGATTTCATTGCACACGGAATGCAGAACATGGGCGAATAGTTTGTTATATTTGTTTTATGGAAAAAATAGCTTAAAACGTTTTTGACCATCCATACGTATTTTTAATTCTTGATCTCTGTTCTCAGATTTAAATTTTTAGATTTGATATTTTTCATTTATTACTTGTTTTGCAGATATTTGCTTTGATTTTCAACGGTGTATTATCGGAATTAGGCCCAGAACAGAAAATGTTTTTAATCTCAGTAGCAACTAGAATTTCAGAGACTTTGGAGAATGTGCGAACTTGCGATCCAACTATATTGGCAACCTTTTTCGAAATCGCCCTACAAAATCCTCAAAATTTCAATTTCTCTGCCGAAACTGTTGCAATGTTGTCAAAGGCAACAAAATCGCTAATTATCGGAGCGCTTTATCTTGAAAATCGACTAGCTGCTTACTGGGAAACGGAACGGCTTCTTACAATAATTTCAGTCGAGGACAGTCACTGGTCGCAACTCGCTGAAATTTATAATGTCTTCGTAAAAGAGGCTGATTACGCCTATTATGATTGCATTGCAAGGTTGGCAACTTGGGGAGCGAATTACGTTGATGAACAAATTCATGATGTGGAGGAGTTGGAAGTGGAATATGACAAATCTGTCCTTTTGCCAAATTTTATGCAATCCGAAATTCAACTGATTCTTGCAGGAGATAAGCCGTCAGCGATGTTGTTACGCAATTTAGAAAGATGGATGCAGGATTCCTCGAAAGGGGAGCATATTAAAGTTGCATTTTGTGAAGAGCTGATTATGCTCTGTATGGCTACTAAAAATTATTCGCAAGCTCGGATATTTGCTGAAAACTATATGAGGGCTTTTTTTTCTGAATGGTGCGTACTAAGCGCGCTTTACGGCAAAAGGAGGACGGAAAATTTACTGAATGCCCAAAAAGTTTCCGAAATTAGTCTCTATGCCCATCTGATGCAGGAGCAGTTTAACGCGATAACTATCGAGAAATTGAAAAATCAATGGACCAATTGCAGAATTAATTCTTCAGACAATTTGACCTTCTGGGACAGGATGACCGCTTACAGGACTTTTGTAGCGGCGTTAATGATCGACGCTTGTGAAGGCTTGGAAGGTAAATAAATACAAAGTAAATTTGAAATAAAAGATAGAATCAAGAAAAACTTCCATTTTTACTCAAAAATGTTTACAGTGCTATAGAACACTGCTTTTTATATAAATTGAAAATAACTAAATATGTGTTTAAATAGTTTTCTAAATTAATCACTTATTAATTTTCTTCTGCAGTGGCTCCTGTCACAACCGACTTAAGGAATTCCTTTTTTGAAATGGACGCTGCTATTGTTCAGAGAAATCCAGGACTTGTAGACAAAATTTTGAAACGTTATTCCCCTCTAAAGGAGTCGCCAAGTCAATTCAATAATATTCGCTACGAAGTAGCTATAACAAAACGTACATTTTTGCATGGTCAACTTTCAAAAGGTTTGAAATCAATTGATTATATGGAGCAAGCATGGTTAGGAACTACACGTTTTCTGGATGAGCAAAATATGAGCAATTTTTCAGAACTAAAAATCGATGCTCTTAACCTTTTAAACAAAGTGGTTGAAGGGATTTATTTGGCTTCACAAGAAATCGATCTTAGCCCCCAGAGAAAAGAAGTTTTAATGTCTTTGGCTACTACCGGCAGTTCCCAGAGTTTCTATCAAAAACTTTTCGATTATTCCCTCTGGACATTGAACGAATCAACGGATGTGGCCAAGTTGTTAGCTTCAAACTTAGGTTTTAATCAAAAAGAAACGAAGGTTTTAGCTGATGCTTACTACCGCCTAGCTCAGTTTTGCTTTGATTACCAGGATGACGAAAACATTAGGAGGACCGAGACACTCGAAAGAACTTTGATGGATGCGGTGCTTCAAGGGATGAAACATGGTTCGAATGAGGCTAGACAATTGTTTCCATCTGTATTACAACTGCCGTCAATTGAAAATGGACATCTACAAGAATTTTTTAAAACATCCGCAGAAGAAGTACCTGAATGGATGTTCCTAGGATGGATTCCGCAGATTCTGTCTCGCCTCGAGTACGATAGACCTTGTTATGTAGATGGAATCGTTACGCGAATTGCCAAGATGTATCCAAATGCCCTCACTTACCCTTTTAGAGTTTGGTACGAACAAAAAGCAATAACTGCTCGGGGTATATTGGACCGAAATATAATTGCAGAGATTAAGGAGCTTCTTAGAAATCCTGTAGTTGATAAATTTATTGAAAATTTCAAGACCCTCTATGTACCTGAATCATTTTTGATAGCACATTTGGATCCTCTTATTAATAATTTGCACAAAAAACGTATTTTGACTCAGGAAGAATTTACTGCTCAAATCGATAAATTGGTTAAAGTCGTGTTTAGATTGGAAGAAGGAATACAAGGATGCGACTTTAAACGGATATCAAAATTTGAGAAAGAGATTAAAAATTTAAAGACTCTTAACTTTAACCAAAGGAGCAATAACATTCTTATTAGTCTAAAAAAAATCAAGCGGGCTCTTCAGAACAGCCTCAAGGAAAGAAAACGAGATCAGCAATTGAAGTATGTTTTCTTGGCGAAATTATGTCCATGGCTATCACGATATCAGTGGCGTGGAGAGGAAGATTTCATAGAGCTGCCTGGACAATATACTGGCAATAAACGCCCAAATGTTCAGGATCACATTAAAATCGTTAAATTTGGTCATAAACTTAAAATTTTCGATTCCCAACGCTACCCACTGCAATTGACCATTTATGGAAGTAATGGAAAAACTTACGATTTCCTTGTAAAATACGGAGATGATTTACAGCAAGACCAAAGAGTACAGCAAATTCTTGGATTCATGTCTGAGAAATTAGCCGAGGATGAAAACTGTAGGCATCACAATTTATCTATTAATACCTATCAAGTTATACCCATAGAACAGCACGGGGGTATGCTTAGTTGGGTTCCGGACACAATTGTTATTGAAGATTTCTTCAAAAATTGCTTAGAGCAGCGAATGGGAACGCCTATTTCAGCTTTTGTAAGAGTCTATGAAAATTACGTGGCGTTTCTTAGAAATGCAAGTGATAAAACTGATAATTTCAACCTTTATGGAAAAGCGGCACAAACTTATTCAATTGATCAGGTGAGGTTTATTTTTGTTACATATTAGTTTATACGAAAGAAATTTTATTTATTAAGTTTTCGGAATAGTCTGTCTTTGCGTTCATAATTAAAATTAAGCGATGACAAGTATACTCATCAAACGCAAAGTAATGTAAAGGTAAAAGTGAAATAAAAAACCAATGATTTTATTATTTCGAAATTCGAAAAGTGATAATTTTTGTTATAAAGAGTATACTTGTCAAACACCATCAACAATTAATTTCTTGAAATGGTCTTTTTCATCAAGCTCGCTGCAAACTTCCGCAACATGGAAGTTGCTCTGCCTCCAGAAACTTTGAGACAAGCCCTCATGGACATGTCAGTGTCTCCAGAAAGTTTCTTCGTCCTCCGAAATAATTTCGCGACAAGTTTAGCCGCAATGAGCATCGCCCACTGGATTTTAGGGATCGGTGATCGCCACTTGCAGAACATCTTGCTCAGTGTCAAGGACGGCAGCTTGACCGGCATTGATTTTGGCTTCGTGTTCGGCGCCGGCGTTCGAGACACGGCCGTCCCAGAATTGCTCCCTTTTAGACTAACCCCACAGTTTGTTAACGTGATGAGACCCCTGGGCACGTCAGGGGTTCTATTCAACTGTATAACTCATGCTCTTAGGGTCTTCCGAAGATCTGAAAAAATTCTGATGGCCTGCATGGAGGTCTTCGTAAGAGACCCCAGCGTTAATTGGCTGAACTTGGAGAAGAATATGCTAGATGATGAAAGTGAGGTTTCAAGCAATTGGGGGCCAAAGGATCGTATTGATGTCGCCAGATGCAAACTGAAAGGATATAATCCGATGCATGTGCTGGAAAGAGAACTAAGGGTTGGCTACATTGCCGGGTAATTTGTAATATATTTATTATTTTGTACAGAAGATAAGCTAATAGAATAATTTTGTTCCAGATCACCAGATTACCTTGATGCGTACATAAAAATTTTACATGGAAGGCCGCAGTTCAATATAAGAACTCAATTGCCAGAAAAAGATTTGACGGTGGAAGAACAGGTCCAGTGTTTGGTTGATATGGCAACGGATCCAGGAATACTGGGTATAACATTCCAAGGGATTATGCCTTGGATATGAAAAAATAAATATTAGTTTTTTGTATAAAAATACTTTAATAAAAGACTTTAATAGAAAGTTCTATTATTTTTCTAGTATCTAGCAAACACCGGTGGGAGAGTAGCAAAAGTTAAGTAGCCTGTATGTCCAGCCATAGTCTGTGGGGCTGATGCTGTTAGATATTTCTTTGTTTCCTTTATTTTTGCATCTTTTTTCTCGTTGGCATCGGTTCCATTGTTGTCGTCAATTTTCTATAAAAAAATACATGCTCAAAACACAAAAATTGAAGAAACTTAAATTTAAAATTCACTCATTTCTCTTTTAGCATCTCATACCATGTTTTACTTAGAAACTTTAAATATCCCTTTAAACGCAATTATATTTGGTTTGAAATTAATGAATGTTCATTATTTCTCTACTGTAACATCACTTTTCTAACGGACATATGTAGATTTTCGTTTTAAATTTAGGGTTCTATTACGAATATCGTAATTTCTGCAACTAAGATTCGATCGAACGAATCGAAAAGAGCTTAAAAAAGCCCGTTTTCGGTAAAAATTAGTTTCAGAATTCTGATAAATTTATCTCAGTAACCTTTGATTTCAATTAATTTGTTCTTTCAAGGTGTTATAATGATTCGATCGACTTAATTTAACCACTTTGAACAAAAAATTAATTGAAGCCAAAGGTTACTGAAATGAATTTATGAGAATTTTGAAACTTTATTAAGGAATTTTTACCGAAAAAGGGCTTTTTTAAGCTCTTTTCGATTCGCTCGATCGAATCTTAGTCGCAGAAATTACGATATTCGTAATAGGGCCCTTAGACGTTACACTCCCCCACGTTTTGAAGATATTTTTCACTTCAATTATCGACATTTTCCCACGGTAGTCTGAAGATCATAAAATTTTATTGCTTAATTCTCATTCGTAAGATTATCTCATGCATTTTCTGTAGAAATTTACTAGCTTCAGTCAGTGGATATCGTGCGGAATCAAAAAGCAAAAAGATTATTATTATTCTGAATGTATATTCCAATGTTAAGTTAAATGCAATTGATGTATTAAAGTTGGATTAATCGTAATAATTGATAACTAACTACCTAGCCAGTGCCTTGAGGTTGAAAGTCGAAAAGCAACTTATTTCAACTAGCAAAAGTGATTTGAATCAACGTCGTTTCAACTAAACTTGTATTTTATTTTTATTTTAGTTGTTAGTCATGGCCGTTATCAAGATTACGATTGTTTATCTTAATTGTAATTTTTAATTTGCATTATTATTAAGAATATTTAATGTAAAATTGAAAATTATTGCATTCTCGGATAGGTTCGTTTTACTTGGTTAATGTAAAGTAAGTTAATGAAATCTTAAAAAGCGCCATTTCACTAACAGAACATACGTCCTAAGCCATCCCTCTAAAAATCAAAAACTTCTTATTATAAATAAGAGAAAATCTGAAAATGTTTTTTTTTGTATTTATAAATAACGCTTACGCATATTTCAATTTATTCCTGATAACCGGAGATTTATTCAGGCAGTTTTAAATATTTTTCGGGATTTTTAATGACTCTCGTCTATTTAAATTACCACAATTAGCCACTTTGCTTCCTAGTGGAGGCCCATTCACCAGTAAACTCACAGTTCATCTTTTATTATCACATCAAGCGGGGTATATTTTTCGTCATAATTCATAATTATCACGGATGTGATCACAGACTTTGCTCCTTTTTTGTTTCCACAGCTTCCGCATAGCATTACCGGGGAAGAGCTTGCATTCATTTTTGGAGCACCTCTGGCTCCAGCTGGACCATTTCACAATAGATACAGTCTGCAGGAGAAGCTCCTGTCGGAGGCTGTGATGCTCTATTGGACGAATTTCGCAAAAACTGGGTATGAACGATGGGTTTACTCACCAAATATTTACTTTGTTTACAATTATACGATCTTCCTCGAATCAAGGAACCCTAAAGCGCCATGGAGAGACCACTTCATTAATCTGCATGCCCTCGTGTGGGACAGGTACGACATCGATTGGCCAGAATTTAGTGCCCGAAACCAATGCTTTATTAATATTGGTAAGTTGAATGCTTCATTTCAATTGATTTTCCAACCGAAAGGAGTTTGTCTTTTCAGTCAATATGCAATATTACAATGTGATTCGAATTTAGGGCGAAATTTAATTATATTTGTTCTCTTTGATTACTCAAATTTCATTATGTGTTTTGAGGAAACCTTTGAATTTAGTTGGGCTTAGGATGCAATAAACCCATAGGCTACTACAAAAGAATTTGATAGCTTTTATCAAGAGATTGAGGACTTTAAGACATCTTATCCTTTTATTTGGCATTGCACTTATAGAAATACATACATACTTACTTTACATTTGAAAATTAATATACATATTTATTAAACTGATCTGATAGTACAATTTTTGTTAGGCTTTTGTACTATTGTGCAAAATATTTTAATTCATGTTTCGTTTAAGATAAACTCATTAAAATTCAGAGTCGTGATTTTTGATTAATTTTTGAATCCAAAACAACAACAAAACACTGGTTTACAAAATTAAAATTTTTTGTACTTTTGTATAAAAAAACGATGTACCTATTTGTTTTGATTAGATTAATGATAGCTTATCAATTAAGTGGAATTCTTTTGTTTCTTTTACGTCACTAAGAAAAAGAGGATCAAAATTGAAACAAATCGTACTCTCAGCACATTTGAAAATTGAAATAAAATGCAATGTGAAAAGTGCTCAAAACATATAAGAAATAGTAGGCTAAAACCTTATCTAGTTAGTTCAGTTCAGTTCATTTTTGCGACTTGATTTTGAGTAGGCCATTCTATACTTCGACATCGTCAGAGCAGTCCTATTAATATTGTGAAATTATTTTTGCAAAGCAGAAAACATCTGAATAGCAGTATAGAAATTGGTTTAATTTAATAAATAAAAAAAATGGGGAAAAAAGAAGGGGAAGGGGCCTGGAGCTGGAGGTGATGAAAATCAAAAACAAAATCCTTCCCAAGGGCAAGCAGCAGGCACTTCGCAACCTCAACAAAAAAAGAAACAAAAGAAGGAGCAAGCATCTGGGGATTCTGGATCAGCTCCAAGCATACCTCAGCCTCAGCCTCAGCCGACAAAAAAACACACTGCAGGGCAAGGTGGTCGGCATGAGCCGCAACAAAATTTCAGCAACCCCAACAAGGTCCACCAGATGGCCCTCCATTGCAGGGTCCTCCAGGTTTTGCCCAGCAAGGCCCCCGAGGTGGTCCACAACAGCAACAACATCAGGGCCGAGGAGGACCTCCAGGTGGTCCTCCGCAACAACAAGGCGCCTGGGGTGGACCACAGCGACAATATCAAAGCCGAGAAGGACCTCCAGGTGGTGTTTCACAGCAACCACAAGGCACCCAACGAGGTGACCCACACCCACATCAACAAAGCCGGAGTGGTACACCACAAAAACAGCAGCAACCGAGAGACTTAGAAGTGCGAAAGGAACTACGGGTGCTTCCGAGAGCGATGGCGAAAATGAAAATTGAATTTAAACCCTCCAATATTCCTGTTCAAGCAGGGAGTCGGGGCAAGAAAATTACTATTGAATCTAATTACATATTTGGATCTCAATATTAATAATTTTCCTAATGAGGCTTGGCAGTATGACGTTGTAATACTTAGAACCTGATAAACCAAAAAAGTTCCTTAGATTGGCTTTCAACGAATTCAGCAAGTTGCAAGAAAAAAGGAATATTTTTCTTGAATTTGATGGAAACAAAATTGCTTTTTCCAATAAAAGGCTGGATTCTGACCTCTTAAGGGGTGCACACGAGATACAAATTATCGAGCTAGATACTCAAAAGCCAAGAAAATACAAAGTGACTATAAAGGAAGCTGATTGCCCACTTGCAGAACTCAGCAGCTTGAGAAATTACAAAAACATCGGATCCTTGATAAACCTATGCGCGCTGTACAATGTTTAGAGGTTGTACTGCGTTCAGCACTAGCTGATGCTAATTTCGCTGCTCGAGCTGGTCGAAACTTTTATGTCAAACCAAAGACATATGTAAATCTCGATGATGGCTACGAGTTGTGGCTTGGACTGTTTCAAGCCTGTGTACTGGGAGACAAGCCGTTATTGAACATAGATGTTTGCCATAAGGCATTCCCAAGCGAAGTAACTTTAATCGATTTCATCCGAAAGATTTGTGATCCACGTCGGGGGCTAGATAGAAGAGCACAAGAGAATGTTCTATCGTGTCGTATCAAGAAACTGGGAATCCTACTGCAAAACGCTTCAAATGTTTTGGTTTAGGCCAAGTACCTGCCAGACAGATGTTTGAAAAAGATGACAGGCAGGTTTCCGTACGAGATTACTTTCTCAGGGACAAAAATATAACACTTCAATATGGTGATTTACCTTGCGTTATGGTATCGCAAGGTAGAGTTGCCCTCCCGATGGAATTTTGCAAAATCCCTGGAGGGCAAGCTATTAATAAAAAGGCCGGCGAGAGGCAAGTTCGTGCTATGATTAGGTCAGCCGCGACTACCACAGATGTAAGAAAAACCAAAATAATGGACCTTTTCCGGATGTTCCAACACGATATGCATCCGATTATAAGGAGTTTTAAAATCACGATTGGTAAGGATTTTTTGAAGTTACAAGCACGAATACTAGATGCGCCCAATTTGGAGTATGCTGGAAACCAAACTATTTTTCCGACAAAGGGATCTTGGCAAGTTAGAAATCACCAATTCATTCAACCTTCAAATCTTATCAATTGGGCAATACTTATTAGTGACCGAAGGGCCAGTGGACATGATGTGCGAAGGTTTAAAGACTTGATAATTCAAGAAGGAAGTCGTTTAAAAATGAATATTTCACCAATGCGAGGCAGTTACTCTCAAGTCAAACAAGCACCTGAAATAAGATTCGGTGTA
The DNA here is from genome assembly GCA_933228815.1 of Machimus atricapillus. Classification (NCBI taxonomy): domain Eukaryota; kingdom Metazoa; phylum Arthropoda; class Insecta; order Diptera; family Asilidae; genus Machimus; species Machimus atricapillus. The sequence continues at coordinate 15,811,853 of OW121785.1, forward strand.
CTCACTCAGTATATCAAAGGAGAGACAATAAAGTTGCATTGTGAGCGCAGTGCCACTTTATAGTCTCTGCTTTGATGCACTGAAAGAGTACACCCCATCTTATTTCAGCTGTTTGTTTAACTTGAGCGTAAAGGTCTCGCATTGGTGATATTACTACCACCTCTAAATCCTTCCCAGTTCTTTTGAACTTTATTTAAGTGGTCCTCAATACCACAACTAAAGCCTTCCCACTGTGATTCACAGTGCCACTTTATAGTCTCTCCTTTGATGCACTGAGTGAGTACACCGCCTGTGATCAAAGCACGGTCCACAGCATTTTGCTTAAAATCAATGCGAAATTAAACGGTACGAACCATAAAATCTCTAAAGGCAATTATGAAAATGTCATGTTTTTGGGAGCTGACGTGACTCATCCATCCCCTGATCAGAGGAATATTCCCAGTGTAGTCGGAATTGCTGCAACACATGATCGTGTGGGATTTCAGTACAACATGCGTTTTCGGCTTCAAGATCCTAACCAAGAAATGATACAAGATATGGAAATGTTGTTCAAGGAACAACTACTATTTTACAAAGACCGTGTTAAGGCTCTACCGCAAAAAATTTGGACCAACGAATATTTGAATTTGAATAAATTATTTTTTTTATCTCTTATTTAAAAATAAAAAAAATATTCTACATAAGATTTCGAACATTTCTAAACAAAACAAAAAAAATTTTTTTGAACTGTAGTTGCTCCCCTTAAGTTTAATGAAGCCGGATTATAAAGCCATCTAATTATTACGCTCGCGCTCATATATAGCGACATTATAATTGTGTCTGGGGGATGTTGGCCCCTACGAATATAATTATAAAAAACAAGACTCAGAATGTAAGTAAAGTTCTGTTATTTTTTTAGGATTTAGGAGTATGCAAAAATTTCCGCTGTTCACATTTAGATGTGTCCTTTTATGAATTTCGCAGACATTGGTATTGATATTCTTATTTTTTTTTAACATTTGGCAATTTTGCAAGTTTTGCGAAAGTTACGTTTCTTTTTATACCGTTAAAAATGTTGAAATTAGAGCACGAACGAAATCGATCGAAATTACCTTGTTATTCTTTACTCAGAACTTTACAATCTTGAAATCCTCGTGTATCAAAACTAATCAATCGAATATCGCTTAAAAAACAATGGCTGATCGAAGTAATTGTTTGCAAAATGTTATTAATTTCGCTTAAACAAAATCGACAATTTTTTAGGAAAATCAATTTTAATTTTAATTTTATTATATTTCACAAGTTCTCGCGCAGCGCAGCGTCAACTTCTCTTAAACTAATTTTCTTTTGAAAATGTACTTGAATATGCCTACAAAATTTCAAAACGATGTTTGTTTTCGAAAAAGACGACGACATGTAATCGGTTTTGAACACGTACACATACCTGATTTTTTTTTTTAAAAACATCATTCTCAAGACATCATTTTCGAAGTTTGTGGGCGTAATATCTCAAAAACTAAGTATTAAAGATTTTGGGCTGAAATTTCTACCAGATATAAAAAACAACTTTTATTCGTAGTTGAACCTACTTTTTTGGTAAATTATTGTTATAAATTTTAGTTATAAATGTTTATAGGTCAACATTTCATGCGAAAAATCAAAAAAAAAATTCAAACTTCAAATTAAATACTTTTTTTTCAATTTTTTTATATATTTTATAGGTTTAACTACGAATTATGAATCTTATTAACAAATAAGTTTTTGAGTGGATGTTCTAGGTTCACTCTAAGGGCTGTAATTACTCCCACAAATTGGGCATTGCAACTGCAACGCGTCTGATAAAAATGCTTATCACGTCATTTTATACCGAAAAAATTAAAAAAAATTTGTTTTAAGAACTTTAAAAGATGTTCTAATTCATTCTGCCTAATTCATTAAAATATCATAAAAATATAGTTAGTCTAAAAATAAAATGTTTGAAATAGTGTTTTTTTTCAGCTGTTACACTAGGTGCCCCCCTTAAGTTGTTATTGATCTAATGGAAGTCGTCAATAATAGGGTGTATGCCAATTCAACTTTTCGAATACTTTTCCTTTTCGAACATTTTTCGGTTATATTTAAAATTGAAAAAAAAGCAGCCTTTTATTGCTCATTGTTCGTTTCCATTTAATTTCATAAATGCTATATTTGAAATTCAAATGAAAAGTAAGTAATTGTCAACGAAAAGCGAATTTCAGAGCTGTTTTTTCGTAAGACCCAAACCTTCGAAAATCAATTAGTAAGCTGAAAAGCAATCTCCCATACAAATTTACTTTTGAATAGCTCAGTTTGCACAGGCCCTGAATAGCTGAGTTGGCACAGGCCCTGAATAGCTCAGTTGGCACACGCACTCAGTTCAGTTCATTTTTGCGACTTGATTTTGAGTAGGCCATTCTATACTTCGACGTCGTGACAGCAGTCATAGTAATATTGTGCAATTGTTTTTGCAAAGCAGAAAATTATCAGTATAATGATTGGTTTAATTTAATAATTAAAAATTAAAAATGGGAAAAAAGAAGGGGAAGGGGCCTGGAGCTGGAGGTGATGATATAAATAATAATAAAATAATAATAAAAAAAAATCCTTTCATTGCAGGGTCCTCCAGGATTTGCCCAGCAAGGCCCTCTAGGTTATGCCCAGCAAGGCCCTCCAGGTTTTGCCCAGCAAGGCCCCCGAGGTGGTCCACAACAGCAACATCAGGGCCGAGGAGGACCTCCAGGTGGTCCTCCACAACCACAAGGCGCCTGGGGTGGACCGAAGCAACAACATCAAAGCCGAAGAGGACCTCCAGGTGGTCCTTCACAGCAACCACAAGGCACCCAACGAGATGACCCACACCCACATCAACAAGGCCGGGGTGGTACAGCACAAAAACAGCCGCAACCGAGAGACTTAGATTTTTGACGTCCTTTCTTTTATTTAAAAAATTCTCGGGAGTCTCTTTTCTTTTTCGGACTTCTTCGGAAGGAGAACTTCCTGAATGTGGGGCAAGACGCCGCCCTGGGCGATCGTCACCCCGGAAAGCAATTTGTGGAGCTCTTCGTCGTTTCCGATGGCCAGCTGCAAATGCCTAGGGATAATTCGGGACTTTTTGTTATCCCTCGCGGCGTTCCCGGCCAATTCCAAGATTTCAGCGGCTAGGTACTCCATGACCGCGGCCATGTACACGGGTGCTCCGGCCCCGATCCGTTCAGCAAAATTTCCCTTTCTCAACATCCGGTGAATTCGTGAAACTGGGAACTGCAAGCCAGCGCAATTCGACCGAGATTTTTTTCGTGACCTCATATGGTCCTAAAAACTTTGGGAAAAGCTTCAACTACCACAGACTACCACAGATGTAAGAAAAACCAAACTATTTTTCCGACAAAGGGATCTTGGAAAGTTAAAAATCACCAATTCATTCAACCTTCAAATCTTATCAATTGGGCAATACTTATTAGTGACCGAAGGGCCAGTGGACATGATGTGCGAAGGTTTAAAGATTTGATGATTCAAGAAGGAAGTCGTTTAAAAATGAATATTTCGCAAGATGTAGAAATAGTCAAAGAGACTGGTCGTATTGAGGACCACTTATGAAAATAAGTTCAAAGCTGCGAAGGAATTAGTTGTGGTAGTAATATCACCAATGCGAGGCAGTTACTCTCACGTCAAACAAGCAGCTGAAATATGCGGTGTGTACTCACTCAGTATATCAAAGGAGAGACAATAAAGTTGCACTGTGAGCGCAGTGCCACTTTAGTCTCTGCTTTGATGCACTGAGTGAGTACACACCCCATCTTATTTCAGCTGCTATTGTTTCACTTGAGAGTAAAGGTCTCGCATTGGTGATATTACTACCACCTCTAAATCCTTCCCAGTTCTTTTGAACTTTATTTAAGTGGTCCTCAATACCACAACTAAAGCCTTCCCACTGTGATTCACAGTGCCACTTTATAGTCTCTCCTTTGATGCACTGAGTGAGTACACCGCCTGTGATCAAAGCACGGTCCACAGCATTTTGCTTAAAATCAATGCGAAATTAAACGGTACGAACCATAAAATCTCTAAAGGCAATTATGAAAATGTCATGTTTTTGGGAGCTGACGTGACTCATCCATCCCCTGATCAGAGGAATATTCCCAGTGTAGTCGGAATTGCTGCAACACATGATCGTGTGGGATTTCAGTACAACATGCGTTTTCGGCTTCAAGATCCTAAGCAAGAAATGATACAATATATGGAAATGTTGTTCAAGGAACAACTATACTATTTTACAAAAAGCGTGTTAAGGCTCTACCGCAAAAAATTGTTTACTATAGAGACGGGGTCTCCGATGGCCAGTTTGAGCAAGTTAGGCAGGTTGAACTGAATGCGATAGATAGGGCTGTGTCGCAGATCCAGCAGGGGTATAAGCCTCTAATAACTTGTGTAATTTGCCAAAAGCGACATCATACAAGATTTTTCCCAACGGCGACAACGGTGCCAGGAGGCACGTTGTTAAATCTATCACCAGTCCAACTGTCTCATCCGTGATGATTCCAAGTTAAACATCGATGAACTTCACTTCAGACTATGACCTACAATTTGTGTCACATGTTCACCAGATGCGATCGGTCCGTTTCTTATCCTTCTCCAGCGTACTATGGCCATTTACCCGCTGCTAGAGGACGTGTCTATATCGAAGGAATGAACTGTAACTGGAACCAACTGGATTTTGAAAACAAGCAACGAAGCATTAAAGCAGAAATATTTAGAGATAAACCGTTTAGTGTTCGGCCCGTGCACGTTATTTTAATATGGATTAACTGTTTGAAATAATAAATATGAATTTAAGGTCTTTGGACCAACAAATATTTGAATTTGAATAAATTCTTGTAAAATTATTTGAAATAAAAAATTAAATCATGAATATATGTATGTACATAATTAATACATATGTATACCTATGCAAAAATCAAATTTTTCGGGTATCGCTTAAAGAAGAATCATTGGACTGTTGTTTTATGCAAAATCCTTACGTTACCAATTTTATTATTATTTAGCTTTATCTGGATAAAAGTAAACAAAGGCAATTAGTCGAGTCAATAAATACATAAAACAGGCAATCTTCGGAAGTCCTCAAGAACAGCTTCGATTTTAATGATTTTTTTTTTAAATGTTTGTTTTTTTTATATTATTTAAAGGCAGAAACCTTTTGAAGTGGGGAAATAATTATTTATATTGTTTAAACACTATTTATGATATTTATATAAAAAAATCAATTTTTCATACAACACTTATTCTACAATTAATATACGAAAGTAAATTACAAAATTGTTATGAATTGTGGATTATTTGTTATTTTATGAGACATTTATAAAAAAAAAATTAATTAAAAATCGTTCATCAATTCTTGTAGGGAATAATAGATCAAAACAATTATGTACATCAAAATTACAAGTAATTCATGAAATATGTAAACTTTCAGGTTTATTTATATATACATAAAAAAAGGTTATTTTCATCTTCATTTTGTATATTGAAGACTTCATCTTCTTCAAGTGGTGGGTGATTGTCGCAGTCACTTCCACTGCAAATCACGCAGGCAGGTGAGCAATGAAGGCCACTTTTTCTGCAGCCACACGCTGATCCACATACGGTTTTACAAGAGCAAAATATGATTTTCAAAACGTTCATAGGTGCTGCTGGTTGTGTCATTTTTATTGGTTTTAAGTAATTTTCTATTTTCCAACCCCATTCTTCAGAAGGTATTTGAGCATTATTTTGCCATTGTTGAACTTGTAAGTAAACTCTTTTAATATGTTGTTTTGCTGCATCCTCTGTCGGAGGTAACGAACTGAGTTGTACGCTCTTGTCCTTTGACGCTAATGTTATGAAACGTTTGTATCGAAGGTCATTCAAGTTTTTGGCAGTTTTGGCACCTTACATTGTGAGAATACAATTAATACCTTCATTAATAAGTATTTTTTCACTTTGTTCTTCAACCAGGAAAGTTTCAGCTGCTGTACGTAACTTCTGACCATTATTAAAAATTTTAATAAAATTATTTTTCCCTTTATTGTAAAAAGCGGATATAGTATCACATCCAGTGAATGCATGAATGAAGAAGAGGTGATTTTTTTTAATATTTGGATATTTCATTAAGATGGTTTTTGTCGAATAAACTCGTTGCAAGGCATTATTTTTGAGTGGTTTTAAAAAAAATATTTATTTATCATCAGGTGCTAAAGCCATCAATAAAACTAACACATCTATGTCTTCTGCTACAACAACTACATCATAAAAGGGACACTCCAAAGCTGATTGTATAATTAAACGATCCGCATCACTTTCCGCTTGACTCCACTGTTTATTATTTTCGGCCAGTTTTTTGCAGAGAAGATTAATAAATCTATTTTTATTTTTGCTGTTTCCCAAGAATTTCTCTTTAGTTGTATTTAGAGGCATGTTTTCTTCAAATAAATAATCAATTGAAGTATTATTTATATATCTACGATTTCTCTCTGACGCTTTAGTTCCATCATTATCATATCCATCAAAAACAACTTTAACGTTAGTGCCATAGTTATTACGTAAATAAATAATGTACTGTAGACAAATATCAAGAAACTTATTATTTTTGTCCCATTTTAATCTATGAAGTAGCATACCACCATCAATAATGTAGAAAAATTTAGTAACATCATTAACATCTTTTTCACATTGTTCAAAAATATCATATAGTATTGATTTTGTCGTTCTCCTCATTCCAGCGTTATCAAAAAGCGAAAGAGGATAGGGGGCCAGCTCGTAGTTAAAATATTGGCGAAGTTCGTCATTACTTTTTCTCAAAAAGCATAAACGTTGAAAAATTAGATTCGGATCCACAGCAACTTCAATTTTATTTACTTTAATTTTACTGCTCATGCTCCATAAAGATTTTACTGTATCTTTTGTCGACATTTTTATATCTTTAAAGTTGAAACCTTTAATTTTTCGTCTTAAATTAATTCCAATATCAAATGCTTTATAACAATTAATAGTTTCGTTACCTACAACTCCTGTAGAAATCGATAATACTTCCTGTACATGAGGAAAGGGGTTGTGAATTTGAAAAAAATTCTACAATTTTATCGACTGCTTTGGAATCTTTTTTTATTCTGCTATCACTAGCGTCAGTATGCTGATATGATGATTTAAAGGAAATTTCACAAAATTCTTCAATTCCATCAATAAACAAAATTAATAGTAAAAATTGTTTGGAAAAAAAACCACGCAAAACTAATTTTTTTAGATAAATATCATACATATTGTTTAAATAATATTAATAGTTATATCCCCGCTTCAAAAGGTTTCTGATTTTAAATAATATAATAAAAAAACAAACACTTTAAAAAAAACATCATCAAAATCGGAGCTGTTTCTGAGGACTTCCGAGACAAAGACTTCATTGACTCGACTATATTTATTTTTTCAAATCGCAACACACCTTAACATACTAATGATCCCATAAATATATTTGAACATGTTAAATAATCACCTTCGCGTCAATTAAAGTCCTAAATGAAGCCATTAAAACTCAGCACGATATGAGTGCTCGGCGGAATGGTTCGCCTCTGCCACAGCCATTGCGAGCCGATGGTAAGTGCCACCTCAGTGATGATCTTGTGAAACGGCAAAATATGAAATTTTCTCAAATAAATCTTAGAGATGAGTGCAGAAATAAAATCCCCCAGAGAGGTAGGCGCAGCCGCGCCAGATTTATAACGCGTTCGGCACTCTCTAAGTAAAAAAGGAGGCGAACAAAATAAGCAAAAGCATCTCAACATCGAGCTCAAGGAGGAAGTGGATTAAAAACATGAAGTGCAGCTATACAGCAAGAAATTTCATACATTCGTCATATTGCAAATGTGCACGGCAATGTGATGGAACGTACGTGTAATCTGGCGTTTTCAGTCCTCATTTGGCCCAGAGCCCTCGCCATAATGCCTAAGCAAACATACTAATTTTCTATTCGAATTGATTTACGATCAATTTAGATGAAATTTTATAAATAACATGAATTATGGGTGATTTTTGTGAGATGCCTGTGTAAATATTGGCACGGTTTCCAAGACAGCACATGAATAAATGCATTCGTATATTTCATATGGTTCGTGGCAGCGCATTTTTTAAAAAAGATCATCATTACAAGATCATTTTTCATATAACATATTGTGAGATTCCTACCGCTGGCTATTTTAAATATTTGCTAACTTAAATCTTTATCATCTACCCGAAATTCACAACCTGAATAAACAACACTCAGGAATATTGTCTTACAAAAATTGAATGAAAAAAAAATTCATCTTCGATTCTAATTATATAAAATTATAAGTATTTGTATCTCCGATATCTGTAGTAGGGTATGAGACAGACTAAATTGTCTTGATCATGTAGAGGAAAAAGGATTAAATTGCTTTATAACAATAAATCAATTCGGATATAGCGTTATATTGACTAAATCGGAGATGCCAGCAATTCGGCTAAAAACAAATAATTCGTGATCATTTAGTGTCGAAAGATAATCGATGGATCGACATTTGACCCCGTGAACATATCTCTACATATAAAATCATTCATACACCCCTAGTGCAACAATCAAAATCCAAATAATTTATTGCTACTAAATTGCTGATCTGTACGTGATCATGCACATGAGTGAATTGCTTTATTTATCGGTAATATTCAAAATGCAATCCCGTACGGCTGCAAGGATGTGAAAAATGATTATTTTTAGTTAATTGCTTCATGCTACTGAATCGTTCTCTGTTCGTGGATTTATTTAAACAGCTCATGTTCATTTCGCTAAAGCGAAAATTTTCGCACGATCACTTAAAAGCTTTTTGTGACGTGCAATAATTGACACAATTATCCTATCGTTACTATATTTTTAGATTCTTTCATTCGCGAAATGTGTGCGTCGTTAAATGCTGTTCGGTGATTATGTGTCAGGATGGCCGAGCGGTCTAAGGCGCCAGACTCAAGAGAAATCTTGCCTGATAAAATCGGGTCGGTGAAAGCTGAGCATTCTGGTCCTCTCTGAGGGCGTGGGTTCGAATCCCACTTCTGACAGTATGTTTTTGCTTTTTTATGAAAAATTTCTGGTTTGAGGTGCTAAAACATGCCATTTTAAGAACGAGTTCTAAATCATAACTTTTCTTCATAAGGATTAAAAGAAATAATTAAAAATATCCGAATCTCTGAGCTATAATATTTTGTTTACTAAGACTACCCTTTTAGTGAAAAAAAAATCCCAAAAAAATCTTAGATGATTTTAAGGGGAAACGGAAAATAGAGATATTTAAAGTAGGTATGTAGATTTAAAAGACGAAGTTATGTCGACACATACCTTATGTTTTAGGAAATCAAAATCCACCACAGTGAGTGTTTTCGTCTTGACAATATGTTCGACTTGAAGAATTTCCATTGACTGAATCTGAGTAAACCCGTTCTTCTCCAAAGCCTCACAGCACCTCTGGGACTGCTCTATGCAAGGTGAAAATGAGCAAAATCGTCCACCTGCAAAAGGATAAACATAAAAATGCTAAAACATTTTTTAAATAAGTTTAAAAAATAAAATAAATTTCATCTGGATGGCAGTCACCCTGCTGAAAGAGTCCCGAAGCGATCACCACAAGAATGGTGTTCTCGCGCGGAATGCAAATCTACATGAAGAGGGACGTCGAAGTGATCGCGCTGCTTCGATCGGAAGTAGCACGACGATCACCTGAGAAGACACGGTGAATTGGCAGGGACGCGTTTACAAGTTGTTTTCCTATATTTGTAACATAATGAGTGCTCCCTGCAGCGCCCCAGGGGCAACGTCGGGACTGCCACCGATTTCTACTTCTTTCTGTGTCCAATTTCAACTGATCGCACCGATCGTTTGTGCGAACGCGAAGGGCTTGCGCTCCTCGACCGTCATCGTCGTCGTTGTCGGAGCCCCCAGGTAATTTGTTTAATTAATTGCGTAAACGATTTCTTTCCCTTCCGCCTGATTCTTCGTAAATCAATTTTTACCTTTTTCGGATTAGCCGCGCGATCAAATTGATTACCTGATTGTGGTGTCGATCGGTGCAATAGTTTTCCTGCTCGCCTGCCACTGGCCGACTTTGACCACTTCGCTCAGGTACGAAACCAGCCAAAGTCTAAGACCCGCGCGACTGGTAACCGGGAGTCGCATTGAATTTTCCATTCGCACAGGTGACAGACGATGACGGGCCCCCGGCAGCCTTAAGCAGTCCCCGGCTGAAAAGGTGAGGACTAGGTGGTTGATGTTGCGCCTCCTAATTGACAGTAATAAATTTTCCTCATTTACTTTTGAACTGCGGCTTTCTTGGCCTTTTTTAATTTTTGCTTTTCAAATATCGATCCCTTGCGCGCCTCGACTGGGGCTTCCGTCAGTCTCTGAGATGGATCGACGAGACACCCTGTCAGGATGAGCAATTAGCGCGTGCCTTTAATCACTGCCATCGAGACCTTTTACGGGCGATAAAGAGAGATCGGCATCAGATTAATTAAGGCCATGAAAAATTCCTACACGCGCTACAAGAATGTAGCTTTCAACGGTTTTTTGTTTTTCCAAGCTAGGTTAGTAGAATGCAAAATTTTGTACTATTACTTAATTGCTTCAGTTGACAAACAAAGCCATAATTAAATAAAAACAACTTACTTAAAAATAAAACTTAGTTCTTATGAGAGGATACGATTTACTAATTTACACACATCGTAAAATGAAACTTTCGAATATTGTAGGATTATTGTGAGTCCACTTATTTTCGAATAATATATGCTTTAAAATTCCTACATCTATTTTGGTAATAGTAGATACTTTAAATTTATTTGAGTTTTTTTAAATTGCAATTTTAGTTTTTTTCTTAGGAAATATTACCAAATTGTAAAAATAATGCAACAACAAAAGCAACAGGGAAAAATTTTCTTTGGCAGTGTCTAAGACTTATCCAGTTTCAACCAATGAGAAGATTTCACTGCCGCTGATGCTTTTGTGCCATTGTGATACGCACTATAGAAACGAAAACGTATTTTTATTAATTTTTTGATTGTCCTAATTTATTTTTAAACTTAAGATCAAATGAGCCGTTGAGAAAAGTAAACTTTTCAAAGATTCGAATCCATTTCTTTATTTTAGTCCAAAAAACGTTTAAAATTAAATATGATAATTTATTTATTTTTATTATTGGTAAAACGTCCCTTTTGAGAGCGTATGTCAGTTTACAAATTTTCAAATTAACAAATAATTGTGAAAATGTAAACAGCAGAAGCACGTACGCAGTGAACTTTTATATCTTACGCTATATTCTGATTTTCGACGATGCGCTGCTTTTGTTAGCAATAACATTAACGCACTGCTCCCACACACCGAAAATATAAAATTCGGCAAATTTCGTTACGGTTCCTAACAGGGTGATGCACAAGTATTAAGAATTTGATTTTAGTTCGATTTTGTAAATATTTGGCTTATACCAGCCACTCTTATTCTCAACGGCTCAAATAGAAATATTTAAGTTTTAATATAATTTAATGCTAAATAACAAATATCTATATATTTAGTAGCTTACGTAAATCGTGTCTTAATTTGTTTAAATAAAATCCTTTTATAATCTAAAATATCCTATATTTCAAGCAGTTCTGAATTCCAAACTCCTTTTCTATTAATTTATATGTATTTAAAAGAGGTGGAACTTGTTTTGTTGCCATCGGGCCCAATTTCTTTATAGTATGATAAATATTTGTCTTCGCCTATGAGTAAAAAGAAGTTAAGAAGCTAATTAGGCGGCATGTTCAATGTATGATAAGTCCATTCATCGCCTGAGAAACTCCAATGATTCAATAATTCCCTCCAATTGGCTCGGCACCATCGAGCGGTTATAGGCCTATTAACAGTCCCTAAGTGCAGGAATCCCACCGATTGGAGCAATTTAATGTGACAAAAGCGATTACACCGATTTGCTTAGTTAATTATCTGCATAGCTCACGAGTGTGTCCACTTATTTGCTCTCCTCCGATTCTTGGGCCTGTTCCCCCGTTGGTCTGTGGATTTCTTCAATCAGAAAGTCATGGCTCACCTGCGTTCACACATGTTCCTCGCCAGGGTTCTGCTTCGGGCCCCATCAAGACACCTCGAGAGACGGTGCCTGGTTAACACGAATAGACTTCCTCGTACTCCAAATTGACAATAAAATGAAACTGAACATAATTTCGCAATCATCGTCGCTGAGCGGGCGAGGGCTCAGCGCCGCGGAATGGACACTTGGCTAAGTTAAGTCGACCTGCGCAGGCCGTCGAGCCACGTCGAAATGCATGTAATCGGCCGCCGAAGTGGCCCCAGAATTGCCTCGCATTCTGCCGCGGATCTGCGTCCGTCCGCGAGGATCTTGTGCTCACTGGTGCTGCCGCGGATGCTGCGGTGCGGTTCCCAGTTTCGAATAACTAGACGGCGATCTGCGGCAGGTAAATCTCCTGGCGCGGAGAGTGACCGCCGCGGAACAAGAGCATCGTACCAGGGGAAGGGAATTATATAAATTAACATAATTGCGCCATAAAACTGAAATTGACAATTATTCAGTCGTTTACATTTGGTCGTCAGGTCTGGTCCGCGAGATTTCGCCGACTGATCCAAATGCGTGAAACTGTGAGGGCCCCTCAACAGTCTGAAGTGATCTTGAGGAAAATGCTCTTAAGCGAAAGTATTCTTCAGCAGGTGATTACGCGCTAAAGAGCAAGCATTTTGAGAAATAGCATGGTTTTTATGCTAATGGGAATTTTGAATTATGTATTTCAATTCATAATTTTATACTTATAAAATTAAATAGAGGAGCTTTCATATTTCAAACTATTTTTAACAATATAAAGTAACAAATACAAGAGTATAGATAAACATTTGATTTTTATTTATTTTTTGTTTTTTTTTTATAATAAATTGCCTTTCCTGCCTGTTCGAGACCGGTAAACGTGAAAACAGATTAAACGTTTTTCCTAAAAAATATCACAACGTCTTAGAAATGCCGTAGAGAAAACAACACAGCACCAGAAAAATTTATTTTATTTTTATTTAAAACAAAATATATACATTAGTTATTATGAATTTTTCCGAGTGCTTGTGGAATAAAAAAACAAACATCAGAAATGGTACGAACTTTTATTTTTCTGTGCCTGCGTAATTTATTAAACACAGGAATCATATAAAAATTAATGTTTCTTTTTCTTTTCAATTTTTGCTTTTTGTCGACGGCATCAGTAGACGGTAATCTTGAGCTTAACTACAATTGTTCGCGAAAAAATGAATAATAAAAATTAAATAATTGTTGTATATTCATTCAACACTAAAATAAAAATGCTTCTCAGCCTTCTTTGCACAGCATTTTATAATAAAAAGTTCAACTTTATTTTATTCAAGTTACTGATTTTTCAGCGTTGTCTATAGATATCCTTTGCCTACTTTTGACTGTATCTTCTCCACTTTTTAGTATTTTCATGTGGCCCTCAAATCCAGCTCTCTCAAGACCAAACAAAATGTCCATAGTATGCTCTTCTTTCACCTTAAACTAACTAGACGTCTTTTTTTCTAAAAATATTTAGCAATGAATTTTACCTGACTCTTTTAACACCTTTAATGCATGCGGAACTGCTAAATGGGGCGCAGGTAGATCCAGGAATACAGCGTCAGCTTTCCCAGTGAGGTCTTTTGTAAAGCCGAATTGGCACACGTCCCTGTGGTAGACCTGTTCAAGGAATATTCAAATGTAGAGCAGTGTATTTAAAAAAAAATTCAAAAGAGCTTACAGTGGCGAAATCCGCCAGGCCATGGCTCTTGAACTCCTCCCGCGCCTGATCCACTCTGGCCTCGTGGAAGTCGAAGGTGTGCAGCTGCCCGGCGGGTTTGATTGCCCTGATGAAGTAGTGGGAAAGGGAACCGGACCCGGTTCCCGACTCGATCACAACGCTCCCGGGTCGGACCTCCAGCTGGAAGAGGATCATGCTGATGTCGGGCGTGTAAATTATCTGCGTCCTGTGCGGCAGTGTCTGGGTCCAGAGCTCCGGATTCGGTTGCAGGACGTACGCCCAGCCCTTGGAAAGCTCCACTTTGCTCCCATACGTGGCCCCAATTAAATTCTTCACCTTTAAAGCACCGAAATTTGTCTGAAACACGTACTCCACGGTATCACAATTTTTATTCTTTATCGTCGGTACCGCGTCAATCGCATGCATATTGTTCACCCCCAGGTAGAGGATTACTGTGTCACCTTCATCTATCACGGTTTTGGGGCGCAAGAAGCTCATTTTTAGGGTGAATTTAAAAATATTCCGCGGACAATCACAACCCGGCTGAGAAATGTCAAACACACGATTCGATTTCAGGGGTGGGCAAAAGTAAACAATGTAACATAACCATAAAATTACACGTGCTTCTCGCGAAAGTTTGCGCGCGTTATTTGAATTCCTTTTATTTAATTTTTCCTCTTACAATTTTGCAGTACTTGGAGCTAATTTTTAAGATTGGTAAAATATTTACAAAAAAATAATTTTAGAACCGCATAAAAATTATAAAGCATCCCAAATAACTTTTTTTCTAGTCATAACTACATACTATTTTATTGTTTTCCTGTGGATAAATGTGTAACACGCGGCTGAAAAGGGAGACGAGTTTTAACCTAGGCTCAAACCGTTTTGAAAAACTATGCCAATTAAAATGCCCAAAAATCCTGCAAAATTATGATTAAACACAACTAAATAACAAATAATTAAGTTGTCACGAACTGATTTCCGCTATATCTTGAATTTTTAGTTATTTTGTAAAAAAGTCCGGAGCACTAAACCACTGGGTATCTAGGGGAAACAGAGATAGATGTACACATTATTATTGCTACCTTTGTCTAACCTTCATATTTGACGTATATGCCAACATAATATCAAAATTGCTACACAAATTGCCATAGCCATCTGTTGGTCACTGTTAAACTATTGTAACAGCTGATTTTAATTTGGTTTTTGTGCTATTACTGCTGTCTAATTTGAGTTTTTTTTTCACAAAAAATCAATTTAATATGAAGAAAAATGTGTTTTGCAGGGCATTGCATTTGTCGGTGTTATGCCATATTCATTCGAATATGTTGTTAAGTTGTCCGCCTGCGCCTTTTTTCTCAATATTGATGCTATTTTTCTCAATATTATATGCTATGTAGTAGTACTTTTAAAAGACACTATCTTATTTTACTCATTGAAATAAACCATTATTATAATTATTATTATCTAGGGAAGGGCGAGGTAGGTAGTTAGATTTCGCCCAAAATTTGATATTACCTTTAAAATGAGTTTTTGTACGGGACCAGCCACTGACATACAGAACTGGACTGGCAATCGACTTATGAAAAGAGAGACCATTTTGAGTGGAGATGCAAACCTGTGTTAGGAAGCAATTGGGAAAAAAAAACCATTAAATTATTTGCAATGCATGTTCAAATTAAGAAAATACATAAATATAAATTTTTGCAAAACAGCTCCTATCCTTGGGTCCTACATTTTGAGCATTTATTAAAAATACTTCCGACATTGAGCAGCTCGGGACCGGAAGAACGCAAGAGTTAGATATATAAAAATATAATCTATTTTGTCTAACATATGCATTTGCCTGGGGGCCCAATGGCGAAAAGAGATAGCGAATCATATATCAAAAAGTGGTATCAATTTTGTGGTGCGATTTTGTTTTAGATTAGGGTACGTTCAATATCTCGACTAGAGTAAATCTGACTTAGGGCGCGTTCACAACGAGGATGCGCCACGCCAAGCCACGCCACGCTACGCCGCGCCGAATTTTCAGCGCGATGAAGCGCGCTACTAGGTGTTCACAACGAGGCTGCGCCGCGCCGAGATTTCAGCGCGATAAAGCGTTAAACAAGGAGACTATATGTTTTTCTTTTATATTTTAACAACAATCTCAATGTAAAAACGGGCTTAGGAATATTCTAAGGCACAATAGATGCACAAAATGATGTTAAAAAAGCACTAAAAGGTGTAAAAATTGCAGATATCACTTAATTTTCTAAGATCATTTAATTGAAAATGTATGAAAAGACAGATTTTTTAAACTCATATAACACCAAGGACAATGGTCCTACAGCTTTGGTGTCATAATGATAAATGCTCAGATGGACAAGTTCTGATAGAATATAGCATTTTCTTTTTTGGCCGGCACTTTCATATTTGGACCAAAAATGTATGAAAATCGGATGATGACCTTTTAGTCTGACAAAACTGAGGAAATTCCCAGAGTTCAGCGCGACGCAGCTTGAAAAGAATGTACGGCTTGATTCTTTCAGCGCGGTGTGGCGCCGCGCAGCGCGAGACCTCGCGAAGTCGCATCGCCGTTGTGAACACTCAGATTGAGTAAGCATGTAACATTTTTTATTTTCGACTCTTTACGAATCGTGGCGTGGCGTAGCGTGGCGTGGCTTGGCGTGGCGTATCCTCGTTGTGAACGCGCCCTTACTCCGGAGCGTTCAATATCCAAAGATTATCCAGAATAAGATGCGACACTCTCTATAGCTGCGTTTTTTTGTGGTTTGCGAGCAGAACAGCCCATACATTTGGCTGTTCTGCTGTGCTCTCTACGTCGAACAGAGTAATTTCTTATTCTGTTCACTTAGTTGTTCTATTGAACACAAGTGGCGCTATGTGTAAATTTTTAGGGAGGTAAATGTCTTGGATGTTGTTCTCTAGAGCGTTTTTGTGTTGTTAATGCCTCGGTTTGTGTTCTCGGTGTTTTGTGGTTAATGCCTCGGACTGTGTTCTCTAGAGCGTCCTTTTGTGGTGCGATTGTTCTGCTCCGGATAGCGACCACAAAAAAACGCAGCTTATACTAAGCCAAACCACTATTCCATATGCATTTCCGAAAACTTGGGGAAAATAAATTTCGCCTTAGATAAGGCAGCAAAGCAATACTGCCTACCATTCCTTAGGTAAATTCCCATAAGAGCGAACGAGGCAAAAGTAGGCAACCCACTGCTCACCTACAGCGCTTACATTATAAAGAATAAATGTGACCACTTTTTTTATATGGAGTTTTCGGATTCTTCCAATGTGGATGTATGCGTGCGGCATCACCACTGCCATGGTGTTAGTCCCCTCCGGTTGCAATATGTTCTGATATAGGAATGTCAGAATTAAAAGAGGGGAAGAGGCAGGTAGCACACAGAGGCCCTTAAATACGGATACGCAGATTTTGTTTTTGCTTTTCCGCTCAACCAATTTGATTGTGTGTGGCTCCAGCGGCGCGTACAAAGTGGGCCTAATTCTCTCAGAGAAGTTTTTTATCCCTTCCTAACATGAGCTTCTTTACTATCTACTTCTCGCAAAATTCTTAATTCTCGCTTGGGTGGCGGTGGCAAGGTCACTAAAATTTTAGTGAATACGTCATGAGTGTCGCATCTTATTCTGGATAATCTTTGTCAATATCTCACTCGAGTCGACTCGAGTTATTTTGACGTCGTTTACAATCGAAGCTTCAATCCGGGAGTTTCGCTCTCCTATAAACGTAGTAATTACATATCTTATTCGAGTTCAGACGAAATATTGTCTGTGAACTCTTAGATTAGGTTGTATGCGTGAGATTATGGACGTCGAGTTGCTGGTCAATATCTTACTTGAGTCGATTAAGTTTACTCGAGTCGTTTTAGACAGTCCTCAAAAGGTCGAAGCAAACTGACTCGATGTTTAATTTGACGTCACGATAGAAGAGATTGGGGCGCTTGTAACGTACGAAGGAGATACTGTTGCGGAAAACGGGGAGATAATTACCCAAGAAAAGGCAAGGTGGAGCAGAAATGCTACTCTTTGCCTTATTGAAACATATGTATAAGGAGCTACAAAATGACTTTGCATCGGACAAAGTAAGGCGCGAAGTAGTCTGGAAAAAAGTAGCAGCGAAAATGCAGAATGAATTTAGGGAGTTAATGGAGAAACTGATTAACAAGTTAAATTAGGTTGTATTTTTATTTTTATGTTGAGGAATTATGTGCAATGAAATGAATGAATGAATTTTCCAATATATGGAAGAGTAGAGTCTTAAGTTTTTCAACGAAAAATGTTTTTTTAAAATTTAATCCTATAATTATATCGCTTTTAATCGCTTAATCTCAGAAACTAATTAAAAGAGCCATTTTCAGTCTATGTACATTTTGTAACTCCAAAATACATTTTAATAGACCTACGTCAACAGTGCACCCTTATAAAATGATCCCTTCCAAAATCAGCTCATAGCAACATAATTAGTAAACTTGTTTACTTCGAAAAAATAGGCACCTTGAACGACATTCCAGAAATACACAGGATGATATCAAGACGTGAACTGCTTTTAATCCGCCCTTGGCAGGAGCAGCGCTATAATAATCATAAACGAAAGGTAAACTACTTAAAGCTGTGCTGGAATGGAAAATTTATTAAAAAACTTCTCTATAGGTGCGAAGTGCAAAGCCAGCCGTTGATGTTAAAACTCCAGCAGTGTACAATCATGTTACCACGAAATTGAAGAAAATCCAGAATGAAAACGAGCGCCTGGAAAATATTAAAAAGGAGAATGTGCGACTTCTTCAACGTCTGGGCGAAATAATGCGAAAAAAACGTTTAGAGGATTTTTGGCGGCACCCACGACCAAAGTATGTTTTTAAATACAAGCAATTCTTTCTTAAAGTAACTTTTCTAAAATTTCTAGTTTTTTGAATCGGGAAAAGATTATTTTTAATCGTCCAAAAACTTGCAAGGCAAGGATCCAGACATCAGAAGATGAAATAACATTTTCTTCTCAAGAACCGCCACTAAAACCCCGAGGCCGTTCTGCTGTAAGATGCGATACTTGTTCTGGAAGACCTGTTAAAAGCAATCAGGTCAGATTTCGACTCATTCTTCGTTCTTTCTATAAAATAAGGGAATATAATTTGATCAATAACTAATTTCAGGTCATTCCTGAAGAGCGGATTCCATGGAAACCACCACGAAAGTCTTGGAATGTGAAAATTTACACAGAGGAATTCGAAACACATAAATGTTGTCCGGAATGCTGTAGATAGATTATAAAAGTCTGAAAGGAGTTCTTAATAAATTTTCTATCGAACAACAAATATGTTTTATTACTCAATAGCTGCGTTGCACTTTGTTTTATTTACGGATTCAGCACCCTATGCCTCTCCGTTCTTCTGCCCCATTTGATAAATAGTTTAAAATTGGATTTATTACCCAAAAAAATTTCTGAAATAAAAATAGCAACTCAAGTGAATTATGTTTTTTTTTTCAATTTGAAGTCATTTATTTAAGTTTGAATTTTGTATATATAATTGGATTAACTAAATTAAGTGCTGGAAGTGCATTCCTCATTCATCTATGTTTATAAGTAGTCTAGCAAAGGTATAATTTTACAATACTTTTTATTATTTATTTACATATGTATACAATTTTGAGTAGGTAATGTGTTTTAATTATTTCCAAAACCCATTGAAATTTTAAAACGTTGGGTACCTATTTATACTTAACGTAAACCTTATTAACTATATTATATATCAACGAGTTGTCGGATCAGCGGATATTTTGCTAATAAAGACGTTTTTCAATAGTCTGACTGACTGTAGTTAACTGAAAGATGTCTCTAAGACATGGCGAAAAATCATCTTTATGACGAAAAGTTGCAATAAATGTCTTGCCAAATACGCCGAAGTTTTTAAGACTGTATATGTGTATATTGAGGAGACAGAGACATCACAAAATATAAAGATTTGTGGTGGTGGTAGTTGGTTATGATTGGTTCGGTTTCGACGATGGCATTCTCCAAGGTTTGTGGGCTCGATTCTCACCGTTCGAGAAAAAGTTTTTTTTCTATCATCCATATCCCCATAGTAAAATGTAAATGGCTTAATTTCCATGCTTTTTTAGTTAAATTAATCATGTCCGATTTGTAGAAATTATAGTCGTCTTTACGTCGGTGTATTACATGTATGCTCTAAGTGTAATTGCGTGACACGATTTGGCAGGAAATAAGTTCATTAAATTTTTACTCAATAAAATTTACATTTGTAGTTGGAAAAGACAGTTTATAAGCAATAATAAATATAAATATTTTATATTGCTACCTACACACAGAAAAATTTGGGTGTAATATTCTAAATCCCGCTCTGGAAGGATTAATATTTAATGCATACTGACGTAAATGCATTATTTAATGGCTCTTAAGGAGTAAAAAATACTCCACTTATAAGTATCAAAATCGTGTTCTGCTCCCGCCTGTTATTAATATGTAGTTCTAGGGAGGATTAAATTTACAATTTAGTTCATGCTAATATTAAAATCTATTCCAAATAAGATTCGTTCGCAAATGCGCATTTCGCGTTATTTCGTCATTCTGTGTAAAGGTTTCACAGTGACAGGACGCATTCATCAAGTGATCAAATATCATAAATAATAAACGCGCTTAGTGCATAAAGTGAAAAACTTAATTATACATATTTATATATTTAATATGACTATTATATCGTCGTAAAAAGTGATGAAGCTGGATTATTTTACTCCAATATTGTTGAAGCAGGTAACTATAAATTTTGTGAGCCAGTGTACAGTTAAATAATCAAATATTCTGAATCAGCTATGACAGCATTTAATTTCAGTTTAAGCGAGTTTTCTCATTTTGAGGACGGAGACGCGATATTGCATTTCAGAGGCGATTTTTCTAGATGTATTAAGTGCCTTTACATCTAATCAATTTGGACTGAAAGCAGTTCTTAATAAAACAGGTAACGATAGCAAATTATATCATTTTTTAAAATTAATGTTAAGGGCTTTTTTTAATGTCACTATGTATACTTATAAAAGAATGTGTCACATGTTTCTAATATTTTATTAATTAATATTGTATTAATTTGTATTTTCTAAAAATTAAGGATAATTTTGAGAAAAAATTATCAAGAAAAAATGATACAATATTATAAGAGATAAATCTTGTACTGAGTTTTAAATATTTATATAGATATCTATACCTATAATAAATAAACCATTTACGTATTTACCTTGCCTTTAATTTTCTGCACCTACAATCTATTTTCAGCTGTATTTTCTGATCCGGTTGGGTGAAAAAAAAACTAATATATCTAGAGTTAAAATTTGAATAATATTCGCATTAAATTTTACACTGAGAATACATAAAATGAACAGTCATTAAGCTTATAGAATATACTCCCAAATGTGGATTATAATGTAATTATTTTAAAATATTAAATGTAATTCTTCGGATGCTTAAACTGCAAATCTAATTTTTGGGCAAAATTAAAATTTAATAAAAAAAATATTCGGTCATTATATGTAATCCCATTTTTATTAAAAATTAACCCAATATTTTTTTTTTTTAAAACTAAGCGCACTCGGGTACTATGCCCATATGGCGCAGTTAACAGTAACAGATCTTGCTAAAGCAAGCAAACTGTTATCTAAGTACAGATTCGAGCTAGCAAAGTGCTCGAATACCTACAATTATTTGGACAATTTATAAGACGATTGAAAGGTTGGCTCTTAGTAATTTGTTTATAAATTATTTTATGTTACCTACTTAATACACTTTCAATTCATACACAATACATACATATGTATGAGTAAGGATAGACTCTCCTAGAATTGAAAGCACATGTGTTTTCTAGACAATAAATGAAAATAAACTCATTTTGGTACAAGTTTTACTAATTTAAATATAAGAGACAAATTCCAAGCACGATTGCCAAGTAATGCTTTTCGATTAAACCGTTTTAATTCCCATGTATGAATTGTAATTTAATCAAAATCGTGCTTTATTTTTACAGCTCTTATATCAAGTCTGCCTGCTATATAATTCGTATATTACTAGAAAGTCACTGCTCGCTTTGCATTAAGAGGTAAAATCAATATAAATATTCTGCACCAGGAGTTTCTAAAGTATAAAAGTTTATTTTCTCAGCCATAAATATCGGTTACGATTTATTTTTTTTTTTTTAAAGCGAAGTTTTTTTTTCGAATTTCTAAAAAACCAACATCGGTCCGATTTGGGAGGCATGAACTGCTCCGAAAAATCCCAGCAATTAGTAATCAAAACTTGCGGCGGGAACCGCGCAAGCAAAAAGACTTTTGATGAATAGTGATGAAACCGCTCCTCCAGCGCTAACAATGCGCTGTCACGGCGAAATAAGAGGTCAAGTCGAAAGCTAAATCTTATTTATTGCCCCGAACGTGGCCGGGCTGGCCATTCAATTCAAATGAGGAAGAGGCCACTCCGCGGAAGAGCGAGCCGGCAGGGCTCCGGTAGAGCGGGATAGACCGTTTCGCGGATACGTGATCGGCCTAACAAAACCTAAAAATGTCCACCCGTGACCGCAAATCCCCCGGGACCCAGCCAATCCGGTTCCAGCATGGCTAAGATCAAAGCGATCGTGCCAGCCAATCGGCGTCTCGATTCGGGCTCCGCCCCCGGGGGGCTTCTCGGTCCGGATCTCGTAAATAGCTGCCTACTGGCGCGGGAGTGCCGTTGCCAGCTGCCGATTTGATCCAACGTCTCATTTACGTTAATTGCGCATGCGTAATTCGCCATTGTGTTTTTCGATCGACGCGAATTCGCGGGAAAGACCGCCTGCTTTTTCGCGCTTTTATTTGAGCCGATGACTTCAGACCGGGAAGGCGATGGTGGCGCCGATTTGCACCGACCTGGGTGCAGTGCGACTGCTTTATGGACTTATGTCGCTCCATAGGTCGCTATACTTAGTTTTAATTATTATTGATCTTAGGAAATGAAAAATTTTAATTTTAATCCGTAGTATACTTATGTACTTTAAAAAATTTCCTAAGCACCTTTAAAATATAAAGTCGCAAAATGCACAATACAAAACTATACGTATTACATAGTTTTACTATTACTGTATGATAACAACACGCATATTTTACCAACTAAGTAGAAGTACCTACCTATACCTAAAATTTAACATTTTATTGCAACTGAATTAAGAGAAACATTGTGAAAAATTACAAAAGAATTAGATAAAAATGATCATCAACGTACCTATTCAATAACATTATTTTCTAATGAAGCAATAATAACTACTTAAGTACATACCTACATAAGTATTTTTGATGGTAACAATTTTTAAGAAGTCGTGCAGAGTATCTGGACCTCTTAATATATATGTAAATACCTTTTTTGGATATTAGAACGAGTAGGTACTTATTACTGTAGATCGAATTAAAATTATATAAAATAAATACAAAGAAACTTATTTTTCGAGTTATCGTTTAATTATTATAAGTAAAAATTATAGATTACGATAACAAAATTAACGAAATCTGGATTTCAGTTTTTTCAAATATTTATAACGTAGGTATGTATCTTGGCAACGATTTTTAATTTGTCGTTTTACATTTTCTGCAATCTAATCATTATTCGTTTGCATTAAAAATTATTTAATATTATTTAGTATTTGCGTTCAAAAAATTTTATGTGTTTATATCAATTTATCTATTATATGTACTATTAAAATTTTTTAATTGTATCATATCATCATAGGAGAAAATGTCTTTTAATACATTGCCGTTTTTGGACTTTTAAAATTTTCATATCTAAGATTGGCAATATAAAAATAAGATATGTAAATAGTATATGAATATCGAGTTCCAATAATATGTGAATAGTGTAAGTACCTATGTGCTTTGAAAAATATAAAACTAATTGAAAACTTATTCTAAAATTTTCCAGGACCTGTCATATTTAAGTCGCAAAGTAAAATAACTAATATTGATCTGTACCAAAATTGATTGAAATCCTACAGAAATAGTAACGAAATGGCTAGAATATAATAAATAAAAATCCATAAGCCTTTCGGGCAAATAATTCGTGCCGGACCTTAAACCTATTACCCAAATAGCACCTAAGGAAAAATCTA
Source organism: Machimus atricapillus (assembly GCA_933228815.1). Classification (NCBI taxonomy): domain Eukaryota; kingdom Metazoa; phylum Arthropoda; class Insecta; order Diptera; family Asilidae; genus Machimus; species Machimus atricapillus. Next base: position 15,835,822 of record OW121785.1, read on the forward strand.
AGCCCCAAACTGATGACAGAGCCGTCGAAGTTAGTAGAGTTGCTTAAAGGTCGGCTGTAAAATAAATATCGACGTCCAATATCGCACCGATGCACTCCATTTGACTAATAGTGGCCCCAAGAAAAGAACGCGGCAATTTCTTCGAGTGGAAACGGCCTCCAAAAGAGTAAAGAATTGCAAAAGCGATTTGCGCTAGATCACTTTACGACGAATCAATTCCTTCAAAAGGAAGCCGCGTTGCGAAAGTTTGTTACATTCCCTGGATTTGCCCTGCAGTAGGGCGTAATCCACTACCACCACCTTAGTCGTCGTCTTCGTCATAATCATCATCATCATCATCATCGTTCCGCAAGTGCTTTTAATAATCACTGGGCCCGCATAAAAACTCTCAAGGCTAAACATAAACTTTGAATGTTTCACACATAAATCTAAAAAGACGCTCCACGGCCACACGGATGAGATGGAATAAAGGGAAGATCCCCCCGATCGCGCGGACAAGTTGAAGTTGATCTTTATTGAGGTGATCTTCACACTTTAATCCATTGAGGGCCGTAACTATCAATTTCGATCATTGACAGGCGTGTAATTGAATTCAAAACTTTCAATTAGCAGTTTATTCTCGCGCGCGGTCCAATTGCTCTGTCTGCAGGAGGTGGCTCCCCGGATGGCCCCAGCTGCGGGGCGGCGGGGGACCAGGGACGAGATTCATTGTATGTAGGTGCGTACGATCATTTGCGAATGCCATGCACTTGCTTTTTTATGGGGCTATCGATTCCTCATCAATATCACCCTCCAGCTGTTATTCCTCTGATTACTCCGCATCTTCTCGTAATTATTGCCAAAAATATGCGATCTCAGTGAAGATCGGAGATCGTTTTATGTTGGTTAAAATTGATTTTATGCTGGCGAACAGTTATTTTAATTAATTGAATATTTTTGGGGTACCTATATAGAATTTTATGTATGGCATTGTATGTCAGGTATACGCACTGCGCATACAATAAAAAGAATATTTTGCACTATAAGAAAACGACGCAGTGAGAACGTATCGAGTTTGGAATGCATTAATAATGTATTCTGGAAAATATTAATAATCATACCGATTGTTTCGATGAAAAACATAATTAAATTAACTACATATGACTGAACGGTTTACGGTGAATTGTGAAAGAAAACTTATTTTGATGAGGAAGTTTAAAATTCAGAAATAAACTTCATTATAGTGTAATCCGATTTAAGTGTATTATAGTGTGTATATACATATTAGTAATAGGTTCAGTTTTCGCCTTCATTGTATAATTTTTAATACTAGTAAGACGTTTTGATTCTACATAGGTGTTAAGGATCTGTAGATCCCTATAGGCTGAATCTGTGGTGCGGGGCCTAGGAGTAATTCTTTTGGAGAGCAACCTACAAAAGAAAACTCTCCAAATATGAGCCGTATATAACATATAATAATAATAATAATAATAATAATAAAGTTTATTACAGAAGAGTACAATAAGACAAGATCTTTTAATAGTACTACTAATTGGTATGCAATAACAATATGTATGTAGTCTGTAACCTCCCACCTCTTTGGCCACTGAACACTATATTTTAATATACGACTTAGAAATACCAATACATACCTATTGAGAATTTTCAAGTCTTGATCCTTAGCGGCTAAGATAAATTCGAAAGATATGGGGTTCAAACAGTTTTTACATATGGAAACGTATAGAGTATGAACTTAACGGAGATGTACAAGCTACTATTAGCTCAACACGTAAAAACATTTATATTTACCGGTTTTGGAGGCGTGAGCCTCCTCACTTACCGGGACGTTGAAAAAGTTACCAAAAACTATTCGAGGCTCGAATTCGGATCCACTGGGGTACACAAAGCTACAAAAAAGAGGAAACGTAAACTCGAAGCTTGAACTCGGATCCAAGCTACAAAAACAAAAAAACAAAAAAAGGAAGGATAAGCTCGAGGCTTGGACACGAGTCCTTTGGGGTGGCACAAAACACCTGAGCGAGCCAGCTTCAGTCTCGCCGATTTTAAGGGTCCTAACGAATAAAAAACACACGGAGTTCAATTTCGCACGACATAACAATTATTCTTTTAATAATCCACTTTTTCAATACAATAACAGAGCAGGTAAATTTCACACACAAATGTAGGTGGCTTCGACGGCGTTTTCCGATTTATTTATATTTTCTTTTGGCGAGAACAACTAATACGGCAATAAAGCGAACGACCGCGTCGGGAATGTAAGGGATTTATAGAAAAAATTTGATCCAAATTAATTAAGAAATACGGCCTATATATCGAGTTCACAAGATTAATTATTATTAAGTATCCCAAATATTATATGTACGTATAAACATTTCGGTGAAGACATTTTTTAAGTTTATTATCTCATAATAAATAATTTATTTTCCGAAATTAGTTTATGAGGTAGGAAAAACAGGAATGTACATTCATATAACAAATAAACAAACTTTACTTAAATATGTTTTTCAAATACAGTATTTTCCCAACGTTCCGACTTAAAGTAAAAGTAAAAGTGTAAGATAATCTTAGGGGCTAATGGGTTTTATGATAGGATACTTATATAATTTTTGATTTTATTTTGTGTAGGTAAGTTTTGAATGTATTCCTTTCATTTCACTTACATATAGCTAATTAGAGACAGAGCTCAGCAATTTGAATAAAGCTGAAGTAAATGAAAGTTAAACCAAATTTGACTATGTATGTACATATAGGAGCAAAATGCTATTATTTAATTCTTCAAAATTGCCTAGAAAAGATAATTTAAATTTTATCAGTTGCCTTCTTAATACATATATGAATAGGCAAAGCCAAAAATTGTGATCCTTTTTTAACCTATTTCCCGTACACGTATTTTAATCAAAAATATGTACATATGTATATCAAGCGAAAGTTATTTTTTCATAGATGTGGAGAATATATGTATGTTTTATTCAGGTACATGCATGGGAAAAGGTGTGAAAGCCAGGTAAAGTTTTACGTATACTTAATAATTTTTTTTATTCACATACGCCTCGACAGCCTACGACTTTAACCGGTCGAATTGAACGACGAAGTCAGATCAATTCGAAATAGAAACAGAAACGTTCATTCTAACCCATCGATTGAAAATAATCAGCGATATTTCGCATTCTTCTAAACAGGGTCATTTGTTTAATAATGATAGAGTATTTGTTAAAAATATTGTTTTTAAAGAAATCGTTGACCCATAAAATTTCAAATGCAAAATAAAATCTTATTAAATACCTGCCGCAACAGGATTTTAAATATCGTTCATAATAAAGTGGTGGAACGCAATAAATGTTTCTTTTCTTTGCGAGTTAACTTCAAAAAATCGGTGGATCATCGTATTCCAGTTTTATATATGTATATATTTTTTAAGTAAAAATAACTTCGATTTTGTTTTATTATTTCTTAGAATAAGTTTGCTTGAATATCGACAGCAGGCGACACTATAATAGAAAATCGAAGTAAGCTCGTAAGGTCCCATTTCGACCAGTACGCGATACTAATTCATTATACTGCAAAATATTCGAAAATATTCTATTAGCCCCATTCTATCTACTATAATTTTGTAGTCGACTGTATCGTCGGAACTCATTATTCAATCCTCCCGCTACAAAGAAATTTCGCGCTCATATTAAAAAGATTTTTTTTCCTTCTCGGATCACATCCCCTCGAGCTTTTCATGAGGCCCCAGTAAGCCCCCTTGTGACGATATCAACTGAAAATATCCGCGACAAAGTAAGCGACTTTTGTTGCGCGGTCGCGACGCCGCATTGCAGCTCTTATACCTTAAAAATTACCGGTAATATCGCGGGTATAGAGAAGTATACCTGACTCTTTTTAACATTTATTGTGGGTGTATTTCTTTTTCGTTGATATAGCTGAGCGCGCGGGTGAACCGTATTGGATTTCGGAAAAGTGGTCTTATCTGCCACTCGCCGGCTCAACCCGATCTCACACTGTCCAGCGTGCGGAACAGAAACCTGGTCGCGCGAGAAGGAATCACCACACCGCGCTGACGACCATTGGAGTCGCGCCAAGCACCGGTAGAAGATTATATACTTACCTGAGTTACCTGAGTTACCTGAGTTACTTGAAAGACGCAAGAAGCATCTAGCTCGAACGCGGCGGCATAGTCGTTGTCGAAGAAAAGGAGCAAATCGAGCCCCTCGATCGCACCGCTGAATAGACTCATGGGTAGGTATAACATCTACACTCTGGGGGTTTCTCAAGACCCCAACTACCGGCCCCAAGTCGCCGCCACCGCCGCCGCCGCCGCCGTCACCGGTGCTGCCATCTAATCAAACTGTGAAGCAAAACAGTACACAGGTAAACGTGCGCGCGCATACTCAGCGATCGCGCGGTTTCTTCAACTCTTTTTTAATATCTTCTACACCTCTTGGGGTTCGCTCTGTTCGGTTAGTCTTTGGAGGTTCGATTGGACGATTTCCGAGGTTTAAGAAAAGGTTCGAAGGCTTCGGCTGCGATGAGAAAAGACCGTCGGTTTTATGTGTAGAATTTCCGCGGACTTTTAGTATTCTTCAAGATCGCCGCGACTTAACATGCGTGGACTGTTGCTGGTGGCCTCTAGCAACTTAACTGACGAAGGTGTGCTTACCACGTCGGTGGATAGATGATAAATAAATAAATGAATTCGACTCAGGTGTATAGTGCGCGAAATTTATCGGAAATCCTCTCACCGATCCTTTCGTAATGTGTTTTGGACTATTGTCGTGTTGAAAAAATATAAGAGGATTATCTCAACGAGTGCTACTATTGACTTTTCACATTCCTTTTTTTTTTTGTATAAATATTTATATATATTAAGTGCAAAACACGTGGATTACTGTGCTAAAAAAAAAATAGAAAAAAAAAGAAATAATAAGTTAGGAAACTCATACGGCTTACTAAGACCTATGTGGAAATCGTTTTTGGTCCAGCGAGAGACTGCGCGGTGTGGGAGTGTTATGCAGTGCGCCTTAATTTTGTTGTTATTAATCACCCTCTTAACAGTTCTGTGATTTATTGGTCCTGCTCCTTTGAGAGCGCTGAAAGGTATCAAATAAAAATTCAGCAGCTATGCGTGCGTCACCTTAATGTTACACTATTTCGGGTTGGATTAAAAACAAATTAAAATAAAAAAAGAAGATTAATAAAAAAAAATTTTAATTTTTTTCCTGTCGCTTGGATTTCGAGGCGAAGGTAAGGCTCTGTTCGTTACTACGCTGCATGTTGATCGATTGGATTATGATGAAGTGAGGCAGTCGCCTTGATGTTTTTTTTATATATTTATTTGTTCCATCGCTCGCATTTCTTTTTTTTTTTTTGTCTTTTTTTTTTTGCTCCCGCGCACCATCGACTTGCCGTGATTGATGAATCGATTTTTTCCCTTAATGATTAATCAAACAATCCGCCGCATCAGTTGATTTGCACGCAATAATATCTGGTCGCTATTAAATTAATAGCAATCAGCTGAGCAACTCGCAACTAAGGACAAATCAGTTAAATGCAAACTCGGCTTAGGTCTTTTGTCAAAGAAATTAGGAAATTAAATTGAAGGACATTTTTAACGATTATTTCACCAGTCAAAGTTAATGTGCGTGTGCGAACAGAATTATTGGAACTATTGATTGATTTGATTTTGCAGCTGCGACTAAGTTTCGGTGAAGGTTTTTGGGATGTTATCCATAAAAATTATTTTTATCACACTGCGGAAGCTAAAGTAGGGCTTAATATAAGCCTTGAATAAGTTGACGTTGATCTACAGGTAAAAGTTACGAATATTAATATTGTATTCAAAAACTAAAGCTACCTATTAAAAGTATAATGTCTTTAAATAAAGTAACTTCAATACACGCAAAATTGTGTTTAAGTTAAAACTATTTGTAGATTTTAAAGTGAGTTGTATTTTGTATAACCTAAGTGCCGATATTTATATCGTCGTTGAGTAGGTACATCACTTGCAAGAAGTGCTAACGACGAAATAGTGTTGTTTATAGACAAGGAGGGAATATAAATTAAATAAAATTAAATAAACTATTGCAATATTAGAAACCATTAATGTTTTTTAAGCTGCCCTTATACCAGCCTTTAGCTGTCTGAACGGCTTTGGGGTAGATTAAGATTTTTTATCTTATTTTGGTTGTGATATAGAGTAAATGATTGGACCTACAGACCCTGAACTCTTACGCCCTAGGTTACGGGGTTATAATAATAATAATAATATAATAATAGAATTATGACGCACTTCTCAGCATATTGCTGGAAACATTCACCTTAGAGGCATGAGAATTTAGGCTCTGTGGATCCTTCGCTGAAATTCCTAAATAATGTAGATAAATATTAAAATATAGAAATAAAAATAAATAGTTAAACCATCGTTATGTGCTTCCCAGACAAATTAAATTTGGTATAAGGGTCGCACATAAGTTAAGAAATATTATTTGTTATCATTCCTTAACATTAGTTTTTACTTGTTTTTTGCTTAACGTATGTTTTAATCATCCTCTTAAATTCAAAAGTACTGCGAGCGATTTTTATGTTTTCTGGCAGATTATTATAGAAATCTACAGCAGAGTAAATCGGGTCGTATCTATAAGTCTGTTTGTACTTGGTGCAGGTAGGTTATACTTTTCCATCGTTGCTCTTCTTGTGTTATGTCCATGAATCTCCTTTCTTAGTACCAGGTTAATTGATGATTTTGTATGCAATGTTATAAATGACCTTAGCCTTTTCCATCTCTATTAGTTGCCTCAGGTTTATTTTATCTGTACTTTCATACATAGATCAATGTTTCCAGCACCATGCTGAGAAGTGCATAAAAGAATAAAATCTATTATTACTATTAAATCATGTTGTGTAAATCAGATTTTGATACAATTTTTTAAAAAATTAGAAAGAACTGGATTTGTATTAATTCTTCGCTTCTTTAGTTTTTAGTATGGTCGCTTTTGATTTTTGTAATTACCTCTTAAAATTTCATTTTTATATCATTTTCTCTAAACCCACCAAATCATAAAGATTTCGCATTACAATTCCAATGTTTTGCCCGACACTAAAAGGTTTAATGGACAAACTATCAACTTCAAGCTTGTCCGAAAGCAAAATTGAAATTATTTTACTTTTCTAATTATGGCAAACAGAATCTATTTGCTAACCGTTGAGTATTAATCGTAAAGTCTCAGAGATGCAATTACAATAACGTGAAAAAAATAAACTATACTTAAACAAGTTTTCTCTCTCTTAGAAGAAAAAATGATCAGTTGCACATTTTAGTGTTAGATATTCTTTCGTGTACAAATTGTGATTTATAAATATTGTTGAATATAAAAAACGACCATTACATTATTGTCATCTTAAATAATAATAGGTACTAAGTAATTTAAAAAATTAATTAAATCTTGTCCTTCGTTACGACGATGTGAATAATTAAATTTGTCCATTAAAGTAGTCCCGTGAAAAGTTATTATTTCATCCTTACTTACTTACCCTGCCACTTTCTCTATGGAAGCTAGAAAACTAGTTATAATTATATGGTAATAGGTGGATTTTCCCGGGCTATTCAATCTTATCGATTTATTAAATTCTTACTAATCAGCTTTTGTTGGCCTTTTGTTTTTTGCATTCGTAGACTTTTACGAGGAATTACATGAATAATAGCCATCTACCCATTAACCACACAATTGGATATAAATTTAATGGATTTAAAAACATACGGATGCATAATAGACCAATACCCACTTTTTGTTCACTCCTAATTTCTAATAAAAAACTCTATGAGTAAAGTTGATCATTTTAGTTATGGTTCAAGTTCAAAGTCTATCCTCGTTTTTTTTTTATAACTAAGCTCAGTTAGATGTTATTTTCGAATAGTATGACAATAAATAAATTGAATTTTGTTCATTTTTTATTACTATGTGCAAAGTAAATCGTTTTGATTAAAAATATACAGTGTAAACGGTAAAAATTCGAGTAGTAAATAAAATAAAATCCTTCATTAAGTTGGTAGCACCAAATAAATTGCAATTGTTTCGTTATTGTTCGATCATCCAACAATTCACTTCTTTTCCCAGCATTGCGCCAAACCCATGGTCTGAGCATTCCTTTAGGACCCCATACGTTCATAAGTTCCTTTGTTCACCAATAAAACGAAGCCCCAGCAGATGGGACCATGCTGTTTTATTTTGAAATATTCTAAACGTAAATTCCGCAATATTCCTAATTCTAAGAGAAATCCCCAACTGTATGAATGTTTGTTTGTTTCTTCGGCTAGCCGAAGAAACACTGCACTTTCTTCCCTGCTTCTTGTCTTCCCCTTTCCGAACTCGAAGAGGCTACTGCCGCTCAACTCGAGCAGTCCTCGAATATTTATGCTGGCTCGGGAAGAAGTCGTGAGCCCCCAGTTCAGCTGGCTACTCACGAAATTTTATCGATAAATATTTTCTGTTTCTTACTATTATCGAACTTTTTTTTTTTTAAATATTTAAGATTTATGAGATTCTCGCTTTTTACGAAATATTTCATACCTACCTAAATTTCGAACAAAGCTCATATAATGTGCATACATGAATTAAATTAAATTCTAGTTTAAGACTTATGAATGTACATTTTCAGTATTTAAATTATATAATTTCACACTAGCTACTTATAAAAATAATTCTCTTATTCTATTTAAGTTAAGAGTTTTGAATAATTCAAAAATTGTGTGTCGATAAGATTTACTTATTATAATTAATTTATGCAACTAACTAACTAACTAACTAACTATTACTTTTTAATGATAATGATAATTATTGTAATATGACGTGAAAACTCTTATTTGAATTAATGCAAAAAATAAATTAAAGCGGCGATTATAGCAATTGCAGTTCAAAAGGTTCAAATTGTTTTACTGCAATTTTGTTGAAAATTTAGTGATAGTAATTTTTTAAACCACATAAATTAACATAAAATCGTAATTAAAGAAATTAAACCCAATGGTTTAAAGATTAATGTTGTAAAACTCCAAACATGCAATAATTGGATATTTTAAATTCTCAATTTTTGAAACTATTTCAAGAAATTTGAAGCTTCTCGAGCGTCTTCCATGACGCACGAAAAGTGAGCTTACTAACTTTGCTGAATATATTATGCAAAATCTGATTCATTTGTTGTGCAGATTTAATAATGTAAACATACAAAAACGTAGATGATTCTGTTCCCATAGGTGGTGTATCATCGTAAACATAATGATTGTAAAAATAAGGAGGAAATGTATCTTTTTTCCCCAATGCCGGACCAAAGTAATAAATTATCGCCAAGCGTCAGAACAATTGGCCATAAATAAATTACAAATAATTACAATAAATAATAAATCTCAGCATGTAACAGTCGTAATACATCTGCATAATTAATTTGTGTATATGAGAAAAGAACACTATGCGGTGCGAAATAAAAGCGCGCCAAAAGCAACAGTCAAAGAAATGTAAAGAATATGCTTTTTCTTGAGAAAAGTTCAAGTTAATGTCACACTTCTGCAACTAATGTTCACGTAATCGTTAATCATATGCGGTGCCTGCCATTAAAGCCGGCAATAAATCACATGTGACAGATACTTCAAGAGTAGGCTCAGCGGCGGTTATTAATGCCCCTAAGAAAATCAGTTGAACAGTGGTGCCCCATGCAATTCAAATTCATTTGATTTTAATGCAGACGTAGATCAATAATTTCAAATTTTCGACTGCTTTATTACCGGATCACTTTAGAAGGAATGGGTTTTAATGTCGGTTTTCATAAAATCGTTAAAAGATCAAATGCAAATAAAGCGACGGATCTATGTCGCGTTTATCGCTATTTTGACCACATAAACTTTTCAAAAGTCCATTTAAATTTGTCGGTGGGAATTGTTTGTTGTCAATGGCGGACAGAGGTGTGACCTCTTAATAGCTCATCCTATTCTCTGTGGCGAACCCTCTTCGCTGTTGGACATAAAAAACATTGAATGGCAACAAAATGTATATCATAATTGCTTGTTGTATAAATTCCACTGTCAGAAGTAATCGAGCTCGCAATAAATCCTACTTAGTCTGCACTTGCTATCCGCAGCAAAATAATGTTCAAACAGCAGAAACAATTTCAGTCCCCCACGGAGGCTCTGTTCGGCGCTCAGCCACTAGTACTTGGTCGGGAATAATGTCACAGTAAATTTTATGATTATTATTATTTAATTCTAGAGCAAAGTACATTTTCCTCTGAGCATACTGGGCAAAAATAAATAAAAGGCGAAAAAACTCCATGGCAAGTTACCGCCGAGTTTCAGATAAGAAGCAGGCAGTCACCACGAGACCAAGAACAATCCACTGAGCTCTCTAGACTCTAGATTAAAAAAAAAAAATAAAAAAAAATAAAAAAAAATAAAAAATAAAAATAAAGCGCATAAGGCTCAGTCCTGGTGTTCAGAAAATGTGAGGAGGATTTTTCAGTTTCAGTGCTATATGAAGGAGCTCATTGTTTCAGCGGAAGGTTAGAAGCTCAACCCGAAAACAAAGACGAAAAAAGGAGGATATGGCCCTTCTTATATATTTCTTATTTTTGCATCTTTTACTTTTATTTAATCTTATTTTCAAGGGATCGAACAACAAAAGCAAACTCAGCAGAATAATTTCTGCAGACATAACATCACCAAACAAGATCGAGGTTAACCCAGCCGAAGCTATTCGATTTTTGTGCAACAATTGAAAGTAAAATTCATTTCGGTTACGCTTGTAATAGCTGAGTAAATAATGCACCGCACTCGGGCACATAATACATACTTTGAGGGGAAGGGGGGAAGGCAGGGAGTCGGGCATCTACCAATGTGATATGCAAATTTCGATGCGGGAGGTACGAGTATGGCTCGTATATTTTTGCTCGTGTTTTTGTTTAATTTTTCATTGGCGGTGCGGTATGGTTCTCTGGCGGCCCATGTTATCAATGTGCGGAAAGTATTCCCGGCCCCCAGTACCAACTATTGAGACAAAAGTGAAAAAGGGAACTAAAACAAGTGAAATATTGCCAATTGTCCGCTTTAACAACATTACTTTTTTCCATGAACTCGCGAAAATCGAGAAAGTCAACCAAAACAATGAGACGTTCTACGGCCGTTTAACTCAAGTTTGTCGCTTAAGTCTTTTATTTTCCTCTGCAGATTTGGTTTCAGTTGGGCGTTTTTTAAATCAAAATTTTGAATGAAAGTTACCTATTAGTCTAAAGTAGTAGTCATAGAAAGGTATGTTCTAAGCAATTAATTTTGTTTTGCAAACTTCAAATACGTTACGGGTTCGACGAAATTTTAGAGCAAAATTAGCGTAATTCTGAAAAGCAGACTATTTTAAAACCATAACATCTCGAAAACTAGTAAAAAGCAACAACCTTAAGAAAAGGCTCAAATTGTTGAATTCATAGATTTAGAGCACTAACGTAAGATTTCCAATACTCTTTTTATGCATATTGAGTTGCTTTCTTTGCTTAATAATACCACTAAACCTTACAATCTCCGAAAAATCGATATTTCACAAAATCGGACTCATCGAACAAACTATGGTAGATCTGATCCTATTAATTAAATAATCACTTTATGTTTGCTAGATTTTAATTGCAATAAACAATAGATTAAAAATGGGCTTAAGAATAGTTAATATTTGATTCTGTTCCTCGACATTTTAAGGTCTACAAAAAAACAAGAAATGTTTCGTGTACCTGAGCTTATTTCATTATTCTTTTATTTTTCATGCATCTAAATAATTATAAAAAAATTCCCTTAGCTTCCCGAGAGTTTGTTTTCGTATGCAGAGTTTGTTTTTGTATTCCTACCAAAGAAAATAGATTTTGTAAACTGTATTTTGCCCATTTTTGAAAAATTATTAAAAAATAAAGGTTCTTCATAAAAAGTTTAAAGTGTGGCTTAAAGGAAAGCCTTAGTCCTAATCTAGGAATATCAAATGCAAGTTATCTCAACCCGTTTTACATATTTTGACGAACAAGTTTTTCTTGAATGTGCGGATTATTTTGAAGTGTTCAGAAACCGTTTGTATTTTTATATTAATAGCTTTAAGATTCATACATGCTTGTATTTAAGTTATGTTACTAGTTACTAGAAATAATTCGTTATTTTTAAATGTTTTTTTTATGAATGGTAAAAATACAGGCACTTTTTAACTCTATTTTTACTGAGCAAAAAATTGAGTGTTTTGATTTTCGAATTTATATTCAATAGAAAAAATTCTGAAGAAATGATCTGCCATTTGTATACGGACACAAATATTGCGTTGACCTGAGTATTTTAGCTTGTTATCACATATACCTACTATTGCACAGTCAGGGCGGTTGTCTATTGGATAAATGAATAAATAAATAAATAAAGGAAATAGATTCAGAAATTTTAAGACGTATTTGCTGTTCTATTAGGAATATTTCTTAAACAATTTCTTTATTATTTCCTTCAAACCGTCTTTAGATAATTCAGCGATATACTGCAATTCAGTTGAATTGCCTGGTTATGGAAAAAATATTAATAATTCATGGTAGTCGTAGTACTTACTCTTTTCCATGCAAATGTACGTTTTTTTTTATGCTTTCGTTTACTTAATACTGTGAATTAGATTTGAAAGAGCACTGTTGCCAAATCTGCTTCCCATTAAAGTTTTAAATAAAGTATTATTACCAAAACTGTTCTACTATTACCTATATCCTATATCCTAATTTGGTTTAACTTAGAAATGCAACTTTAAAACAACATTTAACAATGATTCTTTATATTCTTTTCAGGTGTTGTGATAGATTCTAAAATGAAGTGTTAGAAAAGTGTTTTTAATGAAATCTTTCATCGGATCACACAAAGTCATCACTTAAGATGTGATGGTGGCATTTATCTGATAAAAATAAAAATAATCTGAAAACACGTTCAGTAAACCTCCGGTAAGATGTACAGTGAAAAACGAATTGAGAAGCAGCAACCGAGCACGGCTGCACCGCCTCCACCCCCAACACACCACCACCACCAGCATCACACGAACCATCAACACCAACATACCCATCAAAATCAGCATCAGATTCAACAGCAACAACAACAACAGCAGCAGCAACAGCAACAAGCAACAATGTTTACCAGGTAAGTTTCTGGGGAAAGTTAATTGAAATTATATTTTGGGAGAAGTGAAAACGTCTTAAAAATTACGTTGGGCTGATTTAACACGTCTTCAAAACATCCTGCACCTTCTAACCTTGAGTGGGTCCGAGCCCTCGGCGTTAAATTACATGAAAAAAAAAAGGTATTTAAGTTCGAAAGGTGGGAGGGTGTGTGCGGTACGCGACCGAGTTGGCGCACCGGTGACCAGGTGTAATAAATATAATTTAATTAAAATCGAACAAGCGACCACACCTGAAAATCCATCAATGAACCTTTTTAAAAAAGTCTCTGTGACTGCTCGACCCGTGGTCCCTTGTTCGACTCTCGCCTTCATTTCGCTGGAACATTTTCTGATTGTTAACACCTGAAAGGTGATGAGATTTTCTGTGAATGTTTCTGCCGGTGTCGGAGAGTGGGCCGATCAGACCCCGGTGCATTGGCCAGATACACGTTTCGAAAATGGAAGTGCAAACAGCCGCTAGTGACTAGTCGCACACTAGTGTTATTAATTGCTAATTAGGCGCTGTATATTTATTAGTCATAGTCGATACTCGGCTCAGGTGTTCACCTACCTTTTTAGTCGCGAGCCGAACGGTGCTCGAGGTGTTGTAGTTCACCACGCGGTGTACCTCCTGAGTCCGAAGTATTTTGAAATTGAAATTTCAAGGGGGCTTCTGTTCTAATGCCCAGATTCTGAAGGTGCTGGAGTACACTCACCGGTGTGACACCACATAACACCTCCGGTCCGCCAGTTACATTCGACACTGCTTAATTATGTTTGAACAAGATTTCCTTAAGTTTAACCGCCACTGCCACTAATGAGGTCAACTTGACATCGACGCCTTATTGTTAATGGCTATACAGCGCAAAATGTTAGATCCGATTTTAATTAAGATAAGCAATTCGCGGAAAAACATACATGAAATGCACTTTGCGGTGACATTAACACATGCGTGCGGTTTAAGATAATTAACGAGATATTTGCGTTTTGGAACAACTTGATTTGATTTATACCCTTGTTAGCAGATAAAGATTAAATACGAATGGTTATTAATTATATTCGTTTCACAAATACAAATTTTAGTGTTCTATTCCGATTTAGATAACAACAAATAGATAGTGTAACCCCTGTCTGTCCATTTGTTTACATTTCTCTTTCCTCAGAAACTATTTCGAGGGATAGTGAGTTGAAATTTAACGTATTTTTAGTATAGTGAAGAATGGACCAAACATAAATTTAAAAACAAGAAATATATTTTAATCCTCGTTCCAGACAAAAAATTGGACTATAGTCAAAATTCGTTATAAGATACATACTTATATATTTAATATCTCTGAATATACATATATCTACATATCTATGGTATTTTGTACCTACATATATAGTTTCTATTTTAAACAACTTGATTTGCTTTTACATTTCGAGAAAATTTTCCTAGAAATCTTAACGGCAGTAGCAACTAAATATTATAAGATGATTCTGAAGGCCATGTGGATGTAGACATGTACGCAATATCATAAAATTAGAATTATCATAATATTAATATCCAAAAGCGTTTTGACTTTCATGTTTAAATTATGGTAATATTTCGACAGATATCATAAATTATTTATAAGTTAATATGATGGGCACAGACGATTTACTAATGCAATTAAATAGTTTTCATAAAATGTACTTCAGCGATAATAAAATTAGAATGATTGCTTAGTACTTGCGGCCATGAGTATATTTATTATACAGTATAGGTACTGTGAACATTTTTAACGACCACACAAATTCTTCGGATATGAAGCATGCTTTTTTATACATATATTGGACAAAGGGGAGGAAATCAATGGAAAAGGATACTTTGAGGATTGTTTTAGCCCTGCATCGATTTTCCTCTTCTGTCGATCCTAGAAAAATTATGCTTCAGAAATAAGGTGTTTTTAAGAGTTTAGAATTTCTTAAGTTATCTTTTACAGCTTAGATATGTACATATATGATTTTGCAAAATAAATTCTCTTCGGTTATTATTAATTAAATCTGAAGAGGAAAGAACTATGTGAAAATCTCATGAAGAAGGCTTAAACCTATTTACCCTATTCTATTACTAATTCTAGGCTACCTGATTGATATATTGTAATTTAACAATTAGAATAGGAAATCAGCGGGTTTGGGGCACACTCGCACCACATTTAATATTTCTTTATTAACTTCTCCAATTTATCTTCAATTGGATCAATCTCTACCATTAAGTGCAATCGTCTGGTATAGTGTCATGGAAGATTGAGTATCATCTTTAATATTTTTTTTTGCGCGATTTGGAAGTTTATTTTTGTGCATTTTTGTGCAATTATACCAAATACTGGTGATCCATTTGTCAACACGACTAAAAAGATTACTTTGCACTGTACTTCAATCTGGTACAAAAGTGGTGGAATTAAAAGGACGTATGTGAATTTAAAACATAAAACAACCCTGGTAAAAATATTTAAATTCATTTGGCACGCCTGTAACGTGCATAATATATGTACTCCTAAACATTTTTCATATTTTAAGTCCGCAATAGGCACGGTTATCGAATAATCATGCCTGCATAATTCCTGCAACAAATTCGCATTTCTCTAAAATACGCCCGCAACAGTCCCGATATTTTAAGAAATGTGCCTGAAGACGTGTTTGTCTTCAAAAATGCTATGGGTCCAATTCAGGCGTATATTGGGCGCTTTTTCAATTCGGGACGTATTGTTGGCTCGTTTTCGGCCTATATATTTTTAATTAAGAAGTAATAAAATTTCGTTTGGTTTACAATTTTCTAAAATAGTATAGATATTAGTATGATTGTAATATGTAATATATAAACACCACTTTTCATTAAAATAAGATAGGTATACAGATTCTTAATCTACGAAAAAGATCCAAAAATTCGCCTATCAATGGTTTCGAGCAAAATTTTTGCGAAAGGGTGTTATATGAGTTCAAATGTGGTTAATCAGTTCATGCCTCTTTACTTGTAGCAATATCCTTATCATTATTAAAAGGCAACATGTTGAAGTCTAGTGGAAAAAAGAAACAGGATTTAAAACAAAAATGTCCAAGTACATGATTCACCAGCAAAAATATAGCGCGCAAAACCGAAAATAAAAAATAAAAAAATTCGAACGATACGAGTAACAAATTTTCAGTGATAAAGCGATACAAGACAGAGTACATACAGTGGGGTGCTATATGGTGCAGTAAAAGACAAGAGATCTACCTCAGCCAGAATTTATACGTTCTAAATGTGCAATGAGAAAATGAGGCTGTTCAGCACAAGATTACAAACAAGATAAACGCACTGTGAAAACCATACTAGCAGAAATGGTTTTTTAACAGTGGACGAAAAAGGTACGAAAAAAGCTGAAAAAAAAGCCGGTAAGAAAAAGACCTAAGTCCACCGAAAAGCGAAGAGGGAAAGGGAAAGATCTGAAAAAAGCACCAAAAGATTATCCCCTGGCACAAAAGATCTTAAAGTGAAATATAAGAAACAAAGGACCTGCAGGCGCCGCATTAAGTCAATTAGTGTTGCATTCAAGAAGCCTCGCAGTTTTTTTCAACCTTAACATTTTTATTTTATTTATTTTTTATCCGACGGTTCTCGCAAATTTTTTTTGTAATTTTGTTTGGAAGCTCTTTGCGCTATGCTGGACACAACTTCTCACAATATGTGCGGATCATGATGTTCAATATCCCCGCCGAGATATGGTGGAGCCGACTCCCGGAGCTCGGCCACATTATACCAACGTTTCGATGGAAATTTGATTAAAGTGGCAGGAGGAGAAAATAATTAACGAAAAAGTAGCTGTCTTGCGGCTAATCAGTTCACGATCGATCGATGCAGCGGATAGAGCTAACTCCGATCGAACACATAGTTTATGATCCTCATACCCGGCTAGTTAACTGGGTCTAGTCTTCTCAGATGCGACGTCGAGCTGGCCCCAGCATTTTCTTAGTTTGCTTGCTGTTAATTAAAAATCAACGAGTAATGCCCTGGAGTGTATTACTCTGCGAAGATCAAAGATTTTAATCGATCACTTGATCGTGTCATCGCAGGTGATCTTCCAGAGGCAGTATAGTTCGATAGAGCCATGGAAACTTGTTAATTAAACTAAGAAAATCGCTTCGCTTGAGGCACGCTAACAAAAGACTTAAGCGATAAACCTCCTCTTTGTTGGTATTATCGTAATTAAAATTGTTTAAACATAAATTATTTTTCTAGAAATGCAAAATAAAATCAAAGAAGAAAAATTAAAGATAAAAATTTGAGCTTATAGTGTATCTCTTATAATTCTTAAAACTTTATTTTTCCTTTGGATTATTCTCAGATTATGAGAAATTCAGAATATGAAGCGTATTCAATTTCATATTTATTATACCTATTGCTTTGAAATTAAAGTTGAATTTATGTCGAAATTTATGTTTGATAGAAAAGGTATTCACTTGCATTTTTTAAGAATTCAAAGAAATGGTTTTTTTACAGTGGACGAAAAAATAAATAAAAATAAAAGGAATCTGAGTAATACAAAACTTAAAATTCGGTTCGAAATTTTGATATTGACTGGGTATAAAGTACTTTAAAAACTAAGAAAATCAGCGAATGAAAATTGAACTTGTTTATTTTTAAAGTTTCTCCCACGCACCTAGTAATGGAGCACAATGAAAAATGTTGAGGTTTTCTTTTTTTTTGATCATATTTTTTGTGATTGCTTAATTTTTGAATAGTGTAGAAAATAAAACCTATAGTTACGCCAATACTCCTCTTCCTAAACGCAGCTTCTTTCAATCTGTTCCTGTATACCAAATCAAATTTTCATGGCATTCAATTACTGGATTAGCTGAGATTAAATCAGAAGCAGCTACCGTGATGGATATCGCTGTCGGGGGACGATAATTCTAATTAAAATTCTGTGGAGTATGAGAGCGGTTGGAAAAAGGAATGTTTTTTTTTTTTACTATTGCCATTGACAACAATTTGAGACGCACGTCCCCTGAACGTCTGACAGAGCCTCATCAAATTAGAATTCAATTAGAACACAAAAGGAAATAATTTCGGTAGTCAAAAGGAGCTCCCCCTAGACTGCGATTGTGTCCGGGGAAAAGAACAACAATCCGATCCCATTGATGCTTTGCCATGCGTCGAACATTAAAAGAGCTTCTCGGAGGAGCATCTTAAGTGACTCCTAGAATCTTAAAGAGAAGGCACCCGTGTAGGCCGGGTAGCACCTAAATAAAGAAGACCCAGAG
This sequence comes from Machimus atricapillus, assembly GCA_933228815.1. NCBI lineage: Eukaryota > Metazoa > Arthropoda > Insecta > Diptera > Asilidae > Machimus > Machimus atricapillus. The sequence goes on from OW121785.1 coordinate 15,854,274, forward strand.
AATAAAAAAAAACGTCTATCCCTCGTTCCGGCGGATTGAATTAAGTTTGACTCGATTGGTCATTAAGAAGCCACAATTGAGCCTCGTGGTCGCGCAGAGGGGGCGAAATGAGGTTCATCGAATGGAATCAAATCACACCTCGTATATTCCACGGCTGCTGCTTAAAGTGTGGAAGTTGCGGTGAATAATTAACTAATAGACCATACCTGGCGTCGGCACTGGTCAATATTTTCATTTTGCTGTCAGGCCGCCTCGGCCCCGTCGATATGATAAATGGACATGAGGCGAAAGTTGAAAGGTGCTAATTTAGCTCAGTTTTTCTTCGGCGGTGATTTTTTACAATGGCCCAGCCATACACCGGAGTTATCTTGGATTTTTGCTATGAAAAATGGTCATGATGTGATCGCTTTATTAGACAATGTCCAATTCAAAGAATTCATTTATCTTGCGCCCGAATGACGGGGAATTGAAAGAACATTGCCATCGGAGGGTGTGGTCTGTTTGCTTGATCGTTCTTTGTTCATTTTTTTTTTTTTTTTGGTTAAATAATTTCTGAGGTCTTTGTGCTATATAGGGCAAATTAATTAACGATGGAATTGGGGTATTTAGAGCGGTGTGTTATTAGAAAATAGTTAACATTCACAACTAGTGTAGGTGAGGTGTTAACTGAAGATTTTTTTAATTAATTGTATTGTAATGACCTAAGGCTTATACCACTTTAACAGAAACATAAACATTCTTCCAGTATCTAATTTTGCTATGATATGTTTTGTTTACTAGGACTTATTTTAATTTATATTACCTTTTTTATATGTTATGAGTATAAAACTCTATATATTTTTAGCGAACAACCATTTTTTTATGTTATTTGCTGCATAAAAATGTTATATCTGATTTAAAAACGAATAGTGGGTGCATAGAAATTATACTTAGAATAAAGTTTGGTAACTTAAAAAAGAACTCACGCACTGAGGGTTCGTACTATGAAAAACCCTAAAATACATACATACATAGTAACATGTTTTAATCATGATTGTAAAATATTTACGGCTTTTTTTTTTTTGATTGTACAATAACCCATTTTAGTATTTGTTGTTTTGTGTAATATTAGATGCGGATCTGGATCAGATTTATCAGTAAATTTTATAGTGAATTTAAAACTTACGTATGAATAAATATCCATATCAAACATTTTTTTATTTCGCAAAAATATTTGCCTGGTTTTATACCCACCGTGCAAAAATAAAAGAAAAAAACATAATCCAAAATTGTTGGGAAGTATAATGGCAATTTGATGCACTTTTCTCAGAATTTATAACTTGATATATGTATGTACCTATAACGTGATGTTTTGTAAAATCCAATTCAATGAAAAATTTGCTACCTACAGTCGTTTTTGTTGTACATATATACCTAGTAACAATGAGGTTCCTTTCTGGTTGAGAGTTCTAAAAATGGGAACATACATATTAATGATGCGTAATGTATTTTAATTTTCACAATATTTGAAAGTTTTAGGTACTGCACAACGCTGATTTGAATTTTTAATGTAAGGCATTCTATCGTGGTTAAAAGTACATAGGTACCTACTCTGTTCTTGAACTCGCTATTTCATACATATGTCTTGTTTATATAATCTAATCGACTATCTGGAAGTAAAATTTGAAATTGCCAATAAGTCTAATTGCTGAACTATAGAACGATATTGAAAATTAGTGTTGTATAATTTTCAAAATTTAGAGTGTTTTCTAAGAAAACATTGAAAAATTGAAAATCCCTTAAGCTTTTAACGATTGAGGCAGCTCAAACATCCGGCAATTAAGCAATTTAATTCAACTTCCGAACACTTGCCAGTGCCCATGGGCCGGTAAATACTCAGAGGCGGGCGGCAATAATTCTAGAAACAATTACGCCGATGGAGAAATATTTAGAAGTGGATTAATTCGCTCCTTAAGCGGCCGAAAAGCCCACTCGGGGCAAGCAGTCGCGGCCTCCGCGAATCCGGGTGCAGTCCGGGCCCATAAGACACACAATCAATCTGCAGCGGCGGCTAATTTGCCTGCGAATCATATCTCATGCGGGAGTCGCGGTGCCGCCGTCTAATCAGCTAATTAAAGGCAATTTCCCAGGTGATTTCGTGCCCGCCTTATTAGCCAATGGGCCACCGTGCGCATGCTTAAATACCTCGAAGATGTTTAGCATCCGGCTGCTGCCGCAGCCGCGTAGCAACTTTTCAGCTTCATTTCGAGTCTGGGAACTTCATCGTCTTGCGGGAAGAAAGAAAGTCTAGAAGATCGCTCTAGACGTCGCTGGACGACAGATTCCCAAAAAAGATGGTAGCGACCGCAGCTCGTACTCTGACAACTTCTTGTTCATATATACAGTACATATAGTAAATTTTTTTTATTTTTTTTATTTATTTTTTGCCCCTTGAAATTCAAGAGCTGGACAGCCTCCTGGCTGCTGCTGGGGCTATGGACCAGCATGTTTTTGTGTTAACAAACAAATCAATCATCGGCGTAGAGAGTCTCTTGAGAAAGATCCGGACAACCGAAACTATTTACCGAGAATTCTTTCTTTTGTGGGTTCGGGGGCCGGACAAAAAAATTCAGGGCCCCCTCCCACCGCCTCCTGGGCCGCCGCCGATTAGCTTCAAAAGGAAACGAACATTTTTGTTACGTCACCTCTCGAAAAATAGCCGGGAAAATATCGAAAGCAATGGGAGGGCGAATGGGGCCCTCTTAGAGCCCCTTAGACTAGATATCGGGGCTCCTTAGCTCGGATCTTGATCTGTCCAGCCGGGGCACCGAGATGACATGAAAGCCCAGAGATCCCGAGACCGCGGCCCGGCAATTGGCCGCGCGGCGGCGCGTTTGTTTTGCCCGCGCCCGGTCGGCCTGAATATTGTGACATAACAAATTCTGACAATTACAAATAACTATTAGCTGGTCAGATTGACACATCGAGATAATCGGTAAATATCTCTCGGGACGCCCGCTTTTGTTCGCCAGTGATACGCTGGATGATCCCCGACCTGTGGCTGGGCTTTCAGATTTTTTCGGATGAGAAGGTGGATTTCTTATGTGAACTTTCGGCTCATGATCGGGCAAGAAAATGAACTTATTAATTGTCTAGCTGAGGCTTTTGTGAGAAAACAGTAAGATGCGATCGCCGATGAAAAAAATGCCGAATTAGTTTTTTTTTTTTATTTCCTTTAATAAGCCCTGATGATTGGTGGGAAACAAAATTCTTTAAATGTACGTGGTACCTACATACCTTTAAACATACAAAAGAGAATTAAAATTTCAAAATTTTTAAAATTAAGTCAAAAGATACAATATCTACATTTTGGATTGTTTCTAAAAAAAATATGCAGTTTCTGAATGTGATCTAATTGTTTATTAGAACAGTAAGTAGGGATTTTTTTGATGAGAACTACCTCTAATCCTCAATCGCTAATTTTAACTTTGAATTTGAAGGTTTCATTTACTTCCGCTTAACGTCTTACAGCATAAACTGCTAAAGATATAGAACTTGGAAATTTATACAGTAGTTGCGTCTTATATGTATAATGTATTTTGAATTTATTTTGAATATTTCAAAATCGTTATTAATAATTGACTACTAATAATAATAATAGACCTTACACCTTTAACTATTTTTATAAAACACGTAGTAGCTCCAAATTTCACCGAGTATCCAATTTTTGTTTTTTTAAAATACAAAACAACTTGTATGCATTTGTGGTTTTAAATTTCTTAAATTACAAATATTTAATAGATTCCTCCAAATGCTTACTTTAATTTAATTTAAAATATGTAGTGATTTGCACAAAAATATATAAATCTAAAATAACAAATAGAAAATTTATGAAAAAGTATCTTCCTGGAAGGTGTTAGGAGTTGCTCACGGAAAGAAGAGTTTGACCAATTCTACGTTATTTTAATTAGTTAGTAGATTGTGGGTATAGTTTTTAACCGACGAAAAAAGGGGGAGATTCTCAAATCGACGCGTCTTTTTTTTTTTTTTTTGTAATACATACAGTGGCGGACAATAAAATAGGTGTGACATAGAAAATGCATATAATTAACTGAATGTGTTATATGAAATCAAAAACTTTTATATTTTGCAATTTATTCTCCGCTAATCTTCTTCTTACATTTTCTCCTATCTTGTATGGGTGTATCAACAAGATAAGGACCCAAAACATACTTCCAATTACGCGAAGCAATGGTTCGATAGGAATAACGTGAGGGTCCTAGATTGGCCGGCTCAGTCGCCCGACCTTAATCCTATCGAAAACCTTTGGGAGTATCTAAAGGACAGCATAGGTGGCACTAAACAAAAAAATAAAAGAGAATTGTGGGATGCAGTACAGTGTGCATGGAATAGTTATCGCTGTGCAAATGTGTCAAAGATTAGTTGACTCAATGCCCAAACGTTGCGCTGCTGTTTTGAAAAACAAGGGCTATACTACTAGATATTAGTATATTGTAAACATTTATTAAACAACTGAACTGAATTTTCCGTTTAATTTTGATTTAAAACGTAATTAGGAATTACACCTATTTTATTGACCGCCTTTAAATATGTAAATAGTTAATAATTTAAAAAAATATTAATTTGTTATATTGTTTCTTTGTAGAATCCGCTTTTGTTTTAGTTAAACATTGTTAATAAATTGCAAAAGATAAAAGTTTTTGATTTCATATAACACATTCAGTTAATTATATGCATTTTCTATGTCACACCTATTTTATTGTCCGCCACTGTATATGTATCTTCGCGGATAACTTTTTACACAGTAGTCCGATTTTGAAGATTGTTTTTTTTATTCGATAGCGTATACATACCTTGAAGTTGTTCTCATTAAAATTTGAAAACAAAATTCCAAAATTGTTCGTTTGTTTGGCGCCAAAGGAAAAATTATGTGTTTGTTTGTCACCGACTCAAAATGAGTGTTTTCAGTGCTGAAAGGTACCTAATCTGATTAGTATTAGATAAATGGACCTTTAAAAGCATAAATTCTACAAATGTGTTATATTAACTGTGCATATAAATCTTATAACACTTTAAAATTGGTATTTCCAAATGAGATTGATACCGAAATATCTCCATCTGCAATTTCTTAATAATTGCCATAAATCATATTGTGGTCTTTTAAGAAGTTAAAATGTCTTTTATTATCGCTCGATGACCATCTCTGCGCCACGTCTCATGAAATATGATGTCCATCGTCACCATTTCTGAAAAATGGCCAGCGGTGCTGATTGGTCGGAATGGCGGCGCGAAAGAGAGTCATCAGCGTCCAATAAAATAATCGCGCCGATATCCATCTGCGCCGCCGCGCCGCGCCAGTCCAGCGTGCGCCGCCGCGAGCCCGGGAGACAAATTGCCGATGGAATTTTTATGGTCCACGACAAAGGCCCAGCGCCCAGCACACGCCTCACACGCCGCCGCGGTGCCTGGGTGTGGACAGAATTTTAATTTTTATTTATGGTCCGCTGATTGACTCCCAAGTGGACTCTGTCAAAGCGAATGGGTTTTGGGACCCCACCGCGGGCTGCGGCGGCGACCACTTGTTGGTGGGTTTATTGGGGCTACTGTCGTCCGGCAAGTCGCCGCCGCAAACATATAGGTACCTATATGTTTTTTATTTTTTTTCTTCATTCGACTTCAAAAGGGTTTCCTTTTGTTCGCGGTGGGTAAACGGCTAATTAAAAAAAATGAACACGCGGTTAAAAATTATGACCCACGTTATTTGATCATACCCGAAAATGGGAGAAACTGCAATTGATGGGTCACAGTGAGGTTGCATCACATAAAAATGCCTAATTGAGGGGAGGGGGCTTTGGGCCAAAACATTTAAAAATTCGAAAAAGGGCATTTAAATATTTCCGCGAAGAGCATCCTTTTAATGGCCTGGTAATGATCCACAAAGATCGAGCTCAAAGAGACCAACACGTTGCGGTGTTGCGCGACGATCGGTCCCCCGGCGGCGCCGCGATCCCGTCCTGGACCGTGCGGCGGCGCGGCGGCCACCGGGGCTCCCCAGTTGAAGCCCCAAATGGCGCACTCGCAGGGAATCGAAGAATCATAGTTCACCGCGACCAAATGACTGCTAAAATACTGCGACTACAAGAAATCGAAATCGAAAAGTCCCCGCCAGCCCGAGGTGGTGGTGCTGCTGCTATATATGCCCGCGTCCGGGATTGTGGGGCTCCGGGGCTCCGCGGTGCTCCGGTGCTGCAAATACCTGCGATGAGTGTAACACCGGGGAGTGTGTGTCGGGCCTGACATTTATGGTAATGATTGCGTATTTTATTTAAATGGGATGCGGACATATTAAATTCAAGCCCGGGGAACGGTGCTGCATTGTCCAACCGAGAGACAAAATTCACCCGGAGAGATCGGGGATTGCTATCGCGTCGGGTCCCCGCGGCTGCCGGAGATATCTAGCCAAAGATACCTCGGCCCATCTCCTTGAGGCTCCGGCTAAGACACTGCCGGGGATGCTGTTTTAAATGTTAAGTGATTCTGAGATGCAGCGCTTTTCGTCTCTGCGACTGTTTGCTTTTATTGGCGATTAATAGAGTTCACCAGATAACAGCGACTCCTAACCCCCGAGGTATTTTCTGCAGGAAGTATCTTAATCCTTCGTAGGGCTCCTCTGAGGCACTTTTTTAATTAGGAACAGTACTCTTAACTTCACTATGTTCTGGGCGCAGAAACTAACGACTAAGAGTCTAGATTAAATTATTGTTTCTTGGCTTATTTTCGTATAGTTCCTAGTAAATTTTTACTAGAATAAAATAATCGCTGAAATCCTATTAAAAATTCTAGTAAGTTAATTTTACTAGAAATTCATTAAAACTAAATTATTCGACTCTAGTAAAATTCTCTGGGTTTTATAATTTAAGTTACTGGAAACCAATGAAAATAAGTATGTAAGTGCTATTAGATTCTAAAGAACTTTTGTCAGTGGTTAGAATTCTAGGAAGTAAATTATATACTAGAACGTTTGATCAAAGTCATTATTATTGGAATTTCATTAAAATATTCATTTATTTGCTATAGATTTTTAATATATGTAATTTATACGAAAGTTGTTAAGTTAAAATATATGTAAGTCTTACTAGAAAAATGTGTTGCTGTATACGTAAAATAGTAGGTATCTATATTTTTACTTTTTTATTACAGATTTATATTTCATATAATTTCGAAATAGATAATGTTAAGAATTATCCAACAAGAAAACGTTTGTAATTTTAATTAATAATAATTAGTCCATTATTATCAAAATTTTGCAATCTTTGCAATTCAATTATTTCAGATTCAGAATGGATAGTTCTCGGATCACCGAATCTAGTCAAATTAAAGGGTATTATATTAAAGAGTTTTCTTAATTTGTTGTGTCTAATTGCTCTGGATTATTTCGAAGATTTAAAAAGGTTATTAAAATTAGCTCTAAATGTTTAACTTCAAATTGTTTAAATTTTAAAAAGTTCTGAACTCTCACTGCCTCCAGTTTTTAAAAGGCTCAAGAGTTCTAGCGAAGTTGTCTGGCGGAAAATCGGTTCAGCTGCACCCACCCTGTCGCAGGAGCCGCTCTCCGCCTCGCATCCTTCTTCTGGCAGTCGCCTCGCCTAACATCGGTATCAATTAAAAATTCCTCCGAGTCCAAATTAATTAAACCATATCATGCATACGTGTTCTGCGGACCCCGGCCGTATGTTGCCAGCGCGGAGTATCTGATAAGCGGCGAACACAATCAGATAGGGGATCCGCCAGCGACACAGAGCCTTTTCCCGGGGCTGCCAGCACCGGTCCATATCGCACTGAAATGGGGCCCCTGCGCCCCGGGGCGGAACCTCGAACCTAAGCCCCCACAGTTGAGCAGGGTCTCCTCGCACTTAGCCTTGGCGGCTGAGGTGAGCGAGAATGTTTGCGGATATTTAGAGCAAATTTTTTATTTTTTTTTTATTTCCGAACGAACCGCGAAACGATATGTGCTTTTTATTTTCCTTAAAGACAAAACACTTTGGTTTTTTGTCCTCTATAAGATTTTTTTATAAATCGACCTCAGCGTCTTCGTGTGCTTCTTTTGATGGGCTCATTCGTAAATCAAGAACCCTAAGATTCATGTGACGACTGTCTTCTGTCTGGGGCAACAGCGCGTGCCTGCCCCGCTGGACCAGTCACCGGATGAATCCTCCGGAGCTGCTCCTCGGAGTTGCCGGACTGAGATTTTCAGAATTCTTTTCAATTCCCTTCCCAGCCGGTTTTATCGCCCTCTTTCTATCACAAAAGCTGGCGCCAAGAGGTCCAAATTAATGCCGCACCGGTCGCTGGCCGCAAGCACCCTCATTGTTTCCGCCGCCGCCGTCACCGCAGCGGCTCCTTCAGTCCCGGTGACATTAATTTATGAATTCAAATCAATTATCAAACCATTATGTCAGTCATTTTGACAGTCATATCATGCCCAGGGCCGAGCGACAGATCGCCGTCCAGCCGCGACCAGCTCCCAGATCTTTCTCTGATTGATCAAGCCTCAAGTCCAGGGGTCAGAAGAAGATCTCTCCGAGTACGGGATGGGGCACCCGTGGACAATGTGCCGCGAGAATCGGGATGCAAAAGAAGTCCCTCCAACTCCCGGTGGTGCTCCCGGAGCCTGCTGATTTATACCTCTTTGTCCGGCCACTTTGATGGCCACTTCATGCGGCCCCGCGGGATCTGCGGGATCTGCGGGATCAGCGGGATCTGCGGGACTCGCGCACGGGACCTGTTCAGGCCCCGGGGACTTTGATTTGATGGACTGGCTTTATTGAATTTATCTGCACATGTCAGGGCCCCATTCAGGCCGGCCCCGTCACTTACTGCATCATGCGGCCGCGGGATTTGCGGAACCCCACTTTCCGCCGCCCGCCGCACCGCCGCGACGCGAGGATATTTCTCAAAGTCAACTGCATTGTTATCGCCGCATTTCTCTGAATAGTCCTGAATCAATCAGGCTGTGGTGACACCGCGGGAAAGCGGCAATCCCGCAATATTCCCTGAATGATGCTAATTGGTCCATGGGCGGAGATCTTTATGGGTCGCGATTCCGCAAAGTGTGCTCTTTCCCAGGCGATCACGCGCCCTACTCTTAAGCTAGAAACGCACTTTGACTTTTTAGCAGCGTTATTAAAAAAATCGAGATCATAAAATTTAGATCAAAATCATCACACTATCCAAATACAATAAAACTCTGTATACTATGTAAAACCCTAAAAAGTTTTAATCAAGTTCAAAAATTATTTCAACTAAGTGATCGATAATGTAAAATGTAATGTAAGGGAAATTTTGGATGAGCATTCGTAAACCACTTACAACTTTTTTCTATTGTATCATATTATGTATAATAATCCATTCTTAGTATTTTTTTTTTAAGTATAGCCAATTTCATTGTAGACCTGGTAACAAAATGTGCCTAAAAGCAGCAACTTTGATATCGGTTGCCAATAATTTATTTTAAGTCAAATATTAAAATGATATACATACATATTCATAATCTACATACTCAAAAGACCCTTTTCAACAAAACCTTACAAGAACATTATTATAAAAATATAATTTGCTCCCCGTTTACATGTAAGTGCGATGATTCTTTAAAAAACAACCAAGTTTTTGGACTTCTCACAAAGTTAAATATGTACTTTCCAAACTTAATTATATAAGTATAATAATAATAATAATAATAAGCCAATTCTAAATAAATTAAGATACAGGGTACCTTCACTAAGAATCACTAAGAATATACGATACTCACAACAACAACAAAATAAAATAAAATATTTAAATCAAAAATAAGAAAAAATAAAAAAATAGTATAGGTACTTACGTCTATCTTTGAGCAAAGCTTAACTTTTTATACAAAAGTGAAAATCGGCTTAAATATTCAAATTTGAGAACGTCTATTTTGGAATTTTGTCACCTCTGAATTGTGTACATACATATAGATAATAATAGATAATATTCATAAATTCAAAACCAATTGAAGTTTTTTTTCCCGAAAATATAAAATTAACTAAACCTTTTATTTTCCACAAGGCTACTTAGTAACAATAGTTAAATATATGTCGTTTATAAAAACGCATATTTGAAATTTGGATATTTACATCCTTTGAACAAAATGTTTGCTTTTTTAATATAGGAAATTGACAATTTTTAAAATGTAGTCGACTAGACTACAAATTTATTAAATATAGTTTTTAGTAGCCTCTAAAATTACTCAACTGATTTTAAAAATTGTTGGTACGCTAAGTCCTAGTGTGAGGAGGCTAGAACCTCATAGACTATATTTGCTTTGGTTTGGCTGGATTATATTTGGTTGCGCTGTTAAAGTCGAATTGCGAACTTGTTGGTTACGTAACTCGTTAATGATGGAAGGAACCCGCGACGAGCTGTGGTCACGCCTTACATCTTACAATCGCGGCCCATCGATGTCGTTGCAGCATTTTGCTAAATCTTGAGAAATGCAAGAGCTTCGAGGCCACTTTTGCTAGCAAATCAGCACAAATTGATACAAGGAGTCTCAGCGGTCGTGCAATAAACCACCAACCAGATACATCTGTCATATTAAAATACCACGGAGCTGGACACGATGATTTATGCCATACACCGCAGCTCCGTGGTTTACTCTGTGGCGTGCGCGCCAGACTTTATTTTGGGCGCGCATAACGCAGCTAAAAATAAAATCGTCTGTTGAGCGGAGTTATCGAAAAATGACTTCGAATCGCGCTCGTTATTGGCCCGATAGCGATCTTGAGCTTAGCAGCGCCCTGTCAATGTAGGTCCATTTTGGCACAGGGTGGTGCAGACCACACGTCAACCTGTGCCTCATAAGTTTCGGCACAGATCGGAGATACCGCCGCTGGACTGTGCTGAGATTTATTGGCGGACACGGGCGGGAAATTGCGATAAGGGCGATTTAATTGAATTAGACCGCGACTATTTTGCCTCGGGTGATAAGCGCACAAGCGCGTGCTTACCAGCCCGCATAGATGTTAACACTAAGAGATATGAGCACTCTATATAGAAAATGTATAGTCAATAGTGCGGGGAAGGAAACGGCCAAGGAGAATGTCAGCTGTTAAAATATATCACAAACGGTTGTGTCAAGTTTAATTCTTTCTACTCGTTTTCTCAACAAACCTATTTTTTTTAATGTTTTCATTTACTACAAAATTGAATTTTTAATTTTCAATTTTTAATGCAAATCAGACTAATTGTGTAAAACATACATATAATACATATATACATATATACAAGCTTCATTTTTAAAGCTCGCATGTTTTGTCTACACGAATCTTAAGATGGTTTTGAAAATCTAGACAAATTTTAGAAAATTATAACAATATTTGAAAAAAAAAACTCAAAGTTTAGTAAATTTATAGTAACCCGTAAAGATCACACCTCCCTAAAATAACATGAAAGTGACACCTCCCTAAAATAACATGACAATTTTTGAGATCGAACTTGTACACACACTTAAAGATGATCATAACGAATAACACTAGATTGTACTGCTTATACCATTTAAGTCATTTTTATGCTCGAAAAACGGATGTAAAATAGCCTTTTGGTCATAGTGACCCCTAGTGATCATTACGGGTTATAGTTTGTGTTTGCTTAGAAAGCATATTAGATAGTTGCTTAAAAAACACAATGATGTTCATGTTGATGGAGTTGATTATGGGTTCATAGTTTGTCTATTGGTTAAGAAAATTTGTTAACAGTATGTCAACATAAATTTTATTTTTGGTCTCAGTCATGCGTTATTCTGGCGTAATTCCCAAGAATGTTGCGTGTATAAATAAATGTGTGAAGATCAGAATTATCGCACCTTTTATAATTGCGATGGGACCAGTGTGCACCAGCCGCTCGATCCGCGGTGGTGCAAAATAAAAAAAAAAAGTGAAAAAGTGCATCTAGAGCTCGGCACACACGACCGTCCGTGTACAGTGGCGTGCCAGGAAGGAGGAGGCGCGGGGGCGGGTGTGGTTCGCATGTCCAAAGGCCATCGGGGGGAACTAGTGCAGGTCCGAAGTGTGCACAGAATGGCACTCGTAAATTATTCTTAATGCGGCCCAAGAGGACCGCGATAGTGCGAGCGCGCGCAGATACCCCTGTCGGCTTTTTGCACCTCGCCTCGCGCATTTCATGCGATTTGTCAAACGCAATTAAACTTACGATCGAAACTACCATCAACAGCGGAACAATTACAAAACTCCCGGGCGAGATTGTGGCGGGTGATTTAAGGTACCCCATGGCACAGGGACAGGTATCGCGCGTACCTAGGCCCAGGCTCCACGGATATAGGTAAATACCGGGTGGCAGCTTGTTAACGCGTGGCTCTGGCTCTAAAATAAGATTTGTGTTTTAAGAGGTCTTGTGGGATGATATGCCACGGAAATTGCTCGGGAATTGAGTCTTGAGAAATTGCGTTGCAAGTACCCCCCGCATGCCGCCTGCCGCACACCGCACCGCTTGCCGAGATTTAGTTGAAATTACTCCAGTTTGGGATTGAAGAAAATGTAAACAATTTTGTCAGGCGGAGGTTTTAAAATAAAAAATTTTTTGAAAGCGTACGTCCGCGTTGCGCTGCTACATATACTCCCGGTTGTGGTTCAACGCTGCGCGTGGAATTGCCACCGCCGCGTCGTGCCGCACTGCTGTCCGCGACTTGCCACTACCCTGCTAATTGAACGGGAGCAGAACACGGCGCATTTTAAACCGGGAAGTCAAAATGTAAATTGTGGAATATGTTTACCCCAGATAAATCCGCACCGGTCCGCTCGCTGAACGGCCATATTCCGGATAAAATCAACAACAGGAGGCTGTAAAAATTCAAGTCAAAATGACGAGACGCGGCCAAGGAATTCCACAAGGTGAAAATGTTTAATGAGCGATCGGACTGAGTCAAGTGCAAGGTGATAACGAAGTTAAGGAAAAATTTTAAGGGTAACTGACTTCACCGTAAAGGCTGTAATTGATCGCGTCAACACGACGGATGATGTTTACTCTTGCGTGCGCTACGGACTCGAGTCAGTTCGATTTCGAGTTCAGGTCAGTTTACGATGTGATGTGATCTAGATTTCTAGATCGACACAAGCACCTCTAAAGCTAACTGATGACTGAAAGTCAGCCATTTTTTAAACTGGAGAACACTGGAAATACACCTCAGTATACATTTTGAACCATTCGTTGACTTTGTCAATTAGGAGTTCTCTTTTTAAGACACAATAATACCGGAAGTAGACTTATTTATTGTTTTATTTAGATTATTTAATGATATTCAACATTAACAAGATTCATTAAATTTGATATTGTCTGTATATTAGTACACTACTCGCATATCCTCAATGCACTAAAATGTGAATAAAGAAAAATCGGGACGTAAATTTTACTTCTCCGCCATTTTGTTATTTTTCGACTTTTTAATAATTTTAATGGTATGAGATTCGCCGCCCACTCTCTGTATATATTTTATAACAATTTTTGATAATTTTATTTCAGACAATTTTTACCAGTGCTACAGGCATACAGCTTACACAAAAATAACTCTTTTAGGTACATAAAAAATATTTTATGTATTCGACATGATAAAAATGAAGTAATTTATTTATTTATTTATTTAATTATTAAATATATGTTAGATATGCAATAAATTGATATCTATTCCATATAAAAATGGAGCAAATTATTCGAGGGTCATTTATATCCTATGTGAAAAAGGGGTTAAGAAAACTATACCTCATTTTTTGGGTAGTTACATACATAGATGAGAATACCTCTTTAAATAATCTTGGATCTCGAGTTACAAACCAATTTCAGTTCTTTACAAAATGCTTTCAAAAACTAGAAAGTGATTTTTTATTATCCCCAACTGATGATATAAAAATCGCCCATTGTTAAAAAAGTGAATTTTTAAAATTTAAGGATATTAAAATTGGATATTCTTTAAGTTAGTTTCAAACATTAAATAGTTCGATTAATTCAACTCTTTGAAATCAAACCTGCGTCGGCAAAATTAGTATTCAGACAGGTACCTAGAGGCACGCGTTGTCTAAATCTAAAAACGATTCAAAAGCACTGTCCACGTTCAGGCAGCACGTAGTGCTGAATATTAAGAAGTCTGTCTTGAGACGGTCAGCCAGAGACAGCGCGAGCCGCGACGCGACGGATCTATTCAGCTGGTAACATTCTAATTAGAAAGGAAACGGTGAATGAAACGTTTAATTAATGACCGGGTCCTCGCTGGGGTTCAAAGGCCACTAATTTCGTCTATTAGCGAAACGTCTCACAATCAGACGAATTACCAATCGCCTTCAGAATCTTGAGCTTGAGACGTTTTTGATGAAGCCGCTCTAAGGAGGGTTTTTTTTCTTAAAGACGTTTTAATCTTTTTTATTACTAAATTTTCTTCCAACTACCGTTTCGTACGCATGCATGGAGGCCTTTCTTAGGCTTTTTATTTTGTTTTTATTTTTTTCGGTGGGTGCTTGGGTCTGACTCACAAAATTTTGATGTCTTTGGACCTCGGAGCGCTTTAAACGATGAGAAAATTAATGAGCGGTTGAAAATTAATGCTATGTGGTGTCATAATTGCTTGTTGCCCAGATTTAGATGTTTCTAATTTTCTTTGATTGATATCCACTAACCCGGGGCTACGAATTGAATGAGAGGATGCAATTTATCATTTAATTGGCAATTGGCAAACAATTTTATGTAGGTACGTATATTTACTAAATACAGCATGCCAATCAATTTAAAATCATTTAAATTAGTTATTCAGAGATGTTTAACGACACTGATTTTTAGTCTACATTTCAAATTAGAAATTTTAACCGATCGTATATTTGATATAATACAATACTATACATATATATAGAATATCTATATGTACTAGAAATTGGCTCCGGTTTCACTTTAAGTGCTGCAAAACCGCTAAATGCAACTCAATTTTCTAATTTTAATTAATTAATTTATGTATTTATTTCGTGCAGTGCGATTAATAGTACAAAGTCTTAGCTTTGAACTGTAAAATAATGTTTAAAATGTACATAGGTACATATTTGTAATATGTATATTGTATATACATATAAAAAGTGTATATACATAAAAAGAGCTACTCTATTTCGAGTGGACTCAGGTACTTCAATAATTTTTTACCACAGTGGTCTTTTAGCTCCTATCATAAAAATATGAACAAAATATTTCGCACACAAATGTCGACTTAACAAAGGATGAGTTAAAAATCCCCAGGTGATCCCATCAATCTTTCGACTGACAGAATGTTTACCATTTCAATCAGGCTCTGTTTGTCCACCGCCGATGGGACCAAATCAATAAATCACTGCGGACGTCTGAGCCCACTTAACGAAGCCACCATCCACGACGCATGCGTTGCTCGCTTTGCATCAGGTGTGATTGAAGCGCTCCCACAGACGCAGTGCGCTCCGGCGGGCGGCGGCGCATCATCCGCGCTCTGGACCGCGCGGAATGAAGATGTTAATCAATTGCGCACCGCGAAATGCGGCGCGGCATCTTGCAAAAGAGATTTGCATCGATATTCCCAGCGTCTTGATTGACTCGTTCCTATTTATGACCGCCATAAAAAGCGTATGTATATGGCTTGAGTTTTCCGCCAGAGTTTAAAACTTGAGAAATTTATATTCTGCAATATTCGGCTAGCAGTTAAGGAAGTCATGCAGAGTTGCGCACCGATGTTTAACCGCACGAATTTGGCGGACGGTTTGTTTAGATTTTTTCGCGCAGTCAATTTGGCAATGCCACGAGTTTTGAGTTTTAAATCTAATTGTAAGACGCCTGCGCTGGCGGCTTACCTCCGTAAAGCGTCGTATTATTTTGCAATCTTCGCAAAAATTTGAAAGTTTCTTCAGGAGCTTCGGGTCTCGCAGCTGGAAGGTATAAGAAATTATTAATGTCTTGCTCATTCCAATTGCTCTGGGAAGGGCCCCGGTGGCGACGTGAAATTACTACGCACTGGGGCTGCGCAATCGGACGAAATTCCGCAACCCGGAGGCATATCCCAGCAGTGGGGAGTCAATCCGAAGAGATCGGATCCAACCCATCGGGGCACCATCGATTGATTCTATCCGCGCAGAGCGCGAAGATTAAGAATTCCCGCTCGCCCGGGCACTCATCAGTGGGTAATTTACATGCCGGGCGAAAATTATATAACGCACTTGGGTGAGCCTGCGTTCAAAATTGACCGGGGCCCCAGAGGAGTGCGGCTTCTGTGGCGGAGCCCCCATTCTACAGAATGCAGATATTCCTCCCTCGTTTCCATAGCCCGTTTCTGTTGAGCTATTTCTGTCCGCGTAATCGAAATCGCGTCTTCGGACGTTCGAAAAATGCCCTCTAAACAGAGGAGTTTCGTCTTTTGGCGGGTAACATGAGGTTCGCGAGGAGAAGATCCTCGGGATCCTCTCTCCGAAGACGATGATGACCCTTCAGAGTCGTCCAATGGATATAAAAAGAGGAGTCCCAGCCATCGATTTAGCTTGGCCACCGCAGGCGATATCGTTTCTGCTCCACCGAGATGGAGCTCAACTGATGATTACTCCTCTTTCCGTGTACCGATCCGTGGCCAGGCTTAAGATATATGGGAAAATCCGCGATCGGCTAGGAAGTCTGCAGTCTGATTTTATTGCACCGGCTGATTGGGGATTGACTTTTTGTCCATTTGTGATGAGAAAATTAAGACCGTGGGGTGGATTAGGCTCTGGGATTCGAAACCAACCACACGTTGCCCATAATTCAAGGGTTTCAAAATGTGCTATCTTCCCGTGCCTCCCGCGTCCCGCCCATATTCCGTCAAACATTAGGAGAACTGCCAGCGTTCTTGCTACTGGTTTCTTGACGTGATCCCATGATATTGATCGTAACTGCGGCGGCGGCGGCGGCGTCTTGGGGCCCCACTGGTGATTAGTGGTGGTGAATGTTTGCGAAGAGTGTTTATAGGGCTGCGGCTGGGCTTCCCGTCTTACCCGAACGGTGCCCCGAGGCTATTTTTCTCCTTAAAAGCCCTTTTCGCCAGCCGGAAAATAAACCAAATAAAAGGCGAAACTCGCAAAAAACTATTCTTACAATGAAAAGGGGGCCTGAAAGTGAAAAACTGTAATTTCGGATAATTCCACCTTCGGTGCAATTTACCTGGCGGAATTTTAAGGAGGCGAGGCTGACCGGGCTCGAGGTGCATTATTGATTGGGAATTTAATGGGAACTATTCTCGGGCGTTTCGGTGTGAATGGGAATTAAGGGAAAATATCCAAGGCGGGACTCTGTTGCTGCAATTTC
Source organism: Machimus atricapillus (assembly GCA_933228815.1). Taxonomy (NCBI): domain Eukaryota; kingdom Metazoa; phylum Arthropoda; class Insecta; order Diptera; family Asilidae; genus Machimus; species Machimus atricapillus. The sequence continues at coordinate 15,871,638 of OW121785.1, forward strand.
TGGATTTCGCACAGTAGGCGGCAATTAAATTGGGACAAGTTGGGGAGAAGGAGCTCAGATTTTGATTGGGGTTTTGCTTAAATTACTTAATTTTAGTATTTTAAGTATTGTATTTAACAACCCCTTAGAATTAAACTTTTCGTTCTATTATAACACTTGCCAATTTATCCATCAATTGTTATTACACACACCCAAAAAATGTGGTTATAAATTGCTGATTACTTATATAATTATAACTTATTTACAGTATCATATTGCAATATTTTGCATATTGTTGACTAGTTAAAAAATATTTATAGTCTGAAAATGTTGTCAAACCTTTATATGCCACATGTTTTTTATTTGAAATAAATTTTTTCTCAATTATAGAAATACACACAATGCAGTACTATTTTAACAATAAGAAAATGTAGTTGAGTTCTAAAAGGAGATACATATGTATAACTATTTTTTCATCGAATCTACGTTTGTCTTTTCAAGGAGTTCTTAGAATTCGAGCTATACTGTCCTATTTTTTATTTTAATATACATATTTATCTTATACTTTTTGATCAAGATAAACAAACCAACGAAGATTGAAACTAAATTTTGTAAAAAAATAAATAACTGTAATGACCAAATCACCAATCAAAAAGTACCGCCAATCTCCAAAATGAAACAAATATTACGTAGCTTTAAATTATTTCCGGAATATTAAGTAGGTATAATAATTAGGTGTTGGTAAGTAGGTATAGTTCTAAGACATAATTTTTTCAATTATTAAATTTTCTCTTCTGTTATCTAATCTTAGTTTATTAAGTGCATATAGCCTTCAATTTTCGTTATATTATTTTAATAAATTCGTATTCTATTCTAATGAACGAGATGAACTAACCTCGAAAAAATATCCTGTTGAATTAACAATATCTATTATACTTTTTAAAACTACTAAAAAATTTTGTTAATTTAACAAATATTGATTAATAATTTCACGTGAATTCATAGTTAATTTGATATTATCCAAAATTTAACTCAACCAAAAGACATTAGCTATTTAAAAAATAATACTTTAGACTAAGTGGAGTAGAGTTTCCTGAATTGAAGTGAACTCCAAAATTTAAAATACGTAAAATAGTTAAAATAACCTGAAAAGTAGTAGTTTTAATACGGTTTCATGTTGGTGCATTAATCCTTAAAAAAAAACAAAATTATAATTAAAGCTATCTTAAAATATTCAAATTTATAAAAAACATCATTACCTTAATTCAAGACATTTGTGGTTTTACAGTTATTTAGGTATTTTTACTTTTATTTTGTATAAGGGCCTGTTTTAAAATGATAAAGTAATATTGGTTTTTTTGTATTATACAATATTGGCTAAAAAATAATAACTCTTTAATTTGTTATGTTTTATCGTTTGATATCGTTCTCAAAATTAAAAATTTTTCAAAGCTATAAATAGTTGATTTGTTATTGAGCTCATTTTCATTTCTATTCTATATAAGTAGTATAGTTTGAAGTTACTGGTAAAGGATTTAAATATCAGTTACATTGATTTAGCATACATTCTTCAATCTAGAACATATATGGTGATCATACTTAAACTAAAGATCCCTTGATTCTCAGTCATTCCTTACAATTCTCTCGTGCTGGGAACTGAGTAAACACAGGCTACTGTCCGAACCGTGCCAAATTGCTGTCATAATACGAATTAGCCCCCAGAAGCAATTCGAATCGGCTAGAAACAGTGCTCCAATTCCTTAGTACATTTCTGCCGTTTCCCCAAATGACTCCTTAAACTGTTCCTGATAATCATTAGGTGCACAGTTCATTCCGGCCAAAACCCCCGAAGGAGGAGAAAGACATAGAAAAAAAAAATAAAAAAAAAAAAAAAAATATAGCCCCCAAGAAGAGCCAAAGTCGTTCGCTATGTGGCGATGTAAGCATACTTGGCGCTGGCATCCCATCATTTTCATCTCCAGTAATTCGCGGCGATCGTGGATTCTTTTTGTGTTTCCCACGATATACATAAGAAGGAAAAAGCTGCTGTGCCAGGGCTCTTTTTGCAGCTTAAGTTTTAAGCACACTCTTTAGAAGCCACCAGCGCAGCGCAGGTTTGAGACGTTTGGGTGCGCGGCCACAGCCTCAACGGAGCGGGTGAATAGGAAAAAATTGCTACACAAAATGAGATAAAGTGGAGGCTACAAAACGGCGAACAGTCTTCTTTATACCTTTATATTTATTTTTTATTTTTTCACCTGGGAGTGTGCGGTGTTGTATGACCGAAGCCGGGCCCCGCTTTCTCAGTTCTGTTTGTTCTGCTCTTCTTTTTATCGTCCTTTCGACGTCTTAGGTGTTTTAAATTGGACTATTTGCTGACTGGAGAACTCCAGACTTTCAGTGGGTGCGATGAACCGCCATAGAAAGTGAATAACTTCGTGATCACGTCACGTAAATAATACGAGCCGTTGCTGCTTTGAACATTTGACAACTTGATCTAGCGAGGGGGTGGGTGGGTGCCTTTCAGCCGGACTATTAGCAGCGATAGTGGTTTTCTGCGGGTCTACACTTAACCTCATTCTTCTTCCGACGGTTCTGCCATAAATCAAAGCGAGTCATACGAATTTATTGCCGTTGCATACGATTATGTTAATTAGGCTCAGCGGCAAAGGCTTGCGCCCGATATAAATCACAAATTTGTCCAGGTGAGCACACAGTGCCACACAGCATATACGAATGTATGGGGACTATCGCCATTCGAAGCGGTACGGATTTTAAACTTTTTTCTGGGTGATACACCGCAGATTGAGCCGCGGCCTTGCACCGAACAGTGGTTTAGCGCGCACCCGCTCCCGACTACGCCGACCAACATTGAATGGTAAAATCTTAAAACAAATAATTTAGTGCCTCAGCTCCCATGCTAAGATAGTTGTGCTCTAAAAACCGATAGGCCTCCTTATGCTAATGCCGGCGCTGACTTCGCCTATATGTTGCGACTATGCGATGCCTTCGCCTTTCACGGACGTCGCTGGCATTCATTCAGATATTTATGGATTGGTCTGGGTATGCTGCTCGCGATGAATCACCCCAGCGAATGGATGTGGGAAAATTTATGAAAATGCCACAGTCCGAGCGGTCATTATCTCTCTAGTTTCATGCTCGCCAGCATACAAAAGATGCAGTTCCTTGTTATCTTAATGTCAATGAGCGTTGCCGATGCATGTGCATGCTAATCGCCACTCAACATCCTGGCGGCGGCGGCGGCGGCGGCTGCATCGACAGCGGACTCAGCTCAAATCGATTTGCAATTTAAACGCGACACAATTATGTCACCTCGGAAAAGAGTTTCATTAATGAACTGAGTGCGTCGGGAAAATTCCTTATTCGTCTAGTTCTAGTATGCAAGAACTATTTTTCTTTACTTTGTCTTTAAATGCCGTCAACTGCCGGAACAGGTGTTAGCACCTGCACCTGCTGACGGAGCGGAAAAGGTATGGAAATCTAAAATGTTATTTACATAAGTTTTTTTGCTTGTATAATAATTCATAATTATACTTTGAACTGAGCTATTTTGACTAATTATAATATAGATACATATGTAAATATAAATAAAGTTTAAAAAACCTAGATACCTACCAACGATTTTTAGATGCGGAGGACTTAAATCTTTTCTCTTTTAGAAAGAGCCTATAGTTGGTGTTTGTGTTTCCTTGTTACAGTCGAATTTTGAGTGATTGAATCAATGATGCAAGTTGAATGGCCTTGCTCTAAATCCCTTTAAAAGTAGGACGTTTCCATTATATCTCTATTCAGCTGATGATCATGTGCTAGATCTTCTGTCCAAAGGATATAATGGATCTTGGATATTATTTGATCCTAAATTAATTAGTAGCCTGCAAGTGGACTATATTTGGAATAGAGGCTTTAAAATGCTAGGCTTTATAAAATATTACTGATTTTCAAGGTCCTTTCACAATGAAGTTATATTATTGGGTTCGTTCTATCATTATTATACTGTATTATAATATAATTGTTTACAATCTCTTGAAGTAAATAGGAAGATTGTAGCCATAATGATTATTAGAAATATTCTTTGTTATAAAAGGACAATGCTCAAAAAAAAAAAAACCAGGCCCGTCGGTAATAAAATATATCTCATAATTTTAGTAAAAAATAGTGTTGAAATATTGTATGTTTAGAATTATAAAAATAAATAGCTATAAATACTAGATCTTGCTTTTTTTTCAGGAGATTTCTAATTTATATTAAGTACTTATTTATAACAAAATAGCATAGCTATCGTATTTAGTAACATTATTAGGCCCGCAGAAATATATTACCATGGTGCTATTATTATTGTCAGTCTCTCGCTTTAATTAAGAATGACTGAATGCACATCACAGTCCTTCGATAGCGTTCGTTGCGAACTGTGCTTTCAAATGTAAGGAAGTGCGCTGTGTAAGGGCTACTCACATAGTGTTTTTAAATCTATAACATTTTTTATTACGCAACTGTAACTATATTATGCAACTTTTGGTTAAGACTAAAAAATGACCACTGAAAAACTTAAACAACAATTTCTCATATTTAGCCATCGATATTGATGATGCCCCCCTACGTAGTATTTGTTTAAGTATTATTACCAATAATCTAAGATGCATTTCTTTTCCGCCGGGCCTGGGGTTTTTTTTCCATATAGGTACTATATGAGCATACTCCTTTGTTCCGGATTTATTTAGCTTTATTTAATATCTATGCAATGCATGTCCCTTAAATCGAAGTGTTTGTTATCTGTTCGTTATCACAGAACTTCTTATAGCCAGCATGAATTAATGCTTATAATTTTAATTTTGGTAGTCAAGATATTTAATTTTTGATCAATTCAATAGTCTGTACGAATAGTATTTGGTAAACTAAATTAAATAAAATAAATATTGTCAAAGCTTCAAAATATTTAACGATGTATGATACCCTAATAATCCTAAAAAATATGTAATTATATTCTCTTCAATCAAACTAATAATTGTAAGTACAATATGAGCTTTTTTCAAATTCAATATGAAACATTTGGCGAGATTTGAGTTTTCACTTACTCGTAACATGTCTGTTTTTATCTGAAAATACCAACTACTCAACTTTTTAACCTTTAAAGCGATACCGCCTCTATAAAATTGAAGATAAATTACATACGTTTTTATAGGAATTCCTTAAGAGGTTTTTGTACCTTTTCCCCAAAATTATATCAAATTTTACTTCAGAGATGATTTGAAACAGCCGTAAGTGTAAAAAGCAACTCTCTTTCTTTCGTTTTACAGCCACACCTCCCCCCTGGGGCTAGCCACAATTCACACTTCACTCTCAGTTCGGATAAATTGATGAAATATGATCAAAATTTCACACAATTTAGTAATCACCTGTCCTCATTGCCTCTAATAAGTGATAAATTGCGATTGTGGGGTACAAGCGCGCGATGCAGGTACACCGTATTGCGAGCATGTCCGGCACGCCACGTTACAACCTCGTCCGTGCCGCACCGCACCACCACCACCTCCACGATCGCGAGGCGAAGAATCGTACACCGGTCCTGTAGCCGGTGCGGCATGTGTTTTATGGTCTAATAGCACACCACGAGCACACATTTAATATAAATCGCTTATGGTCATTGATTATGGATCATTAAGGCGATCTTTTATGCGGCCTGCACATGCCCGGATTGCTCGGCCGCGGATCTTGAGGACGGGCCTCCACCTAGACGAGGCGTTCGGCGCAAGTGATAATAAAGACAACCTGCACTTTCGGCGATCCTCAGTAATGATGGGCCTTAAATTTCAAGAAAAAAAAAAACAAAAAACAAATTAAATCCATCGCGCCTACACATGTCTCAAGAACGCGTCGATGTCCATGTTAATTGCGATTTTTCCGCGATTTCCCACCAGCTGCATTTTTATTATTTTTTTATTTTTTTCGACAGAATGAAATGCACGACAGAAACATGGCCATAGATTGGCGATGTTGACGAACGTTTTTGAGCTATTCGATACGATTGGCTCTCTCTGTGCAATGCACATCGAATAAAAAATAAATAAATTGTACAAACAATTGTGTGATGTCTTTCTGTTTTTGTTTGCCTTACAGATTCGACGCCAATAAATCAACCAAGGGGGCCTCCAAGCTGAGACGGGATCTGATCAATGCAGAGATTGCTAACCTCCGAGATCTACTACCGCTGCCTCAGTCAACTAGGCAAAGGTTATCGCAGTTGCAGCTAATGGCACTTGTTTGCGTTTACGTTAGGAAGGCTAACTATTTTCAGCAAGGTAAGTGAGGTTATTTGTTTTTAATCTTCCTTTTTATTCCTCGGTCGCGCGATCAATTCAAGAAATTCGAAGATGCCCCATTGCACGCCTCCAAGTAGCTAAGGTGTAAGACCACACACCAGTGGCGTAGGCAGAAATTCGACCAACGTATTCCGAAATTCTAAAACTATTATGTGTTTAAACACAAACAATGCTGGTTAGAACCCTGCGTACTTTTGACTGTAATGTGACTGTATAGCTAATTATACATAATGTATATCTTTTTCAAAATTTACTTTAACATAAAAAGATGGGAACTAAATGATACTTTGAAATAAATGATATTTCAAAATATTACTCTAACAATGTATATGTATAATATATACATATCGGGAACATTTAGTTTTCCGAATCATGCCTTTTTTAAGTTGGACAGAGGGCGAAAATCAATGGAAAAGGATACTTTGAGATCTAAATTTAGCCCTGCATTGATTTTCCTCCTCTTTCGAAACTAGAGAAAGTATGTTTCAGTAAATTAAAAGTTCTCGAAACATTGAAATGGTCCTAAAAATGTTCACAGTACTGTATATATAAGTATAAATTTTACTGTATTTAATTGCAGTAGTATCCAACCTCGAAAAGTCACAGATTTTGATTCATTCATGTGCTTAAAACAGCCCTCTGCGATTTTAATTTTGATTTTGTTAATACGTTTCTTTTTAAGTATACCAACTAAACACAGTTTTCCTCATGTTTTAACAAAGTTTTGTTTTATACCAAGTTTAGAGTGAATTTTATGGCATTCAAATATTTTTGAATAAAAATCTTAGTCCCAAAGTTAGGTTGCTTTCCAAAAATACTAAAATAAATAAATACGTATATTATTTAATGTTCTTAAGATTTATAATTTTGTTAATGGAGTCCATATCTTTTAAAATCTTCAGGTCATCAATTTTGAGTTAAAGTTATTTTCTTAAAGTACATTATTTCAAAAGTATTCTGTGAAAATACTATGAAGAACTTTGAATATATTTAATTTTTTCGGCATAGCAACCAGTTATTTAAAACATAAAATTGGTGGTACCTACTGAATCGGAGCATATTTCATTTTTATACATTCCTTTTAACAGTCCAAAATAAGCTTACCGATCCGCCGATCTGTAAAAAAATCAATCTTTTAGAAATTCGTTCAGTACTGCAGGGAAATATAGTTTTCTGATAAATCTCATTCGTATTTTGATTTGAGATGATCCAGACTTAAGTTAGAATGAACCCCGCAAGACGCCTTTTTTTGGGACCTTCTGTGAAATATAAATAACACACTTATTTATATATATTTTAGCACAATAAAATTAAATTAAATATATAGGTACTATTCAGGTAAAAAAGTATTGGTAGCAAAATATGTATTTGCCCTTTTAAGACTAAGTGTTAAACAATTACATCCCTTCATTAAATAAAAATGTGCCCTCTTTGAAAAATATTTTGGTCTATGCCACTGAATCACGATTTGGTGTCACTTCAATTTAAGAGACTCAAAGCAGCAACACTCCGCGGAGCAAATTAAAAAAAAAAAAAAGAAGTCACCTCGCGGCAATCTGCAAATAGATCTTCTCACCCGAGCAATTTACTCCTCACTAATTGTTTGAAAACAACGGTGAACCCGCGGGTCTGCTCCACATCCTCCAGTGTGAACAATTTCGCTGAACTCTCGAGCGCGCTCGGAACGTGTTACATTCTTTGCTAATCTGCACATTATTGTAACATGGTCAAGTGGTCGAAGGTCTCGCCTACGGCCGATCTCAGCTCCAGATGCTCATGGTGCTGGATGCTGTGCCAGAGGAGGCTGCTTCGCAGGGCAGGCCAGGATTTCACAGAAAACTCACAGAAAATTTTCTCCTTTTCTGCACCCAGTTCAGCTGCATATTAGCGGGGCTTTATTAAAAATCGCAAATTGTCGATAACACGAGTGGTAACTGCCTTCGGCCTCCTGCTAATAGCTGGTGAGCTCGAAAAATCTGCGCCTATGTGAAATCGGGTCCCAAGATGCAATGCTTCGATGTAATTAGCCTCTTTCATATTTTCAGTGCATTATGGTCCCAGAGGTTGTGCGGCTTGGCTGTGCGCTTTCAGATTTTTCCTATAGGTTGAGGCATACACTGGCTGCGCTTCGGCTTTTTACCCTTTTTATGGAACGTTGTTATCTTGTGCAAGCAAACTTTTCCACTAAGCTGCATCAGACTTAGGCAGAATCACATTCATTTTCCAATGCTTCAAAAAATTCAATAAAATCGGGAAAGTTTGTCGCTTAAGTCTTTTGTTTTTTACTGTGAAAGAAAGACGTACAATTTTCTATGAAATTTTGGGATTTGGCGACCATCTCCGACCGTTTTCGGCGGATTTCCTCTATTTAAAAAAATTATTTTAATATAATAAAATCTCGTTAGAATCGTATTTATCATATGTAGGTATGTACATTCAAGATTTTTGGATTTCAAAACAACTCTAGCGATTCAATGAAACCAGTGGCAAATCGAGTTGAAGTCGCGGCATAAATTAACTCCTTACGTATACTTGGATAAAATGTTAGGTATATAGGAATTTTCATTTAATATCAAAAGTGAAGAATATGTAAAACAAATTGTTGGTCACTTGTGTTATACTCCGAGATATTTAATTTTAAAATTTCGAAAAGTATTCTCAAAAAATTTTAGTGAAGATTGAGAAAAATCTTTACGTTTAAGACATCCACCGTTTTCAAGCAAACGCATTTAAATTCCTGAAAATTAATAAATAAATAAAAGCTTTAGATTTTTCGATTTTTCATTTCGTACAACAAATACGTGCTTGTCGCAGTCTACAAGTTAAAAAAATAGTTATTTTAATACGTTTATTTTAAGGGCTTTTCCGGGGATTTTTTTAAAGGAAAAAGTGAAAATGTGTAACTTGCATGGGCTTGAAGCAATTATTGGCAGTAAATTGTTTAGAAATATGCTACATTTACAGTAAAAGAACATCAAAGGATTCTAAAATATTTAAAAATGAATTCATTTTATCATCACTTAATTATTTTTCGGATAGATTTAATAAGCCATATTTCCAATATCAGAAGCAATGTGTAGGATATATATGTACTTACATAGAAATAAATGGAGCAGGTATAATGCGGCCCTTTTATAAATTATGAATTTCGTGCACTGTAGTCTGCTGTGTTGTTATTCATAATATCAAATAATAAATTAACGTTGAAAAAAGGATATATCGTATTTAAAGAAAAGCGAATTGGTCCGAAACGTCCAGAATTATGCATAACATAACGAACCTATTTGCAGGAATAGTGCAGATCGTTACCGAGGGCAATAATTTTAATTATTTATGAAATAGCCAAGCAGCCTTCATGACCAAGTCAAATATTTCTCAGCGTTTTAACGCAATTTAATTCAATTTTGTGCAGAGAGCATAAAATGCGATCATTAGCAGAGTGGCCATCGCGGGCATCCCGTTTCCGAGGGCAATGGTGCGCCGCCTGAATTGGCTCCATAAATCGCAATTACAATTCAGCCATCGCACAGGATTGTTCTGTAATTGTCATTTATCTATCGCGCCGACATTTTAACCACTCGATTATGCTCGGAAACCGCACCAGCGATCGAGCGGGCCGGGCCGAGCGATCTGCGAACATTGTCTGAGAGCGTGAGAACTAATTATGCAAAAACAGAACGCGGATGTGGCCGTAAAATTATGCTACAGATCTCTGAATAGGCCGCTCTGCGGTGATCCGCGCCCCGGCGGTGATCCAAAGGCGCTAACATTTCGCGAAGCCCCGGCCCCGGAGATCGTTTTGCTGGAGCGGAATCGCATTCGAAAGGTGTAAACACGTTTTGCATCGTATCAAACGCGACAGTCGCGCTAATGCCGCGGCCTAAGTGCGGCTGTCGTCCAGGTGATATGAGATGCAATTTCTAAACGGCTGCAAACTGCCGCTCGCGATTGCGCTTACGCGGCACAGCCAATTTGCTTGATTTGCTGGGAAATTTTCGCCGACTGTCTGCGCCGCCATGCCCCGCGACACCGCACTACACAAATATTAAAATAGCGAACGATTTTGTCGCTTTTCTCAGGTGGTGACGTCTCAACGGAGATTGGCTGTGATAGCAACGGATTATGCATGTTTATTAATGCCGATCGCGGTGGCTGATTTAATGAATTTTAATCAAGGTGCCAGGAATTACACGAATTATTGCCGCTGCTTAGGTAATTATGCGGATTTGATACAAATGATAGGGACCCCGAGTGGTGGAGCAGATCAATGGCGGGACTCCGAACCGAATCCCGATTCTCAGCAAACTTTAATGCATTTTAAAGTCGCTTTTTTTATCTCGAGCAACAGTGGAAACGTGATCGCAATGAGACCTCCGATGATATCTAGCCATTCTTAAAAATTTTAATCGCCTGCCGCCTGTTTAGCGCAGCCATAAGTTCCTCCAATTAGCCAAAGGTATGCCAGCGGTTGCTCGGATTCCTTAGCCATAAAGGAGGCGGTTTTAGCAATTACTGCGAAAATGGGCCGCAAGATGTTCCTCGAAGCGAATTTAAAGTAAAACTAGTTGTCATTTCCATTCAGAGGTTCTGAGCAGCCTAATTTGCTTGGGAATTGGTAGAAAGTTGCAACATCTTCCAGTGCAGATGTTCCTTTACAAGAGACACGATCGTTTTGCAGCTGTTGACAATGAGACGGGGACCGATGGGAATCACTTAAGGAGTTTTGTCCGCTTCTTTGGCATTTTAATTAGGAGGTGAGTAAGCTCAGTTTGGTAATGGAAAATTTATAGATATTTAGTTGCACGAATCCAGCTTTTATGACAAAGTTCAACAATATCGTCGTCATAAAGGCTGAGTCCAAAGTCAATCTCTCGACCTGAAAATTTTCGATCTAATAGCATCAACATGCTAATCGCCAGCAAATACTTGGACCAACAGAGATTATTTAGTAATAATCAATCGGACTTCTTGTTATTAAAGTAGAAACTTAAACAAAAGGAAATTTATTTGTAGAAAAAGTATGGTACACTCGAAAATTTTATTTTACTTCTTGATCAATATTTATTTATTTAATATATGCTAGAACAAGATTTTAACGTTTGCGGGCTTTTTAATTAATTTCTTATAACTACTATAATAATAATCGTTTTGTTAAACAATAGTTACTTCAATCTATCTCTTGCCTAGTCCGTTTTTCAATCTACACTCTAAATTTTTCTTCACTATACGGTGAATCTCAACTAGAATACAAAATGAGTAAAACATGCATCGATACTGTTGAATTTCAGTGGTTCACATAAAACACCAAAAAAATAACAAAACAAGCTCTAGATTATCTAGTGAATTTTACATAGAATTGTATAGTTAGAAACTAATAAATTTTTAGGGTTTTTCGACATGTAAACTTCCCTTGCAACGGAGTAATTTTTAGGTATTTTAAGATAAAATTACTAAGAAGTAAATAAAATACTATAGTATACTATCTTAGTGTTTAAGCTAGAAAGTCTTTACGACCTTTTGTACATGTTTATTATTTTTATATTCACTTACACTTACTATTGCATACTTAATTGTGCTGAATCAAATAAAGTTATTCATATTTACTTTTAAAAAGACAATGCCCCAAGATACTCTAGTCGTCCATTAGTAATCTGAAACCTGTGAACTGCACTCTGTTCTGAGATAAGCGCAACCGTTGAGCGTCTCACTCAGAAATTGAGTGCCATATATCGCGGCATGCCGCAGAGGTCAATGAACGACTACGTCCCGCCCCGGGCCTCCGCCACAGGACAGCTAAATGCTTCTGCAGCTACGAATTTGCTCCATTAAGCAAGATTTATATAAACACACAAAAAAGTTGAGAATCAAAAGCAAAACAAAGCTAAAAAGTGATCGCAACTAGGAACGGCTGGCCGTGCGCAACGCTCGTACGCCGGCGCACTGCTTAGATACCATTAAAAATGATAAATTGTCAACACAGACAAAACATAAGAAGAAGTCGAATGGGCCCAGAGAACCTGTCACTCAACGTGGGTGATACAATTTTAATTAATGAATGTCCCCGCGGGGCGAGCATTGCTGTTATCTGTCTTCCGGGGACACCAGAAGTTGTACGGCTTATCACTCAAAGGAATGGCTCGCCGTGTAAGTGATGGCTTAGAAATGTTCAATTTATCTGATGATGGATCTGTAATGTCACTTCGGGACACTGTTGCCCAACGTTTCGAGCTATTGGGAGAAATGATCGCCCAGAAAGATCCAACATCCAGCCGGGGAATCTGATTTTGGCTGGCGATATCCGCTCAAAGGAAACGAAAGACTTAAGCGACAAACTTTCTTTATTTTGGTAGTTTGGCAAGTTTTAGGCAGTTCATTTATTTTATATATAATTTTATAAGGTCTGTCTGTTAACGCTTAAGTTTCTACCCACGTGTAAAATAGGTAAAAGCTTCTTTCGTGAAAGTGTCTGTTTATTTTTTTATTTTATTGACGGGAAAATTGCACTCTTTACAACCCTTCCCCTTTTTACCCAATTTTATATGATTTGCTCATGCCGCTGAAATCGAGTAAATTTGTGTAAAAGCATAAACAGGTAAGATGTGGCTATGTATGACTTATGTTTTGAGAGTTTACTCAATTATTACTTGAAGTATGTAGTCTTTTAACTATTGATAATTATCCCCTCTATCATATGAACCTTTTTTCCAGGTTTTTACTCAAGAAAGTTGTATTCAAAAGTTAACAGACGGACAGATAATAATACATTTTTTTTTATATAATACCTTGCTTACATATTTGGAGTGAAAGTATAATTCTAGACACATACATATATGTATATTGGAAATTTTTGTTTTCTTGAGAACATAATCTAGTTTAATTGTCTGTGAGAAAAGCTATAAGAAAGGAGAAAGTTCAATCGCTTTTATAATCTGTTCACGATGGCAAAATTTTATTTATTTATTTTACGGTTCAACCCTCAAAGGTTCAAGGTAGTATCCTATCCAAAATGAGACACTTTACGTGACTACTTAATTTTTTCCATGATTCACAGGGAACTATATAAGTTCGTTAATTAATAGCATTGAAAATATATTTATAAAATGAAAAACATCCCTTGCTTTTGGTTACTGCAAACAGAAAAAATCAGAAAGGGCGTGCTCGACGGTCCTAATTAATTGGACATATGGAAAGGTATGATGAAAGTGATAAACGGCAGCCGTACCCAAACGGCGAAGCGGGTCGATTGAAAAATCCTAAATTTCCCAAGGCCATAGACTAATAAAATTTTAAATTAACAATTTACGAACCCACCCACCACAGTCCGAGCGGGCCTTATAAATAATCAGCTGTGGCACCATTTGTTACAATTATTATTCAAGTCATTTGGGCCTGACACGCAAGCCCCGACACCGGGGCACTGGCGGCGCACCGAGATTTATCCGCTCTATCAAAGTGTTCAATTAGAGGCGAATCATTGATTCAGAGTGCCGGTCGGACTGCACTCAATTAAACACATTTCGCGATGCAATTTCGCAACAATTTCACTTGTCGCTCGGGCTTTGGCCGGGCGGCGACGGCGGCGGCGGCGGCGGTGCGGTTCGCGCCCCAGCAAACAATCGAAACAATTCAACAGTCCGTCACCGCGGTGCCGCCGCAGTCCGATTCTCGTTTGTGTGGGTGATTTGATTGGGGCCCGCGGGAGTCCTGTTGCCCGCGCCACATCTCACGAGGAGCGGGCATCAATAAAACCACAATTTCCCTATAGCGGCAGCCATTAAGTCAAGTGTGCGAAAATGCATATAAAAGCGGTGCAGAGCGCAAACATTGACTTAAATGTGTTCGCCGCGCAACTTAACAACTTCCCAAATGCCCGGCCAATTGCTCACCGCCGCGATTCCCAGGTGGGAAAGGTGCGCAGAATGCGCGCGCGGCCTGAGCCTAACAGCGAACAGCGCTCAATCACAAAATGTTTTAATGTCGAACAAGTAGATAAATTACGTTCGCTTTTGTATTTATATCTGTTAGCAAGTCATTATTCTGGCGGAGCTCTGTTCTGGGCACGCAGTGATAAACAGCGAGGCAATTTTCAGACCTGCGAGGGGTCCGCGTGTCTGCGGAGGCTCACCTTCGCGGGCTGGAGGAGACGCTAGCGCTGACGCTGACGGTGACGCCGACGACGACGGCGACAACGACGACGACGACGACGACGCTTGCCGTCGAGAGCGTTCAGCAATTTAAGAATCAGGCGTTCGTCCCCCTTGCGGTCCGTGGGGAAAAAGTAAGACATCTCCGGCGATGTTGTCAGGAACACTATCGCGGAAACTCCATCAACGCCAGACCATGTACCAATTCCAGGGCCCCAATCAGAGATCCGTCCGGTACAACGAGTCTTAATTAAGCAACTCCCCGATGACACCCATCAGATAGCCAACGGAGCCCTGCACCGTGCACTGGAGCTCACCCACGCACCGCTCAAGTGCATGTTGTCACTGGAAGGAAGGATTCCATCATCGGAATCTTCGCCGGCAACATCCGTCGACGTAGTCATCGCAAGTGGTCATCGCGACCACACCGCTCCGAAGGTTGCCCTTTTGCTGAAAAGTTCCTAGAAACCATTTTAACACTCGGCCCGGTATCGCCGGAAGATCTCTGGGCTGTTCAGGTCTCTGCCCGGGCGCAAGTGGATTAACCCGAGGAGCTCCCGCAACAACTTCTGGGGCTCCTCTCATTTTGCGGTCCCCATTCCACTTGCCATCGGGGCATATATACGCTATAAAAGCGCCTCCGAACATCACCGCAACCGCGCCTGTCCAATTGATCCCTTATACCTCGGCCACGTTCGCGGTTCCGCGGTTGCGCGGTTGCGATTTTTGTTGAGATGCGCGCGCAACTGATCCCGCGGCCTAAGTCCTCGATATCGCCGAGATGGTGTGTGTTCCCAGCCCCAATTTATCATTTCGTTGTATCTCCGCTAAATACCTGTTGTTTGCGCTACATATCAGTCGATTTGCTTAACCCAGCCGATTACTGCTATGTCGGGCTGGAGTATCTGCAAAAAAATTCTAGATTCGCGGAAATTTCAAGATAGCATTCATTGGAAGGAGCTCTGAACATCCCAACTACGAGGAACTAATCTTTGAGCTCTCATAGATCCGCGCTGTAAACGTTCTCCTTTGCAAATGGAAATTTTCTACTCCAATCTCTCACTAATTCTATAGTGGAACTTGAGCATAATAATGAATAAATACATATACATACATACATATGTATATAAAATTAACAAAAAGGCCAAGTGCGAATGCAACTTAACAAATCAGCTCATCTTACACCACGTTAATTTAAATGTGCTAGTAGTAGATCTAATCTTTTAAACCTTGTCAAATGTGAGAAAAATAAACAACTATCCAAAGAAGTAAACGAAAAGCAAATTTATGCATATTTTTTGAGACAGTTTAAAATAGTATCATTTACTCTTAAAATCACTATTTTTCTAACAGTTTAATAATGTTTTTTATTTTAAATCTTAGCTAAATAACCCAAATTTTATATTTTACCCAGTTTAAGAATGTTACTAAAATATAAAACCATAGCCCACAACTTATGTCGCTACTATGGTCCTCTAAAAGAGTTTTTACCAATTCTTTCCTTTTATGCACTTTTATTGTTAAATTGTTAAATAAAAATATGTATAGGGATACTATTTTTTTTTTGTAATTGCTATTAAGTATATCGTCGCCTTATTACCAATTTTCACTTAAATTCGATGAATTTCGAAAAATGTTGGTCCGCTATATTGGGTCCGGATCTGAAACTGATCAGAAACCACCAATCCTTTGAATTTTTGACTTTTAAGTTAAAGCAACCGTTTGTTTATTGTTTACAAGTTTTGGTCAAAAAATAAAATTCTTCGATTGAGAACTATATAGTTGTTTATGCCTATAGAATATGCTATATAGGTATCTCATTTAAATCCGTCAATTGGTTTTCAAAATATAGTACTTAGTCGCCATGTTTGAAGACGTATAGTTTTGAGAAAAACACACTTAGAGTTTTACTATTTTCCATCAATAGCAAGTATATATGTCCTACGGTTATCACAGGATATTTTAAAAACTATCCATTGGGTTAAATCGAAATTTTCAATATTTTTGAAATATTGTAATTAGAGATTTTGAGATTTTTGTTGTTAAAAACATTTTTGATTTTTGTATGAAATCTAGTTTTTAATTTTTCTAACTAGACGACAGGTTAAATAAATGTATAGGTACATAAATATGTTATTGAGAATTATTTAGGATCTGCTAACGTAAAGTTGTCTATATTTAGATTGGTGTAGAATACATATGTATTCTTGGAAAATGTTGAGCCTCAAGATTATATGATTAATGTTTTTTTCGGTTTAAAATAATAAAGGTTTATTTAAAATTATTAACAAATCAGTTCAGGTATTTCCTCAGCTGAATTACAAGAATAAAATGATCAATCGTCATAACTCACACAAAACAGTTTCACTGGGTGTCTTATCTGCTAGAAATGATCGTATCATTGCATCATCATCTTATTCACCCCAAATGACCTCACAGAGTCCCTCCAGGTGGATTTCTGTCATAATTCCATGTAAATGTTTTCGCGGCTGGTAAAAATGAGGTGCACAAATTGCCCCTATGCCTGACTGACTCAAATAGAATTTCCGCGATTTCAATAAGCGCATTTCCCAGATGGATAAATTATGACTGTCAAGGTTACGGCCACACAAACACTCCACTCTATAAATAATGAGGTTAGCGCAAGACAATTATACCGGGCGCACCTCTCAAATGGATGGAGTGGCGCATTCTATGCTGCGCCGATCATTAAATCTTAGGAGCGAAGGAAAAATAGCAGGCAAACGCGCGTAAGTGCCTAGGCACCAAAAACATAAAAAAAAAAAAAACCTATACGAAAATAGGCACTCGTACTCGACGAGATCGAGAAGAGCCTAGATCTAGGGCTCCGAAGTCTGGTCTGGGACTGCGTTTATGTTCTCGTTTCGAGAGCTCGTGCGGTGCCTGCGCCCTCAGTGCCTTGACTTTCCGGTTGTCAGGCGCAGGCACAGGTAAACGCAACTCGATCAGGTTGATTTGATGTGAACCCACTTTTGCGGGGGATTTGTACGATTAAAATGAATGGGACCTCTGTTTCCTGCTTCATTTCATTTCGAAAAGGGGAGTCGGTCTCGAATCGCACGAAGGACGCCGCCGTGCCGCCGCAACCGAACCCTGAAACCCTGATGGCAATTGATGAGCCCGGGCTCCGTGTGCATCAGCCCTCCTCGCGAGGTTCGTCAGAGTCAATTGTTTAATTTGCATACATTGGTCTCGAGTAATTATAGGTATCTCGCCGTAATGGCAGCCTTCTAAATTAGCAATTTCGTTCGCAGTGCGGTATTGCACTCTAATTTGTCTAATGAGAGTGAACAATGAGCTATGCATGCCAAGGTCTGTGAGAATCAATATATTTTTTTTTTTCTTTTTTCGCTTTATTCCCTCGCCTGCCTTTTCGTTTTGCTCATGTAATTTTTCTATTAAAAAATGATTTTTAGGGACAGATACCCGACTGAGTTAATTGAAAACTATTGTCTCTGCTCGTTGTCAGGCGGTTATTAGCTCAAACAATCGCAGATCGATCGATAAGTAAGCCTCTCTGCACGAGACCCAAGGTATTTTAATAAAAAAAAAAAAAAAAAAAAAAAAATACTGCATGTCTACAGTGACCTTTTGAACTTACTTAACGTTTTAGTTAAAGTTAAAAGTTAAAGTTAAAGTTATTAAATTTGAGACATAATCAAATGGGCAGAGAAAAGTAAAAATTGGTTTAAATGTTCAAAATCTAACTCCAAAAAAATTGTTCCCTTAACTATAAAGTCAACAATACTATAAACGAAAAATTAATCTGTAGAAATTCTAAAATAATATGTTTGCCTTAAGTTATATCTTGAAGTTGTTGATATAATAAAAAAAATGGACTAATTATAAACATTTCTTTATCTTCAAAGTTTGTACATCGTAGGATTTAAAACAGAGAATTTAGTAAAAATAACATGAAAATGTTTATAATAAAATTTAATAGTTTTTAGGGTTCCGTATCTTATAATGGAAAAACGGAATCATTAAGTACTTACTCCTCTCTCCGTGTGTCAAGCACACTTTTTCTCAAAAACAGTTTGAGGTCATCAAATTGAAGTTAATATGGAATCCTAAGGTCTATAGCCTCATATACAACTGTATAAAATTTAAATTTTTATTTTAATGCAATAAAATGACACGACTTATTTTCATAGTTAATGTCCCACTCACTGATTCATCATCGAAACCAATAGGATAATTCCCGGCGACGTACAATCTTGAAATTTGACACGAAAGGAGTTTCTAATTCGGTGGAATTTTTTATTAAGTGAAAATGATCGATATAATATTTAAAATGATAGAATTATTATGTGAAAAACTTAATGGCGATCTTAATCTTTGTGTTTTCGATTACAAGAAATTCTGCAACCATATGAGTAAGCGGATTTAAAATAAAATATCACTTTTATAGCAATATACCTAGTAAACAATTTATCAAGAGCCTGTATCCTGTTTGAAATTCACAAATTAATCATTCAAGTCTCAACAAAAAGAAACTATCCGGCATGTAACTTAACTAAAATCACGAAAATCAGACATATGTCCAATTGCCTTCAAGTCGCACTAATTGCTTGCAATAGAGTTGTCAGGTCTGGTTTTATTCATGTTTTGTATCTTAAAAAAAAAAATAAATAAATTTGAATTTATTTTCTACAAGGTATTAGCCATCGAAATATGTAGGAGTTTTACAAATTATGCTAGTTTCCTAATGTTATGAGACATTAAATGAAAAACACATTTTTGATCAATAAATTGATGTAATAAAATATCATGACTTTATATACTAACGCTCTTTTATACTGTACACAATATTGAAAATATGAATTTTCAGAAAAGGGAGTTTTAAATGGCGCTAGGTTGTGAAAATATAATGAATGTTAATTTTATGTGTTATAAATAAATTAATAAATTACATTGTCCATCATTTTCTTAAAATAAATTCGGTGCGTGGTGTTACGCCATACTAGTTTTAATATTTTGAAATAAGATGAGCAAAAGCCGCTTTAATTGTTGTTATGTTCTAGCAGTGTGTAGTATGATTACTAATAATGCTAGTTTTATGTACTCTTCACATATTCTTTAATGTTCTGCAATAGGTAGGTTTAAACCCAAATACCATTTACGAGATATGACCAAAACATGTTTATAAAAGTTAACAGCCTTTCCCAAGTCACAATTTTGCAAGCGACATCCCCTCATTTGAGTGGATTTGTGCGATACCACCGAAGAGCTCGTGGTATCACTTTTTGCCAATCGCAAGTGTAACATGCCTGCACCTAACAATTATTGCCTCAGAGCGCAATTACTTAATCCCTTAATTGCTTTATTGCTGTCTTGTCGACTTGCTGAGACGGTAATAATACGTGATTCCAATGCTCGCTGAGGTCTTTAGATGGCGAACATCCCCGGGACTCATCAGTTTAATTGAATCATGTCATGCGGCTCAATTCCCAAGATATTGAGCGTCAGCAGCTCCTCAGATGAGCAGCATCATGCCTCCTTGATTTTGCTTCTTTTTTTTCCCTTTTGATATTTATTTATTTTTATTTTTCCTGATCATTGTACCTGACTTGGAGGAGAGACGATTTTTAAGGCCAGGTGAACATGTGTCTATCTGCTGTAAGATGTCTAGAATTACCTAATCGTGGCAAAATGATTAAACAGCACCTGCACGATTATTAACTGGCCGCAAAAACTGTACGATTTTTGCATATGCTCATAGTATGCTAGTGTAAGGAGGACATTTTTATTTAATTTAATATCATTTCAAGACTCTTCTAACATATGTATGTATAATATTATAATTATGTTTCATCGAACCATTTTTTAAAAATTTTAATCCTACTTTGAGAGGACGAAATTATGGGCCATTTTCTGGAATTCATTTACGAAACAAATATTTTTACACATGTTCGAACATGTATTGAGGTAGTTAAAAAATATTGTTCATAATTATTTAAAAACAAAATAGCGACGCAACAGTTCTTGCAAGAAAATCCATTTCTTTTTTAAAATACCTCATTGGGCGTACTTCTCTTACAGGTCGCAATTTTGCGTCATAAAACAAAAAACTAAACAAAATTCTTGAAATATTTTTCAATATCAAGCGAAGAGGACATAAGATTGGTTATTTTTCGAAAAAATCTGTTTAAAATCGGCTATAGAATCAGTTAAAGTCAACCAATCAAAACAAATTTTATTATGAAGATATACAGTTGAAGTCAATCGGCTGAGATTTTAAAAAACACAAGCTTAAGATCATAGCATAAAATTTTGGGCATAAATGTTCTATAAATAAATTCCTTTGCACATATAATTTTCACAACGTTAACTTGCAGAAAATGCGAAAGGAAAGAGTTTGAGATTTCTAAATCTATAAACTTACGCCTCTCTTCGGGATTTTAAAGCCGGTTAAAATCTTATCGCAAAAAAAAAATATATACATTTTGTTCAAGAAGCCTCTATTTCTTGCAAATATGCTATTTCGGTGTCCAAACGTGTCGGGGACTCTGTCGAGATGGGTCATCTTTGAATTCCAATTTTATCGGTTTTCTTTCGCACTATCCACGGGACTCGGGCGTGCTACCGGGTCCCAGCTTCCTCTGAATTATTCAAAAATATTCAGCGTGAAGCAGCCCCGATGCACGGTGACCCCGTGGCTCGGAAAATAAAAAAATAGTGGCCGGGGAAAAAAAATTGATCGAAAGGTTTGTCCCCGGCCGGACCTGCTGTAAACATAAATAATTTTCTGATTAAAAAATTTATGGGCCACATTCGAGGGATAGACAGAGTGCACCGCGCTTTCTGTGTTTCTATGCAATCGTAGCGCGTCGTGAAGGAGTTTCTGCAGCGAAAAACAGCAGAGCGCCGGCTTTTCCAGCCCCGCACTGCGATCACAGCATTAGAAAATGAATTATTTACGAGATATGGAAATGCGACACCAGCTTTGTTTACTCTCCTATTTTTTCACCTTTTTTCGTTTAGTCTTTGGAATATAATTTTTTATTCCATTTGAGCAAGATTGTCTTGTGTCTGTCGGGTGCTGCTTTTTCTAATATCCTCCTCTCTGCCTTCCTTTTCAGTGTTCAAGCGACACGACATCGCCATGCACCATGCGCCGACACCAAATATAGGTTTTTCCAAGGTGAGTACATTACGAAATTTATTTATTGCCACTTTTAGTTTAACTCGTTGCCGGACACGATGACATCCCATTTGAGTCATTGTTTTCGGTCTCTAACGCGCGAAATAGCCGTTTTTTTTGGTGTTTTTAATTAGCGCCCAATGCAAGTTTTATGTTGAATTTTAATTGAAGATCGGTGAACAGTGGACGAGACTGCTGATGGAATGTTGTTGAACTAGACGCTAAACTCAACTCTAATGAGTGAAAATCAAGCCTCCAAGTCTATTCGTGTTCGAAAAGATTTCGATTTTCATATAATCGTTGAAACATTTAGCTTTTAATTTAAAAGTAAATATTATTTTGTAGTGAAAGATGATCATGCATATTTTTTTTTAAATTTCCAATTAAATCCCATCATTTTCAATCAGCTTATAGTTCGAAACTATGTATATAACTCGAATTGGGTTTTATAAAGAATTAAAGCAGTTTAACAAAATCTTTGCTGGACTACTTATAAATATCATAAATAAATGAAGAATGTACTTCCAGCACTAAATTTATAGTTAATCCTATTACATTTATTTATTTATTTAACACCTTACTACTAGGGCTTAATCTAAACAGCAAGATTAAAATAGCGCGCTCGGGAACGCAGCCCATACGGCGTTTAAAAGTAAAATTATAGTTTTAATTTTACTTTAAGTATATATTTTACCTTTAATTTAGTTTTCATTCCGACTAATTAACTAATTAAATCCTATTATATAAAGAATTAAAATTGAAACTTGAAACGAATTAAAATTTACGTTCATGGAGTAAATATTTTAAGAAATATCCGCACGTACCAGAGGTGTCCACATGGAATTTCATCGTAATCGCTGATTTCGATGACTAATTAGTAAAAATAATAAATTATTATTCAAAAAATAAATCTGTTTTAAAATCGACTAATAATTTTGATTTATTACTAGCTGAGTAACCTGGTTTCACCCGGTGTATTAAAAAATACTACTTAGCTAAATACTTCTAAAATATTGATACTTCAGATTAGGAAGTTTAGAAAATCTATGGATGTGGTATGGAACCGTCCAAAACTCATTTTGCGACAAATTTGCTTTTCGTTTTTCCGGCATGGTTTTAAATTGCGAAATTGTAAATTTGGATTATTGTTATTGATCCGAATTTCTAAGCAAAATTTCGTAAACTAAAGGTAATAAAATGAAACCAAAGCAACAATACCAAGGTAATAGCTTCGTCCAATGTCCAAATTTCCCGTAATGATACGTTTCAGCACAGAAAACCTTTTTAATTTTATGCAAAAGCAAGGGTATCTGGATGTACATATGTATGGCGATTTGATGCATTTTTTATGAAATTTTTTTGTCGAAAAGCAAGAGCAAAGGTATCTAGATCTATTATATACATAAATATTTATTTTTAGTCATATTTTATCAATAGTTTCTGCCCGCCATGACAACAAATTTGTATGGAATTCCAGAAAGTATCCTATATGTAAATTCAGCCGTTCAGCCGTTTTTGTGTGATCGAGCGATAAACATCCAACAAATTTTCACATTTATTATATTAGTAGGATACATATATATGTATAATAAATTTCGTTACATAAAATTCTTCGTTTATATTTTATAATTCAAAATACAAACTATCTAGGAAAGTGGTTAGTTAAAAAGAGAATTAGAAATATTTTGAATTGAAGAAATATTGCCATGTGTCCGCCCTCCAAAGAGCCAGAACAAGATTAAAACAAAGTTGGCAGCTCTGTGGGGTCGCTTCAACGATCGAAGTGTGACTAATCACGGCGATTAAATATCAGTCCAAATTACACCGTGGGCCCAACCACCGCGCAGAGCCATACCTCAGCTACAGGGCAACACAAAAATCGTTGGCGCAAAAAGGCGAAACTTTGGGGCCCAGCTGCAATAAATAATTTTTGTAGTAATAGGCGAGTGCGAGGTTTTGGGCAACGATAAATAAAAACTCGGCATGGCCATTATTACTCGTACAATTGGAGTGATTTATCACATCCCGATATCTCGCGTTTTCCGCCAGCGGCGACCCCGATGTCTTCAGGTGATCGGCGGGAAGGGGCCATGTCTTTGCCGTGAACTCTGCCACGGCGCGCCAAGATCTAGGACTACTAGAAAATCTTGCAAGGTATCGAACTGTTTGCTCGATCACCGAGCTCCAGCCACACTCTCGTTGCGATCAGAATTCCTTAACTTATTTTATTTTCTTACCTTGAATTTCTCAGCGGTACTGCTAGCGCGGGATTGACGCCTTCGCAGTGTAAATGGGGCGCAAATTAGACGCCCGCCAACAAAAAAAAAATATATATGTATAAAAATAGAAATAAAAATAAAATATAAGCCCCAGCAAGCGCGGCGACCTCGCGTGCGATTTTTGTGAAGCATCGTCGTCGTCGATCGCGCCGATGATCCTCGATAGACGACGACTGACTTGGGGCTTCTATTGTTATTCAAATCGATAAAAATTCGATAAAAGCGCGGTGAAGTGCTTTCTTTGACGACAATTGGTACCGTGACGGGGAATTTCACTGTTGACCCACCAGTGAGGTGGCACTTTTTATGGGGGCGTGGGAATCGAGGTAATTTCGGGTGACTCCAATGATACAGCAAAAATTCTAATGCGCGGTCTTATGCTAAAGACCACTTAAGCCACCGAGACTTGAGCGGTATGCGCGGTGAGCTCATGGACACGTGCAAATGCTTCCTATTGACTCAGAAGATGCTTGAGTTCAGCACTGCCGCTATAAATAACTCATTCATATCCATGCGAAATATCTCCATCCAGGTGTTACATAAGCCGGTGCTATACCGCAGCATGGAATATTTTAATTTTTCGCCTTTTTTTTTTATTTTACTTTTTTTTTTCATTTTATAATCTAACTAAATATACGTCAGCATAGACGTCAAGATATCTTCCCGATTTCTCAACGTCTGCTCTTCAGAAGCCGAGAACTGCACATCTGTGCTACTGGTTAGTGCGCCAGCTTTTGTTTAAGACGGAAAAAAAAATAAATGTTAAATCACAGTGACAAACGAAGCGTTCTAGCAGAAAATAGCTACTTTGGATCAGGGCTTCTATCGCCCAGGTGAGTACTGGAGACAGACGTGAGATGGTGGCGAAATTCTTCATAATTGGCATATTCGGCTGAATTGGATTAGACGTAAGGAGGTCGCTGCTCATTTCGCAATTTTACAGGATATTGCATTTTTGAAGAATTAAGTAAGTCATGACTTCAATGTTTTTCGGCATTAGTCAAATTAAAACTACCGGCGTTTGTTTTATACATTTTGAATTATTGATAATTCTCACATGAATGAAGTGATTTTCAATTTACTTCATTCAAAATGTTTTTCCCATACATAAATAAAGAGAGAATATTCACTTGAGAGTAATACAAATAGTTTGAAATTACCTAATTTTGAACAATTGCCTTGACTAATTTTCAACTTACCTACTGCAAACTAATCAAAAATGATACTACAAATTAGTTAATTAGAAAATACATATATTAATAATAATATTTTTGATTTATAAAAGACTTAAGATTTAAGCTAATCTATTGCTCCTAATTACATACTTTTACCACTTTTTAAATAAAAGATACTATAATCTCACACTCACTATAATAAATTAGTCAAAGTAAATTCTTCAATTTTCTGAAGAATTCTTTTCTTGCTAACAAATAAAACGAGTTTAATTATTAATAACTGTATTGAAAATATACATACCTACATAAAGACAATTAAAAAATACATGTATACGTTATTAGATATATTAATAATAATAATTAATATGGTAAAGTTTATATTTGAAAATACATACTTAATTAGAACCTCATTAAATGTTAAAGGAGCTAAATTGACTATAAAAATTGGTGGTGGAGTGGTAAATTCTACTTTAAAATAGTTCAAGTTTACTACAACTGGATTTATTTGACTACTTTCTACAATTTTTAACTAATTACTAATCAACTATATGGAAATTGTTGAAAAATAGTTCTCACAACATTTTTCTCCCAGCGTATTTATATAAAATTCAGTAATAAGCTGCTTTTAAAACCAAATGTAGGCACCCTTCGCAACCAAACCAAACAAAGAAAAATTTGCCGTATATGTATTATTAATTTTAGGAGTTCTTAATGCAATTAGAAATTCAGGGTATTACTGCTGTAGAGTTAAGATGTTAAATTAATAATATTCTGTTAGTGATCAAAGTTGATCAGCATATTTAAGAAATCGATAATTTGGAAAAATTTCTTTTAATAAAGTTCCCACAAAACTAATAGTTTTTCGATTATACTCTACATTTCGTTTGATATACTATTTAAATTATATTGGCTTTAGTTAAATATGAAAACGTATATTTCTAAGATCGCCTTACATCATTATTAAGAATTTTTAGATAGTGTGCTTGATTTCTAAAGCGGGCATTTCACTAAACATTGACTCATGGATTTAAGTTATTGCGTAAGTCCGTCTATAGGTCATCACAATAGAAGATTTAATACACAAAAAGATTTTTAGATCATTTGGATACGTAAGACATTGAGAATGAAAAATAGAAGTGGTCCTAAGTAGCTTCCTTGAGGAACGCCTTTTTCTTTTGTAATTATTTAAATAAAAAGTCTCAATTGCGATATTAAATCACATATACATATTTAGTAATTTTATATGAAATAACTCAATTTATTGATACATATAAGATTATTGGACATTAGCAACATTATATTTTTCAAACTCAATTTGTACCCGATGCATTTCATTGGCGAAGCTGAACCCCCTTGCCCCAGCCTCAGAAGAAGATAAGCTCGTGACTTTGATATCATCCACTTTGTAGAACGGCTTTAAGACACTCTCGACGAAAGGAACTGTGAGCCATTCAGGCGTGTTGTAACTTTTGGCACCGGTTCCCTATTTTTGAACTTTAAATTATATTTTAATTCTGTTTGAAAAATTCTAAATTGTCTAAACTTTCAAAATTAATTCAAAATCACAGAAGATAACTTTTCCAGCACACAAGACAGCTCTGTCGTGATTTAATTCAGAACTGGCTGAGTTTGTTCCGATTTAGAGGCGATACAAATGAAGTGAAAAGTGCTAAATGTTCACTTCGCAAGATTGCGTACCGCCGCTGCTCGCATTTGTATGCATACTGTGAAGAAAATATATTAAAAATCTTATCTCATTGCGTGCTGGTCGTGCAAAGAAAAAAATCTTAAAGTGATCGACTGATCTACTGAAGAAAGGGGCTTTTCTCCTCGTGCTTATTTGAGGTGCTTATCACGTGGATTTCTTGAATTACGTGCTTGTGGAGTACTATCGATTCACGTATCGATGGACAAGCAAAGCACCAAGATTAATGCTAATTTGTGTCTTTTCTAATATTAGTTTATGATAAAAAGATTATTTCCAATTTCTTGGCTACTTACAAGCACAAACAAAGTGTTGATCATGAGCATCGGAAATCTAGAACCTAGGTAAAAATTTAGTTACATGCATATCCAGCGTACTTGAGTTTATCCTCTCTCTTTTCAGGGTCTTGTTACCAATCAAATAAACGTTAACCGAAATTACTATAACTAATTAAACTGATCTTAAATCTCAGATAAATGGTCATTAATTACATTCTATTACCATTACCTGGGAATTAAAATTTGGCATTAACGG
Source organism: Machimus atricapillus (assembly GCA_933228815.1). Taxonomy (NCBI): domain Eukaryota; kingdom Metazoa; phylum Arthropoda; class Insecta; order Diptera; family Asilidae; genus Machimus; species Machimus atricapillus. The sequence continues at coordinate 15,898,957 of OW121785.1, forward strand.
ACTATTTAACAAAGTCAACTCTTTGAATATAACTGCAATATGAATAATGCTAAAACAATTTAAATACAATTTGCATGTATTGAAACCTGTAAAATAAAAGACAGATAAAATTTCGAGGATACATATACATAAATTAAGAATATTGAAAAATTTTCGGAAAAAATAAACTTTAAATCAAATTTCATTTTTCAGCATGAAAATCATCCTAAACGAGCAGATAAAAAAACGCCAACAAAATTTTAACTTTGCGGACAATTTTTTTGGTTATTAAAAACAGCAATCTATATAATGTTTTTCAGCTTTCTAATTTAAAACAAACATTGATCATTTTTTGAATGTTGAAAATTTAAAGACTTCATTTTCATACATATATATTATATTTATATAACTGTCTATAAAATATACTTACTATATGTATTTGGAAATTGTTAACAAATACGGATTGTGAAAATATTATTGACATTAGTTCATGATAAACCGACTTTTCCAAGAAATTTCATTAAACAGTGCTGGTAAATTACACTTTACAGTTAAAGCTCAATTTCATTTAATTTTAAACTCCTGTGAAACTAAAATATTTTTTAATAATGTAATGTAGGTATTAAAAATCCAAAATATGGCTTTTTCTATTTATTTATTTTTATTATTTTTGTAAATAAATATTACTACCTGGGAACACTCAAGTATACATACAAAAAAGAAAAATTATTCCAGTACTCAAATCAGAAGTACTCGATAATTTGAGATTGGAAGAATTAAAGTATTTGAGTATAATTAGAATAAGATCACTTTTTATATACATATGTACATATATACAAACTGTACTTTATATACAAACTAAACCTGTCCCAATTTAATAATTGAGATTGTTTTAGTTTAGATTGCGTCTCCGTTACTCAAGTACTTAGATAGTTTTTCTCACAAGTACTCGAGCGTTTGGATTCTAATATTCGATCCAAGTCTTAAGAGAGTTCTTGAGAACTGAAACACTCAATAATCCGAGTTATAAGCCGGCCACACACGGGAAGGTTTTTGCCGTACAAACATAAGATTGATCATGTGTGACGTAAATAACAGAATTCTTATTAACCCCGTTTAAAAATAATACATATGTCTAAAATCTCAAAATTTAATTTATTATAAATTCGATTTATTCATAAGTTAATGAACAAGCAACAGCACAATTTTACAAATAATTAACAAACTGAACAGGTTATCCCAAATGTGTTTTGTTTTGATAACACTTCCATTAACCCAGGAATCCTCGTTTATCAAAAAATGGTAGCAATGCCTTTTAAAGCTATTTCTCTCCTCGTCGTTGCTCAAATAGTTGTCCATTGTAGCATCATCGGATGGATCCAAAATAACTGCAGACAAGACTCCTAGTCCTGTTGATATTCTTGAAAAACGGAAATATAATGTTTGATTTACAATAAAATTACAGGCTTTCACTGCTTGATGTAATGATTAAAATTTAAACTTTTGAATCTTAGAATTTCAGTTCAAAAATTATTTATTATAGTTTTTCAATTTCTATACCGTTTCCGATATTCAAAACAAAATCCGGGAAAGAGATTGAGCAAACCAGAAGCCAATAATCGAACTTTTATAAAATTTCTGATTTGCTTTCAACAAATTTCTGCTACATTGTATTTAAAAAAAGTTTCTTGCTCTGCCTTAAAAAAAGTTTCTCGAATACGACCAAATTTTTCTCACCTATGAATCCTCTCCTTTCGATGTCAACCTTAAAATCAGTCAGGGTAGAGGGCGATTTTGGGTACTTGAGTAGTTCGAGATTATCGATTAACCCCTCGTAGTAATAGTCGAGGAAATAGTCAAAATATTTCGTTTTTATGTCGTAACTGCTCGATGAATTTAAAAGGTAGAGTAAATCTTGAACAGCGGGGAGCCAAATTTGCATAGTTGGAAATCGACGAAATACGTTTCAGTTATTTTTCCAGCCTCATCATGCTGGAACATAATATTATTGCTCCAAAGACCATGATTTAGAATAGTAAAGCTGTTCCAGTCAACGATTCTATCGAAGAATTTTGCTTGAAGTTTTCTCTGTGAAGAAGAAAATAAAATTAAATTAGTTAAATTTAAATATATTTCATGTCGTTTTACACACTGATGTGAAATAAATTTTAATAAATTTTATATTTAAGATAGTGTCATAATAATAATGTCATACTTTTCTTCGCAACTTAAAATTATTCTTTATTAAAATATTGCCCCAAAAGACGTATGATTTTGGTTCAGCACGCGAAATACTTGAACCCACCCAGCGATGCATCATCACACGTTCTAAAGCATTGGACTTGGTATTGAGGTGGCGTTAATGAATTTCATCGGTGACACGGCACCGCGGTATTTTTTCACGGTTCACCCGGCCAAAGTCAATGGTAACCACCGACGGAGGCATCAATGGCTTGGCAGTTCCTCTCGAAAAAAAATTCTTTATCACATTTTATCTCAAATTGCTGCGATGACTGACTGTGGACCTTCTAGCGCTGCGGCGCGGCGCGGCGCTCCATGTGCCACAATGGTGACGGGAACCTTGAATTAGACTCCACTCGAGTCGAGTTGGAATTATTCGCAACAAGGTCTCATGTCCGCAATTCGCCATGAGGAGATGTTGTAAGCCGAGGTCGGCTAAATTGCACTCCAGGCACCAGGCACCAGGCACCTACTTCTAGGTCTGGGGCCCGGCTCGGGGAGTCTCAGCTCAGCTCAGCCGCTGGTCTGGAGCATCTCCGCGGATGAAATTGTATCATTTACCCACAGTCCAAGATACGAATCCAACTTCAACTCTTTTCCCTTTTACACCGATGCACTTTTGGTAATTTCCGAGCCCCCCCCCCCCCCCCCCCCCCCCCCCAATCCCCGCAACTGTGATTTGCCTCGCGTGTGATTAGAGGCCACGGATGCTGCGATGGACCAAAGTGGCCGAGGCGGTGTAGTTAAGTAAACAAACACGCATTAAACTCGACGAAATTGCAACATAATCACACCTATTGGGCCTAATACCGCGAGATGCTTAAAATGCCTTTCCTATAGTCCTGTGGGAATTGCCGGGGTCTGGTGTTCAGTTCAGCTGTAATTTTTTTGCCTCGATCTAGCAATAGATTGGAAACAATGTTTCATGCAGATCCGTGTAAAATGCTTCAATTGCGAATGGAAATCAATGCGGCAATTTTGCAATGATATTGACGAGTAATTTGTGGGAAATATAGGTAAATATTGTTTTTACTAATAGTTTCGTACCTCTCTACTCTATTTCTATGTTTGCAGAAAATAAACTGTTCATGTGCCACATTCATATGGAATTATAAACATAGTTTTTGAGGAACAGAAAAACAACCATTGCCTTTATTAAAAGAAAATTTGATAGTTTTACAAATTAAAATTCAGTTTTAAAGTTAATAAAAAGATTGAGTCGATTAAGTCTTTATATTAAATTTATTTGTTTTGTCTATCCAGAACAAAATCCCTTACATTTAAAATTTATATAGAATAACCTATACGGTTAAGATTTAATTTTTTTTAAAAAGTAGCATCAAATTGCAATAACTTTTATCCACTTCTTAGATCAAACAGTGCAGGAAAAACTCGTGTACATGAGTGAAGCACTTTCTCCTCTTTAGAGCTCGAAAGGGAAATTGTTTTTCACATAAAAGAAAGAATAAAAATATATGCGTTATAGTCAAACGTGATTTGCGACAAATATGATTCTTCCTTAAACTTCTTCAGACAACTGTTGAAAGTATCGTATACGATAGGATAGGATCGGTGTAAATAAAAATTGCACAGGGTGGCCAAAAAAAAATTGTGGTTTATGTAGTACTCTCATTTCTAATAATTTTGGTGGCACTGAGCATGCACACAAAACAAAAAGATAGTAACATATCATTGGAATTACTTCAACTAAATTTTCTAATGTCCTAAATTTCTCCAAACTCTTTGAACTAATAAGATCCACTTTTATAAAGTCAGACATTAATCTGTTCAATTTAAGATTTGAATAAGAATCATAAGAATTTGTCGCATTATTGATGCAATTTTCAAACAAAATCTATACATATGTATATATAAATAAATATAATATAAAATTGTCTATCGATCTGTCTGGGCATACGAAAACATACGCAGCTATTATAAAATAATATTTAAGTGTAGAAAGCTAAATACAATAATGAATTGAATATTGAAAGGTGAGAAACGTTAAGTTTAAAGATTAGGGACAACTGACCTAAGCCTTACTTTAGTCTGAATTTTAAATTTCATAATTCGCTGAAAATATCTTGTACAGTGTAAAATGTTGATAGCTTTATTACAAAGCGAGGGTATTTTGAGTGGCAGTCGTATACAAATTTTCATACCAAAATGCAATAATAATTTTTATCTGATCATGGTGAAATGCCCAAAGCGATTTCTTTTCCCACGATCTGATTAAAGAAGGACTGTGAAATGACTCTGAGGAAAAATCACAGTCCGAATCCGCTTAAATCCACCCAATAATTGCATAAGCACATTATAACGCCCGAAAGCACATCGTGAATTAATTTATTTTTTTTATTTCTTTTTAATCTTTTTATTTTCGATTACTCATTTCGGGGATTTGCCCTCTGTTTTGTTTCAGAGCCTCCGATTCACAGCTGGAGGTTGGATCTCGACCCAAAAAAAAAAAAAAAAAACAAAAAAAAAAAAGAATAATAATAAACATTTTCAAGCGCCAAAATCATCGCGCGAAATTGCGAAAGTAAAAGTGCGAGAAAAGAAGTTGTTTTCGTGAGAACCCGCCGCGTGAATCTGGTGGCTTCTGCTGACATAATCTGAAGCGATTGCCAAAAAATAAATACCCAAATTAAAAGGGCTTCGATTGCGACTCGAGTCGGCGGCTGTGCGAAGGGCTTTTGAAAGGAGGATCAGGTGACAAAATGTGCATATATAATAAAAAAAAAAAAATGGCACCAGGAGAAGTGGATGTCCACTGGCTTCTTGGGGCTCTCGGTTACTCAGAACGAAGGGACCATGGATACGAAATACCCCAGATGGAGGCATTGTCTCTGAGATAAGGATTCCCAGACCCACAAGTGAAAAGGAGATTTCTGTGGACTGATTAAGGGGACAGCCAGAACGCCATACATCATAGCAGCCGTCAGAACCAGAGACTCATCGGTTCAGGGAGTCAATCAAGAGAATCCAGAACCCCAGAACCAGTCTAGGCTTCGATCCCAGGTCCCAACAAATCTGCCTAATGATGTCTTCGGAACAACTCTATTAAATTGATTTACAGAAACAGATCGATCTACATTCGTGACTGAATTAACTCTATGCGAGTAGATTACGGCCGGGCATGTAATATGGTTTATTACATTTCTTCGAGAGCTCCGTTCCCGGGGAGGGGAAGGGGAGAATGGAGGAGCCCCGGAGGGCGCTGATGCGGCCAAATCGGAGTTCCCTGGCTGTCCCGCGGGGCCGCGGGGTCTCCCACTGTTCGGGCGCTTCGCACCGAGCCCGCGGCGGGCCCAGCCCCAGAATCGCTCGCGGGGCCCCTTTACTAAATAACCCAGTTTCCACGGTTGTTCGTCGAAGTTCGCGGAGTGGAGCTCGTTTGTTGCTTGTTCCTATTATCGCGGGTGTTCGTCCTCCGACGAGCGCGGCTCGAAAAAGTTCTTGTCTAGCCCGTGGAAATGGGGCCCCACTATTCCACTGAACAAGAACCCGGGCTCCGTCGACCGTTGCGGAAGGTATAGTGCTCCTCCTGGCGATTGCCCACTCGCGATACCTTCCACCTTTGGTGTGCCTCACTTTTGATTATGGGAAAAGTCTGGTTCTGTTCGTCTTGTTTGTTGCGCGCACAAAATCTTTTTACGACTTTGAGACGCTCGCTGATTAGAAAATTTAGTGCGGCTTAATGGCTTGGGCGGGTCTTAATGATCCCCGAGACAGGCCTGTGCCCCGCTCGGGTTCACTTCTTGTGCAAGCCCCGATTACGGGCTTTTGCCAGATTTTTCGAAGCATAATCGATTTTTGCTATATTTCCCCAAAAGTGATTTAGCTCAAAGATTCGACCTCGATGAAGGTGTGCAGTTCCTAAACCCTACCTTGGCACGCTATAAATTCTTAAGAAAATGACTTTATTTGATTAGGTTAACGAGCAAAAGTCACATAATTCCCATATCTGAAAGTTTTTGCACAACTCCCGAATACTATATTTATTATGCGACATTGTGGCATTTTAGGAAAATTATTGCAATATTTTGACCATGAGCAAATTTTAAATTGTAAATAATTTTGTTCAATTGAACCAATTGAATAAATAACTCTGAATCAATTTTGTATAGTCATTAAATGCATGATTAAACTACAGTAAAGAATATTGTATTTACTAAAATTTTTACCTACTACAGTAAAACGTCTTTAAAACGAACTTGAATGGATCAAGAAAATGGCTGACAATGAGTAGAGAACGGAAAATAGATATCATATCTTTCTAGATTTATTTTATTATTGTCATGAAAATCAGTCTTACCAAAAACTCTCTTTGCCATAGAATTGTTATCTCTATTTTTTGGTATGAGTTAAACTGAGCTTAAAGACGGAATTGAAATAAATGAAATTTTAGCCAGTTTCGCTTTAAAGCGATTTAATATTCTTAACATTTTCCAGAAACAAATTCTTTATGAGTGCTCTCAGGTGTGATGATATTCGCCCATAAAAAAAAAGTTGTAGTTATATACCAAAATGATCTTAAAAGTTCATGTTATTAAAATATCAAAAAAAATAAATCAAAATATAACCCCTTACAGTTGTGAATTTAAAGTAGAAAATAATATTTATTTCATGCTGCCGTACTATAAAGATTTTGTTTTTATTATTGTTGAAAGGTAGTCCTAGTGAGTAGCTTTTTAAAAGATTTTAGTATTGTTTGCTGTTAGACTAATTTTAAATCATAAAAAAAAATTAGGGACCGAAACTAACACTAGTTTACAATAATTTTGCGCCTAAACAAGATATACTTATGGTTTCTATAGGATTTTTTCTATAGATTACAAATTCATAAACGAAAATGTCCTATACCGTCATATTTTTAAGAATAATAAGTTTGAAGAGTACAAAATATCGTATTTTGAACATTTTTAAAAATTCATAATAAAATAACGGATTATAATAGGAGCTTGTAATGTAGCTCAAATAAAAGTTTGAACCTTTAGCTTTTATATTAAAATACTGAAGTCTTTAAGGCTTTTCGAAATACTCTCTCAATTTAACATACAGTTTGATAGTGAATGAAAATCACAAATAGCGCACGCTCATAAAAAACTACTTCCCCGTTTAGTAAGAGTTATGGAATTTCTGTATTTCATTTTCATACCATAAATCTAAATAAGGATTAAGACTTTAATTTGATCCATGTTATAAGCACTTTTCACGCATGCATTATTTTTTAATTCAATTTTCAAATACACTCAAAATACGATTTTTTTTAGTTTTCATCCTATTTTTCTCAAAAACGTGACGTGATGGAAAGAAAAGAATTTCACGTTAAGGATTAGCTATCATTAAAAAAATCAAAAAAATACATCTCATACAAAGGACAAAAAAAAATTTGAATTTTATAAACTATGTAGTGTGATCATTATTTCTGAAATTTAAAATAAAAAATTCATCACATTGCATTAATTTAAAAGCAATTATTTGTAGTGTTACTTAGATTTAATAATAATTTGCATGAAAAATTAATTAGAAGTTAAGTATTTATTTTCCTTTTTGTTTATTTATTTTTTATTTTTATTTTGGTAGTAAGTATAAGTAAAGTACCTACTTTTCACACAAGTTATTTTGCAACAACTAATGTAACACTGTTAAAATTTAGCAATCGCATGATTTTGTGGTCAAAACAGTGTTTCTTTCACTATCCCAACGACAAAATCCGTAAGTTTTCGAAAATCATCCAAATGAACTGCACTCTTCGAGCGCATAATTTGCATAAATGAACAGATTACGAGAAAGGTAGCTAATCGTTTACCGAAATCATCCTCACCCCAAGATACAAGCATCTGACTAAAACTCTGTTTCCTCTGTCCTTTCGTTGCAGGCACTCTCGGGTTTTCTAATGATGCTGACACAAAACGGCAAGCTGCTTTACATCTCAGACAATGCGGCGGAGTATTTGGGACACTCGATGGTAAGTTTTCCACTATGTGGCACAGTGTGGTCTATGGCGTTGACCTGCGAGTGGAGGAGAACCACCTGAGCCTGCGACTTAATTTGAATATGCACAAGGAGCGTTTTTGGCCAGACTTTCCCACAGTTCACATGGGAGGTAAAAACGGTCCGCGGAACACACCTTTCTATTGATGGTCCCGGAGTCGATCCTTCTTCTCGAGGCCACTCAATTAGGAAAGTTCTGCTGAGTTTCTCCGTCGCGGCGGCGCGGCGGCGGCGTCGCCGGGGGCTCCTATGCGGCTCTGTGCGAAAGTGAATGCGGCCCCACTGTCCGTGCGGAGCACTACCATCTCAACCGCCGCCGCCCCGCACCAGAGGGCCCCTCCTCGAGCGCTCCGCAAGAGGGCACTATAGGCGGCGAATAATTCCGATCCGATCAGGCGACTATTTGTAATGCACTCGAAAACTTGTAAACTCGAGTGTTTTGAGCATTTTACCTTTGTAATTACGGTTAAGCGGGATTAAAACTGAGCCGGTCCGCGCCACTATGTGATCTCGGGCCTCTTCAGAGCTCACCTGGTCCATGGCACCGCGCAGCCTCCGCGCTGCCGCTTCTTGTGCGCGGCTGCGGCGCGGCGCGCGGCGGCGCGATTCCTCCAGGCACTGCTGTGTGAAATGTGCCTGCGAAGTTGTTGCATAAGAACTTTTTGAGACTTTGCTTAAGACTTGCTCGTTTCGCGTGATGATGTCAAATATTCGCGTCTATCGCTGATGGGTACTTGTTGAGGTTTCTTGCTTGACATGTTCCGTATGTCATCGTCGTTGAGATTTTCGCGACAATTTTCCGGTGCGCTGTCGCTCCTCCGGTGCGCGCGCTTTCGTTTCGTTTTTGATTAATTTCTTAGTACCAGGGACGGGCAAATATTCCAATTCCGAGACTCTTGTGGGGGCCTTTCACTCCGATCAATTGCTTAGCGGAGCCCCGATTTTATCGCTGATTTCCTACAAGATATTTAGACTATTTCGAGAAGTTACGCTCCCACAGGGTGAACAAAAACATTTTCAGTTATAGTTTCCATGAGGTAGTCAGGCATGCGAACATGATGACAGATCGTAGTGCAAATGTTTCTCCTTCCTCGTTCAGATTTTACTATCGAAAGGTATTTCAAGGGGGTTTCTGGGTAATTAACCCCAGCCGAACAAAAACTGCACCTGAGTAACATTTTAGGTTTTATTCATATGAATTTATTCAGGTTTTCGTTATTACATCTCACCTGAATATTAAATAGCTAAATTAAATTACTCATACGAAAACTAGTGAATCCAATACTAAAATCATCTCAATTACTTAAAAACAAACCTAGAAGAAAATTTGCTGAAAAAATCACCTCTAGATACATAAATATAGGACTGAAAGTAGTTCAATGAAAAAATAGAATACCTATACCATAAATATATGTACGTAATATGTAGTTCCTTTCAAAAAAATTACAATTACAAAACCGGGGCCACAGACAGAAAGTATTTCTAATTAATTATCATCACCCTGATGAACTAAAAAAAAAAACCTAATTATCGCTAAACAGGCGGATATCTATGCCCCTTCAATCTTCATCTCCAATAAAAGTTGATATAACAAGATTTCGACACGCCGATGATTGATAGTGGAGGAGCGTTCGAGATTAAATTGAAAATCACCAGAAATGGACCATCATGAGTCATTTTTTTCTCATAGATCACCTTCGAGCTGTCATAACCGATAAGTCCCACCGTTGAATTGAGCAAAGCCGATCGCGGCGGTGAAGACCAAAAGGTACAAAACGTAGTTACGAATAGAGAGGAAAAAAAAATAAATAAATACGAAGCGAAATTATGTTAGGCCCAAAAATATATACGGAGAAAAGTGCTCCATAGACCGCGCACCCACCGCCAGACTTGTTTCACTTCACACATAGCGTGACGCGGCGGTTTTGGCGGGCTTTTTATCAGCTGTTTTGTTGCTGTTGAATGACTCACAAGCAATTCGGCACTTTCTTGGTCTCATTGCGAGCGACTTGGCGGCTTCTTAGACTCAACAGAATTTGTACAATTGTTGAAGTCGGTCTTTATTAAAGCCGCGGCACCGCCCCCCTTGTGTGGCTGCGCAGACAAGTGTCAAATGTCAAATAACGCTCACATTAAGTAGTGGGCCAGATAAATCACAGAAATGTTGCGGTCAGTGCAATTAAGCGCCGAGGGGAAGGACGAAGAGGCAGGCGACTTCGACCGTCTGGGGGCATGCGCAAATCGCAATTGCGCACGCGTAAACCATTTGTCAGAGCATGCCGCCATGCAAATGATTCAAACCGCGTCCAGAGCGCCTCACGGAGTTCGGTGCCCCAAGACGGCGGCACTGCGTCCGATTTATGGGCACAATGGTCCCAATTGACACTTTCGAATTAGAAAATGCGCCTCGATCCGAAGGTTTAATTAACCGTCTGTCAGGCGGCCCCTGTTTCTGCTTTGTCCACCCCGATCGGCGGCGATCGCAACCTGCCAATCGTTGCGCGGACAGAACGCAGAACAATTTTCCAGGGTCTGGGCCCCGATTTGAATAAGGCGTCCACAGACGAAAATCCCGCGCCGCCAAGTGACCATTTCGAGGCATTGGGGTTACACGAGATAAGTCCCGCGCGCTTGCGCACATCAGCGCTATTTGTGCATTTTACATTTTGTATTTTGCATTTTGCATTTTGCACAATGATGATCACCGCGGCCACATCCATTGACCATTAATGGCGTTGTTAATTAACTTTCCTGGCCGGGCCGAGTGCGCCGGGTCCGCGCGCTCCGAGGTCTATTTCGCCTCCATCCTCTCGCTCGATATGGTTAGTCGATTATTTATGGCCCCGTGTTATCAGATCCGAGTCAGCATATTTATGTTCTATGACAAATGGGAATATATTAGACGGCGTAATGGCGTGTGGAGTTGGATGTAATGACTTCACCCCGCCTGGGCCGCGGCGAGAGCGGTGGGCTCGATTTGGCAAACTATCGAAGGCCCGGGACCCATATTTCATCCGGGAGCTCGACTCACTTCCTAAGAAGCCACAAATACTGTCTGTGAAAATGAAGCCATAAATCTCCTGGTCCCTGGGCTGGGCTTCTATCTTTGGGAGACACATCTGATCGGCTTAAACCTCGCAATTATCCCTCCCCTTCTTTTAATCGATAGTGAGTTACTACCAGAATTCAAACCGTGGGACTAACAAATCATAAAAAATTTTATATGAATCATAATATAGAATAACAAATGGTGCCTAGCTCTAAAATCCCTACATTTCATATTATTCTTAGTTTCAGTATATATAAATAATACTTAGTCAGAGTTTTAATGGAAGTCTAATTTATAGTGCAACATTTGCCTATTTCCTTTATAAATGCTTTCAATTTTATTAAAAATTTTGGAATTGTAATTGTGATATGATGATCTGATTTCGAAACACTCTTAAAAAATCTGAAAACTGCAGTTAAACTGTAAAGAAGCGGAAGCACATATAAAATTTTAAGATTTGTAAATTGTTTTATAGAATTCCATTATAATTTTTCCCATGTATTATATTTATATGTAATATAGCTCAGGCGTTTTCAGGGATGATACAAAATAGATATGTAGATATGGAATGTTTCCTGCATTAGATACTCGTAAAATTCATCTGAAATCTTTGAAAATTTACTGAAGTATCTAATGTTAAATTCTGGTTTGTTTTACTAGAAATTTCAAGAAAAATTTCGACCGAAAAATTAACTTCCTACACTTAGAGTTTTTGAAAATATGCTAGAATTCAGCTAATGTAATTTTAGAATTAATAAATTTATTAGAACCCGCCTAGAAAAATTTCGTAGTAATGTTTTGTGTTTTTACCTACTAAATTACTGTCTCAATTTCGAAGATCTGTTGGTTATACCTTTATATATTCCTAAATTATTTTCTGTGATTAATATTTATGCATCGGAAAGACAACTCCGTTCTAGAGACTGCTGATTGCTTTCTCACACAGTACTAATTAGGTATGGTTCTCATTCTCAAGAAGTTAGTCATCACATTTAGTGATGAATTTAATTTTACCAATGGCAGAATAGATTTCAGGCTATCTAGAGTAGAGTTTAAAAATAATTTAATATACATTATCTAGAAAATAGAATACTCTATACCTAATTATTTAAGTTTTCTTTAGGTTAAATAATTAAATTATAGTATAATAATCGCAAAAATATAAATCAAAATTTTGTGAAGAAATATGAAAATATGAATTGTAAGTGAAAGTAGTCCGTGAGATTGTCGTCTGAGTCCTCGTAGCACACTCCCCCAAATTGCAATTTCTCTATAGAAATGAAAATCATATGCAATATCAGAAGCTGCCAATGTCAGTCCCACTGGACATTCGCGTGGACTGGCACAGTTCGCATTGTTTGCGACTGCGCCAAAGTAGCAACCGGATATGGAAATTTTAAGTGCCCATAAACCGCGCTCGCACAGGCTCATTAAAAACGAAATTTTCTTATCGAAAATATTCTCACAGAATGTCACATAGGCGCATATGAGTTACAAGACTGAAAATCAATTGACAGGGAAAACGTCGTCGTCGTCGTCGTCCTCGTCGACGACGCCGCTGCCGCCGCGCGCTCAATGGGAAATTGAAAAACGGCGAATGTATCTCTCGACACCGCGGTCTCAGACTGGCACCAGAAGGCGAAGATAAACTTGGGATGGAAAACTAGGTAAATCAGATAACGCGCGCCATTGTACCGCGGAGACCCACTTTTGGAGGCAGCGCCGCCGCCACCACCGCCGCCACCGCCACCGCCACCGTCACCGCCACCGCCGCGCAGCACCGATCAAACATGGTAGTAAAACATAATTCGCGGCGGTGCGGTCGCTGCATGCGCCGGCCGCTGTATCTGGCGGCTCGAATCGCACTATTTCGTTATTAAAATTATTTCCAACTATCTTCAGGCGTGTTGAATGTCGCACTGCGTCTCCGCGCCGCGATAGGTGCAGCCCGCCGCGGAACTTCTTCTGACCGCAAAATTATCTCATTCCCGCGATTTGGCGTAGTCTTTTTTTATCCTGGACAGCCGTAGTAGCCATAGCGGCTAATAAATTTTGTTTTAATTGCTTTACGAGCTGACGATGAACAAAGTTTGCGAACAGTGCACGCAAATCTGCAATGTATCTCATGGGATATATATATTCAAATTCAACCGAAACGATTCGCGCATGCGAGACCAACGGAACTCTTGCGCGCTAATTTTGCGTAGACGTCGCGATATCGCGCGTTGTAGGCGAATTTATGGATCGCCAACTTGACACTATGACAGAATTTAGCGCTAAGTTTCTGATACGGTGGCCCAACGAGCAATATGGGAACCATTGTAATTTTGAATTGATGTCAAATGTTAAACGGTTAAATGATCGGTTTTATGAACCTATCTAATAAATAAGTAGATCTAACCAGGACTGTATTTACGGGTAGGCTATTTAAACTGCAACCTAGGGCCCCGCGCCATAAACGAATTTTAAAAAGACTGAACTATACGAAAATATCTTTGTTTTAATACTGTTGTGCGGGTCATCTTATAATCATAAAAGTCGTCAACGCAGGCGCAGGCGTAAATCAATTAGTCACTAAAATTATTTTACATGTTACATTCCTTTATACGATATAATTTCGGAAAAGGTTACATAACGACTTAATTAGTTAATTGATTTTGATCAAAATTTGCCTACATTTATGGGGCCAATAACTCAGAATTATTATGATTTCAGGTTTCAGTCAAAATAATGTTCTCCTAACTTTTTTATATCAGTGGATATCCTTAGGGTCAGTCAAATGTTTTACAAACGATGAATATTTTTAACCCTAGATAACCAAACATTCGTTTAATAACCTACCGGACCCTGCCAGTTTTGCAAATTTGGAATATTTGCACACACGCCTATAAAAAGATTGCAAATGCTTATTTTTACCATCATTCTATTATTTAAATAAAATATTATATTATATATATTATCTATAGTCTATGAATCGAATGATTAGCAACATAATTTTACTTATTTGGGGTTGTTTAAAAATTATAAAAATTGCAGATATACATATGTATCTAATTAAACCCGGACTATCTCATCTTAATCCTTTCTTTTTCAATCCATCAACCCCATCCAGCCGTCATGTGAGTGACGAGCTGAGTATTTAATTAGGCGGCATCTCCATCCTAGTTAGAGGCGTTTTGGATGTCAAAAATCAATTCAAACCAGCAATTATGCGGCTGCATTTTGACAAGAAATTGTTATCTCCTTAAAGCAATATCTCGCGGAGGCTGTGCATTAACATCTCACTTCTGCAGCTAAATTACATGTTTTTGCTGCCTGCCTGCGTGGAAGATGTGACATCACTCGTCGTAACACTAACTGGGCGGGATCAGAGTGTATATATTAATTTTAGCGCAGTTTAACAAGCCATTTGAAAGTAATACCACTTTAGTACGAAGTGAGTATTATTGCCGATTCTTACAAAAATAATAACCACTATACCACAACATTATGAAAAATCTTTTAAAACACTAATTATATGCAATTAGAAAACCATAAATGGGAGCCGTGGGAGTTTCTTTAGAGGTTTGAATAATATTCAGTCTACTTTTAATTGAAAGGAAATAAGTAGAACTAGAACTCGGGTTTTTAATATTCCATACGATATTGTATGGTCTCAACGTGATTAACGCCCAACGTTATCGCAAATTCTTAATTGAAAGATCCTATTTGAAATAAATCGAAAAGTTCGTCGCTTAAGTCTTTCGTTTCAAATCCTCTGTTTATGAGTTTTTAGTTGATTCTTATACGATGAATTTAAAAATTCCAACTTATTTTTATGTAAAAGTTCCTGTATTATTAAAGCAAATTTAAAAAATGGGCGAATTTTCGATTTCTTAAATCCTTTTTGTGTTTTGACAACATTATTTCGCATAAATTTAAACCCTAATTATTCTGGAGTTCATTAGTGGCCTGAAGGCCACAAAAGTAGTGTCCTAACAAAGTGGCACATTTCCCTTTACCCGCTGCCAATCAAATTCCAATTAGCGAGGACAACCCTTCGCCAGCAGCCAGAACAGAATTCGAAAGGCGAAGGCGGCAACGGGCAAGAGACCATAAACAAATTAGAAACACTAGAAGGTACTCAAACTTTAAACAAGGCAGAAAAAGTCAACAAAATGTCGTGAATATGCGCAAACTACCTGTCGGCCACCTGCACCTGCCTCGGTTATCTGTCCGCGCAACGATTTCCCACCTGCCCCGCTTCATGGAGCACCTCCACAAAGTGGAGCTCCACAGCAACACGGTTTCAAGTGCACCTATAAATTGAGACTCTTTGCTTAAAACAGACTTTCCCATAAATCTCCTCGACTTGGATCTGGGTTAGAGTTGCCACCCGCATACTCCTTTCGGTAGTGTCTTAATCCAATTCTGAACAGACCTCCATTTGCTACTTAACCATTTGACAGTGGTCACTTTTGCTGGATTTAAATTAATATTTTCCCTGATATTTTATGAAAAACAAGCCTATCTACTTGTCTAAATTCATCATGCATTTTTAAATTATAAGTGTCTCAAATTATATTCCATGTTCTGAGCTACATACATTTGTCGAAAAGCAGATTGTAGCAAAAAATTTGTAAAATCGTTCTGAAATAATAGACGAAAAACGCAGAATTTAAGTTAAAATATTAATCTACTTATATGTATCTCTGTTATCAAAATTTAGACAAGGTCAAAAGGCCATTTCAATGTCAACGGTTTTATTTTGTTTGTATAGTATAAGTTTCAACTATATTTCTTCATAGCAGAATCCGAAAATATGTTAGCTGCTTAGATATCTTTATATTAAACTTTAGGGTATTTACTTAAAATTTGATACTTTTGGGGTTTGAGAGGACATTGATTTCACATCTAACATTATTATTACCATAATACAGTGCTGTCTAAAATTATAGGACCAAGCTTTAATTTTGCATATATGGTCTATTCCCAAGCCCATAACTTGTTGGTAAGGAGAAGAGGGATGGTGACAACTGGTATATATGAAATCGTTGTGTGTCCTTAATTATTTCATAAATTTTTTTTAAAATTCATGTACTAATTTTAACAAAAATCGTAAAAAACTCAATACAATAGTGTTTAAAATTATAGGACCACTTAATATCATGTCTTTGGCCTTTATATACAGGGTGTTTTGCTAAGGTCTGAACAGGGGTATGCCAATCGATTCTAAATGGTCTCCTGATCAACGTTTCTTCGGACACCCCACCCCCTTAAAATCGGTCCTTCCCCCCCAAAATCGCGATTGAAAATTTGGAGGGGGTCAACCTAGAAAATGCTTCATAAGTTCTTTCAGAGATATCCTAGAATACTGGTTGATAATGCATTAGAAAGCTGAGCCTTCAAGCTTTCCAACGATACCACCCGCGACCCAATCAGTACACGAACAAGCGGGGGAGACCCCGTCAAATTTCGAAAATGGCAATTTCAAAGCCCAAAATTTGACCTTGACCCTTCATTCTGTCGATTATTTATATGGGAAGATCGAAACTTTTCTTGAGAAAAAGCTTCCCTGTCATATGGCCTTTCTCAAGAAAAAAACCGTACTGGAATCCGATGGCGCGTTCCGAAGTTATTCGTGTTACAATAATTGATAGAACAACAAAACCCACTATCCGCAATGAAGTCCAATTGGAAAGTGTCACATCGAGCATCTGCTCCGTAGGGCTGAACCATCGAACACGAATAACTTTGGAACGCGACGTCGGATTCCAGTACGGTTTTTTTCTTGAGAAAGGCCATATGACAGGGAAGCTTTTTCTCAAGAAAAGTTTCGATCTTCCCATATAAATAATCGACAGAATGAAGGGTCAAGGTCAAATTTTGGGCTTTGAAATTGCCATTTTCGAAATTTGACGGGGTCTCCCCCGCTTGTTTGTGTACTGATTGGGTCGCGGGTGGTATCGTTGGAAAGCTTGAAGGCTCAGCTTTCTAATGCATTATCAACCAGTATTCTAGGATATCTCTGAAAGAACTTATGAAGCATTTTCTAGGTTGACCCCCTCCAAATTTTCAATCGCGATTTTGGGGGGGAAGGACCGATTTTAAGGGGGTGGGGTGTCCGAAGAAACGTTGATCAGGAGACCATTTAGAATCGATTGGCATACCCCTGTTCAGACCTTAGCAAAACACCCTGTATATAAAGGCCAAAGACATCATATTAAGTGGTCCTATAATTTTAAACACTATTGTATTGAGTTTTTTACGATTTTTGTTAAAATTAGTACATGAATTTTAAAAAAAAATTTATGAAATAATAAAGGATACACAACGATTTCATATATACCAGTTGTCACCATCCCTCTTCTCCTTACCAACAAGTTAAGGGCTTGGGAATAGACCATATATGCAAAATTAAAGCTTGGTCCTATAATTTTAGACAGCACTGTATTAAAACTTTTGCAAAATATGACTAACTCGACTTTTTCCCAAAAAATTCTTGTCCACAGGAAGACCTGCTGATCCACGGGGATTCGGTTTACGACATCATCGACAAGCAGGATCACGGCCCCATTCAGGCAGAACTCAACCGGAACGTGCCTCAGCAGCCGGGGCCCCATGGCCAGCACAGCTCCTCCGTCTCGAGCCTGGAGGGAGAGCATCGGATGTTCCTCTGCCGGATGAACGTCAGCCGGAACGCAAGACGCCAAATGAGATTCGGCGATCAAAAGGTTGGTGCCAAAGATGTTTCACAAGAATATTTAGTTTCGCTCGAGCTAAGGACTGAGCCCCGCTCTGTGGCACGCTGCGGAGGCTCGGAGCCCCCCCGAGACACCGGTGGTGGGTGGGTGGGTCGCCGGACAACTTTTCTTCGCTCCAACTAGAAAATGTCAACGTTGAAATTAAGATAAAAGTCTAGGAGTGACTCAAACCAACTGCCGACTGCCGACTGAACCGCGAATGGAGGTGGATAGGATGCCCGAGCCCGCGTAAAAATTCACTTTACATTTTCACCCAATTATTTCACACCTACTCGCGTTGTTATTTTTCAACAGGACGCTGAAGATAAAAAATAGAATTAAATAAAATTCAGCAGTCGGCGGATGAGTTCAAGATGCACTAAGGATCTAATGAGATTTTCAGTTACACTTTGAACAGAAGCAAATGCTTGTGGGAAAAGTTAAGAAACTCAAAATATTACTTAAATTAAAGTTTCAAAAAGAAACGAAATTTGATTAATTAATAATCACTTTTAAAATTGAGATTTAACATTAGAAATATGCGACATTGCAGTAATTATATCTTACTAACTAGTAGGAATTCTTTTTTAAAACGAATAGTAGTGATTTAATCGCAGCAATCAATTTTGAGCCCATCGACTATCCTGCAAAATTACCTTAAAAGGGCCTTGATCCACTGTTGAAGTATTTTGTCAAAGGTGCGCTTGTCGTCCAGCCACAATCTGATTCGAGGGGACATTTTCTTACCTCCCCCCGTCGGGCTGCGGTTCTGCCCCGATGGGGCCTACCTTCATCTGCATTCGCCGCGCGGGGCTCAGTGAGGACTTGTACACACTTTAATTGGATAATGGACAGTTCCTTCCATTTGTCTTGTGCCGTCTTTTATTTCTCGCTTTGATTGTTCGATTGGGGCTCAGCGGAGCTGCGCCTTTTGTCTCCACTGATCGAATTTTGCCTATACCTTCGGCCGGAGCCTTCCCATCCCATAGCACTATGGGACAGGGGAGCGCCCCCCGCCAAAGTCTTAATAGGAATCTCAAGGTGGAGAGCGCTCCTTGGGACCCCGCTGTCCGTATATCACTGTCTTCGGACGACATAAATCGACTCCAACAATTTCATAGGGCCTGACTTGGCGTCTCCTGACATAAAAGGCGAGAGTTGAAAAGGTTAGTGAGTTAATTATTCAAATTGTATGGAAATGACTGCGCTAGTCGGCCGCTGCGGTGGCTGCCTGCCTGAGACAATTGACTCGTAAATAGCGATCCGGCTCAAATCGGCTAGCTGGCTAACTGGCCACGGCTTCTTGTTCTCTGGTGCTCAGGCTCTACGTAAGACGTTGAGTAAGATATCTCACGTGTGCTCGCTATATTTATAAGATTAAAAAATGCCATGGCACTGGCGCTGTCCGATCCGATCTTTGGAGCTATTTCGCAAATCCACCGTCACACCGGGCGACCGCGCACCACATACACGAGATGTACGTGAGTGCATTAATTAATTCGAAAGGAATTCGTTCGCTACCGCGCCCCAATTTTGCTCCTATGACACCAAAAGCGTGTAAAAATTGTGTTTTAACTGGTATTGATCACTTTCTGGGTCAAACTTTTTCGGAAACGACGAATTAATATACCTAGCTAAAATTGAATTCGAAAATAAGGATTGTTCCTTAGAGCTAATTCTAACTTCTTTGAAGTTTTAAAATATGTATAACAAACATACTGTATCTATACTTTTGCACATATAAGAGAAAGTATAATTTATTTATATGTAAGACCTACTCACGGAATAGGTATATTTAGCCGTTTTGAATAATTACTTTAACAATTGGAAGCTTATAACCCCACTATGGTTATAGGCTATAAATTTACACTAATTAACATTATTACATAATTTACACTAATTTTTTGTGTCAGAAATAAAGTTTTTTTAAGTTTCTTATAGTAAACTCAGAAACTACTGAGTTGATTTGAATATTTCCTTTATTTGCATTTATATTTGTACACAATCTTTTGGCATTATGGGCACTCAATTAAAATAGTTCTTTCGTTAAGACAATTTGAAAAGAATCACAAAAGATGCTAAATACGTCATTCCCCTAGTTTCCAAATATTTATCGTTTCTAAATTAAAAATACATATAGTTTTAAATTTTTCTACCATAAATTAGCTGCAATTGTCCAAACCGGCCTATAACAACAACATAACATTTTCTACCAAAAATAAGACCCAGAAGTAAAACTATTTCTGTAATCCTAATCCTTTGCTTGAGTTTCATTTAATAAAATGGTCAATTCCAGCCGATTGCCCAT
Organism: Machimus atricapillus; assembly: GCA_933228815.1. NCBI lineage: Eukaryota > Metazoa > Arthropoda > Insecta > Diptera > Asilidae > Machimus > Machimus atricapillus. The sequence continues at coordinate 15,919,256 of OW121785.1, forward strand.
TTGAAAAAAAGGGAAAACAGTAAAATTCACAACGCACACTTTATTAAAATCATAATTTACTATTTTTACACTTACTTAAATATTTCCTCAATTAGTTTAAAATTTGAAACTGTTGTAAATTTTTGGAATTTAATAGTACGTATTTATGATGGTCCGCGCGAAAGAAGTCGCGGTCACCACATAGTATAACAATAAAACACGTAACAAAACCTTCAATTAGTCTGAATTATTTTCCACTGATTCATCAAATTATGTATAAAAATTGAAATAAACATTTTTGTGCTCAATTATAGCAATCACACATTTTAATGAAAGTGAAATGACACTGATGACACTGTCGCCTTCTTTGAAAATTACACTCAATCGTAATAACCTAATTAAAATGATTCATTATAAGATTGATTAGTCAGAACGCGCCATGAAGCACCATATAATTTTAATCTAGGTACATAAGTACAGTATAATCTCAATAAGTTTTAACTAACTAAACCAGCCGACGTAAACAATCAAAAACAATAAAATTTTCGAAAGTTTCACAATAGAGTTGTTAATGACCTTCAACCTGTGATTTACATAGAACAAAAAATAAAAACAACTTTAATGGACTGCAATATGCAATTTGCATAGCATAGAAAGGATTGTTAAAAACAAAAACGACAACTTAAATGAAAAACAGCGCAAACACCCCGATTTATTTGCCGACAAGATAATAAGATAATGACGGTGAAGAAGATCGATACCTGTTTATCCCCTCGACGAGGAATGTCCACCAAATCACCTCCACCGCGCTGAAGATCGAAGTCGTCAATTAAATCGACTGCGCTTAGAATCCGCAGACTGCACCAACGAACGGCATTCGCTGTGATTAGGTCTCCCCTTCGTCACCTTTGTAATTAACAAATTAGAAATTTTCATCGACTGTAATTACGTCAATTGATCGGATAAATTTCTTATTTTTATTTTGAAATTTTTCTATTTATTTCAAAAACTAGCATTTTCTCCGAAACCCAATTAAGATTTTTTTCTAAGATTGGTTAAGTATCTGTGGTGACTTAATTGAATATTCTAAGCAATTTCAAACAATATACATGAATTTATTTTCTAAAGTTTACTTAAGGGCCTACATTTCACGTCTAAACTTAAAACACCACTTGAACTAAGCTTAAACCTTAAATCAAAAATTGTTTTATTCTTAAAACCAAACAGAAATCGAAGTATGGGATTGAATTGTCACGCTGCAATGCAAAGTTCCAAGTTTTGTCGAACTTTGCGGCGCGTAAAAATTGCTAAACATTTATTTTGCGGCGTAACAAAAACGCGTCGCGTCGATTGTATCTCAGCCTAAGCTACACGTCACATTAAGGTCATACTATGAAATCGCAATGAAAATTATTATAAAAATTAATCTATTAGAAGAAGGTGAGAGTACAGACAGACTAAGATTTTAAAATATAAATAATATTAATATCATCGATTGTTTTTCTATCCCCCCTCCAGGTTGTGCTAGTCCAAGGTCACTATCTATCATTTCTGCCCCTATGCAGCCGAAATGAGCCGGTATTTTTGGCGACATGTACACCGATCGCGATGCCCGAGACCCGGGAATGCGTGGTTCAAGGTGCAACGAATGTCTTCACCACCATCCACTCAATGGACATGAAGATTGTGCACATAGACAAAAAGTAAGTAGAAAAATCTTAAATAGTCTTAGAGGTACAAACAGACGAAATTATTCGCACCTGTTCGGTCGAGTGCCGCGCGGTGCCGTGGTAAAGGGCAGAGCCTAACACCGGCCGCGGATAGCTCGAATAGTTCGCGGCTGTTCGGCGAAAGGTTTATTTAGACAGAGGATTAGGATTAAGACTCGGCTTAAGCGCACCTCCGCGGCCGGGGTCAGGCGGAACAGTAACAGCAGGTGAATAATGCGAAAATAACTTGCTCGAAGGAGGTGTAGGAATTCTTAACGCTCGAAGTGGCTACGTGCCTGACTATTTTTATGGCTCTTTCATTTATGCCTAAGAGCTGTTAAAATATTACGATTGTCTAAGATGCTCCGCTGGAGGTAGTGCTGCAGCTGAGGTGGCCGCATCGAGAAGTCGAATTGAGGAAATCGATACGAAAATTAAAGAAAAATAACTAATAAGCACTTCGTCATTGAAGATAACTTCTTTTTTTTTTTTTTAAATTCCATTTGCGGTTAACCTATCGTGGGTCAGGGACTTACTGTGCTCTTTTCCTATCGAAACGTTCTTGAGCCTGAAACCCGAACACAAAATTACTGAGATGCTAATTATAAATGCACTCAGAGCAAACTAATAACTTGTTTTATTAAAACAATGATTCGAAATCAGTAAAATAGTCTTTTAATATATGCGTACAATGTAAGAAGAGAAAATCAGTGTTAAAAATATTACTTTATTGTAACTAGATTTGCATAGTTTCCTGAATATTTTCTAGTTAAATTACTGTTGTATATTATTATAACAACATTTTTAATGCTTTTTAATGCTTTTTAATGCCACTACTCCTGTGCAATGATAGATATATTTTAATAGGATTTTTTGTATAAAGTAATGAATCCGGATATTAAAATTTCTTATCATGCTATGTTTTTGAGAAAAATTATTATTTTACTGTTGAGTTTTTCTATAGGTGTCTAGTGTTCTTGTCTAGGAAATAAATTTACTCTGAATTAGTTTCTCTTAAAATTTAATTGAAATCTAGAGAAAACAAAGTGTCCGCTAAATCTATGAATTAAATTCTTCCAAATGAAAATTAAAAATCTACAGTTTAGTAAAGACTTTGGTAATCCTGTGATTTTGGATACAAATCTAGCTTAAATTAACCAATAGAAATTGGTCGTTTATGTTTAGAAATTCATTAAATATAAATGTAGTTAAGAGAAAATTTTAGAGAATTAAATAACTAGTTAAAAAATTTCAATAGAATTCCAGTATATTTATTTTCACTAGATTCCTTACTGGAAATCCTAGGAAACCAACTCTAGTTGCATTCTAGTTGGTAAAAAGTTTTGTGTGTTCAATCTTTTATTTGGCTCACATTTCAACCTCCTATAAAAATCTTTAATTGAACTTCAAAGTAACGTAATTAAACCTTATTGTGTTATATTGTTATGAATAGTAAGGTAAATTCTAGATAAACCGTAAAAAGCTAAGTTTAAGTTAAAAATTTTTGTTTGAATGAATTATGGGGGGGAAAATCTAAAACAAATGTAGCATAGCGTATTAAATGTTGATATAAAAACTTTTCCTTTTCTGCTTACTTCTTTCTCTTATCTCTAATTTCAGCGGTGAATTTCACTTAGGTTACAATAAAAATGAGATCCAAGGGATTTCATGGTACCACCTACTCCACTGGGACAACCTCCGGGAGGCGCAAAACAAGCACAGGTTAAGTACGTCCTGAAATACTAACTACCACCGCCCCCGCAGAGATATTTAATAAATCGAAAATTCCAGTAACGCAATCGGAGCAAGATCGATCTTGCATCCTTCTGGTGCGGATGCAGCGACGGCAGGGGGACTTCATCTGGGTGCACGTTGTACTGCAGGTCCGCGACGGGCAGGACTCGAACCAGCAGCCGGTGATAGTCTGCACAAATCAAGTGCTAAAGTAAGTACCCTTTCATTTTTTTATCTTTGATTTTTTTTTTTTTGTATAAGCCGGGGCGCGGGGACTAGGAGCGCTTCCAAGAACTGCGCTCGCCCGCGAAACTCAATCCCTCACCTACAGCGCTGATACGCTTGAAGTGCCGCTCATTACACTATAAAAAGGTGACACAATAAAAGGGAATAACATTTTCCCGGACAGGTAACAAAATGCTGGCTGCCACTTAGCCGGGCGATAAATAAAGCCGCGCTAAGTACTCGCAATTTATTTCCGTCTTCATCGCTCAATGGGGCTCCGCGAGGTCGATCGCCCCTCCGTTCCTCCTGATCGTACTGCTGTTGTAAGTAGGGTTGCCAAACGTTCCGATTTAAGCGGATATTCCCGATTTCTAGCTCCCGTGTCAAATTTTCCATCAAAATTTTTGTCGGAAACAAATTTTATTCCTATTTATACCTATTTAATTTGATAACATACATATGTATCTTCAAATCAGTTGAAAAAAAAAGCCATATCAAAAAAGAAAAAATCTCTTAATATAGCCTGGTATTTATAGTCTAATAGACTTTCCAACATATAAAACAATAAATAAATTTATTCCCTTTATAACGAATATATTTACTTATGTATAATATGTAAATGAGAATTTCCAAAAATAACTGCTTTAAACGCATAGGTGAATCGAACTTGCAACATACCAATTTAAACTTCAATATTCTAACCAACTATGTATATGTATATGCGACAATCGCCAGTTTTCTTAGTAAAATAATGTTGAATAAAACTATTTATATAGTCTGAATTTTGTTGGTTGCCAAAGTTGGCAACCCCAGGTGGAGCGAAGGCACCTGGCCAGTGCTGGTTCCGCTGCTGCCGGTCCTGGACGATTTCAGGTGAGAAAGTCTACCTGTAATTTGCGGTGCGCGCACAGGAACGCGGCCGCATAAATCCGAGCGATTCGCTCATACGTTCGCGTCACCTAACACGACATTTGACAAAGTGACATCAGTTTGAGCGTAGTCGGCGCGAGTTGGCGCGTTCGACATCTTCCTCGCCGGAGCTCCACCAACACCACTGGTGCGCCGCCGCCGCCGGGGGCTGCGGAGCCGCCGCAAAAATTGCGCGCGCATTCAGCAGGCCCCAAACGGAGACATTAAGATAAATGCGAAGTGCACATTTGATTTGAGCCGTGTGTTTACCGAGGGCCAGGAGCGGTCATCAAGATGAAGATCCCAACTACAAACGAGGCAGCCCCGGAGGACAAAGTGAAAAAGTGTTTTTGATGGGAATCGTTGATCCCGGCGTGATTGCGGCTAGGCTCCACTCGAACGCTATTAATAACCTTAACAATGATGGCATTCTGGCCGCGGCGGCTGCCTTTTGAGGCTCCGCGCCGATTGTCAGTAGACCACCATCATATTTTACGAGGGCCGCTTTATGCCCTGCCAGGCCGTCTTGTAGTTCACTGTACTCCCGACCAGTGTCACGGCACCGGCAATTGCGCAGGTTTCCTTTTCCTGTCGCTTTGCATTTCATTTCCGACCGTCTTTTTCAACCAAATTACCTGTGTCAACCCGCCCCCGGGACTCCTCATTATTTCTCTTTTTCTCCAATTTATTATTGTACATTTACATTTATAAGTAAATAATATTGTTAACTTCTTATCTTAAGTGATTTTAAAACAAAGACTTCAACAATTGGCAAATAAAACTTAAAAACACAAATCTTAAAACGAAAGACTCAAGCGACGAACCTCTAAAAATTTAAGTGATGAACATTGAAATTCTTCACACTTACGTTAGGAGTGTTAATATTTTTAATACACAAATAAATTCAAAAAGAATATGTAATTTATAATTGCCAATTTTTACAATGCTTACAATCATTTATATTACAGCTCTAGGGTCGGACGTCGGTTTCAAATTCACGTGTAATTGCTCTCAAATTTATTTTTCCACTAAATGATATCCGAATAGTGCGTAAAACCTAAAACGTTCGATAATGAACATAGATTATTTTGCACTAGCACGTTTTTATCTATCAAACTTGAAGTTCGGAAGTATTGTGATTGAAAAAAATTGTAGAGCATTTCAATTCGAAAAGCCTAAACTAAACACGGAGGAAAGTTATTAAATGTGCAATTGCGTGCGAATTCGAAAATGGCCTATAAGAATGACTTGGTGTATGATTATTTAAGTATACTTAAATTTAAGTATACAAGTACTTGAAGGATTTGGGTTAATTTTGAAGGAGTTTTGAGTACCTTTTGGCATATGCCGAAAGATTTTTATTTACTTATTGAAACCTACAATTAATTATCTTGCATTCTTACTTCTTAACACATTAATTAAATCTATATAAAACTCAATCAATAATCAAGTAACGTTCATATTCCAAAAACTCGTTTTATGTGATTATATAATGTGCGACCTAAGCTTCTATTGGTTTGTCCAGTCTTAAATTTCGACGGGATGAATATTAATTTGTAGATAATTATTTCCACTACAATACAAAGATATGTATTAACATTTTGTGGAAAAAACAAATTTAAAGCTACCTCCCCTATGTACATACATGAAAAATGGGGATAAAAAATAAAATTTTACTTACCCAATTGAGTGGGGCAAAAAGGAATTTAAAATCATTATGAGTAAAATAAGTGCTTATTTTGAAAAATATTTATTAATTTCAAGGTAAATTAACGACGAAATATTCGTCTAGATTTTCTTTAGGCATTTAAAGATTATGAGTTATTTTTAATGTTAAGCAAAATTCTAAATTTTGATCATAGTGTTGCCAGAGTTTACATTTATTATTAATAAATAAAAATTGCTGCCATGTTCCTAGATTAGATTAAATCCTTCTAAGTAGACAAATTGCGACTGAGTGGCGAATTGTTGCAGCCGAGGTCAGAGACACGCAATCCGTCTCCAGGATCGTCCCGGTGAGCTGCCACTCATTGAATAGCCGTTAAGGCGAGTAATTGCTAATTGTCCGTTGATTTTTTATCAGCAAATCATTTAGCGCGCGAGGGTCTCCGGGGCCCCACGCTTTACGGGCCTTTATGACTATTGCATGTCTGCGCGAGTGGGGCTCAGATGCGCGGCAAGGGGCGGAGGTGCAGGGCGTCTTGTCCGAGCATAATTACCGCAGAGATTTACAGCCTTGTGGCAATTGCATAACTTTTAACTTTCTTACGTAGGACCCCGGTGCGTTTGCGGCTGCTCTCTCGGTCCAGCCGGGCGGGATCATCATTGCGTTGCGTCGCGGCCCGACTACGCAGTAAAAGCCTGATTTAAACACTTACCTGGGACCTGGGGCTCACGGAGGCGTTTGGCGTCCAGCCAAAATCTCATCTAGGCTCAGGCTAGTGCGCAAGGGGCCCAAAGGAGTGATGCCATGCCACGCAACTTGAAAGATTTTTTTCAGAGATTTTGAGCTGGGTGCCCCGGAATGATGCACCTTCTCCGGCCGTCTGGGGCTCCTCCGGTCGAAAGGTGTGAGGCATTGAGAGGCTGTTGGACTCCTTCCACTGGACCTGCAGTCCGCTCCTCGGGGTGAGCGGAGGGGGGAGACGCAATTTCGATTGCATCTGGTCGAACATAATTTTTCCTCAAAGTCGAATTAGTCGACATGCAATCTGATTATGTGCCTCAGTTCTCAAATAAATACAACCAGAGAGGTGGACCCTTGTTGGTCTTGTTGGGTGCCCGGTGATTTGTAACGAGCCATTTCTGGATTCTGGAGATATTTTTAACTATACACGGGCCCAGATGAGGCCTCAGACTCACCCTGGACCGGCCCCGGCGCAGAATCGCGCCCGCCGATAATCCGCCAAGAAGACTGTTTGGTGCCATTCATTGGGAAAGGCCTTTCCACCACAGTCCTCCTGCTCTTGTTAGCTTTTATCACCCATCTTAAGTGTTGCTTTTTATTTTACAAATTGAACAAATTATGTGGATATTGATTAAGTGTTCAATTTATTGCGCTCCGTGGGCCGGACCTCGGTGCCCGGCTTTGTCAGATTGAAGTCCCCGTTAAAGATGAGTTGTTGGGGCTCCGGAGCGCGCTTGTGGCACCAAACGGGGATGAAATATGCCCCGGCCCTTTCACAGGCCTTCGGATTCAGAAATTTTCGGACTTAACTGGGCAGATTTTCTAGGCAATCTCCGGTTTCTGTCATTTCATACTAAAATTATTGGTCTACGGTATCGCACCGTGAATTATTTACCTGCCAATAATCATCGAACGATCTTGGTAGGAACGTTAATTGAGGGAATGTTCTTGTTAATTTGTTCAATTGTTGCTCTTTTAGCTAGACAACGAAGATGCGATTAGTTCAATAGCCAAAGAACTTTAATCACCAAAGTATAAATTTGAAAAACTAAATAAATTTAATTTTTCCAACTAACTAAAGATCAAATCACACTCAGATTAAAAATATGTAATTTTCGTATTAACTTATACCATTTAAATTAAAAACTACTATTTTCTGGCTATAATAACATTATTTATTTATTTATTCATAATTAAATACAAGATTTAACCTAAGGTATTTAACATCAACAAAGTATCCCCAAAACTATGCCAATTTGGCGAAATAATTTTATGTAGAGAAATAAATGAGCCATTGAAAATCATAGTGGCATAAGTCAAGTTTTAATAGTGGCTCAAATGCATAACATATATATATTCCCAGGGTTAAAAGTAGTAAAAACTAATAATATTTTAACAATTCTGTATACTACTTTATTAGAAAATTTACGTCATATTAGGTAGGTATATATTCGTATATTTATTTTGTTAGAATTGAAAATGAAAGTAGTTTCAAAGAGCAAAATGTTTTATATTTTCTTAAAACATTATACTATTATTATACTTTTGGAAATTCTTAGCATTCCAAGAGAAAATATGTTCTTTTTGACTCCAAAATATTTTTCTAGCTACCAGAATTTAGGACTTCTGATGAAATGAACTACCAAACTATTGTATGTAACTTTGATCCTATAAAGGGTATAAATTATTAAAATAAATAAATAAATTAAAATTATTTTATAACTTTTAAGTTTACTGACTTTTCAATTGTTTATTTCATTCTTTTTAATTATGGTAGTAAGTGAATTTTTAAAGGAAAACCTTTATTATAAGTTTTAAAAAGTTCTTGATTTAAAAACAACCTTTTAAAAGCAAGCTTTTATGGGATTCTCCTCTTCGAATCCTTTTAATTGATATCCATGTCAAGGGGGTTGTAAAGGAAAAAGTTAACTGCCATCTTTGTCCGTCCACCATATTGGATTTAGAATGACGTCACTTAGCTAACTATGCATTGTCTCATACAAACTAAACGTGTATGCAAAATTTAATCTCAATCGGTTGAGGTTGCTTTAAAATTCAGTTGCAAGATTTGACCCGAACATACATACAAACATACAAACATTGCAAGTTAAATAAAAGCTTGTAAAAATGTAGCCCCTTATTTGAAATTAAATCGTATTATCATTGGGATTAAGATCCTGAAAGATAGTTTTAGAAATTTTGTAAGAACAAAAATACCTCGCAACATAAAAGTCTGTTTTAAAATTTTGATACCTACCTGGCTCGAGTCTGCAGTATTGCAAAACATTCTTACGTTGTTAGAAAATTATAAAAAAATGAAAAGATCGCACAACGGCAGGCAACTTGATCTCTAGCATATGATTTTGGCCAATATATTAATGCGATTTCCGCAATTAACTGAGAAAATGATTAAATTACAGCGCTGGCCGGCCATAAATAAGTCACCGAGGGTAATTTCCGTTCCGCGGAAAGACAACTTTAAAAACCAACATAATCCATAGGCCCCGACGGAATATATCATATTTCCTGTAAAATCATAATGTCATCAATCAAAGAATTGATTACGCCTTTCTGCCTCAAGTGAGGCGGCCGGAGGTGGAACAGCGCAAGACACAAGTGCCCCAGCGCCGGTAACGTCCTGATCCCGGCGTGTTTACCGGAGTGCGGTGGGGCTCCGCGCGGAGCACCGCCGCCGCCGCCGCCGCCGTCGTAACGCACAAGTACCCTCGCAAAACAAACAAGTTAATCCCAAAGTACCCCCTACGCCCGGTGCCAGATAAATCGTCCAGAAAATGGACACGGTGTGAGCGGGCCCTGCCCTGAGCCCCGCGGGGCTCCGGGAATCCCTGGACGACTCGGGAGGAACGGCGGCGGGCGGCTGCGTAAGAGGGGCTCACGCGTCCACCCATGGGGAAGTGTATCTCTTTATCCTGGACACGGCGATAGGATCCCGATGCCCGGTGCCGCAATTGTCCAGATGATCGGTCGATCAATTTTTTCCGCCTTGGCGGTTATACTTTTTATTTTATTTTATTTTATTTATTTATTTTTTTTTTCTGTTTTTGCGCGGCAAAGAAATTTTTCCGCGGACACCAGAACAGAACTTCAGAGGACTCGGGGTTGCGATATATGCGGCGATCCTCCATCCACCGGAGCCCTTGACTAATCTGGCTCTCTTGCCGCCAACAAAATTGCACAATAATTCATATTGCACCAATAAATTTCAGTAATAACAGCAAAGAAATTCACCAGAATTGTGGCCGGGGATGGGGCGCGGACCGTGCGGCCCCAAATGGGGCCCCAATGCGGCCGCGCGTCCACTGGACTATCGGCTGCTCTCCATCCATCCCCTGAAATATTTATTGTGAGGATCGATACTGATGTTAAATATACGTCGGCCGCGCGGACGCGATTGAACCGAATAAAAATGATTTGGCCTATAGGAGGCTGCGCGGCCACAAAGTCATCATTTTGTGGAATTTCGCGGCGGCGGCGGCGGCGGCGCGCGCCTTTCCGCCGCGGTCCATTTGGGGCCGCGCGGCCCTCGTTACTTCCACCACAGATTGCCTGTCCGCGGTGACTTAGTCAGCGGCTTGTAGAGCCCCACTTTTCTGGTGCAGATAAAATTGTAATCGGGCTTGTGTCGTCTGATGAAACATGCTGCCGCCGCGCCGCCGCAGGCTCTCCGGCCGTCGCGGATTTCCTCCCAGACCAAATGTGATTTAGGACATCGAAAAGGGTACTGAGGGTTGAGGTACCTTCACGGACCCATTCCTTGCCTTTGTCCGCCGCTTTCTCACATAAATAACGCGTGGAAGACCCACCAAGCAGTCGTGTGTGCTGCAATCTTACAATTTTTTTTTTTTTTGGTGATGATGGAATGCAGTCAGGGTGAAATTATTGCAATAATTCGACATTGCGGAAGAGAATTTTTAAAACATACCTAGCTGTCCTATACCCGGCGTTGCTCGGGCACAACTATCCCTATAGCTATAATAAAACTAAACTTTAATAAAATTATGTTACATATTTATAATTTGTCAAAGGTCTCTCAGGAGGTTAAGTACACATGCTCATACAATTTCTTCTCAATCGCATAAAATAATAATTGCATGACTCACCATAAACATATCACTGCTTAGCATTTCCCCCTCCCTCTTTTCCCTTCACCCCCTCTCCCCTTTCCAATTGCGATGTAAACTACATATGTATGTCATTTGGCAAAACCTAATATGCCCATAGAATTTCATCTCAAAGAATTTTCGAGGAATAATAAAATCTATCATATTATATAAAAATGAATGTCTCTAATTCGACACTTAAACTCCTATGCCAGCATCTAAACTCTAAAGTAACTATTGTCTATATGTTCTGTATTCCGATTAAAATGAAATCGAAAAAACCTTGTAAAACTATCTACTTTTCTTTTGAATTGAAATTCCATATAAAACTCCTAAGTCCTATCGTAAAATCATCTCAGTAAACTCTGATTTTAATTTTTTGCATTCAAAGTTTTATAATCTAATCGAAGTAGGTATATGAAGTGTTTCGATTTATTATTAGCTCTTTTACTATAGATAGAGAAAAAATTTTTCTGGATAGGGACACCCTAATCACCTAGCCGTATGAAATATACTTTACATCCTATTCTCATACCTACCAAATATACATAAAAAATTTCATAAAAATCGGTCGAGTTGTTTCGGAGGGGTGCGACCACAAACACCGTGACACGAGATTTTTATATATATAGATTACAGCAGGTACTCTGCATATGTCTTTTAGATAAGATATTTAAAATACTCCAACTTTTCTTTACTTGTTTACTATGTAGGGGAAGCACTGACATATATCTACTATTTATTTCAGTATTTATGTAATATTAAATTTTTAAATCAAGTACATATGTATGTATCAACTTTATTTTATTCCTGAATTTAACTTAATATGAGGATAACATTAACATTCATTGATATGATGGCGGTAGTTAAACCTCTATATCCACAATTAAATTAAGGAAAATGTGGATTCCAAAAGTATTGCTGATGCAAATAACTAACAGTTTTGGTGGCAATCTACCGTTTCTAGCCTCTGTTCCCAATTGAGCAAGGATTTGGTTTCAAAACATTGGAACTGAAGTACCTGAGCTGAGCAGTGGTCCATTTGATCTTACTCCATACCAAGCGAAGACGGTTACCTAGACTAGTTCTCATTATTTACTTTTTATAGTGAACAGGGAGCAGGAGGAGGCGGGGGGGAGCCTGAAAAATTCTTTATGAGCCTTTAAAACCAATTGTGTTTGTTTCGGGAATGTCGTCCGACATCTGCGAGTTTCCCATATACCACACGCACCATGAGCGCAGGCTGTGAGCCCACCTTGCGCCCCCGGGGCCCCATTGTCTTTTGCCTCTGACGACGAGGGGACACCGCCGTCCTGCCGATTTCTAACATTTAACATTTTTGTCTGGCTGTCGATTGTTTATTGCTTCCCCGGGCACCCATTGAACACCGATCGATTCCCAGTGATCTCGTTTCGTAGCGTGGGGCGGGAGGCGGGCGGAGGCGGGGGCGGGACGCGGTAATGTGGCCCAGGAATGCCGCGCTTTCCCTACTGACTCTGATAACTTCTTCATGGGGCCCATGGGATCTCCGGGGTCCTCCGGGTTCTGTGCGGTCGGTGGCTGGGATTCTGTTTCGCTTTACTTTTATTAGGCTCCTCCGCGCGGATCACCTCCTCTGGGAACAACCTTTGAACTGCGTCTGCATTTTGCATCCTCAGATTAAGCGGGACGCTCCGCGCGCGGATCGCGCCAGTCCCGGTCCCAGTCTCGTTGTGATTGGGGCTAGCTAAAAATTCATGAGTTATCTTCGGCCGTATGGGAGGACGGCCGGGGTGCCGGGGACCCCATGTGAATTGTCTCCTGCAATCGCGGCGCTGATTTATAAGGCGACCATTGTTTTATGGGATGCGATCCCCTCCCCCCCCAGCCCAGTTTATCCCGGCCGCCCGGTTATCCTCCTTCGGGAGTAAATTGAAACGGAACAGGAAGTTCAAGACGAGATTTAGTGGCGTCTCATCGTGGCGGGTATTATCATACTTTTCTCGCCATATTACGTAATGTTTTGGACGATTTGTGAGAAAATGTTTAGCTACAAATAAATCAAAATTATTGACAAAAAGCACAATACAGGGTATCTGGAAGTAATATAGAGAAAATATTCTTTTAATTTGTTAAGTTACTTCAAAAGTACCTACCTAAATTGAAAATTAACATAATTCACATTTGAAAAGAAAATGTGAAGTAAATACAAAAACTTTCATATGTTAATAATACCTAAACTTAAAGCATCTGCGTCATCCACTAGATTTATTTCAGAAACTAGAAAATATCGTTTGTTTGGATCAGCACCATGTTCCAATAATAGTCTAGCGAGCTCCTGAAAATTATCAAGTTTAAATGGTAACTTTTAAGGGGTCGATCAAATAATTACATAATGCTTATTTCGCAAACCCACTTAAATAAGGTTCATCACAAAGTGTAGTTCTCGGATACCGTTCGTTAGAAGGCTCTACATAGTCCATTCTTGCGCCCAGTTTTAAAATTAATTCAGCTAACTATACATACCTGTTAATTGATCAATTTTTTATTAGAAGTTATCTATGCATATGAAAGAAAAACATACCCATCTCTGTGGCAAGGTGAAGCGCACTACAGTGCGAAAAAACACAGTTATCCGCAGCATTTATGTCTGAAAAAAACTGATATGTTAATGCAATACATTCTCTGGTTTTTAATCATGAGTATTTATGCGTATTTCACTGTATTTAATATTTGGTTTAAAGGAACACTTAGAGATTCGACTGAAAAAATAATTTTATATTACATAATTAAATAATTTTATATTACATAATTTTAATACAATTTAAATCCCTTGAGCTTCATAACACACAAACAAAAAAAGCAGTCAGATTGATTAAGTTTTTACAAATATTGTAGGAGCATGTACAAAATCAAAATAGACTTCCACAGTAAAATGTATTCGTACTATCGGACATAACTTTGAATTAATATCAATTTCATATTTTCATAAAATGAAAAATTCATTTCCTAATTTTTTTTCTATAGAACCTTTATGAATGAATGATTTCGAGTATGTGCTCTCTATATATAAATTCGGGTATTTCAAAAAAAAAAATCCAAGCTCTACTTTTTTGCGCTGAATGAAATCCTTTAAGTCCGATCAAATTACTTTTCCACGTGGTATTTTTCTAAAAATACATCACGACTTTCAGCCTTGAAATTTACATAGTACGTCTCTACGCCACATCAATTTCTGGTGGTGGTGCCGGGAGCAAATCTTATTTTTTCGAAGAGGCAAACGAAAAAAAAAAACAAAAAAAAGAAAAACGTAAAATAAAATCGTGAAAAAGAAAAGAAACCCCTAAATGACTGGAATAGATAATGCAAATTTCAAGTAGATAAATATGTATCGTACATACATACATATATTTAAACTTCTCTGAATTAAGATTATTTTACCAGGGTTAGGAAAATATTCTTACTAGAATATTTTAACAAAACATAAGTAAATATTTTTGAAGTTGTTAATGTCTATCAAACACGGAACACAAAAAATAACGTTTGAAAATCGATATCGGTCATAAGAAGTTTTCTTCAAGAAATTGTTGTCGTAATTCCTATACATATGTATGTATAAGAACTTTTATAATATAACAGATAACTTAATCGAATTACCTAATTTTAGAATAGTTATCTCAATTCTTTCTAAAGATTATTATGGGCTTAAATTGTAAAATCAGACGTTTTATCTTTATCTGTATACCTACTAAAAGGCACTATTAGGTTCGAAATTTAAATAAAATAAAATGTAAATATGTGTGTGCGTGATGTTGTAATTTTCTACCACTTTTTAATATTTTCCAGTGAGAGGGAGGCTTCTGTAATGCTGGCGAACTCGTGGCTGTACCATTACTACTCCGTGCAGTCGAAGATCCAATTCGGGCTTCCATTCGAAGGCCCTGCACGGGTGCCCCCGACCCCCACTTACTACCACCACCACCATTCGCCGACGATTCCGCCGAACCTGGCGCACGGGTATCCGCACCCGCCGCACCACGTGCCGTACGGGTACCACTCCCCCGTGGGGATCGCCCCTCCGCCGCCCTCGCACCAGTCGCCGCCCTCCCACATCATGGGCCACCACAACGGGGGCGGCAGCAACGGCATGGTGGGGCCCTACGCCTACCGGATAGAGGCCCAGCCGGTGGACTACAGCCCCACGGCGCCCCAGGTGGAGGTCCGCTGCAGCAGCGCCCACAGCTCCAATTCCAGCTCCCACCGGCTGAGCTCGCCGCCCTCGAAGAGGCGGCTCGTCAGCAAGCTGGAGCCCCTCTACATCACCGACAGCAACCACCAGAGCCCCGAGGGGGCCACGGACCTCGACCCGCAGTACTTCCAGCCCGGGGAGAACGGATCCGTCACTTTTGGGACCTTCCTGCCGACGCGGCCCAGGATAATCACGAAGGCGCCCCCACCGGACCCCCCTGACTTCATCGAGCAATGGAACCCCAGCCCGCCCTGGTCGGAGGCCGCGCAGAAGGTTCCCGACATCGCCCAGCAGGAACTCAGCCCCTACCTGACGACGACGCCGCCGACCCCCACGAGCGCCCCACCCGTCCAGGCGCTGGGCCCCGCGTTCTCCTTCGACTGGATGTCGGAGCAATTTGTCCCCATCATGGACTGCGGCCCCTGCGTCCCATGCATCACGCAGGACGGCATCCCTGTCCAGGTTCCCGTGCAGATGTCCTTGACCCACCATTGGCCTCCGGACCCGAGATTGATCCCGCTCCAGACCGGAAACAGCTCATCGTCAAATTCATCGATTTCATCAACCATTGAAGTGAAATCGAGGGGAGAAGGGGATGAGAAGGGTGAGTTTTTATATAGCATTTTTAGATTAAATGAAACCATTTTCAAATTGAATGAAACCTCGGAATAACAAATTTGTCTGCAATAATTTTATTCATTTTGTTTTCTTCATCAAATAATTCAAAGATACAAAAAAGTATTCAAATAAAAATACCTAAAACGTGTGAAACAACACATAATTTCTTATTGCCGATTCTGAATAACGAGTGAGTACCGTTTCACTATAGTCCCGAGCACTCTGCTTTCCAATAATGTGATTTACTGAAACAAATCCAAATGTAGTCATTTGGGTGTTATCGAAGTAACAAATAAGTATGTAGTTTTGCGAGGAAAGTTTTTACAAAATCTTTTTAAGCTACGCTTTTTATCGGGGGTTTCGCGGGCTGGGACTCAACCTAGAAAATCTAAGACGTAAGCGTTAGATTGGTTGGGCTCATGCCTACTCGCCAGAGAGATAGAGAGAGAGAAACGGTCGCGTGCGTGGGATTCTATTTTTTTGAGCAGTGATTTGTAAAAATAAATATGGAAAGTGATTTAAAAGAATTAGAGGATCTAGTGAGTGGTGACTGTTGCAAAAATATAATTTTATCAATAAAAAATGATTTTCATTTTTCTTTTCTTAACTGTATTTTTGTCATTTTATATTATCCATACATTCCAAAAATTATTATTTTTTTCTGTTTATTTATTTTTCTTCTATATTCAAAAGAAATTTTTTTTTAACTGTTACCTAAGAAGTTGAAGCGTAGCTTCTATCGGCCAGTCCCACAACTGCCACATTTTTTTTTTGTTTGCATTTCTCTTGTGCCGATTAAAAAAGTGATTCCTGTAGCGGGGATCGAACCTGGGCCTCCTGAAATATTTTACTCATGAATATATTTGGCATTTCGAAATCGCAAAACGTGAATAAAAGCCAGAAGTTAATGAAGAATATAACAGAAAACGTGGTCAATACCCGCGTTATGACATTCTCTAAAAATGGTGAGGAGTACGTCTTGCTTCCGTAAAGAGACTAGGTGAAGGTCAAACGGAAGGAGGAAGCCTATAGGGAATTTCGCATAGAATTCCCTATAGGCTTCTTCCTTCCGTTTCACCTTCCTCTAGTCTCTTAACGGAAGCATGACGTACTACTCACCATTTTTAAAGAAGGTCACAACGCTGGTATTGACCACGGTTTCTTTTATATTCTTGATTTTCTTCTGACTTTTATTCACGTTTTGCCATTTCGAAATGTGAATTATATTCATGAGTAAAATTTTAAATATTTCAGGAGGCCCAGGTTCGATCCCCGCTACGGGAATCACTTTTTTAATCGGTACAAGAGAAACGCAAACAAACAAAAATTTTTTAAATAGCGCCCACGCATAGTCCGACAGTTTATATTCATATTCATGCAATTTTTAAGCAAGCACACGCCCCAAAGCATGAGGTACAAAACAAGACTATTTTCATATAATGGAAATGTAATTAAGACCACCTTAAATTTATCTGAATATGCGCAGATTTTTGAATGGATTTTATGTTTTTTTTTTTGTAAACCACTTTTTGCAAATGTTCGATATGCATTTGAAACTAAATAGTAATAGTAATAGTAACGATAAATTTCCACTGGTTGACTGTCCAGGTCAAATGACATCGAGCAAATGTAACCCGCATTTTACGCTGCTTCGACGTAATAAAAGGCTTCTTTCTGGAAACACGGCCGTATAGTCCAATTTCAATTAAACGGTTTCTAACGGTTCGTGGTGTTATCTGGACGCTGAATTCAGAGGAAATTTCCCGATGAATATCAGCGGAGCTTTTTCGAGGGTCGTGTTTTGACGAAAGTGTAATTTTTCGGTCAACTCGCGCTGTTGTTTTTCGTGGTCTGGCTTTTCGCGCAACGTTGTCCGTGGTATTATTATTCCAAAAATATTTTAGTGCATCGTTTTTGACCGATTCATTTGAGTTGCAATTTGTCTATATGACAGGCCAGCGTCTTTAAGTGCAATAATCGCCTTTCGTTCTGCTGGTGAGCAACTCTTAGCTCTCCCCATGTTTGTTTTTCTTTCTAACGAGAAAAAAGTAATCTAAAACACTGTTGACACTCAATCAAAGCTGAATTTACTAAATATACCAAACATTTTTAGAATTTTTTTTTAAATGAATGAAAAAGATTTTAGTTCAGGAAGCTCTTATTATTGGCAGCCTATAGTCATGGTGATCAGAATTCTTCAAATTCATCAACTCAAAGTGAAAGAAATGTTGATTGTGAAGAACGAAGTGGTGCTACGCCAGGAAAGTCTGCACAAAGAAGAGTGGGACAGTACAAAAAAATTACAAATGAAATGAAATCGCTCCTTATAAAAAAAAAAAAAAATAGAACCGACTCCAAAAAATCCCAAGCCCTGAAAATTATAAAATAATTATATTAAAAGTTCTCTGCTACTACTTTCAGCATTAAATACCAAGACTTTCCTAGACTTTTGAAGGCGGTGTGAAAACCTGACTGATATTAATCCAATTAATCCAGACAAACTAATTGCATTAATTATTTAGTTAGTATTGGATTAATATCAGTCAAAATACATACGGATCGAATTGATAACCCCTTGTTTTTTGGAAATCGGTTAAAAATTATATGACGGGGGAAAAACAATATTAGAAGCAGCCCAAATTACATCAATTAATGTGAATACGCGGCTAAAACAATAATTTCGCGATAAAAAAAAAATAGTGAGGTTTTAGTAGAACCTAATCGTGATGGAAAGTTAACCCCGCATAGGTATACTGGAATGTATTGACGCGTTGGTTGAAAGAGATCCTGGAATTACAATTAAAAACATAAAGACCAAGTTACTCGCAGAGAAAAATATTCTTTAAAAATACCCACCCTGTAAAATATTGTTAGACAAATAGTCAATAGTAAAAATTATTAGGTATTTAAAATCATTCAGACTTTTAGTACTTAGAAAACAATTATTACACTGGTCTTAAGATTCGTAGATTTCCAATTCTTAAAACAAAATGATGATTCAACCATCTTCGAGAAAAATTGGATTAAAAACTACAAAACTCTTTATTTTGATCATTTATGGAAAATCATTATAAAATAACGGATTGTTACATGAAATATATTATATTATATTATTATTATTTCAAAATAACCGGTGAATTTTATTTTTATCCATAAACTGATCATTTCAGATAATGGATGATGAATAAAGAACATGACAAGGGCACACTCATGAAAAACGTGTTCGCCAAAATGTGTAAAAAGCGCTATAGAGATAATTTGTAGATATTTAATTGATATTTGATTAGAACTCAGGCTTTCATTTCAGCTATGTTAAAAATTTCTATAATGAACCTTTATTTTTCAATGATTTCTTAAAAATTACCTACCATAAAACCATCTTTTGTATGTTTTGCGTCTTTTTTTCTCAGATTCGTAATACATATACAGAAAAAATCCTATAGAAATAATATACCTTTATTTGAAAAATACACCTTTTATTTGAAAAAAAAATATAAATTCAATTTATTGACCAGTGTTATAAACCTATCTTACGCTTATTTTTCTTTTACAGAACCAAGAAACTAACTTCTAGTAATTAATAGACAAGCGATGGAATCATGGCTGGTAAGTGCAATTTAAATAAACGAATCACAACTTCACTGAAGTGATTGCCTAGGTCGAAGTAAACTATTGTACAAAGTGAAAATCATCACCTTATCAACTTTACTACCTTTAAATTTTTGATAAACTATATATTTCAAAAAAAAGCATTTATAAGAAGAAAAAAAGATCTATTGTGATTGTACTAACGAAAAAAAATATATAAGTATATACAAATAGACTTTTCTGAGACATAAGTGATGATTTATAACTTCCGAAAGGGTTTTGTTTCAAGCACACTTTTCTATACTTACTTCCAAATGTAGTAAATTATTTGTGCAATTAAGAAAGTGTAACTATTTATTTTTTATTTTTTTCTAAAACTTAAAATTTTTTCTTAAGTATTACTCACAATTTAATTGTGTTTTGATGTAAGAATGTAAAAGGCCAATAAAACTTACTTTAACTATTTAAAGCAATAAAGATAACAGCGCATAGTTAAAAACAAGAAAAAATAAGAACTTCATGATCTTAGAATTAGCTTTTAAATGCGTGTTTTAAACATATTTAAGTATAAAAACGCAGCATTTTATTTTATAGTTTTGCTTTTACCTATAGTTAAATTATGATAAGATTTTGTATAAAATTTAAGAAAAAACCTATTTTTATGTATTTTGCGTGCAGCGCATGTCCGTATATAAAGTTTTTAGGAGTAGTTAAGTAGACGTTTTTATCTCAATTGTTTTTTTGTAAGAATTTATTACAATTAGTAAAAATTTTTGTACATAGTTTCAACTGAATGATGTGTTTATTTAAAGTTTAATTAAAAAATAAAGAGATTCGCAACAGATTTCTTATACTTGTTTAACTTTTATTTAAAGACCTCCAATAATTGGTACGGTGAGTATCCTTTGAAATGAATTTAACTACTTGCGACATTATGTTAAAAATTAAGAAAATTTAAAATTGCCGCATGTTTTTGCATACCATAATTATTTGAGTATGTTCAACATGAAATTTTTTTTAATAGTCATGTTTGAGCAATCAGAAAGTGGATTAACCTCGATAACTTCGAAAAGCAAAAAGAGCCATGTTTAATAACTTGCAAATCGTCTGTACAATATTGCGTGCATTAACTACAGTAAATAATTTTAAATTTTAGCTTGCGGCCGTTAAATTTTACATCATTTTAATTTAAAACATATCAAAGTCGCGGTCAGCCCAACTAATAAACGCTAACCGCAGCTGCCTTTCAGCAGCACTTCTGCGGGCAATTAGGCGCTGAGCAAACATATCTTTAATAATCGGCTGACTTTCAGCGGATCCGATATTCAATTTTGTGTAATGCGCTCGGGTAAGGAGATTTATTAATAATTGAAAGGCCGCAAGATTAGCCCGCGATTTCCCACATACGGTGCTCCGTTCAGATTGAGTCTTGTTAAGCGGGCGGCGGGCGGCCCTCCAACCGCATCACCGCGCGGCTGCGCGTAATGAGAAAATGATTTGCGCCATTGCGGCTGGTAATGGACCACTTTCCATCCGGTAAACGAGATCAACTAATTGATTTCGCCAATCGCCGGCACATGGGCTGCAGGGAAGGACAGATTTGTTTTCTCATTAAGAGATAAATTGGGCTTATCACCTGCAAATCACCGCGGCCCTAGTCGAGGGGATTCGGGTTTTACGGGCGATCGAAGGGGGACACATGAATCATTTTGGTCTGAAGAAAAATTCTATCTACAGCCAGGAGTATGAGCAGCAAACCAATGGCCATTTTTATCGAGCTCCCAGTGGTCCTTCTTCCCGTGGGACTTGGCGCAGAAGCGGCCGCCGCAGCATCCCCCACAGAATCCGCGGATCGAAAGATGCACCATACTCCGCCTCTTGTGGCCTGTTGTCGCGTAATCCAGAGTGTGATATATTCTCGGAATTATTGGTGTAGGTCACAACAGATAACATGCTGTGCATCTTATTGTATGCAAAGTAGGACATCGCGTATTCTTTAGGAAGAACACGAAATTCACAGACGACGAAACGCACAGCCACGAACGTCTCCTCGGACTGGCCAAACTCGAGGGGAAAACGTATTATCTACCTTTATGGGTAAGTAACTTGTGGAAAACTAAAAGAAAAACATTAAGGTAAATTTTTCAGTGAGGACAGGTAAGGGCATTTTATTCTGTTAGCTACGGAGGGGACCATCCATAAACTGTGCAACTTCTGCTACTTTGGTTTTGTTCTCATGGAAATTCGGAGGCAGAACGATGAGTAAGAGTGTATACCTCAACAATAGACTAGACTGAAATTTTAGTAGTCATAGATAAGTTATGCCTCTTTTACTAGCTATACTTTAAAAGGACAATAGAAGTCTTTAAAAGTTATAGAGTGCTTTTTGTGTTGAATAGAAATTGGTTTCATACAGTTTCATCAAAATTTAATTACGCACAATAAAACCTACGGGCACAATTATGACTGTGCCGCAACCGAAGAAATAGAACTAAATACATCTATTACACAGATCAACACCAAATTTTTCCCCAAACAATTCGTCAATGAAAATGCTCAATCACCTCCTACTTTCGAGTAAAAGGATACAAAAACCCATATTTTGATCATTTATATGAAAAATCATTACAAAATAACGGATTGATCCAAGAGGTTATTAATGTTCTTTAAATGATACCTGAAATCTTATACTATTATATCAAACTACAAAATACCTCAAAACATTTCGAAATGATCCATGAATTTGAATTTTTCCATAAACCAATTACTTCAAGAAAGAACATAGCAAACGCACACTCATGAAAAACTTATTTGACAAGATGTTTAAAAAGAATTATTGAAATTAATGGTATTTGATTTTCTCAAATTAGATTTTATGCTTTCATTTAAGCCAAGTTACAAAGTTCTATGATGATTCCTTTATTTTATAATGATAATTCCTAAAATGGTCAAAACAACGTCTTCAAAATCTGTATTATTACTACAAACCCTGCAAAAGCAATCTTTAAGGAGGTTGTTGTGGGTATTTCTTTCATTTTTTTGATACCTATGCACATGACAAATAAAAAAATTATTAAATAAACCGAAACTTAGGAAAACATATTTTTTATTTGTAGACCGGTGTTATTTCTTATTATTATTGTGGTCGTGCACTTGTAATAACTTTATGTTAATTAAAAGTTTAACTTGAAACTTTTTTAAGAACAAATTTTTGTTTGTTTTTTTTTTTGCAAGAAGACATAATATAACTACATAACAAGAATATGTGATGAATATTATAGATAAGAGAAATTTTAAAGGTTTCTAATACGCTTGATAAAAGTTATGGCATTCATGTTGCACCTTTTACTTTTATTCAAACAGCCAGACAACATAAAGGGATTATTATTATATTGAACAAAACAAAAATTTGCACTGTAGCCGCTTATAAAATACGTGGTATTTCCATCTTCACAGATGAGTTTTCAATGTTCATTATTAATTTTATCTATTTTCTTATTTTCATAAAAACATGTGTCGATGATACTTTTAGGGCTAGAGTTTTCGTAACTTTGTCGAAATTTAATATATGCAAGTATGTACATAAAGTTTCACGACCATTTTTCTAAAATATTCTTTAAAAAATTAATTAGTGTTTTTGTCCTTATGCATTGAACTAAAAATTATTTCATTTAGGTATACATACTCTGCAAAACCTTTGAGCTTGAAGACAGATTTTAAACTATGTATCTCTTGTCGGCACCATTTTATTTTAAATATTACTTGTGGGGTGAATGAAATTTTGCTCGTACGAATAAAAATAAAGTTATAAGAGAGAAATTAAGTTAAAAAAATAAAAAAAGCAGTTTATATGCTTCCGCCTATTTGATCGTCTGCCTCTCTTAAGGTTTCGTGCGCGTGATCACCTTCTAATTGAAAATTGATCCCGTCATCAGCGGCATGACATCGGAGCGTTTTTCATAGCCGTCCATGAGGAGTCCCGGCCAAGGCGTAACAACATAATTATGCGCCAATTAGCACCAAGCTGACCAGCGTCCAGCGGCGCAAATTATGCAGCCGATCAGCTGGATGGTGAACGAATGCCTGCACGTCCCGGGCATCGCATCGCGCCGTGCCCTGCGCCCGAAGGTTCTCACAAATGCCCGGGCCGGAGGATGATTTATCCGGTGGTATGCGATGCACACAAATCAGACGTCCGCCGCATTAAAAAATAAATAAAAATAAAAAATAAAAATAAAAAATAAATTAAAAAGCGACTTGAAAAAAGGCCGAACGGCGGCGCGCAGAAATCGCGCAAGAATTCATGCTTAATATCGGGCGGGCGCGCAGAGGGGGTCCTCACCTGCGTTGGGATGGCAGCGCGACGGCGACGGCGGCGGCGCGACGGCGATGCATGTTAACATCTTGATTGACACTAAACACTCGCCCCGCGGCGGTGCATGCGCTGGCACCATATTTCACAGCTTCAGCAATCAAAACATCTGTCAAAGTATCGCCAGATGATAAATCCGCGGCGGGAATATGCGATCCGCTCGCTGTCCGCGGACAAATTGAAAACATCTGGAAAAAACTAACATTTCCGTCTGCAGTAATGAAGTAATCCGCATCGCTGCAGCGCCGCGCGGTACCTGAAAGAATCCACAAAATGCCGCAAGGATTCTGCGCGCGCATCCGTCGTCGTTCCCGCATTTCCCTGCCGCCGCCTCGCCGCCGTACCGTTGCGGCCCCAACTGGTCCCGATACCCGATCATTGATTTCTGATCCCCTCCATCGTCTGACTAATCGATTAAAAATCATAGCCAACTTTGATATCGGCCGCTGGGTGCTCGACATACAAATTGAAAGCCACACACATCCCGGGAAATTTTGTAATCACGATAAATAGTCCCGGGTCTGGGACCCAGGCGGGCGGTGGGCGATGAGACGCGGAACGCGCACGGACGTGCGTCTAGGCTGCGGTCGATTTGCATCAATACCTGCGCGCGCATAAATGTCGACCATCGCAAGTAATTCACTTTCAGCAATTTGGCGCGTCTCTTGTAATTTATGGCAAAGTGATGTCGTGGATTAATTGTTTTATGCGAAATGATTGCGCTCCAGCCGCGGACAAGTGCGCGATTTCATCCCGCCACGCCGCTAATGAAGTTCGCAGTAGGCTACGATTCACGAGCGATCGCATGAGCTATGAAATATGCATGGATTTATTTCTTTGTTTATCGTTTTCAGAGAATAAACCGCTTTTTGACGATCATTATACTGTCCCGAGGCGATTAAATATTTCACTAGGAAAAGAATGACTAAAATTGTGATTTTACCATTTTTTTTCTCTTCATGGGAGATTCCGAAGATGAGGCATTTTCATTTAATTAATTGTTTCTCCAGAATTACAGAATTTATTTGATAATCCCATGTTGAAATTACGAAATTTTTTTTACATTACTATGTAATCTTAAACAGTACGATAGTCCGCCCACTTGAAAACCTGCGTCATTAATTTAAAGAAAATTTTTGTTGGAATACATATCACCATTATACCTGACGATGAAATGAATAGCTAAATAATATTTAAAATACGTTTTTTAGGTTTTTTCTGAGGATTCTTAAAAGGCTCCGGCTCGAGGAGGGCCCGAGGATCTCGACGTAAACGAAAATATATGTATATGTGTTATATATAGTATTAGAAAACTGCTCAAATAAAGAAAAAATAAATAAAATAAAATACATTAAATAAATCAAAATTTTTAAGACATTCGCAAGAGAAAGATTAATATTTCGTGAACGTCAATGTTTTGTATTATTATGCAGCAAAATATGAAAATCCCAAGTATGCACTGTTGACGACAAACACAAAGAGGGCAGAAAATTAAAAAAACAAAAAAAACTAGCTTGCCAGCCTATACGTTTCATAGTTGTAAGGTAGTTTATAATATTGTAATACTAGGTATATATGTAAATATTTATTTTGACTCAATTTTTTTTTTACAGGAAAATGTTCATTTAGGGTCAAAAGTGACGGATATGTCGGTCGCTTATATGTACATATTTCCTGAGATATTTGACTTTAAGATTCTGGAAAAGTAATAGTTTTCCTTCGAAATGTCTTTACTTTTTTTACTTTACTTCGATTCTCCATTTTATAAAACAAATGAATGATCATCACCGTCGCGTCGTTCAGTCAAAAAACAATAATTTATTAATTCGTTGAAAACGTTATAATGTCCTTAATTGAAGGTATGTATTTATAAAATTTGCAACGAAACTTTGTAGGAACATGAAAAAAAAATCATGGTAGCAAAATGTCCATTTTTAGTATACATACATTCAAAAATCTCGGGAAGTAATGTAAAAATTACCGACAATTTTTTTCCATTTTTGCCACTATTGACTCCAAATTAAAACTCCAGTTTTATGAACAAAATTCTTGAAGAGACCTCAAAATCTATCTGCTCCAATAGATATTTATAAACTCTATTTAGGTCCTCTATGATGGTGTCGACTTCGGAGCAAGCTCTAATTTATTCCCCGAGATCCTAACTTAGCTAGCTTGTAAAAATGCATTAATTTGTCAAGACACCCAAGTAAAGTTTTAAACGTTGGCTACTACAAATTTTCAAGTTTATGCGAAGTTTTATATTCACAGTAAAAAATTTTTTGAAAAATGCTATTTTCAAAGAAGTAAAATTTTACTATAGATAGAAGTAAATCTACATACATGCGTAAAAATAAAGTATGTTGTGTGTAAGTTAACAAATATTTGTATATTTAAACACTTTACCTCTAAAATTCATATTGGTAGTTACGAATACCAATTGTTTGTATAAATATAAACTTTGTATAGCAATACTGCTATTGCTTTTCCAAATGTTCACCACTGAGAGTAAAATTCCTCACAATGTATGTAAAATCACTTGTTCCAGAAACAAGATCGAGCACGCTTTAGAACATTTACATGAACACGACATTTCTCCTGTGGATGCGTAAGCAGTTAGATCGTAGTTGCGTCATTCTCATTCTTTTAACTTTTGAGGCACATATGTAGAGCCGCCACCACTTAAATTTTTTCCTGCCGATTATTTCGATCCCTTTTAACTTTGCCAATTTTTTATAGGATCTTGAAACTTTTTGACTTTTATTTGACTAATGCTTTGATATTAGTATGTATATTATCACTGATTCAATAAAAGTCAAAAGTTTCAAAACAAAAATTTGGTCAGGATCGAAATAATATTCGGCGCGACAAAATTAGATTGTTGACGGTTTTGGTGCTGATGAAATTACATCGCTTATGTAAATTTACATATACAACTGTTTAATGAAATTACATCAGCTATGTAAATTTACACAAAATTATTTAATGAAAATACATGGGTTTTGTAAATTTAAATTTACACACAACTGATTAACTGTATTACAACTTGAATTTAATATTACAAACATGAGTAAGCTAATTCAATCAAAAGATTGTAAAATTCAAGTGAGTGTGTAGCTATTTTTCGAGATGTAAAATTACTGCTCTTGGAGTAGGCAATATATTGCCTACTCTAAAAGTAGTAACAACTTTTTACAGTGTTGTTTTGGATAAACAGAAAAAAACCCAACATTTTTTTGGGTCTAGTATGTAAGTTTATTCTAAAAAAAAAGAGTTTAAAAAAGAATTGTTGTACTAAAATGAATTTAATCTTGGTGAAAAAAATCGAGCCTTTCAAGAGAACATAGAATTTGCGCAGGTCTTTAGAAAAGTTCACGGTTTAGAAGATAGCCCTCGAGTGTCCTAGTGTTGCGGTAGCCATCTTCCGCGGCACGAAAACCCATCCATTTGTCGCCCATCGCGCGTTGCGTAAGCGCGATATGCCATCGATCTATAAATCTTCACCCAATTAACTTTGAAAAGGCACTCGGTTTGTCACTCACAGAGGCAGAAAATCTCGTACCTGGGAGCATACCACGGCACGACAATTATTTTTAATAGTTCCTGGATAGGTGTAACACCCGCGCACCTTTAGCCGAGACTCGCGAGTCCCCCGGTGGAGCGAACCTTTGAAGACACGGAGACAAGTGAACCGCGGGGCCCCGGCTCGTTACATGAATCACACCCGCGAATGAGTGCGCGCACGGAGCCACCGGGGCCCCCACATTTGTTTTGTTCCAATTAAAATGTCTCCTGCATGTTGCCGCCTGATCGTAAGTACGTCGCGTGGGCCCCGCTCATTTATCGCAAAAACTATGATTTATGTGATTTCGCCGGCGTCGGTGTCGGCATCTGCCAAATTCCTTGAGATGTGACTGGAAGTCGCAACGGTGGCTCTGATGGACCGCAATTATTGTCACCTCCGCGCACCACAACAGACAAACAAACGCAAATAAAAATAAATGTGTCGCAGAGCAGAGGTGAGATCGCCGGTCGTTAAGGATATCATTCATCGTAATAACTCTTGAGATTACCTACGTCTACGTTCAATTTTTACAGATCAAAATCGGATCACGCTATTTTAGGTAAACTATGAAGCGAATTTTATAAATGTTTCAAATCAAAATCATCATGCTTCCGTAGAATGACCCAAATACAGGATTTTTAGTAATAACACTAGCCTCTTCTAAAAAAAATTAACAATGCAATCTATCATATACCATATCTATAAAACAATGATTTAAAGTAAACCCATTTAAATTTCATTGTTAATAGCTGGGTTTTTTTTTCATCCGGTTCGGGGTCTGGTTCAGTGTCAAATGAAAAAAACGATCCAGGTTAATTACCCGGAAAAGGATTTTTTTCTTAAAAGTTGGTGTGGCTGCCTTTTTGAAGTAAAAAATAATTGAAATTTATGAAAAGTAATGCATATCAAACATGTTTTATTTCAAGGTTTGAAATTTGGAGGGTAAATATTATGTCAATTTGATGGACTTTTCACAAATTTACAAATCTTGATATATTTACGTGAGGGCTTATACTTATTGTTTTCCATTTTTTCAGTGTCACAACAAACTAAACTTTCCCCAAGGGGCAATGCTAACAACAACGAAACATGAAAATAGGTCTACACCGCCTCTGGTGGAATATTTTCGAATTAATCCGCCAGTTCTTTAACCCAGAACCCGATAAAGTAGAGAACTAGACCCCGAAAAAAACGCAGTTAATATGTCACTGGTAAAAAACGAGGCTTTGTCAAAAACATACGTACACTACATATTCTAATACCTATAGGTACTATCCGTTTTTGTACAATATTTCAAATTTTAGGAGTTTGTTAAATTTCACATCCAACCTTGGAAATAGTTTTGTATTTTAAAAACAAAGTAAGTATACAATTTTTTAATTAATTTACATTGAAATAACATTTTAAGGATTATTTTTTATTTCATAATAAAAACTATTTAAATAAGGCTAAAGAAAGCATCAGAGTATCAGAGTAAAAATTTTTCATTGGGGAATACATGTTCAAATTACGTAAATTATACTCAGAGGCATAAACGCGCCTAAACCTAAGCCGTATAGACAACAAATACGCCCGCAACATGAGAGAAAATACCGAAAGCAGAAACGAAAATTTAATAATAACTACACCAACTTGTTGCGTATATTTTGTGAACTTCACTTATACCTTTTATAAGAACATTTGAAAAAATCGTATAAAGTAATCTCTTCTTACAAATGTGATTTTGAATTTCAAAAAAATGATATATTATTTATGTTACTCCTGCTATGTTTCTCCTTTAAAGTAGCGAACTTTTGTTTGAATTATAATTTGCTTTAATATCCCTTTTAAGCAATATCGATTACCTTTATACCCCTGAAATGAAATACAGTTGTGCGGAAAAGGTGGTCTTACTTTATTTTTTGGAACATTTTCTGTTTAAGAATCTCGATTTTAAAATATCGCAAATTTTTCTTAGAAAAAAATGTATAGGTACAGGGTGTTTTGCTAAGGTCTGAACAGGGGTATGCCAATCGATTCTAAATGGTCTCCTGATCAACGTTTGTTCGGACACCCCCTCCCCTCCTTAAAATCGGCCCTTCCCCCCTAAAATCGCGATTGAAACTTTGGAGGGGGGCAATAATACAGTTCTGTAAAAAATTTTAGGACCACTCCAATTCTTCGGGAACTTTTAATTTTCTAAAAATTTTCACTATACTGTATTATAAATTCAATTAACAAATTTTAATTTTCTTGTTGTTGTTTTAAAGCATTCTGAATATAAAGGAACTTACATATGTTTTTTTGATAAAAGTTTGCGATATTTTAAAATCGAGGTTCTTAAAGTAAAAATGCTTCAGAAAAATAGAGGTGCGCACAACAGCATTTACTACACAAAATTATTAGAGCCTAGAGCTAGGATATTCATTATTATTTCTTGTTTATAGGAATTTTTTGATTGAAAAGTCATTTTGCCTCACAACCAATTAATATTAAAAGGTTTAAAAAAACCCCTCAGTATTTTCCAATTTATAAATTAAATTATTAAGACAAATTGAGCCAGGAGGTCTTCTCAATGCGAGGTGAGGGACATGCTTATGCTTAAACTGGAAACTAGCGATAAGCCAAATAGTATCAAAATCTCCATATTATAAAATTTAGTTGTAACATTTAAATAAACAAGTAAAACGATAAAATATGGAAATTTTTGTGCAGCCGCAGGCGCTTCCCATGCCAGAACCGCAGGAATCAAGAAAACATGCAAAGTAGCATTCCGCCGAATTTGCTTTTATGCGGAACGACGCGACGCTCGGAAGCCCCCGGGGGATGCTGAGCTGGGATTTGGGATAAAGAAGAGATCGCTACCGCGGCTACTGCTGCACACGGGACCGAGCGAAATTATGCCCCCAGCCTTGGATCTCAGCATGTTTGGGGCCACTCCGCGTTCCTGCAGGAGCACTCACGCTTCCTGTGGCGCGGGCCCCCAGATGCACGCGCCGTCGTCGCCGCGCGGCGACACTATTTGAATATGAAAACGTTTGTCCTTTCTGCAGAAAATATTTTTTCATCGCATTTCGTTATGCGCTGTGCTGCGGTGCACTGATTGAAAAGATTGCAGCAGTCGCGGCCTGGTGGCGGACTGGACTCGCGGCAGCACCGCAACAGTTTGCAGTTGTTTGAATTTTTAATTGCCGGACCTTCGGTGGTTGCCCGAAGTAGGTCATATTAGAGTTAGATACATTATGAGCAACATATGCTGCATTATGTGGTCCGCGCCGCCGCCCGTCGTCGCGGCCAAGATAAACAACAGTCGCGCAGGCTCCGTTCACATGGGCGCTTTTAAATTCGCCACTTCGGGGCTGGCAAAGTGCTCGCGATATGTTGGCCAGAGTCGCTGCTGCTGCTGCGCATAATCGAGTCAAGAGTGCAAAAAAAAGTTCAATAGTTCACTTTCTTAGCGCTCTTGAGCCCGCGGCTTAAGTATCCGCGCCTGCGTTCCCGCTTGCGCGTCCCGCTTCCCGCCGCTCAACTATAGTAAGTTATATATTTTCTATTTCTAGGAGCGATTATCGGGGCTGGCCTGTCTGCCCGGTCTCGTAGATGTTCCGCTTGGATAATTAGACGGCATTCTGCCAGGGGTTCGACTCGATAAATTATCGTTGCACTCCGGCGACTGTGGCACACCGCGCGCACCGACTGTGTGTTTAAAAATTTCACGGAGCGCCTTGTGCGATAGCAACACGTTTAATTATGTTTTTATATGAAGTGATACAGTGGAATTAATTTTTGGCTTACATGCGAGTGAATATGGACGTGGCCCGTTAATTTGAAAAGGTTACCTAGATAAAAGGTAAGTTCGCTGCAAGCAATAACTCGTGAGATTGGCTAAGCTGTCGGCTATTATGAGACTGCAAATGAGCTTAAACTTCTGGGCATAATTCGGTCTGGCGGGATATTTTAATGCTCGCAATCAGCGATATTTACAGCAAAAAGTTCAAATGATTAATTTGCACGAAATTATCGATTAAAGGGTAGGCTTTTTACTTATCCTATCGGTTCACACTATCTAATTTAAGTTACATGTATTTTTTAGTTCTTTTCAATCCTTAGCTATTGTTAAAATGTTTAACATTTTGCTTTCTTGATGATTTGATACAATCAAAAGAAAACTCCTTCTTGCTGTATTGATGGTTGACAAGCAGCACTGGTTAAGGTAAAAAAATATGTGCACTTTCATAAATTTAAAAAATTCGAAAAGAAAAATTTTTCAACGGTATAAGCTTCAGTATAATTTCAAACATATCCAATACCTATAGCTAAATAAAGGTACAGTACGAAATTAGCAACCCTATAAAAATACCTTAATAGTTAGTATTAGTTATTAGATATTTAAATTCAAAACTTAAATATGTAATGTGTGTGTGTGTCAGAATTAGCGTCAAGTGGCCTTAATTAATCCATCCATGTTCTATGTAAATGTACATATAACCATTGAAATTTTAGGAGTTTGCACAACTTTTCGGTGCATTTGAAATACCAATTCGATAGTTTTGTTGCCATTCAAGTTCGATCTCTTGAAAAGGTGTGCTGAGTGCTGAAATTTAAAATGTTGCAATTGACAAAAATTGTTGTTGCTTTATATATGTAAATGCATAAATGTTGCTTTAAATAGAGTAGCGTTTACATAACTTATTGTTAATTATGTTAAGTTGGTAAGTGTGGTGACGTAGTCAACCCTTAAAATTAATGAATTTAACTGAAATATAATTAAAAAACATCAGCAATTGAGTAATATGATATATACAAAAAAAATGTAGGTACCTCAAGCGCCTGGAGACTCAACAAGCAAATCTCTATGCTAAAATATTAATAAAAAGAATAAATTGAATATTAATTAATTATAAATTTGGAGGTCGAATTTAACACAAAACAAAGAATTCATTTTTTTTCAAGAAATCGACATACGACCAAGATACTGGCTCTATTTTGAGTCATTCTGGCTAATATGCGACTTTCTTGTTTTAATATAAGTATATATAGGTCGGATTTTCGGTTATCAATAAAATTGATTAGGAGAGGACATTTTTTCTTCCTGTTTTGTATCTTTGCATTTGAATTTTGACCTGTTTAACGTAGAGTAAATTAAGACTTGGATTATATGAATATTGTTAAATTTTAGTGAATTTTAAAATAAAGAGTACCTAAACCAAATTTGCACGTGTCTGTTCTGCCGTTCCTGGACTTTTCAGACACTCGTCACAAACAAAATGTGTTAATTTACTTAATATGTTCATATAAACGCTGCTCATATTTATATTGCCTTAATTTAAATGCATTCTCAGCATCCAACTAAAAGTTACTGGCTTATTTAATGTATTCTTGTCCTGGCAAAATTTATTGAATTTGTAGCAAAACCAACAAGATCTTGACACTCCTAGATTTCAGATGAACTTTACTGTTAAAATTAGCAAGGCCCCTATCTTTCTATTTATATTTTCCAGAAAACTACTTTATTAAGCTATTTATAAATATAGAAAATAATTAATAATTAATTATTATTATTATTTCGTTTTCCACTAGATTTTGAATTAGATCTAGGAAGCCAACTCTAATTGAGATTCGCTGTAATCTAGTGAAATAGAATTTATAGTAAAATCATTCCGGTTTTGCTGTATCTACGTATAGCTTCGAATTCAATTATATCAATACCAAATATACCTAAATCAATATTTTAAATCCTTTTATGGAAAAGTATTGTAATTAATTTGGCTTAAACCACAAAGTCATTAACGCACCGCACCGCCCTTGAATTTGCTTATTATACTCAGCAGGAGTTTTTCAAAATTTACTTTCGACTGTCTGAAAAAGAAACAAAATGCATTTTTCCAATAAATCTCCTGCGGGGGAGGTATAAGCAAGCCAAATCACCTTCTCCCGATCCTTATCACATAATTGAATCTCCCGAGAGTATCTTGTCGAAAAACAATTACATATCCCACCCAAGAACAAGCCTCCTCGCGTCCTCATTACAAAATCATTAACGCGACAAGGCGCATCTTGCGCGTGAGTGGCTCCAGAAAAAAAAAGATAAAATGAAAAAAATTCCCGAAATGATAATGAGATCCACCTGGGAGGAGAGTGGTGCCAGGTAAGTGCTCATAAACGGAGCCAGGGCAAACAAATCACACAACAAAGGAGGACACGAGATGCGAGCAGATACCGCGGTCCATCCGCCCAGCATCCACTCGCAAGGAGCCCCCGAGAGTGCCAGCCACCGGATAATCCTCTTACGGGCGACCTCAATTATGAAATGTTAAAATCCCTGGCTTACATAATCCGCGCTGTTCTAGACCTTGGCGTCCAGCGCAACGGTGGTAGTGGCGGCAGCGGCGTCTTCGCTGCCCCGAAGACGAAACGAAGAAAGGGGCCCTGATCGCGCGAAGATGAGAGCAATAAATTTCGGTAACGCTCGCCGCGACAACGGTAGCCGTTCACCGGACGATCATGGGGCCAATAAATCAATCAATCAATCAAAAATTTGAAGCAGATATGACTCGGCTGTGCGCCCTGCATACGGAACAATCCGTGGGACTCCTGGGGGCTGTTTGGTTTTTGGGGGCCGAATGCAAAAATCCCAGGCCAGGGCTTCCTTGTGACTCTTCAATTTGATGAGTTTTGATTTATGGGATTACATTTTGGCTGTTTGCTGCTTTACGCCACGATCAGATACAAATATTCGGGTGTGTCGGGTACCCCGTTTTGAGCAGAGATCGTCAACAGGTTCCCACAGTCTCGGCCGGTGCCCCATTCGGTGATTAATTAGCTGCCTAGACACCAGCTCCTCCGACGTGAAAGTGATCAAGATAAGTTCGATTCTGTGTTCCACCAAAAAATCATAGACTCAAGAGACAGGTCAGCCCGTTTCTGTCCGGTGCTCCGGTGGGTCCGGGGCTAATTTTCTTATCTTGCTAGAAGCATGTCGATGTCGCTGAGATTTAAAGTCCGGGGAAAACCCAACAAAAGGCGAAAAATGATCGACAGAAGACGCGCATTGCTCCTCCCAAAATCGATTTTCCTCCCCCTGAGCAATGTTGCGCTTCACGCCGCCGACAATCTGCTTTTTCTGCCGTTCTCCTCTTGTTGAGATGCGGTCGATCGACGATCTTTATCGCGATCCTACGCCTTCAAGAAGACCCGCCTGACCCATGGGGCCCTGGTCGGACTTGCTGACTGATTGTTGAAGTGGCGGTTTGTTTGGGGGGCCACGCGCATCAGCTGCAGTCGCCGAGAAATTGATTCTTTCCAATTTACCGTGAAACGCTTTCAAGACGTTTCCAAGACATTTAAATGGATTACAATCGATTCAGACTTTACTGGGGACACGGCTTTTGATTCGGCTGCAGGCGACATGACTCATGCTTATTTCTATAGAATGATTTCTGCAGAAAATCATCACTTAAATTAATTGAATTTAGTTTACCCAATTACTTAATCAACTGTATATGTTATATGATAACTTTACCAGCTCCTTTCACTTCTTTCATGCAAGATCTAAATAGGATTTCTTTCGTAAGGATGATTAAAAAACTCGCTTAAATATACAGACATCGAAGTCCCAATCTTAACGATTTCATTTTCCTACTTTTGTAACCCTCCCCATCATGTTTTTCACATTGAAATGCTTGTAAGTGTATAAAAACTGGAATTAAAAACTTAACATCCTTAACACCTGTACGCGGTATACTTATATTTAATTTGATTAAAAAGTCATGCAAACAAACTACATACTTTAAGAACAAGATTAAAATTATATAAAAAATTAATAAAAAAGCCCTCAAGAGCATGTCGCACCGTGCTTCCTTGTTTCCGTGGCATTTTTCTACAAATGATAAAATCGATTTAAGGAGGGTCTTAAATTGACCTCAGCATTAAAATTGATAGCTCATAAAATACGGTGATAGCTGAAAAACGTGCAAAGTTGTTAATGTGGTTTTCCTCCAACAGTTGTTTGAAACCCAATAAGCATAACTTGGTCGGCTATACATATCGTAAACTATTTAACTCTAGTAAGTCGTATTATTTTTAAAAATAATTTCAGTAAAGGTGTTAGTAGGTATTTCAGACTTTTTCAGATTTTCTCCGAAATTTGGTTCAATGTGATATCCTGACCGACACAAACCGAAATTCGAAATTGCAATTGGCCACTTTGAAGTCCAATATTTAAAAAATGAGGTTTAAGACAAAAAGCCTCATAATGATTTTAAATTCCCTTTTCAACGATACCCCACTCGATGGGGTAAGTAATCATTTGTTTTTCATCTCCATTTTTCATGCAAATATTAATACATATTTTTGAGGGGGTATAATTATCTACATTACACTACTGAAAATAAAATTGATAACATTTCCTTTATGCTATAAAGTTTATAAGACTAATTTCATTAGCTTTCATGTCAAAATAGGATGTTATTCGATTTTCAACTAAATTCTATGTTCTTATTTTCTTGTGTGAACATCAACATAGCCGCATTTATTATTACATATCATTATTTTAATGTATTAACGTACATTTCCTTGTCTGTATTCGAAATGAAAACAACCTTTCGAGAAACCTTTTCGTCATTAGAATTTACTTTGAAGTCCATTCGTTACAATAAACACCTCAAATTCTAAATTGTTTCTGTATACATATTTAGGACTTCTATTCAAAAACAAAAAGTTTTTGAAATAATAGCTGTATTTTTTTTCAAATCGGTTCCGGTTCTAGATTTAGCAGTAAATTTTAGAATGAATTAAAATTTATGAACAGTAATCCATATCAAATATTTTTTATTTCGCGAAATGAATTGCCTGGATTTTATAACCCCTTTGCGTCAAAAAGTTAAACCAAAAATTTTTGTAATCCAAGGTTTAAAGTTTGGATAAGTAAGAGTATCATGGCAATTTGATGCAATTTTCGCAAATCTAAAAATCTTGATATAGGTATGTATGTAAGTACGTGAGTGCTTTTAAAATTCAATTCAATACAAAATTTGCTATCTACCTTGAATCAGATAGAAAAATGAAAATAACGCAGCTAATGTTTTACTTAAAACGACGTGATCACTAATATAATTCTTAGCAAGCTAACCCCACAAGTCTAACGTTCTTTTTCTTCCCAACTTTTCCGTATAGAAAACATAAACTACTTTCAAATTAAACCCGATTTGTTCAAGTACCTTCTCTTCTCTTCTTTAACTTTAATATTCTACCTAAGTATGTAAGCTGGATCTAAACAATGTCTACAACTAGTTAAGAATGCCACTAACCAAAGTATTAAAACAGGAAGTGCATAAAAGGGGAACCTCTATCACACCTAACTGCTAAAAGTGGCTACTCTCATCGCGAAAACCACTGCACTCTGGTCCATTCGGATGAAAAATATCCGGCCGTTGCGCGATGTAGTGCACAAATGTGCAGTGCATTAACCAAAACTAAAAGACGCTCATCTTAAAATCCAGATTTAGCCAATCTAGCTTGGTGGATTTCCGCCGGGATATGTTTGGCGAACATATGCACCCATGTGAGTGCTGGCAACGGCCACTTAAGCAAATAATTTTCTCACGTCGAGCACATTAATTTGCGCAAAATTAATGTTTGCGCCGGTAAAGTTTCCTTCATCTGCGGACTCATCTTGCGCGGGGGTTGGACTCAGGTGAACCGCAAAGCGCCCAGCATCCTCGCGGACCACGGGGCCCATGCGAAGGCTCTAAGGGGCCGCGCGGAGGCATAACAAATAGGCCATCCTTTAAATTGTGCACACAAAAACGTAATAAGGCAATAATAATCAATTATTTCTGTAATTTATAGTAATGTTCTGGCATGATGGATTGACTCCTCTAATGTCGCTCTCAATCTCCGCGGCCGGTCCAGCAGCGCGCCGCTGCGGCTGGCTGCCTCCGCGCCGAAGATGGCTCAACACGTGAGTCCCGGCTGTAATGCGATCCGCAAGAGAAATGTGCTCAATTTTAAATGTTTTCCGTGTAAGTTATGAGCTCACGTAATGCGCCGGCTGATCTGCTTTTAATGGATGCTCGGGCTCCGCCGAGTGGCCGCCGTGCCCGGGACGGGTGTTTAATTACCCCGCGAGTGGGCAGTGGCCAGATCAACTTTGAATTAAACTTTTGGCATTCTTTAATTTTAATTAGGGAAAGCATATCGAAAATCAATTTCATTTAATTTGCAGAAAGTTTAAATTAAGAATTGTTAAGAATTTTCTTTAAATATAAAAAGATTCAGTGATACCTCGTTATAACGAACATATTTCTCTATCTCTTCAATAGAAAAAAAATAAGCAAAAGAAAAACTAGCTCTCAGAAATATATTTAAATTCATATATAAGGGAGAGTGGCAAAACGGGGTAGCGGGTAAGACGAGGTAGTGGCTTTAACTCGAGATATAATTGACCAATCACGACCGTATTAGTGCATGATGTTGCGCCGCTATGATCCCAATCTAGTGAGCACATTGAGTAATTAGCGAAAGCACGTATTTTTTTGTTTATGCGGAAAAACTGCTTTTTGGCACATTCCTTCTTATTTTTTCATTTCACTTAAGTCGTGTCTGTTGCCTATATATCGTTAGCACAGATGAGGTGTAAAGTTTTTCATATGTGACAAGAATTACGCCAACAGGTAAGAACTTGTTTGATTTTGAATTTAACTTTGTTTTCTTTAAATAATTTGCTAAAGTTCGTTGGGCATGAAGGGGCAAGATGGGATACCCCATACGATACCCCATCTTGCCCTCCATAGTATGACGCCATAATAATTTAAACTTTTCCATATCCATTGTTGTACAATGGTGAAAAGTTATAAAGGAAAGATAAATAGAGGAGAGTGGTCAGAAGAGACCATGCAAAACGCATGCTTGCTTATTGTTGCTGATAAATAGTTCACATGGGGTTTGTACCCCATCTTGCCCTTAGAGGTACCCCATCTTGCCTCTTAGGGGTACCCCATCTTACCGTACCAGGGGGCATAATGGAGTGATGTGACATTATGCATGTTTTCATTATTTTTCATTTAATTATGTTACGTAAACTTTTTAAAAAATGTCGATTTTCAAAGACTATGATATTCAAAGAATATTATGATTATAAAAAAGTCTAGAAAATAATAACGTTGTTAGTTTTATTGAGCTGCAAACGTTAAGTACCCCGTCTTGCCCCCTCTCCCCTACTCATATATATATTTAAATTCATACATATATAGCTGCGGTGAAAACAATAGCACCACATGAAAGTATTTAACATTTCTGTGGAATACTTCTCAAAATGGCGGAACATTTTGTGGACAGACGAAAGCAAAATTGTTATGTACGGTGCTTCAAGATCTCGGTCATATCTGTTAGAAGACCAGCAAATGCAGCATTCAAGTCAGCATTCACCCAAAAAACCATAAAGCACGGCGGGTCGTCGATTATGATATGGGCTTGTTTTTCTTACAGTGGCGTTGGACCCATTCATTGGATTAAAACAATAATGGATCAACATGTTTACGTCCAAATATTGGAGGAAATCATGCTTCCGTATGCATCGAAGGATATGCCACTGCTTTGGGTCTTGCAACAAGACAATGACCCAAAGCACACGAGCCGGAAGGCGCAAAAATGGTTACAGGACAACGGCATAAACATGATGGAATGGCCTCCACAGTCCCTGGATTTGAATCCAATTGAAAATCTGTGGGCTGTGGTGAAGAAGGAAGTCTCTAAACACCATCCACGGAATAAAGACGAGCTTTTGGCTATAGTAGAGATGTTCCTGGAAGAACATATTCCTATTGAAAAGTGCCAGAATTTAATTGACTCTATGCCTGCACGTTGTGCAGCTGTAATCGCAAATAAAGGACATGCCACAATGTATTAAATTAGATTAAATTATGTGTTAACTAATTTGGAATAAAATAAAGAAAAAGTTTTGAGTTCATGTTGTTATATTTTCAGTTTGGCGCTAGTAGGTATAATGGTGCTATTTTTTCGACCGCATGAAAATCGACTTCCTTCTACATAATGTACTACAACATTTTTTTATGTTGTTATTCAATTGTAGTTTCTACGTAAAATAAAGAAAACTTTTGCGCTTTTCATTTCTCATATCACTTGTTCAATTTATTCATTTGTTTCAGTATCAAATTTGTTTGAAGAGTTAAAGTGACTTTGGTGCAATTTTTTTGGCCGGAACTATATATTTTAAAACATCCTTCAGATCTCAATACTGTTATAGAAATTGTAGATAAACAAAACAAAAACCAAAAAATTTGTGCCAAATTCCAAATCGGTACAATTTTTATTTTATAGTGTATTTTACCATCAAAAAATTGATCCTTTAATTAAAAGAAATACTACTTTATGTCTTAGCTTTTCAATGGCTCTTGATCGACTATTGGCCAACCATTTCTTAAAACACTAGAATATAGAGGAATTTTAATAGAAAGATTTTGAAAAGAATAGACAAATTTGAAAAAAACTTTACATATGTTTATTTTATCCGCTTCGGAAGGTATGAATAAAAGTTTGAAAAACTAGAAGGTACAAGCTTTTAAACAGACTGGGGTTTCATTTACATACATCTGATTCGAAAACATATACCAATTTAAAAATCATTACAATATTTAGAATAAACAAAATTAAACAAAAAGCCAAAAGAAAGTCTACTTTTTGTATGTAGGTACATCTCAAATTTTTATTGCGGGTAAAAAATTAAGACATTTAAAAAATGAATATAGTCTTTCAAAAACTACAAACGGAGCTCTTTATTATTGGAAGATGAAGAACATTTGCATGTGCACATACGATTATTAAAAGCGTAATAATTCTTACTTGAAACCACCATACTTTTAAGAAAATTGACTTTTTAGTCTAAGTAAGTACTACAAACTTTTTTTTGAAGAATGAACTAACAATTAGCGATGCATAGTCAAAATTTGAAAAAAAAATTAGCCTTTAATTAGTCCTAGATTATGGTAATTCCCGGTTTATGGGGTGTTTAATTATCGCAAGATGGAGAACAGCCAGATCAACTTTTAATTAAGCTTCTGCAGAGAGAGCTGATCAACGATCGCGCTAGTCTTGATTAATCGAGTCGACGAAACTCGCCGGCTCGATGGCACGGCGAAGGCATGCAGCCACGCACCGGAGGCTATGAAAATCAATAGTTCACTCCTCCGACGGGCAGCGCCAGCTTTCAATAGATCGCGCACCGCGCAATCTTATCAGGGTCCAGATCGTATATCAGCCGCTGATAATCTGCGGACTGAAAGATGACCACAGTCCCCGCGACGAGATCCACAATCGTGGCCAGGAGCGCTCGGCATAGGCTAAATCGAGCTGGGGCCGGTCAGCCTCCGCATGCCTGTAATTTTGCGACACACCCTTGACTCTCGGCGCGGCGGCGGCGGCGCTGGGGCCCAGCATCCCGTCCTGGACCAGCATCATCAGCTCGTGCCCCCAGGCAACAGGATTTGCGTCCTGGGGCACTGAGGGTGTTGCGCTGGACGCGGTCCGTGAAATATTCCACTCATTTCCAGCCGGAGTATGCGCGCGCCGCTCATTTAATTGTACGGTCACTGCGCCGAGTTCGATTTCCCCCCGGGGGTAAAAACTTTGGTCTTCTTGAGACCTTCTTGAGAGATTTCTCCTCTTCTTCCCGTCGTGTGTGTCTGGGGGAGTCTGGAGTCTCTGGACCGCGCGGCCGCCGCGTGTGACGAGCACCGCCGACCGATCGCGAAAAGCCACACTCTGGACATCTTTTTCCCTCCGCGCGCCCACGGTCACGGGCACAGGTAGGCCACAAAACGCGCATATGTCGACCAACACGTGCTGAAGATATTTTAATTATTTGAAATCGCTGCGATGGGCGGCGCCGAGGGACGATCAACAGGTATCGATGAGATATTCGAGTGGAACTGGTATTTATGGATATCACCGGATCGGCCTAGGAACTGCGTGCCGCGATGACAAAGTTCACGATGGTAGGTGGAATTATGTTGGCTAAGCCGCCCGAGCCTGGCTCGGATTATGGATTTATATTTGCATCGAGCCTCGCCGGTTCTGCCATTTGTTACCATCGACGGGTATTGCCGCAACAGTCTCAGACTCTCAGGGCAATAATTCCTCGGCTTGGGAAGCGACGTTTACTTGCAGCGTGGTTTTAACACTTTCAAGCTTCAAAAAGGTTAACTGCTCTCAAATGTTAGGAGACATTACTCACTGTATAATTCAATTGTTCAAGACGTTAGAAGAAATCACTCGGTGTTATTTTCGTAAAAGCATTAACTCTAATTAAAATCAAGCAAATCGAAAAATATATTAGGAAACTAGCTGGACTACCCCGCGGTCTCACCCGTGCTAGATTAGTTTTGCGTTTGCGAGGCATTATCGAAAGCAAAAAGTCCTGTTATCAAATTGAAATCGTTGTAGCACAAAATTTAAATATTCACACATACGTCTGCCCTCACGTGTCTGCCCGTTCCGGTTAATGGGGCCTTTAAAAAGTCATGTGACATTTTAAATCTCTGGTCAAAGGAGACATATGAATGCGTTTACACTGTATGACTCGTTATTTTTGTTGTTTTTAACAATTCCCATTGTTTTTAATATTCGAAAGTAAAAAAAAAGTAGCCTTCTCTATGGTCTAATCTATCACTGTACTAAATTTCATCAAAATCGGTTAAATGGTTTAGACGTGAATAGACGTGAAAGCGTAGCAGACAGACAGACAAACAAAAAGTACCCTATATCCTTCTCCTAGTTCTAATCTATCTTTGTACCAAATTTCATCAAAATCGGTACAGAGGTTTAGGCGTAAAAGTGCCACAGACAGACAGACAGAGTTACTTTCGCATTTATATATTAGTAGGGATTACCACAGCTTTAAAATATAAATTTACACATTAGATTCGTTATCATCCAATTCGAAATGGAAAAGTTGAATTTTGGACTGTAATTAATTTAGTGTCTTCTAATAACTGCTCATAACTTTATTCTTTAAAAAGTCTTGGTATTAAATGGTTTAATTTTGCTAAATACATCCCAAAACATTTGAGGGCCTTATTTACGGGTAGGCTGCCTAGGCCGCAACCACAAAGGGAACCGCTCCATAAAAGAATTTAAAAAAGTTAATTTTGAATAAACTATACCTAAGTACTTGCAAAAAAATCGTTGCTTTATTAACTGTGA
The DNA here is from genome assembly GCA_933228815.1 of Machimus atricapillus. Classification (NCBI taxonomy): domain Eukaryota; kingdom Metazoa; phylum Arthropoda; class Insecta; order Diptera; family Asilidae; genus Machimus; species Machimus atricapillus. The sequence continues at coordinate 15,961,906 of OW121785.1, forward strand.
TTAAGATTATCTTATGATCATAAAGACGTCGACAGAGTTATTTGTAGGCGAAAAACAATTATAGATTTAAAAGATTATTTTTATTTTAAGTCGGATAGTTTGGGAAAATAATGCATTTAAATTACTTACATATAAATAAAACTATAGTCGTTGCCCTCGCTACGCTTGCCATGCGTTTGTCTTATTTGATTGAACAAATCAGAAAAGAAATAAAATAAAATAAAAAATCAATTTATTTTAAACAAAATATGAAAATTCAATCGATATTATCGATTAATTACCCTTATTCTTCAGAAATATCATGGATACCTACAAGCTTTTATAATTTCTCATAGAATTTCACCTCAATCAGATAAGTACTTTTTGCGTGACTCAACATAAACATCACAGATCAACTCTTTCGAAATCTTCGAATCGGCTATAATTTTGTAATCAAAAATCAGATTGATACTCGTATCATTTATATCTCGACGGAAGGAAGATAATTAATAAGAAGCTATGTGAAATGTAAACTTTTATTTTGTCGAAATATCTTTAAAAAACATTTATTGGACCAATATCAACAACAAAATGTATCTTTTCTTCTTAGGGTTTTATTTAGAAAATTGTAATTTTTACGAATTAAATTGCAAAAACCATATAGGGATTTCTTTCAAAGAAGGAAATTGCGTAGGTACTATAGAAAAACTCTACATATAAAAAAATTTGAGGACTTTCAGTAGTTCGCAGAACATAAAGTAAAGAAAATCAGAAAAAGACATTCTAATTTGTATATGGCCAGATGAAAAATAACAAGATTTTATGTACTTTATTTAACTCGTCAATTAACTATGTAATCTAAATACTTATAATACAATTTTATGTTCATCTCTCAGCATTATGAGGATTTAGTTAAAAGGAAAACCTAAAGCTAAAGTGATCTCTAAAAATTCTTAGATAATATCATAATATTCATTAATGTTTAAAATATATAGTCTTAACAATTTCGTCGTAGGCTACGGATTTATCTTTTTAAAAGCCTTACCTCTAAGAAGTAGGTATGCCACTGTCATAGATATAAATCTAATGTTGCTGACCGAATAGCAAATGTTATAGGATTCTCACTGTTCTACAAAGTATGTAGGAGAAGTGGGCTCCACTTAGTGGGAAGATGAAAGTAAATTGCATCTTTGCAGGTAGGAGGATCGCACAGAAATTGTGGCTATACCTATGGAGATGATGGCGATCAGACAAGTCAATTTGTAGCTGCTGATAGATTATAGATTTTGACCATCCGAAAGGCACATAGCTACTGTATCCACGCGGCTGGTGAAATGTACGATAATAGACCGCGGCGGCTCAGAGCGGTACCATCGCGGCCGCGGATGGGCCCTGGGACGCCACCTGTTTTTCTGCGGAATATCGGAGTTGCGCGCGATGCAAAAACTTGATAAATTGAAATTTGATTTGTGCGCACAGTAGCCGGGGCCGGATCAGTGATTTTATTGCCTGGAATCAATTTCAATGATCGTCTTGGGGTTAAGGCTGAAAATTGAATTGGTGCCGCCGCCGCCACCGCCGCGTTAGGTGCCTCCGCGGCCGATTAATAATGACCATCTCTTGGTGGTACGTGAAGCAATCACGACACCGCGATCCGCGATCCGCGATGGGTTCGCCTTTCTTTTCGTTTTCGGACTAGAGATGGTTATGGAATGGAGATGCGTGCGAAAATCCAATCCTAACAGCTATTACCCAAAAATTTAAATTGTCTATTCATGGAGACTAGGCGAAAAAGAAATATACTAAATAAGATTAAATCCTCAATTGTTATAGAACTCCCAACTGTCCGGGTTTATAAACACCTCGTTCTACTTACTAAGACTATTTCATTTCTTCAATTCACTTATGTTCTAATTAAAATGTTAAATAAACGTTTATCTTTGAAATATACGTTACGAAATTTGAAAATCTGATTTTTTCAAAACTATATTAGGTATTATACATATAATAAGCACTTTTACATAGGTATCGTTTAGGGGAATTATTTTAATTTTAAATAGAAGCAAAAAAAAACATCTTAATTTTATGTTTGTGTTCTACATATGTTGTGAAAAGGTCTAATTTCAGTTCTCAATTTTTGTGGACAAAAGACCCAACTCTTTTACTAATTGTAAGACCTAAATGTCTTTAGCATATGTACAATTATATACATATATATATAATATATTTACTAATTTTACTTTAGACACCTCTAAGCAATTTGAGTTTTTAAGACAAATCGAAATTCGGAATCGAGACTAAGCCCAGGGCTCGAGAACATGAGGTTGCTGCAGACGGGAGAATTTTATTGCAGGTCACATAGTCCCCGTAGCCGCAGCCACTTGTTACTGCTGTCAAATTAAAAATGCAAATGTGACTGAACGCCAGCCATTCTAAATTTATTCTGTGAATGCACTTGAAATTCAGCAGCGATTGTACCTCGCGTTCAGGTGACATGTCACACGACAAAGTGGCAGCCAACAATGCCAACTCCGACAACACTCCGAAAATTTGTAATTCCGCTCACTTGTGGCACGTTTTGTCGCGCAAATTCACGAAATTTTTGTTATTTTTTCATGTCTACCGTCCCGTTGGACTGATGATAGAAACAATCGTTAAATTAGCCACTTTTATTGAGGCAGTTATTTTCATTTCTTTGTAACTAATGTCTTAGGGCGATAGTCGTGATATTGAAGGAAATGAGTGTCACTCACAGTTACTTTTAATTTAAGATTTTTTTAACTATACAAATGCTCTTAAATGAAGGTGTGGCTTTAAAAATACTCAAAACTTACACTATTGCCCGATTTCACAGTTCGCGCTTAAGTTCTGATCATAGTCATTTTTCGGTTTCACTATGCGAGTTTAAGTGATTTGATTACGGTTTAAGAAGGATCGTTATTCTTAAGCCGCCAAAATTGACTACTTAAACCTAAATTAGAGATATTTTTTAGCATGTCATGTTCTAAATTAAACAAATTCCGTAATAAAATTCCTAAATATGTAACAAATTCATTTTTTAGACATTTTAGACTACACTTTGACACATTTAGACTATACATTTTTGATTCATGCGGGAAAACTATTTAATAGAAATCAAAGGCAATTAAAATGAATTTGTGAGATATTAGGAACTTTATTAAGGAATTTTTAAGTTTCACCTTAACCTTAGCTGAGTGAGTGGAAAAACTTAAGCTCAAAATGTAAAAGCGGCCATGAATAAATAATATTCTAATGCTCAAGTTCCAAATCCACTAATTCTGTATGGTTAATTTTAACCCGCAAAATGTTGGAAATAAATAAGCACTATCAGATTATTCGCTTCCACAAACTATCAAAATTGAAATAACTCTCATATTTCTTCCCTTAACAGGCTATGCAATTCTTTGCAAAACCGACTTTGAATTTAAAAAACATTTTCAATTAAACGCCTGTACATATCTCGAGTCTCTTTTGTAATATACTCATTTCTTTATAAATTGAGAAAAACCCAACAGGCAAACAAAATTTTAAAAATTGAATCCGAGCAGAAGCCATTACGCCCGTCGTGATAACCAATTTTTGCATGAACTCAGTTACAACACATAATGCCATCAAATTCCCGGACAGACGTCCAATTCCCGGAATTCCATTGAGCCGAACGGTGATAAGAAGCAATCGAAAAATGATTAATCAAAAACTGAGGTCCAGGGACACCTTCATAATGACTCATAAAACCATCGGTCGCCACACACACGGGACAAATTTGTCATGTCCCACTGTCGAAAAACTACAAGACGTGCTCGCGTGAAATGGGCCCGGGACGCGACACGTCTAATTGGGGCTGGCCGGGAAGGGAAAGAAATTAAAAAATCAGAGGTCCAGCGAAGACCCATTAAATAACCGTAATCCCCCGGGAATGATAACAGCTCCTGAGTGTTCCCGAGGTGTTCCCTTATCAGCGTCACCAGTAAAAGGCTACAAAATATAGCAACAACATTTTTGTCTGTCGTCTGTCGTCTGTCGTCTGTGTCTTAGGTGTCGTCTTGAGGCGCATTAAAAGGATCGGGGCCCCGTCGCAGCTGGGGCTCTCGGAGACCGTCTTAAGCTGCTTTTAACATCATATTTTGTTTTGATGCTATACGGTCGAATTTGAATAAGTGCTTTTTCTGGAGTGAATCATGCTTCTGGCGCACCCGGGACAAGAGGGCTCCGAGTAGCCAGAATAATAAGGATATCTCGAAAAACTCCTACTCCTTTTAAAAAATTAATATTTACTTATGTTGGTATTTATACAAATTATAAAACTTAATATGTATTATGTACATTTATTTCCATCCTCATCTAGCTACCCAAAAAATGGCGTAATTTTCAAAAATTCTTCTTTTCATACTAGAAAATAAATACGGTACGAAGGTTTCGTGCTATATATGTATTTATTATGTATTCAAGTAGAAACAAAAAATGTTTGAACCTCTTCAAGGATTTGGCCGCATATGTGTACCTACATTTAGTTTTTTTTAATTAAAATTATTCTAACTGAATCTGAAACTATTCACTAGATTGTATTTCAACAATAAAACCAAACAATTTGTAGTATGGCATCATGGACACCATTTGATTGTACTTAAAATTAACTGCTTTCAAAATATTTCGAAGTTAGCTCTGATAACCGCGAAGTTTCTTTTTATTTTATTGGAATAATATCCTTTGATAAATAAATTATCCATTGTATAAAATTTGATCAGCTTTAATAATTGCCTTGGTTTAAAAACATAATTTGATTTTTTGGGTTTCAATTTTTTTTAATAATATCACTTAACTTGAAATATATGAACATGAAATCACTTCTTCCACATTTAAAAAATTCGTCCCTGAAGCATTTAACTAAAAATAATATCTTTAGAATCTGTTATGCATTCTGTGCATGTTGTGTAAGCACTTTTAAAAATTATCTGAAATCAGATTTTGGAATCTTTTCATTAAATATATGAAAGTGGTTGAAATTTGTACCACAAAAATTATTAAAAATGGCGGACAAGTACAATTTGCGTCACACGTTTTCTTTATTATTTTGCTTATAGAATAGCTAGAAGACAGCGTATAAAATGTCAGTGCGCCATGGTTTGGCCAGCGAAAACTTGCCTATCTAATCCCACATAACTTTTATAAATTTTAAGATTTTTGCAAATCTAGGACTAAAGGAGTAATCGCTATATTGCGACTTATATTTTGTTTATAGGATCAATTCTAGCACGATTTTTTGATTTATATTAAAACTATTTAATTCAAACCCTTTTATATAGTATTAGTGTCTAACAAATATTATTAAAATGCATCTGATTTAAAAATTGTTTTGACTGGAGTAATATTTTTATATGTAATTTTTTGATTTTTTTAAATAATAAAGAGTAGAATAGCTGCTACTGTGGCGGGCTTTTCGACAAAAGCGGAAAAATCGCATTCTCCCGCAGCACCTACGCGAGGTCTACGTCTTCGTCTTATCTTGTTAACATAGCGCTCCGGCGGCTGGACAATGGCAGCCGGGAGAAAAGAGCCTCTTCGAAATTAATCTAATGTTTTCCCTTCTATTATTCATTTCGGATGCCTCGAGCACTCGTCTGCCATCAACTGGTCAGCGGCGCCAGACCAGACAAAAGACGCCTGCACTGAGACACTCTGCGCCAGGACTCCGCTGAATGGGCCCCCAAAAGAGGCAGCAACCGCGTGAAAATAATAACCCGCGACGCGCCGTCCATTCTTTCGCTTTCTTTGGCCACCGCTGGAAGTTAGCAAGAAACATCCAAGAATATTGTCTTTCTTTGAATGCCTCGCACGTGTGAGTCTTGAGCTTGATTTCTGATTTCTGATTTCTGATTTCTCCCAGGCAGCCGAACATCTTTCTTAGACCAGTAGCATCATCGCATCAGCGTAACCCTTTGCCACTGGTGACCTGATTTGCGGCGAGATGCCCGTTGACGATGATTCCTTAAAGAAATCTAGATAGGGCCAAGAAACGGCACAGTTTCACTAGACGCGCGCAGATAAGACGCGCCGCGAATGCTAAAACTTAGCTCGAGTGCGCCAGGTATTCGCTCGTACGAGTGCCTAGCCACCTGGCCGCTCCGGGTCATCCCAGTGACCCCAAGCGTTCCTTTTAAGTGCGCTGCGTGCGAGGCGGTAATAAAGTCAGGATCAGATGATTTAGGGTTAAAGCGATGTCTAAATCTGAATCTGGGTTCCGTCGAGATAGTCCGCATGTTGGACGCTGCCACTGAGATTGGCCAAACCAAGCAGTTCTGGGGATCAACTTTTGCCCTCTACGAACAAACTTAGGTGCTTAACCGTCGAGGCAAATCAATTTTTTTGATATAGGGTACTGTACTTCAATTTTCATTGAGGTATACTATAATTTTTTATTTGATTTATTTTAAAAATATACACATAAATCGAAAGATTATTCAAATACTTATGATTCGTTTCATATTCACAATTTATTCTATATATAACTCATAAGAACAAATTTAGTTTGAATATAAACTTAGATTACATTTTAATGAGATGTATGCATGAGTTAAAAATTCTTATGAAAATAGGTAAACTCCTCATATATAAAGTTATTTTCCAAGCTGTGTTGATGTATGGGACAGCAGTTCGGCACGGGTGTGCGAGCGCACATAAAAACAAACTGCAAATTACTCAAAATAAAATATTAAAGTTAATTTAAAATCTCCCTTGGCTGATTTGGATTTAGTGAATTACATATAAGTTAGAAGGACTGACAAAAAAATTCATGGAAAAATGCGAGCACTCTACCAACCCCCTTATCCGGCAATTTTACCGAGCTTATCTAGTAATTTTTAATAATACATAACATAGTGTAGTACTAGTGTAGGAAAGATAGATTTACAGTACCTGGCCAAAATATTAGAAGCAGCATTAGAATTTTTGCAGAATTTTGTTCTTTCACGCTCAACCCTTTCTTAAAAATGTTCCTACACAGGTACTCCTCCATGTCACACTGCAAAAACATTAATAACTTTACTTTCAAGCAAAAATGTTTTTCTTTTGCCTTGGCCAAGTAGCTAATTCACCTGATTTGAACCCTATTGAAAATGTATGGAATGTGTTAATAAAAAATTATTTAATCAAAGGCGAAGTATTAATTCAAAATACATATTAAGGAAGTGTGGCAAGGAGCTCCTGAAACTAAAAATTGCATAGAGTGCATGCCTAGACGAATTTAGGCAGTTTTAAATACGAAAGGTGGTAACAGTAAGTATTAGCAATAAATATTCTTTTTGTGCAATATCCTATCACCAATAAAGAGATCTTCAAAATAACAACTATGTTTCCAATATCTGTCCATCTCCTGAGAATTTATGAAATTTCTATGGCGCTTCGAATTTTTTGGCCAGGTACCTACTGTAAGTATAATATAAGAGGTTTTTCAAATTTTTCTCGACAGCATTAAATCAACCTATAAAAATAAATAACTTCTAAAATAGATTGTTTAAAATACGAAATAGAAACTGATAATTCCTAGACACTTAGGATTATATTATCTGCACTGTAAAAACCACAGGTCAGTACCAAATTTGAGTCCAAACAAAATAGCAAATCATTTCTATAGGATTTTTTCCGTAGATTACAAATTCGAAAATAAATATTACACTCAATTTTCTTCCGTTTTTACTAAAAAGAGGGTTAAGAAGTGCAAAACACCGTATTTTTACAATTTATAAAAAATTATTTAATAATAACGTATTGTTCTAGGAGATAGTAATATAACTTAAATAAAAGCTTGAATCTTAAACTATTATATAAAAACACAAAAGACTTCAAAACATTTCGAAGTTATCCATGAATTTGATTTTTTTCAATAGACTGATTATTTCATACAATAACTATAGCGCACATTCGTGAAACAATTTGTCGCCAATAATGTTTATAAAATGAGATATTGAGATAAATGGCACTTGATATTCCTAGACTAGGACTTAATGCTTTCATTTAAGTAAAATTTTCAACTTCTGGGAAGAACCTTTATTTTTTACTGATAAGTCAAAATTGGTCAAAAAACGGTTTTCAAAATCTGTATTATTGCTACTAAGCTATAACCATCTTCACATTATTGCCTTTGAAATAAAACCGGTTTGGGGCATATCGGTTGGATGGTTTCAGAGTCTATAAAGGTCATAGGTAGAAACACTTTGTGTTTTATATATATAGATTAAGGAATCTCTTAATTGAACAAAATAAAAAATAGAATTAATCTTAAATTTTTAATTTATTCTTTCGATATTCGATCTCCCATTAGTTCCAAGCATGCGGTTAGCGATGCTGGAAATCTTTATATTTGGATCCGACAGTCCGATATCAAATCTTTAATTATTATCTGATTAATTCGTCAATTTTAGTGGAAATTAAAATTTTTATAATTATAAATTATTCGGAAAAAATCAAAAATAATCGTAATACATCATCATTCATCATTCATCATTCATCATTCATCATTCATCATTCATCATTCATCATTCATCATTCATCATTCATCATTCATCATTCATCATTCATCATTCATCATTCATCATTCATCATTCATCATTCATCATTCATCATTCATCATTCATCATTCATCATTCATCATTCATCATTCATCATTCATCATTCATCATTCATCATTCATCATTCATCATTCATCATTCATCATTCATCATTCATCATTCATCATTCATCATTCATCATTCATCATTCATCATTCATCATTCATCATTCATCATTCATCATTCATCATTCATCATTCATCATTCATCATTCATCATTCATCATTCATCATTCATCATTCATCATTCATCATTCATCATTCATCATTCATCATTCACCATTCATCATTCATCATTCATCATTCATCATTCATCATTCATCATTCATCATTCATCATTCATCATTCATCATTCATCATTCATCATTCATCATTCATCATTCATCATTCATCATTCATCATTCATCATTCATCATTCATCACTCATCATTCATCATTCATCACTCATCATTCATCATTCATCACTCATCATTCATCATTCATCACTCATCATTCATCATTCATCATTCATCATTCATCATTCATCATTCATCATTCATCATTCATCATTCATCATTCATCATTCATCATTCACCATTCATCATTCATCATTCATCATTCATCATTCATCATTCATCATTCATCATTCATCATTCATCATTCATCATTCATCATTCATCATTCATCATTCATCACTCATCATTCATCATTCATCATTCATCATTCATCATTCATCATTCATCATTCATCATTCATCATTCATCATTCATCATTCATCATTCATCATTCATCATTCATCATTCATCATTCATCATTCATCATTCATCATTCATCATTCATCATTCATCATTCATCATTCATCATTCATCATTCATCATTCATCATTCATCATTCATCATTCATCATTCATCATTCATCATTCATCATTCATCATTCAACATTCATCATTCATCACTCACCATTCATCATTCATCATTCATCATTCATCATTCATCACTCACCATTCATCATTCATCATTCATCATTCATCATTCATCATTCATCATTCATCATTCATCATTCATCATTCATCATTCATCATTCATCATTCATCATTCATCATTCATCATTCATCATTCATCATTCATCATTCATCATTCATCATTCATCATTCATCATTCACCATTCATCATTCATCATTCATCATTCATCATTCATCATTCATCATTCATCATGCATCATTCATCATTCATCATTCACCACTCATCATTCATCATTCATCATTCATCATTCACCATTCATCATTCATCATTCATCATTCATCATTCATCATTCATCATTCACCACTCATCATTCATCATTCATCATTCATCATTCATCATTCATCATTCATCATTCATCATTCACCACTCATCATTCATCATTCATCATTCATCATTCATCGTGCATCATTCATCATTCATCATTCATCATTCATCATTCATCATTCATCATTCATCATTCATCATTCATCATTCATCATTCATCATTCATCATTCATCATTCATCACTCATCATTCATCATTCATCATTCATCATTCATCATTCATCATTCATCATTCATCATTCATCATTCATCATTCATCATTCATCACTCATCATTCATCATTCATCATTCATCATTCATCATTCATCATTCATCATTCATCATTCATCATTCACCATTCATCATTCATCATTCATCATTCATCATTCATCATTCATCATTCATCATTCATCATTCACCATTCATCATTCATCATTCATCATTCATCATTCATCATTCATCATTCATCATTCATCATTCACCATTCACCATTCATCATTCCTCATTCATCATTCATCATTCATCACCCATCATTCATCATTCATCATTCCTCATTCCTCATTCATCATTCATCATTCATCATTCATCATTCATCATTCATCATTCATCATTCATCATTCATCATTCATCATTCATCATTCATCATTCATCATTCATCATTCATCATTCATCATTCATCATTCATCATTCATCATTCATCATTCATCATTCATCATTCATCATTCATCATTCAACATTCATCATTCATCACTCACCATTCATCATTCATCATTCATCATTCATCATTCATCACTCACCATTCATCATTCATCATTCATCATTCATCATTCATCATTCATCATTCATCATTCATCATTCATCATTCATCATTCATCATTCATCATTCATCATTCATCATTCATCATTCATCATTCATCATTCATCATTCATCATTCATCATTCATCATTCATCATTCATCATTCATCATTCATCATTCATCATTCATCATTCATCATTCATCATTCATCATTCATCATTCATCATTCATCATTCATCATTCATCATTCACCATTCATCATTCATCATTCATCATTCATCAATCATCACTCATCATTCATCATTCATCACTCATCATTCATCATTCATCACTCATCATTCATCATTCATCATTCATCATTCATCATTCCTCATTCCTCATTCATCATTCATCATTCATCATTCATCATTCATCATTCATCATTCATCATTCACCATGCATCATTCATCATTCACCACTCATCATTCATCATTCATCATTCATCATTCATCATTCATCATTCATCATTCATCATTCATCATTCATCATTCATCATTCATCATTCATCATTCATCATTCATCATTCATCATTCATCATTCATCATTCATCATTCATCATTCATCATTCATCATTCATCATTCATCACTCATCATTCATCATTCATCATTCATCATTCATCATTCATCATTCATCATTCATCATTCATCATTCACCATTCATCATTCATCATTCATCATTCATCATTCATCATTCATCATTCATCATTCATCATTCACCATTCACCATTCATCATTCCTCATTCATCATTCATCATTCATCACCCATCATTCATCATTCATCATTCCTCATTCCTCATTCATCATTCATCATTCATCATTCATCATTCATCATTCATCATTCATCATTCACCATGCATCATTCATCATTCACCACTCATCATTCATCATTCATCATTCATCATTCATCATTCATCATTCACCACTCATCATTCATCATTCATCATTCATCATTCATCATTCATCATTCATCATTCATCATTCATCATTCATCATTCATCATTCACCACTCATCATTCATCATTCATCATTCATCATTCATCATGCATCATTCATCATTCATCATTCACCACTCATCATTCATCATTCATCATTCATCATTCATCATTCATCATTCATCATTCATCATTCATCATTCATCATTCATCATTCATCATTCATCATTCATCATTCATCATTCATCATGCATCATTCATCATTCATCATTCACCACTCATCATTCATCATTCATCATTCATCATTCACCATTCATCATTCATCATTCATCATTCATCATTCATCATTCATCATTCATCATTCATCATTCATCATTCATCATTCATCATTCATCATTCATCATTCATCATGCATCATTCATCATTCATAATTCATCATTCATCATTCATCATTCATCATTCATCATGCATCATTCATCATTCACCACTCATCATTCATCATTCATCATTCATCATTCATCATTCATCATTCATCATGCATCATTCATCATTCATCATTCACCACTCATCATTCATCATTCATCATTCATCATTCATCATTCATCATTCACCATTCATCATTCATCATTCATCATTCATCATTCATCATTCATCATTCATCATTCATCATTCATCATTCATCATTCATCATTCATCATTCATCATTCATCATTCATCATTCATCATTCATCATTCATCATTCATCATTCATCATTCATCATTCATCATTCATCATTCATCATTCATCATTCATCATTCATCATTCATCATTCATCATTCACCACTCATCATTCATCATTCATCATTCATCATTCATCATTCATCATTCATCATTCATCATTCATCATTCATCATTCATCATTCATCATTCATCATTCATCATTCATCATTCATCATTCATCATTCATCATTCATCATTCATCATTCATCATTCATCATTCATCATTCATCATTCATCATTCATCATTCATCATTCATCATTCATCATTCATCATTCACCACTCATCATTCATCATTCATCATTCATCATTCATCATTCATCATTCATCATTCATCATTCATCATTCATCATTCATCATTCACCACTCATCATTCATCATTCATCATTCATCATTCATCATGCATCATTCATCATTCATCATTCACCACTCATCATTCATCATTCATCATTCATCATTCATCATTCACCATTCATCATTCATCATTCATCATTCATCATTCATCATTCATCATTCATCATTCATCATTCATCATTCATCATTCATCATTCATCATTCATCATTCATCATTCATCATTCATCATTCACCACTCATCATTCATCATTCATCATTCATCATTCATCATTCATCATTCATCATTCATCATTCATCATTCATCATTCATCATTCATCATTCACCACTCATCATTCATCATTCATCATTCATCATTCATCATTCATCATTCATCATTCATCATTCATCATTCACCATTCATCATTCATCATTCATCATTCATCATTCATCATTCATCATTCATCATGCATCATTCATCATTCATCATTCACCACTCATCATTCATCATTCATCATTCATCATTCACCATTCATCATTCATCATTCATCATTCATCATTCACCACTCATCATTCATCATTCATCATTCATCATTCATCATTCATCATTCATCATTCATCATTCACCACTCATCATTCATCATTCATCATTCATCATTCATCATTCATCATTCACCATTCATCATTCATCATTCATCATTCATCATTCATCATTCATCATTCATCATTCATCATTCATCATTCATCATTCATCATTCATCATTCATCATTCATCATTCACCACTCATCATTCATCATTCATCATTCATCATTCATCATTCATCATTCATCATTCATCATTCATCATTCATCATTCATCATTCATCATTCATCATTCATCATTCATCATTCATCATTCATCATTCATCATTCATCATTCATCATTCATCATTCATCATTCACCATTCATCATTCATCATTCATCATTCATCATTCATCATTCATCATTCATCATTCATCATTCATCATTCATCATTCATCATTCATCATTCACCACTCATCATTCATCATTCATCATTCATCATTCATCATTCATCATTCATCATTCATCATTCATCATTCATCATTCATCATTCACCACTCATCATTCATCATTCACCACTCATCATTCATCATTCATCATTCATCATTCATCATTCATCATTCATCATTCATCATTCATCATTCATCATTCATCATTCATCATTCATCATTCATCATTCATCATTCATCATTCATCATTCATCATTCATCATTCATCATTCATCATTCATCATTCATCATTCATCATTCATCATTCATCATTCATCATTCATCATTCATCATTCATCATTCATCATTCATCATTCATCATTCATCATTCATCATTCATCATTCATCATTCATCATTCATCATTCATCATTCATCATTCATCATTCACCATTCACCATTCATCATTCATCATTCATCATTCATCATTCATCATTCATCATGCATCATTCATCATTCATCATTCACCACTCATCATTCATCATTCATCATTCATCATTCATCATTCATCATTCATCATTCATCATTCATCATTCATCATTCATCATTCATCATTCATCATTCACCACTCATCATTCATCATTCATCATTCATCATTCATCATTCATCATTCATCATTCATCATTCATCATTCATCATTCACCACTCATCATTCATCATTCATCATTCATCATTCATCATTCATCATTCATCATTCATCATTCATCATTCATCATTCATCATTCATCATTCATCATTCATCATTCATCATTCATCATTCATCATTCATCATTCATCATTCATCATTCATCATTCATCATTCATCATTCATCATTCATCATTCATCATTCATCATTCATCATTCATCATTCATCATTCATCATTCATCATTCATCATTCATCATTCATCATTCATCATTCATCATTCATCATTCATCATTCATCATTCATCATTCATCATTCATCATTCATCATTCATCATTCATCATTCATCATTCATCATTCATCATTCATCATTCACCATTCATCATTCATCATTCATCATTCATCATTCATCATTCATCATTCATCATGCATCATTCATCATTCATCATTCACCACTCATCATTCATCATTCATCATTCATCATTCACCATTCATCATTCATCATTCATCATTCATCATTCATCATTCATCATTCACCACTCATCATTCATCATTCATCATTCATCATTCATCATTCATCATTCATCATTCATCATTCACCACTCATCATTCATCATTCATCATTCATCATTCATCGTGCATCATTCATCATTCATCATTCACCACTCATCATTCATCATTCATCATTCATCATTCACCACTCATCATTCATCATTCATCATTCATCATTCATCATTCATCATTCATCATTCATCATTCACCACTCATCATTCATCATTCATCATTCATCATTCATCATTCATCATTCATCTTTCATCATTCATCATTCATCATTCATCATTCATCATTCATCATTCATCATTCATCATTCATCATTCATCATTCATCATGCATCATTCATCATTCATCATTCACCACTCATCATTCATCATTCATCATTCATCATTCACCATTCATCATTCATCATTCATCATTCATCATTCATCATTCATCATTCACCACTCATCATTCATCATTCATCATTCATCATTCATCATTCATCATTCATCATTCATCATTCATCATTCATCATTCATCATTCATCATTCATCATTCATCATTCATCATTCATCATTCATCATTCATCATTCATCATTCATCATTCATCATTCATCATTCATCATTCATCATTCATCATTCATCATTCATCATTCATCATTCATCATTCATCATTCATCATGCATCATTCATCATTCATCATTCACCACTCACCACTCATCATTCATCATTCATCATTCATCATTCATCATTCATCATTCATCATTCATCATTCATCATTCATCATTCATCATTCATCATTCATCATTCATCATTCATCATTCATCATTCATCATTCATCATTCATCATTCATCATTCATCATTCATCATTCATCATTCATCATTCATCATTCATCATTCATCATTCATCATTCATCATGCATCATTCATCATTCACCACTCATCATTCATCATTCATCATTCATCATTCATCATTCATCATTCATCATTCATCATTCATCATTCATCATTCATCATTCATCATTCATCATTCATCATTCATCATTCATCATTCATCATTCATCATTCATCATTCATCACTCATCACTCATCATTCATCATTCATCATTCATCATTCATCATTCATCATTCATCATTCATCATTCATCATTCATCATTCATCATTCATCATTCATCATTCATCATTCATCATTCATCATTCATCATTCATCATTCATCATTCATCATTCATCATTCATCATTCATCATTCATCATTCATCATTCATCATTCATCATTCATCATTCATCATTCATCATTCATCATTCATCATTCATCATTCATCATTCATCATTCATCATTCATCATTCATCATTCACCACTCATCATTCATCATTCATCATTCATCATTCATCATTCACCATTCATCATTCATCATTCATCATTCATCATTCATCATTCATCATTCATCATTCCTCATTCCTTTTATGGGCTATAACCATCTTCACATTATTGCCTTTGAAATAAAACCGGTTTGGGGCCTATCGGTTGGATGGTTTCAGAGTCTATAAAGGTCATAGGTAGAAACAGTTTGTGTTTTATATATATAGATTAAGAAATCTCTTAATGAACAAAATAAAAAATAGAATTAATCTTAAATTTTTAATTTATTGTTTCGATATTCGATCTCCCATTAGTTCCAACCATGCGGTTAGCGATGCTGGAAATCTTTAAATTTGGATCCGACAATCCGATATCAAATCTTTAATTATTAGGGCCTTTCGGTACGCACGTTCTCAGTGAGACAACTGAGATATTCTCAGTTGGCTCACTGAGACGGCGTGTTCTTGTAACCGTCTCACTTTCACATTGAGCAACAAAAACGGACGCAGCCTTTGGGCAACTGAGACCTGTGAGAAAGAATTTTTGTGTTTCACTTGTCTCAGTTATATGTTATGACAGTTGTTGAGCAGCCTGAACTTAATAAAACAATTGCGCGTGCTTTTTCGTTATCCATTTTTCACTTTTTAATCAACAACCTCTGCGGTGTCAAAATCAGCTGTTTAACCAAACTGAGACAACTGAGAAAGTTGCTCATATTTCGTCTCAGTTGTCTCACTGAAAACGTGCGTACCGAAAGGCCCTATCTGATTAATTCGTCAATTTTAAAGGAAATTAAAATTTTTATAATTATAAATTATTCGGAAAAAATCAAAAATAATCGTAATACATCATCATTCCTCGTTCCTCATTCCTTTTATGGCCTATAACCATCTCCACATTATTGCCTTTGAAATAAAACCGGTTTGGGGCATATTGGTTGGATGGTTTCAGAGTCTACAAAGGTCATAGGTAGAAACAGTTTGTGTTTTATATATATAGATTAAGGAATCCCTCGAAATCTCAAGACCTCAAAATTGACTATTTGAATGGGAAATCCAATAGATTGTCATATGGATTTCGCGAAATTTCAAAAAATCCCCAGATTTTGGGGATATGAAAACATGGTATAAGTAAACATTTTTTGATATGTATAACTACCTACTCATTAATTTCAATTCAGAGCAAAATTTTCTGCCAAATCTAGAACTGGATTCGATATGAAAAGAACTGCTATCCCGCCTAGTGCTGCAGTACAACGTCTTTTTTCTACAGGCAAAGGTATTTTAAGGGCTAAACGATCATTGTTGTCGCATGACAATTTTAATATGCTAATATTTATGAAAGGGAACATGCACCTAATGCAAAATTATGACGAAATATAAGTAGCCTTTTATTCAACCTACTTATTTTTGTCTTATTTACCTATATATCCCAGCCCAAAAGTTTTGTACGGTTAACTTTAACTTGCGTTAAATTTTAGATAATTGAACGCTTTAACGATTAACGAAGCTAACTTTTTAATTAACGGATTAACTATTAATGAAGTTAACTTTTTGGTTAACTGTGCCCACCTATGCTACTAACGCATTACAAAAGCAAATTTTAAGGCAGGTGTGGGTATTTTTTCAGTATTTTGATACATGACAAAATAAAAAAATTATGAAATAAACCGAGACTTTACAAAGTGAATCAATGTTGTGGTATTACAATAAATTGAATTGAATTGAAGAAAAAATTGGTACATTATAGGGATTTTCGGCTATTTTAATTCCAAGTAATGAAAAAGTTAGTTATGCTCATTATGATTAATGTTGGTACATACATGGTTATATATGTACATACATAGTAGAAGTATAGAAGAAAATGCGCATAGTCTTGTCTTCACACAAATTTTGTAGTTGTTCGCACGGTTCGTAAGTACCATGCTGTGCCTAAAATTCCGCGCCTCCCTTGCGTACGAGCTCGTAGGAACCCCGCGGTACCCCGGAGAACCCTGGAGCAGTTTACTTTGGAATGAGCCCAAAACCGAATTCCGAATAGTTGCATAAGAGCCCCAACTCGCAAGTGAACAAAGCCTGCAAGAGCTGCAAGGTGTCCATAAATCTCGTGGAAGTTTTCATACTTTACCCACAGCATTTTGAGCAAGTGGAAGCCCTGTCAAGGTGGAGAGGTGTACGACAAAAAGGAGCAAAAACGATAAAAAACCAAAACGCGGGCGAGACATGTGACACATGATACGGCCGTTGTACGCCAAAAACACGACTACTGTTCAGCTCCAGAGCATAAGTGCACCTTCCAGGGGACCTGGGACTGGGACCGGGCTGTGCACGTTGAAGGGAACGCGAAAAGATTAATCTTCTGAAACTGAGACCCCAACAAGTGCCCCAATATTCCGTGCGACTTGCTCGTACCTGCGGCGCGCTCGCCTAGCCCCGCGCGTTCACTTACCAAGAGGTGAGCATTACGTCGCAGGCGCGCTCCTCTGGCGCGTCGCGACGAGAACGCCTAGGATGAGAAGCTGGAGCTGGACCTACCTGCCCGGAGGGGGGGCGAGGTAGCATCTTTTCTATTGTTTGCGCCACATTAAATTCTTCTATTTTCTATTCAAAGCGCCTTCTTGCCGTTGGCTTTTGTAACGCCCACGAAAATCTTTGTGGCTCCAAGCGAAACGCGACGCATATGTGGCCGCACAAAAAAAAAATTCGCTGACGCGCACCTCTTTTTCGTCGGAGGAGTTGACAAAGCAATTTCAATTATTTTCCAAACGAAAGTAAAAGGAATTCTCTTAAGAATTTAACATTTCGTCTTTTAAAATTATATGCTTTTATGGAATTTGTTTCGATCTTCCAGAATCCTTATATATTTTATTTCGGAACTTGATTGAGAAAATCAAAAGTAGGTAACCACAAATTTTTATAAAGCTTTCACTATTGGAAGAGTGTTACTAATATTAAGGTATGATTAACACCCTTATTGTGAATTCCGAGTCAAACGAAAAAAGTGGCGACTCGCACGATTTGGTGGTGGTGTGGTATTATGAATAGCGGGTCGCGAACATTTGATTCGCCTCAAAAATCATAGTTAAGGCGAAATGTACTCTCTATATTGTCTAGTATATCTAAATACAAAATAAAAATTCTCTTCATACATATGAATATATGTAACTTAAAAACAAAATAACAAAATCCTACCAAGTATAAAAAAGAGCTCACACGAAAAATCGGATATACAATTCAATATTTCGTGGCGTACCCTTTCTGTGCTGTGCTTCAACAAGTTGCAATCGTCGTGGCATTGATTCCACAAGGACAAGCTTTTGGCTATAGGATGGCTCTATTTTCTGCCACTCTAATCTACAATTATAAAGGAGCCATTTCCTTACTATTGCGGCAGTGTGTTTAGGGTCATTATACTGGTAAAAGATAAAATTTTTAAAAATTCCTAACTTTTCAACACTTGACCGCAGATGGCTTCGTAATATATTAAGGTATTTGTACTTGTCCATGATGCCATCGATAAAATGCAAATCCCCAACACCTGAAGCTGAGACACAACACCATACCATTACCAAGCAGCCACCATGCTTCACAGTTTTTTGGGTGTTCTTCGGCAATTACGCTTGCCCTTTTCTCCTCCATACAATTATTTTCTATACTATATATGTATGTAGATACTAGACAATATAGAGATTCATTTAGAAGAACTAAATCGTTCTTTCCTTTTTACTATTTCTAAACTTCAGGCAAAGGTATTTTTTAGGGTTGTCCGGTTTTTCCTGGGAGTCAATGTATGTATCTTCACTCTTAATGTCAAAATCAGTCGAATCAAAATATTTGATGACAATACTACTAAGCCTCACGTGAGGCGGAAAATTCAAACTGATAACCTTACTCGTCTTAATGTTAGTGATATACAAATTTAAGGTAGTTAATTTTCCATTAATTTAATTTTAAAGGACACAACATATTATGTCGCTTTGCTTAGATGATGACGTTATTGTATCTACTGGCTAAGATGGTGTTTTGAAGCATTTTACAATCAATATACAAAAAAAAGAATAATGTGGGCATTTATATCATCTTACAATGTTTACCTATGTATTTATTTTTATCAATTGTTAAAGTTACACTCCTATTATGGTTAGCAAGTCGAACAAAACTTATTTGCTTGAAATTTAAATTTCTAGCGATCTAGCTAAAATCTCATTACTTATTTCAACACCAGACGAAAAAAAAATTTCATTGACTGTTCAGTCGAATGAAAATATTCGCCTCCCATAATACGACGATTGCATTAATTCGCCAGAGTTCGACCCACGGCGAACGTTCGATTCGCAATTCATAATAAGGGTGCACAACATAACTCCTTTAGTTTTCATTAAAATCTTCAACCATTTAAAATTTCACCCATCAAAATTCCCACCTAACTTTCAACATGATAACTCGCCAGATCCACTGGCCATCCTTGCGGCAGGCCGCTCCGGCCGACCATCAATCACTCGGAGTCTGTCAATCATGCTGATGATAAGAATTCATTACTCCAAAATCGATTTTATTGTCTCAGCAGATAAAGCTGGGGGCACGGCGATCGTATCATTGAATGGCAACCAGTCACATTCGGCTGAGCTGAAATCAATCACCCGCGAATTGATTGCCCCATGGACGCCGGCAGGATCGCTTTGCGGCGGGCTCTGCTGCCTCTGGTAGTCACTACGGCATCCAGGCCCCGGTCTGAGGAGCCCCGGAGCCCCAAAAGCCCCGCACAGACCGCAGCAATGCGGCAATGACGACCGATCAGGAACTGGTGATCTCTGGCCGTGATAGTGTCTTCGTCGCAAGAATATGATCACTGCCAGTTCCTGAAATTTATAGAGCTCATGCAACTTTATTGATTATGTCATCAGGCAGCGCAGTACCTGGACCCAGGGACTTTTAATTGATCTCTGCTAAGTAGATAAGCGAGCTGCCAGTTCCGGTGACCGACTGCATCATGCTCGGATCGGTGGTGCAGATCGCGGGCTCAGGTCTCGCGCACTATAAAACGAAATTCTTTAGAACCAAGGCCGGATTTTTCAATAGGTCGTGATCTACAGGACCTATGTTGATTTGAAGAGATTGCAAATTTTAGAGTAAAATTTTTATACAATTTAAAGAGTCATCCTCTATAGACTAACATACATATACCTTCTCTATGCCCCCATAACTTAGCATGCAACATTTAGTTTAAAAATTACGTTTTAAATTTTTTCAATGTTTTATTATTTACTAGCTGACCCGGTGAACTTCGTACCACCTGAAATTGATTTGATTGTAACTATTCATAAAAGATTATGAATCCCAATCAACCTTCCAACTCCAATTCATTGAGATGGGCGATATTGGCCGCACTGTGTAGGTACGGTTTGATTTTCGTTTGGTCGTTTTGGTTTTGCGCCTTGTCCGGGCATTTCGAATCTATTAGGATTTAGGAGTATGCAAAAATTTCCGCTGTTCACATTTAGATGTGTC
Organism: Machimus atricapillus; assembly: GCA_933228815.1. Lineage (NCBI taxonomy): Eukaryota > Metazoa > Arthropoda > Insecta > Diptera > Asilidae > Machimus > Machimus atricapillus. The sequence goes on from OW121785.1 coordinate 15,983,747, forward strand.
CTTTTATGAATTTCGCAGACATTGGTATTTATATTCTTATTTTTTTTTAACATTTGGCAATTTTGCAAGTTTTGCGAAAGTTGCGTTTCTTTTTATATACCGTTAAAAATGTTGAAATTAGAGCACGAACGAAATCGATCGAAATTACCTTGTTATTCTTTACTCAGAACTTTACAATCTTGAAATCCTCGTGTATCAAAACTAATCAATCGAATATCGCTTAAAAAACAATGACTGATCGAAGTAATTGTTTGCAAAATGTTATTAATTTCGCTTAAACAAAATCGACAATTTTTTAGGAAAATCAATTTTAATTTTATTATATTTCACAAGTTCTCGCGCAGCGCAGCGTCAAATGATAGGTCAAACTTCTCTTAAACTAATTTTCTTTTGAAAATGTACTTGAATATGCCTACAAAATTTCAAAACGATGTTTGTTTTCGAAAAAGACGACGACATGTAATCGGTTTTGAACACGTACACATACCTGATTTTTTTTTTTAAAACATCATTCTCAAGACATCATTTTCGAAGTTTGTGGGCGTAATATCTCAAAAACTAAGTATTAAAGATTTTGGGCTGAAATTTCTACCAGATATAAAAAACAACTTTTATTCGTAGTTGAACCTACTTTTTTGGTAAATTATTGTTATAAATTTTAGTTATAAATGTTTATAGGTCAACATTTCATGCGAAAAATCAAAAAAAAATTTCAAACTTCAAATTAAATACTTTTTTTCAATTTTTTTATATATTTTATAGGTTCAACTACGAATTATGAATCTTATTAACAAATAAGTTTTTGAGTGGATGTTCTAGGTTCACTCTAAGGGCTGTAATTACTCCCACAAATTGGGCATTGCAACTGCAACGCGTCTGATAAAAATGCTTAGCACGTCATTTTATACCGAAAAAATTAAAAAAAATTTGTTTTAAGAACTTTAAAAGATGTTCTAATTCATTCTGCCTAATTCATTAAAATATCATAAAAATATAGTTAGTCTAAAAATAAAATGTTTGAACTAGGGTTTTTTTTTTAGCTGTTACACTAGGTGCCCCCTTAAGTTGTTATTGATCTAATGGAAGTCGTCAATAATAGGGTGTATGCCAATTCAACTTTTCGAATACTTGTGGCGCCTCCATCACCACCACCACCACAGGCGCAGCGCTCTCGGCGCAAGCGCAATGTGGCGGCCTCATCGCCACCAACACAGGCGCAGCGCTCTCGGCGCAAGCAGGTCCTGATCCTGCGAAACGCCGAGAGCTCACTTGCAATCTGGTCCTCGACGCGAGCAGACCACTTCGACTTGCAGTCTGGTCCTCAACGCGAGCAGACCACTTCGCTACGCAGTCTCGTGCTCGACGTGAGCCGACCACATCACTTCCAGTTTACTGCTCAACGTGAGCAGTCGTCTTCTGCCAGCCTGGAGCGCGAAGTTCAGCCTAAAAGAGAATCAATATCTTTCGACAACATTTCTACGCCGGAACACAATTTAATAACATTGTAGTGCCTTATTGTAAAAATAAATACTTTTAGTGAAGAACACATTATTTTCCCTAAATACTTTTCCTTTTCGAACATTTTTCGGTTATATTTAAAATTGAAAAAAAGCAGCCTTTTATTGCTCATTGTTCGTTTCCATTTAATTTTATAAATGCTATATTTGAAATTCAAATGAAAAGTAAGTAATTGTCAACGAAAAGCGAATTTCAGAGCTGTTTTTTCCTAAGACCCAAACCTTCGAAAATCAATTAGTAAGCTGAAAAGCAATCTCCCATACAAATTTACTTTTGAATAGCTCAGTTTGCACAGGCCCTGAATAGCTGAGTTGGCACAGGCCCTGAATAGCTCAGTTGGCACACGCACTCAGTTCAGTTCATTTTTGCGACTTGATTTTGAGTAGGCCATTCTATACTTCGACGTCGTGACAGCAGTCATAGTAATATTGTGCAATTGTTTTTGCAAAGCAGAAAATTATCAGTATAATGATTGGTTTAATTTAATAATTAAACAAAATGGGAAAAAAGAAGGGGAAGGGGCCTGGAACTGGAGGTGATGATATAAATAATAATAAAATAATAATAAAAAAAAATCCTTCCCAAGGGCAAGCAGCAGGCACTTCGCAACCAAAGAAGGAGCAAGGATCTGGGGATTCTGGATCAGCTCCAAGCGTACCTCAGCCTCAGCCTCAGCCGACAAAAAAACACACTGCAGGGCAAGATGGTCGGCATGAGCCGCAACAAAAAATTCAGCAACCCCAACAAGGTCCACCAGGTGGCCCTCCATTGCAGGGTTCTCCAGGATTTGCCAAGCAAGGCCCTCTAGGTTATGCCCAGCAAGGCCCTCCAGGTTTTGCCCAGCAAGGCCCCCGAGGTGGTCCACAACAGCAACATCAGGGCCGAGGAGGACCTCCAGGTGGTCCTCCACAACCACAAGGCGCCTGGGGTGGACCGAAGCAACAACATCAAAGCCGAAGAGGACCTCCAGGTGGTCCTTCACAGCAACCACAAGGCACCCAACGAGATGACCCACACCCACATCAACAAGGCCGGGGTGGTACACCACAAAAACAGCGGCAACCGAGAGACTTAGATTTTTCACGTCCTTTCTTTTATTTAAAAAATTCTCGGGAGTCTCTTTTCTTTTTCGGACTTCTTCGGAAGGAGAACTTCCTGAATGTGGGGCAAGACGCCGCCCTGGGCGATCGTCACCCCGGAAAGCAATTTGTGGAGCTCTTCGTCGTTTCCGATGGCCAGCTGCAAATGCCTTGGGATAATTCGGGACTTTTTGTTATCCCTCGCGGCGTTCCCGGCCAATTCCAAGATTTCAGCGGCTAGGTACTCCATGACCGCGGCCATGTACACGGGTTCCGGCCCCGATCCGTTCAGCAAAATTTCCCTTTCTCAACATCCGGTGAATTCGTGAAACTGGGAACTGCAAGCCAGCGCGATTCGACCGAGATTTTTTTGGCTCTCTCCTCACTTTGCATCCTTTTCCTCCGTGTGATTGTGAAGACATGTTTCGTTTTATACAATTTAATAAATGTTCAATTGTCCAAGATTCGCACATTAAGTCCCTAAAAATCAAGAATTGTGAGACGAGCGCGACGTCATAGCGATCTTTCCCTTTGACCTTCGTGACCTCATATGGTCCTAAAAACTTTGGGAAAAGCTTCAACTACCACAGACTACCACAGATGTAAGAAAAACCAAACTATTTTTCCGACAAAGGGATCTTGGAAAGTTAGAAATCACCAATTCATTCAACCTTCAAATCTTATCAATTGGGCAATACTTATTAGTGACCGAAGGGCCAGTGGACATGATGTGCGAAGGTTTAAAGATTTGATGATTCAAGAAGGAAGTCGTTTAAAAATGAATATTTCGCAAGATGTAGAAATAGTCAAAGAGACGGGTCGTATTGAGGACCACTTAAATAAGTTCAAAAGAGCTGCGAAGGAATTAGTTGTGGTAGTAAAATCACCAATGTGAGGCAGTTACTCTCAAGTCAAACAAGCAGCTGAAATAAGATGGGATGTACTCACTACTCAGTACATCAAAGGAGAGACAATAAAGTTGCACTGTGAGCGCAGTGCCACTTTATAGTCTCTGCTTTGTTGCACTGAGTGAGTACACCCCATCTTATTTCAGCTGTTTGTTTCACTTGAGCGTAAAGGTCTCGCATTGGTGATATTACTACCACCTCTAAATCCTTCCCAGTTCTTTTGAACTTTATTTAAGTGGTGAAGTGCTGAAGAAAAATGAAGAGTACCAGCAAAAATTTATATCAGATTTGGCGAAGTAGACTTATTTGCTGAAAATGTATTCAACATAATGCAGAAATTTATTTGTGATGTCTACAACGTTCCTGGAATAATTCCCAGGCTTCAGTTGTTTATTAACACTTACACTTTAGCCGATGTGAATTCATCGCTAAAATTCTTGATGCGAGCAACCTACCACCGTGTAAAAATGAGCTTTGGCTGCAATTCCGGAGAGGTAATTATATCGCTAGTCTTTGGAATAATGCTAAGATTAAGGTACTTTGCGTTTTCAGTCCTGAAAATAATGGGTGGACGTTAGAAGACCATTATCATTTTAACTGGTTCAATGGGGACCAATTACCCGGTTTCGTCAGTGAATCGCTTGAGAAAGATTCAGGTAGTTTACTTTCACTTCAAATCATTTTTATATATGTATGTGTAGCTATTCGAATCTTAATTATTTTATTTGTTTTTACAGAGGAAGAAATGAAGGATGGTGATGATTTGGATATGCAATGAAATTAATTGCTGTTGAAAAACATAAATTTTTTAAACATATTCAGCAAAAACCTTTCGTTTTTAAGTCAACAACTGTATGTTAAAATTTTCATTAAGAGTTTTCTTGTGATCGTATTTTCTTGTATACTGTAAATACTTTTATAACTAGGCATTAAAATATTATTTATTTATTATTGACGACTTCAATTAGACCAATAACAACTAGGTGCCCCCCTAGTGTAACAGCTCAAAAAAAACCCTTATTTCAAACATTTTATTTTTAGACTAACTTATATTTTTATGATATTTTAATGAATTAGGCAGAATGAATTAGAACATCTTTTAAAGTTCTTAAGACAAATTTTTTTTTAATTTTTTCGGTATAAAATGACGTGATAAGCATTTTTATCAGACGCGTTGCAGTTGCAATGCCCAATCTGTGGGAGTAATTACAGCCCTTAGAGTGAACCTAGAACATCCACTCAAAAACTTACTTGTTAATAAGATTCATAATTCGTAGTTAAACCTATAAAATATATAAAAAAATTGAAAAAAAAGTATTTAATTTGAAGTTTGAAAATATTTTTTGATTTTTCGCATGAAATGTTGACCTATAAACATTTATAACTAAAACTTATAACAATAATTTACCAAAAAAGTAGGTTCAACTACGAATAAAAGTTGTTTTTTATATCTGGTAGAAATTTCAGCCCAAAATCTTTAATACCTAGTTTTTGAGATATTACGCCCACAAACTTCGAAAATGATGTCTTGAGAATGATGTTTTAAAAAAAAAAAATCAGGTATGTGTACGTGTTCAAAACCGATTACATGTCGTCGTCTTTTTCGAAAACAAACATCGTTTTGAAATTTTGTAGGCATATTCAGGGCGTGTGCCAATTCAACTTTTCGAATACTTTTCCTTTTCGAACATTTTTCGGTTATATTTAAAATTGAAAAAAAGCAGCCTTTTATTGCTCATTGTTCGTTTCCATTTTATTTCATAAATGCTATATTTGAAATTCAAATGAAAAGTAAGTTTTTTGTCAACGAAAAGCGAATTTCAGAGCTGTTTTTTCCTAAAAACCCAAGCCATAAAAAGTATAAGATAATTATATCAAAAGTCCTCTGCTACTAGTTTCAACATTAAATAGCAAGACTTTTTTAGATTTTTGAAGTCAGTGTCTTGGTATTTAATGTTTAAAGTAGTACCAAGGGACTTTTAATATAATTATTTTATACTTTTTAGCGCTTGGGATTTTTTGAAGTTGATTCTATTTTTTTTGAGCCGGTTCTATTTTTTTAAAGTTTTTTTTAATTCATTCTTTTTAGTGTAATATTTTTGAGTCATTTTTTTAAAAGTTTTTCTTGGAGTTGATTCTATTTTTTTTTTATTATTTCGATTTACATCTCTGTTGTGGCGTCCCTTTGCCCCTCAGGGTTTTCATACATGTATGTATATTACCGTACCTCCGGAGAATCTTAGACTATCCAACAAAAAAAGAATCATCAAAATCGATTCATCCGTTTATTATTATAGTTATGCGCGAACAGACATTAAATCAGTGGGTAAAAAATCACTCATTTCTTGTTTTACCCCCCTTAGGGGTGGAATACTTGCTTCAAATTTGAAAAGGAGCACGTCAGGAGTATACCCTTTCAAACAAAAAAAGATTTTTTTGAATTGGTCCACAGGCGAAAATATCGGTGAACATAATATGAAAAAAAATAATAATACATACAGATGAACATAGAACCTCCTCATTTTTTGGAAGTCGGTCAAAAACAATTTTAAATTATAAGTTCACCTGCTCTTAAACTACTTGTTTTTTAATTGAATTTCCGTATAAAACTTCGGGCGTAAAATCATCTCAGTAAACTTAAACATAAAGTTTTTGCACTGCAAGTGTTACTTTGACTTAAATTTTTTGCATTCAAAGTGTTATAATCTAATCGAAGTAGGTTTTGTACTGTTTTTCGATTTATTACTCTTTGAGCTTTACCTTTATGTTTTTCAGAATTTTCTTACCTTTTAAAACATCCCTGAATTAAGACGAACAAAATAAAAAAAAGAATCATGCAAATCGGTCGAGCCGTTCTCGAGTTTTTGTGAGCCTAACGCACGGCACGACACGAAAACGTTTTACGAATATTTTGAATTTGCAAAATCCGACTGTAATTGTTAAGAAACTGTTGAGAGTATGGGGGAAAATAGGTGGAGTAAATTTGCAATTAATAAACATGCAAATTCATAATATGTAACTTCAAAGATAATTCTTGTGAATACCCCCTGCCTAAAGCCGGATTTTACCCTTGATTTTCCAAAAATAGCAAGTTTGGATCATCCCGGATGCCTCAATCGCATCATTCGTAACGTATAATTTTTTGATTTAGCTTATTGTGCTCTTTTATGAATATATGTATGTATTTAATTATTTCATCTTCGCCACGCGATTTCGCGGAGTTGCAGTAGAGTTTTGAGCTCCTATCATATTGCATCGTTGCGCCGCGCCGGTGCGGCCACTTACATCACTTCTGAGTATCCAATTAATAATTTATGGCGCTGATAGAGCGCTTGATGTGAATAATCTGGCTTCTATCGGGTCGGGGATCTGTCAACAAATAGTCCCATTAGCTGTGCCCGTTTCCAGGAATTTTTGCTCTTTTTGCACCTCCGCGCTGCGGTTTAGGTAAGCACTGAAATTATACTTGCAAAATATTAAACGAGATCTCCTGCTCCCAGGGCTTTAAGCTTTTTTAATCGGCCGACTGCAGGCGAAGGTGGCCAATTAATTAAATTCAATTTTTATCTGATTCGAAGTGGCGACATATCCTCTGGGGATGGTGTAGAACTATTTATCTATGCCTTTTTTAAATTGATTCCACTATAGTTCTAGCAACAATGTAAAGCACGCTTATGTATAATATGAAACTATAGTAATTTTTTATAACTATGATCAAATTAACTCAACAGAATAAGTTAAACAAACTAACAATATTTGAAAACTATTTTCATTAAATTATTTTCTGAAATTCCTTAGCATTTTAAAGAATATTTGAATTAAAATGTTTTTGAGAAATAAGGCAATAAATGCATTGATTTAAAGCAATCAATTCTTGATATCCAGTGTACACTTCATTAAATCAATGACTATAATATGATAATATTATATATTATTTATTAGTTATTGAATTAAAACGAATGTTACGTTCAAAATTAGAAAATGCTCCTTTAATACTTCTTACTTTGTAGACACACATTTCTTGAAGTACACATACGTGTGTGTCTTAGAGCCGATTTTTCGATCGACTAATAACTTTATTCTTCAGATATGTACATATGTAATATACATATAAAATAATTTTTACAAAAAAATAAAAACCAACTTCAAAACTTGTTTGCCTATTCCTATATGTATAAACTTAAACGTATAACCAAGCCAAAAGCGATATGAAGAAAATTTAAAACTAAAGGTGCGTGTACACTTGCAAACAATTTTGCGCAAGTTGATTTCGGCAAGTGAATTTGCAAGTGTACACGCACCTGCAAGATGTTTCCGTAAGAATCTTGCGACATTGCGGAAAGTTTTTGCGGGAGAATTTCTTGCGAGTGTGGACAAGAAAGTTCTAGCTTGCGCAATAGTATTGCAGGCTTTGAATCAAGTTGAAAGTTATTTCAATCTTGCGCAACATTGAAGGTAAAAAGTATTGGAGCAATTGTCTTTGGAGGGATTCGAAACACATAGCTCAACGACAACGAGTGATACGAATCATCTATGATTTTATATTTTCAATTTGATATTTTTAAAATAAAACAATTAAGATTTCTTAAAAAATCTACTTTTATTATTATGTATTTGTAGCAAGAAACCTGAGACTCAATAGTAGTCTTTCACTTGCTGAAACAGCTGCTCTCATTTTCGTGTCCTTTTTCGCGATTAAAGGTGTTACACAATTCAGTAGATATTCAAAATTCTCTTGAGACATCCTCATGAAATTTTTCAACGAATTAGGATCTTCACTTTTCAACTCTTTAAATAAAAGTTGATGGAATCCTAACTCTTGCCGGCGCCTGATCCAGTTTCTGACCCATTCTTTTCGCTTGCGTTTAGTTTTATTTTTTTTGTTTAATAAAGTAGCCACAACTATAGCAGCAGCACACCTTATTTGTTGGCACGACATTTTTAAAATGAAATGACTGAAATTTCAAAGTTTACTGCATAACTTTTACGTGTGTACATAGCTGCAAGAATTTGCGGCAAGTAATCTTGCACTAGATTTGAAAAGATTTTGCAGCAAAGAATTTTGCGCAATTTTTATTTAAATGGAGACACAACTGCAACTATTCCAGCAATATTTGCGCAAATTTGCGCAATATTGTTTGCAAGTGTACACGCACCTTAAGAAAGATTATTTTACTTTCATCCGATTGTGAACACTCAAACGGCGAAAGTAGTATGTACATAAGAGAATTTCTATTTCATTGAGTTTAAAACAAAGTGGTGTAGATACCTATTTACTTAGTGAAACAAATATTTTTATCTAATTTATTTATTTTTTTATTTTGCTATAATGGAGGTATCTTCGAACAATTAAAGCTAAATTATAATGAATGTATACCTAACTGTAGCTCATCGCGCTGCTTTCATTATAAAAGAAAAGTAAATAAGTATGTACTTACTTTTGCTTTCAAGAAAAAGGGAACTTGAAGTTTCATGAAAAATTCGAAAAGTTTTCATTTTATTTTCTCGTTGGAAACTTAATGCTGGTTTCGGATTGCTTCTGGATATTATGTTCTGCTTTGAAATCAAAGTAAGGTTGCGCTAATATAGCGTTCGTAATTTTGTTGTAGTTATTTTAAAGAAATCTAAAGGTCTTTCATATAATAAGATGGTCTTGAAATAAAAAATATACGTATCCTTCATAAAATGTATGTATTTGGTTTTAATAAACCTCTTATTAAGTGTTTATCCAGGATGCACAAATATTGTAGTATATTCAATAAGAATATAGAAATGGTTAACTAGCGCGTTTATTTAAATATGAAGTTATAAGCAAAAGTCTTCTTTTGTGAATAAGCTGCCGCAAATGAATAAATACAACTAATTTGAACGAGAAAAAATGTTGGCTGGTGTTCCCGTTTGTGTAAATTAAGCTCGGTTAAATTGAATAAAAAAAAAAAAATAAGGTAGGTACTTATGTAAATTACATTGGCATTTCATGTTAAAGTACTGGCTAGCTTTGCTCATATTTTTCTTCAAAATAACTATGTTTAAATGACTTCACTATCAAATAAAAAAGTATCCGATTTAAAATCTTGTTTTCCAGCTTGTGCTTAGTTTCAAAACAAATATGCTCAGTTTTTATCATTCTTTATCTTTTGTTTTCATTTTCAAAATCTATAGAGGAACAAATAAACACAAGTAATGTGTTTGTATTGCACACTATCCTTACATCTACATCTACATGTCTTTATTAAAAATATTGAGATAATTTTGTGATAGATAGTTGGATAAGAATAATCTGCTTGTTTTTTAAAAATATTCGAGGTATGAAAATGAAGTCGTTATACCTATAAAGACAGGGAATATTTGTTTAACTTAAAATGGTTGCTGGGGCTTATACATTATGTATGTATGTAGGGAATAATAAAAAATTGAGGAAGTTTCAAATTTACTGCTTGTTACAGATTTTATATTTTATGTAGGTAATTGGGTAAAAAATATACTTTGAAAAGTATGCATGCATTACCTTCTTATTTAATATGATTTCAATCTAACTTTTTTTCTTTCCAGTGATTTCTTTAATGATAACTAATCACTATTGTGAAATTCCTTTGTTTCCATGACGTCGCATTTGTGAGAAGAATAGGGTGCAAACTAAAACAAACCGTATTTTGAACATACATATACCTCCGCTCAAATATTGTCATAACTCAAAAAATATTAAAAATTTTTTTTTTAAAAATAACTTCAATGGCGTTTTTCTCAAAACTTTTTTTTTAAGTCCGTAGACAAAATTTCTCGAAAACCTTTGGACCGATTTCGCTAAAAATTTGATCTGAACGAAGGATGTTTTTTTTTTGAATTACTACTTATTTTTTTATTAAACAAAAGGAGCAATTTTTGGTAAAAATCAGAGTTTTTTGATTGCACCTTTACCAAAAATTCAAAAATGAATATTTTGTTTAGTCCTTCGTTCAAATCCAAGGTATACTTACATATGTACTAAAGAAATCGTTTTGGTTTTTTGATTTTAGATGAAGCAGTCGTGATTTATCCTGCCTACCGCATGTCGACTTTTTTTTTAGGTGACTCGGTTCTCCCCACTACCACGGGCTTATTTTTAATATTTTCTTATGAAAATTTAGCAGAATATTCTTGATATGATGCTTAATAATGTTACATATTTTAAAAATTTTAATAATGAAAGGACTGTGAAAAAACAAATCACAAAAATATGCTCTTTTTTTTGGCTCTCGGACCTTTTTCCCCCCTTAAGGGGATCAACTACAGCTCAAAAAAAATTTTTTTTTTGCTTAGAAATGTTCGAAATCTTATGTAAAATATTTTTTTTTTTTAAATAAGAGATAAAAAAAATAATTTATTCAAATTCAAATACATATTTGTTGGTCCAAAGACCTTAAATTCATATTGATTACTTCAAACAGTTAATCCATATTAAAATAACGTGCACGGATTTATAAATATTTCTGCTTTAATGCTTCGTTGCTTGTTTTCAAAATCCAGTTTGTTTAAGTTACAGTTTTTCGTTTAGTGTTCACGCTCTTTGTAAAATAGTAGTTGTTCCTTGAACTACATTTCCATATCTTGCATCATTTCTTGCTTAGGATCTTGAAGCCGAAAACGCATGTTGTTCTGAAATCCTTTTTTCTTGCAAATTGCTGAATTCGTTGAAAGCCAATCGAAGGAACTTTTTTGGTTTATCAGGTTCTATTACAACGTCATACTGCCAAGCCTCATTAGGCAAATTATTAATATTGAGATCCAAATAATTAGATTCAATAGTAATTTTCTTGCCCCGACTCCCTGCTTGAACAGGAATATTGGAGGTTTTAAATTCGTCAATTTTCATTTTCGCCATCGCTCTCGGAAGCACCGGTAGTTCCTTTCGCACTGTTAAGTCTCTCGGTTGCTGCTGTTTTTGTGGTGTACCACCCCGGCTTTGTTGATGTGGGTGTGGGTCACCTCGTTGGGTGCCTTGTGGTTGCTGTGAAGGACCACCTGGAGGTCCTCTTCGGCTTTGATGATGCTGGGGTCCACCCCAGGCGCCTTGTGGTTGTGGAGGACCACCTGGAGGTCCTCCTCGGCTTTGATGTTGCTGGGGTCCACCCCAGGCGCCTTGTTGTTGCGGAGGTCCTCTTCGGCTTTGATGGGGTCCACAGTGTAGTGATTGTAGTGTAGTGATTGGTTTACTTCAATAAATAAACAAAATGGGGAAAAAGAAGGGGAAGGGGCCTGGAGCTGGAGGTGATGAAAATAAAAAAAAAATCCTTCCCAAGGGCAAGCAGCAGGAACTTCGCAACCTCAACAGCAGGGAAAAAAGCAACAAAATAAGGATCCAGAACCCCCAGATTCTTGCTCCTTCTTTTGTTACTTTTTTCCTTGCTGTTGAGGTTGCGAAGTGCCTGCTGCTTGCTCTTGGGAAGGATTTTTTTTTTTATTTTCATCACCTCCAGCTCCAGGTCCCTTCCCCTTCTTTTTTCCCCATTTTGTTTATTTATTAAATTAAACCAATCACTATTCTGCTACTCAGATGTTTTCTGATTTGCAAAAACAATTTCACAAATTAATAGGTCTGCTGTCACGACGTCGAAGTATAGAATGGCCTACTCAAAATCAAGTCGCAAAAATGAACTGAACTGAGTGCGTGTGCCAACTGAGCTATTCAGGGCCTGTGCCAACTTAGCTATTCATCAGATATTTCTACTTTGATAAATACAGTAAATTTAAGTTTTCATTATAATGTTTCATAACAAATAAATACATACTTATTAAAATACTTAAACAAAATGTTGAAAATTATTTGTTTTTTTTTTATCCATATAGTGTCACAACTCAGAATTTTTAATTTTTTTTTCGTATTTTCAGGGTATTAAAAATTTTGTTTTTGTAGCTCCAAGCAAGCTTCTAACTTGCTGAAAACCGTTTTTTTATTTTTTAAACTAAGACCCAAAAAGTGAAACATAAAAGTAAAATAAATTTTAAACGCCTTTTTCTCGATAGATTTTTTGAGTTGTGACGTTATTTGAGCGGAGGTGCGATATTTCAAAATTAAATTACAAAATAACGCAACGGGAAAAGTGCTCATAACATCGCTCAAATGAAAGCCTAAATCCTTATCTAGAGTTCTGATATGGAATACAAAAATTTCATAGATCTTACTAAACGTATTAGAGAAATAATTTTTCATGAGCTTGCGCTACTTGTAATTTTCATTCTCTATCAACTGTATGAAGTAATAGTTTAACAGAGAAAACTTAAATTAATAGAGTACATATTTCGGAAAGTCTCAAAGACTTTAGTATTTTAATATAATAGGTAAAGGTTCAAACTTTAATCTGAGCCACATTACAAGCCCCTATAATAAATCTGTTATTTTATTATGAATTTTTAAAAATGTTTAAAATACGATATTTTGTACTCTTCAAACCTATTTTTCGTAAAAATATGACGTCATAAGGACATTTTCTTTTATGAATTTGTAATCTACGGGAAAAATCCTACAAAAACGATGTATCACTTCTTTAGGTACAAAATTATTGTAAACCAGTGATATTATTTTTTAGCTTTTTAGTTTGAGTTTAAACATCTAGGTAAAGTTTTGAATTCGGTTTTTATGTTTTTGTAAAAATTATTTTATTTTTCAATTTTTAGTGGTAACTTAACTTTAGCTTGTTTGTATTTAATTTAGTATGGGTATAGACCTTCTAAACGTGCTGCTTATATGAGACAGCGATGTGTGCGGGAATTTTATTAGACAAAGAAACAATTTGTAACGAAAAGACAACGATGGATTTTTCAAATTTTTATTAATAGGACTTCTATTCGCAGAAGCCGATGAATGTTTGGAGGGAAGGCGCCACTTTTGGATGCAACCATAACATTCAGGCTTGAGCATTTTTTATTTGAAATAAAATCTGACAAACTCATTCTCTTCAAACCATTTTCCTGCTCAAGAAATTATTATTTAATTAGATGTGTAAATATTTGCAAATATTTTTCTCTTACCGTCCGTTTCAAATTTAAACATAAACAACACGACTCTAGGTTCTTTGACACGACCCTTTTGCCGGGATGCAAACCATCAGTGTGAACTTTCAGTGGCCAAAACTTGAAAGCTCTCTCTAGCTGACGCACCGCGACGGAAGAAAGGTGAAAAATGTTCAACCAAAAACAACAAAACTTTTCCTTCCGGCAGTACTTCGCCGTACGTCACTTGTGGGTTGGTCTACCGCCCCTGAATTTGAGGCATTTTTAGGATTTATTTTGAAGGTGAAGATAATGGACAACCATATTTTATTTTGTAGATATATTATAGTACTTAAAAAAAGCATACAAAAAAAAATTTCGACATTTAAAACATGGCGCTGATAATGACCCTCTCAAAAAAATGAACCTGGGTGGCGGGGAAAATGTTGGCTCTTTCACTTATCCAAAAAATAAAAAATAAAAAGATTATTAATCTACATGAGTGTAGTAGCTATCGCCGGGACCAAAAGAAAAAAAAAATTTTTTTTTGACAAATTAGCGCGCTCTTGAAATTTGAAAACAGACCTGATGCAAAATTAGTTTCTTTATGTAAAAAATAAGAAGTTATTAACATACAAATTTTTGGTGGTCCCGGCCGATCCAATGGAGTACTGAATAACATATTAAAATTTGAGATGATTCGGATGAATAGTTTTTGTTTTTTATTTTCCCCACATTGCAGAAAAGAGTAGTTTCGAGATAAATAAATTTAAAATTATCCATTCATGAGGCGGGCCGAGCCAACCGTTCGCTACTTGCTAAGAAGGCTGTAGAATCTAAAATACCGTTAATATCGTTACAAAGATTTAACAATATATTCTCGAAAGAGTATACTTTAGAAATATTTTTTAAAAAAACGATTTTTTGAAAATCCTAGACCCCCCCCAAAGACGTTTTGGTACGAATTCGGTCATCTTTTAGTCATCTTTAATACGTCGGTGCATTACACCAAAAACCCAGCTCTACAAGCCGGTATTAAAAATTTGGTTTTTTAATAGCTGCATTAGTTAACGCAAAATTGTAAAAATTATTAAAAAATGCTATTTTAGTTCGGTTTTTTTTTTGGCTTTTGTATATTTATTCTAAACACTTCATTTTACACCAAAAACGCAGTCCTAGAAGCAAAAATTAAAAATGACCTTTTTTTGCCTATTCATTTTTATGATAATTGTTGGTGCAAACGAAAAGTTGTATAAAAATCATTAAAAAAAACTATTTTAGTTTGGTTTTTTTTGCTTTTGTCTATTTATTCTAGTTAAAACACGTCATTTCACCTGCATGTTATAAGTAATGCTATTTTACCATTACATAATTGTGTAGCACGATTTTGCAAAAAATAAATTCATTAAATTTCTATTCAATGCAATGCAATTCACATTTCCAGTTGCAAGAGACAATTTATAATATTTTTCAGCCAATTCAGCACTTTGGTTAGCTGTTGGATTTTAATTTGAGAGTGATAAGAGTGATAACGAAAATTGATACACTTCCATAGGGTGTCTCTTTATTTATTTACAAATTTACAATACCGGCATCTGATTATAAAATTTACCTAAAATTATTAAAACAAACAAAATTGTTGTACTTAAGTTTAGCAAAACATGCACATTCTTATTTACAAATTAATTTAACTGTAATCGTACAATTTTTCCAAATAATTTCTCAAGTTTTAAAACTTCTCTGAGAATATCAAGCCCTGGTGCCACTTTTACTTGGGCGCACAACATTTTCCTTTGGTTCAGCACAAATAACGACTTCCCCTTGAGAATGCGCCGTGGAAAGAGTTCTGCAAGTAGTTGCAGCAAACAAATTGAAAGAACTGTCAAAAGCTACTTCTAGAAGTAATCTTCCGGAACTTTGCACGTCAGTGGAAATTTCCCTGCAAGTACTTCCAGAAGTTACTTGCCCGTGGAGCAGCGCCTTTAGATAAATTGTGTAGATAAATTGGTAAATGTCTAGTTTAGTTCTTATTATTATTTTCCCCTTTACAAAATGCACACTAACTAAGTATTTCCCTTTTACAAAATGCACTCTACGTCTCTTTGTGCATTTTGTAAAAGGAAAATAATTAATTTGTGTGCAGTAAAAGCGAAATATTTAGTTAGTGTGCATTTTGTAAATGGGAAATAATTAGTAAGAGTGCATTTTGTAAAAGGGAAATATGTACTTAGTTATTGTGCATTTTCTAAAAGAGAAAATATAGTTCAACATAAAAAAAAACTATATGTATAGTTATGTTTGTAGGTCATCGGAGCTGTGAGAACTAAACTAGACCCAATTCACTATTTGTCGAATTAAATTGTCCCGATAATCAATTTGGCTTTGATTTAAAATAGCTCATGGCCAAGTTGGCCATGGCTGTCTGGATAACAAAAAGTTTTGAGCAAATTGATATCTTCTTATATTTTTAATTAAGTGAAATTTGCAAGTTAGTAGTGATATAAAATTTATATTTATTATAATATAATTTTATCTTTTTATTTAACAATTAAAAATCTTGCAAGTTATAAGTAAAATAAGTTTTCTTACATAAATAAATTTTTAAATGTTGGTCTTAAAGTTTAAAAGAAATAAAAAAAATGTTTAGTAATATAAACTTGGGCAATAATTACTTAAAAATGTAAAGTTTAAAAGAAATAAAAAAAAATGTTTAGTAAAATAAACTTGGGCAATGATTACTTAAAAATGTGCAACGTGGAATATTTGCTTAAAGACTGACTCTGCACGGAAGTGAAAGGTGCGTCGTCTCTGAACTTGGATAGAACCAGCTCATCATAATCTGTCCAGCAGCTGGGGGGAGGAAATCCGCCCCATAGAGTTATCGGGATCTGGGCGTTCATCTGACAGCTCCAGTTTGGCGGTAAACGTTTTTGAGGAAAAATCGGTAAAATGAAGATTCTCCTGCTGGAATTATTTCTGCTGAGTGCGGTGGTTAGCACTTTTGCAAACTCAGAGCCACGAGTTAAAATTGGGATTAAGAAGCGTGTGGAGAATTGCCCGACGAAGACGAAAAAAGGTGATTTTGTTCACGTACATTACAAGGTAAAGTTATTATATAATTTCTTCTTATTTTACCTTAAAACGAGTTGATTTCAGGGCAGTCTGCTAGACGGACCGGAGTTTGATCGCTCGAACCCTTCGAATCCTTTCACCTTCACTGTGGGAGCCAACCAGGTGATCAAGGGCTGGGACCAGGGCCTCCTCGGCATGTGCGAAGGCGAGAAGCGGCGCCTCGTTATTCCCCCGGAGCTTGGGTACGGAAAATCTGGAGCAGGCTCAAAAATCCCCCCGGATTCAACGCTAGTTTTCGATGTAGAACTTGTGAAAATTGAACGGAGGGCAGAGTTATAAAAATTATTAAAAGAATTGTTCCTTAGAATAATGTGTTTTGACCGGGTTTCCACGGCAGCTAAAAATCTCAAGGCTTGGGATCGTGCAGGAAAATGAGTTCGAATTTTAATAAAAAACGGAACTATTTTTAAATAAACCTTACAGCGAGTGCTAATATTTCTTGATATTTTTACGTATCAACGCCAGTCTTTGTTTGTGAGCTTCAGTGACGGTTGCACGCTTGTAAGGTCGGAGTTCGTCAGTCCCGAAGCCAGGAATCCACATGTTCCACTTTCTCTCCAGATGCAGTTGGACGTCCTTCACCTCAATTTTGGACACTTTACGGTGTTTTGCAAACGCGCATGCAGCCTTAACTGTGTCCTCAACAAAATCATCGGCGATTTGGAGGAGGAGCTCCTCGACCTCTTCGTCCAACTGCTCTGTGGGGTCAACTTCGCGCACTAGCTCCTGGAGTCGTGGCTTTGTAAGTACCTGAAAGAAATATATCGGTTTAGTATTTTAAAATTGAGACACCGACCTGATGAGGCTCACTGGCTGATTATCAGAACTGTTCGTCTTACTAGCGATATTGCTCTGTTGGTTAGCTGAAGAACTCATCGGACTGTTTTGGGAGGGCGATGCCATGGAGTTCTGGCTACTGTCCACGAAATTTTGGTCTCCGTTGCTGTTGAAAGTCGTTTGCGGGTCGCTTGAGGTGGACATTGAGTATATTTTTATAGTTGTGGGGGTTTTTAGAGAGATATTTAGAAAATTTTCAATGGGGAAATAATAAAGATAATTTCAAGTCCTAAAAGGGCAAAGAACAGAAAGAGAAAATATAGAAATTAACTACAAAAAAAGACCTTTCAAAATTTTCTTAAGTGCAAAATGTAAGTAAGCAGAGTTTAAGTGTGGAAACGGCTATTCGAGAAGATGGAATGGAGATTTTTTATGTTTATGCGGTTATGCAGTGGGCGGGAAGCTCTTTTAAGCATTTACCAGTCGATAATACCTATTTTATTGCAGAGAACCAGCCAAATCCAGTTACTCCTGTTTACGGCAAAACTTCCGCCTTCTGTCGAAGGATTTTGACGTCTCGTCGATGTGTTTTCAATGAAGTTGCCGCCAATTCTTTTGGAGACTTGCACTTTCTAAAATTTTCCATTATAATAAATTTTTAATTCGGCAAATTTTTTTTTCGAATATCTTTATATTTATTCAAAATAAGTCAAACAAACAACTTAAATTTGAAGTTAAGAAGCAATTATCAAAATATAAAATCTCTACACGCTGACATACGTCGCATCCAAAATGACAGTACTTCACCGCATGGCAATGCCTTTCGTGACGTTTCTCTTGTTTGATTTTAACAGGAAACGGGCTTTTAAACAAATCCCCGTTAACCATGGGTGATTTAAACGAAATAACCCGCATAACTCAGCAGGAAATCAACGAAAAATTGCGAAAAGACAAAGAGGAGACAATTAGAAAGATCCACAAGATGAAATTTCTGCTTGAAACCATAAAATCGGCAGACGCAAGGGAGATGAACGTCGAAGATCCAGACAGCCTCAACAAGAAATTGAAAATCCTGTCCGTCCAGGACGGCCTTAAGCTGCGGGACTCAAAGTGTTTATTAAGTAAGTACTCCTGAACGCAAATTCCCTTAGTAATATATTGGAATTATATTCTACGCATATATTCCATTGAGAATTTCAATTATTGAACACCTAGCAAAATTATTTAGAATTTCTGTTCATGTGAAGTGAAAACGTTTCGACTTTTTCTTATATGTATTCAAAAACTGTGATACAGCAATGAAAATACTTCCGTATTTTTTAAGACCGAATTGTAAAATACTCAATTTCTGGTGCGTTAAAAACAGGGTATTCAAGATAGAACAGGCTTTGGACATGCTCTGCTGCTTTTAACATTTACCAAAATATTTTGTAAAATTCGCTTTCTCCTGAAATTTTCTAGCCATAAAATAAATTAAATTAAATAAATCACTAAACAAATTGCTTTTAGATCTCACAGATTATAGGAAGATTGAGTTGTCCTACATCGAACGAAAAGCTCTGCGAGAATATGTCGTCAACAAAATTGAAGAAAAATGCAAACCCATCATAGAAATAGCCCAAAAAGCGAAACAAGATCACCCAGATGTGTACAAGCCCGATGTACTGCACCAAAATATTGTAGATTTAAAAAAAACACTTGGGAATATACAGGAAAAAATAGTTGAAGTAAAAAATCAAAAATGCTCATTGCTGAAAGAGTGCATGGAACTACAGGCGTTAGCTAACAATCCGATAGAAGTACTACTGGCAGAATCCAAGCTGAATCAGGCTAAGGCTGAAGTCCTGGAAGCGGTTATGGTCAATGAATTTATTGAACGGACTGAGAACACCGAAAGGGCTATTCAGGAAGTCTCTGAAATCATTGAATCGCGTCTAGATAATGCATAAAAATGATAAGTTTTAAAGGTAATTTAAGAGATCATGAAATAAATATTTTTATAGGCAACTTAAGTAATTGTATATACCTTGTTCGTTTCAAATAAGTTACTAAAAGATTATTAAAATTTTCAATATAACTTTATCACTCAATATTCATTCTGAATCTGAACCCGGTCAAAATGGGGCTAATTATAAACAACAGGTCGTACCGACAAGACAAAAATCAAACTGTAATTGAATATATAATAAAAAATTATAAAAATATCAGAAAAATGTGTGAACCAAATGACAGGCTTCTTCAGTTGGCTGCACAATTCAGAAACTCTTAATTTTGAACTAATTTAATTAATTGTTATACTTGATTTTCACATCTTTGAGCATTTTTATCTACAATTCAGCTATAAAGAATGAGGCTATACGACACCATTTCTTTTAAATCTCGTTGATTATGCTGGAAGTGAACTAACCTTTCAAGAGATGAATAAGTTTAATAAGCTCTAAAGGTTGTTGAATTGTCTATAAAGGTGGAAAATAACTGTACTGAAGCGCTTAGAATGCGTCTGGCTAAAAGCACATTTATGCTTCGTTCGTAAAGCTTCTTGAGAACATACCCAAAAGACAGAGCAAAAGAGCCCCCCAAAAATAAGTAAGCGACAGTCACGGGGCGACTTGACATCGGTCCGCGGTGTCAATCTTTTTTTTTGCATTGTTATAGTAATAGTTTATGAGCGAATTCGGCAACACAGAACTGCAAAAGGCACAGATGCTAAGCGTATAATTGTACTTTTGTTTCCATAGTCTCAGTCGGAAGGCTTCAAGAATGTGATATAATTATAAGAAAAATAATTGTAATCAAGCTATACGCATAAAAAAAGTAATTTCGCTTACGTATGTCCTTCGGCAATGTTTTTCCGTAATTGTGCACTCTGCGCTAAAATTATTTCTCTTTCGATCTATAAAAGGAAAAATTGCAATGATTACTTAGATTGTCATTAGCAAATAACAAGAATGCTTAAATCTTTTCATTAAGTTTGAGGCGCCTACACAGGGCCTGCTGATTGTGCTCGAGTCCGAGGGAGTATTGCTCTGTCAACAAGTCGACACGAAGTTAATTATCGTTCGATTGCATGTGCCGCATTTTGTGATATATTTTTATTTAGGATCTGATAGATCCTTAAAATATCGTCAATCAGTATTGCAATCTCCTATCAGGAATATGTGCAAAGGTGCAAATCTTTCATCTCGGATTTCGAGTGCGATATCAAATCAATTCTACAGGTGAGTACTGCGTGATATTAAAATATATTCTTTGGCAATTAAATAATATGAATTAATAAAACTGTGACATACGCGCAATTTGATGAGCTGACTTTCAAAAATATATGTCGGGTTGTCGTTTCCATAAAAACAAAATCATGCGTTGCGCTAGGCCAAGGTCGTTATTTTGGAGTTGATCTCGCGTGCGAAGTATTAACAAGAATTTCCTACTTTATCGGCTTTTTTATGTTATGAAACCGGTATAAACGTATTTTGCAAATGTACATATGTATGTATGTAGTTCACTAACAATAACTATCACTATCAAAAACTTTATAACACAAAACAATTTTAATTCGAAATGTAAAGCAATCAATCAGGCAATTACCGAAGAGAAATAGAGTTGAATTTTGATTCGTTATATTGATTTCACATTTTCCTTTTATTAAAGAATAATTGTGCTAAAATATTCTTAACTAATTGTCAGTATACTTATGTTTGTATTCTTAACAAATTATAATTTACTTTCTCCAGAAGAATTATTCTGACCCCAGACTCATAATGTGCGTTAGTAGCCACAGTTATATGTAAAATAGTAAATCACGATTGATTTGGTCGCATATGAAACGATTCAACAATAAACTTGGTTATTGACCTGTAAATTCCCATAGAAAATTGCCTCTCTCTTCTAAATAAGCTGTAATTGGAGGTCGAGGACAAAAAAAGTGAAATTGAACATTTGTGACCAAAGTACGAATGGACATTAAAAGATAAACAAATGGTAATTGAATCCATAGTCCGTGCTCGTGGTACGGTCAATCGATTTTAATTATACATTTTCTCCACTCTATCATTATCTTTATTGAGGTTAATAAATCTGTAAGACTTCCATAAAAATGTCTATAACTGGAATTTTAAGACCTTATTATAAAAGCTGGCCCGGCAGACTTTGTACTGCCTCATCGATAAATAAAAGACCTAAACTTTTGTATAAAATAAACTTAAAACAAACAAAAGGAATCCATAATTATTATTATTTTCGATTAATTGCACATGATGTTGCTTACTTACAAAACAGAGTTTTCCTGAAATACTGGCTATTTATAAGGTTTCAATTTGATATTGACAGACACACACAGTTATGATACAGTCTGTTAATCACTTTAAAGCTTTCTGATAAACTATATTTTTTGTTTTGTTTTGTGGTGCGTACATATACAAAGATGACGGTTTTCCGACGCGCGAACACGCGATGTATAATTGTCCATGCGCGAAACAGGGAAACTCCAAGTTGATTCCGCAAACTTCCAACGACTGGCCTTGCGATTTATTTATGGTCATCGCAAAGGCCAGACGTACTGGAAATTGTAAACGTTTAAAATCGAATGGTAAATCCGTTGGAATCATCGGTATACGCGGGATCAAGACATCCTCTCCTTTGAATTTTCCTTTTATGATTGTTGCCTCAATGACGTTATTCATCATCTTTTTCACAGTGAGGTCGTCTTCTCCTCGGCATAGTAAATTGTAATTAATCAAAGTGAGAAAAGTTCTCGCGCACTTAGCAGTAAAGTATCACTATCACAAAAGATCAAAAAAAAAAGAGCACATAACTTGAAATATCACTATCACAAAGGATCACCGAAGTAAAGAAAGTTCTCGCGCACGTAGCGGTAATCGTCACTCACAAAGATAGAAGGATGCACTCTTTGTCTGAGGTATCGATCGACATAGAGGTTTCGTTCAGAAATTTAATTTGTGACACCACAAATAATTCAAGACCAAAATTAGCCAAATCGGTCCAGCCGTTCTCGAGTTTTAGCGAGACTAACGAACAGCAAACGTTGACTTAAATTTTTTGCATTCAAAGTGTTATAATCTAATCGAAGTATGTTTTGTGCTGTTTTTCGATTTCTTACGTTTTTAGCTTTTCCTTTAGGTTTTTCCTAATTTTCTTACCTTTTACACCACCCCTGAATTGAGACGAACAAAACAAAAAAAAGAATCATTCAAATCGGTCCAGCCGTTCTCGAGTTTTAGCAAGACTAACGGACAGCAATTGATTTTTATATATATAGATAATAAATAACCAAGATTTCTTCTTAGGCATATCATAAAACAATATTTTGGCTGATCTAATCTTGAATAGGTCATAGTAACTTGATTTCAACTTACTCGTTTTATTGTTAAATCAATTTTTAATAAACTTGAATTCTCCATCCTGGGTAAATAAAATTAAAAAATAATTATATGCAGAGACGATCACGTGACGCAAATAATAATAATGCAAATTAGATATTTATCAGTAATCGTGTTCTCTTTAGAAAAGTAATTTTGTCTAGGACTAGCGTTTAAATGTGAGTCATAAAAGTAAATTAATTCAAATTAAAAACAGTGCTTCGTCTGATATCGGACAAATTGCGGCGATTGACAGAGAGCCAGTATTTACAGTGTAAATTGGAAATGCGGGGCAATAAATTAATGTACAACATAAAAAAGATTTCTTAACACTAAAATTATATTAATTAAACAATAGAATTATGAATCAATTAAAATGCTTTTATAAAAACAATTCTTAACCACCATAGTTGATAAAGTGACTCACTACCGAATCGCTAAAATATTATCTTTATTCAATCGCTCTTATCGCAGGAATTACCGGCCACGTTTATGAAATTTAATAAACAACAGAGGCTGATTTAATGAAAAGAAAACATTAAATATTGCATAATTGCATTTCTTCTTAAATTGTTAAAAAGGTAATAAAAATAAATTTTCATTGTCTTACAATTTACTGATTGCCTTAATTAAAATGAATAGGTTATAGCTTTAGAAAAATAAATTGCTCTTATGCTTTACGATAATTTTGGCAAAATAAACTTTATATGTATTGTTTTTCAGATTAGGAGTGTTAATAGCACAAAATCCATGGAAAATAGTAGCAACTTCGCTCTTATTTTTGGCAGTATGCAGCATAGGTTTTATAAAATTTGAAATAGAGACAAATCCTCTAGAACTCTGGGTCCCAAAAGGTAAGTGCCTTAGACTACATTTTTTACAATGCGAATAATAAATTAATTTTTAAAATAGATTCTCAATTTTTGCACACAACAAAATGGGTCGTTGAACACATTGAATACGGTTTCCGTCCACAGAGCGTTCTTACGGTGGCCCCTAATGTCTTGGAGCCAAAAGTACTTCAAAAGGTTTGTAAATTCACTCGGCAACTCCCCAAAAAATTGGTAAAATATTCTTTTAGTTAGCTCATGCTCGCTTAAAAGTGATTGATGCAAGTGGACAACTGAAAAATGGCACCGTCATCAAGTGGCAGGACGTCTGTTTAAAGTAAAATTTCCGAATTCAATTTTCTACAACGTTTACTTACATCATTGAGCCTTTTAGAATACCTTTTATTACAGGAAATGAGGCCTACAGCAGAAGGAGACGAAG
Source organism: Machimus atricapillus (assembly GCA_933228815.1). Lineage (NCBI taxonomy): Eukaryota > Metazoa > Arthropoda > Insecta > Diptera > Asilidae > Machimus > Machimus atricapillus. Next base: position 16,007,777 of record OW121785.1, read on the forward strand.
TACGGATGATGATCGTTTCGAAGGTCTCTTTGAAGAAGCAGACAATTTAAAAAAGCCAACTCGAGAGTTCAATCCAAGTATCGACTTAAGTCCGGCTGTTTATTGTAAGCTCATAAACAACCTGCCTTGGGGTTGCTATGAGAAAAGTATTTTAGAGCTCTGGAACTATGATCTGGATAAAATAGATAAATTAACACTCCCCGAGGTTATAAGGACTCTGAATAATATCACAGTCAGTCCAGTAACTGGTCATGAGACAAAGTTTGACGAACTTCTTGGTGAAATTGAAAGGGATCAAAATGGAGAAATAATTTCTGCTCGAGCACTACAAAATCAGTGGTTTCTCTTTTTAAATTTTACAGCAGTTAAAGATGAGAAAGTAGGAAATTTGGCTGGCACAGAAACTTGGGCAAGTTTTTCTTTAGGTAATAAAAACTCACAACGATTTTTGTAATATACTTTAAGATTACACCAGAAACTTCTGCGTGGGAGAATGCCTACTTAAAAGAAATGCAAGCTCTGGATTTTTCTGAGTCACCCAACGGCACAAAAATATATTACGCAGCTGCTAAAAGGTAGGTGTAATTAATGTTCATAAAATGTTACGATAATGATCTTATCGTAAATTTTAACGATTTATCATCATATTATCGAATTCTTTACTGGGTAAAAACGGCTCAATAGGGAGTACAAGCGGTGTTTAAATATCACCCAGACACGAACTTGGGGACCTTCAATCACTTAAGGACGTTCCCAAAAAAATCAATTTTCTTACGATTCTTTTGAAACTTTAAATACAAGTGTCCTTTTATACGTAGAAATTTTTTTCAATCGTTCTTGCGGTAGTAAATTTCTAAATATTAACTATTAAAATTTGCATATTTAACATGGCAACCCTATCCCGATCGATGTTAAAGCGAATGTTTTATTAAATAACAATATTAATTTTCTTACAATTGTTTTAAAAAACTGATAACTATTAATTAAAGATATAACGAATATCTTCCTGTAAAAATCACTATGACAAGCGGTATTGGTTTTGTTATAAAAAATATTAAAAATGGGCTAATTTTCGATGATTTTCACTTCTCGTGAAGTGAGAGATGGCGACTTGGCAATTCTTGTAAGCAATAATCGCAAGTTTTATACACGTTAAATAACTTACTCTGTATTTTTAATGTTTTAATCAATTTTTGCAATATCACAACGTCATAAGCAGCATCGTGAAATGATTGCTGATCGTTATCACAAATTTGTAAAAAATCTTTACGACTGCTCTTTGGGAACGTCCTTAAGCTCTAAAAATAATTTAGCTCAACTGTTCGATTTTCAAATTAGGAGCTGGAGTTCAGTATTGAAAAAAATATATAATTTTCATATAAATTCTTTCCAGTTTTGGCGACATCAGCTACGAATCAATGTTTAAAGAAACAAATAAATTAGGCATAGGAATCGTCATGATGTTTGTCTTCGTTCAAATTGTCCTCTCCAAGTTCAGCTGGACCGAAATGAGGGTAAAAAGGATAACGTTTGAGTTCGTTACAATTAATTTTAAAAAATTCTAGATTACCTTAGGCAGTTTAGGTCTGCTTACAATTTTATTTTCCTTCGCCTGCACATGCGGAATTTGTTCAGCTATTGGAATACCCTATGGCCCCGTTCACACGAGCCTTCCCTTCTTATTAATGGGACTCGGAGTTGACGATTTATTCATTATGATGGCCTGCTGGAAGAAGGTCAAAGATGAAGAATTTCCCCTCGAAGAGCGAATGGGGCTCATGTTGAAGCACGCAGGAGCATCAATAACAGTCACATCGCTCACTGATATCATTGCTTTTCTTGTGGGCTCTCTAACTGTAAGTAATAATGACTAATATAATTTTTAATATATTGTATTTAATTAGCTTTTACCTCAAGGTTATCCCCTCGCTGCAATCATTTTGCCTTTATGCTGCAATTGGAGTTTTTGCGACATATTTCTATGCGGTAACATTTTTCGTAGCGATTTTTACACTCGATGAGTACAGAATTCGAGCAAATCGCAACGCATTCGTTCCCTGCATAGTGCACAAGGAGGCGGTTAAACCGTGCTGTGATTTGAACTTAATGCACAAATGTTTAAATTTTGTTTACTCTAAGTTCGTATTAACAAAACCTGGGAAGGTATGATTCAGTCATTTTTCAGTTAGTTTAATAGATGGAGGTGATTTAATTTATTATATCGTGTTACAGGTGATTGTACTGCTTGCGGTTGTAGGATTAACTTCTCTAAGCACCTTAAATCTTCTCGAATTAAAGCAGAAATTTGATCCTACGTGGTTTATACCTGAACGCACATATTTGCACAAATATATTATGAATATGAGGAGATATTTTCCGGAAGCAGGTAAATATAAAGATTTTTAGTTGTAAGGAAAATTTGGTTCAATTACAAGTCTAAGAATATTTTTCAATATGTGTAAAGTTGATTTTATTATGTTAATTATTTGTTAAGGTTACCAGGGATCTATCTTCATGGGAAGACTGAATTACACGGAAAGTTTCTCTAATATAGCACAATTAATTGATGAATTTGAACAAAATGATCTCTACTTCTACGACGTCGATAGCTGGGTGAAACCCTTTGAAAAATTTGTGAAAAAGTATTATTACAAAGGTGCAATTCAAATCTTTTTTTATTTACGAAAAATATATCAAAGGCTATTTTTCCAGATTTGCGGAATCACATCCTTACGGATAATGAATGGAGATTCTACTTATCAAAATTCCTTTGGAGTCCGATCGGGGGAAAATATCAAGCTGTTTTTCGTTTCGATAAGCCTTTAAAATGTGGAGAACCTTCTGGGAACGTGACTGTAAGAATTGCGTATTTTAAAATAGATTTTGTAATATTTTATTTAGTAGGTATGTATTTACTAAAAGAAAAAATTTATATTTGTTATAGGTATCTATAATAACTTTTCGCTTCAAGAAATTCAACAGTAGAGATGTTTACGTGCCTGCGATGCACGAACTGAGTCACATGATTAAACGGAACAACATAACCACCGGCGATGGATTTGTTCAACCGTGGGCTATTGCTTTTGCAAATTGGATTACTGACGAAGTAAGAAACTTTTCTTATTAACTTTATAAATTATCTGATGTAAGTGTAATTTTAACAATCGCAATTCTGATAGAATACACGACCGATCGATCTCACATCTTTAATCAATATTATAAATCCGAAAATGTGTCTATCTGCCGTTAATTTGTTACTTTTTTACGCTGAAACTACACAACCAATTTCGCTGCAATTTGAAGCTAAATTAAAACGCGGAAAATAACATAGGATACTTTTTCTGCAGGCTGCTGACTAACTGAATAATCTTAAATCAATAAAACTTAAAGTGGTAGCGTGTACGTAGAAAAACCATATCTTTGTGGCGGTGTCCAACTAATTACAATGTGATAGAATGCAAGGAAATTAAAACTACTATTCTCTCAGCGAAATTGTCAGTATGAAATACTATATTAAATAAAAATTACATATATTCACGCAAAGTCGAGGGCAATCTGTATAAATCCTATTCAGTGTAAACCCTTTTAACAAAACAAACTTAAACCAGAATTCTTCAACCGATTTTAATTAAATCGTGTACTTATGCATTTCTAAGGAAGTACTGGGTAAAGGATAGAATAGAATAGAGAAAAACTTAATTTGACTTGAATTGAGTTGGTTTAGGCATAATTTAACAGTGGATAATATTAAACTTTTGTTTTAAAAAATTTTTCACATATGCATACGTATATTTTCAGATAATCGATAGAGAGGTATTTCGAAATGTAATCCTAGCTATGGTATGTGTTATGTTGTGCACAATTGTAGTCATTGTGGACGTCCAGGTCTGCTTCTGGATATTCATTTGTGTCTCTCTCACTCTGGTAATTATTCCAAAATTATCAACTGAAAGATATTTGAAATAAAACAATTCCATATCAAATAGGTAAATGTTGGCGGTTTCATGCACCTTTGGGGCCTGACAATCGATCTGGTGTCTTGCATTGGCCTGCAGCTGGCCATCGGGCTCTGCGTGGACTACGCGGCTCACATAGGCCACAACTTCCTCCTTATAGCCGACGGTGACAGGAACAAAAGGATGCTAGACGCGGTTCTTCACATAGGGGCTGCGGTTCTCTACGGCGGATCCTCCACCCTCTTGGCCTTGTTGCTCCTCTCGAGAGCTGAGGCGTACACGTTCCAATCTTTCTTTAAGGTAAATAGTTTTTCCTTGTCTATAGTTCTTAATCTTACTGCAAATAAGTTAATTTTTGAATCTCTGTTAATACTAGATCTACTAATTTCTACAAGTTAAATAATTCATTTACCATCGTTAAAAATTATTTCTGTAATTTCAGATTTTCTTTTTGGTGATAGTTTTTGGAATATTCCATGGCGTTGTCTTCTTGCCTGTTGTGCTGAGTACAATTGGACCGAAGCCTTATAAAATAGTCGACAAAAATAAATATAAGCAGAGCCCTGACGATGAAGAAGAAATGAAGCCGATGCACAATGGGCAAGAAAAATCCAAATAAGTTACAAAATTGTTATTGAATTGGGATTATTTTTAATAAAAGCGCTTTTTCATGTTAAAAAGCATTTATTTGCTTCCCTCCTTTTAAATTATTGCATTTTTCTTTCTACCGAAAAATGTATGATTGCCCTTAATTTGCACTGGGCTACACACTGCATTAAAATTAACGATAAGTCAAATTAGCGTGAATAAAAAACAAAGAAATTATGTGAATTTGCTCCCTTCCGAGGAAGGATTGATTTGCTTTGTTAACAAAAAATAGACTTTGAGTTCAGATTGAAAAAATTCTGAAGACCATTCAGTATTGCAATTTTACAACAATACATATACTCGAATCACATTTTAGGCAATATTCGATTTATAGTAAGTAAATGGAAAGGTGGACCAATCAATTTTTCGTAATTAATGATGTGTAATGTAATTGACACATATGTGGTATCGATATTGTAATTTCAATATCATAATATTGACAATATCATTATATCTTGGCAACTGGGACACATATAAACCTAGTATTCGAAGTAATTTTTCTTTTGACATGGAGTGTATGTAAGTTAACTGATCTTAAAAATATTTATGGTACATTATATGCATATATTTATATTGCTGGTATAATCTTTGAAATGTTTTGGTTTGATTTCTGTATTTATGCCACTAAATTCAAAATAATCTTAGGAAGAACAAGTGACCAAAATATTGTTTGCATATTTGTTACTTTTGATTCCCAAATTACCGCCCCTACAAAGTCTTATCAAAATCTGTTAGGAGACCTCAAACTTTGGCGGATTTTATAAAGGTAGGTCTTTGAATTTGAAATTTTAATTTTGGTAGAAATAGGGATTTTAGCCCGGACAAGTAAAAATTAACATCATTAAAACATATTTTTAATCTTGTACATATTTTAACATATGTACCAAAATAAATGTTATTAAAAGCGAGTTCAAGAAATTAACTTTAATTCATTCTATGTAGGTCGAGCACGTGGAAGAAACCTTAAACTCTCAAAAAAAATGGGCTAGAACCCTAAATTTTAGTTTTCAGTCACGCAATGTAGAATTCCTCTGCTTTTCTCAGGAAAAAAGTTTTATAAGAGTTTTTTGTCCCAAATAATAAACTTAGAAAACTAAAACTTGCTCCTATTCTGTTGCCGGAATTGGCGAACACAGTTGCATTGACTGTCATTTTAAAAAAAAAAACATTAAAATTTTCTGTCGAGATACATTAGGTTGAAATTTTTTTTTTAGAAAATTCTTATTTGTGAAATTTATGCCGTGTATAGTTTATAATCATGGATTCAAGTGGTGTACCAAAAAAAATTAATAGGCACGTGTTTAAAGCCTTAATAAGCGTTCTTCAAAAAGGATTAAGATTTAGTGAACTGCTAGAATATGTTCAGATTTGCAATAGAAAATTGAAACCTGTCGACAATATGAGGGAAGCAGTTGCAAAATCTTTAAGGAATTTTCAAAAAATTGGCTTAGTTGAAAAGGACAATAAAAATCGCTTTAGAATCAGAAGATTGGTTTTGCCCAAGAAGGTTCGATCGGGCAGAGTCACCAAGCGCGTAGAGGTAATTCTTTCAGTCCTACTTTACATTTGGAGAACGGTTTTCGTTCATTTATGATTTAATAAACTATTTTGATGCATTTGGACTTGCCATCCTTATAATAACTAAATTTTTTAAATTTTCAACTAAACTAAACTAATGTCAGAGTAATTCCAAGATTTTCAATACGTCTTTTCAAAATTTTTAAGGAATAAAATGAGTGAAAGTAATTCATATTTGTAAAGCATTCAGTATCAACAAAGTGTTTACCAGTTAAGAGTTTTGAATTTTTTTTTTTAATGGATAAGATTGGGCTGTCAGTGATCCGAGCATAAAATAAAAAAATCTGAAAGTTTCTTTCCGCATAATTAGAGTTTTTTGTCATTTGTCTCTATACTGGAATGAATTTTTTTTATATTAAGTAATTCATTGAATGACTAGGCAGACCTCGATTAATCATATAATAATTCAATTATTTTGTACCGATTTAACAGTGATATAACTAGAGCGATTTAAAACGATTAATCGATGATTAAAATTTGCTTGCCATTTCTTAAATCGAAACCAGTTTAATGGATGAATTGTGAGTAAAATTCATTATAATCGGATGGACATGAAACTTTTAGTTATTCTCACTTAGCAAAAATTGTTTGATTTTATTGAAATCGTCTAGAAATGATAAAATCGAAATAAATTAAACTATTAATATTTTTAAAAAGGCAAGAGTCTAGGGTATGTGAATGGAAGTATTAAAGCAATTTTTTATGTAATTTGAAATTTAATATCTTTCCATAGAATTTTGACGGCTATCAAAAGTACAAGGCCGCCAATTATCGCCCTCATACTATATTCTATATATATGGATAAATTATGGGACTTGAATGTGTTTATATGAAAATCATTTTCAGGTGATCATTTTGAAAAATCTCAGTAATGATAGTTACCTAACAATTCAGTAGGAATAAGACCATAGAAAATCGGTTCTCGCAAAATACATACATCGTAGTGATTTATGTTTTGAGAGAGCGCTATCAAACTGGTATTGAATAATATTTACATATGCATACATACATACCTACTTTATATTCATATAAATGATTATGAAATTTTTTAGAATGTTCTATTGTGTTCGCAGACACAATTTCCCTTAACACATATCATAGCATATATGTATGTTGGAACATTTGAATAAATAATACTCTTCCATAATTTCTAATAACTTTCCTTTTTATTGTAACTAGGGTGCAAAACGAACGTTTATAACTGATCCTCATACCTGGAAGCGAAGCAATGACTCAAGTGATAACGAAAGTATTCAAAGTTTTCCCAAACGATTTACAGCCGCATTAAATTCCCGTTGTAAGTAAACAAACATTTTCTTCAGCCGCATGAAATACATGTAACATAAAATTTTAAAGCTGTCTTTGGGACCACCTCGACCCCAGTGCAAAATTTTGACGACATTGCAATGAGAGAGGAGGTATGTACATTTTTCTTAGTCTTCAAAAAATAGTTTAAATTTGCTTTTTAAAGTAAAGTAGTAGATATCTGATAATTACACTTGGCAAGTTACGTTTTTATGAAGTATACGAGTCATTTTAATTTTAAAAATTGGAACTTGTTTGAAATGAAAATATACTTATTATTTTAAAAGCGCCCTTGTTGAATTGAAAATTTGAACCTACCTGCGTTGGAAATAGACCTTTAGAATTATTGTTAATAATTACGTTAAATTCCCATCTAAGGAAGTGTGATGTTTAGGACGATAAATAACCTATAATCTGAAAAATATTTTTCAAAAAATGAAACTTGTACAATAAAACTATTTTCTTGGTGAAATTTAAAAAAGCACTATTAGATTAAGGATAAGAAATTTCTCCTAGAAAGTAAGGATTCTACTTCAAGCAGATCATCCCAAATTAAAATCGTCTTGCAGCAAGATGCGGTATTATCCCCTCTACTTTTAAATATTTATACAAGTGGTCTTGTAGGCTCCGTTCAGCATGTTATAGCGTGCGCAGATGATTTCGTAGTGTACATAACAGTTGCAAAAATGGCAACTATCCAAAAGCTTTTACAGCGTGACCTTGAGAATATTGAAAATTATACAAATTGTACAAATAAACCAAGAAGAATTTGAAAAATTTAAGGATAAAAAGCCAAACAGGACAAACATTAGAGAAAAGACCGTGATCAGATATTTAGGAATTTAGCTAGACAAGTGTCACCAGGTAAACAAATTAATTGAAAAAGGAAATAAGGCTTTCCAAATGACCAGGAGATTGTTTTGTGGAAAAAATCTTGACTCTAGGGTCAAGATAATTTGCTACCAGTCCCTTGTGAGGCCCATGGATGTCCGATTTGCTTTAACATAGCGTCACTTTATATGGAAAGCATCCGCGTGTTAGAAAAGCAATTCTTCGGGCATGTTTGTCAAAATACAGAACCGCGGATTCCGAATATGAAAATTATTTTTCCAACAAGGGACTTTATCAGCTGGCAGGTCTGAATAGGATAAACATCTTCATTAAAAATTGGTAAGAGGACACGTTTTAAGAGATATGGATAATGAAAATTTAGGAGCTTATTACCCAAATCAGTTGTACCACGACCGATCTAAAATAAATGGATTCATCCCTCCAGAGGCTTTTATACAGCTGGATCGCGAGGGTATGATACAAGATACGCAGGGTACTTCAATTCTCGACCACATCTACCACAACGTAGGCACGGTTAAAGAAGAAATGATCCGGGTCAGCACTGGGGTCCCTCAGAGGGACAAAAATGAAGCCCTTAAGACCCCATCATGTTCTGGTGGCTGAGGCAAAATTGAGTCTTCGCTTGATCGCCACGAACATACCACACAGAGATCCTAAAAAAGCCCTCCATGGAGCTAAGGCACCATACTAGGTTAATTATAGGGTAGTTTTCGGTAGGGACTGCCGGGGGTCAGTATTAGAAGAGCGCTATTCCGCGCGATTTTGCCCAAACAGTTGTTTGGGCCCAAATAAGCATAACATGACCGGCTAAATCTCGTAAACTATTAGACTCAAGTACGTCGCATTAGTTTTAAAACTAATTTCAGCAATAAAGTGTTTGAAAATTGCGGACTTAAGATGGTGGCCAACAATTGTAAATTTCAATGGATTGCCATAAATATTAGTATTTGGGTTTTTGCAAATGCTGATTTCGAATCAGGTTTTAAAATTTAGAAATCAATATAGTAGCCTGAATAAAGCGACCACATTTTTCAAAGTACATACATATGTAATATCATGAGAAAATAAAATGGAATGGTTGATTTAATACCCAATAATTTAATATTGAACATTTAAATGTGTAACGAATTGTTTAGACAGAGATAATTTCTATAACCAATAAGAAATCAACTTGAGGTTTGCAACTTTAATGCAATAAGGTAAAGATGAACTATTAAGAAAAATTAATACCCTTATTTATTTATTTTACACTTAATGGTGGAAACGTATTAGTAGTATAGAATATATGCATTGTATAGGTATGTATTGAACCGTCCAAACCTTATTTTGCTACCACCGTAGCAAAATGAGTTATGGACAATTCTATACCACATTCACAGATTTTAGTAATATATACTTCTAAACTTCCTAATCTGACTGAAGTACTAACGTTTTAGAAGTATCTAACGGATGAAAACGGAGTACTCAGCTAGCATTATGATATAATCAACTCTTATTTTTTTAAAGTAAGAGTTTTTGTGTACAATAATTATTATAATTATTATTTGTGAGACATTCTTTTACAAAAATTCGTCTCTACAGGCCGACGAATCGGAAAACGATGACTCCGATGATTACGAGGGCTCAAAATCATCTTCTGAAGAAGTGGTCGAAAATGATGAAAGAATGGATCTGGAATAGTAATCAATAATTGTCTGTATTTCCTAAAATTAATATGTTCTCATCCTGATGTACTACCTGCTTACTAGTTTGTAATAATTGAATAAAGTAAGTTTATAAACAAAATATGGTTATTAATTTACTTAGAAGAAAAACTAATTTTCTATATTCATGTTCAAACTTCACAAACTTTTATGTGGCTTTTAAGAATATTTACTATTTTAAAATACAAATTGAAACTTCAGTGGCGAATCAAAGTTGTTTAACTCAACGATTTTGTTATAATATTTGGTATATGAGAACGTCTGAGGGTTATGAAAAAATTTAGGAGTGAATAGCCCGCACTATAATGGCCTTACGGCTGAGTAAGATTCCTTCAGATTTGTACGCTCGGGACCGTCAGCTTAAGACTTGACGAAAGATTCGGAAATGGCCTTATTATATCTTTCGTTCACTTTGCGAATCTTTCGTCAAGTCTTAAGCATACTGTCCCGAGCGTACAAATCTTAAGGAATCTTACTCAGCCGTAAGGCCATTATAGTGCGGGCTAATACCTGAAGAATAAGAGGAAATTTTTGAGAATTACTTATTGAAGAAGCAATTCACTAAATCTGCTTTTTTAAAAGTGTAATAAGTTATTAAAATGTAAAATAATACAATAGCTCTTTGTTGCAAAAATATTTATAAGACAAGGAGCTACAGAATGGGAATGTTAGAGAGTCCAATGATGGGTCAGACAGAAGTTTGACGAACTTCTTGGAGCGATCGAAAAGGATAAAACTGGGCAAATAATTGGTACTAGAGCTCTCCGAAATCAGTAGTTTGTCAGTGTGGAAAAAGGACTGGGCACGTGGCAGAATCCTTGTTTAAAAAAAATGGAAGCTCCGGGTTCTTTCGAGTCCCCCGACAGTAGTACAAAAATTTATTCGTAATGTTCGTAAATAACGCTTAAATTCTTATCATAAACTGCATTGATTTAAATACTACAATTTCAGACTTTCATTATGGTGGTGGCTTTTGGGATATTCAATGGCCATTTATTTTTTTCTGTTGTATTGAGTATTTTTTTTCTGAAATATTTTTAAAAAATGAACGGAAAAAATCAGAAAATAATGCCTAACGATCAAGACGAACTCGAAGCCGGTGAACAATGGACAAGAAAAATTTTAGGTCACAATTTGTTTATTTGTTTTGTTTGTATTTGGGAACTATATATGTATATTGAATAAAAACGATTTTTCATATTAAAATACATTTTTACCTTTGCCTAGGACTAGCGTTTAAATGTGAGTCATAAAAGTAAATTAATTCCAATTAAAAACAGTGCTTCGTCTGATATTGGACAAATTGCGGCAATTGACAAAGGCAGCCAGATTTTACTGGGAAATTGTAAATGCGCGGTAATAAATTAATGTACAACATAAAAAAGGTTTCTTACACTAAAATTGTATTAATTAAACAATAGAATTATGAATCAATTAAAATGCTTTTATAAAAACAATTCTTAACCACCATAGTTGATAAAGTGACTCACTTCCGAATCGCTAAAATATTATCTTTATTTAATCGCTCTTATCGCAGGAATTACCGGCCACGTTTATGAAATTTAATAAACAACAGAGACTGATTTCGTGAAAAGAAAACATTAAATATTGCATAATTGCATTTCTTCTTAAATTGTTAAAAAGGTAATAAAAATAAATTTTCATTGTCTTACAATTTACTCATTGCCTTAATTAAAATAAAGAAAAATAAACTACTCTTATGCTTTGCGATAATTTTTTTGGCAAAATAACGTCTATATATATTGTTTTTCAATGTTAATAGCACAACATCAATGGAAAACAGTAGCAACTTCAAAAAAAAAAAATCAAAAAATAATGCCTAACGATCAAGACGAAATCGAATAAAAATGATTTTTCATGTTAAAATACATTTTTACCTTTGCATCATTTAAATTATTGTATTCCGTTCTTCGAATTCTGGGTTCTCGGAAAGTGCATAGACAGTAGATAAATTTTTAAATCATTTATTTACTCTTAAATATGATTTTAATGTTACCATTTTTACATAATTTATATATTTGTATATATATTATTACAATTACAATAATCATTATTTCTGAATTACTTTAGTTAATATCCACCATTTAATTACTACTTTATCATCATCAGACCGCATCAGTTATTAAACATAGTTTTGTTGTGTCTGCATGTGTTCAGCATCCGTCCATCGCATCCATCATCCGCACTAATCAGAACTAGTTCAAATGTTAATCTATGCCTCGACAAGTCGTACAACTAAGGGCTAAAGGGTTGCTCCTTGCTGCAACGTCGCGTCTTAATCATATACTGCGTCCGCCTTTATGTTTATTTTGTTTTGTTTTGTTTCTTTGTTTTTTTAACATTTTTCATCTTTTTTTTTTCAATTTTGCTGACTTAAGACAGAGGAAAATCATAAACTTAGGGAAATCAGTAGATTACAATTAACACCTAATACTCATGTTCACTTAATGATTTTATCAAAACGTATATCATCACCATTATCGCTAAATTATAGTAGTATTTATATATTTATAAAAAACGCCACGCATACGTTACTGCTTGTGAAACTATTCGAAACGACAATGATTTTTTTTTCTCAACTTACAGGCTAATTAAGTGAAATCAGATAATAATAGTGTCATCCTTCTGTACAAGACCTGCGTCCTCGATCTGCTGCTGCGGCTTTGGCAGTAGGTGAAGGTTTTAATGCAAATCTTAACAACTATAGTACGTCCGTGTATGGGGAATATCTCAGTTCCTCAAGGGGGGGCCTTCGTTACAAAATCGAATAAAATACAATCAAAAAATTTCCTTAGTAGAAACACTAAGGGACCTTGGGGTGAACCTTGCGGGGCCCTGGGCTCGTTATTTCGCTCGCCCGCTCGGTCGATTCCTAGGTAAAGGTTAAGGGAGGGCCGGGCCTGCTGGCCGCCGATCTCCGCGCGCACCCCCTTTTTTTTGCCTCGGGAGGCTCTCCTTCAAAGGATGACAGTACAACAGCCACTCAAATTAAAAAAAAAAAAAAAAAAAAAAGTATGTACCCTATAAAAACACGAGAACTTACATGCATCATCACAGCACACGCGCATCCGCCCTCGCACGCTAATCTACACGAATAAATTTACACTTAAAATTTTCGCTTGAAGTTTATCTGTGAAGATGAATTCTAATTTATGTCTGTCCACTACGCAACGGCAGCCGTGGTGGGGGTTGCTGAACTACTATTATTACTATTTGTTATAACTGTTGTACTAATGTTGTTGCTCTTATTACTACCGCCGCCGCTGCTGCTGCTGCTGCTACCGCCGCCGCCGCCGCTGCCTCCTCCTCCACCGCCGCCTCCATTGGAGCCGCCTCCGACCCCGCTGCTACCGATGCTACTGCTGCCGAAATTCAAATTTGTCGGAATTGTTGTTGTTGTCGTTTCATCCCCCTTGCTGCTTGTCGTACTTCCAGGGCTCCCGGCGCTGCTCGAATTGCTGTTCGTGCTGGCCGTTCCTGCAAAGCTACTATTACTATTTGCGCCTCCACCGCCACCTCCTCCTCCTCCTCCTCCTCCACTGCTACATGTCGTTGCGCTGCTAGCGCTGCTATTCTCTAGCTTAAGTTGAGAAGATAGCGATAGAGTTTGGGGCGCAATCGAGTTACTATCCTCCGATTGCAGTGTTGTCAGTAATTGCTGTTGCTGGAGTTCTGCAGTCTTTTTGTTCAATAATCGTCTCTGTTGCGATTTATATTCAGATGAGTTTGCGTTACCAACGCTACGAGATATTTGAAACAGTACTCGCGAAATTATGAGGGCCACCTGCTGGTCCAGGATGTGGCTCATGACTAGACCCAGTAAGCGTTGTTCCTGCTGCATAAATAGTGGCCTATTATCAGCATGCTTTGACAAATGCAAAAGTGTACCAGCCGCACGCCTTAACATATCCAGACTAGTCCCCATCGAATCTGGATTCTCCCTCAAATAATTGATGCCATGCTGATTTGCCACTCCAAGTGCGGTCTGTTCGGCCTGCTCGATGAAGGCAACCAAATACGAAATGCAGGGACTTTGCAGGGCCACTGTTCGCGACATGGCACTGTCTGCCGCCGCTAGATAATGCAATAAATTCACTGAGAATTCGCGCAGTACCTGATCCTCATTCCGACATAGGTGCCGCGTTAAAACGGAGCAGAGCTTCTCTAGCCGCGAAAAGGGCGGTGTTGCGATCACTAAATCTACATTAGCGTCTGTAACGCACAATTTGCATAGAGCTTCTAAAGCTAAGCGCTGCGGCGAAAGGGACGTATTTGGGCCGCACGACGGAAACGGATCCTGTCCATGGGCTGATGGGCAAACAGCCCAATGGAGAAGCCCATCGAGGACTGGTCGCGTGATTATCTCCTCATACCTCGAGAGCTCCAGGTGTCCAGCAATGTTGGCCATCGCCACCAGCATATTCTCTCGTATCTGAATTAGATAGTCCCACCACCATTCATTTTCGCCCTGGAGTGAACTGCACGAATCGGCAAAATCCGTGTCCTCTTCCCGGTCATAGTTTCTTGTCTTTTGTGTGCGCACAAGATGCTCATGGTTCAGCAAAAGTAGCTTCCCAAGAATTGCAAGAAACGTTGGGGACTTTGCTAAAACAGTTTCATTTCCCGGCACGAACGTTAAATTTCTAAAAATGTTCGATAAGCAAATGCATCGCCTTGCCAACGTATCCTGGGACTCATTAACTAAATACAAACTTGCCTCGTCCCGCGTATAGCACTCGTCCTCGTATTCGCTCATCCGGCGGCGCTTGAGTATTAGAGAGGGGTCTCGTACGGTCTCCTTCGGATCAAATTGAGATTCCGAAGATCCATCATTCTTGCCCTCTTTCTTAATATTATTATCACGGTCTAGCGGCTGCTTGTCCAGCGACAGCTTATCCTCAGACTCCTCCTGCTGAGGTCCATTGAAGATGCGCGGCTGTTCGATTTCCATGTCAACTTCCCGGCAATCACTGTCGACAGACTCCTTCTTTATTTTCTCATCGAGACCGGCGCTATTATCAGCAGCCCCCTTGTTCGCCAGCTTCCTATTTTCATACAGGCACTCTTTCAGTTTCGCCCGTTTGGTCGCCTCAGTCCAGCCATTTTTGGAATTTATTCGCCGCTTATTTTTACGGTTTATGAAGAGTCCACGATCCCTGCCCTTCCTCAGCTCACAGTAGCTATCGTCGCCCTCAAGGTCATCATCATCTAGCTCCCTTTCAAGTTTGTCTTTCTTATCACTCTTCAAATATCTAGCGAACGGAATGTCAACAATTTCAGCTTTGAACACATCGATGATGCCATCGTGGGGATGTGGCTCCAAGTTGCCATATGTCCACGGATCGCTGCCCACCGGAGCACTTAACTGGTAATTTTTGTTCGAGTCATGATCCCATCTCTTCGGCAGCTCCGATACAAAAATATCTTCGTCAGCGTTTTGTATCCGTACTGGAACACCCTTCCGAGAGACCATTGTATAGTTGGGCGTTGAGGTGAGCAACATTACGCGCTCCTCTGGATTTGGTGTATTGGTAACTTGCCCAAGGTCCACCTCCTCGGCTTGTTCACTTTCATCGTCCTGGCTGTTCCAGCCGTAATTGCGCTTCTTTTCTGCGCCTGTATCAAACATATCGGAGAGATTTTTCTGGAAGTGCGCTAGTAACAGATTCAACAGCCCTGGAAGATGCTGCAGCCCAAAGTAGTGTACTGCAGTGTCGTCGAATAGCAAAATATTAAGGATGTCCAGAGCCCATGTGCTCTCTGCCAACAGTCCTGACCGCAATGCCATGAAAATTCGCCACGGGTCCGCTGGACACACGTCGGTTTTGGTATACCTTTTCCGCCTGTAGAGCACCGGAGTGGTGGCCTCTACGCTGTCTGTCGGAAAGACGATATCACGTTTTGGAGCCTGGCCCACCGGTCCAAATATCGACTGGGGCTGTTGCTGGGGCACAGTTTTGTTGGCCGTCTGCGGCGGTGGCATGTTGAACGGCTTCCCGCTGCTCCGCTGGGGAGGAGGTCTCAGGGCTGCGCTGGCATTCGTTGCACTTGGTGCACTCATGTTGCCCCATTGTTGCTGAGTGGCTGCCGGATAGGGCTGTTGTGCTTGGGAAGGGTATCTGTGTTGATCCCATTGGTTTGTGGGTTGCGCCGGCGCTGGAGGAACTGGCGGCCTTGCGCCACTTGGCCACTGTTGGGCCCCAGCCTGAGCTGGATACTGCGCTCTGTATTGCCCGGAACTGTTTTGCCAACCTCCTGTAAAATCCCAAAAATATTTAATTAACATAAAAGCACAATTTGTCCGAAATGTAACGCATACATAAATTCTCTATTTTTTAACAAATTTTATGGCTTTTAAAGAATTCACAACATAATACATTTTTTTATTTAATTTATGTTTTACCATCAGTTAAAGACACTTACCATAAACTTGTGGTCGCTGACCATAGCCTGTATACGGCTGAGATTCCTTGGCGAAATCTGGATGCCTCCGGGGTTGTGGGCTCTAAAAATGAAATATTAAAGTTTTATATGCTTCAAATGTGCTGGGAAAAATTGGGATTTGCTTATTTTTTTCAATAAGAATGAACAACCACCGTTACCACAGGCTTTCCAAATTTTATTCAATTTTTATCAACTTCGTTAAAATCGTTAAAAGTTGCGATAGTTAAAGAAGAAACCTTACCAAATATTTATTCTGATTAGTAAAAACTTGCTAATGCGCTGCCCTGTCCTCAAACTATTTCAATCGAAAGAGAGTTTGATTCCACAGTTAAATAAAACAGAACTTAAATCCTTCAATTTTTAATGGTTTTTGTTTTCAGTAAAATAAACATTATTTAATCCTTTCCGAAGGTTTTATTTAGTCATGTACGAGTCATTTTATTTATAAGTGATATTTGATTTATTTTTCGTTGTCGGTTCAATGCATAACATTTCTAATAGTGTTGTTTGTCGCAGGAATTGAATTTTTCTATGTTAATTCTTCCTTTAACTAAATCAAGATACCAAAATTATGCAAACAAAATAAATATCCATACAAATTCAAAATAAATCGAATTCTTTAAAATAACCCATTTCGTTTTAAATTTTTTAGTCTCAAAATGTTTTTCTCACCAAGACCCTAACAATCTAACGAACCTAGCCAAATTTGTGTGCGATATTCGGTTATATAAGAAAAGATAGAACCATTCTTGGTATCTTTCGCAGTAGTGGATATGAATTTTCATTTTTTAACTCAGCAACAAGGCGCCCAACTACGATTAGTATTTGTTTTCCACCAAATGAATTGTGTTAAAATCGGTTAACGCCCTCTTCCCTGAATTCACCCGACACCGTAATTCCTGCAGGTTAGCCTGGGTTAGTTTGACGGTGTTAGTTAAGAACATAATTTCCACGTACACTGTGCTGATAGGGCGGTTTAGCAGGAGACATTGGGGCTACAAGTTGTCGCGCTAGTTGCGAACTCATATTAACAGGATTCGACGAGTTATTTCTAAAAATCTGCGTGAAACCAACGAGAAAAAAAAACAAATCTTAAGCTACGTTCACATCCCTTTTGGCTTGAATGAATGCAGGTAACATCTAGCAACTAATTGCAAACTGGGAAAACAATAGCGGCAAAGTATGTATAATATAAAATAAAAAAAAAATGTCAGGCCGGAAAAATACGGGAAGGTTTGTGTGGCAAAATGCTAGAGTTTATTTCTTGCGCTTACTTGTTCTGTCGGCCGGTAGTAGTCCTGTTGAGGTGGTGGCGGAGGATATGCCCCGGGCGTGCCTTGGGGCGCTGGGGCTGCAGTCGATGTTTGGGGCTGTGTGGCCGCAGCGGGAGGCTGGCTGTATGGTCGAGACGATGGAGCGTAAGGTGCATATGAGCTGGATGTGGCTGGAACACTGCTGCAAAAACGTACAAATAAAATAAGAGATATGGGCCAATGGGGGTTTCAAGTTAAGAGAATGTAAGCCAAACGAATTGCTTTAGAACTCTGTTAGTTCTTAAGACATAAATCTGATTTATGATACTTACGGTTCTCCTTCGGGCGCGTATGGTGGATACATTGTTCGATTTGGAGGTGGAAATTGACTTTGCGTTTGAGAATATTGCCCAGGAGGTGCCGAAGAACTGTATTGATCATTTCCTCCAAATTGATTGTAGCTAGCTTGACCTTGGTAAGGTGTACCTGCAAAATAAAAATTTTATTGAACTTAGCTCTAATTGGTGTCATATGTAATTTATTTTCGTTTATCTATACTATTTAATTCATGCTCTACTCATCTCTTCTCTACAGCTAACTTTAATCATTCTTTACAGAACTTAAATAAAAAACATATTTAATTTATTACATGAAGTCTTAGATTAATTTTAAGAGAAGCGTGCTAAAAACTATCACAAATCTTGGAAACTCAATACTCCAGGATACTGATAAAACCAAAGAAAAAGGATCAAAATTTTACAACGCCTTTATTGCTATTAGCATTTTCCAATAAAATTAAAACCGAACTTCATAATGACCCAACGAGCACAAGATATTGTTGCTACTAGGGAAAAGTTAGTTTCGGGAAACAATTTGGGAGATTTAATTAAAAATTTCTAATAATGTGGTACTGAAACGAAATGATAAATAAATGTTTTTTTTAATCAATTGAAATTTTTAGAAATGTATATTAAGAAAACGGTTTTTGGGCCAAAATTATTAATATCCAAAATACCATGTATTCAAAAATGTTCAACGATATAGAATAATTCAAAAGATTATTATTTCCACATCTCCTTAAAATAAATGAATAACCTGTTGCAACTTTCAATGCCTATGTTTCATAATTAGAATAAATTTCAAGCACCTAAAGTTCTTAGCCAACAGTTTGAATAGAATTCAATGTGTGAAGGCATGACAACTTCGACCGTACTACATATAATGGAATACAAACACTCTTCAGAAAAGAAACATCTAAAAATACCAATCTAAAAAACGAACGATAAAACCTTGGTAAATATTCTGATGATTCTAAACCTTTTCAACAGAACGTAGTTCTGATTCCATTTTTACCTCCGAATTGAAATTTCAAATTAGAAGAACGAAGCTATTTCTGTCTGAAAGACTCGATTCTTAAAATTTGTATCGATTCCTATTTTGGACGAAGATTTATTTTCGTGTTAAAACGTTAAGATTATTAGTAAACTGGCTCTTCAGGTATGCCAATCAACTGTACCATGAAACATAATTTCCTAATTGTAACTTTATTTTCTATCAACCTAAGTTAAATAGTACAGGGCTATAAAGTTACAACCAGTGTAACATAACTCAATAATAAGATATGTACTATGAACACTCAATTCTAATTAATTCTATGTTGCACACTTAAAAGGCTTTAAGTTTAAAGTAGAATGCCGGAAAAACATGCTCATAGACATAGTGTTCCCTCATGCACTGTGTGAATATTACGTGTTTTTAATTCAAAAATAATTTCTTTTATAACAACATATAAAATAAATTTATCTTTTAAAAATTCAAAATCACTAAGTTTTTCGCAACATAGAATTTGAACGGACAGTTTTTTTTAACTGTATAGTATTTATAAATTCGTTAAAAATTAACCCAAAATGTATACTTGAATACAAAAGGTATAAAAATTCTATTACCACCCAAAACAACAATTAGAAAACTGGCGCTCACAGCACCAAAATGTTTCATACTTTGGAACCTAAAGCCTACTGGCTGAATATGCCCAAATAGATAACCAGAACACACCTCTCCTCAAAATTGTTTAAATTGAGAAACAACACGAGCGTTAATAAGAAAAAAGAAAAATAAAGACGGACTGCACATGTAACATGCAATTTCAAAAAACACTGAAATTTGTTTAAGGATTTTTTTTTTTTCATTTGTTCAATATTTAAAGAGAGAAAAGAGATTTGTTTTGTTCATAATTGTACCTTGAGGTGGTCTCGATACCGAAGGAGGATAATTAGTACCCGGCTGATAAGGGCCACGAGATGCGCCCACAGGATCATCGAACGGATTGCTCACACTAATATTGTCCCCACCTGACTGTTGTGTACTTCCTATATATATACAATATAATATCAATTCGTAAAATTTATCGTCTTCTTTTTTTTAAAGCCACAAAATTATAATTAAAATTTTAACGAAGTGAATGTTTCTCAAAAAAATTAAGCTGTTTTCTATTAACCGCTCAAAAACTTATTGTGATATTTCACATATGAATTATTACTTCTATCTTTTCTTTTCTTAAATCACAGACAAAATACAACCTCCCATTATTTACTAGAAAGTTGTGCATATGCTCTTTTAGATCATAAAGAGAGAAGTGAATAGAAATCCAGCTCGAGTAGGCAATTATCGACCAAGTACATACTTCAGATAACACATAATTGTTGCAGGATATGCAGCAAATTTATGGAACAATACATACATTAAAACGATTGAGTCATAGTCTCACCCTATTTACTTGTTGGCGTATAATTCCACTTTAAAAAATCATATCCAGAAATGAATTTAAATTCTTTAATTTTATACGAAATTGTAAACCAGGCTACAAGGACTCAACCGCAAATGTTCAGTGTGAAAACTTGAGAAAAAAAAGGCATGCAACTATTTTATTCAAGCAACTTTCAAAAGTAGTAAAATACAAAAAATAAAAAAACACAAAGCAGCAAAACTGTAGACCAGGCCTTAAGGTATCCCCATTTGTGTAACGCATTTTTTATTTAAATTTAAGGAATTGCTGAAAAATACCCTAAAGCTTAGAAAAAAGTTTGCGAGATGCTTTTGTGTAGAAAAAATTTGGGTCAACTTTTATTTCATACCAACAACGACGAAAAAATATCTTCTATGATACATTTTCAGTAGAAACCGGTAAAAATCCTCTTGATATGCTGTTAGCTGCCCACAATTATTTCAGTCTGCACAAGTTCTACACACGTCTATTACTTGAGTTAATTTAAGTGTTTCCTCACTTCCTTAAATGCTTTAAAATCAACACACATTAACAAGTAATTAACATTTAATTCTTGCGAGCACTCTTTCAAAATTAAATATGAATCGTTTCTATGTCAGTCAAACAAAATATGCGAAAATGTAAACTGAAAGGAAAAATTTGGTTTCCTTTGTTCGAATAATTCACACACATTCAAAGTTGTTTTGTAATACTTTTTGAGTTATTCGTGGTTGAAAACCTTGAATTTTCATCGAAAAAAGCCACGTTTTTTAACGATTTTTCACGAATAACTCAAAAATGACGCCTCTAATAAAAAAATAACAAAAATGAAGCTTATAAAAAAACAAAGAAATTCATTTTTTTTAAAATTATTTTAGATGCAATACAAAGCGAGATATGATCGGTGAAAGACCATTTTTTTTTTGCGAATATTTAGATCAATGTATTCAACGTTAAATTTCGAGAAAAGGATTGATTTTCGGGGGTAATGGTACATACGTTTTTTTAAGTCCTTAAAAATACCTTCAAAATGAGCACTAAACAAAAGTCATTTGCATGTAAATTGAGTGAGTTACAGCGCATTTAAGATACGAGTTCTCGAATTTTTTAAGAAAAAAAGAGCAGTATAATTAACCTAATATCCACCAGTATCAAAATTTATCGTTTTCCTTCCACATGACATTTTGTTTTAGTATTATTTATTAGATCCAGAAGTTTGACCAGTTTAAATTGCATAATTTTTGAAAAAAGTAACATTAATTTGTAACGTGTATTTTGAAAATTTCTAAAATATTTCCTTTTTTTCAAAATAACTTAAAAACTATGATATATATACGTAAAAAATGATAAAATACAAAAATGTAGCTCTTTTTTCAACAAACATTTTCATTTTGTTTTAAACTTCTGTAGGATGAAAATTGACGGAGATATTACCGATTAAAGTTCATGTCATTGTGTGAACACCACCTGTCCCGAGCCCTTCAACCCTTAACCTTTTAAAATTAAAAGGAACGTGGACTTTTTAATGAGCCTAGCCTTGTAGCCCTTGAAATTACCTTTAAAATGGCATATAATACATATATCAAATCTCGAAAATTAACCGACTTATTGAAGAAAAACCAATGAAATTTTTGGAAGATAATTTCGGAGCGTGAGAAATATTAGTATTTTGGAGTTCTCAGTTAGGTGTTATTTTTAGCATAAGGAGTAGTTTCTAGGGGTTGAAAAGTTGCAGCCAATGAAACATCCTTTCATAAGCAAGGAAAGAATTTTTATTTATCTAAATGCAAAATTAAAACATTTCAAACTTTTAGTAGGCTTTTTTAGTATTATTTTCGGCATAAGGGGTGGTTTCTAAGGGTTAAAAAGTTGCAACTAATGAAACATCATTTCATAAGTAAGAAATAAATTTTTCTTGATTTAAATTCACAAGTAAAGAATTTTTAAGTGTGAAAAAGTATTTTTTAACGTTAATTTCATCATAAGGGGTGGTTTCTAGGGGTTGAAAACTTGAACTAAAGAACAAAACATCTTCTAGTATATTTATTTAAAAATGTATTTTTCTATTTTTTTTACTAGGGGGTAGTTTTAATCCCTTAAAATCAAAAAGCACACCTCGCCCATATATAACTTTTGAAAAGGAAGGTAAGACAAGCTAAATCCAAAATTTCAGCAAAATCCATGCAGTCCGACAGAATTCGGATATAATGCACTATTTTCCGCCTGAGTAACTGGACTATAAATTATTTCCAATATTATATTGAAATGAAGAAAATAAATAAATATAAGTTTCATTTTGCCCTACATTTTGAGTATTTATTAAAAATACTTCTGACACCGAGCAGCCCGGGGACGGAAGTAAGAAAGAGTCAGATATATAAAAACATGTCCTACTTTGTCTGGGGATCGAAGGAAGAGCGAGATAGATTTCGCCCAAAATTTGATCTCATTTTTAAAATGAGTTTTTGTACGGGACCAGCAGTCCAGTACTTATATGTGAGTGTTTGAGATTGAACTGACAGTCCAACAAGAAAAGATTTTTGTTTCTAATTGTCTTTATTCAACACTCCTGACAAAAAAAAAACACAAAACTGACTTGAGACACGACTGACAACTAATGTTAAAACTGAAGCGCTCTAATCGCGGATACATGGCTTTGGTTCAAGTCGATCCGACAAATTTTTTGGATCGACTTGAGTCAAGCCGACTTGAAGTCGATCCGAGGTTACATGACTTTCAAGTCGAGTTTAAGCCGGCTTCAAGTCTGCATGAAACCGTAGTACGTGCATTTTAAAAACTTATTGCCTGATCTTTGGTGGACGTGCGAAGAGTGTTTCACTAAAAACCACTTTGGTATCCCGAGCCCACAAAACAATCAACTGTATACATACTTCCATAATTGTGTTGCAAAAAAAATTATAGATTATGTAAAGATCTAGACAAAAGATACTAAGGGCGTGTGAAAATTCAACTTTTCGAATACTTTTCCTTTTCGAACATTTTTCCGTTATATTTAAAATTGAAAAAACAACAGCCTTTTATTGGTCATTGTTCGTTTCCATTTAATTTTATAAATGCTATATTTGAAATTCAAATGAAAAGTAAGTAATTGTCAACGAAAAGCGAATTTCAGAGCTGTTTTTTCCTAAGACCCAAACCTTCGAAAATCAATTAGTAAGCTGAAAAGCAATCTCCCATACAAATTTACTTTTGAATAGCTGAGTTGGCACACGCCCTAAGTAAAATGTAAAATAACAATATTCTATTCCTATTGAATTTTACAAGTTACACCTGGGACGACCTAAAGAGAAGGATCTAATCTATGTTGAATCTTAAATGGACCATCGTAAACAAATGAACCAATATAGTATAGGTTACAGAATGTTGTAATAGCCTATTGTTGTAGCCTATTGCTTTCCACCTAAATAGCTACAAAATAAATAATGCTTATAAAATGAAATCAAATAAACCTAATTTTTGTTAGCGATTGGCCCTGATAAATTAAAATATAAAATTACTCGTGCAATTATTTGTAGTGCTATAATCAGATTCGATTACGGTTAACTACTTAAATCTATTAAATTAAAACCCGCTTTGATCTATTAATGTTTGTAATAAATATGGATTAAAAAAAACATTCACGTTTAATGCTATACAAAGGGTAGGCATTGCACCATCTTTCTGTTTTTACAGTCATAAATAAAAAAATACTTTTGAAAACTACTTGCAAGCACTTCTAAGAACTATTTAAAAACCCAGCGAACTGTACAAAAAGTGATTAAATATCTAAAACTTCTCACTAACCTGTATGTGGAGTCTGTGCGTTATTCTGTGATGGTGGCCTCTGCATTTGTGGTGGCGCATTATACTCCTGTTGTGAAGCAGCAGGATAATTGCTAGGATACGCTGGATACCCATCCATAGAAGTGCTAGTTGACCCTGTAGGCGGAAACGAGTCTTGAGAGTTTGAGGATCCTGCTGCAAAAATAGAAACAAAACACAAACAATAAGATATCAAATCACACAGCATAAAATTGGGTAAATTCAGAAAAATATTAATGCCTTAGGGATACAAAATTCCGATGCATTAACGTACACTGAAATTATGAGCATATTCTAGAAATTACATCTACTTCACATTAAGTCTATGTTTGTTCCTAGGACATATTTTGTCTTTTGTGTGATGTAATTTATGTGTAATTTCCAGAATAGGACTCTCAGTTTAGGGTTGCTACTCGGAATTCTGCATCACTGGGACAGAATTTACCCTTAGTTCCACTACCTGGTGAAGGAACTGAGGCTGCCTTGGTTGCCTTCTTCTTGGAACCAGCTTCAACTTGCTGAATTATCGGAAGCGGATCAATATCCCCCCGATCAAAATGGCATTCGAACGCCAGCAAATTTTTCGTGTAATGCTTCCGCAGGGTATATGCTGCACTACTGCTTGCTCCAATCCCCAGTAAGCCTGCAATATCTTTCCATGTTTTACTTTTGGTAACCTAAAGGAGAAACAGGTTTTAAAATGTTTTCATTTTTTAAAAAATTGGAAGAAAAATATTTTATTCAAATCCCAGCCGCTGATAATTACGCATTATTTTATTTAAAAATATATTATTTAAGAGGGATTTAAAAGCCTCAGCCAATTTGTGACGCTTTTCACAAAGTTTAGACTGTTGGTAAACGACTGCGAAATTTTCTTAATTGTGTCTTTGTTTCATGAAAGAGTCTGAAAACGGTGTATGTGAAAAACGTCTACAGTTTTGACTAAATCGGTTATTTGTTATTTAAAAGGGGAATATCATGCTTTAAATTAGATATATTTACAACTGTTCTAAAATATTCTTTGAACCTTTGGCTGGCGCTTCCACGTTACTCTAGAAAATTTTTCTTCGCAATATAAATAATTCAGCGGCTGAGTTTCTGTCATTTCGTGTTCTTCGTTAGAATTAAATTAAAATAAATATAACTAGAGAGCAGTGTACTAAAAACTTAAAATTATGGAGAAATAATGTAACTTCACTCTTTCTCCGGAACAACGAAATATTTACAGAAAAGAAGATAGATAGAGAGAGAAAAGAAGAAAAAAGTGGCTAAAGTACCTTACCCAAAACATACCCCACTTACTACAAGGTAGGTAACAAGCATGATATGAGCAATTATATAGTGGTTATATTCGCTCACATCTTACATGCACTTAGTCGGGTTTTTGGTTCATATTTTTTTTTATTTTTGGTTTGGTTTTTTAAATAAATTTTTTGAGTGTATTAATAGCTGGGAGCTAAAAGTTAGTAAGGAATTACTACGGCACCTTGCATACCTCGACGAATCCTCCACGTTCTTTAACCAATAAATATAACCTATATAAATCTAGTGGTTGTTTCGATATTGTTGGGCATGCCGTGATCGGTGTCCTTCGTTCCTCCATGAAATGTAACAATTTATCGAGCCAAACACGCCGTTCCGGGTTATCATCCATGTCGTAGAGTTTACATAAGCTATCGGATTTCTGAAAGGGAGGTTCCATTAAATAATTTCAATAAAAAATATTCAATTATACTTAAAACTTCTTCAAAAATATAACTCTCATTAAATAAAAATAAAGCATTCAGTAAATTTTTGGAGGGCTTAAGAATCTTGAAAGAAGTTTGCTTTAATTTTTATAGGTAAAGGATATATTAAGGTTGGACTTAATGACTTTCAAACACAGGTAAATTGATTTGATGACGAATCAAATCTAATTATTTTTCCCATAAATGCCTACAAGTTTATAAAAGAGCGATTCAATTCTAAATCATTTTATTTCGAAATAATATCAGTAGATTACTAGGCCTCTGTGATTTTAACATATTTATTATTCTTCTATTCGATTTTGAAATTTAAAATTCTAAATTGCTTTCCAATTGAAATGAAACAGAACGAGGTCTGGTTATTTATTCATTGGTGACTTATCATTCAATTTTTAATGCTGATTGCTCAACGATTACTGTTCAACTCAGTTAAAAGTATACGTAATTACACTTAATATTAGATTAGAGAGGAAGTATAAGTTACATCGCGTGGCGTTATTAGATACAAACAAAATACGATTCGATTCAAAGTGTATAAAAGAAATTTTTATGTATGTATTTAATCAATTCAAAATTTTGATGTTTAAGAGATGACTTGAATTCAATTGTATTCAGTATCTAAGTATTTTTTTGATGATTCTAATTTTATTCTATACATTTTTTTCTATTTTTACGAATATCAAGAGAAATAAATAATCAAATGAGGAAAAAGGTTTCTATTTTTTGCAAAATAAGTAAATCTGTCTGAGGAGACACAATCTTAATTAAAAGATATTTCACAATAATGGACTTTATCACCATGGGCAATAAATACCACAACAAAACGAAAAGGAGGTCGTCTGAAGTTATCAGTAAGGTATAAACGCAAATTATTTCAGCAGATTTGAGCATCAAATTTTAGAAAGACTGAGTTAAAAGTTGCGACAGTAAGACATGCCGAATAAAGGACCAACCATAGAGGAAAAGGATACGAAAGCTCCTAATTAAATTCAAAAGTTAAGGTTTGTGGAAAATCAGTCATATGATGAAAACAAAATTTAATGTAGTCTAGACCGAATTTTTAATATATCAAGCATTCCATTTTCATGTAAAAGAAAGTCGCAAGTTTGCATAACACATTATGAACTACCTAAATAATGATGCAAATAGCAAATCAGTGTTTGGAATCAGAAATTGGAAATTTTGGTTTTTAATGACGCTAGCGTTTCTTATTAGCGTAATTATCAGGAACCTTATTATTATATGAAAAAAGCACCATAAAAATGTGCCCCAACGGAGTTGGGTTTGAAAATATCCTTCCAAGTTTTTGAAATATTTATGTTGACATAAATTGTAAATTGATTTCAACGGCAATGCGACATTTTCGTGTTATCTCCCTTGCATCTAATTTTTAGATTGAAGCGATTTGGAAAACATCTGATAGTTAAGCAGCCCTAATAACTGGCAGCTCCGTAGCTTGATAGTTTGATAGACACTTCGTACTTTCAAAACAAAATAATTTTGTATGTACCAATATCGAACCTTATAAACCCCATGGCTTTGCATTTAGGTTATCCAGAGTTAATTGCCATCAAATCCAACAATCTCATGTTTTTATTACTTTTCTTGTTTTGAATTTCTTGAATTTCTTGAATTTCTGAAATTTCTGGGAAATAAGTGGATTTTATGGGTGAAAAAGGGTTGAAGAGGAAAATATAATACTCACCTTTGAAAAATTTACTTTAGGCGAAGCTCTATACGTTTCCTGAGGAACATGACTATTGAATACCTGAAAGAGGTGCAATAGAAATAAGAAAAATTGCTCATGATCGAAAGACATCTTTTAACTTACAGGACTAGCTGCTGTCCGTGGCCATGTTGACGGTGAATTCATTTCAAAATCATCGCCGTGAGGATGAGCACCGGGTGAAGCATTAGGCGGTATCAAGTGGCTTTGACTGTAAGATTCGCTTTTCCTTGACTTAGGCGTCACACATTGTGGATCTTCCCCAGATGCTAAAAAAAAGATAAATATATCATAAGTAACTACAAAATCGTTAAGACACAATAACGAAGACCGCTAACCTGCTGAAGCATTCGAAAGCGTACTTTGCTGGCTTGCCTCATCTAGAGGAGCCCCGTCAGGACCCGTCGTAATAACAGACGTCACCGGATGCGAGCTAGTCGTGGAAGAACCCGATGAACTGACACCATTGTCTTGAGAGACACTATTGTGATCTGGAGTTGAGCTACCGTCTGAGGCGTTATTTGTACCCGCTGGAACAGATGGTATCGGAGGTGTACTTTGGGGCGCTGAGGTTGGAGGACCCATATTCGTGGGGCCCGGTGGTGGGCCCATGTGATGTGGAGGACCCATTGGAAGATGCATACCAGGACCGTTCCCATATCCCTGAGGTGGTGTAGGACTTGGCGCCCCCACATAGCCTCCTTTATGCTGAAGGTGCTGCTTCAAATAATTCAAAGGACGCGGCGAACCGACATTCGTTTGGGAAGGCGGAGGTGTCCCCTTACCCTGAACGTGGTTACTCATCACAGTTGGTGTTTGTGGAGATGGTGGTGCCCAACCCTGCTGATATGGAGGAAATTGGGAATGTGGGCCACCAATGTGATTTGGCAACGGTCTGTTCGCGTATTGGCCAGTCGGCGTCATACTGTTTGCTGGCGGGGGCTGTCCGGCCTGCGGTGTTGGTCCATAGCCACTTGGGTATTGAGGACGAGGTGGATAATTACCTAGTTTGAAAAAAAAAAAAACAAAAAACAATAATTGACCATTAGATTTCATTTTAAAATATAGTCTAACATTGCGGAGGCAAAATATTTATTAAAAATGGGTTAAAGGGCATGTTAGAAATGCGATTAATGGCAGATCATTACCTTGTGAATACTGTTGTGACTGAGGTGGTGGATATGGAGGCATACTTTGAGGGTTCGGACCAGAGCCTTGCCCTGGACTTGGCCCCATTTTGTACCCATGCATATGAGAAATTGGTGGTGGTGCTGACTGATAATTACTACCTTGTGCTGCCATACTATTGCTGGTTGGACCGGATTGCTGCTGCTGCTGATGGGATGACAATGACGTTGGCGGTTGCTGTGAAGAATTTGAATTATGAGATCGTTGCGTTGATCCAGACGAGGAATCTGATGGTGGTGGCGGCTGATGCTGTGCTGATTGTAAATGTTGCTGCTGTTGTTGCTGCTGCTGCTGCTGCTGTTGATGGTGTTGTTGCTGCTGTTGTTGTGTATTCACTAACGAACTATGGCTACTTATCATGCCACTCGTTGTTGGAGGCAGCTGTGTAGCTCCTGTTTGAGGCTGACTGCTCGATGGACGTGGCGGCATTGAAAGGCTCTGCTGGCCTGTAAATTGCATAAATTTCACTTTTTCTTTAATGTTTCCCATTCAAAATATATTTTATTATTGATACTTACCAACCGCCGGCGACATAGACCTTGAACCTGATGAACTGGTGGGTGACGGTGTAGGTCTCATCGCCTGCTGTGGATTAGGTGTGCCTGGTGGGCCCGAACCCACTCCACTAATACCTCCACTTGAACTATCATTGCTGTTTTGGCCTATTAGTTCCTGCAAATACAAAAAATATAATTTTTATTAGTACAGACTTTAACAAGACCTTCCAGAGAAGAGTTTTTATTTAAAAAAATTTATCCGCGTTAACATTTATTCTGATAAAGTATTGCTTTCAAACAAATAAAACAAATGTCTGAAAAATTAATAGATAAATTTTAGTAGAAGATACTTCGGTCACCGATGAGCAAAAATTATTCATTTTGAGACAAATGCTCGCGAATAAAAAAAAAACACTAAGAAAAATGTGATATTGGCAAGATTTTACCGTTATTTTAATGTCTTTCCCAGTTGTTGGCCACTATAAAGATTTTTATTTGAAAATTGTATTGTTACTTCCTTGTTCTCTAAAGTAATAAGGAAAAGATCACACAATTGAAGTGTTTTTAGCTCTCGACGCAAAAAGAGGGTTGTTATACATAAGTTTAACGTGTGTATCTCTGTGTATGTCTGTGGCATCGTAGGTCCCAAAGGAATGGACCAATTTTGATGCGGTTTTTTCTGTTTGAACGATGACGTAATCGAGATTGTTCTTAGCTATAATATATGAAGATCTATTCAGACGTTTGAAGATCATTCGCTTATTTCCTGATTGACAAAAAGGTCTTACCAACTTTCACAGGACCGATTGATTTGAAATTTGGTGTACTGTTACTTCGGTGGTATTTCCAAGACATTGTAACCTTGAGCTGATGATGTAGGATTAAGTAGTCTGCGAGATACCCAACCCCCCTCAGCAAATTACAGCAGATGTAGCGTTTTTTTTTTGTGTCTTGGGTCATTTAAATTTTTACAGCCGTATTCATAAAAATATCTTAAAATTGGTTTTAAGGATTCATTACTTAAAACCCTCTTTAAGACTAATGAGTGTTTTTAAAGTATTAATTCATAAATTCGCTGCAAACCCTTTGCAACTAAAATAGGATTAAAGTAGGTTTTAGCGTTCTTAAATTGAAATAATGTGTCAAAGTCCCGGATTTTTTGAATTGATTGATTAAAGTAGGTGTGAGCTTTCTGTAAATTCTCTCAATTCTCTCAGCTGTAGTAAGAGTGTTTTAACGATATTGGATGTTTATGAATAACATTTTAAGCATTTTCATTGTAAAGGCTTTATAAGTCACTTTTAAGTTTTTATAAATACGGCTGTTAATTTATAATTTTACTAAGTTTGTTAAATTGAAATTTCAATTTAAGAATTATGATACAATACGTCCAAAACCCAACAGTATCCGATTTTTCTTCACGGTTTAATGATCAATTTGGTGGTTATATCAAACTACTCATCAGACAATAATACCATCGTCTTCCGTATCCCTTTCGAGTACGAGATCAAATAAGAGACAATAAATCACCAGTCGGGAACTGGTTTCTTGGCACAAGAATGCATCACTCAATGAAAATCCCTCGAAATGTTGGCCCAAAACAACAAAACGTTCGATGTGAAGCAATCCCGAGCGAAAATGCGGCTGCAACTCGTCCACTTTCGATTGTTATGTCAGCTGATTGCGAACGGAGAGCGCACAGCACGTGTTTGAAGGGCGCACTTGTGCCCGATAATAAAGAGATTATGTCACCGCTGTGACACATTCATCATTCCTCGCTGGATGTGTTTTGTTGTACCTGCTGGTGCAGCATGCGACCACCAGAGCTAGTTCTAGCCTAGAGAGCTGACAATAAAAAAAATATATATTGTATATGTATGTAGGAAAAAAAAAAAAAATAAAGACAAACTGCGGGGCCAGATAATGACTGACCACAGCCACTGTACGGAGGCCGCACAACAACAATAAATCTTTCGTGCATTCATTAGGTGCGCGCAGACCAGCGACCACAAAAAAAATAAATAAATAAATAAAAAAAAAAAACAAATATTGAGCAGCGACTCGTACACACAAGGAAACAGAGAGGGCCCCACAATCGCCTCATTTAATCGCGCCCCACAAAGTTGCAAGATATTGCCCTCGGTGCCACTGGGGCTTCTGCAGTTTGAATTTCAGAGAATTACGTGGGGAATTGCGCTGACTGCGGTGTGCAGGAGCATCGCGCCTCGCCGCTCCCCCCACTTTTGGGCCCATTATTATCAGCCTAGGATTAATTGAGACGGGCGGCAGTGGCGGCGGTGGCGGCCAAAACAGCCGAGGCCCCCCCCGAATATTTTGTAATCGGTCTGTGTCCAATTTACGGAGAAACGACGATTATGATATTATGATATTCGACCGCGCTCTGCTGTTCGTTCATTGCGTTTTGCGCTCAACATTTTTAGCCTTGTGGGCGAGAAAATTTCTCAAGATTTAGCCCGCGTTGCGACAAACGTTAACGGCTTTTATCATC
Source organism: Machimus atricapillus (assembly GCA_933228815.1). NCBI lineage: Eukaryota > Metazoa > Arthropoda > Insecta > Diptera > Asilidae > Machimus > Machimus atricapillus. The sequence continues at coordinate 16,039,788 of OW121785.1, forward strand.
TTAAGTCGAGAGAACCGCGATATTGCGTTGACGACGACGACGACAGCAACGACAACCGACGATTATCTTTTAAAAGCTTTGATAGTTGAATATTTCTCAGAAATCGAATGGGCTACTGTTGATACAAGTGTTCAATTGTATTTACCAGAAGCGCGACCAACATTAACATGTTTCGCATTTTCTACCCAAGGCGAGTGGAAAATGAGAAGGCAAAAAAAAAAAAATAAATAAATAAAAATAAATAAAATAACCCACATAAAGCCCCAGCCAGAAATTATGGTGTAGAGGCGCGCACAGCAAGCGGTCGGGGCTAATTGCATCGAGCCATTTGCGTGGTCGCGACGAGGTGCATGCGCAACTGAATTTTATGCACGACATCGCCACAGTCGTAATAACATTTTTAGCGACGGACTGATTCCCGCCAAAAAGTTTTATTAAACACACTCGAGGAAAGGAGTTGAGGAGAGTGCTCGCATTGCTGGCTGCCTTTGAAGAGTGCCGCATTTTGTCACTTTGGTCACTTGCTTTGTATAGCGCGGGTGACGAATCAACTGACATTTTTTTTTAAATGCGACAATATATGCGCGCCCTCTTTTGGCCGCAATATTGATCGGATTACGGATGTATCGAAATTTTCCGCCAGTTTGTCGCAATCATTTCAGGTTAAAAAAGTAATAACCATAATAAATTATAAACGATAAAAGAAATGAATGTTATAAGAGACTTACATAATAATTCTGCGTATATTCGCAGGGGAAATAGGAATTTCCCCAAAAAAAAAAAAAAGTATCAAGATATACAACCAATGTCTTATAACTAAGTAAATGTGAAAATATAAAAAAAAATATGCTAAATATGCTAATTCGATCACGATAACTTCAACTTACATAAAAAAAAAAGAAGGCGGCCCAGTCCCAGTACTTCCCCGGCACCGATCAATCAGAAAAGTGAGAATAGTCCGTCGTGTCGCTTGTTTTCTTTACTGTTTCGCAGAAAACACTTTTCAAAATAACATAATTTTTTTTTTTTTTACATTATTTCTTTTATAGGTTAAGTGTACAAGCAGTAAAGCACTGGAAATGCAGCAAAATGACGTGAGAGCTGCATCAAGCCAAGGGAGCGCGGTAAAGGAAAACGAGACAATCACAATTCCAACTATCGAAGGTAAACAATTTTCACACTGTCACGAATGTTTCACAGTAAACTGGCAACGTCATAGGCATCGGCGAAACGTCAACTTCGTTACTCTTTTTCGCCACACAAAAGTATTTCACGTGAAACAACCAAAAGAAAAAAAAATAAATATACATACAATATATATATATCCCAAAACCCGCGATATCAATTCGCTGCGCCGCGCTGCTTGCGATGCGAGTCCGAGAGTGCGGATTTGCGCCCGATTCAAAGAATTCTAAGTCCCATTCAATAAAACTTGTGTGCGATTGCTCGGGCTCCGGTCCCAGAGATCGTACCCCAGAGATTAGGACCCTTCAATAAAAGTGATGTGCTCGGAAAATGTGAAATGACTAGGGGCAGGCAGGCAGGCAGGCAAGCAGCAGGCTGGCGAAGAACAGGCAGGGCAGCAGGCAGCAGGCACCGCACCGAGGCGAAGCCGTCATTTACGACGAACGAGTGTGCAGTTCACTTACGGTTCAGGGTTCGGGTTCGGTTGGAAGCGGACAAAAAAAATATATATATATATAAAAATAAAATGGAAAGAAGGAAAGAAAAACGTTGAAAGAGCGAAAAGCGAAAGAAAAAATTCAAGCAGGCAGGCAACCAGCTCAACCTCGACTCGGCGAGGAGGCAGCAAAGTGAAACACTTCAGATGGAGGAAAACGATGGCTGCGGGGCTCCGACGGCAACGGCAACGACAACGAAACGACCAAGAAGAAGAAGAAGAACAAGAAGACGACGACGACGACAGTCAGCCGAAATGTACAAGCGGCAGCAAAAACGAAGCCAGAGGAGGTTGGCACTGGCACTGGCACTTCCACAGCACTTCGCCTCTGCCTGCTGTAAGCTGGCGCGCGAACCCATCATCATCAGGCCGAGCCCGAGCCCGAGCATGTTGTAGGCCTGCCTCGATGAAGGCCCCGAAAACGGCCAGGGGCGGCGGGACGGGGCCCTCGCACTGTAATCATGCCGGCCAGAACCCAGAGCCAGCGAGCAGCGCGGCAGAAAATCCAGCGAAAAGAAAATAATAAGCTGAATAAACACACACACGGCCACTCTAATGGCAAAGCTGCGTGAAATATAATCGCACACATTGCCGTAATCAACTTAAGTTGACTTAACTCTTGATAGGGTTGCCAGATTCTGGTATATTTGTTATTTGAGGAAACGAATACTTTCGCCTCCACAGTTTTTTTTTTCCCATAATGAATCGAGTTGCTGTCATGATGAAAAATTTCTAATACTCTCTTAAATATTTAAACCCTAAATTTAAAATACTATAACAAAAAATACTGAGAAAGCGACATACGGACTGTTCCAGTGCGCAAAAAAAAAAAAAAAAAAAAAAACCGGTGGGGTACAAATAAATGTAGCTTATATCAAAACTACAAAACGCCGCCTGCGTTAATAACTTAGTTCTTCTACTCAACATTAGACTTAAATTCTATAAGCTTCTTCAAAAAACTTCGTCAATATCATCAAAACATTTCCAAAATATTCTCCTTTTTCGCCACTTTTATCATGTTTTTGTTTAAATAGATGTAGTAAGGTATTAATGAATCCTTTACATATGCAAGTTAATATTTATAAATATGGTACTTTTACAGTTTATGCCCGACAATAATCTATAAATGCGGAAATACCAAAACAATGACGTCATCACAACTCGATACACGGAAATGAGTTGTTTTCACAAATATATTTTTTTTCATTTTGAATTTAACATTTGTCTGCTCAGTATGAGGTATACACTCTTTTTTTTTAAAAAAAAAACAAAGGGCTGCACCAATTAGTACCTTAAGATTACCTTAAGATTAAGTATGGCTTTATGACTAACTAATATGGAGCATTTCCTCTCGGTTCTTAGAACTATATCTGATAAAAACAAACTAGTTCTACGATACCTCTATCTTCATTTAAGAAGGAATCTTCAACATAAAATCCTAAGGTTTCTGTACTTTAGAATTTTTCTCATTCAAAATCCCGTATATGACTCTTAAAGTTGATCTTTTTTTGCATTTCTTGTTCCCTTCAAACTTTTTTTCAAATTTTGAGGAAGTGCAGGGACACAAGAGTCGAACAGGTGGAGTTTTTTCATAAGCATATATTAAGTTATTGCCTTATTCTAAACCTGTTAGGTTTCGAATCCCTTTTAATTATAAAAATTTTTTCTCTGGCTCTCTCTCATTTTAACCAAACAAATGGTTAAGTTTATAAAAGTTGAGGGATTTTACAGACTTTAAATGTCTTATTAGTATTGAGTACTAGAATCGGCTCCGGTTCTAAGTATTTGGCTTATTTTCCTGTGCAGTTGCGCTAATCCAACAACTTCTCGGCATATTAATTATACTTAATAAAATAGTTCAATCCAAATTTTCCGTTTCCGTGAACAATCCAAAATAATCATCAGCGTTAATATGTATTTTCACAAGTTAATTCATCCTTTTATTTTCAGATATTATTGCTGTTTTAAATAGCACAGCTCCGTTTTCTTTTATAATCCAACAATTCGAGAGTTGAACTCTTAATGGACACAAATTCAAGTTCAACTTTTAATTGTCGTTCAGGAAACTTCTTCTATTTTTATTATTCAAAATCTGCCTCGTCCGTTGTTTTCTTATTTTTACTACCAAACCATTTAATATAATGGTATATACATATTGTAGTGTTTTAATAAGAATCATTAGAGATCTAGCTGCTGACTGGCTGTGTATAATTTATTGAATTCAAACTATCCTCTAACCAGGACGTTATCAAACTCCATTACAGGAGTGTAATTTGAATTAAAAGTTATTTTTTGAGGCACATCTAACTTGAAAACTTTTGAAACTGCTTTTTTTACCACTGTATTATTGACCACTGCACTGTTGACCACTGCACTTTTGACCACTGTAATTTTCATCACTCCACATTTTAAAACTGAACTTCATTTTTAACCACTGTAATTTTTATCACTCCACATTTTAAAACTGAACTTTTTAAAATCTAACCTGTAACCAAAATAAACGCAAAGAGTGATATTACAATTCAACTTACATAACACTCTACAACTTTTCTTAGAAAAGATTGGCCGGGTCGCTTAAAGCGCCCCTTCTTTGGATAATAATAATCGGAAGTTTTTTATGATCTAAAGGTGTGTATACCAAATCCTCATCAATGATTGTCTATTTTTCTGGAAGCATCTTTACTTCAGTTACATGTGACTTGTTTGCATTATTCATAGTCAAAGACTTTCCAGTGTTGCCCCAAATTGAAACTGTCTTAAAAGTAAAGACTCTCATTTACTACTGATCCACTAAATTAATTGTTACATTTCTCTGAATATCGATTTCTGATTGTTTCCTCAAACAGCATTTTAATTATCCCATTAGCGCTTGCAATACTTGCATTATAGATTAATACTACGCTATCTTATTCGGAATCTCATTAGTAATCCGGGATTTACGTTAAATGCAATGCGGTTCGTTACATTTTCATTTGTGAAATAATCAGTCATATATGTAACGGTTTTCAACCTTAGCTAAGAAGTTTAATTGGCTGTTGACTGTTTTCAAACGATGATAATTGATTGATGAATTTTATTTTAACTGATCTTTGAAACAATAGAGGTGCAGGTACTTTTATACATTTGCTACAAATGAAGAAAAAAAAAAAAAAGAATGTTAGATTATGAAAAGATGAAGAAAAGTATTAGATATGAAAAGAAGAAATTAAAGTGTTAAACAAAAAATATAGATAATATAGATAATGAGATAACAATGCATAAAGATCATTAAACGATGAAAATTATAAGCAGGAAATAATCCCGGCAATTATGAACAACGCTAAAATATTGCAAATTTTCTGCTTGAACGCCTCGTTGCAATTCATAATATATTTTTCTTTATTTTTTGGGGTCGTACTGGCTCTGAACTTTACCACTGCCCTAAATTTGTGCCTTCCAAGTAGAAATAAATAAAAATGTTTAATCCCACGGTGTCAATTGAAAAGAAAGGCCTACTAAAGGTACGCCTCGATGAGAAAGCTTTTTCCACCCAATTTCCAAACACTTGATTGCCTTTTTCCAACAACTACCATGGGCACCACGGACAGGTAGTCAATAAATGTTGGCGTCCGCATCAATTAATCCCAACCAGGAGGAGCAATTATCTCTCGTCAAACTTTGAAAATCCCCTCAAAAAAGAAGAAAACGATATAATAAAAAAGAAAAAAAAGGAAAATCGAAGGAATTCTCCTCCCCGGTGCGCCATTCACATCCCATCATCTCTCATCTTCCCGGGGCTCTGTGTAATTTCTCAGAATATGTTATAAGAGCCACCCAGAAAAATTCGCAATGGTCACACTGCAACCACATTTCATTATAATAGCGACTTTGATTAAACGAAGAGTCGCATCGCAGTGGTCAACATCACAAGCAGCAGCAGCAGCAGCGGGACGACGACGACGGCCATGCCAAGCGAGGCTAGGCTAGGGGCACAGTACGGCAAAGGCAAGGCAAAGCCGTCATCATCATCACGGGTAGCAGCACAGCGGCATACGAACGACGGCGACGGAGGGCAGCAAGGCATAAAGAAGAATATCGAGTCGGTCCCGTGTACATTCACGAGCAAAACCAACACACCTAGAATAACTCCACCGCAATGGCAGAGATCCTGCAGCGCCGCTAATGCCCCGCGCTATCATACAGACACACATAAAACCCACACACACAGTTACCAACCTTCGCCCGAATGAACGTCAGTTTGACCTGGCATGAGAGCATTTCCAGTAATAAAAAATTCGAAATCAGCACAAATACAATGACATGCCACTCCTATCCGGACGCTTGCCACCCTACAAAAAGTTCATGCTATCTAAATCGATTGCCATTGCATGACAGGGCACACATACAAACTTATGTAATCCACTAAATCGGTATACACAGATAGGCCAGGCAGCAAACCCACCCTACATACAAATACACCGCTGCCACTGACAACTCTTATAGGGACGGGATCCACTGCCATGGCGGCAGAGAAAATTGAGGGCCCGGGTTGTTGGAATGAGTATCGGGGGGGAGCCATTTTCTGTAGCCAGAGGGCGCTGGCGACGGTGGCGGTGGTGGCGGCGGCGATGGGCATTAAGCCCCCGTTTTAACAGAGAACCTAGAGGACCGAGGCACATATATCGACTTTATGTACACAGAACCCGTATATATACATAATACATATATACTAACGGCGAAAACCCCTATACATATATACATGCGGACGGATGAAGTATGTAGCAAGACACTGAACAAGCGAACGGCGCAAATAGCTGTGGTGTACGGGAGGCAAACGTTTTCAGCGCCCGACTCAGAGCTCCTCGATGTTGTTGTTGGCGAGGAAAATATGCAAAAGCCTGGGATATGAAGAAAGACACAAACGTTTCATCTTTTTATTTTGCTCTCCGGGCCGTGTGCTGTCGAAACGGTTGTTGGGTCTTTTCGGTCGGGGGCTTGTTGTTTTTGTCTCGCTTCTCACCCGCCTGCTCAACGAACACCGCCTCAGCCTCAGCCTCAGCGTTTTGCTTTGCTGCCTGAAACCCCCTGAAGCTGATGCTTGCTGCTTTTGTGGATGGGTCGGCTCCGGCTCTTCTGGCTTTCCCTCCCCCAATGCCCCGCAACTACCCTCTCACGTCCAAAATCGACCGCATCTCCGGCTCCGATGGCTCGATGGAGGACGACTCCTCCGATGGCGATGGTTCATTGTTTTTGTTAGAAATTTATTTGCCAACTACTAAAAAGTCAGATAGCCGTGCCCGAGACCTGAGGAGACTCGAGAGCAGCAGAAGCGGCAGCATCATCGTCATCCTCATCCTCGTCGTCGTCGTCGTATAGGGCAAAGTGCCTTCCATCTGCTCGATGGAAGAACTCCTCTTTCGATTCAGTTCAGATATCCCCCATCCCCCCTGCCGGCCTTGCCTTTGGTCTTCTTTATCTAGGGCTGGCCTCCACAGAACCGTGCTACCTACCTACCCACAGTGAGTCACAAATGTGCTCGAGAGCTCCGATGAGGCTTTCTTAGCAGGAATTATTGATCTAATTACGTGCACGTTACGTTCGTCTCGGCCGTCGCGGAGCCAACGTTCTATGTTTTCTTTATGCCATTCCGAGAGGCAGATGGAGGACGACGACGACGACGACGACGGACTCGAACGAAACGAATCAGAAGAATTTCGGGGAGAGCTCGTTTGTTGGGAGCTCCAACAATAAGACGAAAACGTCGGACGACGACGAAGACTATGTTGTCGTTTTGCGAATTGCTACGACCTGAAAGAGGCTGGCAAAGGAAAATATTCTATCGCAGCAAAGAGCGGAAGACCTGCTTCCAGAAGGCGCTTGAAGATATTAATTGATCACAGTACGTCGATCTAGCTACCAATCCCCAACCTACCTAAGCTTCATCCCAAGCAGGCCGGCTTATCATTCTTCTCCCGCGGGATTATTGAACTGGAGATGCGAGAAGAACCGATTTGCTTTTGTTTAATTTGCCCCCCCCACACAGATTTGTACGCTACTGTGCACGCGGACCGGAGCTGACCCACCAGACCCGGATAGATCGCTTCGGTTCCAATTTTTTGAGCCTCGGAATTCGTTCCATTTGGCATTTGGCACTGCGAATAATTACTACAGTTTTTCCTTGTGTGCACCTCCTCCTCCTCCTCCTCCTCCTTCCGAGCCACTCTATCGTCTATCCTCATCTGGTGGTGCTGCTGCTGCTTTTGAGTACTATCGTTTGGCACGGCACGCTAAGAAAGGAAACTTGCTCGCGGGGTGAGTGAGTTATTGAGCAATTCCGTGGGGCAGGCAAGTTCACGGATACGGGCGCCTGCGGCATTTCTTTTTTCGGTTCAAATGTCAAGCGGAGAGGAAATGGCTTGTGCTGTCATTGCTCAAGCACACAGCTGTGCGAACTACTCGGGGGGGCAAAATGAATGGAGAGGGCACACACAATTAAAAGCAAATATTGAGGAACAACATTTCTCACATTCAGCGTATATAAGCCGAGCGGATGGAAGTTATTTAGCGAAAAAAGAATGCAGTTCTATTTAAGGTAGACATGGGACCGGATTGAAATACGAATATTTGGAATTTATCTATCATAATTGGGATAATTATTGATCAATTTAATAATCTATAACAGAAATAATTATTTATAATGGAACATTATGATAGAAATAACATTTAGAAATACCTGTAAATAGTTCAACTTGGTTATTTACGAATAGTAGAAGTCAGTTAAAATCGATTAAAGAGTCTTCTCTCATTGTAATTACTTCGTTTTTTTTTCTAGATTTCAGCTTTTTTGGGTATAAATTAGCCTTATTGCAGTTTTGTTTCGGGATAAAAATCCACAATATCCAGACCGAAGACTACTTTTTTTTTGCAATGATATCTACATCACAGTTTATAAAACATATTACCGAACAAAATATGCGTCATAATTATTAAGGTTTCTTAATATATTGCTTTTAATAATAGTTGTTCGCAAAAACTTCAGGAGTGTATTTATGTTTTTTTATCTTAAATGTAGTTTGTTATCGGTTATAGAGTCCTCTATAAGGCTTTTTAATTTTACTTTCTTATTGCAACTTAAAGAAAAAAAAGGCGCGAAACTCATGATGAACATGCTTAGTCAGATTCTTTACTTTGTCTTATTCTTATCGAGCGAGTAAATAAAAGTATATGATACTGTTTCCATTTGCGTCTCGACATCTCGGTCGATTCAGGTACATATTGAATCAGCTATCTGTTATGTTTTATAAAATATGTACAATAGAATCGTAAGTTTGTTGCCATTGAACTTGTCTAGCTTTTGCCTGCCTTGAACTCTTCCACAGACGTTCCAATCAGAAAGTGAGACTGGCACCGTTTCAAAGAAAATGTTGCACATTTTTACTTAAATTGTTTCCAAGTGCAACGTTCCCACAGTTCTAAAGAGATTAAGAGTTTTCATAAATATGCCAAAGAGTCCCCCCAGCAAAAACTTCCAGAACGAGGATATTCTCCTCCCCTTCTGTTTATACAAGAGGAGGACTTAAATATGTATCACCGGGTCCGCGTTCTGAGAGTGCAATTAAAACTTTATGAAGGCAGCAAACCCCTCCCAAAAAAGTGCACGAAATTGTCTTTGTAATCAAGCCAGAAATGTCGTCTTCGTTTCGTTGTCCGCCGGTTTTGCAGTGGATTAGCCATCCGGGAAAGATGTTCTGCACTTTTCTGTTCGCTACCCTACCCCTCCCCCTAGGGTCTCTTCAACAAATTGCTCTAAACGACGAAGAGCACTTAAGCAGAAGTCATAATTGCCACAAGACGACCGAGTTGGGGTCCAGGCACATATTGCAATGGGGACCATTGTGCTCATCGATGAAACTATGTATCTCTGGCTGTAATCAAAGGAGAGCCCCAGTCCCGTGTCCCGGAGCAGAGACCCAGAGCCGCCCCAGCCCCTTTTCCCTGACACTGTCGAGGTTTGTTTGAGCGGACGATTATACGACGGTGTGCGCTCGGTTTGGCGGAGGAAAAAAAGTAGGTTAGAGAGATGTTTCACTTTTCTTTGCCAATTCCCTTTGAGCCGGTTTTCTTTTCCTTTTGGATCAGAGGCGCCACCGGGCATCGAATTTGTGCACAATAAACACAACAATTCCACCAGCCCCAGATTGGACATAGTGCGCGCCCTAATCGACCATACCACCATCGAAATATCGATGACGCGACAGACAGACGACGGACTATATCGATATCGGATGTTTCGACTATTCCAGTGGCGTTGGCGGCAAGTGGATGCACTCCACCATAGAAGTGAATCGTTGGAGGCTCGTGTTACGTGCCTTTAAAATAATTCAATCGAACAACACCAAGCGATGGAGCGCAATTGCTTCCGCTCGAGGGGGCGCTCCTCTTTCGTCGTATGCGAAAATCCTTCACATTCCTTGAATGATAGCCCCCCTCCTCCCGTCCCGACTATTCGGGGGCTCCGGCTGGATCGTTGGATGGGTTCGTTGGATGGTTGTTTGGTTGGTTGGCTGCCCTGGCTGCTGGCGGGTGATTCTGCTTTTGCTAGTGGTGCTGCTATTACTGCTGCTACTGGTGGTGGCTCTGGCGTTGTGCCGGTGATGGGGCCCCAATCCAGCCTGCCTCCATCGTCGTCGTCGTTGTCGTCATTTGCAATTCGTAACCATAAATCACATCTCATTCTGTGCCGTCGAGCTCCGTCCTATTACACACTCTCCGCTTTATCCTTCGTGTGGCTGGAATTCAAAACTCGATTCCGTAAACAATGAAAGCAAAATCTGATAACCGTTGGTGAAAGCGAGGAAGTGCAGCCGGGGCCATTGACCTAAAAATGAAAATAGACCATGCCTTTGCCTCTGTGCTTGCTTCGGCCTGTGCCGCTGGTCCGCCTCCCCCCTGCACCTCCGCTCCACACTATATGCACATGTACAAACTCCTGCCTATGTATGCACGTCTGTTTACGTTCCTATAAAACGGCAAGATATCGCATTTAAAGACGGGCAGCGTTTCTATTTTCTCTCCTTTGCCCATGCATTAAATGGGTCACGGCCAAGGACGTTCGGCACATAAGCCATTATCGTGTATATAGCCCGTTAAGTAGCGTACCCTTATAAAAAGTTATTGGGTTTTTTTTTTCTGTTCTTTTTTTTTCCGCTGCTGCTCATATTTATGAATGACCCGGCGATATTTGTGCGACGCGACGCGACGACGTACATAACCATAGCGCACGGTGCCGCTGCCTACATGCGACTTTACTCCCCGCAGCAGCAGCAGCAGCAACGGCCGGGGCAAGGCTGCGGAGACAAAAATTAATGATTCATTTATTCATTAATTTGTTTAATGAAGTCTTCGACGACGGGCGCACGCGGCCCGCTGGTTAGTCCACGACGACGATGGATCGGAAGGAGCTGGCGGCCCCGCGCACTTCTGACGCAATACCGGAAGAAGGGCCTGACTTTTGCGTCCGCGTCCGCGTCCGTCCCCAGGAGGAGTCAGTCACTCGTTCGTTTGTTTACCTCCAAAGCTAATGACCCCCAGGTTTCATGAACAGCTCTCAACGTCCCAAAGCTTGGGGGAGGAAGATTTGCATCTCGCTGATTTTGTAATAAAGCACGGCATACGAAATGAATAAGAAAAAAAAAAATATATATTTATACCTAGACTAAGAAAAAGACAAAGCGACGAGTGTTCGCAATTCACAATATTGACAACATCGACCACTGCTACAGAAACAACATCCACTTCAAAGTTTCCGACAAGTTTGTGGAATCTCGAGGAGATTTGTTTTACGCGACAACGAACGCTCTCGTTGATTGTCATAACTTGGTAATTGGAGTAATGCCTTTGTGCGGCAACAACTGAGCTATTTTCAATGGGATTTTTTGGCGATTTTTCATGGGAAGACATAAATACATAAACATAAGTACACACAACATATAGGGGGCAGACCAACCGCCGGGAAGGGGCTTCTCAAATGCGAGCAGTTTGCTTTGAGTAAACAAAAGAGGGATAAACTCGCAGAGTATTCGTTTCTTTTTTTTTTTTCTCTTGTATCCCTCGGGTTAATCGCATAGTACGAGGTCAGGGTTAGGAGATGAATGAAATGCTTTGAAAAAAAAAAAAAAAATTAAAATACCCATGTGTGTAGCAGGGGACCTCCTCATTAATTTTATTTACATAGGTAAGGCTGACATCGAAACGAATTCAAGATGATGTGCAATTATAATGGGAGTCCCTGTCGTACGTTTCTTTCGTTGCCAGCGGTCAAATCTCAGCTAAATGAAGTTGTGACATACAATCCGGATTAAAATTACCTAACTTATTATTGTTTTTTTGGAGCTCCATAACTATTAATTTGTAATAATCTAATAAATACAGCTTTCGATAGTACGTTCTGCTCTCTTTAAACTTCTGACATTTAAATCGCTGTAAAAAAATATATAAACTTATTAATCGCCTTTCTCAACACGTAATACTGTGAAATGATATCATTCAATCATTTCATTTTTCAGAACAAGGTAGCTACGAAATGATGCATTTGAAAGCAGTCATTTCAGTGACAGAATTTTACAATTCGTTGACACTTAGCAAATTATCTTCATTTATCTTCATATTTAAATATACCTATACCGTATACCTGTTATTACATTAATATTTATTAATCCTTACAAAACTTAGTGAATATTTGGAAAGTCGAAATGGTATACTTTAAAAGAAATGCCACACTTATCTTGACATTTAACAGCTTATAGTTTCATTTCAAATAATTAAAATGATGTTGAAATGATATTCGACAATCAGTTGGCACACGGCGGAAAATGCTAAGTAAATAAAATTATATTTATTTAGCATTTTCTGCCATATGCTAACTGTCAATGAATTCAAAAATTCTGTCACCTGAAATGATTGCTTTCAAATGCATAATGATTGAAATAATATCATTTTCAATAGAATTGGTAGACAGCCTAAATGATTTTGTTAACAACTCAGATGCTACTGTCAATAGTTAAATTAATTTGCTTTCTGGTTTGTGAACTAAATATCTTAAACAATTAGTGAAAGTAATCAATAGTCCCACATTTAATTAAGAAAGATATGCTTTAATTATTATTCATTAGTTTCACTAATTGGCCTCACCTAGTCTGAATTTAATATAATCATGCTGTAGTATACCTAATTGAATCAATGCTAATATTAATTTCTGAATTTTCAATAAATGTTTTCCAATATATTAGAAACACGCACAAATAAATTAACAAAATATCTTCTTCAGGATCAGTATGATATGAATCGATCGTTCTAAATTAAATAAATATGTTATCTCTTACCTTTAATTATAGTAATTTAACATTTATTTTTTTCTATTTACAATGACACGCTTAAGTTTATTAAATGAGCAAGACAATAATCTTGTACAGGTTATTCATGCAATTTAGAAAGAAAAATAATTCAAGTCTGAACCAAAAAATAACGTACCCTATACCCAGGAAATCGCCATCGGTTGAGGCTTCCGTGAACCCGTATTCTATGCATTAAAACCCGGTGTCGCTTTATAATTTTCCTCAAAACTTCAATTCTCGCCGGAACTCAATTTCGCATTTTTGCACTTTTCAGCAGTTTTCGGCGTCACGAGTAGTCGCACACGAATATTCACAGGCTAATAAACTCATTTGCATAATTTGCACCTGTACAACGACCACCATTCGGCTGGATGAGGTAGGGAATAATCACACAAACATTCTCTAACCCCGGCGACACAAAGCTATACCGAAACCCGGTGTGAAATTCGCGACTTTCTGGCAATTTAGAGAGATAGATTGCCTAATGTTTGAGCCCTATGCCTCTATGCAATTTTAGGTACCAGCGAAAATTCGGACTCTATACGCAGCACTGCACAAACAAGAGAAGCTGAAAAAATGTGCCACTCCCGGCCGGCGATAATTTAAGCACTGAAAAATTATCTAGATTGATAAATTAATGGCATCATTGGATGCGATTCGATTCGATTACACATGCATAGGTGGATGGGTGTGGTTTTGGCCCATAGTTATCCACTAACAATAGAACGCTTCAATTACTGCCCTCTCGGGTCAGTGGAATGGGCTCGATGATGGCAATGTGGCAGAGGCTCGGGCTACGGTTCGGACTCGGGGGCTACAGTTCCTGCTCTTGTTCGACTGTGGTCCCGGCCCTGTGCAAATGTCCGAGTTTTTCCATAATTTGCGCATACTACACACCACCGGCCCATAATTCAGCGACAGATTAAAAATTGTTTAAGCTTGGGGAAAGGAAAATGTAAAATTTTTGTAAATTTTGCAGTGGGATACTCCCGCCACCATAAATCAATACATGAATCGTCATATCCACTCCGGGGCCGGGCGCACAACACACCACACACCCGCCGGGGCCCCCATCCAGCGCAGGTAACCAGAGCTCCAGAACTCCAGCAGCAGGAACACCCGAGCAACAACGACAGTGACATTAATTGAAGCTCTCCTGCTGCTGTTGGCTTACCCTGGACGGGGCTCAGCCCGGCGGTGGTGGTAGCGGCCAGGCGCCACAGCTACCGGGGTCCCGGATTCCGGGACTGGGACAGGGACGTGGGGGCTTGATGGGTAAATTTTAATTCATCAAAACATAATTACCTGATGTGGTGAGGGTGACGCCTGCGGCGGTTGTGGGGACGGACTGGGAGCATGACCCGGACTGCTTGGAGGTGGACCACCATGTTGCGTCTGGTGAGGGGATGCTGGGGGATGGGGATGGCCCCCAGGTCCAGGACTAGCAGCTGGCGAAGGCCCTCCAGGTCCACTAGGCCATGGTCGATTTGGTTCAGGATACTGTGGAAAAACATCCAGAAAAGAGAAAATAAAATTAGTTCGGAAATTATTTATTGCTTTTATTATTTGGAGCGATAATACCTCCGAGTCGATTGCCTCCTCCCCCAGCCCCCACCCTCACCCTCACCATGCCACCCTATCGTTTATATTATTTTTTGTTTTGCTCTTTTTCATTTGCAAATATTAAAATATTCAACGGCTGCGATCGCGCTCCAATTTTTTTTTTTTTTATTCGCGGGGGCGCGCTTTTCGCGGAAATAGCCGGAAAAACATGGGACCCGCGATGAATTTAAAATATGCGCATTAATTATGTGCATAAACACGGCTCGACCTGTTAATTAAAATCTGTGTGCCGAGCTTACCTTTATTAGAGGGGGTAAAATGCCATTTTGCCACTAGTAAAGCGGAAAGTATACCCTGCAATCCGGCCAGAAGCTGACCTCGTGTAGGCAATATGTTCCCTCTGTGTGCATTCGCAATTTTTATTTAATTTGAGGGCTTGAACAAAAACCACTTTTTTTAATTCGAAATTTTATACTGTAATACAGCATCGTGGGACTGAACCAGGTGCCATGGTTACAGAATTAATAAATATCAATAAGTTGTATGTACCTAATGCACATAGATAATAGCGATATTAAACCAATTAATTATTTCGGACGTACATACTTATTTAGTAAAATAAAAATATAATCATCCCTCATTCGGGTCAAGTGTGTACGTTTTTGTCCTCGAAAATAATTAATCAAATCCATTTTAATTAAGATTTATGTAAACCCTAATCACTCATATTTAAATTGAATTTCATAAATAAAACACTATAGATGGGAAAAGATATTTTTTCTTTTTTTTTTACAAATACCTATAAGTAAAGAGTTCACTACACTTTCAAGCAAAAGGATAGCAGAACACCTTCAAATATTCAAGATTTATTAACTTCTGCTCTATCTCATGCAGTTTTTCCTAACTTATCGGAAGGTATAATAAATTCCAAGATTTTTATCATAAAATTTATGACCAAAGATGGATCTGCAGGATTTTTCTAGAATGAAGGTGAAGCAAGAAAATAACACAAAAATAATACTTGAAGACGTTTTAATCTGCTTTACCGTAATTTTAAAGAATATTTAAAGTAAGCTGCGAAAGCCAAAACTTCAAATTTACTCTAGTCATTTGTTAAAGTATTAGTCATAAAATAATATAAATGATTAATTTGGAAAACTGAAAACTAAATAATTATAATTTTTCTAGTTATGGAGTTTACCCAACTTGGTCCTGCATGTTCGAGGGGAAATAGCCAAAAGAGATGGTGTTGAAAGGTTGTAAAATTCCTTAAAAAGGCCAAGGCATGGGCTTAATTGACCGTAAAATATACGACTCCCACATGAGAGATGAGAAAAGCCATTCTGAAACGACCTCGTTTATTGAGCGCATTTAGGAAAAGAAACCCTGGAAAAGTTTGAGAGTCAAGAGTTAAGTTTTTCATCATTAGTGAGAAATGGATCCTGTCTCTCTTAAGTTCAAGTTTCATTCTGGAAACTTGTCCTGCTTTTTGAGGAAAAAATAACTAAGGATTATTTATACACAGGTCTTCGTTTATGAATGAAACCCCGTTTGACCCATGTGCCCTTTCCAGAATTTGTATGTAGGTAATTTCAATTTGAACCGTAATGTGCTCACCATCGTTAATTTGGGGTTAAGCGCTTAGAAGCTGGTGTAGGTCATTATTTCGTTTTCAAGGTCATTAACTCGACCCTTCTCTGTCCGTCTCATTGTAAGCACAAACATTCGCGCCCTTTTATACCCCAAATGAGGAAAGATAAAACAAAAACAAAAAAGCAACAAAACAAAAACCTTTTCATTGCACCTTCGGGGGCGCACATGAATTCCTCAAATTTCGTCTATTGGGGCACCTTTCGGTGCACTTTCAAAACAAAGTGAGAAGAACTCAGCTGGTGCACCTCACGAGGAACGCTTATCAATTGGGTGCCCCGCCCCCGCACCGTCGTCTCATATTTGCGGTGCCGGGAGCGTTTCCCGCTTCAACTTCAAAGGGAGTCAATATCGCATGAAAAATCAAAACAATCCGAAAGCCACTTTACAAATACAAAAAAAAAGAAGACTTGGGAACAAAAAAATGCGCGTATTTTTGATGAGCACGTGGTTTTCCTTCATAAAGTCCATAAAGGGGTCGCCGTGTGACTCATACGTTGTCGGGTTCTCATGTGAATTCTAAATGTATACAGGGCGAAATATCCGGGGTTCGGGGCGGAGCGCTGGAATGGAATGGCCCCGGATTCGGGGCTCGACCGGGTAAAATACAGTGTCGGAGCACTTACCTGATGTGTTGGGTAGGGAGATCTATGATTTGGTCCTCCAGCGGGTGCAGGCGGCGTGGGGTACCTCTGCGGGTACGGCGAATATTGTGAAGTAGCCGGCCCTTGACTCTGAGGTGGCGGAGGCCCTCCCTGCTGCGGTGATGGAGGATATGAACCTGAGTTTTGTCCCGGCGGGGGGTACGGTGATTGACCCCGGGAAGCATTCGTCTAAAATTGTAAATAGGTAAACAAATTTTGCATCAAAAATGTTACGCAACTAAGTAAGAAATAATTTAAATACATGCGCTCGGTGAAAGCGCGAAATTTAATGGGGGAAAAATACCATGACAAGAAAGATTAAAGCAGCCACCCTCTGACTAGCACATGTTCCCTCTTCCCGGCAATAAGACGACTACTCGGAGCTTTAATTCGGGCAGCTGATAGCAAATTTCTCTGCGCCCGGGCTATCGCTGCTAGACAACTTATCTCGTTCCCTTTCTTTTTTTTTGGGTTGGATGGAGCTGAACTTGCATACGTCGATCTTTCTCGAATTTTTGTGATGTAATCAATTAATCATCAATTCCAGAAAATTAGACGGCCATATGAGGACTTTGTAACAGTTTTTGTTATATTCAAAATACTTTCTCTAAAAACTTGTATATACATATACATACATCAGAAATATTATTAAACTCTAATTTTTTATCTTTGATTTCAACTAACGAATATATAGTCAAAATGAAAGAGAGTTTATTGAGGACAGTCTATTAGATTTACTATTACTTATTAAAAAGAGATATACAAGTTACTTATATTCGATATAAGAAATTTATTAACTAAGAATTTTATCAAGTACCGATACCTAAGCATTTTTCGGACCCTTCCAAGAAATATACCAGCCGTTTGTTTATATTTACATTACTGCTTAATTTTTATCTTTCACTTGTGAAAATATTTGTAAAGAATCAGAAAATCTTTCTGCAATTTATTTCAAGTACATACATATAAGCAGAGTCTTTACGTGTGCTGAAAATAGCAGATCTAAAAAAAAATTTTTTGATTTCAATTGAGCTTCTAGCACGATTATAATCAAGTTAATCGTGTTATTTATGCTTCAATAAAAAACAATATACTGTGAAGATTTTACATTGATTACTAGAAAAACGAATTCATAACTTCACTATAAGCATATACATACTATATAATAATCTGAGACTAACGAAAGTTAAACGGTTCAACCAGTTTCGATTTTAGGAAAATTTTCTGCTCTGTCGATTAATGGAATAGGCGTGATTAATTGCGTCGTGACTTGCGTGCTTCAAACGTCTATAGAATCTATAATAGAAAAACTTGAATAACTATTTGAATATTTCTTAGGACATCAATAGAAGAAAATATATATTATTAGTATTAATAACTTTAACCTTTTAACAGAAATAGTGCCCCTAAAATTGAACCATTACATTGAGGTTTTCTGTCCGACCACAATGGTCAAACCACAGCCTCTAGGGCCTAGGCTAATACCGATTTAAGTATGCACCGGTGAGTTATGACCTGAACTCATTAGCCCCGCTCAATAAAGAGGCTCATCTCCTTTTTATCGTTGGGAACGATTACCTCCCCTAGCCGACCTTCACTTTACTCTTAACTCATCAGGTCGACTATCTACGTATGATAATTCATTCCCACGTGACGTGGTGGTCTCAGGCAATCACCCGAGGATGGAAGCAGCCAACCGCAACAACATATCCATTAAGCGCCATCCAGACGAGCGAGGAGGTATTGAAAACGGGTGCTCACCCTGCCAATTCTTAGCCGGTTTCCCGGTTGCTCGAAAGAAAAGTGACAAGGAGTTCGCTATAACCATAATTCAACTTGTTGCGCCCTCGAATGTGTTATTAGGGCTCTGAACCCTCGGCTGCGGGCCTCATCAATGATTTGTAGGCCAGAACAACTTGCTGGAAAGAGTCGGGGGAGTCCGGCGACGACGGCCGGTTTTTGGTGCTCCTTTTTTTCTTCATTTAATGTAAACAACAAATGCAGGAAGACACCCAAAAATCACAAACACACACATACTGATCAAGGATGAGACATAACCGTCACATAATACGTCAGAGACCCGGATACGACCGAACCGACCATTGGAAGTGCGAAAAAGGGTTTTATTTCATCGTCGTCGGTTGTCTCTTTTTTAGGGTTTGTTAATTTTACAGCGGGACGAGAGTGACTTATTTAATTCTCGGCCGCCCCAAAATTGAGATTTTATGGTTAATTAAGTGCCGGGAATTAGCACTAATTTAATTTTCCGGGTGCCACCTGACCCCTATGGTACCAGTGACATATATGAGGTGCCCCCGACCGCCGCGCCGTTTAAAGCAGGTTTGACACACTCTTCAGGCAGATAAAGTGCGGTGCGTGGCGTCCCTTGACAGGAGGCTCTTTTGAATTTTGTGCCCAAAATCAATTTTTGAAAAGGGGCCAGTTAGGACACAATACCTTAACGAGTTAAGGGTTTTAACGATCGTCTTCCTTTAAAGAATTGATTTTCTAACCCTTACCATCTAAAATACCTCTGCTAAAAAAAAAAAATTTAAAATCGAATTACTCCCAAAAGGGATTTGAGCACTCCCCCACAGCCCGCAATAAATGGAGGACCTCGGGAACATGACAAATGAACTTTTAATGATAGCGAGAGTTTCGGATGAGATATTTAGCGCGGAACCAAACAGGGCTTGACACTCATCAGCCCACCTCACCTCCGATGCTACCTTCGTCGTCCGTTGGCGTCGTCATCATCGCTCGGTTGCCATTCCTCGAAAACGCCGAGGCCTGGAACTGGGACTGGGGGGGAGGGCTGGTGGTGCCCAACGGTGGCTCTATGGCCGATGATTTTATGGGATAGTTTTCCCGTCTTGAAAAGCTCCACCCCGTGGGAAGCTTATATCGATTTTCCACATTTTCATCCAATCATCCCACACAAATACATATGCACACAAAACACCCCCTGCGTTGGTGTGCGCTGGTGCTGCCGTGCCTGACAACGACTACCACTAACACAACGACAATCGCCACCGGCATTCCCCCCAGTCCCGCAGAAGAGTTTGTCACAGTCAGAGTCGGAGTCAGTAGGCGTGGTGTGTGTGTATGTGTTTGTTTTTTTCTAAAAAAAACAGAAAACATATTTTTTTTTACCCACATAAAATTTTCGGAAATAAAATTTTCAGGACATCTGCAAAGTGTCCACTGCACGTTCCGCTGAAATATGTATGCGGAATGAACTCGATATGGCAGTAAAATTGTTTTACTCCCCCTTACAGGTTCCCCCCACCAACAAAAATCCCGGACGCCCTTTTTCCCGGGGCTACTGGGCCCTGATAACAAAACGATGACACGACGAATTGCATTTTCATTGGTTTATGGAAGCGGAAATTAATTTTTTAGGGTTTCGGGACTCGCCAGAGCCCAATCCATTGAGGGTGCATCGCATACCGCAGGCGTGCATCCAATTCTGCAGCTTCTGCTGCTGTTGATGTTGCACCCCTCGCCCCACCGCCGTAATGAGCCTGTGTAGGAACAGATTTGATTTTTCCAATTGCTAATTGTTTTGCACGCAATTTCATTCTTTTATTTTACATTTTGCACGACCACCTTCACCCCTCCCCCACCCCCCCCAAAACTGTTCAGGTTTATTTGCAATTAAGCGACTTTTAATACCGCTGTGAGTGCCTTTTGTGAGCCCCAAAAGTGCACCCATTGTCCCTGATGCTGATGCATCGGGGCTTCGAAAATATTTTTTAATTTAATTTGCCAATGGTTCGGATGTTTTTAATAGTTAAGTCCGGCCTGCAGGATGGAAATTTTGTTTTATATAAAGAGATAAACAAAAAAAAAACCTCTTTTTTTATGTTCGAACTGCGTTTTCAGATCCTATCTCCTCCCTCTCTGCTGGCACACGTCCCAGAATCGACTTCATCAGGAATTTCATTAAATTTTCGGATATTGTAATTATGAAAACCGTTGTCCGGCGTACCATTTTACAGATATTACGCAATGTCCTGCGCCTTACATATTTAAATCCCGGTCAGACACATGAGTCACATGCATTATTTTTTTATTTTCTTTAAAAGGACAACGCAGGCATTTTTAACATTGTTGAAAAATATGCAGCCACACAAAATTTTGCTATTAAAACATTCATAAAAACAGACAATCGAAATGTGGTGAAAAATCTAGACTGATTTACACTTTCGCATAAAAATATTTTTTTTACACTATGTACATCTACGCTTTACAAATTTTAATAAAAAAGACCTGTTATCACTAATAACTAAGTGAAAAAAATTATATACTTAATTCATGAATTTTTATAAATGGAACATAATCGATACTATTTAGAGATAATTTGAATACAGTCAAACTCAAACAGTGTGCTTTATAAGATTTATGGATAGTTCCACTAAAATTAGGTAACTTGAGTTTGCAAATCAAAATCAAGTAAATTATTATTATTAAATTTATATTTTATATATCTTATTCCTTATTTGTTCTTGGATCTATTTAATGAAAGTGAAGAAAAAGATGGAAAGTTGATCAGGAGACTATGTAGAATCGATTAGCTTAGCATAGTCCTGTTTAAACTTTGCCAAAACACCCTGTATAGAGATCCTCCTACAAAACTTTCAGGTTGTGTAATCCTTAAATCGAGCATATGGCTGTTAAATGCTCTAACAAACATCAGTGATGTGCCACTCAATATGGTATGATTTTTTTTTTCGTCTCTACCGCCATTTTCTATTTTACGGCCGCCATTTTAGTTTTATAAAAACAAAATCAAGCCTATAACCATCGCACGGTTTAGGCGAATCGATAGACACTTCATTGATTAAAATCCATCCAGCCGTTAGGATGCTTCGAGGTTATAAATAATACCACATACGTAGATACGCGTGAAAAACATAGCCCTGTCTTTACTGTCGCGCAGTCGGTTAAAAAACGTTAGATATTCATGTTGAAAAGATATTTAATTTTTTCTCTAAATTCATCAATCTCTTGACGTTATTGTAGTTGCATTTTGCATGCATTGGTTTCGCAGTCCGTTTTATGTTGGTCTCGAAGAAAATTTTAAATTTCTTCAAAGGTATTAAATAAAATGACTGGCCTTTTCTGGAACAGTATAATTAATTATTATACTATCCACCAGTTATATAATACTAAAAAAAAAACTAAGTGGAAATAATTTATAGTTAACAAAATATTTCCTTCACAATTAAGATGTAAGATATAATGAATCTAAGTTTAATGCATATGCTCGTAAATTATTGTTGTTCAGAGGACCGATTATTCAATCGCAAGTCTGATTATATTCTAGTTTCGAAGAATTAAAGTGTAAATTAATTTTAAATCAATTTTTAGAGACCTTTAAGGGGAAAGTCGAATCTTATAGAAAGATTCCCATTACCTAGAAACCTGCAGTAATCAATAATTGTTAGTAAGCATAAAACTGCAATACTTTTTATCAAGACAATAACCCTAAACACAATGCCATGACATGCTAATGCACTGAAAAATAAAACCTCCCTATAAAACCTTAAACTGTATGTAAAAGTAAAACGAAAGTGAAGCGCTTAAAGTCATTTTTTAACAATTTTAAATTCTTCCGGACGATGCAGAAAACACAAAAGACGGAAGGTTCCCCATAAACCCCATAAACCCAATAGCACGATACCGCGAACACATCATCCACAGGGACGGGCTTGTTGAGGGTTTGTTTTCGTGAACTGCAAGCAAATAAATTACGCGAAAATACAAATTTCAAAGGCTTTCAGCTGTTTTTATTCTGTATTTTTTATTTTTATTTTTTTATTTGCTCGCTACCTTTCCTACATACTCGCTATGTCCGTACACTTGCACTTTGCGCCATTGAGATAGGTTACAGCGGGAAGCATGTACATAAAAAGCAGCTCCCGACTCCGCGGGCATAAATATGTATAGACAGCCGTATATAGGAGTACCTTCAGCGGGAGGATAACCCAAACAAATAAGTTAGTCCTTTTCCGTCTTTTAATTTTTTTTTTTTTTTTATTTTCTTTTACCCTCCCTAACCCTCTGTCGTTCAGTCCCTTGGCACCCCGCGCGTTCATCCCCCAACCCCAGTGATGATATTGTGCCCTTGCAATGTGCTGTACTTCCTTTACTCTCCTCCAAAAAAAAAAGGGAAATCTCGTCCTGAAAAGTTCACTGCAATCAAAATAGTTCGAAACTTTTCAAACTGAAAAATTCCTCGAAGACTTAAAGCTGCCCGGTTAAAGGCGCGCGTTAAGGAGGTCGTAAGACTCTTCTTGACTCTAACGTGCAGCCAGGTCACCTGCTTGTCGTGCAAAATAGAGGATGAGGGGTATTTTGTATTATTTCCAGGGGGTTTGTTTATGAGAGCGCGACTTTTTAGAAGGGTGGTTGGCTCACACCAAGAGTATGTGACACCAACAGCTGATGGTGTTCCTTTTCCAAATATACTGCATACGGTGCAGCTCCTAGTTTTATGACTTGTTCATGGACTAAAACTTTGGCAATTTTGGAATTTGGCGCTGACAGCGGTTTTTCTTTAAACGAAGAATATGGATTATTAAATCTTGTTTTTACTGCACAAAGGATTCCACATTTAACGTAAAATAACCTTTATTATATCTACTGCATTATATAGGCAATTTAACATGGATTGAAGGACGAGTAACCGAGCACTGTTTTACTGAAAAAATATGTGTTTCAAATTTATATTTATGCCCAACTAGAATTAATTTCAGTTAATCCTTAGTCTTAGCATCATGAGATTGTTCCACTCCAAGTATGAATCAATCTTTTATTATTTACACTGTTTAAAATGCTAAGTAGCATCAGGATTTCCTGACTAGGATAACGTTGGGACTATAAATACATATATTAATATTTTCAAAAATTTTGTCAAACACTCAAGAGAAAATTCATTTTATCTCTCATTTCGATATTGTTAAGGTTAGTTTGTAATACTTAAAACCGACTATAATCCCTTATGGGTTAAATAAAATGGTAAAAACCATTGGTGACTCTTGCTCTTTCTTCCATTAAATAAATTAGGACAAAGCAAAGATTTTTTGGTACAATGATACCCAAGATTTTGTTTGAACTATATGTAAACAACTTTTACGAATATGAATATTATTTCGATAAATATGTACAGGTGGTTTTCAGTAGAAACAATAAGTGCCCAGATGAAAGATAATGTGAGCCTACTTCCGATCTTAGAAACATTTTTAAAGGTGTAGGTACTGTTAAAATATTTGTCATATTCATATAATTTATTCCACCTTAATAGGCAACAAAATTTTAAAATACCTTTCTGAACAATAGTCCATTCTATTTTAAAAGAATATAAGCAACCTGAGTTACTACAGTTTAAATTTAAAAGTAATAGCCTTCTATAATGTTTCGGAACTCCGACGTTAGGTTAGTTACCTTTAAAAAACAATGACTAATTGATACATTATGATGCTTTTTTATGATTCCACATAACACAAGTAGAAGATGCTATTTTTGCTGGTCATGGCAAATAATCTCATTAGTCGCATTAAATTTTTAAGCCTTATTAGTCGCATGAAATTTTTAAGTCGTATACTTCGCAGATACTTTCTAAAGTGGTTCTGTTAAGCACGATAAACTTAAATTAGACGATATTCACAGCTGTGTGACACGAAGCGCCGTCTTGTTGAAATGCGGCAACATTTTCGCTTGATCCCAGAAAATTTTGCTGAATATAGTAGAGGCTCTAAGAAAACTTTGTTACAATAATTATTTGCTATTAATCTAGATTCATTTATTAAATCCCTCATTGATAACTAAATCACTTTTCTTCCCCCATTGAATTCCGATTCTATAAAACTATGTTAGCCGGAAGAAGTGAATATCTTCTTCTTGCCATTAGAGGCCAGTGATTCACGGTGGTCCGCACATAATTTCAATCGACAAGATCAAGTTCATTGAACACAATGCGCAATTCTGCGATAGTAAAGTCGTCTGCTTACTTATTAGGAAGTGTTTTCATTACGAAAAATACCATACAGCGCACTTTGGCCGTTTCCATTCAGTCACTTGTAAAAAGAGTATAACACGGCGCGCGCGCCGACGGACATGACCATCGCAATCTGGCTGCCTTTTAGCATTTGCTTTCGTATTTAATTTTTTTTTTTTTTATTATTTTTTGCATCCAGCTACTATATATATTTATTTTCATTCTTTTTTTCATTTTTAATCGAATTTATTCAAAAAAAAACCCCCTGAATGAATTGACGCGCGCCGGGTAAACAAACGAATTTAAATTTAAAATTGCTCTCGTTTCAATAATTTTTTATTTATTCCGGTCTACCTTTTTGGCATTCCTTCTAAACACGCATATGTCACGGGTCCCCCATTATCCTCGCGTCTTCTTTCGAGTGGCTTCACTTGAAAATTTATGCACATTTCTGTGAAATCCACGCGTTTTCCCCCCGTCCCTCGGCTCATCCCGTCCCCCCTTCATCCGTCGCGGTGTGCTGCGCTCCGTGTGAGATATCGGGGAGCATGGTGCATGACAAATTGGTTCGATGGTGGTCGTCATCATGATCATCATCATCATCATCATGCTCCACGACGACGACGAAGAAGACGACGACGACGACGGCGATGGACAGGGGAGCACCCCTCCTGACAAAGTGCTTTCCGAACATGAAATTTGCAATGGGGCCCCCTGAGCTGATGGTGGTGCTCTGGACTACAGCAGCACCAGCGCTCCGCTCTTTTGTTGCACATTGCACCGATTGCACGTCCCCTCCCCCACCCGTGCACCACACCTCTTCGCCCACCGTTGGATGGCTCAAAAACGTTCCTTCTGTTGGCGGTTTTATTGGCCCCCCCCCCCGTTGATGCAACATCAAGAATGCACCGAGGAATGTGTGAAAGCTCCACCGTGATGCCGTTGGCGCGCCGCGGCGCGCCATTACTGCACCCGGGAGAAGAAAAAATTTAAAAATCCGCAAGTTGGGAACGTGGAAATCCTCGTTTTCTTTTACCATATTATAAAATAAAAAACTCCGGGATGGGTTTCTTGATCTCCGCCCGCCCCAAACGGACAAGAATCATCACATCATGCCACAAGTTGAAATGCAATGCAATGCAACTGCAACTGCAACTGCAACTGCAAATGCAACTGCAGGCCGTGCGTTCTGCATAAATGAATAACTCCAGGGCGTGCAGAGTGCTCCACACCACCAGTTCTCATTGATTAGCACCTGACATGCTTCATAGCTCATGAATTATTGCAAATTATCTCCCGGATTAAGATGAATTTCACCGAAAGGGACTCCCCCGGGGGGAGTTCGACATACCCTGCACAATCTCCGCGAAAAACCATGTGCAAAAGCGACAAAATCGAGATTTTTTTATTTTATTTTTTTTTCTTTATTCTTCGTCGTATCTTCTTATTCTAGTTAGCTGCGCGCGATCCAAGAAATTCGTCATTAATTTGCGAAAAGAGTTACACAATCGGATTGCTGCGGCCGCGGAAATAATTACATTCGTCCGCCCGCCCCCTGATAAGAGGTTTGCACGAATCGATAAAAAAGTTTATTTTAGTTAGAACGGTTCAATGGCTTCTGTTTATTGTGCACAAGTCGTCGTCTCGAGCAACAACGGCGCCGCTATCAAATTATTTATTTTATATTTGTTGTTCCTTTTTTTTTTTTTTTTTTTCTCGGCATATTGAACTTTATTGTTATGTCATCCCGCCGTGTCGCAGATATGATAAACAGACTCACCACAGCTGGGCTGTCATTGTTTTATTTATTTTCGTTTTGCCGCATTTCACCGTTTCCCGCTCTTTTTCAGCCGTCTCGAAGATTTATAAATCTGTGGAATTTGGCCGAGATACTGCGCTTCTTACTAACAGCAATTTGCGCCAACTTTAAACGATTCCGGAGAAACATTCAAACATTCTTCTTTTATGCTTCCAATTTTATGGAGGTCAAGGGCTGAGATTTTCGTAAAATATGTTTTACTTAAATGTTCCGTCATCATTTGTAGCGAAATAGTCTAACTTTTAATACACAGGCTCATCGTTTTCCACTTTCATACCATGAAACTATCCTCCTAATCTTCACTTACATTTGAACTTTGAAAGGCACGAGCCTTTGTAACACAGAAAACATTCTTTAGAACACTTAAAATTCAAAGTATTCAAATCAAACCAAACCTGTTAAGCTCCAAATTCGGCTTTACACTAGTGCACCAACCCTACTTAAACTGTTCGAACGTTTCCTTTTGGAAAATTTCTTTTTTCCATTTTTTTTATTGGCTTTAATTACGCCAAAACATCCCTAGATTCATAATCAATAACGTCCAAGCATGAAAAACATTCAGAAGTGTTCTGAAAATTAATTTTTCTGGTGCAACTCTGAGGTGTAACCAGGAAATTTCGACTAACTATATCAAACTTTAAACCCGTTTTTCTCGAAACCATGTTATTGAAATCGGCACGCAGTAAAACTCTAATAGTTTTCATCCGATCAACTTGAAATTTGAACTGTACCTTTTTCATTAGATTGAAGTACACACGATTTTAACCATCGGTAAATAAGAAAAAAAAAATTAACAATTTAAGTCGATTTTTTTCGTCGAAAACGCGTTTTTTTTTCAAGCAATTGCCATTTGCGAAAAAAAAACATCTATAACTAAGATCTAGCGTACCTACTTCAACAGCAGAGCTTATGTAGTTTATGAAAAAATTCTTTTTATACTTCCAGATGGTGATTTAGAGGACTTGTATTGCATGCAGCGGAGAGACTTTTTTAAATTTTGTTTTGTATTTGCTGACCTATAGTCGCCATTTTGTAAATTTATGTCTATATAAATTTTTTTTTATATTCCTAAAGAGTTGCTTAATTGATATATTTATTATTTGTGTATCATTATTTAAAAACGAGCTCGCAAAAAAAATTAAAAAAGGTCTTTTTTTGGGCTTAAAACATATAACCCCTAAGTTCGAAAAACAGTCAATTAAATAGAAGATTAAAGCTTAGAATCGTGGAAAGCAGACTAGACTGCCACTTATATGAAATTTCAAAAGCATCAGGCAAATGGTTAAACATTTTGTTATAACTTTACATAAACACGACCGTTTTATAGCACCAACTCTACAAAAGAGTAGTAAAACGACGTGCCAAAAATGCTCGTTGACTAATGATTCAAAAACTCGTCCAACTTCCGTGCCATAAACGTTACGTGCAAAAAACTATGAGCCTTTACATTCTGCTCTTTAGAGTTTAACTTGGTGAAGTTAAAAATTGCATCACTGTTATCCAATGCATCTCGAAACGTCTTAGTGCTTCACGTTTTCTTATTCTTGACTTATTTATGCCCGTTTTGTAGGTCATAAGGATCCACTCTTTCGATAGATGTCTTCAAAATACTCCCTTTATTAAACATTCAGTTTTAAATTACCGGCAAAGGAAAAACGAGATTTTTACGTTTTTCTCATCTTTACATAAAATAAAGTATATACATTACCAGAAAAGCTTCTGGTTTAAAACGACATAACTCCAGAACAATCTTTTGTTGAACAGAGTCAGAAGGGATCTTCGTGGCTATGATAAACAGCTGACCGCGTGACTCATTCCCATTTGGTGAGAGCATGCCGAAATTAATGGTCATCTTGACCGCCGCGCGTGAGGAGACACATTATGCAAAGATAATAACTTTATGCAAAATCATCACCACTTTTGACTTTGGCGTTAAATTAAAGCTTATGAATTGATTTAATTAAATGCAACCAAAAGAAGTGAAATCAGATTTCTCATTAACAATCTAAAGTTGTATATTTATTACTTTTTGAAGTAACTATTGAGGAAACCATACTGTAAAATATTTTTGGGAACTTATTGAACAAATTTCGAACATTTCACACTCTTTCTAATAGAACTCCTATTTGGGCCAAATAAAATACATAAATCCAGGAGTTAACATCTAAATCGAGTTTGACAATGGACTAAAGTTCAAAAAGGTACCAATTCTATTTCTCATAGGAATCAATTTTAACTTTGCACAGAATACAGCCGACCTTGGATTTGCGTTGTTTACGAGACCATGAGTCTACATAATATTCGAAATAACACAAATCAAATTGATCACCTTGTAATATCAAATGAAAAATGTAAAAAACGTAAATTAAAATATAGGTAAGTGATGTTAATCAAGATTAAAAAGTAAACAGTCGTGAGAGGTTAATAAAAACAATATTAGGGCCTCTGTTTGTTCTGTATATCTAAACTAATTTGTGAAATTTTTTCTTTTGACTGAGTTTTTCTTTGCATAAGGATAACTTTAAGCTGTAATGCAACGATACATTTTTGAGTAAGTCCTGGAGCCATAATCTGCCCAAGGGTCCCCAATGCAAGCATGTGTAATACCCACAAGGAGCAATTTGCTCCGTCAGTAACCAGGATGTAAGCCTTGAGGTCACAACTGTTCACACATCAATCCCCACACCTTGAGCCTCCCCGGGGATTCCAAGGAGTTCTCACTTCCGTTGAAACCCCAGGTGCCGAAATCGTCTCCATCTTAAGTTGGGGTAAACAGGAATCAAACCACTTGCCATGATTACAGCCAGGGGCCCTGGAGGCGGATTGCTTTAAATTTTATGAAATCTTACAAGACTACCGCCGAGACAAATCACTTCCAAATTGTTGAAGTAATTAGGGAATTGAAGGAGTCAACTGTTTTCTTGTTATTTTTCGTCGACTATCATGTAACTCACGCACAAGCTATTAAATCAGGGGGTGGTAAGATAAAAATCGCAACTTTGTGGAGCTGCGAAAAAACAAACACTTACCGGAGGCGGAGTCCTATATGTTTGTGAGGCACCTAGCTGGGGGCTATAGGGCCTTGGCGGAGGTGCCCAACTTTGCTGCGGGCTGAAAGACTGTGGCGTAGGCTGCTGCTGGGAAGATTGCTGCTGAGGATCATAGCTACTTGGATATCTATGTTGAGGTGGAGGTGGTGGATGTGACTGTAGTAAGGAATTTAATGTAGGTGTTGGCCCCTGTGGGGACTGGCCAGGGATAAACCGTTGCGGTGGACGATTTGGGGGCAAAATACCGGGCGGTTTACCAGGTTGTATTGGGGGATGGTATCGCGCAAATGGATCCGGCGGAGTGTTCGGATCATGATGGAATCTACTATAAGGATGGGACACACCGCCAGCCTGAGGCCCGTACGGATCGTCCTTGTTTGGATTATCGTTAGCATTGTGCTGCATTGGAAGTGGATAATGCACCATGGAATGCTGTTCAGCGCCGTACGGATTGCTCTGTGAGTCGCCGCCGCCGTTGTTGGGGGCACCGCCGCCACCGCCACCGCCGCTGTGCATTATGCCACCCTGCCCTGACGGTGACTTTGTGTTCGCCTTATCGCTCATGCCTTGAATTTGCTGCATGGAGCGCGAGTTAATCTGCTGCTGGGACTGCTGTTGCTGCTGCTGGGAGTTCCTGCCGGCATTCGAGGAGGGATCTGTGCCATTTTGCATGTTATTTGAACAATTTTTAGTCATATCTTCACTGTTATTCACGTCGCTTAGGCTCTCTGTCTGCTGCTGTGCCATATTATTGTTTTGTCACGAGAGAACAACTGTTTAGTTATAGTCGAATGTCTGTCTTATCGACCAATTACAAACATATTTATTACATTAAAAAAATATGTATACAAAAATCAATGGGTTCGGCGCAGAACGACTGCAACAAATACACGGGAATTCCACTACAAATCATGCTATAGTCCGGCATTTGTTGTTGGGGCAATATTAAAAATGCATGGGGCTCCTCACATACATTTGTTTTGCCTCAACGTACCGGAGCGGCTCGGTCGGGCCAATTGCAATTTCTGAAATGTCCTGGAAAGGGGCTGATGATAGCTCTATTTCTGATGCGTTCGACACTTTGATCCCGTCCAATATACTGCGTCTTTTCAAAAGAAAATTCACATCCATAATTTTTCACAGTCGATTTCACTTTCCGAAAAGCAGGCACCAGAGCACCATCACTCGTCGTCTTTACAGTCGTCGGACAGAGCGGCCACTCTTCGGTGGGGCACCACACTTGAAAAAAATTCACTTTGTTCGGGGGCAGGAGGAGAGACACACAAAATATATCCGCGAAAACGGGGGGAATGTTGACGATTTTATTATATTTTGGATTAACCAAAATTATATATATTGTCGCGATCTCATCGGTGCACAAATTTGCCGAGAGTTTCGAATGATAATTCGACACGAAACGCCAACACCCGAGGCCCCAGTGGCAGTAAAAAAGAGTACCGCATAGAAATGGCGATTATTTTTAACTCGATTTTTCTCACTTATGTCGCGTCAAAGTTACCCAAGGAATACACCAGCAGAAACTCGGCACTTTTCATTTTCCAGTGCACGCGGAATTCGCCCGGCTAGGGCCAACTGGTCACCATTTATTTCTAATTTTAATGCCTCAATTTTCACTTAAAATCCAATGAAGATACACCAAAAGATGGTTCCCGGATTCTTGCTTTCGGCTTCAACTTTTGCGCACACCAACACACACCGAACCGGAACGGGACGGCTGTATACGGCCCGAAGCGGGCTTTTATGCGATGGTGAACGAGATGAGCAACTGACAGCACTAACAGCCTCTACTACATTTTTGCACTAAAAACAAGTTTGTTTTTACAGCACTGGGGAATTTTATTTCAAATATTCGAAGCGCGCGCAATTTAAAAATTTAGGCCGTCCCACCGTCACCGAATGCTCCACCAACACCTGGGCGATTGTCCAAAAAAAATGAAACAAAAATCAATACGTAATCCGCGCACTGTTCACACTTTCCATGATATTTGACGGCGAACGAAATTTCTTCAAAAATTTTCCTCGATTTTATAAAACGAGGTTAGAAATGATCATTACTCACGCACACATTCACACACGTGTGCGATGCGATTTATAACTGAGGTTTCATACGAGACCTTTGTAACGCGTCCATCGGGAAATTTTTGCGTTTTTCCCACAAAATTTGTCGTTCCACTTTATTTATTTTACGTGTGACACTAGTTTAATTTGTAATTATGCATTTGTCGCAATTTTGGGATTATTTTATTACAATTTGCTGCAGTTAAACAGGTTTTTCCACAATCAACTTTTCCTTCACACATCAATGACGCGACCAACATGGCCGCACATGAGGTTTTTCTTTTTCGGCCTTTAAAAATCTAGTACAAAATTATCGGTAAGTGGAATGGTGATTACCTTTGGCGGCCATTTTTAACGATGGAGAAGTACACAAAAACAAGGACATACAGAATTGGACCACTCGGTTTGCTATCTCAAATGGTGCAACCTTTTGACAGTTTTCGCCTCAGGTGAGTTCGGATATGGGAAGAAGAAGCATATCTCTGTCTATTTTTGTTCGCATTATGTGATAAAGGCGGAAAATTTAAAAATTATACTTATTTTTAATTACATTCTGCAAATTAAAATGTAATTCCCCAGAGTTAGCATCAAATCTAAAATAATTTCGAGGAGAAAAGTTTATTGAATAACACATTTTTCATTGAAGAATTCTCAGTAAATCGTCGAAATGCTTACTTCTACATCGCTAAACTACTGA
The DNA here is from genome assembly GCA_933228815.1 of Machimus atricapillus. NCBI lineage: Eukaryota > Metazoa > Arthropoda > Insecta > Diptera > Asilidae > Machimus > Machimus atricapillus. The sequence goes on from OW121785.1 coordinate 16,072,345, forward strand.
TTTAAAAACTCAAAAGTAATAATTAGAGCACTATGGTGCTTTTGCTATAATCCCCATTTAATTTTAGATACAATAAAAAGACATAAATCCAGTTAAATCCGAATTAATTCACCGCATTATACTATCAAGGTTTTTTTTTGGTGTATGTGTCATTTTAGGCTATAAATCAGGCATAAAATAAGAGAAAAATCCTATTAAAATATTATAAATGCCAAAGTTTGCGTGTTAACATGTTTATTATCACTCAGTTCCGTAACGGCTGAACGGATTTTCATGAAATTTGACATATTGTTACTTTAATTCTAAGAATAAGACATAGACTTTTTGATATCGTTTTCGACTTCGATTAAGATGTTTACTTGATTGTGAATTTATTCATATTTTGCGTCCATAACGCGTTACGTAGCAAAGTATGATAATGTGCGCATAAAGCTTCAAATGAAGAGAACCGCCAATTAAATCTTCGAAATAGCACTGTAGAATGCACAATGAGCATTCAATTAAATAAATCTTCTTAAAGAATTTATACCTTCAATTCATTAAATAATAATTCGTTGATTATTTTCATCGCGTCCGTTTCCAAACTCCCAAAGGATGGATGTTTGTGGTGACATCTGTGATGTCACTATGTAGGTGTCTAATGCCCCGTTTCCAATGCGCCGACCAACTAACCATGAATCAACCAAAATCGCGCCATTCCGTTCCATGTTCTTATTTGAGTCGTCTTCTTTCTCGCTCGTGTTTTGGTGAACCATCAGGCGAATTTTTTTTTTTTTATATATATGCGATTTTGTACTAGAATAGTGACAGTGCCGCAGCTGTCCCATCGGTTGTCAAAACATCCAGTGTTTCAACTTCAACAAGAAGCACTTGTAAAAATGTGCGGTGTTTTCAGCTAAATACAAAAAAATAAACTGAGCAGTTTTCCCGCTCAAAAAGTGATCAAAATTCGTCCAGATCAAGGATGTTTTGGCAGCTGCCAGGCACAACACAGGCATTTCAGAATTTTCGTTATTTGGTCGGCGTGCTGCAGAACAGGCGAAAGAAACGTCATAAATACCGCGGGCACCCCCCCTGTGATATCAAAATTTTCAGTTTTTTTACAGTAAGTTTTGAATTCGGCAACGTCTATTCTTAAAGTTTTGCTTTGTTATAATAATAAAAATAGCCCACTGACATATAGATACTGGACTGCTAATCGGCGGATGAAAAGTGAGACAATTTTGAGTGGAGATGCAAACCCTTGTGTGGAGTAGAGATGCAAGCCCTTGTGATAAAAACACATTAAATTCTTTGCAATATTATATTAAAATGAAGAAAATAAATAAATATAAGTTGTCACAAAACAGCTCCTTTCATTTTGCCCTACATTTTTAGTATTTATTAAAAATACTTCTGACACCGAGCAGCCCGGTGACGGCAGAAAGAGTCAGATATATAAAAACATGTCCTACTTTTTCTAACATCCATTTGCATGGGGGAACGAAGAAAGAGCGAGATAGATTTCGGCCAAAATTTGATCTCGCAGTCCAGTGGAATAGCCTGAAGAACGTATGGGAACGAGTCAGCTATTAAATAAATAATTGTATAATCGCTCATACAAAAACATTTTCAAAAGTTCCAACTGATGTTACTGCATATTTCAAAACATGTTTATATGACCGCAGTTTCATCCGATTTTTATGATTAGATAAATCGATTTATGAAAATGTTTTGTTTAAGTAACGATAACGTTGAGTATCGGTGATGAGATAATTTTCGCGTGGACTGTGTAAACTAAATAATTTGTATGACGCAAGCTAGTATAGAATTCTAAAAGATTAATTATATTTTAATAATAAAATTTCTGTGTATCGTGTCTCTGAACAAACGTTGATCAGAAAACCATGCAGAACCGTAATGGAATGCTAATTAAACTGCTTTATAACAAAATGAAAAGTCTATTGAAGTAAATTATTTTTATACATATATTATATGTTGCTATCAACAAGGAATAATTTATTCATTAATTTCGGCAACTTTACAAAGTTACAACACGTTCCGCCACTGTTTCACTCACTTTTAACCGCCGCCACTGTGCAGAGTTCCAACTTGGCTGACGAAAGCCCCGTTTCTCGGTCGTCGATGTCTTCTTGAAAAAGTCGAAAAAGTCCATCCAAATCGGACAGCAGTAACGGATCACATCGCCTGACAAACGGAGTGACGAAACAGTTATTTTTTTTTTATCCCTGCGAAAATTATCTGCTCCGCTCTTTTCTGTGGAAGTAAAAGAAAAGAAGCTTTTTCCAGCGATATTGAGTCGAACTCTGTTCGGCTCTTCTGTGTTTTTGTGGTTCCCGCGAGTGCTCCGTGTCCTTCGTGTTCGTCGTAGAGTGCGTCAGCCCCGGATCCAAGGAGCAACATTTTTTGGTCGTGAGCCTGAACCAAGTCCCCAATCAGGACGCGATTTAGCAGTCCAAAATTCGAGTAATTTTAATGTAACACCGCATATGTGCAAATGTCACTTACCGTAAGTACCTTCCGCCTTTCCTCTTGCCTAAAAGGCCACACGCAAGGTCCCCGCCGTCTCCGCGTTCGATCGCGGGAGGCATCTTCCCCACACTTTCGTGTGGCCCCATCCTAATCCCATACAACCCCTCAAAAAGTAGGCGTTCTACTAGCCACTGACAAAGAGCATCTCAATAATTTTTGCAGCTATTTCGCGGTGGAAAACAAAAGACGACCACCAGCTCTGGAATGACAGTAATGGCCAAGGTGTCGACTGTCGAGATATGCGAAAACGCGAAACTGGCTAGGGAGATGGCCCTCACGGGCAACTATGACTCGGCCTCCATCTACTACGAAGGGCTCCAGGGGATGCTCGCAAAAATGGTCGCCGCCGCGGGAGATTCGGTGCGGAAGGGAAAGTGGACTATGGTAAGAATCTTGATCTCCAATTATTCTTAGTTTGCGCACTGATTTCATAATATCCCTTGGTCACAGATTCAGCAGCAAATTGCCAAGGAGTATCAGCAACTCCAGGCAATCCAGAGGACCCTGGCTGAGATGACTTTGGACTTGCAAGGTGGGGGTCCGCCTATTGCTGCTAGGCTGCGCGCCGCGCAAAATGTCGAGGAGAAAACTAAAGATCCAGCCTCTTGGTTCCAACCTGATCCGGATATTTGGACACCGCCCCCGAAGGATCCCGACGTGTGGTCACCTCCCATACGGCAGGAAACCAAGTAATTTTCTATATTTTAATTATTTTTTCCAAATCATTTTTTGTAATTTATATCAGAGATTTGCGCTATTTGTGTTTTAAACTGTATACTTATCAGTACATAGTAAATATTATTAGGTCCGTAATTAGATTGGTAAATATTCCATAGCTAGTTGACATTTTTCCTATTTATAGAAATCCAATCATAATGGATTTTTTTTATCAAAAATGACAAATTGATAAATCAACTTTAAAGAAAGATTGCAAAAAACAAAAAAAAAAAGATTTCAAGGCCTTATCTTTTAATATTACATTAAAATTCTTTTATAAGCCAAAATGCTTTTACAGCTTGCAATCGTAAGCAGATTCAATAAAAACTAAACCGGATAGCAAGCAGTTTTTAAGATATTTTGTGTACAGTCGCTTGTAAATTAAATCTAGGTATCTAAAAAGTTATTAAAATTCCATGGTCTCTTGTTCTTATTTGTCTTATAGGGGGCGTACTACCAGAATGAGTGGCGTAAAAAAGACTGAAAAGAAGACCAGCCTGCCGCAAAGGGCAGGACTTAATAAAAGAAATTCAGTAGCATCTAAAAGCGCCTCGATCGCCAATGGAAGGGCCCAGACAGCGAAGGATAAGAGGGCCGTAGTGACAACCACAAACAATGGTGATGGCAGTCAGACAATAAAAGAAGATGAGCAAAAGGATGAGGATATTACTGAGGATGAGAAAAGATTCGAACCGAGCAGTCATATGGATGCAGAACTTGTGGACATTTTAGGTAACATCTGACGGTACTCGGAAATTTTTTAGAAACATCAATTTATTACTTTTTCAGAACGTGATATATTGCAAAAGAATCCAAACATTCACTGGGATGATATAGCCGACTTGGCTGATGCAAAAAGACTGCTTGAAGAAGCTGTGGTTCTGCCTATGTGGATGCCAGACTATTTTAAGGTAAGTGTTATTTTTAGTCTAGAGCTATCCTCTAGTAATTTATAATTTTAAGTAATTTTATTTGAAAATATTCGTGCACACCTTTTTTTTTTTAAAGAAATAATAATTCCTTTAGTCTCTGCTTGTAACTATTTTTTAAATTAGTTGTAAGAAAGCAAAAAATATAAATTTATTTAACTCATATGGTAGGGAATTCGAAGGCCCTGGAAAGGTGTTCTGATGGTCGGACCACCTGGTACAGGAAAAACAATGTTAGCAAAGGCAGTCGCAACAGAGTGTGGGACGACATTCTTCAATGTGTCGTCCTCTACCCTTACGTCCAAATATCGAGGTGAATCCGAAAAGATGGTTCGACTTTTGTTCGAAATGGCACGGTTCTATGCCCCCAGCACAATATTCATTGATGAAATCGATTCACTGTGCTCCCGACGAGGTTCTGAATCTGAGCATGAAGCTTCACGGCGCGTAAAATCTGAGCTTCTTGTACAAATGGACGGTGTAGGCAGCGATGAAACCTCGAAGGTCGTCATGGTGCTGGCAGCGACAAATTTCCCCTGGGACATCGATGAGGCGCTCAGGAGACGACTGGAGAAGCGCATTTACATCCCTCTACCTAACGATGAAGGACGTGAGGCACTACTTAAGATCAATTTACGGGAAGTGAAAGTTGATCCTAGTGTGAATTTGAAAACTATTGCTAAGAAATTGGATGGGTACTCCGGGGCTGATATAACTAATGTATGCAGGTACGTTAAATTACTTTGCTAAATTTGGTGCGTTTATTTTCTTAATTTATCTTTGATCGGGAAATTTAAAAATTGTATTTATAACGTTTAAATTTTAGGGATGCAAGCATGATGTCAATGCGACGTAAAATTGCTGGCCTTAGGCCCGAACAAATTCGCCAGTTAGCCACTGAAGAAGTAGACCTTCCAGTTTCAACACAGGACTTTATGGAGGCGCTAGCCAAGTGTAACAAAAGCGTATCAAAACAGGACTTGGAAAAGTACGAGAAATGGATGAGAGAATATGGTTCCTCCTGATGAATCTCACTTGAAACGTTCAAGACTCTGAAGCGGTGAGGACTAATAGCATTTACAGAAACAACGCAGTGCAATTACTATTTCATTTCTCTCACCTCTATTTATAATATTCAGTTAGTTGTTAACAAATTCAAATTGTCCCGCCCTTTTAACGTTAGGCTTAGAAACTAATTGAGCACCCTGTGAGGCCTATGAAGCTTTATTTTGGGATAATTTAAAAATGCAGCAAACAACTGAAATCTTCAATTCAGCGTAATTTTATTTAAAGCTGATTTTGATGCATTTTAAATTTACCCACCCATTGTTTTTTTCTAATGAAATTAAGCTGTAAATGGCAGTGGGAGGCCGGTTTTATCGCGCGTGATCAGCGCAACTGTTCACGGAAACCCTTTTCAAAAGAATCTGAGAGTTGAATGTTAACCTTGTGATCCGTAAATTGTAAATAATTGACGCAAAAAAAATTTTTTATAACAGTGTAACTAATAAAGCAAATTTTAACATGAGTAATTTATTGTAAATGGGATATGATAATAATCTAATAGCTGCAACAGCATCAATAGAAAGATTTTTTTCAAGATATTTTCAAATAGTTTTTTGTATTTGGTAACAAGGAGTTAAGCTTTTGAACTTAAGGTCTAGTATGAGGATTACGATAAAAAAAAAAAAGATGTCATAAAAATTTGAACAAAATTGTCCATCGATTACACGCATATACACCATAAATACAGGTCTTCTCTTAGCCTAGACAAAACGTAAAAAATCGCAGCTGCTACAAGTCATTCCTCTGATAAATTTACAATCGCCTTAAGCCTACAACGTTAACGTTTTTGCAAACTGTTAAATGGGTAAAAATAGAAAAATTAGCACTTTGCCTTACAACTAATTATCCTTTTTCCTTTCTTCCTATACATAAAAGCGACTAGAAATTTCAGTAACAAATGCTAGGTGAACCTTTTGTTTTTTTTTGGGACATTCTAAAGAGCATCTTGTAGTATTGCGTGACCTGTTCTAGTTGAATTGCATGAAAAAGATATATTCATTAGCTAATTAAAGTGATGTTCTTTTGAAATACCAAGAAATAGTTTGATATTGAATATCTCTTTCTATTCCATGGATGTTCAAGCATGTGGGCTTACTGAGGTTTCTACAAATCTTATTACGTTAGAGTTGCAATCATTAACTTGTAAGTGCAGAGATTTATATTTTACGACACGATACTTCGAGACTTCTTCGCAAATATGGCTAAATCTCATAGATTGTAATTCCCTTAAATGAATTTTTTTCCTCAATAACCCAATTAGCTTTGCTAGGGTACCGCAACTAAATTCCCCTAAATTTCTTATATTCTGAGGGCACCTTACATTCTTGTTAGCGCCAGTTCTAATTCAAAAATCCTAAATAAGCGATAATTTTTTGAGATTTCTTCAGCAATCAGCCTTCTTTCTTCAGTTTTCCTATTCAGCTTAACAAATTATGTGCTAAATTGGAAAGCTGTAGTTGAGAAGAAATTAAATTACTTGATTTCACCTCAAATTTATGTGATGATTATGCTGTCTAATACTGAGCCGATCTATGGGATTATTCGCGAGATACTGGCATTATCTAACTTATAACAAAATAAAAAACCTAAAGCCTTCAAAACTTGAGATGGATGCAGCGGTGCTTACACGTAGGTTAAATCGCTTTGTGCTTTCTTTTTAAATCACGCATTCATTCACAAGATTCACTCCTTCCGCTGGTATCCTCTGCTGCTGCTCTTGGCCGATTCTGGTTCTGCACACGCACACAGTCTCTACTTAGAAATGTTCTCGAAGATTTTTAAGCGAAACAGAAGCTTCCTTTCCTGAATGTAAAATAAAGGAGGCTCTAGTCCAGTGCAATGCCCTGAATCCACGAGCTGAGATCACTGCTATCTGACTCCATGATGATCTCCTGCGGAGAATCTGGAGTAAGAAGAATTTGTGCCGCCGTGCGACCACTCAAATATGCTCCATGAACAGTCGAATAAAAGTTGGAATGAGTGTGCTCGCCAGCAAATAGAACAGAGGGCTAAAAAGGGAATTTTGAATTAATCATGTATTGAACTTTTAGGATAACTGTCTTTCAAATAGCACTTTATAAATATTCAAACAATATAATAAAATACCTTTGATTGATGCGGGTTGGAATAGAGAGGCTGTGCCAAATTTTCGATGTCTTCTTGGGTAGCGCCGACAGGAATTGACGTGTATGATCCTCTTGTGTATGGCTGCGTTCGCCAACTAGTGCTACAATAAAAAGTTTTATAAAAAAAAAAAATATAATAAAAAATTCACTTAACATTAAGGGGGTGTCAATTCATTTATTAATAAGCTAAATAAAGTAATTGAAATTAAAGTATCAGAAACTTACCATACACATCGCTTTGGTTTGGGGACAAATGGGTCCTTTAAGAACATTCTTAAGATTTCCGTGCATTTATCAGCGACTTCTTCATGCGATAATTTCTCCATGAACTCAGCCTCTTTTCCAGATACCCATCCAAGCAAAAGGGTGTCAGTAACTTTGGCAAATGAATAAATCTTCTTGTACCAATTCTTGCTCAGGTAATCTTCGCTGCATTTCTCAGCGCTGCTGGCGTGAGCCTCATATTTGTCGTCATCCCACAGTAGCATCACTTCGCTTATATCAGGATTGAGAAAAGGTCTATCGTATTCTAAGTAGATTTTGTCGACAGTCCCAAACAGCAAGTTGTTAATCGCCTCCTGCTTATAGTGGGGCAATTCAGGATCAAACATTGTCTTCATAGACTCTTTTAGCACGCCCAATGGCACTGTGCATATCACATGATCGGCGTAGAAAATCCTCCCGTCCTCGCACTGCACTCTGACAGAACTATCGTTTTCTATCTCACTAGCACCAGTCGGAAAATCAGTTACGGTCTTATCTGAATCATCAGACTCATTTTCAGAATTCTCATCGACAGTCTCAAGACCGCTGCACGTTTTTTTTCGCTTCCAATGGATTTTCTTAACAGGGCACGACTTGATCACCGAATTTTCGGGTAATGTCGAATTCAGCGGCTCCAAAATAGAGCTGTATCCCGTTGGAAGGACTATGTTCCCGCCCTGCAATTCAGTATAGCTACCTAGTTCTAGTAAGTCGATTTCATTCATACTGTGGCATCCTGTGATGCAAGTCTCTCGCTTCAGAAGGCAATTGAATATCAGTTTCTTTAGGTGTTTCTCTTTGGGATCGGGCACCGAGCTCAGGTAGATTTCGACCTCGAGATTGATGTGCTCCCCCACACTGTGGATGTCCGGAGGTGGGCTGTACTGGCAGAGGAAGTATTCGTCACAGCGCCGCAAGAAGCACACGTACGCTTCGTAAATTTCTTGGAGTATATTAAAGGGCACTTGACGGCCATCCTCTGTCGTTGCTACCACTTTGTGGGGCTTTGGTACATTTATTATGTTAACAAGACCATGCTGCATGGCCAGCTCGAAAATTGGATTGCCCAGGACTCCGTGGATCCAGTTAGCGCCAAGTTCAACCTGAAAAAGGGCAAAATTGTTTGAACTCAAAGTTCTCTTTTAAAATAATTTCTTATACTATAGACACACATATCTTGGTTAACCAAGTCAGTTAACCAACATCTAAACCAAAAAATAGCGACACATGTAGTAGGCGAAATTGTTAACTTTCACATACATACATATGTCAGTCAGAATTGAAATCAATAGAAAAGTAAGTGAAGGGTCAAAATGGGAAATATCCGCTTCACACAATTGTTTCTAGAGATTTTTTAAAAACTGATTTCCAGAATTTTAACAACCGACATAAAATAGAGTTTTAAATAATAAAGGTAAGTGGACTCCAAATACTCTTTGTAGTAAACTTTTAACATTAAAAAGGTTAAACTTCAAGCAACACTTTTTATCATAACTTGAAAGAGTTCTTTTAAATTCTTAGATATAATAAGTAGCTCTTTGTTTACTAATAAGTGGTGCTTTTCACTAACCTAGACCTAGGCTAATTGCAAAAATTTTTTAGAAAAAACCTTTTATTTTACTATTTGACCTCGATACACTGATAAAGTAGAAAATGCAGCGATTATAGGAAAAAGACAAAATTCACGAGTGTTTGAAAAGAGAATTATTTAATTTGTTTTGATTTCAATTTAAACATCTTTAAATTTCTGAATGGCAATTCAACTATTACTTGGACTTGAGGTTGTTTGGTCGCTTCTTCTAGATTCTAGGTCTGAAGAAACTTATACTAGAAATGTATTCGGTCAAGTTATGGCAACAAAAAATGAAGATTTTAATGTTAACATGAAGCAGCAGTAGACACTAGTCGCGAGAGTCTTTCACTTTCATTGCCACTGTTAGCAATCATGTAACATTATAGACATAAAATTGACTGAATTAGCATTTATTTGATCTCAGACTAGTGAAATCCTCCATCCGCAGATTAAGCTAAAAATCAAGCACCACACCTTACATAACTACAACTTTCCTGTAGACCGCACTCGTGAAATTCCTGAAATAGTTTTCTAGTTTTTTGTAAGGAGAAGGGCTCACCGGCTGCTGTCCCAGCGGAATGGAGATGATCCGCCCTCCTATGCGGCTCCTGGCCTCAAGGATTTTAAAATCTTCACAGCCGTTCTGCAGAAAGTGGTTTGCTGCCGAAAGGCCAGCCATCCCAGCGCCGATTATTAAAATTTTCACTTTTCCACATTCCGCTGGCTTTAGCTGAGCATCATCACTCATTCTGATTTATTTCCCTGGCCCGATGCACTGTAACCAGTTTATTCGTACAGCACCAGAATTACGATTTTTCCGCGAATTCCTTGCAATTTTCCTGCCAATGTTATTGCGAAAAGTTACTTGCCTTGACAGTGACAGAAATCAGCTGTGTATAGGGCGTGCGTGGTGAAAATGGGGTGAAATCGAAGGTTTTTAATAATTTTTTTTATTAGAATGTAAACTATTTAAACTCCTAACAATAAAGTTACGCAATGAAGTAATCTTCCGGGTGTTATAAATAGTTAATATTAAAGCATTTATTTAATTTTTAATAATTAAATAACAATTTTCTGAACTCCTACTATCACCAAAGTTATCAAACTCCCCCCACAATTTTGACATTCCTCCATACACTTCTGTTTTTGTGTTTTTATTTTGGTGCACGGACCGAAACGTCATTTAAAGTGTCGAGATGTCCAGGAAAGAGGATAATTTCCTTACGCCTCCGTCGAAAAAGCTGCGGTTTCGTGGCGATCCGAATTTTATAGGATTGGACGGGCGTATCGAGGAAATTTTCGAGGAGGTGTGCGACCGTAAAAAGATGAAAAACGGCGAAATTACCGGCGACGACAGCGAAGAAAGGCGAAAAGGTGAAAACTCATTCTTCCTTCATGTTATCCTTTTAGCTCCTGGTTTGTTTCCAGAAGGTGTTGTTTTTTTAATTTTAGGGTGCCCCCTCGATTTGGGGCCCGTGTGGGGAGCAGCACGGTAACCCAGGGGTGCGATATCTCCACTCGCGAAAATCTTAGGTACCTGAGCCCGGAGCGATAAACTTTCTTTGAAGGGGCGCCTAGGCGTATGTAACAATACCAAAAAGTATGCAAACATCGAGATTAGAAGATTTTAAATAGTGGGTCAAGGGCAGGGGTCAGACCCGCCTCGGCCTGTGTAAAATCCAGCAAATTAACCAGAAACATTATCCAGGTATCCATGGCTCCAAGCTAAACACCGTAGAAAGAGTTTCGAATTAATAAACATCTTTAAGAGATTGTCTGTTTCTGGATTCAGTAGCTCGACCTCGGATTTCATAGTTGAATCAATGTGAAAACTGTTATTAGCTTCTTTTTTACAATTGCGATTATTATTACTTTATTTTATTTCAAGCTTAAAACACATTCGAATACATGTACAATGTGAAAAATATGTATTTAAATAATAGAGTTAGTCAGAAATCGTTTCTAGGATTTTGTTTTCGAGTCTTTTTAATTTATTCGGATGAGTACGAGCACATGGGAGCTCCTAAAATTTCGTTCATATATTGTAAACTAATTTTTTCACTCTTACAGAAACACCTTCAATTTTTGACTTCATGAAAATTGAGCTGACGCGAGGATACATCTTAGAGCACGATGAGGAGCGCTACTCCGCACGAAGACAGAAGATCTATTCGTTTATGAAAATCCCTCGAGAAGTCGAGAAGTTCATGTGCTATGGAGTTATCCAGTGCGTCGATTCGTTTCTCTACATCCACACGTTTCTACCTATCCGGTATGTTCTGGCCCTTTGGGCTCTTTTAAGTCGACCAGTCGCCCACTGCTTAGGTATAAGACGTCGCACCCACCGCCTTCTAACCCCTGCTGAGATTTGCGACCTCCTCAAAGGATCCATCTGGATCGTGTGCAGCCTGCTAATGCTATCGGTGGACACGAATCGAATTTATCATATAATTAAAACGCAGTCAATAATAAAATTATATATTTTCTACAACATGTTAGAAGTTGGAGATAGGCTCCTTTCAGCATTTGGTCAAGACACAATCGATGCCTTGTTTTGGACAGCGACAGAGCCTAAAAATAGGAAAAGGGAGCACTTTAGCTTAGTGTCCCATATTATTTTTGCCCTAATTTACGTAATCCTTCACAGTTTTTTGATAATGTTTCAAGCGACAACCCTCAACGTGGCGGTGAACTCAAATAACAAGGGTCTACTTACCATCATGATGTCGAATAATTTTGTCGAACTTAAAGGAAGCGTGTTTAAAAAGTTTGACAAGAATAACCTTTTTCAGTTAACTTGTAGTGATGTGAGGGAACGCTTCCATCTCTCTGTGCTACTTTTTATAGTAGTCATCCAGACGATGAAGGAGTTCAACTGGAGTCTGGATCAGTTCTACGTAATGCTTCCGGATTGCTGCTATGTCCTCGTTACAGAGATTTTGATCGATTGGGTCAAACATGCATTTATAACGAGGTTTAATGAACTCCCAGTGGATGTCTACCGGGAGTATACGATAAGTCTAGCATACGATATGACTCAAACTAGGCAGAAGCACGCATTTTCTGACCATTCAGATTTGGTCGCCCGTCGAATGGGGTTCATTCCATTTCCTCTTGGTGTGGTGCTCATTAAAGCCATTTATACTGCGATAAATTTTGACAACGCAGCGGCTTGGGTCCTGTTCGGACTTGCCTACATCACTCTAATGGCGTGTAGAATTTTGAACACTATCTGTGCCCTGGGAAAGGCCTGTGATCTGCTGCGACAGCACCAGGAAGAGAAAAATAACGTGACTCCAACAGCACCAACAACTGTAAATGGGCTAGGTATTCCAGGTATTAGCGTCATCTTCAACGCATCTGCTACACCAAAAATCCGTCCTCTAAATACAACGGATACTGCTTCATCTCCAGTCCACACATTTTCACTCCAGAGGTCCCAAACAGTTGACATCGTCCCGGAGAGCAATCCAACAAGAACGATCAGCTCCAAGGAGGCCAAGAAGGAGGACATGCTTCAGCCAGACTCCTCCTTATCCTTAGGGGCAACAGCGCTTTTCTCGAACAGCGACGTTGACCTCGACGATGTTTGCCTTAACGAGAAGGTCCTAAACACCTCAGCGAACGAAGAGGTCTTCGAGGAGGGCCACCAAGTAACAAGGAGTGTCCCCGACCTCCAGCAGGAGGCCGTGGCTGAGATGGATTCGACCGAGTGTCAGGTGATCTACAGCCGAACGCACAAGAGGTCCGAATCTGAGCCCTCTATACAAAGTATTCTAGCTGAGAAAGAGTCGCCGTCGTAAAAGTCTGATTAAAGTGCCGCTCGAGAGGCTTCGCTGCATGTTTTATAATTTTTTTTATTTTTTATTATTTGTATTTGTATGTAAATATATGGGATTCAGCAAAATTGTGGTATTGTACATAATTTTCACCGTTTTCATGTTGTTTTTTTATAAATATTTTGTAAGCTTAAGTTACGAGCAATTGAGTGTGAATACGGAGACTATTATTCTTATTACCCTAAAACTAAGCCCGCCATTTATGTCCTTATGCTTAAGGTTTGTTCAGAGAAATGTTTTTTTATTGATGAAATAAACTATAAATGAAATGAAATTTTTGTCTTCTATAGCAAATTTTCTCTGCTAATGTAATTATTTTGTTTTTGAGTAAAAGCTTTGATTTGATTAGGGCCCTCTTGTAACTTTTGTTCAAATGGAAAAGAGCTTACAAAAGCCCTTTTAGCCTTTTAGGATAAAAATTCCATGATAGAATTCCTAAATTTGTAATGTAACAAAATAATTTCAGTTACCTTTAACTTGTTTCATTTAAAGTGGTTAAATTGATTTGATAGAAAAATCGAATCGAATTATTACGGCTATTGTAAGTTCTTTTTTTCGTAAGAAAGTTAAAGCAGGGCTTTAAATGAACATGATAAATGGGACTTGGATATAATAAATGATGAAAAAAACTGAAAAGCACCAAAGCGCCACAGGACTAAAATTAAAGCGTTCGAGGAGAACTTTGATAGCAAACCCGGAGCGCCGCGGCGGCCTCCAATTCACCCCCAGTTTTATGCTGGGGTGAAATAGAGCTGTCAAGTATAAAATGATAAAATTTAACAGCTAGCGGCTTATGAAAGAGAATTTGAATTGAGTTGAAATTTTGATGGATAAATAAAATTATGAAATCTCTCTAAAAATAATTATTAATAACCGATCGGTGGTTTAAGTAAGTTGCTTGAAAAGGTATTTTAAACAGTTACTTTTATCGTTTATTTAGAACTATGTACATATTGTAATGGTGTTCCAAAAATAAATCTAATTGAATTGCACAGGTAATTGTATCACATTTAATTCCTAAAAAATGCCACGAATTTTGGACTTTAAATTAATCTTACTTACCTATTTGGAAACCAGATAATAAAACTCCGCAATTTCTCTGCATTCGTGTTCAACGACCACGGTAAATTTATTTATTTAATTTAAACACAAACTCTTTTCATAGGTCTAAAATATTTCCTTAACTTTTTTTGAATTTGGTACCGTTATTCCATTCCTACAATTTTGCTATATGTGATTGTGATTAAAGAGAAAAAATGTTGCGGAGCTTAGAATTTGAAGGAATTGTAACACTGTAACAGGGTGCCGAGGAATTATGAACGAAAAATTGTTTTATAATTGGTCCTTTATGCCAAAATTAATTGTTAATTTACTACATATTTAACTGCAGTTTTTTTGAGATATTTATTATAAATTCACTAAAAACTCAATCTGAAAGACGCACCCTGTCTAAAGCAAACCGATCGTTAGAACGCCTCGCCCCTCAAATTGCATTTGCTTCCTATCCTGAGCTGAAACATCTGGTAATAGGTGAGCTCATTTTGTTATTCGTATTACTCACTATTTTCGTCCTTGATCCTTATGAGGCAATTTAAATGGGAATTCGGATTTGGAACAAACAGGCAAAAATTCATTTTTTTACTAATGGGTGAAGTTTTTGTTTTATTTTTCTGAACATGGTGGAGATAACAAAAGTAACGAAAAACAGAATGAACATTTTTTTTCAATAAAATTTTTCCATATTCTTTTGACTCTTTTTATGTCCTAGATGCTTTTCGTCAGGTCCTCTAGACCTCTCCATTCGGTACTCCGGCCTTACGACTTTCAAGGACCTTCTTGGCGAGCACTATGATCTGTTCGGCCATTTGTAGTTCTGAAAGAAAAAGTTTCTAGAGTTAAGACTTTGTGGACCTACAGGGATTGGTTAAATTAGCAAAAGGCTCATGATTTAGAATTTGTTGGCTTCTAAAATACATTAAACCTGCATGTATAATTATAGGAAAATTATTTTATAGTACCAAGGTGGTTATAGTTAATTTTAGAAGTCCGTCATTTTTTATAATCTCAGAACTTAAAAAAGCAAAGCAGTTTTTAGGATACAGGGGCACTGTGAAGACTGGTCTTCGAATCGGCCCTAAATCTGTTGAATTACGAGAAGCAAATTAAAGCATATACATATAGATAGATACAATACTGCCTGAAATCTTTGTACTCTTCGTACCAGAGTAAAATAAAATCCCTTTTATGCTAAAAGTGGAATTTATTTTAAAAGCAACTAAGAGAATGTTTTTTTATTATATTTTAAATATTTCTATATAACCAATGTTGCACAAAAATAAAAGTATTTTTAAATTTCTCCTTAAAATTAGAATATTTGGATTAGTTTTTTGTTGAAACTTACTTGCTGATGCTTCAAAGATCTTTGCTATTTCCTGTCTTGTTTCTACGGTGTTGTCGGTTGGATTTTGGGATCTCTGGACAATAGTTTGTTTCATATTGTTGACCCGGCTTAAGAGCCTTCCTTTAGAAAAAAAGAAAAAATAATTAAATAATCCGACCAATAAATACTGAATTATCTTACTACGCTCCATCTCCAATCGGTGAAATTTTATCTCAGTGACTTCATGATGTTCAGTTTGCCTTACAGGATATACGCGGCAGTTTATTATTTTCTTCTCTTTTCTGGGCATTTTCCCCACATTGCCAATACTATTCAGTTTTCCTGAATTTGGGGTCAAATGGGGGATGGTACCCTTTCGAGCGACACTGGGCTGTAAAATAAACGTGCCGACATTAATGATTACGGTTCGGCACGGTGGCCAGAAAGTTTTCATTTACGTTAAATGCCGGAACGCCTCCCAATGAAGAGTCTGGAATTAACAGGGGAATTTTCGGGTTTACCAGTCTTTGTCCTTGTAGTCCTTTCGCTTGAACATTATGCTGCAAAAAGTATCGCTCCTTTTTGCCTTTTGTACCTAGTCCAAATTCCGTTGGCACAGAGGATGATGGTCTGGAGGTGCTACCACTATTAATTTTAGAGTTCATTAGTATATGCGATGTCGATGGTCCAGGCAATAGATTGTGTTGGATATTTCGAATCTGGGTCAATTTGGGCAATTTCCACAGAAAAGGAGTTTTGGTTCCGCCTGAATCTGAGGCCTCATCCTGTTGATCCTCTGAGGGATTCGAGTCGCGCGGGGGTGTCGTTAAGTCTATTATGTCCACCACCGGATATCTGGTGCTCGCCTGCAATGAATGAACATATTAATTCAATACCGAATCTAATTCAGCTATATAATTAGTGGAGTAATTTAAATATTACGCCCAATATATATAATTCAATTATTGATATTAATGTGAATTAAACATGAAGTTTTTTAGCTTACTTGACGTGCTGGCGTGAACGCAGCTCTCGAGTTGGATGACCTGGTAGGAGTGGAGTGGTACATCTCGCAGGGACTAGAAGACCCAGTTTTATTTTTCTCAGCGAGAAGTCCCAGGGTATTTCCTATATCACTCCACATTGTGTTAGCGTTCCCAGTGGTATTCTGTGCACCACTTGAGATTGAAAGATTTTCGCCGGAGTTCATTGCATTCATTGCATTTAAATTAGAGTTTAGTTGTCCATTGATTCCAGTCATCCCAGTAAGACTGATATCCTGGAGCATGTGTGGGGTCAGAAATGAGGCATCCAAGGCGTCAAATTCAAATTCTGAAAAATCAGCCATAACTCGTGGCTGATGATGACCACCGCTACGCTGTGGTATTGAAGTTGCTGTTGTGAGCATTGGGTTCAGAAATGAAGCATCCAAGGCGTCAAGCCCAAATTCTGAAAAATCATCCATCTCGTCGTTGATGATGACCCTACGCTGTGGTATTGAAATTGCAAAAAAAAAAAAAAAACCAATTAAAAATAATCGATGGGCTTTTTTTTTACATTTAATCAAAGAATATTCAAAACTTATCGTTAAGAATTATTTTATAACTTCAAAAAAAATCTAATATTTATATTTATATTTTTATAATTTTATATTTATATATTTTAAAACTTCAAAAAAAATCTAATATTTATATTTTTATAATTTTATATTTTAAGAAATCACAAATGAGAACAAGCTTACAGTCACACGTCTTGAAAAATGAGACAATTTTTAATTTAGGTTAGGAAAACAAAAGTCAAAGGCTACTGAAATGATTTTACGACAGAAGTTTTTGTTTTATATGGAATTTCAATTCCAAAGATGGACCGTGTTTGTGGCCCCTAATGTCTCCTTTTTTCCGCATGGCGTCGCTAGTGTTTTCTGAGCCACTTCATTCAGATAAAATCGGTTATTGAAAACCATATTGTTTTATTTCGCATTTCTTAAACTCTTAGAAAATAGTAGTTAGAGAGTAGTTTTGAGACCATAATCACAATTTGCACGCATTGTTTTCGCTTCGGTAAAACAGTGCATTTCCCAAGGGCGTCGCCAGCCGATGGCCCAGAGGGGGGCAAGTTTATATAAATAAAGAAAAATATAATATATAATAATATATGTAGATAAAAAAAAAAATAGTCATTACTGCATCTATACAGGTTCGAAAACACCACATTTGCTGGGTTCCATTGGGCCTGGCCTGGGTACTTGCGAGTAGATGTTCAATGGAACACAGCTTTATGAAAATATGAAAACACCCTAGCGGAAAAAAATCGCGTGACTACTTGTGAAATTTCTACTCAACTACCTCCAGCTAAGAGCATGTGTAGTTCGTGGCACTTGGAAGTACTTGCGAGTACTTGGCCAGGCCCAATGGAACGCAGCATTATCACAATAAAATTTAAATCCATAATAAATTTTTCATAAAGATATTGCATTCTCAATACACTTTTTTTTTTTTTAATTCATCCAATGCCCTTGGCATTTCCTAGACCCAAATCTTTCTAATACTATAGACAGACTTTAGCTTGGTAACCAACTATTCCAGTTAACCAACATCTAAACCAAAAATAGTGACACACGTAGGTGAGATGATTAACTTTGACATACAACATATGTCAGCTAGAATTGAAGTGTGAATTTTGTTGTTCTGAAATGAAAGTGCGTGAAATTCTTCCAATCGTCATTATTAAAAGAAGAATTAATAATGTTATATAATTTTTTTGAAATTTTTACATCCTAATGACAAATAATCATTGGAACGGCTGGAACATTTCCAAAGATTTGAAGTTTGTGTATTGGAAAGTGCTTAGTTAGCGCCGAAACCAAGCAAATTTTTCATGGTTTCTAACCATTTCAAATGTATGGGGAACCAAGTCCAAACCACCTGGATTTGAGTTGGTTTCGCGATAAACCAAGTAGGAGCGTGGTTAACCAAATAGTGTGTCTATACTATTAGAGCAGGTGGACCAATAATTTAAAATTGTTTTTTCATAAAAAAGTAGTGGATTTTTGAGGTAAGATTTAGTTAAAGGGACATTAATTGCATTTTGCAAACAATTACTTTGATCAGCCATTGCTTTTTAGCGATACTCGATTAGTTTTGATACACGAGGATTTCAAGTAAGATTGTAAAGTTCTCAGTGAAGAATAACAAGGTAATTTCAATAGTTTCGTTCGTCCTCTAATTTCAACATTTTTAACGGTAGAAAAAAGTTTTTTAACAAAACATTAAACAGACGAAAAAATTAGTTACTTACATTAGTTTAGGAGCTCAGTTATTCAGACTATAAAGGTTTAATTTATTTTTCCCCTTTCGATTCCTTTTTCATCGGTTTCATTTTTTGTTAAAAAGCTTTAATTTTTCACTTTTCAGTCTCTTTTTTCGTCGGTTTCATGTTGATCACGAGACGAGACCACGTAGAATCGATTGGCATACCCCTGTTCAGACCTTAGCAAAATACCCTGTATATCAGTGGGTATGGTTGTATAAAATGTTCATACATTTTAAAAATAAATAAAACCCTTCTTATTTTCGGCTTTATTATACCACCAAGAAACTGAAAACTAAAATAATTTAACTTAATGGAATTTGCGCTATTTGGTTTGTTAAAAAAAAATTATTAGTTTTGTAGAGCGTGCATTGTTGCATCCTAGAGAGGAAATCCTTTTATTGTTAGAAAAGAGAAGTGGTGAATACTTTTCGGGGTACCTCATAACAAGTTCTTGTAGTATATGTAAATATGTAGTAGAAAATGAAAAATATATGCGCAACAATTAAATTTTGAATAAGCAACAGTTTAAAAAACGA
Source organism: Machimus atricapillus (assembly GCA_933228815.1). Taxonomy (NCBI): domain Eukaryota; kingdom Metazoa; phylum Arthropoda; class Insecta; order Diptera; family Asilidae; genus Machimus; species Machimus atricapillus. The sequence continues at coordinate 16,091,618 of OW121785.1, forward strand.
TGAGTCATGCGTAGCGTTCAAAAATATTTTAAGTTTATGTAAATTTTTTTATTTTTCATATATTCATCCTCTAATAAATTGTGTATGTGAAATGAATTGAAAATTTATTTAATTTTTGGGTAGTTGGTCGTTGGCTTTTTAGCATCGCCAGATCGTCACAATAACTCTAAATAAGCTAAACTTTAATAAAGATATAATGTTATCGGTTAAACGTAATATTCTCATAGTATTTTTAAAGTTTATGCGATCAAAATTTATTCTTAAGAACTTCTTTTATTATTTTTTAGTACAAAACACAGGTCACCATCATATAAGACGAAACATCTCAAGTGAAGCCAATAAATGTTGAGGATGTTGTGTCCACACCACTTCAACCAAAAGCCAAAAGGAAAACGTAAGCAAATTGTAAAATACCTTATGTTATTTGATATATCATATATGTATGTATTAACATTTAAAGAAAGTAGAGTTTGTAATGATAGTTAATACATCATCCAAAATAAGAGAACCGTTTGGCACAAAATTTTAGTTATTAGGGTTCTAAAACTTATTTTTTTGATTTTCATGTAACGTAATACCATAAATAAAAGGACAGCTATAATCAGCATGGTGAGGCATTTACCCCAGCCCAATTTCAGCATCATGCTATACCTGCAACCCTGGAATGAAACTGGGTCGCGTCGTAAAAGTCTGATTAAAGTGCCGCTCGAGAGGCTTCGCTGCATGTTTTATAATTTTTCTAATTTTTATTATTTGTATTTGTATGTAAATATATGGGATTCAGCAAAATTGTGGTATTGTACATAATTTTCACTGTTTTCATGTTGTTCTTTTTATAATTTGTAAGCTTAAGCTACGAGCACTTGAGTGTGATTACGGAGACTATTATTCTTATTACCCTAAAACTAAGCCCGCCATTTATGTCCTTATGCTTAAGGTTTGTTCAGAGAAATGTTTTTTTATTGATGAAATAAACTATAAATGAAATGAAATTTTTGTGTTCTATAGCAAATTCTCTCTTCTAATGCAATTATTTTGATTTTGAGTAAAAGCTTTGATTTGATTAGGGCCCTCTTCTAACTTTTGTTCAAATGTGGAAAAGAGCTTACAAAAGACCTCTTAGGATAAAAATTCCATGATAGAATTCCTAAATTTGTAATGTAACAAAATAATTTCAGTTACCTTTAACTTGTTTCATTTAAAGTGGTTAAATTGATTTGATAGAAAAATCGAATCGAATTATTACGGCTATTGTAAGTTCTTTTTTTCGTAAGAAAGTTAGAGCAGGGCTTTAAATGAACATGATAAATGGGACTTGGATATAATAAATGATGAAAAAAACTGAAAAGCACCAAAGCGCCACAGGACGAAAATTAAAGCGTTCGAGGAGAACTTTGATAGCAAACCCAGAGCGCCGCGGTGGCCTCGAATTCACCCCCAGTTTTATGCTGGGGTGAAATAGAGCTGTCAAGTATAAAATGATAAAATTTAACAGCTAGCGGCTTATGAAAGAGAATTTGAATTGAGTTGAAGAAACTGTTGATTTATCAGAGAAATTTTGATGGATAAATAAAATTATGAAATCTCTCTAAAAATAATTATTAATAACCGATCGGTGGTTTAAGTAAGTTTCTTGAAAAGGTATTTTAAACAGTTACTTTTATCGTTTATTTAGAACTATGTACATATTGTAATTGTGTTCCAAAAATAAATCTAATTGAATTGCACAGGTAATTGTATCACATTTAATTCCAAAAAAATGCCACGAATTTTGGACTTTAAATTAATCTTACTTACCTATTTGGAAACCAGATAATAAAACTCCGCAATTTCTCTGCATTCGTGTTCAACGACCACGGTAAATTAATTTATTTAATTTAAACACAAACTCTTTTCATAGGTCTAAAATATTTCCTTAACTTTTTTTGAATTTGGTACCGTTATTCCATCCCTACAATTTTGCTATATGTGATTGTGATTAAAGAGAAAAAATGTTGCGGAGCTTAGAATTCGAAGGAATTGTAACACTGTAACAGGGTGCCGAGGAATTATGAACGAAAAATTGTTTTATAATTGGTCCTTTATGCCAAAATTAATTGTTAATTTACTACATATTTAACTGCAGTTTTTTTGAGATATTTATTATAAATTCACTAAAAACTCAATCTGAAAGAAGCACCCTGTCTAAAGCAAACCGATCGTTAGAACGCCTCGCCCCTCAAATTGCATTTGCTTCCTATCCTGAGCTGAAACATCTGGTAATAGGTGAGCTCATTTTGTTATTCGCATTACTCACTATTTTCGTCCTTTATCCTTATGAGGCAATTTAAATGGGAATTCGGATTTGGAACAAACAGGCAAAAATTCATTTTTTTACTAATGGGTGAAGTTTTTGTTTTATTTTTCTGAACATGGTGGAGATAACAAAAGTAACAAAAAACAGAGTGAACATTTTTTTTCAATAAAATTTTTCCATATTCTTTTGGCTCTTTTTGGGTCCTAGGTGCTGTTCATCAGGTCATCTAGATCTTCATTCGGTACTCCGGCCTCATGACTTTCAAGGACCTTCTTGACGAGCGCTGTGGTCTCTCCGGCTATTTGTAGTTCTGAAAGAAAAAGTTTCTGGAGTTAAGACTTTGTGGACCTACAGGGATTGGTTAAATTAGCAAAAGGCTCATGATTTAGAATTTGTTGGCTTCTAAAATACATTAAACCTGCGTGTATAATTATAGGAAAATTATTTTATAGTACCAAGGTGGTTATAGTTAATTTTAGAAGTCCGTCATTTTTTATAATCTCAGAACTTAAAAAAGCAAAGCAGTTTTTAGGATACAGGGGCACTGCGAAGATTGGTCTTCGAATCGGCCCTAAATCTGTTGAATTACGAGAAGCAAATTAAAGCATATACATATAGATAGATACAATACTGGCTGAAATCTTTTTACTCTTCGTACCAGAGTAAAATAAAATCCCTTTTATGCTAAAAGTGGAATTTATTTTAAAAGCAACTAAGAGAATGTTTTTTTATTATATTTTAAATATTTCTATATAACCAATGTTGCACAAAAATAAAAGTATTTTTAAATTTCTCCTTAAAATTAGAATATTTGGATTAGTTTTTTGTTGAAACTTACTTGCTGGTGCTTCAACGATCTTTGCTATTTCCTGTCTTGTTTCTACGGTGTTGTCGGTTGGATTTTGGGATCTCTGGACAATAGTTTGTTTGATATTGTTGATCCCGCTTAAGAGCCTTCCTTTAGAAAAAAAGAAAAAATAATTAAATAATCCGACCAATAAATACTGAATTATCTTACTACGCTCCATGTCCAAACCGTGAAGATTTATCTCAGTGACTTCATTATGTTCAGTTTGCCTTACAGGATATACGCGGCAGTTTATTATTTTCTTCTCTTTTCTGGGCATTTTCCCCACATTGCCAAAATTATTCAGTTTTCCTGAATTTGGGGTCAAATGGGGGATGGTATCCTTTCGAGCGACACTGGGCTGTAAAATAAACGTGCCGACATTAATGATTACGGTTCGGCACGGTGGCCAGAAAGTTTTTATTTACGTTAAATGCCGGAACGCCTCCCAATGAAGAGTCTGCAATTAACAGGGGAATTCTCGGGTTTACCAGTCTTTGTCCTTGTAGTCCTTTCGCTTGAACATTATGCTGCAAAAAGTATCGCTCCTTTTTGCCTTGTGTACCTAGTCGAAATTCCGTTGGCCCAGAGGATGATGGCCTGGAGGTGCTACCACTATTAATTTTAGAGTTCATTAGTATATGCGATGTCGATGGTCCAGGCAATAGATTGTGTTGGATATTTCGAATCTGGGTCAATTTGGGCAATTTCCGCAGAAAAGGAGTTTTGGTTCCGCCTGAATCTGAGGCCTCATCCTGTTGATCCTTTGAGGGATTCGAGTCGCGGGGGGGTGTCGTTAAGTCTATTATGTCCACCACCGGAGATCTGGTGCTCGCCTGCAATGAATGAAAATATTAATTCAATACCGAATCTAATTCAGCTATATAATTAGTGGAGTAATTTAAATATTAAACATGAAGTTTTTTAGCTTACTTGACGTGCTGGCGTGAACGCAGCTCTAGAGTTGAATGACCTGGTAGGAGTGGAGTGGTACATCTCGTAGGGACTAGAAGACCCAGTTTTATTTTTCTCAGCGTGAAGGACTTCCTGGGCGGAGTTTGGTAGCACTAACTGCGGCTGATGATTATATAATTGTGGCTTTATGATCGATTCCTTTGGTGTGTTTATATGATTTAGGGACTGTGTCTGTTGGAGATGTTTTGGCAGTGATATAGATTTCAGGTATGATTCCGGGTCGAATGTCCAGTCCCCCACATTCAGATCCTCATGCAATGATTCAGTATTTAATTGAGCCAAGGTCGGATCAAACGTTTTATTTTTAAAAATGGGATCATCATCATCTATTGCGGAAGGTTTGGTATTTCCTATATCACTCCACATTTCGTTAGCATTCCGAGTGGTGTTCTGTGCACCACTTGAGATTGAAAAATTTTCGCCGGAGTTCATTGCATTTAAATTAGAGTTTAGTTGTTCATTGATTCCAGTCATCCCAGTAAAACTGGTATCCTGGAACATGTATGGGGTCAAAGATGAAGCATCCAAGGTGCCAAGCAAAAATTCTGAAAAATCATCCATCTCGTCGTTGATATTGAAATTGTGTGTGTGTGCTGTGGTATTGAAATTGCAAAAAAAAAAAAAAAAATTAAAAAATAATCGATGGGCTTTTTTTTACATTAAATCAAAGAATATTCAAAACTTACCTGATCGTTAAGAATTATTTTAAAACTTCAGAAAAAATCAAATATTTATATTTTATATTTATATTTTTTTATTTTAACAAATCACAAATTAAAACCAGCTTACTGTCACACGTCTTGAAAAATGATACCATTTTTAATTTAGGTTCAAAGTCAAAAGTCAAAGGTTACTGAAATGATTTTACGACAGAAGTTTTTGTTTTATATGGAATTTCAATTCCAAAGTAAAGTAGTTTTAGAGCAGGTGGACCTATAATTTAAAATTGTTTTTTTCATATAAAAGTAGTGGGTTTTTGAGGTAAGATTTAGTTAAAGGGACATTAATTGCATTTTGCAAACAATTACTTTGATCAGCCATTGCTTTTTAGCGATACTCGATTAGTTTTGATACACGAGGATTTCAAGTAAGATTGTAAAGTTCTCAGTGAAGAATAACAAGGTAATTTCAATAGTTTCGTTCGTCCTCTAATTTCAACATTTTTAACGGTAGAAAAAAGTTTTTTAACAAAAAATTAAACAGACAAAAAAATTAGTTACTTACATTAGTTTAGGAGCTCAGTTATTCAGACTATAAAGGTTTAATTTATTTTTCCCCTTTCGATTCCTTTTTCGTCGGTTTCATTTTTTGTTAAAAAGCTTTAATTTTTCACTTTTCAGTTTCTTTTTTCGTCGGTTTCATGTTGATCACGAGACGAGACCACGTAGAATCGATTCGCATATCCCTTGCATCCTAGAGAAGAAATCCTTTTATTCTTAGAAAAGAGAAGTGGTGAATACTTTTCGGGGTAATAACAAGTTCTTGTAGCATATGTAAATATGTAGTAGAAAATGAAAAATATATGCGCAACAATTAAATTTTGAATAAGCAACAGTTTAAAAAAAGATGAGTCATGCGTAGCGTTCAAAAATATTTTAAGTTTATGTAAATTTTTTTTATTTTTCATACATTCATCCTCTAATAAATTGTGTATGTGAAATGAATTGAAAATTTATTTAATTTTTGGGTAGTTGGTCGTTGGCTTTTTAGCATCGCCAGATCGTCACAATAACTCTAAATAAGCTAAACTTTAATAAAGATATAATGTTATCGGTTAAACGTAATATTCTCATAGTATTATTAAAGTTTATGCGATCAAAATTTATTCTTAAGAACTTCTTTTATTATTTTTTAGTACAAAACACAGGTCACCATCATATAAGACGAAACATCTCAAGTGAAGCCAATAAATGTTGAGGATGTTGTGTCCACACCACTTCAACCAAAAGCCAAAAGGAAAACGTAAGCAAATTGTAAAATACCTTATTTTATTTGATATATGTATTAACATTTAAAGAAAGTAGAGTTTGTAATGATAGTTAATACATCATCCAAAATAAGAGAACCGTTTGGCACAAAATTTTAGTTATTAGGGTTCTAAAACTTATTTTTTTGATTTTCATGTAACGTAATACCATAAATAAGAGGACAGCTATAATCAGCATGGTGAGCCCAGTGACCCCAGCCCAATTTCAAAATCATGCTATACCTGCAACCCTGGAATGAAACTGGCCGAAAAAGTCTGATTAAAGTGCCGCTCGAGAGGCTTCGCTGCATGTTTTATAATTTTTTTTATTTTTTATTATTTGTATGTAAATAAGTGGGATTCAGCAAAATTGTGGTATTGTACATAATTTTCACTGTTTTCATGTTGTTCTTTTTATAAATATTTTGTAAGCTTAAGCTACGAGCACTTGAGTGTGATTACGGAGACTATTATTCTTATTACCCTAAAACTAAGCCCGCCATTTATGTCCTTATGCTTAAGGTTTGTTCAGAGAAATGTTTTTTTATTCATGAAATAAACTATAAATGAAATGAAATTTTTGTCTTCTATAGCAAATTTTCTCTGCTAATGTAATTATTTTGATTTTGAGTAAAAGCTTTGATTTGATTAGGGCCCTCTTGTAACTTTTGTTCAAATGGAAAAGAGCTTACAAAAGACCTTTTAGCATAAAAATTCCATAATAGAATTCCTAAATTTGTAATGTAACAAAATAATTTCAGTTACCTTTAACTTGTTTCATTCAAAGTGGTTAAATTGATTTGATAGAAAAATCGAATCGAATTATTACGGCTATTGTAAGTTCTTTTTTTCGTAAGAAAGTTAAAGCAGGGCTTTAAATGAACATGATAAATGGGACTTGGATATAATAAATGATGAAAAAAACTGAAAAGCACCAAAGCGCCACAGGACTAAAATTAAAGCGTTCGAGGAGAACTTTGATAGCAAACCCGGAGCGCCGCGGCGGCCTCCAATTCACCCCCAGTTTTATGCTGGGGTGAAATAGAGCTGTCAAGTATAAAATGATAAAATTTAACAGCTAGCGGCTTATGAAAGAGAATTTGAATTGAGTTGAAATTTTGATGGATAAATAAAATTATGGAATCTCTCTAAAAATAATTATTAATAACCGATCGGTGGTTTAAGTAAGTTGCTTGAAAAGGTATTTTAAACAGTTACTTTTATCGTTTATTTAGAACTATGTACATATTGTAATGGTGTTCCAAAAATAAATCTAATTGAATTGCACAGGTAATTGTATCACATTTAATTCCTAAAAAATGCCACGAATTTTGGACTTTAAATTAATCTTACTTACCTATTTGGAAACCAGATAATAAAACTTCGCGATTTCTCTGCATTCAGGTTCAACGACCACGGTAAATTTATTTATTTAATTTAAACACAAACTCTTTTCATCGGTCTAAAATATTTCCTTAACTTTTTTTGAATTTGGTACCGTTATTCCATTCCTACAATTTTGCTATATGTGATTGTGATTAAAGAGAAAAAATGTTGAGGCGGAGCTTAGAATTTGAAGGAATTGTAACACTGTAACAGGGTGCCGAGGAATTATGAACGAAAAATTGTTTTATAATTGGTCCTTTATGCCAAAATGAAATGTTAATTTACTACATATTTAACTGCAGTTTTTTTGAGATATTTATTATAAATTCACTAAAAACTCAATCTGAAAGAAGCACCCTGTCTAAAGCAAACCGATCGTTAGAACGCCTCGCCCCTCAAATTGCATTTGCTTCCTATCCTGAGCTGAAACATCTGGCAATAGGTGAGCTCATTTTGTTATTCGCATTACTCACTATTTCCGTCCTTTATCCTTATGAGGCAATTTAAATGGGAATTCGGATTTGGAACAAACAGGCAAAAATTCATTTTTTTACTAATGGGTGAAGTTTTTGTTTTATTTTTCTGAACATGGTGGAGATAACAAAAGTAACAAAAAACAGAGTGAACATTTTTTTTCAATAAAATTTTTCCATATTCTTTACTCTTTTTGTGTCCTAGGTGCTGTTCATCAGGTCATCTAGATCTTCATTCGGTACTCCGGCCTCATGACTTTCAAGGACCTTCTTGACGAGCGCTGTGGTCTCTCCGGCTATTTGTAGTTCTGAAAGAAAAAGTTTCTGGAGTTAAGACTTTGTGGACCTACAGGGATTGGTTAAATTAGCAAAAGGCTCATGATTTAGAATTTGTTGGCTTCTAAAATACATTAAACCTGCATGTATAATTATAGGAAAATTATTTTATAGTACCAAGGTGGTTATAGTTAATTTTAGAAGTCCGTCATTTTTTATAATCTCAGAACTTAAAAAAGCAAAGCAGTTTTTAGGATACAGGGGCACTGTGAAGACTGGTCTTCGAATCGGCCCTAAATCTGTTGAATTACAAGAAGCAAATTAAAGCATATACATATAGATAGATACAATACTGCCTGAAATCTTTGTACTCTTCGTACCAGAGTAAAATAAAATCCCTTTTATGCTAAAAGTGGAATTTATTTTAAAAGCAACTAAGAGAATGTTTTTTTATTATATTTTAAATATTTCTATATAACCAATGTTGCACAAAAATAAAAGTATTTTTAAATTTCTCCTTAAAATTAGAATATTTGGATTAGTTTTTTGTTGAAACTTACTTCCTGATGTTTCAAAGATCTTTCCTATTTCCTGTCTTGTTTCTACGGTGTTGTCGGTTGGATTTTGGGATCTCTGGACAATAGTTTGTTTGATATTGTTGATCCCGCTTAAGAGCCTTCCTTTAGAAAAAAAGAAAAAATAATTAAATAATCCGACCAATAAATACTGAATTATCTTACTACGCTCCATGTCCAAACCGTGAAGATTTATCTCAGTGACTTCATTATGTTCAGTTTGCCTTACAGGATATACGCGGCAGTTTATTATTTTCTTCTCTTTTCTGGGCATTTTCCCCACATTGCCAAAATTATTCAGTTTTCCTGAATTTGGGGTCAAATGGGGGATGGTATCCTTTCGAGCGACACTGGGCTGTAATAAACGTGCCGACATTAATGATTACGGTTCGGCACGGTGGCCAGAAAGTTTTTATTTACGTTAAATGCCGGAACGCCTCCCAATGAAGAGTCTGCAATTAACAGGGGAATTCTCGGGTTTACCAGTCTTTGTCCTTGTAGTCCTTTCGCTTGAACATTATGCTGCAAAAAGTATCGCTCCTTTTTGCCTTGTGTACCTAGTCGAAATTCCGTTGGCCCAGAGGATGATGGCCTGGAGGTGCTACCACTATTAATTTTAGAGTTCATTAGTATATGCGATGTCGATGGTCCAGGCAATAGATTGTGTTGGATATTTCGAATCTGGGTCAATTTGGGCAATTTCCGCAGAAAAGGAGTTTTGGTTCCGCCTGAATCTGAGGCCTCATCCTGTTGATCCTTTGAGGGATTCGAGTCGCGGGGGGGTGTCGTTAAGTCTATTATGTCCACCACCGGAGATCTGGTGCTCGCCTGCAATGAATGAAAATATTAATTCAATACCGAATCTAATTCAGCTATATAATTAGTGGAGTAATTTAAATATTAAACATGAAGTTTTTTAGCTTACTTGACGTGCTGGCGTGAACGCAGCTCTAGAGTTGAATGACCTGGTAGGAGTGGAGTGGTACATCTCGTAGGGACTAGAAGACCCAGTTTTATTTTTCTCAGCGTGAAGGACTTCCTGGGCGGAGTTTGGTAGCACTAACTGCGGCTGATGATTATATAATTGTGGCTTTATGATCGATTCCTTTGGTGTGTTTATATGATTTAGGGACTGTGTCTGTTGGAGATGTTTTGGCAGTGATATAGATTTCAGGTATGATTCCGGGTCGAATGTCCAGTCCCCCACATTCAGATCCTCATGCAATGATTCAGTATTTAATTGAGCCAAGGTCGGATCAAACGTTTTATTTTTAAAAATGGGATCATCATCATCTATTGCGGAAGGTTTGGTATTTCCTATATCACTCCACATTTCGTTAGCATTCCGAGTGGTGTTCTGTGCACCACTTGAGATTGAAAAATTTTCGCCGGAGTTCATTGCATTTAAATTAGAGTTTAGTTGTTCATTGATTCCAGTCATCCCAGTAAAACTGGTATCCTGGAACATGTATGGGGTCAAAGATGAAGCATCCAAGGTGCCAAGCAAAAATTCTGAAAAATCATCCATCTCGTCGTTGATATTGAAATTGTGTGTGTGTGCTGTGGTATTGAAATTGCAAAAAAAAAAAAAAAAATTAAAAAATAATCGATGGGCTTTTTTTTACATTAAATCAAAGAATATTCAAAACTTACCTGATCGTTAAGAATTATTTTAAAACTTCAGAAAAAATCAAATATTTATATTTTATATTTATATTTTTTTATTTTAACAAATCACAAATTAAAACCAGCTTACTGTCACACGTCTTGAAAAATGATACCATTTTTAATTTAGGTTCAAAGTCAAAAGTCAAAGGTTACTGAAATGATTTTACGACAGAAGTTTTTGTTTTATATGGAATTTCAATTCCAAAGTAAAGTAGTTTTAGAGCAGGTGGACCTATAATTTAAAATTGTTTTTTTCATATAAAAGTAGTGGGTTTTTGAGGTAAGATTTAGTTAAAGGGACATTAATTGCATTTTGCAAACAATTACTTTGATCAGCCATTGCTTTTTAGCGATACTCGATTAGTTTTGATACACGAGGATTTCAAGTAAGATTGTAAAGTTCTCAGTGAAGAATAACAAGGTAATTTCAATAGTTTCGTTCGTCCTCTAATTTCAACATTTTTAACGGTAGAAAAAAGTTTTTTAACAAAAAATTAAACAGACGAAAAAATTAGTTACTTACATTAGTTTAGGAGCTCAGTTATTCAGACTATAAAGGTTTAATTTATTTTTCCCCTTTCGATTCCTTTTTCGTCGGTTTCATTTTTTGTTAAAAAGCTTTAATTTTTCACTTTTCAGTTTCTTTTTTCGTCGGTTTCATGTTGATCACGAGACGAGACCACGTAGAATCGATTCGCATATCCCTTGCATCCTAGAGAAGAAATCCTTTTATTCTTAGAAAAGAGAAGTGGTGAATACTTTTCGGGGTAATAACAAGTTCTTGTAGTATATGTAAATATGTAGTAGAAAATGAAAAATATATGCGCAACAATTAAATTTTGAATAAGCAACAGTTTAAAAAACGATGAGTCATGCGTAGCGTTCAAAAATATTTTTAGTTTATGTAAATTTTTTTTATTTTTCATACATTCATCCTCTAATAAATTGTGTATGTGAAATGAATTGAAAATTTATTTAAGTTTTGGGTAGTTGGTCGTTGGCTTTTTAGCATCGCCAGATCGTCACAATAACTCTAAATAAGCTAAACTTTAATAAAGATATAATGTTATCGGTTAAACGTAATATTCTCATAGTATTTTTAAAGTTTATGCGATCAAAATTTATTCTTAAGAACTTCTTTTATTATTTTTTAGTACAAAACACAGGTCACCATCATATAAGACGAAACATCTCAAGTGAAGCCAATAAATGTTGAGGATGTTGTGTCCACACCACTTCAACCAAAAGCCAAAAGGATAACGTAGCAAATTGTAAAATACTTTATTTTATTTGATATATGTATTAACATTTAAAGAAAGTAGAGTTTGTAATGATAGTAAATACATCATCCAAAATATATGAGAACCGTTTGGCACAAAATTTAATTATTAGGGTTCTAAAACTTATTTTTTTGATTTTCATGTAACGTAATACCATAAATAAGAGGACAGCTATAATCAGCATGGTGAAGCATTTACCCCAGCCCAATTTCAGCATCATGCTATACCTGCAACCCTGGAATGAAACTGGGTCGCGTCGTAAAAGTCTGATTAAAGTGCCGCTCGAGAGGCTTCGCTGCATGTTTTATAATTTTTGTTTTTTTTTTTATTTGTATTTATGTGTAAATAAGTGGGATTCAGCAAAATTGTGGTATTGTACATAATTTTCACTGTTTTCATGTTGTTCTTTTTATAATTTGTAAGCTTAAGCTACGAGCACTTGAGTGTCAATACGGAGACTATTATTCTTATTACCCTAAAACTAAGCCCGCCATTGAGGAGTGATTTTTCAAAAGGGCTTATTTCCACATATGACCTTGAACGACCTAAGAATGCTATCACCGTTATCATGCTGAAATCCATCCTCTAGTGAAAAAATATTACGAAACGGACATCGATTTCCAAGAGAAACTTGTGATCAAAAAGCGCAGTTTCATACAAAACGACACATTTCCACTTTAATTTCTGTGTTATGGTTAGACATTTTTAGAATTTCATAAAAAAACGTATTTTCTATAGTCGCTGAAGAAACCTTTATATATACTATTTTTGTAACGAACTTGAGTGCACTGACTTCAGAGTATAATCTGTGGTATAATAATAAAATTTTACAACAAAAGGGCATTATTTCCAACTGTTTCATTACAAACAGCCTTATTTCCTGTATGTAGTTTACACCAAAAGGGCTTATTTCCAAATGTTATTTTTTTTTTTTAATTAATACAAATATGTTACAATAAAATCTTTAAGCGTATTAGAATATTAGATCGACACACTATAACACTATATATATTTTTAAAAAAAAAGTTACTGTAAGGAGCCTCTTAAACGTTTTTCCTCATTACTGAGATTTTGTTAAACATGGAAATAAGCCCTTTTGAAAAATCACTCCTCCATTTATGTCCTATGCGTAAGGTTTGTTCAGAGAAATGTTTTTTTATTGATGAAATAAACTATAAATGAAATGAAATTTTTGTCTTCTGTAGCAAATTTCCTCTCCTAATGCAATTATTTAGAATTTGAGTAAAAGCTGTGATTTGATTAGGGCCCTCTTGCTCTTCTAACTTTTGTTCAAATGGAGAAGAGTTTACAAAAGCCCTTTTTATTGGATAAAAATTCCATGATAGAGTTCCTAAATTTGTAACAAATTAATTTCAGTTACCTTTTACTTGTTCATTCAAAGTGGTTAACGTGATGATGATCTAAGAAGCTATCATTACGAATTGTATAACTGTTGTACTTTTTTTTTCACACCCTAAATGCATAAAAAAAAATTGAAACAAGTTTAATTAGAACAATCAAAAAATAAAAATTACCTGATAGTTATTATTGAGCGATCGAAAAATAAGATTATTTAATCGTTATCGAGAAATCGATGGCAGCGACAGCAGCAACCAGAGGAGCTAGAGAACAGCAAAACCACCAAAAGCAGCAAATTGTTTCCCATGTCGATCTAATGAAGTTAACTTAAAATAGGGATGAAATTCGAGAAGCTGATGGATTTCTTTAGTGATAAAAGGACTCCTCAAGATAAAAAGTAAAAAACAGTAACTTCTCGGTTCTTTCAATTTTATTTCAGTTCAGTTTCTCAGCAAATGTTCGTTTCACACATTTCGTACATTTTAAAATTGGCCACTGCAATTACATTATGTACAGTTACTTTCCCCAAAATGTGGATTAATTCCACTCACTCATTTACACCTTCTTGCTTCGCTTCGTTCGTTTTTTGTTTGCTTAAAAGCTATTCCCTTTAGTTACATCTAGTGGTTTTCTTAGACGTGTAAGGTACCTCTTAAAAAACCGCACATACTCGGGAGGGGGGAGACTTACCAGTAGTTTAACTGTGAAGCTGTTTTAACATTATTAATTGCTTCTCTCAAACAAATGGATAATTTTATAATTTTCTTCTTTGAAATGTCGGTGTAATGAGGTAGGACGTTTCAACGATTTTCTCGCTTGTTTTGTGTGTTTTATAGTATTTTTTTCTGTTCTTCATTTTATCTTAATAAGCCTCTAGCATTTGGAAATGTCCTTTTGCGACTAGTGCTTTAAAATATAAATTTCAATTCAAAATATTCAATTTCAATTTTATATCTTTTTAAATTGTCAGTTTTCAATTTCAAAATTTTTATTTTCTACTCCATTGAACGGCGGAAGGTGAGTTGATCACAGTAAACACAATTGAAATATTTTTACCGAATAATTAAAAGAAAATAGCTTATAAATTAAAAATGTCTTCAAAAACAATTCTCCAGTGCCCTGTAGGTGTACAGAGTTTTTTGAATTAAGTTGATTGAAAAAATTATACGATCAAATCCATAAGCATAAAAAATTGTATAGAATATTTCTAACAATAGTTGATTGAGTAATTTGTTTAGAGCACAAATAGGAAAGAGGGTAAAATATATAAAAAAAAAATAGGTTCATTCCTACTGTAATATTATAATATGCAAGAGAAGTAAATCAATTTTACTAAGTAACAATTAACCATTCGGTTAGAAAAAAAAAACGTAATTCACTTTTAAGGTGACCAAATATATTGATATATGATAAAAGTTAAAAAGATGATAGCTGATAGTATAAAAAAATAAACCAAGATGCTCTCCTAAGCTACAACAGACATTCCGCCGTTCAACATACTCTAAAATGTTTCGAGGTACGTCAGTGTCTTATAGAAAAATAAATTGAATTCGCGATATGCCAGAAGCAAATATCGAATAAGTTCATAAATGACATCATAGCGAACAATGTAACAATAAGAAAAAGTTTTAAACTTCCGTAATGGGATTCTCTAAAAATATGGCATAGTACTAGCCGTCTAAAGTAGAATAAGATTAAAGGTATATAAAATGTAAAGAGCCAAACAAGTAACACAAAGTAACGTATAGAAAATGAAAACTTTAACACAGTCAATTTAGTTTCATCTGTCTCGTTTACTCCCTTAATCAAGACTTTATAAAAACAACACAAACAAAAACATAAAAATATCTAATATACATGTGTAAAAATATATCTTACTCTGCTCAGACTGAAATGATCGATTAACAGTAATAAAGTCACAAATCAGCTGGACACAGAACAAAAGACGGAACAAAAGGTTTAATATAAAATAAAATAAAAATGTGTGGGGGGGGGGGGGGGGGGGGGGGGGGGGAAAATGACTAAATCCTAAATTCATCACTTTTTGAATGGTTCTTCCAACAAATTTCGCTCTATGTACAGCATAGTAATAGTTGCAGTTGTCGTTAATATAGAAATTATCCCCTGATGTAATAAAAGCATTTAAAAAACTAGAAATATTCGCTCTGCAAGCGCCTTAACTCGAATAAAATCTACCTGCATTCTCTGAAGCTCTCGAATATAAAAATATAAAAACTCCTCTGACTGCTACTACTCTCACACCACCCAGTCTTATGCCGGGCGTCTTAAAGCGTTCAATCCTAGTGACTCCTAGACAAAAAAAAAATTAATAGAAAACTAAAAGCTTCTCATCCTCACCGAATTGAATCAAATTCAGATGACGATGCTGCATGCATATGGCTACGCTAGTTCATGTGTAAATATATTATCTGTCTATGCGTATGTGTATATAAATTACATGGTTGCTTACTCAATACATTAGATCGCTTGATAAAAAATAAATATTTGGTACTTGGTGAAACCTAGTTGCTACGGAAATCTATTTCAAACAGCTTCCACATATTCTTAAATGTTAAAATAGTAGTTGTAGTTGTGGTGCACTGGAGCAGGTCGAACCCGCCCCCTGCCTGTTTCCCATTTTAAACGTATTCGTTAGACGACGGATTAACTCATGTATTTTTACGATAAGCAAGTGAATTTCTTCGGAAATGCTTCGATCTCTTTACTCTTTTGGTGTTCTAGATGCTCTTCATGTCCTCTAGACCTCCATTTGGTACTCCGGCCTTCACCTTTTCAAGGACTTTGTTGACAAACTCTGTGGTCGTTCCGGCTATTTTTATTTCTGAAAAAGAAAGAAGTTTCTAGAATTAGAATTCGTGAAGTTACAGAGATTAGTTAAATTAGCAAAATGTGGCTTCTAAAATTCATCAAACCCGTATCTATACCCAATCCTAGGAAATTTATTTTGTAGTACCAGGCTGTTTATGGTTCATTTTAGAAGTCTGTCTTTTATTATAATCCCAGAACTTAAAGAGTCAAAGCAGTTTTTAAGATACAGGGGCACAAAGCACTGCTGAAAGACTGGCTTTCGTATCGCCCCTAAATCTGTTGAATTTTCAAATAGCAAATTAAAGTGCATGCATAAATACAATACTGGCTGAAATATTTATAATTTTCGTACCAGAGTAAATAAGCCTTTTATGTTAAAAGTGGAATTTATTTTTGCTCATAGACAAAATGGTTTTAGTAAAACGGTTTTTTTTTCTATTTTTGGAAAAAGAACTTATAAGAGATTGAAAATGTCTGTGGTTATCATACATCAAACCATAATATTCTGAAAGCAACACTTAAACGGACCCATAAAATACATCTCTCCAGATTACTAAGAGAATGTTTTTCCATTATTTTTTTAATAGTTCCATATTACCAACGTTGCTTAGACTACAGTTTTTCTTCAGAAAAAAAAAAATTATCTTCAAATTCCCCCTTAAAATTAGAAAATTTGACTTACTTTTTGGTTGAAACTTACTTGTTGACGCTTTGCAGATCTTCTCTATTTGCTGGTTCGCATCCTCGGTGTTCTCGTTTTGATTCTGATATTTAATGGCAAGAATTCGTTTTATATCGTTGATTCCGGTTAAGAGTTTTTCTGTAGAAAGAAAAAAAGAACAAAAAAAAGAAAAATTAAATAACTAAGAATCCGATCAATAATCACTAAATTATCTTACTATGCTCCACCTCCAATCCGTAAAGTTTTATTTTATTGGCTTCATGCTGTGCCTTTTTCTTCAAGCGACATGCGCGAGAGGCGAGTTTGTTCTTCTCCTTTCGGGACTTTGGCCTCACATTGAAAGGTAGCTCACTAACAGGTGTCATATCGTTTATAGTCCTTCCCAATTTCTCTAACTCCTTGCCAATATTATTCAATTTTCTTGGATTTGGGGTCAAATCATTACCATCCCCCTTTCGAGCCTTGCCACTGTGCTGTAATATAAACATGCCGAAATTAATGAGTACAGTTCGGCACGGTGGCCCGAAAGTTTTCATTTACTTTAAATACCTTAATGCCTCGCACCGAACAGTTCGGACTGAACACGGGATCAGTCACTTCGTTCAAAACGTGCGGGTCTTCTTGTTGTGTCTTAATTACCAGTCTTTGTCCTTTGGGTCCTTTCGCTTGAACATTATACTGCCAAAAGTATCGCTCTTTTCCGCCTTTTGTAGCTGGATTGCCTCGGGTCTCATCTTCGTTGTCTGACGCTATTTAGAAACGTTTTACAAAACTTTAACAAATTATAATAAATATGAAAATACCATTATCACTGCTGCAGTCCTCATAATGGTCACTATCATAGTCGGAGTAGCCTTCGTCATGGGAGAAATCGTTTGCTTCTGGACTCAGCACACTTCCGGTGCTAATCGAAGAGAAGGACTCTGCCTCAGCTAAAGATCCAGTGGATAATAAATGTTGCCTTGGCTCTCTACGTTGCCAAATTTGATCCAGTCCGAGATGTGTTGGCGCAGAGGATGACAGTCTGGACGTGCCACCTATACTACTGTTAGAAAAGCCTACAATTTTTCGTCCTGTACTTCCAAAACCGCTGCTAGCTGGACTTAGGGCATTTCCACTCATTAGCATATGAGATGTCGATGGTCCAGGAACTGATTGACCCAGGACACTTCGATCCGGGGACATTGAATATTCCTTTTTGAGCAATTCGTGCAGAGCAGGACTTCTGGTTTTGCCTGAATGTGAGGCCATATTCTGTTGATACTGTGAGCGATTCGTGTGGGGCGGGGGTGTTACTGAATTTATTAAGAGCGGAGAATTTGAGCTCGCCTGTAAAGAAATGTTTGTTCTTAAATTGAATGCCGTGACCTAATGCAGCTATATAATTATAGCTGAAATAAGGAATTCTGTTATTAGTCTAATGGAGTAATTAAAATATTACGCCTAATATAGGTACGCAATTCAATTGTTAAGCTGAATTAAACAGGAGACTGATTGATCGATTCAAAAAATATTGTGATTAGCAGACCACACGGGACGGTTTTTGGCGTACAAAAACGTGTATAAAAAATAAAATTGATTGTGTCTGGGCAACCTGGCGTACAAACTTAAAACCGTCCCAAATAGCGGCGTTTTTACAGTCCCTGTTCATCGAATTAGGACCACTAACAATTTTTATCATTCCTGAGAAATTTCTCATAGCTTAATAAAAATGCGGGTATTTCCAAACAAAATCATTTTATCGTATTCTTAGTGGCGGCGCCAACATAATGTGAGCGCAATTACAACACCTTACACCCTTTACCCCTTTTTCGGGGTGATTTTCGACCTGTCCTTTAAGGGCGCGTTTAGTGTTTGTGGTACTATATAAATCGGCCGAAAAAACTCAAAATTCATCATTATTCGGGATTTGTTTATTTGTTTGATCCTACGCCAAGGATCTTAAAATTTCAAAATATTACAGAGGTGTGGGAAAATAGCCCCGAAATTAAACAAATGATAGAGCGATGCTATGAAAGCATGCCAGAACGAATAAATGCAGTTAGTAGTGCTAAGGGTGGTCCTACTATGTATTAAGCCATTTTTAAAGTATGTTGTTAATTAGTTAATAGTCAATAAAACAATTATCCAAAAACTACACTTATTTTCTTACATATATTTATGTTTCCTTCATGTTTTACCAACAAGAAAAGAACGACACTCAAGAAAATTCCGAGTGGTCCTAATTCGATGAACAGGGGCTGTAAATGTCGCTTTGGAAATGAAAAAATACACCGTTTGTGGGTAAAATTGCGTACAGAATTTGTCACAAATTTGAATTTTTAAAAACCGTCTTCGTGTGTGGCTATTAAAAAAAAATAATTTCAAATCTTACTTGACTTGCAGGCGAGAATGCAGCGCTAGAGTTGAATGACTTGGTAGGAGTGGAGTGGTACATCTCGTAGGGACTAGAAGACCCAGTTGTATTCTGCTCATCGTAAAGTACTTCCTGGGCGGAGCTTCGTATTTGGGGGCTGAGGATGTGCTGCTGTCGTTGTGACTGCTGCTGATGATTATGGTGCTGTTGGGACTGCTGGGGACTATGCTGCTGATGCTGTTGATGCTGCTGCAAGAGCTGGTGCTGGGGGGATATGGATGCTTCCATTGATGTGTTTATATGGTTTGGGGACTGCATCTGTTGGAGATTGGTTTGCGGTGATATAGACGTTAGGTATGATCCCTGATCGTTTATCCAGTCCTCCATGTTAAGATCCTCAAGAAGTGTTTCATCGTTTAATTCAGCCAAGGTCGGATCAACTTTATCAATTTGAAAAATGTAATCATCATCTATTTGGAAAGGTTCGGTTTTTGTAGCGATCATCGCATTTCCTATATCACTCCACATTGTGTTAGCGTTCCCAGTGGTATTCTGTGCACCACTTGAGATTGAAAGATTGTCGCCGGAGTTCATTGCATTCATTGCATTCAAATTAGAGTTCAGTTGTCCATTGATTCCAGTCATCCCAGTAAGACTGATATCCTGGAGCATGTGTGGGGACAGAGATGAAGCATCCAAGGCGTCAAGCCCAAATTCTGAAAAATCAGCCATAACTCGTGGCTGATGGTGACCACCGCTACGCTGTGGTATTGAAATTGCTGTTGTGAGCATTGGGTTCTCACGCAAATTGTCCATAGGCGCGTACACTTGGCCTCCGGTTAATGTATTCACTGTGCCAATATTGTGTCCGCGACTTCCTCCGTGGTATTCCGTTTTAATTATAACGTTATTGTTATTTATATTGTTATTATTGTGATTATGATGGTTGCCTGTTGTAATATCGAAGAAACTCGATATGAAAGGGTAAATATCATTCTCAGTCATATTTCATATTCTCCTCGGGAAAATATGGCCCTTTAGTTGATGCAGATCTATAAATTAAAGAAAAATACAATTAAAATTAATCGATAGACTTATTTTATTACATTAAACTAAAGAATATTTAAAACTAATTTGATCGTTAAGAATTTTCAATCTTGCAATCAAAAATTTCCTTCAGTTCTTAAGAGCTCACGAGTTTCAAAGTATGTATCTTCGTTCAAAAATAATAGCTTTACTTTTATTATTGTTGGTATTTTGAAACAACACAACTCATATTAAAAAAAAAAAAAAAAACTGCGTAAAAGCTAGTGCAATTGACTTAAAATTAATAAGTAACAAACAAACAAGAACCCACTCGTTTTGTGACAAATAAAAAGTGAAAGAAATTGCGAAGGAGTAAAGGGAAAAATTTCCACGGGACAACGACTATAACGCTGCGTAAAAAGCGTAAAATTTATTTGTTTTCTTTACAATTTGTGGTTTATTCGAATTTAATTCAAAATCCACGCAATAGCGTGTGAGATAGCTTTTGCAATCCAACGCACGAAAGTCCCCCGTTACTGTGGCAAAGTGAGAAAAGTCAAAAGTACGTAGGTTGGCATATATCCTTTTTTGAATATATGTACGTCGCATTAAAGGTGCTTCGTCTTTGCATAATATTATAATAATAATTGAAAAAAAAATAAAAATGAAAGGAAAGACAAACAGAGGAAATGCCGCAAACAAAATTCTGGCAACCCGGGAGGAGAACATCAGCATCATCAAAAAAGTTATTGTCGAAGCTCAGAGTCTTCAAATCGCAAAGCCCCGGCACTGTTAAAACTTCCTCAAGAAAATGCTTTTCGTCTTCCAACAATCAGCTGCTAAGCGCGCTCTCACGGTCACGATATTCAAATATCCGCACGTGTACCAGATTCAAGGCTGACGCGGGCGAGGCCCGACTTTAGCGGGAGGAGCCTCCGAGATACCAATGGATTTTTTATTTAATAAAACTCCAATCTTTGAGCACGCGGCGGTCCCCCAATCCCCCAGAGGCAGCTCGATAAATTTCTGGAATTCCTCGTAAAGTACTTCGACGGTGGTGGGTAAATAGACGGCTACTCGTGCGAGGCCGGGAGGTTTGGGTTTCTTCCGGTGATCATGTGAAAATCTCATATATGCGCCCCCTAAAAATTAAGGTCACTTGTATTTACACTTTCGATTTTATGGGGCACAAGTGGGCGTCTGTTCGGTCATTATGTCACTCCACGTAAACGAACAGCCCCAGGTAAACAAATAAAATGAATTTTCTACCTCCCGGCGATTGAGGAAGAGTTCTAATGAAATTCAATTATTTATCCAGACGATGAGCGGACTTAGGAAAAAAAAATAAATAAATAAATGTGTGGGTGGAGAGAATTATACATACATACATATTTGCGGGGCAAAGTTTGGCGGTTATAAAGCAACGCATGAAATTTTTTAAAAAAATTTATTGGTCACACATGCCTCATTATGCATACATACATATATGTGTTTGCTCGATTTGGTGCACACCTTTTGCCTCTGGAGTTCGTTGGTTTCTTTGTTTTATACCCCCTCCTGCCGCTGATGGCAGCTGGTAGATATTAAAAAATTGAATCCGGTGGCATTTTTTTATGAACTCCTTCTAAATACATAATATGTAAGATACCTACTGTAAAAACGAGCATTATATCCGCTTACTTTTGGATTAGCATAGCTGAATACGTGGCTGAATAAATTTTTGGCATCGGTTAAATTAGTCATAGAATAGATGACACGTGTTAATTATATATGTTTTTTGCCTTAACAAATATGGTGCCATCGACCGGGGGAAATTAACCATAAACTAAACATAACCTGCTTAAAAAAAAATGCGTGATCTTTATAAATAAAATACTAAATAGCCACGCAACCCAATTTTAGAACCCAAAGGTGCATAAATTCCCTCAATTTGACTGACAAAAATAAACAGGCATTACACGTGCCTGCACAATAAAAGCGACCTTGCGATTACTCTATCCAATACGGGCGGGTTGTGGCAAGGAGAGATTGCAAAGCGTGTCTGATAAAGAAACTTTTGGCGGCGATCCACAAAAATAATAAGATTTTTTTTTTTTTTTTAATTTTCATATCATTAAGCAATTTATCTTTTAATGCCGCCAAAACGTGGAACATTTAATTCACGGACACGAGACTCTCAATGCGAGGAGCAGATCATATCAGATTTCATGTAATTTATTTTGAATAAACTTTTTGACCCTTTACACGATATCTTTAATATTATTCAGCAATTGTTTTTGTTAAGCTGAATTGAGAATAGAACAAAAATTGAATCTAATTTTCTTTTTATTTATTTCTCTGTTAATTATGCAAAACAAAAATTAGAAATATTCATACATATGTAATTGTACGAAAATAAATGATTATACTCTTCCTGAACTATTTAAAATGTGATTAATTAAAGGGAGGAGGTTCTTATTTAAAGATTGGATTTATTTTTTACAAATGCATTAAATTGAAAAATTAGTTTCCGGGTTTAACGGATTCATAAAGTTTATTATTTAATTTTTTTGATTTATCGCGATGAACTTGACTGTGTATATCGATCGGACTATCGACGGTATACTAATCTAATCAGTTCCGAATAAATATCTCATAAGTCATCTTTTCAGCATTAGCATTATTTCGTATTATTTGTGTAAGTTTTAAGGGAAGGTTCAGATAAAATCGGTTATTGAAAACCATATTGTTTTATTTCGCATTTCTTAAACTCTTAGAAAATAGTAGTTAGAGAGTAGTTTTGAGACCGTAATCACAATTTGCACGCATTGTTTTCGCTTCGGTAAAACAGTGCATTTCCTAGACCCTATATCTTTGTAATACTATAGACAGACTTTAGCTTGGTAACCAACTATTCCAGTTAACCAACATCTAAACCAAAAATAGTGACACACGTAGGTGAGATGATTAACTTTGACATACAACATATGTCAGCTAGAATTGAAGTGTGAATTTTGTTGTTTTGAAATGAAAGTGCAAGGTGAAATTCTTCCAATCGTCATTATTAAAAGAAGAATTAATAATGTTATATAATTTTTTTGAAATTTTTATATCCTAATCACAAATAAGCATTGGAATGGCTGGAACATTTCCAAAGATTTGAAGTTTGTTTATTGGAAATTTTTCTTGGTTTCTAACCATTTCACATGTATGGGGAACCAAGTTGAAACCACCTGATTTGAGTTGATTTCGCGATAAACCAAGAAGGAGCGTGGTTAACCAAATAGTGTGTCTATACTATGAGGCGATAAGTGACCAATCACTGATCACCTCCAATAGCTAAATTCAAGATTCAGCTATTGGTAGTGATACTTGATTGTTATTTATCACCTCATATAAAGAGGACCCTGTTTATGAACTTTATTAATTTATTTTTATGACTCAATATCAATATTTGATATATCCCCTTAGGACATAAACAAACAGTTGCAGAAATGTTACAAGATTTGTTTTTTTGCGATAAAATCTTACAAACATGAAAATATAATCTTTCGAGAGCACTTAGTTCCTGCCGAGTTTTGCAAAAACAAAAACAATGATTGCATAACCATGAGGCAGTTACAATCCTTTCCGCAAAACACTCGATTGTACCTCAAGGTACCTACATAGAACATAAAGTGTATAATGTTGTCTAAATATCAAAAAAAAAAAATATATGAAATTGCCTTCATTTTTGAAGCATTCCAGCAGCATGCCTTCAGTACAAATGAACGGGTTATCGCATTTCAATGTGTTTTTATCTTGCGACACTTCACCTTGGCGCTACCAAATAAATGCAAACCGCACGCTTGACTATTTATTATTAAATCACTTCGGTTATCGCTATCACTTGCGATGTCAGTGAAGTGAAGTGAAGTGAGTGCCCATCACTTCTCGTTGAATTAAAAGAGGAAATGTGTAGGTTTCCCCGTTCGGACGGAGCCCACCTTATCGCCTCGATTGAGCGACTTTTTATCGATCTCCTGTTTTTCCATGAAAATGCGGGGCGGAAGATAAGTGATAAGGGTAGAAGCGGCGATGGCCTGGAACAAACATGAATGGGCTTACAATTTGTAGATTATACGACGAGCAACACGACACCTATATAGCTGTCCGTGTGTATTTCCACATTTGTATGTGGCTCGCTCTGGCGGCGCTGAATTAAAAAACGTGCCTCTGATAAACTTTTGAGCATGACTGTAGATAAGGTATGGGCTCTATGTACGCGGGACTAACCAACACCAGGCGTGTAAGCAGCAGAATAAACACAATTGACCTTGAGGCTACACTGCTGCCACACACAGAAAGCAGAATAGTACGTGTGTGTTTTATGGCCTGCTGTTGCTTTGTTTTGCTACCATTTAAAAAAGAAAATAATAAAAATCCTAAGAGGCTCGGACTGGTCATTCTTCAAAGCTTTAGGAGTCAATAATAAAATCCGCGCGTGCGCCTCTCTTTTTCGTTTTTTGTTTTCAAGACCGAACCGTCCGCGAAAGCTGCTTTAGAACTGGCCCCTCCCCGCGTCGCGACACTGCACTACTCATCATCACTCAAAGACAGTGCTGGCAAAATAAAAGAAAAAAAAAAATATGATGATCTGGATGCGGGGAGGAAAACGCTGGTGATTTCTAGTTTTTCGTTACGTAAATAAAGTCAGATGCACGAAGGAATATTGTAGTAAAATGAAGCTTTTCGCCTCAATTTCGTAACCAATCCCAACCATCATGTTTACCCCGCTCTGCGTGCTTCTTAACTTGTTCTTTCCCGCCATTTTTGCGGGCTCAAGCTTTCATTGTTCCTTTTTCTTAAATGACGGCGTGGCGGCAGTTAGGTCGTTAACGACTTCTAAAAATACGAAAAACATGAGAAGACAGCAATCTTGTAAAAATAAACGCAATCGATGTTTTTGGCTTCAATGATAATTGCTGAAAATAAATGTAAAATTAGAATCGCCCCCTTTTTATCAGTGAAAGGTATGAATTTTTACTTTCAACAATATTCAGCATTATCACAATTACTACGTGGGTGCAATTTATACAACGTTTGTAGTTGAAATTTAAAAAAAAAAAAAACATGATAACTGCCCCGTTTTGGTGCTGTTTTTGTAAACAATTTTCGGTTATCTTTGAAATTGGTTAAATTGTTCTAGAAACTGACGACATCCCTATTTGTCTTCTCGTCACTCGCTGACGTGATTAAGTCGTCAGCAAACAACGTATAAAAAATGCGGGAAATGATGGATACTTTGATAATGCAGGAAATCGGAAGTTGATGTTTTGAAGTGGCGATTAAACCAGCTGTAGATCTTTATTTACAATTTAATTTAAAAAGAGCTGATAAGAATGATTAAATCTTCTCTTTGTCGCATATATTTGACAAACTTACTCATTATCCCAATAGCGCTAATATGGTGTTTTTCTATATTACAGTACTGTGAAAATTTTTAGGACCACTTCAATGTTTCCGAATTTTTGAAGCATACATTCTCTAGGTTCGATAGAAGAGGGAAATCAATTCAGGGCTAAGTTTAAATGTCAAAGTTTCCTTTTACATTGATTTTCACCCCTCTGTCCAACTTAAAAAAGGACTTATGTACAAGGCAGATACTGTAGTTCAATTTGTCTGGCTGAATCACAGACAGAATCATTTTCATTTTATCGTTATTAAAGAAAGTGACGGTAGGTTTGTTCTGGAGGGTCATTATGTTTTTTTCTTATCACGTCCTTGATTAACCCTTCACATGGAAATTTAATAACTACTAAATGATAGGACAAAACGAAAGTAAATTTGTTTTTCACTTTCACTAAAGGTATGAAATAACTAAATGACTATAATCAGTATTACTGGGCAAGTGTTCTCTCAGTCAATCATCCGACCGATTTAACAAACCTTATTTGCCAGAATACCTACTTTCATTCTAATGTCGATAATTCCAAATACTTTACTTAAAGGAAAAGTTCCATTAGGTTCGTTCATTACATACAAATTTCATAAAATATACTAAAGCGTAACTTTGTCGACAATAAATTAGATAATATTTTGGTTATTCTATTCCGTGGAAGTATCTCTATAAAATAGAGAAAGTTTATGCCAACACGTGGAAAATTGTTACAACAAAACGTTGAGCGCTATCGGCTGTTATCTTTTTCTTGTATTTGTCATATTTATTTTCCAATATTTCACTTTTATCATGGACAGAGGGCAGAACTGACAATGTTCAAGTGAATTCGACTGAAATAAATATCTAAAAGTGAAAACGTTTAAATAGTTTATTTATGTTTGTCAAAAATTTGTTTGAAATTTGAAGTTTTCTTGGCCACAAAAATATTTTCTTAAGAACGTATTTGAGTAACTCATTCTTATAGGTACTTAAAAAATCAATAATTTTCGTTGCTTAGTTATTCTCTTGAAATCGATTTGAAAGAGGTTCCGTAAACAAATTAAATACATACATGAAATAGCGTGGTTAAAGCAATTTTCCGATTTAAAAATTCTACTTTTGTGTAATTAATTCAAATCGTTTTAATATTAAGAACTTCCCTTCCATGCGAAATAAAGATTAACGTTATATATATATTAGTATATAGTTCCAGGAAAAAAGAATTTGTGAATTAAATTTTCACAAATCCTTGGGCGCATGCAAAATTAGTTGCCTCTGATGAATTTAATTAAAATAATTTCGCGACGTTCATGTCCAGTGAATTCAAAAGTTTTGCCAATTAATTCGAATTTGCACAAATTTATTTATGCTAAAAGCACCGGCAATTGGATCGCGCTATGAGGTGTGAATTTATCGCGGTTTTACCGCAACGACATGGTGCTCCGCTGGCGACGACTCGGCGACTTTTGCATGCGAAAGAGATCAGAGAACCCGCCACGTGATTAAGTGATTTTGTGGCTGCTGAATGGGCAGCTAAGATCAGCCGCAGCCGCAGCTAGACCGGTGCCACGCCATGTTTTCGTTTTTATTCCTCTTTTATTTTTCTTGTTATTTTTTGGCGATCACATAAAAATTTTAGAGGTCACGAAAGTTGTCATGCGACCATAAGACTCTAGGGCAGTGCACTGCCATGACCGCGGAGCCGGCCGGGGCTCCGCGAAGTGACCACCGATTGTGGTGCCCCATTAATGCTTAATGGCATAAAAGATTGCGTGGATCAGCCGGAAAATTTCGGGGAAATTTTCAAAACAATCTGAATTATTCTTATTATTTTTTTTATTTTTCTTTATCTTACAATAAATTGGATCGCCACGCAAAACAGTGTGATCTTTGTAATTTTTCACCTCTTTCCCCTCAGACCTATTTTTAGCGGAGCGCCATTTTTTTGGAATATATTTTTAAAGTGGTATTTAGCACGCGGTGCTTTTTTTTTTTTGCCCCCCATACAGAAGCTTTTTGAGAGCAGGTTAATGGCACTTCGCGGATCCCCCAATTAAAGCGTGTTATTGAAAATCTGTGGCAACGAAATTTTGGCAACCAACGGCACACGCAGCAACCATTTCAGAAGTCCTTAAACTCCAAGAGCAACACGCGTTATGCTCCTTGAGGTGGACTCTAAAAATTTCCCTTATTTGAATTTGACTACAGAAGTCACTGGACCGGAATTTCATGCATAAATAGATACATGAGAAGATCCCGACACCCTAAGTGGGTGCTCGACCATTTTTTTTTTTTTTTCTTCTTTTTTGAAGCTGCGCACAATCTTAGAAATTTTCGGGAGGATGGGGAGCACGTGGGAGAATATCCTTTTGAAGGAGGACTTTTATGAAAGAAAATGAATGAAGTGGGATTCTTAGAAAACAAATTCAAGCAAAAATAAAGTCGACTTCGGCTCGTTGACGTTATACAACTTAATTAGCGATGATTGGTTTAACCGAAGGTAAAAGTTGTTTTCAATATCGTGCACTGGCGTCATGCATATTGGAGGGGGTTCCGTACCACTTAGCGAGGAGGTGGACCATCCTTGAGACAGGAATTGCGGAGTTCTTTCCGGAATGTCTTGTCTTGGCGCAAATAATTTCCATTTTCACGATCTAAAAGTGATTGCGTAACGTGTAACGACTAGTAATTGATTGATTGAAAATTTTTAATTGAAACAATTGTTTATTATACAGAGACATTTGAAACAGGATGCCGTTGAAAGAGTTTTCATAATTTACTGTACCTTTTGTTGATATAATTAATTGCCATCACATCTGCTGCTTCATCACCTGCAGATATGTATATATTCGTTTAGAAATGGCCTTCAAAAGACCATCAGCCTTTACCTTTATGCGGACTTTCCTGATATTTAACATATTTCACATTCTTTTATTTATGTTCTGAATTCACAGCTATGTGTTTCGGGTCTATGCCCTCATAATATCGGAAAGCTATTGGTTTATAACATATCAATTTTTTATTACGCAACACTGTTTATTAAAAAGAATGTAAATTTAGAAAAGAAAACTGGTTTAACTCGAAGCAGCTTTCTTCTTATGCATTTCATATTAGGTATAGGTAAATGTTTTGTTTGTGTGCTTAGAACTTAGTTTTTAAAAAATTTAAATAATTTTTTGATAATTTTCTAGAGCTGTTTCTAGTAGAATATTATAGAACCAGTTTACCAATTTTAATAATGAAATTCGAAATGTGTTTAGTATGAAAAGGAAAATTAAATTAAATTATAATTTCAAGACATTGTGGGATAATTGCGTAATGAGTCTAATAATTTCACTGACTATAAAACAGCTTTCGTCGTGCATATTTGGAGTGAAACAAACAATTTGAACCTTGGGACTAGACATCCTAACCGAATGGAATATCATTTGAAAATTGAACATTTAATAACGTAACCGGTCAAGGGAAACAAGGGTGAATATATGTATGTATTATCACCCTTAAAAATATAGATGAAAGACTAATCTTATCCATCTTGGAATCAAAAATAACATAAGTAATTTACACCTGCGCGAAAAAGGTTAAATAACCTTATGAAATTATGCGTAGATTGTACTTTCTTGTAACTGATTATGTCCATTCCATTCAAGCAAAATAAAAGCCACTCCTAACCACTTCATATCTGGTTTGGAATTTCCCTCCAGCAATGATTGAACAATTTTCCCATTAAGAAAAGAAATAAAATTTACATATTTCCTGCGGTTTTGAGAAATAATCTGAAACCTAACCTAGTATGATGAAAACATACTGCCACTGGTAAATATTCCAGTAAAACTTACTTTACATTACTTACAACTAAAAAAAAAAAAATTAAAGCCATAACTTTAAACATAAAAATTTATAGCTTTTAGGTAGCGTGTGCTTTAAACAGCAATAAACACTTCTGACATTGAATAAATTTCTCAATAAATCTAAAATACATTTCTAGCACCATCCTTCCCATTAAAAAATGGGAAAAGAAATTTTGGAAAAACCACGAGATATATAACACCTGGTTCCTGAAAGTTATAAACAACGGTTGCTACTTGTTTTTTTCGAAAAGAAATTATTTTCTCAGTAGTACAACGCCACATGTGCACTCAGCAAAAAATGAATCATTTGTTGTTTATGCGATTTGCAAATTATTTAGAAATGGTTTGATCAACAACGTTTCGTTCTGCCCGCAGGAATAAATTACTTAACGCTCGGTTAGTGGTAAAGGGGAACAGGCCAAGTGTTGTAAATAGTGTCTAGACAGGTTCACTTTATGATTTCCGTAATTTCAGAAATTTTTAATTTGAAAGACCCATAAAAAGTATATTTCTGTGCCTCACCACCCCCGGGCGATACTAATTTATAAATAGAAAGAAAAAAAAAAAATAATAGGAAATAGTGCGGGACGCAATTTATAAATGAATGCAACTATTTGTTTGCCTCTCGTCTCGGTAGAGAGGCAATTTGCGCAAAAACATGTCTGCGGCTGAATGCAGCAATTAGCAAATCAAATGTGCGCTCTTCTAAGAGACCTGTAAAAATAATACAATTGAAAGTATCAATTACAAACCTCTATAGACCTGCTGTTGTTTTCTTGTTTCGTTTCCTTTATTGCGTCTCCTGATCGACGCAACGACACTATATAATGAAGTTTTCTACACTTTATATCCCCTCACTGAATTAATTTTAAAATGCGAATAACTTAGCCACTGATCGCGCCACTCATTCACAACTATAGTTGTTTACAATAAAAGCAAAAGAATGTGTCACACCCCCTGTGGGATAAACAGTTAAATAACAACAAAACAAGTGTGTAAATATCGCGTATAAATTGAAAACAACATGAACTTTGCGATATTTCCCTAAAGAGCTTTTATTTTATTTTTTCAACCCGATAGTGACTCGACCAACTTTATTTCATGGAATTAGAGAGAATTTTTTTTGATATCTAAACACGTGTCAGAAGGCTACTTGGGGTGTTTCGGATCAACAACAAACATGGAGTTGCGGGCTGAAGGGGATGCGAAAAAATCGCGTGAATGCGTCAATGTTCTATGATTACACTTATTAAAGACTCAAAAAGATGTTTTCATCAATCCTGAGAGATACAAGTAAAAATAATACGACGACCATGCGATACGACGGGTGTATAGTAATTGATACTGACGTTATAATATCACGACCGCGATTCGGTCACAAACAGACAAACATACGCATACACACCGCAGCCGATATGCTCACGTTATATATGAATCTTATCGCTTTTGATTCACTCAAGTGTTCCTCGACTTGCCAGGTACCGATTAATTCAATATTTTTGAAGGAAATGAGTGCGTAAAAATAGACAATCACAAAATGTCAGGAATTTTTAGCTTTCGTTGGCCCAAAACAAACTAAAAACAGAACAGTGACAAAATAGTCTAATATGAGGTGTTTGGCGCGCACTTTTTAAAACTATATATTTTTGGGCAGTGTGACCAGTATAATTGTCTTGAGGAAATTTTCGAACAATTGTTCGGAACTTTCACGTAATAACTTAAAAATCACCTTAAAATCACTGTAATTTTTTTTTTTTTTTATTATAATACAAGTATAATAGACTGTCTTTGATAACTTGTAATCAATTGTCTCTAGTACAAATCACGTAAAATTTACTAAGATATTTGTTTTGAGTTTCAAGAGCTGCTACTTAGCGGGCGTTAAAGCACACATCAACCTTCATCGAAGAATGATAGCTGACTAGAAAAGTTTCGCGAAGAATTTTACCCACTAGAGTAGACCAGGGAGCCCCCAGAAGAGCCAGGCGGCAGGCGGTTTGTTCCGAGAAAAGCTCTGGCGCGACATTAATTCATCTAATAAAGATAATGGAGGTGTCGCGTGGTAGTAGTAAACAGTTATAGTAGGCTACATATCGGATCAGCTACCACGGGGGCGCCATAACAAGCCGTATCGTCGTCCCCGGACGTGCGTCTTTTTGCTTTCTAATTACACAAAATGGTTGGCCCTATAGTAAAGGTATTGTCCCAGGTCAGGGAGTATTAAAGAACCTGGCGGCTGGCTATGTGGGTAAATGGAGGAGTATGTTTACATAGCCAAGCCTCCTCCCTGCGTGTCATATTTATCGAGCTTTTTACAGCGCACACAAAAATCCCTGAAATGTGAAACAGAGGAATGGTTAGTTACTGGGGTTACCATTTTCTGGTGTAGATTATTTTTTGGTATTCTTTATTTTCAAAAAAAAAAAAACAAAAACAAAAAAAAAGGAATATAAATTTAGAAAAAATACCTTTCGGCAGCAGCCAGAAGAGACAGATGTCAATGTGGTAAAAAAGATTTTTTTTTTCATCAGGGAATATAATGCTGAATTACCCACCCCCTTGACCGATTCATCCAATTTGTGATCATGACGAAGATATTGCCATGGAGAATATGTATGTATGTTAGTCAAGTTTTATGAAAATCGATTAAGAAATATGTATATGGTCTACACTACATGAAAATAAATTAAAATATACATATGCATATAGCGAGGTGAAAGTCCCCATCCCCTTTCCCCAAACCCCGCAATTTTTTAACATGACCTAAATATAGAGTCAATAAATTCATACGCAAATTTGGATCAAAATCTGTTTAGACTGTGTCTGATTATCTTACTTTTTATATACATATACATAGGTATATTTATTATTTTACAAAATTTAAAAAACCCACGATTAAGACTCGCATATCACCAATTCTTCAATATCAATTTTTATAAACCTCATTCAGTAACGTGTATTGCAAAATATGGAAATATGGTACTTTGGTACTCTTAGTTAGTTTCATAGATATTCTATTGATTAAATTAAATTCGATAAGCCTAAAAATTGAATGCGCGTTCTGCATAAAGATTTCGTAAATAAAATAGGGTTTTCATCAATTTCTTGTAATGGATAATATTATGAAAGTTTCTTGTTTTTTTTTTTTTTTTTTTTTTACGAAGAAACAGTACACGTGCCAATGAGTTACTGCGTATGCCCAAAAAATGCGTGATATTATCCAAAACCAGGCCTGAGCGTGACTTTACTACGAAATTGCGATTTTGCCAAACGAAAGCCTGTCATATGGCAGCCCCAGTCGAGGCAGTCAGTATACGCCAAAGATATTCTGGGGCCTACTGAATGAAATCTCGAATTTGAAGCCAGACCGCGCAAAATCTAAGATTATGTTGTGGTCTTGCCCGGGGTAAAGTAATGTGTCAATTCAGGAGATGGCAACGGTTTCAAGGATAACGACCTGGGCAGGCGCACGAGCGGTCTGTAATAAAGCCCTAGGTGTGGTTGGGGCGGGCATGAGAGACACCCCCAAAAAATTTGTGTCTAGGAAACGACTATAGCATAGATATATAATTTCCGACGCCTACGTACAGCCACCACGACCCCACACCTACCTATACTATCTACAATGAACACCATATTTCCATGGGAAATCACACGAGCTCGCTGAAGGGAATTATACAGCCGGGGAGGATTTCACCAGTGACCTTGTGATAAGATGGGGCTGCTGAATTTCGAGCACACGTGTTTCGGTGCCACCAGATACATATCGGGTAGGTTTGGTTATTTCGTTACTAAAACTCCCACATTTCTTGGGCCTTTTTCTTTTCATCCTCCTTTTTGAAAGTTCAGACAGATTCCAATTCGAATTCGCACCCTGGTCGGGGATCTCCGCATGCCACTGAGATTTGATAATTTTTTCAAAAAGAAACTGAGATGGCAATTGCCTGACGGAACGGGGCCAATAATTGCGTCATTCAAAAATCGGTCGTTTGTCTTCGCTTCGATGATAACTAAACCAAATTAATTGATAATCGCGAAAAAATGATTCCAGTAATAGAGATGAAAAAAATAAATAAAAATAAAAATCAATATTAATCAGCTCCCAAAACAAGCTCAAATTTTTTTCCGGGACAAACGATGTTTTTCGCTGTTTTATTAACACCAAATGTAATTAGCGAGGGACCTAGCTAAATAGAGAATTCCAGGAAATTTATTGCCTCGAGCATCGTTCTCATTTTGTTTGAATTCGAGAACTTTGCAATTCTACTCACGGGAAAATGTAGCTTTTGGCAAAATTTAAGAAGTAGAATTTGAATTTTGCTAAGGTTCTGAGATTTCAGAACATTACTGCCTACCTGCCCACCCCACTTTGGTTAATAGAAAAATACGACAATGAATTCATGTTGCTACGATACTATATCTTCTAGTTGTAGTTGTTGAAAAAAAAAAAAATCGAATCAATTGTTGTCGCAAAATTTACTTGAAACATACTGGCACAAATTTGGAGCTGATTAATCCTTTAAGGGTTATGTAATTTACAGATATACATATATACACGAATTTCAAGCTCTGTAATTTAAAAACCGTTTAAAAGAAAAGTTAAGTTTATTCATATTTAGTTTAATACACTTCCAGATGTATTTTTAGTGTATATTCAGAAAATTGTGTTGAATGTTAATTTGCAATATTAACTGTTAGGAAAAAGATGAAGTAAACTTCTTAGGAACCAAGACACTTACTATTACATTATCAATTCTCTTTTTTTATGGATTCACGTTCCAGCTGTAACCTGGAATTTAATGGTGCCTTAAATGCTTAAATGCGGCATTTATGCCATTTCTAGACAAAATAGCTGATAAGTATATCAAAAGTTATAAAAAATATACTAATTAAATCAAATCTTTATGAAACGATATGAAGATATTAAAAACCAAAAAACCAACAATTCTAACTAAAATAAACAAATTACTAATATGTGACCTTAATAAGAAAGTACCAAATAAATAATCAATTTTTGAGTTCATTATCTGCAAATGGAGGTACATTCACTCTATTAATTTAAAAATTTGTGTATGCTTATTCTGAGTTTATTAAAAAAATATTTGTCCTATTATTTATATATAAAAAAAATCTTAGAAGGGTCCAACCAAGTGAATTATTTCTACATCTTCACCTCTATTAAGTAAAGAATTTTATGCGCTGATTAAACACCTCCACTTACATAATATATGTAAGCTTGCACATAACACAAGAATTGTAGTCGTGGATATTTTATATAAAACGAATTTCATGTAAAAACCAAACGTCAATATTCATAATGAAATAGTTTCTTCTGAAATATGTATAAAAGTACTTAAATAAAACCTTTGAAATAATTATATACCTAACAAATAGTTATACAAAGTATCATACTAACACAAATGAATTGTATATTAGAATTAGTTTAAGAGTATCACAGTTATTCATCAGTATGACCGAGAGTGACCACAGCCTCTGGCTCTGGCCAGGCAGTTATTGGATAGCGCTCAATTAGTATAGTCCTCTAATGAAATAAAGTTAAGTCTGAAGTACCAAAGCTGTTTTAGTTAAACACCACATCTTCTGTTTCATGTTTTTAATTTTTTATGTCAAACTACATTTCTTTCAATTTTAATTTTTTTGTTAATGCAAAGTTACCCCCTAAGAAGCCTTTTTTCTATTCTGAATTAGTTTTAATTTCACTTTTAATTTCTCATTCTGTTCCCAGACTACTTAATTCGACTTATGTAGTAGTTGGAAAATAGAAATAACTTTTTGTTGTTTTCTTCCCGCTAAATAAGATGCACTAGCAGCACAATTGCGCGTGTCGCATTTCTTTGTAACAAAAACCCCTTTCTCATATCAATTTTACGGACCAGTGCAAGGTGCCCGAAAGTAGTTTGCTATTTACATTTTGTTTAGTTGTTCTGTTGTATATACATAAATAAAGTATGTGATATACATGAAAATGAATTAAAAGCAAATTGAATATAAATGTAATTATATATGTATAATTGAAGTGAATAAAATATAATTAGAACTAAACAATCACAGATTGAGTATCACAGGTTGTAGTACTAAATGCATTGAACTATAGGTATAAGTTAGAGAGAGTTTTGTATGTGAATTAGAGAGTAGAAGAAAAGGTTTATGAAAAATAAGGCGTATACATATTAAACACCTTGATTTCCCATTGTGGATTTTGAGATACCAGCTTTTTGAAGAACGGTTCCTCGCAAAGTATCTCATCCACATCTATTTTCTTCAATGTTTTTATATTTTCGAGACCAGCTCCTTTGTATTTCTGATTTCCACGTAGCACCAAATAAATGAGCTTTGTACATTTCGATAAAAGCACTTCAATATTCTCTCTGAAGTTGTTACAGTGGCTTATTTCTAAATATTCCAACCCACTAACAACATGTTGAAGGGCACGGACATGCTGTTTTTTTATATTTAAATAATCAATTGTTAATCTTTTCAGATTCTTGCATCGCTTAGCTACTGTCTGCAAAACTGGTATAACAAAAGGGTTATGCTTTCTGTAGTGCATCAACAGCGTAAGGCTATTCAGGTGCGGACCAATGTAGAAAAGAATTTTTCTAATTTTGTTCATTCTGATTTCAAGAAACGATATTGTAAACTCTCTATGCCGTTGGAAAATCCTCTCCGTAACCATTTTGAAAGTATCTTCAGTTTGTGCAAGGTTCACGAGATCATACAGGTCCAGAAAGGAAAATATATGAAGAAGGCAGTCTTCGTTAAGGTTCAAAATATTCATTATTACAATTTCTGGAAAAAAATAATTAAGATAAATTAACTTTACAAAATAATAAGCGTAAATTGATTACATTTAATTTCTATAAATTACAATAAGTTTTAACTGATCTTATAGTAATCGTTATAAATATAAAACTCGGCAGTTTTAATTTACAGCTAAGCAACTGATTCCAGTCACAGTAGTTTGATAGAGTTTTTAATTTACTATTTGGACGTACTACACCTTAAAACTATGTATTAGTTTTCTAGAAAGTGCATTGTCACACTTTTGCAACGTAAAGAGAAGAACTTTTATTCTTAGAAAAGAATGGTAATGACACACTTGAACGATTATTTTCATTTGCTAATTATTCATTAAACGCTTGCCGGGCTAAAGTGCTTGGATATTTAAATATAGCACTGTGAAAATGTTTAGGACCACTTCAATATTTGGGGAAGTTTTAATTTTCTAAAGCATACTTTCTCAAGGTTCGACAGAGGAGGGAAATTAATTCAGGGCTAAATTTAATTGTCGAAGTCTCCTTTTCTCCTTTTCCATTGATTTTCCCCCTCTGTCGAACTTGAAAAGGGTATGATTCGGAAAACTAAAGGCTCCCGAAGAATTGGATTGGTCCTAAAAATATTCACAGTACTATAGTTACAAATAAAAAATATAAACACAACAGTTACACTGAACAAAAAACGGTTAACTATTAAGAAAAGTTACAAATGAACTTGGAGTTAGTCTTCAAACTGTCAAGAGAATTAAAGATTCTTATAGAATTATATCCAGGAATACATCCGGAGGAAGATCAAACATAGTCTTATATCAAGAAACTCTTTCAATTCCTCAACATTTTGCTTCAAAATTCAAAATATGTATCTCAAAATTAACTGCTTTAAGCATTGGATCAATTTCTATTCTATGAATAGTACGGCAAGTCTTAAAATGAATTAGAATGAAACCAGTGCAAAAATAGAACAGCTCGCACATTTAAGCACTATGGGCAGAAAGCAGCTAAAATGACTAAATACGGTAATATTTGCAATTAGTTCTAAATATATGTATTTATTGGTCTGACGAAACCAAATTTAAATCCAAAGGAAAGAGCTCATATTGGACCAGAAATCTTTAAGAATATCATCTGAATAAAATCATAGAAATCATGAGGCATGTTGACTTTAACATCATAGGGCGTGAATGCATTTAAAGGAGTGAAGTAGCACTGTTTATAAAAATTTGCACCCTCTAGTTTATTACTAGGATTTTTTTTTTAAATTTAAATCTCGCAAATTCAATTAAGTTAAATTTTTTTAGTTTATTGAAGTGTTAATATATGGACATTTTATTCTGTTACAATTTTTCTAATATTGTTAGAAAGTTATACTATCCTTATTAATTTGA
This sequence comes from Machimus atricapillus, assembly GCA_933228815.1. Taxonomy (NCBI): domain Eukaryota; kingdom Metazoa; phylum Arthropoda; class Insecta; order Diptera; family Asilidae; genus Machimus; species Machimus atricapillus. The sequence continues at coordinate 16,129,043 of OW121785.1, forward strand.
ACAGAAATAGGAGTGCAGAAATTATTATCGTCCAAAATTTCGCCTTTAAGTCATACGTATTTAATTTAACTCATAGAGTCGATAATTGTTTAAAATGCATATACTATATAATCTATAGCCCTATAGGTATGGTAATTTCAAAACTTTGTTTATTATTATTATTTATTTTCCATGTTCGAGAAATAAAGGCTATACTTTACATTCTTAAGAATACTGATATGGTATATCGTCTCACATATTTGTTTATCCTACTACTCGAGTTCTACAAGATTCCAGAGTATCACCTTATCTTTAGTTCTCATATAACCGATATATCAGTTATTTTTATTGTTCTGTTTGATCTTCACATTTATCAATGTTTATGAAACCGCACCCTGTATAAACATAACAATGTTTATCAAATAGAAGTCACCTTCCTTCACCATATTGTTTATTAATTTTTTACCTTTCCAAGAGAGTTATCATTACCGTCCCTCTGCAAAAAATTATAAAGTCTAAATCAGCAGAGGTGAACATTCTTCAGCGTTCTTTTTTGTCCACACAATGACATGCCTTAATTTAAGAACCCTCTTCAAAGCGTAGGTATTTACCATTCGTCGCTGGCGTAATCTCTGCATTTATAAACAAAAATCCAACATGTGCTCAACGCTAATATCTTGTCTAAAGAATGGCGTCATATTGGCTACTCTTGGATGTATGTGGAATAGGATGAAGCAACGTTTGTTCGGCTCAAATCTAAATCTAGGCTGACGCATCCGAGTAATTTAAGCTTACCTGATTCGTTCAGGTGATTATTTTCCACCCGTCTCGTCTCGGTCACGAAAATCTTGTTTTTCAAGTTCCTACAGATATTCTCGTGTGGATTATGAAATTGATCGGAATATTTTTTGCTTGCTCTATTGTATATTTATTTTGTAGCCGAAATGGTGCTCACACGAAAAGACAAATTCATTAGCAGACTAATAAAAGTTATCTATTAGATTCAAATCGACTATGGCTCAATCAGATGTTTATTTTTTTATTATTTTTTTTTTTTTTTGACGTGAGGCATCAATGTCAAACTTGCTAATTTAAACTGCCTGCTAAGATTGAAAATGTTCGCAACTATAGTTTTTCTTTCACCGTGGTTCGACCGCTACCATGTTCCCTATCATCATCGTGACCATCCGCCAAAGTGAAACAGACCGAAAAGCATAACTATAAAAGCTGAAGAGCCGGTCTGGGAGTTTTGGACTAGGTGTCTTCTATTTTTTCACGCCTCTTCTACTGTCTGTTTGTTGTCTATTTGTCTTGCACATTAGTAACTATGTCGAAAAAAAAAACCACCGAAACAATGAACTTAAGAAGCCGTGCGCGTCCATTTCGCTTTCAAATTAAATGACTGGCCTTGAGCTTGACTCTTGGAACATTTGGAAGAAGACACGGTCAAGACGAAAGACGAAAGACGAAAAAACGCTTCACGGGATACATGCTTAAATATTATGTAACGAACATATGAATAGAAGTGTTAAATTGCCTTACAATGGAGGCTGGGTTATGTCTGATGATGTGCACCGGGGATAAAGATGATTGTCGAGGTCTGAACAGATGATAGGCATCATTAATCGTTACAGACATATTAGCCTAGTTTGGTCAAATTCCGTTGATTAATTTTCTTGATGTCATTGTTTTTTTGTTTTTTTTTATGAGGTTCTTACTTCGTCTGGAGAGATTTTTCTTGCTTAGCCGCCACCGGTTTTGTATTCTTTGCCCGTGTCTTTGTCAATTACTTGCATTTTCTTAGTCACAAAATTCATTTAAGTGACCTTGTGAAGTTCAAATTTTCTTTTCAAGAACGATTTATGACTATCGGAGAGTGAATTAATTTGCACTTCATTTGCAATGCTTCGATAATTGTAAATTATACAAAATCGTGAATTTGGTTGTGGAAAATTTTCTCATTTTCTTAAAAAAATCTTTTTTTCTTTCAAAAAAAAGGGATCAAAGGTTCCTAAATCGGAGCCATTGCGCGACATTCCATAATAAGTACAGTTATACTTATATTCAACATGAATTAACTATTAATTATACATAGCAATCATTTAGGTTTTGATTATTTAGAGAATCTGATGTTTATTTTAAGTTTTAAAGTTGAAATATGTAAGTTATTTTTAACTTGTTTTCGATGAAAATAATATAACTTTTTATACTATACTATTTATTTTTTTTGCTTACTTTAATAATAAATGGGAATATAAAAACCAGACTCGATAAATCGTAAAGCACATTAACCACAACTAGAAAAAAAAGTAAGGTGAATAAAGGGCAGAATTAAGAAAAATGATTGTTATTTATATTATTTTCTTATGTAAGTGATTTTTACTATTAAAACTTTTCCAGACTTGAGCATTACACACAATTCGTATGAAAAAACCAAAAATAAAAATAAAATTTAGAGCGTTATTTTGATATCCAACACTTAGTATGTAAACCCTTACATATCACTTATAAATCAAATTAAATGTTGACTAAAAGTTCATAATCAACGTACTCCAAACATTTCCTTACATTATTTTCCAGCCAAATTAGATCATAACATAAGTGACAAAATTCGTTTCTATAGCTCCATACTTCAACGGGAAGATGGTGAAATTAGCTTTACAAATTTTGAAGGTCACATAAATCTGATGTTAAATAAAAGCTTGTAAAACGATGATGCTATAATTTATTATCAATGTGTACACAAATAGCAGAATAGATAGTCATTCCAGTAAAAATATGAAACATGTTATTTCACATATGCGAGTATTTTTTTTATTTCTTTTATCCATAAATGAGTTTAGTAAAAAATTATGAAAAAAAAAATTGTACTGTATCTGTTTGAATAAATCTTCTATTAAATAATTCTGAAACCGAAAGTTACTTCAATTCGCAAAATACAATAACAAGTATCTTGCATGAGTGACTGACTAACAACAATACAATACAACGTCTCAACTCCGATCTCTACAGACGTCTGTTTGGCTACATTAAAATCTAAAATAAGCTTTTCTGGCATCAGGCATTCGTTGGAGTAATGATTTACCTTGAAATGTCCTCATAAGCCCCGAAATCCTGTCCCAGTCTATTTTCGTTTAAAATACGATAAAAGATCTCATTAAAACTCCAAAGTGCTGGCACATAACCCAAAACCACTTTTTGTATTTTAACACCAGCCCGAGTCGATGTTCAGGCTCAGTTGCCGCAAATTTCGCTTCCATTAGCCAATTTTAAGAAGGGGCGGAGGCTTTTAAATGAAGTTTAAGTGAAATGAGATCTCCTCATAATTCAACGAGCTTTCTCGGCTCGATTATTCGCGAAAAAATGCAATTGAAGCTCTTTTGAGTCGAGTTCTTTGTGCTTTGGATTCTTCGTTTTTATTTCGTTTCTATAGTAATTTAGCGGGGCCAAAAAACTTTTCATCGAATGAACGACTACAAGGTTTCGGACCTCGTTCAGGGTCAATGTAATTTGAGTCATTTTTGGGGGGAGGATGGTTAAAGAGCCGATAAATTGGGACTAATTTAGAACTTTCACGGGAGAACGCACCTCCTACCACCAAGGATTTAATTAGGGATATGCGAGGAGTACTGTCCCCAAGTAGTTTGTGGCACGAAATACTAATAAAAATTTTTTTTGGATGGCGCCTCCCTGAATGAGTCAAACGTTTGACGACAAATTATTGTGTTTTGTGTTTTACGAATACCCTTACAAGTTGCGAGTGTACACTAGGCATTCATTCTTAAGGAGTTATAAAAGGGCTTCCGTGTATCTACAACAAAACCTTCATACGGTTACAGCTGGTGCTACAGCTCATCGGATTTTCTTTCTTCACAACAATCCACCAGTCTGGCTCCAACCCCCAAACCCACTTAACCAGTCTTCCTATTTAAGTATTATCGATTTTGGCTACTCCAAGGGGAACGCTACCACTGTCCTTTTGACCTTGGAAAAAATTTCCCTTGTTGTGTAAGGTTCGAATTGAATTCACTTTTAACCTTGAAATTGTGGGGGAGGTACCATGACGAAGCTGCATAAGACTTTTAGCTTCCCCTGGAGATTACTAGATTCAGTTTCTTCTCCTTCAAAAATTGGCACAATTTTATATTAAATCGATTATGCTATTCAAGAAAAATATTATGAGGCTTTCTTGGATTTATTATTCTGCGGTACAAAGAGACCTCGCAGACGTGGCTATAGAAGACGAATTATGAATGATTCATGACCGACCTTGAGGATGGGATGACATAGCTGAGCTGAATTTAGTATATGCCTTTAATTATTACCACAAATTCTGCGGCCGGATAAATTACGTGAAGAGAGCAATTCCAAGGGAGCAGTAATGTAATAAACAAGCTCCTGTAGAAGTACTGAGCCAAGCTTTTAGAGCTTAAGTATGTATAATTACATAAGACTCCATATTAATGTTAAGAAAATATACCCTTTATCCCAGTGTTCCTAGAATAAGCCGTCATTAGATAAACACATAATATTTATATTTGCGGTAGAGTCCCGGCATGAAGGATAGGTAGAAAACAAATTTATAGTTTTGCTTATAATATAGGAGCTGCTTTCTTAATATGTTTAACTTTATTGTTAAAACGTGATTTTAAAGCTACTTTTAATTCTTACTAATAAACTTAGATACTCATTTGACTAATAATATTTTAATTATGTACTATTAAACTATTGTATTAAATTACAGTGTTTATCAGAATGTCAATGAGAAATTAGAGAGCTTTCTAATTAAAATAAATTCATATAAAATACTAACATTTCACCAGAACAACAAAATGTTACAAAGACTGAACACTATAAATATTGCCATTTACCTTTAACATTCATTCAATTCAAAACGATTAGCAAACTAAATCAAGCCTTTCAATTATTCATGAAAAGTAAAAACCCTGCTTAAAAATTTTTATTATTTACGAAATTGAACATGTTGAATAATTGAAAAATACGTTTCTGGTCTCCCATAAACAACTTGTTTATTTACACAATTGTAATACTTTTGGCGCAGTTATAATATTGTGGTATGTGCTTATATATTTCATCATCATTTCGGTAAAATTTAATATTTCTAGGTAAATATTTTGAAAAATTCTTACCAACTGAAGAGGGCCGCAAGTTTGGTTAAGTTTCCACACCACTTCAATAAGTGACCTGTAAGGTAAAAAAGAGATAACATTATAATAAATTTCAATAATTGAATACGTCTAAATATCCGCAAAATATTGCATTAATTTTCTTTGATGGCATTATGAAATATGATTGTTTTATATATAATTTCCAAAACTACACCATTTGCAAGAAGAAGTCTTTAATGAATTTTCTCCTATCATCAATCCTAAAAAACAAATTAGCAAAACTATTATACAACCAGAGAGAAGTAAAATAATAAGAGATTCCAATGCGAACAAATAAGAAATGTATGAAGAAAATCAACCTAAGTGCGATACCTCCAGGCTGGCCTGGAGACACTCACAAGTTCCACACGGCATGCCCTGTTGGATTACTGTTGGATTACTTGAGCTCTTACAGTTATAAAAATGTAGGAAGTAAAAAATAAAATGTCTAAGTGTGCCATCACTTTTGGTTCTCACGGTATGTATGTACGCAGAATCGGAGAGCATATATAGATGCCAGGAGGCAAAAACACACAACGCCTATTGAAAAGTAATCCACACGAGAGAGCTCAAGTAATTGAACAGGGCATCTCGTGTGGAACTTGTCTGTGTCTCCAGGCCAGCCTGGAGGTATCGCGCTTAGGTTGATTTTCTTCATACATTTCTTATTTGTTCGCATTGGAATCTCTTGTTATTTTACTTCTCTCTGATACAACTCATCTAAGGTTAATATTATAACGCATACATATACACATATGGACAATAAAATAGGTACATTGCTCTTAAACATCCATTCACACAAAAAATCAGCTCTGGAACACTTATTTTTACATTGCTCTTCTTTTAAAACAAAGTATTTAATGTGGCAACTCTGTTATTGAAAAAGAAAAGAAGAAAAAAAGTCAGTTTGCTACTGTAATGGAAGTTTTGTAACGGTTTTCAAATTTTAGTTGGACAGAAAAATAGGTACAAATTGTTTATGGTTCTACTAAAAAGTTAAAAGTGAAGTAAACTGTTGTTTTCAGGTATTTAATTATTCGCAATTAAAGTTTTGTTATATTAGGCTTATGTTTGTGTGAATGTTTTAGAAATTTTATTTAAAAAATGGGCCGAAATCAACATTGTAGCTTAGAAGAAAGGCGGATTGTACGGAGGCTGAGAGAGGAGGGTCAAACGATTCGAGCTATAGCAAAGTTGTTAAATCGGTCTGCTAATTTCGTCACCAATGCTCTTAAGCCACAAAAAGACATCGAAAGGCGTGGAAAACCGAAGAAAACGTCTCCAAGGACGGATCAAAGAATTGTCACGCTAGCCAAAATGGACCCATTTCGATCTTCAAGGGTTATTGCTGCGGAAATTGACAACGTGGTGAGTTCCCGGACTGTGCGTCGAAGACTTGTAGATGCCGGCCTACCCGGAAGGATAGCCAGAAAAGTTCCTTTTCTCCGGCAAAAAAATCTAAGGACGAGGCTACGTTTTGCTGAAGAGCATCTGCCTTGGTCCGGACCAGAAGGTCAGAAAAAGTGGCGTAACGTCCTTTGGAGTAATGAAACAAAAATTAATTTGTTTCATAATGACGCTCAAAGACATGTTCATCGTCCTAAAGGCAAAGAATTTCACATTCGCTTCACACAAAAAACCGTAAAGCACGGCGGCGGCAATATCATGGTTTGGGGCTGTTTTTCATGGAACGGTGTAGGTCCAATACACCGAATAACAGATACCATGACTAGATTTGAGTATTTGGACATAATGAGGAACATCATGCTACCCTATGCTGAGGAGAATATGCCCCTAGTTTGGAAGTATCAGCAAGACAACGATCCTAAGCATACTTCCAAACTAGTGAAAGATTGGTTTTTACAGGAAAATATCCCCATAATGAGTTGGCCAAGTCAGTCTCCTGACTTGAACCCGATTGAAAACTTATGGGGACATTTAAAAAACCAATTGGCGAAGCAAGCATTTGTTAACAAGGATCAATTGTGGAATGTTGTTCAGCAAATGTGGTACGAGATACCCATAGAAACATGCCGCAAATTGATATCGTCTATGCCCAGAAGAGTTGATGCCGTAATTAAAAATAAGGGTGGATATTCTGGATATTAATAGCCACAAACAAATAAATAATAATAAACTTAAAAAATAAAAGTACAAATCCACTTTTTTCTCATTAAGGGTCGTTTGTACCTATTTTATTGTCCGGCAGATTTTCGGAAATTTTTAAGTTAAATGTTAATTTAATGTTGCATTTAGCTTTTTTTTTCATATCTCTCTTTTAAAGCAAATACTAACGAATTGAAGTATATATACTTTTAGAAATGCAACATTTGGTTGTGATTTAATTAATAAAATGGAGAATTTGTATATGTACCTATTTTATTGTCCATGTGTGTATGTAAAAACGCGACTACAGCAAAAATTGTGTTTTACAGGATTCATTTAGAAAATTCAGTGCAAAAGGCGTTTGTACTGAAATGAAATTCGTAAAGATTTTTTGGATCGATCATTTATAAAATGGTATGAAACCTGTATTCAATATGATGGCACTCTGTTTTATCGAAATCTTAGACAGTTGGCAAATTTATGCCAATACCCACCCGTACGATGCTAAAAATTTCTGTGGTCAAAACCAACAACGTTTTCAAAACCAAAAATTTCGGCGAAGAACTTTATATTCTCTATCTTATCGTGGAGGATTTACATTTACAAATAGTAGCAGGAAAAAATTTTAATCTCGAAAACTCTAAAAACAACACAGGAAATTTACAATTCGAAAATTGTCAAAAGTCAACAAAAAATCACGAATTTCTCAAGATATTTATGAAAAATGTAGAAAAAAATTAAAATAAATCACTTCCCACGATTGTGCACTAGTGCAATATTTATTTATGCCAGATGTTTTCCTCGTACACTTGTACCAAGCGAAAAATTTGTTGGCAAAAATAACTCGACAATAATAACTCGAAAATTCTGATGCCGTACACAATACACAATTTTTGAAACTTTTTTTTTTCGTACCAGATGACTTGTCAAAATTTGTTTATTGTTTTCGCGCAATGCAAACGTGATGATGACTGGCGGAACTATTAAAACACTGGTCGAAACACTAACCGAATTGAAGCAAGTGAAACTGTCTAGATTATTTTGAAACTATTTTTACACGCGAGCCTCCTGACCTAGGACACACAAATGGAGGAACTTAGACGCACCCAACGCCGAACTCGGTCCGGCTAAGTATGATCGATTATGTTGAAATCCATAAATCCATTAGTCACCTTCTCGTTAGGTTGCCCGACACGTACTACACTACTCGCTGACAGTCAACGACCATCCGCGAAGCCTCGACACGAAAATTTGAATTGCTTCATTTTTGTGATCACAACAGGAGCCGTGATTGATGGCTCCGCTTGAGGCGTCCTCGTGCAGAAAATATTCAAATTTATTATTCGGAGGGAGCAACAGCCCAAAGGTTTGTTGTCTATAGGAATTTACGGATACCGAACCACCCTGTGCCGCGGTTTTTTCCACCTATATCTAAGGCGAACCCCTTCTGGGCACACGTGTCCTCATGACTTTCCCTTTTGCTTTTTTGGCAATTGTTTTGCAAAGGTACCGCGAAGTAAGTCGGGGAGAAATTGATGCCATTCATACGCCGAAGGGCCTAAAGAAGGGCAGGGCAGCACGGAATGGATTTTTGTAGTAGCGCCTTTTATTGGGTCACGGCAGAGGGGATTCCCTTCTCAAGGAGAAGTGCATTCGAAAGGGCACCAAACAATGAAAGGACGTGAAACGAGTTTATTTCCTTGTGGAAGACCTTTGTTAAAGATTCCTTTTTTTTTTTTTTTTTTTTTTGTTGGCATTTCTAATTCTTTCTATCGGTTTCGCCAGTTTCTTTTCTTTGCTCATCAAAGAAGTCTTAAGGGGTAAATACCTGGTTTTTGGGGATTACTCTTTTTGTTGGAGATTTTATGAAGCAAATAAAAAGTTTTTCTTTTTATTTCATATGGGGAATTTCTTATTGAATGAGCACAGAAAAATTTAGGGCAACGACGGACAATGCGATTCATTTCAATCAAAGAAGTGTAAATAAGGACCTTTGTTGTATTCAGGGAAGGATTGGGGTTGCTGATCACTTCCCTAATAGTTCTAACAAACATCGAATTTAGAAAATCACACATTTTTGAATTTGAAGTGCTTTTTCTTTGCATGATGCGATGTTAAGAATAAGTACTTAAAAGTTAACTGTAGAGGAATCAACCCATGATTGAGTTTGATTCGATTCGAAATTAAATTTCGATTAATATGATTTTCCGTTGAAAGGAATTTTTAAAAGGCAAAAAGTTCACCTAAAACAAATTAACATTATTTGTTCAAAGCCGCACATTCGCAGATTTTCAAAAAATTTATTAGATACAGTGAAATTTTTTAGGACCACTTCAGTGTTTCGGGAACTATTAATTTTCTGAAGCATACTTTCTCAAGGTTCGAAAGAGGAGGGAAATCAATTCAGGGCTTCCTTTTCCATTGATTTTCTCTCCTCTGTCAAACTTAAAAAAGAGATGATTCGGAAAAATAAGAATTGGAGAATTGGTGTTCCTAAAAATATTCACAACTATGTAGCTTTTGCCCGCGACTTCGTATGCATCAACATAGATTTGTTGTAATCGGTTGAGATGAACCTTTAAAATGATAAACAGCGCCATCTATGATTTTTTTTTGAGTAACAACTATACAGAACGACTAACTTATCTGTTCATGTAAGTACGGCAATAGTTTCCTCAAAATTTGTTAATTTAGCATTAAGTTCATTAAATAACGTGAGATCCGGTCAATATTAAATTTAAAACAATCGGAATAAGATATTTTCCTGCGGTAAATTGGAGCCTATATTTTAAGTTAGATCTCTATAGCAATACATCGGTGAAAACTACATCCAATTCCATGCAGTAGTTTTTGCGTGATGCGTGTACAAACATACAGACAAAAATTCTAAAAACTGTTGTTTTGGCTTCTGTTGCACTTACAAAGACCCGCCCATATTAGTTTTTTTTCAATATCTATAATGTACAGACATCGGCCTGTTACAATATTATTATATGTATATGTAGATGCTGTAAATATTATTAGTTAAATACCTATAATATCTATAAATATCCCAAAATCTATGTATGTACATACGTAAAGATTTTGTTCTGAAAAATAGCTAAATTGCTTATAAGCCTGTTATTGTTCGTGCATACAAATATGTATTATCATACAAAAATAAGAATTCGAAAAAATAGACTCTTCGTATCTAAACACATTTTTTTTTGTAGTTCTATATCATTTGAAAATGACGTAAATTTCTTGGAAAGAATGACGATGTTCCAAAATTCTGTTTTCATCTGTTTATTTACATCACGACATAGTGCAAAAGGACTTGGCACACGACAATGTTCCGGAGCACACTGCCAAATAATAAATGTCAACTCGTCAAAATAAACAAATTGTTGGATCTTTATTTTAAGCCATCGACTTATTATCAAAACAAGTTACAAAAAATTCAATGGAAATTCCTATATTTCTCCCCGAAAAAGTATGTCAAAAGTGGTGATAGGATGGCAACACATCGCGATGAGAGGGCGTTTTTTGATTTCCTGGCCGCCCCGCACTATCAATAACACCCGTCCCAGACCACCAGTCACATGCCCGCACGTGTAGATAAAAATTCTAATGTGATTTAAATATAGCGTCGATAGCCTCCCTGTTTGCGCCTGATCGAGCAGCTCGAGAACAAAACGATCGGCAGAGGTGCGATCGCGATCGCCACAGGTAAAACGTTTTGTGTGGTGCGATCTGCCCCCTGTCCATCGAAGCGCGGAGTAAACAACGACCGACAGTCGACAGTTCAATGTATTTGCATACCAAATGAATTCCGATTGCAGCTATAAAATTCATAAAAATAAAAGGAGCTGGCTGACGTAAACATGCAGAGAAGCTTAATTATCCATTTGTTTATGATTTTTTTTTTAACTTGCGATCAGTGGCGGGGCCGAGCGATCGTACGAGGCAACGCGAGACATTAATCGCGGTCGGTCGTCGACGACGACTTTATCAAGCTTTTTTGATTGTCCCGCGCACTGATAACAACTTGTTAACCCGCTGGCACAGTTCAAGCATGCTCCCGTGAAAGAAGGCGACTCAAGTCGCAAAGAAGGAGAAGCAGTTCTACTTGAGAAAATTTAATTGTTTGCTATTTTGCCTACGGAAATTATATCGATGGCGTGCCCGGTGGGAAAATGTTTTGCTTCTATACTAAAATGGATTTGTGATTTAAATGACTTTTCATGGCAAAATCCATTTCCACAACGATTTCCACTTCAACTCAACCGTTGGGGGGTTCTGGCTAAATCAATTGTTTTCACACAGAAGGATGTGACTACGGAAAAAAAATATCTTTTATTCATTGGTCAACCTACATTGGCGCGCCGCGCTGCAATAGATAGGTCTTCCGGCAAAATAATTTAATTCTATTTTTCACTCACTTGGCATTTTCTAGGAAAAGTAAAAAATAAGCCAGCTCCAAATGGATGGAGCCGCAGCGCCAGGCCCCGAGGTGGAGGAGACAGATTGACTCGAAGGTCAGTGTCTGCCTTTGGCGGGCTTTGGGCGCCTGTTTCAGATCTATTGCTGTTTTCAATTACGCTAGACACGCCTTTAATAATCATGTTAGGTCGTTGAGATAAGTTTATTGTTTTGTTTTTCTCTTCATTTTGAAACCTTCAATATATAATTTCGACGGTTGAACTAAAATTGTAGGCCTCAAACTCAAACAAACAAACAAACAGTATTCAAAAGAAAAAGTTCAGATGTCAGAATATTCTGCTCAAGTCTAGTCTAAATAGCGAAATTGATTTTATCTTTATCAATATAGATTTTATGGCTAAGTCTAGTATTTCTAATTTAGTATAGTCGGAAAACAAAAATAATTCTTTAGTAAAAAGAGCCACATTTAATGTACATATTGCAGATTCAGCTTTTAGCGGTAATCACTGAGTGTCACTTATAAGTTAGCTGAATTATGAAAAATAATTGCTTATAGTAATAAACAAACAATTGAAAAAAATCCAATCCTTTTGATAAATAAATGCCATTTAAATCGAACTACTGATTACAGAAAAATTTCCATCAAAATGACTGTTAAATCAAAGTAACTTCAAATGACTGTACGAACCATTTAAAAGGTTTCATAACATAGACATTATTTTATGTATACATGTACCAAGTACGGCACAAAAAATGAAATTGCAGAATTTCAAAGGAATTTTTACTTGGCCAAACCTAACACATTCAAGAGCACAAAAGTGATTGAATATTTAAAGATGAAAGAGGTTTCATGCAGTTCACCCCATATGAATTGCTACCACACTCTTCCAAAAACCACATTCCCTTGACCACCACAAGATTTCCTAGTCGTCCTTCAAGTAGGTCACTCCATTATTTTCACGACTCAGCAACGAATGCATGAAATTCCAATCAGCAAAATTTATATCTGAAATGAAATAAAAATGACACTTTTGCTTGTAAGTACGGCCTTTAATATCAGAACTCCGATGACAAAATTGTTTACAGAAGTTCTGTATGCTTTATTTGCAGAAATATTTCTGAAAACCGGGTTCAGTTATCACTTACATAGCTTGGACGATTCCAGCGAATTTAACAGGGAGGGAAATCAAAACATAAAGGATATACGATTCACTGTTTATCAGTGGGGACAGGGACAAATGAGAGTATGCCTCATAATAAATCTGCATAATTGAGGTGAAGCAGCAGCTTTTGTAATTTAAAAGGAAGGGATTCAGCAATTTCGTCACCGAAGTTTGTTCATGAAAATAACCAACCCTGTGTGTTATTGCAGTAACTTTGCTCTTTGAACTGATTCATGTATGAAGGAAGCCCATAACTTCCAAGGCCACGAGGGAAACTGTAATTTCAAGGAGCATACTAAGCCGAAAATCCAAGGCCACGAAAATTGTTATCGTCAGAAGAAGAGTAAGCACAACTTGAAGTTTCTTGAGAAATGAGAAAGATGTTTCCAAGTTTTGGGGGAAACCCGTAAAAGAGGGAAATCTAGAGGGAAAAAAATCAACAAAGCGAAGGTTGATCGAATGGGGCCCCACCGACCGACTGAGTGCCTTAATTTGAGGCTTCGAAGTTCAGCATGGGGAATTTGGTCGCCAGTTTGTCTGTGGCATGCTGTGCTATTTTTTTTTTTTTTGTCTTTTCTTTTTGATTATAAACCGACCTTGAATTGAAATAAAGACACTTTGTTTACGACTTATTAAGTCCATCAAACAATCACAACAATTTTAATGCAGCACTGGTAGAAAGAAATATTAAATAAATGAAATCAATAATTGAAGCATAAATTAGTTAAAAAGAAAATTTGTTGCATAAGAACAATTTAGTTATACATATAGTAGTGAGAATAAAATGAGATATTTAACTTTTATATAATGAATATAAAAATCCCCGTTCTGATTATTTAAATTCTAGTTTAAATTCACAGAAAAATGAAATATTATTATTTTTTTAAATGTAATATAAGACCTGTTTCATAATTTTCTTAATTCTGTAGAAATATATCCAAGCTAAGTTAATTCATTCCATATTTCTCTAGTCTCCTAAAGCAATATCTAAAAAATTACTTTTCCTTTCAGTCGTTAGTGATTCCATTCCATATAACTTCAAGTAGATAGCCATTTTAATTTCAGTAAATAAAGCTTGTAAATGTTACAGATCCTTCGAATCCAATAAGTCGATATTAAAAATTCAAGAAATCTCTCAACAAATAAATGAGGTGCATAACAAGTGTTGATTTTCAGTCAACTCAGCATGCTAGATATTATTTTGAGAATACTGCAAGTGTTTTTCTTGCCAATTCGACGGAAAATCGACACTCGTATATAATCCAGAATATTAAATTCCTCTATGTATATAAAAGTATAAAAACATAATTTTTTCTCAAAATAAATGATCAAATCTCCGAGAATCTCCGAGCCCCATTTAGTATTTTGCACTTGACTGTACCTCCAATGATGAATGTGTGGTGCCAGAATGGTTATATAAGCAAAAAGCCCGAGATGAAATCGCGACCAGAACAACTAACACAGCCCGAATGATTCTCAGCTTGTTTTTGCCATAATTTTTTTTTTTTTTTTTTTGTGTGGAATCCTTTGAGCCGAGGTCATCTCATCGCATTGCGAAATAGAGCGCTAGTTCGGAAGGGGCCCGGGTGGTGTGCTGTTTTCGACCACCACTTTGGTTTGGGCTGATACCCAAATGCCCGCAACAACTCGTTGCGTCTCGTCTCCTTATGGAGCATGAGACCGGTTACGGCAAGCATAATTAATAAGATAGAAAAGCCCTCTTGGCTCGGGCATTATCCAACTGTTTAGCCTAATTAAATTTCGTTATATGATGTAATCTTGACTTACCTTGAAGGAATAATGTTGGGCTCTGCGTCGAGTTGATGTATGCGCCCTAGAAAGGGAAATGTGTACCCTTTAAGGACGATTAGGTCCCCAATCACCCGTGAAAACAAAGGGGGATTCTGAGAAGTAACAAGCACAAAAGAGTTACAGCGGGCGCATGCCCCGTCCAAGATCCTATAAAATTCTCGAGTTGTGCAGGTAGTCGTCCGATCCAACAGGGGTTTGGGAGCTCAGCCCCCTCTTTGCGAGCGGAACTGAACAAAGGCCCACAGATTTGAGATTCTACTTCTACTGTTTTTGTCCCCGGCTGTCGTATCACCTTAAAACTCTTTGAGCAAAAACCGTCCTGGCGGGCCCCAAAACACACAAGAGAGTAATTTTACAATAAATCAGCTGACGCTTTGGTCACAAACCGTTTTTCGCTCCCCACTAAAAGCACACCGCTGAAAAATTCTTTGTTTACAAAATTGTTTTTCGATGATTATTCTTGCCTTATTTATTTAGGCCTGCCACCAGTACCATCCAAAAAGTTATCAAATCAGCGTGACACAGCGATCAGAATTTCACAACAATCGCAAGGGAAATTTTTTTTTTAAAAGGTAACTCGAGGATGAGAAGACTACCCCTGAAAAGGTTCTTATGAAAGTTTTTTTCTTTCAATATCTACCCAATGCACACTTGATTTTCACAAATTCTTATGTAACTGTTTGAAGAGAATTCTCACAAGATTTTTTCTGATTAATTCACAAATAAATTCAAAGTTTATCAGGTTCTTTTCGGGAAAAATTTGATCACACTCCACTGACAAACAACTTGTCGCCCTCAACGCGCAGCCATTTGTAATCGGTCATCTCAGCTGTTGTGCGAATCCCGGAGTTGTTTGTTTGGGCTTTTCCTGCTTTAGTGTGCGTGCGCGGAGTGGGGAAGTTTTGTGCCTTTTTTGTAAAGCAAAAAAAAAAAAAAACCTGCTTACACGCTGCTCGTTGGCCGGGGAAGAGATCTACTTAAGATGCGGTTACAATGCGGAAGCTTGTTACTTTTTTCAACTGCTGAAATGATTAGAATATCTAATAATTATATAAACTAATAAACTTCCTTATTTCAAAGCATTTTGAAATACATGAAATCTTTTAGAGTAAAATTAATATTACAGTAGAAAGAAGAAATATTTTAAAATTCAATTAAAACAAGCAATTCAATGAATCCTCAAAAAAAATTTACAAAATACACTGTCATTGTACACCCAGCATGATATGCGAAGGCGTCAAAACATTCCCTGACGTCACGCGTATACACTTTTCTTGGCTTGTTTGTGTACAAAAATTCCATAAAAACTTACGTTTGTGGCTGCACAAGGTGACTCTGCAAATAATTGCTGATGTAAAAAAACAAAATAAGAAAAACAACAGCGCTACGTACAGAAAAGAAGTTCGCATGCAAGGGAGAACAAAATGAAAATTTCCCACCTCATCGCTGATCTTAGAAAGAGGAATTATATAGAAGTGTAGCCAACTTCGGGCAATCGACGTGTGATTTAAAAGAATTTCAGTAAAGTTCTTTGAATATCGTAAAATTTTATTAAAACGAAGATAACTTGTAATTTAAAAGGCGTATAATAGTAAGGAATTTTAAAAGATATAGCATAGAATTATTAAAATGCAGTACTGTGAATATTTTTAGGACCACTCCAATTCTTCGGGAACCCTTTAGTTTTCCGAATCATACATACCTTTTTTAAGTTGACCAGAGGGGGAAAATCAATGGAAAAGGATACCTTGAGATTTAAATTTATAGTAAGCTGAAAAGCAATCTCCCATACAAATTTACTTTTGAATAGCTCAGTTTGCACAGGCCCTGAATAGCTGAGTTGGCACAGGCCCTGAATAGCTCAGTTGGCACACGCACTCAGTTCAGTTCATTTTTGCGACTTGATTTTGAGTAGGCCATTCTATACTTCGACGTCGTGACAGCAGTCATAGTAATATTGTGCAATTGTTTTTGCAAAGCAGAAAATTATCAGTATAATGTTTAATTTAATAATTAAAAATTAAAAATGGGAAAAAAGAAGGGGAAGGGGCCTGGAGCTGGAGGTGATGATATAAATAATAATAAAATAATAATAAAAAAAAATCCTTTCATTGCAGGGTCCTCCAGGATTTGCCCAGCAAGGCCCTCTAGGTTATGCCCAGCAAGGCCCTCCAGGTTTTGCCCAGCAAGGCCCCCGAGGTGGTCCACAACAGCAACATCAGGGCCGAGGAGGACCTCCAGGTGGTCCTTCACAGCAACCACAAGGCACCCAACGAGATGACCCACACCCACATCAACAAGGCCGGGGTGGTACACCACAAAAACAGCCGCAACCGAGAGACTTAGATTTTTGACGTCCTTTCTTTTATTTAAAAAATTCTCGGGAGTCTCTTTTCTTTTTCGGACTTCTTCGGAAGGAGAACTTCCTGAATATGGGGCAAGACGCCGCCCTGGGCGATCGTCACCCCGGAAAGCAATTTGTGGAGCTCTTCGTCGTTTCCGATGGCCAGCTGCAAATGCCTAGGGATAATTCGGGACTTTTTGTTATCCCTCGCGGCGTTCCCGGCCAATTCCAAGATTTCAGCGGCTAGGTACTCCATGACCGCGGCCATGTACACGGGTGCTCCGGCCCCGATCCGTTCAGCAAAATTTCCCTTTCTCAACATCCGGTGAATTCGTGAAACTGGGAACTGCAAGCCAGCGCAATTCGACCGAGATTTTTTTCGTGACCTCATATGGTCCTAAAAACTTTGGGAAAAGCTTCAACTACCACAGACTACCACAGATGTAAGAAAAACCAAACTATTTTTCCGACAAAGGGATCTTGGAAAGTTAGAAATCACCAATTCATTCAACCTTCAAATCTTATCAATTGGGCAATACTTATTAGTGACCGAAGGGCCAGTGGACATGATGTGCGAAGGTTTAAAGATTTGATGATTCAAGAAGGAAGTCGTTTAAAAATGAATATTTCGCAAGATGTAGAAATAGTCAAAGAGACTGGTCGTATTGAGGACCACTTATGAAAATAAGTTCAAAGCTGCGAAGGAATTGGTTGTGGTAGTAATATCACCAATGCGAGGCAGTTACTCTCACGTCAAACAAGCAGCTGAAATAAGATGCGGTGTGTACTCACTCAGTATATCAAAGGAGAGACAATAAAGTTGCACTGTGAGCGCAGTGCCACTTTATAGTCTCTGCTTTGATGCACTGAAAGAGTACACCCCATCTTATTTCAGCTGTTTGTTTCACTTGAGCGTAAAGGTCTCGCGTTGGTGACTCATCCATCCCCTGATCAGAGGAATATTCCCAGTGTAGTCGGAATTGCTGCAACACATGATCGTGTGGGATTTCAGTACAACATGCGTTTTCGGCTTCAAGATCCTAACCAAGAAATGATACAAGATATGGAAATGTTGTTCAAGGAACAACTACTATTTTACAAAGACCGTGTTAAGGCTCTACCGCAAAAAATTTGGACCAACGAATATTTGAATTTGAATAAATTATTTTTTTTATCTCTTATTTAAAAATAAAAAAATATTCTACATAAGATTTCGAACATTTCTAAACAAAACAAAAAAAATTTTTTTGAACTGTAGTTGCTCCCCTTAAGTTTAATGAAGCCGGATTATAAAGCCATCTAATTATTACGCTCGCGCTCATATAGCGACATTATAATTGTGTCTGGGGGATGTTGGCCCCTACGAATATAATTATAAAAAACAAGACTCAGAATGTAAGTAAAGTTCGGTTATTTTTTTGGAAGCTTTAAAGCGTCTGGTAGAAATTCCCTTCGACGGGAAGTGTCTGCCTGGCAGTGTGATTATTAATTTTTAACATTATTCTACAAAACATGTATAAAAATTAGCATTCAGGCTTTGAGGAAAGTAATATTTTTATGCACCTTTAGCACCTTTAGGTCAAAGCTAGCAGGTATGCATACGCACACACTAACTTTGGGATTTAAATTTAGCCCTGAATTGATTTCCCTCCTCTGTCGAACCTAGAGAAAGTATACTTTCGAAAATTAAAAACTCTTGAAACATTGAAATGGTCCTAAAAATTTTCACAGCACTGTATTTGCACAAGTAATAAGTTTATTAGCGTAATGTAATATACACAATTTAAAATGGTAAATTTTATTTTGGCTGCCATTTTATCTGTTCAACCATTTGTTGTATGGACTACGAAAAAAAAGTTTACACTATCCCTTGCAATATAATAAATTGCGGTTTTAGCTCAATTCCAAAAGAAAAGAAAACAAACAGGATCGGTTTTAGAAGGAAAACATTTTTAGCATACAATCATAGAAATATAATTCGAACTGTTTAAAAAATTCATACATCGTAATCGTGTCGAGATATTTGCCATTTTTTAAACATTTAAAATTTATTCCTAATGTCGCATTACCTTTTTCAATGAAAGACATAATGTTATTTACTATCTTTATTTTCTAACAATTGGAAACAATAAAGCTGATTCGCTTTGTAAGCACACATTTATAAAAAATACATTAAATCTGAAGTGTAAATAAAAAATTAAAAAAGAATTGTTTGAAAAATATCTCACTATGAATTTTACAACGTTTAGAAAGCAGAAATTAGTTAACAAAAAATGCATATTACATATATATATTTTTTTCCTTAAATTGTTTCGGTTCCATTCTTAAAGTACAAAATACTGCCGTATCTTCGAAAGAAGTTTAAGAGATTCAAAATTGTTCCAGTGCGTTTAGGTAGTCGACAACCTGTGTGTAAAAATTTTCATTGACCATAATTTTGGTTAATACAGTAAAAATTTCAGAAAGTGAAGGAGCACTTGAGGCCTGGTAATTTCAGCAATGGACTACAGGATTTAGTCGTGTTTCATTTCAGGCTCCAAATCGTACCACGTTGTATAGCCAGATGCCGAAATTTCCGAATTTGCGAGAGGGATTTTAAGCTAAGTTAGGTTTAAAATCGGGTTATAATTAAAAATATAGATCTTTAAAATCTTTACCATTCCAATAACCGGACTTCCTCCATATAAGAACCCTTTCTGCGAGGCAACAGTCACCTCGAGCTCAGTCGTCTGCATATCGGCATACGAAATAACGTACTCAAAAGTGGACTCATAGATTGGATTGCAATTGTCCTTGATCACGTGTGTCTTCCTTTTCGATTCCTTGGATCGACCCGGAAGTAAGTACAATTTAACGTAGGGATCGGGGATGTGGGCGGGATCATTTAATGGTATATTCATGATTTTATGAACAGTCACAGTCAGTTTTTGTCTCTGGACGGTGTAGCGGAGAGTTAGATGCATACGACCTAAATTATGTTCCCCGGCGGAGGTAGTTATGTCTGGGGTTCGGTGATGGAGGCTTCCATCTGATTCTCGCTTGAGTGCGGGACTAGCTGGAGGAGTTGCTGATAGTTTTTCAGAAAATGTTTTCGTAATTTCTCCCTCATTGCTCTCGAAGACATTTGGTTGCTGGTAGTCCTATTTTAATGTGAAAGAAAATTATAGATTTTAAAACTATAAAATCGCGGCTACCACTGATATAAGGGTATCCAAATATGGTTGGTAAATTATATGTAATAGCTGAATACGTGACTGAATAAAATTATCGGCTTACCTTACTTCTGGCCGGACTGATTTGTGCATCAGATATTCCTGTCGTTTTCACTGAACTCGTACGGGACAGAGAACTAATCTCTGATCCATCGACGGAAACATCATCTTCAATAATTTCTCCACGCTTAAGAATTCTCAACGATAGTGACATTGTGATTTTTGATTCAGGTCCAGATTTTTGTAATTGGAAGGGCTGTGATACAGTTTCCAAATTCTTTTTGGCCATCAGTGCTCCAAGGATGTATATATACCGGCCGATTTCTTTTTCTGTTTTCTGATCAATAATCTTCAGTTGAAGGGTATCATTATCAGGATTTGATACCAAAAATGAAAATCCTTGCTCCCAAACTGGTGAATCAGTTCTCATTTTTACAGGAGTCTGTTCCACTTGCTTTCCAACACTTAGGATTAAGAAAGGATCTGGTTTTGATTGTACACGAGCTTGCTGGAAGTGAAAGATGAAATATATTTAAAATAATTAAATTTTAATGCTAGAATCAAAGAATCAAATTCTTAATTTTATTTATCAATATACTTACAGGTAAATTTTTAGCAGAATCAATGAAGACGGAAAGAAGTGCAGAGCTCATCGAGGTTACACGCAACAATTGAGTCTCTTCAAGAGCTGCCTTTAGATCGCTTATATCTGTTGATAGCTTGTACCAAGACAATCTCACGTGCAACAAACCATGCTTTGCCTCCTCAAGTACTAACCACTTTAATAAAAATACTCATTTAAATATTTGCCATATTGTAAGATAAGCTTTCCGACTCACAGTATCAATTAGACCCTTCTTAACAACGTTGCTGATTTCCACAGTTGCTCTGTTGTAAAGAAAAAATGGAAACGTAAGTTCATTCCGAACGTTCAACAAAATAAGGTATAAAAGAACAAAATAAGGAGGTTTGGAAGGTTTTTTGGTCTATTTACACAATAACACATTAATTAAGAAATGTATTAGCCACAACGACAGTGAGTAAAAGAGGTATCAAAAAAAAATATGAAACCAAGTCTTATGGGAAACTAGAAAACAATAAATATAGCCCAAAAAATGTTGTATTTTTCTGTTATTTCTGTAATTTTGTCTGCTGTGTTTATTGTGTTATTGGTAGTAGCACTTAACGTTTTCTGTGCGGTAACAATTTTGTGCATCTAGTAAAAGATAAAATACAAAAGAGTGGTTAAAAAGTAAAGCCAACCTGCCAAGTGGATCATGATCACCAGTACGATCCCAATCATATAGTTTGAAACCAACGACAGTTAGATGTGAAACTTCTATAAAAGCCTGAAAGCATTAGTTAGAGACGAATATTGCTACTTAGTTGTTATAATGGCCCTTTCGCTTATTTTATTTATGTTTTCCTTTTGTGGTTACATTATAAAAAATAATCAATCAAATTTAATTATTGAATAATTTTGGAAAAGTTTCGTTGAAAATAAAAGTATCTTATCAAGGTTTTTTTAAAGAACGATTTTAAGTTAAAAGACTGCTTAAGTCAAAAATATAATCGTCTCAAATTATTTTTGGAGTTGATTTCTCGATAATAAGCAATTTTGTTCAAATCGATAGGTTAAGGAATCAGGTTTTGTGGTTGTGATTTTTATTAATGGAGTGTTCCAATATTTAATTTACAAGTTATATTTAAGCTGTAATTTCATCGAACTATGTGGTAACGAATAAAAACATTTTCCCTTTCTTTAGGAATCACAACAAAGTTGTAAAAGAAGTATCCTCAAAACTCAAGATGAGGGCGTTTTTCATCAGGTCATAACTGTATACCTTTTCATAGAGTCTTGAAGACAAGAATGACTTTAAACAATATAAGGATATAGGAAAGAATAAAACCCAAGGCAAGAAAGAACACAGACTTGCAGTATTATACTACAAAAACAAAACATTAAGAGACATCTTAAAAAAACATTTTTTTTTTTTCAAAAACAAATGTAACCACTCAAGCAAAACATATAAAAATGTACAAAATATTTACATAAAACATTTTCTAGCGTTTATACAGACATACATATGTACAATACATAAAATACCAAAGTGACTTATTCTTATACTTTCGTATAATGTTAAAAAAGGCACATATAAAAATACAAAACCTTAAGCAATATAAACAAAAACAAATTTTAAAAAGACCACCTTCCAAGAAAATCGTCGCTGGGATCGACAACACGTGAAATAGCCGCATCGTAGTCCCACAAATTGAAGAAAATTTCTTGACCTAATGTTGCATCAACAATAGCCTAATTTTGAACAGATTTCAAATGTTTATTCATAAAAATCTTAAATGTTTTTTTTTTTTTTTGAAATATCAATGCAAATGTGCATGTGAGTGTATTTGAAAACTACGTGCAAAAGCATGATGAATATTTAGCAGAAAAATGTTAGAAAATTATTGACTCCAATTTTAACGCAACTCCTACCTTTAGACACCAAACTACCACCGATTTTAAGCGCACGCATAATGTTTAAGCTCTTTCAAAAATGCATGAATGACTGAGAGTAATTCTAAAAATTAGATACATAAAAGAAATATAATTTGTAAAAAAAAAAAAAACATGTGACTGGTAAAAAAGAAATTTGAATTTAAGAATTTTGTGAATGTTTAATGTCCTTACCTTCCAAGATTCTCGTCGTTGCTTGTGTCGTCCTTGTCAAAGAGCATCAATTCAAGATATTGTCCACTTTCGGCAAAGATTACAGCCTAATTAGCGAGAAAAAAATGAAAACAGAACACAACAGCAAAAAGGAAAATAAACTGAACTTGATGACGAGTATTTAATATAGCAAATTTCGAACGGATGAAAGTTTCGAAGAAGAACTTTCGACATTCTTTTGTACATTCATTTTAACTACTACGGCATACGGAAGAAGAGATCAGAAAAAGACTTGGAAATTACTTGAAAGTAAGAATTGAAATTTGTTTTTAATTTTTGTTTGGGAATAGTTTACTTTTACAGCTTTATTGGATCATGTAAATATGATCGAATTGAATAAATGCTACGCATCCAATTCAGTCGCCGAATTAAATTACATGATTTCTGGAGAAGCATCCTCGTTACGGGTTTTGCCATGTAAGTACAAATGTACATGCAAATTTCTGTTTGAATTTGGGCTTATGTGGATATAAGGTTGAAAAAGAACTATGAGGCAACATATCACAAGCTGACGAAAAGATTATCTAATTTAAATGTCCTACAACTTTTTCAAAAATAGATGAAAAACACCAATCTCTTTTTTTCGATAATAAATAAAATAACTAAGCTTCCGAAAAGTTAATCAATAGTACCTTTAACATTACTCTTCGCATTAGATTAAATGGGCCTCTACCTACTTCAGTCTAGTTTTTAAAATTTATTTTATTAAAATAAAAAATCTTATAGCTGAATTACATTAATTAAATGTTTGTATGCAGGCGGCAGGCTAAGCTTGAATGCGTGAATTTAATATGATATTTAAAATTACTGACGTATTATGGAATAAGAGTTGAAATAAAGATTGATATAAACCATGTGAAATTCAGCTATAAAACCTTCAAAATTAAAACAATTTTTTTCCCAAGATACCTTCGAGATGAAAATTATCGTATTATAATGAAAATGTTGAACCAAAGACTTTAGTTGAACTCTGTGATAACCTGACCTTTTTTTTATCTCTAATTCTATCGTTTATATCATGCAGTTTCATCCGTGTACTATCGCCATCCGCACATCAGCAACGTGTGAAATGTTTTTGCAACCGAACAAAATAATTCAGCAATTCCTGTAAGCTAGCTCTCTACTATTGCTAGAAACATCGTTGTTATAAAAATGAAATTAATAGAACTTCTAAGAAATGTGTCAATTGCCTCCTAAGAGTAACAAACACACGAAAAAGTGTTAATATCTTGTTTAAAAAAACGCCTTTTTGACTTATTATTTAAGCTTTTCTCTCTAAACATAAATGTCTCAAACAAGTGGTTAAAACATCTTCACGATAAGTCTTACCTCGCACCAGTAGTCCCACTTGGGATTCACATTATTATCAATCACTTTTGTCTTGAACTCTTGGGCACCAACGTTAATTACCGCATACGGATCTGATTTTCCTTTTCCAAGCACTGTAACATCCTTTTTCATTAAATCTTTGGCTTCAATAACGTGGATCCTCAGTACTCCCTATATTTATGTAAAATAAAAATGTTAGTAAATCACATAAAGTAAGTTATAATAATTACCTCAGGTTCGGGCATTTTAAGGTCTATGGCAGGCACTTCATTACTCAAGGTGATTGGCAATTTGTTGGGTAACACCATGATAGCCGCGATCTGCTCCACAATGACCCGCCTGAAGATATCACTCAATCCAGGCATGTCAAGAAGATCGATGATCCCAACCAGATTGAAATCAACATTTGGATTATTCAGGAAGAATATCTGGAGTCCTCCAACAAGTGGCATCGAACGAATTAGGGGTTTCATGATAACTCTGATCATACCATGTATTTGAAAATCCTTTAAACCTCCCCTCATTCCGCTAACCATGAAATTTATGTCACAATCGCTGGCATAAAATAGATCCAGGTCCATAATAATTTCGTTTCTAGATACGTTTTTATCGTAAACTTTCACACCTCCGATTCTAGGAGGTATCGTTCCCAGGATAATGCGATCAAATTTGAATCCAGTCAATTTATATTTTGCCAGAGCTGTGGCCACACTTGGTTCAATTGTATTCTTAACAAGATCTCGAGCGAAATGATTTGCATTCGGCCAAACTTGGTGAACGATCTATTTAGTTAAAATTGTAGGATTTTTTTAGAATTTAAAGGGAGAAAGAAGTAATAGTTCAGATTACCTTATTCACCCATTCGCAACGTTCTACATCGGGAAAGTATACCTATAAAAATTGTGTTAGTGGATATTATTAATTGGCAGTACAATTTTCGAAATACAATTAGAACTTTACAAATGTCTAAATAATTAAGAAAATACTTAATTCAGGCTTAACACTGTGACAGCCTTTGCCAGCCAAATTTTTATGATATGCAATAGCTGAATACGTGGCTGAATAACACAAGTTAAATTATTTTTCAAATTTTAAATTGGCATAATTATCCATTCTTTATAATATTTTTCGATAAAACTTGAAAATGGGACAAAATGAGAAGATTTTTCTTTTACGGATAAAAAATATTAAACAGCACCTTAAACGAAAACATTGTAACCAATTTAATGATGCATTTCTTCTAGAATAGAGGCTAATTAGACAATAATACAAAAATGGATAAATGAAAACCATTTCACGGTGGGGGGAATGTTTGTAAATACGTTTGTGGATCACATCAGCAATAAATCTTAATTGTTAACATGTTTGTGAGAAAACACACGCTATAGAGCAATAAAACACAGCTGCCTTTATATTTTTGTATAATGTACTAATAAAGTTAATGAAAATTAACTTAGCATCTAATTCATCTATTGAATAAAAATATGGTTTTTGACTGTATTGAGATAGTTTATGACTTACCCAAGCAGGAAGTTCGTCAATTCTGGCAAGGATCACATCCTTTTCGCATGCCATAGCCGAAGCTTTTGCGATGTTCCTCTTCTGCTCGGTTGTCTTCCTCCACTGGTCCCTGGCGACGGCGAAAATAACAGGTGCAATCAGCCATGCGACGGACCATCCCATGTATCCAATAAAATAAATTGTCCCGGCGACTGCAACCTTTTTCGCGACGGTGTACATAAGTGAGAAGATTCCATCATCCGTTGAAGATATTTTCGTGGCTTCCACAGCGTCAGGACTCGTTTCCTTGCTAACAGCTGCCATATTTCCTTCTAACACTGATGGAGGTGGAGGAGGAGGAGGAGAAGGTGGAGGACTAGTTTCATCCAGAAGAAGGTTACCCTCTTCCCCGTTCTGGTGGATATCTTCCGCACCACTGCAACAAAAACCGAGACCAAAGTGAGATAAAGCTTGAATTTCTTAATATGACCTTTGGGGGGAAATATTAAATTTAGCCTCTATAGTTTCACATTATTCCAGAAGCTTTTGTGGAGCATTTTCTAAATCTCCCAACAAATGGCCTTGATTATGACTCACAAACAACAAAATTATGAATCTAGCTAACAGGCTAAACAATTTTTCTGTTTTTCTTTACTTTGACTCATAATTCATAATAAACTGATAGCGCCGATGAGCGGCTTGTGGTTTTTGTGAAATTCCAGGCGACGGCGGTGTATCTAGGAAGCAGCGAATCAAGCGATTCTATTTCTAGACGGGGGGAGGCATTCTCAAGATGTAGGAGACAATAAACCCATTAATAATTTGTTAGGTATACTTCTGGTAGGATATCTCAAGTAGCACCAGACTAAAAATATAAAAAAAAGTCGGCGCCATCTAATCAATGAAGGTAATTATTTAAAAGATCTAATTTTTGTAACTCAATTCAAGAGGAATAAACAAAGATGCGAAGTAAATAGAATTTATATTTACTGGAATTTTACAAGAATAAAATACTTTTTTTTAAAGTAAAATTCAGTTTCCAATCTTTCCATTTTCTTCTGAAAGTCATATAATAAAAGTTGTTTTACCCAATTTATTGCTTATAGCTCTAACGACCTTTTTGCAAAAACATGCGATGCGAAACTTTATTTATATTTTTAAAGTTATACTGCCAGATTGCACCGCAGCACGAAGTCTATTTAAAAGGAATGTATAAAAGAATACTCAAATGAAGTCGATAGTTCCTTTTTATCTCAGGATTTGTTTAAAGAAACATTTCGTTTCGTCTGTTATAGCTTAATTTTAATTAAGACATTTTGCGTGTAATCACTAGTGTAATTCAGCTAAAACGGATAATACAACTTCAAAAAAATTGAACGTTGCTCATTATAATTCTTTCAGGGAGAAAATCTAAAGCAACAATTTAAAAATATTCTATTTCGGTGATCAGAAGAAGCGCCGCGCCCAACTATTTGAATTATTTATGTGTATTTCGAAAGATTAATCAATTGATTGCTGGAAAATATGTTATCACATTCGACAAATACAAATGAGACTCAAGGCTGTTTCTCTGGTCAAACAACCAAAATCTTTATCATTCGAAAGTATTTCGAAACCATCTCCAGAACTGAATTAAACCTGAAGAGTATGTAAATAATGTTTTAACTTTTAAGCAAGTCGTTTAACACCCGTCTGTTTACAGATTCGCTGAGAAATTGCGTCTGTTAAAATTCAATGAAATTCTGTGATGATATCACATCAAAAATTATCTACTGCTGCATTAATACGAAGGGTGATTAGTTTAATTAGGATGTCCCAGTTTTAAAAACCCCTCCAGCTTTTCTGTTTTACCTCATCGTGATAGTCTCCTTTAGTAAACCGCTCTCAGATTGCCGGGGCGTAATTAGCAACTATCCAAAAAAAAAAAAATTGAATGAGATTATTTAAAACGTTCCCAAAAATGTTCACTGCACTTTTGAGTATTTTGGTGCATAGGCAGGTCTCTGTGACCCAGATAGAATCACCCGAATCGATCACTTTTCACTGACTTTCTCACTTTATTGAGATTTTCCACATTTTACGTACTGGGGGGGAACCGGCAAAGAATTTTATATCAAAAACCACGTCGTTACCAACTAAATGTTTTGCGTTACGATACCACCTTTATGTTGTTCCCTGCTCGACTAGAGTACTTTGAATAGCTTTTCGATTCGGAAGCTTGTAAGCACAGAAAAATGCTACTCTCCCCCTTTCCACTAGATATTTTATTTTATTTTTATTTTTCCACAGTGTCAAGTCTCAACCTCAACTCCGACCGTCTTCGTCACCGCGAAATCTACATGAGCAAATCTGAGAGACGACTAAAGAAAAGAATGCGAAAACACTAAGATTTGAGAATATGCTACAATCACAGCCAGGTCGAAAAGAAGCCGCCTTGATGACGACAACTTTATCTCTGGTTCAGTCTCTTTTTAAATTGGGAAAATGCTTTGATTTCTTGGTATTTTTCTGAAGACTCTATTATGAGTCCACTATCCGGAGATTCTGATGGGGATTACATCATTTGAGTATTTTTAAAATGAAGAATAAATTCAAAGGTATTGCGCTCACTGTTGCGGTTGGTTTACCTGTGAATTCGCATAGATTGAATCTATAGTCTGCTCACGATCTCACGTATTTAGCGGAATTCTATCAAATACGGGAGAAAAAAAAACAAGATATACGACACCGGGAGTACTGCACAAGTGCTAAGTAAACAAATTTATGCAGATTGAACCCGTAGGTATCGTCCACACGCGATTAATGTAAATATTGGTCTTACCTGGTCGATAATATTGACCACTTCACTTAAAATAAAATTTCTCTACTTTACTACAAGACTTACAGAAAATGTTTCTACTATTAGAATCTTCAGATACCAAAAATACGTCAGAAGTGAAAGCAAACAGCTGATAGACACCTCAAAAGCACTACAAAATATCGGATATACCTCCAGGAGATGTCCGGGCTCTGTGGTGACTTGTTGACCTACAACCCACAAGATTTCGTTCTCTTTGGGGAGCAACACAACCTTCGCTTATTGTCGTGTACACAGCCGTACTTTTTCTTTTATATATATGCTATAAAATATTTCCTTAACTCATAAACAACTTTCCTATCTTTATGTTGAGCTAGTCGCTCTAATAAAGAGCGGCTGGATGGGTTAAGAGTTTACCCGAAGCTCCACAAATTAGTTTAAATTGAATGTTCGCAGTCAAGGCGTAACAAGTCTACAAAAATGTATTGTGATAAGAATTATTAGATTGCAATTCATTAATTTAGTTAGAGTATGCTTGATAGAAATCTACAAAATTTAAATAGCGCAACCTACCAACAGCTGAATTGTATGCCCGAAAAATTTTTTACATACAATTCAGCTATTGCAAGGACCATCCTGTTCTCGTTTTTCAATTTATAAAATTAAGCCCTTATTCGGTATAAAGTAATAATGCGCGATTTTTGTAGTCAACCACCAAATTTAACATAACATACTTGCTTAATCTGGCTTTTCTGCAGTTGACTGCTCAATTCAACTTAAGAAAAGAAAGTGCTGAATTGAGCAGTCAAATATTTGTATACGATTTTTTTTTTCGCATTTTTTAATTTTGAAAATAAAGTAAGTTATTAAAAGTTCAAACTCTCATGACCATCACATTAAGAAGATTAAAGTTAAAATGTTCAACCATTGAAAAACGAACACAATTTCATACAAGTGAAAACTTCGGTTTTAAAAGTGGTATTAAAAAATAACAACAAATTTAATTCACGGATGAGGTAACTAACCTTAATCCAATACCAAAAGTGCGTTAGGTCGCCAGATTGGACCAGTCAAATTACATTTTTAAATATGTATCAATACTAAAATTCGAAATCAGCGATCGCAAAAACACCATTTCGCAAAACCAACATTCATTTTCACATGAGTCCTTTGAAGTCGAGATCTCCTCCATACGTCAAGTGCGACATATCAGTATGGCGCACGGTATACAGAATACAAGGTATGCTCATGTTGACTTTGACACTTCGTCGTGACGTACTTTTGGACAATTTTGTATGAAAAATCGGGAAAATTAATTTTAATTATTTTTTAGTAATAGTACAATAAATTGCTATGGGCACAATCGTTAGTGATAAAAATTTGCCATTTTTTAAAATATAACTTGAATTCGTGAGACTCATGGTATTTAAGTAAAAAAAAGATTTCTTCCGTGGGGAAAATGTAAACAAGTTAAAATATTTTAAAATATGACTTAAAAGTGCGATTATTTGCATCACATTAAATGGAATTAAATAAAATAACGATATTTAACAACTAATACGGATTATTAAGCTAAAAATAAAACTGTATCATAAAAATTATTATTGCTTCTTTTATTATTTCCCTCCACAGGTTACAAAAAAATAAAACCAGCTACCTGCGCAGGTAACATAGCGAACGATTCGGGGAAACGTCTTCGCTTAAATCTTTTCCTAGGATAGAAAGGATGAGGTCGTCTTATGTTATATATTGCGTAGAATTAGGGATTTTATATGGCGCTCGTATTAAAAAACCTCTGAAATGCATTCATAAGATGTTTTAAGTTTATTTACATGCAGAAGAATCCGTGCATTTTAAATTATCATCCTCATTATTTGAAAAATTCACAACCATTTTAAAATATTCTTTATAGCCTTGGGGAGAAAGACTGATTAGCTTAATAAACCGTATTAGTTGTAAAAGATTGTTATTTTATTTAATTCCATTTAATGTGATGCAAATAATCGCACTTTTAATTCATATTTCAAAATATTTTAACTTGTTTACATTTTCCCCACGGAAGAAATCTGTTTTTACTTAAATACCATTAGTCTCATGAATTTAAGTTATATTTTAAAAAATTGCAAATTTTCATTACTACCGATTGTGCCCATAGCAATTTATCGTACTATTACCAAAAAATAATTAAAATTAATTTTCCCGATTTTTCATACAGAATTGTCCAAAAGTACGTCATCAAAAGCAAGATGGCGAAAACCGTTTTTGAAGTGAGCATACCTTGTATTCTGTATACCGTGAGTATGGCGCCTGGTTGTATCCTTTTGAGTAATTCTCAACTCAGTATTTAGCTCAGTGTGCCCAACAATAAGTTTTTTTTTCTAATTCAAGAATTTTTATTCATTAACATAATAAGCATCTATCAGATGCCACCTTGACACCAAAACTCCTTTTGGAACGGGCGCCTATCCTCCAGCTGCTTGCCGGCAAAAATCAAACACTTGCTGATCTGGTGGAATACCTTGTCCTGAAATTTAGATTTTAAATTTTGAATCGTTCCAAAGTAAAAGTCTTACCAGTCAAAGCCTTAACAAAAATTTGCATTCCCCCAAGGAGCCGAAAGACCATGACGACGAAAATAATACAAAAAACCCCAAATTTAATACTGATTTAATTGCATTTATATCCTTTTACTGTAAGTTAAATTAATAAAATTAAATGGAGATTATAACAAAAGCACCAAAGTGCTCTAATTATAACTTTTGAGTTCTTAAATCAATTCTTTAGCGATTTAAACCGCATTTCCAGAAGTGAGTATTTCAACGTTTTTCTGAGAATTTTTCAATGAAAAATGTGTTATTCCAGAAATTTTTCACTGTGAAATTATTTGAGATTTCTTGCTACGTGTAGGGGAATTAGATTTAAGCGTGTACAGTATAATTAAAAATAAATAAAATTTTTAAAATTGCCGCCTTTCGAAGGCGCCTAATCGCTAGGTGAGAACTGTCAAAAGTGTGCACCATTTTGAAACAGATCCAAAACATCTGTCTCTACAGTTTGGCAATCTCTGTTGCAAGCTAATTGCGAATTTGTCAAAAACCAAATAGCGTGGAGTTGTTTGAATTTGAATTTTAAAAATCGTGTAAAAACCCTGAAGCCAGCTAAAAATGCAGGCGTTTCTGAAAACAGGGAAGACTACAGGCTTTGATAAAACAATCCCGGGCACGTCGGACGGGGGATCACATCACGAGAGGCGCAAACCTCCTGCACCATGGGTGGAAAAATAGTAAATACGTTTTGAATAAAAATGGTGATATTGAAAATCAAAATTTTAACTATTTTAGCCGACCAAGAAGCGTGGACGATGTTGTCGAACAAGCCGAAGTAGTTGCCGTCCTCCGTAAGTGCCTCGAAGGGGCGGATTTGCCAAATATGCTGCTGTACGGGCCGCCGGGCACGGGGAAGACAAGCACAATTTTAGCAGCTGCCCGGCAGCTTTTCGGGGATATCTACAAGGAGCGGATTCTCGAGCTGAACGCTTCGGATGAGAGAGGAATTAATGTGGTCCGGACCAAAATTAAGAATTTCGCCCAGCTAACCGCAAGTGCAGTGAAACCCGATGGAAAATCTTGTCCTCCATTCAAAATCATTATCCTGGATGAAGCCGATTCGATGACCCACGCAGCACAAGCCGCCCTGAGGCGCACTATGGAGAAACAAAGTCGGAGCACCAGGTTCTGTTTGGTGTGCAACTACGTCTCAAGGATTATTGAGCCTATTACGTCTAGGTGCACCAAGTTCCGATTCAAGCCCCTCGGGGAGGAAAAGGTTTGGTTCACTAATGAGTGGCAGAATATGATTGCATTTAAATTTATTTTAGATTATAGAACGTTTGAGGCACATCTGCACGGAGGAGAAAGTTCTCACAGACGAAACAGCCTTTAAAACAATTGTAGAAATTTCTGGGGGTGATATGCGGCGTGCTATAACTATTTTACAGTCCTGCTACCGCTTAAAGGCAGGAGAAACGATCACTGAGGCCGACCTTTTAGAAATATCGGGAGTTGTTCCTGAGGAATTTTTAAATATTTATTTTGAAGACTGCAAATCAGGGAGTTACTCAAAGTTGGAGCTATTCGTTCAGCGCCTGAGTTTTGAGGCGTATAGCGCTGGACAGATATTGGAACAATTTAATGATTTCATCCTGAAAAGGGGCGACTTGAGCAACAAGCAGAAGAGCATTATTTGCGATAAATTGGGGGTAAGTCGTTAGTTTATAATATAAATTTATATTGGTCCAGCCGCTTTACAGGAAAGCGAGAAATTTAAAAATAGTGATTAAGCTTCATAAAGAAGCAACTACAATAAGTTCTATTTCGCAGGAGTGCTCATTCAGATTGACCGAAGGTGGTTCAGAGTATTTACAAATCATGGATTTGGGTTGTTCCGTCATATTGGCGCTCAATGGGGAGTAGACATAAAATGAATTTTTTGTTTTTGCAAAACACGTTATATTTCAGAATAAAATTTTTTTACAAAAATAATTTATTACGAAACTATTTCAAATTCATCATCTTCCCGTTCCCGCTTGATCCCGCCACTGGAGGTGTTTCCCTCGTCGTCTACGTCCATCTTCTCATCCTTGATTTTAATGTTGGGGCCACAGGTGAACTTGAACAGGGGCTTCGGTATTGTCACCATCTGAGACTTAGCCACCGTGATATGCTGCTTCCTCAGCATCGCATTTGAAAGAGACTTGATTTGTGTTTTGAAGGTCGACCGAGCCTCAATCACAGGCTTGTTCAGTTTCTTTGGCTGTGTTGCGGCTCGCAATTTATAATTGCAGGCAGACAAACAGTAGCGATCAGGGGGTAGACGTAGGCCGCAGTGTGGCTTTATTACAGGCAGCGGCATGGAGTTGCGAACCTCCGCAATTTTCGCCAGAACCTAATGAGAAAAAAAGTCGCATTTAAAGGGGTTACATTAACAAACAAATAGTTTTTTTTTTGTATTAAATTACGTGTTTTGGCGGCGGAGTAATGAAAGACTTTTCCAGCACCATGTCGGAAGCAAGCTTAACGTCCTCCAGGTCGATGATCCTTTTTTTAGCGTGATTAGCGAATACCTTGGCTTCGTCCAGGATGCAAGTTA
Source organism: Machimus atricapillus (assembly GCA_933228815.1). Classification (NCBI taxonomy): domain Eukaryota; kingdom Metazoa; phylum Arthropoda; class Insecta; order Diptera; family Asilidae; genus Machimus; species Machimus atricapillus. Next base: position 16,162,751 of record OW121785.1, read on the forward strand.
CGTACCCTAGATGTGAATTTTTCAATTTTATTTTGCGCTGAACATAATTCAGAGGGAAATCAAATGCTTACGGTAGGTGAACTCGAGGAGCTGATTAATCACCCTCGGCTCGTAGTCCTGCACCCCGAGCTCCTTTAGAATTGACATTATGACTTGGGCATCTTTCGGAACATATTTTATGTGATTGTTTATTTTTACTTTCTCTGGCTTTTCTACCGCCGCCATCCTGAGCTATCACATTGAACAGTTCTCAGAAAAATTCAGAAAAAACAAAATCTGAATTGTCGGTGTTATGTTTGGTATATTTTCGGTAGAATAGAGTGCGACGTTGTACTAGAACTCGTGGTGAGTTCTACAGGGTGAATAATAAATGGAATTTTCTGATTTTGCAGCTTTTTGATTTACTTATTATTTTTTTAAAAGTTATTAGATTGTAATTCGATTTATCTTTCGTTTTGTGTAGACAAATTTAAATTTTCGTATTACTTTCCCGTTGGTCAAAAAAGTTTTACGATAGCATAAAAAAAAATTACTTTTACAATTCAACTAAATTTTTATATTTTGAACCTTTTGTTGTTTTTTCATGAAACGACGTTATATAAAATTAAAAAAAAATGTTATTTACTTCACTGCACAAGTATTAAAAATACTCTCTAAAGAGAAAAAGTAAGTCACAAAAAGTCGATATTTTTAGGACCACTAAAATTCTTCGGGAACCTTTACTTTTCCGAATCATGCTTTTATAAAACTGGACATAAGCCCGAACTATAATAGCCTTAAGACACCTTAAGGTAGCTTAAGATTTTGTTCGATTGAATGAAGTGCCATACTAGCAACTATAATGACCTTATTCTTTCTTAATTAATGGAATAGGAAACTTGGTGTATGTTCAATATCTCGCTGACGTGCGTCGGGTGCGGAACGAGTTGGTTGGTGAGGGGGTAAGTGACGCTTTGCGGGGGGATGCGCTGGTCTATTTTTCCGCGGAACGCACCACTACAAATGTAATAGAGCTGTCAATCACTACCACAAATATGAATATCTTATATCTTTATTGAATTCCGCACTCGCGTAAGCATGCGTAGTCTCGCATCAAACGCGGACTTAACGCACTCATTCAGCGCTGAAGTCCGCCTAGTCTCGCATTACCCTTAGATTAGGTTGTATGCGTGAGATTTAAGACGTCGAGTTGCCGTTCAATATCTTACTCGGGTCGGTTAAGTTTACTCGTCGTTTTAGACAGTCCTCAAAAGGTCGAAGCAAACTGACTCGACGTAACATTTGACTGGAAAAGAACAATCAAAATGCAAGAGATTATAACAAATGAAAAGGCAAGGTGGAGCAGAAATGCAACACTGTGCCTTATCAATATACATATAAGAAATTATGGCAAATTTGATGTGCTTTTGACAATATACATACGCACACATTTGTATGGTTGAACTCGAGTAAAACTTGCTCGAATTGACTCGAGTGAGATATTGAATGCTCCGGAGTAATTCAGATCTACTCGGGTTGACTCGAGTCGGGATATTGAGCGTACCCTCGGAAATTTAAATTTAGCCCTGAGGTTCTATTATGGAATCCGTTCTAATCGAATCGAAAGGAGCTTAAGAAAAGCCCCTTAAAATAGAAGTTCCTTAAATGTTCCATTTCAGTAACCTTTGAATTAAATTAATTTTTTCGATTAAAGTGTTAAAATAATTCGGTTAGAAAAATCGAATCAAATGATTTTGACGTTATGTACTGAAATCAAAGGTAACTGAAATGACTCAGTAAGCAATTTCCGAACTTTTGCCCAAAAAGGGCTTTTCCAAGCTCCAGTGCAATTTGATGCACTTTTCACAAATTTGAAAATCTTGATATATGTATGTATGTATGTACGTGAGGGCTTTTAAAATTCAATTCAATTTATTATTTGCTATCTAACCTGAACCAGATAGAAAAATAAAAAAAAATCGCAGCTAATTGTTTCCGAATTAAAGAAGGACATTCCTCACAACGAGTAAGATTCTTAAATTTTTTAATTTACTTTCAAATTAGGAGAATGGTTGTTTGAACTTTATATACATATGTATCCGAGAGGAGATAATTCGATTCTTGGAATAAAATATTTGCTTTACTTTATGTTAACACCTCAATTCAATATCTAATGTTTTAACAATGTTTATTTAAGCATATGTAGAACTATTAGAATCAAAAATAAAATAAAAAAATATCATAAGCTGGGCTAGCAGTTGTGAGTCAGTCATTCAAGTCCACTTCATTCAGACTTGCTTGTAGTAAACTTGTAGTTAGTCTTGGGTCTTGTTGGCTCTAAAAACTGCAATTAGTCAATTAGCACCATCACCGAAAAAATAAATGCGAGGAGGCCGGGTCATGCCCCCAGATGAAATGAATGGAATTTATGTTCGCCCGGAAATTGCCCGGCCAGAGCGAATCATGTTGGCAAAATTATGTGTGCAGTCCCAACATGTGTGGGGCTTTTCTTGCCTCTTGCCTTAATTAAACTCGATTTAAATTTACTGACCGCACGGTGTCTTATTTTAATTGCCGGCCACAATTGTAGCACAACTTTCCACCGCTTAACGGCTATTTAATGAAAATTTTCCCCGGTCATTTGAATACCCGTTGGCCGTTTGGCAATGCAAGAAAAATGTGCAAAGCGGCGCTTCCCCGGAGGCCGCAGAACGTCTTAAGAAAGTGTTTTCGGCTTAAAAATAGGCCTACTTAAGACGAAGTCAAGTGCATGCGGCACCCGAAGAGGCGAAACCACTCCTGGGCCACGGAGATTGATCGCTTAAGAGGAAGTTATCGATACACTTCGGGATGGTTCGATACTCTTGGCCCCTGCTCCACCTTTCAGCTGCGAGTGGGGCGCTATTTTTAGTCGCAGCACCCGGCACCCGGTGGGGCTCTTCCCTGGGAGCTGGGGCCGAGCCGATCGAATAAGGCAGAAATCCAATTAATCGAAGACACAATGGGCGCGTGAAAAGGCGCATTATCGAGAGGTGGGCTTTATATGGTCCAAAGGTATGCAGCCGTGTCTGCAAATATATGCGCCGTAGAAATTATAAATTCCACCTGGAGAGCTCAGCTCAAACCCATGTGACCATTTTTAGAAGTTCTATCTGTTTTCTTTGCCGTGATTTGCTTCTTGTTGAATAGTTAGAGAAGAATTATGGAAATTGATAGGATCATTCGTAACTTCCATCTCATTTTGCTACTTTTCAGTTTTCATAAACTCGTTTCATTTAGTGGAGGTTCGGTAGTGGCTATATTGTCTCAGTTTTTGTTTTATTATTTAGTTAAGAATCGAGCATTTTCCAATATAACAATTTCGGAATTATTGAAAACACTCTTGGGTAAATACGCATCTTCGATAAAGAATCATTCTGCAAAAACAAAATTCACAAATATTTATAAAATCTAGATTAAAAGTAAGGTAAATATTTTATACTTAAATTAATTCTTTGTTGTTTTCAAATATGTATTGTATATAAAATGGAACAAATATCAAATACAGAAAATGTAGTAACGATTTTACTTTAAGAGAAATGTTAAATTTCTTGAAATAAATATAAAATAGATCATTCAAAATTAATAATGTCTGCAATATAGCTTATAGCGCTGTTTCTGATAGTTTGAAGATTCAACAACACTTGAATTTTTTCTTAAATTATATAAATGTTAATAGAATAGAATTATGACGCACTTCTCAGCATATTGCTGGAAACATTCACCTAATTCTATACCTTACGCTTACGCAGGCATTAGAATTTAGGCTCTGTGGATCTATCTCTGAAATTCCTAAATAATGTAGATAAATATAGAAATAAAAAAAAAGGATTGTGTGGTTTTTATGAAACCACGGTAAAAGTGAAACTTTTTTTCACATTATAGACATTTAACTAAAAATTTTCGGAATAATATTCCATTAAGGGTATAAAAATCGCTTCATCAATCTTAATTTTATACTTGGAAAATGGGAATGATAATGGGAAATGATAAAAGTAGACTAGGTCTCCAACTAATATTTTTATTGAACTCTGTGTCTTAGAGTACGACATACATAATACTTAACAATTATTTAGATGATATACACATATTAAAAAACTGAAAACAATATTTTATAAATTATAATCGTTGAGTCATTTTGATCCGTTTTTCAATTATTTTCAATCATTCTATTATCAATTCCATCTTCATCATGAGTTTCACAGTTTCACAGAGCACTGGCACAAATGAGTAATAGTCTATACACTACACGATCAGCTGATGCGAACTATAGGCGCCGCCATATTCGCCTCAGCTGCTCTGACGAGCGCCTTTCACTTTATCCCTACTCCGCGGCCGACCGTCACGCGACATGCAACACACAGACGAAAAAGTGTGAGACGATGTAATAAAAGTTTCACTTTATAATAAATAATTAAATCATCGGTAAGTATGTGCTTCCCAGACAAATAAAATTTGGTATGAGGGGCGCACATACATAGGTTAAGAAATATTATTGGTTATCCTTCGTTGACATTAGTTTTTACTTAAGTTTTTTGTTTAACGTATGTTTTAATCATCCTCTTAAATTCAAAAATACTGCGAGCGTTTTTTATGTTTTCTGGCAAATTATTATAGAAATCTACAGCAGAGTAAGTCGGGTCGTATCTAAGTCTGTTTTCCTTGGTGCAGGTAGGTTATAATTTTCCATTGTTGTTCTTCTTGTGTTATGTCCATGAATCTCTTTTTTTAGTACTAGGTTGATTGATGATGTTGTATGTTTCCTTGCAATGTTATAAATGACCTTAGTCTTTTCCATCTCTATTAGTTACCTCAGGTTTATTTTATCTGTACTTTCATATACTATTTCGGTAGGTGTACCCTTAGGAAGGTTAAACACTGCTTTGATGGCTCTATTCAGTAGTCGTGATACCGTTTGCTGCTGTTTGACTCCATATTATTAAACCATAAAGTTATCAACGGTAATATGTTGGCATTATATATTAAGTTTTTAATTTTTGGCAGTATGTACCTGTTTCTTTTCAACACTCCAATCAGTCCAGCCATTCTCCTCCTAATAGTGTCAACGTGTTTTGTCCAAGACAGTTGTTCATCAATTACCATTCCCAGATATTTGTAATAGTACCTATACATTATCTATAGGATTTCTCTCCCTGTCCCAAGTATTTCTTCTTTTTAACCGACTTCAAAAAAGGAGGAGGTTTTCAATTCATCGGAATCTTTTTTTTTTATGTACGTCCCCCCATTTCTCCGTCAATTGTGGACCGATTTTAATAATTCTTTTTCTAATGGATAGGTTATGCCTCACGGGTGGTCCGATTTAAATTTCATTAAAATATTCCACTTCTAAGGGTGAAAAATTAGGTGATGACTTAATTTTATTGATTTTCACTCACTTCATGACGCGATAACTTCAACAATTATGGGTCGATTTTGAAGATTATTTTTCTGACTGGATATGTATCACTATTTTTAGTGAAAAGTAAAAAAAATTTAAAAAAAAATAAAACCGACTCCAAAAAATCCCAAGCCCTAAAAAGTATAAAATAATTATATTAAAATTCCTCTGCTAGTACTTTCAACATTAAATACCAAGACTTTCCTAGACTTTTGAAGGCGGTGTGAAAACCTGACTGATATTAATCCAATACTAACTAAATAATTAATGCAATTAGTTTGTCTGGATTAATTGGATTAATATCAGTCAGGTTTTCACACCGCCTTCAAAAGTGTAGGAAAGTCTTGGTATTTAATGTTGAAAGTAGTAGCAGAGGACTTTTAATATAATTATTTTATACTTTTTAGGGCTTGCGATTTTTTGGAGTCGGTTCTATTTTTTTTTTTTTAATTTTATTATGTAATAATGCCAATAGTCTAATAAAGGTCAAACGATTTACCAACTAATATCAATTAAGAAAAAAATTCATTCATTGGTATGTAACTGCTTCAAACATTTGTGTTTTTTTCTTTCTTCATAAATTTCTTGAATGCGAGTTGGTTCGTCAACATAAAAGTGAATTTTCATGACGCGTTGATAAAATGATAAAGTCCTTCCCCCGACGTCTTGGTTTTATCTTAACTGAAAGACAAAGTCTGAGTCGTTGTATATCTCTCTCCAGTAAATCCAAAGCCCGAACCGCGACAGTCGACAGACAGACAGTCGAATCCGCGGCTCGCAACAACTCTTGAAGAGAACTAGTTGAGTAAAGCACTTCATAACGATCGGTCGTTAATCGTTAGTGCCTGAGGAGAGTTGGGTTAAAGTTAAACGATTTAAAAACGTATCTTTTTCGTTGCCGCCTAGAGTGGTGGTTGATCACTGTCGCTGATCTTGAGCGCATTCCTGAATTTCAATATCGTTGGACATAAAGTGCGTGTTGTACAAGGGTATCAGGGGATAGATTATAAAATTTTAAATTAATAATTAAAATATTCTTACCGATTGTGGATTTTATAGTTGGGAAGAAACCGGATATTCCTATAGATATCTAAGACTGAACGGGTTACGCATGCGCATCTACTGGTTAAAGTCTACTAAGTTTCTTCTGGGTATTTGCGCTTTTTTACTTTTTGTTTTTTTTATCGTGTTTTGCAACCAATTTAAAGGTTGATTTGTTGATTATTTGTTCTAACCATGTTATGCAAGTGTTAAAATATAATAAAAAAAAAAAAAAAGAAACTACCGCTTTGAGTGCATCATCTTATAGAATCGAATGTCGCTTACGACAAGACGTTCACGAAGGAGGAAGTGTTTTATCTCTTTTGTATTCAGGCGATGATAGCTTGTCTCGTTGAGATACATAAGGACGACAGAATCCAAGATAAAAGGCAGCAAGGCAGTTACAAAATTTCTACAAAGCCGAGGGAGTGGTGCACAAAAAAAAGAGATTTTTTTTTTTTTTATTAAAGATAAATCGTGCAGCCGTCCGTTTAATTCTCTAAACCCCCAAGAAGACCAACAAGCAGATAGGACTCTGTGCACGTCGAACAGACAAACAGATATATATTGCAGCCCGCCGCAGGACTACTGGCACTTGTGTAAACTGGAGGCTCTTCAGAAGTGATCTAAGACGTAAGTTTTCTTACAATTTTTACTCATAGCAGCGGGACAATTCGTTTTGATAAATGGGCCCAACTGTTGCACCATATTGCACATATTGTGTGGCCATGTTCGCAGCCGCAAGGTGCAATTGTCGCTGAGTTTAATTTAAATCAGAAAAACTTCTGCCTTCGTCACATGTCTGAATTGATATTCAAGTTTTTCAAGCCAGGCTCAGGTGGTGGAAGGGGGCGAGTATCTTTTTCCACACAGGTGACTAAATCCGGATGATTCAGAGGGGCACCGCGTAGAAAGTCGCCTCAAACTTAAACTCGGTCTCAGCACGGGTGACTCTGATTGGTGTCGTGTAACCGACTTGGGTTTGATGACGACATCGCCGCGCTATTCAATTCCACTGTTTACTCTTGACCGGCTGCTGTTGTCCAATGGCATGGCATTCGATTAATTTCTGGATTATTTTTTTTTATTTTTTTCAACCCAACTTTCTTAATGCTCCATGTCGTGGAGGAAATTAGTAATCGACGATAAGGTACTCATTTTTTCAAAGCGAATCATGTCAGCCAAACACCTACTGATTAGATAAGATATAGCGCAGTTCTATAAGCGAGATTTATAATCTACATATGTACATTAGGCTTATGATCGCCGAATTTTATTTATTTATATTCTATGGGTGTAGCGAAACTGAGGACAATCCAAGCCCCTGTTTCTTTTTTTTTGTCTTTTTATTATTACATTGAGTAAAGTAACATAATGGCAAATTTGGGAAATATGCTTGAGTGGATTTTACCGATGAATGCAGAGTTAATTGCTAATTTTTTTTAGCTAAACTATTTTATTGATCACCCTTATGCATAGTTAAATTAAATTTATACGATTATTTGCTGAATAATTGTAAATAATTGCTGATCTTTGAGCTGAATCACACATTTTGATAAAATTAGTAGAAAGGCTTATATTTATAAGTAAGCAAGTAGGTATTAGGTAGTTTCAATAAAAATAATAAATAAAAATTTTCACCAAGGTCTTAACTTTGCCAAATTAAAAGTTTTACATAATTTGTATAGGATTTTTCATTGTTCAAGAACTTTTAGTTTGATCTGCTATTAAAAAGTAATTGAATACTCCCGAAATTTAATTACATGTATTTTTAAAACTCAAGGTTGCAATTATAGTCGACCAACTTGTAGTTAACTGAATTGACTGAATAAGAATTCTTTTTTTTTTTTTTAACTAAGTTGTGTCCACAATTGTAATCTTTAGAGCGTGCACTCAAAGTGTAATTTGCTTAATCTTCTCGGTAGAAAAATTACAATTGCGAACCTGTCCCAAGAATGAATGATTTTATTTTCGTTTCAGACGTTTTTATCATTAAACGACTTAATTTTTTTTTTTATATATACAATATATAATGTGTAAAAGTAATTACCACGTACATACATACATACATATATTATATTTTAAAAAGAACGTAATTTGAATAAATTACTAAAATTACGGAAAAGATTACTATACAAAAGCAAATCGTTCAGAGATATTATAGGTAAGATAAATTCCCGAAGACCAGAACGTAAACTTCTAAAAATATAAATTTTTAATATTGGAATAAGAAAACCAAATATTAAGGGCGGGTCGCCTAGCACGTAAAACTTGAAAAACGGTGGAAGTATAAAATTCCTGAAACTTTTTCAACCGTGCAGCGATTTCATGCGTGGATCTAATCGTTCAGTCGGTAGCATGAAAGCTAAAAATGGTTAGACTTGGTTTAGCTATTTTTAAACCAGAAAATGTATGATTTAATGATGCTAATGAATTAAAAATTTAACAACATGTTTTTGTGCAATGAATTAAGAAAATATGTTCTAATTCTAACTAAATACAGCCCAGCCCCCAAAGTAGATGTAAACATGTGGGTCATCATACCCAAGAAGAATTACTCACATCGGTTTTATCCATTCATAGTAAGAATAATCTAAAAATATTAAAAAACCCCGATAAGGAGGACTGCATAGCAAAACTTTAATCGCATATTCCTCGAAGTGACGCTTTTGGAGGCGGTAGGATATCCGTATTCAAAATATGTATAACAATCCGATCGCTATGTTTAGTTATCAGCAAGTTAGTCATTATTAATGTAAATTTTATCAATCATCCAAAAATTTCGAAACACGTCATTAACATTGAAGAGCCTTTTCATACAATTTTAGCTGTGTAGTATAGTATAGAAAACAAAACAAAAATTTTTCAGAAGATACATATATTTTTTAATTTTGTTGTAAAACTTCATTTTATTAAATGCTTTATAATATTAGATCGTAATGAGCTCATTGGCTATTCAGATAAAAAAATACATGGTAATTAAATTTAATGTTGTATTGTTTCGCCTCTAGGGTGTGGTCTAGTAGAGAATGCAAGTTTATTTTTTATGCTGAGAAAGTTAAGCAATTTTTCAGTCGCTTGTTCTCAAGAATATTTAAAAATAACGTCTCATAAATAAACTCTATCACTCTATTATTATCAAAAAGAATAAAATATAAATCAGATAGGTACTGAAGCCAGCCATAAATTCATTGAACTTCCAAACTGAGCCTTTAATTCTCAAATTAATTAAGTGACGCCCTTATAATCTATTCACTGTCTTCTAGGAAAAAATAAAGAAAGATATGTAGGTCTCTTAATTCATTCATTCTATCCGAGGCCTGCCGCCAGAGGAATAATTTACGCCTGCGGCCAGCTCGAAAGTCGCCGACTATTGTGCTCTTTGCCCCAAAGATTAATTCAATTCAATCCAGCGGAGCACCGCATCAATTCCACAGATGGGGCGCGGGCGAAAATTAAGAGTAACAAGGAGACCCCCTCATTCAGAGGCAATTAAGGCGAGTTATGATCTCATGCATACCGATCAATTAATTACGAGAACTGGACCGATTTAAAGGACATTCGGAGGGCCTGGGGGCTGTCGAAAGGGCGGCGATAAGACAAGCGTAAAACGGCACCGAAGCCGCCGACGCCCGAGCGCTTCTGTAAATAAAGATCCCCACTAAGTCCCTGATAACCATCTGGAAACATCTCCGGGATTAGGGCGAAAACAGAAAAATAATCCCGTGGAGCCCATGCGAAAATCCCGACCATTTATCGTGTGAAAGTGATGTAGAAAAGTGCCAAAGATAAAAGGCCAATAAAAAAATGTTGAAGAGGAACGAGATAGTGTTCTTTTTTTATCGGGACATCGGTAGGAGGATGTCTCTATTTTTTATTATTTTTTTTATTTAATTTTTTTTTTTATATTATTCTTATTTGCTTGGTCTAACGAAGAAAATGCCCAGAAAAAGCAGCACCACCAGATAAAAGAAATAATTCTTGGGGTAAATGTGTGCTCGACTTATCTTGGGATAAATTTTGTGAGATATCTGATATCTTTCGTGAAAGGAAGTTGAACATATGTGGGGTTGGTAGAAGGGAAAATATAGGAAATTGCAGTTCGAATATCTTACGATTGCGCACAATCAGCGAAATCTTGAGGAAAAAAATATATATAAATATACAAACAATGCATTGCAGGGAATTTTTCGCGAACAGTTGCATTCTTAAAAGTTCATTAGTGACTAATAGATATGACTGGAAAATAATTCTGGGAAAAAAATAAACCAATCCGCCGAAACAGACATCGAATGCTTGTACTCGCAGATGACTTCATTTTATAACGATTCTATTCAACTGAAAGTTGATTCCAAATTTGGAATAAATATTTTACAAATTTACATGAGTACTTTGTTTAATTATCTATTAAATATGTATATCACCAAAAATTGTATTTTGAACTTAGTAAATTCTGGAATATCTACATACTTAAAAAAAAGAAATTTAATAATATTTTTGTATAAAATAAATCTAAAAGACCCAGAAATCGCTAAAGGTATGCACAGCATATTATATATTATACATATGTATGTACAGATATAATTTTTTTTTTATATATTTCTAAGAAATTCTTCTTTTCGTTGTGGGTTTTTAGAATCTTTTATAAATTATGTCTATTAGAACTACACATCGCTGCATAGTTGCCAAGTTGAAATCTTCCAACGAAATCGTTATCAGTCGTTATCAGAATCAAATGAGCCGAAAACCTCAGAAAGTACTCTCACCTCGGCCAGGTAACAATCGGGAGCAGGTAAATCGTCGCAAGTTTTCACGAGTTGTTAATCACTTGCCGCCACATCGTGGCCATTTAACACTCGGGTGATAGTGTGGCCGTAAATTCGCGTAAGTGGAATCGCAACCGCGCAGATACCGCAAACATCTCCCCCCCGCACAGCTGCTCCCCCTCAGATATCGTAACCGACGGATTGCGCAACATCAAAAGTGTTTTAGTGCCGACATCACAAATTTGGTTGAATTGAAGACACTCCCCGAAGTTGGGGCTGCTCACTTTTGGGGCCACTTGGAGCACTTTGGGGAGCTCCGAAGTGCTGACACTTATTTGGGCCAATTCGAGGAATGTTGCTATAGTAATTTGAGAATTATTGCCAAAATCGAGTGGGTTTCTTCTGTGGCACTTTGTATGCGAGCTTTGTACACAGACCCGCATGGGAATATTTTTGAATTTCTGCGCGATGGCATGGAATTTGAGCACGTTTGTTTGTAATTAGATCGGAGGCAGAAAGGCCGATGCCCCAGTTATCTTAAACAAACAGAACCGAGCAATTTCTTTTAAGGGAATAGTCGGCTTTAACTACGTCGAAAAGTTCGTTTAACATTAACTTCTATATGACCTTCGTTAACTTCACAAATTCTTTTAATGATGGTACAAAGAGTTTAAGTTTTTACATATAATTTGTACCTGCAAATCTCAAATACAGACCCAAATAATTTAAGAAATTTGAATTTTATTCTGATGTTCATCAAAATTAAAAAGAAATCATCGATTTGAAGATATATGTATGTAGATTGAAAGTTTTTGAACTTTTAGTTTTTCTTAAAATAAAGTTGAGAAAAACAATACATTGACCTTTTTAAAAGAAAGAAATGAAACCGACAGCATAAGATCTACGCAATTTGCATAAAATTACTTTGAATGATTGTTTACAAAATCGATTATGAGCCTCTAGCTCTAGCAGGTAAACAAACAAAAAATTCATTCATTCGCGTCTCTTTTTATCTTTATTTTTTTAAAGCATCTCAAAAACTCTAAGCTCCTTCATCTTATACATTTTCAAACATTGTTTGCTCTCCAAATTAATCTTCAACATCAAACAAACAGAGAAACTCGACCAGTTTCCATTTATAGCTTTCTCCTCGTACATAACCGTCGTCATCGATTTAATTTTAAAATATTCTCAAATCTGAAAGAGATTACATAATTTTAATTGATTGGATGTTTTTTTCATTTTCAGACACACCAAAGATGGCATCGAATATTCGGCCGTTGAAAATAACAATCGTGGGCGATGGGATGGTCGGAAAGACTTGTCTACTTATAACATATACACAAAACGAATTCCCTGAGGAATATGTTCCAACGGTGTTCGATAATCACGCATGCAATATTACCGTAGATGCTAAGGAATATAACTTAACCTTATGGGACACCGCTGGACAAGAAGATTATGAAAGACTTAGGCCTCTTAGTTATCCAAATGTAAGCAAAAAATATGATTTAATTGAAAATTCCATTCTTTGAAATTAAAATGTTTCAATCAATTTTAGAACTTGTAAATTCCAAATTTGTTTTAAGGGGTTACGTCACCTTGAATTTCGGAAAAATAGGTATAAAAATGAATTTTTTTCTAACGCAGCCGCATTAATTATAATAACATAATCTTTATTATACACTATACATACATAGTATTTTTATGAACAACTTGCAATATTAAAAATGGCTAAGGTACGAGTATAACCCGTAAGTAGAACCCTGTTTTGAAAATCCTCGCTTGTCTAAAACATAAAAACAAAATTTTTTCTTGTTTAGAAGGGTAATAGCGAGAATGTGACGTAGGATCTCCTTTAAAATTTGTTTGTAGAAATGAATGCTACGTAGCACGATGGACAATATTTTGAAAAATAATTGTTGTAAATTTCAACTAAATCGGTTGAGTACATCGGGAGAAATTGTGTACACCGTTTTACAAAAAGTAGTTTCGAGAAAGGAAAAAAAACGTACGACGTCTAAATGCTATATAACTTTGCTATAGCTATGAATTCTTGAATGGTTAAACGCTTAAAATATTCTTAAAAGTATAAATAATTTATTTAGCCAAAAAAAATCGATTTTTTGAAACTTTCAGAGTGGCGTAGTCCCTTAATTCAATTTCATATTTCTTTTAGTTGTAATAAATTATCTAAGTAGTTACTTACCTAATGAGACTAAATTACTATCCATAATAATACAGATCCATTCCAATTCCTAGAAATGGTAATTTAGCTATAGAAATTAAACAAAAAAGGAATGAATACTATATAAATCTGGAGCAAAATTCCTTTCTCTGATTGTTTGATTTAATAAATTATTATACTTAAAATAATATACTTCTGTATTATTTTCAGACTGATTGTTTCCTTCTGTGCTACTCAATAAGCAGTCGAACATCGTTCGAGAACGTAAAAAGCAAGTGGTCACCAGAAATCCGTCATTTTTCGTACAACGTGCCAGTTATTCTAGTTGGTACTAAATTAGACCTAAGGGTGCCCAATTCCGAAAAGTTCGTAACAACAGCCGAAGGAAGAAAGTTGAAGAAGGAAATTCGCGCCCATTCTTTGGTCGAATGCTCTGCGAAAAAGAAAACAAACCTAGAAACAGTCTTCGAAGAGGCTGTTCGAGCTGTAACTAATAAAACCCACAAGCCACGCGTGTGTCGTATTTTGTAGAATTATGCTGCAGGACCAAATCAGGGCATTTATATCAGTATAAAAAAAAAAAAAAAAAAATAAGCTGCCATACGAACAGTAACTGAGTATTTCCTTTGTATTTAAATTGAGTTATTTTTAAATATCCCAAAGTAATTTATTTTTATTGAGCTGAAAAAAATCAAAGGACTGCTGCTGTTCCTGGGGAGAGAAAAAATAAGCGAAAAATTTCCCATTAAATATATCTTTTGTGGATTATTTTAATTTGTAACTAGTCATTAATAAAGTTATGTTTTATTAACGAAATATCGTTGCATTTTTTGTCTCTTTTGTATGAGAAAAAAACAATAAACGAATAATCAATTTAATTTAATTTCAAAATAAAATAGGCATTTATGAGACAAATTGGACAATATTTCTTGCTAGCGCTTTTTCTATTTGGCTTTCGTGGTAAGTTATCGATTTTGTATCTGTTGCATATTTTCCGACGGAGTTTTCAAAAAACTATTTCTTTAGCTTGAATATGTTTTTTGGCGCTTCTTTTTAAGAAACAATTTCAGGATCAATCATATTCACCGATCGTAAAAAATCACATATAATTCCACTAGTATATAATCAACATTGTCTAAATATTTACAATTAATGAGTGCTTTTTTTAACCTACGAAAAAAGGAGGTTCTCAAGTCGACTCATACATACATAAGTATATTTGTGTTTTTTTAATGTATCTTCACGCATAACTTTTTACAGAGTTGTCCAATTTTGATGATTCTTTTTTTATTCAATAGGGTATACCTCGAAGTTGTTCCCATTAAAATTTTAAACCAAAATTCCACCCCTGTGGCCGCTGTAAACGCTAAAACTTGGTACGAGTAAACATGGTACGCAGACCAAGTTTGAACTAATGTTGCACGTGTACGGTTCTGTCCGTGTACCTGCTTTTTTTGTCACCAACGGTCCGACCAAAATCAAAGCTGGTTTGATTTTTGTCGATGTTTGTGGGCGGAGCTCTCTGTTGCAGGTATCAAGTACTAGTAATTGCGGACTCGTTTGTGAAAATTTACTCGTACAGGTCATTGAATGAGACATTAACTTGACAGATTTTGACAAGATACGTGTTCAAGTAAATCGGTCTCAGTTCTGTCTACCGTCTGCGGGTCTTTAGTCGAACAAAGTGGACTCCAATCAAGGTTTAGCGTCTACAGGCCGCTTAAGGGTAAATAAAAGCTTTTTAACAAAAAATTAAACCGACGAAAAAGGAACAAACACATTTTTCCTTTAGCGCTAACTCAAAATTAGTCACTTACATTAGTTTAGGAGCTCAGTTATTAAGACTAAAAAGGATTATTTTATTTTTCACTTTTCAGTTTCTTTTTTCGTCGGTTTAATTTTTTATTAAAAAGCTCTGTTTCATGACTAGTTGTATCGAAAAATTCGTAATTTTCATCAAAACAATTATTTCAGAGCAATTTCATTTGATAACTATCTTAAAAATCTATATCAAATGAATAAATTTAACTTATAGAGTAATTTCGATTGCTTCTAAATGTTTATTAAGGAAGTTGTTTTCTACAATCATCCATATAACAGTTATGAAATAATTTATATTTTTTTCGTTATGAATAAAACTCATCAAGTATTTTTTATTTCCTTTATCACAAATAAGCACATAAAGATTTTTATTTTCCTAATTAGAAATAAAAGTTATCATCGAAAGTAGTGCTTTCTATTTGGTTAAAAGAGAAAGGAAACTGCTTTAAATCTTTTGACCCTAAATAAGATTAAAAAACTCCTAAGCTAATAGAGTGAGAGCCCAGAGCCCTCAAACCTTCCTTATTTTCTGAGTAACAAAATGTGTGGGATAGAGTAGTGTTAGTATGTGCCGTGAACGTATGCATACCTGCTAACTTGGGCCGACGGCCAATTCGCAGGTATCAGGTGTTAAAGGTACGTAAAAACAGTAGTAACTTTCCATAAATTCTGAGAGCTGATTTTTATATATGTTTTGTAGAATAATGTTACAAATTAATAATCAACACTGCCAGACATTTCCCGTCGGCGGTAATTTCTGCCAGACGCTTTAAAGTCCGCAAAAAAATGACCGAACTTTTCTTATATTCTGAGTCTTGAGTTTTATATATGATACTCAGGGAACTATTTGAATACTTTTTGTAAACAGTCAGACAAATCCTAGGGGCCAAACATCCCCCAGACACAATTATAATGTCGCTATATGAGCGCATTTTAATCTTACAAGAAACAAAGAAATATGTACTGTGACAATTTTTACAGTGGAATTGTGGATATATTGATTATTATTTATTGATATAGCATAATTTCATTTAATCTTCATCATCATCATCATCATTGAAGTTTGGTAACTCATCATCAAGCTAAGATATGTTGATGTAACTCAAATTCTCAAACAGTTAGGACCATCATTGTGTCGAAGCTTACCCGGATTCCATGCTTTCACTGGATGTGATTACAATCCTGACTTTTTCAAGAAAGGGAAGCAGACGCCATTCAATATGCTGAAGAAAAATGAAGAGTACCAGCAAAAATTTATATCAGATTTGGCGAAGTATACTTACATATTTGCTGATTTAGACCTAGAGCAAAATGTATTCAACATAATGCAGAAATTTATTTGTGATGTCTACAACGTTCCCGGAATAATTGCCAGGCTTCAGTTGTTTATTAACACTTACACTTTTGCCGATGTGAATTCATCGCAAAAATTCTTGATGCGAGCAACCTACCACCGTGTAAAAATGAGCTTTGGCTGCAATTCCGGAGAGGTAATTATATCGCTAGTCTTTGGAATAATGCTAAGATTAAGGTACTTTGCGTTTTCAGTCCTGAAAATAATGGGTGGACGTTAGAAGACCATTATCATTTTAACTGGTTCAATGGGGACCAATTACCCGGTTTCGTCAGTGAATCGCTTGAGAAAGATTCAGGTAGTTTACTTTCACTTCAAATCATTTTTATATAATGTATGTGTAGCTATTCGAATCTTAATTATTTTATTTGTTTTTACAGAGGAAGAAATGAAGGATGCTGATGATTTGGATGTTCAATGAAATTAATTGCTGTTAAAAAACATACATTTTTTAAACATACCTATTCAGCAAAAACCTTTCGTCCTTAAGTCAACAACTGTATGTTAAAATTTTTATTAAGAGTTTTCTTGTGATCGTATTTTCTTGTACTGTAAATACTTTTATAACTAGACATTAAAATATAATTTATTTATTATTGACTTCCATTAGACCAATAACAACTTAAGGGGGGCACCTAGTGTAACAGCTCAAAAAAAACCCTTATTTCAAACATTTTATTTTTAGACTAACTATATTTTTATGATATTTTAATGAATTAGGCAGAATGAATTAGATTTTTTAAAGTTCTTAAAACAAATTTTTTTTAATTTTTTCGGTATAAAATGACGTGATAATGATAAGAATTTTTATCAGACGCGTTGCAGTTGCAATGCCCAATTTGTGGGAGTAATTACAGCCCTTAGAGTGAACCTAGAACATCCACTCAAAAACTTACTTGTTAATAAGATTCATAATTCGAAGTTAAACCTATAAAATATATAAAAAAATTGAAAAAAAAGTATTTAATTTGAAGTTTGAAAATTTGTTTTGATTTTTCGCATGAAATGTTGAGCTATAAACATTTATAACTAAAATTTATAACAATAATTTACCAAATAAGTAGTTCAACTATGAATAAAAGTTGTTTTTTATATCTGGTAGAAATTTCAGCCCAAAATCTTTAATAGTTTTTGAAATATTACGCCCACAACCTTCGTAAATGATGTCTTGAGAATGATGTTTAAAAAAAAAAATCAGGTATGTGTACGTGTTCTAAACCGATTACATGTCGTCGTCTTTTTCGAAAACAAATATCGTTTTGAAATTTTGTAGGCATTATAGCTGAGTTGGCACAGGCCCTGAATAGCTCAGTTGGCACACGCACTCAGTTCAGTTCATTTTTGCGACTTGATTTTGAGTAGGCCATTCTATACTTCGACGTCGTGACAGCAGACCTATTAATATTGTGAAATTGTTTTTGCAAATCAGAAAACATCTGAGTAGCAGAATAGTGATTGGTTTAATTTAATAAATGAACAAAATGTGGAAAAAAGAAGGGGAAGGGACCTGGAGCTGGAGGTGATGAAAATAAAAAAAAAAATCCTTCCCAAGAGCAAGGCAGCAGGCACTTCGCAACCTCAACAGCAAGGAAAAAAGTAACAAAAGAAGGAGCAAGAATCTGGGGGTTCTGGATCCTTATTTTGTTGCTTTTTTCCTTGCTGTTGAGGTTGCGAAGTTCCTGCTGCTTGCCCTTGGGAAGGATTTTTTTTTTATTTTCATCACCTCTAGCTCCAGGCCCCTTCCCCTTCTTTTTCCCCATTTTGTTTATTTATTGAAGTAAACCAATCACTACACTGTGGACCCCATCAAAGCCGAGGAGGACCTCCGCAACAACAAGGCGCCTGGGGTGGACCCCAGCAACATCAAAGCCGAGGAGGACCTCCAGGTGGTCCTCCACAACCACAAGGCGCCTGGGGTGGACCCCAGCATCATCAAAGCCGAAGAGGACCTCCAGGTGGTCCTTCACAGCAACCACAAGGCACCCAACGAGGTGACCCACACCCACATCAACAAAGCCGGGGTGGTACACCACAAAAACAGCAGCAACCGAGAGACTTAGCAGTGCGAAAGGAACTACCGGTGCTTCCGAGAGCGATGGCGAAAATGAAAATTGGCGAATTTAAACCCTCCAATATTCCTGTTCAAGCAGGGAGTCGGGGCAAGAAAATTACTATTGAATCTAATTATTTGGATCTCAATATTAATAATTTGCCTAATGAGGCTTGGCAGTATGACGTTGTAATAGAACCTGATAAACCAAAAAAGTTCCTTCGTTTGGCTTTCAACGAATTCAGCAAGTTGCAAGAAAAAAGCAATATTGATAAGGATTTTTTGAAATTACAAGCACGAGTCCTAGATGCGCCCAATTTGGAGTATGCTGGAAACCAAACTATTTGTCCGACAAAGGGATCTTGGCAAGTTAGAAATCACCAATTCATTCAACCTTCAAATCTTATCAATTGGGCAATACTTATTAGTGACCGAAGGGCCAGGGGACATGATGTGCGAAGGTTTAAAGATTTGATGATTCAAGAAGGAAGTCGTTTAAAAATGAATATTTCGCAAGATGAATAAATTATATATGTATATTATAATTTGAATAAATTATTTTTTTTATCTCTTATTTAAAAAAAAAATATATTCTACATAAGATTTCGAACATTTCTAAGTAAAAAAAAAAAATTTTTTTTGAGCTGTAGGTGCTCCCCTTAAGTTTATTGAAGCCGGGTTATAAAGCCATCTCATTATTGCGCTCGTGCTCATATAGCGACATTATAATTGTGTCTGGGGGACGTTGGCGCCTACGAATATAATTATAAAAATCAAGACGCTTTAAAGCGTCTGGTAGAAATTCCCGCCGACGGGAAAAGTCTGGCAGTGTTGATTATTAATATTGAATTATTAATATTTTTATGCACCTTTAGCACCTAGTATCTGTAAATTGGCTGTCGGTCAAAGCTAGCAGTTATGCATACGCACACACTAACACTACTCTATCCCACACATTTTGTTACTCAGAAGTAACGTCTGGGGGCTCTGGCCTCTTACTCTATTATAAGGTGATATGATATTAGATTTTGTTTCCAATCAATTAAGGTAATGGGATGTTGCACCTTTTTGGAAAGGTAATTAGATTGGTAACTTAAAAAATATAAAAAGTAGGTATGTTAATAACGTCAATTTTAGAGAAAAGTGGTGCGAAAGATGAAAAATCGTGAAATAAAAGCTAATTTTTCAACTTACGGGGTGATTGTGGCCAAGGGGTTGGGGATAGGGGGCGGTGTTGACCCTTTTGGAAAGGGCTTCGAAATAGTGATTTTTGAGATCGGTTTGGGGTCGCTGCGATTCGTAGATAAAAAGATAAAAATACAAGAGCAAGGCAACATCCTGATTTACGAATCACCCTCTAACTGCCGAACGGTGCGAGATACCCCCCCCCCTACTACTGTTTTTACGTACCTTTAACACCTGATACCTGCGAATTGGCCGTCGGCCCAAGTTAGCAGGTATGCACACGTTCACGGCACATACTAACACTACTCTATCCCACACATTTTGTTGCTCAGAAAATAAGGAAGGTTTGAGGGCTCTGGGCTCTCACTCTATTAGCTTAGGAGTTTTTGAATCTTATTTAGGGTCAAAAGTTTTAAAGTAGTTTTCTTTCTCTTTTAACCAAATAGAAAGCACTATTTTCGATGATAATTTTTATTTCTAATTAGGAAAATAAAAATCTTTATGTGCTTATTTGTGATCAGGGAAATAAAAAAAATACTTGATGAGTTTTATTCATAACGAAAAAAATATAAATTATTTCATAACTGTTATATGGATGATTGTAAAAAACAACTTCCTTAATAAACATTTAGAAGCAATCGAAATTACTCTATAAGTTAAATTTATTCATTTGATTTAGATTTTTAAGATAGTTATCAAATGAAATTGCGCTGAAATAATTGTTTTGAAGAAAATTACGAATTTTTCGATACAACTAGTCATGAAACAGAGCTTTTTAATAAAAAATTAAACCGACGAAAAAAGAAACTGAAAAGTGAAAAATAAAATAAACCTTCTTAGTTTTAATAACTGAGCTCCTAAACTAATGTAAGTGACTAATTTTGAGTTAGCGCTAAAGGAAAAATGTGTTTGTTCCTTTTTCGTCGGTTTAATTTTTTGTTAAAAAGCTTTTATTTACCCTTAAGCGGCCTGTAGACGCTAAACCTTGATTGGAGTCAACTTTGTTCGACTAAAGACCCGCAGACGGTAGACAGAACTGAGACCGATTTACTTGAACAAGTATCTTGTCAAAATCTGTCAAGTTAATGTCTCATTCAATGACTTGTACGAGTAAATTTTCCCAAACGAGTCCGCAATTACTAGTACTTGATACCTGCAACAGAGAGCTCCGCCCACAAACATCGACAAAAATCAAACCAGCTTTGATTTTGGTCGGACCGCTGGTGAGACAAAAAACAGGTACACGGACAGAACCGTACTCGTGCAACATTAGCTCGAACTTGGTCTGCGTACCATGTTTACTCGTACCAAATTTTAGCGTTTACAGCGGCCACAGGGGTGGAATTTTGGTTTAAAATTTTAATGGGAACAACTTCGAAGTATACCCTATCGAATAAAAAAAGAATCATCAAAATTGGACAACTCTGTAAAAAGTTATGCGTGAAGATACATTAAAAAAACACAAATATACTTATGTATGTATGAGTCGACTTGAGAACCTCCTTTTTTCATCGGTTAAAAAAAGCACTCATTAATTGTAAATATTTAGACACAGTTGATTATATACTAGTGGAATTATATGTGATTTTTTACGATCGGTGAACAATATGATTGATCCTGAAATTATTTCTTAAAAAGAAGCGCCAAAACATATTCAAGCTAAAGAAATAGTTTTTTGTAATAAAACTCCGTCGGAAAATATGCAACAGATACAAAATCGATAACTTACCACGAAAGCCAAATAGAAAAAGCGCTAGCAAGAAATATTGTCCAATTTGTCTCATAAATGCCTATTTTATTTTGAAATTAAATTAAATTGATTATTCGTTTATTGTTTTTAATAGAGGCATGCACATTTTTACTTAAAACCTCTAAAAGCCACTTTTCAAAGCTCAACGTCTGATTTGAATTTGAAAGAAACTCACCTCACCCGAGGGGAGAGTTGCCTGCAGCTGGAAGCGCTCTCGGAACCGAATTTGCGAATTCTCTTTCTCCAAAACCTCGCTCGAGCGCTCTCTCTGCACCCCCCAAACAGATTCTGGACTCTCGCCTGGCATTGCAACGCAAAGTCGTCCGGCAGCAGCATCGGCGAAGTCTCGTCATTTTCGCCTCGGTTGCGTGAATCGTTTCCAGTGATTTTCGCCGCGGTGCGACAAATTAAACAATTTAAGAAGTGAAAAATTTCCGGAAGAAAACGGTCCGATTCCAGAAAATCGTCCACAGAACTCCTCGCGAAGTGCATTTGAATAGTTCCGAGCCGTGAAAATCGGGTCATCCATTCAAAAAAAAAATTCTGTTCCCGGAGGTGTCGGCCTTCGATCGATTTTCTTTTCGTTTGTGTTTCGCCAGTGGCCAGTTTTTTGCCAGGCGGCGATTTTGTTTTAACGCGTTTCTATAGAAAATCTATCGATTTTGTGGGAAATTAATGCAAATTTAGCGGTTGAAGACGAAAGGGCTTGCAGAAAGGTTTTGGCTTTTCTCAATTCGCACCCTTTGGCCTTTATCCTTGACGGAGAAGAGCGTGCGATGTTCTGCGGTAGTATTGGTGGCGGTTCATCCGATTAACTACACAGCGCCGCATCTTCGTCATCTGTCACTTTCGGCAGTTAATCGTGTTTTGAATTTTTAATTTCGCTAAGAGAGAGAAAAAATAACAAGAAATACAATTTTCATGATGGGTTTAAAAGTGGTGGTGGCTTAAAAGTGCGACAATCGATTCGAGGGCACCATATATTTAAATTTAAAAGTGATTTCGTCAACTACGTCCTCCACTATGAAGACGAAATTAATTGCCCTCACCTACAGGGGGTCCGCTTCTGTGGACCCCAGATTTTCAGCCGCAATGCTCCCGTGGACCATCAACGACATCCGCTCGATGGAGACCTATAGCAAGGTACAGTCGCCGCAGCATCACTCCTGCGGTTTCTCTGACTTTTTGTAGTTTTGCCTGCTTTTTTCCCTTGCTTTGTACCTTCCTCAGTTCACCTGCATTAAGTCGCGTTAGTCCAAAACTTGGAGCTCGGTTACGTGAGGCCTAGTCCCCCCCGTTAACATTCAATTCCACTTTTAAAGGGTTAAACTATCATAAACTTCCGCCCAAGTGCTTCTGAACAAAAACTTTTCGAAAAGTTTTCAACGCGACACTTTTTAAGACTTCTTAGAAGAAAACCGCACTAACTCATTTGGAATTTTGTGTAATTTAGATTTACGAGAGAACTCTTCGTACTAGCAATAAGTGTCTTTAAGTAGTTTCTTGCAGCTCTAACATCAAACTACTTAAGACTATTTATTTTCTTAATTACCATATCTTTTTTACAACTTAGAGGTAAATTTTAATAATTTTTTATTTTTGTATATTTTTTGTAGAAAGCAGTTGCAATAAAACGTTATTATATTTATTTAGTGAAATCAGTCTTTTATTTTATGGAAACTTCACGAAGCCCAGATTATTGCATTTCATATTTTCCAATAACTAGCTCAAGGTCTATGCATAGGTAGGTATGCACCTCCTCTTGTATGATCGTAAAAATTTCCGGTTGTACGTATTAAATTGTTGCGGACGCATGACAACCATAAATTGTTTGAATTTCGCAGAAAAAAAAAATATGCTTATTACTTGGTTTACGAAATTTAAATTTGGACCGGTAAAATAATCCTCTCAAAAGTATATTCTATGGAATCATTTCGGGAATGATTGCTACTGCTTCTGTTTTGCTAAGGATTATAGAAGAAAGTCCCGCTCGCACTTAACCGGTTATTTTTATTTTGGATTAACATTTTTATATTTGCATTGAATACCATTTTGATATACTTTTTATGCAGAGAATTGCAATACGCATCCACCAGACACGACCATGAAATAAAATTACAACAATATTGACACAGTTGCAATTTATGCAATCTCAAGCAAATGTTTCTCAGTAAATGACTCGCAATTTGCTTTAATGTTGTCATTAAAAAGTTTATGATAAAAATGTAGAATGTCACACTGAATGAGAAAGGAGGAAAAAAACCGGGATTTGTTTAAATTTAAACACATGCCGCAAATGACCAGCCATTAAAGCAAACTAAAAAAAAAAATGATTTGAAAAGACAAATTTAAATTGATCTTTTCTGTTGAATTATTGTTTTTTAATTGCATTTAAATGGTTTTCAAGTTTTAAGTAGCTGAGGCAAGTTATTTATCTGTTACTTACTATCAAAAAGAGCGTCCTCTCATCTGCGGAAACTGCACAAAAAGGAAACAGCTTTTATCTCACATATTCAAAATTTTTCATATTAATTTTTGCTCACTATGCTTTGTTGCATATATATATACTATATAGTATATATAAACAGAACAGATATTAAATAACTATTAAATAGCTATTATAAGAAAATAAAGCGAAAAAGGGTTAGTTTCTTAAGATTTTTTGAGTTCGCAGTCGAACTTTTACGTGCAGTGCCTACCAGGCACCATTAAGGGTAATTTTTGTTGATTTATGAGAATAAACATTTTGGCAGTTTGGGCAGGTATTTTATTAAATTATACCTTTCCAAGAAGTAGATAATGATTATATAAAAATTGTGTAGCTACCTAATTTTCTTAAAACTCGATGGGGAATTCGTGGGTCGGGTCGGAAAATCAATTAGGAAGTTATAACAAATTAAAAATTTTCGATTGAATAAATATGGCTGCTATATAAAACAAGCGACCTTTTTAAAAATTCTTTCGACTTGTTTTCAGAAGGAAACCGAAAAGAGAAAAGTTTGTTCATTTGAAATTATGTACATACTAACATTACTTTTAAAAGTAAGAAGACTAATTTTTTGTTCTTGGATTGTACGTAAAAGTAGCAAATAAATATTATTTGCAAAATTAAAAAGACCCAAGATCAATTTGTTGTTTTTTACGATTCCACAAATCTTGCATCATTATTTTATAATAGAAATATCACGAAAAAAGGTCAACATGCATTATACAAATTGTGCAGTTATGTTTCTGGATTTAATAAATCAAAAGTGGAAAAAACTTCAGTTCAAAACCGTCATAAGGCGGGCAGGTAGAACACAGCTTTAATGCCTGAATAGCATGCAAGAAATCATGACTGTCCGGTGCTGAATGGAATATTTTAAGGGAAAAAGGTAAATTTGTTCTTCCAACAAAAGGGAAAAAGGGAAAACTGGCCGAGGGCGGGAATGGAGACTTTTGGTGATAACTTGAGGACTTTGCGTTTTGTGGTCAGCCACCCCAAGCAGTACGAAACTCATTAGTCAGGGCGGCTAGGGGTTGATAAATTGAGGAAAGATTATAGGTAGGTGGGAATGGAGGTCTATTGTTAGCCGCAAAGGAACTGAATAACTTACAAATGTTACTTAACATGCAGCACATTTTACGCTTGTTATATTTAGGTATATTTTATGTTTAGCAAGGCATAACATAAAGACGGTAGCGCACTAAACAAGAGTTATTATAGTACATAAACATAGGCAAAACATTCCATATGAAAATAAAATTTTGCCCTTTTACAGAATATTTTTTATGTAATGCATTTGTACACACTAAAGGATGTCTTCAATTTTTTAATGCCAGATCCCCTTTCACTTTTAATAGGATTAGACATAGTTGGATCGAATTTCGAAAAGATTAGAATATTAAAAATATTTGGTTAGTCCTCTATAACTGAGGTCTCATAATCTGAAATAAAATTTTTCATTTCATACATTTTCCTAGTTTTCTACTTCACCCATATATGGGTGAGGTGAAATAGCTGAATACGTGGCTGAATACAATCTGGTCTTTCTAAAGTTATTTTTGAAAATGATTTCTTTTAAAATACAGTACTGTGAATATTTTTATGATCACTCCAATTCTTCAGGTACTTTTAGTTTTTCGAAGTATGCCTTTTTTATGTTGGACAGAGGGGAGAAAATCATTGGGAAAGGATACTTCGAGGAATATTTTAGTCCTGCATCGATTTTCCTTTTCTGTCGAACCCAGAAAAAGTGTAAGTACTTTAGAAATTAAAAGTTCCCTAAATATTGAAATAGTCCTAAACATTTTCACATTACTGTATACAAGTTCTTCAATCTTCATTCATAGAAATAGAATCATACTTCTGTAAATGGATTTCTTATAAAATTTATATATTTTTTTAATGGTAAGCTATAATTCATGTATGTTTTCTCTTCCTCCCCTCCAGCTGTCTGTTGGCATTGAGAACGGTCTTCTGGAGGCGTATAATGCAGACTTTGAGCTGCAGTTCTTTCATCACCTGAAGCATGTCGTCGGCATGTGCCGAATCGTTCAGCGGAACAACCGGAGCGGATATATTCAAGTGAAAATCAACAATGGGATGAAAACGGATAGCAACTTTATGGAATTCAATGGCCCTATAACGGGTATGGTGTACCTTCTGAAGGACCCTAGAGATCCCTTGCTGCACATCTATCTTTATGAGTGCGATTCGGTAGAAGAGGTAAGTGCCCATTCGCAGATTTTCCTCCTTTTTATATATTTTCCGCACATTCGGAGAAAAGGGAATTTTTTCTACGGTTCTATTTATATTTCGATGTCTGCCTACAGCGACTTAGCAACCCCCGCGAATGTTGGGCTAAAAAGACAATAAAAAATTCATTAAGTGAATGGGGAAATTGTTAATGCTTAAAAACTCTGGATTAGGTGGCAGCATGACGGGATTGGAGGTGGAATATTGTAATGAGCCAAGTTGTGTAGGCGGGTGTAGAGAAAGCATGCTCCTTAGATTATTCACGAACTCGAGGGCGGCGGAAATCGCACCCTTAAACCCCTGAAGGAGCCCTATGTAGCAGCGAATTACTGTAATTAAGTTTTATTTGCCACCAATAAATAAATAATTCCCTCAAGAGAGTTCGTCTGTACTTCTAGGATAGAAATTCTTAATGCGGGGGCGTATTTTTTTTTGTTATAATTCCGCAATCGTCCAGAGAAGATAGTGTTTATAGTTCTTAAGTGATTATGACGTCACAACGCTTATAGTCCAATTCCCTTGGAAATGTTTAATCTGCAGTGTAGTCACGTGCGACAAACCAATCGATTTCTGGTTTTTTGTTTTTTCTTCAGTTTCAATTTAGACATTTTTGCTGACCCAGATTAAATGGAATTTGTCGGCACGAAGGAGGATTTATTGAAATGGCCGACATGCCGGCTAAATGCGCCTCGTGTAATTTGTTGACGACTAGTTGGAGCATAAACATACACCCGATTTTATGTTTTATGCAATATTTGAACAGGATTTTGTAGAGGAAACCATTTTTCCTTCTTGGGGTGTTTTTGTGAACTATTTGAAATGTGTGGCAAATTACGATTGTGATTGGTGTAGTTGCTGAAAATCAAAGTGAAGAAATGTATACATATATAAAAGTGGTTCTAAAGTGGAACCTTTCGAAACCCGTTGGAAAATTAGAGTCAAAGTTCAGAGGCGTATTGATGATTAAAATTTGATGTTACGCACAGTTAAAATAACTATGAATGATTTGAAAAATTCCATTTTGATATCCAATCTTAGGCTGTTGATCGTACATACATACGTCTTATACCAATTTTTTTTTTACTTTTGCAACTGAGGGGTCAATCAGAAGCTACCTCAATTTCTTATAAAAATAAAAATCCCCAATTTATGATACTTTAGGCAATTCAAAATTCAGTGAACTCTACTCTAAATTTATTTCCTTTTACCTAAATCTGACCAAAAAAATAAACATGCGCTGGTATACGCACTATGAAATCTAGAGAGGGAGGGTGTCTGGCAAGTATTTTGCTCAGGAGGAATACAAATAGGAAATGATATCCAGAAATAATCGAAATGTTCCAACACGAGATTTCATTGTACCAATTTGGCAAACGGCCAAAATTTCTTGAGAGCACGCACGCGTAATTCGCAGAATTCTTTTTGTGTTGTCATATGTTTTATTCTATGGTGTCGGCTAAAGAATCAAAGAACTAAACTCAAAAATAATGTCACATCCCGATCCCGTGCGCAGCACTCTCTGGAATAGAATATTTTGCTTGTGCGGCTAAATCAGTTCTATTAGTTGTTTAAATTTTGAATTAGTAGCGCGTTCCCCTCAACGTTCGAGGTCTTTTCGAAGATTTATTAAATGGAAAAGATTTTGTATATTTTTATAAAATAGTTACAGAGCCTGACCCAAATTTCACTTTTACTAAAGCTCAGTTATTTTTACTAGATCCATCTTCATATTAATGTATAAGACAAAATTAACCAAACACAAATTAATATTCGCATTCTAAAGAATATGAAAAAAGCGAAACTTATCCAACTACTACACTATTACATTAAAGGTTCCAGTTTATAGTTTCCCTCTCTCCGTTTTAAACAAATTGAATTTTTCAAAAATTCTATATAAGATTAGGCATCTTCTATGAACGTTAAGGGAAAATCTACGAGCCCAATGTTATAATGTACGAACTTATTTGAATGTTTAGATGGCTTTATATTTGAAAAATAATTGAAAAAAAATAATTAAATATGTTCGAACTGATTTTTACTATGACATATTTTAAAAAGTTCCACCTTAATATTTTAAGGCTTTTTTATGGTGATTATATCGTCGAAATAAAATATTTGTTTGGGGTTCCCAATTTTTAGTGTTTTGAGGTCGTTATCCCCTTAAGCTATAATTTACTTGGTGTTTACCAAAAATGTCCAATTTTTACCCTTGGGACAGAATAATTTGCTTATGATCTAAATAATTCTTGTCGTAATTAATTAAAATAATAAAGGCTGGCGTGACATACCGGTCTGATATTCTAGGAGTGGTGTTAATGTTAAGGACATGTATGATGATTTTAAAGAAACCAGAGCAAAAATAATCAAGCCCAATTTTCAGGGTCGAAAGTGTATTCAAGTAATTAAATGCCTTGGCCTGTAAAGTTGGAACTTCGAGATCTCCAGGTCATAATGCTAACCTATAGCAATAAAGTTGAATATTACCGAAAAAAAAAACTGGTTAAAGTTGAAATCAAAATAAAAGCAATAATAAAATTTATTTGTCTACATTAAATCAAGCATACGTGACCTTCGTCAGGAACTCGTCAAGATCACATCTGATTCCTCCGTCACATAATATAAGGCAGTGGATTTTTTGTTTTACATTTTTTTTTTTTTAACTTCATAAAATTAAATTATTCTGATAATTTCTCGAAACCTGTTTTATATCATTCAAAATTCATGGCACATTTTTAAAGAAGTGGCAACCCCATGCTTCTGAAGCAACATGAGCAAAATCTCGTTTTCCCCTCAAGAGCGGCTCAAAGAAAAGTGCAAAAAACAATTAAGTGTGACACGATCACGTCTTGCGGGGGACCCTGTCTTCTTTTTTATTTTATTGAAGAAAAGTTTTTCATTTTGCACCGATCATGAAGCCAGTCAATTCGGTGATTTTCTCGAGGAAGGAAGTAGCAGCGGAACATTTCGATTGCAACTTTGCAAATCGCTCTCAGCAAGTTCAGTTGAAGAAAGAACTTTGGTAGACGATAATTGGAAGTGTCGGTTCTCTTGAATTAAAAATTAAAATTAAATCAATTGTTATCATAAATTGAAATCGATTAAAACTTTTGGGGGTAGAAAGTGCTTTCATGCGCCGCGACGGTGATGCCGTCCTTGTGATCATCTCGTGCCGCGCCGCCGAAGTCGAGTAATATGCGGCTGCTGATCCAAATCAGTTCGCTTAAACTTATTCGTTCTATTTATCTTGAGTGTGCTGAATGTGACTCGAAGTGTTCCACACCAAAAGATATTCCACTTTCTTGATCGTGTCGAATTGATCGTGCTGAATTTCTTATAATAATTACTTAGTGCCAGTGCAGTTAAACGGATATTTTATTCTTCTATATAAAATACATATATGCATTTTGTAACTGTTGTACGAAATCAGGCAATTGTGAGAAGGAGTTAAAAAGGAATTGATTGAATTAATTTCTTGTCAAAAAAAAAAAGTTATTCAAAAGTGATATGAGTTCAATTTAAGGACAAAGTCCATTTGGTACAAATTTAAGAATATATAAATACGTGGGTCGGAGAAGAGTTCTTACGGAATTTTAAGTCCTAGACGAGAAATGTTTACAGTACCCTTCCACAGAGACAACATTTTGGTCCAATCAGTCAGTGACGCCTCAGCGTTAAATAAGAAAAAAACTGTACGTATTGAAACGCATTATATTCATATTTATAACTAAACATTTTGGAAGTATATTTCTTTCACACGACTTGAACGGTCGTTTGGGAAAAATTACGTTTCAGCTGATTATTTTCATTTTCCTGAAAAAAATTCCCATCAATTTGGGGCCTAGGTTGTTTTTAATGCATAAAGAATATTCATAATTTTCCCATGTAATTAATGCTTTCTTGAATAGTCTGTCGGAAGTAATTAGGTGTCGGATATTAGCTGAC
This sequence comes from Machimus atricapillus, assembly GCA_933228815.1. Taxonomy (NCBI): domain Eukaryota; kingdom Metazoa; phylum Arthropoda; class Insecta; order Diptera; family Asilidae; genus Machimus; species Machimus atricapillus. Next base: position 16,193,002 of record OW121785.1, read on the forward strand.
ACAGATGTTGGACGGGAGCCGAATCAGTTGCTCGTACATTGTTCGTTTGTTGTCTTATTTTAGTAATTTAGGAAAAGATCAAAATTGATGGTGCTGCGGAATATTAACTAGAGATAAATTCAAAAAGTAATGAGGGATAAACTGAGATCGTAGTTGTTAAATTGTAGGTAATAATTTTCTAGATATTAACCACTAATAGTAACGAAATCCCTTGAGGTTGTTTGAAATTAAATTTTAGAAATTAAAACGCATATTGATCTTATATAAAATAATCACTTTATGTACAGTACTATGGATATTTTTAGGACCACTCCGTTTCTTCGGGAACCTTTAATTTTCCGAATCATACCTTTTTTTAAGTTGGACGGAGGGGGAAAATTAATGGAAAAGTAAAATATGAGATTCAAATTTAGTCATGAATTGATTTTTGCCTCCTTTGTCGAACCTAGAAAAAGTATGCTTCAGAAAATTAAAAGTTCCAGAAACATTGAAGTGGTCCTACAAATTGGCACAGTACTGCATAAATCGGAAAGTCTATTTGTCTGATTTGTTTAAACTTAAAACCTACATATTAGAGAAATTGTAATGTATAGTTTTCAAGTATATGATGGTGAATTTTTCTAGTAAGGTTTTAACTTTGTTTTGCATTTCTTTATTTTCTTATTTTACTTTACATATATATGAAGATCGTCTAATTTTAGGATATCTTAGCCTTAGGTATAATAGGTTTCAATTTCAATATTTCCGTTTTATAGTATTTTGTTAAATTAAGTTTGTAAATACAATGTGAAAAATCCAATTTAAGGATCAAATGTTTTTGCGTTCATCTGCTTTGCGGTTAAATATTTCAAGGTTTTCCCAAAAGATATATGCATAAAGTTATTTCATTTTCTGCTTTACTTTCCAAATACCGAATATCGCCATAACAACAGTCGGTCTAATGCCGTACCCATAAAATGCATTCCCCCAAAATAAGAAAAACTTTCGATGTTTCAGTCATCGTGCTGATTTTAGTAATAATGTCAATGACTTACGAGTAATAACAAACGCTACGTCGATCTTGTAAGATCCCACAGTTTTCCTACATTCAAAGAAAATTTAAAGCGTAATTTCAAAGTTCGTAACGCTTCACTAAATAAATTCAATTCATTGCGGTGGTGTGGCTTTATTTTTCTTACCTGGGGGCCTAGCAATTGTCTATCAGCGATATTAAATAATTATTTACATTTTCTGTGCAATCACTTCGTGGAATTTCAAACGACTTTAATAATTTTGTGAAAATAATTCCAAAGTTCGAAACGTTTATTTAACGTTAGTGTTTATTTTACATTGTCGCGGTAATAAAGTCAAATTATGTTTTAGTACGTTCAATGTTACCTTTTGCATTTTCAGAGATGAATTTGCATTTTGTTCCAATCAATTAAGTCGATTGAGTAGAACTAACAGCACCAAACCAGTCCTCAACTCTTAAATATTGAATGAGGTGGTAAAGATATTGGGCAATAAATATTTAATGGTATTCACTCAGTTCGATTAACTTGAAGACGTTAAGAACGTCTTAAACCCAGAATTACTAATACTATTCAGCATGAAAGTCTGGCGAAGTTTTTGAAATTTAAAAGCAAATGAAACTGGTATTGTGACAGAAATTATCGGAATTTACTCTCAAATTCGAGATGTAAACCCCCAAAGCACGTAAGATACTCTTTTTGTTGTACCAAAGATCAATGCTAATTAGCACTTGGTTTTCCTCTGAATAATATTTTACCTGTCTGAACGACTTCTTTTCTTTTGTGTCTTGATCTTACCATTGATCATTGATACTCATACTTACTAGTGTGAGTTTTAAAATTGTTGATTTAACCTGATGCCTGATTTGAAGTTATCATTACTTAAGTACTTTTAGCTTATTTGCTTTAAATCGTTTGTTGAATAACTTGCTGTGTTCCATGACTTCACAACACCTTGATAATTTTATGTGTAGGTAGAAAGAAGACAAAATTAGAAAATTCAAAAGTTTGCAAGCTTACGAATGAATAAGAAAAATGAATTGACATGGATAATTCAACGAAAATTAGTTTAATTTTTTTTAAACAGAATATTTTCTTTTAACTGATAATGGACCATCAAACAAAATTTCTATTATGTTTCCATCGTCTAATAAATAAGTATTAAAATAAGTAAAATAGTCATCTCTAAGCTCAATGTATATGTAAGAAAAAGTAATATTAATAGATTTTATAAAGAAAAATCAAATACAGAGCTGCCGGAAATTTTAGGACCAAACATTGATTTTGAGCATATATTCTATTCCCAAGCCCATTACTTGTTGACAAGGAGAAGAGGGATGGTGACAACGGGTGCATTTGTAATCTTTGTCTGTCCTTAATTATTTCATAATTTTTTTTTTTTTAATTCATGAACTAATTTTGATAAAAGTGAGCAAATACGTAATGCAATTGTGTTGAAAAGTATAGGACCAATTCTCTTTTATCGCTCTTTAAATGAGAAATAGTATGTACAGTTTTTCTCACGATAAAAACTAGAAGTTTTTTGTAGTATAGTTTAAAGTTTAAGTGTTCGTCACTGTGTGATTCAAACTATTGTTATTATATGGTGATTTTTTAATAAAAAATCCAAAGAATTCAAAATCTTCCCTAAAATAATAAACACATTGTTAAATTGTTCCAAAAATGGTAAAAAAATCAGTTGACGAATCCAATTATGGCAGGTAGGGAAATTAATATTGAATTTTGATAGATTTAACTTATACATTTAAGCCATAATTCTACATCTAGGTCAACACTACGTGACAATTAGGGAATAGAACATACATATGTATGTATGTCCAAAATCAACGTTTGGTTCTAAAATTTCCAACAGAACTTCACTATATCTTCAAATCAATTATGGAGGTATGAAAACCGAGAACTTGATGATATAAGTAACTAAAAAACTGATAAACCGTAAAAAAAATATGTACATATGTTCTGTGTGGGATTTTAAGAAAAACTGATTATTTATAAACAAGAATCAGAAAAACTGCAATTCATTAATTGATATTATTGAATCGCTTTTTACGAAAAACAACATTAATTACGAAAGCGATGTATTCATTACAGGATTTTCTTTTGAATTGTATCTTTATTATTGTCTGGTTGATAACAATGCCAACGCTTTCTCTCCGAATTGTTTGGGAAGAGAAGTTCGAAGCAGCGTTTTTTAATCGAACTACAAAATGAGCCAATCAATTGCACGCGCTTCGTATTATAGCAACTTTCTTGTAAACTGTTCTGTCTTCTGATATAATCGGAATTCATCCTTCAAACTAAATCGACATGTGTTTTACAATCTCAAAACACAAACTCCCTTGAGATTGGTTTTAAAAGATATTCAAATGTAATTCGATCTACATATGGACGACGACGACGACAGAAATAGGTCTGTTTTCAAAGAAATTGCAATCAATTCATATATCGTATAATTTTCGATAAATTTTATATTAAATGCCGTTTTTAATCGCATTCGTGTTTATAGTTCGCAACAAAAAATTTGTGAAAAAAAAAGTAGCAGACAGAGTCTGTTGAGATTCTCAGATTCTTGATTTATCGTAACCGAGTGATAAATTGGCTGGAGAAAAATTGCTGACTGTTTTGTGATGGTTACCTAACACTTTTTATGACCTTTCAGTTGTTTTTCAATTGACTTAAATTGTTTCTAATTGCTTGCCGGTGAAGCATTCCTTTTTTATTGCAGCTCCATTTCGGGGACGAGAAAAAGGTGCACATTTTTAGCTGACTTTTTATCGGCGTGTTAATACTTAAATAGCTGAATTCTACGAAATTTGCATCTTTAATTGAAGAAGTTACTTGGAATAAAATTTTATTTAAACTTTTTAACCAGAAGAACTCAAAATAAAAGTCTGTTGAGAATCGCAAATAAACTTCAGAGTTTAAAAATAGCACAGTCACTCATTTGCTGAGTGTATATAATAAAGTTCAACTCAATAAATTTCAAAGACGGTCGTGACCGTGCTTAGCAATTTCATCATTTTCTTAGGGAAAAAAAAAAATTTCATCTCAGACTACCCAGCGTCACTGAAGTTGTGGCAAATTGGCAGTCTTTTCGGGATTACATCAACAACACAAATTTTCAGTGGCCAGAAAATGACTCGTGTTTTTACTTAGTGAAAAGAAAAAAATTCACTTTCCTCCGAAAGCTTCGAAGATTGTTTGAAGAAGATAATTGGTTAAAAGATTTCAATGAAAGATGAGTTTTAATTTTAACCAAAATGTTTTGAAAATAATAAATTGGAACAGAGTAAATATATTTATAGACCTTTTTAAAATTATCCAGCTTTAAACTCACAAGGTGGAAACCATCGTTTAAAGATTGGGAAATAAAGATAATTATTTTAATATAAGAAATTTATGCGTCTGAATTTACCCAGAGAAATCTAAAACTCATTTCGTCTTCTTAAAATCTCGTTTGGTTTTGTCAACTTTGAATTAGTTTTAAGTCTTCATAAATTATTCTTTTGGAAGTAATTATTTTGTGAGCTTATCCTAAATATGTATATTAAAAAATTCTACAGAGAATTGGCATTTGTTTTTCATATATTTACATATAGGTACATATATGTATGTATCTTATATAAGAAAGTTGAAAGCTTTTTTTTTGATCCATTTTGACAGTACGAACTACATATTACAGCTAAACGTATCAAATTTGGAATGCTCTGTAATAGTGTTTATCTTAATGCATCGTAAAAATTTCAAATGTTTGTCAGTCTTAAGTCGTTCGAACCTTTTTGTCTAAACAGTCGAACCTTATGTTCACTTAAAAAAAACATTGTTATCATATTTTTCATTTTCGACAAAATTAATTGAAAAATAAATACGACGAAGCAATCTGTTTATAGAAATAAGTAAACAAAATAATAAAATAATTATAAATTTACTCCTACTATGCATCTGAACATTCATAAATTGTGTTGAAGTGTTTATTTTTGCGTAAGTTTACCTTATATAAGATCTTCGGTAAGTTCATGTTGAATATGTTAATTGCGAATAAATCCAAAGTGAAACCACCTTGATCTACGAAGCAGTGATTCACATGTATAAACATTGTAATGGATAAACAAAAAAAATACCTATGTAAATAAAATGGTGTTGACTGATACCAACGATTTATTACACTAAAGAGATCTCATGCTGCGTGAAGAAATTTTCCGTCTGAACTTTGTACGTTAGTGTTAAAAATCTTAAAGGTAAAAGCAAACAGCGCATCTGAAATTTGCGATTTCTCTATCAACTTAGTTGTCCCTGTCAACAAAAATTACCTGGCACTTTGCCTGCGACCATACATTGAAAACTTTACCCCGGCCCCATAAGTGTTCACGTACAAAGCTCGAAAAATGAGGGAGGTTTTTAATCTATACATTCTCATTTTATTTTTCAATTGAAGAACTCAAAATCTCTCGAAGGCATTCTACTTGGCTACTCGAAATCAATTTACCTTTAAGTGAGCGACCTCGGTCTTAGCAGTTAACCCAGTGCGGCAAATACTTAGATAATTACTTCCTTTGCGATAGCCACTAATTCGGATAATAATCAACTTTGCGCGCTCAGATATCAATCGTGGAGGGCTTATTAAAAACAATTAGCGGGCGGATAAAAAAGGAAATGCTTTCACTTTCTCAAACGGGGAAGTACATTTATCCAGAGTTTGTTTTACATTGTTAGCCGGAAGAAAATTATTGCAAGTAATTGAGTCCAATGCAATTTGAAAAGATCTTTTCGAGTCTTTCAATAACAACAGGGAGCTCGCTTTACTATTTTTAAATTGAAATGTTTATCGTTCCTATTGAGTGCACTAAATGTTTACGTCAAAACACTTTGATTGATCAATTTGTCCGTTCACTCTCGCTTATAAAAATGATTACTTATTTCATGAATATACCGCCACATTTGATGAGATTCGAACATTTTATTTTAATATCTTAAATTGATTTATTTCATATACATATATAATGTTACAAAAACGGAACCTCAGTGTTCAATATTTTAATTTTTAAATAGCGATATTCATTTATTAATTCCACTCAATTACTTTGAATATGATAAGTTAATTGGTTGATGATAAAATAAATAGCAAAAAGTGAATAGCGTTTTAAAGAGCTTTAATCAATTAAATCTGCAACCACAAAGTTTTAATTTATCGTTAATCTAAAAAGTAATTTGTACATAATTGCAGCTTTATAGCCATGAAGTTATTATTAGGTTATTTCCCTGTTTACACCTTTTTAGTAATTTTGCTATGCAGTTGGCATAAAAATAGAAAGAAAAACAACTTGTCCTATCAATTGGGACAAATCAATTTAGAAATTTAAATGTTTCTATTTATATGTATTTTTTATTTCTATTTTAGCGATTTCAGTATACCTATAATTAAAAATCTATTTTAGATATAATATTATTTTGTTATGTTTTTAATCTTTTTGACCTACTGAGGTGATTTCACAATTTTTTAAATTCTTATCATGTTTTTATAAAGAATACTTAAATTACTCAGTAGATATCAGAGCCATATCGCGTAAGCGTCCAACCAAAAATACTTTTGTTCTTCACCAGCTCAGCCGAACCGAATTTTCTTTTTAATTTTAATATTTTTAGAATACAGTGCAACCTTGATATAACAAAACTGAGGGGAATTTGAAAATATTCGTTATACCAAGTAATTCGTTACAGTGAGGGTTTTTATATAGAGGTTAGGTTGGTCTAAGATTCTTTTTATGAAGGTAAGAAAACCTCAAGGAACTATCCTACTTACCCTGAGTGAACGATTTCTACTATTAAAGTACATATATAAAACACATTATAATGAAAACATTGTATTTTTATTTAAAACAAAATAACGTTAAACAACAAATGATTGTCGTATAATGAATTTAGCGTGACTGAAACTGTCGAGACATGAATTTTTGTGAAATTTTGTTTGATGTATTAGTACGATACGTTATATAAAATTTATAGGTTTACAAAAATTGTTAAACAGAGGTAAATTCTACCATCTATGTATATTCTGCTGGTGATTGAAAATCGTTATAAAGAGGTTTTAGACAAAATTTATTCGTAATTTAAAGGTATATTTTGCATTGACTCTTACGGTCAGTTCTAGGGGATTTTGAAAAATTTGTTTAATCGAGGGAATCGTTATATTGAGGTTCGTTAAATTAGGTTACACTGTATTAGTTGGAAGTATCCTTGATAATAAAATCTTAAAAAACATAGATAGTCTTTAAGAAGAAAAAGAGAAAAGGGAGATATTTCTCAAATTGCAATATTTGCTAATTTAAATTTTTTAGGGGCAATTTAGATAAGAGCCTCTAAAGATCTCTCATAATCCTGGTAACCCACATTCGTAGTCCTCTCAAAGAACTGATTACAAACATGTTCCAAGTGACACATTCACAGCCCCATTTCAGTCTTGAATCTTTGATTTTGCAATCAATTATGCAAACAGATGCCTTCTCGGCTAGACGTGATTGGAATTTTAACAATTCATGGAAAAACAGGTACCCAGTTATTGAGGGAAGCGTACCTCTTTGGAGTGACATCAGTGGCCCCAAGGAGTTAATGGTTATTTTGATCGACCTTTTTGCATACATAATCGAATACACTGACTGCCGGACAGGTTCAGTTAGTAGCTACATAATTTCATTTCCGACAACAATAAACCAGCACTTTCCAACAAAACTTGACCTTCATTCCGAAACGTGTTTTATGCTGAGATTGTTTACCTCTACTCAAGGGACGGGTGCCTTTTCAAGGTCGATTGTTAGGGCACGTGCAGTCGGTCTTGGACTGTGAATAATACTCTCATAAATCTATTAAAATTAATAAATCCTCGACACACCGTGCTTAAAACTTTTTACAATATTTCATGTGGAATCCGATAAATTCCAGGTATTTTTTACTTGATTAATTAATTGTATAAAGTTTTTGTAAATTACTTAATCTTTGCCGTATCGTTAAGTATTTATATAAACAAAAACTTTTCAAGGTAACTTGGATCTGATCTTGAACTTCAATGTTTTATGGTTTGTTAATTTATCAATATTTCAGAACTCTTCTAGAAATAACATTTTTAACTATAAAACTTGTTGAAGTTGATTTGAGGTCTAAATTTTTACTTATCCGGTTAGAATTTTAACAATTATGTCATTGATTCGATATATTCAAGCTTTTCTCTTCATTTAAATTATTTTATTGTCATTGTTTCGTTGATGCTGCTTTATAAAAAACTACCTCTAATTCATTTAAAACATATTTAAAAAAATTTACGACACACTTCGCACTGCTGGTCGTGCATTTTATTTTATGCATGGATAATTTTATTTTTTTCCATGAATAATGGAAGGAGAATGTACATCTTCCTAAAGAGGTTGTGTTGTAGCTAATTAAAAAAGCGATAAGAATTCAAATGAACTTAATTGTACTTTCGAATATAAGAGAAGCTAGTTCATGATATATATTGTTAACTTTCTTATTTTCACCTCTATTGTCGGCAATCGATTTGGTTTGAAGTACCAGATATCTTAATTCGTTTTAATCTTTCTGTCCCTGATATGTTATTTTATTAGTTTAATTAATAATTTTATTAATTTTTATTCCAGATGACAGAATTAATGCAACAAATTCGGGATCCCGTCCACAGTTTAGGCGGATCTGTTGGAAGTATACCACAAACTTTAGTAGCGTCATCAAATTCAGGAAATGATCTAACAATACAAAAAAATTTTCGAGGAAATGGAATCCATTCAACGCCAGCATCAAATTTAAAATTAGCAGAAGCTGTAAGAAATGCCCAACCAGATCCAAGTCCAAATTTGGTTTCATCAAAAATGTCAGCATCAAAAAGTTATACTCACGGATTGAGCAATTCAGCTGGAACGGTATATATTTTAAATATAATATTAAATACTCTAAATATTTTTTAATTGAATAAATCTGTTAGGTTCACATTCCTTCAAGCAACTCAGCAACTTCCAATCTATCTTTAGCTGGTGATATATCTCCAAATCACACCCATTTCTTTGAAGTCATGTATGTAGGAAAAATTCGTGTTTCTCACAAGCGAGTGCCATACACCTTCATTGATGATGCCCTGCCCAAATTTAAAGCCTACGACTCCCAGCGGGCTAGGCTATTTCAATTGGATGCTATTCGGAAATCCTCGCTAAGCGACAACGGGTCCAGTGAGAATGTGTCGACAACTTCTAAGGATGACCAGGATAACGACACATCCGATGAAAGTATAAAGAGTGAAGCTCATGAGCTCAAAATCGTTGAGGAAAACGACAGTGAAACGCAAAGTGATGAAGGACCAGAGCCACAAAAATCAATTCCAACTGTAGATGAACAGGCAAAACCAAAATCACCAAAGCGTTTGGTGAGGGGCTTAAGTCAGATGACTTTGCCAGTTAAAAAAGAGTAAGTAGATTCACTTAAAAATATAATATTTGGTGGTGGATATGTTGTTTTAATAATATAAAATTCTAATTTAGTCGTACTATACAACTACCTCCTTCGACACCTCCGTCGAAAATAGTTGAGATGTGAGTACGAAGAGAAAAAATAAATAAAAATAAAAGTTTGATGTGAACTAGTACTAGAAAATGTTTTGCTTGCACGTTCTGAGGATATTCTCGTCACATTTCTTACTACTATCACACAGAAACATATTGTTCTATCTACTTCTACACATTTTGCTAGAAACAAACCTATTTTTTTCATACTACTGGAAGTTTAATTAGAAACATTGTTCAATAAAATGTTTTGTATTTTCACCCTGTTTTTCTAAAAAATTTAAAGGTTCTAAGGAATTTTAGATTCTGTAGCTGTATCATAAAGAAAAGTATTATTTTGGTGTTTACATTAATTTTTCAACGGGATTTTGCATATTTCATGCCTTGTTGAACAGTGTTGTAGACGACAAAGCAATTTTTATCTAGACGTAAACTGAAAAATATAGTAATGTTCTTATATTAATCTTTTAATGCTATTTTAAACACAACAGCACGTTAGCCGTTCTCTTTAAACAATTTTGCAGTTTAAGTTCAAATTAATTAATTCTTAATTTTTCAGCGTGCCACGTCAGAGAGACCGTTCAGCCTCCTACGGATGTATCCCAATGTACGATCAAAATCGCACTATGGTCTTCCTCGTTGGTCGGACCGATCTCCGTTTAATTTCGCCTGATCGCAAACAAATCCTTTTGTATAAGGACTTCAAGGATGTGGCGAGTTGTGCCCAAGGTCACAAAAATGCAGATCACTTTGGTATTATCTGTAGGGAAGGAAACACGGAGGGCTACATTGGGTACGTTTTTAAGTGCCAGTCCGATCATGTAGCCGATGATATTGTTGCTGCAATATCCCAGGCCTTCATCACCTGCTCGGAGCAGAAGAACAAGGAGAAGAACCAAATCTTTTCCTGCGAGCATTGTCCAATGCTTTGGTATCACAAACTTTGCTCCGATGTTGAAGGTTTGAGTGATAAAAAGACCCAAGCGATGATCTTTCGTCGTGTGGAATCGTTAACTGATGAGGAACAGGATACAATTCTGGCAAAATATTTTGGGGCTGAAAAGATGAACAGCCACAATTTAGGGGAACAGAATCAATTCCTTATGATGCTACTGAGGGCTCACTGTGAATCTCGGCAGCAAAGACATGTCCATGATACGGCTGAAAATCGCTCAGAATTTTTAAATCAGTACCTGGGTGGAAGTACAATTTTTATGAAAGCGAAAAGATCATTGACGAGTTCTTTTGATCATCTTTTGAAACGGAAAGGGAGTAAGGATGATTTTGCGCACACTATTCCACGTGAATTGGCGAATAAAGATTTGGTTTCGGAGAGCAGTAATAGTGGAGGAGAAGGCGGAGGTGACCATGGAAGGCCTAGGTCTAACACGATTGGGTCTAGTCCGGTTAATAAACCAAATGCTGAACAACTAAAATCTCCTATGATGGATATGTAAGTACACCCATAAAAATAATTTAAGGCTAGAAATTGAGGTCTTAATCATATAAATTAACTATTGTTTCTGCGCACAATCTAATCTAATCTAATCTTTAATATTTTTCAATAACAAATTTTTGCATTTTTTTTACTAGATTTATTAAAGTCGGAAATAGTCCCAAGGAAAGCACCACCCGTCAAGGGTCTTGGCGGCAAGCTATTTTAAATAGTGTCGTTACCCCAAACAAAAACATGGGAAACGCTCCACAAGCTGAATTCATGTCGCCGATGCGCATAACACGTGAGTTTAATTTAATTTAATTTTCTAACATTGTGAAATATCATTAAATCATTTACAGAACCCAAGCGGGGAAAGAGGACAAAAGATGAGCTCCGTGAATTGTGGAAGACGGCTATTAGACAAACAGTCCTCCTTAATCGCATGGAGAAGGAAAACGCACGTTTACAAGCTCGCCAGAGTGAAAATGAAATTAAAAAAATTAAATTGGATTATGATGAAATATCGCAGTGCGATAAACAGGCAGTAGAACGTTGGGAGATAATCATTGAGAAGAATTCGGTAAAGATTGAAAATAAGAAAGACCCTAAAGTACTCCTGCAGGCCATTAGGAATGGAGTGCCACGATCTAAGCGCGGAGATGTTTGGAGCTTCCTTGCTGAGCAACATTCAATGAATACGGCTCCTGTAGACACTAAGAAATTTCCAAATTTCAATACTCCTTATCATGTCCTCCTTAAAAATCTTACCGAGCATCAACATGCCATTTTTATTGATCTTGGAAGAACCTTCCCCAATCACAAGTACTACAAAGCCCCACTGGGCGTAGGGCAATTATCCCTCTTCAATCTGCTTAAAGCGTACTCTATTCTGGATCCAGAGCTAGGATATTGCCAAGGACTTGGATTTATTTGTGGAATTCTTCTGCTACACGTAAGGATTTTTGTAAAAAGTCATAGGATTTATTTTATAATTTTTATATAAATTTTAGTGCGAAGAAGAGGAAGCCTTCCAGCTATTGAAGCATCTTATGTTCCGAAGACAAATGCGCACCAAATATCTTCCTGATATGAAAAAGTTCCAACTTCAGCTCTATCAACTTTCTCGTCTGGTCAAGGATCATATGCCTGATTTATATGAGTGGTTGGACAGGAACGATGTCTCCCCGACATTGTACGCAGCACCATGGATTCTTACAGTGTTTAGTTCACAATTTCCCCTTGGATTTGTGGCTCGAGTGTTTGATTTGCTCTTTTTGGAATCATCCGAGGTTATATTTAAGGTAGCGATAGCTTTGCTTACCGTTCACAAGGATGAGCTGCTAGCTAGGGATAATTTTGAGGAAATTATGGACTACTTAAAGACCGTGGTACCGAAGATTGATACTACAAATATGAATAAAATTATGAAGCAGGTAGTGTTCTGCGTTGTATAGAATTTCAAATTTTTTTACTGATTGTTTTGTATTCCTTCTCATTTACAGGTGTTTACATTAGATATATCTAAACAGCTAATTGAATATCAAGTCGAGTACAATGTCCTACAAGAGGAGATCACCACAGCCAATCATCACTTGGAGCAATTGAATCGTGAAAAGCAACAAAATCATCATCTGGAGACTCAGTTGCAGGTGAGAGTTTATAGAAAAATTTTGTTAAATCAATATTACTGAAAAATTAGTTAGAAGTACTTGAGCTTTCCATGATATAAATTTATATGCATGTACATAGCTGTATAACATAAAATTACAGTACTGTGAATGTTTTTAGAACCCTTTCAATTTTTCGAGAACTTTTAGTTTTCCGAATCGTGCATTTTTTAAGTTGGACAAACAGGAGAAAATCAATGGAAAAAGGATACTTTGAAATTGAAATGTGGCCCTGAATTGATTTCTCTCCTACTCCTCTGTCGAACCTAGAGAAAGTATGCTTCAGAAAATTAAAAGCTCTCGAATTTGAAGTTGAATGAAAATATTTGAGGGATTGTAAATGCAAAATTGCTGATTCCCGTTAAGATCTTAAAAAAATGGCGCTCAACTTTTAATTCGACAGTAAATATAAGAAACATTCAGATAATAATAAAGTCACATTATTATTATTATTATTAAAAATCAAATTAAAAAACTGAATTTATTTTACAGTTTGCCCAATCGAGCATTGCTCAGCTTGAAAAGACTCGAGCTGTACAACAGTCCCAAATTACATCTCTACAGTCACAAGTTCAAACTTTGGAGTTAACAATCCAAACGCTTGGACGTTATGTTGCACAGGTCATAGAGCGTCATCAGGATATAGATTTACCTAGTGATATTCGGCGGATAATCCAACAATTAGACGATATTGAAAAGCAGCGAAAGAAACCGATTTTCGTTGAAAGAAAAATTGGTAAATCCCTTTCGGCAAGCAGTCAACTTGGGTTCCCCCTCAAAGTGCTCGAGGAGCTGAACGAGCGGGAATCAGATGGTTCTCCAGTTAAAAAGAAGACTCCATTCTTTGAGCACACCTACGAGCAGTTGCGTCAACAGAGAGCTGGCAATCAGCGCCCCAGTCGTCTTCTGGATAATTTGAGCGACCAAACAGGAGCAAAATTAAGTGATGGGAAGCATGTAGAAAATGGAGCTGTTCACATAATAAAAACTCCAGTGGAATCGGACAGTGGGTTAGGCACTCCTTTGAGCCCCCTTGATACTTCTTCGGGTAGCAAAACATCTTCCGAAATTGCACAGCCTCCTCAGAATGAATCCACCCCAAAAGCCGAAGAGATGCACCCTTTGAGCATGTGTGGGGATGTAAATTTCAGATTTAATGGAACCACACAATTAAAATCCATCCGGCCAGTCCATCCTCGACCTGTCCACACGACTGTAACACGCACTCCAAACACAGAAAGTGACTCCCAGGGGAAGACGGGACGAAGTTAACGTTTCTGATTTTTTACAAAATTTATAGAAGGAGTTTTCTGAATATCTAATAAACTCAAATTCACGGACACTATTTCCTTCCATTAGTGCATCATGTCACCGTAGATAGATAGATCACGCGGATATTTTGCTAGAGCTACTGATAGAGGCGACAGTTCTTACCTTATAACTAATTTTATCTGCTTTTTCTCTCTCTCTCGTTTTAAGGAATTATACCATTAATATAAAGTACTTTTCTGTAAAGTGCATCTAGGCAGGATTAATTAATTAATTATTTAACTTCTAGCGAAGTTTAGAGTTATGTAAAAGGCTTAAGTTAAAGCAGTTTACCAAAAAAAAAAAAAAAAAAAAAAATTATGGACACTTACGCAAGTTTCAAGGGTTTTTTTTTTCTCATTGTATATCTAACTCGCTTAATTTATTGTTAATTTTATTAATTTGTAAATTTTCTTTCTCGAATTGTTCAGACGGGTGCTGTTACTTAATTATTTTGTGCAGTGTAGGTGCAGCTAAACGAACAGTATTTATGTGGAGGATTGAGCGTAAACTTACTGACAAATCTTATTTTTTTTCTAAATAAGCTCTACCTGCTGCTGTTATATATTGTAAGGAGATAACTGCGATATTGCAGAGAAGCAAACATGCTAGTGTTAATTATACAATTTAAAAGCAATAAAGTTATTTCATTGAAATTGTGTTGTTTTACTGTTCTACATCTTTTAACGAAAATCATTTTGTTTCTAATTTATGGTATCGAATATTCTCATATTTTTTTGAAAATGTATCCATTTTGGAATAAAAACAATTTTAAATTACTTTGAATGAGTAATTCGTTAAAAAGCACATTTTAAAGGGGTGTATGACTTTATTCGTTTTTTTAAATTTAGCGCCCTCTACAGTGGAAAATCAATTGGAAGTATTTTACAAGCTTTATATTAACTTCACCGTGTGTCCTGGAATTTTGCAATCAATATTTCACCCACTTCCAATGAAGCTATTGGGCTGAAATTTTGCATACACCTTTAGTTCTGGTGACAATGCAATATGCAATACTCAAAATTGCAATATCTGCAATTAAAAATGGCCGCCGCCACAAAATGGTGTCCTGGAATCTTGCAATCAATATTTCACCCACTTCCAATGAAGCTATAGGGCTAAAATTTTGCATACACCTTTAGTTCTGGTGACAATGCAATATGCAATACTCAAAATTGCAATATCTGCAATTAAAAATGGCCGCCGCCACAAAATGGTGTCCTGGAATCTTGCAATCAATATTTCACCCACTTCCAATGAAGCTATTGGGCTGAAATTTTGCATACACCTTTAGTTCTGGTGACAATGCAATATGCAATACTCAAAATTGCAATATCTGCAATTAAAAATGGCCGCCGCCACAAAATGGTGTCCTGGAATCTTGCAATCAATATTTCACCCACTTCCAATGAAGCTATAGGGCTGAAATTTTGCATACACCTTTAGTTCTGGTGACAATGCAATATGCAATACTCAAAATTGCAATATCTTTAAAATGGCCGCCGCCACAAGATGGTGGACCATGTATTTTTGGTCGAACCCCTTAATATGGGTATCAAATGAAAGAGCTTGAAGAGTAGGAAACGATAGTAACGCAAATTCTAAATCCAATATGGCGGACGTCACAAAATGGCGATTTATAATTTTCATAGTAACCCCTATGATATGGGTATCAAATGAAAGGGCTTGATAAGCGAAATACAATAAGTAATGTGACGTTATTCTAAATCCAATATGGCGGGCGTCTAATATAATAACGCATAAGTTCAAAAGAAGAGTTTCAAGATGCTAATGCACGATTCAGCTTCAAACGGTACCACGCACTAGTTACTCAGCGTCTTGCTAACGCCTTTTTGACATTTCAATTTGACGTTCTTTTACTAATAAAGACATCGTTTTTTAGTCTCAAAAAAAAATTAAATAAAAAAACATTTTTTAAAGACAAGCTTTTATTTAACAATGAAATATAAAAAATATACTAAAAAGGAAAAAATAAGTTTTTGCTAAAATTTATCAATTTTGGGCCTAATATATATTTCAACCAAATATACCTTTAACGTATTTCTTCACGGTATTTCTGTATTTGTATGACTATAAATAAAAGCTTGGGCGCTCTCATTACAAGCGAAATTATGCTGAAATTACACAATATTTCGCTTCGTTTCACTACTGCTATTGTTTATAATTTTAATATCTAATGAGCGCCCAAGCTTTTATTTATAGTCATACAAATACAGAAATACCGTGAAGAAATACGTTAAAGGTATATTTGGTTGAAATATATATTAGGCCCAAAATTGATAAATTTTAGCAAAAACTTATTTTTTCCTTTTTAGTATATTTTTTATATTTCATTGTTAAATAAAAGGGTATAATTTTACTTTGGCGACAATGGCCCCAGGGCCATGAAATTTTGCAGGCTCCTTCCGTTTTGGCTAAAACGAAAGGATCTGAAGAAATTTTGCGGTGCTGGGCTATAATTTCCGAGATATTTAATTTTTAATTTTGACAATCTGTCAAAATTAAAAATTAATATTTCCCACCTTAAAACTCCTTTCCACCGCGAAAATTTCACTGCACTCTGGGATCATGTCCCCACTGCACTATTCACTTCATTTCCTACACTTAGTAACACTTTAAAATGGAAAAATCTGCAAAAAATCCAATGTTTATTATTAAACGTCAAAACACTTACCTGAAATACCTACTGGAGTGATTTTCCTTCTACAAAATGCCTACTGGAGTAATTTTCCATTTACAAAATGCCTACTGGAGTGATTTTCCTTTTACGAAATGCCTACTGGAGTGATTTTCCTTTTGCGAAATGCCTACTGGAGTGATTTTCCTTCTACAAAATGCCTACTGGAGAGATTTTCCTTTTAAAAAATGCCTACTGGAGTGATTTTCCTTTTACAAAATGACATCAACAAATGACATCAAAAAGGAGTGTGATGGCCGCTTCATTGGATTTGTTGCAGATTTTTCCATTTTAAAGTGTTACTAATGCCCGTTCTCCAATTGCGAACCGACCAACTACGACCCACCGAACGAAAAAGCTCAACCCCGTGTAAAGTATAAGCCCTTGCCTGTAGTTGTGCCCTGCCAGCTGCGAAAACACAATCGGGCAAATGTTAAATGTGGAAGTTTTTACCACTTTTTAAGCGGACAAACTTATCAATTTAACTTTTAATATTCTCCGGAAACTACCGCGCACATTTTTATAAGTGCTCCGTGTTATAATTAGTGCACTGATGTTTTGATAACCGGCGGAAAAGCTGCGGCGACGTCACTATTCTGGTACAATATCGTTGCGGAATGGGGGACTATTACTTTTGGTTAAACGCACACATGTAAAAAGTTAGCTCGGTTGACCAAAACACAAGCGAGAGAGAAGATGACTCTAATAAGAAAATGGAAAGCGATGGCGCGATGTTATTTGGTTCGTAGTTGGTCGGTTCGCAATTGGAGAACGGGCATAAGTGTAGGAAATGAAGTGAAATGTGCAGTGGGGACATGATCCCAGAGTGCAGTGAAATTTTCGCGGTGGAAAGGAGTTTTAAGGTGGGAAATATTAATTTTTAATTTTGACAGATTGTCAAAATTAAAAATTAAATATCTCGGAAATTATAGCCCAGCACCGCAAAATTTCTTCAGATCCTTTCGTTTTAGCCAAAACGGAAGGAGCCTGCAAAATTTCATGGCCCTGGTGCCATTGTCGCCAAAGTAAAATTGTTCCAATAAAAGCTTGTCTTTAAAAAATATTTTTTTATTTAATTTTTTTGCATCGTAACGCCACTAGAGGCCTCTACAATAAACTTTTTGCAAACAGTTGAGAGAAACGTCAGTCGCCATTTCAAACGTGCGTTGGATTTCACTATTTTGTGCGGATGTTTTCGCTTTTCCCTATTAAGTAAGTTGAATTTACGCCCGTATTCTGGCGTTGTGACCGGTCATAAGTCACAAACTCTTGAGACATGATGATGATATGATGAGAAAATGTGTACTGTTGTTTGTGACTGATTAACTGTTCGGTATTCTGAAGTGCTCATCCCAAGAAAAGTCTCAACAATTTCACCACCGTGTCACAAACTTGAATTCACCGGACTCCTGTTGCTCGCTTGTGACTTATGACTGGTCACCGACAATTGCCAGAATACTGGTATAATTAAATTTACAAAACAATGGAAGAGACTATTAAGAGCACTTCGCCATTAATTGATAGCATCACTGCTCAGTCTGAAAAATCACTTGAGAAGGCACCGGAAAAATGCGATGTACATAAAAACGAATTTGTAGCCAAAACCACAGAAAATAAGGATTCCACTGAAGTGACTAATGCTTGTGAAGTTGAAACAAATGAGGAAACAAGCAAAATATGCAATATATCCGAAATTCGTTATGGTTCTGACGATGAATCTTCTAAAGGTAATGAACCGCCTTTCAAGAAACAAAAGTTGGGCAATAAGGTTCATAAATCACCTAAAAAACGCCTCGAGCTCTCGCCACATAAAAGTAGCAAACAATTTATTTACGGTAATTACAGCAGATACTATGGATATCGAAACTTAAAGGATTTCCAGGACGTTCGACTCACCGCTTTAGAGAAGCATCCCGACCTTTTTATGGGCAAGAAGATCCTGGACATTGGTTGTAACAGCGGGATGATTACAATGGAAATTGCTAAGAAATTCGATATCCAGCACATTACAGGAATTGACATCGACGAGAATTTGGTGAACAGGGCGATTAAGTTTGTGCAGAAGATACGAAGAGGTTTTAAGGGAGAAAGTAGGGCGGGATTTCCTTTTAACATTAGTTTTGTTCATGGAAACTATGTTCTGATTGATGATGTACTCCTTGAGATTGAAAGGGCTCAGTTTGATTTGATTCTGTGCCTCTCGGTGACGAAGTGGGTCCACTTAAATTTTGGGGACGTCGGGATGAAACAGGCTTTCAAGCGCATGTTTCTCCAGTTGAAGCCCGGTGGAAGACTTATCCTCGAGGCACAGCCTTGGTTGAACTACAAAAGGAGGAAAAAATTGACGGTAAGACGACATTCAACAGGTTTCAAATGAATTTACAAATTTTTAATTTTCTTCCATAGCCCCAAATATTACAGAACTACAACTCAATCAAGTTTTTGCCATCAGACTTCACAAGTTACCTTTTAGAACCGGAAGTTGGATTCAGTGAGGTTTATGAAATTAAAGTGCCCCCACACTGCGTTAAGGGTTTTCGCAGACCCATACATGTTTTTATAAAGGAATGAGTCGCTGAGGAAAGTGAAGACAAGTGATTAAGAGCTGTATACACTATTTTATTTCGAAGCATTAAAAATTGTAAGTCTATTTTACTTCTGCTAACAATTCTTCCCCCTTAAGCCCTTTCAGAATGTTGCAAGCCGTGATCCTAGACATCTCAATTCGTGTGTTTATTTCGGCACTGCCGATGTGAGGTACAATCACGCAATTTGGGAGGGTCAAAAGCGGATCATCCAGCGGAAGTGGTTCAGGCGTTGCAACGTCCAATCCAGCAGCGTAAATTGTCTTGTTCTTCAATGCTTCATACAACGCTTTTTGATCCACAATGCCTCCACGAGCTGTGTTGATGAAAATTGCATTTTTCTTCATCATCCCGAAAACGTCTCGATTGAATTTAAGCTCAGTATCTTTAGTGAGAGCTGTGCAAATGATAATCACGTCGGACTTTTTCACCAAATCTTCGAACTTAGCGTACTTAGCTCCGATTGCGGCAGCTTCTTTTTTCTCGGTTCTGCTGTTGTACAGGATAGTCGCTGGTTTGAATGGGACAACTCGTTTGGCTACTTCTTCTCCAATTCTTCCAAAACCGTATATTCCCACTGTTGAGCCTTTGAGGCCGTAGCCGCATAGCCAACCGGATCCTGGGGACCAGTTCTTCCAGCCGCCGTTGTACACTTCCTTGTTGGCTTCGAATAACCGCCTGGGGGTTTCAATATTTAACGTGAGCTTATTTCTCGACTAGCGAAGTCCCAGGAAAAATTACCTGTTAGTGGCGAGAAGAAGGGCCATGGTGAGCTCCGCTGTTGCATCGGTGAGGACATCGGGGGTGTTCCCGATCCGGATGCCCCTTTTTTTGCACTCGGCGAGGTCGATGTGGTCAAACCCTACCGAGATCGTGGAAACGACTTTTAATTGGGGTCCCGCCAGGTCGAGGAGCTCACTGTCTATTTTATCAGTGAGAGCACAAAACAGGGCGTCTTTCCCTGGCACATTTTTCAGGAGCTCATCCCTCGGAACGGGGTACGGCTCTGTCCAAGTTGTGACATCGCACCTACGAAACGCGATTCATGAGAAATTTTCTTCACGTGGTTTTAGATTTGTCATTTTTTTTAAACTTACTCATCCTTTAGCATGTTTATCCCGATTTCATCCACATCTGGACGAGTTATGTACACCTTCGGCCGATTCCCTTTCGTGGACATCGCGAATTTTTGCCCTGTTAGGTAAGCTCCCGCTGGACGAACCGCCTGCTTCCAGCTGCAAGTCATTCTCTGGAGGCAGAACATTCCGCTGACACTTGTCGATCTGTTTCAAATCCTCGCAGCGTGATTCTGCTCTTTTTAAAGGGAAATGAATCGCGAAATCTGCTCAGGCGGAACTGCTGCAACTGATAACAGAGCAGATCCTCAAAAGATTTCATTTTAATCAAGTGCAATCGCAATTTTTTAAAAAAAAAAATTTCTCCCAAATCTGACAGTTATGACATTTTCCGGTGCCAGCTGCTAAAACTGCTGGAAAAAAACAGTTGCATGTCAACAAAAGACCGGGAAACAGTCATAAATTATTTCAAGCCGTGGTAGGCGCGGACTGACTAAAGTGGTTTTCTCGTCTTAAAATTATTTGTGTTATTATGGGGAATCTTTGGGGCAAATCGAGTGGAGACGATGGCGAAAATACCGGAGCGCCACAGTACGATTTTTCCAAATTCAAGCTGGAAAAAATACTGAGCAATAACACAACGCGGAAGGTGATTTATGTGCTCGGCACTTTTCCAGACATCTCCGAGGCGGACCGGGCCATTGTTTTGCTCGAGAAGACCGCCTTCCGCGAAACGGACGTCGCCGACAACGACGAGGCCAAGAGCTACTTCTCGAAGAAGACCCTGCTCAAAACCGAGTTCATCAACAACATTTACGGGAGCTTCGAGTGCTTCCCGCAGTCGGATATCAACGGTAAGTGGGGCCCCTTTGCCTTTTCTTTCCTACTTTGAAAACGCGCATTGATTTCTTTGTTGTAAGTTACTACGCATATTCCAAAGAAATTAGTCAACAAGTAAAAGCAAATTTTATTGAAAACAAAGCATTTTTGTATCTACCTACAGGTTGTATTTACGCTACAGTGATTTTCGGTAATTAGAAACAAACAAAAAATTAGGCACACCAATGCACATTTTGTTAAAAACTAATTAATTCTTTTCTGGTGTTTTTCGGGATTTATTAGAAAATAAAAATTTCAGAGAAAGATGAATCGACTTACTACTTAAATATTTTCGACATTCATTAATTCTAAGAGTTTCCTCATATATGACAATGTTTCCATTGTCTCAATGTTGTAGATAATAAAATATTAAATGCGGGATACCCCAACTTATTCAACTTATTACGATAGTAAAATTAATTAAAATAAAGTGTTTGAAAGTTTATAATTGACAACCAAATTACAGCACTGTGAATATTTTTAGGACCAATCCAATTCTCCGGGAAACTTAAGTTTTTCGAATCATGCCTTTTTTATGTTGGGCAGAGGGAGGAAAATCAATGGAAAAGGAAACTTTGAGATTTAAATTTAGCCCTGAATTGATTTCCCTCCTCTGTCGAACCTAAAGAAAGTATGCTTTAGGAAATTAAAAATTACCGAAACATGGAAGTTGTCCTAAAAATGTTCACAGTACCTGTATGTTGAATTGTGAGTTTATTTAAGTACGTTCTTTTCTTACCTCATATTTTGTAGGCGTGAAGACCACAGTCATCTACCCGGCAACTGAAAAGCACATAGAGAAATACTCCACCCATGAGAAGTACATTTTCCTGGAGACTCCAGATTTGTACGAGAATGTAACGAAGCGACACATTGAGAAGACCCAATTCAGTTTAGGGGTAATGTGCCCTTTTTTTTTTTGGCCAATTACGAAATTTTCAATGAATTTAAATTCCTTTGCAGTGGGTGTACAATATCCTTGAGCACAAATCGGAGGAGGAGAGAATCATATTTGAGGACAGTGATCCCGAAAAAGGTTTCATTCTCCTACCCGACCTTAAATGGGATGGCCGTACTTTGGAAACGATGTACGTCCTCGCCCTTTCTCATAAAAGGGATATAAAATCTCTTCGCGAATTGGATGGTACCCATCTTCCACTACTTAAAAACATTCGCGATGCAGGCTGTGATGCTATAAAACGTACTTATGGGCTTTCTCGCTCTCAGCTTCGAATATATTTCCACTATCAGCCATCATTTTATCACCTCCACGTCCATTTCAATCCATGCAAAACTGAGGCTCCAGGAATATTTTGCGAGAAGAGCCACTTGCTGGATACTGTGATTAATAACCTTGAAATGGCCCCGGACTACTACAAGAGGGCGACCCTTCCGTTTGTGGCGTATGAAGGAGATAAGTTAACCGAAATGTTTCAGAAGGAATTTCATGAGGGTAAGTGAGCATAAGAAATAAAGTTTTTTTCAAAGCGCTAGTTTTTTGGAGGTTAACCAGAGCCCGTTCCTTCCTTAATACATTCAATTTATTCATCTTGTACAAATCTATCCAATCTTAAGCTGAAAATTAAGCAAAATCATCAACGGAATTTTATGTTAATCTCCTAAAATTTGGGGCATTATGAATTCATGTTAATGGAGGTAATCGCATGCTGCGTCTCCGCGGTGGTGGTGGTGTACATCACTTTGATGTCCTCATCATCGACAAAATTTTCTATTTTCGGCTGGGCTGTTAGTACATTCATGACCTCCTGGTACACCCTCTCGTCCGATTGATACATGATAGCACTTTCTGCAGGCTCTTCAGCGATGGCAGCCGCCTGGCTGGTCTTGACCAGCACCGTCTTATTCTGATTCTTCATGTGCGTGTTCATGTGCGCCTTAAGGTGATGGGATTTAGCAAAGCGCTTGCCACACTCAGTGCACCTGAATGAAGGTGGTATTGTTTTTAAATTTATTTTTTCTTAAAAAATAATACTCTTACCCAAATCGCTTTTCGCCAGTGTGCGTTAGAATGTGGCTGGACAGGACATGAGAGTAGGCGAAGGACTTTCCACAAGTCTCGCAAGTGTATGGACGTTCTCCGGTATGGGTTCTGAATCACGAAAAATCAATTAGTTAAATATTTGATATTTAGACAACACGGATAGCTCTTACCTTTCGTGCTTAATTCGACTGCCAAAATCTGAAAATCGTCTGCCACAAAATCGGCAGGCGTACGGCTTCTGGCCAGTGTGTGTTCTCATGTGGCGACGCAACTCAAAGTTGATTACGAATGAACGACCACAAATCCTTAAAAATTTGTTTACTTAGAGCTGACTTTATTTGAAACTTATAGAATAAAAACCAGCGACAAAATTTTATTTTAATAAAATTATCTCTGTGGAAAGTTTTAAATAATAAATTTTGTGATAGTTAAACTTTGTCACGGATTAAACTCTCATGAAAGACTTACTCGCACGAGAAGGGCTTCTCGTTTCTGTGACGACGCATGTGGCTCTCCAGGGCGTGTTTATATTTGTAAGTATTTCCGCATATTTCGCAGATTTTAAGTGGTTTCGGCTCTTCAACATTCCTCCTCACCCTGATCACTGTAGTTCCGTCCGCTTTTGTAGTGATTTCGGATGGCTCCACATATCTTAACTTCTCCTTGGGTGCCGAATTTTTGGAGCGTGCCTTGTTTGTCTTTACCGGCTTTATTGTGCAAACTTTGCCCACTTCGGATATTTGAAAGTCATCAACGATTTGTTGCTATATTGAAATTGATTTAAATGTTCTTTTTTATATCCTAATTTAAACTGAATAATTACCCCATTGTTGTCTTTCACAAAGGTATCAGTGTTTTCTTCCTCTTCCTGTAGGATTTCTTTTTCAGGGGGCTAAGGAAAAGTTGGAATGAACTAAAACTCAGAAAAAAAAAAACCTTATCGGCTTACTTCAATTATTGTTTCTATTATAGAAGATTCCTCATCCTTAACATCCTCGACTGTGTCTTCCTGAAGGAATCCATCCTCTTCTATAGAACTCATAGTATCTTCGTCCATAGCAAGTGCGTTCTGCGCTTCATTCTGTTG
The DNA here is from genome assembly GCA_933228815.1 of Machimus atricapillus. Classification (NCBI taxonomy): domain Eukaryota; kingdom Metazoa; phylum Arthropoda; class Insecta; order Diptera; family Asilidae; genus Machimus; species Machimus atricapillus. The sequence continues at coordinate 16,217,331 of OW121785.1, forward strand.
CATATCCTTGTTTGTTTCGCCCTCCTCAGGCGTTTCATATTTAATTTTCACTGGCCTGATGCGCTTCACGTTGAGCCCTTGTGGGGGCTTGTACTTGTAGATTTCGCCAGTTTCTGAGGACATAATTAAATCAGTTACCAAATGTCCTTCAATCAAGGACTGCAGAATTGCGTCTGAGCTTTCGCAGTTTGTGCGAAATTTGTATGCAATATTTAAGTCTTCCAAGCACTTGTGGCAAATTTGTTCTGGCAAATTCATGCCACGCTTGATCTGAAAGTATTCGAATTTAAATTTAATGTAGTTACATTAGTATATACATATATTAAAATTGTAGAATTCTAATTTCGGGGTAGTGTCTGGGGGTTAAAAATTCAATTTAACACCTTGATTATTGAAATCCGTTCGAATCGGATCGAAAAGAGCTTATAAAAGCCCTTTTTGACAAAAATTCCTTAATAAAGTTGCTAATTCTAAAAAATGCATTTTAATTACCTTTGACTTCTATTAATTTTTTTGCCGAAACAGGTTAAAATAAACCGACAGAAAAATCCAATCGAATTATTTTGACTTTATGTGCGGAAAAATTTATTGAAATCAAAGGTAACTAGAATGAATTTTTGAGAATTCTAGCAACTTTATTAAGGAATTTTTGTCAAAAAGGGCTTTTAAAAGCTCTTTTCGATCCGATTCGAACGGATTTAATAATCAAGGTGTTTTAAAATTTTTGGTACTCAGCTGATTGTGAGTAAATAAAGTTACTCTTTTTCAGATGGTTTTTGGCGTTGTTTTCGAAAATTCCTACTTAATATTTGAGTATGAACTGTTGTTTGTTTTGCCTTTCAAATTTTATGGAATTTTTCGCTGAATAGTCTTAAGACTTACGATTTGCCCTGAAGGCACTTTTATTTGTCGTAATCAGTATTTCAATGAAGCTGTGATGAATAAACAAAAGTAGTAAAGAGCATCTCGGGACATGATTGTGTAGATTTCTTTGACTACTACAATCGTTTTTGCCGAACAGTTGTTTGAGTCCAAATAAGCATATCTCGTAAACTGTTCGACTATAGTAAGTCGTTATTTTTTAGAGTAATTTCTGATTATGTTTGTGCTAGTATTCTAGATTTTTTTTCAGATTTTTCCGAAAATGCGTGCAGAGTGATAACTAATCGAAAATAGCCACTTTGGAGCCAAAATCTTGTTTTTCCAAAAATTTTAATACATATTTTTGTGCTACAGTCTAAGTAGTCTTTGAATAAAATTACTGTGAAATACGAAAGGACGGACAAGACGGAACTATTATGCCCGGGATACAGTAGGTTAGTTTTTCAAAGATAGGATAGCAAGCTAGACCCTCGGTATACTATCCTGATTTCGATTTGGCATATGCTAGTGCTGTTTACACAATGCCAGATAATTTTAAGCCAGTACCATGAGGGGTGCTATTAGCTCAAAAAATAGAACCTCATCTTATTAAACTATCCTAGCTTGAGACGCTAGATTATTAGCTTAGAAATCAAGCTAGTTCTGTTTACACGAAGCCAGAGCTGCTACGTTCCTAGCTTACTATCACTATCTTGCTATCCTGGCTTGAAAAACTTGCCTCGTGTACCCCGGGCATTTAGGGTTCCTTGTTTTGCTACGGAATCCTAAAATGGGACAAATTGCAGCTGTTGGTCAAGTGCAAAAACGTAATTTTCGAGTTTTATAGAAAAGAAAAAATCGCCCCTTTCTCCCTATTCTCTTTATAAAGCATGACACTTTTCGCTTTCCCAGAAACATTGGGTTAAAGATCAGCCCCAAAAGCAGCGCATACCCCCCCAGGAGGTGGCCGTAAACACGCAACTTTGACAGATGTCGCAGCATGCCATCAAGCAGTGTGTCCATTTCCCAATTAACCCCGCTGGTGGCTACTTTTCCAGTGGGGTCCAACAGCCCAAGAAGGATCCACTCACCGTTATATTGGAACATTTAAGTATTTTGTCACAAATGGATACGTCCTTCTCATCCTTTTCGTAGATGGATCGCATCTGGCCCTCCTGGAGGCAGACTCTGCAAATAACGTTCCACTCCATGTTAAACTCCATTTTGCGGCCCTTATCACCGCACAAAGCCACGAATTCCTGTTACACAATGAAAATGGTGCCCCGGCACTCAGCTTTAAACGATTAAGAGCACAAATCGCGGCGCTATTTTCAAAAAAACTTCAATTCTTCGACGGGCAGGCAGTGTTGCTACTGGTATTCAATTCTTGGAGCGATTGCAAGTTGCCGTATTATTTTCCCCTTTGGTGTGGCTTGCTGTGAAAACGACTGATTCGCAATATGGCGCCGACGGGCTTTTGACGTCTCCGGCTAGTCCATTCGAAAGTTTTCAAGTTTAGCTACGGCACACTCTCCAGTTTAACTGTGTTTGCTACTTAAGCGCCACCTTTTGCACAAATTCATTTTGTAACGGCTATGATCTCTATGTTGAATCCGTCGGAAATTGCGTCGATTTGTGGCTATTTAAAAGCAGAACTTTCCTTTTAAAGAGATCTGGTCGTTAACTGATCTAAATTGATCTAGATCGAAAAAAATTATGGGATCTCCGCGTTCGATGAGAATTGTCACTATTCGTTTTTGATCCAAACTGATCTGCTTCGTGTTCGTTGAGCCCTGATCTAGATTGATCACAGGGTCAACACCAAAATGTGTTGCCGAACAAATAACACATCATTTCTATAGCATTTTCTCCAAAGACTACGAATTTGAAAATAAAAACACTCAATTAGATTCAGTTTTCAAAAAAAATAGAGTTAAAAAGTACAAAAGGCCTTATTATCATTTATGAAAAGTCAATTAAAATATAACCAATTGTTCTAGGAGATATAACTTAAATAAAAATCAAAAAAGCTTAAAATTTGTCGAACTACTCCTTGATAATTATATTTTCCCATAAACCAATTTAATTCATACAGTCAAAGGTGAATAAAAATCCTAACAAGCACTTTGTCCACGAAAAACTTATTCGCCAAAGATTTATAGACATTATTGGGTATTTAATATTTTTAGATTAAGGCTCAGGATTTCAATTGAGTCATGTTAAAAGCTTCTATAATGAATCGTTATTTTTTACTTAATTTATAAATATGGATAAAATAGCATAATTTGTATTTTTTGGTTCTATTTTTTTTAAAAACGGGAGCCAATTCAGTAATCTTTTATATATGTACATAATGTATATAAAATCGAATGTTTGTTTGTCGTTCAATCACGCTTAAACGCTGGATCCGATCATTTTCATTTTTTGGGTGAAGGTACTACATATTCCGGCCCAACATATAGGCTACTTTTTTTATTCACGATTTTCAAAATGGCGGACACAAGATGGTGGCTAAAAATTGAAAATATCAAGGGATTGGCTTGCAAATTGGTATTTGGGGGTTTTTCGATGTCCTTAGTGTGAATCTTTATTAAAAATTTGTAAATTAAAGATGGAGGATCCAATATGGCCACCAAAATTTGTGTACACCGGTTGAAATCGGGTAACCCATCATGTCTAAACTCTGGTTCCGATCATTTTCATTTTTTGGGTGAAGGTATGTACTACATATTTCGGCCCACCATATAAGCTACTTTTTATTCGCGGGTTTCAAAATGGCGGACCCAAGATGGCGGCCAAAAGTTGAAATTATTAAGGGATTGCCATGAAAATTGTTATTTGGGGGTTTTTGGATGTCCTTATTGCGAATCTAGGTTCGCAATCTAGAAATTCAAGATGGCGGATCCAATATGGCGACAGAAATTTTGTACACTGGGTGAAACCGGGTAACCCAGCTAGTTTCATGAATATATTCATAAACTGTATACTTGAAATTATAGAAAACCGCAGAGATATCCAGGGCAGCAGAAAAAAATTCTTATTTTGTTGAGCTGTGATAGGTCTATTCGTTAATTGATGCAGATCAGAGGAGATCAAGAAATTCGCGTTCGATGAGAAGTGTCATCATTCTCTTCTGATCTAAACTGATCTGCTGCGCGTTTGTTGAGCCTGATCCAGGTTGATATTTAACGATCTTTTGTGATCCAAAAATTTTTGTAGATAAGACTAGATGAGGACTTTTACCAATTTGTCAGTTTGTGGCAGTTAACTTTTAGAAATTGATTTAAAGTGTAATTTTTATTAATTAAAAAGTTTATTTTAAATTAGCAAGATAAATCTATCCAACACAAATAAATTTACCTTTTAGTTTAGATGCAAAAAGTCGAATAACTTAGACTTAGAACATAGATATAAGGAGGTGCTGAAACGTATAAGCATAGTGTGTGTGCTTACCATTTTTTGGGGGTGCTTTGAAGAAAGACAAAAAAATTTAGCTATAGGAGCATTCCTGAATATTGTCCAGTTTTGAATTTTTTGTTTACTTTGATTAATTTCGGGGTACTCTTGACTTTTTCAAAAATCAAGAAGAAGAACGAAAGTTGCCACGGTTTTTTATCACATGTCATCTCCTTTCGTTCTCTCCTCAAAGAATCTGATCGAGATCAGGGCTCAATGAACGGAGAGGTATAAAACTCGAGAAAAGAATATCTAAAAATGATCAGTTAAGTATAATATACATATGTATAGTATATATATTTAAAGATTTAACCGTTCGCACTCGAGAATTTTTTTCCAGACAACATTTCGATTTAAATGGTTAAAACAATAAAATTGAAGTTTGTAACTTCTAATAAGGCTCTATTTTATATATAAAACGATTTGTCAGTTTTAAATAACACCATTATTTTATTAGCATAGAAAAGACTAAATTAACTAAATTAAACGCGACCATCAGGACATCTACTTTTTGTATTCGTTGGTTAATTTTAATATTGATGCATATAAATAATTTATGTAAGTAAAGATTCCGATTAAGTTGTGTAGTCATTCTTAATATAAAACCCAAACTATGCCCTTTTAGCAAAATAGTAACTTCTTTATTGGCTTGGGTCTGGATAAAATTGTCTGAAATTGAACCACCATTTCTTATAGATTTCCATTAACAAAATAATTAATTACTAAACTAATCACTTAATTTTTCACTCGCAGAATGTGATAAAAGTTTAAACATTCTTTTTAGTAATATCACAGACAACATTTTAATGCAATAAAATCGACAGTATTCCTTTTCTTTGAGAAAGTATTTGTATCGATTCACCCGATAACTTTTGTTATTACATACTTTTGAAGAATTTATGGTAAAGAAACAACAAAGGAATATAAAAAGCTTTGTTGAAAATGTTTACCATGCTTATTTTGGGATTAGTATTGTCAATCAGGACAAGTCATAGGTGCCTCATGCTCATCATTTTTATACATACATATATGAAGTACTTTATGTGATAGAATAAAATGAATACCATAAACGAATTCAGCATTCTAAAATTATCAATAATAAATATACATTTCATATTGACAATTTTTCTAAAAAGGTAAATTTTGCAGACTTGATGTATTTAAAGAATTCTTTTATGTAACATAAAACGGTTAAATAACATTTGCCATATACCTTTACGCTTTTATTTGTAAGATTAAATTTGTATGTAAAAAGATTCTCAATTTGAAATCATTATTTGTGATTTTAATTACATGTAGGTAAATTTACCAATAGGTAATATACTTTTTTTTTAAATAAACAATGTTAGAATATAGGTACATATATGTATGTAGGTATGATACCTATGCAATCAAGGTGCAGATTTTAAAAGACAATCTTAGGACTGGTTTTCATTCCAACTAAATTTTGGTTCTGGAGGAAGATTTGTGTTTAAGAGAGTTCCCAAAAATTCAGAAGAGCCTCACGGAGGCAGCATAAAGAGCGGTTATGAAAAGCTTTTACACAAAAGTGGGTGGCTTATTCGGCTCGGTAAGAATAGGTGTAAGATTTCTTCCAACTACATAAAAATAAAACATAGCCATAGCAGTCGCCGCCATAGAGAAGGGGAGAAAAACCGCACAGCATAGATTTTGTTAATGAACGGCAGAGTGGCGCTGGTGCTGCCAGCATAATTTTACTCCCACCTACACAGCATAGCTGCTGCCGAGCAACATGGGAATTTATGCTGTTCCGGTGTTCGGGCTCCAGGAGTGTGATGATAATGGCCATACAAAAATTTTCCATACATAGAGAGCCTGCAGTCGAACGACGGCTGTTTCGGGATTGGGAGTTGGGAGCTTGGTTGGGGTACCAGAGCACGGCCAGAAGAGCCCGAAGAAGAGCCAGGAAAAGCCAATAAATAGAATATAGAAGAACACGGGAGCCCCAGCAGAATTTAAAGCACCAAATCCAAATAGACAAGAGACGACGAGACCGCGTTAGAAGCGTATGTGCGCGGAGAGAAATGGCTTTTCTTGTTTAGTTTTTCCTTGCTTCGATTTCGATTAGTTCTTCTTTGGTTTTCTGGCCGTCACAAATTTAAATAGTATAAAAATTGTGAAAATCTCCGGTGCGCTACTATCGACTATACTTCTTCTATGGGGGGATAGTGTGCCGCTGCCGCCAGTGTGAATTTATGTTGTTAACCGAATAAATAATACAAAAAAAAAAAAAAAAATTAAATGAATATAGTATCAATGTAATTGAATTTGTAATGTTGCAGCGACGACGGTACAATGAAAGTGATCGATTTTCGTGAAAACTGTTTTTGTGTACTATTTTCATCGTGCGGAATGGTGGAAAGTTAAATAAAAAATATATAAATAAATGAAGAAAAGTTCCTATGTCTGCCCCGAATCGATGCAAAATTCCCAGAGGCTGCTGGGAGGAGAAGTAAATCGGCCTCAACCATATAGGTGCAGTAAAATTACACCTGCATTAGTTATTTTTTTTTTGGATAATGTGGGCCCATTCCGAGGAATAAAGGTAAAGATTAAAGATTGATGCTAATTCTGTCTAGATAGATTTTTTTTTATTATTTTACATTGTTTGAAAGTACCTACTTTTACCCGGCGCGGTACGAACTTTTTGTCTGTAGAAACTGGAGGCAAATTGTTCAGACTATATGCTGGCGATGGTATGCAAATTGGTTGGGAAAGCTGTGTGAGATTGTCGATCTCAATTTGGCATTATATATTATGTAGTTACAGATTTTCGCTGTAATAGTACCTGTACTAAATGTGGATTGGACAAAGGTTATTAAATTTGAAATCAGTCTAACCTTAGACTAGAAATGCTAGAATATTTTGCTTTCCAGCAATTTTTCTATATTATACGCAAATATATTCGTGAATCAAAGTTCGCCGCCTATTTGTGGGTGGAAAACGGACCACTGTGATTTATTGTTAGTCCTCATTAAAACGTTAGACATTTTGGCTCAAGACCAAAATTTTATGGTCCATTCCCTCTGCCCGGAATATTCAGCTCCACATGCGGAGATTATTAAGTGATTAAAAACGCTGGTTGCTGGCTGCTGGTTATTCATTTCTTGGGGCTTGCTCCTTGCTGTTAAGTGGTTAATCAACTTGCCCATAATTCATTTAACCCAATTTATGCGCCTCTGAAGCACAAAAGAGCACTATACATATTATTTTTTTCTTATATAGTTTCTTCTTTTTTTTTTGAGACAGTGCTCCAGTCGTCAGCCAGATGCTGTATGTAGCTCTTTGGTGTAAAAGGCGCGATGGATTTTGTTTTCAGCACGTCACCGACACACGGAGTAATTTACGCTGTCAGCACCGGCAGACTATAAATAAAAAACGAAATGATCCACCGCCTAGCATCATGCCATTAAGGGTAAAATTCATGATTTTTCTGTCATTATTATTATATTTTTGGAAATAAAAGGGGGAAAAACTACCCGCCTTAAGGCAGATTAGAGCCCACAGTTCGAAGACATTATTTAATGAGTTGCAACGCACAAAATTGTGCGCTTAATTGGTCTAGTTCAGACCAACATCGGGGAGCATTCCTCATCTCATCGCTCGGCTCCAGCCCTTTGATCTCGGCTGAGGCGAATTATTGCCCCCAGGAAGTCTGCGCTGTTGTTTCATTAGTCGCGTTTTCTCTATGGTTCAAGTACAAAAATGAATATATGGGCGAGTCGGACAAAAGAAAGACTTTCATTCATTGCCCCTGGGATTGTGCCAATAACCCCCGCCAGCGTTCCAGCGAATCCCGCATTAAGTCTGGCCGTGTGGGAGGCTTTGAAAAAAAAAAATCAAAAAAAAAAAACAAAAAAAAACATCAAATTCCCTCATTTTCAAGCATAATGTAATCGGCATGAGCCCCAAATTTATCATAAAAATTACTGTAATTGCAGAAAGCAGTTTTCTTTCTGCCCTGGATATAAATTGGGCCGAACTTGTGTGAATTAACCTTCATGCCGGCATCAAGACTAATGGCACCCGGGAAAGAGTAAAGTCGTTTTAGTTGTTTCAAAGGGATTTACTTTTATTACACTGCCCTGATGCTGGCTGTTGCCTTTTACATAAATTTTATGTTTAAATTATTTCTATCTGTGCCTCCCATTACCCATAAAATATAGCCCACTTTTGATGCTTTGAAACTTCTATAAGAGTTTTTATATGATAATCATCATCTTCATCTAAAATCATTAAAATTTATTACATTTATCATTTTATTTATTCATCTCTGTTATCGTTATTTATTATTCTATTAAAGTCTTGAATTCTAGGAATGAGTTCTACATATAAATTCAAAATGACAATTTTTAAATAATAATAATAGGTAATATGTATGTATGTATATGCAATCACTATTTACAGTGAAATGTGGAGGACAAAACTTATTGTTTTAATTTATTACATATTGAATCACCCACAGTTATATTAACTAAAATAAATCATGTCCCATTCATTGATTCTTGTTAACAGCAGTGAACATTGGACCCTATTATTGTAAAATTAAAAAAAAATTGTTTAAGTTTCTGTCTTGTGCATAATGGACAAAATAATAATTTATATCGAAATTAAAGCCAATTTAAAGTTTTACAAAAATTACCATAAAAAAATCATCTCAATTGGAACATCGTTATTAGTAGAACTTTTAACGATTTTATATTTGGGGTTTTATTATAAAATTTAAATTGGTATGATTTATCTATTTTAATTTCACACTTGACTAAAGCATACATAAATTATACTATGTACCTAACAAAACACAATAATTATCTTCGCAACAAATCTTTTATTATGATACTAAAAACTAAATTTATTTCCAGATTAATGATGCGACTATTCCAATTTCGATGTGTAGGGGTAGTCGACGTAGCTAATTTCAAATCTGGCGAATTTTAGAATAAAATTTAGTACAGCGTGGAAGGCATGCCATTTTAGTGTTCAGAAATTTTTTGTAGAATCCATTTCTGCATTTCTTTATGTACTTTTACCGGGTTTTTGTAGATCCCACAATTTTAAATTAAAACAAAAACTCCTTCCTGCAGTTACCTAAAATTTAAATAAAGTAAGCAAAAATTTCCTAATTAAAACCCTTCCTGTAAAGCGTATACACTTCCTCCCTTTTGCGTTGGTCCACGAGGCACTTTATGAAAAACATTTTAAATCTCACAACAATTTGCATAATTCTGGCCAACATCTTCATAAAATCTAGTTAAACATGAGCAGCCCCCTCCCGAGATTTTAAGCTCAGCGCTACTGGATGCCTGGCATTGTTGCCTTCATGAAGGACAAGCCCCGAGACCATGAACTTTTTCTTCCCTCGCAGATTGTGGGCATTTCGAGATGTAAACTGACTTTTTACTCCCTTTTTTTTTTTTATATAGACGTGAGTGTGAGGGATGAAAGGGAGTAAAACAAAAATCTATTTTTCAATTTTTCTGGAAACTTTTCACGTAGTTTCCCTTTCTCTCCAGTCTGTTTCCCTTCACTTTGATGCCGCTTTGAATGGATTTACGTTTGAGCCGCAAATGCTCTCGATGATATGTGGATAGGGGTTGAAATGCGGACTATTCGAGATGTGTTTGCATTTTTAATATTCGTTTTTCATGGGGATGATTACGTCTTGTTGTGTCGTCGCCGAGTGCAGGGATTTTCTGAATATTGCTCGGATGGAATATATTTTTGAACAATTTGCGATGTACATACATTTCTATATTCAGAGCATATAATCGCAAGAAATAGGATTCCATGTGGAATTATATTCAACACAGATTGATGCAATTTTTTCGCGAAATAGCGAAACGAAATATTCATAAAAAGCGAAAATACCAATGAATGTTACATATTTTTTTTCTCATTCTGATGTGATTTATTGAAATATTTAGGATACGTGTATCCACTGCCACGTAATATTGAGTGGAGTTTTGCAAAAATTGTATTTAATAAAAAAAATAACTAAGTCTAAAACTCAAAAACTTGTTGCATAAAAGTTTCATTTAAAAATTACCTATTCATTGAGTTTTCTTTACATACTGATTTTTCCAATTTTTCAATAATAAAAATCAAAAATAATTTTATCTAGACTACAAAAACCTTCATAGATGAATAAACTCAGATTCCAGAATCAGTCTTGAAAAAAAAATAACCTTTCGTAATTTATTGCAAAATATCATTTTATAATATTTAACCGCAACAGCTTCTTTATAAAAGATTTTAAGAACGAATCCATCTTTAAGACGTACGAAAATGTTTCCCATTTTTTTATCTCTTGGGATAAAAGAGAAATTGTCAAGGGATCGACACTTCGTTCTGAATTTAAGCATTTAAGGCTCAACAGCTTGCAAAATTTATGCGACAATTACTCATATAAACATTGGATGTTTCATGATTCAGAGGGATTAAGTATCTCTTATAAGATAATTTGTGTCCCAGAACAGAAAGCTGGTGGTATTATGACATGCAAGGTGATTACCACAGATACCAAGGGCCCCATCTTAACAGCTTGATTAGTCCTCAGATTTGCAATTTAAGCTACAATCAGGGTTTAGTTAACTTTAGTTCTCCGACATCTTTTAAGTTTTCAATATGATAAGATTGTTTGCTTTAGAGTTATGAAGTTTTCTCTCTCATTGATTTAATATTCTAAAACTTTTCCCAGGGCTTCTTCCTTTTTCTCATTATTGAAATGAAAATCCCTTGAGGATAGTCACTTTTCGTTGAATAAAGTACGCGAAAGGAGTTTTTATATTAAATATCCGAAAGTAATTCAATTTCCTCTCTGGCTCCTCGGGGGTTCAACCAGACTAAGTGCAGCGATAGAACATCAATTTAAAAATACTTTCAAGTGCGAAGACGAGTCCTTGCAGGTCTGCTGGGTTTAACCTTATCGTGACTTTGAGCATTTTCAGTTTCCCCCTTAATTAAAGTTGCATCTAACTATCGTTAATTGGTACCTCACCTTTAAACGACCTCGTTTTAATCTCACAGTTCGATTGTCACCGAGGAAAATTGAATTTTTCTCTCGCACTTAAGAAAAGGCTAAAAAGAGGGTAGGAAGCATGTGAAGAGGTTTTGTGTAATCGCTTCCCATGCGAAGTCTGAAGGTATGTGAGCCCACATAGCAACAGGACTTGATTTATACCTTTACCTTTTCTTTGAGCTAAATTGTCGTCGTTTTCCTGCACTTAGGCGTTATTCAATTCCTCAGCGATTGATAGGACCCTTTAGATTTTAAAACGTTTGAAGTCCTTACACTGCGCTCAAGGTGAATTCCTTACGCCCCCAGATTCGGTTAGCTATGCTACAATGATGCATAGCAGCATAAAATTCATATGCGTGAATAACTTTGGATTTTTAGGGCATGCATCATGCATAACTTACGCAAAAGTGTCGCCTAACAAGGGCTATTGAGACGCTCTTCTAGAGCATTAAGTGGGCTTGTGCTCAAGTTCTTATGCCTGGATCGATGTCAAAGGAAGGATTTGCCTTTTTACATTTTTATGCAAATTTCGAACTCGTTCATTTAGCTGAAGTAAGGATGATTCAGATACTGCAGGCGAAGGCATAAGTTTCAACGGGTGAGTAGGTTTGGATGCAAAATTACAAGTACGCTTAGAACTGGAGCCCTCATTAAAAGGGTTATGCTCAGTCAGATGTTTTGAAAATATAATTTTCTAGTTTTATAATTTTCTAGAATACACATCTGAATCTGATTAACCCACTGTGGGCCCGTGAAGCCTTCACATCACATATTAAAAAACCGATATTTTTTAAATCACATAATATTGCGTACATACTTTATTATACAATGTCTTCTTATTAATCACTAATATTCTTAGTCGCTATTAGTTCTAACCTGAAAAATATTTTTTTATCGGTGTTTATAAAACAAAAAATAGCGTATTATTCACATGATTTGATTAGTATATTATACTAATATATATTTCATTTTGCATTTCATTAATAATATTTTTAGAATTGTGTTTTTTGTCCAGTTTTCTATACTATTAACTTAGTTTTACATATTAGAAGTCTAAAATATTGATACAAAATCATATAAAAATAAAAAATTTTTAAAAAAAAAATAGAACCGACTCCAAAAAATCCCAAGCTCTAAAAAGTATAAAATAATTATATTAAAAGTCCTCTGATACTACTTTCAACATTAAATACCAAGACTTTCCTAGACTTTTGAAGTCGGTGTGAAAACCTGACTGATATTAATCCAATTAATCCAGACAAACTGATTGCATTCATTATTTAGTATTGGATTAATATCAGTCAGGTTTTCACACCGACTTCAAAAGTCTAGGAAAGTCTTGGTATTTAATGTTGAAATGAAAGTAGTATCAGAGGACTTTTAATATAATTATTTTATACTTTTTAGAGCTTGGGATTTTTTGGAGTCAGTTCAATTTTTTTTTTTAAAATTTTTTATTTCAATCTTTTTAGTGTAATATGTTTTAGTAAATTTTTTTTTGGTCCGCCATTTTGAATCCTCGCAATCGGGCACCGAATGTACAACCAAGTACCAAAACCTTATCTGTGTATATATTTTGTTTTTTGTTGATTTTCTCAAAAAGCGCTGAATCAATTTCGATAAAATTTATATGGGACCACCTCTGAAGTATGACCTACCAAACAAAAAAAGAATCATCAAAATCAATTCGTAATTGGCGGAATTATCGCGTAACGACATACAAAAAAAAAAAACAACATACAGTCGAATTGAGAACCTCCTCCGTTTTTTCGTCGGTTGAAAAAGGGGAATATTTATTCAACCTTTAATAACTCGCCATAAAGTTTTATTCTTTATTATCCCTGAAAAGACAATAAATATTTGGTTGTTTTTTTAGAATAATTACTTCAAAAAGCGAGTAGTGAAGTACAGTATACTATGAATATTTTTAGGACCACTCCAATTCTTCGGGAACCTAAGATTTCTGAACCATGCCTTTTTAAAGTTGGATAGAGTGGGAAAATTAATGGAAAAGGAAACTTCGATATATAAATTTAGCCCTGAACTGATTTCCCTATATCCTCTGTCGAACCTTGAGAAGGTATTCTTCAAAAAATTAAAAGTTCCCGAAAAATTGAAGTGGTCCTAAAAAATTTCACAGTACTGTATTTTATTTACAGGAGTAGTAATAGGGTGAACGTTGTAAGCCATTGTTACTTTAAAATCACAATATGTATTCGTTATTATAAAATTGTAAAATTCCTGGTTTCATTACTCATTTGTTTTAATAGGTTCATGTTTGTCGAATTTAAGTATTTTACGATACATATCTTGTAAGGTTTTGTTTTGGAAAACAATTTTATAAATCAAATTTAACCCATTTTTTGGCTATGTATGACCACTTAAATTTATGGCATACAGATTCCGAGGGCAAGGTCTCTTAATAAAATTTTATAGCCCACTGTAACCCCCCACAACAAATAAATAAATAAATAAATTGAACTCGTACATCGCTAGTTAGCTGCTCCCCAGTGCGATACACTGGAACTGCTCAAAGCGAGCCCAGACCCCAGATATTTTAAAATGCAGCTAGCGCATTCGCATGGATTTCCTCGTACATTCGAGCGCATAAAGACCGCCACCGCAAATTTCTTTACGGTGGCGGCCGACGCATAAGTCGGGTCGTTCTATTTGCCAGCGATATAAATTTTGCCACACATCTGATGAATCTATTGAATTTCAAAGTTTTATTAAGTAACTTTCGCCCATGTTCGGGTTCGCCCGTTTTAGCCCCCGGCTCATTACCATTCCAACCGGTTCTCGTTTGACGAACTTAAAATTCTTAAGTTTTTCTTATAAATTGTCTTAAGACAATGGCGGTGGTGGTGACGGTGAAAACGAAGATGATAGCAGTGTGGTGTCTATAAAATTCCTAAAGATCTTTGGAATGGATCTTCGGTAATACCTTGATTTGGTAAAACACATCCCACCCACGAGTGATCTTCTGCACACAAGGAACCGTATCAACTTTCGTTTGTTTTGGTTGATAGCCGGCCGGGAGCTGCACCATGGACCGTGGTGAGATGAAAATGAAAAATGTTTCTTCTCTTGGTATACGCTTTTACTTTTTTTCCATTGATGCCTTGAGATGTGGGTTGCCGAACACCGCATGTTTCGAAGGTGTTCTTGATGATTAAAACAACCGAAAGTTACGAAATAGAAGCCCAAGAATGGTTTCGTTGTTCGCAAGAAATTCAGATTATTTAAACAGAACATCTTATGAGGGTTTGGGTGCAGCTTATGGTTATCAGATATGTGTTTCGATGAGCAAATATTCACTTAGGTGGTTGCCTAAAAATACCACTTCTTAAAAAAGTTTTAAAATGTTTGGAAAGTGCCGTTTTTGGGCAAGGGCTTTTTCGCTTATATCTTGTATTTAATGAGACCCATGTCATGCACAAAACCCACAATCATTTTGGGCTCTTTCTATCCGAAAACTTTTTGGCAACGAGGCGTTGAACAGAAGTTTAAAAACATTCTTAGCGATAATAAATTTGTCACTTTATAAAGTTCTAAGAAATGTTATACTATAGTTAGAACAGAGTTTTTTATAAAAAATAATCTCATAATTATTTAATTTAAAATGTAAAATTGGAATTTTTTTCATAAAGGTCATTTATAAATAGCCTAAAATTAAAATGAATATAAACATTTTTTAAGGGGTTTGAATGTATTTTTCTCGATGTAATTAATTAAAAGTGGTAAGGAGTGTCTTTGATATAAAATTGATTACCGGATTAACACTCGCGCCCTTCTGGTTACATAACAAAAATTACGCCCGCAGGTCCCTAATGAATTTTTGAGCCCTTGACAAGCCCTATACGGTCGCGATGGGCGGGAGAATTAAAATAAAAATCAATTTTGATTGCACAGCCCACCCTACACATGCTTCTGATAGTTGAAAGTTAATGAAATATTCCGGGGAAACCTAATTTTAATCCTGCAATCCATCAATTAATCAAATTAAAATTGATGGCATTAAAATACCAGCTGTAAAGTCAGCAAGGCTAAAGTCATTTCCCTGCCGAGTGGGTGGAGTTTTACCTGCAATCTGTTTATTTTTACCACTCCCAAAATGCTCCTGTTCCTGGATATATCCGGGAATTTAGCTCGGAGGAAGACCCTTAATAATCCATTCGGGTAAAATCTTGTCGCTTCGATTTCGATTGACTGACTGACTATTTTTACTGCACTCTGCAGATATCGACTAAATGATTCTGCAGTAGTGCATCGGTTTGTAGGTGATTGCTAAATTTTTGGATGAGTGCACCAATCCCTGTTTTGGTTTATTTGTACATCATTTATTGATCATGTTATTCAAACAACGTATAAAATATAATAAATATTTTTAGATCCTTTTAGTTCCGTGATATAGGTTTTGATATACATATTCCGATAGCGCGAAATGTTTGAAGAGAAATGGAAATGTACATAGGCCATTTTTTGTAAAATACGTTGCAAGTTGGTTTATATTCATATTTTATTAGGTACTATAAATAAAATGGAGCGCTTTATATCCGAAAAATAGATAGACAACTACGAAAAATCTTAGAGACTTGAAGTTTTGTGTATGGTTTTACTAGAGTAAAACACAAATTAAAAAATTGTTTTTAAAGTTGTATTTAGTTATTTTAGGGTTGTATAAAATCATGGTTTAAACCATACAGTGCCTGGGTCTTGAAGTTATACTCACATATTTCAAAAAATTAATTTGTAAAACATTTCAACTTTTGCTGTTATAATTACCATGCTTAACTGTTATCTTTAGACAAATATGACGTATTAAATCCCTACAATTGAAAGTTTGTTTGCTGCTCAATCACGCCTTAACGCTTGGTGCTATAATAATTTTTATTTTTTGACTGGATTACGTCCATATGCGTGAACTTGTATAGGCTAATTTTTATTTTCCAACTTCAAAATGGCGTACCCAAGATGGCGGCTAACCATTGTAAATATCAAGGGATTGGGCATGGAAATTGAAATTTGGGGGTTTTTGAAGACCTGCTATCAAAATTGAAAAATTTAAGATGATCCAAAATGGCACCGTAAATACTTCGAAATTCAACGAATTTAAGCGAAAATTGTTACCAAACGTCTTGAAGTCACTAATTTTAATTTCGAATCTATGTACAGTAATGTCTCGCTAATCCGAATCACCTTTAATCCGAATACCGCGCTAATCCGAATGACCTATTCTATTCCACTGTCTTCTACAATCCGAATCGTTGAAAATTTTGTACTCTGCAATCTGAATTTGCATCGACTGCGAACAAGTTAGTAAAATGATACAACATTTTTATATGGGGATTTACGAATTTTTTTTATTTACTTTATATACCAATAATCAGAAACAAATATTAAAAAGAAATATACTTTATTTTATTCAACGAAGCGTATTTTTTCAAATGTAATTAAAATGTAGTACGTATACCTTAATCCGAATGATTCGCTAATCCGGTTAACCCCTTGCAATAATTAATTCGGATTAGCGAGACATTACTGTACTTGTACTATTAAATCTTGGAAATTCATAATGCCGGAACCAATATGGTGGTCGATTTTGTAAAACTTGAATGCCCTTCTATATCTATATCTATCTATTTATTTAACAATTTAACAATAAAAATGCATAGGGAAAGAAGAACTAATAGCCCCTTAAGAGGTAGACCATAGTACCAACATGAGTTTTTGACTATGGTTCTATTTCACATCCACAGATTTTGGTAACATTCCTAAACTGGGTGAAGTCTAACTTGAGTACTTTAGAAGTTTATAACTAATCAATATTTATTTATGAAAAATATCGGGTGCAACCGTGTTACTCAGGTAGTCTTATATAAAAATTAAAATTATTGAAGCCAACAACGAAAATAGTACACATTTCTTTGGAAGGGCCAAGTTGTGAACTGAGGAGGGCGTAGATATTGAATTTCATTTCCGCAAACTGTTTGCATTATTTGAATCCAAGTAAAGTCAACGAAGTAAACTTGGCTGTGAAAATAACTTCGTAGATCTTGTGCAGCCCCCGAAGCCTTCGGGGCAGAAGAAAATAAGAAATGTGCTAATGAAATTCGTTTCTTTGTTTTCAGCTTTTCGTCTTCGCCGCTTTTTTCTTGTGTGATGTAACGAGGGCCCTGTTGAGGAGATGTCTCTGCAACACTTTACTGCTTTTGTTACTGGAGCAACGTCTTTCGGGGTAAATAAGGAGTGATAATGGGCCCCATTCCCCGCTCCGTGGTGTAAATATGTATGTATGTCTGCAAAATTTTATTGCTTCTTCACATTTCGTATAATTTCTGTTTATGTTTTTGGCAGCAATCAATTCGATTATGTGTGTGCAAAATTCTTTGTTCCAACGTAGGTTGAGACGTAGTGTACAATGAGAAGATGTGTAATTTATGAAGGTCCGTAATAAGGATTGGTCATAAATTACATTTACAGCCCTACTTCACCATCAACATTTTATTAAAGATTGCTCAGATTGCTCAGTTTGTCCTTTAAATCAGCACTAACTTGTGTTTTAAATTTCTATAGTTTAAAGTTAAAGGTGCAAAAGAGAAGTATTTCAGATTATTTCTTGGTGGTAATGAGTATATTGAAATTTTAAATACTTCTACAATATTAATAATATTTAATATTGCTATTTTTTTTTTATTCAGGCAAAATATGTTTTATTCATTTTTTTTTCACAGAATTGGAAAGACTACCATAAATTTATGTTTTTCATTGCTTAAACACAATAGTTAAGAGATCTCATTATCTAAATCAGCCAAGCAGTGTAGAAATACAAATTTGAAAAGTGGTAAAAGATAGAATAACAAACAACAAAATGTTGAAATGTTTTTTACTTTTAATTAATCCACTATTGATTTTCTATACTAATTAAAACATCATCTATAGTAGCCCCCATGTGAGGTGGTTAAAGATAACTTGGTATATACTTTTCTATACTTTTTCTAGGAAAGGAATACTATACAACTTAAATAAAAACAAATAGCAGTGAATATTGCCACCGATATTGAGTATAAAAACTATTCAGAAATGCAATACTCATTACCACCGATTATCTGCTGATATAGGTCTTTTTTTGGGCAGGGTCTGGGTCACATTTGATACGTCTTCCTTATAATATTTGTAATTAAAATTTTCATTAAAATTTATTTTAAAATCTAGGGTTTAGTATCTAAGCCTTAACTAATGGCAACATTGATCTTATGCAATCTTCAGCAGTTTATGAGATACAAATTTTTTTATTAAAACGACGCGTGTAAATTTCATTACTCCAACACAATTTCTTATTTAAACTTGAATAACTCTTAAAGTAGGCGGTAAGAGGTGGAGCAAAAAAAAAAAATGAAAAGTATAAACAGAAGTCGCTACGAGGCTGTGTAGGTGATAAAATAATAAAATTGAAAAATATGAAAGTAAAGGCAGAATCCCAAAGTATATTTACCTTTTTTGATATAAGGTTAAATTAGTGTCATATATTGGTTAAACACTACCGTTGGATAAAAAAATTGCTGAAGATAAAATGCATTTTACCGAAAAAAGTGTATTCTATATAGAGTAGATTATATCGTTAGATAAATGTTGCTGGTTCGACAAACGTGTGGTTGGTGTGACCGCGTCTGTAAATGAAATCTATCCATCCAAATAGTTGGACAAATCACCGGAAGGAAGATTTTGGCACCTACTGTTTGTACTATATTTGCGATTGATTGGGGTGTTCCCCACATGCACGAGTATATAGGTGAATAGGATTTAGACTAGCCGGCAGTTGGAGCTCCATTGGGGAGCTTCAGCATCAATCTGATGTCGCTCGGAAAGCTCCTCTGAAGTGGGGCCCTGTGCCAAATCTCATGAAGCACCACCTAACTTTTATAGTATATGTGTCGTTTTACAGTCCCCGCGATTGCTGCAAAACACTGTGCAGACTATCGCGACTGCAAAATGCTGGGTGGTCAGAGGCTCGGGGACATACTATAGTATATACTAGACAACGGATAGATTCCGATACCGATTCCGATACCAATTCCGATTCGGATACCAATTCCGATTCGAGCTTTGAGGCCGTCTTTAGCCGATAGTGGTGTAGACTGAACTAAAAGATATTTTGCCCGGCAATCTGGTGAATTTTCTTCAGACTTCTCTGTTTTAGAAGTGGGTTGGGTATGGAGGTTTAATAGTGGTGCTCCACTGGGGCTCCGATGTTTGTTCGTAGTTGTGGCTGTGGTCGAAAAGTTTCTCTTTCCGTGAATGGTCATGTGCGCTGTGGGGCCCCCGATGGATGTTGAGATTCCGTCGCTTTTTTTTTTTATGTCGTTTGCTGTCGGTCGTCGCGTAGTTGCTGATGCCGACGACGCGACGGACGCCGAGAACGACACCGTGTTTTTCTGGTTGCCTGCTTTTGCTTGGCGGCTCTGCTAAACTTCCACTTCTCTTATGGATGGAGTGTTGGAGCATAATCCGAGGTGTGGAGCAAGTTTTGCGATTTTGCTTTTTTTTTTTTTGTTTTAGCATGCCTTTTGCAGGAGGCCCCCAAACATTGTCAGTTCTCAGAGCGCACGAAATCTTTCAAGACATAGGCCCAACTAAGACGACTATCGAACTTAACATACGACGAAACAATTTGTGACTATACTGATTCCACTTTGTGATCGACTCAATTGTGCGCTATTGTGCCTCGATAATTATCCGATTTATAACAACGTATTATTATATATATTTTTTTCTTTTGTTTTAATCTGTTTTATGTTTTATTTCTATCTTTTTGTTTATTGTTGTCATTGTCTTGTCCGAGGCGTGTGCCTTACTTTTATATCACTTTGCGTTGCACTCGGTGCGCCCGGGAATTCATCATTTTGCATCTTGCCTCCGGCAGTGGCTGTAGTGTGGAATAAGTTATTTCTGTTTGGTCGGAGTATCTCAACTGTGTTGTCTAGTGTTTAGCTTCTAGAATAGCTAAAAGTTACCCGGGGATCGAGATATAGTAAGTGTGCATCATGTTGCAGGGTCTCTCG
The DNA here is from genome assembly GCA_933228815.1 of Machimus atricapillus. NCBI lineage: Eukaryota > Metazoa > Arthropoda > Insecta > Diptera > Asilidae > Machimus > Machimus atricapillus. Next base: position 16,237,749 of record OW121785.1, read on the forward strand.
GGGGTAGGAAATTAACACTCGATTAACCCCCTATTGGCTTGCTTTGTGCTGCTTCTCGTCTATTTGCATAGGCCCAGATTTAGCGACTATATCTCGTTTAGAAGCTTTATGGCATAAGTAATGAGGTCACTACTTACTCGGTATAGTCTAGATCTAAAGCAAGTGATGTGTGGTTCTACATAATTATGCCCATTCTGTCTACAAAATTGGCTGTGTGGTTCAGTGCTCGTGCAATGCGATATGAAATTAATAATTATAATCGCTCAATTTAGTGTGATTTAAAAAAAAAAAATTTTTTTTTTTTCTGTTCGCGTGTATACCTGACGCGGGTCATCAAACACGTTCAATTGCCCGTCTACGGTGTTTTTTAAAGTAGAAGGCCTGATCCAATCATTGCCAACACACGTGCGTTTCCAGTAGCACATTTTGTTCCAGGCATCGCTCCGAAACAACTATTTATTTTTTTCATAGTCACTCAAACGGTGAGTCGTTTTCTTCATTTTTCACTCATTTTCACCTAAACCATTCTGTTAGTATATAAGATACTTTACCTTACCTGCGTTACATCGTATATACTTTGCGACATGTGTTTTGTTATTTTGCCAGGCATTTTACGTTCTTGAATAAAACAATTTTTGCATGCTTAAAACGCTAATGTGCGTATAATTACTCTCTGTTGTATAGCTGAATCTGTGGTAGTTTTGTTATACTCAAGTTGGAGAAATAAACGCAATTAACGTAAATGTCCTTGATTCAAGTTGCGTGTGGGTATTTTGGAATACTTCAAGCCGGGCTTAGTGAGGGTAAATATAAATCGGCAAAGTTTTACGCGGTAAAGAGCCTGGTCTTAAGAAATAAAAACTGTCTGCCGACCACGGAGATACTCCCACAAACTCCTTGAGACTTTTGCCGCGTTTTCTTGAAGTGGGAGCGGTTAGGAAATTGCTTAAGACTTAATCGCTTATGAATTCAATATAAAGGTTAATTTTCTTGTCTTCTCGCGGTGGCAGGGGTCCCCAGAATACAGAAAGAGAGGGGGTCTTTCTAGTATGATACTAAATTAGCTCAACCGGCTAATTACCTTGCAGATACTGGACACACAGCTTGGATTTGTTTAATTACTTTTTAAGTGCCCGGAAGTTGTAAAAAATAAACATGGTCTTAGTATTCTGGCCCAGGCTTTATATATGTATTTGCAGTACTCTGAATAAGTTTAGGATCGCTCCAATTATTCGGGAACCTTTAGTTTTCCGAATCATGCCTTTTTTAAGTTGGACAGAGGAGGAAAATCAATGAAAGGAAATTTTAAGATTTAAATTTAGCCCTGAATTGATTTCCCTCCCCTGCCTAGCCTAGAGAAAGTATGTTTAGAAAATTAAAAGTTTCCGAAACATTGAAGTTGTCCCAAAAATGTTCACAGTGCTGTACCAGCTCCACGTTGTTTTATAGTTTTCTGTGAGTTTTCTTACCGCTTTTCGGAAGAAAATAATGCCCCCTCCCTCCCCCTGAGAAGACTGAGATTTTTATTTTTTATGCTTAACTCTTAATACAAGAAGTACGAGCGAAACGAATTTTCTGAATTTATTAATGCTTCGTCTCGTCATACGCGCGGGCAAAAATAATATGAGATCATTTTGTGGGAGGGTTATTTTCGCAGGTCGTCTTTAAGAACAAATTATTTTGTAGAGAGCTTTTGGCTGTATAACAAATTTTGATGTTGTCATGGTGCAAAATTGCAAGTTGGCTTGATGCGCTAATGTCTGATGATGATGAGTCGGATCAGCACAATGTTTAGATAATCGCTGTTCAATTTCGTTTTTTTGTTGTTGTTACTCTTTCAAATTAAATCGAGGGTCAAAAGTGTAGACAAATATACAAGCGAAAATTTTCGATTGAAAGATATGTACGACATTCACGGTTGAGTTCATCTCTTGAGAGATGACGACTGCTTTGACCTTCTTTGGGATTTCAACCTTATAATTTTCTTCTATTTATATTCTGTTTTTCACTTTTCATTCATTAATGAGCGATCGTTGCATCGTATTTTTTTTTTTTTTTTCGTTATCTCTAAAATACGGAGCCTTCAAAAGCAAGAACTAAAAGCTGCACCTCTTTTACAAGTATATCAAGTGGAAATGTGCAATTTGTACGAGATGCAGAAGATAAAGTTGATGCCAACAAGTCAAAGGCTGTTGGAATATTTATAAACCCAAAGGACGGGGAGCGTATCCCTTTTGAGTTAACGTTTACTTCAATGATGTTAAAAGAAAAAAATACAGCCAGACAATAATTTGAATGAAAACGCACTTGCATACATCAGAATTTACATAACTTTAACTTGTTTTCAGTGGCGGCTCGTGGAAGTTTTCTTTGGTGGGGCTAAATACTGAAAAGGACGTAAGGTTATTTAATGAACTCATGAAGGTTTCCCCTGTACCCAAGTCCAAGAGGTACCACAATCAGAGCGTTGAAGTGTTCGGTTTCCCTAAAAGGAATTTTACATTTCACGGGAAAGTGTTAAAATTAGAAAATACGGAATCTCTTATAGTATACTGTAGGAATTTTATTTATTTGTAAAGTTCCTTTTAGGCCTATTTCACTTATAAAAACAAAATACTTTTTCATTTATAATAAATAAATAATAAATAAATTATTATATAATTACTATTTAAGACAAAAAAAAAGAGATAAACAAACAACAAAACAAAGTGTTATGATAACACATATAATTCGTAAACGGTCGAATTTTTTACCTCACACTGTTAAAAATGTGGGAACTCCCACCTACGATAGCAAACTCAAAGACTTACACTCTGTTTCCATATGCAGAGTTGAAATATTTTGCACACATTTTCCTTCGGGGCTACACTCATGTTAGCCCCATTCCACTCATCCACTCATTGATTCCACTCATTTAGCTTCGGGGCTACACTCATGTTAGCCCCTTTCCACTCATCCACTCATTCATTCCACTTATTTTCGTTCGGGGCTACACTCATGTTAGCCCCAAACTGCCTATTTCACAGCTATCTGTGCACGCCAAATCAGTAGTAATGTGTTAGTGGATAGCAGCACACATATTTAAAACCTCTCATTTCGCGGGGCTAGAAAATTTTAGCCCCTCGCGCTTAACACATTATGAATCAGAAGAGAAATAAAAGCAAACACTTTTTAAGAGCGAAGCATATTTGGCTGTCATCGCAACAGCAGGGTTGATTTAGTTTGAGCCCCGCACGCAGGGAAATGCAACGGAAAGAAAGAGAAAATTATCAAGAGAAAAATACCAAGCAGCTTTGTTCTCGCTTAAGTATTATTCCCTTAGCAACCCTCGCCAATTTGTTCGCTTGGGGCTCGATTTTTTTAGCCCTTTCTTATTGTACTGCATGGAATATACGATGTTCTCTTAATTGCATAGTACAAATTTGCTAAATATCAAGAGTTGCTTGGCTCCTGTAGCGGAGAAGAGATATTTATGACTTGCAAAATGACTCGATTACAGTCGATGATAAAAAAGTCGCTCATTTGAGAAGCAAAATGCATCAACGTTAAATTTGTATTTTCAAGACAATTTCGTTTGAGAAATTTATGGTGGGGCTAAGCCCCACTAGCCCCTAAGGTAGAGCCGCCCCTGCTTGTTTTGTATTAAAACGAGATGGATGTCTTTTGCATTCAGAAAAGCAGTCGTGACTTTTATAACTTTTCCAACTATACCTCAGAGTGTTGATGGAATTGGAAAAGTTTTTCAATTTTAAATTTTCGATTAAAGGAGCTTGGTATGCGAAATGGACAGGAAGTTAGAGATCTACTAAGGAAATTACATAAAATTTATTAAATGAGCAAAATGAGGGATTTTAGTCCAATACAGGAAAGTTTGTTTGGCTTTGATTCAATGTGGATAAAAACTTGCTCTGGGAAAAAGTATAATTGAGCAATAGAAGTTGTCTGACTGTAAAGCAAACTTTTAAAATTAGATTTTAAGAGTATGACCATATAGAATTTACGTTTGCAGGGCTATAAATACTTTTTGTATTCATACAGCCATTTTGGTTCAACGCACCAAACATTTTCATTTGTTGTGATAAAAATTGTTTTTCGTGTAGTTAGCAAAAAAAAAAAACAATATATAAACATATGTATATATAACAGTTTAAAGGTCCTTAATATCCGTTTCAAACAAACAAATACCTTTCAACTACTTTCAAATTTTTTAGTTATTTTGTAATGGGTTTGCATAATGTAACAATGCCTACAAATGTGGTGCTAAATCAATTTTATTTTCTACTTTACAGCAAAAATAAGGCATCTCCATGATACATTATATTAAAATCACTCACATTTGCTTCTCTTATTTTTCTATGATCCTCTAGATTCTAGAACTATAAAGTTATCCAATTCTAAAAATTTCCCAGAATTTCATGCCAAAGAAAACTAATTTTCTCCATGCCAAAATAAAAATAAAAACCCCACTTCTGAAATCCCTCACCGTTCTGAAAAATATTATATTTTTATTTTCATAATTTATGCGTTTTACTTCGCAGCCTCCACATGTATGTATGTATGCTTGGTGGTCTTTTTCAGCGCCATTCGAAAATGTTGTTTACTTTTTGCATGTTCCTGCATCTTGCAACAGAGTAAAAGGCCCCATCGACCGAAGTGAACTATTTCTGACAAAAATTTATTAATAGACACGGAACAGCCATTACATTACATCTTCTCCTATTTATCTGAAAATGTTTCTCCAAGTGGTACGTGGCAATTTTCGAAACACACCTCGATGAAAATCTTCAGAACCCAGGAGGAGGAAAATGTTTGTGCTAAATTGCACTTACGTAGGTAGACTTCAACATACATAAATGGGAGGAAAAGAGGGAATATATCATTTTAGGGATGCTAGATATAAGCAGAATTGAATTAGCTCCATTACTGTAGGAGAATTAGATTGAATGTTAAAAATTATTTTGTGATAAGCGTGATAGAACATAAATTAATTAAAGGTGACGTTATGCTAACATTTTATTTTAACTATGAAAAAGATGTTGTTAGACAAGTCTTAAGTAAATACATATATTTGTAAGATATGCTAATTATTTGAAAGTTAATTAAATTTCTTATAGTAGGTACCTCGAGTGATATTTTCAGGTTTACTTCTATTATGTCAATTTCTAGGAAAGAAAAATACGAGCTTATACATATGTACATATGTACATGTAAAAATGTATACCAAAATCCAATGTCGAACAAACAATTCAAGTAAAAATCTTTTTATCTGCTTTAAATCTTAGATTCAGATTTCGCCTAATGTTGAAAGTAATTAATTTGAACATCTTTCCTCAAGTTAACAAACTGAATGAGAATATCTGGAAACTGGCTCCTTTATATGGAAAATATTTTCCATTAATTACTCAACTTGGTCCCAGACCGGCAACATCATCCCTCGTCAATGCTTTGGGGGAAAATCTAGTCGATGAAAGCAGCAATTATGTTGTAATTTATGGTCTCATTTAAATCACACCTATTCAATATCAGAGCTGCCTAGGTCGTGTCATAAATTGGACATATTGATCCGGCTCGCATGAGTTTCAAACATCCCAGAGGCCCGCTTAAGTGGTGTCTGTCATTACAATCTTTTTGGCAATTTCGTCGCAATGAAATAATCTCGTTTTGTTTGTCTGAAGAAAAAAAAACAATAACTCGATAAGGGGTCGTTAAGAAGTCGAAAATTTTATTTATCTCTATTTTGTTCCCACCCACGGGCTATTTCGGTGTGCCCAAGAGTGCGTCAGTTTGTTCTGTGGACATTGTTTAGAGTTTAGTCGATGATCTAATTTCGATTCGCAGACGAAAAATTTCGACACTTTGCCTAATGCGATCAATGTCGACTTGCAAAAGTGTCGGACGATTTAAATGTTGCATCAGTTTTTAGTCTAGACGTGACCTTATTTTTTGAGGCACTGTATGTGATCCCAAAAGATCCATTCCTGGCATTAGTATGAAAAATAGTTCCAATACTTCTATTTATTTATGACGTTTTTATCGAAACTTTGTTTATATAACTGATATACTAGTAATTTGTATCTCAAAAATCCTGGGCCAATTTAGCTGAATTGAATGCTCATTTTTCGCGTTTAAAATCGTTTATTAATTTAGATTAAAAAATTTTCACTTTAAAGGACAGAAAAAGGTCAAAATGATGGACATTCATACAAACGTTTATTACCCATTTTACTTCCTTAGCGAATAATTTTTCAAAAATGCTGAAACACGTCGCTCGGAATTTCCAACCAAAATTATTTAGTATTTCTTTTCATGGTAATGACTACAAAAATAGCGGAATTTTTATACAAACTTTCATCCCCTCGTTTACTCCCTTAAGGAAGAAATTTGGAAAAATCCTAAAAATTTTAACTTTAACCTAAAAAAGTATAAACATTTACTTTCTTTGCTTTAACTTTCAGTTATTTTATAGATTTTTTTATAAATCGTCCCTCAGAAGCTATGCAATTTTCCGAAAAAGTACCCTATGTGGTTTTCAGCTTCCCAGCAAACAAAACGATTCGTAAATGAATCGTAAATGAATCAGTGGTCGGACTATTTGGACTTTCGCTAATGAATCATTTAAAACGATTCTTTACTAAATCGTTAAAATCTCGGGGAAAACGAAACAAATTATCTTACTTCCGAAAACTAAATCGTAAATTTAACTCATTTTAGATTTAGCTTTCGCGAGTACACATTATATGTATATAAGAAGAATTTCTCGCTTCTCTCGAAAGTTTCACGACTTAGTAAAGAATCGTTTAAAACGATTTACTTACGAAAATTCAAATAGCCCGACAACTAATATTTTCCACTGGTGCATATTATTAAAATAAGTTACCTAGAATATAAATCAAGAACAGTTCAAAATTAAATTTTAATTTTAAACAAAATATGTATAATTAATTCATTTATAAAATTGGCTTTACAGAAAAAATACTTCAAAATTAATATAAAACTAAATCATTCTTCATATCTATCACATATAATCACTATAATGAATAATAATATTTCATAAAATAATAAATTAAACATAATCTTTTAATTTTTTGTACAGTCTCTGTCTTTTTCTTTTTGGTAGTCCAGTTTCTTTTTTTGACGATCTTTTGCTTACTGGAAGAATTTTTTCGATACTTGATGAAAATTATCTTCTTCCACATCTTTATATCGTAGACGAAATGCACCTATAAAAGTAAGAAATATTAATTTTAGATAAGCGGAAATAGTATACCAAATTACTTTTAAGTACAGCAGTTATACTTAATCCTCTAATTCTTCTTTTGTCCTCCGTTCCTCTCCAGGAGAAATGTTCGGCTACAGAATTTCCGTCATTGTCTTCTTCCATGACTCACGGACAAATTTTTGGGGATCAGAAAATCGATCCCTTTTTAAAAACGTTCGCTTTTATTCGAAATTTACGAACCTTCATAAAATTGTTTGCTGGGTTTTACTTTAGCTTTGTAACAAATTAAAGCGAAATTGGTTCGGTAGTTTTAGCAAGAAAGAGTAGCATGTAGCAAACAGACAGACAGACTCGATTAGTAGGGATTTTTGTTTTTATGAATATAGTTTACACGATAACTACAATTCTACTCATAATTTAGCTACATATAAGACAACCATGAGCTTCTATAAATTGTATTGATTTTCTACAGTTTTCAATGTTTTTAATAAAAATTATGCTGATTGTAATTTGGTAAATGAAAATAATTGCTTTAAACATATTTCCCCATGTTTCTAAAAGAAATTCAAAAATATGGGACTGCTGGTGTATCTTATGTCCATCCTTGGGTTTGAGAAGTGTTCAAATTGTATTTTGAGTCGGTAAAATTGGAATTTACATTAAAATAAGGGGGCGAAAGCAAATTAAATCGCACTTTGCCAAAATGGAAGTTTTCGCGTAGAGCCCTTGCCAGTTGGATTTACTCTTCCTGGCAATTTGCGTTATGGGCAATTATCATTCCCGTCATGAAACATTCTGAGTATATTCTGTGAAGTTTCAAAATGTTTAGGACGTGTTTAGTGCCGCGATGCTAAATTTAAACACACCGCGATCCCCGTCCCGTACGTCCATTTTATGGGCGGCTCACAGTCATTAGGAAAAGCGCTCTTCTAAGCATTTTACGAGAAAATTTCACTCGCCGACTGAAAATGGGTTCGGCGTGTAAAATTTTGTATATTCAGGGTGCCCCTCAGTCGATGGGGTTCCTGATGGAATTTTGGATGTTTCGGAAAGCAAGAGCACCTCAAACGCAACAGTTGGCAGAATAATTTTTGTAGGTACATAATATATTTTTTATTCAACATTGATTACTATGCGCAAAAGGTTGCAGCACTCAGTTGAATTTTAATAAAGTTACGCGTAACTTTCGGAGTCCCCATTAAAGTGATAACGAATTTAAGAAATTTTTTAGCGTATCGTCAAGTTGCGGAGCCCCGTGACAAACCACCTGGCCGCGATACGATGAATCACTTTTTGATATCTAGGATACTTGCGGCTTTGCTACTTTTTTATTATCTTGACTTAGCGCGATGAGTTCGGGTCTGGCAGCTTTCGAATTGAATTAAAAAAATTTAAATTTCAAATCGAAGCTCTGATTTAGATGACGGGGAATTTAATTAAGCCGCTTGTGGGGCATGCTTTTAACCTTAACCCTGAAGTTTTGACTCTGCGCGGTATGCTATTTACAAAATCTTTTTTTTTTTTTTGCGTTGTGTCACTAAATGATTTTGTTAATTATTCTGAATATATGCGGATTGATGGTAGATAAAAAAACAAATCATTTTGGATACGATTTGGTTACGAAAACAAATTTACATATCTAAATGTAAAGAGGGTACGGTTTTTAAAATTTCAAATTAATGGTATTGTTGTGAGACCTACCACTTATCTGCCATCTTATAAAAGTTTAACTTATTTCTTTTATCTAACTAAGGCATATGTTTGATACAACATTTATCTATAATAATAGTAATTTAAGTTTAAATACATATAAAGTTAAAAATAGCCCAGTTTTACTCAAAATTCATTCTTTTACACTATTGTACGATTTGGAGTTTTTCAAAGTTAGAAAAGTAGAAAGAGTTTGATTTTTTAATTTTATTTTATTAATTTTGTGCTACAATTCCCTAAAAAAGAAAATCCTATTAGATGTTTAGATACATAGTGCCCATTTTATATCTAGAACAATTGCTAATGAATTGCCTAAGTATAAATAAAATTAATTCGTATTTGAAAATGCCTCCATGAATTCCTCAAGGATCTATTTTGTTAAACAAATTTTCGGTGACTTGTAAATTAATAAGGAAAATGGAAATAATATCAAAATATAAAAATTTCAATTATCACTGAAGGATAGCAGCGTTTTCATGCTCAAGATGATTTTCGTTTCGTTAAAAACATCGTCTGTAAATCTTCTCTGACGAGTAGAATTTCAAGTAGAATTTCTCCGAAAAGAAGAAAAGCGAAAATTTGTCTGTTCCGTGTCATTCAAGAATTTATGATATGTTAAATCAGTGCCACGTACATATACCGGAGATATGTTCAAGTTCATTTAAGCCAAATATTTACATAATTTCCAGGTGGTTTATGTGTGGGCTAAGGTCATGTACCCACTGGCGTTACGTGTGGCTGGTGAGTTCGCTTTTTGAATGAGTAAATACAAAATATAAAAGAAGAAATAAAATCACCTGCAGGCAACCTGTAAATTACAAATTTCCCATCATGTCCATCTGCCCACAGTATACTTTATTTGAGCCGTTTATTTGCATTTCATGGAAAAGCGCACTTTTAAATTAATCTCAAAGTTGAATGCCAGTTTTGATCATATCACATTTTGTATAACGACCAGAGGCCTCCACTTTGGATAATTATGACGTACCTACGCCACCATTTCAGACACTTTCATTGAATTCTAGTTCGTGTCGTTTCTCCACTTTTGTACCATTTATATACTCATTACACCCAGCAAGTTCGTGAAAAAAAAACCACATAAAAATAAAATAATGTTAGAATGTGTGGTGAAGTTGCACGAACTGATGAACTTGTTTACAAGTGCAACTTGGGGTTATTCACCGCACAAATTTACTGCGGGTTGGTTTTAGTTAAGATTCGCCATTTAGATTGGTTTGGTTCGTCTTTTTTAATGTCTCAATCGGGGCGAGCTTTATGTTTATGTGACTTCCATAAAAGTCCGCATAAGAAAATACTTCATTTATTGGAATTACGTGATTTTTATGCCAATTTGCTGGGCGGCGGCATTTTTTTGCAGGATCATATAAAGTATGCAAAAATATGGAATGATTCCAAAAGCCTTGGAATTTTGGGTGCGTTACTAATTGTCTAAATTAATGGGATTTTTCATCAGGTCAATGTTCTCTTAACATTTTTCGGAATATGGTTTTGCATATCGAACATTAAGTCTTCTTTAAAAAGAAACTACTGATGTATTTTGGATTTTTTAAAACATCATTTATAAAACATTACCTAAATTGAGTTATTGTTATGTTAAAAATATGGAGTTTTTGAAATTCATTTTAATTGAGAAGTATAGGTATGTCGTAACACTTTCTAGTATATATCTGTATTTTGCGAAGGTTTTAAGTAGATTAAATTAAAACAGATGATGTTGTATGACTCATGAGTTTAAATGTTACGCTTCAAACGGAAACAGCAGAGATTTTAATATTTAATAAAAAGTAAGTTCCTTACATTTTTAAGGTTTCTTTGCCATGAAAAATCATAAAGTTATGGCATAACGAAACTTTGTTTGTATGCGTCAAACGATGGGGACCGTCTAAAATCACTTTAAAAAACCATTTCTCGGTTCACGAGAACACAAACTTATTTAGGGATGATTGTTAGTTAACTCAGTGACTTTAGAATAAAGTTGAATAAAACTCGATTTATTTTTTTACTATCTCTCTTCTTTTAGGTTTTCCACAACATTGTATGTAGATTTGTTATATATCTAAATGGCTGGTTAAATTGCTTGAACTTTTAGTGTATCATTCTGGTTCTTTTTAGAATTAAGTCTTTTTGAAACTCTGGATACACTAAGGGAATTTTACATATATGGCATGTTTTATCTTTAGTTTTAAGTTTATCTTTACAAAACAAAACGTGGTCTTAGTGCTAATTCTTCCGGAACGCCATTTATAATGTGATAATCTATTACTTAAAAATGTAAAAATCGCTTAAGAATTTATTATTGAAACTTCGATCAAAATTGTTCAACCGAAACGTGAAATTCACACTACATAAATGAGGATGATCGAATTTTCCACAGTTCTAATTTTGTATAGGAAGGTGAGCTTGGCATAATTTCGATCAGGCAGCAAACGAACCGAATAATCTATCTAGATCGCATAGATATCTATGAATAGAACAGTAATATCCATGAAAAACAACGCTTAATCTTATAATGAATCAAAAATTCCGCCACTGCCTTAGCGAAGTTATTGAACCATAAGCTCCACTGCGACTCACTTGAATCGCTCGTTAACTGGGTTAAGTTCGAGCAAAACTGCAGGTAAAATAAAACGATGGAAGAAAAAAACAATAAAGGAAAAATCATGCAACATTTAAAAGCATTTTGCAATTTAAAGCACTTAAGAAATATTATATAACTGCAGACAGCTTTGTTACAAGTTTATTCCTTGAAGTGTCGATAATACTTGAACTTAAAAAAGAAAATCGCCCGAAGCCTTATAGCAGCGACGCAATTCTAACAAATTCCCTCAAGAAAGAAACTTTCCATTTCAATATTCAGTGAAAGCGAACAGAGTCAGAGTTTGTCCTGAATTCCCCCGGGTTCTTCGCTTTCTGCTGCTTTTACTTAATATTTACATTTTTTCGCTTTTATTTACTTATAGGTATATTTTTTTTTTGTGTGCCCTAACCACGACGTTAAAAAACAAGAAATCCTCAGCTACCGAAGTTGGCACAAATTGACCGAAGAATTTATTACGAGGCTGCTGAGGGAGAAAATCGTCGTCGTTCATGGGAATGAATGGCCAATTAATTGCGAAAGGAAATAAAATGCGCGATGTAAAAGAAAACAAGAATTGTTTACTGCAAACAATTTTTTTTTTCCTATAAAAATAAAATCGATCAACCAGAAATTGCCATCGCGGGTGTCTTAAGCCCTTTTTTGGCTGATTTCTTACATTTTCCCGGCATCTTTTAAAGGAAAACCAAAACATTCGTTCTTTGTTCAAGCACCCCAAACGCATTCGTGCATTAAACTTTTTCTTTTTAATGTGTTGCGTTGCAAGGTATAATTAAATTAGACAAAAGTGACCAAGTACAAGATGCCCACCATCCATCGGTCAAGATGAAAGTGGCCACTTGGTTCCAGTGCTTACCATGCTAAGAGTTAGCAACGTTTGTAGCTATGAAGTACGAAAAATTGAAAATCAGTAGCAACACTATTAACATTTTGTAATTCATTTCACGCGGAAAGAGCCGCTCGCCGGTCTGGAGGGGGAGGAAATCGAAGAAATTGAAGAAATTCGATAGAGGTCGATTGCGGGCCCAATTTAGAAAACAAATGCTGTCGGAAGTCGCATTTCTATTTTCATGTCACTGAACACCCCTCTGACTGTAACTGAAAAGCCGAGGCTAAAATAAGAGTCGCTCGGACTCGTCACCGGTAGTAAGAAACAAATTGGGAATTTCTTTGGATCCACGGTGAGCTTCTTTGGCTAGCTCGACAAGTGGTGTCTTAATAAAATTAGATACTTTTAGGGATTTCCTTTGGTACTTTTAAGGTGGGCTCGGCTCGCCCCGCGTCAGTTTTCACTCAAAATAGCAAGAAACTCATTTAAAACTCTCTGTATCAAGGTCGCTCATAATAGGAATTCTACAAAAAAATTTAAAGAAAGCTTAATTTCTTTATTCAGCTACGTACTTTTATTTTAAACAATTGGTGCCATGCAGAAAAACTGATTCATTAAATTGGAAAAAAATGTTCCTTATTTTAAAGCTACTAAAATTTCTTTAATTTGAGGAGTTCCTATTCAATTTCTAAGATTTTTTATTAATCTAAATCAAATTTTCTTCATTTCAATAAATTATTAACTTTAAAAGAAATGTTAGGTTAGGTTAGGTTACCGTGGCTGCCGTGGCACACTTAGGCAAAAGAAATGTTACTTCATTATTAAAATGTAATCATTTTCCTTCTGATAAAAAATATTTCTTTTAAATTTAAAGAAATCACTTTTTATTCTAAGGAAATATGAATTAAAAATAAATTTTTGAAACAGTGGTTACGTTTTTATTTCAAATTGATGTCTTTCATTGATTCAAAGATAGTTCTTTTAAAATAATGAACAATTTCGTAAATTTAAAATCATAACAAAAGTGAATATGGTTTTGGTTTCATAAGGGGTACCAATTCGCTTAATTTCATTGTACATACATATGTATGTATATACAATTAAGTAAAATTTATAAACTTGAGTTTTATAAAAACTAGTTTAAATAAATTTAAATTGACGAAACGAAAATAAGCAAAGACAAAACATTTATCAAAAAAATATTCTCTTCATATGTATTTATAAAATTTAACATTGGATTAATAGAGTGTATTATTTTTAAAGAAAAACGTCTTTTGATTTAGGAACATTGATGTTGATTAAAAAAAATCGATTGCATGGTTTCAATAATAGTTTTTTCATTTGTTTTAAAGATTCGATTTCATTGGTGCCAAATTATAATGATACAGTTTTATTAAAATTAAAGTAATTTTTCATTAAAAACAGTCCCTTTTTTTTTTGAATGACTTTTGCTAAATTTTTAATAGAATTTGGAAAAGGGTAAGAAACACTTTTCTCTGAAAATATCTTGTCTTGAAGCTTAAAATCAAAATGCTGCTATGTATGTCCAACAGGGAATAAGTTGCTGCCATTTGTCTCTTTTCTTTGGTTTTAATAAATTTATATTTTTATGGATTTTATTGAATGCATCTTTTTATCTCTGTTTAATAAAACTTTTATTGTATTGCATATTTCGATTAAATAAGTAAATACAAGAAACTCTCTGTCAAGTATAGTTAATTGAAAATTGAATAAGTAAGTGCCTTTGCAGTTGTAGGGCAATTGGACAAATTGCAATATTTGCTTTATATCGAGGGTAAGTGCCTCGATGAGTTAACAATTTTGCAATTGCACTTCGCTGTCCACCTGTCTAAAACATCAAATTTTAAATGCTCCATTATTTGATGAAAGGTCAAAGGTGTGTGTTATATGTTTGCAATATACACACTATTGCACAATATTATACATATGTATATTGTGCCCTTTACGTTACTTATAGTCGTTAACATATTTAAAGAGCCGATAAATTTTTGAGTCTTTAGACAGACGAACGTGGGCTGTTAGTTCCATTTCTATTCAAACTTCTGTTTTGTTAGATACCTTCATCTATTTTAATTAGTCCAGCTGTTCGAGATTTATATAGAAGAATTTTTTGAAGCATACAAAATTAAGGACAGAATTCCCGTAATTATTATCTAAAAATAGTTATATTTTGAATGTATATGCTCCATTTTTTAAAAAAGTTCATTCAGCCTTTTGGACTGTTTGTTCCATATTAATTTTTTTTTTAGAATTTGCTCCAATTATGATTGGAGAAGTTCATTTGTACCGCTAAAAATAACACATTACTAAATCATAACGATCGAATCTCAATATGTTTTCAGCTATGTATGAACTAATAATAGTCCACCTGCTCCTTTTATACATTTATTGCTGCTGGGAACATGCAGGAAAATGCCTGTTTTACATACGTGAACATAACCACTTAGATTTATGTCTCAAAAAGTCAATGAATACATAAAAAAACGACTAACGAAATAAGAAAAAGAAAAATGAAAAACTAATTCAATTTTGTCTACCAACACAGGAATAAGTCTAAAATTAAGACTAACCGCTTTCCCTCGTGTTTCTTTTCATTGCAGATGAAAATCTCATCGGGATTCGGATCGCGGAGCTAAAAATAAAATTTTTCAAACTAAAATAAAATTGAAAAGAAGAAGAAAAATCGGTTCATTCGGCGGCTGCGCGCGAAAAATTTTTCATGTATTCCCATTGGTTGAGAGTGGTGGTGGTGATGGTAGTCGAAGTTGAATAGAAATAGGCCGCTTTTGTACCGTGCTGAAAAAGATTCGACACAAGACGTGGACAAAACGCAGAAGACGTCGAAGAAGACGACGACGACGACGCCGACGCCAAACACTACCACGAAAGGAACGGCGACGTCGGCGCAAAAACGCCTGCAGTTAAGACGAGTGACGACGTCAACAGCGGGCATCGATTGGAACGCAGAGACAACGTCCATTTGCGTCCATTTTGAAAATTTCAGTTCCAAGAAAGAAAAAAATCATATACCTATATTTTTTCCTTTTTCAAGTATTTCAACGTGCGCTAAAACAGAAGTCGAATGAATCTCTGGTTTAATAACCACAATCATAAGGGATTTGAATCGATAAATGGTTGCTTGCAACAGCTTCCGGGAATTGCTAAAAGGGAATTTTATTGAAAATACAAAATAAAATAGTAAAAATAGCAGAGAAAAGTGTAAAGTGTGGTGAAAATGTGCTGGGAATAAAGGAAATTTTTTTTTTTAAAAATATTTCATAAAAAAACGCAATTCAATTCATTTAAAACAAAGAAAGTGCTCCGTGACAAGAAAAAATATATATATTATAAAGGTATATAAATAGTGAATAAAGTGATATTAAATGTAAAGTGAGTTGTGGAGTAAATCCAAGTGTGCAACTAAAGTACTGAACCACACACGTACGGGCTGAACTAACTCGAATCCTTGTAGTACAAATTTTCACTTAAATTAGTTTGAAAATTGTAAGAAATAGTAAATAAAGTAAAGAATTAAGAAATATGCAGCTCGCAAACGTTCTTAAACATTTAACAGAACCTAAAACAAGAATAACCAAAGAAGAATCTCATTTCTAGCCATCTGTAATGCATTCGAGCTTATTATTAAAAATATTTTAATCGTTCATTTTAAAGCAAAGAGTTAGATTTGTTTTGTATCGTTGGTTTGTTGATTTTTTGCTTCATATATATTGATATAACGGCCGGTTTATTTCGTTGTTGATTAGTATTTAACCTGAATTAATTGTGGAACTAACCAAATCGTATTTAAACTATAATACATATCCCCATACTGCTAAGGACGTCTTGTAACTGATTAATAATATAAATAATAAAATCACCTTCAGGTCTGTAGCTACATAATAAAATAATAAAACACGCACATTTTGTTAACCAAACAAAGTTGAAAAAGATAACTTTTATATAAGAACATTTTCCATTCTCCA
Organism: Machimus atricapillus; assembly: GCA_933228815.1. Lineage (NCBI taxonomy): Eukaryota > Metazoa > Arthropoda > Insecta > Diptera > Asilidae > Machimus > Machimus atricapillus. Next base: position 16,254,128 of record OW121785.1, read on the forward strand.
CACCATAGGGAAACCAAAAAATAAAAATCGTAGTGAAAAGTAAACAAAAGTGCCATTGATAACGAGGAAGAGAATTTGTCGTAGGAAGCATCACACATGCATAGTGAAGAGTTTTATGAGATTTCTCGAAAACTGTTAAGAATTTTGTAAATATAAAGAATCAATTTATCGGATAGTGTGGCTTAGATCGTCATGGCAACGGCTGCCAAACAGCAATCAACAGGAGTACGCGGTTCGACAGTAGCATCATCGTCAGGAAAAATAAGTTCATCGACAAAATCAATATCGAATTCGACATCAGTTATATCTGGTAGATCTTTATCACCGTCAAAACAGAAACAGTCATTTATTGAATCTGAAGAAGATATTGCGACTATAGCGAAGCAAATATCCGATCATGCCGAAGCCATTTATCAAACGTGGAAGGCGCGTGGTTTAGCGCCAACAGAAATTTTAAATTGCCATACAGGACCAAGCGATGCTTTTGGTAAGGCACTGACCCCGCCAAATCGGAATAGTTTGGAGTCTCCAGTTGCTGAAATTTTGGCGCAAGCTCCAGATATGTCGAACAACAATCTTGAGAAGTTAGTCAGCTCGTTTGTGAACGAGGATAAGGCCCGCCAGCAAGCTGCTAGAAAGCAATCTGGCGGGATACTAACTTCTGGCACGATTAAAGATGCTCTCAGGAAATTTGAAAGTAATAGTACACCCTCTGGATATGTTAAGCCAAATTATTTGATTAGGAATGCGACGACGTCGAAATCGACATACTCGAAGACCGCTACGTCGACACTGAATAGCACCAACAATGGCAGCAATCAGGTGACAAATACGCGATCATCGATCAACGCCACAACAACGTCAACAGCACCTTCATCGCCCAGCAGTACACAGTTGAGTAAGAGTGTGCCCGATGTTTTGATCGATACGATCAATCAATCGAAATCGATGCCAAAAAACTCGAGTGCTGCCAGAAGTGCTATGCCTTCCCCGGTGGCTGTATCTTCGCCACCGATTACCACAAATCTATCGTCTGTATCTAGCAATAGTAGTTCCCCTAGCAATAGTATTAGTAGTAGCACTAGTGGTAGCTCAGTATCAACGAATCTGAAAAAGCCCCAAACTCCTGCAAAACCTGCCAATTTACTTAATCACACACCATCGTGGCCGTTGAAAAATCGCCTAGGACTTGGCGGTGTTGGGAATCAACTGAATCTTGGTGGTGGTGCGATTAAAAATGATCGTAAAGATCGTGATTCTGTTACAACAAAAAGAATTGAATCGGGTAAAAAATCTGCTGACCTCTTGGATGAGGTTTCGCGGGAAGAGGAGAGGCTGATTAATGCATTAAAAACGGGGGTTGTACTGAACAATGATAAACTTCCGGAAGTGATAACATCAACACTAAGTAACGATAAAACAGATCGTGTCAGTAGTTGGACAAAGCCCGACGTTTCTGCAACGTCTTCTACATTAACAGCGTCTTCAACGGTGGCTGCTAAAAGTTGTGGTGCATCAACGTCAGTGGTCAGTAAGATTTCAACAAACGCATCATCGAGTCCTGCCGGAGGAAGTTCTACACGGACATGGAGCGATGATAATCCAGTGAAATCAACAATTAATACAACATCATCTGTAATGAGTACGAATTCAAGTCTACCAACCGCGATTGTGACTACATCTGTTATAAATCCAAACCTCCAGAAGAGCGCAGAGATCATGTCCCCGGCTCCAGCACCAAAGCAAATCCGTCTGAGGCCGAAGAGCGATGCTGCCGTGCCCCACCCCGAAACCAAAAATAGTAATAATCATAGTAATCATGTGAATACAAGGATTAACGCTATCAATCCAGTTAGGCCATTCTTGACGCGCGGCTCTGTTGCCGAACGCGTCCTCATGTTCGAGAAATGTCCGGACGTTAAGGCCCCCCTGAGGAACATCAATCGGGAACCTTCCAAAATACTGGTAAGTCCGAAAAAAAACCTTTTAAATCTACCTTAGAAACCTCAAAAACCGATATAAATACCATTGAACAACCCTTGCGTAATAAATCAAGGCGTGCGCTGCGGGGGCCGCAAAGGTTAAAACCACTTAAAAGTGTTCTAGAACTATTTTTTTCTACAGATTGCATTCATCTCAATGTCGAAGTGCAACACTTGAGAGGTGGCTGCGTTCGTTTTGGCGGGGTTTAATCGGTCCCACGAAAAAATATGTTCGCCTTGAACAGCACTTAGCAGAAGAAGATCGATGTTCTCTTTTTGGGTTCGATCAAGGCACCGCGATTGGGCCCAGGTCCAAATTTATTTCTGCTGCAATTGCCCTTTTTTTTTGTTTTAAAAAAAGCGATTTTTATTTTTGTTAGATTATTTTGGTAGATTTCGGTGATCAATCACGTTTGATTCAAAATGGCATGTGACCAGGGACGTTTACGTCGCAAGCGGGTAACTGATCGTCTTGTAATTTCTTCTCTTGGTGAGGGTAATTTTCAAATGTATGCAATTGCGTACTTTTTTGATGACATTCGGGAAGCTGTAGATTTTTTTTTTGCATGTATTTTTTGCTATATATATTTTTTTAACAACAAGGTCAAGACTACGGTCAAGACTACGGTCAAATTAAAGGCTACTTTGAAAAATTTACTAAATGAAATATAAAACATCCAAAAGTAACATAATCGTTAAAATTCGTACATACCTACTCGAAATTAGTGATTCAAAAATGCCTATCGATATCTGTATCTTATATAAATGTAGACAACGTATTTAGATTTAGCCCTTCAATTTTAGCCCAGTTACTACAATGCTTACTCTAAGTAAGCTATTTGTTATTTTAATTTGAAAAGAAATATCAGGCATTCTTCAAACAGTGCTCTATAAAATAGATAAGATTTTTATAAAAAAAATATAATACTGAATAACAGTAAAAAATTAAAAAGTTATTATATATAAATAAAAAAAAAATAAATAAATAAAATAAATAAAATAAGTAAAATAAATAAAATAAATAAAGTAAATAAATAAATAAATAAATAAATAAAATACGATTTCGCTAAACACTACAGAAAGACACTTATTCAAAACTTATAGCATTTTCGAATAGGTTTTTAAAAAGACAGTTATCAGTTATTTTTACATAAACAATAACTATAGCAGACTAATAACAAAATTTGGACGAATAGAAATCGAACATTGCAGAAGTTGATATCATTCGAAATATAATTTATTTTAATGTGGTATAAAAGTCGAATCGGATTAAGTTAATAGTCTATACTAAAACTCAGTGTAAGCTACGAGAAATATTAAATCAAAGTTCGCAAGTAATAAGAAGCTTATAAATTTTTGGATCTAAGCCCACATGGTATTAAAACCTATTAAAATGTGCTCTCAATAGCTTCTTAAAATCTTGTCTTTCCCCGAGCTCCCAAAATAAATGACTTGCTTGAAAGAGCAAAAGGCAGAAAACCATAATTTATTTATTTGCAGCAGAATGGATTCGTTGCACTATTTGAACTTTCATGCAAGCTATTTTTTTATTTTAATATTCTTTTACAAAAGAGACGCGTGTTTTGTAAATGGCCTTCTTCAAGTTTTTCCTTTAGCAACACGAAAATTGAGCTCAAAAACGTTAGCAGAATACGACAGATCCCGCCAACACGGCCAACGTTTTTCAATTTTCCAGAATGCGAGCAGACATTGCGAAAATGCCCCGGCAGCGGGTGCCAATTTGAAAATTTTTTGGACCATTTCCAAATCAAAAATTTTCTGAGAACACCGCAGACGAAGTCAATAAACTGATGTAAGAAGCAGTGACCAAGTCTGCGGCAAGAACGGGAAGAAATTGTGAAAATCTGTAAAAAAACATGAGCGTACATTCACTCAACTTTTGAGTGTAGTTTTCTCCGTTTCACTCGAAGGACAATCCACGAAAAAATTGAAACGAAGATAGAAAAGACGGAAAAATAAAGCACTTGAAAAAATGATCTGAGTCTGATGGACGTCGCTTACCCCACGCCTTTTGTTTATCTTTTATCACGCGTAATTTGCTCACCAAAAAACTCGTTTTCTGAATCTTGCCCATTTGAGTGACGTTACTAAGAAAAATTCCTTAAGATAAAACTTGTTAAGATCGAAGATAAATGGGACGAACTGAGGCAATAGGGTAAAAGCTTCGTGATTTAATTAAGTTCCTTCCAAAAATCTTCGCCGCAAGCCTAGTGGTGGATTGTCACTCTATCTCGACGGGATTACTTTGCAAATGGATGAAAAATTTTGATGAATTGCTTCGACTTAGTTTCCAAAAAATTTTCCCACAATTGGCCATAAGCTTTAGGGTCACGCGAAAAATTCGCTATACCCGAGGTGAAATTATTGTGGGAAAACTTTTATTTAGAGTCCTCTGGCTTTTCCGACAAAGCCAAGATTATCCTCATTGAAGAAGTTGTTTTCCCACCGGGACAAGCCTTGTCCCCGGGATTGCACAGGAGAAGAACCTTTTGAAAATAATTTCGCTTTAAGCAATTCACTGCATAACTGGGACATGACAGGATATTAATCGGATAAATGGTAAATAAAAATAAATCGCAGATTTGCTAAAAAATGAAAGGGATTTAATGTTTTATGAGGGCACATTAAATAAAATTTCAAAGGATAATACTGAAGAACTTAAGTAATAAAAGTTTAGTTTTATTGTAGCGTTTCTGAATAGTACTTATTAAAAGGGTCATTTTTCAATCTCTAACTCAAATTAAAATTGCGGAATACCACCATTAAACAAAACGATAAGATTCAGCTTATCTTCTTTGCAATAGTATAAGTACCTACTTTTAAAAACAAAATAAAATCATAAAAATAAGAATTTTAATTTTAAAAAATGTACCTACATAAATTTGTAATATGTTTATAATTTATTCGTTTTGTCGCGTGTACAGCCATTATGATCTTGATGTTTTGTTTATAATGTTTTCTTCCTTCGCGTGTAGTAATTAAGACTAAAACATGTAAAAATGTGTCCCATCATTAGATTTCTTGTCTTCTTGAATAATTTTCCCTGGGGAGTCAAAAGCTTTTTGTTATAATTAAGTCTGTTTTTTTTCAATTAGGGTCTAGTAGAATAAAGTTTCCATGTATGTAAAACCGCAAATGGAAAATAATAATAATTAAAAACATGTGAACTGGTGAGGTTCAGATCAGAATAAATTATGTTAATTTTAATTCTATTCAATATTATACAGTACTGTGAATATTTTAGTTTTCCGAATCATGCCTTTTTTAAGTTGGACAGAGGAGGGAATATCAATGGAAAAGGAAACTTTGAGATTTAAATTTAGCCCTGAATTGATTTCCCGCCTCTGTCGAACCCAGAGAAAGTATGCTTCAGAAAATTAAAACTTTCCGAAACATTAAAGTGGTTCTAACAATTTTCACAGTACTGTATATACATATAAAGGGTAGGTAGCCTTTGTTTTATTTAATATTATATTAGAAAACGTGTTCAGGCTTTTAGAAAACATTAAAATTTTACAAATCTTCAATGTAACTTTCATCTTTCGTAATTTAACTTTTTAGTAGGAAAACTTTTCATGTATTATTTCACTCCAAGGCTCTACGTTTATAAATGTAAACCTTCACCGGGTGATTATTTGTTTTAAAAGCAGAGAGGTTCAGCTTTTGAAGCAAAAATATAATTTAAATATTCTCGGAGCATACCTATGTATGTATGTATGTATATGTTCCTGTCTGTCCTACATCATGAATTCAAAATGTTGGCAGAACAAAAGTATTTTCGCTCTAGTGGACTGATATTTTAACAAATATTCCATTTCTTCGGAATGGTTGGTATTCAAAAATTTTCTGTATGTAATTAGAAGAACATACTTACCGTCGCCGCTCCAATTTTACCATTGTAATATTTAAGAGTGAAAATGTATTCACTTTTCGGAAATACATTAAAACAATGAAAATTTCTTCCTCCTGACCTGCATAAATTCAAAAAAACAAAAAAAAAAAGGAGGCGAAATATCTGAACGGCCTCAATTTTTCTACCTCCCCGGCAACGTCGGCAACATGTTCCAGAGTAGAACAACCCCATTTCTGGTTGCAGAGGCAGAGCCCCAAGTCATTCTACTCTACATCCTCGAGACTCCTTTATTCAGCAATTGAGTTGATTAATCCTCTGAATGGCGCGATTTTATCTTTAAAATAAAACTGGGGAGAAAAAAACCTCCACACAATGGAATCGTTTCAAATAAATCCGCGTTCATATCGCGCCATATCCGATAGCAAGAGAATCATTTATCTCCTGACAAATTAAAAAAGAATTTATTTGTTAAAAAAAAAAAAAAAGAAAAATGAGAGAAAGATCCATAGAATCAGCATAGAAGGCCGTTGGTTCATTTGAATCAGTGCCAGCAGTGTTTATTCTGGCGGATCTCTCGAATTGCCATCCATCCGGTCTAGTCCGGGGCGGTGGATCTAAAGTGCGATCACCGCATTTTCGCTGTTTTAATATATCTCACGTGCCTCTAATAAATGCCGCGCTTTGCGGTATCCACGCGTTTAATTCACACATGCCAAGCCCCTATCCCACCGAAATTAATAATTCGACAATTAGTGCCAGCATCCATTGTACAATTAGCCCCGGGAATTCCTGTTTCTGGTATTTGTGTCATCCGTCGACCACATTTTATGCCCAGCGGAGCCCCAGTTACCATTTGAGCAAAAATTGTGTCATCAAAATCATCTTACTGGCGCTCCCGGATGCCGTCAGCCGGAACGAACGTTCCCCGGGTGAAATTATTTTCTAAATCATCCCCATTACCCCCCACCCGTGTCGTATGTGTACGACGACATGGTTCCGACAAAATCGGGAAATTGCAAATGTCGTCGAGGCAGAAATTTCCATTAAGTAAATTTCATTCCACTCATCGACCTTGTTGAATCTCGAAAAAATATATTTTTTTCGATTATTGGAAACGTTGGGGGCACCAAGGGCAAAATAGTCATAAGAAGATGCTCTGCGGTTGTCTGGTATAGCTTATATTAAGTATGCATGAATGAACTCCGAGCGAAATTAATTTCGAAATTAAAGAGAATATTCCTATATGAAAATAATATTTCACGAGCAAAATCTGCGTAAAAATAAAATATCTCCTCAATTTTATCCTTTTAATCTCTGATTTAACACATCATTTTAACAACTTCTCTAATTAAATCTTATCGTGTAGAATATAAACGTGAATTTTTGAAAAACCAGACTTATACAACTTTAAAAAATAACGACTCACAATATATTTACTAGCTGCGACTTCGTACGCATAAGGACCACTGAAATACGTATTATTAAATTAAAAATATTTACAACAATAAAGAAAGTAGTAACCAAATTTATACAGCCTAATTCTAAGATTACCAACGTTATTAAGTTACAAATATTTACAACCGATTTAAATTTTAAACAAATTGCGGAAATACATAAGTACATAAGTCACAAAACCGATAAGTTTCACGTAAGATATGCAAAAGTAGTAAATTGTAGAGTCTGCGAACAAAACGATCTAATTACACAAAATTAAATTTTACAGGAGGAGCAAAAAACTCAACGAAGTATACAATCGACTTTTAACATCGTTTTATTCTTCCATATACATAGTATTTGTGACTTTATTTGACGTATGTTAAATCAATCAATGCAATTGCTATTTCTAACAAAACGGAAGATATTTAAATTAAAAAAATGCAGTTACATTATGTCGTTTTGTTATGCGTTATATTTTTGATTGTTACTAGATTGCATTGTATTAAAGATGCCACATCTACCTAAAAGCATCGAAACTGAACGTTGTTTTAGGGAGTTCAAATTGTCACTAAGAAAAAAGAGAGAGTCGACTGTTTTGTTGCCTAATTAAAAGCAATATTACAATAAAAGTACAAAAATTCAAAAATGAAACGACATCTTATAGATTTCTATGAAAATTATTGCATTTTGAACGGAAACGGGCTCGCTCGCTTATTATAACTTGTACCGTTTTGGTATTGGATGAAATTTTGTTTATATTATTAAATGAAATTCCATCAATGGATTTTTGAAAACAATTTTTGTTTTAAACTTATGAGAAAATTATGTCGATCCTTTGCGTTTGGAAAGTTTCGTTTTTAAATAAATCGCGAAAACGGTTGATACTAAAAATTTGGGTTAGGATTCGTTTAAAGAAAGGGGAAGTAATTTTATTTACATTTTTGAAGAAATGAAGGGTACTGACGAAAAACATATGTATATGCAAAATGCAACAACAATAATGACAGAGGATTGATTGATGAATTTAGTGAAAAAATAAATATCTTTTTAAAATTTGGTAATGTCCAACTGTTTTTAATCTCATTAAATAGATCCCACAATTAAGAAAAAAAGACAAAGATATATAAAATAGAACATTCCTAATTAATTAATTAATTAATTACTTGACAGGCAACTGAAACTTTGACTGGCCTACGGGTGCTTCTACGAAATTTGTTTTACTTTTGCGTCCTATTTTTTTTTTGGAAAGTATTATGTATTATGTTGCATATTTTTATAGTCCGGTTTGATCAATTGCGACTATATTTAACTGCGAATCGGAAAATATTTGGAAGCTAATGTTTAAATTGAGAACTCGATGCCACAAGATTATGAAATTTAATTTTACATTGTGAAAAACTTACATAACAATAATTTGCTTGAAAATAAAAGAATTTTTAAAACCGGCTGAATAAATCTGTAGGTAACTCTAAAAAGTTAAAAACATGATTTCTGATACAAACAAGTAGTGTACATTAATACATTAATTAGTGTAAATTTACAGCCTATAACTACCGTGGGTTTGTAAGCTTCTTATTGGTAAAAGAATTTATTTATATATAAAAATACTTTCTCTTTATATATAATTATATAGAAGAGTATAGATATATGTAGGTATCAATTAATTCTATGGAGTATACAAATATAGATATCAACGTTTTTTTTGCGCTTAGGTATAATTAGATATGAAGGACTCTAAGAAAGTCAAAGCTTAAAAACTAGTTTTCAGTCAACTTTAGAGTAATTTAAATAGAAAAACCCCAATTTGACTGCATTCTTATAAAAGAAACAAATTTAGAGTTCTACATGAATGTTTCAGTCAGTGTAATTAGTTATCTCTAAAATTGCCCACGTTTGTCAGGTTGCCATAGCAGCGCCGCCACCCTCAAATTTGAAAAAAAAGGTAAATTCGTTCCTGCTCATTATCCAACAGCTATTCATTTTCGGATTTTATTTCTTTTTATTTCGCTAATTTTTCTTTCTACTCTCGTTGCAGACAAAGCCACTTGTAAAGCCAGAGCAGCAGACCCACACGACGCTTCAGAGGCACCTGAGGAGCTCATCCAAAAATGTTTATATTCCAAGGTAACATTTGTTATAATTGAAAAGCGAATAGGACGACCGAGAAGGAGTCCTTTTAATATTTAATTGGGAACCACCCATAAATCTTGGGGGAACTGCATGCAAGCCACCAATTATCCGACTCTTGGCGACACCCCCGAGCTCCAAAGAGGAGGAGTCGGCAAGGTCTTAGCGCTAAACTCAAGGCGACCTAATTTTTTTCCCTGACCTAATTCAATTTTGCATTCAGACGTCCATTTGGGCTTAGAATCTCCATCTCCAATGGCGTTGCAGCGAAAGCGAAAATCCCCATTCTATTGTAGGAAAATGGATTGCATGGAGACTAAATGGAGGGAGTGTAGCAATTTTCTAGATGAAAGTTGGACGAAAGAAAAAATAAAATACAAAAATATGAGCGAAAACCCTTAGGGGTATTACTGCAAATATTACTCCAGCTGCATAGGCCTTTTAAAAGATAGGGCTGGTGCTCCAGAAAAAGTAAATAGACTTGTTCTGGTTTGAACCTGACATTTTCCTTTCGGTGTGTATCCCATTTCTGGCTATTTTATGACTATACTTTTTCTGTTATACATGGATTTTACAGACAATAAATAACTAACAATAGGGCTGTTGAGTTTTATATTTTGTAGGACAAGAGCCTGGAAGGATTTTTATATCATTTGTGGGAGAATAATATTTTAGTCTTGAGGTTATATCAAATTTAGCACTTTTTGACCCCTTTTATATCCCAGTTGCGACGAAGACAAAAGAATGTAAGATTAGAGCTTGTAGTGTATTCTATGAATTGTGTGAATTACCTCCGGGGATAAAACAGACAAACCATAACTATACAGCTACACTATGCAAATTTTAAACAAAAATCTTAGTAAGCTTCTGTGACAATTATTTTTTTAATAATAATATATCCAAAAAGACTGCCTTCTGAATCTTAAAATTTTGATTTACGAACTTATACAGACTTAAAAAATCCGATAGTTTATCAAGGTTCGAATGTCTAACTACTTAGATACATACTGTTGCGTTCAAAAAAGTAGCACCAAAGTCACTTTAACTCTTCAAACCAATTTGATAATGAAACAAACGAATAAATTGAAACAACTGATATGAGAAATGAATAAAGCAAAAGTGTTCTTTATTTTACGTATTAACTGCAATTGAATAACAACATAAAAAAATGTTGTAGGACATTATGTAAAAGGAAGTCGATTTTCATGCGGTCAAAAAAATAGCACCATTATACCACTACTAGCGCTAAACTGAAAATATAACAACATGAACTCAAAACTTTTTCTTTATTTTATTCCAAACTAGCTGACCCGTGCCCACTTCGCAGGGCGTCAAACATTTTTACTTGTGATGAAATTATCTTGTGTGGTTCTTAGTACTGAGTATTTAGGATTTATTTTATGTTTATTTTATTTCTTGTTGGCTGCTAGTATGTATTGGGCGAGTATGTTAATTGTTTAAGACTTCTCTGAATACTATGTTTGATGTTGTGCTATTGTATGGTAGCAAATTGTATTGGTTTTCTGGAGCTCCAACTCGAGATAAGCCAACATATAACTGCCCATGGGAAAAACAATCCTTTTTCAAGTCAATGCCCACCAGAGAGAATGTTTGACCCTGGGACTTATTTATCGTGAGGGCAAATGAAACTTTGACTGGAAACTGCAGCCTTTTGAACGATATTGGCAAATCCGTCGGAATCATGGGTATCCGCGGAATATAAGCAAGTTCGTCCTCTAATTTCAACATTTTTAAAGGTATATAAAAGCTTTTTAACAAAATATTAAACCGACAAAAAAAAAGTGAAAAGTGAAAAATAAAGTAAACATTTTTAGTCTGAATAACTGAGCCCTAAACTAATGTAAGCAACTAATTTTGAGTTGGCGCCAAAGGAAAAATTTTGTGTTTGTTTGGCGCCGACTAAAAATTAATTACTTACATTAGTTTAGGTGCTCAGTTATTCAGACTAAAAAGGTTTATTTTATTTTTCATTTTTCAGTTCCTTTTTTGTCGGTTTAATTTTTGGTTAAAAATCGTTTGTATAGGTACCTTTAAAAATGTTGAAATTAGAGGACAAACGAAATCTATCGATATTACCTTGTTATTCTTCACTGAGAATTTTACAATCTTGAAATCCTCGTGTATCAAATGAAAACTAATCGAGTATCGCTAAAAACCAATGATCAATGTAATTGTTTGCAAAATTTCGCTTTCACCAAATCTTACCTCAAAATCCACTATATTTTATGAAAATCAATTTTAAATTATGGGTCCACATACTCTAAAACTACTCTTTTGAATTGAAATTCCGTGTAAAACTTCTGTCGTAAAATCATCTCAGTAAACTTTGACATAGATTTTTTCCATGGAAAGTGTTACTTTGACTTAAATTTTTTGCACAGTTGTTTTAATTTACTCTGTGATTTTGGCGGGAAAGAAAAGTGTTGTTTTTACTATTTTCCAAGCAATTTTTATGTTTTTTCTCTCCATAAGAACCTTCCTTGTGCTTTAAGGAAAATATGAAAAAAAAAAATTAGCTGAATTGGTCGAGCCGTTCTCCAGTTTTGCGCTTACAACACATTTGGCGGTTCATTTTTATTTATATAGGTAGATTAGTTAGCACATAATTTAATCTAATTTAATACTTTGTGGCATGTCCTTTATTTGCGATTACGGCTGCACAACGTGCAGGCATAGAGTCAATTAAATACTGGCACTTTTCAATAGGAATATGTTCTTCCAGGAACATCTCCACTATAGCCCAAAGCTCGTCTTTATTCCGTGGATGGTGTTTAGAGACTTCCTTCTTCACCACAGCCCACAGATTTTCAATTGGATTCAAATCCGGGGACTGTGGAGGCCATTCCATAATGTTTATGCCGTTGTCCTGTAACCATTTTTGCGCCTTCCGGCTCGTGTGCTTCGGGTCATTGTTTTGTTGCAAGACCCAAAGCAGTGGGATATCCTCCGATACATACGGAAGCATGACTTCGTCCAATATTTGGACGTAAACATGTTGAATGAATGGGTCCAACGCCACTGTAAGAAAAACCAGCCCTTAATCGACGATCCGCCGTGCTTTATGGTTTTTTGGGTGAATGCTGGCTTGAATGCTGCATTTGCTGGTCTTCTAACATATGATCGAGATCCTAAAGTACCCTACACAACAATTTTGCTTTCGTCTGTCCACAAAATGTTCCGCCATTTGGAGAAGTATTCCACAAAAATTTTAAATACTTTCATGTGGTGCTATTTTTTTGACCGCAGCTTATGTAGGCTCTTAATATAGGAAATATTACCAATTTTAAGACCTCATTTATCTTAAATATAATTTCAAAGTTTAACAAGTTGAACAACATAAACAATTTTTATGTTTTTTTTTGTCCTAAGATATAATGAATCCGCTAGTATGCGGTTAACTTTAATCAATTTTTCATTAATTTGTCATAAATCCCTGAGTTCTTTAAATTGTGCTTCAAACTACGATGCAGTTTTAGATACATCACTAGGGAGTTAGTGACTTATTCCAGTCGATTCGATCTCCAATTATTTTGGTTTGGTGTGTTTGACTTAACTAGTTAAGTTGGAAATTTTGTCATATATATCCCAGATTCATCTTTTGATTAGCCACAATGAATCGTTCAAAAAGGGAATTTGTAAGCCGAAGACAGTACTAAGGTACATACATACATAGATGCCTCTCCCAATTACTGAATTCTATTTCAACCGTCCCATCTGAGGGGATTGGTTGCCTGCTTTCTGAAATTCATTAACGTAACGAGCTGCTTCATTAAGTTATGCAACTCAACAGCAACAGCAAGGTGATTTTAAACACCTTAAGAATTCCTGAATAGGAGCAGTACGCTATTTCTGCTTTTATCCATAACTAAATATAATTTATTAACAGCTGATGTAATACAATATATAGTAGAATTACTTTCTTTTTTTTGTTTAATTTGTTATGCGTTTCTATACAACTGTTAACTATTTTTAGAAGAAAAAAAACAATAATGATTAGTAGATGTTCAACAAATTGATGGACTCAGCATTTGATGACACGCTGCTCAGATAACGAACATTCTGCGAAAAGTAATTAATCGAAGTCCATCTAATCAAATTAGCCTAAAAATGTCAGTGCTCCACTGATAAACGAATTTATTTCTTCCCCTCGACAATGCACCGATGCACACTGCTGACAGTAGCAGAAAGCGATTATTTGAGTCATTCGTTTCGAAATCAAAAAGATTCGAGACCCGTAGGGCATCAGATTTTTATATTTATTACAGAAAAATTTCACGCTCAATGACAAATGAAGCAAACGCTCTCGTGCATGTTCCGATTGAAAGAAAGATAGAGGAAATCTTTCATCGCTGCAACAATGTGCTTCTTATCACAACGTGTCAGTTCCTCAATAAAAGTGAAGAAAGACGAAGACGACAACGAAAAATAAAACTATAAGTATAAAAAAATGAATAAGTAAAAAAGTGGGGAAAAGTGCATCAATTGTTGGGTGAAGTGTAATCGATTTTTCTGAAGTTTTTCTTCTGCACTCGTTTGTAAGACGACTCAGAAGAAAAATGTCAGACATCAGTTTTGCTGGTGCTTCTGCAGAAGTATAAATTTATAAAAAAAAAAAAAAATGGGGGAATATCTTGCATGCCTAGTTACTCTCGTTTAATGCAGAACACCAACAGTTTTAATACCTGACAGCGTAGTAAAAGAAAAATTAAATATTCACGCAAATTTTCCGGTACCTGATTAAATAAATGCCGTATAAAAGTCTTGGCGGTTTAATTTTGTAAAGCGGTTAAGTGCCTTGTTGGCTAAATCAGGGCAGGCCGAGCCCTTCCGGGATTTCTGGCTGAGGATGTGGTTTTAGAATTATTTTACATTCATGCACGAAATGTGACCTTGACATTTGGGTTCGTCTTCACGTGCACGGATTCCTCGTTAGAGTAAATTTTATGATAAGAATTCGTGCTACATGGCAATTACCGAACCTGGGGCTAATTTGCATACGAACGTTAGCATCATTATGCCCTGGGCTCGATTGAGTGGATTCAGTTGAATCTACAAGGAAAAAACGTTATTAAATTTTGTTATATACAATATTTAAGAAATATTGCGTTCAGTTTTTTTACTCTTATTGAAATATTTTATATAATATACTATTTTAAGGACGATTTTAATTCTTTGAGAACTTTTAGTTTTCCTAATCATGCATTTTTTAAATTGGACAGAAGACGGAAAATCGATGGAAAAGGATACTTTGAGATTTAAATTTAGCCCTGAATTGATTTCATTCCTCTGTCGTACCTTGAGAAAGTATGCTTCAAATAATTAAGGGTTACCGAAATATTGAAGTGTCATAAACATTTTCACAGTAGGGGAAACTAGGGAGACTTGATTCGCTTTTTTCCGAAGATTATATTTCTGAATATATTCTATGGAATTAAACGAACAAAAGTTATACATTTAGAGTAAAATTTCCTCAACCAATATTTGATGCATATCCAAACAGGGCTCAAATTTTGTGTGCTCGCATTATCGAGATCCTACTGCACTTTTTTTTCACCCGCATACAAGCACGCATTTCTAAAATAGATCATATTTTTTTGGAAGCCAATTATTTTTTCGAGGACGATTTCTTGTAAGATCAAAATAGTTTTTGTGGAGTAAATAATATTTTTTAAAATAGGCAAGGACTTTTTACAATACACAGCTTTTTTAAAAATACTTTATTTTAATACCTGCTTTGAAAATAATAATTTAAGTCTCAGACATCGTAGATGCATTTACGTCAACCGGGTGTCTACGGGTCTACACCCGTTAGTGGTGCTAATAGATGCTTCCAAAATAATTTATCAATGAAAACAAATTTATTAAAGAATATCTGTTCCCGAGATCAAGACTTCTTGATTTGAGTAAGTACAAGAAAATATAAAGTTTGAATTTTCAAAAGTTGCGATCTTAAAAAAATCATGGGGGATTAGTCTCCTTAGGGATCAATTGTCCTTAGTCTCCGTTATTGTATATCATGTCATTGTCCTTCATTGTAATTCAATAAAGTTTTAGGTAAATTTAATTTGATAGGTATCCGTTTTATTTTTAAAAATATTTTCGTTTTTCCGCAGGTTTCACTTTCCACATGGCAAGCCCTTGCCCACGATTGCAATGGAAACGACGCTGCAACGACTCGTCTCTGCATTTGACTCACTTCCAGATAATCGTGCCACCAAGGAAGATTTACCTGTTATCCTTAAAATATGCGGACTTCCATTTTATTGGCGCATGCCCATCATCGCGTGCACCCAGCACACAGCGTCTGGACTCGTGGACGGATATCGGTTCATCGAATTTTGGAAGCAGTAAGTAAAACAGAGGAAAACTTTTCCCTGATTTAATGAAGTTCTTCTTTTTTTTCGATTTGATTTCATTAACGAGGAAATTTATTGGCTCGTTAGGTGATCGTTTGTTGGATTTTAAATTCACGGCGGGAATCAATATTTGCCCAGTTTTAGAGATTCCTATGAAAACTTTTAATTATATTTTCATGTTATTAGGATTTGTTTTTTTTTTTGCGATTTTTGGTTGGTCTCAATTAAAAAGTCGTAAATGTTAGGTTTGGTGCTCACAAACAGTTTTAAACTCATTTTATGGCTCAATAAGTATCATCCCAATTAAATCTTTGGAAAGTGTAAGATCGTTGATGTGAATTATGCATGATATTATTTGGATAATTTTATTTTATAGCACACTTAGTAATTATGTATTTATATTCATAAGTTTTATGGCTTAATGATCCAATCACAATTAGGTCAGGTCTTTGGAACGTGTAAAATCTGTGATTTATTAAATTAAACGATATGGCAATAGATTTTATGATAATCAATTTCTCTTTCACGTTACAATTTTTCTATCCGGATATAATGTATAATAATATTTATTTTACCTTACTACTCGTACCTTTTAATAAATAACCTTAATAACCTTTGCTCAAATATAAAACTTTTAAACATTATAAAATGTATATTTTTGTGTGGATAGCATGTGTATTTATAGGTCCAAATCATAAACTAATTTATATTCGATCCCAAACTAAATTAAAATTTCGAATTTTAATCAGTAACCGTTTAATTTTTAAGACGAAGAGAATATTAAAATATTTCAGGTGTAGTGGTTGTATCTACTGCTTCTTTTTTTTAATTCTTTATTTGCATTAATAAGTCTTTAGTAGAAGAGAGAATGATCATTGATCGAAATTATGATTTTATTTAAAAATAGCACAGTGATTTAAAATTTATCTTTATTTTTCAGAATGTCTGTGTATTGTCACGACACAGCATCCCGATTCGTGTACATACTCTCACGAGGGCAGCGATCACGCCCGTACATCATCCACGAAGATTTAGCACCGCTAGTTCAAGACGTTGTCGACACACATCCAGGACTGGCTTTCTTGAAGGAAGCAACCGAGTTCCATTCGAGATACGTCCACACGGTTATAGCGCGAATATTTTACGCAGTCAACCGGAGTTGGTCTGGAAAAATCACAGTACCTGAATTGAGGAGGTCGAATTTGCTGCAAGTAAGTAAGAGTTTATCGTTACATTAACTGACACCTGGCTTGCAGTTCTAACTTATCAAATTTATAATCTAAACTGCTTAAAATTTGGAAACAGATTAAGTTTGAGGTCCCATTTCCAAAATTGACGTTTTATGGCTACGATTTTTTTTTTCCCAGAAAGTTTTGTGCAAATTGTTTCAATAAATATTAACGAATTAAAGATATTTATCCTTTTCAATTTATCGACGGTGATGAGCACCGAATATTTGTCTTATAAAATATATGTCGAAGTAAATTAAAATTTTAGTTTGTCTTCAGTCCTCGTGTGGAATTTTGTACGGAAATTGGTGTAAACATTTTTAATTCAAGGTTTTTCCAAAATTTTTGGTGAAAAAAAAGATGGCAACCATGGAGAAATTGTGACACAAAATATCATTTAAAAAAAATTATGAGCGACTGATATTTTTTACTTTTGACCCAAAGTTTCATCAAAATTCGTGAGGAGACCTTAATCTCAATCGACGCCAAATTTTGTTTAAAAAGAATTGCAAGCATGAGCTCAAAAAATGTTTAGTTCTACTTAAAAAAAAATGTTCTAATTCAAAATGATTGATTTAAAGGTTATCCAACTTCTCGAAGAGGAGGAGGACATCAATCAAATAATGGCCTTCTTTAGCTATGAACACTTCTACGTAATATACTGTAAATTTTGGGAATTGGACAGGGATCATGATCTGTTTATTGATCAAAATGATCTGGCCAGGCATAACGATCATGCCCTCTCGACGCGTATTATTGAGAGGATTTTTTCGGGATGTGTGACAAGAGGTGGAAGGACACGTGCCTCTGGGCCTAATGGCCCCAAAATGTCCTATACAGATTTTGTATGGTTCCTGTTGTCTGAGGAAGACAAAACAAATCCGACTGCTATTGAATACTGGTTCCGTTGTATGGATCTAGATGGTGATGGCATTTTGTCTATGTACGAGCTCGAGTATTTCTACGAGGAGCAACAGCAGCGCATGGAAGCGATTGGAATTGAAACTCTGCCCTTCGAAGACTGCCTTTGCCAAGTGCGTTTTTAGCTACACTCTAAATTTTTTAAATTTTTTCATTGGACCTATATTTTATTTTGAATAGATGCTTGATATGGTAAAACCTGTTAAGGACGGGTGTATCTCATTGGGCGATCTGAAACGATGTAGAATGACACCGATATTCTTCGATACATTCTTCAATTTGGAGAAATATCTGGAGCACGAACAGAGGGATCCTTTTGCTACACAGCGTGATAGTGACGATGTACATATATTATTTTAATTTATCGATTTATCAATGAGTTTAATTAACGATTTTGTTTACTAATTTTTATAGGGACTGACCGATTGGGACAGATATGCAGCCCAAGAATACGAACTATTAGTTGCGGAGGAGGGCGGTGATACACAAGGGTAAATGTTTTTACTTTACAAAAATTTTATTTCAATTTGCAGTATATGGTGAACTATTTTAAGAACGTGTTGAATTTAGGAACATCTTCAATGAGACATCAGATTTTGTTGCAGTTTTGTGTTTTGCATCAATATTTATGCACCTGCCTAAATTTACGTATTTTTTTCTATTAATTTATTTTCTTTTGAAATGTTTTTGCAAAATTTAAGGTTTATGAATTTTGGAAAAATTGTTATTATTTGAAACAGAAGAATTTTATGTACTTACATGCAGCCGCAAAAAATCTCATGTCTTACTTTATCAACAATATAAATAATTCTGTTATGTAAATGTTGAAATACAAATTTTGTTTAAATATTTCTCCTCGAATTGAGACAATCTAATGATTTCACAAACTTACTTTTGAAACTCCCCAAAATATTTACCCTGCGTTTATTTTTCTTATATTTTTAGTTAATTTTAACCCCCTCTGTTTTTCACAAAAATTTTTTATACTTACGGTGATGGATTTTTGTAAGATGGATAGATACAAAAATATAAATACCAAAATCTCGCTAATGGGTAAGCGTTAATCGGAATGCATCAACAACTTTACTAACTGCTCTGTCTCATGCTTGTTTGTTTCTGTTGTTCATTTTTTATTTTACTTGTAATCTTATGAAATATCGCTAGAGTTCAGAATGCTGAAAGTAAGCTCTAAGCAGTCGTGTAATTTAATCAAGCAATTTAAAACAACTCGTTAATTGGAGGAAGTGCGCGATTATAAGACGCTTATTGACAGCAAGTTGCAAAAGGTTTTATGTAATATTTAGAGGTCGATTTTTGCTCGATAATTGTTCTGGAGATGTAAGAATGCGAATGGTTCCGGTTAGAAATAAAGCCGCAGAAGATGAGAGAGGTTCAAGTTAAATTATCGAAATGAATTACTTTTAAGAACTACATATTTCGGAATCGGTAGATTACCCTTCTACTTTTATGTATTTTATCTATCATTAGAATATGGAAAAATGTGGCTTTTGTTATTACGCTTTGTGCTGCTGCACATTGAAATTGGCTTTATATTTATACACATGAAGAAATTTTTAAAATATTTTATTCAAATTTACTATACTTTTCGAAGCATACTCTAATGTTTTCTCGATTCGCGACGACTGCCACGTTTTCGACACATCGTGAATACTGCTAGTATATTTCAAAAACTTGTCTTTCTTACCAAAATTGCGGGACAGATCCAGGGATTTTTGAAAATTTGTCTTAAAATGAAATGAAGATATGCAGTAATTTTTACACCGATGATATTATACTTTTTCAGGATTGTAAAGTGTATACATATGTATTTTAAAAAATTACTTTTAAAAGTTTTGAGGAAGCACTAAATTTTAAACCTTTAAAAAAAAATATTAGTTTTTGCTTGTATGCTGTGTTGTAGTATGCGCTATCTAAAACGAAAGGCTTATCTTATGAATGTAGCACACTAAAATCTTTGCTTGTATCAAGAACTACTAAAAGACTAACTTGGTGTGTTCACATCCACAGTTAATATATTATACTTGAAACTAATTAAAGGCTAACTCAAGATAGTCGCGGCGATTGTGACTACGAATGCTTTTTTGGACCATAAACTCATGGAGTAAGAAATTAAGCGAAAAATGTTGTAGGCGTCTTCATCAGCATAAGAGCCATTAACATAAACGATGTCTATTTTAAAGCATTTCTTCATTATTCATACTCAATTAGAAGTGCTATTATTTTGGAAAATCTTTAAAAAAATTTTATTTCTTTTTTTTCCTCTAGGTCGTACGATGAGGACGACGATTACGAGTCGAATATCGACATTCTTGAATCGCAGCTGGATGATATGTCAAATATGATTAACGAGTGGTAGAGGCACACAGCACTTTTACGGCTCACTCGAAGAAGTTCTGTCACAAAATAGAAGAAATATGGAAAGAAAATATTGAAAAAATAGGAAAACACAAGAAGAAAACACATCGTTTTTATTGTAAAATTAGTTTTCTAGTGGATTAAGATTGAAAACCAGTCATGACTTTTTGCTACTCGATTAGTGTAATTTTTTTACTTTATTCAAAACAAAGAAAATGCAAAAAAAAAAAATAATAAATAAATAAATAAAAATGAATAAGATGGGGAGGAATGAAGAGAGAATTAATGTAGTTCTGGACAACAGCTCATTTTTACTAGGACCGTTTAAACTCGGTAGTTGTTAAATAGAAGACTAAAATTTCATTTAAGCCAAGGAGTGCGAAGAAGGTGAAGAAAAGTACATAATACAAAATTAAATTTGCTTTAGTTTG
Organism: Machimus atricapillus; assembly: GCA_933228815.1. Taxonomy (NCBI): domain Eukaryota; kingdom Metazoa; phylum Arthropoda; class Insecta; order Diptera; family Asilidae; genus Machimus; species Machimus atricapillus. Next base: position 16,274,882 of record OW121785.1, read on the forward strand.
TGTTCGGATGTGTTTACTTTTTGTTTTTTGTTTTGTTGATAAGATAAAATTCTCATTGAGTTGTAACTTCTCGATTCCGAGGAGCACGAACCAAACTTTAATTTACAATTTATACTTATTAATTACATTAATGAAACAAGAAAACATATTGTATTCGAAGTTACCTTGACAAATTACTGATTTTATACATGGTAAAAAAAAAAACAAAAAAAAACCAAAAGATGAAAACATTTTGATATTTCACTACGTCCTCTCTAAGATATTTACTTGTATTATGTTTTATTATAAATTATATGCGCTATGCGATCGATGTTTTTGTTACTTGTTTTTATTGGTTGAAATTTTATTGTATGACCACTTGTGTTTATTAGTCAATTTTTATAATGGCGACAAAATATTATTTATTGAACGTATCTGTGTAAGTGGAATCATAGGCGTTTTTACAATTTTAAGCGAAAAGAAAAAAAAACTGATGTACATAGATATATATGCTGCGAATGTGATGATGCATAAAGTTAATAATAAAGAGTAATAAACAATTGTGAACAAATTTATGCAGAAGAGCTATATTTTACTATGGAGTAGCGATTTGCGATTTATCATATGGCGAATATTATTGAGTATTTCGCAATTTTTGCGTAAATTCTAGTAAGCTTAGGAATTTGATAGTGATGCATAAGGAAGATTTCGTGTACTTGTCCATTTGAATATCTAAACGGATTTTTAACTTTTAAACCCTTCTTTCTATTTTATATCAATTTCTTTTCTCAGATTATTTTCTTATTTTAATATCTTAATTTCAAATGTTCCATGGTTGCACAAGGGGTCATTGGATATATTCAATTACTTTACTTTTTTTCTAGCATTCCGTCGTTTTGCCAATTTAGTTATTTTTATAATTCAGCTACAAATGTGAAAGAATGTTAGTACCTATCGGATTTATCGAAACATCATAAATTAGCTTAAAATTCAAAGTAATCAGGTCTACACCAAATTATACTTAATGTAACTTTAAAATAAAGCACAAGATTAAATTATAGTATAGCGACCGAATTCCTTGTGCAACAAAAGGGTAAGTTATAATTTTTATTTTACATATATTATTTTATTTAAATTTAAAACCCTTTTAGGTTTTATTTTATTTAAAACTCTATTTTGACTGGCTTTTTGCTGAATACGGTCGATAGGAACGCATGAAAGAAAAGATTTAGACCTATATTATGATATATAGTCTATAAGTGTCTAAGCGCAATAAATCTAGCTTAAATCTAGATCGTTTCAGCTTGTAAAGGTCTTAAAAAAATTTAAAAATTCAAAATACATCTGGTTGATGTGCTAGAGTACGTTCATTGAGTGGAAACTCCTTTTAACTACTTACATGTAAAAGGTATGAAGGGAAAATAACCCCAAAAATTAAAACAAATAAATAAATAAATCGTTTTGCTTATGGTGCAATGTTACGTTTAACGCGCTTTTTATTAAAAAATAACAGAAATCGACAATTAGACAAAAAATGATTAAATTTATTCGAAAAAAAACAAAAATTTTTATTAATCCGAAAAGAATCACCCTAAGGACGACACTTTATATTTAATTGTTCTAAAAGAAAACTTAGGTAATTTGCGACAGATGGGTTAGTTAGAAATTTTCACAATTTATTGACTATTATCGAATCATTATTATTGAATTATGTATTGTATATTGTGTAACTCGAGATAAACGGATGAGAAAGTGGATAAAAAGGAGGAAAACTAAAGTGTTATTTGATTTTTAGAACTAGTCATAGATGAAGTAAATGCCCAAAATGTAGAACTTTTGTATTAAACTGTATTTTATATGATAAAAAAAAAAAAAATTGAAAAAAAAATTATTGTAAGGATTCGAATCTGATAAAGCATCTGGCGCGAGATTGCGAGTTTCTTGCAAGGGATTTTATCAGACTGGACAATCTAATGCAATAAAAATATGCGAATGCTTATGAGATGTGTTTTAATTATTCGCAAATATTTTATTTTATGAGAAAGAGATCTTTATTATACATATATATTTTCTTTTTTTAGGTACATATTAAAGAAGAGAATAAATACGTTTTTTCATTTTTTGTAGCTATTCTTCACATATTTTAATTTTGGTCATATTTAGGAAAAAACCGGCCAAGTGCGAGTCGGACTCGCGCATGAAGGGTTCCGTACCATTATCTATAAAAACGGCAAAAAAATCACGTTTGTTGTATGGGAGCCCCCTTAAATATTTATTTTATTCTGTTTTTTAGTATTTGTTGTTATAGCGGGAACAGAAATACATCATCTGTGAAAATTTCAACTGTCTAACTATCACGGTTCATGAGATACAGCCTGGTGACAGACGGACAGCGGAGTCTTAGTAATAGGGTCCCGTTTTACCCTTAGGGTACGGAACCCTAAAAAGGATATTTTAAACTGCATAAAGTACATCATCTTGATTTTAATAGAATTTGATTTTGTCATCAGGATCTTTATAACTCTAGCTAGTGAGTCTATTATTTTTCATTGAAATCTTATGAAATTTAGCATTTGATAGTCTCCTATCTTCAATTATTTTTGCAAGAATATCTTTTTCCATTTCAAATGTATAAAAATCCATTTCAAAAGTACTGAATTCCAAAACATTAGTATCGAAATTTAACACAAAAGTGCTCATTATTCCAAATGCAAAGTATCATATATGCCGTATAAAAGTCTTGGCGGTTTAATTTTGTAAAGCGGTTAAGTGCCTTGTTGGCTAAATCAGGGCAGGCCGAGCCCTTCCGGGATTTCTGGCTGAGGATGTGGTTTTAGAATTATTTTACATTCATGCACGAAATGTGACCTTGACATTTGGGTTCGTCTTCACGTGCACGGATTCCTCGTTAGAGTAAATTTTATGATAAGAATTCGTGCTACATGGCAATTACCGAACCTGGGGCTAATTTGCATACGAACGTTAGCATCATTATGCCCTGGGCTCGATTGAGTGGATTCAGTTGAATCTACAAGGAAAAAACGTTATTAAATTTTGTTATATACAATATTTAAGAAATATTGCGTTCAGTTTTTTTACTCTTATTGAAATATTTTATATAATATACTATTTTAAGGACGATTTTAATTCTTTGAGAACTTTTAGTTTTCCTAATCATGCATTTTTTAAATTGGACAGAAGAGGGAAAATCGATGGAAAAGGATACTTTGAGATTTAAATTTAGCCCTGAATTGACTTCATTCCTCTGTCGTACCTTGAGAAAGTATGCTTCAAATAATTAAGGGTTACCGAAATATTGAAGTGTCATAAACATTTTCACAGTAGGGGAAACTAGGGAGACTTGATTCGCTTTTTTCCGAAGATTATATTTCTGAATATGTTCTATGGAATTAAACGAACAAAAGTTATACATTTAGAGTAAAATTTCCTCAACCAATATTTGATGCATATCCAAACAGGGCTCAAATTTTGTGTGCTCGCATTATCGAGGTCCTACTGCACTTTTTTTTCACCCGCATACAAGCACGCATTTCTGAAATAGATCATATTTTTTAGAAGCCAATTATTTTTTCAAGCACGATTTCTTGTAAGATCAAAATAGTTTTTGTGGAGTAAATAATATTTTTTAAAATAGGCAAGGAACAACACAGCTTTTACAAAAATACTTTATTTTAATACCTGTTTTGTTCAGCACAAATAATTTTTAATCACTGTTGCTTTGAAAATAATAATTTAAATCTCAGACATCGTAGACGCATTTACGTCAAGCGAAATCTTGGATATTTGAAAAATATATCAAATCACCCGATTGTATTATACATTAACATACGAAATGAAGCGCGGTTACCCGTTTAATTCGACAGAAAAACCCCTTGGAATTAGGAGATCGACCCGAGAACGTCGTCGGTAAGTTTTCCTCATTAATTCGTAAACCCGTGTCTACGGGCGGGTCAACACCCGTTAGTGGTGGCTATTAGATGCTTCCAAAATAATTTATCAATGAAAACAAATTTATTAAAGAATATCTGTTCCCGAGATCAAGACTTCTTGATTTGAGTAAGTACAAGAAAATATAAAGTTTGAATTTTTAAAAGTTGCGATCTTAAAAAAATCATGGCGGATTAGTCTCCTTAGGGATCAATTGTCCTTAGTCTCCGTTATTGTATATCATGTCCATTGTCCCTCATTGTAATTCAATAAAGTTTTAGGTAAATTTAATTTGATATCCGTTTTATTTTTAAAAATATTTTCGTTTTTCCGCAGGTTTAACTTTCCACATGGCAACGCCTTGCCCACGATTGCAATGGAAACGACGCTGCAACGACTCGTCTCTGCTTTTGACTCACTTCCAGATAATCGTGCCACCAAGGAAGATTTACCTGTTATCCTTAAAATATGCGGACTTCCATTTTATTGGCGCATGCCCATCATCGCGTGCACCCAGCACACAGCGTCTGGACTCGTGGACGGATATCGGTTCATCGAATTTTGGAAGCAGTAAGTAAAACAGAGGAAAACTTTTCCCTGATTTAATGAAGTTCTTCTTTTTTTTTCGATTTGATTTCATTAACGAGGAAATTTATTGGCTCGTTAGGTGATCGTTTGTTGGATTTTAAATTCACGGCGGGAATCAATATTTGCCCAGTTTTAGAGATTCCTATGAAAACTTTTAATTATATTTTCATGTTATTAGGATTTGTTTTGTTTTTTGCGATTTTTGGTTGGTCTCAATTAAAAAGTCGTAAATGTTAGGTTTGGTGCTCACAAACAGTTTTAAACTCATTTTATGGCTCAATAAGTATCATCCCAATTAAATCTTTGGAAAGTGTAAGATCGTTGATGTGAATTATGCATGATATTATTTGGATAATTGTATTTTATAGCACACTTAGTAATTATGTATTTATATTCATAGGGGTTTTATGGCTTAATGATCCAATCACAATTAGGTCAGGTCTTTGGAACGTGTAAAATCTGTGATTTATTAAATTGTAGCCAAAACGATATGGCAATAGATTTTATGATAATCAATTTCTCTTTCACGTTACAATTTTTCTATCCGGATATAATGTATAATAATATTTATTTTACCTTACTACTCGTACCTTTTAATAAATAACCTTAATAAACTTTGCTCAAATATAAAACTTTTAAACATTATAAAATCTATATTTTTGTGTGGATAGCATGTGTACTTAGAGGTCAAAATCATAAACTAATTTATATTCGATCCCAAACTAAATTAAAATTTCGAATTTTAATCAGTAACCGTTTAATTTTTAAGACGAAAAGAATATTAAAATATTTCAGGTGTAGTGGTTGTATCTACTGCTTCTTTTTTTTAATTCTTTATTTGCATTAATAAATCTTTAGTAGAAGAATGATCATTGATCGAAATTATGATTTTATTTAAAAATAGCACAGTGGTTTAAAATTTATCTTTATTTTTCAGAATGTCTGTGTGTTGTCACGATACAGCATCCCGATTCGTGTACATACTCTCACGAGGGCAACGATCACGCCCGTACTTCATCCACGAAGATTTAGTACCTCTAGTTCAAGACGTTGTCGACACACATCCAGGACTGGCTATCTTGAAGGAAGCAACCGAGTTCCATTCGAGATACGTCCACACGGTTATAGCGCGAATATTTTACGCAGTCAACCGGAGTTGGTCTGGAAAAATCACAGTACCTCAATTGAGGAGGTCGAATTTTTTGCAAGTAAGTAAGAGTTTATCGTTACATTAACTGACACCTGGCTTGCAGTTCTAACTTATCAAATTTATAATCTAAACTGCTTAAAATTTGGAAACAGATTAAGTTTGAGGTCCCATTTCCGAAATTGACGGTTTATGGCTATGATTTTTTTTCCGAGAAAATGTTGTGCAAATTGTTTCAATAAATATTAACGAATTAAAGATATTTATCCTTTTCAATTTATCGACGGTGATGAGCACCGAATATTTGTCTTATAAAATATATGTCGAAGTAAATTAAAATTTTAGTTTGTCTTCAGTCCTCGTGTGGAATTTTGTACGGAAATTGGTGTAAACATTTTTAATTCAAGGTTTTTGCAAAATGTTTGGTGAAAAAAAAGTTTGCAGCCATGGAGAAATTGTGATACAAAATATCATTTTAAAAAAAATATAAGCGACTGATAAATTTTTTACTTTTTTGACCCAAAGTCTCACCAAAATTCGTGAGGTGACCTTAATCTCAATTGACGCCAAATTTTGTTTAAAAAGAATTGCAAGCATGAGCTCAAAAAATGTTTATTAGTTCTACTTAAAAAAAAATGTTCTAATTCAAAATGATTGATTTAAAGGTTATCCAACTTCTCGAAGAGGAGGAGGACATTAATCAAATAGCCTTCTTTAGCTATGAACACTTCTACGTAATATACTGTAAATTTTGGGAATTGGACAGGGATCATGATCTGTTTATTGATCAAAATGATCTGGCCAGGCATAACGATCATGCCCTCTCGACGCTTATTATTGAGAGGATTTTTTCGGGATGTGTGACAGAAGGCGGCCCCAAAATGTCTTATACAGATTTTGTATGGTTCCTGTTGTCTGAGGAAGACAAAACAAATCCGACTGCTATTGAATACTGGTTCCGTTGTATGGATCTAGATGGTGATGGCATTTTGTCTAAGTACGAGCTCGAGTATTTCTACGAGGAGCAACAGCAGCGCATGGAAGCGATTGGAATCGAAACTCCGCCCTTCGAAGACTGCCTTTGCCAAGTGCGTTTTTAGCTACACTCTAAATTTTTTAAATTTTTTCATTGGACCTATATTTTATTTTGAATAGATGCTTGATATGGTAAAACCTGTTAAGGACGGGTGTATCTCATTGGGCGATCTGAAACGATGTAGAATGACACCGATATTCTTCGATACATTCTTCAATTTGGAGAAATATCTGGAACAGAGGGATCCTTTTGCTACACAGCATGATAGTGACGATGTACATATATTATTTTAATTTATCGATTTATCAATGAGTATAATTAACGATTTTGTTTACTAATTTTTATAGGGACTGACCGATTGGGACAGATATGCAGCCCAAGAATACGAACTATTAGTTGCGGTGGAGGGCGGTGATACACAAGGGTAAATGTTTTTACTTTACTTTAGAATATTGTGAACTATTTTAAGAACGTGTTGAATTTAGGAAAATCTTCAATGAGACATCAGATTTTGTTGCAGTTTTGTGTTTTGCATCAATATTTATGCACCTGCCTAAATTTACGTATTTTATACTATTAATTTATTTTCTTTTAAAATGTTTATACAAAATTTAAGGTTTATGAATTTTGGAAAAATTGTTATTATTTGAAACAGAAGAATTTTATTTACTTACATGCAGACGCAAAAAATCTCATGTCATAATTTATCAACAATATAAATAATTCTGTTATGTAAATGTTGAAATACAAATTTTGTTTAAATATTTCTCCTCGAATTGAGACAATCTAATGATTTCACAAACTTACTTTTGAAACTCCCCAAAATATTTACCCTGCGTTTATTTTTCTTATATTTTTAGTTAATTTTAACCCCCTCTGTTTTTCACAAAAATTTTTTATACTTACGGTGATGGATTTTTGTAAGATGGATAGATACAAAAATATAAATACCAAAATCTCGCTAATGGGTAAGCGTTAATCGGAATGCATCAACAACTTTACTAACTGCTCTGTCTCATGCTTGTTTGTTTCTGCTGTTCATTTTTTATTTTACTTGTAATCTTATGAAATATCGCTAGAGTTCAGAATGCTGAAAGTAAGCTCTAAGCAGTCGTGTAATTTAATCAAGCAATTTAAAACAACTCGTTAATTGGAGGAAGTGCGCGATTATAAGACGCTTATTGACAGCAAGTTGCAAGAGGTTTTATGTAATATTTAGAGGTCGATTTTTGCTCGATAATTGTTCCGGAGATGTAAGGCCGTGGCTATACTGGGCCCGAACGGAACCGCACCGAACCGAACCGAAATATTCGGATCCGAAATCATGGCTACACTGCAACCGATCCGAATCGATCCAATCAAATAGAATTTAATCATTATTATTGAATTATGTATTGTATATTGTGTAACTCGAGGTGACGGATGAGAAAGTGGATAAAAAGGAGGGGAAAACTAAAGTGTTATTTGATTTTTAGAACTAGTCATAGATGAAGTAAATGCCCAAAATGTAGAACTTTTGTATTAAACTGTATTTTATATGATAAAAAAAAAAATTATTGTAAGGATTCGAATCTGATAAAGCATCTGGCGCGAGATTGCGAGTTTCTTGCAAGGGATTTTATCAGACTGGACAATCTAATGCAATAAAAATATGCGAATGCTTATGAGTGTGTTTTAATTATTCGCAAATATTTTATTTTATGAGAAAGAGATCTTTATTATACATATATATTTTCTTTTTTTAGGTACATATTAAAGAAGAGAATAAATACGTTTTTTCATTTTTTGTAGCTATTCTTCACATATTTTAATTTTGGTCATATTTAGGAAAAAACCGGCCAAGTGCGAGTCGGACTCGCGCACGAAGGGTTCCGTACCATTATCTATAAAAACGGCAAAAAAATCACGTTTGTTGTATAGGAGTCCCCTTAAATATTTATTTTATTCTGTTTTTTAGTATTTGTTGTTAGCGGCAACAGAAATACATCATCTGTGAAAATTTCAACTGTCTAACTATCACGGTTCATGAGATACAGCCTGGTGACAGACGGACAGACAGACGGACGGACAGCGGAGTCTTAGTAATAGGGTCCCGTTTTACCCTTTGGGTACGGAACCCTAAAAAGGATATTTTAAACTGCATAAAGTACATAATCTTGATTTTAATAGAATTTGATTTTGTCATCAGGATTTGTATAACTCTAGCTAGTGAGTCTATTATTTTTCATTGAAATCTTATGAAATTTAGCATTTGATAGTCTACTATTTTCAATTATTTTTGCATTATACATACATATGTATACAACAAATCCCTTATATACAATTTTCAAGCAACATGTCACCATTTTCCCACGCAAGAATATCTTTTTCCATTTCAAATATATAAAAATCCATTTCAAAAGTACTCCTTTTTATTTCAAAAGTACTGAATTCCAAAACATTAGTATCGAAATTTAACACAAAAGTGCTCATTATTCCAAATGCAAAGTATCACAATTCAATTCAAAAGAGCATTTTTATTCAAAACAAAAGTACAAAATTCTAAGCAAACGTGCTCTAGTATGATTTCATTTGCTTCCAGTATTGTATATGAATATATGTATATAAATATATACAAAGATCTTTTATAAACGAACTCTTCTCTGCACTATTGCAATACATAAAACAAATGAAGTTCGGAATATTATTTCAGCTTCACCACATCAGTTAAAATTTCTTTCGCCTTACTCACCCATGTTGAATCCTATCGAACAAGTCTTTTCTTAGAAAAATTCCACTGTAATATTGAACTGGATAGAGGGGCAAGACGAAAATTCGGCCAAATGGGAACGTTGACAGAGGACCGGTATCAGATGCAGTTTCTAAAATAAAAAACAGTGTATACGCCAAGATCTAGAAAACCCTGAAGTGAACGCAACTTTAGTGGAAGTAATTGAAAGAGGTTTAAATACATTGACTCCGATGGACTGTACACATTTTTTTAATAATTCAGAGTCAAAATTACCGACAGCAATTTCCTGTGGAAATTTAATATAACAGTAAAAAAAAAATTTCATATTGTTCAATTTTATTTTTAATACATATTTTTAATTTTGTTTAATTTTAAAACTAGAAAAGAAGCAAACGTGCTTGGAATTTTGTACTTTTGTTTTGAATAAAAATGCTCTTTTGAATTGAATTGTGATACTTTGCATTTGGAATAATGAACACTTTCGTGTTAAATTTCGATACTAATGTTTTGGAATTCAGTACTTTTGAAATAAAAAGGAGTACTTTTGAAATGGATTTTTATACATTTGAAATGGAAAAAGATATTCTTGCGTGGGCAAATGGTGACATGTTGCTTGAAAATGGTATAAACAGAATGTTACCAAGCACTTTGCTTCCACGGGCCGTTCACGTGAAATTTTTGTAATTCGCGTGCTGCAATTCATCCACGTCCGCAAAGCAAAAAAAAAAAAACTCGCTACACCTATGGCTACATATTTCAACCAGCGCCACCAGTTCCCAAGGAAACACCGGCTCTGTAGTTCGATAAACATAAATTGAATTGAAGACAAGGTTGCAACTTATTCGAATTGATTTTGGATCCAGAGTGGATTTGATTTGAATCAGGGTTAAAGCTCCCGACAAATGGAACAAGGTTAACGTACTTTTTTTTGCTGCAGTTTGCAGGAGAGTTTCAGCTCGATTGAGGATTGGTTCGCGCTAGGAGTGCTAATTGGAATCTGATAAAATGGTGCTATAGTTCCGAAAATAATTAAGTTTTTTTTTCTCAAGATGAACCCGAGCACTCCCAAGTGGGTTCCTAAGCACAGCAGTGATATTAGTAAATTGTTTGTGAAAAGCAGAGATTTAGAATCGCAGCTCCGATTGTTGGCCAGGAGATTTACAACTGATATTAATTTGAATTTGTTGGATTGTTATGTAAGTACCTGGGGTATAAAGCTGTTTGTTTTTTGTAAAGTTAAATTTCATTTACATGAATACGACATAATTTTATTAAAAGTATATCATAAACGGTGCAAATTTCGGACTCAATATCACTCACAGTTAGATTGAAAAAAAAACAAATTAATGAAGTTTAATTCAACATTTAATTGTTTTTCTTTTTTCAAGGAATTTCAACAAATTGTTGAAGAGAGTAGAAAATGCTTTGCGCTAAGCAATGAGCTGCAAACTAATTTTAAAATGCAGCTCACTGCCTCTGCGAGCAAGAAAATCCAGAGGAGTCCGTACAGGATCCTGGTTCAAAGAAAAGCCCTCGCTATGGCTGAAAATCTTCAGAAGCGGCACTATCAACTAATATTTGTTATTAATAAGACTGTAAGTTAAATCACAAATTAAAAAAAAAATGTCACTATTATTATATTGAGTCACCAGATCAAATCGCTCCTGGACATGAGCTCCCAATCCGAAATAGTGATGAATTGTGCCTTGCATCTCTGCAGTTTGTTCAATGGATGCGTTGAGATTGCTCTGCAGAGTGAGCAACTATCGTTTGGTGCAAATATTTGTAGCAACACCTTCCCTACATTGCTGCTTCTCCCAAAGAAAATTGATATTGGAATAATTTTGCAGGTTAATTATATTAAATATAACCTTATTTAAATTTTAAAATAGTGCAACTGTATTTTGTACAAAGAAAAAAATTCGAAGTAAATTTCTTTTAGGCATAATTTCTAAAATCTTTTTACATTATCTTACAATTAGATTGTCTGCAAAAGTCGTTGCGAACAGTGTTGTTTATCGCTAATATCTTGCTTATTAGCGACATGCAAACTTCAATTAGCACCAAGTGGAGACGATAACGATTCAGATACATCGAGTATAGAAATTCTACGGGCATTAACTTCTCATTTAACTTCTCCAATCGACAAAGATTCAATGCATTTGACGCGCCAACAACAGCAACAAATTCGCGATGAATCGTCAGCAAATTACGACTCACATTCATTTAATGATTTAGATTCAAATGTAAGTTCATTAATAAAAATATTAATAGAAAAATTTATATTATTAAGAAACCGTTTTAAGGATCCTGCAATTACATTTTTTGATAATATGGCAAATGAGTTGTTGGAGAAGCGCAAAAATGGAACTTTAGATGATAGAATATCAATCAGAGAGGAATTGCTGGAACATTTAATTGTCGATGAGGAAAATTTTGTTACTAATGTTATTGCGAGATGCTTTAAATTATGCCCTAGTGCTTTTGGTAAAGTTTATAAGAACCACAACAGTAAATAATAATTAATAATAATAAGAAAAAATATTTTAAATATAGATTCTGCTCCTTCAAATTCGCAAGATATTCAAAAATGGGTTAATCGTGGTACCCGTAGTCTGTGGACTCAAATCGGAAGCACGTTGGATCATATTGTCCTATGGTGGAGTGAAGCCCCCCTTGCTTGTCGTCCTGTGATATGTGCCAAACAATTGCGTGATTGGTTGCTAACGCTTCATATTGATGGTAAATAATCACACTATTATTTAACAAATATTTTTCACTACTTCCTTATATTTACAGATGCACCAGAACCTATTTTATCAACTCTTAAAGGTTTAGGAGAAACTCTTACAACTCATGTAACCAGTACAATTTGGGATCAGCAGTTTCGTTTAGCACTAGTTTCTGCAGCTCTAAGTGCTGACACTGCCTTAACTATCGATTCTTCATTCAAAGTTGAAGTGAGTATACTATATATTTAAAATTGTTATTATGTGCTCTTTAATTTGATACCCCACTCGATAGTACTGGCTTCCCAATATGTTTAGTAAACGTTATGGAATTTTTGTATTTCTTAAATCTAGATAAAGATTTAGGCTTTCATTTGAATCATTTTACGAGTAGAATTTTTAAATTTTTAAATTCCGTTGGTGTATGTGGGGGGTGGCTTCGAATCCAACCACTACCAGCTTATTTTGCCATGTCTGATTCGTAAACTTAACAAAATAAGCACTGTTTTCTAAAATTATTTAAAACAAAAACCATAAATTTCAAATTTTAACATATTTAGAATTCCTTCGTAGTTGCCGGCTTGGGTTTAAAAATTTAAGAATCTTGCTGAATTTAATCTGCTTACAAGATAACTAAATTTTTTGTAAGCAGCCAACGTTTATTTCTTTAAATTTAAAATCTCCTCACAAAATAAAAAAAAACAGTAAATTCCTTTATTTTACCTTTAGATACCAGGAACTGCTGCTGGGCTGCTTTGGTGTGATCTCCTTAGCACGTTAGTTAGTCTATGCAACAGTTGCGATCAAAATGGGACAATTCCAAATCAACTCCCAATTGTTGAACAAATCCCCGTCCTCCATAGAATGGGTATGATTTTAAAGTTTCATATAAATTCAGATAATTTAAAATGAATTTTTAGACCACTCCATTCATACGATGCGCCTCTGGGCTCTCGCCAAGGCGAAATCTTTGTGTTCGGACTGGAATATGTCGACATTTTTTCGGATAGTCAACGGAGATATAAAAAATTGCTTAGAACAGCTCCACTATTTAAGAGTTCCTCAACTAGTTCCTGCTGATTCTCTAGAAGTTCTTATTCAAGTCTGCGTCGCTTTGCGGTATAAGCTAATTTCTGAAATAAAGGAGAATATTTTAAAGCTGAAGGTGGGAACGGATAAATAAATAAAATATCTATTTTAGTTCGAAAACTTATTTATAGGGAACAAATTTAGAATGCATAGAAATTTTATCGAGCACATGCCGAACATTTACATTAGCCACTCTAAGCCTATGTTTGCCACCAGCAAGGCAATGGCAAATTGACGAATTGCAGAGTTCTCCGGGGGAATATGTTATATATTTTCTAAATGAAATCTATCTCCCAGTTCTGAAGGCCACAAAAGATGGTGAAATTTTGGGGCTTGTTTTAAAGATAATTTGTGAGGCATGGCTTGATCATATTTATCAGAAACGGGTCAAATTCAGCCGATGCGGAGCTCTAAATCTTTTAAAGGATTTTGATGGAGTTGCCCAGTGGATCAGGGACTGCAAGGACGTACCACCTGAACATGTTGAAAAATTGAGCAAGCATGAGGTGCTTCGCATGTGCGAAGGAGTTGGAAAAATTTTATTGAGGAAACCTGAGGAGGTTGTGTCAATTGCTTCGACACCGAAGTACAGCAAGAAAACAGAAGGTAGTGTAAAAATTATTTACAACTTTGTATATTTACTTATATAACAAATATAATTTTGAATTTTTACTTACAGAAGACGATCCTGATGAAAAGGCCAAACTTCCCCCAGAGATGTTTGTACCAAATCAGAAGCGTTGGCTTGAACTTCGCGCCAGAAATCGAAGAAATTTACCTTGTTTATGTCTCTGTAGTGGAATCGCAGTAGAAAATCGGTAACTTTTTATGACAATCCACCTTATTTCAGCATCAATCGCTTTAAACTGCCGCTCTCAAATAAAGCACTGAAAATTCTTCCAAACGAAACACCAACACCCAAGGAAAGTGAAAGGCATTACATCCGTAAACAAATGATCTATTTACATGTATTTTCCTCAGGAAATAAATCTACCCCGATATATATACAAAATCACAAAAAAAAAACACTTTAACTTTTAACCGATGATCGTAAAAACAATTTAAAAAATGTCCTACAGAGGTACAAAAAGACTCATTTAGTACTTCGTTTGTTTATAAAAATGTTGGTATTCTTCCTTTCTCGCTTTCGTTCTTTCTTTCAGACTCGCATCATACACTTAGGCTAGGAAAAAAAAAATTTGACTAGAATTCTTCATGACTTGGGCAAGACATCGTCGTCTGGTATAAAAATATTTCGTTGGGAATGATTCGACCGCTCGAGCTCCTTTCGAAAGTATTCTATGGTTTTCTCCAGACCAATCTTTAGAGGAACCTTTAATATTTTATTATTAATAGCTTTAAAGCTAAATAATTTTTGGCATTACCCTCGGTTCCCAGTTTAGGTACTTCTTAGCTCTAGCAATGTCTGGCTTCCTCCGTTGTGGGTCATCTTCTACAGCTGCAGTTTGTAAAATTTTGCTTTTTCCGCCAACTAGATCTTTGATGATGATTGCGAACTCTGCGAAGGTAAACAACCACAAATTTATTTCCTTGAAAGAACAAAATTATGTTCTTAAAACCTTCAATGGTGTGCTCGACAGGATTGCCGATGTTGACAGGCTGTGTGTAGTTCGATTCCATAAGTGAGACCAGGCCGTCGATTAGGTCCGAAATGTACTGAAAAGATCTCGTTTGTTTTCCGTTTCCGTAGACTGTGATTGACTCGTTTTGCAGGGCTTGCAGAATGAAATTGGAGACGACACGTCCGTCGTTCATGTGCATCCGAGGCCCGTACGTGTTAAAAATCCGCGCAACTCGCACGTTAACGTTCTCCTGCTTTGCGTACGCATAGCTGAGCGTTTCAGAAACGCGTTTCCCTTCATCGTAACAAGCACGAGGGCCTAAAAAAAGAAAAAAATTTATTGAAATTGAAATGTTTCGCTCTTTCCATTTCCGAGGTAAGAAGTAGGATCCTTATTTAAACAATTGATTTTACCTTGATTCTTGACCTCAAGGATATAATATAATAAGAAAAATCATATCTATATTTTATAATTTATCTAACCAATTAGGAAGCAAATTTTATCTCCGGTTAAATCAATTTCTTAATCTGGGCGGATCAAATCCACTACACAGCGGCGGTTTCGACAGTGATTAAACGAGTTCAGACTAGAACAAACCAAATCAAAATCAATATTGTCGCTTCGCGTTATCAAAACTAAACCAGGTCAGACAAACAAGATTTGTTTGATTTCTGTTCCAGACAGTGTTTGGTTTGTTCTGGCCCAGGGCAGTTTGCCCGCAACCTTAATTGACTCAAAAATTTTATCGTCAGGCAGCTCCAAAAAGTTCAAGATAAATTTTTTTGTTTGTTTAATTGAAGAGACAAGAACGAAGAACGTCCCAAATTGTTTTTACTTGTTCTCTTTAACTGAACATTTTTTCAGAAACGAATTTAAGCTGCTTACCTATCGGATTCACATGCCCCCAGTAGGTTTCTGGCTGGGGATGAACGGTAGGGTCCCCATAAACTTCGGAGGTACTGGCAATTAATACCCTGGCACCGACACGCTTCGCAAGCCCTAAAACGTTAATCGTTCCTAAAATGAGAGCGGATTGAAGACAAAGGATATATTCAGGATTTTTATACGCATTCTCACCCATTGTGTTCGTTTTAATGGTTTTAACTGGATTGTACATGTAGTGGGGCGGGGAGGCGGGGCTGGCTAAGTGATAAATTTGGTCTACCTCAATAAACAGCGGATTGACGATGTCGTGGTGGATAAGTTCAAAATTCTCGTGCCCGAACCAGTGCTCAATATTCCTTTTCCGGCCTGTAAACAAGTTGTCGACGACGATGATTTCGTGGCCCCTCATCATGAGGTAGTCCACCAGGTGGGAACCAACAAAACCTGCCCCACCAGTTATCTGTTTTCCGAATAAATTGGAGCGAAATAAGTGTCCACCCACCCATTGAATTATGTAAATAAAAGGGGGTTTTCTTCCTCACCAGAATCCTTTTCCGGTTCTTGTAGTTTAGAAATCTTACGTCCGGATACTTCCTCGGTATTCTCGTTTCAAGCTGCCTCACTTTCTTTTCCAGGTCCCTCAATTTAACCTTTGTTTCCTCTAGTTCGAGGAGCTGCTGCTGGATAACAAAATCCCGGTCACCATTTTCGTAGACGACGTTTCGCTCCTTCACAACTTCAACTTTATCCTCAATTTGGGCGGTATGTTTTTCGTGAGGATTAGCCAGAGATTTGTAAAGAAGTAAAACTGACGGAAAAAAGGCCGGGTAAGACGGAAGCCCTACGGAGTGGCTGGTTTTTAAAAAAACTCACCTAAAATTAGAATGAAGCCACATATCCCAAACTGCTTCATTTTCCTTTTCGTAAATGGCATCGTTTCACGAAAATTATCCTATTTTACGATCTCTTCATTTTGTAACGCGTAATTTACTCGAAAACTTTCCTCCCAGCTGAGTGGTCCTTCAGAAAACTTGCCAAAAATATGAAACGTCTTTTTGACAGCTCAAAATGTCATCTGGCAGGGAGTTTCACGCATAGGCTCACAAAGTCTGGAAATAAACAGTTGAATACTGGAAGTTCTTTCCAAATATTCCGGACAACTTCCAAATATTTTTGTTGTCAACGATGTTTATAATTTGCCGGTTAAAATGTTTTTGAGGAATTTTTACCTTTTATTACTGCTAGCTAATTTTATTTTGTATTCAAATACTTTTACAAATTTTTGTGCGCCATGTGATGTATTTTTTAAGGAAAATACCTGCGAATTAAGTGAGTTTTAAGTAATTTTAAAATTGCCTGTTTCTCAACAAAATTTCTATTTAAAAAATAGGCAATTCTTCTGTATTTTATAAAATGAAATCAGCACCAACAAGCGATGCCTGTGGTTTTTTTTCATCCGTAATAGATAATGATTTACAGCCCTACCTCGAAGGTATTACAAAGTCTCAAATTCTCGAGGTGACTGAAAAGGGCACAAAGTACCAAGTAATCGACCACAAATTGTACCGCCAAAAGGATTGCATGTTCCCGTCACGGTGCTCCGGAATCGAGCACTTCATAAAGCAGCTCCTCCCAGAATTACCCGACATGGAAATGATCATAAACTGCAGGGACTGGCCCCAGATTCACAAGCATTTCGAGAGAAAGGGGCCTGTCTTCTCTTTCAGCAAGACGGACAAATATTTGGACATCATGTATCCGTCCTGGTCCTTTTGGGAAGGGGGCCCAGCAATCTCTTTGTACCCAACCGGGCTGGGTCGATGGGATAAGCACAGAATCTCAATTACCGAAGCTTCTAAAAAGTGGCCCTGGGATAAGAAGGAGTCTAAAGGTTTTTTCCGTGGCTCCAGGACCTCCGATGAAAGAGACTCTTTGGTTTTATTATCTCGAAAACATCCAGAACTGGTAGACGCCCAATACACGAAAAACCAGGCCTGGAAGTCCCCAAAAGACACCCTGCACGCTGAACCAGCAAAAGAAATATCTTTAGAAGACCATTGTCCATACAAATATCTGTTCAACTTCAGAGGAGTTGCTGCTAGCTTTCGATTTAAGCACCTTTTCCTTTGCAAATCACTCGTGGTTCACGTGGGCAATGAGTGGAAGGAATTCTTCTACGATAAATTGGGGGAATGGAAGCACTATGTCCCCTTGAAGTCGTATCCCAGCGAGGAGGAGCTGGAGCACCTCGTGAGGTACTTACAGGCAAACGACAATGTCGCCCAGGAGATCGCTGAGGAGGGATACAAATTCGTTAGGAACCATCTTAGGATGAAAGACGTCGAGTGCTACTGGAGGGAACTGCTTATGAAATATGCGAATTTGCTGAGGTATGAGGTCGTCCGCGATAAAAATCTTATTCCGATTGTCTGAATGGAGCAATGAGGCCTCCGCCGGGAGACTGTGCCTTAGCTTTGGGGCTTTAGTACGTTTAAAATAAAAATTTGTTACACACCTGCTTGGTAGGAAGGCTTGTACTTAAGAATCGAATATAAAGATTCAACATTTAAATTAGTTTTTGTCTTCAAAAGTATCCTTCATATCCTCTCAGTCTCTTGTGACCTGTAATTTCCAATTTTATAGAAAAAAAAGCGGTCAGGTCGGGACATGCTTGTGTAGGAATCCGTAGCTGACTATAAACGATTAAAATACGAATAATGCAAGCAAATAATAATGTACAGTCTTGTGCATAAATTTAAAGTCACCTCCGTTTTTTCATTATCAGTTGAGTTGAGTTGAGAGGTTGTATCATTGTATCTTGAAAACTCGGTTATTTTTAATTACCAAAAGAATATATTTTAGTTTCTCAAACAATTAAACAATTAACTTAAAAGAAGGTGTGTAAAAGTTCAAAGCAGAATTTTACTTTGAAGGGTCTATACTTGTTTGTTTCTACTTTTAAAGTGTAAGGAAAATTTGATATCGTAGTTCACAGGACTGAATTTTTAAAATCCAGGGAGCCATTGAAAAACAAAACACAACTTTTAAACAGTTGTTCATTGTTCGGATGGTAGCACGGCGTTAAAAATTTCACATTTGGCGGTTCATAGGGGTAAAAATTCGGGAATTCCAGTTGCAAACGGTACTTTTGGCCCCCGAAAACGGTATTCTCGGGCCCTGTTATTGTCCCGATCCACTTAAAAATGTTCTCGCCGTCTGGAAACGCGGAGATCCCGTTCTCAGCGGCCATCATTAGGTTCATCAGCTCCTTGTTCAACCTTTTGGTCACGGCGTGATTTTCCTTAAGCGTGGCTGCGTCCTTGCTTTTTGACGAATTTGAGGACTGTGGATGATCGGTGTTGATGTTTTGCGCCATTGGTTAACTTTTTATGTTACTTTATTTTTTTATTACTTTATATTTTTTAGTTTTATTTTTTATTTATTTTTTTTATTTTTTTTTTATATTAATGAAATAAATAGGTAAATTCTCTGTTCTACTTTCGCTGGACAATTTTCTCCTGCACGAACAAGCTTCTTACAAGGCTTGGAGAGATTTGACGGTAAAAAATAATTCCGTATTTCTATTGTTTTGTGTGTACTATGATTTAAGGTGTGGAGTTACCGTCGGTCGCAGCAAGTTAATTTTCAAAGTTTCTTGGTGTGTCAGAGTAAAAACAATCTGGAAACTTCTCCGAGACACGTTTTCGAATATTACCTCCAATTAAATCATGCGCTGCATACCTTTCCGTTTGTTTTAAGATTAAGACTTCCCGAAATACGTTATGAATTTAACTTTTCATACAATTGATAGTGAACGAAAATCACAAATAGCGCATGCTCATGAAAAATTACTTCCCCAATAGGTTTGTAAGAGCTGTAAAATTTTTGTAATTCATAAACCTTAGGTAAGGATTTATGTTTTCATTTGAGTCATGTTATGAGCACTTTTCAATTTTGTGTTATTTTTTAATTCAGTTTTCGAATATGATCAAAATACGATTTGTTTAATTTTCGTGCTAATTTTCTAAAAAATGTGACGTCATGGAAATAAACGAAATTCACATTACTGATTAGTGATTATTATCGTTAAACAAATCGAAAAATTCATCTCATTCAAGATATTAAAAAAAAGGTGATTTTTGTAAATCAGTGTAATTAATTCATTAAAAAGTGGTTTAATAAAATAATGTCTTTGCCTTTAAAATCAATTTTTATTTAAGTCGATAAAAGGAAATTGTATTCAAAACTATTGCCCGTCCAAAAGTTATAAATTTGTACTAATACTGTCTCATAATTTCAATCAATAATCAAATACAATCCATACATATGTACATACAAATAATTTATTGTAAGATGCAATGTAAAATGACTTTGGAAAACGATATTTATTAAAAAAAGTAACAACAAGAAGAAAGTTAGAAATGAGCGAGCTCCCGACCGGAAAATCTAACTAAAAATAAAATTGAAAAATCGTTTGAGCATTATGATCCCCGGGAGTAATTCCTGTCCGAACTCAAGCGTCCTTGTGCTCGTCGTAAAAGAAGTCCAGGTGGTTTTTGTACTCGACCTGGTTGTGCCACATCAACGCGGCCGGGATGTTCATGGGGCTCTCGACGTTCGGCTCGCCCAGCAGCACCTGAATCGAGAGGAGGATCGTCCGGACGTCGTAGATAGCTGACCATTTTTCGGCCAGGATGTCGAGGCAAATCCAACCCAACAGGTGCACGTTCGGGTGGTAGCACGGCGTTAAAAATTTGACAATTGGCGGTTCATAAGGGTAAGAATTCGGGAATTCCAGATGTAAACGGTACTTTTGTCCCCCGTAAACGGTATCTTCGGGCCCTGTTATAGTAGCGAACCATTTTAAGATGTTCTCGCCGTCTGGAAACGCGGAGATCCCGTTCTCAGCGGCCATCATTACGTTGATCAGCTCCTTGTTCAACCTTTTGCTCAAGGCGCGATTTTCCTTAAGCGTGGCTGCGTCCTTGCTTTTTGACGAATTTGAGGACTGTGGATGATCGGGGTTGATGTTTTGCGCCATTGGTTAACTTTTTATATTACTTTATGTTTTTATTATTTTATATTTTTTAGTTTTATTTTTTAGTTATTTTTTTATTTTTTTTATATTAATGAAATAAATAGGTAAATTCTCTGTTCTACTTTCGCTGGCTGGAAAATTTTCTCCTGCACGAACAAGCTTCTTACAATGCTCTGAGAGATTTGACAGTAAAAAACAATTCCGTATTTCTATTGTTTTGTGTGTACTATGATTTAAGGTGTGAAGTTACCGTCGGTCGCAGCAAGTTAATTTTCAAAGTTTCTTGGTGTGTCAGAGTAAAAACAATCTGGAAACTTCTCCGAGACACGTTTTCGAATATTAGGTCTGTTCCATGACAAAACCCAGGGCGACCCAGGGCGCCCCAGGGTGCACTGAAAGCGTTCCATGAGAATTTTGACAGCAAACCTGGGGCGCCCCAGGGCGCCCTGGGTTTTTTGCTCGCTGTTCCATGACTATTTGACAGCAAACCCAGGGCGCCCCAACTAGCCCTGCCCTGGGATTCCCTAACGATTTAGAGTTAGAATTTAGAGTCTAAATTCTAAATTTAGAGTAGTTTGCGATTCCGTAACAAAAATTAGTCTAAGTTAGAGTCCGTTTGACAACTCTAAGTTAGAGGAAAATGCGAAAGTGGCGCTAACTCTCGGTAAATAGGTGAATTAAATAAATGTACTAGTTCACTCTAAATTTAGAGCAATATTGAGATTCTCTAAACTTTTTTTCTCTAACTTAGAGCTCTAAGTTAGAACGATTTTACTCACATATCAATTGAGTGTGAGGACTTAGACTCGTTGAACTCAAAATTGAAAAATAATGATGTATAGCATATGAATCGGGAAAACCCGCCTACCTGGCATAAATAAAGCCTAATACGGTATGAATGTACCGAATATTGAATTATTATTTGTATATTTTCCCTTCCGCCTAGGCAGGTAAAGTTTACTGAACAACTTTATCATCTGCACCCTTGCGGTTGACCTGCATAGGTTCTAAAACGTTTGTAGCAGGCGGTGGAGAATGTCTTCTCCCATTCCAGCTACATATGTCGTAATAAAGAAGAGTTTTTATCGGACGAGGCGGTTGCATGCAAAATATTAGACAGAACTTAATGTTTTTAATTGCTCTTTAATTAATCAATCAGTATTAAATGAATCATTGTTAAAATGTAAGTATGGATTTATTTATATTGATTGCTATAAATGAAAATTGCAATATTTTTCGGATTTTCTTAAATTCGTTTAATTTTTTTTTTCTTTAAAGGAAAACTAAAACCAATCGGGAGCAATTCACTCGCGGAACTGTCATTTTTCCTGCAAAAATGTAATATTTCGTCTCTAATCTAGTACATCACTCTAAGTGGTTTAGGGAATCCCGATTTGCTCTAAGTTAGAAAACCTTATGTGAGTTAGAGAAGCTCTAAACTCTAAACTCTAAATCGTTAGGGAATCCCAGGGCTGGGTTTTATGCTGGAGCGAAAGAGAGCTGTTAAGTTTGAAATTTAACGAACAGACACAGCGGCAACTTTGCGAATCGACGACGAGCGGATGAAGCCTGATGTTAAAACACTTCACTAATTGCCACAAAAAACACTTTAATTTCTTTAAAAACACTTCACTTCGACTAAACTCTGCGCAAAGTCACAAACGCAACTGACAACCACTCTTGTTCTTCTTTTTCGCTCTGAAGCTGTTCCATGAGAAACTAAAACCCAGGGCGCCCTGGGTCGCCCTGGGTTTTTTTGACAGTACTTGGTGCGCCCTGGGTCGCCCCAGGTTTTTTTTAACGACTTTGTCGTGGAACAGACCTATTACCTACCTATTAAATCATGCGCTGCATACCTTCCCGTTTGTTTTGACTTCTCGAAATACGTTATGAATTTAACTTTTCATACAGTTGGTAGTGAACGAAAATCACAAATAGCGCATGCTCATGAAAAATTACTTCCCCAATAGGCAAGGGCGTCGCCAGCCGATGGCCCAGAGGGGGGCAAGTTGATATAAATAAAGAAAAATATAATATATAATAATATATGTAGATAAAGAAAAAAATAGTCATTACTGCATCTATACAGGTTCGAAAACACCACATTTGCTGGGTTCCATTGGGCCTGGCCAAGTACTCGCAAGTACTTGCGAGTAGATGTTCAATGGAACACAGCTTTATGAAAATATGAAAACACCCTAGCGGAAAAAAATCGCGTGACTACATACTTGTGAAATTTCTACTCAACTACCTCCAGCTAAGAGCATGTGTAGTTCGTGGCACTTGGAAGTACTTGCGAGTACTTGGCCACGCTCAATGGAACGCAGCATTATCACAATAAAATTTAAATCCACAATAAATTTTTCATAAAGATATTGCATTCTCAATACACTTTTTTTTTTTTAATTCATCCAATAGTAAATTAAATGCTACTATCCAACTTTTTTCACTTGAATGAAGAAAAAAAAGTAGAACAATTATGTACTTAAACGTAGTTTTTCACGGCCAAAAATGAAAGACTTGTTTTTACAGTACAGCTTTACTGCCCGCTATTAACGAATGACGTCACAGCTTATGCCCATTTTGTGTGGGGTGTTTTAACGCTCGGCAGATATTGCCTAACTTTGACTGTCATTTCTGACGTTCCTAATGCTCAATCCCTGTTCGTCCTTTATATACATATTTTCCTTATGAGAAATTGAATTCATTGACATTATAAAAAAAATGGACGCAAGTTCCCAATTAATGAATTCATTCGAGTTTCGACGTGCAGGAATGATCGGTCAAGCAAGCAAGTCAAGTGAATGGACTAAGGACTTGGTTACATTTACATTACATTTGGCTACATTTTTTTGAATATCTAGGGGGGGGCATCTGCCCCTCCCTGCCCCCCCTTGGCGACGCCCTTGCCAATAGGTTTGTAAGAGCTATAAAATTGTTGTAATTCATAAACCTGGGTAAGGATTTATGTTTTCATTTGAGTCATGTTATGAGCATTTTTCAATTTTGTGTTATTTTTTAATTCAGTTTTCGAATATGCTCAAAATGCGATTTGTTTAGTTTTCGTGCTATTTTGCTCAAAAATGTGACGTCATGGAAACAGACGTATTTCACATTAGTGATTAGTGATTATTATCATTAAACAAATCGAAAAATTCATCTCATTCAAGATATTAAAAAAAAGGTGATTTTTGTAAATCAGTGTAATTAATTCATTAAAAAGTGATTTAATAAAATAATGCTGCGTTCCATTGGGCCTGGCCAAGTACTCGGAAGTACTTGCGAGTAGATGTTCAATGGAACACAGCTTTTATCACAGGAGGCAGATCGTAACCTCAAACTGAAATGTCAACAGGTTTCATCTGTTTGTGTTTTGGCCTCTTTGGTGCGGTGTTATTTGTCTTTTTGGTGTGGTGTTATTTGTGCCTTTAGTGCGGTAAACGCGGAAATGAATAACCAGAAGCAGTTTGCAATAAAGCCAATATTCGGACTTTCAAAGAATTTTAGTCTCCGAAATCGGCCTTTCAGCAACCCAAATGCATTCTGAACAACAATTCGAGTTGCTGAATGCATATAATTAAATTAGCAAAGTACTCGAAAGTACTTGCGAGTAGATGTTCAATGGAACACAGCATTATGAAAATATGAAAACCCCCTGGCGGAAAAAATCGCGTATTGTGAAGTTTCTACTCAACTACCTCCAGCCAAGAGCATGTGTAGTTCGTGACACTTGGAAGTACTTGCGAGTACTTGGCCAGGCCCAATGGAATGCAGCCAGTCTTTGCCTTTAAAATCAATTTTTATTTAAGTCGATAAAAGGAAATTGTATTCAAAACTATTGCCCGTCCAAAAGTTATAAATTTGTACTAATACTGTCTCATAATTTCAATCAATAATCAAATACAATCCAATAATCCATACATATGTACATACAAATAATTTATTGTAGTCGTACGGTCTCGAGCGTACAAATCTTAAGGGATATCTTAACAAAAGTGACGTTTGGTTTAAAGTGGTCGTGATTTCATTTTTTTAACCGACTTCAAAAAAGGAGGAGGTTCTCAATTCATCGGAATCTTTTTTTTTTGTACGTTCGCCGATTTCTCCGTCAATTGTGGACCGATTTTAATAATTCTTTTTCTAATGGATAGGTTATGCCTCACGGGTGGTCCCATTTAAAATTCATTAAAATATTCCACTTCTAAGGGTGGAAAATTAATTAAAATAAAACGTGACTGATATTAATCCAATACTAACTAAATAATTAATGCAATCAGTTTGTCTGGATTACTTGGATTAATATCAGTCAGTTTTTCACACCGCCTTCAAAAGTCTAGGAAAGGCTTGGTATTTAATGTTGAAAGTAGTAGCAGAGGACTTTTAATATAATTATTTTATACTTTTTAGGGCTTGGGATTTTTTGGAGTCGGTGCTATTTTATTTTTAAAAATTTTGTTACTTAAAAAAATTGCGACATTTTCGCTATTATTTTTGAAAAACTGCCTCACACTAAGCAAATTAAATTTCACAAGCTATCCGTTTTGATTTTTTGACACGTCAAAAGTGTCTTAAGACAATTATAGTTGATTTTAAGATTCATTAATGCCCCTATTATGGTTAGCGAGTCGCCAAATCACATTCGAGTCGAAAAGAGCTTACAAAAGCCCTTTTTGGAAAAAATTCCTTAATAAAGTTTCTAAAATTATCATAAAATCATTTCAGTAGCCTTTGACTTCAATTAATTTTTTCGTTCAAAGTGGTTGAAATTACTCGATAGAAAAATCCATTCGAATTATTTTGACGTTATGTGAGGAAAAATTCACTGAAGTCAAGGGTAACTGAAATGAATTTATTAAAAATTTAGGAACTTTGTTAGGAATTCTTATCCAAAAAGGGCTTTTTTAAGCTCTTTTCGACTCGAATGTGATTTGGCGACTCGCTAACCATAATAGGGGGGTAAGACTTAACAGAAACTTAATCAATCTTAGGGAAATTCAACGAAGTATCTTAAGACAACAAAGAAATCATAAAATCATAAAATGCAGATCTTTGTGAATGGTATAACCGGCAGGACATACATATACATTGGAGGTTGAGCCATCCGCCACGATTGCAGACGTTAGATTGAAGATTCAAGACAAAACGGGTATTCAACCAGATCATCAGCGCTTGGTCTTCGCCGGAAAAATTTTGGAAAACGGACTTCTTACTCTATCTGATTATAATATTCAGAGGCACTCGACTATACTCATGGTCCTTCGGCTCCGTGGGGCAATGCAAATTTTTGTTAAGGCTTTGACTGGTAAGACTTTTACTTTGGAACGATTCAAAATGTAAAATCTAAATTTCAGGACAAGGTATTCCACCAGATCAGCAAGTGTTTGATTTTTGCCGGCAAGCAGCTGGAGGATGGGCGCCCGTTCCAAAAGGAGTCTTGGTGTCGAGGTGGTAACTAAATTCATGTCAGCGTTTTTTGAAATATTATATTTTACATTTTTTAATTGTTTTGCATCTGATAGATGCTTATTTTTTTAATGAATAAAAATTCTTGATTTAGAAAAAAAACACTTATTGTTGGGCGCACTCAGCTGAGTACTTTTCTTTGGGCAATTTTCGTGCGTACTCCTGCTATTTGGTATGCGTT
The DNA here is from genome assembly GCA_933228815.1 of Machimus atricapillus. Lineage (NCBI taxonomy): Eukaryota > Metazoa > Arthropoda > Insecta > Diptera > Asilidae > Machimus > Machimus atricapillus. The sequence goes on from OW121785.1 coordinate 16,301,279, forward strand.
GAAATGTGGTTTCATCCAACCAAATACTTCGTTTCCAGTCACATAGTATTTTCCATTTTCGAGAATTACTCAAAGGACACAACCAGGCATACTCAAAGGACACAACCAGCCATTGATGCGCTTCTCAACATGTACTCCAGTGGTCTTAAACCATTGCACACATTTTTGTTGAGTACTTTTAACTTAGCTCTTTAATTTCTTAATTAATTGAACTATTTTCTTTAACAATTTAACAATTGAAAATGTGACCCCATCATCATATTTGACTACCTGGAATTTTCAACATTCAAGATTAAATTCAGAGGTTAGTGCAAAAACCAAGGTGGCTTGAAACTTACATATATGCAAGACGGCATACGAGGGGCGGCTGATAAGTCCGCGGCCCGAGATACTTAGCGATGATTCATTATCTCACTTATGCTAACACTAATTACGACACTCCTTGGTAGTATAAATATAACCTTCTTTCGATAGTGAGGTCATTTCTTTTTCATCCCCATTTTGCATAGGGGAGGTAGCCTTAAATTTTTTTTCCAAAAATCTTAATACATGTATGTATACATATATCTTTGTAGCGGGAATAATTATCTACATGTGTACCAAATTTCAGTGCTACAGTCTAAATAGTCTCTGAATAAAATGATTGTGCCATATGGACGGACGGACGGACATAACAAAACTATGAGTTCCCTGTTTTGCTACGGAACCCTGAAAATGAATACTTAAACACCTTCGCATGTTTGTACGCTCTTTTATAAACTTTTGCAGGTGTTTTTCGTTTATGAACCCATTTTAAGAAATGACTAATCAAGAGTCTTCTTTTACGTGAACTCAGTTTTACGATAGAGTTAGCTACGATCAAAGTGCCAAAAACACTTCAGTTAGTAATTTAGTTGAATAATGTCTTGCAGCTAAAAGTTTTATACTTTTACTCATGTGAAACTTTTTTTATAGGAACTTTAATTTTTTATGTTTTTGTTTAAAACAGGATACCGCAGTTAAGCAAAACTTTTTAAATATCAAAAATTTATGAGGAATCAAAGAAATTGGCAACTTATTGCTTTAAACATGTTTTCAATGATATTTCATTACATCAGTATTTAAATTTTTCGCGAGTACGCTGAAATCTTTTTACAGATAATATTTCGCTTACCTACTAAACTTTTCTGAAGCATTAAAAGAGCTCGAATACTGTGTTCTATTTTTTTTTATTAACCAAAATATAACAATAAATATTAAAATTTAGATCCTTGAGGCGCTAAATAAATTTTTGAATGAAGAAATAAATCACCGACTGCGAAATTCAGTAATTTATCTGGTTAAGCTGAATTCAGTAGAAAAAGTATAAAATGCGGCATTTAATATTTCTGATATGAATTTTTACCTACATAGGTCCTAAAAATAGCAGAGTATATAGATGTATAGATATGTTAAATTAAAATGTTTAGAGCTTTTTATTGTAGCCATATATAGGTATATAATTCGGATATATATATATAATATAAATGTCTATAATAAGGTATATGAAATATTCCTACGTTATTTCTTAAAACTACTAAACTAATTCCATTTTAAAAGACTAAATTCTTAAATGTAGCAGAAAGTCTTTAAAATGGTAGATTTCGTTCACTTTCAATGAATCAAATAACAGAAAGTATGACAATACAAGATAACAAAATTTGGGCCGTCCTTCTGGCACTCTAAAAAAATATATAATATAATATAAGGGATGCAAGGCTCCTTCCGATTCTTTTGATATGAGACATCAATGCCTCCCCTAGACCCAGATAGATATATTGTGAAAGTCCAGCTCCTCTTCCTGAGAGCCGCGACCTTAAAAGGGCACATTTTTGCTGGATGATTGATATAAAAGAAGGGGAACAATTTGCCAGCTTCCTGGCGATATAATTTAATGGTCGCAATTACTGGATCATTCCTTCTTTCACTGTAATTAAATTTTGTAACGTGATTACAATAAAAAGTGATAGTCCATGAAAATCGATGTGGCCCAATTGGTCCCCATTAATTTCCCTTTCATTTCCGTCGCAATTCAGAAAATACAAGAAATCCTCTCTGCACCTCCACCTCGACTATCTTCTGCCGGGAGCCCGAGAAGATTTTCTATTTCAAGTTACAGGTTCGGGTTCGATAGCTGACGGATTGAATGGGTTTTGCCTAGCACCTCTGCTCGGCGTCTAGAAAAAAAATCAAAATCAGCTCCTACGTGACAAAGTAGGTGGCTGGCTGGTTAAGAGGTTATTGCTGCCTTTAGGGTCACAGCATTATCGTTCTGGTTCGATGTATAAATAGATGGCCAGATCTATCTACCGATATCAGTTTTTGTGAAACACCTTCGGGAGATTCATCTGCGAGACTTTCGAGTGGCCGAGGATTATTTTATATACGTTAGAATGGTGATGGTTCATGTGAGTTACACTTTTCTGACTTTGTTCTCTAATTGTCCTCCCCGAAATTCTGCTAAAACTGATTTCATTAATTTACCAAGGATTCTAACTTGAGTTGCTGAATCCTCAAAGAAGTTTTAACTTTTCTGTAAAATTTATCTACTCGCGTTTACCTCTGTTCTGGAAGTTTTTCTTCCCAAGGGTATCCTTTGGAACTTATTACCCATTCGTACCCCGAATCAGTTTAACTTAGCCATTCAAAATCGCTGGATTTACCACCCCTTTGTTTACTCCAGCACAGATATTAATTTGCAGTGCAAAGTTCTTTAGCAAATCTACTTAGCGTCTTCGGACAAAAGGAGTAATTCTTATCAGGGAGACAAAGAGACTTTCTCCTTACGCAAATAAATCTTCGTTCTTCGACTTCTACTACTGCGGGTGCTCGGTGCATTGTAATATCTTATCCTTTAAAGTCGAATAAGTCGTTTCGACGCTGTCTTAGTCGTCGTCATCGTCTTAGACATCTTCAACCCACTCTACTTTAATGAGTTGAAATTGTTGTTTTCTAAGGCAATGGTAACTTTTCTCATCGTGCTGGCTGGGTCTGCGCTTGCAGTCACCCCGAGGAGCCTAAAGACTGTCTCAAAACGTGAGATCCCCCTGTACGGGGACGTCTTTCCATCTTTTGCAGCAGCTCTCTCACCTTGGGCAAAATACGCTTCAGGATACTCATTAGGAGGTTGGGCCAGGTAAAACGAACGTCTGTCATTAATTAAGGAAAATAAAAATTTTTACATTCTCCTATGTTTTATTTTTCAGCCCTCCGAAGCCCCTCTCCCCGACACCATCCGAAGTTGCTCATGCCATCGCTGTGGCTAAGCAGGCCTCAGCGAATGTTGTCATCGCCCAGCAACAAGTTCAAGCGGCAAAGGAGAACGTCTTGAATCAGCAGAAAACCGCGATGGATAAGGAGACCGCGGCGGCCCTCCTAACGCAAAAAAGCGAGGCTGCCGCTGCCATTCAAAGGTCTGAAGCAGCATCCGCTGCACAGGCCGTCGTCTTAGCGCAGCAGCGTCTCGCCGCAGCGAAGGCTTCGGTAGCGAAACAACAACAAATTGCGGCTGCTAAGGAGGCTGAGGCTGCTGCAGCCCTTCAAAGGGCGGCTCATGCTGCCGCAGAAGAAATTAAAAGGACAGGTGAGTTGAAACCCTTTTTTAATCGCATTTTTATCTTACCTTATTATTAAGAGTCATGCGAGGAGTTTTTTTACCAAAATATCGAATAAATATTAACGCTTTTAAAGTAGGATAGCTATTTGATTACAAGGAGTTATACGTTAAGTATCGAATATGAAAAAAGTATAAATTTAGCGTTTATCTTCAGTGTTTTATATATACATATACCAAATACTTCAATCGAAAGTAATTGTACACAAACACAGATGATTGAATCTCGATTTTGGTTTGATAATATGTAGTTAAAAACATCTACATAGTTGCAACTATCCTTGTAATAAAATATATATAATACTATGCATATTTTTAGCATCGCTCCAATTTTTCGGGAACCTTTAGATTTCTGAACCATGCCTTTTTTAAGTTGGACAGAGGAGGGAAAATCAATGGAAAAGGATACATTGAGATTTAAATTTAGTCCTGAATTGATTTCCCTCCTCTGTCGAACCTTCAGAAAATTAAAAGTGGTCCTAAACATTTTCACAGTATACTTTATATGCCGATTTAAACTTGCACTTGTATGTTTTTTGAACGAAGTTATTATTCTATTTTTCGAATAATTTCTTATTTTTCGAATAATTTCTTTCATATGGTAGCTTTTTGAGCTTAAAAGGCGTTGCCCAAAAGTAAATAATAAATTGTTTATTATATGAATCTTAGAAAATAAATTTTGTGTTTAAGGCAAAATTCAATTAATTCAGTGCCTTTTAGTATAAAAGGGTGTCGATAAAATATGCTGTTGTAGTGGTTAGTTTCAAAATTGATATTGTTGTTAACGTTCATCGAAGAGGTGAAGGGTAGTTTAAAATCGGTTTGGAAGCAATGTAAGCACATCTTAAATAGCTTGGGAGGAAATTTAAAATGATATTTTGCAATCGTCAGAACACGAGGCAGCAAAATACGCCAACATTCAAAGAACAGGAGCAGCAGCGGCTGCTCACCATGTTGCAGCTACAAAGGACGCAGCCTTGGCACCGTTGACTAGTGGGAACAATCACATCCCGAACTTAGCTCTCACTTGGCCACCTCATCCCCCAACAGCCCCAGCAGCAGCCCCATGGGCTCCAATCACCGCATTCTTCACACCACCAAAGGCCGCTCTCGCAGTTGCCCCCTTCTGGAAATAGGGTGACTCTTAAACCTCCCTTATTAAGTGTTTTTTATTAATCTCGTTTCTGTTATTAAATCCGCATATAAAAATCATCCAATATCTTTGAATGGGACCTGATAAAACACTTACCTCCGTTTAATTGCTAATTTAAGCCCCACCGCAATCATTGTCACCCTGTGGAGAGAGGTTGGGTTGGGATGGACTGTTGCAAAAATAGATTTCATTTTTTTTTCAGTCTAACAATTTCAGAGAATTTCTTCCTTTTATTCGAATTTTTTTTTTTTTTTTAAGGAAATCACCTGGAATGGAAATCGGGAATTAGGTTCTTTCTATGATACTTTCCGGGCCGTTAAGCACTGATTACCCACCCAGCCAATGAATAAATTTCCACCCCAAAAAGAAACCTCTCAAACATTCATGCAATAAAAAAGTGTTCGCTCCGCTCCCACTTCGCGAAAGACAATCACCAACAGGTAAGATGTACTAAGGATAGGTGCAAAATGGACGAGCCTATTCTTTTCTTAAAATCGTTTTTGGCTGCCACTTTTCTTGCTCTGTTTAAAAGGAGGGTGAATAACTTAATTTCTGTCTTCGAATGATTGAATTTGGTACTTACATTGTTTCACTTTTATCGAGCACAAATCAATGGTTTGAGAGTTGAAACTGAGATGGAATTTGTTTCTTCCACTGAACTTTTTCCATCGAATGTCTAACTGGTCTGAAACTCCTTAGGGGTTTTCAAGATATTTGCTATCAATTCTTAAAGAAAATTAATCAATTTCGTTAAAGAAAACATCTTTAAAACAATTCATCTATCGCTTCATTGCGTTTTAATATGATTCTCAGATAAATAGTTCGAAATTCGTTTTGGGTTGTATAACGGGTTTAAAAAACTTTCTTTTATAAATGGCCAAAAAAGTATTCAGACAAGCTTGAATTAAAGGTAATGCTACCTTCTAAATGTTTTTTAAATGTACCTTTAATTATTCAAGAATGATACTCGTACCTAACTGGTACAGTTGTATGGTGTAGGTATTGCAGATTAAACGTAAAAGGAAAATTTAATTGAATCACGTTTTTCTCAAAATTATATTTTTCAAGCTGGCTGTCCTCTAGCGGTGTCAATTTTAACCGATTGACTTCAAATTTGAACTCTAGCTTCACGAATAATATTCTCTAGTATGTCAAATTTTTTTGATTGGTTGACTCTAGCAATTACTACGGTTACATGCAGACTTGAAGCCGGCTCAAAGTCGACTTGAAAGTCATGTAACCTCGGATCGACTTCAAGTCGGCTTGACTCAAGTCGACCCAAAAACTTTATCGGATCGACTTGAACCAAAGCCATGTAACTGCGGCTGCCAAATGGTATTTCGTATTTTTAGTTTAACGTTATTGAATTAGCAAACCTCAAGAAATTTGTATAAAAATTGACAAGTAAGAGTTTCTATACTTCGATTTTGTTATTGAAATATAAAAATGCTTTAAAATTTTAATTCAGTAATTGGCTTGATACGTGCATGTCTAGGCTCTTTTCTAAAATGAAATTTAGACGCTGCTGTACTATTGAATAAGCATTTTTTTTTTACGAAACGTATAAAAAATGCATAGTAGTCTATTTTTGATACCATTTTGAGGAAATAATTTAGGTAAGTATGAATACACAAATTACATGTCCCGAAGGGTGAATTCATGTTCCCAAAGCGATCATCCTTTCGCATGTGTGCTGATTTATAGGAATGTTGCGGCAACAAATTTTGAAAGTAAACAGCCCTAATGGAGCAGCGCCCCAAAATCACTCTCTTTTTCCTCGAGAACTCCATTTTGTCTCGTAACTGAGTGCCTTCTGTCTGAATTTATTTATTTTTTCGTCAAGTAAATAATCGCCGAAAATATATTCGGAGACAGAACAGAAAAAAAAAGGAAGAAATTGTGCCCCAGAAACATTTACCTCAGTCGTCTCTACAGAGGCCCCCTTGAGAGTACATTCGTACGTAGCTGGAGCACTTTCGATAATCCCAAACGCAATTTTCTTCCCATCCATAAACAGGACTCGGCCCATCCCGAAAATTTCTAGGTTTCCTCTTTGAGGGTTGGAAATTGGGTGGTGTCGCAACGACCACCGAAGAGCACCATCTTCAGTTTTGTGTCAGGCTCCTCGGTGGAGTTTTTGTGAGGGCAAGTTCAAAGAACCCATTTTTATGGTATAGGATTCAATCGACAGCTGTGGGGTTTGCTCCCTGCCTCCCGAAGGACAGATGGAAAACCTTCCTCAATGCGGAGGATGCGAAGGGCTAAAAAAGAGTCATAAGAGAACACCCCCCAAGTGGAGCCCAAGTGGTGCTAGTACGAACAAGCGAAGGGAGGCAATTTATGAAATATGCTTTCAGATCGGAAGGTATCGAAGGATAGTTGATAATAGTGCTTAATAATGGCCCTTGTGGCGTCAAGAAGCCACCTGGCCGGAAGGGTCGACAGATTCGTTGTAAACGAAACACACCAGTTGCAAATGCCCCAATTTTACACGAAACCTACAACTCCTCGAGCACCATCAGATTCTACTCTTGCTTAGAATAATTTTTGGGGACCCGGTAGCATAAGATGAATTTTGTGAACGTGGAGCTTGAGGTGTTCGAGGGGAGCACTAAAAGGATGGGCACCCTGAGAGGGATATAATTCATTGCGAGCTTTACAGGAGCTGTTTCTACGTTATTAATGAAATGAAGAAGGTTTCTTTTCGAGCTATTCGGGGTAAATAAAAAGAGGAAGGGAGACATTTTTCTAGTATCCACTTAACAACCCGTGGTACTCTGTTCATCGGGTTAAAATTTTCTTAGAGCCTGGGGCTGGGTTGGCTTCGAAGAATGAAGAAATCTATGGGAACGCCTGCGTTCAACTTCACCAGTTTGAGGACCTTTACAATGCGCTTAATTAATTTTTCATTAGCGTTGAAGATTTTAGGGAATTTCAGGAGGTCTTTTGGCGGGGAAGATCCTCTGAATTTAATCCTAGAGATATTTATTAACAAGTCAACTTAGGATTGTTTCTGGATAGATTACAATTTTTTTTTGATGCTTAAGGAAAGGGTTAACATGCATACAGAAAAGCAATTTACTTGAAGGAAGTTGAAATTTCATGAGGACCTTATACTTACAAAGAAGTTAAATAAATCGGGTTTTAATACATATTTTCATAATATGTATTATACATACATATATCAAAACAAATTTACGAACTGAGGTAATTTAAAAGTTGTATATTATAAAACTCATACCTCAAACTTTTATTTATTTTTTGTACAATATTTTAATTAATTAAGATTATTATTTAATCGGGGTTAAGGCTTTCTGTTTAAAATCTAGAAACCACTTGATCGAATTTTTTAAAGAACAATTTTAGATAGATAGATATATCTATATTTCAAAAATATGTTATATAAACAATACATAATTATAGTAAGAGCGGGAATCTAAATTCTTTCAACTATGATGGTTATTGTAGACTAGCAGAATAAAAGTTTTGGTTATAATATTGAGGTAGAAGAATTTTAGATATTAATCAATTTGTCCTGTACGTCTATTTGAGACGAAAGTTCTAACACTAAATACTTTTGAAAATCATTTTAATATATTATTTTCTTTTAAGTAGGTACATAGTTCATTTTATTATGGCACGGTGTGAATGTCTCAAAATTTCTAATTTATTAACGTAATGAATGGCTTCAATTAATATCCGGATAATTGTTATGATTCACGTTTAAAGCGCGATCCTTAAAATCAATTTTTTGTTGCTTCCTTTGCAAATAAAATGAAAGTCTATAAACGTCCCATTTCCCGAATTTTATGCTGCGGAAGATGAATAAATACACTTGGCAGACATTTCGTCCTCGGCTACAAATAATTATTATTTGGTTCCACATAAAAAGGCAACTCTCGTCCCATGACAGAGAAGAGGACTCCTATGCAAACAGCCTAAAAATGGAAACATTCATTATGTTCTCGATCCGACCCCCAAAACAAAAAAAAAAAAACATTCAAGGGAGAAAAAATGAAATTTTGTCGCAATTATGACTTGAAGCCAAACAAAATTTGCACATCTTCAGGCGGACGAATACCCATCTGTTTCTGGGTGTAGTCACATAAAATTTTATTAAAATTTCATCCGAGTCGGGCAAGAGATTGTTTAGGACTTTTAATCCAATTTGGGGGCTCACTGCGGAGGGAATCAATTAAGAAAATGAAAAACAACACGTAAAAAATGACGGAGTTAGAGTTTGGAGTTTTGCAGTAGATGGGACCGGGGGTGGTCGGTAAGTAAATTTTGTGTTCCATCGGTAGAAGGACGAGACATCTGCAAATAGAGAAGAAAAGACAGAGTGCTCCTTAGCGCGTGAACATTTCCCACGGAATAGTCACTGATGGAGAAAAATTTGTCTGGAGGGTGAGTTGCTATAGAATGATTTTTAATGGTTTACGCTTCTAGCGAAAAGCCTTGACGAAAAGTGGAAATTCATTGGTACTTTGATCTTTTAAAGAAAAAAAGGAAGAAAAGAAAAATATATATTTGGTTCAATGCGTCGGAGGCCCTTATCGATCGTATTGGCACCAGGATTAGAGGAAAAAAAAAGGGAAAAAATCTTATGGAGTGCCCATAAAAAGCCACCAACGACTGATGGTGTTGCGTTCGTGCATTCAATTTTATTCATTTTTCTGCTCTAATTCACTAAACGACTTTACTTCTCCGATGTTGTCCGCTTGTAAGAAGGGCCGGGCACGTCTGAAATGCACCTCATATCTTTGCTTGGTGCTATTACCCACACCGAGCTCAATAAAATCGCTGGGAAGGAGTTGATACGCTTCTAAGGTCAACTATTCTTCCCTGGGTTCCTGCACCTTCAGAGAGATAAAAGCTGGCCATACCCAAGGAATATACTGCGACAAGTAACACTGCTTTGCTTTTTGCCCTTCTAGACGAAGGAGCTCTAGATAAACTTTTTCGCAGACGACGTTATGTAATACCTTCATCCTTCCAGAGGATGGGAAGACCGAGGCGATAGAGCCTAATCCAAATGTCCTTTTTGCGAAAATATTTTTAAACTATGCAGCGAACGTTTCAGACCAGTGATTTCTGCATTTCTTTTGGGTCATAGACTTAAAAAGGGATGATACTTACCTGAGTCACCTGGTGCACCACCAGCAAAGGTATCCCATGCCAGCCTCTTTATTCAGGACCGCGCAAGACCGCTGGAAGTCGTCTTACAGCTTCCCGCACTGGAACATTTTTGTATTTTCTTAAGGACAGCTTACATCTCTCCTCGCAAAATGATCCAAAAGTAGTCCTTCCGCTTACGTCAATGGAAAATCAACATCAAGAAGGGAGTGCCTGTGCTCCTCTTGTTCTGGGCTCCTGGTCCCAATCAAAATTGAATTTCAGAGACTTTAACGAGATCATCAAATTTTGGGTGTGTGTGCGCCAAAATCCTTTCCAGCTGGGCTACAAGCAAATTTATGGGATTTATGGTACCATTGACATCCTAATGAGCCTCCCCTGCGAAAAGTAATTCGATTTAAATAGCTTTATATAGGCTGAAGCAGCAGAGGATGAGCTCAAAACTCTTTAAATATGCAAAAGGCGTTCTTCTTTGAGGTAATTGCATGGAGCTCAAAGATACGGAAATTTATTACCCGCCGAATATGAGCGCGATAACCTCCATTTTTTCCATTCTTTAAAACATCTACGAGGCTCAAGGCATTTGCGGAAGTTTTATATATACATATATACATATGTATGTCGAAAAGTTTAACGAACATTTTTATTCCATATGGCGATAAATGGGATTAGTGACTACGATTGTGAATTTATTTCATATACAATGATACTATACTATACTAGAATGTATTTTTTACAGCTTTTATAGTAAATTAAAACTTTCAGATTTTTTCAAGTTATTCTTATAGTGGTAAATTAATTCTAATCAAGTTGAATTTAGAATATAAAATAGGAAAGAAGGAAATATACTCTTTATAATTTATTACACCATATACCTTTATATATGTATGTATTAAAATAAGACAACAATGCAGTTCAAAATACAATGAAATGTTTAATAAGATTTGCTTGATTTTTAGGGTTTAGTACTACAATCGTAAAAATTAACTCTTATGCGTCTTCGTCCTGCTTATTTCAGCAACTAACTAATGTTATCGACTTGAAATTTCGAGTAGTTTTAAATAATGCTTGTCCCTTTATTACATTGCAACTTGCAGAATTAAAAACAACATATATTTTTTTTAGAGTTGATAGAGGTTTATGGTATGTGAATAAATATTACAAGGAAGATAAAACGACTAGCACAGTTTTTTTTTAAATTAACCAAAATTCCTTCGATGCGGTTCTAAAAATGAATTTTTTTGCGCGCTAACCAATAAATATTCACAAAGTATAATTTAATGAATCACTAAAACAATGAAAAGAGGTTCCTAGAGGTTTTAACTGAACGTTTATAGGAAAATTACATTGTTGAATTCGAAGAATTTAATTAAATAATTTTTTCTCCCAAAGTTCGTATGAGCGTTTGAAAAGAAGAATTAAACACTTTTTATAATTTTATTCCACCTAGGATTATAAAATTTCAGTTCTCGACTTTGTTGTTTTCTACAAGAATATTAAGCGTAATTTTTCAAATCGTTTAGAATTGGATATTTTGCTTTTATTTACGAGTACCTATATAAGCACTAAATTAAATTAGGTGCAAAATTTTAATATACATAAGTATGTACATATGTTGCATATCTACATATTGTTATTATACCAACCAATTATTTTTCCGAAGCAATATGCGATTAATAACAAATTTTATTTTTCTTCTAATTTGACTGATATAAGCAAATAATAATAATAAACAAGTTCGATGATGCGCTGAATAAATAAAATTTATCAGTGTTATTAAAAACTTTTGTGCAAGCAAGTTGTCACCCATACGTTATTCACTTCTACATAAAAACCCACATAAATAGCTAAGCTACTTATTGTGATTTATATTATCTATACATAAAAGAAATTCTTTTCTGCTGATTAAACGACTTCCAATTTTATTTTTTTCTCGATTGCTATTTAGCGTGGTAGGGTGTGACGGTGTGACAATGGTTTGAGCGCTCGAATTTTTAGCTTCACGGTTTGCTACAAGCAATAAGTAGATACCTAACTAAAAGTTTGCGAGTGCGAGTTTGCTATAAATAATGAATCGAGGTGAGTAAAACACCTGCAACCTTGTTAGCATACTCAGAAAAATTTGTTATTATTGAATATAAACAAAACAAGTGAAGAGGTAGATCGCAATAAGCTGGTGTTTTGTGCAGTTGCATAATTTCTGAATTATATAGTGATAGTTCCTGTAATTATTTAAAGACTTTATGGATTCTTATGGAAAGTTTGAATCCGATATAGTATTTTGTAAAGAGACATACATACATACTAGAAAATTTGTAGCACTCTAATTTGACTACTTAAATCGTATTTAATCTGGTTTTGTTGTAGAATTTTAATGAAGTTTTCCTTATCCATGATTAGGGAAAGTTACCTAGCTTAGGTCAGGTAATACTGAAAAAAAAATTACTAGAAGCTATTCTTTAATGATAAAAGGGCGTCGTTATGCCCTTCTACTTAATAAAAGCATTGGTGCATTAGATTGGATATTGGAAAAGACGAATTAATAAAATATATCCCCGGTCCTTAAGCGTTTATTATCCATTTATCAAAAACCCCATCGATCCACTCGACTGTACAGCTTTAATTAACATTTTCGTCTGTAGATGAAATTTTCAGTGTTTCTCTTCAAGCAAAATAAGTTCTTTGTACCCTCACTTCGTAACGAGCTATTTATCATTTTAAGTATCTTCGAGCAACAAAACTTTTGGGAAAAGGGAGTTCCCCCTTTTTTCTCTTGATTTTGCTAATTTTACTCTTAGATTTATCTACAAATGACTGTACGATTAGTAGCTGTGTTTTTTTTTTCAACCGGGTCGGGTTCTAGTTCTCTGCTTTAACAGAGAAATACAACAACAACATGAAACCCAGAGATTTATCGGGTTGTAGTTTTAAGAACTGGAGGATTAATTCGAAAATATTTCACCAGAGGCGCTGTAGACCTACTTTCATTTTTCGTTGTTGGTAGCATTGTCCCTTGGTGAACGTTTAGTTTGTTGTGACAGCGAAAAAATGGAAAACAATAAGTAAGAAATCAGGTAAATATGTACATACATATGTAAGTATATCAAGACTTGTAAATTTGTGAAAAGCGCATCAAATTGCCATGATTTTTACATATCCAAAACTCAAACCTTTAAACAGGTAAATTTGTGGATTAAGTTTTTGACGCAAAGTGGGTCAGGCAATTTGATTTTATTTTTGTGAAATAAAACATGTTTGATATGCATTACTCTTCATAAATTTCAATTATTTTACTTCAAAAAGGCAGCCACACCAACCATTAAGAAACAAAAATCCTTATTCGGGTTATTTATAAACCAGCATCGTTTTTTTTTATTTGACACTGAACCAGAACCCAACCCGGCTGAAAGAAACAGAGCTACTGACTACAGATAATAATACATAAAAAAAAAAATTATAAACAAATTCCCCGCTTTGTGGAAGTTAAGATAAGATGAAATCCAGCAGCGTATTATTTTCTTATCAGCATGTATAAAGAGGCCGAGGCAGGCGAGTTTTTCTGCATTCGCGATTTCGCCAAAGTACTCTGACGTGCTCTGAAGCCTAAAATATGTCGACAGACGTAGGGTTGGTGTTTCTTTGCCTACTTTTCTTCTGTAAGGGATAATATTTCATGTAAAATTTACCTATACAAAAATTGTTTTTAACATATAACTCCCAAAATTGCAGGCACGTGCACAACGTCGGGCATTGAAATAATTGCCCGATGGGAGTGGGGCGCAAGGCCCCCAATCAACAGGACATTGATCTCGCGCAACCTGCCGTTCGTGATCATTCATCACTCGGAGTCTCCGGCAGCATGTTTCACCACGGAGGATTGCAAAGCGAAAATGCGAACGATACAAGATTATCATCAGGAAGTTAAGAAGTGGGATGACATCGGGTACAATTTCGCAATCGGGGGCGATGGAAATATTTACGAGGGGCGCGGTTTTAACGCCGTCGGCGCCCACGCCGGGCAGTACAACGACAAGAGCTACGGAATCTGCTTCATCGGCAACTGGACTTGTGAGTTCCTTTTCTGCGAGTTCTATCGACTAGTGGCAGAAATTAACCCTTTTCCGGTTTCTGATTTTATTTAGACACAGTTCCTCCATTCAGAATGGTCGGGAAGTTCTGGCAGTTGATTGATTATGCATTTGCTAACGCATACATCCACTTCAATTACACAATCATCGGGCATCGACAAGTGCGAGACACAGACTGTCCAGGAGATGCATTTTTTGAAAATATTAAAAAATGGACGGGTTTTTCGCGTTTTTTTCACAATGTTACCAACTAGTTTTTAACTATCCCATAACAATTATTAATTAATCATTTTAATAATTAAAGAATACTGCAGATGTCTACTCTCTTTTTTTGAACTTTGAAATTTCTCAAAATATTTCATTTTAAAAACTTTCATATTTTAAGCTCACTTTTTCCACACAAGAAAATAATCGAACAAATTGAGCCTAATATGCAGGGTGTTTTGCTAAGGTCTGAACAGGGGTATGCCAATCGATTCTAAATGGTCTCCTGATCAACGCTTGTTCGGCCCCCCCCTAAAATCGCAATTGAAATTTTGGAGGGTGTCAACCTAGAAAATGCTTTATAAGTTCTTTCAGAAACATCCTAGGATACTGGTTGATAACGCATTAGAAAGCTGAGCCTTTAAGCATTCTAACGATACCACTTACGGCTCAATCCGGCAACAAAAAAAAGGGAGAGACCGTGTCAAACTTCGAAGCTGGGGAGTTCAAAGCCCAAAATTTGACCTTGATCCTTCATTCTGCCTTCACTTTTTGTTTGTTTAATCAGCTGGAAGTCGTTGGCATTTCCGCCCGCGACGCGGAGAGAAACGACGACCGACTTCAGCTGATTTGGGAACGGCGCAGGTTTACATATATGAGCTCCTGCTACTCGCTCAATCCGGAAAAAAAATCGTGTAGCCTGGAATGATGAAGTCCGTGCCCAGAAGTACAAAATTTTATTGCTCTTATTTTCTATTTAATTTTAATCCATTGTAATTACTTTAGTTTTCACTCATATTTCAGTTGGTTAGTTCATATAGATTTTAACAACTTTAAATTATTTGTCCCTTTTAATTTTAGCTAATTTAATTTTTGCTTTACTATTTACCTTTTTGGCGCCAACTGCAATTTTTAATTTTGGGTATGCTAATTTGTCCTTTTCCTTTAATATTTTAGCTAGTTTAATTTTTTATTAATTTTAGAAGCTAATGTAATTTTAATTTTAGTCCTGTTCGGTTCGGCGCGGCCGCTAATTTAATTTTACTTCATTTTAGTTTTATTAAGTTATCATTAAGGCGATTTATTTATTTAACATTTAGCTCCCCGGCGTGTTTTTATCGCAAGCCGATTTCTGTGGACTATCGTGTACTTGATTGGCGGGTCCGGAGATCGTTTGTGATCCGATAGTTCACGTCGTTCAACATTTCGAGCACGCGATAAGGGCCTTCCCCTTCCCAGTCACAGTGGAGTTTCGGGCAGTGTCCCTCCGGCGCTTCGGATTAAAGAGCCATACCCGTTGACCCATTTTGTTGAAAGGGTTGTGTCTGGCCGAAAGATCATAGGGGTCCGTTTGGTCTCACCAAAGACCATATAAACTTAACTAGTTTATATGGTCTTTGGCCTCACTAACGCACCGGCGAAACGCCGACCACTTTTTGATGCTCATCTGCCTCGGCGGATGAGTCTTCATTCTTATCAGTTTAGTCAGTTGGAATACATATGTACATAAGTAGTTTCTTTAATGTCAGCGAAGCTAGGAGAAGATCAAAATACTTATTACGTTGTTGCCACAGCATTGGTAGGCCATAATGAACCAGAACCGAAGCTCGGCAAAATAATAATTTTCCAATAAGCTGATGGAAAATTGACTCAAGTAGCCGAAAATAAGATCGATGGATCATGTCATTCATTGGCGGAATTTAATGGTAGAGTTTTGGCTGCAATAAATAGTTTTGTCAGGCTATACAAATGGACGAACGAAAAAGAACTCTGAATGTAATGTAACATCCAAAAATATTTATTTATTTATTTAATATAAATAAAATACAATTTTTGCCCTACCCTTAATAGCGCACTCGGATGCCAAGTCCATACGGCGCATTCTAATAACATTTGCTTACAATCTAATGAACAAGGGAAAAACAAAAGTAACTTAACGTTAATGTCAAAAATTCTTCGAAACAAAAAATGACTAAGATTATATAATAATTTATATAATTTAGTTAACAACAATTCAAACGTTTTTTTTTTTTTTGATAGGTGGCAAAATAAAGTAGATATAAAACAAAATTATAATAAATTCCAATAGTGATCAGGTTTTAAATTATTAACAAAATTATTCTTAATAATATTGTTTTTTTGGTACCTGCATGATTCGGTGCCAGGCATTTACAATTAAGATAACATTTAAGGATATATGTTTATATAGATCGTATTTACAAATCCGAGTTTTGTTCCTTGGTCCAAGATTTGGAGACTCTCAGCTAGTTAAATAGAATACCACAGTAAACGAAACTGGCTCCTATGTCAATCCACTGGAGACGTTTACTAATTTAGGGTCAATTTTGGATTTATGTGTGGGTCGGACTTAGATCGTCAAGGACAAGGTCAAATTATAACGTGCTCTGGTAATTTTAAAGAAGGATCATTGAGAATAGTAGTGATCGGTATTGGTATTCAAGAACATGCGTGCATTGATTTGCCTGGAATAAGTCACGCTTTCAAAATTAAAAATATTGTACTATATTATATTGTTACAATTTTGCCCGCCGAGCGGCTGGCGGACAAAATTGAACTTTTGCCTTCGCTATGATTCTGGTGAGGTCGAAGAACCTCAAGGGTATTTTGATCAATTATTAGGTAATAAATTATTTGTCTCCACTTCTTGCCCAATTTCGGCATTACTCGCTGATGTTCCTGCACCTGGCTTTGCTAGAGCATTGCTAGGTACTGTGACATTTTGTGTTTGAGTGGATGCGCTAGGTCTAGAAGGAATTAGGCCTGCAGCTTCCGGCACATCAATTCGTATTGTTGACACCGCAAACGTTTGCGAACTCTCTTGGTATGCAATTCTTCTCGGGCCTTCTCCTAGAGGAACTGTCCTTATATGCAGTTTTTGTATTTCATCTATTGTTCCCAAAATAACCGAATTCTTTGTAGCCAAAGCTAAGCTATAGCTGGATATGCTTCGGCATTAAGGGAACACATGTGGCTTACCTCTTTTAAATTAACATTCGAAATTACTAATTTGTGGTTAGACGAATAAATAACTGTTGGTCTATCTGAGCAGGCAAAACCATTTATTATTGAGAAAGATTTAAATGTTTTCAAAATATTTAGTTGGTTGCGTTTCAAGAGTAACTTTTTTCTTATCAGACAAAGACCCATCGGATATACATACATATTTAGTCATTACTTCATAAAGTGCATAATTTGTTCAATGTGAAGGAACAATTAACAAACTTCTTATAACCGAAATATGTCATGGTATATGTTTTTAAAAAAGGAGAGTTTTCATACATATTTAAAGTTATTCTTAAAACAGTAATTTCATTGAAGACGTCCCTGCAGCTGATAATTTATGAAGTATAGTTAAGTGTTATGTGTGATAAAATTAAACTGTCTGGTATTTAGATATGTTCAATATTAATACTGACACAACATTTAGTAAACTTATTTAAGTTGTCTTGTAACCGTAAACAATTATTAGAATTATGTGCGACAGAAAACAATTTGAAATCATTGCATAATTAAGGCAATTTGCATACGAGAAACGTTGACAGTGGCTATCCTGTCGCACAACCGAATTGGCAGCAATTACTCTATGTATGTAGACTAAAACGTTATCAATTATTGCTATTTGTTTTCTGTGTGTTGTCCATATGGTCAAGTTACTTAATTAAAATATTTTTGTTACATATGTTTAGAAAAATAATGGTGAATTTAATTACTATAAAATGTAAGTTTTTTTTATTAAGTTTTTTAAGTTAATAAAGCATAATCATTTAAGGCGATGTACATGTCATGTAGTCGAAAAAGAAACAATTTTTTAGGAATTCTTTTATAGCGAAATTAATTAAAATATAAATTTAATTTTAATTTTATTTAATAATACATTTAGTTTTAACTAACATTTATGATATTTTGCAACATTCCTCTGCGGCCCAGGTTCCAGATTGCAAATTAATTTACTGAAGGATCTATCCTCGTCTATGAATGAAGGGTTTGGAGAAAAAAAAATTATTCGGCAAATGGTGTCGGTTCACTCAAAAAAAGTGAGAATATTACATTAACGTTTTCTAATTAACCGACTTGCAAAAAAGGAAAAGGTTCTATGTTCGTATGTACATATGTATGTATTGTTCTTTTTTTTTATATGCTCACCGACATTTTCGCCAATTGTGGACCAATTTAAAAAAATCATTTGTTGTTTGAAAGGATATACTTCTTAGGTGGTCCCATTCAAATTTGAAGAAAATATGCCACGCCTAAGGGTGGTAAAATAAAGGATAAGTGATTTTTCACACACTGATTTAATGTCTTCGCGCATAACTAATAATGAACACGTGAATCGATTTAGATGATTTTTTTTTGTTGGATAATCTAAGGTTCTCCGGGGGTATAATGATATGTATGAAGACCCTGGTGGGAAAGGGACGCCACAACAGAGAGGTAAATCGAAATAAAAATTATAAATGTCCTGGGACAAAATGATAATGTTACTATTTGAGGGTCATTGATTGTACATTCGTTGTTGTACGAGAATTCAAAATGGCGGACCAAAAAAATTGTACTAAAAAATATTACACGTAAAAGAATGAAATAAAAAAAAAATTTAAAAAAAAATAGAACCGACTCCAAAAAATCCCAAGCTCTAAAAAGTATAACATAATTATACCTATAAAAAATCCTCTGCTACTACTTTCAACATTAAATACCAAGACTTTCCTAGACTTTTGGAGTTGGTGTGAATGAAAATCTGGCTGATATAAATTCAATAGGTACTAAATAATTAAGGCAATCAGTTTGTCTGGACTTCAAAAATCTGGGAGAGTCTGGGTATTTAATGTTGAAAATAGTAGTAGAGGACTTTTAATATAATTATTTTATACGTTTTAGGGCTTTGGATTCTTTGAAGCCGGTTCTATTTTTTTTGAAACTTTTGTTTTTTTGTTAATTAGAAAAAAAGAAAATTTATTGATAATATCAAAAATGAGCGCCGGAAAGTGTAATGCGAATTCCAGATGTTCCGATTACCGAAAACTTACGAAGTGAATGTGAAAGTTTCTCTCGATGGTCGAAAACAAAGGGATCGGACTTTGACCTCTTTTAGCTATTTTGACATTTCAATTCCGTCTGAATTACTTTATCGGATTTTAGTGACAGTTCCGCCGCGGCTTAAATAATCGCAGTGATAAGTGTAAAAGTGAAACTATTTCGCAGCAGGGATCGGAAATTCGTCGGATTCGGTAATAGGAGTCAAATAGTAGCAAATTTCATCCAAATCTGTTCAGTGATTCTTCCTTGAGATATTTGGAACACAACCACGCGATCTAGAGAAAAAAGTTTAGTTTCGAGAAAAACGCGTACCTTAAGTGTACCTGGAAAACATAGATACCCTTAAATTTAGACAAGATCACCGTGGAGTATGCTTCCCAGAAAATTGTCAGGTTATTTTATAAAATTTTAAAAATATAGTGTGTTATAAAATCTTCATTCAGTGTTTATGGCGGCACTCAGAAAATATGAAAATCGAATAAACACACCGAATAAAAGTGAAACCAGATCCCATCTGTCACGGCGCACCCCGAGTAACCCTTATTCAGATTTTGTTCGCTCTAATGCGAAAATAACATAAAAATATTCCCAAGTCGTATTCCTCCTTAAGGTTTCCCATCTCCTTGTGACCATTTCACCTCCATTTCTGTGATAAATCCGCATCTCAGATCTTTCCGGAACAGTTCCTTAGAAAGTAACAATTTGCCCGATTTTCACGTGTGCGCGCCCCAAGACACCGCGGGGGCGTCAGTTGGCAGCTATGCGGGTGTTCCGATGATGCCTAAAAGTTGGTGATGATATGACGATGTCAAAACTTTTCACCGTCGCAATTCTTGAAGCTGCGGATGATACTCGAACACAGCCGAACAAGATCCTGATGAATATTACATTAAATCCGTTGCAAAGGCACAAATGGATCCGGATGGGGCACGGGCAAGGGCTCCGACTTCTTTTTCGGTTGTTCGTTATATTTTACAAATCACAGCATCCCCCAGTGTCTTGTATAATAAGCGAACGTGACAGAAATAATATCTTCAGGGAGCCCCACGAGACGGATGACATCCTGCACCATTTGGGGAATATTAAATAGACACTAATAACGAGTGTGGAGCGAGGTAAGTGGTAAAAATGTATAAAATATATAAGATACATAAAATAACATTAAATTTGGACTGTTTCTCGACTACTGCCCAGTTGAAGGGTGGACAATTTAAATTATCTTCTAGCCCCATGAGCATTTTCTGTCGCACCAATAACTTCGAACCTTAATAGTTTATTTCTAGAAAATCAATATCTATGTATCTGAAATGGTTCTTGTTGTCGGCTTTTCTAAATATATTTCCTCCCGTCAATTCCCTATTTAGTTTGAATCCTGAAGTATTTATCGGTTCCACCAGACGGGAAGAGTTGTCGTGTTGCTATAACTTCTGACTTTGTACTTTCTAACAGTTTTGGTTATCATCACAACTTTTATCTCTGAAACCTGTCTGCGATGTTTTGCTACAAATTTTTTTTTAAGCTTACGTCGATGGTTCTTTCCCTTTCCTAGATTTGTCTGCTTACACCTTTTCAGCTTACTTACGGATGTACATATGTACACAATTCAGCAAATTACAAATTGTGACTTTTTATATAGAGGACGTATGTATGTACATACATAAATAGACACATTTTCCGTGCTTTTAAACCTTTTGAAAATTTCTTGTTAAGTTTTCTGTAAAAGCCATATTTACGCGATTTTTATGAAAATCATTAAAAAAATTAAGACAACGAGATTTTATACCAAAACTAGCTAATTAATCCGGTTTTACCCGGTCTATCATTTCAAGATTGTTGAAATGCTCAAGTCTGATACTTCATCCAATTTAGGAGTGTTACTAAAATCTGAATTATTTTCTACCTAAACACATCGCGAACATCTAAATGCTCAATTTTCAGATCAACATCCCTACTCTAATTTGGCAAATTTCTAAATTTTGAAAGCATTAGCATCTCCAAGAATTCCCAAATAACAGTTTTCAAGGTAATCCCTCGAAATGTACAATTTTTGGCCGCCCTATTGAGTCTACCATTTTAAAACCCTATATTTTATGCACATAAAAAGTAGCTTACCTACTTATATATTAAGTTGGAGTATGTAATAACTGTAGTCAAAAAATAAAAAATATTGAATCAAGCGTTTAAGTGTAATTGACAGACAAACATCTCCACATGCTTTCACATTCATGTATAAATACATACATACATATACATATCAATCAGTAAGATTCGTATAGGGTATAGGTCTATACCTACTAAATATTCTAGTTTCTGTGAATATTTATTTTCTATTTCTAAAGCTTTCTCGTTTTATAACACACAAAAATGAATTAAAATAAATGATCTTCAGCGAAATACGTTTGTTCTTTTTATCAAACGTTAGCAGAAACGTTCTCGGTTCCAAGAAATTAAAGCCATTGCTTGCTTGCCTCCTCTGAGTAAAATAAAATAAAATTAAATGCTATTTTTTAATGTCCTTTTTTGAAATATTAATTAATGTTAACATTTCGGAGAATATAAAAACGGAGTTATTTATTTTAAAAGAAAAATAAATAAATTTCTGAAAAAATTTATTTTAATGAATGAATGAGTCTAATCTTCAGTTGCATCACAAAATATCAAAATGAGTTCTTATAAGCTTTCATTTAAAGTTGTTTAAGGTAGGTATTTGCTGTGATTATTTAAAACTAAACTACATATGTACATGTATACATATAAATTTTGCTTACATATCATATCTGCTGCAAATACTTCTTACAACGAAGCTAAACGATTTGAAGAACAGTATAATTTAAATATTTATTGCTACATTTCTGCGAAATACTCATAAAATAGAACTTGTTAAAGTGTCTCAAAGAAATTCCTCTACAAGAATTAAATGCTTCGCACTCTCTGAACTTACTTACTATATTTCTTTTTGTGCTAGAGATAAAAAGGCAACTCAGAGGAAAGTAAGAAAACTCTGAGTGCATTTAATCTTGAGATTGGGGATTCCCACATCTTAGGAGGTGAAAATATAGCGGGTTACTGTTGGACTATTTTCAATTCCAGTAAGTGTGACATAAGACGTGCTATCAGATTCAAGGCAGAAAACCAAATCGTATATAAATAAAACGAGCAGCTTTGGTGCTCCAACAGTTCGTTAAGTAGAGTCGCTGAAATGAAATATTTTAAGTTTTTGCTAAGTTTTTGCCTCGCGGAGTGTTTAGCATTTGGTAAAGAAGGTGGTAAAGACGTGTCTGATTTGATTGTAACAACAACAACCGGAAAAGTTCGTGGTAATAAATTAACGTCCCTTTCGGGGAGAGATTTTAACGCGTTTCGTGGCATCCGATTTGCCCAGCCTCCAGTTGGACCACTTCGATTTAAAGATCCACTTCCCGTTGAGCCTTGGGATGGAATTTTCGATGCAACTAAGGACGGCCCCATGTGCCCTCAAGTGTGGAACAACAGCGCAGATCTTGACGAGGATTGTTTGAGGCTGAATATTTTCACCCATGACCTACCTTCCGAATCTAACTCGAAGAATTTAAAACCTGTGATCGTGTGGCTGCATCCTGGAGGTTTCTACACAATGTCCGGTCACAGCGAACTTTTCGCTGGCCCTGCATATTTCATGGACAGGGACATTATCCTCGTGACCATGAACTACCGTCTCGGATCTTTAGGGTTCTTGGCGACTGGAACTCGTGAAGCACCAGGAAATGCTGGTCTTAAAGATCAAGTTATTGCCTTGAGGTGGATTCAGCAGAATATCGCCAAGTTTGGAGGTGATCCGAACTCTGTAACCCTTGTAGGATACAGTGCCGGCTCTATAAGCATTGGGCTCCACATGATATCACCTATGTCGAAAAACTTATTCCACAAAGGTGTCTTAATGAGCGGATCCCCAATTCCAAAGTATTCAGTCCCTACAGAACAACTATTTTTGGCTGAGAGACAGGCAAGTCTTTTAAATTGTACTATTGGTAACATTTCTGAAATGATCGACTGCATGAGGACGAAGCCTTTTATGGAGTTTCCTAACACATTTATGAGAATGTTCTGGATAGGAGGTCTTCCTGTGCTACTTTTCAGACCAGTAATAGAACCCGATTTTGGTCAAGAAAGATTTCTCACAGAAGATCCAGTTAAGGCCTATCAAGAAGGCCGCTTTATGAGGATTCCTGTAATTGCTGGTCGAAATAAAGATGAATTTGTAAATATTGCTTTAGATATTCTTAGATCTGATGAATTTAGCCGAAATATGGACGCAAACTGGGAGGAATATGCACCTATAGTTTTCACTTATGACGAAAAAACGCCACTTTCAAGAAACATAAGTAACTCTTTAAGAAAAGAGTTCCTTGGAGATGCGCCACTATCTTTGAATAATTCCCTGGAGGGAATGATAAATTTGGTTAATGAAAACGGCTTTTCTGTTCATAGATATGTTCATTTGGCGGCGAGGTTTACTAAAGTCTACTACTATCATTTCTCATACCAAGGCAGGTGGAGTTATTTCAATTATCCGGATGACAAACCTTATGGAGTATCGCACCATGACGACACTTTGTATCTGTTTACTCGTCCTGTGATAGCACCCACGTTCACCGCGGATTATCCTGAGCACGTGACTATGCAAAGATTAACGAGGATGTGGACCACGTTTGCCTACAGCGGCGACCCAAATAACGAAAATGATGAATATCTTAAACATTTGCGTTGGACACCTTTTAGTTGCGATATGGAAAATTATCTAGAAATCGGCGAGAATCTCGAGATGAGGTATAATTTAGAAACTGATCTTGTAGCTATTTGGGAGCGAATTTTCCCTCTTATTTGGACCATGCAGGATCATCCCCACCACGGAAGAAAAAACCTTCCAATTTGTCTTAACTATCCCCCCGGGTTATAAATAAGTACGAAGGCGATTTTCAACATGATGATCATTAAAATCATTAGGAACCCAAAATATATTGTACAAAAGGAATAAATAAATTAAAATGTATTAATTACACAGCCCTTCTCGGATTCCATAGTTTTATGATCTCCTAATTACGAATTAAAAATTTGTGAAAATACTCGGACATAATAATTATTAATATAATAATAATATATAATTATATACCCATGTATAATTTACAATTTTTTTATCTACAAAAATGCTTACATGCGAATAAATATTTTAAAATATTACAGAGGTTTGTGGAACCTTTTCGTTTTTTCGTTGAAGCAATGTTAATTTATATTTATTTATACGATATACGTTTGATTTCAATAATTATACCGACATTTATTTTAACGACAACTTTCATATAAATGGTAAAAATTTCTTACTTAATGAGTAAATCAACTACTGATGAATAAACAGAAATATTATTTCGAAGATACCCTCAATAATTTATTAATATTCTAGTGATGTGAAATTTTGTGGTATTTTACCAATTCATTTTTTTAATGATCTTAATTGATGTTATTAATTTTAACTGTTCCATTACAAAATATTAGATTTTCAGAACACCAAAATCTATTAGAATTGTTGCTCGTACTTTAAAAGGGAAACTCGTTGTGGACCTTTATTAATTTTAAAGCTGCGAAAACAACAGCAAGGCTAAAAACCCTGAAAAATTTGCTTCAGTATAATTAAAAATTTTTAGCCTTGATTTAAAATACATATTTACTCTAAGTAATAATTAATTAAAGATAATGCTAATGTAGATTTAAACTATCAACTTGAAACTGTGAGTCTTGATTTATTCAAATTTACGTAATCTTCCTTTTGGATTTTAGCGCAAAAGTTTATGAAGACTTCAAGCAACAGAAGACTTACTCAAATTTAGTTCTATAATAACTTGGGTGGAATTTTCCTTAAAGGCAAACCGCGCTCTGCTTCCTCCTTCAATCTCTTTTAGCAAAATCCCAATGAAGTCGAACCCCAAGTAGTGAATCTAGAAATCTACTTAAGGCTCACTAGATTCACGTGAAGTTGGGGGTGGAATCGTTTAATTTGTGGCTTAGGTAAAACACACTTCTCCCTCCACCTGCTTTAGAAGAGAAGGACAATGAGAAGGACACTTTAAATTTTTTTATATAATCAGAAGGACCTTTTCGTGACCTTGAATGCCTAGAATTTTTGAGTCACTATAGAAATTATGTTGCGTAAGAATTTGAATTATGCTGAAGTCAGGATGCCATCAATCATTGCTCCGCTTTGACATAATTCGATGAAATTTGTTGAATTTAACAGCAGTTGCAGGTTTGCTTTGCATATAACACGATATACATACATTAACATTACATAACTTAAATGAGCTCGTTGAAACGGGGTGGTAAATGAGGGGGTGGAGGGGTGCCTTTCTTACTTATAAAAGTGTATGCTCAGGTGAAAAATCAATAGGAAGTGGATATAAATTCGATTGGGGCATGAATGGCCCCGTTTCTGTGGGTACGCCACCATAGAGGGCGTTTTCAGCTCAATCTCCTCCCGGGGCGTGTATGGCTGCAATAAAACGCTTCTGGCTAGGATCAAAAAAAATTATTGCGTCATTATGGAGATTTTATCTTCATATCGACAGTCGATACGATGCCAAGCCACGTGAGCGTTTACTCGATTGGTTTTTCCCAATTTTTGCTGATACATTTCAATTCCTGGGGAGCTAAGCTCCTCCTGATGACCAAGCAACAGTCGATGTGGCTAATTGCCTTTTTCCTACTAGCCAAAGCCACGTCAATGACTGTAGTAATTTTATTCTAGCCGCAAATACAAATGCCAATTCTTCTCATCTTTTAAATTGATGAGGATTGCGGTCATCACCAACTCTATCTCCCAGATTCCATTCCTCCGACAATATTGAGCTAAACTTTTATTATTTGCAGTCTCCCGCATTTTCCACGAAGCAGCTCAAAGCACAGAAGTTTTATTTATGTTTATTTCCAGTTTTATTTAGATACATCAAAGTTCATCATCACATTGCACCACCCCTTGGCGCCCCAGGGTTTCTCTGATGCAGCTATGAGTTTTTTGGAGCATGGGGCGCTTCGTGGAGACGTTCAAGTCCAAGAACTTTATCATCATAGGCAACTATGAGAAATTGAGCATGAGCCTGATTGTCGGATTTAACAAGAATTTTGTATTTTGAACGTTTCAGAGAGAACTTTATTGCAAAAATATTCGTTAAGTGAGAAATTTTCTCAGAAAAGTATGCAGAACATGGCTAAGAATTTCAAGTACGTGCAAAGAAATTTATCCAGAAAGTTTCAAATGCTTATGATCTCTGCTGAAATTTTTTTTTTTTTTTTACTCCCGAAGGATGAGGAGGAAAGAAAATTGTTGCGGTACGAAAAACGCAACAGTTTTTGAAGCGCGCATAATTGAGTACCACAAACTCGGGAATATTTTAAGAAATGTTCATAAAGTTTCCATTTTAAAATTTCATATAATTATTACTGCAGTAATTCTGAATTTAAAGTAATCACTTTTGATGAATACGAAACTTCAGTTTTAAGAAATGGTATTTTCTTAATACGATTTTTTGTAATAATATAATTTGTGAAGACCACAAAATACTTGTTTTCATAATATAACAATTTCTCCAATATAGTCTGAGCTTTTTTTTCTTTGTTGTAATTTTAAGATAATTTTTAAATAAAAGCAATTTTGTTTTAATAAGAACTTCTCTTTAACAGTTGAGTGGTTCTTAAAAAAAAAAGTGATTTTTGCTTACTTTGATCATTTCCAAAAATAACCTGACGGTGGACGGTTCCAACAACGCGGTCCCCGCACTAAGCCCAAATTTCTTTTCTTCATGAAATTTATTGAGATGAAAAATACGTCAAATATCTTTGATTCGGGACGAAAGTGGAACGAAATCTCATAAATCTTATGTAATAAGCCTCATGTAGGAGTTGACGCTGTTATGCTTTTATCGATTAGCCACGTTATTCCGCCACGATGGTCGTTTTCGATTTGCGGCAATATTAAACGAGATGAGCCCCATCCAATCACGAATTGTCGATTCTCCCTGGATATGGGGCTACGATGGGACAACTATTCCGGGGTAGTTCACGACTCCTCGCAATATGTGAGGGAGACAATTCAATTTTTTTCGTCAGCAATGAAATTTCGTTTTTTTTTTTCGGTCTGGAGGAAGGAGGCTAGAAGTCTTTGCGACTTCGGGAGAAGGGAAAATTCCTTACGCAACGTGGTAAGACACAGCATCTAAATGGGGAATATTTTTAGAATTTCATTTTGCCGCTTTCATCTTTCATCTCTCGAAATTGAAGACGAAATGTGCTCGAAAGGACTTTGGTGAGTTCAATACGACGAAAATTGATTTCGATACTTTCACCGAGCGCATGTAGAAAGCCTAAGGCTTTTGAGGTGGTTCAAACGAAAATATATTTCAGTACATGCTTTAATAATTAATTTGGTTTGGATGTTTTTTGATTTTCCAGCATTTTGTTTCGGTAAATAAATTTAAAGTAACTGCCTATACTTAAAAGGCGAAATTGAAAATATTTTGGCCAACAATTAACAAACACTGCTTCAAATATGTATTTAGAGACTTTATTATACATATATAAGTAAACATGGTAAAATTCACATGAATTCAAGTTTTATTTAATAATTGAAAAACTTCAATAAGGTGACAATTTTTGCAAGCTTTCTTTTAAAAAAAAGGAATGGATTCAGATGGATGCCCTGAGAAACTCCGATATAAGAAAAATATAAAAAAAAAGATTACAAATATCTATATGTATCTTATAGATATAAAAATGAATTTTTTTCGAAAAATTATGTTTCTAATACATACACCAAGGAGAGGATGTGGCTCTGGCGAACCCTAAAGTTGTCTTTTTTTTTAAAGCCCTTTTTATTATGATAAATTCCCAAGGGGTGACAAATTTTAATGTTTTTAAGTTAATCCTGGCCGGGTGTCCTTGTCAGGTCGTCTAAAGGTTGGAATGGGCTAACGAAAATCAACATATTGGGCCCAATTTCAGTGATTTATGCTGGGTCCCTGTACAGTCGCCTGCTTAAAATTCAGCCCAATTCGAGCCGTGTGCTTTGGTTATTTCTAGGTAAACAGCACTTTGCCAGACTTTTGGGTCACCCTGCCCTATTTTGGCCAGATCTTGTTATAGGACATCCCCTTCCAGTTCATCTCTCATCATCCGTTCCAATTAATCATGTCGGGAAAAGTTTTCATACAATTCCAGGGCTCCTTGGAGTTTGCAAGAAAAATGGTTTTAAGACTCGATTATGTCGCTAGCCCCTCATAATTGTCGCGACCGCACCCCGCATTATGAGGTCGGTTGAATTTTGAGCGCAGTAATTTTCGTCCTTCCGGCAACCACCGGCTGTTTTGTGAGGCTGAATAATTTAGGCGCCCCCAGCCTGGGTGTGGACCAGGTCACCGCAAATTTCCTGCTAATTAAAATTAAAAGCAAGGAAAAATACCCCTACAACCGCACATCGCTTCTTATCTCGCTTATATCGGCTGATTTTTTTTTTTCCCTTTTAGAGGAAACCCATAATTATCCCACCCTCAGCCCGCAGGCACCAAAAATCACAGCTTAACCAAAAATTACACGGCTCCTGGCAGGTGGCCGGGATCGACAGGGAGCTCCCAAGGAGCCCCAGCCTCCGCTGGAGTCCTATGTATGTATGTGCTCTCCGCCGGGGGAGTCATCGACTTTGTTTGGTCTTCTGGACCAGTGGCTTTTCTTTACATCATCCAGCCTCTCTGCTCAGCATCTTTGGCGAATGTTCCGTCGAAAATCAGCGGAGGAAGAGCGGGGTTTTCGGGAACCATGATTATAAATCGAGGCAAATTATTTGCCGATAGGGGGGATATCTTGGGACATCGTGCAAATGGCTCGGGCGGCCGGATCTTGGGAGGGAGCTGGAACCTCCCCGAGCTTTGACAAACTAATTTTCCTCCTTCGGATGCCACTAAAAAGGAGTTTATTATGGTGAAAATTCTAGAGCAATTTAGGTGCCACCATTTATGCTGTCGGGGAAATTCCTGAAAAGATTAGGGAACGATAACCGCCCGCGAGCAACGCTCCAAGGTAGGGGATATTCTTCTCAAAATTAAAACGACTTCTCTGCGAGGGAAGGAACTACTTTAGAAATTCAGTCAAGCTAAAATTAAGCACTCTCCTTTTTGAATATATCTTGATACAACATCTTCGTTCTTTCATCTATCATTCACTTATCTAGTGTATTTAACTGATTTTTGGCGCATTTATTTAAATAGGTATGATAAGACTCGGATTCGGATAAAATACAGAAGATTAAACATCTTGTAATACATAGTAAATACAAATTTCAGAGAGTTAAAATTACAAAGAATTTTCTTAAGGTTAAGGATAAAAAGTTAATTAGATTGTAGAAAAATATAACATCTTATAATTATCTATACCATTCAGTGGCGGCCCGTGGTCTCCTAAACAGAGGAGGCAGAAAATTCAATAATATAATTTGTGGTCCCACGCTCGCCACAAATAGTGACAACCTCCTTTGATACCATTGTTTCCTCTACACTACATACGTAGATATACAAATTCTGTTTTTACACGGTAGATACGTTCCAGAAAAAACCGTGTAAAAAAAACCGTGCAAAAAAAGACATTAAGTAGGTACATAGGTACATAGAAAAGGAGGGGACTAGTTCCATATCCTCCAATTCAACCCTGTAAGAAATACGTAAAATATAATGATTCATACAAAAAACTATTAAGAGAGTCTTTTTATAAAAGCCAAATTAAATTTTTATGTGCATTCATGCACAGTTTATTTCATAAAAACAACAATTCTTAAAGTATGTACATATTATGTAGATACATATTTTTATTTAAAATTTAAATCGTGCTAAATCGAATAAAATCGTGTAAAAACGGAATCAAATTTTTTTTGCAGACCGTGTTAAATCAAAACCGAGTAAGAACAGAATTAGGTGTATACCTATTAAAAAAAACCAAAAACAAAATATAATAAGAATTCAAATTTCGCGCGATTCTGCTTTCTACTCCCAGTTTATGCAGATTCGCTTTTGCACAAATAAGCTCAATCTTAAAACTTTCGATCGGAGGCTTGCCTCTTTGGCACGCACACGCAGAATTCTCAGGCCGTGTGTTTACTCAACAAAAAGCCACACACAGCCTTACAATTGCTTTACCCAGCTTTATGCTTAAAGTCTTCTCGGAGGCAGTCGAAGCGTAGCCTCCTCTGTCACGCACACAAAGAATTTATAGTTCGCCGCCGCATGCCTCCCAAGTGTGTTGCACATGCTATCTGTGCGGCTAGCTTCTGTGTCACCCCCACACAGAACTCAAAGCTGATTTGTCCAACTGGCCGACAAAAAGAGCTTGAGCATTCGGAATTTTCTGTTGGATTCAGTGCAAAACGAAAGTTCCGGCTGCAGAAGCTCTTTTATTCGCATATAGTGGTTTCAAAGAGGCTCGCCTCACGTTGATTTTATACAGGCAATTTTCATCATACAATGCAAGGAAAGCATTACCATAGCTGCAAAAATGACAAAACATTGCCAGACTATATAAATCAATTTTCATTCTTATTTCTTTGACATTTGAACATATTTTACTCACAAAATAAGTTTTTGCATTGAATATTTTAGATTTTTTCTTTAAATTACAATTTAAGAACTGCAAAACTTGACAGAGGAGGCACTGCCTCCCCTGCCTCCTCTGACGAGCCGCCACTGATACCATTAATACGCTTTATTAGAACTAAACTTTTGTTTGTTTGTCTTTAGGTAAATTTAGGTTCTCAAGAGGTGAAAATTTGCGGATTGGATTTCAAATTAAAAACTTCACTGAGAAAAAAGTGAACATATATAAAATTTATTATATTAAATTCTTATAACAAACAAAAAATATTTTCAGTTTTTAAACTTCTTTCTTACAAAAAAATTAAACTCATGTATGGAATCTAAGTTAGTTCCCAAAATAGTATCAGGACATTTTCTAAAAATATTTTAAATCTAAACCGCTCATCCGTTCAATTCTGCATTATCCGCTGCGATAGAAGAACGTTGATTTTCGAGTATACTACCAGAAATGATAGAAATTAATTAAATAGGTCAGATATCTTGCATTTATTACTGACTTTGGATAATATGAGGATATTTTCGAAAAAGATCTTAAACCTAAACTGCTCTGTGATACTGGTGTTACTATGTATTTAGTCTCTTGTAATTTTCAACAATTCAATTAAGAGTTTGGCAATTTCTATAGATGTTTTTTAGACTATCCTCCGATTTAGAATACCGGCGTTTAAAATTTTTGCTTTGACGATATTTGCTTTATGTATTCAATTAAATCCCCGAAGTGTTTTCTTTCTATTAAAGTTAAAATTTTAAAAATCGGGCTTAATTTGAGTGTTCTTGTTAGTTTGCCCGGACAATTTGTTTGTGTTTAAATAAACAAAATTAATTTGTTTATTTTAATCGAAAATACAGTATGCAAAAAATCTGCTAAGTGTTTTATAAATGTCTTGGTTTTTGGTTCTTTTTAACAATGTTTTTTCTCAGTCTTATATCTTAGTTATTTAAAAGTATTTATTTGTACTGAAATCTCGAACCTTTTTTATAAAATGTCATTAACTTATTTCTACTAATTATTCAAAGAAAGCAAATCATATGCAAAGTGTCCGTAATTATTTATTCGTTTTAAAGTAATTAGTTGGCTCCTTTCAATTAAAATCTGCCCAGCACAAGTCGAGGATAATTAAGGCCATTTTCGTAGACCCCGACGACTTAAGTAGGGGTCAAGGACTTTCAATTAAATTAAAGTCTGTAATTCTTTGCATCAAAAATAGTTGAGTACTAGGAACTCTTAGCTGCCACCTCGTAATCATTTGGACCAGAAGGGCTTGCCCCAGACCAGGTCCAGATTTTCTCAGTTCGGGATGCTGCTAAAAAGGGCGTGTGAATTAAGTAAAACGGCTTCACCAGGATTAGGGATTTTGCATATCCGGCTGTCAATTGCGTAGAACTCAAATTATCCTCTGTTACAAGGGCCACGAGTTAAAGTCTGGGCAATCGATAGGAGTTCTCCTCGAGATTGGATGGGAACTCGGAAGCACCCCGGCCGACCTCCACCCATAGGGCCTCTAAATTGGTCTACTTTATTTCCATCAGCCCGACTGTGGAAGGTGGCGCGGCGCGCAAAATGAGATTTTCAACCACTTTAGTGAGGCGGGGTCCTGCGCCGGGCTGCACACTGTTTTTGGGGGTTTTTGTATAGTCCCCAAGGGGTGGCGGAGCACCCGCATAGCAATTTTCCTTTGTATATTTTCCAACTGCAATAAATCAGGAGATTTTCCGATATATTTCCCTGAATATCTCCACGGGGTGCCGGTTTCTCGGCTGTTTGTGCGACGAAAATGAATTCTACAGGATTTTGGATGGGATGGGCGCCACCTTCGTCTTGCATATGGAGTTTTTTTTTTTTCTTTAGATTGATGAAGTTTTCGAGCCCGGATCCCCAATCTACATCTGTACATGCCCCCGTGCGTTTCTGTAGGCGCCCTTGTCGCCGGATGGGGGCCAGGATAAATAGATGGGGATGGTATGGCTTTTCGAAAGTATTACGAGTTTCTAGATAAAATCTCAGCCACTGCAGACTTTATGCTTCCTTCCTTTCTTCGACGGAATTTTTACGAGCACCGATAACGTGCTAAAATCGTTTGTCCTTGCCTTTTGGTAGTGCAAATAACATTCGACTTAAAGTTTTATACCTCAAAGGAATATTCGAGATAGTCTAGAAGACAAATAATTGAACTGGAAATATGTACATATATAGGAAATTTTGCATTTTGCATGTTACTTACATATAATTGGGTTTTGATTTTGTTTAGTTGGGAATATGTACATTGAAAAAAATGTGGAGTAAATATGTATACATACTTTCATGCGGGTATTCTTAACTCTTTTCGATAATGTTTTTTTGCTAAACTTTAACAATATTATGATATCTCTTAAATCAAAATAAAAAGAAAGTATTTGTGTTTTCATATAAATTCATCCGACATACATTACAAATATGAAATATCAATCAGTCATTCAAATATTGTGTATATGCAGTCGAATATCCTTTTAAAATTTAAGCCGGCAGCTAATATTGTGTGCAAGCGCTGCGCCAGATGATTTTGGCTACTCTTGACTTTAGATAAGAAATGTTGGTGCCAAGGAAAGGATGATATGCTTTCCATCGCGCCATTAATAATAATATTAATAATAATCTAACAAATTCCAGATTCAAAATAGTAAAAAGGTTGCAAATAAATCGTTCAAAAAGTTGAAGATGAGAATTCTTGAAAATACTATACACTACGATTAATCCAATCAAGGAAATCCAGCGTTAAAACAAGTAGAGATTACGATTAATCCAACTAACTTTATAACTCTTAAGATTTTGATTGAATCAGAAGCAGAGTCACCCGAAAAAATTAGTTACATAATATTGCTTTATATATCACTTTGATATGCATAACTCCGGTGGTCACATCAATTATTACTAAAATAATAATAATTCTTCTGCTTGGTTATATTGAACTTAGAGATTAAAGTAAACGTAAGTTTTTGAATCAATGACAATTTAATTCAACTCCATAAAGAGTTTTTATAATACAATATAACACAGTTTCTTTTTCTGAATTTAGCTTCTTTTGCTGTCAGTTTTGTTTTGTTTAAACCATATAGATAGTATGTATATCAGCTAAGTTATTTTAACATACAGAAAGAGTTAACTAAAGGAATCGGAAATTAAGAAATAAACAGGAAGAGGACTAATAAATTAATTATTTTTGAATTTACGATTTATTCAAGCAGTGAAATTTTTCTAAGTGTGAGTAGGTACCTTAAAATTTGTACCCTTGCATAGTATACTCTAACCAATAAAATATAATTGAAAGGTCATAATTCAGTCAGTCCATGAACGTCAATTATTTCGCTACCGACTGATTTGAAGGTTTAAAAAAGATAAATCGATGTCTCGCTGTTCATCATTCCGACAATAACAAGGGCGAAAATGTCAGATTTTCCGTTGATATTTGGAGTGTAGGAAAAATTTTATCATCGCTGGGAAAGTGGGAAAATAACCGCCTTTGGGGATGGAATGTGAAATGCTCAAAGCATCCTGTAAACCCATTATTAAGTCTGATCCGATTGCAACATGTTATTTCACGCCCGACGCATTCCGGCAGACGCACACCTGGGCCAGGTATGGAGGGATTTCATTACGCTTGTCACTTCCGATGATTTACAAAATCCAAACAGCATCCATCCCTCGAAAGGAAGGGGCGGGATGGTGGAGGAACATTAAAACAATTTGTGAGCAGGAAAATGCGTAAATCAGGTGCCATTAATAAAAGCATCTCACACAGCACCTGTGTGTGAAGACGGGGCCTTGATTTATCACATCCCTCACCTCCCCAGACGGATGTTCTTCGCTTTAATCCCCAAAACTTCCGTGTCGCCTACACCTTTCAGTGTCATTAACACTCAATTTTCTGCTATTATTACTAAGACGACAGCCTATTACACTTAATCGGTCTTCCGCCGACTCCCCGGGGGGCAGGGGTGATGCGTGTATGGCAATAATGAATTGATACGAGTCTGTCCCCGACACCACCAAATGATGATGGGGGCGGTCCTAGGAAGACGACGACCTTTGTCCCAAAAATTTGCATATCCACTGCCCCGGATCCCTGGTAATTTGCATGCGTATCTCCCCCCTTGACTTCTATAGCAAATCGCTTGGAACCTCTGTGCATTTTAACACATGACATACCCCCAGCATTTCGCCCGCGCAGCACAAAAGTTTTAGAATTTTTCAATTTTAATTGCTTGTTACATGAAATTTGCATATAGGGGATAATCGAATCCTACGAACGGTCACCTGATGCTTGCTTGTACCTGTATTAAAACACCTACGCATCTATTTTCTATTCATAAAAGAAGGGGTGAAGCGTCAACCTGAAAGTGTCATGTTTCACGTACAGGGGTGGGCGCTTAAACTGTGAAATAATTTTAATTATCCCCTTTTGTGGTGGGGCACCTGAGAGATTTTGAATTAACACGTTCAGGCCGCAACTGCTGTTAATTTGATAAGCCAATTGTGCGGTTATGTTAACAAAGTATGCTAATTAAAGGCGCTGTTGAGGTGAGGCAGTCAATTACAATATAAAAGTAATGATTTTTTTTTATATCCCATTATTCAAGTGCGAGTAGAACTCACACACAGAAGTTTTCATAAACTTTTAATGATGGTTTAGAGAGCAAAAACAATTTTACATAATTCTGAACTGTTATTATTTTCCTTATTGTTATTCATTGTAAAACAATTCTCAACTAGAGTTGGTTTCCTAAAATTGCAGTGCAATTAGATAAAACTTATTGTAATTATGTCCTTCATATCTAATTAAGTTCAGTGATTTCTAAAAAAATATAACTAATTAGAGAAACAGTTTTTCCTTAGTTTGTTTATTTATTTTATTTATTTCATAATTCATTATCAACTATGTACACAAGGAAGATATAATAATCTATTATTATTTATAGTGCAGGATACAATGTATCCAATAAGAAATTCCACCTAATTCATCTTAACCTAAAAATTAATTATTAGATATGTACAAGGTGTCTCAAAAGTAAGTTCACATTTGCTTATCTTATTACGCGAAAGCAACTATTCTGAGGGGCGCAGGGGGTATGTCAGTCGGTAGTCTGGCTCTTGGGAATTTAGTCGCTATGGAGCGTCTGGTGCGGACCGTGCGTTGTGCGTACGTGAGTTTTACAAAAACGGTAATTCGGCGACTGTAGCGCGTAGAAAATTCTGCAGTATTCGACATATTCGTCACTTAAATGATGCGCCTAGCACTCGACTCATTGCAAAATGGGTTGAGAAGTTTGAAGAGACTGGGTCAACTCTGGAGAAACCAAAATCTGGATTCGGAAGCGTGCTGTTGCTTTAAATGTGCACAGATCTTCATTATGCCGCATTTTACACAAAGATTTAAGCTCACGGAGACTACCTGCCGAGCTGTCATAGGCAATTTTAGTGCCCGACTAAATGAATGCCGAGAGCGCAACGGTTTACATTTGGACGATGTTATTTTTAAAAAATAAATTCCCAAACAGTGTACTTCAATATAAAATAAACATTTTTTCAATAAAGCTAAGACTTTTCTTTTAAAAAAAGATTTAAATGTGAACTTTCTTTTGAGACACCCTGTACTTAAATGTTAGTTGGATGGAAGGCTATTCCAAAGTCCGATGCCACGGACAAAGAACTTGTCTCTCAGAAACTAAGTGATTAAATTTAGATGTTACGAATTTAAGTGTTCTCCGAGAATTCGAAAGTTGTAGTTTCTCATTGTTCTAAAATTCAAATGTGTTTAAAGCGTACCTCCAAGAATTGCGGTTTTATATGGTAAATTATGTTCAAATCGTTTTAATAGGAAACAGTAACGAATAGCTGACTGACACGTTAAATGGGACAATTAATTTACTCATAGTGGTAATGCTCAGAATTAAATTAGAACATTAGGTTTACCATGTAAAATTCATCAGAAATCTAGGAAATTTAACATAAGTATCTAGAGGTGTAAAGTCTGGGTGGTTTTCCTAGAAATAGGTAATTATATTTTACCGCTGATAGTACAGTAATTTTTGAATGGGTGCACAGTAAAAATTATTCCATTGTTGTATATAAATGGATATTATGATATCATGCAACTAGTTGAAATATTTAACTATAGAGGGCTCTACTATATGAAATATAATTTTACTTAATTTTCGGTCGTACGGACAATTTTAATATAATAAATTTCCGGTATATTTATAGACAAAATTAAGTATTGAATAAATCAAAAAATTATTTTACTAAAGCCCAACGAGTTAAATTACGGCAGAATAATTATTTAAAGCTAGTGGTATCCACAGAAATATTTTGGGTTAATTTTTAATAAAAATGGGGTTTCTCAAAAATTTATCCAATTGCCATGAGTTGCACACATAGAAAATGCTAAAATTAAATCAATTTCACTAATAAACCTCTATGACGAAATAACGAAAATGCGCGATTTGCCAAGGAGTTTACCTCTTATTTGAAATCGGTTTTAATCTTAGCATGGAGTAAATTGTAAATTTAATCCTACCTAGGATTAAGGCGAGAGTTAAACACAAGTTTAAAACAGTGGAGTGCTTTTTAGTCCTTAAGAGCATTAAATAATGCATTCACGTCTGGGTGCATCAAATATTAATCCTACTTTTTATTAAAATTGTTGTAATCTTTTTAAAAGGGAAAGGAAAGGTGTTTTATGTATGTATGTAGTATAATAACTTATTGTACAAATTCTCTTTTAATATTGCTGTACTCGGAACTAAGAGTAAGTTGCAGGAATTACCTGTAAACTTTTCTCATCGGGAAGCCAATTAAGAGATTCTGTCTGCCCAGGTGACCACGGTGTCGTAATATTTCAGGTGGTCTTGGAAAATTCCTCCTATCAGCTGAATCGGAGTGCCATTTCCTCTGGGGCTATTTCCACAATTAGGTGCCGGAATGAAATCAAGCCGAGCACCTCGTTATCAGCAGCCGGCTCGAGCGTTTTCCTTTCTTATACTTAATTTCCTCGAGCGTTTCGAGCTCCTCGGACGGGTCGAGCCATCTCTTGAGGTTTAAATTTGAAATCTTTCTCGTTTTACAAAAGTTGGCTTCCCGATGCGATAGGAAAACTCTTATAGTGCCCGAGGGCTCCTAGTTCGATGCTTTGCAATTTTGAATTTCCCTCTGCGGGGGTGTTCAAGAGCTGGAAAATTGTGACCAGGAAAAAATTAACTGCGACAAAGGAGCAGTTGAAACACGACTCGAACAGCTCGCCCGCGGGGGATGAGATTCTCTGGATACGCCTCGATTTGGATGCTATGGCTCCAGGAGGACCCCAAAGCAAATCTTCCGGCTCCGGATCGAAGCAGTTCTCTGCGGCTTAAAGTCTTGCATGCCCCGTTCCACCCGAGGACATGGGCCAATATTTCACAGGACCAAACCCTTGTGACGTCACGGGGAAAATGTTCGCCTCAGTAATCGTACCACCATTACATTAAGTTAAATTTATTACGTCAGAGAATTTGAGGTCCTTGGAACGAAAAGACCATTTCGAATCGGCTGTTCCCGAGCGAAAGATAGCCCCCGGGAAGAATTTCTCAAAATAAAGTTATCTGCGTTTTCCTTGGGGCGGGGCCTAAAGGAAAAACGTTCCTCCTGCACCAAATGTCCGTTGTTAGATTCCTCTCGTATTATCTGTTCGCTATCGCTTATTTCCAATTAATTAATTCCCATTTGAGCATTTTCAGGAAATCCCCCCGCTCCCGGAGCAATCGTAAATTTGTATCCAATTGCCCTGGTTCATTTCACCCAGTGGAAATGGTTAATTACTGTAAAATGCCACAGCCAGACAAAAGCGGGTGGGATGCCCGTGGTAAATTATGGTTAATTGTTTGGAAGATAGGTCTCCAGATTTTTTTACAGACTATGTGGGTGTTACAGCAAAAAAGTTACCTCTAAATGAGAAAAAGAAAATTCAATAAAATGACATTATTTTTACGGATCGTCTAGGATTCAAATGTATAATTATAAATTAAACCTAGAACCTCTAAATATATTAACTTCTTAGAAAAAAAAATTTTTAAGGGTGTATGTGGCGACTACATATACTCCCTAAAACTATATGCAGCAATATTTTGCCAATGCTTTTTATTTGTACTTTCTATTTTTTGTATATTCCTAGTAACACTAAGTATTCTAAATTAAGTTAGTTAGACAAACAACAAAGTTAGTATATAAATAAATTACGTATGAAATAATTTGAGTTTTATCAAATTTCTTGTTGTGACAAAAAATAATTATAACTAACATAAAATGTATTTCTATAATTTACATAAAAAGATCTCAATTCAAAAAGAAAACATTAGATATAATGGTTTGACATATATTGTATTTTTTACTAGTTATGTTAATTTTACAAAATTTGGGTTTGATTCAACAATGTACAAAATATTTTGACATAATACTAGTTAAAGCAACTAAAATATTTTGAAATTAATTAGGCTTTAACAAAGTAAGCAATAGGAAAATTATTTTCGATTTAAAGAATCGAAAGAATCGTCTAACGATGGAGTTGATATAATCTTTGACGCAGCTCACCTAAAAAACAAAAACATTAAATAAGTGGGCGAATGTTGGTCAAAACCGGGTAGGCGGGTCAAATCGAGTGGGTCATGTTCTCATTGTAAAGTACTGCCATTTAACAAGTGTGTGAAAGCGAATGGTAGAACTTCCGTTACTACAACCGTGCTGTACTTTTTTAAAGTTATTCTTTGCGAATAATTTTAGAGTCTTTCATTTACGGGTTACCTGACCACCAGGGTCTGTGAATTTAAATTTTATTAAGTAAATAAATCTTTTTTTTTCTCTATTCAGAACTAATATTTACCAACCAAAACAAAATTTTTGCGTACGACTGTTGATGGAAGGCAGACCATTGTTTTTTTTTAAACATGATAGTCATTTTTTGCCAGAATACTTTTCAAAGTATAATTTGGTAAAGTATAGTATTTCGAAAATTTAAAAAAGAATTACAGTATCCGATTTCGTCGCACCTTCCCCTACTTGTTTAATGTACAGTGCTGTCTAAAATTATAGGACCAAGCTTTAATTTTGCATATATGGTCTATTCCCAAGCCCATAACTTGTTGGTAAGGAGAAGAGGGATGGTGACAACTGGTATATATGAAATCGTTGTGTATCCTTTATTATTTCATAAATTTTTTTTTAAAATTCATGTACTAATTTTAACAAAAATCGTAAAAAACTCAATACAATAGTGTTTAAAATTATAGGACCACTTAATATGATGTCTTTGGCCTTTATATACAGGGTGTTTTGCTAAGGTCTGAACAGGGGTATGCCAATCGATTCTAAATGGTCTCCTGATCAACGTTTCTTCGGACACCCCACCCCCTTAAAATCGGTCCTTCCCCCCCAAAATCGCGATTGAAAATTTGGAGGGGGTCAACCTAGAAAATGCTTCATAAGTTCTTTCAGAGATATCCTAGAATACTGGTTGATAATGCATTAGAAAGCTGAGCCTTCAAGCTTTCCAACGATACCACCCGCGACCCAATCAGTACACAAACAAGCGGGGGAGTCCCCGTCAAATTTCGAAAATGGCAATTTCAAAGCCCAAAATTTGACCTTGACCCTTCATTCTGTCGATTATTTATATGGGAAGATCGAAACTTTTCTTGAGAAAAAGCTTCCCTGTCATATGGCTTTTCTCAAGAAAAAAACCGTACTGGAATCCGACGTCGCGTTCCGAAGTTATTCGTGTTACAATAATTGATAGAACAACAAAACCCACTATCCGCAATGAAGTCCAATTGGAAAGTGTCACATCGAGCATCTGCTCCGTAGGGCTGAACCATCGAACACGAATAACTTTGGAA
The DNA here is from genome assembly GCA_933228815.1 of Machimus atricapillus. Lineage (NCBI taxonomy): Eukaryota > Metazoa > Arthropoda > Insecta > Diptera > Asilidae > Machimus > Machimus atricapillus. Next base: position 16,342,103 of record OW121785.1, read on the forward strand.
CGCGACGTCGGATTCCAGTACGGTTTTTTTCTTGGGAAAGGCCATATGACAGGGAAGCTTTTTCTCAAGAAAAGTTTCGATCTTCCCATATAAATAATCGACAGAATGAAGGGTCAAGGTCAAATTTTGGGCTTTGAAATTGCCATTTTCGAAATTTGACGTGGTCTCCCCCGCTTGTTTGTTGACTGATTGGGTCGCGGGTGGTTCGTTGGAAAGCTTGAAGGCTCAGCTTTCTAATGCATTATCAATCAGTATTCTAGGATATCTCTGAAAGAACTTATGAAGCATTTTCTAGGTTGACCCCCTCCAAATTTTCAATCGCGATTTTGGGGGGGAAGGACCGTTTTTAAGGGGGTGGGGTGTCCGAAGAAACGTTGATCAGGAGACCATTTAGAATCGATTGGCATACCCCTGTTCAGACCTTAGCAAAACACCCTGTATATAAAGGCCAAAGACATCATATTAAGTGGTCCTATAATTTTAAACACTATTGTATTGAGTTTTTTACGATTTTTGTTAAAATTAGTACATGAATTTTAAAAAAAATTTATGAAATAATTAAGGACACACAACGATTTCATATATACCAGTTGTCACCATCCCTCTTCTCCTTACCAACAAGTTATGGGCTTGGGAATAGACCATATATGCAAAATTAAAGCTTGGTCCTATAATTTTAGACAGCACTGTATATACTTAAATATTTTGTTTGTTTTCTTTTAAAAAGGTTAAAAATTTACCTTATTTAAGCCTTGGCTTTAGAAGTAGTTGAATGTTTTTAATAAAACGATTCTCTGAATAGCGTTTTGATGATGGCCTTCGTACGATAACATAATTTTAGATTACTATTATATATCCTACAAACGTTCTTCCGCGTTTATTTGTTAACAATTACAACAAGCCTTCAATCCTAAATCAGTCACTTGTCTTCACATCGGTTTCTCATCTTGGGCAATATTGCGGAACCGAAATGGATCGATTTTCCGCCTATCGTTCACCAGTTGCGGTCGAATCATTCTGCCCACAACTCGTGGTGATGGAACTGTCCATGTGTCCATGTGTCCGAGTAATTACCAGAGACTGTCAGGGTCCAGTTCGCCCCTTTTGCCGAAATGGGCTCCTTTATTGAGCCTAAATAAACCACATTTTTACGTAAGCAGTACGGAGCTGTGGTAATCGATACCAGCACCGGACTTAATGAACTATTACGTTACGACCGGCCGGGACTGATCAGGATAAAATCGGATCGGATCGGGATGGACCTGGACTGATATACATCTCGGTGGCGATGTGCAATGAGCCGGAAGTCCCCTACATATTCGGATTTGTCACATCCTCTTATCCAGGGATAATCTTTCCTTTCGATTTGCTTAATAAACAGCGTTCCGGATGAATAATTTGGCAATGGGTTGATTTCGGTATGTGTGAAAGAGCAATGTCACGACGTTTCCTGAAGGTCATCCGTTGTGGGTGGAACTCTTAAAAATGTGTTTCCTATATATGAATTATGAATGGATTCGAAAAATAATTCGTCCAATATAAAAGGGATAAAAGCCGTGAGAAACGTCCCCGAAAAAAAAAAAAAATTGTTGGCACTCGCACATCTCTGGATTTTTTATTTCCCTCTTCGGAGCCAATAAATCACGAAAGACAAAAGATTTGATTAAGAATTCCTCAGTTATAAGGTACGACGTGCAGTGCTGCCATCTACTCGGCAGAATGAGGCTCCACAGAGTCGGAGGTACGCAGAGTAAAACTTCTCAAGAAAATAGGCACGTCCCCTTAAGAAGGTATGAGACGGCAGGTCGAGAACTTCATCACTCGTAAAGAAGATCTGATTCTCGGAGGACCTTCAGGAATAATTCATTGCAATTGCCCAAAAGATCTCTCATCTACGAGGGTAGCCTATTTTTTCCCTTTTATTTTTATTATTCGCATACCGCCCTTCACCTGAACCTTCTCTTGCCCGGTTCAATCTTGAGCCAAATGGATAATGAATCAGCGAAAATTTCCCAGATTTCTGAGGAATGAGGAAATGCTTTTGTACTTAAGCAAAATTGATTGATTTATTTTCATATTTCCGGCTGAGTCCGGGATTACGGGATTGCTGGGAAACGGCTACGAAATGAATGGAATTTCACTTTCCCCGAAAGAGATTTATTATATTAAGGAAATGACTTTTTCTAGACAATTACTTGGTCATTAGTTGGATATATCTAGTCTAATTGTATGTAGAGGGTACCGCAGCAACAGTTCTATTAGTGTTATTGACTTTTATGGAAATAGTACAGAAATTCCTTCTTAATTTTTTTTTTACATTTTCCAAAAATTCATACTTTTAGAAGTATGAGCACACTTTTAAGTCCTAATTCGGAAAAACAACGAAACTGTAACGTTTTTAGTGAGCGCAGTCAAAACAATCGTGCATGTCTTAAGTTTAATTTCGGAATTATAACTATAGCTATATAATTATCCGATTTTCGATTTGAAAAAAACCAAAATGTTCGTAATTTTCGAAAAATGGATACATGCAATAAGAATTACGTTTATGGAGAGTATTATAATAAAACTCATATATTTCTTTTTTTCGGACCTACATTCTTACATACCATTCTCAAGTTAACGATTCGGTCGTTGGATCGCATGTTTTACTCAGAGCCTCTTATTGCCCGAGTAATTTCATCAATTTGTAATTATTTCGATGTAATATACATTTGTTTTTTCAAATCCCAAAAAAATAATTTATGTAATAGATAAAAAAAATTGTGATAGAACGACCATTTTTCAGCCCGTCACAGTAGTTTGTCCTTCCTTAAATCCCTGTAACCTTTGAAGTTTGAAGGTGTAAGTATAAACAAAATAATTTTTGCCGTTTCTGAAGTCATAAAATCCGTTTCCAAATATTCTACTTTACTTTAGAATACTATACAGAAACTTTTGCAAAGTTTTAAACGTGATACTCTATAAGCTGCATATTTTAAGTTAACCAGAAAATCTCGAAAAAGGTTTAGTAAGGTTATTGTTAATTAAATTTCATACCACTACAACAACACCCGTTTACAATATTTTGCTACCTAACCAAATGATATATCATTACAAAATATCGTATTTTGAAGATTTGCTGGTAATGTAGATCAATTAAAGTTTGAACTTTGGCTATTATATTAAAATACTAAAGTCTTTTTAAGACTTTCCGAAATACGTTATGAATTTAACTTTTCATACAATTGATAGTGAATGAAAATCACAAATAGCACATGCTCATGAAAAATTACTTCCCCAATTGTAAGAGAAATTTTTGTAATTCATAAACCTTAGGTAAGGATTTGGGTTTTCATTTGAGTCATGTTATGAGCACTTTTCAATTTTGTGTTATTTTTTAATTCTGTTTTCGAACATGATCAAAATACGATTTTAGTTTTCGCGCTAGTTTTCTAAAAAAATATGACGTCATGGAAATAAACGAAATTCACATTACTGATTAGTTATCATTAAACAAATCGAAAAATTCATCTCATTCAAGATATTAAAAAAAAGGTGATTTTTGTAAATCAGTGTAATTAATTCATTAAAAAGTGATTTAATAAAATACTGTCTTTGTCTTTAATATCAATTTTTATTTAAGTCGATAAAACGAAATTGTATTAAAAACTATTGCCCGTCCAAAAGTTATAAATTTGTACTAATACCTACTGTCTCATAATTTCAATCAATAATCTCAATAATCAAATACAATCCATACATATGTACATACAAATAATTTATATAGGGTGACCTTGGAAAACGAAATTTTACTCAAAAAAGTAACAACAAGAAAAATGTGAGAAATGTGGGAACTCCCGACCGGAAAATCTAACTAAAAATAAAATTGAAAAATCCTTTGAACGTTGCGATCCCCGGGAGTAATTCCTGTCCGAACTCAAGCGTCCTTGTACTTGTCGTAAAAGAAGTCCAGGTACTTTTTGTACTCGACCTGGTTGTGCCACATCGCCGAGGCCTGGACGTTCAGGGGGCTCTCGACGTTCGGCTCGCCCAGCAGCACCTGAATCGAGAGGAGGATCGTCCGGACGTCGTAGAGTGCTGACCATTTTTCCTTCAGGATCTCGAGGCAAACCGGTCCCAACAGGTGCACGTTCGGGTGGTAGCACGGCGTTAAAAATTTGACATTTGGCGGTTCATAAGGGTAAGAATTCGGGAATTCCAGCTGTAAACGGTACTTCTGTCCCCCGAAAACGGTATCTTCGGGCCCTGTTATCGTTGCGTACCATTTAAAGATGTTCTCGCCGTCTGGAAACGCGGAGATCCCATTCTCAGCGGCCATCATTAGGTTCATCAGCTCCTTGTTCAACCTTTTGGTCACGGCGTGCTTTTCCTTAAGCGTGTCTGCGTCCTTGCTTTTTGACGAGTTTGAGGACTGTGGATGATCGGGGTTGATGTTTTGCGCCATTTGTTAACTTTTTATATTAATTAATTTATTTATTTTTTATTTTTAATTTACTTATTTATTTTAGTTTTTTTTTATAATAATGAAATAAATAGGTAAATGCTTTGGTTCTATGTACTTTCGCTGGCTGGAAAATTTTCTCCTGCACGAACAAGCTTCTTACAATGCTCTGAGAGATTTGACAGTAAAAAACAATTCCGTATTTCTATTGTTTTGTGTGTACTATGATTTAAGGTGTGGAGTTACCGTCGGTCGCAGCAAGTTAATTTTCAAAGTTTCTTGGTATGTCAGAGTAAAAACAATCTGGGAATTTCTCCGAGAAACGTTTCCGAATATTACCTCCAATTAATTCATGCTCTGCATACCTTGCCGTTTTTTTTAAGACTTCCCGAAATCTATATATATCTATGTATATACATAAAACAAAGTCGGACCGATTTTTATGATCTTTGATTTGTTGGATTCGTCTCCGCCCCGACTAACAGAATAACTATTAAAATATTGGAAAAATTCACGGAAAAAGAATTTATGAAGAAAATTCATTTTCTCATACATTTTGTATGGAACCGCTTTTTTGGTGATATCTCGAGAACGGCTCGACCGATTTGGATGATTCTTTTTTTGGTTTGTTCATCTCAATAAAGGGGTGCCTTAAAAGAGAAGAAAATTGGGAAAAACCAAAAGGAAAAGCACAAAAAATAGTAGATCGGAAAATAGCACAATAGCTACTTCGATTAGATTATAACACTTTGAATGCAAAAATTTTAATCAAAGTAACACTTTGAATGCAAAAAATTTAAGTCAAAGTTTACTGAGATCATTTTACGAGAGAATTTTAAAATACGGAATTTCAATTCAAAAGAAAAGTAATGTTAGAGCAGGTGCGTTTTTTGATAAAAGCATAAGTATAAAGGTTACCGGTCGATTTGTTTGTTTTGTGCGAGTGTTATTAATAAATCTTAATGTGCGAGTAATAATATTAATAATGCCACGACCCAGAAGATCTAATCTTTCCCAACAAAGCTAATTGCATTACGGCTTTATTGGGAAAGAATATACCATTTTCAAGCAACATGTCACCTTTTTCCCTCGCAAAAATATATTTTTCCATTTCAAATGTATAAAAATCCATTTCAAAAGTACTGAATTCTAAAACATTAGTATCGAAATTTAACACAAAAGTGCTCATTATTCCAAATGCAAAGTACTACAATTCAATTCAAAAGTGCATTCTCCTAATATGAAGATGAAACCCACATTCATCAATATATATAACATTCAACAATAGCACTATTGAATTGAATTGTGATACTTTGCATTTGGAATAATGAGCACTTTTGTGTTAAATTTCGATACTAATGTTTTCGAATTCAGTACTTTTGAAATGGATTTTTATACATTTGAAATGGAAAAAGATATTTTTGCGTGGGAAAAAGGTGACATGTTGCTTAAAAATGGTATAGATCTACTGGGTCGCGGCATTTTTATATGCTTTGAGAAGCACGAAGTCGGGCCATACTAACGCGGCTCTTTTGGCAATGAGAAAAAGTCGAGCTTATCGCACAGATCAACAACGAGATAATCTTTGACGCGCAAGAAGAAATGCTTCAAGTGTTGATTAGAATCGAGCAGCGTTTCTATACGATTGCACAATTGATTACAGCTCGCATCTTTTCGTTCGCATTAGTCCAATGGACGTAGTTTTCCTTTGAGTTTAAACGAATTCAATTTCCGATTCGTATAAGCCAGGCACATCCAAGGAGTTTAAAAATTCAGTTCACTGTTAGGCGGTACAAAGTTCGCCGGGACAGCTAGTACGTTTTGAATTTAAATTTTCATACGAACGAAAATCACAAATAGCGCATGCTCATGAAAAATTACTTCCCCAATAGGTTTATAAGAGCTATACAATTTTTGTAATTCATAAACCTTAGGTAAGGATTTGGGTTTTCATTTGAGTCATGTTATGAGCACTTTTCAATTTTGTGTTATTTTGTAATTCAGTTTTCGAACATGATCAAAATACGATTTTAGTTTTCGCGCTAGTTTTCTAAAAAATGTGACGTCATGGAAATAAACGAAAATAAAGCCACGTTTACATTTAGATACATGTAATGGAACTTGTATCACGATTTGTACAGAATTAGTATCAAGATTTGTATGAGTAAATTTCTACAAATCAATTGACATGTACATATGTGGGATTGAAACTCACAGGGTCTAGTTTTATTATTTATTTATAATTCAAAATTCAATATCTTTCAATAGTAAGTATTTTATAAACGTTAGTTAATGAGTTTTTGAGAGTTCGGATTTTACAAGCTTTTTATTAGCTTGCAATGTATGTATGTTTGTTCGGGTGGAATCTTGCTACTCAATTTTGAAGCAGATATCTTCGACCGATTGAGCTGAAATTTTGCATACACCTTTAGTTCTGGTGACAATGCAATATGCAATACTCAAAATTGCAATATCTTTAAAATGGCCGCCGCCACAAGATGGTGGACCATGTATTTTTGGTCGACCCCCTTAATATGGATATCAAATGAAAGAGCTTGAAGAGTAGGAAACGATAGTAACGCCATTTCTAAATCCAATATGGCGGACGTCACAAAATGGCGATTTATAATTTTCATAGTAACCCCTATGATATGGGTATCAAATGAAAGGGCTTGATAAGCGTTTTTTAGTCAAAAAATAAATTAATAGTAAAAAAACATTTTTAAGAACAATCTTTTTAAATGCTCTAAAAAGAAGAAAATAAAAATTAAATTGAATCAAACCCATCAATTTATTACATTACACAATTTATATGATATAAAAGCTTGTCGCGAAATTTACTTATGTAGATAAACAATAATACAAAATTGATGGGTTGTAAGTCTAAAGGATCTACATCTAAGATAAACAATAATACAATAATTGAAGGGTTGTAAGTCTAAAGGATCTACATCTACATAAGTAAATTTCGCGACAAGCTTTTATATCATATAAATTGTGTAATGTAATAAATTGATGGGTTTGATTCAATTTAATTTTTATTTTCTTCTTTTTAGAGCATTTAAAAAGATGGTTCTTAAAAATGTTTTTTTACTATTAATTTTTTACTTTGTCTATGATAAGTAATATTTAAGAGTTCTATACGCGGCACTAATTTTTTAGTTTACACAATTCAGTGAGTAAGTAGAAATCTACGGCACAGTTTAGTTTTAATTCCGGCTCACAGCACTTGACCAGCACGAAGATCACAACTGCAATGCCCTTTGGTTAGAGTGATCTCCCTGTCCGAGAGCTACGGCGTAGCGGAAACTTTAAAAAAATAGCGGTGCAAAGTGCAAGTGCACCGAGATTTAACCGGCGTACTCTACTTTTTGGGATCTGACTCCCACATGTATAAATTTGCAATTTATATTCACATGCTGTAACATTAGTATACAAGTACATGTGATTCGTAGATTTGCGTTTCCATGGTAAAGAAAAATGTCTTCAGACGAGGAAGATTATTTATTTCTAAGTTCTTCATTAATTATTTTAGATATAATTAAAAAAAATAAAAGAAAACGTAGGTGGTGGATGCGTGAATTTTTAAAGAAACGCTAAAGCCAAGGTGCGTACAATATGTTAGTAAACGAATTGACTTTAGAAGATGGGAGTCATTTTAAAAATTATGTAAGAATGGATCGAAACGAATTTGAACAGCTATTGGAGTTGGTGGGACCAATAATAGTGAAAAAGGACATTAAATTAAGGAATCCAATATCGCCAGTAGCTCAGTTAACTGTTACATTAAGGTTCCTTGCAAGTGGTGATTCTTTTGCATCTCTAATGTACATATGTACATCGCATTTCTATAAAAGTTCAATTTGCAATATAATGCGAAATGTGCTCTTATCATCCTGCTTTTTTACTGGCGTTAATTTTACTTTGTACCCTGCTAAATTGACTTTTTATATTGTGCCATTTGTGCTCAACTTCTTTCTTGGAACACGTTAAAGATGTAGCTATCTCCTCTAGAATATCATTTCTTCTATTTTTATTTCTTATTTTATCTATTAAATTTAATGTTTTTTCCTTGGTCCACATAGACATTTTGGGAAAAAAAATCACTTTATTCGCAACGACACAGATTTTAACTTTCCTTCTTTATTCACTTTCTGATACCGAAGTATCACGACTTGTCAAACCAAGAGCGAAATGCAAATATACAAAATGTATGATCATTTGTATGAGTCTAGAGTCAATGTATGAGCATTTGCATGAGCTTGTGTTGCATGATTTGTTTATTTGACTTGTATCCCATACAAATCCTGATACATGTATCTAAGTGTAAACATGGCTTTACTGATTATTATCATTAAACAAATCAAAAAAATTCATCTCATACAAGATATTAAAAAAAAGGTGATTTTTGTAAATCAGTGTAATTAATTCATTAAAAAGTGATTTAATAAAATACTGTCTTTGCCTTTAAAATCAATTTTTATTTAAGTCAATAAAAGGAAATTGTATTAAAAACTATTGCCCGTCCAAAAGTTATAAATTTGCAATAATACTGTCTCATAATTTCAATCAATAATCTCAATAATCAAATACAATCCATACATATGTACATACAAATAATTTATAGTAAGATGACCTTGGAAAACGGTATTTATTCAAAAAACTAACAACAAGAAGAAAGTGAAAAATGAGGGAGCTCCCGACCGGACAATCTAACTAAAACTAAAATTGATAAATCGTTTGAACATTGCGATCCTCGGGAGTAATTCCTGTCCGAACTCAAGCGTCCTTGTGCTTGCCGTAAAAGAAGTCCAGGTACTTCTTATACTCGACCTGGTTGTGCCACATCGCCGAGGCCTGGACGTTCAGGGGGCTCGCGACGTTCGGCTCGCCCAGCAGCGCCTGAATCGAGAGGAGGATCGTCCGGACGTCGTAGAGAGCTGACCAGTTCTCCTTCAGGATGTCCAAGCAAATCGACCCCGACAGGTTCACGTTCGGGTGGTAGCACGGCGTTAAAAATTTGACACTTGGCGGTTCATAGGGGTAAGAATTTGGGAATTCCAGCAGCAAACGGTACTTTTGGCCCCCGAAAACGGTATTCTCGGGCCCTGTTATTGTCCCGATCCACTTAAAAATGTTCTCGCCGTCTGGAAACGCGGAGATCCCGTTCTCAGCGGCCATCATTAGGTTCATCAGCTCCTTGTTCAACCTTTTGCTCACGGCGTCCTTGATTTTTGACGAGTTTGAGGTCTGTGGATGATCAGGGTTGATGTTTTGCGCCATTTATTATCTTTTTATATTAATTAATTAATTTTTTATTTATTTTTTATTTACTTATTTATTTTATTTTTTTTATATTAATGAAATAAATAGGTAAATGCTCTGTTCTACTTTCGCTGGCTGGAAAATTTTCTCCTGCACGAACAAGCTTCTTACAATGCTCTGAGAAATTTGACAGTAAAAAATAATTCCGTATTTCTATTGTTTTGTGTGTACTATGATTTAAGGTGTGGAGTTACCGTCGGTCGCAGCAAGTTAATTTTCAAAGTTTCTTGGTATGTCAGAGTAAAAACAATCTGGGAATTTCTCCGAGAAACGTTTCCGAATATTACCTCCAATTAATTCATGCTCTGCATACCTTGCCGTTTGTTTTAAGACTTCCCGAAATACGTTATGAATTTAACTTTTCATACAATTGATAGTGAATGAAAATCACAAATAGCGCATGCTCATGAAAAATTACTTCCCCAATAGGTTTGTAAGAGCTATAAAATTTTTGTAATTCATAAACCTTAGGTAAGGATTTATGTTTTCATTTGAGTCATGTTATGAGCACTTTTCAATTTTGTGTTGTTTTTTAATTCAGTTTTCGAATATGATCAAAATACGATTTGTTTAATTTTCGTGCTAATTTTCTAAAAAATGTGACGTCATGGAAATAAACGAAATTCACATTACTGATTAGTGATTATTATCATTAAACAAATCGAAAAATTCATCTCATTCAAGATATTAAAAAAAAGGTGATTTTTGTAAATCAGTGTAATTAATTCATTAAAAAGTGATTTAATAAAATACTGTTTTTGCCTTTAAAATCAATTTTTATTTAAGTCAATAAAAGGAAATTGTATTAAAAACTATTGCCCGTCCAAAAGTTATAAATTTGTACTAATACCTACTGTCTCATAATTTCAATCAATAATCTCAATAATCAAATACAATCCATACATATGTACATACAAATAATTTATAGTAAGATGACCTTGGAAAACGATATTTATTCAAAAAACTAACAACAAGAAGAAAGTGAAAAATGAGGGAGCTCCCGACCGGACAATCTAACTAAAACTAAAATTGATAAATCGTTTGAACATTGCGATCCTCGGGAGTAATTCCTGTCCGAACTCAAGCGTCCTTGTGCTTGCTGTAAAAGAAGTCCAGGTACTTCTTATACTCGACCTGGTTGTGCCACATCGCCGAGGCCTGGACGTTCAGGGGGCTCGCGACGTTCGGCTCGCCCAGCAGCGCCTGAATCGAGAGGAGGATCGTCCGGACGTCGTAGAGAGCTGACCAGTTCTCCTTCAGGATGTCCAAGCAAATCGACCCCGACAGGTTCACGTTCGGGTGGTAGCACGGCGTTAAAAATTTGACACTTGGCGGTTCATAAGGGTAAGAATTCGGGAATTCCAGCTGCAAACGGTACTTTTGGCCCCCGAAAACGGTATTCTCGGGCCCTGTTATTGTCCCGATCCACTTAAAAATGTTCTCGCCGTCTGGAAACGCGGAGATCCCGTTCTCAGCGGCCATCATTAGGTTCATCAGCTCCTTGTTCAACCTTTTGCTCACGGCATCCTTGATTTTTGACGAGTTTGAGGTCTGTGGATGATCAGGGTTGATGTTTTGCGCCATTTATTATCTTTTTATATTAATTAATTAATTTTTTATTTATTTTTTATTTACTTATTTATTTTATTTTTTTTATATTAATGAAATAAATAGGTAAATGTTCTGTTCTACTTTCGCTGGCTGGAAAATTTTCTCCTGCACGAACAAGCTTCTTACAATGCTCTGAGAAATTTGACAGTAAAAAATAATTCCGTATTTCTATTGTTTTGTGTGTACTATGATTTAAGGTATGGAGTTAACGTCATTTGGTCGCAGCAAGTTAATTTTCAAAGTTTCTTGGTATGTCAGAGTAAAAACAATCTGGGAATTTCTCCGAGAAACGTTTTCGAATATTCCCTCCAATTAAATCATGCGCTGCATACCTTGCCGTTTGTGCGAACAGAATACAAAACGACCTCTTGGGCGCAGACTGTTCTTGAGTCTAGAGTAGATGTTTCTGTAAGTGGCTCGAAGGGAACAACAATTCAGACGTGGAAGGGAATGTGGAAATTTTTTGTGAAAACAATTTAATAAATAATTAACAAGTTAGCAAGTGAAATGATCATGGTTGCGGTATAGGTAGAGGTACAATGCGGTCCTAAGGTACAAACTTTAGAATTGTTGTTTGCATTGTTGGTAGTGTAAGGGGGTTTTAGGGCGGGTTGAGAGGGACAATTCCAGAAGTTTATGCATTCAGAGGGAACTTTGCAATTGTTAGATCATTATAACGTCTGAATTAGCTGACTCTTATTGCCCGCGTAATTTCATCAATTTTTAATTATTTCGATGTAATATACATTTGTTTTTTCAAATCCCAAATAAATAATCTATGTAATAGATAAAAAAAAATTGTGATAGAACGACCATTTTTCAGCCCGTCCCAGTAGTTTGTCCTTCCTTAAATCCCTGTAACCTTTGAAGTTTGAAGGTGTAAGTATAAACAAAATAATTTTTGCCATTTCTGAAGTCATAAAATCCGTTTCCAAATATTCTACTTTACTTTAGAATACTACAGAAACTTTTGCAAAGTTTTAAACGTGATACTCTATAAGCTACATATTTTCAGGTAACCAGAAAATCTCGAAAAAGGTTTAGTAAGGTTATTGTTAATTAGGTACAATGAAATTTCATACCACTACAACAACACTGGTTTACAATATTTTGCTGCCTAACCAAATGATATATCATTACAAAATTTCGTATTTTGAAGATTTGCTGGTAATGTAGATCAATTAAAGTTTGAACTTTGGCTATTAAATTAAAATACTAAAGTCTTTTTTAGACTTTCCGAAATACGTTATGAATTTAACTTTTCATACAATTGATAGTGAATGAAAATCACAAATAGCACATGCTCATGAAAAATGACTTCCCCAATTGTAAGAGCTATAAAATTTTTGTAATTCATAAACCTTAGGTAAGGATTTGGGTTTTCATTTGAGTCATGTTATGAGCACTTTTCAATTTTGTGTTATTTTTTAATTGTATTTTCGAACATGATCAAAATACGATTTTAGTTTTCGCGCTAGTTTTCTAAAAAAATGTGACGCCATGGAAATAAACGAAATTCACATTACTGATTAGTTATCATTAAACAAATCAAAAAAAATCATCTCATACAAGATATTAAAAAAAAGGTGATTTTTGTAAATCAGTGTAATTAATTCATTAAAAAGTGATTTAATAAAATACTGTCTTTGTCTTTAATATCAATTTTTATTTAAGTCGATACAACGAAATTGTATTAAAAACTATTGCCCGTCCAAAAGTTATAAATTTGTACTAATACTGTCTCATAATTTCAATCAATAATCTCAATAATCAAATACAATCCATACATATGTACATACAAATAATTTATATAGGGTGACCTTGGAAAACGAAATTTTACTCAAAAAAGTAACAACAAGAAAAATGTGAGAAATGTGGGAACACCCGACCGGAAAATCTAACTAAAAATAAAATTGAAAAATCGTTTGAACGTTGCGATCCCCGGGAGTAATTCCTGTCCGACCTCAAGCGTCGTCCTTGTGCTTGCTGTAAAAGAAGTCCAGGTACTTTTTATAGTCGACCTGGTTGTGCCACATCGCCGAGGCCTGGACGTTCAGGGGGCTCTCGACGTTCGGCTCGCCCAGCAGCACCTGAATCGAGAGGAGGATCGTCCGGACGTCGTAGAAAGCTGACCATTTTTCCTTCAGGATGTCAAGGCAAACCGGACCCAACAGGTGCACGTTCGGGTGGTAGCACGGCGTTAAAAATTTGACATTTGGCGGTTCATAAGGGTAAGAATTCGGGAATTCCAGCTGTAAACGGTACTTCTGTCCCCCGAAAACGGTATCTTCGGGCCCTGTTATCGTTGCGTACCATTTAAAGATGTTCTCGCCGTCTGGAAACGCGGAGATCCCGTTCTCAGCGGCCATCATTACGTTGATCAGCTCCTTGTTCAACCTTTTGCTCAAGGCGTGATTTTCCTTAAGCGTGGCTGCGTCCTTGCTTTTTGACGAATTTGAGGACTGTGGATGATTGGGGTTGATGTTTTGCGCCATTGGTTAACTTTTTATGTTACTTTATTTTTTTATTACTTTATATTTTTTAGTTTTATTTTTTATTTATTTATTTTATTTTTTTTATATTAATGAAATAAACAGGTAAATTCTCTGTTCTACTTTCGCTGGCTGGAAAATTTTCTCCTGCACGAACAAGCTTCTTACAATGCTCTGAGAGATTTGACAGTAAAAAACAATTCCGTATTTCTATTGTTTTGTGTGTACTATGATTTAAGGTGTGGAGTTACCGTCGGTCGCAGCAAGTTAATTTTCAAAGTTTTTTGGTGTGTCAGAGTAAAAACAATCTGGAAACTTCTCCGAGACACGTTTTCGAATATTACCTCCAATTAAATCATGCTCTGCATACCTTGCCGTTTGTTTTAAGACTTCCCGAAATACGTTATGAATTTAACTTTTCATACAATTGGTAGTGAAGGAAAATCACAAATAGCGCATGCTCATGAAAAATTACTTCCCCAATAGGTTTGTAAGAGCTGTAAAATTTTTGTAATTCATAAACCTTAGGTAAGGATTTATGTTTTCATTTGAGTCATGTTATGAGCACTTTTCAATTTTGTGTTATTTTTTAATTCAGTTTTCGAATATGATCAAAATACGATTTGTTTAATTTTCGTGCTAATTTTCTAAAAAATGTGACGTCATGGAAATAAACGAAATTCACATTACTGATTAGTGATTATTATCATTAAACAAATCGAAAAATTCATCTCATTCAAGATATTAAAAAAAAGGTGATTTTTGTAAATCAGTGTAATTAATTCATTAAAAAGTGATTTAATAAAATAATGTCTTTGTCTTTAATATCAATTTTTATTTAAGTCAATAAAAGGAAATTGTATTAAAAACTATTGCCCGTCCAAAAGTTATAAATTTGCAATAATACTGTCTCATAATTTCAATCAATAATCTCAATAATCAAATACAATCCATACATATGTACATACAAATAATTTATAGTAAGATGACCTTGGAAAACGATATTTATTCAAAAAACTAACAACAAGAAGAAAGTGAAAAATGAGGGAGCTCCCGACCGGACAATCTAACTAAAACTAAAATTGATAAATCGTTTGAACATTGCGATCCTCGGGAGTAATTCCTGTCCGAACTCAAGCGTCCTTGTGCTTGCCGTAAAAGAAGTCCAGGTACTTCTTATACTCGACCTGGTTGTGCCACATCGCCGAGGCCTGGACGTTCAGGGGGCTGGCGACGTTCGGCTCGCCCAGCAGCGCCTGAATCGAGAGGAGGATCGTCCGGACGTCGTAGAGAGCTGACCAGTTCTCCTTCAGGATGTCCAAGCAAATCGACCCCGACAGGTTCACGTTCGGGTGGTAGCACGGCGTTAAAAATTTGACACTTGGCGGTTCATAGGGGTAAGAATTTGGGAATTCCAGCTGCAAACGGTACTTTTGGCCCCCGAAAACGGTATTCTCGGGCCCTGTTATTGTCCCGATCCACTTAAAAATGTTCTCGCCGTCTGGAAACGCGGAGATCCCGTTCTCAGCGGCCATCATTAGGTTCATCAGCTCCTTGTTCAACCTTTTGCTCACGGCATCCTTGATTTTTGACGAGTTTGAGGTCTGTGGATGATCAGGGTTGATGTTTTGCGCCATTTATTATCTTTTTATATTAATTAATTAATTTTTTATTTATTTTTTATTTACTTATTTATTTTATTTTTTTTATATTAATGAAATAAATAGGTAAATGCTCTGTTCTACTTTCGCTGGCTGGAAAATTTTCTCCTGCACGAACAAGCTTCTTACAATGCTCTGAGAAATTTGACAGTAAAAAATAATTCCGTATTTCTATTGTTTTGTGTGTACTATGATTTAAAAGGTATGGAGTTAACGTCATTTGGTCGCAGCAAGTTAATTTTCAAAGTTTCTTGGTATGTCAGAATAAAAACAATCTGGGAATTTCTCCGAGAAACGTTTTCGAATATTCCCTCCAATTAAATCATGCGCTGCATACCTTGCCGTTTGTGCGAACAGAATACAAAACGACCTCTTGGGCGCAGACTGTTCTTGAGTCTAGAGTAGATGTTTCTGTAAGTGGCTCGAAGGGAACAACAATTCAGACGTGGAAGGGAATGTGGAAATTTTTTGTGAAAACAATTTAATAAATAATTAACAAGTTAGCAAGTGAAATGATCATGGTTGCGGTATAGGTAGAGGTACAATGCGGTCCTAAGGTACAAACTTTAGAATTGTTGTTTTCATTGTTGGTAGTGTAAGGGGGTTTTAGGGCGGGTTGAGAGGGACAATTCCAGAAGTTTATGCATTCAGAGGGAACTTTGCAATTGTTAGATCATTATAACGTCTGAATTAGCTGACTCGACAGCCTGTGGTATTTCGGGGAACAATGCTCATTTTGTGAGGTACATTCGGGCGAGGGCAATTCAGTAGTGCCACTTGGGGCTTTTGTTGAAACGATGGCGTAGTTTTCGTGCGACTGAAAGGGTCGAGGGAGCCCTACTAAAGGAATTATCCCTCGATTTGCCTTAAATCCCCATCAGCCCAGTCTTTATCTCGTCAGAGGGACTCCTGCGTGCATGCTGAGCATGCCCCCTATAACTTGATTGCTTTATCAATTAAAGACGCCACTGTGCCGCAATCTAACTAAGAGGACGTGACGCCGCTCCGATGAAGAATGTATGTTAAAAGGGCGCGGTGGGGGTGGTGAAATGGATAAATGAATGGTCCCCGTCAGGCCCTATCTGGGTGCCCTTCCAGTCAATTAAGTTATCCTTTTGCCTGCGGAACCATCCGCTGCGCCGGCCGTCCGCCGCCGGCCGTCGTCGCCGTCTTCGTCGGGATCTTTGGCCTTGATGAAGTGACCTTAAGGAGGACGACGGATGAGGTCCAGGGAGGATTAATGCTTAAACTTTCCTTTTCCATTAGAGAACGGCTTTAGTCGTTTTCTTTTCGCAGATCATTTGAGTAATTCCCACTTTGATCTCGAGTGGTCTATTGAATTCGGTGCGGGGGCGGGTCAGACGGATTTAGGCTTGGCTCCTCCCGGAATCGGATGATTTCCTTTTAATGACGATTTACCAGTGAAAAGCCAGTGTCTAATATCGCCAAGACTAAATTAATTCGGGAAGAAGAAGTTTAAAAGTCTCCTCGAATTTATTTGAACGGAGGGGTGGGACTCAAAAGAAAACTCAGAAAGTCCAAGTTGTAATCTTAAAGAGCCTTCTTAAATTGATGTGATAAAGGGGGTCTTTAAACAAGGAATAGAACAAAAGTCTTTAGAATTATTTAATATCTAAATAAAACGGCAACACTAGGTATGTACATTCAAACCTATTCACGATTCGAGTATGACATAAAACGTCCTTTTTTTGAGTACATGTACTTTAAATGCACTGAAATCTTTTAGCTTTACGCTAGGGAAAATAATGAATTTAATGAATACCCCGCACGATTTTTAGTAACTTAAACATTCAACTATATATAAATTTCATTTTCATTTTTAACAAATAAAAAAATATTGCGATATCTACACATTTTCTATGCTTCCTTTCTACATAAAGTTGTCTCACTGTTAGATAAAATGCATTTGCAATGTAATCCTAAATTTGTCTAAAATAATAAAAAGCTTTGTTAACTGCTGTATTTTCATTTTTAACCCCCGACGCAAAAACGACGGGGTGTTATAAGTTTGACGTGTCTGTGTGTGTTTGTGTCTGTCTGTGGCATCGTAGCTCCCGAACGCATGAACCGATTTTGATTTTGTTTTTTTTGTTTGAAAGGTGAATTAGTCGGTAGTGCTCTTAGCTATGTTTGATGGAAATCGGTCCAAGATGGCCGCCGCCACAAAATGACGGATTACATATTTTTTCACAACTCCCTCAATATAGGTATCAAATAAAAGGGCTTGAGTAGTAGAATACTATACACTATTAAAAATTTCAAATCCAAGATGGCCGCCACCACAAAATGGCGAATAACTTTTCTTTCTCACAACTCGCTAAATATGGGTATCCAATGAAAGGGCTTGACTAGTAGAATAATGTACACTATATTGAAAGGGAATGAGGAATATTAACTTACGAAATGAAAACTAAAAACTTGAAAATTATTTTTTTGTCTGATCAATGCCCTAGCTAGATTAATGAGGAAAGTGGAGTGATGACTGGTACCTAGGACCTAACGAAGCTCACAAAAATATATATTTTATTTTTTTTATAGTTTATAACTTTATTTAAAATTATTGGACTATCGGAATTAGGGTCCGCGAGTAATTTAAAAAGAATGAAATAAAAATAAAATTAAAAATTTTAAGTAACCCCCGACACAAAAAAAAAAAACTCTAAAAAGTAAAAAAATAAAATTTTTCTCTCGGCCTTTTAACTTCATTAAAGTAACCTATTAATGTGTTGGTTGGCCCTTTAACTTTAATATAAGTACTTATTAATATTTTGATCCAAGCGTCATGGTCATCGCGTTGGGGGACCGCTACGAAATAAATAATTACTATCCACAGATATTAGCGGTCCCCCAACGCGACGACCCTTGGATCAAAATATTAATAAGTACTTATATTAAAGTTAAAGGGCCAACCAACACATTAATAGGTTCTTTTAATGAAGTTAAAATGCCGAGAGAAAAATTTTATTTTTTTACTTTTTAGAGTTTTTTTTTGTGTCGGGGGTTACTTAAAATTTTTAATTTTATTTTTATTTCATTCTATATCAAGTAAGTAAGTATATGAAAATTTTAAAAATTGAGAAAAGTGCATCAAATTGTTATGATAGAATTTACGTGATCAAACTTTAAACATTGAAAAATGAAATAAAATTGTCTGGATTAATACCCATTTTGCATCCAAAAATTTATTTGGTTCAAAGTTAAAAATTTGGATGGGTACCATGGGAATTTGGCGCATTTTACTCAAATAAAATCTTGATATAATGTGACGGTTTTTGACATTCAATTCAGTCTTACCTGAACTAGATAAGAAAATGAAACTTACAAATACTTTGTTAACATTTATTAGAAAACCTGGTTGATCTACCGTTTTTTGGTTGATTTAGCACCGGCTCACTAATAAAAAACAAGTTTGGAGAGGTATTAAGAGAATGGCATTAATTTTGTGATTAAAAGCAGATCGCTGGAATGAAATTTTTTTGGTAAAACTAATACTAACAAAATTGCAAAGCAAATTGTGCAAAATTTCATTAGAAAAACGCCAGCATTTAGTCGTGGGCAAGAATTTGTTATTATTTTGCTCAGTAAAGATACTTATGAATTATGTATGTTAAAATAATATTTAATTTTGGATCAGTTCTTTTATCAATAATTATGTTACCTATACATATGTATGTACATCAATAATTTTACAAAATTACCTAAGTTTGTATGTTGTGTAATATACCTAATCCTAAACATAAGATTTTCATAATTATCTTATGTTCGTTATAGTTGAATTGTAAAATTTTCTAACATTAATAGGTGTGCAATTTCATAAATGAGGTGCATTCAAGAGGTAAAATTTCCTGAATCATTTCAGGTGGGTATGAGACATTTTCCAAGACGTCGAAATGATGATAACTTCATCATGTTTACGCAACTACCTTCTAATGGAATTTGAAGTTTTCTTTCATGGCGCCCCACAAACCAAATTAGCGCTGACGAAAAGTTATTTCGGCAAGTTTTCTCCTCAGTTCCAATATTTGTCAGGTTCACTAAGTGAACGTTATGGCGCTAGAAGAAAGAAGAAGGAGGACTGGTTGCGTAAAGGAGGGACGTAATAATCTGCAGACTACCTGAGAGTGGTCCATCGTCTTCTTCCGGATGCTGGAAGATATTGCCAACTACTCAGTCTGTTGTCCAGTTATACGATGAGGGTGGCCGGGGGATGATAAAAAGGGGGATGGGAGTGATCAATGCGGCAAAAGAGAGCATTTTCAAGTTGCGCAACATTCAGGGAGGTTCCCTTAATTTAACGAAAATCTGGTGGACCATTCGAGATGAGATCTCGGATGGAGGAAGCGACGAGATGCGGTCCTCGGATCAAACTGGCGCAGCAGCTCATTCAGGTGGACCTTTACTGGCTCCCTCGTAAATTTCGGGGGGTTATATGGGAAATGTTGCGGCATTTCGCTAGAGCGCTCTGCCAGGAAACTTTGCGGCTGTAATGTCCTCAGGTCTCATTAGAAACTCGACGCGGCTGCTGGCCCTTCGTGTTTCTGAGCACGGGATGTAGGGCCGTTTTGTGGGTGGGCGATTCCACCAAACATTTCGACTCTCTCGTTCCGTTTACGTGCCACGAATAAAAAAGCACCTCTGGCACGTGATGGCACACACAAACGGGTGCTCAAGCAGCTGTGCCGGGCGGGCATTCACTTGGATGGCACTCATGTGCTCGCTCCGGGGGTTTCGGGGTGTTAGGGCTATAAAGATAGGAAGGAAGGGCTATTCGGGAATTCCTTATATCCACCAAAATCCACCCAATCCACCCACCCACGCACCGGGCATCACATGAGATTTAGATAAACAGCCCTTGTATAACGGTACATTTGGTTAGAAGTTGGAGAAATTATGGATTGATGAAAATCAGAAATCGCGCCAAAATGAAAAGGGCGAAAATTGCGCAAGTTTATCAGTGTCAGGCTGGGTCTTAGCCCTTCGGGGGATGCGGGGTAATGCTTGAGAAATTCTTGAGAAATGCTTGAGAAATGCTTGAGAAATGCGTGAGAAATGCCATCACCGACAAAAACAACGATATCTTGGTAATGCACTGCTCCACGATCAATCATCCTCGCCTGCCGGATTTGTGACATCGTAATAACTCAAATGTGGCGGCGCCGAGCGAGGTCAACTTAACAAATGGACCTGGATCTATGGCATATATATAATTGATTAGATTTAAGGGATAAGTCGAGGAGGAGGTTCTCACATCTTACAAAAACTAAGCAGACAATTTGTTCGTTTTATCATAATTCAAGTGACATCTTTTGGATAGATACATAAGATAAAATGACTCCAAAGACCAAGAATAAATAAAATCCTCTAAACTCATTTACTCAAAGAATCATAAAGATAAGTTTATATTCCATTAACCTAACTCAATTTACTAAATATAATAGCAATATAATTTTAGGGGGTATATTCTCATGTAAAATCGATTTTTTTAAATTTTTCTATTTGTTGCTTCAATTTTCTAATAATCATTTCAAAAATATGGAAAAAAACATCAGAAATTTATATGTATAAGTACATATAAGAGACTCTCTTTTATTTTAGTTTCAAGGAAAGTGACCAGGTGTCATAGGCTGAAATACGCAAGTATAGGGCTCAAAAAGCGAAATGTTATTGAACAATTAGATGATCTACATACATATCTACATAAATATATGTATGTATATATAAAAATAAAAGTCCTGACTGATTGATTGACTCACTGACTCATCAATGCCCAGCCCAAACTTTTGAACCTAGAAAGCTGAAATTTTGTACAGAGCTTCCCTTTATGATGTATACAAGGGATAAAGAAGTATATTTCGAAATTTAACCCCTAAACGGATAAAATTGGGGTTTCAAAGGTTGTGTGAAGAAACAATATTAATAGACATTTCGAAACTTCGTAGGAGTATACTCCTACGAACAAATAAGCAAATACGTATCTCGCTATATTTCAAAAATCAACCACTTAGGGGGTGAAATGTGGTAAATAAACCTAAAAATTCACAAATTGATAAAAAATATGACTAAAAGATATATTTATATATAGATCTAGATACCTTTGCTTTTACTTTTCGACAAAAAATTTCATAAAAAATGCATCAAATTGCCATAGATCTAGATACCTTTAACATAAAATTAAAACTCTATAGAGGTGAATTGGGGATTCAAAGGTTTTATGAAGAAACAATATTAATTCCCGAGGAAATTAAAAAGGTTTTCTGTGCGAGCGAAACCGCGGGCAAAAGCTAGTAGTAGATAAGAATATTATTCGTCTTTTTTACAAATAGAATAAGAGATAATTTTGCCTCACAACCAAGGAGATTTTTTATCTGATTTCCTACTATATATTCGTATGTATTATATCTGTGTATTTTTTTCTACTTTAGGCTATTCAAAATTAAAGTTGATAAACAGTTTAAAGAGTTATATATTGGTTCAATTAACTTTTATCAAACATTTTAAATACAATTGTTCATATATAAAATTGTGACTATTACTAAAACTAACTATATTAAGACTATTTCATAAAATTAATTATATGTATTAATCGTTGTCCTCTTCGAAGTCCGCAAAATACAACGCACTCTTCACCAAACTGAATCGAAACTGTGCAAACCGGCATACACGTTGACGATTTATCTCAAGGTTTCAAAAATCTTCTGTCGTCGACAGAAATTCTAGATTAGTAAATGCACAAACCAAGAAAACTGCAGATTTCGAAATACACGCAGCGATTTATCTTGAGATTTATAACAGTTCGACGAAAACTGTCCAAAATCTGGAGATAAATCGCTGCGTGTTTGCCCGCCTTAAGTATAATCTGTAGTACATAGGTACTACAATAAACCTATCCAACTAAATTCATCAAAATATCAACAGAAGAAACTGAATTCAACGTAGCGTATTTTCAAAAACAACGTAAGAATTCAAATTTACGTACATAAGTACCTAACTTTTGAAATTGTTTCTCTAAGTAAAGCAACTTCTTAAAGTATGTAATTTCAATATGACAACAAGAATATTTCAGAAGTAGAAACCTATTTGTTCACATTTTGTAAGATCCAAATTTGGTGCGACGGCACAGCAGGAGGAAAGGATACCTTTAATTTCGACCAGTTAGCAATTGTACGTGCACTTGAATTGTTCCGGAATTAATCGAGGGCCGCTTCCCAATTACCGGGGCTCCTTCAGGAACGTGCTCAACCCGTTTGGCTCTTCGTTGGTGCTGCCTCTAGTAGCCTTTGTCTATTTGCATAACTTAATTGATGACACCTTGTTCAGGTGCGCTGGGAGCCACCCGGAGGAGCATCTTTCTGTCCTTGAGTGCGACAATCCGCCCCCGCGCCGGAGTCCTTAATTGAAATTGAAAATTTTGAGTGTGCATAATTGAAGCCACGACCCCGGAGTAGAAGTCGGTTGTTGTGGGAAGCAAACGTGTATACGGTCATGAAAATTCTGGCGGCCGCAGACGACGGACAGATTCTGGTGTCAACTGTGAACTGGGGCGCTTGTGGGGGTGGAACACTTCAGGTGAGACTGAAACGATTAGGCCCCATAAAAATTTAATTAAGGCCGCCGCCGGGCAGCTGGTGTAGCACCTAATTGAAACGATCAGACAAATATTCGCGGTAGAAGCGGCGTGCGAGGGGGGGCAGTGGAAAGATAGCGCTCCACTGCCTAGGAGCAGGTGCTTTTGGCTGTCTTGAAATTTTCACAAAGTCATTATTTGTTCATTAGCCACAAGAAAGGGGTTTGAGAACCCGATTTCCTTGTTTACAAGGTGCCAATTTGTCCTATTGCTTGTTAATTTTCCAGATTACATACCAAATTTGAGATACTCTAAAATCTCAAGGGGTTTTCTCCATTAGCAATGGTCCTGTGATTAAACTGAAAGGACAAAGCATACGTATTTACAAGATAAATATAGCATAAATCAGAAACGCTATGACTCTAGGCTATTCATGAATCTTATTCAAAGATCTCGAAATAAAATACGACAATTTTACCAATATGTATCTATGTACATATAGGGAACAATTAAGAGAATTACAAATTAAAAATACTAAAACAACATTATTACCTACTTAAAATAATTTCATTAGATAACATAAATTGTATTTACATTTTGAAATAACAAAATATGTACATATGTACATAGAGTGCAACCTTAATACAGTGCAACCTTGATATAACGAATCTGAGGGGGAAGGAAGGAACTATTCTACTTACCCTGAGCGAACAATTTCTATTAGTAAAGTAAATAAAGCACATTATAATGAAAACATTGTATTTTTTTTTAAACAAAAAAATGTTAAACAACAAATAATTGTCGTATAATGAATTTAGCGTGACTGAAACTGTCGAGACATGAATTTTTGTGAAATTTTGTTTTTGTTTTTATATAAAAGTTATAGATTTACAAAAATCATTACACAGAGGTAAATTATACTTTTTATGTATATTCTGCTGGTGATTGAAAATCGTTATAAAGAGGCTTCAGACAAAATTTATTTGTACTTTAAAGGTAGGTATATTTTGCATTGACTCTTACGGGCAGTTCTAGAGGATTTCGAAAAATTTGTTAAATGGAGGAAATCGTTATATTGAGGTTCGTTATATTAAGGTTACACTGTATTACTATTTTAAAGAAGCTTGAATCCTAAACTATAACCAAACTATAAAGACGCATTAACCCACTAATATATTAAGGTTGCATCTGTATAACGAACCTCAATATAACGATTTCCTCGATTTAACGAATTTTTCGAAATCCCCTAGAACTGACCGTAAGAGCCAATGCAAAATATACCTTTAAATTACGAATAAATTTTGTCTAAGGGCGTGTGCCAATTCAACTTTTCGAATACTTTTCCTTTTCGAACATTTTTCGGTTATATTTAAAATTGAAAAAAAAGCAGCCTTTTATTGCTCATTGTTCGTTTCCATTTAATTTCATAAATGCTATATTTGAAATTCAAATGAAAAATAAGTAATTGTCAACGAAAAGCGAATTTCAGAGCTGTTTTTTCGTAAGACCCAAACCTTCGAAAATCAATTATTAAGCTGAAAAGCAATCTCCCATACAAATTTACTTTTGAATAGCTGAGTTGGCACACGCCCTAAAACCTCTTTATAACGATTTTCAATCACCAGCAGAATATACATAGAAGTTATAATTTACCTCTATTTAACGATTTTTGCAAACCTATAACCTTTATATAACGTATCCTACTAATACATCATACAAAATTTCACAAAAATTCATGTCTCGAAAGGTTCAGTTACGCTAAATTCATTATACGACAATCATCAAATACAATGTTTTTTATTATAATATGTTTTATTTACTTTATGTACTAGTACAAATCGTTCGCTCAGGGCAAGTAGAATAGTTCGTTGAGATTTTCTCACCTTTATAAAACGAATCTTAGACCAACCTAACCTCTATATAAAAACTTTCACTGTAACGAATTACTTTGTATAACGAATATTTTCAAATTCCCCTCAGTTTTGTTATATCAAGGTTGCATTGATATATAAAAAGTCAAAATTCGACACCTTGACGAGTACGTGACCGAGTTAGCAAATTGCGGGTGCACGGGAATTTCTTCGATTTGGGTCGTTAGCTGAGCAATCTGAGGAATTAAAATGTTGTGCTTGAAATTAGCACTTCTCTGTGTAACCATTTTGCAGTATTTTGACTGGAGTGCAGGATTTAAGGTGACATTAGACGCGCACACAGAGGAATGCTTTTTCGATAAGGCTGAGGCAGGCGCTAAATTGGGCCTTACTTTCGAGGTGGTTGAAGGCGGATTTATGGACATTGACGTGAAGATCACGGACCCGGAACAGAACGTCATCTACCAGGGTGAGGGCGAATCCTCCGGAAAGTACACTTTTGCCGCACAGTCCACCGGGATGTACACGGCGTGCTTTGGAAACCTCATGTCATCCATGACCCCAAAAGTGGTGATGTTCTCCCTGGACGTCGGCGAAGCTCCTCGCGGAACACCGGGCGCTGTCAACGAAGATGAACCCGAGCAGGCGAAACTCGAGGACATGATCTGGGAGTTGGCCGGGAGGCTCACAAGTGTTAAGCATGAACAGGAGTACATGCACGTGCGCGACAAGATCCACAGGGCTACAAACGAGAACACAAACTCGAGAGTCGTCCTGTGGTCGATTTTTGAGGCTCTAATCTTAGCAATTATGACTATAGGCCAGGTATATTACCTCAAGCGGTTCTTCGAAGTAAAAACAATTGTTTAAGCTGGAGACAGCCTGTAGATTTGTATATTTTGTTTATTTCGTACTTCATCCTGTAATTTATATTTAAATGTTACTGTATATAATTAAAATGCCTAGTACAAAATTCTGCAGTAAGTAAATTGAAAGCATGTAACATTTACTATGGTTATTTTAATTAAAATCATTAACATCCAGAATAAAGAAAAACATTTTCATATTACGTTCAAAACAGCTCCTGATTCAACCTCAAATGTTACTAATTACATAAAAATTTAATAATGAACTTATTTATTTAATTGATGGGCTAATATTTAAATGTAAATAAAATATTGAGAGAGAAAATAACTTTTCCTCATCAACAAGTTGATTTGTTGTTTTATTTAAACGAGAAAATACAGGTAAATTTATTTAGTTGTTAAATAAAATCGCTCCCTTTTTGTTAGGGAATGTGAAACAATGGACGATGATTACACATGAATGATTAATCAATTACAAAAATCCTTCATTGTTCGATTTTAGGGCATAACTAAATAGCAAGGAATTTAAGAGAATTTATGGAAGTATGAATATTGTAACATTCAGTATTATTGTGTCTACAGTGTATAAGAAAATCTCCTTTTATGAATAAAACTTTCACGATTTATCTAATAGACTGTTAAGAAAAATTGACACGTTTGAGAAAAGCCGAAATCGAAATGACTCAATTTCTATATACATATTATGTTAATTATATTAAATGCCTTGTTAAAACTCACTAAAGGCTTGCGAGTGTTTCACCATCAAAACTGAAAATGGAAGCTTCATATTTTAACCGACGAAAGAAGGAGGAGGTTTTGAAGTCGATGCGTATACATATTTGTTTTTTTTTTATGTATCTTCGCGCATAACATTTTAATGAGTAGTCCGATTTTGATGATTCGTTTTTTATTGGATAGCATACCTCAAAGTTGATCTCATTAAAATTTGAAAACCCCTAAGGGTAAATAAAAGCTTATTAACAAAAAATTAAACCGACGAAAAAGGAACTGAAAAGTAAAAAATAAAATAAACCTTTTTAGTCTTAAAAATTGACTGAGCGTCTAGGCTAATGTAAGTTACTAATTTTGAGTCGGCGCCAAAGGAAAAATTGTTTGATTGTTTGGCGCCAACTCAAAATTAGTTACTTTACCTTAGTTTAGGAGCTCAGTTATTTAGACTAAAAAGGTGTGTTTGTTTTTCACTTTTCAGTTCTTTTTTCATCGGTTTAATTTTTTGTTAAAAAGCTTGTATAGGAAATAATAGTGGTTTGGAAATGTTAGAGGACTTAGATAATATAGCAAAACTTACAATATCTAATAATGCACAAATATTTTACCACAAATTAGGCCTTTACGCCTTTCAATTTCAATAGTAGGTAAATCAACTTCATACCTATTAAAAGGATTTCTTTCTCCGTCGTAGCCTCCAATTGTTCAATGCTCTAGATATTTAAACTATTCCACAAATTGTCATAAAAACGATTTTTTTTCTAATGTATTAAAGAAAATACTGAGTATACCTATACCAATTTTGCCTGTTAATGAGTGAATGGGGAATGGACTTGATAACGAGTTGTTTATTTTTAGTGGAACCTTTAACATTTATGTTAATTTTAACAGATGTTTTGATGAAGCCCGATTAGGAGTTTTGGTGAAACAAATTTATGCCTTTTAAAAGTTTCGTTAACTGAATGCAAGAAGCCATTACTCAGATAATTAAATTTGAATTACTGGTTCTACTTGCTATTTCTAGAAGGCGGAAATATTTTGGAATGGGAACAGAAAACTCCTCTAACTCGTCGTATTGTAGGAACTCATACATTAATTCAAGAAGAATAGTTTTAAGCCCTTATTCTCAAAAAGGGCAACTTCTACAGGTCGAGTATAGGTTTTGGAGCTCAAAAGGTTATGCTGAGGGCTTCAGAGAAATTGGGAAAGATACTTGAGGTGAACAGGAGAGTTGCGCCCTTCGTTTAATTTGAAAATTATCCCTCAAAATAACTTGAGAACAAACCATGTTTTCAGAATGACTCCTTATCGAGTTACATGGACAAAGGGCCACCCCCGCGAGGGGGGCCCAGTTATTGAGGTGGAAGACTTTGCAGACTTTTCCCAACAAACTTGGCCGGGGCTGCAAATACCCCCGACAAGAACCAATCTCTTTTCTCAGATTGGATGGCAGCGGAAAGTTTTAAATTCTTGAGTAACTTAACTCGTTTAAGAGACCCCCCGAGCGCACCCGGCCCCACTGAGGAGGGGGTCAACTTAGGCCCACTTTTGTGAGGGTGGATGCGTATTGAAATTTTGCGAGAAAATCCGACTGTATGAACGCAAGGAAGGGCGGGGGGAGCTGTGCTTTCTTTATTAATTTCGTGGCATTTACGGAGCTATTTGGCGCGCTCAAAACCCCGCACCCTTCGCCGAGTGACCCAATTCTTCGAATATTTCGTTTTGAAGGGCACAAATGACATTTAATGACAGCGCGAGGGAATTAACTCCGGAGGAATCTGCCCCCCCGCGACGCGTTTGCTTTGCATATAGAGGCCCTGGCCTCGCGGGCATTTTTGCTCATCTCTGCGCTACCCTTGACTTCGGCTGCTGCGGAAGGGGTGCTGCGGGGGCGGGGGCCCTGTTTGTGTCAGCGACACTCGGGGACTTTAATTTTACGTAAATCCTCCTGCGGACGGGAGTTGTAACGGGACGATCAGATGACTGGGCGTTTACACACGGAGCTTTGACAGCTGCAGCTGGAGCGCGGGGACTCCGCTTCCGCTGCCATCGGCCCCACCGGGCGCTTCCCGGCGCTCTTCGGAGGCTACTGGAAGGCGTCGCTCTTCTGAAACATCTTGCGCGAAAGACGGCTCCTCTCTCGGATGGGGAAAGCGCTCCAACGGTCAGACGAAACTGTGGAGTCAGAGGGGCTTTTAGGAACGTGGGGCTCCCGCAGCGCAGTGACGGGTAAGTCGGAAGGGGCCACGGTGACCTCATCCTCCCACCAGCCAAGCTACCTCCAAAATTATTGAATTATTATTCTGTCTAAAAACATACATGATTTCTATTCGATATTTATTACTGCATTTCCGGTTTCAAAAATTATGATTATGTTTTTATGATTATTTTGCATAATTGAAACTAAAATTCTCAATATCAAATAAATAACAATAATTTTAAAGTAAACTTAAATTAAATTTAATGTACAATGTTTCCAAATTATTATCACTTCTACGAATTTTCATTAAAATTCTGTGAAAACGTACGTAGCTTTATGACTTCATAAAAAAAGTGCTTTTTATGGTCATTTATTAATATTTAGTGCATTTTGCATTATTCTAGGATTGGTTCCTACTCCTACGCGGCATTCTATTAATAACATTTTTAGTTTTCGTGACTAACACGGGTTAAATATCTTCGGTTAGTTACTAATCCTTACAAACTGCATAATAACCATAAAATTAAAGTGATTTGTAATTGAAACTAATTAATAATGCAATTAAAACACTTAATTAATTCGTTCTCTTTCAAATTAAAATAATTTAATTAAATTTTTATTGTATTCTTTCTTCTCATTTCAGGTAGCCTTCCTAAACGACATGTAATTTAGAAAAAGGACGCAAAGGTAATGTTGTAAACTAAATAGATGATGTATGAAGAACATAGCAGGCGGATTCTCATAAAAAATTTGTTCGCCAAGATGGTAAAAAAGGGTTATAGAGCTTAGAGGTGTTCCATATACCTTAATTAGGATTCATACTTTCAAATGAGACGCGTTACAATCTTTTAAGATAAACACTTATTATTTACTTATTTGTCAACAATGGTTAAACACGGACTTTTGTGTTTTTTAACTCTTTTTTTTTGAAAATGACAGCTGATTGATCAGTATTATTTAAAAATTTGTAATCTGCTGACAAAATCCACTAGAAATAAATTGTTAATTTTTTGGTATCAACTACACAGCTTGAAATTAAATTAATAATTATAAAAACAAAGAGTTTTCAAACTTATTACTATGCGTAGAATATAGAAAAAGGAGTTATAAAGTTATTTTGACGTAATTTTGATTCTAGGCTTATTTTTGACGATTGATTGATATAATCAATAAAACTTTGCGGTTTCATATTCAGAGTTTGTGAATTTTTTAAATAAATAATAATAAAATTGAGTTAGTTCAGTAACTTGTAACTGGACTCTGTTTGTTGTCGCATTTAAAAAACTGAATAAATAAATCTTGCTAATATAATAAATGTGAACATTTGTTTGATGTTTGTCGCTCAATCACACAAAAACGGCTGAACAGATTTGGATGAAATTTGGCACACAGATAGCTTATAATCCGGATTAGCACATAGGATACTTTTTGAAATTAAATACAAATTTGTTGTCATGGTGGGCAGAAGGTATTGATAAAATATGACTAAAAAGATAGATTTATATATGGATCTAGATACTTTCTTTTTGCATATAATTAAAACTGTATAGAGGTATTATGGAGAAACAATATTAATTCCCGAGAAATTCTACCATATCAAATACCTAATCACTTAAACGAAAACTGCAGCTATATATCTCTATTACAGCGCAAGCTATATGACGGGTGAAATTTTTTATACCGTTAAGTTTTTTATAAATATGTTCGGTGGTAGCAAAATGAGTTTTGGACGGTTCTAAGTATACCAGATCCATAGATTTTAGAAATATACTTCTAAACTTCCTAATCTGAAGTATCAACATTTTAGAAGTATTTAGCTAAGCAGTATTTTTGATACACCGGGTGAATCCGGGTTACTCAGCTAGTCACTAATAAATAAAAGAATTATTGAGGTCATTCGTTTAGCATCTGCAGTTAGGTTTGTTTTCAATGTCCGTTGAAAGTTTTTGCAATTCCAAAGCGTGTAGAGGGGTTGGAAGAAATTGGGCTCCATCTGAAACAAATTTGGGTCTACGCCACTGTGACCAGACTGTCTTTGAAAGGCTTGGGTGCCCCACCCGAGTTACACAAGAAAAAATCAGGAGGCGTCTGGAAGCGGCTGAAACATCGGCCTCCCGTGGATCCAACTCGTGCAGACATTGGAAAAGGGCGTCAATTCGTGGAACGAACGGGGCACTGGAAGGCGTCCGGAGCACCCGCATTTCGGTGAGCAACTGTCGTTCCCACTGTAGGTCATATTCGCCACCGGAGCTCCTGGAGCGGCCGATTCGAGTCAGTCTCTTCCAGACCATTCGAACGTTTTAGTTGTGCGCCAGGTTCGACGACGCCATGAATCGAAAACGTTCAGCGATTGGGATCCTTCCATCTAAAAATATTTATTTTCATTCCTCTGCACTCCCCGCGTTGTCCGAGGCCTGAACAGGGGGACTCTTGAGTCATCTAAAAAATTTTCTCGGGGCTGCGGCAAAAAATTTTTTTGGTGTGGGTCTCGTGTCTTGTCAGTTTATTTTGTTTTCCTTCTATTTATAAATTTTAATTTTGATTTTTAAGTGTTCAGTGTCTGTGGCCCGGAAGTGCGTGATTTTGTCCGAAACGATTTACTAGAAAATCGTGCGTTTCCGCCGTAAGTGGGAGGGGAGGGAAATGACTTGCAGCAGAATCTCCAAAGCCTGTTCTCGTTGAATGCTGATTTTGACCGTCAAGGCCGTCGCGGGTCGGCGCGTCTCCTGGCCCTAGTTAAAAATCGCGGCTACCTTTTGACGTTTCTGCCTCGTTGGAGAGTCCTCGGATGTGGGGTGGGGATAATTAGGAACCGTTTTCTTCATTTTCGGGACTGATTCCCATCGAAAACGGGGCGTGTGTGTAATTCGGTGCAACGGTAATAAGGTCATGTACACATCCTAACGGTCTTTACTGCGTGCTTTTTCCTTGGAAGGGAGCTTTTTACCACCCCTTCACCGTTACTTTTAACGACTCCGAATCCGAAACTTTATCTTGCTCTCTCTCTGACTCTCTTTCTCTCTTTCCCCGAATACACGCAGTGGCTCTCTTCATCTCTCTAACCTTGGTGTAGCGCAAACAAAACGACAAAAAAAAAAGATAAATAAATAAATAAATAAATTTATAAAGGAAAGGAGAAACGAGTGCAGAAATTTTGTGCTTAAGAAAAGTGCGCGAAAGCATAAACAACAGTTGTAAATATCGGCGACCCGACAACAACTTCTCAATACGAATTTTTACAGTTATACATATATAGTATATTTCACAGTTTTAATTATTATTTTCCCGTTACGGTGTGTTTTGTTTTTATTTAGTAGCGGCAGAGTGCGCCACCGGATACATCTGCAGACCGGAGCGACCTCTACAGGCGGACGATTGCGACGTGCGTGCCAGTGAGTATTATTTTTATTTTTGTACTTTTGTAAATAAAAAGAAGCCCTATTAGGGGCACAAAAACAACCGTCAATCGGTGGATTTTCGCATTTTCAACCGGATTTCCCGCTTGTTAGTTTGAATGGGCTCCCTTTCTGCATGACGGGCCCTTGTTTTGGGGTTGAACGCAGCACGACGAGCTCGAGGATGGGGGCATCATGGGTCAGCCTGCTCTGCCCTAAGCTGATCCTTCGCCGCCTGGTCGTAGAAACTTTTTTTTCTGAATTTTTACCCTCTTGGCGCCGGGGGTCCTTTGCCCCCTGTCCTTATTATGTAACTCGAACGGTGGGGCTCCGCTCAAATGCGGGAATTCTTCCCTAAGTCGCTCTTTGTTCGATTTATTCGAATTTTTTTTTCTCAATTTTACGTTTTTTTTTACTGTCGATCCCACTTCGTGTGGACTAGCCTTGGTTACGGCGGCTCGACTGGGAAATTGTGGTTCTTTCGCCCTCTGCCTGTGGATTGACCCGATTTTTCTGATCCTTTGGTGGCATGGCAGCGCCGGACGTTCTTATCCGCATCGCGTGCCTTTAAACCAATTTTTTGGACGAAGTGGGGGCTCGTTGCAATTCCAATTTTGAAAGGGGTTTAAGCGGCATTAAATTCTCCCAAGGCACTAGGCCGGCGTATTTCTTGCGGGGTGGATTTGGGATCAACGAATCGCGACGGATGCAACGCAAAAGTATTCAAGCAACGAACAGAGCTTAAGCTTAGCTTGAGTTTGATTAGAAGAAAGTAAAGTAAATTATAACAAAGAACTCTCGTTGTAGACAAAAATACACGGATCTTGTACTTTTTAAGTCTACTTTTCTTGGAAACATTAGCTAGTATAGAATTACTATTTGTTAATTCATAATCTACAGAAAAATCCTATAGAAATGTAAAATTTCAAAGTTTGAACTCTGATTTTTACTTGTATTATTGTTGAACTTTATTTTTCTAAACAATTTTGGTTTAGTTCATTTCAGCTCACATATTATTATGTATTATGTTATTCTCCAAAATGTAGAAAAACATAATATGAAAAAATAATTTGTACCTACCCTAGGTGTAGGTATGATTATCAAAAATTAATAAAAGAATAAATTGCAAAACCCAGTGCCGAATTTAGATGGCGAGGTTTCCTGAAAATTAGTTTTAATAAGTTTTTCATTATCCAAACTAACAGCAAATATAAGTATAGGAATAAATATGTAAGATTATATCAATCTCTCATTTAAACTAAATTTCAGAGAAATCACTTCGTTAATTCGTATTGCCGAAAATGCGTATTTTGAAGTTATCATTTTTGAAAAAAAGACTGATTTCACGTAGGGAGACAGTTCAAATTTTTTATTTTTATTTTTTAAGTTTGTCTTTGTCTTACCTATTAAGATCACCATCCCTCAAATAAACTTTTGTAATGTAATAATACTACAGATGTAATTATGTATGTCTAATAATTTACATTTTCTATTTACTATATATTTATCTATGTAATTTAAAAAATTAAATAACACATATTTACTATGCAAACTTCTATCTATCTATGTAAATGAAACTTTCATGTTTATGAATGAAAAATTGAGAAACCCTAACAAGGTAAAATACATAACTTTTAAATCTCGTTTTCTATCTGCCAATTTAGTACATATGTACAGTACATCCTCAAGTTTTACTTGATGTTTGAAATCGTCACAATAACCAACCTTACTTTTTATGATTTCATTGACATGCAGCATACGTTTTCTTTCATTTGGATCATCGTACCGACAGAAAACATCTTCGATACACGGCAACTTTTAATGATCATTCGATTCATTTGTATAAGTAGGTACACGGCGAATTTTTCTTTTTATGGCTAAAAATAGAAGAACCCGAAGCAGGGAATTTTTTGAGCTATTGTTTATTTTTAAAGAAAAGATAGCAACGTTAATTAGAAATGTATAGAAGTTTAAAATTATTTTCATTTTATATTTCAAAACTTGTATTTGTGAATATATAAAACTTAATATTTAGTACAACACATATATAATTCACAGTTTAGTTCAAATGAAAAAGTCATATATTTATTTTAATTGTCTCAATACAAAATTTCTGAATTTTTCGATTTCATGGTTTTTTTTCACACTAATGAGAATATGTGGTCATTTATTTTTATTTTATTCAAAGTTTTTCGATGTGAGGGGATATGTGTCATCAAATCGAAATCAAAACTGCAAATTTCACCGCAGCATGCCTGTCGACCACATGTCTAGCTGAGAAAAAACGAATTTCTAAAACAACAATAATCTTTTCATAAATATGAACGATATAAAATCCCTGCTGAAATTTGCCTCTATGTTTATATTTCTCATAAAATATTTGTCACTCTTCGCCTGCATCGTCTGACGAGCTGGGTGCACAATGGCGAGATGAACGGGTCCAGATAGCAAAAATGTATAAAATGCAAAACTATCCTGCTGGCAATTTCTCGTGCCATCTGCATAAAACAGACAGACAGACATCGCAATTCAGAACTCGGAAAATTCGCCTCCTTCCGCCTGGAAGACAATTAAAACGATCTCGTAAATTGTAGTCCAGTGTAAAGCTGAACAAATTTACTTCAACCCCGGGGGCAAAACGGGAAGAAAGGGCTCCGGCTAGGAGGTATTGGCCTATGCCCGCAACATTTGCATATTTACATCGCCCCTCTTTATGCGACTTTAAAGAAATTCCCTTATTATGCCTCCGACCGGGGCAAAAAAAATTTTGGTCTCGGCCATGTTACAGTGGATTTTTCCTTTCCGGGAATATTTTTCAAAAGAGGCGCCCCCACCCCCGCCGACTTTGTTCGCCAACCCTTCTCGACAATTTCGCTAACTTTTCAAGGGTCGCCGTCTGAACGAGTGATTTCATTACGACTCCACAAAGCCCCGTGCGCCTCGGTAGGAGAGCGCATAGGAATTATTTACATAACAACAAAAGGGCTGGTGGGAAACAGGAATTTTTCCAGGGCAGAGACCTCTAGCGAACCGCCCTCAAACGAGAAAATCTGTCGACGGGTTTTAAGGCAATTCCCGGAGCCATCCATCAACCGAAACCGAGGGCTGTCCCTTCCATCCATTTCACTTCCATCTCACTGTCATATCTCGTCGTTTAGAAAATTTTCGTCGCTGGGATTTGTTGTTAAAAATGGTCCATTTTTGTCGACCTCCCTCCCAAAATCCATGTCTTTTGGCCTCCAACCGACTCGCGATGGAAATTGCTTTCTGCAGTTGTTTGCGATGAAGTTTTTCCGGGGAAAAAAAAATAAGAAAAAAGTTTTATGCTACGGAAATCTTCACAATTTTGATTAACCAGAACTTGATGAGGAAGAAAGTTTGGTAAAAGTTTCGTTACTTTGTAATTGCTGATACTAAACACTCGGCTGGAGCACTTAAAAGAACCTCTTGCGTGAGGAAGACTCAAGAGGGTTTTGGGTTTTTGGGGCTCACCGCAAGAGCCTTCATCAGCAACATACTCCAAGGCAGTCAAGTGATATTAATTTTAAGAGGAAGTGCCCTCAACATTTGATTTGAGGAGTTTTTCATTTTTAATGTTATATAAGAATTTCGTATAAGTTAACAATAGAAGTCTTATGGATTTTAGCTGTCTTTTCGTGCATTATGTAATATTTACGTACTATATAAAAGAAATGAAAACCCACACACTCATATCTACGTCTTAAAATAACCTAGAAGCTTTTAATTTTAAATGGTGGTTTATGTTAGACTTTAGCCGAGGGATAAAGTGAAATTCTTTGAAAAACGATTTTTAAAGTAACGACAAGATTTAATGGTTTAAGATTTTTATTGAATTGTATCGTTGCCGATATTACTAACTATACTATAAGCTATTTTTATTCAAAATATGGCATTCTAAAACTGTTAAATATTCAATAAATCAATATCAAGATACATATATTGAACGTGGCATTTGCACTTATTTAATAGAAGAATTACACATACATATGACTATCCAACTGTCGAAATATTGACACTTTTTTTTTAAATTCGAAAAAATTGTTACCTCAGGAGAATGTTTTCGATGTCACAGCGACAAATTTTGGCATTTACAAGTGATTAATGAAGGTTTTTACCATCAAGTCCATTTGTTCATGTTTTAGTTTTTGCATAGTCGGGTTTTATAGTTTTAAACTGTTATTTTATTTAAAAATTTTTAGTAATAGGGAAATCATTAGATAACTATTTTTAATCCTAAAAAATTTGTTTGTCGAGTTTTATGTTGTGTAATTTGATGCATGAGGTTTACTTAGAAGATTTCGTGTGAATTTTATATTTTTGAATTTTCCAACGATGTCTCTCAAAGAACTTATAAAGCATTTTCTGAGTTCACCTCCCCCAAAGTTTCACTTTTGATTTTAGGGGTGAAGAACCGATTTTAAGGGGGTTTATCCGAACAAACGTTGATCACGAAAGCATGTAAAATCGATTGGCAATACCCCTATTCAGACCTTAACAAAACATCCTGTATATAGTCTTATATTTTTCAATACTTAATATGGAATAATATCTAAGAAAGCACTTTTCGTCACACCCACCCCAATTTCATCCTTGAAACAAAATATCTGATTGCTGCTTCTTCCCTTTTTGAGGAATCCCAGTGCCTCCGACTCCATTTGAGAAGGATAGTCCGTGAAAAGCAAAACCTTCTCCCTCGGTAATTTAATGAAACCTTTCCTTTTGCTTTTGCGAAATGAATTTCCATGAAAATGATACCTCGACTCTTTCTTGGATGCTGGCAGAGTATGTGGTTATTAAATTTCTTAAATTATTCAACTCCCCAGCATATTTATACATCCCCTTTGAGCAAAGGAGCACCCCGCGCCGAGGAATGCTTTAATACTATTTTCGGGAACGTAGATCGACTAATTGACTTTCCCCGGACCCGCCCCTCAATACATCGCACTCCACCTGAAAAGGAACACCTTCCGCAAATGGGGTGCTAATTGAAATTAGCTCCCTTGAAACCGTCTTCCACGGGATATGGCACTAAATCGAATCTGGGGCCCCGAGTCGTCTCCGCACTTTAGAACCGGTGGCCGTCGCTGAATTATGAGCAGATAAATTCCACCTCGCTTCAATTACAAGAAGCCCAGAAACCCGGCTCAGGTAACCTCCCAGAAGGGGGTAAATCAGCCCATTAGCCGCTCTTCTAGCCAACTTCACCCCATACCGTTTTCAATAACAAGCGCCCCCGGGTACGGCGCGGGGGTGTAAATCACGACAGCCGCACAAAGTGCTCTCAAACGTTCAATTGACTAAGAAATTTGTGTTTTTGTTTTGCATCGTAAAATGCAAATTTCTATCGAGGTTTTCGCAAATTTCGGATTCTTTTTTGGCTAGAGCGAAAATTAATCATTCGGAAAATTAATTCTTGCTGTTAACATCGAAATTTAGTTGGGTAAATAATAAACGAACCAACAGTGAAATTGATGGTTTCCTCCTACTCTTTGGTATAAATTAATTTTTGCAAATTTCTTCACTTTAACCGATAATAATCAATAAGGAGAAAATTAAATAATCTCTGACTGGTACCTTTACATTTATTATTCTATGTTAATTCGAAACAGGGGACTGCAAAGTTGTTTAATTAAAACGAATCATAAATTAATATTTCAATTTATTGTTGAAATTAAACAGAATCAACAAAAAATTATAAAAAAAAATTTTCCACATTTAATAAACATGTCTTACATTTCAACAAAATCAGCATTCAACATTTTTTTTAATTACAAAACGATTCTAATATATGTATGTACAACAAAATCAAAAAAGTCATTGTTTTATAATTAAACCAACTCAACTTTACTTCTCTTTTATTTATTTTTACTTGAAAAGGGCATATTAAAAACAAGGCATGATTATTATATAATTTTCTTAGTTATTTATAATTATTATAATTTTTATGAAACGCGCTTGCAACAGTCCTAAATTTTTATAAACTACGCCTGCAACTAACTGGCCCGAATTGTTACAAATTTGTAATATGGGAATTTATTCTTCATAGTAATACTTCTCCAGTTACATTCCAAATATCTTCAGTAATTACCACTAAATAAAATTACTACATATCTTTATTATAAAATTAATCCAAAACCCATATTTTATCTTCAGAGCTAGTTTAATATAATAAAAATTCGTTTAATAATAGTCCTTGAGAACATTTTTAAAATTGTGTCTTTTATCCTGTTTACTTTACGGCCAATCTCTTTTCGGTTTCAGCATTAATATCTTTTCCAAAATTAGCAAAAAAGAGTAAACAGTCCCCTGGGCTTAATTTCCGCCAAAAACAATTAAATGTCGCAACCCTTCAACTTGTCTCCGGTATAAAAAACCCT
This sequence comes from Machimus atricapillus, assembly GCA_933228815.1. Classification (NCBI taxonomy): domain Eukaryota; kingdom Metazoa; phylum Arthropoda; class Insecta; order Diptera; family Asilidae; genus Machimus; species Machimus atricapillus. The sequence goes on from OW121785.1 coordinate 16,380,680, forward strand.
TTTAACTCTGCTGTTTTTTCCACCCCTTCTCTTTGTGAATCTAATGGCTAGAATTTTGGGAGAAGAAGATGAAGAATAAATTTTTCCTACCAGAAAAAGACTCTCAAAAGTGTTTTCTCTAACCACCCTATCGACTTAAAGGTGACATAGGGAAGGGTCGTTGATTTTTTTTCTGAGATTATCGGTCAAATAACACCCGCATCCAAATGACATTAAATTCTATTGTGCAGGATTTCCGATTTGAAAAATTCGAACAGATCCCAATCACCTAGAACATGGAACAAAATCAATCCAAATCCAGTTAAATTTTAAACAACCACTTGACGTTCGTCTGCAGCTCTAACGTAAGACTATTAAGCAAATCCGGGAAGAGGTTTCATTTCCCAGTCCCAGTGGCGGTGAAACCTCACCTGTCCGCACCTGCACAAAAGTTTTATAATACCTTGCGAGGGGGAGAAATTCAATAGAGGGATCACGAGGGTATTTTAGGATTTTTGAAAATGAATTTTCCAGATTTACTGGAGTTATGTTGCGAGTGGTTATCAGCACTCATTCCAAACAATGCCTCTAGGGGTTAGTTAGTGTCGGATTTATAAGCGTGTTAAATATTCGGAGTGCCCCCGAACCCCAGGGCCGCACCAGGGTCAATGGGGTGCTCTTCGGTGATTTACATCCGACAAAAGGCCCCCGAGATTCACAAAATAAACGCAGTCATAAACAGCGACGGAATTTAAATTAGACTTTCGAAATACACCCACAGAGGGCGGATCGGGCGGCCTAGAACAATAATAAAAGACTTTTAGAAATTAAAATCGACTCGGAGATAAAAGAATCACTTGAACGGAGGCATCATAGTCATCGTTCCCAGAGATTTATGGATGAGCAGTGTAATAAAAACGAGTCCGTTTTGTGATTTTAATGCCTTTTCCGGGTGATCCCTGGGGAATGAGTGCTAACTCAGTAGAGGGTTTAAAGGGCTCCTTGTGGGAATCATAAAAAAAAAAAACCCCTGCCGATGGTGAGGGGATTATTCCCTTCGATTACCGCTCTAAAGTGACAAAGGTAAAGCACCCTTTTCGGCGAAACTAATATTCGAGAGTAGAAACAGTCATGAGAGAAACAAGCCTTTCAGATACTCAGATGGATCCCTCTCAAAGTTAGACCCTTTTGTTCTTTTTATAATAGCAGGCGGTTCGGTTGAGGTGATCCAGGTATCGAATGGAAGGGACGTTTTTCGAAATCCAGCGTTAAATTTCTATTCAAATCGACCCGTAAAGAGGGCTGAATTTGAAATCCGATTAAAATTCGTGCCCTTGCAGAAGAGATTTATAGATAAGGATTTATATTAGATGAATAAAAGAATTCATTTATTTAAATATTACATTTATTATAGCCTTAACGATTCAGAAACAAAATAATTAATTTTAACAATTGCGTTAAATAATCAGAAATAATTGTCTTTATAATAAATTGATAAATAGGTCACTCAATTTGAACAGTATTTTTTAGGGTTCCGTAGCAAAACATGGAATCGTTACAGTTTCGCCCGTCCGTTCATTTCACAGTTATTTTATTCAGAGATTATTAAGACTGTAATACTGAAATTTGGTATACATTAGATAATTATGAGTATACCCACTACAAAAGTATGTATTACGATTTTTGAAAAAATAAATAAAATTTAAGGCTAATGTAGGATACATATAGGGGATATGCAAAATGGGGATGAAAAAAAAAATCTTTACGTAGCCCATCGAGTGGGAAAAGGGAATTTAAAATCATTGTTAGATTTCTCAAACCGTTTTTCAAAATTATATCCCATTTTTGAAATATTCAACTTCAAGTGGCCATTTTCGGTTAGGTTTGTGTCGGCCTGAACGCAATTTCGGAAAAATCTGAAAATTCTAAAATATGTAGGTTCTATTTGTAATCCGAGCAAGAGCCGGAGAGTCCCACAAAATGCGAGCTGTAGTTTCCTCGTCCTCTAGACACAGTCGGCATTCTGTTTAAGCTGAATAACACTGAAATTGCTTTTAAAAATAATAACGACTTACTTGAATCAAACAGTTTACGAGATAGTTATCCTTATTTGGACTCAAACAACTGTTCGGGAAAAACCGCGAACGCGTATGTATGTGTATATGCAAATATTTATACGTGCATTATTATTTTATTTAGATGTTGTTAAAAAATGCACCACGATAGGACCCAAAAGTTAACCAACATCGTGGAACTACCCGCATACTAGTGCAAATATGAGTCGCCATGGAAAATAACTTCTCAATTCATTAGGTATGAATTTTCTATTTGATATGTCTTTTTGCTTACTTTTTATTTTTTGAATCTATATGTAATAAGACTGAAAACAGTTGCATATTTCCAAATTTCATTTCATTTCTTTTATTCTTTACTTCCAGAAAATTACAAAAAATTGTACATTTTCTGCCCTAAAAGAGGTATAGTAGTGCCACTTGTACAACTACCTAAAGAAATTTAACTTGACCATATTTACAATTACAATTACATAAACTAATAATTAACAAATATATGCGAAAAGAGTACCTATGAAGTATAAATATGAGTTTAAGTTATGTTTACAGTTGATACCACAATAATAGCCAGTCAGTAATTCTCCTTTTTATTGCTTTTTTACTACAAGTCTTCAATTCATTAGGAAACCTATTAAAATATTTAACAGCCGTATAGTCCACCCTTTTGAAGCTAATCGTCTTATTAATAGCAGGCAACGATACAGACTTATTTCTAGTATTCACAGGGTTATTTACAAATAACGCCTTGGCCTTACATTCATCATACTTTACAACAATAGCATTCACAATAAAAGTTTGAAAAGGACAAAGGTTGAATGTTGAAAAGATATTTTATTTGTTCCCTAAATTCGTCTGTGTCCTGTCGTCATTGTTGTTGCATTTTGTATGCATTGTTTTCATCAGTCCCCTGGTTTTTTTATTGTTCCCCTGGAAGCAGTTTGAAGAAATTTATAATTAGCATTATTTCCTTCGAAGTAGCTCAATTTTCGTGGAATTACTTTACTCATGTTTCATAGTTTCAAAATGTTAGTAGTCTGCGGCATTTATCTATAAACCGATACAACTGAGAGCGAGAGGTTGCATTATTTTAAGTTCTAAAGCTGGGTGGGTCGGAATCATTATTTTAAGAATTAAATAACATTCGAAATTGAAATGTCTGAAATTAGTTGCTATTTAACAATGGTTTAAAATTTTAAGTAAGAAATACAACCCGGCAAACAAAATCGTAAAATATAGCGTCATCCATTCTTATTCATTCCCCAAAGCCAAACCCATTAAACTACTAACTATAGAAGGATAAAAAAAAATATTGCAGATGTTCCTAACTGAATTAGAAGCTAAAGTACCTAATAATGCAAATTATTTATGGCATGGTAACAAGTGAGGGACGAAATAAATTGTGCAATTTAAAGAGATCCTCTATCAGGCCCCAACATCGCGTCTGCAGAGCCGGGCACTGATCGATCGCGGTAAATGAGGGAAATTTCTTGAGATAATCAGGATGCTCGCCGCAGATGAAATTGGACCATAAATCAAGACCGACTAGAGTTTGGTCATCAGGATCATTAATGAGTATCATTCTACAAGATTTGGGCATGAAATATGAAAACCTGCTGACGACGACACCACGAGTCTTCCCCCGTACGGTCCAGACGCCATAGAACCAGACAGACACACGCAGACAAATTCCGCCCTTTTATCGCGCTTGCAAAATCTTCCTCTGATGTCAGATATGACCAAGAATGTTTTCGGGGGGCGAGAAAATCTTCCATTAGACGAAGAGGAGAAGAAGTAAGGGCCCTTCCTCATTTACCAGAAAGACTCCTATCCATTTTGCTGAATTTTCACGATGAGATGCACACGAGGAGGTCGTTGGGGGATGTGTCGGCGCCGGATAAGACACGAAAACCCCACACCTAATAATTTAACTTTTCATGTTTAGTGCAGAAGACATTTTGACGCAGATGTGGAGGACTGTCGCTCTTCGCCTTGGGACGATAATGCGCCTTTAAACGAAATGCACATTAGCAGAATAAAGGGGCTGAAGGGCGCCAAAATGGATTACAAGATGCACCCGAACAAGGGTCGGCGCATGCATATCTGTCTGTCTGTCTGTCTGTTTTTTGCTCCTCCCGGGGGAGACTCTCAATGGCTCTGATTGCTCCAGGAGCTGTTCCCTGATAAGCCTCATTATCACGGCCAACGCCCGCTAACAAAACGCCCCAAATGTGCCCCGATCGCGCTGGCTGATTACGCCCTTGAACAATGGCCCCAGTCATTTATCCTCCCACGCCTGACGGTGACGGAGGAGTAATTTGTGAAAGTTCCGCCTTACTCCTGGATTTCACAAAAAAAAAAAAAAAAAAAAGTTTTTGCGTAAGCTTTAGGGTAATTTCCCTTAATTGCTCCGGCCATGTAACCCTCTACTCCAGAAAGAAGTAAAATTAAAATTTGAATTTTTTAGGCCCGATGGTCGTGGGCAGCGAGAAGGCCATTTCGAATAGCATTGCCCTTCCAAAATCAGGAGGACGGGTTGGGATATTTATTTCCAGTTTTTCGTTCTTAAAATACAAAGTCACAAAATGTTTTCACTAAAAGAGATGGATTTTTTGCACAGTCTGGAAAGGTTAATTAGGAAGTAAAAAGAACAACGCAAAATTAAATTAAGTGGAACTTCCTTAACAAGAAATATTATCACGGAACCAAAGCAATTTTCTGCTTTAGAGGGGGGATAATTTGTTGATGAAGGTGATTATACTTATACTGAAAGTCTGTGTGATATTCATATTTAATTTAATTTTTAAATTCAGGGGATAATCTACCCCTTTTTGCTAAAAACAGCATTCATTTCATTGTTTATTAATGTACCTACTTATTTAGTGAGCTCAAAAATTAATGTTTTTAGATATAAAACTTAATAAAATACAAAATGGCGACGTGATGTATATGTATTCCAGGGATCTTCATAGTGATCTGTAATATTAATATATTAATAATTTTTCTTTGGTTTAGATCATAATCGACTGCAATAACTTAAATTCAAATACTTTTTCACAATTAAGTAATACTTTTTTCATTTCGTAAATCCCTAAAAATCGACACTCAGGCTTTCAAACACGATGCCAAACTGTGAAAAAACAATATTTTGAACTAAATTTAGGTTGTTGCAGTCAATTATGATCTAAACTAAAGAAAAATTGTTTATACTAATGTTTCTTATATCTAACTGTGGCAACCGCTGCACTAAATCGCGCAAAAGAGAAATTTTCGTCAACATTATACATACAGTATATTGTGAATAGGAACCTTTAGTTTTCCGAATCATTTTTTTAAATTAAACAGAGAGGGGCAAATCAATGGGAAAGGATACTTTGGGATTTAAATTTAGCCCTGAATTGATTTCACTCCTCTGTCGAACCTTGAGAAAGTATTCTTCAAAAAATTAAAAGTTACCGAATCATTTAAGTGGTCCTAAAACTTTTCACAGTATTATATTAGAGTTCCTGGTGGCTGCCATTTTGTATTATTTTAAGTTTTATATATAAAAACATTAATTTTCAAGCTCAGTAAGTACCCCCTTAAGATAAATAGTTCTTATTCGTATGATTTAATACCTAATTAAATATTTTTGTACAAAAATTAAATTAAGGTAATATTAATATGTATACCTATGTATATATGTATTATTTCTACTTTTTACATTGAACTGAAATGTTCTGGAGTGGTTAAAATGTCTGTCCTCGTTAGATCCATCCGGTGTACGCTCACAAGCCCATTAAAAATTTTTCCCACAGCATTAAAACATCAAAAGTAAGACAAAACCAAAAAAAATAACAAAAAATCCACAAAATTGTGGTAAATGACAAAATGTGCAGATGTTGGCAAGGACAACATCGCGAGAAAATACCATCTGAAGCGGAGAGTGCTCTCAGTTGCCAGGTAATTTAAGTGTGCATAATGCATAATTGCACTTTGAGAAAAATGCCGTCAATTACTTTGAAAATGAGATGTCCCCTCTCATCCTCCTGCTCCTCCTGTTGCTGGCTGGAGCGGGCGTAGGAGGTTCTGGCGCTCGAGAGCTCCGCTTAAGTGTGCTTTCACTGAAATGCACTGGAACTCCTTTTATCTTGGACGGCACAACCTGTAGACAGTGAGGAAAACTCATTTTCACTTTTTACCGACAACGGGTGCTTTAAGGCCTTCGGTAAAGTGGAACATTTAATATATTTTTTTTCCCCTGAAAAATTTAAGGATGAGCAATAATAAGTTGAGTATTTAAAGACGTTCGACCATTTATAAGAAAGTTTTAAGAACATATAAAAATACAAGAACATATTTTTATAGCCACTCTCTCGGCAAAGCGTTCCTTAATTACCGATGGCACCACGTTGGTGCCATGTGCAAGACTACATTTAGTTCTTAAAAGCTTTTAGTAGTTTCAAAATTCTGATGGCAGAAGATGCAATCTAAATATTAATTATTTACTAAGATCAATTATGGATGATTTTGGTTTAACAGTTCAGCTATTTTTCTTGACACCATTCTGGAAAAGAAGCACTTGTGCGATTCGTTAGCTAGAAATAACAGAAACATCAAATTAAGCAAAATATATATCCTGATTCCCGCGCCTCTCTGCATCCCACCACAACCGCCCATCGACATTTAATACTTTTTTTTTTCATATTGTCAACTCCAGGAATTGTATCCGTTGCCGAATAGAAAATGACTATGCTTCCTAGAAAATGGTAAACATCCAGGACATCCAGAAAACCCAGGAATCTGTCCCTGATACGATATCTCGCGTAGAGCTGCGAGGATGCTTCTTGCCAGGCAAACTGAATTTCCTTTGTAGGAATGTCTAGCGGGGTTTGGATTACATCCTTCTTTTCGATAGAAACTGGGAGCTTGGACCAAAATCGAATTTCATTCATTCGTCTCCTGCAGTGTTTTGTAACGTGTCACCGAGCCATCCGGATTTTCAACTATTTTTGGTATCTGTCCAAGCAGAATGTCCACTAAGTTTTTCTGTCGTTTTTCCCTGGGTCGAAACTTAGAATTACTTTATCGTTGTCGAAGAGGAGTTCGTCCATGGCTAGTTTCTCTTCCTTCCTCTGGTCCAAATACCAAATTCAATAAAGTCCTGCGGACATGTTTGCTGTTGAAGCGCGAACAGGATAAAAATGTTCTCAAAGGATGTTCCCCACATCACGAATAACGAACTGTATGAATGCTTTAGAGGCGGGTTCAGCATCTGCAATTTCCAAACCCAATTTAAGTCCTTCTCGAAATACAAGGATGTAAAAGAATCCAAAAACCCTTAAGCTTGAGAAAATTTCGTTTGTCCAGTTCAGTTTCAGAATAAGTGCAAAAGTATACCATTGAAGATTTTGAATTGAATCGTCTGAAAATGCGTTGGTTTTGTTTTGGGTTCAAATAGTTTTACAAAATGGTTTTGTTTTGATAAAGGACACGGACCTTATTTTGTCAATTTAAAGTAAAGTTATATAAGTCGGTTATAATGAACAAATTTCTTATACAACTTTTGATATCTACTCTGACAAATTCGATTATAATAAACAGCTCTCGGTCCCTTCGATTCGAGTTCGTTGTAACGAAGTTTTACTGCACAAAGAATATATTGAACAAACTTTCAGTACAATACAATGGACAACATAAAATTTTTTCAAAGTATAACAAATCACATATATGGGGTTTTTTCCGTAGATTACGAATAAGTTCCCATTTTCGAGAAAAATAGGGTTAAAAAGTACCTACAAAAGATGATATTTTGACCAATTATGAAAATTGAAATCTTAAGCTATTACATACAAATACAAAAGGCCTTAGCAACATTTTAACTTTTTTTCATAAACCGATGCTTTTATATAATACATAAAAGGCGATTAAAGAGCGTGGGAGATGTACATTCATGACAAAATTGTTCGCTAAGATGTTTGAAAAGGGCTATTGAGATACATGGCATTTGATATTTCTATTAGGACTTAAGCTTTCATTTAAGACAAGTTACAAACATCTATGATGAATCTTTATATTTTGATGATTATTCAAAAAAGGGTCTTCAAATTTTTTATTATTAGTACCCAATACAAAAAAAGCTAAAATTAAGGAGGGTGTGCGCATTTTTCATTATTATAATATATGAAAAATAAAAATAACTATGAAATAAACCGAGAATCAGGAAATACTTTTTTCTGTAGACCGATTATTATAATTTTATTAACATACAATATCTGTAGATGTAAAAAAACAAAAACGATAAAAGATTATCAAACAATGTAATTCTCAGAATATCCATAAAAATCAGAAGAAAATTATTTTAATATTTGGACATTAAAATCGAATAAATAAGGTTGAAAGAGTGTAAAACCATAAAAACTTTTAAAATTATGCCCTTCTACAGAGAAGGGAACTGAAACAGACCCTGAATAACCCGACTAAACAGCCGCATTGCAAACTATTAAACCATGAAAAGCGCCGCAAAAACACATTAAAACTCCTTCGTGGAACTTTCACTCAAAATGAGCAGTTCACACCCTTTGTGGCGTGCGGGTGCCATCGCCTTGTTTTCACCCTGTGGGACACGCACGCACATCAATTCAATAGAGAATTATGTCGGCCACTTTTGAAAAATGAAACTTTTATGCAAATACATAACTATGCGAGAAAAGGGGCGCTGGAATGGTCTAGACCCAAAACGAGGAAGCCTCCAGTCTGCCTGCCATCAGCTAGAATGACGCAGAAAAAAAGTTCGACAATTCATCATCGTGTTCTACCGCTTAGACAGGAAGAGTTTGTAGCTGATAGAATTTTAATGCAAATTATGTGCATATCTGCTACGTTGGTATACACTCAGAAAAATTACTTTAATCTACACAATTTTAAATATTTATAAAAACAATGATGTAGTACATAGATGTATGTTATGTGCATAACAAAAAATAACTTTTCAAATCCCTTACACCTATTTCCAGAGTTCAGTAAATTTTGTAAAGTTTCAATGAAATTTACTTTTAATTAGCTGCATTTTGAATTTTTATGGTATCAATTCGATAGAACTATTAATTAATTATATTAATAGATATTAAAAGATTTTTATTACAACCTGTCGCCAGAAACCCGGCGACGATAAATTTTTATGGACGAAATGTTATGAAAAGGGCAGACTCGATGCGACGAACTCAATTTACATCACACGTGAGAAATATTATTTTTCAATGACAATTTTAATATTTCCAACCTCATTCAACGACTGCAGTCCTGCCACTCATAAAATTTCCAACAGGGCATAAAATTAATCGAACGTAGATAGAAACAAACATTCGTATATTTTTCGAATTGTTCGAATGATTGGGAAATTTTTTTTCGTAAATTGTACATTGCTTTAAACAAATAAATGAAAGAATGAAAGTAATTTTACATTGGTATCAAAAATATAGTCTTAACAATTTAAATTTAATCTTAAAGTGTTATGCTTGAGTTTATTTTCATCAATTAAAAGTTTTGAAAATTTCTGAATTAATTGCGACTTAATGAACTGAAATCGTAAATTACATTTATAAACAAATTTTAATTTTTTTTTCTTCTAAAATCACCGATTATTTCTACAGGATTTTTTCGTAGATTGATTAATGATTTCGTTATAAAATTACTCAATCAGTCCTAGTTTCGGTTTATCGTAGAAGATTGGAGCGTCGCTTAAATGAAAACCTGAATTTTAATCCACGAATAGAAAATACCTGTAGCACTTTTCTTGGCATCTATCGTATAAAATAATCAGATTGTGTAAAACAGTAAAATTCTCGGGTTATTTTGAAATGTTTTTGTATTTTTATATTAGTAGATTAAGATCTTACTTCTTACTTTTTATCCCTCTTACTTTTTATGCCAATGGCAGCTAATCAACGTTTTTATGATAGCTAGAAAAACTTAGAAACTCGTGATCAAAAATATCATTGTACATCTTTACATCTAATTTGTAGAAATCATCAGTAAGCCATCAAACAAAATTATTCAAGTAAATAAAGTTATTATACAGTAAGTGCTGTGAAAATTTTTAGGACTACTCCAATTCTACGGGTACTTTTAGTTATCTCAATCATGCATTTCTTATGTTGAACAAATGGGAGGAAATCAATGGAAAAGGATACTTTAAGGATTATTTTAGCCCTGCCCCGATTTTCCTCTTCTGTCGACCCTAGAAAATGTAATGCTTCAGAAATTAAAAGTTCCCGTATTATTGAAGTGGTCCTAAAAATTCCCTAATCCGTAAAAAATTAAAATACAAAATTGGGTTTAAAATAAGTTCATATAGCTTATCGTACTTTAACCGACAAAACATTTCAAGTGATACCCAGATCAATAGGTTTGTGAAAAAAAGACAATCGACCATCTTGAGGTTTCCGCCCTTTTGAGTATTCTATTCGTCAAACTTTTTCATTTGGTACCATGGAAGAACAAACGAAAAAGGATAGGCTTTATCCAGAAATATTTTAAACATATCACGACTTGTATTAGAAAAATTTCAATGTTAAGTTTTTCTCATGGTAGGTATAGTATGTAGTTAAAAAGCGGCATACTAGAGTAGGCTCTTTAAATTTTATAATTTTATAATGCTATTATCCATTTTGATTAAGTTTATCAAATAAGAATATTACTATTGAATTGAAATATATTTGCTATATTAGGTATATTGTGAAAGGACTCTTAACGTGTGCACAAATTTCAGGCTGTTCGAATAAAAAGAATTCTTTCAAAATAGACTTACAAAATTCTAAGCAGACACAGATAACATTTTAAGCTAAATAAAACCTTTAAATCTATAATATTTTATATCTAGGTAGATATGATGTGCCAATTTTTTGAAAATCAAATTGTTGTTGGCTAGCGTTATCAATTTGTAGTTAATAGTTATTATGTAATTTCGATAGAGTTTAAAGTTAAAACAATTTTATAATGTTTTGAGCATCAAACTTTGCATTTTTGTTTAGTACATACATACAATATAAATTCAGTGACCATAACTTGGCCAACGTCCAGACTGTACTGAAATTACGATATACGTCGTTTTGAGAACAAATTCAAATTTAATCCCATTTTATGCTGGAAGAACCGCCCCTATTCCTCCTATCTGAACCCTTCAAAGCCGGGGCCCAATAAAAAAATGTAATTCCATGCCAAAATACCCTACATGCCTTATCTGTGTGCTCCTCAGCCGTAAATTCCATTTAACGATAAACTTTATGACCTGAGTAAGAAGTCTTGTTTCGCTGGAGTTATTGGTCGGGTCGTATTAGTCCGGGGCACAAAACGTTTCCAGCCAAATTTCGGGGGGTTATTTATCCACGGTGTGTAGGGCTTAGAGAGGGCTGGCCCGGTACCCCCCGCGCCCCCCTCGGGGATGGTTTGATTTATCCTTGAGCTCCTTCAGATATGAGTGGCAGCGAAATTCATGGATATTTTCTGGTTAGCAACGCCAATTAGTCCCTAATATTCTTTCATTAAGTGGAGTACAAATATTTTCTCTCACCTGCCGCTAACTGTGTCAACATGATAAAATCTGCTGAACGGTCGTATGCAAATTGAATAAAAATGTGTGTAATTTGCAAAGTAAACATTCGTGAGAACATACACACCTTTGAAGGTACTTCTGGACCGGACGCGTGAATTTGACGCCCTTTTTGGGGTAACTCGAAAAAAAAATATGGTGTTCACTTTTATCGTCGAAATTCTTCTTAAAAATTTTTTTTGCAAAAAGCTAAAACAGGGAAGGCAATGGATCTCCATCAAGAACCCTAACAATTTTAGATGTAGACCCAATTCCCTTAATTCCCCTTAAAACTTTGAACAGTTCGATTTTTGATGCCCTAAATTGGCCGTGTTTAACAATTTAATGGGCGTTTTACGCTCGTGGAAACACTTCTCGATTTGGAAATCAATTAAACTTAAGATAAACCAGCGAGGGAAGGGACAAGTACGGAACATCGGCGACATTGGCAACATAAAATTTAATTTAACTTTCGGGAAATACTTTGTGATCGCCAGACAGGGTGTAATTAGATGGCGTTTTCTATTGGACCACATACTGATGAGCAATTAAGGGACGGAAAAAATAAAAGAAAATTAAAATCCTGGGGGACTGGAAGTGTCCTGCGCAAAGCTGAGGGAGAGAATTTAATTTTTATAATGTTGAAGACGAAAACGAATAGTATTTTTATTGTTATTACTACTGCTGCAGGATGGTGGGGGAATAGAAATTGCTTCTTTATTTTAAAGTACCAAAACCATTTCAACACTGTTGAAAATTCTGTAAAAATTACTATCTATGTAATTCCGAATTTCGTAATAGCCTTATACATATATCAGTGTAAAAAAAACTAATTAATGTAGAATATAGAATTGAAATTATCGATAGATAAAATGAGTAATTTAATTAAAGTATACGTTTTTATGAGTGATTCTGTAAGAATAAATTATGTACATATATAGTTTTCAATATACTTATTTTAACTTCATTTTTTCTTAAATTCTCTATGGCCTTTTCTATAAAGTCTAGCTAAATCTGGACAGTAGAAAGGACATCAACAATTTTTATGTAAGTATATCTAGATTTCGCAAAATTCATACTTAACCGTTAGTTGCCACACCTCTCCCGAATCACATATGCAGCTGCCACGACACTATGGGGTCGTCTGGTACCCCAACTACTAATATGCTTGCTATGAATAACTTATTGATTATTTATTTATTTTTTTTTAAATTGCCAGGCATTGTTCAAACAGTTCTGTATACGTAAATATTTAAGAAGTTTTTTAAAAAAATATACCAACATAATACTGAATAAGAATAAAAAATTAAAAACTGTTGGGCGGTACGAAAAAACTACTACTTTTGCTAAAATATATGTATCATAAATATTTTGATTTTTAATTTAGAGACTTCGATACTCTAGAGACTTTATACACTTTAAGTAAGCAAATAATTTGCCATTTGAAGGTGGACATATTTTTTTTGCTGGAATTAATTTTATTTAACTTAAATTGACTTAAACTGAAGTTAAAAAAAGGTGGGGCGCGACTGCAGTAGAGTAGCATTTATTTAAATCCCAAAAACCTGCTAGCGATCTACAAAGGGACAAGCAACGTCAAAATTCAGAAAAAAGTGTCTGAAAATTTTGGGCAAAACTAAAACTTCTGCAATTGGGTACGTTTAGTTGATTCTAAGCCCGTCCATAGCTTGGATAAGAAATTTTCAGAAAAGGCAAAAACCTTGGTATTCAGCCCAAGAGACGGAAGCCCTCTTCTGTTAAATGACCCAGGACGTATGCATCGATGTCAGCCTTTTGCCAATATTGCCACGTTGGCATCGTTTCAAATTGAATTTGCATTTTGATCTCAATTTCCAGAAGCAAACAGGCGAGAGGCCAAAACCAATTGTGCCTGGGTCTGCTCAATCGATTAAAACTAAACAGTCGGGGTGAATTTATTTGCAGAATTAAATTGGGAGAAACACGGAAAAAAAATGGAAATTCTCTTCAGTGGAAACGGCAATTTACCAAAACTTTATCGCTCTGACCATTCTAGCAAAAATCGTTTGGGAAAAATAATATGAACAGAAAAAATTCAAAACATAAAATGGGTGAACATTTTTAAAATGGCAGGGATTCTAGCATCGCATTGCGGGCTGAAAGGAAAGTAAAAACTGCGTCAAAATTAAAAATACCCTGAGCAGGGATCACTGCAATGGATGATAAATGCCACGGAGCTTTTTTCTCGGGTTTAAAATTGATGTTGTCAGAAGGATAAAAATCTCAAATGATGTGTTTGATAATTTTCTTTTGAATTCTGAAAATTTAGCAGTTTTACAAACAATTCGTGGGAATCTCCTATACGAGCGAGTGCACTTAAAAGCTTCAGAATTACTACTAGATTATGCAAATTCTGAGTGGAATGTTAGTAAAGTTGAGAATCTCACTTAATACAAAGTCCCTTAATTTTATCACACTAAAATCCTACGAAAAATCCCCTAAAACCACACTTAGCCACACGGATGACAGAGTATCAAATATTTATGACTCATTTCCAACAGATCCTTAAAAGTTTTACAGTGTGAACTGCCTCTAGAAAGGTAACATTTCATAGTCCTCTAGCCTTGTTTCCATCTGAAAATGCAAAGTGGGTAAAGGCATTATGTACACGTTTCAATGTATTAAAGTGAAATTGCCACCGCTCACGTGGTTGTTTTTAGCGCCAATAAACCGAGAAAATGTTGGCCCCTTAAAAAATATGAAAACTCAGCTGTTGTGGCTGCTGCACAATCTTTCGGGATTCCCCTTAACTCTGAATCATAAACTTAGAGGACTCATAGTGCGCTCGTAAATGCTGCACTGTTTTCATTTGCAGATTTATTCAACACTCCTACATAACTTTTAGAATTTAGAGAAGCTTGGTTATTTGAGCACAGAATGAGAAAGTTTTTTATATTACGGGTATTCATGAAAACGCGTATTGACCTCGTATACGCGTAAACCACGTAAGTTTACGAGCCTCATAAAGGTAAGTCGATTGTCTAAAATATTGAAAAGGTTAATTAGGCAAAAATTTGTTTACAACCAACGGACACTACCATTGTTGTTTCCGAATAAATCTAGCATTAACAAATCATTAAAGGGAAACTGTTCCTACTGTTTTATTTATTTTAATTTCTCACTAACTCTAGGCATTTTGAATTCACTACTTTTTAATATTAGTCAACAACCGAACAGCTGATCGATTTACACTCATATACATACACAATTTAAAAAGTGGTGCGTTCATGAAATGCTGTGCGTAAATATAAGCAAATACGCGATACGTAAACTTATCTCGTTTCATGAATACCCTTATTGTTTTGAATAAAATAAGTTAAACGCTTTAAAGGAAAACATAAACTTTGTTTACTTGAATCGGTGCGGAAACATTAAGGAACCTTGGATTTAATCTACTAAATTGTGGTTTATGAGATAGTCAATGATAATTTGAAACTTGTTTTCATAGGAATTGCTTTTATAAGATGAACTTAAGACAATCGTACACTTATGCATATGAGGGATGAATTTAAAATTGTGTAGCAACATAATATGAGGAACCAGCGAACAAAATGATCTAATTACACTTTTAATCAAAACTTGTTTTTAAATCCGCCTGTTCATGTGATCCCTTAATCTAATTTGGAACTCGTTTTCAATGGAATCCTGAATCCTGAAATTGGTGTTTGAAATCGAGTTAGAACTTCGTAATATCGTTCCATTTCTATGCGTTCAGGTAGATGTGACCCGTTAAATTCAATCAAGTGGCAATGAAAACTTAATAATTGCACTACAGTCACAAGCAGAACGACATGATTTCATTTTATTAATTGAAATATCTTCCATTTTATGAGAGATAGGAGTCTTGATTTAACATATTATCCATTTTATGAGAGATAGGAGTCTTGATTTAACATATTATATTATGTCAAGTACTCGTACAGTCACAAACACTATACAGGGTGTTTTGCTAAGGTCTGAACAGGGGTATGCCAATCGATTCTAAATGGTCTCCTGATCAACGTTTGTTCGGACACCACCCCCCCCCCCCCCCCCCTCCTAAAATCACGATTGAAAATTTGGAGGGGGTCAACCTAGAAAATGCTTCATAAATTATTTCAAAGATATCCTAGAATACTAGTTGATAACGCATAAGAAAGCTGAGCCTTCAAGCTTTCCAACGATACCACGCATGACCCAATCCGTTAACAAACAAGCGGGGGACACCCCGTCAAATTTCGAAAATGGCAATTTCAAAGCTCAAAATTTGACCTTGACCCTTGATTCTGCCGATTTTTTGTATGGGTAGATCGAAACTTTTTTTGAAAAAAAGCTTCCCTGTCACGTAGCCTTTCTCAAGAAAAAAACCGCACTCGAATCCGACGCCGCATTCCGAAGTTATTCGTGTTATAATAATTAATAAAACAGCAACACCCACTATCCGCAATGAAGTCCAATTGGAAAGTGACGCAAATACCACAATCACGCCAACAATGTTACAAAGCTATAAAAATTATTGTAGGTCGAAGTATTTTTTCCGAACAGTTTTTTTAAGTCCAAATAAGGATATGTAACTTGGTCGACTATATCTCTTAAAACTATTTAAATCTAGTAAATCGTGTTATTTTTAAAAATAGTTTCACTCAGTCTATAGTTTCTTAGAGTTTTTCCGGAATTCCATCCATGGTGATATCTTTGCCGACACAAATCTAATTGAAAATGGGCACTTTAGAGTCGAATAACAACTTCCAAAAAAGGAGGAGGTCCTATGTTCGTCTGTATGTATTTTTTTTTAAAATATATTCACCGATATTTTCGCCAATTGTGGACCAATTTAAAATAATCTTTTTTTGTTTGAAAGGCTATACTCTTGAGGTGGTCCCATTCAAATTTGAAGAATATATTCTACCCAAGTGTGGTAAAATAAGGAATGAGTGATTTTTGCCCACTGATTTAATGTCTATTCGCGCATAACTAATAATGAATGCGTCAATCGATTTTGATGACTCTTTTTTTGTTGGATATTCTAATATTCCCGGGGGTGCAATGATACATACATATGTATGTATGAAGATCCTGAGGGGCAAAGGGACGCCACAAAAATGAGGTAAATCGAAATAAAAATGATAAATGTCCTGGGACTCATAAACAAAATGACTATGTGCGCGATTTGAGGGTCATTGATTGTACATTCGGTGCCTGATTGGGAGGATTCAAAATGGCAGACCAAAAAGTTTGACTAAAAAATGTTAAACTAAAAAGAATGAAATAAAAAAACTTTAAAAAAAATAGAACCGACTCCAAAAAATCCCAAGCCCTAACAAGTATAAAATAATTATATTAAAAGTCCTCTGCTACTACTTTCAACATTAAATACCAAGACTTTCCTATAGACTTTTGAAGTCGGTGTGAAAACCTGGCGGATATTAATCCAATACTAAGTACTTACGGCATTTTTTTTGCATTAATTGGATTAATATCCGTCAGGTTTCTATACCGACTTCAAAAATCTAGGAAAGTCTTGGTATTTAATTTTGAAGGTAGTTGCAGATGGCTTTTAATATAATTATTTTATACCTTTTAGGGCTTGGAATTTTGGAATTTTTTGTAGTCGATTCTATTTTTTTTTTTTTTTTTAAATTACCTTTTCAACGGATAACACAATTTAATTTAGTGTAATGAGATCGTGTTTTTCGCCAACAACTTTCTGCTTATTTAAATCTTAACGTTCACATCATTGGGTCCTATCCTCCCCACAAATTTTGAAAGTTGTAAAGAATATGTTATAATGTGAGAAAAAACCTTGAGAGTGTTTACAGCAACAATTTGAAAATAATCACTGGACATATTTATTTGTAATTGTATTACAGTGCGTGCGTACTAACCGTGAAACATATATCTTTTTATGAAAATGTTTCAAATAAACAATGGCAATTTTTAGTAAAAGCAACATTATACTTTCATAATGATTTCTGGTTATTTTCCTATAAATTAAATAACATTTTCACTTTATATAATAAATTGCCGCAGACGTGATGGTGGTGATTGAATACCAAAGATTTTTCGCTACCCATTTCATAGCCGTGATGTGGTTATTAAATTAAATGTAGGTATATTTATGTATAATTATTGTGCAGCCGTGGTGTGGCCACACTATAAAAAAAAATGAATTTGGGTAGTGAAACTATGATATTTTGAAGTTAGGTACTTCTGCATCAACATCCCCTGATTTTCCTGCAATTGTCTGCATTTGCATCGTAATTCCAAAAAATATCTTTTAATAAGATAAGATCAAATTCCAAGTAGTCTCGTACCTAAATGATGATGTTTATCCACTCAGCTCGTAAGCAATCCTAAGAATAACCCCTCCTTCGTCTCATCTGGCAACCAGAAACCTAGAAAACGGGGAGCAGTTCCACTCCGGAGTTTAAGCAGGTGGAAGGTAAATTTAATCGCACGTCACATGAGTTGTGAATCCATAAAACCAATTGTACCCCATGAGTTGGATTAAAATGCCAGGCGTAGGTGAGGTCGTGCGGCGGAGTCACCCAGCCGTGGTCCATGGAAGCTATGGAGCCATTTTACCAAAGGAGAGGGGATGATACCGCCCCCGACGTACCCACCCACCCAAGCTCGGCGGTGACATCACACGTTCCCTTACAAGCGTCGCGTCGTCCTGCAGGAGATTCTCGGAGAGGTCTTTTGAAGTCAATCGGAACATGATTCTTGCTTTCGATTATGGCTAATCGTTCGCGATGATTTGTTTCATTTTTCTTCGTTACACTCGCACGGAATAGATTTTTAGGGTGGGTGTAGTCTTTATATAGTTTTATTTTCCCTACAATATTCAAAGTTTCTGAAACTGACATCGATTGGGGAGGGTTTGTTTTCAAAATTACGAATTCCACTTATTCATTTTTTCGGCTCGATACGCATTCTCAACCTTTTATGCTTTTTCGATTTTGATTATATTCAGAAATTGTCTTCGATTAAAGATAATGACGGTTGAAATAGTGGGATTTTATAGTGAGTTTTGGTTGAATTTACTGAGCTATTCAAATATCTATAAATATAAATATATGTATTTGTTTACAATCCATGATAGTCGACTTTGTACCTGAATTCAAATTTATGAGATTTTGCAATCAGGTACAATAAAATAAACGCTTCATCTGGAAAATGTTAAAAAGCAAAAAGGTCTTTTGACTTGTTCATTTCAACATTATAAAGCGATATTAAAAAGTCGCTAATTAAAACCAATTACTAAACTGCCGTATTTTTTAGTGGTTCGTTTCGTACCTTCATCTGTCTGTCCGTGTATCAATGCCTTTTTTCTCAGAAACGGCTTCAGTTAGCAAGTTGAAATTAACATCGAATATGTCGATATTTTGTAAGTACCTACTGGCTCATAATTTCAATCAATAATCTCAATAATCAAATACAATCCATATATATGTATGTACATACAAATAATTTATTGGCAGATGCAATGTAAAATGACCTTGGAAAACGATATTTATTCAAAAAAGTAACAACAAGAAAAATGTGAGAAATGTGGGAACTCCCGACCGGACAATCTAACTAAAAATAAAATTGAAGAATCGTTTGAACATTACGATCCTCGGGAGTAATTCCTGTCCGAACTCAAGCGTCCTTGTGCTTGTCGTAAAAGAAGTCCAGGTACTTCTTATACTCGACCTGGTTGTGCCACATCGCCGAGGCCTGGACGTTCAGGGGGCTCTCGACGTTCGGCTCGCCCAGCAGCGACTGAATCGAGAGGAGGATCGTCCGGATGTCGTAGAGAGCTGACCATTCTTCCTTCAGGATGTCGAGGCAAATCGACCCCGACAGGTTCACGTTCGGGTGGTAGCACGGCGTTAAAAATTTGACACTTGGCGGTTCATAGGGGTAAGAATTCGGGAATTCCAGCTGCAAACGGTACTTTTGGCCCCCGAAAACGGTATTCTCGGGCCCTGTTATTGTCCCGATCCACTTAAAAATGTTCTCGCCGTCTGGAAACGCGGAGATCCCGTTCTCAGCGGCCATCATTAGGTTCATCAGCTCCTTGTTTAACCTTTTGCTCACGGCGTCCTTGCTTTTTGACGAGTTTGAGGACTGTGGATGATCGGGGTTGATGTTTTGCGCCATTTATTATCTTTTTATATTAATTAATTTATTTTTTTGTTATTTATTATTTACTTATTTATTTTAGTTGTTTTATATTAATGAAATAAATAGGTAAATTCTCTGTTCTACTTTCGCTGGCTGGACAATTTTCTCCTGCACGAACAAGCTTGTTATAAGGTTCTGAGAGATTTGACGGTTAAAAATAATTCCGTATTACCTATTGTTTTGTGTGTACTATGATTTAAGGTGTGGAGTTACTGTTGGTCGCAGCAAGTTAATTTTCAAAGTTTCTTGGTGTGTCAGAGTAAAAACAATCTGGAAACTTCTCCGAGACACGTTTTCGAATATTACCTCCAATTAAATCATGCGCTGCATACCTTCCCGTTTGTTTTAAGACTTCCCGAAATACGTTATGAATTTAACTTTTCATACAATTGATAGTGAACGAAAATCACAAATAGCGCATGCTCATGAAAAATTACTTCCCCAATAGGTTTGTAAGAGCTGTAAAATGTTTGTAATTCATAAACCTTAGGTAAGGAATTATGTTTTCATTTGAGTCATGTTATGAGCACTTTTCAATTTTGTGTTATTTTGTAATTCAGTTTTCGAACATGATCAAAATACGATTTGTTTAGTTTTCGTGCTAGTTTTCTAAAAAATGTGACGTCATGGAAATAAACGAAATTCACATAAAGCCATGTTTACATTTAGATACATGTAATGGAACTTGTATCACGATTTGTACAGAATTAGTATCAAGATTTGTATGAGTACATTTCTACAAATCAACTGACATGTATAAATTTGCAATTTATATTCAGATGCGGTTACATTAGTATAGTATACAAGTACATTTGATTCGTAGATTTGCGTTTCCATGGTAAAGTAAAATGTCTTCAGACGAGGAAGATTATTTATTTCTAAGTTCTTCATTAATTATTTTAGTTATAATTAAAAAAAATAAAAGAAAACGTAGGTGGTGGATGCGTGAATTTTAAAGAAACGCGAAATCCAAGGTGCGTACAATATGTTAGTAAACGAATTGACTTTAGAAGATGGGAGTCATTTTAAAAATTATGTAAGAATGGATCGAAACGAATTTGAACAGCTATTGGAGTTAGTGGGACCAATAATAGTGAAAAGGACACTAAATTAAGGAATAATATCGCCAGCAGCTCAGTTAGCTGTTACATTAAGGTTCCTTGCAAGTGGTGATTCTTTTGCATCTCTAATGTACATATGTATGTACATCGCATTTCTAAAAGTTCAATTTGCAATATAATGCGAAATGTGCTCTTATCATCCTGATTTTTTACTGGCGTTACTTTTAGGTACTTTTTTCCCTGCTAAATTGACTTTTTATATTGTGCCATTTATCCTCAACGTCTTTCTTGGAACACGTTAAAGATGTAGCTATCTCCTCTAGAATATCATTTCTTCTATTTTTATTTCTTATTTTATCTATTAAATTTAATGTTTTTTCCTTGGTCCACATAGACATTTTGGGAAAAAAAATCACTTTATTCGCAACGACACAGATTTTAACTTTCCTTCTTTATTCACTTTCTGATACCGAAGTATCACGACTTGTCAAATCAAGAGCGAAATGCAAATTTACAAAATGTATGATCATTTGTATGAGTATAGTGTCAATATATGTATGAGCATTTGTATGAGCTTGTGTTGCATGATTTGTTTACTTGACTTGTATCCCATACAAATCCTGATACATGTATCTAAGTGTAAACATGGCTTTACCTTTACTGATTATTATCATTAAACAAATCAAAAAAGTTCATCTCGATTACAAGATATATTTAAAAAAAGGTGATTTTTGTAAATCAGTGTAATTAATTCATTAAAAAGTGTTTTAATAAAATACTGTCTTTGCCTTTAAACCTCACCTGGACATTCTCGAGCGCGGTTGATTTTTCTTCAGTTTGAAAGTAAATCCTTCAAGGATCGCGGGAATAATATATATAATCTGCCGATTTCCACAAGCCGAAGTAGTTAAAATCATTAATAAAGAACTATTTATTTCCTACTCCGCGCCTCTCTTTCCTTCTCACTTTTTCTCTATCTCTTACTTTCTCGCACCGTCCCGCCACTACTTTCCGACCAGTCTTTCTGACGCCATGATGCCATGACAACTGATCACGACGACACTTTCTTGTTTGTATGTGTACAACGCTTGGGTTAGTTTATTGTGCTCCAAAAAAACTTTTATGAATTAATCGCAATAAGTTTTAGGTATATGTGCTATAACAATGGATGATAATAGTGCGAAATGTGTATTTTGTGAACAAAAAAAAATTTGAAACAGCTAAAAAATTTACGTCAGAAACAATTAATTTTTTTTCAAATGGACAGATTAAGAAAATGCCTCCACATAATTGTCAGATTATGGGTCAGCATGACAAGGACATCAAGCTGAACCCTCTTGTATGTTAATCTGACGCGCTCGAGTATTTCAATGTCACGATTTTTTTTTTGCATTTTGAAAAATCAGACATGAGGTTTGTCGCGTCCAAATCGTCAGTCTTTTAAATGGGAGCTCCTTTAGGGTCTACTTAACACCCCTTCTGAAAATCTGACGCGCTCGAGTCAATTTTTTTTTTATTTTGTACCACTTCGTACGGCCATCCCCACCTTTCAAACCGGCAGATTAATATTCCTCCGTCATCAGAGACACGTGGGGCATATAAGTACACTATAATATCTGACGCACTCGAGTATTTCCATGTGACTGTTTTTTTTTTAAATTTTTGAAAGCCTGTAGTCCCCCCACCGCTGAAAGTGAAAACATGATATAACATTTTTTTCTTTCTACCATATAATCTTCAAAATCCAATAGGTCCCCACGACGCTGGAGTAAATCCCCATTTAGCATCGTGGGCTCCCCTACTATATTGCCCTTCCAAAAGTTATAAATTTGTACTAATACTGTCTCATAATTTCAATCAATAATCTCAATAATCAAATACAATCCATACATATGTACATACAAATAATTTATAGTAAGGTGACCTTGGAAAACGATATTTATTCAAAAAAGTAACAACAAGAAAGTGATAAATGAGAGAGCTCCCGACCGGAAAATCTAACTAAAAATAAAATTGAAAAATCGTTTGAACATTATGATCCCCGGGAGTAATTCCTGTCCGAACTCAAGCGTCCTTGTGCTTGCCGTAAAAGAAGTCCAGGTACTTCTTATACTCGACCTGGTTGTGCCACATCGCCGAGGCCTGGACGTTCAGGGGGCTCTCGACGTTCGGCTCGCCCAGCAGCGACTGAATCGACAGGAGGATCGTCCGGACGTCGTAGAGTGCTGACCATTTTTCCGTCAGGATGTCGAGGCAAATCGCACCCGACAGGTTCACGTTCGGATGGTAGCACGGCGTTAAAAATTTGACATTTGGCGGTTCATAGGGGTAAGAATTCGGGAATTCCAGCTGCAAACGGTACTTTTGGCCCCCGAAAACGGTATTCTCGGGCCCTGTTATTGTCCCGATCCACTTAAAAATGTTCTCGCCGTCTGGAAACGCGGAGATCCCGTTCTCAGCGGCCATCATTAGGTTCATCAGCTCCTTGTTCAACCTTTTGGTCACGGCGTGATTTTCCTTAAGCGTGGCTGCGTCCTTGCTTTTTGACGAATTTGAGGACTGTGGATGATCGGTGTTGATGTTTTGCGCCATTGGTTAACTTTTTATGTTACTTTATTTTTTTATTACTTTATATTTTTTAGTTTTATTTTTTATTTATTTATTTTATTTTTTTTTTATATTAATGAAATAAATAGGTAAATTCTCTGTTCTACTTTCGCTGGCTGGAAAATTTTCTCCTGCACGAACAAGCTTCTTACAAGGCTTGGAGAGATTTGACGGTAAAAAATAATTTCGTATTTCTATTGTTTTGTGTGTACTATGATTTAAGGTGTGGAGTTACCGTCGGTCGCAGCAAGTTAATTTTCAAAGTTTCTTGGTGTGTCAGAGTAAAAACAATCTGGAAACTTCTCCGAGACACGTTTTCGAATATTACCTCCAATTAAATCATGCGCTGCATACCTTCCCGTTTGTTTTAAGACTTCCCGAAACGAAATACGTTATGAATTTAACTTTTCATACAATTGATAGTGAACGAAAATCACAAATAGCGCATGCTCATGAAAAATTACTTCCCCAATAGGTTTGTAAGAGCTGTAAAATGTTTGTAATTCATAAACCTTAGGTAAGGATTTATGTTTTCATTTGAGTCATGTTATGAGCACTTTTCAATTTTGTGTTATTAAACGGTTTTATTTAGCTCACCCCGTTTGTTTTATTCTTGGGTCAAATTTAGTAATTCAAATTTCACCCTCTTCCTGTCGACCGATTAATCTGAAATTTTGTATACACTTTGGATTTTGGTGACAATACAATTATGTTTATTCATTATTTTATTAATCCCATCAATATGGGTATCAAATGAAAGTGCTCAAGTGCTCAACCAGTAGAATACAATGTACTATATAAATAAAATTAAAATCCAAGATGGCGGCCTCTACAAAATGGCGGATAACTTAGGTTTTATACAAGTAGAATACAATTTACTATGCAAAATTGAAATCTAAGATGGCCGCCGCTACCGTTTAAATATATAATTTTTAGACAGTCTATACATTAAAACTGAAATCTAGGTATCTAATTATTTTTTAGTCTTTGGAAGGATTAGGTATGTATTGAGGAGTTAGACTCCAACAAATTGACAGGAAAGAAAACTAGTAAAAATGAGGCACTAAATAGAATGAAAAATATTAGATGAAATAAAAACTCCAACAAATTGACAGGAAAGAAAACTAGTAAAAATGAGGCACTAAATAGAATGAAAAATATTAGATGAAATAAAAACTAAAAACTAGAAAATAAAAAAATAGGTAAAAGAACTTTTTAAGTTAAACGGTTTTATGTTAAACATACATTGCAATGTTTAAGAAAAATGTACTAAAAACCAAAAAATAAAATAGATACAGTCGTGGGAATTATAAACATATGCATAGACTAGACTAAAATATAAAACCGTGGGGCACGTCAATTGTCTACAAATTCCTCACCGTCTGCGGGCCAACTGCCTAACGACGAATTAAACGATTCTTCTATCGCACATTAAGTCGATAATTTGTAGACAATTGACGTGCCCCACGGTTTTATATTTTAGTCTAGTCTATGCATATGTTTATAATTCCCACGACTGTATCTATTTTATTTTTTGGTTTTTAGTACATTTTTCTTAAACATTGCAATGTATGTTTAACATAAAACCGTTTAACTTAAAAAGTTTTTTTACCTATTTTTTTTTTTTTAATTCAGTTTTCGAATATGATCAAAATACGATTTGTTTAATTTTCGTGCTAATTTTCTAATAAATGTGACGTCATGGAAATAAACGAAATTCACATTACTGATTAGTGATTATTATCATTAAACAAATCGAAAAATTCATCTCATTCAAGATATTAAAAAAAAGGTGATTTTTGTAAATCAGTGTAATTAATTCATTAAAAAGTGATTTAATAAAATACTGTCTTTGCCTTTAAAATCAATTTTTATTTAAGTCAATAAAAGGAAATTGTATTAAAAACTATTGCCCGTCCAAAAGTTATAAATTTGCAATAATACTAATCGTTTGAACATTATGATCCCCGGGAGTAATTCCTGTCCGAACTCAAGCGTCCTTGTACTTGTCGTAAAAGAAGTCCAGGTAGTTTTTATACTGGACCTGTTTGTGCCACAACAACGCGGCCGGGATGTTCATGGGGCTCTCGACGTTCGGCTCGCCCAGCAGCACCTGAATCGAGAGGAGGATCGTCCGGACGTCGTAGATAGCTGACCATCTTTCCGTCAGGATGTCGAGGCAAACCCAACCCAACCGGTGCACGTTCGGGTGGTAGCACGGCGTTAAAAATTTGACAATTGGCGGTTCATAAGGGTAAGAATTCGGGAATTCCAGCTGTAAGCGGTACTTTTGTCCCCCGTAAACGGTATCTTCGGGCCCTGTTATAGTAGCGAACCATTTAAAGATGTTCTCGCCGTCTGGAAACGCGGAGATCCCGTTCTCAGCGGCCATCATTACGTTGATCAGCTCCTTGTTCAACCTTTTGCTCAAGGCGTGATTTTCCTTAAGCGTGTCTGCGTCGTTGCTTTTTGACGAATTTGAGGACTGTGGATGATCGGGGTTGATGTTTTGCGCCATTTATTATCTTTTTATATTACTTTATGTTTTTATTACTATATTTTATATTTTTTAGTTTTATTTTTTAGTTATTTTTTTATTTTTTTTATATTAATGAAATAAATTGGTAAATTCTCTGTTCTACTTTCGCTGGCTGGAAAATTTTCTCCTGCACGAACAAGCTTCTTACAATGCTCTGAGAGATTTGACAGTAAAAAACAATTCCGTATTTCTATTGTTTTGTGTGTACTATGATTTAAGGTGTGGAGTTACCGTCGGTCGCAGCAAGTTAATTTTCAAAGTTTCTTGGTGTGTCAGAGTAAAAACAATCTGGAAACTTCTCCGAGACACGTTTTCGAATATTACCTCCAATTAAATCATGCGCTGCATACCTTCCCGTTTGTTTTGACTTCTCGAAATACGTTATGAATTTAACTTTTCATACAATTGATAGTGAACGAAAATCACAAATAGCGCATGCTCATGAAAAATTACTTCCCCAATAGGTTTGTAAGAGCTATAAAATTTTTGTAATTCATAAACCTGGGTAAGGATTTATGTTTTCATTTGAGTCATGTTATGAGCATTTTTCAATTTTGTGTTATTTTTGAATTCAGTTTTCAAATATACTCAAAATGCGATTTGTTTAGTTTTCGTGCTATTTTGCTCAAAAATGTGACGTCATGGAAACAGACGTATTTCACATTAGTGATTAGTTACCATTAAACAAATCAAAAAAGTTCATCTCGATTACAAGATATATTTAAAAAATGATGATTTTTGTAAAATCAGTGGAATTAATTCATTAAAAAGTGATTTAATAAAACAATGTCTTTGTCTTTAATATCAATTTAATTTAAGTCGATAAAAGGAAATTGTATCAAAAACTATTGTCCGTCCAAAAGTTATAAATTTGTCCTAATATACTTAAAGTTTCACTCACTGACTGATTATTAAAATCCATAGCTCTTCCCGATGACCTACAGTCTTGAAATTTGACACTCGGAAATACTTTTGGGTACCCACATATAGTATTAGTGATAATACAAAATGCATTTAAGTAAGCAGGACCTCCGAACTAAAGGCGCCTTTTTAAGTTTAAAAATGAAATTTTAAATAGGAATGTGTCCTGATATGACAAAGACATAATTGATAATGTAAGTTTTTTTTTTATTTACTTTCATGTTTTTTATACTATCATACTTTTTCAATTGATAAATAGTACCGACATACTAGGGATCATATAGTAGGGTTTATAAAATAATTTATTAACACTTAGTTTTGAAATCAAAATTTTATTTTCTTAGCTTATGTAATATGAAAGATCATAAAACTATGTGTTATTTATTAGACATTTGAGGATATTCTATAAGGGTATAAGTATTCTTATTTGGAATTTTCAAAACAGATTTCTTTTTTTTCACTTTATGTTTTACGAAGCTTTCTGAGAAATTTCTCGAAAAAAATTTTTAAAAATCTTGAAAATTGGAAGTTACGTGGGTTTTTAAACAAGCTTTCGATGGCATTCATATACCTAAATGAACCTATAAACGCGATTTTCTCGAAACCACATTTTAAGAATTTGTGTAAGCTTATAACTTTTGAACGAAATACGGTATCGATTCAGTTTTAATTATATTTTAAAATAGACATAATAGCTTTGTTTTTTCACATTTGTTCCGATACAGGTTTAACAGGAAATTTTGCATTGAATTGAAACTTTAAAGACTGTCACGTATATAAAGATTTTAAAATTTGCGAAAGCGCATCAAATTAGCCATGATATTTACGCATACAACCTTCAAACCCTTACCAGATAAATTTTTGGGTTGCTATTTGACGTGAAATGGGTATAAAATCCAGGCAACTTGATTTTACTTTTGCCAAGTCAGAATTTTTTGATATGTATAACTACTCATAAGTTTCAATTCAGAGCAAAATTTCCTGTTATTAAACCTAGAACCGGGACAAATCTGAAAAAAAACACAGCTAAAATATTAGAGTTTATACCTAAAATGAGAAGCATACTCGTATATATTTTTTTTCATTTTAAATATTTCTTATTGCTATTCTAAAAGGTAATGGTATGTATAAGATCGCATATACAGGGAAACGATTATTGACGTCTCCCTGGCGACAGAAAACCTGGCTGCACGAGTGCAGGACTGGCGGGTGATCGAGGACTACACAGCCAGCGATCACCAATATATCACGTTCCGCGTGCGGGATATAGCGCCAGTGCGGGCCCGGCGCGTGCAGGGCCCGCCCAGATGGGATGTCTCCAGGATGGACGTTGAAAGGCTGTCCCTAGCCATCACACGCGGCCAGCGAACCATTGCCGGCATCCCAGAGGACTTGCCACCTCTCGAGCAGGCTGCTCAGGTGGTGGACTCCACAATGAGTCTAATCCACCGGGCCTGCCGAGAGGCCGTGCCGAGGAAGAAAGGAGGCAGGGAGGGGCGCCGTCCTGCGTATTGGTGGACAGACGAAATCGCGGACCTGAGGCGGACATGTCTCCGTCTCAGGCGGTTGGCTCAACGAGCTGACCGGCGTGATCCCGTAGATTCGCCGAACACAAGGCGGCGAAGAAGAACCTTCGTAGGGCCATCCAGAAGAGTAAGCGCCGATGCTGGCAGCGGCTGGGAGAGGACCTCAACGAGGACCCTTGGGGACTAGGGTATAAGATCGTCCTCCGCAAGTTGGGGGTCTTCAAACCGAATGCTCCCCTCGACGCGGGGACGGACCGATCCATAGTGGATGCTCTTTTCCCCACCCACCCGCTGGAGCCTCATTACGCGGCCCGCGAGGCACTCGATCCTCCTCCATTCACGATGGAGGAGCTCACGAGGGCCTCGCAAAGCCTTCAAAACAAGAAGGCGCCAGGGCCCGACGGACTCCCAGCAGAGGTACTGAAGGCGTTGACGTCGAGCCATCCAGAGCTCTTGCTCGAGATGTACAATGCCTGCCTGAAGGCGGGAGTTTTCCC
This sequence comes from Machimus atricapillus, assembly GCA_933228815.1. Taxonomy (NCBI): domain Eukaryota; kingdom Metazoa; phylum Arthropoda; class Insecta; order Diptera; family Asilidae; genus Machimus; species Machimus atricapillus. The sequence continues at coordinate 16,409,637 of OW121785.1, forward strand.
CTCCCGCTGGAAGGTAGCTAGGCTTGTGCTGATCAGCAAGGGCAAGGGGCCAGTGGGGTCCCCTGGGTCGTACAGACCGCTGTGTATGCTCGACACGGCCGGCAAGCTCCTGGAGAAGCTCCTGAAGCCTCGCCTCCAAGCAGCCGTCGAGGCTGCTGGAGACCTTTCCGAGAGGCAATATGGCTTTCGGAAGGGGAGGTCGACGGTTTACGCTATCCAGGAGGTAGTCGACGCGGCCCGGGCCACCGAATGCGGGAATCATTATTCTCGCCCGGTGTGCCTGCTGGTCACCCTGGATGTGCGCAACGCCTTCAACTCGGTGAGGTGGGGGGACGCGCTCAATGCGCTCGAGCGGGACTTTAGGGTCCCTCAGTATCTGTTGCAGATGATGAGGGATTACCTGAACGATCGCACCCTCACCTTCGAGACGGAGGATGGCCCGGAGACGAGGGTTCTTTCGGCGGGGGCGGCCCAAGGCTCCATACTGGGTCCCGACATATGGAATAACACATATGACGGGATCCTTCGTATGGAGATGCCAGAAGGGTCTTTCCTGGTTGGGTACGCCGACGACATCGCAGCGGTTATTACCGCCAGAGATGTCGACAAGGCTCAGATGAGGCTCAACCAGGTTATGCGTCGGGTGACTTCCTGGCTGAGCGACCACGGGCTGGAGTTGGCACTCGCCAAGACCGAGATCGTCCTTCTTACTAAGAAGCGCATCGATCTGTTGAGGGAGATGCGGGTAGGAGACATGACGGTCCGGACCCGGCACGTGGTTAAGTACCTGGGGGTAAGCCTCGATTGCAGGCTTGCCTTCTGGGACGAAATCAGGGGCCGGGCCGACAAGGCGGCTGCGGTAACGGCGGCGCTGAGTAGGGTCATGGCCAACATTGGTGGTGCCAGACCCTGCAAAAGGCGTCTGTTGCTCCGCACCGCCGAGGCTATAATGCTCTACGGAGCAGAAGTCTGGGCCGACGTGATGCGATGGGAAAAGTACCGCAAGCGCATGCTTGCGGTGCAACGCCACGCGGCGCTCCGCATCGCGTGCTCCTACCGCACGGTCTCGGAGCCGGCGGTGCTGGTGGTCGCGGGGGTCATCCCAATTGACCTCCTAGTCAGGGAGCGGCAGTCCGTCCACCGGGAGAAGTCTGCCCTGGGGAGGAAGGAGGCCGCGAGGGTGGCCCGTGCCAGGACCATGGCGTCCTGGCAGGATAGGTGGGATGGGGAGTCGCGGGGCCGGTGGACAGCTCGGTTGATCCCCCAGCTGGACACCTGGCTGAACCGTCAGCATGGTGAGGTGGATTACTACCTCACCCAAATGCTGACGGGGCACGGGCATTTCCGGGCTTTTCTACACCGTTTGGGAAAGGTGCCGAGCCCGGACTGCTCGTACTGCGATTCCTCATCGGACTCCGCTCTCCACACATTCTTTGAATGTGCCCGTTGGGGAGCGGAGAGGGCCGAGTTGGGGCGGCGACGGGCAGCGTGACCCCGGACAATATAGTCGGGGTCATGCTGCAGAGTGACGATTTCTGGCGGAGGGTTGCCTCCTTCGTGAGAGGGATGCTTCGCCAGAAGGAACACGACAACAACAGGGGCTCGTAAGGAGCCTCTGTTGGCTTATGAGTGTTATTTATTATGGCGTGGAAATATTTATTATTTATTATGGGGAAAGCTGACAAAAGCGGGTGCCCGGCACCGGAGCGCCGGCTGGCTAGGGACGGGGTGCACTGACAAAAACATGGCTCCCGTGAGGAGTCCGTGTTGGCTGCGTGTGTGAGGACGGACGGATGTGTCTGAGTGTGTGGTGTGCGCCCGTTGTGGGCGGATGTATAGGACTCCACCCTGAAGTAATGTCTACTAGACGGTTCCGGGGTGGAGTTCCTGGAGGTGGGGAGTGGGGTTTTAGCCGGTAGGCCTGGCATTGTGGCCAGGGAGTCCGGCACACGGGTGGCTTCGGTCACCTAGGTGCGTAACGGCATTTCCCCACTCCCATAAAAAAAATAAATAAAAAATAAGATCGCATATATTTAATAAAAATTTTTGAAAATTTGATGTAGGATAATTTTGACGAGTGCTCCACACACTCGTGGTACCGGGAACGGTATACACACACTCGTGGTACCGGGAACGTGCTCCATGTACCATGTTCAATGATTTAAAATGTCACCGTACCTGGAACGTCATCCACACTACACGATGTTTACACTACTAAACTTCATTTGTGTGGATGCGTTTATCGGCTGCTGAATTTGGCGAGTCGAGATTGAAATCAAAAGTTCCTGCATATTGGCACATTCAGTTTTTTATTAAAGTTATTCTAAATAGGAACTCACTGTTGCCCACAAAACCCACAAAACCGTACGTAAATGTAGGAGCTCGTACTGTCTGACGACTGACAATCGAATCCACACAAACGAAGTTAGCGGTGAGCTCACAAGGAACGAGGAAAAATCAAACTGATGTTGATTTCGCACACGAGGTTATTCCCCGCCCGGTTTGTCGTACGCACTGTCAATGTTCGTGGTACGACCAACATTGTACATCGTACATGGTGACGAAACACGAGCGTGTGTACCAGCCTTTACACAAAAACGATTTTATTTTTTTTATGCTTACGTTTCAGCATGCCTAAAAGGCTCTGAAGATATTATTTTTGAAATCATAATAAATATGATGTAGGTAAGAAAATACCCGAGTGTCATAATTATTTCCTACCATTGAAACAAAATACAGAAAAACACTTCATGTTTTGGGGTACTATATGTAGATGAGAGAGAATACCGCCTTAAGAAAATCGTTTTATCGAGTTGATTTTCGGTGTTATTATGTTATAAAGGTTCGATTATATTTTACCAATATACTCGTAGGTCCCACGACGATCCTAAAACGGCCCTGCATTCACGCGATTGAAGGTTTGATGTAGCAAATTTTTAGTTTAAAAATATTTGGCTTCTTGAATTTCTTATAGGGTGTGATTGCACCCAATAGCATCGTTCTGTCTCCGTTTCTTCCGTGCTGCCAAAGGAAGGGTTAAGCACACAAAGCGCATCACTCGTTTCGTCACATTTACAAGGGCGTAACATGGGATTTTAGCAAGCAATATCTCATCACTTTAAGACACTGTTTGCTGTAGCTAAGCAATTGAGGCGGATCTCTCAAAATAACAACGAAATCGAGTGAGGGTGAGGTTGGGGGTGGGGGTGCATAGAATAACTCAATTTGGCCCTAATCACTCGATCTGCTCCGCCGGCGGACGTATGAACAGAGTCTGAGTGCTGTTCGGCTCGTCGCTCGTCCGTGTGAGTCCGGAATATCTGATGAGGAAGTATCTGAGTATCTGTGCTCCTCCTAGCCTAACTCCGTAACCCTTTCAGTTGGAGGGCATCCCTCGCCCTTCTAATATTTACTTAGCCCGACTAAAGGCAATACCCTCGCCTCGCGCCGGCAAAGTTCAGAGCTTAAGCCCCGAATACGAAGAACTACTTTATAGGGGCTGGTCCGGGAGGTGGTATAGGATGGGAATTGAGATGATATAGAATTGGATGAAGATGGTGAGGTTTTTGGCAGCTACCCCAAAAGTTTTATTACCACCCCTGGACTCCAGTTCGACCTCGTCTTAAGCATAAAACTTTTTGGTTGCTATATTCCTCGGATTGGCATCAAATAGAAGGTCTCAGTTTTTGGTTCACTTGTAAAATCCCTGCGGACTCGGTTCCAACGATGTCACTTCTGAGCAATCTTAAGTGGATTAATTACTTTGCTGCGTAACTGCGCACGGCCTTTGTTCGTTTTAATTAGTTTTCCGAAATTTTCGCTTAATTTCGTGGGAATCAAAACCCCATACCCATCCACAGATTGGGAGCAATCCCATTAAAGAGGTTTCTTCGAACGTTGAGATAAGATTAATCTCATGTGAACAGGAGCGCCCCTTCCCCACCTCCTGACCCCTTAATATGACGCTCCACACCCATTCCCTACCCCCGTCCCGGGAATGATTTTATTTCCCTGCCGGCGCGGCGATTGTTCCACGGGGTACACGAAACAAACGAAAACAAATCCCTCCCGGGAGCCATACGAATGGATTGAAATTTCGCCAAACAAAGTTATGTGCGATGGCATCGTGGCGCCACATAAAATCCCTGGCACAGGGCGGAGTCCCCATGATCCAGGGATGGGGGTCCAGGCTAGGGTTGCCACTCTCTAACTCAGAAGGGTAAAAGCTGGGCTCAACTGCTGACGTGTGATCTGATCTCAAGATTCGATTGCGGCTTTTGTTGCGGATTATAATTGAGTGGAAAGCCGCACATGAGCCAACATTCCTGTCCTGATTTCTTCCTGCAAAATTTTCTGATCGGGTGGAAACGATGGGGCTGGATTTCTAAAGATAATGGCAAGATATTATGGGGCTCACTCAAGAACTTTTCGTCCTCCAAAACAATGCTGTTTGGCGGGTAAGACGTTTTCAATTTTTGAGAAAAACAACATGATATTGATGGGGTAAAGTTTTGAATAGGGGATGATCTCTAATCTTTTTGAAATCTCTCCTTCTGGATACTTTTTGATATACCAAATTTGAAATTTGAAACTGTTGCTTGGTTATACATATATGTATTGCACTACACTCTGATAATAACCTGCAAAAGTTGGCTGTTCAAAACATTCTTAATTTCTCATTTTTTTCATTTTTCTTGAACTCTTCAAAAAATTTCAAAACGTAATAGGAGCTTTTTAAGTTGCTAAATAATTAATGGCATTATTTTTTTCTTAAACGAATTTCGTTCATACAAAAAATATTGAGTCAATATCAGTGTAGGAGCAGTTTCTTCAAATACGTGCTCTCCATAAAACTAAAAGTAACCGTTGTAGTATACATTATTCATATTTCATAACTATAGCTGAACTTATAAACTTTCATTTGAATTTTGTTTTGAGTTTTAAATTTTCAAAATTGTTCAAAATAAGGAGTTTTACACTTCTTGATCCTATTTTTCTCGAAATCGTTGTGTAGTGGAATATGTATTTTCCATTTAAGATTCCCAATCTACAAAAAATATCTAAACCTTTCAAGTAAATATCTTTTCCAAAGGAAACTGTCGTTGGAATGTATAATTGAAAAAGAAGAATTTTGACTATTTGATCGATTATTTTTAAAAGAAGCAATAAACCTCCAAAGACCGCAAGTCCATTTCGAAATTTCAACAATTTGATATGATAGTAGCAAGTGATAAATTTCGAATTATGTTTTCTAACAACAATACTTAGTCAAAATATGAACTTAGTTAATTATACTTAAGAGTGTAGAATTGAAATTCATCACTCAAGCATATAGTTAGCAAAAATTTTATAACTTAATCCATTCGTCTATAATAATATGAATTTTAACAACATTGCATCTAATAGATTTATCACTTTCATAATCGTTCCTACTCTATTGCAATTAACGCTTTTATCTTAGAACAAAAATTACAGGCCTTGCGCATATCGCATTTGTTATTAAATAATATCGGTAATATATAATTTTTAGAAGACTGACTTAAGGTAAGTTGATGGACATAATAAGTATTAGGACATATAAGTCATCAGTTGGATCGTAAATTAATTTATTTATCATGATATCACCTATCTCCTTATAAAGATGCTTCTCTTAGGCTTCTGGAGTGCTTTAGAGAACTATTCCTGGTCTAAAATCCTCTTAGAGGGTTCAGGGAGGTCCGCACACAAAAAGGATTAAAGATCTGGCAAACACGTGTCAGGTTGATGAAGGTCGGTTTGCTTACCAAGAACGGTACCAACGTAGTCTGATTCTCGGGGGCATGTAGACTCCAATTCATGTCTCTTTTGAGTGCCCTGCTCTGTACATTACCAAGAATAACTCAGCCTTTAGTATGAGCGTCCCGAAGGATTGGGCCAACTACATGACGCTACATGGATGCTACACGAAGGGCGTACTGAACCAAAAATATCTGTTTCTATTCTGCATGCTATATGTAACTCCATCCCTGTAAAAAGTATTTAGAAAATAACGTGGCGAAAAATAAATCTCAAAGTTTTGCATGATTACCATGAGGCCCCAAAAACCCTTGTAAGGGAAAACCCTTGTAAAAGGAAAACCCTTTAATATATAATCTGCCAAAAGTCCCCACAAAGGTATTTTTGATCTTAAAAATGTCTTGGAATTATTCACCATCTGGTGAAGTATGCAAGAATTCTTTGCAAGTTTGTTTCAACCCTACATGTTTTGTTTATATTTTATATTTTTATTTTAAGATTCTTGGCCCGACCCCCACAGCGCATAAAACTCATAACTTCAATATTTTGTGAGGAAAATTGGCTGTGTGCCCACCCGCGGCTATACAAAATAATAAAAAGTAATTCTATACATGAAAATGTAAAAGGGGAAATTGTTCAATGGATATGTACCTACATAATATTTTTTTAACTCAAAGGCAAAATAATTTCCATTTTTCGAACATGTGCATGCGAAATTCAAATGGATTACTAAAAAAAATGTATTGAATAATGGAGGAAAATTGGAAAATGCAATCATTGCTTTGCTCTTAGACTATAACCAATTTATCAAAACCATACATTCAGTTTGTCTAATCAATTTTTATCTTTAACTATAAATTTGTTATCTGCTTGTTATTTTATTTTCGGAAATTTCATCTTTTGTATACAATTATGTATGTACATTATAAAGATATGGATAAATAAAACTTTAGTTGGTGTAGACTAGGTATATAGAGTTATGTATATGGGAAAAAAAAATATGGTTGGTAAAATTGAGAGAAATAGCTTAAAATGGAAAAAACTGCTTGAGCAATTCGTTAATTAAGTTTCATGGTGAGTGCAATTCCAGTTAAAATATTTTAATGAAAAGGAATTACTGCGACAAAATCCTTGAAAAAGTATCCATTGTTTCACCAAATTGAGAACGCTATTAACTCATAAAAGATTTCCTCTTAAAAGGGTTTCCCTGGCGGTGTGCCGGCATCAAAGGAAATTTCCCGTCTGGTGGTGGCACAATTGAAAATTCAGAACAGAAGTGGCCCTCATTTCTACTGGACCAATATAAAATAAGTTATGAAAGGCATTAACGATGCCATTCGCGGCCATCCGTACACCAGCCAACTTTTTCGCCACAGTCCCTGCAATTTTTCCGACTGTCTGTTGGGCAGCCTTGACAAGAAATTAATTGTGAGCACTTTCCACTTTTCACTGTGGCTACTTTTCTGACTTGCACTTCAGCTGAAAGTTCATAATACAAATTGATGCTGCTCCTTCGGGAGAGTTGACTACAAGAAATGGAGGCGTCCTGGTAATCCCTTCTTTCGCCCAGACCCTACTTACAGCTGAATTGATGTGTTGTAAGGAAGAAAGGATCCCGTCTCCACTTCCACATTGCTCCTGGGAGAAAGTAAAACAACTATCGTTTTTTTTTTCTTCGTCAATTTTAAAGCTGGCCCTTTGCTGCTCGTTTGGTATTATGTCGGTTAGAAGATACAAAACTTTGTTTTATAAATCCAATTTGTAAAGACAGACAGAACTTCTTTATTTTACTAGCAGAAAAACTGAAAGATCTTTTCTACTCGTATTCTGCAGACTTTAGAAATTATGGACGTTGAAAGGAACGATAGACTTTAAAAATTTAATGAATGGGATGGGATTCAATTTTAGAGCTCCTATTTTTTATAAATTCTTAATTTGATCTTTATATTCGATCATCGAATATGTAGAGCAAAGCGAATAAATTTACCAAAAAAACCTTTCTGAATTTGAACCAAATGAAGAGGAACAAGAAAAAGAGAATTTTTTATTAGATTCCACTTCCTGGAAAACAGCAAAAATCTTAAAATATGTTTTTTTTTAAAAGTTTTTTAGAAACGTAATTAATTTCCCTAAAATAAAATACCTATCTATTTATAGAGGATTTCCCATGAAATGTTTTGTTGAACTTAGCTATCCTTTCATAACCTTTACAAAACATTTTGTCTAAGAAGGACTCGTTCTAAGAAAAATTTAGTTGAAGTTTGAAATTAAAATAAACGAAACAATTTAAGAAAGGAATTTTAAATATGTATGCCGATAATGTAATATTTATTTCCAAACTTCTATTTGTTTAGATTCTTATTGATTTAAATTAAAGTAGTATTTTTAAAAAAAGTGGGCCCACATTTTCTTAATTTTAAACTTAGGTAGGTATCTCAATAAAAGTAGCTTGCCATTCTATATAATTTAGTAGTATGTAGTATAATTCCCAGTTTTTAAATTGCAAACATTAATATTTTGTTGTGTATTGCTCTATGTAGAATTCTTAAAATGAAATTGTAAAAAAAAAACATTTCTTATACAGTAGAAGTTCTTTCTTACGTATTCTATAGTTGTCTAAAAAGGAATTTGTAAGCATGCCTGAATGTCGAAAAACATTTTCAACTTCAGCATCCCATAACTTACAGCTTTCTACAAGCATACAGCAGAATTTTATGGAAGACGAAGTGAAATTGCCTGTTAATTAAAACTCTGAGACGCCCCTGTAGAAAGGATACTTCTGAAAGGCACTCCATGAATTTCATTTAAATTCCACCCCCCCATGTCCATCAGAATGATGGGCTGTGCGAGAACATTACAAGCCCTACATTTTGCAGTGTCTCATTACAAGAAATAAATGCACTTGTTATGCAGAGCAAGTTCGTACTATCTAGCCGGAAAAATGAGGTTGAACCAAATCAAATGAAATCATGCCACCCCCGACCTCACGAAAAAGAAATACGAGCTAAGCTTCCTCCCCCTCTACAAGTAAAAAGAAAAAAAAAATTCATATATAAATTTCGGAGCAAACGTGATCTCCATAAACTTATGCTGGCTTATGTCAGGATTTAGGGGATTTGGAAACTCTAGCGGCTGTGCCAGTCGGAGATGAAGATGCGTGTCCTTTTTTTTGGCAATTTATATCTAACTCAGGTGGAACCTCATGGGACGTTTGACTGAGAAATCTGAACTTTTTTTCCATTTGATTTCACCAATTTATTGCGATTGTGGCTCTTCGCCCATAAGGCGCGTAATACAGACCTTTGAATAGGTGGTTCTCCATTTTGAGTGCCAAAAATATATACAAAAATTGGTAAAAAGCTCATCACACAAATATTTATTGTACCGAGATTCACTGCATAACTTATTTGACCTGGTCTATCATTTTGTGGTTACATACCTTAAATGTATACATCATTTTACTATTATGACTAGTAATTCGAAATCTTTTGCAATAGCAAAATTGTATTCAATTTAAATATGAGCAAACCACCATAATTTTCGATTATAAATATTATAAAATTAGTGTTTATATTAGAACTTAGGGCCTGTCCGAATCCAAATCTATGTCTTCGTCTTCGTCTCGTTATAACAGTTCTCATTCCGTCTCACAAAGTCAACCCAAGCCTTGACTCGCTCATCAAGCTAAAGCAATCTAAACTGCTATACTACGTAGCTAAACTCACATCATAGACATGAATTTGAATAGAGCTGAGCTCGGTTTGTCGTCATGAACTGTTATAACGAGACGAAGACGAGGACATAGACTTGGATTCGGACAGGTATACATATTTGGTATTAATTTTAACTTGATACCTTAAGCCGTTTTTGAGAAAAAGATGGACAACAAAGACATCCTATTAGGTATACATATTTGAATGTAAAGAGTGGCGTATTTCAGTATGATTTTATTTGTATTGAATTGATCAAATATACTTGTATTTAATGGTGATAAAAAAGACAAGAAGAAAATGTTCACATTAGCGACAATTTGATTTATGAAAAAATTGCCCATTGTCCTTTTGCAAGAATTAATTTAGCAAAAATCTCAATTCAAAACAACACCGCACGGTAAAGCCGCTTCAAGCTCTAGATAACTCTAGATAAAGTAGCAATGTAATTTTCTTTTTCGATGGAAACGTCTTCCCAGAAAAGAAAATAAATAAAATTCCTTAAATCTCCCGTAGCAGCAATCTCAGCGAAGGGAGTGAGGTATTTAGCTTCTATTCTCAGGCTCAATTTTTCATGTCAAAAGCCACAAAAGGACTAATAGCCTTGGGAGGAATTTTCTTCGTTTTTATCTGGGAGAACAAAAGAGGTACGAAAAGGAACTTCCTCATCTTACAGCCCTGACATGGTGTACGGCACGCGAATTGTATAAAAGGCATCGCCACCCGATGGAGCATAAAAAATAGGCGCAATCAGAAGGGAATCCCCGCGGCTGACAGTGAGTAATTCAAGACCATCACCGGAAACGTGATTAGTCAGCCTATTCGGGATTTATCTCGGCACCAAGCTAATAAATTCTTATTCCCTGGCATCCAGATAATAATTGTGCGCGAAACGAAGTCGTGGTCACAGACCAACCGCAAAATCTTCATTAGACCTTATCATTTTCGGCAACAGGTGAAGGTGGATGTGGACCTTCGCGGAAAAATGATCAGGTGATTTACATAGCCCCCATATTATGTTTCCAGTCGAGCTTTTTTTTTTTTACTGACTAATAATGTTGCTGAATAATCGGAAGCAACAGCTCCACCCGCGGGTTTGTTTGTTTCTACCCGAGCTAATTGGGTTCGAACTCGCTGAGGCGTAAAAGAAGCGAAAACAAAAATAATCTACCTTTTGAAGGCTGAACTTTTGGAGGGATATTGATTGACTTACAATAGCTGCGTTATTTTAATATTAAGCGCCTTGACGACAAAGAAAAAAGGAAAAATATGTGTACATAAGTATATAAAAAAAGATGGAAATATAATAGTATAATTAATTAGACAATCTTATTTTGACACACATCATTTCACAAAACCAATTGGTTAGTTTTAGATTATAAAGTGCTTAATAATAATTCTCCTATGTCTTCTCATTTTCTTCTACAATATTTTTGTAAGTATATTTTAAACGAAATTATTCGTCTTTTAGATGCTTATTATTTTATAATTATATTGTTAGAAGAATGCAAGACATCAACTATACCAATAAAAAATAAAAATTTTCTATACGTTTTTTTAATGTTGTTTTTAACACGCTTTTATTAGCTTCACCTGTAACTATGTAATGGAATCTTTGAACGTGATTTTCACCCACTTCAAAACGTCAGATTGAATTGAAACTTTGCACACTTATCCAGGACTGATGACAATACAATAATTTAATAAATTTGTTCCATTATCCTGAACAGGATCGCCAGGATCAACACTTCGCTTGTATCAGCAAGCGTGTTTTTTAGTTTTTTAAACTACCTATTTGGTATTATTTTAAAATAATTTAATTTATAAATGTAAATAAAGATTGTAACATTACACACCTACAAATACCTAAAAAATGTATCTAATAGCCACTCTCAAAATTCTGAGTTTATGATTTTTGGCTCTTTTTCCATCCTAAGAAAAGGTCGATAATTGTTAGAAAGAAAGTTATGCTTATAATGGACTTTTAAGAAAACATTTTTTAAGGATGCTTAGTAGATAGGTACTATATTGAATCAAAATATTCGCGAAACATCAAATTTTCTAACAATTCTAAGAGGATAATTCCCTTATTGAAATTCTTTTACTTTGGTAGACCCCAACAGGCACTTATCCCATTTCGTATATTCCATGTAAAAGAAATAAATTTTCGTGTTAAATTTATTGTCCTCTTTTACCACTAAAGACATGTGAAAAGTATCACGCCCGACTTAAAAATTCCAAGATATTTACCAAGAAAACCGAAAATCTTTCAAAATTTATGGGACAAGATAGATGGGCCGAATGTCCTTGAAAAAAAAAAATATTGTATGTATATATATTTTAGGTGCACGGACTCGCCACCTGTGCTATAACTAAAAATCTCCCAGGCATATTAAGGTATATTCAAGAAAAAGACGGAGGCACACCCTTCTGTGGATCCCCGAGCAAAAATTTCCGTCACCTTTTCATTTTACAACCCTTTTCGGAGATCCCTCAGGTGAAATCTTTCAATATGTTCTGGGAGGCGCTCCGGGTATGAATTTAATTTCGCTTGGAAAATTCACCCGAACAACGCACATCCCGACCACGTTTGTATCTAATATCAAAAGTCTCTTCCAAACCTGGCTCTTCGGTAGGAAAAAATAAAAAAATAAAATCCCCGCACCCTAATAGGAAACCTGGCGAACCTTATAACATTTCGCTTCCGGGTTTTTGTCGTGAACGAACCCTTTTATGCGGCGCGACAAATTGGAAGCAGAAACTCTGCGGAGTTTTTCCTTCCTCCCTTTTGGCGGCGAATGTTAACTTTTATGCTCAAGAGGCTCCTCTTTTGGGCCTTCCTGGTGCTTTTTGTATTTTTTGTGAGATAATTGAATACACCGCAGGGGAGGGGGAGTGATTATATTTATGCATGCTCACTCATCCCCGAGAAGAGTGAATTTTTCATATCCACCTGAGACTTGACGGGATGATTTTTGAAAAATATTTCCTTTGCAAAAGCCACCTAAAACTAGCTAATTAAGGGGGATATTCTATTTTGGCTGGCTGGAAAATCTTTATTTTCTTAATTTTTTTGTTTTCATATACAAGCATATGATTTGGTTTATTTTTTTAGTTATTAACATAGTACTTAAATACCATACCATAAAATAAATTTAAAATAATTATAATTTTGTTTCTAAAGTGCCGATAGATGGCTCTAAATCGAAGCCTTTCAAAATATGTGCATGCTGCTATAGTTAATAACCACTCAAGATTGGTAAATACATATAAAAACAAAAAACCAATGGGTTATTATTAATCAATACTATAGTCCTTAATAAATTCATTCATTAAAAATGAAAATTAATATTATTTTTACAAGATTTGAAAGAAAACTCCAATGCAGCCTTTCATTATAAGAACAATACTCTTTAAATACATTTTTAGTCAAATTTCAGATAATATTTGTTTTCCCCCAATTTTAAATATGTACATAAAACATGCTAAATTGAAATTGGGTTCTCCGAAATTAGCCCGATACAATTAAAAGCCAATGCCATTATTTGAATAATTTTTAATAGATCTCCTTTTTCCCTGGAATTCTGGTTCAGTATCTCAACAAAATTAATTTCACTAGAAATCTATTGAATCAACGTGCTACATTACATGTTTTCTGAATAATTAATTAATGCTAAAGTTTATTTGAACAACTTAATTTGGTTTTACCTGGAATTTCATAGAAATTGTTTTCAACTCTTTGAGTAGATAGATAGTACCTTTTACTATGTTTACAGTGTCCAGTATTTGTATCAACTTTTTATATAAAACGGATATAAAGGAATTAATTACTACTGATCTCCCACTTCGTCGTTCAGATGATGGCTAATTAATGCAGTTGCTGTCGATATTTTTCCCGACCCTCCACTCGAGAGTTGCCTTCTGCACCTGATTAAACATTTTTCCAAAAAGTACAACGTCATAAGTGGAAAACTTATTCAATGAAGGATGAAAATGAACAAATCAAGCAGAAGCATTTTCTAGGGCTGCCGCTCGGCCATCGCAATGTTGAATTAAACGGAAAGAGGTAATTTAGCCGAATATTACACGACTCGTTTCTTAGAAGTGGAAACTGGACACCGAAAAGGAAAAGTTTCCCAGGACGAAATGCCATGTAATCTTACAAATGTTGCGGAGACGATGAGGAAAAATTTGCCACAAAACGAAAGGAAAACAATGGCACTAGAGAAACTTCTCTAATTTGTGGTAAATTAATTTCCGAAAAGCTGCCCGAATGTGGACGACCGTGTAAGTTGCTCATTAGGCTTCCTCTGGACAGGCCGATGAGTTCCCAGGTCCCGCACCCGGTCACAGGAGTTCAGGCTCAGGTGCAGGAGCGCCCTGGAACCTGGCTGCCTCCGAGATGTTAATTAACATCGTCGAGAACACTTTGCATTCTCTTGAGCTGAGGGCCTGTGGTGAAGTTGGCTTTTTCATGTATTTATTTTCTTTTTTTAATAGAATGATATGGAGGTAATTTCTACAGTTGGTATGCTTAAGCAGGATGCGAACCTGGCAAATTTAAGAACTTTAACACGGTAACAAAAGTAGAAATTTTAATTAACATCTTATGACGAGATCTAGCAAAAGATAGCCTGAGCCAGGAAATGTCTAACATATGCATAGGTATACCTACCTTAATTCGGTATTATATTCTTTATCATCATATAAGTGTTAAATGTTACGTAGATTATTTTAATTACTTCAAATAGGAAAATCGTTTAATTTAAATGTATTTAAGATTTCAATTGAATACTAAAAAAAATACATTTCAAAGGCAAAACTTTTAACTAAATAGCCGTATGAAATTTATTTTAAAATTGTCTGCGATGTCATTATGATTAAAAAAACTATTTATGAGTATCTTATCATAAAAACACGTGCAAAATAATGATTGATTTCTGCAATTTACTCTTGAGTTATCCTAAAGAAAATGAGAAAAATTATTTAAGGGAAAAGTTTGAAGGTTCTAGTATACAATAAATAAGTGAGATAATCAATTAAACAATTGCAAACAGAATTGGAAATTTCAGTTAGTTTACTATTGATATACCTAGAACACAATAATAAACCTTCCTTTATTCTTAGCTGTATATTTTTAAAACGTGTCTTTGTTCCTTTCATAAACAGACTGTATTGAAAGCGACACGATTATTGATGAAAGTTTATGAAAAGTACAGTAGAAAAAATAAGAAATACTATAACTACTGAATATATTAATAAATGTACATGCGTATATACATATGTAGAATGTATGTATACGTATGTATATAAGTCCGTACCTGTAGTGCTTAAAAATCTTTTTTTTTAGAACTACTTGAAAATCGATAATCTTACTTTTTTTCTTAAAGACAATTCAATTACAAAGGGACGTTCGCAACAGATGGGTTAAAAACCATTGTTTGCATTTCTTTGAAATATACTCGTCTCTTTATATCCCAAATAAATTGAAAAGAAAACCTCTATAGCTACAATTTTATCTAAGAGATATTTTTTCATTGTTTACCTGTAATTGAATAAACGACTGATTATATTGTACGTATATCATACAATGACAAACAGTAATGGTTCATTGACCATTTGCAACTTTTCAAAAAAGGCTTGGAAAGAATTGCGAAAATTTTACTTTGGATCTCGAAAGTGCGATAAAATAACACCGCCACTTTAAAATTAAAGGAACTTCAAATTAAGGACAAAAAATGGGTATCCATTGGTGTTGCCACACAACCAAAATATTTTTCTTTTGAGGGGATTTATAAATAACCCGAAATTTTCATTGTCCTTTTAATGCTCTCCTCTATATATCTGTTTTAAGTTTTAATAAATCGGCGTAGATTTCTTGATTTTCTAGGACTATTAATAATTACCAAAAACACTAAGTAAGACAATTTTTGTTCTCCAAATAATCATGTTGAAAGTATATGCTTTGATGTGAAATCAAAGATGATTCGTAATTTTAAAGTTAAACTTTTATATGAATTCTAGCTATTTACTAAGAGTAAAAATAGATAGCTGTTTTGCATTTAAAGTCTCTTAATTCATGCCTGGCTAAAGCCTAAATCATATTCCCTGATGTGGAATAATCAGGCGCTTTAATCAGAGCAGGAGCTGCAGGCGAAACAGCTCCCAGAGTAATCATAACGAAATCTTCTATTACTTCACCGAAGAAGCATCTGGCCTGGCCCCCCGTGTCTGAACCGCCCCAGCTGACGGGGGCTCGTATACTCGTAAGACTTCGGAACGCCCTTTGGTCCAGGCACGTTTCTCACCTTCGTCTTTGTGCTCCTCAAGGATTAAGCGACGATGTTCAAATTGTTGTGAGACTGTCGTCAACCTTTCAGACCCCTTTTGCTTTGGAGCCCTCTTTCTTGGAATGCAATCAATTTAGGAACATGACCTTACTAAAATTCAGGGGCGAAATTGTGGTCATTCTCGTTATATTAATTCTGTCCATAAGTATTTAACTGCTGTGAGTAATTGGAGTTTGTAAGCGTTGCTTTACGATTATCACGTACCATAACAATGAAACTCTGTTTGCATTGGACATCCGGGGAGAGTGTAATACATTTTTTTTTTTTTTTTGGAAGTAATAAAGCGATATGCACTGGCTCCAGGCAACTTGATATAGTATACTATTAAATTTTTACGAGGAAAGAAATTATATTACTTACTTCCTGGGAGCTTAGTGACACTTTTTAGTATCCTTTTAGCGTTTCTTTAATAAATCTGGGAATGGGTTCAGAAAGTAATTCTTAAGAGACGAGAGAGAAGAAACGAACATAGTAATTTTTGGATATTAATATGTACTTGGAAACCGCATAAAAAATATCTATTGCCGGAATTCTCCGAACTCTAATATATGTACATCCCCTACTCAAGAAAACAACAATTTACATAAAAACTTAACCCTCAAACAGCCGTAAATTTTAGAATCAATA
The DNA here is from genome assembly GCA_933228815.1 of Machimus atricapillus. Lineage (NCBI taxonomy): Eukaryota > Metazoa > Arthropoda > Insecta > Diptera > Asilidae > Machimus > Machimus atricapillus. Next base: position 16,426,099 of record OW121785.1, read on the forward strand.
TATTTATTGATTTACTTCCTGTATTTAATTTTATAATTAATTTTTGTAACTTAATTTGTATAGTTAGTAGTGGAACCATAAAAATCGGAAGTTTTATATGAATAAAATTTGTAACGCCTTTTAAACAAAAGTTTTATTACCTTTACGACTTATGCACAGTAAAATAAATTAAAACTATTTCTGATATTTCTCCAATTTATGACTTCGAAATTAATTTTTCCACGTTTCTTTTAATTGAGTTGAAATGCTGGTAAATCTGTTATACAAATATTGCTTTTTTTAAATTTTTTCAGAAACAACTTTAAGATGATATTCAACAGCATCAAAACGAAAGTAATGGCCAATCATAAAAAATTGAATAAAAGAGAAGCTCACCAGAGATAGAATCGTGTAAAAAGAATAATTTGTTTAGAAAACAAAATACACTGATGAACGATGAAGTTCGGATTAAAGTCAAAATCAAACAAAATCTACAAAAAATCGTGTAGAAGCACACGTAATACCCTGAAAGTAAACAAGCGAAACATGTAAATAAAGGTGGTTTAAGATAAGAAATTCACGTCATAGAAACAAACCAAATTAAGACAAAAGTTAACATTTAAAACCTTATGTAAGATAGCAACATATTATTAATAGAGGACCTTAGAGCTGAATAAGGAGTAGAGAGAATTTGACGTAACTAGGCAATATATATGTATAGCACATAAAGTAGATTAATAAATAAGTTGGAAACTAGTCTAAACCTGAACAGAACATGAGGCCCTGACTAGTGCTACTTTGAGCAAGTCGAACAACACCAACTAGCGCAGAAAAAGGGCTCTTGGTGTGAAGAAGCAAATAGATAACGTCTTTAAGAAAACAATAAGAAATCATCAAAACACGAACAATTGAAGCAACACTTTCGTCCTGATTGAAATTCTAAGGAAAGTAGTTAAACCATTTTTTACGAGCATAAATAGGAGAGTAGAGCGGAGTAGAGGACTAGGGTAGAAACAGACGTAGAAGCCGCGAATATATAAATTATGACGTCCATCACGGCCATTTTAGTCCTATGCCTCCTAACGAACATCCGAAAGGGCAACATGCAGAAATTAAGCGTCGACAACCCTTCGTACTTCAACATTGGTGGTGTGCTCAGCAGCAACGAGAGTGAAACCCATTTTGGGACCACAATCGCGGTAAGTAACCAACCAAAAGTCATTTCCGAGAGCTTCTTTTAGTTCAATATTTAACGACTGTTTCAGGGATATAAGCGATGATTGGGAATAGTTTGAGTATGAGGCTCGCTCCCCTTTAGCCGAATACGGATCGATTTTCTATGTTTTTTTCATCCAAACCATTCTGATACAAACTCTTCGATAAACTTTCGGGGTAGAATCGAAAAATATCTGAAAATAAAGCAGAAAATATTGCCGATTAGTATCTTCTGCTGAAAGCCCAGCCATCGTAAGTAGCTCCCTGTCGAAATCCATTTTCAACTTAAGCCTTCAAGGTTGTCCATTTCCCTGCCCATCCCGTCCGTTTACGCTTAAGATGGTATGAGGGGGATGGGCAGTGGGAAAATTTTTCTGAGGATTCTTTCCATTTAAGGCTCCTCACCTCGAACGTCCCGACGTCCAAATAATGCGTCTTATCCCTTTCTCTGGAGTGACCTCTTTCGCAAAGTGTTCGTATTTATTTTGTTCAAGTTGTGACGTTTCTAGCTCAATTTTATGGAAGACTAGTGGATTCCAGAACAGCCTTCTTCCACTTTCTTAGCAGCTTTGAATTTTTAAAGTCGATTCTGATCCCATTCTGTTACAGGTAGTTCCATAATTAGATGGGACAAGATTTATTTACTTTTCTTGATCTTAACATTTCTTTAAGAATTAGGAATAGCTTCTACAAACGATAAATACCCTTAAATGATTGAGGAATTCTACTGCAAAATTTCTAAATATATTATTTTTTAACTCTCGGTTTAGGGTACCGGGGCGTTTAAAATTCTTACTCTGGCGGTATTTTTTTTATTTTATGTTTGCTTAAATTCCTGAAAGGTTTTAAGCCAAAATTATAAAAACCGGGGCTTATGGCTCCTCAGAAAAATTTAAAACAATTATTTTCTTAAAAGTCTCTTCCCGGTTTTTTTAGACTTAATCAACTATAAATAGAATAATTAAAATAGTTTATTCAAAAGAAAGAAGAAGACCGACAAAATTTCTGAGATTTTTCATATTTGTTGTTTTCCTTGCTTTTGTTCCTCAGGGAAAATTGAAAGAAATTATTTTCATATAACCAGTATAACCATTAAATTTCTTCCTCATTGTAATAAAGACTAAATTTGCTGAGGAGCAGATGGAGTTTATTTATTTTTTTTTTTAATATTTTAAGCGATAATATGATTTTCTTGATTTGACGATCTCGCACTCTGAGGTTCCAGAAACAGGAACCACTCCCTAGTGGGGTTCCAGCGGCTAGTTTAGCCTCAGTCTGCTTAATTCCTAGGGACAAATCCCCAAATTTAATTTAACTAGCGAGACGCGAGTAGCCGGCGCCACTGGACTCGGGAGCTGAGATTTAAAAAATAAGCCCGAACTATAATGGCCTTAAGGCTGAGTAAGATTCCTTAAGATTTGTACGCTCGGGGACCGTACGCTTAAGACTTGACGAAAGATTCGGAAAGTGAACGAAAGATAGAATAAGGCCATTTCCGAATCTTTCGTCAAGTCTTAAGCTGACGGTCCCGAGCGTACAAATCTGAAGGAATCTTACTCAGCCGTAAGGCCATTATAGTTCGGGCTATTCACTCCTAAATTTTTTCATAACCCTCAGACGTTCTCATATACCAAATATTATAACAAAATCGTTGAGTTTGATTCGCCACTGAAGTTTCAATTTGTATTTTAAAATAGTAAATATTCTTAAAAGCCACATAAAAGTTTGTGAAGTTTGAACATGAATATAGAAAATTAGTTTTTCTTCTAAGTAAATTAATAACCATATTTTGTTTATAAACTTACTTTATTCAATTATTATAAACTAGTAAGTAGGTAGTACATCAGGATGAGAACATATTAATTTTAGGAAATACACACAATTATCGATTACTATTCCAGATCCATTCTCTCATAATTTCCGACCACTTCTTCAGAAGATGATTTTGAGCCCTCGTAATCATCGGAGTCATCGCTTTTCGATTCGTCGGCCTGTAGAGACGAATTTTTGTAAAAAAATTTCTCACAAATAATAATTATAATAATTATTGTACACAAAAACTCTTACTTTAAAAAAATAAGAGTTGATTATATCATAATGCTAGCTGAGTACTCCGTTTTCATCCGTTAGATACTTCTAAAACGTTGGTACTTCAGTCAGATTAGGAAGTTTAGAAGTATATATTACTAAAATCTGTGAATGTGGTATAGAATTGTCCTTAACTCATTTTGCTACGGTGGTAGCAAAATAAGGTTTGGACGGTTCAATACATATACAATGCATATATTCTATACTACTAATACGTTTCCACCATTAAGTGTAAAATAAATAAATAAGGGTATTAATTTTTCTTAATAGTTCATCTTTACCTTATCGCATTAAAGTTGCAAACCTCAAGTTGATTTCTTATTGGTTATAGAAATTATCTCTGTCTAAACAATTCGTTACACATTTAAATGTTCAATATTAAATTATTGGGTATTAAATCAACCATTCCATTTTATTTTCTCATGATATTACATATGTACTTTGAAAAATGTGGTCGCTTTATTCAGGCTACTATATTGATTTCTAAACTTTAAAACCTGATTCGAAATCAGCATTTGCAAAAACCCCAAATACTAATATTTATGGCAATCCATTGAAATTTACAATTGTTGGCCACCATCTTAAGTCCGCCATTTTCGAACACTTTATTGCTGAAATTAGTTTTAAAACTAATGCGACGTACTTGAGTCTAATAGTTTACGAGATTTAGCCGATCATGTTATGCTTATTTGGGCCCAAACAACTGTTTGGGAAAAATCGCGCGGAATAGCGCTCTTCTAATACTGACCCCCGGCAGTCCCTACCGAAAACTACCCTATAATTAACCTAGTATGGTGCCTTAGCTCCATGGAGGGCTTTTTTAGGATCTCTGTGTGGTATGTTCGTGGCGATCAAGCGAAGACTCAATTTTGCCTCAGCCACCAGAACATGATGGGGTCTTAAGGGCTTCATTTTTGTCCCTCCGAGGGACCCCAGTGCTGACCCGGATCATTTCTTCTTTAACCGTGCCTACGTTGTGGTAGATGTGGTCGAGAATTGAAGTACCCTGCGTATCTTGTATCATATCCTCGCGATCCAGGTGTATAAAAGCCTCTGGAGGGATGAATCCATTTATTTTAGATCGGTCGTGGTACAACTGATTTGGGTAATAAGCTCCTAAATTATCATTATCCATATCTCTTAAAACGTGTCCTTTTACCAAATTTTAATGAAGATGTTTATCCTATTCAGACCTGCCAGCTGATAAAGTCCCTTGTTGGAAAAATAATTTTCATATTCGGAATCCGCGGTTCTGTATTTTGACAAACATGCCCGAAGAATTGCTTTTCTAACACGCGGATGCTTTCCATATAAGGTGACGCTATGTTAAAGCAAATCGGACATCCATGGGCCTCACAAGGGACTGGTAGCAAATTATCTTGACCCTAGAGTCAAGATTTTTTCCACAAAACAATCTCCTGGTCATTTGGAAAGCCTTATTTCCTTTTTCAATTAATTTGTTTACCTGGTGACACTTGTCTAGCTAAATTCCTAAATATCTGATCACGGTCTTTTCTCTAATGTTTGTCCTGTTTGGCTTTTTATCCTTAAATTTTTCAAATTCTTCTTGGTTTATTTGTACAATTTGTATAATTTTCAATATTCTCAAGGTCACGCTGTAAAAGCTTTTGGATAGTTGCCATTTTTGCAACTGTTATGTACACTACGAAATCATCTGCGCACGCTATAACATGCAGGACGGAGCCTACAAGACCACTTGTATAAATATTTAAAAGTAGAGGGGATAATACCGCATCTTGCTGCAAGACGATTTTAATTTGGAATGATCTGCTTGAAGTAGAATCCTTACTTTCTAGGAGAAATTTCTTATCCTTAATCTAATAGCGCTTTTTTAAATTTCACCAAGAAAATAGTTTTATTGTACAAGTTTCATTTTTTGAAAAATATTTTTCAGATTATAGGTTATTTATCGTCCTAAACATCACACTTCCTTAGATGGGAATTTAACGTAATTATTAACAATAATTCTAAAGGTCTATTTTCAACGCAGGTAGGTTCAAATTTTCAATTCAATAAGGGCGCTTTTAAAATAAGACTAAGAAAAATGTACATACCTCCTCTCTCATTGCAATGTCGTTAACGTTATCGAAATTTTGCACTGGGGTCCAGGTGGTCCCAAAGACAGCTTTAAAATTGTATGTTACATCTATTTCATGCGGCTGAAGAAAATGTTTGTTTACTTACAACGGGAATTTAATGCGACTGTACGATTCCTTCCAGAATTTGGTAAATTCGTTTTTGCTCCCTCGCGGTTTACATGTTTTTGTGGCCGAAATCGTTTGCGAAAACTTTGAATACTTTCGTTATCACTTGAGTCATTGCTTCGCTTCCAGGTATGAGGATCAGTTATAAACATTCGTTTTGCACTCTAGTTACAATAAAAAGGAAAGTTAGTAGAAATTATGGAAGAGTATTATTTATTCAAATGTTCCAACATACATATATGCTATGATATGTGTTAAGGGAAATTGTGTCTGCGAACACATTAGAACATTTTAAAAAATTTCATAATCATTTATATGAATATAAAGTAGGTATGTATGTATGTATATGTAAATATTATTCAATACCAGTTTGATAGCGCTCTCTCAAAACATAAATCACTACGATGTATGTATTTTGCGAGAACCGATTTTCTATGATCTTATTCCTACTGAATTGTTAGGTAACTATCATTACTGCGATTTTTCAAAATGATCACCCGAAAATGATTTTCATATAAACACATTCAAGTCCCATAATTTATCCATATATATAGAATATAGTATGAGGGCGATAATTGGCGGCCTTGTACTTTTGATAGCCGTCAAAATTCTATGAAAAGATATTAAATTTCAAATTACATAAAAAATTGCTTTAATACTTGCATTCACATACCCTAGACTCTCGCCTTTTTAAAAATATTAATAGTTTAATTTACTTCGATTTTATCATTTCTAGACGATTTCAATAAAATCAAACAATTTTTGCTAAGTGAGAATAACTAAAAGTTTCATGTCCATCCGATTATAATGAATTTTACTCACAATTCATCCATTAAACTGGTTTCGATTTAAGAAATGGCAAGCAAATTTTAATCATCGATTAATTGTTTTAAATCGCTCTAGTTATATCACTGTTAAATCGGTACAAAATAATTGAATTATTATATGATTAATCGAGGTCTGCCTAGTCATTCAATGAATTACTTAATATAAAAAAAATTCATTCCAGTATAGAGACAAATGACAAAAAACTCTAATTATGCGGAAAGAAACTTTCAGATTTTTTTATTTATGAATGCTTTACAAATGTGAATTATTTTCACTCATTTTATTCCTTAAAAATTTTGAAAAGACGTATTGAAAATCTTGGAATTACTCTGACATTAGTTTAGTTGTTTAGTTGAAAATTTAAAAAATTTAGTCATTATAAGGATGGCAAGTCCAAATGCATCAAAATAGTTTATTAAATCATAAATGAACGAAAACCGTTCTCCAAATGTAAAGTAGGACTGAAAGAATTACCTCTACGCGCTTGGTGACTCTGCCCGATCGAACCTTCTTGGGCAAAACCAATCTTCTGATTCTAAAGCGATTTTGACGGTCCTTTTCAACTAAACCAATTTTTTGATAATTCGCTAGAGATTTTTCTACCGCTTCCCTTATATTGTCGACTGGTTTCAATTTTTTGTTGCAAAACTTGACATATTCTAGCAGTTCACTAAATCTTAATCCTTTTTCAAGAACGGTTATTAAGGCCTTAAAAACGTGCCTATTAATTTTTTTTGGAACACCACTTGAATCCATGATTATAAACTATACACATAAATTTCACAAATAAGAATTTTCTCAAAAAAAAATTTTCAACCTAATGTACCTATCTCGACAGAAAATTTTAATGTTTGTTTTTAAAATGACAGTCAATGCAACTGTGTTCGCCAATTCCGGCAACAGAATAGGAGCAAGTGTTAGTTTTCTAAGTTTATTATTTGGGACAAAAAACTCTTATAAAACTTTTTTCCTGAGAAAAGCAGAGGAATTCTACATTGCGTGACTGAAAACTAAAATTTAGGGTTCTAGCCCATTTTTTTTGAGAGTTTAAGGTTCCTTCCACGTGCTCGACCTACATAGAATGAATTAAAGTTAATTTCTTGAACTCGCTTTTAATAACATTTATTTTGATACATATGTTAAAATATGTACAAGATTAAAAATATGTTTTAATGATGTTAATTTTTACTTGTCCGGGCTAAAATCCCTATTTCTACCAAAATTAAAATTTCAAATTCAAAGACCTACCTTTATAAAATCCGCCAAAGTTTGAGGTCTCCTAACAGATTTTGATAAGACTTTGTAGGGGCGGTAATTTGGGAATCAAAAGTAACAAATATGCAAACAATAATTTGGTCACTTTTTCTTCCTAAGATTATTTTGAATTTAGTGGCATAAATGCAGAAATCAAACCAAAAGGCCATTTCCGAATCTTTCGTCAAGTCTTAAGCTGACGGTCCCGAGCGTACAAATCTTAAGGAATCTTACTCAGCCTTAAGGCCATTATAGTTCGGGCTATAAGTAATAAACAACAAATGCCGAGTGCAACTGCACCGAATGCTGATTCATCTCAAGAGTTCGAACTGATGCTGGAGCTGGACCGCTCGCTCATTTGCATAAATGGTCGTCAGCCGGTCAGCCGTGAGTCGCAGCTGGAGCATTGATTGGGGCATCTCCAAATGCTTGTGCAGTCAGTTAGTTGCTCTCTGTCTTTCATCGAGGGGGGTTCGGCTGGTGATGTAGGAGAATTTATTTTTTTCTAGGTTTTTATTATTTTATTAATATTTTTCGTAATTTTATAATTATTTTAAATTTCAATTATAACTTTTTAAACGTTTTTTGTTAATTCATTTTAGTTTTGTTAAATTAACTACAAAGTTTTTGAATTTTTTTAAAATCCATGACTAGGTATTAATCGGCAGATTGCCCGATTAATTGTCGCCCCTAAAAATCGCATAATTTACAATTGCTGGGTGAGTTCTGGATAGAAAGAAAAGCTAGAAAATCGCTAGGCAGGTGGAATTAATTTGAAAATAAAAAACACCCATGACAAAAAAGGTGCCCCATCGAACACCTCAATATTATAAAGTGGGAATGGCGGAAAACATGTAACGCCCGCCAGACTAGTAAAAATTTGTTAATTGTTATTTATTATTAAAGGTATTAATTAACAAAAATTGTCAGCCAGAAATATGTAGATAGAAGAGATCTTAAACTTTATTTTAAAAAAAAATTAAGGAGGTCTTATGAAGTGCACTTTCATAAAAAAAATAATTTATAACAAATGGTTTGTCAGAAGTTAATTAACACAAATTGTCAGCAAGACAAAATTTTTTCAAAAATGGGAATATTTACTTCAAATTGTATACATTTTTAGCAGATGTTTTAGAAAAAAAATTATTTTTTTTACCTAAATTCCAAAATTCATAAAAAATAACAATCAACCAATTTTTACTAATCTGGCGGGCGTAGTACTTATATTTTTTACATGTTTTTCAGCCATTCTCACTTTATAATTTTGAGGTGTTCGATGGGGCACCTTTTTTGTCATGAGAGCTTAGACTATTACCAAGTATATAGAATACAATATCTACGAAAACTAGAAAAATTGCAAATGTCACTTTAATGCTCGACTGAGGATTTTTTTCCAGGGACTGTAATGAATATGACAAAAAAAAAATACAACCCCCGAAATAATGATTATGAAGTAATTTTTATTTTTGATCAGTTGATAATAATTACGAAGTATTTTTTATTTTTCAATCGCTCGATAACGATTATTAACTAATTTTTATTTTTTTATTATTCGAAATTAAACTGATTTCATTATTTTCCTTTCGTGAAGGCGTGGGAATTAAAAAACAAACATTGGCATATTTCAGAATGATACCCTCTTCGTTTTTTAAGTCGGTTAAAAATCTTCTCTTATTATTAATTACATAATCGTTATCGAGGGATAGAAAAATAAAAATTACTTGTTAATCGTTATGGTGCCGCCAAATGTAGGAGTTAAGGAGGCTAAAATTTATAGAAATGTCCATAGAAGATTTTTATGAAAACAGAGAAAATTAGACTTGAAAAACTTCAAGACGATTGAACAAAAGCGCAGAGGCCAAACGCTTTTAATCTCTTCGTCTTCGTTTGGTGCAATATTACGAATGCGTATTGGCTTTGAAATCTATTTTTTTATCGGTGTTTTTAACCTTATATTTGTTGATATGATCGTGTCCTGACCTAAATTTCAGAGCAGGTAGTGCAAAAACGGGGCTTGTAATACAAGCAGGTATTTTTATTTTAAACTCCTTCTTAAAGTAACTTTATAAGACTAGAACTACCGACGTTTATTATATGTATTGTGTATACATAATTCTAGTGTTAATTCGCATTTTTTTTAATTTAATTTTTAATTAAATTTAACCTTCAGCCCTCGTTACTTATGATATTAACAATTAATTAAAATTCTAATGATAGTATGGTGTACTAGAAAATTGTGATACATAAAATATACAAAGTATATGTAGGCAAAATTAAGTGCGGTAAATTTATTTTGAACAGGTAACCGTATTCTTTACAATAAAAACCGTTTATACGTCACCCTGCTAATTACGCCAGAAACAGTTCTGAGAAAAGTTTATCCTGTTGCGAGTTAATTAGTGAAATACACCCGAGTTGCCGCGTCGCCCGCAAAACACGCACATTTTCCGAAAATTTATTGAAAATGGCACCCAACTAGAAGACGTAATAAAGTTGAACACGGAGAGACAGAGTTGAACCAGCATGTTTCCATACCGTGTTGAAATCAGGACGCGTGTGTGTGGCAAAGGTAACCAACGTTGAAAATGACACAGCAATTAATTGGTAATTTTAAGGGTACTGGGGAACCAGGGCAAGGGCACCCAAAGACTCTGACGTTTGAGGGCAAATATTTGCCGGTGGATACGTTTTTATTTGCGGGCGACAAGCTGTTCATTAGTCGATGACAACCTGGAATAAGATATCCAATTCGGCACGTAGCGCTGACGACGAAGCGGGACGCGTCCTTGATTCAGAAACATTCGTAAACATGGCTCCATTCGGGGAGTTGTTCCCATTGAATAAAACTCCCATCCCGAGGATATGGTGGAGGATATTACGAGTCCTCTTATATGTTCAATTCCCATAAGTGGCACCTTCAGTCGGAGCGATTGCCAGGAGGAATCCACCACCGAAATACCCTAGAAAATGGCCCGGAATGGCATTAATAAATAAGCAACCACATGTGGTCGAATCCTATACATATTTCAGTCTGGCTATTTTGCCGCTGAAAGGTAAATAAATTTCGTGCTTAGGGCATCCACTAAAAGTTCCCACAGCTTCCGTCGACCGTGGGAATGGATTAGGGCCACTAGTTAGGAGCTCCATGACGACATTAAAAGCCCCAAAATCCCGGACATTATTGTCGGGCTTCGGGATATTCTTCTCAGGTCTCTTTCTAGGTACCTGGTGCCATTCAAACTCTTGTAATTTATGCGACCCGGTCCCAAACCGAATTTTTTTGTTAATTCTTCCGGATTCCACCGACTCTTTTGTGGACGGGTCCTAATTCATGGACTGCCAACGGGCTCCTAGTGAAATAATTTCTTCTGGGCAACACCAATGTCATACAAATGCTTGAACGTTTTTAAGATGCTTTAAGAATATTGGAAAAAAAAAAACAAATTACTCTTCCTCACAGAGAAAGAGAGGTCCATTATTTCTACCCCACATCCCTCTGTGGTAATTTTCCAGAATCTCTGGACGTGAAAGACAAATTGCTTTAGATGTCTGTTCCATTTTGCGTGATAACTACAAGGTCCCGACAATCCCAAACTGACCATACAACTCAACACCTTTTATGAAGTTTCCCAAGATTTTAGCTACAAACTGACCCTAATTTATTTCTTCCCGGGTGAAAATGCACAATAAACAAACTTTCCATGTAGTCAAAGTGGTTTTCAAGTGATCCTTAACTTAAACATCTTCACGCACGTCGAGGATGCAGGCTGCCTCTGCTTCTCTCCTAATTGAATCTTGTTTATATAAAAGCAACTTACTTTCCTTTCAGTGCCTCAGTTGTATTTTTGTAACTCAATTAAGTTTTCATGAAGGAAAACTCTTCAATTGAGTTCTGTGGAAAATTAATAGGAAGTTGAGGTAATTTATTTATTATTCAGCGGAAGGGTATCAAGGTGGACCTTCTAAAAGCTATTAATTACGTACATATTGTAAATAAAATCGATAAAGAAATTTATACCCATTTAAAGATCTATTTAGGTTTCTATAATACTTGCTTCCTATATACCGCGACTTTGTCTTAAAACCATGAAAATTGGAATTGTTTAACCCTGGGACATGTCATATGGTTAGTTAATTTCAAACCAATAGTCAAATATCAAATTACCCGACTCTATTTTTTTTTTAAATTGACTTCGATACAAACGTTTTATTCCTATTTTACTTTACCCCCGTTCGAGATGATTTTCTAAAAACGCTGAGGACACATACCACTGTAAAGGCTCTTTTTCGACCTCAATCTTTGAAATTTTGTATAAAAGAATAAAATATACAATGTAGTAAAAAAAACTTTAAGGCATTAGTATTATTATTGTGCTGTGCTATGCTGTTCTCCGCCCTTTACTTTAGCTCTAGTTACTCTTATAAGGAAGGATTTATTTATTTATAATTCGATAGGTAAATAAATTTGCAAATCTAATGAAACGAACGCTATGCAACTAATATCTATGTATTTAAAATGCTTTCTATATATAGGGCTTTTGAATATAATTCATACTTTAACCTACACTTAAAGATATTAAGTTTTTCCTTTAATATAAATAAAATAAATTTCAGTTTATGTAATATAAAATGTTTTGCTTTGAATATACGAAAAAAATGCAGCCACTATCATTACCAATATATGAAAAACTCCATTTCGATACTTCCATCATTGCATGGCTATAAAATGGAGCTAAACTAGTAACAGATTTATAGCTAAAATAAAATTGTAACACCTAAAGTCTTTATCTATAGCACTTTATAAATAAAACTTAAGTAGTCCCCTAGCTGTAGTTTTAGACTTTATACTGGTTGTACGAACAGAATTGCAAACAACCTGAAATTTATCGATGTTGAATTATATAGGTGGATTCATTCTTAGGTGTTTTCAACAACTTTTAGAAAAATTATCTTCTTCCCTTAAAGTTGACAAAAATAATTTTCTCTTCCTACAGTCAATATTTTAGGTTCCAAAATTCGATTGTTTGAATCCGTATACCGTTTTTAAAGTGCTAAAAAGAAAATAATATTCTTGTTTGCTTGTATAAATTTTAGACAGAGCTTAGGTTTGATTGAAAAGGACGCACTCTCGTAAAACGCAATTACAGGGCAAGACTTTTCAGTGCTTATTACTTTCCAAAACACCATTTGCCTCCGCATACCGCGACACTTTGCCCCCTGGTCCGTTTCAAAATGGGGGGCGAAAGCGACAAATTACTAAAACTTTTCCCTGAAAGGAATTTGAAAATTTTCAGCCGAGCGCTGAGTGGTAGGATGTTTTGTCAATTGAAGGACAAAGTGTCGCCGAGGTGGGGACATGGAAGTGTTTCCTTAAGCTCTCATAATTCCAGCAATAAAGGCAAGAAATTTGTGAGGAGAATTCGAAACAAGTGCTTTTCAGTTTTTGGGGCCCTTGAATATTTCATTTTATTCCCGGGACAGGGGAAAACAGAGCCCTCTCTGGTAAAAGTACTTTAAAAGGATTTTGTCAAGACGTTGTCGACGTTAAACACTGAAATTGTGAAATTCCTTACATCGTTACGTTTCTACACCGGAGATGGAAAATGCAGTTTTCCTTGAAAGATTGAAAGGAATATGTACGTCTTCCTCAACGATGAAAATCTTCTTGAGTTAATATGAAAGTAGAGTGCCTGAAAATTGATAGGTATATATTGCAAACCCGTTCAATCCTTTGTTAATTTTCATATATTTCCTGCAGCTGTGAGTTATGCACTTCGTAAAATTTTAAAATTGAATATCATAAGACCACCCTACAACATGATATCTCGCGTTTAATATCTGAGTCCAACTACAAAATAATTGTTTGCATTTGACTAGATTGCATCTTGATTAAATAAATGTAAATGTAATTACTAAAAATCTATTTTATTTCAAATGTTTATATACCAAGTATTTCCGTATCATATTAAAAATAACTCCGTATGATAGTTTCAAATATTGAATTTTAATAAAAAAAAAAAATTCTTTGCTCAGGTATTTGTTTGTACCCAGAATATGCTGAATACATTTCATGTAAATCCGTTGAGTAGTTTTTAAAATAAAGTAGTAGTTTTAAAAAAAACGCATACCTAAAATTTCACTTTCAATAAGTAGTACAAAAATCCTACGGTTATTTTATGATATCTCTCATACTATCCATGAAATAACTTAAAATTTTGATGGAATATTTTCAAAATATTACCTATACTTTCTTTAAATGACGATTTTTTGAATAAGCTGATCCCTAACCCCTTAAATTTTCAAACATTGTATGTACCAACCTACTTCTATAATTTTTTACAACTTTTAGATATATTGTCACTCTAAATAACTACGTTAAAATTGTAAAAATCAAAAAATCACAGTAGATTCATAGGTGTTAATGGTATCAAATTTACTCCGAATAATATCCACTGACTTTTACAATTTAATTAAGGGGACAATTGTGTTCGAGTAATGTTGTTGATTATGTGGTGCCATCAAATAATTAAATCCTATCAATTTTCATAATTACGAGCAGTATTTGAGGGGAGCAAACAAGTTTACACATCTTCTAATTGAAGCTCTGTATTCCGCACCCACATAAGTCTAATTAGGGAATCCTTTGATATTGAAGCTTTCCCACACATCAGCGTCATCTGCGGTCATGTGCCGGCAAACCCACCTTTTCAGCGTAATTCATTGGATTTTGTGAAATTGTGTGAACACAGGTAAATGGGCCTCGGAGACGCCCGACCATCCCTTTGGAGTATTTCATACATAAATACAAACAACTTAAATGGTCCAAAAAAGGCGAAGAAACAGGCGAGAGAAGTCTGCTTGCCCGCAAGGATCTAGAATTTTGTTATCGCCCCCACAGTCGAAGGAAACTTCGTTGGCTTCCTCAAGGAAGCGACATAAATCGTCCGAGTTAGGATTGTCATGAGCTAAAATGTACAACCCTTTTGCGGCGACCATTTATCTTTGCTCCTCATTTGATCTATGGGCTTCTAGATTCGGATATGGTGGAATATGCCAAAAGGCGGAACAGGGCTAAAAAGGGGTCTAGGAATGCTCCGGCCAGCGCAGCACCCGGAGGTGAGACGTATTTATGCCTCGGCTATAAATTAAGCTGGACTTCCTGCTTTATCGACAATTTTTTTATTTAAAGATTTTATTATTGAACTGGTGGGTTTTATAAAAGATTCTGTCCTTCATTTTATCCGAATATTCAGAATAAGTATACGTACCTTTTTATGCAGATTGAAGAGAATAGAAAAAAAACACAAAAAGAGGCATCAATAGCCCACCATTAGTCTGTAAAAAAATATCCATAAATTCTCTGAAAATTGGTTATGCATACATTTCCGCTTAAGGGTGAATTTCTAATGAATCCCAGAAGCTCTCATCATCCTCTTTTTATAATACTTTGCACATTTTACTTACCACTTAACTATGCAAAAAAATAAAATCCTCCTTACAGTACCTACTCCCAAAAGTTTAAACTCATATTATTCTTAACGTTTTTAAATGGAAACGAATCTTTCTTTCCTTAAGATTTAACGGACAGATAATAATAATTATTTCTAAAAATTAAAAATTAAAAAAAAATCATCACTATCCCTTATATACCGCCTAAACTAAAATCAATTTGCTCATTCCTAACCTTATACATACAATAGATTGAGTAAAAGTAATATTTTGCATAAAGAGTTTAATTTTTTCTTATTGCTCGTAAACGATTATGAAGTAATTATTATTTATGATTTTGACTGTTCGAAATAAAACTCATTGCATTATTTTCCTGTCTTTAAAGAATGGAAAAGCAAAAAAAAACAGATATCATATATTGTATGATATTCTCTCATTTTTTTAAGTCAGTTAAAAATCGTTTCTTAATATTATTTATTGTTAATTAAACTTACTAATCGAAAAATAAAAATTGCCTGTTAATCATTACTTTGTAATTTATATATTTTCATCATAATCCTTATGTATACCTATACAAGTCGCTAGTTTGTTTACTAAAAAATTTATACTTCTGAACTAAATCTATGTATTGGGTGTACGACTGATTTTGTTAAGCCGTGAATAATGTTAGGTAAATGAGAATAAAAACAAGTTTATAACTAACATCATTAATTATGGTATATTTGTTCAACAAACAAAACCAAGTTAATAAGTGTGTTAATAAAGACCAAAGTTGCGAGTTTTTAGTCTTTTATACTAAATTAGTTCTGTCTACCGTACGTGTTCTTCTACTAAAATTAAGTTTAAGCTTCTAATGTAATATATGCTTTGCCTCAAACTTCTAAACAGTAGAAACTAACATGCTCTAAAATTTGAATTTTCACTTGGGAACATCATACAGCAAAACTTAAGGTAAATTTATCTAAGAAATTCCTTAGAGACTTAAGAACTACTTTCTTAAAATGCACTCCTTGAGAGAAAAATGAATACATCATCTTATTCGGGTGGTAAATTAAACTTAAATACATAAAGTAGAAATTCGCTAAGCAAACTGCTGGACCATTTCGTCCGCTAAATGTTTCAGTGTCGCATTCGCTGCATAGCGTTCCTTTTGACTTTATATCACCCGTGAAGGCGCTTCAAAAGCTTCGGGTAATTGTAGGAAATAAAGTTTTAATGCATTTATGTTGGAAAATGCAAAAGCCCGGTTTTAAGGCACAGCTGCATTTAATGCAATCAAATTGAGTCTGGCCAGCGGGGGTGATGGAGCCCGTCCGGGGGCCATTCCTTTTTCAAAGGAAAATGCACGGCCGGCCACAGGGACATGAATAAGCGAAAAAGACGGGCTTTCAGCTTGGGTTCTTAATTAACCAGAAGCCAGAGACTTCTCGGGGAGGCCTGATGGAATCCGTGCCGTCCTCCATACCCGAGCTGGACCCAGAACACTCTCCACTGGGGGATTTCTAAATTTATGGCCTCGAGAGAGAATAGATGGGCAAATTGAGGTGATGGTGGGTTCAGAACCTGCGTTTGTATGCCCTCCATCCTCCTAAAATAAAGACGAAATCAGGATAATCCCTTGTGACAGAAAAACAAAGAGGAGAAAAGAAACAAAGCCATCGGAATTAGTTTTCATCTCGTTTAACGTACTACTTTTAATTTACGTCTTTATAGTCTCATGGCCAAAGAAAGGAATTCTTTTACACTATGCGCCGCTTTACTTAAACATTTAGCTACAGGTAGTATCTTCTTCGCACAGCAAGAGATGGATTAATTCTATTTGTGTCGGGAATTTATTGAAATACAGGGAATTCAATTAATGCTAATAATTAAAAGGTCTTTGGTTCACTCAGGTGAACTCGAATTGTATTAGTGCTCGCAATGATAATTCACGACATGTCCAGTCTGACTAAAAGCCGAGCAATTCAAGATAGTCGAATCAAATTAATCAATTTGCTAATTATCCTAAAAAGGATATTATACAACACAAATCGAATTATTGGAATTGTATAGAAATACCATATCTCAGATAACCGCTTGAACAGTTCATTAAAACCAGGTCTAGACTTATGTTTATTAGTCAATACCTAATAATAGAATAGAGAGAACAATTTGTTTCGAAGCACTTTAATAAATCATTAATAACTTTATTATATATTTAACTAGATTTTAATTTTATACAGTTCTATCACTTACGTTTATAACTGTAATTTATTAAAATATATAAAATATTTTTTGTTATCAGGATGTAATATGTAGTTTAAAATATTAACCCAAATTCAATATTTCATTTGTAAAAATAATAATAATAAGTAATGGTTTGTTCTCTATGTGAATGTATGCTAAATACACACTTTAAATTTATGTTATTCGAAAAAACTACGAAGTACAAACAAAAAAGTATAAATAATAAGCGCTGAGAAAAATAATTTGTAGCTTTTAGTCAACTTGTACTTAAATTAATAATAATTAATCTAATATATAATTTATCTAACAAATTAAATCGAGTGGAAAAAATTCATTTAACTAATATATTTATACATATTTATATAACTACAAAGTGGGCATAAACGAAATGAAATACATTTACTGGAAACTTGGAATTTTTTATTAGTTTGATATTACAATCAAGTTAGTTGAGTGCGATTTAAATGATACTCATCAGTAAAATAAAGCGCCTAAGTAAAGTAAGAAGGTTTTTATTAAATAATAATAGCATAAAAACGGAGTTGAAAGCAAATAAAGTAAAGATATACAAAAATTTTCTCTGGACTATTATCATGTAAGATTAATAAGATAATAATAAACATATATACATAGTTATGAAATTTATGATTGACCTCTAAAAGTAAAAAGTTGAATTACTTTTTCTTGGAACCGAATAATTCCAATTTTATGAATAGTATACACAAATTCTAAACCTAGTTTTTTTCACAAGACTTCATAAGTATAAAACTTTACAGATTTAATAAAATGATGTTATAAATCGATGCATGAAAAATCTTCAAAATTTAGTCAGTACGTGCCTATTAAATCTGTCGTTTTCGGTGGCAAACAAGAAAAATAAATGCATAAAAAAGCTAGCGAAACCAAAAGAAATCGTTTAACTGCCGCCTTTAAATTTCATTTTCCGGAAAAAAAAACATGAATTTCAATGGATTGAGGTTTGAAGGTTCAACAAAGAGTGGATGTTTCTCCCACTTGAGTCGGTGTAATAAACCCGGAGGAGGAGGGGGATAAACTTTATACGAACCCATCGCCTCCGGGAACACCATGTTCCATAGCCCAAATAGGGACATTCAGTTTATGAACCTATTTGGTTTTGTCTATTGGTCTAAATACCCGAGGAAACGACATAAAAAGGATCCCTTCGCAGGGGAGCAAATCGACGTCGAAGGACGTCTGTGAAAGCCCTATCTGGGCGCTGTCGTAAGATTAAATCCTTCACAGTTCACAGGAGCCCTCCACGAGTCCTGTTCCCGAAATTGGGGTTCACCTGCGATATAGGTGGGGCCAAGTATGAGTGACGCTTGTATGATCATAATGTGGCCGAATTTCAGGGTTTTATAAATGGGAGGTGCCCTGATTTCACGGTAAACTAGTCAAATTCGTATTATGTGACAAATTTACGCCGCCACCCGGACCATGGTCCATGATATTCACAATGTGTAACCACAGTTTATCTAAACAAAGGATTCGCCGCCTGGTTTTTTGTTTTTTTTTGTTTTTCGGGCTCACGCCCTAGATAAGGAATGAAGGGTTCGGGCTGTTCCAGGGACCTAGAGAAATCTGATTACGTTCCGGGAGCAATAAATTAACGAGTTCAGTTAAATTGCTGTATTAATGGGGGATTTTGTTCAGGGACTCCCGTCACCATGCCGAGCTCGTTCCCATTAATCAGAGGAGCCCGGCTAACCCGGCGGACGGGAAGGATGTCTCCCGGAATTTTCCAACCCAGGTAAGTGGATGCAAAGATTTGAGCCGGGTATAGCTGCGGGTAATTTACTTTTCTAACCGCGCTACCACCCCCCGCGCCCTCTGGTGCCATCCTCTTTTCGACTATTATATGGGAAGAAAAGAACAATTGCTCCGCCTCCCAGCAATTTATCGAGTTCGAGTTTGCCCTCGATGAAAGTTTGAATTTTGTACAAATTTTAAACAAGTTCATGGGATGACAGCAACCTCCTACAGGACCCCGGCCAGGGTTTTTATGATAAATGACTGTGGGGAACCAAGTGGCTGAATATAAATCGTTCCGGTTCCGACAGCAATCCAGCGGGGCATTTCCGATATAATATAGATTTGTGCAAATTTTTTGCTGACTGTTGGTATGCGCCTCAGAGCTCCCTCGGGCTATATATTAGGCGATGAACCTATTGAAATTCTGACCTTTATTGGCTACAATATTTCAAACTTAGTGCGCTGTTTCTAGCTTAAGTTGCTGTATTTACATTGGATTTTCTCATAAAAATGTCCACTGTCTAAACACATTTATTTCCCACTATCTCTGTCTTTGTTACAAGAGCTGTCAGCACTTTGTATCTTACTTTTATTTAGGTAACAATGGAGTCTAGAAATATCCATAGCAAAATATTTCGCAGTGCTAAATTTTAAATACTGTACTAACTATAAAAAGTCCAAAGTATGTGCCTACCCCAGTAAGTTTTTTAATTTTTTATTTCTAGTGAACAAAATTGCCTCTAAAAAATTCGAACCCTTTTGCCAATGAATGTAAAAATAAAATCTTGTAAAAAAAAGGAAATAAAAGAACGATTAAATTATAAATTTCAGAAATACACTTACCACAAATATCAATCATCATAAAAATGGTTGGAAACGCTAAAATAAATCTAAAAGGTCAAACACATTACACCTTTTCTTTTTTCTCGTTTGAGGTTAATAAATAAATCAAAAGATTTCTATTGATTCTGTCCAAATAGCCGTTTGACCTTTAGATATGAGCCTCTTGTGTATTTATTTTGGCCACAAAAGCCTAATTATGCGGTATTTATATCAAAACAAAATGTTTACCTCAAATAATATTAATGAATTGTATTTTTTGTTTTTAAAATCTGAGAGTCTTCTCTTAAAGGAGACCTTAAATTTTCTCGGGTCAGAATAATCGACTTTTTTAGAAAGTCGAGGTTTTATGTAATTTTAGCGTCAGGAAAAAATAAAAACGTTAGTACACAACTTTTCGTGGTTTGCAAATTCATCCTTAATTATAACTTTTAACCATACAGAATGGGCAGAAAGATGAACCAAGAAAGGTTAAGCAAACGCATTATTTTTATTTTTAAAAATTATGTACATATGTATATCGGACTAAAGACTTCATTTTTTGCTAATATATACTATGATTATGTTTTATTGGAAATCATAATTTTGATACATCATCGACTCAATATAACTCCTTCTTTTTATAGATTTTCCCATCAGTTTTTGGAAATCTCATAAGCAAGGTATCTAAAAAAAATCATACCATTTCGACAATAATTTGATTTACCAGGACTTCCAAAAATTACTCACTATCACTCTAGATTTTATATGTATGTGAAAATTCATTTATCAAAAGTTTAAACGCGGTTTTCTCAAAACAACGTTTTTCTAATTGGCGTGTATGATATCTTGAAAACCATTTAACCCATTCGCCTGAAATTTTAATATGTTCTTTTACACAAGAATAGATTTCAACTAGACTATAGAATAAATAAAATTGGTTTACTTTTTCCTCTATTTTGAAAATTTTTCTTACAAACAAAAACCATGCTGCTTTTAAACGAACAACTTTGAAATGTGAATTTTTGCTCAGTCTATAGTAAGGCCATAATCATAATTTTTTTAAGGATTTCTTCTTACGTTCGCGAGAGCTGCAAAAGTGCACGCCAGTAAAACATCATTTGCAAATTGGCTTTAATGAAGCTGTAACCCTAAAAATTAATTTAAAAGATTATATAACAATTTTTTCTTGTATTCAAGTTTCAACGTATGTATGTATGTATGTCAGATTATTTCGTACCTATCTACAATTAAAATCATTAACATTTTCAACCCTTAAAATAGCTTAATGATTCCCTCTTTGTACTGAGGTATTTTTTCCTAAAAGGAAGCAATTTATACAAACATACAATAGCTCATAAAGCACTCTCTCATTTGCTTACAAATTGTTATAAAAGAAGATCATAAACCAAACTTCATTGTTAACTTACGAATACATGGTAGAGGAATCTCTAATTAATGTTTAAAAAAAACCACTACCGAAAACTATTTTAAAATCTACAAATGTTGCAACAATTTGTTATTCATTTGAAGATTGCGGAAGAATTTACGACAGACAATGAGTAGAATAACCAACCATAAGAGAATTTCGTCTGCCACAAATTATTACCATATATCCTCCATTCCCCACATAAATATGCTTCTCTGACAATTAAAGGATTGCATGGAAAAATCATAGGTATCTTTTACCTTCACAATTATCCAAGAACATTAAAATATCTTGAACAATGCCCTGCCTCTCGAGGTGTACCTAATTGCTGCTACAAAATACCTCAGATTTTTCTTTGAGATGTGTTTTTCTGTGAAGTTTGCCGACGACAAAGGAATGCCGGTTGGAAGGTTACAAGGACATATAAAAGTATAAACCTTTTCAACCCTCCGATAGAGGGAGAATTCATATAATTAATTGCTTTCCGAGAATTGAAGTTGTATGTAGTCGTGCGGTTGGTACTTTTTCAATAGATTCATCGAATTAATTACTCGCAGGTACAGAACCAAACTTCTAAAAGTTTTACCTTACCTAAAGTTCTGATATAAAAAAAAGACTATTTGTTTTTTAATCACAAATGAAATGTCTAAAAATTCGTTAAATGTGGGTGGTAGAGAAAAGTTCTATTCATTGTTAATTAACAAAATTTGTAATTTGTTTTTTTGGGCAATATTTTAAAATCAAAGGAAAATCTCTCTGATTATTTTGCACGGACTACTCTAATTATCTACCGCAAAAAAAAAATCCGCAATCTCTAAAATTAAAAGATTTGAACCTCTCACTGCATATATACCTCAAAAAAATCCTATGAAATTACTTTTCCCATCTGAGTTATTAATATTCATGAAAATCTGGTGTATTATGTACCTTCAGCACAAGCACACCAACATCTGGTGCTGTTCCAACAACATCGCCTGACTGATTCCATTTTGTAACATTTCGGAAGCTATTGTGCCCGTGTTCTGTGCGAGAACCGGAAGACTGTAAATAAAATTAAGCATATGGCGACATTTCTGGAATAGCTAACTTTCTGCTAGAATAAGTCTTGGGTACACTCTTCGGCTAGGCAGCTTCAATTTGTTTCAAGAAGTTCCCGTCGAGAGAAGACTCTCAGTCTTTCAAGGAGGCGACAATGAAAAGCTTCCCAGGAGTGGCTTGTCTTTGACAAAGAGTGCGACAGATCTGGTTTTGATGTACCCCAGTTGGTACTTCTTTAAGATGCGATTGAAAAGGAACTTACATATTTTTCTGAAATGTTAACCTTAACCCCTTAAATGTCCGGGTTTAAATGACAAAAAAAAAATACTATAACAGTTATAGAGAATTTAATAACTTCATTAACGAAAATTGAATTTCTAACGTCTTTTAGTTAAACTCGAATAAATCTTTTGTATTTTTATACTGATCCACCGATATTCCGCAATTTGGTGGTGAAAGCGAGTTTAAGCCTACAAATAAATTTAATTGAGTGTATTCAACTTCTTAAACAAAAATTACATAGAATATCGCCTTCTAACATATGCGATTTCAGCTTTAATCCAAGAGCTCAAATAAATTTGTTTTGTTAAAACTAATAACACGCACAATGGTTTTATAGGGCATAAATGCAAAATAAGATCATATGGCGAACATATAATTTAATTAAGTAGATAAGAAGTGTGATAGTTTTATAACTGACAATTTAAATACTTACGTACATATGTATGTATAAAACTATGAAAATACTGTATAACATTACTTTTGAAATTTTAATTTTTAAATATTGGAAAACAGGCAATTTAATTATTTACTTTTTTATTTAAAATATTCAAAAACTTGCAATAATATACAATATCTGTGTACTTCATTTTATAATAGCATTTATAAGTTTATTTATTAGGGATATTCGGGGTAAGACTCGAAACGAAAAAAACTTCAGAAGCTAACAACTTTTAATTATAATTGTATGTATATTACATATATGTATACGTGGTGCTGTGTGACGAAGCCTTGAGGGAACTAAAGGAGGCGACATGCCGTAGTAAAGTATGACAGCATACCTATAGCCAAAAATTCTAGCCATATTGAATCTTCAACGATTTGGCAGGTTTTTTATAAACAAAGAACCGCCAAAGGGTGTTTGGCGCAGAGACGCAGGTATTTTTGTAGGCTACCTCGAGATGAAATTTTAAGAAGGAAATATTTAGTTAATGGCTATTAAATTTAGACTAAATTAAAATGATGTACAAAAAAGGAATTATATATGCTCGACCCATTTCCTTTTCAAGGATCTTTTTTCTTTTGAAAATAAAACAGCCATCAACAATTTTTAACCCCGCCTCTGGCATTTTGAGAAAACCAAGAAGAAAAACGAAAGTTGCCACGGTTTTTTCATAACATATCATCTCCTTTCGTTCTCTCCTCAAAGGACGAAGCTTCCTGGTGACTGCTGGTGACTGACACAGTAGGCGAATAAAGATGATGACGTTGATGACCGCAGTGCCGCGTCAGTCGCATGATGAGCATTTGACTTTCCACCATTATTTAGGTTAAATTTCCCAAAAAAAATCTTCATATTTTAAATTGCTTGACTTATAGTAGATCTTAAAAAAGTGTTCAGACACCTTGTACATATATGTACATGAAGAGTCAGGTATAATTATCAAAATTCTTTTAAACTAGAATATTCATAAAATAGGTATGTCTGTCAAAACGCTATTGTTTTTGTAAGAGTAGTATATAGCACCTGAAAATTTCGTATTTTGAAGAAAGTGGAAAAATGGAAAATACAACTGTTTTGTGCTACAATAAAGTCAGTTTTAAAGATGTTAAACGCTAAGACACAGAAGCTGAGCCCATAAGTCTAGACTTGTCTATAAAATAGCTCTTTCTACACAATATTTCTAAATTTTCAAGATTAGCATAACATCCAGCTTTATAAGCGCATAAATCACTCCCTTAAGCTATGGAAATCCGAACCAGCCCCCCAATCCTCCAACATTCAAGCCTCGTTGCGTTCGGAAACGTCGTCGAAATTGCTTTTCACTAGTACCCCAAAATATACAATAGAAGCGAATTTTATTAACATAAATCCCCCGAAAATGCTTTTTACGTCCAACATAATGACAATTTCATTTGTTTGTTGCAGCACCTCAACTTCGATCAGCATTATGTCCCGAGAGGCGTCACGTACTACGATAAAACAATCCGAATGGATAAAAATCCTATCAAAACAGCTTTAAATGTCTGCAAGCATCTGATCTCGCGACGGGTAAGTAATTTATTATTGACTCAAACGCGGCCGCCGAAACACCCTGTGATTTTTTCTAGATATAAAAACACCGGGAGGTGGGCGCGCTCGGGCGAGAAATTGCAACAAGGTGCGATTCGATTTGCTTCCTGAAAAAAATAAATTTTTTTTTATTGATCTCCACCGCGTTTTCGTCAATATTTTCTTTTTGTAGTTTTTCTCGACATGATTGGCAATTTTTCATTTTGGTAAAAATGCGCCGCTCCTTTGCTTTATTGGAAATGTGAGAAATTCCACTTTGAGCGACACCTTTCCGTCACGTAAATTCCGCTAAATAAAATTAAGTGAAAGTAGTGAACGAAGTGATGGAGATGGGGGCAGGGCTCCATGT
Source organism: Machimus atricapillus (assembly GCA_933228815.1). Classification (NCBI taxonomy): domain Eukaryota; kingdom Metazoa; phylum Arthropoda; class Insecta; order Diptera; family Asilidae; genus Machimus; species Machimus atricapillus. Next base: position 16,451,064 of record OW121785.1, read on the forward strand.
GCTGCACGGCCAAAGTAATTGCAGCATCTTTTCGTGATGGGAATATTTATCCATGGCATTTTAACTGACAAGGTGTAAAATATTGCGATTTATCGCACATGAAACAACCTCAGCGGGAGCGGGTAGCCTTCCTACTTTTGTACTTTTGGACTCTTGCATGATTTATTGGCAAAGAAGGAATTTTTTCTTCCCTTCCTCAAATGATGGCGGCAATAAGTCGTTTTCATGTTAAATTTTGTGCCGATCTGCTTTACCCCATTGGAAATTTGGGAAATTTTCCAGCATCTGGCTGGAGATGGTTTTTTTTTCGCATGCTACAAGAGTTACTATTTATTTGAGAAGAAATTTTAAGCACTTCCCGGAAATGATTTATTGGCTCGTTTTGATTTATCCAATAAATCATGTCGACATTCTTTCAAACCTTTATTGGCAACATTAAATATCAAACGGAAGTTAGGGTGAGTTAACATGAAACATACCTTAACTTAGAGTGGCAGATTAAAAGAGTTATGCGCAATTTCACTAAAGCGCTCGTTTTAATTTAAGATAGACTGGACGAAAATCTCTGTTCTTAATCTCGTCTAGGACTAATTTTTTATTTAACGTATATCTGTTAGCTCTGTTATGTTATCCAGAGGGTATAACAGGTAAAAAAAAAAACATTTTACTTCAATCCGAGTTACTTGAAATTAAGCTCTTAAAAACACTTCTTGTTTTACCCCATTTTACAGAACAAAACTAGATTCTTCAGTAAATTAAGTAAATTTATAATATGTTCCTCTGATTTTTTTCATATTCAAAACTTACACTCGCAAGCCAATTTTGATAGTTTACAAAATGTTTACATTAAGATATCTGGTAACTTTTGATAAATATCCCCTTGCATATGCAGTTTTTATCAGATTTTTACTCCAGTAATTTTTACCAAAAAGTTATCAGACAGGCTTTTTATTAGATAACTTGTTTACATATTTTTTACCGACAACTACTCAGTATAGGTAAGTAAGAAAAAATTGGAAAAACAATTAGTATACAAAAGGAAACTGATTTCAGAATTCAGATATTTGTCAGTAAAGTGCTAAAAAACTTTAAAACCTCATTGTACAAATTATGTTTTTAAAATAAAGCAATCATTAAAACTCATTAAATTTTATACTATGGATAATTTATTTATCAACGATTTACGATACTTTTCAAATAAATTAAATAGAAGCCTTGAGATAATCAGAGGCAAATTTGAAATATTTTTAAATTGGTTATTTTCAAGTAGAATAAAATTGTTATCCATGCTGCTATGCTAAAAATTTAATGTTTGAAATATAATCTACATAGTTCCAATAATTTAACTTTTAAAAAATTGAATTGTATGTGCTAATATTTCTGAAGAGGTTAAATAATATCTAAACATTATAGAGTTGAACTAAGACTGTACGCAATTTGCTAAATCCTAAATCATTAATTCATACAAAGGCACAAACAGAAATGTTAACAAAACGAGTTCTAGAAACATGCTTAGAATACTTTGAATTGCTTAGGATTCTTCAAATGATGAAATTTCAAAATTAAGCAAGCTTAAAGAGTTATTTTGATAGAAACAAACTGGAGAAAATTCTTCTTACTTGATGTTTATAGAACACGTTACTATTTTAAGAAAAGTAAATGTTTGCTTTTCTTCTTCAAGTAAATTAACTTCAAACAGATGACTCTGCAAAATAATTGAAACTATAACAAAACATTCCCTAGTACGTCAAAAGCATTGCATCACGGTGAAAATGAACTTTTCGTAATTTCCGCATATATGTATGTATGTATGTACGTAGTCGAAACTAATTCACCTCTCGTTTGATTGTTATCTACATGTATTCACGTATTTTTTTATTTTTTTTATTTTCTATCCCGCAGGTGTATGCAGTTGTCGTTTCCCATGAGCAAACAGGAGATTTATCACCGGCTGCAGTCAGCTACACGAGCGGATTTTACCAGATTCCTGTCATCGGCATTTCATCGCGGGATGCAGCTTTCTCCGACAAAAACATCCACGTGTCATTCCTCCGGACGGTGCCTCCTTACTACCACCAGGCGGACGTTTGGCTAGAAATGCTCAGTCACTTCACGTACACGAAGGTGAGATGATCCCTTTGAATGACATAAATATCCACCCTGGCAGGATAAATAAATAAATAAATAGGGAAAAAGTTAGCAAGTCCTCCCCAATGGTGGATCCGCCCATAATTCATCATGATAACGTTGGCTCACATCGGTGCGATGCGAAGGATATCGAACTGACATGAATTCGATAACGCAGGCCAACCAACCATCCATCGGTCTTCACCTGAATTTTTCAATATTCAAATTGTATGCGAAAATGCAAAACTTTAACCGAGATAGGTTTAGTTGCCACATGAGGCATTAATTGGATTTTCACGGGTATTAAGTTCTACCATCTGTAAGCCCTCTACTGCATTATTTCCGGGGCATAAATTGCTTCACAAAAAGCACCTATCCCATATTCATTCGGAAAATGTTTTTAACCATAAAAAGCCATTTAGTGAGCCGATCGAGTCAAAATGAAAGACCCATTTGTTGTAATAATTGGAGTGGTTTATGCTACTTGGCGGTGATGGTTTCCGTGTCAACTGGCCCATTTATAAAAAAAATTTTCCGGATTCTCGCACAATGAAAAACAATAAAAAAATGTATAAATCCTCTCTCCCTGAGGGGTTTTTTTCAGGCAAATTGCTGCGAAAATTTGTTCGTTTTATGAATGACTTTATGCTTCCTTATGAAAAATTGTTTGCACATTTTCTGGCGATTAAATGATGGATTTCTTTGGGTACCAAATATTTTTACGAGAATGGACGATTTTACAGAATTTTATTCTGTTCCAAATTACAAATTGACTCTTCACTTTAACACCGCTTCTGTAAAAATATGGTAATATGAAATAATCCTGACTAAACCAATTTTTAAGTTAATTTAAACAAGTACGAACTTTATATACATATACATATGTATGAAAAACTCATTAGTGACTAAATTATAAAAACTATAGCAAAAACAAATAGAAAATTCTTGGTTGAAGAAATGGTTGGGCCTATTATATTATATTTTAATTTTGAACTGATACCCAAAATTTCAGCAGCACATAATCTCCGCATAATCTTCAACGATTTCCCTATTCTTGCTTGAAAACAATCAAAATATTAAAGCATTTCAAAGCATAAATCACGTTTAAGGAGAAGTAAAGACTTAAAGATATATATTTCACTCATTACGGAATCTGCTCGGAAGTGAAAAACTTGCAGCAAAACAAACTGACTGACGATTCATTGAAAATTCAATTAGGTTTCTTAATTTAGCAGAACCTTGTGGAAGAAGCTTCTTTGCGAAATAAAATTTTTGGAGAAAATAAATACTATCGAGCTAATATTTCGGTTGCGATAAAGAACGAATACACTTAAGTGGATTTTAAATTTAAAACAAAGTTCAAAACATTAAATTCCTCTTCTTTAATCACAAGAAATTTTTCACATTTTCACTTCGATAGGTCTAAATTTCTAAATGATTTTAATGCAAGTCGATTATAATAAAAAAATGTAAATCAAAGGAAAAGAAAATAACATAAATTTCCTTGCGTGTCTGCTTATTCACCCAAAAATTAAGACTAGTTTACAACAACGAAACAGTTTGTTTTGTGGGAATCTGCTTAAAATCGCGGTTTTTAATATTATGTATATGCATATGTGTATCGAAAATCAATCAATAACCCAGGAAAATTTACATATAGACATAATTTTAAATAATTTTCATAATTTTTTATATCATCTATATACATACATATGTATGTATAGTATGTATTTAATGGTAAAACAACTTTTTTCAATGTCGCCGAGAGCCCCAAGCTCACAAGCGACTTTTATTTAAAAGTTGTTAACACAAGCGTAATGAAACATCTTAGAGTTGTTGATTTTCATAAATTCCCACTTCCTCACAGGGCTCATTTCCATAAAATTAATTAGGCTGATTTACCACAGAATTTTCGAGAAATTTGCTACACAAGCGTGGTTTTCTAACATCTTTGTGCTTCTGGCGCTTTAAATGAAACACTCTTGTCCTCGCTTTTCGACGCAAAACGACGAATAAATAGACTGAAGTATAAAAAGATTAACCATTTTTGAGTACCTTTCTAAGAATTCTTTATCTCCAATTTAACACAAACATTTTCTTGCTTTCATAAGGTAAAAACTCGTACCAAGCGCCGCCTTGTGGTATTTTCATTTCATTAGAGTGCGGAGAGGCACAGGTGAGGACTAAAGATTTGCAAATATTTCCATAAATTCCCGGTGGAAGGGACTAAAACTGCCTCTAACTCTTCAGCTGGTTTACGTGCAGCACCCATTCCAACTGGCATCTTATAGAGGTCCATGCCTCAGGATGCTGCAGAATGCATTTCTTCATTAAATTCGACTCCTACAAATTCGGGAAATTCCTTGCAGGAACGAAAATCACGAAAATTTCAGTTTAAAGCATTACAAGAAGCCGGGAAGCAGGGAATTTACATAAATCCCAGAGTGCCTCAGGTGTTCAACTTAACCATTAACTTTCTTGTTCTCGAAGACGCTTTGAAGTGAAGAAATCCAAATAATCTGCGAAAAGCAACAGTTTTAGATTTTCATCTTATGTTGTGCAGGTCTTGCGACTAATACATATTTGCTGAATTTGAAAAAATTACGAATGTCGCGAACTCAAAGGGAGTTTCTTTGTAGCATATACGCATTATTTGTAGATAAACTAAAAAAAGATTTCAAGATGATTTGATTACGATCCAAGCCCTGACGGAATTTCAAGCTAAACTTGAGAAAATTTTTAATTCCACTTTTCCCAAGAACAGAGTGAATGAAGTTACGAAAAGAAAAAGTTTCCTTCCCTTAACATTCAAAGAAACATTGAGAAGAGCGGAAAATTTGCTTCTGGGCAGGGAGTGCTACACAAAAATTTTCTTGTAATTTGCCTTTTGTTTTTCTTATTTAAGTTTGTTATACTTTTGAGTCGGCTTAATAAGCAAGAAATTTTTGGGAGGTTACGATACAGGAGTTTTTCACTTTTTCCAACAATTTTTTGAGTTGGAGTGGGAGAATTAACTTTGTTACATCCCATGTTTTCTTTTCCATTTTCTCATTCTAATTTTTACGCTTGTTAAATAAAGGGGAAGTGAGTCAGTTCTAACGAAATGAATACAAGTTTATTTTTAAAGAATTTGGACATGAAGATGTAAATGAACTTACAATTAATAATGAGGAAATATCCGTAAAAGAACAATATTTGTAAAAAAAGAACCAAATTCTTCTTCACAGATCAGCTAAAGTTATCGGATAAAAAGTTGGTGTTAGTTTTAAACAAACATGTATAAGAATCCATACGGAATTTTGACTAAAATCAAAATATATATACATTTTGTTATTTTTTAAATTATTTTAGTCACTTTCTATGTAGGGGAGCGAGGGGCTTGTTGTAACAGATTTCAGAAAAACGAATATATCTTGAGATTCATCGGTTACATTACTACTAAATAAACATGAATTGATACTATACATTTTCCTCTATCAAATCAAGTAAAAAGAATATCAACTATTGGTCATTATTTCACAATTAATATTTTTCTAGAGAAAGTACGGTGTTACAACGTACCCCAAGCAGTAACGTACCGCAAGTAGTAACGATAGTAAAAAACAAAAATATGACACTTTTAACCATTTATTTTTTATTTGTTGGCAACAAAAATAACATCCTTCTATAAATACTATGTAATTTTGATCAAAAAATCAAATGAAATATACTTTTTAAGTAATCAACACAGAAGATTTAAGCTATTAATTTTTTAGATACTACTTATGATCAACATGGCACTTTAAAATCACAGTAAATTAAATCCTTTACCTCTAAATTAAGTCTCGTAATTAACTCTTTCTAACACTTTATATCTAAAAAAGTATCGTATATAATAATCAATCTTATCCAAAGTTACATCTACATCTATCAAAACTCATTTAATTTTTATTTACCCTCTCACAATTTACCTCTCTTACTCTGCTTGCATGGATCGAAATCTTCATGAAAAATTGTCTATAAAAATCAGACAGTTTAATTGATTGTGAAATTACCAATGCCCCCCCTTTCAAATCAAACTTTTTCCGTTCCAAACGAAGAGCTATGTACTTATTAATGATTTTTCAGACTGATTCTCTAAAAAGGATTTTTCATTCTCTTAACCCTCGTGCGACGTTCCTATTTAGCAAAAAGAGGGACTAAATATACTTAGATGAAAATCATCAGTCAAACCCCTTTAAAATTGAAATTGAAAGTAAATTTTGTGATAGAGTATTTTTTATTTTAATATTACAACAATTCAGTTATTCAAGCGAGGAAGTAGGAAAGGTCATAGGAATAATATAAAATTTTTAAATATGTACTTAGATCAACTTTGAATATTCAACTAAAACATGAGATAATAAACTGCAAACTTAAACTGAAACTACTTTCATAGAAATGATCTAACTAAACGCTTGTATAAAACAAACGCCCATAATTAAAATAATTAGCCCAATTATTTCATCCCTCAGAAAGTTGGACATTTTTACCAAATTTGAGAACAACACAAGCACAAACATTTTCAACTGAGGAAGTTTCGAGATAAAAAAAAGTTTTATATTCATTTCCCTTAATTCAAGCTGCAATAGATGACTTAAATTAAAGTAAACTTACCAAAATAATGAAGATAGATGGGTACAAATTCGTATGTTCCGTCTTTTGTATCTTAATTATTTCAAATCGAATAAAAATTTAAATATCTTTTAATTAAAAAAAGACTTCGATTGTTGTCAACTGCGACATTTGTTGATATTTGGCAAGAAAACTTTTCTTTGTAAACTTTTACAAGTATACATATTTATTTATTTGTGTAAAGTTGCAATATGGTTTAAATGGAGCCCAAAGCAATAGCGAAATTTTCAAAGTTGATCAAAAAATCAGAAGATGGTCTCCCTTTGCAGCAGACAAGAGACGCACCTGTTGAATATTTTTGGTTCATTGGTTTTTTCCCTTGGGTTAAACCCACTGAGAGATAGAGAGATAATTTTAAAGAAAACTGACTGCTTGAAGCGCTTCTTCCCACCATCAAGAAAAATCCCTTGCGGACTTAGTTAATCCCCGCAAAACATCAAGGCCGTCCCAGAAGGCAACAAAAGGCATTAAACTTTTGCACAAATCGAAGACTCATAAAAATTCATAAAAAATTTCGAGAGCCTGAAGCGAAACGAAGGATCCTCCAGGAGAATTTTAGGGATTTCGTTTTTTTACCTCGACTACAACCTCTAGGGAATCAATAAACTCATAAAAATTTATAAACAGCAGAAATCCTTTGGAGCATATTAAGGAACGCGGCACAAGAAATTGTGGCACAATTAGAGTTACCACCCGAACGTACATATTTATTTATATTTAGTTCCAACATTCAGTAAAATATTATTTACGTACTACTCAGTAGTCGTCCAGATATGTCTAATTACATTAATTATCTAATAAATTCTTATATTAGAATCTTCATCTAATTCTTTAGGACAAAAAACTTGTGTTTTTTTTTGTCATTTTTTTGTTTTCAAATCCCTTAAAGTTTAAAAATTTTATTCGCCGAATTTGATGCCACCTTGAATTTCTAAACTTAAAATAAGATAATAAAAAAATTAGGTTGCTCTGAAAACCCATTATCGTTCATTCAAACCTAAACCAATTGTTGAAATTTAAAATAGATTTGAAATCAGTGAACCTAAAAATTTCATTTTAATAAATTTTGTCAACCTAATGAAAAAGCCCTTTTGAAAGTTTAAACTTTGATAGTATTTTAAAAACTATCATAAAACGAAAACTCCCAAGACCTACACATGTGAATGCACATTTTAATATATGTATGTATGTACATTCAAATTTAAAATCCTTGGTTACTATTTACCATTTAATTCTAATATGTATTTAACTTCAAAGTTGAACAAATATTTTTTTTTAATTCTTTAACCTTAGCGGGCACCTATAGGGGTCAGATTGACTTCAAGTTCGTAAAGTCCACTTGAGTATCTTAATATTTTACCATTTTTCAATTTTTTTTTTCATTATTTCTTATTTGTTTTTAGTTTAGCTATTACATAAGTAAAGTAAAAAAAATCATTAGCTGCTTACAGCAAGCTTTTTCTTGATAGGGTCTCGCAGACCACCCAATGCTAGCTTTGCGATTCTGCGCAGGTGTGCCAGCTAAGGGTTAATATACCTTTCAAATAATCTTTGAATACAGAAAATGTTAATTTAAAGAAGTCTGTCGTAAGAGTTGTCTTAAACCATTTATCTTTCTACATACATATGGATTAGCTGGGTGGATTTTTTTAAAGGCATTATTAATTGTTAAGAATAAAAACGTGTTTTCATCAGTCTAGTTTCGCAGACCTGTGTTATGATTATTAAATTTTAAATTCCGAGCGCTCATATTACAAATAGACACTCTATGAAAATATTGAAAAACCGAGTTCCACTGAGCAATGAAATATTCTTCCATGATTGCGAGACCTATGCAAATAACTCCATTCATTCCCGTCAGTCCAGGAAAAAGAGGATTTATAATTGGCCCCGGGGATAATCGCTATTCTATCCCCATCCCGATCCGCCACGTCCGGCCTCGGACGCAACCGACCATATCTTGTGTAATTTACTCAGTGCACACACCGGAGGCTCATTAATTTCAGGCATATTCCATTATCCTTTTCAGGTGATCATAATTCACAGCTCGGACACGGACGGCAGGGCTATCCTGGGACGGTTTCAGACTACGTCCCAGACCAACTACGACGACGTCGACGTGCGGGCGACCGTCGAGATGATTGTAGAATTCGAACCAAAGCTGGAGAGCTTCACGGAGCATCTAATTGAAATGAAATCAGCACAGTCTCGGGTGTATCTCATGTACGCCAGGTAAGTACCAAGACACAACACTCAAAGACTAAGGAGGTGTATTATATAACAATTTCATCTTGAGACCTTCTCTCCGATGCCAGGAAATGTCTGGCTTGCAAACCACCCAGACATTGTTCGATGTGGAATTGCCTCGATTTTGTGATTTATTATTTGTGAATACCACCACTTTGCGGTTAAACTGCGGCTATGACGGGACAATGCAACCCATCATCATGGTGATCAGAAGAACTAATAAAGAACTCATTCACTAGGATAATTAATTTACCACAAATCCCTGCTCTAGTCCATCAGAAAATCCGCTGGTAAACCCCTCTTCGGAGCAAGCAGAACGAAACCAAGAGTTTTAGTTCCCATGGCACCAGAAGATCTCACTCTTTCACAGACCCTTCAGCAGGAAGTCAAATTTAATTACTATGCCCATACTCATCCCCTCGGGGACGCACTTTCACAAAAGCATTATATTTTATCCTACTTCCGGCTACTTAGGATGCTTTTGCTAAGTAATCCCCACAAGATGGGAACCATAAAAAAAAAATCAGCAGAGTTTATTTAAAATTCATTTTAAAAGGCGAACGGATATTATTTAGATACTTAATTGAGAAATATTTACAGGGTATAACTCCCATACAAATTAACGACAGAAAATGATTCAGAAAAATACACAACTTCCCTTTCAAAGTTGTTATGAAACAATAATTCTAATTTCAGTACGATTGCAGGATAAAGTTGCCCAGATTCTTACAAACTTTACTCTTTCTTAACTTTCTTTTCAACGGTGCGAAATTACGATTTTTTTTTTGTTTTTTTGTTTCTTAGCTGCTGTTCTTCAATGAATAACTTTGATAAAAGAGGATCGCACGTACCTTCAACTCTCAGATGAATTAAGAAGAAGTTTTGAAGTTTGTTAACTTGCAAGAACCTGAAACAAAAATTGAGTACATTGTCTGGTCAATTACACTGGAGTGTGAAGTTCTATAATAATGTAAAATTTATTTTTGATTTTACAATTTTACCTCACTCTAAAATTTTGTATCCGGATTGAAACTTAAACCGAATTAAAAACGGTCTTGAGTCAAGGCACTTTTCAATCTGCCCTATTCTTAAACCCGTTTAAATTGTAAAAGCCCTTTTTGAACTAAAATTCTTTAATAAAGTTGGTAAAATTTTCATAAAGTCATTGCAGTAACCTTTGACTAACAATTAAGCTTTTCATTCTAAGTAAGTAGTAAAAATAATCCCATTGGAAATTCCAATCGAGTTACATATTTTGATGTTATGCACGAAAAAAATTAACTGAAGTCAAAGATATCTAAAATGAATTTGTAAAAATTTTAGCAACTTTATTAAAAAAATGTTATCCAAAAAGGGGTTTTGAAAATTTTATTGCTCATCAGATTATTGCTCATCAGATTTATCATTTAAATAGTCGTTGAGTCATAGCTAGATACAGAATTGAGGCTTGAAAAACATAACATAATTTATTTTCAGAATATATGTATAATATACTTACATGCAAATACGAAAAAAATTCATATCCTTTTACTTTACAGAATACTGTCTTTGGGAACTTTAAACATTTCTCTTTGAAATTTTGAGCCTAAGTTATTCTAATTGATTCAAAAACTTATTTACATTAAATAGTTATTTTACGGAATATTTTATTTTTACGTGCAACTTCAATTCAAATTGTAGCCAAAAGTACTAAAAAGTAGAAAGTTCACATAAGTTCGTTTAGGCTCTATTCATGCATGTGAAAATGAAATTTAGCAACGAACCTTATGCAAATTGATACACGTTAGCTAGAACGGTTTTATTTTAACCTGCGACGCAACATATTTACTTCATCAAATTCATAGTAGGTACCTGAGAAAGTTGCTACATTTGAATGAAAGTTTAAGGTGTCACTATAACGTGGACTAAGTGGTTTACATGCTTTTTTTACGGGACCTAACTAAATTTCCAAAGCAGAACAAAATTAAATTTTATCTCGGTAAAGGTCTTCATTAAAAATGTCCTTTTTCATGTTTGCATCCACATTTCAGCAAGGATGACGCCTTCGTCATATTCAGAGATGCGGCTCTGCTGAACATGACTGAGGCAGGACACGTGTGGATCGTCACCGAGCAGGCACTAAATGCAAATAACACCCCCGACGGAGTCCTCGGTCTTCAGCTGGAGTACGCCAACAGCGAAAAGGATCACATAAAGGCAAGTCTTGAGGAATCCAGTAAAAAATATAAATAAAATCTTTCACTCCCTTCGTTTGGTCTTTTCGCACCATCTTTTGCTGCATTCAGTCCCGGGCATTTTTGAGGAGTTCTCTCACCTTTCCCACCCCCGCGTAACCTTAGGCTAGCCAATTTAAGTTGTTCTTTTAGTACGTTACGTGCACCTAGCCCCAGTATCAGGACCAGAACAGGACGAGGGTTAACTAGGACCTTAGAGCTGAGCTCTCGAGGGAGCTGCCCTGGGTGGGAGTAGATTACTCCCCGAATGTACAATATAAAGAAAGGATGAAAATGGATGCTGAGGACGGAGGAATGTGTATCTTTTGCATTTTTACTCCCGGGCGGAATGTGTACACAGCCCGATGTAATTGAAATCATTCTGAGAACTCCCTGACGAAGGCGGTAGGATTCCTAATTTATGACGGCGATAAAACGAGTGCCATGTCTTTTATGAAATCACTTGACGCATTACGTTGACTTGTTTGAGACAATGAAATACAGTGCAAAGCCCTTTAATGGCAGAACGGATGCCCCAACTTAATAACAGACTCTTTTGTCCAACAGGACATATATACCACAAATTGTATTATGTAATACAATAACTTGTTAACAAAGAACTGGTAATTACCTCACAACGTAATTATTAGGCGTATAGGTTTCATTTAAATATGTATCGAAAAACATATATGCATATGTATATCTGTCATTTTATAATCATAGTATAGTTGACTATCCCGATCTCACATTCAGAGACAAATCATTTAAAATCAATGGTTTTTTAATAGTTATTCCCATTAATTTGGTCAATAGGGTGCACCCGGTTTATTTTAAGTACTAGTTAAAGACTTTTAAAATGCTCAAGATTGATACTTCACGCTACTTAAGAGACCCAGTAACTAAAATCTGGGAATGTAATGTGATAAAGAACCATAGTCTAAAACTCATTTTGTTAAATAAATTCTCAATATTAAGCTAGTCAACAACCCTATTTCACAATATTATTTTCCCATGAAATTACTTTTATGCGCGTAAAATTTATGTTGGACAGAGGGGAGGAAATTCATGGAAAAGGATACTTTGAGGATTATTTTGGCCCTGCATCGATTTTCCTCTTCTGTCGAACCTAAAATCTAAACTAAATTTTCAAAATTGGAAAATAATACCTAATTTAAATAATTATTATAATAGAAGTCAGTATATTGTAGACTAGCTTTCTCTAATGCATTACAGATATCTTTGCCTTTCGCATCAGAATCAGTCTATAATTATTGCTATCTCATTTTATTTTATTTTTCTTTGTTATTTTTTTTTCTTATTGCCTTCCTATTTCTTATTTTTTCGTTTTCTTATTTTTTATTTTTATATACTATAGTTAAGTGCAAATTTATTGCACTAATTATAAGATTTTTGATCTTGTGTAGATGTATTAAATAAACATTGTGAACCCCCACGTACTAATATTGTAAATCTTTCCAATCCGAAGTAATCGTCAAAGAAACGTTTTCATCCTTAATCCTTAAAGTGTTAATAATTGGTTGATTTACTTACATGCACAAATTTGAATTATTCAAATCTTTAAACGAACATATCTTTATTGCCAGACTGAATTCTTGAGATATTTTTACCTCCTTTCGATTCTTTCTGTAAAAATTGAGTTCTCAGTTCGCAGGCAATACATTTTTAAAAAGCCATCACCAACGCAACTAAACCTTCTTGTTGCTCCATCTTGAAGGCGGATACTTTAACCTTTCAATTTTTCCAAACAGGATAGCGTCTACGTGCTCGCTTCGGCCATTAAGGAAATGATTGCAAACGAGACGATAACGGAAGCCCCCAAAGACTGTGATGATTCCGGTGTCAACTGGGAGTCGGGTAAGGAAACTTGACTGCATCCTTCAAGAATGAGGAATCTCATCACGTCTTCCGTTTATCTCATATGCGTTTTATTTTCTTCCTCTTCGAAAAATCGCAAGATTTACATCCCTAATAAAATATCTTACAGGAAAACGGATTTTTCACTACCTTAAGACGCGGAATATCAAAGGAGAAACAGGACAAGTGGCCTTTGATGACAACGGCGACAGGATTTATGCAGAATACGATGTTATAAACGTTAGGGACCGCCAGAAGAAGAAAACAGTGGGATCCTTCGAGTACGACGCCGTAAGTACATTTTCCGAGTTCCTTCCCTGATTCAGCTGTCGAGTTAATCCTCTTAGCTCTTAGCCAGAATGTCTCGGCTCCTGTACAAATTAATGATTTAAAGATAACTCTGGTAATCAACTTTTAATTGGAATCGCCGAGGTCGCAAATCAAAATCAACTTCCCGGAGCACCCTTGATCGTAATTAAACTTTCGTCCTTACCCCAGAAGACTCTTCTCGCACACTATCAAAAATCACAGAACACAGTTGATGCTAATTTAGCGAATATCGGTGGTAATTAATGACGTCGTCGTATTTATTATCAATACACACCTTCGTTGTGAGAAATCCAGACCAACGGCCCGTGGCGGTGTTTTATTTAAATAATGAGCCAACGATTAAATGGACCAATTAACTGCTAAATTTTGTGGAATTAATTCATTTCGAAAAATGTTCACCTGTAGGCAGATTTGCATTGATTTCTGGTAGCTGAATTTTGATGCAAGCATGGTTCAGGATTTGCACCACCTTTTGGCCATGATCCGCATTCTGAATTCTCGAATAAGCCGTTCGCTGCGGAATGAAATTCGATTATTTGCTTTTTCCACAAATTAGAGATAAACTCCGAATTTTGGTGCCCTTAATGAAAATTGGCAATTAAAACCGGGGGCAACCTAATTTGATTTAGTAATTTGTTGACATTTTATTCGAATTATTAGGATAATGCTTGTTTTAGGGGCTTCGATAATTTCATTGCAGATTAGCAGACTAGCAGAAAATTATACCCAAGGCGAAAATTATGTACATGATATAAAAGGGCAAATTTAATGTACAAAATCAACCAAACAAACGACAACAACAGAAGTGATTCTCGCTTATAAATAAATTTTGAATATAAATAACGGATAGTAGGTACTTAAAATCTTGTCCAAGAGCACACTATCTGAAAAGTACCTACCTGATAAAATTGATAAATGTCACGTAATAAAAAAACTAAGTACCTATATAAATTAAATATTAAACTAAAAGTCTGAATTTGGTGTGCAGAGTAAAATGCTTGAATAAAGAAACAACAACCTTTCGCCCTGAAAATGTATCGCAAGTTTATTAAGGAGAAATCCTCCGCAACGAACTTTATTTTATGCAGGGTGTTTGCCTTGGTTCCCTTTTTAAAATTTTGACAGAAAAATTGTTCAGGTTTACACACATCTTTATATTGTAACTTAACTTAAAGTACAATTCAAAAGGCAATTGAATAATTTGTTGAAGTGTATAAATTCAATCATTGAAGTAATCATTTTTTGAATGAATATATAACTTAAATAAATAAGTAATAAGTTCTTAATTTAAAAAAAAAAGCTTTTATCGTATTCTACTCGTTGAACTTTTTCATTTGATGCCCCCTTCCTTAGTGCCCTTAGGTTATGGAAATAATATATCACCATTTTGTCGCTTCCGCGGATTTAAAATGACGTCACTCAGCTAATCGTGCATTGCCACCAAAACCAAACGTGTGTGCAAAATTTTAGCTCAATCGTTTGGGGGGAACTTGTAAAGATAAGTCCACATTTTAGAAACTTTCAATTTTTTAGCTTCAGTGAGTGCATCAAATTGTCTAATAAAAACGTTGATACAAATTATTTTAATGTTGCTATTGCTCTTATAACATTACTTGTAATTAAGACAACAGCAAATGGTCTATACGAAATAATCTGATAAATTAAAGATTTAACAGTTTTCTCCCTTTTCAAATCAAATCACTACATTTAAGGGAGCCGGGGAGTATCAACCAACTAATTGGCTGTAACGAAACCATGACAATAACTTCGGAATTATTGATGTCTACAAAAAACTTGTTCTGTCCTTTGGATTATTAATAATCATCCCCATTGTACAATGTCAAAACTTTTCGAAATAAATTGATGAGAAAACGTTGGCTCCTTGTGATCCATGAAAATTTGTAAAAATTATCCGCTGTAACCTTTGCAACCCCCCAAAAATTCATCAAGACGTTTTGACATCGCTTCATCTTTATATTTTGCAGGAAAAACAGAAAATGCGTCTTCGAATTAACGATAGCCAAATTCTATGGCCTGGGAAACAAAAACGTAAGCCTGAAGGCATCATAATACCAACACACCTGAAGGTGCTTACCATCGAGGAAAAGCCATTTGTTTATGTCAGGCGACTTACCGATGAAGAAATTGCCTGCGAAGACGATGAAATTCCCTGTCCTCACTTCAACCTCACTGATGGATCAGGTAAAACTCTAAGATATATTTTCATTTTTTTATACTTCTTTATATACCTTTTACAGTGTTGTTTTTGTTTAATTTGCAGAATTTTTCAAAATTCTCTAAATAAAACCTTGAAAAGTTTCAGACAGAAACAACATATACCGGCAAAATTTGTTTATAAGGTTTTTGGCGAACTTTCCCTCATCAATTTCGTCGGCGAATGTCGCAATATAAAAATTTATTAAAAATTTTTTGATTCGTTTCTTTTACACTGCACTGCATCTGACATCCTTTATTTACATATTAAAAAAAAGTAAAAAATATAATCGCTAATTTTATTTCAATGAATAATTTTCTATTGCTAAGTAATTGCATTCTTTTCGTATCTCCAGAACATGCATCAAATTTCCATGATTCCAAGATTTGAACTTTTGCATGAATAAAAAAGTTCAAATCTTGAACTGAACATTTCTCAAATTAATTTTTGACTCAAAAATAAATAAAAGTCATTGCAAGTTTTTTTAGAAAATTTCGAATCTTTGCTTTGGATTTTATTCATGATAAATTTCAAATATAGTAAACAAATCCCCTTTTGTTCTGAATATCCCAAAAATCTGAAGCTTAGTTATAAGGACAAAAGGTGTATTAAATAAATAGAAGTGGTTGGGTCTTGAAAATAATTTGTAATAGTAGGTTTCAACCCATTAAAGTTTCGGAATCTCTGATCTAGTGTAGTTTTCCACTTTGCAGCTTCAAATGCAAGTCACAAGTAATTAATTTACAATAAGCACCATAAAATCCATTTGCAGTTCGTACTTAAAAATTATTCAACTATGCTACAAAGTCTTTTCACTGGAGCAGCAGTATTAACCTTATTTTACGATGGTTTCTGGACAAAACCCAATTTTAATTGTTTCTAAGAAATTTTAAGAGTCCGCAAATTGGTTGTGTCACAAGCAAACGCTTAACGTAATGAAAAGGTTTAAAGCACAATTAACAAAAGCACTACTGGCCAGGGAATAAAACTGCCACAAAAATGTAATACCCCCGCCAATTATTGGGATTTAAACAAAAAGTTTCTGTAGATATTGGATTATTATGTTTTGCCATAACTCTGAGTTAATTGTTTTTACAAAACTTTCTGTTTGAAAACTCTTAACGTTCATGTGCCTATTCATAATTCATCATTGTTAAATAAATCCGCAAAGCGTACACCTTGAGAAGTCATCAACCTGGAAATATGAATTTTTTTTTTCCAGATTTATTTCCTGGCTGGAGGAAATAAAATTGAAGTTAGTACAAAAATTTGTTTTTAAACTCTCTCTTCAATACAATGCCTCGAACGAACTCCTTTTTATGAAGGAATTGAGAATTCGTCTGGGAAGTTTGTATGTATAGTGTTTAGATTATGCTAAGCCGGTGTAGGTACTTAAAGTCAAAAGAGCATAAATTTTATTATATACCTATAAACGTCGCACATTCTTCTTCTGGAAAAAAATAATAGCAAAAGTAAAAACAGCACCTTCTATTATTGGTATTTATATGTTGTGCGAATTTTCCGCATAACTTTTTGTTTTTTAAATAGTAGATATAATATTTCACAGGTCAAATTTTGGCCGAACATCAATAGATCTTTTCTATAAAATTTTTCCGTAGATTACGAATACGAAAATAGAAATACTAAATTTTCTTCCGTTTTCAGTTTAAATAAGAAGAGCAAAACATCGTATTTTTACCATTTATTATAAATCATTATAAAATAATAATAACTCATTTTTTTAGATGCTGGCAACATAATCTAAATAAAAAAAAACTTGTTGGCCAAGATGTGTAAAAAGATTTTTCATAATTGGCCGTAATACCGACTTTAAAATTTATATATTGTACTATTGCTACCAACACTACAAAAGCAAAATTTAAAGAGGCGGTTTTTTGGCTATTTTGATTCAAGCTACAAGAAACAAATCTTTTTTTTTTGTGGACCGGTGTTATCTATGCAAGTTATAATACAATATAAATTAAAGTGTTGTTTTGCTTGCCCCAGTTCAGTCGCAATGAATGGAAATTAGATTGAAGCAGTATTCGGTAGCTTAAAGAGATTGCATAAGAAGGTTGACACTAAATCACGATTTTCTTTTCCCGCCTCCCCGAAAGTAGTAAATTGCCTCACGGAGACCATTAATATTCGCAGCTGGGGGGCCCGGGGAGCTTCTTGCCGCATTACAGACTCCAGCTGTCGGGTACGAACCTTCCTGGGTACTTCTCGCAATCAAAAACATTGCAGCAGTTGTCCCGGACAGCAACTGGGAATCTGAACGCAATTTCCCAGGACGACACTGGGACCTCCCAAATGACTATTTTCTGGATTTTCCACAATGATTTAAATTTATTTCGGCTCAAGGTACAATTGCCCATCAAGCTGACGTTCTTTTGTGGATTTCCCTTGTTCGTGTTTGTGTTTGTAGGCATGTTTGTCTGCTCCTAAATGGCACTAGCTGGAGGGCTGTTACACGAAATAAAAATGAAAAACTGGCATTCCTCGGCTAAAAGCAGAAATTCGCAATGTTCATAGCCATTGTTCTCGCTGTAATATCACACACTATTAACAGATTAATGGAGATTTCCCGAATTTCACGGCCTTTTTGATTTTAATGAGCGGCAGCTACATTTCATGCTGGTGTGTTTTACGAACTCGTTTTAGATTGCTCATTTAGATAAGATGTTTTCGTTGGGTAAAACGACCTGCTTTCGAATTCACTCGGAAATAATAGTAATTTTTTTTTCTCTAGATGTAGACTTTAAATCTCTATATGTGACTGGTATAATATATGTACAATCAAAGCTCGTTATTCGCGGTTCCAACAAATTGTGACCACTTGAAATAATGAAAAATTCTGTATTCGCAGATCCGCAACTAACGATACATATTGTATTTTTATAATAATGTTTAATGTTTATTTATTTGTCAAAATAAACAATAGGTATCAAAATATTTATAAACAAATAAGACTTACTGTCGTTAAGCCGAAAGTCCTTGCACAAAAGCTGCCGCTGCGCCATGATTAGTGCCGAGTCTTTTGTTTCATGGCTTCAATTTTTCATTCGTCGCAATAACTTTGATCTTTGATAAAATAAAAGTTGATCCGTCTATGGAAAGAAGTCTTGTTTTTAAAAACCAATGGATGGTGCTACAGCTGAATATCAATCCGAATTAAAAGGACTTTTATTAGCTGCAAAACAAGAACAAATTACTAAGTTTTTTAAACCATTGCCTAAACCTGATAATAATTATTATAATTGTTAAAATTTATCTCAATAAATTACTTTCATTATGATTTTATTTTGCAACCCTTGAACATTTCCCCTATATTTCCATAAAAAATGTCACTCCGTATTCGCGGTACATTTTCGGACCGTTTCCCCCGCAAATAAGGAGCTTTGACAGTATCAACATTCCCTATCATAAAATGAAAATAACGCTTATAATATGTACCTTAATATTAATTTTGAAATGTCGTAATAGTTAATACCCATTTCATAATACATACATATACAGTTTTCAATTCTGTTGGTTTTAAACCCATTTTGCCCATGATCTTTTGTGGTTAGGTTAATAACAACATAAATTAAGCAATTTAGTAAAATTTTAAAACCCCATTAAAAATTTTACTACACTTTGAATTTTGTTTATGGGATTTTATTGTAATTTTCGCAAATTAAACATGTTTATACATATAAAATAATACGATTTTTGATCAAAAGGTTGTAGTTATGCGACTCATTTTTTTTAATAAGATTTTTGGTCAAAAGGTCGTAGTTAATGCGACTCATTTTCTGAATGTATTTTATTAGATACTTATCTTGTCGCCAAGACGCGCCCCATAGTCTTAATTTATTCTTATGAGAATGTGATTATTTTACGACCTATAAACACGTCTGCAATGGTTCTGTTCACAATCCCAAGGTTGCTTAATGTTTTATGAAAATATCAAATCATAAATTTTCATCGATATATCAAACGGCGTTGATCCATGGAAACGTTTTCTGCGTGTTTCCACATATGAGCAAATCTAATTAGAATCGTTCCACAACCATCCCCCGCACTCTCATCGTTCTGTCTGCATTTCGGTCAAATTAAAACGACATTTGCACTTTGCTGTAATTCATACGACAGAATTATCCCACCGCCACTGCTGAGGCCCTCCCCGTCATCCATAAAATTTTATGCTCCATGTGTGAGCGGGGGCGGATTCGGGCCTGACTCCCACTGCTTCAGACAGATCGCCGCAATAAATTGAGCCAGAACTCATTTGCAAGGGCTCCCTACTGCTGCAAAATGGGTGGCTGGCGATTTTCATTTTAAATACGCGAATTTGTGCCCTGTATCCCAGTCCCTTCCGCAGATCGTTATCGCGGACATTTTTAATTCAACCCTTTTGAAAATTGTGTCGCATTCACTTCGGTGGGTGCAGATTCACTAGATATAAAATCCAATGAATTATTTGTAAAAAAAAAAAGAAACTTAGCCCGCCGGGGGACACAGGAACTTGGTTTCGTACTATGCTAATTGAAACCACGGGATGTTGGGGAACATAATTTGAATAAATTTTTAGGTTTTGTGGAACGTTTGAAAGTACTACATATTGAAATGAATTATCCATCAAAGATAATTTTGGTTTAATGGTTACATAAAATATGAATATTGTCTATATCTCATAAAGACTAAATTCAGCATATTCACTTTATTCCCATCACAATTATTTTATTCCATTTAAATTCATTTATAATTGCCTGGGGCCCATAAAAGCTCTTCATATTAATTATACAAGAGCAATCCGGCACAGCAAACAGTTCATGAGTATCATTAAATTTAAATTGGGGTACGCAATACACCAACAATAAATAGTTTCCTCTCTATTACAGAAAATGACTTCTGCTGCAAGGGCTACTGTGTCGAATTGCTGCGGGCGCTATCGAGTCGAATAAATTTTACATATGACTTGGCACTATCACCAGATGGCCAATTTGGTCATTATATACTGAAAAACCAAACCACTGGTACTTTGGCTGTGAAAAAGGAATGGACCGGTCTCATCGGGGAGCTGGTGAATGAGCGTGCTGACATGATAGTTGCCCCACTAACTATAAATCCAGAACGGGCAGAATTTATTGAATTCTCAAAACCATTCAAATATCAGGGAATAACAATTTTGGAGAAGAAACCGTCGAGGTCGAGTACGCTCGTGTCTTTTCTGCAACCATTCAGCAATACGCTGTGGATCCTTGTTATGGTTTCTGTCCATGTTGTAGCATTGGTGCTATATTTATTAGATAGGTAAAATATGTACCTAACTTATTGTAATTATTTGTTTTTATTGACGGTAGACGGTAGACGGTTAGAGTTTTCAAAGTTATTTATTGCTTTAAAGACTTTAGCTTAACCAATTTTTGATTTATTTCTGGTATATAGAGAATTATACAAAAAGAGGTAAAATAAAAAATAGAATGGAATGTCGCCGTCAATGAGACGCCTTTAAACAATACGCATACACTGAGAAAAAAAACACTTTTACGATTATTAGAATGTGAATTTTAGTAGAACGATCGATTTAAGAAAACATATGAAACAAAAACACCCAAAAAAAATCGTTTAAACGGCAATATCCAAACCGGGCGATAGTCTAAAAATCAGCTAGAACCTTCCAAGAAATTGGCAAACTCTTTGTTGAATTGCTGAAAATGTCAAGAGAATAACAAGGAGTAGTTAAAATTAAACGAGCGATTTACATTTAAGATATTTTTAGTAATATCCTCCTACTATAAAAATTAAGCAATAATTGCAAATAAAAAGCAGAGCTAGCCAACTAATATCTATAATTTTAACCCCAAAACCAGTATTTTTCTATCACAACGAATAGTGCAGAATTCAGCGGTCAAGTGGCTTAGACTTTAAATCTTATTAGAAAATGCGTTCATCAAAACTAGCTAATTAACTTTTATCAATTCTGATAGTACCCGAAAATCAATTTTCTTCAATTACAGCCGATAATGCACATTTCAGCGGAGGAGCAGTTTAGATTTAAAATCTTTATAGAATATGTCCTGATACTATTACAAAAAGCAGTAGCACTGTAATCAATTAAAAAAAAACCAAGTTAAAATTAACCAATTCATTTTGGTTATAGCAAACAATCTATTTTTAGGGCTCTAGATTAATTTGTCGTTTCGGTTGTATTAAACTATTTTTTTGAGAGAAAATTTTAACAAGCCAGTTTTGTTTAATTAACGAACACTTATTTTCTCAGTGTATGCTTAAGAGATTTTCTTAAGTTACACTAACATGTCTTTTTTTTTTGTCTAGATTTTCACCTTTTGGTAGATTTAAATTAACCAGCAATGATAACACTGAAGAGGATGCCCTAAATCTTAGCTCGGCGATTTGGTTTGCATGGGGCGTTCTTCTGAACAGTGGAATTGGTGAAGGTACCCCAAGGAGTTTTTCTGCCCGGGTTCTCGGCATGGTGTGGGCTGGATTCGCTATGATCATCGTTGCTTCATACACTGCCAACTTGGCTGCGTTCCTAGTTTTAGAACGACCAAAAACAAAACTCAGCGGCATAAACGACGCCCGTCTTAGGAATACCATGGAAAACTTGACTTGTGCGACAGTGAAGGGGTCGGCGGTGGACATGTATTTCCGCAGGCAGGTCGAATTGTCGAACATGTACAGAACGATGGAGGCGAACAATTACGCGACTGCCGAGGACGCAATTCAAGACGTTAAAAAGGGGTAAATCCATTGAACAAAGAAAGCTCCAATTGTATTTTTTTTTAATGAGACCTTCAATAAAACAGGAAACTCATGGCATTCATTTGGGACTCCTCGAGACTGGAGTACGAAGCAGCCAAAGACTGTGAGCTCGTCACAGCTGGTGAATTATTTGGACGAAGTGGGTATGGTATTGGTCTTCAAAAGGGCTCCCCATGGTCCGATGCTGTTACGTTAGCAATTTTAGAATTTCATGAAAGTACGCAAAATGAATAACTCAATATTAATTACTAATTTTTAACAATTTCATATAAATATTACTCCCAAAAAATAGGTGGATTTATGGAATCATTGGATAAAGAGTGGATATTTCACGGTAACCTACAGCAGTGCGAACAGTTTGAGAAAACACCAAACACCCTAGGCCTTAAAAATATGGCTGGCGTCTTCATTCTCGTGGCAGCTGGAATCGTCGGTGGTATTGGCTTAATAATTATTGAAGTCGTCTACAAAAAGCATCAAATTAAGAAACAGAAACGAATGGAAATTGCAAGGCATGCGGCAGATAAGTGGAGGGGTACGATAGAGGTATGCTCTTATTTAACTAAGTATATTAAATTTTACGTTCTATTTTTTTTGCTTCATAATAAATAATAATCCCTACTTTATGTATAAATGCGAAAGTAACTCTGTTTTCTGTCTGTGATACTTTCACGCCTAATTCTCTGAACCGATTTTGATGAAATTTGGTACAAAGATAGATTAGAACTAGGAGAAGGACATAGACTACTTTTTGTCTGTCTGTCTGTCTGTCTGTCTGCTACGCTTTCACGTCTATTCACGTCTAAACGATTTAACCGATTTTGATGAAGTTTGGTTACTTTCGAATATTTAAAACAATGGGAATTGTTAAAAACAACAAAAATGACGAGTCATATGTACAGTGTAATCAGAGATTTAAAATGTCATATGACTTTTTAAAGGCCCCATTAACCGGAACGGCAGACACGTGAGGGCAGACGTGTGAATATTTAAATTTTGTGCTAAAACGATTTCAATTTGATAACAGGATTTTTTGCTTTCGATAATGCCTCGCAAACGCAAAACTAATCTAGCACGGGTGAGACCGGGTAATCCAGCTAGTAAAATATAAATTAGTGTCTTAAATAGTTTCACGCACAGCATATTACCACTATGCATCAATTAAACCTTAATAGATTTTTATTAAATTATTTCTATTTTATATTTTAATCCATAAATGTATATGAATAATCAATGATAATAATTAACCAAATTTTCTTCAGTGGTAACGCACAATTAATTCTCACTTTGAGATAATAATAACAATAAGGAAATGATCTCTGACATTTTTAAATTAATTGAGATTATAAGGGATTTTTATTTAGTTGATTTAAATGATTTGAATTTTAATTAAACCATAATTTATGAACATATAGCAACTTTTAATAATCTCATTATCATTATCTCACATCATCATTAATGACTTCACAAATTCCCTTTGCATCTAAAATAATTTTGTTTTTTTTTACATCTCTTGTAATGCTCACCGATGTTTCGCGAAACCGAACTCGAGCAAATTTAATTCAATCTCATCTCGGGATTTTTATTTTATTTATTTTGCCTTAATTTAATTTAATTTGTTGGAACAAGTTCCCTATTCAAATTTTGATGAAATTTCCATTTGTATCGCGTGTTACCATTGACTTTTGAGTTTTAAACCCTTTTAGTTTCATAGCTCGCAATATTTTAAACGATAAAATGATGATAATTTTTCGTTTTACTGCAGAAACGAAAAACTCTTCGCGCCTCTTTAGCAATGCAGCGGCAATATAATGTCGGCCTAAATTCAAATCCTGGCACAATAAGTTTAGCAGTAGATAAAAATCGCTTTCCTCGTCTTGGACCGAGGGGTCCAGAGAGGGCCTGGCCTGGAGATTCAGACCTCATACGTAATCGAAGACAAGACGAATCGAAGGGCTTCAAGACAAAGTTGCAACAGCCACACCTACAACCACCACCGAGGTATTCACCAGCGTATACAAGCGATGTGTCGCACTTAGTCGTTTAACAAATTTTTAAAAAACTTTTGTAAAGAATTAACTATAAAACATTAAATAGTAGGACTTTATTTTCTTTTCTTTTTTAATAAAACAATGGAAAGTAAGAAGGTGAACAAATAACATTGATTAAATAAAAAACAAATAATACAAAAACATGTGTAAATAGAAAAATTAGTGTTGAACTACTTAAGAAAATAATGAACATTTTGTAAAAAAAAATAATAATAATAATAATAAATTAGTTGCGTTTTTGCTAAATTTGTTGTAATGCGAATGGGAAATCACTTAAGATTTATGAAAATAAATAAAATAAAATAAAAATACGTGGAAGTAGGGCTCACTGCAATCACAAGCAAA
Organism: Machimus atricapillus; assembly: GCA_933228815.1. Classification (NCBI taxonomy): domain Eukaryota; kingdom Metazoa; phylum Arthropoda; class Insecta; order Diptera; family Asilidae; genus Machimus; species Machimus atricapillus. Next base: position 16,475,894 of record OW121785.1, read on the forward strand.
TGACTTCCAAAAAAATAAGCTTGGCTTGCTGTGAAGACACCTTTTCCATATTGGCTCAATTAATTCTTAAACGTGTTAAACATTTCGCAAAGCTAAGATTTTCCCAGTTATTAAAACAAAGTCTGATTTGAGTAATCGCAATGAGATCAATCATGCATTAACTTCAATTGAATTTAACAGAACATCTGATTGAATTTAAATAGATACATATGCAAAACCTTTGAACTTTCAGATCGAAATAGTAAACATATTGAACAATGTAAATTGAAATCATGCCAGTTCCGGGAATGTTTACTAAATTATTGCAAAACTCTGGGGTTATTGGACTGAATTGAGATATTGCGCAGCATATCACCTATTATTTAGCGCCAGAGCTTATCTCTTAATTATTTAGTTTCTCGTGATAATGAGAACTGAACTATTAAACAATTATGGTGCTCGTAAGCCTATTAAATTGAATACAATTAGTTCTATATGACTAAGCGAAAATCGATGAATATTTCTAATTTGTTATGTTAAATTAATACCTAATTGATATTGATGTGCTGCATTTTAAATTCCTATACTCGTTAATATAACACTTCTATGTACATTCCACTTTAAAATAGAAAATTAAATTAGAAATAATGCTAAAAAGAATATAACACTACCTACATTTGTGAAAGGGAAATATGGAGAATTTTATGACTTTAATGACCTAACGTCCTGTAGCTTTATTCGAGTTTATTTTGTAAAAACTGCAATAAGAAACTTCAACGTACTCCCTAAAATTGGCGAGTCGCGTCAACTGCCTAAAATCAAAAAAACTTCATATTTATAATTCAAATAAAACTGAAATATATATCAAATAATATAAAATAAATATTATTCCAACATTCTTAATTCAAATTTTAACAAATTCAATTATTTTCAATTTACTTCTTTATCGCTTTATGAAATGTTTAACTTAACACATAAATTTTAAGTGATTAATCCCAAAAGAAAAATTTAAAAGTAGCACATTAATACAAACAATAATTTTTTGTAAAAATTCCGTTCCAAGTAATTTAATTTTTACAAGAAGCGGTGTTATTTCCAAGAAAAAATAAAGAAATGTGCCATGAAAAGTTTCCACTATGTTGTAAAAAAAAAATACCTACAACTTTAAGAAAGAATATAATTAAAAAGATAAATGTAACACCGAAAAAAACAAAAATGTAAATTTCGGTACAAAGCGTTTCTTGAAGGTTCTTGCCTTTCGTAATTTTTTCAGCCTATGTTACTATGAGTATATACAAAAAAAAAATGTAAAGAAGTATTATACATACATATATTGAAATAAAACCCATTTTCGATACATATATTGTGTTCAGCGAATTAATAAGAGAAAAACACTAACATTAAATGATGTTAAATAAAGAAGCGCACAGGTTAAGGATAATTAACATAAAAACCAATGAGTGAATAACTTTTAAATGAATAGAGTCTTCCAAATGCATCTTGTTTCACTATTAAATTTGTTTATTAATCATACTTAACTTAATTAATCTGAGTTAACTTTTTAGCGACAACCTTCAACATTCGCATAATGTATGATTTCCTACGAGGGTAACCTTCTTATAATAAATGAGACAAAAATAAATAAGATAACATAAAACTACTGATAGAAGTAACATGTAGAAGTAACGTAAATAAAAATAAAATAATGAACATTGTGTAAAGAGCATTTTTATATTCATTCGTTGATGGCTGTAAAGTATTTTTATTAACTCTATGGAGCTAAATGAGTATATGAATACAATTGTAAATAATGTATGAGGTGGTTTTTAACGTATTTTAAACTGTATAAAGTATTTGACTAAATAATAAAGAGATGTACATTATTTTTGTAGGCAAAGAGTACATAACATGAATTTAGATAACAATTGTAATAATAAAGTCGAGAAATTATTGTAAACAAATTTACCACTAATTTGTTAATAATATGATCTGATCAGATAACTCTTAAGAAACTTGTTAAGTTGATAACGAGTCTAAACAGCGCTGCCAAATTTCATACTTACTAATAGAAAGTACACAATCGTGTGACGGTGGCAAATAATTTTTAGTGTCGGTTAATTGCGTTCACATTTTTGGGTAAAACATTGCATTTAATATTTTTGACCATAATAGGGTCTGCGATGTACTTTGTTAACTTTATTCACCAAAACTATTTTTTGGACAACTTAATTCAAATCGATATCATGAAGAATCAAAGTAACATCCCAGACAGACTCTCGCAACTTATTTCTTGTAATATGTATGTTGCAAAAACCAAACTTTTAATTAGTAAAAGCCAACAATTTTTCAGATTTTCTTAAATAATAGCTACTTTATTACTATCAAGTAGCCTGCAAAATATGCATTAATCGTTTCTTTTATTAGTCTGTTAATTTTATCTAGATTTTCAATGAAATTCCCATTAATTTATCATTTGATGAGTCTAAAACTAAAATGTGGTAAAAATGAAATCTTTTTGATAAATAAAATCACCGAAATTTCCGTCCGATTTATAAATCGAAATAAAATAACTTTTCGTAACTCATATATAAAAAACATATTGTTCGTGAAAGGGTAACAAAAGCAAGTAAAATTTTAATTATTAATTACTCCAGTTAAGCAGATTCTTTGAAATATTTCCACCGTCATACATAAAATTTTTTTCACACAACTTCTGCTTCATCTAAATTCCATGAAACTTAAACCATGAAATTCTTAAAACATAAACGTAATCATAAAAACAATTTTCAAATTCTAATAAAAACAAATATTTAAAAGAAAGGAATATTTTGTTTTCTCAAAAAAATAAAACTCTTACTCTAAAATCATTGCAGAGACGCACCGATGTTAACATTAAAATAAACGGAAGAGGGCATAAAATTAATAAAAATTATTATAAACTAAAGGTAAAGGATAAATCTAAACTAAAAGTGAATTGTATTTAAATAAGTAAAATTAAATGAGGAAAGGTCGAAGAATCAAAACAAATAAAATTTATATTCCAAGAGATTTTTGCTTCTTGTGCTATTTTAGATTTTCTTTTAAGAAGAAAAGAGTTTTTCTTTTTGTGGACAATATTAAATAATGCTATTTGAAGTAGGAAACTATTTTTTCCACGAGCTGTTTCTTTTTTGTACTAAACCAAAACAAACAGAGCTATACTAGAGCTAAGTATAGTCCTAAGAAGCAGTATTTCAATGTTCAAAGAAAAATTTTCGTAGACATACGACGTAAATAAACTATACGATATTTATGTGAATAGAGCAAAATTGTTTGAACATTAAAAATTTATAAAAGAAGCAACGAACACTCCTGGAATAAGGCGGCAGGCGAAATGATTTCAACTGGTTTCGAATGGTTCTTGTTACGCGATTCTTTAAGGATATATATTTTTGGACCAGTTATTTTTAACGATTGCATAACAATTTGTTTCCTGTTTTGAAAGACATTTAAAAGAATTTTGCTTTTACTGTCGTATTTAAAAAACAGCGGTTGTTTATAAATTTTGCTCAGAGAAGATATTGAATCAATTTGTTAATAATAATAACGTACAACGTGTGGCTAGATGGTTTGAAGGCGATTGAATTAAAATACACTGTAAAAGTTAATTTAAAAACTAAATAAATAAATAAACAAAAGCAACGTAAAACGATAAATCTAAAACAAATAACTAAGCAATTAACCGAATAAAAGATGTAGAGGAAAAGATGTAGAGGAAAAGATGTAAATTAACTTTAACTATTGTTGAACAGAGTTGTTATTGTTATACACTTATATAAATATATTTATGACAGAAAAAAAATTTTTAATTAGCATGAAGTAAAGTAAACTGAATTTAAGTATAAAGATGATTTGTATAAAAAGCTATGTACGTAAACAAGCCGAAAGTACGACGAATGGAAATAGAGCGGCAATGGCTATTTAAAAAGTGAAAGTCTAAACAGCAACATCAACAAAAAAAAAACCACACATACCTAAAACGTATGATCGAATGATTTTGTAATTTATTGCGATCAAAATATTTTCATAATTTATGTAGGTAAAATGCTAAAGATTATAACGAATGAATTAAACATGAAATTAAGATTAAACCACGAAAAAACTAATCAAATGTCGAAAAATGATGTTCGTACGAAAAAATTATAAAAAAAACCTTATTTAAAAAAATTTGTAATGGTTGTTTTCAATTTCAAATCCAAAAATATCCCCAAATTTCGGCCCAATCCAATAATTTCCGAAAAAAGGTAGATAGGAGAAAAATACAAAATTTTTGTAAACAATTTGTTTATTACTAAATGAATACAAATATCTGTAAAGCTACGCACATATCAAATTGGCTTAAAACAGCTCAAAAAAACGCGACAGGCAAATAACACGTATATAAGCGTATTTTCTGACGACAGAGGTCGGTTGTCTAGGGTCAGGCGTCCGACTGAATCTGCTACCTCTAGTTTTTCCAATTTCCGAAAAGCATTAAGAGAAATTGTTTTATCATCGAAAATTAATTAAACAACCACACTATGAACTAGAACTAATTAAATAAACTGAAGACAAATAGCAAAAACTGATAAAGATCCTCTCCCGTTCCTCTTCCAATTTCCGGCCTGGCAGACACGCTTCATTCGCACCAAAAATACGTTTCAAACGCAAAAATCAACTCAGCCTGAAAGAATAGAAGCAGAAAATGTGGTGATTAATTAAAAAAAAATATATTTAGCTGATAATCGTATTTTTCAAGAATTAAAACAAAATTTAGTAGCGCCGACGATTAAATTTTTCTTTTTATAAATTTATTTTTTGCATGCTCGCGGATTAATGTTGAGAGAAAACCGATAAACTTTGAGGCTTTGTTATGACCTTACAGAAAATAAAGTCGATTGGATCCTCCACCGAGAAATGGTACTTAAGAGTCATAGTGACATTGAAGGTTGGTGACTTGATTTTTTTAAAATAGGAATGCCGTTTTTTATTTTTATTTTAATTGAATTATGCATATTGTGATAGCCTCTGTATCTTTCCAGGAGCATAGTAACAATAACAGCTGATAGGCGGCTATATGTTGATGAACTTGTGCCACTTTCAAAAACTGAAAAAAGTGGGGTATCTTTTATAAAATTGCAAATTATCGATTTTTTTTTACAGAAATAAAAGTGCATTATTAGAAAATAAAATTTGCGCTTCTTTGCCTTTGAAAGAGTACTTTGACTACATATATGTAGACTTTCTTTACAATTTATAACTTTATAATTCAAAATATTCTCTTATTTTAAAGGTGTAAGGTAAGACAAAATTGACATGCTTTCTTAGTCTGACATTATTTTAGAAATTATAAAACTTATCTAGCATCTTTCGCAAAAACGGTTTTGTATTACAAATATAAAATACGCATCCTTGCTACACAAAATACATAATAATGAGGAATATTGTCCAAATATTTAAATATTATATAAATATTAGTAAAATAATCATAAAATTAAAATCCCCAGGATATTTTATGAATGAAAAACCAAAATTCTTAAAATTATATATCTACGTAACGTAATGTGATTATAAAAGCCACTTTAAATTTTCAAATTATCTATGTACCTACATACATATACAATATCTCTATAGCTTCATTTTTAAATAATGTGTACAATTTTATCTGAAGCCTCTAGGTAAGTACTTTTAATATTCACATAGAAACAAAAGAAGAGTCATTAATATTAAGGTTATTATATCGAATATCATCTTAAACAGGATTTTCGATTATGACACACTTCCGACAAACACATTTATGATGCCACATTTTCCCTACAGTTCGGCACCCGGAAGGTTCTAACATTTTATGATAAATGAAGTACGTGCCCGGCTGAGCATCAGAATTTTGTTTGTTTGACTTAGTGAATTTATCATAGAAAAACAATACGTAATCAATATTTACATCGTAATTCGTCTGGAAAACTCTCATAACAAAGTTTTGTTGCATGTATGAAAGGTATATATCAGAGTTCAGTGATTCAAGTGTTATATTCATTTTGGTTAAGCTATTTAAATACTATTTTTTAATTTGTTCTTTTCAAAAATAAAAGTACTCATGTACTACTATTTTTGTACAAATTAAATTTCCCTAAATGTGGTAATCTTCAACTAAAACGAAAAATAACACAACTTTTTAATTCTTCTGATTAACTGAAAAAATCTGCGACCTCTGGAAAAGTACAACAATTTCATATCATCTTCCATGAACCAGGACTAATTTATGGAATAGGTCATTATTTCACAAATATTTTGTTTAAAAATCATTTTTAGTTCAAAAGCACTCGTAACATTTTATTTAAAGCATAATTTTAGCATAACCCGAAAATTTGCAATACCACAGGCCAAAACATCCGCTTAAATCTGTTCGGTTAATTTGCATATTAATCTTTATGCTGACCTACTGACAAGAGATATGAACTTTTCATGGATTTCATGTCCAGTTTATTTATAAAAATTAATCGATAATAACCAACGTCGACCGGAGTGCTAAAAATTTTCCACTTAAAAATTGCGTTAAATGATTTCTGCCCTCATTTCGATCGTAGGGTGTGCGTATTTTCTGATCATATGACGTGAATTTAAATTGAATTTATTACGATTAAGTATAACCTGTGCGTATTTTACGCACAACAAAAAATTATTATAAAATTCTCAATGAAAATTAATTGAAAATTAATAAAAACGAATAAATTAGCAATCACTTTCATATCCAGGATTAAGTAAGGATAATAATATAATATTTTAAGTACTTAAATATTTCGGGAACAAAATTTGCTTTGCAAGCTTTAAATAAATTTGTAATTCATATTTAAATGCTATCAAAAAATAGCTACCACAGCTCGTCACAGTCGGGTTAATTGGATAAGGATCTGTTAATGCGTTAATACAGTCAACGAACGAATTTAAAGTTCATATTTTCTGCGTTTACTGAATCATCCATTTTCTAGACTATGAATCACTGAATTTGCTACAATTCAAGCGAATCTCATTTTTTTGATAGTCAATGGGCCAAAGATTTTATTTTGTAGTTACTGCGTACTCTGACGACTTTCATATCTACATAACTCAAAATGATGAGCTGGCCCTTATCATTTCCATTGAATAATTAATTTTAAGTGATTAGCTTAGAAAATTGAAACAGTCATATATTTGTAAAATGTTACATAAACGATGAAGAGATGATTTTTTTTCGTTTTAGGCGACAATATTTATTTTGGGGTGTTGACTTTTCAAGTTATGTAAGTATAGTGATTAATTATTATATAATACAATAGGATAATTGGTAGTTGTTTTTTAGGTGAGATTATTTCCTTCAAATTCAATAATTAAGAGCGGTTGATAATTTTAAAATAGGTCAGAATATCAATTGTAACTTTATACCTGTATGTCGAAAAATTTTCGAAACTATCTGTTAAAGTAAATATTGCTGTTTACGAACAATCTAAAAATGAACCAGTAATAGTTTTATCAGAATTGTATGCACAGTTTATTTTAAATTCAGTTTCACGCACTATTAGTTTAAAATAAATAAGAAACATATCCCAAATAAGTTCTAACGATAAAGATTCATACACACAAACCTATGGCACATAGGTATAAAAAATTTCTATTATATTATAGAAGTAAAAGTGAAAAAAATGTGAAATAAATGAAATAGTTTTAAAATTTGATCTGGATTTTGATAAATTGACTTGACTTGATGTATCATCAATAAATCACAACATACCCCAATTACTGGCCGTAATCAATTTGTGTTTTTTCCCAGTTTTCTCAAGAAAACCAATTAAATTCTTTCGTTATTTAGTTGTTATCAGTTTAATTGAATTCGAACACTAAACACTCCCTGAATATTGATCTTCGATCACTAGGAAGTAATTTAAGGCAAATCGAGAAAGTCCACGATCACTTTAACATTGAAAATTAGTATTCAACAAAAATAATACACTTACCAAACACTTCCTGAGAACTGTATGTAATATAGAGGAATCCATCATCACTTCGGTACTCGTAGTAAATTTCTGATAGTGTTTTACTCAAGGGTACCATTGATCGATTATTAACCAGCAGGAAGATGGCCTTATTCGGTGAAACTTTAAGCCGGCTTCTGATCAAAGATTGAAACTGACACATTGTGATCTCTTCGGGTACCAGAAACTTTCTTTTGCTGAGGTACGGGAGCGTATACTCGCGCTCGTACCTATCCACAATGGCTGGAATTTTGGTCGGATGTCGCATACGAATCGCACAGGCCTCTTCATTTTTAATTGAATCTAAATTGCAGTAAAATAACATAATTCAGGGGCGAATCCAATCACCACTTCAAACTGTATCACTCACCTTTCTTGCCATGGATCACCAAAGGTCCATAATTTGAGTTGTAATCACGCTTGCTTACTTTCATGTTGCTTTGGCTAATATTGCTATAAGCGGTAATGCAATCAACGGAAATCATTTAAAATATCAATGGCACCTTTGAAGCCGGTGATAGTGCCTTATTATTAAAATATATATAAGTAAATTCAATCCTGTGCAGTAACTGATCAACCACGTCCCACAACCTTCTCCCGATTGCCTCGAAGAGAAACTCAGACTGATCGCGAATTGATCCGCGATCGCTTTTATCAGTAGTGGTACTTATCAGGAGGCTGCTCACATTTTGGTCTCCGCACGGAGCGCAAGACTGTTTATTATTCATATTGCAATTATATTTCGAGCAATTGTGTTCGTTAATTGCTGTTTACCTCTCTCAATCGCCTACCCTGGGATCTGACCCTTAAAAAGAGATAATATGGCCGATAGGATAGCTCAATAATGCCGGCTTAATACTCGTAGTCTGCTCTGTTTGTTTACCATGTCCTCCTGCTATCTGGGGAATTGAAGTGAAATAACAACCGGCTGGTGGATTATTGACGATCACGACCACCAGTTGCTAAGCCAACAAATCTAAATTATGACTCCAATGGAGCTGAACTTTGATTGTTGGCGAACATAATAAATACTGACCATCCTACCCTGACCGAAACCAATCTTGATTGCATTTTACTCGTCTATAAATACACAAGAGGATTATTTCAATTAAATAACAACTTGCTTCATCTGAACAAATTTTACTTAGGTAATTTACAAGCGAAGTCGCTATTATTAAAAATGAAACAAAATCCTTAAAATTTTCGATATTCCAAAAGAAAAATTGATGTACTACCCCAGGTATTTATAAAAAAAATAAATGGTTCTAAACGAGCAAAAACTTGTAATTTAACTAAAATGAAAACTTCTATATGTACTCTAAATTACTTATTTATTTCCATACTATTTAATAAACCTTGTAGGAATTTTCTACAGAATCAGCTACACCTAATTGTAATTTGCGAGCTTAGGCTTAGGTTTCGTGCTTTTAATATAGACTCCGAAATATAAAAACGATATATTATAGATAGAAACTAGTTTCGATGTTATGGCAAAGGATATTTAATCGCAACCGCCAAAATCATCGTTATTTCATAAGGGGATCTATTACATAACCTACAAACATACATCTGAAAATCTTTAAGTCACCGATTTTGAATTAAAGCTGTTTTCTAAAAGTACATTATTTCAAAAGTATTCTATGAAAAAATGATAAAGATCTGAGCATTATTTATGAAGACATACGATTTTAAACGAAGCCACCTCTAGCTCCTGCAAACTATACTTAAAATTTTAAAAAATGAATTAAAAATTAACGATTACTAAATAATTTTGATATTTCAATTGGTTAATAACGTGGTTCATAATAACTAATTACTATAATTAATATTAAAAAACAATTTTTAACGGAATTAAAAAAAAGAAGCTATCTTTTCGAATCTTTCCTTTTATATTTATTTTGTATTCTTTTTACTTTTGCATTCTCAAAAGAAGGAATATAATCAAATGAGTTTTATTTCGAACAATCAAAAAATAAAAATCAATTCTTAATTACTTAGTGAATGATCGTTTATATCGTTATTATCCAATGACAACAGTAGCAAAGTATATAAGACTGTCTTCAATAAAACATCGTAATGAAAAGGCTTTCTTTATTTTGGCCTCTCAAAGATATGGACCCCCCTTTAAATAAGATTAATTTTTAATCATTAATTTTTTTAATAAGCTGAACAATTATACATTTTTATGAAGACTATTAAAATACTTATTTCTTCCGGTGTTGCATGCTTTTCAAACTTAATAAAAAAGAGCTGTGTTCCTCGAAGTAATTCCAAAAATAGATACGCTCGTAAAAATCAAGTATCGCCTTCGCAATCATCCGTAAACAATATCGTGAAGAAAGCAGACGGGGGGCTCCCTTATCGGAGGATGGACCCGATTTTTTAATAACTCGCCTATTGCCACAATTCCCTAAATCAGCCAAGGGAGGGCAGGGCGATTGTTTGTTGGTTTGGTGCAGCTCGCTCAAAACAGCATAAGAAGGAGTGAGTTCGTTAACTCGCCCAGCTAAAAACTTTCCACAAACAAGCATCGCTCATAAGGCGATAAGGAGGACGCTCAGAAGACCTCTTGGTTCGCGAATTGCATGCAAATGAGTTCAACGCGGGGAATTGATTAGGTGGTGCCGTGGTGGTCACTGGTCACGCTCTCGGTAATAATAAACAAAACAAAATATAAAATATATAAGGATAAAAAATATATATATAAATCTATCTACATGTACACTATCAATAATATTGAGCAGGTAGAAGCAATATAAGTAAATATATTATACCACAACGAATTTTAAAATTAAATCAAAATTTCCACTTCTACGCGATAATCCGGAAAACCATTCCAGAGATTGTCTACAGCTATTAACAATTAATTATTTGAAAAAATTAATTAAAACTAGTAAAAAACGAATTGACTACTTCATGAGACAATTTTGAACGTATCTACTAAAAATGTACGTCCAGTTGTAATTTTTCTAGGGGCTTAAGTTTCATTATTTAGTTGAAAATTATTGATTTGATTTAAATTTGTTATAGCAGAAACTCTCAATATTATGACAAATTTTGCAAGGGGTAAATGAAAGAAAAGAAAGAAAATTTTTGGAATTGTTACATAAGTAAATGTGAAGAACAACGCCAATAGTCGGTGGATTTCCGTTTTTAAATTTTGCCTAAACAGGCGTAAGATCTTAAGATTTGAAAAAAAAACTGGAAAAACAAAAAGTCAGTTGCTTCTACATAGTTCTATTCTTTTCTTTAGATTGGATATGGAATTTGCAAATTCCTAGCTAACAAAACTGCGATATCTAGTTTACACCATCGTTGGATAACTACATTGATAATAATAGCTGTGTTCTTTTCACATTTGTTCCGGTTCTAGGTCTAACAGTAAGTTTTGCATTGAATTGAAATTGATGAGTAGTTATACATATCAAAAAATTTTGGCTTGGCAAAAATAAAATCAAGTTGCCTGCATTATATACCCATTTTACGTCAAATAGCAACCCAAAAATTTATCTGGTTAAGGGTTTGAAGGTTGTATGCGTAAATATCATGGCTAATTTGATGCGCTTTCGCAAATTTTAAAATCTTTATATACGTGACAGTCTTTAAAATTTCAATTCAATGCAAAACTTACTGTTAGACCTAGAACCGGAACAAATGTGAAAAGAACACAGCTAATATTTCCTAAATTTTTTGTAATACATAGTTATATTGTTATTTTAGGTTTTTCCTTGAAAGGGCAAAATAAAAGCTTTGTTGTCGACTATGTTTGTTTTTGTTTTTAGAAGTAGGACCTTAAGCAAGGAGTTCTTAAACTCGGTTAAGGTCCGTAATTCCTTCCTTCCTTAGAGTAGCGGATCGTCCTCTCCACTAAGTACAAAATCTTGATTAGTTTCTTAAGAATAATTATTTCATCTTATTTCAACGCACCAGCTATAAAAGCTAAACATAAGAGAAAAGCTAACAAAACAAACAATATCTACATATTATACCAATCAGCTTATGCCCTTCCGCCCTTTCGTTGGTGAAGAACAAGTCTCTAAACGTAACGTTGTCATTGCTTTTAAACTTTGATGATGTATTGTATGTGTACATAAAGAAGACATACATATATTTCCTTTTCCAAAATTTCACCTATGTTTATTTAGCGGATGTTAGAAATATTAATAAGAAATACGATGGGATTAAAGTTTTTTCTATTGGAAATTAATCAAGATTTTGTACCTACTTAAAAATTAATTATTACGTTTAACTTTTTTCTAGTCCTCCTTAAAAATTTGAAAATAATATACGTGTAGGTACCAGTTAGCTATACTAAATCTTCATGAATACATAATCCAAACATGAAACCCAAAACCACTAGAACTATGCAAAATTAAAATGGTCCCACCGTCCTGTTGTCAGGATGCCTGACCGCTTTCTTAATGGTTTTTCTTTGATTATGAAGTGGTACTACTAAATAATACCAAATAGTAATAGTGAAATTTTAACATAATTTTCTCATTTGGTCCAGACCCTGATGGGCACACGACATTGACTATTTTTAACTTAGAATTGAGTTATGAAAATCACAAGAAATATTTAGAAAAATTGATAACAAGAGCGTAACGCAAAAATCTCTGAACTAATTCCAAATCATTTCCTAAATAACTGGGTCTGATATCTGAATCAGTTAATTTGAAGTAGGAAATGTGGAAAGTACCAATGTTCTATTTTCGCTATTCAGGTGAATGAGTTTCACTTTCACTTAGGATATCTTTTTATAATCGTTGGTATCCATTCCAATGGATTTACCAACAAGGTGGGGGCGTAATTCCCTTGCAGGGTGGGTTGAAGAATGAGCGAAGCAGAGGATATTGGGACAGTTTTTAAAGTTTCGTTTGGGGTACAAAAAATGTATTATTTCAATAATGTATTATGTGTATTTCTAATTACTATACATACCTCAAATTTTCGACAGATTTTGGTATATTATAATTGCGAAAAATTTGTTTGTTCGACATTCACATTTCAACCGATTCACATGAAAGTGCCATTCTCTGTGGCATAGTATATTTTTTACCTTGATACATAATACATACATCAATTCATATTTACATAATGTGTTTATTCACTATACTTCAGGTTGGTAGAAATCTCAACATCATATGAAAAATAAAAGCAGCGCGAACTTCGCCCAGGCTGCTTATTATTTTACTTCAATTCAAATATAATAGTTTTCTTAGTTGGAATAATTGAGAACCTGTTAGGAGCGAGCAATACAATATATATTATTTATTATGTGCTGTACTTTGTAATGTTACAATAGTCAAAAAATTTTCCAAGTTCTTTAAAAAATCAAAGAAAACTTTACAAAGTAACAAATTTTATTCAGGGTTTTAACACAAAAATATTTCATATACATACATATAAACTCATTTTTATAGGAACAAAATAAATCTAATGAGTCAAGCAAATAAACGACGGTATATTCATAACTGAAAAAATCAACTAATCTGAAAAATTCTGAACAAAAACTTAACAAAAATTCATTTTCAGCACCTCTGTCAATGCAAAATTATCGTAGATAATTATTATTCTTATTATCTACGATAATTTTGCATTGACAGAGGTGCTGAAAATGAATTCAACAAAAACTAAAAATAAACATATTCTCTTTTATTGTATGAATGAATGCATTGTATTTAAGAAGACGTGTAAAAATTTATAAGAAGTACAACTGCTTCTCCAACAGAGCAGAAGGAAATTGATGGAGATACTGTCCTACTAGGAACGCTAACTTATGTGCATACTGGCACACGGCAGGAACTCGCGTAGTTCCTGACCAATTATAATACATGTGACACATTTTGTAAGTTAACCCTTGCAGCTTATCTGCATCGAGACCCATATTATCATGAATAATATTGTAACTAGTTGGCGATACGGTACCCTGGCGAACCGACTGCGATACCAAGAAGAAATCATATCGTTCGGGCAAAGTAATAACATCGTCAACAACAGTTCCTGGAGGAGGATTTTGGCCGTTTGTAAAATAACGCGTATTTATACGTTTCGACACAACAATGAAGGCCATTTTGCAGCCCCCTGGCACATTGGCTTGTGCATAAATTTCGTCGAGACGTTTTCTCAAATTAACGACTTCAGTTTCAAAAACTTGGTGCAATTGGCCCTCACCTACGCCATCGCGATAGAAGCAAATCCGAGCTGGCAAAGTGCCATGGTCATCACGATATTGCCTCAAAGCTTTGATCATGTTAGCCGCTATTTCGTTTGATAATTCTTGTCCCTTAGTGTGTACGGACACTGCACTGAAAAATCTCGAACTTTTTTTCATATCCATTGTAGCAACTAAAGCTCCGTAGGATCTAGATGGGTCTCGAGTACTATGGCAGACGTCAAATCCGACAGTCATTAATCCGGATATTGGAAGCTCAACCATCCAAGGCGATCCAGCAAGTTTGCAGTTCATTTGTATGGCAACTTTAGTTGCGACCGACATAAGTCCACTAAGCGGTTTTCCCTGTCGAGGTGCAATGGTACTCTGGAGGATTACCTGAGATGGTACTGCTCTATCAACACAGGTTTTCCTTTTAATGCAACTGTATCTGTAAAATTTAGATAAAACTTGTTTACTTAAAAAACTAAATTAAGCGAAATGCAATTACCTCTCGGCGTTGTTGTTTGGCACAATTGCCATTATAAGTTGCGGGTCCATTGCGCAACACTTTTCGATAGCCGTAATGTAGGTATTGTTTCGATCACCTTTCAAAGTCTTGCTAAAAAGTAATATGATATAAAATGAATATTTTTCAGCTTTTAATAGAATACAATCTGGGCTTTGCAATATTCATTCGCATTCCACCAGCAGCCCTCCTGATACAATTGACGAACTCAGCGGCTTCATTTTGGTATCTTGATGGCACTACTACATACCAACGTGCCAGTTCTATTGCATGGAACATAGAAGCATAGCGAAACTCTCTAGTCCAATCCGCTTGTTCTCCTGCTGATACTCTAAATTATAAAGTTTTTATTATTTAATACATACCCATTTACCGTTTATAAATATAAATCTTACCTCTTGGAATCTCCAAATAAAACAGATTCCGGATTCAGAATTCGTCCAGAAAATTCAACGAGATTCTTATCTAAATCAAGACTCCAAGCCGTCAAGTGCTCCATACTTGCTTGAGTAGCATATAAACGTCTATTAAAGGCCTTAAGACGTTGAATACGTGCACTAGGGTTAAGACGAGTATACTGCGACAAAGCTTTCATGGTTCTATAAGTAGGAAATTTTTACAATTTATGCTGTACGATTATCTGCCTGCTCAACCCCCTTCTATTGAGTGGTTAGTATTTATAAAATCATTAAAATTGCCGATAGAGCAAAGTTAAATGAAAAATTTTAATAGTTGTCCTTTATTGCGGATTTGTATGAGTATCGACCTTTGAAGTGTAAAGTGTAAACTTTACCATTCAATAATATAGAGTTACCAAGCGCAATTCATAATTATGTATATAAAAAAACAATCGCAACTCGCTTCGTGCCTTTTACGTGCACACGCAACTGGAGATATCAAGATGAGTTTTTTTAAAGTTTTTTGCAGGAGTCTAATGTTTTATTTAAGCTATATCACACAGTGACCACAGGGAAGTCACTAATATATTAGTATGTATAAAGTAAAAGGAAACATTATCAAATTTGTAGTTTACCCGCTACGACCAGTTCCATAGCGTACTTACGTTGTGGTAGATTTTAAACTTAATTTCAGTTATTCACAAGCAATTGCTATTTTATAAAAGTACCCCCCAGTTCAACGTGTGACTATGAAAAATGTAAACAAAAATCTCAGTAAAAAGCATAAAATTAAATAAAATAAGTGCAGCAGGCAGACTGCATCCACTGTTATTGTTAGAAGATCCACAATGTGATATTTTTAAATAATAGGATCATATTTATTTGAAATAACAAAGTGAAGTAATGCGAAGCAATATTTAATTTCTATTACATTATTACTAAGGGATCACATCTAGCTAATGCCTAATGGCATGGAAATTAAAAGTCTTTTTAGAAAGAACATAGAAAATTAAAATTTTTAAAAGATTATAGCAAAGCAAAAGTACGATTTCGATTAACAATTAAATAAAACATTGTTCCATACGCGATAGATAGATAAACGAATTCTCATTATATGTAGGTATTATATTTTTTATAAAAATTATTGTTTGCTGGTTGTCTTTTAAATATCAATGTTCTAATGACCAATAAATAATATGTTATCCATATTTTATAATATTTAATAATAAATTTTGCATACGCTCAAAAATGCCCTAAAAATACCTCTATCGCTGCGTTCAAGTGAATGTAATCCCTGAATTAAAATCAATTATCTATTACTTACTGAAAATTATTACGCATTTCGTCAGACAAACCAGTCGCACGGCAGAGTTCCGGAATAAGTATAATAAATTCCGCTTGACCAGCTCGAAGATCACGTTCCTTTGATCTCGAGACCAGTAGAGGTTGTTTAGCATCAGTAATTGTTAGATTAAATTTCTAATTTAGGAGGAGATAATTATTTACTATTCAATGTAATTAAATTAATTAATTCATTAATAATTTAAGAAGTTAATTTTTAAATAGTAACATAAATTTACCTTGGTATAAAAGTTTTGGTAACTGATGTTACCGTCCCGAGTCGGAAAAGTTGAACAAGGATTTTGCTCAAAATCAATATCGTCGACTCTGTATGTTTTATTATTATAATCTGTCAGTACAACCATGCCTGCAAAAAAGTAAATTTAAGGCTAATATCTTTCCTCTGTTTAGGGCCATCATAAATTACGTCACACTTAAGGAAGGGGTCCAAGAAGTGTGACATAATGTGACATGTGGATGAGGTTCTTGGCTCGAGAATATACTCCTGACAAAATTTTCATCATTTTATAATTAGGTACTATTGATTTCATTTCTCAATTTTAATTTATTACGATAGGTATATAAAAAAATTTGTATTAGGATGTAATTGTTTAAAGTATTAACCGCAATTTAAAATTTATTAATTTAAAAAGAGTGTTGGGCTAGCTCAAAAGATTATAAATTTAGGTTTGTTCTGTATGTAAATGATTAGATGCTAAACAAAACAATTTAAATTTATATTACTCAAAAAAACACCTAATTAATTACAAACAAACTGCCTAACTGGATAACCGAATGTAGAACACTGTGACATGTAGGGGGGTCTAAAAACAGCTAATTTTGTTTGAGGTAATTTATGGAGAACCCCTTTTACTTTTATATACATATTTACAATATCTCTAAGATATATAACACTAAAAAACTAACATGAACTACTACAACGTCCTAAATATTTACTTGTTATCGATGTGATAAAAATTGACAAAACACAAATTATGTGTACTTACCAATTACTCTTTGTCGGAATTCATCTTGATAGTTCCGTGATTCTGCAATGCATTTTTGTAGAATGTGATAGACTGTTTCGTTTCGCATAACCTTGTGGGTAATTTCAGCACACAATAAAATATCGTGCTGATGTTGTCTAATCGATGTTATGTAACCAGGCCAGAGTTCGACTCTGAAGTTGGGGATGGAAATCTAATAAAACGATTAAATGAAAAAAATTACGAATTTAAGATATGTATATTACTTTAAAAAAAAAAATTCTAAACCAAAAAAAATTGGCTACGTGATTTAGCTAACTAATTAGTCAGAAAAAAGCCTAAATGCTCAAACATTTTTTCACATAATCCTTCTTCTAGGACTCCAACTACAAGATCATTTGCGTTTACAAATTTGTCTACGGCTATTAATCTTAAGGACGAGGACATAGAGCGAGTTGAATAGTTTTTTTCGGAGAGACATTTTCAAGCTGGCGGGCTCTTGCAGTCTAACTAAGATAAGTTCTTCCATCTAGTCTTTTATATAATTAAAATTAAATTCCTGTCCTTATGAAATAAAAGCCGAAAAACAAATAAGTATGATAAGCTACTACCTCTCGAACTCTTAGCACCACCATATGTATTTACAAGTTCTTGGAAAGATCTAAACGCAAAATTTCTTCACTTCTCATTTTATTCTTTTCAAAACTCGTTCGAGCTCCGCAGTGCAAGAGCCGGAAGGAATAAAACAGAAAAATTTCTTAGTTCTCGAGATAGGTTCAAGTGACTGCCAGATTAAGCCACTTAGTCCAAAGTAGGACTATGTAGTTATCAAGATAAAGCATTACGACTTTTGAGATAAATTTTTTTTCATCTCTAAGTAACAATCCACTACCTACTATGTTTCAAAATGACTCTGAATCTAAATATAACTTTTACTATTTTCGAAACAATCCCCTGTATCGGGGATAACTTAAGATATCATAATAAAGACATCTTAAAGCACTTCCTTATAAACGGATAAGAAAACCATTACCAAATAAATGAGAACTTTTAAATTTCGATTTCATTCAGATGTCAGCACTGCCGTTGTTGAAAAGTGCACACAAGAAGTGGGTTCCAGCTGGCGGAGCTTCTGGTTCTAGCGGCTGTGGGGCAACCAAATCGTAGCCGCTACAGCACAGATAATTATTAATAAATAATTAATAATAATTCATTAATAATTATCTGTGGCTACAGTGCAGCAAACCCACAGCAGCACAACAACAACGCGTTCGAGATTGGGTAGCTATACAATTGGTAAGTAGCACGCCGCTCCAAGAAGTGAGCCAGACATACATACATATGTATGTATGTACATATAATATCGTTTTTGGGTTATCAATATTTTATAATATTCTTAAATATTTTTGATTATTTCCAATGGTCGTAACGATTATAAGTTTTATTTTAAAACTCATCAATCACCAAGTAATTTTTACTTTTTTGATCAACAAATATAAATCAGCATTGATTTATGCATGTATTTTTAGTCAACATATGTACATATAATATTTTTTTTCGTCTTTTTACCAATTTAGACCTCATAGAAAAATTAAATTTTGAAATAAAAATCTCTTTTTTTTTATTCTTGACCGACAAAATATAAACTAAGTATCTCATAACTGTTATGGATGATTGTAAAAAATAAAAATGCTTAATTAGCATTTGGAAGCAACTGACAATTTTAGTGAGTTAGAGAATTGACATGCAAATTTTGATTCCTTATCACAAAAATAAAAATTATTTTAATTTTTTATTACTTTAAAGTTGGGTATTATTCCTCCCCCCGCTGTCGCCGAAGTTTGCAGAGTAAATTTAAGTTAAAGTGATTTCTTTTGCTTCTAAATGCTCATTCGGAATTCAAAAATATAATTCATAAATTAAAAAATGAGTTTTAAAGTAAAACTTATATCCGTTACGGCCATTGGAAATAATCAAAATCATATATCAAAATTATAAAATATTGAAAACTCAATAACAATATTATAAAATATTGAAAAATTAATTAAAGAAATTCTTTAAAATTAAACCGTAAAAATCTCAAACCAGAATACTTAACGATTGGAAATATCGAATTTCACAAATTACTGTTTTCGAATCCGGTGGCAGATAAAAAGATATGTAGAATGAACAAAACTGTGGAAATTTTATACTCAACTCGAAGTAATAAGTGCAAAATACTACTTGACAAGAAATTCAATATACGAGAATGTATGTACATACCTTAGCAGCTGCATCGAAGAAGTTTCTTCCAACAAGTTGAAGCTTAAGTCCATCCATAGCGCCACGCAAAATCAAATTTAATACTTGGATCGATTGGCCATCCGTCATCATGATTTGGGCTACATACTTAACCGTTATTTTAAAACATTCGTCCTCCCGGTTTGTCGAACTTAATTCAAGCTTTTCCTGTGCCAATTTTTTTGTTGTAAACAGCATGCTACCATCGAAAAGATAACCACCGAAATGCTCTCGATGCTCTCTGATAAGAACTTTTCTTATACGGAGCATATCTATTTCCGGTGAAAAATCCACACGATATTGATAAATGGACAATTCTGGCTTGTTTAAGCACCGAAAGTAGTTAGCTTGGATGTCAACTTGAACACCAGCCTTTCCTTTTTTTATCAAAATATCTACAGGGTTGCCTCGTATAAAGCCGCGTGCAGCATCTCCAGCCGCAGCAGGAGCTATTGTTTTTAAGGATTAAAATAATTCAATGTTTAAAAAATGTTAATACATACCCCTCGAAGATCCTTTTAAGACTTCTTGCCGCGGTTGTTGTTGGGGTTGCCGTGGATGTTCAACTTGTGCTTGTCCTAAAAATGGCGGGGGTTCAGTAGGACGAGGCCCACTTAAACCACCTGGCTGCGGCCAACTTGATTGATCCTGAGGCTGCTGCGTCGAGGGCCCTGGGGTTTGCTCCTGTGGCGTAGCCAACGCCGATTGGGACGGCTGAGTAAAATTTTTTTTTTTTTTATGCTCAATAGTTTGAAGACAAAGTGTTTAATATTAATTTTACCTGTTGCGCTTGGCCAAGAATTTCTGAGGGCTTTCGAGCAGCTTGATGTAATTTTAGTACGGTAGCCCTCCCGAGACAGCGTGCACGTCCGCGTCCTTGCCCCGGCTGGCGTTCTTGCTGACCACTGTCCATTTTTTACCTATAAAAAATACCGTCAATTAGGTAAGTGATCAAATGCCTTCGAAAAGATTTATATAAAATGTAGAGAAAAAAATGCTAACCTTTCAAATTGAACCGAATAACGACTGTACCAATCAACTGTATCAACGATAATGCGGAAAGACGCTCTACTTTGTGCTATGCTTTCGCCGCCTTCTCACAGGAAACTGCACACTTGCAAAACCAGAACTAACGGTACTGTTAAAAAAAAACAAAGGAAGATGAATGGAAGATTGTTTTGTTTGTTTGAGAGAGACAAACACATAAACCTATAGGATTGTGATCTCCTTTTTGTGCGGTGCCTCGCACCCTCTCCTTTCGTATCTACCGAGACATATTGGTGGTGGAGGTGTGTGTGTGTGTGTGTATCCGAACAATTTAGTACTGTTACAACTGTTCGTTTGTTTTTTATAATTGATATAATGTCATTGATGTTATTCTGAACCCACATGACGAAGCAGAAAATGTACATATTATGTATTTGTATTTTTTAACCACTTGCCTACTTATAATATTTAAAAAATCCTATAAATAATAAGTGATGTTGGAATAATGTTAAATTTTAATGATTTTGCAAGTGAGATATGCCTATACATACATATATTCATCACATTAAATTTTCATTTATATCCCAAAATTTCCAGCATTAAATTTAGCAATTAAATATTGAATAAATTTTCATTTTTGCTATTTTGCTTCTTGGATTTCCTAATGGTTGCATCTAGATAATACGCACTGCAGATACTAAATAATTTGAGCATTGTCAGAACGTGTAGATTTCAGTATCGATATCTTCTCCTGTTTCACGTATGTCGAACCATATTACACCATTTTCCAATTAAACGTTTCAATTCAAATGGCAATTTGCAGGTACAATTTCCGAGAAGCCTAGTGTGGAGAAAATTTACTCTGCCAGACTCACAATCGGTCCGGTTTCTACATACATATCTTGGAAATCTGGACATTCTCGAAATTTTCTTTGAAAATTGTCACATGAATAGACTTCTTAAATATGTACAACATTTTCCCAATGAAATCAGAACTACAATTGTGGATTATTTTAATTGGCTTAAATTTAAACCAACAACTCATGTCAGAATATTTGTATTTCATTAAAGCTAAACTTTCCTTACTTTTGGTACCTATAAAACTACATTTTGAAAAACCGTATCATATTATTGCGTTAAACTAGAAACTTAGATAATATAAAAACTATTTAAATTTCAATACCTATACCTATATCTACAGATTATCACCGATAAATTCTCTTTTATGCCGAGCCTGGAATAATTCTGTATGATCCATGATTCGTCTCCTTTAGTATTAAAGTGTCGACAATTTGGATCCGCCATATTTACCTCCCAAAAATTGGAAATTATCGACCGGAAACACCCCAAGAAGTAATTTTTTACTCAAATCACAAAACTTGGTTTAGGTCTCTTCGTTAACTGATCCAGATCGATCTTCGTAACTTCACTTTTGGAAACTGACACTTAATGATCCTATCTGATCTAAATTGATCTACTTGTTAATGCTTATCCCACTTGCCATCTCATTCTCATCCCTCTATTATGGCTTGTCGTGGTCCTGCCCTTATTCCATTATTCCTCCATTACTCTGGATGTCGTCGTCACCTACTTTCTTCATCAACACCCCTCACAATATGTCCACCAGCTCCGATTGATCCTTCTTATTCTAGGGCAATCAATGCGAACATTTCTTCAAACAAAATATTTACCCAAAACTTGTCAAATGTTATCCGACCTTTCATAAGGAAAGATTGGCAAAATTGGAGGATATTAGAGGATCCTAGTAAAACACCAAAAAGATGGGGGCAACTTTCCTTTCCGGATCATGCTTTAATCCCACTGTAGGGCAGCATAAAGGTTTGAAAAGGTTTATCGATCCTAGTACCTTTCACTCGACCCCATTAGAAGCGCTCTGGCAGGTTGGAGATAATTTTACCTCTTCGTGTGTTGCTACAGAGTTGGTTTGGCTTTCACCGCGATAGTTTGAATTTGAATAAAACCAAAACTTTAATTAATAAGTGAAGTCGACATTCATTTCCTTAAACTATAAGTTCTCTTACATTAGGTAATTTAATTTTTATTTAAATATCGTTTCAGAATGAGCCCAAAGCTGACGAATAGAAAAACTTTTCATATTACGAAGAACAACCACGTTTTGACGTTTTGAACATGATAACTTTACAACTCTGAAGAACCTACATATTTATGTATTTATTTAATTCTTCTAAAGTAAGCTAAACTATTTGTTATATATAGATTTATGCTTTGGATTTCTACGTAATGTGTATACTTTAAAAAAAAATTCAAATACATATACATATATGTATATGGATATCAATCTTTAAATCAGCAATACTCAAAAAATAAAATACAAGATTGTTATAAGTACGTATATAAGTCATAAAATACAAATTGAGAACAATGTGATAAATCAAAAATTAAAAATGAATAAAGCGTATTTGTAAAATATATTGATGAAATTTTTAATGAATGCCCATTTGCTTTAGTATATGTAAGTGTTCATTCTTTCAGCTGTTTTGCTAGGTTGAACCCAAATTAGTATCATAACACCATTAAATTAAAAAAAAAAACTATTTCGATAAACTTTGGACGTTGGAACACTCAGTCAATCGCCATCACAATCCAACCAATTTTCAGCCAAACTTTAATAATATATCAAATTTAAGATGTTATGTAATACGGAAATTCATATTTCTGACTTATGAAAGCATCTTGAAATTTTATTTACCAAAATTTAATTTCTTTATAACGAACCTTGACAGCAATAACATTGTGTCTGCCTTCTTCTCCTATTAAGGAACTGACTACTAAGATTTCATTCCACGAAAAATATTTAACATTCCGATGTAACCTGAATAATAGCAAAATTCTAGGAATATAGCAACAACCATGAAACGTTTCAATACATACATATGTATAGCAATTTTTTGAAATGAAAACTTCTGAAAAAATTCTGGATTATTAATCCAGTCAAAATAGACATTTGACTTTGCTATTCACTCCTAAATTTTTTCATAACCCTCAGACGTTCTCATATACCAAATATTATAACAAAATCGTTGAGTTAAACAACTTTGATTCGCCACTGAAGTTTCAATTTGTATTTTAAAATAGTAAATATTCTTAAAAGCCACATAAAAGTTTGTGAAGTTTGAACATGAATATAGAAAATTAGTTTTTCTTCTAAGTAAATTAATAACCATATTTTGTTTATAAACTTACTTTATTCAATTATTACAAACTAGTAAGTAGTACATCAGGATGAGAACATATTAATTTTAGGAAATATTATTCATTATACAGACAATTTTAAAATGTAAAACACTGACACATTATTTCCAATAAGCCATGAATTAATCGGTATTTCCAAATTGAAGTGGCGATGTTGTGGGGCTCACTTCTGCACTCTGAAAAAGCAGAAATTTCATTAAGCTTTTACAGTATTAGCTGAATCTTCAACAATTCTACGTTTTCATTATTATTTTGATTTCCTGCAGCAGACTCTGAATCGTTATCCGCAGCAGGATCCATTCTCTCATCATTCCGGACCACTTCTTCAGAAGATGATTTTGAGCCCTCGTAATCATCGGAGTCATCGCTTTTCGATTCGTCGGCCTGTAGAGACGAATTTTTGTAAAAAAATTTCTCACAAATAATAATTATAATAATTATTGTACACAAAAACTCTTACTTTAAAAAAATAAGAGTTGATTATATCATAATGCTAGCTGAGTAATCCGTTTTCATCCGTTAGATACTTCTAAAACGTTGGTACTTCAGTCAGATTAGGAAGTTTAGAAGTATATATTACTAAAATCTGTGAATGTGGTATAGAATTGTCCTTAACTCATTTTGCTACAGTGGTAGCAAAATAAGGTTTGGACGGTTCAATACATATACAATGCATATATTCTATACTACTAATACGTTTCCACCATTAAGTGTAAAATAAATAAATAAGGGTATTAATTTTTCTTAATAGTTCATCTTTACCTTATCGCATTAAAGTTGCAAACCTCAAGTTGATTTCTTATTGGTTATAGAAATTATCTCTGTCTAAACAATTCGTTACACATTTAAATGTTCAATATAAAATTATTGGGTATTAAATCAACCATTCCATTTTATTTTCTCATGATATTACATATGTATACTTTGAAAAATGTGGTCGCTTTATTCAGGCTACTATATTGATTTCTAAATTTTAAAACCTGATTCGAAATCAGCATTTGCAAAAACCCCAAATACTAATATTTATGGCAATCCA
Source organism: Machimus atricapillus (assembly GCA_933228815.1). Lineage (NCBI taxonomy): Eukaryota > Metazoa > Arthropoda > Insecta > Diptera > Asilidae > Machimus > Machimus atricapillus. Next base: position 16,500,845 of record OW121785.1, read on the forward strand.
TTGAAATTTACAATTGTTGGCCACCATCTTAAGTCCGCCATTTTCAAACACTTTATTGCTGAAATTAGTTTTAAAACTAATGCGACGTACTTGAGTCTAATAGTTTACGAGATTTAGCCGATCATGTTATACTTATTTGGGCCCAAACAACTGTTTGGGAAAAATCGCGCGGAATAGCGCTCTTCTAATACTGACCCCCGGCAGTCCCTACCGAAAACTACCCTATAATTAACCTGGTATGGTGCCTTAGCTCCATGGAGGGCTTTTTTAGGATCTCTGTGTGGTATGTTCGTGGCGATCAAGCGAAGATTCAATTTTGCCTCAGCCACCAGAACATGATGGGGTCTTAAGGGCTTCATTTTTGTCCCTCTGAGGGACCCCAGTGCTGACCCGGATCATTTCTTCTTTAACCGTGCCTACGTTGTGGTAGATGTGGTCGAGAATTGAAGTACCCTGCGTATCTTGTATTATACCCTCGCGATCCAGGTGTATAAAAGCCTCTGGAGGGATGAATCCATTTATTTTAGATCGGTCGTGGTACAACTGATTTGGATAATAAGCTCCTAAATTTTCATTATCCATATCTCTTAAAACGTGTCCTCTTACCAATTTTTAATGAAGATGTTTATCCTATTCAGATTTGCCAGCTGATAAAGTCCCTTGTTGGAAAAATAATTTTCATATTCGGAATCCGCGGTTCTGTATTTTGACAAACATGCCCGAAGAATTGCTTTTCTAACACGCGGATGCTTTCCATATAAAGTGACGCTATGTTAAAGCAAATCGGACATCCATGGGCCTCACAAGGGACTGGTAGCAAATTATCTTGACCCTAGAGTCAAGATTTTTTCCACAAAACAATCTCCTGGTCATTTGGAAAGCCTTATTTCCTTTTTCAATTAATTTGTTTACCTGGTGACACTTGTCTAGCTAAATTCCTAAAAATCTGATCACGGTATTTTCTCTAATGTTTGTCCTGTTTGGCTTTTTATCCTTAAATTTTTCAAATTCTTCTTGGTTTATTTGTACAATTTGTATAATTTTCAATATTCTCAAGGTCACGCTGTAAAAGCTTTTGGATAGTTGCCATTTTTGCAACTGTTATGTACACTACGAAATCATCTGCGCACGCTATAACATGCTGAACGGAGCCTACAAGACCACTTGTATAAATATTTAAAAGTAGAGGGGATAATACCGCATCTTGCTGCAAGACGATTTTAATTTGGAATGATCGGCTTGAAGTAGAATCCTTACTTTCTAGGAGAAATTTCTTATCCTTAATCTAATAGTGCTTTTTTAAATTTCACCAAGAAAATAGTTTTATTGTACAAGTTTCATTTTTTGAAAAATATTTTTCAGATTATAGGTTATTTATCGTCCTAAACATCACACTTCCTTAGATGGGAATTTAACGTAATTATTAACAATAATTCTAAAGGTCTATTTTCAACGCAGGTAGGTTCAAATTTTCAATTCAATAAGGGCGCTTTTAAAATAATAAGTATATTTTCATTTCAAACAAGTTCCAATTTTTTAAATTAAAATGATTCGTATTCTTCATAAAAACGTAACTTGCCAAGTGTAATTATCAGATATCTACTACTTTACTTTAAAAAGCAAATTTAAACTATTTTTTGAAGACTAAGAAAAATGTACATACCTCTTTCATTACAACGTCGTTATCGAAATTTTGCACTGGGGTCCAGGTGGTTTCAGCTTTAAAATTTTATGTTACATCTATTTCATGCGGCTAAAGAAAATGTTTGTTTACTTACAACGGGAATTTAATGCGGCTGTACGATTCCTTCGAGAATGTGGTAAATTCGTTTTTGCTCCCTCGCGGTTTACATGTTTTTGTGGCCGAAATCGTTTGCGAAAACTTTGAATACTTTCGTTATCACTTGAGTCATTGCTTCGCTTCCAGGTATGAGGATCAGTTATAAACGTTCGTTTTGCACTCTAGTTACAATAAAAAGGAAAGTTATTAGAAATTATGGAAGAGTATTATTTATTCAAATGTTCCAACATACATATATGCTATGATATGTGTTAAGGGAAATTGTGTCTGCGAACACAATAGAACATTCTAAAAAATTTCATAATCATTTATATGAATATAAAGTAGGTATGTATGTATGCATATGTAAATATTATTCAATACCAGTTTGATAGCGCTCTCTCAAAACATAAATCACTACGATGTATGTATTTTGCGAGAACCGATTTTCTATGATCTTATTCCTACTGAATTGTTAGGTAACTATCATTACTGAGATTTTTCAAAATGATCACCCGAAAATGATTTTCATATAAACACATTCAAGTCCCATAATTTATCCATATATATAGAATATAGTATGAGGGCGATAATTGGCGGCCTTGTACTTTTGATAGCCGTCAAAATTCTATGGAAAGATATTAAATTTCAAATTACATAAAAAATTGCTTTAATACTTCCATTCACATACCCTAGACTCTTGCCTTTTTAAAAATATTAATAGTTTAATTTACTTCGATTTTATCATTTCTAGACGATTTCAATAAAATCAAACAATTTTTGCTAAGTGAGAATAACTAAAAGTTTCATGTCCATCCGATTATAATGAATTTTACTCACAATTCATCCATTAAACTGGTTTCGATTTAAGAAATGGCAAGCAAATTTTAATCATCGATTAATTGTTTTAGATCGCTCTAGTTATATCACTGTTAAATCGGTACAAAATAATTGAATTATTATATGATTAATCGAGGTCTGCCTAGTCATTCAATGAATTACTTAATATAAAAAAAATTCATTCCAGTATAGAGACAAATTACAAAAAACTCTAATTATGCGGAAAGAAACTTTCAGATTTTTTTATTCATGAATGCTTTACAAATATGAATTATTTTCACTCATTTTATTCCTTAAAAATTTTGAAAAGACGTATTGAAAATCTTGGAATTACTCTGACATTAGTTTAGTTGTTTAGTTGAAAATTTAAAAAATTTAGTCATTATAAGGATGGCAAGTCCAAATGCATCAAAATAGTTTATTAAATCATAAATGAACGAAAACCGTTCTCCAAATGTAAAGTAGGACTGAAAGAATTACCTCTACGCGCTTGGTGACTCTGCCGGATCGAACCTTCTTGGGCAAAACCAATCTTCTGATTCTAAAGCGATTTTGACGGTCCTTTTCAACTAAACCAATTTTTTGATAATTCGCTAGAGATTTTTCTACCGCTTCCCTTATATTGTCGACTGGTTTCAATTTTTTGTTGCAAAACTTGACATATTCTAGCAGTTCACTAAATCTTAATCCTTTTCCAAGAACGGTTATTAAGGCCTTAAACACGTGCCTATTAATTTTTTTTGGAACACCACTTGAATCCATGATTATAAACTATACACGGCATAAATTTCACAAATAAGAATTTTCTCAAAAAAAAATTTTCAACCTAATGTATCTCGACAGAAAATTTTAATGTTTGTTTTTAATATGACAGTCAATGCAACTGTGTTCGCCAATTCCGGTAACAGAATAGGAGCAAGTTTTAGTTTTCTAAGTTTATTATTTGGGACAAAAAACTCTTATAAAACTTTTTTCCTGAGAAAAGCAGAGGAATTCTACATTGCGTGACTGAAAACTAAAATTTAGGGTTCTAGCCCATTTTTTTTGAGAGTTTAAGGTTTCTTCCACGTGCTCGACCTACATAGAATGAATTAAAGTTAATTTCTTGAACTCGCTTTTAATAACATTTATTTTGATACATATGTTAAAATATGTACAAGATTAAAAATATGTTTTAATGATGTTAATTTTTACTTGTCCGGGCTAAAATCCCTATTTCTACCAAAATTAAAATTTCAAATTCAAAGACCTACCTTTATAAAATCCGCCAAAGTTTGAGGTCTCCTAACAGATTTTGATAAGACTTTGTAGGGGCGGTAATTTGGGAATCAAAAGTAACAAATATGCAAACAATATTTTGGTCACTTGTTCTTCCTAAGATTATTTTGAATTTAGTGGCATAAATACAGAAATGAAACCAAAACATTTCAAAGATTATACCAGCAATATAAATATATGCATATAATGTACTGTGAATATTTTTAAGATCACTCCACTTCTTCAGCAATCTTTAGTTTTCTGAATCATGAATTTTTTAAATTCGATAGAGGGGCGAAAATGAATGTAAAAGGATGGTTTGAAGATTTAAATTTAGCCCTGAATCGATTTTCCTCCTCTGTCGAACCTTGAGAAAGTATGCTTCAGAAAACTAAAAGTTCCCGAAACACTGAAGTAGTCCTAAACATTTTCACAGTACTGTATGACAGTGCACCATACCTTATATTTTTCTATTATGTTCTTAAATTCCAAATTAAATAATAAGACACACATAAATTTATATTAATTTTATTGCCAAATAGTGGGATTTTTAATTTTTTTGTTAAAACACTACAAATCAATTTAGACAATCCAGACCATATAAATAAAATTTTAGTAATTTGATATTTTTCTCTTTGAATGTGAGTCACAAATACCATTTTGTGATATTTCTGCATATAATTATTGAATTTTTCTGCGATTCAGTAAGAATAAAAAATCAACGGTTCTCGCGTTGATCCTAAAAGCATCAAACCATTCAAGACGTTCACAGATCTTTATCAAAAATACCAAAGTCAAACCAGTTTCAATTTTTGCGAATATTTATACCAAAAAAAAAATCCACACGTTTGGTCAATTTATCAAAAGTTGATAGAAAAAGGTTGCGATATTTTTCATATTTTATTATGTTGAGAGATAGGTTCAATTATCTGTATGTTATTAGTAGGCTGGTGAACTAAAGATTCATTTCCACATTGTACATGTAAATAAAATATAAATATATACATAACTATTTATATTTGAAATTATGGAATCTAATTAGTTATCGCGCTGTGTACATAATGCAAATTTTTATTGTAATCGGAGAAGCCTTGTAGATTCGTATAGCGAACGAACTAGACTTACAATGTTTTAAAGAAATAGTTTAAATTATGCTCAACAAAATCCTATTCCTTTTAGTGAACGTTCCATTGAAATCGGTTTAGCCGTTTCCGAGATTAACACGGACAAACAGACAAACCGACAATCCTAAATCGCCTATTGAACAGTGGAAAATTTTTTGAAATCGGTTCAGTAATTTCTGATTTCGAGAATTTAGGCTGCGTAGTTCGTTCTCTGAATTTCCTATATTTAATAAAAAGAAATTTGGAAAAGTAACAATTAATCGATTGTGCTCCGCAGATAAGTAAAATTTTGTATAAGAGTCGTTCGTTCTTTTAGGTAGCAGATTTTACACTGGAGTATGACGAGTGCTTTAAAATTAATACTGGAGCTCCCCTGCCCGATGTTGCGGACTGTGTATTCAAGTTGAAGATACAAAACTACTCAAAGTAAAAAAAGACGGTGCGGAAGAACTAGTTGAAATATTGGCAGATCCTCAGCCGCTTTTGGATGTTCGGTTAGTTCAAACATTCTAATTTAATTAGATTAGATTAGATTTGAAAACTCAAAAAATCGTGAAAAGAAAGCTGCGACCTTATAAAAAGCATTTATATAAATTTAAGCCAGTATTTAAAAGATACTAAGGGCGTGTGCCAAGTCAGCTATTCAAAAGTAATTTTGTATGGGAGATTGTTAGCTATACTAAATCTTCATGAATACATAATCCAAACATGAAACCCAGAACCACTAGAACTATGCAAAATAAAAATGGTCCCGCCGTCCTGTTGTCAGGATGCCTGACCGCTTTCTTAATGGTTTTTCTTTGATTATGAAGTGGTACTACTAAATAATACCAAATAGTAATAGTGAAATTTTAACATAATTTTCTCATTTGGTCCAGACCCTGATGGGCACACGACATTGACTATTTTTAACTTAGAATTGAGTTATGAAAATCACAAGAAATATTTAGAAAAATTGATAACAAGAGCGTAACGCAAAAATCTCTGAACAAATTCCAAATCATTTCCTAAATAACTGGGTCTGATATCTGAATCAGTTAATTTGAAGTAGGAAATGTGGAAAGTACCAATGTTCTATTTTCGCTATTCAGGTGAATGAGTTTCACTTTCACTTAGAATATCTTTTCATAATCTTTGGTATCCATTCCAATGGATTTACCAACAAGGTGGGGGCGTAATTCCCTTGCAGGGTGGGTTGAAGAATGAGCGAAGCAGAGGATATTGGGAAAGTTTTTAAAGTTTCGTTTGGGGTACAAAAAATGTATTATTTCAATAATGTATTATGTGTATTTCTAATTACTATACATACCTCAAATTTTCGACAGATTTTGGTATATTTTAAATGGGGAAAAATCTGTTTGTTCGACATTCACATGAAATTTGTGCCATTCTCTGTGGCATAGTATATTTTTTACCTTGATACATAATACATACATCAATTCATATTTATGTGTTTATTCACTATACTTCAGGTTGGTAGAAATCTCAACATCATATGAAAAATAAAAGCAGCGCGAACTTCGCCCAGGCTGCTTATTATTTTACTTCAATTCAAATATAATAGTTTTCTTAGTTCGAATAATTGAGAACCTGTTAGGAGCGAGCATTACAATATATATTATTTATTATGTGCTGTACTTTCTAATGTTACAATAGTCAAAAAATTGTCCAAGTTCTTTAAAAAATCAAAGAAAACTTTACAAAGTAACAAATTTTATTCAGGGTTTTAACATAAAAATATTTCATATACATATAAACTCATTTTTATAGGAACAAAATAAATCTAATGAGTCAAAAAAATAAACGGCAGTATATTCATAACTAAAAAAATCAACTAATCGGGAAAATTCTGAACAAAAACTTAACAAAAATTCATTTTCAGCACCTTTGTCAATGCAAAATTGTCGTAGATAATAAGAATAATATGTTTATGAATTCAACAAAAACTAAAAATAAACATATTCTCTTTTATAGTATGAATGAATGCATTGTATTTAAGAAGACGTGTAAAAATTTATAAGAAGTACAACTGCTTCTCCAACAGAGCAGAAGGATTTTGATGGAGATACTGTCCTACTAGGAACGCTAACTTATGCGCGTACTGGCAGACAGCAGGAACTCGCGTAGTTCCTGACCAATTATAATACATGTGACACATTTTGTAAGTTAACCCTTGCAGCTTATCTGCATCGAGACCCATATTATCATGAATAATATTGTAACTAGTTGGCGATACGGTACCCTGGCGAACCGACTGCGATACCAAGAAGAAATCATATCGTTCGGGCAAAGTAATAACATCGTCAACAACAGTTCCTGGAGGAGGATTTTGGCCGTTTGTAAAATAACGCGTATTTATACGTTTCGACACAACAATGAAGGCCATTTTGCAGCCCCCTGGCACATTGGCTTGTGCATAAATTTCGTCGAGACGTTTTCTCAAATTAACGACTTCAGTTTCAAAAACTTGGTGCAATTGGCCCTCACCTACTCCATCGCGATAGAAGCAAATCCGAGCTGGCAAAGTGCCATGGTCATCACGATATTGCCTCAAAGCTTTGATCATGTTAGCCGCTATTTCGTTTGATAATTCTTGTCCCTTAGTGTGTACGGACACTGCACTGAAAAATCTCGAACTTCTTTTCATATCCATTGTAGCAACTAAAGCTCCGTAGGATCTAGATGGGTCTCGAGTACTATGGCAGACGTCAAATCCGACAGTCATTAATCCGGATATTGGAAGCTCAACCATCCAAGGCGATCCAGCAAGTTTGCAGTTCATTTGTATGGCAACTTTAGCTGCGACCGACATAAGTCCACTAGGCGGTTTTCCCTGTCGAGGTGCAATGGTCCTCTGGAGGATTACCTGAGATGGTACCGCTCTATCAACACAGGTTTTCCTTTTAATGCAACTGTATCTGTAAAATTTAGATAAAACTTGTTTACTTAAAAAACTAAATTAACGCGAAATGCAATTACCTCTCGGCGTTGTTGTTTGGCACAATTGCCATTATAAGTTGCGGGTCCATTTCGCAACACTTTTCGATAGCCGTAACGTAGGTATTGTTTCGACAATCTTGCAAAGTCATGCTAAAAAGTAATATGATATAAAATGAATATTTTTCAGCTTTTAATAGAATACAATCTGGGCTCTGCAATATTCATTCGCATTCCACCAGCAGCCCTCTTGATAGACTTGACGAACTCAGCGGCCTCATTTTGGTAGCTTGATGGCACTACTACATACCACCGTGCCAGTTCTATTGCATGGAACATAGAAACATTGCGAAACTCTCTAGTCCAATCCGCTTGTTCTCCTGCTGATACTCTAAATTATAAAGTTTTTATTATTTAATACATACCCATTTACCGTTTATAAATATAAATCTTACCTCTTGGAATCTCCAAATATAACAGATTCCGGATCCAGAATTCGTCCAGAAAATTCAACGAGATTCTTATCTAAATTAAGACTCCAAGCCGTCAAGTGCTCCATACTTGCTTGAGTGGCATATAAACGTCTATTAAAGGCCTTAAGACGTTGAATACGTGCACTAGGGTTAAGACGAGTATACTGCGACAAAGCTTTCATGGTTCTATAAGTAGGAAATTTTTACAATTTATGCTGTACGATTATCGACCTTTGAAGTGTATAAGTGTAAACTTTACCATTCAATAATATAGAGTTACCAAGCGCAATTCATAATTATGTATATAAAAAAAAAATCGCAACTCGCTTCGTGCCTTGTACGTGCACACGCAACTGGAGATATCAAGATGAGTTTTTTTAAAGTTTTTTGCAGGAGTCTAATGTTTTATTTAAGCTATATCACACAGTGACCACAGGGAAGTCGCTAATATATTAGTATGTATAAAGTAAAAGGAAACATTATCAAATTTGTAGTTTACCCGCTACGACCAGTTCCATAGCGTACTTACGTTGTGGTAGATTTTAAACTTAATTTCAGTTATTCACAAGCAATTGCTATTTTATAAAAGTACCCCCAGTTCAACGTGTGACTATGAAAAATGTAAACAAAAATCTTAGTAAAAAGCATAAAATTAAATAAAATAAGTGCAGCAAGCAGACTGCATCCACTGTTGTTGTTAGAGGATCCACAATGTGATATTTTTAAATAATAGGATCAAATTTATTTGAAATAACAAAGTGAAGTAATGCGAAGCAATATTTAATTTCTCTTATATTATTACTAAGGGATCACATCTACCTAATGGCATGGAAATTAAAAGTCTTTTTTGAAAGAACATACAAAATTAAAATTTTTAAAAGATTATGGCAAAGCAAAAGTACGATTTCGATTAACAATTAAATAAAAAATTGTTCCATACGCGATAGATAGATAAACGAATTCTCATTATACAGTGCTGTCTGAAATTATAGGACCAAACTTTAATTTTGCATATATGGTCTATTCCCAAGCCCATAACTTGTTGGTAAGGAGAAGAGGGATGGTGACAACTGGTATATATGAGATCGTTGTGTGTCCCTAATTATTTCATAAATTTTTTTTAAAATTCATGTACTAATTTTAACAAAAATCGTAAAAAACTCAATACAATAGTGTTTAAAATTATAGGACCAATTCTCTCAGCACTTAATATGATGTCTTTGGCCTTTATATACAGGGTGTTTTGCTAAGGTCTGAGCAGGGGTTTGCCAATCGATTCTAAATGGTCTCCTGATGAAAGTTTCTTCGGACACCCCACCCCCTTAAAATCGGTCCTTCCCCCCAAAATCGCGATTGAAAATTTGGAGGGGGTCAACCTAGAAAATGCTTCATAAGTTCTTTCAGAGATATTCTAGAATACTGGTTGATAATGCATTAGAAAGCTGAGCCTTCAAGCTTTCCAACGATACCACCCGCGACCCAATCAGTCATCAAACAAGCGGGGGAGACCCCGTCAAATTTCGAAAATGGCAATTTCAAAGCCCAAAATTTGACCTTGACCCTTCATTCTGTCGATTTTTTGTATGAGAAGATCGAAACTTTTCTTGAGAAAAAGCTTCCCTGTCATATGGCCTTTCTCAAGAAAAAAATCGCACTGGAATCCGACAGCGCGTTCCGAAGTTATTCGTCTTCGATGGTTCAGCCCTACGGAGCAGATGCTCGATGTGACACTTTCCAATGGGACTTCATTGCGGATAGTGGGTTTTGTTGTTGTATCAATTATTGTAACACGAATAACTTCGGAACGCGCCATCGGATTCCAGTGCGATTTTTTTCTTGAGAAAGGCCATATGACAGGGAAGCTTTTTCTCAAGAAAAGTTTCGATCTTCCCATACAAAAAATCGACATAATGAAGGGTCAAGGTCAAATTTTGGGCTTTGAAATTGCCATTTTCGAAATTTGACGGGGTCTCCCCCGCTTGTTTGATGACTGATTGGGTCGCGGGTGGTATCGTTGGAAAGCTTGAAGGCTCAGCTTTCTAATGCATTATCAACCAGTATTCTAGAATATCTCTGAAAGAACTTATGAAGCATTTTCTAGGTTGACCCCCTCCAAATTTTCAATCGCGATTTTGGGGGGAAGGACCGATTTTAAGGGGGTGGGGTGTCCGAAGAAACTTTCATCAGGAGACCATTTAGAATCGATTGGCATACCCTTGCTCAGACCTTAGCAAAACACCCTATATATAAAGGCCAAAGACATCATATTAAGTGCTGAGAGAATTGGTCCTATAATTTTAAACACTATTGTATTGAGTTTTTTACGATTTTTGTTAAAATTAGTACATGCATTTTAAAAAAAATTTATGAAATAATTAAGGACACACAACGATTTCATATATACCAGTTGTCACCATCCCTCTTCTCCTTACCAACAAGTTATGGGCTTGGGAATAGACCATATATGCAAAATTAAAGCTTGGTCCTATAATTTTAGACAGCACTGTATGTAGGTATTATATTTTTTATAAAAATTATTGTTTGTTAGTTGTCTTTTAGATATCAATGTTCTAATGACCCATAAATAATATGTTATCCATATTTTATAATATTTAATAATAAATTTTGCATACTCTCAAAAATGCCCTAAAAATACCTCTATCGATGCGTTCAAGTGAATGTAATCCCTGAATTAAAATCAATTATCTATTACTTACTGAAAATTATTACGCATTTCGTCAGACAAACCAGTCGCACGGCAGAGTTCCGGAATAAGCATAATAAATTCCGCTTGACCAGCTCGAAGATCACGTTCCTTTGATCTCGAGACCAGGAGAGGTTGTTTAGCATCAGTAATTGTTAGATTATATCTCTAATTTAGGAGGACATAATTATTTACTATTCAATGTAATTAAATTAATTAATTCATTAATAATTTAAGAAATTAATTATTAAATAGTAACATAAATTTACCTTGGTATAATAGTTTTGGTAACTGATGTTACCGTCCCGAGTCGGAAAAGTTGAACAAGGATTTTGCTCAAAATCAATATCGTCGACTCTGTTGTATGTTTTATTATTATAATCTGTCAGTACAACCATGCCTGCAAAAAAGTAAATTTAAGGCTAATATCTTTCCTCTGTTTAGGGCCATCATAAATTACGTCACACTTAAGGAAGGGGTCCAAGAAGTGTGACATAATGTGACATGTGGATGAGGTTCTTGGCTCGAGAATATACTCCTGACAAAATTTTCATCATTTTATAATTAGGTACTCTTGATTTCATTTCTCAATTTTAATTTATTACGATAGGTATATAAAAAATTGTGTATTAGGATTTAATTGTTTAAAGTATTAACCGCAATTTAAAATTTATTAATTTAAAAAGAGTGTTGGGCTAGCTCAAAAGATTATAAATTTAGGTTTGTTCTGTATGTAAATGATTAGATGCTAAACAAAACAATTTAAATTTATATTACTCAAAAAAACACCTAATTAATTACAAACAAACTGCCTAACTGGATAACCGGAATGTAGAACACTGTGACATGTAGGGGGGTCTAAAAACAGCTAATTTTGTATGAGGTAATTTATGGAGAACCCCTTTTATATACATATTTACAATATCTCTAAGACATATAACACTAAAAAATTAACATGAACTACAACGACCCTTTTAAGACTTCTTGCCGCGGTTGTCGTTAGGGTTGCCATGGATGTTCATCTTGTGCCTTTCTTGCAGCCCGTCCTAAAAATGGCGGGGGTCCAGTAGGACGAGGCCCACTTAAACCACCTGGCTGCGGCCAACTTGATTGATCCTGAGGCTGCTGCGTCGAGGGCCCTGGGGTTTGCTCCTGTGGCGTAGGCAACGCCGATTGGGACGGCTGAGTAAAATTTTTTTTTTTTATGCTCAATTGTTTGAAGACAAAGTGTTTAATATTAATTTTACCTGTTGCGCTTGGCCAAGACTTTCTGCGTGCTTTCGAGCAGCTTGACGTAAATTTAGTACGGTAGCCCTCCCGAGACCACGTGCACGTCCGCGTCCTTGCCCCGGCTGGCGTTCTTGCTGACCACTGTCCATTTTTTCCTATAAAAAATACCGTCAATTAGGTAAGTGATCAAATGCCTTCGAAAAGATTTATATAAAATGTAGAGAAAAAAATGCTAACTGTGGAGGTCGACCAGTAATGGAGGTCGGCCTCCATTTAAATTTTATTTAAATTTTAAATAATTTATAATTTGTTGTTTTTATTTCATATTTTATTTTCACTTTTATTATTATTTGCAATTTGTTTGCAATTTGCAATTTGTGGGTTTTTTTTTTTAATTTTAAGTATTTTACCTTTGACTAAAGAAGTTTATCGGCCGAAGTCAAGTCCAAAACTGATATTTTCTATTTTTCAAAACAAGAGAACTTCATGTCGTGGCCTACTCGATTTTCACACAAATTTCACAGCTTGCTTTTATACAACCCCCACACTCACGGTATACAGAATACAAGGTATAGTAAAGATGAAGTGCTGTCGGCCATCTTGCGCGTCACGCCGCCCTATTTACTTGTTATTGTGCGATTTTTAGAAGTTTTTTAAGTGAAATAGAAGTGTGCGCTTCTCTCTCTCTCTCATACAAAATAGGGCGGCGTGACGTCACAGCCATATATCAAAATTTTCTTTACTATACCTTGTATTCTGTATACCGTGCCCCACACTAACCTTTCAAATTGAACCGAATAACGACTGTACCAATCAACTGTATCAACGATAATGCGGAAAGACGCTCTACTTTGTGCTATGCTTTCGCCGCCTTCTCACAGGAAACTGCACGCTTGCAAAACCAGAACTAACGGTACTGTTAAAAAAAACAAAGGAAGATGGCCACCTGCATAGGCAGCCATGGCCAAAGAATACGGAACCTTGTTACAAAAAATGGGCCTTTCCACACGAGTATTCTTGAGCGTGCTGCCAACCGGTTTTCTGGGCAAGTGGCAAAAGAGAAGAGCTCTCCTCTCTTGCCACTTGCCCAGAAAACCGGTTGGCAGCACGCTCAAGAATACTCGTGTGGAAAGGCCCAATGTTCACTCTAATTCTGCGACGCAGTTTACCCATACCATGGCCACTTTTCAGAAAAAAAAAACAAAAAATTTATCCATAAGTCGAAAAGAGAGCTTGTTCCAGTTCCAAATTCTCATTTAAATTGCCTAATAAGCAAGAAGGACGGCAGCAGTCACAAATGCCGACAAACACTATGAAACAAGAGTTCACCTATTACTTTGCGGGCCGGAGGCAAATGCTTTTTCTTGTCATTGTGTTGGTGGCGAGCCGGCCGTGCTTTTCAGATAGGAAATGCCGAATTTCGAATGCCTCCCTCACACATTGAAGGGGTTCACATATAAGTTTGTTTACGTTTTTTCACCATGGGTTTTCCTTATGCGGGCCGAAGGCGAATGCTAAATCAAATGCGATTGTACGAGTATGCCGGCCCGCACCGGTAATCCGTTTGCTTCAAAGGACAGGGTGATTAATTCTGATTGTGTTTTAAGAGAAGTTCTTTATAATTTGTGAAATTACGACTGTGCTTTTTAAAATTATAATATTTTGTGGTGAAATGTATAGTGGCATTCAAACTGATATTTTGAAATAAGAGACCAATTATAGAACAGGTTTACTTTTTTATTTATGAACGTTTTATTTTAGTTTTAAGTGCACGGCAGTCGGCACCCTGTAGCTCTGTATCAATTTCTCTAAATTCCTCTGCATTGTTTCTCTCGTTTCCACCACAATGCTTGAGCATGCTATCGACTTCTAGCAAAATCGTGGGGTTGGGAGGAATAACGGTACCAAGGTCACAAAAACTGAAAATCTAAATTGCAGGAGTGAACAGCCTTTGTAACGTAGGTTCCATAGTCTTTGGCCATGGCCCATAAATGAGGTCCTTTGTTTTCTTTTTCTGAGAGAGACAAACACATAAACCTATAGGATTTAACCCCACAGATAAGATATTTTATAATATCTTATAAGATATCAGTGATTTAACGTGCGAGAGAATGAGATAGAAAGTTTTATACAGTGTTTCTTAAATTTGTGATCTCCTTTTTGTGCGGTGCTTCGCACCCTCTCCTTTCGTGTCTACCGAGACATATTGGTGGTGGGGGTGTGTGTGTGCGTGTGTGTGTATCCGAACAATTTAGTACTGTTACAACTGTTCGTTTGTTTTTTATAATTAATATCATGTTATTGATGTTATTCTGAACCCACATGACGAAGCAGAAAATGTACATATTTGTATTTTTTAACCACTTACCTACTTATAATATTTAAAAAATCATTCCTATAAATAATAAATGATGTTGGAATAATGTTAAATTTTAAAGATTTTTCAAGTGAGATATACATATGTATGTAGATGAACAGTTTGTTCAAAGATTTTTCTAAAATACCAAAAAATAAGTGTTTTTGTAACGCTTTTATTCTACTTTTGTAATCAATATTAAAAAAAAACATTTGAGTTTTAAGTAAGTTTGATATACTATGTACAGTACATATATGTACATATTTTGTTATCAATAATTTTCTATTTTCATAGTACATAAGGAATTTCAATTATGTATTTGTTTATAGTAGGGGAGAGTGGGGCAATCGCGGACACGTTTATTTTGCTATGTTTGAAAAGGGTTTAAGATATTCCCAGTGATGAAATCATGAGTCGGTCTCGAACGAAGTACTTAACAGAGTGAAGTGACGATGCGCTCGCTTTCCATGATTTGTTAACTTCATATTTTTTCACGATTTCACATAATTTTTTAGTAATATTGAATAGGTGTGTTAATAGGTTTGTTCCATGACAAAACCCAGGGCGACCCAGGGCGCCCCAGGTCGCCCCAGGTTGCACTGAAAGCGTTCCATGAGAATTTTGACAGCAAACCTGGGGCGACCCAGGGCGCCCTGGGTTTTTTGCTCGCTGTTCCATGAGAATTTTGACAGCAAACCCAGGGCGACCTGGGGCGCCCCAACTAGCCCTGGGTTTTATGCTGGAGCGAAAGAGAGCTGTTAAGTTTGAAATTTAACGAACAGACACAGCGGCAACTTTGCGAATCGACGACGAGCGGATGAAGCCTGATGTTAAAACACTTCACTAATTGTCACAAAAAACACTTTAATTTCTTTAAAAACACTTCACTTCGACTAAACTCTGCGCAAAGTCACAAACGCAACTGACAACCACTCTTGTTCTTCTTTTTCGCTCTGAAGTCGTTCCATGATGCCCGTTCTCCAATTGCGAACCGACCAACTACGAACCAAATAACATCGCGCCATCGCTTTCCATTTTCTTATTAGAGTCATCTTCTCTCTCGCTTGTGTTTTGGTCAACCGAGCTAACTTTTTACATGTGTGCGTTTAACCAAAAGTAATAGTCCCCCATTCCGCAACGATATTGTACCAGAATAGTAACGTCGCCACAGCTTTTCCGCCGGTTATCAAAACATCAGTGCACTAATTATAACACGGAGCACTTATAAAAATGTGCGCGGTAGTTTCCGGAGAATATTAAAAGTTAAATTGATAAGTTTGTCCGCTTAAAAAGTGGTAAAAACTTCCACATTTAACATTTGCCCGATTGTGTTTTCGCAGCTGGCAGGGCACAACTACAGGCAAGGGCTTATACTTTACACGGGGTTGAGCTTTTTCGTTCGGTGGGTCGTAGTTGGTCGGTTCGCAATTGGAGAACGGGCATGAGAAACCAAAACCCAGGGCGCCCTGGGTTTTTTTGACAGTACTTGGAGCGCCCTGGGTAGCCCCAGGTTTTTTTTAACGACTTTGTCATGGAACAGACCTAATATTTTAGGTATAATGTAGAAATCCGGTATATTTTTTGTAAATGAACGTATAATTCAAGAATGTTTTTAGGGCCCACGAAAACCATACGAGTGGTGAAAGTACATTAAGAGGATTTATCTGTGATTAATGTGATGATTAGACTATGTCCGTAATTACCTCACGGACATCAAGGTTTTTTTTTATTAATATTTTATTTTATATTGAAAATTTATCTACGTTGATTAGTTTAAGTAAACTTTCAGTAATAAATAACATTTGTAACTTTATCTGGTTTTCTTTTATTTCAGTTCTCCCTTAGGTGTTCGCAATTACCCCACTCTCCCCTATAATAGTTATAAATAAACGCGTTATTGGTAATTCACCAAGGATCCCAAAAAAAGACGTCTTACGGTGTTCACTGTAGCTCAAGTCGGGATTATTTGAAAATGAAATTTGTTTCGAGAAAATCGCATGTAAAATTTTAAGTATACTCTTCTGTAGGAACTTGAGGCGGCTTCGCTTAGAATCGTATGTCTTCATAAATAAATGCTCAGATCTTTCATCATTTTTTTTTTACAGAATACTTTTGAAATAATGTACTATTAGAAAACAACTCAAAGTCGATGACTTGAGAAGTCTCTTGCTAAAAACCAGATAAAATTCAAAAATAATGAAAATGAAACTAATTTCAAACCATGCAACACCGATGGTTAATGTTTCTCAAACTGTATGAAGCCGGATGAGTAACTAATTTTAAAACTGACTGTACAGCAGGAGGATGTCAATTCTGTCTTCTACCTCCTCGATTCGTAAACACTTCTTCCAGTTCATTCCAGTCGATTTGACGTTTCCAGTCATCATACAGACGAGGGAAAAAATCCTTCTGAGTTGAGTTCGCTGTTATGAAACTGGAGATCCCGAAACGATGCCGTAACTCTTTGAAATTTTGAATTGAACCAGAGGAAAAACTAACTATCGAGTCGCGAACGTATTGCGCATGCTGGCATAATTCTTGGCGTGTAACCTGAGCAGGTCTCGTTAGTATGCAGCGGGTCGTTTACGTAAATTGTTAAATTAGTCTTTCCCGAAGTAGCGAAAACCAAAAGTCTTCTGAGTAACGATTGTTTGCTGCAAAAATACTCAAAAAGAAAATGTTCCTAACGCTGTACTACATCGTCGCGACCTACCTCCAGTCGTGGAGGATTCAGAGAATCTTCAACCGCATCAGCGAGAAAATTGCACTTAAGTCGAGCGTGGCATTCTACAACACTCCGGCCGAGGGCAATGGTGAGTTTTTAACGTTCATGATCAGCCCTCCCCGAGAGGCAAAAGTTGAACTCGACTCATCCATCTGCTTCCAGAATCAACGCTGGCGACCTCCGAACTATGCACGAACCGATCTCAGGCCAGAATCTCGGACATACTTTGGTTGCGGGACAGCCAGAGAGGGTGCTCCATTGTCCCCGTACAGCAGCTGCACTTGGGGCCGTGGGTCAGCTTCCCGGAGCCACCGAATTTGATCCCATTCGAATTCAGTGCCCCCTGCCCCCAGTGCAGCGAGGTGCAGCTGGATGAGGCCAACATTGTCCACCTCCTGCTAGAAACGGACACTGTCCCCAATTCCCAGCTCGAAGACGATAACATCGTGATGGTAAGAGACTTCGGGGACTCTGGCTAGCTGGGTATTGATCTAACATAGATTTAAGGAGTGATATTTTTCGTGATTGAGGGTTTCGTGACATGCCACGCACCAGTTCAATTCGGGCCAGGAAGGAGTGGGTTTTTGCGAAAAAGGCTCTGCGGTAGTTTGGTCCCAATATAATTAATTACGTGAATTTTGGGAATGGTAAGGGGACATTTTCAGGGTCTGTTAGATGCATATATTAAGATAAGACTGTCGTACTTCACGCGAAGATTTCTTTAAAAAAATTTTAACTAGTAAGTTATCAGTCAAGTCAAGATAACAAATATTTGCAATTCTTAGATGCTGTAGATAATAATACGGGAGTGCTATTGAATTTCTAAGTTGTAGCACAATAAGAAGGCCCTGCAGAGCTCGTTCTAATTTTAATTATGATTTTGTGTATTCCAAAAAAAAAAATAACAGATTTTTTCTTGGAAACGACTTTAATGATTTTGATCAAATAAATCTATTCTGCTTAAAGGTCTTAAAATTGTAAGGTTGAAAACTTCAATTAGTCTAAAATTGGGCCTGAGCCTAACGCAAGAATGGTTTAAGAAAGATATTCTCTTTTTATTGATAATGCTTAATATAACATTATTAACAAAAAACCTTGTATTTTGTTGTTATTGCAGATTGAAAATTATGGTAAGCCGATTGCTTGGAAAGTAGACTCGCATTTTGCCATCTTACTCGAGTCTGATCTAAATTACTTCACAAAACTCATCATGTCTACTTTCATGCAAGATAATTTCACAATAAACGACCGACTGCCTTTAATTCGCATTGAATGTAAGGCAAACGAAACTTAGTTTTAAGATTATATTAAGCTTATTTCATTTTAACATAGCGGTCCAATACGAAGGAACACCGCAACCATTCGATTTGCTTAAAAATCACTTACGAAAACAATTAATTAGTCGAGCAATGCGCCACCTCTCACCAACAGAATGGGAAAAACATTTATCTGGTCTTCGTAGCCTAAGCGTTTTTGCTAATCAGGCCACGGAATTTGAGTACAATAAAAATCGTACTGAAGGGAAGACTGGAATCGTTAAACCAGATTTAATACCATCGAAAAACGTTGAGGACCAAGAGCCGCAGAATTTAAGTCCCGCTAAAAAATCAATTCCTAAACAGAGTCCGGTAAAAGCAGAAGCCAAAGTTAGTCCGATGCGACAAATTGAACCGAAAAAGCCCAAGGAGGAAATTGAAAATTTAGTTAAACCACCGAAATCCCCAGAAAAAATTACTCTGAACAAATCTCCCAATAAGGAACAGAATCTTCCTGCAAAGGCAATTGAATCGGTTCAGACAATTCAGCCAAGCAAGAACGAAATGAAGACTGTTGATAAGGTCGATAAGCCAAGTACATCCCCCTTAAAGAAGCCGGAAATATCAGAGAATAAAGCGGCACAAAGCAAAATCGAAAATTCTGTAGCCAAACCCCCAGAAATTATTTCAACAAGTAGTGACTACGCCAAAAGGCCTAATTTAGTTCGAAATAAGGGCAGTTTAACTGCCTGCAAACCTCCGAATGTTCTAGTCTACTCTGAGAGCCCCACTATTAGGGACTCAGTTATTTCTACACTTAAAAATGTTTTAGAAAAGGACACGTAAGTACTTTTTCCATTTACGCAGTCACAATTTAAACAAAACTTTTATATTCAGATACACAATATACCCGTTAATTCTACAACAAGTCCAGCAAAAAATTTGGATGGATAACACCACCCTTCTAGTCATTTGTGGACCCGTGGAAGCAGAAGTTGGTAAATGTCTTCTTGACTACTTCCTCAAAGGTGGAAAAATCCTCTCCCTTTGCTCGGATGTTTTGCATATCGTTTTACCAACTTACCGTACTGCAGAAGTAAAAAATAACATCAAAATTTTTATACAGATTAATTAACCTTTTACAATTTATTTTCAAGGTGCGAGAACACGAACTGGTTCAATTCTCCTACGACAAGTGGCAAAAGGTTAAAATGATGCATCACATTTTCTGCTATCAACCGTCTCCAGTAAAGAAACATTTCTCTTATGAGGGTGAAGAACCAGTCCCTGCCTTGACTAAAAAACCGTAAGTGATTTTTCCCCAATAATTTTTTTCTAGACTTTAAAAGACAGAAAACCTTTTCTTGTTGTGCAAAAAATTTAGTTAACTTTTGCCAAGAGCATTTATAATTTTAGTAATTTTTTCACACAAGCATGAGATAATGGCTTAAAAAGATTATAAAGTGTTTTTAATGTGTGTAAATAACAAAAAAAAAGGCAGATGCTTTCCTAACAAGAGTTTCCTAAAAAATCCTAATGGTAGTGATAACCGCTTTAGGAAGTACCAAAGATTATTGTTAATAATTACTAGTTCATATATAGTATTGGCGGAATATCCGATAATTTCTAACAGGTAGCATTCAGCAACAAATGTACCATTTCCTTAATTAAAGGAATCATGTAAAATGTAAAAGATTGAATATTTGCACGAAGTTCTTTCTAATATAAACTTAATTTTGTCCTATTTTAATTTTAAAAAGTAAATGTATGACAAAAGTACGCCATTATCACTTTTAAGGGTTGAAAGACTTCAGCGTAATTGCTACTATTCAATACTTTTTAAGCCATTGTATTGCTCAGTAAAATTTTGTAGACACCAATTTGCACAATGTTTACGGATTGCATTGCTGATTGTTGTTTTAAAATGTCGTTTCTCGTATGATTGTTGAAGCATTTTAAATTTCAATAATCGTCGAATCACCTACTTAATTCAGTTAAATACGATCGATTGCTGAATTAGATTAAAAACTGATTTGTTTTTCAATTCAGCTTAATAGGAATTGTTGGATTCCCCAGAACTTTAAAATTTAAATATTATCAAAATTACAATATTATACTTCAGCAATCGCCGACTAGTTCTTAGTTAAATCCATTAAGAGCACTCCCTGCTAATCCGCAAGAAGACACCCACAAGTTTCACCCAAGTCACAATTGTGTTTTGTTGCATTTTGTATTTTGTTCCATTAAAAAAGTACGGCAATAAAAGTAATTTTAAATTTTCTTATTCTCCCTGTATTTTGATGTTTTGTTTCTGTCCTATCATTAATAAATGGCTCACGTTTTTGTTCCGACATTTAATTACATCTTTAATTCAACTGAACCTGCTTACCCACCTCAATTTTTGGAAATCCAACAGTCACCTTTTTACAAATAATGTCCTTTATTATCCCGATAAGAAGAAAACAATTTTATTTTATACGCGTTTAATATATGAACAAATAAAAATGATTTGGGGAAACATGAAAACGTACAAAACAAAAACAAAAACACTTTGCCTGCCTGCCGATGTCTTTTTTTGTCTCTATCTCGACGTTTTTGCTCTTGTGTGAAAAAACCTTCGCATGGTCATCTCGGCTTAGAGCTCTAGTGTGTCCAAGGTCCGTGGAAATGAAAGACCTTCAAGGGGATCTCCATAATTTGGACGTTAAGGTGCTAGGAACGGAAGAAACATGGAATACACCAAGCATTTTGTGTGCCAGCAATGTTAAAAGTGGAGGAACAGCCGTTTTCTCACAGGTAATATTTTATTTGTAGTTATTTATATAAATATAATATAATATTTACGATAGTTGTGATTTTGACTTCAACCTTATGCTCTACTCTTTAGTACCTGTCGTAAAATAAAAATGCAAAATAATTCATAACTAAAACATAATTAACAAATTTACTAATATATACTTCCTCAGAAACTTGCCAAAGTTAGGAAGCAATATTTTTTCATACTAACTTAATAAAGCAGTCAATTTTTATATTTTAACTGCCGTTTATGGCTGAATACGTACCTGATTAAATTTGACAAGAAGAAATTTAGCTGAATACAAAAGTCTCATATAAAATCCATATATGTATATATATTGGCAAATATTCATACTTTCACACAAATCTATAAAGATCAACTACGCTAAATTTCAATTGAAAATATTGCAGGTTTAGTTCAGCTCAATTAACTATTTATTTCTTAAACGTGAATAATTTATTTCATAATTAAACTATTAATTTATTTCGATATCCATCAGGTTCACTTAGAGGCTGATCCAAATCAGTTTGAATCTGATGAAGCAAAATATTTGGTACTGCAACAAAGTGATAAGGCACGAATCGAAATTTTGTCAGATTTACTTAAAAAACATTTGGATATTGTGGTGCGAAAACCAGTCGATAAAACTATAAATCAAAAATCTTACCAATGTGGATACTTTCTAGGACGACATGAAGTATAATAATAAATAAAAGGTGTTTAAACTGTCTAATTCATAAAAATTTCTAGTCCAAGTTTGAACTTTTGGAGAAACTAAAACAAAAAATGGAGCCAGGCGATATTTTAAAAATGAAAGATTTTTCCATTAAATTTTGTGGTAAAGGCGAAACTCCTCCATCGGCTAGCGAAACCCTCATACCCATTCTCGTTCATTCTTGTCCAGAAGATTTTTCAACAGTTGATTACTTCGACGTGAGTTGTAATTTTTTTAAAACGAGTATATTTTATTAATAAAACGAATTTCAGAATCTTCGTTCTGAGATGATTGGTCGGCTTGTGATCTACGTGCCCCTTATATCGAGTTCCATGAACGTTATCAATGACTTAACGTTAACACATGGCATTGCGGTAATTCCAAGGCAACAAACAAATGCGGTCGGAAGAAATAAAAATCAGGTAATTGATTCTTTAATCTAATTTATCGAAGATTAATAGATAACACCGCTTTTTCTACAGTGGCTCAGTCCAGAGGGCTGTGCTATGTTTTCCTTGCAGTTGCACGTACCTCTTGATACGAACCTTGGCCAGAGGATATCACTTATGCAGCATCTAGTGGCTGTCGGCATTGTTCACGCTATTCTTTCGATCGACGGTTATGAGGTAAGTCCTAATGATATAATTTTAATTTTTTATAAGAACTCTCGAAGCAAACCATTTTACAAAATCCGGCTAAATACTTGCATTTTCCCTGGATGGTTTTTAAGGAGGGTATTTCCCAGTTTTTTTTTCACTTAAGAAAGTTAATTTAATATTCCTTTATAGACCAAAGTAAAAAGTGTCAATTGCTAACATCCAGTGCGAATGTTTTTATTTTAAATACAGTACTTTGAAAATTTTCTCAAGGTTCGACAGAGGAGGGGCATCAATTCAGGGCTAAATTTAAATCTCAGTTTCCTTTTTCATTGATTTTCCCCCCTCTGTCCAACTTAAAAAAAGGTATGATTCGAAAAACTAAAAGAATTTGAGTGGTCCTAAAAATATTCACAGCACTGTATTATTCAGTTTTTTCAGCGCTTCTTTTGTTTTGGTAGTTTCTAATAAAAATAACATTTCAATATTTAATCTTCACTTATGTAGGGTACGATAAGTTTT
Source organism: Machimus atricapillus (assembly GCA_933228815.1). Taxonomy (NCBI): domain Eukaryota; kingdom Metazoa; phylum Arthropoda; class Insecta; order Diptera; family Asilidae; genus Machimus; species Machimus atricapillus. Next base: position 16,524,157 of record OW121785.1, read on the forward strand.
CTTTATTACAACTAATGAAATACTAACTCTTAACATATGATGCTTTGTTTGTTATCGGCGGTTTCACAGTTCTTTTCGGATCGGATATTCATCCTAATCCTGAATTTTGAATTACTTTTTTCACTTGTTTGTTTTTTTTTTTCATATACTTCTTAATGCCTTTCCGATCTCATGTTTTTTCCGTTTTCTTCTGGATAGTCTTCTTTCCTTTCCTATATAAAGTTATCAGTAAACGAAGGAGGTAGTTTGAAATGAAAGTCAAATTCAATAGCAATAATGATAATTTATTTTTTCTTCATCATTTACACTAAAGTTAGACAGCTTAGTGTTGCTCTCAGTAATACAATATTTTTTTAGAGAATAACAAAAATTATAGAAAACTGAAAATAACTAAGGAGAGTTACCACCATTCTCTGTCGAGAGCCGCACAGTACATTTTTCTGATACTATTAGTAAATTGGCGACTTACTCGGTATGGGAGACTATACAACATAATGCGTCTTATTTTTGCTCTTAGTGCTAAGGAATGATCTGAATTTGGCTTTTTCACTTTTGAAATCGATTTTAATATTTTTACATCGTAAACTTGCTCTGAATTCGCGCGGCCGAAGCACCACTGATAGGAGGTGTTTTATTTCAATAATCGAAAGGGATAGAGTTTTAGAGTTCGAAAGAGGCCTAAAGCAAGATTATCGAAAGGGAAGTTTCGCAATATTTACTAGATTATGTCTCAACTTGTCTAAAATACAGATTCAGCCGAACGTGACAATTGGACAGGATGTGAGGGACTTCTAGCCAAACGTTTTTTCGGCAACCTCTCAAGTAGCGTGAGAAGTTTTGAAAAGTCTGGCCTATCGTCCGCTTGAAATGACCAGCAGAGCATTAGAATGTCCTTGACATCGCGTGAAGTCTGCAAATTGGCTAATGTTTGTTTCATACCGCGCCCCACTTGCCAAATTACAGCCTCAGGAGGTTGAAATTTAAACGGAAATTCCCCACACAATAATTCATACCAAACAGTGCCGAATGAGTACACATCTGAGGCCCTTGAAAATGGCAAAATCTCATCAGAAGGTCGAAAGGGAGTTAGGGCCCGCATCAGTTCCGGTGCTAGGTAGCAAAGCCACCCGTTCGGAATACCTAAACCTAAATCACAGTAAAGTAATTTTCTTGAGCTAAACAGTCCAAAGTCAGTTATAATGACTTTGCCGTTCTCCAGAAAAATATTCTTTGTCCTGAGGTCCTTGTGAAAGATCCCACGTGCGTGCAGGTAGCCCATCCCCTGAGATATTTGCTGGGCAACAAGTGTAGTTCGGTTCAAGTTAAATTTATCGCGTCGCAAATGAATATACGTATACAGGGTGTTGCCTTTGCACAGCGATGTAACAATTGCTAAGTACGGTGGATTCATGCATGCACCCATAAAAAGCACTAAGTTTTCATGACGAGTCTTTTTAAAGTTGGCCACTTCCAACTTAAATGCTTCTAAAGTGCGTTCGTCATCTAAATAGTCCTCCTTAAGGAGTTTAACGGCTACATCACCGTGCCAAAGGGCACGATGTACTGTACCAAATCTGCCTTTTCCAATCTTCTCAAGTACATGGAGATCGTCGTAGGGAATATCCCATTCTTTAAGCGATAAGGAATTCTGGCGTGGCCAGTTTCCTGAATCACCCTCTTCGGTAGAATCGAGTCGGACTGGAGTTCGATCTGAATCAGTGCTAGCGCTGGTGCTACCAGAAAGAGATACGGTTTTATCGCTATCGTTGCTTTTGTGGGTATCAGCAAGCTCAGACAGTGGGGGCCGCATTTGACTAGTAGAAATATTTTTCTGCCCTTTCAGTCCAGACGAAGAAGAATACTGCCCCGAACTGGATTGGTTCGAGGTGACGCAAACACTACTGCAGTTTGAGCTGCTAATACTAATATTGCTCACTGGGGCAATCTCGAAGGCTCCACTTGTATGGGGAGTTTGTGTGTTCGTCTGACTCGGAGTCACTTTAACATCAGGAAAATTAAACTGACTCGTTTGATGCTTCTGGGCTGAAGACGGAGTGGTTAATTGGTTTGTTGTACTGCTACTGCTACTGTAGCTGTACTGGGAATAGTGGGCCGCATTTATATTAAACAATGCTGGACTGGAGGGCGAAGAGCTGTTACAGCTAGAGCCCGGTGAGCTACTGTCTGGGGCATGATAAGCAGTAACTGAAGTTTTTTGTCGTCTGCCCGCAGTTAAGAAACCACTGCGACTACCAAGATTTGGTGATGTATTCGGTAAAAAAACATCACTGGACTGCTGTAGGGTTTTCTTAAATTCATCAACGAATTCAGGTGGTAAGCCACATGACGGTGGAACGTTTGGTTCACAGTCTTTATGGCACCGGTACTTGCACTCCTTGCATTTAAGTCCGAAAAACATTTGTTTCTGGCATAGGTCACAGGTAGACATCATTTTGAACACTTTCGTGAATCTATGAGCTATCATGTGACCCATTCCCAGAGACACAATTGGCGTGCAAGGTGACCGAGGAACTGTTAGATTGTTAGTGTTCTCGACAATAACGTCAGGATTATACTGACTGGGTAAATCAGGGCCGGGTTCAGTGTGTAGGCGCGTCCGGGGTATAATATGTTGTGTTTGATGTTGGGAAGGTTGAGTTGTAATTACCTTCTGGGCGTTGTTGTTCGTTGACGAAGTCTGCGCTGAATTCTCCTGCTGCACCAGTTGAGACTCGTGCGATTTCGATTTAGTTAGTGGAGCTTGTGGGTCCTGGCTGGATGGTGTGCTGGATGCTGGTGTTGCACTAGAAGCTGATGGGACATGAGACGGTGTTGAGGGATGATGAAGCATTGTTTGATGCTTCTTTTTTGGAGGCGGAGTTCCAGACTTGCGATGTCCCAGCTTTTGATTCAAATTACCTCCACTACTTCCGATTGGAACGCAAGGTGAATTTGGAGGTGATGGAGATGGCGTAAGGGTGTGAACTGAGCCCAGATGGGCATCTTCCGGTGCTGTGATGGACAAAGGCGATTGAACTGAGTACTCTCCCGTTAAGCCAACAGGAGACTGCCGTGTTTTGTGAGCCTGCTTAGTTATTCTGTGTGTCCTGGGCGATGCTACTGTCCCAGAACTATTCGCATTCAATCCACTTCTATGATGGTAATGAATGTGATGATGTCGGTCCCATGAGTCCCAGAAGAGAGTCTCCGGCTCCCTGTTACCTTCCTTCAGAGCACCTCTGCATTTTCTGAGATTTTGCATTGCACACGTTAGTCGACGAACCTCCTCCTCCCTCAGGTTCGCATTGCTGGATAGCAAGTCCCTCAACTCGGTGTCGGATTTCTCGAGAAGCTGCTCCAGGGTGTTAATTCGCAGCAAGCAAACATTAAGCGAGTCCTGACTCAGTCCAACAACCCTCAGCCACTGCCTCAGCTCAGCACCGGAAGCAGCAAGACCACTACTCGGCACCCGCTCCGGGAGTCGAGACTTTGTCAGGAGCAGCTCCGAAAACATCCGCACCAGCTTCGTTTCGAGCGATCGAATTTCCTGCTGCGTCAAGGAAGCACTGGTGGCACATTGCGTCCGCAGACCCTCCAATCGATCCGCTGATATGTCAATCATGCTCTGGATAACATCCAGACCATTCGCTTCCGATGTTGAAGTCTCCATCACCTGTCAGCGCCCCAAATAGGAAAGGATAACATCTATAAACTAACGCTTCGGGGTGGGGGCCACAAAAGTAATAAGGCTTACCGGGCTGGGTCTGGGGCTGTATCCACAGCGCCAGGCTCTTGCACACTCGACAATTACCAAAGAATAACGCAAATTATAAGCGAAACAGTCTCACGTCAATCTCGCGGTCCTCAAACAAAATCGATTTTCCACCTGCAAGACAATGCCGAAAAGAGGTTTCGGTATAACTTCGCCTGTTTGCTTTTTACGTAACGCGCTCGGGACACCGCAGTGCACCAGCTAATACTAACATTTTCATTGTGGTCCAAACTCTGCGTCTCGCGTTTCTGATTTGTTTCACTTTTTACGACAAAGTTGCTCACTTTCAAAGGAAAAAGAAGAAAAATCAATCACCGACGGCGGCTGTCACTTCCCTAACAAGTCGCCATTTTTACTTCCTCTACTTTTGACTGCTCTTCTCCGGGATAGTTCAGAAACCGTCAGCTAGTCTGACTGGAAAATTTTTCTCTGGTAGTATTGCCAGTCTTGCTGTATCCATGCAATAAATTCCCCTAAAAGGAAAATTAGTTAAAAAATTTCCTAATAACGTATTTTCTATATGTATTCATAATAATTAATAATAGGGATTAAGAAACTCTGAAACAAAACTGAAATTGATTATTTAACGTACTTTGGTATAAAACTATTAATAAATTTAAGTAAGTAACTTCATTTTGCATGAACACTGTACGAAGTAATTCGCCAAATTAATAAACTTATGCTACTTTATAAATTTGTTGGGTTTAAGTGGTTTTTTTTATAATCAACCGTCCCAAATCGTCAGATCACACTAAGAGAACGCTATTCCTTTAATGTGTTTTATATAAATTCAAAGTAGCAAATGATACAAACAATTTAAAAAGACGGTGTTTTTCATTTAATTTTCTTTTAATTTATTTTTCAGAATATAGACATCGGTGTAAAGTGGCCCAACGATATATATGCGAACGGAGTAACAAAAATCGGTGGACTAATAATAAATACGCACATAAACCAAACAGCGGCTATTTGCAATATTGGTGTCGGTGTTAATTTCAATAATTCCAATCCAACAGTATGCATCAATGATTTAGTCCGAGATTACAACAAGAATTTCAACCAAAAGCTTCCTCCACTTCGTTTCGAAAAAACACTAGCAATTATATTCACAGAAATTGAAAATTTGTTAAATCGGGCGCAAAATAATGGACTAAAGGAACTTTACGATTTGTATTACAGATATTGGCTCCATGGGTAAATTTAGAATTAATCAAATTCTATTTTTTACAATTTTAAATGAATAATTTTATTTTTTCTAGTGGGCAGGACGTTACAATCCTGGACAAAAGTGGTCACGAAAAGAGTGCTGAAGTAATTGGAATTGATGAATTTGGATATTTGAAAGTTAAGACGAGTAATGGCCAGACTGAAACAGTGCACCCAGATGGAAACAGCTTCGATATGCTGAAGGGACTTATACTGCCTAAATAAGTCCATCACTCTGCAGCACCCATCCAAATTATCCACGCGGAACATTAAGTGCATTTAAAACTATTAGGCAGCGATTAGAATGCATCAACTTATGAAACTTAGGACGCCCTGTGCTTGAGTACTTACAGAAACCGTATTTAAGTAAAGATTGTCGTTATCTGTTCGTGGCTTTTGATTAATTTTTAACGTTTTTGCAAACTTTATTGTAATTTCCGGTGTTTGTATCGCAGCGATTTCACAATTTCGAAAAATTAAAAATACTGCTCGTTTAAACTCATAAACTTTCGAGAATTTATTTTATCTGCTATTTCTGGTTTTTATTGTAATATTGTACTACTGCAAACTAAACAATGGAAAAAAATTAACAAGGGTAGAGCAACTTCGAACCGTCGAAAGCATAAATAAGTGTGGTTTAAAAAAGGTTACATTTAACTGTTCTTTAAAATAATTCTTTACAAATATCTTTTAAAATTTCAAATTCAACGATGTTTCGATATTTTCGAACTATATAAAAATCAGACGAAAACGCCTACATATACAATTTCAGGAATTATAATCGATCGTATAATATTTCACTAATATTGTTGTTGTTGGTTCAAAGCTATTCTGAGAAACAGATGAAGTAGATCTTTAACGATGTTGAGAAGCCTCTTCATAAGCAATATATTTATTGATGTTGAAATTTCTTGTACTTTTTTTACCATATTTCCACTATATTTACAAACAATCCTCATTATTTTAACATTTTGCATTTACTAACAAATCTTTTGGACTTCAATTGGATCCCATTTTGTACATGAAAAGACTCCACCTTTCTTAATTTTCTTTTTAATTTTCCCCCTTTTTTATACGAAAAACAAGTGTTCTATATTTGTAACAAAAAATCTTAATAATGTTTTAGGTCCTGAGGGTTTCCCAAGTTCCTTATACGGTAACTTCAAAGTTTAAAGGTGCGTTATCCGAAATTTAAATCCTTACAGTGTATTTAGTAACTATATACATATATAAAGTACTGTGAATATTTTTAGAATCACTTCAATTCTTCGGGAATCTTTACTTTTCCGTATCATCCTTTTTTTCAAGTTGAACAGAGGAGGGAAAATCAATGGAAAAGGAAACTTTGAGATTTAAATTTAGCCCTGACTTGATTTCACTCCTCTGTCGAACCTAGAAAAAGTATGCTACAGAAAGTTAAAACTTCCCGAAACATTGGAGTGGTCCTAAAAATTTTCACAGTACTATATTTATCAAGCGTTATTAAAGGGTAAGTTTTATAAAATGTTAATTTACTAAGCAATTTCTGAAAATTTTATGAATAAGCTAGAATATTATATGTACAGGTTAAATACCTGCTAAAAATAAGCAAAAAAGTTGCTTGCTTAATATCGTAGTAATAAGAAAAATTCCGCAGCAAGACTTAATATTCAAGTCAAAATATACAAAATTCCAGTTCGGTTACAACTAACCGCAAACTACCTAAAGAAGTCTATCCGATTAGTATTCCTTTAAAAAAAAAACTTGCTAACGTCTTCTAATAAAAATGACCGCACCTGCAGTATTTAAAGCAATTGTTCTACTAGCAATTTCATAATAAATCATCAATCTCAGCGAAGTCATAAATTCCAATGTCTTAGCAACGGCGGAGAAGACCAAATTCAGTTCGCGTCTGTTTCCAATTTATCAAAATTGAGCGTAGGCCATCTAAACGTCCCCTCAAGTAATTGCAACTTAAAGACATGATCGGGCACAGCACATGGTACGATAGTTTAACAAAATCAACAATTGACGCACAATGCGATTGCGAGATGAAGAGTGAAGCTCGACACTTTTATAAGATCATGAATAGACCGGTCCGAGAGATCTAAGCCAGCGGAAGCCCTGCACAAAAAACAAACATATTACAAAAGAATTGCCGGCAAACAGCAAAAGTTCATGCAACTTCAGCAGAACAATCAAGGCGAACAATCGTAAGATACCTCAAAACATATTCAGCTCGATTCAGCTATTAACCCAATGAGTGACGATTACCGAAGCTTTAATGCTCGCGCTCAAAACGGCAAGGTGCTCCACGCTAATCAGCTGTTTCGAATGAATAACTTTGGCGAGCTTGAACCCGTGAAGATCAGTTTGCTTTGAAAATCCGTGGACTTAACAAGAAAGAAAAGATCGTGGCGAAACTTGTGATTTTTGTCGTTGCTTAAAACGAATTCAAAGAAACCTAAGTGACTCATAAGACATAACAAAAAACAAACGCTGAAAAAGTGATCTTTGTGTGATCTCCAGTATTTTATTTTTATTATTTTTCCTTACCCTTAAGGTTGTGAACAAAGAACTTGTAAAAATGAATATTATATCGAACATATTCTTGGCTTCTATGATATTTTGCTTTGAGGCAGGATCAGCCTCTAGAATCCTAACAATTTTTCCACTGCCATTTCGCGACCATCAAGTCATATTTCGTCCGCTCATAGAAAAATTAGCTAATCGTGGACACCAATTGACTGTAATGACCACTGATCCTAAAAATTTTGATATTCAAAATGTTGATTTGGTCGATGTGAGTTTTGCCCATAATTTGAAAGTTCTAAATGACTTAAGTGAAAGTGGATCAAGTTCGGATATACTAAGGACTGTATTTCGCGTAATGCGTACTATCGCTGAAGCCGAATTGAAATCTGCTCAAGTGCAAATGCTACTTCATAACGACACCGAAAATTTTGATGCTGTTCTTGTTGACTGGGCTGGACCGTCTTTGATGAATGGATTTGCTTACTATTTTTGTGCCCCGCTAATTGGAATAACCCCTGGTGGCGCTTATATCACCTCTCATGAAGCAATGGGCAATCCAAACCATCCAACAGTATTTCCAAGTATACTTTTACCTTTTAACGAAAATCTGAGTCTGCTGCAAAGAATCATGAGTGCGTTTTTCTCGTTTTGGTACAGGTGAGTCTATTTTAAAAATATATTCCTACCATAAAACGTAAACTAAAGCTTCACGAAAGAAATCGAAATAAAACTGAATTCCCACCAGTGCCAACTCGTTCTCATATAAACTTTAGCTACATTACGCTCTAGAAAAAGATAAGGTCTATTGAAAGTTCTATGAAATTTCTTAAAAGCGGCAAAGGGCAATTACAAGATAACCAAGCATTTCAGAATGATTCAACTTGACTGAATTTTACTTTTTTTATTTTTTATTTCCATACCCATTAATGGTAAAAAGCTTCCACATTTCATTGAAGTTAAGCAGCTTGAAATAATTAGCAATTCTGCTAAACCAATTTGTGGTCACGGCAACATATTTATGTCTGTAATTATTTGATTGATAATGTCGCAGATTTGCAAAAATTTAATAAGAGATTAATTTTGACCAGACCTGACCAGTCTGAAGGACAGACAATTGTGTCAATTTATTTCAAAATTATAAAATCCATGCTCTTATCAGTTTTGAATTTCATTACGGGCTATCTTTTGGTTATGTGATTTAGATAACGTTGTTTTTGTACCAATTAAGTTAATTAAATTTAATTTTATGCTTATGTACAATGCATTTATTAGGAATTAGAACAAAATTAAACTTTAACTTTAAAAACAAAAATTAGTAGTAGTAGTAGAGCAGGATTCTTGAATTAAAATTGAATCAGTCATTTCAAAAACCTCACAAGTCACACAATTAGAATTTTTCATGAATCAATAAAAACTTTTTCATTCACAAATAAACGAGTTTAAAAGGTCTTTTTTGGGCTATAGTATAGTAGTAGTATAGTATTTGAGTTTTAAATAATTGAAATGTCGAATAACCTCCACATTTTATCAACAATAATAATGAAAAAAACCTGAAAAACTATTCTTGACTTATGTTGTTTTAGCAAGCAACAGGGTTAATGGTATATAATTTAAAAGAAAAAAAACAATCATATTAATCATATCACATTAACTTATTAACATGTCACATGTTCTAATTTTCCATGTTTTAATCTCTATAAGGTAGGTACATAATCATATTCTCTATCATTCTCATTTGGATTATCTTCAACATTTGTTGTTGTTTATGTAATAAACGTCTATTACGCGGTATTATTTGAAGAATTTACGTGGTTTATATCCAGAATACGCATCTACCTTTACGGAAGCGTTTACAGCCAAAATGCTTTAAAAAAAAGTGACTTATGTGGTTTTTGAAATGACCGATTCAATTAATTCAGACTTATTTGAATTTTTGATATTTCAATAGTATTTTTCTTTTAATGTAATCTACAGTAATATGAATATTTTTAAGACCAATTCAATTCTTCGGAAACCTTCAGTTTTCCGAATCATGCCTTTTTTAAGTTGGATAGAGGGAAAATCAATGGAAAAGGAAACTTTGAGATTTAAATTTAGCCCCGAATTGATTTCCCACCTCTGTCGAACGCTCAGAAAGTATGCTTCTGGAAATTAAAAGTTTCCGAAACATTGAAAGTGTTCCTAAAAATTTTCAAATTACCATAGGTAAAAATTTCTTTCAATCATTAAGAAAAATATAATAATATAATGTTTTTCAAACATAGCGTGAAAATGTATATTTTTAAATAAATCGTTACTTTTATAAAAACATCTTATTTAACTTATTTATACGATTTCTTTTCAGAAATCTGTACTGGCAAGAAGAGCTCCCTCTTCAGCACGACATAGCCAAAAATTACTTCGGAGCAGATATCCCCGATCTGTGGGAATTAGAAAGTAGTGCAGATCTGCTTCTAGTGAACAACTATCAAGACCTCGGAAACGCTCGGCCCGTAGGACCTACCACAGTCTACCTCGGAGGAATGCATGAGTCCGAGCCTAAGGCTCTAGCGGCCAAAATTGAGGATTTCCTAGGAGGCTCAACGGGCGCGGTTTACATAAATCTGGGAGCTATGACGAAAACTTTCATAAAAACGAACAGACTGGAGCGGCTGATCAGTATTCTAGAAAAGTCTAGCTTGGACATTATCTGGCATACTAATGGACTCCCAGTTAACATAAATACGACCGCTCAGATTTACCTCAGCCCCCTCGTCCAGCAGGAAGATGTACTCAGTAAGTCCAATCAAAATGTTCATATTAAATTCGAATTACCCCCGCGAGAGGAAGGTCAAAATCAAATTTGTTTAGTGAATACGATGGGCTCACATCGTGTTAATACGAGCCGTTAATCCCCCAGATCATTTGCATTCGGCTGGTTACATAAAGCGATAATTAGCTTCACTAAGCAAAAATAGCAATTGAAATCAAAACCAGATACAAAGCTTTGGTTGAGGTTTAATTGCGGCAGTTATTATCACGTTCTGCGGAATTCCTTTCCCTTGATAAAGACAGGTGCTAGCTGGGCGGGGCGTGCCGGCACCCACTTGACTTTTGTTTGTTTGCTCAAGTAGTCGACACAATTTTAACTATCTCGTCTACATTTAGCATAATTTTGCACACGTTTGATCAAAGTCGATTCGAAATCATGGATAATAGTTTTTGATCAAAACTCTTTGTGTAAATTAATTACTGTTATTTACGTAGCGCGACTTAAAGGCTTATTAGCCATAAAATTTTATTAATCTTGTTTTGAGGTTTACGCTATTAATATTTTTAATTTCATTTCGATTGAAAACAAGTCTGTTAAATTTTATTAAGGAAATGTTGTTTTAATTTTAACAATTAACTTTAAGTAAATGTTGAGTATTTAAGAAAAATGAAAATTTAAATTATTCACTGAAGGAATCTGATAGAATTGAGTCGAGAAAATATCATTTTAAGATTTGGCTTAAAAGTTTAAAGACCGACAAAAGCGCCGAACTCTAAATTCAAAATACATTTTCCAAATTGCATCGTATTCGCCATTACATTTAAAAGGTCAGGTTAAAAGCAGCCTGCTAGATTAAATAATTCACCCCAGAAGTTCACTTTAGTTTTTTGTTTTAAGAATCTGGTACTTCAATGTAGTTCATGTAATTTAAAGTGAACTTATCTGACCTGCTTGCTTATATGGAAGATGTTTGCCATTTTATAAATAACGAGGCTTAAGGTGTCAGGAAATGTTTTTACTACATTTCGTCTTGTAACTATTGTATCTATTGAACATAATCCAAATAGTCCAACTCAAAACTTTGTGTAGAGAACCTATACATAATTAATCAAACGCCCAACTTGATTTCAAAACATGTATAACTAAAGTATTCATTCAATTAATTTAGTCATAATTAAGATAAGAAGATGTCTTCTTATCACGCAAAACCTAGATCGCATTTCACAATATTTGTTTATTGTATCCAAATTTTTTGAACAAAAAACAATTGACCACCACCAAAAGCATTTTAGTAATACCACGCCGCGCCGTTTGATTCAATATTATTAATTAAGGTGGGATGCGAATTCCATAAAAATATCAAACTCATTATACAAGATTTCTTTAAAAAATGAGACCCTCTGTAGACGCAAGCAAGAACTTTATTTACGTCTTACCAGTTTTGTACTTCGGCATTTGTCTAGATGACCATAAAAGGTCTTATGATCTCATACTCAATAAAGCATACATTTCGATTCGTTTTTGCTATCGTATCGTATATCTTTTTTGTTAGGCTATCTAACTGGAACCCAAAGACAAGTAAAGTTCGTTCTTCCCAAAAAAAGAAAACAAAAATGACTCAATGTTTTACGTAAATGCCCCAAAATTGTCGTCATCAACTTAAAATATATTCCCGAGCACTTCAATTTTCACGTAATTTTAGTTTATCACTTATACCCCCGACACACTATGACTGAAATTTAGAATTTCGGCTCTCTTCTCAATTTCGACCCACATTTCAACTCAATTTTGAAATGGAGGTATCACTGCCCAATTTCGTCCGAAATTAAGAAAATGGTTTGAAATGTTTGCGGCAGGTGGCGCGCTTACCACTTAATTCCTGCTTCGAAATGTTAAATAATTCCTGCTTTCAGTTGTTCGTGCAATTAATCCTAAATTACAATTTTTTTTAACTTATTTTGCTGTAACAGTAATTCTGCTGTATGTAAGAAATCACGGTTTTGTTGGTCGATTACATTTAAAACACGGATGTAGCTGTCCATTTTTTCCAGTTTTGTAAAATATGACATTTGAAATTATAACAGTAATGTGTCAGGGGGTCGCGAAATTGAGATCGAAATTCTCAATTTCAGTCATAGTGTGTCGAGGGTATTACATCACTTTTGAAATTGTAAAAAGTGCAGATAAAGAGGGCAAAGGACTGATTCCGAGTAACTAGCTTTTTTCGCTGAATTTATGTATTTTCTCTTGGTAACAAAAATATTATTGAAGGTCGAGATTATTCTTGGAATTTTTTTTGATAAACGTTTATTTACTGCGGAAACTTAAAAGTAAAACTTGTAAAACGTTTCCGAGTGCTGTTAGCACTTCATTCAGATATTGATAATGTAAGCAAAGGTGCTTGGAAATAGATTAACTAAATTTACTTTTACTCTAAGTATGAAAATAGAAATATGTAGTTGAGCTTAATCAAGTTTATCTAAAATTTGTTTTTTGCAGTATTTTCCAGTTCTCTGCTAATTAGAAAAGAACATTATAAAAGTTGTTTTATATGTTGCATATGCATGTTATAGGATCTAATCGAATAAAATCGCCGAACCGGCATTTCTTCGCATTTTCAATTTAAGCTGGTTGTAAACTTGTTTTCATTTTCTTAAAGTGAATTACGTAAGCACATTCTGAGGTGAAGATTATGCAAGATCGTTGATCGGTTGTGGGAAGTATTTTACATAAATTTGCACAAAATATTGAGCATTTGTATAATTTAAGGTTGAAATTTTTCGTGAATAGAATTTTTCAAATATTAAATAAACAAATCTCATTTGCATGCATTGTACTCGTGACGAGGTAAAGTTTTAACAACTTTTTCTTCAACTATAGTTTAATATCTTTTATCTAAGAGAAATGACAAGATTGTTTTGGATTTTCTTCAATTAACTAGGTTTAAATTTTTTCTATCTGTTTGGAAACATACCATTTAAAAGAATGATTTCAACAACAAAAATTTCGAATTTCCGAATTTGTATGAAACGCGCCCCAAAAGCAGTCCCAAATAGTTACAAAATACTTCCGCAACATGCACAGAATAACAGAACTGAGTAACAATACGTATAGAATATTAAGAATACAAATTTAAAATGAACAAATAAATTATTTTACATATGATTTGAATATTAATTCCTAATAGCAATCCTTCTCTTGTTATATTCACATAAAGAAAGGCAGCTATAAAAAGTTTATATCTATTGCTATGATAACATCCAATATTTAAATTTTTATTTTTATTTGAAGCAGGCGTTGTTATTTAATTTCTTTTCAAAAATGCTAAGGACCATGTCCGGACGAAAATCAGGCGTTTCTTTAATCCCGGGCTTGCTACGGGCCTACATACAGTATTTTTACCCGGGCTACCAGCGGATGTAACTTCCTAAATCAATTAAAAAAATAGTAAATCAAATCACTCCGAAGAACATTTACGTTCTAGAAAGCTGCTCATTTTGTTAGAAATGTTGCAAACTCTCAAGTGATAAATAAAAACAAAGCAATCTTTCAACTAAAACACAACATAAACGAAACGTTAATTGGCACTCGACCGTAATCCCTGCAGTTGTAGAAGAAAGGAAATGAATTAAAGTTAATAAATAAATAAATAAACAAATTTGCTCGGGGTGCAATTGGTGTTGTTCTAAAAGTAGATAAGTGCACGCCGTGAAACGTATTTTTATTATTCTAGGGGGAGCAGCAGTCGTCGTCGTCGTTTCGAAATTGTTAATTGGCGCTCAAAAAGCAAAGCTCCCGAAGCACTCATGCACTGCGTATCCTCGAGGCAATGCAACTGCGGAAATGCATAGAGCTTTTTTCGTTGCGTATTTTGTTATTAATTTCAATTTAGACTGTCGAGCTGCACCTTTGTTGTTTACATCAACATGATTGTTTATGCAAACAAACAGATGTATTTATGTTACTTCGACGCACTTCCAAGCCTCTCGCTTCAATAACAATTGATTTATTTTTAGTTAAATACAAAACACGAAATGAGAGAATTGTTAGCATAATTTCCCATACCTTATTCTGTTTTTACACGGTAGATATACGTTCCAGAAAAAACCGTACATGAAGTATGTACATAGAAAAAAAGGGGATTAGTTCCATATCCTGTAAAAAATAGGTAAAATAAAATGATTCATACAAAAAATTATTAATAAGAGAGTCTTTATAAAAGCCAAAATAAATTTGTATGTGCATTCATGCACAGTTTATTTCATAAAAACAAAAGGGAATTCAATTGTTAAAATAAAAGTAACATACATATGTATGTATATATGTATAAGATTATCGCAAGATCAGGAACTGAAAACTCATTATGTACAAGAAAACAAAATAAAAAAACAAAAAAATAAAAATAAACAAAAGGTACTTACATAATTTAATTCTTAAAGATTAAAATAAATTAAAAATCATCAAAAATTCATAAACAAAAAATTAAAAACAGTCAAGGTGATGAAAATAACATACATAGCTCTATTCGCTATCATCATCGGATCATACAACTAGAAAGGGGAATTCACTATTTTATAAATAACAGATAGAAAAAAAATTTCTAGAAGATTACGGTTAATAAAACTACATAAATATGTACATATTATTCTTTAAAATTTAAATCGTGCTAAATCGAATAAAATCGTGTAAAAACGGAATCAAATTTTTTTTTCTAGACCGTTTTAAATCAAAACCGTGTAAAAAAAGGCCGCGTATAATTTTCAGAGTTTTAGTATCTTATACTAATAGTGAAGCTCAACATGTTAGTCAGGGTTTTTAATTAAAAACGGATTAAATATAATGAATAATTAGCATTATATGTAAATAAGTTTAACAAATTTACTAGATCACTAATATCTTGGATCAACGAAAAAAATTTCAATCAGCCCCTTTAATTGATCTCTAATTGATCAGACAATTAAGTGAACTACGATAAGCAGCTTATGCAAAACTTTAATGAAATGTAATTGTTAAGAAGCTTTCTCACGTTTAATTATGCCTTTTTAAACTAGAAAACGTTAAATGGGCCTCAACCTAGAACTTGAGAAAACTAAAACGCTTGAACTTTTTGCAGCGCATGCTTGAAACTGAATTTTAAAATTTACTGCCGTTAAATTTCGCAAGAAATCAGCGTGGTGACTCATTGTTGTTAAAAATTAAAATATAAATAAACAAAAATCAATTGATATAATTTTTATCTTGTTTATTGTAAAAAATATTTGATTACACGCCTTAAATTTGAAATTAATCAAATTTTCTTTTTGTTTCAGGACATAAAAAGATTCAATTGTTCATAACAACTGGTGGTCAAAAAGACATCGAAGACGCAATTCACCACTCAGTTCCGGTGCATGGTTTAACCTTTTCGAGCAATGTTGAACACTATCTGCAGCAGATATTAAAATTTGAAGCTGGCTCAGTGTCCAAATTTGACCGGGACTCAGACGACGCAATTCTGGCACAAATCGAGGAATCTCTGAAATCAGATAAGTAAGTACCTAACTTATAATTATGAGAAAAACAACTTAATGAACTTTTGCGCGGTAACGAGAAACCGCATATTTTCCGGTGCGCTGTTTTCACTTGTTTATCTCTTTAAATCAGCCCGTGTGCAGCTTGTAGAGTCAGAAACATAGCAAAAGTTTTGTTCGTCTTAGCGCGTGTTACGCAAGACGCAGTTCAGCTGCAGAGTTCGTTTTAAAACTACGTCACTTCTTGTTTTGCTCGAATTAAGCGGAGCTTGGGGGCTCGGTGTCGTGAGACGACGATATAACGAAACTGCTTCTTATCACGTGCCGTGCGAATTTCACTTGAGAACAAAGTAAGACGAAATACTTGAAAGCGATCGTGCACGCGAGTGCGATGACCTACTTCAATGTTTTGGTTCTCGACGCAAGTTCATATCCATCGTATCTACTTCCTTCTTTGTTTTTAAATTGCATTTCTGGTTTCGGTTGGGTTTTAATAAATTTCGCCCGATTTAAACAGAAGTTAAACAATTTTTGTAGGTCGCTGCTTGTATTTCGGAAGTGACATGATCAAATGCAATTATTAATAACTCGGAAATGACACTGAATATAAACTTTAAAAGAAACAATTGCAATAACTTTTAAAATGAACGAAGCTTGTAAATTGAACTCTCTGTTGCTATTTGAAAGACTGATTTTAATGGATTTGATTTAAAGACGGGTTAAAAAAATTTTCTAAATATTGATATTTTACTGGTACATATACCTATAATTTTTTTCTTTCTTATCCTTGCAGATATAAGACGAACATCGCCAGATTAAACAGACTCCTTCGCGATCAGCCACAATCTCCAGTCGATCGTGCCGTCTGGTGGATTGAATACGTAATTAGAAATGGTGGAACGAAGCACCTCCAACATTCGATGAACAAAATTTCCTGGTTCCAGTATTTATTGCTGGATGTTTTCACCACGTTAGCCCTATGCACGATAACAATTCTGAGTATATTAATTGCTATTATTATTCGCATACGAAGATACTCCAAGAGTCTACCTTTTGAAAAAGTTACAAGGCGTACGAAGCAAAAGATGCTATAAAAACGATTTAATTTTCTCGTTTCCCATGTGACTTAGCTGTAAGTAGTGTGTTCTTCAAAATGTATTTATTTAGGTTCCTAAGTACAAAGACAATTTAAGACTTTTTTTTTTTAATGTCATAATAAGTACAAGTGATAAGACTTTGTGATATTGTGCCATTTTTTAGATTTTTAAGTTAATAAAAACGACTGTGTGTTAAATAAACCAATAATTTAATTTTGCCTATCTAAACCATACCATGTTGTACTTTTATTATTCAAGCTAAGAGATTCTAGATAAAAATTAATAAACCTAGTGTCAAACATACAAACTCTAAAACAAGATTATAGACTTTTATTAATTTGCTAAACTTTGAAAATCTCAAATCTTTAGAAATTCCTTTACAGTTCTACTTTATAGTTCGAAAGTAATAGTCCAAAAGCCGAGAGCCCCCAGACGTTACTTATTTTCTGAGTAACAAAATGTGTGGGATAGAGTAGTGTTAGTGTGTGCCAATTTACAGGTACTAGGTGCTAAAGGTTCATAAAAATATTACTTACTTTCCTCAAAGTCTAAGTGCTGATTTTTATACATGTTTTGTAGAATAATATTAAAAATTAATAATCAACACTGCCAGACGATTCCCATCGGCGGTAATTTCTACCAGACGCTTTCAAGCTCGCAAAAAAATAACCGAACTTTACTTATATTCTGAGTCTTGATTTTTATATACGAGTATGATACTCAGGGAACTATTTCAATACTTTTTATAAACAGCCGGATCAATCGTAGAGGTCAAACATCCCCCAGACACAATTATAATGTCGCTGTATGAGCGCGAGCGTAATAATTAGATGGCTTTATAACCCGGCTTCTTTAAACTTAAGTTGTTAATGGTCTAATGGAAGTCGTCAATAATAATTAGATAATACATATTTGAATGCCTAGTTATAAACTAAAATTGTTTATTGCTCTGTAAATATTGTTAATCTTAAGTGCACCATCCCCAAGGTTTTTTCTTATTACTCCAGTTACATTAAGATGGAGGCATTTGTAAAACCCAAGAATTTATTTGTTTTAATGAAATATTTGGAAAAAGGCGTAGAACATAATCCACCTTCTCACATGGATATTGTAATAATCGACGGTTGTTTCTTACTTCACACAATAAAAAAAAAAAAAATTAAAAATTTTGAAAAAACCCACGACGGATGTAAACGTCGTAATAGAAAAAGGATTAAATAAAATTTTAAAACTCCCCGACTAAAAGGAGGTAAGTAACCTAAGAAAATTCGTCGGGTGATGCCATTCCCTGCCCTGAAATGAACTAAAATATTGCATGTAGTCTTTAATTGATATTCTCCTATTCTTAATTCAGGCGATTAATACCTAGTCATGGATTTTAAAAAAATTCAAAAACTTTGTAGTTAATTTAACAAAACTAAAATGAATTAACAAAAAACGTTTAAAAAGTTATAATTGAAATTTAAAATAATTATAAAATTACGAAAAATATTAATAAAATAATAAAAACCTAGAAAAAAATAAATTCTCCCACATCGCCAGCCGAACCCCCCTCGATGAAAGACAGAGAGCAACTAACTGACTGCACAAGCATTTGGAGATGCCCCAATCAATGCTCCAGCTGCGACTCACGGCTGACCGGCTGACGACCATTTATGCAAATGAGCGAGCGGTCCAGCTCCAGCATCAGTTCGAACTCTTGAGATGAATCAGCATTCGGTGCAGTTGCACTCGGCATTTGTTGTTTATTACTTATAGCCCGAACTATAATGGCCTTAAGGCTGAGTAAGATTCCTTAAGATTTGTACGCTCGGGACCGTCAGCTTAAGACTTGACGAAAGATTCGGAAATGGCCTTTTGGTTTGATTTCTGCATTTATGCCACTAAATTCAAAATAATCTTAGGAAGAACAAGTGACCAAAATATTGTTTGCATATTTGTTACTTTTGATTCCCAAATTACCGCCCCTACAAAGTCTTATCAAAATCTGTTAGGAGACCTCAAACTTTGGCGGATTTTATAAAGGTAGGTCTTTGAATTTGAAATTTTAATTTTGGTAGAAATAGGGATTTTAGCCCGGACAAGTAAAAATTAACATCATTAAAACATATTTTTAATCTTGTACATATTTTAACATATGTATCAAAATAAATGTTATTAAAAGCGAGTTCAAGAAATTAACTTTAATTCATTCTAGGTCGAGCACGTGGAAGAAACCTTAAACTCTCAAAAAAAATGGGCTAGAACCCTAAATTTTAGTTTTCAGTCACGCAATGTAGAATTCCTCTGCTTTTCTCAGGAAAAAAGTTTTATAAGAGTTTTTTGTCCCAAATAATAAACTTAGAAAACTAACACTTGCTCCTATTCTGTTGCCGGAATTGGCGAACACAGTTGCATTGACTGTCATTTTAAAAACAAACATTAAAATTTTCTGTCGAGATACATTAGGTTGAAAATTTTTTTTTGAGAAAATTCTTATTTGTGAAATTTATGTGTATAGTTTATAATCATGGATTCAAGTGGTGTTCCAAAAAAAATTAATAGGCACGTTTTTAAGGCCTTAATAACCGTTCTTGAAAAAGGATTAAGATTTAGTGAACTGCTAGAATATGTCAAGTTTTGCAACAAAAAATTGAAACCAGTCGACAATATAAGGGAAGCGGTAGAAAAATCTCTAGCGAATTATCAAAAAATTGGTTTAGTTGAAAAGGACCGTCAAAATCGCTTTAGAATCAGAAGATTGGTTTTGCCCAAGAAGGTTCGATCCGGCAGAGTCACCAAGCGCGTAGAGGTAATTCTTTCAGTCCTACTTTACATTTGGAGAACGGTTTTCGTTCATTTATGATTTAATAAACTATTTTGATGCATTTGGACTTGCCATCCTTATAATGACTAAATTTTTTAAATTTTCAACTAAACAACTAAACTAATGTCAGAGTAATTCCAAGATTTTCAATACGTCTTTTCAAAATTTTTAAGGAATAAAATGAGTGAAAATAATTCACATTTGTAAAGCATTCATAAATAAAAAAATCTGAAAGTTTCTTTCCGCATAATTAGAGTTTTTTGTCATTTGTCTCTATACTGGAATGAATTTTTTTTATATTAAGTAATTCATTGAATGACTAGGCAGACCTCGATTAATCATATAATAATTCAATTATTTTGTACCGATTTAACAGTGATATAACTAGAGCGATTTAAAACAATTAATCGATGATTAAAATTTGCTTGCCATTTCTTAAATCGAAACCAGTTTAATGGATGAATTGTGAGTAAAATTCATTATAATCGGATGGACATGAAACTTTTAGTTATTCTCACTTAGCAAAAATTGTTTGATTTTATTGAAATCGTCTAGAAATGATAAAATCGAAGTAAATTAAACTATTAATATTTTTAAAAAGGCAAGAGTCTAGAGTATGTGAATGGAAGTATTAAAGCAATTTTTTATGTAATTTGAAATTTAATATCTTTCCATAGAATTTTGACGGCTATCAAAAGTACAAGGCCGCCAATTATCGCCCTCATACTATATTCTATATATATGGATAAATTATGGGACTTGAATGTGTTTATATGAAAATCATTTTCGGGTGATCATTTTGAAAAATCTCAGTAATGATAGTTACCTAACAATTCAGTAGGAATAAGATCATAGAAAATCGGTTCTCGCAAAATACATACATCGTAGTGATTTATGTTTTGAGAGAGCGCTATCAAACTGGTATTGAATAATATTTACATATGCATATATACATACCTACTTTATATTCATATAAATGATTATGAAATTTTTTAGAATGTTCTAATGTGTTCGCAGACACAATTTCCCTTAACACATATCATAGCATATATGTATGTTGGAACATTTGAATAAATAATACTCTTCCATAATTTCTAATAACTTTCCTTTTTATTGTAACTAGAGTGCAAAACGAACGTTTATAACTGATCCTCATACCTGGAAGCGAAGCAATGACTCAAGTGATAACGAAAGTATTCAAAGTTTTCGCAAACGATTTCGGGCAAAAAAACATGTAAACCGCGAGGGAGCAAAAACGACTTTACCAAATTGTAAGTAAACAAACATTTTCTTCAGCCGCATGAAATAGATGTAACATAAAATTTTAAAGCTGGCACCACCTGGACCCCAGTGCAAAACTTTGACAACGATATTGAAATGAGAGAGGTATGTACATTTTTCTTAGTCTTCAAAAAATAGTTTAAATTTGCTTTTTAAAGTAAAGTAGTAGATATCTGATAATTACACTTGGCAAGTTACGTTTTTATGAAGTATACGAATCATTTTAATTTAAAAAATTGGAACTTGTTTGAAATGAAAATATACTTATTATTTTAAAAGCGCCCTTATTGAATTGAAAATTTGAACCTACCTGCGTTGAAAATAGACCTTTAGAATTATTGTTAATAATTACGTTAAATTCCCATCTAAGGAAGTGTGATGTTTAGGACGATAAATAACCTATAATCTGAAAAATATTTTTCAAAAAATGAAACTTGTACAATAAAACTATTTTCTTGGTGAAATTTAAAAAAGCACTATTAGATTAAGGATAAGAAATTTCTCCTAGAAAGTAAGGATTCTACTTCAAGCAGATCATTCCAAATTAAAATCGTCTTGCAGCAAGATGCGGTATTATCCCCTCTACTTTTAAATATTTATACAAGTGGTCTTGTAGGCTCCGTTCAGCATGTTATAGCGTGCGCAGATGATTTCGTAGTGTACATAACAGTTGCAAAAATGGCAACTATCCAAAAGCTTTTACAGCGTGACCTTGAGAATATTGAAAATTATACAAATTGTACAAATAAACCAAGAAGAATTTGAAAAATTTAAGGATAAAAAGCCAAACAGGACAAACATTAGAGAAAAGACCGTGATCAGATATTTAGGAATTTAGCTAGACAAGTGTCACCAGGTAAACAAATTAATTGAAAAAGGAAATAAGGCTTTCCAAATGACCAGGAGATTGTTTTGTGGAAAATATCTTGACTCTAGGGTCAAGATAATTTGCTACCAGTCCCTTGTGAGGCCCATGGATGTCCGATTTGCTTTAACATAGCGTCACTTTATATGGAAAGCATCCGCGTGTTAGAAAAGCAATTCTTCGGGCATGTTTGTCAAAATACAGAACCGCGGATTCCGAATATGAAAATTATTTTTCCAACAAGGGACTTTATCAGCTGGCAGGTCTGAATAGGATAAACATCTTCATTAAAAATTGGTAAGAGGACATGTTTTAAGAGATATGGATAATGAAAATTTAGGAGCTTATTATCCAAATCAGTTGTACCACGATCGATCTAAAATAAATGGATTCATCCCTCCAGAGGCTTTTATACACCTGGATCGCGAGGGTATGACACAAGATACGCAGGGTACTACAATTCTCGACCACATCTACCACAACGTAGGCACGGTTAAAGAAGAAATGATCCGGGTCAGCACTGGGGTCCCTCGGAGGGACAAAAATGAAGCCCTTAAGACCCCATCATGTTCTGGTGGCTGAGGCAAAATTGAGTCTTCGCTTGATCGCCACGAACATATCACACAGAGATCCTAAAAAAGCCCTCCATGGAGCTAAGGCACCATACTAGGTTAATTATAGGGTAGTTTTCAGTAGGGACTGCCGGGGGTCAGTATTAGAAGAGCGCTATTCCGCGCGATTTTTCCCAAACAGTTGTTTGGGCCCAAATAAGCATAACATGATCGGCTAAATCTCGTAAACTATTAGACTCAAGTACGTCGCATTAGTTTTAAAACTAATTTCAGCAATAAAGTGTTTGAAAATGGCGGACTTAAGATGGTGGCCAACAATTGTAAATTTCAATGGACTGCCATAAATATTAGTATTTGGGGTTTTTGAAAATGCTGATTTCGAATCAGGTTTTAAAATTTAGAAATCAATATAGTAGCCTGAATAAAGCGACCACATTTTTCAAAGTACATATGTAATATCATGAGAAAATAAAATGGAATGGTTGATTTAATACCCAATAATTTAATATTGAACATTTAAATGTGTAACGAATTGTTTAGACAGAGATAATTTCTATAACCAATAAGAAATCAACTTGAGGTTTGCAACTTTAATGCGATAAGGTAAAGATGAACTATTAAGAAAAATTAATACCCTTATTTATTTATTTTACACTTAATGGTGGAAACGTATTAGTAGTATAGAATATATGCATTGTATATGTATTGAACCGTCCAAACCTTATTTTGCTACCACCGTAGCAAAATGAGTTATGGACAATTCTATACCACATTCACAGATTTTAGTAATATATACTTCTAAACTTCCTAATCTGACTGAAGTACCAACGTTTTAGAAGTATCTAACGGATGAAAACGGATTACTCAGCTAGCATTATGATATAATCTACTCTTATTTTTTTAAAGTAAGAGTTTTTGTGTACAATAATTATTATAATTATTATTTGTGAGACATTTTTTTACAAAAATTCGTCTCTACAGGCCGACGAATCGAAAAGCGATGACTCCAATGATTACGAGGGCTCAAAATCATCTTCTGAAGAAGTGGTCCGGAATGATGAGAGAATGGATCCTGCTGCGGATAACGATTCAGAGTCTGCTGCAGGAAATCAAAATAATAATGAAAACGTAGAATTGTTGAAGATTCAGCTAATACTGTAAAAGCTTAATGAAATTTCTGCTTTTTCAGAGTGCAGAAGTGAGCCCCACAACATCGTCACTTCAATTTGGAAATACCGATTAATTCATGGCTTATTGGAAATAATGTGTCAGTGTTTTACATTTTAAAATTGTCTGTATAATGAATAATATTTCCTAAAATTAATATGTTCTCATCCTGATGTACTACTTACTAGTTTGTAATGATTGAATAAAGTAAGTTTATAAACAAAATATGGTTATTAATTTACTTAGAAGAAAAACTAATTTTCTATATTCATGTTCAAACTTCACAAACTTTTATGTGGCTTTTCAGAATATTTACTATTTTAAAATACAAATTGAAACTTCAGTGGCGAATCAAAGTTGTTTAACTCAACGATTTTGTTATAATATTTGGTATATGAGAACGTCTGAGGGCTATGAAAAAATTTAGGAGTGAATAGCCCGAACTATAATGGCCTTACGGCTGAGTAAGATTCCTTCAGATTTGTACGCTCGGGACCGTCAGCTTAAGACTTGACGAAAGATTCGGAAATGGCCTTATTATATCTTTCGTTCACTTTGCGAATCTTTCGTCAAGTCTTAAGCGTACTGTCCCGAGCGTACAAATCTTATGGAATCATACTCAGCCTTAAGGCCATTATAGTTCGGGCTAATACCTGAAGAATAAGAGGAAATTTTTGAGAATTACTTATTGAAGAAGCAATTCACTAAATCTGCTTTTTTAAAAGTGTAATGAGTTATTAAAATGTAAAATAATGCAATAGCTCTTTGTTGCAAACATATTTATAAGACAAGGAGCTACAGAATGGGAATGTTTATTGGGTAATTGGATTTGAGGTTTTTTTTACTTATCTTGTATTCAAGCCCATTAATTACTTTAATGCGCAGAAGAAAATGGTATAGTTTTTCTGGCTATTAGTGAAAGACACTTCGTCATTACTGTACATTATTTACTTAACATGACTTAGACATACAGTCAACAAGAATTTGATAATAAATTCAAAGTAAAAAAAGCTTTTTAAAGACAAGTTTTTATTCAAAAACGTGAACTAAAAGGTAAAAAATAAATTTAAGTTCTAGGGACATATGTATACAGGGTGCTTTTCTAAGGTCTGAACATGGGTATGCCTGGTCCTAAATGGTCTTTAATGTTTGAGGCAGGCATTTTAATTTATGGTGTTGCTATAATTTGAAAACCTCTATTGGAACGACACCAACACAGTCCCACAAAAATCAATACTGAGCTGGAGCGACTGGTAATAGGTGAACTCATGTTTATTATGTTTGCCGCATTTCTCACTATCCTTTTTCATTACTAGGCAA
This sequence comes from Machimus atricapillus, assembly GCA_933228815.1. NCBI lineage: Eukaryota > Metazoa > Arthropoda > Insecta > Diptera > Asilidae > Machimus > Machimus atricapillus. The sequence goes on from OW121785.1 coordinate 16,549,019, forward strand.
TTTAAATGAAATTTCGGATTTGGAACACATATCTTTAAATAATGGGTAAATTTGAAAAGTGGCAGTGGTGGGAATAATTCTTTGTAAGCGAATTTTCCATGTTCTTTGTCCACGGCCAGTATTTGGCTGCAGTAGGACTCGGTGAAATCGTCAGCATCGTTTTTGCTGCGCATAGAACGTAGAGCTGTGCCCTATTGAAAATTTTCATAGACACAAAATTTGTTTCGTGTGCGAAATCTTTATACAGTTTTGTGCGCAAGTTTAAAGCCACCTTGTTTTTTGTACTCTCCGTTGAATTTAATCTTGAATGTTGAAAATTCCGGGTATTGAAATATGATGATTACGGGATCTGGGGTCAAATCATACACATATGTTCATAGGGTTCCATTTAATTGCAATAAAACGTAGTTCAATTCCTTAAGAATTTAAAAAACTAAGTTCAAATTACTCAACAAAAAATATGCAAAAGTTTTGCCACTGGAGTACATGATGAGAACATCATCCATAGCTAACGGTTAATTTAACTTTTATTTAATCACAATGTCATTTGATTGCATTTCTTGCGTAGTTCTCGAAAAGTTTGAATATGCTCCATGCAAATCATGTTGCACTTTTCAGTAGAATTAGGCATAATGGATAAAAGAAGAGTGGATAAGACCATTCTTGGGTAAGTGAGAATTTAAATCCTTTTTCTATTATGACGTTTATATCCGTCGTGGGTTTTTTCAAAAATTTTTAATTTTGTTTTTTATTTGAAACTTTTTAGAAATTTCTTACAAAATATTATTTTTATATCTGGCCGATGAATCACAAACCCTTTACAGAAAATCGTATCTAAATCGGTCAAACTGTTTTGGAGATACTTGGCAACATTGGAGTCCACAATCACAAACAACCTCTCACCTTAAACGTATATACCAGCTCCGTTCCGCCGTGGGTAAAAAATATCCCTAAATCCTTTGGAAATATCTCAAAAAAAAAAAAAAAAATTTTACAAATGGTAACACAATTAAAAGCGACAAGATTCGATGTCATTTTCAATCAATACTTTTCTCCATCAATTAAAGATTATGAAAGATCTCTTCGACATGAAAAATATACGCGTCAAACAGGCTCACGTTGATTTTTTTTATACTACATACACTGGGCTACTGACGAGATGGTACCATTAATTGGCAATAATCGGTTTTTCATTAATTTCAAGCAATGTCATTCTTTTATTGTTACTAACAATAAAGTTGTGTCTGATATTGATGGAAATCTATCATGTGCAGAGCATGAGGAAGCAGACACTAAAATTGTTTACCATGTCTGCAATATTAATGCTCAGGCTAATTTTATGATTCGATGTTCTAATATTGATGCAGCTATAATAATGCTGGGCAATATGCAATTCAATATACTGAAGAAAAATGAAGAGTACCAGCAAACATTTATATCAGATTTGGCGAAGTAGACTTACATATTTGCTGATTTAGACCTAGAGCAAAATGTATTCAACATAATGCAGAAATTTATTTGTGATGTCTACAACGTTCCCGGAATAATTTCCAGGCTTCAGTTGTTTATTAACACTTACACTTTTGCCGATGTGAATTCATCGCAAAAATGCTTGATGCGAGCAACTTACCACCGTGTAAAAATGAGCTTTGGCAGCAATTCCGGAGAGGTAATTACAGTAGGTGTTCAAAAAATTAGACGCACTGGGAAAAAAAATGGGAAATGAAACAAATTTATAAATTTCGATAAATCTATACAAGTTTTTTTTTTTTTAAACGGTCTATTTTACATTCAGGTATATTAGTGACAATTTGTGAACATAGAGATTAAAATTTAGTCACTCCGCCTTTTTGTTTTACAACTTCGGCAATTCTTCTCGGCATACTCGCAATACACGCTTTTATCATGTCTTTCAGACCTTCGTCATTTCTCCAAATATCTTCAATATTTTCTTTAAGAATAGGTACCGTTGGGTTTGGGCGACTATATACTTTAGATTTTAAATAGGCCCAGCAATTTTCTATTGGGTTTAGATCAGGAGAATTGCCGGGCCAAGGAAGAACTTCAATTTCCTCTTCATTTAGGAAACTTTGCTTGATTTCGAGGTATGGCAAGGTGCTCCATCTTGCATAAATATGTAAATCGATCGTGTATGCATGAACGAATTAATGTGGGGTAAAAGAACGTCTCTTAATATGTTCTTGTACTGATCAGAACGCAAAGTTCCATTCACAAAATAAATGGGACCCGGACCTTCTCCACTTATACAGCTCCATACCATAATAGCTGGAGGGTGTTTGACTGTTCTTTGAACGCAGTCCTCATTGTAACGTTCCCCTGGACGCCTCCGTACGAAATTAAAAGATTCCGTCACCGCTTCTAGACGACATTCGTCGCTGAATATAACCTAAGAAATTTGAAATTTAGGGTAATTTTGAATGCTCCATAAACCTCAATAAAATAATAATTTGCGAAAATATTTTGACATGCCTACTTTTTCCCAGTAATCCAGGGTAAAGCTCTGATGGTATCTAGCCCATTGTAACCTTCTGGATCTCATTTTTTCTGTCAACTTTGGCTTTTTTGCTGGTCGTCTACATTTAAGATTTGCCTGATATAATCGTCGGCGAAGTGTCATCTTTGATATTTCCACCCCATGGTCTCTAATTTGTCTGTGTAAGGTCCTGGCGGGTGCTCGTCTTTGTTGTATTGCCATATGCACAATTTTCCTGTCGGTCCTGTTGGATGTTTTCCCTTTTCTTCCGCAATTTTTCCTCTTACTTCCCGATTGAGAAGTTGAAGGATTCAGAGTGCGGGCAATTCGATCCACCGTAGGTGCCGAATTTTTTTTTTGGCCCACGATTTCCCGATTGGAAAACTCTCTGGAGTTGAACAAACTTGCTATTACACTTCTTTTATCACTGGCGATATCTTTAACTCGTCCCATTTTGAAGTCACTTTTTACTTTTAACTACTTCAGAAAACTCCTTTCTTGTATGTCACGTTCACTGAATTTTCATTCAAAAAACACAATAAATTGAAGGGGGCCTACTGGGTATCAATATTATTTATCAATGCACTCTTTAAAATCCGCTTGCACACAAAATTGTCAACTGTTTCTCCATTAATTATTTTTTCCAAATGAAGCCAAATCGAAATCGCTTTCATTTATATACCTCCCAGCCCTAACCCGTTAGATCTGGGATTTCCCTAATTACCCAAATATCCTGCACTCATTACCTGCATGACCGTAATCGTTGAAAAATTTACTAGAAAAGGATTTTATAGCAGGAAATATCCAATTTGTACGAAATTTCATAAAATTGCTGAGTGCGTCTAATTTTTTGAACACCTACTGTATATCGCTAGTCTTTGGAATAATGCTAAAATGAAGGTACTTTGCGTTTTCAGTCCTGAAAATAATGGGTGGACGTTAGAAGACCATTATCATTTTAACTGGTTCAATGGGGACCAATTACCCGGTTTCGTCAGTGAATCGCTTGAGAAAGATTCAGGTAGTTTACTTTCACTTCAAATCATTTTTATATACATATGTATGTGTAGCTATTCGAATCTTAATTATTTTATTTGTTTTTACAGAGGAAGAAATTAAGGATGTTGATGATTTGAATATTCAATGAAATTAATTGCTAAAAAACATAAATTTTTTAAACATATTCAGCAAAAACCTTTCGTCATTAAGTCAACAACTGTATGTTAAAATTTTCATTAATATTTTTCTTGTGATCGTATTTTCTTGTACTGTAAATACTTTTATAACTAGCCATTAAAATATTTATTTATTATTGACGACTTCCATTAGACCAATAACAACTTAAGGGGGGCACCTAGGGTAACAGCTCAAAAAAAACCCTTATTTCAAACATTTTATTTTTAGACTAACTATATTTTTATGATATTTTAATGAATTAGGCAGAATGAATTAGAACATCTTTTAAAGTTCTTAAAACAAATTTTTTTTAATTTTTTCGGTATAAAATGACCTGATAAGCATTTTTATCAGACGCGTTGTAGTTGCAATGCCCAATTTGTGGGAGTCAGTGGGAGTAATTACAGCCCTTAGAGTGAACCTAGAACATCCACTCAAAAACTTACTTGTTAATAAGATTCATAATTCGTAGTTAAACCTATAAAATATATAAAAAAATTGAAAAAAAAGTATTTAATTTGAAGTTTGAAAATTTTTTTTTATTGTTCGCATGACATGTTGAAGTATAAACATTTATAACTAAAATTTATAACAATAATTTACCAAAAAAGTAGGTTCAACTCCGAATAAAAGTTGTTTTTTATATCTGGTAGAAATTTCAGCCCAAAATCTTTAATAGTTTTTGAGATATTACGCCCACAAACTTCGAAAATGATGTCTTGAGAATGATGTTTTAAAAAAAATCAGGTATGTGTACGTGTTCAAAACCGATTACATGTCGTCGTCTTTTTCGAAAACAAATATCGTTTTGAAATTTTGTAGGCATAATAGCTGAGTTGGCACATGCCCTGAATAGCTGAGTTGACACACGCACTCAGTTCAGTTCATTTTTGCGACTTGATTTTGAGTAGGCCATTCTATACTTCGACGTCGTGACAGCAGACCTATTAATATTGTGAAATTGTTTTTGCAAATCAGAAAACATCTGAGTAGCAGAATAGTGATTGGTTTAATTTAATAAATAAACAAAATGGGGAAAAAAGAAGGGGAAGGGACCTGGAGCTGGAGGTGATGAAAATAAAAAAAAAAATCCTTCCCAAGAGCAAGCAGCAGGCACTTCGCAACCTCAACAGCAAGGAAAAAAGTAACAAAAGAAGGAGCAAGAATCTGGGGGTTCTGGATCCTTATTGTGTTGCTTTTTTCCTTGCTGTTGAGGTTGTGAAGTGCCTGCTGCTTGCCCTTGGGAACGATTTTTTTTTTATTTTCATCACCTCCAGCTCCAGGCCCCTTCCCCTTCTTTTTCCCAATTTTGTTTATTTATTGAAGTAAACCAATCACTACACTACAATCACTACACTCTGGACCCCATCAAAGCCGAGGAGGACCTCCGCAACAACAAGGCGCCTGGGGTGGACCCCAGCAACATCAAAGCCGAAGAGGACCTCCAGGTGGTGCTTCCCAGCAACCACAAGGCACCCAACGAGGTGACCCACACCCACATCAACAAAGCCGGGGTGGTACACCACAAAAACAGCAGCAACCGAGAGACTTAGAAGAGAAGTACGAAAGGAACTACCGGTGTTTCTGAGAGCGATGGCGAAAATGAAAATTGGCAAATTTAAACCCTCCAATATTCATGTTCAAGCAGGGAGTCGGGGCAAGAAAATTACTATTGAATCTAATTATTTGGATCTCAATATTAATAATTTGCCTAATGAGGCTTGGCAGTATGACGTTGTAATAGAACCTGATAAACCAAAAAAGTTCCTTCGTTTGGCTTTCAACGAATTCAGCAAGTTGCAAGAAAAAAGCAATATTGGTAAGGATTTTTTGAAATTACAAGCACGAGTCCTAGATGCGCCCAATTTGGAGTATGCTGGAAACCAAACTATTTTTCCGACAAAGGGATCTTGGCAAGTTAGAAATCACCAATTCATTCAACCTTCAAATCTTATCAATTGGGCAATACTTATTAGTGACCGAAGGGCCAGTGGACATGATGTGCGAAGGTTTAACGATTTGATGATTCAAGAAGGAAGTCGTTTAAAAATGAATATTTCGCAAGATGTAGAAATAAGCAAAGATACTGGTCGTATTGAGGACCACTTAAATAAGTTCAAAAAAGCTGCGAAGGACTTAGTTGTGATAGTAATATCACCAATGCGAGGCAGTTACTGTGGGATTTCAGTAATATGTAGAGATAAACCGTTTAGTGTTCGGCGCGTGCACGTTATTTTAATATGGATTAACTGTTTGAAGTAATAAATATGAATTTAAGCTCTTTGGACCAACAAATATTTGAATTTGAATAAATTATTTTTTTTATCTCTTATTTAAAAAAAAAAATATTCTACATAAGATTTCGAACATTTCTAAGTAAAAAAAAATAAAAATGTTTTTAAGCTGTAGTTGCTCCCCTTAAGGGGGGAAAAGGGTCCGAGAGCCAAAAAAAAGAGCATATTTTTGTGATTTGTTTTTTCACAGTCCTTTCATTATTAAAATGTTTAAAATATGTAACATTATTAAGCATCATATCAAGAATATTCTGCTAAATTTTCATAAGAAAATATTAAAAAATAAGCCCGTGATACTGGGGAGAAACGAGTCACCTAAAAAAAAAGTCGACATGCGGTAGGCAGGATAAATCACAACTGCTTCATCTGAAATCAAAAAACCAAAACGATTTCTTTAGTACATAAGTATACCTTGGATTTGAACGAAGGACTAAACAAAATATTCATTTTTGAATTTTTGGTAAAGGTGCAATCAAAAAACTCTGATTTTTACCAAAAATTGCTCCTTTTGTTTAATAAGGAAATAAGTAGTAATTGAAAAAAAACATCCTTCGTTCAGATCCGAGTATATCGTATCTAAAAGAAGTTTTCAAATTTTTAGCGAAATCGGTCCAAAGGTTTTCGAGAAATTTTGTCTACGGACTTAAAAAAAAAAGTTTTGAGAAAAACGCCATTGAAGTTATTTTTAAAAAAAAATTTTTCTTTGTTCAATTTTTTTTAAACAAATAGAATCGTCGATTCCAGCTCCATAATATTCCTTATAAGTTGTAGTATCAGAATAAAAATTAAAACAAAAAAATTGATTTTTCGACCCTTTTCCCCCCTTAAGTTTAATGAAGCCGGGTTATAAAGCCATCTAATTATTACGCTCGCGCTCATATAGCGACATTAAAATTGTGTCTGGGGGATGTTGGCCCCTACGAATATAATTACATATAAAAATCAAGACTCAGAATATAAGTAAGGTTCGGTTATTTTTTTGGAAGTGGAAAATTTTTTGAAATCGGTTCAGTAATTTCTGATTTCGAGAATTTAGGCTGCGTAGTTCGTTCTCTGAATTTCCTATAATTAATAAAAAGAAATTTGGAAAAGTTACAATTAATCGATTGTGCTCCGCAGATAAGTAAAGTTAGGTAGCAGATTTTACACTGGAGTATGACGAGTGCTTTAAAATTAATACTGGAGCTCCCCTGCCCGATGTCGCGGACTGTGTAATTCAAGTTGAAGATACAAAACTACTCAAAGTAAAAAAAGACGGTGCGGAAGAACTAGTTGAAATATTGGCAGATCCTCAGCCGCTTTTGGATGTTCGGTTAGTTCAAACATTCTAATTTAATTAGATTAGATTAGATTTGAAAACTCAAAAAATCGTGAAAAGAAAGCTGCGACCTTATAAAAAGCATTTATATAAATTTAAGATAAAAGATACTAAGGGCGTGTGCCAAGTCAGCTATTCAAAAGTAATTTTGTATGGGAGATTGCTTTTTAACTTACTAATTGATTTTCGAAAAACCAGCTTTGAAATTCGCTTTTCGTTGACAATTACTTACTTTTCATTTGAATTTCAATAAAATCATTTGTGAAATTAAATGGAAGCGAACAATGAGCAATAAAAGGCTGCTGTGTTTTCAATTTTTAACCGACGAAAAAACGGAGGAGGTTCTCAATTCGACTGTGTTTTTTTTTTTTTTTTTTGTATGTCGTTACGCGATAACTCCGCCAATTATGAATTGATTTTGATGATTCTTTTTTCCAATACTAAATAATGAATGCAATCAGTTTGTCTGGATTAATTGCATTAATATCAGTCAGGTTTTCACACCGACTTCAAAAGTCTAGGAAAGTCTTGGTATTTAATGTTGAAAGTAGTATCAGAGGACTTTTAATATAATTATTTTATACTTTTTAGAGCTTGGGATTTTTTGGAGTCGGTTCTATTTTTTTTTTTAAATTTTTTATTTCATTCTTTTTATAAATATACCGAACAATGTTCGAAAAGGTAAAGAATTCGAAAAGCTGAATTGGCACACGCTCTAAATTCTCACTTACCCAAGAATGGTCTTATCCACTCTTCTTTTATCCATTATGCCTAATTCTACTGAAAAGTGCAACATGATTTGCATGGAGCATATTCAAACTTTTCGAGAATTACGCAAGAAATGCAATCAAATGACATTGTGATTAAATAAAAGTTAAATTAACCGTTAGCTATGGATGATGTTCTCATCATGTACTCCAGTGGCAAAACTTTTGCATATTTTTTGTTGAGTAATTTGAACTTAGTTTTTTAAATTCTTAAGGAATTGAACTACGTTTTATTGCAATTAAATGGAACCCTATATGAACATATGTGTATGTAATGATTTGACCCCAGATCCCGTAATCATCATATTTGAATACCCGGAATTTTCAACATTCAAGATTAAATTCAACGGAGAGTACAAAAAACAAAGTGGCTTTAAACTTGCGCACAAAACTGTATAAAGATTTCGCACGCGAAACAAATTTTGTGTCTATGAAAATTTTCAATAGGGCACAGCTCTACGTTCTATGCGCAGGAAAAACGATGCTGACGATTTCACCGAGTCCTACTGCAGCCAAATACTGGCCGTGGGCAAAGAACATGGAAAATTCTCTTACAAAGAATTATTCCCACCACTGCCACTTTTCAAATTTACCCATTATTTAAAGATATGTGTTCCAAATCCGAAATTTCATTTAAATTGCCTAGTAATGAAAAAGGATAGTGAGAAATGCGGCAAACATAATAAACATGAGTTCACCTATTACCAGTCGCTCCAGCTCAGTATTGATTTTTGTGGGACTGTGTTGGTGTCGTTCCAATAGAGGTTTTCAAATTATAGCAACACCATAAATTAAAATGCCTGTCTCAAACATTAAAGACCATTTAGGACCAGGCATACCCGTGTTCAGACCTTAGAAAAGCACCCTGTATACATATGTCCCTAGAACTTAAATTTATTTTTTACCTTTTAGTTCACGTTTTTGAATAAAAACTTGTCTTTAAAAAGCTTTTTTTACTTTGAATTTATTATCAAGTTCTTGTTGACTGTATGTCTAAGTCATGTTAAGTAAATAATGTACAGTAATGACGAAGTGTCTTTCACTAATAGCCAGAAAAACTATACCATTTTCTTCTGCGCATTAAAGTAATTAATGGGCTTGAATACAAGATAAGTAAAAAAAACCTCAAATCCAATTACCCAATAAACATTCCCATTCTGTAGCTCCTTGTCTTCTAAATATTTTTGCAACAAAGAGCTATTGTATTATTTTACATTTTAAAAACTCATTACACTTTTAAAAAAGCAGATTTAGTGAATTGCTTCTTCAATAAGTAATTCTCAAAAATTTCCTCTTATTCTTCAGGTATTAGCCCGAACTATAATGGCCTTAAGGCTGAATAAGATTCCTTAAGATTTGTATGCTCGGGACAGTACGCTTAAGACTTGACGAAAGATTCGCAAAGTGAACGAAAGATATAATAAGGCCATTTCCGAATCTTTCGTCAAGTCTTAAGCTGACGGTCCCGAGCGTACAAATCTGAAGGAATCTTACTCAGCCGTAAGGCCATTATAGTTCGGGCTATTCACTCCTAAATTTTTTCATAACCCTCAGACGTTCTCATATACCAAATATTATAACAAAATCGTTGAGTTAAACAACTTTGATTCGCCACTGAAGTTTCAATTTGTATTTTAAAATAGTAAATATTCTTAAAAGCCACATAAAAGTTTGTGAAGTTTGAACATGAATATAGAAAATTAGTTTTTCTTCTAAGTAAATTAATAACCATATTTTGTTTATAAACTTACTTTATTCAATTATTACAAACTAGTAAGTAGTACATCAGGATGAGAACATATTAATTTTAGGAAATATTATTCATTATACAGACAATTTTAAAATGTAAAACACTGACACATTATTTCCAATAAGCCATGAATTAATCGGTATTTCCAAATTGAAGTGACGATGTTGTGGGGCTCACTTCTGCACTCTGAAAAAGCAGAAATTTCATTAAGCTTTTACAGTATTAGCTGAATCTTCAACAATTCTACGTTTTCATTATTATTTTGATTTCCTGAATCGTTATCCGCAGCAGGATCCATTCTCTCATCATTCCGGACCACTTCTTCAGAAGATGATTTTGAGCCCTCGTAATCATCGGAGTCATCGCTTTTCGATTCGTCGGCCTGTAGAGACGAATTTTTGTAAAAAAATTTCTCACAAATAATAATTATAATAATTATTGTACACAAAAACTCTTACTTTAAAAAAATAAGAGTTGATTATATCATAATGCTAGCTGAGTAATCCGTTTTCATCCGTTAGATACTTCTAAAACGTTGGTACTTCAGTCAGATTAGGAAGTTTAGAAGTATATATTACTAAAATCTGTGAATGTGGTATAGAATTGTCCATAACTCATTTTGCTACGGTGGTAGCAAAATAAGGTTTGGACGGTTCAATACATATACAATGCATATATTCTATACTACTAATACGTTTCCACCATTAAGTGTAAAATAAATAAATAAGGGTATTAATTTTTCTTAATAGTTCATCTTTACCTTATTGCATTTATTGCATTAAAATTGCAAACCTCAAGTTGATTTCTTATTGGTTATAGAAATTATCTCTGTCTAAACAATTCGTTACACATTTAAATGTTCAATATTAAATTATTGGGTATTAAATCAACCATTCCATTTTATTTTCTCATGATATTACATATGTACTTTGAAAAATGTGGTCGCTTTATTCAGGCTACTATATTGATTTCTAAATTTTAAAACCTGATTCGAAATCAGCATTTTCAAAAACCCCAAATACTAATATTTATGGCAGTCCATTGAAATTTACAATTGTTGGCCACCATCTTAAGTCCGCCATTTTCAAACACTTTATTGCTGAAATTAGTTTTAAAACTAATGCGACGTACTTGAGTCTAATAGTTTACGAGATTTAGCCGATCATGTTATGCTTATTTGGGCCCAAACAACTGTTTGGGAAAAATCGCGCGGAATAGCGCTCTTCTAATACTGACCCCCGGCAGTCCCTACCGAAAACTACCCTATAATTAACCTAGTATGGTGCCTTAGCTCCATGGAGGGCTTTTTTAGGATCTCTGTGTGATATGTTCGTGGCGATCAAGCGAAGATTCAATTTTGCCTCAGCCACCAGAACATGATGGGGTCTTAAGGGCTTCATTTTTGTCCCTCTGAGGGACCCCAGTGCTGACCCGGATCATTTCTTCTTTAACCGTGCCTACGTTGTGGTAGATGTGGTCGAGAATTGAAGTACCCTGCGTATCTTGTATCATACCCTCGCGATCCAGGTGTAAAAAAGCCTCTGGAGGGATGAATCCATTTATTTTAGATCGGTCGTGGTACAACTGATTTGGGTAATAACCTCCTAAATTTTCATTATCCATATCTCTTAAAACGTGTCCTCTTACCAATTTTTAATGAAGATGTTTATCCTATTCAGACCTGCCAGCTGATAAAGTCCCTTGTTGGAAAAATAATTTTCATATTCGGAATCCGCGGTTCTGTATTTTGACAAACATGCCCGAAGAATTGCTTTTCTAACACGCGGATGCTTTCCATATAAAGTGACGCTATGTTAAAGCAAATCGGACATCCATGGGCCTCAAAAGGGACTGGTAGCAAATTATCTTGACCCTAGAGTCAAGATATTTTCCACAAAACATTCTCCTGGTCATTTGGAAAGCCTTATTTCCTTTTTCAATTAATTTGTTTACCTGGTGACACTTGTCTAGCTAAATTCCTAAATATCTGATCACGGTCTTTTCTCTAATGTTTGTCCTGTTTGGCTTTTTATCCTTAAATTTTTCAAATTCTTCTTGGTTTATTTGTACAATTTGTATAATTTTCAATATTCTCAAGGTCACGCTGTAAAAGCTATCCTTACTTTCTAGGAGAAATTTCTTATCCTTAATCTAATAGTGCTTTTTTAAATTTCACCAAGAAAATAGTTTTATTGTACAAGTTTCATTTTTTGAAAAATATTTTTCAGATTATAGGTTATTTATCGTCCTAAACATCACACTTCCTTAGATGGGAATTTAACGTAATTATTAACAATAATTCTAAAGGTCTATTTTCAACGCAGGTAGGTTCAAATTTTCAATTCAATAAGGGCGCTTTTAAAATAATAAGTATATTTTCATTTCAAACAAGTTCCAATTTTTTAAATTAAAATGATTCGTATACTTCATAAAAACGTAACTTGCCAAGTGTAATTATCAGATATCTACTACTTTACTTTAAAAAGCAAATTTGAACTATTTTTTGAAGACTAAGAAAAATGTACATACCTCTCTCATTTCAATATCGTTGTCAAAGTTTTGCACTGGGGTCCAGGTGGTGCCAGCTTTAAAATTTTATGTTACATCTATTTCATGCGGCTGAAGAAAATGTTTGTTTACTTACAATTTGGTAAAGTCGTTTTTGCTCCCTCGCGGTTTACATGTTTTTGTTGCCGAAATCGTTTGCGAAAACTTTGAATACTTTCGTTATCACTTGAGTCATTGCTTCGCTTCCAGGTATGAGGATCAGTTATAAACGTTCGTTTTGCACTCTAGTTACAATAAAAAGGAAAGTTATTAGAAATTATGGAAGAGTATTATTTATTCAAATGTTCCAACATACATATATGCTATCATATGTGTTAAGGGAAATTGTGTCTGCGAACACATTAGAACATTCTAAAAAATTTCATAATCATTTATATGAATATAAAGTAGGTATGTATGTATGCATATGTAAATATTATTCAATACCAGTTTGATAGCGCTCTCTCAAAACATAAATCACTACGATGTATGTATTTTGCGAGAACCGATTTTCTATGATCTTATTCCTACTGAATTGTTAGGTAACTATCATTACTGAGATTTTTCAAAATGATCACCCGAAAATGATTTTCATATAAACACATTCAAGTCCCATAATTTATCCATATATATAGAATATAGTATGAGGGCGATAATTGGCGGCCTTGTACTTTTGATAGCCGTCAAAATTCTATGGAAAGATATTAAATTTCAAATTACATAAAAAATTGCTTTAATACTTCCATTCACATACCCTAGACTCTTGCCTTTTTAAAAATATTAATAGTTTAATTTACTTCGATTTTATCATTTCTAGACGATTTCAATAAAATCAAACAATTTTTGCTAAGTGAGAATAACTAAAAGTTTCATGTCCATCCGATTATAATGAATTTTACTCACAATTCATCCATTAAACTGGTTTCGATTTAAGAAATGGCAAGCAAATTTTAATCATCGATTAATTGTTTTAAATCGCTCTAGTTATATCACTGTTAAATCGGTACAAAATAATTGAATTATTATATGATTAATCGAGGTCTGCCTAGTCATTCAATGAATTACTTAATATAAAAAAAATTCATTCCAGTATAGAGACAAATGACAAAAAACTCTAATTATGCGGAAAGAAACTTTCAGATTTTTTTATTTATGAATGCTTTACAAATTTGAATTATTTTCACTCATTTTATTCCTTAAAAATTTTGAAAAGACGTATTGAAAATCTTGGAATTACTCTGACATTAGTTTAGTTGTTTAGTTGAAAATTTAAAAAATTTAGTCATTATAAGGATGGCAAGTCCAAATGCATCAAAATAGTTTATTAAATCATAAATGAACGAAAACCGTTCTCCAAATGTAAAGTAGGACTGAAAGAATTACCTCTACGCGCTTGGTGACTCTGCCCGATCGAACCTTCTTGGGCAAAACCAATCTTCTGATTCTAAAGCGATTTTTATTGTCCTTTTCAACTAAGCCAATTTTTTGAAAATTCCTTAAAGATTTTGCAACTGCTTCCCTCATATTGTCGACAGGTTTCAATTTTCTATTGCAAATCTGAACATATTCTAGCAGTTCACTAAATCTTAATCCTTTTTGAAGAACGCTTATTAAGGCTTTAAACACGTGCCTATTAATTTTTTTTGGTACACCACTTGAATCCATGATTATAAACTATACACGGCATAAATTTCACAAATAAGAATTTTCTCAAAAAAAAATTTTCAACCTAATGTATCTCGACAGAAAATTTTAATGTTTGTTTTTAAAATGACAGTCAATGCAACTGTGTTCGCCAATTCCGGCAACAGAATAGGAGCAAGTGTTAGTTTTCTAAGTTTATTATTTGGGACAAAAAACTCTTATAAAACTTTTTTCCTGAGAAAAGCAGAGGAATTCTACATTGCGTGACTGAAAACTAAAATTTAGGGTTCTAGCCCATTTTTTTTGAGAGTTTAAGGTTTCTTCCACGTGCTCGACCTACATAGAATGAATTAAAGTTAATTTCTTGAACTCGCTTTTAATAACATTTATTTTGATACATATGTTAAAATATGTACAAGATTAAAAATATGTTTTAATGATGTTAATTTTTACTTGTCCGGGCTAAAATCCCTATTTCTACCAAAATTAAAATTTCAAATTCAAAGACCTACCTTTATAAAATCCGCCAAAGTTTGAGGTCTCCTAACAGATTTTGATAAGACTTTGTAGGGGCGGTAATTTGGGAATCAAAAGTAACAAATATGCAAACAATATTTTGGTCACTTGTTCTTCCTAAGATTATTTTGAATTTAGTGGCATAAATGCAGAAATCAAACCAAAAGGCCATTTCCGAATCTTTCGTCAAGTCTTAAGCTGACGGTCCCGAGCGTACAAATCTTAAGGAATCTTACTCAGCCTTAAGGCCATTATAGTTCGGGCTATAAGTAATAAACAACAAATGCCGAGTGCAACTGCACCGAATGCTGATTCATCTCAAGAGTTCGAACTGATGCTGGAGCTGGACCGCTCGCTCATTTGCATAAATGGTCGTCAGCCGGTCAGCCGTGAGTCGCAGCTGGAGCATTGATTGGGGCATCTCCAAATGCTTGTGCAGTCAGTTAGTTGCTCTCTGTCTTTCATCGAGGGGGGTTCGGCTGGCGATGTGGGAGAATTTATTTTTTTCTAGGTTTTTATTATTTTATTAATATTTTTCGTAATTTTATAATTATTTTAAATTTCAATTATAACTTTTTAAACGTTTTTTGTTAATTCATTTTAGTTTTGTTAAATTAACTACAAAGTTTTTGATTTTTTTTAAAATCCATGACTAGGTATTAATCGCCTGAATTAAGAATAGGAGAATATCAATTAAAGACTACATGCAATATTTTAGTTCATTTCAGGGCAGGGAATGGCATCACCCGACGAATTTTCTTAGGTTACTTACCTCCTTTTAGTCGGGGAGTTTTAAAATTTTATTTAATCCTTTTTCTATTACGACGTTTACATCCGTCGTGGGTTTTTTCAAAATTTTTAATTTTTTTTTTTTTTATTGTGTGAAGTAAGAAACAACCGTCGATTATTACAATATCCATGTGAGAAGGTGGATTATGTTCTACTTCTACGCCTTTTTCCAAAGATTTCATTAAAACAAATAAATTCTTGGGTTTTACAAATGCCTCCATCTTAATGTAACTGGAGTAATAAGAAAAAACCTCGGGGATGGTGCACTTAAGATTAACAATATTTACAGAGCAATAAACAATTTTAGTTTATAACTAGGCATTCAAATATGTATTATCTAATTATTATTGACGACTTCCATTAGAACATTAACAACTTAAGTTTAAAGAAGCCGGGTTATAAAGCCATCTAATTATTACGCTCGCGCTCATACAGCGACATTATAATTGTGTCTGGGGGATGTTTGGCCTCTACGATTGATCCGGCTGTTTATAAAAAGTATTGAAATAGTTCCCTGAGTATCATATATAAAAATCAAGACTCAGAATAATAAGTAAAGTTCGGTTATTTTTTTGCGAGCTTGAAAGCGTCTGGTAGAAATTACCGCCGATGGGAATCGTCTGGCAGTGTTGATTATTAATTTTTAATATTATTCTACAAAACATGTATAAAAATCAGCACTCAGGCTTTGAGGAAAGTAAGTAATATTTTTATGCACCTTTAGCACCTAGTACCCGTAAATTGGCTGTCGGTCAAAGCTAGCAGGTATGCATACGCACACACTAACACTACTCTATCCCACACATTTTGTTACTCAGAAGTAACGTCTGAGGGCTCTGGCCTCTTACTCTATTATAAGGTGATATTAGATTTTGTTTCCAATCAATTAAGGTAATAATCAAACACAATTTTCCTACAAAAGAAATTTTAATTTCTCTCGCCCTTACATTTATTATATGTCATCCAGTTCTGTTTTCAATAATTGAAAAAATATAGTCAAAAAATAATGCGATTCAAACGGCAATAAATAAATAGGGAATCCTTTTCCAAAAAAAGACACAATAATTTGAGCAGCTGGAATGGCGGGCGGTATTTACATAGCTGGACGTTTCGCTGGCGAAGACGACCCCTCAGGTTCGGGTGGTGTGTCTGGCTTTTTGCGCTTAATCAAGTGAGATATGTCGTTCACTGGCTTAGCAGCAGCTGTAGATGTTGAAGGTCCAGCAATTTCGGGATCCTTTGAAGGACTCTTATAGCTGTCGAGGGCTGCTCTTACTTCATCAAGGCACTAGAATGTTTTAAATACATAAATTATGTTCAGAATTTGTAAACCAAAATTAATATGAAAAGTTTTACCTGTTGTCGCATTTCCTCGATTTCAGCAATTTTTAGCAAAATTTCCTGTCGAGTATCCTCTATCTCCTCAATTTTTAGCTTATCCTCGTCAGTGAGATGTGATTTTGCCTTGATTTCTTTAATTTCATCATCAAGCAACTGACAGGCTTTCTTGTAAGCCTCGGCGCTTTCCTTCTGCGACTGCTCCTCTTGCATTAAGTACGTAAGACCAATTTTATAGTTTATTTCTGCCATGGTACGACGGTAGCTACTGACGGAAAGTTTTTCATAGATTTCAAGAGCACTATCTGTATATTACAAGGAAACAAAATTAGTTTTAAAAGTCTTGATAGTTATTTATCGTTACTTACAATAATCCGCCCTGGCAGCATCAAGTACGCTGTTTTCAAACTGAATATTTCCGAGTTCAGTTTTTACTTCAGCCAAGTTGGATAAAGCAGATTTACCTTGCTTTTCGAATATTTTTGCAGCTAACTCAAGTGTTTCCCAAGCGACTTGCAAATTTGTGGGCTTTAAAACATAAACGTTTTTAATAATAACCTTAATAGAATAAGTTTATAATATCCCTACAAGTTCGCAATCTTCTTCGCCATCCTCATTAGTATCCTCTCCTTCGTTTTGTCCATTAGACGTCCCTGGTTTAGGTTCCTCCTTGTCCTTTTCTTCGTTAGCTGATGCAGATTTTTCGGCAGCCGAAGCCGCTTCTGTTTTCGGTTCTTCATCATTTTTGTCAGGAATCTTATCTTCTTTTGGATCCTTTTCCTTCTTATTCTTTTCATCCTTTACACCGCTTTCATTCTTTTTTTCTTCATCTTCATTACCTTCTTCAATTGTGGGCATTCCTCCAACAACAGCTTTTTTATCCTCACCACCAATTTCTTCAGTGCTTTCCTCTTCAGGGTCATAATCATCATCATATTCATCAGGTACATCAATTACCTTGTTCTCCTCGAATCCTAGAGCAAGTAATGATTTTGCATACCTAAACAAATTTTGTTTTTTTATAAATTAAATTCCCAATTATAATTTTATATTTATGAAACATACAAAAGATATGACATGCCAAGTTCATCGCAGAGTGGTCCGTATAATTCCTCATACAGAGCACAAGCCTGACTCAGATCATCTGCAGCTTCACTGTATGATTTAACCAAATAATTTCGACTTCCACGGCTGTACAATTCCTTCGCCTGGGCCAGTTTATCCTCCTGGGTTTTTAATTCCTCTGCCTTTTCAGCCATGTTCAGTGAATATCCTGTAAAAAATTAAAATTTTCATCAAATGTATGGAGCTAGATTTTTGAATATGAGACATATGTACATATTTGCAGTGCTTCTTAAAATTACATAATTCTTATTTAATTTATAACAGAATTTAGCTCTACTATATCGAAACACAATAATTAAAAATAGTTTCTTTTCTTGTTTCATGTGAGCAGAATTGATCCATAATAATCATCGTATTCAATATTTTTGTAAACAAGTTTCGCTAACAATTTATAGAAATTGGAATCAAATAATTAATCACTGCATTTCATCGCTCACCTCTCACGTTTCAATTTGGTGACACGACGCACATCCGTCGCTCACAACAAAAATTTCTGAACAAAGTAATTATTTAGTTATATTTAATTTCATGTGAATTGCTACTGCTATACTATTGCTCACATTGAAACGCTTATCATTCATGCTCAATGGATATGATTAAAAAACTATGTTTTTCGTCATTGCATATAATTCAATCTATTACTTTTATTAAATAAGTCAAAATTTTGAAACTAAACCACTAAAATTTCTTTCGAGAATACTTGAATTGAAAAAAAAAATCTTGTTTAACTCCTTCCATAAAAAAACGCAAATCTAAAGTTATCTTCAATTTGGATTAAATTTTCATTTTGAAAAATTAAAACAGCTAAGCTAACAGATATTTTTTTAATTTGCATCGCATCACTTCTCCCGTTTATACAACTCCTGAAATAAACAAAAAGAAGAACCTCCTGATACTTAAGTATTCGACAAAGTCCCGCAAATTTCTCATATATCAAACAAAATTCTAATGAAATTCCAGACCATGTGAACCACATAAAAAAGGTGAACAGGATCTGAACGACTCAAGGATTCTAAACAAAACCTATACACTTAGTTGCAATCACCTGGAAAGCATAATCGATTTTGGTGACACAAAAGGGATAAAATGTATGTCGGTGGCATGCTGCGATATACGAGTCAAGCAAACACGTGGAGGGGAAAGAAAAATATAAGAGGTACTAGGCCAACCGTACTCACATTTAACAGGGTGATTATTTAATGCCGACACGGGGGTGCGGAAATGCTGCTTTTCTTTCTGAGTGGGTGTTATACCCTCCAAAAATTTGTGATAGTAAGTTTTTGTCAAAGATTATACTTCAGACGCTCACAGGACACAGAGGCGCACTAAAAAAGTCTCATGGCAGACAGGCGAGGGCGTGAATATAATCAACCTGGAACCTGGATGAGCGGGAGCTGCGCTCTGGACAACAGACGACAGTTTTCGGCAACAGGTGGTTTCGACAGGGAATAGCCGGGCTTTTTGCGGTGATAAATGTAATTTAGCTTTTTATTCGCCCTTTTAGTTCCATATGCAAGTACCCTTCAGGACTGGAGCATATTCCAAGATTAACAGAGTTGAAACGAATTCTCGACATGGAATGGAGGCAACAGGACGACTCAACAAATAAATTGAAATTGTAATTAGTATTGATTGGTGAGGAGAGTCACTCCTTCGATAAGGCTATTAAAGAGCTTTGCCACAATTTTTTGGCAATTCGTGAAGGAAGAGCGCATGAACAAGTCCGGGATTTGGTAACAGTTGGGACAGTGAGATAGGGAAAATGATGATGATAATAAGATTGGAGTTACCAAGCTAAACATATGTGCATATTTAGAAAATTTCATATTTCATGTTGAAATCTTTAGTCAGGAAAGAACACTTTTAAAGAGAAACCAATTTCGGCACTGCTTTAAAACAAAATTTAAGAAATCTATCTTTATATGTATTTTCAAAATCAATTTATCCCTTTATTTTTGAAAGACATACTGCTATGAATTATTATTTTTATTTCTGATAGTATTTCTCAGCTAATTTAATCAAGATTTTTTAGTATAAATATTTGTGTTAGTTATTCAAAAATTAAAAAACAAAGTTGTTCAAAATTGTTCTTGGGCGGAAAGCAAATTTTCCTTCTACTTTTAATAAAAATATGTTCCTTTTACTGCTTCCTTTCCCAAAGAAAATCCATTTCCTTAGTCTTGGCAAGTCCTTTTGAAAAGCACGACTCCGGCCAAAAGCTCAATAGGGACAAAACCAACAAAGTAACAAATACCACCAGGAGGATTCGAATGAGTCAGTCCGTCCTGAGCGAGTTTACTATCAAGACGTACAGCAGTCCGGTTAATAAATTTTTAAAAAAAATTCGTCCTCCCCGTATAATTGCTCTCCTTTCAAATTAATATCAAACACGCAAAAAAAGGTTGATCAAACAATTGACGACCAAATCACGGTAAATCCGCTTTTAATCGATTATAGCTAGATAAGATTATCTTTTTAAAATTTAATTAATAGTTTTAGCCCAGTTTCGTAATAGTTTTGAAAAGTGGTGATTTTGAAGACAAAAATTTATTTCCAAAAATTATATGCTAAAATCCTTCGTGCAATATTTTATGTGGTGAAAATAAAAAGTTTAACATCAGCGCTTGTGGTGATCCTGCGAAAGGCGTATACAGGGAGTTGTCTACGCAAACTTTGTATGTCATCATTTTCCTAAGGTGAAACCGAGTAACGCAGGTAAAAATAAAAACAAATAATTGCAGACTGCTACAGAATCCAATAAAATTAAACAATAACACGGTTAGGCATGGAACCAGAGAGCATAAATGTAACAAACAAAAATTCAAACAATCATTAAAAAGTGATTTATGGCTATGGCCTCTGACGAACTTCTGCCCTTCACCCTACCTGGGGTATGGATAAGGCTTTAAAGTGTCTGTTACAAGTGGTTTCTGGTTTCAGCTTGAACCTACACTACGGAACCACCCACGAAAGGGCGTAATTGCAAATTTGAATATTGGGGGTTTTATTACAAAATAATTATTAGGAGTTGTGCAGCGACCGCTGAGCAACAAAATAGATACAGTCTCGATTACGATTACGTAAAAGCTAAAAACTTCATGGTATATGCAAAGGAACGGGCCTGGATGGACGGATGGACGGTAACTAGCACCAGGGGAAAGAATTTGAATGTGAGTCAGCTGCCTGGAGGCCAAGGGATGTTTTATTTAAAACACAAGCACAAAGCAGCATTCATCGGATCCAAACAGTTTTGCTGCAGTCTATTACATAAAAAAGATTTTCAAGATTATCCACCTTATCGAAAGTGTTATTTCATGTTTAAACGATACAAGATACAACAGGGGAGTAGAAAGTAAAAATTTCAAAAATACACTTTAAACTCAATTAGCAATTAGCCGCTTTTTCTTTTATTTTTTTTATTTCGTTGAGTATATCTTTAAATGTATAGGACTCGCTGGTGTGATTCTGACTTTCAAGGCATTCATTAAGGGTGAAATTAAGCACTTTGTCCTATTAAGACCTCAATGATTTATTCAGTTGCCGAGTTTCTGTTGAATTCCCCCCAATGAATAGAGCAGGAGATTCCTTTCAAATTGCGAAAATGATATTTCCAGAAGGAAAGGAAGTCCTTTAGAAATTGAGACAGTTCGCGACAGTTTGTGGTTGAAATATTCTACAGAAACAGAATAGTAGAAAAGTCTCTTTACAAAAAAAAATATATGTATAAAAGAAAATCTTACGTGTGTGGATATTATAATTATATTTCTGCATGTTTTGAAATGATGACTTTTAAAATTCTCGAAACAAAAAGGGAATAACATCGTGAAATAGGCCACACGCAGATATTTCACATGCAAACATTTTAATGCGTGGATGAAAACAAATTTTCTCTCCGGACATGTATTTTTCACTGTATTTAAAAACAGCATGAATGCTTTTGTAGATTTGTAATGATCAAGAATTTAATATTTGGGGTGGAAACCAATTCAGAATTTTTCTTTGAGGTTTTTTTTTTGTTCTTTCTCAATTGTTTTGGAAATAAAATATTATACTAGTAAAGGAAAATTCACCTGGATTACTTTTTTTCCATTTAGTTCTATATTTATAAATTATCAAAATACAAAATTGCGTATCATCCTCAGACCATGCATATAACATTTATATCAATTTAATTCATCATGAATTTTGGAACGCAATATCTTCGCGTGGAGATAATTAAAACTTATTATAAAAATGTACTCTCAATAAAATATTTCAAATATAATTTCCTCGTGCTACTGAAAACCAATTCGAGATGTTGGCGACAAAGTTTATACAAACTTCTGTTCATAATTGGGCATCAGCATCAATTCCGCACAAGTTGAAGCCATTTTATGGAGGATTTTGCATAAAGATTTGCATATCCATAAGATTCAATTGACACACTTTGTTAATTGAATTGTTAGAGAATAGAGCAACTGATTCTGTGATACCGCAGAATCATCTTCAGCCCTGATGTGTATTTCACATTGAATGTAAGCGTTAATGAACAAAACTGTCAGAGGTGGTTCATTTTTTAACAATTGTTTCATGGAGTATTCATTAACCCATTTTTGGAAACATAATAACAACAATTACTGCAATGATTTGACGCCTCCGTGGATGGGCTAGAAGTATTTCGATAAATGTTTGAAAGAAATACTTCTACGTCCTAACAATGAGCCTCTAAAGTACCTTTTACCTTCCACCAAACAAATGAACCAACTAGCAATAGTTTTAATTTCTATATTAGAATTTTAATTTGGGATATAATTTTAGAAAATGATAGTATAGCTTTATGATATTAATATTTTAAACTATTAGCGTCCACTATCCAGCCAGTTCTGAGAAAAGCATTTTAAACTTTTCTTTGCAACTTGGATACTTTTTATTATTATTGTTTATATTTCGCGCTACTATAGTTTAGCATAATAATACAACACACAAAAAAAAAGTCTCCAAGAACTGCAGTAAAAAATAACGATAATATGGGTGCAAAGAGACTCTCAACAATTTTTTTGTATCAGAATTGGGGTGAAAAATTATTTTAGACGAAAATAATTGAAAATGTTTAAGTGAGTTATAAATATGAAACAGAGTGCGTCTAAGACTATACTACCATAAAATTTGATCCCAAACTAAGATTGGAACCTCGGACCCTCTCCTTTTTAGTGTTTGAAGTTAGTCCCAACCAAATTTCAGAAGATATCCGTATGTAAATTCTACTTCCTCAATTGAATTGACTAAAATAAAAACATTAAGCATCGTCAACAAATATTTTAACAAGTAAAAAATATAGTTGCTAAGAGTGTGAAATTGCAATATTTTACGTCTAAGAACCATTGAGTTATTGTGAATTGAATCTCAAGCATCAGACGAACAGAAAACGAACCAACGGAAAGAATATAAATTCACAAAAATGCCATGCCTGAATCGATTACTGAAAAATCCATTGTAACTTACTATTCCATTTAAAAAAACAATTTCAATTCTGCAGCGCCCGTGAACGTACCCTAAACTCGTCCAGTAATATCGCTAGAAACCATTCGAAATTGCGTTTACTTTCAACGAAATACCAAAGATACATACGTTGTTTGAACAATTAAAGAGTTTTTTTTCTTTTTAGAACTCCATATTGATTCTGCCGTTTATAACAGCAGTCTATAAATATCTGAACAAATATTAGTCCCTTTTCTCCAATTCTTCGTAATTGTTTCGATTTATTTCTTCTATAAAAAGAAAACTCATTTACCAACAACCCCCGAGAAATGTTTTTATTTAAATTTAAATTCAGGAATAAATTAACACGTTCCGGAATTTGTGATGGGATTTACAAAAACTGAATTATTGACGAGCGGAAATGTTTTTTTCAACTGAATAATAAAAAAACATCTCCAATTTCAGAATTTCATTGAACTCGGAGGACGAATTGGGAATAAGATGGACGAGATGTCTTAGGTCAAGTCAATAATTTCACCATCTGTGATTGCGTACTTACTTTTGTTTTAAGGATTTTACACATTCCCTCTTGAAATAATTTCCATTGATGAATTAATTTCGTTTTAGTGTCTATTGCAATTCCAAAATGACCTGCAGGCTCCTTTTAAAAGGGCATTGCGTACAAGCTTCCCAAAGAATGTCGCATATGAATTGCAAATAAGGGTCCCGGACTCTTGGTTATAAATAATCCAATTTTAATATACAAAACACGACCGACCATCAACAACAAATAAAAGATTGAATGTCCTAGAAACGTGCTTAAACCTCGGTGATGGATCGAGACTGAAAGCAAATGTTTGTATTGGCACTTTATTGGCATCCCTGCACCTTCCAAAGGATCCGATATTAGAAATTTTAACATTTCAATGCTTCGCAAATCTTGTTTATGGCACCATGCTGTTACACCGCAAAATGTATTCTATTAAGGGTCCCAAAATTTTGCATTAATTACTCCATTCCCCAAAGGATCCTTTATATTCACATATATGTATACAATTTTCTTAAAGAGGAGACAAGTTGACACTCTTTTGCGAAGTGGCACTTTTTATTAGATATTCTCCTCCTTCTACATACTCAAGGGTGGATCGGGTGAAATGTTAAAATCTTAAATGCCTCTTTAAGGGTAAGAAACCTTTGTACTTCCCCACATCCTTATCTCGAGTTAATGTAGCTAAGGATTTGGCCCTGTACCGGTGAATGGGCGGGTAAGTGGCCCCTAAATGTTTTCATTTATGGCTTAATTTCATCTCAAGTAGATGGAAGTGTTTTTGATATTTGAGTTAACCTTCTAGGAAGAAAATAAAATCCAATGAACTTCGGCATCCCTGGAATGGGTTCAAATTCAATAAGTATCAACCCCAACGTGGGTGTTGAAAGTATACAAAGATTATATAAAGATTAATTTCATGAGAAAGGTTTTCTGACGCTAAAGGACAGACAATTTCAATGAAAATATTTACGAAGGATTGTAAAACTTCCTTTATTTACAAAAGAAGTGAAATAATGATGGAAATGTTAAAATGACCGATTTGTCTTAAACAATCAATAAAATTATTTACAATATGTTTCCGATTTTTAAGAAATTTTAAAAATCCATGATTCACATGTCAATAGTAATATTATAAAAGTTAAAAAGAAGAGAAAATTGAGCATAATCTTCATTTAGTATCCTCTGTGTGTGCTCTTTTCCCATTTTATTTCTTAATAGATTTAGCTCAATGAGCTACATCGAACCCCCATTACACTGTATGAACATATGTATGGCCTCCAACTCATCTGTGAGTAGAGTTTGACCTGACAATGTGAAAATAAAATATTCGGCATCTCTAGATTTTCACTATTATCGATGCCGACACTTTGACGCCTTCTTAGAAGTTCAAATGTGTCACCACTAATTTATGTTTTATTTGTACTGTTTACACCCAAAATAGCAAAGATTTGCAAGGACTTTTAGAGTTCTTTAAAGTAAATTAACTACCTTCTAGAATTATCGTTTTTCAATTTAGTTTCAACTATCAAAAACACAATTTGCATTTTCAAGCTTTTAAAATTTTATCGATTTTATCAATATTGCTTAGTGGGAGTATTTCAAACACCTTCATGAAATTGGCGAACTCTGCACTGCAAGAATAATCTCATTTTCTATAGCATAGTAAAAGGGATCTAAAAAGCTCTTTGCATTTTAAATGAAAATTATCATCGTCAACTCAGTTATCTTATCTGTCTTTTTGTAAAATTGCCAAGCATCATAGTTCGCTTAGAGAATTAAAATAAGTGCATAATAAATAATAATACAAACAGAATGCATCAATAAAAATGCAAAGAGTTGTTTTACAATTATGAACATGTATGTATGTACATATGTGTATATATGTACAATCTAATTGATCTAAATTTTATCCACATTTAAAAAAAAATGAGAATCATGAAATTTAGTCAAAATTTGAATGACGACTTATTAATTTAATTTCAATATATATGTATATCTTTCCGGAAACAAAGAAAAAGATAATAAACCAAAATCTGACCGATGGAGACGTTAGCTTGCATAATAAACAATTTATTCAGATCATTCTAAGTCTTCAAGTTTACGCCCAAGTTGAAAAGCATTAGTCCTTGCATGATACTTTTATAATAGATACCAAAAAGGCTGAATTTGTAACGTAATTTTATCCTATATTTAATTCAATCTACATATCTCTTCAGACCATTTTATGTTATACGAAAAGTCGTTGGATTCAGAACTGGATTTCAGCTCAATTGCTTTACCATTCATTATGATTAAAAAAAAAAGAAAAATACTGACAGAATAATCTCTAAAAATGACGACATCCGAAAGCCTAAAACGAAATGAATTAGATGCCCCCCTTTCAAAAGTCCTAAAGTCAAGGATAAATCACAAATACGGCACAAGGTGGATAATTCGATTTTCAAGTTTCCTCCTCCACACAGATAAAAATTTTGCTCCATTTCCCTCATGAGAGGTATCCAAAAAAAAAAAAAAAAAAATTTATTTGATTTGCTCTCGGTTTCAAAGTTTCGACATCATGTTACATGGAATAATGCCAAAAAATCCCTCTGCATAACCTTCACGATATTTTTTTTTACAGTGAAACCCACCTTGTTCAGTCAGTTTCAGCATCATGATGAGATGATAAAATTCTTTGAGTAAATCCTTTCAAACAGACAAGTTTCTTCTCAACGTTAAAGGCGTCATTATTCATCAAAACAATTACAAAAGGAGATGACCGTGGCATAACTGAACACTTCTCGGAGCGTTTGAATTATTATTATCAAAACAAATGTTTCTCATAACCTTCGGTAAATTACCGGATCTTTTCGCTTTCTCGCATCTTACATCAAGGGACAGGATCTTTGTTCTAATTCAATTCCGTTTTGTTCTTGAAAATTGGCTTGACGTGGGTATAAATTAGGTCAGCCCCTATTTGGCTGGATATGAATATTGTCTTGAGCTGACTGCACGTGTTACTTGGGATTATCCAGGGTACATATTTTATGTGGAGGCTTCCTACGGCTTTGTAGGGATACATTTTCGGAAGGATGTCGGGTAAATGTAGTTAAATGAATATTTTAAGGTATCATTTTGTGTCGGGCGCTGATGGGTTCTCAGTTTGAATTATATAGAAACAGACTATGTCTGCTTTATTCAAATTCCAAGTGATAAAATAGAGCAGTATAATTCAATCAAACAAAGAATAATCCTACTGAGAAAATTTGAAATATTGTGGGTTTATAACACAATCAAAATATGTAAAGCAAATTTGTTCCTTTAAAACTTCCTTGCTATTCGCGTCACTGAAACGAAATTTCTGTGTCATACTGAATATTTTATTTTTATTGGTTTATTATTGATGCGTATACCACATCACATTTTAGTATCTAAAACAAATTTAAATTAAAAGACTATTGAAGTTCTACCACAAAAACCGCCAGTGATTTTAATTTATTTCCTAATCCTACCAATTTTAAGTCGACGCTTTGCACAGTCATTTCCGTACTTCAAATTTGAGCAGTCATGCAATTCATTGCTGAATGCTGATGATGGGTGGAAATTGAAATGAAAGTTTAGGAATCATCAAATCTTGAAGATGTACAAAATATCAATAACTGCAGTTGCCCAATCTATCTAAACTTAACTTGCTGTGTATCACCTAAGAGATATCGCGATGGCTAAAACATGTCGGGATCAGTTTGCAATCCCCAAACTCATTTGAATATTCTAGCAATTTCCTCGAGAGCCAACAAACCCTTTTACCAATTTCAGAGACGAATGCCAAGATTACAGCCAGAGTAGGGCAGCCCAAAGATGTCAACAGCTTGCGCCAAGGGAAGCTATGCACAGGTTCCTTTCTCGCTGTTATTTTTTTTTTTTTCATTTTTTCAATCCCTAATGAATTGCCCAACATTTTTACGTACTTAGCAAAAATCTCATAATGTTAATTTTCTCAAACCCAAACAAGCGTACACACTTGTTGAGAAGGTTCATATTCACACAAAAAAATGCATATGTACCAAAGGAAATAATTAAAATTTCCACTT
Organism: Machimus atricapillus; assembly: GCA_933228815.1. Lineage (NCBI taxonomy): Eukaryota > Metazoa > Arthropoda > Insecta > Diptera > Asilidae > Machimus > Machimus atricapillus. The sequence goes on from OW121785.1 coordinate 16,576,854, forward strand.
AAAGCAGCCAAGGTGTAAAATACGCTCCAGGAGAGCTAATAAGAGTCACGAATTCACATCTTTAACTAAATTTTCCGTCAGGAATTTTTTTACTTAAATATTTAAACCTTTTTAAGCTGGCGTTGATATAGCCAATGTGTTTATATTTTTGCTCCTCATAATTAATATTTACCATTTTCATTAAAGACGCAGATGGAGTTCACAGGTTTTTTTTTTCTCTTTTAAATATGTGTATATCTATAATTATAGTACATAAATCTCAGGAAATGTTAAGGATAAGTTTTTGTGTCAAAGCTTCCTTCCAGTCTGAAGATCCCTAATGAGAAACATACCGGACTAAAAGTAATGGTAATACGTACTGAGGAAAATGAAGTGGAAAATAACCCTGGCAAAATTGTGTGAACAGAACACCTGAAAATGGTGGTGATTTGTTACTTTTTATCCTTTTGGCGCATTACCTTCTTAAGTGCCTCTCTTGGACAAAACAAACCAACATAAGGAGTTAATGCTTTAATACGTTATTATACTTTTTGTAAGCGGAGTTTATCGTAAATTGTCCCCTGAAATGAGACTGAATGTAGGTCCGCCTTGTTTTCTTTATATCGCCTTTAACCTTTACAATTTATTATCCAAACTGATTCGCTTGTGTTTCTTTATATCCACGATAATGGTATCGTGTTTATTTTTCTGTCGTTCCCCAAGGCTCTTTAGTTGTCAGTAATTAGACTAGACCTTTTTCAATCGGCTTTATTTCATCGGAAAACCATATATGAGCTTTAATTTGTCTTGCATTTCATATTTTTTTTCTTTTCTACTTTTCAAATATTTCTTCAAGTATTATAATTTTCTTACTGAAGGGTCCACGATTTTTTCGTTCTGAAAGGAAATAAAACATGTATACAAAGTTTCCAAAAAAAAAATATATACTCTTACTGATAATAAGATATGTTATGTGCATACAACAATATCTTAGCAATAAATTATACGAAATTTTAAATTTTAAAAGACTCAATCGGCTAAATGGATAACTTTTATTTTCTAGAAACCAATCATCAAGAATCCTTTTATTTTTGTGAATCCAGGATAAGCAAAAATTCCGCAACAAAAACATTATCATATAAAGAACAAGATACCAAACTGGCATAATCTAAAATACAGAAGATTATCCAATCAAAATCGAACAAAAAATCGTAAGCCAAAATGAAAAAGCGCGATACGGATTTATGACTCATAAAAACGCGTGCAGGGTGTCGCTATAAAGTGACAACCCGTTGTGTCCCAGAGGTAAATATAACATCACCGCCAAACAGCAATGAGACCGATTACAGCCAATCATTAGTAGCTGAACAACAGACAGTAGATGTATCAACATCCAGAACTAGAAAAACATCAACGGTGGCGCCAACAAAAGATACAACAACGACTTCATACAGCTACAGCAACAATCCTAGCACGACTAGGAGCTGGCCAGTGATCTATAGAAATCCCCATCAATATGACTATGAGACACTCTACGTGTTGAACAACAATAATAACAACAATTACTCAAGCACTGAAGATTTGTCAAATGATAAATTTCGAGACGCAAGCATATATGAGACATCTAGAAGCAATAGTATTTTTAATAGTGGCAAAATGCAGACACAGACCCAGACCCCGACCCCTAACGCAAATGACTCTGGGAACAACGGGATATGCGCGGCTCCACCACCTGTGATTTTTCTTTTTGTAACTCTTTTAATGACGACCAGCGCTACCGCAATGCTCTGTGCAGCAATTATGACTGACCACTGGGAGCACGTCACCTGGGACCGCGACAGCCTCGACAAACTTACCAATGCCTCAGGACAAGCCCTAGACTGGGCACTGGATTCTAAAGTTGCAATACTCCTCCCCAAAGGTAAGAGACCCTTTCTAAGTTTAGTTTAACTTGTTCTTAAGGAGTTGTAGAACCATTAATATGGCTGAAATGAAAGCCTCAGTACAAGTCTAGGAATATCAACAAATTATCTCTATAGTCCTTCTTACACATTTGACGAAAAAGTTTTTCATGAGTGTGCACTTGCCGTATTCTTTAATAGTCATCAGCTTATGATTAAAAGTAAAATTCACTGATTACAGTGTAACTTTAATACATTATAACGAACCTCAATATAACGATTTCCTCAATTTAAAAAATTTTTCGAAATCCCCTAGAACTGTCCGTAAGAGTCAATGCAAAATATGTTATATGTACTTCAAATTACGAATAAATTTTGTCTAAAACTTCTTTATAACGATTTCCAATCACCAGCAGAATATATGTACATAGAAGGTATAATTTACCTCTGTTTAATGATTTTTGTAAACCTATAACTTTTATATAAACGTATCGTACTAATCCATCATACAAAATTTTACAAAAATTCATGTCTCGACAGGTTCAGTCACGCTAAATTCATTATACGACAGTAATTTGTTGTTTAAGGTTTTTCTTTTGTTTTTGTTAAAAAACAAATTCAATGTTTTCTTTATAATGTGTTTTTTTATTGACTTTACTAGTAGAAATCGTTCGCTCAGGGCAAGTAGAATAGTTCGTTGAGGTTTTCTTACCGTCATAAAACGAATCTTAGACCAACCTAACTTCAATATAAAAACTCTCACTGTAACTAATTACTTGGTATAACGAATAATTTCCAATTCCCCTCAGCTTTGTTATATCAAGGTTGCACTCTATTTTGAAATCTTTCAAAACTTTTCGTATTTTTATAATATATAATAACTTAAGGTTTCAGCTACCATTTCAGTATCATTATAAGCTTCTGGATCTATCCGTTATTTTTTAGTGATTTCTCATAAATGTTCAAAATATTGAATTTTATAATTTAGTTATTTTTCTCAGAAATGGAAACTGACTGAGTATCCCATAGAAATGATTTAAAAATTGATTGAATTTCTAGATGGCACTTATCTAAATTTCTCCATAGTTGTTAAAGTTTAATAAAACACTTGTTAAGATGTAATGTACAATTTTATTCTTTACGTATGTATATGTAAATGTAATGACTGCTGCGGAATTTATGTTGGAAAAACGAAAAGAAATTTAAAGACTTTAACTAGCTGAGCACATCGCAGGAGCTCGAAATATGTTGGCACAATCTGCAATTCCTAAACACTTGCAAGATAATAGACATTATATAGATTCTAAAAGTATAAAATTACAACATAGACTAGAAGGAGGAGAAATCTTAAATAGAGCTGAGATTTTCGAAATAAGGAAAGCTAAATACATAGATGAAAATATATTAAATCATCAGCTTGATTTTCTCAATAATAGTCCGTTACTAAACCCAAACAATTTTTTGTAACTGGTGAGAGTAATCAGTCGATAGCCTGAGGATGCCTCGATAATACGAAACGCGTCGCACTCACAAACGTAAAGAATAAAATTGTACATTACATCTTAACAAGTATTTTATTAAAATTTAACAACTATGCATTTACAAATTCTTTGAAAAAAAATTTGTTGTTGACCAGTGTAATCTCTTTCATATCTTGACTCTGAAATATTTCGCTAATAATTTTTTACTTCTGATAATTTTTTAAATACATAGTATATTAAATTAAGGAATGGAAAATTTTTCTTATGATTAAAATCCTACAACACATATGCTGACATGCTCCTTGATTAAAATTAACTTTCATTACTTCACAGACGCCCGGGATAGGCGCAGTGCAGTTTTTCTGGTGCCAATGCATGGCGGGATATGGACTTTGTGCATCGATCTGACCATTCAAGAAATGTATCTACTACAGCGGCATAAACGGTTCCCGAAGTCGACACGTCCTTGTGTGAACTACCTTGCTGGAAATATGGAAAATGCAAGGGGCGAAGAGTCACGCAACGACTGGCAGCATAGTGAGTCCCAGACAACATTACAACCGCATTTAAGTAGGTACAACTATGTGTGAAACAGCTAGAGCAAAGAAACACTTCTTATCTTGATCTTTCCACCTGCGTAGACACACTCTATGAAATAGTATCAACGCAAAAGTAGTCAACTGTCGCAGTAATAACAGATGAATGTTTCCACAACAAGTTGTACCCCCATTTCCTCACAATTTTTCTCGCTTCTTCACGTATTTTTTTCTTTTCTACATCTCGCTTTTGCCTTGTGTTGTGGGTAGTTGTCGTGCTGAAAATTTTCCACAATACACCGTACATTTCACACCATTCTAGTCTTCAATATTTTTGTCATTTTTTTATTATTACAATCATAATTATGAAATATTTACTTAAATAAAAGTATATTTTAGGAATGCAGAATTTGTCAATTTCCTGCTCATTGGTGTGCTTAATAATTCTTGGTAGTGCTGCCTTAGTGGGAGCCTTTGGCGTCTGCCAGCGCCAGATAAGTGCGATATTGATTACCGGCGTCATGTACCTTCTAGCTGGTAACTTTACTAAATAAATAAATTATCTTTTATTCAAATAATTAATTACTTATGCCATTTCAGCCTTGTTTGCACTTTTTACTCTTATGATAATTCATTTTAAACGACAACAGGGACGACCCATGCTGGATAGTGACTTCGATGGAACCGTTGATGGTTTAGTGGCTATAAGAGGAGCTGCAAGAGCCGCCCAAAATCTTTTAGGAGCGCGCGTATTTACAACATCATGGAGCCTAGACCTAGGCTGGGGGGGTGTGGTGTTGTGTTCAATAACATCAATTCTGTGGATTTTACTTTCAAAAATTATGAGATATAATCCAATTTCCGCATTTATGATTTAAAACCAGCCGTTGCATACAAAAAATAATAGTAACATGGAAATCCTTCAACTACATCAAAATTACAAGGGGACATTTTTATATGAACACCACCAATAGAACGCAGCATTCTTCTACATCAATTAAAGCATCACACAATGTAGCGCATAGAAACCTGACGATAACAAATGTCGCAGAAAATGTTTTTATCTAGTGTTGATTATCAATGTTGTTTTTAAACAAAACTTTACTTTTCCATTTATTTGTTTTCAGATTTTAAAATTTCAGTAAGTGGAAGGAAATTTGCTAAATTCGCAATGCTTTCATTGCTACTTTCGTATGACGTGGTACTAATAGAATATTTTGTGTAAACGCTTTGCCTTATTAAAATATTCATATACATTTGAATTTCATTTTATTTTCATCCCAAATTCCAATCAATTTCCATGACTACTGATAATCTGGGTAGCTAAAAGAAGCATAGTATTAAAAAAATACCAAACAAAAATGATCAGTCAATTTTAAAAGAGCTATTCAGTTTCTTACTTGTTTATGGATTAAATAACTTTTAAACGGAAGACTCAGCAGTTTCTTCAGAGAAAATAAAGGCACAGGTAGAATACTGGAAATATCTTCATTTTTGTAAACAGATTACAAACGTAACGTGAACATGTTTACATGAATTAATTTGTTCTGACGGCAAGACAAAACACTTTATGAGGGCATCAGCGACTTCAACCGTAGTTGTTTATGTTTAGCCAAGTAGAAATCAATATTGCATGGTTTCAGGCATTTCATTTCCCTTGAACAACCACATATGATTTACCGATATGATAAAATTCCTTTCGATGAAAAATATCTTTTTTTTTTCCATGGACACTTCAGCACGAGTAATTCGAAAGTGTTTTTCCAGCGTTTTAAAACAAGACATCCCATATATAGAATAAATGATTTTGGGATTTTAAATCACTTCGTCAGCTTTTTACCGCCAGACTTTTTTCTGTTGAAGGATAAGAATTTATAAGTCATAATATGTAAGAAGAGTTACTTCTATGAAAAAAGAAATACTTTTAGAACTTATTTTTTTTATAAAACTTTGATCTGATACTAAACTTCTTCTAATATTCTAATAGCTACGTTTTCTTTTTTCATCCGGGTCTGGTTCAGCGGCAAATGAAAAAAAAAACAACCAAATAACAGATTCTGAGGGACAACTAACAGATTACGCAATAGTTACCAAAAGGAATTTCTAAGACTGGAAATTTTAAGAACATTTTTATGAGTAGAGTTCTCTGAAAGGGCCAGCTGGCTTGTGAATTTCCTACCTTCTCGGAATGGAGAATATGGCCACGTTAATATTTAACGGCTTGTTGCCGGATAGCTTGAAAAACAATTTTACCTTATAATACAAAATATTAAATTTACTTGACATTGGCTTTTAACAACAACGCTTCTAAAAAGTATGTAATAACGAAATTATTTGGAAAGCAAGCCTGCTAAATAAAGATGGGCAACTGGGGCAAATAACCGAGAAATTAAAAAGGCCACCTCCAACGCAAAAACACAATTATTAAAACGCTACGAAGACTTTAAAATGTCCTCATCACCTGTTTGCTCCGGTCGACAATGGTGTAGTTTCGATATGATTTAGAACACGTGTTTTACTTTCCTAGGAATATAAATGTATTTTAATAAACAACAATGTTTTGCTACTTCCAGAAGAGGTACTGTTTTTACTTTCTAATAAATTATGCTATTGCTGAGCTTTATGAAAATAATTTTGCACTGCAATTTAAGCACTGACGAAATTTAATAGCTAGGACTTATATTTATATTACTAAAATTGGTAAATGCTTCGAGAATAACTTAGGACGCTTTCAAAAAATCCTTAAAACCGGGCAAAAATTTAGAAAGCATTCAACATAACCTAATAAACAAATAATAGCCAAATAAACAAAGAATATTTAGACTTACCTTTAAAAAATTACAGCAGATTTTTAACCAAACACAATAAAACAATTACTTTACAAAACAGCGCTTACGTTACGTTACGTTCTACGAATCACTACGAAAAAACCTCCCAACCTTCTGATTACCCGCGTTCGAATGAGAATAACATTTGACAAATGGCGGTTGTCAGCTGAGCTGTTTTAGTCCGTTCCCCAAACGAGTTCTAAAACATGGCGTACTCGAAAACTAGAGACGGTAAATTGCAGGGCTGGGATTTTTCGTTACTTTCGATTATTCGTTACCATTCGTTAAATTTTAAAATTGTATTTGTTATTAATATTCGTTACTCGTTACTCCATTTAATTTATCATTAATCAATGTTTTGAGCACATTCAGCTAAGTACTTTTCTTTGGGCAATCTTCGAACGCACTCCTGCTATTTTGTATAGTTGAAATGTGGTTTCATCCGACCAAATAATTCATTTCCAATTTTATTTGTAAATATCCTGTATATTTAAATCGAATTCTCTTAAACTTAGCATCAAATCTAAAATAATTTCGCATCGAGAATTTTCTCGAGAAAAATGTTCAGAAAATCATCGGACGCTCCCTTCTGGAAATGGGCTCGCTAAAGCAAAAGTTTTAATTAATAACTCAAAAGTTATAAATTAGAGTAATTTTGTGCTTTTGCTATAATCCCCAATTTAATCCGAATTAATTCGTCCCATTACGCCACTTAAATTGTTTATGGTTTTTGTGCCATTTTAATTGGTAAATTAAGACATCAAATAAGAAACATTTGCAATAGATACTAAAAGACTAATATATGTATATATGTTATAATAATTTAATAACAATATTTTTGCTGAAAACTTAGAAGTTCTGTGAAATTCAATTGTATATCAAAATAGGGTTTGCATTTCGTTTAAGAAACTTAAACGCCGTCACACACGTAGCGATTTATCTCCAGATTTAGTAGAGTCTCAAAATAAATCGCTGCGTGTGGTTCGAAATCTAGTTTTTTTTCTTGGTTTGAAGAAATTCAGCAGTATCTAAAGGGACCTCTACCTACGGTCGTCAATGGAAGGGCCCAGACAGCGATGGACAAGAGGTCCGTGGTGACTAGTTCCGGTCGTAACCCACTCAAATACCGTAGAAATACAAAAATACAAATTTGAAAAACGATTTTTCAAAATAATATAGGGCCCCATTTCTTGAATCCGTTCGAATCGAATCGAAAGGAGCTTACAAAAGCCCTTTTTGGATAAAAATTCCTTACTAACGTTTCTAAAATTCTCACAAATTCTGAAATTCTAATACGACTTAAAATAGGAAATATATGTTTTTGCAGTTTTCAAGAATTTTTGCTCCTACAATCGGCTGCATAATTTAATCATTTCAGCTAAATAAAAGGAATCGCTGAATTGCGCTGAATTATTGAGTCTTTGAAATGTTGGTTCACATTTATCAATAAAGCAAAAAAAAAAAACAAAAAAAAAAAACGTTTCACGGATTTAATTTTGCAAAAAGATTTTAAGCAATGGATCACATCCATCACAGCAATGCCTTGTGTACCGAATATGGTACACATCTCTCTTGTGAAATGCATTGATTTCTTTAACCAATTATTATCATCATGACCAAACGAGTTCTGTTGATTATGTAGAAATAATAAAGAAAAATTCCATCAAGGAAAAGTCCCAAATTTATAAAAAAAGCAAAACGTAATATTGGATTTAGGAAAAGTTAAGGAATTTGGGAAAAAAAAGTAAACACATTCCGAAAATTTATAACTACCCAACAGTCAAAATATTCTTCTTAATAAAATAACATCACAAAAACGGTCAAAGTTTTTCTTCACGTTGAAGAGATGTTTGGAGCAGGTAAAACTCAGAAGGTTCTTTTTACATTCAGCATTTATCAGTAGTTTGATTTTTGTTAGACGGTTTCAACAACACCTTTTCTCCTCTCCCGTTCTCGTTCCCTATCTTCACGTGCAATAAATGAGGTCTCCTCTGAGCTTGGCACAACTTCTTTAGCTATAACAACGCTATTCGGTGAGACTGTATCTCTAGATGATGGTGTACTTATGTTTGGATCAAAGCTGCTTCGTGACGGAGTATTCGATCTTGATGGACCATTTGATGTCCCTCTTGACATTGGGCTCGAATTACGTGAGTGGGGAAAATCCTCAAGGGGTATCTCTTCGGATCTATTTATTTAAAGATATATAAAAAATATAATAATTTTTTGTCGCAGAAACTTTAAATATTTTAATTACCTCGGCCTAGGTATTCGTGGACTGCTATCTCTCGAACGAGCCGAACGATTTCTAGAAGTATCCCGAGACTGGGAGCTTCTGTTGTCCGGTGAGTTATCTCGTGGTACTGCCCCATTATTAGATGAAGTACTGCTTGAATTTGAGCTACGCCGTCTTGTTCTACCGGCACTTTCACTGCGAATCCTTTAAATATAATTGGCATACGCTTAAGAGTTAACAATATATTTCTTTATTGTTAAATCTTTCTGAAGCTGAATAGTGAATTGTGCATTTACAAAAAAAAATTTTTACACCAATTCGGCGAAATTGTCGAAACGAAAAATTTTTTTTTAGAGTATGGATCTATCTGTGTACAGAGATTGGAAAATGAAATGCGCAGTTCTGTAATATTCACTCAAACTCAATTCAGTTGCATATAACAAAAATCGGCGGACAAATAAAGAAAATAAATGATTTTATTAACACCAAACGAAAACAGCAACAAGGGTATCAGAGCACTTCAAAAGAAATAAACTCAAAAAGAAGTTTGGAAAAAAAAGGAACAGCATTTAACAAAATTAAATCATCGTACCCTTCAACGGAACGGTTCTGTGCTATTTGAATGCGGCTGACACTGCCAGTCGGCATGCTCTCACGACGCAAAGCTGCAGCAAATCCAGGTACTCGATTAGCAGTAGAAAACAGCGGCCTATGCTCCCGCGGGATACGCGAACCACTAGGTGTTCGAATTCCTGATACTACATAAACCGGCGATTCAATAACTTGCCCAGGAATCTCCAAAAGCTGAGCAATTTGATACATTTTCTTCTGTCTAGCCTTACTACGTCCCTGTTCAAACAAAATATTTTATTAGTAATATTTTTAAATGAAAATTTTGTATTGCCTTTAAAAATTTTAACACTTCCACTATTTTCTTTAAATTTTAATTGTTCTCATTTTACCTTCGTTAAGCGTTGCTTAGCTGCCATGCAACGAATGTGGTCATCAAAAAGAAATTTTGCAGATAGAAGGGGTGTTCGATTATGAGTTGCTCCACCCCTATGTACTGTGATATGTAAGCAACGGGAGTCATCCTTATCCCCAACAACTTCAACATCTTGCAGAAAACCAACAAATTTTGCAATTCCCCAGCCCAATCGTTTTGAATCGGGCTCTACAAGAATTATCTGCAAATTGTCGCTTACCAGGAAACGTCTATATTTTGTTGAGTCTTTTGTTACAATCGTGCAGGCGATTAAGTCGCTGTTATCTGTAAATATTAAAAAAAAAAAAAATACATAATTATATAATTCTACAATCTTACTGTATATCGCCTTACTTAGATCCAAAACTTTTTCGACTTGAACACAATTATTGAGGTTCGTTAAAGGCAGTAGAGTTTCCTCCTCGTTAAGATATTCTTGGCACATTTTTCTGAGTAGGAAGAACACACGTATCGCTCTACGAGCCTTTTCCACCTCCCCGCAAGGTAGTCTTCTGGTGAAACTTATCCCAGTTAAAGGCGTTCCTGTCGGTGGCAGTAAAATAGTGGAATCCATACACAGGAATTCTACGTTCAAAGCCGATTTAACCATCTCGTTAAACTCGTCCTCAAACAGATCAAGAAAGATGTCTTCAGACTTGTAAAAGTTCCGGAGTACTGTCATTGCTTGGTTACGAGCTGAGAAGAGTATTGCTTGTTGCGTTTCTGTAATGCAACATTCATCTGTGTTCGCTTTTGTGAACGTGGATAGAAGGCTAAGAGTTATTTGGAGCGTTACAAGCCGAATCCGGCAAGCTAAAATTTAGAAATTTTTACAACCGAAACTGTTGAGGAACACTAGATATTTACATGGTTGGCTGGAAAGACCAACGATTTGGAGCAATTTTTCGACTAAAGCAGCCTTGTAGCTAACACTACCCTTCGACGATTTGCTCAAAACATGATCCAGCCATTCAGGACTGACACCTATAAATAAATTATAAAATTTTCAAGGGCACCAATAAAATAAAAACTATTAAACGGCAAAAAGCTAAGTCTACAAGAGGAATAAATGCTGAGCATAGCTACGTACCGTCTAAAGTTAATTAATTCGAGCCGCAATGAGTTAGAGAAAACGATTGAGTACATGAGAGCAAAGCAAAGGAACACTAAATCTAAATATCATAAAAAATACTTGCCTTTGTTGTTTGCCAGCGCATACATTAGACAAAGACCAAGAAGAGCCAAGTAATCGTTCTCTGTGCAATCCAAGGATGATAGGACCATGTCGAGAAAGGGACGATTCACGTCTGCTGCCGGTGGATCCATTTTCAGAAGTTTCTCTTTTTCCTCGTCTGTAATGTTGACTTTTTCTATACCCTCCGACAACGATCTGCTTTGAGACGTATCAAAGCTCGAGGAAGCACTAGAACTATTTTCTTGTGACACACTAACTAAAGATGCTGTTGAAGTTGATCCAACCACTGTTTCTAGAGCTTGTTCCAAACTTTCCTGTGGCTGACCAAAACCCAAAGCAACTACTTCACGCCTTTCAATATACGCATTAAGAACTTCAGCAGCACCTTCCTTAAATACACTATGATCCGCATTCAGAATAACCCAAGCCAGGGCATGAACAAGAGGACTGTGGGTGATGACCAAGAAAACCAAAGATAACAAATATAGGGCAACAACTGACGATACTCTCGGATTATTCATCTCTTGTATATCGATGTCCACAACCTTGTTTAAAACAGCTGCCAAATTTTGGGTTACAACAGCCATGGAAAGCGGTGGGGCTGGAGTTAAAGAGAAAATGTACAAGGGGACAAATAGTTTATGCAACAAGTGTTCCGTCAGGACAGCATTCAAATCGGAGATATCCAAGCAGAGGATGTCGTTCAAATAGTGCAGGTGATCTAAGTGTTCCGCAACCAGATTGGACAAGCGGTGCTGGGACTGGTGACTGAAAAGAAATTATTTTACTCACCGCAATTTTTTTTTTTATTTTTTACGAATTTATTTATTTACTCGGTATCATTTCGAACACATGCGTCCAACTCCAGAATATGCTTTCCGATAAACCAAACTAAATTGCTAAAATATGGCGCAGCAGTTCTGCAAAGAATGTAAAGGTATCTTCTTTAAATCAATAGATTTGTTTATCGATTACTTTATGTACAAAGTATTTTGGAATAAATTATATTTTATTTATACTGGTATTTTTTGAAAGTTCTTAAATATCTATAGTAGAAATTCTTTAAATAATTTTAAGCTACATAAAATAACTTGATCGGATTCACGAGAATTTTTTTATTCTCTATAAGAAATAAATCTACGCGTGGATCAAAAATTTCTAGTAAGTAAAAAAAAGCAAAAATACATACTTATCCCTTATGAACTGCAACATGCTGGTATTTTGAACTTTGTAAACATTCAAGGATATTGTCCTTACGGCAATCCTCACCATACTTTCGGGATGATTAAAAAACTTAATTGCTTCTGTATACAATGGAAAATCGTTCGTGTGCTGCAGATGGAAAACCATATAATGATCGTCGTAGTCACATCCCACTTTACATGGAATACTGACCTCATTATAAAAGAAATGTATGGTGTGTGTGTTTAGCTTAAGACTTAACGTTTTAAGGAACAGAATGTAGTATCCCATGACATCCTCGTCGGAGAAATCGAACTTGTGGACAATGATGGAGTTCACATGATTATTGCTCAGTAGATAATCTGAAAATTAAATCATACTGGATAGATATGTTTTATCCTTTTTAAATCGTAGTTATCTTACACAAAGACGTTTCATTCCGGATATTCTCAAATAAAATATTGAGAGTCTGTAACAGCTGAACGCACACAAAACTGGAGCCACCACTTTTCTGGCGCATTATATGCAGGAAGTAGGAAAGCATATTTTTCTCCAGGAAGAAGCTATGAAAGGCATAGAATTAATTAATAATTATTAAAACTAGTAAAACAGTCGCACTTACTCAAAGACTGAAGAATCATGTTGATCGCCCCAAATGAGAATTTCTGCAATGCATCTGAGCGACTCTACTAACAGCCCCCGGTTATTTTCAGACACTGTCGTATTCCGCTCAAGCACACTGTACAGATATTTCAAGTGTTCTAGCGAAAGGCGATTCTTTGGGCGATTCCAACCACCGCCGAACCAGCTTCGACTGCGAAACATTTTTTTTTTTTTCGCGACTTCCTGCGACTCAGAACTTCACTTGGCTGAGGGAAAATAACATTTAACCAAAGCGGGGGCACTGCACTAAAGGCAGTGGAGGCTGTGAACTATTTAACTAATGTTTTGTTACTTTAAGCCTAAATCACTGTTTTAATCAAGTTTACTGCAAATTATTTGCAGGGAAAATTCCTTTTTTAGGATCTGGCGTGTGCGTCAGCTGTCATAATTGTACATTTTCCTTGACAACTGAACAGCTGATTTTAGCAACGGGGAGGGCATTGCCATTTTTTTGGTGAAAATATTGTAGAAATGTTTACTTGTTTTTAATTTAATTATTATTATCAATATTTTATGCGAATCAAAATCATGCATGGATTACAGAAAGGTATTTAAGCACAATCGAGATATCAAACAAAAACAATTTTAAAATTAACTTTTTCAATCAAACCCCACAAATGTTTCTCTATTGTAATTGTCATCACCAAATGCCAAATCAATCAAAACTGTGAGGAGGCTCTGACAAGCCCTTTATTTTTAAACGCTAAAGGGACTGTTTTCAGGCATTTGAAATGCGTGTTTAAAAAGTGAAACTACAAGAGAACATCTGTAAGAATGAGTTCCCAAGTTAATATGAGTTATTTTACAACAACCGACGCCTGGAACGAGGAAAATCCAGCGGATCTACCAGCAGACAGTGATAACGTTGGATTCATCTTCGTTCCTCTGGCCGTTTTGATTACTGTGATGTTCTTATCAGCTATGGTAATATTAAAAATTCTCACATTGTTCCAAACTACATTAAAACCTCTTTAGGTTTACCTAATGGCTCGAAATCGCAGAAGGATTAGCAACTTCTACAAGCGAGTTCACGTTCCAGCCTTTTCTTTTGATCCCTCAGACTTAGAAGATAACGAAGACCCTACGGAGTGCTTACTGCGCGGAAAATTACATATAGATAACGTAAGTATAATATCAATCTTCAAATAACATTTTAGAAGATCGACCTCCCACAGAGCTACGACAACCAGTACCAAATATCGGGCTACTCTGACAAGCGGGAGCTCTACACGTAGCTGATGAGCCTCCGCAGCATTTAAATCGAATCTCTTCCGTAGCGAGACACCATACCAAAGACTTTAGAAAAATTAATATTATTTTATTCACGCCTTTATTGAGGAATCCAACAGTCTTGAGGTAAGATCATAAAAGCCAAAAAAGAAGGCCCCACCAAGTGTAATCCACAGCACCCGTGGAGCTACGCCCGCAAACAATCTGGAAAGAGAAGCAACATAATGTGATCAGTTGTATTATTTTTGATTGAATTATTCCCGAGTTATATTAGTTTAAGATTTTGTTCAGTTTAAGAATAAAAGCCTAGATTAATGCGTTCAACTAATAACTTACCCTTTAACGCCTCTTTCCTTGACCACCGTTCGAACGACATGTGTGACTGTAAGTTTGCTCCCTACTGTGCTATCAGCTAGCATAATTCTCGTCTTTATCACATCGAAAGGTGTTGTGAGACCAGCAGATATTCCGCCAGCACAAGCACCGCATATTGCAACACTCAACGGAGTCAATGGTGTTCCAGTTACACTTGTCCAATTGAGCTTAAAATATTCCCATAGAGGGAATTGTATCAAGGAAAATGGTATTTCTCTGAAAATTGTAGAAAAGAATCCCCGATAAACTCCTTTCCGGAGCCCTTCTGTTTTGTACGCTGTCCAAAGAATCCCAATCGCACTGGAGTCGGTTCTTGCTATGAGCGCCTGTCGTCTTTGTTTTGTTATTTCTACAGGCACCCTAATCAGGCAGGCTACCTGAAAAATTTTTATTTGTATTCGATAGATCTTAAATGAATTTTTTTTTAGATATTACCACTTCTCCCACTGAAGCAGAGAACATATGAATGAATGGTGAATTCTGTCTTCCTGTTTGCTCCTCCAGGTAGGACTTACAGCTATCGTAGGCGCAGAAGAAAAGGGCAGCTGTAAGAATATTTCGTAAAAATATGTTTAAAATAAATCATTAAGATAAAAATAGTATCTTATTTCCTGAAAAATCATTCAGTCGACTTTTAATAAAAAATGTTTTAAAGGTTAATCGGATTTCTCGTGTCTACGTTTCGAAGAGAAAAAGAGCCATAAAACAATCGCATCAGTTATATCGTTTTGCCTAAGGCCAAAGCATAAATTAATTTTTTTATAATTGGTCTTTTTAGGAAACAGGTTAACGAGCTTCCCGAATAAGTCTATAAAAATAATAGGGTAACCGAGAATGTTCCATAAATCCGTAATATTTTCGGTTCTTATCGATATTACAACCAAGTTTATTAAATAGATTCTCACCAGTTGGAGCACTTCCTGCTGCTGCTGGGGCCAGCCCTTTGTAGATTCCTCCGAAGCCACCGGAGCGCCAGAATCCTCGCTCGCTTTGCAGTCTCGTCTTGATTGTGTCGATGGGGAACAGGACCACATCAACCACCAGTCCAGCGACTCCGCCCGACTAAAACAAATTGTTCGGAGGAGGCTCTCTTTAATGCTTTCTCTAAAACTAAAATTACGCAACCTACCAGTAGAGATTTTAAAAATTTATACTGCCCCACTTGAAGATTGTCCTGCTCGATTTCCATTTTTCGCGTTTTTATTTATCGCGTTTCCTGTGGCAACGGAAGTGGACACTTTTAGCCCCCCCGAATGCCCGGTGACGAGATATTACTGCAAAATATGAAATATTCCTTGTAGTCTTGCTAATTACACGAAGAGGTTAAGTATAAACAATACGAAACCACATTCTGATAATAATATCTCTTATCACCGCGAGCCGGTTCGTTGCCCAAAACTTTTACAAGAATCAAAACAAAAATCTGTGAGGAGAAAAGTCATTCCTGGAGAATGCAGGGCTGGCAAAACGATTGTACAAAATTAATTATTTTTAATAATTTATAGTGTTAATTTTTGTTTTTATAATTATATCAAAATAATAAAAGTATCGATTAATAGAAATTGAGGTTTTTATTATTTGCATTTTTCTATTTCCTTTTTCATAAATCGGATAAAACGAGTTGTTATCTTGAAATCATAGGAGTCGCTTCTGTCGCTTCAAAGTGTAAGCTGATGTCTGTTGGGATTGAGTAGTCGTGTTTCTTTTCACTTTCGACGTCTGGGGAAGTCGGACGAATCAGATTAATTTGGAAAATGGTGAGTTTAAATCCTTTATATAGAAAAGCGATCTGTGTAATAAGTGAATCAATTTAGTGTTCATCTTTTAAATAGTGCAAATATTTTCGGAATCATCTAATTTTACTGTGAATGTTCACGCTGGTTTTTAACCTAACTTTTTTTTTTTTTTTTTTTATAAAATGGCTGTCCACGTTTTTCACTTCTTTTTTATATGAGACACGAACACGTTTTCTGAATTTTTGTGCATTCCTGCAACCTTTTTCAAATGTAATTCTTTTAAATTGTAGTCCCATCGTAAGTTTTCGGCGCCTCGCCATGGGTCCATGGCATTCTACCCAAAAAAGCGGTCGCAGAGGCACCGTGGTAAGGTTAAGGCCTTCCCGAAGGATGACCCATCAAAGCCAGTCCATCTCACGTGCTTTGTTGGCTATAAGGCGGGTATGACCCACATTGTGAGAGAAGCAGATAGACCTGGATCAAGTAAGTACATTTTATTTCCTAAAAATAAAGCCCGTTTTGCAGAATGTGGATTTAGGTCGATTTTTCACCTCAATCAAATTTTTCTTCTGAACATGCGTTGGAACCACGTGGATTTTAAACACACTACACTAATGCTTAAATGTTGATTAAAGTCGATCTATTGTCCACAATCTTCTATACGGCTCAACGATTTTATACACTCCTTTACATGATGAGAAAAACTAAAAAATTTATGGTTAGAAATCGAATGAAATACGATGATTTTAAACTAGGGCGGACTGATTTAGCAATTAATAAATCCCCTTTCTACAGAATTATATTCGATTTTTGTGCTTAATCGCGTTTATTTCTTTATACAGAGATAAACAAGAAGGAGGTCGTAGAGGCCGTCACCGTGTTGGAAACTCCACCAATGATTATTGTTGGAGCTGTTGGCTACATTGAAACTCCATTCGGTATGCGCGCCCTCGTCAACGTCTGGGCACAGCATTTGTCCGAGGAGTGCCGTCGTCGCTTCTATAAGAACTGGTGAGTGTTTAATTTTATTGTGTCATTTCTGGGAACTTATTATGAGAATCTTGTGAATAATTTTCGCTTAAATCTGTTAAAAATTGCAAATTGGACAAAGTAATTCCTTAGATTTCTCGTAATAAAATCTCTATATCTTCCACGTGGTTAGTGATTCAAAATGATGATATGATGGTACCAGAGGAATAATGATTGAAATCAATGTACCATCACACTGCTGCCTTCCTTCTGATGAATCATTTATCACGCGATATTAAATTATTAACATTATTTATCTCATTAACTAAAAATTATGAAAAGCTCTTGGATCAATTTGAGAGAGCTATTAAAATGGGTTGTGTGAGCCATCTTAAATGCACTGAAATTAAGATCTGGTGAACACGGCATTGAAGTTGTGACCTCCGCTCAATTTTTCACTGTAAAAGTTCGATGAGGTCCTCTTCGGCTTGTTTACAGATGCCTCGTAAGAAAATCATTCGGAGCAGTGTACACTTCACGTTTCGAAATTAGCAAGCATGTGAAAAGAAATTTCGTTTTTACAAATAAATAGGTACAAGAGCAAGAAGAAGGCTTTCACTAAGGCTAACAAGAAGTGGACCGATGATTTCGGCAAGAAGAGCATTGAAAATGACTTCAGGAAAATGCTTCGTTATTGCAAAACTATTCGCGTTATTGCTCACTCCCAGGTAAGAATAATCTTTTGTTTTTAATTTTATAAAACTTCTCAAATCAATGCGGTACCATGTCTAATTTAAATTTAAAAATTGTGTTTATTTGAGAAGCCTATAAAGGCGACGTCCCGGGCTGATTATGTCGCGAGTTCAAATGTTTTCCGACAGTTGAATGAGCCTCGTAATCATGTCCAAAACGCGGGTAAGTCGTAATGTTCAATGTACGATGGGATTCCCGCAATGTCGCAGATAAAGTTGCCCTTCGGGAGGCGATGCTTGATATATTCCACTGACTATGCGGAGTCTTTCTGACGATGACCGCTCAGTAAAACCATGTCAAGCACATTTACTTAACAGTAATAATGTACGTTTAGTTTTCCGAATGATGACTTTAAAGTTGGGCAGAGGGGAAAATCAATGGAAAAGGAAGCTGAGATTTAAATTTAGTCTTGAATTGATTTCCCTCTTCTGTCGAATCTAGAAAAAGTATGCTTCAGAAAATTAATAGTTCCCGAAACATTTAATTATTTTGTTTTATAATATTCAAACAAAATTTGCTAATAGCATTCTCAATTTATAGATCCGTTTGATCAAGCAACGCCAGAAGAAGGCCCATATTATGGAAATTCAATTGAATGGTGGTACCATCGACGATAAAGTCAGGTGGGTGCGTGAGCACCTTGAGAAGCCAATCCCTGTTAGCCAAGTTTTCGGTCAAGATGAGATGGTCGATTGCATTGGTGTTACTAAGGGTAAGGGTTTCAAGGGTGTAACCAGCCGTTGGCACACCAAGAAATTGCCCCGTAAGACACACAAGGGTCTCCGAAAGGTCGCTTGTATTGGAGCTTGGCATCCTAGCCGTGTTTCCTTCACTGTTGCACGTGCCGGTCAGAAGGGTTACCATCACCGTACTGAAATCAACAAGAAGATCTACCGTATTGGAGCTGGTATCCACACTAAGGATGGAAAGGTGAGAATAAAATTCTTATTTATTTTTTTTTTTTTCTAAAAACCTAATAAGGTAGTTTTTGTGATGAGTTATAACCACAGCCGACATCTTATTTAAACTGGGTTATTTGACACATCTGTGATAACTTAATGATAGGACTGAGATTTCTTTCAATGTTCCTTCATTTAAAAAGTGGATTTATTTTAACTAACTCTTCTTAATTTTTCTAGATCATCAAGAACAACGCCTCCACCGAGTATGACCTCACTGACAAATCCATCACACCCATGGGTGGCTACCCTCACTATGGAGAAGTGAACAACGACTTCGTCATGATTAAGGGCTGTTGCATTGGCTCAAAGAAGCGAATCATCACCCTCCGCAAGTCGCTCCTTGTTCACACCAAACGATCAGCTTTGGAACAGATCAACCTCAAATTCATCGATACTTCATCCAAAATGGGTCATGGTCGATTCCAAACTGCTGCCGACAAGCTCGCCTTCATGGGTCCCCTCAAGAAGGATCGTATCAAGGAGGAACAGCCCATCGCATAGATGTTTTGTTTTTGTCCGATTCGTCATTTGTACTACTACTACTAATGTTACTGAAAGAATACAAAAATAAATCATCTTTCATACTCTCAAAAGACAAATGTTCCAATAATTTAGTCAATTGCTCACTTGTAATGGTTTTATTGAAAAATTTGCAAGTACGTTGAATAACAGCTTCTAAATTTTCTTTCATTTCCTCAAATGTTAAGAAAAGAATATTTGATTGATTTCTTAGTTTCCAAAATTCCAAAACATGATCCCGAAAGAGTGATAACACCAATTTGTTATCGATAAAACTGTATGATTTCTTCCATTGTTGCTGGATATCCCAACCATTTGGAGTAGTGGTAATGAATAGATATCAGAACATCTCTAGGATCCCGAGCCACGGAGACAATCTAATGTAATAATTATAAATTATTAATTTAATGCAATGTAGTCACATTAAAAACTACCTTTGGATTTTTTGTCCAAAGTTCTCTTGGAAGAAATGGTAAACGTAAATGTGACTTCAAAACTCGCGGACTTTCCATCTTATGTGCGACTTCTATGTATTGTATCAATACTAGAAATTCCACCTAAAACACTATACCTAAAATTATTAATTTCAATTTGAAACAAAACGAATGTAATCATACTTACTCGAAAAAATGTCCACGTATTCCAATATCAACCTCCTTTTTCCAACACATTTCTTGTGCCCAAGTTGTTCCACACTTGGGGTAAGTAATAACCCAAGTCCCAAACATCGTCATTTCTCACGGGAAAATTTGAAATTTTCTTAAGATTCCACTAAGCCTTTTGTAAGAACAGTGCCAATTTGCTCAAAAGTAAAATCACCAATTTTAACCGGACCCAACGAAGACGCTGTGATCCTTTCGCTGTGATGGTTTCCTTTGTTAGACTTTTCTTCTGCGCGTTGCATTATTATTGCAAGTTTAATACTGACTGCACAATTTTCAAGTAAACAAATTTAAATAAAATAGAATTTATCAAGAAAGAGATAACACCGAGTTATCGAGTATTATAAGTACACTTGTTTTGATATGAAAAGTGGCACATTTTTAATCCAAGTTTATTATTATTATAATTTTTATAACTAATAATTTATATAACTAAATACAATATCAAAAAAGAAAAGAAAAATATAACATATAATATATATAATATATGTAGTTTCATAGAACAATAAAGGAGGGTTTGATGACTCCTTTATTGTTCTATGAAACTATGTACATATATCCACAACATCTTTAAATGGGAATTCAAAACAGAGTTGCAGGATTGACGAGTTTTCTTTATATATGTATATCAGTCTGAAAAGATATAATTACAATAAAATCGATAATAAAAATATGATTAAATAAAATGCTTGTTATCAAATCGTAACAGTTCCCACAAACCCCCAGAATCTAGCAATTCAGATACGCAAAAAATTTTAATTTAAGATTAAATGAAGAAATAAGTGCTATGCATAGGTGGGCATTAACTCGTTAATCCGTTAATCGTTAATTAACGAAGTTAACATTTTGATTAACGGATTAACTTTTAAGTTAACTTCAAAAAGTATTAACGCTCTTGTTAACTTCCGTTAAATTGCACTTCCGTTAATTTAGTCCGTTAAGCCCGTCCTGACTCGAAAAGATTTGTTAAGACTTAATAGCTGCGTTATTTTCACATCGGATCCAGTTCTAGATTTGGCAAGAAATTTTGCATTGAATTGAAATTTTAAAGACTGTCACGTATATAAAGATTTTAAAATTTGCGAAAGCGTATCAAATTGCCAAAATTCAAACCCATACCTAAGCTTAAACAAATAAGTTTTTGGATTAAGTATTTTACGTAAAATGGGTATAAAATCCAGGCAACTTGATTTTATTTTCACTAATGCCATGTTTCCATCACCCGAAAATCTCGATATTTAAAATAAGCGATTGTAAAGTGTTTCCATCTGATAGCGCTATTTCATTTGATATTTCAAGTGTCATATTTTTATTATTTTCAAAAAGCTTTGTGCATAAAAAGTCAGTTTTAAAATGAGTGAATATCAACAAATTCGTATTAGCCAACAGCTGGACATATACATACATATATGTGGTGGTGGTATATATATATGTATTGTTTTACCACTATTTTTTCCATTTTGAATCACTATTTGAAATGACAGTCATAAATTTGTCAATTTTAACGCCTGCTGAATAAACTTTTTGGGGATGTCACAATGAATTTAGTTAATTCTGATTGAAGATTCTCTCGAAATCTCAAGACCTCAAAATCGACTACTTGAATGGGAAATCCAATAGATTGTCATATGGATTTCGCGAAATTTCACAAAATCCCGAGATTTTGGGGATATGAAAACATGGTATAAATAAACATTTTTTGATATGTATAACTTACCTACTCATTAATTTCAATTCAGAGCAAAATTTCCTGCCAAATCTAGAACTGCATTCGATATGAAAAGAACTGCTATCCCGCCTAGTGCTGCAGTAGAACGTCTTTTTTCTACAGGCAAAGGTATTTTAAGGGCTAAACGATCATTGTTGTCGCATGACAATTTTAATATGCTAATTTTTATGAAAGGGAACATGCACCAAATGCGAAATTATGATGAAAAATAAGTAGCCTTTTATTCTACCTACTTATTTTTGTCTTATTTACCTATATATCCCAGCCCAAAAGTTTTGTACGGTTAACTTTAACTTGCGTTAAATTTTAGAAAATTGAACGCTTTAACGATTAACGAAGCTAACTTTTTAATTAACGATTAACGAAGTTAACTTTTTGGTTAACTGTGCCCACCTATGGTGCTATGTAATGTTATGTTATGCAATGCATAAGTTAGTTTTTATCCAGGACCAGCAGCATTTCCTATATGCCAGTTTTATTTATTTTTTCTCACAATCACTATTACGTGCTATTACTGTACGAATTTTATTTTTCAATTTTTTTGTAAAAATAATTGAGCTTATTTTAATTTTTTTATAAAAATAATTGTGCTTATATGTATGTATGTTCCGCATGAATGAATTAATTATGTACAGTAAATATTCTTATTGGAGCAATGAGTTTAAAGTAAAAAGAAAGGTATACAGAGTTAATGATAAATAAAAATGTACATACCTCAGTTATTAACGGCGGAATGCCTGTATTGTAAACATACAAAATACATGCTGTTGTTCTTTTGGCTTCCTTCATTCTTTCAACAATGGGATCTAGCGCACATTCGTTAATATTTAGGCAGCCAGCGATATTGACGTGTTCTAACTTATTGGGTTCCCAAAAGAGATCTATTAGGCCTTCATTGCTAATTGATGAACATTCTCCTATATCAAGATGTGTCAGCTCAGGCATTGCTGATAATTCAAACATGTATCTATCGTCCAATATTTTATCGTACCGAATTGCGAGTTTCTTAATGGATTTTATTTGTACTATATATTGCATGATTTTTAAATGCAATATTTTATAATCCAGTATTAAAGTAACTAAACTTGTGCTTCTCTTTCTGGCTAATTCTTTGAAGAACTCTTCGTGAAGTACACTTACAGTATTAAAAATTTTCAGTTCTTTCAGATTCTTAAGACCAGCTATAGGACTTAAATCAATTGTTGAGTAATGAGTACTTATCACAAGCTTCTCTAACTGTTCTTCACCAGCCAATTCACAGAAATTTTCTCTACTTAAATGTTCGCAATAAGATATATTTAAAGATTTTAAATTACGATTACGTGAACAGAGCTGAAGAAATGGCTTGGATTTAATACTGACACAGCCATTGAGATTTAAAGTAACCAATTTAGGAAAATCAGCCAAATATTTTCCTGTTAATTGATTGTTACCTTTCACATTGAGGAATTCAAGCTCACTCAATTTAGATAATTGGAAACAATCGTTATCAGTTATCCCGCAATTCATTAATTCGACCTTTGTAAGATGTG
The DNA here is from genome assembly GCA_933228815.1 of Machimus atricapillus. Lineage (NCBI taxonomy): Eukaryota > Metazoa > Arthropoda > Insecta > Diptera > Asilidae > Machimus > Machimus atricapillus. Next base: position 16,600,307 of record OW121785.1, read on the forward strand.
GAAAAGTTCTACTTAGTCGTCTATAAAAGGTCTTTTGATTCGTAACAATATAGTGCATTTCAAGCCAACGAAGCTCTCGGCATGAATGTTCAATTAATTTGAAATAGCGGAGGAAGGAGGGAATGCCAGGACAAGAACCCTCAATGTGCACTTCCTGAATGAGATGGCCAACTGAATGGCATATTTGTCTAATTTCCATTAAAGTTACATTTTCGTCAAAATCTACAATCAGTGCCTTTTTCTTTCGAAGTATCATTTTGAGAATATTTTTGAACCGATCACATAAAGTCGATAGCATAACTTGTTCCTTTAATGATAAAAAGGAAAAAATGTGAAATAGGCAATCATCATTCAGCATTAATATTGATTTTGTATCTAATCGTTCTGTTAATGTGTCTGCTATACTTGGCTGTGTCCAGCTGTCCGCTGCCTTAATTTTAATACGAGACATGCTGATCATATGACATGTGCGGCTTAGTGCCCTGAAAAATTAAAATAAGTCGTTAAAAAAATTGCTTATTTGTCTGCCGCGTGAAACTGAACGTAAGCTAAAACTATTTTTTAATTTTCATTCAATTTCAGACACCCTGTATATTTTTCATTGGGAGTGCAGAAGAAAATTGTATAGTTTTACCCACTGCAAAAGGAGAGTTGTGTTTTAACCATCTTTAAAGACAAAGATTTTCTGTTTGGCCTATACACATGAATGCATGTTAATGAAAAACAGTTGTTCTCAAATATATATTGCTATGTTATTTCAATAATAAAGAAAATTGACACATAATCGATAAAAAAATTTACCGCAATCAAGGATAGTTTAAGAGCATCATCGTAAAGAAAATTTAGAGACAATTCACAAAGGTGGTAGGAAAAGAAAATTAACTGAAAACAAGAGAATTTGATGTTGAGGATAATGAAAGAAAATTCCAAAATAACGACATAGTAAAATTTTAAACTATATGGACTTAAATGTAAGTTTAGAAACGATAAAAAGAAGAGCTAGAGAACTTATAAGGTTACAAGCCGACAAAAAAAACCACAGAAATGGTGTTCCAGTTACACTTGTCCAATTGAGCTTAAAATATTCCCATAGAGGGAATTGTATCAAGGAAAATGGTATTTCTCTGAAAATTGTAGAAAAGAATCCCCGATAAACTCCTTTCCGGAGCCCTTCTGTTTTGTACGCTGTCCAAAGAATCCCAATCGCACTGGAGTCGGTTCTTGCTATGAGCGCCTGTCGTCTTTGTTTTGTGATTTCTACAGGCACCCTAATCAGGCAGGCTACCTGAAAAATTTTTATTTGTATTCGATAGATCTTAAATGAAATTTTTTTAAAATATTACCACTTCTCCCACTGAAGCAGAGAACATATGAATGAATGGTGAATTCTGTCTACCTGTTTGCTCCTCCAGGTAGGACTTACAGCTATCGTAGGCGCAGAAGAAAAGGGCAGCTGTAAGAATATTTCGTAAAAATATGTTTAAAATAAATTATTAAGATAAAAATAGTATCTTATTTCCTGAAAAATCATTCAGTCGACTTTTAATAAAAAATGTTTTAAAGGTTAATCGGATTTTTCGTGTCTACGTTTCGAAGAGAAAAAGAGCCATAAAACAATCGCATCAGTTATATTGTTTTGCCTAAGGCCAAAGCATAAATTAATTTTTTTATAATTGGTCTTTTTAGGAAACAGGTTAACGAGCTTCCCGAATAAGTCTATAAAAATAATAGGGTAACCGAGAATGTTCGAAATTTACAAGTTTTATAAAAAATACCCATAAATCCGTAATATTTTCGGTTCTTACCGATATTACAACCAAGTTTATTAAATAGGTTCTCACCAGTTGGAGCACTTCCTGCTGCTGCTGGGGCCAGCCCTTTGTAGATTCCTCCGAAGCCACCGGAGCGCCAGAATCCTCGCTCGCTTTGCAGTCTCGTCTTGATTGTGTCGATGGGGAACAGGACTACATCAACCACCAGTCCAGCGACTCCGCCCGACTAAAACAAATTGTTCGGAGGAGGCTCTCTTTAATGCTTTCTCTAAAACTAAAATTACGCAACATACCAGTAGAGATTTTAAAAATTTATACTTCCCCACTTGAAGATTGTCCTGCTCGATTTCCATTGTTCGTTTTTTTATTTATCGCGTTTCCTGTGGCAACGGAAGTGGACACTTTTAGCGCCCCCCCCCCCCCCCCCCCCCCCCCCCGAATGCCCGGTGACGAGATATTACTGCAAAATATGAAATATTCCTTGTTGTCTTGCTACTTACACGAAGAGGTTAAGTATAAACAATACGAAACCACATTCTGATAATAATATCTCTTATCACCGCGAGCCGGTTCGTTGCCCAAAACTTTTACAAGAATCAAAACAAAAAATCTATGAGGAGAAGTCATTCCTGGAGAATGCAGGGCTGGCAAAACGATGGTACAAAATTAATTATATTATTATTATTTATAGTGTTAATTTTTGTTTTTATAATTATTTCAAAATATTAAAAGTATCGATTAATAGAAATTGAGGTTTTTATTATTTGCATTTCTATTTCCACTTTCATAAATCGGATAAAACGAGTTGTTATCTTGAAATCATAGGAGTCGCTTCTGTCGCTTTAAAACTGTAAGCTGATGTCTGTTGGGATTGACTTTTTTTTTATAAAATGGCTGTCCACGTTTTTCACTTGTTTTTTATATGAGACACGAACACGTTTTCTGAATTTTTGTGCATTCCTGCAAACTTTATCAAATGTAATTCTTTTAAATTGTAGTCGTAAGTTTTCGGCGCCTCGCCATGGGTCCATGGCATTCTACCCAAAAAAGCGGTCGCAGAGGCACCGTGGTAAGGTTAAGGCCTTCCCGAAGGATGACCCATCAAAGCCAGTCCATCTCACGTGCTTTGTTGGCTATAAGGCGGGTATGACCCACATTGTGAGAGAAGCAGATAGACCTGGATCAAGTAAGTACATTTTATTTCCTAAAAATAAAGCCCGTTTTGCAGAATGTGGATTTAGATCGATTTTTCACCTCAATCAAATTTTTCTTCTGAACATGCGTTGGAACCACGTGGATTTTAAACACACTACACTAATGCTTAAATGTTGATTAAAGTCGATCTATTGTCCACAATCTTCTATACGGCTCAACAATTTTATACACTCCTTTACATGATGAGAAGAACTAAAAAATTTATGGTTAGAAATCGAATGAAATACGATGATTTTAAACTAGGGCGGACTGATTTCGCAATTAATAAATCCCCTTTCTACAGAATTATATTCGATTTTTGTGCTTAATCGCGTTTATTTCTTTATACAGAGATAAACAAGAAGGAGGTCGTAGAGGCCGTCACCGTGTTGGAAACTCCACCAATGATTATTGTTGGAGCTGTTGGCTACATTGAAACTCCATTCGGTATGCGCGCCCTCGTCAACGTCTGGGCACAGCATTTGTCCGAGGAGTGCCGTCGTCGCTTCTATAAGAACTGGTGAGTGTTTAATTTTATTGTGTCATTTCTGGGAACTTATTATGAGAATCTTGTGAATAATTTTCGCTTAAATCTGTTAAAAATTGCAAATTGGACAAAGTAATTCCTTAGATTTCTCGTAATAAAATCTCTATACCTTCCACGTGGTTAGTGATTCATAATGATGATATGATGGTACCAGAGGAATAATGATTGAAATCAATGTACCATCACACTGCTGCCTTCCTTCTGATGAATCATTTATCACGCGATATTAAATCATTAATTTATCTCATTAACTAAAAATTATGAAAAGCTCTTGGATCAATTTGAGAGAGCTATTAAAATGGGTTGTGTGAGCCATCTTAAATGCACTGAAATTAAGATCTGGTGAACACGGCATTGAAGTTGTGACCTCCGCTCAATTTTTCACTGTAAAAGTTCGATGAGGTCCTCTTCGGCTTGTTTACAGATGCCTCGTAAGAAAATCATTCGGAGCAGTGTACACTTCACGTTTGGAAATTAGCAAGCATGTGAAAAGAAATTTCGTTTTTACAAATAAATAGGTACAAGAGCAAGAAGAAGGCTTTCACTAAGGCTAACAAGAAGTGGACCGATGATTTCGGCAAGAAGAGCATTGAAAATGACTTCAGGAAAATGCTTCGTTATTGCAAAACTATTCGCGTTATTGCTCACTCCCAGGTAAGAATAATCTTTTGTTTTTAATTTTATAAAACTTCTCAAATCAATGCGGTACCATGTCTAATTTAAATTTAAAAATTGTGTTTATTTGAGAAGCCTATAAAGGCGACGTCCCGGGCTGATTATGTCGCGAGTTCAAATGTTTTCCGACAGTTGAATGAGCCTCGTAATCATGTCCAAAACGCGGGTAAGTCGTAATGTTCAATGTACGATGGGATTCCCGCAATGTCGCAGATAAAGTTGCCCTTCGGGAGGCGATGCTTGATATATTCCACTGACTATGCGGAGTCTTTCTGACGATGACCGCTCAGTAAAACCATGTCAAGCACATTTACTTAACAGTAATAATGTACGTTTAGTTTTCCGAATGATGACTTTAAAGTTGGGCAGAGGGGAAAATCAATGGAAAAGGAAGCTGAGATTTAAATTTAGTCTTGAATTGATTTCCCTCTTCTGTCGAATCTAGAAAAAGTATGCTTCAGAAAATTAATAGTTCCCGAAACATTTAATTATTTTTTTTTAATATTCAAACAAAAGTTGCTAATAGCATTCTCAATTTATAGATCCGTTTGATCAAGCAACGCCAGAAGAAGGCCCATATTATGGAAATTCAATTGAATGGTGGTACCATCGACGATAAAGTCAGGTGGGTGCGTGAGCACCTTGAGAAGCCAATCCCTGTTAGCCAAGTTTTCGGTCAAGATGAGATGGTCGATTGCATTGGTGTTACTAAGGGTAAGGGTTTCAAGGGTGTAACCAGCCGTTGGCACACCAAGAAATTGCCCCGTAAAACACACAAGGGTCTCCGAAAGGTCGCTTGTATTGGAGCTTGGCATCCTAGCCGTGTTTCCTTCACTGTTGCACGTGCCGGTCAGAAGGGTTACCATCACCGTACTGAAATCAACAAGAAGATCTACCGTATTGGAGCTGGTATCCACACTAAGGATGGAAAGGTGAGAATAAAATTCTTATTATTTTTTTTTTCTAAAAACCTAATAAGGTAGTTTTTGTGATGAGTTATAACCACAGCCGACATCTTATTTAAACTGGGTTATTTGACACATCTGTGATAACTTAATGATAGGACTGAGATTTCTTTCAATGTTCCTTCATTTAAAAAGTGGATTTATTTTAGCTAACTGTTCTTAATTTTTCTAGATCATCAAGAACAACGCCTCCACCGAGTATGACCTCACTGACAAATCCATCACCCCCATGGGTGGCTACCCTCACTATGGAGAGGTGAACAATGACTTCGTCATGATTAAGGGCTGTTGCATGGGCTCAAAGAAGCGAATCATCACCCTCCGCAAGTCGCTCCTTGTTCACACCAAACGGTCAGCTTTGGAACAGATCAACCTCAAATTCATCGATACTTCATCCAAAATGGGTCATGGTCGATCCCAAACTGCTGCCAACAAGCTCGCCTTCATGGGTCCCCTCAAGAAGGATCGTATCAAGGAGGAGCAGCCCATCGCATAGGTGTTTATGTTTGTAACAAATATTTTTTGTGTTTGATGAATTAGTTTTTGTTCCCTCCCTTTATTAAGTTAATTTCGATACATGAATAACTCGATGGTGGGGATCATCACTTCTTGTTTTCGCCTTTTTCACTCAGTTAAAAAAAACATTGGTTGTTCCCCACATGAGAAAAAGAACTATTTAAAAAATAAATTACGGGCGTTTTCGCGAATTCATCATTATGTAAACCATTTCAATCACTTGTTATCAGCTTGTTTGTAAATTAATCATTTATTATGTTGGGGAGCATTAGGAGTAAAATTGTGATTGATGGATGCGTTAAACCGATGAATTTTCGAAAACGTCCTATAATTAAAAGGAAAATATGTATCAGAATTCAAAAAAGTTGAAATAGTTTTAAGACAATTTTTTAATCTCGACGCCCTTGGCCACAGCCACGTTTAGTTTTTTCGAAATTAGGATTATTCTAATTGGGAGAAAAAAAATTAAAATCTGCTAAAGAACTACTCAAGAACGTTGAAGTATGGCAGCATAAAATAAACCGATTTCAAAGCTGCCTCGGATTATCGCAAGGTTTATTTTTGTTTATTGCAAAAATATGTCTTTGATAAATAAATTATCCAATGAACGAGTATACAATTTGATCAGTTTTAATGAGTGCTTTGGTTTAAAAACATAATTTATAAAATAGGGATTTTTATTTTTTTATTAATAGCACTTTACTGTAAAGGCCGGTCCAGACGCTATGTTTTGCACAACCTTCTGTCTGCGCAACATGAAACATTGCTGCTGTTTTCAGTTCCGAAAAATGACTGACACTTTCTTTTAAAATTCTATAAACATGAAGCAAAGAAGCCTTATCAGCGTATCTGATTATTTGGGCTGAGCTGACTTGAAAAGATATAATTTAGTGGAACCAATACAATGAACTTGAACCTCTTATATATGTATAAGAAAGCAAGTTTTTATCGCAATAAATCCCAAACAATAAGATAAATAAGAATTGTAACACCTTTCTTTGTTTTTTATTTTGTTCGAGCAGTGGAAATTAAAATCTACTTTTGAATTTAATTAATTGCATATATTTCGTTGGATTCATATACAAATATTTACGGAGCTGTTATAAATTATATGTATGTATATTATATCAAATTTTACTAATGTAAAACTTAAAGTCAGTTTTCTCTAAATTTTTTCTCATCCATTCATTGAAACACTCAATTAAATGAGGAGGAAATTCATCCTTATGAGAGCCTACAATTCCTCGGCGTATAAATCTAGAATAAAAAATTCATATATTTAAGAGGGCCTATTCCAGAACTCGACTCGATCGAATTGTCCATCGAGAAGCGCAAATCGGTATTCCGTAACTCGATATCGAGCTTATTTCAGTGACACTCGATCGACGATTTCGTCGACAACTAAATGGCAGTCGAGTGTGCTTTGTGCGGTGGTGCTGTGAGTGTTTTTCGAATAAGATTTAAGTATTTAATCCTTAAAAGTGTAGCGTTTGTATTGTGGAACTATTTAATTACACTAGTTTACAATAATTTTGCCCCTAAACAAGTGATATATGGTTTCTATAGGTTTTTTTCTATAGATTAAAAATTCATAAACGAAAATATCTTATGATATCTTGCTTCTTACAGTTGGTAGTGAATGAAAATCACAATTAGCGGACGTTCATGAAAAACTACTTCCCCGTTTAGTAAGAGATGAAATTTTTTTTATTTCATACCATAAATCTAGCAAAGGATTTAGAATTTCATTTGAGCCATATTATGAGCACTTTTCACGTTGCATTATTTTTACTTCAATTCAATTCAACTATTATCAATTCAATATACTGAAAAAACGATTTGTTTTAGTTTTCATCCTATTTTTATCAAAAAAATGTCAATTTGGTCAGTGAAGTTTGCTGCACTTCATCTTTGAAGCAAATTTTCAATGTTTCATAGGGCCACACTTTTGGTTGCTCTCGATCGAGCTACATAATACGAAAATGAAATCGAGTCGACAAACCAACTCGACTCGAGTTCGCAATCGAGTCGAGTTCTGGAATAGGCCCCCAGGCATTGCTGATAATTCAAACAGGTATCTATCGTCCAATATTTTATCGTACCAAATTGCGAGTTTCTTTATGGATTTCATTTTTACTATATATTGCATGATTGCTGAATCCAATATTTTAGCATCAATTATTAATGTAATTAAACTTGTGCTTCTCTTTCTGGCTAATTCTTTGAAGAACACGTCGTGAAGTACACCTCTAGTATTACAAATTTTCAGTTCTTTCAGATTCTTAAGATTAGCTATAGGACTTAAATCAATTGTTGAGTAATCAGTACTTATCACAAGCTTCTCTAACTGTTCTTCACCAGCCAATTCACAGAAATTTTCTCTATTTAAATGTTCGCAATAAGATATATTTAAAGATTTTAAATTACGATTACGTGAACAGAGCTGAAGAAATGGCTTGGATTTAATACTGACAATTGATTGTTATCTTTCAGGAACTCAATTTAGATAATTGGAGACAATCGTTATCAGTTATCCCGCAATTCATTAATTCGACCTTTGTAAGATGTGGAAAAGTTCTACTTAGTCTATAAAAGGTCTTTTGATTCGTAAAAATATAGTACATTTCAAGCCAACGAAGCTCTCGGCATGAATGTTCAATTAAATTAAAATAGCGGAGGAAGGAGGGAATGCCAGGACAAGAACCCTCAATGTGCACTTCCTGAATGAGATGGCCAACTGAATGGCATATTTGTCTAATTTCCATTAAAGTTACATTTTCATGAAAATCTACAAACAGTCCCTTTTCCTTTCGAAGTATCATTTTGAGAATATTTTTGAACCGATCACATAAAGTCGATAGCATAACTTGTTCCTTTAATGATAAATAGGAAAAAATGTGAAATAGGCAGTCATCATTCAGCATTAATATTGATTTTGTATCTAATCGTTCTGTTAATTTGATATTTGGCTGTGTCCAGCTGTCCGCTGCCTTAATTTTAATACGGGACATGCTGATCATATGACATGTGCGGCTTAGTGCCCTGAAAAACTAAAATAAGTCGTTAAAAAAATTGCTTATTTGTCTGCAGCGTGAAACTGAACGTTAGCTAAAACTATTTTTTAATTTTCATTCAATTTCAGACCCTGTATATTTTTCATTGGGAGTGCAGAAGAAAATTGTATAGTTTTACCCACTGCAAAAGGAGAGTTGTGTTTTAACCATCTTTAAAGACAAAGATTTTCTGTTTGGCCTATATACATGAATGCATGTTAAAAAAAACAGTTGCTCTCAAATATATATTGCTATGTTATTTCAATAATAAAAAAAAATTGACACATAAGTAATCGATACAAAAATTTACCACAATCAAGGATAGTTTAAGAGCATCATCGTAAAGAAAATTTAGAGACAATTCACAGAGGTAGGAAAAGATAATTAACCGAAAACAAGAGTTTGATGTTGAGGATAATGAAAGAAAATTCCAAAATAACGACATAGTCTCGAACTTTACAAATCCATATCTATTGTTGGCATAATAATTTCGTTTCCTCTGGCCGCAGCTGTGAAATCGCTTTTCCTTAATCGTTACAGACAAAACTGCCAAATTTTCTAAAATATTCTCTGATCTGGGATTTTGACATCTACAAGAAATTCATGTCAGTTTGCTAAATTTGAAATTACTTTTAAAAAAAACTTGCCGCCCTGGGAATCTTACTGAGGTAGAGATTGAAGACAAGGATTTTGTCTTCAGTATAGATCGCTTTTTTTTTGTTATTTACTCTCTCCATTGCCAACAAATATATAATAATTGAAAATTGCTGTGGGTTTAGAACGCCTACTGCGGTTTATTTTTTATTTGTCTACTTTCTTATTTAGGACGTGTGCCTACTCAGCTATTCAAAAGTAAATTTGTATGGGAGATTGTAGACCAAGAGCTAGTGAAAATTTAGTGTGTTAATTTCAATAGTCATGAAAATTTACATACTGAATTTTTAATGCCTGTTGAACTACATAAGTAGATTCTGGCACCCCAATGCGCCCGGGTTATACTACCCTAGAATTACAACGAGGATGCTCCCTTGATGAGCTGCGATAATTCACCTAGTCCGGTGATCCATCCGGGGGGCTTCCGAGCGCCCCAAAAAGTAACCGTTGGGGCGTGAAACTTTGAATAAATCTTTTTCGCCTCGGAACGAAATTGAACCGATGTTTCCGTGTTTCTAAAGGGCCCCCAATTTTGGGGAACTCGTAAGTGGTGCTCCACTTTAGTGTCGTTCTCCACCTCTTGAAATTTTTTAACAAAAACACTTTTATATGCATTCTTCTATTCTATATGTTAAATTTATTTAAAAATGCATTCCACTATTACTAAAATAGTTACTTAAGAAAAAAATAATAATTCACCCTAACTAGAAGAGTCCGTCTCAAAACTAATGAATAACTATAGGAATTAAATTTTGTCGTCAACAATTAATATTTCAATCAATCAATTATAGAGTGTAACGAAGATTAAAAAATGATTTTCTTTAATACCATTACTCCGCAAAACTTTTGCAATACTCCAGGGTTTTAGGGATTAATTAATCATAAGGGCTAAAATTTTATTTCACATTTTTTTAATTTATAAATTCACAATTTTTAAAATAAGAAACGAAATGTAAAATTTCTTTATACCTAAACTATTCTTTGAATTATTTAGGAGACGTATATATTTTATTAAGTAATAATAATAAGTAGTTGGAGTAGTAAAATTAATTTAAAAAATATACAAATTTATCGTACCTACATAATATTAAAATAAAATTGTAAAACTGTACCTTTGCTAGACTACTAATAAATATCATAGATGATGAAGAATGTACTTCCAGCACTAAATTTAGTTAATGCTATTACACTGGTACACAAAATTCAATTTTTTTTGTCCTTTGTATAATATGTGTTTTTTTTATTTGTTTAATGATAGCTAATCATTAACATGAAATTTTTTTTTCCGTCAAATCACATTTGTCAGAAAAATGGGATGAAAACTAAAACAAATCATATTTTGAGCGTATTTGAAAATTGAATTAAAAAATAACGCAACGTGAAGTACTCATAATATGGGTCAAATGAAAGCCTAAATCCTTATCCAGATTTATGGTATGAAATAGAAAAATTCCATAACTCTTATAGTCCGGGAGGCAGCGACACAATTTTGGCACTCTTAGTATAAAAGGAAAAGCTAGTTTTTTCTGATCTGATAGTTTTATATGTACACATTCACAAAGCGAGGGTCCGCTGGCGCACCCAAGGTGGGGAGAGGAGAGTAGCATCAATTCCGCCCACGCGTAAAAAATCCGCCGATATAAAGTTATAGTATCACGGTTCAAACTTTTTTGGTTATTTAATTATATTTTAAAGTGATAAAAAATCGTAGCCAGCTGTTGAAATGTTGGTGGATAATACGTCCGCTGCCTTAATAAACATTAACGTTTATCATAAAAGCAGTGTATTCCTATGTTTATATATATATCTACGTTCCTATTATATACGATTACTTGAGTTCACACCTGCCGGTAGCTATTATGTGTGTTTATGTTATATTTCGTAAATAATATTTGTTTTGATTGAATCGTTCCTTTTTCATTAATTTTATGAATTGCTCAGTAAATAAATTAATTACTTTCTGAAAATGATATTATAATATTGTACTTGAAATGTTTTTAATAAAAAATTGAAAAAGTGATTTTTTAAAAATAATACTACATACTACAAAATATTAGTAAAATAAAAAATGAAATATAATTTATCTTAGCAAAATTTTATTCTTTATAAAAAAAATTGTATCGAATGATTACTAAATTATACTTACTTGAACTTTCTATTTTTTAGTGAAGAAAGAACCACACATGAAGATGATAGTGCAGAGACAGATAATGCAAAGAATATCTCTTGTATCTTTTGTAATAAAAAAAGAAAAAAATTCAAAGGTCGATAGCAACAATTGCATGTGTGCTCAAGTACTGAAGCAATAGATGATATTGAATGTCTGGCATTAAATCTATATAATGGAGATCTTTATAATAAAGTGCATGATTTGCGTCAAAATAATTTTATTTATTATCATAATGTGTGCAAGATGAATTTTCTCAATTTAAAGAAATCTGAAGAGACTGCAGAAAGAGATGAGACTGATTGGCACAGGTCACGGAAAAATCACAAAAGAATTATGCAAATTTGTTTCAGAAAATATCATCAAGCTTCATAGGTCATATTTTATTACTTATTTGTATTCTTTATACATCAAAAATTTACCCGAGCAAGATCAAGATGATACCTACATAAAATTTTAACACTTAGAAAATAGATTATTGGAGACATTCAAAAAAAGAATTGCTGGTGTGACTATGACTATTTCTAAAAAAAAGTTAAACCTTATGAAGGTGTATTGCTTCACACTGATTTAGAACAAATAGAAGAAACAGATATATTAGATAGAGCTGCTGATTAGCTGCGTTTTTTTCACCGGGGTTTGTGACCAGATTTAACAGGAAATTTTGCATTGAATTGAAATTTTAAAGACTGTCACGTATATAAAGATTTTGAAATTTGCGAAAGCGCATCAAATTAGCAATGATATTTACGCATACAACCTTCAAACCCTAAAAATATGTGAGCTCAGTTTAATTTTTTTTTACTGAGTAGCTGTCGGTAAAAAATAAGAAAACATGTAATTAAAGCATTTAACCACTTTGTCCACCTTTAAAGAATTCGTCCCTGAAAAGGGTAAACACATCCAAGGTATTAAACAAAACCAATTCGTTCCGAAACAATGAATTCAGTAATACCATATTCAGGGGGGTTAACCTGCAAACAAACAAAAAAGGCGTGTAGCTTTCGAAAATTCTGCCAATTTATTTCTCACTTGGTTTCGATATAATAAATAACATTTATATTACACTGGCGAAATATAACAAAAAAATTATAATATAAACGGCTTCTCTTAATTACAAAATAAACGAGAATTTCTCTATATAATACGCATGCGTAAAGTATAAATGCGTGTAGTTTTACTTAAAATACGTTTGTGTGGGAAGAGCTTAAATTGGGTTTTCCGACTTAAGCTTTTCTCGCAGCACGCACATTTACTCCCACATATAAAAAAGTCTAAAAATTAAAAATAAAAAAAAAAAAAAGATAATCGAAAAATCCTTCACAATAAATTTTTCTGATTTTATTCATAGATTATGTACTGGGTTTCGAACATTTACATAAGTCAAATAGAAAAAATTGATAGCTTCATCTGTCTCAAATACTTCTACCTAGTGGAATACATACAAATACAGTAGCATAGTTAGAGTAATTATTTTTTCTTTCTCTTTAATTACTGAAGACATGCTTGGATTTTCTCAATCCATTCCTGAGCCGCATTTGCGCTGAGCGCGTAGAAATTATATGTTCGCCTACTCGTTTTGAGCTACAATAAAAAGAAGGTTCAAATTAGCTTTATTATTTTTATTTTCTATTTATGTAGTACTGGGAAAATATTTAGGACCATTTCAATGTTTCGGTACCTTTTAATTTTGTGAAGCATACTTTCCCAAGGTTCAAAAGAGGAGGAAAATCAATTCAGGGCTAAATTTAAATTTCAAAGTATCCTGTTCCATTGATTTCCCCCCCTCTGTCTAACTTAAAAACGGCATGATTCAGAAAACTAAAGATTCCCGAAGAATTTGAGTGATACTAAAAATATTCACAGTACTGTACAATTGTTTTAAATCAGGGTTTTTCAGCTAGGACTACCGGCAAAGTTTTGAAACAGGATAATAAAACAAAAAAAATTTTGTTGATTTTTCTCTGCCGTTAATTTTTACAATTTTGCTTATTAATAAAAAAAATAAAATACTTACATCGAAGAAAGCCTTTTCATCGATCTTTTTTGTACCAACTGGTGCCGGCGGGGCCGGAGCAACTGATTGCACTTCAGCAAGGTCTAGAATTAGAAAAGATAGTTACTGTGTTGATGTTTGATTCAAATTAACATAATATTGTCTCGTTCAGTTTTATTATCTTACCTATAAAACCTTTACAATTTGAATCTTCCATGGCATCGTAGTACCGCAACTGGTGTTTAATCGAGTCCAAAACAAACCATCGCTGTTTCCATCCCTTCAGCAAGGCACCACGCTTATAGAGATGACTGCTCAAAAGAAAAGAAAATTCCGAGATTATCCATCAAAAATGGATTGCTGCTCACCCTCAGAAAAACAAGCTTACCCTTCATGCGTCCTATTCTCAGCCACATTACTGCTGAATTGTTCATAATAATGCTGACTGTTTTGTCCAGTTGTAGCGCTCGACGCAATGCTTCCGTTGTCACCCTGTGACCTTGTAAGAGCCGGTGGTACTCCCTCGACAGCTTTGTACTTTGTACAATTTTTAGGAACAAAATCAGCACACTTTTCGTGGTAAGAATTGCCACAATCCATGCAACGAATCCCAATTGGACCCCAAAGGAGTTTCTCGCAATGGTTGCAATTAGCTGGAGTCGCATGAGGATGCTTTTCAAAACGATGTGGGTGGGAGAAACTCTCCTGGGGGTACCCGGACAATCTGCCGCGCATCAAAATTTCAAGGGTCGATCTCTTATGGAGTAGTCGACCGTGAGATCTTACTAAAGCACTGCTAAATGAAGAGTGCCGAGCAAGAGAATCCGAATGAGGAAGCTCTAATTTATCCCAAACCTGACGCCACTTTTGTGGTAGAAGACCTCTTTCCGCTTCGGCCTGTTTCAGCTCTTCTAGAAGTCGAGTAAAAGCGTTTGGATCTGATTTTTCTATGCTATCGTAGCCAGCGGTTATCACCTTTCGTTTCGACTGTTTTCCAGTATATTCTGTCTCATCCTCGAGACTATCACTGCCCACAAGTTCTGGGTCATAAGGTGGCCCCTGTGCCAATTCCTCATCGGTGTAATACTTCCATAATTCTAATACTGCCACAGAGCTCTGTGGACGAAGCACCGTCCTATCTGGATCCGGTGTGAACATAAAATTAAAAAATATCGGCGATTTTGCGTTTTGTCTTTCAATATAATCGAATACTGAGTGCCCGATTTTATGGAAATTTGAGTTAGAGCTCCTAATACCGCCGGGATAGATATTGTCATCGTCCGATCCGGTCCCTGTTTCAACGACATGCCTTGAGTTCAGAGATCCCCGCTTATCCTCAATTGTTGCAATGCCCAAATCAAATCTCTCTAATTCACAATCAAATAAAAATGTTCTAAAACGGCAGGACACGCTATGATATGCAAGAAAACGTAGATAAAATTCGTTGAACTCGAATGCTAAAGGGAATTGAGTTTGAATTTGATAGACCGCATCTAAAAACTGAAGAAACGTTGGAGCAAACGGTGATGTTGAGCTGCTGCTTGGTTTCAAATTACTTCTATGAGCAAAACGATGTCCGAATGCTAACCATTCTTTTTCAATTAATACTCGAAAGCCTTCAATTGTTCGATAGTAGGGATCTAAGCACAGTTGAGCCAAAGCAGAAACTTGAGTTGTAACATCCCAACCATCTTCTAGGGCTAGAGTAACACTTGAGCCTTGCAAATCTATTAAATCAACTACAGCTCCAGATAATTGGAGAAGTCCTCGAATTTGTTGCAACCAATCAGATTGTTCAACCAATTTGGCAAAACTTTGATCGGGCTCTGTAATCGGTGAAGAAGGGAGAGAGGCTCGCATTAATTTTTTGAAAGCCATTCGTGAATGACGAATGTCGGTGTAGTCAACCGGAATGAATTCAGCGTACATTTCAGATAAACGAGCTGATTTCGATTGTGATTTTTCGCCCAACATGTATAAAGGAACCCTATGGAAGATGTACTGATGAGCATCGCGATCCTCGCGAGCTGTTTGATTGGTCGGCTTTAAGGAGCCCCATTTACTGTTTTTCGTTGTAGCAGGCCTTCCACCTAAATTCGTAAACGATTTAACAGTATGGAATCCAGTCGTTGTTTTTCTACTAACATCAGGAGTTAGTGTACTCAAGTCTGACCTTGTAGTCAACTGATGATCATCGGCAGCGAGTAGCAACGAATTAATAGACAAGTTTGAGTCGGATAATCCAAACGGGTGACGCAGGGTCATGGTATTTGGCATGGTTTCTATCACAGTCACAAAGTATCTATCTTGTTCTTGGAACCCTGCCGAATCGGCTGAAGTGTTAGCAGACCCCGGATGACCCTTGAGCATACCTATGACACCCTTCGCATGTGGCACTGCACCACGAAATAGAATAGCCCCATTTCGATGACGCCACGTTGCTACTGGGATTCGTTGATTTTTATAACAGCGACTCAAATTTTTTAGCGATTCATCAGATATTGCATTCGGTGAGATTATAATTGCAGGATATGTGCGGCAGAGGCTATAATTACAATTTACTGTAGATATCCTATAGCCAGATTGAGCGTCTCCAAATCCAAGGCGTTGCCAATCTTTAACGTAGCTTCTTTCTTTCAGTCTTTCTACGTCCTTCACTGTTACTCTGGGCATAGATTCAGTATTATCATCAGACCCTTCATCATCCTCGTGTACCTCGTTCGAAATAGCATCATCAAAATCAATTCCCGATAGAACATACTTTCGTTTTGTGGTGCTCTTTTGTTTGAACCCTGCTTTTTTCGCAGTTCTGAGAAGAGTTTTCTTAGCAAATCCCTTTAAGGTTGCATTTTTTTCTTTGACCTTGTGCTGCGGTGTATGCGCCACAATTCCATGCGATGAAAAAGCAAAGTGTCCAAACTCATCCGCGGGATGTCGAGCCTTATTTAATAACTTCCTAAATGCTTCGATAGTTTCAGGAGTTACCTCAGTATCAAAAGCGATTTTCAAAAGCTGAAACGTGCAGGACCTAAGCTGTAATCCTTCTGGAAGAGCCTGATCGAGCTGAGAAAGATACAATGCAGAAATCCTTTTCTCTTTAGTCAGCGATGAAACTGGGAAAGCACGTACAATACTCTGTTCGCAAGAAAGGGGATCGCAGGGTGATCCTCGAAATACTAAGCGGTAATTGGTTAAGAAAAGTGCTCCTTCAGCGGGTATTAGGGTCGAGAGATCATCGTCGCGGCCATCCGGCATTAAATATGCCCTCAGAGGCTCTGTTAAAATATCCTCTCCCGTCAGCAAAGAAGGAGATTGGATTTTCGGTTTTTGTACAGGAAGATGTCTCTTAGACTCCCGGTATACCGCTTCCAGCGTTTCTATATGCATGTGAACTACACCAGGTACCATCGCATGCAAATTCCTAACATGCTCTTGGGTCACTCCTCCTTCAGTGCATACACGATCGATGAAACGTGACACCATTTTTGCCACTGAGCCACCGATTTCACATGGATCGCTTTCTTCAAAACCTTCATCGGAATGCTCACTACGACTACGAGATTCAACAACACTGTAAGCAAATAAAACCTTGGTAAGAAATTAACTCTGCAAGAAAATAATTCAATAATGCACTCGCTTGCCCAATTCAGCTTCACAAAAGCAATTGCTGAATTGCACAATCGTCTGCAAAAAAATCTTGAATGATGGAAAACGAAAGGAAAATTAAAAACAAACCTATTAGAAACACTGGTATCGTCCTCCAAATGTGAGTCGATTTTTTGCATCTTTCCTCCAACATTCACTTCAGGCGGAATGAGTAGAGCTACCATTCTGTTAGCGTAGTGTATAGCTTGGCTATAGAGAGTTGATTCTTCTGATACCACATACTCCTAGAAAGATAGGATAAGAAATATTTAGCAAAATTAAATGCTCATGGATTTCAGGCCCCTAAATCCAAGGAGAGAAGTGGAACAAGGAGACTTGTAAAATTTCAAAGTGGGGACCCAAAAAAAGCCAAAAAAATCTTTGAAAAGATAAACTTATAGTCGTTTTTCGACATTATTCTTTTGAGAGTATCAAAGTTAAATTAGGGACAATTTTATAGTCTTACATGATTAAATTTATAGTTATTACACAGTGAGTGTTGTTTTTTTAGGATAATTCTTTAGAATGTCTAAGCCTTTTAAACTTTCAGTTTTGAGCACGAGGAAAATAAAATGTAATTTAATATCCAAACACTTTGGTCAGTGATCACATAAATTCATTATCATAGCACATATCTTTAAAAAAAATTATGGCCATTAGTGTTTGCATGCGTCCAAGGACATCCACCTTGTGACATTTAATGAAATACTTTGTCATCGCATGTTTATTTTATGCACTAAAGTGAGGTGCCTATTATTAGACTAATGAGATGTGTCACCTACCTTTCGTGCTGCTCATTTTATTATTTTAATATACCCCAGAGACTTTCTTTTTCATTAATTTTTTGCTCCACCTACTGACAGCGGTCATAAGATTGATGAATCCGGCAATTAAGCCAAGGTGAGCATCACGTTAATAAAAATATCAAGCACAGTCACAATCAGCTGTTTATAATAGATTTGAATTATTGCATTTTTTTTTAAATACAGTGAAAATTTTTAGGACCATCTCAATGTTTCGGGAACTTTTAATTTTCTGAAGCATACTTTCTGTGGGTTCCACAGAGGACGGAAATCAATTCAGGGCTAAATTTAAATTTCAAAGTATCCTTTTCCATTGATTTTTCTTCCTCTGTTCAACTTCAAAAGATCTGATTTGAAAAACTAAAGGTTCCCGAAGAATTTGAGTGATCCTAAAAATATTCACAATACTGTAGATTCATGAGCTTTTTTTATTTTGACAATTTTGCGACTATTATTAAGCTTACAAAAAACAAAACTTCTTGATTAAGATTTAACTAGGCATAGTAGACGTAGTGATATTAAAACAATTTTGGATTTCATAAATGTTGACAACACCACATAAAATCAGCGACTCCGAAAATCATAATTACAGTCAATCCAATTGAAAGAATTTATAAAAGTACTTTGTTAATTTAATACTACTTAATGAATGGCATAGTAAATATATCATTTACCTGTTGCTTTTCACCTTCCATATTTGGCCATATTCTCATTTGTTCAGCAGCTATTTCGAGAGCAGACGGTTCCTGAACCCGTGAAATGATAGAATTTCGAAAATCATTAAGATCCCTATTATGGGTTGGGCTGAGTTTTGTATCACTATACCAAGATGAATAATTATTTTCGATGGGAGTTCGCGGTAGGTATAGAGCTTTAATTTGCGTTTGTACATCTTGATAGAAGGCGGCTTCCCAAAATTGTTGGTTCTTCCATACTGAATGATCCTGAATGCACGTGTAGGCGAATTGCATAACTCCCGTACAAAGTTTTCGGCAAAATACTGTCGATAGTGGCAGTAGTTGAGCAGCCACACCATGTTCATCCATTGACGAATCATCTTGCAGAGCACGATTCATAAGCTTTACAATTAAGTCGAACGGTTGGTGATCAAGCACAGCCTTATTTCCATGAACACTTCGAGCTAGCTCACGACAGAGCGTTAGACGGGCATCGCGATTTTTTAGAGTTCGCATAACAGCTGGGAAAATTTTGCGAGCATCAGCGATCTTATTTTCAAAAATACAATTTACACAAGTCCTGAGAACCTGTTGAATTACAAATAGCAGATATAAAGGAAATTAAGGATTAAATTTCAGTTTTTGGTACCTCTAATCTTCTGGCGGTGTTTAAAACAATTGGCCTACCATCCGAGATGCTCTGAAGATGTGGTCCCATTGGAACAATTCGCGGTGGATTCCGTATGGTTTGAAAGCGTGATTGTAAATCGTTTTTAGCCATTCCTTCCCTAATAATCGATTCAACCTGAAGAGAGTCAATGTGTGGCATGGGCGGTTGATGGATTCTAGCAAAAGCACCTTCAGGAGGTCGAAGTACTTTTTGCGCATAAGTTTGCGGATTCGGATTTTCATTTGTGTACAAGATTTGTGCAAGCTCCTGTATGTGCTGCAGTACCTTTAATGAGGAGGAGCCATCGTTAACACAAATAAGAAAATTATTTAGCTTTATTTACCAGATTAGTGTCTTGATTCTCAGACTTAATTAAGTCACTAATGGAGCTGTAGAGCTCATCCCATGCATCACAGGGTCTCCAGGGCGGACCCCTCTCAGTAACAAACCCTGTAAAAAACATACTGTCGAGAACACGTGATAAAAAATCGCATTCTATTAAATCTCTGGCACCCAAAAAGCCAGCTTTATGGAATGTTATAACAGGTTTTGGGTGAATACGTATTAATGTGAGGCAAGAACGATATCTGTAAAAAAAAATCAAAAAAAATCGCTCATTCAAAGATGTGCTCCTATTTGCGGAAAAATAAACATCCTTACCCCTGTAAAAGTTGTGCTAATAAACGCATAAAAACTGCCCTAATCTCCTTATCCACCATAGCCGGAGGCTTATTCTCTTTACAGCTGAATCCGTTCGATGGAGCAAACGCTAAATCCGCTTGTGCTAGTTCTGGTTGTAAAACTAAAGTGAGAGCGAGTTGAGTTGTTTCCCAAAGAGGAGATGGAAATGTTGCTACAGGAGGAGCCAGCGATTCTGGTATCGTTATTGAACCACCATCGATATCAGCGACAATAACATCGAGAAGATCTGTAATTTCACCCTGTAGCGAGCTGTGAACTCCCATTATGAACGGTGTTGGAGTGCACAACACCTCGGTTAGAGGGGCAGGAAGAATTGGAATGTAGACATGACTATAACTTCAGCGAATATTAGTAAACTAAAATATTATGATGAATTTAATTAATCAACTTACCGAAAAGGATACATTAAAGCAGCAAGAGCCCTACAGCTTTCAGTCAGACGGTAGTAACTTTTTGAGTGAAATAGAATCTTATGTTCAGTCATAACAGCACAAAAGAGCATTAAAACGTTTTTTATCCCTGGAAAATGTATAGGTCGATTGTTGAAAATTTGTTTAAAGATTTCATAGATAAAGGAATATCTACCTAATTGTTTAAATAAAAAATTAATACAAGTCCCAGTCACAGGTAGAGAAGGTGAAAGTGGTGGTTGCAATGCTTGTTTGTCTCCAGCTCCAATTGAAAACCGAACCTGAGGTCCTCCAGGAGGTGGCACCTATTAAGATCATCATTTCATTTTTATTACTATATAGATACGAATCCAAATTTTTAATTCATCGCGATTTCCAGATTTTACAAGTTCAAAAAAGTTTTATATAAGATCAGAATGATTTAAGTAGTAAATCTGTTTAAACTCCAAGCACTAAGAAAAAGGTTTCAAACAGAACGCACTCAATTCATCAATTAACGAGTTTTGAAGAATCCTTTTGTTTTAATTAACTCACCTGTATACATCCTAGAATATTCCCAATCAAAGTTTCTAGCGGATATGGCAAGCTTTCAATGTAAACAGTGTAGATAGTCCCAAGGCAGTTCTGAAAGTAGAATCATATCACAGGCACAGAGTAAATAGATTATTAGCTAGAATTAAAATCAACAAATAAAATGAAATAAAACAAATTCATACCCTAAAAGTTTCGGTGTAATCCAGTCTGGAAACGAGGACTAAACATTTTGGAGCGTACATTACACTATGATGGGTAATAGTCGCAGTCGCACCCAACGAAGGTAACCGCCCCGGTGTGATGTTTTCCTCCTCCTCATCGACAGGCTTGTTCGGCGTGATTGCTACAGTCTCATTGAAACATAAACAGGCGCAGTAATGCCGATTTGCGTCGATATCGGTCAGAACTGATACAAAAAATCTGGGCTCCTGTCTTTCCGTTGATAGAGACCATCCTAGCGGCTGGCAAAACTAGGGAATTTTACAAAATTATTTTAAATTTTGGTAGCAGTTCTGATAATTGACAGACTTCATTTATTTATTTTTAACTACGTGAAAATAAGTACTGAAAAATTACTCAATATAAACATACAAAGGAATATTTAATGCTATAATAGTTAAGTTTTTTTTTGGTAGCGCGTTTTTAGTTGTTTGCGGTGTTCAACATGTACTAGTTTTCAGAAAAAATATATAAAATTAATGTACTGATAACCAAAACAATAAAATTTTTTTGGTCATTTGGTTTTCTTTTGATGTTCTTAATTACATTATTTTCAAAATTCTAGAGCACTATTCTTAATTAATCAATTATATAAAGAAACTGTTTACAGAAAAAGGTAAAGTTATGTACATATATAAAATTAATAATTCTTTAATTTGGTTTAGTTTTAATACTAACCTGCCTACATACATATTTCCCATTTTATTATTTTATATTTTAAAGCAAAAAATTTGGAATCTAGTTTTTTGAAGCATAAAGGTTTAAAACCTTAAAACTACAGTAACTGTGAAAATGTTTAAGACCACTTCAATATTTCGGGAACTTTAAATTTTCTGAAACATAATTTCTCAACGTTCTATAGAGGGAAATCAAATCAGGGCTAAATTAAAATATCAAAGTTTCCTTTTCCATTAATTTTCCTCCCTCTGTCCAACTTAAAAGAGACAGGATTCGGGAAACTAAAGGTTCCCAAAAAAATTAGAGTGGTCCTCAAAATATTCACAGTATTGTAGAATAGTTTTTCGCAAAATCAGAATATTTTACTGTCAATAAACTTAATATTACTAGAATATGCAGTTGATAGTCTGCTCTATAAATAAATGACCACTGTTTAAAAATTGAAGATTTCGAAGGATATTTTGTTTGATAATTTAAATGGTGATTTCAAGTCAACAAGTATACATTCATCTTGTGGCCCCAGAGTGTGTCAGTAAAATTTTGATAAGACCTTGTGGCCAGACGAAGATAGGTCAAATGCGACAGGTTGTCCTAATGAACCTACCCATTCGATCCCTTCGATAAAAGGTGTGTCGGACCAATCCTTCTCCGGAAATCTCTGGAGGATTTTTCCACTGCGCGTTCCACTTCCTTAAAATAAAGAATCGTCGTTTAGATTGAGGAGCAGACCGAGCCGGAGCCCTAGGTTACTCACTCTCCTTGTCGTGGTCGTATCCTACGATGACAAAATAATCTGCTAGGCGTGACATTGTTTCGATTAGTTTCTGTTATTATCTTGAGGAGCACAGGTCCCTTGTGCCACGGACATAATCACAAACATTTTCGGAGGGCAACAAACAAACAAACAAACAAGCAAGCTACGGGGTCGCGGCGCACTCAACGACGGGTTTCAGAAGAATAACAGTGGCCAGCAAAAAAGTCCACACCATCCTCCACGCGAAAAAGTTAAAAGAAAACTGCTCACGGCAAACAAAAAAAAAAAAAATTAAAGAAAGAAAAAAAACTTATATAGCCCCAAAAAATTGGAATCGGATAGTTTCTTCTGGGGTATTGCTTCAGTTGTTGGTGGCGATCGCCTAAAATTGAACCTCGGTGGGGCTAAATCGGGGACAAAAACACAAACCGAAGTGAGTTTTGGCCGCACCCCATCAACAAATTGCCAAAATTCGCTGGTAACTGAGAGGCACTTTTCTTCCACTCACTCCACTGACAAGTGGGCAAACGAAGTTTTTTAAGAAAAAATCGGGACACAGAGAAATATCTTTCCACCCGTTCCAATAATTCGCGAAGGTCCGGGACGGTTGACTGTGCGAATATCGAGATAATTATATTTATCAATTATGTCATTTTTCAAATGGAAAGTTCGCTAGGCTCAATATTTTTCGCTTCAGCTGAAGACGACGACACAAAAATCCTCCACTCTGCTGGCCGCTGCTGAACTTTCGGCCCGTTCGGCACCACACAACCACACGACGGTTACCAACACATCCGACGCATACACCGCCAATTGTCAGTTCACCCGGATCGGCCGATATATCTAAAGTAGATGAAACTCCCGCGAAAAACCAATAAATTTTATTCAAATTTGCAATTAATAGATGATATTCACTTCTTTGATTGCAGCCTTGAAAAGAAAATGTATAATTTTCACAAAAAATAAAACACCTAATCCTCAATACAACTAACGATCGCGCTGCCTCCTAGATTTTAAACGTGACAACTTCCGTCCTCATATAACTGCACCCAGAGAAAAAATCCTCTCTCCAAGTTACTTTAAAAGTTTAGTCAAATTTTATGAAGTGTCAAAAATTTTGTGTATAAACAAAAACGGCCGGCCGTCTGGGAAAATTGCTATGAAAGTGCTATATTATGCGAATCGCATCAGCAGTAAGTTTTAATCTGAATATTAACACTTAAATAACTTTAATCGTATCATTTTTAGCACATTTCAGTTCTCGTGCTGTGTCTGGCGTGCTTCTATAGCGCCCTCGACGGGCACTTCGTTTTCGATGATACGGTCGCAATTCTAAAAAATAAGGATGTCTCGGCGATTTCGAGCGGCAGTGGCCTCCAGGAGATATTCAGTCACGACTTTTGGGGCGATAATATAACCAGCTCGTCCAGCCACAAGTCCTACAGACCCTTGACGACGCTTATGTTCCGGCTGGAGTACGGCCACTTCAACATGCGCAGCCTCGGCATGAAGGCCATCAATTTAATTATTCACTGCTTGAACTCCTGCCTGTTGCTGGAGTTCTTCCTTACTGTAACGAACAAGCTTGAGATCTCCCTGATTGGGGCGAGCCTCTTCGCTGTGCATCCGGTCCACACGGAGGCAGTCAGTGGAATTGTTGGCCGGGCTGAACTTATGTTCGGGTTGTGTTTTCTCATGTCGCTGCTTATTTATGCCAGCATTAACACAAGTAAGGAGAGACACTTTCTAACTCATCCGATGGGCCTCTTAACAAACCATTTCTTTTCCAGAGAAACAGTCAATTTTGTCATTAATCTTTAGATATTTTGGAATCGTTCTCTTGTCTGGAGCAGGGCTGCTCTTCAAGGAGAACGCAATTAGTATTTTGGTAAGACCAGAACACCTAATAAAAAATTTTATAAATCATTTCTTATCCTGAGTTTAAGTGCGCCCCACTCACGATCAAAGTGCACTTTTTTCGTTAAAGTTATTTGAAGGTTAAATTTCTAAATTATCGCAAATATCAAGGTGCATATTATTCCACGTGCTTTTAGGTCGATTAAATCAGTTTTTGGGTTATCTTTTACAAAATACGCTTGATTTTGTTTAATCGGGATTCTTATTCGGAAATAATCGATAAGCAAATGCATATCAGTGCAAAGTCACAATATTCAATAATATCACTGGAGATTAAATCGCCGATTATTTGGCCAGAAAGAGGATAACTACCCTAATAATAGACCCAACATTTTTCGTGGAATTGGCATTTCGTTTATCACAAATTTTTTAATTTGAGCAAAAATAATGCAAAATTGTTTAAGACCCATAAAAAAATCACCTAGTAATTCGAAATTATGTAATCTGCCCGCAAAAATTACAATAAATTTTATCAATTTCTTTAAACAAATTTTGAAGTTGCAAAACCTTAAAAGAAAGTACTTGCGATTAAGTGCTATAATATTTATTTTCTAGCCCTCTTGCATTTGCTACGATATTATCATGAGGACAAATCTACTTCATATGGGCAACAATCGTCTATTCGTTAAAAAAGTTGTTCTAGGGCGCTGTGTATTTTTATTGCTATTAACTCTCATCTTCCTAGTCGCACGATTGTACGTGCAAAACTTTGAAAGTCCCAAATTTAAAGAAATGGACAATCCAATAGGGTTTATAGACGACTTTTTTAGCAAGGTATGCTTGTAGCCTATATTTGTGAAATTGAACAATTATTTATTAAAACAAATTGCAGTTTTTGTCTCAAAGTTATTTGTACGTGCTCAACTCCTGGCTACTTCTTTGTCCTGAATGGCTAAGCTTCGACTGGGCCATGGAGTGCGTGCCAATTATCGAAACATTACTTGACTTTAGGTGTTTATTTGTTGCTTTGTTCTATGCCGTAATTTATCTCTTGGCTTTTAAAAGGGTTAGGTGAGTTGTATAAGTTTTGGGGAGAAATATTTCTGACTCTATAAATTTCAGGTTAATCTCGCTGGCGCTCGCTATTTCGACCGTTACATTCCTGCCTGCGTCCGGAATTATTCGGGTTGGATTTGTAATAGCCGAACGAGTGCTCTATGTTCCATCTATGGGATTTTGCTTGTTGGTAGCTCTAGGGTTTAAAGGTTTTGTAGACTATTTCAAAAAACTTAAGAAGGTAACTATGCGTAACTGGGATTCTCCATAAATTTGAACTTACAGCTTCTTTGTTTCAGACTTTATATGTCCTCCTGTTCATTGTGATCGCAATTAGTGTGACTCGGACAAGGCAAAGGGCTGCTGAGTGGACTTCCGAGGAGTTACTTTTTGAGTCGGCGTTAAAGGTCTGTCCAAATAATGCAAAGGTGTGTTGTTTTACATTCAGGAAATATAAGGATAGATTTAACAACGTATATGTTTGTTCAGGTACACTATAATATTGCAAGGACGGCTACAGACCAAAAGCAAATGAGTAAGGCTCTTAAATATTATCACAACGCGATTCGGTAAGTTTAATCACGAAATTCAAAAAATTTCATTTAATGTTACTTTTTGGCTTAAGCAATGTCTTGCCCGTTTAAAAACTTTTGTTATAAATTATTTTAAATTTTGTGGACAGGCTCTACCCAAAATACGAATCAGCCTTGATGAATCTTGGTAACCTATATAGAGAAATCGGCGATTATCAAACAGCAGAAAAATACTTAAAGGAGTCCATTGAAGCACTGTAAGCAGAATCTTATTATAAATAAATTCAAATTAACATGAAATTCAATGCAGAGAAGAGTTTCCTTCTGCTTGGATGAATTTGGGTATAGTCCAGGCGGCACAAAAGAAATATGATGAAGCAATGCACAGCTACAACAAGGCAATAAGCTATAGAAATCGGTACCCGAATTGTCTTTACAATATCGGAAATCTGGTATGCGCTTTAAATTATTATTACAATTTTACAGACTAAAGTTCTGTCTTTAAAGTATCTAGATCTTAAGAACTATTCAATGGCGATGAAGCATTGGCAAGAATCCGTAGCGCTTAATCCAAAACACCAAAATGCTTGGGCGAACATGTTGGCCCTGCTCGATAATCAGGGGCTGCATGAAGACGTTTTGAGGTTGTCAGACAGAGCAATTAGTTTTGTGCCAAACAGTCCATCGGTTCTTTTTATAAGAGCAAATGTTTTGGGCAAGTTGAAAAATTACACGGACGCTGAGAACATTTTTCTCAAGATTATAAAGGAAAATCCAAAAAATGCACTTTACCACAGCAATTTAGGTAAGATATGAACATTTGGATAGCCGAATCAACCTTTTTGATTAATTTTATATTTTCCAATGAAGGTGTTCTTTATCATCGTTGGGGCAAAAAGGATTTAGCAGCAAATAGCTATTTGGCTGCTTTGAAGTTGGACGAGAATTTGAAAAGTGCGAAATCTAATTTAGATAAGTTATTAAAAAGTTAGCGTCAAATCTGTTTTTTTTTATTTATATATTACTGATCCTGCATACTTAAAATGTGCCCAAAGATCTCTAAATGAATTCATGATGGTTTTACGAATCTTCACATTTGAATAAAAAATAGATTGACATGATCTCAGTGAAAATTAGTTCCTCCATACGTTTGTACAATATTAATACTAAAGTAATTGTTTTTATTCTAACATTTATAAGTTAATTTCAAACCCAGATTGAAATGAGACGGAGCGCGGATCAATTCAAAATTTCGGGTAATTTTAATTTCCGAAGCATAATTTTTTTAGTTTCGACAGAAGAGGAAAATCGATGCAGGACTAAAATAATTGTCAAACTATCCTTTTCCATTAATTTCCTTTCCTCTGTCAAGCAGGCATGCTGCGGAAAATTAAAATTACCCGAAGAACTGGAGCGGTCCTAAATATTTTCACAGTAAAGTATAAATGTTTATGTTTAGCATAAGTAGTTGCTGCCAAATAGTCTAGTATTGCTCTTGCTGTTCATTTTCCTGTAAAGTGTAATATTTGGGTGATTTACCTAGGCATTTTAAAAGAAATTACTAACCATTAAAAGATCTTGGTCTGCCTCCGGTTTAACAATAATAATTGAGCTTGGTGTTGCATTCAGTGTTTCGGTTGATTGCAGTTTTGGCTCATTCTCACTTTCATATTGAGAGTGTATATGAGTAGTGTGACTTATTAGGTACGCTTTTTTGGTGAATCCCTTACCACAAATTTGGCATCTGAGTTTAAATTCGGATTACTTAATTTTTTTCTTTTATATAGGGTGAATAGACATACTTAAATCTTTTTTCCCCGGTGTGGGTTAAAACATGGACTGAAAGAACATGAGCATAAGCAAAAGTCTTTCCGCATGTTGGGCACTTGTAGGGCCTTTCCCCAGTGTGAGTTCTAAATTAAATTGTATTTAATAAATTCCTTTACGTCTTTAAATGAAGAAGTTTTCATAAATAAAAGTGAACATACCTTTCGTGCTTAATCCGACTGCCAAAGTCAGAGAACCATCTTTCGCAGTATCTGCAAGCATAGGGTTTGTGCCCAGTGTGGACCCTCATATGTCTCCTCAGCTCAACGTTTGCCACAAATGCCCGGTCGCAAAATCTATAAAACGTTCTTATTTTAATATTACTGTCCTTTCCATCTAAAATGAAAGGGGGGCTTACTCGCATGAAAACGGTTTTTCATTTCTATGCCTCCTCATATGACTGTCCAAGGCATGTTGATATTTGTAGCCATTTCCACAAATATCGCACATTTTTAAGGGTTTCCCGTCCTCAGGAGCTTTTCGAACGTATGCCACCGTCGTTAAGGATGACACCATGTTTGAGACGTTCTCCAGAGTGACCTCATCTTTCAATTTTTTCTTATCGAGCCGAGGAGCCCGTGGTCTGCCGCGTTTGGTCGCTTTTCCTTTAGGTAAAGTTTTGGGTTCTGGTTCTGTTTTTGGGGTCTATAAATATAATAGTTAAAATCTGCCTCTGCTGAAATAATTTTTGTATTACCAACGATGATTCTAAGGAGTATTCCATAACGGCATCATCTATTAGCTTGATTTTGGACTCCTCACAATCTGCCTTTTCTTCCTCTATGCCTTTTGGAGAATATATCGGCTCCTCGCATTCTTCATCCTGGAAGACATCGTCGATGGTTTCGTAATTATCTGCGGTGTCCACCTGCTCACTGGGATCGTCAGTTTGATACACGGAGGAGTCATCTATGATTGGCTCCTCCTTCACCACCAACTTGCGGGCGCATTTGATCCGTTTTACGTTCAGCCCTGACGGTGGCTTGTACTTGTAGACTTGCCCGTTTGCGGCTGGGATTTCCACATCTGTTATGCGGGAGTCGATGAACGACTTTAGAATTACGTTCGAACTTTCGCAGTTTGTGCGGAAGCGATATGCGACGGTCAGGTCTTTAAGACAAGAAAGGCATATTTGCTCTGGCAAATTCATACCGCGTTTTATCTGTACGTAAATACAAAATGAAGAAATTTTTAGTATTAAATTCTACTCAGTAAGCTGATTAAAACTATGATATTCTATAAAAATATTTTATAAAAAATAGGAGAAATTTTTATAACGAAAATCAAGATAAAAAGGAAACATTAAATTATGATAGTTACTTCGAGCAAGATTTTGCCCAAGAGAGAGATTCTTAGTTTCGTGAAGTTTAATCCAAATGTTCAAATTGACTACATTTTAAATAAATCTGCTTGCTTTTCAATTAAAATGAAAAGAGCGCGAGGTGTGCAGCTGGACCAGTTGATAAGAGCCCGTAGGACGTAAACAAAGGGGGGAATTGCCAAGCGCAATTAACCCAGCTGGCCTGGTCATCGTCACCTTGTTTACAAACAGCAAAATCTAATAATTCCCATTTGTGAACTAAACAGACGAATTTTATCAATTTAATCTGAACATGAGCGGCTGTATTTGGAGAAGCCACTTCCTTTTGGGGATTCTAACCTGCAATCAGATTTTATGTACAATTTTAAGTTTTAAGCGATGAATTATTTGGTGGTATAATTTAATGCAAACAAATAAAATAAAAATACATTTACTGAGTGGAAACAGAATCACATTCTTTAATTAAAGCGGTAAAACGCAGCCCCCTGACACAAGCGAATAATTCCCCAGAATATGCCCGACTTGATGCGGCAGGAGGTAATTTATCCCTGTCGCTTGAATATGAATCCTGTGATTTAATTTACCACTTGTAAATTATTAACTATTCGCTAATTATTGCGAATATCTTAAAAACTCACCTGAATGTTGCAGCAATACATTATTTTTTCGGAGTGGGTCATCTCCCTTTCATCCTTCTCATAAATTGAGCGCATATCGCCCTCCTGAAGGCACACCAGGCACACGGCATTCCAGTCCACCACAAATTCCATCATGTTAGATAAATAATTAAAATTCTTCAGACAAACTATTAAAAACAAGCGATGTTGGCCAGGTCCGAGAAATTTCCTAATTAAAAACAAAAGCGATCTTCTTCTTATTCTGATGGATAGTCATTTGTTAAGAGGAACGGATGGAACTTTGAACAATTAAAGGTATTGAGCTCGAGTCTCGATTATTTGAAATGATAAATAAACTGTTCTCTTTCAAAATAAAAAGTGAAATGAGATTGATTGATTTCAATAAATTATGTAAATACTTACATGCGTATAAAAGTTCTATGTAATAATTGTATAGTAAGTTCTTTAATAATTTCAACTTGAAGGAAGTAATATACATAGAAAAGGCAAAGTTCATGCACAAGGTAATAAACAGAAAAAATGAAAAACAATATTGAGCTTACAAGAAGCAGTGAGGTCCACAACTACAACAGGAGAGAAAAAGAATTTATAATAATGGAGAAGGCAAGAACGGTAAGGACCCATACAGGGGTAACTAACAAATTAACAAAGTATAGTGCAATTGAGGAGCGTCGGAACAAAAACCGTTAAATCACATTTTCACTTTTTTTTGTTAATGATCGTAATTGGTTGTTTTCCTACATATCTTTCTCTATAGTCAATGTAACCTGGTCGAAAACTGATAAATACCCTCCAAATCCTTCCGCGAAATACCCGAATCTGAACATAAACCGATAAATCCGTCAATCGTTCCAAATGAAGATGACGATCGGAACAAAGACCGTTAAATCCTTAGTAACACTGAGATATTCAGCCGCTTTTTATCATGAAATTTCGATATATCCTGCAGTGTTTTATCAAAAACCGATATATCCATTTTTGTTTTTTTAATATCTCAACAAATACAGTGCACACGAATGTAGAATTCAGGTTTCCTAACAGTGATTCCAACATCAATAAATTGATAAATTTCGTTCAATCCCAAATTAGAAAACCATGAGCTTGGCTATATTTTTACAATTTCCCAACAAAAACACAAAAGGGATTTAGCGGTTTTTGTTCCGACGCTCCTCAATTATAATTCTAATATTGTTTATAGTTAAAATTTTATTTTATTTAATAGTTGTAATTTATATTGAGGAATAAGTGGTATTAATAAGTAGTGATTAAGTAAAGAATATCATTGAGTTTTTTGCGGAAACCATTATATGCTCATAACTGCTCTTATACCAGTGCCCAGCTGTCTGAGCAGTTTTGGAGATATCTAATTTATTTTTTGAAGAGATCTAGGTAATACAACGAATGCTCCACAGAGCCTAAATTCTAAACCGGATAGGTATAGAATTGGGTCAATGTTTCCAGCATCAAGCTGAAAAGTGCGCTATGAAAAATCTATTATTATTATTATTAATGCATAATGCACTTTTTTACATCAAACTCTCTGTTTGTCTATTTTTTAAGACAGTATCTTAAAATAGTTGAATAGTTACCTCTGAAAAGGGTAAAGCATAAAAAGTAGGCCTTGATTATTGAATCCGTTCGAATCGGATCGAAAAGAGCTTATAAAAGCCCTTTTTGACAAAAATTCCTTAATGAAGTTGCTAGAATTCTCAAAAATTCATTCTAGTTACCTTTGACTTCTATTAATTTTTTTTTCTGAAACTGGTTAAAATAATCCGATAGAAAAATCCAATCGAATTACTTTGACGTTATGTGCGGAAAAATTTATTGAAATCAAAGGTAACTAGAATGAATTTTTGAGAATTCTAGCAACTTTATTAAGGAAATTTTGTCAAAAAGGGCTTTTATAAGCTCTTTTCGATCCGATTCGAACGGATTCAATAATCAAGGTCAATCAAGGTCGTAGAAATATACAGGAAAAGTAAATTAAATTTAAATAGCTGAAAAGGAAATCGAATGAATGAAAATAAACTTTTAGTTTAAAAATTTCTATTTACTTAATAATATAACGAACACAATAATTGTTTACTTAAGAATAAGAGAATAACTCAGAGGAAGAAGTTTAAACTGAATGTACACAGGGGTTGCTTTATACAATTGCTTTAAAAATTGAGTAAATCTGCCAATAAATCGTAATAATAATCGTAATAATTTATTTACTTAAATAAGAGATGTTGTAGCGCTACTAGAATTAATTACACATTCACACTGACGTAAGACCGTTTACAATTGCTACTCAAGGGAAAGAACGAACCAAATGCGCACTAAATCGCTTACAGTAATGCTGAATGCTTCTTACGAACTAATTAAATTTCAACTATACACGAAATAATTACTCGAAAAATTCCTTAACGTTAAGTCCTTGTTACAGTATTATAAATAGGCGAGATGGGAATCGCAAAAATTTTTTGGATTAGAATTAACTGGGGTTTTGGGGGAGGGATATAAAACTAAATAGAACAGGGGGCGTGTATCTTTGTACATTTGCGATCTTGATGAATTTGTAGTAATTTTTGTGTTACGGGCGTATTGCGATGATCATCGAAAATGAGTGTAATGTAATGTAACTATTCAATGGCAGTTCGCTTGTTATTATTTTACACTAATCCTCGTTTTTTATGGGTTTTATGTGATTAAATTTATTTGTTTTCATTTGTTTTTCTTAATACATTCCGTTCATTTACAAAACTATTTTTTTTTTATTTTTGCTCGAAATTTGGTTTAAAATGGAAAGTATAAAGTCAGGCACATTTTTGCTTTGTTGTTTTTATTTTATTTGTGTTTTTGCTTAATTTTCTTTCTTTAGAACTGTACCGCCGCCATTAATCGGATTATTGGTTTTTCTGTTTTGGAAAATGTGGAATACCTGGTTCAGAGTATAACTCAAATTTTCTTTTCTTTTGTTGAATTTAATTTAGAGCATTATCGATCTTATAGACTAAACTCTCGTTTAACAAATTGGTCAACAAATTTTCAAAACCGAAGATTTTTACTAAACTATTGAAACGCAAACTTCGATATTGCGGCAATGGCTTCTGAGCGTTTATTGACTCCCAATGGAACTCACGCGATTTGAATTAGCCAATAAGGAACGTCCATTTAACAAACAAGTTGAATCAAAAAAATGTATTCTAATAACCCAAAATAATCAATTTTTGAAATGAAACTTCTTTAGTGACGTATCTATTAAAAATTTTTGCAACGAAAAAGGGCAAGTAACTCAATAGAGGGGAAATGAAAGATAAGCCCTAAGTGCATTTTCATTATAATGCTTTTGTTAGTTTAGTATCACTTTATTCACAAATTGGACAATCTTTAATTTTTTGTGCACACAGCATTTCCTTAGGCTTTATCTTCAAAGGATTTACCCGAGAGGCCGCCTGCACAGCTAAGTCCCGGCCTGTGCCGTAGCGTGTGTGGGGCTCACAAGCATACCGTACCGTCGCCGGAGAGGCTGCAGTTCTTTTCGCTATGGGATCGAGCGACCGTACAGTCGCACTCAAAAGAATCGAATTTCGATCTTGCTTCGACCGGTTGCGCAGGCCAAAATTCCGGGAAATTCCGACCGGATCCATTCCCACATACGCTCCGGCTTACCTGCGAAGGCGGCCTCTCGGGTAAATCGTAGCGTGTGTGGCCGGCATAATACCATTGACACACTACACCGTCATTATGACGAAAAGTGTCTTTATGACGAAAAACCCCATCATTAAGACGAAAAGATAAGTACGAAAAGTAGCATCCTAAGTACGAAAAACAACGGTCATTATCTCACAATTACGAAAAGTTGCCATCTAATGGAGAATAGACAAACTGGAATTTGACATTTTTTTAGACAATATCCACATATTTTACATTTAAAATAATGCAATAGCATGCTTATGGCAGTAATATCGTCCATATTCGGCACAAATTTAAGGAACAATCAACTCAAAAATTCAAAAATATTTTTCACTTCACTTTCACACACGAAAATCTTCTACTGACAGAACTAATGATGAAAAAGTATAATGTGTCACGGCGTCATTACCGTTTTCGTCATAAAGACACTTTTCGTCATAATGACGGTGTAATGTGTCAATGGTATAATATTGTGATCACTCTAGCTGTTATATGTATATATGTATGTATACATAATAACCTCATTTTTAATGTTCTCACATGTATTTGAAGGTGTAACAAGATTTAATATTGTCAAATAGTTTTGTCAATACTGTGAATAATATATTTTGAAGTATACAATATGTTTACTGTGTGTTGTTATATATTGGATATATAAAAATTGGATATCTTTTAATTTTATCTGAACCTTTTTGAATAAAAATTAAAAAAAAAGTTTTTAAAAAAATTCATTTATTTAACTTAAAATGATAGAAACAGTAAAAACGTACTAAAAAGTAAAAAATAAAAAATATTAACCAAATAAAATAAATAAAATATGTAAACACTATAACAACAAAATAAAATTCCTACTTATCTTAAACAGTTAAATAAAAGAATGACGCATTTTTATCACTTCGTCATATTGGCCGTTATGTATTCTTTAAGATAATGATTCCTATATTTAAAGTATAATCAAATATTGTCTGATCGAATCTTCAGCATGACAGTTACCAATGATCTGATGATCTTGCAATTTATAGAAACTATAATTCAAGAGTTTAATGTGCATTTAAATATAGGAATCATTATCTTAAAGAATACATAACGGCCAATATGACGAAGTGATAAAAATGCGTCATTCTTTTATTTAACTGTTTAAGATAAGTAGGAATTTTATTTTGTTGTTATAGTGTTTACATATTTTATTTATTTTATTTGGTTAATATTTTTTACTTTTTAGTACGTTTTTACTGTTTCTATCATTTTAAGTTAAATAAAAGAATTTTTTTAAAAACTTTTTTTTTTTTAAGACTAAAAAACGATGTCTTTAATAGTAAAAGAACGTCAAATTTAAATTGAGTTACTAGCGCACAATTCAGCGTGGTAGCGTTCGTAGCTGAATCGTGCATTAGCAACTTGAAACTCTGCTTTTGAGCTTATGCATTATCATATTAGACGTCCGCCATATTGGATTTAGAAGACCCCACCTCACTTATTGTGTTTCGCTCATTAAGCCCTTTCATTTGATATCCATATCATAGGGGTAACTGTGGAAATTATAAATCGCCATTTTGTGACGTACGCCATATTGGATTTAGAATAACGTCACATTACTTATTGTGTTTCGCTTATCAAGCTCTTTCATTTGATATCCATATTAAGGGGGTCGACCAAAAATACATGGTCCACCATCTTGTGGCGGCGGCCATTTTAAAGATATTGCAATGTTGAGTATTGCATATTGCATTGTCACCAGAACTAAAGGTATATGCAAAATTTCAGCCCGATAGCTTCATTGGAAGTGGGTGAAATATTGATTGCAAGATTTGACGACACGTAGTACAACACGTAGTGTAAGTTAAATAAAAGAAAGAATTTAAAAAAAAAGGAGGAAATTTTGGAGTGCAATTGTTTTATATAGTTGGCACTATAAAAAAAAATTAAATATCCAAACAACATCTACATCTAAAGAAGTTTCAGTTCAAACGTGAACTTATGTGGATGAGACTCACATATTTTTTTGTTCCTCCTGTAAATGTTGATACACGGTATTGCAAACTGTTCTTACACGCTTTTGCAATCCCACCGATGATACATATTTAGTTTGACGGCAAATTCACAAAAATCAAGCTTTTGAAGCGCAGAAAATAACTTTTTTTATGGTTTTCTTTTCTATTCAATCAACATTTTTCGTTTTGAGTTCTTTTTTTTACTAATAAACGCCTATCAATTTTGTTTTTTCCACATTTCCCGGAATTTAAAACTTTAAAAATTTATAACAAAGCCGAAAAAGAAACGACCAAAAACAAAATTTTCGAAAACCAATGGAATCCGAAGAAAAACTTAACATGGAAACGAAAACAAAAAAAAAAAAAGAATTGAGAAACAGAAAAATATATTTACGCAACAGTGGCGTCTTCGTGGTTACTTTTACCCTTTCCATCACTGGACCAGTCCCAGTCCTTGCCCTTGGGTCGAAATTTTGATGCCTTGTGATGCATGGTGGACTCTGTTTGTGCTGGATTACTCCCGCCACCACTTTGGGTCAAGTTAGCATTCACCTCATAGCTGTAGTCGTCGAAGTCATACTCCCACGTCCTTTCGCGGAATTTCTTCTTATAGTGCTTCTCCGAGACTTTGGACTGTCGTTGATATTTGAGTGGAATTTTTAAGGTCTGTTGACCAATGGGTCCAGCACCGCCAGGAGCACTGGCGGAGTATATCATCGATGATTGTGGGGCTACTGCTATGAGGGGCGGAGTCGCTGAGGGACTTGGAGTGCGCGGTAGACCACCTTCGGACAGTGGAGGACTTTCTATAGCTTCAGTTGGTGAGGTTTTTATAATCGGCACTATTTCACCGATTTGCCGATCGCTTAGATTTTGTCCTGTCCCGTTGGTGATTACAACGGGTATGTCCAACTGGGAGGATGACGACGAAGAGGATAGGAATGTCCGGGCATCGCTGTTGCTGCTGTGCGTTATCCCCGAATCTGGCGACGTGTTACAACTTATCGATGGCGCCGTATCGTTCTCTATCGATCTCCGGGTTTTATCCAACTCCGTTGAGGCGAATGCAACTAACCGATCGAATCCAGAACTTACACAATCCTTCCAATGGTTTTCATCATCCGGGAGTACGTCGTCTGGCAGATTTTTGGTCACGGGAGAGTATCCGAGTTACCAAATTTTAATATTTGGAAAAAACACAAGTTGAAAAAAATAAATTATTAATTGATTTTTATAGCAATAAGTTTTAATATTTAAAGAAATTTTTTTTATTTTGATTCAAATTAAGTCAAAGAAACCTTTAATGGAAAATGAGCTTTAAAGAAAAATCAGAAAAACCAAACATTATTCAAAACCTTTAACATATCATTCTGGTAATAGTTAAAAAACAATATTGGACTTTAATAGTAAACGCCAAATTTCGCGTTTTAAAACATTCCATAACTTTAAAAATCTTAGAAAGTTTTGGTAGAACATCTTCCTAATAAAAAATTACTTCGATTCATTAGTTTCGTATAAGACGGAGTGAAATTTACAATTTGTATTAAACATTTTCTTAAAAGAAGAACCTCTCAAAAATAATCTTGTTTTCGGCGCTTATTACCAAAATGATCCCTTAAGACAAATTAAAAAAAAAAAAAGGCCTCTTGTGAAAATTACCACTACGCAGATGTTACGAGGCATTTCTGATTAAAACTTTTTTCTGATTTTTCTTTAATCTTCTCTCGATTAACAACCAATCAAAAATGCTACTGAAGTACTAAAGGATTTTTGTAAGTGCTCAAATGAACTTCTTTCCGACTTTTAAACAGCAAGAGCATTGGATTAATTTATGTTAACAAATTTGTCAAGTCTTTGCTTGCTTCTGAAAATTAGAATAATGTTGAAGCGCTTTAGGATTTTCTTTATGTATAAAAATGTGAGAAAACTCCCGAAGCTGGCTTGGGAAATGCTATTTATGAATGTATTCGAGAGAAATGCGATGCTAAATGCTTGAGAAAAGTGTATGTAAATAAACAAATAGGAGGATATTAATTCTAATGGGTAATATGAATGAACAAATTCCGAATAATAACGGAATTCTGCGATATTAAGAATAGCAATTATTTTTTCAAATATTATATAGGTTAATGTACTATTTTTCTAGAATATTTTTTACATAACCATGCTCAGTCAGAAGGTCAACACATTATGGGTATTCACGCTTTGATGCAAATAGGCCTTGCACTCTTGCATTTACTATTGCATCGGTCTATAAAGTGTAAATAAATCTGTTGCCTTGCCAGAAAAAAAAAAAACTATGAAAATTTAAAATTTTGCAGTGCAACGATGCAATATGATAGACAACAAAGCGTGATTGCCCCTATTTATTTTTAAATTTCTAGCACAGTCTAAAATCCCACTTTCGAAACTGATTTTATTTTTTGTTTAAATTTTTACGTGCAAGCTAAAAATTTTCCTATTTGAGTACACTTTTAGAGTTCGTCGAAAAAAGTGCTCTCTTAAAATATAACGCTTTCTGTAGAAGTTCCTGAGGTCAAGAGTCAATACCATTTTGTTTTGAATCTTTTTCCATTTTAAATGGAACGAAATTTCGACAAATATGTAGCTGCGTTTTTTTTTTATTTTCCTACCTATATTTGATATGAGTAACTTTTCATAAATTTCAATTCAGTGCGAAATTTCCTGCTAAACCTAGAACTGGGAACGATTTTAAGAAAAGCACAGCTATAATGATAATGATTCCAACATTTCGAAATAAGTAAACCTTTTTAAAACAATTCCATAGTTTGTTTAAATATACATAAGAGGCAAATTTATGTGCGTCCAGGGTGGAAGTAGTCAGTTTACTCGCAGTAGAGTTAAATACACAGTAGAAATTTGAATTTAACTGCCACTTTGAAAATACTAAAGGTAAGCCGGACACAGGAGTTTAATAATCCCACAACATGCAATATATTCAAAAATAACTTACGAATTACTAAGGGTCGGTCCGAATCCAAGAGACTAACCATTCATTTCTTTAAGTATGTATTTTATAGTTTGCTTCTGATTTTCATTGATTTTGGAATTCGGTTAATGCCAAATAATTAAACGCCAAATACTCAGTTTGATTTCTTTCCCAAATAATGGATTCTACGTAGAAAACCGGTCCAATAATTAAATTATTATTTGGTATCCAGTGTGTGACGGCTTCCTCAAATAACATCAGAATCATAAGACTCCTGTATTTGCAACCCATTTGCATCATAAGCGCATATATCAGCGGAATTTTTCCGGTCATTATCACCGAAGCGCATATACATATGTAATGTGTGTGCGCTAAACGTGCCAATTTTTTATGCATTATAATCACAGCATATATGTATGCAGGCAATTCGTAAAAAGTTCTGAATGCAAACAAAATAAAGTATTTCTCCAGGTAAAGGCAAAATTGTTGATAAAAATGAAGGATTGTTATTTTAATAGTAGTGGCGTGGTGATATGGTCAAATTTTCCACTTTTTCGAATGATGCAAATGGGTTAATAAAAGTAAAAGCTCTGTGGTGTTAAAATAAAATAATAAATTGAATGTTACCTGGAGAAGGACGTAAAATGCCAATTAACCTCTTCTATGCGATGTCCCCGGGCTTCTCTGAATTATTTAACATTTATTTATGAAGAGTTCCCAGTTTCTAAATCAAATTCAGTCATAATCTGGTGATTTTTAATTTTTTCAACCTATTCTGCATTTTTAAAATTATTTAAAAAAAATCCGTTTTTCTCTTAGTTGCACTTTGTGCAAAAATGGAAGTAGAAAAATAACAAACAGGCATTTTGCCCAAAATTCCAAATTAACACTTGTTAACAAAAGTATATATTTGTTGTACATGATTAATAGACTCTCTGTAACTCTTTAAAATCCCTTACATATGTAGTACATATAATGACACATTCAAATTCATTAAAATCAATAAACAACTCAAATATAATATTTTTAACGTTCTGCTGCGTATACCACATATAATGCAACAAAACGCATTCATTTTTTATGGGTTCTTACATTGTCATATGCTTTAAAATGTATCTCGGATTGCGGTAATCGTATGCTTCTAAAATGAAAATCTTTTTCATTCTTTTTGCTATTAGTAGGGAAAGAGGAGAAAAATAAAAAAGTAAAATTATTAATGATAAAGCCAACCAAACTAAAAAGATGTTTTTTTAATATGTTAATGTTAATATGTTACATCAAACAACAATGAAATCAAAAAAGAAACAAAATAGAAAAACTAAGTGTAAGAGTTATGTAAAATTATACATCGACCGCAGAAGCGTAAAACAAATTCCCATTGGAGCAGAATTTGGGACAATTTTTGAGATTTTTTCTATTGTATTATGATTTTACTTTTCACTTTCATATTTTGGAAGTTGCTAAGTTCAGATTAAAGGCATAACCACTTTGCCTATCTAAAAACGAAGAATAAAAATTAGAATACAAACAACTGATATCAAATGGAAGTCTGATGAATTGAAAAAGCAGCATCACCTTTGCAAAACTTTAACATTTATAAAATAGTTTTTTGGTTGCAAAGAGATTTATTAGAGATTCTCTGAATTTTCAGTTTAAAGTTAGGGCATTATATCTAAGGCAGTAGCTAACTTACGACAACCAAAAACTCTACTAAGCAACATTTTACGTAGAGATTTAGAAGACGTTAGTTTGCAAAATATTTATTGAAAATTTACAAACCAGCCTTTTACCTAAATAAAGCACAAAAATACATAAATAAACAAAAAAATTTGATATCAATGTTCATAAAAATCTTTTCGGGTCAAATGCCTTTTAGATAGAGGTAAAGGCAAATGTAGAACTATTCAATTAAATTACATACCCAAAAATTGTCTCAAACATGACAAGAAATTATACTTCAATAAAGCATTATATGAAAATACATGATATAACCTCGCCCACAGCCAGTTTAATAATATTAGTAACAGAAAATATAGAGGACTGAATTTGTTAACATAAAAACTTGCTTCAAACAATTCATTTTGAAAAAAAACCGTAGATAAAAAAAGCTTTTGAAATGGTCGTGGTACCTGCTTTAATTTCTGCTTTTAATTTCCCAAAATTCATTTAGTAATTACCAAAACAGAAACAGAACGATAAACAAAATTAAAAAAAAAAGTTCTCAGCGACAGAACATATGGGAAATTAAAACTAGAACTCAATCAAAATTAACTGAATTAACAAAAATTCGGAACAGTAACGAAAAAAAATAAACAGAAAAACGAAAATGTAAGGAAAAAGAAACAACTTCTAAACTTCTCTTCCTTTTTTTCATAATTTTTTTTCAACTTACCTCTAGGAGATTTGGTGGATACTTTTGGATATTTTGAATTTATACTTAATATTTTTTTGTTTTATTTTATTTACTTTTTCTCAAAATTATCGAAATTAGAACAACAAAAAACAACTGATTCTTTTCACAACACAGGAGAGTTGCTTTCATTGCTAATTTTTGCATTTTGGGTGATTACTACCAGCTAATCCAATTCGAAATTGTGAAGGAAAACAACGACGCCGGAGGTCATTGTTCGTTATACGGAAGGAGGTATCAACTGTTGAAAAGGAGTTTTTTTACTTTTAGAATATTTTTGTCTATTTTGTTTTCTATTGTGAATTTTTAGTCTAAAAAAACAATGAGAAATGAGAGTAATTTTATGTTAATGGATTTTAATCTTATGACAAAAACAAATATTGTGAAATGAGCGATAAATGAAATGTATTTTTTTTAAATTCTGACTGATATTATTATCCGTGATTACACTGATTATGCTGTGCTCGAAGATACTTTCCCTGCGTTTCTCACTTGTTTCAACTTTAACATGCATTCGCATTCAGTGCAGTTTGGGTTGTGACTGGGAGCTAATTTCTTATTATGCATATTCTTTTATAAATCTTAGATTACAAATATGACACAATCATCGTAACAGTTATTTATGAAGTATATTTATATTGAAGAGTTTATGAAGTATATTTATATCGAAGAAGTAAACAACGCTAACGAATTATTGTAGTTTGTTGACTTATTTTTTCATGCATAATTCCGTAAAGCCTCTACAATTTAGAATAAAAGCATGTCAAGCTTTTACATCGGGTCCTTGGAATTTATCTTACTTATATTATTCTTTATCTGACGAGCATATTATGATCAATTGTTTTCAATGCGCTTTTACTACATTTTATGACGGTATGCTGCAAAACGAAT
The DNA here is from genome assembly GCA_933228815.1 of Machimus atricapillus. NCBI lineage: Eukaryota > Metazoa > Arthropoda > Insecta > Diptera > Asilidae > Machimus > Machimus atricapillus. The sequence continues at coordinate 16,642,093 of OW121785.1, forward strand.
CGGACCTTAAAATTATCGATGATGTTAAACTTATTTTGTGTGATAATTATTAAAATATTAAAATTTAACCACGTAGATTCACGTTTACCATTTACTGAAAAACGTCAATTCACAACTGGATAACGTCGAACTAATTATGTGATCGAAATAATGTAAAAGAAATGGCGACCGTAATTATTCACAAGTTTAAACCGATGGTATCACAATCGATATTTATTTATTAATCGCTTAATATAAGCTACTGACAAAAAGTTGACTTAAAATTAGAGTAAATTAAAATAATAATTAAAAATTAGAGGCGGAGAATGGAACGGGCAAACTAGGAGGGCCTGTTAAGGTCATTCCTGACAGATGATTTACTCAGGTGGAAGTCAAAAGAAGGAAGGGAGTTGGCTTTTTGAAGCATTCGGGTGAGGGGCTCAGAAAGTCCGTAGTTGGTACGATGGTAAGCAGGGCGAAAGGTAGGGGCCGAACGGAGGTTACGGGCAATCTCACCAATAAGCAGCTGATGAATGAAGGTAATGAAGGGCGTCTACTCCAGTAAATGATGGATTGGCATTTGGAGACATTAAGTTCAAGAGAGTTTTTATTTTGCAACAAATGCTAAAATTGTCAAGGCCGTCCTGAACCAGTCGCGAGTCCGTAGTAGAGGATATCCGTTTGGAGATTTTCACATCGTCGACGTAGGTCGAAAGGTCCAAGTGCTTAATAACACACTCGACGTCATTGATGGCCAGAATGAAAAGCAACGGACCTAAGTGGCTACCCTGGGGGACCACCGAGTTGGCCACGAAAGAGTTGGAGGAAGAGGAGCAGAAAAGAACCTTGTACTGCCGTTGTTCAAGATAAGACTTCATCCAGAAAATAAAAAGCTGATTGAAGCCAAGGGATCAAAGCTTGAGGAGAATTAATTAATATGAGTTTTTATCGAACGCCTTATTGAAGTCAGTAGCGATGACGTCAACCTCGTCATCGTTTTCCAGGACACACAGTGCTTTAGAGATGAAGTCAGTAAGGTTGGTGGTAGGCGATCTGCCTTTAGGGCAGCCAAGTTGGGACAGGCAAAATATGGATTTACAGTGAAAAAACAAACAATCGTAAATGATGCTTTCAAACAGTTTAGGTATGCAGGAGAGTTTGGCCATAGGACGGTAGTTGGAGATGTCACTCTTGCATCCCTTTTTGGGAATGAGGATGATGAAAGAGTCTTTCCACCTGACCGAGGAAATTCCCTGGGTGATAGAGAATTGAAAAATAGAGGAAAGGGGACCGATCAAGTGTTGAGCGCACTCTTTCAGTACAATGCTGGGAATATCATCAAGGCCGGGGTTATGATCGTCAGGAAGGGCATTAATGGCGGTAGCAACCATTACAGGATCTCTCCGAGGTTAATAGGAAAAAGATTGGTCCAGGCAGGCGAAGAGTTCGGTGTAAAAAACGTCGAGGGCATCAACAACGGAGAGCTGAGACTCGGTTGTGAGGGGATGAAGGGACTATTGGCAAAATAGATAATTTAATTTTTCAAAGTCGCCCCCTCGGAATTTGAAGTGGTAAGATGTCTCAGAAGTAGTGTGGAGATGTGGGGGTAGGAGAGCAAGAGCTAGGAAGAGTGGAGGGTAATACTGGTCAAGAGTAGCGAGAAGATGAGTGCTACGAGTGACAACTGAATTCACAGGGTCAGAGGAAAAGACCAGGTCGAGCTGTCTGCCAAGATTATTGGTTATACCACTAATTTGGCAGAGACCAGAGTCGGAGCGGCGGTCGACAAATAAAGTCTCCTTGTCGGGAAGAGGGAAGAGGGGGGCGGATTAGATGTAGCAAGTTATGAAGGATTCATAGCGTGGGATTTAACAAAATTAGGGTATTTAAGAGGGAGTGGATAAGTTAAAGTTCGTATACCTATAAATATTCATAGAGCAAAATTTAATGAAACATTAATACACTGAAAAAAATGTTTCTATTGCGTTAGTCCTAGGTATTATTGTTTTTGTGGCGGTCGATGAATTTAACTAAATAACTTTTTTATACACGTATATGTTTCCTTCCAAGGTACGGAACCCTCGGTAGGCGAGACCGACTGCCACTTGACGGGTTCTTTTTTAAAACCCTTTTTCGGTCCCTTCAAATTCGTTATAATCATGTTTTATTATAATATTTCTTTCAAAATGTATTAGTGAACAATAAATAAGATTTATTAACTCAATTACTGCCCTTTGGGCATGATAAGCATTGCTAGTTTCAATTAAGATTACTCACTATTCCTTGAGCTGCCAGTTGAAGTTGGAATTAGAAACTAAAGCATTAGCGGAATTAGGAGAATTGGAGTGATGCTTAGTCGGATTGTGGGGGGGATTACCATTTTCTTTAGTTCTGTAAGAAGGAGATTTAATTTTATTAGAGGGAGAATTAGTAGGTTAGTATATAAAGTACGGTTAACATCAATCCCTAAATATTGCACCACTTTTCTCACACGTTTTGTATGTTTCCGTAATCAATCCAAAATCAATTCAACATCGTATGATACTATTTATAAAGAAATATTCTTCGAGTGTTTGCGAACATTTTATTAAAACATGTAAGGTTCGGTTGCAAGCCCTATAATTTCTCAATTAATTATAAAATATAACACTTTCTCTATAAACAAGTAAATGCATAAATAAACTCCCAAACTGCACTCTTAATTACTTAAAACTTCCCAATGAATTTCTATAAATGAGAAATATTGAATAAAATAACAATTTGAAAAAAAATGAGTATTTCCGAGCACCAATATGTTTATTAAGAGCTAATCAAAAACTTATATATGAAAAACAAAATTGAGAATTAAATTTGATCCAATTGCATACGTAATTTAGATTTAACCAATTCGTCTTAATTGAAATACGCAAGGAAATAAAAATAAAAAGAATCAACAGATAAGCATGATAACTTTAAACATAAAAATGAAAATAAAATGAAAGTAAAAAACAAAAAAAAAACAATAACTAGTACAGGTACCGCGGCCCAAGGCCAAACAAAATTATGACTTATATTTCTCTAAACATTTCCATTTGAAATTTTTTATTTTTCGTTTTCACATCATGGAAGCTGTTTTTGCTTTCTATTTTATGCGTTTAGTAGGAAATATTGTTCTATTTTATGTTAAACAGTGATCACGTTAATATCTATCGCGATACCGTTTCGCAAAATAATTTGACACCTTTTCATTCTACATTTAATCAGTCTACATGCAAAAAATGGACGAAATTTGTTCAAAATAAAATGTTCCAAGACACTGATTTACTGTATTGAAATTTTTGTAAAAAAATTTTATTTGATAAAGGTACCAATCGTAGTATTTTTAAATGGGTTTTTCGGGCGACAGTTTTTTTTGCACTAAGAAAAATTAGACATTAATTGTTATTATGTTGAATTAATCAAATATTTCAATAATAAATAATCATTACAGTAACTCGGTGTGTCCCAAAAATGTATACTACAACAAAAGTGCCAACTAAAAAAACGAGGAAGAAGAAACAAAACGTATACTAAACTAAAACTATTACTACTCAAAAACACAAAAATGAGATATAAACATAAAATAATACTAAATAAAAGGAAGTTTATCTTACCGTCATCGTTGCGGTGCCTCGAATTTGGCCCTGTTCGGTCATCTGAAGTCACTGAATTTATTTCAGGACTCATTAGCGGGGGTTCCATTGACGAATTCCCTTGTCGTCCAGAATGGTTCGTCTCTGCATGCATGAGCTGATCATGCATTTCGTAGTGTCCAATTTTAGCTGGCCGCGAATGTTGAACAATGGGAGAATTTCTCTTCATGCCGGCTATAGTCAAATTAATTACGTAGTAAAGTAAAAGCCTATTTTTATGAAGTGAAAGAGGGTTTCGTATTCGATAGGATTCCAAACCGATCTCAAAGAGTAAATCTATATTTCCCAAATATGAAATATGGGTTTTTCAAAACCGAATATGAAGCATATTCATTATTTATTGGAAGTATCTTATTTCCTTAAAAATTTTAGAAAAATTTGTAGTAACACTCGAGATTTAATTTTGGATTTGGTTAAATTTCGAACATATGTAAGCTAATTCCTTAAAAAAAAGTTAAAAAGGTAAAGTCAAATTTTAATTAAACTTACCTTCAGTTTTAATTTGTGATGTTTGTATAATTGTGACATTTGAAGAAGTTGTACATGGGTAGTTCATTTCTGAACGTCTTTGGCGCTCTTCATTCTCTTCTTTGATCTTGAGGGATGCTATAACTCGTGCTTGCAGCGATGCAGCAAGGCCTTTAAAATAGAACAGAAAAATTTCAATAGCAACTTAAAACTCTTAAAAACAATTACGAAAACCCTCACCTTCGAGCGGTGGGTTTCCATTCATCATTCTCGAATTCCTCTCCTCAATCGGTGGTTTTTGATCCTCTGTAAAGTAGGATTCTAAATAGGGTTTCAATTCGGCCCTGGGAAGTGAAACAGTAGGATAGGGCTCTCTGCCGATGTTTTGATTCCTGAGAGACGACGGATGTTGTTGATAAACAACCGTCGAGTTTGGATACACCGATCTTGACGATCCTGACATATGATTCGACGGCCTTGACGAAGATGAAGATGATCCACCGGTACCCGGGGGTAGATGCGATTGTTGCGTCTGCTGTTGCGACATCATCTTATGATTGTAAGCAACATGAGCCAGAGTTGCAAGGTTACTTTGCCCATGGAGGTGGACTGGTGATTTTCTTGATTCACAACTATTCGGCCGGGATATTGGACTATAGCAGGGATTTGATAAGCTGCTATGGTGGCTGGATTCGTCCAATAATCGAACATTCACTCTTTCTGGCCTTTGCACATTCGGATTTATCATAGCTGGTCCATTCGCTGAGCCAACAGTGCTCATATTAACCGCAGCATTTATAATGCTTTGGTGCGAAATTTCCAAGGTTCGCTCAATTTCACCATTTACCAAATCTCCAATAGTTTTTGTTGCCATCATCGTTCCATGAGACATTGGATGCTGATGGGCTAATTTTTCTTGGGATAAATGACGACGAAGGGCCATTTTTGCTGGCGAGACCTGTGTATAGTCCGGCTGTGAAGAGCTCGAGCTGGGTCGACTCGGCTGCTGGACTGGTTGACCGCCAGGCACATGTAATCGATCGCGATTCGATGAATAATACATCGCTGAATCAGACGAGGCTGAGCTGCTTCGAACGTTCTCTTCAATCGATTGGTGCTTCTCGTATCTAAGATAAAAGATATTTGTTGGAGTCGAACATTTATAGGGAGATTTTGGTATATATATTTTAGTGTTGAAAATTAAAAACAAGTGTTAACTATTGTTTTAAATTTTACTTTTAAGGGCCAAACACTTCAATCTTAATTGACGGACAGTATTACGCGTAGTAAAAAAAAAGTATGTATTTCAAGTTCATTGTGATGGCTATCAAATGAAAAATCATTAAAATGAGAGTCAAAAATATATAATTTATACTTTTAATGTAACATCATCCCCAAAAATCACTATACTACCTCACAACCTCGAAAAACCGTTTAGATTTTATTTTTTAATAAATGTAAGTGTTCCACATGATAATTTGACCAATTTTGGATTTATGGCGTCAATAAATACAATATTTGTCAAGAAGTTCATTTAAGAAACGTGTCGTTTTGAAACTATTGAAAAAAAACAAGCTATTTGCTTACAAATTATATGCCCTATATATACCAAGAAATACATAAAAGAATTGTAAAAATTAAGGATAAAATGTCGTTGCATAATTTTATGATATGTATTAATCCCTCGACTATCCTAGTCAGTAATAAAAAGAATGAAATTGTTTTACTATAATATACAAAATAAAATGAAGCTGTTTGCGTTCTAAGAAGGATTGAAGGATACCTACGGTATAGGGGATAATTATAAGAATGGGTGCCACCACCACAAAAATTAAAACTTTTTATGAACAAACCATTCAATTTATTTTAAAAAGAAAATTATTTTTACATAAACTTCATAATTAATAAAACAAAACAAAAATCGAATCATAAACCATTAAATATAAGAAAACTTTAGGAATAAAAGTAAAAGCCTTAAAGAACTTAAAATGAATCAATTAATGAAAATGACAGTAGAAAGTAAGCAATAAAAAGAATTAAAAGAAAAACTAATATTTGTACATTGGTCGATAGATAAGAAATGCATGCATAATCCTTTAGTTTTCCAATAATATTCCACAAGCATATCAATTGGTCTAGTCAGTTGCTACAACCCAAATACGAGAAAACTAATCACCTGAATCAGTATTGGATTAGGACCTGCAAATGTAAGTGGTTTACTTTCGTTTATTTTTATATTTTTTTTGTGAAGAGCCACGTTAGTCACTCACTAACAAGGTTAGATATAAATGAAATTGTTAGCTGAATGTTAGTCACTTACACAATAATATGTAATTTATTACAATTAAATCCTAATCAATGGAAACAAGCTCTGGAAAAAATATATGTAAATTATGAGAGTTTCTTTCTTTTTTTGCGTCTAGTTGTTACTAAAAATTGTTATACCATTTGCAGACTATCTCGACAACGGAACACTTCTTCTTCAACTCAAATGTAGCAAAATGTTGCTATTTCACTTAGTTTTTTATTATATGGAAATGGTTTTTCCAAGATTTGTGGTATTACAAAAATTATTTATTTATTTATTTATTTTACATAGGATAACAAAAAATGAATTTATTACCCTACTTAGATCTAGCGCTCTCGGGAGCTAAGCCCATATAGCGCATAATGGAGCAACTAACGACAAATGAATTCCTTAAATTAGACAATCTAGCTTTAATTAAATAGTAGGTACTATCCTTTACTAAAAGATGTCTCCCGCGTTTTTCATTATGTTTGGTTTCTCTGTGATTACTACGCATTTTAAATGTTTATTTTTACAAGTAATTTAAATTTGGAGCTTTAGTTTTATCGTAAAAACTAAAAAACAAAGCGCAACTCATAATTGTCTGCATTTTATTTCTTCTAAAAGCTGAATATTTAAATGAATCCTTGTTGATCTGCACCGATTTATTTTTGCCAGAACTACATACGTAAAGAACTATGCCATCAAATGTGAAAATGTGAGCCAAGTTCAAGATTAAGAATATGCGATGGTTGTCGACTTCGCCGACAAAAGAATTGAGATCTAAATGGGTGCCAAGTTCTGTAGATAATCCTGAAATTTATTTAAAAGAACATGCACCATTCTAAAATCAATTTAAAACACAATTTCTTGTTTTTTTCTGTTACAACAATGTTTGCAATATAAAAATATAACTTCTTAAATTTGAACAGTCGAATTACACTAGTTTACAATTATTTTGCCTCTAAACAAGTGATTATATCTTTTCTAGGATTTTTTCTGTAGATTACAAATTCATATACGAAAATGTCCTGCAACGTCATATTTTTAAGAAAAATAGGTTGGAAGAGTACAAAATATCGTATTTTAAACATTTTTAAATACATATTCATAATAAAATAACGGATTATTATAGGAGCTTGTAATGTAGCTCAAATAAAAGTTTGAACCTTTAGCTTTTATATTAAAATACTGAAGTCTTCAAGGCTTTTCGAAATATTCTCTCAATTTAACATACAGTTGATAGTGAATGAAAATGAGGTGAGATTTTTCAAAAGGGCTTATTTCCACATATGACCTTGAACGACCTAAGAATGCTATCACCGTTATCATGCTGAAATGCATCCTCTAGTGAAAAAATATTACGAAACAGACATCGATTTCCAAGAGAAACTTGGGATCAAAAATCGCAGTTTCATACAAAACGACACATTTCCACTTATTTTCTGGGTTATGGTTAGACATTTTTAGAATTTCATGTGCAGTATAATCTGTGGTATAATAATAAAATTTTACAACAAAAGGGCATATTTCCAATTGTTTCATTACAAACAGCCTTATTTCCTGTAGTTTACACTAAAAGGGCTTAGTTCCAAATGTTTTTTTATTTTTTTTAATTAATACAAATATGTTAGAATAAAATCTTTAAGCGGATTAGAACATTAGATCAACACACTATAACAATATATACATTTAAAAAAAAAAAAGTTATTGTAAAGAGCTCTTAAACGTTTTTCCTCATTAACTAGTGAAATTTTGTTTAACATGGAAATAAGCCCTTTTGAAAAATCACTCCTCAAATCACGCTCATGAAAAACTACTTCCCCATTTAGTAAGAGTTATGGAATATTTCTATTTCATACCATAAATCTAGATAAGGATTTAGGCTTTCATTTGACCCATGTTATGAACACTTTTTACGTTGCATTATTTTTGAATTCAATTTTCAAATAGACTCAAAATACGATTGGTTTTAGTTTTCGTCCTATTGTTTGTTCTCAAAAACGTGACGTGATGGAAACAAAAGAATTCCACGTTAAGGATTAGCTATCATTAAACAAATAAAAAATATATATGTTATACAAGTGGCAAAAAACAAATTGAATTTTTAAACTAGTGTTATTTACACAAAGCAGATAACATAGGATAAATTGAAGTTCAAGAGTTGAATTGTCTAGTTTTCACATACAAGTTATCTTTTTTATGTTACTGTTTTTATATTGTAAGGTCAACATATCTTACTCTTCTAAAAATTTGGTTTGCTTCAATTTATCGTAAGTTATCTGCTTTGTGTAATTAATACGACTGTTCAAATTAAAGAAGTTATATTTTTAAATAGCAAACATTGTTGTAGCAGAAAAAAACAAGAAATTGTGTTTTAAATTTATTTTAGAATGTTGTATGTTCTTATAAATAAATTTTCGGATTATCTACAGAACTTGACACCCATTTAGATCTCAATTCTTTTGTTGACGAAGTCGACAACCATCGCATATTCTTAATCTTGAACTTGGCTCACATTTTCACATTTATGTTTTTGATGGGATATCATTACTTTTTGTAAAGGAATTATTATTATTCATTCAAAAGTAACTCAAATCGATTTAGTCGAATGACGAAGTATAAAACGCAACTTTATAGGTAAGGTTTCGAGAGGTAACCGGACAGGTCACGAGGTCACGTACCCCGGACCCGCCCGCCCCGCGCACCCCGCACTATGCGAGGCGCGGATAGTCGTCGGGACGAATTCAGCCAAATTCGAAAGGTGCTAGGTATTAATAAAAATCGATTGCTTGGAAAATATTTCAAATCTTCAAATTTCACTGTTTTCTGATTTTTTCCTTTGTATACAGTACACAATCACCCAGCTGAACGGCAAATTTCAATTTTCTAGGTCATCTGGAAGTGGGTTAGGTTTTTGATCTATACGTATGTCAGTCAATCATTCAGTGATAAAAATGCCTATTTTTTGGTGTTATTATCTCAATAACCGTTTAAGCTCTATATATTAAATTTGGGGTTCTATTTAATCTAAGGGATTTTAATAAATAAACCAAATTTCATGTGTATATGTAAAATAGATTTTGGGTTATTAAAGGCTCAAAATTGGCTCCAAATGGTTCGTGTAATAAATATAACACACGGTTGCTGTGTCACCAGTTCCTTTTTCTTGGTTTGAATTTGGCTTGACACGCTGCCGAGTGGCTAGATTGGGACCAAGAATTCAATTCAGCAAAAGTTCAAGGTAGCAAACTGACAAGATTTAAAAGCCATTAATTAATAATCGCTCAGAACATTACGTTGTTGCACCTAATAAAATGTTTCTAAATTAGAAAAATTAAATCTATCCGTATCTTTGGTATTTTAAGTTGTAATTATTTACTTTTCATGATTTCCATAGAGAACCAATTTTCAACCAAGATTGAAGTCTTGCATTGATAGGAATCAAATAAAGAATAATATGTACAGAAAAATCACCAACACCCAAAAAAACTCAGTGAGAAGCAAAAATTCCAATATTGGCGCCGAAAAACTTAAATTACCCTTCAAACGCACTAAATTAGAAAAGTGCAAGAACTCACCTCATATCAGGTGCCTTGAATTCGATTCGATCACCATGTTCCAAACTTCTTCTAAAGGTCAAGTCAGCCACGGCTTGTTGTTGTGCCGCAGCAGCCGCGAAGAGTAGAGCAGTTGAAGGACTGTGGTGGGCATGGGGCGCCTGAGCCCCCGATGAAACGTTTATCGTCAAATTCTTCGAGTAGAACTTCTGCTGGTTGTTGTTCAGATTGGCCCCAGGTGTGTTGTGTGCCATGGGATGTTTTCCGGCGTTGTAGAGTGGCGTTGATGATTTATATGAGGGCATTTGGGATGAGCTGTTCGACGACGAGAAGGGTGGTGGTGTAACGGGGGAGATGGTTGTTGTTGAATTTAAGTGGGTCAGACCCTGTGTGACCACAGTCAAAATGTTGCTCATATCTTTTGCATGCTGCTGCTGTTGTTGCTGTTGCTGGAGGTGGGAACTTGTTGAATTGCTGCTGTTTGTTACGAAATTAGCTTTGTTGGCACTGTTGTTGTAGAGAGTTGTTGGTGGATTTGGCTTGCGGTCTGTTTGTAAAGCTGCTTTCCGCTGCTCTTGATCTTCATTCAGCACAGATGTAATTATGCTCTTAAGGCGATCCTCAAAGTTCACAACCTTCGGGGATTCTTGCAATAATTTCGATGTTGGTGTTGATGTTGTAACATTCGAAAATATTGAATTTTTCGAGCTACTCGAACTTCTGCCGCTCTGAGGGACATGAATGGATGACTGTGGGGTCTTAACAGCGGCTGGTGGTGCTGGCATTAGAGCACTATCACCATTATGCGATAATCCACTTTTTCGTTCATCCTTTTGCTTATAACCAGCCGGTGTATTCGGTGCTCCAACAAATTTTCCAGCTTCAATTTGCCTTCCAGTTTCAAGAATTTTTTGGGCTAAAATTTCTGGATTATTTTCTTCAATTTTACCAACATCTGGTACATCGGGCCATTCCTGCGATCGAGATCGATGTTCTCGACTCCTCCTCGATGATTTCGAATGGGATGAAGACTTCGATGACGATGAGGACGAAGATGATGACGAATGGTGATTTACAGTCACGGTCAAGTGGGGACTCTGTTGCGCTAGAATCGCAGCGGCTGCCTTTCTCTCCTCGTTCACCTTTTCAATCATAATTATTTCATTTTCCAAATTCGAAACCTGTGCATTCAGCTTCTTTCGTTGTGCGAGGGTGTTTGCAATTTCTTTTAAAACGAGCTCATGCGATGTAGCAGGTGTTAGTTCCAAGTTATCTCCATTCTTTTGTTTAACATATTTTTCAGCGATATTCTGCACATGCCTCATAACTAAACTTTTCTGCTCTTGTTCGATGGCATTAACTTGATTTTGGAGTTTTGCAGCCATCACCTGTAACTCTTTATGTCTCCCAACTATTTCTTTGGCTTTTGCTAGCAAATCATTCTGAGAAGTCATGCTTATTCCCAGCTCATTCATTCTGGCCTTCAGGAGTGCAACACTGTCATCAATCAGAACTTTAATCTGCTTCTCTAGCTGGCTAGCCCGATTAAGGAGTTTCTGATTTCTCTCCTTCTCCCTTTCGATTTGCTTGGTAATGTTCTCCTTGAAGGACTTCGACTTCATGTACTCCAAAGTTTGCATGTACTGTGCTTTATACATATCCAGTAAAATCTGGAGGGCGTAAGGAGTCTCCGCCGGAGCAGCAGGAATATCCAGCTCCTCGTGGCACATATCACCAGTTAGAGAGGTCAACTGCTGATCCACACAACCTGGGGCTGGAGGAAGTTTCTTGCTCATTAGCTCAGTGCTAGTACTAAGCAAAGTTTGAGTATGTAACGCCTCTAAGCCAACAATCTTAAGATTTCGCCTTCCACGACCTTTTTTAATTCGTCCCCTTTTCGGTTTTTGAGGCTTCTCCGCAGGCGGTGGCTTCTCACCATTTTTACTTCCAATCGATGAATTCGTCGCCTTTCGGGTAAGTTTCTTTCGCTTCTTTTGATTTCCAGATCGGCCATTCCGTGCAGAATTGGTGCTAAAATTGTTGTTTTCTTCATCATCGGATTGACTACTTTTACCCTTTGAGCTACACCAATCGGACCATGCTCGTCGTGTCGTTGGTCCCGTCACCTCACCATCAGACTCCGTCGAAGATTCATCTAATGCTTGAGGCTTAGATGTCTCACCGTTGCTACGTTTTCCGCGCTCACGAGATGATCGTGTGCTAGCACCTTAAAATTTTAAAGAGAATTTTTATTACTATCATTTTAGAATTATTTAATGGAATTTCGAGAACTAGGAAAAAATGTTTGGACAGGAAAATTTAAGGAACTGAAGCGCAAATCACTCTTAAGTAGTTCGATAAATTTGCTGAGGAACAAACAGAATTAAGACTGAAAGGTTCAATAAAATCCTAAAAATAGCTTATTTCAATTTTTGTTTGACAGTATCCTCTTTTATTAAATTTTACTTCGAAGGAGTTTGGAATTTGAATATCAGCTATCTGGTGGATTTACAAGAGGCGGATAGTGCGCATCTAGACAGAAATTCTATAGAAACTTGAACAGTTCAACAGTTCCGAATCAGAATTCAAATTTCAAAGACAATAAATACTTGGAAATATTATTTCACTTTTAAGCGGAAAGTTTCTCGGAAATCGCACGCAATTCTTCTGTGGGATATTTTTCTTGGTGATAATATAAAAAATAATTGAAATCGCCAATATGTGATTTTCTATAAATTTCCATGTTTTCAAGCACGAAATATGTCAATATTACTAATTTCGTGCAGGTATATAAAACCCAAGGAGCCCAGAGCATTTAAAGTCAAAATTATTGGAATATAAAATAGCAGGATGCTATAAAAATTGTTCATATAGTTATTTGTTTTGTATAAAAGTAAATTGGATCAGTGCAACCTGCAAGATAAAGTGGATTCTTCGTGAGAAATTTGTTTATTATTAAAATTAATAGTTCCTATCAAAAATCTAATATTACAGGATAGTGTTTTAGGAGTAAAAGACAGGGTGATCACACTTCTTCATCCTCTCAAATTCCGTCCAAACGTCTTTCTCAGTCCTCCACCTTACATCAAAGTTCTTAATTTTTAAATATTCTTAGATTATAACAAATTCTACAAAACAAAAGTAATAACACCAAAAAGCTTGATTTGATTTAGCCTACCAAGAAATAAAAAACGGCATTCCACTACAACAAAATAATTAGTTCACCAACTTTTACCGAATTCATTGCGAGAAGTAACTAACTACCTAGAGCTAGAGTTCAATTTAGCCTACGATGAGGTGATAAAATGAGATGATTCCAACTCACCAATAGCGTCATTCTCCGCCCCCTTCTGATTCTTAAGTCGTTGAAAATACCTTTCAAGTTTAGTCCTATCAATAATGTGTAAATAATACGAAACGGGCTTTCCAGTCCATGATACTGAGCCCTTCAGCGGAGACATTTCACTAACGTGCATTATTGTACCAATGTCACTTAAATTTCTGAAATCAATCAGTGTAGTTATCTCAAAAAGATCGTTTCGAATTAAATTCTTTTACCTATCGGTTATGCGAAAATTTAGGGGGCAAAAACTCTTCGAGGACACAATTCTAGCTCCATCACGTAAGTCTGCAAATCTCTCCTTCAGCTGGTGATCAACATTGGGGCCAAAAGCGAAATTGTTCACGAAGACGATCGTTGAAGTGTTGATCTTCTCTCTGTGTTCGTCAGCGAGAAAATCACCCTTAATAAGCTGATACTCTCCATACTTTTTGCCGAACCAATTCATCCACAATCGAAAATTAGCATCCATTAATTCGGCATATCGCGAAGGTACCTCTGCCTTTTCAATACCTATACATGATTTTAGGGGGGATGATCCTGCCATTTGAAGGACAACCTGGCCAACACCAGATCCCAAATCAATGAAGGTATCCTCCATTTTAACTTCGACTTGTTCGATCATTTGTTGAACCAACTCATAGGAGGTTTCTCCGTACACCTCCGGAGAGAAGGGTTCATATTGATTTAATTTGTCTGGATCAATGACGGCAGCATTATAAACTAACTGTAATATATGTCGTAAAAGAACAGGTGAGGCGAATTTGTTTAGCCGTTGGGCTGGCAGTGAAGTTCCTTTTTCCTAGAATAGATAAAAAGGGGTCCAATCAATTACACTAGCTATCCAAAAAGTTAAGACACGAGTTGTACGTAGTGAATTATATCGCCTATCATTAAATTTTTAAGTGATTGTGCACTCCAAAATCGCTATCACTTATGATTAAACTATCAATCAATAGTTAAGTGATACTTCAATGCAAATTAGTATCACTTAATCGATCGATAATAATAAAAAAACCATTTCCTGTATAAATAGAAATACTTTTTTTAAGCTTGTGGAATGTGCAACCGTTTTACGGTATACTATCACCTAACAATTTGGGGATAGTGAATTTTGAATATGCTATCACCTAACAATTTAGTGATAGTTAATTTGTGATGAACTATCACATAATTAAGTGATAGTGATAATTTTATGCACTATCATTTAACAATTAACTGATAGCGGTAGTGCACTACCCACAACTCTGAAGTTAGTCTTTTTGCTCTACTTACCAATGCAAGAATACCATCGACAGCTTTATTAAACCTATCAACCAAATTAGACATAGTCTTATAGCAGGCAGTGTCAATATCGTGAAATGAGAAATCCTCGAACGCCGACAGTATCTCGGGCACATCGTCACAGACAAGCCGGATAGTTTCGATAATATCAATCCCATTGTCATGCTTGTCCGAGCCAGAGCCTGTCTGCAGGGGCCAAGTGTATGTTACAACATCGGAACCAGCTGGAGACCGAAGCATTAAGTCTTTCACCTGTGGGGTCGCCATCTCTTTTTGTTCATTTATTTTATGGCGCGCGAATAAAAAGGCAATAGAAAAGCTGATTCGAGTTTTGCTTAGAAGAAATAATTGCTAAAGGTGTGCATGTTGGTGCTGTTAAGGAATTTCTGTAAAAAGGTAAAACGTTTTTCTTCATTAAATATTTGTTTAAATGAAGATTGAAATGTATGGTTATTACTTTTTATAATTCTTTTTAAAAATTTTAGAAATTATGTGATGTGATAACGTTTTTCGCATGAATTAAATGTTTGGCTACTAAACCATGTGCGTTTCGACTGATTTTAACCAATTATTAGTAACATCTACAACAACAAGAAATTGAAATTTTGAAATTTAGTGCAGCGAGTAACAATGCTAATACTAAATGAGATGTATAATGAAACAACGAAAAATGTTAGTAGTAATCTGTAGGAAAATTTCTTAGAAATAGCAAATTACAAAAATTCGTTTAATTCCGAGAATCGCTGCTTTTTCTTTATGCTTTCTGTCTATGTTTAGTTAAACACGCATCGGTAAAGGTTTTCTTTTAACAAAGTTTCAATTGGTTTATTAACATCAAGTCATGTCCCGCAACATTGCATTTTTTGTGATATCATATACTAAATAACACTTCCGGAATAGGAAGTACAAGAACATTTATATTTTCATCTTCGCTCTAGCTGGAATTATCCTACAAAATATGACCCCATAATTTTGAATTACTAAATAAAATAATGACCTAGGAAACAACCTTGTAGAAATTCAATTTTCAAAGTTAGATTTCTCATTACCATTTTGGATAGAAATTAATGGAACCATGAAGTAAGTTAAGCACACCAAAAAAATATTGTTTTTTCCGATGTCTGTCGAAACTGCAAACATCGTGAGATAAATTAAATAAATAAAATTTAGCTGGGTAAATAGAGGACTTCAGCACACGAAGTCTGAAAATATTCGTAGTTGTTGCTAAAGACGAAGAGAAGAGACCTACTTTTAAGAGTTTCTAATAATTCGATAAATCTAATTAAAATTTTTTTTATAGATATGGTTTGGAAAATTTGACTCATTTTTTAACCACAATAATTAAGGCGGTCACGAATCGTTTTTAGTTACAAACAAATATACAGTGCTGGCGGAAATTTTAGGACCAAACATTGATTTTGAGCATATATTCTATTCCCAAGCCTATCACTTGTTGATAAGGAAAAGAGAGATGGTGACAACGGGTGCATATGAAATCTTTGTCTGCCCTTAATTATTCCATAAATTTCTTTTTTTAAATTCATGTACTAGTTTTAATAAAAATGAGCAAAAACGTAATTCAATTGTGTTGAAAATTATAGGACTAATTCTCTTTTATCTCTCTTTAAATGAGATGTAGTAAGAGTGAATTTTTAAGACATAAACAAACAAACAAAAATCAAAATCCGCCCTATAATAATAAACACATTGTTAAATTGTTCCAAAAATGGTAAAAAAATCAGTTGACGTGTCCAAATTATGGCAGGTAGGGAAATTAATATTGAATTTTGATAGATTTAACTTATGCATTTAAGCCATAATTCTATAGGTCATAGCACTACGTGACAATTAGGAAATAGAACATATACCCAAAATCAACGTTTGGTCCTAAAATTTCCGACAGAACTGTAGTTTGAACGTTTAGTTAGATCAGAATCCAAAGTAGAGTAATTTAAACATTTTTAGGACCACTTCAATAGCATAATTTTTCTAGGTTCGACAGAAGAGGAAAATCAATGCAGGGCCAAATAATCTCAAAGTATCCTTTTCTATTGATTTCTTTTCCTTCTGTCCAACATAAAAAAGGCATGTTTCGGAAAGAACCCGAAGAATTGGAATAGTCCTAAAAATTTTTTATAGTACTGTATAGGTATGAACTAAAATATAGACTATGTCGAAAAATAGATTGCGTTTTAATAGCGTTTAAGATTTGTTTTATTATTACATATTTCAATTAATGAAATACCTTGTTTAAATTTAAGAGAACTATTTTGTAATCTTATGATTGTCTTATTTTTATTCTAGATAACTTACAAAAATATTCCCACAATATCTTAGTCCCCAAACACATTTATGTGGGTCCCGGGGGAAATTTGAGGAACGCGGAACAGTAAATAGGCACTCACGGCGAAAATACTTTCTAGATAGGTATGCAGCATTTTTAGGCGATAAATAAATTTTATATACAGCGTAACTCAGCTTAGCCAACGACCGATATCCTTAAAGGAACGACTCTAGACTCTATCTCAAAACAAAAGCGACTAGTTACCATCTTTAAAAAAAAAAGGCTACTGCCATCTAAGAAAAGGCGTAGTGTGTTTGTTTTTGTTTTGTGCAAATAGATTTGAACTTAGAATAAAGGGCTGAATTTTATTTATATTTTATGTTCCTTTATCCAGTTTCCACATTTATTTTGCGAAATACAAAACAAAACTGGTTTGAGTAACCACAATTCGGCTGAAGTCGCCAATTCAGCGCCCGATCGTCTTACGAAAGCGCTGAGAACAGAGTCCAATTAAAACTGGGGCTCCGCTAGACTATCAAACGCTCCGCATTAAATATTTAACTTTCAGCAATTTTAATTCAACATTATCCCCACGGAGAGATAAAAGGTCTGCAAAAAGAAACCGAGCACGGCTTCCACTTGCACTCCCAATTATGTAAACATTTACGGCCTTTGCGGCTTCTATTCTTTTTCCCCGGACGAGCGCTGAAATTGAATTATCACTACCAGAACATTTTTGCTGATAAATTTGTAACTTATATTTCATATTGTTGATTTCTGACGAAGCGTGAAACCGATAAAATATACAATAATACTTTATTTACATTGGAGTAACACAAAACGATGACTCGGTGCCCGAATTAAGCCGGAGGAAGTGCAGAGTTTCTTTCGCTGAAAATATTCGTAAACAAAAACATTTTTTAATATCAGATCTTTTCAGCCTTATTCATGTAAAATTGGAATTTAGAATGATATAAAAGATTTAATTTCTTTTAATAGAAAATAATTCAAACAATTACATATTTTTTTCTGGTTTTATTAATTGTGCATACTTTCAACTTAATATTCAAAAGAAAACAGCAAATTAAGCGAAACACTCATTAACAGATTTTCAAAAACTTGTTTTTGGGATTATGTCGTAGCTTAGACTGTTGGAAAAATCTGCAAAAATAAAAATCAAATGCAGTCTCAATAAGTTATTATAATGTTATTACATATTATGATATCAAGGATTTTTAAATCGCTAATTCCTTACCCTCTTCAGTGACGATTTTTTTAAAAGTGGAAAAAGTGCTTAAATGTTTTATTTGATTACTAGTTTACTTATTTATTACTGATGGCTACTCAGTAAGTATGAAAAATTTGAAAAAAAAATTAGTATAAAAAAGGAAACTGAGCTCACATATTTGACAGTAAAGTGTTATTAGCAAAGAAATAAAAATTCTTATTTTATAAATTATGCTTTTAAAATAAAGCACTTATTAAAACTGATCAAATTTTATGCATTGAATAATTTCTTTCGAAAAGATTAACGATATTTTTTCCAATAAACAAAAAGAAACTTTGCGATAATCAGAGGCAACTTTGAAATATTTTGAAAGCAGTTACTTTTACGTAGAATAAAATGCTATCTATGCTGCCATACTGCAAAGTTTTTGGCTTTATTTTTGAAATATAATCTAGGGAGTAATTCTTTAACAGATTTTAAATTTTTTTCCAGTTAGAATAACTTCAATTTCTAAAAAACTAAATGTACATATACGTGGCCAAGGGCGTCAAGAGGCTAAAATCTTAAAAAAAGACTTTTATTAGTGAATGAATTAACTAGTATATAACAATTATTCTAGTGCTATCTAGTTACTGAAATTTCAATTCCAATTCAAAATTCATTTATATTTTCCTTCAGATGTTAAGTTATTATTAGGAGTGGAGATCACTGAAATTTTGAATAACTACTTGAAGAATAGCTTCATGTACTTAATAAATTTAAACTATAAGAGAATTAATAATACTTAAGTGAGCTTGTAAATATTTGTTTTACAACTCTTATTATTCGATAACAAATTTTACCCGAAAAATATTTTTAATTTAAGAGAGATTTGAACGTGCTGCACTAAGACAGTGTGCGAATTAAATGCTGACTAAACTAAATTTCTGGCATAGTAACCAAAAGAACCAAGGAATATTTCTCCGTGTTTCAAGATTTAAATAGTTTTGTTGCATGAAAATGTTTCTGGGTGTTTTTCATTATAAGATTTGATTGTTTTGAAGCAAGTGTTTTTATTATAAATAAATTTTTTTGTTGTAAAAAGAGTTGGCTTTTCTAAATGCTGTCAAATTTTGCTTCAATTGCGTAAAACTAAAACATTTGCGATGGTAAAAATTTCCATTTTTTTTTTCAGAAAGTCCTCTAATCTTTTATATGAACATCTGTTCCCAGCATCCCCTTTAGCTGAGAAGACCCAGACCGAAATGGGGACAACAACCTGCAGGACGCTTACAGCTCGCCTCTTCTTGCTTATTTGAGTTTCGATTTTTTTCTGTGTCACACCACGACCACACCGCCCACTGCGACGGAGCTCCGGCCATCCACGCGCCCCCTTTCTTCCGCCCTCGCGCCCAGAGTAGAATTTACCTAATTCTGGGGTCCAGGACGAGGCGGAAAAAAGGAGCACATCCCTCGGAAGCAAGGAGTCATCCCCCGCCCAGTCCCTCGATTAAAGATGCATGTGCCGCAAATAACATCATCTCAGGCTTTGGGAGGTGATGGAGACTCTCCAGCCATTTCGTCCAGGATGGGGGCTGAGAGGAGCGCTAGCGCTCGACTTTCAAGTATTGTTTTGATAAAAAGAACGCACACTCCTGAGGCGCAGTTCGCCAGGATTCTACGTTCGAAATTGCACGTACACAGAGACGAAAACAGTGGCATTCACGAAAAATTGATTTTTCCTGGTGCTCCTCCCCTCGAAACCCTCGGGAGCACCCTGAGAAGGAAGTATCTAGGGCTGCCAGTTCATTGTCATTGTGCGTTCGGCGCACCTCTCCCTTGCCCGAGGACGGGATTGGCTTTAATATATACCCAAGATTTTCTGGAATTTCGACTTTTTGCAGCATTTTGAAGCTCTCTTTAAAAATAACCACCAGTTCTGGGGGTTCTTTTTTTTTTATTATTATTTATTTAGAGTGTAGCTTTTGACGCTGGAGGGCATGAAGACATGGGAACTTTTACAAGTTTAGGTCCTTCTTCGTTTTTAGCATTTTTTTCCATTTCTGCGCTCTTAAACTAGGGACTCGTTTGGGCAGATGTTCCGGCCAGAGGGATTAAAAACGACTGGAAAGGTACAGAACCAGATACACAACTTATTCTGCTCTAAAAATTCTTAATATGACCAAGATATTTCGGGTTGTTGTGTAACCTTGACATTGATCCAGTTTTCATCCTCTGGCTACACGCAGAGCTGGTATTTATTGGAATTCTTTTAAGTAACATGCTCCCTGTTTTCTCACAGAAAAGCAACAATTCAATCAATCTTGGGAAGAACTCATCAAATAATTTAATTTTACCAGATGAAACTGATTCCACAAGTTTTATGACTATATTTTCCTGCTACTTATTTATTCTAAGACTAAATTATAAATTAAGCATGTTGCGCTTTAAAATGCCTTTTCTTATTCGTAAAATAATTTTTCAATATCTTCCCATTCCACTGCTGACACCATTGGGGAATTTTCAAGAGCCTTGGGATCGTTTTAATACAAACAATAAATGCTTTAATTTGCAAATCCCAGATAGAAATTAATATTCCTTCCGTTTTTATCAAAGTAAGATATGAATTTGAGCCATTAGCACGACTTGAAAAAAGCAAAATATTATGCAGAATGGAGCAAAACCACACGTTCAAAAGACGTTGTTTTCGTCTGGGCACGATTGTGTTCAAACATGTTTCAGCTGAAATTTAAATTTAGTATTCTTGCTTCGTATTTCAATGTGCTAAATCAAATAGGGTATTCTTTAAAATGGTTACGCTCATTTAAAAATTGTAGTTCAATATATTGCTTAATACAAAACATGAAAAATAGGTATATTTCTATAATTTCATGCGCTCTAAATTGAGGGCTAGTAATTCTAAGTTAAAGTTTAAGATTTGAATTAATATAGAGGGAAATAATGGACTTGTGGGAAAATACATGTTCTTTTTAAAAATTTATACTGGTTTTAATTTTTCTCATTTCGAAAGTCTTTGAGTTTGGACTGGCCTAAAGATAGGCCACCGATTGCTAGGAATTACCGTGAATTTTGTTGTCTGATCTGCAGCAATATTTATGTAAAATGTAAGTAGTGAGTTACTCTCAAATTAAAATGAATTAAGAAGGTAAATTGATGTAAGCCTCTTAATTGTTATTATATTGGTTTGATATATTTTTATATTCTAAATAAAACTTATTTTTGTATTTTCGAAAATAGTTGAAATCTCTTAACTTCTGTGAGCGTGAGGTATGTAGTACTTGGTGCTTTATATTTGAAATTAGAAAAATCGGGTGCTAGAAATTAAAAAGGTTTTTAATTTCGTTCGTCGAATATCCTTACAAATCGCTTTCTTGGATTATTAAAAGTAATAGGTAGTTATTTGCAAGTGGTTTCAGTTTAAATCAGTGGTGAGAGCATCACAGTCAAGGTCTGAAGGTGGCAGGTTCGATTAATGCGTGTGAACTTTAATTTCCGAGAATTTCCGCATACATATACTTAATTATTTAAAAATCGAGCCAGAGTCCCCTGAGTGATAGACCGGTGTGGTGCATTACTCTTGGGCCAAAATAATCATCAACGTTCAATCAAGTGCAATTAAAATAATTTCGATTTTATCATCCTACAGGATCTTTTATTTAAAACATTAAATATAACAATTTTTACAGAATGAAGATTGATTTTTTGTTCTGTATCTATAAATAGACTTCTTAATCGATTTGAGTGGTTTTGAAATTTATATTTTTGTAAAATTAACTACTAAGTGGCAGTGTTATCAACTTCAATATTAAGATTAGAAGTTATAATCGAATTACAGTGCCACAAAAAATAATAAACAATAGCCCTGGTTTTGGTCCATTTCTTTGTCTGGACTGGACGAATCTTGAATCGAGTTAGCCACCAGGCGGTTTTATTTGCGATCTTGCAATTTATTATCACCAATTCGACCTATTTAAAGAAACTCCCCCAATCAAAACAAAGCCAGCGCAGTTTGAACGGCCTGACCCGGACCAAAATAAAGGCGCACGACCATGTGGTTGGATGTGGCCCATGAATTAATTCTTCCGTCAGATTCGATCTAAAATGGCTGGCCTCCAGAGCGACTGTTTTGAGCCCATCTTCTCGAATTGCGGGCCCACTCCACTACCCGAGAGAGCCCCGCAATTTGATCGGCTTAAAGTCAACCGAGAATCAATCAATAAACGTGATTAAAGAAAAAAAAAAAAAAAGAAAAAAAATAAAAGAGCCCGCGTAGCGATTTCATCAAATTTTGCTGAACCGCGTAACCTTCAGGCGGGGCAATATTCGGCCGTGCCAATGGAGCGCCAGTCGTCACCCTCGCCGCTCCGCGAAATCGGCTTAAATTCAATACAATTCAAAACAAGTTCAACCGACTGTTGATTATATTGAAAGTGGACACGAAACGAAAATAATAATAATAATAATAATAAAAAAAAAAAGAAGAAAAAAAAAATATTCCAGAAATGCGCCACACACCGCACCACCAAAATGATGAAAATGTCTGAGGGCCAAAAATAAGGAAAAGGTAAAAATAAAATTTTGACAGTTGAATGAACTTTTAAGCGCGCATACATTTATGCAGGAGGAATATTATAAATATAAAAAAATGCACACACACACACCCATTACATTCTCACATGCACCGTATATTTTAACACTGTGTGCACTATGCACGCATACACAACAAAGTTTATGTTATTTTTTTTTTTTATCGTGGCGCAATCAATTAATAGACACACAGTGATAAAAATCGCTATAATTCGAATAAAATAAAAAATTAAAACACATCAAGGCATGCAGGTGTGTTTGCTGAACAGCAAATACAAACTTAAATTCGAGGAGAACGCACTTTTCTCGTCTTCTCTCTGTTCCATTGACATTTTGAGTGTGACAGCTATCAGGAGAAAATTCGATTTCCCCTCGATGCTCCCGGCGTCCGTCTTCGTCCAGCAGCGGAGCTTTTTTTTGTTGTGTGTGTACGCGCGCGACTGTCGGTTCGACGGTGCGACTTCGAAGAATACCGAAAAGGGAGAAGAATGTTGAGAAGTGCTGGCTAAAGAAATGCTTTTTTTCACACACAGCCCAAGATGTCTGCTGGCCCGAGAATTTCCAACTTCGAAAATGTCCAGGGCCTTTGTCTGGCCGCTGATCGACAATTTAATCACTGGAAATTTGCTAATGTAAACACGCACATTATCATTATCATTTTCATTTTTCCTAAAAGACACCACTCGGAAGGAAGACTTTTATTTTTATTTTTTTTTTGCGGCAACACCGAGCGGACAGAAAAATGCACTCCACTTTACACTCCCATTGGGGCCCCTGCTGCCGCTGGGTGCTCCTTTAGCTGAAAACTGGGCACAATGCGAGCTCCTCACACTCCACAAACACTGTGGGCCTCCATGCCACCGCCAACATTAGAGAAAAAAAGGCTTTTTTCTTTTTGTGTGTTTTTCTACCACGGGAACGACGAATTTCCCTTTTTTCTCTTCTTCTTTTGATTGGGAACTTTTTCTGCTCGTGCGGCAATTTTTTTTTCGATTGAGGACCGCGCGGCACACCCACTAGAATATTAATTGCGATTTGCGCGATCACTCGACAACCATCGACGGTTCCTTGATCAGTTTTCGCGGCCTTTTTATTCACCTTTGTGTTGACGACGGCAAGAAAATTTTCTCACTTCACGCGCTTTCCCCCCTAAACTGATTTTTCTCAGGCACTCCGCAGCTCACCAGCGGCCGTCTTCGCCGTCGTCGTCGCAGTCGTTCATTTGTCCGAACATTTTCCGTCTTTTTCGTGTGCCCGGGCGCGCTTTTTCGCACTTTCGGAATTAAAACAAGCCAACCACTACAAGTGCGATTGGATCAACAAACACACACACCAACATAGAGTGTTAAGAATCGGGCGGGAAAGCGAATTTTTTGAGCTTGTATGCGTGGTGTTTACAGTTAATACGTTTCAAGAGCGGGTGAGTGATAGCAGCACATGGGCGAGCAATGCGACATCTGGGTGGGTGTAGGGGAAGTACGATTAGTAATCAGAACGTGTTCTATTAGCAAAAAAAAACTTCTTCCGGGGATTTTTAAATTCTTGGAAATTTTTCTGAATTTTTAAACCGCACCACGTTGAAATTATTTTCTAACTATTCAAATTATGCGTCATTGCAGGTTTCCCAGCCAAATTTTGCTCAGTCAAATTCCGGATAGAAACATTCGAAAACTGTGTTTTGGTACAATTTTTAAGTACATACGATGAACCAACTGCCAAATTTAAATTATTTATCAATGAATTTTAACATTGTAAAAGTTTATTATAATAAAATAATAAATACAGTCTTGCATAAAACTTTAAGACTACACTTTTTTCTTCACCTTTGAATATGTGTAATTTGAAGAGAGGTAAGCAAAATCCTTAAGATTTGTGTAACAAAATGTTGTACTTGATTTTTCATTATACCAGAAAAACCAAAAATTATAAATTCAAATATACTCCATAGATACTGCAAAATTGTTTAGAAAATAATAAGGACTCGTTGAAAACATTGTATGCTTTAAATCGTGAGGGTCAATCTCAAAATGGAATTGCAAAATATTTGAAAGTTAGAAAAACCTTTGTAGGTACATATTTCACATCGATCAAGGGCAGGACATTTCAAAAAGGGCTTAAAGAGAGGATTTTGTTTACCTAATTAAGGCCCCGATTCTACATAGCATTTAAGAGATTTTAACCTCTTATTTGAGGAAATAAATTAAATTACATTGCATTAAAGAGCTGTACGCACTCATTGCAGACTGGTCTTAAAATTTTATGCAAGACTGTAAATAAAAAACAAAATGTGTGAGCCTCATCCACAAAAGCTCACGATTGAAGTGAAACTTCTTTAGATGCAGATAGAATATCGAAAATATGAAACAATTGCATAATTAAGTAATGTAAGGAAATGTACTTAAAAAAAAGTACGAATTTAATAATTTTTTACATGTCACTTCTATCATAAAAATCTACTAACGCATTAGGGCTAGAGCTTTCGGTCATTCCCACTCCTTCAATTTCTTAAACTTTTATTTTGTTCGTACACTTGCCCCTCCATTGAGTCATTTCCCCTTTTTCGTAATGAAAAATCATTAACAGACACGTCGCTAAATGAGTTTCACTTCAAAACACATTAATTTACATTGGCGGTCAAAAAGGTCTTTTTTGAAAATTAATTTTATATTTTGATACTGTTGCAGTGTTACTTTAAATTAGCAAAAGTTTGTGTCAAATGTTTCCAATAGTTAATACTTCATTACAATTTTTTTTCACATACGATTTTTTAGCGGAAAATTAATTAATAACAACTTTAAAAAGATAAATAATTATTACAAAATTTAACATTTATTTATAAAATTTACATTTATTATAATTAGTATTTGGTGGTTCGTTCGTTTTGAATTCTTAACGATATCCAAGTAGACATGATGATCTATGATTCCTGAAATTCGGTAAATAGGCCCTGTACCAACTACCGACATTGATTTCCACACAAATACAGAACCGACCCCTCCTTAGAGTAGATTTCGTACATTGTACAATTCACGAATAATCACATAATTAAAACTGATGCTTTATTCAGTATCGATAATTTTTTTCAGTTTTGCTTAAATTCGTATTTTTTGGGTTAACCAAATGCAATTCTATGTCTTTAAGGAATATTACTGGAGCTCCTCCCGAAAGACGAGCATATCGACCAAAGTTTACTTGCTTGAGCTAGCGAATAGAAAACTCGTCTGATGAGGAAAAATACACATAATCTAATATAATTAAACATACTTACACTCTGAGAACTTATTCTTATTGGTATTACGAGAAGATGGAAAACCTGGTTGTCTTCATCAATTTACAAATTTTATACTGAATGCAAATTGCTAGTTTGGAATTTTCGTTTAAGCTTGTATTAAATTATAATGTAATAATAAAAATGTGTTACCTAAATGCGAATTTCTTATTTCAAATATATATATAACCATTTACACTTAACTTTATTGCGTTTATTGTACCTTAGCCATTCTAAAAGAAAAGAAAATCACCATTCCTCAAAATCACGTAGGCTTCCACTGGACCACGCCAATTTTTCTGTTTATCTCCGAAAGTATCACAGCAGCTAGTTCTTGTTTTTCTGGTGGCAGCCTACGAAAATACGAAATTTTCCCATTCCCACAAATATAAAATGAGTTTTAGTTTACTTAGCGACCATGTCGTAACCACCGTCCACCTCCTCCTTCTTTTTTTGCCTACGCTTAGCCCTAATCGCGGCTGTTTCCTTTCCAGCTAGCTTCTCTTCATTGTAGAACTGTTTAGGTCTCTGTGAAGTAAAAGCCATCATTTATTTAAAAAGTAGCTAAACTGTGTTTCCAATACCCTCGGCCGCTTCTTGTGCTTTTTATCAAACTGTTGGGAGTCATAAAAATTTGGTTTTTCGCGACGCACTCGGCCTGTCCTTCGCCTTTCATCCATTTTAGGACTCGGTCCGCGAATAATTCGTCTGCTTTGGAAGAACGAATATCCACATTTGCATGTTTTTGATGCCACGGCAACTTGCTGGTCACATTTTGGACAACTTTTCGCAATCATTCTGCTTTTGGCCATAGCCTGGTGGCCCCAAATATTGCTTTTATTCACCTTTTAATTCTCTGGACGATGCACAGAGAATTCTTGTCACGTAAAAAATGTCACTTTTGACATTCTCGTCTGGTGTTTTTCAATAAAGCGAAACGAGCGCCACGAGTGTTTAAATTTGGAACTACTTCAAATCAATTCCGTTACCATGGTGAGAATATCCTGCGAGGTAACAAACTGAAATTTGATTTTAGAATTTTATTTTAAATGGAAACTGTTAGCTTTTTCCATGTTTTTACAACCGGCCAAATTGAATCTGCGCGTTTTCCTCTCGGTCCCGATGGTTCTCAGGTGTTTTGTCGATACGAAATAGTGTCTGGGCCCGACTGGGAGCTCATTTCAGGAACTAAAACTGGGATTACGCAGTGCTCGGTGGCCAGCCCCTTTGACCAGGAAATTGCCTTCAACATGCCCCTCGAGGTCTGTTTCAAGTCCACAAATCCGTTTGGATGTAAGTACCCTTAGCCCCTTAAGTTTCCCAAAATGGAAACAAATTCCTAACGTATAGAAGATTTTCAGGGCCCCAAATTGTGATTAGTGTCTATGGGAAAAATGTTTGGGGCGCTGAGACAAGTCTGGGCTACGGTAGAGTGCACCTGCCCGTTTTCGGAGGCGAATTAAAGCACTACCACGTTCCGATTGTGATCCCGAGGTGCACGCATTTTCTCGCTGAGTTGGCCAGCTGGATTACAGGAAAGAACCCAGAGCTGAAGAACCCCAGAATACTCCTGGACTCCAATAAGAGCAAAGGTGAGATGTTTTAACATTTTTTAAAAGAAATTTTCCCCTTGAATTTATATATGTATGTATATAAATATATTAAATTATCTAAAAATCCAGCCAAGTAGGACATTTAATACGTTTATTTTATCTGTTATTGTTTGCGTAAACTCAAAAAAATAAATAAATAAATAAATAAAGTCTTTGCTTCAACCGTTTCGCACGCAAAATATTTTATTGTACTAAATTAAAATTTGTTCTACGATAAAATTTTAAAATAGTACTTTCGATTCAAAGTGAATTTTCAAGTTCTTGTTATTATATAACTTAAAAATAATTTTAATCATATTATGTACATATATTTTAAGGACTCCTGACTGAATCATACGGCGATCTGGTGCTATCCATGCAAACGATATCCCGGGGATCCGGCCAAATGGGGTACGATTGGGGCCAAGGAAGCACCGACTGAGGACTGGTGGATGGGAAATGAAAATACTCTCAACTGATTGGATAAAATGTTTATTACTTCTGTAGTTTTCTTTAATTTTCATTTACATAGGATTGTACCTACTTGCTTAGGGGCTACGGGCTTGTTAAGTACAAAATAAAAAAGTTTTAACAGTAGAAGAAAAACGCTCTGACTACAAATTTTCCCCCCTGGAGGGCCACTACCCAGCAGGCTTAAAACACTAAAAACAACTCATAGCACAGAAAGTTTAACTTTCGTATTTATTATTATTTTTTTCTTTTTAAGTTACAACGGCTAATCTTCACTACAGCTATGCCTAAAAACATTTGCGCGCACACGGCTCACCAAATTTCGCATAACTATGTAATATAATTACAATTGGGCTAAGGTTTTATTAGAAGTAGTAACACTGCTTAAATCTAGTGAGTGCTTAATTTGTTTTATTTTTCACACGGTCGAAGAACTTTCGTGAAAATTTTTTACCAGTGAAAATTTGGAGATGATAAGCACCACAAAAAACATCACATCATCACAATTGCCGAGGGCAAAAAGGGGGGAAACAATTCATTTTTGGGCATTCATATTTTCATCGCTGGAGATTTTTAATAATATTAGTTACGCATAACCCGGCTCTAGTCTGTTGATCTAATTTCGGGAAAAAGGGCAATTAAAATCACTACAAGCATTGAATGATTTTATTGAATGCATTCTCATCTTTCCTGGGGTAGTTCTATTAAATTTTCTATAGTTTTCCGGTACTCCATAGAGCTTACTTTACAAATTGTTCGCATGAAAGGAAACTTCTCCATTCGAGCCACTAAATTTCACTATTATTCCCCGATTTGTGCACTTAGTTTAAAACTTTGTTCAATTTTACAGAGAAGTTTTCACGGAAGTTTTAAAATTGATTGCTCTGTGGGTGATGGGGTGAACAAAGTTTTGTTCGATGGAATGGGAATATTTATTTTTAGGGACACCACAGAAGGAGAAGTTGTGAATTTCTGTAGACGTGGGTTTTCTATGTAGATTTCCGTAAGTGACCTTTTTATTTCTTTTAATAATTTTAATCCAACTCAATGCTTGCTTTAGTGGGAGTTGTAGAAACCATTACAAGTCGTCCAAAAGACACTTGGAGACTTGTTTCAAATTTCACCCATTTTCGAATTGATGAGCAGCCGAAGATTACATTACTCTGATTGCCCTAATCACTTAATCCGGTGAGTTATGCAGTCGTTGGTTTCATTGTTCGTTCTGAAAGTTCTTAGAATTTCTGTGGTAATTACGTAAAATATACGAGGGGTAAAAAAAAACTCCTTTTAGTGAACTCTGTTTGATCTAAATTTGAATGTCTTAAATTTAACTATTCTGATTTTTGAAATTTATGAGGAATGGTGGACATGAAAATGATCCAGATAAACGACTTTTATTATAACTATTATTATTTTAAAATGCGTCTACTCAAGAGTTAAGATGTAATATCAAACATTAAAATGTGTTGACCCTTCCCGAAATTAGATCAATAGCCCGATTGTATTGGTACTATTTCCTCAAGGAATAAATCACATACTGTTTGACTCCCAGAAAATTCCGATCAATCACATCCAGAACCATCCTGTTCACGAGTCGGGAGCTCCAATTGGCTCCCGCTCGGGGTCTCCCTGTCCTATGAATTAATGCTTGCCAGCAGGGGCTGTGTGACACTCTTAACGTTGTCCTCAGTGGAATTACACTTAATTTTGAGGTTCTTTATGTGGTTTGCCTTAACGATATTATTGAAGGTCAGACTATTACTGTTGCAGTTGGCTAGATCGGAACAATTGCGGTCGGCCGTTGCGGAGTCATTATTTTCGCTATTACTACAAAGACTAGGGCTGCTGCAGCTGTTTGGTATCAAATTTGGTGGATTACCATTCCCTGTAAGTAGTGCTTGACTATCGTCGACGGCTTCGCTGCTATTTTCGGTGCACGAGTGCTCTTCAGTCTTGAGATCGCTGTGAATGTTTTGTTTTGATGAGGATATGTCCGGTACTGAATGGTATTTTTCAGTATATGAATTAACTGAATTTGGTCTTTGTGGCTGATTTTCACCGTCTAGCCAGTACGTTAGCATTTCTCCCTTACCCTTCATTTTAACATATCCACGCTTCGTTAAAATGAATGTACCAAATTGATCGAGGAATTCTTTTGTACTTTGGCTTATATGGATCTTGAGGGCTTCCCCGTTCGATTCCATTCGAGATGCTGTATTAACGGTATCACCAAATAGGCAATACCGCGGCATTTTAAGACCCACAACTCCGGCTACACAAGGTCCAGAATGCAATCCTATCCTAAGTTTGAGCTGATCGTTGGGACGATGTCGAATTCTAAAACTGTAGACAGCGTTCAAAAGAGCCAGTGCCATTCGGGCGATTTCCCTTGCATGCAGATTCCCATTTCGAATGGGCAGTCCTGATACAACCATATAAGCGTCTCCTATCGTTTCTACTTTATATACATCGAAATTTTCGACTATGGAATCAAAGCAGGTGTAGAGATCGTTGAGGAAGCTAACAACTTGCATAGGGGTGCTCTCCGCGGATATCGCTGTAAAACCCACGATATCACTAAAATATATCGTCACTTGATCGTAAGTTTCAGCAATGACCGGCTGTCCACTGATTAACTGGGCGGCAACGGTTTGCGGTAAAAGTTGATAAAGTAATTTTTCACATTTCTTCTTCTCTTCCAAATAGTCACGGGTGCGCTCCTCGACGAGTCCTTCCAAATTGTTGGCATACTGCTCCATGCGTTGCAGAAGATTATCAACAATGTTGCCTGTTTCGTTGTCCCTGTGGAATAAGTGAGAAAGTTTTTGTTTTTTGTTAAAATTATATCATCCATGTTTGAGTACAACTACTTGTTTATCTTTCGAATAGTCGCCTTCAGGACTGCAAAATCTGGACGTTCGCATGGATCCTCTGCCCAGCATTTTACCATTATTTGATTAATATCGTCGTAGGCGGTCTCTTCCACTGTGGGTCGGAATGGTTGCATCAGTCCTTTCGGATAGTTCTTAACGAGTTGAATTATTTCTGTAGGAGAATTAAAAATAAGAATATTTTAATCTTGCTGATTGGATATTTTATGCTTACTACAAAATGAGTATTTTATTAAATCTTATATAAATATTTAGGTAAACAGCTAAAACCTTTAGGTTCAAAATTTGAACCACCACTGTGAAACAGTAAAATAAGTTGATAAAAAGCTTAAACCGAGCATTAGTGCACCTATAGGAGTTAAGGTAGACCTGTATAAACTAGCTGCCTTTACTGGCAGATGTCTTCTTTAGCTTTTAGTTGCAAAATTCCAGTTTTCCAAATTTAAAAATGAAATATTAAAAATTCTATTGATTGTAACTGAAAGTCAAGTCAAGTGCCGAAAAACAATTTAGATAAACGTCCGCTTTTCTCATTTACTCGAATCAAAGGAGATAGCCAGTTAGAAATAAAACTAACATGCATTTATATAATATTTATTTCTCTTTCTATTCGGTCAACCTTAAGAATGGAATCAAAGACATTACTCATAAACATCAAGAAAAGAAGAAACTGGTAGCAAACGGACAGCAACATATATCTTCTTGAAAATCGTCTTCATTTCGGGACAGTTCTTTTTTTTCTAAGTCTTCCAACCAACTTATATTGGAAGTATCCCAGCCACACTTTTTTATGCGACAATCCTTACCCGGTTCAACAACTATAGGACCTTCATCCACTTTAGGAAAATATAAATTGAAAAAAGGTATTTGAAATCAGAGGACCAAGTAATTTATCTTAAGAAGGTCTTACAAGTTTGTTCTTTCTTTCCATTTGCAGGTAGAATCATAGGTTCCATGAAAAAGATCTGTTGAACAGACATTTTTCTTTCTGAAGGTATGTGAAAACCTTTCATATACGATCCTTGAGGCCAGGTTAATGTTCCATTTCGGTGTTTAGCGTACGTAGCCCAAGTTTTGAAGATCTCATAGTCGTATTCGAAAGATGGAATACTTTTTGTGTCTCCACATGACCTTTTTTCTATATCTTTGTGACATTTGAAAAGGTCTCGGTGTATATCGGACGTAGCAAATTTTAAAGAGGACCTTTTGGTATATTTCTGCTTATCACACATATTTTAAGAATAGTGGACTTAGACTGAAACCTAAAATATGTTTTATTGTTTGGTATTTATCGAATGCAGGTTGAATTGACAACATATTATATAAGCCAATTTTTTAAACGAAATAATAGTGAACTTTGCCAGTTTTGAAAGTTTCAAAGATTGCTATATTTGGTAGTTGTATTTTGGTTAGCACTATAAGTACTTTGCTTCATTATGATATAAAACCCAGCAATCGGATATAGTTTGAATTGTTTTGATGCGCTGTTTTTTTTTTTAAATTGCATTGTAATTTCTGAGTTAACGTGAAAAACAATGGGAGGTGACGCAGAGAAAGGAAAAAAAATTTTCGTACAAAAGTGCAGTACATGTCACACCACAGAAAAAGGAGGAAAAAACAAAGTTGGACCCAATTTAAGTGGAGTATTTGGGCGAAAAGCTGGAACTGTACCTGGATTTATGTTTTCGGAGGCACACAAAAAAAGTGGCATCACTTGGAATGAAAAAACCCTGGCAGCATATCTAGAGAATCCGAAAAAATACATTCCGGGAAATAAAATGGTGTTTATTGGCCTAAAAAAGCAAGAGGACAGGGATGACGTTATAGCGTACTTGAAAAAGGCAACATCGTAATAAACAGGCAGTGTATTACTTAAATATTCTTTGAAATAAATAAATGAAACTAAAAAAAATCTAGTTTTTTTTCTTACCTTGTGGCGATCGTGTTGGATCGCCTGTGTAAAAGGGCCCTTGTCGGGTGATAATTTCATGCACAATTATGCCAAAAGAGTAAACATCCCCCTTTTGTGTACCTTCCAGAGGTTTGTTCTGCACTCTGAGCAGCTCTGGAGCAGTCCACAACAGTCCTAGAAAGAATGTAAAAAATGAAATAAAATGATCATTGTCATATGATTGTAACATTAATTTTATACTTTTCCAGTAAGCGTAGCTATTACAGTTTTCAACGTCATCTTCCAAGTTGGGCTTTCTTAGGGTATGCAGGCCGAAGTCGGTGATCTTCAGAACAAACCGTGAGTCGACCACACAATTTGAGGATTTTAAATTTCCATGGGACTTGATATCAGTGTGATGTAGAAAATGCATTCCTCGAACGATATCGTGCATGAGGGACAATTTAAACATCCAGTCAAGCTTAATTTGTTCGTTTTCTAAAATATCCTGAAGAGATCCCTTGGGGCAATAGTCTGTTATAATGAAACATTTTGGAGATTCGAGACAGGCTCCATGAAATTTGACCAAGTGCTCGTGCTGAATGTCTTTCATTCGCTTCAATTCAAGCATCAAGGGTCGAGTTAAGCTCGTGTTGCTCTCATCTATGTATTTAATAGCAACCTTGCAACCCTTGTAAAACCCGACAGGTATGAACATTTGACGATCGCCGGGAAGTGATCCCATGTCTTCTGAGTACATGGTTATTTGACTACCGCGTTTCGCCAGGGAATGCATACTCCCACGAAATTTGCCATTGGGGTCACATGGCATCACTTCACATTTGTTGACCCTCCATGTCATTGAATTTATCTCAGCCTCTGACTTATAGTGGCGATATCCGAGAAGTGATAATATGGCCATCACGATTACCGTGAAGCCAAGGATTAAGGACAGAATGGCATATCCGGGAAGAGCTGAATTTAATATATATATATATATATTTTTTTTAAACAAATGATCTATTCATTTAAAATAAATTACTTACAATTATCTGGACAAAGTGATCCATCGAAACCGCAGACTGGTTTATCTGGAGGAGGCTCAACTCTATTTCCAGCCCAGTGGATGCTTTTTCCTGCAACATACTCCAGTCTATTGTAGAGGAAGTGTGCAACGACCTCGAATCGTCCTGTGATTGGATTCATGTCCAGGAGGGAATATGCTGAGATCCGGTCACCGTTGGTGTCTATGGTCACATTCCCTGTGATCCCCTTAAAGCTCCGGTTCCACATGAGACGCACCATGTCTGTGCCATTTATGGGCCTCGTCAGAACCGTGGGATCCGCGTTTATGCTGTCGTTTAGGGCATAGGCGTACAAAAGAACTGCATCATAAAATGAAGTGACGAACGTGGAAACTGGCTCATCCTTTTGGAAGGTGTAGTTATACTTCTCTGCAGCTACTTGTTTTATCTGTAAAAGAAAATTAAGTCGATGAGCTAAAAAAGTGAAACATTAATTTTTAAGATTGATTTTTCAATCATGCTTACATACACCTATGTATGTACATATGTATGAACGTTTCATTTAATAATGATTTTATGCTGAACAAATTTCTCTGGCTGTTGACAAATTT
Organism: Machimus atricapillus; assembly: GCA_933228815.1. Classification (NCBI taxonomy): domain Eukaryota; kingdom Metazoa; phylum Arthropoda; class Insecta; order Diptera; family Asilidae; genus Machimus; species Machimus atricapillus. The sequence continues at coordinate 16,676,530 of OW121785.1, forward strand.
TACTTAAATAAAGATTTAAATTTCGGAAAATGGTATCTTAAAAAATAAATAAATAAATAAAATCCTGACAATGAAACATGGAAAATAATAATTTCTTAGTAATTTCTATTTCTATGTTGAGAACATGATTTCTTCTGAAGTCAGAGCACGATTTACCCTGACTTACAATTAGAATTAAAAAATAAAAATCCAGAGATATGTATGTAACCTCAAAAGTGCAATTACATATAGAACAGATCAAGTGATTTTTATTTCCTGACTTTTATAAAATGTCCGGTAATTTCATCGACTTTGTATTATTATATACAATTAATTTTTTTTTTTTTTGTATTTATGTCCATGACGGATTTTAATTGCTATTAGCCGCAGGCCATTCGTCCGATAATTGGTTTTGTAAAACAAATATTCATACATGAAAGTAATCGTATTTTCTTCAAAGGTAATAATTTTTAAAGTAAAAATGCATGTCATGTCGGCTGCATTTTTACTTTTTTAATAAAATATTTAAACAAGAAACACACAAATAAAGAAATAGTTGGTGGCTTGCCAGATAGTAGAGATTAATTATAAGACATTAATCAGGCAACATATAGTAAGTAGAAATTAAATAATTTTCACTAAATATAAAAGTTTCTGTTTTTGCGATGGGGGTATTCTAAATTTTTAAATTAACTTTTTTTTTTTCTGAATGAATGTTTAAAGTTTTATGAATAACTCCCCTAAAAATGGTGTTAGGATGTTATTTTATAATCTTTTTCGCTACTAAAGTCTAATGATTCATTTCATTCCATTAAGATGACTTAATGGTGCATTCATAAAATGTTTTATACTTCTCAGAACTTCTTAAGGACAACACGCACCTTCCTGGAGAACCTCAAATACTCGTCGTCATCGGGCTGCTTGGCGGTGACCGTCAACAGTGCCGTGTACGCCTTTCGGGCCCGTCTATTGTTCTCGGCGGTGTCGTTTTTGTCGTACCACGGTTGTGCCACCATATGAGGCACCCTGTAAAATGAAGTTGAATATATGTAAATATAACCACCCGACGTGACCTGGCGGCAAATCTGTTTTTTTTTTTTTTTTACCTGGAGAAGAGTTCGATGTTGATGAAGACGTACTCGCCACTATCGATCATATTCAGCTCTTCAGCGACGAGCATAATTTGTCGAATCGACTCCGGGTCGGCGCACATGATGACAACTGCAACGAAAATCGAAATGAGGAAGTCGATTAGTCCAGGGCCAATTTAGATAAGCGGCTGGGTCGCGATCTCCTTGATTGCTCCCGGGTCTAATTGCTCTCGTGGTTGTGGTACAGCACCCATGAGACAGAGGCAATTTAACGACGTGCACCCACCCACAACTTTTGCACCCAGCCACCGATCTCGCAATTAATTTTTTGCATGAGCGTCGTGAGTTAAATGCAAAGGAATAAGAAAATTGTGTTTATTTTTAGCGTCGATGACTAATTATGGATTATGACATTAGATCGTTTTCGACGCGGCCGGGCGTTCCAAAATTGATTCCAATGAATTGGAGTTTTGGTGCCGGTAATGTTCAGGCGAATCTAAAAAAACCAACACCCGCCGTGTGTCTAAGTATCGAAATGGATGTATCTAAATGCGGTGAATGGAAAATGCGCTAATCGACTGTGCTATCGATTGGAATTGATCGCATTTTCGCGGGTTAGCGACACACGTGAATTGGTCACACGAATCGCGATTTGGTTTTATGAATTCACCCGCATTGTTATTTTTGGCAATTCACTCCGGATGGGGGGATTAATGAGGGATGAAGCGTGGCTCAGCCGCGGGATGTGATTTGAATGAGGATAAGTTAAGTAATGGCACGTGAACTACGTCATGTATTTTTTTATGATCAAATATTTACAAAGTATTAGCAGTTAGGAAAAAAATATGCTGGTGATTAAGATAATATTTACATGGAGTTGTCGAATAGTTCAGGTTACACAACTTGTTTTCTTTCTGGGATTTTTTTATTTTCAGTTTAAACATTCTACCTCGGTTAAGTGCAGAGGAGTACCACCAATCGGTTCTGTCTTTGGTCCATTGCTGTTTTCACCTTCAGCTTGCGTAATTCCCATTTATACAAACATTTGTATTTGGGTTTTTCACCAATTTTAATTTACAGACCCGATTGAATGTTTAACTTATTCTAAAAATAAATCAAATACATAATTCAAATTCTTGCGGGAATAGCAGAAGTTGCTTATTTTAAACGTAGCTTTATTTTAAAATTCTTTAAACGTTTATTGATTCAAATAATTAATACACTTAAGCCATGAATTTTAAGCTGATAGACTAATTTTTCAAGAAGACACTGCCTTCTAAACATATCCAAATATTTAAAAAAAAAATTAATGAGTATAGGAACCTAATTGGTTAAATGAGCGAAAATCATTAAAATGTTATGAGATAAGTGTTAAAATAAGATGAATCAGTTTTCTTCGATTTGCTGTTACTTCATGGTTAATTCCGTAATTATAGCGATATCACTTAGAAAAATAAAATATTGCAAAGCGATAACATTTTTAATACATCTGTTTGAATTGTTTTTTTTTTTTACAATAATTCTCATCTGAATATTCTCGAATTATTGGATTATAAGCAAGTTTTCTAATTGACGTAGTCACATCTTTGTTGACATAAACAACTCACTTATTGGAAGAGTGAGCGGAATTTCCATAAATAATCATTGCTTATAAAATGTAAAAGATAACCCTCTTTGACCCGTTTCAACATTTTATTAAATAGCTTTTCTTATTTGACGAAGGCGTGCGGTTTTGCTTCCCTGAAGGCTATTCGGTATAACTTTTTGCGGAATGGCAGCAAATTGTCTTACCCCTGGGTACATTTCCTGCGATCAATTGAATTACAATTTCAAAAGATTTGGGTACCAATTCGATTTACATAGGTCAAACTGAGTTTTCGAACCTCATCTCATTGAACATTTCAGTGCAAAAGCGTGATAATAATTTACGTCATTGGAAGAAGCATCCTCGATTGACTTTGAATTTATATTTTACATCAACGGATTAAGCTGTTGTTTTTTTGATGGGTATAAATATTTATTTCAAACTTTTCGTTTATTTAATTCAATTAAGATGCAAACATGCGCAGGTCTTGCATGAAATGTTTTATTTTAGAGATTAACTTTTTATTATAAAGTTAAATTATGGCAATTATTTACCCAAACAAATTTCTGTCAATGAATTCTGGTCAAATTCTCAGGGCTTAAGGTAGAAAATTTTCAAAATCTCGTGTTTTTCAAAGTTTTAATTTATTCGGTGACTGCATATTAAGTGAAGTGAGCATTTTGATCAGAAATTAATTTTCTATTGAAAAATTAGTTTTGATCCAGTAATTGAATGAAACACAATTTCTATGAGTCAAAGTTTTTAAATTCAAATCCTATTGGAATTTGTTTATTTATGAATTTAAAAATTTTGTATTTGACCCTTCTAACAGCTATTAGGATACGTAGTTTTAGATAAATATAAAGTTTATGAAGATTTGAAATTTATGGCTATTAAAACCATAATTTTCTATCTCCGTTTTTTTAGATTGTATGTTAAGTCAGTAGTAAACGCGTTTGATTAAAAAAGCATTCTGAAAATTAATGTAATTAAGTTAAAATCTTACTTCTTGCCTTTTTTTTAACTCCATTGAGAAGATCTGTGATATTCTGTTTGTTCGTGATCCTCCCGTTGAAGCCGTTCGAGTCGCCCTCTTTTCCAATCACTTTCTTAACAGCGCCCAGACAGAGGTAGCAGCTCGTGTGGCCGCGACTAGCGTCTTCAAAATTTTGATAGACCAAGTAAGCCACTGTCCAATTAAAGTCGGACATCATGCCCTTAAGGGCGTGGCCGACGGCTGAATATCCTGCCATAAGTCGGGTCGTCGTTCCATAGTAATTCGTTTTTGTGTCAAACGAGACCGCTCTACCGCCAGTTGTAAATATGGGGATGTCCCAAACTCCGCAATATCGCGAAATTGGCGCTAGCTCATAATCGCAGGACATCCCGAAAACGGCATCAATTTGCCTACGTCTGGCTGAGTATATCTCGTAGAATCCGATCGGTCCATACGTCGACGAGCAGAAGGTATCTCGTGATATGACGGTGAAGTCAAATTTTGCAGCCAGGTATCCGGGTTTTTGCACCTCTTTTATGCCAAGCTCGATCGCTGATCTCACCTTAGTCAGAATCACGTCGTCGTTATTTTCCGATTCTGAATCCCGGCTGCCAGTGACTAAGACGACAAAAACAAGTCTCCGTCTGGGCGCTGAAGGGTCTGAGTAGTTGAAGTGCTGGATGTCCTCCGTACTCGAACTTTTATTCCTGGGAGACACGTATCCTAGCACCAGCGACAGATAGCTCAATAGTACGGCTAGTGTTCGACCTATTTGCATTATCGAGCCTTGCGTTTTTAACTATCCCTCGAGGGTACTTATACACAATCACATTTTTTTTTTATTTCATTATTTTATTAATATTATTTATTTTTGATTTTTTCGGTTTAATTAATACGGTCGCTGCACAAACTGTGACATCATCATCTTTTCTCACAGTCTCTTTATTTAGTCACACATCGGAGCACAACAGTCCGATATTACCTTTTCTTCCTGCGTCATTAATTAACTGATTAATTACGATTCACAGCACTCCGCGGCTAATTCTTTTCGAATACTGATGGTCTTCTGGCATAATGCGGGACAGGTATTATACGAGCCGCACACTGAAATAGAATGAAATTTTTCAGACAGAGGCCTGTTTAATAGACCTGGCTATGGTGGTCGAGCAGCTTTTGCCGTGTTTTAATAGCGTTTCGTTTTTATTTATTCACTTTAATTGTTTTGCTAAGTTTTACCGCGAATTTTTGATTACAAATTCTGTCCACTTGAGGTTATCGCGAAAAATCATGCCGCTGATTGGGATACCGCATGGCCACTATCGATTAGCTGCTGATAGTGTGCCGCGCTGACCGTCAGTGACAATTATTCTTAATTAATTAAGTAATTAGCAAAGAGGCGCATATCGACTGCAATTGGATAATTATGCAATTATGGGAACATCTCTCCAAACCCTTTAGATTATTTAGAAAAAATATGGTAGGTAACAGCAACAGGTTAGGGTACCTAACCTAAGAACGAACCTCGGTTAAGTGCAAATTGCTGTTTGTTCTTTAAGTACTTCTTGCAGCGGAATATTCCCTCAAAGTATCCTTCATAAAATAACCCTAGTCTAGTGTATATCAAAAAATATTTCTATTTCAGTTTTAATATAAAACCTTCCCGTAAAATGAACGAACTTTTCATATATAAGCATTAAATGCGATTAATAAAGAAAGTCTAAATATAGTCACCCGGTAATTTTTCTACAGTAAAAACTGAACAAAAAATTACTATGAATATTTTTGTCCAAGAATTCTCCCAATCACTGCCTTGTCAGGTAGTTGCTTATTTTAGTATAAATAGATTGGCACTACTTATGAAGGTGTAAATAAATTTTACACAATTCTTTCACACTTAAGATAATTAAACGTTTAGCACACTGTCTCTTGAGATTTGTGTTTTACTACAACAAATGACTACCATCAAAGAAATTTACAAAAAAAGGAATCATCATGAGCTGAGACAACCAATCATTGATTTATAAGTGAGAATATTGACGATATTTATTTGAGTCAGTTTCGCAGATGGATTATAGATGTTCTTTGGACAAATACACTTAGACTCTGTGACGCAAGTAAAATATGTTAACAAATCTACTAATTAGCTTTAATATTAGTACATTGGCAAAAACATGTATCTTTTTATTGTATTATAAAGCAGCAAATATACGTCACAATATAAACCAGTCTGAGGGGAGTGAAATGGAAACGTGTTCTCAAATGAGCCCAGTTTGGCCCAAAAAATTATGAAAAATTAATGACCTTTTATTTATATCATTCTCTCAATAGTCCAAATTGTGGTGCTCTTCTCGTTCGAAACAGAAATAGACACGATCACAAAAAAATGCCATCTCGTCTGAGTCGCGAAAAGCGATTTCATGTTATGCAAAATTCGCGGCGAAAAAGAGAATTGACCGCTTCTGAACTATACTTAGACAATCAGGTGAATTGAAAATTATGATATGTATTAAGGTAAAAAATATTTTTTCGTGTCGGTGGATGTGTATTTTTACTAATAAGTCAAGATCCTCATTTCAAATCAAAACAAATTGTATTATTAAATAAGATGTTGAGACTTGGAATATACATAGTTAATCTATGTGATTATCAGTTGATTATCTTTCAAACAACTTCTGAGGTTAATAAAAGTTTTTAATAATTATTTAAATAGAACGCTCCGTCTCCGACGTGGTTTATGGAAAGAGTTGCAGTTAAAATAAAAGGTAATTGAAATTTCAATTAACAAAACATATTTATTAACAGAATGAACCCGATAAAACTAGATGAGGATTTTTCAAGGTTGAGTTTATCATTATCATTTACAATGATCCAGCTCGCATTATAAGATAGGTGAGACGTGATAATTTTATAACTAGATTAACATATACAGAAATTGTTGTATAAATATATGTACTATACAAATTTTGAGAAAAGTGAATGATATGTGTATGTAAATATGTAAGTAAGTAAATTTTGTTGTTCTAATATAATGCTTCAAAATGAGACACACTTCAAGAAAAAAAAAAAAATACCTCCACGTCCAAGCCCCAGAAACAGCAGAATCTTAAACTATGATAATTCAAACCGAAACGCACCATCAACCACTCGTGCAGACTGTAAGTAAGTGCAAAGAGTCCAATTATGTTTATAAAATTTTTAAATTCGAATGAGGAAGACCTCGTGGGTCATGAAGAGTAAAAAAATGATAGGATGTCGCCACAAAACAATGCTCCAAATGTAAATGAAACCAATCCGCTCCAGAAATATCAAAATGTTCAAATCTTACGTCTTGCCTCGTTTGAAATAGCCGTCAAGATCTTGGTGGCCTCCGATCTAGTCAGCTGCCGTTCGAATTCGTAGCTCCTGGGGACTTCGATAACTTCCAGGACCGCGTTCAGGCACAGGGCACAGTCTGAGTAGCCGCGATTCTCATCGACAAAATTTCGAAAAACTAGATCGGCTAGGGTCCAGTTGAAGCCCTCCATCATCCCTTTGATTGCTCGGGCGACGGCGGTATGTCCACCAAGAAGCCGGGTGGTGGTTGGATACTGGGACTCCTTAAAATCGAAACTCTGAGCCCTTCCGCCCACTGTTAAAATGGGAATATCCCAGACCCCGGAATACCTCGAAATGGGGGCTAGGACATAGTCGCAGGCTAGTCCAAAAACCCCGTTTATGTAGGGACTCCAGTCGGTGTAGATTTCGAAAAAACCAACCGCCCCATAGATCGAGGAGCAGAACGTGTCCCTGGCGATTACCGTGACATTGAAATCGGCGGCCAGGTATCCCGGCTCCTGGATCTTTTCAATCCCAAGCTCGATTGCGGCCAAGATCTTGCCCAAGATCGCGTCGTTTGTACTCTCGACCTCGTCGTCTTGGTGTCCAGCGGCTAAAGTCATGAAGACCAAGTTGCTTCCCGGTCCCGCGGATTTTACGGTCCGCTTGACCGGGAAGTGCCTGATTACTTCTTTTTGCTTGCTCCACAGTCTCCCCGTCGCTAGCGCTGCGGAAGTGAGCAGGCTAAGTGATAGTGCGAATCGGATCCATCGCATTTTGGGAGCTTTTCTTCTTTCTTCTTCTCAGACCTCAGACGACGGTTTCTTTTCTCACCATATTTTCAGATCGTAAGAGATATTTCTTACAAATCCAACCTCTCAGGATGGGTGTGCGTGCGCATGTGGATTTATCCCAAAATCTCAGTCTCGTGCCTTCTGCCAGCAGCCTCTCTGGACCATTCGTGTCTCAGGGATCTGTTTATATGCAAAACAATTAACTATTTTTTTTTGTTTATTCCATGCAGCACTTGCGCGGGGGCTCAAAGGGGCCACTCACTGGAGGCCGGTGCTCCTCTTCGCGATTCGCTAAGCAAAGGAGCAATGGCAGTGCGCGTGCAGCTTTTGAGTTCCAAAGAATTTTTGGTGTTGCTAAGTTTCAAAGTTTTTCGCAGTATTTTTAGATTTTTCTTAAATTTCTTTTGGAATTTTAAAGGTGTTAGACATATTTCAGGGGTTGGATTTTTATTACTTCAAAAGTGCTGAGCTATCAATTCAGGGAAGAGCTACCGCCACAATAAATGGGCTATAAAAATTTTAAGTGCCGATCTGTGGCGACATTAATCATCGTTTAAAAATTTTATTTTTGAATTTTTATTGTTTTCTAATAAATAGAGATAGCATTTCATTTTTATTTCCTTGAGACTTGAGCTACGCTTCAAAACAACAACAATTTTTCAGTCAGAACCATTTTAAAAATGAATTATGATAATCAAATAAAAGAGGCACACGTTGAATAAAATTTTGTATTTTGCGGTTAATTACAAAATTCGAGTGTAATTTATGTTATGTCTTATTACAAGCATTTATAAGCTTGCTACTGAATTTTGAACCAGTTCCCGTTATCGAAAAAAGATGAAATTTGATACAGTTATATAAATCTAACAACAATGCAATCTAGTATATTTAACAACTTTCAAAATCTAATATGGCAGCCGCAAAAGGACGCCTTTCCTTACAACTCCCCTGAAATGGGTATCAAATAAAAGGGTTTGACGAGTAGAATACGATAAAAGTCTGTTTTTAAAAATTTGTTTTTAAATTAAGAACTTATTTCATAAAATATATTTCTGGATTTTCTTAAGGAATTCCTAAATAATAATATCTAAATTGAGTTCACACAAAATTCTGAATTTCGTTCATAGCCTGTTCGGAGTGTGTAACCGATAGATTTAATAATGAATATGATAATCATTAATAAAAGCTTAAGCGATCAAATATTAAAATTTAAGGGGTACTCACGGTTTGCTGTATTTGAATGAGAGTTTTTACAGCAACTAATATTAAAATTGTCAATTATAATTCATATAAATGTTGAGATTGTCAAAAACGCGCAAAATTATCAAAGTTTTAAAGGCTTGGTAAAATAAAAGTTGATTGTGTAACGCTTTAATATGTGAAAATTGTGTTGATGTTGAAGAATTTTGAGTAGTGCATGGTGTTAGTATAAATGTAAATAGTAAAATTTATTACCTTGAAGAATCATAAAAATTGGCTATGCTCGTGCATTGCATATGTTATTTAAAATGAATTCTATTAACAATGTCGAGGTAGTCGGCAACTTCATTGCAAATTTTTAATATTTTATTCTAGCCATGTTATATAGTAGTTATAATCATTGTTCATTCATTCATTAACACGGAACCCTTATTTTGGTACCCTCGGGAATTTGTAAGTTGTTTTAATCTTATTATTAGGCTAATCAGCCTTATAATATTATACAAAATTGTGTAATGGAACCATTTTATTTGTGTGCTGCTGCATGCGGGATGCACACAGAATAATACGATAGTAGATAGTGTGAATTATTTTACTTTAGAAATTGTGTCAGAACACATTAAGTAGTAAAGTAAACATTGCTGAAATTATTTTAACGTAGATATAAAATAGACTATAAAGACTATAAAATTTTTTCGCTTAACTTATAAATCCTTAATATTTATTTTATAAGTGATTTATAAGATTTTTGAGAAGCTGCTACAATTAGTCAATTAATTTAAGACCAGAATTAATAATAACGCTTTATATACTATTTATTATAGTTTTAGCTTTCCAGATTATAATTCAGTTTTAGTTTACACTTAGCGAAGTGCTTGTTTATATTACCAACCATTAAATTTCTTCTAGGTATGTTAAGTAAAGTGCTTGTTATTTTTTAAGAGAAAGAACTTTGAATTAAAACATCGATCGCACGTTTTGAGTTTCTTGAACCCCGACCTCAACAATATGGAAATTCTTTGTCGAGCAGAAAATCTGAAATGGTAATATGATTTAGAACAACATCTCAATTTCTTAAGACTCTTTCATGATCTTGAAGTGTTTTTTTCTTACAATTATGTTCTATTCTTGGTTTGGTGTGCTCACCGGGCATATAATTAGCCAAATTTTGAAGATTAGAAGCTCAAGCTCAATTATATGTCAATGTCTTGAGCTCGTGCTTGTCGAAGGTCTTAAAAATAAAAGTTCATCGCATCTGGGCTTGGATATTTCCGCCTGGTTGAGCCCGATCCAAAAAGTGGGTGAGATGAAAATAAAAAATATCCCATAAAGTTTATGGTGTCGCTTCTATGAATCATTAAAGCAGTTTATCATGAATACGTAATTAGTCGCCTAAAAAGTAAATTTTTGGGTTTGTGGTCGCGCATTCTTGAGGCATGTGTCTCAGTTTAGATTTGAAAAATAAAAGAAGGCCGCTTGCATCCTGTCTGCGACCCTGAAACGGGACTGTGTAATCAGCCAGAAGTCTCCCCATTTCCTCATACATTTGCTATTTTGATTTCGACCGCAAAATGCCATACGAGTGGAATTGCATTAAAAAATATATGAAATAACGACATCGTAACTGATTTAATTTACATAAGCCTGTTTACTAAATGCGTGATAAACCATAGGGAGGAACAGCAGAACGAGTATTTGAACGGTCGTGATTTTTCTTATACATACAGTACTGTGAAAATTTTTAGGACCATTTCAATATTTCGGGAACTTTTAATTTTGTGAAGCATACTTTCTCAAGGTTCAAAAGAGGAGGGGAAATTAATTCAGGGCTAAATTTAAATCTCAAAGTATCCTGATTCCATTGATTTTCCTCTCTCTGTCCAATTTAAAAAAGGTATGATTCAGAAAACTAAATTTTCCCGAAGAATTGGAGTGATCATAAAAACATTCACAGTACTGATTAGTTTCTCTCCCAAGTGCAGTCGATAAGATCGCCAGCAATAATTCAGTTCACTTATTCCACTTGATTTAGAGGCTCACTTAACTTGTGGACAAGGGAGTTTTTCACTCATTAAATTGGCCTATTTGCTCCGCCTAATGATCGGCCGACTAGTTCGAGGCGCTTTAATTCGCTTCCAAGAAGATAAAAGATCGTTTTGTTGAGGCGGTCTTATGTATGTCTCACGAGAAAAGTTCTTCTTTTAATTACAAAAGGCCAATAAAAGAAACATGGAAAACTCATGCCAGCTGCGGCTGGGGCACCGACTTTCTGGGGCTCCTCAAGCGGCAATTAGCACTGACACGATCAAAATGAACGCGACGACGATCGGTTTAATTTACACACAATTCAGCGCACAGCACTAATAAAAAATGTTCATATCGAAATGCCATAGTAAAAAAACGATAAATCCAACATGTGCGTTTTTCATGACCAGTAGTCGAGTAAATAGTGAAACGATCATTCGATCGTACAACTGCTGATTACACAAATCACTTTACACGTTTCCGCTTTTTCAGCACTATCCTAAAAGTTTAGGAAAGCGGCAAAAATTTGAATTTTAAGATGAAATTTTCACTATACATATATCATGAAGTATAGTAAAGTGAAATCACAGAAATTGCGTCGATTGTTAATCATGACGCGTTCCTAAAGTTTTGCACTCACGCACTTATAACACATCTATTCCTGGATATTTAAGACATACGGGAAAGATTACAATTTAGCAAACTATCGATTTAAAGGCGCGTTCTGAGTCGCAATCTTGGGGAAGTTTTTGTTGTAGTTTCTTTTTGCGTAGATTGTGCAACTCACCGATGACCTTGAGTTATGAACAGTGTGTACCTTGTTCGATAAAGGTAATACAAAAATAAAAATAAAGTAAAAGACGGAATGAAAAGAAGCGCAATTATTCAGCAAACACCAGCTGTGGTAGACCGGCTCGGACAACCACTCTTTTAAAAGTTCGAAAAGAAAATTTTCTTTTCGATTAAGCGAACTTTAAAGATCGCGAGCAAACGATCGCTTAGGATACCCGTCGATGACTGAACGGGTTGTATCAGAATATCTCTGATCGAGAAAACGCGAACCATTTGATTCGGTTTAGTCGCGGCGCGGATCGCGGATGGATAGACCGGCAGAGCGGGTTGTCTGTTCCATTTCGACGACCCACTCTTGTACCGCCTCAGCTGTTTGCTGTTAATGTTTTAGCTCCTCTAAAGTCTAAGCTTTAGACAAGAGCGTCTACAAGCATATAGCAATTTTCGCTCAGATTCTATATAGTTGCTAGAGTTTACTAGAAAGGAGATGGCTGAGAAAGATTTTCGTCGATGCAAAGTAGCTTATTATTAAGAAAAATAAATAGTAAAAAAAAACTTAGTCACACGAGAAGTTCACGCCCGACATGTTTTGTCGTTTTTCTCTTTTGCATTTTAGTCCAAAGGTTTGGTTCACCGACGCCAAAACTCGGAATTGGCGAATTTTTGCGAAACGATGAAACATTTTCGCGGTCAGATTTGTTTAGCAAGCTTTATAGGTAGACATGTGTAGAAGGTTGTTTGAGGAAAGATTTATGTTTTTTGAACTGACGGAAATTTTAAGCATTATCGGTTTTTCAGCGTTTAGAAATAATTGGCTATTAGCCAAAAAAAGCAAGTTTGCCATTATGTGAAATTATTCGAAGATTGTAAGAAGTTGTTTTCGAAATTAAATGCAGGGCGAAAATGCGATATATTTTGAAGCTTTCTGAGGAATTTTTAAGTGAAGGAGACTTATGTTTGTCTATTTAGAAAACTTGAAATATTGAATTACTTCAAGTTGGATTGGAAAACGTTTATCTTCTACGTTCCATAAAATCCATATATGTTAAATTGGAAGTTTTATTTTAAGAAAAGAAAAATAATAGAGCAAATATTTATTCATGAAAATTAGCTGGAAAATATTGAAAATTTTGTAACGATAACACATAATTATTTATCAAGGTTTAAGAGATCTGCAAAACGCAATCTTTAAATAGCTTACCAACAATCGCATTTTAAGAATAATAAAAGCTCGTTTTATTGTCGAACCTTTTAACGAGAAAATTCTATCGAGTGTAAATCCGATTTATTTTATTGGAATGCATAGCATTTAAACCCAGAGTTATTTTGCATAAGAAATGTTTTTATTACATTCTTTTTAACCTTATAGAAAAACAGCTTGAAACTAAAAATAGAACTTTCTCACTTAACTCGGTCTTAAGTTATTCAACTTTAATTCATTCTTGGAAAATTGTTTGCTGTTAGCGCCAGAGGAACAAACAAAAGGAATTTCAGCTTGAATGCAAAATGAAAACGTGTGTGAGTATTTTAAGTTAAGAAATAACTTCTTTTAAGAAAGTCTTTCGTTAGATATTAATATTTTCTAAAATATAAGGTTTATTTTTTTAAGTACCATAAACAATTATCATTTTGGAATTCATATCAAGTTTTGTACAGAAAATTAATAGCCAGCAAAGTTTTAAACATTTTCGAAAATAAAATAAATAATAGTTGGCGCATAGTCAACAAAAGTCATGTTGCATGTTATTCGCAAAACAATTTTAGAATACTGAAATTAATCACCCAAAGTTATAAGCATATAAACAATAAACTGAACTCGTTTAAACCCTTATATTTAAATATAGGTATGTATAAAGTTCAAAAAATCCGGATATACAAAAGAAAATACAAAATTCATTTTAATTTTTGAAATACTTTAAATCTTCCATCATATTCTTGAAATGACTCGTAAAAATGCCAATTTGGCCGACACATAAACGTTTCACCCGGCAGCGAAAGCTGTTGGCATTTAGCCAGATAAAATCAGAATTTCCCACATTATTTTAGTTCATTTTCACTTTTCGCGATTTATTTTCATTCTTTTTAATTTGCAAAAAACACTTGTTTTGGCATGAGAACACCCCCAGCATCAATCTTCACGAAAGTTAATCATCGTCTTGATGAGAGGGCTCATCGCCGGTTAATTACTTTTGCATAATTATATTTTTTAACTGAAAACATCTGGAAAATTGAAAAGTTTTCAAACTTTGTATTAATTTTTTGTGTGCGTTCTTTTTTGCAAATGTTCTAAAATGTTAACTCTAAGAAAATTTGTTTAAGAAGGTGCGGCGCGCGCGAATGAAAAAAGTTCTTCAAGTTCATAAAAAAATTATTAGAAGAAACATTTTTCTTAGATTATTGCACCGCACATATGGGCGTTGTCCTGTTGAGAAATACATACATACATATATAGAGTATGTAGGTAGCTTAATTCTTATTTATAAAGATCAATTTGTAGTAATGCCAACATTTTAGAATTAAACAGGGTATTTTAAAAATTATTTTTCTCTTTTTAATTTTCTCAATAGGACTTTGTATACCTATGTAATATCAATGGAGCAAAATTACAAACGGCTCTATTACTAACAGATCATTAAATAAAGGCTATACATAGTAGTGTCAAATATATTTAAATCGTAGATAGCCCATTTTTCACATTAAATTATCGCTATAAATTTGATATTTACATTATGATAACTGATAACATATCTATACAGTATCTATTTTCTTTTATAAAGTTTTCCAACCACTTTATTTTTTTTCTAGGAAGATTAAAAAATTATTTAGTAATTTAAGTCAGTTAGCTTAAAGTATTGGAGTAAAGATGTTTCGCTTTGAAGAAACAAATGTCTAGTGGTGGTATTGCGATCGATTTCATAAAAGTTACGCCTTTAGATCCAATTAAAGTTAGTGACATAATTTTTCAACCAAGGCCATGTGTTCTCAATAAACCATTGGCTACAAATATTGAAAAAATTGCTAATTTTAATATTAGAAACGATGACGTGTGGGTTGTCACATACCCAAAGTGTGGTACAACTTGGGCGCAGGAAATGTACTGGCTGATTCTTATCACCCTATTTTGATAAGGCCAAAAGTATAGACATAGAAGAAAGAGGGCCGTTTTTAGAGTAAGTGTAATATGCATTTTATACATTGATAGGTGTTTAATACTTATTTAATTATTTTCAAAGATTTAGTAAACTTATGTGAGCTATCTAATATGGACACTATTGCAAATTGTGATAAAATGGAAATCCCAAGGTTTTTGAAAACTCATCCTCCTTTGCCTGTACTTCCTAAGGAGCTGTGGACAAAACTTCGAAAGGCGTTTAATTGAACTTTTATTAAGAGTTATTATAATTCTATCACAGCAGCATATTTTTTAAGATACATAATTTTTATCGCCAGAGATCCCAGGGATGCCACTATATCTGACTATCATCACTTCTCTAAATGAGGTGGATCTAAAATTACCAAAGAGAAATTTTTGGATCAAATGATCAATGATGAAGCTGTTTATGCATCTTATTGGGATCATGTTATTGAGTTTTGGAATATCCGAAATCAACCAAATATTCTTTTCCTTACATATGAAGAAATGAAATCCAATTTAGAAGAAGTTATTCAACGTTCATGTGATTTTTTGAACAAAGTAATTATCAAGGATTAAATGAACAAAATGTTAGACCATCTGTCTTTTGATAGCATTAAAGGTACATTTTACTTAAAATAAATTTTATAAATCCATTAATCATTTTTATATTTTAATAGGCAATGAAGCTATACAGCATAATTTTTCACAAAGTCTCTTGAAACAAATATGTTTCGTGTTGAAAAAATATCGAACAGCCGCACTGACGGTTTTAATCATGGCGCGGTGAACGTTACGCCCCTAGATCCGGTTAAAGTTGGCGAAATAACCGTGCAGCCTAGGGCCTGTGTTCTAAACCAAGGAATGGCAAAAAGCATCGAAAGAATCGCTAATTTTCATGTTAGGGATGATGATGTGTGGGTTCTATCTTATCCCAAATGTGGAACAACTTGGGTTCAAGAAATGTGCAGGCTCATTCTCAATGACTTTGATTTTGTGGGAGCCAAAAACATAGACATTGGCAAAAGGGGACCATTTCTCGAGTAAATAGTGTTTTATATTTATGTTTTGTATTGTTGTTATTATATCATATTTTATTATTTGTCTTTTAGATATAGTGATTTAATTAATACTACCATTATGGACAGTATTGAAAATTGCGAAAAACTGGAGAGTCCACGATTCTTGAAGTCACATTTACCTTTACCTGTACTTCCTAGGGAGCTGTGGACTAAGCATCCAAAAGTATTTAAAATAAATATTTTAGTAGAGTATCAATTTTATACGTGTTTAGATAGTTTACGTTGTCAGAGACCCAAGAGACGCAGCTATATCTTACTTTCATCACCTCTCCAAATGGTACGGACTTAATAATACGAAAGATGAATTTTTGGATTGGACACTTAACTCTCAAATAGTTTACGCGCCCTATTGGGATCATGTAATTGAATTTTGGAACATTCGACATCAACCAAACATTCTTTTTTTAACATACGAAGACATGAAAGCCAATTTAAAGCCAATTATTCAACAAGCATGCGATTTTTTCAATAAAACAATTACGGATAATCAAATGGCCAAAATGTTAGAACATCTATCCTTTGAGAGTATGAAAGGTATAATACATATTATAAAAATATATCAATATATTTATTATTTATTATCATCCCTTAGCTAACGATGCTGCACAACATAATTTTGAAAGGAGTTTGATTGAAATCAAAAAATTTGATGAAAATTTTAGGCAAGTTAAATTGCATTTTTTTGATAAATTATTTTTTATAAAAGGCAAATTCCATTTTACAGATTTGTAAGAAGAGGCGCTATTGGCTCTTATAAAGATGAGTTTCCTCCTCATTTCATTGAACTCTATAACGAGTGGATGAGAAAAAATCTCAAAAGAACTGATTTTGACTATTATAAGAAATATTTGTAAGTGCAATGTGCATTTGTTAGTTCTTGGTTTTATATTGTGAAAAGATAATAGGAATTAACATACCACAGGAATCACATCATTATCAAATGAATATTTGAATTTTATGTAATATACATATAATTATTAAAGTTATATTACTTATTCAGAGAGCAATGATCAATAAATAAATTATTTTCTTTCAAACTTTATTTTAATTCATTTATTTACTGAAACTATGAAAACTATTAAAAACTCAAATAAAAAATTAGGACAAGCTACCCAGCGATTTAGGATTTATAATTTTATTTCTTAAAATTATTTAGAAGGAGTTAGACAAGCATAGAAAAAGAAATCGAACACCTCAAAATAAAAGAAGCTCTTGATACATTTGTACTATTTTAATTTCAAAGGCACTCATTAAGATAACAGGATAAAATTTAAAGCCAAAGTAAATTCTGTTTATTTGCTTCATGAGCATCTTGTTCTTAAGGATAAAAGTTTCTGTAGATAGAATTTAATTCTTCATAGTTCTGTGATAATTCTTGGAGCAAATATTTAACGATGTTTATTTGCAGAATAATTTAAAATGCTTTCTCACTTGTTTGCACCTCAAATAAAAATAACTTCGAATAAGAGACGTATTTTGCTTGTTTTGTATGAGAATTTCGAGATCTCTTATCTAAATTTTACAAGGTATCTACTTTTGGTTAATAAAATTAATAAGAAAGGTATATTCTTTTTACATTAGTATTCTAATTGTTTTCATAAAGTGCTGGAGAGACAGAATTTGTTTCTTACCTCAACACTCGTAATTCGGTATATTTCCAAAATAGAAACATGTAAAATAAGACCCATGAATATATAATTTCTCCATCGCATTTTTTTACAAAACAAAAGTCTGGTGAATTTGAAGGTTTTATTATGTTCATATGTATGTATATTGATAATAAAATTTCGCATTAAAACTGAGTATTCTTCAGAGATTTTGTAATTTATAAGTAGCCTATAGATTAAGTGGGAGTATTTAGTACCTTCACTCAAAAAATAAAAAAATATCGAACCAAGTGTTAAGGCGTAACGCACCTATACATATTTATAATATTGTATATCTAATCTAAAGTAAATGGTTATAATTTAAAATATATAAAGAGGCATTGTTTAAGCTTAATTAATTTTTGATTAACTTCAGTTGGATAACTTAACATAATTCGTAATACGATGATTTAAAAAAAATAAAACATCATAATTTGAAATCAGCTCCCCTGTGGATTGAAGCTCATCAAGCAAGCTAATGTGAAGTATGTACATATGTAGCAACAAATTAATAACTTTATAATTTTTATCATATTTATATGAAAGAATTGCAGCTTATTTTAAAAATTTGTGGTAGAGGAACTTTTCTTAAACGATTTTTTGATATTGTATTTAGTTATATTTGAAATTACTCTTATATAAAACTGAAATAAATTAAAAAGTTACAATAATAATAAACTTGGATTAAAAATGTGCCACTTTTCGTATCAAAACAAGTGTACTTATAATGCTCAATAACTCGGTGTTATCTCCTTCTTGATAAATTCTTTTTTATTTAAAGTTATGTTTTCTTGAAAATTGTCCAGTCAGTATTAAACTTGCAATAATAATGCAACGCGCAGAAGAAAAATCTAACGAAGGAAACCATCACAGTCACAGCGAAAGGATCACAGCGTCTTCGTTGGGTCCGGTTAAAATTGGTGATTTTACTTTTGAGCAAAGGGACACTGTTCTTACAAAAGGCTTAGTGGAAAATCTTAAGAAAATTTCAAATTTTCCCGTGAGAAATGACGATGTTTGGGTTATTAATTACCCCAAGTGTGGAACAACTTGGGCTCAAGAAATGTGTTGGTTAATCTTAAACAATTTCGATTTTGAAAAAGCAAAGGAGGTTGATATTGGAATACGTGGACATTTTTACGAGTAAGTTTTTACTGAAATTATGATTACATTCGTTTTGTTTAAAATTGAAATTAATAATTTTAGGTATAGTGCTTTAGGTGGAATTTCTGGTATTGATACAATACATAGAAGTCGCACATAAGATGGAAAGTCCGCGATTTTTGAAGTCACATTTACCTTTACCATTTCTTCCAAGAGAAATTTGGACAAAAATTCCAAAGGTAGTTTTTAATGTGACTAAATTGCATTAAATTAATAATTTATAATTATCATATTAGATTGTCTACGTGGCTCGGGATCCTAGAGATGTTGTGATATCTATTCATTACCACTACTCCAAATGGTTGGGATATCCAGCAACAATGGAAGAAATCATACAGAGTTTTATCGATAATAAATTGGTGTTATCACCCTTTTGGGATCATGTTTTGGAATTTTGGAAGCTAAGAAATCAATCAAATATTCTTTTCTTAACATTTGAGGAAATGAAAGAAAATTTAGAAGCTATTATTCAACGTACATACTTGCAAATTTTTCAATAAAACCATTACAAGTGAGCAATTGACTAAATTATTGGAGCATTTGTCTTTTAAGAGTATGAAAGGTGATTTATTTTTGTATTCTTTCAGTAACATTAGAAACTAGTTCAATATTATTATTTTTATTTTTAGAAAATCCAGCTTTGCCAACATGATTATGAAAAAAGTCTTATAAAATTAGGAAATTATGATACCAATTTTCGGTAATTAGGAAACTTTTACTAAAATATTACATATACGAGTAGATTTTAATTTCCACTGCTCGAACAAAATAAAAAACAAAGAAAGGTGTTACAATTCTTATTATCTTATTGTTTGGGATTTATTGCGATAAAAGCTTGCTTTCTTATACATATATAAGAGGTTAATGAACTTGTATTGGTTCCACTTAATTATATCTCTTTAAGTCAGCTCAGCCCAAATAATCAGATACGCTGATAAGGCTTCTTTGCTTCATGTTTATAGAATTTTAAAAGCAAGTGTCAGTCATTTTTCGGAACTGAAAGCAACAGCAATGTTTTATGTTGAAGACATACCGCGTAAAAATTTTAAAACATTTTATCAGCGTGTGACACCATCGAATCCAATTAAAATTCGAGATGTGACTATTGAGCCGAGGAGCGGAGTTCTAGCTAAAGGAATTGTTAAAAATCTTGAGAGGATTGCAAATTTCCCCGTAAGAGATGACGATGTTTGGGTTGTAACCTATCCAAAATCTGGAACGACCTGGACTCAAGAAATGTGCTGGTTAATTCTAAATGATTTTGATTTCAAAGGAGCTAAAGATGTTGATAATAACGAAAGAAGCCCGTTTTTGGAGTAAATATTTTGAATGATTGTTTCAAAAATCTTATGACATTTTAATTCTTCTAGGTTCTCGTCTTTATATGACGCTGCTCCTGTAAGCAGTATTGATACAGCCAACAGTTTGAAAAGCCCTCGTCTTTTGAAATCACATCTACCTTTACCATTTTTACCAAGAGGACTATGGACAACAAATGCGAAAGTATGTTTTGGTTTTTGATTTATACATTAAGTTAAAATATTTCTCATGGTATAGGTTGTTTATACAGCCAGAGATCCCAGAGATGCAGCAACGTCGTTGTACCACCATACTCGAAAATGGTGTGGAAAAGATATTGAAAAAGAGACATTTTTAAGAACAATTATCGACGATGACGTCATATATTCTCCTTACTGGGATCATGTACTGGAATTTTGGAAATTACGCGATAACCCAAACGTTTTCTTTCTAACATACGAGGAAATGAAAGACAACCTAGAGGCAGTTATTGAGAGAATTTGTAAATTTTTGAACAAACCTATTACAAAAGAGCAAATGATCAAAATGGTTGACCATCTTTCTTTTGATAGTATGAGACGTATGTAGAACAGTCTATATTATGTACTATTTATAAAATTTGAATTTTGATCTTAAGGAAATGATGCCTGCCAGCATAATTATGCACGACATCAAGCAAAATTAGAAGTGTTTGATAAAGATCATCGGTATGGTATTTTGTTATCTTTCCTTGTTACAGACAACTCAATTTTTGTTTTTTTTTATTAAGGTTTGTTAGACGTGGTGTCGTTGGTTCTTTTAAGGATGAGTTTAGCCCAGAACTATTCGAGCTCTACAATGAGTGGATGAAGAAAAACTTAACCAAGACAGATTTCGAATTTTATAGGATTTAATTTTGTTAATACTCTTCTTTTGATGTTGCGATAGGTTTAAAAGTGATTAAATTGTACTGTAATACAATTAAAATAAATCAGTATATTAATATCCGGTTAATTTGTGAGTCAACTATAAAAATTTAGAAACGAAAGGTATTTTTTCTTGGAGTTTTAAATGATATTATTCATTTTAAGACTAAATTAAGACATAAAGACAAAATCAAATAACAATTAAATTAAGGCATTTTGAAAAGTTTTGCCGTATGCAGTTTTTAAGTATTCAGAAAATAACGTAAAAGGAATATAGGAATGGAATTTTTAACCTTCATGTTTTTTACAATTAGGTTACAAAAATAACTTTTTCAAACTAATTGGGATATTTAATATAATATTTATAATAGATATATGAACTAGTAACGTGATATTAATGTTTTGTTTATTTTATTATTGTATGTATGTATTGTATTTTTAATAAACAAAAAATACCAGGACTACGGACGACATTTATATCATAAAATCGCCTAATCAGATCGCTATCCTTTAAATTACTTCTCATCCACTCATTATAGGATTCAAGAAGTTCTTTTGGAAGTTCATCCTTATAAGACGCCGCTATTCCCCGTCTTATGAATCTGAGGATAATAAGTGAGTTGTGTCACCAATCTACAAAAAAAATATCAGAAACATATACCGATAACTATCATCAGGTTCTATACTGCTTAATAATTTCCGTTGATATTCTCTCGAACAAGCCTTATGTTCTGAAAATAAGAGGCCGATTTAAATGTGACCATAAAATTCTTTAAAAATATATTCATACTTTTCATGTTGCCAAACGATAAGTGCTCTAAAATTTGTGTTAATTAATTAATTAATTAAAATATTGAAAGCCGTTCAAGTACTTTCGGATTTTTTGCCCACAGCTCTCTAGGAAGGAAAGGTAAAGGCAGATGAGATTGCATAAGTCGAGGACTACCCATTTTTTCAGGAAACTCCGGTTAGTCTATGAAATAAATATCACTGACATTTTGTTTTCTCATTTATATATCTATAAACTTGCTCGAGACATGGACATCTTTTTCCAATATCAATACTTTTAGCAGTGTCGAAGTCGAAAGTATTTGAAATTAACCAACACATTTCTTGTGACCAAGTTGTTCCAGATTTTGGAATTGAGACCATCCAAACATCGTCTTCGCGAACCGTAAAATTCCGAATTCTGTCGAGGTACTCAATCATTTTTTTTTGAAAAGGTACATGATCGTGGCTGAAACGTAATTTCTCCGACTTTTACTGGTTCTGAAAGAGTTGCTTTAGTTATTTTTCGTTCATAAAATCCACCAGAAATATCTTGGATACGAAACATTTTTCCACGTCGAATTGAAGATTTGTATTGAAACCTGCCTACACTTGGTGGAGTTATTTGTAGGGAATTGAAAAATTGTGATAACACAATTTCTTATCAGTTTAAATATGCGACAAAATCTCATTTTTGTTATATTTTGTCTCATTAGACAAATTTACTTTAAGATGCTGATATCTGTTATTTACAAAAGCCGGCAATAAAATTGTGCAAACGATTTTCAAATTTTCTATATATAAGTTTTAAAAAAAGACCTGTCATCTTTTTAGTCATTTATCGTTTTTCGTAATGAAAATATCATCATCATCCATTCTCACCTCAACCATCGACTTCAGGAGCATCTCAGGTAACATATGAAATAGAGCAAGACGAAATAAATGATGAAGGAAAAGAGCACGAAATAAGCGACGATAATAATGAGGTTGAACCAAATGATTATGAAGACTTAAATGTTGAATGTTTCTTCTGTGAGAAGAAGAGAGAACAACATCGTGGTAAAGAGCAGAAAATATATTCAACGACGAGAGATACTGTAACTGAGATTATTAAAAAATACAGTGTAGCAAATAATGCAGATAACATATGGCAACGATTTCAAAATTTAAATACTGACAGTTTATTTTATCATAGCATTTGTAAAATGACGATCGTTAACAAATATAAATCTATTGAAAAGGAGACTCCAATAACTGATTGGCATAATTATCGACGCTTCCATGAGTTAGCATTTCATGATATAGCTTAATTTATTGATGAAAATATTCTAAGAGTAAAAAAATTTTATTTTCTGTCACACCTATATGCGTTATACATCACTTCAGTACAAACAATAGCTGCCGAGAGCACTCACACAAATATGAAGGTGAATGTACAGCTCATCAATTGCAACAAAAAAATTCAAAAATATTATACAAATGATTTAAAAATTGTAAACATACATAATAGAATTGTTACCATGCCAAAAAACTCAATAACACCTCATTTATTATTCCATCAATTAGAAGAATCTGAACTTCTACAAAAAGCAGCACTGCTTTTGCGACAAACCATTTTAAAAATAAAAAAACAACCCTTTCCAACATTACCATTCAAGATTTAATTGCAGGCGAGTGTTCAATTCCAAACAAATTGAAAGACTTTTGCTACACTTTATTTGGTGGTACCAATTGCAGGCGTCACAAAAGTATTGCTTGTCAATCGTAAAGTCTGTTGCTGAAGATATTATATATAATGTTTCCAATGGTAGCATTAAAACATCGAAACATGTGACACTGGGATTCTCATTGAAAAGTCTGACGAGCAGCAGAAAAATTATTGATATCATAAACCGTTATGGACATTGTTGTAGCTGCCACACAATTGAAGAGCTGGAAACAGAAGCTACCTTCTCGTCATCAACAACTTTGTGCCCACCAGGTATTATTTGATCAGCAGCTTTAAATACTGGTGTTGCATTTGATAACTTTGATCGATATGTTGAAACCGTGAATGGAAAAAACACTCTCCATGACACTGTCGGTATAATTTATCAGGATTAAATGCAGCGATAAATGACGAAGAAGAAACCGAAGAAATGTTTACACATACAGGAGAAATCGAAGAAATTCTTATAAATACAGAAGAAACCGGCAATCAACCAGGACGAACAAAATGAAGAAGAGCATTCGATGCAATAACTCCTGAACTAGTACCTTACTTGAAGAAGCCAAGAATGATTGATTTTTTATTACCAAACGATGATATTCGTCAGTTATCAGCCAGTTAATTAGACACTAAAATAATACGTGGGCTGGTTTAAAATAGCCAAGTCATTATTGATGAGAGTCTGCCACAAAAAATTTGTTATTTAACTCCAGTCAATTTATCTCCTACCGACAAATCTGTTGTTTTTGAAACGCTAACACAGAGCCAAAAAATTACAGAAGAATTACACCAACCCTTTATTCAAGTAACGTACGATTTAGCGATTGCCAAAATCGCTATGCAAATCCAATCTGAAGAAAAACCACGGTTTAATAATATTTTTGTTCATTTAGGTGGATTTCACATTATGATGGCATATTTTAAAACAGTTGGCAAATTTATCAATGATTGTGGCTTAAGTGATCTATTGGTGAGTGGATCAATCTCAGGATTCATTGAAGGTAAAAACACTTTAATCGGTGTAAGCGTCTTCATCCAATGATGGCTCTTGGGCTGGAAATATTACATTTTAGATCTTTCATAGATAATACAAAAGCTGAAATTGATGGTGACATCTTAGCTGAACTGACAAATCTCTGGAGCAATAAGACTTTAAACGTAGAAACGAGTAATACATTATTGCTACGGTTATTATTTAAATACTCTAAATATCAAGAGGATACATTGAATGGAAAGTTTGGATTAACGCAAAAATTCTATATGATTTATATAAAATTAATACATTATTATTTACATCTAAGTAGAAGTTTTCGTACTGGAAACTTCGAATTGTATAAATGGGTCTTACCAAAAATTACAAATCTATTCTTTAGTTGTAATCAACAAAATTACGCGAGGTGGCTAGTTAAATATTATGACAATATATTAAGAGTTGAAAAAGATTACCCTGAATTATATGAAGCATTTAAAAATGGATTTTTTGGAGTCAAACAAACAAAAAAATCTTTTTCCAGTAGCATTTGGAGAAATGCACATTTGGAGATACCGACAATATTGAGTCCAGAAGACAATGGTTGGATATTAAATAATGGCATGTATGACTTTCAATGGTTCAAGGGAGATCAATTGCCACCCACAGTATGTGATGCGATCGCAAACGATAACATTGAAATTGAAGCAAATGATACCAATATCGATGGTAAGTGTTTGTTTACATAAATTACGTGTATATACATATATATATAATATATAATATATATGTATATATATATATAATATAATAATTATATATATAATATAATAATTATTATTAATTATTTTTTGCAGATGATGACATAGAACATTTCATTGATTTAACTGAAGATTCAAATGATAACTTATTCATGAATAATAACTACGACGACGATGATACTGAAGAAGATGAATGACAAATTAATAATGTTTATATACAAAATAAATGTCTTTTCAATTTTTATAATAAACTTTTTTCTAAATTTTATACACCTAAACCATATTACTCTTCATATATGTTCTCCCTCTCACCCGCAGAATGTTATATGATTGTCTCGCTTCCACTTGCATGGGAACGTTTTTCGCTATAAAAAATATAGTTAGTGATGGAATTTCGTTTTGGCTTTCTGTATTACTATATATTCTGCATATTTTTTATTTATTCTGTCAAAATTACAGAACTAATGGAATTACAAAAATGGTGTTTTTTTAAATAAATATTTACAACGTTCTGTCAACATTTAGGAGGGGATAAAATGTTCTGGCAATAATTTTTATAAATTAAGAATATTATCGAATATGATCTCTTGAAATTTCATGACTAATACTTTGGATACATTAAATCTTATTTCTCACCCTCGTTGTAATTCTAGGGTAGTATAACCCGGGCGCATTGGGGTGCCAGAATCTACTTATGTAGTTCAATAGGCATTAAAAATTCAGTATGTAAATTTTCATGACTATTGAAATGAACACACTAAATTGTTCACTAGCTCTTGGTCTACAATCTCCCATACAAATTTACTTTTGAATAGCTGAGTAGGCACACGCCCTAGATAAGAAAGTAGTCACATAAAAAATAAACCGCAGTAGGCGTTCTAAACGAACAGCGATTTTCAATTATTAATAGCTTTTTTTGCAATGGAGAGAGGAAGTGCTGGAAAAAAGGTGATCTATACTGAAGACAAAATCCTTGTCTTCAATCTCTACCTCAGTAAGATTCCCAGGGAGGTAAGTTTTTTTTAAAAGTAATTTCAAATTTAGTAAACTGACATGAATTTCTTGTAGATGTCAAAATCCCAGATCCGAGAACATTTTAGAAAATTTGGCAATGTTTTGTCTGTAACGATTAAGGAAAAGCGATTTCACAGCTGCGGCCAGAGGAAACGAAATTATTATGCCAACAATAGATATGGATTTGTAAAGTTCGAGACAGCAGAATCAGCAGCAGCGTAAGTAAAAAACTCTCTTGTTTTCGGTTAATTTTCTTTTCCTACCACCTTTGTGAATTGTCTCTAAATTTTTTTTACGATGATGCTCTTAAACTATCCTTGATTGTGGTAAATTTTTGTATCGATTATGAGTCAATTTTTTTTATTATTGAAATAACATAGCAATTTGAGAGCAACTGTTTTTTTTTAACATGCATTCATGTATATAGGCCAAACAGAAAATCTTTGTCTTTAAAGATGGTTAAAACACAACTCTCCTTTTGCAGTGGGTAAAACTATACAATTTTCTTCTGCACTCCCAATGAAAAATATACAGGGTGTCTGAAATTGAATGAAAATTAAAAAATAGTTTTAGCTAACGTTCAGTTTCACGCGGCAGACAAATAAGCAATTTTTTTAACGACTTATTTTAATTTTTCAGGGCACTAAGCCGCACATGTCATATGATCGGCATGTCTCGTATTAAAATTAAGGCAGCGGACAGCTGGACACAGCCAAATATCAAATTAACAGAACGATTAGATACAAAATCAATATTAATGCTGAATGATGACTGCCTATTTCACATTTTTTCCTTTTTATCATTAAAGGAACAAGTTATGGTGTCGACTTTATGTGATCGGTTCAAAAATATTCTCAAAATCATACTTCGAAAGAAAAAGGAACTGTTTGTAGATTTTCATGAAAATGTAACTTTAATGGAAATTAGACAAATATGCCATTCAGTTGGCCATCTCATTCAGGAAGTGCACATTGAGGGTACTGGGCCTGCCATTCCCTCCTTCCTCCGCTATTTAAATTTAATTGAACATTCATGCCGAGAGTTTCGTTGGCTTAAAATGCACAATATTGTTACGAATCAAAAGACCTTTTATAGACGACTAAGTAGAACTCTTCCACATCTTACAAAGGTCGAATTAATGAATTGCGATATAACTGATAACGATTGTTTCCAATTATCTAAATTGAGTGAGCTTGAATTCCTCAATGTGAAAGGTAACAATCAATTAACAGGAAAATATTTGGCTGATTTTCCTAAATTGGTTGCTTTAAATCTCAGTTCTTGTGCCAATATTCAATCCGAGCCATTTTTTGAACTTTGTTTACGTAATCGTAATTTAAAATCTTTAAATATATCTTATTGCGAACATTTAAATAGAGAAAATTTCTATGAATTGGCTGGTCAAGAACATTTAGAGAAGCTTGTGATAAGTACTCATTACTCAACAATTGATTTAAGTCCTATAGCTGGTCTTAAGAATCTGAAAGAACTGAAAATTTGTCATACTGGATGTGTACTTCAAAACGAGTTCTTCGAAGAATTAGCAATAAAGAGAAGCACAAGTTTAGTTACATTCATAATGGAAGCTAAATTATTGGATGCAACAATCATACGATGTTTACTACGAATGAAATCCATAAAGAAACTTGCAATTTGGTACGATAATTTATTGGATGATACAGACCTTTTTCAATTGTCAGCAATGCCTGAGCTGACAAATCTTGATATAGGCGGATGTTCATCAATAAGTAATGAAGGCCTAATAAATCTCTTTTGGAAACCCAATAAGTTAGAACACGTCAATATCGCTGGCTGCCTAAATATTAACGAATGTGCGCTAGATCCCATTGTTGAAAGAATGAAGGAAGCCAAAAGAACAACAGCATGTATTTTGTATGTTTACGATACAGGCATTCCGCCGTTAATAACTGAGGTATGTACATTTTTATTTATCATTAACTCTGTATAGCTTTCTTTTTACTTTAAACTCATTGCTCCAATAAGAATATTTATATATCTTTACAGACTGATATATATAAAGCAAACTCTCCATTGCTGCAACTCTGTTTTGATTTCCCCTTCAAAAATATTGTGGATATGTAGTTTTATAGATATTTATATGAAAAAATTGAAGCCTATATACTCTTCTTTTGATGTTGTGATAGCTTTAAAAGTGATTAAATTGTAATGTAATACAATTAAAATAAATCAGTATATTATTAATATCCTGTTTATTTGTGAGTCAACTATAAAAATTTAGAAACGAAAGTTATTTTTTCTTGGAGTTTTAAATGATATTGTATTATAGGATATTCATTATAAGACTAAATTAATTCATACAGACAAAATCAAATAACAATTAAATTAAGGCATTTTGAAAAGTTTTGCCGTATGCAGTTTTTAAGTATTCAGAAAATAACCTAAAAGGAATATAGGAACGGAATTTTTAACCCTCATATTTTTTAATGGACCATTAGGTTACAAAAATAACTTTTTCAAACTAATTGGGATATTTAATATAATATTTATAATAGATATATGAACTAGTAACGTGATATTAATGTTTTATTTTATTATTGTATGTATGTATGGTATTTTTAATAAACAAAAAATACCAGGACTACGGACGACATTTTTATCATAAAATCACCTAATCAGATCTTAAATATGTCACAACCGCTATCTTTCAAATTACTACTCATCCACTCATTATAGGATTCAAGAAGTTCTTTTGGGAGTTCATCCTTATAAGACCCCACTATTCCCCGTCTTATGAATCTGAGGATAATAATTGAGTTTTTTTACCAATCTAAGAGAAAATATAAGAAACATATACCGGTAATTATCTTTAGGCTCTGTGGTGCTTAATAATTTCCGTTGATATTCTCTCGAACAAGCCTTATTTTCTGAAAATAAGAGGCCGATTTAAATACGACCATAAAATTCTTTAAAAATATATTCATACTTTTCATGTTGCCAAACGATAAGTGCTTTAAAATTTGTGTTAGTTGATCACTTGAAATAACCTTATTAAAGAAATTACAAGTTCTCAAAACTACCGCCTTTAAATCTGATATCATTTCCTCGTAAGTTAGGAAAAGGATATTCGGCTGATTTCTGATTTTCCAAAATTCGAGAACATGATCAAAATAGGGTGTGAAGTGTACTTCATCATTTATGAAGGCTTTGAAAAAATCATTTTCGGACACTGTGAGCTTAAACCAATTTTTTGAATGTGCATAACGAGAAACGGCGACATCTCTGGGATCTCTTGCTATGTATACGATCTATTCGAAATTAAATTAATTTATCAATTAAAATAAAATATTGAAAGCCGTTCAAGTACTTTCGGATTTTTTGTCCACAGCTCTCTAGGAAGGAAAGGTAAAGGCAGATGAGATTGCATAAGTCGAGGACCATTCAATTTTCCAGCATGTTCGAAGCTATCGAACGCATCTACCCCTAGTCTATAAAAAAATATCGTTGAATTTTTTTTTCTAAATTATGTATCTAAAAACTTGCTCGACACTTGGGCATCTTTCTCCAATATCAACACTTTTAGCTGTTTCGAAGTCGAAATTATTTGAAATTAACCAACACATTTCTTGTGACCAAGTTGTTCCAGATTTTGGAATTGAGACCATCCAAACATCGTCTTCGCGAACCGTAAAATTCCGAATCTTGTCGAGATTTTGAGCCATTGCTTTTGAAAAGGTGCACGAGCGTGGCTGAAACGTAATTTCTCCGACTTTTATTGGCTCCAAAAGGACTCGCTTTAATTGATTTTTTTTCGTGAATTCCACCAGAAATATCTTGGATACGAAACATTTTTCCACGTTGAATTGAAGCTTTGTACTGAAACCTGCCTACACTTGGTGGAGTTATTTGTAGGGAATTGAAAAATTGTGATAACACAATTTCTTATCAGTTTAAATATGCGACAAAATCACATTTATGTATGTTATACTTTGTCTCATTACACAAATTAATACTTTAAGATGCTGTGCTAATGAAGAATATGCGAGTCATAGAAGTTTGATTAGATACGATATCTGAATACAAGCGCAGAATTTGTTGTATTGTGTTTAAAAAACAGTAATTTGAGATTGAAAATCTTTACAAGATTAACTATCACTTTTAATAATTTAATGTTTTGGGATAAGGGGTGTGTGTTATGCTTTTAATTTGTTATTCAATGCAGATTTTGATTAAAGGGTTGTCATTTAATAAAATTGGGCGAATTTTGTTCTTTAAAAACACAATCAATTTAATTTATTTATTTCTAAAGCACAAGAACTTGACCTACAGAATATCACCAACCAATCATCTTCCCGCGAGCCATGACACAGTCATAAACATTATCTTTATTAATTTTGTGTCGAATATTGGAAAAAAGAACAATTAAAAATATTAAATGAATCAATAAATTTCCAATATGAAAACTTCTGAAAAGTCGCCACTCTTCAGGGAGTGATTGTGAGTCAGCTTAAAAAATGTTTCATATCGAAGATCTTTCGGGTTGGGTAACGTTAATTAAAGTTACTTCATTGATCATATAAAAATAAACGATATTTCATTCGAGCCGAATCTTGCATTTTAACGAAATGTATGGAACGATATCTTAAGAGGATCAGAAATTTTTGTGAAGATAATGTTTGGATCGTAATCGTAACATTTCCAAAATCTGAAGAACTTGGCTGCAGGAAATGAGTTGGCTGATTTTGAACACTGCAGTCGTTATTTTTGAGTTCAACTTTTTGAAAAATTCACGTGAGACCCGGCTACACGTTAAGACTTAACTCAAGAAATTGTTGAAATGTTATATATACATACATATGTTAAAAAAGTGGACTTAAACAACTTTCATATTAGTAACAGCTTAATAAAAACTTCGAAGAAACCAAAAGTGTTCATATTGGTGCTCGATGTCAAATACTTGAGCAAGTTTTAAATTTTTAGTTGAAGCTCATAGAAATTTAAGACAGGTATTTTGTAGATTAATCTTTATTTTTAAGTTTGGTTATGCGGTCGATATTATTGAAAATGCTGAAAATTTTGAGAATCCTCTATTTTTGCCTCCACCTTTTCTACCTAAAAGAATTCTGGACGTAAAATCCAAAAGTATCAAAATTGCAAATTTTTATCATTTTTTTCAAACCTAAATTTTCTTATATCTTATATGTACATACATACATACATACATATGTCTCCTTGGGCCCTAGAAAAGTTGATATATCGTTTTATGAATATTTAAGAAATTTGCAAAACCTTACGCTGTTGAAGTATAAAAACTTCCGAGCATTTATTAGTGATAATGTGATCCTCATGCTCTAATAACCCAAATATTCTTTTTTTTATCTTATGAAGAAATAATAAGGGTAATTTAGAATCGGCAATTTTAAGAACATATGTATAAATTTTTTAAAATATTAGGAGTCAGCAATTATTGGATCACGCTTTGTTTAACAGCGTGAAAAATAATTTTTTTAGGTTTTTTAAAATATTCCAAAACATAAACTTTTATTTTCAGAAAATAAAGCTTGTCAACGTGATTATCAAAGAGCGATGGGGTTGGGGAAATTTTGTGAAGAAGATATTGAAAAAGAGACATTATTAAAAACAATTATTGACGATGACGTCATATATTCTCCTTAATGGGATCATGTACCTACTAAAATTTTGGAAATTGCCCGATAACCCAAATGTTTTCTGTCTAATACATATAAGAGGAAGTAAAAGACAATCTAGAGGCAGAAGCAGTTATTGTGCAATAAATGAACTTGTAACATGATATTTATATATTATTTTATTCAAATTATATTGTTACATTAAAATATATTATTATTATTGACGTGGGGCTACCAAAATGGTGGGCACTGCGACCAGACGGTCTTTTGTGCCAATCAAAAGATATTACTTTTAATAAACAAAAAATACCATGAATACGGACTAAATTTACATCATAATCACCTAATCAGATCTTAAATATGTCGCAATCGCTATCTTTTAAATTACTTCTCATCCACTCATTATAGGATTCAATAAGTTCTTTTGGGAGTTCATCCTTATAAGACCCCACTATTCCCCGTCTTATGAATCTGAGGATAATAATTGAGTTTTTTTACCAATCTAAGAGAAAATATAAGAAACATATACCGGTAATTATCTTTAGGCTCTGTGGTGCTTAATAATTTCCGTTGATATTCTCTCGAACAAGCCTTATTTTCTGAAAATAAGAGGCCGATTTAAATACGACCATAAAATTCTTTAAAAATATATTCATACTTTTCATGTTGCCAAACGATAAGTGCTTTAAAATTTGTGTTAGTTGATCACTTGAAATAACCTTATTAAAGAAATTACAAGTTCTCAAAACTACCGCCTTTAAATCTGATATCATTTCCTCGTAAGTTAGGAAAAGGATATTCGACTGATTTCTGATTTTCCAAAATTCGAGAACATGATCAAAATAGGGTGTGAAGTGTACTTCATCATTTATGAAGGCTTTGAAAAAATCATTTTCGGACACTGTGAGCTTAAACCAATTTTTTGAATGTACATAACGAGAAACGGCGACGTCTCTGGGATCCCTTGCTATGTATACGATCTATTTGAAATAAAAATAAAATAAAAATAAAGTATCAAAAGTCGCTCAAGTACTTTCGGATTTTTTGTCCACAGCTCTCTAGGAAGGAAAGGTAAAGGCAGATGAGATTGCATAAGTCGAGGACTATCCATTTTTTCAGCAACCTCGAAGCTATCGATCGCATCCACCCCTATTCCGGTTAGTCTATGAAATAAATATCACTGAAATTTTGTTTCCTCATTTATATATCTATAAACTTGCTCGAGATATGGACATCTTTTTCCAATATCAATACTTTTAGCAGTGTCGAAGTCGAAATTATTTGAAATTAACCAACACATTTCCTGTGACCAAGTTGTTCCAGATTTTGGAATTGAGACCATCCAAACATCGTCTTCGCGAACCGTAAAATTCCGAATCCTGTCGAGGTACTCAATCATTCTTTTTGAAAAGGTACATGATCGTGGCTGAAACGTAATTTCTCCGACTTTTACTGGTTCTAAAGGAGTTGCTTTAGTTATTTTTCGTTCATAAATTTCACCAGAAATATCTTGGATACGAAACATTTTTTCACGTCGAATTGAATATTTGTACTGAAACCTGTCTACACTTGGTGGAATTATTTGTAGGAATTTCTTATCAGTTTAAATATGCGACAAAATCTCATTTTTGTTATATTTTGTCTCATTACACAAATTATTACTTTAAGATGCTGTGATTATGATAAAGAGGAGAGTCGTAAAAATTTGATTAGATATGTGCTATATTTGAGTCTAAAGTGTGAAGTTTCTGTATTCAAAACGTAAACCTATTTTGTACATAGTAATTCCTCGATTTTTGCATTCTCATCTGCCTCTACCTTTTCTACGGGAAGCATTCTGGACACAAAGTCGAAAGGTATCGAAATTGCAAATTTGTTTTTAAATTTTTTAAAATAAGGCTTAGTGATTTTACAATAGCAACTTGAGGTTCCCATGAAAATATGAAGTAGTCTTACACTCACTTGTCTTCATCTTTCTATTTTTAACAATGTATCTGTTATCTACAATTGCCGGCAATTAAATTGTGCAAACGATTTTCAAATTTTCTACATATTTATATACTCGTATAAGTTTGAAAAAAAAAGTGCAGTCATCTTTTTAGTCAGTTATCGTTTTTCGGCGTGGAAAAATGTTTCGCTTCCAAAATATTTCTGGTGGTTTAATTATTCCAATGATGAAAGTTACACCAGTTAAATCAGTTAAAATTGGCGATATTGAGTTTGAGCCAAAGTCAGCCACTTTGGGGACACCTGCAAAACTTTGGCTTGAAGAATTGACAAAATTTAAAGTGCGCGAGGACGACGTGTGGACTGTGAGCTTTCCAAAATCTGGTACCACGTGGATGCAAGAAATGTGTTGGCTGATTTTAAATAATTATGATTTTGAGAAGGCAAAAAGGGTCCTTCTTGAATATAGAATGAGTTTGTTGGAGTAAGTTTGATATTTAATTCTATACATGTATGGATATCATGAAGTTTATGTCTTTTACTTTAGATTAGCTACTGTCGTAAAATCGAATCATGAGAGTCTTGAAAATATTGACGCAGCAGAGAGCCCACGGTTTATCCATTCTCATCTACCTTTATCTTGTCTTCCAAGACAGCTTTGGTTAAAGAACCCAAAAGTATTAATTGTCAATTATTCTTTAATTAATTCTTTAATTATTATAATATTTATATTTATCAGATAATCTACATAGCAAGAGACCCACGTGATGTTGTTGTATCATACTATGAGCATTTCAGAAATTGGTTCAAGCTAAATGTTTCGAAGGATGGATTCTTTAAAGCATTTATCAATTCTGAAGTACCATTGTCGCCTTATTTCAATCATGTTCTTGATTTTTGGAAAATCCGAAATCAGCCGAATATCCTTTTTTTAACTTATGAAGAAATGAAGACTAATTTAGAGGCTGTAATTCTGAGGACTTGCAAGTTTTTCAATAAGTCAATTACAAGAGATCAACTAGAGCAACTTTTAGACCACCTATCATTTGATAACATGAAAAGTAAATGCATTTAAATAAGAGTTTTTGGTATTTAAAAATTCAAAATATGTTTCTCTATTACCAGATAATAAATCGTGTTGGCACGAAAATCAAAGGCAGTTAGTGAGTACCAAAGAGCCTGATGTAAATTACCGGTATTATAGATATTTTTTATTTTTAATAATGTGAAGTAAGAATAAAAATATTGTTTGATATTGATCGGATCTTATAAAGATGAGTTACCGCAAAAACTAATTAATTCGTACAATGAGTGGATGAGGAGCAATCTGAAAGACACTGACTGTGATTTATTTAAAATATAATATGTATTTATTTGTTTCATGGTAGAAACTACATATATTGAAATTGTAACTTTGTTTTTATTTTTATAACATGAGCATACAGATTTTCAAATATATTAAGAATAAAAGTTAAATAGTTACCGAAATTGAAATTTAAAGCAAACATCCAGTTCAGAGCCTAGGCTGTCATCTTCAAAAGTAAAAATTAAGATAAGAAATTTTCCACGTGCCTGAATTCTTGGCAGGTCGCATAGAAATAAACGCGACAGGTGGTGTACTCAAGTCGAGGCGTAAAAAATTTCAAAAACCTCTGAAGGGGAAGAAATTTCATAAATTTAGTCCTGTTCACATGCCGCTTCATTTCAAGTAGCAAAACTTCCTTAAGCAGTAGGTGGTGCTCGTTGAGAACCTTACAAACGTCTTGGCGCCTAGGTACCTTCGAAATAAATTATCCCGTGGGAGAAAGCCAAAATCACTTTAAAGGCACACGCTATAAATTTACCCGGTGATCTCAAGTATTTAAATAATTGAGGAGAAAGGGAAATTACACGCTAGCTACCAAAGCTATCTGAAAATTCCTAAAGAATTTTAGGATCACTTTGTCGAACTTTGGATGACGGTGCGAAATTTTGCGAACTTCTATAAAATTCTTTGAAAGATAAACCATCTTCAGTGACGGCTTCAAGATAATTTCGCGGTGTTAATTAAAAATTATCATGCTAGATGTGAGGTTTTATTTGTATAGATATACATAATTAGGTCGGTGATTTTATTTTTTAAAATCTTTTTAAAACAATAATGCTATCTTAACTTTATTAACATTTACATTCGAAATTTATTTCGATAAAATCTGAGTTTGGATGATTTAAATAATTAGTGAGTAAAATAAAACCATTAATAACTTTGGGGATGTATGAGGAATTATAATTCCATACTTCGGTCCTTGGCATTTTTAATTAAATTTAGAAATGGAGTTAAAAAGGCGAATTTCAAGTAAAGGTAATTAATATTAAAATTAATTTTAAAAGCAATTAAAATACATCGTAAATTATAGTTTTAGCAAGCAGGAGTTCAGTTTCGAAAGGATTTTTAAAAACCTTTAAGGGCACTACAGGTAAAGTGTAATTTTGCCCGGTAACAAGTTTTCCTTACAGTTGGGCCTCATGAGGTATTCCTGCAGGCCACGCTGTAACTTTGCGGAGCCCGAAGGAAAAATAGGGACGTAAAATGTTTTTGAAACCTACATTGTGCTTGTTTTGCATATGTGCCACCTAACGACATGTTTCAAAAGTGTCCCCAAGGCAGCGAGCTTTGTGCTGCTCAGGGACGTAAATTCCGCTGTAATTGAACATGCTCCTGACGACTTGAAATAGATAAAGCGAAAAACAGGGCACTTGTTTGGCGTCAAATTGATTTTCCAATGACCGCCGGGAGTAGAAGGCATTTTTAGATTCGTTTTAGATTTAAACAATTTCGATCAATTTTCTGTTTATATGTCGTAATAAAAACCTATTCAATAAATCACTTTTCTTTTGTAATAGAAGAAAATATAAAATCAAATTTGCCCTTCACTCTTCTGCAAAAATTAACCTACTCGCATCTTATGAGGGATTTTAATGGGAATAAAATTTTGTCCCACATGAAAGAGTCCAATTAATTTTTGAAGACCTTTACATACGTTTCGGTGCCATGCGGTTGATGTAAACAAGCCTAATATAAAAATAGCTCTCGTTAGGAATATTTTGAGCTGCCAGAAGCCTTTCTTGTGGCTTTGCATGGTTCGATCCATAAATTAAATAAGAAACATTCCTCGAAAAGTAATCAAAAGTTTTATTTTTTCTTGCTGGTGACACCTTTTCAGAATATTGAAAATGCTTGTGAATTCTCTTATTTTTCAGGGACAGGCTCAATACCAAAGAAGCTTGGAATGCCATTAAAAGTTTTCCGGAATAAACATCTTTAAAGGCTAATTTTAAGATATTGATGTTTTTCAGGGCATTGAGATGAAGTTGCGGGTTAAGTTCGTAGACGTAAGAGAAATTTTAGATTTTTAGAAATTTAAGTCTCATACAAAAGTTAGATTTAAGATGTTTGTAAAAAATAATTTTTAACTCTAGATACTTTTTCTTACAAATAATCGAAATAAATTCAACGAAGTAGCTTAACTTTTTCCATTATAAAATTTAAACACAAACTTAGTTATCACCTTTCAAACATTGTTAAATATTCTAATAAAAATGTATACTGACCTAAATTAAAACTAATCTCGAGAGACAAATCAAATTTTAGTAAAGTAGAAAGTTTAACTTCTTTGTAAAATGTCTTTTTGTACTCAGCGGTTTTGAACATTATCAGAATATGAAGATTAATCTTCTAAATTTAACTTCCATAGAAAAACTAAAGAAGATTTGTGTACTGATAAGTATGTAATTTTTGAAATTAAAAATTATCCCTTCTTGAAATTCAAGATTTGTATTAAGGGGGTATTGTCAATCACTTCTCAAAAAATTGATATCACAATTTTTCTTCATTCTTTTGCTTTAAAATAGCTATATAAAAACTATTTATTTAAAATAAAATATTTATTCGCATTTAGGTACAAGCTCCAATAAATCAAGTCTATTTCAAAATAAAACTGAGTCGATATCTTATCTTTATCAAAAGTTATAGCTAACACAAATTCGAAAAATGTGGTTTAGAAAAAATCGTGTATAAAATTTTATAACGCCATGGTTCGGCCAGTGAAAGCTTGTCTACAAACGCAATTTTCAAGATTTTTATAAACTTCTTTTGGGAAGTTATTCAGAATGGTTCATATAATAATAAAACGAAAAGAAATAAAATTGATTTTTTAGAAATTCCAAATACCCCTTTTAAGTAAATTTAAAAGATGCTATCTGTATTGGACAAATTTAAAAATGCTCCGTAAGAGGCGTAGTTTTAAAAGGAATCGCAGTTAAAAATTTCGCTTTTTTTTAAAAAAAAATTAAATTTAACAACAACCTCTAAATATTTCTGTCTGAAAAAATTACTGCCTTTTTGCAACACTAAAAGGTATCTTTTGCCCAAGTTTCACCTTCATAGAATTTTTTTTGTCAAAGAAAAAAATTAAAAACCTTAAAACCGGATTTCCGCCATTTTTTCGAAAAATTTTGAGGTTAGGGTAAAAATGGTAAGTACAAAAGCTGTAGATCTTTTTATTTCCTACAACTCCTACATATACCTTTTTTCGATAGGATGCACAGTTTAGCCAGAAATCGCGAAAAACTGTTTTCAACCCATAAAAACCCACCCCCTTCCACCCCGGATAACAGTTTTTGGTTCGATTTATTTTTTCCTCTTTTACAAGAGCTTGTTTAACAATATCCCGCTATCAGATTGCTGTAACGAAATTTTTTGTTGTTCGACACTATTTCTACTGGACTATTAGTATAGAACATATTTGAAATTAGTGCCCTCCTATAGCCATATATTTACCAAATTTCACTTAAATCGGATACCTAAAAGTTTTAAAAATTATATGGGAGAGCTGAAAAACAGATAATACAACATTTTATGAAGAAGCTAAACAGTTTTTTGTTGTTCCTACATTCACCTGGAATACGTTAATTCTTATACATATATTACTTGTAGGTTTTTGCTATTTGAGTGCACTTGAACCCGGAGGGCTAAATATATACAGAACTCAACATCAACCTACTCCCAGTTGGACGTTCTTCGATCTATAAAGAGTCTTTCAGCGATAAGCCTCCCCTAATAATAATCAGAGTGGGTCTAAGCTTTTCAGCTTAAAACAGCTAATTAACCACAAGTCCTACATGCAAAATTCTCCATGGAAACTGAAGGCATTCCTCTGGGCTAGAATACGGATGAAAATGTTCATTAGCCGAATTAAATTATGAGAGGGATGCTCAAGTAAATTTGAGATGTTTTTAACATCATCAGTCCGGAAGTTTTTCATCATAACGCAATTTCCTCTTTTGCCATCGGTTACCCACTGGAATTTACCAGCTGCCCTACTCCAGGTCATACCATGAAAGGTGGAGAATTTAGGTATCATGGGAATAACACTTCCAGGAAAGTGTCATGAGATTTATGCAAATTGTTAGAAATCTTTGCCCTGCGGACGGATGATATTGGGGATAATAGACATATTCTACCACGTGGCGGTTTCTTTGGCATCCCTGGGGATTTCTTTTGTTCGTGATAAACCCAGAGGTATGTATATTAAGCAGACGTGCTAAGAATAAGGTGAAGGTTGTAACCACATCTTAAATTTCCTTTGATTTTCAGAAACGCCCTATTTTCATAATTTTGGGTGGGGTGTCACAGGGTTCAATATAGAGGCCCATGCTGTTTATCGATTTAATACTCTAACCCTCTTTTATAAAATTTCTCGATATAAACTGTATACCTAATACGTTTTGTGGATTTTGCAACTTATCGAGATGAGACTGTAGCAAAAGCATTAAATTGCGTAGGTTTCCTCTAACTTCATCTAAAGCGAGAAAATACGCCCTTTAAAAGTGGACATCATCAATCAAATTATTTGTACACGCACAAAACATGATTGGTGGTGAGGTACGACAAGCCCAATAAATCTCATCATGGTCCTATTTGAAATAGGGCCACTTACGCCCTTCCTGGTGCCGACACCTCGTTAGTTATAGTCCTGTGGGGGTGTAATGTTTATAAAATTCAAGTTGATCCCTTCAGCAACGTGCCAATCAATGAGAGTGAATTGATCACCAAAAGCGAAGCTGTGAATGGTGATCATTACTAATTGAATGAAATTAATTAATAATTGCTAGAAATGACTAACACTCTTCCTATATTTGTTCTTCCATGAAATTATGTACTCTTGAAAGAGCTTAAAGAGGATTTTATTCTTTAGATATTTAATGTTTACGTATTTCTTGGACTAGAATGAAAAGTATCTGAGGATACCTACTGGCGTAAAAGATAACATAAATCTGCGATGAAATGCTTTTGCTTTTGTTTTTCTTTTCAACGGAAGCGCGTTATCAGCGTAAAGGGAAGATTTTCATGTGAATCGCCTTGTAATTGGCTATAGAATTTTATTAAAACTTTTTTTCTTTATGCTACTCCAAGAAAATCGAATGAAGTATATCCTCTTCTTGGGTGCTAGAAAACTTTCGCTTTCTCTTCTGATATTCAAATTCTTTAAAAATATTCCGTGAGAAGGAAAAAAACTTCAGAAAGAAGCTTTGCGAGTTTCTACGAAAAGTTCTACTGGCATGTGTTTTTCTATGGATTTAACTTTACGTCTCTCTTTTTGAACAATTTGTAATTTTTTTAGTTGAATTCTGATACATAATTCAATTTTTCTTTTTGAGTTGATTTATAAAAATTTTAAAGGTATTTTGATAGACTCAAAATTATGTTTTGTACGTTAAAAATTAATTCTTTGATTTAATCTTCATGCAATATTGTGTATTTTGTGTGTAATGTAAATATTATACACACCAAATTTCCGCTGGAACAAATATCAGATCGTTTCTATTTTTTCCATAGATTGTAAATTCGAAAATAAAAAAATTCTTTAGTTTTAAGAAAAATATGATTAAAATGAGTAAAAGGTTGTGCTTTTACCATTTATTAAAAATTATTAAAAAATAACGAATGTTCTAGGAGCTAGTAACGTACATATATAACTTAAATAAAAACTTGAGGCTTAAGCTATTCAAATTAAAAAACAAAAAATTTTTCATTATGCAGTGTGCATTTTGGTGCCTACTAGAAAACATAATTTAAAGTTTAGGATCATCTAAAAGCCAAAATCTTTAAGGAATAATGGAAAAACTTTCGATTATATTTACTTGGAATAAAGTTTTTAGAGGCAGTGAACTTTACTTTCCTTACAATAATCAAAAGTCCTAATTTATTTCTAAATTGGTTTCACTTCCTTGAATATTACGATGAATATCAAAAAATTTTCTCGTGAATTTGTACTATCCCCCTTTTTGAAAATAGCGCCTGTCCTGGCTCAGGGGAGCGATACGCCTTAACTCCTGGCTATTGTCTTAAAACAAACACCCGAAAATAATTCAAAATTCGAGTATACTTTGCTCCGGTGCTTTCTATAAACAAATTCTCATCCCGTATAAATTATTTCCGCGATAAAATAGCCATTAAAACGCTTTATCCACTGTGAAAGGCCTGAGGAGCAGGCTTGACAATAAATCGCGAACTCCTGTAGGACCCCACCGAGCAGTTGACACGGTTCACTGGATCCACCCCCGCACCAAACAGCTTCATCGTCCATCTCCCGTCCGACCGCGGGATCACAAATGAACTGTGTTCCTCCCGAGGGCGCTTTAATGAATAAATTAATTTCACTAAAGTCGCGAAATGAGAGGGATTTATATGGCAGCCCTTAGGGTGCGGGTGGCTCCCGGGGAGGAGTCTTAAGACATTTTGGGACGTAGCTCCTCCAGGAGCCGGGGTCCGGCTCAACAAGTAATTGCCCGGGTGGGTAAACAAAGTGGAATCATCTCATCATTTTGGCGAAAGTGGTCCTCCGTCAGGACGACCGCCAGACGATGTTCTTTTTAAGAGTGTGGGAGCG
Organism: Machimus atricapillus; assembly: GCA_933228815.1. NCBI lineage: Eukaryota > Metazoa > Arthropoda > Insecta > Diptera > Asilidae > Machimus > Machimus atricapillus. The sequence continues at coordinate 16,718,263 of OW121785.1, forward strand.
TGTTGTCCTTCGGAATTTAATGGGATGCAGATTATTTTTTTTTCCAGGATAAGGCGTCCATGTCGACAACAGGCCCAGGCAACAAGAAAAGCATAGTCGATGAATTTACATTTCCTCAATTTTTTTTGGGAAGAAAAAAATATATAAATCAAGGCCTGTCTAAATTAGGTGGTGCCTCCATCACATGGAATTTCCCTGAACAAAACAATTTCATCCAGGTTTCTGATTTCTTCCAAATATAAGAAAAACAAAATTGACATGAGTTCGAATTACTGGGGCCCGGATGAATCCGTTCGTATTCACCTGGGAAGCCACAGTATCAAAATATTACCAATAACAGCCCCAAGGGAAGCGTATTTCGCATTCCCAAATATCTTATGCGCCTCAAGACGACGCGGGACAAATTTTCAATTACACAAATTTCCGTCCCACTGTCATTCATCTCTGGGAGTTCCTTGGGATCCCAGGGAAGAAGGGGAGTGTTCAGGCGGAAATGTTATTTCCCGCTTAAAGCACGTTCGGAAACATTTTGAGGTAGATTTGATGCGATTCACCCTGTAAATTTATCATAGGCATTAGTTTTAAAAGAGTTGCAAAACTTCTTATAATGTTCACAAAATTCCTACATTTGTTATTTTTTAATAAAAATATGAAATCTTTTTGCTGTGTAGCAACACCAATGTACACCCATTTGCCCCTAATTTCAAGTTTCTGTAATTTCAGAGAATTTCAGAGGTCTAAAGTAAGTTTTTCGTAATTCTTTCCAAACTTTTTTTGAAATGTTGCATGTGGTTCATTGAACTGTTTGTCATTAGCTGTGTTCTTTTCACATTTGTTCCGGTTCTAGGTCTAACAGTAAGTTTTGCATTGAATTGAAATTGATGAGTAGTAATACATATCAAAAAATTTTGGCTTGGCAAAAATAAAATCAAGTTGCCTGCATTTTATACCCATTTTACGTCAAATAGCAACCCAAAAATTTATCTGGTTAAGGGTTTGAAGGTTGTATGCGTAAATATCATGGCTAATTTGATGCGCTTTCGCAAATTTTAAAATTTTTATATACATACGTGACAGTCTTTAAAATTTCAATTCAATGCAAAACTTACTGTTAGACCTAGAACCGGAACAAATGTGAAAAGAACAGAGCTATTGTATGTTATCAGCAATTTATTCAATTACAGGTAAACAATAAAAACATAACTTTTAGATAAAATTCTAGATTTAGAGGTTATCTTTTTAATTTTATATTTAAGAAAGAGACACAAGAAATCGTTTTGAAACGGTTGTTATATTTCAAAGAAGTACAAAAAAAAACATTTTTACCCATCCTTGGGAACGTCTCTTAAGTGTTAATTTGCAATTGAATTCTTTTTAAACGAAAGACAATAATGAATCATGATTTTTAATTTGTTATAAAAAAGTGATTTTAAAGGATAGGTAAGGTACGGACTTGTTAATATTCAGTATAGTACATTTACAGTACAATTTTTCTTATTACTGTGCACGACACTTTCATAAATAATAGTATCGCTTTCATTACAATCTATTGATGAAACGTCTACATTTTTATTTTATTTCAAAAGTGATGAAACTGATGTTTCTTACTCTTTTCGTAACTATTTAATTAATTATCTTATTTATTTATTTGGAACCTTCAAAACAAAAATGTCCCTTTCATCACACGTTTTCTTAAAGCATCGCTTTTCAAAAATATGGCTACATGGAGAATCATTTTCTTTTCGCAAATTTGAATATATAGAAAATAGTACCTACTTTTTTATTTTACACAAATTCTCAGTACTAAAATGGCTGAATAGTGTATCTAATTGAAACTTGATATTAAATTAAAACACGTACATATATTACGTGCGTTTTTCTTTAATAACTTTTCCGACAAATTTTATTTTAGTATTGATTTTTATTGCATTAAATTTTCGCTTTTATTTAATTTTTTGCCACAAACTTTTGATTAAGGACTAGAAAGTGCGGTTGATTACCCACTAATTGGAATTCTTTCACCAGGCGAGTGGACTCAAAAAGATAGTCCTGCAAGGAGCAGCAGAAGGTTTCAAGAAGTTTATTGCAGTTGCAGACATTTAATGGAGTTTGTCCGGAACAATTCAGTCCGAGAGACAAAAGGTGCCTCTCTGTTGGTGGTAATTGAACCCGCTGTTTTCTGAGACGTATTTCATTTTTGCAATCCACAACCTTCGTCCTCATTTGCTCGGTGGAAATTGAGTTTAAAACTTTTGTTACAGCCTGGGATTAGTCTTTGAATGTTTTCCGGATCATCGGATGGAGAAGAACATTAAGAGATTAAGAAGTTAAATTGCCCGTAGCAGCGTGGTTATGACAAGGCCACAGCGACCAATTTTTGCCTTTGAAAGTTATTGTGCATATTTTAAATATTTTCCCCAGAGCATGAATAAGTCAGTAATTTTACAAAAGATGTCTAATCCGCCCAAATAATGAGAGGAATTAACCAAGTAGGCATTCTTCAAATTTGCGGCTTATTACCTAGTTAAAACTTGCTTTATCATCAATAAAATTATAATAGGAATACAACAACGAAATTTAAAATGAGTTGCCATCGAATATAGAAAAAGTACTATTATTGTTGCGAATTATTATTTTTGGGATAAATTTCAATTTACAGAATCATTAAGCACTGAAAATATACTTCGTAGTTGTACCTACATCATTTTCTTATGCTATCTTATTTTTAAGAATTTTCATTAATCTAAGGGAAATTTTCTTGATTCCAAGTAAAATAATAACTTTCAAAGAATGTGACTGTCTTTCTTCTTAGAATGTAATCATTTGCCTTGTGATAAAAAATATTTCCCTTAAACCAAAAGAAATTAGTTTTTATTCAAAAGAAATCTTATTGTTAAAGAGAAACTATTGAAAGAATGATTCTTTTTTATTTCAAATCTGTTGTCTTTCATTGATTCAAATAGAGTTTTTAGTTTTATAAACGCTTCGCTTAATTTTGCTATATTATATTTATACATATTTTATTATTTAGGTATGTTAATTTAAATTCATAAACTCAATTATTAGAAAAACTCTTTTAAGTATAATGGTTATTTAATCTTTTTAATGATAAGAGAGCTAGGCTGATTATTCTTTTAGATATGTAAAAGGAGAAAAAATTTACTACTTAGGTAATTATAAAATTTGGCATTTTTCCCCATTTATATATAGAAAAAGGTCCATTCCATTCCAGTGTATAAGTGTACTCACTTCAATTTTGAATGTAATGTATACCTCATTTTAAAGAATTTTTCTTTGTTTTGATGGAATAATTGAATATGGACAAAGATAAAATATTTACACAACAAAAATATTGTCTTCATATTTATAAAACTTAAAAAAATCGATTTCATGGTTTTACAAATTATATGATGTACATATATGTAGGTATTCTCATTAAAACTAATGCAGTTTTTATTTTTTCTAAGTGTAGAGGAGTAATAAATATTACAATGCATACAACTTATTATATTTATCAACATCACCATGCGTATGAGATACTTTTAATAACTTGTTGTTGTGATTTTACACTTTTGTAAATTCTTTTATTCTATTGAGTATTACACTGCGTTGTAACGTTGAACATTGGCAAATTTAGTGCAAAAGTTTAAAGTTGTAACATAACTCAATTACGTTTTAGAGTGTAGGACATGTTTTATGTATCGTGAATAGAAAACTAATTTTCAAAATTTCGCGAGTCTTTTCAAAATCCATAGTAAGTCAATAAAGGCTTATATGGCGCTAAATAAGTCCCGCGGGAGTGATATCACCAAAATCCATTCGATTTCTATTTATAACCGATCCGAACCCACATCAGTCGCAATTAAAACTCATAAGCAGACGTAATCCACTTTGATATCGTCGCATCGTATCGCAGTGAGCCCCAACAGTTCGTTTGTGTAAAAGCCAATTAATTACTCTTCGGCTTGCTGAATTTCGCGGCAATAAGTCTGTCGCAGAAAAAAAAAATTGGAATTATGTTTACTCTTCCCCATCCGCGCTCGGCTAATTGAAATTCCAGTCGACACGCGGACATGTTCCATTCATCAAATTATATACAAACGGCTTCCTCGCGATTGTGGGGACTCCGCGCCAGCTCTGGGATTACTTGGCATAAATCGAAAAAGTGAAAATTCAGCGAAAATTCAATGAAAATGATGAATTTACCTGCATTTGGTGTTAATGCACTCGTAAATCAGGTGGATATTTTATCGCGCCCAGGTGATTCCTTAAGAAGTTCTAACGCTTCTTATCAGCAGCTGGCGGAAGACGACGGAGGCACGACTGAGCCCCACTTTATCGTTTTGCGGCGCGCAGTTCATTTTATCCGATTTATGGCGAAAAACAACAACATATGGCTCGAGATCGAATTACGTTTATGAAGAGTGATATCAGTCTAAAAGTGTTTTGATTGAACGCTACTGCCTACTTTTATTACACGCCGAGTTACCACGCAAAATACGACTGTGGTGTGCTTTTGTTTGCATGGTGATTTTATTGCAAATTGAATCTGTTTATTTTCAAAATAAAGTGCCGAGTCTTCGTTTTCACTGTAAAAATATTTACATACCTCAGATTTCATTAAGAATTCTCACTATAAATAAAGTAATTCTATCTTTAGATATTGCAACTTATGAAATGATATTTTCCCAGGGGAAAATATAAGATTGAAAAAGAACTGAAACATGAATTTTAGACGGAATTCAGTCTGAAATAAGGCGGAAATTAGAATTTGCACTGTAAACTGATTGAAAATAGACTGAAAACGTATTACAATACATTGAGAAGGTGAAGACGGAATTCAGACTGAAATGAGGCAGAAATATTTTTTTACTCTGAAGTGAAACTGAAACCAGACTGAATGTTTTATATTAGAATGGCTGTGTCGGAAAACAGACTGAATCGAGACTGAAATATCAGTTACCCTTGTTGAGTATGAAGAAGAGGACTCGGTATTTCTTGGACTTACAACAATTTTCGAATATTGGACTTAAAATTTTTAATTATTACTTAATGTTTCCGTGTAATTTCCGTCTACATTCTTCAGCCGAATTTTCAGTCTCTTTTCCGACAATCACTTTTCATCTCTCGTTTACTACCTCAGTCCACTTAGGTACTGTTCGTTTTCCGACTGCTCTTAAACGCAGAAAAAATCAGTAAATTTTTCAGTATTATATTTTCACTTGGGTTGGAACAGATTTAGTTTGAGGTCTCTTCAAAGATTTTAATAAAACACAGCTATTATTTGAAGTCGAAAGTGACGAATATCTAAAAAATTTGTCGATTACTTATTCTTCCCAAGGTACATACATATGTATGTATATATTTTGAAATTTCAAAAATTTACCTTTCATATTCCCAGAAGGTTTTTCTTAAATGTACATATGTATAAATACCTTAAATTAAGGATATTTCCACTTATTCATTCTAAAAAATTTTTCTAATATAATATGAAATTAATGAATTAAAGATAAACATTTTCAACTAACATCGACGTCTTATAAAATGACAAATCGAAATAAAGTAAAATTGTCCTCATTTTTAAGATTCGTTTAGAATTTTTTTCCAATATCGGTGGACACATTTCTAATTTTAGATTTTATTTATGCATACATATATTTATAATTTTCTCCAAAAGATTGCGGGACCATAAAGAAATTGCGGCGGAAAACTGTCACTTTTCAGATTTTTAAAGTTAAATATCTTAGGAAATATAAACGACCGAAGAATGTTTATTGTATATTCATCACTTTTTATCCTAAATGGAAATTACTACAAAGCTTCGTCAAAATACATGAGGAGATCTCAAACTCAATTTATGCTAGATATTTTGTACTTTGAAAGGCATTATACACAATTTTTTACATATTGAGGACAAGCACGCATTACTGATTTACATGGGTAATTGCTATTAGTAAAAATTAAAAGGAAAATCTACAGTCAACGAATATTTTGTAAAGGCCTGTTCTTGTTAAGTTTGATTTCTTTAACTTTTCTTGCTTATTTTAAAAATATTATCAAAAAGCCCCAGTACCATGAAAAGGAATTTTCATTACCAAAAATAAATAAATTGTGAAATAATGATAAGTGATGTAATTTAAATACATTTAACCAAGATTTAAAGTGAGGTTTAATAATTTTGGCCTAATTTCCTGAAGGATAGTAAAAGATTATCCCTTTGCTCAAGGTTTTCGTTTTTTTTTTAGACGAAAAGCAAAAAAATATAATTAAATCCGGCACGTGGCTTCAGATAAAATTAGAAAGCCGTTGCTTTCTGCTATGAGATAATTGGAAAAGTTCTTATTTTTTCGTTTTTTCTTAAAAGCGATGTTTCTGCGAAAAATATGAAGCAGGAAATCATCTTTCTCCAGCTGAAAATAAATTTTCGCAATCATAATTTTTCAGATTTATGTAAATCTCAGCGTGCTATACGTTACATGATGTTTGTATATTGCGAATTTTACTGTCAACATGATTTTTTAAAGTTGTTATGGTTACATCAAAAGCATTTTGATGTATATTTTCGCTAATAAAATTGCATTGCAATGTCGATATTCCCGGGAGAGTGAGCAAATATCCACTATTAATTATTTATTTGCGGAAGTCATGAGCTATTAAAATTTAATCGTACCTTACAGGACCATTGTTTCTGAAACGTTTAGCACACATTAAAATACCGTTCAATTTTATGGGGAGGCGATAAAAATTCCGTTAAAGTGCCGCGATATTTTCCGGGATTTCTCTGGATTGGTGCCAGGAATGCCACAGAGGAGTATAATAAAAAGTGGTGTCTTTTTTTTCGGGATCGACATGCAGTTTTTCTGTCGAAGAGATTTGCACTACTTTTGAAGCAAGATTGCAAAGTTTACCCATATTCAATAGCATAGCAAAATGTCGTGTGGTCCAGTGGATCTCTGTATCTTCTGCTCCACAAGTGGGGCTCCAGAGCGAGGGCTGTTTGGGGGCTGCGGGGGATATGCGGGGGCGGGAGATTTTATTGGTTTGCCAGGACGTTATTTATGATGCAATACGTTTTCCCTTATATTTGCAAGGAATTTCGAGCATTCACGTTGCTTACTAGTGATAAAGTCACGTCTCAGATCTCTCCCGACTCTGTGGCAACGAATTTGAGCCATTCGACTGAGGCTCACCTTGCATACGAATGGGAATGGGATTTTCACTTATCTTTGAGTTGCCGGGAACTCTGCCGAGCAGCGGTGCATACCTCCGTGGTGGAGATTTCCCCATGTGCTCGAAAGGAATTTTTAATAGGCATTTTTGAGATAGCGAGTATATTAAAGGAAAACAAAACGTACGGAGACATTTAACGAGGTATTCCCGAAGAAATCCTACCGATCCACCTCAATTCGAATTATAATTTTATTGCTCCACTAATTAAAATCCACGAAAAACTTAGAGGTGTATTGTAAATTTTCTCTTAACTTCCATTCCTCCTTTACAGAAAGTTAATTAAGTAAAAAGGAAAAACTATTGTATTTATAGTTCTTGTTCTTTACGAGAAAGGAATAACAGGTACTATGTACAAAGACATCCCTGGGGAGCTATACAAATACCAAAATCGGAAAAGGTAGATAAAGTTAGACAAAGCATTTTGTAAAATTAATTAATTTTATTTGTGCTAGCAAAAAACACAAAACGAAAGGTGAAATCTCATAAGTAATTGAAAATTACAACTCGTTTTACGAAACAATCGAAGTCCTGATATTGTGTTAAAATTGAGCCAAAAGTCCTTGATTTCGATTGAAATGGTTCGATTAACAAGCTTAAATATTTTAAGTATGTATTTGACTGCACTTAAACATCAGTTGTTTAAAAGGTGTTTCAAGGAGATACAATTTTGAATGGAAGTTCTCTTCCCGCGTCCCCAGTCAATTCATTTCATAGACTCTAAACAAAGGTTAAAAAACATTAGCTACTCGAATTGATTAACTTTTGCCAAAATTTTTAAATTAATTCTAATGCAAACCCTTAAATATCTCGATATATGAAAAAATGGACTTATACCACTTTCAAAAATAACAGCTCCATATAAGGATTTAACGAAAAAATGTTTTTTTTATTTTTCAACGCCATGTTTCTCGAAAACGTAAAGTACTAGTAAACAATTTTGCTAACTAGTCTATTTTTCATTTTATTTTTAACCAGAGGCAACATTAAAATATTTTTAAAGCAGTCGTTTTCTAGTACAATAAAATGCTATCAATGCTGCAATGCTACAAATGTTTTGATTTTATTGTTAAAATATAATTTTGTGAGTAGCACTCTAACAGATTGTAATATTTGTTCTAGCTAAAATAATTTTAATGTATGTACCAATAATAATTATTTGTTATAAAAGGGTCTAAATATACAATTTTTAAAATTCTGTGCCAAGTTTAAAATCAGCAACCTTAAAAATTCTTTCCTAATTGGAACTTACCGGAGCATTAAAATAGAAACTTAATATGTAGGTAATATTAATGAAGTGAAATCAATTATTTGTATTTTAAAATTTGTTCTGTGGTAAGAGCGAATGTACATATGTAAATTACGGTTTGAAAATTAATTTTAAAGTACTAAACCAAAAATGTCAAATGCAAAATTCTACAAATAACAGTCCAATTATGTTAGTGGCATAAATTTCGAAATTTTGTTACTTTTCAATTCATAATGATATGGGCTGCGGTCAACGTGACATGGGTGGGCCACAATTTATTGGGCATAAATTGTTAAAATTTCAGCAAAACTCTGGATATTTTCACGCCATTGCAAGGTTTCTACAACACTCTGCTTTTCCACAAAACACGAAGTAATTTCATGGGAAAAAAAAGGCAGACGTAGGCTCGTGTCAAATCCCATGACCCGTGTAATCTTTCTGGGGAGATTTTTCTGGAGCACCGCAGACACCACTGAGCAGATCTCCTCAGATCTTTGGTAAGCCACTTTCAAGCTGAATAATTAGATTTCGCCGGGAAATTGTAATTCTGTCGGATTTTGGTGGGGCCCCGCATATTTCCCTGGTTTTCGGCAAGTCCGAATCGAATTGGGGGGACTATTTGAAGTTGAATAATGGATCACAAATGGGGCGCTCGTTTTCGGCTGCTCCAGACCCGCCCCCGCAGCGTCACTTTGCGGGAGCTGACCACAAGTGGCACAGGAAGCGCCAAAGTGGCGGCGGGCGTTCTTCTGGTCACAAAAGCAAAATTCGTTGCTCGTTTTTCACTTGCTTCCCACTCTGCGAAGAGTCACCGCATTTTTGGACATAATGTGACTAATGTCTGCTTCTGCAAGATGTGCTGACCGATTTGCAGACTATTTATTGAAAATTATGAAAATTTTTCGGTCGGCCGGAAATTACAATCAAATTTCCACAGAGGCAATAAGGTTTCCTTAAAAATCCGGAAACTGCGTCGTGAACCATCAGTGACACAATTTTAATGACTTCTCGCACCAGGTAAATGAGGTGTGACACAGAAAAGAGCATAAATCCGAAAGAAGCCAGCTCACGATCACGACTTTGCGATGTCGTGAAATAATCTTTCATGAATTTAATGAATGCGAGCGTTTTCTTAATCTTTTGTTTACGACAACCAGAGCAAGCCTCTGCCTCTTCTCAAGGGGATAAAATTACCCCAGTGTAAATGTTAACAAGTCTTTCATCATGGAATAATTTTGAGAAATTATTATCCCCGCAACGATGGCGCAGGTTGTATACTTAAAATATAGGCTTTTGGGTTTGAGTGTGATGTTGTTACCTTATAATTTTGGAACGGCTTAACCAGTTGAGATGTGGTTAACCAGTATGTTAGCAGAATTATTAGGAAAGGCTTTTAGTCATAAACCTTAATTCTGTCACTGTGATATAAATAATTAAAAGGTTAAACAGTATGAAGAAGAATTGTCATTACTTTATAACTTTAAATTAATTGTATGTACATACATATATACTATACATGTGCTTTCGATTACGGTGAGACTTGTTAAGAATTTTCGTATTTTTTTATGATTTTAAGCCAGCTCTAGCACCGCATTATCAGAGACTTTAAAGATCCACATAGTAAATTTACCTACATCAGAACATCTTAGTTTTTCCATTTAAAAATCTAGTTCACTTTTTCTTTAGTGAATAGTATGTTATTTCAATATTAGTTAACAATTTTGATATTTACAACTCTTATGCGTGATTTGCATTCAAATGATTTTGAACTGAGTATTACAATTTATTTATTTTAAATTCATTATGTTCACCAAATGAAACGGGAAAGCAATCAGTCATTAACTGAATAAAACTAAATAAACATGAAAAACAATTATTATTATTATTAATATACAAATGATATTCAGGGAACATAAATAGAATGCATTTATTTTTAGAGTAATTCTGCTACATATGTTATGTGGAAATAATTTCCAAACATAGTTAGGAAAAAACAGCCACAGAAAAAAATTTGCATTCGACCGAAAATGAAGTTAAAATGTAATATAATTAATAATAATTCATAACAGAATCCTAATTAAATATTTCAACCAAATATTATCAATTTTTATTAACTGTAAATATAAAATAATGTTTACTGTGCACACACGGTAATATTTATCCCTTATTTGATGCCCTTATTATCAAATAAATTATAAGCTGTAAATATCAACTTTTCAGATAAAATTTACGAGATTCGTTATAAAAAAATCAATTTTTTTAATGGGTTATATATATGATGCCATATCATACAAGATGTCTACTTTTAGGCTTATCAAAACTCAGATTTAAGCGTGAGGTATGTGTTTTTTCTGATGAATTAAATTAAGTCATTATCTTTGTTAAATTAATATGACCCTTAAAAGTCTATTCGTTCGATAGTCTTGTTCCATATTCCGCAGTTTAAGACAACGAAGCCACAGCTTAGAGGACATAGGTCAACACGAAATTTGCGCCCGAACAAATATTACTTCATTTCTATAGGATTTTTTCCGTAGATTACTCAATTTTCTTCTGTTTTCAATCAAAATAGGGTTGAACACAATTTATAGATTTATTATTTAAAAATAACGGATTGTTCCAGACAGAAGTTCATTGCATAACTTAAATACAAATGTTTTGAATCTTAAGCTGTTCTGTTATATAAAAATAAAAACGGCTTCTACAACTTTAAAGAGCATAAGAGTATTTTGTGATTATTTTGATGCATGACAAATACAAACGTTTTGAAATGAATTCAGGCATTAGAAACAAATTATTATTTGTTGTTAACCGGTGATAGTTTCAACTCTATCAAAATCAGTTCAAGAGTGCATGCTTTGGTATTTAAAATATCAAATTGACTAACTTTAAAATGTTAAATCGTTCTCACTTAATGTTTACTTGAATGTGCGAATTTAATTACGTAGAACAGTTAAGAGATTAGAGAGGTCTTAGAAAATACATTCTGTAATATAATTTAATTCAAATATGATTAAATTTCATTCAAAAATGCTATAAATAACCAGTTTCCGTAGTACTTAAATTTACGACTTCCCGTTCTCCAACTGTGTTTCCGCTTTTCATGATTTGTAAAGTGGAGCATATTGCGGTTGCACAAGCGCATATCTCGCAATATGTTGAATGTATCTTCTATCATTATGAATGCACGTATAGATATTGTACAGATAGTCCTCCGACAAGGAAACTACCAAGTGCAGCCCGCACGAGTTGCCTCTATCAAAACTTTATGCAAATTCTATCTGAGAGTGGGTTCAAATTTCATTGACATTGTGACGGTGATGAAGATTCAACAATCGGCCTCCACAGGACACAGTGGCAATAATCTGGGACCGGCGTCCCGGCGGTGGGAGATGAGTCGTCGCGTCGAGAAACGGACACAAGAAGGAGCCGCCCCTGCTGGAGCCCACCCCCCGGGAGAAGTGTCCCCGAGGACTCAAGGAGCTTAGTCGCAGAGTGGCGAGATCCATTAGGAGCCCCACTTGGCTCCTCCTGCTTATGACACGAAGTGGCAACGACGAGTCGAGGGAAAAGGGCGCGCCCTAGACCGAAACTCGATTCGGTTATTCTGATTTAATCTTTAAATGTAGATTAGGATGGGTACCGAAGAAGCTGCAAGAGGTAAACAGGAGGACGGCTCCAGGAATCGGCGGCTTCTTCAAGGAGACTTGCGACTCATCCTGAAGGTGTATCCCGTGGGTGTGCTCCACGTGTTCTTAAAGGGAAAGGGTTTAGAAAACCTCTGACTCACACGCACACCCGCCCCCGCACACCCCTCAACCCATATGGGACCTTATTTTGTTTTTCCGTCCACGAAACTTCGACTCGCACGCTCTTTAATATTAACAGGCTTTATGATCTTAAAAGAGTTCGCATGTGGATCACGTCTCGAAGATTTCATACACAAACATTACCATGAATTTATTGGACGGATGTAGCAGCCTTTCATTTTGTTTGTTAGGCCCGTTTTCATTTTGGGCAAACATGTTACTCGATTTGGCGGGCCGAGAATGTTTTTAAGGTTTTATTAAAATTTAACGCTCCGAAAGTAATTTTTACGTAAAAATTCGTATATGTACATATATTGACTTCTTCGAGGAGTAAAAAAAAATTTGAATTCCAAACTCGTTTCGGTTGGATCTGTACCCATATGGTAATATGCTTTCAGTTCTGAAATTGTTTTCGTAGTTATTTTCTATTTTTATTATAATTTTAATGTTCTTCATATCTTTCTAGGTACATGTGTGAATTTATGACTATGATTCACTTTAGGGAATTAAAATGAAAATTCTTTTATACAAACCGCTTTTTAATTTTAACAATTGTTTAATGTAATTTTTGGGGTTCTCTATCCCATCGTTTTTGAGAAAAATTGCTTTAAAATATAAAAAAGTCGATTTTTTGTAAATTTTTTAAAAGCTCTTTAGAAATATCAGAATGTAATAGGAGCCTTTTAATAAAAATATGAAAAGGTTAAAAACTTCTACAGCAAATCGTTTAAATTACTTTGTTTTTTACACGAATTTAGTTCACACAACAAATATTGAATGAATATCAATGTAGGAGCAGTTTCCTCAAATATGTGCTTCCCATAAAACTTAAAGAAGATGTTGCACGTTTATCATATTTTGTAATTAATAGACCTTTCATTTGAATTTAGTTTTGAGTTTTTTTGACGATCTACCATTTTCACTTTCACTTTTTGACAATATTTTCTTGAAAACGTGATGTGATGGAATATTTTCAATTTCAGATTCTTAATCTAGGAAAAATATGTAAACATTGGAAACCTGTGAAATTAATAAAACAAGTTTGTTTTCCAACGATTTTTAAGTAAGAAATTTTTTTCAATACAAACAAACCCTACAAATTGTACATTAACATGAAATAAAATTGATTTCTAACTATTTCGCACTAAGCTCGAAAATGTTTATACATATTTCATCATGGAATATTTCCATACATTTTCGGTTACAGCGCTTTGTGTTAAAAAAAAAAACATAACTCCGATTTTGTTTCTCACAAAATTCTATTAGTTACTTGTTACTTAGAAGTCGTATGGGCTAAACTGGCTACAGTGGCTAGTTGATAGGTCTCGATAAAAAACTTATATAAATTAATCAAGAAAAAAGTTACGAAAGCACTTGTTGGACAAAATAATCCGCCATGAAACCAACATCTGCTATCCATTTATACCTACCGCACCAAAATTATAATTGTAAAATCATTTTAATTTAATACGATGGTTTCACAAACAAAAAATTAGCTAGGAAAAATAAAATCAACTTCAACGACTATTGGATAGAGATAAAAGCATCCAGCCCTCGACGCAAAGCCAAAAATAGTTGCCAGCATTAATAAAAGAAAAATAATTTATTTTTAATATTAGCGGCGCTAAAATCCAGTTTTGGAACAAGTTTTTGCAAATAACACCAAAACCGCAGAATGGTTAAAATCCCACAACGATAGTTTTGTTTTTTTATGTGGAAGTATTTTGGGGGCTTCACCAAAAATTAATTTAATATTTGCCAGAGTGCATAGCCTTAGCTTTGATTTTGTGAGAGTTGGTATATTTCCCGGGAAGTGGGGTAAATCGGCTAAAAATAGACAAACCTGCTCATAGCAACCTTGAATCAGGCGCTTGGACCATTTAAGGAATTCCAAAGTTCACTGTCTTTTCCCTTTGGCGAGACCACATCCACTGTCTATTTTTATCCGCAGGTGGTGGTCCAATAAATTTATTTTAGGTTGACTACTAAAAATGGCAAAACTTCTTCGATTTGCCTCTAATAAATCATCAGTTGCCGAAGAGACTTGAGTCGGAAGAAAAACGATGGCTACTTTTTAGGTGCATCCTACACGGAAACGAGTCACTTGACCCCGCAAGGGTTAAATTATTTTAGAGAGTGATGTCACTCGTCTCAGACGTTTCTGAGACGTCATAGTCCACTGGTGCATGCGATGAACATTAGAAACTGGTTTCTCCTCTACCACATTTCTGTAAGACGTTTTTTTCGATAAGTCGAGTCGAGACGTTTTTACTGATTTTTTGATCCCTTGAAGCTCACTGACGATGAGGTGAGGGACTGCAAACTGAATGTTAAACGTCCATTGGCTGACAGTGAGTGATGCTGCAGTTTTGAAGGTGAAATATTTTACAACTTTCATTTTGTTTCGCAAATTCGCCGAAATACAAACTATCTTTTATTAGATTTATTGTTTCTTCATATTTGGGAGGTCGTTTTTAGTTGGAAGCTTTAGCTATTATTAGAATTATTGAGCTACATACATATGTATGTATATGCTCATACATATTATATATAGCAATAGTGCATACATTTTAAAGTATACCATATAATGGAAAGTTGAAACTTTTTTGGATAAACTAATAGAAAGTAAAATTATTTTTAAGGAAATTACATTGGTCAACACCAAATTTTTTCTTAAAGAATTGGCAAATCATTTCTATCGGATTTTGTCCGCATATTACGAATTTTTGAATAGAAAGGCTCAATCTGCTCCCATTTTCGAGGAAAAAGATTTAAAAAGTGCAAAAGATCATATTTTGATCATTTATAAAATCATTACAAAACAATGGGTTAAGCCAATATCTTATAATATTATTCAAATGATAGCTGAAATCTTAAGGTATTATTATGTATAAAAATACAAAAAGTTTTAAAACATTTCGAAATAATCCATAAACCGATTTATTTGATACAATAAATGGCGAATAGAGAACATGGCAAGTGCACGCTCATGAAAAACTAGTTCGCCAAAATGTTTAAAAAGGGCTACTGAGATAAATGACATTTCATTTTCCTAGATTAGAATTTAGATTTTCATCTTAGTCAACTTCTATACCTATTTAAACTTCATTTTTTAATGCTAATTCAAAAATGGTCAAAATATGGTCAGAATCTGTATTATGTTTGGCAGTACACTACTAGGGTATTTTTTCGTTAGGTATTTTAATAAATGACAAATACAAAAATGATGAAATAAACCAAGACTCAATATTTTTTTTTGGTAGACCGGTGATTGATGCAAGATCCTAAAGAGAAAATTCAATTTACCCTTAAGGTTTTTCCGAAATTCTTTGTTTTCAAACTGTTTAATTTTTTTTGCTAAAAACAGAGAATTCACTAATTTTTAAAAAATCTCTTTAAAATCGTTTTAAAATTTCTTAAACTTTGGTAGAATATTTTGATGGTATAACATGATAGTTAAATGTTGTTCTTAATTTAAACTCTTTATTGCTGTATCTTTAAGCATTTACTATTTTATAATTTAATCATTTTAAATGTTTCTTCTCAATATGTGCAAATATCTTCCAACTCTCTAGAGTCCAGCAGACGAAGGAAAAAAAAAATGTTCGTTCATTTCCTATAACAAGGGTAAAATAAGTGATGACGCAACTTAAAGGGGCTGTGGATATCGGGTAAGAAGGAAATTTTACAAAAGAAAAGGAATTGCTGATATAAAATTCATGTTTAGGGTGGGCAAAATGTAGCAACACTGTGCTAAGTCAGATGTTTACGACATCTTCCATAAAGATTGACTTTAAAAGGGCAATGGAACCTTCAAGGAGGAATTAACTAAAATTTCGACATACCCTTCTGCAGAAATTTTCGCCACACATGCACACAGGGTGCCACTGCATTTGACTAGATGAAGTCCTTTTAAGGATGCGAGTTGCGAGCGGTGATTGAGGGCACTTGGGTGTCTCCGCCCTCATAAAGTTTGCTTAACTGGCGGAATCAGAAATAGATAACCAGTGGCCCTTTATTTGCGTCAGTTCGTTTGCAGCTAGCTCGAGATAAGGGCAATTTTCGGAAGGCAGTTACCCCCCCACAGGGTGGCGCTGAAACACTTCCCTTCGAGCATCCTCGAAGGCGTCTTCGAGTCACAATTCTACGGGGTTGAGTATTGATTGACTTGGATGCTGTAGTTAGGATGCGGGAGTAATGTTGGCTAATTTGATATGCTAACGAGATTTATAGTCGAGTTTAACTTTATAAAAAAATTTGAGGAATCGTAGGTGAGTTTTAGAAGCGTGGAATAGATAAGCGGTTTAAAAAGGATTTTTATTTTTGACGTTAAATTTACCTTTTCCTTTTGATAAAAGGACTAAAACATACCCGTGAGAATAGACAGAAATCCAAGGATCTGGCCTGATGATACGAAATGTACAAATGTCCATTGCTCTTTTACGTTTTTATTTCTAACATCCCCTTTTCGGGATCAGAGAATCGCTTCCTATTTTGGCTTTTTCCGTCAAGTAATGTCTATCGAGGCTGCACGTATCTTTCGCAATCTTGAACTTTTTCTTCCTCGTTCTCCTTTTTATTCACCCGAGAGTTCATCTGTGCGTGATATTTGCCTTAGTTATTGGCTACGGCAAGCCCTGGGTTTATACTTCGAAAAGGGCAATAAGTCCGCAGACGAATGAAACTTTTTCAGTTCGACTAATTTGGGGATTGTGTTCGGTTCGAAAACAAATGGGATTCGTTGATTCATAATTTGACCAGGATTCAGTTGGATCTAGTGGGAATAATTAACTGAATAAAGCCATTAGCGCTGGATTAGGGGAATGCTCATTTGTCTGATTAATTGAGGCTTTGAGGAAATTAGCACATGTCGATGATATCAACCGGAAATACTATAGGAGAAAATTGAAGACGTGTTTTTCGGGAGTAATCGATATGTACTCTTTTCAAATCTCTAAATATTTATTATCAGTGTTAAGTAATCAAAACTTAGCTCGTTGATAAATTCTAATTTATTTACTTTTTCCAGCCTAAAATTATTTAAAACTCGACTAGAATTTGAAATTAACGAGCCTTTTCTACCTACCTAAACAAAATCATTTTCAAAAGAACCGAGAATCAAACTATCTTCCATCGTTTACAAAGAGTCTTTGAGTTCTTATAAGCACTTTCTTCTTAAGGGGGTTATTCACGTTTGGAATTTTTCAAAATTCGATTTTATTGTTCTATGGACTTTACTGAATTATTTTTGAAAGAAATTTGCAAAAATCTGGAAAATTGGAAAAATTATGCGGGTTTATATGTCCTACATATATAGTTCCGCTGGCCAAACCATGATGTACTGAAACTTTAAATACGATTTACTCGAAACCACATTTTTCGAATTTGTGTAAGCCGTAACTTTTGAATAAACTCGACTCAGTTTTCGTTCTATTTTAAAATAGACTTCAATTTATTGAAGTTTATATCGAAAAGTAGAATCATTTTGTCATTTAAAATAGTTCTTATTGCTATTCGAAAATCAAAGGAGTGAAGAAAAACTTTTTAATAATTTTAGTGGTATTTAGGAGCTCTTACCACTCTCATACATATGTATATAGATAGTTTTTAGCTTTTTTTGGACACTTGCGTTTCTGCATCCATAAAAGGTTTTTATTTAAAAATAGTTATATTTTATACTTGAATACATAATACTCGAAAATATGTAGTAAAAAACCCGAATGCCATATACTTATTTTTTAGCGAGAAAAAAAACAATTCTGTAAATTACGTCATTTTCTGGGTAGCTAGATAAGCATACCCCTTCAAAAGAATTATCTCAAATTATGTTAAACCAAAATCTCGACCCCAACTTAACCACAAATTGCTTATTATCGTAAAACCTCCTCAAACTGTTTATAATCTGCAAAATACCCAAACAATCGTTTACAAATCGCCCTTCTTGCTTCTACTATAATAACACCTTGAGAGTTGGGATTTGCGAAACAACATAAAATCGATACCAGACACCGCACCTCTTCCTATCTTTTTGAACAGGCTGAGGACATAACAACGAAACTGTGACAATAACAAAAACTCCAGAAAAGTTGTCCCAGGGCTTCTCGCCAATCTTAAAGGGTTGTTCCCAAGGAATTACGGAATGGCGTCCCTCAGCAAATTTTTCAAGAAATTTTCCACAAGTCCCCCTTTCAGGGCTTTTTGGACAACAACTTTTTTCATTTTTTCGTGGGAAAGAACAGATTTTAAAGTAATATCAAGAAAAAGGGTTATTTTCTGGAAGGCCAATTTTATTGAGTACCTGGGTGTTTACTAATATGATCCTTTATGGAGGATACCTCTTACTCGGATGGGATCAAGAAATTCGATATTTTTTTTATTTGATGTCACAACCGCCTCGAGGAAGAAAAGATTAAATTTTCTTTTCATGACTGTCGTATTAAGCGTAATGGAAGGTCGTCTATTATCTGGATGTTCTCATATTAAAAATTAGGTATACCTAATTTAGGAACAGATTGAGTTTGAGATCTCCTGACGGATTTTGAGGACATTTTGAAGGAGAGTTCATTTAGAGTAAAAATAATGCTAAATAAAATTTGTCGGTATATTTACCGAGATATTTAATGTTCAAATATAAATTTTTATATTCTCTCGCCACGATTTTTTGCCTATACCCACGACATTTTTTTGTTAATTACAAATACCATAAATTAAGGACATTTCAAGCTTTTCATTCTAAGAAATTTCTTCAAAAATCTTTGAAATTATCTTTTTCGATTTATTGATAGTGACGAGCACGCGTTTGTCTTATGATGACAACATTTTTTTGTAAATTATATAAATACCATAAATTAAGGACATTTCCAGCTTTTCATTCTAAGAAATTTCTTCAAAAATCTTTGATATTATCTTTATCGATTTATTGATAGTGACGAACACGCGTTTCCTTATTTTCACCACTCATGTAAATTTTTTTACAGAAATTCTGTGGAAACATTTTTAATTTAAAATTGTTGCTTAATTTTCAGCAAAATATTGTGGGAACATGGAGAAATAACGGCGAAAATTTATTACTTTTCAATACTTTAAAGTTAGGAAATATAAGTGACCAACAAATTTGTTTACATATCCGTCACTTTTGGCCCTAAATGCACATTACTACAAAATTTCATCAAAATCGGTGAGGAAGACCACAAACTCAATATATGCCAAATATTTAAAAAAAAAGTATTTTTTCATTTTCTTTCAGCTGGGTTTTTTAATCAAATTTTACTGGTTCTCAATAAGTTGATTCGAATTAAATTAGGGTGGTAATGTCAGCAAGAAGATATACTTTCATCGAAAATATTTTAACTTTTCTTTAATTAACCTTTTGTTCACTAAGTTTTAGAAGCTGACCCTATTTTGCTTTGACTTCTCCGGAAACAAGTGCGAGGAAAGCGATTTAAATTAAAATTATTAAGCCCTTAAATCACTTCAGTTTCCCTTAAATCCAATTAGGAATTCCAAGAACGGAATTTCCTTCGCCATTTCGCTTTCCTCGCAGAAAGAACGCGTTTCCGAGCTCACTGACTGTAGTCTAGCAAATCTAGATAAATCTGGTCTGTAAATTTCTTCACATATTTGCTTCTAGAGTGAGCGCAGTCATCTAGAAAAACATTTCAAATTATATTTAAAATGCAAAAAACGCTTTTCCTCGAAATATTTTCCACTTTTTTTTTTTTTATAACGTATGTGAGTAGCTAGGAAGAAAATCCATTCTATCTACCAAGGTGATCTTGAATCGTTTAATCCAGGTCTTGATTACGACTGTAAAAAGACCGCTTTGTAACACTTTCGGCTGCAAAAGACGATTCGGGAAACACTTGTAGGCAGGCGGGAACATGAAAGGATTTCCGGAAAATGAAATGGGAATAATTTGCCATGCGGCAAAAGTCGAAATATTTTCCGGTAGAGAGCATCCCCCGTACGGGGGTGGTGCTAAGCCGGAGATGGATCGAGAGAGTGGTTTGGGGGTTTTATTGAAAGTCTTTCCTTGTCGGTAATAAGCCCTGTGATTGTGGCATTTGGCGACTGGAAGGTGTTCCCACTGGAAAAAATGCTCCTGCTGCCGAGGCCTGAATTTCTTGGCTGGATGCTTTTATAAATGACGAAAAAAAAAAAAAAATTCTATATAAAAAATATATGAAGCGCTGACGAGCTGCGGTAAAAAGCTGACACTTGCTAAATTGAGAACGTGTGAACACACCGGGGGTGGTTTTCAGTTTATTTCAAGGCAATTCAGCGGCGGCATTTTCTATTCAGGCAACGTTCTGAAGAGAACTCCTAAAAGAATCGACAGCCATTTCGAGGGAAATTTAACTTAATTCAGAAACTGTGCAGTACACAGCACAACACAACACAACAAAACACAACACGACACAACATAAAGCAGTGAAAAATCGAAAACGATATGTTGGACGGTATTATCTTAAATGAACCCTAAAATACTTATTACATACAAAAATATACATATGAAAATTGGATTTTAAATAAATAGAATATTTGAAAAACAAATGGGCAGTCTCCGCAAAATAATTACTTGCTCATTATGCATATTAATTTTAATTGGCAACTTGTTCCAGAATCAGAACATGAAAATTGGTATACCTATGCGTATTTATTGCGAGTTTAATTCACATTTTATATAATAAAGGCAGAACTACATTTTGTTCTGGTAATTATATTCCGATAATTACTACCCACTTTGTATTTCTGAGTCAAATTGTGGAGGTACCTAAAATATTACAAACTACTGATGATTTATTTAGGGGGAACGCCACTGTGACGAGTCAAAAATTGTCAATCTTTGGAAGTTTCTTAATAAAGGTATAAGTAATTATTTAAGGATCGGATGAAATTAAGATATGTATTCAACACATTTAGAACTTAGTTTTAATGGTATAAATATTATTTACTTAGTTATGACGTGATGAACCAAAAATAAAAGCTCCTTCTTTGTCCCATTGAAATTTTGGTGACAGTAATCGGAAAATGGAAAATTTAATATTTATCAATATCTTTTATGAATGAAGCTATGGTTGTATGTAGCCATTTTTTTATTACTTTTTTCACAAAATTGAGACGGGTTTGGAATTATGTATTTGCAATTTAGAGAGTTTTTCCTTTTATTCAAGTCGTTTTAAAAAATAGTTATTATCAAAATTTTAAAAGTCGTGTAAGTACAACCATAATCATTATTCGATTAAGAAAATTTAAAAGATTTCAAATTGGTTCATTAGTTAGGATTCGCTTGGACAAGGTCGAGTTATTGTCAGAAATATGCGTTTAAAGTTTTCTTTGCACTTTTATTTAAAAGCAAGGAACTGAAGCTCACGAAATTCACTGTAGTTCATTTAACATTCGGAATTTCAATATAACATTTTTTTATTGTATGTATATTTCTGAAAATGTAACACTGAAAAAAAATTTGAACTTCACGGATGCCAGAACTATAAAACTATGTTTTCTCATCTATTCTAGGGATACCAGAACAAAGCTATAAATTTATAGAGTTTTGTTTCCCTCTTAATGTATAGAGAACATAATCATTACAATAAAAAAGTAAGGGGACATTCATTTACTACATACCTATACATATAATATGATAAATAAAATGATTATTATAAATTAAATTATTTATATGTTGAATAAGAATTCGCTGGATTTTTGTTAGAGGGTTACTCGAACGACTACATCTATACCTAACATAAATATATTCGAGAATTTGTTTTTCACAAAATTAACATTTATAACAACAGGATGTGTTATAAAAGAAGCCCTGGTTTTAATTTACAAATATTAAAATTTATGGCAAATATGTATATATGTACATATATCTAGTTTGATTAAATTTTTGGAGTGAGGGCGAAATAAGAAATTTTAATATGCATAGAGATACACTTTCAATGGGCGAAATCGTAATCAATCTTCTTATCTTGGATAAAAGGTGTTTAAGCGAATTGTATTCAATATTAGAAGATACACAGGAATATAACAATTAGTAATGGTCTAATGGGTATGAATGGAGCAAAGGTTAAGCAAGAAAGGCTCCTCGTTTTAGACCTTTATCCCCTTTATTTCTCACATGGGCGTATATAACACATTTCAATCTCAAGGTGAAATTGACGTTATCTAACCCATCTCTTGGGTGCGAACCATCAGCTTCTTACTTTAAGTGACCCAACATAAATTGATTCCGGCCTAAATCCTTCCAAAAGTAAGTTCCAATAAAGTTAGAGCCCCATAAAGGCCCCATAGTCGTCCAATCAATAAGAGCCACATTATAGCCGTATTACAGTGATATAATGTGAAAAAAAGGGATGTGTAAATCCAAAATCATGATATTCCCTTCCTAATGGATTTGGTGCGCTAGACATTTATTTTTTTTCTTTCAGTTTCAAAGGAAGGGACGAACCCTATCCACCCGCCTACATCTAGCAGAAATAAAATAAATTTCGCCTCGGAACACACCGGTCCTTTCCTTCTCCGAAAGAGAAAGTGATGCTATTCTGTCCGATCCTAACATTTATGTTTTGTTTCCCGGTATGAATTATTAAAGCATTTAAAGGGTCGGATAAACCTCTCCGTCACATTTTCTTTGGTTTTATAACTTAATATCACTAAAACGGACGAAATGAACAGGCTGTTTATTGCGAGGGAGTAATGCGATTGTAGTAAAAGGGTGCTTTTACAATGAATTTACTGTGCTATTTTTTTATGGTGAAGCCCATCATGAGTTGTGTAATTTACTGCCACTTTTTTACAACCATACATATTTTATGTATATTAAGTACTTTAGTCTAAATGACTCCTTGATTACAACGAAACGTTTCGAAAATTTAGACATATTTAGGATGTAATACCCTTGCTCATAAAATAAAAAGATTCAGTACCTTGTCACATATTAAATTGGATGTAAGATCCCCACTAAATCTACATTTATGGATATCATCAATAACAAAATCTTATTGTACAATTAACTTGATAATTTAATAAATGGTCTTAAAGATTACCAAATTTTAAAATGCATCACGCAATAATCACATTTTATTCGATATTCAAATGTATATGTTTTGTTCGATATTCAAATGTATATGTTTTGTTTATGATGTAGGTACTCAAGTACAAAAAAGGTTTTTTTTAATTAAAAATTATATTTTCAGATCCTAGCATATACTGAAAGGGAACTATAGGCTGTGGCACACGTAGAAATTATTTGAAATTGAAAAATTGTCATAACATAAAAATATGACAGTGGTTAAAAAGTTGAAAATTAACAAAATGGCTGAGAAGTAAAATTTACGTTACCTTTTTCTTCATTCTTTTACGTTAAGAAATATTTAAAAGGTAAAAATTATGCTATTTATAGGTGGTATATTTTTAAAATACAACCAAAACTGAGCCGATATCTTATTTCGTTGAAAATCACATTTAAAGTTTCAATACGTTTCTTTCGAGAAATTATTGAGAAAGGTTCATAGAACGATAAAATGAAGAAAAATATTGATTTTTTAAAAATTTCAAATGAGAATACCCTCTTAATGCATGATTCGTTTCGCAACCTTTTTATAAAAAGACGAATCAGATGAACTAAATAGATGCAAATGATGCATTGATTATGCATTAAGCAAAACATTATAATAAATAAAACTGCAGTAGTAAGGCGCAATATTGCAGTTTCTCGTTTCATTCCAAAATCAAAATAAGAAAAAATATTGAAATTGAATTTGCAGGGAGTGCTCGCAAAGTTGAGAATCGATTTAAGGGAAGATAAATGTTACAGCAATAATGGCCTCATCGAGTCTTCAATAAAAGAATAAGTTCTCCACAGTCTGACAAGTTTCAATTGCAGAACGATCTATCAAATGACCCCGCATCTGATGCCAAACGTTCATCCCGGGGCAATTTCGTATTATTCATCCCCGGACTGAAAGGGATGGCTTAGCCCTTAACAAAACCTGCCCGTTTGTTCTCTAAATGGCGCAGTAATTCTGGCTAGAAATGATACCACATTGAGGCATGAATACGAGATGTAATAAATTCCGGAGGAACAATGCCAGCCGTCCAAAATGATTCGATTCGGATGAGATGGAGATGGTGGGCAGCATCCCACTGTACCTAAAAAGAACAAAAAAAAAGAAAAAAAAGAAAACATGTCGGATCCAATCAGTGGCCTTGCCTTGGGCCTCAGTGAAACACCCTCGAAGACGTTGATATGAAGATAGGTCGCGACAGCAATGGATCCCAATGAAATGAAGTGATTCAGGGAAAAAACAATTTTAAATCCTGCTCCTCTTATCAAGAAACTGAATCCTGTGATAGAGGGGTGTACCCAAAATCCTGATTTGTTTTGGCGTTTTCGCCTCCTCGCTTGTTGGCGAGGATAATTTCATCATCGAGGAATCCACTTGCTCGATGACGATGAGATTCCCGGGGCTCATTCGATCTCCCAGGTAGAATTGAGCAGTTCCCAGTTTTCGACAGGGAATGTCTTTATTACTCCCCCCAGGGCTGCAGAATCTCAGGTATAGTAAGTATAGGCACACTCCTTGAAGGATGCTTCAAAAATATTTGCTAAGGTGTGTTGATTTTCTTTCAGAGTCCCCTTCAATGCTTCTCAAATTCGCCACCACGCCCCCCACCCCAAAAAAAAACAATCGCTTTTCACCCACAAAACTGCCCTCCGCCCTACAGGGCTTCAAACAAAACGCGCATTCTTTATTTTACTTATATTCTTTTCTTGTCTTCTCGGAGCATAAGGCTTCACTTTTTAATGTGATAAACAATTGCCAGTCGAGCTGAAAAGATACTCCACGGCACTTAGTATCGGCAACAAGGACATCAGCGTCCTCTTTCCGTGAAGTACAACGACTTAAAATAGATTAGATCGGTGAAAAAAAAAAATTATTATCGCTTGCCCGGACACGGAATATTTCTTGACTCCTCCTCGAAGAAGAAGATGAGTCTAAAAGATTGCTGTAAAGAAAATTGGTCCCGTCTGTTGGAGACCTAAATTTACTTTCTTTTTTCTTCTATTTTTTATACATCGAGTTTGTAAGTGGATTCTAGCAAGATGTCCGGGATAAGCCCTTTATAGTGGGACTATCTCCTTTTCTTCGGGTCTGTCTTCTTACGCTAAAAAGAATAAAGTCTTTTCCTGTGGGCATAGTGAGAATTTAATCCTGAGGGCTTTCGGACGATGGCTGTAATGCGGAAATTTATCTCGCCATTAAAGGATATAAAATCGCTCAGAGAGTGAGTTAAGTTCAACCGTGCAACCGAAAGGTAGTTGATAGGTCATAAAAATTTTATTGTTTTCAATTTAAACCTAACTCAAGACAACTCTAATAAACTGAAGGTAAAATACTACGAGTTTTCTTACTTATTTACTTACTAACTAATCATTTTTTTTTTAGTATTCGTTTTAAATGGAATTTTTGTTAATATAATAGTTTTCGAGGAGTTTTTTTTCATTCACATATTTGAAGAAAAAGATATCATTTGTAATTTACACTAGCTGAGGTGAGATCACGACTTCGTACCTTGGTCCAGAAAGTATCAACCAAACAAATTGAGGAAAAAAGTAAGCTTCATAGATACGTTTATTAAAAGTTATATGTATATGTAAAAGTAGTATATTATGATTTAAATAAACGATTAAATTTTGAACTTTACCCTTTGGCGTGATTTCATTTCGAATCGGCAATCGGCTGGAATCAACCATTTTTAATTTGGATGAAATGGAAATGATTTTCTTTAAAATATCTCGAAAACGGTTGAAGATACAAATTTGCTTTTGGATTCACTTTAAAAAGGAGAAGGGGGATGGATAGCATAATAATTGTACTGTTTCAGAGAAAGACAGTATTTGTATTTTTGAATAAAATTATTACTCTGAAAATTGCGTCCAAGGTACTGATGAAAAAATTCATCCAAAATTCAACAACAATAATGGCAAAGGATTGACGAATTTATTGAAAAAACGAAATATGTATGTAATATGGTGCATATTGTTATAGCTCGGTTTGGACAACTGCGGCTAACTCTAGGTAAAAAGATTCAATAACTACATATATTTTTAACTTCGAATCGGAAGCTATTTTGCATAAAACAGAATAACGTATTTATGAATTTATTGTGATTCTTTTCTAAATTCCTTAATGTAACAGCTGCTTTAACTGAGTGCTCAATGCAAGAAGATTATGAACTCTAATTTTACATCGTGGAAAACTGACATTAAGAATATTTTTACGTATCAAGTTACCCAATTTCCGTATACTAATACAAATACATACATACATATGTACAAATGCAAATGAAAGAATTATTCAAATCGGCTTAGAAAAACTGCGATTTCAGACATTAAAAAAAAATGTAAATTAATGCAAAAGTGTTAGATAGTGTGAAATATAGCCTACAACCACCCAACCACCGTTGGTTATAAGCTTTCTATTGGTAACAGAATTTGGTAAAATCGGCTCAGTAGTTTCCGCGTTTAATTACTATACTTACATATAAACAAACATTTTCTTTTTATATATTAAAAATTATAGATAAAAACTATATGTATGTTACTAAAAAATTTCAATTTCTAAATACTAATTCTTAACTTATATAACTGAAATTACATATTTCAAATTGAAAACTTTTAAGTACATATCAATTTTCTAGAGCAACCATTTCAATATCAACAGGAATAAATCAAAAATCTTTTAAAACCAGAAATTGTTGAGGTAGCCAGTACCTAAGGCAAATTGCTTTAATCAATTACACTGCTAATCGTCTTCAGCATCTTCAGGTAGACAAAATCTCTAAGATCAGCTCATTACCCCAAAAGTAAGTAATCATCATCTACCTTCTTAGAGGGTAACTTGTAAATCTTCTCTAATTGGGTTCCTTAAGCTCCTACTCTGCGTCTAATCTAAAGCACTCGATAAGTCCTTTTAATTGAAACGGTGGAAAGCACCTCAGAATTTGCAAAATCACCTCACTAGAAAGAGTTTAATATCTTTAGCACCTAACGCATAAAGGCGTTAGATGAGATTCGTGGTGCTCTAGCAAAATGAGTAAATTTAATTTGCCTCGGCTCACTTCGTTCGTACGTGCCTCGCACACTCCAACTCAGTTTCTTATTACATTTACACGTCCTTGGAAGCATTGTTAAAGAGTTTTTCAGGAGTTTCTTGGGGTAATCAAATGAAAGCGACCTACCGATCCCCCTCCGAATAAGCGTGAGTATCTTCTTTAAGGAAGTAATTAGACAACTTTCTTGTTTTACCCAATTTTCAAAATCACACGCAGCATGAACGTCTTCAGGAAAAAGCGCAGTAAATCCGTGAGACGACGCGACGGTTCAAGGGGTTCCGTGAGCTCATAATAAGAAAAACCGCCGTAAGCCGAAACAAAGAAAGTAATTAACATTAAAGTGCCACGGTTTGAGTTTGTTTTCTCGGTGATTTGGAACAAGTTCATTTTTGGGACTGTAATCACTTGTAAAAATTGTACCTACTCAGGAGAGAATGTTTCTATTCAAAAAAGGGTTATTTTAACTTCGCATTTCAATTTATAGAATATTTTCTACTGTCGACTATTGAAATTAATTCTAATAAACAATAAAAATTTTAGGAAATTAAGTAGCTGCTTTGGGAAATAAAAAGGGAGTAAATGATTCTCATAATTTTAACGATATTTTGATGAGTACATACATGCGGAATTCTTATTCATTTCAAACTAATAAAAAGTAAAATGGGAATTTTTTGGAAAATATAGATGCTATGTAAAGGCTTTAATATGAGAAGAATAATAAAATCTATAATAGAATAGGTCTTCTCATGGATTTTGATAAAACTTTGAATGTGTGCTCATTAGTAGTCAAAATTGACGAATATTCGAAAAGATATTGTCAGTATATTTATTTTGAAATTTCGAAATTTGAAATTTTGCCGTCCAGATTTTTGTCATATTCCGAGAAAGTTTCGTTGCAAATTGTATAAATACCTTTAATTAAGAACACCTTTTCATTCTAAACAATTCTTTGAGAATCTTTGAAATTAACGGATTAGCGGTAAAATATCTTTTTCGACTTATCGGTGGTGTCGAGCACGCATTTGCTTTATAAAATGGCAAATGGAAATTAAGAAAAATGTTTCATTTGTTTTTTCAGCAGTCGTTTTTTCGTGTAGAATTTTCACCTTTCAAAATTATAAAGCGGTAATTTCTGACCTTAATTGGACCTTCCTTCAAACTTTCATAAAAATCTGTGAGGAGATCTCAATCTCAATTTACGCCTCTAAGTATTATACCTATTAACTACAAAATTGTCAATATGAAGCTTAGGTTTGATTCGATAGAAAATTCTTCATACGTTTCAATGAGTTCTAATTAAAAACTTTTTTTCTCATTTTCAATCTTTTTGAAGTTGAAATCTAAGAAAATATTATATAAATATAAAACGACTTTCAGGATCAGTCCAATCACTTTTGTATTATTGGATTCGAATTTCGAATTTGATCTAATAGTCGGAAAAAGCGCAATTATTAATATGTAATAAGATAATAAAATGACTGAAAAGAGTTAAAATCTTCTTAACTTCACTATTTACCTGGCGGTAGGTACTCATTCTGGTTGTAAACTACAGTAATGCGAAAATTTTTAGGACGCAGTTCAATATTGCCGGAACTTGTAATATCTGAAGTATACTTTTTTTAGGTTCGACAGAAGAGGAAAATCGATGCAGGGCTAAAATAATCCTCAAAGTATCCTTTTTCATTGATTTCCTCTCTTCTGTCCAACATAAAAAAAAAGCACGTTTCGGAAAACTAAAAGTACCCGAAGAACTGGAGTGGTCCTAAAAATTCTCACAGTATACTGTATAATAAAAGAAAAAAATTTTATTTTAAAGTAATTACGTGAGTGGGTGGAGTTGATCACTCTGATTTCAGAATTTCTGGAGTTTGTCCCAAACACGTCCCGGATGGTCTAACAAATTGTGGCAGCTGATTACACCTGTAAAACTTTCAGAAACCGCTCCAGGTAATTTTCTCGTGCCTTGAGGTGTACCTACACCAGGTGCATTTTGCACCAAAAGTTCGTCATGGTTTTCTCGATTATGTAATTGCAAGAAGGAGGGAGAGATGCTGAGCTGATTAAGGGAACGTTCCGGATGCCGCCGGGCAGATTTACTCAGAGCGTTTTATTAGTTTATCCCGGAAAAGTTACACAACTCGATGAAGTGCAACAGGCAGCAACTTAATTTGTTTTTCCATGTTCGGAAACAGAAGGAAAACTTTGCCAGGCGGAAATTGCGTTTTTCCCTCAAATGTTAATCGGGGATGGTGCGAGTGGTTAGGGCGCGTCGGTTTGGTGAGTTTCGGGGTGTAAAATGAGCTTACGATTTAATTGATCCCCTTAATTGGCTCCAATAATCGGTTTCCAAACAGAGGGTCTGCCCCTTTCGAGGTTTCTGAAATTGCCACCTTATTCGATGGTATGGGGGAATTTATTTTCTGTATTGGTCAATAAATTTCAGGACTTGACGCCTTGGCTGTTTCCACTTCAAAGGATGAGGGACGTAATTATGAAATTACCTCTGCTTTGGAGAACCCTGCGTTCGCTCATAAAATCAAAATTTATGCTCGTTCCTAATAATCAGGAATATTGTTACATGAAATTGCCCTTCCAGCCCCGATTGTGGCGGTGTTTAAGGGAGAAGAGGTCTAAGTCACCGAATGCTGCAAAGCGAATTAATTGTTAAATCTCGAAAGTTCCTTATTTTAGAGTACTCATATTTTATTCGAGTAGAGAAGTTATGCCTGCGGTGGACAGTAGGAACCCTTCAGATTTCAGTTGCCATTAATTTTTGAATGGGGTTACTTACTACACTAACTCAAATATTCTGAGATCAAAATGCACTTAAATCCGGTTATTTACAGCGCTCTAGAGCTAAAATCATAAAACTAGAACAGCACGTTCGAATTATTACTTTACTTTGAAGTTATCGTCTTAAGTTGTACGATCACTAATTTGACCGGATTAAGAGCTTTCCTCTCACTGCTGTATAGCGTTTCAAATTATTTGTTCAGTTGTACGTTTTTTAGTATGTATTCTACACAATACCACATGATAAAATTTAAAGATTTTTATTTATAATCTTTGAAAACTGGTATATTTATTTGAACAAAATAAACAAAAATTGATAAATCCCTATTGTTTTTTTTAAAATCAAACAATGGAATGTATCATATGATTAATTTTGATTGATCTATATTTTATATAATGCCATTTTAAAATTTCGACACCCTATTCGGCCCGTTTTGCAATGAAAATAAGAATATATTTTTTTTAATTCTGTCATTTGCAATAAAGGTGGGCAAGCAAATTTCAAGCCTTTAGCATTTAGTTTCTGAAATAAGTTAGCTGTGACAGACGGACAGACAGAGAGATAGACGGGCGAAGTTGCATCGCATAATAAGAGTTCCTTACCAGTTTCTTACAGAACCCTCGTAAATAATTACTTATTCTTACTTGTACTTATTCTTTTCTTATTAAGCTACACAAAAAACGACGTATACCTATTTTTCTTTATCAAGATATTTTGCCACATATTTATTAAGAATTTAACTACAAACAGTAGTCACTAATCACAACTAATTTTGTAAAAATAATATCTTAAGAGCCGGTTATGCTTACTCAAACGCAAATTTCCACAATAAACTTCCATTTTATCTAAACTGTAGCACTTTTAGAAATTATTTGAAATAAATTTTTCAAATATTTTCATAAATTATATGAGAGAGGTCTAAGATTATACCAATAATATTATTAAAAAGCCAAATATCAACAAAATGGCGGATAAGTAAAATTTACGTCACGGGTTTTCATCATTATTTTGCATTTAAAATAGCTATAAGAAATGATTATAATAAAAAAATTATTCTTTTTTTTTAAGGTAAAAGCTTCATTAAATTAAGTCTATTTACAAATAAAACCAAAACTGACAATGAGTCAAAATTTTATTTTGTTAAAAAGTTATAGCTTACAGAAATTCGAAAAATATTGTTTCGAGAAAATCGTGCGTTTAAATTTTCAGGTTTCATGGTTTGGTTTGGCCAGTGAAAGCTTGTATATGTACATATATCTAAATCCGTATAATTTTTCCAATTTTCAGGTTTGTAAATTTCTTTCGGGAAATTATTTAGAAAAACTCATTATAACGATAAAATAGAAAAATCGGTTTTTTTAAAATTCCTAAAGAGAATATCCCCTTAATGATTTTGTTCATAAAAATATTTCGTCGAGGTATTTTTCTATATACTTAACGGTTGGTGTTATTCTATTTTGAATGTAACGACGTAAACCGACCTACTTTAAAAAGTGTTACAGCACATTGTTTACGCAAACATGAGCCACATACTGAAATCTATAAATTCAAACGAAATTTGAAACTAAGTTTCACTTGTCTAGTACCTAAGTTATTTTGAGCGCATAAATGAAATTCTCTATTTCACATAAACAGTACCATCTTTAGTTTATGCTGTGTGAAAATTACAGAGTCAATATTAACGGAAGTTCAACCACCTGTAAAATCTATTTGGATTTAACCAGAACCTCTAGCAAGTGTTTTCCCAGGTTAATTACATACATTTTCATGATTTGTTGTTTCTCGGTACAGAACTTCATTACTATTTATGAACAATACTTGGGTTTGTGCCTATCAAATTCGTTGAAGCCCTCGAGAAATTTGAAATAGCAAAATGTTAATCAAAATCTGCCAAAAATATTAAATGAAATCAAATATTTTAGTTCGGAAGCTCCCAGCGACAAGGAGAAAAGAAGACGCATAATCAACTTAAAGTCTCAATAGATGTTCTTTTATTTAAATTTCAGTGCACTCTTCTGTTTCTTCCCCAATTATCATAATTTATTTGAAAATTTTGCAAATTTCACTGAGACGAGTTGATTTTTCGAGGTTGGTACCTAACTTTGCCCCGAAATGAGGTCTTTTAGAAGAACATCAGCCAGCGATAGTTTCGGATTTATGGAAACTGTAGAAAACTACTGGTCGCGAATGAAGCATAAGACATTTTCAGGTATTTTCATCATGTAGATTTGCGGTCGACGACATCATCACTCTTCTGGCAGACTGATAACATTTCAGAAAGAGCTGTGAATATGTAAATTGCAGCTTAAAGAGACGATCGTCAGGTAAATGACGAATAAATAAAAGAATTAGTGGCGCGATTGTCCTGCTTTATCTTTAATGTACCATATTTTGCAATCGCAGATTGTAGACGTTATTTTTTTTTTAATTTAATGTATTTTGACGGTTTCGACTGTTTGTGATGAAGCTTCTCAAGATTAGACAGATTGTTTTGAACTTAATTTGAACTTGGATGGAGTCCTTGACAACCAAGATGTTCAACGGTCTGAAAATGTTGTATTTAAAGAATTTTATTTACCTAAAAAGATTGAGGAGATAATTTGCTCTTTTAGCGTAATATAAAGCTAGCACTAAGAGATAAAATTTACTATAGTTAGAAAGATGAGAGATAACTTTAACCAAAATAACTTATCACTTATGTATATAAGGGCTAAAACGTAAAGAACGGCTTAAGCTTCGTTTTTCTTTCTTTCTTAGTGTATAGTAAGATTTATTTTGGAAAAGACAATGCAGACTAATTAGGGATATTTCTGTACCATAGCTGCCTTTTTAATAATACTACACTAAATATTTTAATGTTGTGTTGTGAGTATCATTAGTCAATAATTAAAGTTTGCATTCAGATAAGGAAGAAAGAAAATCTTTCCTTGTATTAAAGCTACTAAAATTTCTTTCATTTCCCACTCTATTTTATTTCTAATAATTTTCAAAGGGACACTTTCTTTATTTCAAGTAAAATATTAAATTTAAATCAGTGTTATGAATGTAATCATTTTCCTTGTGATAAAATATATTTTCCTGAAACCAAAAGAAGTCTGTTTTTATTCAAAGGAAATCTTAGAAAGGAACTATTGAAAGAATGAAATCCATTATTGCAATTGGATGTCTTTCATTGACTCAAAGAAGGTCTTTTAAAATATTGAACAGCTTCGTAAATTTAATTTCATAAAAGTGCAGTGCATAAGTTCGCTTACATAGTTTCATTGATTATACATATGTACATTAAACAAAAATTTTTAAATTTGAGCATTATAAAAGCTTGTTTCAATAAATTTAAATAATGGTTATTTACGCAAAAGAAAGACAAAATATTTACGCCAATAAAGGTATTGTTTTCATATTTATAAAACTTAATATTAGGTTAATAGAGTTGTGGTTTGAGCCAATGAAAATAAATATTTTATTTTTTAACAAAAACGTCTTTAGATGCATGGACATTAATTTAAACAAAAATCGATTTCAAGTTTTCGATGTACATAATTTCTTTCTAATTCTTTTAAAGATTCAATTTCATTGGTGCCAAATTATGTTATGACGCATTTTCATTATAATTAATGTAGTTTTTCTTTAAAAACAGTACCTTTCTTTCTGGATGGGATTATGTATTGAGTCAAATTGTTGAATATTTGTACCGTGAACTATTTATTGTTGGAAGCATGTATAATTTTATACTTTTTCCAGAAAGTTTAAAACTTTAAAAATTAACGATCTCTCGTGCTCTTTAATTTTCATTTTTCGCTGAAAGGCCGTTACATTATCCATACGACTTTTTCCATTAATTTATCTATTAAAAGCCATTCCAACCTTTGTCAAATCCAATTATATAATGGAAACTTTTCCGAAGATGATCCTCTTAGTTAGAGAGTTTTTTTAAAAAAGCTATTTGGATGATGAAGTCTTCATCAAAAGCATCCCTTAGAATTTTCAACAAATTTTGGACGTTTGCAATGGGCTAACCAAAAGCCATACACTTTTACTAATAAATTAAATGCCGGCATGGCATATCAATTTACTTCAATCAATCAAATTTTTCTCTTCTTATAAACTCATAACCAATGATTTCGAGGACTCTTCACCCCCACATCCACTTTGCTCCTCATAGATAAATCAATTATATTTATTACTCGAATTGGAGTCAACGTTCTTCGATCAAATGTGTGCTAATAGCAGATCGTTAGTACAGGGTGTAGATGCTAATTGTACAATGCTTCATAATGATATATGTGCGAACTCAATTACTCATTGTGAACGATAAATTGAATGATGTGAAAAATAGCAAAGCAAACTGATTGGGATTCAGAGATGGACAGAAGGAATATATTATACGAAAATCGATAGGTACGTTATCAGACATAGCTCATTACACCTAATTAACACCAATCAGGGTGAAAAAAGTTAATTAAGGGAAACTGAAATTGATATATTAATGGGGAAATAAGAATTAGGTATTTTTATTTTGATTCTTTAAGTTCTTTTCTGGCTACTATTAAGCCTTTTCTATTTTTTTGTTTGGTATTAGGAATACTAAATTGAAAAATTTTATAACTTACTCAAATTATGCCTTTTAATCAAACAACATGTGAAACCATTTAGTCTCATCAAAACTAATCATATCGTATCTACAATTTTAATAGTGATTTTCAAAATACATAATACGATTTAGCAGCTATAATAAACAAAGAATTTTGTAGCTCATGACTTTTCCAATAAGCTAAATTTAACCTATATAAGTAAAAAAAATCTTCTCGTTTTTGATATAATGATATTTCTTTGAAATTAAGCAAAGTCGTTAACTTAGAGCAACTTTTTGGGTGTCATGGCCACAAGCTTTGATATATTATTTTTTATTCTGGTTTTTATTTGCAAAAAATTATTGAAGCCGTTTCCTATCAAATGTACCTATATAAATATAGCGTTTTATTCCAACAAATAAATCTTTTTCAATTTATGTGACTGAAAACTTTTTCTTTCAAGTTTGATAATTTATGCCGTAAAAAAAAATACTGAGCTTAACTGGCTAATTGTCCTAAAAGTTGACGCATGTAGTCTATCTAGATTGTAAAAAGGTATTACACCTACAACTTTTTTTTAATAAGGCACAAGGTATTTATATTTAAATAAAAATTGAACTGATTTTTTACTTATTTTATTATTGATATTTTCGATGCGATAACATTGATTTCTATAATTTATTTACTATCATAATAACTAAGTTTAGCATCTTATTATTTATTTGCGTTGCTTCATTTCCAATTGCCGCCACCATTTCTTTGAGGCATCTTGAATAATAAAAATCCAGTGGATTTAGATCAAGAGAGCGCTGCTCAGGCTGCTTGTAATTAATGGTTCCTTTTCTAGCAATATCGGAAATTGATTTTCTAAGAAACCAAAATAGTTTTCTCCGTCATACGTTTTTGGTAATTCAAATGGACCTATTATTTGGCTGTTTAAAATACGATATTTTTTTATCGAAATATTCGCATAAAATTGAAAAACATTTCTGTTATAAAAAAGCAGCAATCATATTGAAAATATGTTTACTTAATTTTGATATGGAAGGCTTCTTTGGATAATTGTTCGCAAAAAACAGAATAATATCAAAATTTTTGACCGTGGCACTAAAAAAATTGATTGTAGTTAACGACTTTTCTAAATTTCAAACAAATACCCTTATATCGAAAATTAGAATATGTTTATTTAGAGTAAATTTGGCTTATTGGAAGTCATGAGCTTGGATCGTGATCTTTTTTCGTCTGAACGTTTGTTTTTGGCACACCCTGTGTATTATTATTTTGTCAACAGTTGCTATAAAAATTGTTGTTGTAGCTTTCTCTTTTTGATAATATTCAACAATCGTTTATTTTAAACAAATATGAATCTCTTTAAGATTTTATTTAAAAAATTGAAATGTTTAGTAATATAAAGAATTGAGCAGCACTTAATTCAAAAGGTACTTTTATATTTAAAATTTTCATTAAATCGTTCTATGGAAACTGCGAAATAAATGGAAATATAAAGTCCGCGGGGTAAAAACAAAAATATTCTCAATTTTAGATACTCTTATCATTGGCATCGATTTAATTGCATCACGTGCTGTACATGAGTTTACGAATTTTAATAATAAAAATTAAAATGTATTGAGAACTCTCGCTCCAGTCGTCGCTATACTATATTAAACATTTTCAAAAAGAATATCTCTTGATATTTAATTTTACCCTATCTTTACAAAAGTATGACAAAAATATGAAAATAAAGTAAATTTACCTAGATTTTAATTTACTTTGTCCTCTGAGACTAGGTAACGTAGTTTCAACTTTGTCGTGCTTTTTTTGTCGGTTTTTCTTTTTTTAAATACAAAACTGGAAATAATGTCAGCGATTTTGTAATTAAACTTTTTTTTGTTATAATTAAGATATAAATAGCTTGAGATTCGTTAAAACACCGCAGTTTTTCAACAAAACATTGGTTCAAAACCCGCTCCTAAAACAGCTTATCAATGTTTACCCTGCTGTGCTGCTTCGCGTGTTATTTAATATTTAACCGCGGGGCACAACAAATTGGGTAAAATAGCGAATGAATTTAATAAAGCCCCCGACACAGTGTGCTCTTTGCCTTCTGTCTAGATGATGTAGTGCTAGAAATTGGGCGCCGCGACTGGTTGAATGTAAATTTATAATTCACATACTTGTGGTTTGTGAGCCGACTGTGATTTTTGTTGTTTTACTTTTCGGTTAAATTTCTTTAAGGTTTTTATCGCTTTTAATCAACAAGTGGATCAGACCTGAATTGATAGACTCAAAAGCTGCAGCGACGCATTTAATTAGACTCACTCAGCAGCTGAACTTCTACCTGTTTCTAGCCAGCCGTGCGTAGATTATGGAAATTTATTTTTATTTTTTTATACTTTTCGTATAATTTGCAAGTAATGACACACACGCGGTACTGTATTTAACTATTTTTTGTCGATGGACTATACACTTTATTTTCGTATATGTATGAACTTTGGCACTTTTAACCTTTTTTTCTTATATATATTTTTTTTTTTTTTTTAGATTTCAAACTAGCAAAAATCACTGAACTTTCTAAAAAATCGCACTTCCTCTATACCTTGCTTATTTTACTTCAATGTCATCGGTCATCGCTAGGAATTGCCTCGTTATGGGCTAAATATAGTCTGCACTATCGAAAATAGAAATGCCGTTCGGCTTCTGCAATTCATAAAACCTCTTCAAGCTCAGTACACACCGATTTTATAATCTGCTAGATACAGCAAAAATTTTATACGGAAATTTTTTTTTTTTTTTTAAATCTCCTCGTTCCGCACTGCTAAATTCAGCTATTAATCAAAATAGCGCAGAAAGTAAAAATTTTCGATAAAATTTCGCCCGGGCGAACAAGTTTTGTGCAGAGCGTCCTATTTGAACGAGGTCTGCTTTTATACTGAACTGATAAAAGCCTTCAAGAAGAGTAATCACATGCGAACTCTGCGAAGACGTTCGTCGGATGCTTGAGGAGTTCTGGACCGTTGAAGACAAGCGCCGTGGCCACCTCGACTTAAATTGGCGACCGGTTGCTTCACGCCGACGATTGCAGCTGGTCTGGATGTTGTAAAAATGCCCCAAGGTTCTGTTTATATTTTGAAAATATATTTGCAGACCACTGCACCCGGTAGCTCACTCAGGAGCTTTTCCTTCAAAGTGAAGCTTTCCCCCCCAAAAATAAAAGGGGAGGTACACAGGCCGCAGATTAACTTTTTCACAGCTCACTGTATCGTTTTTGTACGCGAAAATCCATTGAGAGGACTTTTTTCCGATGGGATTTATGCAAATCGACTGCTTTAATCCTGTAACAGGTTATTTTACTCATTTGCGGCGCTCATTTACGTTTAGCACATTTTAAATACCTATAAATTGAACGGTGGTTGGACGGGTTCTATTTTAGCAGCTATATTTGCCCCAGGTGCGTATTATTAGCACAGGCATCCCACTTCTGATATTTGAAAATTAATTTCGCGAATTTCGATTGGTACTTGTACATACTAATACGATGCTGGGCATAAAATTGATTTTTTGAGGGCTTTATGTTTTCAGAGCAATTAGAAAATGGATGTGATGAATTTGATTTCAATAATTCCATATACATCCAGTTGTTATTATATCTGAAGCAATGCGATGTAAAATTGTTAGTTTAAACAGTAGAAAATATGTGCAAGCAATTATTTCAATAGTCCAGATAGATGTTACTTGTTAAATTATATATTATAATACTTACATATAATAATTACAATAGCATATAAAATTAATATAGTGCTGAACCTTAATTGGACTTTTAAGAGTATTAAATTCGCCTAAGTGTGGTTTGTAAAACATTTATAATTAATTCTCTATTGTTTATCAAAGAAAGTTGTAAGCTACGAAAACTAAAAACTTGTAACTATTTTCAAACTAGGTATAGTAAAGGCTAAATACCAATAAGATCAGAAATAACACATAGTATACTTAGTTAGAAATTAAGTGTATGTATATTGCAATATTCTTGTAACATTCATCATTGTTTGATCAACAATAGCGTAAACCAAATTAGCATGATTTTAAAACTTGTTTCCATCGTAAGTGCTACAAATAAACGCTCTTGTCCGCCTTAAACAGTGATTTAAAACCCCAAAGAGGTTAAAGTACCTTAAAATTGGCAGACAAATATATCAAGGGCCCGTTAAAGGTTCGAAGCTTGCTAAAGCGTAAACAAATCCGAAGGGCAAACCAAAATAAATTAAATGAAAAGGATAAGACAGTAAGCAATTCTCCGTCAAGATTACAACGAGCAAAGCGAGTTAAATTGCGCGTAAAGTACTGGATTACATCGAGCGTGGAAAACCCTTCTTTTCCAGAAAGCCCTTCTTTCCATTGCCTGATTACACTTCGGTACAAATATTCATGGTCTCGTCGAGGCGACCAGGAGGACACGTTTCTGTTTTATTTTTGTCGTTTTACGAATTGAAAAATCCATGCAGAGCCCATTTCCTGTGGGAATGCAATACCTCTCCAGAACAGGAGTCATCCACCGAAGCCGATAAATGGCTTAAAGGACGACGAGATGGCTCCCGAACGAGCACCTGCTTTTTATTAGCAATTCACGGGCATGTTCTGAAATCCAGTCCGAACAATAGAAGTTGGGGTTACCACTCGTACTTGTTTCGGTACTAATTTATTCCAGTCCCAGCCCAGCTAGAACATTATTTATTAATATGTACATACATACATATCTTTCCAAATACACTAAACCAAGTTGAAGCCTTTTTTGCATTCCTCTTAAATTTAATTCACAATCGCAAATTTTATAATATGAAAAACAAATACATCATCATCATCAACTTATAAACAGAATTTGTAATTTTACTCACGTATATGGCTTTTAATTTGCTTCTTAGAAATTTTAGTGTTTTGGGGTTTAAATTCAAATATGCATAAAATTAAATAACACAAAATAATGAAATGAAATTTCAACTAGCTAAAAATAATTGTTATACTGGATGCGAAAATTCGTAAAAATAATTTCTGATAATCATATTAAGAGAGACCGAGGCTTGTTTTTACATTTAGAGAAAAATGGTTTTGATGCATTATAAAACACTTTTTAAAACATAAATAAATATTTTATTTCAACATTTCTAAAAACATTAAATAATATGTATGTAGTGTAGGTATGTTTATTTAAAACCAGTTGAAAAAAGTTCATTTTAAACAAACACTGAATGAATACCTACATGTGTTATTGTTTAGTTTTGAAATACAACCATTTAAAAATCAAAATAACGATTGAAACTTTAAGAAATTATTTGAATAGTTTAACATGTGACGAGTAGCCCCAAATAGGCAAATATATCTTGAACATATGTAATTAAAATTATTAAGTACATTCCAAAGAATTCAACATTATAATATTCAAGAACTGAATGTATGCTACGAAAGTAGTCATAAAGAATCAAAAATTTATTAAGAAATCTGATACTTGTATTACGGATATTTCACCACGAAAATATGTTTTGTGAACATTAAAATCGATATCATAACATGCACATTGCTTATGCAACGCTACAGCGAACTGCCGGAAAACATGATGAAGAATGACACACTTATGCACATGACGCATTACTATAGATATTAGTGAACCATAGCTTTTGTTCTTTTTTGTTTTAACTGGTGAGATAACTTACATGTGACAACAAGCCCCGGTCTTCTCTGCATATATTTTTGGAAAATACATAAATGACTGACAATGAATAAATCTTAAAAATCTTACTCAAATTTTAGGGCACTAAAGTAAGGTAAGAAAACATACATTTTTAGGGTTTCGTACAAAAATGGTAAAAAGGTTCGAATTCGTTTGTCTGTTGGTCTGCCTGTCACAGCGGCCCATTTCAGCAACTATCAATTCTATCAACTTGAAATTTAGAATAGTTTTAAGTAATGTATGCCAAAATTTATTGCAAATGATAGAATTTAAAAAAAATTTTTATTTCCTTTGCAAAAGAGGATCGAAATGGGGTCGACATTTTATAGTGAAGATTTGGTCATGTAGGTATCATATGAAAAAGCTTAATTTCTACATTCCAAAATAAGTTTGTCGCATAGTTGTCGACTTGCAAAGCAAAAAATCTGAAATAATTAGAGTTAATTGAGGTTAATGTAAATAATATAATGAAAACGATGTCTTTAACTAGCACAGTTTTTTTATATAAATTAGCTAAAATCTTTTATAAAAAAACATAGATGTGGTCTCAAAAATGAACTTTATGGCGTGCTAATAATAATATAATAATACATATTCGTAGAGTATAATTTAATAATTCACAGGGGAACAAATTTTTATGTTTTTGGTGCGGCATTTTTTCCATAGATTATGAATCCTCAAAAGAAAGTTTTAAATTAGCTCCTGTTTTCAAGAAAAATAGAACCGAAAAATACAAATCATGCTATTTTATGCATTTTTGTAAATTAATTAAAAAAATAAAGATGCATCATAGAAGCTTGTAACATGGCTCAATTGAAAACTTGAATCTTAAAATATTAAATAGGAATAGTGTCTATAAGTCCTTGGCGCATAAGTTTTTCATGGCCAAGGTGTTTGTAAGGATTTTTATTCACCTTTTACTGTATGAATTAAAATGGTTTATAGGAAAATATAATCTTGAAGGAGTAGTTCGACAAATTTCAAGCTTTTTTGATTTTTATTTATAGCTTAAGATTCAAGCTTTTATTTAAGTTATGGTATTTGCTCCTAGAAGAATTGGTTATTTATTAATGAAGAATTGGTTATTTATTAATGACATTTGGTGTTCACCTGTGAATTAATGTATCACTAAAACTATGAAAAAATTGTATAGTAAAACTATTGAGTAAGTCCTAGGTCTTATTGTTTTTGACGTTATCAATGAATTTAACTAAATAACCTTTTGTGCGCGAGTCCGTCTTGCACTTGACTATGCTTTTATTTTTTTTTGTATTGAAATCAGTATTAAAACCCTTATTCGATTAAAAGTCGTCAAAAGAAATAAAAACTTTTATAGGAAAATGTTCTTACCACTTTGATGTAGAATGGACTGATAGAGATGCTTTTATCTTCCGTAGAGAGATATGAAGCTCTACGATAAAGTGGCAACCCTGATAGAATGGGGGCTGCTGGGGTCGAAGGTGGTGCTCCAGCAAATGGCGTTTATGAGCTCTTGGACGACAGGGCGTTTTTTTTTTTACATGACAAAAAGTACTATTGTGGATAGGATCGAGTAGGGCTTTGTGCAGCTTCGAAATCAGGAAATTGCTCTCTGCTATACAACAAGACTACAACAAATCCTGATAACAAAACTGCTGAAGGGTTTATGACGTCATGACCATTCCCGGAGTGGTTTCAGCAGTTACAAAGGTGCATACGTTCGGGATTTATGGCTGGAGGCCCCATCCATCAAAGTGGAATCGTTCATCATCAAAATCGCTCTACTAAGTGCTGCGACATAAAATCCGTTTTGGATGGGGCTCACAACTCATCTGTGGGACCCATCAGTGGGCCATTCGGGTTAAACAGCAATTTTCAGGAAGTTCACGTGCTTTCCCGGCCGAGCAAATAGCCGTCGTAAATCAGAATAACATCCACACTTTTACGGAGTATCATAAAATAGAACCACCTCGATTTCCTCTATACTTTCATTCGTTTATCCCTGATTTTGACTTGTATTTCCCGAAATTCCTTTACATTCGCGGTTCGGGATTACGGTGATAAAATAA
This sequence comes from Machimus atricapillus, assembly GCA_933228815.1. Classification (NCBI taxonomy): domain Eukaryota; kingdom Metazoa; phylum Arthropoda; class Insecta; order Diptera; family Asilidae; genus Machimus; species Machimus atricapillus. Next base: position 16,760,803 of record OW121785.1, read on the forward strand.
AGATATCAACGAAAGAGACGTTTTCAAGGATTTACCGATGTTATGTCCAGTCGCTTTGGGGAAATTTATTTTCATCCAGAGCGGATAAACAATTGCTGGTACTCCTGTTTATTCGAGTCTTCGGCAATTTAAAAATCAGTTAAATTAGCTGTTCCCGGAAAAAAAGCGGGAAATTGAAAGGTTTTTACCCTACGAACCACAGAAAATTTAATTTTCCTGAACCTTAATAAATTTTGTTAAGGTCGAAGGTCTTATTTTTAATGGGGAACAAATTTTGAGCAGCGAAAACGATTAGGTTCATGATTTTTAGGATGAGTGGATTTCGAACATAAATTGCTTTAAATTATTTGCCAGAAATGGGGAGGGGCAATGGAAAAATTATATACAAAAATTGAAAGATTTTGAAGGATCTTGTCATTTTAGATTTTGTTGATAAATGGATTTCGGAAAAAGAAGGATAATAGCAGGTTTAGAACGTAAGATGAGATGATGAATTTCTATCAAATTCACCGGATACCACAACTTAACACAGCTAAGACTTTGAGCTCTAGATTAAGAGAAGAGCGAAATTTTGCGTAAATTACACTATAGTTTTTGTAATTTCAAATCATTAATTGTATTTTTAGAACTGAAATCGATTGAGTTTAAGGTCTGCTTGCGAATTATGATGAAACGTTTTAGGAACTTTAAAAATAGGTCAACACCACTAATTTAACAAGTAAAGATGATTTAAATTAGTGTTGATTTAATTTTTATTCGAGTATAAAATAAAAATGTTTTATATTTTAAGATTGATAATTCCAAATCTCCTCTTTAATTAAAGGTTAAGTAACATATTTTTCTGCACTTCAATTACAAATCTATAAATATCCTAAATTCTGCCTTATATAATTTGTCGTTGTCGTCGTGCAAACCGCGTAGCACAGGACATAATTGTCCTAACGTCCTTGTAGCAGATCAATGCCCTAAAGCAGGAAGGAAACTTAATTTTGTAAAAGAACAACTGAAGGCGGCAGAGTAATATTAATTTACAAAACCTTAAGAAGATTTTTAAATAAAGAAAGGCAAAACAAAGCCGCATTAATTCGACTTTTCCCGTTGAGGCACTTGGGTAAAATTTTAACCTGGAAGAAGCGTCGTCCTTTTTTAAATCATTTCCACCCACCGATAAAATTTCTAGTGACTTATCTCGCCAGATTTCTGCAGAAAAACAACGAAAAGGCCCCTCTTGGCCACTTGACGAGAAGATTTTTATCGTCGTTTTTAATTTTATCTTGAGGAGATTCCGTTTCGCTTTATTACATGAAACACGTGGGACCCTGGCAACTTCATTTTTATCATAACCGGCCTTTGTAACTCCAACCCCCCCGCCAATGTGGGTTAATAAGAATTCTTTAGCTTTTTGCAATTCGCTTAATTTTATTCAAAAATTTCATTTAATTCCCCTGCCCTCGAGTCAAGGTAGCCATGCGTAAATTTTATTTCATACCCATGAGCTTCTGTCGTGATTAATTATGCTTGTGCCGTGCGTTACTTGAAAGATTTATGCCCGGAAAGTTGAGAATTATGTTGAAATATTCGGGAAGTAGTCCCTCATAATCGGCTGAGTGAAATGAATATGTGTCTTGATTTTATACCCACCAAAGATTCCAATTTGCATGCTCTACCCCAAATCGTATCACGCTGATAAGATTACGTGAGGCTCAGAAAGATGGGGTGCTTTTGACGAGATTTTAGAAGTTAAATACTTCAATTTCGCTTCAAAGATCAAAATATAATCAAAGTCAAAAAATTATGGAATTGATGAGATTTCTCTCATATGCGAGATTAGCAATGACTTAAGTATGATTAATTTAATTCACTGATTTGAGGTTTAAAAAAGAACTGGCTCTAAATTCAATACTTTTCTAAATTTGCTTCGTTTATAAAAGATTAAAATAATGAATTACGATAAGCCAACAAAAGGTAGACGCTAACCGAAATTTTAAAAGTTGGATGAATTTTCGTTGTTTGGAAAAAGTAAGATTTTTACTATTTATTTTGCAATGAATGTTTTTTAAATTTTCTAAAAAAGAAAATGATTTTAACACACCTATTGATCATTAAAATTTTTTTTATGTACTAGCTGTACCTGGCCACGCGTTACTGTAGCTAAGTCTGGTTAAATGGTAAAGACAAACAAGAAAAAGAACACGTCTCTAATACATATGTATATGTATGTCTAGTTTCACAATGCAGGTTATATGAAATAATGATTAGAAAATTATTGCAATTAAATTTTATGATGAATTCCTTATTTGAAATAAAATCGGAAATAATCATTTCAAATAAAATGTTATTCAGTGAAAATTTAAATACCTATTTGAAATAAAATGCTTATTTGAATCAATCACGTTCAGTCAAATTGTATTTCGTTTGTATTTACAACGTGATTAACTCAAATAAACATTTTGTTTGAAGTTAAGAACATGAGTTTTTACCATTAAAAATTATTTTTTTCTATTATTTGAAATAACTTATTATTTCATTAAAGATTTATTATTATTTATTATTATAAAAATGAATGTCTGTTTGTAATGCGACACAAAAACTCCTATTCCAGTACCTTAAGTAACTATTGTTCATATGTACTGTGTTCCGATTGAAATGAAATCGAAAAGAGCTTGTAAATGTAAAAGTACTATACTATTCTTGTGAATTGAAATTCCGTATAAAACTCCTGTCGTAAAATCACCTCAGTAAACTTTAACTTTAAATTTTGTCATTCAAAGTGTTATAATCTAATCGAAGTAGGTATTATCACAGACAAATAACTATACAGATGTCGCCTCGGCATAGAAAACGAGAACGCATTTCTATTTCTGCAGTTATAAATAAGTTCGGATGACAATGTTTCAGCAATATTATTATATTATTATAATTATTATTATATTATTATTTGTCTGTGTTATTATGAAGTTTTTTGTGGAAAAGCATCTGAAATGATACCACTCGCGCGCCACTCATAGAATGTTTTGTTTGGCTTAACTGTTCAATACACAAAATGCTCCGATTTGGATGAAATTTTGCAGGGACCTTCCGGGTGGTGTAAAACGGAAGAATCTGCAAGAATTTTGCGGCGGTCGGCTCTAGTTTCAACTTTTAATTTCACAATTTGTTTTTGCCTACTAACTGATATTTTCCTTTTACAAAATGCTCAATAACTAAATATTTTCCTTTTACAGAAAGCTTACCAACCAAATCTTTCCCAATTTTCAATATATTTTGGCAAAAAAGTTAAAAAAACGAAACAATCTCAAGGTGGGTCCACACTGAGCCAACGAAAGCAAACGAAAGCGAACGAGTCCACGTTGTTGTTGTTGTAAACAACACCTTTAGATGCCAACCAGTGTCAACAGTGCCAAATCACAGGAAAATGTCAGAAAAGTGCGTGTTCTTCATTGAAAATGTTAAAATTAAAAGTTGAATATTTTGATTCAGATTCTTCCGTTTTACACCATTCGGAAGGTCCCTGCAAAATTTCGTCCAAATCGGAGCATTTTGTGTATTGTACAGTTCTTCCCCTAAACCATTTCGTACTCGAAACATACATATGTATATATGTATGTACTTGCAAAATTTGAGCTCAATCGGCCCAGTAGTTTCGAAGATTATATATTTCAATTTTATATGCCAAATGAGATATGAAATGAGGCATGTAGTACATATCTAATGGTCATCCACGAATTATGAAAATATTATAATAATGTACCATCGTACCGCAAAAAGGATCTACTCGAACACCTATGTATTTGGCACATTTTTCGAAATAATGAGTGCGAAGTTAAAACTAAGGCGATAAAAAAATATCCATTGCTCCCGACCTAACATTAAGGAATATCTTACACACACTTTAAAAAATAGATATATAAATAATTTGTGTTCAAGTAGCCCCCCGTCTTTGGGGCTTCTTGGACAGGAAAATGTTTTTAAGAATAAAACTCTTATAATGCATGCAAGATGAACAAGTTCCGTAAAATGCAACTAAATGGTTGTAAAATGTCTCTGTGTAAAAATTAAATTATTGATTTAATTAAATAATTGGAAAAAAAAATTTATCAAAATTGTCTTTATTCTTACAAATGTTTACTGCATTCATAGCTTTTTCGAGGTCCTGCATTTTATTATTTATGTAGGGTTTTGACCCTGGAGTCCTTTTGCACGTGCGCACCATTTTTAAGCACAGAGTATCCTTACAATAAGAGATGAAACACAGCTAAACAAAAAAGTAAGCTATCGGGTTTTCTAAGTAGTCCCACTTTACGGTATACAATTTCAAGTATAAAATTTCCCTTTAAGGGGCCCATACACGAGCGAACAATTTGCGCAAATTTGTGTTTGCCAAAAAATACACTACGCAACAAGTTGTACAAATTTCAGTTGCGTTTAGGTTCTCGTTGAGGAAAGATGTCTGTTTCAAAAGGCGGCAGATTTAAAAATTATATTTATTTTTATTTGTTACCTGCACGCTTAAATCTGATTCCCTAAAAGTAGCATCAAATCTCAAATAATTTCGCGGCGAAAAATTTGTGGAATAACACATTTTTCATTGAAAAATTCTCAGGAAAACGTTGAAATGGTCTCTTGTGGATATGCGGTTTATGTCGCTAAACAACTATCTTAAGAACTCAAAAGTAAAAATTACAGCACTTTTGTGTTTTTGCTGTATACTTCACTTAATTTAGTTACAGTAAAAGGACATAAATGCAATTAATTCCGAATTGATTCGCCGTATTACGCCACTCAGGTTTTTTGTGGTTTTTGTGCCATTTATAATGTTTGCATTCCTTTGAAGTGACTTAAGATACAAAAGGAATTATTTTATAATTTTTGAAGTACCTAAATATTTGGTGGATTTATACAATATTAGTCCATTTCTATATGTCAGTGCTTAGTACACAACACTTCAAATTGCACCAACATCACCATATACGAGCAAACACGCTGCCCGTTGCGCAAAAAAATTCAAACGCGTTTGAATTTAATCAAACAGTTGCGCAACACATCAAACTGCCCCATACACGGGAAAAATGTTTGCATAAGGGGCTGTGTTGCGCAAATTGTTCGCTCGTGTATGGGACCCTTAAGGGTCTATAATATCGTGAAATTGCTCATTTCCAATATAAGACGTACTACGCAGGAGAATATTTTCTTACTACTCATAAAAATCGTAAAAATTGAATCACTCAACTTTTCTACCCTAACTTTGCGATGGATAGGCCTACTCCATAAAATTCGTATTTGCGTTTCTTCGATTCGTTCAACGTTTCTGCAATCCCTTTAATTTGCTATCTTCATCAGACCCAGATTGTGTCAATCTTTTTGAAATAAACCCATACCGCTTAGTTCCAGATAGTTAGACACAATTAATACTCTCGCATCAACGAAAACTTTCGTGCCCATCAAAAAGTTTTCGACCGAAATTCCGAAAAACAATGCGACGTGAAAGCAATGAGAGGATCTATGAAACCCAATCCTTTTCCAACTATCATGAGACCCGTAAAACTTCATAAACTTCACCGACGGAGTCTGCTCCCATGGACCATGTGGAGGCATCCGAGTGACGCCACCTAGAGATAAATCACTTCGGCTAGAGCTTAGCAGCCTTTCAGTCTAAGATTCGATTACCTCGCATAATTCACTTTCGCAGCCCTTTCACCACTCTGATTTTTTCGTTAACTTTTCTCGGGGGGGGGGTAACTTGTTGAACCCCCACCCACACGCCAAATCGCGCGATAATTTTGCATAGGGCGAGTCTAACGTGCAGCGAAGACGATGACGAGTAATTTCCCTAACGAAGTCATTCAGGGAAGAACCCTCGGAACAAAGGTGGGCCCTGATGGATCCCTGCGGGACCCGGGAATCGCGCCAATATCAACTTACACTCATTAGTGCTCCGCTGTCAGGGTAAATTACCGGGGCCCACCGTGGCAGGGGAGCACCCTGTGCGGTGGTTTTTGCAAGGTGCGAAATGCCGACGTCGCCACCGCACCCACCCCCACATCCTCCTTATGATGGGGCGCATTTGAGGGAAGGGTACCCGAAATGTAAATTTTAGGGACGGCCTGGGATTTAAGCAGTCCCTGGGATGATGTTAGGCGACACATGCCAATGGAGGAGACGTGCATCCTGAAAGTTTTTGCGGGCGGTGCTCAGCACGTTCTGACAACATTTTTGGGACACATTTACGTGTCGTAGACACATTGAAGTGCACATGATTACATATGTACAAATATCGATGCTCTTGCTTCACCCAAAAATAATTATGTTATTCCTGCGTCGGAGTCTGAGCAGACATGTTCTGAATTTTAATCGGCTAAAACTGGTTTACTAGACACTTTGCAAAAGATGTCAAAAGAAGAAGGTGTATGAATCAACTTCTAAAAGCAGATAGACGCAAAAATAACATAAAATTCATATGATTATATGCACTGACATTATAAACAGAAAAAATGAATAAAATTAGGAATTCCTTCAAAATTTTTCAACTTATACCCCACAATCTTGGTTACCTATTAGTAGAACTTACACGAATATTTGCTGCACTGAGAAAAATTCCGTTTTTCCGTTGATTACGAAAATAAAAATACTCAATTTTCTTACGTTTCTGTAAAAATAACGTTAAAAATGGCAAAAAGCCGTATTTTTACAGTTTATAAAAAATCATTAAAAAATAAATTGTTCATTGGAACTAGTAACATAACTTAAATAAATTCTTTACTCCTAGGCTATTATAAATATATAAATGGAAACGGTTACAAAACATCTCAAAAAAACCGTGAATTTGATTTTTTTCCATAAACTGAATATTTCGTAAAGAAAAAATTATTCATATTTGATAAGGACTGAGGCTTTTATTAAAGCCGCGCCCACAAACTTTTATAAAGAATGATTGTTCAGAAATGGGCAAAATATCTATTATTATTACTACCAACATTACAAAAGCAAACATTAAGAAGGCTAAGGGTAGTTTTCGATTATTTTTATGTATGACAGAAAAATTAAGATTACGTATACATATACATGCATATACATACATATATGTACATACATATATATTTTCTTTTCTAGACCAGTAGTATAATGAAATCGCTTCAATTATCCTCATGTCAAAATGTTTTGAAAATTTTCTTCTAAATTCGTAATAATTTAAATATAATGATTCTCAAAAACCAATTGAATAAGATTTCCCAGTGGTGTGATGAAAATTGTATTATTATTATTATTATTATTATTATTATTATGATTAAAATGTGAAGCCTGTAAACAATTAAAATCTAGAATCTATACAAACGAATTTTACAAGATTTGTTTTCCATAAAATGGAAAAGATTTTCAATTCCTAATCCATGTATTAAGCGTAATTCATACCTAATGCAGTTTAGTAGTCTATTAATAATTTTTGGAATTACATACTATTATTATATTTTATTTTTAAACTTTTGTATACTTAATTGTAACATAATTAACTCCTTATTAATTCTCTAGGACATATGTACATGTTATAAGATTTTCAGTAATAAAAATATTATTGTGAACTTAGACTTGGACTTTAAGCTATTGGATAAATTTCGTTCAAGAGAAAATTTTTCAATCGCATAACTAGAATGTCTGCTTGTGTTGATATTGTGATTTATGTATGTGAATTAATCTTAATCATGTTTGATTTTACAATTCAATTTTCTCTTAGTGTATCAAAAAATGCATAAAAATATGAAATCAAATTCGAACGACTCTGTCCCTGGTGTCGCCGAAAACTATAGCGACGCCAGAGCACCCCGGCCCTCACCCTCCGCCCGGGAGGGTGCAGCGTAGCAACGCCACTTTCTCAAGAAACGAAAAGAAATTCAAATAAAAATCTGCTGAAGTCTCACATGCCACGGGTCGCCGAAAGACGAATTCGAAGGTGATAAATTCCGATCGACTGAAATTTTACGACCTGCCAGCCATTTCCGCCGGCCAAGTGCTTTCTTAACAATTTCTCATTTTGCTCTGTTTTAATAGTTGGGTCCGGGTCATGACTCATGACTCTGGGCGATGACACTTTGATTGGCACACTTATAGGGGGCCATCAAAAATTTATGATGCGACTTAAATCGCTCCTGGGGAAACTTTGAACGAGCTCACCAAAAATTTTATATATGAAATTTTTGAACAGACAAATATTTCAGTTCCTAAGTTTTGCTCTAAATTTTTCGAATTTGAGCGATCCATTGCCCCTTTTCAGCCTGGGACGCCCTGAAAAATTGGTTCGTTATTCGCAAGTTTTAAAAGCGCACATCTCTTGGTGTGCTCTGCAGGATAAATTGCCGTGTCACCGTAGATTAAGCGGGCCTTTCATTTTCTCGCGTTTTTAAAGATTGTCACATATCATTTTTGAAGGTGAGAACAATCAAGTTACAAAAGGTATATTTAAGTCTTTTTACAGTGCAAAATTCGTTAGGTTTATGATATACGATCTTTTGAAATTTCAAGGTTAACTCGAATAGACCAAGTGCTTTTAGTAAATATGTTTAAGTCTTTTATAAAATTTAACATTTTAATATTAAGTGTTACATTGACACACTAAAGATAGGATATAAAATGAAATGTACTATTGAGTAAAAAGGAAAAACAACACTTTAAACCCTATATCTTCTTGAAAATAAATAAAAGATTTAAAAGCTTTATACCAATTTTAAAGCAAAGAACAAGGTTTTAAAATCTTGACAGCCTTTTAGCTGTCCTTATAAAGTCCAAAAATAATTTTTCTCCGTTCTATTTTCGAAGTTTTTAACAATTTTATTACATTTTGCGAATGATAGGATAAATGTGCGTGCTTAAGGGTGTCTCCCGAGGTGGTGGACCCTCACCACAGCCCTTAGCTCCGCCACTGGAGGAGTGCAAAGACGCTCGCATTAAATCAAGACAAATAAGACAGGGGCAAATATTTCTTCATCTGTTTTCCGACAAAGTACACATTTATCCCTTTTCCGGGACGAGTCCTTGCTGACTGGGAGACCGTAAGCGGCTTGTCATCATTAAAAACCCCGGAGGACCCGAACAAATCTGGCATGGTCTAATTAAATAGAGTGGAATTATCGTAGGCTCCCGGAAGGAAGTTGTCAGCTCCTCATGCTGCAGCTCATCAAAAGCATATCCATGTCCGGGCCGGGGTCCTGTTTCCTTAATTAATTTCGAAGTCCCGCCTCTCGCACAGCGTCTTGGCCTTTGGTAATTAAACTTCATCCCGGATCCTTTTGTCGGGATGAGGCACAATCCCTTCATGGAAGACAACTGTGACACGAGCCGCGATTGTCCTGCGACTCCTTGAGGTGGGGCACATTTCGCAGGGACTCGTCGATTTGATGTCATCTTCAGTGCTCCGTTTGGAAACAATTTTCATAACTAATGACAACGGGGGACTGCAGACGTCCTTGAGGCTCCCGGGGCGCTCTTTTCAGCGATAAACTAACTGCTCGTTGATATTAAAAGGCGATTCCTTTCGGGCAATGGAATTAGGAAATTTTCGGGAGGTACGGGGATCAGAAGCCTACAGGGAAATTGATTGATTACAACGCGAGCGGATGCCCACGTTTTTGTCACCCGCGCTCTTCGATGTCTTTTAGAGCTCCTTAGTCATGACCTTGGAGATATTGATAAATGAGTAATGGGTATTTAATAATAATTAATTCTACCGTTAAATTTTTAGAATAATTTGTTATTTTATGCCAATAGTGGAAAAAAATATAAAATTTTAACTTTTCCCACAATTTTATGTATTTTCTTTTTATACTTTTCTTCTAGGTAATATCTACTATAATAGTTAAGCCTTTGTATGAAGTTTTTTACTAATCTTAAATCATATTTAAAACTGGATTTACTTTTGATCAAAACGGCCTGATTTATTAGAAATATTAGCCTTATTTTTTATTATTCCAGTCAAAATGCGCTATTTTAGCCGATTGAGTCTTACAGTTGAACTATTACGTTTAATATTAACTGTTGAACTACATATTACGTTTCATCTGCTGTTTTCCCAATATCAGAAATATGAAAAGTGATACATTTCAATTTTTGATACATACAATAGACGCTCCTATGTATGTACATTATATCGCTTTGGACACATGATTAAAATTAGTTGAAAAAGAAATTGAATATTTTACAATGCACATAAACAGGAAAATTTTTTACCTTTGTAATGTGAAGAAAAGAAATTCGCTTGTTTACTTTCATTAAGTATTATTTAAGTTTACATTGGGGCTATTGTGGAATAATATTTTCAACCTATTCGACAGGCGGAACAAGTTTTTAATATAGTAGAATATAGTAGAATTTACTAAAATAATTTGTACAAGGTTTATATTTTCATAAACTAAAATAAATTTCATAAGTAAAGTTACCTTTTTTCTTTATTTTTGACCAAGTTCATCGTTTAATTAGTTAACAATTATGTTGTTATTGTATTGGTATTGTCTAAAAATACTATATTAAAAACTGAATGATCCCACATTTTAGAGAGTGAAGGGACTTTTAATTTATTTCTAACTTTTTGGATGGTAATTTTCCTTCGTAAAATTCCTAAAATTCTCATAAATTTATTTTAGATGCCTTAGATTTCTACTAGTTTTCGGCGATAAAATAATTTCATTAATTGAACTCAAAGGCAACTGAAATTAATTTGCTGATATTGGAATTCTTACCTATGTTCTGAGAGAAATGAAATCGAAAAGAGCTTACAAAGCTCCTTTTAAATTGAAATTCCTTAATAAAAATTCTGAAATTATAAAATTCATTTCATTTACCTTTGATTTCAATTAGTTTTTGCACAAAAAATCGAATTATTTTAAGACTATAAATGAAAAAATTAATTGAAGCTAAAGGTTACTGAAATTTATTTACGAAAATTTTAGGAATTAGATATGAAATACCCTCAGCTTGGATAATAAACTTATTATATATGTACATACATACATATAAAGTTATTTTCCCAAGCCATTATGCTATATGGTACACCAATATATGGTATCAATGTGGACGTTGCCATATAAAAAGGCTGCAAATTATTCAAAATAAAATATCAAAGATGATTTTATATTTACCCTGGCACTTCTCCACCTCGCTCGGAATTGCACAATTTAGCTGAAGTAGAACTTACTATATCCGATAAAATTAACAAAATTGTAAGCACGTTATTCGACAAATGTTCCTTTTATAAGAATCCATTAGGTTTAAAATTGCGTCAGGATGATTGATTGCTGTAGTAGTAGTCGAAGTAGATTTAAGTTTTAGTTCTTGAACAGTTTTAGTTGTTTATAGTATATTACTCATAGGGATTTCTTTATACAATATTTTTCCCAAAACTTCAATATTATAACCAAAAATTTTATTTTGCCAATCTACAATAACCATCATAGATGAAAGAATTTGGATTCCAGCTCTAACTATAAGTACCTACCTACTTTTATTGTATATACAGGGTGGGGCGTTTTGCTAAGGTCTGAACAGGGGTATACCAAAACCAATCGATTCTAAATGGTGTCCTGATCAACGTTTGTTCGGACACCCCCCCCCTAAAATCAGTCCTTCCTCCCTAAAACCCTAAAATCGCAATTAAAAATTTGGAGGGAATCAACCTAAGTTCTTTCAGAGACATCCTAGAATACTGGTTGATAACGCATTAGAAAGCTGAGCTTTCCAACGATAACACCCACGACCCAATCCGTCAGCAAACAAGCGGGAGAGACCCCGTCAAATTTCGAAAATGGCAATTTCAAAGCCCAAAATTTGATCTTGATCCGAAGCTACTACTCCTAATAGATTCGTATTGCCCGGCCAAGGCTCAAAACCAAAACGACCAAATGAAACTCAAACCGTACACAGTGCGGCCAATATTGCCGATCCCAATGAATTGGGGTTGGAAGGTTGATTGGGATTCATAACCTCTTATGTGCTCTTATGAAGAGTTACAATCAAATCAATTTCATGTAGTACGAAGTTCACCGGGTCAGCTAGTACTTATATCATATTTTTGAAATAAAGAGTTTTCCAATAGGGGCGCTCCATCATTCTGCTGTGGCAATACTAAAAATCTATCATCAAAATTTTTTTGACATTTATTGTTAGTGCATTATACAATTTCATCATGGATAAATACATAAATTGGTAACAACTGTTGTTTTATTTCAGTTCAAAGCTCGAGCGCTTAATGGAAAACCCCATATCTATTTATCTATCTATTGATATGGAATTTCAACTGAAAATGAGCTTTAAAGCTCTTTTCGATTTAATTTCACTTGGAATACAGAACACGGGTGTATATTATCAAAGACCTTTAATATTATATTTTATTTAATTATATATTTAATTATTATATTAAAGGTTTTTGACATTATGAAATTTTTATACAAAACTGGATTTTGTAAGCTATTTTCGATTCGTTTCACACGATAGTTAGAACATGGCTCAAGTTTCGGTTTCGGCACAGGTTTCGGTTTCGACAGAAAATCTAATTTTGGTCGGTCACTAAAAATTGGGACAGGATAGCTTTCCGTAGAGAACCTTATCTCGAAACCTTTTTTCTCTATGGCTTAAAAGTTCTCTGCAAGCTCTCTCCAAGCTTGGGATGAATAAAAGGTGTTCTGACTTGTTCTACCGAAAGTAGAAACTCTACAGAAAGGTAAAAAGCTTGACTTACTTGAGTGATCCAAGCCCACCTCCCTCGTCAAGTCCTCGGTCAAGTTTCCGGTGCCGGAGTCGGTTACGAAAGAGGAGTAGATGATGTTGGCGTCGCGGTAGAAATTCGCGAGGGTGTTCATCATGAGGTGGCACGTGTGCAGCCCGGCGACGTTTTTCTGGCCGTCGCGGTCATAGAAGAAGACCGCCTGCGTCCATTTGTACCTGAGGATTCGAAAACAGAGTTAGATTTAGAGATTTTAGAGAAATTTATAAAAACCTTAAATTAAAGTTTTTTTTTTATGGTATTCCGGTAAATCAAAATCAAATACTAGTACGTACTAAGGTTGTAGATTTACTACCTTTTCATCATCGCGACGAAAAGCTCCGCGATGGCCTGGAAGCCCAGCATCCCGGTCCGGATGAGCATGTAGAACTCGTCGACGCAGCTCCTCTTCTCGTGCTGGAAGTTGAATGAGAAGCCCCCGACAGACAGGAGCGGAGTCCCCTCCGACCGGAAGTACTTTGCAATGCGTCCGACAGAAGCTGGAATGCATGAAAGAATTATTTTCAGAATTATTTTTTTTTTCAATTTCAATTCATTTAGTTAAGTTTGAATTAATTTGTATAACACTGGTTTACAATAATTTTGCCCCTAAACAAGTGATATATCGCTTCTATAGGACTTTTTCCGTAGATTACAAATTCATAAACGAAAATATCCTATGACATCATATTTTTAAGAAAAATAAAAGCTTTTTAACAAAAAATTAACCCGACGAAAAAGGTATTGAAAAGTGAAAAATAAAATAAAAGCCGATTTGAAATTAGTTACTTACATTAGTTTAGGAGCTCAGTTATTAAGACTAAAAAGGCTTATTTTACATTTCCCTTTTCAGTTCCTCTTTCGTCGGTTGAATTAGTTGTTAAAAAGCTTTTATTTACCCTTAGGGTTTGAATTTTGTTTTCAAATTTTAATGGGAACAACTTCGAGGTATACACTATGCAATAAAAAAAGAATCATCAAAATCAAACTACTCTGTAAAAAGTTATGCGCCATGATAAAAAAAACACAAATACGCGTCGTATACTTGAGAACCTCCTCCTTTTTTCGTCGGTTAAAAATAGGTTTGAAGAGTATAAAATTAAAATAGCCTTTAAGACTTTCCGAAATACACTCTTAATTTAACTTTTCTCTGTTAACCAATTGCTTCATACAGTTGATAGTGAATGAAAATAATAAGTAGTGCATGCTCATGAAAAACTACTTCCCGCTTTAGTACCTAAGGCTAAGAGTTATGGAATTTTTCTATTTCATACCATAAATCTGGATAAGGATATAGGTTTTCAGTTGACCCATATTATGAGCACTTGACGTTGCATTATTTTTTAATTCAATTTTCAAATACGCTCAAAATATGATTTGTTTTAGTTTTCATCCCATTTTTCTGACAAATGTAATTTGACGGAAATAAAAATTTCACGTTAATGATTAGCTATCATTAAACAAATAAAAAAAACACATATTATACAAAGGACAAAAAAAACTTGAATTTTGTGTACCAGTGTAATAGCATTCACTAAATTTAGTGCTGGAAGTACATTCTTCATCATCTATGATATTTATTAGTAGTCTAGCAAAGGTATAGTTTTACAGTTTGATTTTAATATATGAAGGTACGATAAATTTGTATATTTTTTAAATTAATTTTACTACTCCAACTACTTATTAATATTACTTAATAAAATATATACGTCTCCTAAATAATTCAAAGAATAGTTTAGGTATAAAGAAATTTTACATTTCGGTTCTTATTTTAAAAATTGTGCATTTATAAATTAAGGAAATGTGAAGTAATATTTTAGCCCTTATTATTATTTATATCCCTAAAACCCTGGAGTATTGTAAAAGTTTTGTGGAGTAATGGTATTAAAGAAAATCATATTTTAATCTTCATTACCCTCTATAATTGATTGATTGAGATATTAATTGTTGACGACAAAATTTAATTCCTAGTTATTCATTAGTTTTGAGACGGACTCTTCTAGTTAGGAAGAATTATTATTTTTTTCTTAAGTAACTATTTTAGTAATAATGGAATGCACTTTTAACCTTTGAAACAAATTTAGCATGTATAGAATGGAGAATGCATATAAAAGTGTTTTTGTTAAAAATTTTCAAGAGGTGGCGAACGACACTAAAGTGGAGCACCACTTACGAGTTCCCCCAAATTGGGGGCCCTTTAGAAACACGGAAACATCGGTTCCATTTCGTTCCGAGGCGAAAAAGATTTATTCAAAGGTTCACGCCCCAACGGTTACTTTTTGGGGCGCTCGGAAGCCCCCCCGGATGGATCACCGGACTAGGTGAATTATCGCAGCTCATCAAGGGAGCACCCAACAAGTGCGAGTGACTTTTGAGTTTTCTTAAGCGCAATCGATTTGGGGCCCAACAAAGGGAAGTCGCACCGCCCCACAAAAATTTCTGTCTTTGACAAGTTTCGGGCGGAGCGGACGGGGGACCACCTAAATGGGGGATTAATGGGGCTCGGTTTGCAGTTCGGGGGTTTCGGATGATTACGGATTTGATGGATGTTATTTGCCCCCGTGTAAAGCAGAACTGCATCAACATATATTAAGAACAAGATACATTGCTAGCATTTGGAGAAATGCACATTTGGAGATACCGACAATATTGAGTCCAGAAGACAATGGTTGGATATTAAATAATGGCATGTATGACTTTCAATGGTTCAAGGGAGATCAATTGCCACCCACAGTATGTGATGCGATCGCAAACGATAACATTGAAATTGAAGCAAATGATACCAATATCGATGGTAAGTGTTTGTTTACATAAATTACGTTTATATACATATATGCATATATATATATATGTATATATATACATATATATATAATAATATATATATATATAATATAATAATTATTATTAATTATTTTTTGCAGATGATGACATAGAACATTTCATTGATTTAACTGAAGATTCAAATGATATCTTATTCATGAATAATAACTACGACGACGATGATACTGAAGAAGATGAATGACAAATTAATAATGTTTATATACAAAATAAATGTCTTTTCAATTTTTATAATAAACTTTTTGCTAAATTTTAGACACCTAAACCATATTACTCTTCATATATGTTCTCCCTCTCACCCGCAGAATGTTATATGATTGTCTCGCTTCCACTTGCATGGGAACGTTTTTCGCTCTAAAAAATATAGTTAGTGATGGAATTTCGTTTTGGCTTTCTGTATTATATATTCTGCATATTGTTTATTTGTTCTGTCAAAATTACAGAACTAATGGAATTACAAAAATGGTGTTTTTTTAAATAAATATTTACAACGTTCTGTCAACATTTAGGAGGGGATAAAATGTTCTGGCAATAATTTTTATAAATTAAGAAGATTATCGAATATGATCTCCTGAAATTTCATGACTAATACTTTGGATACATTAAATCTTATTTCTCACCCTCGTTGTAATTCTAGGGTAGTATATCCCGGGCGCATTGGGGTGCCAGAATCTACTTATGTAGTTCAATAGGCATTAAAAATTCAGTATGTAAATTTTCATGACTATTGAAATGAACACACTAAATTGTTCACTAGCTCTTGGTCTACAATCTCCCATACAAATTTACTTTTGAATAGCTGAGTAGGCACACGCCCTAGATAAGAAAGTAGTCACATAAAAAATAAACCGCAGTAGGCGTTCTAAACGAACAGCGATTTTCAATTATTATATATTTGTTGGCAATGGAGAGAGTAAATAACAAAAAAAAAGTGATCTATACTGAAGACAAAATCCTTGTCTTCAATCTCTACCTCAGTAAGATTCCCAGGGCGGTAAGTTTTTTTTAAAAGTAATTTCAAATTTAGCAAACTGACATGAATTTCTTGTAGATGTCAAAATCCCAGATCCGAGAACATTTTAGAAAATTTGGCAATGTTTTGTCTGTAACGATTAAGGAAAAGCGATTTCACAGCTGCGGCCAGAGGAAACGAAATTATTATGCCAACAATAGATATGGATTTGTAAAGTTCGAGACAGCAGAATCAGCAGCAGCGTAAGTAAAATCTTGATAAACTTGAGGTTTTGGGATTTTTTCTAACCCTTAACTGCCACAGCTCTGTTCCAGACACTTCACCTCTTTTTAACACCAGTTTGCTAATTTAAGTTTTCCAAATGGTATTTTACAATTTTTGTAAAGTCCATTATTTATGTTCCGTTGCGAAATTTAGTCTAACCTTAATGTTTTTTTTAAGACGAAATTTCTGTGGTTTCTTTGTCGGCTTGCAACCTTATAAGTTCTCTAGCTCTTCTTTTTATCGTTTCTAAACTTGCATTTAAGTCCATATATGTAGTTTAAAATTTTACTATGTCGTTATTTTGGAATTTTCTTTCATTATCCTCAACATCAAACTCTCTTGTTTTCGGTTAATTATCTTTTCTCCTTTGTGAATTGTCTCTAAATTTTCTTTACGATGATGCTCTTAAACTATCCTTGATTGTGGTAAATTTTTGTATCGATTACTTATGTGTCAATTTTTTTTATTATTGAAATAACATAGCAATATATATTTGAGAGCAACTGTTTTTTTTAACATGCATTCATATATACATATAGGCCAAACAGAAAATCTTTGTCTTTAAAGATGGTTAAAACACAACTCTCCTTTTGGAGTGGGTAAAACTATACAATTTTCATCTGCACTCCCAATGAAAAATATACAGGGTGTCTGAAATTGAATGAAAATTAAAAAATAGTTTTAGCTAACGTTCAGTTTCACGCGGCAGACAAATAAGCAATTTTTTTAACGACTTATTTTAATTTTTCAGGGCACTAAGCCGCACATGTCATATGATCGGCATGTCTCGTATTCAAATTAAGGCAGCGGACAGCTGGACACAGCCAAATATCAAATTAACAGAACGATTAGATACAAAATCAATATTAATGCTGAATGATGACTGCCTATTTCACATTTTTTCCTTTTTATCATTAAAGGAACAAGTTATGCTATCGACTTTATGTGATCGGTTCAAAAATATTCTCAAAATGATACTTCGAAAGAAAAAGGCACTGATTGTAGATTTTGACGAAAATGTAACTTTAATGGAAATTAGACAAATATGCCATTCAGTTGGCCATCTCATTCAGGAAGTGCACTTTGTGGGCCTTTTTCCTGGCATTCCCTCCTTCCTCCGCTATTTCAATTTAATTGAACATTCATGCCGAGAGCTTCGTTGGATTGAAATGCACTATATTGATACGAATCAAAAGACCTTTTATAGACGACTAAGTAGAACTTTTCCACATCTTACAAAGGTCGAATTAATGAATTGCGATATAACTGATAACGATTGTTTCCAATTATCTAAATTGAGTGAGCTTGAATTCCTCAATGTGAAAGGTAACAATCAATTAACAGGAAAATATTTGGCTGATTTTCCTAAATTGGTTGCTTTAAATCTCAGTTCTTGTGTCAATATTCAATCCGAGCCATTTCTTCAGCTCTGTTCACGTAATCGTAATTTAAAATCTTTAAATATATGTTATTGCGAAGATTTAAATAGTGAAAATTTCTATGAATTGGCTGGTCAAGAACATTTAGAGAAGCTTGTGATAGGTACTTGTTACTCAACAATTGATTTAAGTCCTATAGCTAATCTTAAGAATCTGAAAGAACTGAAAATTTTTAGTACTAGAGGTGTACTTCACGAAGAGTTCTTCAAAGAATTAGCAATAAAGAGAAGCACAAGTTTAGTTACTTTAATACTGGATGATAAAATATTGGATTTAAAAATCATGCAATATATAGTACAAATAAAATCCATTAAGAAACTCGCAATTCGGTACGATAAAATATTGGACGATAGATACCTGTTTGAATTATCAGCAATGCCTGAGCTGACACATCTTGATATAGCAGAATGTTCATCAATTAGCAATGAAGGCCTAATAGATCTCTTTTGGGAACCCAATAAGTTAGAACACGTCAATATCGCTGGCTGCCTAAATATTAACGAATGTGCGCTAGATCCCATTGTTGAAAGAATGAAGGAAGCCAAAAGAACAACAGCATGTATTTTGTATGTTTGCGATACAGGCATTCCGCCGTTAATAACTGAGGTATGTACATTTTTATTTATCATTAACTTTGTATAGCTTTCTTTTTACTTTAAACTCATTGCTCCAATAAGAATATTTACTGTACATAATTAATTCATTCATGCGGAACATACATACATATAAGCACAATTATTTTTATAAAAAAATTAAAATAAGCACAATTTTTTTACAAAAAAATTGAAAAATAAAATTCATACAGTAATAGCACGTAATAGTGATTGTGAGAAAAAATAAATAAAACTGGCATATAGGAAATGCTGCTGGTCCTGGATAAAAACTAACTTATGCATTGCATAACATAACATTGCATAGCACTTATTTCTTCATTTAATTTTAAATTAAAATTTTTTGCGTATCTGAATTGCTAGATTCTGGGGGTTTGTGGGAACTGTTACGATTTGATAACAAGCATTTTATTTAATCATATTTTTAATATCGATTTTATTGTAATTATATCTTTTCAGACTGATATATATAAAGAAAACTCATCAATCCTGCAACTCTGTTTTGATTTCCCGGTCAAAAAAATTGTGGATATATGTAGTTTCATAGAATAATAAAGGAGTCATCAAACCCTCCTTTATTGTTCTATGAAACTACATATATTATATATATTATATGTTATATTTTTCTTTTCATTTTTTGATATTGTATTTAAATAGTTATATAAATTATTAGTTATAAAAATTATAATAATAATAAACTTGGATTAAAAATGTGCCACTTTTCATATCAAAACAAGTGTACTTATAATACTCGATAACTCGGTGTTATCTCTTTCTTGATAAGTTCTATTTTATTTAAATTTATGTTTACTTGAAAATTGTGCAGTCAGTATTAAACTTGCAATAATAATGCAACGCGCAGAAGAAAAATCTAACGAAGGAAACCATCACAGCGAAAGGATCACAGTGTCTTCGTTGGGTCCGGTTAAAATTGGTGATTTTACTTTTGAGCAAAGGGACACTGTTCTTACAAAAGGCTTAGTGGAAAATCTTAAGAAAATTTCAAATTTTCCCGTGAGAAATGACGATGTTTGGGTTATTAATTACCCCAAGTATGGAACAACTTGGGCTCAAGAAATGTGTTGGTTAATCTTAAACAATTTCGATTTTGAAAAAGGAAAGGAGGTTGATATTCGAATAAATGGACATTTTTTCGAGTAAGTTTTTACTGAAATTATGATTACATTCGTTTTGTTTAAAATTGAAATTAATAATTTTAGGTATAGTGCTTTAGGTGGAATTTCTAGTATTGATACAATACATAGAAGTCGCACATAAGATGGAAAGTCCGCGATTTTTGAAGTCACATTTACCTTTACCATTCCTTCCAAGAGAACTTTGGACAAAAAATCCAAAGGTAGTTTGTAATGTGACTACATTGCATTAAATTAATAATTTATAATTATTACATTAGATTGTCTACGTGGCTCGGGATCCTAGAGATGTTGTGATATCTATTCATTACCACTACTCCAAATGGTTGAGATATCCAGCAACAATGGAAGAAATCATACAGAGTTTTATCGATAACAAATTGGTGTTATCACCCTTTTGGGATCATGTTTTGGAATTTTGGAAATTAAGAAATCAATCAAATATTCTTATTCTTATTTTTGTATTCTTTCAGTAACATTAGAAACTAGTTCAATATTATTATTTTTATTTTTAGAAAATCCAGCTTGCCAACATGAATATGAAAAAAGTCTTATAAAATTAGGAAATTTTGATACCAATTTTCGGTAATTAGGAAACTTTTTCTAAAATATTACATACGAGTACTTACATATATGATTTTTTTATTCTAGATTTATACGCCGAGGAATTGTAGGCTCTCATAAGGATGAATTTCCTCCTCATTTAATTGAGTGTTTCAATGAATGGATGAGAAAAAATTTAGAGAAAACTGACTTTAAGTTTTACATTAGTAAAATTTGATATAATATACATACATATAATTTATAACAGCTCCGTAAATATTTGTATATGAATCCAACGAAATATATACAATTAATTAAATTCTAAAAGTAGATTTTAATTTCCACTGCTCGAACAAAATAAAAAACAAAGAAAGGTGTTACAATTCGTTTTATCTTATTGTTTGGGATTTATTGCGATAAAAACTTGCTTTCTTATACATATATAAGAGGTTAATGAACTTGTATTGGTTCCACTTAATTATATCTGTTCAAGTCAACTCAGCCAAAATAATCAGATATGCTGATAAGGCTTCTTTGCTTCATGTTTATAGAATTTTAAAAGAAAGTGTCAGTCATTTTTCGGAACTGAAAATAGCAGCAATGTTTTATGTTGAAGACATACCGCGTAAAAATTTTAAAACATTTTATCAGCGTGTGACACCATCGAATCCAATTAAAATTCGAGATGTGACTATTGATTTTTCTCCATTAATTCCACAAGCGTTTTGAATTGCCTCGAATTTTGTGAATTTACCTCTGGAATAATACGTTTTCAATGTTTTAAATGGTAAATTCGTAAAAATATTTCATTTAATATTAATAGGTATTTGATGGAACGTTTCGAACGAATATGAGAGCACTAAAGTTGCGAAATTCGGGTGAATTAATTCTCGTACAAAAACTAGAATAGAGGTCATAGACTGCAAGAAAACACATAGCAATATTAACACATTAAAGCTAGTGATATATTCATATTTCATACTCATTATCACCGATAATAATCTGAAATAGGTTTTTTTCGCCGGGTCTGGGTTACATTTGAGTTATCTACTTTAAAAAATACGTTATAGGAGGTATGACTTTTACAATAAGAATTTCTGAAAATATTTTTTCCATGATAGCTTTAATTCCAAGAACCAATGGACCCTCAACATCTAAGCTCCACTCAAAAAAAGCCGTCTTAAGTGGCGAACTTTTTTAATTCCAAGCTGTATAAGTGCTCAAGGCGCGCATTACACCCACACTAGAGAAAAAGAGGCACCATCCCGGATGGTAAATTTTGCATTTTATCCCCCTGACTCCCAATTGCTCAATAAGTTTAGATTGTTCCCAAGATAATTCTAAATTCAATTTGTCCTTCGGTTCAGCTGCGACAATAAAACCTCTCTCCCATAAAATTCATTTAAGCAGCCGGGGAAAGTTTGCACAAAGGATGTTGCCCTTAAAGGGAGCAAGCAGACTGCTGCTTCATCCCGAAAAATGTATGGAATAAAATAAAATAGAATAAAAGAAATATGCGAAACTTACCCAGGGCGTAATCGCAGGCTGGTCCAAAAAGGACATGGGCGCAATCCTTGCCGTAGCCGTCCATCGCGCTGATCGTCGCATAGGAGGCGTCGCACTTGTCGTCGTAGGAGATCCACTTGAAGGTGAGATGCGGCGGCAAAATCTGGAGCTCCTTAACCCTTTTCTCGGCCAGCTCGAGGACGGGAAGCACCTTCGGCAGGGAGGCTTCGTAAACTGTGCTCGCAGGGAGGATGACAACAGCCCTAAGGGTGCAATTGAGGGCCCAATCTGCATAAGGATTCCGCTCACAGATTGCTTCACAGGGGGCGCGGGGCTCCTCCCGGCATCCGGCTTCAACCTGTGGAAGCCGCAACAGCACCTGGAAGAGGGCCACAAAAGTGAGTCCAATCAGCGACAGAATTGAGCAGGTGCTGCGGCTCCCCTTCGAAGGGATCGTCCTTGACGGCCATGACATTGATTTGAATCGGGGTCGATTTTGCCCACGGGTTGTAGGTTGGGCTTCTACAGGACCTAGTTGCTTACTGACGGCTTCCTCCGGAAGTCCTCCGCCACCACACGCGTTCACAGATCTCATGGCTGATAACTTTCATGTCCTGGCATTTTTTTTTTCTTTTTTCCCTCTTTTAACGCAACCCCACACACAGGGCAAATGAAGTCAGCCAGGCCGCACTGATAACGAACCCTTTTGTTGCGAACTAAGGCTGGGGCTGACGTGGCTTTGTTATTTCGCTCAGTCACTTAAGCGAAATGAATGCGCCCCATTTGCCCTGATTTGCCGGTCGGCGGAGTCTTCGAGTTCAATCTCGTGCCGTTAAATTGGATTCGCATCAAGATCTGAAAAGAAGTATAAAAATTTTTTTTTTCATTCTTAAATAAATGACTCTCTAGTGAAGGTCGAGGAGCAGTTCAGTTCAGAAAATTTTTGGATGACGAGAAGAAGTTTCCTAGTAAATGACTTTAAGTCGTATTTTTGGCACCCAAGAGTTTGTTGGAAAATTTTCTGGGGCTTCCCGAGCGATTAGGTGTGATTTATTGATGGCGTGGGAGATGATGCCTACGAGTGGCAATCTGTTATTGGCATATTTTGAAACAAACGACGATATCTCTAAAGACTAACCCAAAACTCTCGAAGGGAGTCGTTAAAGCCAGTTGTTACTTTATTAGAATACTAAATATATTCCCAATACCTTTAGTATATGTATATTCAACATTTTGCTATCTATTCTCGATTTATTTATGCTCATCTTAAAATAGGACAGAAAATGTATGATTTCAAATTTACACTTTATAATTTATAATAGAATCTTTGGATTAGACCGTAACTTTTTATACTATAATCCCGATTAAAATCCTAAAGTATGTCTGTCTATTTTTTACTCCTTCACACTAAAACTCTGAACCGATTTAAATTAAAACTGAAAACTGGCATAGAGCTAAATTAAAATACAGAGAACAACATAGGATATTTTTTATATATTTTTTACATATCAACGTCGAAATAATAACTTCTTCTTTCCGTAAGTGGGCAAAACAGGGGATGCAAATTTCTCGTTTTGTACACTTATTCCATTAAAATTGATATTTTAGCCATTAAGTTAGAAATTACAAAAAGACCTATCATATTCCAGAATTCTTCAAAATTTTGTATCGGTATTCCGTTATTCTTATAATTAAAACCTAGAAAATTAGTACATACCTACATATTTAGGTTTTTATTAGGAAATTAAGAATAACGTGTTTTAACGTTTTTAGGAAGTCATTCCTGAACGGGGTAATTCATCTTAAAAGTCGTGTGTAATTTGCTATTTAGACAATTTTTGAGAATAAGTACCCATATGACATATGTTTCAAGGTTATAGAAAATGATGGAACTCCCATTTAAGTCATTTAGACCCTATTTGTATTTCTGTATACATATATATGTATACATATATTTATTTGGGACCCCCGCAGACAAAGCTAGTTCAATTTTCAATAATTTAATCTAATTTAATCTAATTATTTTAGTTTAATTTACTTCAATGCATTCGGTAAATATAAGACAACATTTGTAACTTTTCTTTAAAGTTATAAAAATACTTCCTGAGCAATATACTAAAATACCGACAAATTTAGCAACATGCATATTGCATATACATTGTACATAAATTCATCCAGTTTGAATTAAAAATCTCCTTTTTTATAATACGATCATAAGAGAATTTATAAGCTATTTTACAGATTTATTATTTTATCCATGGCAACATAGCTCGTATATAAAAGAGGTTATTAGGTTTTAATATGTTTCATCATAACATCATTCTTATTAAATTATTTGGAAATCTTTACAACTTGCAAACAGGGCCAACACTTACAAGTTTATTGTGTGTAAAAAGGATGACAAAATCTGTTTGTGTCATAATTTGTACACAAATTTACCCAAAAATGGATGGTTTCACAATGGGCCCTATAAAAATAGGATGAATATAAAAAAAAAAGAATGCTTAAGTAGAAGGGGCAAAAAGGGAGCCAAAAGGATCACATTATTCTATCCTAGCGAATGCAAAAACGAAGCAACGAAACATCTTTACAAAAATGTAAATGTCTCCCTTAAGAAAATATCTTCGACGTAGGTATTTTGAATGGGCTGAAGGTTCGTTTCCTAAACAACTTTGTTTCTTTGATTCTGGGCATCCTTCTGGTTGTTGTTTACGTGAAACGAAATTAAATGACCCGAAAAATATGCCTCAGCGCAAAAGGCCTGAGAGATGGATCACCTTTCCTGCTTCCACGTCAAAACTCAATGAATTCGTGGATGATTTATTAAAACCCTTTCGAAACCAGACGGTGCGATGAATTAGGTGGTGGAAGTGCCGCTCCAGACCTTCTAGCAACTGTCCTTCTATCGGCTGTTAATTGAGAAAATTAAGCTTTTGGTAACACGATGCCCATAGCGCCAAATTGAAGGGCCTTTGATGGGCAAATAGAGCGCTAAGGACGGGTGATATTTGCCGATCCATTTTCAGCAATTCTTTTCAGGTTGCTACGAATGGAAGCAGGTGTTTGAGGGTCAATATCACGTGCCGAAAGGTACCCCGGAAGGGATGAGGGCTCAGGGAAGAAGCCCTGCAATCCCTCCTGGCCATCTCCCAATTACCTGTTGATTTTCCTCGAAGAAAAGGCTCCCTACTACTCCTGCCTGAGCATGTAAAAAATAAATACCGAACTCGAGACGCCCATGGATTATTAATTATTACTTTGGCCTTGAGGAAAACTCTTCATTTAATCAAATGTACTTGTACTTATGTTTTTCGAAGTACATAATATATTTTCAATTCGACACCAAAAAAATAAAATTTAAAGTATTGCATAGATATTCTTAACAGCAGGATAAAAATAAACCTTAAAGTATGCTTACCGATTTTACATAGTAATTTTATTCAATTTTAATAAAATAAAACAAATAAAAACTGGAACTTTCCTATAAATTCAAATAATGTACTATTTGATATTCTTTAAATCAAAATAGCATTATTTTATATAGGGATTTTGCAATTTGATGTTTGGTGTGTACAATGTTAAAAGTAGAAATAATGAAAATATGTTAAAAGAGGTAGGACATATTTTTCTCCTTTCAATTATTTTTATGGGATTATAAAAACCTATCTTTGTACGCATTTCTCTGTCCTTGCATTTATTGCAGGGATTTTATAACATTTATTATAATTTGTTTTGTGGTTGAAGTTATTCAGTATACACTAGATTTTTATAAATTTTCGTAAATACTTGAATTTCACATCATCAACGATATCATAAATAATTCTTATGAGATTTCAAAATACTAAAAAAAAAAATCTCTATTTATATAATATGTAACTATTGTAAATAAAAATTCCTTCGTGTTTTCACAATAATGTAAAAAATTAAAAAAGTTGGTTGACGGAATTTTAATAAATACTTAACTCCGAATACTAATTTTGGAATAAAGTTTGTTTCTTTATCCTTGCCTTGATCACCATAGGCAGCATGAACATCGTTTAAATGAAACAAAAAGTGTCCATCTGTTCAAAAGCGTGGCCACATTAAACGCAATTAAGTCATTGTGAACATAATTATTTTCGTGTAATTAACCACCAGATTCATCATTCCCCCTTTTGATATTAAGCCATTGTCCTCTTAAAATTAGGATAAAATGGGTAAAATTAAGGCATGATGGAAAATTTCACCACAATTCACTTGTTCTATTGTTTCCCAAAAATATACAAAAGGGAAAGAACTTGAAAGGTCGAGGTTTAATTAATTTATATACTCTATACCGTGAAAGGGTTAAGCACAAAAATGGGCTTATAGGGCTATTTACAATGGTACCTACCATTGTTGCGAAAACAGTTTAAGGCGCCTTAATTCATTCGAATACCTGAAAATCTTGAATCTTTAGCACCTGATGGAAATTTAAAGAGATTTCCAGGATTGGGACTCAGGTGCTTTTGCTCAGGGTGAAAAATAGGATCCAAATTATGGGTCATCAGCGGAATTAATGAGAACGGCTTGTGGTATAAATTTTTTTTTTTTGGGTTTCGCCACAACCAAAAAGAGAAGGGATTGAAGAGATTTCTCAATTTTTTTGTGTAATTTTTACACCTTTTTGGGTAGAAAATTCAATAAAATTGTTTAGCACCCTTGAGATTACTTTTTATTTAGAGTGAAGGAGCAAAAACTCAATCGTAACAAGTTTCCCCTCAGCGCACGTTAGGTTTGTTGTTGTTAAAGGACACATTTTCGAGCGGAATATTCAATTTTGTTTTTATAGCATAAGCTTAAACGATAAAATTTATGGTATATAGTCTTCGCGTGAGTTATTTGGGAGGATTTCAGCGTAATTTAATAAAAAATGAAATATCAGCGGTTTGTCATTGTTCATCTAAGAGGATTTCAATATCGAGAAAGGCTTCCCGATAAGCCTGATTGAAAAGCAGATAATCACTGTTTAAATCAAAATTTCCAATTTCGATATTTTCGATCACTTAAAACGCCTTCGCTACACCTAAATTTGTCTTCAAAAAGATATTTGACGAATCATTCCAAATCTAATATAAATGCAAAAAAGGATCACAAATTAAATTACAATGATCCAAGTATAGCCAGGAAGGTCTCTTTGGTCAGGGAATTTTTGGTGACTCCTTGGTCCTATTCATGGCCGGCAGCAGGACGATTACTTGAGCCGCCAGGAGCCAGGAACAAAAAGGTCAAGGGTGGTCACAGCATAAATCATAACTCATCCAGCTACAGGAGCGTAGCTGACATTGGAAAGCCTCCAAATAACTTCCAGAAGCAAAAGATGCTTCACCTCGGCGGAAAATTTCCCTTTTGTACTTAAAGGAGACGAATGGGGCCATAACGTCTTTTAGTCTTAATCCAACCGTCTTCTAATGGTCGTTTAAGAGCTTTGCGTTTTTTATTCTGTTCGAAAGTCGGCTTTTTTTATTTTCGTATTTTTCTTCATTTTTCCTTCCCTCTCCCCTCACCCTCTGTCGTCGGTGGCGTTGTCATTCAAAGGACTTTTCAGCTGAAGTGACAACGGACTGATTTTGAACAGCTCAGTGGGCTGTCGCCAGAAGTCATAATCAACTTTGCGGAGCTCCGACATCATTTTCCCTCTCATGGATTAGGACGTGAATCAGTCTTAAAAGTGAAATAAAAAAAAAATAAATAAAAATAAATCTTAAGTTTTCAATTGATTTCACTTCGTTGACTATCTGAGGACGGTTAAAAATTTCCTGTTCTCGATATGTTTGAGCAAATTTGTGATCAAACGATGGGATGGTTTCAGGAAGTGGAAATGATGAGGCACGGAATGTTTACTCCGGGTTTCGACACGTGTGAAAAGAAGTAACTCGCGAAATTAGAAAATCCTGGTGATGATTAAACTTTTGTTAAAGTTGAACAGAAAAAAAAATTTTAGGAACCAACAATTTTCTTCCTGTTGACGAGAGAAAGTCGGCCAAGCGAGAGTTTTTTGGCATACGTTCCCTTCTTTATAGGCTTTCGTAGCAAAGATTACAATTCTGTAAAGTAAGTATAAGAAGAGAGGGATTTATATTATTTTCTTATTTATATACATATTTTAATTATACATTGACAACAAATATCAAAATCGAGCACTTAAAGTATACCTGGGTGAAAATAGGCTCACACGTAGGTTACAAATACACCTAAAATACGCCTGAATGTTAGATTTTTATATTAATACATTAATTTAAAAAAACAATCATCTATTTAAAAACAAGCACATTATTAATAACTATGTATGTATGTGTGGATTATAATTTTAATTTCATATAAAAGGGCATCGCGATTAACTCAGATGGCAGTCTCTCTTCTCGAGGTTTGTACAATGGACCTTTAGTCTAAGTGCAGAGTGAATCTACCCGCCTCATGACAATCTACAACTACATCTACATCATATAAAAAAACGTAGGTTGATATAAATATTTTATAAATTTTAATAAATGTTATTATTAAAATATTTTTAAAACCAACAACTGAAATATTTCAAATTTTTAATGAAGGCTTTATTCAAGTAGTGCAATAGGTATATTGACGCTATAAAATCAACCGAATCTTCCACAGAAACATGAATAAATTTTCTATTAATGTATTATATTAATTAATTATCCGTCGGTGTTTATCGGTCCATTCTTGATTAAATCCGATTCCACCATATTACATATTATAAAATTGAAATTTAAACAATTTTTATAAATTAAATTTGTTTTTTTTTTAAATACACGTAGCTCTTTACAGTTTTATGATATTTGGGAACGCGATAAATATTTTTAATAAACATTGAATTGAAATTAAATTGTTAGGTAATTTAAACTACTTCATTGAAAATGAACAATACAGTCAAGTGATCGAAAAAGAGAAACTCTTTAAGTCTAACAAAATAAAGTTTATAAACTTTAAACCTAAATTCACAACTGACCTTTTCGATTGCCCATTTCAATTTGAAGTCTATCACTAGAAAAAATCATTAGTTGGGTGACGGTCCTTAACGATACCACCGTCAGACATCACGTCTCGATTCATGGGCAATAAAAAATGGCATCAATTTCCTACAGTTCCGATAATTCTATTAAATACGAAGGAACGAAAAAAAAAAATCGTAAACTCAACAGATAAATTGATTTCAATTAATGTCCCATCCGTCATTATATTGATTTTCTCCTGATCCCCTGCTGTTCATGGGCGATATAATTATTTTTTACTTCGCCTCTTTAAATTGGCTCAACGGACAACGTTTAAATTAATCGTCGCCAAAACCGACCCCTTTGATTATAGAATCTTAATAGAGCTCGCTTCTTAATTTTAAAAATCATAATGTCACAAAGTTTCAAACTACTGTCTTCCAACTTGAGCAAGGAAAAATAAATGAAAATACACTGGTAAAATACGGACGACATTCGAGTAGGTGGTATTCAATTAAAACCTGGTAAAACGGATTTAAATATTCGTGTATTTATTCAACTCTGGGTCTTCACGTGTTCACATCACCTAGGGACCTAGAGGCAGAACGGTGTTTTCTTTTAATTAAAACTTTATTCCACAATTCTAACTAAATGGATACGCGCAACATTAGCGTTTAGAAATATTTACATTTCACGGTGGAAGGTCAGGATTTGTGGAAGCGATGACTTTCTGTCCTTAAAACTCATTACGAAGAAATGCCTAAGAAAATATCTAGTGCCCCGGGTTTCCCTTGATAAATGTTCCACGACATAATTTTCTCGGAAGTGCCCCTTTCATGGAAACCAGTGGGTGGATGGACGATTACTTGAATATGCTGGGAATTAATTAAACAATTTGTAAACAGTCCCTGTGGTAGGCCAGCATTTTAGCGTTTATAGGAGTGAAATATTGACTTAATAAAAGAATCGCCAGCAACGCCGTGATTTTGCTTAATCAAAATGAATGTGTGGGCTCGAAAGGAAAATCTCAAACAAAAATCCATGAAAAAATAATCTGAGAACTATTGCATTATTATAATACCCCTTATGAGATAGATAAAACTCTGATATTTCAAAGAAATTTTAGTCCTTACCTTTAACTTTAAATTATTACTGAAGAAAAATTGTTTATAATCTTTAATTTTTTTCATGATCAATTATTTCCTTTCACTTTATAGGTAAACCTACTTTCTGCCCGTGACTTTGTCTGCGGGGATCTTAAAAGAAATACATAATAGAAATGAAAATGGAGATGTATGTATGAGAGTTCCTTCATTTCTAAGGTTAAATCCATGAAAATTGGTATATTGGTTAAGGATTACTTAATTTCATACAAATAGTTTTAATACCTACTTGACCCCCTTACAGGATAAATTTTGAAAAATTCTTAAATACGTCCTTCTTAATTTCTAAGTAGGTAACTAAATAAAAATTTTCATGGATTAACTTCAAAAATGAAGAATTTTCATATAAAGTTACAAACCGTCGCTGCGCGTGCAAAAGTAGCTATGTGTTTTTTACACACTTTACAGGAGACGCAAAAAACTGATCTTCTCGAAAACTGAGTATTTAAATAATTTATTCTTACTTTGATACATATAACAAATTTACGTAGTTTTAGATTACTTTTGGATAGATAACATTATTAATAATGCCAAAATTAAGCATAATAGGCAAATTTGACACATATAGTTATTTATTTGAGTCGTAAATACAAGCTATGTGCATTTAGAGCACATAACTACTTTATAATTCTATGGAAACTAAAACGTTCCGTAACTCTGTAAATATTGCGTCTATCGCTTAGCTGTTCTTACAGTATGTGTTTATTGAAACAGCGATTCAAATTGCATAAAAAACCGAAAATGACTAAATAACACATAGCTACTTTTGCACGCGCAGCGACGAAACCTTATTTCACCCCTTTAGGAGAAGAATTTCATTTCTTCACAAAAAAATCTACTGTCCAAATTTCATGTAATTAGCTTTAGCGATTTTGGCTCGACGGTTAATGTATGGATCGTTCCTCGAGAATAAATAGTTTCCTATGTTATTTTCTGCGCTTTACCTTAGCTCTATGCCATTTTCACCTAAATTGGTTCAATAGTTTCAGCGTGGCAGTGTAACAAAACAGACAGACAGACATACTTTCGGATTTATAATATTGGATGGAGTCTCACTTCATTTCCGCAGGTTTCGGTTAAACTAAATGCAGAAGATATTAGGTTTGTGACAAACAAGCTAACAAAATTTAATTATACATTTCAACCACAGACTAATTAATATTTGAGTCGGTAAACTTTAGCACTTCCTCATTCTATTTAGTCATTAACCTGGATATTAATCAAGAAACATTGAAGAAAATTTTCTGTCCCCCTAAATGTGATTTCCTTCGTCAACATTTGCACTTGCCGTTGAATAATTACAGCCAGCAATCTTACATTCTTCTCCTCGGGCAATATGTATGAATATTTCACGGTCTTCTATCCGGAAGATGATAAAAGGATCTTTCACAGGTGGGACAGGTGAAATTATGAAAAATGGATTCGGCTTGATGAAATCTCGGATTGTCAGGCGCAAACTTTGCTTAAGCGCTGAGTAAACAAAAAATCAGAAATGTTGGAAGTTATTAACAAAGCGAAACCCCTCGGGAAATGGATTAGAAAAGATTGCCTGTATAAGTACAAATAACGAAGAAGCAAATCTTCCAGAAGTTCTTAGCTCTTAGGATGGCGAAAGTTTATTCTTATTTACAGGGGCTGATTCAGTTGTTTCTGGGACGTGTTAACGTAACGTGCGCAACAAATCGGAAAATCTTTCACAGATTTGATTGTTCACAGATTTACAAAGGATTACCAAGATTTTGCTTCTCCGGAAAATCCAATTAATTCAGTGGTAAACCTCATTTAGATGGTAATGGAACTGAGGTAAGAAGGTTAAATATCTTTGACATTAAAAGAGGTTGGGTAAGTAGAACGAAGGTAGTAGACTCATCTTTGCGGATTCTATCTCTTCTCATTTTCCATGGGTTTTATTTTTTTCAGAATAACTTATTTCAAATTAGATACCGAAGCTTTTCAATTAATGGCATAGTGTCAATTTTAATTTGCATCCTTAACCAGCATTTTCCTTTACCTTAAAGAGCTAATCTACTTTGTATTTTCATTCTATACATAGTAAAAGTCGCCATGGTCGACAATTAACGAAACGAAGAGAATTTAACCTTTAAACTTTTTTTCACCTAGCGTTGATGCTTAAGAAATGTTACTAAATCGATTTCTCTCAGAATGTTATACAATAAGCTACACACTAGAATTGTATGCTTTATATAATAAACAATTTCGTATGTATCCAACAACAATTATGTAAGTTAACTTGGTCACGAATGAAATTTTTATGTCAATTGGTAAAAAAAACCAAAACACCCGATTGCTTATAAAAGAGAAACTGAAGGATTATAAACAAGTAGATATTTATAAAGCTCAGACACAAAAAATTAAATATTTTACTATTATGTACTGTTCTTCTCAGCTTATTACATTTAGAAAGTACCTAGTAGGGTTAACAATTTATAACGACTTTGTTAAAATTCATGTTTACAATTAAGAACAAACATTTGTTTGCATTGTAAATGAATCGGTTTTATTATTATTATTGTATATGGAAGTATAAATGAATAATTGAAAATAAATTATGAAATTATAATTATATATATTATATGTATGTATTTTTCATAATTATTTTCGACACGCCAAATAAAATTGATTCATTTGTAAAGGTGCGGACGTGCTGCGGACCTACATTTAGTAGTGTGGCCGAGTTAAACATTCGTATGACCTTTCGAAAAAATATGAATATTTTAACCTAGGTTTTAATGGTTTTATTGAAAAAAAATTAGAAATGTTAACCAAAATTTGTTTACAGTACCTGGCCAAAAAATTAGAACCACCATAGAAATTTCATAAATTCTTAGTTCCGATATGCGGTAGGTCATATAGGAAATGGACAGATATTAGAAATATATGTATGTATTTGTTATTTGGAAAATCTCTTTATTGGTGACAGGTTATTACACAAAATTAATATTTACTTGCTAATACTTAGTGTTACCACTTTCGTTTTTAAAACTGCCTGAATCCTGAATTCGTCTAGGCATGCTCTCTATGAAAATTCTTATGCAATTTTTAATTTCAGGAGCACCTTGCCACACTTCCTTAATATTTTAAATTAATAATTAACGAGTGGGGTGTCGCCTTTGATAAACTAATTTTTGTAAGACATTCCATTCATTTTAATTAGAGTTCAAATCAGGTGAATTACCTGGCCAAGGCAAAAGAGGAAAATTTTTGCTTAAAAAAAGAAAGTTATAACTGTTTTTGCAGTGTGACATGGAGCCTACCTTTACGTAGGTAGGAAAATTTTTAAGAAAGGGTTGGACGTGAGAGAAAAAATTCTGCGAAAATTTTAATGGTGACTCTAATTTTTTCGCCAGGTACTCAGTGCCGAATTTACCAGCAGGCTGAATAGGCTTGAACCTAGGGCGGCAGATTTTAGGGGCGACAAATTTGGGGACCGATTTTGTTTTTTATTTGTTTAGCCGTCTTACTGAAATCAAAAAGATTTCTGTAAGACAGTTTTCTGATGGCTTGCAGAAAGAAGTCTACAATACATCTTTCTGATGACTTTTCCCTCTTCCCTTTCATTGTACATTCATTATTCATTCTATTCTATGGTAAAATACCCAGTTCGCGGTCCTCAACAAAAAAAGAATTTTGGTTAAACCAGATTCTGGATCATTAGAAACTCTATCTTCGTTTCTGCGAAAACAGAGATTGCAGAACGTTTATCCTAACTTGGACATAGCTCGTCGTATGGCATTTCATTATGTAGTCCAGCGACAAATTGTCCGGGTGAGAAAGCTTTTCTTATCTAAAATGGGTAAAAATTTATCTGAGATCGACCTTAAGTCAAGAAAAATTAAACCCTTTAGCTCTTTTGTGCATAGAGTTGGAATTAAGAAACAAGATTACTTACGACGATGTCATCGATGATTTTGTAAACAAAAAATTGCGCAAAAATGTATTCTAAGAAACTTTCATATCCTAATTGAATTTATTTATTTTTTTGAGTATTTGTAAGCACAATAAAGATTATTTAATTACGTTTAGCGAATGTACATTATTGTGTAAGTAGTTCGGGTGTGTCTCTTGTATAGCGACCAGGCATTTTTCCATAAGTGACATTTTAAAAGAAGTATAATAATAAATTTAAACAAAATTTCAAAAATTTCAGTCAGAGACAACAAACTCTGAGAGCCCAAGTCACCGCCAATTAATGTAATTAAAACCAATAGTGAACAGATCCATAAAATTCTAAATGAAAATGGAATTAAGGAATATACCATAGACTATCGATTGGGATAAAAATTATACCTGTATCTGTTTACAGCTACCGGAAAATTTGTGATATTCTTACTGCATCCAATAAATGGGAATATTTTTCTCACATGTTTAAAAAAATAACTACCTTTTAAAGTTACTCTATCTGGGCTGGATATAGACCCTAAAGGAGCTCAAATTGTATCTCAACGAGGCTGATGTTAAATGCATTGCAGATATTAAGCTCATAAACAGAAAAACAAACTATGGACAAATAACTCTTTACATTGTTTACATCCAGCAGGGTACGATAACACTTAAGGAGCTTCGTGAAAAGTGTAGTATCAATAAATCGTAATATTGTAAGATGGAACTTCCATAGAAAACTGCCAAAGAAGGTAACACAATGTTACAACAATTGCCAAATGTACGGTCATGGATCAAAACATTGCCGTGTTAAAACCTTTTGTGCACATTGCTCTGGAGCCCATGCAACGGCTGAATGCAATTCCAAAGATAATTTAAAATGCGCAAACTGTCATGGCACTCATCAATGGATCCGGAATGTCCCAGTCGTCGGAATTATGTTGAATTTCGCCAAAAAATGTCGGTTATAAAATCACCAAGCACATCCAACTCCAGAGGGTTTGTCACTCATCCAGAAGAATTCCCACCCCTGAGGAAAAGCAACAACACACAAGGTCACGGTGGAAATTTGAATTGGTCATCCCTAAGATTTATTTCTAAACCCAGTAATGATTATAATACCAATAATACTAAGCTATTCACACTTACAGAAATTCAATCGCTTACCTATGAACTAATATCCAAGTTAAAAATATGTAGGGATAAATACGAACAATTTAGCAAATTTTTTACAAAATGTTCATTTTCAGAAAATCCATTGATTTTAGCACTATATCCCAACGGATTGTAGTAGTAATAGCTTTAAGTAGATGTAAGTTTTAAATTCTTGAACTAATAGTACATAAGTAGTATATGTATATGCTTCTAATTGGGTTTTTCTACTAGACTAATTTTCTCCCAAATTCCAAAGTTTAAATTCAAAAGTAATTCTGCTAGGCTTCGATTAAAATATTATAGATGAATGATTATTATAATTATAAGATTCTTATTGTATAAATGATTTGTACATTATCCTTGAAATATACCTATCTACCTATCTACCTATCATTATTGTGTAAGTAGGATACATTATCCCGCCTTGTTAGTCGTACATGATCAAGCTTTGATTAGCTCAGAAATATAAACAAAAACTATTATATTTCTTGAGCAATTTAAACCAAATTGTTAGATTATAAAAATAATCCAGAAACTGACAATTGTAGAGGTAAGGGCGGCAAAAATTTAACAGCCTATACTTGGGAAATTTGTAAATCCACCTCTGCAGGTACTGTAAGTTTATCTTTGACCAAATTCCCAATATTGTAATGAAAATCTAATCTACTTCCTTAGAAATACAAATGAATCGGTCATTACAAAAACCTCATTTTTCAGGAATCAATAAAAACTGTTTCATTCACAAATAAACGAGTTTAAAATGGCTTTTTTGGGCTTAGTAGTATTTGAGTTTTAAAAGCTTGAAATGTCGAATAACCTCAACACTTTATCAACAATAATAATGAAAAAAACCTGAAAAACTTTTCTTGACTTATGTTGTTTTAGCAAGAAACAGATATAATGCTATATATGTAATTTAAACAAAACAATCATATGAATCATATCTTTTATTGCTTATTATTGACAATTGCCCTTAAACATTAACTTATTAACATGTCACATGTTTTAATTTTCCATGTTTTAATATATTTTAAGGTGCATAATCATATTCTCCATCATTCTCATTTGAAGTATCTTCAACATTTGTTTAGCTCTTTGACTGTAAATGTAGAGCTGAAATTCGAAACCAAATTAATGTATTGTCCTGGGACGTAGATACGATCATGCTTTCGAGCAGTTTTTTTATGACTTCAAAATCACGGTCATTTGCCAAAAATAGAAATAAATATAAATGCTTAATATGTGGCCCAATAATGCATCAACATTGAACAAACCTCATTTGCTCATACATGCAAAATGTCGATTTGTCTGTTTTTAAATTCTTAATACCAAAACAGTGAACCCACAATTGCCGTAAATAAAAAATGTTTTGTATAGTTAATGTGTGGTAATGGTAGATTTTGCATTAAATCGAATGTTATAGCTGCAAAATCATCTCGTTCCGCCATCTAATAGTGCATGCAAAAATCACTTAAGTCTGACTTATGTTGTTTACGCAATGAACGTCTATTACTCGGTATTATTTGAAGAGGAAGGAATGTATTGACTTGCGTGGTTTATACCCAGAATACGCATCTACCTTTAAGGAAGCGTTTACGGTAAAAAAAAGCATGTTTGAAAAAAATGTGACTTATGCGCTTTTTGAAATGACCGATTCAAATATTTTTGTTTGTTCCTTAGTTTAGATTCATTTAAGACAATAGAGCGTTTAAAATACAATAAAATTATTTGAAATTGATTAAAGTTGCCCCCAACATTATGAAATGAAATTCCTCCCCAAAGCATTCAGCAAAATTTATCGTTTCGAACATCCACAAAACAAAGGTTTTCGAACCGAAATTTACCTTCGTCATTAGAGCCCAGTGCGACCGTTCGTGCGGGAAAGTCACTCGGTGCCATATGCCTTCTATGGGGCTTCCCTTTGCCCTGTCGAGTCATAATTTATCTCGAAAATGCGGGAAACTCTTAAAGAAGGCTTTAAGGCTAAAAAAATGAACACACGTAAGATTCGCCCGTTCTGGAGGTATTCACGTGGATAAACCTTGCCCAGACCCCGGGGGCGCGGGGGAACCAGGAGCCCCACGCTCAATGATTTTCACGAGTTATGGCATTTTGGAGGCCCGGGGGTGCGTTACTACGAGATTTTCACGGGGGACTCGTGAATAAATGGGTTCGAGTCCCCCATAAAAATGGAGCTCTATCAGCTGCCGTTTTCCCCACAGCCACATTCCTCGGAGGCTCCCATAACGAGAGATGGGAATTTTGTCGCTGAATTGCCCTTTTACTTTGGACTTTTTGTTTTATAGTGCTATTTTTTCGCCAATTTTTCCACCTCAAAACGCGTTACTGCGGGGATATTTTCGAGGAGTGGCTAATGATATTTATTAGTTACCTAATTAGCCAAGCAGTCTCACGGGATGTTCACCTCACCTCCCCCGCAGCCATGGACGTGTTTCAAGAAAAATTTGAATTTTTATTTGGGGAATTGCACATAAATTGAATTTCCACTGATTGCGCAAACAATTTTATCTAATTTAAAACTCGTGAAAGGGAAGTGTTTTTGTTTTTATTAAGAAATAAGTTTTCACCTTTATTTAATTTACGTTGGGATCTTTGTATTGGTGAAGTATTTCTTTCTTAGGTAGGTATTCGCCTTTTTTAACTTTCAAAAAATTCAGAAATTTCAAAAAATTCAAAAATTTCAAAAAAATAAAAAAGAAATACCTCCTTGCATTTTAAAAATATTCTTAAATTTTATTAGATTTTTATAAAAATATTGTTTTCTACAAAAACATTTTCTTCAATAAAATCTCAGATTATCATTGCCATTGGTAATAAGGAATGAAATTCTAAATAATTTTTATAAGTAGGTACTCGATATCAGTAGCTATAAAGTGTTAATATTGGTATTTGTTTTTATTAAAGCTGTATACTATCGTTCTATTTATTGTATTTTAAGTGTATTTATTCCTTTTTTTTTGTAAAAGTACAAACATTTACCACAGTTTTATGTTTTCCATTATTTAAAAACCACCAGTATAAAACAGAAAATATAGATTTAAAAATAAAACTAGCAAAATTTTATAAGATTTTTAAATAAAAGTTGTATTTTTCCCTTTGAAGGCAAGATGTATTTAATAACTCCGCAGGAACATTAGATGATGGTTTAATCGATATAAAAAAAGCATTTCAAAATTTTGTTTTTTTATTACTATTTTTTAAATTTTTGTTTCTACCCTGCTTGACTGATAGGCTATTGATTATGTCATATGGTAAGGAACTACAACGTTGATGGGTTTTTATTTTATGAATCGTTCAATTGGTTATTAAGGATGAAATAACCAATTGAACGATTCATAAAATAAAAACCCATCAACGTTGTAGTTCCTTATTATCCTGGTTTTTAGGACATAATCAATAGCCTATGATTTTGATAATAAGGTCTCTTAACTATGGTTTTTAACCAATCTTTGATAGGCTTTCCATTGTTATGAAAAGAATGAATAAAAGATATTTCGGCTGAATAACAATAAATATCAATATTAACGCGCTAGTCGCACTGATATCGAATATTGAAACTATAAAATGTCGATAAAATTACCACCAATATTAATCCGAGAAATTTCACATCTGCGCCGGTGCTGGGTTAATTTTGAATGAGTAGTGACTCGTTTACATTTGTTATTTAATAAGGCTTGAGAAATTATTCACCTATTTAATTAATAAGTATATAAATTTCACTCGCACTTGACCGGTTTATTGCCAATATATGTAGAGAAAACTTGCTGAAAGTGCTGTTCCATAAAACATAAGGTGCTGGAATGCAGTGAGTATACTTAAAACTACATAAATCTTATGCCCCATGGAGTACAGAACTTTGCAAAGATTTATTTTTTTTAATTCCAAAACTCTCCCAACTTTCAGTGCATTTCTTTCACACTTTCCTTGCTTATTTACAGCTTCAACTTTCATAGTAGGTACTTTCCATTCTTCTGCCTCGACCATCCTAAAAATTATTTGACAAACTAATTTTTATATAACTTCTGTGATTTAAGTAGTTCTACTTCCTGCAGAAATTTGTTGAGTCGAATAAAATTCAACATGTTCTGCAGCTGTAGGAAAAATATATCGAACTATGCTCTCTA
Source organism: Machimus atricapillus (assembly GCA_933228815.1). Taxonomy (NCBI): domain Eukaryota; kingdom Metazoa; phylum Arthropoda; class Insecta; order Diptera; family Asilidae; genus Machimus; species Machimus atricapillus. The sequence continues at coordinate 16,800,207 of OW121785.1, forward strand.
TGAAATATGCTTTCGTTGAAAACATTTTTACCAAAAGAAATTGTTATTTCTTTATTTTTAAGAATTAATAAGTGCCATGTTCACTGCACTGAGAAAAATTTTTATGGATTTGAAGGCAATAAAATGGTTATGATATCAATAATTTTTACAATATATATAAATAAATAAATATATAAATGAATGAAATGAATGAATAAATGAAATATGTAGTTTTATATAATTCTGGCATCTGTATGATAATAGTCCTAAACTATATTTATGGTTTTCCCAGAATATAACGTAGTGAAAAATTTCCTTCAACGTGGATTGAGGATGGATTTAGTACGTTTTGAGAGTTTTTGTAGTTATGGGATCGGATTTAATACATATGTACATGTCTTGCGACAGATTGCAGACAGTTCTAATAAACTTTAACAGTTTTTGATAGTTCTAAATTTGTTTAAATATAAATTCTGATATGAATGAAAAAATGATGAAATTTAATTTAGATTTTCTTGAATAAAACTATATCAACATACATATATATTATATAATGTATGTATTATTCTTCTCTCAATTTGCAAAATTCAATTAATAACGATAAAGAAATACAAAAGACCTTTTTATAAGACACTGATTTTTAAGACATCCTTTTAATAAGACAAGAACGATGGTTAATGGCTCAACGTAATCCCGAACAGAAAAAAACCTCTGCCATTCTGAGCCAACCCTCGATGGCCAGTGGGTATAAGTACACCTTTAGGAGCATCCATTACAACCCCTTGGGATATATAAAATGCGATTTCACAACATCAAAGACAAAAGGGCTTAATTTTCCCTTGGAGTCAAGGATGATGATGATGGCAATCAAAACCCCAAACAGCCTTCTATATAAATAAATAAATAAAAATTTCTTTTCTCCACCTTTAGATAGGCCTTTTTTTTTTCTTAAAGTCCGAAAACTAAAATGGACCAGTTGTCTACACAAATAGACAAAATAAAAATATATTCATCAGAAATTAAATTGAAAAAATATGTCTTATAAACAAATTGAATTTTCACAGATATGATAGATTGGATTAAATTTAAGAAAAGGAAATATCACTATATACATACATTTTCGTTTTATAAATAATAAAAATAAATTCCTTGTTATTTTATTCAAAATTATACCAATTGAATTCAGTTTATATTATATTAATATTAAATGAATGCGATTTTAAAACGAGATATGTCTTATTAGTTAAATTTAAGCTATCGTTAAAATAATGAAATCTAATTTGTTGATTTCATGAACTTAGTGAATAAAAATAAGACATATCAATTAAAAGTAGGGAGATGTACATATATATGTATGTATATGTATGTATGTATGCAAATCAGAAATCTTACGTAAAAGCAGGCTTTGAAGAAAAGTGAAGAGATTTGTAAGGTTTAATTTTAAGAACCCACCCTCCCGCGTTAATCAGCATTATGGCGTATAAATCAGCCACGCTTTTTAACGGATTTTAGAGCTCCATTAGAAATCTCTTGAAGGGAATGAGCGTCGTCATAGCACGACTATCGTCCTTAAGTTGGCAATAGCGCCGAGAAACCCACACGCGTAATGGCATGTGACCTCGTTTCACCTTCATTTGCAATTTCTCCCCTAAGGGCCCACGCAGTTTACCCCTAGTTTGTCTAGACCCTCAAAGGGCAATGAAAACGAACGACAGCTGCCTATGAATTTAAAAAGCCCACTTAATTTCGAAGGAAATGCCCAATTTATCCGCACAATGGAGAATGGCTTGCCTTAAGCTTCCGACAAGGAGTCAAAGCCACCGTCTGGAGAAAGCGGGGGTGGCCCTAGCCCTAGGTCGAGATCCTCAGCCGTTGCGATCTTATTGGGTGTAAATCGGAAATAGGCAACCAGAGAATCTGTGGCTCTAATCTTGCCGGGGGATCCGGGGGTGCCTAGTGGTGACAATGTGGTCCTCCTTTAGGCAGGGCTTTCGGACGACCCTTAGCATAGGGCTAGAATTCTGATTGAAGCGCTTCCTCCGGTCGGTTAAATTGTCCTCCATCGTAAATTTCCAGTGACTTAATGACATTTTTTTGTTGTTGCTACCCCTCTTGGGTCTTTAGAAACGCACTCACTGTGCTGGAAATCATTTAAGAAGTTTGTTTGGACACGTTTCCGGGGAAAATATGGCCTTTTTAAGACGACGAACGCAGTAAATTTAAAATGAAATTAAAAGCATCATAATATAAGAGGATTTTCATAGTCGAAAGGAATTAAATAGATCACAAAGCAGAATTCGTTAGGACGATAATGTAAATTTTCATTTTCTTGTTATATGGAAACGAGAACTTTCTTATAAAGTTCAAAGAGTGGAAAAATTTGAAATTTATCACAATAAGAAATTCAATTAATTCAAGAGGTTCTTATTTTTATCCATTGTGTTAATTGAAAATTGCATTCGTGCATAAATTGCTAGTATAAAGAATCGACCCTATCCACTCAAATTATGTTCTTAAGTTGAAAACGTGTTGATAATGCCAATTCTTATTTTTATATTAAATGAAAAAAACAAAAAGCACACGGTGGTAAGAAAATTTTCTTACAATGTTATTGCGTGAAGTAAAATTTAACATCCGAAGGATTTTTGAGTTTGCTTGTTACGAATTAGATATTATAATGTTTTAAATTATAAAGGGCAGATAGAATAATGAAAAAAACCTTTCTCGAATTTTGTAGTTAATTATGCGTTTTTACGACCTCCTAATTACGAATCTGAACTCCGTTTCCTTACATCACGTGAGGGTTTTTCACAATAAAAATCTAAAAATTGGCATACACAAGTGAAAAAATTCATAATTCCAGGCCCAAATGTGAATGAAATAAGATGAGCCCCGTGCTTGGTTCGAAAAATCCACTAGACAGTTAAAAAACAACAAACAGCAACTTTCATTAGTTTCGTAGTAACTTTCATATGCAGTGTACAAATGAGCGTAATCCCGAGCACTTACAAATTGGGTGTATTTTAAATATTCGTGCTTGCTTTAGGCGCGCATGTGTTTGAAAAGGCATATTTTTAAATGTTTCATGTCTGCTTTAGGTATTTTTATGCTTGTTGCGGGCGTATTTGTTCACGGGATTAAGTTTGTAGGTGTTTTTGCCTCCGAGATTTGCTTAAATACCGCATTTTTGCTCAAAATCATAAAATATAAGTAGGTACATATATTAGTAAATCATAACTGCATATTTGTTAAAATACCTCCTTTAAAAAGGGGTTTTAAATTATTAAACTTCGAATCGTTGCCTATATTCGCTTTTTCGTTTCATTAAAAGAATCCTTCCTGTACCTATACAATAACGAGTCGCAGGCTTCCTTCCGGCTGAAAGAGAACGGAAGGAGATCATTCAATTTTCAGATGTGATACGGCCAATTTTTCTGATTACATTGCCCTTTCCCCTTTTGCGTTTCCGCGCCAGCGCCTCCCTTCCGTCAGACAGCCGAATAAATTGTAAAGCAATTTTTATCCACATGAGATCGAAATGCGATTTCGACCGCCGAAACCTTCAGTTTGTCACTCCTCTCATCAAAATTGGTCACATTGCTTCAAACCGATTTGTTCCCTGGTTGTTTATTCAAAGGACCTTTGCTGTGGGGCAGGTCCTTGTAACTGACTTGACTCATAAATCTTTTTAATATTCTGTCCCAAATAAATCGATGATATCTTATTTTTTTTTTTTCTTTTTTGCATCGCGTTCATCATCGATGGATGGTGCTGGCCCGTAGACAGCCTTCGTTTTTCCTAAGAGGGTCCTCCCTAATAAAATTGATGGCATTTATAATTTATAATACACCGGATGGAGAGGAGCTTGGCCTTTTATTTTCAAAGTAGATTACGCGAAATTAAATTGCTCTTTCTACGTTTTTTTCTCTAGTTGTTTAATTTTTTTTCGTGGGAAAATGTTCTCATTGACGGAGCTGTAATGAAAAAATACATTCTGTCAATAGCCCTTATTGAGGAAATTCCGTACTTCAAGGAACTTCCAAAGGCAAATTTGTTTTCTCATTATGAATTTGTAATTTTTTTGTATAAATTTTGAAATCGTATCTGCAGGGTAAATATTAGACAAGGGTTTGTTATTAATGGATCAAAACCTTTTTTACATTTGGTTTTAGTAAATTAACAATTTTTAATCAAACGATAAATTTAAAATTTACTAATTATTATCCTGTGCACGTATTTTTTAAAAAATAAATTAGAATACAAGTTACTAAAATATGTGATAGTTAATCAGTATTTTTTTAAATAATTCATGTACGTATATTGTACAATATCTCCATATTAACTTCTATATCAAAAGCTTGGGTAATGTGTGGTAAAAATTGTGTTTTCTTTGCTTTTTATTTTTTATATAAGTATTAAAAGCCTAAAATATGGATGCAAAATCATATAAAACTGAAAATGGGAACAAGAATAAGAAGCATTAACGATAACAGAATTAATAATAATACTGTAATACTCTGATGCAAAATAATTCGTCCGACGCCCACCCACAATACAATTTGGTAATGAAGAGAAAAATATTATGCTGAGTTTTAAGCTTATTTTAAAGAAATAAATAAATAAATTAATAAAATATAAAAAGCAACACTTAAACAGCCTTTACAATAAAATTCATTAAAAATCAGAAGTTAACTTAAAACTGGGCATGATATTTTGTTCTTCATTATCACAGAAACCATTTCAGGTCGGAGATAGTAATAGTCGTTTATGAAGGGAACGCTGTAAGCCATTGTTACTTTTAAGTCACAAAATGCATTCGTTTCTATAAGATTGCTAAAATTCATTGCTTTTCTGTTTTTGTGAGTTCATAACATATTTGTTGATTTTATTTTACGTTAATTTCTTTATAGTTATGATAAATATTTGTGAATTTTATATCAGTTTGAAACAAAGTAACAAAAATCAGTAAACTTCAAAACCCCTACGTAACAAATTCCATGAAAATTTTCTTAAAGTTCATCAATTATAATGTACGAAAAAAAAACAGCTAAAGTCATAATGGTTCAATTTAGCTTATTAGTTTCTTCACCAATGAGAACTTTAACAATTGCATGTGGGTAGACGAAGATTTCAATGCTACAAAATAAATTAGTAACTGCCAGGACATCTTTCTTTAGCCCTCTGAACTTCCTGCAAACCCCTATATGGAAGGTATTAATATCTCGGGACCAATTGAATTTTGATGTTGAAAGCGTAATTACCACGATGAAAGCAGACAACAAATTGGCTCCACATAAATCTTCCACACACAATTTGATAGGATGTCTTAAAGCAAGATGCGACAAAATCCATTCACCTCGTGCAGAGGCTTAATAAACTGCCGGCGCGGCGAGGGAGAGTGTCCTGGGGATTTTTCATCCTGCTTAGCATTGCGCCAGCATCTCAGGATGACCACATCGTCATCAGTTATCACCCTGACAAGTCCATAATTTCCCAGGGATGACATTGCCACTTTCTAATGACACAGACGTTACATGCCCTCACTGGAAAAGCGGACTCCTCCCGGCGGACTCGAATTTCTTGGCCCCAATCTTTCTAATAAAGTTGCCCCTGGCGGAGATGCGGCAAAGAAGATTGCTGTAATTACACCACCAGCAGTGTTATACCAGCTTTAACTTGAATAATTTTTCTTTCTTTTTATTTCTGCGTCTACGTGACTCTCAGTAATTTGAGGATGCCCAGGGCTGTTCCTGTGTTAAGACTAAGTATCCACCCCATCTAGGCAACTTAAAGAAGTCCACAAGAAGGTTGTTAAGTCCTTAGGGATTTCTAAAGATGTTGTATAAGGTCGTGTAATTCTCGTCTTTATTGACTACTATATATGTAATACATAAAATACATAGCTTAGACTCTTAGAGGATTATGCTATGCTAAATTTACGCTATCACTATAATTGATGCCCGCGACTATCTCTAGAATAGTAAAAGAGATGTTAAAAAATTCGGGCATAAAATTCTGATTATCTTTCAAGGATTTCAAATGTCTTATTATAATCATAATTAAACCATACACTGTCGAAATTTTTATTATTTTTTAAAAATTTATTTTATACCAATAAAGATTAGATACCGCATTTTTAAAACTTTTTAACTTTTATTCAGAAACATTGTTTTAGTTTACTCCTACATCTTTTTTACTCTGTACATAAAAGATTTCAAAATATTTCATCGAGATGTATTTGTGTATCAAAAGGTAAACTTAAAAGTATACGAATTAGTGCCAATAGTTTAGAATTTAAAACTTATTTCAGATGAAAATATGTATAGTTAAAATTTTAATTACAACTCGAAGGAAACTATGAAAGTTTTGTTTTTAATTTAAGAAATCTTATTATTTATTGGTTTTAACATTAAAATATTGAAGATTTAAAACTTCTTTTAGAACAAGTTCGCGCCAATGTGTTGTTTGCGAGTTGGTGCCTTTTCAGTGCGCCGCTGTTCAACTACCAGTTTTTGTGTTCTCTGTATAATTTTTTTGAAGATATAGTACATCAGTTCTTATAAAAAACAATTAATTTTAAGTTTCTGATAACTAGAATGATTTCAGTTTTGAACTCTTAAAAATTTTTAATCATCATATCAACAGTCTTCACAACATTCTCATTTATTCTATGCTACCCCCAATTTTATTAATATGCTTTAAGGAAGTTTAAATAAATATTTGAAACATACAAGTTTACAGGATTAAACCAAATATGGGCGGTTTCAGTTTTAAACTGTTGGAAGGTTTGAAATACCGTTTCTAAACCTTTTTAACAAGTAAAATACGTCTATGTAGAATTTTGGACTTTAATGCTAGATTTAGCTAGTTAACTTTATAGAAATCACCTAAAATTAGCGTACGTTATTAATTTTTTTAAATTACCAGTTGGATTCCAAATATCAATTTCATCCTCCATTTTGCTTAAGTCCAGAATAAGATGAATTTATAAACAATGTGCCATGTGTATGGCCATGTTAAAAAAGTATTAAGGAATGAGTTAATTCTGCCAGCATAATATTATGAAGGCGATGATTTCCCACATGCTATGCATATAAATCAGACAATATAAGAAATATCTCAAGTCACAAATTTGTGACATACATATACAAAATGCTTTCATATCGTTATCCCCCTAGCTCCTCCCAAGCTGCAGTATGTTGTTAAAGAAGGTGAGGAACTTCTGTAAATCCCCCGAAAATATGTTGACTCTTCCCACTTAATTAAAAATTTTCCATTGTCTGGTTTTAAGGAAAAGTTTAATTAAAATCAGTGAGAGGGTAAATTTGCATAATACCTCAAAAGCATTATTCATGCGCTATAATGTCAGTTAAAATCCTACCACCATCGTTACACCCACTTTTCACTAGGGTTCTCTTTGATTAACTTGAGACCATCATGAGAATTTCTGATCCTCGTACATTCTTAAATAAGAAATGAAAGCACCTCCGAAAATTTTTGGTAAGGACTTTTAAGTTCAAAAGAAGAGACTTCCGTCCGCTCCTTTAACCCGAATTCAGTTCTTGTCGGTAATTAAAAATTAAAGGATATTTCGAAGAAGTTCTCTGAAAGTTGAACCCTTCTTACAGGTGGTAAATTTAGAGAGTGGAGTTAAATAATACTAAACTTCACAAAATTGTCTCGAAATTTAATAGAAGTCGAAACTTCAGGGGGACAGAGACAATTTCCACAGGCCAGTGAGTTTCACGAAAATTACATAGATCAGGCTTAAAGGATTTTGGGAATTGGTGGGTTCAGCGAAAGTACTTTTCCAAAGGGAAGAAATCTCTGAGGAGGATAAATCGAATTGTGTCCCTTCGGGCCAGGAAGATTCGATCGTACAAATTTATCCTCGCTGACATTGCACAACAATTGTAAACGTAAACGAGATATCAAGAGGACTTGAATCAGAAAAGTTTGTTGCCTCTAGGAAATATATTGCGCTTTTAACTTTGTTCAACAGCAATTTATTGTAGAGTTGTGTATCATTTCCCATCTCATTTCAAATTAAATAGATTTATTTCGGTGAAAAACTCTACAGGTTTTAAGGAATAAAAGATAAAATAAAATGAAAAACAGGTAGATAGTGGTTCGAAAAAACCATTATTTAGATCTAGATTAATAATAGAAGAAAAAATGACACAGGCCTGATAAAAAAATAAAATTCCTTTCTCGAATTTTATAGCTTATTATGGGGTGTTATTGCCTCCATATTAAGAATGTGAACTCCGTTTCTTCCCATCACGTGAGGATTTTCCACAATAAAAATCTGTGAAATTACCTATACTTAGAAATAGTGATAGTCAGTGGAAAAATTCATAATAAAAAAAAAAAGTTGTTATAAATGGTAAGAATTATTTACTTAATGAGAAAGCTAACCACTGAATAAATAGAAATGTTAATTTTAAAGATACCCTCATTAACTTATCTACTGAGGTGAAATTTTGTGGTTTGTTACCAATTCGCCTTTGATTACTTAATGATGTCAATGAAATATTACTCTTAATCCATTACAACATAATGAAGTCGCTTTTAGATCATAATTATAAGTTTAAGGCATACAAATTCACTTTATATACACAAATAGCAAAAACATATAAAACTGAATTGCCGAAAATCCGTGAAACAAATCTTTTCACTATTTTTCTCATAACCAACACTCCAAACTCTATAAGTTTGCTACTCGAGCTTTAAAAGGAAAATTCATTGTAGAACTAAGTATGTAATAATTATTATTATACATATCTTCAATTGTTTATTGACCCTATTTTAGAAAATATTAAACATCTCTGGAATCTTGGCCAAGTTTGTAATTGGATGACATCACCATTGAGGCACAATGCCTGTAGTCTTTCCATTTTCTGCACTTCACAAGTGAAATTTTCAAATATTTTCTGCGTTGCATAATGCACAAATTTAACATTATTATACATGACATCAAGATTCATGTAGTATTAAAGAAATTTTTATTATGTCCTTCGAGACTTGTAATGCATGCATAAAATGGAAGTAATGCGGCTCTGCAGAAATACGAAATTTGAATGGATCATAAAGATTCAACCTATTTTTTTACTATCTTGATGACGCGTCGCTAACTTAAGAACAACGAAAATGCATCTCTTCACAATCTAAGTAGAAGTACAAACATCATTTCATTTTAACTAATGAACTCTATAATTTATTACCTTTGGTAGTGAAACCACTAGTTAATTGAAAATGATACACGACTGTAAGGTATATAAATAATTCAATTTTTGTTTTGCGTGGATGTTTTAAATTTATTTCCATCCAGAGCATTGTATGAATTAGCTTAATTGCTTGTTAATTACAACCCCCAGAAAAATGAAATAAACGAGTGATCCGGTTAATTATAAATTATAGAAAATACAGTGGCTTCTACCTCTTTTATTTTATCTGGACTGGAACATACATAAAATATACATATAGCTAGCACATTATCCATACATATATGTATGTATATGAAATTCTGATACGTATCAAATTTTTCCTTTTGCAAAATTGAAAAGGTTTATCCTGTTCACCATCAATGATAAATGTGTGTCACTTGTTTGTTGAAAATCTCAGGATTCCTTATCAAGCGGACGATTCTAAGAAAAACAAAAGACTTAAGGTACCTCCTTCCAAATTAGAGCTTTCTTGATTTATAGCTAGCATCGTTTGGTGGTGGTTTCTCAACCTTCTTGGAGGAAGAGGGACCAACTCAAATTCTGTTTATGTGCTTAGTACGGTGGGATTCAACAAAATTGTTCTTAATAGAGCCTTTGAGACTCCGGGGAAATATCAATATTTTCTCAAATGTACTATTCGTTATCTTTATTTGGGGTAAATAAAGTTGCACATTTATATTTTCCCCAATTTTGTTTCACTCAACAAAACTTTTTACTTATCGTAATTGAAATGGATATAAATATACTTTTCTGCTTTTGCTCTGCTACGCACAAAGTTGTTAGAAATTTAATTTACATATGAAGTCATTCCACAAAAATTCTCACATATTTCGTTTAAATAGTGCATATAAATAGAATGTTACAAAGGAAAGAAATACATTTAACTTTTCAATGTGAGCCATGAGAGATATAAAAAATCAGAACTTTCATTTTAGTTTTTCTAAAATTATTGATGTTCTAATTGTCAACCAAAGCTGGTAGTAAAACATAATTAATTCCGATTTTTAACTTTACGTATCCATCCATATAATAAATTATAATAACACTCAAAAAAACTCAAAGTTTCTCTTATTTGAGGAATTTCTACCCTAGTTATTTCTAACAAATCTCATTGGGAAGTTTTCTTTATTTCGAGTAAAATATTAACTTTAAAAAAAACGTTTGTTCCTTATTAAAGTGAATATGTTAAATGTCTCTTAAGCCAAAAGAAAATATTCCCCTTAAATTAAAAGGAAATCTTAGAAAGAAACTATTGAAACAATGTTTCTATTTTATCGCAAAATGATTTCTTTAATCGATTTAAAGATAGTTCCTTTAAAGTAAGGAACATTATCGTAATTTTAAAATCATAATTAAAGTGCGTATATTTTTGGTTATATCAGAAACAAAATACTTACACTAATGAAAATGTTGTCCTCATATAATATTTATGAAGCTTAATATTGAATCAATAGAGTTGTAATTTGAGCCACTGAAAATAAATATATGAGATCATTTTAAAGAAAAATATTGACATTGATTTTAAAAAAATCGAGTTCATGGTTTTAATGTTATTTTTTCCTGTCTTTTAAAGATTCGATTTCATAGGTATGATGCATTTTCATTAAAAACACTATCGTTTCTTTCTGAGTGAAGGTGGTTAAAATTAATCTACAGGACACTTTTAAATTTTTCCCAAAATAAGTAATTTCTTTAGCTTTTATCTTATCTGGAAAAGGGAGCAAGTAAATTTTTATTTTGTGATGACCAATTCTTAAGCTCCTACTTTTTATTTTAAGTAATTTCAAAAATTACTTCTCTGAACTCCGTAGGGGTTTTTCAAATCCTTCTTCCCAAAAAAAAAAAAACAATTTGGGGGAGATCTTTGTAATTCTTTTGTTACTCTCAAACGACTCCTGCCTTTTGAGAAGTGTTTTACCTGTCCCAAACCGGGCCACCAAAAGTGAAAAGCCATCTAATTTCCCGGGTCTGGTGTCACACTTCATTCAAACACTTTTCGTGTGATGAGCGTTTCGGGGAAAGGGAGTGGCTGATGTCATTACGCCCCTTAGCGCGTAAACAACTTAGCGTAACTCGTGCGTTTTTTTTTTCACTTCTTGCAATTGCCGAAGAAACGCCAAGAAAGTGCCTTCTTAATACAAAGAAAGGCTCCTTCGAAGTTGTGAAAAATGATTTCATTTTGCCTCCATCCAATTTAGTCCGCACCCATCTCCTTGCTCCGGTCGTCGGTTGAACCCTTCGCGGGTTCACGTCTATTGCAAAATTCCCATGCCATGGCATGGGGTGAAATTTGTTTCAAAAGCACGTGAGCTGTAAACAACCCGTCATCGCTCGGATTTTTCTTGGCCCATTCAAGTGTACGAGAAAAGCAAGGGTCTAAGTAAAATTTGTGCTGCTTTCCTACTTCCAGCCACACGTCTTCGGTCTTGGGCCCACTTGAAGAAGAAATTTACAAGGAATTTCAAATTTAATGGTGTTCGAGGGCCCCACCCGCATCGCGCACCCACGTGTCTTAAATAGTCGCGTGTGTTTCCCTGATATAACGCTATTACCTGATAGAATAAGCGAAATGCACGTAAATACACGATCAAAATTGATATTTAGGTAAACGCGATTTATCGTCACTTAAGTCCCTGGGTAAAGTTATGCTAATGCTAAATGACGGGACTATGGGAAAGTGCCAACGGAAGTTTTGCAAGGACTCAACGACTACCGAATTAAATTCAATTCAATTTGTCTCTTTGCTGCATGGATTCTATTGGATAATTTGTATTCAACGTAAGCATAAAGAATCTATCTATATAATCTTTTAATTTACAAAATAGGAAAACTTACGGCCTGCTGTACGGAAATTTTGGTCCAAAGGCTAAATGAAAAACTTTTCGGCATAATAGTTTTAAGAGCTTGGCATCATAAACACTTGTGTTAATCATAAAATTAAGCAAGGACATTTTTCAACAACAGATTTATAGTTAGCGATTGTTTACAGAAATATAGAACATATCTAATGTAGGTATTGTGCAAAAAATATCGAAAAATAGTTATAGCTCAACAATTAATAATATAATCTATTTTTGTTAATAATTTCATAAAAAATTAATCTGACATATAATAATTAAATTCTGCACAAAATTTTTTATAATCACTTTTTCTCAAACGTCGGTAGTAGTAAAATTTGAAATTTTTCTATAAAATATCTCAAAAATGGTCAATTGAACGACAAAATATATAGGGAAATTTTTACAGACAATTTTACCTTTTAAAATATTACGCATAGCCAGATTTATGATATCTGCTACAGTTCATGAGTAACTTGCAAAAAACCTTTGTTTTGCGCCTTTGCATTTAAAATTTTTGACTTTGTATTAAAAGACGGACAACTGCAAGTACAACTCGCACCTTTAAAGGTTCCGTACCATAAAGCTTTTAGTAAGTAATTACTTTATAATCTATTAATTTAAAACATAGAGAAAATATTAACCCTGTCATGCAATAATTCATTTTGACTAATAAATAGTATATAAGAAAACAATTCCACAAAATTAAAAATTAATTATGATTTTTTTCCTTTACTTGTGCTATGTATAAGACCCATTACATTTTCCGAATGTTGCATCATTAAATTTAAAATTCAGTATCATAGTGAAAGTTTTTAAGTTTTAAGTTGTTTTTTCTCTAAGTTAAGTTTATGTTCAAAAAAGCAGGAAAAAATAGACATTTCAATGATTTTATTGTAGGAATAAGGGCTGTTTATGAGTAGCTGAAGACTGAAGTATATCCTCATAAAATGCTCACTTATCATAATTTCACAAGAAATCCTTTTTCTATTATGTGATAATCATAATACATAAATCCAAAGTGTCAACTGCAACATTGTCATTTACTGAAACGGCAAATATTTGAGCCATCTAAGGTATAGGACATCCAGAAAAATTTGTGATTTGTTGAACACTATATTTCTGATTCGCTGACACAAAAGATTTACGGTTTCGATTGTGCATTTTATTTCAGCATAATCATTAATTCGGTCCAAGATATACAAGAACGCGGAGCTGTTGCCCCTATATTTCTAATATTATCAAATCCTCCAATTTGTCTCTGTCGGATTTTTCCCTCCTCTCTAGACTCAGTCAGCTCAACCCGACCTGCCAGCAACCTTCGCAATCAGAATCATTTTTAACGACTCGCAAGGCCGAACGTATATAAAGGGAGGTGTTGATATATGTAAGAACCACCCTGTACACACCCATGGACCCTTTTGGGGAAGAAGGGTACGTGCATCAGATTTATTTCAGCATCACCCTATTTTTAGAAAATCAACCCGAAGTCAGCCAGAGGTGAAATTGATACAAATTAGCAGAGCGACTGCGGATCAACGTCATAAGTCGGATCTTTGTGACAAATGTCGGGAGTTCATCAAATTTCGGCAACAGCCTGACACCATTCTGCTCCCTGATGGGGAAAATTATTTACTTTAACGAACTGCTGATAGAAGTCCGCCCAACCCGAAAAATCGAAAAATACACGATGGACCAAATTTTTGCCATGTCCCTCGCCGAAAAAATGACCAGCTTTGATGGTTTATGGGTTTCACATGTCGATGGTTTATGGTTTTATTGCTAACCAGCTTGTGGAAGGGCTCTTCGTTTTGCATTTTATGGCCAAATTTGGAGATATTGCGATAGAAAGGGAACTTAATAGTTTTTATGTTGTAATCTTTTATGACCCTCTCAAATGACGCATATTGCATTTCCTAATAGGCTTAAGATTTATTAGATTCTTGTCATTTGCAGGCCAAGCTGTAAACATGCTTTAAATTATACTTAACGTAATACATTACATTGAATAAATTATATTAAGTATATTATGAAAATTTAAAAGGATATTCTCATTTAAATCCTTCGTTCTTTTTGAGTCTCATTTTCATGTCTTTAAGGTCTTTACATAAAAAAATTAAATTTTAAAAACTTCTTGAAAACAATCCTTCTCTTTTTATAATCAACTTTTTTATAATTCCAGTTTACACCAACTATTCCGATTATAATAAAACTGGGATTTTCTTTTTAACAATAATATAATGAGTTATCATAACCATAAAATTTATGAACTTTATATTTTCTAGTTCATTTATTGAACGTTCTGCCATTACAAAATGTTTTCTTCATACACATCGAATAAATATATCTGTGGTTAAGATATTATACCTACATATTATTTATAGCTTCGTTCCCGAAGTTATATCATTAAATCGTGAATGATAAGTATGTTATAATGAGAAATCATTTGCTACACTGACTAGTCCTTGGAAAAAGAGTTGTTGGTAATTTTCTTAGACTAATAATTTGGTAAAACATAACCTTTACCGTAAAAGCCTTTAACCTTCTCCTGTTTATATTTATGGCCCATAAATATTTTATGGTAAATAATACAAGTAAGCAAAACTGGTTCGATTTTAAATGTTAAACATGTGATCAACAAGAACACATTATTTATTCAAAAGTTCTAAGAAATTAATGTGCTGGAGGCAATTTCAGGAAATTATTAATACTCTGGAACAACTGAACGAACAATTTATGTTTTTTTATGTTATTGTTTTGACGTATTTCCTAATTGCTTGCAATGTAAATAAATTATGAGTTTAACAGAAAATGAATAAAAATGTTGTAAAACATTTTTAAATTGATTGATTACATTTGACTCAACAGATCACTCTTGTATTTGCGAATAAATACCAATGTCCTGTCGAAAATATATAATAAAAGAATTTTAAATGACTATATGCATTCATATTATTTATTACTTATTTTTCGAAACTATTTAATATTCTCAAAAGATCATACAAAACCAAAAAGTTTTCGAAATGTTTTCTATTACTGAATTAGAAGCATTTCAAAAACCCTTTAACCGCCTAAAAAGAAAAGAAAAAATTCTCACGCAAAACTTGTAGCAGCTGGTGTTTTTCACATGAAGTAGTACATTTTACGAAATTTGCTAGCATGCAGAGCATGTATTTTTGGGCTTTAAATTTTATGCAAAAATTACTGCAAACTGAAATCTTTACTTTACAATAGAAATCATGACAACTATAGGAATTTCTTCCAGAAAATGTTGTGATGTAGCGGAAAATAAAACTGACAAATATTTTGTCATTGTTTTATGTATTACATAATTCTAAATTTTAGTTTCATACCAATTTAAATTTACTCAACCTGCAATTGGATGATTTAAAATTGCATATAAACTTTATTACAATATCCAGAACTACCCGTTCTACTTTCAAAATTTTTAGGACATGGCGCTGATTATAGATTTCGTGCAAATCCCACGAATATTTGAATATATTGAAATAATAACAGTAAACATGCATAGCATTTCTTAAGAAATTCTTCGAACTAGAAGAATAAAATCTTTTACATTTGAAAAAGACATTCAAAGATTTCAAGTTTATCATGCTTTGAAAATCGTTCCAATCTCCCTACGGAAAAAATCTCTCAAATCATCCTTTTTTCGAGTGTCGATGTACGTATACATTTTCTGAGAATATGTATCATAAACTTAAAGATATAAAATTGATAACCTTCTCAAACAAACAAACAAACAAAGTGTCACATGCATGCATCACAAAATAAGTTTGATATAGGTACTTGCATAATTTCAAATCAATTAGAGGATTATATGGTTCCATTTAAATTTAATTAAACAACAATGTTAAAGTTAATGGAAACGGATACTGATAAAAAAAATGTACCTGTATGATGTACATAATATGTATGTACCTGCCCGTAGCAGATGTAAGACGTTTTCAAATTATTTTCTTTTGAGCAATTTAACTGAAGTTAAAACTCATATTCTGATATAAAATCACTTCCTCAATTTAGATTTTATAAAGATAGTAGGTGATGCTGATGTCGAAAAGATTTGCCGGGTAATCGATTTTCGAGTTTCGTTTAATCTAACAGTGGCATGCCTCAAGGTTCTCTGTTAAGGTCCTTGTAGTTTTTGTACATTTCATGTATGATGTGTTGTATAAATGTTACTTTAGCGATATCTTTTGTGTGTTCGTTTTTGTGGAATGTTTCAGTATCTTGTATTAACTATACATTAATTATTCCAGGAGCGTGAATGTAGTAAATGATCTTGATGTGAAAGCAAATTTTAAGGAACTTTACCCATTTACCCGCTGCAACAAATCAAATTTAAAATTTATTCTTGAAAGAATTAAGGTAATTAAAGGTTTGGAGAGTGAGTCTTTCGTTTAAAAGTTTACAAGATTAAATCTGTGTTAATGCTTTAATATAACTTTAAAACTTTTTGAAAAGTTCTAAGTATTGAATAAGGCACTACGTCTGTAAGTAATGAGAATAATTTCCGAAAATGTCGATGTAAACCATTAAATAGATTTTACGAAACTTGTTAAAACTTTTGCTTCGCTCATACTTTGTGCGATTTTGTCACAAAATCTTTGCAGAGAGCATCTTAAAACATTTCAATTTACTTCGAATCACTCGAATTCAATTAATCTAGATTAAAGGAATATACAAGCTTACAGACATACAAGTATATTTCGAATTGTTTAAATTGTGTCAATTTAGAGGGTATCGCTGGAAGCTCGTCTATTTTGGTATAACGAAAATAGCTGACCTGCCTGTGCCATCGTTCGGTATCTAACTCGAATCGAATTAATTGTCGAAAAATGTTTTTGAAGTGAACAATGTGGAAATTCATGTGAGGTGAACTAGACCATTCCATAATTTGATTTGGAACAAGCGACGAGAATTTCTACGCATTCGAACAACAAAAGTAATGGAAATGCCTGCGGTAACACCTCCATCATAAATTTAGAACGATTGTGTGCTATATATTGAATATATGTATTTTGGACCCCGGGGTACACAAAATATCCTGCAGAATTGTGTCTGAGCATGAAATGTAATACTTTAGTTTGTTTACTTATGAAGTGAAGCATCACAGGAACTGCATGCAGATGAGAAAGGTTACAAGTGTACTATGGGGCGTTGTTTGCTTTTGGCGTACAACACCAAGTAGTCGTTATTTGTAAAAAGGTTGAGCTGTGCCCATATTGCATTGCATAAATCTGCAAAGTGGAAAAACTCTGTAGAAGTTAGCAAATTGCTCATTTTTAAAATGAATGGCTAAGTGCACAAACTTTGTCAAGTTGACCTAAATTCAAAGTCTATAGGCATAAGAAAGAGTCTTTGAGTTTAAGGACCTTGGAGTTTTTTTTAGGCTCAAAACATATACTTACTTAGACTTCTATAAAATAAATGTAGTATTTATTTAATAAAAAAAAATTACTTCGGTTAGTAATCTATTGGATCTCTATTGGATTGTGGATCCTGAACTTTTGTTGAAATTTTGTTTTAAATGTATCTGAATATTCCAAACGTAACCGGCAAAGACTACTATAGTACTCTCTTAAAATCCATAGTAAGTGCTCGCACTACGAATTTAATCGAATAGTAATTCAATGGTTAACAAATGAGAAGTGATTTTTCCATGTTAAACAAAATTTCAGTAATGAGAAAAAACCTTTAAGAGCTCTTTACAGTAACTTTTTTTTTAAATGTATGTAGTGTTATAGTGTGTTGATCTAATATTCTAATCCGCTTAAAGATTTTATTCTAACATATTTGTATTAATTGAAATAAATAAAAAACATTTGGAAATGTGCCCTTTAAAGGACAAAAAGCTAATCAGTTATCTTGTGGGTGAATAGTACTACCACACTTTAAAATAGTATATTATGTGTGTGGACAAGACGCATGCGCACGAGCCGAAGACGATTTTTATTTATATATAAACAATAACAATTATTTATATATAAACATATAAACAATAATAAAGGTTTCTTCAGCGACTATAGAAAATACGTCTTTTTGTATGAAATACTAAAAATGTCTAACAATAACACAGAAATTAAGTGGAAATGTGTCGTTTTGTATGAAACTGCGATTTTTGATCACGAGTTTCTCTTGGAAATATCTATATATGTATGTCTTTTTTCTAATAGTTTTTCACAAGAGGATACATTTTAGCATGATAACAGTGATATCATTCTTAGGTTGTTCATGGTCATAAATAAGCCCTTTTGAAAAATCACTCCTCAAATACAGCTGTCTAAAAATTTATTTATTGTAATTTTAAAAAACTAAATAGAGACATATTTTTAGCAAATCTATCAATTTCTGTAAAATTTACGCACGCAAACTACAGCTTTACAATATAAGTAATTTTCCAAAATAAATATTGTACCATATAATCTAACTGAAACTAATACTCATAATTTTCACGGGAAATATGACTACAGCAAGTAAACAAGTGCTAGCTTTTTATTATAACCCCAAGACATTTTGCAGATTCCACTAAAAGAACAATGGAGTTGTTAACTGAAAAATCAAGTGGAAATCAACCCATATTTAACCCCAGGCGATGGATTAATTAATCATTCAGATGTCATCGGATTAAGCTTAAATTTATTCTCAGCAGGCGGGCTGTGAATTGTTTTTAAATCAAAATCTTCATTATGACGACTGATGGCTTCCTCCGTGAGGCCGAAGCTATCACACTCAGGTGAAGCGATGACGCAAGAAAAGAGAAAAAATTTATAGTTCATATTTCAAAAAATATAATTATAAATTAGACTTGAATGATATTTTCTGCTTGTGATCTAAATAAATTTTTAAAAAGGTTTTTACTGTTTCAGTATTTTAAAGTTCGAATTCATTAATTTATAGGAAAAAATATTTCGTTTCTTTGGAAAATTCGAGAGCCCTTTCGATTCGAAATTTAAATTTGAAAAAATGGACGTTAATATCCTCATTTCATATTTGTTTGTAACAAAGAAATTGTGCAGATATTAATTTTCTGTCAAGGTGCTGTACAAATTTAATATTCTACTGAATTTTAGCATAGATAAAAATAAAATAAAAAAAATTTTTTGATCGAATGAATTATTTTTGATTAAGCATACATATATTTTAATGGCAGACTCCATAAACATTCAATTTAACTTTTCATATATGAAAAATCTAAATAATAAAAATAATTTACGTCTATTAAAACTATCATTATTTCATTTATGATTGAGGCTTTGGAATACTGGACGAGTTTTGTTGATTGCCTAAGTGACTAAGTTGATTAAATTTTCCACCATTAATTAATCTTGGATATTAACCCTCAGGGGAAGCACTTCGGAAAATCTCACGGATGTGGTATACCCCCTACTTTTGATCGCTCTATTTATTACTCAAGAGCTAACAATTTTTTTAATAGATAAAAAAAATTAAAAATTCCTTAACAATATAATCAGAAATAAGGTTTAAAGTATTCATTAGTATAAATTTTTAAAAAATCGTAACAAAATTCAATCAAAGTTCAATTTTCAACAGCTCTGTATATTTAAAAAGACAACTAACAAATTTTTATTGATGCGCGCAATCGGACGGGGGCCAATAATTTTATCTATGATTAAATAGACTTCAAAATTAGAACTAATTTTCCCCTCTATCATACCTTTTTACAAATATGAGTTAATCCTTGTAGTCGGGGATTTCCTATAAAATCAACCAAAGAAAATGCCTGCATACAAATAATACAAATGATTAAAAATAAAACCCCTCGGGGATTTTAAATTTTATAAGAAAAAACAGCATTTATGTTTTTTCGTTGGAATTTGGATACTTAATTTTTTGTATTATATAAACATATTAGAAGCTATATATATTATTTACAAAATAAATTGTTACAAAAAATACATTTTTGTTTTATAAGCGAACATTCCTATCAATTGTTTCCCATTCAGATCGCAAAAAATTGATCACCTGAAATATTTGCGAAAATTAATCATTTCCTGTTGATAAAATAAATATATTATAGAAGGAAAGTTTGATTTAAAAAAAAAAATTATATATATACCTAAATTCAACTAGCACTTTAAAATCTGCCTCAATCGAGTTCCAATTTTTTTAAGATTAACCGTCGCTGCCGATAAGATCTTTTATCCACTGACAAGGGCTATTTTGATGCGAACACCTTGCACTTTAAACAATAAAATCGATGACACAACACCTTCTTTTCTTTTCGCGTGACCTAATCTTATCACAAAAATTGAAATAGTCTGAAAAGAATATTTTTTTTTTTGCTAATATGATTTCTCACCACTTAAATTAGATCGTAACACACTTGAACCTTTGATTTCGCGACGATGCGAAAACACTCAACTGAGATAGGGCCCATTGAAAAACCCGCGAGGGCAGAAAATGAATGTAAATAAATAAATCTTTTAGCACAAACGATAATTAAAGACAAATTTCTTCTTTTATACGGTACCAGGTGCAAAGATAAGGCGGTAGCGATTAAAATTAAAGGAGTATCTCCTCGATAAAGCCACTAAATCCACCAGAAATCTATTTTTACAAGTTTGAGTTTTATTGCATCGGGATTACTCAAACGACGCTATTTTACTCGCGGGACTAGAACGGTCGATTAAATTTTATCACACTAAAATTGAAACGATGTCGTTCATTCATTCGTAAAATCCATTTTCGATATTTGAACTTATCTGCAGCTTCCAGAGCAATTAACGGTTTTATGGCGAGAGGCAGATTACCCAGGAAGGCATTAAATTCGATTTATCCTTACACGTCGCCTCTAGGAGTTCCGAACAACTCTACCAGAGCATTGACTGCTTTAAAACGATTTTCGAATAGATGCACTTAAAACGAATTCCCATATATAGGAATAGAAAACCGACACTCAACGAACGACTTCACTGGTCGACAGGAATTTGCCGACTGAAGGCAACAAGGATTCGTTGGTCCTTTTTGAACGACATCGCAAAACACGTGCAGTTTCGAGCTCAAGTAGACGATTACGAGGCGGAACGATGAAATTTCGAATTTGCGCGGTAAAACCGACCCACCGCGAATAAGCTCCGACAAGCTTCCCGCCAGACACGCTGTGGTCAACTGGGAAAGCTCCGTAGAAGAGGCTCACCACTTGGCCCTATGTCGAGTTCGAAAAGCTGCGATAACAGCACTCAGTTGCGGATCTACAGCAGAAGTTGGACATTCGTGCGACATCTGCTTCGTGCAGGAGTTTTCTCTACGGAATTTCGAGGAAAATGCTACCGTCGGCGCACCTGCCCGAATTCAGGAACTCTTCAGCTGGAGGCCGAAGCCCGCGAAAAGAATTCGACGATTATTATATTTTTAGAAGTTTACACATTATTATTATTTTTTTTAGAAGTTGATTTGGATATTTACTCATTTATTTTGTCCATTGATCACATTTTTTGATTATATTTTAATGGATTTAGGTAAGCAAACTGACAAAAAAACACTGAGACCAAAAATTAAGTTAACATTTACCAAATATCTGGAAGGTTTTCAGCCTATCGTGGTTTTGATTATAATAAGTAAATTCATTTTTTTAATTTAAACTCTACCCAGTTCACTGGATAAATCAACAAAGTTTTATTTAAATACCACAAAACCCTCAAATTAACCCCGACTTTCAAAATTTTAACCTTAATAGGAAGGAACCCTTAACCGGGGATAATTTAAGAATCAGCTAGAAACACCAAAAAATTGGCAAACTTTTTGTTAAATTGCTGTAAATGACAAGAGAATAACAAGTAGCACTGTTATAATCAACTTAAAAAACCAAGTTAAAATTTAAGGAGCAGTTTAGATTTTAGGTAAATTTAGAAAATATTATCATACTATAAAAATTCAACAATAAACACAAAAAACAGAATTACACATGTAGCTAACTAATTTCGATGAATTCTGACTCCAAAATTGGCCTTCTTTTATCACAGGAGATAGTGTAAATTTCAGCAAAAGGGAGGTTCAGATTTCAAATCTTTTTAGAAAATGTCCCCATACTATCAAAACAACCAATAGCACTGTTATAATTAACTTAAAAAATAAAGTTAATATTACTCTCATTTTCGTTATAGCAAACCAAAAAATTAAAAAATTAAAAATGTTGAATGAAATTCACTTTACTAACATTTTCCTCAATAAATATAACCCGAACTCTTTTTCTACTGATATCCTAAAAATCTTCGATATTATTAAAACAATCTTTAAATTCGTCTATGTATACCGACATACATATTTATGAAAATTTTTAATTCAGACTTTTTAATTAGCATTCAAATCTTCCAAAACAAGATTAATTCAAACACAAGTCACCAATTAACATAAAAATGTGCATGAAGATTCTTCTCCTTTCCAGCATAAATACCTACTAAATAAATAAGTGCTGTTAATTATAATTATGCGCATAAACAAATACATATTTGCAGAGTTACTTCAGCTAAAGAGCTTCAAAGTTTCCTGAAGACAGTTAATTAAAAGAATATTTCCTTTCGTTCCTCATCCAAACTTCCTGGTAAAAAATGTATTTCAAGCTAAAATTTTAGTGCTACGAAAATCAAAATGAATAATTTGTTAGTTTCAAAACACTTTTTAATTTTTAGTTGTTATTACGAGTATATTCGATGTCCATAATCTAAAGTTTTCAGAAACTAGAGGGACTTACTTCAAGTAGTGTTAATATTAAAATTTTCTATTCGAATACCGCTGAATTGGGATAAGAGTCTTAAGACAACAACATCACTTTCCCCATTTATTAAATTTTCCAATCTGTGACCAAATAACTTAGATTTTATGGTTCTGTTTTCCATCAATTTCACATTCTTATCTCAATTTTCACTCCAAAAAAGAATTTTTCATAGAGAAGTCTTCATTTTGTTAGGAGTTTTTGAGAAACACAAAAACAAAAATTGGCGGAAAGGGTAGAAAGGGTTATTGATGAAGTCAAAGAAAAACGATGACATTATTGCGGCATCCATCCTTGAGGATATTTTATTTATTGCCCTTGTTGCTGTGGTAAACACTCCTCATGGTGAGTTTTCTTTGACTGGATGAAAAACAACCCCGGGGCAACCCCCAAGCCCCGAACAATGAACCTATTGAAAACTGCCCACGATTTGTAATATTCACCGCAAATATCCCAAGGTTTACAGTGTCCAGGAGATGAGACACGTGAATTCAATTGAGTGGGGCTTCTCAAATGAAATTGCTAATGGTCCAGAGATTACCCAACAACACACGGCCCCTGCTGGAAAAATTGTTTTGTTTACGTCGGTTAATTTAAAAAAAGAAAAGAAAGGAAAGTTATTGAAATCGCGAAAAATACCCTGTTGTTTAATTAATTATTGGAACACCTTAATCAATGCGGAGGCCAATTGTAAATTACCCAAATATACCTCGAATTCCCGACAGTCTTCAAGTTATACGCAATTTATGAATTCATGAAAAGTTGATTATTTCATCTTTTAAATGAATAAAAGATCTCCTCGCCTTCCACGCGGAAACTCTTGAGTTTCACCATTGAATTTAATAAAAATGTAAAGCTTGACATGTTTTAATATTCAGGGTAGGTACCATCCATCTTCGCCAACATTTCCTTTAAGCGCAAAAATATATGTCCAAATTTCTATGGAGGGAATCAATAACATCCTTTTTTATAATTCATTTGAGCAATGCTTAAAACATCTTTAATAAAAAAAATGAATACCCGGATAAAAATATATTAGGCCCAAAACATGCCCGCAGCACGCCCAACATACGCCCGAATATGGCCCGTAGAATTTTTGGAGAAACGAAATCATAGAGACGTCTGCAACACGCTTGTTTAAAATAAAAATTTAAATTTAAAGTCCGTTTATCAACGACTCTTTTAACTGCCTTTCTTTAGGCGAATATTAGAGAGGATTACTATGAAGAATTAATACTCAGTTTATAAAAATTCGGGCCTTTTGCGGATGTTTTTTAAAAAAATGCGGGCCTGTTGCAATCACAATGCAGGCGTAATTATTCGACCATCGTGCCTATTGCGGGCTTGAAAAACGGAAATTGTTTGGGCATACATCGAGCGCATTACGGCCGCGGCGTGGATGGCGTGCAAAATGAATTTAGACATTTTACAAATAATTTTAGTATATTTTTAAAGAATTTTAATGAATAGGTATTTCTGAAAAGTATCCACAGCACGAATACGATATAAAATTATGATATCTGTGTGAACGCATTCAAAATAAACAAAGACCACATCATTTGAAATCTATAATAGAATATCGAAAAATCACAATTTAATTATTACAATAGTTTCCAGGAAAAACGAAATTTGAAAATGGCACTAATTTACAACGTGTATACGCCCCTAAGTAAATTTTCACCGTCATTATAAAATAGTTGGTTATTCCCATCCCAATTAAAAGTCTTTCTAATTAGAATCATATGCCATCAGAAAGGAACCTTCCCAACAAAGAGCAGCCTCCCAATTTCCTTTCGACAAATTGGGCTTTTGCGCAATTTAAATTGGCCCCTTTGAATAGAAAGCTGGTACATAATTTCCATCTTTTTTTTCATGTGGAAAATTTCCAAGGATAGAATGAACACACGTACAAATGCAAATGCTTTGAAATATTTATCAAGCGCAAGGGAATTTTTGCTAGTTATTTTCTGCAATTGACACGTGTAGAAAAGATGAAATAGAACGCTCCGAAACAAATTTTTGTATCTCATTTCATAACTTTCAAAAAAGAGAAAAATTACAAAGTGATTCAATTTTTTCCCCAAAAGGATTGGATTTTTGCTTTTATGAATCTACTTTGATACAAAATCAGTTTTTTTTTAAAAAGTAATTTAAATATTAATAAGGTTGGGAAATATACTATTAAAGTACTAAAGAGTATCTCTATATAAAAGAAAGCTCTATATAAAAGAAATGAAACGAGAGTAAAGAAATGTCTTCACCGGAGTAGACGAGGATTTAAATGAAAAGTTGCCAAAGGCATTAAATGAATTCTTTTGGAGATACATATGTCTGTTTGAAATCTTGCTCAATTTTTCTTCCAAAAAGGAAAACAGATTTCACTTGAAGCATTTGAACAATAAAAGGTGAACAAAAGATTAATTTTTTTGCTGTAATGTAATGATTTTCTTAAGATGTAATCATTATTATAAAACAGAATCTTCAAGTTTTCATGAAATAATAGTTTGCAAATGGTACTTACTTAAGTGCGAGTCACAGGCAAGGGTACTAATTTTAAATTCTTTAGTTATATATATAAATTTTAAAATATCTTCTAAAACACAGATAGTTTTGATCAAAATGAGCACAGCCAGACTGACTTCGTGAATGAAGGTGAGCACCTAATCGCATCTTGTCACGAGACGAGTATCATCAAAAAAAATTGTTCAAAATAAAAAAGCAAATTTCCCATAATCAGGTGAAATCTAGATTCCCTCCATTTAGATCGAACCATCCCGCTCAAACTTGTAGAAATCCCTAAATCCAATAATCCCCCAGCTTAGAAACGCAAAAAGCCTTCCGGCTAAATATAGTCCATAAATGAATCCATAAACGTTGTGGCCGTGAAATTATTTTGTGCCACTGGAAATTATTTAAAGGTCCACCCCCACTGCTGGGCCTAATGCCCCTACACCTGATATCGTCCCATTGTCAATTTACTTCGGTGAAATATAAAACAGCATTTTCGCGGAGCCTCGATTGACTCTCAAGTGGGGCCGATAAGCCTCTTCGGCCGCGTGTTACATTGTTTCAATTATCGCGAATTTATCGGCGAGTGCGGTGCACTACATCGATTGATTGACTTCGACCCATCTGCGGGGATTACGCGCTTACTCCGATTTCCTTTATCTAACCAGCACCACGAAAAAGGTAGAATCTGTAAATTTCAGGTGAATTATCTATTTTTTTTTTTTGTGACGAATTTGATTTGTAATGTACATATTTTCCAGCAGATTTAAAAAATATACTGTATATAAAAATAACTTTATTTTTCCGTAGATAGAATGGATAGAGCTAGTTATTTTTTTATAGATGACTATAGCTCATAATAAAGCAAAACTTTAATCAAAATACGACCTAAGAATCTCTATAAGAAGCATAATAAGAGCATAACAAACCGTCAATAAAACAAAAATCTAATGTAAATCCAATATCCCTTCTTCAAACTCTGTACTACTGAATTGCAAGAGTTTTAAGAGTTTTAGCCCTCTTTCAATTCTTGTTATAAACTCTTCAAAATTTGGCTTTTAAAAAGAAATAGTGTCGGAACTGTTATTTCTAGCCGAATATAAATTGAACAAAACAAGACAAACTTAAAAGCTTAATAATTTTTTGGGCAGATATAAAAAGTCAAGCCTAAACAAAAATAACAAGTTGTGAAGCTCGATATTTTTTCCAAGACAAACTTGCTTTTTATTTTTTCAAGCTGGAGATATAAAGTTACAACGAAAGATTCAAATCCATACTAATATTATTATAATAATAAATGTAAATGTTTTGTCTGTCTGGCTTTCACACTTAAACTGCTGAAGCGATTTTGATGAAATTTGGTACGGAAATAATTTTACACCCGGGATGATCTCCGCTGTAATTTATCTGAAGAAAATTTGAAAAATTTATTATTTGTTCGCCTTACCTCATAATTGGATATAAAGAAACTTTAAACAAAAAAGAGTTTTTTAAACACATTCCGACGTTATAACTGAAAAAATCAAGATAGTAGCTTTTTAGTTTTGCGGAAAAATAATTACAAGTTTCACAACTTGGCTCAAAGCCAAGCTGGCTTTTTATTTTTGCCAGAAAACTCCATATTATTATCGGTCAGACCAGGTACCAGGTAAAAAGAACTTTTTTCAAAAAAAGTCAAAACTGAAACGGTCCCTGAATCTCTTTAGATATATCGGTGCAGTTCGTTATTTGACTTCAAATCGAAAAACGTTTAAACTCAATCATTTTTAATTAAATGAAATTTGCTGTATATTATGTAGTATGTTCATTTAAATGAAATTCAAGCAAAGGATAGTGAGAAAAAAAATTTATTCAAAAATGAAATTGCATCGAGTTTTTGGGTATTTTCAATTTGATTTTTAAATTGAACCTGTGTCCAGTGTCACTCAGGAGGTAATGCGCTCATGCCCGCAAAATTTAATCTTAATCGAATAATTACTTTTTACCTGACATAACAAAAGCATCATTACTCAATATCCTTTAAAATCATTTTAATCTTACAGGGCTAATCTAGAATTTATCAATGATAAATTGAAACTCGTCACGGACAAATTTTTCTTAAGATGTTCCTGGTCCGAAAACGTGCTAATTAAAGAATTATGTAGACACTAATAAAAATCTTTAATCAACTAAAGAACATGTAAATTAAAATATAATTTAATTGACGCAGGATTATCTTTGGTCCGCAGCTGCCCTAGTATGTAAGAATAGCTTTAGTTTTATCATTGGGTTTTCAAAAATAGATTTTTCCCAAACAGCTATAGTTTTGTTTAAATATTAATCTTTTAATACAAAACCTAGCAATAATATAGTTGAATGAATTTTCAATCCTAGCACTAAATTGTATTATTCTTATTGTTATACTTTTACGGTTAAATTGAAATAAATTTGAATTTAATTGAACTTAATTGAATTTTAATCTTACTTAATCTTATACTTTACATTTATATACCGGACTATTCTACATCAAAACCCCCAAGAACACATTTAAATAAACTATGGAAATTTAAAATTCGATATCCACCATTTCGAATTTCTAAATTTTTACATGGTCTACGTTCAGCAAGACACAAACTCCTATTTAAATTTGTTGAACTACGTCATTCTACGAGAATTGTAATGTAAAATTTATAACAGCAATGCTTTGATTAACTGTCGAACAATCCCCATAAAATTATAGCTTTTTTCAAACTTAGATAAAAATTAAATTAACATTTAGAATCACAATTTCGAATTTATTTGCCCCTTATTCTAACCCTTCTGAAAATAAATTCACGAAAAAAATCAAGCGTAAGTAAGTATACAGAATTTGTCTTCTATTTTACTTTTTATTTGTCTGATGGGGGTCGATTGGGTGCGATTTTCAAGGGAATTATCTACTTCGTGACGTACTTGATTTCAGTGAATAAAGATTTCCCCGTGGAATTCTCTTATCCCGGATCGGCGGGACTGTCTTAACCCCGTGTACCGGGTTTCGGATCGCCTACGTAAATAAATTAGCAAAAGTTTCAACTTTTGTTTGATTTGTTATTCTCGAATTCAATTCGTTTCAAATAGAAGAAAAGGCTCACAAGGAGCGCGGTATTTTTGGGTTCCAAGCACGTAAATTAATCAATCCGTACCTCGTGGACGAGCCAATCAAATGTCCCGAGTGTATAAAGCCAATTTCACTACGGATGGGCGCTTCTCATAGGACCGCTTTTCCAACTAAATACATCATCAAGGATACTTCCCACACGCCTGAGTACGAAAAAAGGTACAAGGGATTCCGGAATTTCAAAAAGAACCCAATCCCAAATATGTTCCCATTCAAGTAGCATCCCGGTCACAGTTTCAATCGAATTTGGTGCTGGCTGTGACTCTTGTCTCCACAAAAAATAAAATGGGACCCCAATCTTCAGCCTCTTCCGGTGCAGGTTTATATGCGTGCGAGGCGAAATAATGCGGGAATGATCCATTGTACGTAAAAAGGGAACAGTCATTCCGATGAATATCAATCGGACAAATCAAATTCGATTGAGCCGAATTATGGGTTTTTTTTTAAATAAAATCTAACGCCTTCCCATTCCGGTAGCGTTTTATTCGATTTCCATGCGATATGCAAGATGTTAAAGAATTCTAGCACCATCGTGGGATTTTCCCTGATGTGTTGCGATTTCAAAAAGGTTCGGCAGAGTTTTTTGGGCATTAAATAGCAAAATCATGAGCAATTTTCCAAATAGTCATTCTAGGGACTTAGCTTCACATTCAGAATATTCATAAAATATATGAGTTGTAAACGAGGCACGATTCTGAGAGGAGTCGTTTACATTCGACGTGCCTTGCCTGGATTCTAATTAACCTAACATGAAACATTAAAATTGACTTTTAGAATCAACTCTATATTTAGTGTAAAAAGCATAATTTTGGTAAAAGCTTGTACCTATTTGTAAAATAGAGGCACATTTTTCAAAAATGTATACTATAAAAATCGATGTCAAACTCAAATCTTAGCAATAAAAATTGAAAACAATTGTACGTACATATATTTGAACGACATTGGTCAGAATTATTTACATAAAAATATATATGTATGTATAACATTTTAAATGTATGTAGTAAGACAAAAATTGAGTTTCATCAAAATTTATGAAAAGACCTTAAACTCAATCTGTTTCTATAGTAAAAGTACGGAAGTGCACAATTTTAAGATTTATGTACATATATCAGTTTGAACAATATTACTGCAAAATTCCCAACAGTTCAACAAGATAATTTGTAAAAATTTGTAATTTAATCTTAGCATAAGCTTTTAATTGAAAAGAATTACTGTGTAATATATTTAACTTAACTAATTACTAAAATTTACCAAATCCAATAAAAGAGAAATAGAAATCTCAGATTATGACCATCGCGTTGGGTACCGAAAGATGGATGGCTCCGACGTGACAGTGATTGCCCTAAAAAAAAATCGTCTGGACCATGAAATTAATCACTCCAAAGAGTAAACATAGCGACCATTTTGTACTACAGCATCCAGACAGACGGACAGACAGACAAGGATATTGCAAGCCAATCCCCAGCAAATGGCCACTAAACAGCTTCTTAATGTCCTTCACTCATTCTGTCTGAGTGGATTTGAAGAACGACTCCATTTACTTAGTGTTTGATGGCCTCTTAATTCCCGTGGAGCGTTAATTGAAATTGGGATCAGCTACCAGCAGCATTTTGCGGGGGAGACAAAGACAAAACAGAAAGATTAGACTGTGAAGCTATGGCGTCCCGGAAAGTGGGGCTGTTGCTATCATTTTCAATGCAATTAACTAGATTTATCGGTTTTCTGTCTGTTCCCACTAATACCCAATTTAATGTGGTCCACTGAAAGTACTTCTCTGTTTGCATATTAATTAGCAATTTTCCTATTAACTGGACCGGTTAACGAAGACCACGCGAATGGTTATTTGAGTAGCCGTGAACAATTTTAGTCAGTAAATAAGTTATCGAGCTTAATGGATGATTCTACAGTTTTTGGATGATTAAATCACGCATTTGAATTTGTTCCTTTTATTTTATATTAATTATAGTATTTTAGTTTCAACTAATTGTAACAATAAATATGCTCAATTTTGTACATAAATATGTATAGGTATGAAAAATGTCATAACCAAATGTAACATTATCCCATTTAAACATAAATTAAAATACCTAATTTTATCAGTTCCCATTCCAATTAAATCGACTGTTTGATTCATCCTCGGGGTATAAACTAAATAAATTTGTGGTGCCAATTACTCGTAATCTGATTGTTGGGATGTCCGGATAATAATAAATTTGGTTTAAACATAACAACCAATTTGATATTCGTTTTTGTTGAAAACCTCAAATGTAAATATTTAATAATAATTTTGAGGTAACCAATCCATTAAAAATCTATTAAAATGCAAACTACATATATGCGCCACCTATCGCATTATCCATTTGACTGTTCAATCATTCACCATAAACTATCACCAAAAATACTGATTTTATAGCGCAAATTACTCCCGTAAAATTTAAGTGCCACACACTAGATACATTCAAGTGATGATTAAAATCTAATTTTAAATTTTGTGGTGATCGAAAAGCTCCAAACTTTTAAAGCTGAAAGAACAGTTTAGTTAAAGGACGACATTTTCTAAAATGGTACGAAAATGAAGTTCGAAATTTTCCATTATCACAATAAACATCGTCATGGTATTGTTTTTATGATAGAATTTTTAGTGACCATAAGCCACACAAAAACTAACTTTTATGCATGGAAAATGTTAATCAAAAGTTCCACAGCAACTTTTCAACTTCAATTGAAAAATAGATTGAATGAATTGGCATGCGATTTTCCTGAAATACCCCAGAAGAATTCGTTGCCCAAAGGTTTACCAAAAATGTAATATTAAAGAGATAGAATACGATGGATGGGAGGGAGCCCAAAACATTTTCATACTCTCTATAGACATTAACTACTTCATTAAACTTTGTTAATTATTAAAGAACTTTTCGAAACATAAAGGTAATTTCTGTAATAGTTATGGAAGGTCTGGTAAAATTTGTGGGCGGTGATTTAATTTTGCGAAAGTTTAGAGGAAGTTTCACTTTGATGGTAATTCGATTATATCTGCGTGAGTAATACTTCCTTACGAATATCTAAATGTTCCGGTAAGTAGTCTTATTACTTTCTCCTTTTAATTCTATTTCTTTTGGACTGTTCTCGTAACTGCAATAGTATGATATTGGGGTTTTTACAGAAGAGGAGGAAGATCCCACCAACTTCATATCAAAATAAAGTTTCAGTAAGATCCACTAACTTAAATTCTAAAATTTTCAATTGCCGATCCCAAAACAAAGAAAATTCTTAATATACAGGGTGTTTTGCTAAGGTCTGAACAGGGGTATGCCAATCGATTCCAAATGATCTCCTGATCAACGTTTGTTCGGACACCCCCCCCCCCCCCCCCCTAAAATCGGTCCTTCCCCCTCAAAATCGCGATTGAAAATTTGGAGGAGGTTAACCTAGAAAATGCATTATAAGTTCTTTCAGAGACATCGTACGATACTGGTTGATAACGCATTAGAAAGCTAAGCCTTCAAGCTTTCCAACGATACCACCCACAATCCAATCCGTCAACAAACAAGCGGGGGAGACCCCGTCAAATTTCGAAAAAACGTTGATCAGGAGACCATTTAGAATCGATTGGCATACCCCTGTTCAGACTTTAGCAAAACACCCTGTATGTACATAGTATATCAAACTTACTTAAAACTCAAATGTTTTTTTTAAATATTGATTACAAAAGTAGAATAAAAGCGTTACAAAAACACTTATTTTTTGGTATTTTAGAAAAATCTTTGAACAAACTGTTCATCTACATACATACATATGTATGTATATCTCACTTGAAAAATCATTAAAATTTAACATTATTCCAACATCATTTATTATTTATAGGAATGATTTTTTAAATATTATAAGTAGGTAAGTGGTTAAAAAATACAAATATGTACATTTTCGGCTTCGTCATGTGGGTTCAGAATAACATCAATAACATTATATCAATTATAAAAAACAAACGAACAGTTGCAACAGTACTAAATTAATTTAATTAATTGTTCGGATACACACACACACACACACCCCCACCACCAATATGGCTCGGTAGACATGAAAGGAGAGGGTGCGAAGCACCGCACAAAAAGGAGATCACAAATTTAAGAAACGCTGTATAATACTTCCTATCTCATTCTCTCGCACGTTAAATCACAGATAAGATAACAAAGGAAGTCATTTATGGGCCATGGCTGCCTATGCAGCTGGCCAACTTCCTTTGTTTTTTTTTAACAGTACCGTTATAAGATATTGTAAGGTATCTCATCTGTGGGGTTAAATCTTATAGATTTATGTGTTTGTCTCTCTCAAAAAAAGAAAACAAAGGACTCATCAATGGGCCATGACTGCCTATGCAGCTGGCCATCTTCCTTTGTTTTTTTTAACAGTACCCTTAGTTCTAGTTTTGCAAGTGTGCAGTTTCCAGTGAGAAGGCGGCGAAAGCATAGCATAAAGTAGAGCGTCTTTCCGCATTATCGTTGATACAGTTGATTGGTACAGTCGTTATTCGGTTGAATTTGAAAGGTTAGAATTTTGTTCTCTACATTTTATATAAATCTTTTCGAAGGCATTTGATCACTTAATTGACAGTATTTTCTATAGGTAAAAAATGGACAGTGGTCAGCAAGAAGCCAACCGGGGCAAGGACAAATATTAAATACTTTGTGTTCTAACAATTGAACATAAAAAAAAAACAGGAGCAAACCCCAGGGCCCTCGACGCAGCAGCCTCAGGGTCAATCAAGTTGGCCGCAGCCAGGTGGTTTAAGTGGGCCTCGCCCTACTGGACCCCCGCCATTTTTAGGACGGGCTGCGAGAAATCAAGCACAAGATGAACATCCACGGCAACCCCAACAAAACAACAACCGCGGCAAGAAGTCTTGAAAGGGTCTTCGTGGAGTATGTATTAACATTTTTTAAACATTGAATTATTTTAATCCTTAAAAACAATAGCTCCTGCTGCGGCTGGAGATGCTGCACGCGGCGCTATACGAGGCAAGCCTGTTATTAACGAAATTTCTCAAAGCAAGCCGGTAGATATTTTGATGAAAAAAGGAAAGACTGGCTTTCAAGTTGGCATCCAAGCTAACTACTTTCGGTGCTTAAAAAAGCCAGAATGGGCGATACATCAATATCGTGTGGATTTTTCACCGGTGAAAAATCCACACCATATTGATGTATTGCCCATTCTGGCTGATAGATATGCTCCGTATAAGAAAAGCTCTTATCACAGAGCACCGAGAGCATTTCGGTGGTTATCTTTTCGATGGTAGCATGCTGTTTACAACAAAAAAATTGGCACAGGAAAAGCTTGAATTAAGTTCGACAAACCGGGATGACGAATATTTCAAAATAACTGTTAAGTATGTAGCCCAAATCATGATGACGGATGGCCAATCGATCCAAGTATTAAATTTGATTTTACGTGGCGCTATGGATGGACTTAAGCTTCAACTTGTTGGAAGAAACTTCTTCGATGCAGCTGCTAAGGTATGTACATACTCGTATATTGAATTTCTTATCAAGTAGTATTTTGCACTTATTACTTCGAGTTGAGTATAAAATTTCCACAGTTTTCTTCATTCTACATATCTTTTTATCTGCCACCGGATTTGAAAACAGTAATTTGTGAAATTCGATATTTCCAATCATTAAGTATTCTGGTTTGAGATTTTTACGGTTTTATTTTAAAGAATTTCTTTAATTAATTTTTCAATTTTTTATAATATTGTTATTGAGTTTTCAATATTTTATAATTTTGATATATGATTTCGATTATTTCGAATGGCCGTAACGGATATAAGTTTTTTTAAAACTCATTTTTTAATTTATGAATTATATTTTCGATTTCCGAATGAGCATTTAGAAGCAAAAGAAATCACTTTAACTTAAATTTACTCTACAAACTTCGGCGACAGCGGGGGTAGGAATAATACCCAACGTTAAAGTAATAAAAAATTAAAATAATTTTTATTTTTGTGATAAGGAATCAAAATTTGCATGTCATTTCTCTAACTCACTAAAATTGTCAGTTGCTTCTAAATGCTAATTAAGCATTTTTATGTTTTACAATCATCCATAACAGTTATGAGATACATACTTATATAGTTTATATTTTGTCGGTCAAGAATAAAACTCTCTTGAAGCCACTGAGTTCGTCAATTGTATCAAGAAGGCTGCTGGTGGAATGCGAATGAATATTGCAGAGCCCAGATTGTATTCTATTAAAAGCTGAAAAATATTCATTTTATATCATATTACTTTTTAGCATGACTTTACAAGATGATCGAAACAATACCTACGTTACGGCTATCGAAAAGTGTTGCGCAATGGACCCGCAACTTATAATGGCAATTGTGCCAAACAACAACGCCGAGAGGTAATTGCATTTCGCGTTAATTTAGTTTTTTAGGTAAACAAGTTTTATCTAAATTTTACAGATACAGTTGCATTAAAAGGAAAACCTGTGTTGATAGAGCAGTACCATCTCAGGTAATCCTCCAGAGGACCATTGCACCTCGACAGGGAAAACCGCCTAGTGGACTTATGTCGTTCGCAACTAAAGTTGCCATACAAATGAACTGCAAACATTTGTATGGCAACTTTAGTTGCGAGCGACATAAGACTTTGCCAGCTCGGATTTGCTTCTATCGCGATGGAGTAGGTGAGGGCCAATTGCACCAAGTTTTTGAAACTGAAGACGTTAATTTGAGAAAACGTCTCGACGAAATTTATGCACAAGCCAATGTGCCAGGGGGCTGCAAAATGGCCTTCATTGTTGTGTCGAAACGTATAAATACGCGTTATTTTACAAACGGCCAAAATCCTCCTCCAGGAACTGTTGTTGACGATGTTATTACTTTCCCCGAACGATATGATTTCTTCTTGGTATCGCAGTCGGTTCGCCAGGGTACCGTATCGCCCACTAGTTACAATATTATTCATGATACACATTTTGTAAGTTAATCTTTGCAGCTTATCTGCATCAAGACCCATATTCCTTACCAATTATAATATAAGTGGCACATCTTGTAACTTAACCTTTGCAGCTTATCTGCAAGCTGCAAAGGTTAACTTACAAAATGTGTCACATGTATTATAATTGGTCAGGAATTACGCGAGTTCCTGCTGTCTGCCAGTACGCGCATAAGTTAGCGTTCCTAGTAGGACAGTATCTCCCTCAAAATCCTTCTGCTCTGTTGGAGAAGCAGTTGTACTTCTTATAAATTTTTACACGTCTTCTTAAATACAATGCATTCATTCATACTATAAAAGAGAATATGTATATTTTTAGTTTTTGTTGAATTCATAAACATATTATTCTTATTATCTACGACAATTATGCATTGACAAAGGTGCTGAAAATGAATTTTTGTTAAGTTTTTGTTCAGAATTTTCCAGATTAGTTGATTTTTTCAGTTATGAATATACCGCCGTTTATTTTTTTGACTCATTAGATTTATTTTGTTCCTATAAAAATGAGTTTATATGTATATGAAATATTTTTATGTTAAAACCCTGAATAAAATTTGTTACTTTGTAAAGTTTTCTTTGATTTTTTAAAGAAGTTGGATAATTTTTTGACTATTGTAACATTAGAAAGTACAGCACATAATAAATAATATATATTGTATTGCTCGCTCCTGACAGGTTCTCGATTATTCCAACTAAGAAAACTATCATATTTGAAGTTAAATAATAAGCAGCCAGAGCGAAGTTCGCGCTGCTTTTCTTTTTCATTTAATGTTGAGATTTCTACCAACCTGAAGTATAGTGAATAAACACATAAATACGAATTGATGTATATGTATTATGTATCAAGATACAAAATATACTATGCCACAGAGGAATGCACAAATTTACCAACGATTATAAAAAGATATTCTAAGTGAAAGTGAAACTCATTCACCTGAATAGCGAAAATAGAACATTGGTACTTTCCACATTTCCTACTTCAAATTAACTGATTCAGATATCAGGCCCAGTTATTTAGGAAATTATTTGGAATTTGTTCAGAGATTTTTGCGTTACGCTCTTGTTATCAATTTTTCTAAATATTTCTTGTGATTTTCATAACTTAATTCTAAGTTAAAAATAGTCAATGTCGTGTGCCCATCAGGGTCGGGACCAAATGAGAAAATTATATTAAAATTTCACTATTACTATTTGGTATTATTTAGTAGTACCACTTCATAATCAAAGAAAAACAATTAAGAAAGCGGTCAGGCATCCTGACAATATGACGGCGGTCCCATTTTTATTTTGCATAGTTCTAGTGGTTCTGGGTTTCATGTTTGGATTAAGTATTCATGGAGATTTAGTATACCTAACTGGTACCTTCACGTATATTATTTTCAAATTTTTAAGAGCACTAGAAAAAAGTTAAACGTAATAATTAATTTTTAAGTAGGTACAAAATCTTGATTAATTTCCAATAGAAAAAACTTTTATCCCATCGTATTTCTTATTATTATTTCTAGCATCCGCTAAATAAACATAGGTGAAATTTTGGAAAAGGAAATATATGTCTTCTTTATGTACACATACAATACATCATCAAAGTTTAAAAGCAATGACAACGTTACGTTTAGAGACTTGTTCTTCACCAACGAAAGGGCGGAAGGGCATAAGCTTGTTGGTATAATATGTAGATATTGTTTGTTTTGTTAGCTTTTCTTTTATGTTTAGCTTTTATAGCTGGTGCGTTGAAATAAGATGAAATAATTATTCTTAAGAAACTAATCAAGATTTTGTACTTAGTGGAGAGGACGATCCGCTACTCTAAGGAAGGTCATAGAAGAATTACGGACCTTAACCGAGCTTAAGAACTCCTTGCTTAAGGTCCTACTTCTAATCCGCACAAGAGCCGGACAGTCACACAATATATGAGCTGTAGTTTCCTCGTCCTCCAAACATAGTCGACATTACGCCTCAATATAGACAGACCTACAATAAGTACACCAGCAGCTTGGGATCCGCTTAGCTCAAGACGGTGATGTCGGTATAAAGGGTTTAATAAGCTCCTTAGCTTGTAACTCCGCAGCATTACATTATCCCCATACAAAATTTGCTTAGTTTTTATCCATCAAACAAAACATAATCAAGAATTTTTTCAGAAGTTTTCACTTCAAAAAATTGCTATACTGGGTGTTTTGCTAAGGTTTGAACAGGGGTATGCCAATCGACTCTAAATGTTCTCCTGATCAACGTTTGTTCGGACACCCTCCCCCACCCCCCCCCCTTCAAATCGGTCCTTCCCCCCTAAAATCGCGATTGAAAATTTAGAGGAGGTCAACCTAGAAAATGTTTTATAAGTTCTTTCAGAGACATCCTAGGATACTGGTTGATAAAGCATTAGAAAGCTGAGCTTTCCAATGATACCACCCACGACCCAATCCGTCAACAAAGAAGCGGGGGAGACCCCGTCAAATTTCGAAAATGGCAATTTCAAAGCCCAAAATGTGACCTTGACCCTTCATTCTGCCGATTTTTTGTATGAGAAGATCAAAACTTTTTTTAATAAAAAGCTTCCCTGTCATGTGGCCTCTCTCAGAAAAAAAACCGCACTCTAATCCGACGGCGCGTTCCAAAGTTATTCGGGGGGGGGCCGAACAAACGTTGATCAGGAGAACATTTGAGGAGCGTCGGAACAAAAACCGTTAAATCCCATTTTCACTTTTTTTTGTTAATGATCTCAATTGGTTGTTTTCCTACATATCTTTATTTATCGTCAATGTAAACTGGTCGAAAACTGATAAATCCCCTCCAAATCCTTCCGCGAAATACCCGGATCTGAACAAAAACCGATAAATCCGTCAATCGTACCAAATGAAGATGACGATCGGAACAAAGACCGTTAAATCCTTAGTAACACTGAGATATTCAGCCGCTTTTTAGCATGAAATACCGATATATCCTGCAGTGTTTTATCAAAAACCGATATATCCAGTTGGTTTGGTCAAAAACCGATATATCCATTTTTGTTTTTTTAATATCTCAACAAATACCGTGCACACGAATGTAGAATTCAGGTTTCCAAACAGTGATTCCAACATCAATAAATTGATAAATTTCGTTCAATCCCAAATTAGAAAACCATGAGCGTGGCTATATTTTTACAATTTCCCAACAAAAACACAAAAGGGATTTAGCGGTTTTTGTTCCGACGCTCCTCATTTAGAATCGATTGGCATACCCCTGTTCAGACCTTAGCAAAACACCCAGTGTAGCAATTTTTTGAAGTGAAAACTTCTGAAAAAATTCTGGATTATGTTTTGTTTGATGGATAAAAACTAAGCAAATTTTGTATGGGGATAATGTAATGCTGCGGAGTTACAAGCTAAGGAGCTTATTAAACCCTTTATACCGACATCACCGTCTTGAGCTAAGCGGATCCCAAGCTGCTGTGTACTTATTGTAGGTCTGTCTATATTGAGGCGTAATGTCGACTATGTTTGGAGGACGAGGAAACTACAGCTCATATATTGTGTGACTGTCCGGCTCTTGTGCGGATTAGAAGTAGGACCTTAAGCAAGGAGTTCTTAAGCTCGGTTAAGGTCCGTAATTCTTCTATGACCTTCCTTAGAGTAGCGGATCGTCCTCTCCACTAAGTACAAAATCTTGATTAGTTTCTTAAGAATAATTATTTCATCTTATTTCAACGCACCAGCTATAAAAGCTAAACATAAGAGAAAAGCTAACAAAACAAACAATATCTACATATTATACCAATCAGCTTATGCCCTTCCGCCCTTTCGTTGGTGAAGAACAAGTCTCTAAACGTAACGTTGTCATTGCTTTTAAACTTTGATGATGTATTGTATGTGTACATAAAGAAGACGTCATATATTTCCTTTTCCAAAATTTCAGCTATTTTTATTTAGCGGATGTTAGAAATAATAATAAGAAATACGATGGGATTAAAGTTTTTTCTATTGGAAATTAATCAAGATTTTGTACCTACTTAAAAATTAATTATTACGTTTAACTTTTTTCTAGTGCTCTTAAAAATTTGAAAATAATATACGTGAAGGTACCAGTTAGGTATACTAAATCTCCATGAATACTTAATCCAAACATGAAACCCAGAACCACTAGAACTATGCAAAATAAAAATGGGACCGCCGTCATATTGTCAGGATGCCTGACCGCTTTCTTAATGGTTTTTCTTTGATTATGGAGTGGTACTACTAAATAATACCAAATAGTAATAGTGAAATTTTAATATAATTTTCTCATTTGGTCCCGACCCTGATGGGCACACGACATTGACTATTTTTAACTTAGAATTAAGTTATGAAAATCACAAGAAATATTTAGAAAAATTGATAACAAAAGCGTAACGCAAAAATCTCTGAACAAATTCCAAATCATTTCCTAAATAACTGGGCCTGATATCTGAATCAGTTAATTTGAAGTAGGAAATGTGGAAAGTACCAATGTTCTATTTTCGCTATTCAGGTGAATGAGTTTCACTTTCACTTAGAATATCTTTTTATAATCGTTGGTAAATTTGTGCATTCCTCTGTGGCATAGTATATTTTTTACCTTGATACATAATACATATACATCAATTCGTATTTATGTGTTTATTCACTATACTTCAGGTTGGTAGAAATCTCAACATTAAATGAAAAAGAAAAGCAGCGCGAACTTCGCTCTGGCTGCTTATTATTTTACTTCAAATATGATAGCTTTCTTAGTTGGAATAATCGAGAACCTATCAGGAGCGAGCAATACAATATATATTATTTATTATGTGCTGTACTTTCTAATGTTACAATAGTCAAAAAATTATCCAACTTCTTTAAAAAATCAAAGAAAACTTTACAAAGTAACAAATTTTATTCAGGGTTTTAACATAAAAATATTTCATATACATATAAACTCATTTTTATAGGAACAAAATAAATCTAATGAGTCAAAAAAATAAACGGCGGTATATTCATAACTGAAAAAATCAACTAATCTGGAAAATTCTGAACAAAAACTTAACAAAAATTCATTTTCAGCACCTTTGTCAATGCATAATTGTCGTAGATAATAAGAATAATATGTTTATGAATTCAACAAAAACTAAAAATATACATATTCTCTTTTATAGTATGAATGAATGCATTGTATTTAAGAAGACGTGTAAAAATTTATAAGAAGTACAACTGCTTCTCCAACAGAGCAGAAGGATTTTGAGGGAGATACTGTCCTACTAGGAACGCTAACTTATGCGCGTACTGGCAGACAGCAGGAACTCGCGTAATTCCTGACCAATTATAATACATGTGACACATTTTGTAAGTTAACCTTTGCAGCTTGCAGATAAGCTGCAAAGGTTAAGTTACAAGATGTGCCACTTATATTATAATTGGTAAGGAATATGGGTCTTGATGCAGATAAGCTGCAAAGATTAACTTACAAAATGTGTATCATGAATAATATTGTAACTAGTGGGCGATACGGTACCCTGGCGAACCGACTGCGATACCAAGAAGAAATCATATCGTTCGGGGAAAGTAATAACATCGTCAACAACAGTTCCTGGAGGAGGATTTTGGCCGTTTGTAAAATAACGCGTATTTATACGTTTCGACACAACAATGAAGGCCATTTTGCAGCCCCCTGGCACATTGGCTTGTGCATAAATTTCGTCGAGACGTTTTCTCAAATTAACGTCTTCAGTTTCAAAAACTTGGTGCAATTGGCCCTCACCTACTCCATCGCGATAGAAGCAAATCCGAGCTGGCAAAGTCTTATGTCGCTCGCAACTAAAGTTGCCATACAAATGTTTGCAGTTCATTTGTATGGCAACTTTAGTTGCGAACGACATAAGTCCACTAGGCGGTTTTCCCTGTCGAGGTGCAATGGTCCTCTGGAGGATTACCTGAGATGGTACTGCTCTATCAACACAGGTTTTCCTTTTAATGCAACTGTATCTGTAAAATTTAGATAAAACTTGTTTACCTAAAAAACTAAATTAACGCGAAATGCAATTACCTCTCGGCGTTGTTGTTTGGCACAATTGCCATTATAAGTTGCGGGTCCATTGCGCAACACTTTTCGATAGCCGTAACGTAGGTATTGTTTCGATCATCTTGTAAAGTCATGCTAAAAAGTAATATGATATAAAATGAATATTTTTCAGCTTTTAATAGAATACAATCTGGGCTCTGCAATATTCATTCGCATTCCACCAGCAGCCTTCTTGATACAATTGACGAACTCAGTGGCTTCAAGAGAGTTTTATTCTTGACCGACAAAATATAAACTATATAAGTATGTATCTCATAACTGTTATGGATGATTGTAAAACATAAAAATGCTTAATTAGCATTTAGAAACAACTGACAATTTTAGTGAGTTAGAGAAATGACATGCAAATTTTGATTCCTTATCACAAAAATTAAAATTATTTTAATTTTTTATTACTTTAAAGTTGGGTATTATTCCTACCCCCGCTGTCGCCGAAGTTTGTAGAGTAAATTTAAGTTAAAGTGATTTCTTTTGCTTCTAAATGCTCATTCGGAAATCGAAAATATAATTCATAAATTAAAAAATGAGTTTTAAAGTAAAACTTATATCCGTTACGGCCATTGGAAATAATCGAAATCATATATCAAAATTATAAAATATTGAAAACTCAATAACAATATTATAAAAAATTGGAAAATTAATTAAAGAAATTCTTTAAAATAAAACCGTAAAAATCTCAAACCAGAATACTTAACGATTGGAAATATCGAATTTCACAAATTACTGTTTTCAAATCCGGTGGCAGATAAAAAGATATGTAGAATGAAGAAAACTGTGGAAATTTTATACTCAACTCGAAGTAATAAGTGCAAAATACTACTTGATAAGAAATTCAATATACGAGTATGTACATACCTTAGCAGCTGCATCGAAGAAGTTTCTTCCAACAAGTTGAAGCTTAAGTCCATCCATAGCGCCACGCAAAATCAAATTTAATACTTGGATCGATTGGCCATCCGTCATCATGATTTGGGCTACATACTTAACCGTTATTTTGAAAAATTGGTAACCCCGGTTTGTCGAATTTAATTCAAGCTTTTCCTGTGCCAATTTTTTTGTTGTAAACAGCATGCTACCATCGAAAAGATAACCACCGAAATGCTCTCGGTGCTCTGTGATAAGAGCTTTTCTTATACGGAGCATATCTATCAGCCAGAATGGGCAATACATCAATATGGTGTGGATTTTTCACCGGTGAAAAATCCACACGATATTGATGTATGGCGCATTCTGGCTTTTTTAAGCACCGAAAGTAGTTAGCTTGGATGCCAACTTGAAAGCCAGTCTTTCCTTTTTTCATCAAAATATCTACCGGCTTGCTTTGAGAAATTTCGTTAATAACAGGCTTGCCTCGTATAGCGCCGCGTGCAGCATCTCCAGCCGCAGCAGGAGCTATTGTTTTTAAGGATTAAAATAATTCAATGTTTAAAAAATGTTAATACATACCCCACGAAGACCCTTTCAAGACTTCTTGCCGCGGTTGTTGTTTTGTTGGCATTGCCGTGGATGTTCATCTTGTGCTTGATTTCTCG
The DNA here is from genome assembly GCA_933228815.1 of Machimus atricapillus. Taxonomy (NCBI): domain Eukaryota; kingdom Metazoa; phylum Arthropoda; class Insecta; order Diptera; family Asilidae; genus Machimus; species Machimus atricapillus. Next base: position 16,843,225 of record OW121785.1, read on the forward strand.
CAGCCCGTCCTAAAAATGGCGGGGGTCCAGTAGGGCGAGGCCCACTTAAACCACCTGGCTGCGGCCAACTTGATTGACCCTGAGGCTGCTGCGTCGAGGGCCCTGGGGTTTGCTCCTGTTTTTTTTTTATGTTCAATTGTTAGAACACAAAGTATTTAATATTTGTCCTTGCCCCGGTTGGCTTCTTGCTGACCACTGTCCATTTTTTACCTATAGAAAATACCGTCAATTAAGTGATCAAATGCCTTCGAAAAGATTTATATAAAATGTAGAGAAAAAAATTCTAACCTTTCAAATTCAACCGAATAACGACTGTACCAATCAACTGTATCAACGATAATGCGGAAAGACGCTCTACTTTATGCTATGCTTTCGCCGCCTTCTCACTGGAAACTGCACACTTGCAAAACTAGAACTAACGGTACTGTGAAAAAAAACAAAGGAAGATGGCCAGCTGCATAGGCAGCCATGGCCCATCAATGAGTCCTTTGTTTTCTTTTTTTGAGAGAGACAAACACATAAATCTATAAGATTTAACCCCACAGATGAGATACCTTACAATATCTTATAACGGTACTGTTAAAAAAAAAACAAAGGAAGTTGGCCAGCTGCATAGGCAGCCATGGCCCATAAATGACTTCCTTTGTTATCTTATCTGTGATTTAACGTGCGAGAGAATGAGATAGGAAGTATTATACAGTGTTTCTTAAATTTGTGATCTCCTTTTTGTGCGGTGCTTCGCACCCTCTCCTTTCATGTCTACCGAGCCATATTGGTGGTGGGGGTGTGTGTGTGTGTGTGTATCCGAACAATTAATTAAATTAATTTAGTACTGTTACAACTGTTCGTTTGTTTTTTATAATTGATATAATGTTATTGATGTTATTCTGAACCCACATGACGAAGCCGAAAATGTACATATTTGTATTTTTTAACCACTTACCTACTTATAATATTTAAAAAATCATTCCTATAAATAATAAATGATGTTGGAATAATGTTAAATTTTAATGATTTTTCAAGTGAGATATACATATGTATGTACATAGATGAACAGTTTGTTCAAAGATTTTTCTAAAATACCAAAAAATAAGTGTTTTTGTAACGCTTTTATTCTACTTTTGTAATCAATATTTAAAAAAAACATTTGAGTTTTAAGTAAGTTTGATATACTATGTACATACAGGGTGTTTTGCTAAAGTCTGAACAGGGGTATGCCAATCGATTCTAAATGGTCTCCTGATCAACGTTTTTTCGAAATTTGACGGGGTCTCCCCCGCTTGTTTGTTGACGGATTGGATTGTGGGTGGTATCGTTGGAAAGCTTGAAGGCTTAGCTTTCTAATGCGTTATCAACCAGTATCGTAGGATGTCTCTGAAAGAACTTATAATGCATTTTCTAGGCTAACCTCCTCCAAATTTTCAATCGCGATTTTGAGGGGGAAGGATCGATTTTAGGGGGGGGGGGGGGGGTGTCCGAACAAACGTTGATCAGGAGACCATTTGGAATCGATTGGCATACCCCTGTTCAGACCTTAGCAAAACACCCTGTACGGTACAAAAAAATTGTATTATTATAATGATTTCCTTCTATTGTTACTAGAGATTTTCTTAATTCTTCAAATGCGGGCTCTGCGTAAATATGTTTGAATCGAGTATATCCACCGTAGTATTTAACTAGACCTGCTTAATTTATAAAAAAGTACGTATAGAATGGAACCTCGATTTATCTTTTGTAAAAAATTTCCGAGTTCCTCTTCTGGGTTTGAAAAGTAAACAAACAAAATTGCTGAATTTAGAGATGAGATAAAACATTTTAAGTAAATTTACTCCTGCGTCTTAATTCTAATTCCTTCTCTCAATCATCATTATACCCTCAAAATATCCACCAAGGTCGTAGTAAAGTAAGCAAAATTAAACAACAGCGGAAAAACAAAGTGCCTACGTTTGTCACCGATTGCCCCCAAAAGCAGAAATTAATTCTACTTTTAAGTTGATGCAAATCAAACGAACCCATTTGTCGGAGTGCTCGAATCAAACTTCCATCGGAATCACGAAACCTCGATTATCCCTCCGGTACCATGAACGAGTTGTAGGTGGCCAAGGAGCGAAACTTCCCTTGAAACTTTATCTCTATTTACTTTTTCCAGAAAGGATCCTCCATAGGGAGAAGTACGCAAATTACCGACAAATGCTAATCAGGGAAATCCCCGCGCACACCAAATGAACTTGAAACTAATTACGAGGGACGACTGCAGGGGATTGTTCTTGTCCGCTAAAAAGATGAAGACAAGACCTTCTTCTGTCGTTAGCATTTTTACGCCCAAAATTTCAAGAGGTATTTTCATGGTTAGGGATAATTAGGGCGGAAGCTCCTCCGTTCATCACCTAGTTACTGGAATTATCGAATAAACATAGTCACGAACTTCCAGTGCAGGAACTCGTATGCATGCACCCAACTGAATTCAAAGGCGTGCGACAAAAAATTTACTAGTATTTTCTTGCATTTTGTATAAGTAAATGCCTAAGAAAATGCATGTTAAACTTCTCAAAAATAACTAAAACTATTAGGAAGAGTTTTCATTAATCTAAGAGAAGTTTTCTTTATATCAAGTCGAATAATAAATTTAAAATAATATTATGTACCTAATCATTTTCGTTGTGATACAAAAAAAAAGTTACCTTAAATCAAAAAATATCAATTTTTATTCCAAGGAGATCTTAGAAAGAAACTATTGAAACAATGATAATTTTTTATTGCAAATTGGTGTATTTTATTAATTCAAAGATTGTTTTAGAGTCTGTTTCATTTTAAAGAATTATTTTTTTTGTTTTAGTAGAATAATAGATAGCCAAAGACTAACTTACACCAACGAAAATGTTGCCTTCATATTCATATGAAGCTTTACCTACATTAAATTAATGGAATTACGGTTTGAACCAACAAAAATAAATATATTTTTATATAAAAATGTCTTGACAACATTCACATTGATTTAAGAACATTTAAAAAAACAATTTTGAACAAATCTATTTTATGGTTCTAATTTCTTCCCTTCTTTTAGAGATTCGATTTCATTAGCGTGAAATTATGATGCATTTTCATTTAAAATTAACGTAGTTTTTCTTTAAAAACAACACCTTTTTTTGCTGAATGCAATTACGAATTACATTTTTCCCAAAACAACTTTTTCCGAATTATTGCTGTCCTATTCTTTAGTCAAAACCAAAAAAATATTTTATATGTATTTCACCCAACTCAGGTTTGAACACCTAGTTGAAGCTAGAAACTTAAAATTACTTACATAACGAAAAATATAATTAAGTTTTATTATTCTTAATATTTCAGCTTCAAAGTATTTTTAATATGGAATAACCTTCTTTTAATTATTATATTATTTATTAAGTATCCAAATAATTTATGAATGAAGAAGCTTTCTTGAGCCCATAAAATTGGTGCTCCTCCTTAAATACGGATTTATCTAAAATCCACCTGAACCCTAACTCCTGATTAGCGTTGGGAGAGCTTAAAATACTTTGTATATAATTAGTCAATGACAAAGTTTTCTCAAGCAGCTTCCCTTTTCGGCAATTTTGTCTCATTAGACGAAGCAACAATTCCATATTTAGGCTGAAAAAGGTGTGAGCCAATTTCACAAATGGAATGTTATATAGGCCCAGGATAACCCTGACCGTCTTCTTAATTGCCAGAAGGTATCAGGTGACATCTTTAAGTTAGTTCATCGATTTCCCCATTACCAAAAAAAATTCAAGTATACCTAACCCGACAATAAGGGAATTGAATATTTCCAAATCATTGGTGCCTCAAATGAAAGTGCCCTTATGAGCAAATCTTACAAGTTATCTTTTAAACTTTCAACTAAACGGAGCAGGGTTCGTCTATGAGGGTATTAGGGATTAGGATTTCTACAGAGTTTAGAACATTTACGCAATGATAACAACATTCTTCACTTTACCCTCAACCTTCTGGTGGGAGAGACCAAGTGGAAAGGTGCCCTTTAGGCAAGGGATAAAACGGATTAGGTTCCATTTAAATTTACCCTTGTAAAAAGATACACTGTACGAAGGACGCACTTAAACCTTTTGGTGAAGAAAATAGTACATCCAAAAATTTCTTTAAGTAACTACACATTTTTAGACGTATACTTTAGCCTAGAAAAAATATAAACTTCGGATATGTAGATAGAACCCAATGCTACCAAATTTGGCCACAACATGAATAAATATTATGAGCCGCCCCTGTGCAGCACACCACGATGTTTGTTATGAGTCGGAACAGCCTGGTACGGCGCTATTTAAGATATCGTTAAATTCTAATTCACTAGGATTTTATTCAACTACCACTGAAAGGCTATAAAAGGGCTGGTAGACATGCCAAACATTTTAGTCCATCGCTATCTTTAGTGACTTTCGTGCTTCGCGAAAACTAGGTGAAAAACTAAAATACCCACAGGTGAAGAGTGCAGGTGTGGAGAGGGGACTATAAATATTTTTGTCTAGTGCTCCAATTGTGATAGACTCGCAAATTCTTTTCGGATAAAATAATTTTGATTAGTCCTGTGACTCATCCAAAAATTGTGAAGCTGCTTAAAAGATTTCTAAGAGAAAGGATACAAACAGCTCAAAAGGGAATTGTTTCGCATTCTTAAAAAAATAAAATGAAAACAGGCAGTTTATACGGCAGTGCATCGATTCCTTCGTTCAGTGATCGGACCCAAAACAAAATTGGATTAAATTCTTCACCTGCTGGAAATTTATCAGATCGGGAGAGCGGCAGCGCTCGTAGTAAGAAAAGTAGAGTAAGGCAGGTGCAGTTTCAGTCATTTTTTTCAAAATTTACAATTTTCGAAATATTTATTTTCGAAAAATAATAAAAACCTATGTAAATACAAAACTAGTTTTAAAAAAATTAGATCAATTTTAAAATTTTGAAATTTCTTAACTTAACTTAACTTTGAAAACTTTTATTCTAAAATTTTGTTTTCACCTTTTGACCCCTCTCAGTAAATAGTTATTTATTAAATTTCTATAGTACCTAAGTATATGTACTGTACCTACATATATAAAGTGTAAATTCCCAACATTTGTTTGAAAAATGTTGCTAGTATTATTTCTTGCTCTTTATATGAAATTGACATTGTGAAGTGAAAAACTAGAACACAACAATTTTTTTTTTCAGTTTCAAAAAACCTAAACTGAAAATAATAATTTTTAAAAATTGGAAGAGGTACTACTTTTTATCATACATTTTAGTTATAAAATATGGAAAATTGCAAGATTTTAATATTTACAGAGTAAAGATCTTGATTTAATGTAACATTTATTGAACAAAATTCAAAATTATGAGATGGTACAAAGGCAGTAGTGTTTATTTTTATTGGGAATAATTGGGAATAATAAAAACAAAATATAATTTTAATTTTTTTCAAAGCGGAATGACTCAAGTTGTAAAAAGTAAAAATGAAAATATTTATCACCAAATTTCGTAGATTTTGTGATTATTTTGTGATTATTTTGTATAACCCTTCAATTTAGTAAATGTTATATGTGCCCTAAATTTCCCTAAACCTACACATATGTTACGTGTCGTTTCTTTTTTTTGTACCTTTGTGTGTGTCACCCAATTTCCATCTCTGTGAATGAATAGAACTTGAATTTAATTCAAGAAACCTTTCCACACTTTTGTAAGCATTCGCGTACTGGCACCGAATAAAATTGTCCTGCACCCTTCACGTGCTCCCTAGATATCGCAGCACGCACCGAAGCGTGACCCTGGTTTGCATGGTCACAGGTTACCAAAACAACCCTCGAGTTAGTCACTAGCAACCCGTAGTCCATGTGGCTTCGGCACGCAGAAACCATCCAAAGTTCCTTTTCTTGAGTGGCCCTTTTGATTGTGCAAAAATGTGATAATTTGAATCGAATCCCGCAGGAGAACGTCGAACGGTTCGATCAAGCCAATGAAGATGATGTCTAAGAAATCAAAAAATATGGACTTCACGGACTACACTTACCGCGAGGCTGTAAGTCGCCTCAAGTACCTCCTTGCGGAGTCTTACACAGCACCTCCGAAGACATACGGGAAGCATCTGCTCGACGACTCCGGGGACGACACCGATAATCTTTCAGTGGGGAGCAAAGTATAAATTTAAGTTTTGAGTTAAGTGAATTTGTTATTACCAGCGTTTGATGTGATTCCCAGGCACTTGATCGTCCCACTCTCTCCGAAATCTCAAAATATCTTTCACCTAGCTACAGAGGGGCGCGGAGCACGAACAGCATCCGGAAAATGAAACCATTTCCCACTTTGTCCAAGGAAAATTTGTCGGTTCCTACTTACACGACGGCAGCTGACTACCTCGCGGGTCCTCCGGTTGTTCCCCAGCAAGACGGCGTTCAGGCACCTCCAGAAATTCTCAATTTTATCGAAAAACAGGAGGATTACATTGAGCAACTAGAAAAGGAGTCCAAATTTTGTCGGGTAAGAATCTTAATTAATTTTTTTTTAATTATATGTATGTATGTTTGTATAGTACTGTGAATATTTTTAGGACCACTCCAATTCTTCGGGATTCCGAATTATTCCTTTTTTAAGTTGGACAAAGGGGGCAAAATCAATGGAAAAGGATACTTTGAAATTTCAATTTAGCCCTGAATTGATTTCCTTCCTCTGTTGAGCCTAGAGAAAGTATGCTTCAGAAAATTAAAAGTTCCCGAAACATTGAAGTGGCTCTAAAAATTTTCACAGTACCTCCTGTACTTAAAAACTGCTTTACATTCTACTAAAAAACAAACCAAAAGTTTTCTATGACTTTTTATTAGGAACCCGTGACGTCACAATATATATTTTTGTTTTCGAGAAATATAGTTATTCATTAAAATGTGGTTTATTTTTAACCGACTTCAAAAAAAAAAGGAGGAGGTTCTCAATTCATCGGAATCTTTTTTTTTTATGTATGTTCGCCGATTTCTCCGTCAATTGTTGACCGATTTTAATAATTCTTTTTCTAATGGATAGGTTATGCCTCACGGGTGGTCCCATTTAAATTTCATTAAAATATTCCACTTCTAAGGGTGGAAAATTAGGGGGTGACTTAATTTTATTGATTTTCACTCACTTCATGACGCGATAACTTCAACAATTATGGGTCGATTTTGAAGATTATTTTTCTAACAGGATATGTATCATTATTTTTAGTGAAAAGTAAAAAAAATTAAAAAAAAAATAGAACCGACTCCAAAAAATCCCAAGCCCTAAAAAGTATAAAATAATTATATTAAAAGTCCTCTGCTACTACTTTCAACATTAAATACCAAGACTTTCCTACACTTTTGAAAGCGGTGTGAAAACCTGACTGATATTAATCCAATACTAACTAAATAATTAATGCAATCAGTTTGTCTGGATTAATTAGATTAATATCAGTCATGTTTTCACACCGCCTTCAAATTTCAAAAGTCTAGGAAAGTCTTGGTATTTAATGTTGAAAGTAGTAGCAGAGGACTTTTAATATAATTATTTTATACTTTTTAGGGCTTGGGATTTTTTGGAGTCGGTTTTATGTTTTTTTTTTTTTGTTAATTTTTTTTGATGTTTTTTTCTATTTAAAGGTAATTAATTTTAAAAAATGTTTCATAAAAAATGTCTTCTAAATACTTATGTAGATTCATATAAAAATTAAATTATATGAATTTCTTAAACTTATTTAAACTTTTCTTAAAAAACGATAAAAAATGTCTTCAAAATACAGATAGGTACATATAAAAATTAGATACATATAAAAATTAAATTATCTGAATTTCTTAAACTACTTTTAACTTTTCTTAAAGAACGAGCTCTCTAATCTTTTGGGGAAAGTTAAGGATGTCATAACAGAAAATGAAGCTCTAACAGAGCACGCACGATCGGACTTAGCTGGTCTAGAGGATAAATTTATGTCAGCCTCTTCAGAAAGTGACGACAACTATGAAAAATTCCACAAAAAGAAGGAGAGGACTCCACGACACCAACTCAGTGGACCAAATATCGTTTTTGAGTCTCGGATTAGTGAGCTAGAAGCAGAGCTGGCCCAGGCTAATATTGACCTGAAGAAGCTCCGTGCAGAAAATGACGAGCTGAAGCGACACACGGCTTTCTGCTCAAAGGACAGCTCAAGTGTTGAGGCGATGAAGAAGCAGATCGAGAACCTCCAAAAGGACAAGATTCAGCTAGAAGATCAAATTAGAAGGCTAGAACACACCATTGATGATCTTAAGGCAGAAAATCGGGTCTGTTCGACGAAGAGACAGCGGGACATGGCGGACATGGCCTTGTATGAGCGGTCCCAGGCTGAAATGGAGGTGAAGCATCTGCGCGAAGAGTTGGAGCGCCAACACGAACGCGTCCGGGAGCTCCAGCACGATATGGCCAGACGAGTCTCCGAAGAACGCGCCAATGCCGAACGTCGCTACAACTACCAAGTGGATCAGCTTGGCGGTGACCTGACCAATCAGTGGGAGCAGGTCTCTAAACTCCAGATGGAACTGGAGCGTGGGAAGCGGCTCGAAGCCGACTTAAAACGCGACGTGTCCCAGAAAAACGCCCAAATCGAGGAGCTCAAAATGGAGCTGAAGACGAAACGATCGTCTTTCCTTTCGGACATCGCTCAGGTGAATGCTGAGAAGCAATCCTTGGAGCAGGAGATCACTTCGCTGCGGCTGCAGCTTGAAAGGGCTGATCGACAGTCCAAAATCGAAGCTGCGCGCCTCAATGCGGAGATCAACTCGTTGAGGCAGAGGCTGGACCGAGCAGACGCAGACGTCCTTCACGCGAAAAGGGAAAACCTTCGACTAAGCGATGAAATTGCCAACCTAGAAAAAGAGGTTTATTTAGGAATGTTTTTAATTATTTTTAAATAACTTACTCCCTCTCATTCAGGTGGCTTTGGGGAATATGAAAGTCGAAATTCCTAGTAGGCGTGAATTCGATAAAGATTACGCCGCAATGCGGGAGAAGCATGGTAACAGTTGCCGTAGCATTTTGAGTTGTAGTTAAATAATTTTATTTTGTGTTGATGTAAATTAAAAACCGTTCATTGCTTAAGCATGTTCATAAACAGTATCCAGGTTTAAGACACAGAAGCCAAAATATTTTGAGTTTTTTAGAAGAAAACAGACTATTTTTACTTGGAGTCATCCCGAAATGAATATTATTTTTTAATTTCTCATATACGTCCCTGAAATATTTAAGTTTTGACCATACAAATGACGCTATAGTGTAAGAAAATTAGTTCAAAAATAGGCAAATAGACCGAATAATTGGTGTAGTTTTGAAAATTGGTACAGTTATTCCTTGAGGTGTCTTGATTAACATACTAAAAGTCCTCGAGGGTGGGGGTGGTGTTGGGGGTGGGGGAGGGGTTTGAATGTCACTTTTTCGAGGTTTTCGTTCATATCTCGAAAACTTTTAGAAATATCATTACGATTAGTTCTACGAAAATTAACTACATAAAATTTCCAACAAATTAGGTTATATTCATTTTTACTGTAGGACCTATACTTAAGGAGCTATAGGCAATTTAAGTTGGCAAAAATAAAAGTATACTCACACATCTGTAATTCTGATGTTTTTGAAAACTTTACGCGGCTGCACCACGTTATTGCATCTAAATTGTGACCATTTTTATGTTTGCTGACCGTTACGTGAACATACCGCAAAGTTTTACGGAATAGATATTCAAAACAACCAATGGATATTTTTTGTAATTGGAATTTTGAACAAAAGCCCTCAATGAAGGATATAGCAGCCATCTTCTATAACCCAACATCAACTCCAGAAGCCATACAAGAATCAGGAGAAAGGATGTTTCTGACAGTGTACCGGACACCCTCTACTCAGACAGATCTTAACCGCTATCGATACTCATGTTTTTTTAAATGCAGTACCAAGCTCAAACCTGATCTATCTTCTCCCCCTCCTGCTGAAGGGTCAGCGAAATATCACGCTTTTCGGGTGTACCACCAAGTACAAGAGTGGTTAGGGAACCAACTGCCTCCAGAAATGTAGGGTTGGAAGCGAGGAGCTGATGGAAACTTAGAGCCAGTCACTACCTTGGATCCTCCCGCTCCTGACAACGTGTTGAGTTCCATTTTTTGCCGCTGCATGCATGGCTGTTCTGCAAAATGTGGATGTCGAAAATCCGGTATTAATTGCAGTCTTGTTTGCAACGGCTGCCTAGGAGCGTGTACGAACTGTTTTAGTAAAAAAATTAATTTTATAAAAGCTCTTATGCATTATACAGGAAAGCTGTGTTATTCATTATTATCTTCCATTTCATTTAAATCGACAGAGACACCTCGTACACGCTCCTAGGTAGCCGTTGCAAACAAGACTGCAATTAATACCGCCTTTTCGACATCCACATTTTGCAGAACAGCCATGCATGCGGCGGCAAAAAATGGAACTCTACACGTTGTCAGGAGCGGGAGGATCCAAGGTAGTGACTGGCTCTAAGTTTCCATCAGCTCCTCGCTTCCAACCCTACATTTCTGGAGGCAGTTGGTTCCCTAACCACTCTTGTACTTGGTGGTACACCCGAAAAGCGTGATATTTCGCTGACCCTTCAGCAGGAGGGGGAGAAGATAGATCAGGTTTGAGCTTGGTACTGCATTTAAAAAAACATGAGTATCGATAGCGGTTAAGATCTGTCTGAGTAGAGGGTGTCCGGTACACTGTCAGAAACATCCTTTCTCCTGATTCTTGTATGGCTTCTGGAGTTGATGTTGGGTTATAGAAGATGGCTGCTATATCCTTCATTGAGGGCTTTTGTTCAAAATTCCAATTACAAAAAATATCCATTGGTTGTTTTGAATATCTATTCCGTAAAACTTTGCGGTATGTTCACGTAACGGTCAGCAAACATAAAAATGGTCACAATTTAGATGCAATAACGTGGTGCAGCCGCGTAAAGTTTTCAAAAACATCAGAATTACAGATGTGTGAGTATACTTTTATTTTTGCCAACTTAAATTGCCTATAGCTCCTTAAGTATAGGTCCTACAGTAAAAATGAATATAACCTAATTTGTTGGAAATTTTATGTAGTTAATTTTCGTAGAACTAATCGTAATGATATTTCTAAAAGTTTTCGAGATATGAACAAAAATTTCGAAAAAGTGACATTCAAACCCCTCCCCTACCCCCAACACCACCACCACCCTCGAGGACTTTTTTTGTGTTAATCAAGACACCTCAAGGAATAACTGTACCAATTTTCAAAACTACACCAATTATTCGGTCTATTTTAATTAATTTTCTCAGGCTACTAATTCAAAGTAAAGAGCGTTTTAACTTAAAAAAAAAAAACACATTAATTTTAAAAGGGAAGTTTCTTTTTGTTTTTGTTTTTATGTACACATTTATATGTATAATTGTTCCAAACTACACAATTTATATAAAACAACATTATGAATAATCATAAGTCTGCAGAATTCAAAACTAGTCGAATTTTTTATTTTAACTCATTTCTCGAGGCTCTGATTATTTTTTTGCATATATTTCGAAATTTAAATATCTTAAGAAATTTATAATACATCAACGAACTTATCAACTAATCGATTTTTCTATTGAGCAACTTGAATCATCCAAGCAGTATTCGAAAATACATATAGTTATAACTTCTATAAAGAAAAAAAAATTTTTCATCACAAACAAAAATCTTAATTTTAGTAAATGAACTTGGACTTTGATTATGCGTTATTTTATATTATTATCTCTTATTTGTGTATTATTCTTTATACTGTAGTTATTTGTGTCCAATGTTCAAAGACATTTTTGGTTCAATTGTAAAACATTCTTACAAAACTTAAAAAATCATCCCTTTAAACATTTCACATGTCTCTTAAGCCTGGAAAAACTTTACAGAATGCCTACAAGTAGAAGAGTACAGTTTGAAAATTCAAATCTATTTTCGAAATTAAAAATTGTGAAGATATCAAAGAACTGTAAATATTGCAACGAAATTGTTCACTTTGTATTGTAGGTATATAGCACGGTAAGCTTTAAGACCTGTTACTAACCAGCATTTTCAATTGTTAAGAACAACATTACTTTTCTTTGTTTCAACAGAATCTTGGGTAAGCTATTGAACACCTGGTTCTAGTCAAATGCAGCGATTTAATTTGGAACATTTTTCAAAAACAATTTATTGTAGAAATTCGCAAAATCGCAAAGATATATTAGTACAAAGTAAATCCACAAAATGTAAGCTGTTTAACGGTCAATAGTTTATCCATGAGATTCGCTTTTGTGTTATTTTTCATTCAAAGTTTGCCATAACATTATAATTTCGATTTGCTTAAATGCTTTGAATATAATTCTAGACTTAAGGGGAAATATTTGTACCTTTCTAGCCACAACGGTTAACGAACTCGAACAAATGCTTTCAAATCAGACGACACTCATGGATAAACTGACCGATGAATGCAAATCACTGACCAATAAATTAGAGGATACGGCACTTAAGCATAAGTACATTATAGCCTAAGTTTTATATCTAGGAGTATTTCTAGTTGCAGTCCATTTTATTATTTTTAGTTTAAATTTTACAATTGTAAGCTAATTTTTAGCGAGCAATTTGGTAAAATGTTTTAAAATTTTTTTAAATGAGCAGTGTGTGATCAAACCTAACGTTTTTGATTTGATTTCTTAGATTTATTTCTGTAAATTTCGACGCTTGGTATTATAAAGAAAGAGCAAAGCGTTAAATAATATAACAAAACGAATGTTACCACAACTTGATTTTTGGTTTCCATCTCAGGGCCCCATTTGAGAGCCGTAAGAGGGTCCGCTTTTGGGAGTAGCACGAAATTTGTTCATCGTCATTCATCGTTTTTGCAACCAGCACCGTCGCTAAAACAATCAGCAGCTATCCATGCACCATGCACAGGGCTGTTCACTAGCATGCAACAGCCATTTGTGCCGGATTTTAAGTGCCCTAGAAAACTTTCAACAGTTTCACAGCCTTTGCATAAGTCAACCGTTTTCACGGTTGAATCAAACAGTCAAAAGCTGTCGCAAGCAAATGTTAGGAGTAGTGCACAGCCTCAGCCCCAACAGCCAACACAGCCGGTTAAATTCGATGTAAACGTTAAGTTTGTGCCTAGTAAACCAAAAATCAAGAAAACATATGAAGAAAACGATAAAGCTAATTAACAAGTTGGGTGGTTTAAACATTTTTTTTATCATTCTCATATTATTTTTAAAAAATATTTAGTTATATGTTTTGAGAAACATTGGAACGGTTCCTCCTGCTCGCCGTTTTACAATGTATTTCACAAAACTTTCAAAATAATTTTGAAAAAAAAACGAATTTAGATGCTCTTTTCGACATGGTTAAGTTAATACATATACAAAATATAAATATTCTGCATTATTGTTGCATTGACTTTACAAAGATACAGAACGAAACGAACTGTAATAATGATGAGACATTTACACTTTAGTGATTTTAAAATCTACTATCACTCACTGCAAAAATCTTCCTATTAGAGACATCAAGACGTTCGAAGTCTTATTCAAAACGTTAAACTTCTTAAAAATTAACAATTATAGAATATCTTTCTTCCATGAGTGTTAATGCACTGAAAATTTATTTTTTTGCTAATGAAGTTTTTGTGGAAGCCATGACCCATCAAAAATTCGTAATTGAATTTGCTTAACATTTTACATATATTAAAAAAGGATCGTTTTGTTATTTTTATATCGTTTTAACCAATTACCGAACTATCATACTATTTTAAAACAACTACAAACATTAAGAAAATATTCCATTTTAAAAATGCTTTCAGAATTTGAGTCAGAACTTTAGAGTTACTCAAAAACGTTATATTCCAAATTATTTAAAATGAAAAAGTATTTACTTCTTTCCCTACACAGTCCTTAAGGTTTTGTAGAAAAATGTTAAAATTAAAACAATTTTACTTACATAGTAAATATGACAAATTTTACTATTTATTCAAACTACAATCATTCCACTAATTTTTATAGTGACGAGAAAAAGGAATTACGCCTGACAAACGCAATGTTAATGGATCGGCTTCGTCAAATTTGGTCGAGCTACAAAGATTTGAGCAAAACGGTTCGAGCTCTAAATCGAACATCAAGCGATACTGAATCCAGTCGAGAAGAGCACTACCCCTTTCAGGTACTTTAGCAGCAATTGAACGTAATAACTTTTTTGTGTTGTGCATTTCAGAATGGAAATGTCCACTCTCCAGTCAAACATGGAATTCCTTGCAAACAGAATGATAAGTAGTGATAGGGATAGGACTGTTAACGAATCCTATAACAATTTAGCAACTACAAAAGGTATCGTCTTGTTTTAATAACATCTAACACAAGAGATACTAAGATCAAACAGACAAATATATGAAAATATGTCACTCAGCATACACATAACAAATATACATATATCATATATTTTAAGGACATGATTCGGTATATAAATTTTATTTAGTTCTGAAAAATCAAGCAAATTTTAGATTGGCTTCACATTTTTTACAAATTTATCCAAGAACATTTTTACCAACACCTATACAAAAAAGTACGATTTACCTTATTATTATATTTTAGCAAGTTTATCATAATTCAATGTTTTTGAGTGGAATTGGTATGGAACATAAAAACGATTCGAAGTTTCCAGCGTAAACATTTGTTCTTTTAACATTGGTAACTCCAGGCCTACAAAATAAAAAGAATTTACACATACTAAATAGAGCAGGATAAACACTTTTGGATACTAACATCATAGCTTTTAAAAACGTTTCGAACAGCATACCTACATTACACCTCATTGAAATACATTAAAACTATCTAAAATTGGTATTATAAAATACACTATTCAAATAAATTTTCTTTGCCAGCATCCACTGACTATGATACCACACCTACAAGCACAGCTAGTCGACCCTCAATTTCTAAAGCAAGAGGAGATACACCCCCAATTTCAAGTACCCTCCCCTATGACTACAAAAGTTCCATTGACACTGGAAAATCCCGGTACGAGCCAGCAGATATTACCCCAGATGAGCCCTACAAAAACTACGACTTTGGAGATGACGAAAATAAAAAGGATGACTTCACCGAGCGGGACAAGCAATCTAGATCGTACAGCGTTCCATCAATCCAGCAACCCCTACCAAAAAGTGAACCCAGAAAATCGTTCGACAGCAGCGTCTACAGCGCAAGAAATGCCGAGCAACAGCCGTATACCATGCAAGATGACTCCAACTACAACAACCAATATCAAGGGTATGGAGAAGGATATGACCAGCAACAGTACGAAGGTGGGGAATACGGGGGCGAGTACGATCAGCAGTACAGCGGAGAGGGACAACAATACGAAGACTATGGCCAGGACTACGAACAAATGTACCAACCCGATGGAAACTTCTACAATGAAGAACAGCAACCACAACAATATCCCATCACAACAACTGGACCAGTACCAGTTCAACCGACAGTTAGTGCGATGCCAATCTCCACCAAACCACTACAAGGCCCAGTTCCAACAGCTGCCCCAGTCGCAATCCCAGTCGCAGTCCCAACGGTTGTACCAACCACAGTCCCAACCTCACTCCCACTCTCTGGCCCTGCAACGCTCCCTTCCACAGTCCCAACTTCCAATCCACCAATCACACCTTTGGCAACCGTCCAACCGACGAGACCTCTTCCTTCAACAACGCTACCACCCACAGGACCACCCGCGCCCCCAGCAACAGCTCCAACAGCCCTCGAAGGCCGAACTCAACCGCGACCGGGCAGCGGCCTTGTGGGGATGCCAGGCCCACGAGGGGGAGGAGGACTTGGAGGACCTGGACCAGGGGCTCTGTCGCAACAGCCCACCGAGGCGTACAAGGGAGTGTCTGGCCCTCCAAAAAATCAGTGAGGACGACATCAACCCCTACGACCTGATCCCAGAGTGCGGTATCAGCAGTCCGAGTCTCTTCGACAAAACTACCACTGACTCCGGTGACGACACCGATTCCAACTTGAGCTTTTCCCCTATGACTGCTATTCAAAAACTTCCCTAACTTTCGGAGATGGACACTATTTTCTGTAAATGTTGAATATAGCGTATTATATATATTAGTGAAAATAAAATTAAATTCAATGAAAATCATAAAAAATGAAGTTTTACTTTTTACATTACGTACTTTTTTTAACTCAAATTTTATCATTTCATTTATTATTTTAAGTTGAAGAATAGTAAACTTTTAATAACTATCCGAAATTATCATTCAACTTACAAAGAGATGGTCCGAGGTTGGAACTTTAGTTTAGGGTTAAAGTTTGTATAATACATAGTAGCATAGCCTTATAATATTACTACTATGTTACTTTTGATGCACTTTTCACAAATTTACAAATCTTTATTATGTGCATATGGATTTACGTGAGGGCTTACTCACTGTTTTCCATTTTTTCGCTGTCACAACAAAGTAAACGTTCACCAAGGGGCAATGCTACCAACAACGAAAAATGAAAGTAGGTCTACAGCGCCTCTAGTGGAATATTTTCGAATTAATCCTCCAATTCTTAAACCTACAACCAGATGTAACTCTGGGTTTCATGTTGTTGTTGTATTTCTCTGTTAAAGCAGAGAACTAGAAGTCTAGAACCCGACCCGGTTGAAAAAAAAACGCAGCTAATGTTATGAGATAACGATTTCATACCTTGGCTTTTCTGACAGTTTAAAATTCCAATCAGAATGTCAGGGCGACAACATTTGCGAAATAAATTTTGACGTCACTGCCTCTATTAGAGTATTTTGAAACTATTTATATAGTTCTTTGATCAAGAATCAGAGAAATATGTGGATTAGGAGTTGTATTTGCATGTAAAGCGCCTGAACTAAACCCAGAGCTGGATGAAAAGAACACAGCTATTATTTTTTATCGTTTTGTTTATTAACTTATGCATGTACTTTGCCTTTTCTATGTACATAAATTATTTCCTTCAAGCTAAAATTATTCGTGATGCTCTAAACATTCTTTGTTGGTGTGCCACATTGTTGTATGTTGGCGTAAATTTCATGTTAACCTGCCCTGGGATTCCCTAACGATTTAGAGTTAGAATTTAGAGTCGAAAATCTAATTTGCGATTCCGTAACAAAAATTAGTCTAAGTTAGAGTCAGTTTGACAACTCTAAGTTAGAAGAAAATGCGAAAGTGGCGCTAACTCTCGGTAAATATGTAAGTGAATTAAATAAATTTACTAGTTCACTCTAAAATTTAGAGCAATATTGAGATTCTCTAAACGTTTTTTCTCTAACTTAGAGCTCTAAGTTAGAACGATTTCATTCACATATCAATTGTATTATGAGGACTTAGACTTTTTGAACTCAAAATTGAAAAATAATTATGTATAGCGTATGAATCGGGAAAACCCGCCTAACTGGCATAGATAAAGCTACGGTATGAATGTACCGGATTTGGGCCTTATTCTCGTTGTCACGCGAATCGGATCGAAAAGAGCTTATAAAAGCACCTTTGAAATTGAAATTCCTTAATAAAATTCAAAATTTTTAGTAAATTCATTTCAGTTACCTTTGACTTCAATTAATTTTCTCGTCCAAATTGACTAAAATAGTCACAAATAATTTTTTACCGACTATTTTAGTCACTTTGAAATGAAATGAGAGCTCCTCTCTAAACTCTAAATTCTAAATCATTAGGGAATCCCAGGGCTGTATTATATTAAAAATAAAGTTTAGTAAAAAAGTTGCAAAAGCTAGCCATTAATGCCCCTTACCGTCCGAAGTCCGTTTGTGCCTCAGCCGAGACTCAATCGATCGTCGGTCCTCAAAAACGCCTAAAGCCGATTGGAGCTGGCATCGCCGCGGCAGCACACCTTTAAAATTCTTGGGGCGCCTTTCGCCGTGTACACAAGCGCGCCGGACATTCCTCCAGGTAAGCGCGGGCCATTGTACTGCGGAACACCTAGGCCACGACCACAGCCACCGGGGCGCGATCGCCGGCTCCGGGCCGTGTCCGTGTGTAGGAACGAGTTCCACCACAGCGCGATCGGGCAGCCACCTGCACACAGGTAAAAGCGCGGCCCGTCCACACGCAGCGCCTTTATCTGACCAACAAAAGATCGTGCCAAGAAGTCCGGGCCGCGACGATGGCATCTTGAGTCTTGAGTCTTGAGGGTCTCGCGGCCGTGGTGTTGGAAAATCGCGGTCTATAGCCTCGTCAGTCGTTCCCCCGGCGCTGTGTTGCACAGAAGAAGATGCAAAAGAGAGAGAGGAGGAGGTCTTCCGAGGAGTTGAGTTTTCTTCGAGTGCCCGCAAGAATCTCTGCTGTGTGAAGAAATTCTCTAGCTGCTTGAAAGTTTAGAGAAATCCTAGCGGTTCGGCCATAAAAATCACACCTCTGGCGGATCGGCAGCCACCTTTAGCACGGATTTTTGGTAGTTTTTAGTCGTTTTTCGGGGGGCCCCACATATCATTCGAAATTTTTCAACCAAAACCTTCCGAAATTTATCTCAAGAGGTCTCAATCGGGCGATCTTGTTCTATTCGCGCATGTGACGTTGTCGCTGGAAGTGTATGTTATTTTATTTTCTTAATTTTTTGTTGTTGTTTTAATTTATTTCTTGTGCGATTCTCCCCTGAAGATCACCGCTGGCCGCATATTTCCAGCGAAATTTGAATTAAACTTCGGCCTGATCGCTTCTGCGCCTGTTCCCGTTTTATTATTTTTCATTTTATTTATTCATTTTTGTTTTAATTATTTGTTTTTTTTTTTTTTTTTTTGTTTTTTTCGAGTGTGCGGAAAGTGCATCTGTGTAATCTCACTGAATGAGTGAAACAAGTGAAAAAGTGTGAAAAAGTTTCCATTTCTAGTGGAGCAGTGTTTTAAGGTGATCTGTGCTATCTTAAAGTACTCCACGGGGAATTTAGTTGCCCGATTTAAGAGCCTCTGGATTAAAACTTCAAACGTGTACAACAGCAGAGCCCCCTTGGAACCCCCCCATATGCCTCTCGTGCCACAAGCGAGCTCCTAGGACCAGATCTGAGCAAGACAAGGATGTGAATAACAAGGTAAGAAACGATCGTTTTTCTTTTTAACAGACAAATATGCAGTTCGCTAGCACCGCGCTAGTAGTAAGAAAAATAAAAATAAAAAAATTAGTAGCGATCGGCTGGAAAATGAGACGGCCATACACACGCAGCGCGGTGCGACCAGCCGCGATGGTAGTATGTCGTCGTTCGGGTTCCAAGACGGTCCCCAACGTCTTGAGGAGGCATTATGAGACCATGTCCGGAGATGACAACACGAATTCCATGCACAGATTTATCGCGAAACAATTTTCGCAGGCCTTTTATTTTCCCTCCCCTTGCATCCAACTCTCAAGACCAAATAGGTCTATTCACGGAAGGAGCTAAGCATAGGGCCTAGACCTAACGCCCATTCTTCCCACTGGCCCCGGGGACGAAGGCCCACTCAGAGACCCCAACTCTGACCTAGTGCGGGGCGCTTTTCTTATTCTTGCAAGGAGATGATCTGCTGTTTTGTTGCATTTGAGCTGCAAAAAAGTGAAAGTAGTCCCCACATTTCGGCACCACCGTGCGACAAAACCTCCAGGTGCTCTGCTGCTGCTGCTTGCTGCAATCGGCCAGCCAAAAAGGCGATCGACGAGAAGTCTTAAAATAGGGTGACCATATTTTCGCTACATAACTTAAATCAATTAAATACTTTTCAATGTGTTTCCTTTTAATTAATACAGTTCAAAAAAGTTATCTTCTCAAGCGAAACCCTTGAACAACATTTTGATCACCCAAAGTTATCATATTTTTGTACTACATTACATATTTATCAATTTCTGTAATAAATAAATAAATATGAGTACAAAAAAGAAAAACTTTGTTGTATAAATTAATGTTATAATCTTCCGTTCTAATTTTAATTTTCCACTTTAACATGAACTTTGAGAAGCTTTTTAAATTCCATATTAATTTTCAAAAAAAAAAAAAAAAAATATCGGATACTTATTTGTTATCTGAACACGAGCAAAACTACAACTTTAAATTTCCCCTTTCACAGAGGCACCAAACCCAATTTCAATCATTAGATGTTTCATTTAATAATTTTATAAATAATTACATTATATGATTACATTTCTAAAATTGCCATTTTTGCAGAGACATATTGCTCCGGAGAACCCCACATTCGGTTTGCATTTAAATAAAAATCAAAGGAATATCACATTTTAGAAATCAACAAATATTGAAATTTTTTTGGAGCTTGCTTTGATACAAGTTCTAAATGTTATTTATTGCGTAATCGAAGTATTTTTTTTTTTTTTTTTTTTAATTTTAATTTTAATTTAATTTTTTTGTAATCGAAGTATTGCAATTCGAGTAAACATACTAATTCTAATTAAGATGCGGAGTGGTTAGATTGTTTTAAGCCTAACTAGGTACTGAAGAAATGGGATAAAAAATTATTGTATGATAACCGTTGGATTAATTAGAAGAAATAAATTGCTACTAACTTAATTTTTTAAAAGTTCATCAACTATACGAAAACAAAATTCTCTGTAATGTAACACATTTTTAACTGCAAATATGTAGTTCGTTTTATGCAAATACTCGAATCATTAAATTACATATGTACATATTTGATTGTAATTTTAAAAAATTTAAAAGTTGAGGATAATAATAATAACTTGATCCTCCATTCCTTCTTCTTAAATATACTCACAAAATCAAGAATATAATAATAGCGAAAGTTATTCGAAGTTAAGGTTTTCTCGATATCGGTTATAATTTGTATGTAAAGGAAGGGTTACCTTTTTCTGTGTGATGTAACTAGGGTTAAATAAAAGGATTTAACAATCAATGCTTCACTGACGAATTCACCGTGACTGGTCACCCTGTCTTAAGATCCGCGGAATGCCAGTAAGACAAGACGGCGGTGGATTTGAGGCGCGGGCACTTGGTGCGGAGCGGCGCTTTTATATTGTCTCCAACCTCCGGCTGCAGCTCGCAAGCACAACACCCCGTGCACACGGGCAGCTAGATTCAGCAAGCCGATCTAATGTCGGTTGCCATTGCTCCTTACCTTAGTAATTTTCTGTAGCAGCAGAGGCAGAAAATTGTTTAAGAAAACTGGTTTGATCTGTGTCTTACTTTCTACTTCGGGGGCTTTACATCACACAGCCCGAGCTGTAAAACGGCGGCGGCGGCTAGAATATCTGGCTCATGGCGCATGATCAGGCTGCCTGCCGTCGAGGAATTTATCTCTCACCCACCTCCCCCCGTCGATCCGCCCGCCCTCTGAGAGGACAACAACAAAACTAACAATAATTTCCTATGGGCAACTTAAAACTATTATTTATTTATTTATTTAATTTTTTTTTTTCGATTATTCGGCCCCATTGTTGCGTGAGCTTTAGGTAAAACACTCATTTATGGGACTTTTCACAGGCCCCAAACAATTTGCGACAACGACGATGACGACGACGGTTATAAGCAATTCCGGTGGAGGTCAAGCATAACATTGCACAATTACACAATTTCTGTAGACAAACAAATCTTATTAAGCTCTTGGGGGAGTTTTAATGGCAGGAAAATGGCTGTGTGCTTTAAGAACGACTTCATTCCACCCGTGTTGTCTGGGCTTTGGCAGCTGAGGTAATGCGGTATTTCAAGGATGAATGTAATTTAAGCCATCAGTGCAGAGGCATTGTCGTGCGCACAAATAAATCGTGCCCGTGGGACCGCTTGTTTGGTTTCAGATTGAAATCCCTTCATTGCACTTGATTTGAGAAATCTATCGCTCCCAGATGCACATTTTTGCACAGTATTTTTGAATAACAAACCATATTCTAAAAAACTTACGTGAACCTCAAAATAAAGTAATATATTTATTTTATTATATGTTTAAATTCCGGGTCAGCAAGGTCATGGGTCAATAGGTAAACTTTTTTGAAAATTGAAAATGATCTAACGACTCTGTTGCTTACGAATTCCTCTCTTTTTCTACATTATAAAAATAAAATTGACTTATTAAACCAATAAGAATACGTATGTATTTATTTTCTACAAAACAGTATAATTTTTGAAATCATATGAATAGGTAAAAAGAAAGGTTCTACAGTACTGTGAATATTTTAAGGACTACTCCAATTCTTTGGGAACCTGTAGTTTTCCAACTCATGCCTTGTTTAAGTTCGATAGAGGAGGAAAATCAATGGAAAAGGATACTTTAAGATTTAAATATAGCCCTGAATTGATTTCCCTCCTCTGTCGAAACATGAGAAAGTATGCTTCAGAAAATTTAAAGTTCCCGAAACATTGAAGTGGTCCTAAATATTTTCACAGCACTGTAATATCTGCGTCTCCCTAAACATTTAATTTTTATACGTATGTACTTTGTAATCTCACTTTTATAAGTAGTTATAAATTTGTTATAAATTTTGATTTCAATTTGTAAATATTAAAAGTTATGCGAAGCTGAGTACGCTCAATTCAAAATTTGAATATTGTGTTTTAGCCCAAAAGAGTAAATGTTTATTTATTGCTTGCGCATACCAATTGAGCGAACAAAAGACTTTATTTCTTCTAAATTTCTTGCAACTATTTAATTAAGACATTAACACAACTGTAAGGCAACGGCCCCAACCTGGGTGTTGTCGTATCCAAAACAGTTTTGTAACACCTGCTCTTATTTGGATATCTCACAGTTCCGAAATAGCCAGGTAATTTCCATGTTCGGAAAACTTTGATACTACTTCTTTCCGTAAATTACTTTGGCTAAATCACCTGAAAGGTTGATGTCTTTGACATCGACATAACTGAAACAAACCGAAACTTCGCGAGGTGCTAATCAGCCCCATCCACAGGACAGATCTGAACAAGTTTTAATGAGCTCTCGGTGAAACTGGTTAACTTTCTTCTCCTCCGCCACAAAAGCGAATGTACCTAACTCTTAAATTACTAACTATTGCAGCAGACAGCCCAGTGGACAAAATTTCCCTATTTAATTTGAGTGCATGTGGCCAACTTGTTTACAACAATCCTCCCAAGAAAATAGAGAAAATTTATTCCAAGGAGAAACATACGCGTCCTTGTATTTTGGGAACATCGCCTCCCTTCACCTCCGTTGTCCTATTTTGGGTCGGGCAAACTATGTTTTAAAGGGCAATCGAATTCAAACGATCGTGAGAAACAAATCTAAATCTTCAAGAAAAGATATAGCCATAAAATATTCTCAAATTGCTTATGAAAAGGAGGCCCTCTCCTCTCCTTCGTTCTTATGGAAATGTTTACTTTTGCGAGTCTAGATTTCCGGGAAAAGGTTCTCTTTGCCCAGGGATTACACGTGTGTATGTAATTCCTATATCATCCTACGCCAACCCTTTACAAGATTATCCCCTACATTACAATCCGCTGCACGCTCCCCTTAATATTTATTGCGTCCCTCTATTCCGTATCTGACCATGAGGCTCCTTGGCCGAGGAAACGCTTCGACTTTTTTAGAGGGCTCCAATCAAAAAATATTATCCATGGTCCTCTTGTCGAGCGCAAGATTTTCATAACTCTAATGGGAACATCTTTAACACTGAGGTGGGTTCTGGAAAAAAAACACACAAAATGCATTTAAAGTTTTTAATTTAGTATATTTCAAGAAATATTCCTAAAAGTCATATTAAAATTTACCTTATGTTTCAAAATAAGCCCAGATTTTTATCGCGCAAAGGCCGCACATGTCATATGTAAATGTGTCGAACAAGATGCTGAGAAGAACATACATATGTGTAGGTACATAAATCAGATTATTACAATTATAATATACATATATATATATGTATATATCCTACATCTTTTTTTTGAGGAAAATAATGTATCAATATAAAAAAACATATGTAATTATTTCACTCCAACACTACACATACACTGTTAAATGAGAATGTAGAAACAAAGGTGGTAATGTGAACCTTTCCCCCAAAGTTAACAAACTGATTATGCATACATATATGTATGTGTCTTTTTTTATCCGATTTCGTAGAAAATTTTGTATTGAATTGAAATTTTCAAATATTACAACTTACTTTTTAATTTTGAGAAATGCATCCAATTGCAATGACCAATGACTTATGATCTCTTTACATACATATATCAATGATTGGAGTTCAGATAAGCAAAAATCAACGCATTTTGATGAACTTTTTGAAAATTTTAAAAACTTTCCTATGTAACAGTTTCGATTTAGTTTTAATTTAATGCGTAATTCTAGATCCAGATCACAGCTAATAAAGACATTAAACTTAAGGTATAGTTAAAGAAACAGATTGAATCATTTAAAACATCGTAATTAAAAATCTATTTTATTTGTAGTCTAGCAAGATAACCGTTACCTATAGCTTTCAACAGACTTAATGAATTTATTTTTTGAGATGTAAGTACATTAAAGATTAAAACAATTTTCGAAGAAGGGATCATTGAGCCCTTATAAATATTCCCTGTCTTCAATAACTTCTATTGTGTTTGGGACGCTTTTATTTATATTTTTTTTTACAATTTTCCTTATTTATGAATTTCCCGCATTTTCCTTGGATTCGACTTCGTATTTACGTGAAAAACTGAAACTTGATGGACGAGTCTGGCGGCGATTTGCGCTATGCACTCATCCACCTTGACTATGAGCCTCCGATTTCACTTGGAGGGTGTCGGATTTCTCAAAACATTTGCTCAAATGAGTTAATTAGGTAGTAGTCGCTATGGAGGAGCTGGTTGTCGGAAATTGCAACACTTTTCTTGCCGCATGCGCAGCTGCATTACCACAGCAGTTAACTTCATTGCAAATCGGCTACTTGAAAAAGGAGAGAACTGCTGCACCGCGAGAAATCCACACGTTTGGTCAATTTATCAAAAGTTGATAGAAAAAGGTTGTCGATATTTTTCATATTTTATTATGTTGAGATATAGGTTCAATTATCTGTATGTTATTAGTAGGCTGGTGAACTAAAGATTCATTTCCACATTGTACATGTAAATAAAATATAAATATATACATATACATAACTATTTATATTTGAAATTATGGAATCTAATTGGTTATCGCGCTGTGTACATAATGCAAATTTTTATTGTAATCGGAGAAGCCTTGTAGATTCGTATAGCGAACGAACTAGACTTACAATGTTTTAAAGAAATAGTTTAAATTATGCTCAACAAAATCCTATTCCTTTTAGTGAAAGTTCCATTGAAATCGGTTTAGCCGTTTCCGAGATTAACACGGACAAACAGACAAACCGACAATCCTAAATCGCCTATTGGACAGTGGAAAATTTTTTGAAATCGGTTCAGTATTTTCTGATTTCGAGAATTTAGGCTGCGTAGTTCGTTCTCTGAATTTCCTATAATTAATAAAAAGAAATTTGGAAAAGTTACAATTAATCGATTGTGCTCCGCAGATAAGTAAAGTTAGGTAGCATATTTTACACTGGAGTATGACGAGTGCTTTAAAATTAATACTGGAGCTCCCCTGCCCGATGTTGCGGACTGTGTAATTCAAGTTGAAGATACAAAACTACTCAAAGTAAAAAAAGACGGTGCGGAAGAACTAGTTGAAATATTGGCAGATCCTCAGCCGCTTTTGGATGTTCGGTTAGTTCAAACATTCTAATTTAATTAGATTAGATTAGATTTGAAAACTCAAAAAATCGTGAAAAGAAAGCTGCGACCTTATAAAAAGCATTTATATAAATTTAAGCCAGTATTTAAAAGATACTAAGGGCGTGTGCCAAGTCAGCTATTCAAAAGTAATTTTGTATGGGAGATTGCTTTTTAACTTACTAATTGATTTTCGAAAAACCAGCTTTGAAATTCGCTTTTCGTTGACAATTACTTACTTTTCATTTGAATTTCAATTAAGGCTGTGTGCGAAATCTCTTGAAATGATATCATTTCGATCATTTCGGTCATTTCATGTTCGAAAACAAGATGGCGCCGAAATGATACACCTCAGAGCGAACATTTCAATGACAGTTCGTATCATTTCAGAGCAGACAAAATAAGGATGAATATATTTAATCGGATTTACTTAATACTTTTAAATAGTACCCTCATAGGTCTTGCTATCGACCTTGCATTGTGTACAGTTGAAATTAAATACTCTTCGTATTTAATAAACACTTGTAACACCTTTAATAGCAGAAATACTAAGTAAATGAAATTTTGCTCCTCTTCCATTAATTCCACATCCATTATAAAGTTCCTCTTCCTATAAAACAATCTATATTATTGCACCACAATATTTCGAAAACAAAGTGCGGCACCTTGACAGCTGAAATGATACGTCAAAGATTTCGCACACTTTTCTTGACATTTCCCAAATTTTGTCATTTGAAATGATTGAAATGATCGAAATGATATTCGAAAGAGATTTCGCACACAGCCTAAATCATTTGTGAAATTAAATGGAAGCGAACAATGAGCAATAAAAGGCTGCTGTGTTTTCAATTTTAAATATACCGAAAAATGTTCGAAAAGGTAAAGAATTCGAAAAGCTGAATTGGCACACGCTCTAAATTCTCACTTACCCAAGAATGGTCTTATCCACTCTTCTTTTATCCATTTTGCCTAATTCTACTGAAAAGTGCAACATGATTTGCATGGAGCATATTCAAACTTTTCGAGAATTACGCAAGAAATGCAATCAAATGACATTGTGATTAAATAAAAGTTAAATTAACCGTTAGCTATGGATGATGTTCTCATCATGTACTCCGGTGGCAAAACTTTTGCATATTTTTTGTTGACTAATTTGAACTTAGTTTTTTAAATTCTTAAGGAATTGAACTACGTTTTATTGCAATTAAATGGAACCCTATATGAACATATGTGTATGTAATGATTTGACCCCAGATCCCGTAATCATCATATTTGAATACCCGGAATTTTCAACATTCAAGATTAAATTCAACGGAGCGTACAAAAAACAAGGTGGCTTTAAACTTGCGCACAAAACTGTATAAAGATTTCGCACGCGAAACAAATTTTGTGTCTATGAAAATTTTCAATAGGGCACAGCTCTACGTTCTATGCGCAGCAAAAACGATGCTGACGATTTCACCGAGTCCTACTGCAGCCAAATTCTGGCCGTGGGCAAAGAACATGGAAAATTCTCTTACAAAGAATTATTCCCACCACTGCCACTTTTCAAATTTACCCATTATTTAAAGATATGTGTTCCAAATCCGAAATTTCATTTAAATTGCCTAGTAATGAAAAAGGATAGTGAGAAATGCGGCAAACATAATAAACATGAGTTCACCTATTACCAGTCGCTCCAGCTCAGTATTGATTTTTGTGGGACTGTGTTGGTGTCGTTCCAATAGAGGTTTTCAAATTATAGCAACACCATAAATTAAAATGCCTGCCTCAAACATTAAAGACCATTTAGGACCAGGCATACCCGTGTTCAGACCTTAGCAAAACACCCTGTGTACATATGTCCCTAGAACTTAAATTTATTTTTTACCTTTTAGTTCACGTTTTTGAATAAAAACTTGTCTTTAAAAAGCTTTTTTTACTTTGAATTTATTATCAAGTTCTTGTTGACTGTATGTCTAAGTCATGTTAAGTAAATAATGTACAGTAATGACGAAGTGTTTTTCACTAATAGCCAGAAAAACTATACCATTTTCTTCTGCGCATTAAAGTAATTAATGGGCTTGAATACAAGATAAGTAAAAAAAACCTCAAATCCAATTACCCAATAAACATTCCCATTCTGTAGCTCCTTGTCTTATAAATATTTTTGCAACAAAGAGCTATTGTATTATTTTACATTTAAATAACTCATTACACTTTTAAAAAAGCAGATTTAGTGAATTGCTTCTTCAATAAGTAATTCTCAAAAATTTCCTCTTATTCTTCAAGTATTAGCCCGAACTATAATGGCCTTAAGGCTGAATAAGATTCCTTAAGATTTGTACGCTCGGGACAGTACGCTTAAGACTTGTCGAAAGATTCGCAAAGTGAACGAAAGATATAATAAGGCCATTTCCGAATCTTTCGTCAAGTCTTAAGCTGACGGTCCCGAGCGTACAAATCTGAAGGAATCTTACTCAGCCGTAAGGCCATTATAGTTCGGGCTATTCACTCCTAAATTTTTTCATAGCCCTCAGACGTTCTCATATACGAAATATTATAACAAAATCGTTGAGTTAAAAAACTTTGAATCGCCACTGAAGTTTCAATTTGTATTTTAAAATAGTAAATATTCTTAAAAGCCACATAAAAGTTTGTGAAGTTTGAACATGAATATAGAAAATTAGTTTTTCTTCTAAGTAAATTAATAACCATATTTTGTTTATAAACTTACTTTATTCAATTATTACAAACTAGTAAGTAGTACATCAGGATGAGAACATATTAATTTTAGGAAATATTATTCATTATACAGACAATTTTAAAATGTAAAACACTGACACATTATTTCCAATAAGCCATGAATTAATCGGTATTTCCAAATGGAAGTGACGATGTTGTGGGGCTCACTTCTGCACTCTGAAAAAGCAGAAATTTCATTAAGCTTTTACAGTATTAGCTGAATCTTCAACAATTCTACGTTTTCATTATTATTTTGATTTCCTGCAGCAGACTCTGAATCGTTATCCGCAGCAGGATCCATTCTCTCATCATTCCGGACCACTTCTTCAGAAGATGATTTTGAGCCCTCGTAATCATCGGAGTCATCGCTTTTCGATTCGTCGGCCTGTAGAGACGAATTTTTGTAAAAAAATTTCTCACAAAAAATAATTATAATAATTATTGTACACAAAAACTCTTACTTTAAAAAAATAAGAGTTGATTATATCATAATGCTAGCTGAGTAATCCGTTTTCATCCGTTAGATACTTCTAAAACGTTGGTACTTCAGTCAGATTAGGAAGTTTAGAAGTATATATTACTAAAATCTGTGAATGTGGTATAGAATTGTCCATAACTCATTTTGCTACGGTGGTAGCAAAATAAGGTTTGGACGGTTCAATACATATACAATGCATATATTCTATACTACTAATACGTTTCCACCATTAAGTGTAAAATAAATAAATAAGGGTATTAATTTTTCTTAATAGTTCATCTTTACCTTATCGCATTAAAGTTGAAAACCTCAAGTTGATTTCTTATTGGTTATAGAAATTATCTCTGTCTAAACAATTCGTTACACATTTAAATGTTCAATATAAAATTATTGGGTATTAAATCAACCATTCCATTTTATTTTCTCATGATATTACATATGTACTTTGAAAAATGTGGTCGCTTTATTCAGGCTACTATATTGATTTCTAAATTTTAAAACCTGATTCGAAATCAGCATTTGCAAAAACCCCAAATACTAATATTTATGGCAATCCATCGAAATTTACAATTGTTGGCCACCATCTTAAGTCCCCCATTTTCAAACACGTTATTGCTGAAATTAGTTTTAAAACTAATGCGACGTACTTGAGTCTAATAGTTTACGAGATTTAGCCGATCATGTTATGCTTATTTGGGCCCAAACAACTGTTTGGGAAAAATCGCGCGGAATAGCGCTCTTCTAATACTGACCCCCGGCAGTCCCTACCGAAAACTACCCTATAATTAACCTAGTATGGTGCCTTAGCTCCATGGAGGGCTTTTTTAGGATCTCTGTGTGGTATGTTCGTGGCGATCAAGCGAAGACTCAATTTTGCCTCAGCCACCAGAACATGATGGGGTCTTAAGGGCTTCATTTTTGTCCCTCCGAGGGACCCCAGTGCTGACCCGGATCATTTCTTCTTTAACCGTGCCTACGTTGTGGTAGATGTGGTCGAGAATTGAAGTACCCTGCGTATCTTGTATTATACCCTCGCGATCCAGGTGTATAAAAGCCTCTGGAGGGATGAATCCATTTATTTTAGATCGGTCGTGGTACAACTGATTTGGATAATAAGCTCCTAAATTTTCATTATCCATATCTCTTAAAACGTGTCCTCTTACCAATTTTTAATGAAGATGTTTATCCTATTCAGACCTGCCAGCTGATAAAGTCCCTTGTTGGAAAAATAATTTTCATATTCGGAATCCGCGGTTCTGTATTTTGACAAACATGCCCGAAGAATTGCTTTTCTAACACGCGGATGCTTTCCATATAAAGTGACGCTATGTTAAAGCAAATCGGACATCCATGGGCCTCACAAGGGACTGGTAGCAAATTATCTTGACCCTAGAGTCAAGATTTTTTCCACAAAACAATCTCCTGGTCATTTGGAAAGCCTTATTTCCTTTTTCAATTAATTTGTTTACCTGGTGACACTTGTCTAGCTAAATTCCTAAATATCTGATCACGGTCTTTTCTCTAATGTTTGTCCTGTTTGGCTTTTTATCCTTAAATTTTTCAAATTCTTCTTGGTTTATTTGTACAATTTGTATAATTTTCAATATTCTCAAGGTCACGCTGTAAAAGCTTTTGGATAGTTGCCATTTTTGCAACTGTTATGTACACTACGAAATCATCTGCGCACGCTATAACATGCCGAACGGAGCCTACAAGACCATATAAATATTTAAAAGTAGAGGGGATAATACCGCATCTTGCTGCAAAACGATTTTAATTTGGAATCATTGGCTTGAAGTAGACCCCTTACTTTCTAGGAGAAATTTCTTATCCTTAATCTAATGGTGCTTTTTTAAATTTCACCAAGAAAATAGTTTTATTGTACAAGTTTCATTTTTTGAAAAATATTTTTCAGATTATAGGATATTTATCGTCCTAAACATCACACTTCCTTAGATGGGAATTTAACGTAATTATTAACAATAATTCTAAAGGTCTATTTTCAACGCAGGTAGGTTCAAATTTTCAATTCAATAAGGGCGCTTTTAAAATAATAAGTATATTTTCATTTCAAACAAGTTCCAATTTTTTAAATTAAAATGATTCGTATACTTCATAAAAACGTAACTTGCCAAGTGTAATTATCAGATATCTACTACTTTACTTTAAAAAGCAAATTTAAACTATTTTTTGAAGACTAAGAAAAATGTACAGTACATACCTCTCTCATTGCAATGTCGTTTTCGAAATTTTGCACTGGGGTCGAGGTGGTCCCAAAGACAGCTTTAAAATTTTATGTTACATCTATTTCATGCGGCTGAAGAAAATGTTTGTTTACTTACAACGGGAATTTACGGCGGCTGTACGATTCCTTCGAGAATTTGGTGAAGTCGTTTTTGCTCCCTCGCGGTTTAGATGTTTTTGTGGCCGAAATCGTTTGCGAAAACTTTGAATACTTTCGTTATCACTTGAGTCATTGCTTCGCTTCCAGGTATGAGGATCAGTTATAAACGTTCGTTTTGCACTCTAGTTACAATAAAAAGGAAAGTTATTAGAAATTATGGAAGAGTATTATTTATTCAAATGTTCCAACATACATATATGCCATGATATGTGTTAAGGGAAATTATGTCTGCGAACACATTAGAACATTCTAAAAAATCTCATAATCATTTATATGA
The DNA here is from genome assembly GCA_933228815.1 of Machimus atricapillus. Lineage (NCBI taxonomy): Eukaryota > Metazoa > Arthropoda > Insecta > Diptera > Asilidae > Machimus > Machimus atricapillus. The sequence goes on from OW121785.1 coordinate 16,874,790, forward strand.
ATATAAAGTAGGTATGTATGTATGTATATGTAAATATTATTCAATTACAGTTTGATAGCGCTCTCTCAAAACATAAATCACTACGATGTATGTATTTTGCGAGAACCGATTTTCTATGGTCTTATTCCTACTGAATTGTTAGGTAACTATCATTACTGAGATTTTTCAAAATGATCACCCGAAAATGATTTTCATATAAACACATTCAAGTCCCATAATTTATCCATATATAGAATATAGTATGAGGGCGATAATTGGCGGCCTTGTACTTTTGATAGCCGTCAAAATTCTATGGAAAGATATTAAATTTCAAATTACATAAAAAATTGCTTTAATACTTCCATTCACATACCCTAGACTCTTGCCTTTTTAAAAATATTAATAGTTTAATTTACTTCGATTTTATCATTTCTAGACGATTTTAATAAAATCAAACAATTTTTGCTAAGTGAGAATAACTAAAAGTTTCATGTCCATCCGATTATAATGAATTTTACTCACAATTCATCCATTAAACTGGTTTCGATTTAAGAAATGGCAAGCAAATTTTAATCATCGATTAATTGTTTTAAATCGCTCTAGTTATATCACTGTTAAATCGGTACAAAATAATTGAATTATTATATGATTAATCGAGGTCTGCCTAGTCATTCAATGAATTACTTAATATAAAAAAAATTCATTCCAGTATAGAGACAAATGACAAAAAACTCTAATTATGCGGAAAGAAACTTTCAGATTTTTTTATTTATGAATGCTTTACAAATATGAATTATTTTCACTCATTTTATTCCTTAAAAATTTTGAAAAGACGTATTGAAAATCTTGGAATTACTCTGACATTAGTTTAGTTGTTTAGTTGAAAATTTAAAAAATTTAGTCATTATAAGGATGGCAAGTCCAAATGCATCAAAATAGTTTATTAAATCATAAATGAACGAAAACCGTTCTCCAAATGTAAAGTAGGACTGAAAGAATTACCTCTACGCGCTTGGTGACTCTGCCGGATCGAACCTTCTTGGGCAAAACCAATCTTCTGATTCTAAAGCGATTTTGACGGTCCTTTTCAACTAAACCAATTTTTTGATAATTCGCTAGAGATTTTTCTACCGCTTCCCTTATATTGTCGACTGGTTTCAATTTTTTGTTGCAAAACTTGACATATTCTAGCAGTTCACTAAATCTTAATCCTTTTCCAAGAACGGTTATTAAGGCCTTAAATACGTGCCTATTAATTTTCTTTGGAACACCACTTGAATCCATGATTATAAACTATACACGGCATAAATTTCACAAATAAGAATTTTCTCAAAAACAAATTTTCAACCTAATGTATCTCGACAGAAAATTTTAATGTTTGTTTTTAAAATGACAGTCAATGCAACTGTGTTCGCCAATTCCGGCAACAGAATAGGAGCAAGTGTTAGTTTTCTAAGTTTATTATTTGGGACAAAAAACTCTTATAAAACTTTTTTCCTGAGAAAAGCAGAGGAATTCTACATTGCGTGACTGAAAACTAAAATTTAGGGTTCTAGCCCATTTTTTTTGAGAGTTTAAGGTTTCTTCCACGTGCTCGACCTAGAATGAATTAAAGTTAATTTCTTGAACTCGCTTTTAATAACATTTATTTTGATACATATGTTAAAATATGTACAAGATTAAAAATATGTTTTAATGATGTTAATTTTTACTTGTCCGGGCTAAAATCCCTATTTCTACCAAAATTAAAATTTCAAATTCAAAGACCTACCTTTATAAAATCCGCCAAAGTTTGAGGTCTCCTAACAGATTTTGATAAGACTTTGTAGGGGCGGTAATTTGGGAATCAAAAGTAACAAATATGCAAACAATATTTTGGTCACTTGTTCTTGCTAAGATTATTTTGAATTTAGTGGCATAAATACAGAAATCAAACCAAAACATTTCAAAGATTATACCAGCAATATGTATATATGCATATAATGTACTGTGAATATTTTTAAGATCACTCCACTTCTTCAGCAATCTTTAGTTTTCTGAATCATGAATTTTTTAAATTCGATAGAGGGGCGAAAATGAATGTAAAAGGATAGTTTGAAGATTTAAATTTAGCCCTGAATCGATTTTCCTCCTCTGTCGAACCTTGAGAAAGTATGCTTCAGAAAACTAAAAGTTCCCGAAACACTGAAGTAGTCCTAAACATTTTCACAGTACTGTATGACAGTGCACCATACCTTATATTTTTCTATTATGTTCTTAAATTCCAAATTAAATAATAAGACACACATAAATTTATATTAATTTTATTGCCAAATAGTGGGATTTTTAATTTTTTTGTTAAAACACTACAAATCAATTTAGACAATCCAGACCATATAAATAAAATTTTAGTAATTTGATATTTTTCTCTTTGAATTTGAGTCACAAATACCATTTTGTGATATTTCTGCATATAATTATTGAATTTTTCTGCGATTCAGTAAGAATAAAAAATCAACGGTTCTCGCGTTGATCCTAAAAGCATCAAACCATTCAAGACGTTCACAGATCTTTATCAAAAATACCAAAGTCAAACCAGTTTCAATTTTTGCGAATATTTATACCAAAAAATGTTGAAATTAACTCACTGAAGGAGGAAAAAACGAACATTATTTTGATAAATGTGCCAATTTCAATTTTTTTTCTCAAAACTCAAAGGTGCGAAACAGCCATTATAATTCGGATGATCTAAGATCTTTTCGAAAATAAGCGCAATCTGCGCCATTCGAACGGATCGAGTCTGGGCCAGGCAATGAGGTATTTAACCTCCAACCAATGCCCATTCAATGAAAATAATATATATTTTTTTATCGTTAAACGCAAATTATATTCCCATTTGAATTAATCAAAGCACCAGGAAACAAATAAATTTATAAGCTTGGTATCATGTGGACCTGGGTCTGGACTGATGATCTTTTGTACAGATCAAAACCGTGCCCATAGGGACAAAAGTATGCTTGAAAATCTGAAAATGATCCCAACATAGCCAAAAGATATCCATAAAACCGTAAAATTGTAATTTAGAGGCAATTTATGAGCATTAGAAACTCTTCAGTGTCCCATTGAAAAGCCGTAAGGTGTCACACTTGGAGGTATTTTGGTCATCGGACGTCGGTCATTTTTCACGCCCGTGCGGCGACAGGGAGCGAAAGAACAACAAAAGCCAGACTAGATCAGCTAGAGAGAAAAGCTAAATAGAAAAAAAAAATTGTTTAAAATTAAGTGTCACACCTAAAATTTTGCATAAGAATTCAAAATATGAAGCTGAGCTCGATCGGTTGGCGCTGAAAAGAGCTCACCTCCTCTAATCTTCGCGTCGAGCTGCAGCTCAAAGACTTTCATCCTCCCACGATGGCGAAGTGGAGGATCGCAGGGATTTTGAGTTGATTTCCAAAGAGCTCGACTATCGACAGCGACTTAAGTGAATTTATTTTATTTGGTATTATTACAAAAAGAGAAACTCCCATGCGAGGCGCTTCATTATGCAATAAGTCGGGCTCCGCTTCGGTTTCGCCTTTTACGCCCCGGCGCTCTTGGTGGCATGAGATATAAAAGAAGGTGGAGTCGGGCTCGCGGAATTCTTTTTTACCTCCATAGAGACAACTTTTTTCTATAATTTTAACAGAAAAATTGAACGGCTGGAATGGTCCCGATTAGCCGGCATGGCCTTTTCGAAGTGCAAACAGCAAGCACGAATCGTCTAAATGGCACAGAGGCGATAAATTTGGCCGGCCGGCTCGTAAATAGGCGCTTGCTCGAGGCGGCAATTTTATTAGCAAATTATGGAAATTAAAACATATTGCAAGTCGGGAGTAATTTAAGCGATATAAAATCGCCCTTTTGTTTCGTATTAAGCAGATTATGAGCCTAGGCGTGAGGAAACATTTTCACTTATCCAATTTCCACTTAGCGGAATAAAAGGTAAAAGAAATAAATTCCTTCTTCCGTATCGGTCATAGAACATTTTCTTATGAAAATCAGTACCTACCTATATATGTAACTTCGAAAATCTCTATATGTATTCTATACGTATTCAAAAATAGGCCTTAAAGTTGAGATATTTGGTCACTATTGAATGAGTTATAATAATTAATTCCTAAGTATCAAATTCGAAACCACTGTGTTAATTTAAAAAAAAAAAAATTCTGCTTATTTCCATAACATGCCTACTCTCACAAAATCTTTCATTTTAATATTTAAGAAAATGAGTTTTTTGCTTTTGAATCAAATTGAAGAATGGGACAGTTTTTTTTTTTTTTAAATTTAAAATTGTCGTTTTGCTAAACCAAAAATCCAAATCCAGATATCATAATCTTATACTTTAGAGAAACCATTTGAATGTTGATAGAAAAATCTATTTAAAGATGATCTCGTTTAAAATTTGTCTATAACATCGAAACCAAATAATAATACCTTAAACATTACAAATTTTAAATTTTAGATGGGGAAGCTATTTTTTCAAGGCTTTTACTTTGAATTTATAGCTACAGAATTTCTTTTAAAAACAATTCACATCTGCGGCATTTTTGCCGCATTCATCAAGTTCAAAATTCGCACAAAAAGGACTCACAAAACTTCTGAAACATTAAAAAGACCTCTTTATTGACCCAAAACTGTCGCTTTATTCGGACTTATAATCCGAAAAAGAAGCCTCCAACAATTCCGCGTATACATGCAACCAAAGACCAGATTTTGATTAAGGGCTATTTGCTTAATGGCCCAGGAGAAGGGCAGGGAGAGAGCAAAGTCTTGACAAAACCTCAACACAGCCTATAATTTTGGGGGGAGCCACCTAAAATTACCCTGACATCGAATGGATGGGCTCATTACGTAATAACTCACTTCAATTCCAGGAGCAACTAGGACCTTTTTCTTTTTTATCGAAACATACATACATACATAAAACGAAATCAACATCAAAATTGATTCCCTGAAAAGTTTTGATATCGCGCCTTTTGGAAAAAGTGGGCGAAGAAACGCCACTTGCCAACGATTCCGGGGTTCTCGAATTCTGTGGTTTCATGGAGCCCGACGACTCCAGGAAAGGGGGCGCTACTACAAAAGATTTCTGTCTGCTGAGATCCCGGGGGGGACCAAAGGGTAGAGCGCCAGACCGCGCGGACAGTGTGGTCCAGTGGAGTCGTCGTAAACAGAAAATTACCACTTCTTTCGACTGTTCCCGAGCATCTCGCGAATCCCAGAGTCCCGGGGCAGGGACGGGACCCGCTAAGGCGACACTGTCGGCCAGGTACAGAGGGAAAGATTCTTTAAATCGCGGAATGGTCCACACACTGGCGGGGTACCCTGTTAAATGGTGCTAATTATTGCTCCGACTCGCTTGGCCACCGAACAATGTCCGGAGAGCGCGCGAGCAAAAAGGCTGAGACGCGAATCGAGTGGTCAATTAATTTGTCTAATTATATAGAAAATACGACGGACCCTAGCGAGCCGGCCAACGGAAAAGATAAATGCGACGAAATTGATTAGAACGAATTCCCCGAGATAAAGTCACGTCCTTGAGCTGGACGCATATCAGGATTTAGCAGGAAGTGCAATTAAGTCGCCATTACTCGCCGCGGGGCTGCAGGGGGGAAAGCCGCACGGATAATTATGAGAGTCGGTGGGAGGCGTTCCGTCGATGCCAACGGAGCCCCGCACCGCCCCGCCACAACAATTACCCGAGGGGCTTCTGGTCATTTTGCCGATAAGTAGGATGGTCGTTATACGACGCGCATTCCGCTCTCTTCGGCTTCTTGGACGCGAACAGTGAAACAATAAATGCGATTTTTAAAAACCCAACTGGGATGAATTGATGCTCCCATCCCAGCATCCTCCAGGTCCAGCGGAGATGCATATCAATCAAAAGAAATCAGCTCACCGCGCGAATCGCATAATTTTGCCATCTTTTTACAGAGTGCATATTAAGATTAGGTACAAGTTAAATTTCTAAACTTGAATGTCTCAAAAACTGTATACATATTTACATAAGTTCGTGATTTTCGTAGATTTCATATGAAATACTACCTATTGTAGCATATCTGATGAAAAGATTTCGGAAAATGAATTATGCCAAAATAAAATTTATTTGTACACAGTGGTAGTCAAAAATATAAGAGTAAAAACGCTTCTTCTGATATACATATTATGTAGTTCAATATTACACCTATATTTTTGTAAACAATCTTCAGAAACTTTATTATTTTTTTTGAATAAATAATATTCCTTTTATAAAACATAAATAATCTCCACAAAGTTAATTAGAATAATAAAAAATTAACATAATTAAGTCAATTTCTTTGGTCAAAAAAATAAGAGTGCGGTATATAAGATGGCCTAAAAGTATAAAAGGTAAATTTCTAAAATATGGTGGCTGGAAACACCTCATAGCTTTAGTATTTGGTTGTACATACATATATTCTCTACATCTTATGCTGTGTGCGAATATAATAGTAAGTTTGTTCGATGACCAGTTCCGAAGTGATTATGGAGTTACTCCAACGCTTTCGATGAGTGTTAGGAACTACTCGGAATTTGGAGTTCTGTGTTTGATGAGAAGTTCTAATTTACTCCAACAAGTTCTGAACTTACTCCTAGTCAGGAGCAGGAGTAAGAAAATGACATTTCAAACTCTGCAAAATGCCTGATATTTCAAGTAACACTGACAGTTGCCCATCAAACAAACCTGTGACTAAATGTCGACTAAACTAAATTTTTGGCATTTAGTCGGCATTTAGTCACTATTCACACACAGCCTTAGAACATCTTCACACCTTCTTGGCATATAGAATCAATGAATTTTTAACATATTTCGACATGTATGTATAGCATTCAATTTCCCTCCATAAAAAACGCGCATTACCTGTTTTTTTAATAGATACCTTATTTTTTAAAAATGCCCACAGATTTTCTATCGGTTTAACAACGGGTTTGCAACCTTTGCGTTGTGTTTGGAGTCATTATCCTGCTGGAAGGTCCATTTTAAAGGCATATTGTCCTCTGCATAGAAGCATCACCGTCTTTATTATTTTTAGGTGCAATTCTTTGGTTACAATGTCCTTTATCCAAAATATAGGACCAACTCCAGCGTATAAGAAACAACGTTTATCCCGCCAATATCTCGGCTAAGTTCGTAAATGGGAGGAATCGGTCTAGGGGGTGGGGTTATAGGGGCTACGTTTGGATCCGGTATCTTTCGTTTATGTATTTCTTAATCTTTTTTGGCCAAACTTAACATAAACATAACAATATTAGTTTATGTTATGCATTTATTGGCTCAATATCCTAAGTCATGTTAAAAAATTGATTTGAGGGAACGGGAAGAGCACTTTCACTTCGCTATACATTTTATTTCCATATATGTATACCGTATAATTCTTAATAAATTTTAATTAAATTTGGCTAGCATATTCTCTGTGGCAATATCTTCGCTATGTTCGCAAATTGGGTGAATCGATCAGAGGTATGGGGAATTCAGCATTACATTCCCTTATGTAAAAAATCAATTTGACCACATTGAAATCTACATACCCCTACCGCCGAAAGATATTATTTATATTGAAAATAGGGTTAATTGTTTTTTAACGTCATCTACCCTAACTAGCCTAAAATAAAATTGCAAGTCGTAAAAATATAAATTCTAAAAAAACGGCAATAATCACGACATTCTTGGCCGGACAAATTAAGATGCTAAAAATAACTAAGAATTTCGCTGACTCATCACAACTTGCCCGGCCCCTATGTTGCCTGAATCATCGGCTCTCTACGGAGGAATGACCACTCCTTGGATCAATCAGATCTCACAATCAGTGGATTAAGATCCGCACTTTTTTCTCAATTGTCCAGGACAGAGCTGGAGGTAATCACCTCCGAGGACAATGTCACACATGTAAAAATCTGCATATCAGCTGGCATGTCTTAAGATCGTCGGCGATGATCCTGGAAAGCAGTAATTATGAGAAATTTTACAGGAGGTTAAGATCGCTGGAATATTACAGGCCTGGCGGACAGGACAAAAGTTATGGGGCGAAATAATCGCAAGGCCCCGACATTTCAGCATCTACGAGATGGATACCTTAATTAAGATAACCGTCGCAGATGATTCGATTGGCTGAGCAGCCTCTTGGGCCTCTTGTTGGCCGCGACGATATCAGGGAAAAAGTATCGGTTCGAAACTGATCCACATGGATCGCGGGGAATTTATGCAATTAGGGGGGAGAGCGGGGATTCCGCGTCGGAAAGCGGAAGATAGGGCTCCATACACCGAAACTAACGCGAGGCCCTCCACTGTGCCGCATCTCATCGCATATCTGAGCATCAAGTCGAGAGGATTTGTTGCTCGGGGGCCTCTCGAGTGGTCCAGAGAGACGCAGCTTCGCAGAAACGGCGCTCTGTGTGCAAATTAAAACGTTCAACGGATAAGCAGAAAACGCATGCGCAATCGCGACTAACTGAATCTGAATCTGCGGTGCTCGGCCGCAGCATAGGTTCGTACCTTGCAACAGGTAGGTCATTAATTACCGACCTGCGTTTTCTATTACTGCCGATTCCGCAGTAATGGAAGTTGTGAGCCGTTCGTCGCGCACCACGTCATCGACACGATAAACCTCTAAGGCAATTTCGTGATCAGTTTGGGACCCACAAAAACTTAAAATGTTCAAAGATAATGCATAATCAAAACATTGGGTCATAGAAATTAGATAAATTTCATAACTTCTCTCAGTATTTATAACGATCAATGAGAACGAACTTTGATTTGGTCACGCTTAGACTTTTTTGTTGTGTTTAAAAACCAATCTCAAGAATTTTAAGGTCAATATCCTTAGTTAACGATTAAACATAAGACTTCATAATCATATCGATTATGTTTTACTTCAATTTTTGTTTTGTACGCCCAAAACATTTTGTTTTGAGCTCCAAAGAGATACTATTTCCTTTTTTATGGACTTTGGAAAAGAATACGTAAAATAATGTAACGTAAAGGACATTTTTATGTTATTAGACGTTCAGTAAGGTTTTCATCTAAAAAATTGTTAAATTCGCGTTTTCAATAATCATGCCGATTCCCAAAGTACCTTACCGACACGTTTTGAATAATGAGGAAATGCCAAATTCAAGTGTGTTTCCCGCCTAAATGAATCCGTTGGATTCCGTAAACGGCACGGCATGAATATCTAAAATCTTTGCTTATATAGTATATGTATGTATAGTATATATGTATGTATGTATGAATATTAAAAAATAAAATTCTGTATTTCAATTTCAGCACCCGTTGTATTTAAGATGTCTCACCAAACGCGCCGAGGGCCACCGTTGGAGTGCCCCTTGGCGTCACTTGGGCGTAACACCCCCTCAGTGGACACGCAGCCATACCACCATCCCCTCAGTTCCAGCCCCCTAAATCCGCAGGTGTATCAAATGTCCCGGAAATCGCCTAATCTAAGCATAGACACCGATGACATCATCTACAATCCCCCAGCGTCGCTACAGGCTGCCGACAACGAAAGAAACGAGGTCCCAGAGATCTACCATTTATCAAGGAGCTCCTCCAGCTCCCTGGACCAGTCCTACGAGCTGCGCCGGAACATCGACGCGACTAGACACAGACCACTAGCAGCTAGAAATTACACGCCAATTGATAGTTTACTGCAGTACCGGGAGAGGGCTCCTAGTGCGTACATTATAAATAATATTCACAGCAATGAGGACGATTCGAGCGATGCTGGAGGACAAAGGACCGTGCCAAACCATCCGTCCACCATTGGCAACCAAAACGATCAGTATTTCTTGGAGGAGAAGATGGATTCGCTTTACATACAAGGTGCCATTCGGGGAATCCCTTTGGGCTCAGAGGCCAGCCATTACAAGAACGAGAGGTACTTCCTCGAGGAGAGGTTGAACAATATTTGCGACTACAACGGATCGGACAGGCTGCATGGTAAGACTTTTTTCAATTATATACATATAACATCTCCACAAACTCAATTTTTAATAATGGCGTTTCGAAAGGATTGAGTATGGTATGCTACGTTTGGGTTTGTTAAATTTTAGCTGGAGGAATAAAAAATTTAAAAGATATTGAAGAAAGAAACAAAAAATTGTATATTATTTTCTTACTATCTTTAATTATCATCATTAGGATTAATCTACATACAGTTGGGTTGCGCTAGTTTGACATAGGTATTATTTGCACGTGTATGTCAAATGAAAGATGTTGTCAAATTAAAGGGTCTCAAACTTAAAACATGAACGTAAGGAAGTGCGATATGACTTGGCAAGCGTTCCCAAATCTCTTATGTGTGAGTCTCGCACTTTAGTAGAAACATCAATACAGGCGTAAAAAGAAGATAATTTTAAGAGTGCTTTACTGCAATTTGCATATTTTTCAAAATTAAAGCGTTATTCTTATCAGACTTCTTGTAACTCGTTCGGGATTGCAATAGTAATTTATTTAATATTTGAAGAATAGTAAAAATGTTTGGTACATGTACAGTGACTCCCACGAAAAACCGGACAACCCTAAAAAATACCTTTGCCTTAAGTTTAGAAATACACAGTAAAAAGGAAACAACGATTTATTTTTTCTAAATATATTCTCTATATTGTCTAGTATCTAAATACAAAATAATTGTATGGAGGAGAAAAGGGGAAGCGTACTTGCCGAAGAACACCCAAAAAACTGTGAAACATGGTGGCTGCTCGGTAATAGTATGGGGTTGTATTTCAGCTTCAGGTGTTGGGGATCTGCATTTTATCGAGGACATCATGGACAAGTAAAAATACCTTAATATATGTATTACGAAACCATCTACGGTCAAATGTTGACAAGTTAGGGATTTTTACAAATTTTATCTTTTACCAGGATAATGACCCTAAACACACTGCCGCAATAGTAAGGGAATGGCTCCTTTATAATTGCAGAGTAACAGAGAATAGAGCCATCCTATTGCCAAAAGCTTGTGGAATCAATGCCACGACGATTGCAAGCCGTTGAAGCACAGAAAGGTACGCCACGAAATATTTATTTGTATGTCCTATTTTTCGTGTGACCTCTTTCTTGTACTTGGTAGAATTTTGTTATTTTGTTTTTAAGTTATATTCATATGAAGAGAATTTGTATTTTGTATTTAAATACTAGACAATACAAGAGATTTAGAAAAAATAAATCGTTCTTTCCTTTTTATTATTTCTGAACTTAAGGGGCAAAGGTATCTTTTAGGGTTGTCCAGTTTTTCGTGGGAGTCACTGTACCCCACTAAACTTTTTATTTGCTGTCTATGAGCACCTTGACATTAATGAAAGTAAACCAAAAATGCAAAACTCGACAATATTTAAAAATGCTGCTATAGCTTTTACTCATTCTGTCTCGCTTGCTAATTTTTTTCTCTTTCTACAGAGCACCCCCAAAAAATGGTACGCTCACGTACACTGTGTGTGTGTACGTTTCAGCACTTCCTTATACCTATGTTCTAAGGTCTCAAATTCTATACAGGTTTTTTATTACATCATAGTGAAAAATGAAATACATTCGTATGTATATAATATTCAAGGATTAAAATGCATATTATTATTTAAAAAAGTAATTAATTTACGCTTGTTTTAATTTGTTCGACATTAGCGAAGAAGCCCTTTTTCTTACTTCCTTTAAAAGTAATGTAAACAAAAGTTCAGGTCAAACCACCGGATGAAGTAGTGAAACTATAGAGGGAAAATCGGAATAAAAACAAGGTCAAACTACTGGATGCAACAAATTATCGAGTGATCAAACTACCGCGACCCTACTGTATTATTAGGATTAATTAAAATGGATTTAGTCTTTCAATCTACATGTTACATAAATTTGTTTTTTTTTTTTTGCTGATTGCAGATAACATGGCAACCCACATCCTTCATAGACCGTCGAGTCCTAGTGAAACAAGCGGATCTGATCGCTACCTAATCGATCGAACCCGCGCCTCCCCCGCCTTTGTGAGCAAGGTTCGAAACGGCTTTAAGGGTACGAGCACAGGTTTAGATAAGCGATTTCATGCCTCCAAAGTGAAGAGCCTAACCGATGGACTTTCGAATTTAGGCAGATTCTCACCTAGTCTAGATCAGGGCTATGCGACCTTGGTGTCGCCATCCCCGTCAAGTCACCAGGCCCTTGGACCATGGAGCAAGAAGGGCCCATGTCGATCAGGGCCTAGTTTCGATCGTCTTCCAGATGAGGCTGCTCTTAAAATATTTGGCTGGTTGTCTAGCCCTGAATTGTGCAATGTGGCAAGAGTTTGTAGGCGATTTGAAAATCTCGTCTGGCGTCCGAGCCTCTGGAGGGTGATCGCCCTTAGAGGGGAGCATGTGAGCGGGGATAAAGCGCTTAAAATGATTTTTCGTCGATTATGCGGCCAGACAAGGAATGGAGCATGCCCCGATGTTGAAAGGGTTTTCCTAAGCGATGGATGCCGCCTCACAGATAAAGGACTGCAACTGCTGACAAGGCGGTGTCCCGAACTGACGCATTTACAGCTCCAATGTTGCGCCAGTATGTCCAATCAAGCACTGTGCGAAGTCCTTACGAAATGTACAAATTTACAGCACTTGGATATAACAGGTAATTTAAAGCCATATATATCTTTTTAAATAAAATTTGAAGTACATGCTTCTTTGTTACAGGATGTACTCAGATAACTAGTATAAGCCCCAATCCTAGCCTTGAATCGCCGCGACGGCTTTTGCTTCAATACCTGGACTTGACTGATTGTTCTGCCATAGACGACATTGGACTCAAGATTGTCGTTAAAAATTGCCCCCAACTTGTTTTTCTCTACCTGAGGAGATGTGTTCAAATAACAGGTAAGATCCTTAAATTATGATTAACATCTTTTAAAGGTACATAACGTATATAAGGACTGGTATTCGGTCAGCAATATTCGTAATAGAATTACGCAAACGGTTCCCTTTAATTATTTTCAGATGCGGGTCTCAAATTTGTTCCCAGTTTTTGCGTAGCTCTGAAGGAGCTGAGTGTGTCCGATTGCCTAAACATCACAGACTTTGGCCTTTACGAACTAGCGAAACTCGGCGCAGCACTGAGGTACCTTTCAGTGGCTAAATGCGATAGGGTCTCTGATGCTGGTCTCAAAGTCATAGCACGCCGGTGCTACAAATTACGCTATTTAAACGCCAGGGGATGCGAGGCGGTCAGCGATGATTCTATCACAGTCCTAGCCCGCTCCTGTCCGAGGCTACGTGCGCTGGACATCGGAAAATGTGATGTCAGCGATGCAGGACTCCGTGCTCTAGCCGAAAGCTGTCCCAATTTGAAAAAGCTAAGCCTTCGAAATTGTGATATGATTACTGATCGGGGAGTGCAATGTATCGCCTACTACTGCCGCGGACTGCAGCAGCTCAATATTCAGGACTGCCAAATTTCGATCGAGGGATACCGAGCCGTTAAAAAGTACTGCAAACGGTGCATCATAGAGCATACAAATCCGGGCTTTTGCTAAACAATTAATTTAGTAATCATTATTGTTGTATTTCCTACCCCTAAAAATGGAATAAGCTAGGCTGCTAAGTGCTCGGTACCTTTAGCTTGCTCCACTTTTTCGATTTTTAAATTATTTAGGTGGACGTGCCCGGCATAGCGAATCTCATAATTAACCTAATTATTAGGATGCGCAATAAAGTAGGTGAGGTATACACAGATGATTTATGATCCTACACTTAATAATAATAGTAAGATCTCTTTTTGGTGCTACAGTAATTTCAAAAAAAAACCAAAAAAAAAAAGATCGAAGGCTTAAATTCACACCGAATGGAGACGATAAAACAGTTTCGTTTGAGAGAGATTTCGAACTAATATAAACAAACTCTTCTTAACTCTCTTGAAAATTTAATTTTGGTGTCGAAGTAGTACATATACCTACTAGGAGATCCTGACATGGATTTTTCAAATCCGCCCCTATTATTTATTTGGCTTTTAATAACTTAAACTTGCACAACACCTGCAAATAGAAATAATAAGTCTCTAATGAAACTTACACTTTTGTGAGGAAACTCTCAATCACTGCTCTACTTTTTCTTTTTTTATTATAGAATTTGCTCTAATCCAGACGGGTGTGCCGAAGGTGTTCTATATTTTCATTTTTGAATTCACAATCTACGTAAGAACCAACTTATCTTGTTCTGAAAAGCACAAATAAAAACCTTCGAACTTGAAAATATTAATATTGTGACGAAAAACTATATTTTTAGGCCTACCTAGCAAATAACCTTAAAATAATATATCACCTGTTATGAAAAACCTAGAAGATGCCTAATTGCTTAAATACCTCTCCTACTTTTCTCAAAATCCCGAACAGATGAAAGCCTGTTGGCATCTTCAGAATTATTTTTTATTTAATACACGTAAACATGTAGCAACTAACCTACCGCATTCATTAGCCATATTGGCTTTAAATAAAACACATATCGAAGGGGTTCTTCTACAAGAAGGCGACACCTTAAGCGTATACGAAAGAATGTTACGAGGACTTTTTTTCATTTTATAAATAAGCGTGCCGTGCAAACACATAAGGAGTAGGCTCGCCGACGGCTTCTAAAAATCAGTGTATTTTTGTATATTTGTTCTCCTTTAATTTTTATTTATTTAGTGAAAATGCAATGTAAATAATTAAATTAATAAAATATTTGAATAGTGTCCGACTGTTTTTTTTATTTAAGAGTGTAACTCTGACAACCTAAAAAATTATCCAAAAACTATATTTGTAATTCTCTAAAGTATGTTTTAAGTTCGGACTTATTTCAAAGAATTTTCCTAGTTAACAAAACCGGGCTGTCAAACTAAAATTCGTTCGGATACACACACACACACACACACCCCCACCACCAATATGGCTCGGTATACACGAAAGGAGAGGGTGCGAAGCACCGCACAAAAAGGAGATCACAAATTTAAGAAACACTGTATAATACTTCCTATCTCATTCTCTCGCACGTTAAATCACAGATAAGAAAACAAAGGAAGTCATTTATGGGCCATGGCTGCCTATGCAGCTGGCCATCTTCCTTTGTTTTTTTTAAGAGTACCGTTAGTTCTAGTTTTGCAAGTGTGCAGTTTCCAGTGAGAAGGCGGCGAAAGCATAGCATAAAGTAGCGTCTTTCCTCATTATCGTTGATACAGTTGATTGGTACAGTCGTTATTCGGTTGAATTTGAAAGGTTAGAATTTGTTTTCTCTACATTTTATATAAATCTTTTCGAAGGCATTTGATCACTTAATTGACGGTATTTTCTATAGGTAAAAAATGGACAGTGGTCAGCAAGAACGCCAGCGGGGGCAAGAACGCGGACGTGCACGTGGTCTCGGGAGGGCTACCCTACATTATTTACATGAAGTTGCTCGAAAGCGCACAGCAATTCTTGGCCAAGCGCAACAGGCAAAATTAATATTAAATACTTTGTGTTCTAACAATTGAACATAAAAAAAAAAAAAAAAATTTTACTCAGCCGTCCCAATCGGCGTTGGCTACACCACAGGAGCAAACCCCAGGGCCCTCGACGCAGCAGCCTCAGGGTCAATCAAGTTGGCCGCAGCCATGTGGTTTAAGTGTTCCTCGCCCTACTGGACCCCCGCCATTTTTAGGAAGGGCTGCGAGAAATCAAGCAGCACATCCATTGCAACCGCAACAACAACCGCGGCAAGAAGTCTTAAAAGAGTCTTCGAGGGGTATGTATTAACATTTTTTAAACATTGAATTATTTTAACCCTTAAAAACAATAGCTCCTGCTGCGGCTGGAGATGCTTCACGCGGCGCTATACGAGGCAAGCGTGTTATCAACGAAATTGTTAAAAGTAAGCCGATCGACATTTTGACAAAAAAAGGAAAAAGTGGAGTGCAAGTTGGCATCCAAGCTAACTACTTTCGGTGCTTAAAAAAGCCAGAATGGGCCATATATCAATATCGTGTTGATTTTTCACCGGACATAGATATGCTCAGTATAAGAACAGCTCTTATCAGAGAGCACCGAGAGCATTTCGGTGGTTATCTTTTCGATGGTAGCATGCTGTTTACAACAACAAAATTGGCACAGGAAAAGCTTGAATTAAGTTCGACAAACCGGGATGACGAATATTTCAAAATAACTGTTAAGTATGTAGCCCAAATCATGATGACGGATGGCCAATCGATCCAAGTATTAAATTTGATTTTACGTGGCGCTATGGATGTACTTAAGCTTCAACTTGTTGGAAGAAACTTCTTCGATGCAGCTGCTAAGGTATGTACATACTCGTATATTGAATTTCTTATCAAGTAGTATTTTGCACTTATTACTTCGAGTTGAGTATAAAATTTCCACAGTTTTCTTCATTCTACATATCTTTTTATCTGCCACCGGATTTGAAAACAGTAATTTGTGAAATTCGATATTTCCAATCGTTAAGTATTCTGGTTTGAGATTTTTACGGTTTTATTTTAAAGAATTTCTTTAATTAATTTTTCAATTTTTTATAATATTGTTATTGAGTTTTCAATATTTTATAATTTTGATATATGATTTTGATTATTTCCAATGGCCGTAACGCGTAACGGATATAAGTTTTACTTTAAAACTCATTTTTTAATTTATGAATTATATTTTTGATTTCCGAATGAGCATTTAGAAGCAAAAGAAATCACTTTAACTTAAATTTACTCTACAAACTTCGGCGACAGCGGGGGTAGGAATAATACCCAACTTTAAAGTAATAAAAAATTAAAATAATTTTTATTTTTGTGATAAGGAATCAAAATTTGCATGTCATTTCTCTAACTCACTAAAATTGTCAGTTGCTTCTAAATGCTAATTAAGCATTTTTATGTTTTACAATCATCCATAACAGTTAGGAGATACATACTTATATTAGTTTATATTTTGTCGGTCAAGAATAAAACTCTCTTGAAGCCACTGAGTTCGTCAATTGTATCAAGAAGGCTGCTGGTGGAATGCGAATGAATATTGCAGAGCCCAGATTGTATTCTATTAAAAGCTGAAAAATATTCATTTTATATCATATTACTTTTTAGCATGACTTTACAAGATGATCGAAACAATACCTACGTTACGGCTATCGAAAAGTGTTGCGCAATGGACCCGCAACTTATAATGGCAATTGTGCCAAACAACAACGCCGAGAGGTAATTGCATTTCGCGTTAATTTAGTTTTTTAGGTAAACAAGTTTTATCTAAATTTTACAGATACAGTTGCATTAAAAAGAAAACCTGTGTTGATAGAGCAGTACCATCTCAGGTAATCCTCCAGAGGACCATTGCACCTCGACAGGGAAAACCGCCTAGTGGACTTTATGTCGGTCGCAGCTAAAGTTGCCATACAAATGAACTGCAAACATTTGTATGGCAACTTTAGTTGCGAACGACATAAGCGGCTAACATGATCAAAACTTTGAGGCAATATCGTGATGACCATGGCACTTTGCCAGCTCGGATTTGCTTCTATCGCGATGGAGTAGGTGAGGGCCAATTGCACCAAGTTTTTGAAACTGAAGTCGTTAATTTGAGAAAACGTCTCGACGAAATTTATGCACAAGCCAATGTGCCAGGGGGCTGCAAAATGGCCTTCATTGTTGTGTCGAAACGTATAAATACGCGTTATTTTACAAACGGCCAAAATCCTCCTCCAGGAACTGTTGTTGACGATGTTATTACTTTCCCCGAACGATATGATTTCTTCTTGGTATCGCAGTCGGTTCGCCAGGGTACCGTATCGCCAACTAGTTACAATATTATTCATGATACACATTTTGTAAGTTAACCTTTGCAGCTTATCTGCATCGAGACCCATATTATCATTGATAATAGTAGTTCCTTACCAATTATAACACAAATGACACATCTTGTAAGATAACCTTTGCAGCTTATCTGCAAGCTGCAAAGGTTAACTTACAAAATGTGTCACATGTATTATAATTGGTCAGGAATTACGCGAGTTCCTGCTGTCTGCCAGTACGCGCATAAGTTAGCGTTCCTAGTAGGACAGTATCTCCATCAAAATCCTTCTGCTCTGTTGGAGAAGCAGTTGTACTTCTTATAAATTTTTACACGTCTTCTTAAATACAATGCATTCATTCATACTATAAAAGAGAATATGTATATTTTTAGTTTTTGTTGAATTCATAAACATATTATTCTTATTATCTACGACAATTTTGCATTGACAAAGGTGCTGAAAATGAATTTTTGTTAAGTTTTTGTTCAGAATTTTCCAGATTAGTTGATTTTTTCAGTTATGAATATACCGCCGTTTATTTTTTTGACTCATTAGATTTATTTTGTTCCTATAAAAATGAGTTTATATGTATATGAAATATTTTTATGTTAAAACCCTGAATAAAATTTGTTACTTTGTAAAGTTTTCTTTGATTTTTTAAAGAACTGGGACAATTTTTTGACTATTGTAACATTAGAAAGTACAGCACATAATAAATAATATATATTGTATTGCTCGCTCCTGACAGGTTCTCAATTATTCCAACTAAAAAAACTATCATATTTGAAGTAAAATAAAAAGCAGCCCGGTCGAATTTCGCGCTGCTTTTCTTTTTCATTTAATGTTGAGATTTCTACCAACCTGAAGTATAGTGAATAAACACATAAATATGAATTGATGTATGTATTATGTATCAAGGTAAAAAATATACTATGCCACAGAGGATGGCACAAATTTCATGTGAATCGGTTGAAATGTGAATGTCGAATAAACAGATTTTTCGCATTTATAATATACCAAAATCTGTCGAAAATTTGAGGTATGTATAGTAATTAGAAATACACATAATACATTATTGAAATAATACATTTTTTGTACCCCAAACGAAACTTTAAAAACTTTTCCAATATCCTCTCCTTCGCTCATTCTTCAACCCACCCTGCAAGGGAATTACGCCCCCACCTTGTTGGTAAATCCATCGGAATGGATACCAACGATTATAAAAAGATATTCTAAGTGAAAGTGAAACTCATTCACCTGAATAGCGAAAATAGAACATTGGTACTTTCCACATTTCCTACTTCAAATTAACTGATTCAGATATCAGGCCCAGTTATTTAGGAAATGATTTGGAATTTGTTCAGAGATTTTTGCGTTACGCTCTTATTATCAATTTTTCTAAATCTTTCTTGGGATTTTCATAACTCAATTCTAAGTTAAAAATAGTTGATGTCGTGTGCCCATCAGGGTCGGGACCAAATGAGAAAATCATGTTAAAATTTCACTATTACTATTTGGTATTATTTAGTAGTACCACTTCATAATCAAAGAAAAACCATTAAGAAAGCGGTCAGGCATCCTGACAACAGGACGGCGGTACCATTTTTATTTTGCATAGTTCTAGTGGTTCTGGGTTTCATGTTTGGATTAAGTATTCATGGAGATTTAGTATACCTAACTGGTACCTACACGTATATTATTTTCAAATTTTTAAGGAGCACTAGGAAAAAGTTAAACGTAATAATTAATTTTTAAGTAGGTACAAAATCTTGATTAATTTCCAATAGAAAAAACTTTAATCCCATCGTATTTCTTATTACTTATTATTTCTAACATCCGCTAAATAAAAATAGGTGAAATTTTGGAAAAGGAAATATATGTCTTCTTTATGTACACATACAATACATCATCAAAGTTTAAAAGCAATGACAACGTTAGGTTTAGAGACTTGTTCTTCACCAACGAAAGGGCGGGAGGGCATAAGCTGATTGGTATAATATACAGATATTGTTTGTTTTGTTAGCTTTTCTCTTATGTTTAGCTTTTATAGCTGGTGCGTTGAAATAAGATGAAATAATTATTCTTAAGAAACTAATCAAGATTTTGTACTTAGTGGAGAGGACGATCCGCTACTCTAAGGAAGGTTATAGAAGAATTACGGACCTTAACCGAGCTTAAGAACTCCTTGCTTAAGGTCCTACTTCTAATCCGCACAAGAGCCGGACAGTCACACAATATATGAGCTGTAGTTTCCTCGTCCTCCAAACATAGTCGACATTACGCCTCAATATAGACAGACCTACAATAAGTACACCAGCAGCTTGAGATCCGCTTGGCTCAAGACGGTGATGTCGGTATAAAGGGTTTAATAAGCTCCTTAGCTTGTAACTCCGCAGCATTACATTATCCCCATACAAAATTTGCTTAGTTTTTATCCATCAAACAAAATATAATCCAGAATTTTTTCAGAAGTTTTCACTTCAAAAAATTGCTATACTGGGTGTTTTGCTAAGGTTTGAACAGGGGTATGCCAATCGATTCTAAATGTTCTCCTGATCAACGTTTGTTCGGACACCCCCCCCCCTTCAAATCGGTCCTTCCCCCCCTAAAATCGTGATTGAAAATTTAGAGGAGGTCAACCTAGAAAATGTTTTATAAGTTCTTTCAGAGACATCCTAGGATACTGGTTGATAACGCATTAGAAAGCTGAGCTTTCAAGCTTTCCAACGATACCACCCACGACCCAATCCGTCAACAAAGAAGCGGGGGAGACCCCGTCAAATTTCGAAAATGGCAATTTCAAAGCCCAAAATTTGACCTTGACCCTTCATTCTGCCGATTTTTTGTATGGGAAGATCAAAACTTTTTTTTCCCTGTCATGTGGCCTTTCTCAGAAAAAAAACCGCACTCTAATCCGACGGCGCGTTCCAAAGTTATTCGTGTTATAATAATTAATACAACAACAAAATCCACTATCCGCAATGAAGTCCAATTGGAATGTGACGTCACTTTATTATTAAAAACCGTATTGTCAGAAATATCAATTCTTTCAAGTTTATTCAGTTTTTCGAAAAGGTGTAATAATCCCTGTTAGTTAATGACGAACAATGTATTGCTTGAAAGATTATTAATTGTGGCATACAAGCTATTTTAAGCAGATCTTTATCTTACAAATCTTCTATTACATACTTCAAAGCAAAGCCTTTTTATCGTTTTTATTGAAAATATTTATCTCCTTGCCTTGTTCTTCCACACGAAGTCCCCTCCGCCAAGTGTTAAAGTTTTCAAGTTTGTGAAATTGTTTTCAGGAAATATCCGAAGAGGACAAGACAAGAGGCAGGAAAACATAGTTTACCATAAAAATAATCTAAACTTTTACAAATTCATGTGTAACTCATATCAACAGGCGACTCTCGAGCCGATAAAATAAAATTTTCCAAATTTACTAGAGAGTATATTCCTGTATAACAGTCGACATTTTCTTCTCTTTCGTAATCCGAATCAAAGCAACTCATTATGTTTAATGATCTTAGTACTCTTGTAGACGAGCAAAACGTTGAGAAATGCTTGAAATCTATTCTAACGCAATAAGAGATATTTAAATCAGTTAGTTCGTGTAAATCTGCCAAAAACTTTCCAGTTAGCAGTTTATTCCAGCTCACATCGAGATATTCAAGCCGATTCCATTTAGACAATATAGACAAATGGTGATCTGTTATTTGGCAATGTTTTAACGTGATACTTGTTAGATTTCTGAATGGCCCAAATTTAAAGAGTTCGATATTGCTATTGCTAATACTAAGGGAACGAGGCTCAGTGTAATAATTTATAAAAAATAAGGCATCACTTATGTGTTAAAAAGTTTCGTTCATCTTAATGTTTTTCATGAAGAGTCCAAATTTAATAAAAATGTATCTTACATTGTTTTCCTTTAAGTAATCGATCACCACAGTCCTCGTTCTTAAAATACTTTTAAAAATATTTTCCAATCGATAACTCATTCGAGATAGCAAGAATTGTTCTTGTAGAGGTAAGAAAGAAAATATACGGAAAAGGCAATCGTCGTTTTACATCATTATTCAAGAATCTGGTTGTAGCTTCATGTTGCAAGACTATTTCCTGTTTTTTTTTTCTTTTTTTGAATAAGGAACACCCACTTTTATGAGATGAACTTCTTAGTTCCTGAAAAAGATATTGAAAAATATTTATTAAATAATTTAAACTCTTTCCTTTATGGCAATTACTAAAAATTATAAGACTCTTATTTTGAATATGGATATTCTTTTTTCTGAACAATTCTTTTCAAGAAGGCGCGTAACATGAACATGACCAAATAGCAATTATTATTTATAGGTCAATCTTTAGAGCTGCAACGCAATTAACTTATTTAAAAGGAACGATAATTTAACCCCAAGTGGGCTCGACACGTCAGAGGTTTTTTCCGCCAGGATTTTAAATAAAAAAGTTTCTATCTATTATAGTATTGGAACTTAAAATTCTTCCTTTTGCAAAAATAAAAAAATCATATTTTTTTCGAATTAAATTCATCCTTTCGCAAGTCAAATTCACCCTTTTGCAATTCAAATTCATTTTTTTGCAAATCAAGTACATATTTGTAACAATTTTTAATAAGTACATACCCTGCTTACGTTTGGTGTTTCGCCACCACTTTTAACCACCTCAGTTAAAAGATTAAAAAAAAATCCAAGTGATCCCTGACACGTGG
Source organism: Machimus atricapillus (assembly GCA_933228815.1). Lineage (NCBI taxonomy): Eukaryota > Metazoa > Arthropoda > Insecta > Diptera > Asilidae > Machimus > Machimus atricapillus. Next base: position 16,897,279 of record OW121785.1, read on the forward strand.
AACGTGAATAAATTCAATCCACACGCCTCTGCCGGGCAGTAGTGAAAACAAAATTCCCAGCCCACTGATATAATTGGAAATGGAACTACTCATCCCATACAAAATTTTACCTATATCATTTTTGGAATATTACTCAGTTTTAGCGGCATAAACCCATCAAGTACGAAGAGAAATGTCATTTCTGTGTTTGGTTCATTTAATTTGCCGGTGGTGAAAAATATTGAATTTGTTTTGGAACAACGCTGATTAGTTCATTCAAATAACAAAATTTGGATGAATACGAGAGCTGTGCGTCGACGTTAACGTGATTTGCACTTTCTTAAGTGATTTTTTTTGTTGTACAAAATTAATTTTTTGATGCGCTTGAACAAAGCCAAGGATGTTCTACACGGCATAAATTTCACAAATAAGAATTTTCTAAAAAAAAATTTTCAACCTAATGTATCTCGACAAGGCAATTTTAATGTTTGTTTTTAAAATGACAGTCAATGCAACTGTGTTCGCCAATTCCGGCAACAGAATAGGAGCAAGTGTTAGTTTTCTAAGTTTATTATTTGGGACAAAAAACTCTTTCAAAACTTTTTTCCTGAGAAAGGCAGAGGAATTCTACATTGCGTGACTGAAAACTAAAATTTAGGGTTCTAGCCCATTTTTTTTGAGAGTTTAAGGTTTCTTCCACGTGCTCGACCTAGAATGAATTAAAGTTAATTTCTTGAACTCGCTTTTAATAACATTTATTTTGATACATATGTTAAAATATGTACAAGATTAAAAATATGTTTTAATGATGTTAATTTTTACTTGTCCGGGCTAAAATCCCTATTTCTACCAAAATTAAAATTTCAAATTCAAAGACCTACCTTTATAAAATCCGCCAAAGTTTGAAGTCTCCTAACAGATTTTGATAAGACTTTGTAGGGGCGGTAATTTGGGAATCAAAAGTAACAAATATGCAAACAATATTTTGGTCACTTGTTCTTCCTAAGATTATTTTGAATTTAGTGGCATAAATACAGAAATCAAACCAAAACATTTCAAAGATTATACCAGCAATATAAATATATGCATATAATGTACTGTGAATATTTTTAAGATCACTCCACTTCTTCAGCAATCTTTAGTTTTCTGAATCATGAATTTTTTAAATTCGATAGAGGGGCGAAAATGAATGTAAAAGGATAGTTTGAAGATTTAAATTTAGCCCTTAATCGATTTTCTTCCTCTGTCGAACCTTGAGAAAGTACATATGCTTCAGAAAACTAAAAGTTCCCGAAACACTGAAGTAGTCCTAAACATTTTCACAGTACTGTATGACCATAGACAAATAACACATAGATTTCCATTCTGGGCCTAAAGCTCAATCCATTGAGCTTTCAATTTGGTAGCCTGATGTCGCCTGATCTTACTAACACATCCCTAACGTTGCTCGATATATCATTTCGGGAGAGAGAGAGAATTGTTCCTTTAGCTCGGCACGCGGGCAGCATGGTTTCTATGGCGCGGGCGGCAGCGCGGCGTGGCGGCGACATACTCTTCCTCTTCTCTCGAGTTTTAGCCGTCCATCAGCTGTTGTTCTGCGTAAGGGGCTTGTGGGACTGCTCTAACGCTAACGTGAGGCGTGAGGGAGTTGAATTTTTCTAGGAATCCTCTGAGTTGCGTGATCTGCTGAACCAATGAATGAAATCTTCAAGGGAAAAAGACACACGGATAGATTCATGAGGTTTGAATTATCTAATGAAATTCCGAATTTTTGTTTTGTAGGTGTTTTTCATTGACTTAAAAAATTCGTTTAAAAAAATAGTTTCTACAATTTTTTCGTTTTTAATTTCAATCTACTAAAGATGCATTTTGGATTGATTAAAAGGAATTAATTAAATTTATTACTTGCTTACAAGCTTGAAGTACAAAAGTCCCTAATATTAGGCGAAAAAGAGTACAAAATATAAAGTAGATATGAAAAACTATAAAATTATATAAAAAGCTGTCAATTTCGCAGCGTTGATTGACGCCTACAATTTGCCTCCACTTGATCCATCAAGTGTAAGGGCCGGTGCATCATAATCGAAATTCTTTTTTAAGTCATTCTTTAGTTTTAAATGAAAATCACCTAAAACAAAAAATTGCAGTTTCACTAGATAATTCAAATCTCATGAATCAGTGTCCTTGTTTCATTGAGCAGAGCACGCAACTAAGAGGATTCCTAGAAAAATTCAACTCCCTCCGCTTCACGTTAGGGCAATCCCACAAGCCCTTTGCACAGAACAACAGAAATTTGAAAAAGATGCAGTGTTTTCTCACAGCTTTGTGAATTGAGAAATTCTAAAATTATCTCACGCACACAAACTTAAAGGAAGTTGAACTGGTTGAGCTTTCCTCTCAGATTTATTTTCATAGGAACAATTTTTTGTATGAGAATGGATATCTATCTATTATTTGTCTATGGTATGACAGTGCACCATACCTTATATTTTTCTATTATGTTCTTAAATTCCAAATTAAATAATAAGACACACATAAATTTATATTAATTTTATTGCCAAATAGTGGGATTTTTATTTTTTTTGTTAAAACACTACAAATCAATTTAGACAATCCAGACCATATAAATAAAATTTTAGTAATTTGATATTTTTCTCTTTGAATGTGAGTCACAAATCAGGGTTGTAAAAGAATGCAATCTTTTCGGCAAATAATTCTTTGGATTTATGTGAAAAGTATTTTAATTCATTAACTTCACTTTGATACTGGGACTTACAGAAACCAAATCGCCATTCTTTTTGAAGTCATGAATGATGCAGTCTTTTCAACAAATCAAAAAGCTTGAAGTCATGAATGTGAAATCTTGTGATTTACTTACTTTCGTTGAAGTACCGCTGAAGTTTGCATTCGTTTGCAGTCATTTTCAATCAATTGAATTCATTAAGAGCTTCAGAGACTAAAATCATTTTCTTTGCATCGTTGTGTCTTGGGGGTTAAAAATAGTCTTTATCTCTCTAAATAAAAAAGCTATGACTGAACAAATATGCATATATTAATGACGTATTAATACAAGATAAATTGTTAGTTTTCAACATTAACAGCTTCTCAAAATTGGAGTCTGAAAGTGCTCCACGCCGAGGAGCGTCAATCATTCCAGCAAACGAAAATAAGCGCTCGACTGCGGCTGAGGAAGGTAAGGGCGTATTGTATTTTAAAAATAGTGTTTTAATGTTCGGGTATCGGTTTAAGTTAGGTTTAAGTTAAAAGTTAGGTTTAAGTTAAACCGATACCCGAACATTAAAACACTATTTTTAAAATACAATACGCCCTTACCTTCCTCAGCCGCAGTCGAGCGCTTATTTTCGTTTGCTGGAATGATTGACACTCCTCGGCGTGGAGCACTTTCAGTCTCCAACTTTGAGAAGCTGTTAATATTAAAAACTAACAATTTCAATTTATTTTGTATTAATACGTCATAAATATATGAATATTTGTTCAGTCATAGCTTTTTTATTTAGCAAGATAAAGACTATTTTTAACCCCCGAGACACAACGATGCAAAGAAAATGATTTTAGTCCCTGAAGCTCTTAATGAATTCAATTGATTGAAAATGACTGCAAACGAATGCAAACTTCAGCGGTACTTCAACGAAAGTAAGTAAATCACAAGATTTCACATTCATGACTTCAAGCTTTTTGATTTGTTGAAAAGACTGCATCATTCATGACTTCAAAAAGAATGGCGATTTGATTTCTGTAAGTCCCAGTATCAAATTGAAGTTAATGATTTCAAACTTAAAAAATCAATAATTTGCAGTGAATTCAAGGAATGCATTCCTTAAAGATTGCATTCTTTTACAACTCTGACAAATACCATTTTGTGATATTTCTGCATATAATTATTGAATTTTTCTGCGATTCAGTAAGAATAAAAAATCAACGGTTCTCGCGTTGATCCTAAAAGCATCAAACCATTCAAGACGTTCACAGATCTTTATCAAAAATACCAAAGTCAAGCCAGTTTCAATTTTTGCGAATATTTATACCAAAAGGTTGCGATATTTTTCATATTTTATTATGTTGAGATATAGGTTCAATTATCTGTATGTTATTAGTAGGCTGGTGAACTAAAGATTCATTTCCACATTGTACATGTAAATAAAATATAAATATATACATAAGCATAACTATTTATATTTGAAATTATGGAATCTAATCGGTTATCGCGCTGTGTACATAATGCAAATTTTTATTGTAATCGGAGAAGCCTTGTAGATTCGTATAGCGAACGAACTAGACTTACAATGTTTTAAAGAAATAGTTTAAATTATGCTCAACAAAATCCTATTTCTTTTAGTGAAAGTTCCATTGAAATCGGTTTAGCCGTTTCCGAGATTAACACGGACAAACAGACAAACCGACAATCCTAAATCGCCTATTGAACAGTGGAAAATTTTTTGAAATCGGTTCAGTAATTTCTGATTTCGAGAATTTAGGCTGCGTAGTTCGTTCTCTGAATTTCCTATAATTAATAAAAAGAAATTTGGAAAAGTTACAATTAATCGATTGTGGCGCAGATAAGTAAAATTTTGTATAAGAGTCGTTCGTTCTTTTAGGTAGCAGATTTTACACTGGAGTGTGACGAATGCTTTAAAATTAATACTGGAGCTCCCCTGCCCGATGTCGCGGACTGTGTAATTCAAGTTGAAGATACAAAACTACTCAAAGTAAAAAAAGACGGTGCTGAAGAACTAGTTGAAATATTGGCAGATCCTCAGCCGCTTTTGGATGTTCGGTTAGTTCAAACATTCTAATTTAATTAGATTAGATTAGATTTGAAAACTCAAAAAATTGTGAAAAGAAAGCTGCGACCTTATAAAAAGCATTTATATAAATTTAAGCCAGTATTTAAAAGATACTAAGGGCGTGTGCCAAGTCAGCTATTCAAAAGTAATTTTGTATGGGAGATTGCTTTTTAACTTACTAATTGATTTTCGAAAAACCAGCTTTGAAATTCGCTTTTCGTTGACAATTACTTACTTTTCATTTGAATTTCAATTAAATCATTTGTGAAATTAAATGGAAGCGAACAATGAGCAATAAAAGGCTGCTGTGTTTTCAATTTTAAATATACCGAAAAATGTTCGAAAAGGTAAAGAATTCGAAAAGCTGAATTGGCACACGCTCTAAATTCTCACTTACCCAAGAATGGTCTTATCCACTCTTCTTTTATCCATTATTCCTAATTCTACTGAAAAGTGCAACATGATTTGCATGGAGCATATTCAAACTTTTCGAGAATTACGCAAGAAATGCAATCAAATGACATTGTGATTAAATAAAAGTTAAATTAACCGTTAGCTATGGATGATGTTCTCATCATGTACTCCAGTGGCAAAACTTTTGCATATTTTTTGTTGAGTAATTTGAACTTAGTTTTTTAAATTCTTAAGGAATTGAACTACGTTTTATTGCAATTAAATGGAACCCATATGAACATATGTGTATGTAATGATTTGACCCCAGATCCCGTAATCATCATATTTGAATACCCGGAATTTTCAACATTCAAGATTAAATTCAACGGAGAGTACAAAAAACAAAGTGGCTTTAAACTTGCGCACAAAACTGTATAAAGATTTCGCACGCGAAACAAATTTTGTGTCTATGAAAATTTTCAATAGGGCACAGCTCTACGTTCTATGCGCAGCAAAAACGATGCTGACGATTTCACCGAGTCCTACTGCAGCCAAATACTGGCCGTGGGCAAAGAACATGGAAAATTCTCTTACAAAGAATTATTCCCACCACTACCACTTTTCAAATTTACCCATTATTTAAAGATATGTGTTCCAAATCCGAAATTTCATTTAAATTGCCTAGTAATGAAAAAGGATAGTGAGAAATGCGGCAAACATAATAAACATGAGTTCACCTATTACCAGTCGCTCCAGCTCAGTATTGATTTTTGTGGGACTGTGTTGGTGTCGTTCCAATAGAGGTTTTCAAATTATAGCAACACCATAAATTAAAATGCCTGCCTCAAACATTAAAGACCATTTAGGACCAGGCATACCCGTGTTCAGACCTTAGAAAAACACCCTGTATACATATGTCCCTAGAACTTAAATTTATTTTTTACCTTTTAGTTCACGTTTTTGAATAAAAACTTGTCTTTAAAAAGCTTTTTTTACTTTGAATTTATTATCAAGTTCTTGTTGACTGTATGTCTAAGTCATGTTAAGTAAATAATGTACAGTAATGACGAAGTGTTTTTCACTAATAGCCAGAAAAACTATACCATTTTCTTCTGCGCATTAAAGTAATTAATGGGCTTGAATACAAGATAAGTAAAAAAAACCTCAAATCCAATTACCCAATAAACATTCCCATTCTGTAGCTCCTTGTCTTATAAATATTTTTGCAACAAAGAGCTATTGTATTATTTTACATTTTAATAACTCATTACACTTTTAAAAAAGCAGATTTAGTGAATTGCTTCTTCAATAAGTAATTCTCAAAAATTTCCTCTTATTCTTCAGGTATTAGCCCGAACTATAATGGCCTTAAGGCTGAATAAGATTCCTTAAGATTTGTACGCTCGGGACAGTACGCTTAAGACTTGTCGAAAGATTCGCAAAGTGAACGAAAGATATAATAAGGCCATTTCCGAATCTTTCGTCAAGTCTTAAGCTGACGGTCCCGAGCGTACAAATCTGAAGGAATCTTACTCAGCCGTAAGGCCATTATAGTTCGGGCTATTCACTCCTAAATTTTTTCATAACCCTCAGACGTTCTCATATACCAAATATTATAACAAAATCGTTGAGTTAAACAACTTTGATTCACCACTGAAGTTTCAATTTGTATTTTAAAATAGTAAATATTCTTAAAAGCCACATAAAAGTTTGTGAAGTTTGAACATGAATATAGAAAATTAGTTTTTCTTCTAAGTAAATTAATAACCATATTTTGTTTATAAACTTACTTTATTCAATTATTACAAACTAGTAAGTAGTACATCAGGATGAGAACATATTAATTTTAGGAAATATTATTCATTATACAGACAATTTTAAAATGTAAAACACTGACACATTATTTCCAATAAGCCATGAATTAATCGGTATTTCCAAATTGAAGTGGCGATGTTGTGGGGCTCACTTCTGCACTCTGAAAAGGCAGAAATTGCATTAAGCTTTTACAGTATTAGCTGAATCTTCAACAATTCTACGTTTTCTTTATTATTTTGATTTCCTGCAGCAGACTCTGAATCGTTATCCGCAGCAGGATCCATTCTCTCATCATTCCGGACCACTTCTTCAGAAGATGATTTTGAGCCCTCGTAATCATCGGAGTCATCGCTTTTCGATTCGTCGGCCTGTAGAGACGAATTTTTGAAAAAAAATTTCTCACAAATAATAATTATAATAATTATTGTACACAAAAACTCTTACTTTAAAAAAATAAGAGTTGATTATATCATAATGCTAGCTGAGTAATCCGTTTTCATCCGTTAGATACTTCTAAAACGTTGGTACTTCAGACAGATTAGGAAGTTTAGAAGTATATATTACTAAAATCTGTGAATGTGGTAGAATTGTCCATAACTCATTTTGCTACGGTGGTAGCAAAATAAGGTTTGGACTGTTCAATACATATACAATGCATATATTCTATACTACTAATACGTTTCCACCATTAAGTGTAAAATAAATAAATAAGGGTATTAATTTTTCTTAATAGTTCATCTTTACCTTATCGCATTAAAGTTGCAAACCTCAAGTTGATTTCTTACTGGTTACAGAAATTATCTCTGTCTAAACAATTCGTTACACATTTAAATGTTCAATATAAAATTATTGGGTATTAAATCAACCATTCCATTTTATTTTCTCATGATATTACATATGTACTTTGAAAAATGTGGTCGCTTTATTCAGGCTACTATATTGATTTCTAAATTTTAAAACCTGATTCGAAATCAGCATTTGCAAAAACCCCAAATACTAATATTTATGGCAATCCATTGAAATTTACAATTGTTGGCCACCATCTTAAGTCCGCCATTTTCAAACACGTTATTGCTGAAATTAGTTTTAAAACTAATGCGACGTACTTGAGTCTAATAGTTTACGAGATTTAGCCGATCATGTTATGCTTATTTGGGCCCAAACAACTGTTTGGGAAAAATCGCGCGGAATAGCGCTCTTCTAATACTGACCCCCGGCAGTCCCTACCGAAAACTACCCTATAATTAACCTAGTATGGTGCCTTAGCTCCATGGAGGGCTTTTTTAGGATCTCTGTGTGGTATGTTCGTGGCGATCAAGCGAAGACTCAATTTTGCCTCAGCCACCAGAACATGATGGGGTCTTAAGGGCTTCATTTTTGTCCCTCCGAGGGACCCCAGTGCTGACCCGGATCATTTCTTCTTTAACCGTGCCTACGTTGTGGTAGATGTGGTCGAGAATTGAAGTACCCTGCGTATCTTGTATTATACCCTCGCGATCCAGGTGTATAAAAGCCTATGGAGGGATGAATCCATTTATTTTAGATCGGTCGTGGTACAACTGATTTGGATAATAAGCTCCTAAATTTTCATTATCCATATCTCTTAAAACGTGTCCTCTTACCAATTTTTAATGAAGATGTTTATCCTATTCAGACCTGCCAGCTGATAAAGTCCCTTGTGGGAAAAATAATTTTCATATTCGGAATCCGCGGTTCTGTATTTTGACAAACATGCCCGAAGAATTGCTTTTCTAACACGCGGATGCTTTCCATATAAAGTGACGCTATGTTAAAGCAAATCGGACATCCATGGGCCTCACAAGGGACTGGTAGCAAATTATCTTGACCCTAGAGTCAAGATATTTTCCACAAAACAATCTGCTGGTCATTTGGAAAGCCTTATTTCCTTTTTCAATTAGTTTGTTTACCTGGTGACACTTGTCTAGCTAAATTCCTAAATATCTGATCACGGTCTTTTCTCTAATGTTTGTCCTGTTTGGCTTTTTATCCTTAAATTTTCCAAATTCTTCTTGGTTTATTTGTACAATTTGTATAATTTTCAATATTCTCAAGGTCACGCTGTAAAAGCTTTTGGATAGTTGCCATTTTTGCAACTGTTATGTACACTACGAAATCATCTGCGCACGCTATAAAATGCAGAACGGAGCCTACAAGACAACTTGTATAAATATTTAAAAGTAGAGGGGATAATACCGCATCTTGCTGCAAGACGATTTTAATTTGGAATGATCGGCTTGAAGTAGAATCCTTACTTTCTAGGAGAAATTTCTTATCCTTAATCTAATAGTGCTTTTTTAAATTTCACCAAATAGTTTTATTGTACAAGTTTCATTTTTTGAAAAATATTTTTCAGATTATAGGTTATTTATCGTCCTAAACATCACACTTCCTTAGATGGGAATTTAACGTAATTATTAACAATAATTCTAAAGGTCTATTTTCAACGCAGGTAGGTTCAAATTTTCAATTCAATAAGGGCGCTTTTAAAATAATAAGTATATTTTCATTTCAAACAAGTTCCAATTTTTTAAATTAAAATGATTCGTATACTTCATAAAAACGTAACTTGCCAAGTGTAATTATCAGATATCTACTACTTTACTTTAAAAAGCAAATTTAAACTATTTTTTGAAGACTAAGAAAAATGTACAGTACATACCTCTCTCATTGCAATGTCGTTTTCGAAATTTTGCACTGGGGTCGAGGTGGTCCCAAAGACAGCTTTAAAATTTTATGTTACATCTATTTCATGCGGCTGAAGAAAATGTTTGTTTACTTACAACGGGAATTTACGGCGGCTGTACGATTCCTTCGAGAATTTGGTGAAGTCGTTTTTGCTCCCTCGCGGTTTAGATGTTTTTGTGGCCGAAATCGTTTGCGAAAACTTTGAATACTTTCGTTATCACTTGAGTCATTGCTTCGCTTCCAGGTATGAGGATCAGTTATAAACGTTCGTTTTGCACTCTAGTTACAATAAAAAGGAAAGTTATTAGAAATTATGGAAGAGTATTATTTATTCAAATGTTCCAACATACATATATGCCATGATATGTGTTAAGGGAAATTGTGTCTGCGAACACATTAGAACATTCTAAAAAATTTCATAATCATTTATATGAATATAAAGTAGGTATGTATGTATGTATATGTAAATATTATTCAATACCAGTTTGATAGCGCTCTCTCAAAACATAAATCACTACGATGTATGTATTTTGCGAGAAACGATTTTCTATGGTCTTATTCCTACTGAATTTTTAGGTAACTATCATTACTGAGATTTTTCAAAATGACCACCCGAAAATGATTTTCATATAAACACATTCAAGTCCCATAATTTATCCATATATATAGAATATAGTATGAGGGCGATAATTGGCTGCCTTGTACTTTTGATAGCCGTCAAAATTCTATGGAAAGATATTAAATTTCAAATTACATAAAAAATTGCTTTAAAACTTCCATTCACATACCCTAGACTCTTGCCTTTTTAAAAATATTAATAGTTTAATTTACTCCGATTTTATCATTTCTAGACGATTTTAATAAAACCAAACAATTTTTGCTAAGTGAGAATAACTAAAAGTTTCATGTCCATCCGATTATAATGAATTTTACTCACAATTCATCCATTAAACTGGTTTCGATTTAAGAAATGGCAGGCAAATTTTAATCATCGATTAATTGTTTTAAATCGCTCTAGTTATATCACTGTTAAATCGGTACAAAATAATTGAATTATTATATGATTAATCGAGGTCTGCCTAGTCATTCAATGAATTACTTAATATAAAAAAAATTCATTCCAGTATAGAGACAAATGACAAAAAACTCTAATTATGATGCGGAAAGAAACTTTCAGATTTTTTTATTTATTTTTTATGCTCGGATCACTGACAGCCCAACCTTATCCATAAAAAAAGAATTCAAAACTCTTAACTGGTAAACACTTTGTTGATACTGAATGCTTTACAAATATGAATTATTTTCACTCATTTTATTCCTTAAAAATTTTGAAAAGACGAATTGAAAATCTTGGAATTACTCTGACATTAGTTTAGTTGTTTAGTTGAAAATTTAAAAAATTTAGTCATTATAAGAATGGCAAGTCCAAATGCATCAAAATAGTTTATTAAATCATAAATGAACGAAAACCGTTCTCCAAATGTAAAGTAGGACTGAAAGAATTACCTCTACGCGCTTGGTGACTCTGCCGGATCGAACCTTCTTGGGCAAAACCAATCTTCTGATTCTAAAACGATTTTGACTGTCCTTTTCAATTAAACCGATTTTTTGATAATTCGCTAGAGATTTTTCTACCGCTTCCCTTATATTGTCGACTGGTTTCAATTTTTTGTTGCAAAACTTGACATATTCTAGCAGTTCACTAAATCTTAATCCTTTTCCAAGAACGGTTATTAAGGCCTTAAATACGTGCCTATTAATTTTCTTTGGAACACCACTTGAATCCATGATTATAAACTATACACGGCATAAATTTCACAAATAAGAATTTTCTCAAAAAAAAATTTTCAACCTAATGTATCTCGACAGAAAATTTTAATGTTTGTTTTTAAAATGACAGTCAATGCAACTGTGTTCGCCAATTCCGGCAACAGAATAGGAGCAAGTGTTAGTTTTCTAAGTTTATTATTTGGGACAAAAAACTCTTACAAAACTTTTTTCCTGAGAAAGGCAGAGGAATTCTACATTGCGTGACTGAAAACTAAAATTTAGGGTTCTAGCCCATTTTTTTTGAGAGTTTAAGGTTTCTTCCACGTGCTCGACCTAGAATGAATTAAAGTTAATTTCTTGAACTCGCTTTTAATAACATTTATTTTGATACATATGTTAAAATATGTACAAGATTAAAAATATGTTTTAATGATGTTAATTTTTACTTGTCCGGGCTAAAATCCCTATTTCTACCAAAATTAAAATTTCAAATTCAAAGACCTACCTTTATAAAATCCGCCAAAGTTTGAAGTCTCCTAACAGATTTTGCTAAGACTTTGTAGGGGCGGTAATTTGGGAATCAAAAGTAACAAATATGCAAACAATATTTTGGTCACTTGTTCTTCCTAAGATTATTTTGAATTTAGTGGCATAAATACAGAAATCAAACCAAAACATTTCAAAGATTATACCAGCAATATAAATATATGCATATAATGTACTGTGAATATTTTTAAGATCACTCCACTTCTTCAGCAATCTTTAGTTTTCTGAATCATGAATTTTTTAAATTCGATAGAGGGGCGAAAATGAATGTAAAAGGATAGTTTGAAGATTTAAATTTAGCCCTGAATCGATTTTCCTCCTCTGTCGAACCTTGAGAAAGTATGCTTCAGAAAACTAAAAGTTCCCGAAACACTGAAGTAGTCCTAAACATTTTCACAGTACTGTATGACAGTGCACCATACCTTATATTTTTCTATTATGTTCTTAAATTCCAAATTAAATAATAAGACACACATAAATTTATATTAATTTTATTGCCATATAGTGGGATTTTTAATTTTTTTGTTAAAACACTACAAATCAATTTAGACAATCCAGACCATATAAATAAAATTTTAGTAATTTGATATTTTTCTCTTTGAATGTGAGTCACAAATACCATTTTGTGATATTTCTGCATATAATTATTGAATTTTTCTGCGATTCAGTAAGAATAAAAAATCAACGGTTCTCGCGTTGATCCTAAAAGCATCAAACCATTCAAGACGTTCACAGATCTTTATCAAAAATACCAAAGTCAAACCAGTTTCAATTTTTGCGAATATTTATACCAAAAAAAAAATCCACACGTTTGGTCAATTTATCAAAAGTTGATAGAAAAAGGTTGCGATATTTTTCATATTTTATTATGTTGAGATATAGGTTCAATTATCTGTATGTTATTAGTAGGCTGGTGAACTAAAGCATCAGTACAGGCGTAAAAAGAAGATAATTTTAAGAGTGCTTTACTGCAATTTGCATATTTTTCAAAATTAAAGCGTTAATCTTATCACACTTCTTGTAACTCGTTCGGGATTGCAATAGTAATTTATTTAATATTTGAAGAATATTAAAAATGTTTGGTACATGTACAGTGACTCCCACGAAAAACCGGACAACCCTAAAAAATACCTTTGCCTTAAGTTTAGAAATACACAGTAAAAAGGAAAGAACCGTTTATTTTTTCTAAATATATTCTCTATATTGTCTAGTATCTAAATACAAAATAATTGTATGGAGGAGAAAAGGGCAAGCATACATGCCGAAGAACACCCAAAAAACTCCGAAGCATGGTGGCTGCTCGGTAATGGTATGGTGTTGTGTTTCAGCTTCAGGTATTGGGGATTTGGATTTGCATTTTATCGAGGGCATCATGGACAAGTATGAATATCTTAATATATTACGAAGCCATCTACGGTCAAATGTTGACAAGTTAGGGATTTTTACAAATTTTATCTTTTACCAGGATAATGACCCTAAACACACTGCTGCAATAGTAAGGGAATGGCTCCTTTATAATTGCAGAGTAACAGAGAATAGAGCCATCCTATTGCCAAAAGCTTGTGGAATCAATGCCACGACGATTGCAAGCCGTTGAAGCACAGAAAGGTACGCCACGAAATATTTATTTGTATGTCCAATTTTTTGTGTGACCTCTTTCTTGTACTTGGTAGAATTTTGTTATTTTGTTTTTAAGTTATATTCATATGAAGAGAATTTGTATTTTGTATTTAAATACTAGACAATACAAGAGATTTAGAAAAAATAAATCGTTCTTTCCTTTTTATTATTTCTGAACTTAAGGGGCAAAGGTATCTTTTAGGGTTGTCCAGTTTTTCGTGGGAGTCACTGTACCCCACTAAACTTTTTATTTAACGCTGTCTATGAGCACCTCGACATTAATGAAAGTAAACCAAAAATGCAAAACTCGACAATATTCAAAAATGCTGCTATAGCTTTTACTCATTCTGTCTCGCTTGCTAATTTTTTTCTCTTTCTACAGAGCACCCCCAAAAAATGGTACGCTCACGTACACTGTGTGTGTGTACGTTTCAGCACTTCCTTATACCTATGTTCTAAGGTCTCAAATTCTATACAGGTTTTTTATTACATCATAGTGAAAAATGAAATACATTCGTATGTATATAATATTCAAGGATTAAAATGCATATTATTATTTAAAAAAGTAATTAATTTACGCTTGTTTTAATTTGTTCGACATTAGCGAAGAAACCCTTTTTCTTACTTCCTTTAAAAGTAATATAAACAAAAGTTCAGGTCAAACCACCGGATGAAGTAGTGAAACTATAGAGGGAAAATCGGAATAAAAACAAGGTCAAACTACTGGATGCAACAAATTATCGAGTGATCAAACTACCGCGACCCTACTGTATTATTAGGATTAATTAAAATGGATTTAGTCTTTCAATCTACATGTTACATAAATTTGTTTTTTTTTTTTTGCTGATTGCAGATAACATGGCAACCCACATCCTTCATAGACCGTCGAGTCCTAGTGAAACAAGCGGATCTGATCGCTACCTAATCGATCGAACCCGCGCCTCCCCCGCCTTTGTGAGCAAGGTCCGAAACGGCTTTAAGGGTACGAGCACAGGTTTAGATAAGCGATTTCATGCCTCCAAAGTGAAGAGCCTAACCGATGGACTTTCGAATTTAGGCAGATTCTCACCTAGTCTAGATCAGGGCTATGCGACCTTGGTGTCGCCATCCCCGTCAAGTCACCAGGCCCTTGGACCATGGAGCAAGAAGGGCCCATGTCGATCAGGGCCTAGTTTCGATCGTCTTCCAGATGAGGCTGCTCTTAAAATATTTGGCTGGTTGTCTAGCCCTGAATTCTGCAATGTGGCAAGAGTTTGTAGGCGATTTGAAAATCTCGTCTGGCGTCCGAGCCTCTGGAGGGTGATCGCCCTTAGAGGGGAGCATGTGAGCGGGGATAAAGCGCTTAAAATGATTTTTCGTCGATTATGCGGCCAGACAAGGAATGGAGCATGCCCCGATGTTGAAAGGGTTTTCCTAAGCGATGGATGCCGCCTCACAGATAAAGGACTGCAACTGCTGACAAGGCGGTGTCCCGAACTGACGCATTTACAGCTCCAATGTTGCGCCAGTATGTCCAATCAAGCACTGTGCGAAGTCCTTACGAAATGTACAAATTTACAGCACTTGGATATAACAGGTAATTTAAAGACATATATCTTTTTAAATAAAATTTGAAGTACATGCTTCTTTGTTACAGGATGTACTCAGATAACTAGTATAAGCCCCAATCCTAGCCTTGAATCGCCGCGACGGCTTTTGCTTCAATACCTGGACTTGACTGATTGTTCTGCCATAGACGACATTGGACTCAAGATTGTCGTTAAAAATTGCCCCCAACTTGTTTTTCTCTACCTGAGGAGATGTGTTCAAATAACAGGTAAGATCCTTAAATTATGATTAACATCTTTTAAAGGTACATAACGTATATAAGGACTGGTATTCGGTCAGCAATATTCGTAATAGAATTACGCAAACGGTTCCCTTTAATTATTTTCAGATGCGGGTCTCAAATTTGTTCCCAGTTTTTGCGTAGCTCTGAAGGAGCTGAGTGTGTCCGATTGCCTAAACATCACAGACTTTGGCCTTTACGAACTAGCGAAACTCGGCGCAGCACTGAGGTACCTTTCAGTGGCTAAATGCGATAGGGTCTCTGATGCTGGTCTCAAAGTCATAGCACGCCGGTGCTACAAATTACGCTATTTAAACGCCAGGGGATGCGAGGCGGTCAGCGATGATTCTATCACAGTCCTAGCCCGCTCCTGTCCGAGGCTACGTGCGCTGGACATCGGAAAATGTGATGTCAGCGATGCAGGACTCCGTGCTCTAGCCGAAAGCTGTCCCAATTTGAAAAAGCTAAGCCTTCGAAATTGTGATATGATTACTGATCGGGGAGTGCAATGTATCGCCTACTACTGCCGCGGACTGCAGCAGCTCAATATTCAGGACTGCCAAATTTCGATCGAGGGATACCGAGCCGTTAAAAAGTACTGCAAACGGTGCATCATAGAGCATACAAATCCGGGCTTTTGCTAAACAATTAATTTAGTAATCATTATTGTTGTATTTCCTACCCCTAAAAATGGAATAAGCTAGGCTGCTAAGCGCTCGGTACCTTTAGCTTGCTCCACTTTTTCGATTTTTAAATTATTTAGGTGGACGTGCCCGGCATAGCGAATCTCATAATTAACCTAATTATTAGGATGCGCAATAAAGTAGGTGAGGTATACACAGATGATTTATGATCCTACACTTAATAATAATAGTAAGATCTCTTTTTGGTGCTACAGTAATTTCAAAAAAAAACCAAAAAAAAAAAGATCGAAGGCTTAAATTCACACCGAATGGAGACGATAAAACAGTTTCGTTTGAGAGAGATTTCGAACTAATATAAACAAACTCTTCTTAACTCTCTTGAAAATTTAATTTTGGTGTCGAAGTAGTACATATACCTACTAGGAGATCCTGACATGGATTTTTCAAATCCGCCCCTATTATTTATTTGGCTTTTAATAACTTAAACTTGCACAACACCTGCAAATAGAAATAATAAGTCTCTAATGAAACTTACACTTTTGTGAGGAAACTCTCAATCACTGCTCTACTTTTTCTTTTTGTATTATAGAATTTGCTCTAATCCAGACGGGTGTGCCGAAGGTGTTCTATATTTTCATTTTTGAATTCACAATCTACGTAAGAACCAACTTATCTTGTTCTGAAAAGCACAAATAAAAACCTTCGAACTTGAAAATATTAATATTGTGACGAAAAACTATATTTTTAGGCCTACCTAGCAAATAACCTTAAAATAATATATCACCTGTTATGAAAAACCTAGAAGATGCCTAATTGCTTAAATACCTCTCCTACTTTTCTCAAAATCCCGAACAGATGAAAGCCTGTTGGCATCTTCAGAATTATTTTTTATTTAATACACGTAAACATGTAGCAACTAACCTACCGCATTCATGAGCCATATTGGCTTTAAATAAAACACATATCGAAGGGGTTCTTCTACAAGAAGGCGACACCTTAAGCGTATACGAAAGAATGTTACGAGGACTTTTTTTCATTTTATAAATAAGCGTGCCGTGCAAACACATAAGGAGTAGGCTCGCCGACGGCTTCTAAAAATCAGTGTATTTTTGTATATTTGTTCTCCTTTAATTTTTATTTATTTAGTGAAAATGCAATGTAAATAATTAAATTAATAAAATATTTGAATAGTGCCCGACTGTTTTTTTTATTTAAGAGTGTAACTCTGACAACCTAAAAAATTATCCAAAAACTATATTTGTAATTCTCTAAAGTATGTTTTAAGTTCGGACTTATTTCAAAGAATTTTCCTAGTTAACAAAACCGGGCTGTCAAACTAAAATTCGTTCGGATACACACATACACACACACACACACCCACCACCAATATGGCTCGGTATACACGAAAGGAGAGGGTGCGAAGCACCGCACAAAAAGGAGATCACAAATTTAAGAAACACTGTATAATACTTCCTATCTCATTCTCTCGCACGTTAAATCACAGATAAGAAAACAAAGGAAGTCATTTATGGGCCATGGCTGCCTATGCAGCTGGCCATCTTCCTTTGTTTTTTTTAAGAGTACCGTTAGTTCTAGTTTTGCAAGTGTGCAGTTTCCAGTGAGAAGGCGGCGAAAGCATAGCATAAAGTAGCGTCTTTCCTCATTATCGTTGATACAGTTGATTGGTACAGTCGTTATTCGGTTGAATTTGAAAGGTTAGAATTTGTTTTCTCTACATTTTATATAAATCTTTTCGAAGGCATTTGATCACTTAATTGACGGTATTTTCTATAGGTAAAAAATGGACAGTGGTCAGCAAGAACGCCAGCGGGGGCAAGAACGCGGACGTGCACGTGGTCTCGGGAGGGCTACCCTACATTATTTACATGAAGTTGCTCGAAAGCGCACAGCAATTCTTGGCCAAGCGCAACAGGCAAAATTAATATTAAATACTTTGTGTTCTAACAATTGAACATAAAAAAAAAAAAAACAAAAATTTTACTCAGCCGTCCCAATCGGCGTTGGCTACACCACAGGAGCAAACCCCAGGGCCCTCGACGCAGCAGCCTCAGGGTCAATCAAGTTGGCCGCAGCCATGTGGTTTAAGTGTTCCTCGCCCTACTGGACCCCCGCCATTTTTAGGAAGGGCTGCGAGAAATCAAGCAGCACATCCATTGCAACCGCAACAACAACCGCGGCAAGAAGTCTTAAAAGAGTCTTCGAGGGGTATGTATTAACATTTTTTAAACATTGAATTATTTTAACCCTTAAAAACAATAGCTCCTGCTGCGGCTGGAGATGCTTCACGCGGCGCTATACGAGGCAAGCGTGTTATCAACGAAATTGTTAAAAGTAAGCCGATCGACATTTTGACAAAAAAAGGAAAAAGTGGAGTGCAAGTTGGCATCCAAGCTAACTACTTTCGGTGCTTAAAAAAGCCAGAATGGGCCATATATCAATATCGTGTTGATTTTTCACCGGACATAGATATGCTCAGTATAAGAACAGCTCTTATCAGAGAGCACCGAGAGCATTTCGGTGGTTATCTTTTCGATGGTAGCATGCTGTTTACAACAACAAAATTGGCACAGGAAAAGCTTGAATTAAATTCGAAAAACCGGGGTGACCAATTTTTCAAAATAACGGTTAAGTATGTAGCCCAAATCATGATGACGGATGGCCAATCGATCCAAGTATTAAATTTGATTTTGCGTGGCGCTATGGATGTACTTAAGCTTCAACTTGTTGGAAGAAACTTCTTCGATGCAGCTGCTAAGGTATGTACATACTCGTATATTGAATTTCTTATCAAGTAGTATTTTGCACTTATTACTTCGAGTTGAGTATAAAATTTCCACAGTTTTCTTCATTCTACATATCTTTTTATCTGCCACCGGATTTGAAAACAGTAATTTGTGAAATTCGATATTTCCAATCGTTAAGTATTCTGGTTTGAGATTTTTACGGTTTTATTTTAAAGAATTTCTTTAATTAATTTTTCAATTTTTTATAATATTGTTATTGAGTTTTCAATATTTTATAATTTTGATATATGATTTTGATTATTTCCAATGGCCGTAACGCGTAACGGATATAAGTTTTACTTTAAAACTCATTTTTTAATTTATGAATTATATTTTTGATTTCCGAATGAGCATTTAGAAGCAAAAGAAATCACTTTAACTTAAATTTACTCTACAAACTTCGGCGACAGCGGGGGTAGGAATAATACCCAACTTTAAAGTAATAAAAAATTAAAATAATTTTTATTTTTGTGATAAGGAATCAAAATTTGCATGTCATTTCTCTAACTCACTAAAATTGTCAGTTGCTTCTAAATGCTAATTAAGCATTTTTATGTTTTACAATCATCCATAACAGTTAGGAGATACATACTTATATTAGTTTATATTTTGTCGGTCAAGAATAAAACTCTCTTGAAGCCACTGAGTTCGTCAATTGTATCAAGAAGGCTGCTGGTGGAATGCGAATGAATATTGCAGAGCCCAGATTGTATTCTATTAAAAGCTGAAAAATATTCATTTTATATCATATTACTTTTTAGCATGACTTTACAAGATGATCGAAACAATACCTACGTTACGGCTATCGAAAAGTGTTGCGCAATGGACCCGCAACTTATAATGACAATTGTGCCAAACAACAACGCCGAGAGGTAATTGCATTTCGCGTTAATTTAGTTTTTTAGGTAAACAAGTTTTATCTAAATTTTACAGATACAGTTGCATTAAAAAGAAAACCTGTGTTGATAGAGCAGTACCATCTCAGGTAATCCTCCAGAGGACCATTGCACCTCGACAGGGAAAACCGCCTAGTGGACTTTATGTCGGTCGCAGCTAAAGTTGCCATACAAATGAACTGCAAACATTTGTATGGCAACTTTAGTTGCGAACGACATAAGCGGCTAACATGATCAAAGCTTTGAGGCAATATCGTGATGACCATGGCACTTTGCCAGCTCGGATTTGCTTCTATCGCGATGGAGTAGGTGAGGGCCAATTGCACCAAGTTTTTGAAACTGAAGTCGTTAATTTGAGAGCCAATGTGCCAGGGGGCTGCAAAATGGCCTTCATTGTTGTGTCGAAACGTATAAATACGCGTTATTTTACAAACGGCCTATTGGAAAATGGGATACTTTATACGAAAACACAAGTATTACTTTTTTATATTTTATTTAAATTTACTAGAGGAAGAACACGTCTTAGCTCATTGAGAAATTTTACTAGACTAGAATTTCTTTTACCTAGTTGTGTCCTTATCCTATTCTACAGTTTATTACCAAACCAATAAAAGATAGTCTGTTGTCTGCAGACCACATGTTCGAATATTTACATGCTAGGACATGTTAAAAGAAAAAGGTTCTTTTCTCTGAAAATGAAAAATAATAATCTAAGATTTACTTAGGCTTAAATTCTGCTTAAAAACTAAACCTCCATAAAACTCTAAACTCAGAAAAATTACCTTCATAAAACTAAACAATAAAACATAAAGAATAAATCTATTTTTGAAACTCCAACACGCCCCCTCAAAAATATATTTCCTTTCAACTTATTTAATATTAGTATTTTAATATTATTACTATTGTAATTATTTAATTTGAGCAAAGACCCGTTCCTTCCTTTAATCTGGGGAGTTTACAATGGTCCAACATTCGTTGCAAGGATTAGGAAAACCCAGAAAAACCTAATCAGACCAATCAACTTAATATCAAATTTTACAGTAATAATTATTAAATCTATTTCAAGCCCATCTTCACTCGAAGTTCCAAAAACCTTGCTCCTGGTAGTGGCTTGGTTAGAATGTCAACTATTTGTTCACCTGTAGAAATATATTTCAATTTAATTAATTTCTTTTCAACTTGTTCTCTTGAAAAATGATACTTGATATCAATATGTTTTGATCTTTTATGACATGTTGGATTCTTAGCAATACTAATACAACCGTTATTATCCTCATGCATAATTATTGGCTCGTTAATATTTATATTTACACTAGTAGATAGTGATTTCAACCAAAGTGCTTCTCGCACAGCTTCATATAAAGCCATATATTCTGCTTCTGTAGATGAAGCTGCAACCGAATTTTGTTTCTTTGTACACCAGCTTATAGTGCATGCCTCAAATAATTTAAATATGTAGCCTGTTGTACTTTTTCTATCACTTTGATCACCACCCCAATCAGAATCCACGTAACCAACTAAAATATTCTTATATTCATTTCTCGAATATGTTAACTTCAAATTGCTAGATCCTTTCAAATATCGAAGTATTCTTTTAAGACTTTTCCATACTTCATTATTATTTTTATTCATGTATCTACTTAGAATATTAACTGCTACACATAAATCCGGTCTTGTACATATCATTATAAACATTAAACAACCTATCAAATTACGACAAGGCGCATCATTTATTTCATCTGAATTTAGGGCTTTAACATTTATTTTACTCTCTAGTGGTGTATTTACGGCGTTACATTCATACATATTGAACTTTTTCAGTACTGTATTAATATATAATGATTGATCTAAGGATATACTATTATTTTCTCTAATTATCCTAATTCCTAGAAAAAGTTTAATTTCTTTTAGATCTACCATTGAAAATTTATTCTTTAAATAATTTTTAAAGTTATTCATTGTATTTATATCTTCAGTGACTATTACTAAATCATCAACATATAATACAACATATATGTTTTTATTAATACTTCCTCTATCTAAAGTATATATACATCTATCAACTAATGAGTTTTTAAAACCTCTCTCTATGAGAGCTTTTTCAAAAACTTCAAACCAGCATCGTGCTGCTTGTTTAAGTCCATATAAGGCTTTATTCAGTTTACAGACTTGATTTTTTCGCTGTTTATACCTTGAGGAACTTTCATATATATTTCCTCCTTCAAGTTCCCATTTAAAAAAGCTGTTTTTACATCCATATGATGTATTAATAAACTGAATTGATTAGCAAACGCAACTATATATCTAAAACTTGTTATTCTTGCAACTGGTGCAAAAGTTTCATCGTAATCAATCAAGTATTTTTGAGTGAACCCTCTAGCTACTAATCTGGCTTTATATCTTATTGCGTTACCGAACTCATCATTTTTAATTGCAAACACCCATTTACAATCTACTATGTTTTTATTTTCTGGCTTCTTTACTAATACCCGAGTTTTATTTATCAACAATGAGTTTATTTCATCTTGGATTGCCTGTTCCCACTCCTTCCTGTCATCTCTATTTTTAATTTCTTCATATGAAGTTGGGATTTTACACATTAATGATTGAGCACACATCATATAATCATGTATGCTATTTTCTTTGTATGAAATAGTTGAACGGTTCTTAATCCTTTCACTCCTCCTAGGTTGAGAAAATATTTGTTCTTTCTGACTATTATTAATTAATTTATTGTGTTCTTCTACTTCTAATCTAATTCTTTTGTCAGGTATTTTATTTTCATCCAATTCTAATTCTTTTTCAAAATGTTTAGATTTATCTACTTTTTCTATAGATTTTGATTCATTATTCAATTTTAATTCATTATCATTTTTTTCAGAATTATTCTTTAAATTATTGTCATTTATAGAATTAGTATCATTTAGTTTTAAAGTAGGTCTCGTTTTTAAGAAATTCATTTCATCAACAATTACATCTCTGACAGTAATAAATTTTTCTTTCTCCACATTCCATACCAAATATCCATTTGGTTCATATCCTACCAGTATTCCTTTCCATGATTTATCATCAAACTTTGTCTTACTGGTTTTGTTATGTACAAATACAGTTGAACCAAATACTTTTAAATATTTTATTTGTGGCTTTTTACTATGCCACAATTCATATGGTGTTTTGGCCTGTTTTAAAGCTTTAGTTGGAGTTATATTTATTAAATATGTAGCAGTTAAAACTGCTTTACCCCAAAATACCTTGTCTAGACTAGCACCTGCTATCATAGCTCGAGCTTTTTCTGTAACAGTTCTGTTCATCCTTTCGGATACACCATTTAATTGCGGAGTTCGTGGAACTGTTAGATGAAATGTAATCCCTTTCTGCACACAATATTCTTTCATTTCGTTGGACAAATATTCTCTCCCATTATCAATATATAAGTTTACTAATTTTAAATTAAAGTGAGCTTCACTTTTAGCCACATAATCTTTAAAAATTGGAAACACATCTGATTTGTGTTTAATTAAATATGTTACACAATAATGTGTGTATTCATCAACAAAAATAATAAAATAATTTTTCTCATCTATTGTGGGAGGAGTGATCGGACCACAAACATCGGAATGAACTACAAACAATGGTCGCCTTATGTGCTCTTTATTCTTTTCTTTATTAAATGGTAATCGCGATTGCTTACCGTTAATACATGGCTCGCATAAATTATCGTTAGGTACTATATTTTTAATTAGTTCAATATCATTTACCATTTGTTTATTTTTCAACTCCAAGAATTTATTCTTTCCTATATGGCCTAATCTTTGATGCCATATTTCAAAATTCATTAATTTACTAACTGTATTAATCATACCTATGTTAACTACTAAATCGATAATTATTAAATTGTTTGAAAGCTTACCTTTCATTACAGCTTTACCTTCTTTACTTACTACCACACCTTGATTATCAAAGGTGATTGTTAGCCCACTTCTTTGCATCTTTGAGACAGACATCAGATTGTGAGGGATATCCGGACAGTAGAGTACGTCTTCTAAAACTCCTTCAACGCCCATATTGCTGACTACTTTCAGCGATCCTCTCTTCGTTGCCTCGATGAAGGTTTTGTTCTTTGCAACTGAAATCCTGATTGGTGGTTGAAGATTGTCAAAATCCTGGATTAAATCTTCCCTATTGATAATATGGACTGAAGTTCCTGAGTCCAGAATAAATCTTATTTTATTTTCACTTCTTATGTCTTCAATATTTTCACCAGTCATGAAGGCAAAATTTAATTGGTCATTTGTATCACTTCTTTGAACCGTTTGAACAGCTCTCACGTTTTCACTATTTCTATTTTTATTATATTGTAATCCTTTTAGATAATAATAACACTTATTTTTATAATGACCTTTTCTTCCACAATGGTGACACTTTATTGAAAAGGATTTATTGTTTGTTTTAAACTTACTTAACTTATCATTTCCCTTCTTATAAAACGGTTTTCGTTTATAATTATTAATTTTTATTTTTGATCCTGTGTCTCTTACAGTTTCTATCTGGAGAACTTTAGCACTTGTATCTCGATTTTCATTCAATAATTTTATTTCTTGATCTAAAAGTCTTGTTTTCACAAAAGCTAAAGTTAAATTGTCTTCCGAAAGGGTTTCGATTGCCGTGATCACTCCATCATATGAAGAGGGTAGTGTCAGTAATAAATGAGATACTTTATCTGCCTCATCTAATTTTGCTCCTGCAGCTGTCAATTCATTAATTATGTCGTCGAATACATTAAAATGTTTTAATAAACTCACATCACCTTGTAGTTTGAGACATAATAATTTCTTCCTCAAATTCAATTGGGTAGCTAAACTCTTTCTCTCATAGATTTTATCAAGGCTTGCAAAAATTTCTTTTGTTTTTAATTCAGGTTTGACAAAACCCAAAAATGAATCAGCTAAATATTCTATTATAACACTTTTAGCTGAATGATCTAATTTTTTCCAGTCTTCAGAAGGATTTTCTGGAATGCTCTCGTCTATTATTTTAATCAGATCAAGTTCTGTTAAAAGTGTACGTATTCTAAATTTCCACACACTATATTTTTCCCCATCAAAGGCTTTAATATTTCTTTTTAACTTAGAATTCTCCATCTTGTCACTAAGTACAACTAAACAATAATGTCACTGAATATCACTAAATGAAAGTGTCTTTAAAAAAAATCACTAAGTACAACTAAACAATAACGTCACTGAATATCACTAAATAAAAGTGTCTTCAAAAAAATCACTAAACAATTTAAAACCGAGTGCAACTGGGCCCATAACCTATTGGAAAATGGGATACTTTATACGAAAACACAAGTATTACTTTTTTATATTTTATTTAAATTTACTAGAGGAAGAACACGTCTTAGCTCATTGAGAAATTTTACTAGACTAGAATTTCTTTTACCTAGTTGTGTCCTTATCCTATTCTACAGTTTATTACCAAACCAATAAAAGATAGTCTGTTGTCTGCAGACCACATGTTCGAATATTTACATGCTAGGACATGTTAAAAGAAAAAGGTTCTTTTCTCTGAAAATGAAAAATAATAATCTAAGATTTACTTAGGCTTAAATTCTGCTTAAAAACTAAACCTCCATAAAACTCTAAACTCAGAAAAATTACCTTCATAAAACTAAACAATAAAACATAAAGAATAAATCTATTTTTGAAACTCCAACACGGCCAAAATCCTCCTCCAGGAACTGTTGTTGACGATGTTATTACTTTCCCCGAACGATATGATTTCTTCTTGGTATCGCAGTCGGTTCGCCAGGGTACCGTATCGCCCACTAGTTGCAATATTATTCATGATACACATTTTGTAAGTTAACCTTTGCAGCTTATCTGCATCGAGACCCATATTCCTTACCAATTATAATATAAGTGACACATCTTGTAACTTAACCTTTGCAGCTTATCTGCAAGCTGCAAAGGTTAACTTACAAAATGTGTCACATGTATTTTAATTGGTAAGGAACTACGCGAGTTCCTGCTGTGTGCCAGTATGCGTATAAGTTAGCGTTCCTAGTAGGACAGTATCTCCATCAAAATCCTTCTGCTCTGTTGGAGAAGCAGTTGTACTTCTTATAAATTTTTACACGTCTTCTTAAATACAATGCATTCATTCATACTATAAAAGAGAATATGTATATTTTTAGTTTTTGTTGAATTCATAAACATATTATTCTTATTATCTACGACAATTTTGCATTGACAGAGGTGCTGAAAATGAATTTTTGTTAAGTTTTTGTTCAGAATTTTCCAGATTAGTTGATTTTTTCAGTTATGAATATACCGCCGTTTATTTTTTTGACTCATTAGATTTATTTTGTTCCTATAAAAATGAGTTTATATGTATATGAAATATTTTTATGTTAAAACCCTGAATAAAATTTGTTACTTTGTAAAGTTTTCTTTGATTTTTTAAAGAACTGGGACAATTTTTTGACTATTGTAACATTAGAAAGTACAGCACATAATAAATAATATATATTGTATTGCTCGCTCCTGACAGGTTCTCAATTATTCCAACTAAAAAAACTATCATATTTGAAGTAAAATAAAAAGCAGCCCGGGCGAATTTCGCGCTGCTTTTCTTTTTCATTTAATGTTGAGATTTCTACCAACCTGAAGTATAGTGAATAAACACATAAATATGAATTGATGTATGTATTATGTATCAAGGTAAAAAATATACTATGCCACAGAGGATGGCACAAATTTCATGTGAATAAACAGATTTTTCGCATTTATAATATACCAAAATCTGTCGAAAATTTGAGGTATGTATAGTAATTAGAAATACACATAATACATTATTGAAATAATACATTTTTTGTACCCCAAACGAAACTTTAAAAACTTTCCCAATATCCTCTGCTTCGCTCATTCTTCAACCCACCCTGCAAGGGAATTACGCC
This sequence comes from Machimus atricapillus, assembly GCA_933228815.1. Taxonomy (NCBI): domain Eukaryota; kingdom Metazoa; phylum Arthropoda; class Insecta; order Diptera; family Asilidae; genus Machimus; species Machimus atricapillus. Next base: position 16,924,043 of record OW121785.1, read on the forward strand.
CCCACCTTGTTGGTAAATCCATCGGAATGGATACCAACGATTATAAAAAGATTTTCTAAGTGAAAGTGAAACTCATTCACCTGAATAGCGAAAATGGAACATTGGTACTTTCGACATTTCCTACTTCAAACTGATTCAGATATCAGGCCCAGTTATTTAGGAAATGATTTGGAATTTGTTCAGAGATTTTTGCGTTACGCTCTTATTATCAATTTTTCTAAATCTTTCTTGTGATTTTCATAACTCAATTCTAAGTTAAAAATAGTTGATGTCGTGTGCCCATCAGGGTTTGGACCAAATGAGAAAATCATGTTAAAATTTCACTATTACTATTTGGTATTATTTAGTAGTACCACTTCATAATCAAAGAAAAACCATTAAGAAAGCGGTCAGGCATCCTGACAACAGGACGGCGGTACCATTTTTATTTTGCATAGTTCTAGTGGTTCTGGGTTTCATGTTTGGATTAAGTATTCATGGAGATTTAGTATACCTAACTGGTACCTACACGTATATTATTTTCAAATTTTTAAGGAGCACTAGGAAAAAGTTAAACGTAATAATTAATTTTTAAGTAGGTACAAAATCTTGATTAATTTCCAATAGAAAAAACTTTAATCCCATCGTATTTCTTATTACTTATTATTTCTAACATCCGCTAAATAAAAATAGGTGAAATTTTGGAAAAGGAAATATATGTCTTCTTTATGTACACATACAATACATCATCAAAGTTTAAAAGCAATGACAACGTTAGGTTTAGAGACTTGTTCTTCACCAACGAAAGGGCGGGAGGGCATAAGCTGATTGGTATAATATGTAGATATTGTTTGTTTTGTTAGCTTTTCTTTTATGTTTAGCTTTTATAGCTGGTGCGTTTAAATAAGATGAAATAATTATTCTTAAGAAACTAATCAAGATTTTGTACTTAGTGGAGAGGACGATCCGCTACTCTAAGGAAGGTCATAGAAGAATTATGGACCTTAACCGAGCTTAAGAACTCCTTGCTTAAGGTCCTACTTCTAATCCGCACAAGAGCCGGACAGTCACACAATATATGAGCTGTAGTTTCCTCGTCCTCCAAACATAGTCGACATTACGCCTCAATATAGACAGACCTACAATAAGTACACCAGCAGCTTGAGATCCGCTTGGCTCAAGACGGTGATGTCGGTATAAAGGGTTTAATAAGCTCCTTAGCTTGTAACTCCGCAGCATTACATTATCCCCATACAAAATTTGCTTAGTTTTTATCCATCAAACAAAATATAATCCAGAATTTTTTCAGAAGTTTTCACTTCAAAAAATTGCTATACTGGGTGTTTTGCTAAGGTTTGAACAGGGGTATGCCAATCGATTCTAAATGTTCTCCTGATCAACGTTTGTTCGGACACCCCCCCCCCCCCTTCAAATCGGTCCTTCCCCCCCTAAAATGGTGATTGAAAATTTAGAGGAGGTCAACCTAGAAAATGTTTTATAAGTTCTTTCAGAGACATCCTAGGATACTGGTTGATAACGCATTAGAAAGCTGAGCTTTCAAGCTTTCCAACGATACCACCCACGACCCAATCCGTCAACAAAGAAGCGGGGGAGACCCCGTCAAATTTCGAAAATGGCAATTTCAAAGCCCAAAATTTGACCTTGACCCTTCATTCTGCCGATTTTTTGTATGGGAAGATCAAAACTTTTTTTTCCCTGTCATGTGGCCTTTCTCAGAAAAAAAACCGCACTCTAATCCGACGGCGCGTTCCAAAGTTATTCGTGTTATAATAATTAATACAACAACAAAATCCACTATCCGCAATGAAGTCCAATTGGAATGTGACGTCACTTTATTATTAACAACCGTATTGTCAGAAATATCAATTCTTTCAAGTTTATTCAGTTTTTCGAAAAGGTGTAACAATCCCTGTTAGTTAATGACGAACAATGTATTGCTTGAAAGATTATTAATTGTGGCATACAAGCTATTTTAAGCAGATCTTTATCTTACAAATCTTCTATTACATACTTCAAAGCAAAGCCTTTTTATCGTTTTTATTGAAAATATTTATCTCCTTGCCTTTTTCTTCCACACGAAGTGCCCTCCGCCAAGTGTTAAAGTTTTCAAGTTTGTGAAATTGTTTTCAGGAAATATCCGAAGAGGATAAGACAAGAGGCAGGAAAACATAGTTTACCATAAAAATAATCTAAAATTTTACAAATTCATGTGTAACTCATATCAACAGGCGACTCTCGAGCCGATAAAATAAAATTTTCCAAATTTACTAGAGAGTATATTCCTGTATAACAGTCGACATTTTCTTCTCTTTCGTAATCCGAATCAAAGCAACTCATTATGTTTAATGATCTTAGTACTCTTGTAGACGAGCAAAACGTTGAGAAATGCTTGAAATCTATTCTAACGCAATAAGAGATATTTAAATCAGTTAGTTCGTGTAAATCTGCCAAAAACTTTCCAGTTAGCAGTTTATTCCAGCTCACATCGAGATATTCAAGCCTATTCCATTTAGACAATATAGACAAATGGTGATCTGTTATTTGGCAATGTTTTAACGTGATACTTGTTAGATTTCTGAATGGCCCAAATTTAAAGAGTTCGATATTGCTATTGCTAATACTAAGGGAACGAGGCTCAGTGTAATAATTTATAAAAAATAAGGTATCACTTATGTGTTAAAAAGTTTCGTTCATCTTAATGTTTTTCATGAAGAGTCCAAATTTAATAAAAATGTATCTTACATTGTTTTCCGTTAAGTAATCGATCACCACAGTCCTCGTTCTTAAAATACTTTTAAAAATATTTTCCAATCGATAACTCATTCGAGATAGCAAGAATTGTTCTTGTAGAGGTAAGAAAGAAAATATACGGAAAAGGCAATCGTCGTTTTACATCATTATTCAAGAATCTGGTTGTAGCTTCATGTTGCAAGACTATTTCCTGTTTTTTTTTTCTTTTTTTGAATAAGGAACACCCACTTTTATGAGATGAACTTCTTAGTTCCTGAAAAAGATATTGAAAAATATTTATTAAATAATTTAAACTCTTTCCTTTATGGCAATTACTAAAAATTATAAGACTCTTATTTTGAATATGGATATTCTTTTTTCTGAACAATTCTTTTCAAGAAGGCGCGTAACATGAACATGACCAAATAGCAATTATTATTTATAGGTCAATCTTTAGAGCTGCAACGCAATTAACTTATTTAAAATTAAAAGGAACGATAATTTAACCCCAAGTGGGCTCGACACGTCAGAGGTTTTTCCGCCAGGATTTTAAATAAAAAAGTTTCTATCTATTATAGTATTGGAACTTAAAATTCTTCCTTTTGCAAAAATAAAAAAATCATATTTTTTTCGAATTAAATTCATCCTTTCGCAAGTCAAATTCACCCTTTTGCAATTCAAATTCATTTTTTTGCAAATCAAGTACATATTTGTAACAATTTTTAATAAGTGCATACCCTGCTTACGTTTGGTGTTTCGCCACCACTTTTAACCACCTCAGTTAAAAGATTAAAAAAAATCCAAGTGATCCCTGACACGAATAAATTCAATCCACACGCCTCTGCCGGGCAGTAGTGAAAACAAAATTCCCAGCCTACTGATATACATAATTGGAAATGGAACTACTCATCCCATACAAAATTTTACCTATATCATTTTTGGAATATTACTCAGTTTTAGCGGCATAAACCCATCAAGTACGAAGAGAAATGTCATTTCTGTGTTTGGTTCATTTAATTTGCCGGTGGTGAAAAATATTGAATTTGTTTTGTAACAACGCTGATTAGTTCATTCAAATAACAAAATTTGGATGAATACGAGAGCTGTGCGTCGACGTTAACGTGATTTGCACTTTCTTAAGTGATTTTTTTTTGTTGTACAAACTTAATTTTTTGATGCGCTTGAACAAAGCTAAGGATGTTCGGCACTCTCAACAATTATATGAATCTGGTCCAGCGATCCTGGTCGGCGCAGGATGGCCAGACGGTGGCTAGTTTTGTGTCCCTGAGTGACAAGCACATTATGAACAGGAATTTGTATCTCGATGCCCCTGAAAGTTCTGTGGAACGACTTCTGGATCAGCCGATTGATGAGGTCGTCTCCACCCATCTGAAGGTCCTTTACTACTTGGGATGCGAACCTAGGGAGTACATGGAGGCTTACAAGCACCAGACGGCCTGCACCCAGGCAGTCGTTAAGATGCTGCAGCAGCTCAAGCAGGAGAATTGGTGCCTCCAGATTATGTACACAGTTTGTCTGGATTTGAGGATATTGGCCCAGAAGTGCGAGGAGCAGGGCAATAGTACAAAACCTGGGGAAATCCTGGAAAAGGCCGCTGAATGTTTAATGGCCTGCTTTCGTGTCTGCGCCGCCGACAACAGGTCGCCTGACGAGGATACAAAACGGCTAGGGATGTTGAACCTTGTTAACCAATTGTTCAAGATCTATTTTCGGATTAACAAGCTAAACTTGTGCAAGCCGCTGATTCGTGCTATAGACAGCTCGGCCTTTAAGGATTGCTTTCCACTGGCAGAAAAAATCACGTACAAATACTTCGTGGGGCGAAAGGCCATGTTCGATTCGGACTACAAAAGCGCTGATGAATTTCTGAGTTTCGCCTTTGAGAATTGTCCCAGGCGATTTCCCAAAAACAAAAGACTCATCCTCGTCTATTTAGTACCAGTAAAAATGCTCCTGGGATTTATGCCAAAAAAAGATATCTTAGAACGTTACGACGTCTTACAATTCCACGAATTGGCGTGTGCCCTTAAAGAAGGCAATGTCCGAAAATTCGACGAGGTCATTCAGCGGCACGAGTCATTTTTCATAAAGTGTGGTATCTACCTTCTTGTTGAAAAGCTTAAATTTATCGCCTATCGCAATCTATTTAAGCGCGTCTATCACATCAAGAACACCCATCAGCTGGATTTGACGAGCTTCCAGTCCGCCCTGGAGTTTGTCGGTGAGACCGATATGACCATGGACGAGACACACTGCATCGTGGCCAATCTCATTTACGATGGAAAAATCAAGGGATACATCTCCCACATCCACAACAAGTTGGTCGTCTCAAAGCAGAACCCTTTTCCCACCCTCAACACCATGTCATAAGTCTTGTATAAGTCTTTTACCACAAATAAAAAAAAAAAAGTGATTATACACAAAATTATTTATTAATTGATTTTGTATCTTAAGTACCCTAAAAGGAATACAAATATGAATTAGGCTATTTTGAGATACAATTGAATTTCACAGAATTTCTAAGTTTTCAGAAGAAATTTTGTTATTAAATTATCAAAATTAGTCTTTTAGGATCACCAGCGGCGGCCTTAGGGGGTGGCTAACGGGGCAATCGCCCGGGCCTCGCTCTTGCAGGGGCCTCGCGCAACGACCCAAGCAAATTTAAAAAAATATAGATTTTTTTAACTATTGTTTTTTTATTTAAAACTTTTGATTTTGATCCTTAATAATTTATTCAGGTTATAACATAGCGGTAAATTAAAATAAAGTTAGTTAACTAATTCATTCATTCAAAACATAATTGAAAAATTCATTATGTATAGTATACTTGAATATCGCGCCTCGAAACCAAAGATGTGACCCTCATGACGTATTCGCTAAAATTTTAGTGACCTTGCTACCGCCACCCAAGCGAGAATTGAGAATTTTGCGAGAAGTAGATAGTAATAAGAAGCTCATGTCAAAGGAAGGGATAAAAAACTTCTCTGAGAGAATCAGGCCCACTTTGTAAACGCCCGCTGGAGCCACACACAATCGACATGGTTTAGATGCAAAGCAAAAACAAAATCGCACATCGCGAATATAAAACCTGTGTGTGCTACCTGCCTCTTCCCCCTCTTCAATTCTGTCATTTCCTATATCAGAACAACAACGGAGGGCACTAACCCCATGCCACGAGCAGCCGGCACCGCATACATATGATTTGGTTAAATCCGAAAACTCCATATAAAAAAAGTGGTCACATTTATTCTTTATAATGTAAACGCTATAGGTGAGCAGTGGGTTTGTTGCCTACTTTTGCCTCGTTCGCTCTTATGGGAATTTACCTAAGGAATGGTAGGCAGTAGTGCTTTGCTGCCTTATCTAAGGACAAATTTATTTTCCCCAAGTTTTCGGAAATGTATATGGAATGGTGGGTTTAGCTTAGTATAGAGAGTGTCACATCTTATTCTGGATAATCTTTGCTCGAAACACTTGAAGATCGATCGGTTTTTTAATCGCATAGCACTCGGGTCAGCTCGGGAGTCGGGACATAATAGCTGGTTTTTTTCACCGGGGTTTGTGACCCAGATTTAACAGGAAATTTTGCATTAAATTGAAATTTATGAGTAGTTATACATATCAAAAAATGTTGGCTTGGCAAAAATAAAATCAAGTTGCCTGGATTTTATACCCATTTTACGTCAAATAGCAACCCAACAATTTATCTGGTTTAAGGGTTTGAAGGTTGTATGCGTAAATATCATGGCTAATTTGATGCGCTTTCGCAAATTTTAAAATTTTATATACGTGACAGTCTTTAAAATTTCAATTCAATGCAAAATTTCCTGTTAAATTTGGTCACAAATCCCGGTGAAAAAAACGCAGCTAATGTTCTGCTCCTCTATCGCTCGGGGAATCCCCGTGTTTTATTTCGTTCGTCAACTCTTGTCACCTTGGAATTATTTTGCTTGCAATATGAGTTACAAAGTCGTTACTGTCTGTACCGTACATATCTTTCAATTTTATTGAATATTACGCTCTTATAGTATTTAAAGTATTGAGTGAGCTGGAAAAGTGTAAAAAAACTGAGTAATACTTAAAACTTATTTCTGACTGTTTGTGCGAAACAAAACAAGATTTACGAAATGAGTTCGCGTGATCGTGATCCCGGTAGAAAAATTGAGTCACATACTTTTCACAAAGGACAAAGGGCCTCGCAAAGACCTGCCGCCCGGAGCCTCGCAATGGGTAGGGCCGCCGCTGAGGATCACATATTGCAAATTCTTCTTATTTCTTGCCTAATTTACAGTCGAAAATGACATAATAACCAGGAGTTGCGTCTGAACAGTGGAAGAGGATGGTCGTTTGCTGGGGACTCGTGGCGAAAAGGGCAGGTACAGGTTGTTGCCCGGCCATGTTTCCCAAGGGAATACGGAGTACAAGTCAGCCTGCTGAAACAAGTCTTTGGATCTCAACATTACAAGGCTCCGAAAGGAAGGACGTAATAAGGAAACAGGAATACCAGCGCAACTCCAGTGACACGGAAAGCAACGACAACGGGAACAAGGGAGAACAGTTATAAGGCGATCACGTGGTGGAAGAACCACTCATCAGGAATTCAACCGTTCGTTGGATAACAGTTTAGTGCTGTTCTGTATATAAAAAATTTTAAATATAGTGATATTGTAAATACTTTCATATTTTGACCCTTTGAGTCCAGTATATGAGCAAACACGCCGGTCGCAAGCGTGTAATGTAATTATGTGTATAAAGATCATATTTTATAACCCAGGTCTCGTCTGTATGAAAATATGTAATAACTGTTTCAAGTTATAATGAGCCAAACGAGATAGCTCATAAATGTATATGTGTATTAACACTTTCAAAATATTCAAAATATTGTATGAACATGTACACTAAGCCGAATAAAGATTTAATCTGAATCTGACATAATAACCACAAAAAACCTATAGCTGTCGTAATACGACGAATTAATTCGGATTTAATTGCATTTATACCTTTTTATAGTGTCTACAATAAAGTGGGAATTATAGCGATAAGGCACAAAAGTACTATAATTATAACTTTTAAGTTAAAGAGTTGTTTAGCGATGTAAACCGCATTTCTTGAAGTGAGAATTTTTCAATGAAAAATATGTTATTCGAGAAACTTCTCAATGCGAAATTATTTTATATTTGAGCCTAACTTTAAGGGAATTAGATTTAAACTTGCAGGATACAATTACAAATAAATATAATCTTTAAATTTGAAATTTATACTTACCACACACTGTCACTGGTTCACTTGCCCTGCCGAAAAAATTCCATAAAACAGCTGAAAAACGTCACATTTTTCAGGTTATGAACAAATTGTGTAATTGTCAATCGAACGAGAACCGGCGGGTGGGTCGCATCGAATGTGATAAATTCCAGCATCTTGCAACATAAATTAGAACATAAATAGAAATGGCAAAATATTTAGCACAAATTATAGTTTTGGGCGGACAAGTGATCGGACGGGCGTTTGCGCGAGCTTTAAAGCAAGAATTAGCCGCATCTCAAGAAGCAGCAAGGCGTGCTGGTGGCGGACGACAGGGCCAAAATCGGGCCGCAGCTAATCTTAAATCAGGTAAATTATATTACATTCCATTTGGGGGCATTTAAAAAATTAGAATTTGGCCCTTTTCAGGGATGACACTCGAAGAAGCCCAGCAAATTTTAAATGTTAGTTCACTGGAACCGGAAGAGGTGCAGAAAAAATTTGATCACTTATTCAAAATTAACGAGAAGTCGAACGGAGGCTCATTTTATCTCCAATCGAAGGTGTTTAGGGCGAAGGAGAGAATAGACCAGGAACTAAAAGATAGTAGACCCAAGGAGGAAACGAAAAAGGAGCATCCTCCTAGTGGGTAGCGATTGTAAATTTAGGTAAACAGTGTTTAAAAATGTAAGTGCGCTTTAATAAAAACAAAATTGTTAGAAACTTTCGCGTACTTCAATTTTAAACTCAAAAACCTTATTTTAGAAAAAAAAAAAACGAAAAATAAAAACAATGATCAATTTGTACTAGGACAACTTAAAAATACTAGAAAATATGCCTACACGGCCGCTTCAGGCACAATCTGTAGAATCACCCGCCTCTTTGAATCGTAAGAGAATCCGTTCTTCTTAAAAATTTCCGATTCGTAAAGTGGCTGCAAACTGAAAATGTCCATTTGTTTTGCGCGCTCAAATAAGTCCCTTTCCATGACTTCAACAACAGTGGCGGACCCTCCGTCCTTGCATCGGAGGTAGGCCAACTGGTCGAGGGTAAGCTGGCGGAGGATAAAGAAGAGAAGCTCAGAGTGGTCCTTCTGGAAGGACAAATATTTCTGGAAAGTGGCCTGCATTTTCTTCATGACACTGTACTTCTGGGCCTCGATGAAACTCTCTAGCATCATCCGAATGGCCATGCTAACGTCCGACTCCTGGACGCTCTCTCTGAGGTGCATGCGGGCGTGCGCCTCAGCCATTCGGATTACACTTTCGATGTGCCTCACGGTGATAGGCAACGAACCGGTGGCGAACGACTCCTGCCTCAGTTGAGCATACATTTTCGCTATTTTGTCCTCGTCTATGTTCTGAAATGTGACAAATTTTACTCATGCTAATTTTACGATACATTTACTTTTATTGTAAAAAAATTATTTTTAAACAGACATCCTCATTGAGGTACTTACGGTCAATTTGGGGCGCACGCTCTCCTTGCTGTAGACGATGTACTTCCTCAGAAGCTCCTGGGGGATTTCCATGGCTCCATGGGTCTGGGAGTCGTCTACGATATCCTCATTTGAGGGATGGTGCTTTATGTGAGATTCGACAACGAAGCGAGCGAGATTCTGGTCCTGCATGGGGTCAAATTCGTCTTTTACCACGCAAAGGATGTCGAAACGGGACAAAATTGGCTCGGAAAGGTTAACATTTTCCGAAAAAGTCATACTTGGATCATAGCGACCCCCAATGGGATTAGCGGCTGCAATTACTGTGCACCGGGCTTGGAGAGAGGTCACAATGCCCGCCTTCGAAATTGAAATAGACTGCTGCTCCATGGCTTCGTGGATGGAGGTTCTGTCCTGGTCGTTCATCTAAAAAATAAAATAATATAGTCGATATTACTTTAAAACAATTTTTTAAACACCACAGTAAATAAAAGTATTACCTTGTCGAACTCATCGATTAAACAGACTCCCTGATCGGCTAGCACCAAAGCCCCAGCCTCCAAAGTCCACTCCTTGGAGATCGGATTTCGTCGGACGTACGCCGTAAGACCCACAGCGCTGGCACCTTGTCCAGTTGTGAAAACCGCCCTTGGGGCGACCTTTTCGATGTACTTTAAAAATTGTGATTTTGCAGTGCCCGGATCACCGCAGATTAGTAAATTAATGTCCCCGCGAACTTTGTGCTTATCCCCAGGATTCTTAGATTCGCCTCCGAAAAGGGCCAGGGCAAGGGCTCTCTTGATGTAGTCATGCCCGTAGATAGATGGGGCTATACTCGCGACGATTCGCTCCACAATTCTCGGGTCCTTGCTCAGTTTTTGTATTGTTGCGACATCCTCGTCAGTCAGCGACTGGACAACTTGTTTGCTATCCTTAACAATAACGTGATTGGCCTGAATGACGGTGGCAAACACCGGAAATCCGTGCTCCGTGTTTAGGGAGCCATCGTAGTTGTTCGTGTAAATTCCAGTTACCTCTATCTCATCCCCGGGCTTGCACATGTCGCACAGATCGGCCAGAAAAATGCAATCTTTGCTACGAGGTATTCGGCCTGCGGGAATGCGCCCTGGGGACTCTTGGAGGGTGATCTTTTGATAGTTGCGATAGAGGGTTTGTTCCATGTTAATCTAAAAAATTTGATGATATTAGAAATGTTAGGTAGGTAGGATAAAACAAAGTTATTTGAATACTACCGAAAAAGGTCCTAAACTTTGGCACTCAGGGCAAGACCCCGGCTTAACTTCAGTGTTCTGGCTCTGCACAAAGGGGCCCAGAACGTATCCGCACTTTACGCAATCATATTTGATGACAGAGAGCTGGGGGAGGACCCCAGTTGTTGCGCTTACCACTCCCAACGTCCGGACGAGCTGGTTAAGGTGGAGCTTCCGGAAAGTCCTTAACTCTTCGATCAGAGGAAGCTCCGAGATTCGAACGTGTATCTCGCTGGTAACCCGCTCATACGTGGGGTATATGCTTAAAACGAGCTCCTTAGCGACATTATCAAAAATCTCAAGTATTTGGAAGGGTGCTTCGGGCAAAAAGTAGGCCAGGACATGCTCCTTATTGGCAAGATCTTTGTAGGAGACGACGAATGACGATTTGTTACCTTCGGACATCCGTCTAATTCGGTCACGATACGTGTACTGGCCATGCTCGTCGACGCACGTCCTGAGGAAGCTCTTAAAGCGATTCGCGATCTCCGTTCTAGGCCCCAGCATAGAAACCCATTCCTTAGTTGAATGCCCCTTGGTATCCTCCAAATTCTCGATAGACTCAATCATTTCAGTGTCCTCGATCTCTCCTGTTGCAGCCTTCTCGGCCGCCCGCCGCTTGGCCCTGGGCATCTCGTCTTCGTCGTCGCTTTTATCAAAGACCAGGTCCCGGTCGTCCCGGTGGATGCCGGCTGCTCTGTCCCGACGTCGCATTTCAGCCTCAGCGGCCGCACGGTCCCCCTGGGAAATATCGCTGTACTCATTCTCATCGAGGATATCCGGGTCGTAGTGGTCCAGCTCTGGCATGGGGCGGTAGTCCGCCTCCATGTTATCCCCGAAAAGCTCCTCGCCTTCGCCCTCATCAGCCTCAACGACTGTGGTATTCCCGAGGATCTCATCCTCGTTCTCGAAAGGCTCAAAATCACCAACTGGGGAGGTCATGTGCAACCGAATATTTCTTAGATCTGAGGGATCGCCTGGTGTAGCCGGAGCTGGGGAGCTTCCGAGGTCCTAAAAATGAGGCAATTACCAATAATTTGTTATTCTGCTGCATGTAACTTACCGACATTGTTGCAAGGTCTGCTCGAAATACTTTATTAAAATGAAAACAGCAAAGACTCTCTAACAATCAGCAGAATTTAAACACGACACTAGACACGCTAATTCACACTCGAAAACATTGAATATGGCGGGAAATCTGACAGTTAATTATCTTTGACTGTTGGATTGCATACTTTAGGGGAATAAAATATAATTCTTAAAATTTTTTAAATATAAAAAAACCTACATTGACTGAAGATTTTCTTTTACAAACTGCATATTGACTAAATATTTACCTTTATTTATTTTTTCTTATTTGTTTCTGTCTTTCTCCTTCTTTACATATAATACATAATTTTGATTTTTGCAACCAACTTCAGACAGCGACAGATACTGCAGTTTAACCTTTATTTTATATCTAATATAAATTTAAAAATGCAAAGCATTAAAAAGTTAATAAAAAGAATTGAAAATTCAATACAAAATATTTAAAAATCCCGCTGAATAAAACAACTTTGTTTTCCCAGCGCCACCTGTGAGTACTAGAAGAAATAAAATGAAATAACATAAATGTCACTATATTGTGAGAATTCGTCCGGGCAGGAATTAATTTTATTTAAAAAAAATTGTTTTTGCCTATATCGGTAGATTAATATAAATCTAAGTAACACCGGAAAGTAAAGGGACCTAATTTATAAAAGGAATGCCACCGTAAGACAACGAAAACGTTCTCAACACCAAAACTGTTCATCTTTTGCCGAAGACTTTTAATCTAATTTGGTTTTTCTGGCCAACAAACAAGCTGTGTAAATAACACACCTGGAGCAATGACCCATCTTAAGGATCTGTACATGGGCAAATGCATGGACGACCTGGAGCAATACTATCAGCTCCCAGATTTGAAAAAGCACAAGCTTCCTGTGTTAGTGTCTTGCTAAAAATTTATGAAATTTCTTACTTAATTTTATATTTATCACCTCCACAGTTTATTGAAGACCGCCCAGAAAGTGTACTCACAAGCGGAGAAATTAGTCTTAGAGGGGGACGAAGAACTCGGATACATCTACTTCATGAGATACTTCCATTTGATCTCTTTCATCCGGAAAATGCCCGACTACTCTAAGCAGAAAGAGTACGTTCTAAATATGATTGGGAATAATTCGAAAATTAGGACGATCATGGACAAGGCCGAGGAATTAAATAAAAGCCTGGTGAGGCGGTACGAAACCTTGGCAAAAAGCCGTGAAAATTTTGGGAATGACCAAGTTACTGCAATGTCGTTAACTGATGTAACCCCTACATCGATCGCTGACGATGAAAGTGAGTATCATCCCTGCTCTGCAATTACTTGTGAGGAACTTTTCAAGCTGATCCAGGACCATTCGGCTAGTCTGCTTATAATGGACTGCCGTCCAAAAGCGGATTACGATGCCTCACACTTGATCTACCCTTGTACGATAAACGTTCCTGAAGAAATTATATCTCCGGGGTAAGTTTGGACAAAAATAAGTAACCTATTTTCTAGGTCATTTCCTTCTGTATATCCTAACCGTTTTTCTTAAAGACTGTCTTACCTTGAAACACTGACAGTTTTAAACCGTTTTGGAAAATCACTTTTAAATTTTGTTTTTACACGGGACCAGTAGTCCAGTAGATATTCATATGTTTAATTAACTGGTGCAATTGTTTATGTGGGTTGTAATTTCAAACGGATATTCAAGTATTATTGGTTTCCTCATTTTGTGTAAGGTAGTTCTGGGGATATTTTTCTAAGGGCAATTAGGAAAAATTTAGCGGCCATTTTAAAAAGTCTGCTATATTTTATACAATTGCAAGAATTGAATGCGATAGAAGTTAATAGAAAATAAATTTTGGAAAAGGTTCTAGATATATAAATCTATAAATTTAAAATAAATTATTGTTATAAAAAGAAGTGGCTATTATTGAAACACAATGTACGTCACAGGTAAGCTGAATTATAAAATGCAAGTTGATCAGGCCGGAAATGAATGGATTCAATATTTTATTTAAAAATTTTACTAAACTTTTCCTTCTAGAATGTCCGCGGGAAAAATTCAACTGCAACTGGAGCCAGATTCTCGAGCATTGTGGGCATCTCGATCTATTAAAGATCAAATAATTCTTATGGATTGGAGCTGCAATGGGCCGGAACCTATTCTGCATACACCAATCTGGAGGCTTCGAGATATCCTAACTCATGTGAGGCCTCTGAAAGCAAAATACGTTCCTCTTTAAAATCCGTGCAAAATTACTTCCAGTGGGACCCAGAAGTTACGTATAGATCCCCAAGAAAATTTCTCGAAGGAGGATACGAACAATTCCTTATCATGTATCCAACTCAGTGTACGAATCCAAATGTCCGAGTACCAAGTACCCTGATTGACGACACAGAAATGCTTGATGACATCGAGTATCCATCTATCTACGATATTACAATGAAAGGAGACGTTGTCTATGGATCTCCCGAGAATAATAATTTAATTAGCAAACCGAGCATCGATCGGTCAAGCAAAGCAGCCGCTCTACAGATTTATGATGAAAAACATAAACGATTAGATGTTCTTAAAGAAAAGGAGAGAGTCTTAGAAAAATATTTAAATAACGAAAAGATGCGACTTGAGGCCGAAAATGAATGGCACAACGTGTCCCATCAGTCCGACAAAAGCCAGGCTAATGAACAATTGCAGCAATTGTTAGCAACTCACCAGGAGCTACTCTACAAAATTTGGGAACTGGAAAGTGCTGGCAGGGACTATGTAAGTTATCGTATAATTAAAAACATAAATCATACAAATACAAGTCATACAAAAAAAAATATATTTATTTATTTAGGATAGATGTACAATAAATTGTAAACCTATCAATAAATCATTTGAATTGTTTATTTTCAGAAACAAGAGAATGATAGACTGCAGGAGCAACTGGAGGAGTACAAAAAGCGGGAAAAAGAAATGGGTGAATTGGTCGAAGAGAAAGAAGCTGTGAAATTAGAGCAAAGGATTAAAACAAAGATCCAAGAAAGCAAACAAATCGATGAACAACGAGAGAAATACACCCAGGCAAGAGAGAAGCAATTGGCTTTTGCCTGGGAACAGAAGCGCCATATGAAGGTATTTCCTAAATTTATAGAATTATATATTTTTTATTGATAAATGTATCTTCATTCAGCCACCCACCGAAGAGGATGAGATATCCCAACCAAAAATGCCTCAGTTCGATAGATCGGTAAAACCAATTTTCAGAGTGGCGGAGCCAATTGTGCGAGAAACTAGAAGAGATTTTTCGCCAGTATCAGGATCGCCGGTGAGTTTATTTAAATATCTAGAATATCCACTAAGCTCTGGGCCAATTTAGATTTAGTCGCTAAACTGTTAAATGAGAAATCCAAATGAACATTTTTATTTCGGCGTTAAAGTACATATATTTTTTCACTGCTAAAATGTTAATCTGGTTTTCATCGCACGTGATAATAATTTAATATTCAAAAAATTCTATTTAAATCGTCAAAATAATTGAAAGCGACAACGTCCGCTACATTTACGTGAATACACACGTGGTGGCCCCCGTTCAATTCACAGTGAACGTTCCTTCCGCGTGCTTGAACTCTTGAAGGTTTTCACTAGTCATCGATTTCGAGTATTCAGAAAATCCTTCGTTCCTTATGTACTTTATATTTTCTACAAGAGGCGAAGAAAAAACAATACAATTTTACCAAAGTACCGTCTCTCTTGGGTATTTACATATGTCTGCTTTCAGTAAAATGTTGGGTGGTTTTAGCTGACGTCACATTACCCGGCGAACCTAAGTCTCGAAGCAAATCTTATTAGCTGCCTCAACAGTACGGAAAAGTTGAGAAATTTTTTGCAATGGAGACCTAGTGATAGTTGCTTTCGGTTAGGTGTCGCGCTTTTCGACTGAAAAGGATGAGTAGCATCATCCAAACATTTCAAAGTCATGGGCAAAATATATTAAAATGGTTATCGTAGCGGGCATTAAGTTTAAGCTGCTCCATAACGCCTTCATCAGTCCTTTTAAGAAGGTTCGGATTAATTCACAACAATTTTTTTTGCAATTTTATAAGTGCCTACCTTCAGCTTTGAAATAATCAGGAAATTTATTTAACTTTAATTAGGGAAGGGGCTTGACGGGATTAAAAAATTTGGGGAACACCTGCTACATGAACAGTATCATGCAGTGCTTGAGCAATACCACAAATTTGGCCGATTATTTTGTTTCAAACACCTATCGCAAACATATAAACAGGACGAACAAAACCAAAGGGAAAATCGCCGAGGAGGTTGCTGCTCTTATAAAAATAATGTGGCGCGGAACCTACAAGTGTGTGGCCAGCAAGGACTTAAGGGTGAGTACTTTTACTTGTTTTGCTAATTATTACACCAGGAGATTTTCCCCAATTTTTTAAGGGTTAATTTTGGATCCTGTTCTAGTTTTCATAAGTGCTATTTTTTTTTCTATTAAACACCAAATTTTTGATAGTAATTTTGCAGTGAAGTATTGCTTAAACCATTTTTAAAAGTACATTATCAATTACAATTTTTAATTAATCATTATTAATTAAAGTGTATAATTTTCTTATTTCATATAGTACATCATCGGACAGTACCAGCAGATATTTCGTGGCATTGAGCAGCAGGACTCTCATGAATTTTTGACTATTTTAATGGATTGGCTGCATTCCGATTTGCAAACGCTACAAATCAGTGATTCTCCAAAGAACAATGCTCCTGGAGCTTCTGAAAAGGCTTGGCTTGATTTTACAAAATCTTGTGAAAGTTACATTTTACAATGTTTCTATGGTCAAATTAAGAGCACTGTGAAATGTGTTGAATGTGGCAAGGAAAGTGCCACATACGAGTGTTTCTCCAATCTTAGTCTTGAACTTCCGCCGATGCCAAATAGATGTGACCTAAATGATTGCCTTGATTTGTATTTCAGCGGGGAACGGATAGTAGGATGGAATTGTCCTAATTGTAAACAACAACGAGAGGCAATCAAAAAGTTAGCGATATCTAAATTACCACCAGTTCTTATCATTCATTTTAAAAGGTAAATATTATTTAATCAAAATATTTGTTAAATTGGATAAACGGAAATATTTTAACTATTTTTAATACAGAAACCCTAGATAATAAGCCCTCTACTTTCAGATTTTACGCGGACACAGAATCAATAGGGAACACGTACAAGAAAAAGCAAAATTATATAAAATTTCCTCTGGAGAAGCTCAACATGGTTCCATACATTGCCCGCTCAGAGTCGAGGTCGTACACGCCGAAGGTGTACCACCTGTACGGAGTGTCGAACCATTACGGGTCAATGGAGAGCGGTCACTACACGGCGTTCTGCAAGAGCAGTGTCTTCAAGAAGTACAAAGTTTTTAACCATTCCTCAAAAACATAGCGTAATTGTCTTATACATTTTTCAGGTGGTTCAAATTCGATGATCAAGTCGTGTCGGCCTTGGACCAATCAGACGTAGTCTCTAGTGCTGCTTACGTACTTTTTTATACTTACATGCAAGACACGCCCCCAACTGAGAACATATAACGCAGGAGCTCGTCCAGCTGACCAAATGGCCTTCTCTCGAGACGCTTGTAAGAAGACTTACCCTCCCCCGCCGGGGCACTTGTTGGAGTCTCAAGTCTATTGGGGTCTATTTCATAGTTCATTTCGTTTCGTTTCTACGCAAAACATACAAAACTGTGATTGCGTTTTAGATGCTTTATTCAATCAGTTTATAAATACATTATTAGTATTACTATTAATTTTTTTTTCCGTTTTCTCGTGTAGTTGATCATACGCTTTACAGGCGGTTTACTGGCTAGCGAGTGGCCTAAAACCGTGATATTTGTTACACACCAACTTTACTATGTGCATTAGTAGGTTAATATTTTTATATTTAAAATAAAATGAGATTGTGAGGACGGTATAAATAAAATTTTATTGAATTTTACAAGATGTGAGAGTATTTTCTGAAAATTTCATGTTTTTTTTATTCCCAGTTAAGAACGTGCAAATCTCCTTTTTAATTGAAATTCCTTAGTAATATTCCTAAAATTGTAACAAATTCATTTCAATTACTTTTGATTTTTATTAGTTTTCCACAAATAATTTCAATTGGATTTTTTTATCGAATTATTTTAATTATTTTGAACGAAAAAATTAATTGAAGTCAAAAGGTTGCTAGAGTGAATTTGTTGATTTTAAAAGTATTATTAAATAAATTAACTCCCCCATTATTAATTCCGATTTTCAGGCTGATTTTAAATTATTTATCTGCTGAGGTTTACATTGCACCCGAAAACGATGAAACACGATGCAAATGCTACCTAGGAAAAAGAAAATCCGTCGCGTTTTCGTTTCTGAGACGATTGCACCTAGATATGTGCGAATGTAAATTAACGAAATTTGTTAATATTTATGTGAGGTTTTAGTGAGAGATATGGACAATCACCCGACTTGGCTAAAAAATTAAGGGCGGGGTAAGGTATTTAAACTTTTTTGTTTGCATTTTTATTTTATTTTTTTAAATGAATGTATAACATCGCAAGAATATTGTGTCAAAAGTTCAAGTCGATCGGAGCATAATTGACGAAGTTATGAGCATTTGAGTCTGTTGCTCAGACCGATTTTCTATACCTGCTAGGTATTTTGCAAAACTTTAAAGCGTTTTTCTGAAGCTTGTCATTTTTGAAGTCCGTGTACATCAAAACTCAAAATCTACTGAACCGATCGTTTTGAAATATTGCACAGTACTTCTTCACATAATTCACCAGGTATTCCTGGGAGCTTTTTTCTTTTTTTTAATTATTATTAATTTTACAGTAATAAATAGCCGATTTTTTTTAGCGAAAATCGGTGTTTTGACTTCCAAGTGCTACCAAAAATTGAAAAATCGAAAAAACAAAAAAACCTCCCAGGATTACCTCAAGAAACATCTCCTTTAACTAGTGCATTCTGATTTTTTTGTTTCAAATGATTCTGTTGCGAGTTGTGATGTACACCGCAAAACAACTTTTTCGAGACGCTTCCGGAGATTCACTGCCACTCGCTTAAATATAAATATTTTGCAATGAAAGTTTTTAACAATAATGGTTAACTAATGTGTTATTATATGGAAATTAAGTAAATAAGCTAGCACTACCTGTATCGCCAAAAAGAATTCTTGAAAGCATGCCTGTTTTTTTTCACCGAATTAACCTTACCCCCCCCCCCCCCCCCCCTTAAAAACGCCGATGGCCGAATAATCGAGGAAAATATAAATAGTTATGATAGGTACGCATGGCGTAAACTTTACCGGGTATCTAAATTAGCCCATATATATGTGCCACTAGAATACCCCGAATATTCTGAGAATATCCAGCAAAACAAGCGAGTAAATTCGGGGTATTTGAATACCCACAAAAATTGCTGGGTAATATCAATTATATTAAAGTAATAATAGCAACGAATTATTAAAAAGCAATTAACTTTCCAAAGGGCAAAGTTTACCAAATGTATATCATAAGTATAAGGCTCCTTTATTTTTGATCACATGAATTTCTGCTTATAATTATTAAATATTATACTCATACTATTGAAAAAATACCCCCCCCCAAGCGAAAATTTTATGGTTCTAATTTTTGTAGAGATTGTAACGAATTTATCTGCCCTTCTTGTTCTTGTTTTTGTCGAACAAAGGTAAGTCGACATTAAAAAACTCTACTCTAGTTTAGTAGCTGGAGGATTTTGTACAAGTTATATTTATTTAAATCTCAAATACCATTAGCAGCATAGCGTCCAAAAAAAATACCCAAATAAGATTTAATACAAAATTTATATTTTACAAAAGGTTATCATCTTGATTTGATACACGTCTTCACGGAAACCCAAAAAAACTTGCAAGTATTAATCTATATCTATATAAAAAATGAGTGCCGTGCGTTAGGCTCGCAAAAACTCGAGAACGGCTGGACCGATTTGGATGATTGGGATTCATAATCTCTTATGAAGAGTTACAATCAAATCAATTTCAGGTGGTACGAAGTTTACCGCTACGCTTACAGCTAATTTTTATATAATTTGGCTTTAAGAACTTATCCTATATTTTTGGTCACAGTCACACTTGATAAGACAAAATAAATAGGTGAAAAGAAAGTCATGGGATATTTTTCAGTTTTATATTTATCTTTTAAAAAGGATATTACATTTGAAGAGCTGATTTCTGTCTGTTTCTTTCATGTCAACGCGCCTACTCACAATGCTTTGATAATACTCACGATCTTGATCAATTTAATTAAAACGGAAAAAATACTTTATACACAATGAATGACTTTCGGTTTGATTTAATATGTATAAATTTGTTTAACACTTTTATGTATACGCAAAATGAAATAGTTCTTTCGAGCGGTGTGCGGCCGCCTCGTCAGATCTTTAGTTTCTTTTCTTTCGTATTCTTTTTTTTTTTTTTGTTTTTTTGTTTTTTTTTCTAATTAAACATTTTACTTTTCTTGTCTTGTTTGCTTCGCCGTGTGTGTCCACCCTCATTTGACCGACTCTATTTCCGAGGGAGGAGCGTTTCGCGTAATGCAACTTATCCCGTAGGTAATTAAATGTTTTGTTGTATTTATAGTAGTAATAGTAATGAATTTATTAATGTAATAATAATAATTAATAATAATAATAAATTACAACGGAAGTGTCGGTGTATTGTTTGTAGTTGGTGTTGGCGTCAACAGGGACGCGGATGGATATCGCAACGTGTGCTGTGATGTTGCCTGCACATAATCCTGACTCGGATTATTCAGTACACTATCCCGTGAATTTGAATGTGACGTTGCACGAAGCAATGTGACTGCCTCACGCTCTGGACTACACTGGACACCATCTAGTCATTTTTGGCGTGATGATTTCTTCTTCTTTCGTTTAAAGAAACAACAACATCTGAAATGAATGATAAGAAACAATTACAAAATTTTAGTGTCAGAAGCGGAGTTCCACTCATTCATTAAAGCTAAACATGGAAATAAAACAATTTTAAGAGATATCAGGACCAAGGCATTATATCCAAAATCTCATATAAGTCTCACTCTTCAATTCTTTTTCAACGATTTTTTAAGCTTCCAAGCGGAAGATTTCTTTTTTTCTTTTTAATCAATATAATATTAATTGATAATATTGATAAAAATGCTTACTTCGTTTCGTCCACAAGTTCCACTTCGGGCTGTTGAGTTATAGGAGTATTTGAGTGTCCAGCTGTAGGATCGTCAGCATTCAATTCGCCATTTGTCGAACTCACAACCTGAAAATACATTTTTCATAAGTTTTAACGGCCATAAAAAAAATTAAAAATAAAACAATTATTTTCGCGAACAAAACAATGAACACACTATACCAAACGTTTCCTTAAATCATTAAATTATTTTGAATTAATAAACGCTATTTAATAGTTGTAAAAATAAAATTATTTTAAAGAAACGTAAGTTACTTTGTGGCCCACAAATAAATTTAGCAAATAAATAAAAATATAAAATTAAAAGACTCCAAAAACAAAGTAGGACTAGTCAAAAGTTTAACAAAGCATCGAGTGATCGATTCAATAGCAAAACAAATACAAATACGAGAACAACAAGAAAATGTAGCGCAAGAGCGTTTGTCTCCTTCTGTGTCTGTTTTTTATAACATGTTTATATTTAATTTTGTTTTTAACAGCAACTGGTACAAAAGCAGAGGGTGCTTGAACAATGAATCCTTTTCTAAATTCTATGAAACTTTCGTGTCCCATGTGCTCTACTGTGAAACGTGTAATGTGCAAAACGACATGTTATTTTTACATCGATTGATTCAATATAAAATCGATTATATTTCATACTGATACACTAAGTGACCCTAAAGAGGACATATGTATGTAAATACAATACTGTGAAAATTTTTAGGACTATTTCAATGTTTCGGAAACTTTTAATTTTCTGAAGCATACTTTCTCAAAGTTCGATAGAGAAGGGAAATCGATTCAGGGCTAAATTAAAATCTCAAAATATCCTTTTCCATTGATTTTCCCCCCTCTGTTCAACTTAACAAAGGCATGATTCGGAAAACTAAAGGTTCCTGAAAAATTTGAGTGGCCTTAAAAATATTCACAATACTGTACATTGGTATAATAGCTAGGACCGGGACAAGTTTTAAGCCAGTTTCCGGACCAATTTAATCCTAAAATTAAATTATACCATTCATTTTGTGGTCTTAGTTTTCTAGACACAATTTTTCAGATTTTGCACTCTATACGATTTTATAATGAAATCCGAAGAAATTATAGGAGACAATTGTTATATTTATAAAATTTTTATGAAAATTAGTAATTAGGGGTTTCGACGACATAAATTATATGAGATTACATTGAGTGTAAAACTATAAAATATATATATATATTATATATTTTTCTTAAATCCGGGAACTGGCATTAATGTAAACTAAACAAAAACAAAGTCAATTCTCTACGAATGTGTGTTGAAAGTGAGTCCTGACGATGAGAAGACACAAAAACCAAAGCATTTTACCTTGCGTCGTAAGGAAAAATAATTGCATTATTTTTTACAGTGCATGTAAATACCGTCCATATCCGTCTACTTTTGTGTAACATTACAAATTTAAAAGATTTAAAATAATTGAGGAGTTTAAAAAAATCCCCCTAATAAATTTTGTTGTTGTGTATTATCCCACTAATTTTTGTTAGCGCCTTCGTTACTTTCACTGCTACTGCTCTCTTCCTCAGTCGTGCAATCTTCTGGATTTCTCTGGAATATTTTGGGTTTTTATCACGAAATGAATTATGTGTCTTATTGCCACACTTCTGATTGGTGATGTCTTAATAAATGGCGACAGAAATCCATCGAATACAGCACTTCCCAAGCGGGATTTCGCAGGTTTTCAAAAATATTTAAAGAAGCTCACAGGCCGCAGACTTTTGGGAACCGCTGCATTTTTGTTAGTATCGAAGGAGGAGAAATGGACGATTACTTACGAAAGTGCCATGCACTAGTTGTTATTTAAAAAACCTTTGCATTTCTAAAAAAAACTTTGCATGCGTTCTTTTTTGTGAATAAAAAATAACAAACAATTAAAAAGTGCACACAAACTGAAGGTTTTAGCCGATTTCAATAACTTGTAACGCTAATTGGTGTCCTGATTGAAGTAGGAATAGAATAAAATTAAAAAAAAACGCCTATTAAATTAGATTCAGCAAGGATCTCATTTAAAAGAATTTCATTTGTTTTTTAATCGATACCAGATTTATACTATCCGAAAATATCCTATTAAAAGTTAAAATCAATATTCAAAGTTCCTTTTCGAGTTACAGCTCCAAATACAATTTCCAAAAAATTTAAGCCCAATTTTCTTAAAAGAATAGAACATAATATTGTGTTGCTAGTTATAAAATATAAAATAAATAATAGTAAAAATTATAAATTCCTGATAAAGAATAAAATTATTTGCAGAAAATTTTTCTTATGATGTAATTAGATAACGAATCCATATTTCACGAAATGTATGCTTCCAAATATTGCACCAACAAATGCAAATAAGTAGATAACTAAAATAAAATTCGGCTAGGATGGGTATTTAGCCTAATAAAGTTTGTTATAACTAAACAACGAAAATGCCAAACATCGATTAGCTCCTAATGCGTAAATTCTGTAAAATGGTACAATTATGATGGAAGTGTGAAAATCATAGCAAACAGACGGTCACAATGAGCAAACAATAGAAGCGTTGAAAAACACAGAAAAATAAAAAAATAAATATATTGAAAAGAAAAACAAACCGTCGACAACATAGGCTTCTCAGCGTGGTGCTTGAACGATGCATTTCTTTTAATTTTCTCTTCGAGAAAGTACATAGAAGAATGCTAAGAGTGAGTGCAAAGAAAAATAATAAATAAATAATTAGCTACAAAACTACAAAACACAAAGGTTAGACGTAATATCTACAATATGTAGCAGGAGCAGCACAATCCCTACTGTTGTACAAACAAACATTCGACATTCTCCTCAAAAATGCAACTAAAATGCCATTCCAGTTGCAAGTTGCTCCGTTTCTACATTCTTTCCACTCTTTAGAGAAGGGCACGCATTCTTCTACTGCTTGCTGGGTGATTTGATGTATATCTACGAATCCTTTGTTTCTTTTTCTTAATTAATTTTTATTTTTTCAAAATGCAATCAATCTACGGTAGCTATACTTATCTACTAAATACCTTGAGGTTATGTAGAACAAATCAAGAGAAAACATTACGAGGGAAAAGGCCAAAAATAAGAGAGTCTGCACGGAACAGTAAGAGACAACCAAAACTTTTTGTTTGTAAATTGTATTTATTTTGCTTTTCGTTAGTATTTTAAAATGATGCTGTTTTTGTTTTTTTATCTTTCAAATTAATTTAAAATGGTGAAATAATGTTTTGAAATGATTATGGCGAGGATAAGTTTGTGCTCTCAGATGTCTTTTTTTCATGCCGGGGATAGACGACTCTGTGAATGCACATGCAAAAACGCATTCGATTCAAAAATGCAATAACAAAAATTTATTCAAAATAAATGTTAACACTTTTTTTTCTTTACATGTATATTTGAGAGCTCTATGCAAAATGTAAAGCTTTAAAAAAAAAAAACCAACAGACATTAACCGATTGGTATTCCACAGGGTTCACGATTGGCCCTTTTTTTCTTTTTAAAATATTATTAAAATATGAACAACAGAAAAAAGTTGCTGACCTAAGCAATTAGGTTCTATTTTGGTTCGCATCTTAATGGGCCCTATTGTTAAATCCGTTCGAATCAGATCCAGATCGAAAAGAGCTTACAAAAGCCCCTTTTGGACAAAAATTGTAATAAAGTTGCTAAACCTCCCACAAGTTCATTCTAGTTACCTTTGATTTCAATAAATCTTTCCGCACATAAAGTCAAAATAATTCGAATGGATTTTTCTATCGGATTATTTTAACCAGTTTCAACGACAAAATTAATTGAAGCCAAAGGTAACTATAATGAATTTGTTAAAAAAATTAAGGGATTTTTTGTCCAAAAAATACTTTTATAAGTTCTTTGCGATCCGATTCGAACGGATTCAACAATAGGGCCATTACTTTAATTACAGTAAAATTTCCAGTAAGAATTTTTGTATACAGATCAATTTCAAGAGTAAAAGAACGTAATCGGGTTTAAAATAGTACTCTCATTTTCAAACAGTATTAACCCAATATATCTTAAACAAAAAGGTTCGTTAATATAAAACAAAATGTCGCATGATTTAATAGGCTATTCAAACATTTGACTTTAAAGTGGGCAAACTTAGAATTGTATAATTTTCACGAATCTAATGGGAAGCCCAGTATTTTTCAAAAACTCAATAATTGAACATGGTGCCATTTGCGGGGTTTGTTACCACAATCCGTTTAATAATTGAAGCTCTAAATATCAGACTATCAACATATTTACATTCTGATATTAAAATTCTAAAAACTGAATATAATCTTGAATTAGACTCTTTCCAACATATAAAAAAAAAACGGCTAAAGACCCCAACCACTTTAAAGGCTTGCAAATCTGCACTGCGTTGGACTGTACAAAACGATGATAATTAATGAAGAAATTTACAAAAGTGGATGTGACAATTGACACTGTTCGTAAAAGATTCACAAAAAATGATGATATGAAAAAAGTAGATATATAAAAAACGATTTTATACACTTTGTACAGTATCACTTAAGATATAATGAATATTAAATAATAAAATATCACTCACCTGTACGGAACCATGCCTATCGGCTGGTGTCAGATTGCCAAGTGTGGCACCAGGCTTAGGTATATCCGGCCAAGCAGCAACACCACCTTTGGCGTTTGTCTGTTTAATTTCCCAACAAATTTGCAAGTTTCCAAATTTAATTGTTATTGTATTTATTTATTATTTCAAAAGAATCCAGTCCAAATATATTGTTTTGTTGTCATTTTGATTTAAATGCAAAAATAATATGCCATAAGTGGATAGATGCATCACAGCGATTATGCAATATGTTCAGAAGTTTTAATTGTTTGTTTGTTTGTTTGTTTTTTTTATTCATGTTTAACAGAACACATTCAGTTGTTAGCACATTAGAGAGAAAGAGAACAACACACAAACAGGATGATGCAGCGATTGTTTTAGACGTATGTAAAGAGAGGAAAATAATCAACGTTAGTGCGGATTAAATATGATTTAAATTTTATTTTTTACGCTAATATTAATTTCAAAAATATTTAAAATGAGATGAATTTTGCAACATTTTGATTTAATTTAGGTATAAGCTCTGAGTGAAATAGTCGAACCTAGCTTAATTTTAAGTAGCAATAAAATTTTACGCTATATAATATAAATTGTATCATTAAAATTAACTAAAGCGGTTAGCACATTTTCAGCGGATATATTTAAATGCAACCTTTTGAGAAGGATATTTAGGCATAAGTTTTTTATTAGCCTGTGTTTTTGTGAAGTATAAATGAAAATATTTGTGGTTCTCTAGATATGATATGTATCTATTTTATTCACCAATCATAAAATAGATCATTAATTTTCCTATTACATAAATCTGTGTCAAAACAAAATATGTTTGCTTGTTTGCTTTTTTGTCTGCTTGCCTGAATGTATGAAGGTGTCCTAAAGCTTAGTGATGACCTTATTTAAGAATCATTTAACTTGGTAAATAAGGACGTTCTTATAAAAAATTTGATAGGGTGGTAGAGGGATGGATCTTTTACAAATCGCAAAAATCATTCTTTTCATATCATCATTAATATCATAAGAACAATTTATTATCTCACGGAACAACATGTACTTTTGAAGAGAAAGAACCAAAGAGAAATAAATATGAAGTGTAATATATTAGAAAATTTAATTCTAGACCAGTTAAGGTCAAATGAGAGAGGCCTTTTATTTTTATAATAAAACCAGAGGACTAGTCCTCATCAATACAATATTAAAATTTATAAAACAAACGATTTGTATGGAAAAAAAAGTGTATACATGGTTCAAAAATTCTATAACTAGCACTTTCTTTAAAATCCTTAGCTACCCAAACATACACACTCATTCGCTTCAAGCCATCTTCTAGCCCTACTAAACTTGCTTAAAAGAAAAACGATCACTGTCTAACCTCAATGATCAACATTTCTTCGTCCAAGTCAAAATCATTATCGTCGAATTCATCAGGACTCTTTTGGTGGACGTTCGCAATTTTATTATATTTTTATTAATATAGGTATTCGTTTTTGATAAATTCGAACAGAAAAACATTTTAATTGAAAAATCATAAACATGTGACAAGTACAAGTACAAAATTTAAAAAATAAATGCAATTACCTTAGCAGTAACATTATGACGATCCTTATTTGGTGAAATGATGACTTCGTGACCCGTTTGCAGAGATCCGACAGGTGTTGACTAAAAGGTTTTTTTTTTTGATATTTTGTAAGAATAAAAAAAAATCGTTAGTTACTTAATTAGTTATAAATGAGGTAATGTTGTTAAAAGGACAAAATGCTAGCGATATTCTTAACAATTGTACAAATGATACAATATTTTAGCGATTAATAATAATTACTTAAAGCAGAGGGTATCGAAGATCGCAATTAAATGGCTTTTGGAGGCTATTATGTTATTTATATATAATATGTGGGAGAACATGTGTTTGACCATTGAAAATATTTACTTTTAGCACGACTTTTATCCTTTATCTGATTTCAATATTAATGAAATTGGTATGACATGAAACACAGTCACATAAGCAGAACAACAATGAAAATTTCCTTTTTACACGTTCTGGGCTGTAATTTTCGAAAAAGCTTTCATTTGTGCATCGTTTTCGGTACACATTCCACGGAAGCTTGAAATCTTCTTCCCTATGTATCTTGTTGTTCTGCTTCTGCCGATGATTTCTGATTGCAGTGCATTTACTCCTAAATTAAATTGAGGATAAAGCTCAAAATAAACGTACTACGTAGCACTCGGGCAAGCCTTTTAGAAGTAAAATAAAATAACAAAACATCAACTTGAAAAAAACTTTAAAAAAACTTTAAAAAAACATAAAAAGGTGAGAAAAATCAAACCTTATCGGACTTGTTTTTCGCAAGGTGAGAAGGTGGAGCATTCCGGAGTGTTCTCATAACGGCCATCACTTCATTTGTCTAATAAAATAAAACGCATGCAAGCAATACAAGAAGCACAAGTCCAGTGAGAATTAGTTTATTCATCAAAATTTGTTTTGCTTTGCATTTTTACAAAATGTTTAAGTAGTTAAAACAAAATAATAAAAACTTCAACTGTAATTTACCACTCCTGCATGCACCCGAGCCTCCCTAAAGGATAACAAACGAAATTGTGGCCGGGTTTCTTCAGATTTTATTTTCATTTATATTATATGTTGAGCCTTGAACTTGGTAAATTATATTAGAAAGGAAAAACAATTATTCTTGAAGGAGATCAAGATCTCATAAGTTCTTCCAATATTTTGATTTCAATTGGTCCCAGTTTCTCTCCTCTGTTCAATTTTTTTAAACGTGTGCAGACTACCTGAGTTAAAAATTCATATTCGGTTTAATTGTTAAAATGAGTCCATTTCTTGAATATAAGTCAAACTAGTAACATCCGAAGTCTTTAATCTTTATTCTTTTTATTTGTTTTTTTTGTTTTTTGTTTTTTGAATAACGCCCAAGGTATTTTCGATAGAGTTTCAATTCAAGGTTGCACGAAAATCGTTTTGAATTTTTCGCCATGAAGGGAAAATGTATGGTAAATGATGATGATGAGGTAGTCATTTGGTAAGTATTAAACGCAATCTGATAATTACCATTGTCTTTCCTGTCCAGTCAAATTCTCCATCGTCCACGTAACCCTTACGATCGAATAAGTCTTGAAACAGTCTTCTCAAGAAATCATAGTCGGGAGTTTCAAAAAAATCTAATCGCCTCACATACCTTAAATATGTGGCAAATTCTTCTGGATGATTTTCGCATAGCACCTGAAAAGTAAACAGCATTGTTACTCATATGGAATGTGAATAATATGCCTTTTGAACTTCTGAATAATGTAAAAAAATCGACACGAAACATAATTCGACCTGAAATTTTATCCAAGACCATCAGCTTAGTTCAACCTGCAAGGATTACTTTGATGTGTTACCATAAATTTCAAAAATTAGTTATTTATATTTTCGAGATTTCATACAGTATTTCAGTTCGCTGGGAATATGTTATCAGTAGGTGTTTCGTTTATTTAATACAAGAAAGGAAATATCAGTTTATTAACAATACAGTTGTATGGTAAATGTAAGTGTTAACAATTCAATTTTAAATGTTGTAAACTGGCTTTTAGAGATAATATTGAAATCGTTTTAATACGTAAATTGTTTACTAATACTCCCATTCCACTGTAGACAAAATGTTTGAGTCTTAAAATGTCCTTGTTTAAAACTCGATAACTTTTCGTAACACCAATTTTTAAGGCCGACTTAAAACCCAATACATGTATGTAACTACTCCATCAAATAACCTTGTAAAGTGTTCCGCAATTTGTCATCCACT
Source organism: Machimus atricapillus (assembly GCA_933228815.1). Taxonomy (NCBI): domain Eukaryota; kingdom Metazoa; phylum Arthropoda; class Insecta; order Diptera; family Asilidae; genus Machimus; species Machimus atricapillus. The sequence continues at coordinate 16,953,411 of OW121785.1, forward strand.
ACAGGCGAGAAAAAGGTGATATTTTTTGAAACCCTATAACACACAGACTGACAACTAATAAGTAAAGTAGGCTGGATCCTCCCTCGACGCAGCAATTATTTACCACCCTATTTAGTTAATTGCCGCATAAAAGCAGCGCCGCTCTATCAGGCATGGGCACGACACCGGGCTTGCGGAAGGATTACGAGGAGAGGCCGCCTTTTCCCATGTTAATTTTCAGTAAATTTCATATCCATTACAGCAAAAAGATTAAAAGCTTATTTATCCCGTAAACAATCGATTTTCCGGGCGAAACAGCTACCCCCCCGCCGTTCAGGTGTACGACAACTTAAAGTAGTGGGCCACTGCGACTCAGTTGTACCAACACCAAGTCTATGGCTTCATCGTTGTTTGCCGCGGGGTGACGACCCTTTTTTCCCTGGCTTTTTTATATTTCTTCCCCCGCTCCTCCCTTATTTTTGGATTCGGAGAAAGTGTGACCCAAATTTTTTTTTTTTTTTTTTTTTTTTGTAGCGTGTGGCAACAGTGTACCCGATGATTATGATGAAGGCTTTGCGTGCAGTGACGTAGGCCAAAAATGGTAATTTCTGGCCGGTTGCCGGTAGTTATTAAAATGGAAATTGACACAGAAAATTTGCATTGATGGGATACGGACGGAGTTGTTTTTCCGGGAATAATTATTAGAAGGTGTTTGCAAATTGTAAATGTACTAAAATTTAAACTACAGGTAAGTTCACTTACCTCGATAGGTGTTGCTCTTTTGGTATCACCAATTTTCTGATACCGTTCCTTAAGTGTATCAGCCTTAAGACCTTGCCACGGCAGTGAACCTCTTAAAAAGTACATAAACATATGACCTAATGCTTCTAAATCATCACGTCTGGATTGCTCTCTGCCCATATGTGTGTTTATCGACATATACCGGGCAGTACCCGTCAGTGACTTGTGTTCCCGATATGGTATGTGTTTATTTGTATCTAAATCAATATATTCTTTGGCCAAACCGAAATCTGTAAAATAAATAAATAGGTAAGGTATATTCCAATATTTATTATCTCATACTTACCAATTATATGAATTATTTTTTCACGTTTTGTTGACGTTCTACCGATCAAGAAATTTTCTGGTTTTACGTCCCTATAAATTAAGTGCCGACTATGAACATATTCGATCCGGTGGAGCTATCCGGAATGAAAATGAAATTGAAGAAAAAAAATTATATTTTTGTTGAAAAAAATAAGTTAATAAAAATAAATAACTAAAAAAATTTTAAACTAAAGCTCTTTGCAACAACTACAATTAATATATATACTTTCACTAACTGTCTACTAGAAAAAAAAGGTAAAGATGACGATTTAGATTTGTATACTAATCTAGTAAAGAATGAAATTTCTAACGATTGTCGTACCTTCGAAGTTCGAACCGGAATCATATTAACCCTGTAAATTTTTTACCAACTCAATAACTAAACATCTATATACCATATCTTTTACTAAAATTCTACGCAGAGAAATTACAGAAAATATAACTATAAATAAACATATAAATATTATATGAAGTTTCGAAAATTGAGTTTAACAACAAAAAATACATTTCTGTTAAAAATCGTTCAGCGTTTGTTGATAAACAAAATATTTCGTATAAGAAAATATCGTAAATGGTGTATCGTAACTAAATGTTCCGAAAGGATGTTTGAAAAAGATCAGAATACTGAATATTTTTTCATTTCAATGATAAAAGTTAGAGGGTTTTGAGATTTTAAACCTGATAAATTGATTGTAATTTTGGAATTTATTTTGAAAATAATATCACTGTACGGAAATGAGATTAGTTTTAGCTTGATTCAATTTAACTTAAATTGATTTTACCAGGGGTTAAAAGACGGCGGTAAAAAAAAAAGCTGAAATAATTAATGGTAAAAGACTATGTACGCAATTAGCACAGTTCAGAATTATTCGAAATTGAAATTTGAATCATAGTACTTAAAGATCCCTAATTGTGAAACGGTTCAACTCTTTTCCTTTACTTAAAATATCGCTTCGTTTTCGTTTATAGGGTTTTTGCCACTAATATTGACCATGACATGAAAATGTCCATAAATCATCAAGACAATGGAGCAGCGCACTTCTTATAAAATTATATAAAAACACCGTCTGTCTGAATGTCATCTTCCAGCGTAAATCTTATGCAATTGAGGAGGAACAAGACAGTAGCAAAAATTTAAATTTTCAATTTTAATGCCATCTCGTGCTATCTTGTTCATTGAGCAATTCGTCTCGTCGCCTTATAACGACTGTTTGAGGCGGATGAGACTACTTCAGCATTTCTGGGTTTATTTATAAACACATGGACGAAATCATTAATAGACTTGGACGTTGTTGTTGCCATCGCATCGACGTAGAAGTCGTCATAGCTGCGGTCGTCGGTAGCCAAATAAACTACTCACCGGGCACGAGGAATAAATAAGCAAAAGAAGATGAAAGCGAATTAAGAATCCTCTGAGTTATTACCACTTTCATTATGCAGGGAAGGGCGGGCTGAGTAGAAATTCTGGACGATGACAAGGTCCGAAAAAGAGAATATTTGGAACTGAAAATTATATCGATCGATATAACAAACTGAAGCCGCAGCACAGTGGTAGTCGTTTGTTTACTTCCGGACTGCGACTTTTAAGCCAATTCCGAAATGAGCCACCATCCATTCATCCATCAGCCGGTTCCTTTGGGATGGACGAAATGGTGAAAGCTTTAAAAACCACCACCCGTCTGGAGGCGAATATTTGCTCCGAGGATTTTTTTCAATAGGCGGCAAAATATAGACTTCGTCGTCGACAACGATAACTACGACGGCTATGACTTGAGCAATGTCGTCCATGTTCTGTTTTGCCTCCTTTAGCAGCTTTCAAACTGAAAAGGGCTTCATTTGACGAGTTTTATGGAGAATTTTATTAGAGAAAATTGCAGAAAACTCTTTGGCACCACGCCAGAAGGAATTGTGGTCCAGCAGAAAGTTTTTAATGTTCGTAAAGAGGATTCGCTTTGGGGCTAAGGAATTTTTATAGCAGTGTACACAAAAAAAAAGTCTTAGTACATTTCGACATGCCGTTTTCGAAGAATTTGCAAAAACTGTCCAGACAGAGGTCGAAACCTAAGCCGATTCAAAGGTTTGCTTCATTTAGATTAGTCTGTTGATATAAAGTTTTAAAGTTGTTTTCTTCAGGTGTTATTTTTTTTTTTTTTTTGTGGCATGAGTTCCTCTTAGCTGCACAAGTTATATCGAACGTTTCATGGTTTTGGAGCAGAAAGAGTGTAATAAAATACTTTATTTAGTTTGTACCAAAAATATTAGTTAATCATCTCTTCGCTTTACTCGTATACATACATAGAAACGTTAGAAATCGCAATTAAAGGTACATATTATTTCCGGTAAATATCTAAAGACTATAATAGTTTATTAAATGTTTCACAATTAGGGACATCAAAAAAACTTCGCTGACATTTTGAACCCCTTTGCAATATTAGTATAGCTTGAACTCACAGGATTTATAATATATTCAGCAAAATTATCGATTTTTTTCGAAAAGAATAGTACAGTCCATTATCGATGTCAACTACTTTTCGAAAGAGCATTATCGGTCATAACGGACAGCAATACTATCCAACAACTATAATAAAAAAAACTATCTAAAGCAGTAATAATCGTTAGAAAAGTTGTTATTTCGTTCGAAATTACAAATTTATCTAATCTTATGTCTTAGGCACCCGTTAATAATAAAAGCTAATTTATGAAAAGAAGAAAGGTCCTAACCCTTGGAGGCGCTTTTTATTAATAAGATACTTTAATACCTACTTTATTTGCACAATGTAAGTAGAAAAATTTCTTACAATATTCTACATATTCTTGGTTACAAAGTTAAAGGTAACAAACATTTCCTACCTAAAACGTTAGTACAAGCTAAAGCGCAATTTAATCCCAAACCACCACAACATGTTTTGATGAGTATGCATTCGAATATAAAACAAATGAAGAAAAAGTGTAAACATAAATTAACATGACAAAAAAAAATGCTTAAAATGAAATAAATGGGCGAAAAATTAACGAAACCAGTTAACAAAAATAACGTGATTTTGATTTAGTAGCAGTTTAAAGTGTGTACATTACTCTGAAAGCATTTTATATTTATATGTAATTTGAATGAAGGGAAAAAAAATTTTTTTTTGTGATTTTTATTGTACTTACTAATTGTATAGCTATCATGAGAACTGTCTTCAGAGTGAATCGTCTGCCGCATAGATCAAATAAATCTTCAAGTGATGGACCAAGCAATTCCATAACAAGTGCATTGTATTTACCGCATGGTCCGAAGTAATATACTTCGGGTATGCCCTCTGCTGCATTAACATTATACGCAAATTTTTGTATTTGTTTTGTTGTTTTTTTTTTATTATTTTTATTTTTTAAAGTATGATTATAGAGTAATTTGATTTATGAACGTGTTTTTGGCGATAAATTGTGATAATTTTATATAATCCAGAAGAAGCATCAAATAGCAGTATGGACGACACGAGATATGAGAAAAAGAGATAAAAAAAATATAAATTAATAAATATTAATAAAATAGGAAGTATGGTTTCGATATAATCGTCCCTGTTTTTTATGGATTATTTACATATTCTTAATTCAAATGTTGGATCAATGAAATTGATTGTGTTTTTCATACACCAAATGGCCTTACTAGTTACTTTACTTATTTGACTTTTATTTACTTTTTCAACTATATCAATAAAATGCAAAATATCGTGATATAAAGGAATGGGATGGTTATGGATGAGAGTTATATTAATTTAAGAAAGTGTTACGTCTTTACATTATTATTATTTTCTAAATCATTAAATATAACTCCAAACAAATTTTATTACGCCTTTGTGATTTGCAGTATTTTAACAAACTTCAAACTTTTGAAGCATATTTAAGAAGACATTTATTTGACTCTTAATAGAGAGGCTATATGTATATCTTGAGATTTTTTAATTGTGTGTTGAATTTAAGCCCGTCGGGTCGGCATAGGATATGTGTATTATGTATATTATATTTATTATATTTTTTCCTATTTTCGTAAACATATTTACTAATTTGGTTGACCATCTTGTTGTTTGGAATTGGGTTCAATCGTCGAAAATTTATTTTACAAGTATTAAAAGAATTTTGCTCTGGTATGAGTGTCGTTTTGTATTCGACTGGAGTAGCCAAGGCTAGTTAGCTAAATTAGTATGTCAGTATTTACCATGTGTCTTGGCTAGTCTAGTAGAATGCAAAATCACAATCAAAATATTTTATAAACTTTCAGTCTTAGAATTGTTAAAGGAACACCACAAACCCCAAAAAATTAACACTTCACCTTGCACATAAGGTTAAATTGTGTCCAGTAAAATATTTGAATTAAAAAGCGGATCCTGATTCATACCATATGTTTTTAATACATTTAAATTAATTCTTAAATTTATTAAAACTTTTTGACAAACATTTTAATTGATACGAGTATGGAAAAAAGCGTGAACCGCTCTCGTTCACAATATTTTAGTTTTCCGCTTAAAATATGGCTGAAAGATGGACTGATTATATAAATTAATCATTTTGCAGCTTATTATGTTTCTTCATTTGTAAAGGATAAACTTTTTGGTACGATCCAAATCTAATCTAGCCTACAATAATGATCAAAAGCACCGTTCCCGTTTGAGTTTTCATTCAAATTCATATATGAAGGTATTTAGTGATAATTATGTTTAGCGACCGCTTATTTAATTCTCACCAGCGACATTTGAAGGTGAAGTGTTAATTTAAAATAAATCAAATTGAGCCGTTTTAATAAATATCTATATTCTCTATAGTTACGTAAAGTAGTACACGACTAAATTTGTCCACAAGGAAGAAACAATATCACAAAAAATGAAACACGCACGAAAAGAGACTTTACAAAACATCAAAAAAGCACAAAGAACATATAGATATTCTAGTAAACACAGCATCTTCTTGAACAAGAAACTGATTTGTAAACATAAATAAATAAATTGTTATATAAAAATGCATACACACCCCACAATAATTAGAACTAAAAACACATTTTTCTAAGTATTATTAAAATAGAACAAAATTTTATGTGTGGTTTGAGATTTTTAGTTTTTATTTGTTTTGTTTACAGAAAACACAAAACACAAAATGGACAAAACATTAAAGCAGCGTAGAAGAGCGATTTTAATATAAAGTAAAATTGTTGGTTATCCCTGAATTGTTAGCTTTTTTCCTACAACGCAGAACCACAAATATTTTATTTTTTTATTCGTTAGGATAAGATACGTATATTCCAGAGGCCTGGAAAGTAGAAATGTTTTTCCTTACACTAGTAATATGAGAAAAAACAAGATAATTAAATAATACAAACTATTTTAATAACATACAACTAAATTTAGTTGGGAACCATGAAATCGTTTGCTTCTATCTAAATAAAAACATTGATCGTTCAAAATTTTTTTTATATCAGCTTAATATGAATTAGCTTAGCTATTCGATAAGAAGTTATTAGCCTTCACATATCGGATTAGTTAAATCGAAAATTATGAAGCTTTGCAGTCTAGGAATTAGCTGCATAACTCGATTAAAACCTTGAAACCTATCGTCATTACTTAAAAGAAAATTTTGTTGCGTATTTTTTTAAACCAAGCAAATTCTTGATGAGCTCAACACCTTAATGATAATTGAAAATATCTTGAAGAGCTAGAAACTATCGCAATCTTATTTTAACAGTGAAAAAACTGTATAATTAGCCTAATTTTGTTGTCAAGAGCTAAACTATAACAAATAATATTCTACCAGAAATAGTTCTTGAAACATGATATGGTTTATATCAATTTAATTTATATCAGATTGTTCCGTCTTTTATTTGACCAATTTCTCTTAGCACTAAAGTGTCCACAACTTCTTTTACCCTAATAAACCAAATCGTTTTTACATACACCACGAAATTTATCTGGGTCTCTTAGAAAGGGAAATTTTCATGAAATTATAACAGCACCGAAAGGAGGAGCTTCTTGCTTTTAAAGCACAATTTTCAATGCTCGTCTCAGCATACTAAAAAACGAAAGCTGGCACTTGCTCTATTATGGAAACATTTCCCTCACCTATGTTCCCTTTTTACGGGGCTTCGAGCACCAGAATCCTTGGGAGCATTTTCCCTTTTTCACCCACAACACAAAGAAGTCGTAAGACTGAAACCTAGGGTGTGAGCATATAAATATATATTTAGTTCAAAAAGCCAAGAAAAATATGCTTGGAAGAGGAACAAATTTCTTAAAACGGCTCCTTGGGGATACTCTTTCTGGAGGAAAAAAAAATTGTTTTCCCTTTATTTCTAAGGAAACGTGACGAAATTTCAAAAACTATGAAAGAAGACACTGATAGGAAGGAAGAAAGCGCTATTTCATGCAATAGTTGTGTACACGCTGGAACATTTTTCGAGGAAATTTAATGATACAAAAGACAGATTTTAATATTTGAAAGGGAAAAGAAATAGTGCATTAGAAAGTTAAAGATTGATGAAAACTATAGTAAATTGGTTGCTATAAGTACCAATAACATAAAATAGTTTTTTTTTAAAAACAGACCAAAGGAATAAAACTTCACTTACGAGCTTTGTGAACACAAACGTACAGAAATGCACAAAACTGTAAAAAAATGTGATGTCGTGCAATTGGGAGAAACTATTTCTAAAACTAAAACGGAAATTAAATAAGACATGTACAGAAGACTAAAATAAATTGCCGACCCAGCGGTCTATGAAAAAATTTATCGTAATAATTCTCATTATAACTTCTTTTAGATATAAAACTAAAAAACCTCAAAATAAATCTTTTGAAAGCAAAAACGTTATCGTTGAGAAATCTGCTCAGCTATACTGAACATTTAGTTTAAATTAGACCATAACGTAAAACATCTAGTATTTCAGTTTATAATTTTTTATAAAACGATCCGGACAATCTACAAAATCGTTCAAGATTGCAGAAATAAGTACACAGTTTTGGTCTAGACTAGGACTGTTGAATTACATTAAAATACACTGAGAAGATTTCTGTCTCCTTCACCCGAAATGTACCCTTAAACGATTATCCTCTAAATTAAATTAACTATGATAAAAATATAAAGAGTAATCCAAATTGACTTCATCATGTTAATGCCATCAATAATATTTAATTTTAAGTTAAAATCGAATACAAAATTTGAATTATGTCGTTTTATTTAAAAAATGATCGAGCACTTCGTATTCTAGTCGACAAAGTTCGATGAACAATAATATATAAGGCTAGGACTTGAAATAAATGTCGTGATCTTTAAAAGGTTAAGATATTGTATTTAATAAAACAGGGGAAGCAGGAGAGTAAGATGTTCTTTTTTAATCTCTACTCTATTAAAGATATTTCAAAGTTAAGAAAATTTGTGTTTTTAGTAGATCCTATCAAACTCGTATTAATCGATGTTAAATTTAATTGCAATAAAATTCAAATTTTTTCAATATTTTGTATTTTGTAGCTAAACAAAATGTACGTCAATTTGGATAACCCTATATAAGATATTACAATAGCTTGTTGAGTGAAAAAAAACTTACTAGTTGTTTAGATATCGTCAAAACAGTCTTCAGTGAAAATTTACGGCCACATAAATTGAAGAGATCTTCTAGTGATGGTCCCAATAATTCTAAAACCATGGCATTATATCGTCCACCACACGTGCCCAAGTGAAAGACACGAGGTATACCCTCTGCAAAATTTGTTTTCCTGTTGTATGTTCTTTTTTATATACTTTACACATTTACAAAAAAAAATGGTTTATCATTTTTTTAATTATTACTAATACTTGACTAAGTGTAAATACTTTTGGATTTATTATATTAATAAGATTTCTTCAAAAAGGTATAAATATTTTCGATCGAATACGTTACTTGGCCTCCAGAATATGCTTCAGAAATTTTTTTTTTTTTCTTTACTTTAGAAAAACATTAAAAAATTATTGTTTGTCAAAAATTGTTTACTTTTTTCTCTGTAAGAGGGAAATGTTTTAAGTAATGAAAAAGTAAATAATTGAATGTATGCGAAACTTATGTGGATTGGTAGTGAGGGTTTTGCTTAGGAGGTAAATGATATAATGGTGTGCTTATTTCCTTGTTGATACTCATTCAATTTCATTTAAGTAAGAAAAACAGCAAAATATTGAATGTTTCAATTTTAGATAAAAGCTAAAAATATATTGGATATGTCGACTATACTCGAAAACTTGTGCTTGCCATTAACAATATTCTATGTATAAATGAAGCCCAACCGCACTGTGTCCCAAGTATATTCTGTGATGTTCTCGAAAAAAAAAAAATACATCCATTTAGAAATAATTGAGAAAAATGTAGGTACGCCTATTCAGTTGCCAGCCAGGCTATATTTCGGCGTTTTTTCCCTTTTCTTTGCATGCAAAAAACTTCTAAAACAAATCCCCTTGGCGTTTTCACCCTTTTTGTCATCGATTTTCCACGTAGACAAAGGCACAGTGGAAAACACTGCGAATAAAAAAAAATATATATATATTTATATGGCCATTCGAAGGCCAAGTTCTTCTAATTTCCTTTACAGCAGTATCGTCGTTCTGCCGCACCAGCGACCTTGAGTACAACTAAAATTGGCACAGATATGGCTTGTGTAGCAAAAATCATTAGCCCCTGCTGTGCTGCATTTAGCGGGGTTAGGTAATAACAAGAATGGATTATGAAGGTTTAGGAAGGTCTACTGGGTTCACTAACGATCTAACCCCTACTGGGGACACCCCTCACACTAAAAGGGGTTTTCAGCCGTTTTAACGGATATGCCAACCTCTGATGTTGTAGCTTCAAATGCTGGAAATTATTAATATATGTGAAATTTTGAAAATTAACGCGTTAATTATTCAATTCACGCCGCAAACCAGACGCGGCCAGGCTTACTTATCGTCGTCTATACGATTCTCAAAATGAGTTTAGGCTGCTTTTGCGCGCTGTTATAGTGTGTATCGAGCCTTAAAGGGTACAAAGGTAAGGTGATACGTGCGCACCAACAATTTCAGATGATAGAGAAAATGCCCCATATATTTGCGTAGCGACAACCGTGTTGCGGTAAACAAACGCGATTTGAATAAGGCGCAAACTTCGAGTTAACGATAATTGCAGTAAGAGCTCCTCAAGGCTGTGTGAGAGCTTCTGCGAGATGTCTTACGAAAGCTTAGAAAATCACTATAAAACGTAACGACAAACAGTGCGGTCTGCGTTATGTGTCGTGTGTAATCTGTGTACTATCACTCAGAAGATGCCGAGTTGATCCAGATAAACAAATTGAAAATTGGGATATTCATGAGCGTCTTAATGCGCATTTATATTTAATTACCTTTGTAAATTTAAGACCGCCATCTGAGCGCGATTTAATCAGCCGGAGAACGAAGAATTAGTCGCTCGGAACATACACACACAAGTGCGACGAGGTCGGATACTTTAACCTTGAAGGTAGAAGTAATAATATACATAAAATAGCACACATAGCACTTATGCTTACGCTCTGTAGCAGCTCGAAAGCGAAAGTCAATTTCAGTTGGAAGTTGAAAAAATAGTATATTAGTAGTAGTATATAGTCCCGCGTAATAAGCTTGAGATACATATGTGTTTCAATATTTTGCTGTTTTTCATTTTCGTATTTTTTATTTAGAAAACAATAAATATGATTCATTTTTAAATAAACAAATGATCTTACCATGCGATCCTAATAATTTATAAAACCTATATTCTAAGTGTAGTTGTGGAGCCTTTGACTTCATAGGCTCCATTTTTATTGCTACGTGTTCATTGTTGTAAAGGTTTTTTCCTGTAATAAAAAAGAAATTAATTTTATTTATTGTTAATTTACAATTATAAAAATTTTATTTTTGTAATGACATTAAAAAAATACAAAACAGTACATTCAGAAAATATTATAATCATCTAACGATAAGGTAAAACAATTCAATATTTTACCAAATCTTTATTGTATGAAAAATATCTTGTAGAATTACAACCGTCAAAATCGTATATCGCTTTACAATTTTAAAGAGTATTATCATCACTGCGACAGTTTAAAAAATTATATATTTTCCATTATATCCTTTAAAAATTATATTAATTCAGTTGGAATTGGCAAGGTTAAAATAACATTCCATTCAAATTCATTAATTTTAGTTTATAATCAGGAGGAAAGTTATTAAGTACGTGAATTAAAATAAAAATTGCTATCTAGTGTTTATTCTACTTTCTAAATGTTAACCACCTTTTAGACTCATGCAAACTATATTTTTGTAAAATTTTACGAAACCCATGACCGACAATAAAACATCGAAAAGTCAAGTAATCAATTATTTCTGATATATTATGGGGATTACAGACAAGATTATTACATCTAGTAATTACATCTTGTTCTCCTTTTCCGTGAAACCTGCTTGAAATTCATTAGACTATCTCATTTAAAAATCCCCCCTTAAGCATAATTCCAATTCTCAAGGTCCCTAAGGAGCAGGGAAAAAACTGAAAATGCTAATGAAAGTTACTCTACCAGAGTTACAAAATTAACATTTTTTCTCTTTCCTTTTTAATCACAATTTGAAGGAATACCCTAAAAAGTGTTTCAATTAAAATTCATGAAATCCAATTCATGGAAACGTGAAATAAATATGACAAAAGGCCTCGTAAAAGTGGAGAAAAAACCAAAGCAGCTTAATTACTTTGTATCCAATTAAATAGAAAATTGTTTCTATAATATAATAGAGATGTCGAAGATGTCCTTGGTAATTTTGAAAACCTTCGTCATTTCAAAGAAAAGCAATTAGGTTTTGGGGTCACGCAAGATTTAATTAACGCCATCAAAAGTCGGCTAGAATTTTGCAGCCATTAATTCTGTAACAGTATCTAATATCCACATAATTCAAAAATCCCCCTAAAGTATAAGTATTATAATTAGAATTCCGTCAAAAGTGTTCTTCATCTGTCCTATTAAATTTCTCTCAAAATTATGCAGATGTATTAAAAAAGCAGAAAATTTCGTGTTAAGCTTATACGTCTCATTCAACATAAATTACCATCGCTCCAGAACACAGTGTAGTTTACCTGGCGTACCTGCCATCCGGAATTTTCTCTTTCCCTAATGAAGGAGGAAGCGATACTTCTTGCCCTGGTGGAAAAGATAACGATAGCCTACAAATCCTAGCCTAGACCATGGCAGTTGGAAAATTTAGACCACATTTAGGGTGAAAAGGATATCGTGCCGCATTTACTTCGTTATCAGGTCGGGACGATGTCCTGGGCGAGTATCCAACACCGAAGTCGCCCTTCGAGGACGAGGTGTTCTTTTACTCCTCATGCAATGGGCCACCATCACCGAAATTTGATAGGGCACGGAAATCCAGGTCGGCTGTTAAAATTTCCTGTGGTTGGCCTCTATTACATGCAGAATCAACAAGAAGGACGAGAGTCCCCAACTTTGTAGACTATCACACCGCAAAATCATTGTTTACAATAGAGTTGCCATACCTGTATTGCTTTCAGTAGTATTCTAATCCAATTCTCAACAGAATATCATTTATGTACTACTACCCAAAATAACTCTATTAAATACTAACATTAATATAGAAAATTCTGAATACAAACTAGTTTCATTTTTGTTCAAAAATATTTTGTTTGTGCCTATAACTTCGAAACGACTTGAGATAAATATAACTCTTAAACTGGTGTGTATAATTAACAAAAAAAAATATATATATGCCCGGACAATGTTCGAAATATAATATAATAGAATGGTTAACTAAGATTCTACGAAAATTTGGCAACCCTACTTACAAGGCAGAGAAGACAAATCCCACACACAACCCTCGACTGAGAAAAATTTTAAGAACAAACCAAGACGTTGTTGGTGGTTTCCAGTGGAGGGCACCGAAGCGGTCTCTTTTTGTACCTTCGACTATAAAACACTGCTCTTCGTGAGGAAAAGTCCTTGACATGATTGCAAAGTCTCAAATTTCCTGCGCTCACAGGTTTAAGTATAATGCCGGTAGCTTTCTGAACGGCCTCTCCCTCCTGGACTGGACTACTAAATCTATACACCGCCACGTTTTGAGCTCCATCAAGGCCTTTCATATTCCTCTATGTCTCTTTTCAATTTGGGGCTTCTTGGAATCGCAGGATAATCATCGTCAGCTTCTTGGCGGTAATTATGGAAAAACAAAGCCAGACAGACACTGTACCTAGGACAAGGTTAAAACATAACAAACGGCTATGTTTACGCACCTGACGTACCACTCGAGCTTGAGAATACGCACATACGACGGCCTGTAGAAGAAAGGTTGTTTTGATATAGAAAAAAAAAATTGTCTCAGTCAAAGGGTGAAGTGGTTAGTCACACGGGTGGCGATGGCTACGATGTAATGCATTAAAACTTCAAGCATGATTTAATTCGAATTGAAATGATCCTTTTCTCTTTTTCAAAGCTGAAGCAAAAAAATAACTTTTATACTTTGTCGTAATCGGGTAAAAGTAAAATTATCTTGCTTTGTTAACAAAATAAAAAAATTTTCTGTTTCTACAAACAGCTTGGTTTTATTTAAAATTGAGTATTTTTGGTTATACATATGTTATATTAATTGAGGAAGAAAATTTTTATCGTATAACTTAAACCCTCACAAATAGCAATTCAATTCTTATAGAAGTTACAGAGAATTTAAGTACAACATACACCTGATTGCTTGAGTTATCGCACTAGATCAGAAAAATTTTACACGTTTTTCTTAAAATTACAGAACTATGAAAATTTTAAGGACCACTTCAATATTTCGGGAACTTTTAATTTCTGAAGCATACCTTTTCTAAGTTCGAAAGAAGAGGAAAATCGATGCAGGGCTAAAATAATCCTCAAAGTATCCTTTTCCATTGATTATTCCCCCTCTGTCCAACTTAAAAAAGGCATGATTCAGAAAACTAAAGGTTCCCGAAGAATACGAATGGTCCCTAAAAATATTCACAATATATGATTTTCAAACTGGTACCAGTGATTTATTAAAAACCATTAGACCGCCTTTTTTAAAGCTCATTTCTCAATTGCATTCTTTAAAAGACTTAACGTGGATAGGGTACGTTCCATTATCAAAATTCATTAAACATTTAGACTCAATTTTCCATGAACCATGCTATTTTTCCTTATCATTATTTTTTTTGTATGAATATAGTCGAAATTGTAAACATTTCAGAATAATCGATCATTTGACAATTGAGCCGCAATAATTTTATCGCTGTTTAATCGGCAAGAAATAAACGATTAATACATATGCTGTTACGTACATATACTTGCTGTGTTTTTTTTTTTCATATGGGATCCGGTTCTAGGTTTGGCAGAAAATTTTGCACTGAATTGAAATTTATGAGTAGTTATACATATCAAAAAATTTTTACTTTACGAAAATAAAATCAAATTGCCTAGATTTTATACCCATTTTGCGTCAAATACTTAATCCAAAAATTTATCTAGTTCAAGGTTTGATAGTTTCGATGGGTAAATATCATGGCAATTTGATGCGCTTTCGCAAATTTTAAAATCTTTATATAGTCTCTAACATTTCAATTCAATGTAAAATTTCCTGTACAACCTAGAACCGGATCCAATGTGAAAAAACACAGCTACTATAATATAATTAATACTAGAGCACAGCAGCATCAAAATCAATCCGAATGGAGTTCGAAAGAGAATTAAAAAAAAATTGATTTTTTAACATTTAAATGGATATTCGATTTCTAAAATTCATTTGACCCAATCAGATTTAATGTAGTTGATAGTTGAGAACCCTTGCGCCCTCGACATCAAATGCAGCATCGGCAGAAGTGCCACCGACCGTATGTATAGTCATAAATTACAGGAAATACTATTAGGTCCTCAATTGCTGATGATTATTGCCCCTCGAAAATTTAATTAAAACCTAAATTGACATCCTGCATCGAAGCACTGGCCTCCTGCGACAGACGAGGAGTCAACGTGGTGGAAAATGTTGCAGCCCTGCCCTCCAGGTGTGGACCCAAGCCGTGTGCTAATATCCTGCACATGATCCTCCTCGTGTTTTAATCACTCCATTACAATTTCAGAAATAGAACCTTGAACCATCGGCGTCGACCATTTAGGGTTTAACACATTTGATGTGGAGCAGCAATTTTACTGCAGTCTCCCCGGGTGGGTGAATTGGGGCGGGTTCAGAAATCAATAACAACTTAAAGAAGACTATGTCTATGACGTGAATATATGTCCATTCCACTGTACAGAGTCTCCTTGGCATTCCGAGTCGGCTCCTTTTTCTATTTCCGAGATGAATGAAACCCGCTGGAGGGAATCATTCATAGAAAGGATCCTAAAAGTTTTGTATGTTTGACGGTGAGTATTAACAGCCCTGTCACGTTTATAGGAGGCGCGTGGAGGCGTTTTTGGATTTTTAGTGTCGAAGGCTTCCTTTGGGGACCTATGAAGAGGCTCTCGACGCTCGAGACGATTCCGCAAAAGCAGCCTCAGAGAAACACACCGGGAAATGGAGAAATTGAGGAAAATTCTGATAAAACTTCTCTATTCACTGGCAATCAAATATGGTAGAAGTCGGAAAGGGCAAACCATGTGTTATTCTTCCTGTTGTATCTATTGTATTTATGTATTATCTATATACATATAAGCGGGAACGAAGGGAAATTTTTTTTTACGACAATCTTGATACGGATTGCGAGAATCCTACGAGAGTAATTACTTTGTTTTTCCAGTTTGTTTGCCATTAGCGATGATTCCTCGAGCGCTGAGTAGGCAAATACGGAACAATGGGTTCACGTGTCGCTTCTTTTTTTCAAAGTTTGGACTCTGGACCGAGGGAGGGTTCTGTAGGTTGTATATAGGTTCCTGTATCTGAGAGGATATATATTGGGTGTTTACTTCCATGAATTCATATGAAAGTTTGTCGTTACGAAATCATCGTACTGGTAATGGACCATAAATTTTATATTTTGAGACATTTCTCAAGGAATTGAAAGTTTCTGGCTCAAGTTTAACGGAGATAAGCTCTTTAACGGTAATCCTAATCTACTGTTGTGACTCATACACTCCGATAAAAGATGATGTAGTACGCTATTAAAGTTTTAAAGTATACGATCGGGGTGTTTAAAATAATTTAATTAATTTAAAAAATGTAAAATAGTAGTGCTACATATTCATGTTTCTTATATTGTTATAGAGTAACAACTGAAGAATTTTAAACTAAAATGTTGTTTTGAGATAAAAGTTATCATTCCGTCCCATAGCTGTAGACAAGTTGAAAAATAAGATACATATTACATATATGTATGTAAAATAATATATGTACATATAATACATAAAATAATAATTAGCATGAGTAACGCCGCAAGTTCATTGAAAGCTAATATCTTTATATACCGATTCCAACCCTTTGACTCAAGGTCGATTTGTTGAAGAAAAATTATACGAACACAAAGTATAGGGTCAGTTTTCAAATAAAAGCCTCAGTAAACTTTTATTCAATGTTCGGTTTTTTTCTTTTAAAGGCATCAGCATTTTAAATGAAATGAAAACAATTTCAATTTTCTCGCACAATGGTTACGTATGGTCTGGCATCCGAAGTACATCTACCGTCCGTTACAAAGAGCCAAACTTTTCATGTTTTAAATGAAACGACCTATCAAAGTAACGTGCCCACACCGGCGAGCTTTAACATTACAATTTAGAAAATATGCCCGCGGCAAGGTCAGTTCAAGCGGTACATCGTTTGCGAAGATAAATCAAAATGTTGTAACCATTCGCCGCAACTTTACCACGCCTCACCTTTAGAGCAACAATTTACTCATTATTACACGTGGATAAAATAAGCTTTCACCTGCCAGGGGCTAAGGGGTGAACCACACACGCCATCCCCAAACAACCTTTACGCTTCCGCTAACATTCACATTTTGGATGCTCCAACCCGGAATTCTGGAGGGATGTGGTTTGTGGAAGTGGAGAGGTATGCCCAAGTACAATCCGCGGTGCTCTTCGAGGAAGGGTTCTTCTACGTCAAAGTGTGTTCGGTAATCGATCGATTATAAAAGCGGAATGCCTTCCGGGCGACCTTTACATGTATTTTGTCTCTTTACCGCTCATCCTTCTCACCAGAACAAGCAATGTGTGGAAAGTACTTAAGGTATGCCAACAATACACTTTTAGTTTTTTTTTGTTTTTTTCCAACTCGAACTACTTTCAGGTAACCACTTGAATAATCAAACTCCTTAACACCCACCTGATGATTTCTCTTCGCCTTTTCTGGCTGAGGTTATTTCCCAAGGCCCTTTTTCTGGCTCCTTTTCTCCGTTTGAGATACAAGGCATGTTATGTTGCACCGCGGAAAATTGGTGCCAGGTGTAGGAAGAGTGAACGTCGTGCGACGGAACCCTTGTCAATAACGCGGGCTAATGGTGGATAATTCGGGATAAATAGCACTTTGTCTGACAAAAAACGACATAGCCACGCCATAAATCGTTTCCGATTGACTTGCTCCATATGCAATGTTTTCACCCAAATGAATTCATCGAAGCATTTTTCTCCCTTCCGCTCTGTGGTTCAAAAACCTAAATTATTTTCCGAATACTTCTACCGCCTATAAACGATATATGAATATGAATAAAATAAAAATAAGTTGATTTTTCCCCATTGCTGGAAAGACTAAAAAATATTATAATATTATTTATTTATACAGGGTCCCCCATATGATCAATATCCAATCGAATCCTACAACTTGGAGACATCACAAGCAAAAATTATTTGAGCTTTTGTGCCATTCGAGGAATTTGTCCTAGATAACAAAAAACCAAAATGTCAGTTTTTCTTCGCCGAAAACTTAGTTTGCCAAAAAAAAAAAAAAGTTTAGCATTTAAACGTTGGAAATACTTGAATTTATTTTTAATATTATATAATTACAAAAAATGATAATGTGGTTCAAATAAAACTTTCAACATTAAACTGTTTAAGATGAATTTTCTAATGTGTTGGTCGTATGGAAATAAAAAGAAATTTTTTTCAAATTTAAATATCGGAAGAAAAGTTTTTAAACATTATCTCTATCTCAAATTTATCTTATAAAAAAAAAAAAGTCATTCCATTTATTATTAGGAAATTTTAAATTAGCAAATATTTTAGGATATTTTAAGAAACAAGTGTATTTTTTAAACGTACCGGGCATACAGGATTAACAGATACATAAGTAGCTTTTAACCCTAGAAAGATAATCTACGTCAAATCGACGTGCGTTATTTTGTTAAGTAAAGAAGTTATAAAAAGTTGATTATGTAAAACATAACACTTTGAATAATTAGTCTGAAAAAGAGATCTCAATTTATGTTTGGTTAAAAAAGTTTACAATTTTTATTATTCTACTTTTCTATTAAAATTCTAAAAATAGAGCCATGTTTTTATTTTATTTACATAAAAACACCACGGAAAATAAGTACCATTCATAAAAAATACTAAATTTATATAATGATCTTAAATATTTACTAATAATCAGTACACACGTCGAAACGACGTATGATTATCTTTCCCGTACTATAAAATAAGGTTACCTTTCTAGGGTTAAGGGTCCGAGCAACAAGTATATTCGTAGTTGGCAATAGCTGAATTATGCTCTCTGCAAATGGGTTAAAAACGTCGGCATCATTCTAGGGCTAATACTACTCGTTCCTCAAGAAAATTGCGTACAAAATACCTTGCAGAAGAATTCTTTCGACAGGTTAATTCTCAGACATTGTGGATCATTAAAAAAAAAAAAAACCCAAAAGGTATTAAATTTGTGTTGCACCGCAGAAGAGTACGGTGTCCGCCTCGTTTACACCCTCACAATTGCCTGAAAAATACCTGCGAAGAGCAAACCTCAAGAGGTTATTACGGCCGATGCGAACCGTCTTAGAAGACGACATGATGAGACATGCACGAACATGTTCACCAGCTTCGTTAACGGTTGCCTCTTACTTGAAAAAAAAAAAGCAAAAATGCCTTTGCTGAGCTGCGCGCGCGCTCCACCTCGCCAAAAAGACAAGTGAACGGAACCAGCCCGCCGCCGCGACTTTTTGAATTTTTCTTTCTTAATCTCAACTTAAAATTCTAAGAGCTGCAAAACAAACTCCCGGACTGAATGTGAAATTTTGTCTGATCTTTGCACGGCTCTTTTGCGGCTCTAAGTAAGATCACCACCTCGAGCAGGAAGACGCTGCCACCGAACGGTGACAACGATGATCATAATCACCTGGATGCAACCCGTTCGAACCTCTTGGGCGAGCATTGGAAGCGTGGTTTTACATAAAAAGCCATCACGGTCTGATCTTGCCACGATCACTTATGACTCATTTTGTTTTCTCACCGGTCAAATATTGTTTGCAATAAAAATCGGCATTTTGCCGCTACATTCAAGGTATGAGTCCATCATGACTAATGCCATTGGCACTGCCGCGACCGCCGACTCGAGGGACTGTTCTGAAATCGATTGTTTTACCGTCATTTTGTTCACCTGGACTGTATACAATAAAATGAAAATACAATATACAGTCGCGGCGGGCCACGATCGCGCGGATTGTGGCGTAATCGAAGCAATCGAGGGGCTTCTTATTGCTTTCTTATTCGGCTATGCGCTCAGTGGGGTTTTATACTTTTGGTTTTTCGCTTTTTTGCTTGCTTTGCTCGGAGAGGAAAAAAAATTCATTGTGAAATTCTCCTCTTTTGAAACATGAGAAATGTTTTGTAAACCATTTCAGCTAATGACCCATTTTTATTTATTTCGATTTTCGGTGACTTGGATTCTTCTTAGCATAGTTCAAGGAAAATCAATACCTACAGCCCACCAACCGTTTTAAAATTAAACTATAAAAAAATTTAACTCTCAAGTTCCACGAAAAGATTGTGTTTAGGTGCATGCAATAAAAGGCAATTCTATCCATTTACGATCATATTATATAATGTACCTATATGATGTACAAATGTGGCCAAATTATTATCACCAATCAAAAAAAAACTTATTAATGTAGTTTATAAAACTATCTGCTGTATCCTTTAACCTAAGGTTACCTCAATTACGAAGAAATAGTGCAATAAAATTGTCATATTCTTGGATATATCCCTTTCCTGGAGCAATTATTACCTGAATGGCCTTTACGGGCAAATAACAGTTTAGAGTTTTAATTGTTTTACTAATTAGTTTCAGTTACAAATTGCTTTAATTTTATGGTTACTGTGCAGTATTTAAGGATGAGTACCTAGCCGATGATATTTAATCTTATTTTTAATTTTAAATAGTGAACGTGATAACAACTTTATTGTATTTTATAAAATTTAATATGGGTAAAGTAAAGGATATCAAGAGAGTGGCTTTTAAAGCGAAAATATCGACGATTTTGGAAATTTGCAACAAATTTTTTTTTTTTTTGGGAATCAAAAAGCTACATTTTCATACAATTTTACTAAAAATTTCTATAGGTGATAATAATTTGGCCATACACATATGTATGTACCAAATTGATTAAATCGCAACCGCATAAGTGACAAAAACCAGCAACTCTATTTACTCCGAACGTGACGTTTACGAAGCAATTTCCGTCCTTCAGAGATTTTATGAAGCACTAAAATGCCAAGACATTGTGCAACATATTCGCCCAGCATCTTGCAATTTAATGCTTCTTTACCACCGAAAACTCAAAAAGAATGCGTTCAATTCAACAGTCAAGTCGATTTCCAGCAGTTTGGAAAAAAAAAATAAATTCATTAAAGCTCCAACTAACATCATCAGCTTTTAATTGCACCCATTTAACGATTGGAATTATTTTCCTCCCTAAGGAATTTTTAACACGAAATCGATGGAGAGACCTAAATGACCTAATTTCAATCGCGGTTTTTCCTCGGAAAATTTGTCGAGATTAAAATAATTTAAACTTCTTCATCGCCTCCACCTCCTTGGTTGCTTTCTATAAAATGAAGTATCTTCTCAATGACCGAAAAATATAACAAAATGAAAGAATTTTCAGACTTCCGTTTTCGCGTCGGTGGAACCATTAAAAGAACTTAAAACAACTCGCAATTTGGATAGTACTTCCGTGGTGTACTTTTTTTTAAAAAAAATCATTTCCACATTATTATTTATTTTTTTTTTTTTTGCGGTCAGGTAATTTTAATTTCAGTTGGTTTTTCAGCAAGTCTTAAAAACGGAATTCTACTTCTATCAAAAAATATCACGAGCTACTTAATAATTTTTTTCCAGAACCACTTTTTTTTTTATAAACTTTTACTTTAAAGAACTTTATAATCTTCATTACGCTATCTCTACCAAAGGGCTGCATATTTATTTGTAAATTTCTGATTCAACTTATGACTGAGTTGTTGTTCCATTGAAATTTGTATGCTGCTTTTATCTTTTTTTAACTCCCAGCTAACTAATTCCATCATAACGATAAAACAAAATAATGTGACAGAAGGAGGGTTTGAAGTTTACAACTACTATTATATTTTAAGTTGTTACTTACCTAATCGCAATTCTCCAAAATTACCACAGCCAATTTTTTTTCCAACACGAAAATTTGGTCCAACCATAAGCACTCCTGTGCCGGAGCTTACCGAATGGCGGGTGGAATACATGCTGCTGGAACCACCTGCTGCACGTGTACCTGTTCCACCACCACCAGCAGCTGATGGGGTCGCCTGTACTCCACCACTGCAAAGAAAGATAGAAATAAATTAGTAATAAAATTTTTACCAAGCAGCACAGTATAAGGAAACCAAAAACTTATAGATAAGTCAAAAGATAAATTAACCTTCCCTTTCCCGAAAATGAACACCTTTATATTTAGATTTTGAATTATTTCAAAATGGTATCTCCAAAATGGTGGCCGATAGTACATTTTAAAATCATGCTCTTTAAAATATCGACTTCTTATGTGTCCATTCATTCAGTCAGTATTCTTTAATTACATATTTTCATAAAATTAGATGGTCAACTATTTTTCATTGGAAAATAAAATTTAATAACCTCAGGCAATATTTTTTAATCGTATTTAAGTTTAAACAAGATAGCATTCCTCACGTCGACAACAATTTAATTCTTTTTACATTTGATGAGAGAAAACGTTTGACCAATTAAGAGAAATTATATTTCGAAAAAGCCAGAAAATCCAAAGTGCAATATAGACGATCCCGGTGGAATATCTATTAAAACGATTCCTGTCCATTTAATTAAAGTTTGCCTGATAAAACGTCTATTAAGATGGCACGTTTCAATCAGCGGACTCCTCCAAAACTGTCACCGCCATAAAATCTAAAATTAAATCGAATTTCTGCTGCGACATAGCCGTTTCGAGAGAGTGGTCGTTTTATGTAGAGATAAAATTATCAGTACCTGAGCCACCTGTGCATTGGCGAAATTCCCATTTATAGCTTGACTATTGATTTTTTATCAGTAATGTCTGACCTAAAGCGTTTTTAATGTCCACACCGCAACCGCTGGTTATGTGTATTACGGTGCGACTTTGGCCCCGCCTTTATAAAATGCACTTGAACCAATTTTAACTGTGTGAGCTAAAGTACTGTCCTGCTGAATTTTTTAATATTATATGTATGCTAGTCGGAATGTTTCGTGTACTGCCACATGAAATGCAGTAATTGCACGTTTCGGTTTCAGCAACAAATCGCCAAGAAGGCGGCGGTAGGCAGTGGCAATGGAGGCGCATTGAGGCCGTTTCAACCAAGGTACATCTGCCGTTTCCGCTCTTTACAAATGCCACAGCCGACGTCGTTTATGGCCCTAATTTGCAGACATCGACTTTGCGTGCTCACTTAACCTGAAACTTGAAGTTATTCGAATTTCCCATTGCTTTTGCTTCCGTTGGCTGTGCACAGTTGCGGTTACAATTTGTGTGCCCCCGAACGAGATTTAAGTCTGGATACGCTACCGCAGAGCCGCAGAGTTGCAAAAGAGAAAGGGGGGGACAACAGTATTTAGTATATTTCTTTGCGTCTTTATTGATTTTCATCACCGCCACTGCCCGACGTCACATATATTTTTTGAGCGGTGATTTCCGTTTAAGGGCAGGAAGACAAAATGTCTAGGGCTTTGGTAAATATGAAAGGATTTGTCGCTCCCTTTTACCACTTTTGTCACCCCGCCCCGATTGCAATATATATTTAAATTGCAAATGCACGTATCATGGTTTAACGCTGCAATTATAATACTACGGTATGGCGACGGTGCAGCCCTTCATTTTTAATTAAAAAGTCGTGCGACGTTTTCAGGACGACTACGACGCCAACAAATGAGACAGGGTGGAGGATTTCTCGTATTTTATTCATGGGTGGTGGCTGCCATTGAAATTGCCAGAGCTGTATGTGCGCGGGAGACCCCAAAGCCCCTTTTTACACCATCAAAAGCAGCACAGTGTCTACACGTGTTAGATATGTCCTTTTCAATTTAGTCATAAAGTCAAGGGAATGTGAAAGAATCCTTTCAAAGGACCTCTTTGATTTAGACTTTATTAAGATGTCAGCTAAATTATAGGTTGCTACAGGATTATGTGGAATAAAAAAATATTCCACTCATTTTTGCGCAATTGACGACGCAGAATGATGAAACGTGATATTTTGGGAATCATATAATTAAGATTTATTCAAATGTAAAAGTAATGGATCTAATAACTTTTTAATTTGACTACGAATGAGAATTAAAATTAATGCGTTGGATATACATAATCAACAAATTCTTTAGATATACTAATAATCGATTTTATAAATTAGTTAATTAGTATATTTGTATACATATGTATATATATACTAGCTGACCCGAACCCATCGTTGCCCGGACACAACTATCCCAATAACAAAGTTAAATTTTATTAAAAATGACAATAACTTTTTTTTTCCGACACCCGAATTCGATGAAAAAAAGCCTATATGTTGCCACAAGCAAAGCTTAATCTATCTGTGAAAACCCCATGAAAATCCCTTCAGTAGTGTCGGAGATTAGCGTGAACAGACAGAGATACAGACAGACAGACAAAAATTTTAAAAATTTTCTCTTCTTTTATCGCCCCCTCTCAATTTTTGTTAAATATATTCAATATACAGACACGCGGGTTCTACTTTTTTATTATATGTATGTATAGATAATTAAGTTTTAGGAAAAACCTTTACGTTACCATATACATATAAAAGATGTTCATACACCTATAGAGTTAGTAAAAAAAAAAAAATAACACATCCACCATTCCCAAGTCCACCAAGGTCTCCAATTTTAAAATTGCTTTAACGATCTTGCATAACAATTTAAGGAGTCGTGACATCCGGTGGTCGCGAAGCCGTCAACAATGAGACAATTTCCTTTAAACTCAATAGACGAATAGATCTGCTCTGCCACGAACTTCTCAATGGAAATTTATAGGAGCCTCTAATTGCAGTCAATCAGCGTTTCTTGAGATAGTAACCGAGCTGCGTACACGGCCCGATTAAGCGATATCTTGGTGTCTTGGCTTCGTTGCCATGTTCGGTTTCCTCTTTTTTGAAGGAGGAGCTTCATCTTGTCGTCTTTATTTTCACAAGAAATTTCCTGTGTCATTTTGTGTCCTCATCTCCTGTGAAAATAGCAGATCTTATTTTGCCTCAAGGGCCGGATGGCAGAGCCCCACGCTTTCCACGTTGTTTCTCTTGAGGGATGGGGCACATGATGGGAAACGTGGAGCAACATTTCTGCCACGTCCCAGTCCTTGGTGTTGCTGTTTTAAGCACGATGCAACTGACTCCCAAATGCAAAATTTATTCCCTGATTTTGCTCAATTTCTCGTCTGAAGTCACCCGATTCCCTTTACTTCAGGCATGTTTACTGTTTCATCCTGCACCTGCTGAAAATTTAACGTGTGCTGTAGCCGTTGAAAGGAAAACGAAGGAGCACCCGACGAGGCAAGACCTTAAAAAGTCAATTCTAAAAGCCAAAAAATTTACAGCGATAGTCGAAAACGTAAATTTTCGACAACAACTCTTTACACCGGGGAATCCCCCCCATTCTGCGGATGGGGTCACAAAAATCTTGCCCGTATGCTTTGTCCCAGAAGTTCAATGAATTTTCAAATGTGCCTGGGAGACTCGCTTTGAGTTTAATTACATTTTAATTATTATTTCAAAGAGAATTACGCCGTAAACATGAAAGGTGTTTTGAGCCTAACAGACGCACTTATGTTCGTCGCCCTCAATGTCCGTGGTGACGCGTGCGTGGAATTTTTTAAGAAGCTGCCAAGATCCTCGGTGGAAAAATGCTTGAGCAGTTCCTGCAGGTAACATTTCCGTGTGTGCTCGCTGCGGGCGGGTAATTAGAAAGTGGTGGCAAACTCTGTCTAATTTGCAATTCACCGCCATCAGGTAAAACTTTGTTGCGTAAGTGAATGAAGTCGAACTTGACAGGGTTTTACTTATTTTCTGCTGCATTTGCATGACGATTTATAATTAGAAAACGTAATGAAGGACTGTTTCATTTAAAACAATCTACAAATAGGGGCTACATGCTCTATATTTTTTTTCAATAAAAACCTTCAGGTTTTCGAATTTCTCTTAGCGTTCCCGCACACTAAATTGTCACATTTTGATAGTAGATTCGAAATAAGATACATAGTCCGAGGTATCTATTTGGAAACGGCAAAAAAAAATTAGGTACCTATTTTAATTTGAAAATTCTAAACGGAAAACAGAAAATTATATATTTGAAATCCACTATAGACTATAGAAGCACCCTTGAGAAATTTTTCTGCATCTTTAAATATTAAAATTGGAAAGCATGTGTTGAGTTTTTGCCCCTTGGAACACATAAACAGTTTAATGGCTTTATTTCCTTAACTCAAATTCATTTTCCTGACTACCTCAAAAATAATATTATAAAAACCAGGACAAAATACGTTTGATCCCGTAGAATACTTCAAAGACCCATCAATATTAATTCCAAAGCTCTTATCCACTCCTCTCCTTATCGTCCCCTCAAGTTCAAGTTCTTTATAAAA
The DNA here is from genome assembly GCA_933228815.1 of Machimus atricapillus. Classification (NCBI taxonomy): domain Eukaryota; kingdom Metazoa; phylum Arthropoda; class Insecta; order Diptera; family Asilidae; genus Machimus; species Machimus atricapillus. The sequence continues at coordinate 16,979,566 of OW121785.1, forward strand.
ACGAAAACGTTTCTGCAAAAAAAAAAATCGTCTTTATTTGATTCGAATATCTCGGGGAAGAAATGCCAAAGAAGAAATTCCAAGGAAATGCGACTTTCTGTTTCCTCCAAAATAAATTCCGATGAGGGATCCAGGTGATTGATCACATGAGTACTGAACCTGTCCTCCACCCAATCACCCTTCGGCCAACCGAATACGATTATATAAATAGAATCCGTTCCTACTCCCACCTTTTTTCCTACATCAACAAGTTTTCCTTTTTCTCTTGGTTTTCAGTTAACAAAAATCAGAATTCCTTCTGGGCGAACTCCATATTGATTTTTCCTTTCCACCTACGCATTCTGAACCCCGCCCGTTCAACCTGTTCCCATCCTCCTGATCATTTCTAAGCTCCTGGACGGTGGGAGCGGGGGTGTCGAAAGCAAATTGGAATAATACTTCTTCTGGATTTTGTGACTCGATTCGTTCCCTCAGCGGATGATAGCCGAGAAAGCCTTTCCTAGCAAAAATGGGATGAGATCGAATTCAATAAAAGCTGCATAAAGGAAATTGTTGCGTTAAATTGGAATGAATCACAACAGGATTTCTTTTCAAGCGTGTTGGATTTCGTTCTCATCAAGTAACGCCAGGGTTTATTTCCATCACCCCGGATCCAGGAGACAAATTAAATTCATTAAAACTTAGGAAAATTCATCTCCCCCAGAACATCTTTTCGAAAATTCAGGGATTGAAGGTTCTGAGGGGAGCCTTAATGACTTCCCTTCTTTGGCTGAAAGATAACTTTATTCACAGTAAATGGCATACCTATCGATTTCTTGAGTTAATGTATTTTCCACCAAGTATGCACACTTATAGGACCAAATTGAAATCTCACGGGAAAATTTATGGTATTCTTAATAATTCAGAAAATTTTGACAAATTGTCAATTTGTATTGACGTATCACGTCGATTACGGCTACTATGATATCAACGAAATACTTTACTTTTAAAATTCTACTCTGTTTAACACTTTAACTGCCATTTCACCCACAGTTGGCTGAATAGGTATGTTGCTGAGTAAAATTTTGCAGTACGATTTTATTCAGCCATGTATTCAGCTTTGCATGCATGTCACTCAGCCGCATTTTAAAGCTGAAATGCCAAACATTTTATAATTTCTACTAAAAATCGGTAATCATATTATAATATAGTCTTTAGATTTAATGAATAGCGACTTCAAAAATCTCATAAAAATCCGCTATTATATCCGGTTTGTTTATTAATAGCCGGTAGTAGCTCCTAATTTAATATTTTCAGTCCTAGACAAACCCATTTTTCAAACAAAAATGAGCCCATACGACATTATGAGATAAAATAAATAACAAAAATTGTAGTACCTTTGAGAAATTACTCTTAATAATCCCAGACGTTTCGGTCAAAGAGGTTTTTCCTAAACCTTTATACTTTCAAGACATTTCCTTCCGTCCTTTGCGACTTGTTAAAAACTGGATATATCTTAAATAAAAGAAACACCGTCTCTCGTAAAGTTTCCTTTTCGTAATATATTCTGGGAATTACTTTGGAGGTAGGTTACTCTCCAAAATCTTACCATTAAGTAATTTCTGGTTGGGTTCCTTCCTTTGTGAAAAATGTCCACCTCGGTGAACACAAGAATCCTAAATCAAGGACATTCATTTCGTTTTAAAAGGACAATTTTGTGGTCTTTGATTATCCCCATCTTAAAATCCAAAGGGCAAAGGTACAAGAGAAATCATAGGAAATTCCCTTTATAGTAATACCTTTATTTACACCCAAATTATTATTATTATTATATTATTAAAATTTTGGTATTCGATATGGGTGTTTAATAATATTTCGGTGAAAAAGAGGTTGTTACTTATTTATTTAACCAATGAGCTACATTACATATATTTCACTGGCCAGTTTTTCGGTAACTTAGTCGTATTATTTCTCAAAACAAGCAGAATTAAATCCAAGATAGCTTAAATACCGAGAAGTCGAAAAATGATGAAATCAAGTTGCTTAATTTCATCCGGAGAAGAGCAGGAACCCCAAAAATAATTAAGTCCCTGCGACAAGCCATCACAAACATTTTGGGGCTAAAATATCGCCTTTCTCTCTCTATCTTAACATCTGATCGGTTCACAAAGCCATTTCTCCACTAATGGGCGAATGTTCAATTTGCTTAAGTATTTCACATTCCTAACAAAATAATGTTTGGCCAAAACCCCCCATTTGAACTTGAAGGACTTCATTACTGTCTGCAAAATGTGAGTGGCAGATTTCTGCCTGGTTCCCTGGACTTTGCTTACAACTCCTCGGGCTATTCACTCTGTTCACACACGGTTAATAATTAACGCAAAATATTTAAGGACAGGCTTAGAGCAATGGAGCTGGAAAATTACTCAAGGATAGGGTGCATGACGTCGGAAATGTATCCCCCCCAAAACCTTTGCAAGGACAAGGTTATATTTAGCAGAAGAAGCGGTAGTAGCGTATAGCGACAGAATTCGAGAATAGATGAAATCGATATCATCTAGCTATGTCGGGGCAATTCAACTCGTTCTTCATCTCCTTCCGCCCCCTTAGAAGGGCTCAATGACTCTATTCAGGCGAAATATCCTTCATTCGAGTTGAGAATACGATGCGAGGCTTTTTCGATTATTGTCAGGACTACATACGTATTTACGCCAGTGCTTTGGATCTGAAGAGGTCCTTCTCTGCGACGTAAGTACTCATTCATCAAAGGTGGAAGATATAAGCCACAAATCCTTGACTGTCGGTAAGGAAAAGAGGGATGTCTTACAAAGGTTTATATGGTTTCTTAAAACGAAAAACAAAAAGGTATTTACAGAAGTCTACTTTATATGCCGATTAAGGTATCTTTTTAAATTAAGATAAATTTTCTGAACAAAACCTGTTCTAAATTCTTCAAAACCCCGCACTGTGCTACTATCTATTTTTTCCCGTCGTAAAAGATAAAAACAGTGGTATATATTTTAATACAGAACACCATTCAAGGTTTAAGGAAATATTAAAATTTCTAATGACTGTGATATGCAATATTCGTGAAAACCAATTAAGAATCCATGGAAATCATTAGCAATTCCCAAATAGAAATAAACAATCTTTAACATTTTTACAACTTCCTTTGAGTAGACTGTTGTTAGGAAATTAAAACAAAGACACAAAAAAGGTTCAAAGGCTTCCTAAGGCAATCAGGGAAAACAATCACCCCAAAATCCAATAACAAGAGGGTGACCGAGTCACTAAAATCCAAAACGGCCGCATGCCTGAAATCCACCTTTAATTAAATTTTAATGTTCTTTTTATAGCCAAGAAGAAATCACGTGTCATCCCCTGCACTATTTCGAGTCCATCGGCAAGAAAAAGCAAAAACTAGCCAAACCAGAAAATCTAATGAATCACCAAAAATTCAAAATTCCAAGCGATCGGAATTCTAAATGAATTGAATAATCGTTTTTAGTTAGAAGGTTTAAATCTTCAAAAATAATTTCCTTTTTATACATTTTTATACATTATTTAGTCGCATGAGGTGTTTAAACATACCAAAATTTACTTTTTTTCATGATATAGAATAAATTTGGCACGTTTTACGACTGCAGGAACAGAAACCTATCAGCAAAATTAAAATATGACTCAATAATTTGGTAAGTAGATTAGGTAGAGATAGGGGTAGGCAAAGAGCGGCGAGGAAAGAAGAAAGATCTGTGTACTTTTCAAGAAAAGATAAGATTTCCTTTCGTTTTAAAGAAACGTGATAAAATACTATGGGAAATGAATGGGCTTTGTCTTGCTGTTGTCACCCGCTCTAAAGCATTTATAAGAGGAACTCTAGGCACCTTGGGGACCGAGCATGAGCAAGGGCAATCCAATAGAAGTGAAAAAATGTCCTCAACCTTCAAAAGTCGCCTTCGATACCATTCTTATCTCATCGGTCGCTTGCATGTGCAAATTGTAAAAATAGACTCAATCGATTCTGTTCTTTTTTTTCGTATTTCTACTGTCGATAAATCGATCAGAATGCAACCCCAAGGAGCCGGATGTCTTCTTGCAAGATCAAGATGACATCGAGAAAGGCCACTCTATGGCACCCTGATGATTAGAAGTTAAAACAAAGAGGCCAACAGAACTCAAGATATAAAGATAGAAAAATGCCTACAGTTCGAACGAGGGGTTTGGATTTAATCGAAGGTCCTTTGCTCTATATAATTTTATTTCAGTAGATTTTTGAAGTGCTATCTGCCACTCGGAAGTATATCTTATACCAATCTTAGGAATAAACTGGGAGCAAGTGGGAAACACGGTTTTTATCAACAGTGAATTTCACAATTTTCAAGTGTTTACATTTTATATACGTTGCTCTGATAAGACAGGTAGACAAGCAGATTACCATTCCAATCTAAGCAGGTGGTTGTGAGTTTTTCTGCGAAGGAAGGATATATTTTTAGCTTACCTGTGTGTAAATTAATAAATCGTTGAAAAATAATTACACTACAAGTTTTAGATACTCTACACTTAACCTATATTTCCCTATATGTATACTATAACATCAAATATTTTGTAATAGTATTTCTTACCTTTGGCGAGGTGCTATGTTCTTCAGAGGTATTCTCATGTTTTACTTGATTTTACGCGGCAACCTAAAACACATCTTAATTTAGAATATCTCCTTAAATATAGGTACAAGGTCGAGTGATCGAAATTACCATGACTGGTGAAAGCTTTAACTAAATTAGCATCGCTAACTACGGAAGATAAATAAAGAATATTGAATTTATATTAGCAGAGAGGTATCTACAGGGTGCGTGACGTCTAGTCTGATTGTCTTGAATTTGAATCTCAATTTGCACCACACGTCTTCTTTTCTTTCCTCCGTCGTTCTATTTTTAAAACGCCAAGTAATCTTGAGGAATATTTTAGCGATGTTTTGATTTTTGAACCAAGTCCACACATTTGGATCAATCATTGGGCAAGATTGACCAAGTTGGCAACGAAAAGGAGAATTTTATGCGTTTAAATGATGCTTATTTGTGTGGAATATGGTTGGCCTTCACTTTTTTTAATTTCCTGCTTTTTATTTGATTTATAATTTTACCTTTATTAAAAAATGTTTTCGTTGTATTTATAAGGCATCTAAATGTATTATAGGTAAAGAAAATGGCATATTAACGATTTCAACAGTGGGTATAGACGGATTTTTTAAGATCACTGATTTCAAATCGACTGTTCAACATTTGAAAATTCAAAATGACGTAGCATATTAAAAATTTGTGTTTGACGTTGCTAATTTCGAGATTTTTGTAGCAGAAGTGCATATCACTGCATTATAATAGTATCATTCTTTAAATAGCTGGTACAGGTAGAAATGAAATAAATTACAATAATAATTATATATAAAATAAATGGTGCGAGCATCATTTAAAAAAAGAAAAGGGACTTGCAAGCGTAAAACAAACATTGCGTATTATATATAGACATAAAATTTCATTCAAAAGTTGTATCTGCATCTATTATTATCTAAGTAATGTCTTGAATAATTGACTGAAATCAAGAATATTCTTTTATTTTTAAATTCTTCTAGTTCCCACGGATTTTTCATTGCGGAGACCTGGCACACCACCTCATCCCCATAAATCTACTCAACAAGTGGCCTCTCCGCATCAAAATTAGTCACACCTGTCCACTTTTTTTTTCTTGCTTATTATTTAAATTCCGCTGAGAGCCTTTAAAATACATAAAAAAAATACCATGGGAATTTGTCATATTTGCCCCTTGATATCTGTCAAAAAACTTGACGAAAGTCACTCCCACACGTAGTCAAACGATGTCTCAGGCAGGCCTCTTTTATTACATGTTTTTTCCTTTTTCTTGAAGAAAAGAAACTTTTATCATTCCACTGTACATTTCAAATAGGTGACATAAACCGAGAAAACTTGAGGCTCCATTAACAATTTGAGGATAAGGTGACGACGCCTCAGGGTTTACCTGAATGAAAAAGAGTAATTTCATCCCGCATGGGAAAAAATAAGGTCAATTTTCAAGGTAGGGTGCGTTTTGATGTTATTTAAAGTATATGATGTTTTCAGTGAAAATAACAGAAAAAAACTTATTACTTATTTATTTAGTTATGTGCAAAGGTTAACTTAAATACATAAATTGAAAAGACACGCGCACTCGGAAACTGGTCCATACAGCGCAAGAAGAAAAAGTGACCATTGAAATAATATCACATTTTTCGTTATCTTTTAGGAACATAATTAATATTATTTAAATAAAAAATACCTGAAATTAGGACCAAGAAATGGTTATAATATGTCTGACGTGGGCTTAAAGTCGGTTTCCTTTCGTATAGGAGTTAATTGTTTTGTAAACAAAATATTTAGCAGGTTCGCAGTAAAAAACAAAACATGTAAAATGTTAATACCTAATTCGAACTTTTATTTTTAACAAAATATCAAAGTAAATAAAGTATATATACGCTAACGAGTTTAATACCTCTAGGCAGTTTCATACCAGCTTTGATTCTAGGCTGTATGATGCTAGCGCATTTTTGCGCTGCTTGACTGCCTGTCTGGTAGGATTGGAATTTTAGCTATTTTTACACTTTTTGTCAAAAAATCGTACGCAGATTGCATTTGCTAGGACCTTTGCTTGAAAAATTGTGGTAGTTTTCCCTAGGACTAGTTATCCTTCCACTTTTACCTGCCCGCTGCCCCCTGTTCAACAGGGTTCTAGAAGTGGTTTACTATGGTTTTGATCACCATTCATTAATTAAATTTATCTGTACTGTATCATAATGTATATAATAATGTAAATACGTTTTGCCTTTCCACCTTTTCATTAATTTAATCTATTTATAATATATCACAATGTATGTTTAACGTAAATCTGTTTGGTACTGAAATGAAAGGAATTATTATTATTATACATATTTTATAAATTTATGTTAAATCGAAGGAAAATCTTCTAGTCTTTTAACCATTCTTGACATGTTCTAAAATTCGTTTTATTAGATTCACATGCCATCAACTTGTTCTATACTAAATTATACGTAATTAAAAAGCATAACAAAAAAAAAAAAAGTTATCTCGATAATGACCCTACGCCCACTGTTGTACCGAATAAGCAAGTAAAATCTGCTCCCATTGCTTCTAAGCACTCCCGTGCCCTCGATGCTCTATTATCATCAAATCTAATTAAAACGCTTCTAGAGAACTATTATTGATTTACAACCATGAAATGTTTACAAAACATCGAATGTGACCGGGAAACGCGTATTCAATTCATGTCTTGGCTAAAGAGCAGCAGTCAGTACAACAGCATTACAAGACGACGCGAATAAACAAAGCAGCTAGACTGATTTCTTAGATGCTAGAGCCTCAAGATTATTGCCAGACGGGAATCAAATCATCACCGCTCAGTACGCTGAGCTGGATGAGGTATTAATATCGCGAAAAAGAAAAATAAGTCGAATAGAGGAATAAAATTGAAACGCCATTCGTGAAGGGGTGTGACCGAAACATAAATTTCCCATTATCAGCAAAAAATGAATAGCCTCGGGAATTAGATAAGGAGGTGTTGAGGAATCGCGGTAACCATTACCTAAAATAGGAATGTTTTTCTTCTTTTCTGCGCGTGGTGTTTGCGAAACATAATACATTTAATTTGGGGTCATTTTCACGGTATTCGAATGTAAGGGTGACATAAAAATAAAAAGAAAACAAAATCCCATTCGTCCTCCCAACATCGAGCTGGGTCATTTCTAATTCGGAGAAAATGCTTTTCGCGGCTATACTATCACGTAAAGGTCAGAGAAATCGATACAAATCCGATTTTCATGCACAAATCAAATTAATACTAATAGAAAACATGAAGGGGGAGCTGAAGCAAAGCTGAAAAATGAAAACACCTGGAAATACAGTGAGGGAGATAGAGAAAGAAATAAAATAAAATGAAATAAAATAAAAATACGAAGAAAAAAAAAATAGATAAAACCTACTTGACTAGAGGGCGTTTAGTGAAGGTTGACCTTCCGTTCTGCTATCCCTCTTTTTACTGTCTTGCCCATGCACTGTTCTATAAAGCGGCTGTAGAACGACGTACTGAATTTATTTTTTTCCACCGTAAAAAACAAGTTGCGAGCGCCAGTTGAAGCAGCCGCGCAACAAGTCACAAATCGAGCTGAACAGCCGCTGAATCAGAATTTTGTTTTATACTTTTTTTCCTTACGAGTCAGCGATTGCACACAAAATCGGTGATTGAAGCTAAAAATAATTTAAAATCCTTCGGTGCGTGCGGCAAGTACCCAAGACTTGTGAGTTTCATCCGATAAATTAATTTAAAAAAAAAAAAAACACAGGCACTGAATACAAGTATAAAGCAGCTGCACCGGAAATGATCGGAAAAAGTCGAGCAAAACTGGAATTTATCCTGGGTTTATACAAAATAAAACCCTTTTTCGAAATTTCGAAATTGAATCACTTTTGCACAGTAAAATAGCCTGACACACTCTACCGTTTCCGAATTTCCTCAAGACAACAACACACAACACACTGCACTTTATAAAAGCCAGCAAAATTGCTCGTAATTCGAAAAGTAACTGCTTTAATTTTCAATTTTGAGACAATCTTCGAGCAGTAGAAACCACTTTACACACTAATTGACTTTGTATTTTTTTTATTTATTTTTTTTTTTTAATTGGGGATGCACTGAAGAGATTGCACTTGATGTGCTTGCGCTGAAATCTTGCGCCAAAAGAAAATATATATCGCGAAAATCTGCACTACATATATTTTGCAGTACCGGGGCCAACCAAGAAGCAAACAACCCAGGTAAAGGAGCCCGTTTTCCCGTTAAGAAAACCTATCTTTTGTTCGTTTTACACAAAAAATTCCGGTTTTTCAAGAAAAAAGAAGAGCCAGATAGCGCTAGCAAGCAGCAGCACTAGCACTACACCGGACTCCAGCTGAAATCTTTCACTTCAGCGAAAAATAAAAAAGAAATTTTTTTTTTTTTTTTATTTCTTAAAGAGTTTAAAGACAGAGGTGTGCACAAGATCACATCCGCTTCTTCGACTGAATCTCCAAAGTGAACCACTAAGAAACGGAGCCGCCACCGAACCGAGCTTGAGCTGAATTTTCAAACAACTGAAAAACCAACGCCAATGGCCAAGCATAAGATATTGTTCGCTACCAAAACCAAGACGAATGGCTCATAATGACGCGAAGAAGTCACTTGGTGATAGTGTCTATAGTGAAGTGGTAGTGAGGCTTTGGTCACCAACCACTCACCAGACGATATCAAGACAGCCGAAGTCGGACGAGGAAACCTCTTTTTACTTGGACGAAAGGAGCAAATATAAGTCAACGTCACTGTCCATTGGGGCTAGAATTGAACGAGAGTGCACTATAGGTACTCGGGGGCTATTTTATATAATACACCTGGAGAGTGTGTTGCCCGGTGCCTAGGTTAATCTAGCCTACGCCGGCTGGAGGAGGGCAGGCGAACCGTGATAAAATTGATCGGCACCTACCCACTTCACTTCGTACCCTAACCAAGTGGGCTTGACGTCGTAAGCGTAGTCACTGTACGTGTTATTTTCTGCTACTTGAGTAATGTGCACTGAGAAGGTAAAAAACAACTTTTATCCGCCACCAAGACGGAAACCAATACTCTCTCTATTTCTGCCGCTTGCTGATTTTCAGCATAGTGTCTCTGGATGGGCAACGGCCCCAGCTCCCATCTCTATATATTTCAGAGCAATTTAACTCATAATTTTCCGCTAGAAGCGAAGCCATTTGAAATTTATTATTTTATCGGACGGAGAAATATTGTCCACCCCATTTAATGCAAACGAAAACTTTCGTCTTGCCCAAGGGCACCCAAATTTTAGTCGCCATAGAGTGTGAAACAGGTCTCTAATTGCACGGGCGGGTCTCATTAATTTAAGGTCAAGTATTCATGCAAGCCGGTTCATGTATTTTTTGATGATTCACAGATTTTATGACATTTTTGACACTGATAAATGATATTATCCATACCAATTCTATTTACTGTGATGGCACTGAAACTGAGGGCAACTGAAAAGCATCGCTTCGTTTGACCCCGGTGATTTGCCCCTGTGCCACACCAAACGAGCGCCAGACGTCTCACTCAAGCTCACTTAGCCTATAAAATCACGCACCGCCTATTTGAGGATTGCGCGAAATCCTAATAGATATGTTTCTAGCAAACACATAATATGTCGCTTTTCGCATCTAAAGATATTTAATCAATTAATAATAATAATTTATTTATTAGTGTTACATAACTCTTTAATCACGTTTTAATGAATAACAAATCTACTATTTTTGTAAAACAAAATGTGTAACTGACAAAAAAAAGTTCTATTTAACTAAGAAAAATATTATGGTACCAAAGAAAAATAAGATACATTAAAAATTACTATTTAAAATATGTATATATTTGTTAAATAATTTCGCATAAGCATTTATCAGAAATAAATTCCAAAATAATTCAGGATATCTATAACATATAATAAAATTGTAACAGGCCGACGCCTGTACATTATATATATTGAAAAAAAAAACTAATTTGGGGGGGTCTTTATTAGAGCAACAGAAGCCAAAACAAGTTTTTAGAATTTTTGTCTGTCTGTATGTTTGTACACGCATCACGCAAAAACATACTGCATGCAATTGAATGCAGTTTTCACCGATGTATTGCTAAAGGTCTAAATTAAAATATAGGCTCCATTTTACCATTATTGGGAAATTTTGATCCGGTCTAAAATATTAAATGGGTCCCGACTGTTAAAGTCGCTATGTTCCGCATTAAAATTTATTATTTGTTTTATGTGTGTATCGATCATGAAACTACTCAATGGTGTAGTTATTCAATTAACAGAATTCTAGGCTACTGGACTTGTTTTTTTTCTTTTCAGTTTTTATTTAAAGTTCATTTTTTACACAGTCAGGTTTTTTGATTTTTTAAATTTACTTTTTTATTTTACACTTTTTAGTTAGAATTATAAGACGGTAAATTCCTCAATCTTGTCATTTCATTGAGGGAGTTAATATCGTGGGGATTATTAAGTAGCTTGCTGTGGTCTAAACTACTGATTGTTAATCCATCTAGAGACCTAACCCGGCTCAAAGCTACATAAGCTTAACCTTTCGCAGAAATGCGTGAACTTAAATCAACCACAGCTCGGTCCAAAATAGTTCCTTATAACTTTATGTACAGTAACACCCCAGCACAATATCAATGGCAACATTTTTCGTTCTATTTTTCCCTGTCCATGGTTCGATTCTGACTCCTACTCCAGTGACATTGTTTTTAATAGCTTTGAGCTGGCCACTCAATTGTCCTTACAACTAAAAAATTCTGGGTTTGCGATTCGATTTTGAGAATTATATTATGATAATTATTTTTCATCAATTATATAAGAACTTTATCACAGCTTTATTATAAATATTGAAAATTTAAGTGAGAATGGTTGCTAACCAACTTTAAATCCTAGAGATTTAAATCCTAGTTAGAGATCCTAAACAGTCATTCGAAATGAAAAATGATAAAAGAAACCTAAAGATGATTTCCAAATAACCATTCAATGATACCCCACTTAACATAGTTCGTCTACTTTCTTTTTCACAATATGGCGTCTAATTGCCGCCATATTGAATTTTGATCACTGTCATGTCTTTAGTAGCACCCGCAAGATTAAGACAAATCGATTGACGTAAGAATCATCAAAATCGGTGAACGCGTTTGGTCTCTAGTGTGCCACAAAGGTTCAAACATATATAGGTTCCGAAACACATTACCCGCCTTTGCGTGGCGCAGTCGGGTAAAAAGGCGACCCTATTGCTAGGTAACTTTTCCTATAGCATAATAATAATTATTTATTTTTTCATACAGTAGTTTTTGCGTGATGCGTACGAAGTCGCCTGTGCGAACAAATTACTAAAATTTAGACACTGTCTAATTCCCTTCATAATGTTTCGTCTACAAAACAACTCCTCTAAGTTTGGGCTATCGGAGTGCCATACTAAAATTCGAGGTTTTTTGTATGTGTAAATTAAATTCAGAATACTCTAAATAAAATTCGGTATATTCCGAAGTAATTGCCTGTTCCTTCAACATTTATGAATTATTAGAAAATTGATCCATTTTTCAAATGTTAGGTCTTTCAACATAGAAAGCAGTTAAAATAATGTTCAAAATGTTATAGACGCTCGTAAGATATCCCTACAAATCCCTTCAATTCTTCACAAGAGTCCCTAAATCCCTTTGTACGCTCACATGGACTGAAAGGAAAATTTGAAGGGATGCGATCCAATCGAGAGAAGCTGTAAGCACACAAAAAAAATAAAAATAAAATATTTCTGCAGCGTAAGATTTTATATTCATTTGCCGGGACGATTCACTCCCTCTGTACAACTTCTGTTCTACTTTTCACGATAAAAAGACGTCCTCCTCCACTCGTTGAATTGAAAAGAAGTAAGTTTCTGTGCCGGCATCAAACACCACGGCCTCAACCACCCACACCAGCCACTCCCCTCTGGTGGTGGGGATTATTTGAAAGTCAACATTTCCCCTCCCCAATTCCCTGACATCATCAGCTCATTCTATTTAGCACGCTATTCTTGAAAATCCCGAGGATTTTCTGGTTTAGTTGCAGCAGCCCTACATCATGCATACATCGCCTCGGATAGTGTTCATTTTGATTTTTCTAGATCTGTGACCTTTTTTAAGATGCCTTTTGTACTTTGGCCCTCACCACGTCTTTATACAGCGTTTTCACAATATTCGAAAAAATATATAAAATCGCCCCTTTTAGCCCAGGCGCTTAAGGCCAAGCGGAGCCCTTTAGACATAGTCGTCGTCGTCGTCACTTGGAGTATAGCATGTGGATGCTGAAATTAATTTGTCGACTGAAAGACTCTTTTCTAATGGAGCCCTAACTTCCCTCATTCAGCTGAGTCACTTTGTTTTATCGACATCCAGCGGCTGAAGCCCGACCAGTGGTAATGGCTTTCACTTCACGTAACTTGATACTGGTGAAAAAGAAACAAGTTAAAAATCACGTGCTCTCTCTCTGCACGATAGTAACACCTCCGGGACTTGGTCCGGACTGGGTGTTAATTAAGGACAACCAAGAAACCGGTAGGACCTTTGTTCCCTGCACTTTCAAAGGAAGTTAATTGTTCTTTGTAGCTAGTGCGAAGGTCTCCAGTTCTGTGAGCGAATTCATCGATACTTTGTAAAATGGTAGAAAAGAAATTTACAAAGTTTCCAACTTGAAAATATGGGGGATGGGTTGGAAAAGATTGGACACTATTCAATCCTCCACCACGGAGCCCAAGGACAAGAGGAAACCGGAGGACTATTTCTACTCAGGTCTAGTCACAGTTCTAGTCCTCTACTAATTACCTTCGCATTAATTACTTCTCCCGAGTCGAAACGAAGCAATTAATTTGCGAGGATTATTAGTCACATTATGGCCTATGGGGGTGTATTGATTGATGGGACACTCCTCGATCTCGAAGGGGTTCAAGGAGGCTCATCTCCTCATCCATTACTTGGACTCTATATGATTGCGGAGCACTTGGGTCACATTCATTTTGGAAAAGAGGAAACATATATTATGCTCGCCGTATATCCCTGACGTCAGCAAGCGCTGCGCTTGCCACTTGAAAGCGCGAAACCTCGGTGATAAATAAAATGCTCATTGTGACGTTGTGTGCAGTGTCATTGCCGTGATAAGAAAACTGCAAATTAAGCTTATTGTTGAAGAGCACTTTAAATGTGATTCTTCAAGGAAATTCGCCATTGAGCTTAGTTATCTATTAGCTAAGTTTTAAATTTTGACTCGTCAATGAAATGTTACCCAGTGTTTATTTTACAGAAATACAAATATTAAACATTTTGGAATATTAGTCTTGCTGGCTAGGCAATTTAGAGAGCAAATATGTACAAATTTTAATAGGAAAAATATATCGTTTACTTTATTATAAAGCAAAAGTTGAGAAGCTCGTTTCGGCAAACGAAATTAAGGAGGCATGCATTCTGGGTTTAATTTCTTGAAATTTTCAATTTTTGAAGAACACATCATTTTTGTGTATACATAGAAACTTTTATCAATTATTTTCGAAAAAATAATTTTAAACGCGTTTTTCTCGAAACAACGTTTTTAGAGCTGAGAGACACGATTTAAAAAAAACTATACAACGAATCGGGCTGAAATTTTGAGTGGCTACTCAACACACTCATACTTATCACCCGTAGTAGAATTATTAATACTTATTCAATATGCACTAATTAACCCTTTTTTTTAAACAATGTAGGGGTAAAAAAAAGGGTTAAACAAATTCAAAAGTCTGCTTTTTTTTCACCCAAACTATACAATTTTACTATCTGCTATAGCGGTTTTCTTATATTTTAACATCCGGTTTGAGTTTTTGTTTCAGATGCTCCTGAGCGAAGATATCATGTCTACCGTTTTTTCGAAGGGTTCTCTTCAAGCGGCTATATTACCATCCCACATCATGAAAATAATGTTTAAACCATTTTTTCATACATTTCGAGATGTGTACTTTCATATAGAAAAATATCTTAATGTTCAAAAATATTTTACTATGAAAAAAAAGATCTTTTAAAATCTATAATAAATAAACCCAGAGTGCCACCTTAATAACAAAGAATTTAGACAAACAGTCCAAAAACCATGTTTCTACGTTTTTTTTCTATTTTTACCCATAGACTTATGTAGATTGAAATTCAAAATTGAACTCATCCCTATGAATCAGTATTATGAAATTGTAAAAGTATCTAGCAAGGAAACTAAACAGGCTACAAAAAGTCATTATCAGACAATTTCTTCCTCAGAATAAAATTGACGAGAAAACGTCCATATGGTCCCCTTTACCTGCAAGGTCTTTGACATAAACCACCTCTGGCCCTGAACTCCTTGTGCCTATCTACAGCGAATTGCGTGCCACAGCGCAGTAATTCTAAGTTGATCAGCATATGGAAGAACTATTTGAGCATTCCTTCATTAATTCATGTTCGCTATGTGGCCGAGCCTTGGCATTAGCATAGGCATGTGCGCCGGCCTTTACGCTAGTAACGTCCCTCTACTACAATGCTAACTTGCTAGATTTTAGCCATCCTTTTTTAGTACGCCCGCGGGGAAATAGAAAACATCTGCCTCAAATTTGGTGCTGACAAGACAACCTGCACTATCCAGTTGGAAACTTCTTTAGTAGATGGTGCGCTTTTTTTTCCTCCCTAAACGCCTGTAAATTAATCAGCTATTCAAACTTCACGGTACTGCACAGATCCGCTTCCATAGTCACCCTTTTCCTTTCTTGTCTCGCCCAGCAAATTAAAAGAATAAACTTTTTCTCAAAATAATTTGCTAAGAATCAACAATGATTGTGGAAAGTTATAAAAAAAAAAAAAAAAATTTATCATGGTATGGTACCTTGCCGAAGTGCAACGTGGTAGCAAGGAAGTAAGCATTATTTTTATTTTTACAACACTTTTGTCTACTGGGCTCACTGTCTTTTCTTTTGTCTTGTGAAAGTGCTAACTCTTCTTGGCTGGATGGATGCTGTCGAGATCATTGAAGTGTGCCGGGATTTTCTTGAGCGTTAAGAATGAAATATTATGCTAATTTTGAAATAAACGAAAGCAAGCCTTTCATGGTGCGATGGTTTAAGATATTTTTGCGATGGTATTACGTTGTTATATTGTTTAGGAAATTAAATTGTTCCCTTTAAAATATTGAGACGAAATTAAATTTTCATATAGTTTTCATAATGAAAAACTATTGTGTAGCAAGTGTTATTCACAATAACTTATTATATTTAGAGCCAGCCAAAATCAGCCAATATAAACTTTAATTAAATGTTTCCTTGTCAAATAAACAAAAAATGTAAACACCTCTTTGGACTCTAGACGGTGAGAAGGACGCACTTGTCTTATGAAAGAACAATGGAAAATTTTGGGCAAACAATATAAATAATTTACACACGAATGAAGAGGTATTTTTAAGCAGTATATAAGAAGTTTAACCATTTAATGATCATAGTTTACTTCATATTATTATTAATTCTCCGTTTTCATTACTTTTATGACGATATAACTTGCGAACGTACTAACATATGAGTATGACCTTAGTCGCAATAATAACCAAAGTTCTACTTGAAATGCCTTATCCAGTTATATATCAACTATTACTATTGAAGGGTAGACCCAGATCCCATAAATTTTTTGTCATTGTCCTTTCAAATCGAAGTAAATTTATTTATTTTTGTATTTAGTAGTTGTAATAAGTCTTATTATTTTATATATTTTATGGTCCCCAAATTTCATGGATGAATTTAAAAAAGAAACAAATAAAATAAAACCATCTAAAAAAAACTCACCTCGCCTGTCTATCCCCTCGACTTTCTCGGGTGTCTCTCCTGTCTTCTCGGCGTTGCATGTTTCCTTGTGTTAGACCACTGTTTCCTCAACACGAAAATTGTTGCGCTATGCAATTTAAAAAAATTGTGCAATAATTGGGGCTAATTGGCGGTTTCCCCTGTTGTTCAGCTAATCCTTCACCAGATGAGCAGACTCCGTATCGAATAAATCCCTCGAATTCAGAAGTCCTCGCACTCTCTCAGTTCGTGTATCCTTTTTTTAAGCGAAAAAAATATTTTTAACTATTTTCACCGCGTAGTATAAGAAGAAGTTCGTGTTGCTCAAGAGCATATCTTAAATCCAGGATGCCTCTTTAATTTATGAGCCGCCTTAGCCGGAGAGATGTTTAAAACACACAGAAATAATTTAACTACGATCGAGGATTTTTATGTGTACATATGTAACAAGGCAAAAATTCAGTGATAATTCCAATGTTACCGGAAAGTTTTTATCTTTATCTTTGTTTTTGTTTTTACCTTAGCACTTATTTACAAATAGGTATGCATTTATATAATTAACTTAGCGTCTACGAATTCACTTGCGTTAGGATATACCGCGATTTTTAAATTTGCTTGCGTTTCACTCACTGACGCGACCTCGGCAACGATCCAGAGAAAAGAGGGTGAAAGAGGGAATATTTTAACACGGGTCCACAATCACATACAAACACACAAAAGGACAAATATTAAATTCGTTTAGAATAAATTAAATTTTTTAAATTTTTTAAGCCAAAGGATTAGAATGTATAAATATCCTCGTTTTTTCAAATCCAGCGAAAGGACGAATTTGGATGCAGAAAGAAAATATATGAACACAAAAGTCCGTCTGGAAAAAATTGAACGAAGTATTTTTAAATTTTGGATGGGAAAAATGAATGAGTCAATATTGGTGACATACTTCCTGACGTGAGAGGCTTACTTGAGTTTTTCACTTTTCGATTCGACTACTTTTGCTCTCTAAACAATTTCGCAGTGAGTGTGTGAGAGACTCTGCGACAGTTTTATTTTTCACGATTTTTTCCACTATCTTCAATTATTATATTATTTTATTTATTATTATATTTATACAAACGGAATATTATCCGCTAAACTACCCTTATATACGGTGTAACTTGTATCCGCTACTACAGTTGTTCTACTAAAGCTGCCATTCACTGGATATTTGTTTGGTTGCAACAAACAAACCATTTGCCATTCGGAGCTGAAAAAAGAAACGCAATAATTTAAAATAAATGTTAGCCTCCATGTATATAGCTATTAAAAATCACTAAGGATTAGGAAGCAACTAATTTATGGAAACCTTATTCTGAACTAAAGTCACTTTTAAAACAATAGAATAAGATTAAGAGTTCCTTGCTTTACACGGAATAATTTTGATTGCACGACTCACTAGAGTGCGCCTGCGCGTACAATAAAACATAATAAATGGCACTGATTTTAACGGTCATGGTAATATAATATAATTTCGGTCAGTAAGACAATATAAAATATATGTTCAATAACATATTGCGCGATAAAATATGAACAGTAAAAAATTAAAAACGAAAAGTAAAATGACTTGAAAATGAGTAGCTTAAAAAGTGCTTCAACGCGCGAAAATCTAATTGGCGAGAGTAAAACTAAATTAAATTAAATAGGCAGTAAAATATAAACATAAATTTGATCTCTAGATTAAGTACATTGTGCGGCAGAATAAAGATTTGGGCGGTAAAATGAGATTGGAACCGTTGGATTGGGCACTTCTAGACGATCGGTTAAAGCATACAGGAAAAAAGAACAGACGACTGTCAAAGATCGTCATTCACAACTTGCTGGTCTTGCGACATTTTTAATAGTTACACTGATTATAGCAAGAAGATTGGAATATTGGAATATCACCAGAAATACAAGTTGGATCGAAAAAACACATGCATTTTTAATATTTTTTAAACAATTATCCAGTGATACAAAGCGCCGATCGCCCACCTACACCCACTGGAGCTGCGGTGGTGGTAACTTCGAAATTTTTAACCTATTCGCCAACAGTTACATTAAGGAAAAATACTGAAAATATGAGTTCTTAAAAACCCATCTAAATCACAATCTTCATCTTCGTCCGAGTCGACAGTCATTCCTAATGATGCTACACAAAGCAATGAAAGTAGCGCAAATGCAAATGAAATTCATTCAATTTTCGATGGGCAAGATTTAATTTAATGGAATAATAAATAAGTTTTCACTTGTTCATGTTTATTAAAACAAATATATGTATAATATATTAAAATCGAATTAATAGAGTTCAGTTCATACAATCCTAAACATAGGCATCTTGCCAAAGAACCTTTCCTTCTTCTGAAAAATATTCTGCAAATTGTTGTCTTACCTCACCAGCTAGTTTTGGAAAATTGTTTGGGTTATTTTCTTCACTTGGTCTACAAGGGTATTGATTAAAGGAAATGTGATCCACGCGAGAATGCGATTATTCGCTTACATCCTTACATGTATATACAATATCTTTTATTTACTGTATTTGGTCGCAAATAGATATTTGTTTGTAAAACTTTAAAGCGATTGCTTAGGATAGCAACACTATGCCCTATCGTTTGTCTTGCATGACTTAATCGATACCACCATCGCTAATACGACCATTACAAACCAACTGGGACAATTGTGAATTTATAATCTGCAGCACGCATTGCTAACAAGATAATACTAATAAATCCCTTATAGTTATAATACAGTAATGTGAACATTTTTAGGACCACTTCAATATTTCGGGTACTTTTAATTTCTGAAACATACTTTTTCTACGTTCGACAGAAGAAGAAAATCGATGCAGGGCCAAAATAATCTTTAAAGTATCCTTTTTCATTGATTTCCTCTCCTCTGTCCAACATAAAGAAAAGGCATGCTTCGGAAAACTAAAAATACCCGACGAATTAGAGTGGTCTAAAACATTTTCACAGTACTATATAAAGCCCCATTTTTTTCGAAACTCAAAAGGCAATGTGTTTGCCATCTAATACACCGATGCAATGAGGAGATTGCCAACGTTTTGAAAATTTATTTGCTATAATTTTCCAATCATCTTTGGAACCTGGAAACTAATTAAATCTTTTACATATATTTCACTTATACAGGGTGCTTCATTAAGATCTGAATAGTGGTATGCGAATCTGTTCTACATGGACCAATTTTAGGAGGTCTCCGAACAAACGCTGATTAGGAAACCATGTAAAATCGGTTCGCATACCCTGTTCAGACTTTAATGAAACACCTTGTATCATGAAATAAAGAACCTTCTTTAATTGTTGGTTAAGGGTTCTAGAAAACCAGTGGAATGAAATGAAATGATTCCGACCGTTATTAGATCTGTTTACATCGGACAAATCTAACTTCCTTCCAGAATAGAACGGGATTGGAACACTGGGTGTAAACTAAGTCATAATCAATAGAGGATTCATAAGAATAAATAACTAAAATACTTTTCCTCGAAATCCTAAAATTAAAAAAATTATACGTTTTATGTAATTACGTTAATTCTCTTGTAAAGTTCATAGGATACAAATTAAATATTTCACAAAATGTTTCAATTGATACCTTAGAAACTATTTTTCGCGTTATTAAAACTTTTTGTATAGTCTGTAATTCTTAAAATTTTACATAAAATGACTTACGAATAATTTTGCTACCTACATATTTGCAATATTTTTTTTATTGGCAATTTTTGAAGAAATTATCCAAATTTAACGATTTGAATTTTTATACTTTTATTTTCAAATTATGGTTGTTGATACATGTATGCAAACAAATAAATGGAAATTAATAAATTACAGCCACTCCATCATAAGACCACAGTTGCTCAGGATCCAGATTAAGTGCAGGTTAAAATAAAGTACATACATTGTACTTGCAATAAGGAACCGTTACCAATAAATTATATTTATTTAAAATAATATCTCATCAAGACAAAACATTTGTAACGATACAATTTTAATATGATGTCATGTAAATAAATACTTATTAATTAAAATTATTTTTGTTTCATAGAACTCTATCACAATTACAATGAAAACAAAATGACTAGTTTAGGGTAATATCATATTTACTTTAACAATAAAAAAAATTAAATCTTCTGTGAAATGAAAATTGATTCCTTAGTTTAGTGGTCATTATCTCGTTTTTTAGAGAAAAACAAAAAGAAAGCCAAGTCCTTGCAAACTTTCATTTGAAACAATTTTCCTTTGTCAATTCCTGATAAATAAAAATGTTAAAATTAGTAATTTTCTTGTAGTTCGGTTTCAATAAAATAAAAATTATTTATTTCTTTTAGAGAAATAAAAATCGAACAAAACTCCTTCACTTGTTTAAGAAATGAACCTCCAAATTTTAGTTCCTTGAATCTATCTATAAATATTTTGGTACTATAAATTGCTTAAAGTATTGAGTTTTTCAGTGTGTAGTAGATATAAAGATATTCTTTTTTGTCTCCCAAAATCGAATGTAAATTGTTAGTATAATAAAGGAAATAAACTAATCTGTGGACTCTTCATTTATTGCCTTATTGTCTTTCAAAAGCAGAGATCTTTAAGTATTTAATCTGACTTGATTCCAACAAACGTTAAATTTTTGTGTAGTCGGTAAACTATGTAGAACACGAACATTTTCTAAGCGAATTAAAACGAAGGCAAGGCATCTTGCACCTTAATTAGACCTTTCCAGAGAACTCTTCTTCAAGTCCTTTCCTGCTCCCAACATAGTACGGTAAAGGGACATAATTCTGTGAGTTTAAGGAAGCCGCCTTGCCTTCAGTGCGGAAAGGACTATCAGAAAACCCTCTTTTTCACGCCTATATTCAGGAGAAATACCTAGTTACGTTTGATAAATTCCATGCCATACCCGAAAATAGAGCTACAGCAGACCCATAAATTTTCTCTTTTTAATCCCATTATTGAATTTTGTGACGTAATCCCCGGATTTTATAGTTAACCCAGGAAAGCCAGATTCTCACTTTTAGAAAAGTATAGTAGATAAACACTGGCAAAATTCAATGGATCCGCCCTAGCTAGGAAAAGGGAGAAAAAAAAAATTAATGACCGTAGTGCCTGCCGCCAATCTGTGCTCACTATTTACGAACTACTGTGAAGTTAAAAAGGAAAATCACCGATTTAATGCAGGACAGGCGACATAATTCTTTTGAGAGGGTCTCCCCTAAGTTCGGATCCTGTAACGAAGTAGCTCACTTCCGGATGTGAGATGAAAATAAGCGGTCAGAACTACCACCACTTTTTAAGCCACCGAAAAAATTGAATGGGGGAGCCTCCACCCCGTCCTGCAGAAGAGCACTTTCATGTTTCGTTGGCAGGAGGCAGGAGGAGGAGCATTCCGTACTGGTTTTAATAATAATAATAATTTATTGGCATATTCAGAGCCCTTTTAAAAATATACAATTTTTTATCAGAAATTGCAATGCTTGTCTTAAATACCTTAACACAAGTTCCTGTCTAAATATCTAATGGTAATTCATTAATAGTTCTGTAACCCTCTAAAAAATAAACTGTTCTGCATTAAACCCTGGGAAATGCGGCGCTGAACACTTTACCACGGAAGCAGTCGAATCGCTGTCACTTTTGTCACAGGAGCACGATTGGACCCACCTACGCATCGGCAAGATGTAAGCACTGCACAACAGCGAACTAAAAATTTGTTAACACACGTTTCGATCATGTGCAAATAAATAAATAAAAATTCAGCACCGCATTAATAATATTACATTAAACGCTTCGGAACCTCAAAAAGAGGAAAAAATATTGTATATATATATACAGGAATCAACTCTACCACTCTCTGTCACTCTCGTGAAGGTTGGGGACCTTATTTGTAAATGTTAATGGCAGCCGCATCTTTTACAGCTCAGATGACAGGCAATGAAGGAAGATAGCACCAGGTGTCGGCATGGAACTGTCTACTTGGGAGTGAGGGGGACAGAGATAAAATACAAACCTTTTCACGTCTGACGTAAAAAGCAAGAGGAACAACTTCATGTGACACTTTTTTTTTTTTTTTTCTTTTGCTCCATGCACACCTAGAAATTCATAGTTAAAAACTCAACTTTCACAAATTTGACACTATTATTTATTAAATTTTTAAGCACAAAAAAAGTGTCTTCAAATATCCGGGGCCACAAATCGTTAATGCGATCGCCTCACATCAGGTAAATATCGAGAAAACGTCCGCGGGTGGTTGCGGACAAATGTTCGCCATCATCTCGCTTAAACACCACAAACATGATCGGCACACCAATACATTTGCTGTATGCATAAAAGCGCCTGCGCATATATTCCACATATGTCAAAAAGTTCTTGGAAAGCTTTTCGAAGTTTTAAAGCGCCACTTTTTCTGTTGGTTCGAATAGGATGAAATGATAATTTTTTATTTTTTTATATCATTCTCCCTTCCCTTAAGTGGTATATGCGACGTTTTCTACCTATATTTTTTTTTTTCTGTTATACAAAAAATGTTCAATCCAAAAGAGACACCAACACACTCGCCGTGTGCAATGAACTTGTAGTCCGATGGGGAGGAAAGTTTAAACCACTCCCGTCTACGGAACCGGGTGAAAATTTGAACGTTTTTTAAACGAAAATTTTACCGCGATGCACAGTTGCACGGGTTTATTTCACAATTGAGCCAAGTTTCACACAAGAAAACCGCTTAAACGTCCAGCGGAGTGCCCACCCTCACCGCAAGGAACGACGGGCAACACTGTGCCTGTGCAGCGTGCAGAGAACACTTCTCTCCTCCACCGAGTGTGATTCACACAAAACAGCTTGCAGCCGTCGGTCGGAGCCGGAGGACGACCCTGCTCCTCTCATCGTCTGACAAAAAGTTATCGACCGTTCTACTGTGCGCGTGTGTGCGTCTCGGCCTAGGTGTACCTCATCCATGGAACTTGAACTTTTTACCGCGACCAAATTTGTACTGCCACATGAATTTGAAAAAATTTTAGTAATCGAAACACATTTTAATAATACACCTAATTCTGTTTTTACACGGTAGATATGTTCCAGAAAAAAACCGTGTAAAAAAGACATGATTAGTTCTATATCCTTCAACCCTGTAAATAGGTAAAATAAAATGATTCATACAAAAAACTATTAAGAGTAGTCTTTATAAAAAGACCAATTAAATTTTTATGTGCATTCATGCACAGTTTATTTCATAAAAACAAAAGGTAATTCAATTCTTAAAGTAAAAGTACATAACATAAATATAAAATTATCGCAAGTTCAGGAACTGAAAACTCATATTTATTTAGTAGAAAACAAAATAAAACAAAAGGTACATAATTCAATTCTTAAAGATTAAAATAAATTAAAAATCATCAAGGTGATGAAACGAATTCAGTATTTTATAAATAACAGATAGAAAAAAAAATTCTTATGAGATTACGGTTAATAAAACTACATATGTACATACATACATATCTTTAAAATATAAATCGAATAAAACTCGTGTAAAAACGGAATCAATTTTTTTTTCTAATAATAATAACACAGACCTAAAGATTGAAATTTTTTTTTCTTTTTTGATTACAGTGCTGATTTATTTATTATGTTTTGGGACCTCCTAATGAAGGATCTGAAGTCGAATTTTTCACAATACACATTTATTAAAATCATGCAAAAATTGGAGTATTCAAGAAAAAAACAATCAGAAGTAACTAAAATAGTTAGTATTATTTTTATTAACCGAGTTGTTATTGTCACGATGAAGATGCTTGTGGAACCTTTTTTTTCTCTGTAAGGCTTCTGTTGAGCGATTTTCTCTTGTGAGCCCCAAACTTTATTCGGTGTCCAAATTAGGAACAGTAACACCGAAGTATATTTCGTATATGTTTTTCATAAAGTCCCTTATGGTGTTTTGTTGTTTTAACACCAAATACGCACCACAAATGTAACAAAAATGCGTTCACGGGAGTTAACACATTTACGCGACGCCATATTCAAACTATCCCGATTCAAAATTTCCTCTTAGAAATAACGGTGCACTGGTGTACGTGTACGATTTATAATATTGAACTGACGTTAAATTTACCCATAACTTTTTATAAATAGGTGCAATGAGAATCTTGGCTGATAAATTAATTTATATAGTTTGATGGATTTTCCTCATCCCCTTTTTTGTGTATTCATGATATTTATTATTGCCTTTTTTTAAAATTTTATTTCAACAATTTACATACAAGTATTTACTTCAACTTATATAAGAGAAGATGAAATTACTGCATCAATACTTAAAACTGCTAAGGTTATAATTGCTAAATCACTAGCAAACATAATAAATAGCAATCTTGAAAATCAATAACCTAATATTGTAATTCCGAATATATAAAACAGGAGTACAAACAATCCAGGCAACTATAAGAAAATTTTCTAAAATTTATCATAAACAATCGTAAGCCATTTAAACCACTTTTTATAACATTGTCCGTTACTTCACCATAGCGCATCAAATCGATGAATTTTCCAAAACGTCCTTTTTTAAATTAGATATATGAAAAGGTTTTATAAAAGAGAATTGCGGAATTTATCAATAGACAGAGATAAAAAAAAATTACCGAAGAGACAGTAGAATGCGCTTATTTAAAACACAGAAAAATACAAAACAATATTTCTTCTTATGGTAACCCTGTTCAAAAAAATTCTATTGTTGCTGTTATATAAAAAAAAAAAACAATAATTGTATTCATGTGCTCCGAACTCATGCAAATTAAAAAATAATTAATAACTTCAGAAAATGATACTTTGCAAAAGCTTTTCCCTGTAACCATAGCAACTTATCGACAGGCGACTAGGTTATTTACAAAATTTGACAGCTTGTCAATGACTTTTGTTTAGATTTTCGAAATCTTGAAATTCCACTGATCGACTGCACGCAGCCAGCAATTTTCCTACCGTTTATTTTTTAAAAAGCTATTTACGACGTAAAAATGGATAACGAAGAATTTATTATTTTACTTCAAGTTGTGGAAGGTACTTGAAGTAATTCTAAATTTATAAATATTTACTAATTATTTTTATCGGGATTTTTAGGGGTTGGACTTAATCTTACTGGCGATAACATTGTTATTACAGCTTCCCTTGGTGGTCACAAATTGGAAACTGAAGTAGTAACTCCTGGGGCACCGACTACATTTTTTCATAATAATTTGATTTGGGAAACAGACAAAACGTCCATTAAAAGGTATGTAAAGTTAAAAAATACGCTTTAAATCGTACATTTAAATGGGACGAAACTTTTTAATAAATTTTCGTTATTAAATAAAACAAAAAATAAATTTTCATAGAATGAAGACAGAAAACCTGCCTATAAAAGTTGAGGTGGCTACGTCCAAAGTAATTAGAGGACAAGAAGTGCGAAACTTGATTGGCTACATCCTGATTCCTATCAGGGGCGTGCCTATTATCCGGAAAGTATTAACCGTAAGTAGGTCCCCAAAGAAGTCGGTATTCTTTTCAAACGAGCTCTATATCCACAGGTAAGGCCCCACTGGTTCAAATTGATTGGACTTAACTCTGAGTGGAAGATGAACAAGCCGGAATTGTCTATATTCTTGACAATTACAGATAAACAGAACTTTGTTCAGGACCGAATTTTAAATAAAAATCTTGTAATTAGGAAAATATTTGATTTTCTTCAAAATTAATAATTTCTTATCATTTTAAAGTCTGTTGATGGAAGCGAAGATTCAGCCAGGAAGCAGCCGAGTAATACAGCTGAAATGCTCAAGTCCCAGCAAGGGATATTTATTCAGCTGCTTCAGGAAGAAGGGCTTCTTCAGGTAGGTAACCTCAAGACTGACTGCGACATCTTTATTGTGAGGGTCACGTTCAAACATGCAAAACATCTGGAGCATATCATAAATGCAGAAGAGCGAACGAGTTTGATCTTTCGGCTTCACTACAGTTTACTCGGAACTCCATCGTATTGCACCCTGGAACCTAAAGACAATGGTGTTTTCAATATTCAAGAGAAGATCGCCATTAACTTTAGGACATCCTTAACTACTTTAAATAAATACCTCAACAACGTTTTCTACCTTCCTATGGATATTTATTACAGTGGATCTGTTGTAGGTAAGTTAAGAAATTTTTTTTTATGTTTTTGTGATTATTAAGCGTTTACTAAGTAATATTCATTTACAATTGATAAACAAACTTTCAGGACATGCGAGTGTACGTTTTATAGATTTACTGAATCCAGATGAAATGACGGGAAATTTCAGGACTATTGGTGACTCGTTCGAAACTGAGAGATCAATTCCAATTGAGACGATATATGACTTGCCCCCGAATTCCCCAAAGCCATTCATTGAATATATCTTTAATATAAAGTATATGTCCAGTTCAAAAACTAGTAGCTGTGAGGTGGTCCATTATAAGCCTCATGTGGTTGAGTACAGAGACAGTCAGGCAGGAGGGGACTGGGGAATGTTACACGGAGTTGAACTGCCTCCAACTGAGGCAGAACTAAAGGAGCCATCCAGAGAACTTAGACCAGTCCAAAGTGACTCAATTTTGGATACTCAGGAGGATTACGAAGAACGCGTACCTAAACCAGCTCGTTCGAATCCTTTACTCAAGAGAACTCAAAAATTGAATATGGATCAGCTGTTGATGGACAAGGGTAATACGAAGACAACGAGAGATGCTCCTCGCGCTTTTAGTTTTACTCTATATCTGCAAATGGTAAAATTCACTCGCCGTCCAGAGATGGGTATTTGGCAGATCAGTCTGCACCATCCTAAAGCAGATACTCCTTATACTGTGGCGAATATTGAACTTACTGAAATTTGCACAAATGTGATCGAATTTAATAATTTGGAACTACAGCTTGTATTTGCCTCAACAGCAAATGATATCCTGAGTGTCGTTGAATCTGAATCGTGCGTTCTGAATATAAATGGACCAAGAGGCATGCATGCCACTGCCGATATAGATAACGAAGTTCTATTGGTTAGTACGAAAGAAAAACGGTCTGGAGTTATACTCCTTGAGAATGAAGCAGGCGAAAAAGTGGGAATGGCTCACATCTACGTTTGTCTAGATGATTTAGGGATAAGTTTCAATTCTCAAATGAAAAATCGCATTAATGCAGGTCTTCTACAAAAGCAGCCATACTTGGATGAAAATTTGGCCTACAAAATTGTCGAGGAGCTTGAGGAATGGAAACACGCTCAGCAAGAGATGTTTTTGGTAGAATTAAAGCGAAGGGAGGTAAATCACTTGGCAATGCTTTCGGTAGAGTGGCAAAAGCAAAAAATGGAGCTAGAATCTCAATTGTCTGAAAAACTACGGGAATGTTCTCTTTTAGCTGAAACTCTAGATGAAGCTAACAGAGAGATCCAAGAAAAAGGGATGAATCGCATCGAACAGGAAATATTTATGGAACAGGTTAAAGCTGACATGGAAGAGAAATTCGCTATGAGGCTCCTTAGTATAAATGAAAAAAGCCGAAGATTAGAAGAAGATCTAAACCATAAATTAAAGCTAGAATATCTCAGATATCGAGAATTGGAGATAGCCAAGAATTCAATAGAGCGCGAAAACAAGAAATTAAAGGCTACACTCATAGAACTCGATAGGAGGATAACAGAAATGACCAAAACGTTTCTCCCCAAGGAGCAATTAGCCGGACTTTTTCAGGATGTAGTAAGATTTCATTAATAATACCGTCTTATAATTTATTACCTTTTAAACTCTTTACAGAGAATTCTAAGCGAAAGGCTGGAGGAAGTGCAGAAATCGAAAATTTTTTACAAAGACCAATGGGCCAAAACCATTCGAGAGGTTCACAAGATGAAAGCGGAGAACCTAAAGCAGATAGAACTTCGATTGAAGAAATGTCGCCATATAAGGTACATAATTAAAACGAATGGTTACAAAAAAAATA
Source organism: Machimus atricapillus (assembly GCA_933228815.1). Taxonomy (NCBI): domain Eukaryota; kingdom Metazoa; phylum Arthropoda; class Insecta; order Diptera; family Asilidae; genus Machimus; species Machimus atricapillus. The sequence continues at coordinate 17,007,996 of OW121785.1, forward strand.
ATTTTTTCTTACTGTCTCTAGTTTTGAAGATGTTTTGGAAAACGAGGCAAGCGAATTACGTTCTGAGCAAAGAGAATTGACTGCGATCCAAGAAGTGCTTGAGGTGGACGATGAAAATATAGATGAAAAGAGTTTACTTAATCAATGCTTCCTAAAATGTGCAAATAATTAAATAGCTGACCATCTATTTAACGCCAAAGACTGAAATGAAACGCTTACTAAACTATTTCTTCTGTTTTGTTGCATTTCATAAATCAAATTGTAAATCATGTTTGTTCATGTTATATTTTTTAAATAAATTTCCTAAGAATTCTCTTTCTTGGGAGTTCTTAAAAGTAAAATGATATTTTTCCATGTTTCTAATTTAACTTACTGGAATCCAGAAACTCTAGATCTTGTAGTGAAGTGAAATTAAATTACATGTTTTATAAAAATTCAAATATTCATAATTTATTGTCAATCAAATTTGAAGTAACTTATCGTCATTCAGTTTTCTTCGTCGTTTGGGTGCTGTTCCGTTGTGAATTTTTTCATGACCATGCAAAGTTGTACTATCTCTAAAGGCTTTTTTGCATATTTGGCAATGGTAAGGCTTTTCTCCAGTATGGATCCTTTTGTGACTCTTACAACTCCACGAACTTATAAAATTCTTTCCGCACACAGAGCACTTGTAAGGCTTTTCATGCGTGTGAAGATTTTCATGAATTTTATGCGCCGAATGAGACTTAAATGATTTAGGACAATAACGGCATTTGTAAGGCTCCTCTCCGGTGTGAAGTCTTTCGTGCGCAGTCATGTTGTAGAGGCTTGCAAAGCCCCTGTTACAGTAGGAGCATATGAAAGGTTTTTCACCGGTGTGGGTTCGTTCATGGACTTTTGCATTGTAGCTATAGTTGAACGCTTTGTCGCAGTAACTACATTTAAATCGCTTCTCCTCATGATTCACTATGTGGCTCCGTGCTCTATGTTTGTACGAGAAGCGAGCTGAACAGCCGACCTTATTACATCTATAGGGCTGTTCCTCGGTCTCGTGGCATTTCTTGTGATCCTTCAGTTCCTTCAAATTGTGGAAAATTGTAAAACAAAATTCACACTGCGTTTCCTTTAGATGGCTGAAGATGTCTGTAACATAAATCATTATTAAATAGGAAGATTCATTCTGTATAGAGTATAGAACAATTTAGAGTAATACTCTATGGAAGAAATTTAAACTCTAAAATCCCCAGAAAAAGACAAGTCTCGTAACTTTATGAAAGAATATCTTACCATGTTTGCTAATCGGATACTTTCTGCGTCCTTTAACATTTCTTGATACTCTATTGACATCAGAACCATGCATCCTCTTTAAGTGTATCCGGCAAGTACTAATTTTAGCAAAAGTTTTATCACAAATTTCGCATCGAATGGTCGTTGGCTCCTGTTCATTGTTCCTTATATTTTCGTCTTCTTCCAGGTTATCGGTTAGTTCGGAGCTTTCTCCAAACATCAACTGGTTCACCGTCTCATTTCCATCTCCGGCTAGCTCTTCACCACTTAAATCTTCCGTTTTGTTGATGTCCAAGTCCGAGGAGCCTTCGCTGGGTAGTTCCACTTCAATTTCAATTGATTTCTCCCTTTTAAAAAGCTTCCAAAATTTTTCGTTTTTATTGCTATTGTTTCGATGCGTGTCGAGCTCACATTTGGAGTTTTCTAGTAATTGACGTTGGTAATTTTTCCCTGTTTCAAGTTTTTTATGTTCAGTATCCCTTTCATGATCTGCTGAATTAATTGAATAATTGTAAAGTAGCCCCTAGAAGTAAGAATACTCACCTGCAGCGGCCTCATCATATAGTGAAATCTCCGGGTGATAAAAGTCGGACATGTGCCATTTTTGCTTGAAATTGAAAGAGATTTGCAGCTCATCGCAGCACGTTACACAAAGATAGTTATCTTGTTGGGCCTATCATGCAAATAACACGATGAACTAACGAACGAGTCGCAGACCTTCTTTCTGAGGGAACTTACATACCTCGAGTCCCGAAACAAAATTCAGCATAAAGCCCAGATTTCCTCTCGTGCGTTGCGATACGCTGAGCATATTCGAGCTCCTTCCCTTCCTGGATTCCTGGACACCGCAAATCACGCATTCCTTCGACATTCCCACCTGTTGATTCCCAAAAACAAGCCAAAACTACTTTCTGAACTACGGACGAGGCCAAACCAAGTTCACCCGGCACCACCGCGTTCCGCTTTGAAAGGATCAAATGTCACTGTGGCCCTGTCTTACCGACATTTTTCATACGGAACGGAGCTCCATATGGAACGATTCGTTCCAGTTCCCGTATTTGGAAAAGAAAATAATTTTTTTTCGAAACGCAAGCAGCTAAACGGAAAACAAAATCTTTTTGTTTGCATTTATTAGGACGACAAAAAATAAAATAATAAAGAACGAAAATCGTTGTAAATTCAATTTCATTTGTAGCTGTGCTGCCTTAAATTCTTTTCCGGTGTCGATATGACAGAACACAATGACATTTATCGAAGTGGTAAACATTTTTCCACTGTAGATAATCAAAATTTCTAATTCTTTCGTCAGTTTCTTGGTAATAAAAATCATAAATGGCACAAACTTGTGTGGTTTGCAACATACTCAATTCACAAATGATGAACATAGAGCAGCATCCAAAGGATTTGGGTTTTAAGCTGGAATTCGTTTTAGGATACCAAGTGATTTTGTGAGGTATTTTAACCCGGGATAATTCGTTAAAAACGCCTTTAATTTGTATTTTAGGCAAAAGAAAATGACTTTCTCTGCTACACGTGTTACGAGGAGTTAACAATTTCATTCAATTTTAAACAAAAATGCCTCCAATCCAAGCTCAATCGACCTCAATGTGGGACTGTTTCTGGTGAGTTTTTGTACTTTCTGTGGGTAGCAATTCTTTTGAGGGTTTGCTTTTTGCAGAAAACCAAAGTGGAAATTCAAAGAAAAATTACTTAAATAACAATTCCAGCATTTTGACTACTTTTCGTGACGATGATTATGATGATGACGTCGACGACTACTCTAGGAAATACTTCAAAAAAGAAAAATCGTTTGATATCATTTCCAGCACTGATGAGGCCGAACATACAAAAGACATAGACCAAATAGAAGAGCCTGAAGCAACATCTAAAGTATCGAAAAACTTTGCCGGACGAGATAAATTCCGATGATATATGTATGCTCAAGGTCCACTCTATGGAGGTAATAAAACTAATTCACATACATATAAAAGGTCCGAAAAAATAATAAAGATTGAAATTTTTTCTGAACGACTTTATTGTCCATTTAACTGTGAGAGATTATTAAAGCCATCGATTAAAGAGAAATGAATTTTCGTGTGTTTTATTAATCTGCCTCTGCTCACAAAGGCAGAATTACAAATTTGACATTGGAACGGCCTCACACTGGTATGCATCCTCTGGTGAATCTTAAAAGTTTCCGAACGATTAAAACTTTTCCCACAGGTAGAGCAGTTGAAGGGTTGCTCTCCGGTGTGAATTCTTACGTGCTCAGTCAATCTTTTATTGCTCGAAAAACCTTTCCCACACTCGGAACATAGAAAGGGTTTTTCGCCAGTGTGGGAGCGTTCATGAGCTTTTACATTGCTACTTTGCTGGAATCTTTTGTCACAGTAGCGGCATTTGTACCGCTTTTCTCCCGCATGATTTATTATGTGACATCGTGCTCTGTACCTGTATTTAAACCTTGCCGTGCAGTCCGGCTTATTGCATCTGTAGGGGCGTTCCTCTTCTTTGTGGTGCTTTTCATGGTCTTGTAGCTCCTCCAGGGTGCTGAAGATATTGTAGCAAAACTCGCACTGTGTCTCTTTTAAGTTTCCGAAGATGTCTGAAACGAACTACAATTAAATATAATTTAAGTGCATTGCATAGGTCTTAACCATTTTCATGATATCTCGGAACTGGACCCCTTCTAATTATCTTATCGCTCCTTTCTCCAAAATAATGCATTTGTCGTAAGTGCATGCGATAACTATCGGATCTAGTGAAAGTAAGTTCACATAGTTCACATCGAATGGGTGATTCTTGTGTATTATCGGTTTCATCGTCCTCCTTTAGAGATTGCTCCTTTAACTTTGAGGTGCAGTCATCTTCATTTTCTTCAGCGTTGTTCTCATTTTTCATGAACTCATCGACGTTGTCTCCATGGTCCTCTGATTCATCTTCTGGCTCTATTTTCACCTCAGTCAGTAGAAAATCGGAATCGATTTTATTTTGATTTGTAGTGTCCTTTTCATTTTCTGAACGGAAAATTGAATAACACTAATAGAATTAATTTTATATCAAAATAACACGTACCAACAGGAGCTTTATCTTTCGTCAACATCTTCGGTTTATACATTTTTGATTGATGCCACTTCTGTTTGAAATCGAATGCATTTAATAGCTGATCATAACAAGACTTGCAGAGGTAATCATCTTTTTGGGACTAAAAATATTTCAATTTCATAATATATTTTCTATATTTTATTTAGTCTTCTGGCTTTACTATTAATTAAAAATCCAGGAAATTATGTTTATAACATTTCCTATTTTCTTATTTTCTAAGTGTTTGGACTCTTCGGAGGATTGCAATCAGTTGTTTTCCCGTCTACGCAGTGATTTTCTATACTTTAGCAACTTAATCGTCATGACCTAAATCGTTGATTCACGCATTATCTCACGGCACTAATTAATTTCCTTTTAAAGGTTACTCTTTAATTTATAAGCGCTAAATCTTTAGTTCTTGTCTTGTTGACGATCTTGTTTATATTTAAAATATTCATTTATATAAACAGAGTGAATTTATTCAAGCGACCGAGGTCATTTATCTCTTGCAAAATGTACCTGATGTTCCAGCACAAATTTTAGCATGACATCTGCATTTTTCGGGAATTCGAATACTCCAATCACTTTTGAATTGATTACATTACAAACTAAGCAAGTTTTCTGCATTTGGAATAGCTTAATTCGTTGAAATAATAAATGCAGAAAACTATATGAGATTTCTACTTCTGTTTGTCAACAATCTCGATATACTTTGACAGACGTCAGAATCTGTTGTCCCTGTTTGTTTCTCAGGCTCGGAGGAACGAACGAATTCGAATTCGTTCGTTCCTCCCGTTCCTACAAGCCTATCTATCTTCTTCTTAAATGACAAATGAGAACTGTCAAAATGGTGCACCTCGTAAAACAGCAAGTGGGATATTTCCGTGGCAGTGGAAATATAAATAAAACCAATCGAAAAATGTTGTTTCGAGAAGGCAGTCGAGATAATTTTCGTTAACTGTTTTGTTAATAATTTGTCTTATGGTTTTTACTGTTTAATTATTAGTTTAACTAGCAAAAATGGCGAAATGTTTAGTTTGCAACACGAATCACATAGAAATGATCAACATATTTCGAAACCGGGAAAAGCTGAGTTCCATGCTGATGCTTCACTGGGGATTAAAGGTACGCTTTTGATATGAGAAAAATATTATTTCTGTTTACTACAAGTGTAGTACTTTCTTTTAGGCGACAAAAAATGACTATATCTGCAGAGGATGTTGCGACGAAGTGCTACGTGAATTCGATTTAAATCCAACGTGCCAACAGCCGAACCAGCACAATCCAGAAGTGCTGGTAAACGACCCTCCCATTTTAGGTAAGCTTTCTGCTGGTAAAAGCAAGAATGTAAATTTGATAGTTTTTACAGATCCCACAAATTCAGTTGTTCCACCTGAAGGCTCAATCCGCCCAATGGACATAAAAGTGGAATCGGATTCCGAAAGTGTGAACGAGCTAAAGATCAAACCCGATATTTTGAGGCTAAGCGTTGAGACTAACAAAATAGGTGGATATGTAGAAAATACATCGAAGGGATTCACCGATGAGTTTTCTATAAAAATTGAAAATTTCGACGCCACGTCAGAAGAAAAAGATGATAATAACATCGAAGGTAACTCCGTTAAGACGGAGATGCAATTTGATAACGAAGACAGTGACGAAAGCGGAATGGGTTTTGTTAGATCAGCGAACGTTGAGTCTAACCAGAGGTCATTTAGTGGAGAAAGACCTTATAAGTGCCCATTTTGCCCCAAATCTTTTATTACATCGACAAGGCTTAAGGAACATAAAAGGACACATACCGGAGAAAGACCATTTGCCTGTAACTCGTGTTCGAAAACTTATATTACCGCCGGCAGTCTCCATATTCACATTCGCACACATATGAAAGAAAAACCATTTGTCTGTTCTGAATGTGGGAAAAGTTGTACCACCTCCCAGTTGCTTAAATATCACAAAAGGACACATACCGGAGAGAGACCCTACGCCTGCACTTATTGCTCGAAATCTTACATCACCAACAGTCGCCTACAAAGGCATATGTTCAGTCATAGGAAAGAAGAACGTAAGACTAAAGGTCCCTACGAGTGCCTCGAATGCTCAAAAACTTTCAAGAGCAGTTGGGCTCTTAAGGTCCACAATCGCGTGCACTCGCAGATAACAAATGCGTTCGACTCGACGCAAAGTTCCCACCAGTCCAATAACAAAAAGGAAGAAGTTCTGTTGGCCCGAATGCATACCAAGGAAAAACCTTTCTCGTGTTTAGAATGCGGAAAAAGTTTTCTCACAACGACAAAACTTCAAATTCACAAGAGGAGCCACACTGGGGAAAGACCTTATAAGTGCAACATCTGTTTGAAATCATTCGTTAGCTCATACAAGCTAACAGAACATAAAAGGATTCATACTGGAGATAAACCTTACGAGTGTCGCTTCTGTCCTAAAACTTTCCTTAGGTCAACTGAAGTTCAAGGACATGAGCGAACACACACAAAAGAAAAACCTTACATTTGCTCTGAATGCGGAAAGGGTTTTGTCACGTCATCAGTTCTTAATCGCCACAAGAGAATTCATATTGGAGTAAAACCCTACGTCTGCAGTTACTGTTCTAAAAGTTTTACCTCCAAATTCTATCTAAAAACTCACATACGATATCACACGAAAGAAAATCTGTTCGAGTGTTCAGATTGTGGAAAGAGTTTTACAACTTCGAAATTGTTTCAAGATCACAAAATGACCCATACAGGGGAAAGGCCCTACTCTTGCACTCACTGCAAGAAAACATACCTTAATCGTAGTGGTTTGATAAATCACATGCGTAGTCAAATGAAAGATGAACGTAAGAGAAAAAGTCCCTACGAGTGCCTCCAATGCTTTAAAGCCTTCAGGAACAGTTGCGTTTACAAGGTTCACGTTCTCATGCATTCTAAACAGGGAAATTCATCCGATTCCGAAGAAACGTCCAACCAGTCTAACACCCACACGGAGAAGGATTTAAGTAAGTACTAAAAAAGTCTTTATAATTCCATACCCAAAAGGACATGAGGCCTTTCTACCGTAAATAAAAGTTATTTTTTGTAAATACATAATTCTAAATTCTAGTTGCTTCCTCAAGACAGAATGCTGAAGGTATCAGCGAAGGTTCTCGACAATACGTTTGCGGGTGCTGCAGTAACAATTTCAATTCTGGCAGGGATCTTCGGATTCATGTGCGGGAACATAAAATGGAGGAGATGCCACAGATAGGAATAGAAACGTACGCTTGCCAGTTCTGCCCTAAAACCTACATCCACGTTGGTCATATGCGAAAACATATGAAAGAAAAACATAATGCGGAAAAAGACTTATGAGTGGAAAAAAAACGGAATGGATTTGGGTAAGTTTTTCTTACCTTTAAAGTAGATCAGCTCGATTAGTTTGGACTTCATTCAGATTAAAAAATCGGCCCTGTGACGACGGTTGAATAGAGGGATTCTTTAATTAATTAACGTTAATCGCAAAACTGAATACAGGAGTTAGTTTATCCTGCTTCGATTTTATTTATTTTTGTTGCAAGAAGTATTCACATTTAAGAATTTCATTCACCTTTGAATGTTATAATACGGGAGATGCCGGTTAACGTTTCCATTTGATTAAAAACAAGAAATGTAATTAAATGTTAACTTTTGTCTGACCGTACTTTTCAATAAAGACCGAATAATTTGTTTTTATTATTAGTGCTAGAATCCAAAATTCATCCAATTATTACAAGCTTTTGTTTAACTTGCAATGTTTCGCATGTACGTAAGTTGTCCGTTCAAAATTTGCAAACCATTTTTCAACCACTTGCTGGTATCCCATAGAGCTGACACCTTTAGTTCTGGTGACAATACAATATTCAATACTCAATACATATTGGCCCCTATTCTCCCTTTCGTAGGAAAAGAATCGAAAAGAGCTTACGAAAGCCCTTTTTCGATAAAAATTCCTTGAATAAGGTTCCTAAATTCTCACCACTTGTCCACAGTTCTTGCTCTTAGCATCCTTGGCACTCCTAGTTAACGCCTTAACAGCTGAAAACTCGTCCAGCATATGTACGAGAATCTATGGCAAAAATGGTATAAAGATTACGTTCACCATTTTTAAATATGAGCAAAGTGGGGTCAACAGTGCTTATAAAAGATGACCGAATTCCACTTTCGAGGTGGCTTCTCGACCGTGCAAAGACGGACACATCCTTGTTGATACAGTTCACCACCAAAACGGTTTCTTGAACCATCCAATAACCAAGATTTGTGTGCTTCCAGTAGGCACAAACCGATGTGGCTCTTGGTCAATTTTTCGAGATTCCCAACAATCTTTATTAATCCATTACTTAAAAGCAATTCTTTCGATTAAAATTCAAAATAATTCTTTCGGCTATTTAGTAAATAGTAGTATTGCCTTTTGAATAATTCTAATGTACCGTGACTAGCTTTACTTTTGTATCGCTTTTACCTGCCTCAGTAGTTTTTGTCTTAAAATTTGTAAGTTTACTCCGGTAGTAAACGCTGACCAATAAAGATCACTTAATTAGAATTCGAACTTTGTTTACTCCTCAAATGCGTCCTGTGCGTTTTCAATTTTAATATAACCAATTCGTCTTTTGCGAATAAAAACATCCCACTAAAACTCATCCAACATAAGGATTAAAATAAAATAGGTAAAAAAAATTTTTAAGTTAAACGGTTTTATTAATGTAGATAATGTACTAAAAGCTAAAAAATAATTAGGCAGGTCCTAGGTACAAGTCATCAAACCACTCTCCTCGTCAATCTAGGGCTTTGATCAGACTCAAAAAAAAATCGTGGGGCGTAGCGTGACCTTATATGAGCGGTTGTTGTTGGTTTTTCCAAACGAGTTTTTATTTGGCATATTGAGAAGTTTTGCTTCCTTATTTTATTGGTTAAAAAGTTGGTACTTCGCTTGGTGAATGATTGTAGTTTATTTAATTCTTAAAAGTTTATATAATTTGTTTGCTGTCCTATTGGGGTGAATGCCCAAAATGTTCTATTAAAATTGAAAAATATATATGGACAATTTTCAATATTAAATGCAGTATACAATACCTTCTTTTTTGGGAGTTATCGGGTAGGAAGGATAAATCTTCCAAGAACTTCCAATCCACCGCGCTGTCGTCAAACTATGGACCTTCTAATTGGCGACCTCCAGCGCTGCCTGATTTCTTACTTTTCGAGGCCTTCGCGTGGTACCTGTAGCTTTCTCTCAAAGATTTGAAGGCTGCCTTGAACTCATCCGCTTTTGGAAAAATAAATATATAAATATATAAGTTAAATATATTATTCATTACCTGGTCTATTCAATTCTTCCCCAATTTCCTTCCAGGCAAGAGCAATTGCATTTGAATTGAAATGTTGCTTATCTCTAAGGTCCCACAACAATTTTCTTTTTTTTACTGCTGCTGCAATTTTTTTTCCCCGGTAGAAAAATTTTCAAGCCTCTTCCTTTTCTTGTTCAATGGATTGGCCTTTGGAACGACCACATTATCCTCCTAGTGTCCAAGAAATCAAAATCCGTGTAGTCTTCACAATCCATGTTTAATGTTTGAAAAATAATGATAATTATTTAATTACTGGGCCCCTATTCTATCCCACTTACCTATATTGAAATGCACGTATTCACAAAATCCGGAAAATTATTCAAAAAATAACTGTCACTACACACAAACTGTTACTTTTACCTCAAGGAATATGTACTCGGACACATACTCCTTGAAGAAAATTTGAATTTTTGGTATACAGCGCCACTAGCGCCTGATAGTAGAACTAAGTTTTTTCTTGATTCCTTGCGAACAGCATACCACTTTGATAATTTCTTGGCAACAGCATACGGGCCTTAAATGCGTTTGTTTTCTTGTAGAAATTGTAATTTAGCCCTTGACGAGATTTCGATGAAATTCCGAAAATTTCACGCGTATACACGATACAATCATCGAATGCGACGGCAAATCGGGCCATCAGTCGGTACAACCGTTATATCGTGTATTTGTTTAAAATTTTCTTTCAAGTTTGACTGAGACCAATTTGTTTTTACAAGAAAAAAAATGCTTTAGTGATCTTTCTTTGTAATAAGTTTAAATTAGTTCTGCTTAAAACTATGAGATTTTTGAATTCTATTCTCCGATTAAAAAAAAATTTTACCATGTTTATTTCTTTTAAAAATCAATAATTGTGAAGATAATATAAAAAAAAGAATAAATGGAACTTAATTTTATGTACATGTGTATGACTCAATAAACAAAAGGTAAAGATAAAGAGTGTAATAATTTTAAAATCAAATTATGTACTCTGGAAGTAGAAGATATGAACATACATATATGTATATAGATTTAATTAAGAAATATGTATAACAATTCCAGATCATCTCATTCATATTTGCATACACATATGTATATATAAAATATGCACGGTAATATTATTATTTTTAGGAATTTTGGAAGTGATATTATATTGTCTTAACACTGTTCAAAGTATTTCTTACACTAGTATAGGTATTCTATATAGGTATTGTATTGTGTACAATTCTAAAATCTGCCTCAAAATATTATCAAAATAAAATGTTTGTTAATTGATTTTTATTTTACTGGTTATTTCATATCCTAAATATATTTTTCAATTTCAGTATTTATAACATAACAATGATAAATTCTTTGACAGGAACTTAGGAAAAAGATGAAATTTTACAGATGTCCAATGTACTGTTATTAAACGACATTATTTTTAATGTTTCATACCAACATAAATAGCTTCTTTTGTTTTTTAAGCAACCCAGGCTTCCCGAGCAAAAGAAATACGAAAGGCAGCTGTCAAGAAGGGCGCAGGGCAGTTAGCCAGATAGCTGAAAAATTCTTAAAAGTATAAGCAATAAAAGTCTGTAAACGAAAAAAAAATCCAATTTTTTAACATTACATGGGTATGTAAGCACTTAAAGATAATGACCTCGAACAATTTCCTAATAAAGAAATACTTAATACATTTGGGTTCTCTTCTCTCTTAGAGTGCAAGTTTGATATTCTTGGTATATTTTCGTTCGATTTCGTTGGACAAATTTGATTCCGGATGAAAATGGGCAATTACACAGAGGATCAATTGGCCGAATTCCAGAAAACCTTCAATCTCTTCGACGACAACCGTGGGGATGGAAAAATTCAACTAAATAAGGTTGGCGACTGCCTTCGAGCCTTAGGTCAAAATCCTACTGAATCAGATATAAAATGGTGCACTCACCAATTGAAACCGGACGAACGCATCTCCTTTGAAGTATTCCTTCGGATCTACCAAGCGATTTCGAAGGCTCGATCAGGGGACACCGCCGATGATTTCATTGAGGGGCTCCGCCCCTTCGACAGGAATGCCAGTGGTTGCATCTCCTCAGGCGAGCTAAGACACGTGCTTACGACCCTCGGCCAAAAATTAACCGACGATGGGGTGAAGTAGCTCCTCGTTAACCACGAAGACTCCCAGGGCAACGTGAACTATGAAGAGGTCGTTCGAATGATCATGAGCGATTAAGTCCCCTCCCCTCGATAACCCGAGAAATTTCCATTGTAGAAACTTAATGTGTTTTACTTAACCGTTAAGGATCTATGTATATTCATTCGTATTAAATTATGTAAATTCATTCGTGTTAAAAAATGAATGGAATATTCGCATCCCTAACAGCTATAGTTTTGTTTAAATATTAATCTGTTAATTACAAAACCTAGCAATTATATAGCTGAATGAATTTTTAGATTCTAGCACTAAATTGTAATTATTCTTATTGTATATACATACATAGTTTTAAGGTTAAGTTGAAATAAATTTAAATTGAAAATTGAAATATTCGCATTTGGTTGCTGCCGAGAACATGATCAAAATTAATATTTTAGATGTTACTTTCAATAATTAAAACCCATTTGTGCATCAAAGTTGTGCGAAAAAAAAACTATTCATGAAATGAAAAAGAGGCGTTACTAATGGATTGGTTTCAATTTGCATACTCTTCTCGCAGAATCTAACTGCGAAAACATACTAAAATTGGATTTTCAGGTAAGATGCTATTCAGAAAAGGTAATTATTTAAACAGACTTTTAAACACTCGAGCGGTTACACTGGGAAGTTAATTAATTGTAGCTAACAAAATAAAATCTTTATAAAGGGTGTTCGGAGGTGGGAGGGAAATATTGCAGGAGGTGAAAAGTCAGACCGAGACAAGCAAAAAATCGTATGGGTGTGGGGTGCTCTTGTATTTTTATCTTTTTTTCTACGAATCGCAGCGACCCCAAACCGATCTCAAAAAATCACTATTTCGAAGTCTTTTCCATAAAGGTCAACACCGCCCTCCTATCCCCAACCCCTTGGCCACAATCATCCCCGGAAGTTGAAAAATTAGCTTTTATTTTACGATTTTTCACCTTTCGCCCCACTTTTCTCCGAAATTCACGTCATTAACATATCTACTTTTTATTTTTTTTAAGTTACCTACCTATCTTATTACCTTTCCAAAAAGGTGCACATGCCCAGGTAGAAAAGGGTTGCAAAAATCCTGAAATTAAAACATCCTCACAGGTACCTAATTATTTTATTGCACCATAATGGAAAACGTCGTTAAGTAAACAATTTTTATGACAGCAAGGTCGGTAATTAGTTTTTAAGTGAATAAAATGTATTTTAGTTAACTTAAGTATAATTTCATAAAAAATTCGAATTGTCATGATATTCTGTAAAAGGATTTTTGTAAATAAATTTTTGTGTTCCATGTACAATCTTTCTTTCCTTGTAATAGATTTCCTCAGATTCCTTGTCGCAGAGGAGAAGTACAACAGCTCCAAAAACAGGAAAATCGCTGCTCCATAGGCCCATCCGCATTCCCAAATTGGCCGATTTCCTAAATTTAATTCCGCAGCAAAGCAGACCGGGTACAAACTGATATAGCCTACAGTTGCGGATAAAGCGATTTCAATAAAACTTTACAGACATGAAGATGAAATTGATTGTTAGGAGTGACACAGGCTACTTTTTTTAATTGTTAATTTACGAAATTCCGAACGCCAGTGATATGTTTACAGTGAGTCGAGCAAAAAGCATTTATCCGATTGAGATGGAATTCTATGGGCATGTTACGCACAACCTAATTAATGACATAAGTTGCATAGCAATTGGAAAGGAGAAGCAGTGATATATTTATTAAATTAGGATATTGATGTCTGATCGAAGTTTTTATAGTTTCTATAAGTTTTTAAGGCCTTGTAGATTTCAAATCTGCTATTGGGTAGTAATTGGGAATACATAATTGAATTTTTTTGTAGAAATTGACATTTTAGGATTATAATGGTTAATAAGTATTTTGAACACACAGCGAAATTAAATAGAACAGTTACTTTTCAAAATGTTGTGTAATTTGTAATTACATAAACATACATATATAATATTCCAATATAAACAACTTTCACAATATAAGTAAATTTTTTTGAAGTGTTGAGCGTTACAAAGAATGGGAGACTACAGAGACTTTGTAGCTCCGGGCTTTTCGTAATTTAATGCGAGTTGACAAAATTCCTTTTGAAGCCCATTTAATTCTTCCGCAGCAGCTTTTCCTTCTTCAGAAGACTCACCAGCAGTTAATAGTTTGAGAACAAGTGCTGAAAATAAAAAACGATTTTTATTACTCATACAAAAACTTCTGAAAAAATTTGCTGCATACATACCATGATAACGTTGCAAAAGAGCATTTTGTTTATCGTTCAAATGTGGCTGAAGGAACCGCAAAATTTGTGAGACAAATCTACCCGAAGCATGGAGAATGCAACTGGTTATGCTCATGAAAAGAATTAGTACAGCTAGATGTAGGAATAATGCAGGATCATTAGCCTCTTTAAGCTGCCGACATAATTTAGCTTTATGCTGCAGAATTAAGGAGCGATCTTTCTTTATATCCACCTTCTTTATGATCATACTGCACGACTTCAAAGCTAACTCAGCCTGTGTAAGGAATTCTTCAACAGAACTGCTCGACAACGACTTGTTCAGCTCTGACAAGGAAGACTTGTACTCAATTGCTGAAATATTTTTTTTATATTTTATAATGTTTAATATTTGCTATTTTACGAACATACCGCATTCCTGGACAATCTTCAGTCGTTGATCTGTGTTTAATGGGACACTTTTTATGTTCAAATTGCATTCGTTTGCTATGTACATGGCAATTTCATTACAAATGTCCGTTCCCAATGTCTTCAGCAAATATTTTATTAGTTGCGTTTGTGAATCTGCAGGTAATAACTTAAATTGGCATTGATACGAGATTCTAGAATAATATTAATAATGTTTACCTTCAAGCCTTTTTCGTACAAACGAATATCAATTAAGTTTTTCTTGCAGCGCAGCATGGGTTTGTCTCCGATTTGCCTGCGGTGTCGCTTCGTGCAGGTTTTGGGTTGCTTGCAAAGCGATTTGATTTACCTGACTGTTTAAATAAGCAAACATTTCAAAAAACTAAAAAAGAATCGATAGAACATTCTCCCTTACTTGTGATACATTTTTGCAATTTTGCGACTAAGGGCCTTCTTCTTCCAACTTTTTCATGATCACCTTTTCAATTTCTTCAACTGAAACGAGTTCCAGTTGTTGCAAAATAAAGTGTCTAGTTTTATACCTGTTTTCTTTATCGATTTGTTTTTATTCTGAGTTTAGAGGAAGATAATTCTTCAGTGTATTGTTATTATTTCAAATCCTATGTTTGATTATTTTCTGAATGTGTTTAACAAAATAAAGCTTAAGACATTTTCAACTTACCTTTACACTTTTTTTACTGCTAACATCAACATCGTAATCATCATCATCATCTCGGATACTTTTATCTCCACCTCGTTGGTGTTTCTTAGTCGATTTTGTGTTCGTTTCACGACCTTGAGCACCACCACCACTTTTACCAGAAGCTGCTTTTCTACGCCTTTCATAACGTCTTTCAGTCTGTAAAAAATATTACCCGTAAGTGGAAAACAATGTGACCGATTTCGACTTTAAAGTAGTGTGAGGCTTATATACAGACAACTACTGAACACCAATTTAAAGCACTAACTCACATAATTTTGAATCAACATAATCCACGTCCTGATCGCCACCTTTAACGCTTGCTATTTGCTTCTCAGCTAAATATTGTTGGTAAGATCCGCTGTCCACAGGACTTTTCGCCTTCAAGTTCGCAATTTCACTGCAAGGTTGGATAAGGTCGTTCAGGTATATTTGAGAAAAAACTATACGGATACATTTTCAATCGAATAAGCTATATGCATTAATAAAAATAACTTACCAGTATTTTCCATATATACAAAGCTATTCAAGTTCAAATTTTTTAAGGCCACAATGGAAGTAAACAGCTCCTCAATATCATCCTCCGACATGTTCGAGGGCAGAATTGTAGATAAATCGACGTAGCTCTTAGTTGAGACGCATTCATTTAGGGCAGAGAGCAAAGTGAGATCGGTGATCTTTGATCCAACAGCGCATTTTTTTGAGAAAAGTCATACCCTCTTTCGGGAAATTCTTTTTAATAAATTGCTTCGCATCCGAGACGCGTAATTTTAAAATAGCTTCGTACTCTAAAAATCCATTTTGACTATAGAACGATTGTGCCCAATCAATCTAAAATTTTTAATAAATCTGTAAACTTTCTGTTTTTAAAATGTTGAATACCTGCATTTTTGCGTAAATATGGGGAATATATTGTGCGTTGGCAAGCTTTAGGTAACCGTTCCAGCAGGTGCCAATTCATCCAACAACGAGTGGAAAATCTTTTCCTGGACATGGATTTGTTGCAATATCGCAGAAACGGATGTCGGTTGCGTAAGCGCCGCGAGTGCGCCACGTATTTTTGCTTTACACCGTGCAACATACGCCTGAGTAAAGAAGACCCTTGGGTTGTTCGGATCTTGTCGGCCGTGGATTATTTTTCCCAGATTCTTTTCCACCACTCTTTGTTGAAGGAAATCAGATGGAAGATCGAATTGCACTGTGAGGTCAGATATTGTAATTTCTCCAGTTTCGCTGAGTTTTTCATTTATTTCGGTTGCTATGCATGCTATGTAATCATCGTCGATGAGCTGATCTAGCATAAAGTGAATTTCAGGATTCTCAGATGCGATTTTCTCAGCAACCACAGTAATCTGAAAGCCAGAAAATGAAATACAAGATACACACTTTTCTGAATTTAATATTTCAATATGGTTTCATACAAAACAAATTCCAATATGCCCAATAGCGCAAACAGAAGGGATCAGGGGTTTATTTGTAAGCGGATAAAGTTGGACTACTTTAATTTTTAACCCATTTGTAAATCTATAAGGAGGTGATAAATGGCTGTGGGAATTTCGATTAGACTTAGATAATTAGCTTGGGCTCGAAGAGAAGTAGTCCTATCGAACAGTTTAGGCACCGATTTTTAATACACGTATTTTCTGACGATAACTAAGGAAATAAGTTCATCCCTAATAATTAGCTTCTTAAATTTATCTAAGCTCCACAATTTTTAGAAGAGTACTAATAGAGTACTAATAACGGAGAACGAAGGCAAGTTTTTGCCTTTCGAATCACTTACCGAGGATTTTCCCTTTAAAAATCTAATTCAAGTGCTGGGATATGTGAATTACCTTGGATAACTCAACGTTGAGGTTCTTCGACAGCTCGACCAAGTTCACTCGGCCGCCGTGGACGGCGAGTTCGTCCAGAATCTCCCTTTCCAAATGCTGTAGTGAAAATAACGTCCAGGAGCCCCTTTTCAATCAGTAAAGTGACTATTTCGATGCAATTCCTCTCGGAGAGTCTGCAAATTCACTTAGATTTTAAGAGATTCACTTGAATTTAAATGAAAATACTTCTGGAGTGTTGATATTAACTGGACTTTCTGGAAATCCGCAGCCAAACGTTTAATTTCATCCCAGTCTGAACTCATTTTTCCCTGTTGTCACTTTTTTGACAATCAACTTGAAATGTCAAGTGTTATTTTACCATTTGAACAGCTGATTGGAATCTCTGCTATTAAGCATACTTCTCAATTCGAGTCGGTGAATCTACATTCCACGCAGAATTCATTTTTGATAATTGAAAATTGCCTTGAATTAAAATTTTGTGTAATATTATCACTAAAAATAATTTTTACTATGAATATGCATTATGCAACACTACAATGGAAGTTAAGCTTTAAATGAATTTTTAGTTCATGTAACCGACAGTTTCTCACATTTCATGTGGCGCTACTAATTTTATTTTATACCAAAGGACTGCCGGCGTTTCAAAATTCACAGTTAGAAAAATGACGCCGGACAGTGCATCGTACTCATCGAAGTGATTGGAAGTTGACCGAGTTCGTTTTGCTGGTGGTGGTCTAGCCACCACCAATTTCTGAGTCTGTAAAATAAAGTGTTTCGATTGAATAATTTATTAAGAATGTTTCATTTGAAATGTCGTAATAGTTGTCATAAAGTGGTTTTCGGTTTTGATGTGAATAAATTGATATTGGAGTCACATGGGCGCTGTGTGCCTAACATGAATATTTGGTCCGTTATTCTTACGGTTTCGTTAGAGTTCCTTTAAATGAAGTAGTCGAGTAAAGATTGTGGTGGAACAAGAGATTTACAACAGGAAAAATTAAGATTTCCTATGGTTTTTATGTTGTTTTGTGATCAGACCTTACTAGATCAATATTGAACTTGGAGGCATTTTAATCGTCATAAGGGAAAAGTATGATTTGGCGCACTCATGCACGTGTTAAAGTGTGTACCGGTTTTTTTTACGGTATATGTTGCGGTTCTTATCAGTTTTACGGATGGAATTTTGACGGGACTGTACAGAGTCGACCGCGTGGTCTCCTGATCGGAGCTTTTTAAAATGTTCTTTGTGGAGCGTATAAGTTGACCTGGCTGTATTGAATTGACGTAGGGTGAGAATTGATGATATCTCTGTGATAAAACCTGGATTTGACTTTCGAAAAATTACAAAAGGCGAGAAAAAAAAATTTTTTTAGGAAACGCTTTTCTTTGCCTTATTGTGAATCAAATTAAACAAAAATCAACTAAAAAGTAAAAAAATAAAAAATAAAACAAACTTAAACAAAATTTAAAAAAAAACTGCTACAAACAAATTTTTAAAAAATCGAGAAAATCTCACACATTCGTTAAAGAAAAGCGTGGGGCGCTCATTTCGTAATCATTGCAGTTAAAAAACGATATGATTACGAAATGAGCGCCCCACGCTTTTCTTTAACGAATGTGTGAGATTTTCTCTTTGATTTGATTTTTGTTTAATTTGATTCACAATAAGGTAAAGAAAAGCGTTTCCTAAAAAAATTTTTTTTTCAATTTTTTTTTTATTTTTTACTTTTTAGTCTGAACAATTTCTACATTATTATTGCATATTCGTGAATTGTCTCGGGAAATACGTATGTCTGTAAAATTTCATTCATTTTCATTGAAGGAAAGGCAGTCAAATTAACGTCCAAAGTTTTGACCCAAAAGTGTGAAGTAAAGAAAAGCATTTAAAAAACCAAGGGTGTTCACTTTTTCGAGAGGATATATTGGAAGTGTAAGTAAGAAGTAGTACAAAATCTTATAAATAACAAAAATACCTTGCTTTTTAAATAAATATGTGCATATATTAAAAAAAAAACCAACTTTCTTCATGTATGTAGTTAAATATATATACGAATTTATGAAGAATAGTACCTCATCCTTCATAAATTCGTATATACATATAGGTATTTATTATTATTACTTATAGTTCTCTTTGGAAATAGTCTGTGAATTTTTTTTGCACTTTATTTTTTTCAGCATACATACGAGCAGCTTTATCCCTCAATTTTCTTAGGACCAAAATATCAACATAATCTACTGAATTGTCTTCCGCCCATTTTATAGATGAATTAAGTGCTCCGATTCCTGTCAGTAGAGGAATTTTATTTGTATCTTCCAGTTTTCCATCATTACTACTAACTTCGCAATCACTCGCAATTTCTTCTGAATCTTGATCGCCTAATTGGAGATTATCTCTGTTCCAGTTATGAATTTCTGCACAGCTGAAGTCGACCTACATTAATTTGATAGTAAAAAATTTAAAAGGCCATACATTTGACAAAAAAGATAGCCTTACATTAGGATTTATGGCATTGAGTAAGTTAAGGATATCTTCTACAGCATTTTCAGAAGATTCATTTTGCCACTTTTTTTGTAATACACTTAGTGGAATATCATCTTCGTCATCTAGAGCATCTGAAGAAGGTTCCTCCAAAATATTGTTCCAACACTTCGATACCATATCTTGGTCTAATCGAGCCCAAGCATTAGCCAAATTTAAAACAGCATCCTTAATCGTCAAAGTCTTAATTGCTTCGTGAATATTGTCCTTAGCAAGTACTAATGACGCCAAAAGTGAATCTCGATAATATATGTAGCTTTGTCAGACGAATTACATTTTGATCCATAGGTTGGATTAATGGAGTTACATTTGGTGGTGAGTACATAATCCGTATGTTGTCATCTTGTAACTCCTCCACCGACGGATGACATGGAGCATTGTCCAGTAGAAGGAGAGCCCTTGCGGGCAACCCTTGACTGGTTAAAAATTTTTTAACCTAATAAAACAGCACTAGTTTTAGATTTCAAAGCTACATTTTAAATGTTTATCATTTACCTCTGGTACAAACGATTTAAAAAACCAGTTTTTAAAAATGTCACGAGTCATCCAGGCATTTTTTGAGGATTGGTATTCCAGTGGTAACTTAAAATTTTTAAACGCTCTTGGATTTCTTGCTTTTCCTATTACCAAGGGTTTTAATCTATGTTTACCGGTGGCATTACAGCAGGCGAGAAAAGTAATCCTTTGCTTAGCAGATTTCATTCCGGGAGCAGTTTTTTCATTAATTAACGCATAAGTTTTATCTGGAAGTAGCTGCCAAAATAATCCAGATTCGTCTGCGTTATAAAGCTGATCCTTAGTTAAACCAGTCTGCTCAATGGTTTCCGACAACAATTTTTTAAAAGGTTCAACCAAATCAGTCCGACTTGATAATTTTTCTCCATTTATTTTTAATAAACGAATTCCCCACCTTGCTTTAAAATTTTGTATCCATCCATCGCTTGCGTTAAATGATCCCTTATTTTCCTTAAAAAGTTCGTGTAATTTCTTGGCTTTATTTTTGATCATTTGGGCAGTAACTGGAAAGTGTTTTTCTCTCTGTCTTTTGATCCATTTAAAAAGTGCCTTTTCCATTCTAGGCAACTCTCCTTTTCTTAACGTAAACCGTTTTGATGGAACTAAGGCGTTATTTACACTTTTTAAAATCTCTCTTTTTATTTTTTATCGCACAAACAGTTGATTTAGCTATACCATAGCGTTTAGATATTGAAGTTACACTTGCACTACTGTTTATTTCTTCAATTATCTTTGCCTTCACATTAAGAGGCAAAAACTTACGCCTATTCATAGCGAAAATATGTACATACAAGTAATAATAAAAAGATTAACTTCACAAAAAAAGTGCAACTTCATCAGTTGAACTCAGGCTAAAAACTGATAAACTCAGAATGCACAGAAGCCTATACACTTAAAACTAAAGAATATGCGTTTGAATTGTCTCTAAAACCACAAAGTGACATACATACATTGTATCAATATTTTTGAGCGTGTCCTATGTAGTTCTCTTTACTTTGGGGATACTAGGTGAATCTCACACAAGCTAGCATGTGCGGGAGTGTTTTTGCCTTTGAATTTTACAATATTGAGCATTTTCCTGTAAACTGTTCATTATTTCGAGCGTTGAAAATTAAAGGCTGTTCACTCTATAGAGTAATTAGTGTAAAAATTTTGCTGTTCACTCCATCGGATTTTTCACTGGACCGAATGTTCACACTATCGCGAGTCTACTGTATTATGTATTATTATTCCCCATAATAAGATCGCAAAGGAACTTAAATAAAACCACCACATTTTTATATCTATATTTGCAGATAACTCGCGTTGCAAGATCGCTTCTGACAGACCCTAGTTTCCAAATAGCTAATGTGGAATTTGCTTTGGGTGTTGTAAAAACTCCAGTATTGCCTCAAACAGAAATTCCAGGAGGGAATTTTGATTCCAAAATGCGAGGTCACATTGATCCACTAACAAACGACATTCGTGTAGGAATGCCTTCGACATCACGACAGATTATATCTTCCCATTTTAAAATTTTCACTTGGTGATTGTAAGTATAATCATGCACTGATTTTTTTACTTTTAACTTATTTAATTAAACTTAGATCCTACACATGCTAATGATCACGACATCCACCCTGATGTCCGATACAACACTACCATCTGATTGGTTGTGCCAAACCAACACATTTTTAAGTAAGTAAAGTAAGAAAAACTAAATATTCAAAAGTTTGTTTCAAGTGGAGTTTTTATTAAAATCTGGATAGTAGGCAAAAAATTGACTCAATGAACTAATTACGATTTCATATCAGTTTTGCTATATGATTTAAATATTTGGTGGGATAGATATTTTTTAACAGAAAACATACTTCTCATCTCAACCTATTTTTTAACCGACTTCCAAAAGACAAGGTTTATCAATTCGACCCGTATCTATTTTTGTTTTAATATAAATATTTGGTACTTTTTAGGGCTTGGGTTTTTTTTGGACTCGGTTCTATTTTTTTTTTATTTGTTTTTTCAATACACACATACCTACTTAAATAAGTTTAATTTTGATTCTAACTCTGTTTACTTCGTGGTTTAAGTCTGGCAGTTCGCCGGGAACCCTTTGGGTGCGCTGAGCGTGCTATTCCAATTGCATTTATCGGTGGTCTGTGCCAAAGATTATCCAGAATAAGATTTATACGACACTCTCTATACTAACAATAAGCGAAACCATTATTCCACATGCATTTCCGAAAACTGGGTTGAACAAAATAAGACAGCAAATCACTACTGCCTACCATTCCTTATGTAAACTCCCATAAGAGCGAACGAGGCAAAAGTAGGCAACCACAAAATGATCGCCGACATCAAAGACTATCCAGAATAAGATGTGGCACTCATGACGTATTCGCTAAAATTTTAGTGAGCTTCGTACCGTTACCCAAGCGAGAATTGAGAATTTTGCGAGAAGTAGATGGTAATAAGAAGCTCATGTCACAGAAAGGGATAAAAATTTGAGGGTAACTGGAACGAAAATTCAAACACTTCCATAGGGTGCCTCTTTATTTATTTACAAATTTACGATACCGGCATCTCA
Source organism: Machimus atricapillus (assembly GCA_933228815.1). Classification (NCBI taxonomy): domain Eukaryota; kingdom Metazoa; phylum Arthropoda; class Insecta; order Diptera; family Asilidae; genus Machimus; species Machimus atricapillus. Next base: position 17,030,634 of record OW121785.1, read on the forward strand.
TTATAAAATTTACAAAATTGTTTTACTTGAGTTCATAGCAAACGATGCACATTCTTATTTACAAATTAATTTCTGTTATCGTACCATTTTTCCAAATAATTTCTCAAGTTGTAAAACTTCTCACAGAAAAACAAGCCCACCTTTTACTCGCCCGCTAGAGAGACACACAATCATAATGGTTGAGGCTGAAAAGCAAAAACAAAATCGGGGTATCCGTATTTAAGGCCTGTGTGTGCTACCTGCCCCTTCCGCCCTCTTTAATTCTGACATTTCCTATATTAGATATTCAGAACATTGCAACCGAAGAGCACTAACACCATGGCAGCGGTCATGCCGCAGGCATACATCTTTAATGGTTGAATCCGAAAACTCCATATAAAAAAACTGGTCACATATATGTTCTGTCACATCTTATTCTGGATAATCTTTGGCTGACAGGTGGGTTTGATTTTCTCAGAGAAGTTTTACAACTTGAGAAATTAATTGGAAAAGTGGTACGATTGCAGCAATTAATTTTAAAATAAGAAATGTGTATGTTTCGCTACGAATTTAAGTAATACAATTTTGTTTGACAGCTTGAATATTTTTTTTTCTTGCCTTTTGTTTTTACAAAATGGGACAGAGAATCTATAGATGATTTACATCATCAAGCTTGAATATTAAGATTGATTTCTGTTCTGGCCACTGTAACAGAAGGCGAAAGTTCCTCTTTATTTAAGAATGGTGGCCTCACTACAAGTGAAGTACGTATTTTCGGCCAATAAAACACGATCCACGTCAGAAGAGGTCCATGTATCCAATGGTTTTGTACAGGAATGGGCGATTGCCGCCGCAGCATTTGCCGTGCATTGGAGATTACGAGAAATTGAAATTGTTCGCTACCTTGGTGAAAAGACCCACGCAAGATGTATTTGTCATTTCCCAACGGTTTGAAATTATTTTGTGGCTCGTCTCTACATGGATTTTGGAACATGTCAAGAATAGGGGACCTGGGCCCTATTTCACCAACGACTTCTCACTTTGCAATTTTGCAACTTTTCTTTGCAATTTCTGTTTCACGAACAGGTGCTTTCGCAAACTGCAAAGTGAGGAAATGAAAAGTATAAAATGGGATATTTTGCAATTTCTGTTTCACCAAACTAAAATTGGCAAAGTGCAAAGCATTCATTTGAAAAGTGTAAAAATTTTTGCCTGTTTTGTTTCACCAAAATACTTTACTTTGCAATTTATCTTTAATTATTTGAAAAGTTTTATCAAATAATGCAAAGAAAAAATTCTGTTTGCAGTCAGATTTTTATTGTGACTTAGACGTGTGCACAAGAAATTAAAGAATTTTCAAACATAATGTTGCGGTTTGAAAGTTTATTTGAAGGTGACTACGAAGAAGAGATACGTGAACCAAGAAATGTAAAAAATAGAATAAATTATGAGATGCTTACTAACGCCAGCACAATTGAAAACTTTCGGTTGTCAAAAACACAAATTGAATATGATCTGGCGCGGATTGGAGAAAATTTACAGTTTACAAGCAAGCGAAACAATGGCCTAAGCCCATTAGAACAATTATTGACTGCGCTGCATTGGTTTGGTAATGGAGGCCAATATCACGGAATCGGCAATATGCATGGAGTTTCCAAGGCAACTGTTTGCAGAACTGTACATCGTGTTGCTGAGTCTCTGGCCGACAATATGCTTCACGATACTGTTCGCTGGCCAGAAAATTGCAGCGAAATTTCAAGAGAGTTCTTTCTGCAGGGTGGATTTCCCCAAGTGGCTGGCTGTATTGACGGTACAATGATAAATGTTGACGCACCCTTAGAAAACGAAGAGCATTTCGTAAGCCGCCATGGAAAGCACGCATTAAACGTAATGATGGTTTGTGGACCAAACCGATCTATCTATGCGGTGAATGCAAATTGGCCAGGCAGTGTCCATGACTCAAGAGTACTTCGATATACGGAATTATTCAGTCATTTTGAGAATGGTTACCGACCTTTTTCGAATGCGGTTATTTTAGCGGACAGCGCATATCCCCTGAAAGAATGGTTAATCCCACCCTTAAGGAGAAATCCCGACCATGTTGTTGAACAGCGTTTCAATAGGGCACATAAAAAAACTCGTAGAATAATTGAAAATAGTTTTGGTAAGTTATTGAAGACTTTTTTTTTCTCCCCTATAAATTATTTCCTTCAGGCATATTAAAAGAGAAATTCCCGTGTCTAAATCATCTACGTTTAAACCCCATCTAAATAAAACCACCACATTTTTATATCTATATTTGCAGATAACTCGCGTTGCAAGATCGCTTCTGACCGACCCTAGTTTCCAAATAGCTAATGTGGAATTTGCTTTGGGTGATGTAAAAACTCCAGTATTGTCTCAAACAGAAATTCCAGGAGGGAATTTTGATTCCAAAATGCGAGGTCACATTGATCCACTAACAAACGACATTCGTGTAGGAATGCCTTCGACATCACGACAGATTAAAGCATATCCTCCCATTTTAAAATTTTCACTTGGTGATTGTAAGTATAATCATGCACTGATTTTTTTACTTTTAACTTATTTAATTAAACTTAGATCCTCCACATGCTAATGATCACGACATCCACCCTGATGTCCGATACAACACTACCATCTGATTGGTTGTGCCAAACCAACACATTTTTAAGTAAGTAAAGTAAGAAAAACCAAATATTCAAAAGTTTGTTTCCAGTAGAGTTTTTATTAAAATCTGGATAGTAGGCAAAAAATTGACTCAATGTACTAATTACGATTTCATATCAGTTTTGCTATATGATTTAAATATTTAGTGGGATAGATACTTTTTAACAGAAAACATACTTCTCATCTCAACCTATTTTTTAACCGACTTCCAAAAGACAAGGTTTATCAATTCTACCCGTATGTATTTTTTTTTTATATAATTATTTGATACTTTTTAGGGCTTGGGTTTTTTTGGACTCGGTTCTATTTTTTTTTTAATTTTTTTTTTCAATACACACATACCTACTTAAATAACTTTAATTTTGATTCTAACTCTGTCGTTTACTTCGTGGTTTAAGTCTGGCAGTTCGCCGGGAACCCTTTGGGTGCGCTGAGCTTACTATTCCCATTGCATTTATCGGTGGTCTGTGCCAAAGATTATCCAGAATAAGATTTATGCGACACTCTTTATACTAACAATAAGCGAAACCATTATTCCACATGCATTTCCGAAAACTGGGTTGAACAAAATAAGACAGCAAAGCACTACTGCCTACCATTCCTTATGTAAACTCCCATAAGAGCGAACGAGGCAAAAGTAGGCAACCACAAAATGATCGCCGACATCAAAGACTATCCAGAATAAGAAAATGTTAGTGACCTTGGTACCGTTGCCCAAGCGAGAATTGAGAATTTTGCGAGAAGTAGATGGTAATAAAGAAGCTCATGTCAAAGAAAGGGATAAATATTTGAGGAGAACTGGAACGAAAATTCAAACACTTCTATAGGGTGCCTTTTTATTTATTTACAAATTTACAATACCGGCATCTCAATATAAAATTTACAAAATTTTTTTACTTGAGTTCATAGCAAACCATGCACATTTTTATTTACAAATTAATTTCTGTTATCGTACCATTTTTCCAAATAATTTCTCAAGTTGTAAAACTTCTCTCAGAAAAACAAGCCCACCTTTTACTCGCCCGCTGGAGCCACAGACAATCATAATGGTTGAGGCTGAAAAGCAAAAACAAAATCGGGGTATCCGTATTTAAGGCCTGTGTGTGCTACCTGCCCCTTCCGCCCTCTTTAATTCTGACATTTCCTATATTAGATATTCAGAACATTGCAACCGAAGAGCACTAACACCATGGCAGCGGTCATGCCGCAGGCATACATCTTTAATGGTTGAATCCGCGAAAACTCCATATAAAAAACTGGTCACATATATGTTCTATAGCGTAAGCACTGTAGGTGAGCAGTTGGTGGTTGCCTACTTTTGCCTCGTTCGCTCATATGGGAATTTACATAAGGACTGATAGGCAGTAGTGCTTTGCTGCCTTATCTAAGGCGAAATTTGTTTTCACCCAATTTTCGGAAATGCATATGGAATAGTGGTTTTGCTTAGTATAGAGAGTGTCACATCTTATTCTGGATAATCTTTGGCTGACAGGTGGGTTTGATTTTCTCAGAGAAGTTTTACAACTTGAGAAATTAATTCGAAAAGTGGTATGATTGCAATTAATTTTTAAATAAGAAATGTGCATGTTTTGCTACGAATTTAAGTAATACAATTTTGTTTGTCAGCTTGAATATTTTTTTTTCTTGTCTTTTGTTTTTACAAAATGGAGCAGAGAATCTATATGTAGATGATTTACATCATCAAGCTTGAATATTTGCTAACATGATTATTTGACACCATTCGTGATAACCCATCTGCATTGGAGTTTACTCGTCCTGGTTTATATTTTATTTGATAATCGTATTCGTTGAGGGTTAATCGCCATCGCACTAATTTAGAAGATGGATTTTTACAACTAAATAACCATTGGAGTGGTCGATGATCTGTGTATATTGTAAATTGTCCTCCAAATAGGTATGGTCTAAAGTGTTCAACGGACTTCACAATAGCTAATAACTCTTTTTCTGTTGTAGAATAATTTTGTTCTGCTGAATTAAGAGTTCGTGAAAAATATGCAACAGGTAAATCTTTGTTATCAATTTCTTGTGATAGAACACTGCCAATGCCAACATTAGAGGCATCACAAGGTAAATAGAAGGGAATATTGAAGTCGGGATATTTAAGAATTGGGTTTGTAATTAATTTCTCTTTAAGTAATTGGAATGCATTTTCTTGTTGTTCATTCCATTGGAACGGTACGTCCTTTTGTAATAGGAGAGTTAAGGGTTTAGCAATAATTGAGAAGTTTTGAATACATTTTCTATAGTATCCAGTCATACCAAGAAAAACTTTAATGTCTTTTGGATTTTTGGGTATTGGCATTTTCTTAATTGCTTCTATTTTAGAGGGATCTGGTTTAACGCCGTCACGGTTTATTATATGACCTAAATATAAGCATGCTGGTTTCAAAAATTCACATTTATCTGGTTGTAGTTTAAGGTTATGTTCCCTTAATCGTTCGAAAATATTATTTATTTTCCGATTATGATCTTCTAGTGATGACCCGTATATAATTATGCCATCAATGTAAACAAAGCATTGTTTGTTGTTCAATTATAGTAAAACGTTCAATCGCTGGAATGTTGCTGGTGCATTTTTCAGACCAAATGGCATTCTGACAAATTCAAAATGTCCTTCTGGGGTTGTGAAAGCAGTTTTTCGCGGCATCTTTAGGATCCATCTCGATTTGATAGAATCCACTAGCAAGATCTACAAGTGTGGTGAAATATTCGGAATGTCCTAACTCATCTTAAATATCTTCTATATTAGGAATTGGATAGGCATCACCGATTGTTTTTTCATTTAATAATCTACATTCCATGACAATTCGCCATTTTTGTTTGTCTGAAGCATCTAGTTTTTTTTGGAACGACCCATAGGGGACTGGACCAAGGACTGTTTGAATGTCTAATTATTCCTTGTTTTAACATTTTTTCGTTTTGGTTGTTTACTTCTTCCTTGTGAATTTGCGAATATCTGTAAGTTTTTGCTTGTACTGGATGCTCATTGGTAGTAACGATAGAATGTGTTGTGGTTTTGGTATGGAATAAAGGTTCGTCTGGTAAATGGGAACTGTCTTGGAATTTTATACAAATGTCGACTATTGATTGCTTTTCGTTATTATTTAGTTTAGATGATCGAGACGTAATTTTGATTTTAGGTTTGTTAGTCTTGTTTCTTTTGTATTAGATTTTGTGTCGAATGCAAAAATTGTTCTTTGCTCGGGTAAGGGTGTGACAGATAATTGTAATGTGTGATATAAAATGTATTTATTTGTTGGGTTAATAGCTGTGATTAGAGCTTAATTTTCAGTCGAGATTTTAACAATTGCATTGGGAATTATAATGGAGTTTACTTCTTGGGCTTCAATTATACCTTCTGTGAGGTTCAAAGGGTTGCATACATTTATTTTCACAATTGTTTCACTTCTTGGACTTATATTTATAATTTTTTTATACTGTGGAGTGTTAATTGAAATAGGAATTTGAAAAGGCAAAGCATCAATGGATATAGAAGATTTACCAAAGTCGATTTTGGCATTTTGGGATCTAAAAAAGTCCTGGCCTATTAGTTCCATTGCCAATTAGTTGAGCTTTAAGGATGATTTTGTATTTATTGATATTGAAAGTAATCTCGGTTTCACCTAGTGTTTGAAATTGTGAATTTGGTAATATTCCGTTTAGAGTTTGTTTTTTCCTATTAGTAATTAATGGAAAATCGAGGCTTTGACTCTTTATTAAGGATATTGATGCTCCTGTGTCGACTAATAATTTTAACATTTTATCCGATGATTTAGATTGAGGAGATTCAATTAAGACATACGAGAGATCGTTAGTATCTAGAAAGATGTTTGATTTACTAAAATCCGTTAATTTGTTTTGTCAGATTAATTTGAGGATTATTATTAGAATTAGTAGAAGTAGATGGATTAGAGTTGTGATATAATGATTTTGAGTTTTGATAATTAGATCTTAGTAGGTTTTCGTTATTATAATTTGGATTGGTGCCATAAGGAGTTTGGAAATTTACGTTTCTTTGAGGACCTTGATGATTTTGCGAATCTTGAAATTGATTAGGATTTGGGGTTGAATTATTTCGTTTATTATTATTGTATTGCCTTTTGCGACACTCTTCAATTGTGTGCCCTAATTTTTTGCAATATTTGCAAGATTTGGTTTGAATAACTTTTTAACTCCAAAATAATAGATTTCAACTAACTTATTGTCCCTGATTACGTTTACTACTTTTTAAATAAAAAGTAATAAAATGTCACTATAAATTAGTCGAAATAACTTACCATGTCTTCAACTATTATCAGTGAACGTTTAGATTACATATTTTCAACAAGAAAATACATACACCTCCATTAAGAAAGCTAGGTATTAGAATCTGATGGAACAACCAGTTAAATCCATTCAAAGTATTAGAAGAACAGTACTGTTTTGAAAGACGAGGAACAGCGATATGAACTTCGTTTAGGTATCTTTAGTACCTATTTTTATGTTCACAATTAAACAAGAATTATGGGGGTGTTTTATGGTAATATTTTATTATTTAATGCCGGACAATTAATTTATGACATCTGTTTTATAACATAAAATCTGGAAGTCCGTTAAACAAAATTTTTAAGGCCTGCTAGGTCCTTTTGTAAAATTGATAATGTTTTTTTTTGAGACGCAGGATCCTTAGGCAATATACAGTGTCTATTGCCCACAGTGTTGTCGTAGCAGCAGTGCCGCTACATTCGTATTTGAATAAAAGAAACATAAAAAGATTAGTCTCTAATGGTTGAATTATGAACACATATTCGTATAAGAACATTATAAGTACATCAGCCATAACAAATGTTTTGCCTCATTTCATTTGCTGTTCAAGAGTAAGGACCCCAGTTTTTGTTTTGCAATTATTACCTCGCCTAGGGATTTATAGATCGTCAAAAAGTCAAAAATATTTGCTCATTACTGCCTTGTTTAAAAGTTGTAATCTGGACGTCGTACGTTTGTTGCTGGATTGTAAAAGTCATGATATAATATTGGTAAATGATTCCATATTCTTCATCCGCACATAAAAACCTGGGAATCGCTACTTCGGCTTTATGGAAGCCATTCAGTAAAAAGTTTTAAAGAAAAGAAGCAAGAAGAGCAGGAGATCACAGTGTTACAAAGTAAGGCAGCAATTAATCAAATCTTATTTAATCTTATTTATAAATTCAGACTGTTTATAAATATTCATTTATTAATGCTTCACATTACATTCGTCGACGAGTGATGACTGAATAAAATAAAATTCTATACGTCAAACAAAACTTTCTTTTTTTTGTTTTTTTAAATCAACGCTTGCTACTTACAACTAAATCAACGCTTGCTATTTATAAAGATTAGTTAATTTAAACAATGATTAATATTTTCTTGTTTTACAATCTAATAAATGTACAAATATATTATTAAGCATTTATTACTATCCAATGCTACATTAAAAGTATGGGCATAATTATTTTTAATTAATTCAAACTAACATAACAGTTGTAAAAACTAACTAAGTTGCTATACGAAATTCACATGGGGTGAAAATTCACCCTATTTGTAAACCTGTTGCACTTACATATATCTTTCCATTTTAACAAATTTAATCTTTGACTATTGATATTGTTAAAATGAGAACAATACAAAACAATAAGATTTGGTATTAGATAAGTAAGTTGTAATGTGGCGATCTTCATTTACATTTGTTGAAATACGACCAAGTTGCTATGTTTTGTTGTTTATCAGTGTGGAAGAAAGTAGGTAAAAGAAAATTATTTTAAACATTTTTTTTCTTTTCGAAAATCAAAGAATTTGTTTATTATTTATTAAAAAACCATGTTACGGTGTGTTTACTGTTTTAGTTTTTTCCAAAACTGTATAAACAATATGTTAGCAATAAGATAATAAAACTCTCGTTCGTTCCTATTGTCCCTTTAATAGCATAGTCAATTTTAACTTAGTTCTTGTCGGTTTGTAATTATTTTTGTAACCTTTTATAGGTAAGAAATAAGACAATATAAAGTCGATTAATTATTTTATTTATATATATAAAAGTACGAGATTTTTTGACTCTCATTTAAATTTCTGAACATACAACATTCATATTAGTCAAACATAAATTAGAAAATTTAACACAATTTCTTATTTTTTGGGAACTTTTGTGGCAAACAAAAAAATCGATTAGATTTCTAATGGCAATAACTTGGATCGAAATTAGGAATGTTAAAAATAAAGACAGTTTTAAAAAAAATATACATACAAAAGTTTAAGACCACCTCTATTTTTTGGAGCATTTTCTGTTTAAGAATCTCGATTTTAAAATAGAAAATGCTCCAAAAAATAGAGGGTGGTCTTAAAATTTTGTGCACAACGTATATTTATAATTTTATTATTTATTTCATTTTATTATTATTTATTTCATTTTATTATTTATTTCATATTATTATTATTTTTATTTAGAAATACTTTATTCTAATCACATTTTTCCCATTATTGGTTTTAAGTATATGTAATGGTGGACCAATAAATATTTCATAATTAATGATATTTAAGTCAAGTTTACTTCCAACTACATACGACTCTAAATGCTCGTCAAAACATTCGTTTTCATACTCATAGCAAACAAAGTATATTTCATTATTACTTAACACGAGCATAAAATCAATTTCAAATATTCTTAGATTGTTTTCATTAAGAACTAGAAAAAAATTTGTTTTGTAAAACGTTCCTTTAATACAAATAATATTTGTTTTATACGCAACTTTTTGTTGAGGAGACAAATTATTTTCAGAAAGCTGAGTGAAGTCTATTTCATCCCTGATAATTATTTCTTTAAAATTTGACATTTCTATTCTATCTTCCAGTCCTTCGTTTTTCAAAGCTCGAAAAGCATTTGAATATTGAAATTTTACCGCCAAAGACCAACAAATATTTACACGGCTAATAATGCTAGAGGCATACGTTTTTAATGATTTATGTTTTGCTTCAAAGCGAAAACAACTTTGGTATTTTAAAGGACCACCCTCTTTAATAATATTTCCGTAGTGCACAAGGAAATGATGTTTTGGTTTTAACTTCTCATTAAATAGTTGTTGGTAAGATAAATTCATTTCTGCAATGTATCTCTGCAAAAGGGAAATAACTTCATTGTTAAAAGTAGGCCTTAAGACCAAATCTATTACTTTTAACATTTTAAGAGTGTAGGATTCCGGAGCTTCAGGCAGGAAGTAAAAACGACGACCCGTCTAGTGGCAGCGCTTTATTCGAAGTGTCTCTCACAATTGTCGGTAATGAGTGCAAAACGTCCCGAAATGCATCGACCTCTTTTTACCGGTAGGCATTTTGGTTGCACACGATTGGTCGATAGAAATCGAACGGTTTACACACAGAAAAATGTCGACATGAAATTGAACAGATCTTGCATATATTTAAATAGATTTATTTATGATTTTCATCCAAATGGACATCCTTATTACTTTAAAAGGACTTTTCTTATTAATGTTATTATATGAAATCTGTTTAAAAATATTAGAAATTCTGCTAGATTTTAAGAAGTTTTTATATAATTTTTAGTAGTATTCTTCTTGTTAAGGATTGGGATTAAAGAATGCGTAACACGATTTGATTGAATATATATTGTTGGTGCGTTTATTCTGGGTTTAATTACAGACGTTAATAACTGTTTGACTGTACAAATAAGACTGACTTGTTGGACTGATTACAATGTGTTCAAAGAGGATTTTTGGGCTGCGCGCTAGTGTGCGTGTATGACTAATGCAGTGTGTGTGAATTATATTGCACCTCTAACACGGCCCCTCAATTTAATATCACACATATTTATTGTTTCTCTTATTTCAAGTCAATGAGCGTTTAGCTCCACCCTCCACTACACCTAACCACTCACTGCACTTTCGATGTTTCACACCGTTGATGCTTTTGGTGAATACATCAGCTGGCATTCTCTCCGTTGATAGGTATTCTAGGCTGACGCTTCCCTCTTGAACGTAGCTCCTCACGAAATGATGTCTCACATCTATGTGTTTTGTGCGTGAGTGATGCTTGGTATTTAGTACCAATTTCATTGCGCTTTGATTGTCGTTGTATAGAGCGACATGTTCACATCTTACGCCGGTGTCGTTTAGTAGCCCACGTAAGTATAGCGCTTCTTTGGTGGCTTCTGATATAGCCAAATATTCTGCTTCTGTGCTTGACAGTGCGACAGTGCGTTGTTTACGCGCTTCCCAGCTGATAGCTGCTCCTGATAATATAAACGCGTATTCGGTATATGACCTTCGCCCATTTGGGTCTCCGCCCCAATCAGCATCGACTAATCCGTATAGCTCGTGCTCTGTCTTACAATACGTTATACCATTATGGGGGACTTGGCCTCCATTTATATTTTATTTAAATTACAATAATTTACAATTTATTCTTTTTATTTTATTTTCACTTCTATTATTATTTACAATTTGTTGATTTAAGTGTTGTATTAATTTTTGGGTTCATTTTATTATTAATTTTTAATTTAAATCCTTACCGGCCGGAATCAATTGCTAAACTGATATTTTCCATTTTATATAACAAAAACTTCATTTCGTGGCCTGCTACGTTTTCACTTTTTAATTCACCGCTTGCTTGTTGCAACCGCCACACCATGGTTTGTTGTGCCTCGTAGATATCTGAGCAGTCTCTTCGCTGCTTGCCAGTGCTTCTCATTATAATTTGTGTTGAACTGACTTAAGAAGTTCACCGCGAATGCAATATCTGGCCTAGTGGTCACTGCCAGGTACATTAGCGCTCCGAGGAGTCTCTTGTATGGATATTTTCTCATCTTTGCATCACTTGGATGTTCCGGTTTTTCTAGTTTTTCACTCGTGTCCATCGGGGTTCTCACTGGCTTGCACTCCTTCATGTTAAAGCGCTCTAATATTTTCTCAGTATATTTCCTTTGCGTTAGTGTTATTTGACTTGTCTTCAGGTCTTGAAGGAACTCGATCCCCAGGCAGTTTTTTACTCTCCCAAGGTCCTTCATCTCAAATTCCTTGTTAAGCGATTTTTTCAATTGACTTAACCATTTGTTATCGTTTGACGCCAGTAGTAAGTCGTCGACGTATACTGCTACTATCATGATTTTATTGCCTTTTCGCGCACTGAATAGACACGGATCTTGCCTTGTGGCCTTCAAACTTAATTTCTGTAACTCATTGGTGAGCCTCTGATGCCATCTTAGTCCTGACTGTTTAAGTCCGTATAGCGCTTTCTCTAGTTTACAAACTGCGCTCTTTTTTTCACTTATTTGTTTAAGCCACTTAGATGCTGTCTTACTCACTTCTTCATCACACTTGTTTTTTGATCCGACACTGTTACCAGACACAATTTTCATCAACACTTTTTTCAGGTTTCCTGGGATTTCCATGTACACACTGTCTTTTAGTTCACCATGTAAGTATGCGGGAACCACATCCATTTGATGTATTTCGAGATTTAAATCTGCTGCTAGCGCTGTCAATATTCTTATTGACGTCATTCTCGCCACTGGTGAGAACGTTTCGTGGTAATCTTCTCCATAGCGTTGTGAGCATCCCTTCGCAACTAATCGTACTTTTTTCATGTTGTTTTCTTTAGTGCGAAGTACAAATCTGCTGCCGATTACCTTTCTGTTTTCTGGACGCTCCACAATGTTCCAAGTTTTGTTTCGTACTTGTGCGATGTACTCGTCTTCCATTGCCTTTTCCAATGCGCTTGCCTCATCTGAATTTTGCGCTTCATGTTTTGCAACTTATTTGTCGAAATAATATTAGCGCCGAGCAGCGCTCTTCTTTCGCTGAAATAACGAGGACATTCACTTAGGAAATGAATGGCCGTTTCGTTTTCGAGGCCGCATTCACACAAAGGTGATTCCACTTTTCGTAGCTTGAAAAGATGCTTATTGAGCCTGCAGTGTCCTGTTAAGAGACTTACTGTAAGGCTTAGATTTTGTTTGTTGCAGTTTAGTAGCCACTTTGTAATTTTGTGGTTCCTCTGTTTCAGGAATACTTTCGACTGTTCGCAGTCTAGTCTTCCTGCCCATATGCGGTTATGTTCGGCCCTGGCTCACTCCTCAATCAGACGGGCTGTATAGGAAGGCGCTAGGCCCATGCTAGGTTCTGGACCAATAACCGTCGCTGATGAGCCTTGTTTGGCCAGCTCGTCAGCTCGTTCATTGCCTAGGATTTCACTGTGTCCTGGCACCCAGATTAGCATTACATCATTCGTTTCTGGTATCCTCTGCAATACTTCCTTACACTCTCCAATTAATTTGGATTTAATCACGTAAGAGTCCAGCGCTCTTAATGCGGCCTGACTATCTGAGAGGCAGTCTGTAAAAAGTTATGCGCGAAGATACATAAAAAAAAATATACGTGTGGACTTGAGAACCTCCTCCTTATTTCGCCGCTTAAAAATCAGCCGCCCAAGTCGCAATTCCATGACAGGACTTGCAGGCCTTAATTGTTTTCTTGTTAACAGGACCCCATGAACATCAATATAAAAATCAAGGAGCCGCGGGAGTACTCACCGTCCATCGCTACTTTTTCTCGTCACTTCACCTCTATAAATAATGCCTCTTAATGTGCCTCTTTTCAGCAATAAAAATCTCTATCAAACAATAAAAACACCGTGTAGAAATTAGTTACTTTTCCCTCTTATTAATTAATTTTTTACAGCAACTCCACCGAACTACACTAAAACAACACTCACCGCAACGGCCGCCCAGCAGGATTAACTGAAATGTCAAAACAAATTTTACGAAATGGCTTCGTTGTAGCGGCTCGTGAATTTAGTACACTCACACACACACTACGCAGGTGTGTCTGTCGCATTCACTCAACTTTTGGAAGATAGGGAATCTTATCGAGAAGATTATGACATGACTGTGTTTGATGTCTCTGTCCCAGATCTCATAGGCACTATCCCCATAGTCTCTGCCTGAAAGATTGTGGTAAAGGATCCGAGAGGTCTGGAGAAACTTGTGTTCACTGTTTCTCCGTACACTCCCACGCCTGCCGAATTGTCCATTAGAGACCCGTCTGTGTACCAAATGGATTTGTTCTCCATTGGCAACCTTTGAATGAAGTTTTCATTCCATTCTTCCCTACTTGGGAATGCTACAGTGTAGCGTTTATTCAGGGACACTTCCGGAATTTGCCAGTCCGAGACCATTTGGAGGTTAGGGTTGACCTCCAGAAGTCTCTGCCAAATTGTGGAGTGACCCTTGGTCAGGTTTGTCTTCGTCAATATTTTGCTGTAAAATAGACGGAGCGCTGTTTTCATCGCCTCCTGTTTGATGAATATATCTAGAGGAGTCAGAGAAAGTGCAACTTCTAATGCTGAAGTCGGAGTTGTTCTCATGGCTCCTGTTAGTGCCAGACATGCTGTTCTTTGCACTTTGCTTAGTGTTTGTTGGGCAGTACTAAGTTCCACTCTGTTCCACCAAACTATGGGTCCATAGCATAAGCTTGGTATTATCACGGCCGTGTAGATCCAATGAATAATTTTTGGATTCCGACCCCATGTGGAGCCAAAGGCCCGTCTGCATTGTCACAGAGAAGCGACGGCTTTACTCGTTTTGTAATCCAAATGCTTCCAACTTAGTTTATTGTCTACCGTAACACCTAAGTATTTACCGGTCTTGGACAATTTTAACTTCTTATCGAATATCCTGATGGGTTTTATACCCACCAATATTCTTCGCTTAGTGAAGAGTAGCGCAGATGCTTTATCTGGGTTTGCAGACAGCTCTCTTGTGGGTTTGTCACTTGGTATTGCTACCTTTTGTTAAAAAAATATGCAAAAAATAAATTTAGCATACGCTGAGGACCTGTCCCCCGCCCGATTAATGCGAAACTACTATTTTGATCTTCGATCCTCCAAACACAGTTAAATTTCCTACACACTCATAAAGCGTTATATTTTGTTTCCAATTTATTTGTTTGAATGTGTTTAAACTCATAACATTTGCCTCTTCTCCCGTGTCTAACTCAATTTTGACAATTTTTTCATTGATCACAAAATTTTCTTTAAACTGCGTGTCTAGTCTCATGTTATTTTTCTCAAATTTAGTTTGGTCACTATCTTTTGTCTTAAAGCTAACCGATCCAATAAAAAAATTACTGTCATCATCTGAACTGTTACTACAGTCGGCATTACTATTGCTACTTACAGAAATAGATTTTAGTTTTTTGTTTGATTTACAAAATTTAGCAAAATGATCAGAACCCTTACAAAGATGACATACTTTACCAATTGCAGGACATTTAGTTCGGTGGTAACATTTTCCGCATCGTTAACATCTCTTCTTTGAGTAGCGGCATTATTATTATTCCTCTGCTTTGACTGATGCTGTTTGTCGTTCTTGGCACTCGGTGATCTTCTATTGTTGCTGTTCCGGGACTTCTGAATGTAGTTGATACTATTTTCCGAGCTAATGGCGACTGTAGACATTTGCTTGGACTGCGACTGGCTGAGAATATATGATTTTGCGCGCTTTTCAGCTGTCTCCAACGTAAGGTCATCTATGTGAAGCAAAAAACGTCTTAACTTGGCATCGTTTAACCCAATTATCAAGACGTCACGGACCATTGCATTCTCAAGCGAACCATACTCACATGCCTGTACTAATTCCTTTAAGCGAGTCAGGAACTGATCAATTGTTTCAGCAGTTTTTTGCCTCGCTGATAAGAACTTGTAGCGCTCAAAAACAATGTTCGTTCTGGGATCGCAATAATTTTGAATTTTGGCACAACCTCCTCGAATTCCATATTTTTGGGACAACGTATTGTAGATGCGTAGTCTCTCATCGCCAATCTTGTCCTCTTCAATTCCCACTAAGTCCAAAAATATCTCCAGTTTTTGTATCCAGAACTTCCACGCTGCACTTAGATTTGATTGAAATTCATCTCCTTAGGCGGCTTTGCTCCAAATGAGAATTCCATGGTCTTGTTTGGTGCTTGACTTTGCTTTTTGACTGAAGTGGGTGGCTTATGTTGATCCTGTGATGACACCAACGTAGATGAATGATTTTGATCGTGTGGATCGATCAAATAGAGTAAAGTAGTATCCAAATCTTCTTCCGTCTCTTCCAGGCAAATACCCGAAGCAATTTCTGAGTCAGTGACTGATTTCCCGGTTTTCTTATCCAGCTTGACTGCACTTTGACCTTACACGAGTTCCTAACGGTTCTGACAATGCGGAATGCGGACGACTGACTGATTTAAGGTGATTCTGCGGTGTTTTGACTTTTTGACTCTGTAAATTCCCACACACTTTGTTTATTATATTGGATTAATTTTAAAACTGCGATCTGTGGGTTTACTTTTGCCACGTGCCAGGTGTTCAAAAGTAAACGCAGATTTAAGCTCTGGTTCCCGAGAGGGAGCGTGGGTTCGTACCCCACACCTGACACCATGTGATATTATGAGTGAAAGACGAGGTGTGTCCTTACCGAGATCAGTTTATTGACTAACTAACTTATATTACTAGTTCATACAGCTTATACAGTTCATGAGTACAATGTGTGTGTATAATATATATAGATGAAAGGTGACTACATACATAACACCGACCACAACACCACAGGTCCGTTGAACTCCGCGCAGAGTTCAAAGGAGCTGAAGAAAGGTCGGGCTATGAAGTGTCCTGACCACAACATACAGAAAAGGATTTCTTGAAAGCACATGAAAATATACATATATGGAGTTAATTGTCTACTATTTCCTCCTCGTTTCCTAAGAGTACCAAACGTGTTTTCTAGTGCATCCTGACTTAAATTTCTAGTTAAAATATAAGGTATTTGCTTCGATTTCAAATCAGTATGCAAATGTTTTAGAATATTTACATATATTTTGAACCCAACCGTCTAAAAATTTAACTGTTTTCGTAACATCTTTTGGTGTGGAGCCATCAGAAAAAAAACCTCATGGTGCTATAAATGAATCCATTTCGTTGATGAACTCTATTTGTTCTGTATTACCAAAAAATAGTCTTCTAAATGTTTTTGCCTCTTTGAACTTGCTCGAATTGAAAATATCGAATAAGCTGTTGTAGGATTCCGGAGCTTCAGGCGGGAAGTAAAAACGACGATCCGTCTAGTGGCAGCGCTTTATTCGAAGTGTCTCTCACAATTATCGGTAATGAGTGCAAAACCTCCCAAAATGCATCGACCCATTTTTACCGGTAGGCATTTTGGTTGCACACGATCGGTCGATAGAAATCGAAAGGTTTAGACTCTCACAATATGAACACTTGATATATGTAGGGGAATGTCGTCAGGGTTGGCCCGTTGTTTAGGTCGGCCCATTGCGATTTCTCATCGTTAACTACGATAGTTATCTCAATTCGCAAGCGGATCACTTCTGTTGATAACAACTAAAGTTTTCGTGTTATTATTACTTGAAGCGTTGAAGCGCGTGTATGTTATGCAGTTAATGGCTTCGAGAATGACCAACAAAGTGTTTCAGTGTCAATGAATATATGGTAAAAAAGTAAAGTGAAAACATGCAGTCATCAAGTTAAGCACCGCGAGTGTGTTGTTTGGTTCATGTTTGATAATATCCTGGGTGGAAAATACAATCCCATAAGGTGTTCAATTTTAGTGTGGCTCGATGCGAAAACGACGCTTGTCGTCAACGTCGGCCCACTTGTGCTGTCAGGGTTGGCCCACCAAGATAAGACACCATTAGCGTAGAATCTATTTGAATACAGACAAATAATGCAAATAAATTTGTTCATTGTTATTTTTTTAACTATAGCAGAACATCTCAGAACAAGAGAACGATCGATCGGGGCATTGAATGCAGCAGGGAAATTCATTTAGAGTGTGCTGATATGACAACAACCTATTTTGTTTGCAAAAACTGCGATTCTGAATAATGCGGCGTTCAATGCTATAACGTTTAGTATTTACCTACATGTTTATAAAATTATGAAGAAATAAATAAAGAAAATAATAAAATGCAACTAACTTATTTCTCCGGGTCAATTACAATCATTTCAGCGTATTTTTCGATGATTTTCAGCGACGGGCCAACCTAGACAACATGGGCCGACCTTTACAGAATTTTTGTTTTTTTAATAACGCCGACAATTCTTTTATTTTTTACCCAATCAATCTGCAATTACAAAAAAGTGTTCCTTTTTTAAAGATCTTTCAGACGGTATGCACATATTGACCAAATTCCTTTTTAAACAAAAGTTATGAGCAAAAGTTAAAACTATGGCCAAACCTGACGACCTTCCCCTACATAGATAAATCGAAAGCCTACAATTCGGCCATTCCTGAATAAAAATCGCCTCGATTTCCTAATTTTAATTTTAAGAACTGTCGCATTTACATAAATATTCCTTGACGAAAATCAGAATCCTGATAACAATTTTTGCAACATTAATATGTAGATATATGTATGTACATAGAACTTTTTTTCTTTTTTTTTAATAATATTGAGAGTGTATACATTTAGTAACATAGTTTTACTTCCTTAGCTCAACTTAGCATAAAACGAGATTACTGATACGTTTATTCAAACTGTACATATTTTTATTTTATTTTATTTTTATTTGCGTTTAATACAAGCTGTTTAGCGTATTTCCTGAATGGAAATACTAAAATATGTATTAGGTAAAATGAAAAATCCAGGAACGTGAATAGGCTACAGAACAAATACGTCCTGATTTGGTTTACAATTTCTTTTAATTGAATTAAATATATTACACCTTTTTATACAAATTTTAATTAAATGTAACGAGCCCAGAATTTTTTTTTGTTGCGAGTGGGGAAATGCAGTTGCGCACCTAGGTGACCGCAGCCACCCGTGTGCTGGACTCCCTGGTCGAATGACCAGGCCTACCGGCTAAAACCCCGTTCCCCGTCTCCAGGAGCTCCACCACGGGCCCAGAATACATGTGGCAGCTTAAAAACTAATAAATTGATTATGGGTTTAGCCAGAAATATCGCATTTTAATTACGATGACTCCAAAAATAGAGCATACCTTGATTGTATGACGAATTTCTAGGGAAAACCAATTGCACTAAAACACTGAATCACTATAATTCTTCTAATTTGGGTTTATTTGAACAACTATTTTTTTTTAAATTATTACTTGCTGATGAAGTATTATATCGTGTGAAAGTCCAACTTGAAGTGCCGTCTCCGCCCTCGCCTGTCCTTTTATACACCAAATTATGGCCGCCCTCGAATAAACAATGTGGCCGCCTTTGAATAAACAATATGGCCGCCCTTGAATTTAACCTTATTGCCCCCCTTGAATAACAACATGGCCGTGAAAAAAAAAAAAAAGAAGCCGCGGGAGCACTCACCATCGTAGTTCTGCTCCATCGCTGTTATTCCTCGTCACTTCACCCCTTTATAAATAAATCCTCAGCCCGGTGTCTCTTTTCTAGACAATTTTTTACAGAAAATCCACCGAACTATGTACACTAGAACAACACTCACCGCAACGGCCCAGCAGCAACTGAAATGCCAAACAAATTTTACAAAATGGCTTCGTTGTAGCGGTTCTTGAATTTAGTACACTCACACTTAGGTACGTAGGTGTGTCTGCCGTATTCACTCAACTTTTGGAAGATAGGTGGGAATCTTATCGCCGTCTCATCCACTCACTGTACTTTTTGTAATTCATGGAGTGGAGCTGAATGTTTCGACACTTCTTACTCTGCCGATTGTTCTTTAGCCTGTTTCAGTCGCGCGATCTGCAGAATAGCCGAAATTCAGGCGCGCGATCTTCAGAATGTTAACAGAAATTTAAAATTTTGTGCTTTTGGTTTGCTTGCTGCGATTTCTGACGTCCATCTGATGTGTCACCCATTCATTTTTAACCGCCAAAGCCATCAAGAGCCGAATAGAATTTTTTCGTATCACTGGAGCAAAAGTTTCGTTGTAGTCTGTAACCTTCCGTTGGGCAAAACCTCGTGCTACCAGTCTATCCTTTCGCTTTTTAACATTTTTCATTTTGTCGTATTTTGTTGACAATACAAATCTGTTACCAATGATATATGCATCCTTTGGACGACTTACGATCTCCCAAGTCTCGTTTTTTACATGGGCGATGTATTCCTGGTTTGTCGCTAACTCCCACATTTCAGCACCTGCACCTTGCAATGCTTCGGATAAACAAAGTGTATCAGGACCAACTGCGAGGTTTGCTGACTCCCACCCTGGCTCACTTGAACTTGAATCAGATGTTTTACCCTCGTCCGGAACTTGTGCCCTGCTATCTTCCGAAGGTTTGTCTGAATCTCGAGTAGTCCTGAAGTTATAAACCTTTCTGGGTCTCCCTCTACGACCACTTCTAAAAAATTTCGGTCTGCCTCTTTTTGGTTTCAAACCTATTTGGGCTTCTTCGGTTTCATGAAATTCACTTCGATTTGCTTCCATCGTAACTTCGCTTGATTTTTCATGGTTCTTTGCATCGTGTAATATGATTTCTATGTTATTCCACTTTCATTGCTCAATTCGCATACTGCATCGTCTTTATACACGAAACAGTCTTCAAATCCAGACTCGGAATTGAACTCATCCATGAATTTAACGTCTCGACTGACATTCATTTTTCGTTCATTTCGTGACCATAGTCTGTAGGCCTTGGATTCTGTCGAATAACCCAGGAAAGTACATTCCTTCGACTTGGCTTCAAATTTTCTCCTTTTTGGGTCTTTCTCCAAAACAAAAGCTTTTATACCAAAAATTTGAAAATAGCTTACATATGGTTTTGTTCCAGTCCACACATGATGCTGTGTATTATCAGATAGTGACTTGCTGATACACCTGTTCCTGATGTAATTGGCTGTATTTATTGCCCCCGCCCAAAACATCTTTGATACATTGGACTGTATCATTAACTCTCTAACCCACAAAATTGAACCCGGTGAGATATTTTGTCACTGATTTTTTCTAAGGTAAATCATGGCCAAAAAAGCCGATTTTCAAAGTTTCAGGTAAAACTACATTACCGTTTAGCTGCCAGAAATAAAGAAGGGTGCCTTGAGGCAGTCTTGTGGGCTAGTACCTAAAAAAATCAGACATGTGTGTTTTTTGTTATTGTTTGTTATTGAAGTGAAAACGTCTCTTGGGAGGCTCTGAATTTCATGGGAGTAAACGGGTGAAACGAGTTAGCGACACTGACAAACGTAACGCAGCGACACTGACAATTGTAATCCAGTATATCTGTATACATACATTCTATCAGCCGTATGAATAAACGAGAAGTAGACTCGGATTAATTTTACTCCATGCTTACACCTAGGAGTAGTAAGTTTTCGTATTAATAAACACTGAATAACTTCGGAGTAGGATACTCCCGACTTAAACTTAATAAAGTTGCTAAAATTCTCAAAAATAACTTTTCCGCACGTAATGTCAAAATAATTTGATTGGATTTTGCTATCCGATTATTTTAACCAGTTTCAACAGAAAAATTAATAAAATTCAAAGGTAACTAGACTGAATTTGTTAAAATATTAAGAACTTTATTACGGAATTTTTGTCTAAAAGAGCTTTTGTAAGCTCTATTCGATCCGATTCGAACGGATTCAACAAAAGGGCCTAATGATGTTGCCATATATAACCACTAATCCACTGCGTAAGATAGGAGTACTTACTCCGGTGCTATTTTTTGTTTATTAATACAACGCGCAGTAAAAATTTAATACTGAGTTACTCTAGGAGTAACTATTCTTAGTGTAATGCTAGAGTAGCTACGGAATAAGACTTTTTTATTAATACGGCTGTATATGTATAAATATACAGCGTGTTCAAAAAGTCCCGGACCCGTTGAATAACTTGAAGAGTATGCGTCGCTCAAAAAAATTGTTGAGACAAAAGTTGTAAGGAACAAAGATTATCCAGAATAAGATGTGACACTCATGACGTATTCGCTAAAACTTTAGTGACCTTGCTACCATTACCCACACGCGAATTGAGAATTTTGCTAGAAGTAGATAGTAATAACACAGATAAGATAACAGATTTCTAACGCCAATGGAAAGTTGTAAGCCAGAATTTGCCCGTAGCAGACAGTCACCGTAGCGGACAAAAGCTTTTGAACCTCAGGCGCAGAATAGCTTTAGTCAAGCAAGTGCAAGGCGCTTTATTTCCTATTTAGATATATATGTATTGAGGGCTACGTCACAGCTGTTATATGCAACTATGTATATACATCGCGATAAGATCTGCCCCGGTTGAATTCGTAGAACACGAGAGACGAGAAGAAATTTATAAATTACATCAGTGGGTATAGAGTATTCGGATATTGTGTAATCAATCCATAAATTTAATTTGAATCCGCATAAATAATTATTTATTCAAATCGTTTTAAATAGGTTTTATAGAGGACGTGTTATTAAATTATTATTTTTTAATTGACACAGGATGAAATTAAAATTAATATTGCAAGCCATTTAAAATAACCCCGCAGAAACTTTTTGCCCTTTAGCCTTTATATTATGAGAAAACGGAATATTTTTGGTTATTTGTATGGAATGGTATATTAGCATACCTACCTACATAGCTAGACAAAACTTTTTAATAAAACTTTGGTGAAATGATTTGATTTCTAAGAGGGGCTGCATTTATTATTTTAAATGTATGGATTTTACTGACTTGTAATATTTATTAGTTTTTTATTTTTTGAGCCCATTCTTTTCTGAGAATTTTTTATGTCCATCGTCCATTTACAATTTTTTCTTAACAAAACTAAAATAAAAAATTCGAGAGTTTTAACTCTATGATCATAACAAGGATGCGTTTTGTCAAACCAATCAACATAAGTACTAAAGGGATCATCAATGCATGCGTCCACAATCAGTTTTCGCAAGTTTTGAATATACGGACGATTTTTATATAATTTTGTAAATATTTCTACATATTTTTTGCACATTTCGAAAAATTTATCAGTTGGTTTAATTAGCCCTCCTTCCTCCCTAATTGTTTTATATTGTTTAAGCATTATTAAAATTTCACTTGTATCATTTCCCGCATCGCGCTAAGTAAAATTCCAGACGAAAAGGTCGTGTGGTGGCATTTTGGGCAGACGGTTGCGGGGACGGCGGGCGGTGAGCGAGAATTTATGCGAGGCAGCTAGCGAGCGCTTGAAGGCGCGGGGGTTTTTTGTTGCGAGGGGTCGAGGGTGATGCTCGAATTGCGTGAAGGGAATCGTCGAGAGACGCGCGCCGTCAGGGGTAAGATGGATTCGTCGCTCGACACGCAGCTCAGCGGCGCGGCCGCACACAATTTCACCCTCCCGATCGATACGATGCATCTTACCCCTGACGGCGCGCGTCTCTCGGCGATTCCCTTCCACTCAATTCGAGCATCACCCTCGACCCCTCGCAACCAAAAACCCCCGCGCCTATAATCTAAATAGGAAATAAAGCGCCTTGCTTGACTAAAGCTATTCTGCGCCTGAGGTTCAAAAGCTTTTGTCCGCTACGGTGACTGTCTGCTACGGGCAAATTCTGGCTTACAACTTTCCATTGGCGTTAGAAATCTGTTATCTTATCTGTGGTAATAAGAAGCTCATGTCAAAGGAAGGGATAAAAAACTTCTCTGAGAGAGCAGTGAGTGGTTGATTACTTTTGGCTCGTTCGCTCTTATGGGAATTTACATAAGGAATGGTAGGCAGTAGTGCTTGCTGCCTTATCTAAGGCGAAATTTATTTTCACCCAGTTTTCGGAAATGCATATGGAATAGTGGTTTGGCTTAGTATAGAGAGTGTCACATCTTATTCTGGATAATCTTTGGTAAGGAATTTCCCTGTCTATCGGACTGCTACCTCGGTCGTGACCTTGACCTTCAAGGTCATTTCAAGGTAAAGTCAATTTTTTAAATGGCAACCCCTATTTTGGCACCGGAAATGAAAAGGGCGGAAAATTCTACGTTCAGATATGTCCTTGACCTTTCGAAAAATTTGATTTCAGAAGGTCAAGTCAAGGCATTTAAAAAATTGATTCGTTTTTGTTGCATAGGTTTTATTTAGTAAAAAAACTATTTTTTGTGGTGATACAGCCAGAAACAATTTTTGTCTGTACTGCAGCATAAGCATGTCATTGCATTTGTGGCAAAGTTTGCACGCTCTCTTCGTAGCATCATTCGGTAACCATTGGACCATATGGTTGTAGAGATCGTACAGAACGTCTTCACCGACTAGAATTTTCTTTTGGCAGCTCTAATTACGAATGTGGGCCTAATGAGGAAACACTGGGGTAAACCAAAATATGGAAAGCCTAATTATTACCTCATAAGACCCCCATAAGGTCTGACTAAATAAGGCACGCTTAAAAATGCGCTAAGTATACGGAAAGCCTAATTATTGCCTAATGAGGGCCCTATAGGGTTAGCCTAAATAAGGCAAGCCTAAAAAATGCCATATCAAATGTTTTTGTGGAAAGTTAGAGGCTCGCCTAAGTTAGGCATTGCTTTGGAATTGTTAATACGAATCTTCGGGCGACTTAATTTTCTTTATATTTGGTCCTAAGGAGGAAAACTGAACAAATGCCGAACTTCGATAATATATAAAAATATTACTTATATACGGCACACTATATTACTAGTTATATTATTTAAAAATGAAAGAATTAAATTGATAAATTTTAATGTAAATAAGAGAAATAAATATATAAATATTTAAATTTTTAAATGTTTCAGGAAAATTTAATTATTACATCAGAAGCATTCAAAAATTTTTCTTCAGGATAAAATTCACACTTCGTTTTTCCAGAGGGAGCTTATAAGGATCCGGCGAGATTTCGAGGTTATCGCTTCTCGGCCTTATGGCTAAGATCAAAGTGTAGTATCTGTTCTTATCAGCCCTAACATCTGATAGATCCCCATAGGGGGACAACAAATTTTAAATTGATTTGTGGAATTAGGCGGAGTGCTAGGGGCTTGCTCTACCTCTGCCGCGGGTTGGCCTGGCATTGCAGTACCGTCAGGATCGGCCCAACTTAACTATTCTCAATACAAATTTGTTAAGTTAGTTAAAATTAAAGATTATCCAGAATACTTATGTAAATTCCCCACCCAATGAGGTCTTCCTGCTTAGGGCCCAATGTGAGGTCTTCCCATTTAGGGCCGAATGGGGACATGCGTTGCTTTTGTGATTAGGGCCTAATGCGGTTTCCTCATTAGGCCCTAATGCGAAATTCGGCATGCCTAATTAGTTTGCCATTACTATCGAACTTGAAATTCTATTAATGGGTGCACTGCCCGTTTACCTACTTGTAATGGTGCTGGTAATGGCGAGCTTGTTCCTTCGGCTGGCGAGTTTCGTCTACTGGCGAACTTCTTCCTTCAGCTGAATGGATTGTCGGTCGTCCTTGCTTTTTTGTATGGAAATTCCATGCAGTAAGACCTTCAGCTACCTGTGATCGAAAGTCAGGTAACTGCAGTGGTTGCCCAAGCTCAGACGAGTAAATGCTGGAGTCGTTCGCTTTTTCAGTCCGAATACGGTTATTCAAAATGTATGCGTTTGTCATGGCCATATCGATAAAATGGTAAAATACCCGCATCATAACATTCCTGGTTGAAGCTCTGATGTGGTAACGTCCCATCAAACCATTCATTAAGTCAACACCCCCCATATGTCGGTTATACTCTTTGATTATCTGCGGATAATCAACTTCAACGTAGCTTTTTTCTTTGCGGTCGTACCGTGCGATCTTCACAGTTTGCTCATTCGGATTCGAACATTTGAATGGCTTCACACCAACATAGGTCGACGATAATCGCACGCATTTGTTGTCCTTCCAGATCACTGCATTCACATCAACGCCTTTTGCGCTTGCCACATACTTCGAAGAGTAGCCCCTCGGCTCGTTTTTGAGTTCAAATTCCGAGGGTAATTTGCAACTGGGTATACGATTGAGGCGTACTGTACCTAATGAATAGATACCACGGGAGCGCAGGTAAACAAGCAATGCTACTGATGTGTAGAAATTATCAAAATACACGACGTGGTTAGCAAAGATTGGAATTGTTTGGCATAGTCGCACGACTACATTCGATGTGGCTCCCAAATCAGGTAAAATAGGTAAGATGACATTATCACCTGCGCCGTTATAAACTTCAAAACGGTCGCGTATCCATGTGAATCGCACAATGCAAACAGTTTGACCCCCCATTTGTGTGGTTTATTTGGCATGTATTGGCGTAAATGGTGTTGAGCCTTGGTTGAACACATTTGTTGGTCCACACATAAACGGGGAGTCTTTGGAATCGAGTCAAACTGTTTGTTCAATTCATCTGCCATTTTCCGAATTCGAAACAAATGATCGTACCCTGGCTCACTCGAAACACAGATACTGTTTGATTGTTTCAAGCCGCCTAAATGACATTGTTTTTTGAATGGGTAGAAATGCATTCTTGCCCCAGTACGATACTAAATTTGGATACTTGTAAACCGACATACACAAGTATTCCCACATAGTGGCGAAGTTCATCAGCAGTCATTACAAATCGTGTTTCGATATTCTCTGTACGAGCTGCACGGTTCGTTTTCTCTGCCATCATATCAAATATTTTGTCATTCATAAAATAAGTGAACAATTTCAGTGGCGTATCCAATTTTCTTATTTCATCCGGCAGCTTACAATTACCACAGAATGTAATTTCGTTTACGTAAAACGTAAACGTAAAATGCCGAAAAAGTAGGTGCAAACCCACAAGACTGCCTCAAAGTTGGCTTCTATTTTCTCACGATTTCTCAGAAACTATGGGCCTGTCCGAATCCAAGTCTATGTCTACGTCTTCGTCTAGTTATAACAGTTCGTGACGTCAGCGAACAAGCTGAGCTATTATAAGAATTAAGACGAAGGCAAAGCTAACCTGTCCGAATTGGTTTGCTTAGCTTGAAATTTGACGTTGGAAGTTAACCTAACGTAAGTTATTTGTCTGTGCCTAAGAGGAAGACAAAAGTGTAGTGTTCAAAATATAAATTAATAATGGAAGGAAGAGTACAAGAAAATATGAATGCAAACATTATTAATTTTAATACATTTTCTTTAGTCCCTGCAATAAAAACATTGTTCTTCAGAACATGTCTATAACAATTGCAATTCATTTTACTTACATTTTGTACCTGACATTTTTAATTTTTCTTAAAAAAGACCATTTCACAACCAATTGCCCGTTGTCTACTTCACGAAGTCAACGCGAGCCTTGACTCGTTCATCAAGCTAAGCAATTGACTTAACTGTTATACTACGTAGCTAAGCTCACAGCCATAGACATGAATTCGGACAGAGCTTAGCTCGGTGTTACGTCACGAACTGTTATAACGAGACGAAGACATAGACATAGACTTGGATTCGGACAGGCCCTATATATTTATTTTTAATTTTCTCACTTTTATTCGATTCAGCATACTTCAATATACTTACCAAAAAATCAATAAGTCAACAGATTCGGGGAGGGAAAACAATATGGCGATTCAAAATGAAAATTTTGAGAACAATTTTAAGCGCTTTTTGGGCAGATGCTTCACTTCAACTGATGACACCTGCTCAACCAAATGGCTGCGTGCGATCGCTGATACGCTAAAACGTTCGTTTTCAAGTGCCGTTGACACATATAGTCGGGCTGTATCAAAAAAATTTTCAGTTAGATCACGGTCGCGATTTTTCTGAAGATTGCCTTGAGGCATACTTGTGGGTTAGAGGGTTAAGGTTCTTGCAGTTTCTATCAAAGTCCTATTTTTCCTCTCCGATACTCCATTTTGCTGAGGAGTGTGGGGTACGGTGAGTCTCCTTTTAATTCCATTTTCCTTTAGGTAATCATTGAACTGATTGTTGCAATATTCCAATCCGTTGTCTGATTGTAAATATTTGATTTTCTTTCCGCAATGTGTTTCTGCGAATGCCTTATATTCCTTAAAGGCACGAAAAACCTCGTTCTTTGTTTTAATGAAGAATACCTTACACCAGCGAGATTTGTCATCTATAAATGTGACAAAATAATTCGCACCTCTAAGTTACGTAGTGCGCATTGGACTACAGACATCGCTGTGAACTATTTCCAATAATTCCGTCGACTTTGATTCCTCACGTTTTGGAAATGGACTTTGTATATGTATGTACATGTTTAGCTTTAATGCATACCTCGCATTTCTGGATTTTTTCTTCTTTTCCAATTTTAATTCCAAGAGCCTTTCTTTTTTGCGCCATATCGGTTAAATTGTTCAAGTTGACGTAACCCAATTTTTGATGCCAATTCATTAAGTTGTTGCATTTCTCAGTAGTCGGATTTGCAGTATAATTTTTTCTCCGAATATGAGAAAGATCACCATATCTATCGGCCATACAAACGATGTTTCTGCCTTTGTCAGAAATGAATGCAGCATTTTTTGTAAATTTTACATCATAACCCTTATCAGTTATTTTTGCTACTGACATTAAGTTAGTATGAAGGTCGGGAACGAACATGATATTTTGGAGGTTTATTGCTGTAGACTTTTCACCACTCGATACTTCAAGGTCTACTCCGCCTATTCCATGAATAATTGTTGTTTCTCCATTGGCTAAATTTAATGTCTTTTCAATAGTCTTTATCTGATGAAAATTTTCACGTTTCGATGTCATATGCGATGTACACCCACTATCCAGGCACCAGTGTTCATTCTTATTTCTAGGGAAGTCTACCTGCAAAAAAGCAATTTCTTCTTTCTCAGATTTCGTTTTTTCTGCACATATTTTTGATGCTTCAAATTTAGGGTTCTGCCTCAACCTGCAACCAGCTGCTTTATGATGTATTGTCCAGCAATAAAATGAATTTAGAATTAAATAAATGAAATAAAAAAAAAAGAAGCCGCGGGAGCACTCACCATCGTAGTTCTGCTCCATCGCTGTTATTCCTCGTCACTTCACCTCTATAAACAAATCCTCAGCCCGGTGTCTCTTTTCTAGACAATTTGTTATAGAAAATCCCCCGAAATATGTACACTAGAACAACACTCACCGCAACGGCCCAGCAGCAACTGAAATGCCAAACAAATTTTACAAAATGGCTTCGTTGTAGCGGTTCCTGAATTTAGTACACTCACACTTAGGTACGTAGGTGTGTCTGTCGCATTCACTCAACTTTTGGAAGATAGGTGGGAATCTTATCGCCGTCTCACCCACTCACTGTACCTTTTGTAATTCCGGGAGTGGAGCTGAATGTTTCGACACTTCTTACTCTGCCGATTGTTCTTTAGCCTGTTTCAGTCGTGCGATCTGCAGAATAGCCGAAATTCAGGCGCGCGATCTTCAGAATGTTAACAGAAATTTAAAATTTTGTGCTTTTGGTTTGCTTGCTGCGATTTCTGTTATTTTTACATGAACTGGAGGTGACAATAAACACGGATTACTTCTATATTTCAAGATACTTTATTTCAGGATTAAATTAACTCAAACATTACAACTTTCAATAGCAGACAGATGACCGGCAATGTAAACGTACACAAAATGTAATAAAAGAAGAACAGAAAATGTAATAGATTACCTGATTGCTAGTTGCGGTGTAAACCACACCTAATACTTTGCGAATCCAACAGTTTCCGTTGCTATTAATAGGTCGTCGATGTAAGTTAAAATTTTACCTGCAGATATTAATTCTTTAAAGAGTTTTTTCATAAACTTTTCGAAAATAGCCGAAGCATTTTTAAGCCCAAACGGCATTCGCAGGTACTCATATTGCCCTAGGGGCGTGACAAAGGATGTGAACTTTACAGAGTTTTTTGCTATCTTCACGTGATGAAAGTCGTTTTTCAAGTCAAGAACCGAGAAATATCTCTTGCTTTTTAATCTATATAATGATCCTCGATTAGGGGCAAAGGTAAATTGTCCCTAACGGTAACCCTATTTAATTCCCTATAATCTACACAGAGTCTTAATTCTTTATTTTTTTTGTACCAAAACACTATTGGCGATGCATAGGGAGAATCACTGTCGTGAATTATCCTGCGCTGTAAGAGTTCGTTTATAATTTTTTCGAGCTCAATTTTACGTGCGTAAGGCAATCTACGGGGGGTGCTATAAAATGGTTCGTCTTTATTTACTTTGATCTCCATTCAATATCTGGAAAATTATCGTGCGGTATGAGAGACAAAGCCGGTTCTACGATTTCTTTAATACGTTTTTTCGTTGCATAGGGCAAGTTTTTATTAAAACGTAAATGAAAATTTCTCCCGTTCTCAAAAACGTTAATATTTAAAATTTCGGCAAAAATGTCGTTTTTATCCGAGTCATGCAACCCACCTGAAGACAGAGTGTCGGCTGGTTTAGAGTTCGTCAAATTTAAATCCGCGTCGTCCTTATTCCTAAGCACCAGATTACTCCTTTCCGTAAAATTTCTTCCGAGAATAGCCGGGTATCTCATGGTCCCATTTTTAACGACAAACGCATCTAAAATTATTACAGGCTAGACTGGTCTTAACTTTCCCTAAAATATTTAAAATACTTCCATTTATTCCATTTATGCTGGCGGCACATAATCCTCCTGGACAAAGCTTATCGGGCTCCCTGAGTCCATCAGCGTCCTCAGCGCGATACGACTTTTCAGCTCCCCATCGGCGAAAGTGAAGTCCACCAGGTGTTCAAATGTGTTTCCTCCGATTGACTTGGTTGGCGGTTGATGATTTGTGCATAAAACGGCGTTTTCCGGGCAACTGGAAGCCTTGTGGCCCAATTTTTTGCACCTGAAGCACGTCAATCCGCTGCGCTTCGGTTTAGGACAGGAACTGCTTACGTGTCCGACCTCCTGGCAGTTAAAACACTTCACCTTAGCGATGATCTTCGTCTTTTCCCTTGATGATACTTCGGGTTTACAATTCGCCTTCTGCTTCTCGTACTTACGTAGTTCTGTCTTTAATTCGTCTAAAGAAAAACTGACTAAAGAACTTTCAGCAATTGCTCTTAATAACCTGAGGCAACTTCAAAAAGTGGATGAAAAACAGATTAAGCGCTCTTTAAAATATTTCTAGGGGACTTGAATGCCAGTTATTGCTAATAAGTAGTTGTGTCTGCACTTCTTTTTAGAGTTAAAAAAACATGTTGTTTTGCTTAATTTTAAATCTTTAACCTTTTATAGTTTCTTTATATTCTTGGAAGTTCAGTTGGGCTTCTCCTTTTTAACAAATCGAAAAGATTAGGAGAGGCTTAATGAAGTTTTCCCATCCAGCAATCATCCAAGGATGGTTCCACCCAAAACGAAGAATTTGTGAACGACCCTGGTTTTATATATTTGAAAGGTTAACACAAATGAAAGAAAAGTAATGTACATATGTTTTTCACGTCGGGCATGCAATCTGGTCACCCCTGGGCCGGCCGCGTCCCTCCCTCTCTGCCTTTCCTGGA
This sequence comes from Machimus atricapillus, assembly GCA_933228815.1. Lineage (NCBI taxonomy): Eukaryota > Metazoa > Arthropoda > Insecta > Diptera > Asilidae > Machimus > Machimus atricapillus. Next base: position 17,061,703 of record OW121785.1, read on the forward strand.
ACTAAATATAATTGACAGGATGAGTATTTAGAATACTCAGTGAGGAGGAAATACCACTCACACAAATCATGCGGGGATAAAGGGAAAAGGGGAGAAAAGCAACAACCGGGCGCCAACACCGCCTCGGGGAGTGCGGCGCGCATTCCACTCACACTAATATGGCGAACTCACGGCCACACGGATCCCCAAGGCGAACGAACGGCCAGGGATCCCCAAGCGCCGCCGACTCCAATGATCAGGCACAAAGCCACGGATTGGGCACAAAGCCCCGGATGGGGCACAAAGCCACTTCCAACGCCCGGTCGCACTCACTCCGTGAACCACTCAAACCATCACTCACCACTCCACCACGTAAAAGTGTAAAAAAACTCCTCACCATCCCTTTCAGCTCCTGCAGCCACTCGACCAGGCTCAAAACTGTCCCCACTGACAGCACTGACCGTCATCGAGCGCTGACTGGCATCGTTCAGCTACCACAACTGACAGTTGGACACTGAACCTTTCCTTAAGCCTAGGTTAACTATCGTTATTTTTCTGAACCGTACCTTAATATTATAACACTGGGAACTGGGACGCCTCCAACTCACCTGTTAATTCGATTTCCCCTGTTTTGGCATGGAACCGCCACTGCGGACGAATTCCCAAATACATCTCGAAGCTCAGCCTTGCAGGGTAAAATCTATAAAGCGCAGCTACGCCGCCCTGGTTGATCACTCTCTTCCACAGATTTTCACAAATTCACAAACTGCGGTTGCTTCTGTCGCTTATTTATGTTTTGACCACTGACATATATAATATATATACTGGACTGCTGATCCCACTGACATATACACTGACATATAAGTACTGGACTGCTGGTCCCGTACAAAAACTCATTTTAAAAGTGAGATCAAGTTTGGGGCGAAATGGGGGAATGAAGAAAGAGCGAGATATTTCTGCATTCTTCCATGCATATGCATATGTTAGACAAAGTAGGACAGGTTTTTTTTATATCTGACTCTTTCTTTCTTCCGGCCCCGGGCTGCTCGGTGTCGGAAGTATTTTTGAAAAATACTCAAAATGTAGGGCAAAATGAAAGGAGCTGTTTTGTGACAACTTATATTTATTTTTCTACAAAATACTTCAAAATAATTCGACTGGATTTTTCTAATCGAATTATTTAAACACCTTAAATGAAAAACTTATACTTGAAGTCAGAGGTTAATAAAATGATTTTACGAAAATTTTAAGAATTTTATATGGAATTTCAACTGAAAAGGAGCTTTACAAGCTCTTTTCGATTTAATTTCACTCGGAACACAGAACATGGGGGGAATATCAACTTCTAATATATAATATTATATGCTTTATGTTTTATACCTATTTTATAAATAAAAAAACCAAGAACCAAGAAGATGAGCAGCTATTATCTTCTAGTTGGTCGCAAAAATTTAAAGTTTAATTTTTATAAATTTAATTCATTTTCTGAAAGAATTGATTTAAACATTTAACATGGCTTTGAAAGATAATCAAAGTGTAAAATTAACGCAGAAATGGTAATCGAAGCTTTAAGAGACCTCGACCATCATAAAGAGATTTGAAAGTTCTGCTTCGTTTCGGAGGTGGTGGAGAAGATGCTGATCTTCCATCCTCTATCTCGCAAATTTCCACTGGCAAATTACTGGTAGAAGCTCCAGCTGACGTTGAGGGCTAGAAAACGAATACCACCACAAGCATTTAGTTCCGCAGCTAGTGATACCCACATGTTTTTACTAGCCTCGGAACCATTTATCCCGCTGAAATGACCTCTTGCGAACTCAATATTCTTCAGCATAAATTCAACAAGTTTCGATTTTTGAATTTTAGTGACTCTTCCGCTAATATCTCGTGGCTTTGGACATAAATTTCAATTTGATATACATCTCATAAAAAAAGACAAATTATGATACTTACTTGTTTATTTGCGTTGTTTTGCTGTTGTCTCTCCATTTTTATTTAATGCACAACTCACTCAACTTCACGTTTTTTCGATTAAATAGTCATACTAATTTGTTACAAAATCGTCATTTGTTCTCACTTTCCAATATGTGACGTCACAGCTTTTCTCACTGATTTATAGAAATTTGAATTGTGAGAAACTACTCACGATGACGTTTTCGTGACTCACTAATCACTGTGAGAGTTACAGAAACTGGCTGCGCGAAATAGAGGTATGGTTATATTAATTTTACTATTATAGCATAGTTTTAAATACTTATCATCCAAAACGTTGACTCAATTAGAGTACTTTGCTTTTGTTTTGACAATAATTCTTACTTTCACTTATTTTAAATGCGCTGTATTATGTGAAATCCACAATTTTTTATTATTACGTAACGTTTTTACAAAAAGGGTTAAAAGTATATAAAATTATTTATCTGTAAACATGAACATACTTTTTCGTTAGAAACTACATATATGGCTTTTTATACACTATTCAAATGTTATTTCAAACCTTTGTTTTTAATAGAAAGTATAAATATTAAATGCTCAATGGAGATCTTCGGAGATGCCAAAGACAGTTTTTAGAAAACAAGTTAAAATATGTGCCTTTTCCTTAAAAAATGTATCCGAATATTTAAAGCAATAGTGACCATGTCCTTTTGTTTTGACTTTCACTTATTTTAAATGCGCTGTATTATGTGAAATCCACAATTTTTTATTATTACGTAACGTTTTTGTTGGTAAATTGTTCTTAAAAATTTCGCCATTGATTTGTAAGCAAACTAATTAGGTTTGTACAAATCCTCAACTCCTGCCCCTGATTTGATACTAGACCGCTCTTTCAAACAAAACGGACGAAAAATTGACATTAAGGAATCTTTTTTTTTTTAATTCACTCACTGAGCACTCTTTGCTCATCGATTTCGAGATTCGTTGCCAGGCGTAAACCACTGCGTTTCTAATGTTGTGTTCAGGATGTTTTAGATCCCATATAATGGGCTCCAACTCATAGAGCCCGATGAACTCCAAAATTAGCTCCTTCGACCACTCCATATTGCTCCAATTCCGATCACTGAATATATCTGAGCGCACAAATGTTCGCCTTTTTCCCATCATCGGTGGGAAGCACACACATAACGCATATTTCCCTCGTACGAGGAACGTATGTCTCCCACATACCTCGTCAAACCGCCACACACAGCAAATATTTGTGCAAATAAACGCATATGCGAATGACGAGGCAAGTCGACGCATTACGAAGTTCGGCTGGAAAGGACGAATGACAAATATTCTTCGTAGCCACACACCTCGTCAAGTGAGGCACATCGTAAAATGTTTGACGAATGTACGCATTGTGTAGGGCCGGCTATAGAGACAAAGGATGTGTTGTCGAAAGCACCTTCTATATCTAGAAAGATACATAGGGATATTTCTTTTCTTTTTAGTGTCTCTTCTATGAGGCTTACAAGTTTTTGTGGGGCAGATATGGTTTATTTGCCCAGCTGGTAAGCGTGTTGGTGTGGATGCAGAAGTGTGCTGACGAGTGCAGTGCTGCGGATGTGGTTGTCCAAAACCTTTATTCTTTATTAAGGTGAACTCTAAAACATCACACATTAGAAACTTTCACTCTACTCTCTCTGTAAACTGAGCCCTTCCGGAAGCTCACGACGTCGGACGAGGAGCTCTTCGAGTCAAGGTGTGCAACGAACCCATATATGTGGAGCATTCATCACTTATTTCAAAAAAATGCAAACATCAGAACCGTTATTGCAAAATAAAAACTAATTCCAGCAAAAATTATCGTGGAACTATTTGCATTTCCCTCAGTGTATATATCTATATGTAGATTAAAATAGTTCAATCCACTATCCACAGCTGGTGGTACGATTCTCATATGTTTCCCGTCAGCTGCACCAAGGCAATGAGGAGACTGCCTCCTTTTCTTATATTGTTCAGCTATGTCTGTTCCAATAATCCCAAATAAAAGATCGAATCTACTTGCTCTTGAATCTTACAAAGCCAAAAGGATTATTTTGAATGTTTCAACATTAATCGCAAAACGCTGCAGAATTAATCCTCAATGGATAGATTTAGCCGAAAAGTGCGACAGAAGCGACTGCCAGTTAAGCCGGCCCCACAAAATGCGTGCATTCGCCAAACATTTTACAAATATCTGCGTCTACTTATTTGCCAAATATTTCCCTCGCCTTGTGTGAGCTCCCACACTTTCGTCTTCTTAGACAAAGTGCGCATATGTGAAATATTTTCTGCGTTTACTATTTGCTCCCACAACACTCGTTCATTCGTCAAACTTATGCTTAGAATTACTCGCCGAATGTTTGGCACAGAGTTCTTTTCGTGATTCCAGAATGGCCAGTGTAAACGCAATAATTGCTAACGCCACTTCAGTTATAATGAGTGGTTATTTGCAATTGAAAAGGTTAGTCAGAGGTCCCCAAACTTTTTTGTCTTGTAGACCACTTGCCTTGTTTTTCGGTTTTTGGTAGACCCCCTGCTTAGCTAATATTGCATTTTTCAAAGTTCATCAACTTCAAATGTGTTTTGACTGATTTCTAACTGTAGTGAGGTGTAGAGTGAAAATAAAATAAAAAACACACATTAATTTTTATACATTTATTAAGGAAACTCAAATTAAAACGAACCAAAATAAAATTAAGTACTTGTGTATTACATAAAATTGATAAGTAAAAATAAACGCTTTTTAGTGAGAGGGAAGAGCCTGGTGCTTTGATAATAAATTTTCAATATTTGGCATGAATTTAGTGAGGTTTAATCTTAAATCTCCTCGGTGAATGATGTCCAGTTTGTTTCTATTTTTTGTTAAAAGATTGGCAACCGCGCTGAAACCTTTTTCTACTAGATATGAAGACGGAAAAGCAATTAAAAACTGTCTCGCGATATTCCATATTACGAGATAAGTAACAGGTATATCTTTTTGAAGCCAGAATAGCTGATATCCGTTTCTAAACTGTACCTTAAGTTCTTCGTTAGTGCTTATTCCGATCAGTTTCTCTTGTAATATGACATCCGTTTCTTCAACGTCACCATATGGGTGATTATCCATTGTGGTATAACCATATTCAAAACATCCTCTTTGGCCCATGGCCGGATCTGGAGTGGTGGTTAATATAGCCTAAAGGCTAGGACCAAAAGTCACCACAGAGGTGCGCTGTTTCTTGGGAACAGCAACTCAAAAACAACAACAACAACAAAACATCCTCAAATCTTATTTGAAAATCTGCATAGAGGGCATTTAAATGTTGAACGAAAGTTAAAAGGTCATCTTCCTGGTAGTTTGTCTGTAACAAATTGGGAAACTGGGAAAATTCGCCCCGTCCAATGTTCTGCTTCATTAGTTTAATTCTGGCAAGAAATGATGAAATTATGGACTTTGTTTTGATCAAATTTAGGCTGTCACCTTGTAACTGCAAGTTTACCTCATTAAATTTACTGAATAAATCTGTTAAATAGGCAATGTATGGTTTGCACCTGATTAAACTTTGTTTTAAAATTGGGTCTTTAGCATCCAAAAACTCCAAAACAGTATCAAAAAGAGCAAAAAATCTTGTCAAACATAAGCCTTTTGAAAGCCAGCGTACTTCAGTGTGAAGGAGCAATTAATGAAAGTTCTCGTCATTTTCTACACACAACTGAGCAAATAATCGCGTATTGAACGCGTTGCTTCGAATTCGGTTTACTGCGTTAATGACAAATTGCAGAGATTCATGCAATCTACCACTCAGATTTTTGGCAACTAAATGTTGTCGATGGATAACGCAGTGTATTGCTAACACCCCGGGTAGATTTTGTTTTAAGTGGGTTACAAATCCACGGTAGCGCCCAACCATGGCAGGTGCCCCATCCGTTGCTATTGATATTATATTTGATAAAGGGATCGCTTTTTCCATGAAGTAATCCTTCAAAACATTAAATATTGATTCGCCTCTAGTGTCGGTTTTCAAAGTTCTCGCAAAAAGCATCTCTTCGTGTATTTTTTGATCCATAATAAAACGAACATATGCTAATAATAATGCTTCATTACCAGGCAAGGTTGACTCGTCCAGCTGTATAGAGAAATAGGTCGTTTGCAAAAAATTACACAAGAAGCTTTCAATTTCATAACTCATTTCATCAATACGCCTTTGAACTGTGTTGTTGCTTAAAGGAATTCTTTTAATGATATCGGATGCAGGTTTGTGCAATATAGTTTTTAAAACTTCTTCAACGGCAGACAATATTAACTTTTCTCCGATATTATGCGGTTTTCCGGATTTTGCTATAAGTAGCGAGATATTGTAAGACGCTCGCAAACCATCATCATCTCTTTGTGACGTCGAAGCGAACATTTTGTCCACTGTGGGTCTCTTCTAAACTTTATCTTTGAGTGTTTGAAAGTATTTCAAATCTTTACACTTTTTATCAGGGTGACATCTTCTCAAATGATCCTCCAGCTTAGATGGCTTCATAGCGTCATTGCTTAAAACTTTGTTGCATAAAAGGCACATAGGCAATTGCTTGTCGGACAAGGAAGGAATGAAGCCAAATTTCAAATAATCAACACTGTATTGTCTATATTTTTTTTAGATTCGGCCATGTTTAATATTGTACCGTATTTGCTCACGGGCGAAATCTGGGTACGAAAGATTGATTGCTATAATGCTTTAACTATTCGCTACAATCATCACAATCATCTTTTACAACCAATTCCTTTCACTTCCAAGTGTCACCCTCCCTTCTGTTTTTATTTTTATTTTTATTCTTATCGGTAACTCCGTTTTTAAATCTCACGGGGTGTTTTTAACGGTTGCTACGATTCCGTCACATCGTAACACTGCCCCCCTCCTAGAACTGTTCGTCCCGAACAGTTGTTCCTCCAGGATCTGGGTTCTCGTAGCGGTGCAACCTGTCCACATGCACAATCTTTTTCTTGCCGGTTGTTCCTCGTTGAATGCGATAAACAACGTCGTTTATGCGGGTGATAACTTTGTAGGGTCCTTCCCATTGTCGTTGTAGCTTCGGTGATTTCCCTTTCATCCGCCGAGGATTGAACAACCAGACCATATCTCCCTCGTTAAATCCACCTATGTTAGCTCTGAGATCATAACGAGTTTTCATTCGGTCGCTGGCCATCTTTAGGTGTTTTCGGGCAACCTCATGTATATCTGCGAGCTGTTCCTGTAAGGCCGCTGCATACTCGCTGGTTGTATAGTTGGACTCTGGTAAAGTTCCAACTTTCAGGTCACAAGGCAGTGTCAACTGTTTCCCGAATAGCATCCTAGCGGGGGTTTGTCCTGTGGAATTGTGAACGGCCGTCCTGTACGCCAGCAGAAAAATGGGAATGTGACTGTCCCAGTCACGCTGTTGCTTATCGACAACCTTTCTTAAATGCTCCCCAATCGTTCTGTTGAACCGTTCCACCATTCCATCGGATTGTGGGTGCAGAGGAGTGGTCCTCGTTTTCCTGACTCCGAGGACTTTGCAGACTTCCGCAAATACCAGGGACTCAAAATTTCTTCCCTGATCGGAATGCAACTCGCGTGGGACACCAAATCTGCTGACCCAGTTCTCTACTAACTCGTTGGGAATCGTCTTAGCTTCCTGATTTGGAATGGCATAAGCTTCTGGCCATTTACTAAAGTAATCTATTACTACCAGAATGTAACGGTTGCCTCGATTCGTCTGCGGAAATGGTCCAGCCACGTCGATTGCGATTCTTTCAAATGGAGCTCCTACGTTGTACTGCTGCATTGAGCCTCTTGGTTTTGTTCGGGGACCCTTACTCGCAGCGCATATCGTACATTTGCGGCACCAATCTTCGACGTCTTCTCGCATATGAAGCCAGTAGAATCTTTCCCTTATTTTCGCTAGAGTCTTGTTAATTCCTAGATGACCTTCAGTCTTCCCGTCATGGAATTCGCTAAGGACATCCTTTACTTTTTTTCTGGGGACGATTATATGCATCCGAAATGAAGTTCCATCATTAGATTCCCATTTTCGATTTAAAATTCCATTCTTGATATGCAACGACTTCCACTGTGCCCAGTAGCTTTTCAAAACTTCGCTCCTATCTGCGATGTCCTTCCATTCTGGTCTACAACCCTCGTGTTCCATCCATGCCAGAATTGGAGATATGTCTGAATCTTCGCGTTGAGCATCCCGCACTTCTCCAGTGGTCCATCCAGAGATGGGCATAACGGTCATTCGCCGAACAACCTCCGGATCCAATTTTTCTTCAGCTCGCGTGCACATAACGGTCATTCGCCGAACAATCTCCGGATCGAATTTTTCTTCAGCTCGCGTGCAGAATTTATATTCTGGTTTGCACGGTCTCCGAGACAGGGCATCGGTATTCCCATGGTTTCCGCCGTGCTCATTTTCCCACCGCTCACGCTCTCCACACTTTCCACATTCCCAAAAGCCGCTGGAGCCTTTCAGAATCGATGAGGATTCTGCACTTTTCCTCTTTCTGCAATTCCTCTGAAGATGTCCTGTTTCATTACAGTTCCAGCATCTTGGTCGACCCCGCATCTTGTTGACTACAATCCTGTTGCAACAGTGGCAGTTTTCTTCATTAGAGACAATCTCTCTTAACCGCACGACACCTCTAGAAGCCTGTTTTGCCGTTTCATAATTAAGTGCATATGCCAGAACTTCCGCGCTAGTGACCTTTCCTGCTAACCTTACGGCCATCTGAAGGTCTCGATCTGCCAGGGAATTAATGAAAGCTTCTCTTGCAACTTCGACTGAATATTCCTGAGCACTGTTAGGGTAAGCCAGGTGGGCTAATCTATCTATATCAGCGCAGAGCTGCTGTAGCGTCTCACCTGGTTTTTGCGTTCTTGTTCGCAACTGCAGACGGTAAACTTCCTGCATATGTTGCTCTCCATACCTTCTTTCTAGCACTTCAACCAAAGTGCGGTAGCAGTTCCGTTTTTCAGGTAGGACCGCTCGCAGGACCTCAGCTGCCACTCCTCTCAATGCCATAACTAAAGCTGAAGCCTTTTCTGAATCAGACCAAAAGTTTGTCGCTGCAGCTGTCTCAAATTGCAATTTAAATGTTTCCCAAGATGAGATGCCATCAAAAATTGGAGGCTTCAACTTCCTTCCTACCGCATTATCTGTAGGTAGCTGACGGATTTTAAGTCGTTCGACATCAGCCTTCAGATTTTCTAGATCTTTTCTAGTAGTTTCCAGTTTATTTTCCACCACTACTACCTCATTTCTTACGATTTCCACCTCCGTACTGATTTTCATTTCTATGCCGTTTAATTTTGTCTCCAAATTCTTCTGGCTAGCTTCCATTTTTGTCTCCAAATTCTTCTGGCTAGCTTCCATTTTTGTCTCCAAATTCTTCTGGCTAGCTTCCATTTTATCGAGTAGGCTTACGTTCATGATCTTTAGCATTTCTATAACCTGCGACATACCGTTGTCAGCCTCCCCCGGCTCCCCTGCCTCTAACTCCTCCTCGAAAACATATGTCTCGGGATCATTCCCTTCTTGTTCCAGAGCTTCTCGAAGTCTCGCGATCAAAGCCGGCTTCTGCCCGGTTGTTCCCAAACCACGTTTACCCAACTCCGTCTTCAATTCTTGAAGACGCAATTCACACAATCTACGGCCCATTCTTCAGCAATGTCCTTTAACACTCTTCGTACGTGTAACTCAGCAATCAATCCCACTCTGACACCAATTGTACCGTATTTGCTCACGGGCGAAATCTGGGTACGAAAGATTGATTGCTATAATGCTTTAACTATTCGCTACAATCATCACAATCATCTTTTACAACCAATTCCTTTCACTTCCAAGTGTCACCCTCCCTTCTGTTTTTATTTTTATTTTTATCGGTAACTCCGTTTTTAAATCTCACGGGGTGTTTTTAACGGTTGCTACGATTCCGTCACATCGTAACAATATATAACACTCGTTTTTGATCAACCCGTGGCCGTGCCCGACAGTAGATTGCCCGTACCGTCTGAGTGCTACCCCATTTATACTTTTTCTTTGAAAACACACGCACACTCACTTTTTTCGGGAACAAAGGATCATAAACTGTCTCCAAATAACCCTCCGCAGGATCGCTCAAAAGACAAAGAAAAATTAAGGAATATCCGTGCATTGCAGATGCAGGGATCTTGAGACAAAGGATCATAAAGATATCGCACCTATCCTAAAAGCGCAATATAGCCAGATGTGCTGTTCGGCACAAAGGATGACCATTTGGCCAAGGATCTGTTAAAAGAGGACTTGGGGATATACTCATGCATTCCATTAATCTAATATTTGCTTGCCGGCTAGAAATCTTTCCCTAATCCATTAGCACCTCCAAATCTCCGGGATCTTGAGCAGCATCAGGCAGGCCTGCCTCTGTATCGTTTTGGTACATTACCTACATAAATCAGTTGTACTTAAATAAGTTCTACATGGGTAAGAAATCTCAACTTACCAATAGTTGGATCGCCGTTTCTTGCATTTCCGATAATTGCTGAACGAGATTTATTCGATCCGAAATCAATTGAATTCGCCTGCTCCTCTCCTGGTCCTTAAGCATATTTAGTAAGTTCTCCATGCTTACTTGCAGAGAAGTCGAAATATCCATCGTGAGGCTTAGCAATCTTTCATTGACAATCTTAAAAATAGTCGAATTACTAAATCGAAACAATTGAAAAATAGCGTTATCCTGGCAGTGCATATTTAAGCAACGGCTGAAAAATGGGCGTAGTTTGTGACTCTTTTTTTTATAAATGAACTTGTTAGTGTTAAATTGTTCTCCAACGCGTCAATATTTTATTACAACAATTAGTAAGCGAGTTCAATAAATATAAAAATTAAAATATATATTTAAAAAAATCATTGTCTGTAAAGTCGGTATACGGGCGAAGTTTTTACGTGATAATAACGTCTTTTTGTGTTATAAGTTTTTTGGAACAAAGAATTAAATGAAGATTACACTTTTAAATTCATAAATCACTGACATATTTCGTTTTATTTAGTTTTTTTTTCAGTTTTATTTACACTTTTGTTTACAATCTTTACTGAAACTCAAATGTTTCTAATCTGGGTAATTCTGTTGAGGATAGGACGATGATAGGAGAAATATGAAATGAAAGGAAATGTTTCCATTGTGATGTGCCTTGCGAAAGTCAAGTCGATGGTTGTTCCTTTTAACGTAGTTGACTTAGAAACATCTGATACGCATTCGAGATTATACATATCTTTCATGAATTTGAGAAACCTGTCGTCAGTCTTCACGTTTGTGTTGAAATCACCACACAGAAAGACCGGTATACTAGAATCAACTTCCAGGAAGGGATGCACGTACTGGCTGTTGTGAACGTACGGATTGAGTCCTTGGGATAGTAACATTCCGATGTCATGTAACCTAGCTCCTGGATGAACATATACAGCGCCGAGCACAAATTTGAAGGTGGTATCAGCGGTAAAGGAAGTAACTTCAGCCAAGCACATGTCACCTGCGGTTACGATGTGACGAGCTGTGTCTGTAATCGCAACTTGGACCACTTTCGCTGTAGATGTCGATGATAATTTGCGATAGATCGCTACTCCACCAGCTGCATTGGTATCTGAGTTTGTTCGTTTATTCATCCTGGATATGCACTCATAATCCTTGACCGGAAGTGGTTCACAATTGTCTCGCATCCACGTTTCAGTCAGTACTAAGTAGTCAGATCTTGGTATCACTGTATCCGTTACCATGTCCGCGGCGTGGGCGCTTAAACTTTGACAGTTGATGTTCGTCACGATAGTTTGTCCAGCTTCGGTAGCGTCATCACAGAACTTTACTGCTTTTTTGGTGATTGTGTTGAGAGTGTGTCCACGAAGTCGAGTGTATTCATCGCGAATATCTCGCGTAGTCTGTGAGTCGTTTCCTTGTCGAGCATGTTTGAAAATGAAGCGAGAATCCTTGTCCGTAATGATGTGCAAGCCGTTGATGCTCGTTACGCGACTCATGGCCACATACACCAATTGTTGTGGTTGATTGGGAGAGTACTTATAAACGATGACTTCAAATGTCCCACCTTGGGACTTGTGGATCGTAATGGCACAAGCAGGCACGCAGGGAAACTGTTTTCGTTTGTATTTTACTGTTTTTGACAATGTAATGTTAACAATTTTTTTGTACACTGGTACCCAATCGACGGACAAAGTGTATGGTTTGCTGTGTACATGTGGTCGACATTTGATTTTGGCTTTGGCACCCGTATTTTTGTCTGGGAACTCAAACTAAAGAGTGATGATATCATCTTCGGTTGGCGGCAAAGCTGTGCTTCTCGATGGACCTGCTGCGGAAGAATGGTCATCTGCGTTAGCCGGTTGACGTTCGATGTGTCGCAAGGCTCCAATAGCGCCGTTAACCAATCCATCCGAAACATCGATGTTAGAGGTAATCATGTAAGGATATCCTTCTGCTAATGGCAACATGTATGGCAATCCGTCCGTCTCTGAAACTGACATCTTGTGAAGCTGCCCTTGGTACTGGCGCTTCTCAGAATTACTTGAATATCCGAGCATAATATCAGTGGTGATATAGTTGTGTGCGTTGTTAATTACACTTCGATTGTAAGAATCAACTTCTTCGTTGCTGTAATACAACCGAACAGCGTCGGGAACGTTCTCTTTGCACCAGGATTCGCTCTTTTGCCTGGACTCAATAAGTGCGATATTATTGACACTTAGTTTAAGTCCATTTCCAATTTTGGTGAGAATCATGGAAAACCGCTCATCAGTTTGTCGTACAACACGTACCAGTGGAAAGTAGTTGATGCTTTGCAACAGTACAGTTCCTCCCTGTTGGTTGCTTGGAACTGTGTAACACGAAAGGGCACGTATCGGTGGTAGCTGCCTAAAACCTCCGCATAAGATCACATGAATGCCTCCGAATGGTCGGTCGTAAACACCGGTAATCTGCTGCAGTCGATAATTGATTTTACCGAGTGTATCTGCACTCATCATGCTGATCTCGTCGATGAAAACAGCTCTCACGCCAACGAACATATTTCTATAGGCTTGCAACGTTTCGGTGGATAGAAGTTTTATAACTCTAGAAGTTGTGATACGAAACGCTGAGTGAACTGTCGTTCCACCAAGAGGGACTGCTGCTTTACCCGTGCTCGCACAAGCTACGTAGGCGTTGTTAAGTGAGTTGTGATTTTGAGTGTAACGGTTGTACGTCTCCATCAGGCACTTCAATGTATACGTTTTTCCACAGCCCGCTGGTCCAGTGAAGAAAATTTGTAGTGCGTCTATAATCTCATCTCCGCAGCCATGTAAACGATGTATAACCTCATGAATCAGCTCACGTTGTTCGGGGTTAGTAGTTCGTATCAGCTCACAATACTCAGTAACAGGTATATCTTTTTGAAGCCAGAATAGCTGATATCCGTTTCTATACTGTACCTTAAGTTCTTTGTTAGTACTTATTCCGATCAGTTCCTCTTGTAATATGACATCCGTTTCTTCAACGTCACCATATAGGATGATCATTGTGGTATAACCATATTCAAAACATCCTCAAACCTTATTTGAAAATCTGCATAGAGGGCATTTAAATGTTGAACGAAAGTTAAAAGGTCATCTTCCTGGTAGTTTGTCTGTAACAAATTGGGAAACTGGGAAAATTCGCCCCGTCCAATGTTCTGCTTCATTAGTTTAATTCTGGCAAGAAATGATGAAATTATGGACTTTGTTTTGATCAAATTTAGGCTGTCACCTTGTAACTGCAAGTTTATCTCATTAAATTTACTGAATAAATCTGTTAAATAGGCAATGTATGGTTTGCACCTGATTAAACTTTGTTTTAAAATTGGGTCTTTAGCATCCAAAAACTCCAAAACAGTATCAAAAAGAGCAAAAAATCTTGTCAAACATAAGCCTTTTGAAAGCCAGCGTACTTCAGTGTGAAGGAGCAATTGATGAAAGTTCTCGTCATTTTCTACACACAACTGAGCAAATAATCGCGTATTGAACGCGTTGCTTCGAATTCGGTTTACTGCGTTAATGACAAATTGCAGAGATTCATGCAATCTACCACTCAGATTTTTGGCAACTAAATGTTGTCGATGGATAACGCAGTGTATTGCTAACACCCCGGGTAGATTTTGTTTTAAGTGGGTTACAAATCCACGGTAGCGCCCAACCATGGCAGGTGCCCCATCCGTTGCTATTGATATTATATTTGATAAAGGGATCGCTTTTTCCATGAAGTAATCCTTCAAAACATTAAATATTGATTCGCCTCTAGTGTCGGTTTTCAAAGTTCTCGCAAAAAGCATCTCTTCGTGTATTTTTTGATCCATAATAAAACGAACATATGCTAATAATAATGCTTCATTACCAGGCAAGGTTGACTCGTCCAGCTGTATAGAGAAATAGGTCGTTTGCAAAAAATTACACAAGAAGCTTTCAATTTCATAACTCATTTCATCAATACGCCTTTGAACTGTGTTGTTGCTTAAAGGAATTCTTTTAATGATATCGGATGCAGGTTTGTGTAATACAGTTTTTAAAACTTCTTCAACGGCTGGCAATATTAACTTTTCTCCGATAGTATGCGGTTTTCCGGATTTTGCTATAAGTAGCGAGATATTGTAAGACGCTCGCAAACCATCATCATCTCTTTGTGACGTCGAAGCGAACATTTTGTCCACTGTGGGTCTCTTCTGAACTTTATCTTTGAGTGTTTGAAAGTATTTCAAATCTTTACACTTTTTATCAGGGTGATATCTTCTCAAATGATCCTCCAGCTTAGATGGCTTCATAGCGTCATTGCTTAAAACTTTGTTGCATAAAAGGCACATAGGCAATTGCTTGTAGGACAAGGAAGGAATGAAGCCAAATTTCAAATAATCAACACTGTATTGTCTATATTTTTTTTTAGATTCGGCCATATTTAATATATAACACTCGTTTTTGATCAACCCGTGACCGTGCCCGACAGTAAATTGCCCGTACCGTCTGAGTGCTACCCCATTTATACTTTTTCTTTGAAGACACACGCACACTTACTTTTTTCGGGAACAAAGGATCATAAACTGTATCCAAATAACCCTTCGCAGGAGCGCTCAAAAGACAAAATGGGTATTCACGCTTTGGTGCAAAATAGGCCTTGCACCCTTGCATCCGGTGTATCGTAGCATAAATGTGCAATGATACAACAACAACTCTGAAGAAATGCAATCTACAATATCCTTGCAAATTTGCAATACCCTCGACTCTTGCAAACATGCCTTGCAATATTGCAAGATTGCATAGAGAAATCAGCTGTGTGTCAACTAAATTTGAATTAGTTCATATTTAGTTGCTATAAACGAAAAACGAAATTAACAAAAAATTGACGTTTGGCTGAATTCCGCGGCATTTTTATTCCTGTACTTTAATTTTTTGAGATTTCGGACAGCTGATTTTTTGACATAAGTTCTATTTTGCAATGCAATAAGATTTGGTGCGTTCACTCTCCATTGCAAAGAATCGTAGGAAAAGTGTACGTAGCACAAAGTTGCATCAAAGCGTGAATACTCATAATGAGTAATTAAAGAATATCCGTGCATTGAGACAAAGGATCATAAAGATATCGCACCTATCCTAAAAGCGCAATATAGCCAGATGTGCTGTTCGGCACAAAGGATGGGCATTTGGCCAAGGATCTGTTAAAAGAGGACTTGGGGATATACTCATGCATTCCATTAATCTAATATTTGCTTGCCGCCTAGAAATCTTTCCCTAATCCATTAGCACCTCCACCCATTCGTCTTTCACGGTACGCACTTTTCAGGCCGGTACGACTAACTCACAGCCACGGGAAGACAACAAGTCTTAACATGCATCATCCTTTCGAGACAGGACGGGCTCTTTCCTTTTTCGCTCACTACAAATATCAGTTGCCGGTGAGCAAAATTGAGCTATTTAAAATATTTAAATTAGTTATGTTATAGCAATAATGTAATAGACAACGGGCGGTAAAGCTCATTTTAAGTAAATAATTTAACTTATTGTAAATCTTCTGAACAAATGGTTGGAATAAATAAAGTTTCACGATTGTTTCGTTTTTCAAATCAACTTACTATTATTTTCAAAATACGGTACCGGGTTGTCTGTTACTTAAGATAAATTAAACGCACAAACTAGGAAACTGATATAATAGATTACCATACCAACGGAGTTTCTTAATTACCAGTAAAAAACTAAAATTTATTATTGCGACCACAAAGCGAATATCCTACTAATTTACACAATTTTGTGAGATATATTAACTCACTACTAATATTATAAAATCGAAAATAAGTTTTTTGACAAAACCTACAACAGTACAATTTAGTACTAATCGTCGTCGGTCTGTTGGTTTTGTTTTGAGGTAAAAACTAAGCAACAAATCATCTTTGCGTGTGTGGGATATTCCATCAATGGAAAGTCAAAATTAAAGTCGCGACCTGCTTAAATGAGATCCACTATCGTGGATCCCCGTTTACATCTCACAGACCCCCAATTATTTTTTTCGTTCACATGGACCCCTTTTAGGTTGTCGTCGACCCCTGGGGGTCGATATAGACCACTTTGGGAATCATCGGGTTAGATAAACGAAAGAGAAGGTGGTGCATGTTATCCTGGAATAAAAGCCGAAGTATTGTGAACCATTGCATTCCTGATCTTTTGCTTTTTCTACCTTTCGCGCACTTAATACCCAGTAGGAAATGTATACCTTTCGAAATGAATGTCGTACTATATACCTGTAGCTGTAATGTATAAAGTCTCTTTTGCAAGCCAAACTAGATGACTTTAAAATTGCGATGTCATAGGAAGTAAGGTATAAAGACTACTATTTGCAATACTGAGTATCGAGTATATAATGCATTCAAAACATCAACGAATTAATACAAGAAAAGAATTGAAGATAGAATGAATGCAAAGAAACAATTTTACATTCATTCTATTTTCAATCCTTTTCTTGTATTAATTCGTCAATTTTTTGAATGCATTATATACTCGATACTCAGTATTCAAAATAGTAGACTTTATATCTTACTTTCTATGACAATCGGGCCAAAAAGTTATGCTAGATTTCAAACTATGTAGAGAAATACTGATGTTATGTTTTGTTTTTTTACTTTTTTTACGTTTTATATATTTCATGTCCGGGAGATTAGGTAGACAAACGAAACAGTGAGAAAGTGTTTAATGAGTCATATATTTGTGCAAAGAAAATTATAATACAGAAATAATCAGTCTTCAGACTTAAAAAATAATAGGTACATTGCTTGACTTCTGGTCTTTAAAAATATAATAGATAATACGAAGAAAAGATAAAAAAAATAGACCAAACAATTAGAGTTTGAAACAGTGAAACATTTCTCGTTGTCACGCGAATCGGATCGAAAAGAGCTTATAAAAGCACCTTTTGAATTGAAATTCCTTAATAAAATTCAAAAATTTTAGTAAATTCATTTAAGTTACCTTTGACTTCAATTAATTTTCTCGTTCTAAGTGACTAGCTCTTTTCGATCCGATTCGCGTGACAACGAGAATAGGGCCCATTGCCAAAGAATTAGATTTTTAGAGATTTTCTTCTCATGAACTCTTGTTTGTGAAGTCGATTTTTATGCAGTTTAAAAGCTTCTTTTTAATTTCTCTGGCATATTCTTTTGATGTGTAGCCCTCTTTGGCGCAAGCTTCTAAAATATCAAAAAGAAAAAAAACATATTTTTACTCACCATTATAATAAATCGGTATTACTTACTAAATGAGGAGGTTAGGAACAAAAGGTGTCATTTACACTTTTCTATTTTCTTATTAATTTGAGAAAATAAATATTTACCTAGATCTAGGCAATTATTTTGTATTTTTGTTAACCATTTATGTGTCAGTTAGTAACTAGATTTTAATGCATATAAAAGTATTTATGTAGATGTTTCAATAAAGCCAATATTTAATAAAGTTTTTATCAAATGACACCTTTTGATCCTACACTAAGCAAATGTTACCATTTGATTCTATAGAGTTGTAAAATGCAGGGGCGGCTCTACCTTAGGGGCTAGTGGGGCTTAGCCCCACCATAAATTTCTCAAACGAACTAGTCTTGAAAATTCAAATTGAAAGTTGATGCATTTTGCTTCTCAAATGAGCGACTTTTTTTTCCTCGACTGTAATCGAGTCATTTTCAAGTCAGAAATATTTCTTCTCCGCTACAGAAGCCAGCAACTCTTGTATTTAGCTAGTTTGTACTATGCTATTAAGAGAACATCGTATATTCCATGCAGGTACAATAAGAAAAGGCTAAAGAGATCCAGCCCCAAGCCAACAAATTGTCGAGGGTTAAGGGAATAATAAATAAGCGAGAACAATAAGCTGCTTGGTCTTTTTCTCTGATATCTTTCTCTTCTTTTTCGTTGCATTTCCTTGCGTGCGGGGCTCAAACTAAATCAGCCCTGCTGAGCGAAGGTTTCAGTTGTGTGCCACTCATCTGCACTGAGCCCGGTGGGGTGATGATGACAGCCATAATGCTTCGCTCTTGGTTTTATTTCTCTTCTAGCTCAATGTGTTAAGCGCGAGGGGCTAAAATTTTCTAGCCCCGCGAAATGAGAGGTTTTAAATATGTGTGCTGCTATCCTCTAACACATTATTACCGATTTTGCGTGCACAGATCGCTGTGAAATACTCAGTTTGGGGCTAACATGAGTGTAGCCCCTAAAGAAAATGAATGGAGTGGATGAGTGGAATCGGGCTAACATGAGTGTAGCCCCGAAGCCGAAGGTAAATGAGGGGTGGAATGAATGAGTGGAATGGGGCTAACATGAGTGTAGCCCGAAGCCGAAGGTAAATGAGGGGTGGAATGAATGAGTGGAATGGGGCTAACATGAGTGTAGCCCCGAAGGAAAAAGAGTGTAAAATATTTCAACTCTGAATATGGAAACGGAGTGTAAGTTTGAGTTTGATATCGTAGGTGGGAGTTGAGTTCCCACATTTTTAACAGCGTGAGGAAAAAAATTCGCCCGTTTACGTATTTATATGTGTTATTATAACACTTTGTTTTGTTGTTTGTTTGTCTCTTTTTTTTCTTAAATAGTAATTATATAATAATTTATTTATTATTTATTTATTATAAATGAAAAAGTATTTTGTTTTTATAAGTGAAATAGGCCTAAAAGGAACTTTACAAATAAATAAAATTCCTATAGTATACTATAAGAGATTCCGTATTTTCTAATTTTAACACTTTCCCGTGAAATGTAAAATTCCTTTTAGGGAAACCGAACACTTCAACGCTCTGATTGTGGTACCTCTTGGGTACATGGGAAACCTTCATGAGTTCATTAAATAACCTTACGTCCTTTTCATTAGTTAGCCCCACCAAAGAAAACTTCCACGAGCCGCCACTGGTAAAATGTCACCTTTTGAAAATCACTGAATAAAAAATGTTACCTTATGAAACAAACAGATTTATTTATTCAAAATGTGTTCATTAAACATATAATTCTCCACAATCAGGTTCTAGACAGTCACAGGCAGTATTTTCATTATCTTCATTTTCAGTGATATTGTTTTCATATAAAATGTCACAATACCATTTCAAGGACGGTTCATTTTTCCAGTCTTCTCCAAACTGTTTTACCAGTAAACTTTCAACATCCTTTTTCTTTGCGCTTTTTATGAAATGGCCTAATTCTTTCTTTTCTAAATTGATATTGGTCAAGTTGGTATTGCGCTTTAATAAGTTTTTACCCTTTCCTTCTTTAACGCTTTGAAATTTATATAATTTTTTTTTTATTTTTTTTTATTTTTTTATTTTTATTCAGTGACATAGACTTGATCTAGGCCCTGAGGCATAACCTAGCGCACTCGGGGACGCAGCCCATATGGCGCACCTGTCTCGGATTTGAGCTAGCTCTAATGTCTATAATACTTAAGTTGTTTTTCAATTGTTAATTTAAGGAAATTATCAAATATACATACTCTATATAACATACATAATCCATATATACCTACATTTATCAGCCGAAGGGGCGAATATAGATGTTACTAATCTAAAGGGATAAGGACGGAATTGAAATATGTAATATTGATAATCCAGTTAGGAGGGGGAGGGAATTTTATAGCCTATGTAGCAGTCCTGTTTTTGTCAGGATATCTAAAAGTATGTCTGGGGTGGCCGGATCGAGGTGGGTGGTAAGGGGGGTAGAGGTCCTCCATGTAGTCTCCGGGTGGTTTGACATTCTTCCAAGATATGCTTGATGCTTAGTCTCTGTTGACAATTATGGCATCCGTTGCTGGGGGAGCGGTTGAAATGGTGGCCATGAGTAACCAAGGTGTGACCTGTTCTGGCCCGGAAGATTTGTACTGCTTGTGCTCGTGTGAGGGAGGTGTTGTAGGTAGGAGGCACCGCGTGTTTCCAGTGGGAGGCCAGGAAGGAGCTATCCTGTTCCCACGACCGCTGACGCCTTTTTGTCAGCTCCTGCCTGCATAATCGATAGGTAAAAGAAGCTATGGGGACAGGCTCAGTTGTATCCTGGGGGCGGAAAAACTTTTTTGCGTTCTGGTCCGCCAACTCATTTCCTGGGATGCCAATATGTCCAGGGGACCATTCCAAGGCGATTGTTTGGTAATTATTTTGAATCAGCGCTTGGCAACATTTGACCATAGGTTCCAGGCAGCGGGGATTATTTATTGCCTCCAGGGTCGATCGGGAGTCCGTAAAAATGATGGAGCGGGACTTTGCTGAGATGGCATAGAGAATGGCTTTCCAGACTCCAAAGAGTTCAGCCTCATAGCTGGACATTACCAGAGGGAGTTTGTAGCGCTTGATGATTATTGGGCGTTGTCGGTTCGAAGTGATAACGACTAAAGCTGCAGCCGCATGGTTATTAGTTAGGGAGGCGTCCGTGTAGATTTGAAGGGATCCGCTGTTGTTTCTTATCAGTTCCAGGTGTGTAGCCCGGAGCTCCTCTCCAGTTGTGTTCTTTTTGTTAGCCCGGTTAAGGTTTGCAAGGGGTCGGAGAGGAAGGGATGTCCGGTGCTTCGGAAGGTGAGGTGACAGGGATTCAGGGGGAGGTAGCTTAACTCCTAGTCTTGCAACTACATCTAAAGCTAATTTGAGTGCGGGGGTAGTTCGTGGTCTCGTTCTCAATCCCTTAAGTCTTCTCAGCGTTCGATGATGGGGTCTCTCGGGGTCCAACCAGTTTTTTGCAATCAATTTGGTGCGGGCCTTATCCGCTCTGTCATCGACTGGAAAACATCCACTCTCGATCCATAGGGCTCTTAAGGGGGTGGAAGGTAAGGCGCCGGTAGCAGTTCTCAGTACCTTGTTTGCCGCAATTTGAATTTTCGATAGATTCCCCCGAGTCGTTGAGGCGTATAGGGGTAGGCAGTAATTGGTAAGGCCCTCACATAGGACTTTAGCAATTTTGATCGTGGCGTGTAAGGGGGACCCCTGTTTTTTTGCTGATATTATTCTAATGATATTATTGATTTTGTTAATTTTATTTTTTAAGTTGGTACAGTGGCTGGTCCATCTGAGGTCTTTTGTGAAGGTTACTCCGAGTATCTTCAGTGTTCCGTAGACCTGTAGCTCTTGGTCGCCATCCTCTATAGTTGTAGGTAGAGGCGCCCTTTGACGGGAGAAAATCATGACTTCGGTCTTGCTGGGTGGGACTATTGCTCCTGTTGCGTGCGCCCATATGGTTATAGCGGTGGAAGCTTGTCTGAGTTCGTTGAGTGGTTGGTCAGAGTCTGTGGTAATTAGTAAGTTGTCTGCGTATGCGTAAACATTGATGCCATTAATCTCCTCCAGTTTTTTAATGAGGGAGGCGAGGAAAACGTTGAAAAGAGCCGGGGAGAGAGGAGAGCCTTGAGGAAGCGTGTTTTGGTTGGTTTTTTTGCTGGATAGGTAGCCATTAACCCTAACCTGGAGAGTCCGAGAGGATAGAAAACTCTTGATGAGCCTGGTGGAAAGCCCATCAAATCTCCACTTGTTGAGTTGGGTGCATACAAGGTCGTATCTAACCCGGTCATATGCCCTCTCGACATCAGCCGAGAGCAGGTAAACGTTCTTTCTACGATCCAGGCTTTCCATAATGCTGCCCTCCAGCTCCAGAAGGAGCGAAGAGGTTCCCCGATACCCCCTAAATCCGTGGATACCTTCCGGGAGCAGGCACTCGAGATGTTCTGCGAGTCTGCGCCCCAGAATTTTTTCCAATAACCGTGCCGCACAAGGTAAAAGCGAAATGGGTCTGAGGTCTTTGGGCGTGAAAGTTCCGTTGGCCGGAGGTTGTCGTTTCCTAACAGGGATCTGTATTGCATTTTTCCAAATTTGGGGGTAGGTCCCTTCACTCAGAACATTGTTAAAGAGAGATCGGAGTCTCTCTCTGAAGACCAAACGTGCCTCCTTGATCATTTTATATGAGATTTGATCATAGCCGGGTGTTGAACCCCTACAAGCCCCAAGCGCGCGGCTTAGCTCTAGGGAGGAGATAGGGTTGGTTATCGTTATGCGATTATCCTGGTGGCTGGCCTCCGTACATTCCCATGAATTTCTAAGGTTGATTAATTCAGGCCTGAAGGATTCGTCCCCTGAATATGCTATCCAAGCCTCTGCCAATGCTTCAGAGATTTGATGGGAACTTGTGAACGTTTCCCCGTTGGTGTGTAGGTTTGTAATCAGAGGGCTCTGGCGGTTACCCGCCAATAATCTTACTTTTCTCCAAGCCTCACGAATGTTGAGGTTTGGGTTTATGGTTTCCGCGAATTTAATCCAGGTTGTTCTTTTGGCTTCAAGAATGACCTTTTTGGTGATGGCCGACTTCCTTTTGTATTCAATGAGGTTTGAAGTTGTGGGATGTCTTTGGAACAGCTTCCAGGCGCGATTCTTTTCCCTGATTTTTCCTAATAAAAGGCCATTCATCCAGTTGGGTTGGGTTTTTGGTGGGGGGTTTGAGATAGGGATGCTAGCCGAAGCAGCCGCCCTTATCGCGCGCGTTAGTTGGGCTGCTTCTTTATTTATATTCCTTGACTGTGGTCGATTAGCTAGCTCCCCTTCGACGGCCACTTTGAATTTATCCCAATTGGCCCTCCCTTCGCAGAAATTGCGGGTTAACTTCCCTCGTGCCACATAAATACTAGAGGTGATAAGAATGGGAAAATGATCACTGCCTTCCGTGCAGAAGTGTGTGGCCCAGTTGAGGTATGGAGCGAGGTTAGGAGGTGAGAGAGTAAGGTAAATGTGAGACATGCATCCTGTGCCCCCCAGATAAGTAGGGCTGCCCGGCTGCTGTAATTATTCTCCCGTCCGATGAATTAAAAGATCCTCAATGCAAGCCCTCAGGCGGCGATTTATTCCGATTACTTCGAATAAGTCTTATTTCTCGCGTCTCTGAACAGATTCGCCTCAGGGAGCTAACAAGACGTGACAAGCTCTGTCCTCTCCGAGGTCTATCCTTGGAAACTTCTGAGTCCCTTATTCTTATTTGCAAATATGTAATCTGAAATCAAACAAATTCAATTTACTCGTAAAACCACACACGACCCAGGTAATCTAAAAAATTTCGTCACGTAAACTGGAAATTTATAGTTTCTGAAAGTTTTGACTACTGCTTCAATTTTATTTCTAACTATTTTTTTTTGTATGTATATACGTTTTATGTCCCTTATGCCTTCTATTTTCTTAAAATATTTATCTAGGCTTTTAATATCAAAGTATTTCCAATCTTTACCTAAAAAGTGTACAGTGCCGTGCTGGGATATTACTTCTTGATATTTTTCTTTAGTAGTAATCACTGTAATTTTTCTGAGGTCCTTTTCTACCCTACCAAATACGCGATCAGCGGGTAAGAAACTGTGACCACGCACAGGAAACACTATCATGATTTCTTTCAAAGATGCAGGGGACTCTTTTGTTAACCAAAACATAAGTGTGTCAATAATAAAAGAATTTTTATTTTGTCCCCCACATCCGTCGCAAAACATGCGTATACATTGTATGTCGTTTAAAGATCCGTTCTGTTTAAGAGTGTTCAAATGATTGAACAAGGCAGAACCTATTTCCGTTGCGCCCCTACCAGCCATATCTTCGGTCCCACAATAAAAATCTGGATTCCTTCCATCCACATTCACTATGCAGAAGTTATAAAAACTTACTTGTCTCGCATAAAAACTGTCTTGGATGGGTGTTTTTGGCAGTGGCATAACTTGCTGCAAGTCAAAGCAAAACGAATAAGATTTGTCAACTTTTTCTTTTGTCAATAGTTGGTAAAATGCATTTGCTCGCTGCTTATGCACCCTTTTTTCTGTTATAGCATACTGTTTCTTATGTGGATCTTGTTCGGTTTCTATTTTATTTGTCAATAAAGTGCACGTTGTGCATGCATCGCTCGCTGGGGATGAAAACCCGATGTTAAACTGTGTAACGAAAATGTGTCTGAAGAACCATTTTTTTACCATAAGGTCTCCTTCAACAGAATTATTGTATACTTTCCACAACTTTGATGTAGAAATTATATTGTAAAATATATACTAGAATTATATTATTTTCCTCATTTCCGGCATCTTCCTCTAATTTTAATAAGTCTTCCTGGGTTTCAATGGGGAAACGTCTGAAATCGTCCAAGGAAATCGACTGCTTTTTCGATAGTTCTTTTAAAAGAACAGTATTTTCAGCAAAAGTTTGAATAATACTCTCGTTTTGCCTAGTAATTAAACCTAAGGTAGTAATAGAAAAAACCTATATTACATAAAGAACGTGTGTTGTTTAATATAACGGTATAGCTTTAATTATATTTAGTTCCTTGAATATATCCTCTTTAAATTTCTCCAATTCTATCCGTGGCCTTCATTACCTAAATGCAAATATTCCCTAGGTGCCACTGATCTTGTGATAATTCTATTTGAATTCCTCTTTAATATGCTTTTTGAACTTAGCGGTACATCAAAGCTTTCAGATCTTAAAATTTTCAAAAGGTCGTCAAAACAATCTCTTGATATATTATTTATGTGTGTTAGACCAATCTTTTAATTTCTGTTTTAAAGAACCGCTACTTTTATCAATGGAATCAGATTGAAAGCTTTAATATATATCTTCATCTGAAACTCTTGATGTACTAGGAATATCAGTTGGGGGTTCTGTATTAAATCTTGGTGATAATACGTCTTTTTCTGCCCTTATTAAACGTTGTAAATGCCGTTTAGTTGCCATCACTATAACCAAAAAATATTTAAGACAATATGAAAGAACCCAATGCAATATATAATAGAAATTATAACACTGAAACTTAGTTTAATTAAGGGGGATAGCCACTGTGATGAGTCAAAAAAAAAAAAAATTTTTTTTTTGTTTTCAATCAAAGTTTATATGTTCAAAAATATGTGTACAAAATTGCAAGTCAAAATTCCAAAAATTGACTAAGTTACAATGATTGTAGCGAGATCAGGTAGGCCGACTGTTTTTCGCTTAACCTTCCGATCACAATGTTACGAATCGAAAAAATTAATAAAAAAATGAAAAAATGAAGAAAGTCAACAAGACCCCTGGAGATGAAGAGGAAGAACCGTCATATGGTCCAGGACTCGATAGTTTAATATAGGTATGAAAATTTTAAAAGATACATGATTTCATTACGAGAGAAATGGACTAAAATCTTTAAACGCATTTTTCTCGTAACGACTTTTTTTGAACTGGTCGCATTAATAACTCGAACAATTATTAACCGATGTCTAATTTTTTTTGTTTGTTTTGTTCGTCTTAGTAGTGGTTAAGGTTAAGCGTAGCCGATTTGAAAAATTTTGTTTTGTACTATTTTTAAAACTGTTTGAAAACCAAAAAAAACGGTCGAAAAAATTAAAATATTGTCAATCGGTCGCCATTTTGTGAAAAATCAAAAAAACAAAAAACGGCTACGTACAACGATAACTACATTCATACAGATTACAATAAATTTTTTTTTTTTTCGGAGTACCGGTTTTTGAAAAATCGATGCGACCATGGAGGGGGAATTTTTTTTCAGGCGCTACGGCATCGTTTATATTGTTAAAACTATTTAATATTTTTTAATAAAAATTTGTGGAAAAATTATTAGATGTGTAACTTAATAAAATAAAAAAAACCCGATCCAAAAATTCCTCTTCTTACTCGGTCAAAAAATATTTTAAAAATCACTAATTTTTCGGCCGTCACAGTGGCTATCTCCCTTAAGGAATTAGTAAAAATGGAATGACGAACACGAATATAAGACCCCAAAAATAAAATATGGTGTCTTTAAAAAAATAATAATACACAACAGCAGTACCTATTAAATTTTAAATGCGACTTTTATTATTTTCATAAATATAAACAAGCTTCCAAGTAGGGTAGACCGGGGCTTAAAGGTCCAATTTGACTATTTCGAATTATACTGCGAAAACCGAGCCTACTACATCAAAATGTAAAACACTAATCAGACACACAGATATCTGACCATGTTTAACTCAATTTTTAGTTGAATTATCATAATAGAAATACGTAATTTTACAATTTTTCTAGACCTTGTCGTCTGTCCCTTTTTGCCCCATAGTGGGGGTAAAAAGGGACAGCAAGGGGGCAAAAAGGTCCAGTATTTAATTTTAATTTTTAAAAGGTTTCATGAAATAATAACAATACTTAATTTAATGAAATTCAAAAGTTTATATTTATTTCAAAAACAAAAAGTAAAAATTTTAAGTTTTATAATATTAAAACAGTCTTTATAACAAAAAAAAAATATTTTTCATGAAAAACATAAGGTATTTTTTCAAATGTAACACAAAAATAAAATTCTTCTATAATTATTAATTACAATCTAGTAACTTATGTGACATTTTTTGGTATATCTATTTTATTTTAATCAGACTCATCGTTTCCCGATGAAATACATTTTTCATGAGCCCATTGTTTGCAAATATTGCATTGAATCCACATTGGACCTTTTTACCCCAACCACTTGTAAAGTGTTTTTACAGGTTATAAAAAAATTAACGTTGAAACTACCTTAAAACTAATTAGAAATCGTGAAAAACAACTAAATCACGTATACTATGAAACTATGTTGAAGCCTGGTACTCGAAATATCGCTGCTCAAAACTAAATAGAATAATAATGAAAAAATTTACTTTCGTGATAATTTTGAGTCATTTTGAGACCCGGTCGTGTATCTTCTACTAACGGGGCCGCAGGACTGCCAGCTATGCCTCATTAAGCCTCCCGCGCTCCCTTCTCACGTTCGTATAGTTAGAAAGAACAATTAAGGTAGGTGCGGGTAATAAGGCCTAGCTAAGGGAGATTTGAAATAAAATAAAAACTATATATCCAAATCAACCAATTTTAATATTTTTTAAATCTATAGAACTATTACAAAAAAATTTAAAAATAAAATGGCAACTTCTGCCGTAAACGAAAACAAAATTAAACATTTTCAAAAACTCGGTCTATAGGCCTTTTTATACTATGGTCGGGTAATAAGGCCTAAGAACTTTAACTTAAATAAACAAACAAAATAGGCATCTTATATTTGGTAATTGAGATCAGTATTCATATATATGCATTAATCATGCATAAAGTCTTAAAAAAGCAACAAATTTCTTTGATTAGCAGCCATTAGGACACTCAAAAGTGTCCGTATCGTCTGCTGACAAACCGACGCACTCCTCGTGGTACCACTTGCCACATTTAGCACATTGCCTCATATCTGCCATCTTATCCTCCTCACAACCATGACAGTACCAACTCACTTGTTTCTGCTTAGTATCACTTCTACCTTTGTTTGACGTCTTTATTATTTTTTTCTCTTCCTTGTTTTTGTCAAAATGGTCTTTGGTGACTGGAGGCCTTAATAACCGCCGACCACGTGTGTAAAGAAAAATAAAAATAAAATTATTCGACCCATCATATTATAATTCAAACTTCTAAGGTCTTAAAAGCATGAAATAATAGAAATATATAATGCAAAATTATACAATTAAATGAAATATTACAAAAAAATATTTACGTTCGTATCGGATGATTTTTTATTATTCGGTGCTGCACAACCGCTCCCCACAATGAATGACACCACATTGGCAACAGCACACAAGCTATCGCGTCGCGACAAGTTTGAGGCGCCATCTGTAGATGTTAGGTACCTACGACTGTGACTTTCGAGTGATTCGAAGCATTTTAAATTGTATTTTTGCTGCTTAGGCCTTATTACCCGACAGGCCTTATTACCCGAACCTACCTTACGTCACTAATTTTTTAGATACTTATGGTGGTCCTTTTTACCCCTGGACCTTTAAGCCCCGGTCTACCCTACTTACCTTTTCTCAAAATGTATTTTTAAAATCAAACCAAAAACCAAAAACTATTACGAACTGCACTCTCAGACAGATCACTTGCAACTGATTCATCAGCTCATGCATGACTCATCATAGCTTACGCAATATATAATTAGCGGTATATCGGGCGACCTGATCGCTCTAGGCATATACAATAGCAAAATGAAAACTTTGGTTCAATGCCTCGCATTTTGCATTCCTATTCCTTACTTGGTCACATATTTCCATTTCCTCCTTTTCATAGAAGATATAATCGCTCACGCAATCATCAGTTCTCAGATTTCCTCTGGGATAGTTCCATTTTTACATTCTTTTAAGGTGTGATTACCTGCCCATCTTGCACATATTTTTCTATTTTTGCAGATTTTCGCCGAATGGTGGAATCCCTGGCAGTTATAGCACTGCAGGATGCTAAGATCTCCCTTCATGTAACGCGAGCCTCAACTCAAATTAACGTACCGGTTTACGAGTTTTTCATAAGTTTTACCTGTTGCTTCTATGAAAAGTGTCCAGCTTTCTGTTTTATGCCCAATTTCACAGTGCGAGCTTAAGTTCTGATCGTCACTTAAGCTCCCGTTGAACTATTTTTCGGTTTCACAGTGGGAGTTTAAGTGTAAATTACGGCTTAAGTGATTACTATATTTAAGTCGCCAAAATCGGCCACTTAAGTCTCACTTAAGAGATATATTTTGACATTTCGTTTTAATACTTTGCACTTGAAATCATGTTCTTCCTTCATCATTTGCAATTCCATCTCGTGCTTCTTTAGTTCTAAATTGTGCTTCTTTTTAAATATCTCCATCTCTAACTTATTTTTTGAAAGTACATAATTTCGTAGATTAATATTTGTGACAACTGCTGAAACAAACACAGTGTGCTAGATAAAAGAGCAAAATGCCTAAACTCGCACTCAGCTAAGCGTGAAATAAAAAAGGACTGTGAAACCGAAAATACTTAAGCCGTCACTTAAGTTTCGCCTCGCGCTTAGCTGAGTGAAAACTTAAGTTCGCACTGTGAAATTGGGCATTAGTGTGTATTATTTTTATTTGGTCAGAAGAGTCTATAAAGTGATTTAGTTGTTTTAATTCATCCATCAATTTCGTGTCATCGTAATCTTCATATAAGTTTGTTATGATCAACCTGGGGTTTCTTTGTTTTGTAATTTTTACCCCATTGCCTTCGAAGTTTCCGCAACAAGTCGATTGTTCGCTTCCACGTCCGTTGATCTTAATATCACGCCCCCATTGCTTATATTTTTTATCATTTTAGTTGGGGCTTTTATTTTCGCAGGGTTTATTTTCTCCTTGAGCTCCGCTATTGTTTCCTCCGAAGTTTGCTTCTCGTTATTTGGCTTTATTAATATAAATTGTGTAAATTTAATTTTCTCTTTTTCTTCCGATTTATCATTTCCATTTCGCACGATGTTAGCATACAACGGTTTCTTCCGTAACGGATTTTGCGATGTCTCATTATTCTTTAATGCGGCTACTTTATCATTTAAATTTCTTATCTGATTATTTAAATCCTAAAGAGCCTTCTCTACCGATTTTCCTGGTTTAGCCAAAATTTCCATAGGGTTCAATTTGGTGATCTTGACCAAATTTTTCCTACATTCGCCACATACCCACATGATGATCGATGATAACTCCTGTATTTTCTTATATTCAGCATCATTAGGTGCACAATATTTAGTATGCACCCATTTTTTGCAGAAACCATCACACTGCACTGCTTTTTCGTCCTTTTTTACATCTTTTTTGCATTTTTTGCACTGCTCGTCCAATTCTTCGTCCTCACTTGTCTTGTCACCATTTTGACAGCTCTCTTGTGGGTTTGTCACTTGGTATTGCTACCTTTTGTTAAAAAAAATATGCAAAAAATAAATTTAGCATACGCTGAGGACCTGTCCCCCGCCCGGTGAATGCGAAACTACTAATTTGATCTTCGATCCTCCAAACACAGTTAAATTTCCTACACACTCATAAAGCGTTATATTTTTTTTCCAATTTATTTGTTTGAATATGTTTAAACTCATAACATTTGCCTCTGCTCCCGTGTCTAACTCAATTTTGACAATTTTTTCATTGATCACAAAATTTTCTTTAAACTGCGCGTTTAGTCTCATGTTATTTTTCTCAAATTTAGTTTGGTCACTATCTTTTGTTTTAAAGCTAACCGATCCAATAAAAAAATTACTGTCATCATCTGAACTGTTACTACAGTCGGCATTACTATTGTTACTTACAGAAAATGATTTTATTTTTTTGTTTGATTTACAAAATTTAGCAAAATGATCAGAACCCTTACAAAGATGACATACTTTACCAATTGCAGGACATTTAGTTCGGTGGTAACATTTTCCGCATCGTTCACATCTCTTCTTTGAGTCGTTCATCTTAACATTAGGGTTGGAACTGCTATTGGGAGTAGCGGCATTATTATTATTCCTCTGCTTTGACTGATATTGTTTGTCGTTCTTGGCACTCGGTGATCTTCTATTGTTGCTGTTGCGGGACTTCTGAATGTACATAGTTGATACTATTTTCCGAGCTAATGGCGATTGTAGACATTTCCTTGGACTGCGACTGGCTGAGAATATATGATTTTGCGAGCTTTTCAGCTGTCTCCAGCGTAAGGTCATCTATGTCAAGCAAAAAAGGTCTTAACTTGGCATCGAAGACGTCACGGACCATTGCATTCTCAAGCGAACCATCTTCACAAGATGTGCCCTGCTAACTTTACACATCTGATTGCTAAGTAATTCTATAGTAGAGATAGGGCACAGCGGCTAATACTGCTAATAATATAAACTAAAGCCAAACTAATAATCTAAAGCTAGACTATATCAACTCAAGATAGTTAAGAATCAGAATAGAGATATTACATTTTAGAGCTACATTCAATGACTGCATTCCCCAAGAAAGTCCCCCGTCCACACCCAACAGCCCGCACGATAAAGACCAGTAGCAAGAAGAGCTGGAAAGTGGTGGAAAGCCCGGACACACAGGCAGGCGGACGACCCAAACAAACCGGGCGAAATCATCGTAACTAGCTTAATAAATGGCTCAAGCAGTTACGTTTAAAAATAGCAGGAGAGGCAGCACACTTAAGTGGGGCAGGTAGGCTGTTCCACAATCTAGCAGTTCTAACGATGAAAGAAAACTCCATGAGCTTCGATGTGTGGGACGGAATCAATAGGCACCGAACACGAGACGAGCGGAGATAAGTAAACCGCTGGAATAGGTACGCAATTACTATTTGACTCTTCTTCTTCATCAATTAAAATGTGACCCACATCATCTAGTGCGTTTTCAATAGGCTGAGGGAGTGTATTAAAATTTGTATCAACATTTTTTTGTTCTGAAATTCCTGCTGCCAAATTTTCAGCCACGATACGGCTAATAGCTTGCTAGATTTCCGTTTCCAGTTGCATCAAAGTTTCCGCATTAAACCCTCCTTGCAGTGGCCGCAGTTGATTCCTTTTGGCCCAGAAAGCTGATTTAGCTGAGTCAAGTAAATCTAATAATTCTTCTTCTGTCCGGAATGGAACATGGGTCAATATTAAGGAATAATAATACGCTTCTGGATCTGAGGCTAACGTAAAGTAACGTGTTCGAATTATAGCTGGACGTATTTCTCATCCTTCCCAGCTTGTCTAGTAATATAATATATGGACCAGTAGGCATGCCCTCGTTGTTTCATAACATAAGCGTCAATATCTTGCTGATCTTCATCAATATAGATTCTAGAAGAAACTACATCGTACCAGATTGCGAACTCACCAAGACTCAGATGCTGAAGAGAAAGAGGCCTGTGAACATACTTGTCTAAGAAGTTTTTGTACGGTCCGGAATTTTCAGAATCAGTCGATATTTTTTTTTTTTTTTTTGAGACACGGTAAGGACGTGGTTCTAGCTTTATAGCTGACTAGAAAAGCTCTGCCAGTGTTCTGGGGTGCTCTGCTACTTCAGTATTCTGAAGCGCTTCTGCCATACATCTATTTGCATGGCACGGGAAGCAGTTGGTGTACCAACTGAGAAGTTTCCTGTATTAAGGAAAGCGGCTGGAGTAGCAGCCGACTTTGTTTTGTCGAAGGGGGTGCTCATATTGAAGTTCGCATTCATCGTCGCCAAGTAGAGCGCCCTAGTCGCATCATTCAGTCCAGTTAGACAGATGCCTGGTGCCTGGGTGGAGCGTGACCGCCGTAGGGCTAATATGCCCGCTCTACAGTTGATCGGTTCTGCCAACTGGAATAGCGCTCGAACCTTCGAAGCGTAATTACTAGTTCTGTCTTCAGAACTAGTTGTCATCTCATTTGTGACATAAGCACACAATGAGGTATTATTTGTAGCATAATCAGGAAATCCGTTCTTAACGATTATTTTGTCAGCTATGGTCATCAAGTAGTTGTTGACCATTCTTTCAGCTTGAAGCGAGAAGGCCAACCTTCCCGCTAACGTCGCGTCGGTCCGGTGTCGAAAATGATGGAATTCAAATCATTCTGCACATCCGGCGATTTCCTCTGGGTCTTAGCGTACCCTATGCAATTGGCGTTAAGAGTGACGCCATCAGTGATGTCCGGCGCCTGCTCCCTAGAAAAGGAATTCCAATCCTGGCCGGCCGGCTTGGTCCTGCACTCCTCTGTAAACTTCCTCGTGACGAAGGGGGAAGCATAGCATTCATACGCGTTATGGGTGGCGGCCGTCAAAGGGCCGAAGGTACCACCCTGCCTATCCGTGGTTGGCAACTGTGGTATCGCAGTTGACGGCACATTTGTGGAAACGTAATGTCCCGCAGGTGTGATATGTGTGCCAATGGCTGCCAAATACTCGTGCACCGGTGCGTGAAAGGCTGTGGGCGTCTCGTCCGACTCAAACACTGCGTATGGGGAGCCCTCAACGGTGTACCGATTCTCACCCGTTTTTGTCTGAACATAATTTATCAGATGGGCGTTCAAGCGCGCAACATTAACATGCTGATACACGCAAATTCTCACGAAGATGAATCGAATCAAAAGTAGTTTTGCAAAATCCTTTAAAATATATAAATATTGTAAAACTTACTAGTTTTACTACAGAACTTTTGCACTTTTACTGCTCATAGAACACGGTTTTTGAAATCATTGACACTAAGTGGTTACTATGATTCTTAGGGCCAATTTTTCAATCGCCAGATAATTAGCTGGGCTTTGATTTAAAATATCTATCTTAAACCAAGATAGGACTATTATCCTTCAGTTAATTTTGACAACTAGACTGAACAAATAAAGTTATCAGCCCATTGAAAAATTAGCCCTTAATCGTTGGATTACAATATACATATAAACCAATTGGTTATAGAGACATTTTCCTTAACTATCAAACTATCATTCACCATATTTCGTGCTCTATATTGTGTCTAGTCTTGGGCCTCGTTTGGAAATGTCAATTGCATGCAGACTGCATTTGCAGTGTCTTCAATAATGCAGTTGACAAAAATCAAAAGTTTCAAAATGTCAATACATGCAGATGACAGTCATTTGATTGCAACTTCAGCAGTATAGAAAAGAGTCCTGCGTGAATGACAAGGTCGCTTTCTGCTTGTGAGTTGTGTGTTAAACCAAAATGGAAAATAGGTTTGTAAAATCATTAAAATAAATATAAATCAAATTTATATTCTTTCAATTAGAGAAAATAACACTGAAGAAAATAAGTCAAACAAATGATGATGAAATCGTTTTAAAATGTCAATTGACAGTTGCAGTACAAATCATTTGACGATCAAATGACCAGAATAATTTTGACAAAAGTCGAAGTTCTTGACGATCAAGTTACATTTTCAAACACGGCCTGAGTCGAAGGAAAAAACACGGAAAAATTTTACGATGGCGACAATGACCCCAGGGCAATGAAATTTTGCAGGCTCCTTCCGTTTTGGCTAAAACGAAGGGATCTGAAGAAATTTTGTGGTGCTCGGCTATAATTTCCGAGATATTAAATTTTTAATTTTGACAATCTGCCAAAATTCAAAATTAATATTTCCCACCCCAAAAGTCCTTTCCACCGCGAAAATTTCACTGCAATAACTGGGATCATGTCCCCACTCCACATTTCACTTTATTTCCTACACTTAGTAACTAAGTGACATGACATTTCCTTTTCACCCGCCATTGCACTATATACATGTTGATTCCGTTTTGTTCTTCTCAAATCGTTTATAGGTAGATGTTTTCCATATGTCCAGAAATTTAAATTCTTCGTCAGTTTTCCAACATTTACGTAGTTTCTTGCCCTCCATCTCAATAGCAAGTCCAACTTTACATTTCGCTGACAGTTTGACACTGGAAATCAGCTGATTCTTCCAGGCATTTCCAGTCCCATTCGGCGAGATGTAGTTTTGGGAACTACGTTTAGTACCTTCAGGATGAACATGTAAACGAAGTTCCGAACTCAATTCGCAGTGATACACGCACTACTGATGAACATCTCGGCCAGATGTTCATTTCGGAGTGCTCGTGTATCGAAGGCATTAGCGTTCTTTCTCAAATTGGCGTTTAGTTCTATGTAAGGCCTCATCCACGCAGCCTGAGGGAATTGCAATGCGCGATGAATTTTTTTACCTTGAGACCTTCAGCCAAGTATGTACCTACTGCTTTAAATTTCTGTAGTGAATCACGTAATGTGTCTTATTACATAATGTAGCCAGCATTTTTTTCTGCTTGAAACCTGGTGGAGCACCCTTTTCTGGAGCCATGGGTAGATCTTTTTGTCTCTCATGAATATCTGTTGGATATTCTAAATCGACTTCTAATATGTAGCCAGTTGTTGAGTCAAAAGGAATATCAAAGTTTAATGTGCTTACAACATCCACCCATTTAATATCCTTGTACGGTAAATATTGTGTCATAGCCCATGAGTACATTGCGTTTATGTCATAGTACATGAGGTATGACGATGTTTGGCTGCTATGTATTACGAAGTAAACAAAATACATTTTTAAATATTTACCTTCGCAACATTAGGTCTTTTCCCGCATTCCGCCTCGAAAATAATCGCAACAATTAAATTACGGTCATTTCAAACCCTTCGCTAGAATGCAACGGAAGGCCAACAACTCTACTGTTTTCAACCTCCATTTAGACAAAACTTCCCTTAAGCAAGCTCTTTTACTCGCCGACGCCACCCTTAAACTAACACATCCTGTATAGTTTAGTAAGTTTAAGCGACATATTGTAGCTTGTTTTAAGCGAACCTGAAATAAATGTTCTCGCCCAACCCACCCGTTTCCAATTTAATTCAGAATAACATGCCTCCTGACCAAGGCCCAGCTAATCGTCAGATCTCCTCAGCCGGGCTGTGTATAATGCCAAAGACCACTCACAATTAGACACATCCTGGAGGAATGCCCGACCACCACAACACTGCTGGGTTCACCCGTTCCACCACTTACCACTACCGGAATTGCTAGACCCATCTCGGCCTGAAATATTATTAAAACTCATAAATAGGCTCAATATCGCTAATCATATTTAATTTAACTCCAATGATCTCCTAGCCTTACATTTTTGTGAATTGCTATTTTTATAATTTTCCTTAAAGCGCTACTTATACATTTTTGTTAATTAAATTGTATACTTAGATACCTAATTGTATAAGATCCATAAATTACCCAACTCTCTAGCTCATCACAATTCCACTTTTACACTTTATTTCGCCGACCGACGTAGTCTTCGTCCACCAAGTCCTAACAGGCTTCATCGACTGTCCAGAATTTCTTCATAACATCTCTCTCAATACTAATCCTAGGGATTCTAGA
Organism: Machimus atricapillus; assembly: GCA_933228815.1. NCBI lineage: Eukaryota > Metazoa > Arthropoda > Insecta > Diptera > Asilidae > Machimus > Machimus atricapillus. The sequence goes on from OW121785.1 coordinate 17,097,799, forward strand.
GGCACAAACACCCTCGAATTTCCCATAGGAGCCGAGATATTCGCGGTTTCAAACTTTACACATTACTCAAAATAAATCATAAACATTATATTTATTTCTCTGGATGCAGGATCTGAGTCAGTGGTTTGTGATCAGTAATAAGATAAAAATGCCTTGCATATAGGTATCTAAAAAATCTTTTGACCGCCCAAACGATGGCTAGGGCCTCCTTGTCGATTTGGGGATACTTTTGCTCCGTTGCAGTCATGGTGCATGCAGCGTACGCATTCGGTCGATGCGACAAGACGGCTCCGAGTCCCACCTTGCTCGCATCTGTAGCTAGGACGAGAGGCAGTGCTGGGTTATAAGGCATCAAGACCTGTGGGGAAACCAAAATTCTTTTTAATTCTAGGTAAGCCTTTTTCGCATCTGAAGTCCATTGAAATGGCTCTCTCTGGAGCATATCGGGGAGTGGACGAGCTCTTATAGCAAGATTAGGTTTGAAGACACTGTAATAAGTTGCCTTTCCAATGAAGAGCTCTAAGTCTTGAGGTGTAGAAGGCTCAGCTGCATTTAAAATCGCACTGATATGTTTATCTGAGTTTTGTATACCAGACGCATCGACTTTGTGGCACAAAAACTCTATGGCAGCTGCAGCAAAAGTGCACTTGGATCGGTTCAAGCGGAGCCCATTCTGGTGTAATCTGGTCAACACTACATCCATAGTTTGCAGTAAGCTGTCGAATGAATCAGCAAAGAGCACAAGATCATCAAAAAAATTCAGCACTCCCGGAATATCTTTGATGAGTGATTCCATTTTGCGTTGCCAGATGGCTGGGATGTTAGCTGCGCCGTAGACTGCTCTGATCGGCCGTATGAGGCCGTGAGTTGGTGTATTCAGAGTTAATGCCTCACTGAATTTTTCATCCACTGTTAGGTGTGTATATGCATGTGTAATATCTAAGTGGCAGAAGATTTTTGCCCCATGCATCTTGTTAAAAATATTCTCTTGCCTCGGGTTATGGTGCTCATCAATCACAATTCTTGGTGATGCGTATCTGGCCACTTTTTTTCTTGACTACATGGGTCGTCGAGGCCCACTCGGACTGATCGACGCGAGTGTAATGCCCTGATGCAATTTTTCTGTCGATTTCCTTGGCGTATGCATCCTTCAAGGCGTACGGGATCTCTCTGGCTCTTGCAAAAATCGGTGTTGTTTTGCTTAATTTTAAATCTTTAACCTTTTATAGTTTCCTTATATTCTTGGAAGTTCAGTTGGGCTTCTCCTTTTTAACAAATCGAAAAGATTAGGAGAAGTTTTGCCATCCGGCAATCATCCATGGTGGTGGATGGTTCCACCCAAAACGAAGAATTTGTGAACGACCCTGGGAACTGGGGCGCCTCCAACTCACCTGTTAAATCGATTTCTCCTGCTTTGGATTCCGTGGAGTCGTGTGAAACCGCGTAGCTGCGACCGCGTTTACGCTGAGACCGCATACGATATCCCAAAAACATCTCGAAGCTGAGTAAAATCTAAAAAGCAACTCAAAATTGAAATCACTTTTTGACATAAGACATCTTTTTCCCCCTTCCGGCCAAACAGGCGGACAATATAAAGGAAAGTTGTTCCGGGTTAAAAATTTTATCGTGCTTGTGCAGCAGCTCCAGCCGTGCAGTCTGTTCCTTTGTTTAGCTCCGGTGTTGCCGGGTTATGCACCTGGTGCGGAGCGAAAATTTTATTCCACTGGATTTCGTGAGCGAACTGCGCCAACCACTCAGGACCGAACAAGGAGTCGTGTTTCCCAGTGTCGCACCCACTGTAGTGTAACCCATGCACTTGAGAGAATGGCGCGAGTAGCTGGCGAACTGCCTGTTTGTAGGATTAAGCGAAAGTCCTTACCCGATTGCTCGCAAGGTATTGCTGCCAATCAGGCCAGACGGTTCGCCGGTGTCAAGCTCCATGTCGACAATCGATCCGTTTATTCTGACAGGGAGCATCCTTCTCTCGCTTGTACTTAGCGTGTGAATTTCGCTTACCGAGTTTAATTGAATTAGTCTATCCACTTGCAGTGGTGTCCTCTCCGAATCACTAACTTGATGCGCCGTTGGATTTTGTTTTGTTCTGCACATTTTAGCTATATGGCCTTTCTTTTTACAGGCGTGGCATACTGCGCCGCGAAACGGGCATTCGGAGCGTAGGTGCTGAGCGCTGCAGCCGAAACATACTTGTGTCGCTCCCTTTTCCTGCGAATTTTGCGGGCCTCCTCCTGCGTTCTTGAAATGATTGGGTTTCTTGTTATACTTCTGCTTCTGTGTTGTTGCGAGCAAGGAGATGATCGGCTCCACTGGTGTGACTCGCGATTTTAACTCCTCGACCGTTAGGCGAGTCGATTCCAGAGAATGAGCTATCTCGTAGGCGTCTTTGAACGATTGAGGTTTTTTCGCGATTATTTCGTCGCACATGTCACGATCTGCCAAGCCGTGCATCAGCTGTTCGATTAGCATGCGATCGAGAAAATCGCCGTATTTGCAGTGAGACGCTCCCTGTCGTAAGCGAAGAGCGAAGCTAGCCACCGTTTCGTCCTCACGCTGAATGATGCGGCGAAACTTTGCACTCTCGGCGTATTTATTTTTTTCGTAATCGAAATGCGTTTTCAGCGCCGTCGTAATTTCAGCGAATGTGCACCCGGTGGGAGGTTAAAGAAAGAAAGAAAACGAGAAGCACGTCTCTGGGGTCTTCGGGGCGACCAAAGATTTGAGAGCGTCGTTTAGCTCTGTCCCCATGTGCACCCGTGCATAGTTGGCATGTAAGTCGACCGGAATTTTGCTGAAATCCAGAGCCCATTGAAAACGCGTGAAATAGTCCGATACTGATGTGCCGTCCGATGCACGGTACGGCTGGAAAGAAAATGGCGGCGGCCGTGAACTTTTACCTTGTTCCTGCCCTGTGGTGGCAGCGGCCGTGACAGCTGGTAGGTATTGCAGCCGCTAGAGCATTCGCTAATGCTTGCGTGATCGCGTTTTGCATCTCTGGCGAAATATCAGCCATTTTTACTACTCTCGTTCGTTTTTTGTGTGCTTCCTACTTGCGCGGGACGTATCACTTAAGCTAGGTTCAGACTACATTTCACGCTCAGCCGGCTTGGGAGGTGTTCTTCCCAGCCCCATGACGATATTTAGTGCTATTAGTGCTAGTAGAAAATATGAAACATGTGGTCGAGGCAAATCCTTGCGGAGCTCCTTTTCCCAACGGTGGCACAGGCACAGCACTCACTCACTAGTAACTACACACAGCAAATTCTAACCACCTCGAACGACTCACGACCGGCGTCTGCAACGGCTTCTCAAAAAAAAAAATAGTATCAGAATAAAAATTAAAAAAAAAATTGATTTTTCGACCCTTTTCGCCCCTTAAATTTCTGTAGTGAATCACGTAATGTGTCTTATTGCATAATGTAGCCAGCAGTTTTTCCTGCTTGAAACCTGGTGGAGCACCCTTTTCTGGAGCCATGGGTAGATCTTTTTGTCTCTCATGAATATCTGTTGGATATTCTAAATCGACTTCTAATATGTAGCCAGTTGTTGAGTCATCAGGAATATCAAAGTTTAATGTGCTTACATCATCCACCCAGTTAATATCCTTGTACGGTAAATATTGTGTCATAGCCCATAATTACATTGCGTTTATGTCATAGTACATGAGGTATGACGATGTTTGGCTGCTATCATAATGGGACATGTACTTATTATTAGCTCGTGCATACCTTTTTGAGCACTGGGTCAGACCACCGCGAATTCCTTTTTCCAAAAAGTGAAGAATATTAACACCGTGTAAAAGTTCAATCTCTACGCCTGTATATTTTAGCATCGCATCTCATGCAAACCCGGGTGTGATATAATAATGCGCTGCGTCTAATCCATAGTTGTTGATATATCCCTCCCTGAAGTTCTCAAAGACGTCAGCGAGTAGCAGCACGTCAGTTTTCAAGTAGAGATCGCTATATTCACCAAGACTTTGCACTTCGAACTCTGTCCACACCTTCTTTGCTTGTTCATAATCCTCATTACTAATGTCCCATTTTCCCATAGAGTTGTAGACAGATTTGCGGTCTGGCAATTGAGTCTCCTCAAGATTGTCCCAGTCCTTGATATGCTCGTATGGAAAGACACCTTTCCTTATAGTAGCTGGAACTTATCATCGGTTATGTTTAGAAGTTCAGAGCGTACAATTTTCTTTTCAGCTAGATAAGATGAGAGTTTATCCAGCGATGATGGCATGAAGCGAAAAGAATCGATAAATTTGTATATGATTTCGCTGCCTTCCATATACTTTATAATCGCAATATATTTTTCTGTATTATTAGGTATTATTTTTAGACGACCCTTCATGCTGTTTGCTACATCTCTAATGAGGAGATGAGCATCGTACTTGCTAAGATTGTGAAAGACTATAGGTATCATTCTGGTGTCCTTGTAATTAATGTTGCAATCCTGATGGGCAGCTCCTCTATATTTTCCTGTGAGGTGACAGTGGTCTCTCACCTTAATGTATGTGGGAGTGAATCCTTCTCCGCATATATGACATGTTTGAGCAGCCACAAAATCTTGAATTTGGTTTGGTGTAAGAGGGTCCATTGTTTGAGCGTTTTGAAGAATATCTTGAGCTCTGTCCGCGATATTCTCTAGTGCTTTTGTGAACCACTCTGCACAGTTCAAACCTCTGTAGCTATTGTAGTATGAAAGTTGTTCGTCATATGAGCATTTGAAGTAGTACCCCACGCTGTGCGGTTCATGCTGTTGATATTGCTGTCTTTCCGAATTTTTTATAAATAGGTTTCGAGAAGAGAGATCCGATCTATTAAAAATTATTATTATTACAAATCGACTTATAATTAAAAGCTTATGACTTACAGAGTACGTTTTGAAGACATAGTCTGCATTCTCAGTAAAGTACTTAGCAGGAAAATTGAAAGCCATAATATTCTGTTGTTTATTTTCTTGTTGATATATTTGCGTCATAATTTTCCCCTTTTTTGCCAGTCCATACTGGATAATCCTTTCTACTGATTCTTCAAATTTATTCAAAACTTTGCTAGTATCAACTGATGTAAGTTTTTGGAAATGTTTGATAATAAAATCCTTGTAAAGAAGGAAAGGCCACTCTTCTCTTATATCTTTTACTGTAGGAGGATGGAGCAAGTTGTTTAAGAAACGTCTTATTTCAGGGTAGCAATAATTCATAATCCCTTCTATTTCACAATGTTGTTCTGATGAAAATGTTTTATACGAGCTATAATTTTTCAGCTTGTTTTTCTTTACATCATAATCACATACTTCCTCATTTTCTGATGAATTTGGATTCCAATTTTGGCAAGTTTCCTCAAATTTTTTGGAGATACGACGTCTTTTTAGAGGGATATTGGGATTGTTTGGCTTTTGTTTAAGTCGGTTAAGATAGTTATTTCGATGTACCAGTGATGTAATTAATGGAGAAAGTTTTGTAGCCATTATTGTGCCGCAATTGTCAACATATGAAAAGGACTTGGGATATTTTTGGCACAACTGATTCACAACATTTCGAAAAATAAGCATTGGTATATAAGTAGAGGAAGATCTTAATTCATCTACTATAATATGCACAACGGTTTTCATATATGGTCCCAGTTTGTCTCCTGCTTCACATGATTTTGTAATGTTTGTGGGAAATTTATTCCAAGGTACTCGAAAATTATCGAAGGTTTTCCAAGCAGCTGCAATAACATTCTCATTTTCGGAATCAGTAGAAAGTACTCCACTGGTCGTGGTTAAGGTTGTTGAAAGTGATGAAATATCGATATCAGTTTCAGTGTCAGTGTTCTTCGTTTCTTCCGGGATATTAAGACAAAACTGATAGTCAGGATCTCTACCGACATCTTCGACTGGAGGAATGAAATTTGTTACTGCTGAAGAGGTGGATGCGGCTTCAAAAGGCTGCCACACTTCATGATTATCCAATAATATTAAAGGAGAATTTTTGAAGAATAATAGAAAATCATCTTCATCCAAGACGCTTCCATCTCCTTCTAAAACCAGTTTGTTGCCTACCATGCCTTTGGCATTAGCTGTAAGAAAAAGCTTTAATAGAAACTAAAGTGTAAAAAAAATTATAATTTTTACCAGCTTCAATAACAGCGTTTATTGTGGGTTCGCATTTAATTAAACTTTTCTGGGTACGGTTCACATTCCAAATTTTGAAAATAAAGTTATCTTCTTCCATAGTTCCAATTGCAAACGAAGTTTGAGATGCTGATGTTGGTATACTGTTTCAATTTACATAAACTTATTGTATTGTACTAGATAGTTACAGTTGTGTTATGCCTAAATAAACCAAGATGGGGAAAGCAGAATTTCGTTATCTAATCTATAAAATTTGCAACACAATGTTATTGCTAATTTACTATATAAAATAAGATCGTAATTCTTAAAATCTTCGTAAACTTCATATAATCCTTTTTTATAATTATATAACATAAGGCCAATTTTCCCATAAAAACAAACGTCCTTAAAATTGTTTTGAATTAAAATATGTTCAATTTTTATTATTTTAATTATTTGTAGCTCACTAACTTCTATAATAACTCCATCCAGTGGCGGCCCTAGGGCGGTGCGAGCGGTGCGACCGCACCGGGCGCCATCATGGGGGGGGCGCCAAAATCAACCGAAACGTGAGACAAAGGACGATCGGTCGGGCGCGCGAATCACTGGCACATTTTTGGGGAGCGGGCCGCGGGGTGAAGTTTCGTCCGTCATTTGTTTCGCTAGGCATGCACTGTCTGTTGAATTGTCAGGGCCGCGAAGGTTGTTAGCAGCGCCTGTGTACAAAACCTATGAAGCGCGTCTTGTTTTCTGTTATTTTCTTATATATAGAGTAAACACAAATTAAATTACATATTTAAATTTTTATTCAATTTTTATTTTTTTATTCAACATGTTTACAAAGAGTCAATTAACAACAAGTAATAATACATATAATATGTGTTGTATTTTGCACAACGAAAGGGGCAAGGTCGAAAAGGTCAAAAAAATGTAAAAAGCATTATACTATTTCGACTCTTCTCGCTTTTCTGTTTGCGAAATCCTTAATAATGTGATGCATATCTATATGCTTTAATATGACTTCCTGTATAGATATTGTTGCCGAATTACTTAACCTTTCCTTGCTCATAGTTGAGCGCAGGTAATTTTTTATCAATTTTAATTTGGAAAAGGACCTTTCTGCGTTTGCTACTGTGACTGGCATAGTTAGCAAAATTCGTATTGCTATGGTGATGTTAGGGCATACGGCTGTCAAATTATTTAAATAAATAAATTCAAGAATTTTCACTATATCATTGTTGAATGTTTTGAATAATGACTGACATGAAATAATTTCTTCAAACAAATCATCGGTATCAATATCCGATGAATCATTTGCAGAAAATTTTTCCTGTAATCGATTACAGCTGGTCCTTATGTGGTCGTGATCTTGGTCATTGCTTAATTTCAATAAAAAATTTAAAACATTGTGGCATCGTTCACAATTTTATCAAAATTTTCATCTGTTCTAATATTTATTAAAAAGATTTTTAATTCCGATAAAGCATCTAAGGCTACTTGCATATTCATATACATGGACTGTAGAATTTTGCTTACAAAGTTTACTTTTTTCAATACTTGATGCCATACATTTAGTGAACAAAGAAATGAGAAAGTAGATATTTTTTCTGCTATACATTTAGCGTCATATTTTGCATTTTGATCGAATAATATACCATTTGAAATTTCATACAAAGCATCATAAATTTCTGGTAAATTATTAAACAATGGATGTATGGCATCTATTCTGCTTGACCATCTTGTTTTATATAATGGTTTCAAAGAGGACGAACAATATTTGTACAATTCTTTCACTATACGTATTACTTCATTTTGACAAGGTAGAAAAATGAAGTCATGCTATTGGTGGACTTTTCCCTCACGAACCGCTGATCTTCCTTGCACTTCTCTGGTGGAAAAGCATCCTAATCAAATCAAGAGTAAACAACTGCTTTAACAATAAAGTTTTGTATTTAGAGGGGCGCCATTTTTAGATCTCGCACCATCTAAAAATGTTGATAGGACCGCCACTGACTCCATCGTTTACTTTATATTCACTTCCTTTGATAGTAACGCGTTGAGCAAGAAATACAAAACCATTTGATTGAAAATTGGGGAACATGTCATCAACAAGGCGTTCTATTTTATCAGAAGATATTACAGGGGGAAATCGATCATTGAATAAAGAGGCTTGAAAGATCTGATGGCGGTCGGCGAGAAGTTTGGTAATATTTATAAAATTTTTTGATTTTCTGACAATATTCTTAAAATATTGGTGCTTATGTTCAAAATGCGTCGTCCAAAAATGAACCAGTGGTCCAAATTGTTTTATTAATTCAGGATAATGAGAGAGATAATGGCGTTTAGGTAAAAACTTTCTTCCCGGAAAACACCGCGTCCGGTAGGTAATATATTCTTGAATGAGAAAGGACAAATAGTCGATTTGGGACAATAAAATAATGGGTGAACATACTAAGCGACATATTTCAATTAGTTTAAGGAACATATACCAAACATCACTCTCTTCATCAATGTTCGCCTTAAAAGCTACTAAAGGAAAGAGGATTACGAAATAACAGTTTTCGTTTGCAGTTCCGGGTAAATGGCCTTAAACTAAAGAAATACTGACTACAGAACTTTCAGCAATTGCTCTGAATAAGCTGAGGCAACTTCAAAAAGTGGCTGAAAACAGATTAGCGCTCTTTAAAATATTTCTAAAGGACTTGAATGCCAGTTATTGCTAATAAGTAGTTGTGTCTGCACTTCTTTTTAGAGTTAAAAAAACATGTTGTTTTGCTTAATTTTAAATCTTTAACCTTTTATAGTTTCCTTATATTCTTGGAAGTTCAGTTGGGCTTCTCCTTTTTAACAAATCGAAAAGATTAGGAGAAGTTTTGCCATCCAGCAATCATCCAAGGATGGTTCCACCCAAAACGAAGAATTTGTGAACGACCCTGGGAACTGGGGCGCCTCCAACTCACCTGTTAATTCGATTTCTCCTGGTTTGGATTCCGTGGAGTCGTGTGAAACCGCGTAGTTGCGACCGCGTTTACGCTGCGACCGCATACGATATCCCAAAAACATCTCGAAGCTCAGCCTTGCAGGGTAAAATCTAAAAAGCAACTCAAAATTGAAATCACTTTTTGACATAAGACATCTTTTTCCCCCTTCCGGCCAAACAGGCGGACAATATAAAGAAAAGTTGTTCCGGGCTAAAAATTGTATCGTGCTTGTGCAGCAGCTCCAGCCGTGCTCGCGATTTTAACTCCTCGACCGTTAGGCGAGTCGATTCCAGAGAATGAGCTATCTCGTAGGCGTCTTTGAACGATTGAGGTTTTTTCGCGATTATTTCGTCGCACATGTCACGATCTGCCAAGCCGTGCATCAGCTGTTCGATTAGCATGCGATCGAGAAAATCGCCGTATTTGCAGTGAGACGCTCCCTGTCGTAAGCGAAGAGCGAAGCTAGCCACCGTTTCGTCCTCACGCTGAATGATGCGGCGAAACTTTGCACTCTCGGCGTATTTATTTTTTTCGTAATCGAAATGCGTTTTCAGCGCCGTCGTAATTTCAGCGAATGTGCACCCGGTGGGAGGTTAAAGAAAGAAAGAAAACGAGAAGCACGTCTCTGGGGTCTTCGGGACGACGCAAACCTCGCGACAAGCTTTTATGATCATATAAATTGTGTATAATGAGGTTATAAGTTGATAGTTAAAATTTTAAAGGAAAATTGTAGGGTAAGTTTGTCGCTTGATAATTTATGCTTGTGCCATTTTGCATAATCTACTGTGGCAACATGCAATTGAGGCTGGTGACGAAGGAGATCAGGAAGAAAAAGAAAATTTCGAAGCGTTAATCGCCGAAAATCTCCTAGAAACATCAGAACTCTTCCGTGAAGGGCGACGAATCAGGGAAGAGTATTCTAATAGCTTGTAAAAAGAAAAAGAAACAAGTTATTACAATAAAAAAGTCTTTTATTTTTCTGTTAATTTATTTAAAACATTTACAAGAGCGTCTGCAAACACCTTCTGCTGGTCCAGAAGATGAAGGCACGTTGACTTGATGTTGGTCGGTGACTGCTGGAACTTTCACCCAATCCCTTAGATGCCGTGCTTTCTTCTACGGTGTTCACCTGCAAGACACGTCTAGTGACATCCTGTAAAAATATTTGAATGCCCATTTCTTTAAAAAAAAAGCTTCATTTTCCTCACCTCTCCACCTAGAGTGGGCAAATCTTGAAGCCCATCAACCACAATAGCGCCGAAATTCTCCAGGGCTCTTGACTCGAAGGTGTTCATTTGCTCCTTTTCGGGCGGTCCGCCTCCAGACGCTTTCTTCGCTGCCTTCGTTCATTAATTATCTATTATTAACAAAAAATGTGTAATTGTTACACTTACCAGATTCAGATGCCATTATTTTGCACTATACGTGACCATCACTTTCAAAAGTAACTATAAACCCAATTCACCACACTTAAATGACACTGTGGTGAATTTATTGTGATTATTCTTGTCAGAATACCAAACAACTATTCAGTCACAGTGAAAGTCACACATCACACAACACAATCGACGATCACAGGAGCTTGTGACTTGTGACGGGTTACAACGCCGGAATAGGGCTTAAATGTTGGAGCATTTTAAAACTTTTAATATAAAATTTAGCACAGGCCGATGCTGCTGAACTTGCGGAGTGGTGGTGGCAGGGGGCCCGATCAGCGGAGCGCCCGGCACAGCTGATGGCAAATTTTGGGGCGCTGCGAAATTTGCACAGCTGTTCCTGTCACCCAACTCGATTCTCCCGCAACACCGAAAATCGACCGACCTTCGCTACACTTTCCGCGATTACTAATAGAAAACCGGGCACGGCACTTTACCTTTAGTCCCGTGGGATTGGCCAACACGGGCTTAACCGCGCTGGAGTCCTTGGCTCGCTCGGGTGCAGCACTTCGCTCCTGGAAGGTTGCTCGGGAGGCACTGCCGACACTCGGGGCCCGCAATTAAGCACCGGGCTTTAGGAACACCCACAATTTATTGGTCGCGACCACGGCTCGACAATTAATTAAACTTTTTCTTGGGACAAACGATCGCCAAAGGAAAACTCACGAACTGCACTACTTGCCGGTCACACACAAGATGGCTGGATCATCAACCTCCCAAGTTTTCAAAGTTTTCTCCGCAGGCGCTAGGGGGAAACAGGGGCCGTTCTGAAAACTTTCCTGCAATAGGTGACATTAGAAATGGCAACGAATAAAGAGTGAATTCATTTTTCTCTATTGCAGGGACTGCAACAATACTTAAAATTATAATTTTTAAAATTCTTGTATTTCGGAAAGAAAACATTTTTCCTACTTCTTTGAAATTTACTCGCGACAAGCTTTTATGATCATATAAATTGTGTATAATGAGGTTATAAGTTGATAGTTAAAATTTTAAAGGAAAATTTTATTTTCTTCTTTTTAGAGCATTTAAAAAGATTGTTTTTAAAAATGTTTTTTTATTTAATTTATTTTTTGACTAAAAAACGCTTATCAAGCCCTTTCATTTGATACCCATATCATAGGGGTTACTATGAAAATTATAAATCGCCATTTTGTGACGTCCGCCATATTGGATTTAGAAATGGCGTTACTATCGTTTCCTACTCTTCAAGCTCTTTCATTTGATACCCATATTAAGGGGGTCGACCAAAAATACATGGTCCACCATCTTGTGGCGGCGGCCATTTTAAAGATATTGCAATTTTGAGTATTGCATATTGCATTGTCACCAGAACTAAAGGTGTATGCAAAATTTCAGCCCTATAGCTTCATTGGAAGTGGGTGAAATATTGACTGCAAAATTCCACGGCCCACCATCTTGTGGCGGCGGCCATTTTAAAGATATTGCAATTTTGAGTATTGCATATTGCATTGTCACCAGAACTAAAGTTGTATGCAAAATTTCAGCTCAATCGGTTGAAGATATCTGCTTCAAAATTGAGTAGCAAGATTCCACCCGCACAAACATACATACGTTGACTTGATGTTGGTCGGTGACTGCTGGAACTTTCACCCAATCCCTTAGATGCCGTGCTTTCTTCTACGGTGTTCACCTGCAAGACACGTCTAGTGACATCCTGTAAAAATATTTGAATGCCCATTTCTTTAAAAAAAAAAGCTTCATTTTCCTCACCTCTCCACCTAGAGTGGGCGGGTGGAATCTTGCTACTCAATTTTGAAGCAGATATCTTCAACCGATTGAGCTGAAATTTTGCATACAACTTTAGTTCTGGTGAAATTGAAATTGAAATTGATTCCTTTTGGCCCAGAAAGCTGATTTAGCTGAGTCAAGTAAATCTAATAATTCTTCTTCTGTCCGGAATGGAACATGGGTCAATATTAAGGAATAATAATACGCTTCTGGATCTGAGGCTAACGTAAAGTAACGTGTTCGAATTATAGCTGGACGTATTTCTCATCCTTCCCAGCTTGTCTAGTAATATAATATATGGACCAGTAGGCATGCCCTCGTTGTTTCATAACATAAGCGTCAATATCTTGCTGATCTTCATCAATATAGATTCTAGAAGAAACTACATCGTACCAGATTGCGAACTCACCAAGACTCAGATGCTGAAGAGAAAGAGGCCTGTGAACATACTTGTCTAAGAAGTTTTTGTACGGTCCGGAATTTTCAGAATCAGTCGATATTTTTTTTTTTTTTTTTGAGACACGGTAAGGACGTGGTTCTAGCTTTATAGCTGACTAGAAAAGCTCTGCCAGTGTTCTGGGGTGCTCTGCTACTTCAGTATTCTGAAGCGCTTCTGCCATACATCTATTTGCATGGCACGGGAAGCAGTTGGTGTACCAACTGAGAAATTTCCTGTATTCAGGAAAGCGGCTGGAGTAGCAGCCGACTTTGTTTTGTCGAAGGGGGTGCTCATATTGAAGTTCGCATTCATCGTCGCCAAGTAGAGCGCCCTAGTCGCATCATTCAGTCCAGTTAGACAGATGCCTGGTGCCTGGGTGGAGCGTGACCGCCGTAGGGCTAATATGCCCGCTCTACAGTTGATCGGTTCTGCCAACTGGAATAGCGCTCGAACCTTCGAAGCGTAATTACTAGTTCTGTCTTCAGAACTAGTTGTCATCTCATTTGTGACATAAGCACACAATGAGGTATTATTTGTAGCATAATCAGGAAATCCGTTCTTAACGATTATTTTGTCAGCTATGGTCATCAAGTAGTTGTTGACCATTCTTTCAGCTTGAAGCGAGAAGGCCAACCTTCCCGCTAACGTCGCGTCGGTCCGGTGTCGAAAATGATGGAATTCAAATCATTCTGCACATCCGGCGATTTCCTCTGGGTCTTAGCGTACCCTATGCAATTGGCGTTAAGAGTGACGCCATCAGTGATGTCCGGCGCCTGCTCCCTAGAAAAGGAATTCCAATCCTGGCCGGCCGGCTTGGTCCTGCACTCCTCTGTAAACTTCCTCGTGACGAAGGGGGAAGCATAGCATTCATACGCGTTATGGGTGGCGGCCGTCAAAGGGCCGAAGGTACCACCCTGCCTATCCGTGGTTGGCAACTGTGGTATCGCAGTTGACGGCACATTTGTGGAAACGTAATGTCCCGCAGGTGTGATATGTGTGCCAATGGCTGCCAAATACTCGTGCACCGGTGCGTGAAAGGCTGTGGGCGTCTCGTCCGACTCAAACACTGCGTATGGGGAGCCCTCAACGGTGTACCGATTCTCACCCGTTTTTGTCTGAACATAATTTATCAGATGGGCGTTCAAGCGCGCAACATTAACATGCTGATACACGCAAATTCTCACGAAGATGAATCGAATCAAAAGTAGTTTTGCAAAATCCTTTAAAATATATAAATATTGTAAAACTTACTAGTTTTACTACAGAACTTTTGCACTTTTACTGCTCATAGAACACGGTTTTTGAAATCATTGACACTAAGTGGTCACTATGATTCTTAGGGCCAATTTTTCTATCGCCAGATAATTAGCTGGGCTTTGATTTAAAATATCTATCTTAAACCAAGATAGGACTATTATCCTTCAGTTAATTTTGACAACTAGAGTGAACAAATAAAGTTATCAGCCCATTGAAAAATTAGCCCTTAATCGTTGGATTACAATATACATATAAACCAATTGGGTATAGAGACATTTTCCTTAACTATCAAACTATCATTCACCATATTTCGTGCTCTATATTGTGTCTAGTCTTGGGCCTCGTTTGGAAATGTCAATTGCATGCAGACTGCATTTGCAGTGTCTTCAATAATGCAGTTGACAAAAATCAAAAGTTTCAAAATGTCAATACATGCAGATGACAGTCATTTGATTGCAACTTCAGCAGTATAGAAAAGAGTCCTGCGTGAATGACAAGGTCGCTTTCTGCTTGTGAGTTGTGTGTTAAACCAAAATGGAAAATAGGTTTGTAAAATCATTAAAATAAATATAAATCAAATTTATATTCTTTCAATTAGAGAAAATAACACTGAAGAAAATAAGTCAAACAAATGATGATGAAATCGTTTTAAAATGTCAATTGACAGTTGCAGTACAAATCATTTGACGATCAAATGACCAGAATAATTTTGACAAAAGTCGAAGTTCTTGACGATCAAGTTACATTTTCAAACACGGCCTGAGTCGAAGGAAAAAACACGGAAAAATTTTACGATGGCGACAATGACCCCAGGGCAATGAAATTTTGCAGGCTCCTTCCGTTTTGGCTAAAACGAAGGGATCTGAAGAAATTTTGTGGTGCTCGGCTATAATTTCCGAGATATTAAATTTTTAATTTTGACAATCTGCCAAAATTAAAAATTAATATTTCCCACCCCAAAAGTCCTTTCCACCGCGAAAATTTCACTGCAATAACTGGGATCATGTCCCCACTCCACATTTCACTTTATTTCCTACACTTAGTAACTAAGTAAAGTGTACAAATCTGCAAAAAAGCGAATCTTTAATATCAAATGTGAAAACACTTACCTGCAGCGGCCATCACACTCCTTTTTGATGTGTTTTTTTCTTTAAGTTGGCTACATTGACATGCTGGTATAATTCCTAATCGTTTATAAAGATGATGACACACTCTCACGCTTGAAGTTCATTTGGGCCGATGACATTTCCTTTTCACCCGCCATTGCACTATATACATGTTGATTCCGTTTTGTTCTTCTCAAATCGTTTATAGGTAGATGTTTTTCATATGTCCAGAAATTTAAATTCTTCGTCAGTTTTCCAACATTTACGTAGTTTCTTGCCCTCCATCTCAATAGCAAGTCCAACTTTACATTTCGATGACAGTTTGACACTGGAAATCAGCTGATTCTTCCAGGCATTTCCAGTCCCATTCGGCGAGATGTAGTTTTGGGAACTACGTTTAGTACCTTCAGGATGAACATGTAAACGAAGTTCCGAACTCAATTCGCAGTGATACACGCACTACTGATGAACATCTCGGCCAGATGTTCATTTCGGAGTGCTCGTGTATCGAAGGCATTAGCGTTCTTTCTCAAATTGGCGTTTAGTTCTATGTAAGGCCTCATCCACGCAGCCTGAGAGAATTGCAATGCGCGATGAATTTTTTTTACCTTGAGACCTTCAGCCAAGTATGTACTGCTTTAAATTTCTGTAGTGAATCACGTAATGTGTCTTATTACATAATGTAGCCAGCATTTTTTTCTGCTTGAAACCTGGTGGAGCACCCTTTTCTGGAGCCATGGGTAGATCTTTTTGTCTCTCATGAATATCTGTTGGATATTCTAAATCGACTTCTAATATGTAGCCAGTTGTTGAGTCATCAAGAATATCAAAGTTTAATGTGCTTACATCATCCACCCATTTAATATCCTTGTACGGTAAATATTGTGTCATAGCCCATGAGTACATTGCGTTTATGTCATAGTACATGAGGTATGACGATGTTTGGCTGCTATGTATTACGAAGTAAACAAAATACATTTTTAAATATTTACCTTCGCAACATTAGGTCTTTTCCCGCATTCTGCCTCGAAAATAATCGCAACAATTAAATTACGGTCATTTCAAACCCTTCGCTAGAATGCAACGGAAGGCCAACAACTCTACTGTTTTCAACCTCCATTTAGACAAAACTTCCCTTAAGCAAGCTCTTTTACTCGCCGACGCCACCCTTAAACTAACACATCCTGTATAGTTTAGTAAGTTTAAGCGACATATTGTAGCTTGTTTTAAGCGAACCTGAAATAAATGTTCTCGCCCAACCCACCCGTTTCCAATTTAATTCAGAATAACATGCCTCCTGACCAAGGCCCAGCTAATCGTCAGATCTCCTCAGCCGGGCTGTGTATAATGCCAAAGACCACTCACAATTAGACACATCCTGGAGGAATGCCCGACCACCACAACACTGCTGGGTTCACCCGTTCCACCACTTACCACTACCGGAATTGCTAGACCCATCTCGGCCTGAAATATTATTAAAACTCATAAATAGGCTCAATATCGCTAATCATATTTAATTTAACTCCAATGATCTCCTAGCCTTACATTTTTGTGAATTGCTATTTTTATAATTTTCCTTAAAGCGCTACTTATACATTTTTGTTAATTAAATTGTATACTTAGATACCTAATTGTATAAGATCCATAAATTACCCAACTCTCTAGCTCATCACAATTCCACTTTTACACTTTATTTCGCCGACCGACGTAGTCTTCGTCCACCAAGTCCTAACAGGCTTCATCGACTGTCCAGAATTTCTTCATAACATCTCTCTCAATACTAATCCTAGGGATTCTAGAGGCACAAACGCCCTCGAATTTCCCATAGGAGCCGAGATGTTCGCGGTTTCAAACTTTACACATTACTCAAAATAAATCATAAACATTATATTTATTTCTCTGGATGCAGGATCTGAGTCAGTGGTTTGTGATCAGTAATAAGATAAAAATGCCTTGCATATAGGTATTTAAAAAATCTTTTGACCGCCCAAACGATGGCTAGGGCCTCCTTGTCGATTTGGGGATACTTTTGCTCCGTTGCAGTCATGGTGCATGCAGCGTACGCATTCGGTCGATGCGACAAGACGGCTCCAAGTCCCACCTTGCTCGCATCTGTAGCTAGGACGAGAGGCAGTGCTGGGTTATACTTATAAGGCATCAAGACCTGTGGGGAAACCAAAATTCTTTTTAGTTCTAGGTAAGCCTTTTTCGCATCTGAAGTCCATTGAAATGGCTCTCTCTGGAGCATATCGGGGAGTGGACGAGCTCTTATAGCAAGATTAGGTTTGAAGACACTGTAATAAGTTGCCTTTCCAATGAAGAGCTCTAAGTCTTGAGGTGTAGAAGGCTCAGCTGCATTTAAAATCGCACTGATATGTTTATCTGAGTTTTGTATACCAGACGCATCGACTTTGTGGCACAAAAACTCTATGGCAGCTGCAGCAAAAGTTCACTTGGATCGGTTCAAGCGGAGCCCATTCTGGTGTAATCTGGTCAACACTACATCCATAGTTTGCAGTAAGCTGTCGAATGAATCAGCAAAGAGCACAAGATCATCAAAAAAATTCAGCACTCCCGGAATATCTTTGATGAGTGATTCCATTTTGCGTTGCCAGATGGCTGGGATGTTAGCTGCGCCGTAGACTGCTCTGATCGGCCGTATGAGGCCGTGAGTTGGTGTATTCAGAGTTAATGCCTCACTGAATTTTTCATCCACTGTTAGGTGTGTATATGCATGTGTAATATCTAAGTGGCAGAAGATTTTTGCCCCATGCATCTTGTTAAAAATATTCTCTTGCCTCGGGTTATGGTGCTCATCAATCACAATTCTTGGTGATGCGTATCTGGCCACTTTTTTTCTTGACTACATGGGTCGTCGAGGCCCACTCGGACTGATCGACGCGAGTGTAATGCCCTGATGCAATTTTTCTGTCGATTTCCTTGGCGTATGCATCCTTCAAGGCGTACGGGATCTCTCTGGCTCTTGCAAAAATCGGTGTTGTTTTGCTTAATTTTAAATCTTTAACCTTTTATAGTTTCCTTATATTCTTGGAAGTTCAGTTGGGCTTCTCCTTTTTAACAAATCGAAAAGATTAGGAGAAGTTTTGCCATCCGGCAATCATCCAAGGATGGTTCCAGCCAAAACGAAGAATTTGTGAACGACCCTGGGAACTGGGGCGCCTCCAACTCACCTTTTAATTCGATTTCTCCTGGTTTGGATTCCGTGGAGTCGTGTGAAACCGCGTAGCTGCGACCGCGTTTACGCTGCGACCGCATACGATATCCCAAAAACATCTCGAAGCTGAGTAAAATCTAAAAAGCAACTCAAAATTGAAATCACTTTTTGACATAAGACATCTTTTTCCCCCTTCCGGCCAAACAGGCGGACAATATAAAGGAAAGTTGTTCCGGGTTAAAAATTTTATCGTGCTTGTGCAGTAGCTCCAGCCGTGCAGTCTGTTCCTTTGTTTAGCTCCGGTGTTGCCGGGTTATGCACCTGGTGCGGAGCGAAAATTTTATTCCACTGGATTTCGTGAGCGAACTGCGCCAACCACTCAGGACCGAACAAGGAGTCGTGTTTCCCAGTGTCGCACCCACTGTAGTGTAACCCATGCACTTGAGAGAATGGCGCGAGTAGCTGGCGAACTGCCTGTTTGTAGGATTAAGCGAAAGTCCTTACCCGATTGCTCGCAAGGTATTGCTGCCAATCAGGCCAGACGGTTCGCCGGTGTCAAGCTCCATGTCGACAATCGATCCGTTTATTCTGACAGGGAGCATCCTTCTCTCGCTTGTACTTAGCGTGTGAATTTCGCTTACCGAGTTTAATTGAATTAGTCTATCCACTTGCAGTGGTGTCCTCTCCGAATCACTAACTTGATGCGCCGTTGGATTTTGTTTTGTTCTGCACATTTTAGCTATATGGCCTTTCTTTTTACAGGCGTGGCATACTGCGCCGCGAAACGGGCATTCGGAGCGTAGGTGCTGAGCGCTGCAGCCGAAACATACTTGTGTCGCTCCCTTTTCCTGCGAATTTTGCGGGCACTGACATATATATACTGGACTGCTGATCCCGTACAAAAACTCATTTTAAAAGTGAGATCAAATTTGGGGCGAAATCTAACTATCTCGCTCTATCCAGATCCCCCGCAGGCAGACAACTTAGAAAGATTGATTCCAATATCCGAATGAAGGTGGCGCTGCGCTACGCAGCAGCTGATTAGCTTGACAGTTCTCTCGGAAGCAAAATGTAAACAAATAATGTAAACTTTACAAAATGCTTCCGGAAGAAATGAAAGTGTTTTGTTTTGGTTAAGATCAACCGTGCCAGAGCCTTGTTAGTTTCAACTAATCCGCATGTTGTTTTGAAAAAAACAGGTCAAGCACAAAATAAAATCACTGAAATTATAATTCGCACTATCAAAAACAATTAATAGCACAATTGACACACCACATTTCATTGATTTTAACGACTTTGCGCCAAATTGGAATTTTTCCGCCAACTTTGGGTTCCTAGGAATTTTGAGACACTCACCAGATGTCGCTACCATTTGAGAAGAAAAAAATGTATGAATTTATGGCCACCAGATGGCTAGAGACTATGCGTTGTTGTTTTCCTTATGTTGGTGCATATGGGAAAAATGCATATGTTAGACCAGATAGAATATGTTTTTATACATCTGATTCTTTTCTTCCTCCGGCCCCGGGCTGCTCGGCGTCGGAAGTATTTTTAATAAATACTCAAAATGTAGGGCAAAATGAAAGGAGCTGTTTTGTGACAACTTATATTTATTTATTTTCTTCATTTTAATATAATATTGCATATAATTTATTGTGTTTTTATCACAAGCGCAGGTTTGCATCTCCACTCAAAGTCGTCTTACTTTTCATAAGCCGACCAGCAGTCCAGTATCTATATGTCAGTGTTTGCGGGCCTCCTCCTGCGTTCTTGAAATGATTGGGTTTCTTGTTATACTTCTGCTTCTGTGTTGTTGCGAGCAAGGAGATGGTCGGCTCCACTGGTGTGACTCGCGATTTTAACTCCTCGACCGTTAGGCGAGTCGATTCCAGAGAATGAGCTATCTCGTAGGCGTCTTTGAACGATTGAGGTTTTTTCGCGATTATTTCGTCGCACATGTCACGATCTGCCAAGCCGTGCATCAGCTGTTCGATTAGCATGCGATCGAGAAAATCGCCGTATTTGCAGTGAGACGCTCACTGTCGTAAGCGAAGAGCGAAGCTAGCCACCGTTTCGTCCTCACGCTGAATGATGCGGCGAAACTTTGCACTCTCGGCGTATTTATTTTTTTCGTAATCGAAATGCGTTTTCAGCGCCGTCGTAATTTCAGCGAATGTGCACCCGGTGGGAGGTTAAAGAAAGAAAGAAAACGAGAAGCACGTCTCTGGGGTCTTCGGGGCGACCAAAGATTTGAGAGCGTCGTTTAGCTCTGTCCCCATGTGCACCCGTGCATAGTTTGCATGTAAGTCGACCGGAATTTTGCTCAAATCCAGAGTCCATTGAAAACGCGTGAAATAGTCCGATACTGACGTGCCGTCCGTTGCACGGTACGGCTGGAAAGAAAATGGCGGCGGCCGTGAACTTTTACCTTGTTCCTGCCCTGTGGTGGCAGCGGCCGTGACAGCTGGTATTGCAGCCGCTAGAGCATTCGCTAATGCTTGCGTGATCGCGTTTTGCATCTCTGGCGAAATATCAGCCATTTTTACTACTCTCGTTCGTTTTTTGTGTGCTTCCTACTTGCGCGGGACGTATCACTTAAGCTAGGTTCAGACTACATTTCACGCTCAGCCGGCTTGGGAGGTGTTCTTCCCAGCCCCATGACGATATTTAGTGCTATTAGTGCTAGTAGAAAATATGAAACATGTGGTCGAGGCAAATCCTTGCGGAGCTCCTTTTCCCAACGGTGGCACAGGCACAGCACTCACTCACTAGTAACTACACACAGCAAATTCTAACCACCTCGAACGACTCACGACCGGCGTCTGCAACGGCTTCTCAAAAAAAAAAAAAATAGTATCAGAATAAAAATTAAAAAAAAAATTGATTTTTCGACCCTTTTCGCCCCTTAAATTTCTGTAGTGAATCACGTAATGTGTCTTATTGCATAATGTAGCCAGCAGTTTTTCCTGCTTGAAACCTGGTGGAGCACCCTTTTCTGGAGCCATGGGTAGATCTTTTTGTCTCTCATGAATATCTGTTGGATATTCTAAATCGACTTCTAATATGTTGTTGAGTCATCAGGAATATCAAAGTTTAATGTGCTTACATCATCCACCCATTTAATATCCTTGTACGGTAAATATTGTGTCATAGCCCATGATTACATTGCGTTTATGTCATAGTACATGAGGTATGACGATGTTTGGCTGCTATCATAATGGGACATGTACTTATTATTAGCTCGTGCATACCTTTTTGAGCACTGGGTCAGACCACCGCGAATTCCTTTTTCCAAAAAGTGAAGAATATTAACACCGTGTAAAAGTTCAATCTCTACGCCTGTATATTTTAGCATCGCATCTCATGCAAACCCGGGTGTGATATAATAATGCGCTGCGTCTAATCCATAGTTGTTGATATATCCCTCCCTGAAGTTCTCAAAGACGTCAGCGAGTAGCAGCACGTCAGTTTTCAAGTAGAGATCGCTATATTCACCAAGACTTTGCACTTCGAACTCTGTCCACACCTTCTTTGCTTGTTCATAATCCTCATTACTAATGTCCCATTTTCCCATAGAGTTGTAGACAGATTTGCGGTCTGGCAATTGAGTCTCCTCAAGATTGTCCCAGTCCTTGATATGCTCGTATGGAAAGACACCTTTCCTTATAGTAGCTGGAACTTATCATCGGTTATGTTTAGAAGTTCAGAGCGTACAATTTTCTTTTCAGCTAGATAAGATGAGAGTTTATCCAGCGATGATGGCATGAAGCGAAAAGAATCGATAAATTTGTATATGATTTCGCTGCCTTCCATATACTTTATAATCGCAATATATTTTTCTGTATTATTAGGTATTATTTTTAGACGACCCTTCATGCTGTTTGCTACATCTCTAATGAGGAGATGAGCATCGTACTTGCTAAGATTGTGAAAGACTATAGGTATCATTCTGGTGTCCTTGTAATTAATGTTGCAATCCTGATGGGCAGCTCCTCTATATTTTCCTGTGAGGTGACAGTGGTCTCTCACCTTAATGTATGTGGGAGTGAATCCTTCTCCGCATATATGACGTTTGAGCAGCCACAAAATCTTGAATTTGGTTTGGTGTAAGAGGGTCCATTGTTTGAGCGTTTGAAGAATATCTTGAGCTCTGTCCGCGATATTCTCTAGTGCTTTTGTGAACCACTCTGCACAGTTCAAACCTCTGTAGCTATTGTAGTATGAAAGTTGTTCGTCATATGAGCATTTGAAGTAGTACCCCACGCTGTGCGGTTCATGCTGTTGATATTGCTGTCTTTCCGAATTTTTTATAAATAGGTTTCGAGAAGAGAGATCCGATCTATTAAAAATTATTATTATTACAAATCGACTTATAATTAAAAGCTTATGACTTACAGAGTACGTTTTGAAGACATAGTCTGCATTCTCAGTAAAGTACTTAGCAAGAAAATTGAAAGCCATAATATTCTGTTGTTTATTTTCTTGTTGATATATTTGCGTCATAATTTTCCCCTTTTTTGCCAGTCCATACTGGATAATCCTTTCTACTGATTCTTCAAATTTATTAAAAACTTTGCTAGTATCAACTGATGTAAGTTTTTGGAAATGTTTGATAATAAAATCCTTGTAAAGAAGGAAAGGCCACTCTTCTCTTATATATTTTACTGTAGGAGGATGGAGCAAGTTGTTTAAGAAACGTCTTATTTCAGGGTAGCAATAATTCATAATCCCTTCTATTTCACAATGTTGTTCTGATGAAAATGTTTTATACGAGCTATAATTTTTCAGCTTGTTTTTCTTTACATCATAATCACATACTTCCTCATTTTCTGATGAATTTGGATTCCAATTTTGGCAAGTTTCCTCAAATTTTTTGGAGATACGACGTCTTTTTAGAGGGATATTTGGATTGTTTGGCTTTTGTTTAAGTCGGTTAAGATAGTTATTTCGATGTACCAGTGATGTAATTAATGGAGAAAGTTTTGTAGCCATTATTGTGCCGCAATTGTCAACATATGAAAAGGACTTGGGATATTTTTGGCACAACTGATTTACAACATTTCGAAAAATAAGCATTGGTATATAAGTAGAGGAAGATCTTAATTCATCTACTATAATATGCACAACGGTTTTCATATATGGTCCCAGTTTGTCTCCTGCTTCACATGATTTTGTAATGTTCGTGGGAAATTTATTCCAAGGTACTCGAAAATTATCGAAGGTTTTCCAAGCAGCTGCAATAACATTCTCATTTTCGGAATCAGTAGAAAGTACTCCACTGGTCGTGGTTAAGGTTGTTGAAAGTGATGAAATATCGATATCAGTTTCAGTGTCAGTGTTCTTCGTTTCTTCCGGGATATTAAGACAAAACTGATAGTCAGGATCTCTACCGACATCTTCGACTGGAGGAATGAAATTTGTTACTGCTGAAGAGGTGGATGCGGCTTCAAAAGGCTGCCACACTTCATGATTATCCAATAATATTAAAGGAAAATTTTTGAAGAATAATAGAAAATCATCTTCATCCAAGAAGCTTCCATCTCCTTCTAAAACCAGTTTGTTGCCTACCATGCCTTTGGCATTAGCTGTAAGAAAAAGCTTTAATAGAAACTAAAGTGTAAAAAAAATTATAATTTTTACCAGCTTCAATAACAGCGTTTATTGTGGGTTCGCATTTAATTAAACTTTTCTGGGTACGGTTCACATTCCAAATTTTGAAAATAAAGTTATCTTCTTCCATAGTTCCAATTGCAAACGAAGTTTGAGATGCTGATGTTGGTATACTGTTTCAATTTACATAAACTTATTGTATTGTACTAGATAGTTACAGTTGTGTTATGCCTAAATAAACCAAGATGGGGAAAGCAGAATTTCGTTATCTAATCTATAAAATTTGCAACACAATGTTATTGCTAATTTACTATATAAAATAAGATCGTAATTCTTAAAATCTTCGTAAACTTCATATAATCCTTTTTTATAATTATATAACATAAGGCCAATTTTCCCATAAAAACAAACGTCCTTAAAATTGTTTTGAATTAAAATATGTTCAATTTTTATTATTTTAATTATTTGTAGCTCACTAACTTCTATAATAACTCCATCGTTTACTTTATATTCACTTCCTTTGATAGTAACGCGTTGAGCAAGAAATACAAAACCATTTGATTGAAAATTGGGGAACATGTCATCAACAAGGCGTTCTATTTTATCAGAAGATATTACAGGGGGAAATCGATCATTGAATAAAGAGGCTTGAAAGATCTGATGGCGGTCGGCGAGAAGTTTGGTAATATTTATAAAATTTTTTGATTTTCTGACAATATTCTTAAAATATTGGTGCTTATGTTCAAAATGCATCGTCCAAAAATGAACCAGTGGTCCAAATTGTTTTATTAATTCAGGATAATGAGAGAGATAATGGCGTTTAGGTAAAAACTTTCTTCCCGGAAAACACCGCGTCCGGTAGGAAATATATTCTTGAATGAGAAAGGACAAATAGTCGATTTGGGACAATAAAATAATGGGTGAACATACTAAGCGACATATTTCAATTAGTTTAAGGAACTTATACCAAACATCACTCTCTTCATCAATGTTCGCCTTAAAAGCTACTAAAGGAAAGAGGATTACGAAATAACAGTTTTCGTTTGCAGTTCCGGGTAAATGGCCTTAAACTAAAGAAATACTGACTACAGAACTTTCAGCAATTGCTCTGAATAAGCTGAGGCAACTTCAAAAAGTGGCTGAAAACAGATTAGCGCTCTTTAAAATATTTCTAAAGGACTTGAATGCCAGTTATTGCTAATAAGTAGTTGTGTCTGCACTTCTTTTTAGAGTGAAAAAACATGTTGTTTTGCTTAATTTTAAATCTTTAACCTTTTATAGTTTCCTTATATTCTTGAAAGTTCAGTTGGGCTTCTCCTTTTTAACAAATCGAAAAGATTAGGAGAAGTTTTGCCATCCAGCAACCATCCAAGGATGGTTCCACCCAAAACGAAGAATTTGTGAACGACCCTGGGAACTGGGGCGCCTCCAACTCACCTGTTAATTCGATTTCTCCTGGATTCCGTGGAGTCGTGTGAAACCGCGTAGTTGCGACCGCGTTTACGCTGTGACCGCATACGATATCCCAAAAACATCTCGAAGCTCAGCCTTGCAGGGTAAAATCTAAAAAGCAACTCAAAATTGAAATCACTTTTTGACATAAGACATCTTTTTCCCCCTTCCGGCCAAACAGGCGGACAATATAAAGAAAAGTTGTTCCGGGCTAAAAATTTTATCGTGCTTGTGCAGCAGCTCTAGCCGTGCTCGCGATTTTAACTCCTCGACCGTTAGGCGAGTCGATTCCAGAGAATGAGCTATCTCGTAGGCGTCTTTGAACGATTGAGGTTTTTTCGCTATTATTTCGTCGCACATGTCACGATCTGCCAAGCCGTGCATCAGCTGTTCGATTAGCATGCGATCGAGAAAATCGCCGTATTTGCAGTGAGACGCACCCTGTCGTAAGCGAAGAGCGAAGCTAGCCACCGTTTCGTCCTCACGCTGAATGATGCGGCGAAACTTTGCACTCTCGGCGTATTTATTTTTTTCGTAATCGAAATGCGTTTTCAGCGCCGTCGTAATTTCAGCGAATGTGCACCCGGTGGGAGGTTAAAGAAAGAAAGAAAACGAGAAGCACGTCTCTGGGGTCTTCGGGGCGACCAAAGATTTGAGAGCGTCGTTTAGCTCTGTCCCCATGTGCACCCGTGCATAGTTTGCATGTAAGTCGACCGGAATTTTGCTCAAATCCAGAGTCCATTGAAAACGCGTGAAATAGTCCGATACTGACGTGCCGTCCGTTGCACGGTACGGCTGGAAAGAAAATGGCGGCGGCCGTGAACTTTTACCTTGTTCCTGCCCTGTGGTGGCAGCGGCCGTGACAGCTGGTATTGCAGCCGCTAGAGCATTCGCTAATGCTTGCGCGATCGCGTTTTACATCTCTGGCACAATTATTTGCCTGATATTACGCAAAATATTATTGGCCGCATTTGATATTTGACCCTTGTTCACATTGGGTAAAATATTTGACTATATTATTTCCTGGCAAACAGCTGGCAAACAAGTTTGATCGGGACCCATGGGCAAATGTTTGACGCCCGTTCACACTTGAGTCAAACGTTTTCACCAAATTTTATTTTCCAGGTCCGAGGCAAATGGAAATTTATTTGTTGCCATTGTCATTTCAGTTTTGGTTGTCGCGAAATGAAGATGTTTTGCAAAATGAATCGAGATATTGAAATTAATTTGATTCTTTGTCTTGGCGCGGCAGCATTGCATGTACTGGAAAGTGAAAAGTCCGTTCGTTATCGTCGTCGTCGTGATGTTTAGATTCGGAAATGGTTGCGTCGACGAGAAACTGATGGGTGTTGTGCTAAATTACTGAATGAATTACATTTGGAATCACCTAATTTATAAAAACTTTGTTCGTATGTAGATATGTATGTCATCTAAAGACTTTGATTATTTTTTTAAATTTTTTCTCCCTATTTTTGTAATATACATATTAATTGAAAAATGTATTGCAGTTGAGTCGTGTCGGTCCTTTGATTGGAAAGAAGTATACAAAATTATTATATTCCTGATACCCTTTATCCCGATTAGGTACTTGCGTTATTTCCCTGGAGCCACCGGCGCCGTTTATTACTGGTAACAGACAATTCCTAATTCAATGGCTACATCTTCAGTTTCTAATTATTCTTGTGGCGACACAATCATAAGGTCCTCAATTTATAATCCTGGTTTTTCCTAGACATGGTTTTATTGCCCGAATCGCCAAGAAGGTTCTGAACCTTAAGTGTTTTAAACAGATGGCCCAGCAACGATCACACCAGATGGGATTTGTTTTTCACTGATCGTTACAATAGCAATATGAGCCGTTCAGTGCACAAATCGACTTTTTGCAAAATCTTAAATTTAAGTGTCAAAGCACTTGGTTTAGTCATAACTTTTTATATTTATAATAACTTTCCTGAATAATAATGATTAACCCCATTAAACGACAAAATTTGCTTTGCTATACCTAATGCAACTCAAATGCGCTAAATGATAACGGTAAATTTTTTAGTGCCCGTCTTATCAGAATTAAAGTAAAATAAATTGGTCAGTTACAGCCGAATTTACGCAAGATCAAGTACTTGTGAAGTCAAATTAGTTATTATTAAGAATAAAGTTTAATTGGGCATATTTTAACTTCTATTGTATACTTTACCAATAATACACGGACTATATTTTTTTTTTTCCCAGATCGTATGTGGGTTTGAATTATTGTTAACAATTATTTCAATTTGTCAGTGGTCTTACACTGGTGCTTTTTTTAACTTTATTACTTTTTTCAGTTGCCAAATCGATTTACTCCAACAGTAATATAAAAATTGTAAAATTGCTGACCATTATTTTTTGGCTATTCTTTCTAATTTATTTTTCTATACCGTTAGATGAAAGCTATATCTGTATTTATGCATTCTACAATATACATATATTTGAATTTCTATTATAAGGGGAGTTTTAATAAACAATGCGTACATTATTTCATCGCATTTCTCAACTTTTTGTTTTATGAAGTTAATCGATTTGTGCACTGAACGGCTCATATCATCCTAAAATGACAATTTTATTTGACCATTTTGACAATGCAGAAATTCTGCATGAGTCAAAAAATTTAGGATTAACTTGTTGACGCAAAATGGGTATAAATTATAGCAATTTCATATTATTCACACGAAATAAGAATTATTTGATATGAGTAGTAACTTCAGACAATTTCTATTCAATGCCAAATTTTATACGAAATCCTCACCCCGATGCTGCTATCTATAATTTTGGGTAGTTTAAATAAAAATACATTCGTTTTTGTTAGGAGGAGAGAGCCGTTAGGCGTAAAAAATCTCCTCGTTTAATTATATCAATAAATAACATTTTGCAAAATTATTACAATTTATAAATGAATTACACTTAACATCTTATTTCTATTATCATATATTTTAACATTTTTATTAAAATCTTTAATAACACAATAAATTCTTACTCTAATATATAATCTAGTTAAATATATTTTATCTTGGTTATTACAGCAAAAGTAATCAAAATCTTCTTTTAAAATGTCGCAAAATTTCTGTTCAATATTATTGTCGATACAAATGTCGTTAAAATACTACAAAATTTGAATTCTAATTTTTCTAAAGCATTAATAATTTCGGTTGAAGGCCTAACTAAATAAACATTTTCATACTCCTTGAAATGTAAAAACAGTGAAGACGAAGTTTCTTCACTGATTATTTCCGCTGAACAATTGTGATGTTCCCTGTTTTTTAACAACCAACCGCCAAAGTAATAGAAAGCATATAATCAGTGATGTACAAGATACCTTAAATAAAGTATCTGGAATACAAAATGCAAAATACTTTTAAATTAAGTATTTCAGATACCAGATGCAAATAACTTTCTGGAATGGTATCTGAAATACTAGATATAAAATACGTATCTTTTTAATAATACTGCAAGGCTGAGCTTCGAGATGTTTTTATGATATCGTATGCGGTCGCAGCGTAAACGCGGTCGCAACTACGCGGTTTCACACGACTCCACGGAATCCAAACCAGGAGAAATCGAATTAACAGGTCAGGTGAGTTGGAGGCGCCCCAGTTCCCAAGGTCGTACACAAATTCTTCGTTTTGGGTGGAACCATCCTTGGATGGTTGCTGGATGGCAAAACTTCTCCTAATCTTTTCGATTTGTTAAAAAGGAGAAGCCCAACTGAACTTTCAAGAATATAAGGAAACTATAAAAGGTTAAAGATTTAAAATTAAGCAAAACAACATGTTTTTTTAACTCTAAAAAGAAGTGCAGACACAACTACTTATTAGCAATAACTGGCATTCAAGTCCTTTAGAAATATTTTGAAGAGCGCTAATCTGTTTTTCAGCCACTTTTTGAAGTTGCTCAGCTTATTCAGAGCAATTGCTGAAAGTTCTGTAGTCAGTATTTCTTTAGTTTAGACCAAGGGTCGGCAACCTGCGGCTCGCGAGCCACTTGCGGCTCTTTGGATGTGAAGCTGCGCAAATATTATTTATTTTATCAAAAAAAAACATTTAAAAATCGTTCTGAATCGATTAACGAGAGGATTAGGGTACGTTCATGATCGAGCGGATTCGCTCCGCGCGTAGCGAATGGAAACAAAAAATTTTGTCGATACAAATGTCGTTAAAAATACTACAAAATTTGAATTCTAATTTTTTTAAAGCATTAATAAATTCGGCTGAAGGCCTAACTAAATAAACATTTTCATACTCCTTGAAATGTAAAAACAGTGAAGACGAAGTTTCTTCACTGATTATTTCCGCTGAACAATTGTGATGTTCCCTATGTTTTTTTAAGAACCAACCGCCAAAGTAATAGAAAGCATATAATCAGTGATGTACAAGATACCCTAAATAAAGTATCTGGAATACATAATGCAAAATACTTTTAACTTAACTATTTCAGATACCAGATGCAAATAACTTTCTGGAATGTTATCTGAAATACTAGATAATAAAATACGTGTCTTTTGAATAATACTTTTGTAAAAAAACGAAATTTTTTGAATGAAAGTTTATTTTTTTTACATGTAAATCGCGTTGGCGCAAACGTGACACAACATTACATTATATTTTTAAGGTTTTAATTGAGACTTACAGTTGCGGTCAAAAAAATAGCACCAAAGTCACTTTACTTTAACTCTTCAAACCAATTTGATAATGAAACAAACGAATAAATTGAAACAACTGATATGAGAAATGAATAGTGCAAAAGTGTTCTTTATTTTACGTAGAAACTGCAATTGAATAACAACATAAAAAAATGTTGTAGTACATTATGTAGAAGGAAGTCGATTTTCATGCGGTCAAAAAAATAGTACCATTATACCACAACTAACGCCAAACTGAAAATATAACAACATGAACTTAAAACTTTTTCTTTATTTTATTCCAAATTAATTAACACGTAATTTAATATAATTTAATACTTTATGGCATGTCCTTTATTTGCGATTACACCTGCACAACGTGCAGGCTTAGAGTCAATTAAATTCTGGCACTTTTCAATAGGAATGTTCTTCCAGGAACTATCCACTATAGCCCAAAGCTCGTCTTTATTCTGTGGATGGTGTTTAGAGACTTCCTTCTTCACCATAGCCCACAGATTTTCAATTGGTTTCAAATCCGGGGACTGTGGAGGCCATTCCATAATGTTTATGCCGTTGTCCTGTAACCATTTTTGCGCCTTCCGGCTCGTGTGCTTCGGGTCATTGTCTTTTTGCAAGACCCAAAGCAGTGGCATATCCTCCGATACATACGGAAGCATAACTTCCTCGAATATTTGGATGTAAACACGTTGAATGAATGGGTTTAACGCCACTCTAAGAAAAACAAGCCCATATAATAATCGACGACCCGACGTGTTTTATGGTTTTTTGGGTGAATACTGGCTTGAATGCTGCATTTGCTGGTCTTCTAATATAAGACCGAGATCCTGAAGCACCGTACATAACAATTTTGCTTTCGTCTGTCCACACCTGCTATGTTGCCATTTGGAGAAGTATTCCACAAAAATGTTAAATACTTTCATGTGGTGCTATTTTTTTGACCGCAGCTGTAAGTAAAACCAGTTCTTCAAACAGTTTATCACTCATTTTTCTTCGATGAGGCCTCATGATCATGCCCCCAAATGAGAAGAGTCGCTCCACAGGGGCAGAACTTGGCAAACAGGTGTTGTATTTGAAAAATATTTTTTTTATTGTAGGATAAGCATTTAAGCTCTTTATGTTGGTATCTTTATTATTTAAGTATTGCAATGTTTCTAAGTCAGCGGTGCTGCCAGTAGATCCTGTGTTTTGTGTTTTCGGCACTTGCAACAGAGGAATCAGAATCCTCTAAAAACATGTAATAAGATTCGAACTATTCGAACTAATATTACCTCCTCCTAAAATTGTTACATCAAGCGGCAATCGGAACATACTGTGTGCCGTAGTCCCACCCTGATAATTTAAAACTGCGAGTCCCGTAGAAGCAGTACATAGTACAATGTGACCCTTTGATCGCAATAGATTGGTAACAACGTTCAATACCAGTGTTTTTCCAGTTCCCGCTGGACCATCCAAATAATATATTGATGATGATGATGATGATGAAATCACCGCAGGTTCCAGTATTGAATTTGTTACCATCTGGACGAAGCTTAATTGGCCAGGATTAAGTAGAGGCATCCAATGGTCTGAGAAATTTTTGCAAATTTCTATGTCCCATTGAATGCGTTCCCTGGCCACTTTTGTAGTACTAAATTCTTCTTCTACCTCGGGCAACCCCATATCTCGCAGATCCCTACGATGACGACGAAGCATCCTATCAATTAATGTTAATGTTTTGTTATATGCCCATTTTAAATTATCTGGATTAGGTCCCGGTCTTAATCTAAGAAAATCCTCACTTAGATTATCCTTGAACTCATTCCAAAGGAGGCTAGCTGGACCTCCAAAAATTATGATCGTTAAAAATAATTGCCTAAGCCCACTCCCAGTACTGAAGATTACTGCTTCCCGTATCGCAATAAAATATTCATCTTCAGTGTCTAATAAACCGCGTTGTTTAGCTGCTTCCTGAAATGTATTATATATTTGACCGTCAACTGTCCTTAAATTTTCATAGCTGCTGGCAGGATAAATTGCCAACAGCATCCTTAAAAAGAAAATGTCGCCTAATGTTGGGGACAACCAGTACAAACGGGTGACACATCTTCCCCCTTGTCTGGGTACAATAAAATAATTATTTTTATTAGGAAATGTATATACTCTAAGTCTAACCATACTATTTGTTGGGGGTGAATTAACAATAATGTAACGTTCATAAAAATCTAAATATGTTAAATTGACTAATTCTTCAGCCTGGAGCGGCCGTTCGAAATAAAGTTCTAGCTTTGAACAACTCCGTTCAGCAGCGGCGGCTTCTTGCCCAGGTCGGAAAACCACAGAACCTCTGTTCGGAAGGTATATAGGGAGTGGTAAAACGGTTGGCCTCCGACTACAAAGATCATATTCTAGAAGCCGCCATATTGCTTCAGAAGAGGAAATATATCGTGCATTTACATATGATTCGATCTCATCAATTCCTCTTCTGGTCCTATCTTCTCCTACTATTTGTGGTGGTGGTGGATTTATATTACTACTATTATTATTATTATTATTTATAATATTTGGAGGATTCTGGATAATAGCAACTCTGGCAGAATCAGGTCCTTTATAAATATATTTCATCATATATTTTAAAGTTTTCGTCGATGTTGAAATTTCTAAATTTGCATGGCAGTCCATTATGAGTAGGATAGCCGGATTATAAGGTACAACCCAGCTATCGTCTACTTGTCGAAAATCATTAGTTCCCCTAATTGGAATATTAACTGTATTTACACATGGCCTCTTATATATAACATAACCCCTATCATCAATGTAAGTTGCATCGTTGACATTTTTAGGGTAAAACTTTTTACATCTCCCTGTATCACTATCCATGCAAGGTGAACGCGGATTTGACGGTCCGCATGGACCGTGCAACATATGCTGTAATACAGCTTTCCTTAACCTACCACCAGCTTCGCCTTCAGATGGTATTGTTGCTCTTACAAATTTATCTACTTGATTACCAAAAATTGGTCCTCCCCCTTCAATGCGGATTGCTAAATGTGCATGGGGGAGTCCACGTTTTTGGAATTGAATAACGTGAACTAAAAATGAAAGTTCCCCTAAAAGACTACCTGAATAAATTAAATGGAGTAAATGTCTAAGTGTTTGATGAAATACCCTATTACATAAATCTGGACGATCGCTGGCGGTTTCCCCTCTCCTAAGGCTATTTTGAATTTCCGGCCACCGAGGATTGCATGTCAGTGTCAGGAAATAAGAAGGTTTCCCTAATCTGCCCACAAGAGCAGATAATTTTTTTGCATATATGTATCTAGGATCATGTGTAAATGTTGATGGTAAATATTTTTACCGGCTACTCTACCCCCCTCCCCGGCTATTGTTTCGTCTATTTCTTCGCGCGTAGCTATATACGGAAAAATGATTCCTGATTGAATCTAATATATTTCAATCGTTCTTCCTCCACTCGATTCCACATATCGACGAAGTACTTTTGACCCAATCTCCATAATTTTGTAAAACTAGGCTCAGACATTAATAGCATCCGATAATATTTTACTTGAGTAATTTTTTGTCCTAATCAATTTTTGAGATCCTTATGCCACCCAGCAGTGACATGTGTAAATAATAAAGGATACTGTAAGCATTCGTAGCTTGAATCAAAATAATCTACGCACATTATGGGGCTTCGCGTTACCTATCTTCCACTATTACTTTTTTTGGTTCATACTCTAGGCCAGTTTTTACAATAGCGGCAATCTAATTGCAAGCTGGCATATCTCCTAAAATGGGACCGTGTGTCGCTCGTATGAGAGTGTAATCTCCTAAATGCTGGTATTAGTGGATTAACTAAATTAAGATACCTATCAATTTGATTTAAAAAAAATTCACTCATTAACTCTTACTCGACATAGCACGACCACTGATTAAAAAAGTGCCATGGCTTCTCGATTGCACAGTAGACATGAATACGTCTTATATAAGATTTTGCACCAATTTTAAAAACATCTATCGACACATCAATGATCCCAGAGCTTATCCAAAAATCATTTTCCGCTTGTGGATTATTTCCATTCAATGAAGATAAAGTCAATTTTTGGAACAATTTAACAATGCGCTTTTTTATTTTAGGGAAGATATTGAATTTTTTTTTTATTTATTAAAACTTCACCATGTAATAACAACAGTTTAAATCACACAGTGACAAACACTTGAACTGTAAACTATTCTACAAAAAACTTCTAATTTTTGTCGTGAGAAAAACTGTACTAGTTATTTCTAATTTAAAGAAAGATAAAAGAAAATTGGTCACATAATTTTCAACACAGGTGCATACCATTTTGGTCATTTGTATTAAAAATAGTACATGATTTTAAAAAAAATTTATGAAATATTTAAGGACAGACAAAGATTATATATGCACCCGGTGTCACCATCCCTCTTCTCCTTGTCAAAAAGTGATGGGCTTGGGAATAGAATATATGCTCAAAATCAACGTTTATGGTCCTAAAATTTCCGGCAGCACTGTATTTTAATAAATGCTATTAAATGTTATTAAATATAAGATAACAAAACGTATCTTTTCATATTTTATTTCAGTAAAATTTGTCCGGTCGGTATTAGGGGCACAAGTGGTCGATATTAGGATCAGTGCGAGATGGTGGTCGGAATTAGGGTCCTAGCTCAATGATGGCTAGTGTTGTGTTAAAAATTAATTTTAAATATTTTAACAATGAAATAAACGAACGAAGATTGTTTATTATGATTGAGTATCGTTTTCTCATATTGAAACCGCTAGAAAAATTCGTATTTTTGCTATTGTTAATTTAGTATCAGAAAATAAAAGTAGTGAATCCTTAAGTGGACGGTATTCGGTGCCATTACGTTACGTGACATTTTCTCATTTATTCCTTTTTCCCCTCAATTAGCAGATAAAAAGGGGATTTGGTTCCCCGAAAAAGGGGTGGGGGGATGGATCATAGGTGGAATTTGTTGGTGGTGCGATGTACAAAATTAACAGAGAATAAAAGAGAGACCGGAGGAGCTTTTTCTCACACACACACTCTCTACAACTCGATCGACATTCTCTCCGGTCTCCCCAAACTGGGGCATACGATGTACAGTCAGCATAGAAACTCCAACTAGGTTTTGTAGTTTTTACACAGCCACAAAATTAATGATCACATTGCGACAACAACCTGTTCAACGCGAGTACATGTGACCGTGCTTTCCAAAACATTGCGTTTGCCGCGCCGCACCGTCGCCGCCGACAGCGCCACCAATGTGACGCTGCCCGCCGCCCCGTGCTTTAAGTAACGCTTTTGCGTGCTGGACGCTGGTGGTACAAAACTCGCGCGAACTGCGAAGAGACGGCCGCACTCAGCTGTTTTCTGCTGGCTTGAAAGTTTTCTTCTTTTTCGGTCATTTTGTCAATCCGAAGGTATACTTTCAAGGTGGGTTTATTACTCAATCCATCTTGCCCTATATTTCTGTCAGTTATTTCTTCTTTTTTTTCGCTGGTGCAATGTCGTAATATATGTTTTTTCCTCACCTTCAGTGGAAACTGCTCGCTTAAGGTTTCTTGCCGTGCGGACAGTGATTCCTTAGAAAGTGATTGCATTCTACATACATATGTGTTGGCTCTTTCCAAGAATGAGGCATGTGGAATTCTTTTTGATAACAATATAAGGTATGCAGTTACTGTTTCATGAATCTCGAGTATGTTTAAAAATGGCCGAGATTTTTCAGTATTTTTTCTCAATTTAATGTAATTGGTGGTGATCTACAACTACCAGTACTGCCAGAATTATCATAATTTAATAAACAAATAAAAATGATTCAATTAAGATAATTGCTCTCAGAAGCTTCACACCTACGATATACAATTGTTTGTTTTATGAGCATTATAAACATATAGATAAAATTCGTCTTGAATACAACCAAGTTATTATAAATATAAATACAATATAAGGAAGGCATCCAAAAAGTAGACCCTAAGTTTTTCTATATCCTTTCTATTTACTTTAAAAGCCAATTTACCTAATGTAAAAACAGAAATTCCCATCAGATGAATATTTTATATCAAACGGAAGTTTCTAACCTCTCATGAGTTCCTGACAAGCAAACTTGACAATTTACTGAAAACTCGTTAAAATGTAATTAAGTTAGAATGGCAACTTGAAGCTATTTTAAAACAGCAAATAATCATGTTAAATTCATAGACTCATAGAGTATTTGAGTAGTAAACTTTATGACCATGACAAAGTGAAAATCGTTAGTATGAAAATTAGGTTTTTATATTGATTGCGAAAATTTGGCCTTCTTTTTCTTGCATGCAAATGTATATTTTCTTAACAACGTTTAACAAATTTTCGAGATCCTTTCAAAACAGCGTTTTCATAACTAGAAGAATGAATGTCTGTGATAATTTACAAGACTATCAGAATGCAGAACCTAGTCTCAAAACTCGTGTTGGCTAGTTAAGTTATCGGCGATATCTAGCACAACTCTCTAGATAAGTTCACCGTCCCCATAAACCCCACCCTTCCTTCCGAATGGTGACACCTTAGCAAATCTGCATCCCAGCCAACTTGATTCAGTTTATCTCAAGAAATCTGCAGAGCTCTAGGTCAGCTATAGCTGGTGTTTCCCACAGAATTTATAATTATTCCATCTTGCACATAGGCGGTTATGAATTAGCGATCCTCTAACGACTCTCCGTTGCATAAAAGCTGAGCATTTCAAGGCTGTAAATCTGCTACCTCCATTTAAATATTTTTAAAAAGCATGTAGCTCTGGTTGGGAAGGGTACGGCCACGGTTTGTTTTGATGAAATAATGCGTCGCACTGAATGCTGGCAGCTGAATTGACGATTATTAGTCAGGTCTGGTGCTGCTCTGCTCCTTGAGATGATCTTGGGCGCGCCTTTTCAAGAATTTGAGCTTTAGAGAAGCAAAAAAACATTATTCACAATAATTTTTCTACTTTGCGGTAAGCTTTTAAGTTAATTGCTTCAGAAGACCAATATTTACAGTTATGCATTTCAAATGTCTAAAGATCGATCTGTCAATATTTACTGTTATCCCCGCAAGAAGAAGGGTAAGCGGATGTAAAATTTCGAAACTACCAAAAATTAGCATTCCATTAAGAAGTCAGGGGGGCTCACCAGTGGCGTTCATTTATTTTTTTGTTGGTTTTAATCTGGAAAATCTGAGAAGAAAAAAAAAATGGCGGAGATAAGCTGCAGTCAGCCATTATTCCGCGGCTGTGTCCCGATTTCACTGGCAATCATTCACTCGAACAAACATACATACATTGCAAGTTAATAAAAAGCTTGTAAAAATAATGACTATTATAAAATTCTGCATCTACTTCGGGAAGTTTTTGTACAAAATTTGCTCCATCGCGACCGCAACAACTAAATGTCCTACTTTTTTCTTCTTCAAAAAATGGAGCACTGCAATATCTACATCTATATGTTGAAGGCGAATTAATAGAACCGGGGGCCTGTAATGTAAAAGGAATAATTCTGTCTAAATGTCTTCCGGATCTATGACCTAAGAAAGTAAATGTTGCCGCCTCAACAATAACTATGGGAGGGAGAATTTGTTGAACCTCTTCGGTTGGTTCAGTTACTTCAGCAACAACAATATGTGTTGGCTGTTGAATTGAATCTTGTTCTTCTTCTACTACTACTTCTTGATTTCCCTGTGGAATTAAATCGTCTACTACTATTTTATTTTGCTTTTTACTATTTCGCACTCTCTTTTTTGGTCGTCCAACAGGTTTTCTTACTGGAAGACGTAAAATAGAGACGGTTTCATTATTATTATTGTTATCTAACAAAAGCTTTTTCTGAGGGACGGGGCATACAATATCTAATATTGTCCTAGATTCATTACGATTTGTAGAGGTAATAATTATTCTTGGCCGTATTTTAACGATTTCGAAATAACTATTATCTCGAGAATGGCCAGTTAATAATAAAATAGCTAAATCCTTAATTGAAGTGCAACTAAAAAACCTAGCTAACCCATTTTCAACATCCATTGTCTTATATATAGCTACTGAATGTGACTCGAATACGTAATATATATCATTTTCGACCCAAAATGCTACTGTTAAATTATGAGAAGTGAACAAATATCCGTCATTCGAAACATTTGATAAAAATACTTCTCTCAGTCTATTTTCTAAATTAATTATAGCCATATCTCTAATGCCAACCGTTTTAGAAATTCTCCCCAT
Organism: Machimus atricapillus; assembly: GCA_933228815.1. Taxonomy (NCBI): domain Eukaryota; kingdom Metazoa; phylum Arthropoda; class Insecta; order Diptera; family Asilidae; genus Machimus; species Machimus atricapillus. The sequence continues at coordinate 17,136,022 of OW121785.1, forward strand.
TCCATCATTGAATGTTAAGAAAATCTTTTCTAAATTAAAGTGTTCCCCTGATAATAACCGAAGGTTTGAATTTAACTCTTCGGCACAAAGATAATCCTCTTTAGCTTCTAATCTACTTACAGAATAATAGATATCGCCATTTTTAACAATATCATCTATTTGCTCACTATTTAAAAAATTCCAACCAAAGACCGAAGTATAAGCAATGACTGTTGTAGCAATACCCATACATTGCTTATTTCTATTTTGTTCTGCAAAAATTTCTGATAATTGATTTATACTACCGGATGCTATACATGTTATAGATGATGTAATTGATTTTTTGAAAGGCATTTTCAAAATTATTAGATTGTACAAATTAAAATTTCAGAAATCATAAAATTTTATCGCAAATTCTTCCTGTTTATATATTCTTCTGTTCCTAAGATTTTAGAAATCTGAAAATTAAAAGAAACAAAAAAAATTTTGTTTTATAACACACGGACAGATTCATGAGGTTTGAATTATCTAATGAAATTCCGATTTTCTACTTTTTAGGTATTTTTCATTGACTTAAAAAATTCTTTTAAAACAATGGTTTGTACAATTTTTTTTTTTTAAATTTCAATCACCAAAGATACATTTCGGATTGATTTAAAGGAAGTAATTAAATTTACTTGTTTACAAGCTTGAAGTACAGAAATTCCTAATATTATGCGAAAAAGGAGTACAAAATATAAAGGAGATAAGAAAAACTAAAATTATATAAAAAGCTGTCAATTTCGCAGCGTTGATTGACGCCTACAATGTGCCTCCACTTGATCCATCAAGTGTAAGGGCCGGTGCATCACAAATGAAATTCTTTTTTAAATAATTCTTTAAAACAGTGAAAATCAAAATCACAACAAAAAATTTGAGTTTCACTAGATAGTTCAAATCTCATGAAACAGTGTCCTCTTTTCATTGAGCAGATCACGCAACTCAGAGGATTCCTAGAAAAATTCAACTCCCTCACGCTTCACGTTAAGGCAGTCCCACAAGCCCCTTGCGCAGAACAACAGAAAATTGAAAAAGAGGCAGTGTTCTCTCACGGCTTTGTGAATTGAGAAATATTCTAAAATTATCTCATGCACACAAACTTAAAGGAAGTTGAACTGTTTGAGGTTTCTCCTACGTTACAGCGGGGGCCTATATTCTGTCCAGGGAGGCGCTCCTCGAGGTGTACTACGTAAGCATGTTCACGAAGCACTTCCGATTTGACGACATTTACCTGGGAATTGTCGCCCTCAAGGCGAAAATCCCCAGTTCCGGGGCGTAGAGCTTCTTTCGTTCAATGCCGTCGACGATTCCTTTCGGAGGAACTGAACACAATAATTTTCCGCGCAATGCTCCCACTGTTTATCTGTCATAACGACAACATAAAACCAAAGTGAAGCTTGGGCTTAAGCTCGGTGCCAATTAAAAATTTCATATGTGATCGCCTCTCACGGGTACGAGAGTGCAACTGATTTGGTCCGCGTTTGGACCGAAACCCGAGCCGCTGGCCATGCGTAAAATAAGAGGGAATCGAGTTTTTTTCACCCATTTTTAACCGGTGATAGAGCGAGGCATTTGACCTTTTTGTTAAAGTTTTTTAAGCAGATAGTAAACGAGTGATGCCAAAACCATGAGCATTAGCTTCTCGCAGTCCGTAGCCATCATAGCTTTGATGTAGTTTCTTCGCCCAGAAGGCGTCGATCTCTGTTCGCTTCGTGAATATTGTATTATCGATGGAAAGTTTCGATTTAACTTTGATAATTTCATTATTGAGAAAGTTGTCTAAGATGTCGTTATTGGAACTGTTATTAAACCTCAATCCAGTTAAGCGGTGGAGTCTTAAGAGGGGGCAAAACCATCTTAACGAGGGGATACCCAGTCCGCCCTCCTCAATGGGAGCATGGTAGAAAGCGGTTATAGTGTCTTTGGGTAGTTTCACCCATGCTTTGATGTATTTTCGTAAAGTTCTATCAATTCTGTTCAGAACACCAACCAGGACTCTTCCTAACAATAATTTGTGATATAGCTGTGGCCAGAGGTAGGTACGAACTGCAAAGAGTCTCTGCTGCGGTTTGAGAGGGGCTCTTTTTAGCCTATCCAACTTCAATATTAATTCAGACAAGGGGTCTATTTTGATTGTACTGTCGCCGTTGAAGAGAATTCCCAGATACCTCCAGGTTGTGGATCTCTTTAAGTAGGGAATAGTATGATTATTTATCATAAATGTCCCTTCTATGACGGTGGTGTTCTTGGCCTGTGGTTGCCTCTTGATACTAAGTGATAGACACTTGGACGGAGTCAAAGTCATACAACACGTTTGAAGATAGGATAAGGTATGATCCAATAGAATCTGCAGCCCCTGTGAAGTGTCTGCAGCTAATATGATGTCATCCGCAAAAGCGGTTGCATTAATACTCTTGTTGCCAATGGTACAGTCGATGTCAGGTGGTAGAGAACGGAGGAGACGATCAATCACAATGTTAAAGAGAACGGGGGAAAGAGGATCACCTTGTTTAACTCCCTGTTTGGGGGTAATTTTGTCCGAGAACCAGTCTTGACCATAGAGTCTCGTCGCCGAGGTGAGATAAAACTGCTTCAAGTAGTAAATAAACTCAGCCGGCATGTTGTAGCATTCTAGGGTTCTGAATAGGGCATTATGTGAAACAGAATCAAAGGCCTTGCTTACGTCTAATGAGGCCAAGTAGCATGAGGTGTAATTACTATTGCTCTTTCTTAACAACAGATCTACCAGTATGGTATTGTCGGCACAACCATCTGTAGGTTGAAACCCTTTTTGGCGAGAATCAAAACTGAAGTGGCACATAATCCTTTTAGCTAGTATCCCATAGAGCGTTCTAATGATTAAATATGGTATGGTAATAGGTCTGAAATCACCGGGCTCCGTAGACTCTGATTTCTTTGGGATATATATGGTATCTCTATTGGGGTAATGGGGGGTAAAGAGTTGATCCAATTTGTCAGGGTGGGCACGTCTCATATGAACTCCTAGAGAGAAAGGTCTCTAGCAAAATGCACAGATAACGCTAGCAGCTTGGTCGTCATCGTTAATTTGTTGGGGGGAGGGACCGGAGGGTCCATCCCGGGTTCCGAGGCAATTATTGTTACTTGTAGCGCCAGCAAGAAAGGTCGAAGGGGTTGGCAGCCCCTGGGACTTGTAAGCCTACTCCGTTAGCCGGACATGCCGTTACTGGCGGGAACCACGAGGAGGTGGAGGATAGGCACCTCTATGATCTCCAAGGGGGCACTGGAATCGGTGGATCAACCCTTTGACCAGTTTATTACTGGAATCAGTTCCCACCTTTACGCCGGAGCACCAGAGCCGAACCTTTAAGAGAGTCATAGTTACTCCCGCCAGTCATAGTTACTCCCTTTTTTTTTAACCAATATAGAAAGGGGAAATCTTTTATAGACGTTGTGCAGGACTCTCCCCCAAGGGGGCCTACCTGCTAAAACCCCTTCCTTGGAATTATGCCTGATAGCAGGCAGCACTGAAGGATTAGAATGGTTGGGGTAAATTGATAGGATGGGTGGTGAAGGATAGAGTTATAATGGTAGGGGAGAATTGTCAGTTGTTGCGTCTGTTTATGTCACTCCGATGTCTCTCTGGTGGAATGTCCTCTTGACTCTCGTTGACTGACTGAATATGCCAAATGACCGGAGTCCTCCTTCCAATATTAAACAGGTCGGATTTGATGGCAATAATAAGACAAGGACAAACCCACTTTCCATCAGATTCAATTGTGGGAAACAATCGAATGCTGCCCTACGTGATTGTGGCAGATGACGCGTTTGCATTACAAAAGCATATTATGTAGCCATATCCTTATAATTCGACTGAAGAGGGAAAGGAAATATACAACCTTCGTTTAAGCCATGCTCGTCAGTGCATAGAACGTGCTTTTGGAATTATGTCCGCTCGTTTCCGTGTTTTAAAATCAACCATTCAATTAGACGCCTTAAAGGTTAAAAAAATTGTTCAATGTTGCTGAGTCCTCCATAATTTCTTAATTGAGAAAAGCACCTGGTATTGACAGCGAGTCCAAGAACAAGTTAATTTAGGTTACCAACCAAATGAAAATTTGTCGTCTTCCACAGGAAATTTTAAAAGATATAGTCAGAATGCAAGAGCCATTCGCGAAACTTTTGCAGAATATTTCACAAATGAAGCAAGTGTGCCTTCTTGGCAATACACTTACCTCGGATAGTCGCGTTTTCTCCCTGCTGCTAGATTCCTCATCTTTCAGAGTACCTCCTCCATAGGCATTTTCGCAAAAATCAATCTAAAATAAATCACGGAAATAAGTTATTAATAAATATAATAAAATAAATAAAATATATTTACACAAAGAAGGTTGATTGTTTTTACTTATCTTATTCAACGCAATATTCGAGGTCCCACCAGCATCGTCGGCATTATCAGCTAAGAAATGTAACATGTGATAACACCACAATTTTGGTTGGTACAATTCACTTGTGCCCATACCACTCCTTTTCGAATTTCTTATTAATGATCGCTCCTTATTATATTGAGCCGGAAGAGTCCTCATTTTTTGTTTTACGTCTGATGGCGTAACATTTGGTTTAATTTTCTTAAGTTTTTCACATATTGCATTAATTTCCAGCTCTTTTTTGTGCCGCACGAAATAATTTGGGCCACGTATATTATACAGACACGGATGCAGCTCATATTCTGCAACTAGCAAATTTGTTTGCTCTTTTGTTCAATTTGTCATACTTATATCGCTCCGAAATCTCCTAGAAAAAGGTGGACATTTAAATTTCTTGCAAGGAAGGTGGCAAAGTTAATTTAACTCTACCTGCACAGAATAATGTAGGTTTTACGATACCCTGTTTTGCTGTAGCAAAATGGCACATTTTTACCTATGGCATAGACTAAGTAATATATAGGCTCGCAAAGCCCATAAAAATATTTTGTCTCACTAATGAAGAAAATGTGTAGCTGGTGGGTGGATAGAAGTGCTCAAAAGTAATCTAACGCGAGCAAATCACCCTTGGGATATGCAACGGTAATAACGATTGTTTATCACTCACTTGCGGCACTTCAATCTCCCAACTGCGTTTCTTTGCTTTCCTAGTCTATATATTAGCTGCGTTTTTTCCACCGGGGTTTGTGACCAGATCAGCTGTTTGACATGTAAGTCACTAAATCCTGTCCCTGACCAGGGTTTCGGTCACACACCCAGATGATTAGTTCCAAATATTCTACCAGAGGCGCTGTTCCCATATTTTGTATTTAAAATGTTGGCTAAGCCGGGTTTTTAACCTGAGTCGTTTTTTCATTTGACGCTAATCTGGTCACAAACCCCGGTGAAAAAAACGCAGCTATTGTTTAGTCTATGCCTAGGGACATCCCATCCTGCGTGTTTACCACCTCATTTTTCTCCTTGGGGTGGTAATCTCACACGCGGACGGGAATGTTTTCCTCCTAGATGCAAAATCTACTTACTCCAACACAATATTAGAACTCAAAGATTTCGGAACTTACCTTTAAATGGTCCAGATAAAATCACAATAATCACAAAACGCTTCAAACCGTACTCGCCGATACAATTCAAATTAAATGACAAATGACATTAAATCTAAATGACAAGTTAGTGACTGACAGTTCTATTATACATTCGTATTGGTGCGTTCCGCGGAAAAATAGACCGGTGAAGTGCGCATCCCCCCGCAAAGCCTCACTTCTCCCCTCACCATTTAACTCGTCCCGCACTCGCGTAAGCATGCCTAGTCTCGCATCCCCCTTAAGGTGTAAGGCAATTATAGATATAGTTGAGCTTAAGATTCATTAAGATTTTTCAGAAACTTAAGGAGGGCACCTAGTGTAACAGCCCAAAAAAACGCTTATTTCAAACACTTTACTTTTAAACTAACTATATTTTTATGATATTATAATGAAGTAGGCCTTATAGAACATCTTTTAAAGTTCTTAAACAAAATTTTTTTTTAATTTTTCGGTACAAAATGGCGGCGTGGCAAGCATTTCTATCAGACGCGTTACAGTTGTGATGTCCAATTAGTGGGAGTAATTACAGCCCTTAGAGTGAACCTGGAATATCCATTCAAAAACGAACTTGTTAATGACATTCATAATTCGTAGTTGAACCTACAAAATTTATAAAAAATTGAAAAAAAAAAGTACTGATTCTGAGGTTGCCAATTAAAGCGTTAAGAGGGTGGGATACACGCGACAAATACCTCCGACAGAGCCTTTATCTCGTCCAGCTTCGCTCTAAGCTCGACGATGTCCTCTTCGAATGTAAACGGATAGGGCTAACTAAAACAGGGTAGGCTTTTCCGCCTAGGTACCTAGGTACAAGTCATCACACCACTCTCCTCATCAATCTAGGGCATTTATCAGACTCAAAAATAAAATCGTGGGGCGCGTATCAACAGTCAACCGCTCATATCATTACAAATGCTATTTACATAATTTACTCAATTTACACTACGCCCCACCCTTAGAAGTGAAAAATTGTCTTCAAGTTTCACTGAGACCACCTTAGGAGTACACCCTTTAAAACAAAAAAAGATTTTTTAATTTGGTTCACAATTGGCCAAAATATCGGTGAACATATAAAAAAAATACATACAGCGTAAAGTAGAACCTCCTCATTTTTTGGAAGTCGGTTAAGAATGTCTTTCCACCTGTACAATTTCATTTTAAATAGTATGTAGTGCCATGTGTACTTTACATATTGACATTATTCTTCACAAATTACAATAATATATAAGCAAACGAACCCGACGCGGCATTACAATTTGTTTTTACAAGAAAAAAACTACTTTAGTGATCTTTGTAATAAGTTTGAATTATGTAGTTCTGCTTAAAACTATGAGATTTTTGAATTCTATTCTCCGATTAAAAAAAATTTTACCATGTTTATTTCTTTTAAAAAATAATGATTGTAAAGATAATATAAAAAAAAACAATATATGGAACTTAATTTTATGCACATGTGTATGATTCAATAAACAAAAGGTAAAGATAAAGAGTGTAATAATTTTAAAATCAAAGTATGTACTCTGGAAGTAGAAGATATGAACATATATGTATATAGATTTAATTAAGAATATGCACGGTAATATTATTATTTTTAGGAATTTTGGAAGTGATATTATATTGTCTTAAAACTGTTCAAAGTATTTCTTACACTAGTATAGGTATTCTATATAGGTATAGTGTACAATTCTAATATCTGCCTCAAAATGTTATCAAAATAAAATGTTTGTTATAAAATATTGATTTTTATTTTACTGTTTATTTCACATCCTAAATATAATTTTCAATTTCAGTATTTATAACATAACAATGATAAATTCTTTGACAGGAACTTAGGAAAAAGATGAAACTTTACAGATGTCCAATTTGTTGTAAAAGGTCCAGCCGCGTATGAGAAAGAGATGCGCCCGCGGCAGGCACTGCGTCGCAAGAAGCGCCACTTAATGGACATGGAGCTCCCGTCCGATGCGAAACTTTTTGCTGGCTTTATGTTTCGGTCGGCACCGCACCGTCACAAGCCAAGCAAGTGGTACGTGAGCCTCGCCGAGTACCCGTACCACCTGTGGCCCCCCTACGTTACAGCGGGGGCCTATATTCTGTCCAGGGAAGCGCTCCTCGAGGTGTACTACGTAAGCATGTTCACGAAGCACTTCCGATTTGACGACATTTACCTGGGAATTATCGCCCTCAAGGCGAAAATCGATCAGTTCCACTGTGAGGAGTTCCACTTTCATAAGGCGGTGTACACGGGGCCCCACAGCTATCGCTATGTGATCGCCTCTCACGGGTACGAGAGTGCAACTGATTTGGTCCGCGTTTGGACCGAAACCCGAGCCGCTGGCCATGCGTAAAATAAGAGGGAATCGAGTTTTTTTCACCCATTTTTAACCGGTGATAGAGCGAGGCATTTGACCTTTTTGTTAAAGTTTTTTAAGCAGATAGTAAACGAGTGATGCCAAAACCATGAGCATTAGCTTCTCGCAGTCCGTAGCCATCATAGCTTTGATGTAGTTTCTTCGCCCAGAAGGCGTCGATCTCTGTTCGCTTCGTGAATATTGTATTATCGATGGAAAGTTTCGATTTAACTTTGATAATTTCATTATTGAGAAAGTTGTCTAAGATGTCGTTATTGGAACTGTTATTAAACCTCAATCCAGTTAAGCGGTGGAGTCTTAAGAGGGGGCAAAACCATCTTAACGAGGGGATACCCAGTCCGCCCTCCTCAATGGGAGCATGGTAGAAAGCGGTTATAGTGTCTTTGGGTAGTTTCATCCATGCTTTGATGTATTTTCGTAAAGTTTTATCAATTCTGTTGAGAACACCAACCAGGACTCTTCCTAACACTAATTTGTGATATAGCTGTGGCCAGAGGTAGGTACGAACTGCAAAGAGTCTCTGCTGCGGTTTGAGAGGGGCTCTTTTTAGCCTATCCAACTTCAATATTAATTCAGACAAGGGGTCTATTTTGATTGTACTGTCGCCGTTGAAGAGAATTCCCAGATACCTCCAGGTTGTGGATCTCTTTAAGTAGGGAATAGTATGATTATTTATCATAAATGTCCCTTCTATGACGGTGGTGTTCTTGCCCTGTGGTTACCCCTTGATACTAAGTGATAGACACTTGGACGGAGTCAAAGTCATACAACACGTTTGAAGATAGGATGAGGTATGATCCAATAGAATCTGCAGCCCCTGTGAAGTGTCTGCAGCTAATATGATGTCATCCGCAAAAGCGGTTGCATTAATCCTCTTGTTGCCAATGGTACAGCCGATTTCAGGTGGTAGAGAACGGAGGAGACGATCAATCACAATGTTAAAAAGAACGGGGGAAAGAGGATCACCTTGTTTAACTCCCTATTTGGGGGTAATTTTGTCCGAGAACCAGTCTTGACCATAGTAGTAAATAAACTCAGCCGGGATGTTGTAGCATTCTAGGGTTCTGAATAGGGTATTATGTGAAACAGAATCAAAGGCCTTGCTTACGTCTAATGAGGCCAAGTAGCATGAGGTGTAAATACTATTGGTCTTTCTTAACAACAGATCTACCAGGATGGTATTGTCGGCACAACCATCTATAGGTTGAAACCCTTTTTGGCGAGAATCAAAACTGAAGTGGCACATAATCCTTTTAGCTAGTATCCCATAGAGCGTTCTAATGATTAAATATGGTATGGTAATAGGTCTGAAATCACCGGGTTCCGTAGACTCTGACTTCTTTGGGATATATATGGTCCTAGCTTCAGTTAGGTCAGGTGCTTTACCACAGTAGAAAATTAAATTCATTATTTTAGCCATGATGATGTCCGGAACAGCCCTAAGCTGTCTCGCCGATCATCAGGACGTGAAGATGTTGATAGACATGGTTTATAATTCTGTATCTCTATTGGGGTAATGGGCCCCCAAATTTCTCTTAAGTCTTGCCCTAGATCGGCATAGTCAGGTTCAGAGATGTTAGTTTTGGTCAAGATGTTCTCCCATTATGTAGCCATGATTTGTCTGGCTGGAAGGGTGGAGTGGTTCTGACCTTCCAAGATAGTTTTAATACAACGACTCTGGTACTTGGTAAAGTTCGTTTGAGTCGAAGCATATTCCAGGCGTCTCATTTTCCTTCTCGATAATGGGTGACCAATTCGTGTATTGTTTGACGTCTCTCTTTAAGTGGGAAGTAGTCTTGAAAGTAATTAGCCAATCTGGCTATGGTTGAGTCTCTGTTATCCATATCCGCAGAGCGGATAATGTCATCTAATACGTGATGTCCATATTGTGGAATGGTTTCGCTCCCCTGCGGGTTTGAACAAAACTCCAGAAGGGATTGATTAGAGTTATTAATAAATGATTGAGAAACATCGGGTGGTGATTGTGTTGGATTTTGGTTGGTGGTTAGATCGGTATAGAATCTAAGGACAGCGTCCTTATATTCCTGCTTCCGTCTGATTCCTTTGATGGCTTCCAGGGTACGGGTGGTGAATGTTCTGGATAACGCTTGGTTTATGAATTTGATGTTGGGCTCACTGACTAGAAGTTCGGCTTCTTTATGAGCAACTATAAGAAGCTCCTCATTGGTCCATCTGAGTTTAACGTCCTGGCTCAACCGAAGTTGATCCAATTTGTCAGGGTGGGCACCTCTCATATGAACTCCTAGAGAGAAAGGTCTTTAGCAAAATGCACAGATAAAGCTAGCAGCTTGGTCGTCATCGTTAATTTGTTGGGAGGAGGGACCGGAGGGTCCATCCCGGGTTCCGAGCCAATTATTGTTACTTGTAGCGCCAACAAGAAAGGTCGAAGGGGTTGGCAGCCCCTGGAACTTGTAAGCCTATTCCGTTAGCCGGGCATGCCGTTACCGGCGGGAACCACGAGGATGTGGAGGATAGGCACCTCTATGATCTTGATCTCCAAGGGGGCACTGGAATCGGTGGATCAACCCTTTGACCAGTTTATCACTGGAATCAGTCCCCACCTTTACGCCGGAGCACCAGAGCCGAAATTTTTTTTTTTTTAATATGGTGGAGGAAACCTTCCAAAGGCACCGGCTCAGTATTCGGTGAGCCGATAGTGTGGGATTCTTACCCACTAAAACCTCCACCCATACATTCTATCCTTGTTTCTTGAGGCGATATACCTCTTGTATTTATTTCAGCCTCCGTTGCTAACCTATCCCGGTCCTCCTGATCGATGTCGTCTTGTTGTATATGTTTGCAGCCATTACTCCATCTAACAATACCCGTGTTTGGATTACTCCGAGATCCTTTTTTCTTATCAAGCCGTTCTCCACAGCTACGTCTGCTGATTTTTTATTAATAATCCCTCGCCAGTTTGCAGTAAAGCTTGTTACCAAAGTTTTCGTTGTGTTTGTCAGTTCTTGCACCTTTTGTATTAGTTCTTCCTTCTTATACTTTTCGACCTTCGCTCTATGAAATTGGTCGGTGTTGAAGCCGTCGGTTACGATCTGAACATCCAGTATTATAGACTCCTCGCCCTTGTTTATTATTAAGTCGGGCTTTAGCATACCATGGGATTCTGTCCGTATCTTTGATTCCTTTCTCACTGCGAATCCTTTCTGGACCATTGATCTTGACAATGGCGTCATGGCGCTTTACCCTCGCATTGTGAGTTCTGGGGCATTGTTGCAGGATGTGATTCAGCGTTTCAGGGAGATGACATCCTGCCCGGCACACTCTGGACAGATTGTCCCTGCCCCTGCTCGTCCTGCTTCGAGTGGGCCATGCATTAAATCTTATTTTTAATGCATTGATATAATCCTTGCCGTTCAGAAGTTTCGTTGGTTCACTAACCCAACGATGGCTTTGGGGGACTTTCGGCGTCTCTATTAGTCCTTTCCCGTCGACAGCTGTTCTTAGTCTTTTTGTCCACATTTTCTCCAGGTCCTCTGCCTTCTCAATAGTCGTGTCGTTGTCTACTTTGAGTCGTCTGTTGCATATCTCTATTTCACCTGTAACGAAATCATGGAAGATGGTATTCTCCCTTAGGTGCTTAAAGATATTTCTCCGTAGTAAAGGGGATACCCATCTCATTGATGGGATTCCTAAACCCCCCTCCGTTGCTTTAGCGTGGAAGAAGGCTTTCGGAAGATCGGCTGGCAGGCGTAACCACTTCCTAATATAAGCTCTAGAGATCTTATCGAGTTTATTTAGACACCCTACTTGGATTCTACCTAATGAGGTCTGGTGGTATAATTTAGGTAGAATGACTGTTCTCAAGGCGAAGAGTCTCTGTTGGGGTTTTAGAGGTGCTTTTGTTAGTTTTTCTAACATTGGCGAAAGGATTTCGGTTGCTTTAAATTTTGTTCTACCCTCCGGGGTAAATTGCACACCGAGGTACTTCCAGTTTTCAGTTCTTCTGAGAACTGGTATTCCCCTACCGTTTAGTGAAAAAGGGGACGAGTCTATCACCGTTTTCTTAGTTTTACCTATTGCTTTGATACCTATCGTAAGGCATTTTGATGTATTAATATTTAAACCTACCATTTTTAAGTCACCCTCTAGCCTGTTAATTAGTTTTTGGAGACCGTCTCTAGTTTCTGCAAAGATCATTATGTCGTCCGCGAACGCTATCGAGTTGAACCTAACTCCGTCTATTGTCATGCCTATTTCGTCCGGAAGGCGGGTTAGAACGTAGTCTATTACTAAATTAAAGAGAGTGGGTGAGAGGGGGGTCGCCTTGTTTGACCCCTCTTTTTGGAACTATTGGACTGGATTGCCATCCGTCACCGTGTAGGATGGTGGATGTATTTGTATAGAACGTTCTTATGTAGGATACTAGACCCTCAGGGGCGCCGTAGTGTTCTAGGATTCTAAATAATGCGTCGTGGGCCACGGTGTCGAAAGCTTTGCTCACGTCGATCGCGCATAAATACCCGGATTTTATGTTTTTATGGTGGTAGCGTAATGTCATGTCCAGTAGTGTAGTGTTGTCCGTACAGCCGTCAGTGTCAATAAATCCCCTTTGTCGTTCGCTGATGCTTATCAAGTTCCTGATACGTCTAGCAAGAATCGTATGGAGGTTCCTGATAAGCACCCAGGGGATCGAGATTGGACGGAAGTCCTCGGGTAGTGAGCTATCAGCCTTCTTGGCTATGAAAATGGTTCGGGAAGCGGAGATATTGTGCGGTGGGATACCGCACCATAAAATTAAGTTGAAGATTCTTACTAAGATAGCGCTAGGGATCTTTTTATAGAATCTGGCCGATATGTTGTCAGGGCCAGGTTTGCTGGAAACCGTGGGGCGTGCATATAGTATTTCGTCCTCAGTCACTGGTCGCCATAGTTCATCTATGGGTGTCGTCACGTCATTCGTTACCGTCGAGTATGAGTGAGTGGTGAAGACTTGGGTCCAAAAGTCTGTCATTGTGTCTTTAGGGGGCATAGGGTTGTCTTTGGGGCCCTCTAAAATTCGTTCGATGCAGCGCCCCGGGTTTTTCTGCCAAAATTTTTGTGTTGTTGTTGTTGTATTCTTGACGTCTCTGTTCTTTTTTGGTTCTGGGTGTCCGTACGTTTGGTCTCCGTCTGTGACGTGAATCCTGTTTCTTGGTCGGGATTAGAGTCGTTTGAATATAGTTCGTCAGTCTTGCTAGAGTATCGTTTTTACCGTTCGCAGTTGCAAATGTTATTATTTCGTTTAGGGTAGTAAAGTTAAGTTTGTCGTTTGTCATGGTTGGTAGGTCTTTTACATATTCGATGAAGTGGTCGATGTCGTTATTGGGTATGTTAGGCTGTGGAGTATTTTGTTCTGTTAAGCCGGGATTTTCATTGTTAGGGTTGTTGCTCCGATAATTTCCTACTAGCTCTTTATAGTCCGCACGTCTGCGGACTCCCTTGATGACCTCTTGTGTACGATGGGGGAAGAAATCCATCAGAGCCATATTAATGAATCTGCAACCAGCCGTAGCTAGTTCATATTCCTTAAGAGCCATTCGGCGTAGTTCTTCTGCGGACCATTTTTCTTTTGTGTTCTGTCTTAGATTAACTTGGTCCATTTCGTCTTTATGGCTGCTGCGTTTATGTACGCCGAGCCCTCGCTTAGTTGAGAAGACTCGGCCACAGAATTCGCAGGTGAAATTATCAACGGTGGCCTCGTTAAGAATTGGTAGTGATGGGCCAGATAACCCATCATTGTTTGTATCATTCCGAGGCCCATTGTAGTTATCTTGACCAATTATTTCAAGGTCGAGAGGGTTGATAGCCCCCAAGACCGTCAAGCCTTCTCTGTTAGCCAGCATTATCTGTTTCCGGCGGGAACCACGAGGAGATAGAGATAGGCACGTCTATGACTTCTTACCCATCTCATACTCCCCTCAAAGACGCCCAACCTCGTTGGTACAGCGACCAACCTCCTCCTTCTTCATTATCATATAGTATTAAGCACTATTACGATTCATAGATGGTTGTAAAACTCATCATTTTCCATTAGGCAGCCGGCTGGGTTCCAGATATGGTAGTCCAGAGTCCCAAGTGGCGATGCCCGTCGGAATAAGTGTAAGTGACCGAAGTCAAGTACAACCTTGGAGGGGCTAGCTGCCTTAACAACAAAACTGAGCCCCCCCAAGAGAAGTAAATTGGCCCTTAGGAATCAGTATCGACCATCTGGTCAATACCTTTCAACCTAAGGAGAGATCAATGGCTAGGAATCAGTCGACAACCGCATCCCTTGCTCCAGGGCGGTATCATGCTTCCCGTGTTCCAACAGGCTGTCCGCTGCACCACGTGCTGCACCGACCAGATCTGCTGGATTCCAACAAACTGCCCGCTGCATTACGTACTACAGCGAACCCAACTGTCAGAGACACAGTTCACACTTCAACCGTACTGGAGGGACACGAATCATCGCACCTTTCAGCCTAACCATGAACGCTTGGTCCGAGTTGGGTTAAGAGAGTCATAGTTACTCCCGCCAAGTCATAGTCATAGTTACTCTCGCCAGTCATAGTTACTCCCTTTTTTTTTAACCAATATAGAAAGGGGAAATCTTTTACAGACATTGTGCAGGACTCTTCCCCAAGGGGGCCTACCTGCTAAAACCCCTTCCTTGGAATTATGCCTGATAGCAGGCAGCACTGAAGGATTAGAATGGTTGGGGTAAATTGATAGGATGGGTGGTGAAGGATAGAGTTATAATGGTAGGGGAGAATTGTCAGTTGTTGCGTCTGTTTATGTCACTCCGATGTCTCTCTGGTGGAATGTCCTCTTGACTCTCGTTGACTGACTGAATATGCCAAATGACCGGAGTCCTCCTTCCAATATTAAACAGGTCGGATTTGATGGCAATAAATGACGCTTTTCCATTACAAAAGCATATTATGTAGCCATATCCTTATAATTCGACTGAAGAGGGAAAGAAAATATACAATCTTCCTTTAAGCCATGCTCGTCAGTGCATAGAACGTGCTTTTGGAATTATGTCCGCTCGTTTCCGTGTTTTAAAATCAACCATTCAATTAGACGCCTTAAAGGTTAAAAAAATTATTCAATGTTGCTGAGTCCTCCATAATTTCTTAATTGAGAAAAGCACCTGGTATTGGCAGCGAGTCCAAGAACAAGTTAATTTAGGTTACCAACCAAATAAAAAATTTGTCGTCTTCCACAGGAAATTTTAAAAGATATGGTCAGAATGCAAGAGCCATTCGCGAAACTTTTGCAGAATATTTCACAAATGAAGGAAGTGTGCCTTCTTGGCAATACGCTTACCTCGGATAGTCGCGTTTTCTCCCTGCTACTAGAATCCTCATCTTCCAGAGTACCTCCTCCATAGGCATTTTCGCAAAAATCAATCTAAAATAAATCACGGAAATAAGTTATTAATAAATATAATAAAATAAATAAAATATATGTATGTAGGAATTAAACACGGAGTATGTATAATTCACTATTTAATTCAAATTTAATCCAAAGTATGAGGTACAATTGGTGGGTGGTGATGAAGGTGAGTTTGAGCTAGTCGCCAAGACTGCTGTCTGCTGATGGTTTGCTGCTGTGGTGTGACTACTGCCGGCGCTAACTGCTGACTGACTTTGCACTACTGGTATTTAGCGGTAGCTTCGTCTGCGCAGCTGTGATAGTGTTGTCTACATCCGGCCATCCTGGTCCTCGTTCGGCCCGAACGAGTCTTCGTCTTGCGCGTCCTCTTCTTCTCTCCAGGGTTTCATATTGTCTGAGCTTGTTGAAGTGACCTTAGGACCTTCGGAATCTGAGCATTTCTTTACGGTGTAGCGGCAATTTCGTCCTTTCCTTATGATTTCGTACGGACCTAAAAAACTAGGAGATAATTTATTACCAACTTTGAATTGTGTGTCTTTTATACCCACTAGATCGCCGACTTCGTATTCTTTGGCCTCTTTTCTAGATTTGTTGAAAGTCTTTCTGTTTTCCTGCTGAATTTTAGCGATCTGTTGCTTAGAATCATGTCGTAATTTGTCTCTTTCTTCGTCAAATGTATTAAGCGCTTCTTCTTTTATTGCACTTAGTACATCGACGTTATCCTTCTTCCGCATTGGCATTCCGAAAAGGGCTTCAAATGGTGAACTTTGAATGGATCGTTGGAATGAGCTGTTGATGGAGATTTATACTTCAGCGGTCCATTTGAACCATTTCTCGGGCGCGTCGATTGATTACTTTTTAAGGACTTCAATAATAATTTTGTTGAGTCTTTCGACTTGACTGTTTCCACGAGGTACTCCGGTGGTTATCAATACATGTTCGATGTTTTCTTCGCGGCAGAATTCTTGGAAGTTTTTGGCTGTAAACGCTGTGCCTCGATATGTTATAAATCTCTTGGGGTTGCCGAAGTGCTGCTGCTGGTCTTTTAGCTTCCTGAGGACTTCATCTGCTGAAAGTGTTTTGGTAGGGTATATCCATACGTATTTGGAGAAGGCGTCAATGACTGTTAATATGTATTTGTATTGTTTTGAGGTTGCTGTCATTGGTCCGATGTGGTCTAAGTGAAGTGTCTCGAGTGGGGTGTCTCCTTTGTCGAGGGTGTGTAGAAAACCTTCTTGTTTGCCTGCTTTTCTACTGGCAAGTATACATTTAACGCAGTTCCTTATGCAGGTTTGAACTTTTAGATTTACTTTGGGGATGTGGAACTCTTGGTTAATGAGGTGTATAGTTCTCTGCGCAGCGAAATGTCCCTCTTCGTGGTTCATTTTTATTATTTCCTGTTCCATGTTTCTTGGTATAACGAGAAGTTCTTTGCCATTTTCATACTTAAAGAGAAGTTTTCCTTTTATTATAAAATTTTCATAGTTTTTGAGTTTAAGAACTTCTTTAATGGCTACTATGTATTCATCGGTATTTTGAGCTTTTCTTATTCGCACTAATAACTCTTTTTCGATTATGTAAGTTACTGGGTATCGGCTTAGACTATCTACGTGGGCCATTTTTTTCCCGCCCTGTGTACTACTTCGAAATTAAATTCTTGCATGTACATTATCCACCTAGATACTGCTACGGGTAAGTCTTTCTTGTCTACTGTCTGCTTAAAGGCGATGCAATCTGTTATGATTTTGAACTCGGTTCCCAGGACGTAAATGCGGAATTTTTTAAGAGCTAAATACACTGCCATGACTTCCAGGATGTAACTGTGGTACCTTTCTTCTCGTGGTAGATTTTTCCGACTATAAAAATGAACTGGATGAAGTTTGTTATCAGGCTGGAGTTGCATCAATACTGCTGCATACATCCTATTTTGGAAGCATCGGTATGAATTTCTGTTTTTGCTTTCTGGTTGTAGATGATTACGAAATGAGCGCCCCACGCTTTTCTTTAACGAATGTGTGAGATTTTCTCGATTTTTTAAAAATTTGTTTGTAACAATTTTTTTTAAAATTTTGTTTAAGTTTGTTTAAGTTTGTTTTATTTTTTATTTTTTTACTTTTTAGTTGATTTTTGTTTAATTTGATTCACAATAAGGTAAAGAAAAGCGTTTCCTAAAAAATTTTTTTTCAATTTTTTTTTTCTTCTATATTGCACAGTACGCTTTAGGCCTGCTTTTGTACTAGTTTTTTCAATAAATCAAATCAGATCAAATTAAAGGTTGTGGGAAGTTGTTGAGCAATTAATACATTTTGATTGAAATAAAATCGGCTTTGCAATACAGAGCATGTAGACATTGTTCAAAATTTAAAAAAACTGAACAATTGTGCAAAAAATACTTTAGAAGCAATTTGTGTGAATGAGTTGCACTAGATAAAATATGTCCCTGATAAGAGGAGATTGAATTTGTGCTAATTTTGCGTCAGGGAACAGTCCCCCGAAATAGTGGAGGCCAAGATTTAGAACCTGCGTAAGCGAAGATGCTTTCGTTTCGTCAGCGGAGATGTCGCAGAACGATAAGCTGCGTATCCGCAGCATCCCCCGCACGGCAGAGGCCGAGCACATAAACCAAGAAATCACTGGAGCATCTTTCTTGGGCCGGAGGAGCCTTTTGTCTTCGATTCTTTTCTTTTCAGCGGTCTCACGTCCGCAAAGCATGCCATGTTAAAAAAGAGGCGCCGGAGCAACATTTCCAATAGCCAAGTAAATCGCCCTCATAGCCAAGTTTGTAGCTAGATTCATAACCAAGTATGTTGCGCAACAAATCGCGGCCAAGTAGGTTGCTAGCTATTATTGAAACTTATGTCACTTGATATGAAGGAGCGAAAGAAATGGAAATATACAGATATAGCAACGTTAGAGTAGTTAAAGAATTTATCAGGGAGCTCAAAATTTATATACAACTTTTTTAATACTGCGTAAGAAGTGTAGTGTAGTGTGCTTGCTTATCTTATAGTTATTTATCTGTGGTTTAAGTTACATACATATTTAAAGCAATTTACACCATATGAACTTATGACAGTTACAGAAAATTTTTAACCGTCATTGAACACCCAACTAATATAAAAAATTTCCCTTGAAAATTTAACAAGTCATCTTAGTTTCTTGATTCTACAATTTAATAATAATTATTTGCAAGAGTAGGTAGTCCGAAGTTTTTAATTACCAAAACAACTTTTTTTATGGGTCACCAATTTAAAGCGTTGAATAAGGCTAAAATAAAATCGTGGAGCGCTCATACTATAGTATATTTTGACTAAGGTGTAGAGTTTGTAAAGTAAGGGCTTGTAGAGTTAGGGCGTGTAGAGTTAGAAGCTTGGCTCTAGATGAGATCTGATAACTTTTTGACAGTGCGAGCCATATGGTCTCGTCTTGGCAACATTTTACATGAAAATGTTTTTGGTGGGTAACAATTTACTGAAACGATTGCACTTAATTTTTGTGTAAAATACTTTTCTCTTTCCGAACAAACATGAATTTTATTGAAATATTATTTTTTGAATGACTTTCCCATTTGAATGGGGTTTCCAAAATATGCATTTATTTTGGTTATCATATTCAAAATTAGTCATTTTATATATTTTTTAAAAGTGAAAATTTTACTTAAAAAAACTATTTTTCTTTTAAAAATTCAAAGGGATATAGATTTTTAGAATAAGTTTTTTTTTTGAGATCGAAAACACAAGTAGGCTGTGATTTTTTAGTAAATTTGTTTTTTCGATAGAAATTTCATCAGTCTCGCAAATTGTGCAAGTTTTCATTTTATTTTGGAAGAATATTTAACGTTAATAGAGAATAATTGTTGGAAATGGCAAATAATTCTGTTATTACTTTGGAGGAACCAATGCCAGATTTGGGCTTGGCAGACTGGAATGGACTTATAACTAAACTTTGGAGTGCTGCTGATGCTCGTCGACAAGAGGCTTTAGATTTGAGGCATTCTCCACGGACGCTTCGCAATGAAACAAGAGTTCAAGCTGATTCGAATACTTATCATACCAATACTGCCCTTTCAGACCCGTAAGTATTTTGCGTATTTCAGAGATCTTATTGTATTTAAACTGTATAAAAGGGTTGGGGATTTGAATCGTTGGCGAGCGACTGTAGCTGCAATCCTTGAACGCATAGAGAAGGAAATGACTTTATTACGCGAGGAGAAGGCTGCCACCGAACGCGAGTTGGAGGCAAGGGTGGCACACGTTCTATTACTTTCAGAGTGCTTCACCGAAAGAGATGGTCATTTGGGGACTGAAATTGAACTAACATACGACGAATGCGTACCAGAGCTAAAAAGGGAACTTTGCGTCATTGAAGATAATAGTCGACTTTTAAGGGACCAATGCCAGGTTGCATGGGATAAACTAAAGCGCTTAGAAGAAGTTCAGCTTAAGCTCATCTTGGAAGCTGAGAAGACCGATTTTTCGCAATTGGATTTAAGCACTGAACCTGCTCACATCACTTTTAAACCAGATGCCCTGAGGATGCAAAACAAGTATAGTATAATTGTTTGAAGTCTAAGTCGCATAACAATTTCCATTACTTTTGCAGGTCTCGCACTTATGAGGCCTGGTTTGAGCATACTAAGCGAATGAAACATATCGCTGAGATTGAACTCGCCGATTCTTATGCTATTAGGGACTCTCTTTTTATCTGCCGTGAAAAAACTAAAAAAGTTTTAAAAGCTCAGCAAGACAGAACTGAAGATGCTTTGAGGAAGAGAATTTTCGAAATTCAGAGAGTTAGCAATGAATTGCATTGGCACAAAATTAAGGTTGGTTAAAACATGAAATACTTTTTATTAAAATTATTCTGGCCCGTTTTGATATTTATTTCGCTATTGCAAAATGGTGGTAGTTGCATTTCTATCTGATTGCAGTTTCAAGTGAAGTTTGGGTAATTAAAAAGACGGACAAGTGCGAGTAGAACTCGCAGTCTGAGGGTTCCTTAAATTTGAATCATAGAAAAAAAAAGTCTCTCCATTCTGATTAGATAATAAATATATACAGAGTGATGTTTTTTGCGGTACGTGATTTTCAAATTAATTTTCATAAATTTATTCTTTATTGACATTTAAGTTGGTCTTTTACTGTTTGTTCTGTCACTTCTGAATATGGTCGGAAGCATGCAAAACATCGTTGCCGGTAAGCCTAATTTTTGGAACCATTTGATAATCAGGTACCACAAAAAAATCACCCTGTATATAGCTGAGCTAAAATCACCTTACTAAGTGACGTTATTTAAGTTATTTCTTTTATGGTTGATCCTTTATGGTCAGCGAATCGAGCGTTCGTCATGAGTAAATTGGACATTTTCCTGTAAAATTGAAAGGTAATATTCACAAAAAATTTCTCTGTTTATAGATGAAGGACAGAATGGAAAGATGCATTTGTGAGATTAAAACCCTCGAAGAAGCTTTACGAGACAAAACTGATGCATTGAAATTAGCTGAGAATCGTCTAGAGAATTGCGCAGAACGTGAAGGTATGGAACTTTGTTTGGACGAGCCCTACGAGAAGCTGCGCAGCGAAGTAATGCAACTTCGCCGCATTAGGGAAAAATTAAGTGATAAAATTGACTGTGCTAAGACAAATTACACTGCTCTAGAAAATCATGCCTTAAAAACTGACAGTGATTTATCCAACAAACAACATGCATTGATGATCGATATTCGTGGACTAGATATGCGTGCGAAGTTGAAGACAGGGCAATTTGTCGAATACAAAGGTGCTTCTGAAGAAACCAACAGAAATATTAAACTTACCAAAATGGAGGACGAAATTTCCCATACATAAGTTTGACTTCATTATTCTAGTAGTAAAATTCTACAAAATGTGTTTGATGTATTAACTATGAACAGTATTAATAATAAAATTCGTTTACATTCAGATCGATGTGACCAATCAATACCACTTTTTCCACAGCTTATTAACATTTATATAATTCAATCCTGTGCGTCAAAAACTTGATACAATATTTACTTTTCAATAAGGTTTTAAAAGTATTCCGTGTGATTGGTCGTTTTATTTGGTCCTACATACATATATTCCGACAGTCAGCTTTCTAATGCAACTTCGAACATCATTGTTGTATTTGTATGATTATTAATTCAGGAGATACTTGAGTTTAAAGTAAAAATACCTTACTTTTGCTTTAAAAGTTGATAACGTGGATTAAGAAAATAACATACATATGTACATATGTATTTAAGCGAAAAGAACAAGCTTTCGAATGTTTCAATTTATTTCATGTAAACAAATTTTTTCGACCAGATACACACTCTCAAAGTTTATAAATAAAAAAGTAAATTTACAAAATCAAAAAACCTGACTGCGTAAAAAGTGAACTTAGAACATAGTGACTTTAACAGTCGGGACCATTAAAAATCGAGACCGGCTCAAATCTTCCCAATAATGGGTCCCGCCTGGTAAAGTCGCTATGTTTCACATTAGAATTTATTATTTGTATTATGTGTGTATCGATCATAAAAGTACTCAATGGTGTTTTTATTTAAAGTTCACTTTTTACGCAGTCGGGTTTTTTGATTTTTAACACACTTTTATTAGCTTCACCTGTAACTATGTAAAGGTAAAAGGAATCTTGGAAGTTAAATTTGATCCACTTCCCGGTTTCCGATTCAGCTGAAATTTTGGTAACACGTTTAGTTTGGATGACAATGCATGGTAAGCTAAGTGACGTTATTCTTTAGTC
Source organism: Machimus atricapillus (assembly GCA_933228815.1). NCBI lineage: Eukaryota > Metazoa > Arthropoda > Insecta > Diptera > Asilidae > Machimus > Machimus atricapillus. The sequence continues at coordinate 17,158,114 of OW121785.1, forward strand.
CGATATGGCGGACTGTGGAGCGGTTTTTTGTTATGTGTACTTTGCACAACACTTCGAAGCATATTTGTTTTCTTTTTCAGGGAAAACCCATGCACCGGAGTGGCACTTTGGGTTGATTGGAAGTTAACAGATAGTAGCCATAAATGGAAGAAATTAATATAAACTTAAACATTCTTTGTTAAATTATAGATAATTTGCACAGTGCAAACAACATGTCTTCAAATAGTTAAACAGCAATCAAACTTATAAATTTTCGATTTTAAAATTTGTTGATATAATTTGTTAATATTTCTTAATTCATAATTTATAAAATAGTTTTAATCTATAGCCTAAATTTCCACAAATTGTAATTTATATTGAATACGACTAAGGCACTTGTCGCTGAATAAAATCAAAATTATACAAAAGTTTTATTTATTGCCGGCTTTCTGCCCGCTGCTTCGTCCGCATGGATTTCGAAATATGTAGAAACAGAATAGTAATAAATTTAAAGGTTTACATGGAAGACTGTCATTTCAAAAGTTAAAAACGTGTATAGAAGATTGACTTAGTTTGAAATGAAGTAGCTATGTTTCAGGGTTATAGGAAAATTAACCCTTATCTAATACTAATTTTCATGGTTTTAACTTTAGAAATTACGGAACTCTCAAACTTTTATCCCTTATTTTAGGGGATAATTTTCCAAAAACGGAAAAACACGTCATTTTTAATTTCCAACCAAAAGACAATATTAATTTTCATTGGTTTAACTACAAAAATAACGGGACACCCATACAAACTTTCAAATCCTATTTTACCCACTTAAGGAATAAATTTCCAAAAATTGTGAAATATGTCTTTCTTAATTTTTAACTTAAAAGCCAAATATTAATTTTCATGGACTTATCTTCATAAATGAATGATTTTCATACAAATTTATAACCCCTGTAGGTCACAACTGGGTCAAATCGGGATTTTTATGTTTGTGAATATTTATAAGAAAACGTAGGTAGATGCACTTCTGTTCAGGGATTGACCTTCCTGTGGAAACGTCTCCAGAAAAGATATGTATGTAGGTTTCCGTTCCTGGATTTGAACTAAAATCGTACTCTTTTATTTGTATTGGTTAATTATATTTGGTTCATTTTGAAATATCCGTTCAAATTAAAACCCTATTTGAAAAGTTCGCAGAATAAATCTGAAACATGAAAATGTTTTTGGTGGGTCCTGGGTCAAAACTTACTGGAACGATTGCACTTAATTTTTGTGTAAAATACATTTCTCATTCCGAACAAACATGAATTTTATTGAAATATTATTTTTTGAATGATTTTCCCATTTTAATGGGGTTTCCAAAATATGCATTTATTTTGATTATCATATTCAAAATTAGTCATTTTATATAATATTTTTTAAAAGTGAAAATTTTACTTAAAAAAACCATTGCTTTTTTAAAAATTCAGAGGGATATAGATTTTTAGAATAAATTTTATTTTTTTTGAGATCGACAACACAAGTAGGCTGTGATTTTTTAGTAGGTAAATTTGTTTTTTCGATAGAAATTTCATCAGTCTCGCAAGTTGTGCAAGTTTTCATTTTATTTTGAAATATTGACCGTTAATAGAGAATAATTGTTTAAAATGGAAAATAATTCTGTTATTACTTCGGAGAACCCAATGCCAGATTTGGGCTTGGCAGACTGGAATGGAGGTATGACTCAACTTTGGAGTGCTGCTGATGCTCGTCGACAAGAGGCTTTAGATTTGAGGCATTCTCCACGGACGCTTCGCAATGAAACAAGAGTTCAAGCTGATTCGAATACTTATCATACCAATACTGCCCTTTCAGACCCGTAAGTATTTTGCGTATTTCAGAGATCTTATTGTATTTAAACTGTATAAAAGGGTTGGGGATTTGAATCGTTGGCGAGCGACTGTAGCTGCAATCCTTGAACGCATAGAGAAGGAAATGACTTTATTACGCGAGGAGAAGTCTGCCACCGAACGCGAGTTGGAGGCAAGGGTGGCACACGTTCTATTACTTTCAGAGTGCTTCACCGAAAGAGATGGTCATTTGGGGACTGAAATTGAACTAACATACGACGAATGCGTACCAGAGCTAAAAAGGGAACTTTGCGTCATTGAAGATAATAGTCGACTTTTAAGGGACCAATGCCAGGTTGCATGGGATAAACTAAAGCGCTTAGAAGAAGTTCAGCTTAAGCTCATCTTGGAAGCTGAGAAGACCGATTTTTCGCAATTGGATTTAAGCACTGAACCTGCTCACATCACTTTTAAACCAGATGCCCTGAGGATGCAAAACAAGTATAGTATAATTGTTTGAAGTCTAAGTCGCATAACAATTTCCATTACTTTTGCAGGTCTCGCACTTATGAGGCCTGGTTTGAGCATACTAAGCGAATGAAACATATCGCTGAGACTGAACTCGCCGATACTTATGCTATTAGGGAATCTCTTTTTGTCTCCCGTAGAAAGGCTAAAGAAGCTGCAAAAGCTCAGGAAGACAGAACTGACGATGCTTTGATTAAGATGATTTTCGAAATTCCCCCTACATAAGTTTGATTTAATTATACTGGTAGTAAAAGTCTACAAAATGTGTTTGATGTATAATCTACTGTATTAATAATAAAATTCGTTTACATTCAGATCGATGTGACCAATCAATAACACCTTTTCCACAGCTTATTAATATTTATATAATTCAATCATGTGCGTCAAAAAATAAATGATTTAACACATAAAAATTTAATTTCAGATAGGAGTATCGGTGAAAATGCTTTTTTTTTGTTTTTTATTATCTTTACCAAATATCATCTAATAATACCTCCTAAATATAAACAAAAATTGGGACACCTGGTAGAGTTGAGTACTTTAATCTAGAGTATCCCACATTTCCTTAAAATTATTGCTGAAAAGTTATATTAATACAAAATTTTAGAATAATATCGTTCCTGTTGTAATTAATAAAAAAGAGTTTTGTAAGATTTTAATTTGATTCTTTAAAGAGAATTTTCCACCATCTGGTTCTGTCGCCATTGGTGACATGGGTGAGCTTGTAAAGTCCCATTGCGCTTCAACCCCCCGAATTGGCCATTTCCGCAATGTGTTACTAACAAAAGTACGTGCCAACCCCGTGTGCCTAATCAATCATAGGCACCCCGACGTAATTAACTTAATCAAAGCCGCCAACAATAAAAGGCGATAACTTTTAAGTGGCCTCTATCGACAAACGGCACCTATTCCCACTTGATCCCGAGAGGAAGATTAATGTCGACTAAATAGCGAATTAATGGCCATCAGTAGCCACAACAGTTGACCTATTGACTCGCATTCCGAGCACACCCCGATGCCGGATGGCCTCCAGGGAGGGGATTTGCGGGCACTGGTATAGTAAATTTTCGCCCCAAAAACCCTTATTCAATTAACCGTCGGACGGGCAATTTCCTTAATGTCCCCCCGAACGACAAAAAGAGCTTCCTACGGAGCAAAATTTTTTGTTTCCATTCGCGAAATTAAAGCTGCAAAGAGCGGCGGCAGTTAGCCAGATAGCTGAAAAATTCTTAAAAGTATAAGCAATAAAAGTCTGTAAACGAAAAAAAATCCAATTTTTTAACATTTCAGGGGTATGTAAGCACTTAAAGATAATGACCTCGAACAATTTCCTAATAAAGAAATACTTAATACATTTGGGTTCTCTTCTCTCTTAGAGTGCAAGTTTGATATTCTTGGTATATTTTCGTTCGATTTCGTTGGACAAATTTGATTCCGGATGAAAATGGGCAATTACACAGAGGATCAATTGGCCGAATTCCAGAAAACCTTCAATCTCTTCGACGACAACCGTGGGGATGGAAAAATTCAACTAAATAAGGTTGGCGAATGCCTTCGAGCCTTAGGTCTAAATCCTACTGAATCAGATATAAAATGGTGCACTCACCAATTGAAACCGGACGAACGCATCTCCTTTGAAGTATACTTCCGGATCTACCAAGCGATTTCGAAGGTTCGATCAGGGGACACCGCCGATGATTTCATTCGACAGGAATGCCAGTGGTTGCATGTATATTCATTCGTATTAAATTATGTAAATTCATTCGTGTTAAAAAGTGAATGGAATATACGCATCCCTAATAGCTATAGTTTTGTTTAAATATTAATCTGTTAATTACAAAACCTAGCAATAATATAGTTGAATGAATTTTTAGATTCTAGCACTAAATTGTAATTATTCTTATTATATATGTATACATAGTTTTAAGGTTAAGTTGAAATAAATTTAAATTTAAATTGAAAATTGAAATATTCGCATTTGATTGCTGCCGAGAACATGATCAAATTGAATCCTTCGAATATTATTGGTGGGGTTCAAATTGTATTAAACAATTCATATTTCCTTTTTAATGACAAAATTAATATTTTATATATTACTTTCAATAATTAAAACTCATTTGGGCATCAAAGTTGTGCGAAAAAAAACTATTCATGAAATGAAAAAGGGGCGTTACTAATGGATTGGTTTCAATTTGCATACTCTTCTCGCAGAACCTAACTGCGAAAACATACTAAAATTGGATTTTCAGATAAGATGCTATTCAGAAAAGGTAATTATTTAAACAGACTTTTAAACACTCGAGCGGTTACACTGGGAAGTTAATTAATTGTAGCTAACAAAATTAAATAATTTAATAAGTTATGTATGTAAGTAATCCTATAGTGGCAATACAAAATTTACTCGAGCGATAAATATACATATGGATTTGTAATACTCCGTCTTACTAGTTCATATCGCTGCAGACACATGGCCATTATAAATTTCGTGTTAGAATATCATTGACAATCAACAATTTGTTTTTATTCAAAAGCAACAAACAAATTATGTGTGGATTATCGGGGGGAGCCAAACAAAAAGGTAAACATCTACAACAGCGCTGTAAAGCAATAATAAAATAAAATGAAATAAAAAATACGTACAATACACACACATTTATTGTAATAATTTTAATTACAGTATATACAACCGATAGTAATTATTAGTATTCGATATTTGGTTTTCTGCTGCATTCTTCCGCACGTTCCTGCCTACGATTTTTAAAAATATTAGGTTATATTTGATATTTAATTGGTCAACTACTACTTTTCACTATTTTAGTTTAAAATATAATTTAGTGTCCATTATATTTAAATATACGAAAAAATTTTTTAAGTCGTGTGATATTTTCGCTAACAAATAATATTAAATCGAATATTGACGGTGTATTGCATTGATATTAATAAATACATATTTCCTCATATACAGTTAATTAAAAAAACATGTTGATTTTTCGTAAACGAAAATATATAATAAAATAATTAGAAATAAAATAACAATAAAAACATTAAAAAGGAAGGTTAATATCATTTTTGGCTGAACAGTCCATTTAACCGATTAAATATGTAAAGAAAATCGCTTGAAATTGAAATAATGTTATATGTAAAACACCTTAAAAATGTTTAAACCGGAATAAAAAATATTCAGTGGCAGCTTTATTGGTAGTTTTTGTTTTTTATTTCATCGTTTTCCTTGTTAGGATCGAGACAACTGAAAACTTATAAAATTTTGTTATTCTTTGGTAAACTCGTAAAGTGCATATGATTTGTGTCTAGTTACTTGTATGGTACTATCTTCTATTTCGATTAAAACATTTTCAATACACAATTTCAATTTCGAAGTATCCACTTGTACAAAATCATTAATTTCACCGGTAGGGAACAATATGAGATTTTCCGGTAAAATATATTGGATAATGATGCAGCAAAAGCACTATCATTTACACCATCGCCTCATACAAATCACCTTTGATCCTTTGTTTCTTTTTGTCTTGTATACATTTTATTAATAGTAATAGTATCGAAATGTATCTCATATTTCTGCGAAAATATAAAATCTTACACCTAAAGAACGACGTCAGGCAGGTCGTGCGGCCTGGCCTAGGCGCGCATTTGTGTTTCATGTACAATCTATCCTTCCTTGTAGTAGATTTCCTCAGATTCCTTGTCGCAGAGGAGAAGTACAACAGCTCCAAAAACAGGAAAATCGCTGCACCCCATCCTACTCCATAAGCCCATCCGAATTCCCAAATTGGCCGATTTCCTAAATTTAATTCCGCAGCAAAGCAGACCGGGTACAAACTGATATAGGCTACAGTTGCGGATAAACCGATTTCAATAAAACTTTACAGACATGAAGATGAAATTGATTGTTAGGAGTGACACAGGCTACTTTTTTTAATTGTTAATTTACGAAATTCCGAACGCCAGTGATATGTTTACAGTCGAGCAAAAAGCATTTATCCGATTGAGATGGAATTCTATGGGCATGTTACGCACAACCTAATTAATGACATAAGTTGCATAGCAATTGGAAAGGAGAAGGGGTTGAAGGGAGAAGACAGAGGGGGAAATGTTGAGCTGTGATATATTTATTAAATTAGGATATTGATGTCTGATCGAAGTTTTTGTAGTTTCTATAAGTTTTCAAGACCTTGTAGATTTCAAATCTGCTATTGGGTAGTAATTGGGAATACATAATTGAATTTTTTTGTAGAAATGGCCATTTTAGGATTATAATGGTTAATAAGTTTGAACCGTATTTTGAACCCCCAGCGAAATTAAATAGAACAGTTACTTTTCAAAATGTTCAAATTAGTCTAACCAAAAATTCGAACATTTTTCGAAGAGCTTGAATCTCAAGTAGGAATTGCTCTACTCCAGATTGGAATTCAAACGTCCCCAGCGTGAATTAGAGGGAGACATGTACATATATGTATGTAAAAATGAACAAGTGGGAAAGGGAGCACAGATCTACGCTACGCTACGCTAGCATAGGAAACGTAGCCTACAATACATTTTTAAGAATTCGGTCGGAGGAATTTGGATACAGCATTAATCTATTTCAATTGAGCTGTTATTTGTGAAAGTGGTATAAGTCCACTTAAAAAAAAATGATTTAACAGTGATTTTAGTAAGATATCAACACCTTCTTTCCGTATTTATAAGAATACACTAAATGAAGTAAGATTTGTTCAGAGAGAAAAACAAGAAAATTTTGGCAAAATGTTATCGCAAAATTTTTTTTTTTTTTTAAGTGGAACAAGTCCATTCCTAATATAATTACAAACTGGGTAAAAGAAAGTATGCTGAATGAGGTTAAAAAGGGATGACCCGGTATTTATTTGGGAAACAAGGGAGACCTAAAAACCTCAGCAAAATTACTATGCGGCCACTGTATAAAACTTTGAGACCTATAACACGAGAGAAGTACAACGATATGATCAGTTAACTGCTTTACATACCACATATTTATCATGAATACTTCACCATGCTTAACTGTAAAGGAGAAATAAGTTTGAAATATATTTTTTTGTTATTTTTAATTACCTTGACGAAGTGTTTACATTTTATTTTATATCGTCTATTTAATATAACTGAAATTAATTCTTAATAAACTTGGTTATTCGTGTATTTAAATGACTTCATTTTAATATAATTTTTTACATTAAAAAATCCATTTCAGTAAAATTAATATGTATCTATAAAAATATGGACTTAAATTTCCTCTTGTGTTTATTTCTTATAAAATGTATGATATTTTTGAAAGTGGTATAAGTGCATTTGGAGCTAGAAAAATCGTTCCTTTTTAAAAGCTTTTTATTAGCTTCACCTGTATGTAACGAAATCTTGGAAGTTAAATTTGATCCACTTCCCGGTTTTCGATTGAGCTGAAATTTTGCACACTTATCAAGGACTGATGACAATACAATAATTTAATAAATTTGTCCCATTATCCTGTACACGATCGCCAGGATCAATAATTTATATAACAGGGAGAATTATTATTCGAAGGAACTCATGGGGAAATCGATTTTCTGTGTTTTCCGCTAGAACTGTCTGCAGACAGAGCAGACAGTCTGCAGACAGTTTGCAGAAAGTTTGCAGACAGTCTGCAGACAATTTGCAAACAGTTTGCAGACAGTTTGCAGACAGTTTGCAGATAGTCTGCCTGCAGACAGTTTGCACTCAGAGCACTCAGAGCAGTCAGAGCAGACATAGCGGACAGAACCAAAACCTTCTACAGAGCGTGGGGTGCTTTGTTATATGTATATGTATTTATACTAACTCAAATAACAATTGTTGTCGAGCACCCCACGCTTTTTGTATAATAAAATTTTATTTATTTATATCTTTACTATTATTTTAAACTCTCTGAAAACTATTTGATTTTATCAAGTTATTTGACTACCTTTCGCTGTAGCTATAGGGATAACATTTATTTTTTTACTTTTTAGTTCGATCTAAATAAAAAGCGTGTTTTTTAGTTTTTTAAACTATTATTTTTTTTAAAATAATTTTAATAACTATTATTTCATAATAAAATTTACAAGGTCCATAGTGTTAAAAACAGCACTCGAATTGATTAACGTTTGCCAATATTTTTAAATTTATTCAAATGCAAACCCTTAAATATCTCGATACATGAAAAAATTGACTTATGCACATATATCACTTTCAAAAATAACGGCTCGATTATTTTCCCCTCAGATAAGAAAACACTCAAACTTGTGTCAGATTTTTGCATAAATTCTTTCGTCAGCCCGTTTTATGTCAGTCGACTGTCATTGGAGTGTTTTGGTAGATGCTGAGGTGTGGTTTCAATTGTTTCTTTTCGTATATACGGAAAGATTCATTTCGCTTTAAAATTTAGTTTTTTTTTGTCCAACGAAATGAGTTTATATTCGGTAATTTGACCCAATAAAGTTGGACTGTCCTGACCAAAGAGAATCTATAATTTGCTATTCAATTTGTTAACAGTTTCTCTACTTTGTTTAGTTTGCAAGTCATTGCATTTAGAAATGATTAAAATATTCCAGCATTACAAAATGCGACTTTTACTGTGGCTGCAGGTCTTCGACTTTTCCGATATTTAAAATCTCCTCATTCATTCGAGCGAGTCGGAAATGAAAATCAAATCGAAAAGTGAAGACGAGCCAGAGGACGACTATGAGATCTTTAATATGGATGCTGACGTGAAAGAATTAAAAGAACGATTTAAGACAGGCGAAAATGGGGAAGGAAAGCCTGAAATTCATGAAAACTTTGGGACCTCTACTAGTGAGTAACTTTATAGGAAAATGAATCCTTTCAGCTACGTCGAAATTTTTTTAATCGACACTAAATAAAGAACAATTTTTTATGTATGCAGTGTTATTTTTTCACAGGTTATAAAAGCGATATTGCAAATCAAAAAGGGAACTTAGACAAAGATTTCAATATAGTAAATTTGCGTATTGATTCACCACACAGTTTAAAATATTTTAAAAAAGAAAATTCAATTGATATCCAAGACAGTCTAGATGAAGAATTCGATGGTGAATCTAATAATAATTTAAAATTAAAAGAACAGCCAAAGAAGGGAAAAGTTATTCTACAAAATTTAAGGCAAAAATCACCCAAAGATACAAATACGAAAGGAAAATTAAATGTATGCCCTGATTGTGGGAAGAGTTTTGTAAACTCTGCAGATCTTAAACGCCACAAGAGGACCCACACCGGAGAAAGACCTTTCGCTTGCAGTTACTGCTCGAAAACGTTTAGTGATTATTCAAATCACCGAGCTCACATACGAACTCATATGGAAAAAACGTTCACGTGCTCTGATTGTGGTAAGAGTTTTATCACCTCGACAAGACTAAAGGAGCACAAAAGGATGCACACTGGAGAAAGACCATACGCCTGTCGGTATTGCTCCAAAACTTATGTTAGAGGTAGCAACCTTAGGGTTCACGTGCGATCTCATATGAAGGAGAAACCCTACGCCTGTTCTGATTGCAAAAAGAGTTTTACCACATCGACAGACCTTAAGCGCCACAAGAGAATTCATACCGAAAAGAGACACTTTGAGTGCTTGTACTGTTCTAGAATTTTCAAGAACAATTGCAACCTTCAGAACCACATTCGGAGACATAAAAATGATATTAACATGATTAATTCTCAGATAAAATTCCACCAGGTTAACCCGCACACACCTGAAGTGAAGAGGACTGTTGGGCCTGCTTTTATTAGTAAATTTTCTGTTTCTTTTAAAGGATTTTGTACATCGTATTTGTTACAGAGGTCGAAACAGACGATCTTAACCATACTGAGATTACGCCCATTTCGAAAGATTTACAGGTAAAAATTGAGCCCAAAAATGATGACAAATTAGAGGAGTTCAAATTTCCTATCAGGGAATTGAAAAGAGAGCGACTAGAGACAGACGAAAAAAATGAATGCACTCCAGAAGTACAGAGCAGTGTTGGGGCCCCAAAAAGTGAGTCAAATTTTGTTTTAACAAAACTAATTGAAAATGACTAGATGATTTTATGAGAAGCTGATTTCGAAAAGAAACTAATCATCATCATTACATAAAATCAGTTTAAAAACTTTGTAATTTACTCAATTTGTTTTTTTTTTTTTCAGACGAAGATTGGGGCACCGTAAGGAAGAAAGAAAATTGTAAAGCAGAAATAAAGATAGAACCTTTGTGTGCAGGAGAAATCGGAAGTGATATGAATTACGATTGTCCGGAGTATATCAAGAGAGAGAAATCAGTTGATATCGAGGATGATGAGACGGGGTCCAAGGGTGGGATACAAAAAATAGTCAACACAGAAGAAATCTCTGAATTAGAGGAATATCAAAAAAAGGGTCAAATAATAATAAGGCAAAGTATGTGGCAAAATCCCCCAATTCAAAAACATACGAAAAAGAAAGTATTTTCGTGCTGTTATTGTGAAAAGAGTTTTATTACCTCAGCAGATCTTAAGCGCCACGAAAGGACCCACACCGGAGAAAGACCTTACGCTTGCAATTATTGCTGTAAAACTTTCAGCGACTATTCAAATCATCGGTCGCATATGCGTACTCACATGAAGGAGAAACCGTACATATGTTCTGAATGTGGGAAAAGTTTTGTCACTTCAACAAACCTCAAGAGTCATAAATTTACTCACACCGAAGAAAGACCCTATGCTTGTGTCTACTGTCCAAAAACTTTCACCGATAGATCCAATCGCCGGAGGCACGTCCGGACCCACATAAAGGAGAAAATTTTACACTCTGACCCTGCAGTCTCATGAAACAGTTTGCGTTTTTAAGGGCGTCCGCAAAAATCGAACAGACTTAATCGAGAAGATGGTCCATGGTCTGTGGCACACCAAGATCTGATTTACGAAATAAAAATTCGATAGATTGTTGGGTAAATGTGGACTTGCCTAATGAGGAAAATGCTTTACCCGCGAAATGCACTTAGATAATATATGTACAATCTCTTGCACCCAAAGGAGATCATATGCATTGCATTGCGTACTCCTTTAAACTTTTAAAGGGAATTCTGGGTGCATGCACTTTATTCCGGGCACATTATTGAAATTCTAAGCCAATTCGAGAGCGAAAAATGCTGTTAAAAGCTCAAAAACTTCAACGGAAATGAAGTATTTAAGATTTTAGTGCTTAAATCTAAATTTTACGAATATAATGTTTTTGGAGCAAGTAAAACGCACGTTTAGAAATTTGAAATTTTGCAGATAAATTGAACTCTTAAAACAGAATTTTTCAACAAATTGTATTTTTCGCTAAATTGAATTTCAAATTCAACTTCAAAAAACGATTAAATAAAGACATCAATAAGAACTCATTGAAATTATTTAATTTGAAATGTGTGTTTATACTGGCCTTTGAATATTCTTGAATAAATATGAAATGATTGTGTTCGATTCAGTAGAAATATTCGTCAAGTTTATTTCAAACGAATTGAAATAAAGTTTAAATAAATTAAAACGGATTTTGATGCTTTTTTCTTTTATATGTATGTATGTGTGTAGATCATGCCACCGATGTTTTAAAAAAATAACCTAAAACTTTAAGAGGACATTGTAGTTAGGACGATAATAAAAAGAAAGATATATCTTCCAAATGCAGGGATAGTTTTTGTTTTAAATAAAATGTATTTTTATTCGGTTTAACTTTCGTCATTAGAAGAAATGTGGGGGGGGGGGTGGTTTTTTGATACCGCTTTCAGGTATGAAATAAAACTTTTCTTAAAAATTCCAACTGTCCGAGAAGCTTGCCTTTGGATTTGAAAGTTTTAAAGCAGTAACTGCAGGTGTGTATTTTTTAATCGGTGCACCTCAGGTGTTCCTTTTACGTATTAACGTTGTTAAAATACTTTTAATTCTACGTGCTCTAAATTAAATTATTTCCTTTGACTTATTGTTCGACTTACTCTCAGTGTTGTCGTCCCCTATATTAATTAATCCTTTAAAAGATCATTGAAAAACTTTTGGGTTCATCGATCTGTTCTGTACCAGTATCAAAGAGGTTGTTCTTAAACTTTGCTTCTTCCTTTAAAGTGGATTTCTTTGGCTATAAAAAACTAAAAACTTGATTAATTGGCGGAGCCTTTCAAAAGATACAATAATATATTAACTTTCGATTTCTTATTTTGTCCGTCTCTATTCGAGAGAAAATTTTATTTTTTAGATATAAAAAGAAATACGAGGGCAAAAAATACAAATGTTACATCTAAAAATTGTCCAAGTCAAGCTAGAATCGAAGGTTAACATCCGCAGTGACGAAACGCGGTGGAATGGTGTTTTTTAAAACATTTGTAAAACCACCAACTTTATCATTGCTCTTGGTACAATATATTTATATGTAAATAGTGTTAACTATCGCCGTGAAATAATTGGATTTATGAAGCGGTTCACAGAAGATATTTTTTCTATGTTCAACAATTGCACAACTATTCAGGGACGAAATAGTTTTTATTTTTTGACTAGTTGATAACAATACCGAAATAAATTTTATTTTTCGATCGATAACGATTTTCATGAAATTTTTATTTTTCAGTCGCTCGATAACGATTATAATGGTTACTAAAAAATAAAAAAAAATAAACCTTTTATTCCAAAGGTGGCATTAAATACAAGAACCAAATTCCAAAGCTGGCGCGAACGAATTTGGTAGTCACGCTTCTCAAATAGGAGTTAGATTTAACTTCTTATGGAAAGAGTTGAAAATTCTGGTACCAAAATTAATGATTTGAAATGAACTAACTTCCACAAATGTCCACTAAATGAGTTTTATATTTTTCGAATTCAAGCTAAGTGCAATTATTGAGGTAATAAAATAAAAATATTTTTTGCATTCAATGAGCATAAACATTAAGCACTCTTCATTCTAACGAAATTCAAATCCAATCGAAACTTGTTGAATCAAATCTTAAAATAAATAAATGAATTCATCTAAACATAGAAAATTTTATACATACTTAATTAAATTAAAGCTAGATACATAGATATTAACCCAGAGGTTTGGTTGGATATAAAACGAAATCGTACTCCAGTTTCGTAACACAGTCCATAGCGATTAAATATTTTACCCCCTCGCACGCGTGCGCATGTGATGACTATTTTGACTATTTTATTTTTCAAATTTTTTGTTTTAAACGGCTGAGGGCAGTGGCGGCATTTGAGTGGTTTCTCCCTGTGTTAAAAGAGCACCACGCAATCTTCAACGATATCCACTCGTTTTTCCGATACCAAAAATTTCTCAGCGCTTTTTAACTCGTTTGTGGGTTCAATCTTCACTCCTGAGATAAGTGAAATAAGGGCGACCTTTCATTTGATCCTAAAAATCCATTAAACATTTCCTTTATTTATGTTACCGAGGAGACAATTTACCAAGCCAAAAGAAAAACCTACTTCTTAATGTTAAGACAATTTTAATTTATTAAAATGAAAGAAATTACAACAAAAAGTGATTTTAAAATAATTCAAGAGTCTCCTTCCATCTCCTCGTATTTCGCGATGAGTGGATCGACTTCCTTGTCTGTTGACGTCTTAACAACCGTCTTATCTTTCTTCCTGGTCGGCATTGCCATTTCGATCCTCTCGGACGTTAGCTTGGACACGTCGAGCGTTTTGCTGAGAATCTTAATAGCCAAGTCCTGTGCTTGGCTCAAGTTAATCTTTATATTAGCATCCAGCTCTTGATTTAGCCACATCTTCAACCTTAATAAAATTCACAGAAGAAGACCCCCCTGCAGTTATTCCTCTAAAACTTTCGGTTCCTGTAGAATGAGTAAGCAACCCTTTAAATACAATGAATGTGGAATAATTACAAATAAAATATATTTCAACACTTTGTTGTTTTACTTTCTATCTTTTACCATTTTTTTTATTTTTTTCTACACTGCTTAGCTCTCTTTAACTAAAATTTTTAAGCAATGGAAAACAAAAATCTATGCTAGGCTTCCCGTTTGAATAAGGCCCAATTTTTCAATCATCGAATAAAATTTAGAAATACAGAAATTATTTAAATCAATATTCATTACCACCGATAATCTGAAATATTTCTCGTTTGTGTTGGACTTTAGTCAACTTTGTATGGGCATGGGCCGTGACCCACCCCCTTTCCACAATTTTATAGTTGTTTTCAACGACTTTGAGTAGGTACTTCGGGATTATAACTGCGAATTTTGACACAATCTAAATCTCAAAATTCCCTCCAAATCGGCGTTATTTGAAATCAACTAATGAAATATTTAAAATTCATCTTCTCTTGTCTGGACCTAAAATCCCATGTTAAATTAAACTGAAAGACGCTTTAAATTTTTATTTTGATATGATAAAATAAAATGTTGCAAAATATCAAAAAAAAGATTTGAAAAATAATTACACTAAAATAAACTGTTTTTTTTTTCAAAATATAATAGTTATTTAAAAAACAAGGTCCTTTATTGTATATGCAATTAACACAAAAATGAAATTTAGTAGCATTATTTTCCTAAATTTTAATATTTAAGGGGCCAGGCGCTCATACACCCACCCGTCCTCGCCCTGATGCACCAACAAACCGTCGACTTCCTGCAAGAGAAGGCGGTTAGTAACACGACTATTGATACTAAAAAAAAAAATTAGAACTTTAGGATCGGTCGATTTTCTGAAGCAGATGCGATCGTGCAGCCGATCGGTTTGTCCCTGCCAGAACTCGATTAGGTGGGGCCGAATCAGAAAGCCTCCCCAGTTGGGCAGCGGGACATCCTTGTCGGGGCCCAGCTCGTCCTTGATCCTCTTCTCCTTCTCATCCAAAAAACTCCTGCTCGGAATCCTCGTGCTCTGGTCACTAGCTAAGGCCCCAATTTGACTTGCTCGGGGACGTTCGTGGAAATACTCCAAGGATTTCTCTCGGGAAATCTTTTCAGCACATCCCTCAATCCTCACAGACCGACGAAGGGGGGTCCAATAAAAATTTAAGGCTACACGAGGATTGCTCGCAATTTCCTGGGCTTTTCGACTGCCATAATTCGTGAAGAAAGTAAAACCCTCCTTGGAAACTTCCTTTACCAGGACAAAGCGACTTGAAGGCTGACCAGAACTGGAAAATGTGTGATTGCACTCAATCTCTTCATCCGGAAGTGGGTTGTTGAGATATTAGATTTAATTAAAACATCATCGATTTCTCAGTCGATCGGCAGATGGGAGGACGAGGAATACTTACGCACTCACGGTGGAAACGCATGCAGCATTCGGTTCCAAAATTTCTTCTGTCGCAAGGGCAGCATTTAACCAATCTTGGAAAATGTGAATTGGCTCCTTCACCTTGATATTTTCTTCCAAAAAAGCGTCTTTGCGTTCGTTGTATTTAAAGCGAAGACCTGGAAAGATTCAAGGTATCAGTCAAGGTCAGCTCGATCCTAAAAAACTTACTAGAAAGATTGGTGGAGCTACTCGACATTCTGGAGATAATCCTAAGAAATTTCACTTAGATTGAAAAACTAATTTTTCAGCTACAAAAGACAAAACTAAACTCACTCCTCACTAAATTTAAAATTCTTCAACAAGTTTTAAAGTATCCAAGATATAATAAAACAGACTTTCCCTAAAAATTTCAATTGGTTTACGATATAAATGAAAAACACCAAAATCAGCTGGTTTGAAGGATAATTGATCAGCTGTTTTTATGCTCCAAAGGTGGCATTACCGGAAAAATGTTGCTACTAGCAGATACAAGAACCCAAAACTACAGTTAGCACGCTTCTCGTAAAATCTACGTTATCGATTAAACAGTGCAGTCCAAAATATTAGGCTCGATTATACACTTCTTAAACTCATTTCAGGTGGCGATTTGTATATAAATTTTATTATATATAATAATATATATGCTATATAAATATCGCTAAGTGCGTTTCGCAATAAAAAAAAACACTACTTGCAGCTAAAATATTTTTACTGGCTTTGTGAGTGCCGTCGCGTCGGTAAGGCAGGTCTCATCATAAGTACCGTTTCACAAATGTCAAAAAACATCTTGAAGAAGACGATTTAAGATATTTGTAACCGTGATATTAATTAATTTAAACTAGTAGAAATGGGAAAAGCTTGCTTAGTTTGCAGCGATGGTGTATTAGACACCATCCAATTCCCAAGAAGCGTTAATATTATGCTTCATTACGTTTTGGGATGCCAAGTAAGATATTTAACAATTAAATTTTGTTTACAAAAGCATTACCGTTTTTTTTATTTTTTTGTTTTAGAAAAAAGAAGATCAATTACTCTGCCGTAAATGCTACAATGAATTAATAATTGCATTCAATTTCAAGCGAAAGTTTTATCATTCCAGGCGCTTAAAGCTAAAACAATTGAAAAAAATCAGGGAAGTTGCTGGTAAGACAGAACTTTAAATGTAGCCGAGTTTAGAACTTGATCCTTTTTGCAGAATTGGAACATAATTATGTGCAGAAACAAGGGCAATTATCAGTCTGTTCGAATATACAAAAAGCCGGTCAATTACATATTTTAACTAAAGGAATAAAATATGCAGCCCAAAATCAGGATGGTTCACTTGGTTTAGAGGATACCTCAAATTATGAAAGGAGATATGATGAGCCTACTAGTGAGTATTTTTTATTTTTTAAGAGTACTTTTGGCTATTTTAACATGTTGAAACAAACGTACTTTTAATTTTTGCAATAGGCTCAAAGGTTTGCTGTAAACCTCAAATCGAGGGCCAATATAAAGAGGCCAATCCTACAACCATTGAAGCCAGAAAAGATTTTACAAATTCTGAGCATTTACAAAATAATGGAGAAACCAGCAATTTGTATTACACCGTCAAATTGCTGGGGTCTGACAAGAACTCGAATGTAGTCCCTCTAGATGAGGGCAACGATAAAGAAAACGAGAATAAAGCTGCAGAAACGGTTCAAAATCAAAAGGACTATTCAAGAGAGGGAGCTGGAATTAAACTGAAAAATAAAGAGATCGATGGTAAAGAATTCACACGGCATGGTAAAGAGTTCACAAAAATTTTGTTCATTTATTTATACATAATATAGTATTATTTACAGATAATTCAAATAAATTGGCGAACACACAGTGTGTGTTTTGTTTCCGAACATTTAGCAAGCTTGAGGGGCTGGAAGATCACAAAAAGATTCACCAAATAGAAGAACATCCCTATAAGTGCCCCAATGTTGGCTGTAAGGCTCATTTTAAATACTGGCACAGTCGTGAACGCCACATCATTGTCCACACGGAAACAAAAATGAATGTTTATGCACGCGCTCCTCCTGGAAAAACTCCCTGGATTTGTCACTATTGCGGCAGGGATTTTCCATTGAAAGAAATCTTTGATTCACATATAAAGGCCCACAGCAGAGACACAAATTTCGAATGTCAACACTGCTTTAAATCGTTTGCGAGCAATAATAATCTTCAGATGCATTTGCGAATTCATACAAAGGGTTCGCCATATGAATGTAATCAATGCGGAAGACCCTTTATAAGTTTTACAAGGCTCGAAGTTCACAAAAGAGTTCATTCCGGTTTTAAACCTTTCAAATGCGAAGTATGCAAGGCAGCTTTTATAACTAGTAGTGGACTTATAAAACACTGGAGAATGAATTCCCATTTCCGCGGAGCTATAAAACCTTCCGATCCCAATTTGAACAATACATAATTCATTAAACATATAATTTTGTTTATACATTGCTCTATTACAATATTAGTACGATACCTAATACTTTTATTTAAAAAAATATAAGATTTATCTAGTCGATGTACTACAAAAGAAAAGGAGCAGTTGTATAAATAACAAAAATAAATGAATGGAAACAACTTTTCAACACAATATCTCATTTTTTCTTCGATTTTCTACTAACGAAAACAAGTCTTTTAGTACTATTTTAAAGTCTTCCAAAATTTGCGGTATATTACACTTAAGTTGTCCATCGTTTGTCGGTTGACAACCATTCACTGATCCAAGTTTGAATTCCTTTTCTTCAAATACGTCCGGTTTCCAAATAACTGCAATTTCCCTACCCTCACAGGGATTGTAAAAGAACAGAGCGAATTCAGAGTACGCTTCCTATGGAATAAAAAATTATCAATTCTCGAAATTTTATTTAAAATTATTCATAATACCCACCCTTAGTTCGTGTAGCCCTCGCGCCACAGGGTCGAAACCAGCGAGCGGAATGTTTTGGTAAATTTTCACAAACTTTTTAGATGGCTTAAAATGGTGCACCAGAGATGGTTGGACAATTTCCTTTTTAAGACGAATTATAATATCATACCCTTCTAAGGAAGGAATGAAGAGCTCGTTTATACAAATTGCCTGAGTTGTCGTGAATGTCGGCTCTAAAAGCTGTAGCGTGTGCCGTGCCAGAAGTGATACCCTGGCGAGGACCTGAGCAGTCGGTGCTCTCTTACCCCAAATTCCATATTTTTTCGTATCGTACGATGTTACAATGCTCAACGGTGGAAACGAATCCCTTTCTGTTGTAAACGCTTTCTCAATTTCAGTGATTTCTTCGACTGAAATAATAAATGAGGGTTAGTACCAACCAACTTAGACTCATTAATAAATCATAATCTTTGGAATAGAAAGGGCTTTGCCTGAAATGTATGGGCCACTGGTGCCTTTTTTTTTTGATGGCACACTAACGCCACCTTGTTAGATGTGTAGAGTACTTCCATACAAACAATAGTTACTATGGCAGCTCAGCTCTAAAGTACATCCGTCTCGAGTTATGCGCCCTAATCTAGAACGCGTATTTACCCCCTTATGAATTGCAAGTCGAACGAAAAAGGTGACGAACATACGATTTGGTATTACAAATAGCGTGTCGCGAACATTTGATTCGCCTCAAAAGTCGAATCAAACGAACGTTTTGAATTTTGGAGGAGCCTACTATGATTGACTAATATTCGAATATTCTTGTAAGTACTAATATTTTCAGTTTTGTTAATAAAATACTTATGAAATGGTTACGATGAAGTGTAACTTGATGTCACACTATGCCATTTACGCCAATATGATGCAACTTGAGTCCAATAGAGTTTGTACTATGAAATAAATAGTTATAGGACCATTATAGGACTCATATTTTCAGTTTTCCTACTTAAATACGCGTTATAGATTAGGGCGCATAACTCAAGACGGATGTACTTTAGAACCGAGCTGCCATAGTGACTATTGTTAGTATGGAAGTACTCTACACATCTAACAAGGTGGCGATAGTGTGCCATCAAAAAAAAAAGGCACCATTTTTGGGCATAGCCCTTTAAGTAATAACATTCAAATTTAACTTACGGTTCATTTCCTCGTTGAAATTGAGCACAAAAATCTCAGTAGTCCAATCTGTATTGGCCAATAAATGTAAGAACCTGAAAAATCCAGTTTGCGGCTGAAATGCATTCGATAATGGTCCCATTTTAATGTACAATGAAGCGGTGAGTAGTTCTGTGCATTCAGCCGGCCACAAAAATTCATCCAACATCTGAGAGTAAAGCCATCGCTTGGCAATCATAACTGTTGGTCCAAAACTTTGATATCGCTGGTACAGCCCATGTAGGGCACTAGTCACCTTTGGAAGGACCACCAACCGTTTTTCCATCTCTAAACTCTCCAAAGTCTCATTGTACTCAATAATTCCTCTGCTCGAAACGGACTTTTTCAAAAGAGCGATTTCCTTCTGGTGACAAATTTCTATTTTAAACATGTAGCCATCTTTTAGGATATGAACACCGTCTGCGCCTCCTCGAGTTACGAGATTGAATTGGGCTCGTAACAATTTCGCAATTTGAAGATAGAATGCAGTTTTTATTCGACGTAAGGCTGGCAAATCGCTCGGCCACTTACCACTTAAACCTAGAAAAATAGTGGTTAACTCAGATTTTGTAGATTAAATATAAGCCTCACCTAGCTCTATAACCGCCTCAGAGACCTTGTAACTTTGGAAATATGTCTTATTGTCCTTCTCAAATGATTCAGCTTTTGGTAGAATTGGTATTGGATCGCAATATCTAAAAACAGCTGAATTCCCTTGAATTGAGTGTATGTCCAGGGGCAATTCCTCTAGAGCTCTCAAATTTTTACTAATGCTATCGAAAGTTTGAATAACTTTTACTGAAGTATTTTCTGCGTCGTTATACCCATCCTCCGGGATGTGGAAAAATTCATTCAACTTGTAAGCAGAATCGAACTGGCCAGCTAAATACCGCAGTGATCCTTCGTCAAGTTTAAAGTGGTGCCGCAATAGATGTAAGACTATCTTTTGGACAATCAAGCGTTTTTGTGATAGGGTTTCCGAATTGTTGCTCCAAACACAAGCTTCTGTAATCGAGCCATCCTGGAAGCGACGCAGCTGTGACTTCTCCCCCCAAAAATCCCGAAACTCCTGTGCAGTGGTTTCATTCGCTTGTGGCCCCTTATCAAGAATATCGTATGCATTTTCTGGGTTAAGAATAAAACCAAGGGTAAAAAGGGGTTTGGGATGAGAGGGATTTTCATTGATATCCCAGGGCTCGGTGTATGTTTCGATTGGAGTCATTGAAATAATACGTTTCCCCAATCCTTTGCGGAGGACGCTACAAAATAAAAAATAAAACAATTTGTTTGAAGCGGACATTAAGATCAATTTAAGCATTGGTACCTGCAAATCATCTTTAAAATTTGAGGGAACCAAAGTCCTGCATAGTTGAGTCTGTCAGCTTTCTGTGTATTCTGGTCCAAAATTTTTGTTATATGCTTTTCTTCAGATATTCTGCAAAGAAAATCAATTATTTTAATGTTCAAATAATCCATTTCCGCTAATTTACTTTAAAATATGATCGAACTGAATATAAAGTGGAAATTTAGTCATGAATAAAGCATGAAAACTGTTCACATGTTTGTTATTAAGCAATTCTACGGCTCTTTCCGATTCCAATTTTATTTTAAGGTACACATCAAGAGATAGGTTGGAACAAATATTCATAAACCCAGTTGAATCCACAAAAACTACATCATAGTGCCCATGAAACTGCTCCATAGTTGGTTGATTAAGTGCCGATATATCAGAGCATAAATTAATGCTCTTACCTTCTTCATGCCAGCTGCTAATTGCTAGAAAGAATTCACAATAAATAAATCGAGTTTAAAATACTATAATTAAAACTTACCCAAATGATTCCAAACATTCCTAGCAATTTGATAACTGCTCATCGCAACGTGAATTTTTTTCTGTTTAACCAAATAAACCAAAAACATAGTCATTATATGAGCTCCAAATCCACTCAATCCGCGATCCAAGCCTCTCTGCCTCAGCCAAATTTTAAGTAGAACTAAACCTTCTTGCAAGTTTCTGTGCGCTCCTAAAGTTTCCTGGATCAATTTCTGATTCTCCTGCATAGTTAAATCGAACAGCACTGTTGCGTTATAGAACGGGGTTGCAAAAACCCTTTCGTCTTCGGAATTCGTGCAATTCTCTTCGAAGAGGCTGTCTCTGATGTTGCTATTCCACGGGACAAAACGGCTCAGCTTGAAGGATTTCGAATCACCTGAAACGAAAATCCTAAAGTGGACCTTCTTAGAGAAGTCGCTGCCTTTGGGGATTATCTCGAGCACTGGTTTGTATGGGTTATTTTGGTAGCAGCTAAATTTGATTTTGCTAAAGCTGAACTGGTTTTTTATCATTTTGGAGGCGATGTAGCTAAGGTATAATGCCCGTTTTTGATCGTATACAAGATTCAGATAGTTTTCCTTTTGGAATGATTTTCCTGGCATTAAAACACAAACATCGACAAGCAAATTTGGTCCAGTTATGGTATCGGTGCAAGCAGATCCAATGAGAAATGCCTTCTCAGTTGGTTTCAAAAATTGGAACCGGAAAGGCTTTGTGTGGAGCTTGTTTAGTTGGATGGGGACTTGTACTCCAGCGTCTTTCAGCCACGTCATATTGTCTGATTGCTCCTTCTCTGGCATTGATTCCAAACTGTCCAAAAAACTGTTCAAGTCTTCTATCCACGTCTTCACAAAACTCTTATACTTCTTCTTTACTTTAAGCTCATTTAACATTTCCTGGATTTGCAGGCGAAAAAGGTTTGAATGAAATAGATTTTCGGTTTCGCGCAGTTGATTGATCTCTTGTACAGTGGGTGGCTTGTAGAGATTTGTGTCCGTTTTTGGCCGTTTATTTTCTGTATTTTCAGAGATTTGCGGTAGTTTCCGTTTTGGTTCTTTAATTGATTTGTTGTTGGCTACTATTTCTTGGTCAGAAAATCCATCGTCACTCTCAGTTTCCTGTTCAGAATCACTTTCGCTCGTCCCATTTTCTATCATCGAATCTTCACTGACTTCGTCCGATTGATCAGAGTCTTCCACTTTAGAATTGTCGGGAGATGGCTGAAAAGAATTTTTACTAAAATTATTTACAATCTTCGATTAATTAAAGCCCAATTATTTTTGGTGCAAAATTAGTCGTTTTAACTAGTTGTGAAAAGAAGTCTCAGACTTGACTTAAGTAGTTTTTACTCATTTCAAGTTATCGTAGCAGCTAAGAAATCATTTGATCCCATGGATAATTAGATAAATTTAAAAAAATAATTTTGTTGCTAAATCTACTTACAGCTAACACTAAATTCTTTTTATATTTCCCCATTTTCACAAAAAAATCCTGAGACAAATTTGGTTTTATTTACAACCTCGCGCCGCAACTGTCAAAAGCACGTGTAGCCGAAGTTGCAGTTTTCACCGCTTTACGTTGCATTTTCGGCGCTGTGACCAGTGTGTAATCACTTATGTTGGCGGGAAAATTCAAACATTTTAATTTCTATAAAAATTCTTTTATTGTCCATCAATTTGAGAAGAGCTCTTATAACCGCTTTCTTCAGGGAATGGAGGATAATCAGAATGAGTCTTTGAATGTCTTTTAAGTCTACTACTATCCATGAATGCTGCATTACAAATTTGGCATTTGAATGGCCTAACTCCGGTGTGAATTCTCTCGTGAATTTTCAATTTTCCCGAGCAATTAAAACTCTTTCCGCATTCGGCGCACTCAAATGGCTTCTCCTGGGTGTGTGATCGCACGTGAATTTTGTGCGAGTAATGGGTCCTGAAAGTTTTTGAGCAATAGGGGCACTGGTAGGGCCGTTCTCCAGTGTGGAAACGAATGTGCGCCTTAAGGTTCCCATTTTCTGCAAAGCCTTTGCCGCAGTGAGGGCAAAGGTAGGGTTTTTCGCCGGTGTGGTACCGCTCATGAGCCTTTGCATTCCCACTTTGGTGGAATCTTTTGTCGCAAAATCGGCACTTGTACCTCTTCTCCTCCGTATGGGTAATGATGTGGCAACGAACGCTGTACCTATCTTTAAATCGGGCCGTACATTCAGAGTTATTGCATCTATAGGGACGTTCTTCCATTTTATGACCCTTCTCATGATTCTCCAGCGCTTCCGTGCTGTTGAAGTTTTTGTAACAATACTCACATTGAGTTTCTTCTAAGTTGTTAAAGATGTCTGTAAAGTAACGATATTACACAGAGAGATAAGCGAAAATATTTAGAAATTCCCAACCGTGCTCAGTGTACTTTGGAACAGGTCCCCTTCTGTGTCTATCCCTCGGTATTCTCTCACGCCGCTCCCCGACAGAATGCATTCGGTGCATGTGCATCCTGTAGCTTCCAGTTTTAGTAAAAGTTTTTTCGCAAATTTCACACCGAATAGTCGCTTCTTGCTGTTCACTGTCTTCTGCATCTTCTCCCTCCTCCTCCAGTTGCTCCCTAATTTCAGAGCTGTCATCCGACTCCAGCATTTGGATGATGTACTTTTTGTCCTCGGCGTCATCTGTGGGATCTCCATCCATGTCTAAATCTTGACTTTCATTTGCTTTTAAATAACTCAGGCAATAGTCAACACTATCCCTATCGTCCTCCTTCGAGTGAGGTGTCACAGACAAAATTTTAAAGTCCATAGTTAGCTCACGTTTCCGGTCGCTTTTCTCTTCCTCCATGTTCGAGCTCGTAATTTCGTTTTGCTTTCCAGTGTCTCTTTCATCTTCTACTAAACAAAAAAAATAGCTAAAAGTTACTCTTAATTCATGGAATAGGAATAGTTAAATTACCTAAAACATCTCCGTCAATTTCTAAATCTTGACTTTCATTTGCTTTTAAATAACTCAAACAATAGTCAACGCTATCCCTATCGTCCTCCTTCGAGTGAGGTGTCGCAGACAACATTTTAAAGTCCATAGTTAGCTCACTTTTCCGGTCGCTTTTTTCCTCCTCAATGTTCGAGCTCGTAATTTCGTTTTGCTTTCCAGTGTCTCCTTCATCTTCTACTAAACAAAAAAAAAAAAATAGCTGAAAGTTACTCTTAATTCATGGAATAAGAATAGTTAAATTACCTAAAACATCTGCGTCTGTCCTCAATATTTCCGACCTATATAATCGCGATTGTTGGCATTTCTGCTTAAAATTGAATGCGTTTTTTAATTCATCATAACAAGTAATGCACAAGTAGTCGTCTTGCTGCGTCTAAAATAAAAATTAGGGATGATTTATTTATTTTATTGGAAAAAAAAATATGAAATCTACCTGATGTCCCGAAACAAAGTTTAGCATAAAATCGAGATTGTTTGGGTGTTGAAATATGCTGATCATGCCCGAGCTGACTATGTTGCAAACCACACATGTTGTCGACATTTATGTGGTTTCTTTAATTTTATTTGTTCGTTTCTAATTACCCAAGACTGTAGGAACCTTAGGGTGACTTATTTTCGCTTAATTTTAAAAAGTTTGCAGAAAAAAAAATTCTGTTTAACAACAAACAGTGACACTTTACCAATTTTGACAGCTGTCAAAAAATCTACCTTATCGACTAAATAGGTCTGTAACCATATTGAATTTCCAAATTTTGAATGAAGATTCGCACTAAGGGCATCCGAAAATCCCTTGATATTTTCATTTTGAAAATCGTGAATAAAAAGTAGCCTATATGTTGGGCTGAAATATGTAGTACCTTCACCCAAAAAATGAAAATGATCGGATCCAGCGTTTAAGCGTGATTGAGCAGCAAACATCCAAACAAACAAACAGCAAAGATAGCAGCACTAAAGCAAATCCAAGAAAATTAACATGAGGCTTTTAAAATCATTTTTTTTAAAATAATATTCGAAATAGGCTTTTTGATTATATTTCTCAAATTGTCTATACAAATTTATTATAAAGACTCTCTGGTTCCAATGGTTTCTTTAATAATTTCTCGCTTTGTTTTATAGTTTTTTAATAATAGCTGGGTTTTTTTCGCGTCTCCAGAACAAAACGAATTATTGAACTGAAATTTATTAATAGTTCGTCAGAGTAATGATTATCGATTTGCCATGATTTTCGTCCAGCAACACTTCAAATCTTGAACTGAACAAATTTCAGGTTAATTTTTGACATTAAAGTGGATTGAAGTCTTTGCAATTTGATGTTTTTTTTAAGAAAACTTTTAATTTTTTCCTGTACGTTATTCATGTTTAATTTCTCATCGAAGCAAAATCTCCTTTTTTTCTGGAGGCACGAAAAAAACGCAGCTAATATCGAACTGAGCTAGCATTTTATATTAAAACCTAAACCGAATAATGAGAAACTGTGTTTGTTACACTTTTTGAGGGTTTTTTAAATTCTATTCCTTTTAAGTATGTAAGGAACTTGATTTTCCTTTAGGAGCAATGTAGCCAACGAAACGAATGTGTAAAGAGGTTGCATTTTTGATCTCTTCAAGTAAGAGACAGCCACATGGAAACTGTAGTTGAGGGACTTAAGAAATTGTACTCCGCTGAATAGTTATTAAAACTTGTATAAAGACGAACCTTCAAGGATTTAAGGGCATTCACACACATAGTAGCTCTTTTTAAAAACTGTTTAATGGAGTTCCTCATTTAAAAATTAAACATCTTCCCCAGTCTGCCACTACTCGTTCTCCTGCGACCGCAAGCGACCGTTTGGATTCGTCAGCCTGATGGAGAGCTGCTTGGCGCGCTCGACAATTTCCTTCCGTTTCTTTGATGAAACCCCGTGGGCGATTTCGGCACAGTACACTCGGTTCTGCATCATGAGAACCTCGACCTCCTTGACGTTGTGGACGAGGAACTTCTTGAATCCAGTGGGGAGCATATGCTTGGTGCGGTTGTTCGACCCATAGCCGATATTTGGCATCAAGTACTGGCCCTTGAAGCGACGACGCACTCGATTATCGATACCTTTCGGCTTCCTCCAGTTGGGCTGCAATAATCGAGGAACATTTTTAATAGAGGTTATGAGGATTTGGATGTGGGGCTCCTCCTCACCTTCAATTTCGCATATCTGTCGGACTGGTGGCGGATGAAGCGCTTCGTGCGCTTCTTCACAATCTTGGGCCTGTATGCGGGTCTGATAGTCATCTTGGTTACTAGGAGATATCTGAAAAATAAGAAAGTTGTTACAGCAAAAGTTTCACAGAAATGTCAACAAACAATGCTTCGGAAATATTGAACTTTAATCAGCACTTTTTAAAAAACTTTCATATCTAGCTAATTACTTAGAGTTTATTTGAATCTTTTAGATGAATTCCTGCACTATTTTTACTACGATTACTTTAATTTCCGAAGATCTCTTTTACCAACCTACCGCTTTACAAGAGTGCACGTCAAAAAGAGACTTCTAATTTGAAGTTAGCTACAATCTCCGATTATTCGATTTCACTGACGTTCTATTTAAATACGGTTCAGTGGGTTTTTTACGTGAGATCTAAATAAGATAAAAAAAAGCACTCATTCAGAAAATATTATT
Organism: Machimus atricapillus; assembly: GCA_933228815.1. Taxonomy (NCBI): domain Eukaryota; kingdom Metazoa; phylum Arthropoda; class Insecta; order Diptera; family Asilidae; genus Machimus; species Machimus atricapillus. Next base: position 17,185,261 of record OW121785.1, read on the forward strand.
AAATTATTAAACAAACATTGAAAATTTGAAAATTTGAAAATTTGAAAATTGAAAATTTGACATTAGTTTTAAAATTTTATTAAAAAAAAAAATAGACCGCATGAATACAGTTCAAGGTAGCAATTTGTAAAAATCAAAATTGACTTTTCCGTTGCCTCACAAATTTAAATATCCAAAAGCATTTTATAAATATATTTTGTGGACGCCGAATGTGTAATAACCTTTTTAGTCTTTTGCATTTAACAAAATTAATAAAAAAACCGAGGATAGGCGCAAAATCGTTTTTGATTTGAAGTTTTTGAACTCACCTTGCCACCAATTGAAAAGTCGATTTAAATTTTAATTAAAGCTGTTAAGGTTCTAATTGAGTTCTTTGTTCCAGTTGAAACTGAAAGAAAGTATTTAAAAACACATGTTATTTTTTTAGGGCGTCTTCTTACCTATCTCCGAATCGAAAATACTAAAAATCTAAAAAAATTTGCAAATAAGAAGAATTTGTTTAAGAAAAAGAAGGTTTTTTCAATGAAAATATCTTATATTATTAATAGGCAAAGCCAAAAATTGTGATCCTTTAACATATTTGCCGTGCACGTATCTTAATGAAACATAAGGAATAATTATTTTTACTCTATTTATCAAAATTAATCAAAGCTCGTAAGGTCGCATTTCGACCAGAAGGCGATACTAGTAAGATTTATTCTTAAAAAAATATATTCCCTGATACTTTTAAGAAGTTGAACATGGTTTAACGGACAGCATACAACATTTATTATATATTTGGATAATTAGAAAAAACACTCAATCCCTGTAAAAGTAGGGCAAAACTGCACTGCCCTAATCACGTGGGCCACCCAGCTCGAATATCCTGCAACAAATTTGTACCCATAAATTCCTCCTTCTTTTTCAAGAACGGCGAGTGTTTGAAAAAACCACGTAGTGGCTTTATATTTTGAAAAATCGATGTATTCGACGCAGTCCTTTTTGCTATTCCACCACGTAGGCAACCACTATTTTTTTGCGCTCGTATGCCATTCCCCGCAGTCCTTGTTGACGAATGGATGAAGCCTCAAAATCGTTCGGAAGCCGTAATTGTATTACATATTTTTATTTCAGATTTCGACTCTACGGGAAAAAATGCGAGCGTTTTCTATCTGAACCGTTTTATTCAATTCGTTATAGGGAGTGGGGAGGGGAAGGGTTTGCAAGTATTTCAGTTCTATAGCTATCTTGAAATATTTTATTTATAGTGCATTTCCCGAGAGAATCATAAAATCTGATTTCGCATTCTCAGCTTCTTCTGTAACGAATTGGAAAACATCTTCAATAAAAAATAGGGGTTCCCATTTCAAATTTCCAAGTTACCCCATCGCAGCCCTAGGGGGCAATCGGGCTTTGTATCATTTTATAGCTTTTATACGTGTTTCTTGTTTTTTCGATCCGATCTGTATTTCTGGAGATATTCCAATATACCAATCTTCTTGCTATAACTATTCAAAATGTCCAGCAAGCTATGAATGACGATCTTTTGGCTTGCATCCTACTGCAAAATTTTCAAAAAGTTTTGTCTCATAAATGTTCCACTCGTCCGTTCTTTTTTCCTTTGCGCTTTTACCGACTGCCGAGAACTGCTCAAATCTTGCTCAATCATTAATTTTACCGCTCAAATATTTAATCGATTGCTCAAAAAGTGTTATATTACCAACCACATTTTACTGCTTATTTCATTTAATTTTACTTCCTACATAATTAGATTTTCACTCGTTCAAGTACTTTTTAAACTACTCATTTTAAAGTCATTTTACTTCTGGTTTTTATTTTTTTTACTGCTCATATTTTATCGCAAAAGAAGTTATTGAACATAAAATTTATATTCTCCTACTGACCGAAATTGTAATATATTACTGCTTAAGGGTCGCTGCACACTTACCGGCACGAAACTACAAAATATTCTTTTCTGAAAACAAATGGATTCATGTACATCTACCGACAATAGCACGACACCGGCCCGACCCGGCAACTTTAGAACTTTATTACAGAATTTTTTTTTTCAAAAGGGCTTTTGTAAGCTCTTTTTGATCCGATTCAAACGGATTCAACAATATGTACGGCCCAATTTCAAAATCTGCAACTGTCGTCCAAGTTTTTTTGTTTTAGAAATATATCAAAAATTATTATTGATTTTTCTAAATAAACAAAGATGTACGGAAGTAGTAATTTATTCAGAAATTATAATCAGTATTACGTGAGAACAGTACCCACATTAGATTTCTTAAAATTTATGAAGTTCTGCTTCCTCTTCCCTCCTGTGCACCATCCTTTCCTTCTTCCTTCCTTCTGCCTTCCGAGGAAGAACCTCCAGCTTCACTGCCACTGGATCGTCCCGCTCCACTGGCATTGGAACATCCGGCTCCTTCCTCCTTGCTGCGCGATTGAATGTATTCGAGCACGGTATAGAGCATAGAAATATAAACTAAGCTTAGTTTATATTTCTATGGTATAGAGAGGGCACAGTGACGTCACAACGAGATGTCAAAAAATTCTTTACTATACCTTGTAATCTCTATTCCGTGGTATTCGAGGAAATCGTTTTTATGCCCCTCCCGCTCAGCAGACTCCACCAATATACGAATATATCTTAAATTTATGTTGATAGCCTCCTCATCAATCATCTTACGCACTTTCTCAGCAATATTATCCATTACTAAATATTTTACTATCAATGAAAGTTTTTAATTTTAATAAAAGATTTTAATTTTACCTAATCCAATCGAACAATTCCTGTCCTTGTTGTTTTAAATTGACTTCACTGCCTGCTATGTCTGAAAAAATGTCGAATTCAAAAAAAGGACGCCTTCTGAATTTTAAGAAATTCATTTCATGTGTTTTTCTCAAAATAAAAAATAGTTTAATAAAAACTATCCTAAAAATTTCAAATATATGTACATCGTAAAAATTAATATGAAGTGGGCATTTTAATGAAAAAAGCTGGAAATTGTTTTTAAATTTTATTTCTGTTTTATAAAATACTATTTTTACTAATATAGTTATTCACTTCTTTATCTTTAATATATAAAGAATAATTTTCTTGTTTTGCTTAATGAATGAATCAATGAATATACAATGAGACGATGTACTGCGTCGTGTGTGCCTGTCTTCACTTCGTGTTTTTTCATTCTCACTTTCCTTTTTATTTAACTTTTTCTTTTGAATGAGTTTAACTTTTTGCCTTCTTTATCAGTTTTGCTTAAAGTTACCTAATTGCTCTGTTTAATGATGCTGATGATGATGATGAAGAGGTTAAATTAATTCTATTAATTAAAAATACTTTTTTCCACCTATAACAATTTTTTTCATATTTTTGTTTTTTTTTCTTCCTTTTTTGTCTGAGTTTTACTTTACGGAGAGATTTTGTGTATTATATTTCCTGCTTTAATACTGCATGTGATTTATTTATTTAATTTTGCAATTTTTCAAAATATCTTTTTCAGGTTTTTTCTTTACAATCACTATAAGATGTTATTTTGGTTTTATTTATTATTCCGTAAATTAGTATTTTCACTATTTTCGTTCCTTTCATGTGTTTTTAATTAATGAAATAATTTTAAGTATGTAATCAAGTTGGAACACAATGTGTTTGTGTGTTTCAATTATTCTTTTTTAACAATTATGAATGCAATTTAGTATAAACAAATAAAAGACACGGAATCGTTTGTAATCGTTCTTCACCTGAGTATTTTTGGGACAATATAACGCGCTTAGTTTTGGTAATTTTAATTCATTAATACTAGTTTTTATTTATTTTAAAAACTAAAATAAAATTTGGTTTGTGATGTTTAATTTTAGAAATGTTTAAAAAGTAAAACATTATGGTAAGTTTTGTCTTACATTGCTATTCAAATTCCCATTCGCAGGAAATATAAATTTTGCTTGTTGACATTTAGTTTTTGCTTTTTCAATAAAGGTTCTAGCTAATTTATTATATAATTTAAATGCAACAATAATTTTCCATATTCTAAAAATAAATAAAAATTTTCTGTTTTAGCTAAATTGACTAGTGGTAAAGGTAATCTGGCCAACAGCCTAATTCTTTTTCTAAGCAGTAAAATTTTCTTAATAATAATCATTGGCACATAACGTCTAATAAATATTAATTAATATTTTTGTGACGTGCTTTTTTATCTGACACAGCCACAACACTAATGAAAAATATAAATTTGTAAAAAATATTTTTTTTTTTGGTATCCCAAAAACAGGTGTAGAACGATTCAAGGCCAAAATATTTGTGTTTTATAAAAATAAACTTAACATCGAAAAAATGTTTCAAATGAGAGTAGCCAAAAAGCTGATGAAGTGTACAATCGCTTCGTTAAAATCCCTCCTGTTCGCAAAACAAGTAAACGCACAAGTAAGAACTTAAGGAAATGTCTCATAGAAAGTTTTAGCTTCTATTTGTTAATTTTCTTCTTTTTTTTTGTTTCATGTTCTACTCAATAAATTAATTTTTTTACAATTACACCTATTTGCTCATGAATATCTTAGGAAGGCACTTCTTGCACCTGGTAAATAATTATACGCTTTTCATTCTCCTCTCTTTCTTCCTCGCGCTCTATATAAATATAATTTAATTTTACTTTCGTATTCGCTATTTTATCATCGTGTTTATTTAAATTAATCAATGAAAACCTTAAATCGATCTCGTCGTTCTTCTGCTGTGGGTGCGGCTCTCTTTTACTGGATTATTTACAAATGGATTCATTTACAAAGAAAAAAAATATGTCGCTATTGATGAATAATTTCTATGCTTTTTATGCTGTTTTATTTTTTTAATTATTTGCTTAATTTTCTTTTTTTTTATTCGGCAAGCTTTTACCCAACAAATGGGTGGTTTGTTTATTGTATTTAGAGTGACTTTCGTGCGAAGTATTTTTCTATACCGAAAATGAGATCTTGGATGCAATATTAAGGCAAATTTGTGGTTGAAGGATACTATTAAATATTCTTCAACGGCTGATCACTTAAAGAAATAAACTTGCAAATTAGTAAAATCTATACAACCAACATTTTATGATTTAGAATATTTGTATTCATTTCTACCAAAATTATCTTGGGCCAAATATAAAATTTTAATTAAAAATCACAATTTCGTATAAAATTCATAACTCTAATTGTATTCAAAAATTTAAGTTTTGGTGGTATTTTTCGTTTGTTTTTAACTTACCTTTAGGCTTTCAATTAAAGCAGCTGTAATAGAAATTTCTTAATTCTGAAAATGATTCTATTTTATTAAATTTAATATTATCTAGTTAAGTTATATTATAGGTAATCTTTTATATTTGTGATAGGCCGAGCATATGAAACAAGGTAAATGGCACAATTTATAGAAATTCAAGAGAAGATTCAAATAAAATCATCATATATTCAAAAAGGCAATAGTACATTGTTTAGACGAACATATAAATTCATAAAAATAAAACTATGAAAAGAATTGGAAGCTACAAAAACGAATAAAAGGAAATTATAAATAAAACAGAAAAGTTGCATTTCTGACGAGAAAGCAGAAATATATATTCAATTAGCCCTCGATCGACGTGCACACCACATCGAAAGATTGTTTTATACTAACTGAAGCCAGGCAGTACCTTCTCCAAAGGTTCTCTATTAGCACCCCTAGGGAACTTAACAAAAATTCCCGGCTGAGCTTAGTAGAAAAATATTCGAGCGTGTGCGTCTGACTTGCAGGCAGTTGGAAATAAAAAGTGATTTTTTTAATATAAAAAAATTGTTTTAACTTAAAAATACAAGAAAATAAATAATTTCGCCCCTATCGATTAAGAAGTGAAGTTAGGTATCCTCGCTGCCAAATTATTGCAGGCAATTCCCCTTTTTCGGTGAAGAAAATTAAGAAAGAAGGAAGCAGCTCCCATCACTTTGTCGCGGTGTTCATTCTTACAATCGTTTCTTTTTTTGAGTTTTGTATTTATTTTTTTTTTTGTCACTTTATACGCTATATTTACTGAAAAGTGTTAAAAATAAAACTTTTTACAGTTATTCCTCTTTCCTCATTTGTTTTTCTTTTTCTTTTCCTTTCTTTTTTTTTTTTTTATAAAAAACGACTAAGTAACTTAGAACTAATCGGATGGCTTGACAAAACCCATTATTTTGCCTTCGAATAAAGGCAGTATATCGGAGTCGTTGACGATTTCCTCCTGAATCACTGGATTGTCGGGATCCTCACAGTGAGTCTTGAAAAAAAATCTGCAGAAAAATAAGAAAATACTCAATTTTCGAATAATTGATTAAGAAAAGCCCGAAATGAGATAAAATCAATGAACTGTTAAATCTTTTAGGACTAAGGAGATAAGCTACAAAAAGCTTCTGAAATTTCCATTTAGATCATCAGTTCGCTTAATACACAAAGGCATCTATTTTTAAACGTACCTAAAGTTGCCTTTTTTGGGCAAGTAATCCTTAAATTGCTTTAAAGTTGGCTGAGTACCAGGTATTTTTGTCCGATATGGAAATTCCTCATCACAGAAAGAGAAGACAACTGTTGTTGTCTCCTGGGGTCTAGCGGGAAGCGGCGGAGGTTGCTGCAGGCTGCTACTGCCACTACTACTACTACTCATCGATTGCACTTGTTGCTGCTGCTGTTGTAATGGCAGAGGGTGTTGTGAGTATCGACGAGACCTTCTGGTCTCATCTTCCAGTCTTCTTTTTGCCTCTTCCAATTGGAAGGCTGTACTTGAACCAGACCTAGAGCTGTAACAAAAGATGTTTTTGTTTTCATTATCATTATCTAAATATTTATAAAACACATTTTAAGATAAACTTACCTGGAATCTTTGTACTTCATAAGAGTATCTGCTGAAAATAGACTAATTCCACTATCAGTGTTCATGGAAGGCCATTTATTGGTCAACTTCCTTGAGGAGGAACTGTGTTCGGGCATTGATTTTGAATGTCTCATTGAATGCCCTCCTAAGTACAGAAAGATAAATTAATTTTAATTTAAATTCGATTAATATTTATGTTGAGGCATCTACCTATACTAATGGCACCATCACTAAGCATCCCCGAATCATGTCCTGGACGTCTTCTTGATGGGAGTGGCGGACACGGTGACATCGTGCCAGGCGACCGGTGAGGCGTTTGATCCTTCCAAACTCGGGATACATGCTGATCAAGAATATCTTGATCGTTGTCCTCATCTAAGGCAAACTTTTCCCGTATGGCTTCAGCAAGGGCACGATCATTTAGTCGGTCCGCCGATGTGCTTGGTTCATCTTGAAGACGCTAGAAAATTAATTAGCATTATAATAGCAGTTAAAAGTATATGCCTGTTAGGTTTCTAAATAATCTACGTATACTCTGCCAATAATTTTAAATTACCAAAGAACCTAGAGTTTTCGAAAGATTAAATGAAACTTTGGTGAGATTGATTTAAACTATATACGAACGGTAGATAGAAATTTTGTTTTCTTACCTCCAATCTTTTCTCCTCTAAGTCTTGCTTCCTCTTAAGATCCTCCAATTTGGGAATTAGCAGCGCTATCAGTTCTTCTTCCTTCAATGGACGATTTTCGTTCGAATGCATTCGTTGTGTTCGAGGTATCACCTATAAGAAATAGATAATCGAATCAAATTTCTATTGCACATCCTCTCCCTAAAATAAGGAAGGCCGTACTTGAAATGTATTCGTTTCCTTGTTAGTGAGCGCATTCTGCCTAATTGCTTTGCACTCTGAAGAGCTATGTCTCCGCTGAACGTATGGACGGCCATCCCTGGAAATTTTCAATAAATAATTTTAGTCCATTAAAATATATAACAATAAAATTTAATCTGAGATACATCTAATACAAAATTCTCGACTAGTCAGCTAGATTTAAATTAAACGAAAAGAAATGAAAGAAAATTGTCTTTTGTACTTACATGGAGCAACTTGAAAGAGACATTGTATCGGAGTCGGTTCGGCCACCTGAACTAAAACTCTGTCGCTCAGAGTCAACACGTGAGTTTGGATTGTACGAAGTTGAAGCGGTGTACACATACCCATGGGCTCTACATGCAGGACAATCAAAAATGTTGTTGTTGGGATGCAGGAAAGGTTTGTGTATTTTGAATTCATTTTTTGGGGGACAATGGGTGGGGGGGGGTTGTGGGTAGTTACATGCATTTTTCATGGATGCAAAATGCCATTAAAATTAGCACACAACACGCAAAAAAGGTACAAAAGGCAACGTGATTCAGTGGCGTTTCAGGATGAGTGTGCAAAGGGTACGGGAGATTGTGGCATATAGAGAGAAAGAGACAGGAGGACAAGAACGAAAAGAAAAAAAAATGTTTAATAACAAAAACTGGTAAAAAAAAAACGATAATTCAGAAAAAAAATAAAAATAAAAAAATTAATCATAAAGAAGCGTAATATGCAAAAAAGATAAATTAATTCAAATTTGCAGGGCCACTTACCCGGGCGGCCGTATTTCCAGTCTTCTCTTTTGCGTCGCCAGCAGCAGGTCCCGGGTCAGTCGCATCGGCATTTCAGCGGACATTCGACCCTCGCTGACCCGCAAATTATCAAATTCATCGCGCATCGATAGCTCAGTGTCTTCGTGTAGGGTGGGAAGGGTTGAACTCCGTGGCAGGGTGTCCGTTGCGCTCGCCGACCCGCTCGAGCTCGCCGACGTCGAGGGCCCGTAGAGGCCGCCAGCGCTGCAGGTGCCCCCATATCCAGAACCCCCGGCGATCGCTATGGGCGGACCACCCCCAATTCGCTCCTGTATGACCGACATCTGCTGAATGTAGTTGATGTACATCTCCGAGCACAGGAAGTTCGGATAGATTTTTTCGCGAATCGTATTTTCAGCATTATGCTGGAGGGAATCGTATATGTTAGGACTGAGAGGGACCTCATTTTTTAGGCCAGCCTTTATTGTACGACGAAGATCCTCGGAGATCGGCAGTTGACTTTTTCGAAGAAATCTAGTAGAAAGTACGCATTATTCGGATTATTCAAACTTTCATTCATTATAACGTAAATGGCACCGAATATCGCCCACTTAAGGATTCACTACTTTTATTTTCTGATACTAAATTAATCCCTACTAATATATAAATGCGAAAGTAACTTTGTCTGTCTGTCTGTCTGTGACACTTTAACGCCTAAACCTCTGAATCGATTTTGATGAAATTTGGTACAAAGATAGATTAGAACTAGGAGAAGGACATAGGCTACTTTTTGTCTGCCTGTCTGTCTGCTACGCTTTCACGTCTGTTCACGTCTAAGCCATTTAACCGATTTTGATGAACTTTGGTGCAGTGATAGATTAGACCATAGAGAAGGTCATAAGCTACTTTTTTTTACTTTCGAATATTAAAAACAATGGGAATTGTTAAAAACAACAAAAATGACGAGTCATACAGTGTAAACGCATTCATATGTCTCCTTTGATCAGAGATTTAAAATGTCATATGATTTTTTAAAGGACCCATTAACCGGAACGGGCAGACACGTGAGGGCAGACGTGTGTGTGAATATTTAAATTTTGTGCTACAACGATTTCAATTTGATAACAGGATTTTTTGCTTTCGATAATGCCTCGCAAACGCAAAACTAGTCTAGCACGGGTGAGACAGGGTAATCCAGCTAGTAATAGCATAAATACGAATTTTTCTAGCGGTTTCGAAAACGATACTCAATCATAATAAACTATCCTCGTTCGTTTATTTCATTGTTAAAATATTTTAAATTAATTTTTAGCAGAACACTAGCCATCATTGAGCTAGAACCCTAATTCTGACCACCATCTCGCACTGATCCTAATAACCACTTATGCCCCTAATATCGACCGGACAAATTTTGATGAAATAAAATATGAAAAGGTACGCATTGTTAATGTTGTTACAATAAATATTTAATAACATTTATTAAAATACAGTGCTGCCGGAAATTAGAGGACCAAAAGTTGATTTTGAGCATAGATTCTATTCCCAAGCCCATCACTTTTTGACAAGAAGAGGGATGGTGACAACGGGTGCATATATAATCTTTGTCTGTCCTTAAATATTTCATAAATTTTTTTTAATTCATGTACTATTTTTAATAAAAATGACCAAAAACGTAATGCAACGTGTTGAAAATTATATGACCAATTCTCCTTTATCTTTCTTTTAATGAGAAATAGTACAGTTTTTCTCACTATAAAAATCAGAAGTTTTTTGTAGAATAGTTTACAGTTCAAGTGTTTGTCACTGTGTGATTTAAACTGTTGTTATTACATGGTGAATTTTTAATAAATAAATAACAAATTCAATATCCTCCCTAAAATAATAAACGCATTGTTAAATTGTTCCAAAAATGCTAAAAAAAATCAATTGACGTGTCCAAATTATGGCAGGTAGGAAAACTAATATTAAATTTTGATAGATTTAACTTAAACATTTAAGTGATAATTTTCTAGGTCATAGCACTGCGTGACAATTAGGGAATAGAACATATGCCCAAAATCAACGGGCCACCTCCAATTATTAACACTCATGATGATGGTTTTCGCGATAATTAACAATCATAAATTAATAAAAAATAAAATTAAAAAAATAATAGATACTCGTATGTACTTCTAATAATCACAAAATTCGTTGAAATCGCTCCTAAGATTGGAACAAGCCAAGTGATGACAAATTTTCGCTTGTGATTCTGAAGTTCAGGATATGTTTGTATGCAGTAATCCGCCTGGTCGGAAATAGGAGCATATTATATTGTCCGCATACTTCAATACCGACCAGCGGTCGACATAGGATACACTCTAAATTTTGTTTGCCCTAATTCCGACCACAATATTTTTCTATTTTTCTAACCGAAAATAACTATAAAAGCAATAATTTTTTAAATAATCATATTACTTAAAAATATATAAATTGGAAGTAATTTAATATCATAATAAATGAGCGCTATTAATAAAACTCCCATTTTAAAAATGTTGATTTTTAGAATTTCGTCGATCCACTCAAGCAAGATCTAGCTTCCGACTACATTAATAATTTTTTCTACAATATAAAATGAATAAATTAAATAATTTTTTTTTACTAACTGCAAGTATAGTTATTTATTCATATACATATTTTACTTGGAAAAAATGCATTTTTATTTAATTTCCACATGGATATTCGTCAAATAACCAAGTAGTCGGATTTAGGAGGGCGGTCGATAATCGGTGCCATTACCGCTACTTAAGTATAAATTAAATCGGTCATTTCAAAAACCAAATTAGGGCCCTGTTCTAACTTTCGTACGAAAAAAATCGAAGAGCTTACAAAAGCCCTTTTTCTATAAAAATTCCATTGTAGAATCCCTAAATTTAAAAAAAAACTAATTAAAGTTACTTTTGACTTCTATTAATTTTTTCATTCAAAGTGGGTAAAGTAATTCGGTAGAAAAATCCAATTCGAATTATTTTGGCAACTAGAACGAATCTGTGAGAAATTCGGAATCTTATTAAGGAATTATTATCCAAAAAGGGCTTTCGTAAGATCTTTTCGATTCTTTGCGTACGAAAGTAAGAACAGGAGCCTTAGTCAGGAAATCGAAAATTTTCAGGAATCAATAAAAACTATGCTAAAAGTAAATACTCGAATTTTGAAGGACTTTCTTGGGTTTATTATAAAAATTAGGTTTTAAAGCATTCAATCTGTTTAAAACATTTTTATTATGTTAACATTGAGTTAAAAAAGATATTAAAAAACTGTTTTTGACTCATGTTGTTTTAGCAAGAAACAGAGTTTTGTGGGCTTAAAATTGAACATAAAAGCCACATTCATTATACATTTTTAAAAATTAGGAGAGTAATTAATCTCTTCCTTAACATAAATTAGTCTTTCGTGACTTCATCGTTGTACTCCTCGGTTATATGATGGTTCCCTGTTTTTTTAGTATCATAATGAAAACTCATGGATGTCGAAGGGGCAAATATTGTCTTTAAGTCATTTGGAACATTTTTGCCATAGGATTCTGTTGCCAAATATATTTATTTTCATGTATAAAGTCGATTAGCATTTTTAAATTGCAAAATTACTTCCCGACCGATTCAATTCAGTTACAAATAGGACCAGTTTTACAGTCCAAGCTCAAGCTCTAAAATCGACTTAAGTTAAACTTAAATTCTCAACAATTTCGCGGTATTTGTTAAAGTTTCAAATTCCGTTGACTTCTCTTTATTTTCATCAACACGCTACCGGTCTGTTGTTTCTCATTCATCAGATTTTTTATTTATTTCCCGAGATTTTTATAGACAAATTAATTTTTGTCCGTCCAATAGCCAAAATATTGACTATTGGTTTACAATATCTGTTATAATATTATACATAATATGCATTGAGTCTCCAAAAAATTAATTTAATAGCAGTGAGCTACTCTCCGGCAAATTATGAAACTCTTCGCATCCAAAAGCGTGTGTACAACTTTTTAAATTCTGATAGAAAACTTTTTTTAGTGTAATCTAAGGGGTAATGCTACCTTGTAATTGTAAACTTTCTCATCATTTTTTCTTATCGTCTTAAATGCTCCTTTAACGCTTCAAGAATGATATCTGCTAAAAAGGGTTATGCGAGAGAAATTTTTTATGTCGTTTAAAAAATCGAATTTTCGAGTGAAGTTCCTCGCCGTTTTGCGGTTAATTTAAGCACGCTCGACTTCAGTATTTACAATTTGAATCTTGGTTTTCTCGAAACTATGTTGCTATGTCCGAATCCCCAGCACTTTCAATTCTTAACCGATTGATTTTATATTTCAACTGTAGCTTCATAATAATGACGTAAGATTTGTTTGATTGGTTCACTATAACCGATATTTGACGGATTTTTTTCTAAAAATAAAACATGTTTACCTAAAATCGACGCCATTTTCTTCTTAATCAACATTTTCAAAAATCCTACGTCCTTTACTTGATACTGAACAATGTTTCAAAACTTTTGGATTTTTTATTTTCGATGAATAATTACGTCCTGTAGAGATATGGTCAAGGAAGTCTTAAAAAAAATGAGTCTTCTTGGTAGAGCTGCTTCGCTGCCATTTTGTTTTTCAAAAATTATAAAAAAAGCTTTACATACAAACATGTGTAAAAAAATTTGTTTCAATAACTTAATACATTAATTTGTCTTTCGTAACTGAATTCAAGAAAATGACCCTAATTTCGAGCTTACAAAATTACAATGGTACTCTTAATACCCCATGAAAGAAATTTTGTTATCTTCTTGTTCTTTTTAGAACCTAATAAACAGAATATAGAACATTCGGAAAACAGGTAGGAAGCAAGACATCATTAGAATTTTATTTTCAAGCAAATTAAAATACTAATGCTAATTTGGTATCCCTACTTGGTACTTCTTTCTTTCGAAACAAAAAAATCATTTGAAAATCACCTACCTATAAATAGCTCCAATAATTTGTTTAACTTTTTCTGGATCAGTCTGTTGCTTTAGGCCTTCACAAGCAAAATAGAAATTAAGGTGGTCGTTGTACTGTGGGGCCTCCTCCTCAACATATTTCTTAAAAAGTTCAACGCCATCGCGATCTTCCAGGAGATGATTTAAAGTACGCGCCCAATTCAAGTAGGATGGTGGTGAATTTTTTGGACATTCCGAGACCCCTTCGGTCATCTTAAACATTGGAAAAGAGAACTCCTATTAGAGAACGAAAATTAAAAAGGGAAAATAAAAATCAATTAACGAAAATAATTAAAATACGTAATTGTAAACGGAAAATAACATTCATAATACACTTACCTTTTTAACGCGACTTTCTTCTCCGGGTACTGGTGGCCTGGGTCCACTACACTCATTATCATCGTATTTTTGACTAGGCGTGTGGCTCATGCCAGTTTATATTTTTATTTGTAATCGACGGAATAGTCTTCAACAATGGTACTTGTGTGTGGGTGTGTGTTTGTGTTTCTTTTAAATATAATATTTCTTTTCCCCTATCTTGCTTTCTTCTTTTGTATTTCCTATAATAACTATATTTTGTCGAATGTTTTGGTCACTTTACGCTAACTCAGGGTGCTTTAATCTTTCCTTTTTTATGCGGAAGAGCACGATAACATGGTTTCTCCTTTTCTCGTTTTATTTACTTTTAAATATTTTGTTAATAACTTATTTTGTTTACCATTACTTATCTCTTAATTCAATTCTGGCAATTTTTTTACTTTATTTTATTTTTTTTTTAATGTTAAAAAGTGAACAAATAAGTGAACAATGAATTGATGAACGATTACAATATATAAAAACAAGGTCCTAAAGTACTAATCGTGGGACCATGGAAGATACAATCAAATAATTTGTCCAAAGGCATCAGACAAGGCCTGAAAAGAAATTAATAAAATAGTTAGTCATCTAAGCATAAGCTTGTGTAAATAAAAATTAATTGCCGTTTCAGAAAGAGTTTTTGGTCTTTCGAAAAACGTGCTCAAATACGTAAACTTGCAAGTCTCCGCATGGAACGAGAGGACAATGGAAAGCTCGTGCCGTTCAGAAATAAACATTCAATTCGCGTAAATACAAGAAAGCATATGCTTAATGTTTTAATTTTCAGGTAATTGGGGACATAAACTCTGTTGTTTAAGAAATACCTAGGAACATATAGGAAATGATTTTTTAACATAACTTAATTGCAACGGCTTACGCTCTAAGCATTTTTGTTTTCTTTTATCAACTAAGTTAGTTTAGATACGTGCATCAATTTTAAAAGAAGTCGAATTTAATCGCAATCTATTATAAGATAAGTTTCCCAAAAGACATAGCTCAATCTTGAATTTTCAATTTTTTGTAATAGATTCGTCAAAAATGGCCCTGAAATCCCTTACAGTTCAAAAACTCATTTTCATGGTAATTGCTTGATATTTTAATTTCAAATCACTTCCGGACTGTGTAAATTTACAGTGACACTAGTACTCATCACTGAAGTATTTTTTGTAACGAACAGATACAAGTATTTTATAATGTATAAGATTTTATAAAATAAAAAAAACTTGTGTGAAAGTCTAAACAAAAATTAAAAATTTAAATTGAAACGTGCAAAAGCGTTTCCGTGTTATTCATAAGCTCAGTGGCCCTCAAACTTTGTTAAGTCTGCATTCAGCGAAAGACTGACTAATGCCGGAAATTGCTTGTCTGCAAAAGTAAATCTTGGAAGAATTAAGACTTAAAACAATTCAGGCAAAAGGCAGACAGCCCTACAGAGTCCTCCTATTATAATAAAATTCGTCTGAAAGTTTTCTCCCTTTGGATCTTTATATTAATTAAGGGCTGAAATAATATTTTTCTTATTCTTATAACCTTAAATTAATCATGACCATCCTTCTTCTTTCGGGAGACGAGAAGAGAAAAAAAAAACAGAATTATAATTCTTTATGGTAAATTCCTGGCAGGAAATCTACTTTCGGAAAAGTCCATCGTCTCGTTTGAAGTCGAACCAGCTTCCAAGTCCTCCAGAGATGGAGGAGCATTTTCTCGTCTGCAGAGCATTCAGCATTTTTATAATGGTTTATCTAAAAAAAAAAGTACACCAATTACCGGGTATTTCAGCTGGATTATTCCTGAAAAGGACATTCCCTAACAGCACTCATAAAGGAAAGCGCGCACCCACGCCCTGTCGGGAATCCTCCACCCCCCTAAGGAGTCCCGTCCCGACGGGACCAGCAGGACTCTCGGAAGGACTCCCTCGGCTAGGGGGACGACGAAAATGATGACGACGTCAGGAATCGGGCAGAAATTTTTCCTTAAAACATCGCCCATATCCTTCTTCGTCTTCTTCGTGGTGTCGTGGGCGAAATTTATTTGGGGAAGGAAGGCCGTCACAAAGGACGAAAATGCGCACACACATTTTTATTATAAATCGCACAAATAATCGAATAGCGGCCATTTTGAGATCGCCTGTGATTGGTCGGTGCAATCGACCAATGCTGCCTCTCGTGTAGGACACGCCGAGTGAATGCCTTCGCAGGGGACGCCCGACGCTCGGATCTGCGAACCGAAAAGGAACAACAGCCGCCAGCCAGCCTTTGTGCGAGCGTCTCCTTCTGCTCCTGTGCCGGGGTCCCGGCGCCGCGCCGCCTGCCGTCGTCGCTCCAGCATTTGGGAAGGGAACACAGGACTTGGGGGCGGGAGCGGGAGTGGAGGCGGGGGCGAACGACGACGACGACGAGGACGAGGAAGAGCCTCCTCAACATGAAAGGGAGTCCGCGCGCGTCTTTTATCCGCACTCTTTTATATCTTTTCCCTCGTCCTTGTCTTTTCGTTTTGTTTATGTGGCCGCCTACATGCAAGCGGATATTTTTTGCAAAAAACTATTACGTGTCATTTTGCGCGAACAATTTGTTGTTTGTGATCATTTTTCCCGCCCCCGTTCCTGCCATTATACCGCCGTGTAGAATCTTGAAAAGGACTGTTGCAGCGCCTCTTGACGCTCTGCCTTTTTTTTTTTTAATTTCTGTGTGTTGCCACAGTTTTTCTGGAGCAACAAGTCTATCGGGGAGCGCGGACCAACGGGGGATTGGGAGCACCTACCCTCCCTTGCTCCGCCCATCCCCTCCCCATTCATGTTTTCCCATGGATGCCGCAAAAGTGCCTCTGAAGGTGGAGGCAACAGTTTAAAACATTCACCTGAAAAGGGACTTTTCAGGTAATTAGTTGATTGCGTGATTCAAAGCGAGTTAAAATGTGAAAATTCTTTCCTGTAATTACGTCTTTCTCTTCACTTTCCGACTGTAAGAAAATTCCCAGCGATATATATTATATAAAAAAAAAGAGTTTTGTTAATTTTCACCAGCGTTTTGTAAGAAAAAGCCTTCGCAGTCTGACGACACATTTTCTGAGAGTGACTCATTACCGCTAAATACCTCGATTTCTTAAAAAATAAATCCCTTTTTTCAGTTACTTTTCATTCAGCAGGCTTTTACCGGCTCTGAGTAATTACATATTTTTAATTTCATAGGTGTAAAAGAAGTACGCGGCTAATGTTCGCTGCTTCTTAGAATATTGTACCTGGAGCCTCGTTAAAATTCTGGGAAATTGGACAAAATTACTGCTACGATGAAAAAATTTCCACAACTCTATTGTATTGTATCCAGGTTTGAGAACGAATTCCTCCCATTTCATAATCTTAAAAGGAAAAAATTTACAACAAAATCTTCCACTACTAAGATATAATATCCAAATCTTTTAAAAATCGAAATATTCGGAAACCTCCAAACATACTATTTATAAGGAATCATGTTGGAGATTCACAGCACCTATGTACATACATATGTACATGTATGCAGTACTCGGAATATTTTTAAGACCACTCCAATTCTTCGGGAACCTTTAGTTTTTTGAATCATGCCTTTTTTAAGTTGAACAGAGGAGGGAAAATCAATGGAAAAGGAAACTTTGAGATTCAAATTTAGCCCTCGATTGATTTCCTTCTTCTGTCGAACCTAGAGAAAGTATGCTTCAGAAAATTAAGAGTTCCCGAAACATTGAAGTGGTCCTAACAATTTTCACAGTACTGCACTGCCCAAATGCAAAATAGTTGGTCTACCCGAAAAGTTTAACATGATTTTTAGTTTCACTCAACATAATTTTTGAAAATAAATAAAATGAGAAAAAACAATTTTACATAATAAAACTTCAATTCTTTCTCTCTGAATTGCAAACAAAATGTGTATATCGAAATACTTGCCGAAGATGCAAAATAGTTCGTTTACTCTCATTCCCTTCAAAATAGTACTATGGTAGTAGTAATCTAACGGAATTGCTCGCGACAGATTTGCCTCAATTCTTTATATGATTTTACTCAATAAGTTTATCATAAGGTCTTCTGGTAAGCCAATTTTTGTCGATCTTCGGCAAAAATAATTGTTTTCAGAAGAAGGAAATTGAACATATTAAATTGCGAAAAATTTAAACTAACCGCGTTCTTAACTTTTACATTAGAAAAAAAAGTACCGTGACCATAAAAAAGAAAACAGCGTAGCTGATTTGAGAGTTAGGAGAATTTTATATAGCATTATTAAAGAAAATTGGCGTGCTATATACGCAATTATTACAATTAAGTGTAAAAACGCAATTGAAAAGGACACACATATCAGTAGATACATATATATATGATGCAAAAGGGAAATAAAAACCTGAGGGGTTCAGCTTTTATAAGGTATAAATTTAAGTCTGTAAATAAAAGATAAAAGTGTAGCTGCAAAACGTGTACATAATTTAAAATAGGCAAAGAAAAAGCCTTTAACTGACCAGTAGACAAAATAAAGTACGCTTAAATAAGGCTAAATCTCACTAGGATTGGACGAGAAGACAATAGAAATCTGTAATATGAAGCGATGCATAAAAGTTGCAGGTTTGTGTAGGCGATGAAAGGACGGTGCTCCAGAGCAAAAATTTCATAAAGATTGTTTGAGAAGAGTTAAGTTTCATAATTTATTGATGGTCTGGGAATGTATGTATGTGGGGCAAGGCATGGGTCAGCTTTGTGTCAAGTATCAAATTTTGGAAGAGGAGCCTTCTCTTAGAAAATTGCAATAACATGAGGGAGAATATATTTTCCACCAGGACGGAGCTCTTCATGTTCCAGCCTTCCCAGCTTAAACGCGGCAAGATCTCCTTTTGTCCATTAAAGAAGTCTGGACCTCCATAACACAACATAAATGTGAAAACTTTATAAGAACTATGCCACAAACGAGTTGTGGATGTCATCAATAACAAAGGTGATGTCAATTAAGATGGTAGAAATATTTAAAAAGATTGCTCTAGAGAGCAACTATTTTGCACCGAAATGAAAATAGACGAACTATTTTGAATCTTCGGCAAGTATTTCGATGCATCATTACTATTTTTTGTAATGAATGAAATTCTTATTTTTCTTTGCAATTGAGAAAAGGAAGAATTGAAGTTTAATTATGAAGAATTTTTTTCATTATTTTATTTATTTTAACAAATTATATTGAGCGAAATTAAAAATCGTGTCGAGCTTTTTGGGTAGATCGCCTATTTTGCATTTGCGTAGTATGTAGCTAGTAGAATCATTTCCCAAAAATAAGGAAAAAAAAACATTGAACAAATTGTGATGAAACTGAAAAATTTTACACTTTTAAATAAGTTGTCAGGTCAAGTTTAACTTTAAAATTGCAGAAATAAAATTTTCCGGCTCGATTTACTGCAAAGTTCATCATAGACGTTTCCACCTCAGGAAACAAATTTAAATATCTTTTCGGTTTATCGAACTGAGTGGTTTGCCTCTAAACGATAGAACACTTTTAATTTAAGAATTTTTTGGATATTTCACCAGTGTTGTAGTAGAAGTGGACACAGTATCTGAAAGTCCTTTCGGTCCTTTTTTGGCTAATAAACCAAATTTGAAATTAACAACCAATACATATTTAAAAAAAACTTAACTTTAAAAAAATACTCTAGTACCTAATAGTCTGGCATACGTATTTATTATACATGTAATCTACATATATCTAAAGAAGGTTTTAGTTTAGTTTCAAATTCTTCTTTTTCTGTAGACGGTATTAAATAGACCGAAAGCCGTTTTATCCCAGGAAAATTTATAAAAGTTTATTTTAGCTGTTGTGATTGTA
Source organism: Machimus atricapillus (assembly GCA_933228815.1). Lineage (NCBI taxonomy): Eukaryota > Metazoa > Arthropoda > Insecta > Diptera > Asilidae > Machimus > Machimus atricapillus. The sequence continues at coordinate 17,204,880 of OW121785.1, forward strand.
ACTATAAAAGGGTAAAAATAGTAAACATACTCTTGTAGCTTCTAGGTAACTGGAGGGAGAAATTAATACCAGTGAAGTATTGGAGTTAACACTCTATGTGGCCGTGTCTTCAAGACACACATTAAGAAACCAGTATTTTGGCTTATACACCTTATTATACAATATCTCCTTATTAACCAGTAATATTTTTGATAACCTCTATTAACTCCAACTTTAAAAATCAATGTAAATACTTGTACATAGATGTTTCTGCAGATAATAAGATTCGTTTCATATTTATATAATGCCACCAACAATTTTAAGATTTCTGGTAAGCTATTGATTCTATCGGAATACAAGATTTGACGAAAATTATGAAATTGATGAATAAGAGCAAGGAATTTAGATGGATCAAAGGGACTTTTGACGATATTGTCGAAATTTGAAAAAAGAATCTTTGGTGGCGGAAGCGTGATGGTTTGGGGCGCATTTTCTGTGCTCGCCTGTTTGGAATTCACTCAATCAAAACAAGAGTGAACAGCAAGGATTAGGAATATGCTCCAGATGAGTTTAGTTCTTTTTAATATACAAAATCTGCAACATAGTGGAATTTTCAGCAGGATAATGCTCGTATTCATGTTAGTCGCGAAACTAGGTCCATGGGTTCCTTTAAATTCGATTAAAGTTTCGGGGTGGCCAGCATCCTCTCCAGACTTGAATTTAATTAAAAATCTCTGAGGAGTTTCAGTTCGTCGTTTGTAAAGGCAAAATCGCCAATACAATTCCGTTAAGGACTTAAAACCGGCGATTCTGGAAGAATGCTATTGATTTCTATTTAATTCAAAGTTAATAGTATGAAAACCAGAATCTTTAAAACGATTTTGAAGAAAGAGGTAACTCTTCATTAATAGACTTTACATTACGTGTTTAGTATTATTTTTAAAGAAACAAAACTGTTGCCTTTGTCGAAAATTTGTGTGGCGTTTATATAATTATGAAACAAGCTAAAATCACTTTTTCTTCCCACATGAAAGCATTGAAGTGATAGGTTTATAAATTACGAGTATTGTTAACTGTTCATTAATTTCATAATTTTCGTTACATAATTATATTTCGCTAAACCCAATAGTTTTCTAGAAATCATTATTTTTTTGGTGGCGGTATAATTATGAAACGCACCTTAGTCAAATACGTTATTACTATATTTACACTTGTATGCAAAATAATAGCAGTGCTTATATACATATGCTTTCCCAATAATGAAACAAAATAAGAACTATTATAAACTTGTCATGCATTATTTGTTGCGGCTATGAAAGCAGTTGATACAAGTAAAACAAAATTTGGTATAAATTCATTTTCTGCTTTAGAGTTTGTTAATAATACTGTGATGAATTGACAAAGGTTTATTTTGACTGAGCAAAAAAATTGCAAAAAAATTCAAGTAGGTAAATATTAATGATTATAGAAGTGATTACATCTACATAGTTGTAGTTCATGTTTTATTCTTGTTGATGTAATGAAAAGATCTTTCCGTGATAAACGAATTATTTGTCTTACATCACAAGGACTAATTTTTCTCTTCCGCTCACGCGATTCTGGTTTTTTCACCCCGTTAATCTTTTTACTGGATACACCAAGCGTATGTTGAAAAAAATTATAAGTCTTGCCCTCCAATAACAGTTTTCTTAAAAGTTTTCGATTCTTCTCAGTGCAATGCTTTCCGCCCATTTCGGCTATGAAAAGGTTTTATTAATTCATTATAATTATAAATATTGTCCTAATTGATTTAATTTGTTTTACTTATACGTAAGAATCGAAATATGAAGACTTTGTACTTAAATACACCAACTTTACAAAGCTTTTCAGAAGCGCTGCTATTACTTTTCACAGCACGAAACTGACACCGCTATAAACAATTCGATGCTTTCCCGCGTTAAGTTGTAATCTCAATCTCAATTTATCAATAATTTTGCAAATTTAATTCAGTGCATGCATGGCATGGTATATTTCATAACAAATACATGTTACTAGTATGCAATGTAAAGGAAAGAAAAATTTCTGGAAATTAATCATAATATGGAAGCACTGCTATTATTTTTCACAATATACATATTTCATTTTGCATTTCATTAATCATATTGTTACTATTCTTACAGATATTATGAGCTTTGTGACTCTTAAGTAACACTGGGACTATAATGGTAAGGTTCGGTGAATTTGTGATAGCTATTGTTTTTTCTTTGGTTTTTAGTTTTATATACATATGTATTACAAGTCTAGAATAGGGATTCAAATTTATATAAAAGGAATAAGGAACATTCACGACAATAGATCTAATAATAACACTGCAATACCCCGATGAAAAATAGTTCGCCCACCCCTTTTTAAATGAATACTTACATGAGAAAAAAAAACTATAAACTAGTATTTTCTGGCAATGAAGAGAAAGATATTACATATATATAACTATTAGCGATTGCTCGGATATAACTATTCTTAAAATAAAGCAAAACTTTAATAAAAATATGACGTTGCCGATTTAAAATTTACTATCAAAGCTGAAAATTTTAATATGGCGGATCCAAATGTTTACGTTTAATCAATCTCAAAATATCCCGAAAATTTCGAGCTTCTTTTTTTTTTGTATTTTAAGAAGAAAACATTTTTATAAATTAGAAAAAGATTGGTAAAATTCAGAAATGAATTATTTTTTCCTTTAAGCACAACACTCTCTTGAAATGGTCACGAAATTTTTAATATTGATTGAATGTAAATTATGTAAGCACTTATTTAAATTAAAATCATAATCGGAATCGGAATCGAATTCGCATTCGAAAACGAAGTCGAAGTTGAATTGAAATCGAAGTCGAAATCGCTATCGAAAACTGGCTTACATATGTATGTAGTGTATTCCGAGTGAAATTGAAATCGAAAGGAGCTTATAAACCTCCTTTTCTTTCGAATTGAATTTTCGTCTAAAACTCCTAAAATCGTCGTAAAATCATTTCAGTAAACTTTAATTTTTTTCATTCAAAGTATTAGAATCCAATCGAAGTAGGTATTATGAAATGAATTTTGAAAGGTATCTGAAATGAATTTTAGGTTTATTCAGGACTTTTCTTTTTATTTAAACGGAAATTTTAAACAAATAGCGCATTTTAATTCTAAGTGAGTATGTTATGTCAGAAGCGGAAACGAAAACGCATCATTTGGTGTTTGGTAAAGTATTAGTGGAGAAAAAGGGATTTTGACATCAGAAATAATATATAAGATAAGATAAGCTTATAAAGCTGGACATATTATGTTCTTCATTGTCCCAGAAAAGACAATATTTTATGGTTTTTTTTTTTTGTTCAATCGCTAATGCAAAAAGCGGGTGCACAAATTGTTTTACATATCAGAGCAGTAATAGCGAAAGTTGATAGACTGTTTTTAGTTTTAGTTTTCTAAAGAATAATTTCTAAAGGCTCGACAGAGGGAAATCAATTCAGGGCTAAATGTAATTCTCAAAGTATCCTTTTCCATTGATTTTCCACCTTCTTCCCAGCTTAAAAAAGGCATGATGCGGAAAAATAAAAATTCCCAGTACTATACTATAATATATACATACATATTAGCTGTGGCGGAGCGTTTTATTATTCATTAATTATAGCTAGGCTTTTATCAAAATAACTTAAAAGTATGAACAGCTTTTTATTTCAGTATTGGTGAAATAAACTTATGAATTTTAAAACAAAATCTAAACTAGATTTTATTCTTTAATTGTGATACATGTGGAGAGCATTTTACGATTTTTCACTTACGCATGTTGGGGCCCCTTCTAGCTTGAGGGCCCTGTATCATTGATACGGCTGATACGACTACATCCTACACCTCTACTTTTTATCAAAACCGATAAACAATATTTGTTTGGGCACAATAAAAATAAAATTGACACACCCACTATTTTTTGTAAAAAATCAACATCTTAGAAATATGACTGATAATAAATCGCAATATGTTGTTTATATCATAATATACAGTAATGTGAACATGTTTAGGACCACTTTAATATTTCGATAACTTTTAATTTCTTAAGCGTACTCTTCTAAGTTCGACAGAAGAGGAAAATCGATGCAGGGCCAAAATAATCCTCAAAATATCCTTTTCCATTGATTTCCTCCCCTCTGTTCAACATAAAAAAGGTATGCCACGGAAAATTAAAAGTACCCAAAGAACTGGATTATTCCTAAAGATTTTCACAGTACTGTATGTAAATTTTTATTAACTTAATTAATTGTAATCAAGTAGACACAAAATACCCTGGCAAATGTCACCTTCAACAAATCCGTCGAGATTATTAGTAATTGCAACTTTTATACTTATAAAAATTTGAAATCGCAGGATATTTCTTCGTCGAAGGAATATCCAGGTATAGTTTTATAGGATTTCCACTACTGCTGATAAATAACTTAAAAAAAAAGCGAAAACAACATATGTATTCTACATAAAATTTATTTGGTTTAAAAACCGATAATCTTTATTTCTATTTTGGAAAGTTATAACAAATTTTTAATTCAATCGTGCACAAGTTTTTTTTCTATAAGAAACAACTTTTTCTTACCTTATTTTTTCCGTAATTGTGTTATTCAGGGACCGTACTAAGTAGTTATGACCTTTTTTGAAAAAATTTCTCTTTACCTGTTAATTCCGACACCGATAACAAATTGGTTCTAGGAGAAAAAAAGCTCAACGGCTTAATTTCGTTTGCTGGGAAAAATAAAAAGCCACTTACCTTTTTACTTTTACGAGCCAAAAATAACAAGTTTTGAAACTTGTAATTATCTTGCGGGCATCAACTTATATGTATATACTTACTTAAAATTAAAACTATTAAAACTTAAAAATTAATTTTAAAAGTAAAGTTAAAAACCTTGCATCATTGAATTAATTGAAAAAGGTTCAAATACATTGACTCCACTGGATTGCGATATTTTTTTAATAATTCTAAGTCAAAATTGCGGACAGAGATTGCCTGTGGAAATTTACTATATATAACTGTAAATTAAAAATATAAAATTTTGTCGATATTTATTTTTAACTTTTGTTTTGAATAAAAACGTACTTTTAAATTGAATTCTGATACTTTGCACTTGGAAAAATGAGCACTTTTGTATATTGAATTTCGATACTAGTGTTTTGGAATTCAGCACTTTGTATGCTTGAAATGGGAAAATATATTTTTGCGTGGGAAAAGGTGAAATGTTGCTTAAAAATGGTATATATAAAAACTTTTAGCTTATATCTTAATTATAGGGCCAATGTTACGCCTGATTGATTACAAAACAAGCCATACGCTTACCCAGCGAACCATTGGAATCGAAATTTTTTAAGTTCGACAGACGTTCAAATCGTATTGAGCGCCTTAAAAAAAACCATTATATGCATTCTTTTGCACAAAGAAAATTCTCGAGCTCCGTTCAAGGATGCGCCCGAAAGGAACACAATGAAATCCCTCGCCAAATTATGAAACCCATCAAATAATTATGATTTTACCTTGTCTGCTCCTAGTGGAATCCGTTGAAATCTAATCCGTTGCCCATTGTTCGGTAGTAGGTACTGATGGTGCTCTGGTTCTGCGGATGATGCCCTTGCAAAGGGCCGAGGACAGGGTAAGCGCGAGTAGGCGAAAAACACGAAAAATGCCAGATGAGCAAAAATATCGTGAATAGACTAGAGCCAGAAAACGTTTGTATATAGTACAAACAACAGACGTAATCCGGGTTTTGAGTTTATACTTCACGCTCGGGATAAAATTGCTGTTGTGATGGGCCTCCTGAGTGTTCCCGAGTACGATGATGCGGCAGGGGGCACCGTCAGGAGCATTCGCGGCAGACAGTTGGGGTAAACCTGAAGTTCAACTCGAGGTAAGCCGGGCACCGACAAACAACAACAAGAACAACACCAGCAACACGAAAAAAAAATAAAAATAAATAAAAATTCTGATGATGATGATGATGAATACACCGAACCCAAGCGATGCACGGGGCAAAAGGGCACGCGGGCACAGGACAAGGATGTGTGTAATCCTGTTAAGACGTCCTCCAGTGGCCCTAATGCGAGCTACAGGTAATCGGTCCTTTGGCACTCCAGTCGCATTCGCGACACACCTGAATCACCTGAGACGACAACTCGTGAACTCGACTTCTTGGCGACAGCGACAACAGAACTCGTCAACGCACGGCCGATGTCAACCACTTTGTGGCTCGGTTTCCTTCTAGACTCAACCGCAAAGGAGCCGAATCTTCAATGAGACGAATTGACTGTCTGACTTCCAGGCTTGAACAGGGGACTCCCGGGCCGGATCCAGTTCCGCTTGCAGTCCTTTTCGGGTTAGTTGCGTTGTTGTTGCCCCCTTATTGTTGTCGCCTTTGTTGTTTTTGTAAAAAGTTGTTGCCAGTAGTGCCACAGGAGGTAGACGTGTTTTGTTAGATTTTTCAAGGGTTGATGGGACGGGAATTTCCCCCGATATTTAATGATGGCGCAGAACGGGACAGCAGAGCACTGGCTCTAAGGGCTGCTCTGCCTTCTCTGGGGCTGGATGGGAGTCCCCATACAGCGCAAGTCCATACTATATAATACATAAAGATATATATATGTACATACATGCAAATTTCTGGGAGTCGAGCAAGGGACGAAAGGTTCGGTGATGATGATGACGACTCTCTCATAGGGTGGACGCTTTCAGTTATTAAGGGTGCTGCCACTAGAATGGCGCCATTTTGTATGTCCTCCAACCTTAATGGGATTTAAATTACTCTAATGGACAACGTGCCGCTGAATTTATGCTGCATTATGTCTGCTCCTTGCTTTTGTGGACCACCGCGCTCCGCACCGTGTTGCGCTTCCCGACATCGGAATTGGAACGTTTAATAATTTTAAGCGCTTTAATTTTTATCTTCGCTGCTCGCATTTATGCTCGTTTAGAACAATGCCGAGGTTGTTGAGATGAAGACTTGTTTCCCCGAGATATTTATGCCACGCGAGGCCCTTTGCCGGTGCCTTCCAGGACGTGCCCTTTCTTTCATGTGCACGGCTCACTTTGAGCGGAAGAATACTCCGGATGGGCAATGTTTTCTATAATCGATTGGTTCCGGGTGCATCTGGTAGACTGGAGGCACTTTAACGCCCAGCTAGAAAGCACTTTAAGATCAAGACTTTGAAAAAAAAAACTAGGAGCAATCAGAGAATTGTCGGTTATTGAAATGTTAAAACAACTCAACCTTAACAGGTATGAGGAATTGGAGCAAAACCTCGAACTCTAATGAAAAATCAATGTCGAATTTAATTTATTCTAAAATTCTTATAGATCATTGCTCAAGTCAAACATTGAGTCCGCTCAAATTTTAATTGCATATGGATTAAAAAAAACTCAAACCTTGAGTAGAGCGGATTCGAATATTTTAAATCTTTAGCTGATTGGGCTGGAGTTTTAAAGTTTTCAAAACATTTTCCTGATTATTGTTAACATATTTCTGATTTTCTATTTTAAAGACGATTTGTTTTGAAAATTCACGGATTGCGAACCGAAGAGTAAGGGTTAACGATAAACTATCGATTTAATTTTAATACGGAAATTCTTTTCTCGCCCCTCATCAATTAAATAACATGTTGTGTTTTATAAAAGATTTAATCTGTTTGTAAAAATTATTTTTTAATTTCACTTCAAGCTAGAGGAATATACACCAGTTGATATCTAGCTGGACACTTTTACGAGATTATGAGAAAATTTTAAAGAATTTATAAAAAAACGAAATATTGAAATTCAAAAACGGCGAAAGTCCAGAATTTGCAACAATGAATAGAACTTCGAGAATTATTAACATAAAGACGCGTTTTCTATAATTACATATATTGATAATCAGAATAGAAGAATCCTTCAATGAACATTATTTTTGTGATCACATATTATTTAAAACTTAACTGTATATATGTATTTCATTTAAAATTTATTTATTTTTAACAAATAAAACGTGTGAAAGGGTCATATTAAATTAATTTAATTATGTTAATTTGTTTGCCTTCCTTTAACAAATATCTATTTATGAACAAAAAAATAAATAGTGTTGTGAAAAACAAAAGCAATCATTCCAGTATACAAAATGAAGTTTTTTCCTCATTTTATTTAGTGCAAAATAAAAAGTTATGTCCTTTTTTTCTCCTTTCACGAAAATTAATACAGTTAAAACTAAATCAACCTTTTAGTTACCTCTCCATTACTTTGTAGGGTAGTCTTTATTTTGAACTAGCTTTTGCCCGCGACTTCGTACGCACCACGCAAAAACTGTACTGTATAAAAAAATAAATAATTATATTATGCTACAGGAAAAGCTACCTAGCAATAGGGTCGCCTTTTTGTACACTGTTCTAATTTGTAATTTCTGTTTAACTTTGTGTGTCCTTCTATTCTATTCTCTTCTATTCGATTCTATGGCTACATACATACATACATAGATTAGTTGTAATCGGTTGAGATAAACCTTTAAAATGATAAACAGCGCCATCTCTGATTTTTTTTTTGAGTAACAACTATACAAGACGACTAACTTATCTGTTCATGTAAGTGCGGCGCTAGTGTGCTCAAAATCTGTTAATTTAGCATTAAGTTCATTAAATAACGTGAGATCCGGGCAATATTAAATTTAAAACAATCGGAATAAGATATTTTCCTGCGGTAAAATGGAGCCTATATTTTAAGTTAGACCTCTAGCAATACATCGGTGCAAAACTGCATCCAATTCCATGCAGTATAGTTTTTGCATGATGCGTGTACAAAGATACAGTTAGACAGACAGACAAAAATTCAAAAAACTGTTGTTTTGACTTTTGTTGCTCTAATAAAGACCCCCTATATTAGTTTTCTTTCAATATCTATAATGTACAGACATCGGCCTGTTACAATTTTATTATATGTATGTACAGATAACCTCAGCACACCTTTGTGGCGTAGATTATATTTCAATGTTTTCAATGTTTCCATTAGATCTGTTTCGATCCAGAAATCTTGAATTGCGACTCGCCGTTTAAGAATCCCCAAGAGATTTTCAATGCGATTCAAATCTGTCTGGTGATTGAACCGGCAAATCAAGGACTTGACAATTTCATTTACCAGCTTCGATGCGTATTTCGGGTCATTATGAAACACATACCGCAACAGTGTTTCATTTGGCATATCGTCCGTTTTCTGCGTTGACCTCGTAACTACATTTATTTCCAAAATTGAGATTATTAGTGGATAATACTGTTAAGTACTTCTGTTATGTATTTACCCACTAATAATCTAAATTTTGGGAAACAATGTAGCTACGAGGTCAACGTACATAGAAGGATGATATGTCAACATTTGCGTCTCTAGAATATGTTTGTAAATAAAACGGTCAATTATTTCAGAAAAAGGACCCACACCTTTCGCCGAAAAACAGGTCCAGAAAAAATTAATTTCAATATATATTTTGAGATACGTTTAGACTGTATTTATTTTTTTGTTCACTCAAGAATACACCATTTTTAGAATTTTGTTTAAATTTTTATATTAACGCAGGGATATTTTGTATCTGGATAACGTCAGTGCGTTCAGTAGTTATCACAGTGTGAGTTGTGAAATTAGTTGAGTAGATTTTTTGCAAGAAAAGGTGGCCACTAAATAATTTCACCTTAGTGCATTTATTTTTTTGGCTCTACTTTTAAATTAATCGTTTGTGGTCCTAGCCGTTTTATTTTATTATTTTGTGTTTGTTACGTATTAGAGGTAAGTCAGATGGATCCACATAAAGTACCTGTATGTACAAGAATTTGGTAACAATTTTTAATTAGATTGTATTATTAACATAATATTAACAATGCTCTTGTTTTTATTCAAAATAAGCCAAAAGTGGATTATAGTTAAATTACAGATTTTTAATGTTTTTTCTTAACATGTGTGAAGCCTTATTATTTTAACACATAATTGTAAAATAAATATGTATGCTCTTTTTAGCTTCTATGATGAACAATATGATCTTTAAACTTAAACTCTTTACTATATATTGGCATAAAATGATTGTGAGGTCTCCTCACGGATTTTGATAAAACTTTATAGGAAGGTCAAAAGTGACGGATGTGCAAAAATAATTTGAAGGTCGCTTATATTTCCTGAGATATTTAACTTCACAATTCTGAAAAGTGATAGTTTTCCGCCACAGTTTTTCCACGGTACCACAATTTTTTGATGAAAATTATGAAAGAATATCACATTAAAAATGCTTCCACCGGAGTTCTGTAAAAAATTCTATACGAGCGTTGCAAATAAGAAACTTTTACTTTATTTTCGATTTGTCATATTACATATGTTTAAGAAAAATGCGTGTTCGTCACCGTCGATAAGTAGGAAAAGATATTTCTCTTTAATTCGATCATTTTAAAGTTTCTTCAAAGCATTTTTAGATTGAAACCGTGGAAATATCCTTAAGTTATGGTATTAATATAATTTGCATCTAATCTTTGTGGGAATATACAAAAAATAATGGAGGCAAAATGTCAATTTGCAAAAGAACAAACTTCGGGAAGTACAAGAGACCGACAAATTTTTTTGCATATTGGTCGCTTTTTGGTTCCAAATGAACACCTCCACAAAAAGCTATCAAAATCAGTGAGGAGACCTCAAACTCAATCTGTTCCCAATTGGAATTAATTTAAGTATTAATGTTTGATATAATTAACTTTAGTACTAAAATCCTTTTGGTTTTGTTTGGCTATATTAGAGCAAATGTGACATGAAAGTGTGTACCAGTGCCAACAAATTACAAAAACTTGTACTCCCATATACTTTATTTTTAAAAGGCTTTATTATATTCATATATGTATGTATGTACGTTCAAGATGGAAATGAGTTTAAGGGAGAATTCGCATATTTTAAAAATTAAAACAAGTTAGAGAAAATTAATTTTTCTAGTATTCATCCCGCCTTTATTTTAAAAACACTTTCTAATCTCCGCGACATATTTTCGATGGAACAATTTATGCTTTCGGCAATAAGTGTACTACCATGCCCCACTTCTTTGATATTTTGCATAAGGATTTGTTTTTTGGTATTTAATAAGCAATGAAATGAATGGGAGGATTCTTTTGCTAATTGCATTTAGATATTAGTTGCTAACTCTGCTCAGAGTTCACATTTTGAAATTTGTAAGAGTGGTTATAGTTTTCTAGCACTATTATACTATGTAACCCATACAGGATTCATTAACATCGAAAGTGACATCTATAACAAACTTCCGGAAGAAATAAAAAGAATTGGGGAACTAAACAAATTCACAAGGGCCATAATGGATTATGTTAAAAATCAACTAGCAAATAAATAAAGTATAGTGCAATTATAATTTTAATATTGTTATGTATAGTTAAAATTTTATTTTATCTCATTCTAATAGCTTGTAATTTATATTAAGGAATAAGTGGTATTAATAAGTAGTGATTAAGTAATGAATATCATAAAGTTTTTTGCGGAAACCATTATATGCTTATAACTGTTCTTATACCAGTGCCCAACTATCTGAGCGATTTTGGAGATATCTAATTTATTTTTTTGAAGAGATCTAGGTAACTACAACGAAGGATCCACAGAGCCTAAATTCCAAACCGGAGAGGTATAGAACTGGGTGAATGTTTCCAGCATCAAGCTGAGAAGTGCGCTATGAAAAAAATCTATTATACAATATAAAAAAAAATATATACTGCAGTTTTTTTCAGAAAATGTAAATTTTGTTATTTTTTAGCGATTTCTTTGTTTTTTTTTAATGCATTTTTTTCTGTTCATTTACCAAATAAAAATAAATAATCGAACCAATGCCAGAGAATACATATATTACAACTTTACTTATTGAAACACGTTGTGATATAATTTTGATCAATTATGCATCCACTTCTATCTGCAGATTTTTTTGAATAGTTTTAAAGTAAAGTACTAAAATGGGTAAAATTCTTGGTAAGAGATAAATGTAAATATGAAAAACTTTTACTAAGAGGTGAGATGAGATGCATTTCTTATTACTTTTAGCCATTTTATTATGAGTTTGTTCAACAATCGAATGTTCCCTTAATAAGAAATCGCAAGTATACTTAGGACCACCCATTCGATTATATGTTTAAAACCTTTTCTACGGACACATGCTCTATACCCGAAAATATAAAAGCCGAAAATCTGCCCCTTACATGATGGCTGGTTTGAACTTCAGATGAAACCCTGCTTTTCAATACACATGAAAATCAAACAAAAGCCACAGCCCACTCTTACGCAAGGCAAGCAGAACCCGTCCCTTCCTTTGATTCCCTTTGAACACTACTCCCAGCTTTTCCAGCATAAACCATCCCCCTGACGCAATTAATGATATTCCGGAGGGTTGTACGATACTTGACTATTCTAATTGTAATTGAAACTTACGTATGTACAGTGCGCCAGAGAGGTCGTAATTTTCCACTTACGATTTAATTGGAAACTGATAAAGTCCTATAAAAGGTATTTTTGAACTCGTATAGGGATTTGAATTTACAAATAATTTTTATTTTTAGCAAAACTTGCAAAGAAAATTACGCCGATCTTTTCTCTCTAACAAATTCTATGTCATAGGGTAAAATTTCACTTTCACGTATGAGAGTCAAGCGAAACCTTCAAAAGGGCCTTTGCTTGCTCTCATTCAAAGTCCCTCCGACAGTAATTAAGTCGTCACATAGTCTTCAGTCTGGATATGCAGATTTTGTGCTCATTTTAGACTCACAAAAGTTGTCTTTTAACTTTTGACTTTATCCTTTAACGAGAGGGCGGGCTTGCATTTCGCTGATACGCGTGCCAACCTGAATTCATTTTGTATGGTGGTTTAGAACCGAACTTTGTTTCACTATTGTTAAAAACCTGTTTATTTTAAAATTCATATCAATCTTAACAAAATTTAAGCATAATCACGTTTCTCGGTCGAGCAGATAAGAGGAAAAAATTTGAATTTTTCAGCCTTATTTTTGACTCCAACAAAAATCAAGTCTGTTCCGAATATAGGAAGTTTAAAAACAAGATGGAACATTAGAATATCAAATTTGGTGCCCAATTTTAGGAATTCAAAATATTTTTAATTTCACTAATTGCGCGCAAAAATAAATGTATGGTATGATAAACATCGAATTTTTATGAACCCTCGAATTTTTGTAGAAAATAAAAAAGGCCTTATAAAACTTATTGGCGCAGTGCAAACTTGAAAAGTTCTTCCTACTTTTAGAACTTCTAATATGTATATTTTAATGATAATGGTTATATTGAATACTGTATTTATCGACCTAATGGAATCTTATTCATCAAAATCTATTAATATTTCAGATTCTACATAGGAATAAAAGATTAAAAAAATTTAAAACCTTTCTCCCTGTCTGCCCTTTTTTAGCAAAGCGTTGTGATTTTTCTGAAAGTAATCGGGCCTAAAATTGATAGTACAGTTTTAACAAATTTTGTATAAGACAACGTAGTTGAAATGGGATCCACCCAGATATTTACACATCCCTTGAGCTTTTGGTTAAGTTGTTTGTATCTTAAGTGATGCATTTAAAAAATTGCACAGGGTGGTATAAAATACACTTTTGGTGTAAATTCCTTATGAGCTTTGATGAAAACTTCCGAAAAAAAATACTTATATATTTTTTAGGACAATAGTTTGGGGACTCGTATGAAATCCCCAGAACAATTTCTTTGATTGATTTCCCCAAAGGAACTTGTTTAAAAGGCGATTTTGAAATCCTTTATATCGAACACATCCATAAGTAAGCGAGCAAGAAGGATATCAAACGTTTGTTCACCTTAAAAGGTTTGCCCTGTGCAAAAGGTGGTAATGTGTAAACATGCAAAACCAACAAAACCATTAACATGAATTTCCTTAGCATCGGCAGCACTGCGGCTAGAGCCTTTGCACTCTCTTGCTAGCTCAAAACGAGCTAAGCCGCGTTTAACAGACGTCAAAGAAACTTTTTTCCTATTCAGCATGCTCCCGGAGGATGGGGACGGAAAAAAAGAATAAACAGAAAAAAAAAATAGGAAAAACACAAGCAACAGCAGTACAAAAATGAAATGCGTGCGTGCGATACGTGTAAACGAAGCCGCCGCCTTCTATTGAACATCAGAAAAGTTCTGTGGGCACTTGAGCAAGTGTGGCAAGGCGTTAAAGCGAACGTATTAGGCTTTATTTCAACTTTGTACGCTTTTCCATGACTAATAGGAGACTCTTCTGGCTGCTGAATGGCGATTTTAATGTCGCTTCCAACGACTGATGAGTATCAACTTGGAGGACTTTTTTGCGTAAAGAATTTGCAATCTTCTTTAATCGTTTCCGCATAATACACCCAAAGTTTAGCGACTCTCAGGCAGGTTAAGTTTTCTTAACAAAATGCGTCGTATTAAATTAGGTGATTATCTTTCAGAAAGTAGTTACACTTCTTTACTTTAAAATGAGTATTTTACAAAATAAGGTGTGTGATAGAAGGACCGGGCGATCCAAGTCTTGAACATAGTTTTGCCCTTTCTTATAAGTTGGCTGTTAGATTTTATTCAGCCACTTATTCAGCTATTGCACGTCGCTACTCGATCATTCGGTGAAACTCATGTCAATCCAACCTCACAACACAAAACTATTGTAAAATATCAAATGTTATGATTATACAAAGTTAGGTCGATATTTGTTGATATCATGTCGATTTTCAGCGTCTCCCAAGAACTTAGTGGGTTCGGGACTTATTACTGAATTTAGTTAGTGCTAAAGGGGTAAGCATCTCTAAACCAAAAAATCAGAAGGAAAAATAAATATTCCTAGAAAAATTTCAGAGCTTTATAAGCCCAGAGCTATTCATTCTTTTAGGAAATAAAGTTTGGTGTCTATTTCAACAGCCTTGTAATTTGTTATTTTTACGAAATCGTTTTGAAACAAAGATTTTTTAAAAGCTTGCTAGAATCACAAAACTGGCAACTTTTGATTTTTGTATACGTAGAGACAATATTCTTTTGTATACAAGTCATTTTCTAGTTATTTTGCTAGCAAATGGTCGTAAATTACAGTGTTTTTTTTAACTCCGGAACAGTGGGGCTTTTTTATAACACCCTATAGAACCGACTTTTTTTACTTTCTTATTTTGATTAAGCGTTAAAGACATTTATAGGTTTCAATTCAAGGAACTTACCTTTTAAATGTGTTTAGTGATGGGTAACCAAATTGACGATGAATTTGAAAAAAATGTTTTTGTTTATTAGCATGCTTCCTCACAACTTCACTAAACAATCGAGTTTTAAAAGGCAGATTTCCAATGCAATTGTGCAATTTATTAATATATGTATATTAAGGAAACTGTACTTTATTTGATAAAAATTGTAAGATTTTCCCTTTTCTGCACTGTAGGTGACACAAATTCATTCAAGTGCATTCATAAATACGTAAAAGCAAAGGGTTTCAAAAGAAATCCTCCAATTCCTTCGCACGAGTAGTTTTATTAGTTTCTAATCAAATTGCCGACGCCTGCTAGCAAAATGGAAACAATGCGACACGAAACTTTCCATTTGAATGCCTCCAGAAAATGCTCTGGTCTAGAAAATCTCAATATGAATACATTGCCTCCCACTCGGCACGATTCTATTGAAATTCTTCTTATATTCCATCTTACACATGTAATTTAGGTGATTCGACAAAAGCCACTACTCTCTACAGCAAAAAGAAATAAAATTAAGGTACTCACCATAATTTTGAATAAAACGTTGTGCCGAAGTCGTTTACAGCGAACAAAATTGGAGTCGTCAACAAATTAACTTACAAAGAATTTATTTTTTGATTTTCGTTCCTTACTTATAACTTTTTAAGCGTTTTGCTATCGATAACAACCGACAAATTTAAAAAACTTTTTTTTTACTTTAATCGTTATTACTTATTTACTGCTCGCTTTTAATATTAATCAACGGGAAAAAAAACGGAACAGGCAAGCGCGTGCGAGTTTTTTTTTTTTTTTACGAAAAAAGCAAATCAAAATTACTTTCCCCTTTATTCTTCTCGTTGTTTTATTTTTACTTTTTGTATTTCTTGCTCTCGAGCTGCGTCGTATTATAAAATATAACTAAAATTTGTTTTAAGTAAAAAACTATAGAAAATTCTTTAACAAGGTTAATCCTAACTTTAAAACTTTGATCTTTTGTTTTTTATTTGCTGTTGTTGTTTCTGTGTTGTCACAAGATCGTTTTAATCGCACACGTATTCGCATAATTATTTTTGAGTCTGCAAGAGAAGAAAGAATCTCAATCAATTTGGGATTTTCAAATATTCAATTTTAATAATGCTGAAAAATGTTCTGGAATGTAAATTTTCAATATTCGGATTATTTTATAACTTAGATGGAAAAGTAGGGGAATCCAAATTAAATTCGTCTGCTTTTTACTTTACGATAATTTACTATTGGAATTTTACATAAAATAATAATATATTTAATTGCTCTGTATTACGTACGTAATATTTAAAACATTCAGAAAATCACAAATTTTTTAAAATTATATAAATAATTTATTTTCAAATATAAAGCTTGTTTTGCGAAGTGTCATATTAGTGTGACAATGTTGAAAAACATGTTAGAAAAATATGAAAGAAATAGAAGTATGTTTCAAAGAGTAATATTACTAATATTGATAAAAAAATCACTAAATAAATCAGAGCTGGTTAGGGTTTTGGATTTATCAATATGTAATATTATTTGTAATTAACCCACAAAGCCTAAATTACTAGATTATATATGTACTTCATTAAAAATAATTTTCATATCACATAACTAGGAAAATGAAAATACAATTTTCTAAGATAAAAACAAAGCTGTTTGGGGCCTTCAGGTTTTTAAAAAATATCTTGCACCTGAATTAAGTCTAAAAGAAGATAAAACCCAATCTGCAAGTCTAAAAGAAGATAAAACCCAATCTGCAAGTCTAAAAGAAGATAAACCCCAATCTTCTATACATTTCATATCCTGATTAAGAGAAGCTGTTCCGTAGATTACAAATTCGTAATTCCATTATGTGTTGGTAATTAAAAATAACAGAAAGTCAATAAAGCTTGTAAAATAACCCAAACAAAAGCTTAAGTTTTTAGCTGCTATACCAAAATATGAGAAACTTTAGCACTCTCCCAAAATAATTAGCGAAGCCCACCTCTCGAAATTTACTTACATCCAGTATAAAAAGTTCACAACTGGTGCAAGTTCATGAAAAACTTATTTCCCAGAAGGCCTAGGCCTTATTTCCCCATTACCTAGATAAATATTCAGGCTCTTTTCATGTTTTACCAATTTTCAGGCACTTGATACTTTTCAATTATATTTTTCTGAAAAAATGGGGCACTTTCGTTTATGAATTCGTAATATACGAAAAAAAAAATCATATACAAATGATACATCACATGTTCTGGTGTATTTTCTGTTGAATTTAATTCAGTTCCAGCATTTGATCTTTCCTGCAAGGGGGAATAAATTATAAGGGCATTTAGAGCTGTTGTAAGGGTCTCTTGTAGAGTTGCTCTGAAACAATGTGTAATTTGGTTTGAGGATTTCCAGGCTGGGTGGAAAGAGCTAAAAGCAACAGAAAATGAGTAAGTCCAATTATAATATTTTCGTTGATTAACGTCTTCAGTTGGAAAAATTATAAAATGAAAGCGATTTCGTTTGAGCGGTAGGAGCCCATAGAATGTGCCGGAGGTGATTAAATTTTAAAAATAAATTGACCCACATTTTTACACTTGTTTACTTTTTTAAAAATCAAAATATTTTCAAACCAGAGTCATCCGGTAGGGCCTGTGTTGGGCAGACGTCGTCAAGAGCACCTGTTCATCACACAGCTCCCCTCGGGGGCGCAGCCTCCACAGCAGGAGCTTTCACATGTTCAGAATTTCCCAGGATTGACCAAAACAAACCATCCTCCAGTCGCCGCTGAGTTTGCGGAAAAACTCCCAAACAAAACCCTAAAAATAACACTAAAGCCCCCGGAAAGTGATTTGTAAACTACCGCTCCCGACGATGAGAGCCGCCCGCTTTGACAGGCAACTCCCTGTTTTTTTTCTTTTTCCCAGCCACCAGCCGCACAACAAAAACGCCCGAAAAGAGCGACTCCCTCGCCCCGACGACGGGGGCCGCGGTGGGCGCCAGCGTTTAATCGCCGATGGGGCCCGGGGCTCGCCGCACAATCGGGCACCAGAGTAGAGGGCCGCCTCCTCCTTACCTTTGACACCTCTTGATGGACATTACTCGGCAATCCTAGCGCAAATGTTTCTCGGCAATTTGTGTAACACCAGCACGCAAAGTATGCAAAATAAAAAACGGACGGGACGGTTCCAAACAAACACATCTTTTTGTTTTTGTCCTCTCAAACACCAACGAGTACCGCAAACGGGATAACTTTTCTATTTGGCTTCATCGTGAACGGCACCATTGCGAAAATGAGAATTAAAAGACTTTTTCTACATAAATAATTCAGTGGACCAGGCGAACTTCGTTGTTTTCACATGTGTTTCGATTTAATATGGACGTTCTTCGGGATATGCATATGTCGATAGATTCAAAATAAAGCTAGTTTCTCATTATTTTAAAAAAATTATTCCACAAAGCACACAAACGCGACATGAAAATTTTTTTTTACTTTTTTTTTGTCAAAATGTTTGAGGTTATGGTTTTGATTTTTATTCGAAATAAACCAGTGTGAAGTTGTGGGCATTTCGTTCGTATTTGATGTGATGGAATTTTCTTACGTACATGTACTTGCTGTTGTTGCGTTTTATTGCAATATTAACGTAAAAACAACGATTTTAATTATTTAATTTTATTAATTATTAATATATTTTGTAGTATTATAACATAAGAGACTACGTTAGGGTAATTATCTAATTTTGAAATTAACACTACCAGCACCAACTTGTAATTCCGAATTCCGCTTCATTGACATTTATTTCAATTGTCATTCCGGTGAAAATTTGGAGTTGAGTGCTTTTTTCCCTGAAATATGTTTTCGATTTTCACTTTACTAGAGATATTTTAAGTAGATCTGATTAAAAATGACATGCAGTACTTACAACCATTGTAAATGTGTGCTTCAATAGTGAAACTCTCCGAAGTCACCTTAAAATATAAAATTGGCCTGAACTGGTAATTTTTAGCATATTTGAAGAATTACAAAAAGAAATTTAGTTGCTTAGGGCTGCTTTTAAGGTTTGTGATTTTAAAATTAAAATTTTTTATATTTATATGAGCAATGTAAGTCTGCGGTATCTTTGAGAGATATTTTTAAATCCGACAAGGAGAGGATTTCGGTGGTTCTAGAGGAAAAATCTATGCATTTATGGAAAATTATTTACAAAATGTTGGCTAAGTAGACAAAGGAATTAAAATCAGCGGTTATAATAGTTTAACGATGACCAACAGATGGCTTCGGCAATTTATGCTGCAACTTTTAATTTATATATTTATCTCTGTTCTGCGTTGATACCCAGTGGATTAGTGCTAGGAACTTTTTTATAAAAAAAACTAAAAATTGAGCAAGACATAACAGAAATCAGTTCTTGGGAATTGGGACAAAATGCGAACTAAACTAAATATTTGGCATTTAGAGTCGATAATGCAGTATTTAGTCTGCTGAACAGGTAACTAAATTTTTGACTCCTCAATAAGGTTGCAACATTTGAAATAGATATTAAAACACGACTTTCACTCCAGATCTAAGTTAAAACTTATTCTTATTTACAAATAATCTGTAATTAAACAAATTCAATTCACTCGTAAAACCACATACGACCCAGGTAATGTAAAAAGTTTAGTGACGTAGCTTTTCGCATTGGCACTAAATGACAGAAATTTAGTTTAGTCTGCATTTATTCATTACATATTCGCAAACAGCCTTTGTTGTGTTTAAACATAATTGTGCAGGGTTTTTAAGAATTTTAATTGGCATAATTAACCAAAAGGGTTTGGGCCTAGGCTAAAGATGGTTTTGTTTCTCAGACGGATGTTAGCAGTCGAGTATCGACATACAGTGGCCTACAAAAGATTTCCTACTATTTATGCTTCCAAGAAAAATTTCTCATCTATTTTAAGCCACTCATGGAAATTTCAAAAACTATACACGAATATGCAGCATAGGACAATATTTGCAAGAAATATAAAATATTTAATTTTATTTCACAAAACATAATTAACAATATTCAATTACATAGATAATATACCTGGATCAAAAAAGCTTTCGTATATCATAAAAATGTTCTTTTGTGATGTACGAAAACTTAAGAGATCTACATATGTATATTATTGATTCTTATAAATTTCCTTGTTTGAAATAAAATGAAATTTTGAACGAAATGAATTTTTTTTTCAAACGCGTTTTTCTCAAAATGATTTTTTTTCACATTTGCGAGACGACGCCTAACTCAAATAGTAATGAACCGATCATTATGAACATTGATAGTTTGATTCTTTATGAAATTACGAAACATATGAATCAACTTTTGAGATGATATCATGATTTTAAGGGTGTTGTTTTTTTTGCATATTTAGTGAAAAAAAAATATGGTGAAAATTTTTAATTTTCATTATTTTCGCCCGTATTGAAATTCATATTCTTAGAAAATAAGTTATGAATGTAATATAAGAACCTTTTTGATTTCAAATGAAAATTGGAATGGCTACACGTCCCGCAATTCAACAACTCTAGTTACGACTTTCAGCGGACATTAGTGCGTAATTTTGTTATTTTTGACTGAAATTATTCCAAAAAATGCACAAATGTTGTTCGACATATGAATAAAATGATGGCAAACATTTTATTGAATTCTAATTACAGTGCAACCTTGAACAAAGAAGAATTGGAAAATATTCGTTATACCAAGTAAGTCGTTACAGTGAGGGTTTTTATATAGAGGCTAGGTTGGTCTAATATTCGTTTTAATGAAGGTGAAAAAACCTCAGCGAACTATTCTACTTGCCCTGAGCGAACGATTTCTACTAATAAAGTAAATAAAACACGTTATAATGAAAACATTGAATTTTGTTTTCAAAAAAAAAAACAATAACGTTAAACAAAAAATTATTGTCGTGTAATGAATTTAGCGTGACTGAACCTGTCGAGACATGAATTTTTGTGAAATTTTGTATGATGTATTAGTTCGATACGTTATATAAAGGTTATAGGTTTACAAAAAACGTTAAATAGTGGTAAATTATACCTTCTATGTACATTTATTCTGCTGGTGATTGAAAATCGTTATAAAGAGGTTTTAGACAAAAAAAGGTATATTTTGCATTGACTCTTACGGACACTTCTAGGGGATTTCGAAAAAATTCGTTAAATCGAAGAAATCGTTATATTAAGGTTGCATTTTACTTCTTCCCACCCCCGTTAAATGTACGAAAATGTTTGTGACCCATTGTATATAAGTGGATTTTTATTAGATAGATCTCCAAATGTTTAAAGTTTTATAATTTTATTGTCACTCCTTTGGTTTGGCTTTGTGTTATGCTTTGGAATATTTCTTAGCCAGTGGCAATATTTTTCCTTAATTAGCCACTTGACACGTCTAATGGTAGCAATTTCTCTTCATCTATCAGGGCAGGGCTTCTTTCCCTCCGCAGGGCAACTGCAAATGCAATCCTCAGCAGCGGTGCCCCCAAAGACCCCGAGTAACTAGTTTAGTTCCCGATAAGCCTCTAAATCTAAAACTACGCCTGTCCCAGTGCATAAATCATGCGAGCGGCTGATAGTCGGGCAACGCGTCCACAAAACGCGCCCTTCCCGCCTCGCGCGAACCAGTTGAGGGCACCGCGGCGCATCAATCACCCGCTTCCCTTCACCTCCGCGGCCCCGTCGTCGATCCGTCGCCGAAGGTGCGCCTTGCGTGGGTGGGTGGCTGCGCGGCCGGCTCCACTAACTTTCGCTGTGATTGATGACGTGCTGAGGACGAGTCGGTGTCGATCTAAATCAAATATTTTAAGAAAAATAGCTCAGCCTGGTCCGGAGATGGCAATGGTGTTGTCACAACAAACATCTCAAGGTCTAACAAGATCCAATTCAAATTTATCACGGCTGTAACGAGGAAATTCGTCTCAAGTGTGAAATATTTTCCTGCAATTGAGAGAGGACCCCGCTGGAATGGGGCAAAAGATGAAAGATTACATTCAGGAAATTGGACGGGAACTGATTATGCTCTGGCATGCACTCGATAAAATTATTTTCATGTCGACGGTCATGCGGGGATAAATGGATCAGGAATTTCTCAGCATTGATCTTGCTGGTGCCTAGGTTCTGGAAACATATGAACCAGTCGGTGCTTTGGATGGTGCCTCTTCCGCCTGTCGACATACCAGAACTAAAACAGCTACTGAGGGAGGAAGATTTATCTAAAAACTGATTACAAATGAGGAAGCTATCTTCAAAATGGTTTATCATCTAGAAATTCTTTTTTTAAACAACGTGTCTTCTTATGCTGATTAGATTAATTTCATAAAATTTTCAGGTGTACAGCACAGCCATCTTCTGGATTTATGTACATTTCTATTTCTTTCAATGCTGCACATTTTGAGAGTCAGAAATGTTTTTATTTATTTCAATGCTATATACATGTTGAGAGCCACAGAAATGTTTGGATACTTTCGTTTCCAAGTTGCAAACCTTTCAAAGTTCGCTAAGTTAATGAGTTTTCGTAGGGCTTGAAAGCTTTCTTATTTCTCTTCAATCAAATTAAAAGAGATTTCGTCTCTCTTACCCTCATTCTTTGAGAGCGAAAGTTCTTATTTCCCCTCAATTAACTGTTATATTTCTTTCCGTACAGTATTTTACGGAAAAACTTTGAGCTTTTCTTTAGTTTCAGGTGTTTTCACCAGAGAGTCTCAACATTCATTTAAAGAGCCCTAAACACTAAGAAAAAATATAGTTTTTTTAAAATATATAAATACATATTTAACTTTTTAAACAATGGAAACAAATTTTACGAAATATTGATTTCTTTTACTTTAACGATAGTGACAATAAAAATAATTTTCCGTATGGCGTCTGTCCTGTCTGTAGTGGAATTGTCTTTAGTTCACGGTAATTTTCATTAAAATTAATTTTAACGAGGATTCCAGACCTTTCGAAAGTGGTTCTAAATCATACAATTTTCATAAAAAATACATGTAGGGGATTTGGATGTTGCTAATTTCAAAATTAATAAATTCAAATTCGTCAACTGCCAAATTTGAAACTTTATGCGATTATGGAAAATGGAAGTCACAACCGTTTGCTTTTATCAAATACTCACAATCTTAAACCATAATATATGTTTATCTCTAAAAACAGTTCACTGTTCAATTCTTTAAATGTATGTGTAGGAGAAAATCGATAAAAGTCTAATTATAACAATCATCACCAATGAATATTGGCGTTGGTATCCAATTCATTTAAAAGCCAACAGACCGAATCAAATCTCTCACTTAATTAATCGATAAAAAGTCCTAATCGTGTCCGATCGCGATCCTTCTTGTAAAACACGAATGATCTACCTACCTATTTCTAGCTGAAACCTTTCGCGAACTGCGCCGGAGCACTCGCCCACTACTTACCTTCTCGATGATAACAGAAAAACATCTTCGCCGCCAACGTCTCAATATCCGAACGCATAATCCTCCCCAGTAAGTGGATCTGAGCCGATCACGATGACTATGTCCGGAGCTGGGACCAAGATCAGTGATCTTATCACCGAAGGGATTAACATCAAACAGCTTCTCAAACAGATCCTGGTCCGTAGATCAGCGGCTAGAGAAAATGGCACAAAATCCACTTGTGTGTCGCCATTGTCGTGTGGGTTAACTGGCGTTTTGTTGACTGAATGAACCCACTCAGGTACAACAAAAGGGGGCAATAGTTAGCCTACAGCTTGATGAAGATCACCAGTTGACCTGGGTTGCGTTTAGCAGGCGGTAGCGTGTTATAGCGACAAACAAACATACAAACCACCTCCGCTTGCGGCAAATGACATCGTAAAATTGGCGAAGAAACCGCAAATTCATGAAGAAATGGGAATTGGATTTTCTTAGCTAACCTTCTTTCGCCGGCTGCGTTCGAGCCTATTGAGATGCTCGAGCGAATCTGTCCTGACATAGGTGAGTGCGCGTAGGTCTAAAGTCTTACTCACTTAAGTGGTCCTGATCGGATGCTGTTTTCGCTGGAGATGAACCCATCCGCTGCGATGTTTATGGGGCCGGGTGGGTTATGCGGATTGTTTTTGCATCGGCGGCAGTAAATCAATAAAGATAGTTAAATTGTTAGTTGATAGGGCCCCGTTTGGTGTTCGTTATCATGTAGCCGCCGGGAGGGTGCACTTGATGAGGCAGATGCACTATGAACGCCTACCAGCGACATATTTCAGATGCGAGGAGAATTTAATTAAGTGCGCCAGCGGTCAACTTTCTTGGCTTCATGAAAGTATTTGGGGAAATTTGGGGCACTTGTAAGGGTTTCGGAGGTATTTCAGTGTGAAAATTGATTTAAGTTGAGGCCGTTCTAGGAAAACAGATTTTGAATTATATATTTAGCCAAAGATGAAACAAATTAAAACAAGGGGTCTTAATATTGAGCCTTGCGGCACTCCATTTTACATTGGTTTTGCAAGACTTCTTATGGAAAGTTGTATTCAGTTTTAAAACTTGTCATATTATTTTAGCTTAGCAGCACGCTATAAAACTACATATTTGAAAGACGAAGTAACACGATGTCATGATCATTTTTGAATTGATTTTTGTAAAGAGTGATCGTAGTCCCCCAAGTGGAGATAGTGTCCCGGAAATAATAAGTTTTGTATATTCATAAAAATTAATCTTTTGTTGCCTTATCAATTTTTGCCTTGATCTGATCATTATTAAATATACATAAGCATGAATTATATTTGGATATTTGTATTAAAAAATAATTATAAGAAAATATACATTTTAGGGATAAAATTATAAATTTGTATTCTTTTGAGCTCCGAACATTTTTTTATCTATTTTTTTGATAGTAATTCGGCAGTTCTATTAGCGAGATTTATCTTACTAGAAAAAATCGAAGATTTCAAAATATTTAAAAATCCATAACGTCACGTGAAACATTATACTTACTTTAAATTATATAACCCGAAATTTTTGTTCTGATATCTTTAATATAATAAAAGATATATAAAATTAAGGAAAAGCTGAAAAAAGTTTACTTTTGTACATTTAAGACTTTTTATTGCCAATAAAAATTATAAATCAAGCTCTTTTTTATTAACAAAAACATAATAATAATTCACAGGTTTACAAAAATCATCTTTTTTTTTGATACCTTGTATGAGATAAATTGTTTTGGTTTATTTAATGATAACTAATCACTAATGTGAAATTCGTTTGTTTCTGTCACGTCACGTTTTTGAGAAAAATAGGATGAAAACTAAAACTAAATCGTATTTTGAGCATATTTGAAAATTGAATTAAATAATAATAATGCAGCGTGAAAAGTGCTCATAACATGGGTCAAATGAAAGCCTAAATCCTTATCTACATTTATGGTATGAAATACAAAAATTCCATCTCTTACTAAACGGGGAAGTAGTTTTTCATGAGCGTGCACTACATGTGATTTTCATTCACTATCAACTGTATGAAGCAATTGGCTAACAGAGAAATGTTAAATTAGGAGAGTATTTCGGAAAGTCTTAAAGACTTCAGCATTTTAATATAAAAGCTAAAGGGACATGGGACATTTTCGTTTATGAATTTGTAATTTACGGAAAAAATTCTATAGAAACGAAGAAGTGCAGTATAAATCATGTGTACCTCTCGTGTTAAATAAACATTCTTCCGGCAGTAATTGCTAAAACATACAATTTTAAATTTTAAATCAGACATATTAATATTTGGCAGTTATAATTCTATCGGGATAAAAGTTCTTCGTCAATTTTCTTGCTTCAAATTTTTCCAAATCTCTTAAAAAATGTGAGATCATGGAAAAGTTTTATCCCTTTTTTACGTTAAGTTTAATTGACGGTTTTATTGCTTTTTAGGGTAATAAACGAAGACAATTTTACAAAATGTCTCCCATCCTTACGACTGTCCTTGCGTGTTATTTGCCTTGCGTGCGTAACAAAGTGCAAAGACTTGGTCATCGGAAGTTTCCCAATTTTTCGAAAGAGGTTTGTTCACCTCTTTCACCTTGACTTCCGCCAAAACTGCGGGTGTTAATGAGTAAGTTTTCCTTTCTTGTTCCTTTATTTCTTAAAGGTTAATGACCTCACGAACTGACCGTCATAAACTCTTTGCATCCACCAGAGATCCCTTCAATTTTCTTAAGGTAGAACCCCTGGAGACATGGAAGGAAAATTTTGTCTTGTGGTAGGAGGAAATGGAATTACTCTGAATTTCTTGCTGGCGTAATCGGTCAGGGAAGGCTCGTTAAAGTGAGTTTTATATGCCCGCTTTCCTTGAGTTAAGGACTCAAGGACGTTTCGGATGTAGGACGATAACCTTTAAGGGAAAGGCAAAGGAGGCAAAATTATCTTTATCACTTTCCGCTGGTTGAAGATTTTTCACTTTTCCTGAAAATGGTTTTTACGCGAGTTAGAGGAGTAGGAAAAAAAGGTGCAAATAAAAAGGAAGGTCGCTGCTCGTTTTTACGGTGCCAATAATTGTTTTACTTTCGTAACTTCTTACTTTATTTTTGGACAATTTCATCTTATACCTGCCCAAGGGAAAATTGACGGAGGTGATTTGAATGTGACGGCGACTTCAGGGATGCCTCCTTAAATCTTGGGAAATCGTTTGAAAACTCAATTATTTTTTGACTGCTTTGGGATTTAAGAATTTTTATTATAGTTTAAACTTTGCAATTTCAAATAGGAAAAAATATTTCAAATCCGAAGGAAGGGATAGGGATTAGACCCTTCTGTTTGATTAGGTTTCACCTAAAAACTACTGAAAGAATTTTGAGAGTGGTTTCATTTGATAAATAGCTTGAGGTCTAAGCTAGGTTTTAGGTGCAATTTATCCAAAGGAGTCTTTGGGGTTACTGATTTAGGTTAACTTATGAAGTATTAAATTAAATATAGGCCTAGTTTGTTTATGGTGGGTCTGGGGTTTTGTTTCTTATTTTTTGCGAAGTAAATCGGCTATAGAGGCCAGATTAGAAACAAGTTAATGAATCGATTGACTTACCTAATTAGAGTTGGAGTGAACGTTCTATTCAACATGGATCTAGCTCGTCCCGCCCAGAAAATGATAATTAACCGAATTAGACAAATTCAAGCGCACAGTGCGCGCGATTAAGCTCCAATTCCCGCAAGAACCCGGCTAAAAAACAAAATTTAGGTTCACAAGTGAAGGTGCGTGAGCTTTGCCTTGTGTGCTTTTTTTTTTTTTTAGTAAAATCGAGAATGCCAATCCATCTGATAGTTAGTTAGATAGTCTAGCGACATTCTAACGAGTCCCAGAACCGGTGCGCGTTTAACTACAATGTGAAGTTTGGACAGGTGCGCCCAGCCCCAGCAATTGGAGTTTACCTGTGGTGCCGTACAGCGCAAGTTCAGGTTGCTTGAGAATTGCGATTTTTTTTATTTTGTGCATTGCGCTCCGGGTGCAGTCGAACAGTGGACTCTTGAATAATAGACAATCTCTGACGTCATCGCGCGGCTCTTGTAAATTATTCCGCTGTAAAGCTCCACTTTGACGGGGCGACCTCAGCTGAGCTGGGTGCGGGTGCGCGTTGGGGCTACGTGACGCCCGGCATGTTCGATGCGCGAAAGTGTGCAAATTTTATTTTTTGCCGCCAAAACCGCCAAAAGCTATAAGAGCGGAGCGTTATACGTCCGCTGTGGTGCCGCGCTAATGAGCGTATTCACGCGTCGATCAAAACAAACTCCAGCTGACCGCGCGGGAGAATTTTCGGGCAGCTAATTACCCCGCGAAACGCGGATGTGGGAGTACCACGAGGAGCGGACAGACAGTCCGACGGGCGAGTCGACGGACACGTGGCATGCAAGCTGCGGACTGTTTGTTTGTTTGGTCCAAAGAAAAAAAAATAATGGGAGTTCTCATCACTCGTATACTGCTGGCGAATAATCGTTTTTTTCGCACTGCCGCGGCAATTTACAACAAATTAATTTGCGCTAAAATCTAAACAGGCGCGCGTCGTTTATCTTTACGATCGCGATGATGCAGCTTCATCACTTGCCCACGGAAACTATGGGATAATGATTTTTTTTCAGATGGGGCTGTGGTGACGATGATGAGCCCCAAATGGGGGGTCAGTAGCCCCCCAAAAGTTATATAAGGCCGGATAAGTTGTGGGAATGTGTTCGAATTTCCTGCTTCTAGAATCTCGCGAGCACTCGTTACTAGGGGAATTTGCGGGCGGTTAAAATAAAAGAGACGCTTAGTTTCCCGCCTTTGTGATATCGTAGAAATGGTTCACTTTTTGCACATGCGTGAGCTCAGCTTTTTGTTTGATGTTTTTAGACATTTTTCAGAAGTGAACCAACCGAGTAAATTTTGGCTAAAATTTAGATTATGTATCAACCTTTAAATGGAAAAATATCGCAAGATTTCACGTGAAGTCATGATTTATCAAAAACGACAAGTTGGGATGTCACGTTTAATCATAACTGCAAAAATCGGCATCGAATCGCTACAAAAATAATTAGAAATATATCGTAAGCGCCGCTATTTTAAAAATATATTGCGTTTCATTTTAATTACATATAGGTTTTTCAAAAAAACAAATTCCTTTAAGGGGGGGACATAACTATGGATTGATAAAATGCTTTTTTTTGGCATTTCTTGAAAGTACATATGTATTTTCAAAAATATGTAGAAAAAAATTTTAATACAAAAATAGAATAAATGGCGAAGTTTTTTCCGTTTTTCATGGATGTAGGGAGCGAAGCCATTTCTGGTTCCCGCGGTAAATTCTCTTCATGGCCGTGTTTTTTTCGAAACGACTTTTCTCAACCTAGTAGAATTCATAACACGAGCTACAATTGTCCGATTTTGAATTTCAAAAAAGAAATTATTTGTAATCTCAGTGATAAACGTTGTACGTAGGATTTTGTTTTTAATTAGTATATTTTAAAGCTTCCAGAATAGAAGTAAATGTAAAGTAAAAGTCATGCTAGAAGAGATTTTTGGTTTGAACACTCGTCATTTTGTGAAAAAATTAAAAAAAAAAAACGGCTACGACTAACGAAAACTACAGTTACATAAACTAAAAAAATCATTTAATTGTTATTATTTACGGGGTAGATAATTTTCAAAATCAAAAACAGAACAGTATTTCTTTAATTTGAGATCCCGAAAATTGGCAAACTACTTAGTTAAAGTTAAAAGTATCTGAATCAAATAAAAAAAACCAGAATGGAGTACAACTTTAAAAATGAAAATTATTTTCTGCATATCAACACATTTTCCACCCTTCTAAAATTAAACCATTATTCTAAATACCTTCGAGCTTTAATTCTCGTTAATACGTTGACACCAATGTCGCATAATTTTTAAAAACTTTAACACTAATGGCGATAATCCCGTTTAGTCCTGCCGTCTTTTTTATGACACTTTAATTGCGTTGAGAACCTATAAATAATGTTAGCTAAAACCTTCGGTTCTGTTCGGCGTCTTGTCTTCATAAATTTTCGAGCATTTTCTGATGGATATTTTTGTAAATTTTGAAAATTATTGTTAGAAAATTGTGTTAGTTTTTCGTGGAGATCTACGAGTGAGAGATTTAAAATATTTATATAACAAGGAAATATATTTTCTATTTTAATAAAATAAATGTTTATAAATCTTTGAAATAAAAAACAGCTTACCTGAATATTCAGAAGTAGAATTTCCAACCAGAGTATTAACTTATTCGTCTCAAGTCAGGGTACAGGCTCAGATAGTTTTTTGGGAAAAAAAGTCATATAAATCTGCTTACAAAAGTTTTACTACGAAAATAATGATAATAATAATTTATGCCTTAAAAAAATATCCATCTTAAAAGTTACTACATACATTTAATGAGTATTCATTTAATATCCCTTGATTGATAAAATTAAATTTTTCTCAGTATTCCCGAAAACTAAAGATTTCCAACCTGAGTCCAGCAAAATCAAACATTTTCGAAATTGTAAAAGCAAAATCAAAAATGAAAAACAAAAGAACAAGCATAGCCAGTGTTTTATCTATAGGACATTTAATGACATTAAGTCATGCATGCATGCAATAAAAAAAAAACAAGGTATATACTAGCCAAAGATAAACAAAAAAAGCAAAAAAATAGTACTCATCGAGGTTAGGTTCCAGTCCAGGGTATGGGGGCGTGTGTTTGAAGCGAATGCGAGGTAGGCGGAGGGTAGGTACCATTCGAGTAGCAAAAGCAACTAAATGTCTTTTACTTAACACATACATTTTTCTGAGTAGGGTTTTAAAGCATTGTTCTGCGCATTTTTACATTCTTTTAATTTGTATTTTATATTTTTGTCTGGTACTGTTTTTTTATGGGGGTTCTACAGGCAACGTCCGACTCTCAGTGACCATGTTGCAATCCAGAGCAACAAAACCAATCGCCAAAGGCCCATATTGCAACTAAAAAGAGAACAAATACGGCGACTTGTTTACTGATGGTTTACTTGCCAATTGTTGGTTGTGTTTGTTTTGTTTTATGGTATGTAAAAGAATGTGAAGCTATATTTTTTGAAAAATTTTGCGAGCTATTGTATTGTATTGTTGTTATTAAATGCAATATAGAGACAACGAAAATAATTGTTATGCCAAAAAATGCCGTGTCTTTAGGCGAAAATACTTTCAGTGGTGCATTCCAGGTTCGTGTTGATGCAATATCGTGCAATATATTTTAAGTAGTTGTAAGCAAAATGGATATAGAGACCGTTTTCAGTAAGATGCAAGAAGTTGGCTATACTAAAAGACAGGAAGAAAGAGATGTGTGCAGGGGTGCATTGTCATGCTGAAGTCTTTTGAAATAAATTTAACGAAGAGGCAAAACGTTTTTCAGACATAATAAAATGCAATATAGTTATTATTTTATATATTTTTTATTTATACCCAAATATTTTACAATCTTTTAAGTAGTTTTTCATTTATTAAACAAATGAGTGCTAATGACTATCATACTTGTACCTAGGAGCTATGTTCATCGCTATTTAGGTATGCAAACATTTTAAGACAGTTTTCTTTATTTTCACTTTTTTTACGTTTTATATTTTCTTTTTTTTTTTAAGAAGAAGCGAGGTTTCAAGCTATAGATACATATTGCTTTATTACTTTGTATCATTACGGTTATGATATCTGAAATGAATTCAAAACAACATTGACTTCCTCGGCGAAATTTTATGTTTGAAAAATATCATGCATTATTTTGATGGGATGTATTTCTCTCTCTCCTGTTAATTTACATGGACGATGCATATGTGTATACTTTTTTATTTTTTTTGATAATGTTTTCATGAATTACAAAGTGATGTTTCCTTAAAAATGAGGGAACGAATGTATGGGAAATGTGTTAAAAAATGTGTTTTTAGATTAAATAAAGCGCGTTTCTTTGAAGGACCTTAATTTATAAAATTAATCTCGTTTTACTAATACTAGTGATGTAAAAAATATTCGTGTGTTTTTTTACTTTTTTTCTTTATGTTTAAGTTAAATTATTAGATTAATTATTAAATTAAAATACTTGCGGTGTATTTTGTTACAGGGACTATATGTTTTCTTTTTTATGTGAATGAAAATGGAGTTGTGATTATTTACAAGGGGAGTGATGGAGTTGGGGATGATTTTCACTGGTTTTTACGTGAAAATTGTACTGACTGCCGGAAAAATTTTGGATAATTTTTACATTAATTTGATTTAAGTGTTTTCTTGTGCGATATTGCTTAAGTTGAGTTGGTCCTGCTTGATCGATCAGTAATGATAAAAACATTTATGGTGCATAAAAGCTGTTGGTGTGTTAAAAATTTACTATCCTTTATTTTGTTTAATTTTAGTTTTCAGCTAATTGCATAGAGTTTTCTTATCGATTTCCATATGAAGTAAATGTCGTTTTATTTCTTTATTTAATAAAAGTAACCAACCAGACCATTGCCATTTTGAATTTTCAATATATAATTCGAAATCAGCAACTCCCAAAACTGCGGTTCTATTTTTCTAAATCTGAATGAAATCTAGAATGAAAAGGAATGAAATTTGTAATCAGCGGTCCTAGAAAGCTCCATTTAATCATTTTGCTGAATTTATGATAAGTAAAATTATAAAAATTTTAGAAGATCTCTGAGGTCCAGAACAATTTCAACGAAAAACCAGGAAAAATCTATCGAGTCATGGAATATATATTTTTTTAAATTTTTGTTGTTTTTAACATGTTTTTCTCGTATCCTACTTAGCCTGTATGATGACCAAGTACTCTAAAAATGGCGTTGTATTCGTCGATGATATCGAAACGTAAAAAATATATGGCTACGTACATATGACTAATGAGACTTACTCCTACTATCTTCATTTTAAAGACTCTTTCAACGTGGTACTACTGCACATCTTCAACGAACCTCTTAGTTTTAGTTTTGCGTTTTCTCTTGTTTTAATATTAGATTTAGTTTCTATTTATGTTTTTATGAATTTTTTTATGTTTTTACCGTACCACATGACACCTGAGATAATGTTGTATCTTTTATCAGTTCGCAGAGGGGTAGTTTTCTTGCAAACATTTTCTTAAAAGTTCTTTGCATTTACAAAAAGCCAAAAAATAATAATAAATTTAAAAAAATCCGAAAAGATTCGAGTAAAAAAAAGTACAAAAATTGTAAGTTTTTGAGGGAAGGGAAGTGTTTTTTGTGTGGTTGGACTGTGTGTTAGAAAGGAAGGAAAAATCCACTCACGCATCGAAATCGCCGTCGTAGAAAAGTTCTTCGCTGTCGACGAGATTTGTGTGGCTGCCGACGGAGCCCCCGCTGAGGTCCTCGTCCTCCTCGTTCTCGCCGGAAGTTGGGCCTATGTCGTCCGGGTCGCCGTCCTCCTCGTTGGGGTGGTGCTCCGTTGAGGTCATGATCGTTGGGTACGTCGTTGTTGGAGCCGACAGGGTTGTCGTTGTCGTCCTTAGGGTTGTAGTGCCGTGCTTGCCCTTCTTCCCGCCCTTTTTCCCCTTCTTCCCACCACCACCACCACCTACACCCCCACCACCGCCCCCCTGGCCGCCATTTTGTTTCGGATTCTGTTGGTGTATGTGCTGTCCCTTTCTGTTGTGGCCCGCCTTCCGTCTGTTGGGGCATTCTTCATCACCCGGGGGGCACTTTTTCTTCTGTGGCCGTTTCTTGAGCGGCTGCGGCCCCTTGTGGCAGTTTTCGTGCTCGGCCTCGTCAGGGCGGCACCGTCGCTTCTTCTTCTTTCGCTTCGGGTTGGTTCCGTGACCTTGGCTAATACTAGGGCTACTATGACTGTTACTACTATTCGTACTGCTACTACTTATCCTAAGTTTCTCACTGACGGCGGCCTGGCCACTTGCAGTCGTATTGCACTTGGGACGAGCCTTCATCACTTTCGCGGTCAGCTCGACTAACGGTTTACCAGCATCACAGAGCTGACGTAGACCATGTTTGACGCGATTCGCGCCAAATGTTTTCGCGATGAGCTTCTCAACATGCTCCTGAGGTACGGTTTCAGTCAGTGCTTTCGTGTATGTTGCTAACTTGCCAAGGGGCCGGGTCGGCGGGATCTGCAATTTTCTTGGCTCACCGTGACGGTTTAGAGCTAAATAGAGAGTTCGGCGGGAATTTGAATTGTAGGTGGATGAGTATGTGTTGTAGTGGTGCTGCTCCATTGATTCGTTGAAGACACAGTCGTCGGTGAACACCTTCTGCAACAGAAAACTAGAATAAGTTATTCGGTTATTTCAATCAGAGCTGTTTTTGAGAATTTCTAAGATAGTTGGGGGAAGATTCAAATTTCTTCAAATTCTGAAAAGATATTTTATCTTTGCTTCAGTTAGTACTACCTCGTTTGAATACCCTCTTTCAAAATATCACATCAAAAGTATTATCCTGTGTTATCTATTAAACTTGTACCTATCATAACAAAAAAAAAATTAAGTGTCTTACGTAATAAAGTCTATCATTGTGATTTAAATAAAATGAAAATTCCATGTATAGAATTAGAAATTAATAATTTTTATTTGTATCAAAACACCCCCTTGGTAGCAAATTTCAAATTTGTATTATAGGTTACCGGGATGGAAAGTCAGTCAGTGAATGGAACTTTTAGTATGAAAATACGATTTGAAATGCCGCAATTTGTTATTGTCTTAAACTAGAAATTTAAATTTTGTACAGAGGTAAGAGCCTATAGACCTTAATAATCGATATTAATTTCGATTTGATATCTTAAGTCCTTTTTGAGAAAAGAGGCCGAATACAGGGTTTCGTTTTTACATTTTGAGGTAAGTGCGGAACACTAAAAATCTCGGAAATGATAGAATATTTATAGAATTTTAAACATTTGTGTCTGTGTTTGGAGGTTTTGAAATCGGTTATTTGAATTATGTATGTATGTCATGTTGCCAACATTCAGGATGATGAACTGACTCTTAAATTGATGCAAGGGGAAAGAGAGGAATATTTTGATTTGTCACCTCGGTGCTGCACTGCCGAAGAGCACGCATGTATCATTATTCATGCGACGATGCAACGATGCGTGAACCCATTCATCATATGCCCGAGGCCAAGGAGACAAACGAAATGCGGAAATGCAGAAAATCTGAAGAAAAATCACGATGAGTCCAGTGAGCGGGATCGTTGCATAAGAGCGACACAATAAACCCCTCCCCAACCGCCTTATAGTCCCCTCGGTCGAGGAGACCTGCGCTTTTGTGTCTGCGCCAAAAATAAATCATACCGCGAGTATTATTAGACAGATCCGCGCCGCGAACACGCCCACCTACTTGCCAGTGTGATCGCGATCGCGACTCCGCCGCCGCTGCGCTCCGATCGCCACAAAACCTGGGCCGCAGCGGTGAAGCGCCCGTCTTGAGGCAAATCGAAAATATTCGGCAGCAAGGCGGAAGATTCACAACTCTCGAGCAAAAATAATAGCGATCTTAGGACTTAGGATCGAGAAGAGGTTCCCAATTGAGAAGTATTGGGACACAGTCGAAGCTGTTTGTTTTTTGCGATTTTTGTTGCTATTATTGTTTCACTTGAGTGACACAGTCCCCTAGGGATCGCGTCAGGGCAAAGAGAGCCCCCGCCAGATTTTGTAGAGCCGCAGCCACTGTCTAAAATTGCCAAGAGGGCGTCATGTATTGCACTTAACTGCAGTCGGGCGAAAGAAATTTTTCCGGTGTCGCCGGTCAAGTGTGAGGCTCGAGCTCAAAATGTAGGCCAAATCGACGATCAGCCACTCTGAGAGTGATCTTCACAAATGGTTTTGAAAAGTACTTATTTAAATTTTTTATACTTTAAGACATATTAAAACTATGTTCTTCATATTAATACATAATTTTCTAGTCCTTTGCAGATAATAATAATTTATAATTCCTTTCATTTTAATACTTTTCTTATTATAGCTATTATTTAGTTTTCCTTGAGGGCAAAGACTCATTATTGGTCTTATACTTCAAAGTCGAATAAATCTGTCGCCTCTTACTGAAATTTTTTTCTGAATCTTAAACCCTCACTGACCCTCTCAGAAATGTTCTTAATTGATTGGATACTGTTGAAGGACACACGATCAATTACCATCAGCGAAGTGATCACTTTTTCTTATGCTGCCGGTGCTTCTTTTTTGAAAATTTCACAAAAATTCTTTGCGGGGTATAAAACAGAGGTCCTTTCCCAAGGAGGTGCTAGACAAAGAAATCGACTGTCACTTAGACTGTGATCACTCAATAAAGTCTAGAACTTTATTGGATGCACCCCTGCTGTCATGTTTCGTCCTTTGGCCTCATTTGTTTTCACAGGTCTTATCGGACCTTTTCGGTGTATCCTTGGCACATTTATGGGAGAAATGTGTCCTCGAGGTTGAAAAAAGGGAATTCTCTTATCTGTTGATTGATTTAAGTAATTCTAATTAAATTAAGGGACTAAAAACATAGTCGGCGGTTAAATCAAAATGCCCGCTGACGCCTCTTGGACTGCTTTTATTGCTTTTATATTTTAACCTTTTTTAAAAGTCATTCGATGGCGCAGTTTGAAAATAAGTATATGCCGTGATTAATTGAATTTTTGCGGTTCCTAGAGTTTAGTTCGACTAATTTTCTGTTTAATTAGTGATTTGTCAAAAATGTGTTAAATTTTACACTCTCGTCTTCATTTTTGGCAGATTTGTTGGGGAAAAGTAAAATTAGAAAATTCACGTGTGCTTCGGGATTTTGGCACCGAGGACCGAGGAGGCAATATTTCTTCAAGATTTTTGAAGGAATTCATGTGGGGGAACATTGTCTAGGAAATGAATGTGCTTATTTTATTTTGTTGTTTATGAAAAGATTTTATCGACGGTGAAAATTGGCTCCGGGTACTTTGCTAAATTTTTTGATTTTTTACGGTCGATAAAAGTTATATAAAATCTATGTGTTTAGTACAAAGTATGAGAAAGTCTTTCAAATTTTTGGATCTTATTTTATTTAAAGTTTACCAAGAAAATATAGCGCAAGTATAAATGGTATTATATGATTTGAACAAAAAAGCTTACTATTTATAAAGCCAAACGAATATTTTCTTGAAACAAGAATAATTCTATAAACATGGAAAAAATGAGTTTTTCTCTTAAAATTAAGAAAACAAATTTACGGGAATTGCTACACCATCTATTCTCTTCTTACTTTGTACTCTATTTACTTATCTATTGTAATCAGTTTAGAATATTTGTGATGAGCTTAGCACATTGAACTTTGCTGCTCCATTTTATTTTATTTGTTTTTTGAAAGGATCAAAAGTTAATAAAGTGAAGAATTTTTCTGTTTCTACAATTATTCCAGTGTACGCCTACAAAATAGACATCTTTGTCGAAAATGTCTAATTCTGTAATCCTGCCTCTTCCAGAGAAAAAAACTTAGAACATGCTTCTTACAATTTGTCATCTTGTTAACACCAGGCATAAACTCTCCAAATTTCTCTAAAAAAAACATCTTAAAAAGCATTTGCATGATCTCACCGAGCTTATGCAGTTCCGCTGAGTTATCGCTAGAATTTTGTCGGAATTCTGTCACGTGTGCCCTGTCCCATAAATACTATGTGAGAATTTTTCTCGCCGAGAAAGTGACCGTTTATAAAAAGATTCAATTTTTGTCAGTCCCCCTATTCTACATTAGATGAAAATTTGTTGAACTACTAAAAAGCTACTTGGGCGCTTAATTAATCGCCCTGTAACGACTCTATTAGATTGCCCTTGGCAGGCCATTTGCCTATAAATTTCCCAACATATCACTCTCTGCAAAACAGAACAAAGAGTCCCCGACATGATACCCAAAATGATGAGGTTGCACAATGGGTGACAGGTCTCATTTTTCAAGTGTCATTAAAAAAAGGGGGGCGCTCACTCCCGCCGCCTGAAATCAAATGAAATCCTTGACGAATTAATTGCAGCTGTCACCACATATCGTCGGGACAATTTCGTTTAATCGTTAGAACACGCATGCGTGTCCGAATTAAACGCCGACAATTATGCTTGAGTGTTATGCGCATGTCAATTAGCCGGAGCCGTCTAAAATAATTGAAGAGGCATCAACCCCAAAAAAGCTGCCTGCCAGCCGGTCGGGTCCAGAAGACCCCAAGTTACTGGGGAGGCGGTCGCAGCCACCGTCATGCGCGAAATGAAAAATGATATCGCGCGAACTGCGCACCGAGATATGAAAAACAAAGTCGATTTGGAGTACTTGGCGGTGTTGTAAGAAACGGATGATCTGCAGGCACGCACATGTGTCCTGGGCCTTAGTTGGCCTCCAAACCTTGCCGATCAGCGGCGATCGATAGCAAATCAATTAAGGCGATCGAGGCGCTTAATGAAGCCGGCCAACAGGGTGCTTCCCTTCGGCCGTTCGCCGTTCGTGATTTATCCTTCACTCCCACGATCTCATAAATTTATAAATTTATCCATTCCGTGCCAGAGCAGATGTATTTTTCGAAATCTCTCCATGATCAATGACTTCAGTCGGCGATAGGGGTTTTTTGCTCCAATTAAACTCTTGCCGCCGCACAGGCTCGTCTGTAATTTGTTTATGGGCAGATGTGACCCGGGTCTAGACGATCCGAGGACGTGGCCAAGTGGCAGAGCCTAGGGTTCAAACGGGTGAATTTGATACGTTTTATGGCCCGAGCTAAGCGACAGCGGCTGTCGAAATTCTTAAAGAAATTTGTCATTTTAATGTCGGAAATGCCATCGAGGCGACATACATCATCAAAGGGTGAACTTGATCTCCCAGTCGATGGTCTCTAGAAAGCGATGTCACCATGTGTGGTCTATCTGAGACCTCGGACTGTCAATGGCTAACAGCCGGAATGCGGCTCAATTGGGAGCAAATAGCTTTAAGGAAAAGCGTTTGAAGTGAAATTTAAGTGGTGATCACTAATGGCGTGACTCCAAAGTAATTAAACGGGTCAACGGCCATAATATAGTTTGGACTTTGATTTTGTTGACACTTCATATGTGTATGTATTTAGAAATCCTTCAATGTGAGAGCAGTTTATAAAATTTCTTAGTATTATAATTTTCTTAATTGAGTACGCTTACTTAAATCTTAAAACATATGTTACACAAGAAGATCGCTAATTTTTGACCTGACACATTATTTATTCTTTTACAACGTTACATACTAAGTAATTAAATACATATAATTTCTAATTCCTTGCATGCTGGTATTCAAAACTAATGTTTTTAAATTGATATCTAGGCAAAATAAAATCTACTGAATTAGCCAGGGAATTGATGCAAACTATATGTATACAATGTGGTGTGACCGATTCATGATAACTACAAGTTGAGGAGTGATAAGCCCTTTTGGTGTAAACTACAGGAAATAAGGCTATTTTGTAATGAAACAGTTGGAAATATGCCCTTTTGTTGTAAAATTTTATTATTATACCACAGATTATACTGCACATGAAATTCTAAAAATGTCTAACCATAACACAGAAATAAGTGGAAATGTGGCGTTTTGTTAAAACTGCGATTTTTGATCACGAGTTTCTCTTGGAAATCTATGTCTTTTTTGTAATATTTTTCAACTAGACTAGAGGATACATTTCAGCATGATAACGGTGATAGCATTCTTAGGTTGTTCAAGATCATATGTGGAAATAAGCCCTTTTGAAAAATCACTCCTCAGTTGTTTTATGTGGTTGAACATAGAGTAATGATCTCGAACGTGTATATTTTTCTGGAGCTTATATAATGAAGCAATTATAACAGTTCTGATGATTTTATACAATATGACAGAATATCATTAATAAAACCAGTGGTCTAAATTTAAGACTGGATAAACTTATAAGCTTACATCGCGGATTAGCTGCGTTCTTTTCATTGGGTTCCGGCTCTGGTTCTGGGTAATGTGAAAAGAGCGATCTGGGCTAGTAATTCATTGTGTTTTAAATGTTGGTATACCTGCCTGTCTCACATATGAATAAAATTTCGCAATTCTGCCTATTTGCGGAGAACAACGAGTGAAAAGTCTTTTTTTTTATTATTAAAATTGAATTAGTTAATGATTAGGAGGGGATTGATGTGATGAGTTAACGATTTTATACCTTGATTTTTCTAACAGTTTAAAATTCCAATCAGAATGTCAGGGCGACAACATTTGCGAAACAAATAGAGGCCTATTAGAATATTTTGGAACTATTTATGTCGTTCTTTGATCAAGAACCGGAGAAATATGTGGGTTAGGAGTTGTTGTTGGATTTTCATGTAAAGCGCCAGAACTAAACCCAGAACTGGATGAAAAGAACCCAGCTATTACATGATGGCAAAAAGTGCTCATAAGGTTTCATTATAATGACTATCATAAAATTCTTTTCGACAAATTTTATACGGTTGATGTGATCATCACTAACGAGAAGTATAATGTAATTTGTAAAGTTATCTTTAAGGCTAGGTTTCTACGAAATAAGGGCTAATGCTTTTAAATAGGTGTAAATGGCAGACAGACAGTCTGATAAATACTCTACATGGTCAGGAATATGTCGTTGGTATAATTTTCTATTGCGGATCTAAAGGCGACTATACTTTGCAATTATTTTCCCGCCAAAAACCTGGCCTTGTTTAAAGGTAAGCTGCAGGCGCTGCATGTAAAGCGATCTCAACAAAACAGCTCTTTTTTCGCGAAGACAATGCCAACCCAGCGTGTCGCCGCACGATTTCCTTCCGGCGTGCTCTGTAGCTCATTTTTCTCGGCTACCTTTCATTTCACGCCCTGATTCAGGCTCATTCGCGGACGATTTGTCATCGTTTTCCGCCTTTGTGATTTCGTCTCGGGTATCCGAAGTGCGCTCCGAACTGTTATCATTCATAATCCTCTGAATTAGCACGAGCGAAATTCATCCAGGCCTCCCAGTCCGCCCCCGCGAACACCGTGCGCCGATCACATAAATTTATGATTTGTTTACAGAGCGGTATGCTGCGTTTGAAGTGGCTCGACCACCGCGTAGGACATAAATTAACGCGATGCGACATATGTAAATTGTCACTTCGCGATCGGAATGATCGTGCACGGTGTAACTGTTTGCATGCCCCCGGGTAAGATCTTGCGGAGCACACCCACCACTTCTTGGGCCGGGCGTGTCTTCGGTCCAAGACAGTGCCGGGGTACCGATTGGGCGGCGATCGCCGACCTTGTGCAGATGGCTCTTGAATTTGAAATTCCAAGGAAAGTGAGTGCGCGACGGGTGAATTATGGCTGCGCGGCGCTGTCACGATCAAGTCACGTCTGGGAATTCCTCATGTTTGCGCCTTATCACATAAAGGTCATGAAAAATAAACAAACGAAATCGGGGAAACCTGCGCGGACGTCTTAAGTGACTAGATTGGCGCCCTCCTTTCACCGTCGCGCTCTCGATTCGATTCGATTCGATTCAATTAATTAGAGCTCCTCAGCCGCCGACGACGTCCTGTCGTTGGGATGCTCCACTTCGGTGATAAGATTGGAACCGCGCACCTGAGGAGGAGATGGGAACCTTCTGGGGGTTCCAATCGAACCTCAGCGAAAGAGGTTCGCTCGTTCATTAATTTCTGGCTGTGGCACGATAACGCGCCCGGGAAAGTGGAACGATCGCCGTCAGGTTAATAGATGACCGCGAAGGAAGTCACCGTGACTCCCTTATCACAGGCGCCATGTGAGGTGCAGCTTGTCTAACATGCTGTTTGCCGATACCACTCCAGGTATGTGGGCCTGCTCTACCTCTGTCGTTTTATAGCCTGTCTATCCTGAGCTAGCTAACAGTCTCGAAGTTCCGATTAAAAAATCTCAATTTTTCATTTTCTCGACCAGATTTTAAAGGCCCTACCTACTAAGTACCTATACCTAAGAGAAGAGCTAGGTTAATTTAATTACATTGCAATTATAATTCCCTAGGATTGTATACCTAATTTGAATTTGTTATTGATATTTTGAAATCTTTAGCACTTGACTTGAACCAATTTTTAATTAATGTAATGATTATAATTCCGTAATGGTCTTCATTCCTCAATTTCTTTACAAGGAATTTAGAAGGTATACATATTTGGGTAATAAAGAATTTCTACCAACGCCCAAACAATTACTTTGCGAGGAATCCTAAATTTCAAGAATTGATTTCCAAAATACTGTATTTCTAGCACTATTTGACATTGAAACTTAAAATTTTGCACAGAAACAAAGTTTATTTTATTCATTATTTATATTTAAATTTAATCGCACGAAAAATTAGATTCATATTTGTAAAATCTAAGATATATTTAATTTTATCTATATTTTTATATATGAGCTATTAAATGAATTTAAAATCGTTTAGCGATCAACAATAAGAAGTTCTATTTCTTTTCTAGTAATAAAAGCAAAAATCTCATAAAACCTTTAACAAAACCAAGATCTATTCGTCACCAGCGTTCACGAAGTTTGCTTTCAATCTCTTCTGGACTGGAAGAGACATGGCACCTCCTCCCATCTAAGATAGCTCCATCTGCTTTGAATTAATCCACTTCAAGTCGCGCTAATTCCTCGCATATTTCCTTAGTTTTATTAAGATTGAAACGAATTATTCCCCAACGTGTCAAGTCCAAGTTCAATGTCTCGCCCATTTCGTCTAATTTTACTTGGACTCAACATGTCGTCGCGTTCACGGCGACTGCGGTGATCCAATGAAACGTGAAACAATTCCGCACACTGCAAAATCCGTCGCGACTTAAGACTTAGCTGCAAAGATGCTAAGTGACTTTGACTTTCGCTTTTCCGTTGTGAGATTTTCTGTAAATTTTTGTAAAATTTATTAGCCAGACATTGCAAGCGAACGGATAGGCAATTTTCCGCTCTGCCCCCACCAGTTAGTCGCAAACAATATCGTCATGAGCTAGTTTTTTTGTGGCTTTAGAATTATCACGTCATCGAATAAATAATGGCAAAGTTTATGAGGTGCAAATATGCTCGGCATGTGGGGGAGGCACATGTTCTTTTGATGTATTTTGGTTATTCTAATTTAAAACAGATCATACTCTAAAGAAAAAATATCTGCTGAAATTCAAAATAGAGAATTTTATGAATTGAGGGTACCCTACATATAAAATTCATTTCCTTTCACAGAAATAAAAAAAAAAAATACATATATGTACATATGTATAATTATAGACATAAAAAATAGTTGATCTCAATCTTAAAAATTATGAATTATAATTTTATTTAAATTTTTTTCAGTTGTCGGATATTCTGATAGAGGAAAGGTAAGTTCTTTTCATATTCTAATTTATTATTAATTATTGAGCATATTTGTTTAATATGAACCAAATGATTCTCGATAATGGGAGGTACTAAATTTTCTATTCCATATTCCTAATATTTTGGAAAAATAGTATTGGGTGTAACTAAAATTTTTACATTTTAATAATTTTTGAATTTTCTATTAATTAAAATTATTTTTCTGAAATTTTTAACATCAGTTAGAAGAGGAATATTTTCCTAGAAGCCTTCACAAATAACGAGTTATATTGATCAGAAAATGGTAGTTAAAAAAGTCTAGTAATTTTATTAATAGGACACCTTTTAATATCAACCTATTAATATTATACAGTACTGTGAACATATTTAGGACTGCTTCAATGTTTCGGGAACTTTTAATTTTCTGAAGTATATGTATGGATGTGATGTACCTACTTTCTTTGTCTGGTTTCGACGAAGGAAATCAATTCAGGGCTAAATATAAATCTCAAAGTTTCCTTTTTCGTTGATTTTCCCCATCTGTTTAACTTAAAAAAGGTATTCGGAAAACTAAAGGTTCTCGAAGAATTGGAGGAGTCCTAAAAATATTCACGCAGTACTGTAAAATGTGTCTAGACTAGAAACTTTGATAAAATGTTTTTCAATCCTAAAATATTAAAATTCAAATGGACAACAACCCTTGAACATCCAGATAACTAGTTACATTCCTAAAGAATGATAAAAAAGCAATCATTTGGTAGTAGACCCTCCAAATCACGGAATTACATAGATTCCCACAGCAATTTGCCAGCGCCGATCTTATCACTAAAATGGGCATAATTCAAGTGGCAGCGATCGAAAATTTATCACATAATTAGCAATTTACAAAAAAATCGCTGATAACTTCAAATAGCGATAAGGCAAAAAATGCACAATAAAATAAAGCTAATATTCTTCCAATAATCTAATTGACCGTCATTAGTCAAAACTTGGCGCGGTTATGCGTTTTGCGTTCACCGCAAAAAATCCAACCCATCGTCACCAGGCTTTTGATCATTTTTGAATGGACCCATCAGCCGCAACACGATCGTGGTGACATCAGAACAATTTTATTAAAAGGAAGCATTTGCATATCAAAGCGATCTTATGCAACGGCCTTCAATTTATCAAAAGCGTTACGCTACGCATGCACTGGAGGGAAGCAAAACCGCTGAACTTGACATGGTTTTTGTCGAAAAATTTCTTTAAGTCGTGATAAATGAGGATTAAATCTGTTTATGGCCTTTAGAGGTTGATCGAGGTCG
The DNA here is from genome assembly GCA_933228815.1 of Machimus atricapillus. Classification (NCBI taxonomy): domain Eukaryota; kingdom Metazoa; phylum Arthropoda; class Insecta; order Diptera; family Asilidae; genus Machimus; species Machimus atricapillus. The sequence goes on from OW121785.1 coordinate 17,249,109, forward strand.
GCTATTTTTGCAAGATATCATCTTTTGAATTGATTGAATTTTATCTTAAGGCATGAAGTCACCATACATCAGTTATGTTTTTATGTATCTTTTTTTTAAATATTTTCTAAGCGGGGATAATCGTAGCAATAGCGGTCGATCCCACGCATTGCTCAAACACTGGTTTACCGCTTTTCGTGGTTTGTTTAGCAATTTAAATTTTTACGATCGATCTGCACTTAAACACTGCACCCTGGGAGGAACGTTAAAGTGTCAAATTCTCAGTCAAATTCTCAGCGACAACTGGGGCCCAGCCCTCGATCGTATCCCGGTGGAACATGAGGGCGAATTTATGGCGCGTTTATGCCGATAATCCCCGATCTTGTTAGAACAATAAGCCAGCTTAAGCCGCATATTTATTTCAGGCTCTCTTTAGTCGACGGCCTCCCGATTCCTTTGAGGCTGGCGCGAGTGGGCTGTGAAATTCTATTGGCGCTATTAAATTAGAATTAGAATTAGCCCTGCAGCTGGGAATAATGAAGTCTTCCAGTTGACGCAAGGCGGCATGGTTAGGCCCTACAAAATTTAACAGTGACCCTCTGGGCAGTGACTGGCTCGGTTGAACAATTTTAGGAGACGGCTAGAGAAAGGGGATCCAATTAGCTGCTAGAATAAGCTCCATTCAGTCTTTAGTGTTTTCCGTTTTGTTCTTTCTTGTTGCCGGTGAATAAGACGTAAATTGCAAACATAACGCTCAGTCGAGTCAAAGAAACAGGGCTTGTTCTGTTACAGGGGTCTAAGGAACTTTATTGAGATGTATAGTTATGTCCTACCGAACTTTATTGAGATGTATAGTTATGTTCTAGCATGACATGTAAAACAAATTAATTTCCTAGACACATTATAGTTTTCAAGCCTCTGAATATTTTAGAAAAGACCAGAACGGGGCAAAATAAATTTACGTTAAAATAACGTATAGCTATTGCAAGAATTTTATGCAGTCTATTAAATAAAGAGGTCGTATCAATTTGAAAAACAATACAAAAGCTTTGTGTCTAAAGAATGTAGCAAAAGGACAATCGCACAGCGATAAAGACTATTCTTTTCCTCCTTAATATCAGAAAAATCCTTGTTAACTCAAAGTAGAACAAATCTGTGGTCTCTTAAAACAATAAAGGACACTTAATCCCGCCTTGACCCTTGACGTATACGATTGATATCCATATGAACTTTTAATTAACTTTCAGAGTTTATCACAAATTAGCTTGTAGAATTCTTAGCAGTGTCATGAAAATAAATATATTCACCCACAAGTTGAAATGAAATATTTTGTTCATTTAATTAAACAAATGTTCGTTGCCAAAATCAAATAGTTAATTGATAGTTATCTGCATCATTGCAATCATTTCTTTCGTTTATTGTCACTCCTCAGTTTTAATATTTACGAAATCATATGACATACCTAATGGGCAACATTCCCAATTCACAAAATTGCGTGTCATCAAGAATTGTGGGGACCAATAACATAATAATGATATGCCAAATAAATGCTGCTATCTGATTTTTAAAAATAGTTTAATTGTTAATTAAAAAATTTCTTAAAATAATAAAATAAATAATTAAACTTGTAAATAAATTTGAAATGAATATATTCGTGATTTTTCGAATGTGCCAGAATATAATACGCACGAATGCCGATTTTAATTTCCCGTCTGTCACCGTCATTTTGAATGGTACCTAATTAGATTTAATAGTTGTTCAAACAATTTTAATTGTGCCTTGCTTCTTAGATAAATGGTAGGTAATGGTATCTTGTTGATAATAAAACTATATTAAACTCAACAATTTTTTCTAAGCGCATACACAGATTTTTACTTTATAAAATAAAGTAATCACGTTTCCCAAAGCCCGCAGTATCACTTCACATCATTCAAATTTCATTCAATTCTACTCGCCCTGTAGCCATGCGGACCTTCAGCTCCTCACAATCTTTTGTTCGACAAGATTTATTTAGTAACCGATCAGATTTCCTCAAAGTTATCATTGCTCGTAAACCAAAACATATCCGATACAATTGTGAGGTACTCCTCGGGGCTTTTAGATTCTGAATATAAAATTCTTAAAAAAATAAAAAAATTTACTGAACAATTGAAGAAAGATATTTTGTATCGCGTCCAGAAAAGTGAAATTATCACAGGCCGTATCTGAAGAGCATACAGGACTTTGGAAAAAGGTGGAGAGATGTTCGTAGGAACAAAAACCGAAATAAATTCGCCGCATAATTGTATGAGGGAACCGGTTCATTCTTTCATTTTTAAAAGTCCCAAAGAAACAAAAATTCAGAAATCTGTTGTCCGTTCGGTTTCACTGGATCATGAATTTTACATTGAACGCCTCGATTTAATTAACACATGAAATTGGCCGTGAAGTGCGTGCGATGCGGTTTAACAATGGTTCTGGATATTGCCAAGCAATTCCTGGAACAGATTCAGTATTCAGGATTGCTGAACTCATCTAGCCTTCTGGTCTAAGCGGGGGCATTCCATTAAATTGATTTATTGGCAAAATTATGGGTAAGAAGTTATAAGCAAGAATGTTTTGCACTCCACTAGATCTTCACCAGATCAGAGAAAAATAAGCTACCTATTAGTTCCCTATAAATCCAGAATGGATTACCACTTGGATAAACTACATATAGTACGACTTACGGGGGGTTTTAATTTGATCGATAAATCGTCGAAACGTGTCTAATATAAAAATAATTGAACTTACCGAACCATAAACAGTGCCACATTGGTCCATGCACAGGTACAGGCAAGTGGCCACTCCCTGGATCTTTATTTGGCCGACATCGACGGTGGTACGTTGCAAGATAGCTGAAAAAATCAGAAAAAAAACAAAATGGAAATCAAAAGTTAGCTAAACATGCGAAAAATAAGAATTACAAAAAAATTATTGGGAAAGATTCAAAGGCCGGTCGATGCGCACATTTGAGTTCGATCACCGTTCGATTGTGATAAGATCAATTCTGGACAACTTTGGCCGAGCTGCTGCCATTGATTCTGTCCCCTTAAATTGGGTTAAAAATGGGAGGAGATGGCCCCAGGCGGGGGACAGTGAGAGAAAGGGCGGTGACTGGGCGCAAGATCGAAATCTGAGAACCGATCAGCCGAGAGCTCGTAAAGGGCAAAAACATATAAAAACTGCGGCCTTCAATTAAAGTCGAATTCAATTGAAATCGAAAACACCAACGATATCGGACAATCGAAGAAAATCAAAAAATTGGGTTCAATGCGCGTTTAGTGGGCCGCACATGTGTGCAACTGAACTGAGCCAGCCACTTGATCGGGGTCTTGCCAGGTGGTCCGCTGCTCCACGATCGTTAGATTGACGACTTAAGACGTTCTACCTTTTGAGAAGGTCTTCTTTTTGTGCCTAGTTCCTTATAATGATCTCAGGTGATATCAGCGGTAATGTGACATTAGTGGCTAGGTGAGGATAGTTTTGCAGGCAACTTAGGTCGTATGTGGCTCTTTGCAGGTGGTGGAGGAGGCGATAGGTAGCACTGTGCTTTGTAAGTTTTATTTGGTGATATTTATAATTTTTGTTTTTCGACTTTCATCATGCATTATTTATAATTGGACATTAACATTTTCTTTACAAAAAATCTCGTAATACCTTGTTAACCAAAATAATTAAAGTCAAAAAACAAACGACTAGCACATAAATTGTTGTTTTGGGTTTGTCCTTAAATAAAACATAAAAATTTTGATGGACAAACATTTTCAAGGTCTCTTATTTCCAAAAAGCTATTAAAATTGAAAAATTGATAATGACTAACTGACAATAGTGTTAAAGTTGTCTATCATATTTAAACTACATAAATCATAAGGGTTCAAAAATGTGTTTCTATTTCCGTTGAAAGAATTAAGTTTGTTCGTTCTAACGAGGTTTTCCGTATAAACGCAGCACATACATATGTATTTCTAAATTATTATTATTATTATTTATTCCAATTCAACTTTACAAGTACACATTAGGAATCATACAATTTAGTGCAAAAGTTCAAAATTCTTTCAACATTGTATATACATACATATTTATGTACATACATACATATATTATTGTTAGGTTTGCATAATCAAATCAATGTTTCAAAACATATATGTATTGCTTTTCGGGAAAATTCTTTATTGAAAATGCAATGCTAAAAACTAAGACCATTCATTCTTACGTAAGTATATAAGTATATTGCAAACGCTGCGGACAATAAATTATCCTGGTGTCAATTCATGGTTTTATTAGAATCTGCATAATTCTTTGGTTCGTATGTTAAAAAGTTGAGCAAAAGTTCATATAGAAAACTGAGCTCGATCTTGACATTCGGTTTACTAGACAAATTCGAGTCTGAGCTTTTGCTCACTTATTTTTGCATATTAGGTATATACATATTTTGATTTAAGTATTATAGTTCCTTGTTCTGGTTTGGGAGTGTCGCATAAATATAGTCAGTTAAGGAAATGAATGTTCGAATTAAGCTTAATTTTTCATTCATAAAAATAGTCCTGAAGTTTTTCAAAACCAAGTTGGAGATTGGCAAAAAATTTACGATGCGCTATTGTGTGAGTAAGAAATATGTATATTTCTAAATGAGTCCGAAAACATAAAACTGTGACACCTCCCACATTCTTTTCTGCATGATCTGTTTTTGCTGGCAGCAAAATAAGATCATCATCCAGATAGTCTGATTGCGGTTAAGTTCTGCTTAATACCCCAGACAGACGGGCACGGACGAATGAACGTTCGATGAATGATCGTTCTCTCGAATCTTCATTCGTTATATGCATGACAGACGGCCAACTTCATTCGAGTCGAGAATTTTTGAGTTTAAAATGCGCACGAGTGAATCGGTGAAATTAATAGCAACTTTACGAAAACGTTCGCAAGCTACTAAACGTATTGCAACTCTTCCTGCTCCTTCCCCACCTCCATGATCACAGAATTAAAACTCAACTGGCTGGCTGGCAGTTGTCAATTCACACTTTGACACTGGAAATCAGCTGATTCTTCCAGGATTTCCATGCTCGTTCTCTGCGAATGAAGTTTCCGGAACTTCATTGATGAGAACGAGAATGTAGTTACGAATGTTCATTCAAACTTCATTCTTGGTGACAGACGACACGGCAATGATCATTCTTCGAGAACGTTCATTCGTTCGTGCCCGTCTGTCTGGGGTATAAGACGGGAGACAGGTACTCATTCAGCTGCCACCACGCGAAATGCAAAAACATGATCAGCAGGGCGAATTGAGTTATTAAAATGGACCCCTGTGGTGCAATAAATCATCATCCCTCGGTTGCATCTCAACAGAGATGTCATCTCGGCTGCTGGGATGGGTACTTTCTTCCAGCCTTTGAATTTCCCGCAATACAGGAAACCTGGCGCACCACGTACGCAACTCGATCGGGACGATATAGCCCTAAATTAGAAATCTGTCACGGCAATCGTGATAAATTAGGCGCAGACGTCACGGATTAGAAAGTAGTCCCTTTCGATTAGAAAAAAGGGTTCGTTAATTGACTCATTCAGGTGACTTAGTCTGTCCTCGCATAAATCAATCTGCGCGCGTCTGCGTTCCATTCAGAAAGAATATTCCTCTTTCCCCGTAATCTGCGGGTGCGGTGCATAGGTTACTTCTTTTTTCAGAAAATTCCCGTCGCATAGCACCCGCGGTTTTATTGCTCGTTTCTTAAAGCAATTGTTAAGAAAATGTTATAGACGACAACTACTACCTGCACGAAGAAAGTGAGCAAACGTTAGCACCTCATGACTCTAGAATTGTTGGGAGTCTAAGTCTGGGACTGCACTGCCATCTACTGTCCATTTACATACAAAAAGAGATTTATGCGGCTCGGGCTCGGTCCTCTGGAGTCCAGGACTTCTTCTACTCCGCACACAAGGCGGACACTCATTAAATTTATCGCTAATTAATGGAGCACGCAATTACCATGTCTATGCCGAGGCGGCGGATGATTCAAGACGTGCCAGGAGAAATGTTGTTCGACGGCCAGATAATCTCGAGGCCCTGGTGTTCTTGTAATTGGCGAATTATGTCGGACAGCGTCATTCGATGATGTTAAAGTGAATAATTGGCATTTTTCTATTAGCCAGCAGGTGGATAACGATCGTCCTCTGAGGATGAAGAAATTCTATCGCATAAATCGCCGAGAAAATTCGCGTTTGAGCAGGTGCTTTTCATGTTCCGTGACCAATTGCATGCAGCTGAAAAGATATGGCCAATTTCATGGGCTTCTCTAGACTCCAGTAATTGCTGAATGTGCTGGGTAAATATGAGGTAATAAAATAAACCGGTCACATTATGTCACAGCATTTGATCGTGATGGAGATCGTCTTAAATTTTGAAGGAAATTAGGTTTGAGTTGTTCAGGGTTTATGCCACTTCTGCTGTCGAGTTTTCAGGAGAAATTGCATGTAATTAGCTTTGGTGAAAGGCTTCTATAGCGGTCTACAGAATAGCGGTTTTAAAAATAAAATATTGACGGATATTATATTAAGATTACTTAGAACCAGTTGGAGACCAGTAGTTTTCAACGCCTTTAACTCGAACAAAAACGGTTTGCTAATTTCTAACTATAGTAGAATTATTTAGTAAGTCATCGAATTGTGGATAGTCTGAATACAAATTTAGAGCTAATTCAGTTAAATTTGTAGAAAATATGTTATTTCATGTATTTACTTATCGTATTTAATATTATTTTTTAAATTTAATTTAATTTATTGAGAATTCCGATTTTTACAATACCAAATAAGAATAGAATTTTTAAATGTTAGAATTAAAATAAATCATACCCCTTCAATTCTTTTACGTAGCCTTAGCCGAAAAATTGTGCTCCTAGATAGTATATGTACATATGTATTTATGTATGTATGTTTGGGAAAAAATTTGTTACTTATAATCAAAAACCCAATTCAATTTTATGTCTACAATGAGCTTATTTTCCAGGCTTAAAGATGATGTTTTTTATCTAAAGTGATCCTTAGATTATTTGCCTTGTTCGGTCAAAGAAATGTCGCAGAGATAATTGTTAGGCAAAAATCGTGTATTACGCCTTCGTGTAAAAAACATAACGTTAGATTTATTGGAGCTAGTTTGGTTCTCCATTTATAAATCAATAGTATTTAAAATTATCCTTTTCTAGAGTAGATATATAGTCTAGTCTAGTAGATAAAATCCTTTAAGTTTCGCTTATTTCCAATTTATAATTTATAATAAACAAAACTTAATATGAAGCCCAAAACGTAATTTTAAGGTACCTTATTTCCAAATGTTGTTAGTGTTAAAATTATAGTAGGTATTTGCAAAATTTGTAGCCAAAGCGTTCACCACTAAAATAATTTTGGCAATTTATAAAATTTTAAATGTCAAAATGCTAGGATCTGGTGCATTATGGACATGACTCGCTTATATTTGTGGAAAGCGCTTGTTGTTTCTTTTCAGCAACATGAACTGAATCTGAAATTTGGATTAAATCCAAAACGAAATCGAAACACTTCCCGGCTGCCCTAGTCACGTAATAAGTTCCACATTAAATGCAGTAATCCTGGTGAGGTAATAAAACCCTAAATAGATGTCTCTGGGAGAAAGACATCACTCGCTCCACTTCTCCTAAGCGTCTTAAGAAAGTGGCTGGCCATAAAATGTTAACTGCTCCTCTTTCATCAAGTCTAATCCACTTCCCATCGTCTCGAAGTAGAGGAGCTCTGTCAGCTCCATCTATCAGCGGTGAATGGATCTAACTGCACTGGCCGCTTCGAGAGAGTGTTCAACATCAAAGCGGATTAATTTCATTAAATTTAATCAAAAATAATAAAACTGGCCGCATTGGTGACAGTATTGGGTGGCGTAGGGGAAACGTGTTCTGTTCTTCTCCTGAACGCATATATTTCTGAATGTCTTAATTCCTCGACCAAGTGGTGCGTGGCCCCGGTGTCGGGTTTCTTGGTATCCATTAGCCGGCCGGCAGAGTTTGTGTTCATTGCCCGAAAATGTTTACCGCATTACACCGCCTAATCCCTAATAATCCCCAGAAAAATTCCTCTGCTTAGGGTCGTTCCCTAACGGGTTACACACGTGCAATCAGCGATCTGCACCGTGTATCTAGCCCAACTATCTGGCTAATTAGTCCTGAGTTATACCGGTGCTTGGAATATGAACTTATGAAACGACGCAGCCAGATCCGATGTATAAGCCGTCATAACCCGGCCCGGAAAAATTATGAAATTGTTTATGATATCGGCAGAGCAGCCTGAGATATGCGCAATAAAAATCGTAAATTTTCTCAACGAGATAATTTCTTTGAGGAACAGGGTCCGATCCGAAAAGGCCGAAAAATCGTTATCCACGTCCCATCGTCGGTTGTGGTCAGAAGTGGGATCGAAGTGGTCCAGAAAATCCACTGAGAGGTACCCCGGTAATGCTGCAACCGCCACGGCATTTGCATGTTAATTCCGAGGGCGATCATCGAAAGGCGAAAGGTTTCCGAACAGGTACCCGCTCCTTCATTGTTCTACACTAAAGCTCCCCCTCCACACCCTTTTCAGCCCTCGTAATGACCGATCGTTATGATCGCGCGGCTGCCTATTAATAAAAATTGTCCCGCATCCCCGTCCACTCAGGCCGCTAAAAAGACACGGCCGTGCGGTGCGTGCGCAGATTAAAATGAAATGTAGGCCGGGTTTTCTGGGGTACCCCAGCGACCGTTGTTGATTTATCGGCCCCCGGCCGGTGCCCGTCTGTGCCAAAGTTGGGCACTTGGGGCACCGGACGCAAGTGCGAATTATTGCTCTAATTGAAGGTTACGCGGCTGGAATTAATCTCTGGAGATTGGGCTGGCTGATTGCCCTCGCCCCATGAGGATGAGGATGTTTTGTTAATTGGTTGAGGACTTAATTACACTCGCCTGCGCCTTCAATTATTCGCGGCGTGGGGAGAAAAGAGCCGGATACTCATATTGAGCACCTCTAATTCCCTGGGACGGTGTAATTTTGAGCAATTTTGGGGCTCATTGCGGTACCCTTTGGGGCGGAGCGAACGCAGATTTCTTTTAAATTTTTATTTGATACCGGACAGAAGTTCCCTGTCGACACATGCAAGCTGTGGGAGGAGGAAATTTCAATTCTGATTGCCTTTTAATGGTATATCGCTTAATTCGATCAATTTTGAGGTACCAATATGTATTAAGGGTGAAGCATTCCCGCTGATGAGATGTGTTAATTACCAACCGTGAAATTTTATGGAGATAAGTGGTACGGATCACTTCCTTCTTTTAATTTATAACGAAAAAGTTTCTAAAGTGAACGAGAAAGATATCCTTACCTTACACACATTCACAATAAACTCATTTACTAATATTTCATATTAAACATCTATTAATGTGCTACACTTCTTTCTTAAAGTTGATTAAATATAACTTTTTTAATAAAAGTTATAATTTAGTAGTTCGTAATGGCTCCCAGAAGACCCAATTTAATTTCACCGCAATTTCGAAACTGAATAAAGTTTCCCTAGTTTTGGCAATATTGTAATTTAAATAATTTCTCTCTCTGTAAATTTGAAATATATCACAATAAATCAATCAATATAAATCAGTGCTTCCAAAGAAACCTGATTTTATAGATTTATAATTTACTTTACTAAATCGCATCGAATCTGTATAATTACTTTCTGATTTATCTGGAGCATACATATATAAATTATGTAAAAGGAAGTAAAATTATAATTGGCTTACCTTCAAGAGGTATTTCGAAAGGAATATAGTTTAATGAAACTTGACTTCTTGAAAAAGCAGAAAATAAAATCATATGATATTTTTTAAAATCATTATTCTCGAAAATTTCAAATAACTAATTTTCAAAAATGTCTCGAATAATTGAATATTTTAAAATTTGGACCGTGTTTGAGATTGAGTAAAGGAACTTGAGAGTACATGAATACTGAGTACCTAAGTTAGGAAGTATTGATGTACTCTATTCAAGAGTTACTCAAGTAAAAGTTTAAAAGTTCTTTTGAATTGATCAGTGTGTTGATGGTCATTGATCACTGAAAAAATTTTATTATTAATTTGACCGCCTTTGAAGTTACAATGCGTTCGAAACTCATTGTACACTTGTAATGATGATCATTCGCTGTTCCTCCGTTCAATATGCAAAAATGTTCAATTCCCACAGTTCTTAAGTCTGATGCTAAATCATGCGCAGGCGCAGTGGCTATCGATTTCTCGATAGTCGGTAAAATCGCGGTAAGGAGCTTACATCATCGGGGGAATTAATTTTTGCATTGATCGGCTCCCTTTCGCCAAAAAACTGACGAACTGACGATCCAGAAGAGGCCCTCAATGGAGGTGCTAATGCGATTCGCAGCGTTCGCTTCCCAATTTTTATTTATTGTTCGTCCACACTCACGCACTGTCAGCTCTAATCGATGTGAGTCTGCGCGAATCGGATTTTGGATGCCATTGAACTTGAAAAATGGAGCCAATGGACCACAAATCACCTGAAGTCCGAAGGGACCGGGATCGAGGCTAACTAACAGGGATTCGTGCTTTTATCCCTGGCGGGCAAGATTTAGGAACTTAGCACTCCCAGCAACATAATTTGACAGGGAAATTTATGCTCCTGTCGAGGGCATGAGAAAGGTGACCGTGTCCAAGGGTCCGAGCGTGCTCCGGCCCTCCATTGTTTGCAAATTACATCTAGCCGCGCTGAATTGGGGACAAATTTAGGGAGATTAATGAGCCGGTCACGGCTGAGTGAGCTGACCACGGAGGCGTTTGCAAACACTGTCCCTTCCTGCGGGGGTCAATGTCATCGCCGATAATCTTCCGGCGTGTTACGCCCCATTCCTTGGAGGTGTTCGAAGGGAAAGCGCCTCGTTGAACGCCTCTTCGATTTTTAGCCCCCTATTTTTTATTCGATTTTTGCGGCAAACCCATATATGCGAAGAAAGAAGGTTTTCGTCGATTTTGCATATCGGTTTTTATTTTCACGCTGGGCGAACAGACCTCAAACAGGGAACTAAATCGTGTCAACGCTTAGCGTGCAGACTGAGGTGGTTTGCTCCTGCTAGCGGCTAGCGCCCCGAACTCAGGAGGGAAGTTAATCGCCGCAAAACTGCAAAACAGATCTGTAACATGACCGCCGCGGTGCCGCCAGATGGGGCTTGGGCGAAAAATATGCGGAAAAGATTTATATTATTTTTTTGCGGCAATAACCGCAGAAGAAAAAAATAAATAAATAAAATTGTGCACGAGAGCGAAATGGGAATACTTTCGAAAGGTACCATTGTCGGTTCGCGGCCAAATAATCTGCGGCGACACATTTAAGCAGGTTTCGGTCTGATTTGCAAGTATTTCGTTTCGCAATACTCTTGGAAAGGGGTGGCAATTTGTTCCTAGAGCTTATCTTCGTTTCAATTTTTACTTTTTAACGGAAGTTTTAAAGGAGCTTAAAAGTAAAGCTTTAAGAGTTTATTGACAGTTTGGTTAAAGAGGGCTTAAATGTCAATAAAGTTTTCAAATCCAATTGATTGAGGTTTTCATCATTTTCGGTAAACTTCATCTACCTCTCTTTTTCATTTCTTCTATATGTATGTATTGGTTCCTCAGCCCTCAAGTATAAAGCTACTATCTATATTTATATTTACAAATCTAGTTATTGCCAGATTATAGATTATATCAATATATTTTTCGTTTTAACACCACTCTAATTCGATAAACTATCAACTTTACTAATGTTATTATTACTTCACGGAATCTGAAGTGCCTCCTGTTTAGTATTGACTACAACTAAGACAACTAAGACTTTAGGAGATCGTTAAGCGACAGAGATTGAGTCGTTATCTTGTTGAAAGGTGTCAATGCTTCCAAAGTATTTAATTGACTCACGCAATTAATTAACCAGCCCACGATTAGTTCTCAATTCAATTCTAGCACTCCTTGGCACGAAATTCCACTTGTCCAATGAAAGTGAAACCATTTCCCGCGCTTTGCCATTGCCACGGTCGTGATTAGAAATTTTCGTCATGTCTGAACTTGAACTTGAGGTGCGCCATGTCTGCTAGTAATGCGGGCGATTCCTCCCGACGACGACGTTCAAGAACTCAGAGGTCTTGCCGTGCAGCTCAATCAATCTCTGTTATTTTTTTTTTTTGCACCTGATCGGGCCCACCACACCGAACTCGGTGACATTTTCAGCCCACCATCACCACCTACCTGCCCGCATGATCGGCGCAGTCTTACCTGGGCTAATCGGCGTCTATTCGTTTTATACGTTGGTTAGATGTAAGGCGTGGAGTGGCCGCGTAATTGAATTGAGAAAATTTTACGATCGACCGGAACGTGGTACCCCACTACCCAGCACTTAGTCAGTACTCAGTACTTCAGTACGTTTCCCAAGTGGCGCGAATTTTTTTTATTTTTCGCTGAATTGACGTCGATTAGCCCGCGGCACAACAAAGCGTGCATATAGCGAAAATCGCGTTGCGCTTTTGAATGATGCATGAGACCCGATGCGGCTCATTGACACTGCGCTGCGTCTCGCGCACGCCGCGCCGCGTCACATTGTTCTTTCACAAATGTTGACACGGTGTTGCAGCAGGTTGTGGATCGATTCGCGATTCGATCGCGAATCAAACATAATTCAGTAGCTCGAGGGGAGGTGGGTGGCCTGGAGGGAGGGGCTTTTTTTCGGGGTAGCTATTAAAGCGCGGAAAATTTGCATTTAAATCGCTCGCGCATGCGCCTGCATGTCTTATTAACTCAAAAAGATGCAATCAGCGAGAAAATTCTGAAGAATGTGGCATGGACTGGGGGGTTCAAAGAATTTTTCGTGATTTATTGCGGATATGGACGCTATTTATTCTTATTAGGTTAGGAGACTCAATGGGCACCTTGAACTCGTTCAAAAACCTAATTTCACAGGATTTCGTATTTGTCATGGGATTGGTTCGAACGTTTTCCGGTCACTTTTGTTTTTCATTAATATTTACTTGTATTCTGCGACGTAAGTTCAACAGTCTTTTGAAATGACATTCAAAACAATGAGAAGGATATTATGATATTCATTCAAAAATGTGTATCTTTAAATTAACATTTCTGTCTTTCATAATTAGAATAGACGATAACCTTTAGTGATATACATATATCGTATGTTAATGTAACCCTAAAATCAATAAATAAATCAGACCAGCTTCCTTATTTAATTGTGTAATTTATTCAAACAAGAAAACCTTATATCTCATAAACATGTCAGAGAAAAATCTAGAACTTTTTAAATATTTAAATTAATTCTGTGCACTCCCGTGGGGCACTACCTACAGTACTTTCACTTTCCCCTCGTCATCTTTTGATATCCTCAATCAAAACTATATCCCGAATCGTCCCAGATATCTGGGAACCGCCCATTTGCTACCTTTCAACCCTCCTGTGGACGTGAGCCCTTAATTAAAATTTCATAATCGGCCAAATGTTTTTTTTTCGGGAACTCAACAAATTCATTCCTTAATCGCATGATCTAGCCAACAGACAAAAAGGATCAAGAGATTCCCTTGAAACGATAGGCAGCGCCAGGACTTCGGCGGGAGGTTCTGTAAAACATTAATTGCATGAAAAGCGCGCCTCTCCGAAGGGTCATATTTCATGTTTAGTCCCTTTTCCGAGGTGAGGATTATTGAGGTTAACACAGGAGGGCGGAGGGTAAAATCCCTAATTTGGTCGGGTATCAGACCCGGATGCACTTTTGATGCCTCTGGGCTTAAAAAGATCAACTGGGGCTCAGGGACTTCTGTAAAAGGGATCTGTCAGGACGCATTTGAGGGATCATATCTGTCGAAGTGGAAATACAAAACGTTGCGCAGATTGAAAATTGAAGAGTTTTATAAAAATATTTTCGCTTTCAATTAATTTCAGATAAAGTGTGTTATTTGATATTATTATGTTCATGATACATATTTCATTCAGATGAATGTCGACTTGGAGATTATGAGAAAGTCTAAATTTTACACAAATGCAGAATAAATTAAATTCAACAAACTATAATCATACAAAAGGTGCCTCAAAACTCAAAACTGAATAAGTTAAATAAAGAAGAAGTATTAAAAATATTTTCTTTCAATCGCAAAAATAATCACTAATGCTTTATTCTAATGTATACTATTTCTGATTATATACTATGTTTACTATGTTTCCCAACTTCTGAACCGTGCAGTTTAAAATCGATCAATACATGTATATGTACTCTACATACATAGATCAGAACTTTCTGCTTTCCAAAAAAAGAAAATAAATAAATTTACTCTCAAAACCCGATCAACAGCAAAATATCCTAGACACGATCGAGTGCTCCCATTGTGCCGAGATCAATCGGCTAATCTTCCGAGATATTCGAAAACATTAAAACAATGCCTCGCGATCAAAACGCATCCAATTACTTTGGATCTAAGGCCGGAGCCACAATAGCGTTCTGCTGATATGCAACCTCTGGCTGACCACCCACTCTACACCTATTATGCAAATTAAGTGAGAAGACACCCGCAGAGAGGGCAGCACCGCCGTTCTGGACAACAAGTCAAAACAGAGACCCGCATTCTGGCATTGTGGCATGTTGGCCGGTCGCAAATTAAATTACACTCGCTGCGCTCGATTCTGCGTAAATCTCGCAAGGAATTGTTCGTCGGGGATTAATTTGCATCGCAGCACGGCTTAAGCGACTATTAAAAGGCCATTTCTAGGAATTGCTTGATTACAGCTTTGGATGCACAACATTGGTAAACATCGGTAGTTTGATGTTCCACAATTGCAGTTGAGTACTGTTTGGCGAGTTAATTGGGTAATTGGGGCTAATACGTGGATTTTGGAAGTAAATTCTGCGTAAAAATCAAAATAATAGGTCGCTGTGCTCGGAAATGAACGTGCTGTAATTTTAACGCAATAAACTATTTGCAGTCGTTGTTTTAGGGTATTCATTATGTATTTATTATTATTTTTTTAATTCCAATGAAAACAAAACGCCAAAACGCCCAAAAAAGCCATTGTGAAAACTTAGTACGCAATTTAAAATTAAAATTAGTAGATATTATTTAATTATAGTTGCACATAATATGTATACCTCACTCAGGTAAAATTTTACAAAATTTATGAATTTTTAAAAGTACTAATAGAAATAGCTTTAAGTAAGTCTCGTGAAAGATGCAATTCCCTAATTTGGCATTAAAAGGTTATTCTCGTCAGGAGTTTTAACAAAATTCGATTTTTTTCATTTTATCGTTTTGAACGAAATAAGATATCGACTCACAATCAGTTTTGGTTATATTTATTTGAAAATAGACACATAATTAATTGGTGCTTATATGTATGTATGTATGTATCTAAAAAACTGAATAAGTTATTCCTATAAGTAAGTATTTCTTATAGCTTTTCTAAAAGCAAAATAATCAAGAAAACTCGTGACATAAATTTTACTTGTCCGCCAATTTGCTCATTTTTGACTTTTTTAATATTTTATTGGTATAACCTCCAACCACAATTTCAGAAATTTTTACGAGTGCTACAGCTTACATAAAATTGACTTTATTTGGACATTTACGGTACAACAAGCACAACAAGAAGACATTATTTTTCTAAAAAAAGTTACTGTTCGGACTTGAATTCATAATAAATACATATATATAGCAAAATCCCGAGTGCCATATTTGAATATCGCTAAACAAATTTTTAAAAATTACGTCATTTTTGGAATCGCTGGATGAGAATATCCACTTAAGGTTTAAATTTGAATTAATATTATAAGTTTAGTCATTCAAAAAAATAGACAGATAGGTATCAAAACTGGTAAAATAACATAAAAAAATACAGTCGTTTTGAATCAAACCCCATATCTACATAGATTAATAATACAGTTTTAAATCTCCTAATTACGGTTTTGTAAAGTCTTGTTAACCCGTGATACGATCAGTTCTTAATTGGTTACATCACTGACCTAACACCACACCATCGTTACAATTAATTAGTAATGTCGGGCAAAAAGGCTTCCGCGGATAGTTTCTTATAGACATAAAATAAAACCAAAACTGCAGATCAGAAAAGCCAGTAAAGGCCGCTTTGCTAATTAACACATGTTTTTCCACAGTATGCCCCCTTACGCCTCCAATTGAGTCTTTCTTTAAGAAACACCAGTCGTTCGCTCAGTTCAAAGCCTTTCCTAGAAATCTCGTCTATCTTATGTGCGTCAGAAATTAGTAGAATTGTTTCAAGCAAATTCATCACTTAGCGCATCTTCGAAGTATCGTGCGCATATCTTCTTCTAGATCGTCTAGATTGGTTAGATCAGGCTAGAAGCGGAATACGTGAAGAGCAAGTGCCAAGAATTGCAAAAAAAAAAAAAGAAAGATGAGGGTTGTCTTACTGGAACCTAAAAGGTAATTATGTTCATAAGAGGTGAATATGACACGCACCGTGACTGAATGTCGAATTGCGAGAATTATAATTAAAAGCAAACGGCGCGTGCTGAGGTGCGTGGCTAGATGCCGGCAGATTATGTCCATGTCTATATCTCCTGCCTCCTGCATTGAAATGAATGTGATTTAACATTTTGAATTCATTTGCGCATTCCACTGGTGGTATCTAATTTTAGCAGCATAGGAATCATAACGACGACATAACATAAAGATCTGTCCCGGACAATTCGGGAATTCATTTTCAGTCCACACCGAAGAGGAGTGGTCAGCGTTCCCGGTAACTTTTACTATGAAATATTTGTTGAAAAGCGAAAAATCCCACGGGATAACACTGTAATGCGCTGTCTAGTAAATTTGGATAAGAAATCGCTTGAATGAACTTGCTACCGAGGATTTCAGCGAGATCCCACCTCGCAACACTTGAGGGATTGCGATAATAGAAAACGCATGGATGGGATGCTCACCTAATTAAATTGCGATTTAATGAATTATAAATAAAATCGCACGGAATTTGGACGGACGAGCGGCGGTGCATTTAGGCGCATCTCATTGGAGATGCCCTCGTTGATGGCACTGTGGCGGAGTGTTGACAAAAGCGAAAATAAACAGCCTCCGTTGCACTGCAGCCACGAAGTGGTATTTTTATCCACGCAATTTCGCGTTTTTTATGAAAGGTTGTGGTACCAGGAAGAAATCGTTGCGAATTTCTAGGTTTTGACGAGCAGTTAAAGCGTGTAAAAGATTGCTCTACTTAAGAATATTTCTAATCATTAAAAACTTCCATTAAAATATTTACAACTAACTGCCTGTAAAACTATGAAGGGATGCAGTAAAATTTGAATATAGTCCATCTCCAGTTGTTACAGGGATTTTTCTTGTGGAAGATTTTAAAACCCGAAGTGCTTTTTGGCTTAAAACATTGGTTTTATTTAAAAATCTCCTTAGGAAACTTCATTAAAATTTATAGGAAATAAATTTAAATTGGTTCATTCGTTCTGAATTCAAAAAGCTAATTAACAAATAAAATCTATTTTGAAACGGGCACGCGTTTTATTCAAGATTTATGGTCTCTTGAATGAGTTTTAGCATAGAATTAGTTATTTTAATTGATGGATTGATTTATATTTTAATTAATTTAAGTAATTACTTTTTTGTCACAAAAAGAAAACAATGCTTTTGAATCCCCTTTGTGGGTACTCGTACTTCCTTGTTTGTTATTGTCGAAAACAATAAATGCATTAAGAAAATTAACAAAACATTGCCTTAAATTATCGAAATTTTTCACTACTTTTTCATTATGCTATTTTATTTTTATTATCTATTATTTTTTATTTATATTAAGATTCAATTTTTTCGGATTCTACGTAGGACACATTATACCTACCAATCAATTCCTTGGGGTGTTCTGAGCAAATTTTTGTTGCTTACCCTTTCGTCTAAAATCACTCTTTCCCCGTAAAATCGACGACAAATTTTTATAGGAGGTGCGCTCTTTTAAGATAGATCCTTGTAAGAATATCGCAGGACGTTGATTGAGGGCTCATTCAAAAGATAATAAAAGCATCTTTTCAACGATACCTCATGTATTTGTTACAGGGTTTCAAATTCAAAATTTATCGAAATTTTGGTTCAAAATTGTCGACTTTTTCTGTTTTCTTGGAAATCTATAGAAAGTCCGATAAATTTAGTTTAAACCCCCACAACTCCTACATTTGGAAACGGATCCTAAAAAGTGAGATACGGTTGTAAAGGTACTTTTATCCTCATTTGTATGAGCACCTGCTGGATGTCCTCAGAAAAAGCGCAACTTCTAAAAATCCTAGAATCCGAACACCCTTTATTTTTGATTTGAAAAAAAAACATTGTCCGTCAATTAACTGCTTCGATTGAAAGGTCAATACATATTAGGCACATAAACACATATAACGTCTCATAAATAAATTATTTACTCAAAATGAGGATGCGATTGCGATTGTATTTTCTTAAAAACAGTTTACTGCACTTAATCTAGAATATGTTTTTGTTTAAGTTTACGTGTATATTTTGCAAACTTTTACGCGAATCCTGAGTAAATTCAGAATATTAAAGACCGCGGAACGAGCATTATGAATGCATTAACCTTCCGCCAAGATGTAAACTAAAATTGCTCATGAAAACAACCAGAATGGGCGATTAAACTGCATAGAAGAACAGAATCATTTGATCGTTTAGGAGTCAATTAATCAACTATATTCAACATGGGAGGCCGATTCTTCTGGCGGTCGAGTGGAGTTCACGCAATTATGGCACATGTTAAGGGGAAATTGGAAAACATAAAATTTGCAAGAGGCGGGCAGCTTAAGATGATTTTACTTGAGATTAAAGGCTGTTTCTCCTTTATTTATTTATTTATGTTATATTTAGAAAGTTTATCGAATCAGATCTTGAGAGTTAACTAAATTTTCG
This sequence comes from Machimus atricapillus, assembly GCA_933228815.1. Taxonomy (NCBI): domain Eukaryota; kingdom Metazoa; phylum Arthropoda; class Insecta; order Diptera; family Asilidae; genus Machimus; species Machimus atricapillus. The sequence goes on from OW121785.1 coordinate 17,268,064, forward strand.
TATATACATATCACTGAAATTGATTTAAAATGAACCTTAACATTTCTGAGAAACCTATTTTCGACTATATCAAATAAACGTCTACAAAAGTTTCATCAGATATTTGAAGTCGGTGCTAAACGTCCAAAAGATTCAAATTTTATTACAAAAACCAAATGCAATTAATTCACAATAAAATTAGTTGATCCAATCTCTATGGCCCCAAGTCACTTTAATTTTTACGAGTTTCAAATTCCAGCCTACATCATAACCAGAAAGATTACTCCCATTCAATTTCGCTGATATCAAGAGAGCTGTTAAGAAATTATAAATTCCTGCATCCCGCCAAAAGCTCGTTAGGTCTTGACTGTCATCGCATTAGAACTAATCAAAAATTCAAAAAAATAAATTCCACAGAACACCATGTCTTTTCTGGCAACGTGATCGGGAGCACTTTCGTTCACAATAATTCCTTTTAAGTGCGTGCCACGCATAGAAAGATATGTGCGGAAGCTGATTTTGTTCGGTCGAATGAACTTTTTAATGAAAACACCCGGTGGCATGATGCCGGGCATATGTTACCGCCGTCGGTGGCAGATTTCTCGGCTTTTTTTGTCGAACTGTATGGATATCAGGCGACAGTTCGACAATTGCAATTTAACTCATGCACTTGAGCGACTCTTGAAAGATATGCCAAGAATCGTCGACAATTTATTGCGGTGGGAATGGTTCGATGCAATTATTTAGTCGTTAGTTATTTTCTTCTTCCCCATTCAAAATTAGAGCATTTTCCCCCGTTCAAATGAAGGGAAATTTGTCGTGCGACCTGTTCGTTGCATAAGTCGCATAAATCACTCCTCAAAGAAGCAGGGGAGTGTCAATTTTGTATAAGTAATTCGGGGGTTGCACCTAATTAGTTTGAACTGAAATTAACGAGGAGTTGGTGGCGGCTGCGGTTAGGCGGTGTTTGATCTTTAGGTCGTACCCTAGGGAGCATAGTTTGGATCGTTTATATGCTGTTTTTTTTTTTTTTTGGTTTTGAAACGGTAAAAGATTAACAAACGAGCTCCACATGATATTAAGATTTTGAAAGTCTCCTTAACGAAAATCTCTTGAATTTCCAACGGTTTAACCGCCATGAAACAGGTTGATCGGCCCGATCACGATCGATCGCAGCGGCGTTCATCCCGCACAAGATTTAACCGAGTGGAATCTCGTCCATCTGCATATTTTCGAATGCATCTAATGATCCCGATCTAGGCATCAACCTCAAATCGCATCTTTAAGATTAATATTTTCTTAAGCGCCCTGATAAGATCTCCCGATCGTCCCAATGGAGCTGTTTTCATTTATATTAAATGGACACGATTCGTGACAGATTGAGAGCATTTTGTGTGGCGCGCGAATTGATTTCCTGGCAAAAACATTGCGGCATTCGAGACCCATATCCATTTATTTGTTGGGCCTGCAATCTGCTGGACGAATGAAATGGTGAAATCACTGAATTTCCTCAATCTGATCTTAAAGATCGCGATAACTGTCGAATTAGAGGTAAAACGAAAATTTCCAGATGTGATAAAGCCTATAATTTATGTCGGCGTTGAAAAAGTTAAAAAAATATATATATTGGCATTTGAAGTCAACATTTTGTAGGATTTTTACATAAATTTGGACAAACGGTTGACATTATGCAAATCAGCATTATGATTTCCGCAGACCTTTGTTTGCAAACAGACTTACGAACCGGGGAGCGGCTTAATTATGAGTAGTAGCATTCATTCGAATTGATGCCTTTGCATATTTTTGCAATTTTCTTTACAGAATTATACCAATCTATAGAATGAGACTATGTTAATGTCTAGATTGCGAATAAATTATGATAGTGCACTGTGTTTGGTTCTTTTCTTGAGACTAAAAATTCAACTTTCTATGAGAATTTTGTATGGAATAAGAGGTTAAATAAAATAAAATGACAGACAAAGCTTACACTAAGGTACATTATTTTACTGATACTTATATAAATAAAATAACATTAGTATAAGAAAGTTACTACCATTCGATGGAAAGCTTTTAAATATTCATATCGAATTTTTATTTTAAATAATAGCTCTTTTTTTTACCAAACTATAGTGAAAGCTTTGAATTAAAATTTAATTCAATTTAGAATAGTTAATCGGATTTATAACTTTTTTAAATTACATAAGTATATAAGAATCTGCTGTTTATCAAGAAAATCTACAAATTAAATTTTATTTGCGAAAAAGTATATAAAGAATAGCAAATGTTCTTACGTAAACGGATATTTGTACAGTTGTAAATAAAAATAATCGAGAAATATTCGATGTGAAAAAAAATTGCTTGAAATTTTATAGGTGGGTGAACTCATTGCATACATTAATAAAAAATAAATCAAGTACACATTTCAGTGAAAGCATTAATTATAAAGACTAACAAGCCTTAAGGGTTGTGTGTTTTTCCTATTTTTGTTTTAATAAGAGGCGACGATCAACAAACTTCCTTATGTGATCAGTGATCATTGAGGATCATAAAAATTATACTTAACTCCCAATAACCGTCAAAGTTCACTGTCATCTATACTTATCCCCTCTTCTGCTAAAGTGCACGTCGTCGTTACATCTGTCCAAGATATATAATCATCTTACCCCTGAAGTTCAGCTTTCACGTCCTCGAGGTCTTCAGCATACCTGACAGGGCTCTAATTGCTGCTCCCAGTTTGTTTTCGAATAATTGCCACTCTCGGTATTTATTGACCAGTAAAACCATTAAATGAATCAACACTTGCAAATAGCGCAGATTCTCCCCGGGGGTTTCTGGGTAATGACTTAATTAATCGGATGCTTTATAGTCGCGCTAAGTGCGCCCAAGTGCAGTTACTTGAAGGCAACATGCACCGATCCAAAGTCTAGACTAGATCTGAAAGTCTACATATATGTATGTATGTATGTGAGATGACTACCTGACAAAACGAGCCACAATCAGTCACAATCTGTTTCCCTTCGAGCAGACACCTTTCGAGACATGAAAATCAGAAATTCGTTTCACTTTTATTTCTCGGTAAATCTCGTTACGGGAGGCCCGTAAATCTAGACTGCTCGCTTGATGGAATTAGCATTCTATGTAGCAGCAGCAGCCGGGGCTGTAAATCTATCAGGACACACATCAATGCGGGAACAAACCCCGGAAAGAGAATCTAGAGTAGCGGCAGTAAAATATACTAAGGCCATAAGACACTGTCTTGCGGTGTGTCATTGCGGTTGCCCCTTAGGTGCTTTATGATCGCGCTCAATTTGCGGGCCGGCCTTCAGCACTGTCTAAATGCGTCTTCTCAACGCGGCTTGAGTCGGACCAGCCAGAGCCTGCCATCCTGCCCACTCGCAATTTCCTCCATTTATAAACGCACCAAGTCCTTCGGGCGGACGGAAGCAATTACCTCCGATGTTTAGCTAATTTTAATCAACTTGCACATGCGCCGACGCCGCGGCTTCATTAAAGGAATTCCATTCCGGCGCTCGATTTACAGCCTTTTGAAGCCATGAATGAAATTTTTGAACAGTCTTTAGATGGAATTGTCAAAAGAGGTGGAAGGGTCTACCTCAAATATTATACCACAGAATAGTCATATTTTCTACTTTACATACATATATAGAAAATATTTCTGTTATTTGGTATGGATAAAAGGTAAGAGACAAAGTAGCAACCGCCAAATCACCCGCATTATCAAAAGAAGATTAATCATTGGTATTTTTTTGGGTTTTCTTAGGTTCTGAACAAATCTAGTCATCTCTAGCTTAGCTATTTTTTGTTTTTTAATAAAATACATAGGTTGGAATAAAATATAATAATTGTAATAAGGTAAAATTCATCTTGAAGAACAGAGGTCTACACATTAATTACTACAATTTCGTTACTTTTTAATTGAGAGTGACTAATTTGTAAAAAAAATATGCTAAAGTAAGTAAACTCTGAATCATTATTTCCTTCTTAGAAAAATTCTGTTTTGTTGAATTCATTTATATTTTGTGTAGTTTACTCATAAAAATTATCAAAAACCGTAGCTCTTTTTTATTTTTCTAGTGCTTTAGAATACACTCTCCCCTTAAGCCTGAATTATGTGAGGATTTTCAGATTTATACAGATTTGCTTGATCGATTACTTTTTTCGTCTCTTCGAAAATTTACAGTCTCTTCACAAATGGCAAACACGTGGGTAGGTGTTTTGATAATTATTCAAAAATTTGCTTAATGCATCTCAAGACGTCTGCGCGATAAAATAAATCGCGTCAACAGATTTGGTGAAAGTGTTAAGATATACATACCAAATAAAATGCCACAATGATGCTGATGTAATTAGCGACTGCGCCTCGAGAGGTGGCTATAAATCAACTGCGGAAATGGGGGCTGTGCCGTCTTATCGGTGATTTGAAAATTGTTTTGAAAACTCTTAATGGATCAGCGAGCGCCTATTCTTGTCAGGGAAGTGGCTGAAGAGGTGGCTTTCAGCAAGTAATGGCAATAAAATTTAGCTTTTACCTATACTTGGTTCTGGTTGTATGCGGTGTGTGGTTTACTATTGGTTTGAATTTACGACGATCTTTAGAGGTTAATGGGTACTTTAAGATCTCGAAAATCGGCTCCAGGAAAGGGAAGTACTTCGAGCGTAAACATCCTTGAACGAGGGTAAAAAAAAAATTCAAACCGCTAAATTTATCAAAAGAATTAGGTGGTGGTGTTATAAATGCCCAGTGTTTGTCACTTGTCCACTACTTACTTACCCCCTCTCTGCCCTTTAGGAAAATCTGTCTAGTCGCACACTTGCAAAAGAAAACCAAAGCGCACGGTATCCATCAATCAACGTTTGAACCGTTCAAAGAAGAATTTCTAGATCTAAGCATCCGCCAGCTGAGTGTATCCATTAGGGAAATTAGAACCCGCCCGAGGCCCCTTCGTGTTCGTGCCCAGGGCAGTGCATTGACACATCTCGCTCGAAAAGGAGGACTTTTTTACTTTATTTCCGATGTCTGACGATCGCTTCTTAAATTAGTCCGTTAGACGCATTCGGATGCTATTCAAAGCGGTGTGTCGGGGGAGGGCACTTGGGGTCACCGTATGTAAGTCAACAAACATTCAGTCAAAAATCAGTACATCAGATTTGTATATGTTCTGCAATCTATACGCATTTCGTCATTTTCCTGTTTGTAATACCTGCATAAAATGATCGCAACAAATTACACCTTGAAACGCTTGAGAGACTGTTTCGTTTAGAACAGGAATAACTTTTAACATACCAACATCGTTTTCAGCATTCCTTAAAAGTTTAAAGAGTTTTCTTAAAACAACTTTGTGAAGACCTTCATTATGATCGTCCCAAAGACCAATGAAGATTACCTTGAAAAGACTTACAGCAGTAATCACAATGACTTACTTTCAAAATTATAGCAATTTTATTGTTTAACTAGCATTTGCACAACACCTTAATTCATTTTAAAGGCTATTAGAAAGCATTATTTTAAAAGATCACAATCAGATTTATCGAGGATCATGTTGAAAAGATTTATCTGAATAATCTAAAATAATCGTACTCAACATTAAATCGGAGATAATCTTGAAGGGACCTAAATCAATGATTAGTTACGATGTGCGACTGCTCCTTTAGAGTTCAATTTTGTAAAAATCTTAAAATCTTTGCCAAGATCACTATCATAATGAATCTGGTTTTGGTGGGAAAAAATCAAAGCAAAATATATGTATGTTGTCAATGTTGATAAAAAAGACAACGGGACATAGGTTGTGCAGTTTATCTGCAGTTTTACTGAATAAATGCGATATCTTGGAAAAAATCATAAACATCTGCGATCAGTCGATAATTCCCTCGTGCCACAAAATATCACGTTCCACAGGCGACAGAAAGGGAATTTACCAAGAAATTTGTCTCATGGCGCAAAGGTGATAAGATCGGCTCAGGCTATACGCGATCAAAAAAAAAAACCAAAATATGGGCATTCGTCTAGTTCGACACTTGTGGTGTTGATGATGAGGGCTCCTGAGAAAATGCCTTGTTCACGAAGTCGCTCCAGAGCACTAAAGTGAAAAAAGCGGGTGATCTGCTCGATGTATGTGACAAATAAGGTAGAGATCATTAGTAGATCTACGGTTGGCGGCATTAAGATCTTGCCAAGAACCGCTAAGTATACAAAAATCTTAAGGTCTTTGCTTAAGACATTCTTTCGAGAGCTGTAAGTGGCGGATCGATGCAGTTCCAATGATTTGTCGTGACAGCATGATTTCGGCTTAAGTTCTAGCCACACGAAGAATGACATCAGAAATTCATTTTAGTTTTTTTATATTACGGTTAAAGCGCCAGTAATGAGTGATCGAATTATTGGAAACGATGCCGACTTATGATCAACAAGGAAGCCGGCAATTATGTGCTTGGGAAGCAACCATTATTATTTTGATTGAGGGAACGCTCCGTTAGGAAGCTAAGATAGGAGGAAGTTTCTAAAATCGATTATAAGATTTGAATTGACTTATTATAGACAGCATTGTAAGGAAATGGGATAAATTTCACGAGGTGATATTAATAAATTTTCAATTTCAAGAGTTAATACTGAAATAATGAGGTCACAAAATGTAAGAAATACTCAATATATTTTTAAAATTAAATGTTCATTTTTTAATTTGAACATAATAAAGCTCGAATCGCCATGGAATTTTAAGTTACCTACATGTAATAATACGCATCACTAGAAAGAGCTTTAATAGATTTTGGTTCACGTGTCAATGAAGGTGTTAACAGACTAAATGTTCTACAAAGCAAATTTAGGTCATAGTATACATATATAGACTTAGGTATAGTCGAAAGTTTGGTATACTCCTAAAATAAAATTTTTACCAATCTTTAAATTTTTACACTCGAATACGGTCAACAGGATATTCATTTTTAATTCATCTACCAATCCGGAAAATTTATAGAATGAGTTGACCAACTGAACTGTATAAATTTTTATTGAACGATTTTGCCATAAAGTAGGTGGTTTTTTGTTGTCATAAAGTAAAATGAAATGAATGTTTGATATAGTCCGCTTAAAATTTTTATGGCCTAGATTTAACGTGCTCAATTAATTCAAGTGGCAGATCAGTGATCTTCAAAATTGGTAAAAACGGGATTCATGTTAATCTATTTTGTGTACTAATTTAATAATATGTAAAATATTTGAGACATCCCTAACACATAGAGGTAAGTTCTAAGACGTAACATTCTTTTAAATTTCTATTTAGCTATAAATTGCAGCTAATTCTAATTTGAGCCGCTTAAAATCCAACGTAGATGTCAAAACTAGTCTAATTTGCCTAATTTTCTTAATATGCTTGAAAAGAGCTCATTAATGTTAATCTGTACCAACAATGACCATTAAGTCGACCGGTGTCGCCGATAAATCTCTTTAATTACGAAATGTTCATGAATTTCTTCTCGAAAAGCCATTCATCTCCTGGAGATCTTACATATTTCACCTGCTTTGCATCTGAATTTCGATTAAGCTTCTAAACGACAGCAATCGCTATCACTGTCACAAAATTAATTCACGAAAAATCTCGGATTACGATCACTTACTGCCGCCAACGATCAGGCTTCAGTGCCATTGCCTATCAAAGTGATAATCAGGCGAAATAGATTCTCAAAAAAAGTTTCAAAAAATGTCAATCGTTTTTCAAAGACTTGGAGCATAAAATCCGTACCGCCTCTACGCATTAAGAAGTCGGAGGAGTAGGAGGGATTGAGTGGTGAAAACCAGCTGCCGTAGATTAGTGCGTGGGCAACGAAAACTTACAAACATTTAGACATTGTAAAGGCCGCCTGTCGCAGGTAAAAGACTATTTTTTTGTCACCTATTTTTTCGGTTTATTGCTTGTATAACCGATTTGTCAACGCTGACCTTACGAACCGCAAAAACTTCTGTCTCAATTGCTTGCTAACCATAACAATGCGAAAAAATTGTAGGTCTTGACCGATCGTTTCAAGACGCCATAAATCATGGCAATTTACGCTAAAAAGAAAAAAAAACATTTTTAATGACCTTCGAATGTTTAACACTTCTTGCAAGATAAGGGAGTGCGCCTGAGCTATGAGTCACACTCTCAAGAAAGTGATCATGTGAACCAACGGGGTGAACTGCAGAGTTCATGGTGATTATACGCGTAAAATTGAAGAATTTTATTTTAACGATCCCAAAAACGCGGAAACATTCATGAGTTCTATTTCTGCTGCAATTTATTTTAATTGTTTGGTTAGCTTGGAATTAAGCATCAAATATTTTTCAAACGATCATGACTGATCTTCAAACAGATGAGAAGCAAAAAATAATTTACTGCCCTCAGCTTTGTTTGCAAATTTTGTTTATTTGTCTAGTTACGATATAAAAGAGGTTTTGAAATTCTTAAATTTTAAACTTATACGCAGATCAGTGATATTCGAGCTTCTTTGCACTGATCGTGCGCGATCCACAATGGGTCCCGAACCAAGAATTTCCAGAGATCTAATAATATTCCCTTTCTATTTTAACCCTATGCCAGCAGCAGAGTTATTTGACAATGACACTCGATGATGACCTGCTTACTGCCATTAACCTGCGTTTTGGGTGTCAAAACATATTTAGCACAACCATCGGATTGCTAGAGGAAGATGTCTTTGACACCATCTTGTGCGCTGATATTTCTGCTTTCTAATGAAATCGAAATGTCTAAAAATATCCCGACGGCGAGAAATTGTTCATTTCAAAATGTTAACAGCAATTAACGAAGTTCAGCGAGTTTTCTCTAAAGTGTTTCGGAGTGAATTTGAATGTCGTTCCGCTGCAGAAATAGGGAAAAATAAGTTAGCATCTAAGTAGGTTTTGGTCTGTTGCGTTCTGACATGTTATTTCTGAGATGTTTTGCAGAAAGACACGCAGTCATTCGATTTTCGTAGAACCTGATCTTGTCAATGTTCTGCATTGTAGCAAAATCTTGGCAATGTATCTTTTGCACTCGTAAGTGGTCCACAATTTGAACTTTACAATTTTGAAATCAAAAAGTAAATTTTAAAGTAGAAGCACCTTTTGGTCTGATTGATAACAATTTATCTTAGCTAGTACTATCTATATAAAAATTTAGTGACTATAATAACTTTCAAACTAAATAGTCTTAGATGTACGTATTATCTAAAACTACTATAAGTTTTTCACAAATTCTCTAAAGTTCATTGACTTTTAAAATCCACAATTATACTAAAAATCCATGGCCTTGGGAATGTACCCGGGAGATACCCTAACTTTCTAATCATGCGTATTATTAGTAAATAAACAAGCGGCGCATCGTGCGTTTATAAGTATTAATAAACTTTATGAATTTTAATCAGCGCCAGCAAATATCAAGTATTATTGTCGCAGAAAAGTAACAAATCAAAAGAGAGAAACATTGTGTTATCATTGGTTAAATCTGATAAGGTCTCAGCACGAGCTTGTGACCCATTTCACTAAATCTGTTTTGATAAACTCGCAGAAAAAAAAATACATACATATATTGAAATGTCACAGTTTGTGACTTTTAGCATATTACTAAGTATTAAAAAAAGTTGTGAAAATTAAAAAAAACTTGCAACTGAATTGAAGAGTACCTACTTCATTTTGAATGAAATTTAATTTGTCTATTTTGAAACATGTTTTGAGGGCATACATATATGTAGTTGTCACAACATGCTTTCCTTATCCTCATAAAAAATTCAAATTGGCGCCATTAGTCTCAAGTTATCAGCTAAATAACCGTGTAGACACGGCAAACAGGATTTTACAAATAGACAAAATTGTTAGGAAAATTCCAATTAAACTCTAGCTAAGTTACACAATCGGTCCAGATACCTCTCGAAGAACTAGAAAGAGCCTTTGCAGCCTCCAACATCCAAATTACCAACAGTTTCGTCAGCAGGCAAATATTTGCCATACCGCCAAGTGTCTGAGTCGACTAATGATACTCGCCGGCGGCGGCGGATGCAGAAGCAGGTGGAGCTCAAAAAGAAGTAGCAAACAAAACGGCAGCAAAATTAAGCCGGCTACTGATGGATGCTCTAAGACGTAAAACATTTAAAAAAAAGACGATCAGTAAGACGTCTCTTCCCCTAATCAATCAAAGATGCATCTTCCGCCTCTTTATCTAAGAAGCCTCCATGTTTGCGGAACTTCCGCAGTCTGGTCGATGGTGCTGCTTCCAGGTATTCCCGATATACCTGGCAGGCTGCCTACGTCTGTCCCACTTCTGACACCACTTTCTAGCGCCTTCTGATTGATCTACCTGGACAGCAGCCGGCCCGTGGAGGTGTGTAAGTGTCAAGGTAAATATTTGGCTGTTGGTTGGGCTTCGAGTGCCCGCCAGACGGAATAGAGTGGATCGCTCTATTTATGACTGCTTTGAGCGATCATGGGAATTGAAACATAAAAAAACAGGAACTGCTCGGCGACTGTCGAGAGATTGACGTACTGCCAGCAAATTGATTGGCTTCTAATTGGAGTCAATATTTCCGCATCTGATTGATCTCTTTGATGCCAATTGAGTCTTGGGGCTCGAGGCGCCTTGTTTGCAATCATTCGACTGTTTCTGTAATTAAATTGATAAACAAACAGACGCAAGCTCAGCGATCAAAGGCTCTTCATATGATACTTTGAATAGCGGCATGTATCATCACCAGGTGGATGAGGTATGGGCTTTTACGACTTTCGCACCCCGAAGGGTACCACCAGAGGTGTTTGGGTACTTTAGACAAATAAACAAATGTCGCAGCGATCTATTTCGAAATGCAAATTTTCTTGGTAATTGCTCGGATTATAAATTGCCTGACGAAAGGTGAGCTGAAAGCTTAGCACACCCCCTACAACGCCTTGTATCGCGGTTGCGCAACAAATTTAATTATTTGCGCACAACGGATTAGTGTAAAATTTCCATGAAATTACTCTTTAAAGCAGCCGACTATTGCCCGCTGACCAGGCGCCTAAACCCTAGAATTTTATGATTTATGGGCACCTCTTGATCACCTAGCCGAATGCAAATGGTGTCAGGCTTCCTGCTCTCCTGACATATTATATTCTGTTTGCAATGTCAGATTCCAGATGCTGCGACTATCTCCCCACATATTAATTGCTTATCTACTTTAATTGCGGTATTGACAATGACAAATGGTGCGACAATCCTAGCCCCTGGTGATCTTGACCACTTCTTAAATGACACGCCTAGAACCTGTCACAGTCTTTTGCTTTGAAACGGAGGTGTACTTCGAATGCAATGCGCACTTAAGATGAAAATTAAGTGCACAACATTTGAATTTAATTTTCTAAAGCGCCACGCTTCCTGCATCTTGAAGTTAAGGGATCCATCATGGGTTTTGAAAGATTGTCACTTTTCTACTATGGGTGTTGGCGACTAGGATGGAGTATATGCACCTTGGAAGGTCAACCTAATTATTACTAAGATTGTTAGTGAAAGAAGCCCCAGGTGCTGAGTTACTGTTCTACTGAATACGAAAAATGTCATTTAAACTAGATGTTTCGTTGTGGCAACTTTGTGTTGTCTGGCATTGACTTGTTGAAATTTTTGGAAGAACTAGACATTTTACGATTTATTCAGATATGGCACTGCATCATGTAATCAAATTTACCCTACTTCTACTAATATAAGCTTTGTTTTTCATTTCATTTTCGATAAAAGCCTTATGTTCTTAGTAAGTTGTCAATAAGCTTGTCTAACTGACAAAGCATAAGGAAAGAGGATTCAATTTTTTATGGGTAGGTATATAAAATAATATATGTATATAGAAGACGATTGACAAAAACTTCCGAAAAGTCCAAAGTGAAGAGTCTTACCGGGTGTAAAATGTGACATCTAAATTGAGACAAATTTGATAATACAAAGGGCCACGACACTATTTATCATCCAGGATGGATGCAACCATTCAGAAGCACGTACGGCCACACGCCCGCCTCTTCATGACTAATAAATAGCCGATTAGTTCCACCCTGTCAACTCCCGAGTGACTGTTTAAATTCGTAACGGCGCAATCGGCGACCGTCGAGTGGCTCGAGGAGCACACCGGGGCGACACGACACCACCGGCAGCAACTATCCCACTTCTGGGTGAAGATTTTCACGTGAAAGGAAAAAATTTGTGCTGCATCGCAGCGCTAAAATTAGCTGCCGATGATAACATGGAAAAAAATGGAAATAAGAGAAATTCCAACACATCGGATCGGGTGCGCGCCTGAATGTTTATCTTTTGAGGGTAGGAGTTTAAGGCACCAGTGTGGAATGCGCTTTAAAGCGTCAAGTGGGTGGGTGCTCCGCCGGGACGGTGGGAGGCGGCGGGACTATCGATTCGTTCGACTTTCCCTTTAAGGACTTTTATTGAGGCTCTGCTGAATGGAAGGGTAATTGGGTGAGACGGTTTTTGCTCTGCGGATGAGTTATGTGAACAGGGCTTAAGGTTAATTTAATTGCTCACATTTTATTTAATTCTCCTTATGCTTCGGCCGCATTTTTTACTTATTAAACAATATTTTGTATAGTAAATTTCCAGTATTTTTCATAATACTAATAAAAAAGAACATGAGTTTTTAAACACCTCTCTACAGGAGAACATACTTCAATGACGGTTACCGAAATTTTTATTTGACCCTAAAGAATTATATTTCAAAATTTCCTATTTTTTACATTAGTAGTCCTTAGTAGATAACGAAATGAGGAATTTGCTTGAAAAAGTTCTACATCCTGAGCCATTTTTGCAACCGTCCAGTCTAGATGATATATTTAAAAGTCACTAATCTCAAAATCCTGTAAATACAAATTAAGTTAGACTTTGATTTAATTTTTGCAAAATGTTTATGATATTTTTCATTATTAAATATTATTATCATTACATTATTAATTATTTTTTGACAATTCCCCGCACTGAAATGCACTAAATTAAATTTTCTGCAAATGAACGTTTCTTTGAAAATAAACCATGCAAGGGGTTAATTACTATAAATACTGTAATATTTTGCCTTGTATCATATGTAAATTTATAATTGTAAAAAAATACCAAAAGTAGGTACCTACACCTGAAAAGTATAAAAAGTATGATGTTTTTTAGTATTAGTTTTACAACTCAAAGCTATAATAAATACCTCAGATACCCTTCCCAGAAGATGGAGCGCTCCAAAATAACCTTCCGGGGCATTCCGAGAAAACGCATCCATGCCAAGTGCTGGTGCAATGGAAGTTTTTTAAATATCGCGCGAGTGACGGAGCCCCCGCGCGAAGTAAACAACTCAGGTGCTGGTGACGTCCTCATTCTCCTGATAACGCCGTCGTCGTGCCGCGGCTTAATTGTTCGCTGCACCACGACGGAATCAGCTGCGCCGCTGTTTGCGCACTGGCGCGAGTGCGTAAGCCAGGCACGTGGATCTGGCCGCGGTGCTTCAGCGGCCGCGAAAAAAACTCCCGCGCAGTGCATGCGCGCGGGGGAAGGAACGGGAGCGGTGGGGGTGGCCGCGAGCACTGATAACAACGCACTTAGGGGATTTGCTTTTATGGCTCCCATGGAATTTTTGGATCCGTCAGAGTTGAATAAACTTTGGTAACATCCGTCGAGGTGGTAAATTAGAATATTATTGTTACCCTGGGTGACCCCGCCGTCACTTTGACCTGTTACTGCCCGTAAATCAAGAGTATTTTTTCGGGTGGAACCAGCAGCGAGGAGGTGGTCATGAAATTGTGAAAGTACTTTTCATCGAGCCGCCAATTTTCCAATTGGGGACACAGAACTCCGATCTTCGAGAATAATGCACCTACTCTTCCCGGTCTCGGGTGGGAGATATGCGGGTGGCCGCGCTGAAGGGAAGCGTAATCGGCCGTAAATTGGCGCGAATTCGAAGATTTAATTGAAACGCAGTGATTTGGGTAAGAGGATTTTATGATTTATATGTTTTGGGTTGGGAAAATTATATTATATCTACGTTAAAATGGTCAAATGAAATAATGATTGTATATTTTTACCTTTATGTGGATACTATTAGTACAGTAAAAGCTTGCCAAAGTGTGAAAATTGTACTTTATGGCCGCGCTGAGTCGCGTATTCCATAACTTTGATTTTATTTTTATACTACGCTGCGTTGCATCTTTTCGCCTACAGTTCGAGAACGGTAAGTTTTACAAAAAAATTGTTTAAATAAAAATTGTAGGTATTTTTGTGACGAACAACTTTCCCATTTACATTAATATGAAAAAATTATTTATTCTTAATGAAAATGCCAAAAAACCACTTTTTTGATACTTTAGCGCCATCTACCTTTTGTAATTTAAGTCGGACGACTTGGCTTCAATGACAAAAAATGTAGTTAACAATGTCCTGAACATTTTTTGTTCAATAAACTTTTCTCTAAAACCCATAGATTCTGAGAAAAACGCATTCCAAAATTTTTTTGGATTTTCTCAAAAACAGGGGGGGGGGGGGGGTCAATACGGAAATCTAGAGTTAAGCTTTTTTTATGCCCCCCTAACTATTTATCAAGTCAAATTCGTGTAGGTATTTTTTCGAACGGTATTTGCTATATTTACTGTACTATATCTAGTCCAACAGATCTTAAATAACGTCGAAATAAAAGTTGGACTATGTATTAAATTTAAAGTTAATATAAGCATAATAAACCCAAATAAATTAGTATTTTGACTTTTATTTTTAAACACTATGTGCAAAACTAATAGTCGTCTCAGGATATTAATGATCGTAGACACTCGTCCCATAATATTTAACTTTACGACTTGCATATAAACATCAAACAGAGAGTATCATAAAGATTATTACTATGGTCCTACGCCTTTAACATTTTCATGTTCTGGCAATTGTTCTAATTGGGGCTCCATAGGCCACACGATCAGGACGATCAACTGACTCAGATACTTTAGATATGTACATGGGGATCACGAAGGGCTCAAAAGCAGAACCAGAAAGTGAAACACTGCAGGACAGTAAAAGTTTCACATTTGTTTTTACGATCCGTGACATTTGCGGCTTCTTAAATCACTTTAGTGTCCCACACCGCCTTCGGGGGCCCTTGTGAAACGTTTTCATCGCGGATCCACTCCATTAATTCCCCCCCGCCCCAGAAGCAGTGGATCGAAAGTGACATAGTTACCATTTTGTCTGCAAAAATTGCATAAATTCGCCAATTTAATGGCGTTCTACAGAGCCCCAGCCCTCGTCTGCGAGACCAGCCCCACTGGAGGTTGGAATGGTTCTTGACGTCGATCCAAAACGAATTAATCGACGATAAAAGCGCCTGTCGACAGCCCGCTGGGGCTGCTGTGACGCCGCTCTGTCGGATTTGTGCACCGCCGAGTGAGACGTCACCGCGTCATTGTCGCTGCACCCGAATGAGTGCAACATCCCACCCCCTCCCTCCCCGCCCGGCGCAGCGACACTGGACCCTAGATCCAGAATTGTGTCCCCATTTAAAATTCCCTGTCCGGAGCACCCCGGGAAACGGCACACTCGCGGAAGGGGTACTCCGGGAATGGTCTGGCGGGCGCAAATATCCCGCGCGGAATATCTCGCGGCCAAAAAGTGGCACGCTTGAAATCCCCCGACCGCTTAATGGCCACAACGCAACCACACAACCGCACCGCAACGCACCGTACCGCCGCGCCGTGCGAGTGGCAGCCCGAATTATGCTCGTTGTTTCGCGGCACGAGCATAAAACCGGGACTCATTTTATGGGTGCTGGACCACATAACAGTAAAAGTACATTACCGACCTCCAGTTTGTAATTATTTCTGGTAAAGGCTCGATTTGAGATGATCCCCCCTCCCCCACTCGTTGTCCCTTTCTTCACCAGGCATTCCGTGGAAAACCGCGGAGGGACGAACCTTTTTTTGTTTTTCTAGTTTTGCCGGCTGCTATCAAGCGGCGGAACACACTACCATTTTCTAATTAGGAAAATCATCTTAAGATTTAGAGGTTATGCTTGACAGACCCCTGGATTTATTTGGTATTTTCCTACGTCTGATCGAGTCCAGTCTGCATTCTGGTGGAGCCGCAACATGTGCCACTGTACTTAAACTTAGGTGCCGGAAGTACTTAGCGTTACAGATCACTGAAAATTCATGATGCAAAGCAATCTGCAGAATTTTGAATTCGAAATTAGAAATGCATTCAAATTACCTTTTTAAAATATAAATTAAAAATAATACACCTTCAGCCGCTACATTCATAACTGGCGAAAAACTAAAGAAATCGTCTTTAAAAAATCATTTTTTTTTGATTGATTCGACAATTTTGCAACTATCCCATTAATTATATTTAGAGTTGAGTTTAGAGACATTTTTACGTAAAATGATGTTTTAATCGAAAACGACATGTTGTCATGTTGTGGGTAACCTAGCTCAAAAAAATCCAGAAACCAAATTCGTTTCTAAGCATTTTTAATGCTTTTCTATTTAATAGCAACCAGATTGCTTAGGCATAACAATCTAAATCTAAATTTTTTTCTCACAAATAAATCTGCGAATTGAAACATAGTCACGATCAGTGATCGTGATAGTCCACCCATTAATATTTCATGATAGCCCCATTTTCATACGAAAGCGACCCCTGTAAAACCCACTTCAAATCAATTTCAATTAAATTCAGCTAATACTTGTAATACGCTCTGTCTCTGAATGAAAAATTACCTAGTCGATCGTTTAAAATGAAAATTTCCGCAATATTTCTTTTTAAATTTATTTATTTTTTATTAATTTTACAACGTTACAGTATCATCTGCATCGCATATTTTTGCATCAGTAATGCGATATTGCAGGGAATTGATTTATTGCAGCCTATGACATTGCGGAGAAAAACGCAGTCATTATGCAAAAGAAGAGGTGATCATTTGCATGTTAAAGTTGATCTTCTAAACTAGATAAAATAGGCCTAGTGTACAAAAGTGTGAGCAATTTATGTAACTTCCGGATGGAAAAAGGGCTCGTTAAAGGTTCGTATTGCCGAGTTATGATGTTATCGGGGTTGTAATTCTGTTTTATGATAATAAGGATAAGTCTAAAGGAACTAATGTCTCTATCGATCAAGTTTATTAGAGAGTTTTAGTACGGATGTATTTTATATGCCATTAATAAAAATCGTGTCACACCATAATCAAATCTTTAAATGTGTCAGTAATGTTTTCGTTTTATAAATGTTTGTTCTTACCCTCTATGTAATTAAGATGCCTCGTTTAAATTTTAAAATCTTTATCGAAATCAAACAAGATATATGTATGTCTTTCCAAAAACAAAATGCATTTTTATAAAATCATAAATCAATCGTGTGAACACATTTCAAACAACTTTGGATTTATGACCAAAAGTTTTCTAAAACCGCAAATAACATAAATCCGACTGAATTTGTCAATAGACATCTGAATACTTCTAAAAATCACAACAAGCCAACCAATTCATCTTTTATTAATTAATTTCTTGCTGGTCCCAAAATGTCCCAAATTGTCCCAATTGTCCCAAACGAATAAATGAATTCACAAAATTTGTAAACCCTCATCAATGCATAAAGAAATTAATAAAAAATATGCATTTCGCCGAAATATTCCGTCGATAAAAATTTCTGGAGGCTAACCATTTACTTTTTATTTTTCATTTGGGCCCAAATAGTCCATTAAATTAATTTAAAATCAAATGGAATGTGGCACCAGCGGGGCCGCACAAAGCCTCTCAAATTAACAACATTAGTGGAACTGCGTTGAGCGACTTCCGCTGAATGTTTTGGAGCCCACCGATGAGTGCCAAACAAGCAATAAAAATTTATCCAAAAAATTTTTGGAACTGGTTTGTCGGTGAGCGGACATCCCGACTGGGTCCAGGTCGGTCAATAAACATGTCTAAATTTTCATACAACCTGTTAAATCAGTGCGGACAGCTTCTCTAATAAATCACTGAATTGAATAATTTTCCTCGAGTTGTTTAATGATTTTTGACAGTTACAGTGGGGACAGGGCCCAGCGGTGACTTATAGTTTTTGGAGAATTTGATTTTTAAAAAGATGCTAATAAATGCAGGATCATTCATTGCTCCCCGTTCTGGTGAGCGATCGTACAAGAAATCAGTTGACAACTCTACCAGGTAAATTTAATTAGCAAAAAAGTGAAGGTATATCTGAGGGATCCCTTACCTGGCTGCAATATGACCGCCCAAGTTCGGTGTTGCAACGAGTCATTGAAACCCTCCGCATAGGACTCAAATAATTGATTAATAATAGCACGCGGTGCTGGTGCGGTGAGACAGAAATTAAAGACCTATAAATTGCCCGGGGTGGCGATAATTACTTTTGCATGCGTGGCGACCGGTGACAACCGCTTTATTGGCTGCAATTCGACACTTGCACAGTTTGCACCGATCGACAGGTATTTTGTCATTTTTTTTAAGATATCAATCGCTCTAAGTGCAATGCTCTGAAACGATTGGGGGATAATCTGAGATCAGGCAAAAAATATCATCAGTTACCGATCTTGTCAGGTCGATTAACCGCCATAAGGAGACCCAAAAAAAGGCTAAATGATTCCAGGGGGCAGGGAAAAAATTAGAGGCCCTAAAGGAGCAATTTCCACTGTGAACAGAAAACGATTATCGCCTTCTGTGATCGAACATTTTTTTTGGGCTGGATAATGTAATCCTATCAAGCAAAACCTTATAAATTTTTTGTGTGAACGCAATTTGCATTGCAGATCGTTAAGAGATATCACTTGGATTAATTGGCGCAGCAGAAGTTGATGATCGTGGAATTTTGAACCCAGATCAGCGGTAATCTTAAAAGGCGGGATGTGTTAGGTGATTATCGAAATTGTTCGCTTTAGGTATATTTTGCAAATATTGGTTTAAAGGCACATCTTTTTAAGAATGGAGACATTATATGTAAAAAAAGAGAAAAAATATCAACGGTGATCGATGATAGGGTTTTAGCCAGAATTTATGTTAAATTAACACATTGATGGCGGTTACTGGTTGTTAAGCGAATCGGTTATTTTAATTACAGAAAATTATAAGGAACGACATCAATTTAAATGTGCCTAAAGAAATGCCATGGCAATATTCCAGATTAAAAGCATTATTTGAAAAAAATCCGAAGTTTCATACAATTGATATTTTGTTGTTTCTAGATCTACTAAAGTCAGTAAAAACTAATCGTTACCTTTGTGCGTAACATTTTTTCCATAGATTGCGATTATTAGTGGGTAATACGTAACATTACTATAGTTTAATATGAAATATTAGATAATACAGCGATATTTTTAACTACAAATCGTATTCAACCATCTTTCAAATTTTATTATTTTTCTGAGTTGATTCCTTATTGAAAATTCAAAAATAGTTAAAAATTTGATGTAACTTAAACTAATTTGTTTGTACTTGACCTTGAAATAACTTAATACCTCGAGAATGATGTTTGAACGAGCCAACATATGTATTAATGAATATGTCTATGCTTTTTCTTCTAAATTTAATGATCTATTTACTATACGATCTTCTCAGATTTACCACAGTAACTGTCGAGTGTCGACCACGAATTCGACTTAACAATTCAACTCATACTCTGTCTAGAGTCTAGACAATAATCTGTTTTAAAAATATGCTCCATTTAGTTGATCCCTTTCTCCGCACCTATTTAAATTTGGCGCCACTTAACTATCAAGTTGCTCTAGCTTTTACCTACATATAAATATCATGACCCTCAATGCTAGAGTCTTTCAAGAGCGAAAAAAATTACAAAGAAGGCGAACATAATGTAGAAAAACCTGAAGCAAGTCGATTCATTCTCCTCTGTAACAATAGGTTCGCTACCTTATTATGTAACTGTCGTGATTACCAGATGGTAACCGATACGGCACACGGAATCGAAGAGCCACACCTCGTAGAAGCTATCATAATCCAAAATCTGACACGAAATGGATGATCTTCATTATGCGGCATAAAAGGGATTAGAGCGCCACTTTCGACGCCCTTTTTCATTCATTTACCTTAACCCGAGCCCGGTGTGTAGATCATGATCCTGGTTAAGGTTTCCTCCCGATCCACACTCCGGAGCGGCTCGAATGGCGCACCGATCGTGCCATCCTTTGGGCCCAGGTATAAGGGGCATTATTGTGTTCTTTATGTGCCTTCAAATTAAAGATCACCCAAACAGATATTTCACACGTAATTACAGGGATTAGCTTGCAGAAATGATCATTTCCCTGGCAACTCAATAGCATGCCGCACTTTGCAGCTTTATTTGAGAGAGGATGATTGTGGTGGATCGTGTGCGTTTGAAATATGTAGAAATAATAAAAATAAAATGCGAAAAACATCTTAGTAATTTTGACAATTTTGTGACAATCATAAAATAATTTATAGCCTCTCAAATTTGTAGATAGATCGTCTGACTGCCAAGATGATCGTGTTGTACGATCGGCAGGTATTTTTGGGTGAGAATTGTTTGAAACAATTTATTTTTTGTGGGCTTTATACATCTTAAAAATAAAGTGATCTTAAAAATAGACCAGGAACAATTAAAACGGGCAACCAGAAAAACTCTGAGGAAGCTGACAGTTTTGCCTGTGTGTGAACTCTGTTTCGGGGAGGGAAGGAGGAGCATTGGGGACGAAAACGGCGGGTCAATAGAATCCAAAGTGGAAAACGTGTTTCCTCCGAAAATACAACACTTCCCAAGCTCTGAGATGCGCGCGTCGATCATTCACGTCTTTATCGCTTTTCTGTCGTGTTGTACTTTATATATGAAGCCATGAAGTTGCACGTACGCTTTCAACCGCCGTTTTCCACATTTTTCAAAAGGAATACCACTGAAATGATCTCTAGCGACCTGCGTGTGCCTATAGCGCGGAGCCATTAATTGAATTGTAAACATTCATATTCTTGCCCTTCCCATGATTAGCATTTCTCGTGAATAATTGGAAAATATAAGCGGTTGATCGCTAACAAGATCACTATAAAATTCCAAACATTTCGTGAACGCTCGTGGAACATCTCAATTTTTCATTAGATGTCTGAAATTAATTCCGGATTCAGAAACCTCACCCGCACAAAGACTGCGATCGGCGGTGCACGATCAATGAGAAAATACTCAAACCAAAGTAATGCACTGTGGGAGGGGCAACTGCTTTTTAATGAAGACAGCTGGACATCTCAATCTGTCCGAATTGGGCGGCCTACACACTACTGAGTTCTGAGAAACCAGAACTGATCTTGTCGTCGAAGCTTTTGTGTATTAATTATAATTACGATCGACAGGAAGGGATCTAATGATCATTGATTCTATTGATTGGGGCGGTGCCCCCAACATGGGGCCACTTATCCGGTCATTTATCTAATTCGATTACAAGATAAGAAGGATTTGAGTATTTTCTAATTATTCGAAATGATCGCGACTCGTAGTATGCTATGGAAACGATCGTACCTGATCTCCGCAATGTCAGGGAATTCGATCTGCACGATTCTACCGTCCAGTGATTGATTCAATTGAAGTTTTGATTCACACCATGTAATCAATCACTTGCTAGAGATTTTCAAGTGCAAAGTTGACAAGATCATGATCAATAGCAGATGACTAGTGGTGTTGCATTCGATTAATTTTTCAAGATCAGTAATGGTAGCGAGAATTGATCTTACCATTCCGATGGATCTTTTTGAGTGATGCACTCTCACTTATACGTCCATTACTCAGACACTACTCCAATTGAGGTCTTTTGAGTAATTGATCTTGTCAAAAATGTTTTACCATTTTCATGCTCGACAATAAATTTATCTGATGACGTATTTTGAGCCTTAAGTTCATGAACCTTAAAGATTGCTGCTGTTTGATGAGTAAAATATTATAAACTACTGCAGTCACCCTAGTTAGTAGGTCTAGAGGGAACTGTTGAAACTGATCGAATTTAATAGAGAAATTGATCGACAGTAAATAAACTCGGGAAAGAAATCAAATTGGCTAGTGATCACTAGGATTGATTTATTGTTATCCACCAGTGATTTAAAAGGTTAAAAATTTTCAATCACGATTTATTGATATTGTTGATTGTGGGTAATTAATGGTAAGGGCGGGGATAGATCTACCATAGATCATTGAAGGCATAAAATCTGAATGAACTTACTGAATGGCTTCAGTTTATGTGGATTCCAGAAAGTACCATAGAACCAATCTAGCAACTTACAATATGATCGTTTATTTTAAGTGATATTCAGATCTGAGCTGTTCGATAACAGTGTTTTGTCTATGCATTCTTAAAAACTAATAAATTTGAGTGTTTTAAGTCTCTTCGTAAATAAACGTTCATAACTTAAGCTTGGATATGGTGAACCTACATTTAGTGGTTGTAAGTATATAAATATACCTCTTTTTTCTAAATCTATCTAAACATATCTGTCCCCTGTTGTGCGATATTTATAGGGCTGAATAAGTTCTACTAAATATTTCCGCCTTACAAATACCTATCAATGCGCTAGACACTACGCGTCTAAGTTTATTATTTCACTCTAAAGCAATTTATTGCTTACAAAATATTTTCTCCGTTCCATAAACTTTTCCGGAGTCAATTTAAACATCCTCCCCCAAACAGAGAACTCAATTGAAACCTGCATCTCGGCGCCAGATATATGTATGTATACCACCTGATTTCGAAACGGCAATGCAGTGCAATTCATTGCCTGGAATTCTCCAATCTCGGCTCGGCTCACATTCCGACTGATAAAATTCAACGATATACACTGACCTATCGCAATGTGCTCCACTAAACTCGATATGCAAACTTTGAATATATCCCCTCAGTGATCGGATGGATATTCCGGCGATCTTGGTGTCATTTTTATTTTGAATGTTTTGTTTTTGTTTTTTTGGTAGGTATATACCTCAATAACTTCTAGTAGAACAAGATATCATTAGGTAAGCACTTAGCAGTGTAAACAATCGACCTTACGTGGGAAGCAGAAACAAAGCCCTTGAGTGTCTCTAAAAACAGAATATGCATCAGGAATAACTAGAACTGTTGCTGGGGGACGTCATACGTTATCACTTCGATCGTGTAAACAGTTTGATCGATCGATTTGCCTTGGGGCATGCCGCATTGCACATCTATCAAGCGGTAAGTGAAAGTGATATAATTTCAGGGCGCATTGGCGACGATCCGGCGATCGATTTTGCCTTACTTATCATGGTTTACTCAAAATATATGTATGTAGTTTGCATGATCGATAGATTGTAAAATTTAGAGAACTATACTAGTAATTGAAGAGAATGGGTATCCTAATGGTTTCTAATCAAAGTAGTGATCTTCGAATGATTGGTAAATGGTTACGGTATGGTATGGTGCATCCGTTCGGTCAATGTTATGCGTTTTAACAAATAGAAGACAAAGATTGCAGAAACCCTCCACTGATTGCGGTTCTAGAACCAATATAGTTCACACGATCACCCGATCTTGCAAATATTTGTATAATGAATAAAATGATTGTAAGGTATGCGATTAAATTGTCATGATATAGGAATAATTATTTTAAAAATTTAACGGTATTTTAGTGATCATGGAATGATCTTGATAATCTTAGGAAATGTATTGAATGTCTTATTAAAAAATTTTCTTGTAATAGTATCTTGATATCTTATTATTCTACTAATCTTTGAATATTTTTATGATAGTAGACAATCTCAGTTACTAGTCAAACTTAAGATCAATGTCTGCACCCAGCCAAGCCTTGAGATCTTCGGTTTATAAGTTATTTACCCCATTCCACTTTCGTCTTTATTATAAATTATCCAGAGTCACGCCAGCTCGTTAAGTGGCCATTGTAAGCGTTTTAGCCTCTTAACCGTGCGTCCAACAACAGTAGATCTGGTGTAACATAGTGTCGCTTAAATTATACAACGACTAGACAAACAGCGAACAATATTGCAAGCAAATCCACTGTCAGCACTATCAGCCAGAGTGATAAGGTGTTGTAACGTAATCGCGTATCGCATGCACTCCTCGAAAAAGTGGAACGAATAGACCACAGGCCCCACCGCACGCAGCCCCGTTCACATTTCCCATGACATCCATGCCCGTGTGCATCACTAATTACCATGGCATGGCTAGCCGTGGTACAAGCTACCCATAGTGCTACTGCGCATACCTGACGCGTTGACATTCTGCGAAAATCGACATTAACAACAGGCGCCTGAGAAATTATCGAACAAAAGCACCACCCCACAGGCTCCCGCGACCCGTCCGTTACATTGCATATATCTACTCTTCTGCCGGGCGCCCCATTAATCGAACTATCGACAACCGCAAATTAGTTGCAACCGAAAGTAATCGGCTAATTGCTGCAGCTGCACAAATTTCCAATAAACGAAAGCGAGAGTAAAAGCTCTCGATGCGGGGCGGCTGGCTTATGGCTTATGGCTTAAGTGAACCTCGATCGGGGATGGCGCGGCATGTTGACGCGGCTAACAAAACTAAGTCGCGTCGCGCATGTGTGGAAAGTATCTTTTAATAGAACGGTGAGCTGCAAACGCGGTGAATGAATGCCGCCTCGAAAATACTGAAAATACATGCGAGGGCCTGATAATCGCGGTTTAATGTGACAAGTAGTCAAAGCGATCGAGCATGAGATGTATTTGCATCGCAAAATAAATAGACTGCCCCGCTCTCCAAAAGAGAAAGAGCGGGCGGGTGGCAGTAAGAACGGAGAGAGAGAGAGAGAGAGGAAGCATACATATATGAGTGAATGCATCGTTGTGACGTCGATAGGTCATTAAACCCTTTTTGAGCGAAACACCCCGCGCGATATTGCATAATTTTTCCGCGTGCGATGTGACGAACACCAGATCAGAGAGCGGAAAAAAAAACTGCGCCGCATGTAAAATAAGAATTAAAAAAAATAAGAATGAAAAGAAGTAGAGGCACAGAACAAGATCGGAAGGTGTTCGGGGCTCTTTTCTTCAGTTTTCAACAGCGGCAGAAATGAAGACGGCGATTACGAATGATGACGACGACGACGTCGACACCGCGATAAAATCCAAACCGGCGAAATTGGAGTGATGTACTGGCAGCGGCGGCACTTGGGTATATAACTTTTCGTATTATGTCTCAAAGCCCCGCTCACTTCAGGACGCGCAAGTAACCAAGATCCAAGACGATCCGCAAAAGCCGCGCGCCCGCTGCCGCCACCGCCACCGATCTTCACAAGCTGGCGCGGATCAATTTAGGGAAATGACATTTTGATTGTATCTGATTGTGGCGCATCCAGCCCGTGTCCAGCAGATGGATGGACTTTGATAGTTTTATGGTTTTTAAATTCCGTGTACTTCAGCAAATCAACATGTTCCAAGTCCGAAAAGTCTTATTTATGAAGTCGGCACGATCGCTTTATTAGCGGCTCTGTAGTATACCCCAGATGATGTCCGGACTGAAATATTTATCGACAGGGATTGGCGCTGGAAGGCATTCTGGAGCATCCTCCTGAGGATATCGAGCGCTAGTTATTTCCAGAAGATCGATCAAGAAAATGTCAATCGTGGCAAGGTAATTACACCTCTGGATAGGAGATAGGATGCTAGACGAAAGTTATCTGGAAGCATTTATCGCTAGATATCGGCGATCTGTTGCGTGGGAATGTTATTTTATGGAAATTGCTAGCTTATCAAGGAAGAGAGAATTTTATCGATCACTGCTTTAATTGCGTATTCATCCATTTAATTAGTAATAAGGTATGTAAATACGGAAGAATCTTTATCGTTCCTAGTATACCATAGGTGTTCTGCAATCTTTCTAGCATTTACGAATGTTTCGAGTTATTATTTTTCTACATTACATTACTTGAAAGATACGAATTAGGTAGTGGCAGATCACTGACCATAAATAATAAAAAAAAATTACAAGCCAATTAATTTATGTGTCTATATGATCAGAATTGTATATACCAATTCAAAAAATATATAAATTTATATTACGACCTAGGATTGAGGTTATATTTAATTTCTTTATTAATTATTATTTAGCATTCAAGGGTTCATTGACATTAGGTATAAAATTTCAAATTTTTGCTCTGACTAAGCTTACGCAGTCTCTAAACATTTGCCAGTTTATTTAGACAGATGCTGGTTACGACATCATCATTTGATATATGTACATATGTATGTATGTAACTATGAGTGAGTACCTTTTGACATTTCGAATTGTTAAAACTAAGTAGGTACTCATTTTACAAAGTATCAATCAATTTTGTATAAACATAGCTAACGATGTCAGTTGCTTCTGAATTCCTTTGGGCTTTAAAAAATTTAGTTCTTTTCTTCAATTCATCAACTTTATACAATTAAAAAGTATCCCAGCCAAATAGAAATTTTCTGAGGATATATTAAATTAAAAAAATTGGATTTTGAAGAATATAAAATCTTATATAAAAAAAAAAAAAAACATTAGCTGTGTTTTTTTCCCCGCTATTTGTGACCAGATTTAACAGGAAATTTTGCATTGAATTGAAATTTATGAGTAGTTATACATATCAAAATATTTTGGCTTGGCAAAAATAAAATCAAGTTGCCTGAATTTTATACCCATTTTACGTCAAATAGACACCCAACAATTTATCTGGTTTAAGGGTTTGAAGGTGGTATGCGTAAATATCATGGCTAATTTGTAATTTGATGCGCTTTCGCAAATTTTAAAATCTCTATATACGTGACAGTCTTTAAAATTTCAATTCAATGCAAAATTTCCTGTTAAGTCTGGTCACAAATCCCGGTGAAAAAAACAGCTATTGTTTTGTTATTTCTGAATTTGAAATTTGAATTCATTGAAACGACATCGCGAAGCACCTGATGAATGACCTCTAAATGTGCACGCACGACCAATTTTCATTATGCTCCAATAAAACAAAAACCACCTCCCAAGTTCGTTCGTAAACGGTAAAAAGCGTCTATAAGTGCTCGCCACGTCCAATTTAAATGGACAAGAAATTGTTGTCGAACAAGTAGCCGCACAGAAAATGCGTAGCAATGCTTACTTGCTATTATCGGGTGAATGTTATATGCAAATGCGGAACGGGTGCAACATTTATCAAATCATGTACGCAGCAACTCACAGTGATCTTGTGATCTCTGAGAAAATTTATGGAAGACGACGATCTCGATTACCATTGATACCCTGCGGTTCATCAAATATTTAATTTTTCGAAAGCGGAAAAAACAGTATTTGGCCTAATTCTTTGATGTTCGAAGAGACAAAAACGTTTTGGAACTACAGTTTTACCGCTGGATGGTATCTTTTGGGGCCCCAATAAACCATTCAAACTCCGATAAGATCACCGATCTCGATCAAAATATTTGCAGCTAGAAATTAAGATATCTTCTAGAAATTATGGGCGATCCAGGGCGATATTAAAACGTCCCATAAAATAATTACGATGGCGCAATCAGCCGCTGGTGCAGCCCAAGTTCATGGAAAATTATGATAAAGTTAATTACCGGGACACAGGACGCATTTATCACGGCGATTGCTCGTGAGATTCATTGAGCATACTGCTGCAGCATAGAGGCCCAATCAGCCGAAACTGGAATGGTAAATGCGACGCTAATTACTGGAAATATGCAATATAATTATTTGATAGGAGGCGAGTTAATAATCAGCCGCCACGGATGGCGGATGGCCAAACCAGACTGTTCAGTTCCATCTGCGTGGTGGATTTTGCGATATATGTATTTCTTTTGATTTGATCGCGGCAGGCCACAAGGTGGCTAATGGCGTATTACCGTTATTATTAATAAGGAACTGGTCTAATGCTGTGCAAAACACGTGAAAGTACATGAAATAAATTGGTAATTAGAAAGGAGCCCCGCTCGATGGAGTTATCAGCGCCCGGTAAGTGATCGTGGCAATTAATGGCAATGAAAATGTCAGCTTTCTATGGTGGGACCAACGTGACAAATGGAATGCATTAAAGGGGACATTTGTTAGGATGGCCCGAAACTGTCCCCACTAATGGAATTATCTTTCTCAGGATATCGGAAATCAAAAAAGGAACACCTACCAGCTTTATGGTTTGCTTTCTTGTTAAGTGGGCAGCACCTACCCTATCTATAAATTAATCGCAACGATATTTTGTATGACATTTGCAATTTTCAAAATCTATGGACTATGGCTATTTTGAGAGAAAAGGCTTCATTAAACACGGATATTCTTGATTTAAAATTGGAAATTTAGTGAAAGCACTGGCAGATAAGGAATTATAAGAACAAGTCTGCAAAAGCAATATTTCAAAATCATGACATCAAATTACATATTGGTGAATAACAAAAATTTATCGTTAGAAAAGAAAGATCGAAATTGTCTGTTATTTCTTTTAGGATACAATTCAAAATTTCCTCAAATATTATTGGTTGATAGCTAAATGAAAATTCCCTCAAGGCTATTAAATAAAAGACAATTTATTTCCTGTAGTTCAAAGTATACCTTTATTTGTAGTTTTCCATATATCGTTATACAAACGTTTTGGTGACTTTTATTATGTTGATAGTGCATTAATTCTTTGCCCATATCCACGAATAAATTCTAGTTACATGATAAAAAATCTAATTTTGATTCAATTGAAATGTAAATCAAAAAGATCATTCAATTGGTACTGGTTTAGCGATTAGCAAATAATAACAATAAGTCACCCAACTGCTCAACTTGTATCTATCATACGGCCTGTTGTTTGCCAGCGCAGAATACAGGCGATCGTGCTCGTTCAATTAGCGGAAGAAATTAGATCGCATTAAAATCGAGAGCAACTGGCCAAGACAGAAATCTTTAACTGCTCCAAGGTATCTGCGAGTAAGACGCGATCACTTTAGCCCCCTCCGGCGGATAAACACACAAAAAACTTGGAGGGACCAGAAAAAGATCAGCACCGATCAGCGCCGGGGAAGTCAGGATCATTAACCTATGAGCCTCCCCTGCACGCATTTATGGTCTGTTTGGACCATGTGTGAAATGTAACCGGCCAAAGGTAGGCAACTAGAAACTTAATAGTATTTGGTACTCCCTCCCGATCAGATCAATAAACAAACGCCAGGCTGCGCCGTCCTGATCGGTGTCGGGTGCATATCTCAATACGGAAGATCTTAACTTCGATCGAAACTTAAACAAATCGCGATCAGGAGGTGATCTTGCCTGGGTCAGCTCTGGAGCACCCTGCTCAATTGTTTTGAGGTGCTACTTGGCGTGGTGCCCACCGCTGCATAAATACTAGCCGATGGCTACTGGTGATCGCGAATCAATCGATCTATTGATTGTCCGCATAGCTTATGCCATCGATGTATCCGAGTTCGCCACCTACTGGGATAACAGTGCAAAAGAAACGTGCTATTGCTTTTTATCGTTGAAATGTACGCAACCGCACGTCACTATAAAACTGGATTTATTACGCCGATCGATTGAAAGAAATTCCATTTTTTCTTTCTTTAGAAGCTATTGCTTGGCGGGAGAGTTTTACGATTATCGATTTTTGCAGCCAAGAATTGAGCCAAGCGTTTTTATGGGGCTGTAAAAATTTCGGTGAAAGTCAACAACCTCAGACTGATAGTTGTGCACGCATCCGTGGTTTTCAACAAGGTACGTGCTATCTTGATCGATTAGCTTCGTCTTAAGGCTACGGTCACATTACACGCGACTTAATCGATTAAGAAATTTTTGCGATATGCACATTAAATAACAGAAATTTTGACGAATAAAACAATTACGACAATTTATTGCTTTTATTATAATTTTTGCAAAAGTAGTTTTGGAATTTAGATAAAGGTTTTATATATACATACATGTACATAAGTAATTTAACATTGATTCCAGTCAGAATTTATGTTTATGTGTTCATTGCAGAAATTATATGAACATTAGCTTAGTGGCCCGGTTTCACCCGGTGTATCAAAAAGACTAAGTTAAATACTTCTAAAATGTTGGTATACTTCAGCAAGGTTAGGAAGTATATGTATTACTAAAATCTGTGGATGTGGAATAGAACCGTTCAAAACTCATTTTGCTATCACCGTCTATATGAGAAGGGCTCATAATCTATTCTGTACTTATGTGTACGTTTGTTTTGTTAAGTGTTAAATAAATAATTATGGGGATTGATTCTTTTTACTATTTCATCATCACTGGAAAATATTAAAGCTGCAAACCTTATGTTGATTTCCTATTCGTTATAGAAATTATCTCTACCTAAACATTTTGTTTTATTTACATGGAAATGTTCAATATTAAATTGTTGAGCATTAAGTCAAAAATTCTAATTTATTTTACGTTGAAAAATTTGGTCGCCATATTTAGTTTACTACCTTGATATCTCAATTTTGGAAGCGGATTCGATATCAACATCTCCAAAAGCTCCGAATACCAATTTTCATGGTAATCCTTCTAAATTTACAAGTTTTGGCCGCTATCTTGGGTGCACCATTTTGAAGCCGGCGAATAAAAAGTAGCCTATATGTTAAGTCGGGATATGTAGTCCTTTCACTTACAAAACGAAAATGATCGGACCATGCATTAAGGCGTGATTAAGCAACAAACAAATAAACAAACAAACAAACTTTCGATTTTATATATGGAGATATAGATTATAAATACAATAGATTCACAGAACGCTAGAACTGAAAAACATACGGTAATTTTCGTTAATTAACGACGTGCTAGATTTTATAAGCGTAATTCACAAGGCTAAAATATGCTGTTCTTGCTTCCAACGCAAAATTATAAAGCATGCATATATTAGAAATATTCAAACAAATTTTATTCTGTTTAAATAGACTGGATATATTTTTTGTGGGCTTTATCCCACTATGGAGAGAGACTATAAAGAAGGATTATTAATTTAGCAATGCATGCACATAACATTTTTTAGTTTGTGTGTGAGAAGGTTAGTTTGTTGCTTCGCAAATTTTATTATAAATTATTGTATTATGTATCGTAAAATTTCTTAAAAACATCAAGATATTGAGAGTGGGATGTATAGCATCATGAATAATGGTGTCAACAACAAAAAATTTAAAATATTCGTAACCTACATAAAGCCCCTTAAGTTATTATAAAATTTCGCTCCTAAAGAAAGCACAGACTTTCCCCTTAACTAGCAGAAAGCATTGATCTTCATCAGTGTCTAACAAAACAAAGAAACATCCATGTTCGTGTTAAAGAAGATGCCTAAGATAAGATAGATCATGGGGGCGTTTTACTGCGAAGCTCCTTAATTTAAAAATTAATTTTCAATTGCTGGTAATTTTCACCTCCTTTGCAATTTACACAGGAAACACGCGATTTGTATAGGTAGAAGCGTTTCCTGAACGCCCCCCAAGTGGGCTGTGCAAATCATGCGTTTCCCATTAAGGTCACGATCGATGCAGAAATTTTTGAAGAAATTCTCAGCCACCTGTTTGCAAAGTTGCGGTCTTTCTCAAAAAGTATAGGAAATGCTCTTGATCAAAACTCTGTGATCCGTCATGATCAAGAGAAAGAAGGAAGGAGCCGCAGAGCTGATAATCACCGACTGATCGTGGATCGAGTCAACTTGTGCTGGCGATCAGTTTCTACATGAGCGCTTCATTAATGAGGCTCTGCAGAAAAAGAAACCGCTCGCCAGAGCAGAGCTTCTTTAAAAAACGCGAAAAAAACTAAAATTACTTGATAAAAAAGAGATGTTCATACCAAACAAGCTATCAGAAAATCGCGATCTTTATGGAGTTTGTATGACGGCGGACGTCTTCGGATCACGTAACAGCCACTTTAGCTAAACGCCACGCCATCGAGACACGGGGAAGTGGAAATTTGTGGCCAGTCATCCAGCGGCGGCTGGTGAGTGCCGTGAAATAGCCTGAAAAATGCTGCGACAGCTTCTGGCGGTGATCGCCTAGAAGTGGCGATCGCACGCACCCGGGAGATCCACTTCGTAACTTAATTGAGCAATTAGTGTCGGTACTAACGAGCCTCCGCGCCGCACGTAAATTGATTGGGCTCACTGTTCCCACCCATTCGCCGAGAGTCACGTCACGAACGACACTGCCGGCACGTGGAACTGACCTAGATGGACGCGACGCGAAGTTCCGGCTGATCTTAGGTGACACGATCACCACGACGACCTTTGCCGCCATATAGGCGGATCTTTGGAATTTTTCCAAACGTTTCTGCCTTGCGAAAAAACAAAAAAAAATGTCTTTTAAGATTTTCAAAAAATTTTTATCTCATACCTAGCCATTCAGCGACGCGGGAAGGGGTTAATTACCCCGCAAATTAGCACGAAATTGTGAAACGCTTTTTAATGAACTCTTTTCGGAGCATTATCAGATTTTTTATTTTCTTGCTAAATTCTTTGATTTGGCAGAGATATGGGACACGACACCTCTGTTTTCTTTCCGACGTGATCCGGCATATTTATGAAGTTGCGTGGCAGGAGTTGTTGTCTTAAGGAAATTTGGGGGCGAATTTTGTGAAAATTTAATGAACTTTTTACGAATTTGGAAGACTTCGTGTCACATTCTTTATACCTGGACTTATTTTCGATTTTGTGACATGGGATTGCCAAATGTTCCCAAAAAGTAAACGCGTCAAGGTTTGAAAAATTTTTTGCAATTAATAAAACGAAGCTCTTAATAAGTACCTATAACGCTATGTTTTTTTCATCACTTAATGTTCCACGCTATTATTTTTCTTTTGGGTCATTCAAATCAAACAAAATATGTTTCAAATTTAACTCTCGGATGGAGGATGATATCTTTATTCTTAGTTCTGAAGTCTGAAGTATTTTTTATTTAGTAATATACATAACTAAATAAAAAATCTACAGGGTGTTAACTACATATTGGTACGAAATAAAACTTTATCTTACGAAAACTTTTGATGATGTCTCTTAAATTCGACATGATTTACTTCTGTAACCAAAAGTCTGGAAAAAGCCTGGGAGGGCGTTTCTGTTTTAACTAAATTGAATGTAAAAACTTCTTCTAAACTTTCATAACTGCAAATACAAATGTATATTTGTAATGTTGTGTACATTTGACTTTTGAACCTTAGTTTTAAGGCTACATAAGTTCTGAATGTTTTTGCAGAACATATTTGATGTAAAAATTAATACGATATGAAAACGAATTTCAAAACAGCCCACTCCTTACCTACTGTTTGATACCGTTTCATGTAATGCAAATTTTCGAAAACTAGTCTAGGCTTGGAAAGTGCATGTTCCAATGTTCTGTGTTCATTGAATTACTTTCATGTTTAAACAAAACTACTGGTGTTTTCTGTGAACTAATCAAGAAAGATAGATATCCCGTGAATTGTAGCGTTCGCCCACACTGATCATACGACACTGCAGAATTCATGTACCAAGAACTGAATTTTCTCCCGGAACCGATTCCAAGTTCCATAGCAAGGTGCAATGCTTGAGAAATTCTCTTCGATAATATTCAGGTGGCGAAGTTTACTTGTGATCGGGGAAATTTTCCCAGTATCACGATCAATTTCATACAGTGGGTTAAGTCCTCGATAACGGCTCCGGTTGTGGCCGATTAATGTTTAAATTCACCGGAAACATAACTCTGATTATGATTTTGAAATCATTTGGACAAGGCAGTCGAGAAGTGGCGTCCTCTTTTCAATTGATTTAAGCGCAGAGACCTGAGATACGGTTCCATCCGCTCCAAAATGACTTATGTACTTGCCGGGCAGACACTGTGATCAGCACGGTACGTGGCTGGCATTCTTCATTAATATCGGGGCCCATTTCTCTGAGCCTTGTCGACATAGTATGCGGCTCCGAAACGAAAACGGCCTGAATCTGTAAGTGGAAACCAATAGGTGAGTATGCCTTTGGTGCCTGGTAACAGCAGGGGAACGCACAGGTAAAAACAACATGGCAATAAACTGGAGTATGACTCTAATCAATAACTATAAGCCGGACCTCAGCTCTGAGACCGTATGTCCTAGACACAAGTTGGTGTTCGGGGCCATGTTGACATTTTCCATAATTAGAAAACCTATTTTCCACTGGGGCTCGGACAAGATGAACAATTTCCTGATCATCGTCCAGAATTTCCAGCCCTTTGTTTGTACAGGCACCAGGTACTCATCATCACACGAGCTCACGATATCGCGATCGAGTTACCCAAGTCAAATGCAATTAACCTGCGCTTGGTTTTCTTTGCGCCGGTATAAGAGACCGTTCCGGATTTTATGCTGGGGTGATCGTGCAACGATCATCGGGGTAACTCGAGAGGATGGCAACATATCTTAGAAAAACGACCATGAGGTGGGCGCGCTGAATAAAAAAAAATATAGTATATATAAAATAAAATATAAATAAAAAATCTACTGGGTGAACAGGAGAAATCAATTAACTCCCATAAATTATAAGAACAACTGCGCCAAGTGATACAGACATCTTCTGGCCATAAATTTCCTGATCATGACGATCTCATTCCGCCTATAGGCTAACTCTAACTATTTTACCAGGCTGTGGCCAGCCGCGGGATGGTGCGTGGTAGCCATCCGCGGGGCGGCTGCGTCGCGGGACCCGTTCATTTCGGTACCGCGGAACGCACCTGTTAATAGTTGCAAATTAACAATTTAGCGAGATTTATTAATTGCACACCGGCGCGCAGATACGGCTGCTTCGGGGCAATAAAATTTGAACCCCCAGCCGATCTTGGGAAGAAGTTTAGCCAGTGTCATCCGACACCTTCTCTGCGCCGCGGCCCGCTATAACTGCGACAGAATCGACCGCGGAGTGTCTATCTTAAGGTGGCAATTATCGCTGACAAAAGAGGCTTGTTCTAGCCTCGCTTGCGATCAGGATCTTGTCGTCCCGATTAGGGCTCGAGATCGGATGAGGCTGCCCATTAAGACGGAGCCTTGTAAGTGTCCCCCTGCGGTCCACTTTCGCAGGGAAAAAGGCGTTGCCGCATAATTTGCAATTTGTTGGAATAGAAAAAGGCAGAAGGTGGGGACAATTGATGGCATCCTAATGAATGAGGGGGGGATTCCCCGCACAGTATCAACTTCAAGGATTGCTCCTAACACGTTTAAGATCTCTTCTCACGGGGCTCGCACAGAAGATACCCACGGGGTGATCGAGGGCCTTAGGTTTTACTGGTGGCAATTAATTGCTGGCGCCCATAGTCCTTTTGGGTGGGTGTCAGGTGAGCAATTTTATGTGACAGCGAGTAATGGACCCGATTTATGGGCTTATTAAGATTAGCAGCAGTTTAACGCGACGGGAAGGACGTAAATCGTGTTTAACTGCGAAAATAGGCGGTTTCAATCGATGCGGCCTCTAATTGGAATTTAAAATTGCAAGAAGATGTTTGCGGGAGATTTGTCTAATGCTGCAGGTGTTTGTTGGCATGTTGCTAATTATTCTGGAATATGAAGATGTAAGCCATCTATACCATGTACATATATGTATAAATGGTTAGATTAAGTCTTAAGAAAATAGTCAACTATAGCTTAAGTATTATATTAAACCTTTAATATCTACTTAAAATTTTATTTTTCTATTATCAATTCATATTTTCCCAATTATGCTAAACCCTCCAAACTTAATATTTGTCTTAAACTGCAACAAATTAAATTCTGCTATAATAATGGAAATGGTAGGTATGAACATATGTACATATATCCCGGAGCAAATATGAAAATATTATAATAATTTCAGACTATCTTACTGAGAGCTTTACAAATATCATTGTGGCATTGAAAAAACGAATCAATGTCTAAGTAAAAAAGATTTCATAAAGAAAATTTGTGGAGTTTCAATTCAAGATCTTTCTACTTTTCAAAGTTAATTTTGTTACAGAAAAGACATAAAAATAGGTTAGGCCCATATTGCTATCGACACGAAAACCAAGTCACAGCGCTGTACCGTGAACAAAAATTTTTGTAGCCAAACAATATGTAGGTCGGTCACCTCCTTCTTCTATCCCACTGCTCCATTTTTCTGCTTTCTACTTCTTAGGTAAAAGAAAAAAACATAAATCTTAGAAGCACTTGAACCCTTCATGGTGCTACACCCATATCAGCTGTGAGTCACACTCCGCACCAAGGTGGTGTGCTGCGGTCTAGACGATTACGTGAAGGGTAGCACTTTTTTCTTTGACTTTCCTACACTTACTTTTTCCTTTTCCTTAAAATTACTTTTCTGAATGGGACAAAAACGATGATACTTAAAAGATTCACAAGAGGTAAACACGTGCCTTTGGAAGATGTTGAATGATACGTTTCAAAACAGGAAGTTCAAAGATTCTGAATCTTCTCGTGTAGAGCATGGAAAGAAACTCGTGATTATTTAGAGCTGTTGGAAATATGATTTATAACGCGAATTAATTCAATTTTCTTCCGTAAAAAAATATATGTACCTACTTTTTTAATTAAATTAGAAAAGCTTTGCAAACAAGAAATATACAAGAGTTTGCTTCTTACAAGTAAAATGTTATCGCCAACATGTATTTGGAAAATGAGGCATGCGTCCGTAATCTAGTGGAGCTGGTCAAAAACCCCATTTTGATGATAATTCATCTATTTATTGCTATTCGGAATTCTATTAAGAATTTTTAAGTCAAATAAATTAAGTGATTCGATCTGTATTTTCGGATGCTTTGAAGTTACTTTTTAATTGGGTATTTGTTTTCTACTTTAGATTAATACGACTTTGTGTGATAGATGGAAATATTTTAAATATATGTAGAGGTATAGTGTCAAATTTTTATTTTAGTTGTGATTTTCAGATGTGATTCAAAAAAATTTGATTTGAAATTCGCCATGATTAAGATGACGTTTTAGGAAAAAAAACAAAATTAAATGTTTTTCTAAATGAAAGAAAATCTTACAGATATGTAGACAGACACACGCATCTAATGTTCTAAACGAGCAGTCTTTAATTATATGTAGAACATATCTTTAATTTATTTAGAGTCAAGACTATATAGGGTTGTTTTGCCTCTACATGACTACTTAATCTTCAAAACAAAAAGCTATTAGCCATGCCTCATTCACAAAACGCATCATTGATACGACTGCGGGCAACTATCGATCATGCACAAACGATCGTGCTGGTTGTTCTCGTAAAATTAAGCAATCTAAAACAACTTCCTTTACAATGTTGCAAATCTCAATCTGTCTGGCAATGTTACAGCGCAGTAATTTTACTGCCCTTCCGTCCAGTCGCATCTTCTAATCTACACGCACACCACGCAGAAATGACGAAATTGCGCTAAATTTACACCAATAACTCAGGCGGTCGCTCACCCAGTTTAGAAGGTCTATTCATCACAAAGGCATTAATCCAGTGGCCTACTGTCACCAAGTCGCTGGTGCAGCCACTGTATGCACCAATGCAAGTACATATGAGGCGATGCAGCCGAGCTGCAAGGCGACATTGTTTTTATCACGTGAGTGGTGCGATCATAAAACAATGATTTGTAAAGAAATCAGCTAATAGCACACACACACGTACGCGGGGCCAGGCCGTCTCAGCGGGTCGCAATCGGGAAATGCTGTCAAGCCTCTAATTTGAATGAATTTGCATGGAAAACTACCTCTGGAGGTTTTCTTCCGTTTCTGCCCGCGAGCACGCCATATATACGCACGGCCAAAGTACGAAGACCCTTGGAGAGCGTGTGGCCTATTTTTTTGTCCATTAAAAAAAAAAAAAGCGCTAAGAAGATGCAAATGATGTTTGAGGAGGGACTAGATGCCGTCGACGTGAAAGAAGGCCGGAAAACAACTTAAGTCAGGTTGATCTGGCCATTAATCGAGGGATCGAGCGATTAACAGCGTTTAGCACATTGCCGACTGACACGTGATAAGTGATGGGCACGATCACGGCAATCAGACAATAGCTGATGCTCCTTGATCGTGCGTGATAGTAACCCTTTCCATCATCGATCGACACTGGGAAATATAATTTATTCGGGAAGTCATGCTACGGCTTGTCTGCAAAAAGTTGGCGGGATCAAAACCCAGCACGCATCCAAAATATTTTCGGTTTGTACTTGTCCACTTCCTCGATCACCTGAGAAATTAAAAAGTGGCAAAGTGGCGTTCATCATCCCGCAAGTTGTGAATGTCTTACGGCGAATTTAACACTCTCAATCATCGCCGAAACACGGAAACAGCATTTTTTTTTTTTTGTCCAGAACACTGCTGTACCATGTATCGATCACTGATCTTGGTGGACCAAAAACTGGTTTTACGAATCATTTCAGTTTCGGCACTGCTTTTCTCATAAGATCGAGCCGGCAAGACTTTATATTAGGTCACATTTGCGTTTGCGCATACGTCACAAATGCCGCGTGCACTTAGCACGATCGTGACTGCCAGCTGATTTACCTCGTTCCGTCCATTACCAGGTGCCATACGTGATCACCGAATCAATTTTCCCAGCCGCACAAATTAAATAGTCAAAAAACATAAAAGAAAACGAGGATTTTTGTTGTGCTCCAGAAATAGAAAGTTGCAGCTAGGTATCTAAACGATCTTTATCCAATCTTGCCTGGCATGATCAGTTGCCCATTTTTTATTTTTTGTTTTTATTTATCGAGGAATTTTGTAGGCATTATGCAAAACGATGGAATTCTTAAAGTGGTCACCGAGCACCACAGGAGTAAAAAAAAATGCCGCCAAACTAGCAAAATAAACATCGGCGACAAGATCACTCCTCAGGTCAAGCTCCCGCGATAACCACCAACACTCGTCAGCTTTATAGTTGATCTCTCTGTTGGCTTACCACCATTCGCAAGTGTCAGCAGCCAGATTACCCTAGAATCTAGCCCGATCTAGTAAGGATCGAGCCAACAAGACGATCGTGAAGTGCTTACAAGACGCACTCGAGATCACTGGCAACTTTATCAATGTCTCCAAGATGGGACTTGGTCATTTTTATGGGATTCTAATGA
This sequence comes from Machimus atricapillus, assembly GCA_933228815.1. NCBI lineage: Eukaryota > Metazoa > Arthropoda > Insecta > Diptera > Asilidae > Machimus > Machimus atricapillus. The sequence goes on from OW121785.1 coordinate 17,307,051, forward strand.
GAACCCAATTGGTCTTTAATTACTCGCTGGCGTTGAGATTACATGTCCGGCGATCGATCAGGAACATCGACGGATCGCAGCCTTCCTAACAGGGGTGTTCAACATATTCGCAGCATCTGTTAGCAAAGTGTTAATTACTAAAGCTACTCACCTGGCGTGAGATGCGATGACACGCGAAATGGCAATTTACCATGTCAACTTGTGAAAGTTGCTTAAGACATCTTGGGAACCCCTCAGCCGCGACCGCAAGAAAGATGTGGTTGCGTCGTCAAAATCGGGACGGTTTGTCGTAGTGCAGGGCGAGGTGGTCAAACAACTTTAAATGGTTGCGAATTAAGCTTTTTGTTGGTTTTGGCAGGGAACAAAATTTTATTCAAATCAACGAAACGTTTGATGTCTTGACTCTTGGATGAATGGCCGACGGGGGGCATAGGTTCACGATATCTCACGTTTTTAACATAATTACGATGTGACAGCCCCGTTATTAAAAAGGAAATTAAATGCCGACCGAGATTTTTTACTACTTTTGCTGATATTTACATATACGTAGGTATGTCATAGAGAGAATGAAATAAGACGAGATTTCTACGTCTTTGAATTTTTGATTAACTCTTCGATAAAAAAATAAAATATGTACATATATTGATGCGGTTCTAGAATTTCGTATCTGGCGTACTTCACATTGTCTCAATACAAAGTACTTTTTGTATAGCGCTTTCAATAACCAAGATGACTAAAAAATATTTATTTACTAACGCAAAAGTACGTCTTTAGACAAAAGACATAAATCACAATGTCAAAGCTAAAAATATACTTTTTACTACATAATTAGGAAATATCGTTAGCACTTTTCGTCTTAAAGCCATTATTCTCTGAACTTTTAGCCCTGGTCTCTCCTGCTTAATGTCTACATACTTTCGAACACATAACTCTACTTTTAGAGTCGGATAGTAATTTGATAAAACTAGGCAAACACCTCTGTCTATTCCGCAAACAATTTCCTACTCTAAAGCAAATTAATAATATAAACGAAGGTGACTATTTCGTTTTATTTTAAATGTCCTCATTTCGAAATACCTTACAAATGGCGCCATAATTACTGTTCTCAGTATAATCCTTTTATACCTCCCAAGCATTGCTAATTTTTGCCTGAAACATTACGACTGGCATTCAAACCTTCCCCATCATTTTCTTTTTCCTCAATTTCCACAGTCATTATGAGCGCCAGTTACCTGTCCAACCAACATAAACAGCTTTCTTTCGCCGTCAGAAGATATGAGGAGCGTCGATGCATATGCCACTTATGCACAATCCATCTCATACTCTGACAGGTAATTTTAATTAACAAAAATCCAAGTTAACTTGCGGAAAATTTCACTTTCAAATGCTCCAAAACAAGCTGTTAAGTCGCCGACGACGATAACGAAGACGCCGCCGCCGCCATTCAGTACAAGATCACCAGGAGGGATCGCTTTTCAGCCCATTTAACGGTTATTTTCAATATAAAAATGCGATTAAGCCAAGTGGCACTTTTTCTGAACTGCATAAAAAGACGTCACTGGGAGAACAGCATTCAAAAATCGGCCGCCAAAAACCGAGGAGAATTCGCCGACTGCTAAGGTTGGTCGCGGAAGAAAAAAGGTTCTTGGATCGTGCTCGCGATCGCGAAATGAATGGCCGGTTTTGGGCCAGGTGATCGAGGATGATGAGGTAACCCCAGCCGGGAGAACTCATTTTGCCGGGACAGTCTCGCGGCTGCAATTCGAGGTATTTCGAAACATCTGAAATATGAGGCCAATTGATCAGTCGGAGACCTTAAGGGGGGGTTTGCACTTGTGGCGATCGTGAAGGAAGCTACGCTACACACGGACATCTGTACTTACTGTAATCGCTAAGATCATCCTGCGTCCCGTTGACGGTACCATCCGGCATCAGCTGAATGAAGCGGTTCTTTATGTAGAGCTGGATCTTTCGGGCGGGTCCAGAAATGTGCGAAAGGTTTGCGGATCGCTCATTACGATCCAGATTGCTGCTGTTACCCTTGCGCGGGCTCCTCTGATTCTGGCTCATCTGGTGGATACTGCGATCAGTTCGCGACAGAAAGTGATAAACGGTCGAGTTATCGTTATCGATCACTGGATCGATAGTAGTCACTTCAGACGCACTATCACTGTCCGAATCGATACTTTGCGTTCTAAGGCTGCGCAGGGTCGCGGCTGTAACGCGATACACATGTTTCTTACGCTTCCGCTTGCTGTGAATTCCGCCAAGTTTCCTTGGTCTCGCGCTACCGCCGCCACTGGACGCACTCGACACCTCCTCACTAGATGTCGCCACAATTTGTTGACTACTACTATCACTTAAACTAGCATTGCTACTTATCTCGCTATCGATCACATTGACACTCGGCACACTAACACTACTTGCATTGCAATTTTTAGTCACACCACTACTACTACTGCTACTACTACTGCTGCTGCTGCTGCTGCTACTGCTGCTCGGACTTGTACAGCGGTGGCCGCTAGAGGGGGCGTTTGCATTGGTACCACCCGCTAGTACCACTTCTGCTGGAAATGGTGGCGAGGGATCTGCCGACGTCGGCATCGCAAAACCGATCTTCCACTCGAGCATAACCGAAAGGAGGGCGCCCAGCACGGCCAGGGCCCTCCACCTTAGCCGGCTCCTCAGCATGAACAACCCTCCTCCCCGATGAGTTCGCCTTCTGTTCAAATAAATCGTGGTTGCACTGTCCAGAGTACCCGCACCACTCTATCGTAACTTTTTTTATTTATTTTTCTTAACCTTTTTCAACGCCCTAAATTTTTATCAAAGTCTATGGAAGCTCGGCGGTGACCAGTGACGCACTCAAGTAACCATCTCTTGATCACCCTGATCGCAGTGGCGCCCTCTGCTTGTCTCCTTGTCGTAGTTTGGTCGGTGATTTTTTGACTGCAACCATTGATCACATTTGTTGGCCATTTTGCATGTTCGGCCCGACCACCGGAATTTTGTCTCGTTAAACGTTTTCGGATTAAAAATGTTTCAAACGACACCGGACTTGCCACCTTCATGTCATCCTCCGAAAAAGCTTTTGATCAGATAAAGTCCCTTGGAGGTTTTACGTTGATTTTGGATGTGTATTCGTTGAGGTGATTGACCTGAAAATTAAATGAAATACTTAAAAGTTGTACGATGACTAGAACTAAATTTTGTACGTTTCTACACCCCTAAAAACTGAAATAGTTAACCAATCCTTAGAAATAAAGTTTGAAAATTCATTAATGTTAGTACTGATTGTTCTTCATAATGGGCTACAAAATTTTGATTATGAAGATAATACAGCAGTATCTCTACTCAAAAAAGTTGAAATTCTGTGGTTGTATGGAAAATGGAAAGATTTACCATTACCTGGTTGGAATGGTTACATTTGAACGTTTAACGAGTATTATCATGGATTTTTCGAAATCTCAAATTATATTTTTATCATTTATTCAGCAGCCAGCAAGTAACTATACCTAATACTATCTACACAAATTTACTCTGTGCTTTGGAGAATGAGAAACGTTATATGGTCACGATGTATGCATTATCACTTTTGATCAGCCCCTGTATGCAAAAGCTCGAGAAATCGTATCAGCAGCACCTGAAGGATCTGATCATAGTGAGACTTGGAGGTTTCCATAAAAAGCGCCGAGTACACTATCTCACAGTTGGTGCGGAAATGTGTGCATACCTACGGTCTGAAATTGCGATAACTCGAGAACGGTGCTTCGTAAGGAAAAAAGTATTGATACTTTTTTTGTAGAGAATTTCATGATCTACCAACTTTCTGTCTTCCATTTTCCAGTAGCTCTCACCGGTTCAGAGATATACGCAAAAAACGAAAATTTGTGACCTTTAACCTCGGATAAAAAACAACACACAAGCGGGATCGATGGGGACTTTTGACATAGCATTTGTAATGACGTATTCAAGACCTGTATAAAAATCTAGCTTTTTGGAAATTAATGCAAACTTAGCACCTTTTTTTGTCTATTTTGTCTGGGTTATAAGGAAAATCTTACAATTTTGAAATGCCCACTATTAAATCAACTGCAAATTTTGAACGTTACGTTATGAATCAAATAGGAACTCATAACTTTTTAACATCGCTTTCATAAATGTTTTCACTATCATAAATGAGTTATTATCGTTAATCACTAACAATAGAACGATTTACGACACACTTTAATTTTTTATTATAGTTCTGCCTAAAATGGATAAGTAATTGGTTTGTAAATGATTTACGATTGAAATAAATTCACAGTCAAAACACCTTTCATCTTTTATCTAATGACGGTCATAACTACTTTAATGAATTTGCCTCTAAGGGTCAAAATGTGCCGTTATATTTATTTATGTGACACCTGTACCTTGATGTCCATTAAGAAAATTCTTCAGCTCAAGGTAGCATATTTTGGCGATTAACGAGAATAAGAATAAATGGACTCCGCCCGGCTATTTGTTCAAATTACGTAAAAATTCAAATGACTTTCCTCAATCACTAAGAAGGCCGCTGCGTCCCACAAAGTTGACAAATTTTCTGTAATTCGCTGCATTTCTCAGCGTTTTAACCATTGCACCACACATTGGTAGAAATGTGCCGACGACCACTGCTTCATTTATTTTTTATTCTTATTTTTTTTTATATTTTGGTGGGAAATTTTAAACAGCTAGCATCTAGCAGCTAGCAGCCAGCAGCAGTGCCCAATTTGTGGACTTGGCTCTGATGAAGCGCATCCGGGCTGAATATTTTAAAGAGTGAAAACATTGAATTCAGTCATTAGGAGACATTCACACTTGTCCGCACGTAAAATAGATAGAAATAGCTAAAATATTCACACATGTATGTCAGAGATCGTTGACAAGATCGTCGATCGTCCCCGTAAAACGATGCATGGACAAGAAGCTAAAATTGAATTTCTTTTTAACAAAAACAACAAATAAGAAGCAGTTCTGATTCATGAATTATTTAGAAAATGAATTGTTAAACGGTTTTTAAGGTATTTATTGCTTATATGGGTAGTATACTTTCGAAATCATATGCATACGATCACTTAGAACGGTTAGACAGAAGTTCTAAAGAAACACTTCATTCGATCCTCAACGGTGCCTATTTTCAGCTGATTGAGAAATCGATTTGGTTTTCTTATTATTTTCCACCTTGCTCAATTATGTGGTTAGTTCGATTCGTTGTAAATGACACAGTTTCTATCTAAATCGACTAAAAGGCACGAAGGTCTTTTGCTTGACCAACACTGCACCTGGAATTACCTGGGCTAGTGACTGTGCAATGGGTACGACAATTCCTTGTCACATGAGATCAATGCCAGAAAACCGCAGACAGAAGAAAAGGAGAAAATTGCGACAAAAAACTACACAGGGGCTGCCTACTACTGTTACTAAAAGGCGGCTGATTTATAACGCCGAAGAGACAGAGAGACTATGCGGCTCTTGGTAGGTATGAGAAATTTTATTTTTAGAAATAGTCCGGCGCGTGCAGATAAATACAATTACTTGTCGTATTGCACTTCCCGGATGTAAGGACATTGCAAATAAAATTTATTGTAAGATTCGTTTGAATATTAGCTGCAATATACATTTCTTTCCGGCTTTATTTTATGAATTGCGGCGTACTACTTTCAATTCTGGCAAAACAACAAAGGACCTAAATCCTAACCTTGTGGTATTCCATAGAATGACTTAATATGCAGCTGTCTGGCTAACAAATTTCCTGAATTACATCACCTGATTACGAGGAAAATATCAGTCATAAAATGCACACACTGTCTCTGTCCCCCTTCTCTCCACTATTCCTCTTGACCACTCGTCGTCGTCTTTGCGGTGATCTCAAAGATTTGTCTGAATCGACCGCAATCTGTATCTTGAAAATCGCTGCCGTGTGCGCCATGCATTCAACTTGGTTATCTTTTCTCGCTCATTATGTTTCGCTGCTGTCCGGCTAAGAGATTTTGTCACGGAATTAAATTTTGGCACACTATCAACGCCCATAGAGGCCCAAATCCATAGAATGGATGAGACCCATGTCTAGAATGAGGGGGGCGGACGGGGGGCCCAAAAGACACAGTGTGCTTGCTGTCAGCTATTTCGACGAGAAGCGCGGACTAAGTCCTGCATCGCCGGCACCGCACTCTGTGCGAAAGAATTGAAAGTTTAAATTTAAAATTTATGCCAATGACCCTTTGTGTGTTGTGTGCATGCTTTAAAATTAAATTCACATATGTAAGCAAATGTGGGCTCATGCATGATGGATTACGGATTTTGTGCGTGTGTGTGGGCTCCTCGCCGCTCCTTGGCCACTGAGGTGGTGATTGGTAGGTGCCCATAATCTTGGAAATTCAGACGAAATTTTAAGACGTTTATCTTATTTTCGCCTGATGTTAAGTATCTAAGCTAAGCATGATTAAGGCGGTAATTTGTCTTAATGCGTTAAAAACCATCGGGAAGCTTTGGTCGCGCTCAATGGGGCACGAAGGAGATCTTTTCACGGGAAGTAGCACAGCAACGGTGTCGTGTCGTTGCATAATACATTCTTTCACATCGATGTGATTATTAATAATATTTCTTCTGCACCCACTCACCTTGGCAAGGAAAAAAATACTTAGAAAAATCAACAAAAATTCTCACTTTTTATCTTAAGATTGCAAGGCAGGTAGAGACGCACAGATGCATGAAGATCATCGGCGGACCTTTGCGCGGGAAGATATTAAAAATCACGATCAAATTTAAATGAGGTTTTTGATTTGAGGGAATTTGGGGAATTGGCTCGGTATCCACCCCTAAAAATGAGAGGATCTAATCTCTACCAGCAGTGGTTTTTATTTAAACAGAGGCCGCGGAATTTTTTATTGTTTTCTCGCGATATTTATTGTTTTCGCTCGACAGAGGCCAAACCAGTGGCAGTTTTGTTAGATAGTGGACATTAATGACATTCTTAAGATTTTTGTCAATTAAGAAAAGTATTTTAATGGCTTGTGAACATATTTTTGTTGTTGATTGAATATACTTGGTAGTAAATATCCGATTGAACACTTATGTTAATAATGTCGTTGAGTTTTACTATTTGTTTTAAAATTTTGATATCTTAATTAACTGAGGTGGCGGAGTTCACAAGACAGTATTTATTTAATATTAAAATTTTAGAAAAAGCTTCTTTTAAGCTGGATTTTAAATAGCTACGATATCATCGACCTTGTGCTAATTTTATGGAAATTTATTGGAAACCGAACAAAATTTTAAAAAAAATACACAGAACCAGTGATGCTAGCATCCTCTTATCCGCAAAGACATTCTAATTCACTTTTGCTAGAAAACTAGTTCTTTCGGTTTTAATGCTGAGTTGAACTTGAAATAAAAATTGTCATGCAATCTCAATATGTTTCAGAATGTAATAATTCATGGCTGTCGCGTCGGAGCTCTTGTGGCGCACTTATGCCGCTCAACACACAAAAAGGGAAATTTATGCGTGCAAATTTCCTGTTCTTGTTTGCCTTCTTGAACCAATAGTGGCCTTTAGATGGTTTCACTGATCTGGTTGATATTTTCATTTTCATTCATTGCATTCAATAAAAATGGAAAAGGAAAATAAAAAATACTTAAGTATTTGTGCAAGATTGTACTTTTGATTTCCTTCTTTTAGAACTTTTTAGTAAAGGTTAATTGAAAAATGCAATTCATTGAAAGATTCGAAAGTATGAGTCCTTAAGGGGGTTATTCTCATCTAGTGACCCAAAAACTGACGTAATTTTCAAATTTATTTCCACTTTAGGATTTTCTGCTACATATTTATTATGGATTTTTTTTAAGTGAATCGCAAATGTCAAAAAAAAAAAGTTTATTTTATCTAAAAATTATCTGAAATCATATTTTTTTAAAAAACATCCATAAAGTATATGAGAGTGGTTAGTAGAGGTTATATGATCCTCATCCTAGTGGCATAACTGAAGTTTTATTATGTATAGGTATGGTATCTTAACAGGATGATGAGTAAGTGATATGATTTTAGTCTTAATCTTAGAACGGTTCATATGTATACAAATAAAATTATTAAAAAGTCAAAAACTAACAAAATGGGGGGACATGTAAATTTTACGTAAAGTGTTTTCTTCTTTATTTTTCTTTTAAAATAACTATGAAAATTATTTATAAAGAAAGAATTATTATTTTTTTTAGGTATAAGCTCCAATAAATTAGGGATATTTTCAAGTATAAGCAAAACAGAGTCGATAACATATTTCGTTCAAAACTTATAGCGAAGTTCGAAAAATATACGCCATAGTTTGACCAACAAAAAATTTTCCATAACTTTTCCAATTTTCAAGATTTTTACAAATTTCTTTCGGGAAATTATAATAAAAAAAGGTTCATGTAATAATAAAATGAATAGAAAAAAAAATTGATTTTCTTTTAAATTTCTAAATGAGAATACCCTTTAAAAGGTTTGTTTTTCATCTCGAATTGGTGATAAAATGTATCAGCCTCAATGTTGCAAAATTTTGATACTATCTTTATTTTAACATTGTTTTAAATAAGATTACATATTATATTCGCACAAATATTTATTTCTTTAAATTATCTGCTAAAGAAAACAAAATAAATCCTTTTATGGTAGGCAAGGTGAAAAGGTATTTTTTTTTTTATACCCACATTTTAACAGTCTAAATCTTTCGAAAAAGAGGCACTTTTACGCTTTTAAAATCAAGAAGTATCTTTTATGCAAACGCTCAACGCATCTCAGCAGACGTTAGTCATTTTTGAGAGAGAATGAACCCGTGTTTACCTAAGACGTTATCAATCATTTCGCGTGCAGCGGTTGCGAGATACAGACGTGCCAATGCGCAACGACTAAATTGCTCGACCTCCTTACGATTAAGAGGTTTATTCGTTTTTTTTTTTTTTGCTGATAAACAAAACAGCTGAATGTATGACAAGTTATTTAGGAATTTTTTTGCGGATGTACGTAATATATGGTTAAATTGATTATATACATTTTTAAACTTTCACCCTAAAAATTTAAATCAAAATCTTTTTTTCGGATTTCTTGAACTAATTTTCTCCATTAACCTTGAGGGAATGAAAAAACAACCTATTTTTTTTTTTTTAGAAAATATAAAAGAAGCCAGTTTGCATTTTAAAACGCCTTCTTTCCGTAACTCATATTTTATAAGAGAAGCTTTCACTTTCTGTGAATCCTGTCATTTTTATTTTGTTTGTAAAATCAACAATTGTAACATTACGATAAAATTTAAAGTACAATTCGTTAGGGACAATTATCGTAAGAGCAATTATTATTTCTTTTTCATGATTTTATCATAGCATTTTATCATATTAAAAGCTTCGGTTTGTTTCTTTTTATTAAATCTTTATAATTAAGGTCTTAGAGAAAATATGTATATAGGCTAAAATTTCCAAATGTGTTGAACAATTCCATTTCTCGGAAACGTGTGAAGTTGTTGCAACAGATGATGCAATAACTGCAGCAACTGCACGATTCTGTTAAGAATAATTTTTGCAAACTGCTGTGACGATTTTTACTGAGGAAATTTACGTATGCAGATAATTTGCACCTATAAATCGATTATAAAAAAAAAGTCTATGGCCTTAAGAGAGATATGTATTTCGATAAAGAAGTTCAAACAACCGTGATACTGAAATCAAAAAACCCAACTCCGTTTTATGAAGAAACATGCACAACTCGTATTTATAAGAAAACCTAAACAATTTCCGAATAGTAACAAAAGCAGGAAAAAGTTGGACAAAATGTGTGAAAAACTTGAGCAAATCCCTTCGCCATTTAGTGGGTTAAAAAATTCACACGAGGGGCGCTCTTATTCCATTGAATTTTAATTACCGTGTAATTCGTGTAATCTGCAGCTTTTCGACGGGGGAAGAATTTTTTCCACACTCTCAAAAACTATAATTCACTTTCGCTGCAAAAGCCGGGTACATGCACCCACACGTTCAGTGGGTCAGTTCGGGGATTTTCTTGCGAATTCTTCGCCGTTTTTATTTTATTTATTTTTTTATATTTTGTTTCACCGAATTGTGCAATCACACGTTCACTGAACTTTCGGCTTTTGGTTGTTTTCCCTTTTTTCCCATCATTATATTTTTTTTCCTTCACTCTTTCACGAAACAGAAAAAAAATATATATATATATTTAAAAATAAATAGGAGAAGAAACTGGCAAAAAATCAGAACGAATTCGCCACACTTCGCGCCCACTATTCGGTGCAACTGAAGCGCACTAAGCCCGCTACCGGAAATTAGGCGACACACAAAATAAATTTATTTATTTATTTTTATTTTATTTTATTTTTTTGTTTAATAGAACGCACCGCGAGTTCAAGTGTTATGTAAATTGATTGGGCCGCGATGTGCAGCGAGCATTCTTCAGGCACTTAATCATGTTTCGGTTAAATCGGTCTCGAATTGTCTTCTGCGCGAGTACAGTGAGGTTGAGCAAGGGGGAAAAATCGCTCTTTTGCAGTTTTTATCCTGGCTGAAAAAAAAATTTGTTAAAAAAAAATTTATACCGGCTTTAAAACGCGGTAATCACTCGTCGCCGTGTTTCGCAGGTTCACTGTTCGCCACACTCACTCAGGTGCACGCACTCGCCGGGTAAGTTTGGAACAATTCAAATGGACCTACTAAGCGGTCTGCGCACTCGAATCGGACGGAGGCGTGCGCGAGCGGCTTGCATCCAGCTCGCCTCGCCAGTTGGTCGTGTCGCTTCGCTGGCAGGACACCAGAGCCTATATTTTATTTGTAACCACCCCCTGGCTGGTGGGTCAACTTCCGGGTCCAGACCCGGCTCTCGCCGGCACCGCTTTTCGCTGCGGCGACAAAATTCGAAAAAAAAGCCTATTTATATGCCTCAAGGATCACGGCGAATAGTTCGCGGACCGGAAAACGTCCCGAACGGATCATCAGCACTTAAAATCTTGCTAGCGGGCGAGACTGTTCCTCGTAACCGCTCAACGGGGCGAGTTTATCTCGGGTAGCCAAATCGAAGCAAGGCAATGCATCACCACAACCGCACGACGGTTGAGCACTGACTGAGCCAATTCGCTTTTCCGTTTCTTATCGAGGCCCGGTGCTCCGCCGTGGCGTGCTGCGGCGGCTCAACGTGGCAATGCCCTGCCCGTTCGCCCGTTTTCGCCGCGGTGCTGCTGTACGGCCAGAACCCGGCCTGGTAGCGCACTTTTCGGCACACCGTTGCCCACCAGCGACATAACGGGTCAATCGGCGGCGAATTTGCCGCCTCAACCACCCCCTGCCGGATGCTGGTGCGTGCATTCGCCGTGATTCATCTAAAACCCTTATCAAACCCGGCTGAGGTGCTTCGCCTTAATTAGATCGACTGTAGGTGACTTTCTCGCGGCTGTAAAAAGCGCGATTGTTAAATTATGCAACCCTTTAACGTATAACAGTTCGCCGCTTATCACATCGGGGCCCGGCACTCTCGCCATTATCAGCAAGAAGCGCGCAACAATTGACGCAAGTTTCTGGTTCACAATTCCGCGACGATTGTCGCGGTGGTGGCAACGGCGACCGCGCGCTAATTGCGGATGCTGGGAATCTCCTGGTCGTGCTGCAGGTGCACTTTCTTCGCAATCGCCGCGCAAATGACCACCTGAAGTTGAACTGGATCAACTGCGAATGTTTTCCCGGCGATGTGATTAAATGGCGCTGTCGGGCGAATATCTGTCGAAAGTATATTAAACCCGAACTCGAGCTCAGATTAGGAACAAGCCGGGAAATTAGCTAAATTAAGCCGGCGAACATGCAATAAAATTGGCGGGATTGCTGCGGCTGTAAATGATGACCAAGCGAAGCGACGTACTTCAGACTTTAGGGTCATTTTACATTCGATAAAACGAAGTAAGTATTCATCATTAAATAGAAAATAAACAAGGGTGTACTAAGCTTAGTTATTAGATATCCAAACAAATTAATGTAATAAAGTGGGATTAAATGGGATACATTACAGAAATTAAAAATGATTATACTATATACAGATTATCTTTACTTTATAAAATTTTCTTAAAAATTAGTGTCTATAGGAATTTTCGGGATTGTTAATTATTCGATTAAAATCTTACATTTTTATATTAAAATGTCTTACATTTTTATATTAAAAACGTCTTAAATTAAAATCCATATTAGTTTTAGTTTGTTCTTTTCAATTTATAGTTAGCTTTTAAAAACAGCTATAACTTTTCTCGTAATCATATTCTACATATATTATAGACTTGGACTTGACGCACTTAAGATTTTTAGTGACTTAATAGGCTATTTACAATTAATTGCATGTCTGTGCGGAGAACCATTGTTTTATGTTTCTAATAATAATGTCGACTCAGGCGAATATATACATATTAAGTCATAAGTCATTTCATTTAACGACTTTGACTTCTAAACTAGTAATTTTTTAGCATTTGCTTAACAAAGGCTTTAAAAAAATTTAAATAAAAGTATTTGAAGAACTATGGGACGAATATAAATAATTAATTAAAATTTTTTTAAAGCATTAAGAATGACGTAAAGCTGAAGAAAATCATTGGTATTCGGTTCTAAAAATAATATATTTGTATTTAAAATTTCATCATCTCTAACTAGAACTTGTAAACGGTCGATGAAAGAGGTTTAATTTTTTCGCTTCTTGTTAATAACGAGAACAACCTTGTTTTGGGCTACGAAATAAGAATTAAGAAATAAAACATCGAGTTTTACAAGTTTTATAAAAATTTTAAATTTGGTTTATTTTAAATTATATACAGCTTTGCAGGCAGACTATTTTTACAGGATTTGTAGTAGTTTTTCGTTTCTAAAACAGACGATGGACGAAACTGGGGCAGTGCCTCTCAGTTGGGAATTCCGAGGAGGATGCACGCCATCGGCGGTTGCCTCAGAGAAAGTTGCGCAATACGGCTTCATTCTTCTGGGGACTTCTTTTATTGTTAAAACCGCAAGTGGAATAGAAAAAACCAAACTGTCACGAACCAATTGTTCTGCTTAATTTCATCGTCCCGCAGCATTTGTTTTTCCACTTGCGGTTACTGTGAGAGCAAATTCCCAGAAATTTCACCGGGTGAAGAAAAAAAGAATTCGCTGTTCTGTTGATTGTTAAAAAAAAATTTAAATAAAATTAAAACGTTTTCATTTCGCGCCAAAAACTATTGCCTTCCCCCAACGGTTAAAAATATTTTAACCGTCATACGCTCGACCCACCTCTGGAAAGCAAGACGACGGTGTTCTCTTCTGTTATACGATCTCTTGTATGAAAGATTCCGTTCTGGTTTGAGGGGAAGTCGTACGGAGTCGAATTTTCGAACAGTTCTACCAAATTTCAGCTGAGAGGGAAGCTTTATCCTGCTCTCTTAAATTAAGTGTTTTTCAACTATGGCGTCCGTTGGTCGTTTGACACTTCGCCTCCGCGGATTTTCGCAAAATTTTGGTCAATTTCCGCGGAATATTAGCAATTCACGGTATGCGAAAAGTTCCCTGAACGGTCCGACAGCGGGTGTGCTAATTATCGGTGGCAGCCTGGTGGCCTACACTTGTGCAAATTACCTGTTCAAGTGGCATTCGGTCCATGCCCTCAACATCAGGAAAATTAAGGTGAGTCCAAACGTCGCCGCGAGAGAGCCCCGATCCGCTCTTCGTCCTCTCCTCAACCAGGGATCAGCTGATTGCTGCCTACAGTGACAATTTGCACGGCTCATGTCAGCGAGCCTTCACCTGTTATCACGTGCTGTTCGTGTTTTGCTGATTTTTAACCGGTAGCGCGCCCCCCACGCGCATTGTTTTGACTTAACTAATCACAATAAATGCTAATCACCGGCTTTTATCGGTGATTATTTGATTGTCGCATTAGCGGCTTACATTGCAGCGGCCAATTAACCTCGAGAGCGATTGATTGGCACAGGCCAATTCGACCGGTTTTATTTGCATTAATTATCGCCTCTAATTAATTGTAGCTCTAATTTGAAGTGATTTTTATAATAAAGTGCAAAAATGTTGCCTAGCCGCTGCGTCTAGCCTGGCTGCAGTGGACGCAGTTTATAGAAAAACGACAGAAAACCAGAAATGCAATGACTCACTCAGCTGCACCTACCTTCTGCATATTCCGGAAATTTTCGATTTGAATATTCCACTTTGATTCGAAAAGTAAGCACATTCCTTGAAAATTAAATGTGTCGAATCGCATAAATCAATGCCTGTGTTTTACTGGGAAAAAGCGGTTTGCACAGGAAACTTGGAAACTTTATAGATAATGCAAAAGAAATTTTTTCCGATAACCTTGCATGTAAAAAAAACCCCTTTGTAATGAGCCTTTCTCAGAAAAATTTCTCCCCTACTTTTTATTGCGATATAAATTTTATTTTGTTCCTGGATGAATTTTTAGAACTCATCGATCCAGTCCCCACACTTTCATATGTAAATTTATTTTATGCCTGAAAAAGTAATTGAAAACATATAATACATACAAGCTAGTATACTTACTAGTTTTGCTGTAAGCTTTCAAAAATCGGTTTATGGGATATTTTTATTAATTTCCATCTTGAAAATACAAACATAAATTTTTTTGTTTCATTCAAATAATCCTGTCCTATTTTCTACAGAAATACAAAAAGAAGATTAACATGCTTCTTATTCAAGAGCTACAATGTCACTAAGAAAGATGGTGCGCTCCAAGAGCTTTCCGCTATAAAGGCGGTATAAGTGAAAGTCTTTGCAGTGCAACACAATAGTCACAAATTCCCAGAAACATGCTATTTCCCTTGTTAGTCAAATAAAAACTTCAAGCAGTCCAACTGCCACACAAAATGCAATAAAAAGCGAAGCGAACGGACTCTCGACATCGCTCTATGCCATCAATTTGTGTAAATTAAGTCATCAGGATCGAGCCCATGACAATTATTCGCTAATTACGCCTAGTCGCATCAACTTGTTTTCAATCTTCCATAAATTTTTAGACGACTGGTGGCTAGCCACGGTTAAGTTAAGGGGTACCGCCGCGAAGCAGTACCAAAATGTCTTCTGCACTCTAACAAAAGACTCCTCAGGCTCAGACTTCTGCACATGGGGCCCCAGCTCAAGCCAAGCTCAGTTCCTTTCTCTGGGCTGCACGAGCTCCCAAGTGGTGGATTTATGAACATGGTAACGAGCCTCATTGATAGAAATTTATGGGAACTCTCGTGGCGAAGTGATCATTGAAGTGAGGCACATCATGATCAGAGGCCTGTGTGCCGCTCCGACACGGAGGACTTGATACGTCCCACATCCCAGATAAATCCAAGATAGTCTGTTGGCACTTTTCGACCCCCAAAAGTGCCCTAATCCCCAGAGATACACAAATCCTTCCATATTTATTCAAACCTCGTGAAGTGTTTGTCATAAAAAATTTACGATTTAGGATCCCCAGACCTCGTGGGACAGTGTCGTCGGTTTCTCACATAAACCAATCGAAAGTCGAAAATTATATCTCGCGCCGAAGACACAAAATAACAGATTAAAAAAAAAAACAAATCGAAACGTTGAACATCACTGGGAGTACGTGGTACCTACTCTTAAAAATCTAAGAAAAGAAAAAAAAAAGGAAAAGTTCGCGCAATCGCGAAAACCCCCTAAGAATTATTGGCTGATCTGAATGCGGAGCTACAGCGGGTGACTCGGCTCAGCCGGCGACAGGGTCGTTCTGAGTAATTTTATATCTCTGCATAAATTCCACCCGTGGTGGCTATAAATCCTCTCGGATTAAGAAGAAGCCAATAAAGACCGAGACGGCGTACTTAAATTAGTCCTCAATAAACAGCCGGACGTGGCTGGCTTGACGGATATGATCGCCCCCGTCAACTCACTGGTTGGTGGAACTAAAAATTCGTCGCAATGATGGCTATATTTTTGTAGACATGGCCATAGCAGCTGAATTGTGTCAACTATGGTTAAGGCGCCAAAGTACGAATTAAGCCAACATTGTTTGGATATATCGCGAATTCTTCTGTCCACGATGGTGGCAATAAGTCAAGCATGATTTATGTTCCACAGTCTGATCGGTTCACATTTAATTTGATGGTGTCTGGCGCATACACTTTCAATGATCTAATTAAATCCCATGATCACCTGCTTGTCCTAAAAGAAGTGGAAAGCTTGCAGATCTGCAGCTGACTGTATTCGAATTGAATGACCCTGAACTTGCTAAGATACCTATAAAGTTTGTTTTTATATTTGTACATTATATGTATATTATAGAAAGATATACAGTGCCTCGAAAAATTCTTCACGTATATAAATATAAAGATTCTCTATTGGATTGAGATCAGGTGGCTGAGCAGGCCATTTCATCGTTGTCATCGCATTGAAATGAAAAGCTATGAATTAAATATTTCTTTACCGTGATAGATATAATAAATATAAAAAACACAGTATGTACATATTTGTAAAAAAAAAGGGACGCAACTTTACTTCTTTTTTAAAAAATTCCAACTCATCGAAAAATTGTTCACGTGGTGATTTTCAGCTCGGGAAGGATTTTAACGTTTTACTGTGCCCGTTCAAACGCCCATGTGAATAACAATAAATTAGAGCTAAAGTGCAGTTATTTGAAAAAAACTTATTTAGGAGCTTGCTTAATATTTCTATATTTTGTCGAGGACTTTATTTGAGAATGTAATTACGTGAACAGTTTTTCCAGTCACTGTACGAAGATCTGTTGACTTAAATATAACATTAGAAAACAATAAATTTCTAAATAAACGATTTTAAATATGAATAAGATTCTTAAGTCTTAAAAATTCTCTTTAAAACTGCTATAGACTTAATTATTTTATTAAAAATTCCTTAAAGTATAAATTATTCAATTTGATAGGCCAAAGATTTAAAATTTAGCAACTCCGAAAACATAATATCTGTCGATTTACATACAAGAAGATTCAAGAAAATGTATTTATTGAAATTTAAGTTAAATCTTTTTTATCTGAATTATAAAACTGTTCTTAATGTATTTATATATGTAGTTACCTTAATTACAAACATTGTCACTTTTATAGCTTTTTCATAGGTTATGCAAATTATTGCGCTAAATTATTAGTTTCCTAACCGATTTGGATTACTGCGGAATTTAATTATTATCGCTTTTATAATTGGGACGTGCAAATCATAAACCTGCGATACAGGATCATTAGATAAATATTTTTCATTTTGTCGTCATCGAATAAATAAGCTATACACAGACCAGTTTAACGATGTATCATATCAATGAAATTTTTCTGAATCTATTAAAACGTATTTATATAAGATGAAGTCAGTATTTATAAGGTCAAGATCATTTACGTCTGGAATTTATTGTATACATACATACATATGTATATGTATGTATATATCTGGTGAAAAAGTAAGGCTTGTAATATTGTAATAAATACGTCTAATAGAGAAAATGACAAAGTACCTAAATAATAACTTGTTTACGGGAATTACGACACTTTATCATTACAGTTCGATTACATTTGATATTATTACTTTTAATACACAAATTTTAATGCCTATGAATAAATCAATTTTCTGACTTTTCATATTTTAATTCAAGGAAATAATTCATTTGATCCCTTTCCTTCTTTCAGGTAAATCAATAAGAAAATTACTGGCATGCTCACCTATGGATGAAATCGTAAGTCCTTTAATTTGTTCATATATGTACAACATTTTATACCTTTCTAAATGAAGAAAATAACTCATTTACCCAAAATGAACCAGCGGCAGCTTCCACTGAAAGCCAGCAACCATTGAACAAACACTGAACACAGTTAGGGCTGATCTCGTCGAATCGATCGCACCTTAGGGGGGGGGGTTCCGAAAAGAAATTGAATTTCAATCGGATAAAAGTTCACAGGGTTCCGGGTGATCGTTAGTAATTCATTTCTTAATACGATCGGCAATCGAACCGGGTTTCTTATATCCCTCCTTTGTTTATTTTAAAGGGATAATTTAGTGGCTAAACGATTCTAGTCCTTAATTATGCTAATTTCGAAATCACCAGCCGTGTGCGAGAATGATAAATGACTCACCCTTCATCGCGCCACAATTGTGTTACCCTTCCCGTGTTAATCGATCCTCTGACAGCTTTTTTGAGTATTTTATGACTCCTTACGTCTTTTTGTAATCAGACAAATCATTTCAGCTAGTCTAGGATTCTTGGAGGATTAAAGAAATTAACATAATTGTTTTTTTTTATTTTGATTTTTTGTAAGGACCCGCGATCGAATTAAAGATCAATCGTCATCTTGGTCTTTTTGAATGCTGCCGCCGCGGAATTCCTTTACCGGCAGGCGATAACGATCGATCTGTTCCTTGAGGCGCATGAAATTTCTAATTACATCACTTCTCACGTCATGATCGCGAAGATGCTTGTCGGCCTCGATTGCCTGGGCTGTGGATCACATACCACCCTGCAGTGATATTCGCACATCAGATCGCATTACGACATGCACTGGCGCGGCTGCTGATGCCGCTGTGGCCTCATCCTCAGCCCCCTGGACCCTGCGCAAACTTTGCGATCATCGAAATTCTTTTTTGGCGGGAACGTCAGCGATTTCCAAAAGCCATCGTGCAATCGAATGGTAATTGCGCGATCGCGATCACAGCCGGGCCAGGCCCGATTATTTGCATGATCTGTGAACTTTAAGGCTTCGGGCACTTCGGGAAAGTGTTCATGTTTGTTTTCAGGCACCGGCACCGATCTGCGGCCCTTTCAATTACCCGAACAAGGTACAATCAGGTGCTTTGGTGAAATTACATGGTTCGAGCTCTCCTTGAGTCGGTTGCGAGCACTTAGTGATCGCGATATCTGAGGGTGACTGCTCACTCACCGGTTAGCCACTTAGTTTACCTGAGCTCACCTCAAAGACCGACTTGTGCGGTCCCTGTCCTTTTTACCAATTTTGTTTGTCGAGTGCGAGAAAAATTCAACAAATTTTTTCAATTTGCGCCAATTAAGTGGGCCACACGGCTGCTCCTCTTCACCTCGTCTTCTTATATTTATTTATTTATTTAGTTTATTTTCCGTGATCATCGGGGGGAATGTACGATCGCAATTTTGGCGCACCATACAGATGATAACAAGACCACTTTGAGCCTATTTTAAGCCAGGCCGGAACGGCAAGGATTGGTCACCGCCGTCGCCGTGTATGGCGGTCATCGATCGTTTGACGATCGATCGCTTGCAACTACACGGGATCTGCAATTTAGTCGAGGAAATTAATAGGTGTATACGGGCTGGTCCGATTATTTCGATGATAATTGCGGGTAATTGGACTCCAAATGGATGGAAGTTAGAGGTACTGGATCAGGTCACTGGTCCTGGGCGAAACTATTAAGCTTGCTCTGGACTGTGGTTAGTAAGGCACGGTCATTTGTCATACTCAGCTGAACTTAAAAGACGGTAGCTTTGAGGTATATTGCATGGGAAAATGAGCCTAGGTAATCTAGTAGGTGGGACTTTAAAATGGGAAAGGCTCGTAAAATTTTGATAAATTGGCAGGTTTTTGTAGACCCGAAATTTGTAAGTTTTTCATTAGTTTCGCATGATGAAAGGTTTATGACAAGACAAGATTATTAGGGGCAAAATTTGTAATAAGTCTAACGAGAGCTCTAATTTAAAATCTCAAAAGAACCGCATTGTTCTCCTTTAAACACTAATTGCGATATGTACATTTATGATATACACACACTTTAAAACTATTTTTTATACTACATATCATATGATTGTTTATTATTCAGATCTAATTTTCCCCGAGTAAAAATTTTTCTTCGCATATGTCCGTCCAAATGAGGTACAGACTCGGAAGTGTAAACGCTCCCAAATTTAGCTCTTATAATGAACAAATACGCATACCACAACAGGCATAAAAGTGTCCAAAGCAAACACGAAAATTTAAAAATATGTACGCCCTGTTAAATTTTTACTTGGGTATTCTTATTTAAATATAAAAATAACAATCTGCGCGAAATATTTTCTTTAAAATCTGTAAAATATGTATCAAGAAAATTCGTAGAATGTTAAAATTTAATTAAAAAAAATCCATTAAAGTTCGAACGTTTGTGATCTAACAACAACGTTAAGAAGTTCCATAAAAAATTCCTCAAGTGTTCTATTTAGATATCGTCATCCTGCTGACATGTGTCTGGTCGACTAACACATTTCCTCAAATTAAATTTAGTTCATCGCCTCTTCAACTAAAAATTCTAATTAACGCAAAACTGCTGGCGACACCGGAGATAGATCACGCAAAATTAATCACAGCTCAATTCCCGCAGGAGTTTTGAACGTAAGAAGGTTGCTTGCGGGGCTCACTTGACTCGACGTCTATCAGCATCTAGCTAAGAAGCATCTGCTTCCTTCGGGACGGGGAGTGTGGGTCTCGGCTGATCCCTGAAGCACTCGAAAGTGAAAAGGATTAATATCTCTTGTCACGGGCTAATGCGTCTGCTGACACCGCCAAAAGTCGGGGATGCTTCCTGTGACGGCGACTGATGTTTACAAATTCTTAAATTAATATGTTCCCACCGGGAGACGACACATCCTCCCGATTTAATTCAGCAGCTTCAGCGGAGTTACTGCTTTGAGTGAGATTTCATGATGCTGTCGAGGAGGTGAGTTTTTGGGTCGCATGTGAGTGTCAATTTTACGCACCATTTGCCACGGTGATTGGATGCAGTCCCACTTTTCATTCATTTCAAAACTGTCGCGGCTCTCTGCACGAGTCGTGCCCCAATTGAGGCCTAGAGAAATGCCCTGTCGAGCGGTTGTCACCATAATCAAATTAAATTTCACGTTTTTCACCTTGCCATAGTGCGAGAGAGTTTGCAATTAATTATGCAACGCAGTCGCACCATAATTGACCATGAAGTGAGCAGCTCGAGGCCCACTCGCTGGTCCATTGCATCACATCATCTCGATGCAGTTTGCTTACATTTCAATGCCATCACGATTCATTTCGTCGACGGCGGTGGATGCAATGCGAGAAATGTATTCACCTGAAAAGGTGTCTCTGGATCACAGAAATTTATTCATGCAATCCACGCATCGCTCTATAAATTGGAAATAGCACTGAAACAGGCGATGCCGCTGCCTAAAGCCAGGTACAAGTTCAGTGTCACGTGCTGAAGCATGTTTTCAGGTACCTCGAGGTGACTGACTTTGTCGTTTTATGACCAGAAATAATGCTATATCGTGATACCCGTGAAACTGACTCAAGGTACCTACCTGACTATGTAGGTCCGAATAAAATCTGAAATCGCATGACTCAGACCTCGGACAGTTTCACTTCAATTACTAAGCAGGACAGCGACCACAAACATGTGTCCAAACTTTCTTCTAGGTGCCAGAGTAAATCCAGCAACTTTTCTGCGGTTTGTCCGATAGTTTCTAGGAGCCAACCAGGGGCTTATGTCTGGTGTCGGGACATATCCGACATATCCAATTAAACCATGACCAAAACCGCAACCTATGTATGCTCGGATGCAGTGCCCGATCGCGACACTAAGTCACGTAGTCAAAACACATTCAGCGCTAGTTTTTTCCCACACATCTGCTGTCTTAAGACGGTGGTCGGTCCCATTAAGGTCGACTGATTGAGTTTTCCAATCGTGCTATAAACAATTGTAGAAATTGCACCTTGCCGTGATGTGATGCCTTTTCCATTGAGACATGCTCCCCATTTCGCGGACGCGACTCCCAGCACGATGCCGACTAGCCGCGACTCTTGCCACCGGACATTGTATAGTTTTTTTCGCGGTAAGGTCTGTTCGAACAACTGCGTCACCCACTCAAATTGCATCGAATGCGGGAGAGACGTGACAACTGTCTTGGAGTCTAACTTGACCAAGTTCAAATTTCATAGCGTGCAAATTCTTCATCGTCCGCTGATTCAAGAGATTTCGCGGTTTCTAAGTGAAGGGGTGCTGCTTTTTATTTGAGATTTGATTAGCTCTTTTTCTGGACATGTATATGATGTTTCGTGGATTTCTGGGGAGATAAGATCAGACCACGGAAATTTCTACTTGAACAAATTTCATATAACGAATAAAATAAATTTTAAAAGAATTGAAGTGCACAATCTTTAGTAAGCGAATAACAATAAGAGAAAAAGTGAAAAAGAAAAAATTGGAAAAAAAAATTGTTGCGAGAAATCATATCCCTAGGACCGAGACCGTATAAATAGCTTTAAAAGCAATATTTCTATTTAACAAATACATATGTACATATGTGTGTGTAAAATAATCCCAGTTGGGCCACCAAGAAACCGCCAGCTTATAATGTTATCGAAACTAGTTTGGAAAATGATTCGTGATATTAATTGTAATTACGACTTTTAGTACTATTAAACGATTATAAAATACAATATAAGTTTTATAATTAATTCGTTCAGTGTTTTTAAAAAAATTATAATTATTACAACATAAACAGTTGAGTTGGATGCATTAATGGCTTATTTTAGGCAAGATATGTATAAAACGAGTGGAAATTTAATTTTTTTATAAAAGGTATTTTCAAAATGAATCCGGGCTCAACCGGGATTTGAACCCGGGACCTCTCGCACCCAAAGCGAGAATCATACCCCTAGACCATTGAGCCACTTATGTGGCAGTAAAACCATACATATCTTTAATATTATACATAATTATGCTAATTTTTTATTAAAAGTGCCGAGATACAATAATCTGAGAAAACATCGACGAAACTAGTTTTGAACCAGTCAGCATAATCATCGTGTAAAGGGAAATAATGCTTTCTACCAGGGTTCCGTAGCAAAACAAGTAAGATATGTAGTAAGATGTTTGGAAAAAGAAAAAGGCTACCTCTCTCCTCTACATGTAAAGTGAGGATGGAAAAAAATGTTAACTTACCCCACCGTGTGAGGTGTCGTTGAAATGGGAATTTAAAACAATTATGAGGTTTCTTAAACTTATTTTCAAAATTATGCCTTTTTTTTTTAAATATTCGACTCGAGTGGCAATTTTCGATTAGGTTTATGTCGGCCAAGATATTACCCTGAACAGAATCTTGGAAAATCTGGAAAAATGAACATTCACAAATATACTGAAATTACTTTTGAAAACAACACTACTTATTATATTCGATCGAACAGTTTACGAGATATAGCTGACCAAGTTATGGTTATTTGGACTCAAACAACTGTTCGGGAATAATAGCGTGCGCTTTTGTACGTAAAGGGGAGGGGGGAGGGGGGGGGGGGCAAGACGAGGTAATTAACGTTTGCAATTTAATAAAACTAACAACGTTTTTCTTATCCAGACTTTTTTATTTTCATAATATTCTTTGATAATCAATCTTTGAAAATCAAGACCTTTTAAGAAGCTTCGTAACATAATTAAATGACAAATAATGAAAACATGCATAATGTCATATCACCCCATCATGCAATCTAGTAGGGTAAGATGGAGTACCTTTAAGGGGCAAGATATGGGGTACAAATCCCATGTGTATTTTATCAGCAACAATAAGTAAGCATCCATTTGGCATGGCCTCTTCTAACCACTCTACTATATTTGTCCTTCTTTTATAAGTTTTCGCCATTCTACAACCATAGATATGGAAAAGAAAAGTTTAAATTATTATGACGTCATACTATGAAGGGGCAAGATGGGGTATGGGGTATCCCATGATGGGATTCCCATCTTGCCCTTTAATACCCATCGAACTTTAGCATATTATTTAAAGAAAACAATGTAAAATGCAGAATCAAATACAAGTTCATACCTGTTGGCGTAATTGTTATCACATATGAATAACTTTACACCTCATCTGTGCTGACGATATGTAGGCAACAGACACGACTTAAGTGAAATGAAAAAATAAGAACGAATGTGACAAAAAGCAGTTTTTTTGCGTAAACAAAAAAATACATGCATATACGTGCTTTCGCTAATTAGTCAATGCTCACTAGATTGGCATATATCATAGCGGCGTGGCATCATGCCCTAGCACGGTCGGGATTGGTCACAATGTACATGTAAATTAAAAATTAATGCTCAAAACTCCGGGCTCAACCGGGATTTGAACCCGGGACCTCTCGCACCCAAAGCGAGAATCATACCCCTATAGACCATTGAGCATTGAGCCACTGATCTTCATACGCATTATTTTGCACTATACTTTTACTTTTTAACTGAAAATGACCATAACCTTTCCATACCACGAAACGACAACTTTCTTGGACCGGTTCCATCGAACGATTCCCACCATCAGTGCGCCTCTTAGGTTTCATAAATTTTGCCGTAATCTTGCAAGAAATTCAGAATTGACTTAACTGCCATCGGCTGCATAATTAAAGTGGACGCAAGTGACCAATTATCGGCTGCACTTTGTTCGCCGGACAATTGCAGTGTTCTGGTAATTGGGCGCACTTGTTGCACTCGACGATGAGTGTCCATTGCGGGGAGACGGTTTTTACTTAATCCTGGGTGGGTGATAAAATCAATTCGTCGTATACGGCAAGAAAAGGTGTAGGCTGCTCGGAGCTGGTTTTTTTTTCGATACAATTCGTAAAACTAGCGCACGAGCTAAAGTCGGTTTTCAGGTGTAATCACGTTGATATTGCTAATGAGTTTAAAAGCGGGACGTGCTGAGAATATATTGTTTTTTTTTTGTATCTTGAAAACTTATTTTCATGAAGTTTTAAGGATTTTTATCATGGAGAATTATAGACGCTTGTAAAAAGTCATTTTAATTATGACATAGTTCAAGCAGGTAAGTGAGGCATTTTACAAAATTGATGATTGTTAACAAGGATAGTTGAGCAAATAGTTCTATACTGTTAGACAACAAAGAAAACTAATTATTAGGTATTTTCAAATTTATTAAAATGCAGCCTAAATAAAGTTTATATCGATAAGTTCGAACTAGGAAATTGACCCTAATCCTTCCGTCTAAATGACACAATATTTTTTGTCTTTTCATTATAACTCGAAGAAAAAGAAACAACAATGAAGATTATGTATATTACAAATAACAAAAAAAAAATGCCGGAAAAAGCATGACCAGACTCAACATGGTAGCAAAAGTTAAAAATTCAATTTTCCGTGATTGATTAATGTCGGTGGCCCCACTCTGCGAAGCCCTACTAAATGACATGCGTCCCACACGCAACAGGGCCAAAGGGAGTGTTTTTCCATTAACAGCACATCCAACGCGCTCGCATCCTCAGATCATTTTGAGCTCGCGACAGGGTCCTCCTCATGGAGGCCACCCAAAGCGTTGTCGCACCGAGCGTCCATCATCGGAGCTAGACATCAAGCAGACAACAATTGGACTAGAATTTCGATAAGAACATTGATCTCGAAGTGATGAGACTCGGGTTACCATCAAGTGAGCGGCCACTTAGAGGGCCAAACACAGGATCTTGAGATCGTCTTAAGATCGGCTGCCAACATGGCCCGACACATGTAAGTCAAACCCCGGTAGTTCGGAGGAAGTGGGAATAGATCAAAACCTGGACGTTCTGTGTCCATTGATAGTTGGACTGTTCGGTCATACGACTGCGCAGTAAACGACCATAAATCTCGAACCTACGCGCCGGGACTCGCTGGACATTGCACAGAAGGCTCACGCTTATGCGCCGCCGCACTGAGATTTGTTTTATGGGGCACTTGCGATGGAGCTCGCTTTATTGAACGATTTTTACCTTGTTCAAGGGTGATGCTCCTCACGATGTAGTCGCACGCCCTGAGGCACCGGTCACACCTTAGCCGGTCGGTGTATGACTTAATGACTCCTAAAAATAAAGATCGTAGGCGATCTAGGGAAATTAAAGGGCCTGCGCTGGCCATATATCCTTAAATGGGTTTAATAGGCGTCAAATTATTCCAATTGTGGCGAGCCATGGGCTGCCAGGGGATTAGATTTCACTGCACATCCTGCAGCGGTTGGGGCCTCGGATTGCACCGTGACTTATGGCTATTTCATTATGTTTTATGTGACACACATCGTTACTGTCGTGCTGTCGTTTATGTCACTTTTATTTACTGCTGTTCTATGAATGTTTCTATTCATCCGTTGAGGATAGACTGGACCAGTGATGGGAAAATTCTGGGAATTACTATAGTCCTGTCTTGTTAACCAATTAATGGCCATAAAACTTTTAATATACTCTAACGAGATATATATAGTTAAGATAATAGATTGTTTAGATCTTTAGTATAAGAAACCTACTTTTCGCAGAATTGTTATGGACATCAAATCTTAAGTATAAGTATACAAATTGTTAAAAAAATAAAATAAAGTGGGCAATTTTTCGCCAAATATAGAAAAACTTTAAAAATTTACCTTCTTTTTGAAAATTAATTAGAATATGGAATCTTAGCTTACTTTTGTAAATCTATACATATACTAAGTT
Organism: Machimus atricapillus; assembly: GCA_933228815.1. NCBI lineage: Eukaryota > Metazoa > Arthropoda > Insecta > Diptera > Asilidae > Machimus > Machimus atricapillus. The sequence continues at coordinate 17,333,528 of OW121785.1, forward strand.
CTCAAGATAAACTTGTGGGATTTATGTAACATCCTGTTTATATAAGATACTACAACTACACTGTCTATTTGAATCAATGGTTCGAATTGTGCTAAATTTTGTAAAGATATTCCGAATATTGTTCTGCACAAGATCATCACAGTTTCTATGTTAAAAAGAATATATATGTAACACCTTCGAAATCAATAGGCATCATCAGTGCACTAAATTAACATAAATAACTTGTCTAACACCAACAGCAGAGCTACCCCCCAATAGGTAGCACGTTTCGCTCATCTCTCAGAGTTTAATCATCAGCCAGTTAGTTATCTTTTTAAGAAGCCTACTGTGATCGCAAAAATAAACAGCATGCCAAAGAAGCCGGAGGCGCAACAAAGTTGTAAAATTGAGGATACATTCGAAAGGCGTGTGTTCGTATCAAATATGCGCCAGATTTGCAAACAATCCCACCTTGCTGTGAGCCATGCCGCGAGTGACGGCGATCAGGTCTGCATCACTAATTCGGGAAATTTTATAAACAGAAAACATTTCGGCAGTTTCCCACCTTTATTTCTAGGACAAGAAGCTCGATAAGCGGCCGTTGATCTTGGGTACGAAAATTTGGATTATTCTAAACGCGCCACGCGCAGTTTTTCCCGCGCCCTCTGATTTGCCGTCTGACGCTTATTAAGTTATTGGCGGGGCCTGGGTGCGAAATTATTTTGATAAACGATCATGTCGCCACCCACCCACTCGGGCACTGGCAACGTGATATTGCCCCATTAGCAGCACCTAGCTTTAGCTTCCATTGGAGGGGGGGGGGGCGCAATTCGAGTTTTATGTCTTTCCTCATTAGAGCTAGATTTTTGGCTCATTTTGTTACTTGTTTATTGGATGTGCGAGCACATCCGCAGCTATTTTGAATGATATGACTCTTCTTGAGGTGTTATAAATTTTGATGGCAAAGCATTAGAACGACACTCCATTATTTCATAGGAAGCGGCAATTTTTCAATTCATATATAAAATCTTGATCGCTTGTAGAAAATTGGGATATAGTGCCATACTAAATATGTATAGTATTATGAAATTTATACAATTATAAGAAGACAACCTTGGGCTTGGATCATTATGACCTGAAGAAATCTCAACCCTATATCGAATACTAAGCAATTTTTTAGTTAATTGTGCAACATACATATTTAGAAATTATGAAATCTTTTCCTCTTCTTTTTTAATGCCTGTATGAACATATGAAAATATCCATTTAATTAATTTATTCGTATGCATTACATAAAATATACAATAGATCATCTTTTGATGATATGTATGTACCTACCTAAAAACAAAATTTTAAAGATATCCCAAAAGGACGTCAATTGCTCTACGATCTGATAAGAATATTTGTCCTGTAAGTGGTTTGTCATGTCACGTAAATACATCGTCTCGTTTAGCCATCAAAATCCAACTGAACAAGACACCTATTGCCCTGTTGAGATGTGAACTCTAGCAAGATCATAGCATGTCTCATGTGAAGTTGCAGAAATTAATAAGCGCGGAATGCGATGCGAATTTAATTGAAAATAATTGTCAGGATATGTTAATTACGACACTCATTAATGGTCTCATTAAGTAGCCACACACTTGCCCAGCATGTCAGATGGGCCGCGGATGCGTCCAGAGTGGCTCTACTGAAGCCGCCGACCAAATCAAGTTAATGTACGTTCCCGGCATGCAGATCGTGTCAATCAGTTTGCCGATCGCCGATTCTCTCCCTGCAGTTTCGGGATCGATGATCGTTTAAAATTTTTGGCACGTAAGGGAGGGACACAAAATTGACAGAGATCCTCTAGTTTTGTGCAGGTGTCATTTGGGGTGCCGGTTGCCTAATGTGCATGCAGGCCCGAATTAATGATCGATGATCATGCGCCGATGGAATTTACCGAGATCGCCATGCCTAGCATACAAAGTGATATCGCATATCGACCGCGGGACTCACCAGACAGGGAATTGCAATTTCGCTGTTTTTGAAAAGGTGATCTTGCCGGTGATCAATCACGACACGGACACCCTGTGTGCGGTATGCCTCATAAGTCAATTGTGTGTTTGATACAAATATGCCAGGCTCCTTAGAAATTGGATAACGGATGGAGATAGGTCGTAATATCCATTTGTTAAAGGTCGATACAGATCGTTATCCATGCGAAGTGACAAATGTCAGATTTTTGTCGCTCTCTCATTATTTTATACGATCCTTTCTGCATCGATCGAATGTGGGGATCGTTTAAAATTCTTGCTGATTCATTAGTGCGACAAAAAGCCGGTGAATGATCCAATCAGCTCGAAAAAAAACTGATCGCGGGTGAGATCTAATTAAAATTCATCGAATGCACAGAAGAAGTAGATATCTCCGATCTCGAAAAAATTAATTATCGAGCGACAATCGCTGAGACTGATCACCGCCAAATGATCTACTGCCGCCCTAGGAAAAACAGATGACGCGATCTGAGATAGCCATAAAACTGGCGGGAAATTGAGGGGCTCCTTTTGTTACAATTCTCCCCTTTCAGATTTATTAACCGACACAATCGAGTGCATAAATCTTGACCTGGGCAGGAGGTGATCCAGGGCGTATCCCGTTGTTAAATTTGTTTTTCTCAGAGCTTGGTTACGATTTATAGATCACCTTGTACTAGAATTATCCCAGGTAGAGGACGATAAATAGATAGGACCCAGAAATGCAGATCAGTCGCATGATCCTCTCAGCAAATCTTTTGTAAATCACTTTGCCAAATTACGGATGATCGTAGTATTGCTTATCGCACATGGGTATCAGGTTATCATAGCTACTAGACTTAAAGAAATGTACCTTTTTAGTGATTTATTGTGTTTCCCTGAGATTAATTACTTGACAAGATCGGTACGATCAGTTAGGTAGCCACTGTCGCATGGGAAGATCATGGGATTTATGAGGGCATTTCGGATGCAATTAATTACGATGATGAGATTTTAATGAGGAATCACAGCAATTTATCGGCTAGGCAATTAATCCCACGATCAGGTGAGTAAATACCGCAGCGCCATTTACTTTGACTCATGAACGTTTCTCATTTAAATGGCTTTTAACCAAAGGCCGGGCTTACAAAAAAAAAGAGGAACAAATAAATAAAATAAAAACCGGAAAAATCAAAAGGCAAATAAACAAACTCATTTGGGTAGAGGTAATGCACTCCTGCTGGCTTCTTCCTGGTCATGCAACGAACACTTCTTTGTAGCGCCTCAGGAGATGGTATTTCTGCGCACGCATTTTGAGTACGATAAGAAGTGCGCCGCGCACGCCGATCATGCCAGCCAAAAGGTGGTTGTGTCCACACCAAATCGAATATTGAAATTATTTGCATATGCGGCCGTTTGAGGTTGGGGCCAGGGTCGCTCGGGCTAAGACGTCGGTGGCGACGGCGGCGGTGGTGGAAGGAGGAATGAGGTTCATTTTGCACTATCTCCTAGGCAGCGGTGGGTCCCAATCGGCGGGAAATTGTACTTCAGGAAAAGATGATAATTTCCAGTGCCGCCTTAGGTGTCCTTTCGAGCTATAAATCACCCGCTTAATACCAGCTGGACTGTGTTCAATTATTTTTCTGATTTTAGGTTACTTCGCAGTAATTTATAATGCGGCTCAGCGGATTTATTGAATTTAACTCACTCAGCCTCAGCCGTGGTGGGCGAATGCTTTTCTTAGGACAATTATTTTGGACTTGATTATTGTTTTCATAAAGTTAAACAGTAAAATAAGTCTGAGGAATTATAAATTTTTGTCTGGTAGATTAAAAAATTTTAACTTCAGAGGGTACTGTTCGATAAGACTCACAAATTTGATTTATTCATGGACATGGTCTACTTTTAGCTTGATATGCACAATATTGAGCAGATTTATAAAGTATAGGTGGTATAGGTATAGCATTTTTGACGTCGTTCAAAAGCGGATAAGTTTGTTTTTCTGAAATGAAAATTTGATTTGTAATTGCCATACCTAGTGAAAAGTGTCGAATTGCGCTACAAATTCCTTATATAGGCAGGTTATATTTTTTGCACATTAAAATAATGTCATTATACTTTAAAAAAAGCAGTATCAAACCTAAATCTTCTACAAAAAATAATAACAGCGTAACGGTCGATTTATTATGGACAGTTTTCAGCACAAAATCAAGAAAACTGAATTAAAAAATTTAATTTTCAAAATTTATATTCAGAGCTCGTTGAATATATGAGAAAAAAGTATGCTCTACAAGAACAGGTACGAGCAGCTAGCACTAATAACGACATAATGATTTTCGAAACTTGAAAGACAATTGATCAAAATATTATAAATAATTCAGTATTGAAACGCGCGCACAATTTCAATGAAATGCAATTCCAAGACCTCGTGGGACACGGCACGGGCGATAGTTGTTTTTCCTTACGTGTTTTTCTTTGATATAAAATCAATCATTTATAAAAAAAAATAATTAATCGATTAAAAATGTCATGATTCGTTTCAATTTTTGAAGCTAATTGAGCCTTATCTGGTAAATGCGCAAGTAATATTTAATTATTTTATTAGCTTAATGACTTCAACTACGATTAAATAGGTGTTAAATTGGAGCATCTAGGTAATTTTTCAAATGTTTAATTAACTTTTTTGCATTAATTTGCATATGCTATTTAAATTATAAACTAAAAATGATCATTTTGCGTCAGAGAAAAAATCTTTCATAAGTTAGAGTGAAAAACCTCTGAATGCCACTTATAGTAAAAAGAAGATTCACAAAAGCAGAACGAAAACAGATTTCCCATAGATTTTATTGCAAAACATTTGATCTTCTCAAGATTTGGTGCTGAAGAGAGACCATACACATTTCGATAATTTCGATCATTCATAAAATCATTTCATAACAAAGTTAAAGAAGATTTTACATCATATAAAAATTGAAAAATTTATGATTTCAAGTTAAATAACTAAAATTATATTATATTTCGTTGTGTATAATCTTGATGATGTGAGATAAGAGATGTCCTTTTCTGTTTTGTGATGTGTGATTTCGAAATTTTGGTTCTTAGGTATACTGCTGGTTGCCAAGAATGAGATGTCTGATGTTGTCGAATTTATGGCAGTGGTAAATTATGTAGTCTATGTTTAATATGCTCATCGTTATAATAGTTGACCGCAAAATGCTTTGAAAATCTTTAAAAACTTCTTTATAGTAAGCAAATTTTGAAATTTTTTTTTTTTTTAAATATTTCTGCTTCGGCAGAGGATCGTCTTTTGAAAAACAAGATTTCATATCTTTCGCCATGTCCAAAAATTCTTCTATAGGTATGTATCTTTGAGAGTGAAATTTTGGGTTTCTTCATTGAAAAGATCTTTAGAACAAATAATTACATACTTGTGTACACTATATAGAATTGCGGCATTGTAGGAAAATTTCTGCATTTCACCAACCGCGTTGTAGGAGATTTACCATTACTAACTAAATTTCGTTTTTAATTTGATAAAATACCTTGAAGCTCACTCATGCTTTCGGTATATACATGTAGAATGTGTTTACAAAATAAGTATAGGAAATTGAATCTGTTCCCTAAATCATGAAAATGGAACTGAAATTGATTTGTTCACGTAATATTTGTGTGATAGGGACAATAAAATTACTGACAATTCTCCCTCCAGCTTATTAAATTCAATTCCTGAGTGCGTAGGCTCATCTAACCAATTTCAAACAAATTTTGTTTTGCGCACCTCTGACATCTTCCACTCACGTAAATATCCCTGTTTACTGCCTCGAGGGAATCGGCCGAATGGAAGATAGTCGGACTCGCCATTGAAGGGCTAATCGAATTCCCGGTGATAGCATCATCCCGTCGTCTTAAGATAGTAAACGACGTCCGATTTATCATCGCGGGTAAGGTGATTACAGGGCTTTATGACGCGCACGTTCCCGCAATTGCAAGTAGCACTTATCGACGGTGCGTTGATTGAAAATTAAGTTGAGTCCCTTTCACGGGCACGGGTTATCTGCCGATGGCACTTTGTTACTGTCAGGATGATTGTCCGGTGGACAAAGGGAAAAATCACTTCCCGGATGTAATGATATTCCTAGGAATTGAATTTTATCCCGACGGACGCCACAAGGGACGACAAGGGCGATATATCGGGACAAGGATCCCTGCGCTGAATGCCAGCGCCAAAAGGGCTAATCTCCTTTGATTAATCGACCGCGGGCAGATTTCACTGTCCTGGGTGAACTTAAATCAGCGACAGCCACACAAATCGTCGCATGATCATAAAAAACAATTTTTGCACCATAAATTTGTATAATCGCGACAAATATAAATTTACCAAACGGGAGACGGTCGTCTGCGTGACGACAGTGCGATTATCCCACGGTGACAATTTTTTGATTCGCCGACATGGTGGGATTTATTTATCGCACTGGACCTAGATTGCCTTCTTTCAATCCCTGGAGCCGCGGATCGATGATCAGCGGATTCCAGCAGGATAATCGGCGCACTTAAGGCGCACGTTCGATGATTTACGCGATCGAATCGAGTAGGGGCATTTCTCTATAAAATGTGCACGTAGAAGTGTAGGTACTTCTTTTCTCGCCGATATGACTCAATCAGAGCCTTTTGGGGCCCATAAATAACGTCGTAAGGAGACAGGTATAAGACCCCCTCATTAAACTGGCTGCAAAATTCCTGAAGCGGTCGCTCCAATTGAGACATCTGATGGTCTCCTTGCGGTGGGATTCGCGGGAATTAGCGCAGCCCCCGTGGCAGAGCAAGGGCAAAATGATGTTGGTCGTCGTCGTCTCCCCGAAAAGTGATCCCAGATTTATCACTTTTACCCATCGGGCGTCGTTCATTTGCGCCAATTGTGCGCAGCCAGACTTGTGCCGCTCCTCCTGAAATCCAAAAGGGGCCCCATTCCCGGTGACTACCAAAACGATTCGACACGTAATGCGCCAGAAGGATTTACGTGTCTGGCGGTGCGCAGAGGCTTCTGCTGGTGCTCCTCTGCTAATAACAGAGTTCTCGGCTATATTCCATCATGGGGCTCCAGCCGCTGCGATCGGTTATTTATGCCCCCCGTCGCAATCTGCTTGGCTAGAGGATCCCCATTTCGAATTCTTTAGGATAACTTTAACTCGGCTAAGTGTGTAATTTGTCAGACCGATAAAAATTTGCAATTTATGACCGACTTTTGGGGCCCCGCTGCAATCCTTTTGGGTGTGGAACTAGTCGATAGAGAGGTCTACGACCACCATGGGGATTTATGAAGTGGGCAGGTACGCCAAATTGGGAATACTCTGGATTCTGAGAATGCGGACCTTAAGGGCTCGAATATCATCTATCAACGCCCACGTTAGCCCACTGTCGAAATATTTGAACAATATCGAAAGGGTATAGAGGCGAAATATACTCGCCCACACTATTGGTAGGCTAGGACTAAAGATTTATGGATTTTTAGCGTACAGCGCAGACAGGACATTGTCGTAGGGCGCCTGTTTTAAAGGATTAAATCAAATTTAATAAATTAATTTTTTTGGGTGGACTCTCGATATGCAAAAATACAATTTAATGCTCCGAAATAATTTTTTTGCTTATATTAGAAAATGTAAGACCAACGAACGACACAAAAGTCTGAAACTTTTCGTACGATAAGAATTAGAATTAAAAATATTAAGTATTTTTATATCAAAATCTAGTAACTTCTTCTTCTGAAGTCGATTTGATTTACTGAGATAACTTGCTATAACATAATACAATATCGAACGCCTGGGAATCGAAACTATTTGATGCTTTAGTTATTTTCGAGGGTACCTACATACATACATATATAGAGGTTTTTGAAAGGGTTGTTCCTGGAAAGTGAATCGGATTAAATAAATATTGCGAGACTATATTATGTACATATTTCTAGAAGATTTGACTCTATCAAAGCTACAGCATACCACTATGTACAATACAACTATCATTTATCAACTTTTCAAATCAAAACAAAGATTGAACCATAACCGAACTCCATTTAATTTAATGTGTTGTGTTGTCATTACATTTCCCACGCTTAAAACGAATTGGTACTTTTGGTGTCGAAATTACCGCATTCAATGGATCATTTAGAGAACCGGTAGAGACTGTAGAGAAAATCCAAAATTTGAATTACTCGTTTTAACTCTTTAACTTCCTCGCAGGAATTGCCCATCATAGGCGAGCTAGCAACAAAAACAGTGAGTATGCTACAGATCTTTATAAATGTTGTGTAGTGTAGCAACAGTTTTTAGTTATTCTGTAGAGTAGAAATATTTTCCTACAGTCCACTTTGAAATGAGAACGCTCAATTTTCCTACACTATACCACCACTTTTTATAGGTGTACGGTAATAAAACAAGGTTTTTGAATTGTGGTTAATTAAAAAAGCATATTTATTTTCTCTTTTTTAATAAATATATTATTAAATAAATTGTTGGACATAATTACTGTTACTGCTTGCTGCATCGGAATGTTGATACGACAGAGTAAAATATTACACATTTTTCAAACACGAATAGTATAATTGTAAAAGTTTTGATCGCCATGCACCTAAGATATTTTATATGCATTTCTCAAAATGCTAAAAGCGGGCATTGAATGTTTAATCCTGATCCAATGTATTTCAAGTCAAAACAATTTCATACCAAAATCCTAACAAATGCAAAATCGAAGACAGCAGGAGGTAGAGGAAACATGATCAGGTCACGCTTCTTGATTTGCCCAAAATAATCATGCAAACGAGCCACAAATAACTTTAAATTTGCTTCGTCCTACCTTTGAATGTTTCAGGTGATTCCCTTATCGCCTTCAAGGAAAAAAAAAATATCGAAAAAATAATACCTGTAAAAGGTCTCCCGATCTTGCGAAAAAGATGTGGTCCATTTGTCGAAATCAGTTCGCGTGGTTCTGAGTTACGAGGGTATCCCAGGAGGAGCTTGTGACCTGAATCAGATGTGGTGTCGTACAAGTTGCATGCTGTTTCAGGCACCCAAAGCCAAAAAATTCGGTAAAGAGCCAGACATTCGACAAGATCCCACAAATATTTGACTAATTAATAGCTGAGTCTGAGCGGGTTTTATAAGAAGATCTTTTTAATTACTCTTCGAATTTGCAAAAAAAATAATAAATAAATAAAAATAAAATAAATCTTTAGTAATGATACTGGGAAATTCCCGTGCCTCTGAGGGGATTCAATTAAGGTGGATGCTTTGGATTTAGGGATCAATGAACGAATAACAACCTTTCGTGATTTACGGACTCAAATATGGGACAGCAGTGCGCCTCCTGAGGTATTTGATAGTGGCCGGCGATGACACCATGCTGCTTCCAGCGATGCCAGAATCACGGATGCTGGAACATGATACTGTCCAAAGCTTCTAAATCAATTGAAATGCAGAATAAATTCTCGCCCGCCGGGGTAAAGACCTCTAGGCCGTAGTATTTGATGGACTAGACTTCTAAGTAAGACTAAGTCTAGAATGCAACCCGAAACTGGTGATACTTGATCGTGGCGGTCCGATCGTGAGGGAAATACCTAGGCAAAAACCAGAGAATCAGGAAGACGTCCAGGGGCTGATAAATAGCTTTGGACAGGTGCTTCCTTTTCCATCTAAAGAACTTATGCTAATTCCTAAGGCTCTGAATAAATTTTATGTGATAAATTTTAGAATCACGGAAAAATACTTCAATTCTAACCGCTCTACAGAGATATTGCATGCCTCTTTATCGAAGGAGACGATTGGTACTTTCTTCCAGCTGAGCAGAGTTTGTCTTATGACATAGACGACACGCAATGCACCGCTATCTCGACGGCCTTATTAAGTTTTAATCAAATCCAAAATTGATAACCGTCGGCCAATGGTTTTCCTCCCGGGCCGAGAACATCATTAGCCAGCTGGCTGCTCGCTCCAGAGCCCAGTGTCAACCGGAGTCCCAGGGAGCGAAGCGCTAGCGACAGCACGTAGGTTGTCGCCAGATATTGATAGAAGCAATCCCCAAGAGCCCCAACTATAGGAACATCCTATAGACGTCCAATTTATTGAGAGTGGGGACCCCAAAGGATGCGATAGTGCCCGGGAGATGATTGAGATGTTCACCGGAGTCCCAGCGGCATAATCTCGAACTTCAAAGACACTAAGGTGCAATGGTCCATTGAGCTCGAGATGAAAGCGAAATTCTGTCCGCGGGCAATTATTCTCGACGCAGGAATCACACCTAAATAAACTAAGTCAGAATTTTCACGACATTTGGCAAACAATGTCCACCCCGAAGGGCCCCATCCCGGCTCCGGTGCTAATCGGACATCATGTTTGCCGCGGATGACACGCTGGGCGCGAATCACTCATCAAGAAGACGTGCATCTTGCGGCCGAGGAGGAGGCCCTCGGGGCGCTCCGATATCCATCTTTTGGTATGCGATCGTATTTGTCTGGCGCGATCGTCGCATTCGGGGCACCTTAAGATCTCCCACCGAGACGCGTCATAAAGGAGATGAGCTATGCCCTAGGCTAGCCGCTATGAAATCCGATATGTGATTTATGCTAAACAGAGCCGATTCGTCGCCTGTGTCTGCCCTTTCGAGATTTGTTGTGGCGTTTCCGTGAAGGAATTTAACCAACAAAAAATCATATAAGTTTTTATGCGTTTTCAAGTATTTTAGAAATGATCGTAACGACGATAATATCGGTGATATGATATTTATTAGGCGAAACCCGCTTAGGGCTATGAATAATCAAATTCGAGAAGAGGACCGCTTCTTAAGAAGTTTTTGAGACTTTAGTCGTAGGAGTTGTTAAGGAAATTCGATATACATATATGAATTTTACTCATATGTTTAGTTCAACAAATTAAGTATGAAACTACAAAATAAACTACATAAACTTCGAAACGTTATACAACAAATTAGGCTATTTTCATATTTATTAACTGTTTATTTCTAAGGCAATTTCTATTACACATTTTGCTACTGCAGTTAAATTTCAAATTAAATTTTTACTGTACCTAGATAATTCACTATCATTTTGTATATGTATAAGGATGTTTAGGTATAGGATTAGAGTAGGAGTAGGTAAATAAATAACTGATAATATTCACAAATAATAAACTATAGAAGTCTCTACAATTTGACGAACCTTTTTTAAAAAAGAAACAAGTTTGATACCGATAACTTATCAACATTTTATTATTCATGTATTTTGTTATTAGATAGGTATAATTAGAATTGGGAAAACTAAACTTCTTTAACTCAAATTTAAGTTATATAAATCATGGGCTTTATTATAATGAAGTATATTCGGATAATTTTAGCACTAAATTGAACACTAGATATTTTGTTTTAAGTATTCAACCTTCCTGCATAAAAGGAGTCATGGCCAAATGCGTAGACCTTTAACAGTCTTAATTTTCATGCATTGGCGCCTTTTATTAGATCTGCAATGGTAGAAAGAAATAACGAAATTAGCATTGGTAATAGCAGCTAAAATTGCTCCTATTTCGCCCATACGAATTCCTCAGAGGGCAAATAGGCAGTAAATTGCGACGTAATTTCAACAAGTGCACCCATGTCCCAGCACCCTCCAGCGGAGCGCCCTGCTTGACGTCCTTTTCATTTGCACACCCATGTCCCAGCCGCACCGATTCCCGGTCTGGAGCCAGACTCCAACAATAATGGTCATTACGATCAGAAGTGATAATCAGGAGTTTGACACAACCACAAGAGATCTGGAGCCCTCCCCGGGAGACCGATAGGAATTCGCGGCCGCGATCCAGATTCAGGGAACTCATGGGGCCCGCAGGTAATCTGGCGGGGCAGAGCAGATTATGCGCGACTGGTTCGTGCTTCGAGGATTTTCTGAGGAGCGATCGCGACGTGCTAAGTGGATTCCACTTGATTACCTGACGTGGGAACTTTTGATCGTCTCTCTGGAGGACAAAGGATCGCTTGTTCGAAATGCGTACGAACGGTGTCAGGTGATCATTTATAATGCCAATTTGTGCCGTTGTGACATGGCCTTCTAAGATGTTTGCATAATTCCCGCTCGCACTACGGTGCAATTAAGTTCTAGCCCCAAAGCCCCATTGAGCCCCCATCGCCATTGTCGCCGCCAATCCCAAAGGCTAGGTGCTTCGGTGCCTCGGTGCCTTGGATTCCTGCGTTGGTTGGCAGATCGACCAGTTAAACTTGACAACTTCTTCGATCACAGCGAGACACAATGATCGGTGGCCCGCAAAGCTCCACCGACGTCATCCAATTAAGACACTAAAAATGTCACCAGTTTTGATAGGAATTTGTTATTTATTCAATTCACTTAAAAATTCGTATGAAGTCATTAAAACTGGACCATAAATAATTCATATTTGGGGCCCCAGTCACGATCGCTGCTGCGCGACTGGAGGCTCCACCAAGGCTGAGGTCAAGACGCTAAACAGAAAACAGATTCTTCTTAATCTTAGCCGGGGGAAACGAGCGGAGCGCCAGTGCGAGCGGTCAGAATTTGAGGTATTCGATTTTTGAATTTTTAAACATTTAAAGTGCATTTCGGTTTGTTATGCCCGCTCCTGCTGGAGGGGAGAAAGGGATCGCAGGTTCGATTGACATTTTGATAGGACTATGGGTGACCAAGTGGAGCATTCAAAGTGAAAGGGACCCTCGTTAAGACAAACGTTAATACCTTCGGATTTGTGAAGATCGCCTCAATGCTGCAACTGCAACATTGATCGTGCAGATCTTCGGAGGAAACATAAAGAGAGTTTCACTTAGAGGCAATTAAAAATTAAATTTTTTGATGTAACTCCTCTTACTTAATTGGATGTATTTTGACAGGCAATGACGATTATTGGCAAACGATTTCACAAATTCGTTCAACGACGAAAGATTTTTGGCACAGTCGTTGAGTTTGCGTTTTATATAATATGTACATATGTATATATAAAAACAAGAATATGTTGAAAATTTAACGATAATGACAAATTTCAATGTAAATCATTTTAAATAAATGTATTATACACTTTAGAAAAGTCTAAATATTTCTCTGGGAATGGATCTAGAAGTAGGGCATTTCAATTTTTGATTTTCTTCCCTTTAAAATAATTAATTAACTAATAATAAGTACGTTTAAAATTAAGTTTCGGAATACCACAAGGATCTCTAGTAGGACTTACAATGTTTTCAGTTTTACAACTTTTCGAAATTACAATCATTTAAAGCTAAACTCGACAGAAAGCATTTTAAATACTTTGTCGTATATCTGGCCAATTTACAGCTGAAAACCAGTTTAAAACACACTCAGCAGTAATCTAATCGCAATTGAATGTTCCTTAAGCACCTTTAAAGCGAAATTCCACAAATTTACGCGAATGCCATACGAAATGACTTGCAATCTTTCTGCAGCGGGGAATAAGAGCAAATGTTGATTCACAAAAAGACGCAACCATTCCAAGGTGGCTTACCCTCGTCAAGGAGGCAGAAAGTAATCCAGTTACATCCCTAATGAATGCAGTTATCTCAGGACTCTCCAGAAAAACCTAAAGGAATTTCGAACAAACAGCCAAAGAGTTGTATCTCGGAAAGTTGCACAGTGCACAAATGAATGAGTGCAATTCCGTCGAGCGGGTCTACCTTCGGACAGGTGTAACCAGTCACCCGATTCGGCTGCCTGCACCTACCCATCCGTCTAACGCGTTCTGAGACGCATATCTTCGCCGCCATCGGGTCCTGGGCAGCATCTTCAAATTTTTAATTGCATTTAGTTAACTTGGTTGTTGTACGGGCGTTTCTTGTTGTTCCTGGAGGAACCCTTTCCCTTTTTGTCCCCCTCAACCTGCCCAGCTGGTGAGGAAAATTTTTGAGGAGCTGCCCGGTGACGACCGCCTCAGGTTTATGGTGAGCACGTAGGCTCCTACAGGGACAATTAAAATGAGCCAAAAAGTTCAATTGGAATTAATTAAAATGCGAGGTAGCTCCCTGCCGGACAGCGCACAATAGGTGACCGCGCAGATCCTCTAATTAAGTTCTCTTTCTAGAAATATGCGGCGGTCGGTTTGATCAAGGTTTTTGTTCATGCCACCTACCTCATCGATTAGTCACTTAATTTGAGACTCGTTAAAATTCAAAAAACAGCGGTCAGGGTCACTAACCTTTTCGCTAATTTGTGTAACACCGCGTAACCGCCTACTCAATGAGTTCCATCTTCCTCGAAAATTAAGGTCTTTCCTCATTCATTTCCCTTGAAATAATTACAGGAGGAAGAAAAGGCAGTCAAATTAACAGCACGAGAACGACGATTTATAAAATTTGCCTCTGTCGAGTTTGATGGACAGCTGTACATGACTCCTCAAGACTTTTTGGATTCGGTGGTCGAGCAGGAGCCCAGGCGTAAATAATACCAAATTCAAAATTAGGAGGCTAAGTGATTTTAATCTGCCCCTTTTTAGCACGCCTCAAGCGCCGCACGCTTACTACCAATGATATTAATAAAATTAAAGACGCAACGCCATCACTCAAAAAAGGATCACCAAATATGTTCCGCGGCCTGAGGGATAAAGGTGAGTTGTTGTTTGATGCTTTCCTTTTACGTGAAAAATTATGTATTTGTGTATCATATTCTTGTCTGATTTAAGATATTTTAGTTAAATCTTAGAATATCCTCTTAAAGGGACCACGCGGTCTAGCACCCTTGAATTTAAGGCATTTCTAGGATTTTTTTTTTAATGTGAAAATAATGAACAACAATAGCTGTGTTTTTTTGATGATCTGATCTGGATCTCGAATTTTGCGTTTGAATTGAATATTTTAAACTGTATCTAGAGCAAAATTTTTAAACTTTGCAAAAAATTCATCAAATGTTAATGATTGCCCATCCAAACTTCAAGTCATGAACTGAAAAATTTATTGGATCTAGTTTTTAACGCAAATTGGACATAAGAATAAGTCAATGCAATTTGATGCTCTTTTCATAAAAGTAAAAAGTTTTGTTAGGAGTCACTATTTGTAAATTTCAATTATATACAAAATTTGCTTCGAAATCTGATCCAGATCAGATCATCAAAAAAAACACAGCTAATATTTAAATTTTGTAGGTATATTATAATACTTAAAAAGCATACAAAAACATTTTTATAATAACTGAAAAAAATGTTAGTTACTTATTTAAAAAATGGCGCCCTAAAAAATGATCCTGGGTGAGTTTTTGGCTCTTTCACTTATCCAAAAAATACAAAACAAAAAATTATTAACCTATAGGAACATATGAGCTTAGCTATCGTCGGAACCAGAAAAAAATAAGAAAAATTTTTCGACAAAATGAAATTGAAATTTGAATACCAAAAACAGACCATTTTTCATTCGTTTTTTTACGTAAAAAATACGAAGTTATTAACATAAAAAATTGTTGGTGGCCCCGGCCATAGCCTCTGGTGTACTGAATAACATATTAAAATTTGAGATGATTTGGATAAATAGTTTTCTTTTCCTCCGCCGCCGCCCGCGCCGGCCGTGCAGAAAAAAGAAGTTTCGAGATAAATGAGTTTAAAGTTATTCATTAATGAGCGGGCCAACACTTCGATTCCTGCTAAAAAGGATGTAGAATCTAAAATACCGTCAATATCATTACAAAAATTTAACAGTATATTTTCGAAAGTGTATACTTTTGAAATATGTATTAAAAAAATCGATTTTCTGAAATTCTAGACCACCCCTTAAGTTGTAATACTTCAAGTCCGATTATCTGATTTCAAAGGGTAGATGTTCTTTAGTGGAGCAATTTTGTTTTGAAACATAAAAAATATCTAAATTTCTGTTTCTTATCAAATATCTTCCGTCTTCCGCCGTCGCGTCGTGACAAATTCGAGCACAGTTCCAGTTATTCCAAATTCCATTACTCCCCCAATTTGCTCGAGGACAATGACCTAAAATTGCAATATCTGTGAAGAAAAACTGTCACAGAGCCCACTTACATTGTCTTATCAATATCCCATAAATTCATTCTTTTCAACTTTGCCCAGTGATAAAATGGGGCAAATTGCTCCGGAAGGATTTTATTTAGCATGTTCCCACACTTGCGCCCCCCTCCTAGATTGAAGCTCATATGGCGCACCAGCAGAAGACATGTTTCCCTTTTATTGTTTACGATTTTCGTCCTGAAATTGCAACCAAAGGAGGCTATTAATATTTTTACGACTCTACCGGTCAAGTTGTTGGGCGCCATGCACCCGCCTAGGAGTCAATTTTCAAAGGAGTTAGCGACCACATGAAACTCCTGCCTTCTCCACCGGCTGTTGTACTTTAACACTTTGCAAGTATTTTCCGCCTTTTTTCTATTCAGGTCATGAGTGACGACGGTAATAAAAATTTTTATGGAGGCACCCGTATTCGGTTTTCTAATTTCATAGCTATAAAAATTGATAGTTTTGTAAACGTTTTGATTTTTCAAGGAATATTGGAAGTTTATTGTTTTCTCATTTTCGGTTTTTCTGTTTTTTTTTTGCTCTTTTCAGGAATTATTTCTTACACGGAGTATCTCTTCCTTCTGTCGATTTTAACAAGTACCCTTTTCGGTGTCGTTACTCGCTGTAAGTACGATTGTTAATTTTTTTACTTCTATTGCAGAGCCACAGTCTGGATTTCGCATTGCGTTCAACATGTTCGATACAGATGGCAACCAAAGAGTTGATAAAAATGAATTCCTTGTTGTGAGTTTTACTAGAGGGTTTTATTTTTATTTATTTTTATTCCTTCAATACTTTTAACTTTTTTTTCTTTTTAAATCCTCTTTTAGTTATTGTCTTTATTTATTTATTTTACTTTGTAGATTCGGGGCATTTTGGCGGGATCTCTTAAGCAACATGAATTAGATGATAATACTCGTGAACTTGTGAGCATTTTTAGATTTGTTTTTAATCTTCAAATACAGTGCTGTCTAAAATTATAGGACCAAACTTTAATTTTGCATATATGGTCTATTCCCAAGCCCATAACTTGTTGGTAAGGAGAAGAGGGATGGTGACAACTGGTATATATGAAATCGTTGTGTGTCCTTAATTATTTCATAAATTTTTTTTAAAATTCATGTACTAATTTTAACAAAAATCGTAAAAAACTCAATACAATAGTGTTTAAAATTATAGGACCAATTCTCTCAGCACTTAATATGATGACTTTGGCCTTTATATACAGGGTGTTTTGCTAAGGTCTGAGCAGGAGTATGCCAATCGATTCTAAATGGTCTCCTGATCAACGTTTCTTCGGACACCCCACCCCCTTAAAATCGGTCCTTCCCCCCCAAAATCGCGATTGAAAATTTGGAGGGGGTCAACCTAGAAAATGCTTCATAAGTTCTTTCAGAGATATCCTAGAATACTGGTTGATAATGCATTAGAAAGCTGAGTCTTCAAGCTTTCCAACGATACCACCAACGACCCAATCAGTCAACAAACAAGCGGGGGAGACCCCGTCAAATTTCGAAAATGGCAATTTCAAAGCCCAAAATTTGACCTTGACCCTTCATTCTGTCGATTTTTTGTGTGGGAAGATCGAAACTTTTCTTGAGAAAAAGCTTCGCTGTCATATGGCCTTTCTCAAGAAAAAAACCGCACTGGAATCCGACGGCGCGTTCCGAAGTTATTCGTGTTACAATAATTGATACAACAACAAAACCCTATCCGCAATGAAGTCCAATTGGAAAGTGTCACATCGAGCATCTGCTCCGTAGGGCTGAACCATCGAAGACGAATAACTTCGGAACGCGCCGTCGGATTCCAGTGCGGTTTTTTTCTTGAGAAAGGCCATATGACAGGGAAGCTTTTTCTCAAGAAAAGTTTCGATCTTCCCACACAAAAAATCGACAGAATGAAGGGTCAAGGTCAAATTTTGGGCTTTGAAATTGCCATTTTCGAAATTTGACGGGGTCTCCCCCGCTTGTTTGTTGACTGATTGGGTCGCGAGTGATATCGTTGGAAAGCTTGAAGGCTCAGCTTTCTAATGCATTATCAACCAGTATTCTAGGATATCTCTGCAAGAACTTATGAAGCATTTTCTAGGTTGACCCCCTCCAAATTTTCAATCGCGATTTTGGGGGGGAAGGACCGATTTTAAGGGGGTGGGGTGTCCGAAGAAACGTTGATCAGGAGACCATTTAGAATCGATTGGCATACCCCTGCTCAGACCTTAGCAAAACACCCTGTATATAAAGGCCAAAGACATCATATTAAGTGCTGAGAGAATTGGTCCTATAATTTTAAACACTATTGTATTGAGTTTTTTACGATTTTTGTTAAAATTAGTACATGAATTTTAAAAAAAATTTATGAAATAATTAAGGACACACAACGATTTCATATATACCAGTTGTCACCATCCCTCTTCTCCTTACCAACAAGTTATGGGCTTGGGAATAGACCATATATGCAAAATTAAAGCTTGGTCCTATAATTTCAGACAGCACTGTACATACTAACAAAAAAAAATTAAATTATATTAAGTCTTTGTACTCGAACTATTCTGCTATACAAAACAAACAACTTGTTTTAGTATATACATATTTTAAAATATTTTCCCGAGTACAGAGAGTTAAAATGTTTAACTACTGGCAGTGGTTTAGGTATTCTATTTTAAATTAATGGGTTTTTAATTTTTAAACTAATTATTTCCAAAAAAAATTAAACACATCTATTATGTACTGTATATTTATATGGTGTTTGGTAGTTTTGTCTCTTTGATTTCAAAAAAATTCACGACAACATTCGTTTGAGCGAAATATTTTTCACATTTAAAATTCTCTGCAATTTTGGGGTTACGTAAAAAAAACAATTTTCAGTACTTAAAATATAATACCAAATATGGGATTCGACAGGTCTTGGTTTTTCTAGTTTTAAAACATTACTAAAATCGACGAATAAACTAAAAAATAAATAGACTATACTGCAAAAATTAACACTTTCTTTCATGTTTAATTCTATCAGCTATTTAAACTACTTTCTACAAGGGAACAAGCCCAGTTTTTACTTCGAAAATATCGTGAGCCACTTGAACATTCGAAGTTACATAAGAACGTATTCGTAAGTCTTTAGTTAAAAAGTGTGCTATAGTTTTTCTTCTAGTAAATTTTGGATATTAATATAATATTTACATGTAATAAAACTTGATTTTCAAAGTCAAAAATATTCTAAGACTTAAACATTCCCTATCTGCATATATGAATAATTTATGAATTAAAAATTACTTCAACTAAAATTGTCAACTAATTTCGTGTAAAATGGATTATTTGTTTTTTTTTTAAATCGGAATTCTAACGTTATTTTTCTCTCTGATATTGAGGTCATTTAAAATATATTCAGTTCACCTGAATCAAGATTTAAAGCATCGATCCGAATGTCAAGGAGTTTTGAATTCAAAAGGTTTAAAAAAATTAATTTAGTTTATAAACCAAAGCATTTGTAAGTCTATTTTTAAAAAAATTGCCTTTAACTTAAGAGCGGTATATTCATTGTACCAGCCTTAACTAATATTTTAACCAGACGTGAAAATTTTGAAAAAATTATTGATTTGGTTATTTAACAATAGCAAAAATGATTTGATTCGCCTAATGGCTTTACTATTTGCAGTTACTAATATTGCTAAGTTCAAATCGTAAAATTAACTCAATTAACTTATCTACTTGCCTGTTGCCCAGGAGTAATTTTGTTTTATTTTGAAGTGGTTTTGCTTGATCTTTGTAATTATTTTAGTATGTACTCCTTTTTCAATTATATCTTTTGTATTTAGTTTTATACCTCATCCGTGTCCTTCTGTATCAGTTTATTTTCCTGATTGTACCTTTTTTTGGAGAATAAGTCAATCATGAATCATGAATTTATAACTCCGTTTTTTTTATAACTTTATGCTAATTTTCTACATCATATAATTCTGTACATATCAAAAACTGAATATAGATGGAAAAAATCTTCAGTGGGGCTTGGAAAGATAAGCGGGGAATATCTGAATCTGAGGGCGAAAACGGCGAAGAGGTAGGTATTTCGAAATTGGGATTTTTCAAATTTTGCTTATAGGAATATTGAGTTTCTACAAAAAACTAGTTTGGTTTGATTGTTTTGCTTTTTATTATCAAAGTTCAAATAGTTGGACCTTATCTTCTATCTTTTCTTGCATGGCGTTTTGGTTGACGTATGTTTTGCTATTATTAATTGTACGGATAACCAGAAAAACTTTTCTCCCTTCTTCACCCTATAAAATTCTTTGGTGCAATATTTTTTTATTTTTCAGTGAAACAAACAATTTGAAAGACTAAAATTTAAAATTTTTCCTACGAGTATATTTGAATTGGTTGATTTGATTGAATATAAAATATGCTTGATAGCTCTTTTCAAAACATAGATATAAAACAACCTTAAGCACTTCTTGAAATCTTTAGGCTGTCTCGAACTATCGCTTCAGCATTTGAAATATTTCTTCCATCACGAACTGAAAATAATTTTGAATTTTTTGAGAGAATTATAATGTAACCTTTCTGCAGGATGACTACGTTGATGATGAAGAGGGCCTCCAACGACGACACAAAGTTGATACCACACTTCAAGTGCACTTTTTTGGGAAGAAGGGCAACCAGGATCTCCACTATGAGGGATTTTATAAGTTCATGGATAACCTACAGACTGAGGTCTTAGAATTAGAATTTAGTGAGTTTTCTAAAGGAAACCCCGCAATCACCGAAGTCGATTTTGCAAAAATTCTGCTGCGGTACACCTACCTTGATACAGACGAGTACGACATGTATCTCGATCGTCTTCTAGATCGTGTGAAGGATGAAAAAGGAATTACTTTTACCGAATTTAGGGATTTTTGTCAATTTTTGAACAATCTTGAGGATTTTGCCATCGCAATGAGGATGTACACTTTGGCTGATCGTGCTATTTCTAAAGGTAAGTTATTTTTTTATTTTATTAATAGAAGTTAAGCTTCCTTAGTTAAAATAGATATGTGGGCCGGGGCTTAACCTACATCATTTTGGTTGTAAAATATAAAATCGTTTTATCCATTTATTTTTGAAAGCCATTAATTTCATGAATATCGCTTGCTTGCTCCTCAGATGAATTCTCAAGGGCTGTTAAAATTTGCACTGGATACAGTCTAACGAAGCATCTGATCGACACTGTTTTTGCTATTTTTGATGAGGATGGAGATGGACTGTTATCCTACAAGGAATTCATAGCGATTATGAAAGACCGCCTACACCGAGGATTCAAAGTAAGTGTCTATGGAATTGAGTACAACGAGGAACTAGAATTCGATGACGAAGATCCTCGCTTTCCTGTAATTTCAATGTTGCGATCCCGTGCCTGCCGCAGAGTTAGACGCTATTTGTATAGTTTAAACGTGTAGACGTAGTTTAAGTTACGTTTTCATATATTTTTGTTTAGTGTTTTTTTACAATTTTTATGTTTTAATATTTTTCACTTTCATTAACTTTTGTCCAAAATTTACGCTTGTAGATTTAATAGAGAATTTATTTATTTTTGCAATAACAAAAATATCGGACATTTTTTGAATTTCGTTTGTTTTTTTTAACACTATCCTTTTTTTTCAAAAATTTATCAAAGTGTGCTTACTAAAATTGCTCCTAATCGACCAGAGCAACTCATGCAGCATTTGAAAGTTTCGTCACATACTTAAAATTATGGGTAAGGTATTTCAGCAAAAACACCTTGTGCTATTGCAGTTCAAATAACAAGTAAAAATTTACCATTCGAGTTTAAATATTTTCGCTCCAATGAATGGGTTTTTTCTTGTGCCTACCCTAAAAAAATACAACACAAATTGGGAAGAAAATAAAATAAATAAACATTTCAGTATTACCATCAACTAACGAAAAGTTTTAAAAACATAATCGGATCGCGTCATATCACCATCACTTGTCTCCCCCATACTCATACTCACTATTCTTGAAAAATATTATGAAGTTTTTCTGTGAAATCAATCATTCGATTTTAAAAAATTTAAACTTAACTTGATCGGACCTAAAGTTTTAGACAAAAGTAAGTTCAAAATTGATTACCTAAATTATTTTAACTTGCACTTTTGCTTTTCTCAGACTAAGGTAAGTTAATATTTATGTTTTTGTTTCTCTCTTATAAAAAAATTTTCTTTAATATCTTATTGCATTTATTCGAAATTCAGAACATTTAAATTAAACAATTATTCTACTCTAGTCCACAGCTAAATCGGAAGGTTGGGAAGCATTTAAGCACTGTTTGAAACAAGAAATGAAGCAGGCTCAGTAGTAAAAATGCACACTTCCATTAGGAGTTATAATATTATAATCAACGAAGCTCAACGATAGAGAAGGTGTCTCCGCCAAAAATTACTAACAGCATTTAACGATTGCGTTTCCTGTCGTTATACAACGGATTGTGCATAAATTTTTGTTATTTAATTTTTAAATAAAGCAGATCTTATTTATATTATTTATTAAACTCTTATTATGTATTACATTTGGAATATGCATTGATATTCCTGTTTGTTTTTGTTGTTGTGAGTGATTAAAATCAAACTTAATAAATTGTTGAAGCTTACAAATAAATTGTTTGTTTTCCCTGATTTTTTTTGCAAATCTGAACTAGGAAAGTAATACTAAAAATAATTCAATAAAAGGCTTTTTAAATAAATTTTAGAAGGAAACTCAAGTCATAGTAGAAAAAGAACCATTTATTTTTTTTAAATTCTACGAGATTACATTTACTTCTTGCGCCTCTTGACCTGATGCACTTCGGTTTGTACGATGGAATTGTGGAAACTTTGCGATATTTTGTTCACGAAGTAGAGACCTACAATTGAGAACAGGATGCTGGAAAAGATTAAGTTAGTAAAATAATAGAGAAATAACGAAGAAAAAAGTACCAAGTGGTCACGCAGACCCTGTGAACGACTCCGCAAGCAAAACAGGCGATCACCAGACAAAATCCGATTTCCGGGAAGAATTTTGCCTGAAACCCATCCCCAAAGAGGACAGACTCAATATTTGAGATTGCTGTGAGGAGGAAGATAAAGATCCAGGAGCCGATGTACCCGCCAAGCATGATGTTCATCTGCGAGGCGTGGAACCACGGCTTGTAGAGCTGGAGGGCTGAAAAGAGGAGCACCGAGAAGGCCAGGGACACCACCATCGAGACCGTCGTGTTGAGCGCTGCAAGCAGGGTGGTTTTGGTAATTCAGTTGCGTAAAGTGGATTTTCACTTACCCATAATGATTTTTCTTGCTTTGAAAGTGTTTTATAACTAGGAATCCTTCTGTTTTTCCGTAGGAGGGAAAGCCGGTGATGAGGTGTTTATCTACCCAAAATGCCAACAAGCAAATGTCAACCACATTCTGATTAGAACTGTCAAAGTAAGGTTCGAGACTCGATTACTATTTAATGCACTGGCTTATAATATAAAAAACTCTCAGATTCGTTTCTCCGGGAGAATTTATTGAATATAATTAACAGAAACTAAGAATAAATCTTTAAATTTTCATTTTAAGGTAACATAATTATTTTATATTACGTTGAGTCTTGGAACTTATTTATCCAGTCCCAGGTAAGGCAATGCCTTAGACGAAACGTCAAATTACAGGAAGGCGGTGAACGACAGAAAAGATTGACAAAAGACAGCTATAAATAACGGAAAGGTGGTATCCCAGCAGCTCTTCGCGAATTCCTCAATAATTTAGTCGTCGCTCAAATTTTATTCTACAATTAAAAGCAGTTTCAGCGATGGTTGGGGTCACTGAAAGCCTTAACTATGTCCTCTTCGGGAATCCACTGAGTCAGGGGCTCGTCTCAGCCGCCTCGAGCGTTGCACGGAGTGCTGTAAGTACAAATCCTGCCTGCCTCCCAAATCGTCCCGTTTTAGGGCGAATTACCCCCACTTAAATCTTGTAATTCATTCTAACCAAATTTCCTGCAAGCTGCGCTCGTCCGGCTAACTTTGTAATCGAAATTCCAACTCTCTTTTATTATTCCTCATCAAAAAAAGGGTATTGTCTCGCCGAAACAGAACCAGGTGAGCACGAAGGCAGTCGCGCAGACATCGAAGGTCATGTCTCAAGCACTTCCACTTTGGAGGCTCGCTGGAACAAATTTGCTATTCGTACGCCTCGCTGGATTGAGCGGGGCAGGAGCAGTAATTTTAGGAGCCTATGGGAGCCACCGGCAATATGAAGATGATAAGGAGTCGAGGGTAATCTTTGAGACTGCTAATCGGTTTCATTTCTTCCACTCACTCGCTTTGATGGCTGTGCCAATTACAAGGAGGCCAAAAATTGTAAGATTCTTTCATCTTTTCTTTTCGAGGAACTCAAAGGCCCACTGATTGTTTCACTTATTTTTTTCCAGACTGGAGTTCTTATGGTTGTGGGAACCCTCCTTTTCAGTGGCACTTGCTACTACAGAGCCTTCACTGGGGAGAGAAAATACAGCAAGTTGGCCCCCATCGGTGGCTTTTGTCTGATCGTGGCGTGGCTCAGTATGGTAGTTTAAAAGGTGTTTACTTGTTTAGTTTATCCTTATCTTTGTTACAAAATTTATTGCAGGCATAAAATAAATTTGAACGCTACTTAATTGTTTACAATTTCCATTAGTCATATTTGTTAAAAAATAAATAATTTTCATTTTACATTTAAAGTGTTCCAGCTTTTTTGTACCTGTTATTATTATTTTGTTCAGCGTTCATTATTTGAACAATAGTATTATATAATCCCTTCTCTCCAAACAATTGTTTCTATTTGTAAATGTTAACTTTTAAAGATTATAGTTTGAAGTGCCTTGGAACAGAACAAAATAAAAGAAAAATTTGTATTGTACTAAAAAATATTTATATTACATAGTCTACAGTTTTACACCTTTGAATCCTTTGGCCAATAAAAATACCTCTGCAGAATCTGACCGGCTAGAAAGTGGCTTAACCCGTTTTACAGTCTCATAAAACCGATTTATATCCTTTTCCAGTTGGCCAATAGCCCCACTGTCCCAGAGTTTAACTAAAAGCGAAGCCCCTTCAGTGGACATCAGAACCCCAAATTTCAGTACAGAATAGCACAGCTCCAAAATATTTTCCTGGTCCAGCACTTTGACTCCAGTCGCATTTGGGGCCATATCCGATAGCATGCAATCAACGCCTCTGCCGTTCAAAATTTCCCTGAGTTTGTCTTGTGTTTTGGGTTGGGTGAAATCGCAGCCGTCGAGGATTGTCGCTCCCTAGAAATACTAGTAAAGTTATCTGTTGGGGATTTTTGTTTGTTTTTTTACCTTAATTGGATGCAGACGAAGCAGATCGATGCTGACAACTTTACCCTGGGTCTTGTCCTCATCGAGTCCGTCGGCGTTGGAGCGCCGAACAGCTACTTGGCTCCAACTTCCTGGAGCGGCGCCGCAATCAACCACAGCAAAACCTGGTTGGATGATTTTGTGTTTTTCATCTATTTCAAGTAGTTTGAATGCACTGCGACAGCGATAATTCAACATTTTCGCCTTTTCGACGTACGGATCGCAGAGTTGTCGCTGGAGCCATTCCTGGGAACTTTTGCTTTTTCCTTTTAAATTTGATGGCACCACTTTGGCGCGGTGGATTACCTTTGTACATATTTGTCGTATTTGCATTATCAAAAAATTAATTTATAAAATAAGATTTTAAGGGACGTGACATCTTTTATTTTTCGATATTGCTGTTAACCACCCTCAACTTTTAAGGTTGTGAATTGTCAGCTGAACGATTGGATACAACTGTCACTTTCTTGTGGAATCTAAAGGCCGTTCTCCAATGCACGGACCACTGACGTTGGGAGATTTTCGAAATTTGACGGGGTCTGCCCCGCTTGTTTGTTGACGGATTGGGTCGTGCGTGGTATCGTTGGAAAGCTGTTGATGGATCTCGATGCCTGCCGCTGCATGGCAAGTCAGAGGTTCGCCCATAAGATCCGTCATTTCACAATGCCACAAATTGTCAATAGTCACAGCACAGCCACAGCACAGCCGCAGCACAGCCACAGCACAGCGCAGGCATTTTATTAAAGGAGCAATTTTGAAAATTAAAAGGATAAAAATGAATCTTACTATATTAATTAAATTTCTTTTAATAGGAATTCTGCTATTAGGTGCGTCCAATGTTTCAGGTACACTTTGCCGGTACGTAAACAGTCAGCTGTGAATGCACAACTTCAAACTTGCAAGTCTGAAAGTCCACCCTAGGTTCAAACCGGCTGATGCGTCCCGATGCATGAAAATATTGAGAAATGTTCAACATTTCCATGCGTCGATGCATCGCCATGCATCGCTTATGGGCGAAGCTCCATAAGAAAGCATGGATTTCAATATTTTCGTGCAGCAACAGCTTAAAGCTCGATGCATGAACGCAGGGCGCTGGATCGTATGGGCGCAGGCCTTTAGAAACTCGAATAGCATTCATGATTCTGAAAAATCACGGTATACAGAATACAAGGTATAGTAAAGATGAAGTGCTGTCGGCCATCTTGCGCGTCACGCCGCCCTATTTACTTGTTTTTGTGCGATTTTTAGAAGTTTTTTAAGTGAAATAAAAGTGTGCGCTTCTCTCTCTCTCTCATACAAAATAGGGCGGCGTGACGTCACAGCCATATGTCAAAATTTTCTTTACTATACCTTGTATTCTGTATAACCGTGCTGACAAATTTTCCTTCAATATAATTCACACATAGAATTTGATTCAAGATAAGCCCGAACTATAATGGCCTTAAGGCTAAATAAGATTCCTTAAGATTTGTACGCTCGGGACCGTACGCTTAAGACTTGACGAAAGATTCGGATAGTGAACGAAAGATAGAATAAGGCCATTTCCGAATCTTTCGTCAAGTCTTAAGGCCTACCCTAAATAGAAACGTAACGCAACGTAAACGTAACGTAAGAATTTAACGAGGCAGGCTTACGGACGTCAAAACGGACATTTCACCCGAAATAGAAACATAAAGTTACGCCGCGGCAGATTTAATTTTCACACAATTTAACCTTTGAAACTTTTGAAGTTTGTTTACGTTGTGCGATTCTTACGGCACCTTTACGTAGGCTAAAGTGACATTTCCAGATTTGACGAACCTTCGTCAAGTTTTCTTACGTCTATTTAGGGTATCCCCATTACTTAACACACGTTCGCACGTTACGTTGACGTTTCTTACGTTACGTTACGTCCCATTTAGGGTAGGCCTTTACGTTGACGTTTCTTACGTTACGTTATGTCTCATTTAGGGTAGGGCTTTAAGGCCATTATAGTTCGGGCTATATGCGCATTTTATCTACTGGAAGGCTTGTTTTGTTGATAACATTTGGAATTATAACTTATAGTGTCAAATTGTGTTCACGGCGTTTAATATGCACTTCGCAATTTGACACTATCAGTTATAATTCCAAACGGTATAAACAAAACAAGCGTTCCATTAGATAAAAGGCGCATATCTTGAATCTAGCCATAAGGCCGAGAAGCGCTTTACTTCGGTTTGCAGTCTCGTCCTTATGTTCAGCAAATTCAAACTCTATGTGCGAATTATATTGAAGGAAAATTTTTCAGAATCGTGAATGCTATTCGAGTTTCTAAGGGTTTTATACGACGTTTGAAGCCTTTGTCTGTATGCGTTCTTGTCTTTGATGTCGTAACTTCCTAAAAGGAGGGACCGATTTCAATGATTTTTTTTTTTTAAGATTGGTTTAATCGAGATGGTTCTTAGTTATGTTTGATGAAAACCTGTAGCCGCTTAATTGCGTGAAGGGTTTTTAAATTTTGAACTTATGATTTATCTTTAACTTTAAACTTTTGTAAGCCTCTTCGTTGCTTCGTTCAGTAATTTGAATTTAACTTTTTAATTAATTTCTAAAGAAATTGCACTACGCTCACTTCAAATTATTTAATTAAATATAATTAGTTATAATAATTTGAACCTCTAATCATCATATTTGAATACCCGGAATTTGTCAACATTCAAGATTAAATTCAACGGATATTACAAAAACCAAAGTGGTTTTAAACATACGCACAAAACAGTAGGTAAAATATGCCATAATTTCATTGCTTCTTTGCTCACACACTTTGTTTGAATGAAGCAATGGTTGGCGGATTAGAATCAGGAGTGTGATAACAATTTTTAAATTCAAATCTGTATATACAGTAGTGTAAATATTTTTAGGACCACTTCAATACTTCGAGAACTTTTAATTTTCTGAGGCATACTTTATCTAAGTTCGACAGAGGAAGGAAGTCAATTCAGGGCTAAATTTAAATCTCCATTCCAATGTGCGACGCAAAATCGGAATTTCATTAGATAATTCAAACCTCATGAATCTGTCCGTGTGTCTTTTTCCCTTGAAGATTTCATTCATTCATTGAGCAGAGCACGCAACTCAGAGGATTCCTAGAAAAATTCAACTCCCTCACGCTTCACGTTGGGGTAGGCCCACAAGCCCCTTGCGCAGCGCTACATTTATTGAAATATTTCGTGTCCCTGGCTGCCTGATGTAGCGCCCACACCCCACCGCACCAAATATCCCTACCCTTCCCTATCGCAAACAGCTACGAACGAGCAGCTCAGAAAGAACCTCACCGAATTCCCAGATTCTCTTTTAGAGCCGAGATATATTATTTCTCTATGATATAAGTCAAATGGTAAAATCTGACGACACATTAACTTTACAATCTGAATCTTTAATTTTAAATAAAGATTATTTCGGTTTTCTGCTGCTGTTAAATTCAGCTATCGAAGGATTTTTATTATTTCCTCCTTTAGATCGATTTTGTGAAAATAAATTCTCAATTGGATCTTGATTTAATCTCAATGACAATAAATACGAAATTTCTTTCTCGGATGTAAAAAGATCATTACTTAGAAGAAGAAGTGCATTTACGGAATGCATTAAACCTTCAATGCAATAATTTTTTCCACGGTTAACTAACTTAAGACTATTTAAAAAATCGTTGCTAGCACATACATACATATGTACGTACATATATGTATATCCTATAGCTTAAGCGCCAGGCATCACGCCCTACTGCTCAAGTTCAGCGGGATTACCTACATATCATTCAGAGCTCTTCTGCTGCGTCTGTCCTGCCCACTCTCATGAAGCTCTACAGTAGCATACAATAATGTGGGCTACAGCGAAAGTTCTACGCTGAAGTCGGATCCCTGATCTAAAAGCTATCTCGCTGAACATTTGCTCTGTTGGGACGTCTTATTTCTATATATTGTTTTTGGTAGTATCGTTGGAAAGCTTGAAGGCTCAGCTTTCTAATGCGTTATCAACAAGTATCCTAAGCTGTCTCTGAAAGAACTTATAATGCATTTTCTAGGTTGACCTCCTCCAAATTTTTAATCGCAATTTTAGGGGGGAAGGACCGATTTTAAGGGGGGGGGGGGGGGTGGCCGAGCAAACGTTGATCAGGAGACTATTTAGAATCGATTGGCATACCCCTGTTCAGACCTTAGCAAAACACCCTGTATGGTGCAGTCTATTTTTACCGCATTGCATGGATGGGCCGATTCCGCAGATTTTTTGAATGCGGAATTGCTGAATGCTGACAAAAATTTTTATTTATTTATTTAAAAAGTAAAAATACAATAAATTGTATCCCTACTTACAATCTAGCGCTCTCGGGATCTATGCCCATATGGCGCGCTGACAAAAATATTTCAATTTATAAATATTTGTTGAAAAAAAATTTAAATGAATATGTACTTTAAATGCAAATAATGTAAATAAAAATCATTATTAATGTCATAAATATACTTTTACATTTTTATCCTTGCAAAATTACCAATATTTTCGAGAATTTGTGATTGATAAATTTTAAGTTATGAAACCGGTGTACCATAAATATATTACTAATAAATATAAACGATTGAGCATTTAATGTGTTTTAATT
Organism: Machimus atricapillus; assembly: GCA_933228815.1. Taxonomy (NCBI): domain Eukaryota; kingdom Metazoa; phylum Arthropoda; class Insecta; order Diptera; family Asilidae; genus Machimus; species Machimus atricapillus. The sequence goes on from OW121785.1 coordinate 17,363,478, forward strand.
AAAGGAAAAATAAAAGCTCTTTATAGCAAAGTTTTAAATCAGGGATGATAAGGCTTAAGGGATTCTTAAAATTTTGGTTAATTTGAATATGTAATATAATGTGTTTTTAGCATAAGAGCTAAATTTTTAGAATCCTAACAAAGGTAACTGAAATGAATTTGTTATAATTTTAAGAATTTTAATAAGGAATTTCAATTTAAAAGGAACTTCATTTCCATTGGAATACATTATTATTATTTATTTTCAGGCAAAAAATCGGAAGACAGAACATACAGTAGGCGATAAATTTCCAAAGTGCAGATTTCAGTTTTACTTTGAATAGTAGGCCAGAATTCTTCATTCGGTTAACGACAAATTTTTTTGCTAAATAATTTTATTTTCTGCCGCCATAGTGAGTGTTGGAAAATATTTTATTTTCACGTTAATTATTTGAAATGGGCCGTTTTACGTTAGAAGAACTTGCTGATGTCTTTCCAAATGTGGGTATCACTTTTCGTGTAATAATACCTTTAAAAGACATGTTTTCAATTTTTAGGAAAAAAATACGGTTATGTCTCAGATATGCAGCCGAATTACATTCAAAAATTTTACTGAAATTTCACCCGAAGTTTTAGCAGCAATTCAGTCGGCGTGCCAGGATTGGTTTGCACAAGCAGTTGACCATTGCACAAATATCATATTCGACGCAGAAAATACAAGCAAAAAAACATGGCTGGACCTTATTTTCCCGAAGCCAGCTACTTCGTTGGCGGACACCCTACCTTATATTAGAGTAAGTCCCTATAAGCTGGAAAGGGAAGATTGTAACCAGCTGATCCTGGACATCTCCCAAGACTATATAAATATCGCGCCAAAACAAAGCTGCTGCATGTTGGACAATTTCTTCGCGAGTTTTTTAAATGGCGCCTTTTGCGTACTACTTATTGCCTTGCTTTATTGTTACTTTCGAGGATGGAAACGAAGAAAGAGAGAGTCTCGTAAGAAGCCAGATAATTCGACAATTGATCCTATCAGCGAAGATAATTTGGAAACAAAGCGCCTTCGTATTTCTCGTTATTCCTTCCAAACGCAACGTGCCGATAGCAAATTTTTAAAAGTATTACCAGGCTTGCTCGATAGTCCAGCAATCTCGATAAAAGTGACGAAAAACTCGCTGTTTAGAGCTTTCTATAGCCTAATAAAATCAGACCCAGTGACACAAACATTTAAAAATGATGTCCTAGTTCGGAAGAAGACAGACCGAGCATATCTTCTCCACAAATTGAATGTAGTTTTGAAAAAGACTAGAAAGTGTAATCTAATAATTGACCTTGATTTGGATGCGTCCGACTCGGAAGAGGACGAAGCATGCAAAATTCTTTCTAGAATTCCTGCGCGTGATTGTGTCTCCTACAATACGGAAGATGACTCAAATTTGGAAACAAGTTCAGCAAGTTCTGCAGTTGCACCCGCCAAAAGCAGACCCTCTTCACACAAGCGACCTAAAACTGCTGACAAAAGTTGCCAAACTGTTCGAAAAAGAGTTCATTTTAATATATAGTATTTTTAATTCTTGATAAAATAGTTTAGTAGTTTTAAACACATTTACATATTTATATATGACAGCAAAAATTGTATGACCTTTAGTGAAGGTTCTGGCAAGCTAAAAATCCTTAAAGTCCCCCCAACGAAAAGCGAACAGTCCAAGACCAAGCAAACGAAAAATATCCGAATGAACGGAAAGCATGACGAAATTTTCGGAGAGAACCGCTATAAGCACTTCTCAGAGGCCAGCAATCTAGTTAGAGCAGAAGCGAAGACTCTTGGCGTTGAGGTACAAAACATAAATAAAATGAAAATCAATGAAATGCAGCAATACGTTACACAGAAGCTACCAAAGATCACAGAAATGAAAAATAAAATTTTAAGGCATCTTAATGTTAATCTTAAGGTTTTTTCGTCTGTATGTATTATTGTTTTTTTTAAATGTTCACCGATATTTTCCCAAATTGTGGACCAATTTAAACAAATCTTCTTTTTTTTAAAGGGTATGCTCCTGAGGTAGTCCCATTCAAATTTGAAGAAAGTATTCCAACCCTAAGGGTGGCAAAATAAGGGATGAGTTATTTTTCACCCACTTATGTATTTAATGTCTGTTCGCGCATAGCTAATAATGAATGGGTAAATCGATCTTGATGATTCTTTTTTTGTGTGGATAGTCTAAGATTCCCCGGGGGTACAATGATATATATGAAAACCCTAAGGGGAAAAGGGACACCACAACAGAGATGTAAATCAAAATAATAAAAAAAAACTTTTAAAAAAACCGACTAAAAAATATTACACTAAAAATGAAATAAAAAACTTAAAAAAAAAATATAACCTACATATGTCACTTTGTGGTTTTAGAGACAATTCAAACGCATATTCTTTAGTTTTAAGTGTATTCTAAGTTTATCAGTTTTTAGCCTGAGCTCAACTGATGAAGTTGCACTTTTTTTGTGAAGTTAATCTTTTTATTATTTCTTGTATGTACATATTTTCGCTATGAATAGGCGTAAGTTTTTGCCTCTTAATGTGAAGGCAAAGATAATTGAAGAAATAAACAGTAGTGCAGGTGTAACTTCAATATCTAAACGCTATGGGCTATGGTATAGCTAAATCAACTGTTTGTGCGATAAAAAATAAAAAGAGAGAGATTTTAAAAAGTGTAAATAATAAGTAATAAATAATTCGTTTATTAAAAATAAGTGGAGAAAAATTATCAAGTCGGGCTGATTTGGTTGAACCTTTTAAAAAATTGTTGTCGGAAACCATTGAGCAGACTGGTTTAACTAAGGATCAGCTTTATAACGCAGACGAATCTGGATTATTTTGGCAGCTACTTCCAAATAAAACTTATGCGTTAATTAATGAAAAAACTGCTCCCGGAATGAAATCTGCTAAGCAAAGGATTACTTTTCTCGCCTGCTGTAATGCCACCGGTAAACATAGATTAAAACCCTTGGTAATAGGAAAAGCAAGAAATCCAAGAGCGTTTAAAAATTTTAAGTTACCACTGGAATACCAATCCTCAAAAAATGCCTGGATGACTCGTGACATTTTTAAAAACTGGTTTTTTAAATCGTTTGTACCAGAGGTAAATGATAAACATTTAAAATATAGCTTTGAAATCTAAAACTAGTGCTGTTTTATTAGGTGAAAAAATTTTTAACCAGTCAAGGGTTGCCCGCAAGGGCTCTCCTTCTACTGGACAATGCTCCATGTCATCCGTCGGTGGAGGAGTTACAAGATGACAACATACGGATTATGTACTCACCACCAAATGTAACTCCATTAATCCAACCTATGGATCAAAATGTAATTCGTCTGACAAAGCTATATTATCGCAATTCACTTTTGGCGTCATTAGTACTTGCTAAGGACAATATTCACGAAGCAATTAAGACTTTGACGATTAAGGATGCTGTTTTAAATTTGGCTAATGCTTGGGCTCGATTAGACCAAGATACTTCGATACCATGTGTTGGAACAATATTTTGGAGGAACCTTCTTCAGATGCTCTAGATGACGAAGATGATATTCCACTAAGTGTATTACAAAAAAAGTGGCAAAATGAATCTTCTGAAAATGCTGTAGAAGATATCCTTAACTTACTCAATGCCATAAATCCTAATGTAAGGCTATCTTTTTTGTCAAATGTATGGCCTTTTAAATTTTTTACTATCAAATTAATGTAGGTCGACTTCATCTGTGCAGAAATTCATAACTGGAACAGAGATAATCTCCAATTAGGCGATCAAGATTCAGAAGAAATTGCGGGTGATTGCGAAGTTAGTAGTAATGATGGAAAACTGGAAGATACAAATAAAATTCCTCTACTGACAGGAATCGGAGCACTTAATTCATCTATAAAATGGGCGGAAGACAATTCAGTAGATTATGTTGATATTTTGGTCCTAAGAAAATTGAGGGATAAAGCTGCTCGTATGTATGCTGAAAAAAATAAAGTGCAAAAAAAAGTCACAGACTATTTCCAAAGAGAACTATAAGTAATAACAATAAATACCTATATGTATGTATATACGAATTTATGAAGGATGAGGTACTATTCTTCATAAATTCGTATATATATTTAACTACATACATGAAGAAAGTTGGTTTTTTTTTTAATATATGCACATATTTTATTTAAAAAGCAAGGTATTTTTGTTATTTATAAGATTTTGTACTACTTCTTACTTATTTAACACATCCAATATATCCTCTCGAAAAAGTGAACACCCTTGGTTTTTTTTAAATGCTTTTCTTTACTTCACACTTTTGGGTCAAAACTTTGGACGTTAATTTGACTGCCTTTCCTTCAATGAAAATGAATGAAATTTTACAGACATACGTATTTCCCGATTGAAAAGGGGCTCCTGGACGTTATTTTCACTACAGCATTTGGAAACGGAGATTCTGGACGAACTCGCCGTCCACGGCGGCCGAGTGAACTTGGTCGAGCTGTCGAAGAACCTCAACGTTGAGTTATCCAAGGTAATTCACATTTCCCAGCACTTGAATTAGATTTTTAAAGGGAAAATCCTCGGTAAGTGATTCTAAAGGCAAAAACTTGCCTTCGTTCTCCGTTATTAGTACTCTATTAGTACTCTTCTAAAAATTGTGGAGCTTAGATAAATTTAAGAAGCTAATTATTAGGGATGAACTTATTTCCTTAGTTATCGTCAGAAAATACGTGTATTAAAAATCGGTGCCTAAACTGTCCGATAGGACTACTTCTCTTCGAGCCCAAGCTAATTATCTAAGTCTAATCGAAATTCCCACAGCCATTTATCACCTCCTTATAGATTTACAAATGGGTTAAAAATTAAAGTAGTCCAACTTTATCCGCTTACAAATAAACCCCTGATCCCTTCTGTTTGCGCTATTGGGCATATTGGAATTTGTTTTGTATGAAACCATATTGAAATATTAAATTCAGAAAAGTGTGTATCTTGTATTTCATTTTCTGGCTTTCAGATTACTGTGGTTGCTGAGAAAATCGCATCTGAGAATCCTGAAATTCACTTTATGCTAGATCAGCTCATCGACGATGATTACATAGCATGCATAGCAACCGAAATAAATGAAAAACTCAGCGAAACTGGAGAAATTACAATATCTGACCTCACAGTGCAATTCGATCTTCCATCTGATTTCCTTCAACAAAGAGTGGTGGAAAAGAATCTGGGAAAAATAATCCACGGCCGACAAGATCCGAACAACCCAAGGGTCTTCTTTACTCAGGCGTATGTTGCACGGTGTAAAGCGAAAATACGTAGCGCACTCGCGGCGCTTACGCAACCGACATCCGTTTCTGCGATATTGCAACAAATCCATGTCCAGGAAAAGATTTTCCACTCGTTGTTGGATGAATTGGCACCTGCTGCCGCTGGAACGGTTACCTCAAAGCTTGCCAACGAACAATATATTCCCCATATTTACGCAAAAATGCAGGTATTCAACATTTTAAAAACAGAAAGTTTACAGATTTATTAAAAATTTTAGATTGATTGGGCACAATCGTTTTATAGTCAAAATGGATTTTTAGAGTACGAAGCTATTTTAAAATTACGCGTCTCGGATGCGAAGCAATTTATTAAATAGAATTTCCCGAAAGAGGGGATGACTTTTCTCAAAAAAATGCGCTGTTGGATCAAAGATCACCGATCTCACTTTGCTCTCTGCCCTAAATGAATGCGTCTCAACTAAGAGCTACGTCGATTTATCTACAATTCTGCCCTCGAACATGTCGGAGGATGATATTGAGGAGCTGTTTACTTCCATTGTGGCCTTAAGAAATTTGAACTTGAATAGCTTTGTATATATGGAAAATACTGGTAAGTTATTTTTATTAATGCATATAGCTTATTCGATTGAAAATGTATCCGTATAGTTTTTTCTCAAATATACCTGAACGACCTTATCCAACCTTGCAGTCAAATTGCGAATTTGAAGGCGAAAATTGCTGTGGACAGCGGATCTTACCAACAATATTAAAGGTGGCGATCAGGACGTGGATTATGTTGATTCAAAAGTATGTGAGTTAGTACTTTAAATTAGTGTTCAGTAGTTGTCTGCATATAAGCCTCACACTACTTTAAAGTCGAAATCGGTCACATTGTTTTCCACTTACGGGTAATATTTTTTACAGACTGAAAGACGTTATGAAAGGCGTAGAAAAGCAGCTTCTGGGAAAAGTGGTGGTGGTGCTCAAGGTCGTGAAACGAACACAAAATCGACTAAGAAACACCAACGAGGTGGAGATAAAAGTATCCGAGATGATGATGATGATTACGATGTTGATGTTAGCAGTAAAAAAAGTGTAAAGGTAAGTTGAAAATGTCTTAAGCTTTATTTTGTTAAACACATTCAGAACATAATCAAACATAGGATTTGAAATAATAACAATACACTGAAGAATTATCTTCTTTTAAACTTAGAATAAAAACAAATCGATAAAGAAAACAGGTATAAAACTAGACACTTTATTTTGCAACAACTGGAACTCGTTTCAGTTGAAGAAATTGAAAAGGTGATCATGAAAAAGTTGGAAGAAGAAGGCTTAGAAGACCTTAGTCGCAAAATTGCAAAAATGTATCACAAGTAACGGAGAATGTTCTATCGATTCTTTTTTAGTTTTTTGAAATGTTTGCTTATTTAAACAGTCAGGTAAATCAAATCGCTTTGCAAGCAACCCAAAACCTGCACCAAGCGACACCGCAGGCAAATCGGAGACAAACCCATGCTGCGCTGCAAGCAAAACTTAATGCTCTTCTCGTTGATATTCGTTTGTACGAAAAAGGCTTGAAGGTAAACATTATTAATATTATTCTAGAATCTCGTATCAATGCCAATTTAAGTTATTACCTGCAGATTCACAAACGCAACTAATAAAATATTTGTTGAAGACATTGGGAATGGATATTTGTAATGGAAACTGCCATGTATGTACATAGCAAACGAATGCAATTTGAACATAAAAAGTGTCCCATTAAACACAGATCAACGACTAAAGATTGTCCAGGAATGCGGTATATTCGTAAAATAGCAAATATTAAGCATTATAAAATATAAAAAAAATATTTCAGCAATTAAGTACAAGTCTTCCTTGTCAGAGCTGAACAAGTCGTTGTCGAGCAGTTCTGTTGAAGAATTCCTTACACAGGCTGAGTTAGCTTTGAAGTCGTGCAGTATGATCATAAAGAAGGTGGATAAAAAGAAAGATCGCTCCTTAATTCTGCAGCATAAAGATAAATTATGTCGGCAGTTTAAAAAGGCTAATGATCCTGCATTATTCCTACATCTAGCTGTACTAATTCCTTTCACGAGCATAACCAGTTGCATTCTCCATGCTTCGGGTAGATTTGTCTCACAAATTTTGCGGTTCCTTCAGCCACATTTGAACGATGAACAAAATGCTCTTTTCTCTTTTGCAACGTTATCATGGTATGTATGCAGCAAATTTTTTCAGAAGTTTTTGTATGAGTATTAAAAATCTTTTTTTATTTTCAGATCTTGTTCTTAAACTATTAACTGCTGGTGAGTCTTCTGAAGAAGGAAAAGCTGCTGCGGAAGAATTACGTAAATGGGCTTCAACAAAAGGAATTTTGCCAACTCGCATTAAATTACGAAAAGCCCGGAGCTACAAAGGCTCTGTAGTCTCCCATTCTTTGTAACGCCCAACACTTCAAAAAAATTTACTTATATTGTGAAAGTTGTTAATATTGGAATATTATATATGTATGTATATGTAATTACAAATTACACAACATTTTGAAAAGTAACTGTTCTATTTAATTTCGCTGTGGGTTCAAAATACGGTTCAAACTTATTAACCATTATAATCCTAAAATGTCCATTTCTACAAAAAAATTCAAGCTCAACATTTCCCCCTCTGTCTTCTCCCTTCAACCCCTTCTCCTTTCCAATTGCTATGCCACTTATGTCATTAATTAGGTTGTGCTGGTTGTGCGTAACATGCCCATAGAATTCCATCTCAATCGGATAAATGCTTTTTGCTCGACTGTAAACATATCACTGGCGTTCGGAATTTCGTAAATTAACAATTAAAAAAAGTAGCCTGTGTCACTCCTAACAATCAATTTCATCTTCATGTCTGTAAAGTTTTATTGAAATCGGTTTATCCGCAACTGTAGCCTATATCAGTTTGTACCCGGTCTGCGTTGCTGCGGAATTAAATTTAAGAAATCGGCCAATTTGGGAATGCGGATGGGCCTATGGAGCAGCGATTTTCTTGTTTTTGGAGCTGTTGTACTTCTCCTCTGCGACCAGGAATCTGAGGAAATCTATTACAAGGAAGGATAGATTGTACATGAAACACAAATGCGCGCCTAGGCCAGGCCGCACGACCTGCCTGACGTCGTTCTTTAGGTGTAAGATTTTATATTTTCGCAGAAATATGAGATACATTTCGATACTATTACTATTAATAAAATTTATATAAGACAAAAAGAAACAAAGGATCAAAGGTGATTTGTATGAGGCGATGGTGTAAATGATAGTGCTTTTGCTGCACCATTATCCAATATATTTTACCGGAAAATCTCATATTGTTCTCTACCGGTAACATTTTTTATGAATCAAAAGTGAAATTAATGATTTTGTACAAGTGGATACTTCGAAATTGAAATTGTGTATTGAAAATGTGTTAATCGAAATAGAAGATAGTACCATACAAGTAACTAGACACAAATCATATGCACTTTACGAGTTTACCAAAGAATAACAAAATTTTTCTAACTTATAAGTTTTCAGTTGTCTCGATCCTAACAAGGAAAACGATGAAATAAAAAACAAAAACTACCAATAAAGCTGCCACTGAATATTTTTTATTCCGGTTTAAACATTTTTAAGGTGTTTTATATATAACAGTATTTTAATTTCAAGCGATTTTCTGTACATATTTAATCGGTTAAATGGACTGTTCAGCCAAAAATGATATTAACCTTCCTTTTTAATGTTTTTATTGTTATTTTATTTCTAATTATTTTATTATATATTTTCGTTTACGGAAAATCAACATGTTTTTTTAATTATCTGTATATGAGGAAATATGTATTTATTAATATCAATGCAATACACCTTCAATATTCGATTTAATATTATTTGTTAGCGAAAATATCACACGACTTAAAAAATTTTTTCGTATATTTAAATATAATGGACACTAAATTATATTTTAAACTAAAATAGTGAAAAGTAGTGCTTGACCAATTAAATATCAAATATAACCTAATATTTTTAAAAATCGTAGGCAGGAACGTGCGGAAGAATGCAGCAGAAAACCAAATATCGAATACTAATAATTACTATCAGTTGTATATACTGTAATTAAAATTATTACAATAAATGTGTGTGTATTCTACGTATTTTTTATTTCATTTTATTTTATTATTGCTTTACAGCGCTGTTGTAGATGTTTACCTTTTTGTTTGGCTCCCCCCGATAATCCACACATAATTTGTTTGTTGCTTTTGAATAAAAACAAATTGTTGATTGTCAATGATATTCTAACACGAAATTTATAATGGTCATGTGTCTGCAGCGACATCAACTAGTAAAACGAAGAATTAATAATCCATATGTATATTTATCGCTCGAGTAAGTTTTGTATTGCCACTATAGGATTACTTACATACCTAGCTCATTAAATTATTTAATTTTGTTAGCTACAATTAATTAACTTCCCAGTGTAACCGCTCGAGTGTTTAAAAGTCTGTTTAAATAATTACCTACCTTTTCTGAATAGCATCTTACCTGAAAATCCAATTTTAGTATGTTTTCGCAGTTAGGTTCTGCGAGAAGAGTATGCAAATTGAAACCAATCCATTAGTAACGCCCCTTTTTCATTTCATGAATAGTTTTTTTTTCGCACAACTTTGATGCACAAATGAGTTTTAATTATTGAAAGTAATATATAAAATATTAATTTTGTCATTAAAAAGGAAATATGAATTGTTTAATACAATTTGAACCCCACCAATAAATAATATTCGAAGATTCAATTTGATCATGTTCTCGGCAGCAACCAAATGCGAATATTTCAATTTTCAATTTAAATTTATTTCTACTTAAGCTTAAAAGTATGTATATACAATAAGAATAATTACAATTTAGTGCTAGAATCTAAAAATTCATTCAACTATATTATTGCTAGGTTTTGTAATTAACAGATTAATATTTAAACAAAACTATAGCTGTTAGGGATGCGAATATTCCATTCATTTTTTAACACGAATGAATTTACATAATTTAATACGAATGAATATTCATAGATCCTTAAAGGTTAAGTAAAACACGTTAAGTTTCTACAATGGAAATTTCTCGGGTTATCGCGGGGACTTAATCGCTCATGATCATTCGAACGAACTCTTCATAGTTCACGTTGCCCTGGGAGTCTTCGTGGTTAACGAGGAGCTACTTCACCCCATCGTCGGTTAATTTTTGGCCGAGGGTCGTAAGCACGTGTCTTAGCTCGCCTGAGGAGATGCAACCACTGGCATTCCTGTCGAAGGGGCGGAGCCCCTCAATGAAATCATCGGCGGTGTCCCCTGATCGAGCCTTCGAAATCGCTTGGTAGATCCGAAGGAATACTTCAAAGGAGATGCGTTCGTCCGGTTTCAATTGGTGAGTGCACCATTTTATATTTGATTCAGTAGGATTTTGACCTAAGGCTCGAAGGCAGTCGCCAACCTGATTTAGTTGAATTTTTCCATCCCCACGGTTGTCGTCGAAGAGATTGAAGGTTTTCTGGAATTCGGCCAATTGATCCTCTGTGTAATTGCCCATTTTCATCCGGAATCAAATTTGTCCAACGAAATCGAACGAAAATATACCAAGAATATCAAACTTGCACTCTAAGAGAGAAGAGAACCCAAATGTATTAAGTATTTTATTAGGAAATTGTTCGAGGTCATTATCTTTAAGTGCTTACATACCCCTGAAATGTTAAAAAATTGGATTTTTTTTCGTTTACAGACTTTTATTGCTTATACTTTTAAGAATTTTTCAGCTATCTGGCTAACTGCCCTGCGCCCCTCTTGACAGCTGCCTTTCGTATTTCTTTTGCTCGGAAAGCCTGGGTTGCTTAAAAAACAAAATCCAAAAACAAAAGAAGCTATTTATGTCGGTATGAAACATTAATAAATTAATAGTAAAAAACATTTTTAAAAACAATCTTTTATTTAAATGCTCTAAAAAGAAGAAAATAAAAATTAAATTGAATCAAACCAATCAATTTATTACATCACACAATTCATATGATATAAAAGCTTGTCGCGAGATTTACTTATGTAGATGTAGATCCTTTAGACTTACAACCCTTCAATTATTGTATTATTGTGTATACAAAATTTCAGCTCAATCGGTTGAAGATATCTGCTTCAAAATTGAGTAGCAAGATTCCACCCGAACAAACATACATACATATGTATGTACATTGCAAGTTAAATAAGAGCTTGTAAAAATAACGTCGTTTAATAACAGTACATTGGACGTCTGTAAAATTTCATCTTTTTCCTAAGTTCCTGTCAAAGAATTTATCATTGTTATGTTATAAATACTGAAATTGAAAAATATATTTAGGATGTGAAATAAACAGTAAAATAAAAATCAATATTTTATAACAAACATTTTATTTTGATAACATTTTGAGGCAGATTTTAGAATTGTACACAATACAATACCTATATAGAATACCTATACTAGTGTAAGAAATACTTTGAACAGTTTTAAGACAATATAATATCACTTCCAAAATTCCTAAAAATAATAATATTACCGTGCATATTTTATATGTACATATATGCAAATATAAACGAGATGATCTGGAATCGTTATACATATTTCTTAATTAAATCTATATACATATATGTTCATATCTTCTACTTCCAGAGTACATACTTTGATTTTAAAATTATTACACTCCTTATCTTTACCTTTTGTTTATGGAGTTATACACATGTACAAATATTAAGTTCCATTTATTGTTTTTTTTATATTATCTTCACAATCATTGATTTTTAAAAGAAATAAACATGGTAAAATTTTTTTTTATCGGAGAATAGAATTCAAAAATCTCATAGTTTTAAGCAGAACTACATAATTCAAACTTATTACAAAGATCACTAAAGTATTTTTTTTCTTGTAAAAACAAATTGTAATGCCGCGTCGGGTTCGTTTGCTTATATATTATTGTAATTTGTGAAGAATAGTGTCAATATGTAAAGTACACATGGCACTACATACTAAAATGAAATTGTACAGATGGAAAGACATTTTTAACCGACTTCCAAAAAATGAGGAGGTTCTACTTTCGGCTGTATGTATTTTTTTTATATGTTCACCGATATTTTGGCCAATTGTGAACCAAATTAAAAAACCTTTTTTTGTTTTAAAGGGTGTACTCCTAAGGTGGTCTCAGTGAAACTTGAAGACAATTTTCCACTTCTAAGGGTAGCGTAAATTGAGTAAATTATGTAAATAGCATTTATAATGATATGAGCGGTTGACTGTTGATACGCGCCCCACGATTTTATTTTTGAGTCTGATAAATGCCCTAGATTGATGAGGAGAGTGGTGTGATGACTTGTACCTAGGACCTACCTAATTATTTTTTAGCTTTTAGTACATCATCTACATCAATAAAACCGTTTAACTTAAAAATTTTTTTTACCTATTTTATTTTTTATGGCGACAACATGATTAAGTTTTCTTTGATACGGCGCGGCGGTGAGAAGCCCCGTGGCTGGATTCTCGGGGATTTGTTGGACGAGATGTTATTACTGGCTTGATATTACCATAGACCAACTAATATTATTATTAGTTGGTCTATGATATTACTCTTTAAAATTAGGAATGAATTTTGCAAGATTCCTTTTCATGGTACCCGTGGAAAATAGAGCCGGCGTAACGGTATAACTATGTCTTTGTTCTGCGAGGCGCATGCTTCCCGCTGATGATTCGGCGCAGTAGCTCTTGGTGATCAGGGCAATTTAGCGGGTGTAATTAATTTGATTAATTTGGCAGTTGAGATAAAGCCAGCCACTGCAGGAGCTGGAGTGTAGCCCTGCGGTCTCCCTTAAATTTTTTTTGAAATTCCGGTGTTATCAAAAGCCTTTAAAAATGGAAATAAATCGGCTCAACCAAGAGGAGCTTAATTATTAGCTCGAGATTAGGGGGCTTTCGGTCGTAAAGTCGACGTTATGCGAATAAAGCAGCTTTAAAGGCAGAAAAGCCTACCCTTTTTTAGTTAGCCCTATCCGTTTACATTCGAAGAGGACATCGTCGCGCTTAGAGCGAAGCTGGACGAGATAAAGGCTCTGTCGGAGGTATTCGTCGCGTGTATCCCACCCTCTTAACGCTTTAATTGGCAACCTCAGAATCAGTACTTTTTTTCAATTTTTTATGAATTTTGTAAAGAGTACCTTTTTTTCAATTTTTTATAAATTTTGTAGGTTCAACTACGAATTATGAATGTCATTAACCGATCCAATTGTCGACTTTATAAAATACAGTCCATTGAATAAAAGTGTAGAACAGCAAAATCTAAAGGTGCCTTGTTCCTAGCCAGCAGGTCTAACCACACCACCCCCACCTCCCCCCAAACATTTTGGTCCGTACGGAGCCGGATTGGAAGCATGGTAAGTGAGATTTTTGCACAAAAAGCGAATTATTTCCATATAAAATAAATAGTAAAATATAAAGTGAAAAAGAATATATCAAAGTGGAAGGTTTTTTTCATCGTTTGTTCTCGTTGGTGCCCTTCTGATTATGCATAGCGTGCCTCATTAGTGGTACAGTTTTTTTTCTCTTAGTCGGAATCTAACGGTGGTACACTGGTCCGTTGACCGCGTGTTCAGATCGGGGTGCGAAATTGTAGTAGATTGCGTTGTATCACATTGCTCGATTACCTTTTACGTGGGTGCCCAAGGAGAAGTTTTATCGCAGCGCAGAATAGTAGCATTGTTGTGCTTTTCTTGAGTTTTTGGTCTTTGTCGTTTGTGTGCGGTGGTGGATGGACTCCGTTATTTTGCCATTGCATTGCGGTATTTTCTCGGCGTTTGCTGAAGTCACGTGGATCACTTTGTTCTTGAGCTTGATCGGTGTAAGGTTTCTAATTTGATTAATAGACCAGTTTGTAGGGAATTTGTGTGGGGCATTAAAATAAATATGCTTAATGGCTGAGGTAGCGGATTTGGTGAAGGAGCAGGAGGCTCTTCGCGAACAGTTGGAGAAATTTATAATCAATTTTAAAAAATCTCCAAAAGATCGTTTGGTTAACGCGGGACATATAAAGGGGCGAATTGAGGCGGTTAGAGATATTTGGGAAGAGTTTCGTTCTAACGATAGGTCAATTCGCATAAATGCTACGGTTGAAGAAAAGCAAGGTGAATATTTTACCGCAGACATTTTTGATCAAGTGGAGACAAGGTATTTCGACTGCATAGGTAACCTCAATGATTTGTTGGGAAAGTTAAGCCAAGCCTTGCCACCCCCTCACCCCGGAATGTCTTTACTATCCCCTGCAGAATGTCGTGGGGCGGTATTTTCCTCAACACTGCAGGATACCGCCACAATGACGGGCTTTCCACATGTTCGACATAATGCCGATAGTGATGCATTTTATAATGAAGTAAGGCTTCCTCGAATATCGATACCTAAATTTTCTAGTGATTATGGTAGTTGGCCTTCATTTTATGATTTGTTCCGATCAATGATCCACCAGAATGATAAGATTCCACCTCTGCAGAAGATGCACTATTTAAAGAGTTGTCTAGCGGAGGAAGCGGAACGTGTCCTTCGCAACTTAAATATTACAAACGACAATTAAAGCATTGCATGGAAAATGTTGTGTAAGCGGTATCAGAATCCTCGTGCATTAGTTCACCACAATTTAAAACGTTTATTCTCTCAACCACAAATACATTCGGAAAATGGTTCTCAGAATAGAAGGCTCCTTGACTGCACTGGTGAATGTCTTGCTGCTTTGCAAAATTTGGAAATAAGGATAGATGAGTGGGATCCTTTAGTCAACTATCTTGTAGTTGAACGTTTACCCTTAGAAACCCGACAACTGTGGGAACATACCCTTGGTTCCGCAACGTCTATTCCCAAACTCAAAACACTTTATGAATTTCTCGAAGCCAGGTTCAGAACCTTGGAATTCTTACCCAATAACAAATCTCAGAGGGTCCCCTTTCGCTCTCAAGAACAGAAAGCTAGCTCATACCACATCACAAATTTTAAATGCCCTATGTGTAATCTCTCTCATCCTCTGAGGAATTGTGCGAAATTTGGTAAGCTCAGCCCACAGGAAAGACAGAAGATGGTTTCATCTAAGTCTTTATGTTATAATTGTCTCGTTCATAGTCACTTGGCTGCTCAGTGTCCAAGTACCCAAAACTGTAGAATTTGCAACAGGCGTCATAATTCCCTCCTCCACTTTCCTGATAAGTCCAAGAGCACTGGACAATCAGAAGTAGCTCTAGCACGAAACGTCTCGCAACCCAGCACGTCAACTACTGCGTTGAATACTTATTTTGCCCAGCGGAAAACAGATGTTTTACTCGCAACAGTTTTGGTGAAAGCCTTCTGAAAGTTAGGAGAACCCCATACCCTTCGAGCCTCAGTGGACCTCGGTTCACAAGCAACATTTGTGACGCAATCGCTCGTAGAACGTTTAGGCTTAAAGTGCTTTGCCAGGTCAAATCAAATCACTGGACTCGGCAACTCTCTTACTGCTCAGCCGAAAAGCTCAGTATATTTGAGAATATACCCCCACTCCTCAAATAGCCCTAGTGCCGAACTAAACGCTGTAGTATTGGATACATTGACTGATTTTTTGCCCCCTCGACAGATTGATGCCTCGCTGTGTTCACACCTTAAGGGTCTATCTCTTGCGGATCCTTCGTATTCTAAACCGGGAAAAATCGACATCATACTTGATGCTGCAATTTATGCGCAATTACTGCAAATTGTTTACTTAAAGGTAAACCAGGCACCCCTGTTGCACAAAACACCACATTTGGGTGGATTGTTTTTGGTGAGATTCCTTCAGAAAATAAATACCCGTCATCTAAGAAGGACTCCTATCTTTCCGTTAATTTTTGTAGTCAAATTAAGGAATGCGATCTCTTAAAACGCTTCTGGGAACTGGAAGAAATTACCCCTACTCCATCTCAAACTAAGGAAGATCTCCTTTGTGAAGAGCATTTCACTAATACACACTCGCGAACCCCAGAAGGCAGATATATAGTGAAACTCCCCTTTGATCCCTCGATAAAATATGAACCACAGTTTGAAGGTTCTCGTGATATAGCAATGAAGAGATATACATTGCTAGAAAAACGTCTTGACAGAGACCTCTCTTTGAAAAAAGATTATTTCGAATGTCTGAATGAATATTTAGATTTGGAACAAATCGAAAGAATTTCTATAACCGAGCTCACAGCATCAGGCCCCAAGACTTATTATTTACCTCACCATGCGGTTTTTAAAACAGAAAGTGTAACGACGAAAACCCGCATAGTTTTTGATGCTAGCTGCAAGGCACCATGTGGCTATAGCTTGAACGATTTCCTACTCTCAGGACCCTCACTTCAACGTGACATGACTTTGCTTCTTTTTAAGTGGCGACAGAAGAAATATGTGTTTACAGCTGATATAGCTCGAATGTATCGCCAGATACTAATTGACCCCTGTGATCGGGATTATCAGAGAATAATCTGGCGTCAATCTTCCTTACCTGTCGAAGATTTCAAATTGTAACTTAATTTTGCTGTGGGAAAAAGATCCATTAAAATGAATAATAACCCGCTAACAAGTATTGAGAGGTTGAGTGGTTCAAATTATCACACGTGGGCGCTGCAGATGAGGAGTGTGTTAATCCAGTTGGATTATTGGAACTACGTGAGTGGGAAAACTGTATGTCCGCAAGCTAGCGAGCCCAAAAGTTCACAGCAGCTGCAAGAAATCCAAAACTGGGAAGAAAAGGATGCAAAAGCCTTAGCAGCAATAAATCTTGGAGTAAAGCCATCAGAGTTAATCCACATCAAATACTGTAAAACATCAAAGGCGGCGTGGGAAAAGTTGTACGGCATACACAATCCGCAAGGGCCGATCGTATTCAAGACTTTTACCAACTTGTGGATGACCTGCGTGAGATCCAATTTATAATTCCTGATGAGCTATTATCAGTTCTTTTGTTGAGTAGTTTGCCTCAAAATTTTCACAGTTTCGTTGTAGCTATCGAAAGTCACGAAAGTCTTCCAACGTTGGACAAACTTAAGGCCAAGATTCTTCAGGAAAATAAGCGTATGGAAGAAAAAGGGGAAATCGGACTATTGTCAACAGAAAGAGTACTCGCAGTGAATCATAAAGTTGCCCATCGTCGTAAGGATGTGAAGTGTTTTAAATGCGGTAAGTCAGGCCATTTCGCAGCACAATGTAGTAAAAATAATAAAGGTGCCAAGAAAGCTTGCTCGAACACTAAAGTTATGGGTGCATTTAGTGCGACGGTTAATGTGACCTGTAATTCCATGAATAACGAAGAATGGTACATGGACAGTGGTGCGACAGCTCATATGTGTCGGGACAAAGATGCGTTTACAGAATTCACCGAAAACCCGAAGCAGTATGTTACCATTGCAAATGGTGAGGTAGTTGAAACTTGCGGCTCAGGAGTAGTAGAACTCGAAACAAGGTTTGCCAACATTAAACTTAAAAAAGTACTACTTGTACCTGAAATGAAGGCAAACCTCCTGTCAGTGTCAAAAATAATCGAAGCGGGATATATTGTAAACTTTCGAAATTGTGACGCAACTGTGGAGCGGACTGACCGTAGGAAATTGCTAGAAGCCGAATGCCGAGATGGTTTGTTTGTTGCTCGTTTGGTTAAACCGACCGCCGAAAAGGTTTTCACTGCCGAAAGTGACCGGTTTGGCCGTTGGCACAGAAGGTTCGGTCATCTTAATTCACGGAGTTTGGTGCGACTTCAAAGTGATGGCATGGTAAGCGGCATTGATTTTAAGAAATCTGATGATTCGAAATGTGTAGTATGCGCCAAAAGTAAAATTACCGTAAAACCGTTTAAGAGCTGCTTCACACGATCGTCGGACGGTTTACGAGATCTTGTTCATTCAGATGTGTGTGGTCCAATGCGAACAAGGTCGTATGGAGGGGCCTATTATTTCGTTACTTTTATTGACGACTTTTCCAGGAAGGCCTTCGTATATTTTCTGAAAGGGAAAGATGAGGTATTTGAGACGTTTAAGCGATTTCGGGCTATGGTCGAGACTCAGACGGGGCGGGGCGTAAAATAAAATGCATCAGGTCCGATAACGGTAAAGAATACATAAACAACGTTTTTTCAAAATATTTGTTAGAAAACGGCATCAAGAGGCAATTGACAGTACCTTACACACCCCAACAGAATGGGATCGCGGAAAGGCTAAACCGCGCGCTACTTGAAATGGCTCTTGCTGAAATTTGAACCGGATTAGATGCTTTAGTAGCAAAACCTTCCTTGCTAGCCCTTGCGGATTGTGTATGCCGTACAACTTGTCCCACGCCGCCTTTGATGTTTTACTTTACAGTATTTGATGTGGATTAACTCTGATGGCTTCACTCCAAGATTTATTGCTGCTAAGGCTTTTGCATCCTTTTCTTCCCAGTTTTGGATTTCTTGCAGCTGCTGTGAACTTTTGGGCTCGCTAGCTTGCGGACATACAGTTTTCCCACTCACGTAGTTCCAATAATCCAACTGGATTAACACACTCCTCATCTGCAGCGCCCACGTGTGATAATTTGAACCACTCAACCTCTCAATACTTGTTAGCGGGTTATTATTCATTTTAATGGATCTTTTTCCCACAGCAAAATTAAGTTACAATTTGATATTTTATTTTCTTATCAACACGGGACCTGGGCCCATAACCTATGAAGGGGTTAAGCAGAAAAGGAAACGCACGTCTGTTCAGCCCAAGTGTTTAATCCAGAAGAAGTAAAAGTGCATACATGGTATTGCCACAAAAGTATAGCTAGATCAGTATAGAAAACATTTCAATATAAAATTCACATATTCATTATTAAGTTACAACACACGGTGTTGCCAATATCCAACAAAAATTAACAGGAAATGTTATATATTGAAGAGTTATACCATTATATATATATATAAGCTACCACACATGTACTATTGTAATACCAATAATCACAGTTCAGTTAGTTAAGCAGTTGCTAACAAGACGTCCAACGAGCTAGTAGTGCCATCATGAAATAAAAGAGTTTCATCAAAGGAGTAGTGTTTTGTTCAAAGTAATCCCCAAATAAAATATACTAATAATATAATATGGCGCAGTCGAAGTGTTTTAAGAGAACTAAATAAACGAAAAAGAAAATTTTAATACAAAGTGTTCGCGGATTAGAAAAGCACGCTACTCAGAAACTGTAAGTGAACTTTCCGCTAAAATGAGTTTAGCGCAATCATTTCGGGCACCGGGTCCACTTACCTTCGAGGGTAATGTTAGCAACGAGTGGACAAAATTTAAAAAGCAATTTGAAATTTTTGTGATGGCTAGTACTAAAAATGAAGAATTGAGCGATGAGGTGAAAATCGCCATGTTACTAAACTTAATGGGAGAAAAAGCGCTTGAAATATTAGAGACATTAAATCTAGCGGAAGAAGATAAAACTAAATATAAGAAAGTTATAGATGCTTTTGATTCGTATTGCCAACCAAAAAATTATTTAATTTATGAACGATTTAAATTTCACTCGAGAAAACAACATCAAGGCGAATCGTTCGATAGTTTCTTAACGGACATTTCCAACCAAGTTAAAAAGTGCGACTTCACAGATACTAGTGTACCTATTAATGATCAAATGATACGCGATCGCATTGTTCTTGGTATTAGTGATCCTAACGTACAAGAAAAATTGCTCCGGACAGCTGATCTCAAATTATCGACGGCGATTGATATGTGTCGTGTATCGGAGGTAACACACCAGCAAGCAAGTTCAACAAACCCAGCAAGTACATGCAGTAAAACGAGGAACATCATCATCGGGCACAAAATTGAACAGCACCCAGTCTACTTCAACCAGAGGGTTCCGCTAACTCGGGTTCAACTACGGCAAGTACTAATAAAGCGATAAAGAACTGCTCGAAATGCTCATATAGTCATAAGCTAAATTCGTGTCCGGCATACGGAAAAATTTGTAACAAGTGCGGAAAATTAAATCATTTTTCAATAGTTTGTAAAAACATAACAAATAATAAGAATAGAACAAATATTCCTAATAATAAGGAGAAGAAAAGTGCAGTTAATGAAGTTTCAAATTATAGAGAGGAAATAGATCTTGATCGTTTACAAATTGATACTGTCCGCATAACATCAATAGATAGTAATAGGGGAGGTTGGTTTGAAAGAATTAAATTATCCAATTGTAACATAGAATTTAAAATTGATTCGGGATCAGAGGTTGATGTGCTACCTTTGGCGCTTTTTGAAAAACATTTCGCGAAATATCACAAATTAAAGCCGATATCAATTAAATTAGAAGCATATGGAGGTCACAGTTTGAATGTTGTAGGTGCTGTGGATCTTTCTTTCACCTATAAAAATAAGAATATAAAGAATTATTTCATTGTTGCTCAAGTCGATTCTTTTCCTATTCTTGGATTAAAGACTTGCGAAAAATTGGGGATTTTTAAACGGTCATGGAAAGTTTCTGCGATAATAGATAATAATAAAGAAACGTTTATACAACAAAATCAGGTTATTTTTCAAGGGTTGGGTTGTTTCCCTGAAAAATGTAAAATCTACCTAAAATCGCAAGCAAAACCCCCGCGTAGATTGCCGAATGCTTTAAAAGAAAAAGTTAAAATAAAATTAAACGAAATGGAAAGAATTGGAATAATTGCAAAAACTCCTAAGCCTACAAGCTGGGTCCACAATCTGGTAGTAATAGAAAAACCAGATAAAAGCGTTCGCCTTTGTTTAGATCCACGAGAATTGAATGCAAACATTCTAAGGGAAACATTCGAGATCCGTAAGCTTGAAGATTTATCTGCTCGAATAAATAATATGCGATATTTCACGGTCATGGATCTAAAAGATGGGTTTTGGCAAGTAGCACTAGAAGAAGAAAGTAGTGATCTTTGCTCTTTTAGTAGGGGAGAGGGGGGCAAGACGGGGTAGCGGGTAAGACGGGGTAGTGGCTTTAACTCGAGATATAATTGACCAATCACAACCGTATTAGTGCATGATGTTGCGCCGCTATGATGCCAATCTAGTGAGGACATTGACTAATTAGCGAAAGCACGTATTTTTTTGTTTATGCGGAAAAACTGTTTTTTGGCACATTCCTTCTTATTTTTTCATTTCACTTAAGTCGTGTCTGTTGCCTATATATCGTCAGCACAGATGAGGTGTAAAGTTTTTCATATGTGACAAGAATTACGCCAACAGGTAAGAACTTGTTTGATTCTGCAATTTACTTTGTTTTCCTTAAATAATTTGCTAAAGTTCGTTGGGCATGAAGGGGCAAGATGGGATACCCCATACCCCATCTTGCCCCTTCATAGTATGACGCCATAATAATTTAAACTTTTCCATATCTATTGTTGTAGAATGGTGAAAAGTTATAAAGGAAAGAAAAATAGAGGAGACTGGTCAGAAGAGGCCATGCAAAAAGGATGCTTGCTTATTGTTTGTACCCCATCTTGCCCCATAGGGGTACCCCATCTTGCCCCTTAGGGGTACCCCATCTTGCCCCTTAGGGGTACCCCATCTTGCCCCATAGGGGTACCCCATCTTACCCTACCAGGGGGCATGATGGGCTGATGTGACATTATGCATGTTTTCATTATTTTTCATGTAATTATGTATGTCACCTAAACTTTTTAAAAAATGTTGATTTTCAAAGACTGATTATCAAAGAATATTATGATTATAAAAAAGTCTCGAAAAGAATAACGTTGTTAGTTTTATTGAACTGCAAACGTTAAGGACCCCGTCTTGCCCCCCCTTCCCCTACCCCATTTGGATGTTATAAATTCCTACGAATGCCATTCGGTTTAAATTTCGCGCCAGAACTATTTCAAAAATTAAATACAAAATACTTTGGAGACTTGCCGGGAACATTTATTTATTTTGACGATTTATTAATTTTCGGTAGAACAGAAGCAGAACATGATCTAAATTTGAAACGAGTTGTCAATCGAGCAAAAGATCTGTCCATTAAATTCAACCCGAAAAAACTCCAATATCGACTTCAGGAAGTTAAATACCTAGGTTATGTATTTTCCAAAGAGGGAATTAAGATTGACCCTGATCGTATTAGAGCAATTCAGAAAATGCCCGAACCGCGAGACAAAAAAGAGCTCCAACGATTCCTTGGCGTGGTTAACTGAGAAATTTTATACCGAGAATGTCGGAAATCACAGCACCCTTAAGAGAACTGTTAAAAATTAACGTTAAATTTATGTGGTTGCAGGCTCAAACAGAAGCTTTTTGTAGATTAAAAACAATAATATCGTCCGTGCCTGTATTGCAAAATTTCGATGAAAAGGTCCCAATATTTATTCAAACTGATGCTTCTCAAAATGGAATAGGTAGCACACTTATGCAAAACAATAAGCCCGTATTTTACGCGTCGAAAGCTCTGACCGAGACGGAGAAACGTTATGCTCAAGTAGAAAAAGAAATGCTTGCAATTTTATTTGCATGTAAGAAATTTCATCAGTACATCTATGGGAAACCAGTCACTGTATTAACTGATCACAAGCCACTTGTTCCTATTTTTAATAAATTAATAAGTGAAGTTCACTCAAGCAGGCTGCAACGAATTAAATTAAAGTTACTTATATACGAATTGGAAGTTAAGTATATGCCAGGGAAAGAGATGTTATTAGCAGACACACTATCGAGAGCTTACCAGTCTCATGTTAATGAGGAAGTTGATTCCGAGTTAAATGACACACATTTTTGGGTTGCTATTTGACGTAAAATGGGTGTAAAATCCAGGCAACTTGATTTTATTTTTGCCAAGCCAAAATTTTTTGATATGTATAACTACTCATCAATTTCAATTCAATGCAAAATTTCCTGTTAGACCTAGAACCGGAACAAATGTGAAAAAAACACAGCTACTGTTCATTCCGTAAATATTTCCGACACAAAGTTAAGTGAAATTGAAAAAGCAACACAAGAAGACGAAGAGACTAAGATTTTAGGTAATTTTTACAACTACGGATGGCCTTGTGAATTAACTAAAGTTCCCCTTTTAGTAAAAAAGTATTGGCCCTTAAGGTATGAAATTTATAAGGAAAACGGAATAGTATTCTATCAAAACAGAGTCATTATTCCTCGACAAATGAGAAGTGAAATACTTCACAAATTACATACAGGTCACATGGGAATATCTAAAACGAGGGAAGCGGCCAAACTTTTAGTTTATTGGCCAGGCATATATTACGATATAGAACAATATATATTCAACTGTAAAATCTGTCAAAAGTATCAAAATTCAAATTGTAATTTACCTTTAATTCCCCATGAAATCCCTGACTTGCCGTTCAAAAAAACTTTTTAACAAAAAATTAAACCGACGAAAAAGGAACTGAAAAGTGAAAAAAGAATAAACCTTTTAGTCTTAATAACTGACCTTCTAAACTAATGTAAGTAACTAATTTTGAGTACTTGAATGATCTTCGTTGATTGTTTATTTTCAATTTTAAATATGTACATATACCGAAAAATTTTCGAAAAGGAAAAGTATTCGAAAAGCTGAGTTTGCACACGCCCTAAAGAGGTTTATTTTATTTTTCCCTTTTCAGGTCTTTTTTCGTCTGTTTAATTTTTTGCTAAAAAGCTTTTGTCATATATGAAATAATTAAAAATTGTTAAAACTCTGAAGCTCTTTGCGTTTTTCTAAAATCGCCTTTTTGCTATTGTTTGTCTCGCTCATTCTCACGTAGTATCGAGCAAGAGTTTGATGTCATTCCCCAGGGTCAATGGGGCCCGCAAAAAGTATTAAGTTTTTGTTTTCTCAAAAATTGACAAACGCAGGGATAATTGAAATGGAGTTGCTGGGCCCGGGGGTGACATTCCCAAACTCGAATTTTGTCCTTGGTCATTTAAATTGCGAGGTTTTCACAAGTTTGCAATAAAACTTCAACCAAAAACCGAAGATCCAAAAGGAAAACAATACAAATTTTCAGGCTCATGGATTTGACTCATGCCCATGATAGTGTATCTATGGTCTTCCAATCGAATCGAAAAGAGCTTATAGAAACCGCTTATAAAATACATATTTCTAAATATTTCTTAAAATCATTTCCATAATTATTGACTAAAAATACCTTTTTCGTTCAAAGTGTTAAAATATTCGATTAAAAAAATGCAGTCAAATTGTTTTAACATTATGTGCGGGAAAAACTAACTGAAATCAAAAGTAACATAAAACATTACTGAAGAATTCTAAATGTTGCCAATAACGTTTGACTTTATTGTCCTACTTCTACTTCCTCTCCACTCAGGAACTACCAGGAATTACATGTGTATAAATTTTTTCGGGATAAAAAGTATTATATGTTATTCACATTGTTCAGATTTATAATATTAGTAGGAATTAATTATATTACAATCAAAATTTGTTAAAATGTTAATTTCTAGATGAAGAACGGATGCAAATACTTGGTGAAGAGGAAGAGACTGAGGAGGAGGTTGAGGACGCGTTTTACGATTACGAGAGATTATCCCAAGCTTTTCGTTCACAGGGCAGAATGGACCAGGCAGTCTTTGAGGTTGGAAAGATGTACCGGATCTTTAAAATGGCACACCACCACTCGATAGTGTTCCCTTGGGAGACGTTCCCCATGATCATACCTGAGTGCTTTCATAATAATGAGGTCTTCCCGGGCGAAGAAATGCTCTTCGGACTGATTTTCCCACAAAAGCAAGAGACTGTTAAGCCGGACATTTATGGCGTTATTTGCCAAATTTACGAATATAGACACCGCGCAACGCACCGCGCGTTTGCCCATCTTGTCTTTGTTGAGATGTCTGTGCTTCGAACATACCGAACGCGTATTTTATGTGGATGAAGTTGGTCCCATCCATTTAGCTTGGAGTTCATTGTTTTTATATTTAGCGTGAGTTACGGTATCTCCCACGGTAACCTACAGAAGAAACGTTCCCATGCACTTCCACGAACCACAGATGCACACCTGCTAAGATCCGATTCTCACCGGCTAAATTAAACAACCCGTACGACCCACAACACCTGGCAATAGTCGACAACTATTCAAAATATAAAACACTTAGTTCAGAAACAATTCAGATCTTGTCGAGAACAGAATAAAGCTTCTTTCTTCGCTAAAGACGTGTGTTTCTCATTTTTAATACTTAAACCTTTATAACTGGCGCAGTCGAAAAACTATTTCGGGAATCGATCGCGATAACCCGGGAATAATTTATTCGTGAAGCAGAAAAGTACCTACGTGGAAATAATCGCAATCGCTAAAAATAAAAATCAGAACTGTGTAAATTCGTGTGTGGCGAGTGTTGCGGAGCGAAGGAAACCAGCACCAACAACAGTTCCCGTAATTAACCTAAGGATTCATCTGTGATGCAGAAAAGCATACTTCCGTAAGTAGTCTTATTTCGCTAATGTCAGATCCCTTTGACTCCATTCCAATTCCCAATAAAGAAGGTGAAGTGAATATCGAAAATTTAGTAAAAGAGTTTGAAAAAATAGCAGTTAGTGAAGCGATTTTTGAATCTGAGAGTCCCGAGCCAAACAGGAACTATCAAAATTTAACAGAAAACGAAATAAAAAGCAAAATGGCTACGATTCCAAGCTTCTGCAAAGTGCACGCAGAAACGATCCCGGAATTTGACGGCAACGTCAACGAATTACAATTTTTTATAGAAAGTGTCGATAGCATAGTTGAACATTTCTTTGACGTAACAAACACATCCAATTATCAGAACGTGGTTATTTTTCGCACTATCATTAGCAAATTAAAGGGCGCTGCCAGAGAAACGATCAATATTAGTGGCGCGAGCACAATAAGTGAAGTTAGAGCAGAACTAATCAGAAACTTTAGTGACCCGCGCAACGAGAGCAGTTTATCTTTTGATCTCAATAACTTAAAACAGCACTATAAAGAAACTCCCCTTGAATTTTACGACAGAGTTAGGAAAACCCTAAACACTATCTCGAACTATCTAGCCCTTCATGAAACGACAGAAATACGAAAATTCAAACTAAATTTGTACACCGAGCAGGCCTTACAAGTCTTTCTAGCAGGACTAAGAAACCCCTATGGCCTCATGGTTAGAACAAAAGAACCACAAACAATGCTAGATGCGATTAACTTTATCAGAAAGGAAGAAAATATCAGATATTTTCAGAATTCGCATAACTCGAACTCTACGAGTCAATTTAACCAGAGCAAAAACGGCGTGAATCGCAAAACCAACGAGAGTAGAGCAAACCAACCACCCCGAAACCCGAATGCGTTTAATTTTAATTACCAAACTAATTTACAAACTGAACTCCCCTCAGAGAATGCAAATTTCAACCGCCAATATTCAAATCAGAATCAGTCCAACAACTCTCCTCAACCGTTTCATAAGGAACCCACAAATATTGTAAACAAACAAATGCCAAATAAGTTGCCAACCCACTCGCAGGTTTTCGGGAAGCAAAAAAATGTTTGGAAACCAAACCCAGACCAGACCCGTAAACAAGAAAAACCCACTCCCATGAGTATCAATTCTCGCTTAACCAATTCCCCAAGAAATCCTCAACCCTCGACTTCAAAGATGGATATAGACGAACTCTATAACACAGAACAAGTAGACAATTCAGACGAGTATGAATATTCCGAAGAACCCGTCGAAAGTGACTGTCAAAATTTTTACGAGGACCAAATTACTACCGAATTAACGTAATCGATATGAATCTCTCTTTAGATAGTAGAGAACTTCCCTACATTACAATAAAAGACCCGCCCTTGACACTTCTACTCGATACAGGATCGACAAAGTCATTCCTCAGTCCGGAAGTTATAGAAAAATTTTATTCGAAACACAAGATACACGACCCCTTTACCGTATCCACTTCATTTGCCTCCTCTAAGCATCATTTCTCAGCAACAATCCCAGCTTTTAAAGAATTGAAAGTAAGCACTACACTAAAATTTTACGCATATAAGTTTCACGGTGTCTTCGATGGTTTAATAGGAATGGACGTAATAAAGATATTAAACGCGAGCCTAGATTTCCCCAACCACAAATTTGTTACACCCTCCACCAAAATGAATATTGATCTACTTAAAGCAAGTCCAAAAGTTCTTTTAAAAAAATCCATCCCTGGGAACACAATTCTGCAAATTAAAATCCCAGTAACTACTCAGTCCGGTAATATTATTTTACCGAAGCAAAATATTCAAAACTGCGTTATACCAGAAACTGTAACAAACGCCAACAATGGCTGGGCAAATACCGAAATCCACAATACATCTAACGAAGATGTAAAGATTACTATATTATACCCTTTCAAAACATTTCCTTTAAAAAATCACTTCGAATGCTACCAGATGAACGTATCACAAACAGAGATAGGATTTAGCAAAGAAAACATAACAAAGTTCCTTAGAACTGATCACATGAATCAGGAAGAGAGGAATCATATTGTGTTACTTTGCGAAAAATATGCAGACATATTCTATAAAGAAGACTCCCCCTTAACCTTTTCTAACCAAATAAAACATAGTATTCGGACAACCGATGAAGTACCCGTACACCAAAAAAACTACCGATATCCATTCATTCATAAAAAAGAAATCCAAAAACAAATAAGGAGTATGCTCGACCAGAATATAATAAAACCGAGCAACTCACCATGGTCTTCACCCATTTGGATAGTACCAAAAAAAGCGGATGCCACGGGAAAGAAAAAGTGGCGAATCGTCATAGATTACAGGAAATTAAACCAGAAAACTATAAACGATCGTTACCCGATACCAAATATAAACGATGTTCTCGATAAGTTGGGAAAGTGTAATTACTTTTCAACTATCGACTTAGCAAGCGGATTTCACCAGATCGAGATGAACCCAGATGATGCGCCTAAGACCGCATTTAATGTAGAGAATGGGCATTATGAGTTCCTCAGAATGCCCTTTGGCTTAAAAAACTCTCCGGCTACCTTTCAGAGAGTCATGGATAACATCCTCAAGGGTCTTCAAAACGAAGTTTGTCTCGTTTACGTCGACGACATCGTTGTGTATTCAACTTCTCTGCAGGAACATATCGTTAACCTGCAGAAGGTATTTCAACGTCTTAGGGAAGCAAATTTTAAAATCCAACTTAACAAATCGGAATTTTTAAAAAAAGAGACCGCGTACTTAGGGCATATAATTACGCGAGAAGGCATAAAGCCTAATCCAGATAAAATTGAATGTATTAAAAAGTATCCACTTCCAAAAACAAGCAAGGAAATTAAAGGATTCCTGGGCCTATTAGGCTACTACAGGAAATTCATCCCTAATTTTGCAAAAATAACTAAGCCTATGACTTCTTGCCTAAAAAAAGGGCGGAAAATAGAACTGAACTCTGAATACATATGTTGCTTTGAAACGTGCAAAGAACTTCTAACCAACGAGCCCATCCTACAATACCCAGATTTCTCACGACCATTCAACCTTACAACTGACAGTAGTCAATTCGCACTAGGGGCAGTTCTTTCCCAAGGCCCACCAGGTCGGGATAAGCCCGTTGCCTTCGCATCAAGAACCTTGAACGAGTCTGAACAGAATTATAGCACGATCGAGCGCGAACTACTAGCTATAGTATGGGCGACCAAGTACTTCCGCCCATACCTCTATGGCAAGAAATTCTTTATATACACCGATCACAAACCTCTAAATTGGCTATTTTCTATCAAAGATCCTAGCGCGAAATTAACACGATGGAGACTCAAACTCGAAGAATACGATTATACAATAATGTATAAAAAGGGTCTAACAAATTCAAATGCCGACGCGTTATCAAGAATAAAAATTAACGAAGTCAATACTAACACGACAAGCCCAGACAATAGCGAAAGCTGGGATACAAGTTCACTAGACGGAAATATTTCTGAAACCCCAGATGGAAATGCCTCCGAACTTGATCAATTAGACGACTACGACAACACTGTACATACGAGCATAGAAAACCCCATTTTCGAATTACCAATTTCAGAAACACCCATAAATTATTTCCAGAATCAAATATTCTTCAAAATCGTCCCATTACTACCAAAATTACCAAAATTATCCCGTCTTTTTCAAAACAAAACTCGAACTGTTATAGAAATATCCGAAAATAATTTTGAAAAAGAAATAGTTAACACTTTTAAGGAACTAGCGCTTACACAAAAAACTTTCGCAGTAAACATAGATAGGGAACAATGTATCCCAAAACTATGCGACATACTTAGAAGAACATTTAGTAATTCAAAATTTAAAGTAATTCTTTGTAAACAAATATTAGAAGACGTCACAAATACAAGCCAACAAGAGGCAATCGTGAAACAATACCACGAAGACAAAACCAACCATCGCGGTATATCCGAAACTCTGGCCCGAATAAAACTTAACTTCTATTGGCCCAATATTAAACAAACGGTTACGAACTTTGTTAACAATTGCACCTTGTGCCAAGTAATGAAATATGAACGCAATCCCCCAAAACAAAAATTCTGTATCACCCCTACGCCTAGAAGACCGTTCGAAATCGTCCACGCAGACACCTTCACTATCAAAAGGCAAAAGTTCTTAACGATAATTGACAAATTTTCTAAATACGGACAAGCATATCCTTTAGAAGGATTAACAGCAATTCACATAACAAAAGCTTTCATAAATTTCATGACACATCATGGAATACCGCAACTTTTAGTGGTTGATAACGGAACCGAGTTGAAAAATAATATAATGAAGGAATTCACAGCTTTGCACAAAATAAAAGTCCATTACACGACACCATTTAACCCCAATTCAAATAGTCCAATAGAAAGGTTTCACTCAACAATTATCGAACACTTAAGAATACTCAGTGAAACGAGAAAAGACCTCAATATCGTGGATCAAATGCCTTATGCAATTCTGGGTTACAATCATTCAATCCACTCCGCAACGGGTCAAAAACCAATCGACATTATTAATGGTCATTTAGATACCCAAAACCCCTTCAATCTTGACATCGATAAACTCCTATATTCTAATTACATAAATGAACATAAAGATAAAACCAAGCAAATATACGAAAACCTGTATGACAAAACGCACAGTCAAAAAACAAACCTCATTACAAAATTAAATCAAAATCGCGAAGAACCCTTAAATCACCCCCCCAACACTTTAGCATTCCACAAAACTAGAGCCCGAAGCAAAACAGAACCCCGTTTTAAGCCCCAAGTTGTCCAAAATGAAGGTGATACTACAATAGAAACCCCTAGAAATACGTACCATAAAAGCAACTTAAGAAGACCCCTTACTAATCAAAAACCTAACATTTACTTGCAGGAACTTCCTCGCCCTACTGGCAATAGTAGCCGCGGAGAAGATTAAACTTACAAACTTAGAATCCAATCCCGGCATACTTCCTTTCAAATTGGGTAACGCTAAAATAAGAACCTCATACCACACATTCCTCCACCATTTCGATCTCGAACCTATAGAAAATCAACTCCGTTCCATTTCGGATAAATACGGAAATGTGTCCACACTCAAAACAAACTACCAATCACTCAACTCCGGATTAAAAACCTTAAAAAGCCTAACAGAAACTCAATTACACATGGCCCAGCAAAAATTATATTCATTAGTTCATATTCCAAAACCGCGAGCAAAGAGAGGAATCTTCAACGGATTAGGGACACTGTTCAAAAGTATCACAGGAAATTTAGACGCGCAAGACGGTAAACATTTTGACGAGGCTATTAAAACCTTAACATCCAACCAAAATAACATAACGCAAACATTAAATAAGCAAATTTCACTAACGAAAAGTATTATCCAAGATTATAACAAAACATTAAGCCTTATTAAACAAAACGAAAACAGATTAGCCAACAAAATAAATGATATTGCCAAACTAACCACAACAAATACAATCGACTATTTTAATGTTAAAAATGTACTAGATGAAATAGGTGCCGTACTATCAATAATTTTACAATTACTAAATAATCTGGAAAATGCCGTCACATTCGCGAGACTAAAAGTAATGCACAACAGTATCCTAAAACTAGAAGATTTGGAATACATGGTCAACAAGGTTTCGCAATATCATACTCCAAATGAATTACTGTTTGGAAACGGGCTCGCAGACATTCATAACTACTACGAAGTTTTAAGCGTAGAAGCCTACTACTCAAATTATAAAATAGTATTTATTATTCACTTCCCTCTGACACATTCTGAGACCTACTCATTGTACCATCTCTATCCCATCCCAAACAAATACAACAAAATCATTATTCCCCCGAAACCACTCCTGACATTGGGGAACGAGACCTACTACTTCGACAACGGAGAATGCAAAAACATAGGAGTAACATTCTATTGCGACACACCGAGACAACCACACAAAACCGACCAAGAAGACTGTATCCGTGAACTTCTACAAATCCGACAAAACATATCCACCCCCTGCAAAACTACAACAGTAAAAATCAACAGCGAGTTTATCGAACAGATTGCAAGCAGTCACTTTGTAGCAATATTCCCCAAAACTACAAAAATTCAGTTTAACTGCGAATCTCCGGAACTTAAAACGATCCTGGGCACCTATCTTATAGAACTCCCTGTAAACTGCAGCTTTAAAACAACTTTAAATTATTATACAAATGATGAAGACATTATTAGCGGACAGCCTCTTTTGTTGTCAACAATCGAAATCCCGCCCTCAAGCGCCAAGACACACACAATCATACTCGAGGACATACCTTTAGACAACCTACATCGAATACACAAGGAGCAAGAAACCATACGAAAAATCAGCCTGGAAAACATCCCAAAGGATCGCAGCTATATTTGGACCATCTTGTCGATCGCCGTAATAGTTATCATCTCAATATCCATCATTAAATACCGAAAAATAACCCAAACTCTACAACTGTGCAGCAGAAACCAAGCAAACACGCAACAAGAAGTCACTCCACAGCCTCCGCCGCGGTCGAGCCAACTCTCGCAGAACCAACAAATCACGCACCAAGAACCCGTTCCACAAACTACACCACAGACAAAACCTTTCACGCAGGACTTGGAAGCTTGAAAGACATCCCCATAAGGACTCTTCTGGTGAGGGAGGAGTTACGGTATCTCCCACGGTAACCTACAGAAGAAACGTTCCCATGCACTTCCACGAACCACAGATGCACACCTGCTAAGATCCGATTCTCACCGGCTAAATTAAACAACCCGTACGACCCACAACACCTGGCAATAGTCGACAACTATTCAAAATATAAAACACTTAGTTCAGAAACAATTCAGATCTTGTCGAGAACAGAATAAAGCTTCTTTCTTCGCTAAAGACGTGTGTTTCTCATTTTTAATACTTAAACCTTTATAACTCGTGTCAGCGGTTGTCAAACCTTCTTCCTCTTTCAAGTTCGGAACGTGAACAGCGAGAGTCATCCATCCCGGAGTCATCAGTGAATTAAAAGCTAGTAAACTTTATAAACGAGTGTTTAATCATTAAAGAGTATTGTAATCAGAGTGTACTGTTCATTTAATAATAATTAAATCAGAAGTATAATAGTTATAGTTGTGCATTTATTGTAAAATAAAGAACATCCAACAGGTTATTGGCCCAGTTACGACTGAAAATTTAATTAAATAGTGCAACTAGTGACTTTCAGAAGTACTTCAGAAGAAATGTAAGTGAATGGCTTGTAGTTAATTATTAAATATTAAAAAATTCAGATGATGAGCTGAAGTGGAACTCAGAGCGTGGCGTCATGTTTTTCCGAGAAGACAAGGCGTCATAACGGTTCATGAAATGACAAGGCATCGTAACGGTGTTTGCAGAAGCAAGACGCCGTGTCGTTTCTTCGAAAAACGAAAAATGATGAAGTCACAATAGACAGATTTATGAAACAAGAAAAATTTGTTTATTGTGAATTAAATTTATTCAGAAGGAGGAAATTGTTTCCGTGTGAATTTATTTAACAAATTCACAAACAAGAAGGAAATAATCAGAAGTAAATTGAAATTGTTTAATAACAGCAATTTTTTATAAAAAAATTATATTAAAGAAGAGACGCACGACTTTGTGATGAACAGGCAGTGCATGGAATTCACATAGTTGTGTTTTTTTTAGAAAATAATACCAGTAATGTTGGAAGTTGGGAAGTCCGGAAAATACATGTGTGTGCGATCGCCCCTCTTACGCCTTAGGGTTGATTGCAGTGCGTCAACTCATAGTGGGAGGGAGCACATGTGTATTGATGGGCCGAACAATTCCGATCTAAGTTATAAATAATCTTTTATTTAACTTGCTGTGCGGTTAAGTGAAGATTGATAACTTTAAATTGTATAAATACAAGTTTATAGGTATTATATAAATAACTGTTTGGTATATTCAAC
This sequence comes from Machimus atricapillus, assembly GCA_933228815.1. NCBI lineage: Eukaryota > Metazoa > Arthropoda > Insecta > Diptera > Asilidae > Machimus > Machimus atricapillus. Next base: position 17,397,175 of record OW121785.1, read on the forward strand.
AGAATAAGATGTCAGAGAAAAGAAATAGAGTTTCGGAACAATCACCGAATAAAAATAATAGAGGTAAATGTTACTATTTATTTAGAATATAGACAATTGTGTATCAGAGAAACCAGATCTGGTAATTTGTTTTTTTTCTGTCTTCAAAGAAATAAAAACAAGGTCAGATGAAATAATCAGAATAATTGATCTATTTATATAAAAAAAAAAATTTTTAGAAGAACAATCAGAAAGTCTGACGCCCCCGGGATTACCTTTAATGTGTACAATAACACCGAGTGAGCGCAGATTAAGAATGGATTTAAGAGATGCTGTAAATAGGCTAGAAGCAACAGCGGAAATAAATAAGAAGGCAGCTGAGTCGATGGAAATTTGACGAGAGTGTTCAATATCAGACGTTCAGAGGTAAATAATATGCCTTTATTAAATTCTACAATCAGAGGTGGGGATTTTGAAAATCCAGAAAATATAACACAAGAGCAGAATTTAGAAAACCACGGGACAACTCAATCGATAGTAATAGATGAATTGAGCCAAACATTCAGGGAATTCAGACGCACACTAGACACAAGTAACAGTGTGAATAAATACAATATTAAGAGAAATTATAAATTAACTCAAAAAATGCCTTTGAATGTTTGGATCGATTATCTAACCTCAGAATTACAAACACATGATTTACTTGAATTCATTCAAGAAATCATACCGACAAATAAAAATTATAATTCAGAGGACTTAAAGAAGAAGAAAATTTTAGTTAGAGATATAATAATTAACCATGTTGATGAATATTATCATAAAAAAATATTGAGCATTAAAGAACCAATAGAAATTATTCAGATGATTAGAGAAAGTCGAAAGGCTGAAGCGAATATTTCAGCATCCTCGGTCAGAGCACAATTATATAGTGTAAAAATGTTACATAATGAAAGCATAAATAATTTTTGTGACAAGTTTGACACAATTATTAGAGAATATGAGACATGTGAAGACATGATACATCTGACCGAGGAGGAGAAAAGATCAGCATTTTACAAAGCTGTTTCAGAGGCTCATAAAAGTGTAAAAACAGTAAATTTCACTAAGAAACAATTTAACAATACAGATATGACAATAGAGGAAATTAAAAAATATATTTTACAGATGGAGTCAGAGTTGAAATCAGAGGACAAAAATCAGAGGGAGAAACCAGCAGCAAGAATAATAACAAAACCAGAAGTTCAGAAGTGCTTCAGATGTAACAAATTCGGACACATGGCAAGAGTTTGTCCACTAACAGAGTATGGACTATGGTACTGTTTTTATTGCCAAAGTGTCAGAAATCACAAGGGAGATGACTGCCCAAACAAGGCCACTCCAAAAGACGGGTACGTTAAAAATCAGAATTTAAATGTTTATAATAATACATATAAGCGGGAAAATAAAACAAACAAAAATAGAAATAGAGTATTCAGAGATAATAACTATAAAAGTAAAAATAAAGGCATATTCAGAGGAAATAACACTTGCGTGACAAAATCAAATTCAAAGCCAACAACATCAGTACAAAATAAAATGATAAAAAGGAAAATAAGGGCTTACAATGCAGGTAATAATAACAATAATAATATTGTTAAAAATAAATCAGAGAATAAACTTAAGTCAGAAGAAGCAATTACATTTATTGCGGACTCAGGAGCAACTGAGCATATAATTGACAAAAGCATTTACTTACATAATTTTAAAATGAGTCAAGGGGAAACAATTAAAAGTGCCAACAAAAATAAATCTGCAAATATCATGGTTAATGGGAAAGGCGACTTATATATAAAGTCAAATACAAATGAACATGAAGTTATTAAATTGTCAAATGTCCTGGTAGCAAAGGATGTGTCAGATAATTTAATATCACTCAGACGTTTTGCAGACATAGGGCTAGCAATTTATTTAGACAATCAGAGATTAACAATTTTTGACAAAACAACAGGAATAGAATATTTAAAAGGTTACTATAAGAAACCAAATTGGGAAGTTACATTAGTAGCAGAAAAATCAGAAGACAATTCATTAAATAAGTGTGGAAAATACAACAAGTACTCGTGTAGTGCTCGAATAGGTACTTTGGAGGAACTCCTGGAACAATCTCAGACGGATATTATGGAAATAAGCAGTAATAATAATAAAGAAATCCTAGCTGAGATTGGGAGGGAGAACAAGGAGACAATCCAAAGTGGGGGATATCAAAACAATTCAGAGAAATCAGAGGTTGAGTCAGAAGAAATAATCAAGTACGATGCTATCAACTTAGATCAGAGTAAGGGAAAAGATTTAGATGTCTTGTTTGATGGAAGAAGCAACAATGGGTCAAATATCAAACACAAAAACAAAATAAAAGACTCAATGCTTTGGCACATTAAATTGGGACATGTGTCAATTAATTATTTGAGAAAGCTTCAGAGATCTGAAAACGTTTTGAAAAATGTAAGATTTGACGAAGATATATTAGACTGTGAAATCTGTATCAAGGCAAAGATGGAAAAGTTACCTTTTTCAGAGACTAGACTCAGAGCAATTAGACCACTAGCTAGGATACATACAGATGTTATGGGACCTATAAAACCGGCTACCAGTCCTGGCGGTAATAGGTTCATAATAGTATTCGTTGACGATTATTCAAGATTTGCAAAAGCATATGCTGTTAAAAATAAGAGTGAAGCAGGTGACTGCTTAGAAAAATTCTTAATAACAGCAAGAAATTTAATAGATGATTGTGTGAAGGTAAATTTTATCAGAACAGACAATGCCAAAGAATTTGTCGGAGGAAAGTTTTCAGAAGTTATGATGAAAGAAAATATTGAAGCGGACTTCGCTCCTCCTTATACTCCTGAACACAACGGAACTTCAGAGAGATTTAATAAAACCCTACAATGGAAAATCAGTGCGTTAATGTTAGATTCGGGGCTACCAAAGAATATGTGGATGTTCGCCTCAGAAGCCTCAGTACATTTGTACAATAGGACTCCACACAGAGCTAATAATTTTGAATCACCACTTCAGAAGTTTACACCAAAGGTTAACTTGAATATAGACAAAGTCAGACGTTTTGGATGCATAGCTTATGCTAAAATACCTTTTCCTAATACTAAATTTTCAGAGCTAGGGCAATAAGAACAATTATGATTGGGTACACAAAAACTGGATATGTATTGTGGCATCCAGAAACAAAGAAGTTGATTACTTCAAGAAACGTGAGGTTCAATGAGAAAATTGTGTACAAGGAATTGTATCATTCTAAGTCTGAAGAAAGAAGTTTAGAAGTAATTACTGAAATAATGGAAGATACCAATGATGTAAGTTGGCTAGAAGATTCAGAAGAAAAGGGGGTAGAAATCAAAAGTCATGAAAAACAGTCAGATGAAAAAGGATCAGAAGAAACAACTAAGACAAAATTGGGCAGACCCAGAAAAAGGAAATCGGAGGATATTACTACAGGGAACTGTTCAAGTAAGAAGCGGAAAACCCCAGAAAGGACAGCCAAAACAAACAGGCCAACATGGACACACCTACGACCTGCTTTTGCAGAACATTCAAAACAAGATGCAAGCAAAAGTTATATTGGAATTAACTTTGTCAAGAGTTTAGAAGAACATATAAATTCAGAAGATCAGTTTATGCATGCGCTCATAGCAAAAATTAACAGAGATCCGGCCAACTATAGAGAAGCATTGGAATCAGACGAAAGATCAGAGTGGATCAAGGCGGTTCAAGAGGAACTTAAGTCTATGAAGGAAAATAATGTTTGGGAACTAGTTGATAGACCCAATAAATCAGAAGATGGAAAGAGGGTTCAGATTATAGATTCTAGATGGGTATTCAAAAGGAAATTAGATAATTGTAAACAAGTTTTGATATGTATAACTACTCATCAATTTCAATTCAATGCAAAATTTCCTGTTAGACCTAGAACCGGAACAAATGTGAAAAAAACACAGCTACTGTTCATTCCGTAAATATTTCCGACACAAAGTTAAGTGAAATTGAAAAAGCAACACAAGAAGACGAAGAGACTAAGATTTTAGGTAATTTTTACAACTACGGATGGCCTTGTGAATTAAGTAAAGTTCCCCTTTTAGTAAAAAAGTATTGGCCCTTAAGGTATGAAATTTATAAGGAAAACGGAATAGTATTCTATCAAAACAGAGTCATTATTCCTCGACAAATGAGAAGTGAAATACTTCACAAATTACATACAGGTCACATGGGAATATCTAAAACGAGGGAAGCGGCCAAACTTTTAGTTTATTGGCCAGGCATATATTACGATATAGAACAATATATATTCAACTGTAAAATCTGTCAAAAGTATCAAAATTCAAATTGTAATTTACCTTTAATTCCCCATGAAATCCCTGACTTGCCGTTCAAAAAAACTTTTTAACAAAAAATTAAACCGACGAAAAAGGAACTGAAAAGTGAAAAAAGAATAAACCTTTTAGTCTTAATAACTGACCTTCTAAACTAATGTAAGTAACTAATTTTGAGTACTTGAATGATCTTCGTTGATTGTTTATTTTCAATTTTAAATATGTACATATACCGAAAAATGTTCGAAAAGGAAAAGTATTCGAAAAGCTGAGTTTGCACACGCCCTAAAGAGGTTTATTTTATTTTTCCCTTTTCAGGTCTTTTTTCGTCTGTTTAATTTTTTGCTAAAAAGCTTTTGTCATATATGAAATAATTAAAAATTGTTAAAACTCTGAAGCTCTTTGCGTTTTTCTAAAATCGCCTTTTTGCTATTGTTTGTCTCGCTCATTCTCACGTAGTATCGAGCAAGAGTTTGATGTCATTCCCCAGGGTCAATGGGGCCCGCAAAAAGTATTAAGTTTTTGTTTTCTCAAAAATTGACAAACGCAGGGATAATTGAAATGGAGTTGCTGGGCCCGGGGGTGACATTCCCAAACTCGAATTTTGTCCTTGGTCATTTAAATTGCGAGGTTTTCACAAGTTTGCAATAAAACTTCAACCAAAAACCGAAGATCCAAAAGGAAAACAATACAAATTTTCAGGCTCATGGATTTGACTCATGCCCATGATAGTGTATCTATGGTCTTCCAATCGAATCGAAAAGAGCTTATAGAAACCGCTTATAAAATACATATTTCTAAATATTTCTTAAAATCATTTCCATAATTATTGACTAAAAATACCTTTTTCGTTCAAAGTGTTAAAATATTCGATTAAAAAAATGCAGTCAAATTGTTTTAACATTATGTGCGGGAAAAACTAACTGAAATCAAAAGTAACATAAAACATTACTGAAGAATTCTCAATGTTGCCAATAACGTTTGACTTTATTGTCCTACTTCCTCTCCACTCAGGAACTACCAGGAATTACATGTGTATAAATTTTTTCGGGATAAAAAGTATTATATGTTATTCACATTGTTCAGATTTATAATATTAGTAGGAATTAATTATATTACAATCAAAATTTGTTAAAATCTTAATTTCTAGATGAAGAACGGATGCAAATACTTGGTGAAGAGGAAGAGACTGAGGAGGAGGTTGAGGACGCGTTTTACGATTACGAGAGATTATCCCAAGCTTTTCGTTCACAGGGCAGAATGGACCAGGCAGTCTTTGAGGTTGGAAAGATGTACCGGATCTTTAAAATGGCACACCACCACTCGATAGTGTTCCCTTGGGAGACGTTCCCCATGATCATACCTGAGTGCTTTCATAATAATGAGGTCTTCCCGGGCGAAGAAATGCTCTTCGGACTGATTTTCCCACAAAAGCAAGAGACTGTTAAGCCGGACATTTATGGCGTTATTTGCCAAATTTACGAATATAGACACCGCGCAACGCACCGCGCGTTTGCCCATCTTGTCTTTGTTGAGATGTCTGTGCTTCGAACATACCGAACGCGTATTTTATGTGGATGAAGTTGGTCCCATCCATTTAGCTTGGAGTTCATTGTTTTTATATTTAGCGTGTCAGCGGTTGTCAAACCTTCTTCCTCTTTCAAGTTCGGAACGTGAACAGCGAGAGTCATCCATCCCGGAGTCATCAGTGAATTAAAAGCTAGTAAACTTTATAAACGAGTGTTTAATCATTAAAGAGTATTGTAATCAGAATGTACTGTTCATTTAATAATAATTAAATCAGAAGTATAATAGTTATAGTTGTGCATTTATTGTAAAATAAAGAACATCCAACAGGTTATTGGCCCAGTTACGACTGAAAATTTAATTAAATAGTGCAACTAGTGACTTTCAGAAGTACTTCAGAAGAAATGTAAGTGAATGGCTTGTAGTTAATTATTAAATATTAAAAAATTCAGATGATGAGCTGAAGTGGAACTCAGAGCGTGGCGTCATGTTTTTCCGAGAAGACAAGGCGTCATAACGGTTCATGAAATGACAAGGCATCGTAACGGTGTTTGCAGAAGCAAGACGCCGTGTCGTTTCTTCGAAAAACGAAAAATGATGAAGTCACAATAGACAGATTTATGAAACAAGAAAAATTTGTTTATTGTGAATTAAATTTATTCAGAAGGAGGAGATTGTTTCCGTGTGAATTTATTTAACAAATTCACAAACAAGAAGGAAATAATCAGAAGTAAATTGAAATTGTTTAATAACAGCAATTTTTTATAAAAAAATTATATTAAAGAAGAGACGCACGACTTTGTGATGAACAGGCAGTGCATGGAATTCACATAGTTGTTGTGTTTTTTTTTAGAAAATAATACCAGTAATGTTGGAAGTTGGGAAGTCCGGAAAATACATGTGTGTGCGATCACCCCTCTTACGCCTTAGGGTTGATTGCAGTGCGTCAACTCATAGTGGGAGGGAGCACATGTGTATTGATGGGCCGAACAATTCCGATCTAAGTTATAAATAATCTTTTATTTAACTTGCTGTGCGGTTAAGTGAAGATTCATAACTTTAAATTGTATAAATACAAGTTTATAGGTATTATATAAATAACTGTTTGGTATATTCAACAGAATAAGATGTCAGAGAAAAGAAATAGAGTTTCGGAACAATCACCGAATAAAAATAATAGAGGTAAATGTTACTATTTATTTAGAATATAGACAATTGTGTATCAGAGAAACCCGATCTGGTAATTTGTTTTTTTTCTGTCTTCAAAGAAATAAAAACAAGGTCAGATGAAATAATCAGAATAATTGATCTATTTATATAAAAAAAAAAATTTTTAGAAGAACAATCAGAAAGTCTGACGCCCCCGGGATTACCTTTAATGTGTACAATAACACCGAGTGAGCGCAGATTAAGAATGGATTTAAGAGATGCTGTAAATAGGCTAGAAGCAACAGCGGAAATAAATAAGAAGGCAGCTGAGTCGATGGAAATTTGACGAGAGTGTTCAATATCAGACGTTCAGAGGTAAATAATATGCCTTTATTAAATTCTACAATCAGAGGTGGGGATTTTGAAAATCCAGAAAATATAACACAAGAGCAGAATTTAGAAAACCACGGGACAACTCAATCGATAGTAATAGATGAATTGAGCCAAACATTCAGGGAATTCAGACGCACACTAGACACAAGTAACAGTGTGAATAAATACAATATTAAGAGAAATTATAAATTAACTCAAAAAATGCCTTTGAATGTTTGGATCGATTATCTAACCTCAGAATTACAAACACATGATTTACTTGAATTCATTCAAGAAATCATACCGACAAATAAAAATTATAATTCAGAGGACTTAAAGAAGAAGAAAATTTTAGTTAGAGATATAATAACTAACCATATTGATGAATATTATCATAAAAAAATATTAAGCATTAAAGAACCAATAGAAATTATTCAGATGATTAGAGAAAGTCGAAAGGCTGAAGCGAATATTTCAGCATCCTCGGTCAGAGCACAATTATATAGTGTAAAAATGTTACATAATGAAAGCATAAATAATTTTTGTGACAAGTTTGACACAATTATTAGAGAATATGAGACATGTGAAGACATGATACATCTGACCGAGGAGGAGAAAAGATCAGCATTTTACAAAGCTGTTTCAGAGGCTCATAAAAGTGTAAAAACAGTAAATTTCACTAAGAAACAATTTAACAATACAGATATGACAATAGAGGAAATTAAAAAATATATTTTACAGATGGAGTCAGAGTTGAAATCAGAGGACAAAAATCAGAGGGAGAAACCAGCAGCAAGAATAATAACAAAACCAGAAGTTCAGAAGTGCTTCAGATGTAACAAATTCGGACACATGGCAAGAGTTTGTCCACTAACAGAGTATGGACTATGGTACTGTTTTTATTGCCAAAGTGTCAGAAATCACAAGGGAGATGACTGCCCAAACAAGGCCACTCCAAAAGACGGGTACGTTAAAAATCAGAATTTAAATGTTTATAATAATACATATAAGCGGGAAAATAAAACAAACAAAAATAGAAATAGAGTATTCAGAAATAATAACTATAAAAGTAAAAATAAAGGCATATTCAGAGGAAATAACACTTGCGTGACAAAATCAAATTCAAAGCCAACAACATCAGTACAAAATAAAATGATAAAAAGGAAAATAAGGGCTTACAATGCAGGTAATAATAACAATAATAATATTGTTAAAAATAAATCAGAGAATAAACTTAAGTCAGAAGAAGCAATTACATTTATTGCGGACTCAGGAGCAACTGAGCATATAATTGACAAAAGCATTTACTTACATAATTTTAAAATGAGTCAAGGGGAAACAATTAAAAGTGCCAACAAAAATAAATCTGCAAATATCATGGTTAATGGGAAAGGCGACTTATATATAAAGTCAAATACAAATGAACATGAAGTTATTAAATTGTCAAATGTCCTGGTAGCAAAGGATGTGTCAGATAATTTAATATCACTCAGACGTTTTGCAGACATAGGGCTAGCAATTTATTTAGACAATCAGAGATTAACAATTTTTGACAAAACAACAGGAATAGAATATTTAAAAGGTTACTATAAGAAACCAAATTGGGAAGTTACATTAGTAGCAGAAAAATCAGAAGACAATTCATTAAATAAGTGTGGAAAATACAACAAGTACTCGTGTAGTGCTCGAATAGGTACTTTGGAGGAACTCCTGGAACATCTCAGACGGATATTATGGAAATAAGCAGTAATAATAATAAAGAAATCCTAGCTGAGATTGGGAGGGAGAACAAGGAGACAATCCAAAGTGGGGGATATCAAAACAATTCAGAGAAATCAGAGGTTGAGTCAGAAGAAATAATCAAGTACGATGCTATCAACTTAGATCAGAGTAAGGGAAAAGATTTAGATGTCTTGTTTGATGGAAGAAGCAACAATGGGTCAAATATCAAACACAAAAACAAAATAAAAGACTCAATGCTTTGGCACATTAAATTGGGACATGTGTCAATTAATTATTTGAGAAAGCTTCAGAGATCTGAAAACGTTTTGAAAAATGTAAGATTTGACGAAGATATATTAGACTGTGAAATCTGTATCAAGGCAAAGATGGAAAAGTTACCTTTTTCAGAGACTAGACTCAGAGCAATTAGACCACTAGCTAGGATACATACAGATGTTATGGGACCTATAAAACCGGCTACCAGTCCTGGCGGTAATAGGTTCATAATAGTATTCGTTGACGATTATTCAAGATTTGCAAAAGCATATGCTGTTAAAAATAAGAGTGAAGCAGGTGACTGCTTAGAAAAATTCTTAATAACAGCAAGAAATTTAATAGATGATTGTGTGAAGGTAAATTTTATCAGAACAGACAATGCCAAAGAATTTGTCGGAGGAAAGTTTTCAGAAGTTATGATGAAAGAAAATATTGAAGCGGACTTCGCTCCTCCTTATACTCCTGAACACAACGGAACTTCAGAGAGATTTAATAAAACCCTACAATGGAAAATCAGTGCGTTAATGTTAGATTCGGGGCTACCAAAGAATATGTGGATGTTCGCCTCAGAAGCCTCAGTACATTTGTACAATAGGACTCCACACAGAGCTAATAATTTTGAATCACCACTTCAGAAGTTTACACCAAAGGTTAACTTGAATATAGACAAAGTCAGACGTTTTGGATGCATAGCTTATGCTAAAATACCTTTTCCTAATACTAAATTTTCAGAGAGGGCAATAAGAACAATTATGATTGGGTACACAAAAACTGGATATGTATTGTGGCATCCAGAAACAAAGAAGTTGATTACTTCAAGAAACGTGAGGTTCAATGAGAAAATTGTGTACAAGGAATTGTATCATTCTAAGTCTGAAGAAAGAAGTTTAGAAGTAATTACTGAAATAATGGAAGATACCAATGATGTAAGTTGGCTAGAAGATTCAGAAGAAAAGGGGGTAGAAATCAAAAGTCATGAAAAACAGTCAGATGAAAAAGGATCAGAAGAAACAACTAAGACAAAATTGGGCAGACCCAGAAAAAGGAAATCGGAGGATATTACTACAGGGAACTGTTCAAGTAAGAAGCGGAAAACCCCAGAAAGGACAGCCAAAACAAACAGGCCAACATGGACACACCTACGACCTGCTTTTGCAGAACATTCAAAACAAGATGCAAGCAAAAGTTATATTGGAATTAACTTTGTCAAGAGTTTAGAAGAACATATAAATTCAGAAGATCAGTTTATGCATGCGCTCATAGCAAAAATTAACAGAGATCCGGCCAACTATAGAGAAGCATTGGAATCAGACGAAAGATCAGAGTGGATCAAGGCGGTTCAAGAGGAACTTAAGTCTATGAAGGAAAATAATGTTTGGGAATGTTGATAGACCCAATAAATCAGAAGATGGAAAGAGGGTTCAGATTATAGATTCTAGATGGGTATTCAAAAGGAAATTAGATAATTGTAAACAAGTTTCATACAAGGGGAGACTCGTAATTAGAGGGTTTAAAGATACTAAAGAGTATGAATTAACAGAAACTTATGCTCCGGTATCTAGATTACCTGTAATCAGAACGGTTTTCGCGATAATAAACAAATACGGTCTTGAGGCGTGTCAGATGGACGTAAAAACTGCTTTCCTGAATGGAACTTTGGAAGAAGATATATTTATGGAAATTCCAGATGGACTAGTGGTAGATGAGCACACGAGAGGGAATAAAGTGTGCAAGATTAAAAGAGCTATGTATGGACTTAGAATTAGTTCAAAGAGATGGAATCAGAGATTTTCAGAAGAACTACTCAAGTTAGGGTTTGAAAAAGATATCAATGAACCTTGCCTGTTCACTTGGAGAAAGGAAGGGAAAATGATTATAGTATTAGTATACGTTGACGATGTAATATTGGCAAGTAATTACTCAGAGAAACTGTCAGAAGTAAAAGGAAAACTAAAATCAGTATTTCAAATGAAGGACTTGGGAGAACCGGAACAATTCTTAGGTATGAAAATATTCAGAGAAAAGACAAACAAGTTACTAACTACGACTCAATCAGATTACATTGAAAAATGTCTTGAGCGTTTCAATATGCTGGAGAGCAAACCTCAGAGAACACCTATGGTAACCAGACAAGTCAAGAAAAGAGAGATCAGAAATATAGTGGAAATCAACTCAGATAAAAATCAAAAGCAAACTAAAATTCCCTACCGGGAAGCGATAGGGAGAGTCTGTTATATTTGGCTAGTGCCACACGACCTGATATTTCTTACGCAGTCAATTACTTAGCCAGACGGCAAATGGAACCTTCAGAAGATGACTGGAAGGAGGTCAAGAGGATATTTAGATATCTAAAAGGCACTCAGAATCTTGGTTTGACATTCAGAGCAAAAGAAGAGACATTAAAGGCAATGTCAGATGCTAGTTTCAGAGACTGCCATGACTCATCCTCCACAGGAGGGTATGTGATCAAACTGTTTGGAGACACTATTGCCTGGAGAAGCCATAAGCAAAATTATGTCTCACTGTCAACTTGTCAGGCTGAAACTATTGCAATGAGCGATGCTTGTCAAGAGCTGGTTTCTCTAGATAAGGCTATCAGAGATATGATTGGAAAAACTATGTATCCAGTAACTATCAGATGTGACAACGAGTCCGCAGTAAAATGTACTCAGATGGATGGTAATCACAAGTTGAAAAACTTTGACGACGATTTAGCAGACATTCAGAGAAACCTGGAAAAACGAGAAGGTACAGGAAAGAAGAGTCACATGGCGTCCACTCATGGAGACTATATAAAAACTTGTGCATTAGAAGGAAAAGTTAAAGTGGTTTGGATTTCTACGTCAGAGAACGAAGCAGATATTATGACCAAGCCACTTGCATTTGAGCAACATATTTATCTCAGAAATAAATTGTTGAATTTAGAAATTAATTAATTCAGAAGATCATTAATATAAAATAAAATAAATCTTGGACATATAAACATGTTCTCAGACGAAGACTATTTAAATTTTTTTTGTTGTTTCAGATTTGTTAAGAGAAGGTAGATGTTCAGAAGATAGAGATCAGAGAGCGAGCCGGTATGACGAAGAGAGGGAGTGTTGAGATGTCTGTGCTTCGAACATACCGAACGCGTATTTTATGTGGATGAAGTTGGTCCCATCCATTTAGCTTGGAGTTCATTGTTTTTATATTTAGCGTGTCAGCGGTTGTCAAACCTTCTTCCTCTTTCAAGTTCGGAATGTGAACAGCGAGAGTCATCCATCCCGGAGTCATCAGTGAATTAAAAGCTAGTAAACTTTATAAACGAGTGTTTAATCATTAAAGAGTATTGTAATCAGAGTGTACTGTTCATTTAATAATAATTAAATCAGAAGTATAATAGTTATAGTTGTGCATTTATTGTAAAATAAAGAACATCCAACAGTCTTTAAGTGTAGATCTCTTCAAAGATTCGTTATTTCGAAAAAGGACAACCCAAAGTAAGTTTACGTTTCGGTTATTACTTAGGCCATATTAATTCAATTCTCTTGCAGTTTTAACGATCTTCTCAAACTACGGCGGCATGGGTAAATTATCGATTTTACATTTTTAGTAGTCTACAAAATGTGTACATATGTATATTATATTAATTTTCTAGAGGAATCCACGCAGATGTAAGGATTCTACCAGAGATCTTGTTGCCTGATCCGCTTTCATCATGTAACATGGGAAGTTTAAATCGTTTCCGTGATATTGATTCTAATAAGTACACAATTGTCGAACAGCAGCAACAAATATTAGTTAAACAGCAGAAGTAATGGGAACCACGCAAACTAAACAAGTCGACAACACCGGGGAAGTGATCAACTCAAATGGAAACCCGCCCGCAAGGTCGAACAGGACATGGAATCCCCTAGAGCATAGGCTCTAGAACCTCCACCACAATAGTTAGGTTAAGAGTTGCAATATTGTAAGTTAGGGATCTTATAACGATCCGATTCTTATGTAAAAATCACTAAGTTGTTAAATAAAAAAAAAAAAAAGTGATATTGATTCAATGTCGGAGAAGTTTCGAAGATGGCAGGCTTCGACAACTGTCTGGCCTAAGTTTGTTTTTCATCAATATAACTTAACTTCTGTTATAGAACGAGCTACCCGGAGACGAGGGTTCTTTCGGCGGGGGCGGCCCAGGGCTCCATACTGGGTCCCGACATATGGAATTACACATATGACGGGATCCTTCGTATGGAGATGCCAGAAGGGTCTTTCCTGGTTGGGTACGCCGACGACATCGCAGCGGTTATTACCGCCAGAGATGTCGACAAGGCTCAGATGAGGCTCAACCAGGTTATGCGTCGGGTGACTTCCTGGCTGAGCGACCACGGGCTGGAGTTGGCACTCGCCAAGACCGAGATCGTCCTTCTTACTAAGAAGCGCATCGATCTGTTGAGGGAGATGCGGGTAGGAGACATGACGGTCCGGACCCGGCACGTGGTTAAGTACCTGGGGGTAAGCCTCGATTGCAGGCTTGCCTTCTGGGACGAAATCAGGGGCCGGGCCGACAAGGCGGCTGCGGTAACGGCGGAGCTGAGTAGGGTCATGGCCAACATTGGTGGTCCCAGACCCTGCAAAAGGCGTCTGTTGCTCCGCACCGCCGAGGCTATAATGCTCTACGGAGCAGAAGTCTGGGCCGACGCGATGCGGTGGGAAAAGTACCGCAAGCGCATGCTTGCGGTGCAACGCCGCGCGGCGCTCCGCATCGCGTGTTCCTACCGCACGGTCTCGGAGCCGGCGGTGCTGGTGGTCGCGGGGGTCATTCCAATTGACCTCCTAGCCAGGGAGCGGCAGTCCGTCCACCGGGAGAAGTCTGGCCTGGGAGAAAAGAGGCCGCGAGGGTGGCCCGTGCCAGGACCTTGGCGTCCTGACAGGATAGGTGGGATGGGGAGTCGCGGGGCCGGTGGACAGCTCGGTTGATCCCCCAGCTGGACACCTGGCTGAACCGTCAGCATGGTGAGGTGGATTACTACCTCACCCAAATGCTGACGGGGCACGGACACTTCCGGGCCTTCCTCCACCGTATTGGGAAGGTGCCGAGCCCGGACTGCTCGTACTGCGACTCCTCATCGGACTCCGCTCTCCACACATTCTTCGAATGTGCCCGTTGGGGAGCGGAGAGGGCCGAGTTGGAAGCGGCGACGGGCAGCGTGACCCCGGACAATATAGTCGGGGTCATGCTGCAGAGTGACGATTTCTGGCGGAGGGTTGCCTCTTTCGTGAGAGGGATCCTTCGCCAGAAGGAACACGACAACAACAGGGGCTTGTAAGGAGCCTCTGTTGGCTTATGAGTGTTATTTATTTTACTGGTGTGGAAATATTTATTATTTATTATTGGGGAAGCTGACAAAAGCGGGTGCCCGGCACCGGAGCACCAGCTGGCTAGGGATGGGGCACACAGACAAAAACATGGCTCCTGGGAGGAGTCCGTGTTGGCTGCGTGTGTGAGGAGGGATGGATGTGTCTGAGTGTGTGGTGCGCGCCCGGTGCGGGCGAAAGTATAGGACTCCACCCCGAAGTAATGTCTACTAGACGGTTCCGGGGTGGAGTTCCTGGAGGTGGGGAGTGGGGTTTTAGCCGGTAGGCCTGGCATTGTGGCCAGGGAGTCCGGCACACGGGTGGCTTCGGTCACCTAGGTGCGTAACGGCATTTCCCCACTCCCATAAAATAAAAAAAAAAAAAAATAAAAAAAAAATAGAACGAGCTAAGAAATGTTTCCCAAAGTATGAAATTGATTTAATGCCGACAGATTATACCCTGCTATCGTTTTGGTTTCCTCGAAACTTACTTTTCGATGAGAATGAAAGGATCAAAATATTTCTAACTGATTCTATAAATATTCGAATGCAGATAATTGGAAAATATTTAGAACACGTAAGAATTTAAAGAATTTTCTGTTTTAAAAATTAATTATTTTGCAAACTTAGATAGATAATTTTAAATGCTATAAATTAGTAGCAATTAATGTTTGAGGACAAATTTTGAGATACAAAAAAAAATTTTTTAAAAAAAAATAGAACCGACTCCAAAAAATCCCAAGCTCTAAAAAGTATAAAATAATTATATTAAAAGTCCTCTGATACTACTTTCAACATTAAATACCAAGACTTTCCTAGACTTTTGAAGTCGGTGTGAAAACCTGACTGATATTAATCCAATTAATCTAGACAAACTGATTGCATTCATTATTTAGTATTGGATTAATATCAGTCAGGTTTTCACACCGAATTTTTTATTTCGTTCTTTTTAGTGTAATATGTTTTAGTAAATTTTTTTTGGTCCGCCATTTTGAATCCTCGCAATCGGGCACCGAATGTACAACCAAGTACCAAAACCTTATCTGTGTATATATTTTGTTTTTTGTTGATTTTCTCAAAAAGCGCTGAATCAATTTCGATAAAATTTATATGGGACCACCTCTGAAGTATGACCTACCAAACAAAAAAAGAATCATCAAAATCAATTCATAATTGGCGGAATTATCGCGTAACGACATACAAAAAAAAAAAAAAACCACAGTCGAATTGAAAACCTCCTCCGTTTTTTCGTCGGTTAATAAAGTAGCATGTGACCTTTTTGATTTTGGAAACGGGGCATATCTTGCACTTATTGATTACTATTCGAAGTGGATAGAGATAAAACCTGTCAGAAATAAGTCAGCAAATGAGGTCATTAAGCCGTTAAAAGACATTTTTGCAACTCACGGCATTCCCCAAATAATAGTTTCGGATAACATTCCCTATAATTCATATGAATTCAAAAAATTTGCACAACAATGGAACTTTGAATCAAGAACCTCAAGCCCCTTGTACCCGAGGTCAAACGGCATGGCTGAGAGGGGTGTCTATATTGCTAAAGGTGCCTTTACACTATGTGACTTTGTCATATGACTTGTCAGCTAAGCCCTCGCATCTGACATGTCATATAGTGTAAACACATTCAAAGTTGTCATATGACATGTCATATGACAAGTCACATGGAAAATTTGTGATTAGAACCGGGGCTATTCCATCTGACAAGTCACATGGAATTTTCAGGCACATTGATATCGGAAAAGGTAAGCAGGGACCGATTGTAGCAGTTATTATTCAAATTTTATACTAAAAACTCATTTAGAAGGAGTGGTCCGATTTATAAAACACATAGAAATATACGGTACTTTCCATTAACATGCAAATTTTGAGATTTATAATTTTAAGTGGAAAAAATTAAAAATTAAGCGTTATTTTTATTTTTTTTTATAATCAGAGCTTTATAATAGTTATCGGATAACGTTTAATAGCCAGATCAGGAATAAAAGTTATTGGATGAGTTTTATGTTTTAGGTCAGGAAAATCAGTTATCATGAGGGTAGGTTTATGAGGGTAGTTGGAGGTTAAGGATAATTGGGAATTTCCTGCAATTATTATTTCAAGGAAAAAGGGATAGGTACAGTTGTAAATCTAATAGTTTACAGGAATTTGGTTAAATTTTAGAGGTATGCAACAGTTGTTTGGAGGCAGTTTGTGATCCTTTGTTCCCGAAAAAAGTGAGTATGCATGTGTTGTTAAAGAAAAAGTATAAAAGGGGTAGCACTCGGACGGTACGGGCAATCTACTGTCGGACACGGTCACGGGTTGAGGAAAAACGAGCGTTACATTCATTCAGCACTAAATTGGACAAATCTTTCCCAGAGTTCCTTTTCAACAGCCACTTTCTGCTCCACAATCTTCTTTTCAATCGTTTTTTCTTTTCTTGTTTCTTTTTTATTGCACACATCATTATAAAAACGCTTGATATTAAAACGAAATCCTCCTGACAATCCATTTTTAAAACAAATGTCATCTGACATTACTTCATAGGTGTAAACACAAAAGTAGATGAACATGTGAGAACTGCGTGTCACATGACAATTTTGACAGCACATTCCAAAATATCATATGACAAGTCATATGACAAAGTCACATAGTGTAAAGGCACCTTAAGTCGTTATTAAAGAAGTGTGCAGAAGACAGCAAGGATATTGATAGTGCACTTCTCGCATATAGAAGCACACCGATAACAGGTCTTAAATATACACCTTCGCAACTCTTAATGAGCAGACTTTTACGTACAAAAATAACCACTAAATTAAGTCTCTTGACTCCCTGTCTTACTGAAGACGTTAAAAACATAACTCGTGAGAACCAAAATAAGTATAAGTACTACCACGACAGAAAAATCCCCAATCGTAGCGAGAAGTTTTTTACCAAAGGAGATAATGTAGCAGTTCAGCGTGGCAAGCTATGGGAATCGGCTAAGATTGTTGATAAACATGAGAGTCCACGGTCTTACATCGTTCAGACTGAAGACAGAACAATGCTTCGCCGAAATTTAAAACATTTAAGGCCCTCAGCCCTTGTTTTAGAAACATAGACGAAGATATCAGACCAAATAGTACACCTGACTCTGAACGCTGAGTTTAATAATGAAACCAATTCGACCAGTGAAAATATCAACAAACCAACTAACTCTCAGACTCAAATAGAGATAAATCGAGATAGTAATAATGAAAATAGTGAATATTATGCAAAATTACAAAAAATAAATAAAATTATGTAATCCAACGTAAGGTGGAGCAGGCGGAGACTTTTTATGATCGCGGCTGGTAGTGCCCTATGCGAAAACACCTAGATCAATGCCGACTAAGGGCATCATTTGAATTTGAATCGCAGCATTCACAACAAGCGTCTCCAGGGCAGAGCCCGCTCTGCAAAGCCTACTGAGCATATCGCAAATCTGTTTGTTCTACTCTTCATTGGCCAGCAGCATTTCATTGAAAGAGTTTGTGACAGTGACTGTTTGAGGGAGATAATTTAACGCTTGACCCACTGTGAAAGCTTCAAAGGAAGACCCAATTTCCGGAATATTCAGCTGAGCACTTCATGTACGGTTCGATACACTTCTCAAGTATTGTATTCTTAGATTCATATATCCATTTTACAGAGTTATACAGTCTGTGCTATTACTCATTTGTGCCAGTGCTCCACGCTATTTTGTTTGTTTTTGTCAGTGTTTAATGTAAATGTTGTTATTTATTTGCCACGAGATATGGTACAACGATCGATGCGGTTTTTACTAGATACATTGAAAAAATCGAATGTAAGTCACTGTTCACGTATTTTAGTTACCATAAAATATTGGTTACATTTATAAACTGTGAAACTCATGATGAAGATGGAATTGATAATAGAATGATTGAAAATAATTGAAAAACGGATCAGAATGACTCAACGATTATAAAATATTGTTTTCAGTTTTTTAATATGTGTATATCATCTAAATAATTGTTAAGTATTATGTATGTCGTACTCTAAGACACAGAGTTCAATAAAAATATTAGTTGGAGACCTAGTCTACTTTTATCATTTCCCATTATCATTCCTATAAAATTAAGATTGATGAAGCGATTTTTATACCCTTAATGGAATATTATTCCGAAAATTTTTAGTTAAATGTCTATAATGTGAAAAAAAGTTTCACTTTTACCGTGGTTTCATAAAAACCACACAATCCTTTTTTTTATTTTTCAAAACGAGCCACTGACACGGAATCACGGTATCATAGTTACGAGGTTGAGACGCTAGCGATCGTTTATGCCCTGGGAAGCTTCAGAATCTACCTTCTAGTTATCGAGTTCAAAATTGTGACCGATTGTCAGTCGTTAACCCTCACTCTAAATAAAAAGTTACTAAATCCCAGAATTTCGCGAAGGGCATTGGAGCTTCAAAATTATAACTGCAAAATTGAGCATCGAGCGGGTAAAAGAATGGGTCATGTAGATGCCTTGAGCCGGTGCACGTCAGTCCTTGTAGTAGAGGAAGGTTCTTTTGAGTATGCTTTGGCAGCCGCTCAACACCGCGATCCAGTAATTGCCAAAATTTCAACTGAGCTGGAAAAAACCGAAAGTTCTGTGTACTCGTTAATTAATGGGTTGGTGTACCGTAAGACGAAGGGCGATGCCCTTTTTTATGTTCCCAAGCAAATGGAAGACCGGGTGATCCAAACGCATCACGAGTCTTTGTGCCATCTAGGAGCTGACAAATGCCATGAGAACTTGAAAAAGTCATTATGGTTCCCCGATATGAAACATAAAATTAAAGAATTTATAGGCAGCTGTCTGAAATGTGTTTATTTTTCGCTTAGCTCAGGAAAGGTAGAGGGTATATATAGGGTATATGTTGACCATTACGGTCCCTTACCACCTACGCAGAACAAGCGAAAATATATATTTCTTGTAGTTGATGGTTTCACGAAATTGACCAAGCTTTATTCTGTCGGTACTCCGCAAACTCGAGAGGTAATATTGCGTCTCGAATCTTACTTTTCCACGTACAGCAGGCCAAACAAAATTGTTTCAGATCGCGGTACTTCTTTTACATCCAAAGAGTTTACAGATTTTTTGGTAGATAATAACGTTCAGCACATCAAGATAGCCACCGGTTCTCCTCAGTCCAATGGACAGGTTGAGCGGATGAACCGCATCATAACACCTATGTTGTCTAAGGGAGCTGAAGAAAAAACAACAGGAAATTGGCACAAAAGTTTAATTAAAGTAGAATTCGCACTAAACAACACGTTTAATAGAAGTACGGGTTACACTCCAAGCATGCTTCTGTTTGGTATAAATCAAAAAGGCGAATGTTGCGATAAAGTTATGGAATATCTGCGGGAAACTGTCCAGAAAAATAGTACGCGGGATTTGGATAAAATTAGGGTACAGGCATCGTATTAGAAGCAGGAACTATAATAAGCAGGAAGAAATCAGGACTATAATAAGAAATATTTTGACAAAAGGCATAAAACCCCGCGGAGGTATAAAAAGGGCAATTATATCATGTTTAAGAATGCCATGCCATCAATACGGCCGGAGTCAATAAAACACTCCTACCGAAATATCGTGGTCCGTTTGAGGTAGTTGAAGTTCTAATTAATGATCGTTACGTCGTCAAAGATGTTGAAGACTTACAATTGTCTAGCATTCCTTATAAAGGGGTTTGCTCCCCGGCTAACATGAAGCCATATATACAAATGATTTAATAGAGTCTGTCGATGAGTTTCGCATTATTTATTTGTTATTTTCGATTTATATTGTTTATGTTTGACTTGCTATATGTATGTATAGCCTTGATTATTATATAAGGCATACTTTAGTCTGCTATATTAAGTAGATTTCGGTTAGTTAAAGGCTCGAATGTAAGTAGGTTCTTTATGTTAAAGACGTATTAGCGTTATCAGTAATTTGTTCCGAATTATTCATATGACACCACAGTGACATAAATTTATTATAAATTTTGTTTTGATTATTAGCGTTCGGCTATTATATGATGTTCTATTATATACCAAAAAAAATTTAAGATTCATATTTTATCTTAGAGATTTAATCTTTTGAGGGTATTTCATTTGTATTTCCATTCGAAGAGATATTTTTAAATTTTTGTCTAGCGAATCTATAATCGAGTCGATTATATGTCAGGACGGCCGAACTGTAGGCGTTTCTAAATAAATACACCGCAAGCGGTTGCTCTCAGGGCTAGCGGAACTAGATAATCTTTAAGCAGCACAAATTTTGTAACTCAGTCCCAAATAAACGCCTGATCAGCGAGCATCGTTTTCTTTCATTTTGAATAATCCTTCGCCCTGCCCATGTTTACATTTTTTTAAATTTTATATTTTTTTATTCTAATGTTTATTATAAATAAAGTTTTGTAAATTATTAATAAGTGTTACTTCATGTGCGACCCGCCAAAATATTTTAAAATTTAAATTGGCCCGTTGATTAAAAAGGTTGCTCACCCCTGCTCTAGAAGGATTTCACAACATTCCGCCCTTAAGTTGCGGATTGATTTCCCTGTAATTTACGTTGGCTAATTAAAGAAGTTGTGACCGAAAGATAGTTGTTTTATTGCTTGTGTGCGCGGGGTTATGGTGCCAAACGCTTGGTCCCAAGCGTATAAATTATAACACTGGTGGCAGCGGTGAGGATCCCGCATTTTCTTAAAGTCCCTGGCACTAAAAGTGTTAAAATAAAAACGGCCTGGAATGGTGCATTTTAGTTTTGATCTAGATTATTAAGTTTACAATAATCACCGTTCAGAAAGTTTTAAGAGTCATTTCCTTACATTTAACCGAAGCAATTAGATGTAGGTAAGCGTCATAAATTTTTAAAAACTTCAGGTAACCGGTGCTATGTAAAACAGAGAAGGACAAATTAAAAGTAATTAGTATTTTCGGAAAACTCTCGAAAGGGTTTGATACCTTTTTTACCTGATTATAATTTTATTGCAACCTCTTATGTGATATTTCGGAAGGGTATTTAAAGGTCAAAATATTTTGTATAAAAGATAAGTAGAGGATTTTGAAAACTCATTCCGCATTCAACGTTAAAGGAAGAATTTACCAAATCAATTCAATTCAACGGAAGGTTAAAAATCAAAATGTCTCAAAAACAAGAAGTTCTCAGAGTTATTACTCCAGAAGAAATGGAAGCCGTAGAAGGTCTCAATGCTGTTATGATTTACTACCAAAAGCTGGAAATAATAAGAACACCAACGAAATTCAGAGCACATCGATTAAGAGATTGAAAAAGAAGGCACGAAGACCAAGGACATAAGCTTCATCATCATAGTTTTCTTTATCCCAGTTTTCTAAAATAATGCGTGCAAATTTCAGATTGCTATTTTTTCATCCCAGTACAAAGACTGTTTATATTTTAATGCGTGATTTTAGACAAAATCACATTTTTCAGACATTTAACATTCCAGTTTTTAGTAAGAGATGTGATGTGAAATTTAGATAAATTGTTATTTGATATAATAGCGGCGTTTTTTTTCGCGCCTCCAGAACAATACGAAAGTTTATATTGAACTGAAATTTATTAATAATTCATCAGAGTAAGGATTGTCAATTTGCATCAACAATGCATCAAATTGCCATGATTTTTGTTCAGCAACACTTTAAATCTTGAACTGAACAAAGGACATCATCCGTTTTAGTCCAAATATGAAAGTGCCGGCCAGAAAAAAAAAATGTTATATTAAAAGACAGATTTTTTAAACTCATATAAAACCCAGGGCAATGGTCCTACAGCTTTGGTGCCATAATAATAAATGCTCAGATGCCCGTGCTCTCACTGGTATCAAATTAAAGTAGAGATCCTCATGCATCGTTGAAAACAAAAATTGGCTGGAGCGACCTGCGGCCTTCGGAGCAAATTGCATTTGAAGAAAAGTCTACTTTCTTGATTTCTGCGTATTTTCATTCAAATTTTCCACTTATGCAGGAATTTTATGAATTTTAAGGCTGCATAATGGTTGTTTTGCAAATAAATTACAGTTCTCCTATTAAACCTTTAGGATTAATGACATTGCAAGGTTTTCTTGCATGCGAATTAGACGTGTTAGA
This sequence comes from Machimus atricapillus, assembly GCA_933228815.1. NCBI lineage: Eukaryota > Metazoa > Arthropoda > Insecta > Diptera > Asilidae > Machimus > Machimus atricapillus. The sequence continues at coordinate 17,420,022 of OW121785.1, forward strand.
ATTTGGCTCCAATTAATAATAATTTTGCAGTGTGAGCAAATTATATTAATTTGAATAAATAAATAAATATCGAAAAAAAATTTGTGTGTTCCTTTTTGGTGGGTGCGTTTTGTGTTTTTGTTTTTTAGTGCTCCTGCCAATCTTGGGGATCTGCATTAAGGTGAGTTTTTTAATTGATTTTTTAATCTTTCAAGATTTTTAATTGGGTTCCGTAGCGTAGCATGTAAAGGTGGGTCCACACTGAGCCACCGAAAGCGAACATATGTGTTCGAGTACAAGTTTTCGCTTAATGTGTACGCGTTTCAAACGCGAACGAATCTGTTCTATACCCTGTGCTCTTGTTCCGTGCTGCTGCCAAATGTGGAAGCAAGAACGAACAAGTTGTGAACGAACATAAATTTCTACGAAAAGCAGTGCGGACGCCTCACGAATCTTTAGCGAAGGTAATTAAAAAAACCTAAACAAACAAAGAAGAAAATCCTAAAGTCCTAAACAAACAAACAAGTTTGCCGAGTGTGTACGTCAAGGAAATTAGAACGAATGTGTGCTATACCCTGTGCTTGAGTTTCATTTCGATTGTGAAATTATAGCGACTCCAGCATATGAATTTTTGTCAGTTTTGCTCAATATATCGGACAATGAAGTTATAATTGCAATTACTGAGCCTTTACTTATATGCATACTGTGATTCATTAATAAATCAACAAAAAAAAAAAAAGGCTGTTTTGATATCATGTAGGAAACGCTGTACCAATCGATTCCTTGGACATGTATACGAGTTAAATGAGGGTTCAAATTCAAAATTTACCGAAGTTTGTATAGAAAATTGGTAGAAAACACGAAATATTCGCCATATTTTATATACATTCGCTCAGATTTTCCAACTTGAATGGAAAACATGCAAATGCAAGGAAACCTGAAAGACGCCTTCTCAAAAGGCGTCCACACTTAAAAAATTTCGCTTGTGTTTGCTTGCATATCTACGGACGCCTGTGCAGCACGCGTGATTATGAAAGCAAACATAGCGAACGCGCATGTTTTTTTATGTTTCTTCAGCGTACACACTAGAAAACTTGGATTGCAAACATGTGTACTCATGCGTTCGCTTTCGGTGGCTCAGTGTGGACCCACCTTAAGAAGTGCGGGTTAAAATGTGTTAGAAAGTGAAGTGCGTGTTGTTGACCATTTTCCCCCTCATGTCGGAGAACCGAATTTCGACAATTTTTTTTTGTTTTGTGATTGTTTTTTTGTGTCGGGGCGGAACTATCATTTTTTTGTTGTAATATATACATATTTATATATATATATAAATATATATATATAATATATATATATAAATATATAATATATGTATATAATAATATATGTATATATATATAAAATAATTTTTTTTTGTTTCTTATGAGAGATATCGTATGCGACGCCTCGACCTTTCCGCTTGGGGAGTGAAAACTTTCGAGTTGTTTTTTTTGTTTTGTGATTGTTTTTTCGTGTCGGGGCGAAACTATCATTTTTTTTGTAATATTATATGTATATAATATACATATATATATTAAAAATATATATAGTTATATATACAGCGTAAACTCTATATGGCGAAATTGAAGGGACCGGGTATTTTATTGCGTTAGTAAAAGGGTATTTTATTGGAGACTAAAAGAAAATAATATAATTTTACGAATAAATGGTTTTAATTTTGACTAAATTAAATGAAAAAAATTTACATAACAAAATTATAATCTGTTAACTTTGTTTATCGTTTTTAACTATGCCAGTATTTTAATTGTATCTTTCGTTGTATTTTAATCATCATGGAACATAGTGGAATCATCTTCGTTTAATAAAAAGAATTTTTCCAATACATATTGTTTCGCTATTGAGAGTGGTTGCTACGCTATAAAGAGTGTGTCAATATAAAAGTAACAATGCAAACCAAACGAATCTTAGCAATTTCTACGTTTTAAGGAGTTTTTCGTTAAATAGAAGTTCGCTTTATAGAGTTTACACTGTATAATATAAGTTAGCACCCACAGCTTGCAAATTGTCACAATTCTTCTTAAAATCCCCTTCACCCATTTTCCCAACAAACCTAAAACACCCAGCCAATTCTTTCCCACGTAAAAAGCTTGCGCAGCTTTTTACCCCATAAACCAGACGCTCCCACGATCTCCGACTCCACAGGCCAGATGACACCACGATCATCATTTTCCGCAACCCAGGAATTAGGTGAAACCAGACGACACCTCACGTGGCTAGAACCTGGAAAATTCTTCTGCGCGAAGCCCTGACAACCGGCGATTAGCAGCTCCTCAGTTAGTCTTAAGAAAATTGTAATAGCATAAAGGTCTAACGACAAATAAAGATAAATTAATAAAGATAAATTTTTTTTTTTAAGCAAAAACCCTCGAAGTGTTTTTTAACTGGCGCCCGAGCAGGGACCCGCGAATAGTCCGCAGAAATTTCTTTTAAGAAAAAATTCGCGTCCGAAGTATAACAGCGTTTACAAAGGTTCGTTAAGTCATCGCGTCCGAAGTGTAAAAGTGTTACAAAGGTTCGCTAAGACATCGCGTCCGAAGTGTAAACTGTTTGAAAAGGTTCGCTAAATCACCGTGTCCGAAGTGTAAGGCATTTACGAAGGTTCACGGACAATCGGAAAATCGCGGGTTTCATAGGAAAAATTGAGAAAGACACTTTGTGGTTGTGGAGAAAAGAGGCCCCCGAGTAGCTGGAAAAGCAGCAAAAAGGAGTCAGCCAGGTACTGACAGCCGCTCCACCATGGTTTTTGCTCTCATGTAAGTTCTTTCTTTTTCGCATAAACTTAAAGGTGAAAAAAAAAAGTGAAAAGTAAGATAATAAGTTAAAGTGCACTCTTAAAAATTAAATTCTTCCTGCAAATAAGGGAAAAACGTGACATATCCTCTAAAGTTTAATTATCTAAAGTTCACGATATGGCCCGAAATGAAAATAATTTACTGAGGCCGCCCATCCTCGCCAACGCTCCGAATCCCCAGGCTTGTCGCGGCAGCAAGTGGAGTCGATCGTTTCCTCCATAGTAGATCGCGAATGCCGAAGAATAATCGATTCTGTTGTAAATCCTTTGGGCGACCCCAGCCTCGAAGTAGATCAGGCCATAAACGATGACCAGCTCGGGAATTTGTCGGAAATGGACAAAATTACCGACGTGGTGAAAAGTCTTCGCGAGTTTTCGGGTCAACCAGGAGAATTCAGCTCCTGGAAAAAAAGTGTAGAACGCATCCTTAAGATTTACGAACACCAAAAGGGAAGCCCAAAATACTACGGAATCCTGAACGTGATTAGAAATAAAATTGTCGGTCAGGCCGACACAGCTCTAGAATCCTACAGCACTCCCTTAAATTGGGAGAGAATCTCCCGTTGTTTAACTCTGCACTACGCAGACAAGCGAGATCTTGGTACCTTAGAGTACCAAATGACATGCCTAATCCAAGGCAATGGCACTATCCAAGCATTCTATCAAGCTGTTTACCATCACTTGTCACTCATACTTAATAAAATATCAAGTATGGAGATGAGTGCAGAAGCAATGAGTATCCTCGTGAATTCCTATAGGGATAAAGCACTCGACACTTTTGTTCGCGGTTTAAGAGGTGATTTACCAAGGTTGCTGAGTATGCGAGAACCGGTCGACCTTCCTGAGGCACTTCATTTATGCCTGAAACTCGAAAACATTAACTACCGTACACAATACGCCAACGATAACAATAGAACAACAAGACGAATGCAGCACAATACTCCTCCTCCCATTCCGCACCGACAAGTGCAAAATTCCCGCGGCCCTACGCCGAGATTCAATTCTGTCCCCGAACTTACATATAGGCAACAGCAGCCTTTTGTCCCAAACACGCCGAGATTCAACTCTGTCCCCGAATACACGTATAGGCAACAGCAGCCTTTCCTCCCAAATAATGGTCAGCCTCACCAACCCATCGGGTCCCAAAATCGACAAAATCTGCCACCAAAACCGCAACCTAGACCCGAACCCATGGATGTTGATCAGTCCATCCAGTCACGCGCGGTAAACTATCAAAATAGAATTCCCCCTCACGCTCACAAAAGACCATATTCCCAACAAGTAAATGCGCCAAGAAAACAACAACGTGTGTACCACACACAAGGGTTAAAATCGGGTGAGGACTTCCATAACTACAATGAAACTCTAAACAATGAGGACAAGACGCAGGAGCAAACATTGATGGACTACATGGGAACAGAGGGCAATTCGAATTCCTTACCAGAAGCTCAAGAACCAGACCTATACACCCAGGAAGATCAGCATAACCTCCATTTTTTAGGGATATAAGCTCTTCGCTTCCATACTTTGAGTACAAAGCGAGGAGCGGGAACGTTTTAAAATTTTTAATTGACACTGGCTCAAACAAAAATTATATCCAGCCAAATTGCGTCTTTAACCCCATACCAAACGAAAGCCCCTTTTCTGCAAGTACTATTGCTGGCCATGTTAAAATCACCCATCACGCAAACCTTCATTTATTCGGCCCCGCAATCCATAGCCTAAAATTTTTTATTCTCCCGGAACTCAAATCTTTCCACGGAATCATTGGAAATGACAGTCTAAGAGATCTTGGAGCGGTCATTTACACTGCAGAAAATTTCATGATTGTCAAAGGTCACATAGAGGTTCGTTTGAAACAGTACACCTCACAATCAGTAAACACTGTAATTGTGAGAACCAGCCACCTCTCGGAAAGTCAACGCAAAACATTCCAAACTTTTTTCTGAGCCAGACGAGAAGTTGACATATACAACTAAGGTTAAAGGGGAAATTCGTACCATAGATAATAATCCCGTATATTCTAAGTCCTACCCATATCCCATGGCCCTTAAGGGGGATAGCCACTGTGACGGCCGAAAAATTAGTGATTTTTAAAATTTTTTTTGACCGAGTAAGTAGAGGAATTTTTGGATCGGGTTTTTTTTATTTTATTAAGTACACATCTAATTATTTTTCCACAAATTTTTATTAAAAAATATTAAATAGTTTTAACAATATAAACGATGCCGTAGCGCCTGAAAAAAAATTCCTCCTCCATGGTCGCATCGATTTTTCAAAAACCGGTACTCCGAAAAAAAAAAAAAATTTATTGTAATCTGTATGAATGTAGTTATCGTTGTACGTAGCCGTTTTTTTTTTTTTTTTTTTGATTTTTCACAAAATAGCGACCGATTGACAATATTTTGATTTTTTCGACCGTTTTTTTTGGTTTTCAAACAGTTTAAAATATAGTAAAAAACAAAATTTTTCAAATCGGCTACGCTTAACCTTAACCACTACTAAGAAGAACAAAACAACAAAAAAAAATTAGACATCGGTTAATAATTGTTCGAGTTCTTAATGCGACCAGTTCAAAAAAAGTCGTTACGAGAAAAATGCGTTTAAAGATTTTAGTCCATTTCTCTCGTAATGAAATCATGTATCTTTTAAAATTCTCATACCTATATTAAACTATCGAGTCCTGGACCATATGACGGTTCTTCCTCTTCATCTCCAGGGGTCTTGTTGACTTTCTTCATTTTTTCATTTTTTTATTAACTTTTTCGATTCGTAACATTGTGATCGGAAGGTTAAGCGAAAAACAGTCGGCCTACTTGCTCTCGCTACAATCATTGTAACTTAGTCAATTTTTGAAATTTTGACTTGTAATTTTGTACACATATTTTTGAACATATAAACTTTGATTGAAAACAAAAAAAAAATTTTTTTTTTTTTTGACTCATCACAGTGGCTATCCCCCTTAAGAGTATAGTGAACGAAGAAATATCAAAATTGCTAGAAGACGGCATAATTCGGCCGTCAAGATCTCCCTACAACGCACCTGTATGGGTGGTGCCAAAAAAATTGGACTCTTCAGGAGTACAAAAATTTAGATTAGTTATCGATTATAGAAAACTGAACACCGTAACCATCCCCGATAGATACCCAATACCCGAGATAAGTGAGGTCCTGTCCAACTTGGGTAGTAGCAGGTACTTCACGGTATTAGATCTCAAAAGCGGTTTTCATCAGATACCCCTACGAGAGTGCGATATTGAGAAAACTGCGTTTAGTGTGAACAATGGAAAGTACGAGTTCACCCGTCTCCCATTTGGGCTTAAAAACGCACCTTCAATATTCCAACGGGCATTGGACGATATCCTGAGAGAACATATTGGTGTTAGATGTTATGTTTATATTGATGATATCATAGTCTTCGGAACTAGCGAAGACGAACATCTAGAAAACTTAGAGCTAGTGTTTGAGACACTCAAACAAGCCAACATGAAAGTACAGGCAGACAAATGCGAATTCCTTAAGGAATCTGTAGAATTTCTAGGCTTTATAGTCTCAAGGGACGGTATAACCACCAATCCAAAGAAGGTGGAAGCAATTAATAATTTCCCTGCCCCCAGAACATTGAGGGAACTACGCTCCTTCCTAGGCCTTGCAGGGTATTACAGCAGGTTTATTCTCGACTATGCAAAACTAGCTAGTCCGTTAACGTCATTATTGAGAAGCGACAAAGGGCGCGTACCAAAAATCGCATCTAATAAAGTAAAAATAGAGCTAGATAACAATGCGCTCGAAGCATTCGATAAAATAAAGAAATCCCTTACGTCAAGAGACGTAATGCTCTCATTCCCTGATTTCAATAAAGAATTCGAACTTACAACAGACGCATCGCAATATGCGATAGGCGCTGTACTAGCACAGGATGGGAAACCAATTACATTCCTTTCCAGAACCTTAAATAAAACAGAAGAAAGTTATGCAACGAATGAAAAAGAAATGTTGGCCATAATATGGGCCCTAAATTCCTTACGTAACTACCTGTATGGTTCGAAAAAGGTTATTATATTAACGGACCATCAACCTTTGACTTTCGCCCTGAGCAACAAAAACACCAACGCAAAAATGAAGCGATGGAAAGCTGCCTTAGAAGAGTATAATCACGAAATTAGGTACAAACCCGGAAAGGCAAATATCGTCGCCGATGCTCTCTCAAGAAATCCGGAGAAGACTAATATCAATTCAATGACACCCACAATTCATAGTGACGAAAGTTCCTCTCATAACCTGATCCCAACAGTTACTACTCCCATTAATGTATTTCGAACACAAATCATTTTGAAGATTGGAGACACGACTTCTTATAAATTAGAGAAACCCTTTCCAAATTATTACAAACACATATTTACAGAACCCGAATATACTAGGGAAAATATTGTCGGTATTTTCAAAAGATATCTTAATCCAAACGTAATAAACGGCTTATTAACCAACGAACGGACGATGGGACTTATCCAAGAGATTTACCCACTCTATTTTAGTAACTACAAAATTCGATACTCTCAGAAAGAAGTTGACAACGTTCAAAATGAAACCGAACAGGAAGAAATCATCCTGCAATTCCATAAAAGGGCACATCGAAACGCCCAAGAAAATAGGCTACAAATTACTGATAGGTATTATTTTCCTAAAATGGGCGCTAAGATAAAGAAAATCGTAAAACAATGCACAGTATGTAAAGAAAATAAATACGAAAGACATCCCAACAACCCCATTCTAAAATCTACTCCATTGCCGGAATACCCCGGTCATACATTGCATAATAGACATCTACTCTACTGAAAAACAATTAATCTTAACCGCGCTTGACAAATTCTCGAAATTTGCTCAAGCAAGGATCCTCAAATCGAAGGCAATAGAAGATGTAAGGGGCCCCCTCCGCGAATTATTATTCTTCTTCGGTGTCCCAGTTAGCGTCGTTACTAATGGGGAGAAATCCCTCAACTCAGCCTCCATAACCTTCATGATGGAGGATCAATTAAATATCAACGTCTATAGAACGCCTGCACATAAGAGTCAGGTAAATGGACAGGTCGAACGCTTCCACTCCACATTAACGGAGATAATGAGATGCCTGAAGACGGATAGGACCCATAGAACCTTTGAAGAACTTTTAGAACGTGCAGTCTACGAATACAACTGCACTATCCACACAGTCACATCGAGGAAACCCATAGAAGTATTCTATGGCAGAATCGTGTCAACTAGTCCGGAGCAACTCGAGTTGACAAGAAGGGAAAACATCGAGAAGTTAAGAGAAAAACAGTCGAAGGACCTAACCACGCACAATAAAAATAGACAACCCATCAAAGATTACGAAGTAGGACAGAAGGTTTTCGTAAGGAATAACAGGAGGGTCGGCTCGAAACTAACACCTAGATATAGAGAAGAAATAGTTAAGGAAAACAAACCAACATTCATTATAACAGATTCGGGAAAAAAAATACATAAAAGCGATATTAGAAACTAATCGATTTATCTCATTTCAGGTTACTTATCACCACTGTCGTGAGCGCAGAAGTCGAAATATTAGATTACACGCATTCCCAGCTTGTTGTTCTGAAATCCGGAACAGCGAAGATACAGAACGGAAACCTAAAACTCATCCATATTTTTCAAATAAATCAATATAACCAATTCCTATCCGAAACACACTCATTAGTCCAAAAAAACATTCCCATGAACAATCCCTTTTACCCACTCATAATCCACGAGCTTAACCAAATTGAAAATTACATTAACCAAATTTCAGTACACAAAACAAGACGTTCTCTAAACTTCATTGGGACCGCGTGGAAATGGATCGCGGGCAACCCCGATCATGACGATTTTGAGCTAGCCTCTAAAAAAATAGATGAAACAATCGAAAATAACAATAAGCAGGTACTAATCAATGAACAACATAATGAAAGAATTAACAAAATTACCAGAACAACTAACGAAATATTAAATATCATAAAGAAAGACGGTCTATTTGAACAAACTTTAGCACTAAGCATACAGTACAAGATAAAACTAATAAAAGAAGAATTAATAAATATGATTCAATCAATACAGCTAGCCAAATCAAATATTGTCAATTCCAATATATGTATTATCACGAAATGAGGTAAACACGATTATAAATAATTTCGAAAGAAATAGAATTCCTTACAGTAGTATAGAAGAAGCGTTAGAATTTGTAAACGTTAAAATAGCACACAATTCCACTCATTTATTTTACATAATGGATTTACCCATAACGTTAGAAACGACTTTTGATAAGCTTACAGTTAAACCCATTAAAAGCAATAACTTTGTTAAAAAAATACAATTTTCCCAAATTTTAAGATCTAAAGAAACTTTTTTTTGGAATTTCAAACAGTTGTATCACCTTTAATGAATTATCTATATGTAAAAATAAGGAAATTGTAGATGTAAGCAACTCATCATGTATACCAGCACTTCTGAGGGGCAAAGCGGCCAAATGTACAAGGATCAACAGCCACCATATCCCTTCAGTTGAAGAAATCACACCGGGAATAATCCTACTCAACGATTTTAATGGAACAATAGACACCAATGGGTCGGCGGAGCATTTTAAAGGAACTTACCTCTTAAAATTCCGAAATACTTCTATCCTAATCAATAATCAAAAATTCATCTCCCAAGAACTAAAAACCATCCAAATTTTGCCCCCACTATTCCGAAACAATCCAGATATAGAAGAAATTGAAGAAGTACTCTCCCTAGAAATGATGCGCGAATTACACCTCAATAACACCAAGAAGATATCAAAGTTGAACGCTGAAAAAAAATTGACCGATCTGATAAATTATGGCACATATGGAATCATCATCACAGCTGCAATCATCTGTATACTCCTAAACAGAAGAGGAAAAAGTAAAATCGCCTTATCCGTAAATCCACCACCTGAAAATAACCGCAAGCAACAAGAGCCATCAGAGCATCATTATAGTCACGGAGACGAGTACCTATCAGAAAATCATCAGCACATCAACACAGCCATGGGGACGAAACTTGTAAAAGGAAACCACCCTCACGGTAGTCTATATCAGATCCCTCTCTTTTAAAATTTCGCGAGGACGCTCATCTTAAGCGGGGAAGAGTAAGCACCCACAGCTTGCAAATTGTCACAATTCTTCTTAAAATCCCCTTCACCCATTTTCCCAACAAACCTAAAACACCCAGCCAATTCTTTCCCACGTAAAAAGCTTGCGCAGCTTTTTACCCCATAAACCAGACGCTCCCACGATCTCCGACTCCACAGGCCAGATGACACCACGATCATCATTTTCCGCAACCCAGGAATTAGGTGAAACCAGACGACACCTCACGTGGCTAGAACCTGGAAAATTCTTCTGCGCGAAGCCCTGACAACCGGCGATTAGCAGCTCCTCAGTTAGTCTTAAGAAAATTGTAATAGCATAAAGGTCTAACGACAAATAAAGATAAATTAATAAAGATAAATTTTTTTTTTTAAGCAAAAACCCTCGAAGTGTTTTTTAACTTATATTATAGTTTCAGCTACGGAATTTGAATTTTTTGTAATATATTATATTTTGTATATTTATATACATATGTATGTATATATTTAAAAAAATATATAATATACATAGATATATAATAGTTTCAGCTACGGAATCTGAATTTAAGCACACAAAGTATTGCGTCAAACGTTCGAGAAGTTTTGAATAAAATTTATTTTCATATACCTACGGCTACATACGTTTTTTTTTTATGCAATATACAGAAATCTGATGTATAGGCGAAGAGTAGTTTTTAACTTTTAAAGCGATCGGTAATACACTTATACACTTAATTGGATTTATGCGAACTTTTTTAAAACTTTGAAGTGGTGCCATCAAAACCTTCTTTATTGAACGCATTTAAAAATGTATAATATTTTATCGTAGTATGCCAAAAAATTCCATTCATTTATGGACTAAAAGCAGACGTGTGTGCTTAAATATTACAATATATTGAAATAAATAATCATTAGTTTTAAAAGTTGTTAGGCTAATAAAAAAACACTTTTTTTCAGTTGGGAAACCTCGATTGGTTGAGAAGACTAAAAAATAGAAAACCAAGAACCAAAAAGGAAAAAGTTTGTAGTTTGATTTCTTTTTTATTTTTGTTTCTTTATATATTTGCAAATATATTTTCTGCTTTTTATATCTATAGGTATAATATATATTTGCTTTTAAATATATTATTTTAATTATACAATATGCCTTTTACCAGATCCAAAAAAATATTTAATTTAAATTGCGTTTCATCGGGTAGTATTAGTCAGGCGTGCATTGATTTTGGGGAAAGTGCAAATAAGCAATGTATGGCTGTTGCTGTGACGGCCATCGCTTTCTCCACAATCAGTGGCCGAAATTTTATGACCTCCTCTCAAATTGATGAGGTCATTAGAAATGGTGATCATTTTTATAATTTTTGCAGACCAAATGGAGAATACATCTTCTTATCTGCAGAGGATATTAAATCGAATTTGAAATTATCCTCAGGACAGGAGTTTTTAATAGAAATATCGTTCCCAACATTTGAAGATGGCATGGGAAGAATTTTAAAAAAAGTAGGGATAAATGATCCAGCTACTCGTATGCTCGAAGGGAGACTTAGGGAAGTATTCCGGACCACGGAACTGAATGACGGGTACTTATTTACTGCTCATAATGTGACGTGTGCATTTTGGGTGGTAAATAATGTTTTTTATATTTTCGATTCACACCGTGTGAATAATAAAAGATTGCTGGACGAAATTAACGGAGTTGCAAGGTATTTTAGTTGCGAATCTGTTAGAGATTTAGCAGCTGCATTATTAACTGGACATGAGCGGGATAATGCCAATTTTGAAATTGTTCAAATAAGGCCTCAAATTCTTGAAACACACGATCATCGTAATGGTGTCGTTTTAAGCAGGAAACGGCCTTTATTGAACGACGAAGAAATTGTGGAAATCCCTGTTCCTCAAGTTAATAATGTCAATGAATCTTCTTCCAAAATTCCGTTCAAGAAGCCGGTCGGCCGGCCGAAAAAGAGACGGCGTACGACCAATAAGGAAGTAGCCATTCCAGAGCCTGATGAGCTTCACGTTTCTGATACTTCTGTTGCTTCGGTATCTGCTGAACCAGAATTGGCAGAAGTGGCAGAAGTACCGGAAGTGTTCGAAGTGTCAACTGTTGACGGAATGTTTACTTGCTTAGCGGATAGGAATGGTGCTCATTTAAATATGGTTGCGCAGTTTAATTTGAAAGCACCCGCCTCATTGACGTCAGTCGATTGCTATAAATGCCAGTATTGCGGTGCGTGTCTGTTCGAGGAAGAAAAGGGACAAAAAGCCTACTGTTGTGGTCGAGACGGAGTTAATTTTAGAGGAAAACAGGGACAAAAAGCCTACTGTTGTGGTCGAGACGGAGTTAATTTTAGAGGAAAACTCTCGGAGCTTGATGCTGACTTCTACAACAGTAGTTATTTTTTAAATAATTCGAGGCAATACAATAATCTGTTTGCCTTCTCCGCGATCGGCTCAACTGGTGGATTCCAATATCCAGCAACGGGTGTACCGTTCGTGAAAGTTTTGGGACGCATATATCATCGGGTGTTTGATCTAAGTTATAGAGGAACAACGAATAATTCTATGCTCTACATTGAAGATAATGTAGAGCGACAAAGAATAGCAGAAGGCCGACGATTAAATGTCGGTATACTGCAACAAATTGAGAGCCATCTCAATTTGGTTAACCCGTTGGTATCCTCTTTTCGTAGATTACACGCCCATGCAGATAGTAGCGCTCATTTAGTTTTCGAAAACACTTCACGAGCAGTACACGGACCCGTTGTCGGTGATGTGCCAGTTAGCAATGAAATTGCTGGAATTATTAAAACTGGCACTCTCGACAGTGTACGCCGCAGTGTAGTAGTATGGAAGGTTGGGAATTCCAAACCCCATCAAGTAGATAGTTTAAATTCGTCCTATGAATGCTTACAGTATCCACTCATTTTTCCTCGGGCAACTGCAGGATGGCATCTGGGATTATTAAATAGGAATGGGAAAAAGAGAACTCAAGTAAAATTTTATAGATTGTATCTTCTCGCTGAGCCTAGGTTCACATTATTAAGGCGTTTGGGACAGGAGTATTTCGTGGACATGTGGTGTCGTGTCCAGGAAGAAAAATTAGAATTTATTCGGCACAATCAAAAAACGGTTTTAAGAATTTCGGAATAGGGAAGAAATTGAAGAAACTATTCCTGGAGAGGGAGGGATTATTGCAGGCAAAGTATATTTGTCTGCAACTTTTACTCATGGTCCGCGATATATGCAAAAGCATTACCATGATGCAATGGCATTAGTTGGAAGATTAGGAAAGCCAACGTATTTTCTTACAATCACATGTAATCCCCGTTGGGAAAGAAATTAAGAATAGTTTACGTCCAGGCGAAAATAGTATGGATCGCCCGGATCTTTGTAATAGGGTATTTAAAAATAAATTACAAAATCTTATGCGTCTCATTCGTACCGGTAAGCTATTTGGAAAAATTGCGTATGTAGTCCACGTTATTGAATTTCAAAAACGTGGACTACCCCATGCCCATATTGCTGCTATCCGAGTTGAGGGAGGGGGTCCAATGTTCTCTGACCAAATTGATAAAGTGGTCAGGGCAACCATTCCTTCAGAAAATGAAGCTGAAGGAAGGCTCCGAAGAATTGTTTTGCAACATATGTTGCACGGTCCATGTGGTTCTGGACACTTAAATTCACCTTGCATGGACAGGGAAACCCGAAAATGCAAGAAGTTCTATCCCAAACCTGCGAATGAATCAACGTATATAGATGACAGGGGCTATGTAATATATAAGAGGCCCTGTCAAAATACAGTTAGAGTACCATTTCGGGGTAGTAGTCGCGTTGTAGATGACACCTGTGTAGTCCCTTATAATTCAGCAATCTTTCTGTTACTGGATTGCCATGCTAACTTAGAGATTGCTACTTCAACAAAAACGTTGAAGTATATGATGAAGTATATTCATAAAGGTCCAGATTCGTCAAGAGTTGCTATTATCCAAAATCCTTCAGATTCATCAGGTAGTAATAATATACCTTCGCGTATTAGGACCAGAGCAGAAAATGATGAAATCGAAGCCTTCGTGAATGCCCGATATGTTTCTGCTGCTGAAGCGGTATGGCGACTGCTAGAATACGATGTTAGTGGCAGGTCGCCTACTGTTATTGCACTTCCTGTGCATCTTCCAAATAGGGAAACGGTCATATTCCGACCTGGGGGAAAAATCGAGGCTGCTGAACGCAGTGTTTCTTTGCTAATGCTTTATCTCGAAAGGCCCCAGGTTGAGGTATTAGCTAACTTAACGTATAGCGATTTTTATGAACGTTTTAATATTATTAGAACTAGGCCAAGAAATAGTAGAGTAAATATTATTGAACATAGGAGACCAAATTATTTTATCGCGCCCAGGCAAAGGGGTAGTGCTGTAGCCCGTTTGTACTGGATGTCCCCGACGTTAGGAGAATTATTCTTTTTGAGGATGCTGTTGGCAATTTATCCTGCCAACAGCTTCGTAGATTTGAGAACCATAGATGGTCAGGTATTTGCAACGTACCAGGAAACAGCGAGGGCTAGGGGACTACTCGACACTGAAGATGAATATTTTATTGCTATGCGGGAAGCAGTACTCTTCAGAACCGGTAGTGGGATTAGGCAGCTATACCTATCAGTGATTATTTTTGGGGCTCCCGCTAGACTTCTCTGGGAAGAGTTTAAGGATTATCTAAGTGAGGATTTCCTTAGATTAAGACCTGAACGAACTCCAGAGAATTTAGAATGGGCGCATAACCAATCTTTGCGTTTGATTGATAGGATGCTACGTCGTCACGGCAGAAATCTTCAAGATATGGGATTACCCGAACTCGAAGATGATGACAGTACCGAAGCTGGCAGGGAACGGCTCCAATATAATACAAAAATTTGCAATAATTTCTCTGGACATTGGATGCCGTTACTAAATCCTGATCAATCCAACTTTGTTCAGATGGTAATACGTTCAGTACTGGAACCCGCGGAATCAAACCAATACACACATTTCTTCTTGGATGGTCCCGCGGGAACCGGTAAAACTTTGGTACTGAACGTTATTACAAATCGTTTACGATCAGAGCGTCGTATTGTACTGTGCACTGCCTCTACGGGAATTGCGGCATTAAATTATGAGGGTGGGACTACGGCACATAGCATGTTTCGATTGCCAATCGATGTTAATAATTTAGGTGGTGGGAATATAAACTGGAATAGCCAGAGAGGTCAATTATTAAGGGAAGCAGAATTAATTATTTGGGATGAATGCACAATGGCCAATAGGGCATCAGTTATAGTTTTAGATAATTGTTTGAAAGACCTCTGTCAGTCGCAAAAATTTTTCGGTGGAAAAACCATAATTTTTGCGGGTGACTTTAGACAAATTGCTCCAGTAATAGAACATGCTATGCCAGATGATATAATTAAAGCCTCTTTGAAATATTCGCCATTTTGGAGCACTATTAGGAAATGCGGTCTTAGCGAACCGCAAAGATCAAGAGATAGGGATTTTACTAACTTTACATTATCAATAGGAGAAGGTAAAGTTAGTGAAGTTTTAGTTAATAATAATAATATACATATCTCTAGATTGGTTCCCTTAACTGGAATATCTAACGTTAACTCCATTGAAGAATTGATCAAATTTGTATTTCCAGATGATATTCTTTTGCGTCCTGAAGACTGTGTCTCCAGGGCAATTTTATCATCCACAAATGCAGCTATAAATGTCATCAATCGTGATATTTTAGATAGGCTGCCCGGGGACATTGAGCATTTGCTCAGCGCCGATTCATTGGTTTCAGTGGACGGCGTTACCGATAATACCGTTTTCGGTTCGGAAATCCTTCACGGGGTTTCCGGAAAGGGTGTCCCCGATCACGATTTGTGTCTCAAAGTCGGTTCCGTCTGCATATTAATTCGAAACCTAAGCTTTGAACACCGGTTGGTCAATGGAACAAAATTGATAATTAGATCAATTTCCAGGTTCCGTTTGGAGGCATCCGTTCTCGGTTGTACGGAGATTGTCACGATACCGAGAATATGTTTCAAATTCTCGGCGGGGCATTCAGGGATCGAAATGCAGCGACGACAATTTCCAGTTAAGTTAGCCTACGCGTTGACAATTAATAAGAGTCAGGGCCAGACCTTAGATTGTGTAGGAATAGATTTAAGAAGCGATGTTTTTTCACACGGTCAGCTTTATGTTGCATTAGGTAGGGTTAGATCACCGCAAAATGTTATATCGGGGGTAGCTCATACTAGGAATGTCGTTTATAGAGAACTCTTATAGAAATAGGAATCAAAAAGAATTTTGGATAGGTCATTTTGTTTTATTTGTTATCTTTAAATATAAAAATGTTTTTTATTATGTATTGTATACTAACTAACTAATAACTGGACTTTTATTTAGGCAATTTTCTAAGTTAGAATGGTACAATGGTAAACGTTAGGGTTTTTTATGTTTTTTTATGTTTTCTCCTTTTATTTCATGCTGCAGCAAAGGGAACGATTGTCACATTATTTTCAGTGATGCAAATATTATTGAAAGTGAAGTGACAATCAGAATTAATTCCCACTTTATTTATTTTTTCTTTGCTAGGCGGGAAAGGAACGTTTACCATTACATTGTTTTTTTTTTTCAATTTAGTTACAGACAATAAGTTTGGGATTAGGTTATGGTACTTTAGGAAACAAAATTTAGTAACGTTTTAGCTTTCTTTTAGATAGGTATAATTTGTAGGTAGGATTCATGGGTAGTAGGCTGCAAGTTCTTATTCTAATTATCACTTTACCCTCAGTTATGTGACAACCTATAGCTGAATTAGGCAATATTCCTCTGTTGCACTTAATTTCGGCTGGCAGTTGTTATGTCGCAGAGAGCAATGTGAAAATTAAAGTTTGAACCCTAAGCCGTTTTTTTTTTCGGACATGAGTATATTTTGTAGGTAGTAGGCTCGAAGTTCTTATTCGAATTATCACTTTACCCTCAGTAATGTGACAACCTATAGCTCAATTAGGCAATATTCCTCTGTTGCACTTAATTTCAGCTGGCAGTTGTTATGTCACAGAGGGCAATGTGGGAAATCAATTTTGAACTTCTCTTTTTTTTCCGCGTCAACCTTTTCCAGGCAATGGTTATCTTTTTTACATTTTTACACACACACACACACACATATATATATAAGTATATATATATACTTTTATACTTATACATACACATACACACATATACATACACGCACACGCTCAGCAAGAACTTAGGTTTTTATTAGTTTTTTTTTCCCCCTTAGAGGCAGGGTGGTTAGGGAGCACCATTGGTTTTCTTTAGGCAGTCACAATATTTCCGAGGTTTACAATTTTTTCAAATACGGCTTCGAAATTTTGGAACACATTCTGGCGTGACACCGCATTAGGCATTCCAAGAGGACGAATATAGATTTGAAAATGTTGTAAATCTTCGGAAAATTGCAGATTGCAGTAAGTTAGAACAGTTAGATTGGGTCTCCGGAGCAAGATGGGTTTAATAGAGGTTATTTATATAATAATTAGATTAGATAAGATAGTTAGACAAAGCTTTGGTAGGGACAAAATATCACCATTTCTTTTTTTTTAATTTCGTTTCGCGGATTTCGCATATTTTATAATTTTTGCTGCAGCATGGTTTTTAGTTTGTTTCTTTCATTTTTAGATTTTGTTGTATTTCTGTATTTTGTTGCTTATTATTTTGTATTTTGTAATATTAGTTTTGTTTTTCTTTTCTTTTTTAATAGTAGTTTGAGAGGATTAGGGCTACTGGCGGTACCTCTATAAAAAAAACGAGTGATCTGGCCACCTCATGGTCACTTGGAAACCCCGGAAAATTAGTTAGTATTTTACTGGAAGCTTTCAAATAATTAATTTTACATTTTGTCGTTTTAGTTACTTGCTTCTACTCATCAACATCATCACCACATCGATTAGACTCTTTACCAGAATTTCTTACACTATTTTTTAAATCTAACCCACTTGCCGGTTTCCGATTGAGCTGAAATCTCGCATACACGTTTAGCTTTGATCATAATGCATGGTTAGCCAAGTGACGTCGTTATAAGTCCAATATGGCGGACTGTGGAACTCTTTTTTTGGTTATTTTTGGTTATGTGTCTTGGATAACTTCCAATTTATTATGTTATGTTGGAAGTTTAATTTGACCCATTTGCCAGTGTCCGATTGAGCTGAAATTTTGCATAGGTGTATTGGCCAACCTTTACCATTTCGCTGACCCCTGTATCCCGCACAAGCCGGCGAAGCCGGATATGTGGGTCGCACTAGTTTCTCTATACAGCTGCACGAGTCAACCTTGCCTGGTAATGAAGCATTATTATTAGCATATGTTCGTTTTATTATGGATCAAACAATACACGAAGAGATGCTTTTTGCGAGAACTTTGAAAACCGACACTAGAGGCGAATCAATATTTAATGTTTTGAAGGATTACTTCATGGAAAAAGCGATCCCTTTATCAAATATAATATCAATAGCAACGGATGGGGCACCTGTCATGGTTGGGCGCTACCGTGGATTTGTAACCCACTTAAAACAAAATCTACCCGGGGTGTTAGCAATACACTGCGTTATCCATCGACAACATTTAGTTGCCAAAAATCTGAGTGGTAGATTGCATGAATCTCTGCAATTTGTCATTAACGCAGTAAACCGAATTCGAAGCAACGCGTTCAATACGCGATTATTTGCTCAGTTGTGTGTAGAAAATGACGAGAACTTTCATCAATTGCTCCTTCACACTGAAGTACGCTGGCTTTCAAAAGGCTTATGTTTGACAAGATTTTTTGCTCTTTTTGATACTGTTTTGGAGTTTTTGGATGCTAAAGACCCAATTTTAAAACAAAGTTTAATCAGGTGCAAACCATACATTGCCTATTTAACAGATTTATTCAGTAAATTTAATGAGGTAAACTTGCAGTTACAAGGTGACAGCCTAAATTTGATCAAAACAAAGTCCATAATTTCATCATTTCTTGCCAGAATTAAACTAATGAAGCAGAACATTGGACGGGGCGAATTTTCCCAGTTTCCCAATTTGTTACAGACAAACTACCAGGAAGATGACCTTTTAACTTTCGTTCAACATTTAAATGCCCTCTATGCAGATTTTCAAATAAGATTTGAGGATGTTGTGTTGTTGTTGTTGTTGTTTTTGAGTTGCTGTTCCCAAGAAACAGCACACCTCTGTGGTGACTTTTGGTCCTAGCCTTTAGGCTATATTAACCACCACTCCAGATCCGGCCATGGGCCAAAGAGGATGTTTTGAATATGGTTATACCACAATGGATAATCAACCCATATGGTGACGTTGAAGAAACGGATGTCATATTACAAGAGGAACTGATCGGAATAAGCACTAACGAAGAACTTAACGTACAGTTTAGAAACGGATATCAGCTATTCTGGCTTCAAAAAGATATACCTGTTACTTATCCCGTAATATGGAATATCGCGAGACAGTTTTTAATTGCTTTTCCGTCTTCATATCTAGTAGAAAAAGGTTTCAGCGCGGTTGCCAATCTTTTAACAAAAAATAGAAACAAACTGGACATCATTAACCGAGGAGATTTAATATTAAACCTCACTAAATTCATGCCAAATATTGAAAATTTATTATCAAAGCACCAGGCTCATCCCTCTCACTAAAAAGCGTTTATTTTTACTTATTAATTTTATGTAATACACAAGTACTTAATTTTATTTTGGTTCGTTTTAATTTGAGTTTCCTTAATAAATGTATAAAAATTAATGTGTGTTTTTTATTTTATTTTCACTCTACACCTCACTACAGTTAGAAATCAGTCAAAACACATTTGAAGTTGATGAACTTTCAAAAATGCAATATTAGCTAAGCAGGGGGATCTACCAAAAACCGAAAAACAAGGCAAGTGGTCTACAAGACAAAAAAGTTTGAGGACCTCTGACTAACCTTTTCAATTGCAAATAACCACTCATTATAACTGAAGTGGCGTTAGCAATTATTGCGTTTACACTGGCCATTCTGGAATCACGAAAAGAACTCTGTGCCAAACATTCGGCGAGTAATTCTAAGCACAAGTTTGACGAATGAACGAGTGTTGTGGGAGCAAATAGTAAACGCAGAAAATATTTCACATATGCGCACTTTGTCTAAGAAGACGAAAGTGTGGGAGCTCACACAAGGCGAGGGAAATATTTGGCAAATAAGTAGACGCAGATATTTGTAAAATGTTTGGCGAATGCACGCATTTTGTGGGGCCGGCTTAACTGGCAGTCGCTTCTGTCGCACTTTTCGGCTAAATCTATCCATTGAGGATTAATTCTGCAGCGTTTTGCGATTAATGTTGAAACATTCAAAATAATCCTTTTGGCTTTGTAAGATTCAAGAGCAAGCAGATTCGATCTTTTACTTGGGATTATTGGAACAGACATAGCTGAACAATATAAGAAAAGGAGGCAGTCTCCTCATTGCCTTGGTGCAGCTGACGGGAAACATATGAGAATCGTACCACCAGCTGTGGATAGTGGATTGAACTACTTTAATCTACATATAGATACATACACTGAGGGAAATGCAAATAGTTCCACGATAATTTTTGCTGGAATTAGTTTTTATTTTGCAATAACGGTTCTGATGTTTGCATTTTTTTGAAATAAGTGATGAATGCTCCACAATTATGGGTTCGTTGCACACCTTGACTCGAAGAGCTCCTCGTCCGACGTCGTGAGCTTCCGGAAGGGCTCAGTTTACAGAGAGAGTAGAGTGAAAGTTTCTAATGTGTGATGTTTTAGAGTTCACCTTAATAAAGAATAAAGGTTTTGGACAACCACATCCGCAGCACTGCACTCGTCAGCACACTGCTGCATCCACACCAACACGCTTACCAGCTGGGCAAATAAACCATATCTGCCCCACAAAAACTTGTAAGCCTCATAGAAGAGACACTAAAAAGGAAAGAAATATCCCTATGTATCTTTCTAGATATAGAAGGTGCTTTCGACAACACATCCTTTGTCTCTATAGCCGGTCCTACACAAAGCGTACATTCGTCAAACATTTTACGATGTGCCTCACTTGACGAGGTGTGTGGTTACGAAGAATATTTGTCATTCGTCCTTTCCAGCCGAACTTCGTAATGCGTCGACTTGCCTCGTCATTCGCATATGCATTTATTTGCACAAATATTTGCTGTGTGTGGCGGTTTGACGAGGTATGTGGGAGACATACGTTCCTCGTACGAGGGAAATATGCGTTATGTGTGTGCTTCCCACCGATGATGGGAAAAAGGCGAACATTTGTGCGCTCAGATATATTCAGTGATCGGAATTGGAGCAATATGGAGTGGTCGAAGGAGCTAATTTTGGAGTTCATCGGGCTCTATGAGTTGGAGCCCATTATATGGGATCTAAAACATCCTGAACACAACATTAGAAACGCAGTGGTTTACGCCTGGCAACGAATCTCCAAATCGATGAGCAAAGAGTGCTCAGTGAGTGAATTAAAAAAAAAAAGATTCCTTAATGTCAATTTTTCGTCCGCTTTGTTTGAAAGAGCGGTCTAGTATCAAATCAGGGGCAGGAGTTGAGGATTTGTACAAACCTAATTAGTTTGCTTACAAATCAATGGCGAAATTTTTAAGAACAATTTACCAACAAAAACGTTACGTAATAATAAAAAATTGTGGATTTCACATAATACAGCGCATTTAAAATAAGTGAAAGTAAGAATTATTGTCAAAACAAAAGCAAAGTACTCTAATTGAGTCAACGTTTTGGATGATAAGTATATAAAACTATGCTATAATAGTAAAATTAATATAACCATACCTCTATGTAAGCTAAATCTTCATTTTTAAAGGATGCTTTAAACATTTAAGATGATTTTACAATATGAAAAATTGTTGATGTTTATCAGTGCACTTACGAGACCTTACTTTACAGCAACGAAGAAGTTGATTCTTACAATCGAAGTGTAATTAACAACGCACACAACTATATCACCACTGATATTATGCTCGGATATTCAAGTAAGTCTGAGAAGCGCCAGTACCAAGGGCAACTTCACAAGATGTCAGTTTCAGAGACGGACGGATTGCCATACATGTTGCCATTAGCAGAAGGATATCCTTACATGATTACCTCTAACATCGATGTTTCGGATGGATTGGTTAACGGCGCTATTGGAACCTTGCGACACATCGAACGTCAACCGGCTAACGCAGATGACCATTCTGCCGCAGCAGGTCCATCGACAAGCACAGCTTTGCCGCCAACCGAAGATGATATCATCACTCTTTGGTTTGAGTTCCCAGACAAAAATACGGGTGCCAAAGCCAAAATCAAATGTCGACCACATGTACACAGCAAACCAAACACTTTGTCCGTCGATTGGGTACCAGTGTACAAAAAAATTGTTAACATTACATTGTCAAAAACAGTAAAATGCAAACGAAAACAGTTTCCCTGCGTGCCTGCTTGTGCCATTACGATCCACAAGTCCCAAGGTGGGACATTTGAAGTCATCGTTTATAAGTACTCTACCAATCAACCACAACAATTGGTGTATATGGCCATGAGTCGCGTAACGAGTATCAACGGCCTGCACATCATTACGGACAAGGATTCTCGCTTCATTTTCAAACATGCTCGACAAGGAAACGACTCGCAGACTACGCGAGATATTCGCGATGAATACACTCGACTTCGTGGACACACTCTCAACACAATCACCAAAAAAGCAGTAAAGTTCTGTGATGACGCTACCGAAGCTGGACAAACTATCGTGACGAACATCAACTGTCAAAGTTTAAGCGCCCACGCCGCGGACATGGTAACGGATACAGTGATACCAAGATCAGACTACTTAGTACTGACTGAAACGTGGATGCGAGACAATTGTGAACCACTTCCGGTCAAGGATTATGAGTGCACATCCAGGATGAATAAACGAACAAACTCAGATACCAACGCAGCTGGTGGAGTAGCGATCTATCGCAAATTATCATCGACATCTACAGCAAAAGCGGTCCAAGTTGCGATTACAGACACAGCTCGTCACATCGTAACCGCAGGTGACATGTGCTTGGCTGAAGTTACTTCCTTTACCGCTGATACCACCTTCAAATTTGTGCTCGGCGCTGTATATGTTCATCCAGAAGCTAGGTTACATGACATAGGAATGTTACTATCCCAAGGACTCAATCCGTACGTTCACAACAGCCAGTACGTGCATCCCTTCCTGGAAGTTGATTCTAGTATACCTGTCTTTCTGTGTGGTGATTTCAACACAAACGTGAAGACTGACGACAGGTTTCTCAAATTCATGAAAGATATGTATAATCTCGAATGCGTATCAGATATTTCTAAATCAACTACGTTAAAAGGAACAACCATCGACTTGACTTTCGCAAGGCACATCACAATGGAAACACTTCCTTTCATTTCATATTTCTCCTATCATCGTCCTATCCTCAACAGAATTACCCAGATTAGAAACATTTGAGTTTCAGTAAAGATTGTAAACAAAAGTGTAAATAAAACTGAAAAAAAACTAAATAAAACGAAATATGTCAGTGATTTATGAATTTAAAAGTGTAATCTTCATTTAATTCTTTGTTCCAAAAAACTTATAACACAAAAAGACGTTATTATCACGTAAAAACTTCGCCCGTATACCGACTCTACAGACAATGATTTTTTTAAATATATATTTTAATTTTTATATTTATTGAACTCGCTTACTAATTGTTGTAATAAAATATTGACGCGTTGGAGAACAATTTAACACTAACAAGTTCATTTATAAAAAAAAAGAGTCACAAACTACGCCCATTTTTCAGCCGTTGCTTAAATATGCACTGCCAGGATAACGCTATTTTTCAATTGTTTCGATTTAGTAATTCGACTATTTTTAAGATTGTCAATGAAAGATTGCTAAGCCTCACGATGGATATTTCGACTTCTCTGCAAGTAAGCATGGAGAACTCACTAAATATGCTTAAGGACCAGGAGAGGAGCAGGCGAATTCAATTGATTTCGGATCGAATAAATCTGGTCCAGCAATTATCGGAAATGCAAGAAACGGCGATCCAACTATTGGTAAGTTGAGATTTCTTACCCATGTAGAACTTATTTAAGTACAACTGATTTATGTAGGTAATGTACCAAAACGATACAGAGGCAGGCCTGCCTGATGCTGCTCAAGATCCCGGAGATTTGGAGGTGCTAATGGATTAGGGAAAGATTTCTAGCCGGCAAGCAAATATTAGATTAATGGAATGCATGAGTATATCCCCAAGTCCTCTTTTAATAGATCCTTGGCCAAATGGTCATCCTTTGTGCCGAACAGCACATCTGGCTATATTGCGCTTTTAGGATAGGTGCGATATCTTCATGATCCTTTGTCTCAAGATCCCTGCATCTGCAATGCACGGATATTCTTTAATTACTCTTTGTCTTTTGAGCGATCCTGCGGAGGGTTATTTGGAGACAGTTTATGATCCTTTGTTCCCGAAAAAAGTGAGTGTGCGTGTGTCTTCAAAGAAATAGTATAAATGGGGTAGCACTCAGACGGTACGGGCAATCTACTGTCGGGCACGGCCACGGGTTGATCAAAAACGAGTGTTATATATTAAACATGGCCGAATCTAAAAAAAAATATAGACAATACATTGTTGATTATTTGAAATTTGGCTTCATTCCGTCCTTGTCGGACAAGCAATTGCCTATGTGCCTTTTATGCAACAAAGTTTTAAGCAATGACGCTATGAAGCCATCTAAGCTGGAGGATCATTTGAGAAGATGTCACCCTGATAAAAAGTGTAAAGATTTGAAATACTTTCAAACACTCAAAGATAAAGTTCAGAAGAGACCCACAGTGGACAAAATGTTCGCTTCGACGTCACAAAGAGATGATGATGGTTTGCGAGCGTCTTACAATATCTCACTACTTATAGCAAAATCCGGAAAACCGCATAATATCGGAGAAAAGTTAATATTGTCAGCCGTTGAAGAAGTTTTAAAAACTATATTACACAAACCTGCATCCGATATCATTAAAAGAATTCCTTTAAGCAACAACACAGTTCAAAGGCGTATTGATGAAATGAGTTATGAAATTGAAACCTTCTTGTGTAATTTTTTGCAAGCGACATATTTCTCTATACAGCTGGACGAGTCAACCTTGCCTGGTAATGAAGCATTATTATTAGCATATGTTCGTTTTATTATGGATCAAACAATACACGAAGAGATGCTTTTTGCGAGAACTTTGAAAACCGACACTAGAGGCGAATCAGTATTTAATGTTTTGAAGGATTACTTCATGGAAAAAGCGATCCCTTTATCAAATATAATATCAATAGCAACGGATGGGGCACCTGCCATGGTTGGGCGCTACCGTGGATTTGTAACCCACTTAAAACAAAATCTACCCGGGGTGTTAGCAATACACTGCGTTATCCATCGACAACATTTAGTTGCCAAAAATCTGAGTGGTAGATTGCATGAATCTCTGCAATTTGTCATTAACGCAGTAAACCGAATTCGAAGCAACGCGTTCAATACGCGATTATTTGCTCAGTTGTGTGTAGAAAATGACGAGAACTTTCATCAATTGCTCCTTCACACTGAAGTACGCTGGCTTTCAAAAGGCTTATGTTTGACAAGATTTTTTGCTCTTTTTGATACTGTTTTGGAGTTTTTGGATGCTAAAGACCCAATTTTAAAACAAAGTTTAATCAGGTGCAAACCATACATTGCGAATCGCTGACTCGGGAGTTCCTGTTGCGTGCATTGTGGAAGAAGCGATGAGCATAAGCGAAAGTTCTAATAAGGCTATCATAGGAGTTGACATATTTGCATGAGCTAACGAGGTCTGGAGTACTACTAGCTACGAAACTCGATTTCTTCACCTTTTCCTCAGGAAGATTTTTGTTGGACACCTTTGGCAATTCTGGCCAATTAGGCTGAGGCTGATAGAGAAAGGCTGGGCCATTGAACCAGATGGTCGATTCCAAAAGCACATACGGTGTGCAACCTCTGCTGATGAGATCAGCAGGATTTGAAGCGGTGGGAACGTGCCTCCAATGGTACGCAGCTGTTAAATTTTGAATTTTGGAAGTCCTGTTAGCGACGAAGGTATTCCAGTTTGAAGGCGAGGCTGCTATCCACGATAACACTATGGAGGAGTCCGACCAGCAAAAAACGTTGCATATTGTCAAGTTGATAGAGTGATGCACTCTATTAATGAGTTCCGAAAGTAGCAAAGCGGCACACAATTCCAACCTAGGAATCGAAATCACTTTAACGGGGGCGACTCTGGATTTTGAGCAGATAAGTTTGACAGCTACATGGTGGTCATCTTTGCATCTTAAATATATGCAGGCTCCATAAGCAGCAGCGCTAGCATCAGCGAAACCATGAAGTTCGATTCAAAAGTATATTTCAAGATCGTAAAGACGAAACGTAAACTACATATCAAAATAATAGAAAAAAAATCAGTTTCTTCCTCTTCGTGGGCAAATCATCTGAGGCAGCAGCAAAAGCATATTTATCGCACGTGTCCTCCCAGCGTCGCACCAAGGCAACGAACTCTTCACGGCCCTTCGTTTGCTTGAAATCATCATCATACTACCAATGCAAAAAATAAGGCCTCAAGCACTACTTTTTTTTTTGTTGTGTTCAAAAAATTTGATCAAAATTACAGTTTGAAATCATCCACAGTACCACCTCACGTGTTAATAAAAACTTGCCCTATGCAACGAAAAAACGTATTAAAGAAATCGTAGAACCGGCTTTGTCTCTCATACCGCACGATAATTTTCCAGATATTGAATGGAGATCAAAGTAAATAAAGACGAACCATTTTATAGCACCCCCCGTAGATTGCCTTACGCACGTAAAATTGAGCTCGAAAAAATTATAAACGAACTCTTACAGCGCAGGATAATTCGCGAGAGTGATTCTCCCTATGCATCGCCAATAGTGTTTTGGTACAAAAAAAAATAAAGAATTAAGACTCTGTGTAGATTATAGGGAATTAAATAGGGTTACCGTTAGGGACAATTTACCTTTGGCCCTAATCGAGGATCATTTATATAGATTAAAAAGCAAGAGATATTTCTCGGTTCTTGACTTGAAAACGACTTTCATCACGTGAAGATAGCAAAAAACTCTGTAAAGTTCACATCCTTTGTCACGCCTCTAGGGCAATATGAGTACCTGCGAATGCCGTTTGGGCTTAAAAATGCTCCGGCTATTTTCGAAAAGTTTATGAAAAAACTCTTTAAAGAATTAATATCTGCAGGTAAAATTTTAACTTACATCGACGACCTATTAATAGCAACGGAAACTGTTGGATTCGCAAAGTATTAGGTGTGGTTTACACCGCAACTAGCAATCAGGTAATCTATTACATTTTCTGTTCTTCTTTTATTACATTTTCTGTACGTATACATTGCCGGTCATCTGTCTGCTATTGAAAGTTGTAATGTTTGAGTTAATTTAATCCTGAAATAAAGTATCTTGAAATATAGAAGTAATCCGTGTTTATTGTCACCTCCAGTTCATGTAAAAATAACAGGTTATGGGCCCAGAAATCGCAGCAAGCAAACCAAAAGCACAAAATTTTAAATTTCTGTTAACATTCTGAAGATCGCGCGCCTGAATTTCTGTTATTCTACAGATCGCGCGACTGAAACAGGCTAAAGAACAATCGGCAGAGTAAGAAGTGTCGAAACATTCAGCTCCACTCCCGGAATTACAAAAGGTACAGTGAGTGGGTGAGACGGCGATAAGATTCCCACCTATCTTCCAAAAGTTGAGTGAATGCGACAGACACACCTACGTACCTAAGTGTGAGTGTACTAAATTCAGGAACCGCTACAACGAAGCCATTTTGTATAATTTGTTTGGCATTTCAGTTGCTGCTGGGCCGTTGCGGTGAGTGTTGTTCTAGTGTACATAGTTCGGGGGATTTTCTATAACAAATTGTCTAGAAAAGAGACAACGGGCTGAGGATTTGTTTATAGAGGTGAAGTGACGAGGAATAACAGCGATGGAGCAGAACTACAATGGTGAGTGCTCCCGCGGCTTCTTTTTTTTTATTTCATTTATTTAATTTTAAATTCATTTTATTGCTGGACAATACATCATAAAGCAGCTGGTTGCAGGTTGAGGCAGAACCCTAAATTTGAAGCATCAAAAATATGTGCAGAAAAAACGAAATCTGAGAAAGAAGAAATTGCTTTTTTGCAGGTAGACTTCCCTAGAAATAAGAATGAACACTGGTGCCTGGATAGTGGGTGTACATCGCATTTGACATCGAAACGTGAAAATTTTCATCAGATAAAGACTATTGAAAAGACATTAAATTTAGCCAATGGAGAAACAACAATTATTCATGGAATAGGCGGAGTAGACCTTGAAGTATCGAGTGGTGAAAAGTCTACAGCAATAAACCTCCAAAATGTCATGTTCGTTCCCGACCTTCATACTAACTTAATGTCAGTAGCAAAAATAACTGATAAGGGTTATGATGTAAAATTTACAAAAAATGCTGCATTCATTTCTGACAAAGGCAGAAACATCGTTTGTATGGCCGATAGATATGGTGATCTTTCTTATATTCGGAGAAAAAATTATACTGCAAATCCGACTACTGAGAAATGCAACAACTTAATGAATTGGCATCAAAAATTGGGTCACGTCAACTTGAACAATTTAACGGATATGGCGCAAAAAGGAAAGGCTCTTGGAATTAAAATTGGAAAAGAAGAAATAATCCAAAAATGCGAGGTATGCATTAAAGCAAAACATTGTACATATACAAAGTCCATTTCCAAAACGTGAGGAATCAAAGACGACGGAATTATTGGAAATAATTCACAGCGATGTCTGTAGTCCAATGCGCACTACGTCACTTGGAGGTGCGAATTATTTTGTCACATTTATAGATGACAAATCTCGCTGGTGTGAGGTATTCTTCATTAAAACAAAGAACGAGGTTTTTCGTGCCTTTAAGGAATATAAGGCATTCGCAGAAACACATTGCGGAAAGAAAATCAAATATTTACAATCAGACAACGGATTGGAATATTGCAACAAGCAGTTCAATGATTACCTAAAGGAAAATGGAATTAAAAGAAGACTCACCGTACCCCACACTCCTCAGCAAAATGGAGTATCGGAGAGGAAAAATAGGACTTTGATAGAAACTGCAAGAACCTTAACCCTCTAACCCACAAGTATGCCTAAAGGCAATCTTCAGAAAAATCGCGACCGTGATCTAACTGAAAATTTTTTCGATACAGCCCGACTATTATGTGTCAACTGCACTTGAAAACGAACGTTTTAGCGTATCAGCGATCGCACTCAGCCATTTGGTTGAGCAGGTGTCATCAGTTGAAGTGAAGCATCTGCCTAAAAAGCGCTTAAAATTGTTCTCAAAATTTTCATTTTGAACCGCCATATTATTTTCCCCCCCGAATCTGTTGACTTAAATTAATATAAGTTTGGACACCGCTGGAATACAGTTACCACACCACTAGAATACACCAAAAAACAGCAGGATTCTGCTGAAAAGTGACTGGTATCCGAGGGAAACCATGTTGTTTATTCAAGAGCGTCCATGTTGTTATTCAAGGGGGGCCATATGATTTATTTCAAGGGTGGCCATATTGTTCATTCAAGAGCGGCCATGTTGTTATTCAAGGAGGGCCATATGGTTTATTTCAAGGGTGGCCATATTGTTTATTCAAGAGCGGCCATGTTGTTATTCAAGGGGGGGCAATAAGGTTAAATTCAAGGGCGGCCATATTGTTTATTCAAAGGCGAGCACAGTGTTTATTCGAGGGCGGCCATAATTTGGTGTATAAAAGGACAGGCGAGGGCGGAGACGGCACTTCAAGTTGGACTTTCACACGATATAATACTTCATCAGCAAGTAATAATTTTAAAAAAATAGTTGTTCAAATAAACCCAAATTAGAAGAATTATAGTGATTCAGTGTTTTAGTGCAATTGGTTTTCCCTAGAAATTCGTCATACAATCAAGGTATGCTCTATTTTTTGAGTCATCGTAATTAAAATGCGATATTTCTGGCTAAACCCATAATCAATTTATTAGTTTGTAAGCTGCCACATGTATTCTGGGCCCGGGGTGGAGCTCCTGGAGACGGGGAACGGGGTTTTAGCCGGTAGGCCTGGTCATTCGACCAGGGAGTCCGGCACACGGGTGGCTGCGGTTACCTAGGTGCGCAACTGCATTTCCCCACTCGCAACAAAAAAAAACAAAAAAAAATTCTGGACTCGTTACATTTAATTAAAATTTGTATAAAAAGGTGTAATATATTTAATTCAATTAAAATAAATTGTAAACCAAATCTGGACGTATCTGTTCTGTAGCCTATTCACGTTCCTGGATTTTTCATTTTACCTAATACATATTTTAGTATTTCCATTCAGGAAATACGCTAAACAGCTTGTATTAAGCGCAAATAAAAATAAAATAAAATAAAAATATGTACAGTTTGAATAAAGCGTATCAGTAATCTCGTTTTATGCTAAGTTGAGCTAAGGAAGTAAAACTATGTTACTAAATGTATACACTCTCAATATTATTAAAAAAAAAGAAAAAAAGTTCTATGTACATACATATATCTACATATTAATGTTGCAAAAATTGTTATCAGGATTCTGATTTTCGTCAAGGAATATTTATGTAAATGCGACAGTTCTTAAAATTAGGAAATCGAGGCGATTTTTATTCAGGAATGGCCGAATTGTAGGCTTTCGATTTATCTATGTATACATATATCAAGTGTTCATATTGTGAGAGTCTAAACCGTTCGATTTCTATCGACCGATCGTGTGCAACCAAAATGCCTACCGGTAAAAAGAGGTCGATGCATTTCAGGAGGTTTTGCACTCATTACCGATAATTGTGAGAGACACTTCGAATAAAGCGCTGCCACTAGACGGATCGTCGTTTTTACTTCCCGCCTGAAGCTCCGGAATCCTACAACAGCTTATTCGATATTTTCAATTCGAGCAAGTTCAAAGAGGCAAAAACATTTAGAAGACTATTTTTTGGTAATACAGAACAAATAGAGTTCATCAACGAAATGGATTCATTTATAGCACCATGAGGTTTTTTTTCTGATGGCGCCACACCAAAAGATGTTACGAAAACAGTTAAATTTTTAGACGGTTGGGTTCAAAATATATGTAAATATTTTAAAACATTTGCATACTGATTTGAAATCGGAGCAAATACCTTATAATTTATATAGAAATTTAAGTCAGGATGCACTAGAAAACACGTTTGGTACTCTTTGGAAACGAGGAGGAAATAGTAGACAATTAACTCCATATATGTATATTTTCACGTGCTTTCAATAAATCCTTTTCTGTATGTTGTGGTCAGGACACTTCATAGCCCGACCTTTCTTCAGCTCCTTTGAACTCTGCGCGGAGTTCAACGGACCTGTGGTGTTGTGCTCGGTGTTATGTATGTAGTCACCTTTCATCTATATATATTATACACACACATTGTACTCATGAACTGTATAAGCTGTATGAACTAGTAATATAAGTTAGTTAGTCAATAAACTGATCTCGGTAAGGACACACCTCGTCTTTCACTCATAATAGCACATGGTGTCAGGTGTGGGGTACGAACCCACGCTCCCTCTCGGGAACCAGAGCTTAAATCTGTGTTTACTTTTGAACACCTGGCACGTGGCAAAAGTAAACCCACAGATCGCAGTTTTAAAATTAGTCCAATATAATAAACAAAGTGAGTGGGAATTTACAGAGTCAAAAAGTCAAAACACCGCAGAATCACCTTAAATCAGTCAGTCGTCCGCTTCCGCATTGTCAGAACCGTTAGGAACTCGTGTAAGGTCAAAGTGCAGTCAAGCTGGATAAAAAAACCGAGAAATCAGTCACTGACTCAGGAATTGCTTCGGGTATTTGCCTGGAAGAGACGGAAGAAGATTTGGATACTACTTTACTCTATTTGATCGATCCACACGATCAAAATCATTCATCTACGTTGGTGTCATCACAGGATCAACATAAGCCACCCACTTCAGTCAAAAAGCAAAGTCAAGCACCAAACAAGACCATGGAATTCTCATTTGGAGCAAAGCCCCCTAAGGAGATGAATTTCAATCAAATCTAAGTGCAGCGTGGAAGTTCTGGATACAAAAACTGGAGATATTTTTGGACTTAGTGGGAATTGAAGAGGACAAGATTGGCGATGAGAGACTACGCATCTACAATACGTTGTCCCAAAAATATGGAATTCGAGGAGGTTGTGCAAAAATTCAAAAATTATTGCGATCCCAGAACCAACATTGTTTTTGAGCGCTACAAGTTCTTATAAGCGAGGCAAAAAACTGCTGAAACAATTGATCAGTTCCTGACTCGCTTGAAGGAATTAGTACAGGCATGTGAGTATGGTTCGCTTGAGAATGCAATGGTCCGTGACGTCTTGATAATTGGGTTAAACGATGCCAAGTTAACACGTTTTTTGCTTGACATAGATGACCTTACGTTGGAGACAGCTGAAAAGCGCGCAAAATCATATATTCTCAGCCAGTCGCAGTCCAAGGAAATGTCTACAGTCGCCATTAGCTCGGAAAATAGTATCAACTACATTCAGAAGTCCCGGAACAGCAACAATAGAAGATCACCGAGTGCCAAAAACAACAAACAGCATCAGTCAAAGCAGAGGAATAATAAGAATGCCGCTACTCCCAATAGTAGTTCCAACCCTAATGTTAAGATGAACGACTCAAAGAAGAGATGTTAACTATGCGGAAAATGTTACCACCGAACTAAATGTCCTGCAATTGGTAAAGTATGTCATCTTTGTAAGGGTTCTGATCATTTTGCTAAATTTTGTAAATCAAACAAAAAACTAAAATCTTTTTCTATAAGTAGCAATAGTAATGCCGACTGTAGTAACAGTTCAGATGATGACAGTAATTTTTTTATTGGATCGGTTAGCTTTAAAAGAAAAGATAGTGACCAAACTAAATTTGAGAAAAATAACATGAGACTAGACACGCAGTTTAAAGAAAATTTTGTGATCAATGAAAAAATTGTCAAAATTGAGTTAGACACGGGAGCAGAGGCAAATGTTATGAGTTTAAACACATTCAAACAAATAAATTGGAAACAAAATATAACGCTTTATGAGTGTGTAGGAAATTTAACTGTGTTTGGAGGATCGAAGATCAAAATAGTAGTTTCGCATTAACCGGGCGGGGGACAGGTCCTCAGCGTATGCTAAATTTATTTTTTGCATATTTTTTTAACAAAAGGTAGCAATACCAAGTGACAAACCCACAAGAGAGCTGTCTGCAAACCCAGATAAAGCATCTGCACTACTCTTCACTAAGCGAAGAATATTGGTGGGTATAAAACCCATCAGGATATTCGACAAGGAGTTAAAATTGTCCAAGACCGGTAAATACTTAGGTGTTACGGTAGACAATAAACTAAGTTGGAAGCACCATTTGGATTACAAAACGAGTAAAGCCGTCGCTTCTCTGTGACAATGCAGACGGGCCTTGGCTCCACATTTGGTCGGAATCCAAAAATTATTCAAAGGATCTACACGGCCGTGATAATACCAAGCTTATGCTATGGACCCATAGTTTGGTGGAACAGAGTGGAACTTAGTACTGCCCAACAAACACTAAGCAAAGTGCAAAGAACAGCATGTCTGGCACTAACAGGAGCCATGAGAACAACTCCGACTTCAGCATTAGAAGTTGCACTTTCTCTGACTCCTCTAGATATATTCATCAAACAGGAGGCGATGAAAACAGCGCTCCGTCTATTTTACAGCAAAATATTGACGAAGACAAACCTGACCAAGGGTCACTCCACAATTTGGCAGAGACTTCTGGAGGTCAACCCTAACCTCCAAATGGTCTCGGACTGGCAAATTCCGGAAGTGTCCCTGAATAAACGCTACACTGTAGCATTCCCAAGTAGGGAAGAATGGAATGAAAACTTCATTCAAAGGTTGCCAATGGAGAACAAATCCATTTGGTACACAGACGGGTCTCTAATGGACAATTCGGCAGGCGTGGGAGTGTACGGAGAAACAGTGAACACAAGTTTCTCCAGACCTCTCGGATCCTTTACCACAATCTTTCAGACAGAGATTATGGGGATAGTGCCTATGAGATCTGGGACAGAGACATCAAACACAGTCATGTCATAATCTTCTCGATAAGATTCCCTATCTTCCAAAAGTTGAGTGAATGCGACAGACACACCTGCGTAGTGTGTGTGTGAGTGTACTAAATTCACGAGCCGCTACAACGAAGCCATTTCGTAAAATTTGTTTTGACATTTCAGTTAATCCTGCTGGGCGGCCGTTGCGGTGAGTGTTGTTTTAGTGTAGTTCGGTGGAGTTTCTGTAAAAAATTAATTAATAAGAGGGAAAAGTAGCTAATTTCTACACGGTGTTTTTATTGTTTGATAGAGATTTTTATTGCTGAAAATAGGCACATTAAGAGGCATTATTTATAGAGGTGAAGTGACGAGGAAAAGTAGCGATGGACGGTGAGTACTCCCGCGGCTCCTTGATTTTTATATTGATGTTCATGGGGTCCTGTTAACAAGAAAACAATTCAGGCCTGCAAGTCCTGTCATGGAATTGCGACTTGGGCGGCTGATTTTTAAGCGACGAAATAAGGAGGAGGTTCTCAAGTCCACACGTATATTTTTTTTTATGTATCTTTGCGCATAACTTTTTACAGACTGCCTCTCAGATAGTCAGGCCGCATTAAGAGCGCTGGACTCTTACGCGATTAAATCCAAATTAATTGGAGAGTGTAAGGAAGTATTGCAGAGGATAGCAGAAACGAATGATGTAATGCTAATCTGGGTGCCAGGACACAGTGATATCCTAGGCAACGAACGAGCTGACCAAACAAGGCTCATCAGCGACGGTTATTGGTCCAGAACCTAGCATGGGCCTTGCGCCTTCCTATACAGCCCGTCTGATTGAGGAGTGGACCAGGGCCGAACATAACCGCATATGGGCAGGAAGACTAGACTGCGAACAGTCGAAAGTATTCCTGAAACAGAGGAACCACAAAATTACAAAGTGGCTACTAAACTGCAACAAACAAAATCTAAGCCTTACAGTAAGTCTCTTAACAGGACACTGCAGGCTCAATAAGCATCTTTTCAAGCTACGAAAGGTGGAATTACCTTTGTGTGAATGCGACCTCGAAAACGAAACGGCCATTCATTTCCTAAGTGAATGTCCTCGTTATTTCAGCGAAAGAAGAGCGCTGCTCGGCGCTAATATGAAGCGCAAAATTCAGATGAGGCAAGCGCATTGGAAAAGGCAATGGAAGACGAGTACATCGCACAAGTACGAAACAAAACTTGGAACGTTGTGGAGCGTCCAGAAAACAGAAAGGTAATCGGCAGCAGATTTGTACTTCGCACTAAAGAAAACAACATGAAAAAAGTACGATTAGTTGCGAAGGGATGCTCACAACGCTATGGAGAAGATTACCACGAAACGTTCTCACCAGTGGCGAGAATGACGTCAATAAGAATATTGACAGCGCTAGCAGCAGATTTAAATCTCGAAATACATCAAATGGATGTGGTTACCGCATACTTAAATGGTGAACTAAAAGACAGTGTGTACATGGAAATCCCAGAAAACCTGAAAAAAGTGTTGATGAAAATTGTGTCTGGTAACAGTGTCGGATCAAAAAACAAGTGTGATGAAGAAGTGAATAAGACAGCATCTAAGTGGCTTAAACAAATAAGTGAAAAAAGAGCGCAGTTTGTAGACTAGAGAAAGCGCTATACGGACTTAAACAGTCAGGACTAAGATGGCATCAGAGGCTCACCAATGAGTTACAGAAATTAAGTTTGAAGGCCACAAGGCAAGATCCGTGTCTATTCAGTGCGCGAAAAGGCAATAAAATCATGATAGTAGCAGTATACGTCGACGACTTACTACTGGCGTCAAACGATAACAAATGGTTAAGTCAATTGAAAAAATCGCTTAACAAGGAATTTGAGATGAAGGACCTTGGGAGAGTAAAAAACTGCCTGGGGATCGAGTTCCTTCAAGACCTGAAGACAAGTCAAATAACACTAACGCAAAGGAAATATACTGAGAAAATATTAGAGCGCTTTAACATGAAGGAGTGCAAGCCAGTGAGAACCCCGGTGGACACGAGTGAAAAACTAGAAAAACCGGAACATCCAAGTGATGCAAAGATGAGAAAATATCCATACAAGAGACTCATCGGAGCGCTAATGTACCTGGCAGTGACCACTAGGCCAGATATTGCATTCGCGGTGAACTTCTTAAGTCAGTTCAACACAAATTATAATGAGAAGCACTGGCAAGCAGCGAAGAGACTGCTCAGATATCTACGAGGCACAACAAACCATGGTATAACGTATTGTAAGACAGAGCACGAGCTATACGGATTAGTCGATGCTGATTGGGGCGGAGACCCAAATGGGCGAAGGTCATATACTGGATACGCGTTTATATTATCAGGAGCAGCTATCAGCTGGGAAGCGCGTAAACAACGCACTGTCGCACTGTCAAGCACAGAAGTAGAATATTTGGCTATATCAGAAGCCACCAAAGAAGCGCTATACTTACGTGGGCTACTAAACGACACCGGCGTAAGATGTGAACATGTCGCTCTATACAACGACAATCAAAGCGCAATAAAATTGGTACTAAATACCAAGCATCACTCACGCACAAAACACATAGATGTGAGACATCATTTCGTGAGGAGCTACGTTCAAGAGGGAAGCGTCAGCCTAGAATACCTATCAACGGAGAGAATGCCAGCTGATGTATTCACCAAAAGCATCAACGGTGTGAAACATCGAAAGTGCAGTGAGTGGTTAGGTGTAGTGGAGCTAAACGCTCATTGACTTGAAATAAGAGAAACAATAAATATGTGTGATATTAAATTGAGGGGCCGTGTTAGAGGTGCAATATAATTCACACACACTGCATTAGTCATACACGCACACTAGCGCGCAGCCCAAAAATCCTCTTTGGACACATTGTAATCAGTCCAACAAGTCAGTCTTATTTGTACAGTCAAACAGTTATTAACGTCTGTAATTAAACCCAGAATAAACGCACCAACAATATATATTCAATCAAATCGAGTTACGCATTCTTTACTCCCAATCCTTAACAAGAAGAATACTACTAAAAATTATATAAAAACTTCTTAAAATCTAGCAGAACTTCTAATATTTTTAAACAGATTTCATATAATAACATTAATAAGAAAAGTCCTTTTAAAGTAATGAGGATGTCCATTTGGATGAAAATCATAAATAAATCTATTTAAATATATGCAAGATCTGTTCAATATCATGTGGACATTTTTCTGTGTGTAAACCGTTCGATTTCTATCGACCAATCGTGTGCAACCAAAATGCCTACCGGTAAAAAGAGGTCGATGCATTTCGGGACGTTTTGCACTCATTACCGATAATTGTGAGAGACACTTCGAATAAAGCGCTGCCACTAGACGGGTCGTCGTTTTTACTTCCTGCCTGAAGCTCCGGAATCCTACACTTCTAAAATGTTAAAAGTAATAGATTTGGTCTTAAGGCCTACTTTTAACAATGAAGTTATTTCCCTTTTGCAGAGATACATTGCAGAAATGAATTTATCTTACCAACAACTATTTAATGAGAAGTTAAAACCAAAACATCATTTCCTTGTGCACTACGGAAATATTATTAAAGAGGGTGGTCCTTTAAAATACCAAAGTTGTTTTCGCTTTGAAGCAAAACATAAATCATTAAAAACGTATGCCTCTAGCATTACTAGCCGTGTAAATATTTGTTGGTCTTTGGCGGTAAAATTTCAATATTCAAATGCTTTTCGAGCTTTGAAAAACGAAGGACTGGAAGATAGAATAGAAATGTCAAATTTTAAAGAAATAATTATCAGGGATGAAATAGACTTCACTCAGCTTTCTGAAAATAATTTGTCTCCTCAACAAAAAGTTGCGTTTAAAACAAATATTATTTGTATTAAAGGAACGTTTTACAAAACAAATTTTTTTCTAGTTCTTAATGAAAACAATCTAAGAATATTTGAAATTGATTTTATCCTCGTGTTAAGTAATAATGAAATATACTTTGTTTGCTATGAGTATGAAAACGAATGTTTTGACGAGCATTTAGAGTCGTATGTAGTTGGAAGTAAACTTGACTTAAATATCATTAATTATGAAAAATTTATTGGTCCACCATTACATATACCTACTTAAAACCAATAATGGGAAAAATGTGATTAGAATAAAGTATTTCTAAATAAAAATAATAATAATATGAAATAAATACATAATAAAATGAAATAAATAATAATAAAATGAAATAAATAATAAAATTATAAATATACGTTGTGCACAAAAGTTTAAGTCCACCCTCTATTTTTTGGAGCATTTTCTATTTTAAAATCGAGATTCTTAAACAGAAAATGCTCCAAAAAATAGAGGTGGTCTTAAACTTTTGTATGTATATTTTTTTTAAAACTGTCTTTATTCTTAACATTCCTAATTTCGATCCAAGTTATTGCCATTAGAAATCTAATCGATTTTTTTGTTTGCCACAAAAGTTCCCAAAAAATAAGAAACTATGTTAAATTTTCTAATTTATGTTTGACTAATATGAATGTTGTATGTTCAGAAATTTAAATGAGAGTACCAACTGTCAAAAAATCTCGTACTTTTATATATATAAATAAAATAATTAATCGACTTTATATTGTCTCATTTCTTACCTATAAAAGGTTACAAAAATAATTACAAACCGACAAGAACTAAGTTAAAATTGGCTATGCTATTAAAGGGACAATAGGAACGAACGAGAGTTTTATTATCTTATTGCTAACATATTGTTTATACAGTTTTGGAAAAAACTAAAACAGTAAACACACCGTAACATGGTTTTTTAATAAATACAAATTCTTTGATTTTCGAAAAGAAAAAAAATGTTTAAAATAATTTTCTTTTACCTACTTTCTTCCACACTGATAAACAACAAAACATAGCAACTTGGTCGTATTTCAACAAATGTAAATGAAGATCGCCACATAACAACTTACTTATCTAATACCAAATCTTATTGTTTCGTATTGTTCTCATTTTAACAATATCAATAGTCAAAGATTAAATTTGTTAAAATGGAAAGATATGGTATATGTAAGTGCAACAGGTTTACAAATAGGGTGAATTTTCACCCCATGTGAATTTCGTATAGCAACTTAGTTAGTTTTTACAACTGTTATGTTAGTTTGAATTAATTAAAAATAATTATGCCCATACTTTTAATGTAGCATTGAATAGTAATAAATGCTTAATAATATATTTGTACATTTATTAGATTGTAAAACAAGAAAATATTAATCATTGTTTAAATTAACTAATCTTTATAAATAGCAAGCGTTGGTTTAGTTGTAAGTAGCAAGCGTTGATTTAAAAAAACAAAAAAAAGAAAGTTTTGACGTATAGAATTTTATTTTATTCAGTCGTCACTAGTCGACGAATGTAATGTGAAGCATTAATAAATGAATATTTATAAATAGTCTGAATTTATAAATAAGATTAAATAAGATTTGATTAATTGCTGCCTTACTTTGTAACACTGTGATCTCCTGCTCTTCTTGCTTCTTTTCTTTAAAACTTTTTACTGAATGGCTTCCATAAAGCCGAAGTAGCGATCCCCAGGTTTTTATGTGCGGATGAAGAATCTGGAATCATTTACCAATATTATATCATGATTTTTACAATCCAGCAACAAACGTACGACGTCCAGATTACAACTTTTAAACAAGGCAGTAATGAGCAAATATTTTTGACTTTTTGACGATCTATAGATCCCTAGGCGAGGTAATAATTGCAAAACAAAAACTGGGGTCCTTACTCTTGAACACCAAATGAAATGAGGCAAAACATTTCTTATGGCTGATGTACTTATAATGTTCTTATACGAATATGTGTTCATAATTCAACCATTAGAGACTAATCTTTTTATGTTTCTTTTATTCAAATACGAAGTTCAGATCGCTGTTCCTCGTCTTTCAAAACAGTACTGTTCTTCTAATACTTTGAATGGATTTAACTGGTTGTTCCATCAGATTCTAATACCTAGCTTTTTAATGGAGGTGTATGTATTTTCTTGTTGAAAATATGTAATCTAAACGTTCACTGATAATAGTTGAAGACATGGTAAGTTATTTCGACTAATTTATAGTGACATTTTATTACTTTTTATTTAAAAAGTAGTAAACGTAATCAGGGACAATAAGTTAGTTGAAATCTATTATTTTAGAGTTAAAAAGTTATTCAAACCAAATCTTGCAAATATTGCAAAAAATTAGGGCACACAATTGAAGAGTGTCGCAAAAGCCAATACAATAATAATAAACGAAATAATTCAAACCCAAATCCTAATCAAATTCAAGATTCGCAAAATCATCAAGGTCCTCAAAGAAACGTAAATTTCCAAACTCCTAATGGCACCAATCCAAATTATAATAACGAAAACCTACTAAGATCTAATTATCAAAACTCAAAATCATTATATCACAACTCTAATCCATCTACTTCTACTAATTCTAATAATAATCCTCAAATTAATCTGACAAAACAATTATTAACGGATTTTAGTAAATCAAACATCTTTCTAGATACTAACGATCTCTCGTATGTCTTAATTGAATCTCCTCAATCTAAATCATCGGATAAAATGTTAAAATTATTAGTCGACACAGGAGCATCAATATCCTTAATAAAGAGTCAAAGCCTCGATTTTCCATTAATTACTAATAGGAAAACACAAACTCTAAACGGAATATTACCAAATTCACCAGTTCAAACACTAGGTGAAACCGAGATTACTTTCAGTATCAATAAATACAAAATCATCCTTAAAGCTCAACTAATTGGCAATGGAACTAATATTCCATTTGATGGACTAATAGGCCAGGACTTTTTTAGATCCCAAAATGCCAAAATCGACTTTGGTAAATCTTCTATATCCATTGATGCTTTGCCTTTTCAAATTCCTATTTCAATTACCACTCCACAGTATAAAAAAATTATAAATATAAGTCCAAGAAGTGAAACAATTGTGAAAATAAATGTATGCAAATGCAACCCTTTGAACCTCACAGAAGGTATAATTGAAGCCCAAGAAGTAAACTCCATTATAATTCCCAATGCAATTGTTAAAATCTCGACTGAAAATGAAGCTCTAATCACAGCTATTAACCCAACAAATAAATACACCCATCAAAAACATAAAATGTAAAAAAATGCCAAGTCTCGCAACGCAGTTGTTCTGCCGTAAAAAGTTGTGAGATCTTATGTAAAACCAAGTCAGTTATATTAGTTAGTGTCTATGGAAGCACCTATTCAACAACTTTGTTATAAATTGTTATCTAATCAATTACCTATCAACATTTATAGTGACCGTATCAATATTAGACATCTTTATTTCTATAATAATTATAATTACTTGGCAATTGCACGGTAACATATTCTACTAATTAAAATACTGGCCGTGCAATTGCCAAGTAATTATAATTATTATAGAAATAAAGATGTCTAATATTGATACGGTCACTATAAATGTTGATAGGTAATTGATTAGATAACAATTTATAACAAAGTTGTTGAATAGGTGCTTCCATAGACACTAACTAATATAACTGACTTGGTTTTACATAAGATCTCACAACTTTTTACGGCAGAACAACTGCGTTGCGAGACTTGGCATTTTTTTACATTTTATGTTTTTGATGGGATCTCATTTCTTTTTGTTAGGTCATCCTCCTTTCTTTTTTCTCGGGTAATATATCTTGTCCGTCAGCTACTGATTTTCTTAAAGCCCACTCCCTGTCTCTATTGATTTTTCTCAGATGCATTGATGTATTTTTCATTTACTATAATGAAATTTCGGGATTTTTCTTTTTTTCGTTCCTCTATGGGCTTAACGCTAACTAAAATTCAAAATTTGTACAAACTAATTGACTTGGCCGGGGCACTATCGTGCCACCAGAACGATAGCCTACTACATTCATCCTTTCAAAATTCAATCGCGGCCAGTGGCAAGCATGAGTACAAGCGCATGCGTTATTTTTTGAATGAACGTAATTTTTAATAAAATCATTATTTTTCATTAAATATAATGAAATTTCGGGATTTTTCAGTTTTTCCTTCCTTTGTAGGCTAAACAATAACTGTGTTCAAAATTTGGAGCTTGTGGGTCTGCTAGAAGTACCTCAGAATTTTGATGATCGGTCAGTCAGTGAGTGACAAAATTAAGAAACTTTGATTAGTTATAATTCTTAAACTACTGGTTCAAATTGAATGAAATTTGAAATATACCGTGTTTATACAATGCCTGCTTGGTTACTGACAATTCAGGCTTCCAGTTTTATCCACAAAGGAGTTATAGGGGGGTCGAAAATGGCCCGAATGGCTTCGAGAAAAGGATGTTACGGCCGTGCCTTTTCTTTTGCTCTTTTGCTCGACTTGGCGGGGGCACTGCCGTGCCCCCAGATTTTATATCACACATTACAATTATCTGTCACACCCTTACCCGAGCAAAGAACAATTTTTGCATTCGACACAAAATCTAATAAAAAGAAATAAGACTAACAAACCTAAAATCAAAATTACGTCTCGATCATCTAAATCAATG
Organism: Machimus atricapillus; assembly: GCA_933228815.1. NCBI lineage: Eukaryota > Metazoa > Arthropoda > Insecta > Diptera > Asilidae > Machimus > Machimus atricapillus. The sequence continues at coordinate 17,462,789 of OW121785.1, forward strand.
GTTCTTAACCGGTGGTCCCTGGAAGCACCCGAAGTGGTCCGCGAAGCCATCCGAAAAATATGAAATAAATGACGAGTCGACAAAGTTGCGTAAATATCGTTATCGAGCCATTTTTATTACCGTGTTTGTGCAAATGGATTCGGCCGGGATTTCTCGGAATTTCCCTGAATTTTGAACTGCACAGACGGTCAGAGAAAGAATCGATTTTAGAAAAGGGACCATGCATTTATAATTATGCCGAAATGTTTATGGTCTTGTCCGGGTGATGACGAAACCAGGCAAATACAATTGTGCAGCAATGCATCCGTTTTCCAGTTTTTGGGAAAACAAAGAAAGGGTAGTTTATGATGATTACATAAGGTCCGGGGATCGTCTTTGTTTTCCAAGTTTAAAACAAAGGAGATCAGGTTGAAATCGACGAAGAAAATTTTAGTCTGCTAAGAGACGTTCAAGTGCGAGATTGTTGTGAAAAAAAAATACTTTGAGAGTAGATAATTTATAAGTGTGAGGTGGTGAATTAAAGGACAATTTGAAGGAAGGAAGTAGGCAGTAGCTAATTGAAAGTGAGTTTTATTATTATTAATTACTATTATTTTCAACTATTAACGTAGATTACTAAGTACATAGGTGGGAATAATATAATTATTTTTTTCAGAAAAATGCCACCGAAACGAAAGTATGACGACGATTACATTAAATTGGGCTTCACTTCAATAGAAATAAATGGGGAGACTAGACCTCAATGTGTAATATGTGCAACTGTTCTTGCCAATGATGCTTTAAAGCCGGCAAAGTTGCAACGTCATTTAAAGACCGTACATCCGAATTATTGCGACCATCCGCGAGAATTCTTCGAAGGAAAACTAATTAATCTAAAAAAAATGAAACTTGGACCCAGTGGATAAAGTTATGCAACATCTGAAAAAACATTAGTTGCATCGTTTGAGGTTTCAAAATTGATTGCCAAATCCAAAAAAGCACACACAATCGCCGAGTCTCTAATAAAGCCTTGTGTGCTAAAAGTTGCAGAAGAGCTTTTAGGGCAGGAAGCTCAAAAAAATATTCGTGAAATACCACTTTCAAACGACACAGTGAAGTCACGTATTCAAAAAATGTCAAATGATATTGAAGAACAAGTTATTGACAAGATAAAATGTAGTCCTTATTTTGCGCTACAATATGATGAATCTAGCGACGTTTCACAATGTTGTCAATTACTTGTATTTGTTCGATTTTTGAATGAAAATAAAAAGTTTGAAGAAGAGTTACTACATACTTTCTCAAGAACTAGAAACGACGTCGAAAGGTGCAGATGTTATGGATGCAATAGGTGTATATATGGAGAAACATGGACTTAACTGGGAAAAGCTTGCGGGGTTTTGTACGGACGGTGCTCCTGCAATGCTTGGTTCCCGCTCTGGTCGTTCAACGTTGATAAAAACAAAAAATCCAGCTGCAATTACGACACACTGCGTTATTCATCGTCAAGCACTGGCTGCCAAAACACTCCCGGAATGCTTCGCTACTGCGATGAAAACCGCTATAAAAGTAGTTAACTCCATTAAAAATAGTTCACTGAACATTCGTCTCTTCAAACAATTGTGCTCTGAGATGAATTCTGAACACGAAACTCTGCTTTTTCACACGGAAGTGCGTTGGCTTTCCAAAGGGAACATGTTGTCGAGATTGTACGAACTGAGAGAGGAAGTACAAACATTCTTAACTGACAAAAACGAAGAGTTATTGGATCAGTTCTGTGAGTCCAAATTTCAAATACATTTTGCTTACGTGGTTGATTTTTTCGCACAACTGAATAAATTGAACCTTCAACTGCAAGGGTCAGGAAATTTGAACTTGCAAGGCACCAGCAATATATTTTCATATGAAGATAAAATCAATGCATTTGTCGCGAAAATTGAACTATGGATCAATAAAGTCGAAAAAGAAAACTATTCTGCGTTTGATACCCTGAATCAAATTATTGACGGACAGTGTGCTGAAATTAAAGGAGAAATAAAGATTAATATTACAATCCATTTGAAAAACTTGAAAAATGAATTCACTCGCTATTTTCCTGATTGTGACAACAACGGTATTCGGAAACTGATCCGCAATCCTTTCATTGTAAACGTTTCTGAGGTGCCTGATGAAATTCAAGAAGTAATTGAAATGCAACACGAAAGTAATTTAAAAGATATATTCGAGACAGGAATTAATCTTGAAGATTTTTGGAGCCAAAAGGCAATTTCTTTCCCAAAAATTCGAGAAATTGCGATACGTCACCTAATTTTGTTTTCATCGACATATCTATGCGAGTAGGGGTTCTCAGCGCTTCTGATAATTAAAAACAAACACCGAAATCGGTTGGATGCCAGTGCCGACATGCGTTTGACTTTAAGTAACACTGAACCAAGAATTCAGAAATTAGTAAAGAGTATGCAGTCACAAAAATCTCATTAAAATAATATACTTGTCTCTATGTAATATAAAATTGTCGTAAAGAAACTAAAATTCTTTTTGCTTTGAACAATTGTGTGCGTGTTTTATTTATAGACTGAACAACCCTTTATTCATTTACATTTAATGTATATTACCTCTTAACAGTTGGTGGTCCATGGCAAGACAGAAATTTTGCCAAATGGTCACTCATCATTAAAAGCTTAAGAACCACTGATCTAAATAATAACGAAAAGCAATCAATAGTCGACATTTGTATAAAATTCCAAGACATTTTCCATTTACCAGACGAACCTTTAACCCATACCAAAACCACAACACATTCTATCGTTACTACCAATGAGCATCCAGTACAAGCAAAAACTTACAGATATCCGCAAATTCACAAGGAAGAAGTAAACCAAAACGAAAAAATGTTAAAACAAGGAATAATTAGACATTCAAACAGTCCTTGGTCCAGTCTCCTATGGATCGTTCCAAAAAAAACTAGATGCTTCAGGCAAACAAAAATGGCGAATTGTCATGGAATGTAGATTATTAAATGAAAAAACAATCGGTGATGCCTATCCAATTCCTAATATAGAAGATATTTAAGATGAGTTAGGACATTCCGAATATTTCACCACACTACATAGATCTTGCTAGTGGATTCCATCAAATCGAGACGGATCCTAAAGATGCCGCGAAAAACTGCTTTCACAACCCCAGAAGGACATTTTGAATTTGTCAGAATGCCATTTGGTCTGAAAAATGCACCAGCAACATTCCAGCGATTGAACGTTTTACTAGGATTGAACAACAAACAATGCTTTGTTTACATTGATGGCATAATTATATACGGGTCATCACTAGAAGATCATAATCGGAAAATAAATAATATTTTCGAACGATTAAGGGAACATAACCTTAAACTACAACCAGATAAATGTGAATTTTTGAAACCAGCATGCTTATATTTAGGTCATATAATAAACCGTGACGGCGTTAAACCAGATCCCTCTAAAATAGAAGCAATTAAGAAAATGCCAATACCCAAAAATCCAAAAGACATTAAAGTTTTTCTTGGTATGACTGGATACTATAGAAAATTTATTCAAAACTTCTCAATTATTGCTAAACCCTTAACTCTCCTATTACAAAAGGACGTACCGTTCCAATAGAATGAACAACAAGAAAATACATTCCAATTACTTAAAGAGAAATTAATTGCAAACCCAATTCTTAAATATCCCGACTTCAATATTCCCTTCTATTTAACTTGTGATGCCTCTAATGTTGGCATTGGCAGTGTTCTATCACAAGAAATTGATAACAAAGATTTACCTGTTGCATATTTTTCACGAACTCTTAATTCAGCAGAACAAAATTATTCTACAACAGAAAAAGAGTTATTAGCTATTGTGAAGTCCGTTGAACACTTTAGACCATACCTATTTGGAGGACAATTTACAATATACACAGATCATCGACCACTCCAATGGTTATTTAGTTGTAAAAATCCATCTTCTAAATTAGTGCGATGGCGATTAACCCTCAACGAATACGATTATCAAATAAAATATAAACCAGGACGAGTAAACTCCAATGCAGATGGGTTATCACGAATGGTGTCAAATAATCATGTTAGCAAATATTCAAGCTTGATGATGTAAATCATCTACATATAGATTCTCTGCTCCATTTTGTAAAAACAAAAGACAAGAAAAAAAAATATTCAAGCTGACAAACAAAATTGTATTACTTAAATTCGTAGCAAAACATGCACATTTCTTATTTAAAAATTAATTGCAATCATACCACTTTTCGAATTAATTTCTCAAGTTGCAAAACTTCTCTGAGAAAATTAAGCCCACCTGTCAGCCAAAGATTATCCAGAATAAGATGTGACACTCTCTATACTAAGCAAAACCACTATTCCATATGCATTTCCGAAAATTGGGTGAAAATAAATTTCGCCTTAGATAAGGCAGCAAAGCACTACTATGCCTACCAGTCCTTATGTAAATTCCCATATGAGCGAACGAGGCAAAAGTAGGCAACCACCAACTGCTCACCTACAGTGCTTACGCTATAGAACATATATGTGACCAGTTTTTTTATATGGAGTTTTCGGATTCAACCATTAAAGATGTATGCCTGCGGCATGACCGCTGCCATGGTGTTAGTGCTCTTCGGTTGCAATGTTCTGAATATCTAATATAGGAAATGTCAGAATTAAAGAGGGCGGAAGGGGCAGGTAGCACACACAGGCCTTAAATACGGATACCCCGATTTTGTTTTTGCTTTTCAGCCTCAACCATTATGATTGTGTGTGTCTCTAGCGGGCGAGTAAAAGGTGGGCTTGTTTTTCTGAAAGAAGTTTTACAACTTGAGAAATTATTTGGAAAAATGGTACGATAACAGAAATTAATTTGTAAATAAGAATGTGCATCGTTTGCTATGAACTCAAGTAAAACAATTTTGTAAATTTTATAATGAGATGCCGGTATCGTAAATTTGTAAATAAATAAAGAGGCACCCTATGGAAGTGTTTGAATTTTCGTTCCAGTTACCCTCAAATTTTTATCCCTTTCTTTGACATGAGCTTCTTATTACCATCTACTTCTCGCAAAATTCTCAATTCTCGCTTGGGTAACGGTACGAAGGTCACTAAAATTTTAGCGAATACGTCATGAGTGCCACATCTTATTCTGGATAGTCTTTGATGTCGGCGATCATTTTGTGGTTGCCTACTTTTGCCTCGTTCGCTCTTATGGGAGTTTACATAAGGAATGGTAGGCAAGGCAGTAGTGCTTTGCTGTCTTATTTTGTTCAACCCAGTTTTCGGAAATGCATGTGGAATAATGGTTTCGCTTATTGTTAGTATAAAGAGTGTCGCATAAATCTTATTCTGGATAATCTTTGGCACAGACCACCGATAAATGCAATGGGAATAGCACGCTCAGCGCACCCAAAGGGTTCCCGGCGCACTGCCAGACTTAAACCACGAAGTAAACAGAGTTAGAATCAAAATTAAACTTATTTAAGTAGGTATGTGTGTATTGAAAAAACAAATAAAAAAAAAATAGAACCGAGTCCAAAAAAACCCAAGCCCTAAAAAGTACCAAATATTTATATTAAAACAAAAATAGATACGGGTCGAATTGATAAACCTTGTCTTTTGGAAGTCGGTTAAAAAATAGGTTGAGATGAGAAGTATGTTTTCTGTTAAAAAATATCTATCCCACCAAATATTTAAATCATATAGCAAAACTGATATGAAATCGTAATTAGTTCATTGAGTCAATTTTTTGCCTACTATCCAGATTTCAATCAAAACTCCACTTGAAACAAACTTTTGAATATTTGGTTTTTCTTACTTCACTTACTTAAAAATGTGTTGGTTTGGCACAACCAATCAGATGGTAGTGTTGTATCGGACATCAGGGTGGATGTCGTGATCATTAGCATGTGGAGGATCTAAGTTTAATTAAATAAGTTAAAAGTAAAAAAATCAGTGCATGATTATACTTACAATCACCCAGTGATAATTTTAAAATGGGAGGATATGCTTTAATCTGTCGTGATGTCGAAAGCATTCCTACACGAATGTCGTTTGTTAGTGGATCAATGTGACCTCGCATTTTGGAATCAAAATTCCCTCCTGGAATTTCTGTTTGAGACAATACTGGAGTTTTTACAACACCCAAAGCAAATTCCACATTAGCTATTTGGCAACTAGGGTCTGTCAGAAGCGATCTTGCAACGCGAGTTATCTGCAAATATAGATATAAAAATGTGGTGGTTTTATTTAAGTTCCTTTGCGATCTTATTATGGGGAATAATAATACATAATACAGTAGACTCGCGATAGTGTGAACATTCGGTCCAGTGAAAAATCCGATGGAGTGAACAGCAAAATTTTTACACTAATTACTCTATAGAGTGAACAGCCTTTAATTTTCAACGCTCGAAATAATGAACAGTTTACAGGAAAATGCTCAATATTGTAAAATTCAAAGGCAAAAACACTCCCGCACATGCTAGCTTGTGTGAGATTCACCTAGTACCGCCAAAGTAAAGAGAACTACATAGGACACGCTCAAAAATATTGATACAATGTATGTACTCCAAAAAATCCCAAGCCCTAAAAAGTATGAAATAATTATATAACTGATACTAATCCAATATTAAATAATTAAGGCAATCAGTTTGTCTGAATTAATTGGATTAATATCAGTCAAGTTTTCACACCGACTTCAAAAATTTAGGAAAGTTTTGGTATTTAATGTTGAAAGTAGCAGTAGAGGATTTTTGATATAATTTTTTTATACTTTTTAGGGCTTGGAAGTTTTTCATAAAAAAGTAGTGGATTTTTGAGGTAAGATTTAGCTAAAGCGAAATTAATAACATTTTGCAAACAATTACTTTGTTCAGCCATTGTTTTTTGGCGATGCTCGATTAGTTTTGATACACAAGGATTTCAAGATTGTAAAGCTCTCAGTGAAAAATAACAAGTTAATTTCGATAGATTTCGTTTGTGCTCTAATTTCATACTTTTTAACGGTATAAAAAGGCACGCAACTTTCACAAAAAAAAAAAATAAGAAAAACAAAAACGAAGAATATTAATACCAATGTTTGTGAAATTCATAAAAGGAGACACCGAAATGTGAACGGCGGAAACTTTTGCATACAGATTAGAATTGCCCGGGCAAGGCCCAAAACCAAAACAACCAAACGAAACTCAAACCGTACCTACACCGTGCGGCCAATATTGCCGATCTCAACGAATTGGAGTTGGAAGTTTGATTGGGATTCGTAATCTCTTATGAAGAATTAAAATCAAATCAATTGCAGGTGGTAAAAAGTTCACCGGGTCAACTAGTTTATTTATAAATTTAATCAACATATTCTTGACTAGTTATAGATGAGTTCAAATGAAGTAAATTAAAAATAGCAAATATTGCACAAAAAATAATTATCACACTTCAATAGTGAATACTTAAAAAAGAGAAAAAGAAAAACTTCCAAGTTCACCTATCTATCTAAAGATGTTTCTTTTTTCCACCATGCGCGTCTTTCATTCGAAAAATATTTAAAGGAAGAAGACCTTATCCGCCAACTTTTCTGATGTCGGCTTCTTAACGCTTTGTCCAACAAGATAAGCAAGTTTATGTGCGTACTGAAACGAAAAGACGTTTTTTTTATAAAATTAATCAATTCAAATTTAGAGAACCAAAGATTAGTAATAATTCGAATTTTTAATTCCTGGTTCAAATCACATGCATTTTCTCTAGTAATCGCTACGTTATGGTTCAAATTTTTCAATAACTGTTTCAACGATTATAACTACCTTTAGACTTGTCCTAATAAAGCGACTATAGCGTTACTCTTTCTAAACTCAACTTCAACAGTCGATTTATTAGGACGAGATTTAAAAATTCACAAATGTATTGATGAGTTATACGAATAACCAAATACTCGTACCTGGAACACATGCTGGAACACGAACAGTACCTGTCCAATTATAGTACAGGCACCACAATTTATAGGTAAGTTTTTGAATTTATTTTAGAAATTTCATATTCGTTATTACATGTACATACATAGTTTAAAAAAATCCTTGAACCTTAAATCACAGATAATACTAATAATAACAAGAGGTATTATTTGTGCTTAAACTATTTTCATAAAATACGAAATGGTTTGAAATTTTACGAAGTGCCTTACGATTTCTTGCGCAGAATAAAAAAAAAACAAAAAAACATCTTAAACATTAATAAAATCCGATTCCAGAATGCATACAGACAGCGAATTGAGATGAAGACCTATCATGGGAAACAGCTGATACCTTCCCAGATTTCGTGTTGAAATTATATATTTGGCAATATGTACATTTAGAAATCAGTTTACAGTTCAGTTTCTTTCTTATGTTCAGAATTTTTGCTAAAATGTTATCGACGACATATAATTTCTTAGCATCTGATAAAAAAATTAAAATACAGAAATGAATTAAAAAAAAAAAAAAGTAGTTATTATGTATTACGAACGCGTTTTTACCTCCTTCAATATACAAAACATAAGCTCATCCTATCTACAACATAATATAAATACTAAAAAACATAACATAAAATGAATTCTTCAAAATTCTAGCAAAAGTACACCTTTCCACTGTTAAAAAAGTCTTAAGATATCAATCTTATGGCAGTAATTTTTTTATTTTCTTTATGGTAATTATGTAGCCCGTTTGAGATTTTTTAACGTTGTCCGCTGTTGGAGTTTCAAAAATAGATTTATTCTTTATGTTTTATTGTTTAGTTTTATGAAGGTAATTTTTCTGAGTTTAGAGTTTTATGGAGGTTTAGTTTTTAAGCAGAATTTAAGCCCAAGTAAATCTTAGATTATTATTTTTCATTTTCAGAGAAAAGAACCTTTTTCTTTTAACATGTCCTAGCATGTAAATATTCGAACATGTGGTCTGCAGACAACAGACTATCTTTTATTGGTTTGGTAATAAACTGTAGAATAGGGCAAAGACACAACTAGGTAAAAGAAATTCTAGTCTAGTAAAATTTCTCAATGAGCTAAGACGTGTTCTTCCTTTAGTAAATTTAAATAAAATATAAAATAGTAATACTTGTGTTTTCGTATAAAGTATCCCATTTTCCAATAGGTTATGGGCCCAGTTGCACTCGATTTTAAATTGTTTAGTGATTTTTTAAAGACACTTTCATTTAGTGATATTCAGTGACATTATTGTTTAGTTGTACTTAGTGACAAGATGGAGAATTCTAAGTTAAAAAGAAATATTAAAGCCTTTGATGGGGAAAAATATAGTGTGTGGAAATTTAGAATACGTACGCTTTTAACAGAACTTGATCTGATTAAAATAATAGACGGGAGCATTCCAGAAAATCCTTCTGAAGACTGGAAAAAATTAGATCATGCAGCTAAAAGTGTTATAATAGAATATTTAACTGATTCATTTTTGGGTTTTGTCAAACCTGAATTAAAAACAAAATAAATTTTTGCAAGCCTTGATAAAATCTCTGAGAGAAAGAGTTTAGCTACCCAATTGAATTTGAGGAAGAAATTATTATGTCTCAAACTACAAGGTGATGTGAGTTTATTAAAACATTTTAATGTATTCGACGACATAATTAATGAATTGACAGCTGCAGGAGCAAAATTAGATGAGGCAGATAAAGTATCTCATTTATTACTGACACTACCCTCTTCATATGATGGAGTGATCACGGCAATCGAAACCCTTTCGGAAGACAATTTAACTTTAGCTTTTGTGAAAACAAGACTTTTGGATCAAGAAATAAAATTATTGAATGAAAATCGAGATACAAGTGCTAAAGTTCTCCAGATAGAAACTGTAAGAGACACAGGATCAAAAATAAAAATTAATAATTATAAACGAAAACCGTTTTATAAGAAGGGAAATGATAAGTTAAGTTTAAAACAAACAATAAATCCTTTTCAATAAAGTGTCACCATTGTGGAAGAAAAGGTCATTATAAAAATAAGTGTTATTATTATCTAAAAGGATTACAATATAATAAAAATAGAAATAGTGAAAACGTGAGAGCTGTTCAAACGGTTCAAAGAAGTGATACAAATGACCAATCAAATTTTGCCTTCATGACTGGTGAAAATATCGAAGACATAAGAAGTGAAAATAAAATAAGATTTATTCTGGACTCAAGAGCTTCAGTCCATATTATCAATAGGGAAGATTTAATCCAGGATTTTGACAATCTTCAACCACCAATCAGGATTTCAGTTGCAAAGAACAAAACCTTCATCGAGGCAACGAAGAGAGGATCGCTGAAAGTAGTCAGCAATATGGGCGTTGAAGGAGTTTTAGAAGACGTACTCTACTGTCCGAATATCCCTCACAATCTGATGTCTGTCTCAAAGATGCAAAGAAGTGGGCTAACAATCACCTTTGATAATCAAGGTGTGGTAGTAAGTAAAGAAGGTAAAGCTGTAATGAAAGGTAAGCTTTCAAACAATTTAATAATTATCGATTTAGTAGTTAACATAGGTATGATTAATACAGTTAGTAAATTAATGAATTTTGAGATATGGCATCAAAGATTAGGCCATATAGGAAAGAATAAATTCTTGGAGTTGAAAAATAAACAAATGGTAAATGATATAGAACTAATTAAAAATATAGTACCTAACGATAATTTATGCGAGCCATGTATTAACGGTAAGCAATCGCGATTACCATTTAATAAAGAAAAGAATAAAGAGCACATAAGGCGACCATTGTTTGTAGTTCATTCCGATGTTTGTGGTCCGATCACTCCTCCCACAATAGATGAGAAAAATTATTTTATTATTTTTGTTGATGAATACACACATTATTGTGTAACATATTTAATTAAACACAAATCAGATGTGTTTCCAATTTTTAAAGATTATGTGGCTAAAAGTGAAGCTCACTTTAATTTAAAATTAGTAAACTTATATATTGATAATGGGAGAGAATATTTGTCCAACGAAATGAAAGAATATTGTGTGCAGAAAGGGATTACATTTCATCTAACAGTTCCACGAACTCCGCAATTAAATGGTGTATCCGAAAGGATGAACAGAACTGTTACAGAAAAAGCTCGAGCTATGATAGCAGGTGCTAGTCTAGACAAGGTATTTTGGGGTAAAGCAGTTTTAACTGCTACATATTTAATAAATATAACTCCAACTAAAGCTTTAAAACAGGCCAAAACACCATATGAGTTGTGGCATAGTAAAAAGCCACAAATAAAATATTTAAAAATATTTGGTTCAACTGTATTTGTACATAACAAAACCAGTAAGACAAAGTATGATGATAAATCATGGAAAGGAATACTGGTAGGATATGAACCAAATGGATATTTGGTATGGAATGTGGAGAAAGAAAAATTTATTACTGTCAGAGATGTAATTGTTGATGAAATGAATTTCTTAAAAACGAGACCTACTTTAAAACTAAATGATACTAATTCTATAAATGACAATAATTTAAAGAATAATTCTGAAAAAAATGATAATGAATTAAAATTGAATAATGAATCAAAATCTATAGAAAAAGTAGATAAATCTAAACATTTTGAAAAAGAATTAAAATTGGATGAAAATAAAATACCTGATAAAAGAATTAGATTAGAAGTAGAAGAACACAATAAATTAATTAATAATAGTCAGAAAGAACAAATATTTTCTCAACCTAGGAGGAGTGAAAGGATTAAGAACCGTTCAACTATTTCATACAAAGAAAATAGCATACATGATTATATGATGTGTGCTCAGTCATTAATGTGTAAAATCCCAACTGCATATGAAGAAATTAAAAATAGAGATGACAGGAAGGAGTGGGAACAGGCAATCCAAGATGAAATAAACTCATTGTTGATAAATAAAACTTGGGTATTAGTAAAGAAGCCAGAAAATAAAAACATAGTAGATTGTAAATGGGTGTTTGCAATTAAAAATGATGAGTTCGGTAACGCAATAAGATATAAAGCCAGATTAGTAGCTAGAGGGTTCACTCAAAAATACTTGATTGATTACGATAAAACTTTTGCACCAGTTGCAAGAATAACAAGTTTTAGATATATAGTTGCGTTTGCTAATCAATTCAGTTTATTAATACATCATATGGATGTAAAAACAGCATTTTTAAATGGGAACTTCAAAGAGGAAATATATATGAAAGTTCCTCAAGGTGTAAACAGCGAAAAAAATCAAGTCTGTAAACTGAATAAAGCCTTATATGGACTTAAACAAGCAGCACGATGCTGGTTTGAAGTTTTTGAAAAAGCTCTCATAGAGGAAGGTTTTAAAAACTCATTAGTTGATAAATGTATATATACTTTAGATAGAGGAAGTATTAATAAAAACATATGTATATGTTGTATTATATGTTGATGATTTAGTAATAGTCACTGAAGATATAAATACAATGAATAACTTTAAAAATTATTTAAAGAATAAATTTTCAATGGTAGATCTAAAAGAAATTAAACTTTTTCTAGGAATTAGGATAATTAGAGAAAATAATAGTATATCCTTAGATCAATCATTATATATTAATACAGTACTGAAAAAGTTCAATATGTATGAATGTAACGCCGTAAATACACCACTAGAGAGTAAAATAAATGTTAAAGCTCTAAATTCAGATGAAATAAATGATGCGCCTTGTCGTAATTTGATAGGTTGTTTAATGTATATAATGATATGTACAAGACCGGATTTATGTGTAGCAGTTAATATTCTAAGTAGATACATGAATAAAAATAATAATGAAGTATGGAAATGTCTTAAAAGAATACTTCGATATTTGAAAGGATCTAGCAATTTGAAGTTAACATATTCGAGAAATGAATATAAGAATATTTTAGTTGGTTACGTGGATTCTGATTGGGGTGGTGATCAAAGTGATAGAAAAAGTACAACAGGCTACATATTTAAATTATTTGAGGCATGCACTATAAGTTGGTGTACAAAGAAACAAAATTCGGTTGCAGCTTCATCTACAGAAGCAGAATATATGGCTTTATATGAAGCTGTGCGAGAAGCACTTTGGTTGAAATCACTATCTACTAGTGTAAATATAAATATTAACGAGCCAATAATTATGCATGAGGATAATAACGGTTGTATTAGTATTGCTAAGAATCCAACATATCATAAAAGATCAAAACATATTGATATCAAGTATCATTTTTCAAGAGAACAAGTTGAAAAGAAATTAATTAAATTGAAATATATTTCTACAGGTGAACAAATAGTTGACATTCTAACCAAGCCACTACCAGGAGCAAGGTTTTTGGAACTTCGAGTGAAGATGGGCTTGAAATAGATTTAATAATTATTACTGTAATATTTGATATTAAGTTGATTGGTCTGATTAGGTTTTTCTGGGTTTTCCTAATCCTTGCAACGAATGTTGGACCATTGTAAACTCCCCAGATTAAAGGAAGGAACAGGTCTTTGCTCAAATTAAATAATTACAATAGTAATAATATTAAAATACTAATATTAAATAAGTTGAAAGGAAATATATTTTTGAGGGGGCGTGTTGGAGTTTCAAAAATAGATTTATTCTTTATGTTTTATTGTTTAGTTTTATGAAGGTAATTTTTCTGAGTTTAGAGTTTTATGGAGGTTTAGTTTTTAAGCAGAATTTAAGCCTAAGTAAATCTAGATTATTATTTTTCATTTTCAGAGAAAAGAACCTTTTTCTTTTAACATGTCCTAGCATGTAAATATTCGAACATGTGGTCTGCAGACAACAGACTATCTTTTATTGGTTTGGTAATAAACTGTAGAATAGGGCAAAGACACAACTAGGTAAAAGAAATTCTAGTCTAGTAAAATTTCTCAATGAGCTAAGACGTGTTCTTCCTTTAGTAAATTTAAATAAAATATAAAATAGTAATACTTGTGTTTTCGTATAAAGTATCCCATTTTCCAATATCCGCCCTAAGCACAACATCAGGCTGAACAATACTTTTAATTCTTTTGAGTAGTTCTGTAGACATGACATGAGGTAGGCCTGGTTAGAAAAAAAGTTTTATTCAATATATTCAAAGCGTTTGACTCTCTCACTTACCATCAATTTCACAAGTATTGGCGGGAGATTGATATAGAAAATCCTTAGTTATTTTTCTTCTTTATTATTATTATTCTCTTCGCCATTCGTAGTCTCTTCGAAAAGAAGTGGAATAAGCTGTTTATTGTACGAAGTTTTTACATCAAGTTCGATTTCATTTTTCAAAAAGGAAATTGTAAATTTCTTCCTCTCTTTAATACAACTCTTTAGCGAGTCGACAGCCTTGTTTAATTTGCTCGCTTTTATTTTGTTTAAGTGCAAAAGTGTACCTTTAATTACAAACACCGGGGCGTATCTAACAAAGTTATCTGCTTCTTTTATGTCCCCTTCTTTCGCTTTAAAAGACTCACCTGCATCAAGATCTAATAGAAGAACTTCATTAGGAAGTTTATCAAGAACTTTACAACGAACAAATCTGCTTTGGTTAAAAGCCAAAACAATTTTATCTTTTACAGCGTCAGTTTTTGCTGCTTCTCGACCTTTCTGGTCGAATATTTTAGAGTAGATTTCTCCCTTGTCATGTTAGCTGACCAATACTTTATGGAAATATCTGCAAAATATCCGTTCCAATCTTTTGATACTTTAACATTGCCTTCTAATTTGTTTGCATTGGAATACAGCTCATAATTTGTTGTTGCATTGGTGGTAATAATTTTAAGCTCAAGCGTGCTCCCATCGCCCCAGTAATCCTCTAAGTGCGCTTCTTTTTCAGCACTGATAAGTAATGCTTGTCGCGGAATATTTTTAAAGTCGTTGGGAATTGACTTCACCTCACTCAAGAGTTCTATTTGTCCAATATCAACACAGTATATAACATAGTGAGATTCATAATAACTTAGGAGAAATCCACGCTCCCACTGGGTGGAAGTCTTACCTGCGATAAAAGAACCCTCCACAGGATGTAACAGCTTAAATTTATTTTCAGTGTCTCCGGCAAGGACTTGTCTCATTTTAGAAAGCTGATCCGCTATTTCATTTGGCTTAACGATCGCAATTGCATACATTTCCTTAAAAACGTTGACTATCTTTATTTTCATATTTATGGGAAGTTCCTCTTTTTCGTTATATATATTACCAATTATTTTTATTCTTACAACATGGCCAGTATCAACAGCTTTACCGTTGCACTTAATGCAGAAGGCATACGAGTTCAAATCCTTCATCGCCGGAATAAGTGATTTCAGTTGATTTACATTGATGTAAAAATCATTGCCATAATCTAAGCGGCGCACGCGGACTTCGTTTAAAGGATTCTTTTCTTCAAGAACTACAGCCCGATAATAAAGCCCACGGAAAGGAGCAGCCACAACATTACCAACGTATATTATTTCTTCCGAATATGGGTTTGTCACATTTGTGATGTTCTTATTTATTTCTAAAATTAGTGAAGTACAATCTGCTTTCCACCGGGCATCCATTACCCACGCAAGTGTGGGATCGGTTTCCGAAACATATTGTACTACTACTTCAAAACATTCATTTTCCGGAATTGGAAAGTGATTTTTCCAGGCTTTATTGGGTCTGTTGGTCTTCTCAGATGCATTGGAAAAGGAGATATCTTCTACTTTATCAATAACTTTCTGAACATTTAATGAAATAGAGTCATCTTTACCATTTTTATTCCACAATTGGTTATTATTGTTATCAAGCGCAGCCAACCTGTGCATGTCGCTTTTGTCTATTGTTCCTAAGTTGGAACTGGTTGCACATCCGCTTTCGGAATGATCGTCACTTTGGTTATACCGATGGGGTTTCCTTAAAGGAATATGCCGAGTACTGGTCATCAAGGATTTCATTGAAAATGTACGTTCGAGTGTGGTATTAACAGAAAACTTTTCAGACCTCACAGGTTGAATTAATGTTCTAGAAAGAAATGGGCGAGGTTAATTTACGAATCTCAATGCATTGTGAATAGAGCCTGCATAATACTTGTACTGTTTACAGGCGATGTATAAAAGACTATTTATTCTATGTATACGGCATAAATAAATTTTCGACGTTATTTGTAAGGATGAATATTGCCTATTTTAACGCTTAAGTTCATTTCGTTTAAAAATCCTGAAGAATTGTTTTTAAATATGGCTGGAAGTTGTCAACCACAAACAGCATTTTTTCCAGGAAAAAAAATTTTTTTGCTAAATCTTAATGTTGCGAAATTTAAATACTGATTTACTGGGAACCAAAATTAAATTGTATGCATAGTTGTTAGAAAAGTATGTACATATATAATACTTATTTAAAATGAGCTGCTTTAATGCACATTGTCTTTAAGGTAGAGCACATTTTTTTTTAGCTTGCCATTGTAAAATTTCTTAATAATTTGAATTCGTGATTCACTCATTCGCTTGCTGTGCTGAGAACTAAGTGAATTATTGGAAAAATAACTTCCCAGAACTTTCTAGATCTGAATGCATTAAATAACAGTACTATGCGTAACGAATATTTTGGAATTATAAACAAGCATTTTTCGCAAGTTAGCCACTTTGAGTGGGTTGCTGCTACTAGTTAAAACAAGGAAAAAATTACAGGAATAAAAAACTTACGGCATGCGGTTGCAAATAAACTTGTGTTCCGCCCAATCTTCCCTCTGGCATTTAAAGGAACAATAGCATTCGTAACAACGCCCACACTTTAACGTGCCTTGAATTCCGCAGAAAGCGCACAGTCCCTTTTGATCCGACATCTTTTGGCAGCACAAACTCCGCAAGCAAACACAAATATACACAAAATTTTTAACTTTTACCGAAAACACGAGAGCAGAACGCACAGAAACAATTGAACGCCTTCTTCTGAATGAACGCCACGCCACGCCACTCCTTCACGAACAGAAACAACAGTTGGATTTCATTCCAAGTGAAGATGGCAACAGTTGGTAACACTGACATATAAAGACAGGACTGCTGATCCCGTACAAAAACCCATTTTAAAAGTGAGATCAAATTTGGTTCGAAATGGGGGAATGAAGAAAGAACGAGATATTTATTCATTCCCCCATGCAAATGCATATGTTAGACAAAGTAGGACATGTTTTTTTTTATATCTGACTCTTCCTTTCTTCCGGCCCCGGGCTGCTCGGTGTCGGAAGTATTTTTGATAAATACTCAAAATGTAGGGCAAAATGAAAGGAGCTGTTTTGTGACAACTTCTATTTATTTATTTTCCTCATTTTAATATAATATTGCAAAGAATTTAATGTGTTTTTATCACAAGGACTTGCATCTCCACTGCACACAAGGGTTTGCATCTCCACTCAAAATGGTCTCACTTTTTATCCACCGATTAGCAGTCCAGTATCTATATGTCAGTGGTTGGTAATGAAGTAAATTTTGATGTGGATATTGCAGGGTGGCCATGTTCTGGTTATATTTTTGAAATATTTTATTAAACTGACGCACTGACATATAGAAATGGACCACTCGCCCCATACAAAATGCCTATGAAGCGATGGTGCACTTTCCCGTTCCCTCTTGCTCATACCATTAACGGATTTTCAGCAGTCAGCTGTAGGTTTGAATTTCTGTCAAATGCATTTTTCGGGCATTAGTCTGTTTTATTTGCATAAATCCATCAAATAATTACTACAAAAATTATAAAATAATTCCTTTTGTATCTTAAGCCCCTTCAAAGGAATGCAAACATTAAATTACCCCTTTGTAAGATACAATTGAATTTTACACAATTTCTAATTTTTTTTTTTGAAAGTTCCCACCTAAGGAGAGTTCAGATATAGAAGGCATATATCTGTCTATTTCTTTCGCATTATGCGAAATAGGGGGCTTCAAAAGGCGGCAAATTTAAAAATTATATTAATTTTATTTGTAACCTGCACGTTAAATCTGATTCCCCTAAAAGTAGCATCAAATCTAAAATAATTTCGCTGCGAAAAGTTTGTGGAATAACACATTTTTCATTGAAATATTCTCAGCAAAACGTTGAAATGCTCTCTTCTGGATATGCGATTTATATCGCTAAACAACTGTTTTAAGAACTCAAAAGTAAAAATTAGAGCACTTTTGTGTTTTTGCTGTATACTTGAATTGATAAACCTTGTCTTTTGGAAGTCGGTTAAAAAATAGGTTGAGATGAGAAGTATGTTTTCTGTTAAAAAATATCTATCCCACCAAATATTTAAATCATATAGCAAAACTGATATGAAATCGTAATTAGTTCATTGAGTCAATTTTTTGCCTACTATCCAGATTTTAATAAAAACTCCACTTGAAACAAACTTTTGAATATTTGGTTTTTCTTACTTTACTTACTTAAAAATGTGTTGGTTTGGCACAACCAATCAGATGGTAGTGTTGTATCGGACATCAGGGTGGATGTCGTGATCATTAGCATGTGGAGGATCTAAGTTTAATTAAATAAGTTAAAAGTAAAAAAATCAGTGCATGATTATACTTACAATCACCAAGTGATAATTTTAAAGTGGGAGGATATGCTTTAATCTGTCGTGATGTCGAAAGCATTCCTACACGAATGTCGTTTGTTAGTGGATCAATGTGACCTCGCATTTTGGAATCAAAATTCCCTCCTGGAATTTCTGTTTGAGACAATACTGGAGTTTTTACAACACCCAAAGCAAATTCCACATTAGCTATTTGGAAACTAGGGTCTGTCAGAAGCGATCTTGCAACGCGAGTTATCTGCAAATATAGATATAAAAATGTGGTGGTTTTATTTAAGTTCCTTTGCGATCTTATTATGGGGAATAATAATACATAATACAGTAGACTCGCGATAGTGTGAACATTCGGTCCAGTGAAAAATCCGATGGAGTGAACAGCAAAATTTTTACACTAATTACTCTATAGAGTGAACAGCCTTTAATTTTCAACGCTCGAAATAATGAACAGTTTACAGGAAAATGCTCAATATTGTAAAATTCAAAGGCAAAAACACTCCCGCACATGCTAGCTTGTGTGAGATTCACCTAGTATCGCCAAAGTAAAGAGAACTACATAGGACACGCTCAAAAATATTGATACAATGTATGTACTCCAAAAAATCCCAAGCCCTAAAAAGTATGAAATAATTATATAACTGATACTAATCCAATATTAAATAATTAAGGCAATCAGTTTGTCTGAATTAATTGGATTAATATCAGTCAAGTTTTCACACCGACTTCAAAAATTTAGGAAAGTTTTGGTATTTAATGTTGAAAGTAGTAGTAGAGGATTTTTGATATAATTTTTTTATACTTTTTAGGGCTTGGAAGTTTTTCATAAAAAAGTAGTGGATTTTTGAGGTAAGATTTAGCTAAAGCGAAATTAATAACATTTTGCAAACAATTACTTTGTTCAGCCATTGTTTTTTGGCGATGCTCGATTAGTTTTGATACACAAGGATTTCAAGATTGTAAAGTTCTCAGTGAAAAATAACAAGTTAATTTCGATAGATTTCGTTTGTGCTCTAATTTCATACTTTTTAACGGTATAAAAAGGCACGCAACTTTCACAAAAAAAAAAATAAGAAAAACAAAAACGAAGAATATAAATACCAATGTTTGTGAAATTCATAAAAGGAGACACCGAAATGTGAACGGCGGAAACTTTTGCATACAGATTAGAATTGCCCGGGCAAGGCCCAAAACCAAAACGACCAAACGAAACTCAAACCGTACCTACACCGTGCGGCCAATATTGCCGATCTCAACGAATTGGAGTTGGAAGTTTGATTGGGATTCGTAATCTCTTATGAAGAATTAAAATCAAATCAATTGCAGGTGGTAAAAAGTTCACCGGGTCAACTAGTTTATTTATAAAATTAATCAACATATTCTTGACTAGTTATAGATGAGTTCAAATGAAGTAAATTAAAAATAGCAAATATTGCACAAAAAATAATTATCACACTTCAATAGTGAATACTTAAAAAAGAGAAAAAGAAAAACTTCCAAGTTCACCTATCTATCTAATACCCCAGACAGACGGGCACGAACGAATGAACGTTCTCGAAGAATGATCATTGGCGTGTCGTCTGTCACCAAGAATGAAGTTTGAATGAACATTCGTAACTACATTCTCGTTCTCATCAATGAAGTTCCGGAAACTTCATTCGCAGAGAACGAGCATGGAAATCCTGGAAAAATCAGCTGATTTCCAGTGTCAAAGTGTGAATTGACAACTGCCAGCCAGCCAGTTGAGTTTTAATTCTGTGATCATGGAGGTGGGGAAGGAGCAGGAAGAGTTGCAATACGTTTAGTAGCTTGCGAACGTTTTCGTAAAGTTGCTATTAATTTCACCGATTCACTCGTGCGCATTTTAAACTCAAAAATTCTCGACTCGAATGAAGTTGGCCGTCTGTCATGCATATAACGAATGAAGATTCGAGAGAACGATCATTCATCGAACGTTCATTCGTTCGTGCCCGTCTGTCTGGGGTATAAAGATGCTTCTTTTTTCCACCATGCGCGTCTTTCATTCGAAAAATATTTAAAGGAAGAAGAGCTTATCCGCCAACTTTTCTGATGTCGGCTTCTTAACGCTTTGTCCAACAAGATAAGCAAGTTTATGTGCGTACTGAAACGAAAAGACGTTTTTTTTATAAAATTAATCAATTCAAATTTAGAGAACCAAAGATTAGTAATAATTCGAATTTGAACCAGGATTTAAAGGTTCAAATCACATGCATTTTCTCTAGTAATCGCTACGTTATGGTTCAAATTTTTCAATAACTGTTTCAACGATTATAACTACCTTTAGACTTGTCCTAATAAAGCGACTATAGCGTTACTCTATCTAGACTCAACTTCAACAGTCGATTTATTAGGACGAAATTTAAAAATTCACAAATGTATTGATTAGTTAAACGAATAACCAAATACTCGTACCTGGAACACATGCTGGAACACGAACAGTACCTGTCCAATTATAGTACAGGCAGCACAATTTATAGGTAAGTTTTTGAATTTATTTTAGAAATTTCATATTCGTTATCACATGTACATAGTTTAAAAAAATCCTTGAACCTTAAATCACAGATAATACTAATAATAACAATAGGTATTATATGTGCTTAAACTATTTTCATAAAATACGAAATGGTTTGAAATTTTACGAAGTGCCTTACGATTTCTTGCGCAGAATAAAAAAAAACAAAAAAACATCTTAATCATTAATAAAATCCGATTCCAAAATGCATACAGACAGCGAATTGAGATGAAGACCTATCATGGGAAACAGCTGATACCTTCCCAAATTTCGTGCTGTAATTATACATTTGGCAATATGTACATTTAGAAATCAGTTTACAGTTCAGTTTCTTTCTTATGTTCAGAATTTTTGCTAAAATGTTATCGACGACATATAATTTCTTAGCATCTGATAAAAAAGTTAAAATACAGAAATGAATTAAAAAAAAAAAAGTAGTTATTATGTATTACGAACGCGTTTTTACCTCCTTCAATATACAAAACATAAGCTCATCCTATCTACAAGATAATATAAATACTAAAAGACATAACATAAAATGAATTCTTCAAAATTCTAGCAAAAGTAAACCTTTCCACTGTTAAAAAAGTCTTAAGATATCAATCTTATGGCAGTAATTTTTTTATTTTCTTTATGGTAATTATGTAGCCCGTTTGAGATTTTTTACCTTGTCCGCTGTTGGAGTTTCAAAAATAGATTTATTCTTTATGTTTTATTGTTTAGTTTTATGAAGGTAATTTTTCTGAGTTTAGAGTTTTATGGAGGTTTAGTTTTTAAGCAGAATTTAAGCCTAAGTAAATCTTAGATTATTATTTTTCATTTTCAGAGAAAAGAACCTTTTTCTTTTAACATGTCCTAGCATGTAAATATTCGAACATGTGGTCTGCAGACAACAGACTATCTTTTATTGGTTTGGTAATAAACTGTAGAATAGGGTAAAGACACAACTAGGTAAAAGAAATTCTAGTCTAGTAAAATTTCTCAATGAGCCAAGACGTGTTCTTCCTTTAGTAAATTTAAATAAAATATAAAATAGTAATACTTGTGTTTTCGTATAAAGTATCCCATTTTCCAATAGGTTATGGGCCCAGTTGCACTCGGTTTTAAATTGTTTAGTGATTTTTTAAAGACACTTTCATTTAGTGATATTCAGTGACATTATTGTTTAGTTGTACTTAGTGACAAGATGGAGAATTCTAAGTTAAAAAGAAATATTAAAGCCTTTGATGGGGAAAAATATAGTGTGTGGAAATTTAGAATACGTACGCTTTTAACAGAACTTGATCTGATTAAAATAATAGACGAGAGCATTCCAGAAAATCCTTCTGAAGACTGGAAAAAATTAGATCATGCAGCTAAAAGTGTTATAATAGAATATTTAACTGATTCATTTTTGGGTTTTGTCAAACCTGAATTAAAAACAAAAGAAATTTTTGCAAGCCTTGATAAAATCTCTGAGAGAAAGAGTTTAGCTACCCAATTGAATTTGAGGAAGAAATTATTATGTCTCAAACTACAAGGTGATGTGAGTTTATTAAAACATTTTAATGTATTCGACGACATAATTAATGAATTGACAGCTGCAGGAGCAAAATTAGATGAGGCAGATAAAGTATCTCATTTATTACTGACACTACCCTCTTCATATGATGGAGTGATCACGGCAATCGAAACCCTTTCGGAAGACAATTTAACTTTAGCTTTTGTGAAAACAAGACTTTTGGATCAAGAAATAAAATTATTGAATGAAAATCGAGATACAAGTGCTAAAGTTCTCCAGATAGAAACTGTAAGAGACACAGGATCAAAAATAAAAATTAATAATTATAAACGAAAACCGTTTTATAAGAAGGGAAATGATAAGTTAAGTTTAAAACAAACAATAAATCCTTTTCAATAAAGTGTCACCATTGTGGAAGAAAAGGTCATTATAAAAATAAGTGTTATTATTATCTAAAAGGATTACAATATAATAAAAATAGAAATAGTGAAAACGTGAGAGCTGTTCAAACGGTTCAAAGAAGTGATACAAATGACCAATCAAATTTTGCCTTCATGACTGGTGAAAATATCGAAGACATAAGAAGTGAAAATAAAATAAGATTTATTCTGGACTCAAGAGCTTCAGTCCATATTATCAATAGGGAAGATTTAATCCAGGATTTTGACAATCTTCAACCACCAATCAGGATTTCAGTTGCAAAGAACAAAACCTTCATCGAGGCAACGAAGAGAGGATCGCTGAAAGTAGTCAGCAATATGGGCGTTGAAGGAGTTTTAGAAGACGTACTCTACTGTCCGAATATCCCTCACAATCTGATGTCTGTCTCAAAGATGCAAAGAAGTGGGCTAACAATCACCTTTGATAATCAAGGTGTGGTAGTAAGTAAAGAAGGTAAAGCTGTAATGAAAGGTAAGCTTTCAAACAATTTAATAATTATCGATTTAGTAGTTAACATAGGTATGATTAATACAGTTAGTAAATTAATGAATTTTGAGATATGGCATCAAAGATTAGGCCATATAGGAAAGAATAAATTCTTGGAGTTGAAAAATAAACAAATGGTATATGATATAGAACTAATTAAAAATATAGTACCTAACGATAATTTATGCGAGCCATGTATTAACGGTAAGCAATCGCGATTACCATTTGATAAAGAAAAGAATAAAGAGCACATAAGGCGACCATTGTTTGTAGTTCATTCCGATGTTTGTGGTCCGATCACTCCTCCCACAATAGATGAGAAAAATTATTTTATTATTTTTGTTGATGAATACACACATTATTGTGTAACATATTTAATTAAACACAAATCAGATGTGTTTCCAATTTTTAAAGATTATGTGGCTAAAAGTGAAGCTCACTTTAATTTAAAATTAGTAAACTTATATATTGATAATGGGAGAGAATATTTGTCCAACGAAATGAAAGAATATTGTGTGCAGAAAGGGATTACATTTCATCTAACAGTTCCACGAACTCCGCAATTAAATGGTGTATCCGAAAGGATGAACAGAACTGTTACAGAAAAAGCTCGAGCTATGATAGCAGGTGCTAGTCTAGACAAGGTATTTTGGGGTAAAGCAGTTTTAACTGCTACATATTTAATAAATATAACTCCAACTAAAGCTTTAAAACAGGCCAAAACACCATATGAGTTGTGGCATAGTAAAAAGCCACAAATAAAATATTTAAAAATATTTGGTTCAACTGTATTTGTACATAACAAAACCAGTAAGACAAAGTTTGATGATAAATCATGGAAAAGAATACTGGTAGGATATGAACCAAATGGATATTTGGTATGGAATGTGGAGAAAGAAAAATTTATTACTGTCAGAGATGTAATTGTTGATGAAATGAATTTCTTAAAAACGAGACCTACTTTAAAACTAAATGATACTAATTCTATAAATGGCAATCCAAGATGAAATAAACTCATTGTTGATAAATAAAACTTGGGTATTAGTAAAGAAGCCAGAAAATAAAAACATAGTAGATTGTAAATGGGTGTTTGCAATTAAAAATGATGAGTTCGGTAACGCAATAAGATATAAAGCCAGATTAGTAGCTAGAGGGTTCACTCAAAAATACTTGATTGATTACGATAAAACTTTTGCACCAGTTGCAAGAATAACAAGTTTTAGATATATAGTTGCGTTTGCTAATCAATTCAGTTTATTAATACATCATATGGATGTAAAAACAGCATTTTTAAATGGGAACTTGAAAGAGGAAATATATATGAAAGTTCCTCAAGGTGTAAACAGCGAAAAAAATCAAGTCTGTAAACTGAATAAAGCCTTATATGGACTTAAACAAGCAGCACGATGCTGGTTTGAAGTTTTTGAAAAAGCTCTCATAGAGAAAGGTTTTAAAAACTCATTAGTTGATAAATTTATATATACTTTAGATAGAGGAAGTATTAATAAAAACATATATGTTGTATTATATGTTGATGATTTAGTAATAGTCACTGAAGATATAAATACAATGAATAACTTTAAAAATTATTTAAAGAATAAATTTTCAATGGTAGATCTAAAAGAAATTAAACTTTTTCTAGGGATTAGGATAATTAGAGAAAATAATAGTATATCCTTAGATCAATCATTATATATTAATACAGTACTGAAAAAGTTCAATATGTATGAATGTAACGCCGTAAATACACCACTAGAGAGTAAAATAAATGTTAAAGCCCTAAATTCAGATGAAATAAATGATGCGCCTTGTCGTAATTTGATAGGTTGTTTAATGTATATAATGATATGTACAAGACCGGATTTATGTGTAGCAGTTAATATTCTAAGTAGATACATGAATAAAAATAATAATGAAGTATGGAAATGTCTTAAAAGAATACTTCGATATTTGAAAGGATCTAGCAATTTGAAGTTAACATATTCGAGAAATGAATATAAGAATATTTTAGTTGGTTACGTGGATTCTGATTGGGGTGGTGATCAAAGTGATAGAAAAAGTACAACAGGCTACATATTTAAATTATTTGAGGCATGCACTATAAGTTGGTGTACAAAGAAACAAAATTCGGTTGCAGCTTCATCTACAGAAGCAGAATATATGGCTTTATATGAAGCTGTGCGA
Organism: Machimus atricapillus; assembly: GCA_933228815.1. Lineage (NCBI taxonomy): Eukaryota > Metazoa > Arthropoda > Insecta > Diptera > Asilidae > Machimus > Machimus atricapillus. The sequence goes on from OW121785.1 coordinate 17,488,397, forward strand.
GAAGCACTTTGGTTGAAATCACTATCTACTAGTGTAAATATAAATATTAACGAGCCAATAATTATGCATGAGGATAATAACGGTTGTATTAGTATTGCTAAGAATCCAACATATCATAAAAGATCAAAACATATTGATATCAAGTATCATTTTTCAAGAGAACAAGTTGAAAAGAAATTAATTAAATTGAAATATATTTCTACAGGTGAACAAATAGTTGACATTCTAACCAAGCCACTACCAGGAGCAAGGTTTTTGGAACTTCGAGTGAAGATGGGCTTGAAATAGATTTAATAATTATTACTGTAATATTTGATATTAAGTTGATTGGTCTGATTAGGTTTTTCTGGGTTTTCCTAATCCTTGCAACGAATGTTGGACCATTGTAAACTCCCCAGATTAAAGGAAGGAACAGGTCTTTGCTCAAATTAAATAATTACAATAGTAATAATATTAAAATACTAATATTAAATAAGTTGAAAGGAAATATATTTTTGAGGGGGCGTGTTGGAGTTTCAAAAATAGATTTATTCTTTATGTTTTATTGTTTAGTTTTATGAAGGTAATTTTTCTGAGTTTAGAGTTTTATGGAGGTTTAGTTTTTAAGCAGAATTTAAGCCTAAGTAAATCTTAGATTATTATTTTTCATTTTCAGAGAAAAGAACCTTTTTCTTTTAACATGTCCTAGCATGTAAATATTCGAACATGTGGTCTGCAGACAACAGACTATCTTTTATTGGTTTGGTAATAAACTGTAGAATAGGGCAAAGACACAACTAGGTAAAAGAAATTCTAGTCTAGTAAAATTTCTCAATGAGCTAAGACGTGTTCTTCCTTTAGTAAATTTAAATAAAATATAAAATAGTAATACTTGTGTTTTCGTATAAAGTATCCCATTTTCCAATATCCGCCCTAAGCACAACATCAGGCTGAACAATACTTTTAATTCTTTTGAGTAGTCCTGTAGACATGACATGAGGTAGGCCTGGTTAGAAAAAAAGTTTTATTCAATATATTCAAAGCGTTTGACTCTCTCACTTACCATCAATTTCACAAGTATTGGCGGGAGATTGATATAGAAAATCCTTGGTTATTTTTCTTCTTTATTATTATTATTCTCTTCGCCATTCGTAGTCTCTTCGAAAAGAAGTGGAATAAGCTGTTTATTGTACGAAGTTTTTACATCAAGTTCGATTTCATTTTTCAAAAAGGAAATTGTAAATTTCTTCCTCTCTTTAATACAACTCTTTAGCGAGTCGACAGCCTTGTTTAATTTGCTCGCTTTTATTTTGTTTAAGTGCAAAAGTGTACCTTTAATTACAAACACCGGGGCGTATCTAACAAAGTTATCTGCTTCTTTTATGTCCCCTTCTTTGGCTTTAAAAGACTCACCTGAATCAAGATCTAATAGAAGAACTTCATTAGGAAGTTTATCAAGAACTTTACAACGAACAAATCTGCTTTGGTTAAAAGCCAAAACAATTTTATCTTTTACAGCGTCAGTTTTTGCTGCTTCTCGACCTTTCTGGTCGAATATTTTAGAGTAGATTTCTCCCTTGTCATGTTAGCTGACCAATACTTTATGGAAATATCTGCAAAATATCCGTTCCAATCTTTTGATACTTTAACATTGCCTTCTAATTTGTTTGCATTGGAATACAGCTCATAATTTGTTGTTGCATTGGTGGTAATAATTTTAAGCTCAAGCGTGCTCCCATCGCCCCAGTAATCCTCTAAGTGCGCTTCTTTTTCAGCACTGATAAGTAATGCTTGTCGCGGAATATTTTTAAAGTCGTTGGGAATTGACTTCACCTCACTCAAGAGTTCTATTTGTCCAATATCAACACAGTATATAACATAGTGAGATTCATAATAACTTAGGAGAAATCCACGCTCCCACTGGGTGGAAGTCTTACCTGCGATAAAAGAGCCCTCCACAGGATGTAACAGCTTAAATTTATTTTCAGTGTCTCCGGCAAGGACTTGTCTCATTTTAGAAAGCTGATCCGCTATTTCATTTGGCTTAACGATCGCAATTGCATACATTTCCTTAAAAACGTTGACTATCTTTATTTTCATATTTATGGGAAGTTCCTCTTTTTCGTTATATATATTATCAATTATTTTTATTCTTACAACATGGCCAGTATCAACAGCTTTACCGTTGCACTTAATGCAGAAGGCATACGAGTTCAAATACTTCATCGCCGGAATAAGTGATTTCAGTTTATTTACATTGATGTAAAAATCATTGCCATAATCTAAGCGGCGCACGCGGACTTCGTTTAAAGGATTCTTTTCTTCAAGAACTACAGCCCGATAATAAATCCCACGGAAAGGAGCAGCCACAACATTACCAACGTATATTATTTCTTCCGAATATGGGTTTGTCATATTTGTGATGTTCTTATTTATTTCTAAAATTAGTGAAGTACAAGCTGCTTCCCACCGGGCATCCATTACCCAGGCAAGTGTGGGATCGGTTTCCGAAACATATTGTACTACTACTTCAAAACATTCATTTTCCGGAATTGGAAAGTGATTTTTCCAGGCTTTGTTAGGTCTGTTGGTCTTCTCAGATGCATTGGAAAAGGAGATATCTTCTACTTTATCAATAACTTTCTGAACATTTAATGAAATAGAGTCATCTTTACCATTTTTATTCCACAATTTTAAAGGAACGTCTATTGATTTTCGTTCTTTATTATTGTTATCAAGCGCAGCCAACCTGAGCATGTCGCTTTTGTCTATTGTTCCTAAGTTGGAACTGGTTGCACATCCGCTTTCGGAATGATCGTCACTTTGGTTATACCGATGGGGTTTCCTTAAAGGAATATGCCGAGTACTGGTCATCAAGGATTTCATTGAAAATGTACGTTCGAGTGTGGTATTAACAGAAAACTTTTCAGACCTCACAGGTTGAATTGATGTTCTAGAAAGAAATGGGCGAGGTTAATTTACGAATCTCAATTGCATTGTGAATAGAGCCTGCATAATACTTGTACTGTTTACAGGCGATGTATAAAAGACTATTTATTCTATGTATACGGCATAAATAAATTTTCGACGTTATTTGTAAGGATGAATATTGCCAACGCTTAAGTTCATTTCGTTTAAAAATCCTGAAGAATTGTTTTTAAATATGGCTGGAAGTTGTCAACCACAAACAGCATTTTTTCCAGGAAAACAAATTTTTTTGCTAAATCTTAATGTTGCGAAATTTAAACACTGATTTACTGGGAACCAAAATTAAATTTTATGCATAGTTGTTAGAAAAGTATGTACATTCATATATAACACTTATTTAAAATGAGCTGCTTTAATGCACATTGTCTTTAAGGTAGAGCACATTTTTTTTTAGCTTGCCATTGTAAAATTTCTTAATAATTTGAATTCGTGATTCACTCATTCGCTTGCTGTGCTGAGAACTAAGTGAATTATTGGAAAAATAACTTCCCAGAACTTTCTAGATCTGAATGCATTAAATAACAGTACTATGCGTAACGAATATTTTGGAATTATAAACAAGCATTTTTCGCAAGTTAGCCACTTTGAGTGGGTTGCTGCTACTAGTTAAAACAAGGAAAAAATTACAGGAATAAAAAACTTACGGCATGCGGTTGCAAATAAACTTGTGTTCCGCCCAATCTTCCCTCTGGCATTTAACGGAACAATAGTATTCGTAACAACGCCCACACATTAACGTGCCTTGAATTCCGCAGAAAGCGCACAGTCCTTTTTGATCCGACATCTTTTGGCAGCACAAACTCCGCAAGCAAACACAAATACACAAAATTTTTAACTTTTACCGAAACCACGAGAGCAGAACGCACTGAAACAATTGAACGCCTTCTTCTGAATGAACGCCACGCCACGCCACGCCACTCCTTCACGAACAGAAACAACAGTTGGATTTCATTCCAAGTGAAGATGGCAACAGTTGGTAACACTGACATATAAGGACAGGATTGCTGATCCCGTACAAAAACCCATTTTAAAAGTGAGATCAAATTTGGTTCGAAATGGGGGAATGAAGAAAGAACGAGATATTTATTCATTCCCCCATGCAAATGCATATGTTAGACAAAGTAGGACATGTTTTTTTTTTATATATGACTCTTCCTTTCTTCCGGCCCCGGGCTGCTCGGTGTCGGAAGTATTTTTGATAAATACTCAAAATGTAGGGCAAAATGAAAGGAGCTGTTTTGTGACAACTTCTATTTATTTATTTTCCTCATTTTAATATAATATTGCAAAGAATTTAATGTGTTTTTATCACAAGGACTTGCATCTCCACTGCACACAAGGGTTTGCATCTCCACTCAAAATGGTCTCACTTTTTATCCACCGATTAGCAGTCCAGTATCTATATGTCAGTGGTTGGTAATTAAGTAAATTTTGATGTGGATATTGCAGGGTGGCCATGTTCTAGTTATATTTTTGAAATATTTTATTAAACTGACGCACTGACATATAGAAATGGACCACTCGCCCCATACAAAATGCCTATGAAGCGATGGTGCACTTTCTCGTTCCCTCTTGCTCACACCATTAACGGATTTTCAGCAGTCAGCTGTAGGTTTGAATTTCTGTCAAATGCATTTTTCGGGCATTAGTCTGTTTTATTTGCATAAATCCATCAAATAATTACTACAAAAATTATGAAATAATTCCTTTTGTATCTTAAGCCCCTTCAAAGGAATGCAAACATTAAATTACCCCTTTGTAAGATACAATTGAATTTTACACAATTTCTAATTTTTTTTTTGAAAGTTCCCACCTAAGGAGAGTTCAGATATAGAAGGCATATATCTGTCTATTTCTTTCGCATTATGCGAGATAGGGGGCTTCAAAAGGCGGCAAATTTAAAAATTATATTAATTTTATTTGTAACCTGCACGCTTAAATCTGATTCCCCTAAAAGTAGCATCAAATCTAAAATAATTTCGCTGCGAAAAGTTTGTGGAATAACACATTTTTCATTGAAATATTCTCAGCAAAACGTTGAAATGCTCTCTTCTGGATATGCGATTTATATCGCTAAACAACTGTTTTAAGAACTCAAAAGTAAAAATTAGAGCACTTTTGTGTTTTTGCTGTATACTTCACTTAATTTAGTTACAGTAAAAGGACATAGAAGTGGGGGTGGTGGACACCTCATACGCAGCATGATTTTTGTCGGACAAGTTGACCACAATTTTTCAATTTATTTTATTAAACAATTTTTAAAAAATAAAACTTGTATGTACGCAGAGTCATAATGACGTCATACCGACAATTCCGGAAATCGGGCATTCGAAAACGCAGAAGCGCCGAAAGTTTTCGCATTGGAAAAGTTTGTCGGACTCGTCGCAAAGAAGACGCTCACAAAGTTTGACATTTGTATGTGTCAAAAAAATTAAAGGTCCTGGGCCTGGGGACTAATTATTTAATTAAATATAATTAGTTATAATAATTTGAACCTCTAATCATCATATTTGAATACCCGGAATTTGTCAACATTCAAGATTAAATTCAACGGATATTACAAAAACCAAAGTGGTTTTAAACATACGCACAAAACAGTAGGTAAAATATGCCATAATTTCATTGCTTCTTTGCTCACACACTTTGTTTGAATGAAGCAATGGTTGGCGGATTAGAATCAGGAGTGTGATAACAAGTTTTAAATTCAAATCTGTATATACAGTAGTGTAAACATTTTTAGGACCACTTCAATACTTCGGGAACTTTTAATTTTCTGAAGCATACTTTATCTAAGTTCGACAGAGGAAGGAAGTCAATTCAGGGCTAAATTTAAATCTCCATTCCAATGTGCGACGTCACTTTCCAATTGGACTTCATTGCGGGTAGTGGGTGTTGCTGTTTTATTAATTATTATACCACGAATAACTTCGGAACGCGCCGTCGAATTTGAGTGCGGTTTTTTACTTGAGATGGGTCTCATGACAGGGAAGCTTTTTCTTAAAAAAAGTTTCGATCTTCCCATACAAAAAATCGGCAGAATCAAGGGTCAAGGTCAAATTTTGAGCTTTGAAATTGCCATTTTCGAAATTTGACGGGGCCTCCCCCGCTTGTTTGTTGACGGATTGGGTCGTGGGTGGTATCGTTGGAAAGCTTGAAGGCTCAGCTTTCTAATGCGTTATCAACTAGTATTCTAGGATATCTCTGAAATAACTTATGGAGCATTTTCTAGGTTAACCTCCTCCAAATTTTCAATCGCGATTTTGAGGGGGAAGGACCGATTTTAGGGGGGGGGGGGGGATGTCCGAACAAACGTTGATCAGGAGACCATTTGGAATCGATTGGCATACCCCTGTTCAGACCTTAGCAAAACACCCTGTATGGTGCTGTCTATTTTTACCGCATTGCATGGATGGGCCGATTCCGCAGATTTTTTGAATGCGGAATTGCTGAATGCTGACAAAAATATTTCAATTTATAAATATTTGTTGAAAAAAAATTTAAATGAATATGTACTTTAAATGCAAGTAATTAAATATAATTAGTTATAATAATTTGAACCTCTAATCATCATATTTGAATACCCGGAATTTGTCAACATTCAAGATTAAATTCAACGGATATTACAAAAACCAAAGTGGTTTTAAACATACGCACAAAACAGTAGGTAAAATATGCCATAATTTCATTGCTTCTTTGCTCACACACTTTGTTTGAATGAAGCAATGGTTGGCGGATTAGAATTAGGAGTGTGATAACAATTTTTAAATTCAAATCTGTATATACAGTAGTGTAAACATTTTTAGGACCACTTCAATACTTCGAGAACTTTTAATTTTCTGAAGCATACTTTATCTAAGTTCGACAGAGGAAGGAAGTCAATTCAGGGCTAAATTTAAATCTCCATTCCAATGTGCGACGTCACTTTCCAATTGGACTTCATTGCGGGTAGTGGGTTTTGTTGTTGTATTAATTATTATAACACGAATAACGTCGGGACGCGCCGTCGGATTAGAGTGCGGTTTTATTCCTGAGATGGGCCTCATGACAGGGAAGCCTTTTCTCAAAAAAAGTTTCGATCTTCCCATACAAAAAATCGGCAGAATGAAGGGACAAGGTCAAATTTTGGGCTTTGAAATTGCCATTTTCGAAATTTGACGGGCTCTCCCCCGCTAGTTTGTTGACGGATTGGGTCATGGGTGGTATCGTTGGAAAGCTTGAAGGCTCAGCTTTCTAGTGCGTTATAAACCAGTATCCTAGGATGTCTCTGAAAGAACTTATAATGCATTTTCTAAGTTGACCTCCTCCAAATTTTCAATCGCGATTTTGGGGGGGGGGGAAGGACCGATTTTAAGGAGGGGTGTCCGAACAAACGTTGATCAGGAGACCATTTGGAATCGATTGGCATACCCCTGTTCAGACCTTAGCAAAACACCCTGTATGGTGCTGTCTATTTTTACCGCATTGCATGGATGAGCCGATTCCGCAGATTTTTTGAATGCGGAATTGCTGAATGCTGACAAAAATATTTCAATTTAAATATTTGTTGAAAAAAAATTTAAATGAATATATACTTTAAATGCAAGTAATGTAAATAAAAATCATTATTAATGTCATAAATATGCTTTTAAATTTTTATCCTTGCAAAATTACCAATATTTTCGAGAATTTGTGATTGATAAATTTTAAGTTATGAAACTGGTGTACCATAAATATATTACTTATAAATATAAACGATTGAGCATTTAATGTGTTTTAATTAAAGGAAAAATAAAAGCTCTTTATAGCAAAGTTTTAAATCTAGGATGACTTAAGGGCTTAAGGGATTCTTAAAATTTTGGTTAATTTGATTATTATATTGTGTTTTTAGCATAAGAGCTAAATTTTTAGAATCCTAACAAAGGTAACTGAAATGAATTTGTTATAATTTTAAGAATTTTAATAAGGAATTTCAATTTAAAAGGAACTTCATTTCCATTGGAATACATTATTATTATTTATTTTCAGGCAAAAAATCGGAAGACAGAACATACAGTAGGCGATAAGTTTCCAAAGTGCAGATTTCAGTTTTAAGTTGAATAGTAGGCCAGAATTTTTCATTCGGTTAACGACAAATTTTTTTTTGCTAAATAATTTTATTTTCTGCCGCCATAGTGAGTGTTGGAAAATATTTTATTGTTACGTTAATTATTTGAAATGGGCCGATATACGTTAGAAGAACTTGCTGATGTCTTTCCAAATGTGGGTATCACTTTTCGTGTAATAATACCTTTAAAAGACATGTTTTCAATTTTTAGGAAAAAAATACGGTTATGTCTCAGATATGCAGCCGAATTACATTCAAAAATTTTACTGAAAGTTCACCCGAAGTTTTAGCAGCAATTCAGTCGGCGTGCCAGGATTGGTTTGCACAAGCAGTTGACCATTGCACAAATATCATATTCGACGCAGAAAATACAAGCAAAAAAACATGGCTGGACCTTATTTTCCCGAAGCCAGCTACTTCGTTGGCGGACACCCTGCCTCATATTAGAGTAAGTCCCTATAAGCTGGAAAGGGAAGATTGTAACCAGCTGATCCTGGACATCTCCCAAGACTATATAAATATCGCGCCAAAACAAAGCTGCTGCATGTTGGACAATTTCTTCGCGAGTTTTTTAAATGGCGCCTTTTGCGTACTACTTATTGCCTTGCTTTATTGTTACTTTCGAGGATGGAAACGAAGAAAGAGAGAGTCTCGTAAGAAGCCAGATAATTCGACAACTGATCCTATCAGCGAAGGTAATTTGGAAGAAAAGCGCCTTCGTATTTCTCGTTATTCCTTCCAAACGCAACGTGCCGATAGCAAATATTTAAAAGTATTACCAGGCTTGCTCGATGTTGCAGCAATCTCCATAAAAGTGACGAAAAACTCGCTGTTTAGAGCTTTCTATAGCCTAATAAAATCAGACCCAGTGTCAGAAACATTTAAAAATGATGTCCTAGTTCGGAAGAAGATAGACCGCGCATATCTTCTCCACGAATTGAATGTAGTTTTGAAAAAGACTAGAAAGTGTAATCTAATAATTGACCTTGATTTGGATGTGTCCGACTCGGAAGAGTCGGAAGAGGACGAAGCATGCAAAATTCTTTCTAGAATTCCTGCGCGTGATTGTGTCTCCTACAATACGGAAGATGACTCAAATTTGGAAACAAGTTCAGCAAGTTCTGCAGTTGCACCCGCCAAAAGCAGACCCTCTTCACACAAGCGACCTAAAACTGCTGACAAAAGTTGCCAAACTGTTCGAAAAAGAGTTCATTTTAATATATAGTATTTTTAATTCTTGATAAAATAGTTTAGTAGTTTTAAACACATTTACATATTTATATATGACATCAACAATTGTATGACCTTTAGTGAAGGTTCTGGCAAGCTAAAAAATCCTTAAAGCCCCCCCAACGAAAAGCGAACAGTCCAAGACCAAGCAAACGAAAAATATCCGAATGAACGGAAAGCATGACGAAATTTTCGGAGAGAACCGCTATAAGCACTTCTCAGAGGCCAGCAATCTAGTTAGAGCAGAAGCGAAGACTCTTGGCGTTGAGGTACAAAACATAAATAAAATGAAAATCAATGAAATGCAGCAATACGTTACACAGAAGTTACCAAAGATCACAGAAATGAAAAATAAAATTTTAAGGCATCTTAATGTCTGCGAGGAGATCGTCCTTGAACTCGCTGGAGGATTTCAGCGGCAACAAAGTCTAGAGGAAGATATTCTGAATAATGTAAACAAGAAACAAATCATGGCTAAAATTGATGAAATTTCAACCGTTGATGGGCACAAATACAACAGGATAAGATTAATTTGTTTAGTATATTTATCGATGGGGCTCAGTTCTGACGAGTTGGCAGCTTTTGTGAGAAATTATTGCAACGTTTTTGGCCATAGGCATCTTTATATTTTTCAAGCACTAACTAAAGCTGGGCTACTGCCTGAAATGGAGTTGAACACAAAAAATAAACTTTTATCAAATTTACCCATTCCAAAATTTCAGCAGACAGACTTTCAGGTAAACGCAGGTCGGATGAAGCTCCTGCCGAATGATCCAGACCGAGCTGGAAATGATGGGGAACTTCTTAGACTTTGTCCGAGTTACGTCTTCAACTGGACCTTCATCCCAGTGATTTCTCAGCTGGCGCTGAGTCTACTAAAAGCTGAAAATGCAGATGACCTCTACAACAAACTCGGACTCGTCGAAAAGATCCTGCTTAGAACTCCAGATAGCGACGAACCAAGAAGCCTCAAGCAAATTCAGCTAGCTGTAAAGAAGGGAGACCTTCCCGACAGGCTCCCCATTAAAAAGCGCACACTTTTGATTTTCATTCTGGGCGGAGTTACGTACGCCGAGATTTCGGCATGTGATATGATAGGGCGCCTCACCGGCTCCAAAATAGTTGTAGCCTCCAACTGCATTCGTTCTGGGGGTGAACTAATTTCAGCGGCCTTTTAGGGGATGTTTCATGCAATATTATAAGCTTGTCTAATTATTTTATTAAATACAATTTTTGTGTGGATTTCTTTCCCCTTATTTAAAAATTTCCTATAAATAATAATTTTCATTTTATTAATTTATAACAGGCGAAGCAAATCATTTCTATATAAATAAAAATCAATTGCCACATGTATGACGGAGCTTTTCTTAAGAATTCAAAAGAAAAGTAGTTTCAGAGCAGGGGACCTATAATTTAAAATTGTTTATAATCGGCTCCCAAAAAAGGAGGAGGTTTTTTCGTCTGTATGAATTATTGTTTTTTTAAATGTTCACCGATATTTTCCCAAATTGTGGACCAATTTAAACAAATCTTCTTTTTTTAAAGGGCATGCTCCTGAGGTGGTCCCATTCAAATTTGAAGAAAGTATTCCAACCCTAAGGGTGGTAAAATAAGGGATGAGTTATTTTTCACCCACTTATGTATTTAATGTCTGTTTGCGCATAACTAATAATGAATGGGTAAATCGATCTTGATGATTCTTTTTTTGTGTGGATAGTCTAAGATTCCCCGGGGGTACAATGATATATAATATATGATAACCCTAAGGGGAAAAGGGACGCCATAACAGAGATGTAAATCGAAATAATAAAAAAAACTTTTAAAAAAACGGACAAAAAAATAGTACACTAAAAATGAAATAAAAAACTTAAAAAAAAATATAACCTACTCCAAAAAATCCCAAGCCCTAAAAAGTATGAAATAATTATATAACTGGTACTAATCCAATATTAAATAATTAAGGCAATCAGTTTGTCTGAATTAATTGGATTAATATCAGTCAGGTTTTCACACCGACTTCAAAAATTTAGGAAAGTTTTGGTATTTAATGTTGAAAGTCGTAGTAGAGGATTTTTGATATAATTTTTTTATACTTTTTAGGGCTTGGAACTTTTTCATAAAAAAGTAGTGGATTTTTGAGGTAAGATTTAGCTAAAGCGAAATTAATAACATTTTGCAAACAATTACTTTGTTCAGCCATTTTTTTTGGCGATGCTCGATTAGTTTTGATACACAAGGATTTCAAGATTGTAAAGTTCTCAGTGAAAAATAACAAGTTAATTTCGATAGATTTCGTTTGTGCTCTAATTTCATACTTTTTAACGGTATAAAAAGGCACGCAACTTTCACAAAAAAAAAAAAAAATAAGAAAAACAAAAACCAAGAATATAAATACCAATGTTTGTGAAATTCATAAAAGGAGACACCGAAATGTGAACGGCGGAAACTTTTGCATACAGATTAGAATTGCCCGGGCAAGGCCCAAAACCAAAACGACCAAACGAAACTCAAACCGTTCCCTACACCGTGCGGCCAATATTGCCGATCTCAACGAATTGGAGTTGGAAGTTTGATTGGGATTCGTAATCTCTTATGAAGAATTAAAATCAAATCAATTGCAGGTGGTAAAAAGTTCACCGGGTCAACTAGTTTATTTATAAAATTAATCAACATATTCTTGACTAGTTATAGATGTGTTCAAATGAAGTAAATTAAAAATAGCAAATATTGCACAAAAAATAATTATCACACTTCAATACTGAATACTTAAAAAAGAGAAAAAGAAAAACTTCCAAGTTCACCTATCTATCTAAAGATGCTTCTTTTTTCCACCGTGCGCGTCTTTCGTTCGAAAAATATTTAAAGGCAGAAGAGCTTATCCGCCAACTTTTCTGATGTCGGCTTCTTAACGCTTTGTCCAACAAGATAAGCAAGTTTATGTGCGTACTGAAACGAAAAGACGTTTTTTTTTAATAAAATTAATCAATTCAAATTTAGAGAACCAAAGATTAGTAATAGTTCGAATTTTTAAATCCTGGTTCAAATCACATGCATTTTCTCTAGTAATCGCTACGTTATGGTTCAAATTTTTCAATAACTGTTTCAACGATTATAACTACCTTTAGACTTGTCCTAATAAAGCGACTATAGCGTTACTCTATCTAAACTCAACTTCAACAGTCGATTTATTAGGACGAGATTTAAAAATTCACAAATGTATTGATGAGTTATACGAATAACCAAATACTCGTACCTGAACACATGCTGGAACACGAACAGTACCTGCCCAATTATAGCACAGGAAGCACAATTTATAGGTAAATCGTTGAACAATATCTGGGGCAAAATTGGCAGAGTCCTGTATGGCCACGTAATGTGTAGGACTAACCGTACCCTGTCGCACCGATTGAGAAACCAAAAAGAAATCGTAAAGGTATTTCCTTATCACCGTATGATCTAGAACACACCCAGGATTAGGATTCGTTATTTCATTACCGATGTCCTGAAATTATTAAACGGTTAAAATTTGAATATTTGAATAAGCGCCTAGTTACCATAAAAATTCTTGTGTTAATTCGTTTTCGTACCACAATAAAGGTGAGGCTTGGTTTGTAGCTCGGATCCTCATAGCTGCAAGCAGCTTCAAATTGCGGTACTTCGTATTCCTTGCATACTTTTAATTGTCCATCCGCGACACCATCCCTACGATATTTTTCCATTAAATTTTAGAATTAACATAAAATAATATACCTACCGATATATAATTATGTTTTCAGGAAGACAGTTATTCATCTTTTTGTACGCTTGCAGTGCAAACGTAAGCGACGCACAAAGTCCATTAACAATTTCTTCTTTTTGTGTTTGAATCACTCCTCTACTGTACCATTTCGTATAACTTCCATTCAAAGACGCGACCAATGCTGAAAAAGATATTTTTAACGAAATTATACGTTGAAAACACGAGTAACCATACCTGCCACAGAATTCCCTTTCAGACCAGCATCGTGGTAAGAGTCAACACCGCAAATCATTACATTTTTAAACGGAATGTTCACGCTCCATAAGGTACCTCCTAATTTACAATTCATTTGTAGGGCTATTTTTTGCACAATTGATCGATTTTTCGAATCGTTACTGAGTGTTCTTGCATTAATTACCTAAACACAAGGCTCTAACTTAGACTAATCGTTGTTACGGAATCGCAAATTACTCTAAATTTAGATTTCAGATGCTAAATTCTAACTCTAAATCGTTAGGGAATCCCAGGGCTGATATTTTTAAACCTTTTTAAGGACGAATTGTTTAAGGTGAAATTTCTCATATTTGACAGTGAAACGATATTGCAGTAAAATAAATAAAAACATTATTTTTACAAATCATGCAGCAATAAATTTGATCAAATTTTACGATTTACGATAATTTTTCTATAAACTACAACCACAGATAAGATATCTTATTCTCTTTTCTTAGTAACTAACTAAAATATCATAATGCAATATCTGTAAATACATATTTAAAGTTGCATATTTGCATTGTATAAGTTGCATAGCGCCAGACGATTCCGCTTGAGTGGAATATGTTAAATAAATTTAATTATTTTTTACCAGGAGTAAAATTTTGTCCACATTATGTAGGTACTTGATTTTATTTCTTTTTGTGTAACAGATAGCTTCAAATGTTGCTTATGTTTTTGCATACTTTGACATTTTAGAAGCAATTATAAAATATATTACATAACCTTTTTAAAATAAATTTCGCGCATTAACTTTTCATACATACATATGTAAGGTACATATCTTATATCATCCGAAGTATATACGAGCAAGGAGATATCAATGCAAAGAAGGCCGAATCTTTAGCACATCAGGAAAACTTCATCCCAAATATTAGGAAGAAAATACACGCAGTCCTCTCTAACTGCGTTCCCTGCATATTGGCCTCTAAAAAGATGGGTAAACCTGAAGGAATCCATATTGCGGAAAATTAATTTTGTGCTACATTTTTTACGTTCTTTTATGTAAAAGAACAAGAAATAAAATAATTTCAGTCGAATTGTGTCTGCGGAAAATTCCAACATTTTCCAGAACCATTTCCCAGGCATTTTTGAATTTATTTTAGAAATTTCATATTCGTTATTACATGTAGTTTAAAAAAATCCTTGAACCTTAAATCACAGATAATACTAATAATAACAATAGGTATTATATGTGCTTAAACTATTTTCATAAAATACGAAATGGTTTGAAATTTTACGAAGTGCCTTACGATTTCTTGCGCAGAATAAAAAAAAAACAAAAAAACATCTTAAACATTAATAAAATCCGATCCCAAAATGCATACAGACAGCGAATTGAGATGAAGACTTATCATGGGAAACAGCTGATACCTTCCCAGATTTCGTGTTGAAATTATATATTTGGCAATATGTACATTAAGAAATCAGTTTACAGTTCAGTTTCTTTCTTATGTTCAGAATTTTTGCTAAAATGTTATCGACGACATATAATTTCTTAGCATCTGATAAAAAAGTTAAAATACAGAAATGAATAAAAAAAAAAAAAAGTAGTTATTATGTATTACGAACGCGTTTTTACCTCCTTCAATATACAAAACATAAGCTCATCCTATCTACAAGATAATATAAATACTAAAAAACATAACATAAAATGAATTCTTCAGAATTCTAACAAAAGTAAAATTTTCCACTGTTGAAAAAGTCTTAAGATATATCAATTATGGCAGTAATTTTTTTATTTTCTCTATGGTAATTATACAGCCCGTTCCAAATTTTTAACGTTGTCCGCCCTAAGCACAACATCAGGCTGAACAATACTTTTAATTCTTTTGAGTAGTTCTGTAGACATGACATGAGGTAGGCCTGGTTAGAAAAAAAGTTTTATTCAATATATTCAAAACGTTTGACTCACTCACTTACCATTAATTTCACAAGTATTGGCGGGAGATTGATATAGAAAATCCTTGGTTATTTTTCTTCTTTATTATTATTATTCTCTTCGCCATTCGTAGTCTCTTCGAAAAGAAGTGGAATAAGCTGTTTATTGTACGAAGTATTTACATCAAGTTCGATTTCATTTTTCAAAAAGGAAATTGTAAATTTCTTCCTCTCTTTAATGCAACTCTTTAGCGAATCGACAGCCTTGTTTAATTTGCTCGCTTTTATTTTGTTTAAGTGTAAAAGTGTACCTTTAATTACAAACACCGGGGCGTATCTAACAAAGTTATCTGCTTCTTTTATGTCCCCTTCTTTCGCTTTAAAAGACTCACCTGAATCAAGATCTAATAGAAGAACTTCATTAGGAAGTTTATCAAGAACTTTACAACGAACAAATCTGCTTTGGTTAAAAGCCAAAACAATTTTATCTTTTATAGCGTCAGTTTTTGCTGCTTCTCGACCTTTCTGGTCGAATATTTTAGAGTAGATTTCTCCCTTGTCATGTTTACAGACAGAAATTTCGGAATGACTGTGAATATGGGTTATTTGAACCTCATCATTTGGTTTTGGACCAGCTGACCAATACTTGATGGAAATATCTCCAAAATACCCGTTCCAATCTTTTAATACTTTAACATTGCCTTCCAATTTGTTTGCATTGGAATACAGCTCATAATTTGTTGTTGCATTGTTGGTAATAGTTTTAAGCTCAAGCGTGCTCCCATCGCCCCAGTAATCCTCTAAGTGCGCTTCTTTTTCAGCACTGATAAGTAATGCTTGTCGCGGAATATTTTTAAAGTCGTTGGGAATTGACTTCACCTCACTCAAGAGTTCTATTTGTCCAATATCAACACAGTATATAACATAGTGAGATTCATAATAACTTAGGAGAAATCCACGCTCCCACTGGGTAGAAGTCTTACCTGCGATAAAAGAACCCTCCACAGGATGTAACAGCTTAAATTTATTTTCAGTGTCTCCGGCAAGGACTTGTCTCATTTTAGAAAGCTGATCCGCTATTTCATTTGGCTTAACGATCGCAATTGCATACATTTCCTTAAAAACGTTGACTATCTTTATTTTCATATTTATGGGAAGTTCCTCTTTTTCGTTATATATATTATCAATTATTTTTATTCTTACAACACGGCCAGTATCAAAAGCTTTACCGTTGCACTTAATGCAGAAGGCATACGAGTTCAAATCCTTCATCGCCGGAATAAGTGATTTCAGTTTATTTACATTGATGTAAAAATCATTGCCATAATCTAAGCGGCGCACGCGGACTTCGTTTAAAGGATTCTTTTCTTCAAGAACTAGAGCCCGATAATAAAGCCCACGGAAAGGAGCAGCCACAACATTACCAACGTATATTATTTCTTCCGAATATGGGTTTGTCACATTTGTGATGTTCTTATTTATTTCTAAAATTAGTGAAACACAAGCTGCTTCCCACCGGGCATCCATTACCCAGGCAAGTGTGGGATCGGTTTCCGAAACATATTGTACTACTACATCAAAACATACATTTTCCGGAATTGGAAAGTGATTTTTCAAGACTTTATTGGGTATGTTGGTCTTCTCAGATGCATTGGAAAAGGAGATATCTTCTACTTTATCAATAACTTTCTGAACATTTAATGAAATAGAGTCATCTTTACCATTTTTATTCCACAATTTTAAAGGAACGTCTATTGATTTTCGTTCTTTATTATTGTTATCAAGCGCAGCCAACCTGAGCATGTCGCTTTTGTCTATTGTTCCTAAGTTAGAACTGGTTGCAAGTCCGCTTTCGGAATGATCATCACTTTGGTTATACCGATGGGGTTTTCTTAAAGGAATGTGGGGAGTACTGGTCATCAAGGTCACAGGTTGAATTAATGTTCTAGAAAGAAATGGGCGAGGTTAATTTACGATCTCATTTGCATTGTGAATAGAGCCTGCATAATACTTGTACTGTTTACAGGCGATGTATAAACTATTTATTCTATGTATACGGCATAAATAAATTTTCGACGTTATTTGTAAGGATGAATATTGCCTATTTTAACGCTTAAGTTCATTTCGTTTAAAAATCCTGAAGAATTGTTTTTAAATATGGCTGGAAGTTGTCAACCACAAACAGCATTTTTTCCAGGAAAAACAATTTTTTTGCTAAATCTTAATGTTGCGAAATTTAAATACTGATTTACTGGGAACCAAAATTAAATTGTATGCATAGTTGTTAGAAAAGTATGTACATATATAATACTTATTTAAAATGAGCTGCTTTAATGCACATTGTCTTTAAGGTAGAGCACATTTTTTTTTAGCTTGCCATTGTAAAATTTCTTAATAATTTGAATTCGTGATTCGCTCATTCGCTTGCTGTGCTGAGAACTAAGTGAATTATTGGAAAAATAACTTCCCAGAACTTTCTAGATCTGAATGCATTAAATAACAGTACTATGCGTAACGAATATTTTGGAAGTATAAAAAAGCATTTTTCGCAAGTTAGCCACTTTGAGTGGGTTGCTGCTACTAGTTAAAACAAGGAAAAAATTACAGGAATAAAAAACTTACGGCATGCGGAAGCGGTTGCAAATAGACTTGTGTTCCGCCCAATCTTCCCTCTGGCATTTAACGGAACAATAGTATTCGTAACAACGCCCACACTTTAACGTGCCTTGAATTCCGCAGAAAGTGCACAGTCCTTTTTGATCCGACATCTTTTGGCAGCACAAACTCCGCAAGCAAACACAAATATACACAAAATTTTTAACTTTTACCGAAACCACGAGAGCAGAACGCACTGAAACAATTGAACGCCTTCTTCTGAATGAACGCCACGCCACGCCACTCCTTCACGAACAGAAACAACAGTTGGATTTCATTCCAAGTGAAGATGGCAACAGTTGGTAACACTGACATATAAGGACAGGACACGGTATACAGAATACAAGGTATGCTCACTTCAAAAACGGTTTTCGCCATCTTGCTTTTGATGACGTACTTTTGGACAATTCTGTATGAAAAATCGGGAAAATTAATTTTAATTATTTTTTGGTAATAGTACGATAAATTGCTATGGGCACAATCGGTAGTAATGAAAATTTGCAATTTTTTAAAATATAACTTAAATTCGTGAGACTAATGGTATTTAAGTAAAAAAAGATTTCTTCCGTGGGGAAAATGTAAACAAGTTAAAATATTTTGAAATATGAATTAAAAGTGCGATTAGTTGCATCACATTAAATGGAATTAAATAAAATAACAATCTTTTACAACTAATACGGTTTATTAAGCTAATCAGTCTTTCTCCCCAAGGCTATAAAGAATATTTTAAAATGGTTGTGAATTTTTCAAATAATGAGGATGATATAATTTAAAATGCACGGATTCTTCTGCATGTAAATAAACTTAAAACATCTTATGAATGCATTTCAGAGGTTTTTTAATACGAGCCCCATATAAAATCCCTAATTCTACGCAATATATAACATAAAACGACCTCATCCTTTCTATCCTAGGGAAAGATTTAAGCGAAGACGTTTCCCCGAGTCGTTCGCTATGTTACCTGCGCAGGTAGCTGGTTTTATTTTTTTGTAACCTGTGGAGGGAAATAATAAAAGAAGCAATAATAATTTTTATGATACAGTTTTATTTTTAGCTTAATAATCCGTATTAGTTGTTAAAGATCGTTATTTTATTTAATTCCATTTAATGTGATGCAAATAATCGCACTTTTAAGTCATATTTTAAAATATTTTAACTTGTTTACATTTTCCCCACGGAAGAAATCTTTTTTTTACTTAAATACCATGAGTCTCACGAATTCAAGTTATATTTTAAAAAATGGCAAATTTTCATCACTAACGATTGTGCCCATAGCAATTTATCGTACTATTACTAAAAAATAATTAAAATTAATTTTCCCGATTTTTCATACAAAATTGTCCAAAAGTACGTCACGACGAAGTGTCAAAGTCAACATGAGCATACCTTGTATTCTGTATACCGTGAGGACAGGACTGCTGATCCCGTACAAAAACCCATTTTAAAAGTGAGATCAAATTTGGTTCGAAATGGGGGAATGAAGAAAGAACGAGATATTTATTCATTCCCCCATGTAAATGCATATGTTAGACAAAGTAGGACATGTTTTTTTTATATCTGACTCTTTCTTTCTTCCGGCCCCGGGCTGCTCGGTGTCGGAAGTATTTTTGATAAATACTCAAAATGTAGGGCAAAATGAAAGGAGCTGTTGTGTGACAACTTCTATTTATTTATTTTCCTCATTTTAATATAATATTGCAAAGAATTTAATGTGTTTTTATCACAAGGACTTGCATCTCCACTACACACAAGGGTTTGCATCTCCACTCAAAATGGTCTCACTTTTTATCCACCGATTAGCAGTCCAGTATCTATATGTCAGTGGTTGGTAACGAAGTAAATTTTGATGTGGATATTGCAGGGTGGCCATGTTCTGGTTATATTTTTGAAATATTTTATTAAACTGACGTTAAATCAGCTGTAGTAGAAAACACCTGCCATACTTTTAGCATATGGCAGCACTGCAATTCATTGTTTTCAAAAATAAATCTAGTAGACGTCAAAGTAAATTTTCTGATTATGTGTCGCTGTCAAACGCGCAACAGGCGCAGTGCCCTAAGGATTTATTAAATTTTCGCTATTTTATAAAATGTCTTGTATCCGCATATTATAAAAACGAATATAAATAGAACAAACTCTTAATTCGCTTGTATGTGGACAAATTAAATGTTCTAAATTAAGAGAAAATATGGGCGGAAAACGGCTGCTCACGTTCATTTGTTTTCTTTTATTTTCTACGATCGTAACATCGATCAAGGATGTAAGTTTTTGCGATAAATAACTTGCCAAGGGCATTCGTAATAATCGTAATTTAACAATTTCATTTATTTTCCGGACACAGGATTGCACAGATCTAGCGCGAGACGAAGAGACTCTTCTTGTTTACTCGACTTTAGGGGGCGGATTGACGGCAATCGACCCCATCACCAGCGAGATTAGGTGGACTATTGAGGATGGTAAGTTCCAGAGGGGTTCCTGTGGCGTTTTTCAGTGACCCCATTGCCGCTACTTGTCGACCACACACGCCCCATGCCACATATAAGCGTCGGAGCGGCTCGACGCCGGCTTGCGGGTGCTCTGTTTGCTTATCACAAGTGTTAGTTTTTTCTCGAAGGAGATCGTAGTACTCTAGAAATCTCTTATCAGACTCATTGGGAGTCTAAAAATTGGTTAGAAGGGGCAATAGATATTTAGTTTATTCTCTGAAACATGCACATTCCGTCTGACGACATATTATAAAAATTGCGCAATCTAGATGAGGTGTAAACAAGAGGCACCTTTGTTTGAGCGCGTCTTTGCCTGAGAACAATAGCCAAATGAAAAATAGGGTAAAGAATATCCCATTTTCGCATATGCACAAACATATTGTGGCTTTATGCTCAATGAGGTTTGACCTCCGCGCGACACTTTCTCTTCGTAGGTGGATCAATTGAGCTCCAACTCATTTTATAAGGTAAAAAATCGAGCCTTAGATCTAACCTTTGACCCCTTAAAAACAACATATTTCTAAACTTGTTTTATATTTACATGTTTTTGATACTAAACAATGTCTAAATGTAGTTAAACTTAAATTTTTGAAAATGTTGCATTCTTCAGGATGGAATTAAAAAACTGTCCATATATATCTAGTCGAATTAATTATTAATTTGTAACAGTTAATAGATTCCTGTTACTAAAGTAGAGAAAGGATGCATAGATGACGAATCGAATTAATTTAAATCAAACAATTAACCGTCCAAGATTTATTTGAATTGTGAGAAAGATGAAAGAAAAGTGCACTATTTAGCTTTAGCTCTTTTATATACAGTACTGTGAATATTTTTAGGGCCACTTTCTTTGGGAATCTTTAGTTTTCCTGATCATGCCCATTTTTAAGTTGGGCATAGGAGGGAAAATCAATGAGAAAGGAAACTTTGAGATTTAAATTTAGTCCTGAATTGATTTCCCTCATATTGGTTTTATTGTGTTAAACATTGCGGTTTTTATGATTCCGAATGAAATAGGTAATTTTTTTTTTGATTAGAAAGAATACTATTAAATTTTACTGAGAATAATACATAGTTGAATTTTGTTTTTATCAATTTGCCATGGATTATTTAAATTGCTTTTCTTGATTTTATAAATTAGGAATATCTGTGAAATTTACATTTCAGAACCTGCTGTTAAAGCGGGCAGTCAAACGAAGTATCCCAATCCCGTGCGACAGTACCTCCCAGATCCCAGAGATGGGAGTCTTTACCAGCTCGGAGACACTGGGGATTTGAAAAAACTCCCCTACACAATACCCCAGTTAGTCGCAAATGCACCCTGCCGTTCCTCGGACGGCATCCTGTATTCAGGGAAAAAGAGCGACACTTGGTTTCTGATTGATCCAAAGACTGGACGACGGGAGAAGGTCATGGGATTCGGTCAAGTTGATGGCCATGAATCCATTGGATGGGCAACATCTAGATCAGTGTACTTGGGGAGGACTCAGTACACGGTCATGATGTTCGACAGTCATGCTAAAGACAAGAACACAAAACCGTGGAATATTACGTTTTATGATTACGCCTCGCATACGATGGCACCGGAGATATCAAGTAATTATGGTAAGTGTCAGTATCATAGTTTTGCGTAGTGTATTATTTAGATTTTAATTTTTAAATTGTATAATGCAATGTCCAATATAACTGTAAATTGACTATCATTAAATCTTAAATAGAATTTTATCATAATCGGATTTAGTTAATTAAAGTGACAGTAGTTCAGAAGTTATAAACTTATCATTTTTGCAGAATATATTCATCTTGCGGGAAGCTCTACAGGCTTGACCGTGACCTTAGATCGTAAACAGGGCAAATTTATCTGGCAGAAGGACTTGAGTAGTCCTGTAATAGCAGTTTTTCTGCTAGGTCCCGATGGTTTGCTTAGCGTACCATTTACAACAGTCGCTGACGATGTTTTGCGGAATATTGTTGAAGAGGCCAAAGAGGGTACCACAAATGATCTTAAATTATTGTTAGTACTTTTCGGATGTTTTTTTGAAATTGCTATAAATTTTATCTTTTAATTTAGTCAATCACTGTACGTGGGAGAGCATCTACACGGCCTCTATGCCCTCCCATCACTTGTTGATAAAAAGACAGCAACAATTTCAATGGAACCTCCAGTGAAGTTACTAGAAGGTCCCCATAATAACCTTTTGAAGGTTCAACCTAATCTCGTTTATCTTCACGATTTACTTGAGAAGGAGAAGAATGCTATTATTTTTGGGCACTATCAAATGCCTACTAATGTGGAAGATGTGAAATTAAAAATTTCTCCTACAAATCATAAAAAAATCGACACTAAGGAATTGGCAACGATCGCAAATCTTGAGATTATCAAAGCCGACAGTGATTTCATTCTTATTTCGAATGCTCCAGATAAGCATAATGTTGGAGAACAGACTCAGGAGGAAGATCTTGGAGGAGGAACTGGGGACAGCAACGCATCAAATGTATTCAGCGATAATGTGAAATTTTTAAATCGTGTAAAACTTACAAAAATTTTACAAGATATAAAAATGTTTATTTTCGAACACCAACTTTTGATCGTAATGATCCCAACAACAATATGATTATTATATTGTGTGGGATCATTACGATTATATTTATATGCAAATTGTGTTGCGCTAGAATGAAATAGCCAAAACATATATTAGATAACCGCATTGTACGGTGTTGCAAGTACTGCTCTTGCAGCTCAAGGTAAGACCACCTTTCCGAAGCAATTGGGTATGTGAAAGAGGTGTTCAATTGATCTCGGTGCCATACCAACGTATCTGGATCTACTGGAATTATAATAGGCAATAATTGTTTGGGAAAGTTCCAAGTCTTAAGAAAAGTCTGGAGTTCATGGTGTTCAATCATTATTTTTAGACCTGACTTTATAACATCCTCTACAGTAAGAATCTGTGTCCCATAAACTGCTTGTGTAAAAAAGCTAGTTAATGCAGCAAGATACAAATTCGATATCATAAAACTCTGAACAAAAAATAGACTAAAAATAAATACTATTTGCCATTTCACACTGCGTCTTACGTATGGAATTGGAGTGTATACAAAAGCTCGAATCGTGTAAGAAAATGCGTTAAAATAAAGCAGTTCAAATATTTGCTGAATGCTAACGTGAGTGGAATGATTGCTCAAAACAAGTTCCTTAAAAGTACCATTAATTTTCTTAAAGTAATTGAGCAGTAAACGTCCTCCACTGCCTGTGATGCATCCTTTACAGCGTTTATTGTCTTTAACAACTCTCGGAAAATCTTGTTTCACTGGAGATTTAAATGTATATCCATTCAAATTTTTTAATTTATTGTAAAAGATCGCATGTACTCCAATTCTAGTCACATTCTGAAGAGTAATTTTCGGAAAAGGAGTATAAGTATAAATTTGTAAATCATCCGTTTCTCCGCTCAAAATAACTGCCGCGTTGATAAAATTTCTTTGCCAACACCAGTTAAAAAGACTTTTTAAGTTGTATGTAGATATATCACCATTTTCTAGAAAAATCATTGTTTTTACCGATCTCATGCCTGTAATCACTATATTGGCATCGTCTTTTGTTCTATCAGCGCCATTCTCTAAAAAAATTAATAACAGAGTTCGTATCACACTAATTTTATCTCGTAAAAATTTTTTAGAAAAGGGAGGTTGAAGTATGATGGGCACTGTGCTCTGTCGTATATCACGAAATTTAAGAAAATCATCAAATATTGCACTTGTTCGTATCTTGCTTTTGACGAGCACGATGGTGTTAATATCGTAATATTTAGTAACATCCTCAACTAAATCGTTTACCTTCTGAGGATATACATCACTAAAGTGAGAAAAAGTCACAGAGCCAAATAAAACTATCAGTACAACTCCAACCATTTTACTAAAGTCTGTATTTCGCTTGAGTCCTATATATACAACATAATTGCCCTAATTAACGAGAAGACGCGCAAGAATGCGTTGTGTTTTTAAGGAGTGAGAATCCTTTTTATTAGTTCAGGTGCTGGAACTAATTAAAGGTTTATTATAGTACCCTTTTTTCTTTGAAGTTAAAAATATAACAAAGTAAAGGTACTGGATGTAATTTTTTTTTTCTTAATTTATTCAATGTTTGTGGTGGTCTTCAAATATTACTACAGAACCGAAGTAAACCGTTTCGAAATTAGTGTAATCGAATTACCTTTACACATTTTCATAAAAAACTGTTAAATTTAAAAACATTACATTATATTGCGTGTATCATTTTGAATTTTTAAATTAAAACGTGCATGCATCTAATTTTGTACTTGTTTTCCATTAAAACGTTCTGAAAGTGTACATATGTATGTATAAAAATGGAATCAGAAGTTCGTAATTTCGATCAAAAAGGTATGTTTTCGTAAAAATGGAAAAATTTTCATACAAATCTACAAGATATCCTTTCATTTTTGAATTTTTGTACTGTTATACATCATAATATACTGTTTTTAATAAAGCAACAATGCAGGGGAATCTCTCTTCTTCTTATGACAATTTGAATTTGCTAAAAAAATGTTCAGTTTCGATGCGTTTAGGTAGGTGTAACCCTTAAATGCAATAGAAATCTTGATTTAGCATACATATGTATGTATAATGTATGTATCTTAAATAGAGACAGAAACACTATAAAGGGCAAATAATCACGTTAAAAGTCGTCTTTCAATTTTTTGCTGCTCCTGTAAAATTTAATTTTGCTCATCGAATCCACATTTTATATGTATATTATATACATATGTATAAAACTGTATAGTGCATATTATTAAAAGGCTGTAGTCAATTTGTAATAGAAATCTTCAATCTATTTAATTACATTATAATTATAACAAAATAAAATTCACGGATAGTACTTCAACTTCATTATACTACATATATTTTAATTCTGTTTATGGTTGGCCATAGTGTCTGGATCTACAACGTGAAATAGGTCTTGATATTTATTAGGAAAGTTTTCCTGTCCTATGATAGATGATGTCTCAAACTCTATGGACATTATGTTTAGACCTGCTTTGTATATTTCTTCAACAGTGTCGAACTGAGGTCCGTATACTGTTGTAGCTAGAAAGCTTGTTAAATTCGAAGAATATAAATTAGAGAGTATAAACCCAAGTAGTAATATTTGTCCATAGAAAAGTATGTTGTGTTTATTGCAGGAAAACTGCTTGGCTGGTATCATTATATAAAGTACACCACAAATGCAATTGCTCAGTACTTTCCCAAAGTTTGACTCTCTTTTGCAGAATTTAGAACATCCGTGTTTTAGAACAGCGACACAAAGTATTCCTGCTGCAACGGTGACCCAAACAGTTCTATTAAAAGGTAAAGTCAAGTACATAGCGGGAGGAACTTCTCCAATAACAGGAACCACAAAACACCAATCGGCAGATAAAAATGGGTAGCTAGCCCCATATTTTCTTCTATTAAAATGTCCGTATGGATGAACTGATATATCAATTAATTTTTTGCTAATCATATAAAGCATTTTCTCCATATCAACGTGCTTGACATCCTCAGAAGGTACCTCAACTTCTTCGAAATCTGCATTAAATTTGTTTATAAAGGCAAAGAAGATTTCTGCGCCCATCCCAGAAAAGTAAGTGAATCCATTACTTCCTTGATACTTGAACACTCGTGGAGGATCTTGTCGTGTAGATTTCTGAGGCGATCAGGGAAAAACTGTTTCACAGATAGTTCAGTCATATTTTCAAGTTGAACTTTTGGAAAAGGTTGATAGCTAAATAACTGGAGTTGTCTACGCTGGTCCGGATAAAATAAAAGTACATTCACTATCCCTTGTTTCCAGCACCATTCAAACAAATCCTGCAATTCCCTGTCGCTAGGTGTCTTCTCCATTACCTTAATTATCCTGGAAATATGAATGCCTCTCAGACCGAAATCTAAAAAATCCAATACTTCGTCGCCCATTTGGTAGAAGAAAACAAAAGACACTGTTGACACACCAAGAAAATAGTTAAGAGGACGAGTTGGTTTTGCTGATACTAAAACAGTTGGAGCTATTATTTTATTATGCATAAACTTTTGAAAATTATTGATATCAGCAGCACTGATTGAATTTCCATTATGAAACACAACAAAATTGTAAACTTCGTGTGTTTCGCAGAAATCTACAATAACTTTAAACCAGATTTAAATTACATTGTACTGATAACACACCGAGAAGGAAAACGAATGTCTTAAGTGTCTCCATGTCCTGCTACTTCTAAAATGACCAGTAGAAAATTAATGGTATATCGGTTATGCAGCGCAGCACACATAATGTCTTTGCACAATTTTCTATAATTATCACTCGTTCAAATATTACTTCAATTTATACTTTTTGTCAATATAAATTGCTACCACAAATCTCTGTTCCTATCGAGTAGCAATTAGCATTCGAATTATGTACTTCCGTCTGATAGATTAATTGGTTAACAGATAAAGGTCAAATAGAGTGAAATAATTTTAGGCCTTTGCGGTTATCTTCGATCCGCGTAGTGGTTCTTACACTTGTATGCCTTATTAATGTTCAAATTAAAGGAAGCAGTTCTTTCACCTCCAGTGTGTAAATTGATTTCCATTGACGGATTTACTTTTCAACGATGGCTAAATTGGAAATTTACTTTTCGGTATTTGAAAGCGTGTTAGATAATTTTGTAATTGTAAGGTGAAGAAATTGATGTTGATTGGTAGATAATTATTATAGTATTTTCCCTATTTAGGAATCTATTTTGTTAATCTAAAGGATATATCTACATATGTATTACATTAAAGTCACGGCAACAACGCGGCGAGTCGTTTTTTTTTATAGGTTTTAGCTAAAGTAAATACTATACATACATATGTAGATAAGTTTTATTATTTTTAATAATAAATTATTATTGTCTATGCGATCTGTGAAGAAGGTCTATGTTATTCGAATCGCGGGAAGACTTACAAAGCTTATTGCGCTTAACCTCATTTTTATGTTTTTTTTTAATTAGTTATTTTTTATTATATGTATGTACGTACAAACTAAATCACTCTTAAAAGTCAAATTTATACTCTATTCCTTTGAGCAATTTTAAATTAATTATAGAAAATCATAGATAGGTAAAATACAACACAAAAATCAACCCTTTAGACTTGCATATGTATTATGTATACAAAAGCAAATATTTTCCTATTTAATTTTATTAATTACTTTTCGGATTCAGTATTCAATTCAGAGATTTGGTTTTTGTGGCAGCTTACAATTTAATTTTTTATATTCAAAAGTAACTTCAGACAACTATCGCTTATATATAACAATCAATTAATTTCATACATACTTAAACGAGAGGATAGATTGCATCAGTTGCAATTCCGCAGTTATTATTCTTATTCCTAGCCATCTTAATATACCCCTGGTTCCCCCATGAAGAGCCCCATGAATTTTTTACTAACCAGTAGTCTTGGCCTACCGTTTGCACTCCATATCCAACGACTAGAACTCCATGATTTAATTTTTTGGAGCTGCATTCATGATTGAAATAAACACCATCTTTGTAAAATTGGAATGATTCATGAGACGCATCGATTGCTACTGAAATTGGTCCAATTGTGGCAACAGCTTCCTTTAATTTGTTTTCGTCTCCATTTGCGAGTTCAACAAAGCCTTTAACGTGAGCTCCAACATTTTGAAACTTAAACCGGCAAATGTTGTTAATGCCTTCGTAAGGATATGATTTCTCTGTGTCGACTCCTCCATTTGCTTTAATGTATCGGAAAGCATTGGCCATCCATCCGCCCTGACACCCTTTATTTCCAAACCGAGTTGAACAGTCGATCAGGTTTTGTTCGGAGAGGGAAACTAAAATCCCATAACGGCGTGAGTGCTGCCCTTCGAGGGACCCTATGGCAGAGAAGGCCCAACATGAACCACATCGTCCTGAAAATAGAAGTTTTGATGTGTTCTCTGGAACTCCTATTAAGATTTGTTACCTTGGTCCTTTACTGGAGTAACTACACCTTTTTGCCTCCAGTCAATATTCGACGGCAACTGAACATTGGCGGGACTAATAAAATAGGTCCATTCTTCTTTTTCGACTCCAATTGTGTTATTTAACCTGAAAAAGTTTTATTGAAAAAAAGAAAAGCTCGTGATTTATTTGTGATCTTACTCAGAGATTGTTCTCTTGTAACCGTACATGGTTTCAAGAAATTCATGGTGTGACATATCAGCATATTTATTTAAACCCAATTCATAGGTCACCAAACCTTTTTCAAATAGTTGGTTGTGTTTCGCAATTTTGATTTTATTTTCCATGAAAATTTTCACCCTTTGAAATTCTTCAGCTTCATTTTTATAGGTTTTATCGTAGTGTAGCTATAAAGAACAATTTTATTATTAATTTGGCGTTTTATTAGAGGCAAAAATAAGTATTATACATATATGTACATATTATGAGTTTATGATATACGAGTATACGACTCGTATTTTGAATTACACATCTTAAATATAGAAAACAGATTTTATATGACCATAGTCTATAATAGGCGAAAAGCTATGTAGCAACCCATTTGCTTAAGACCTTAAGTATATTTAAGTGAGCCCAAGAATGAGTGGGAAGACTCTTACAGTGTTAAAATTTATTATTTTGATTATTAAACACCCTGATGAACTTAAGGAAATATTTTCATTGAGGTATTCTGGGGTCAAGTGGTCAGGCTTTATATTATATGTACATATGTTGCATTACATATCCACATAAATACATTATATTGTAATAAAATTCTCCCTTTGGAAGTTCTACTTTTGCACTCACTTTGAAAGCTTTCCATTCCTCTTCGATCAGCTCTGTTAAGGACACCGCATTTGTAATTGCAATTATTCCGAGCATGGGTATTAACAGCTTCATAATGACTCCTGAAAATAATGATAATAATAAATTTTTATACAAAGAATAAAATAGTTGCCTATAAAATCTATAGAACGAACTTCAGCATTAGGTTTAATAAATATGATAAATATTAGTTGGTGAAAATTCTAGTTTTCTAGAACAATATTTATGTACTAATGCATTCTGTGGGAATTGTGTAAATTTTCACACTTGACTTTATAACTTTATTCTGCAGTGTTCATAAAGTTCAATTTATTCTTAACACAAGCGAACCTTAAGAAGAATAATCACTTTCCTAGATCCGAAATATAAAATATAGAAACACTTATTTTTCAACGAATTTAACACTTATAAAGTTCCACTTAGAGTTATTTTTAAAAATGTTAACGAACTACGTTTAAAACAAACTTTTAGTGGACTGTTCTCTAACCGAACTATGTAGATATAACTTGGTAGTCTGCTAAAATTTATAATAACTTCAACCATTGTAGGTTTTCCTTTTTATGGGTTCTTTTACTGTCGATTATCAAGCAGAGCAACTCTAAGAAGTTGTTTGAATTCTCTTAAGTGAATGTTTACGAATCTAGGGAAGGGCTTATCGGAAGAGCTTGTAATATTTAGATATAATATTTATGCAGGTGTCCCTACCGTTGAAAATTTTACTTCGGGGAATAAAAAGGTAGACATAGCAGAGAGAAACGTAATGTTTAGGAAAATGTTAGACAAATTTGGTGTTAAAAGAGAATAAAATTTTGTAATGATTATGTTATGGAAAACATTGCAATGGAATTAATAAAATATCTGAATCTTTTAGTTTTTTAACATTTCCACATTAGTCTGGCGGAGTATTTATAATGTGCTTTTTTTATATAAATTTATAAGCGACGAAGAAATTTATACGCTATTAATTTGAACATACATACATATGTATGTATTTTTTTTATTTGCAAATATTTTACTTCCAATATCATTATCAAAAACTTACAAGAAAAATTCCCACTACTTACATATATTCGTTTTTTGATGATAACATTTCTGATTAAACATCAGCACCGTGATAAATTTTTCTTTAGGTAAGGTTGTTTGGTTTTCGTGTATAGGTAGGTACACAAATTTGTTTTTTTTTTTGTATTTTTATTTTAAAATCATATATGTAACATATGCACAGACAGAGGTACATTACGCTTTATTTTAAGATTTATTTAGAATTTTAGGTAACTAAAGTATACGTATCGATTTAAGACGGTTTGATTATTGGAAATGTTATCAATGATATAGAATTAACGAAATTTCAACAGTTACAAAAGAAAATGTCTTTTAAGATTATGTAGACCTATGTATGATTGTTAATCACTAAATTAAACACATTAGCTTTTTTGAACGTTACACTTTAATAAGTATGGCATTAGTTCAATTAAAATATCTAATTTTAAAAATCCACTACTAAATCATCCTTCTTTTGCATTCATCGTTGCAGTTTGGTCTATTTCTTGGCGATTTTCGAAATCTACGGGGTCGTGAATTGATGTTTTCCAGTCCAAATAGATTTTGTTCCAAAGAAAACAAATCTAGTAGAGGGCTGTAATTAGAACTCAGTTTGTTAAAGTCTACATGACGAACATTTCTTGGAGGAAATTCTCTTTTGAGCCCTTGTGCGGGTCTAAATAAAAAGCTGGGATTTCTTCGATCAAAGAGAACACTGCTTTGAAAAGGAAAGTTATTAGGAAAGGGGTTAGGCCTTGGGAAAGCTGGGAAAGGATTTCTATTTCGTCTGAAATTGATTCTGAATCGAAATCTTGTTCTTCTTGGAGCAGAAGCAGTTGACACTGTGGGGGCTGTAGGCGCAGCCGTAGTTGGAGCTGCAGTAGCTGGTGCAGCCGTAGTTGGTGCTGCAGTGACTGGTGCAGCCGTAGTTGGTGGTGCAGTAACTGGTGCTGCAGTAGTTGTTGCTGCAGTGGCTGGTGCTGCAGTAGTTGGTGCTGCAGTGGCTGGTGCAGCCGTAGTTGGTGCTGCAGTGGCTGGTGCAGCCGTAGTTGGTGCGTCAGTAGCAGGTGTAGGTTGCTGCCGTCGCACTCTAATTATCCTCATCTAATATGTTATGTAGAATATATGAGCAAAACAATAATGAAATATGACAAAATATTAGCTGTTACCGGGTATTTATGTAAATAGACTCCAGATACATTTAAAAATGCAAAAGCGCATAAAATTAATACAACGAAATGAATCTTCATGATTACTTTCGTATGTTGAACGTGAATAAGTTCACTTAAAATGCGAAACTCAACTGGTTGCTAGTAAAAGTGTTGAAAATTTATATACCTCTCAGTACAAATTAAGCAGTTGTACAATCAGCCTAATGTGAAAGGCGACAATCTTTTGAATGTTTGTTACGGAAATCGAATCCTTGTGTCATTTACCAATAATTGCAAACAGTTGTTCAAATACACTCATGGATTTGGCAAGTGGGAAACAATTATTTGACGCAAGTATCCAAGCACACAACAATTTCACGGGTTGCCGACTATCTTTATTTTAAACCTTGTCAAGAAAAATTCAATAATGCTACAATTCCAATTCTTTTATATTAAATTTAGCAATGACCCAATGAACTTGACTTATTTAATTTTGAACGAAATTTCAGTTTTTTAATGTTTATGCTTATTTTAAGGCAGCTTGTTCTAGCATGCAGTTGTAACACGGCATAGTATTCATAACATCAGTATTATAGAGAACTACTTACAGGCGTTTGAATATTAAAAATTGAGCATTCGGTGAGATATGTATAGAAGCGTTAACCACTCAATTATCGATTTGATAAAACTAAAATTTCTAAGACTCAAGATTGATTTTTTATTGTAATAATAAAATCTTTCCTTAAACTTTTTAACTATTTTTAAATTCTTTTTAAATTCTTTTTATTAACTTACACTACGTGTCGTCGACGTGTCGTCAAATCTTGCAATGCAAAATTTTTATACGTAGACTACCAAACTCAATGAAATTTGGCGAACATGTATAACTTCGGTGACAATACAAGTTAGTGGTGTTTCCCGAGCTTATAAATCATTTATAACAATAAAAAAAGAATTTTTTAGTTTTTTAAACTATTAGTGTTTTTTCTATCTTAGAATATGTAGGTACACATTTTTCCCCGTTCAATCTAAAATGTATTTTCAGTAATAATAATAAGCAGCGCTGTTGATTTCAACAACAATTTGATTATTATATTGTGTTTTTAGCATAAGAGCTAAATTTTTAGAATCCTAACAAAGGTAACTGAAATGAATTTGTTATAATTTTAAGAATTTTAATAAGGAATTTCAATTTAAAAGGAACTTCATTTCCATTGGAATACATTATTATTATTAATTTTCTGGCAAAAAATCGGAAGACAGAACATACAGTAGGCGATAAATTTCCAAAGTGCAGATTTCAGTTTTACTTTGAATAGTAGGCCAGAATTTTTCATTCGGTTAACGACAAATTTTTTTGCTAAATAATTTTATTTTCTGCCGCCATAGTGAGTGTTGGAAAATATTTTATTTTCACGTTAATTATTTGAAATGGGCCGTTTTACGTTAGAAGAACTTGCTGATGTCTTTCCAAATGTGGGTATCACTTATCGTGTAATAATACCTTTAAAAGACATGTTTTCAATTTTTAGGAAAAAAATACGGTTATGTCTCAGATATGCAGCCGAATTACATTCAAAAATTTTACTGAAAGTTCACCCGAAGTTTTAGCAGCAATTCAGTCGGCGTGCCAGGATTGGTTTGCACAAGCAGTTGACCATTGCACAAATATCATATTCGACGCAGAAAATACAAGCAAAAAAACATGGCTGGACCTTATTTTCCCGAAGCCAGCTACTTCGTTGGCGGACACCCTGCCTCATATTAGAGTAAGTCCCTATAAGCTGGAAAGGGAAGATTGTAACCAGCTGATCCTGGACATCTCCCAAGACTATATAAATATCGCGCCAAAACAAAGCCGCTGCATGTTGGACAATTTCTTCGCGAGTTTTTTAAATGGCGCCATTTGCGTACTACTTATTGCCTTGCTTTATTGTTACTTTCGAGGATGGAAACGAAGAAAGAGAGAGTCTCGTAAGAAGCCAGATAATTCGACAACTGATCCTATCAGCGAAGATAGTTTGGAAGAAACGCGCCTTCGTATTTCTCGTTATTCCTTCCAAACGCAACGTGCCGATAGCAAATATTTAAAAGTATTACCAGGCTTGCTCGATGTTGCAGCAATCTCCATAAAAGTGACGAAAAACTCGCTGTTTAGAGCTTTCTACAGCCTAATAAAATCAGACCCAGTGTCAGAAACATTTAAAAATGATCTCCTAGTTCGGAAGAAGATAGACCGCGCATATCTTCTCCACGAATTGAATGTAGTTTTGAAAAAGACTAGAAAGTGTAATCTAATAATTGACCTTGATTTGGATGTGTCCGACTCGGAAGAGTCGGAAGAGGACGAAGCATGCAAAATTCTTTCTAGAATTCCTGCGCGTGATTGTGTCTCCTACAATACGGAAGATGACTCAAATTTGGAAACAAGTTCAGCAAGTTCTGCAGTTGCACCCGCCAAAAGCAGACCCTCTTCACACAAGCGACCTAAAACTGCTGACAAAAGTTGCCAAACTGTTCGAAAAAGAGTTCATTTTAATATATAGTATTTTTAATTCTTGATAAAATAGTTTAGTAGTTTTAAACACATTTACATATTTATATATGACATCAACAATTGTATGACCTTTAGTGAAGGTTCTGGCAAGCTAAAAAATCCTTAAAGCCCCCCCAACGAAAAGCGAACAGTCCAAGACCAAGCAAACGAAAAATATCCGAATGAACGGAAAGCATGACGAAATTTTCGGAGAGAACCGCTATAAGCACTTCTCAGAGGCCAGCAATCTAGTTAGAGCAGAAGCGAAGACTCTTGGCGTTGAGGTACAAAACATAAATAAAATGAAAATCAATGAAATGCAGCAATACGTTACACAGAAGTTACCAAAGATCACAGAAATGAAAAATAAAATTTTAAGGCATCTTAATGTCTGCGAGGAGATCGTCCTTGAACTCGCTGGAGGATTTCAGCGGCAACAAAGTCTAGAGGAAGATATTCTGAATAATGTAAACAAGAAACAAATCATGGCTAAAATTGATGAAATTTCAACCGTTGATGGGCACAAATACAACACGATAAGATTAATTTGTTTAGTATATTTATCGATGGGGCTCAGTTCTGACGAGTTGGCAGCTTTTGTGAGAAATTATTGCAACGTTTTTGGCCATAGGCATCTTTATATTTTTCAAGCACTAACTAAAGCTGGGCTACTGCCTGAAATGGAGTTGAACACAAAAAATAAACTTTTATCAAATTTACCCATTCCAAAATTTCAGCAGACAGACTTTCAGGTAAACGCAGGTCGGATGAAGCTCCTGCCGAATGATCCAGACCGAGCTGGAAATGATGGGGAACTTCTTAGACTTTGTCCGAGTTACGTCTTCAACCGGACCTTCATCCCAGTGATTTCTCAGCTGGCGCTGAGTCTACTAAAAGCTGAAAATGCGGATGACCTCTACAACAAACTCGGACTCGTCGAAAAGATCCTGCTTAGAACTCCAGATAGCGACGAACCAAGAAGCCTCAAGCAAATTCAGCTAGCTGTAAAGAAGGGAGACCATCCCGACAGGCTCCCCATTAAAAAGCGCACACTTTTGATTTTCATTCTGGGCGGAGTTACGTACGCTGAGATTTCGGCATGTGATATGATAGGGCGCCTCACCGGCTCCAAAATAGTTGTAGCCTCCAACTGCATTCGTTCTGGGGGTGAACTAATTTCAGCGGACTTTTAGGGGATGTTTCATGCAATATTATAAGCTTGTCTAATTATTTTATTAAATACAATTTTTATGTGGATTTCTTTCCCCTTATTTAAGAATTTCTTATAAATAATAATTTTCATTTAATTAATTTATAACAGGCGAAGCAAATCATTTCTATATAAATAAAAATCAATTGCCACATGTATGACGGAGCTTTTCTTAAGAATTCAAAAGAAAAGTAGTTTCAGAGCAGGGGACCTATAATTTAAAATTGTTTATAATCGGCTCCCAAAAAAGGAGGAGGTTTTTTCGTCTGTATGAATTATTGTTTTTTTAAATGTTCACCGATATTTTCCCAAATTGTGGACCAATTTAAACAAATCTTCTTTTTTTAAAGGGTATGCTCCTGAGGTGGTCCCATTCAAATTTGAAGAAAGTATTCCAACCCTAAGGGTGGTAAAATAAGGGATGAGTTATTTTTCACCCACTTATGTATTTAATGTCTGTTTGCGCATAACTAATAATGAATGGGTAAATCGATCTTGATGATTCTTTTTTTGTGTGGATAGTCTAAGATTCCCCGGGGGTACAATGATATATATGAAAACCCTAAGGGGAAAAGGGACACCACAACAGAGATGTAAATCAAAATAATAAAAAAAAACTTTTAAAAAAACCGACTAAAAAATATTACACTAAAAGTGAAATAAAAAACTTAAAAAAAAATATAACCTACTCCAAAAAATCCCAAGCCCTAAAAAGTATGAAATAATTAGATAACTGATACTAATCCAATATTAAATAATTAAGGCAATCAGTTTGTCTGAATTAATTGGATTAATATCAGTCAGGTTTTCACACCGACTTCAAAAATTTAGGAAAGTTTTGGTATTTAATGTTGAAAGTCGTAGTAGAGGATTTTTGATATAATTTTTTTATACTTTTTAGGGCTTGGAACTTTTTCATAAAAAAGTAGTGGATTTTTGAGGTAAGATTTAGCTAAAGCGAAATTAATAACATTTTGCAAACAATTACTTTGTTCAGCCATTTTTTTTGGCGATGCTCGATTAGTTTTGATACACAAGGATTTCAAGATTGTAAAGTTCTCAGTGAAAAATAACAAGTTAATTTCGATAGATTTCGTTTGTGCTCTAATTTCATACTTTTTAACGGTATAAAAAGGCACGCAACTTTCACAAAAAAAAAAAAAAATAAGAAAAACAAAAACCAAGAATATAAATACCAATGTTTGTGAAATTCATAAAAGGAGACACCGAAATGTGAACGGCGGAAACTTTTGCATACAGACTAGAATTGCCCGGGCAAGGCCCAAAACCAAAACGACCAAACGAAACTCAAACCGTACCTACACCGTGCGGCCAATATTGCCGATCTCAACGAATTGGAGTTGGAAGTTTGATTGGGATTCGTAATCTCTTATGAAGAATTAAAATCAAATCAATTGCAGGTGGTAAAAAGTTCACCGGGTCAACTAGTTTATTTATAAAATTAATCAACATATTCTTGACTAGTTATAGATGTGTTCAAATGAAGTAAATTAAAAATAGCAAATATTGCACAAAAAATAATTATCACACTTCAATACTGAATACTTAAAAAAGAGAAAAAGAAAAACTTCCAAGTTCACCTATCTATCTAAAGATGCTTCTTTTTTCCACCGTGCGCGTCTTTCGTTCGAAAAATATTTAAAGGCAGAAGAGCTTATCCGCCAACTTTTCTGATGTCGGCTTCTTAACGCTTTGTCCAACAAGATAAGCAAGTTTATGTGCGTACTGAAACGAAAAGACGTTTTTTTTTAATAAAATTAATCAATTCAAATTTAGAGAACCAAAGATTAGTAATAGTTCGAATTTTTAAATCCTGGTTCAAATCACATGCATTTTCTCTAGTAATCGCTACGTTATGGTTCAAATTTTTCAATAACTGTTTCAACGATTATAACTACCTTTAGACTTGTCCTAATAAAGCGACTATAGCGTTACTCTATCTAAACTCAACTTCAACAGTCGATTTATTAGGACGAGATTTAAAAATTCACAAATGTATTGATGAGTTATACGAATAACCAAATACTCGTACCTGAACACATGCTGGAACACGAACAGTACCTGCCCAATTATAGCACAGGAAGCACAATTTATAGGTAAATCGTTGAACAATATCTGGGGCAAAATTGGCAGAGTCCTGTATGGCCACGTAATGTGTAGGACTAACCGTACCCTGTCGCACCGATTGAGAAACCAAAAAGAAATCGTAAAGGTATTTCCTTATCACCGTATGATCTAGAACACACCCAGGATTAGGATTCGTTATTTCATTACCGATGTCCTGAAATTATTAAACGGTTAAAATTTGAATATTTGAATAAGCGCCTAGTTACCATAAAAATTCTTGTGTTAATTCGTTTTCGTACCACAATAAAGGTGAGGCTTGGTTTGTAGCTCGGATCCTCATAGCTGCAAGCAGCTTCAAATTGCGGTACTTCGTATTCCTTGCATACTTTTAATTGTCCATCCGCGACACCATCCCTACGATATTTTTCCATTAAATTTTAGAATTAACATAAAATAATATACCTACCGATATATAATTATGTTTTCAGGAAGACAGTTATTCATCTTTTTGTACGCTTGCAGTGCAAACGTAAGCGACGCACAAAGTCCATTAACAATTTCTTCTTTTTGTGTTTGAATCACTCCTCTACTGTACCATTTCGTATAACTTCCATTCAAAGACGCGACCAATGCTGAAAAAGATATTTTTAACGAAATTATACGTTGAAAACACGAGTAACCATACCTGCCACAGAATTCCCTTTCAGACCAGCATCGTGGTAAGAGTCAACACCGCAAATCATTACATTTTTAAACGGAATGTTCACGCTCCATAAGGTACCTCCTAATTTACAATTCATTTGTAGGGCTATTTTTTGCACAATTGATCGATTTTTCGAATCGTTACTGAGTGTTCTTGCATTAATTACCTAAACACAAGGCTCTAACTTAGACTAATCGTTGTTACGGAATCGCAAATTACTCTAAATTTAGATTTCAGATGCTAAATTCTAACTCTAAATCGTTAGGGAATCCCAGGGCTGATATTTTTAAACCTTTTTAAGGACGAATTGTTTAAGGTGAAATTTCTCATATTTGACAGTGAAACGATATTGCAGTAAAATAAATAAAAACATTATTTTTACAAATCATGCAGCAATAAATTTGATCAAATTTTACGATTTACGATAATTTTTCTATAAACTACAACCACAGATAAGATATCTTATTCTCTTTTCTTAGTAACTAACTAAAATATCATAATGCAATATCTGTAAATACATATTTAAAGTTGCATATTTGCATTGTATAAGTTGCATAGCGCCAGACGATTCCGCTTGAGTGGAATATGTTAAATAAATTTAATTATTTTTTACCAGGAGTAAAATTTTGTCCACATTATGTAGGTACTTGATTTTATTTCTTTTTGTGTAACAGATAGCTTCAAATGTTGCTTATGTTTTTGCATACTTTGACATTTTAGAAGCAATTATAAAATATATTACATAACCTTTTTAAACTAAATTTCGCGCATTAACTTTTCATACATACATATGTAAGGTACATATCTTATATCATCCGAAGTATATACGAGCAAGGAGATATCAATGCAAAGAAGGCCGAATCTTTAGCACATCAGGAAAACTTCATCCCAAATATTAGGAAGAAAATACACGCAGTCCTCTCTAACTGCGTTCCCTGCATATTGGCCTCTAAAAAGATGGGTAAACCTGAAGGAATCCATATTGCGGAAAATTAATTTTGTGCTACATTTTTTACGTTCTTTTATGTAAAAGAACAAGAAATAAAATAATTTCAGTCGAATTGTGTCTGCGGAAAATTCCAACATTTTCCAGAACCATTTCCCAGGCATTTTTGAATTTATTTTAGAAATTTCATATTCGTTATTACATGTAGTTTAAAAAAATCCTTGAACCTTAAATCACAGATAATACTAATAATAACAATATGTATTATATGTGCTTAAACTATTTTCA
Source organism: Machimus atricapillus (assembly GCA_933228815.1). NCBI lineage: Eukaryota > Metazoa > Arthropoda > Insecta > Diptera > Asilidae > Machimus > Machimus atricapillus. Next base: position 17,527,523 of record OW121785.1, read on the forward strand.
TAAAATACGAAATGGTTTGAAATTTTACGAAGTGCCTTACGATTTCTTGCGCAGAATAAAAAAAAAACAAAAAAACATCTTAAACATTAATAAAATCCGATCCCAAAATGCATACAGACAGCGAATTGAGATGAAGACTTATCATGGGAAACAGCTGATACCTTCCCAGATTTCGTGTTGAAATTACATATTTGGCAATATGTACATTTAGAAATCAGTTTACAGTTCAGTTTCTTTCTTATGTTCAGAATTTTTGCTAAAATGTTATCGACGACATATAATTTCTTAGCATCTGATAAAAAACTTAAAATACAGAAATGAATTTAAAAAAAAAGTAGTTATTATGTATTACGAACGCGTTTTTACCTCCTTCAATATACAGAACATAAGCTCATCCTATCTACAAGATAATATAAATACTAAAAAACATAACATAAAATGAATTCTTCAGAATTCTAACAAAAGTAAAATTTTCCACTGTTGAAAAAGTCTTAAGATATATCAATTATGGCAGTAATTTTTTTATTTTCTCTATGGTAATTATGCAGCCCGTTCCAGATTTTTTAACGTTGTCCGCCCTAAGCACAACATCAGGCTGAACAATACTTTTAATTCTTTTGAGTAGTTCTGTAGACATGACATGAGGTAGGCCTGGTTAGAAAAAAAGTTTTATTCAATATATTCAAAACGTTTGACTCACTCACTTACCATTAATTTCACAAGTATTGGCGGGAGATTGATATAGAAAATCCTTGGTTATTTTTCTTCTTTATTATTATTATTCTCTTCGCCATTCGTAGTCTCTTCGAAAAGAAGTGGAATAAGCTGTTTATTGTACGAAGTATTTACATCAAGTTCGATTTCATTTTTCAAAAAGGAAATTGTAAATTTCTTCCTCTCTTTAATGCAACTCTTTAGCGAATCGACAGCCTTGTTTAATTTGCTCGCTTTTATTTTGTTTAAGTGTAAAAGTGTACCTTTAATTACAAACACCGGGGCGTATCTAACAAAGTTATCTGCTTCTTTTATGTCCCCTTCTTTCGCTTTAAAAGACTCACCTGAATCAAGATCTAATAGAAGAACTTCATTAGGAAGTTTATCAAGAACTTTACAACGAACAAATCTGCTTTGGTTAAAAGCCAAAACAATTTTATCTTTTATAGCGTCAGTTTTTGCTGCTTCTCGACCTTTCTGGTCGAATATTTTAGAGTAGATTTCTCCCTTGTCATGTTTACAGACAGAAATTTCGGAATGACTGTGAATATGGGTTATTTGAACCTCATCATTTGGTTTTGGACCAGCTGACCAATACTTGATGGAAATATCTCCAAAATACCCGTTCCAATCTTTTAATACTTTAACATTGCCTTCCAATTTGTTTGCATTGGAATACAGCTCATAATTTGTTGTTGCATTGCTGGTAATAGTTTTAAGCTCAAGCGTGCTCCCATCGCCCCAGTAATCCTCTAAGTGCGCTTCTTTTTCAGCACTGATAAGTAATGCTTGTCGCGGAATATTTTTAAAGTCGTTGGGAATTGACTTCACCTCACTCAAGAGTTCTATTTGTCCAATATCAACACAGTATATAACATAGTGAGATTCATAATAACTTAGGAGAAATCCACGCTCCCACTGGGTAGAAGTCTTACCTGCGATAAAAGAACCCTCCACAGGATGTAACAGCTTAAATTTATTTTCTGTGTCTCCGGCAAGGACTTGTCTCATTTTAGAAAGCTGATCCGCTATTTCATTTGGCTTAACGATCGCAATTGCATACATTTCCTTAAAAACGTTGACTATCTTTATTTTCATATTTATGGGAAGTTCCTCTTTTTCGTTATATATATTATCAATTATTTTTATTCTTACAACACGGCCAGTATCAAAAGCTTTACCGTTGCACTTAATGCAGAAGGCATACGAGTTCAAATCCTTCATCGCCGGAATAAGTGATTTCAGTTTATTTACATTGATGTAAAAATCATTGCCATAATCTAAGCGGCGCACGCGGACTTCGTTTAAAGGATTCTTTTCTTCAAGAACTAGAGCCCGATAATAAAGCCCACGGAAAGGAGCAGCCACAACATTACCAACGTATATTATTTCTTCCGAATATGGGTTTGTCACATTTGTGATGTTCTTATTTAGTTCTAAAATTAGTGAAACACAAGCTGCTTCCCACCGGGCATCCATTACCCAGGCAAGTGTGGGATCGGTTTCCGAAACATATTGTACTACTACATCAAAACATACATTTTCCGGAATTGGAAAGTGATTTTTCAAGACTTTATTGGGTATGTTGGTCTTCTCAGATGCATTGGAAAAGGAGATATCTTCTACTTTATCAATAACTTTCTGAACATTTAATGAAATAGAGTCATCTTTACCATTTTTATTCCACAATTTTAAAGGAACGTCTATTGATTTTCGTTCTTTATTATTGTTATCAAGCGCAGCCAACCTGAGCATGTCGCTTTTGTCTATTGTTCCTAAGTTAGAACTGGTTGCAAGTCCGCTTTCGGAATGATCATCACTTTGGTTATACCGATGGGGTTTTCTTAAAGGAATGTGGGGAGTACTGGTCATCAAGGTCACAGGTTGAATTAATGCTCTAGAAAGAAATGGGCGAGGTTAATTTACGATCTCATTTGCATTGTGAATAGAGCCTGCATAATACTTGTACTGTTTACAGGCGATGTATAAACTATTTATTCTATGTATACGGCATAAATAAATTTTCGACGTTATTTGTAAGGATGAATATTGCCTATTTTAACGCTTAAGTTCATTTCGTTTAAAAATCCTGAAGAATTGTTTTTAAATATGGCTGGAAGTTGTCAACCACAAACAGCATTTTTTCCAGGAAAAAAAATTTTTTTGCTAAATCTTAATGTTGCGAAATTTAAATACTTATTTACTGGGAACCAAAATTAAATTTTATGCATAGTTGTTAGAAAAGTATGTACATTCATATATAATACTTATTTAAAATGAGCTGCTTTAATGCACATTGTCTTTAAGGTAGAGCACTTTTTTTTTTAGCTTGCCATTGTAAAATTTCTTAATAATTTGAATTCGTGATTCGCTCATTCGCTTGCTGTGCTGAGAACTAAGTGAATTATTGGAAAAATAACTTCCCAGAACTTTCTAGATCTGAATGCATTAAATAACAGTACTATGTGTAACGAATATTTTGGAAGTATAAAAAAGCATTTTTCGCAAGTTAGCCACTTTGAGTGGGTTGCTGCTACTAGTTAAAACAAGGAAAAAATTACAGGAATAAAAAACTTACGGCATGCGGAAGCGGTTGCAAATAGACTTGTGTTCCGCCCAATCTTCCCTCTGGCATTTAACGGAACAATAGTATTCGTAACAACGCCCACACTTTAACGTGCCTTGAATTCCGCAGAAAGTGCACAGTCCTTTTTGATCCGACATCTTTTGGCAGCACAAACTCCGCAAGCAAACACAAATATACACAAAATTTTTAACTTTTACCGAAACCACGAGAGCAGAACGCACTGAAACAATTGAACGCCTTCTTCTGAATGAACGCCACGCCACGCCACGCCACTCCTTCACGAACAGAAACAACAGTTGGAGTTCATTCCAAGTGAAGATGGCAACAGTTGGTAACACTGACATATAAGGACAGGACTGCTGATCCCGTACAAAAACCCATTTTAAAAGTGAGATCAAATTTGGTTCGAAATGGGGGAATGAAGAAAGAACGAGATATTTATTCATTCCCCCATGTAAATGCATATGTTAGACAAAGTAGGACATGTTTTTTTTATATCTGACTCTTTCTTTCTTCCGGCCCCGGGCTGCTCGGTGTCGGAAGTATTTTTGATAAATACTCAAAATGTAGGGCAAAATGAAAGGAGCTGTTGTGTGACAACTTCTATTTATTTATTTTCCTCATTTTAATATAATATTGCAAAGAATTTAATGTGTTTTTATCACAAGGACTTGCATCTCCACTGCACACAAGGGTTTGCATCTCCACTCAAAATGGTCTCACTTTTTATCCACCGATAAGCAGTCCAGTATCTATATGTCAGTCAAATTTTGATGTGGATATTGCAGGGTGGCCATGTTCTGGTTATATTTTTGAAATATTTTATTAAACTGACGTTAAATCAGCTGTAGTAGAAAACACCTGCCATACTTTTAGCATATGGCAGCACTGCAATTCATTGTTTTCAAAAATAAATCTAGTAGACGTCAAAGTAAATTTTCTGATTATGTGTCGCTGTCAAACGCGCAACAGGCGCAGTGCCCTAAGGATTTATTAAATTTTCGCTATTTTATAAAATGTCTTGTATCCGCATATTATAAAAACGAATATAAATAGAACAAACTCTTAATTCGCTTGTATGTGGACAAATTAAATGTTCTAAATTAAGAGAAAATATGGGCGGAAAACGGCTGCTCACGTTCATTTGTTTTCTTTTATTTTCTACAATCGTAACATCGATCAAGGATGTAAGTTTTTGCGATAAATAACTTGCCAAGGGCATTCGTAATAATCGTAATTTAACAATTTCATTTATTTTCCGGACACAGGATTGCACAGATCTAGCGCGAGACGAAGAGACTCTTCTTGTTTACTCGACTTTAGGGGGCGGATTGACGGCAATCGACCCCATCACCAGCGAGATTAGGTGGACTATTGAGGATGGTAAGTTCCAGAGGGGTTCCTGTGGCGTTTTTCAGTGACCCCATTGCCGCTACTTGTCGACCACACACGCCCCATGCCACATATAAGCGTCGGAGCGGCTCGACGCCGGCTTGCGGGTGCTCTGTTTGCTTATCACAAGTGTTAGTTTTTTCTCGAAGGAGATCGTAGTACTCTAGAAATCTCTTATCAGACTCATTGGGAGTCTAAAAATTGGTTAGAAGGGGCAATAGATATTTAGTTTATTCTCTGAAACATGCACATTCCGTCTGACGACATATTATAAAAATTGCGCAATCTAGATGAGGTGTAAACAAGAGGCACCTTTGTTTGAGCGCGTCTTTGCCTGAGAACAATAGCCAAATGAAAAATAGGGTAAAGAATATCCATTTTCGCATATGCACAAACATATTGTGGCTTTATGCTCAATGAGGTTTGACCTCCGCGCGACACTTTCTCTTCGTAGGTGGATCAATTGAGCTCCAACTCATTTTATAAGGTAAAAAATCGAGCCTTAGATCTAACCTTTGACCCCTTAAAAACAACATATTTCTAAACTTGTTTTATATTTACATGTTTTTGATACTAAACAATGTCTAAATGTAGTTAAACTTAAATTTTTGAAAATGTTGCATTCTTCAGGATGGAATTAAAAAACTGTCCATATATATCTAGTCGAATTAATTATTAATTTGTAACAGTTAATAGATTCCTGTTACTAAAGTAGAGAAAGGATGCATAGATGACGAATCGAATTAATTTAAATCAAACAATTAACCGTCCAAGATTTATTTGAATTGTGAGAAAGATGAAAGAAAAGTGCACTATTTAGCTTTAGCTCTTTTATATACAGTACTGTGAATATTTTTAGGGCCACTTTCTTTGGGAATCTTTAGTTTTCCTGATCATGCCCATTTTTAAGTTGGGCATAGGAGGGAAAATCAATGAGAAAGGAAACTTTGAGATTTAAATTTAGTCCTGAATTGATTTCCCTCATATTGGTTTTATTGTGTTAAACATTGCGGTTTTTATGATTCCGAATGAAATAGGTAATTTTTTTTTTGATTAGAAAGAATACTATTAAATTTTACTGAGAATAATACATAGTTGAATTTTGTTTTTATCAATTTGCCATGGATTATTTAAATTGCTTTTCTTGATTTTATAAATTAGGAATATCTGTGAAATTTACATTTCAGAACCTGCTGTTAAAGCGGGCAGTCAAACGAAGTATCCCAATCCCGCGCGACAGTACCTCCCAGATCCCAGAGATGGGAGTCTTTACCAGCTCGGAGACACTGGGGATTTGAAAAAACTCCCCTACACAATACCCCAGTTAGTCGCAAATGCACCCTGCCGTTCCTCGGACGGCATCCTGTATTCAGGGAAAAAGAGCGACACTTGGTTTCTGATTGATCCAAAGACTGGACGACGGGAGAAGGTCATGGGATTCGGTCAAGTTGATGGCCATGAATCCATTGGATGGGCAACATCTAGATCAGTGTACTTGGGGAGGACTCAGTACACGGTCATGATGTTCGACAGTCATGCTAAAGACAAGAACACAAAACCGTGGAATATTACGTTTTATGATTACGCCTCGCATACGATGGCACCGGAGATATCAAGTAATTATGGTAAGTGTCAGTATCATAGTTTTGCGTAGTGTATTATTTAGATTTTAATTTTTAAATTGTATAATGCAATGTCCAATATAACTGTAAATTGACTATCATTAAATCTTAAATAGAATTTTATCATAATCGGATTTAGTTAATTAAAGTGACAGTAGTTCAGAAGTTATAAACTTATCATTTTTGCAGAATATATTCATCTTGCGGGAAGCTCTACAGGCTTGACCGTGACCTTAGATCGTAAACAGGGCAAATTTATCTGGCAGAAGGACTTGAGTAGTCCTGTAATAGCAGTTTTTCTGCTAGGTCCCGATGGTTTGCTTAGCGTACCATTTACAACAGTCGCTGACGATGTTTTGCGGAATATTGTTGAAGAGGCCAAAGAGGGTACCACAAATGATCTTAAATTATTGTTAGTACTTTTCGGATGTTTTTTTGAAATTGCTATAAATTTTATCTTTTAATTTAGTCAATCACTGTACGTGGGAGAGCATCTACACGGCCTCTATGCCCTCCCATCACTTGTTGATAAAAAGACAGCAACAATTTCAATGGAACCTCCAGTGAAGTTACTAGAAGGTCCCCATAATAACCTTTTGAAGGTTCAACCTAATCTCGTTTATCTTCACGATTTACTTGAGAAGGAGAAGAATGCTATTATTTTTGGGCACTATCAAATGCCTACTAATGTGGAAGATGTGAAATTAAAAATTTCTCCTACAAATCATAAAAAAATCGACACTAAGGAATTGGCAACGATCGCAAATCTTGAGATTATCAAAGCCGACAGTGATTTCATTCTTATTTCGAATGCTCCAGATAAGCATAATGTTGGAGTACAGACTCAGGAGGAAGATCTTGGAGGAGGAACTGGGGACAGCAACGCATCAAATGTATTCAGCGATAATGTGAAATTTTTAAATCGTGTAAAACTTACAAAAATTTTACAAGATATAAAAATGTTTATTTTCGAACACCAACTTTTGATCGTAATGATCCCAACAACAATATGATTATTATATTGTGTGGGATCATTACGATTATATTTATATGCAAATTGTGTTGCATTGGGTACGCTAGAATGAAATAGCCAAAACATATATTAGATAACCGCATTGTACGGTGTTGCAAGTACTGCTCTTGCAGCTCAAGGTAAGACCACCTTTCCGAAGCAATTGGGTATGTGAAAGAGGTGTTCAATTGATCTCGGTGCCATACCAACGTATCTGGATCTACTGGAATTATAATAGGCAATAATTGTTTGGGAAAGTTCCAAGTCTTAAGAAAAGTCTGGAGTTCATGGTGTTCAATCATTATTTTTAGACCTGACTTTATAACATCCTCTACAGTAAGAATCTGTGTCCCATAAACTGCTTGTGTAAAAAAGCTAGTTAATGCAGCAAGATACAAATTCGATATCATAAAACTCTGAACAAAAAATAGACTAAAAATAAATACTATTTGCCATTTCACACTGCGTCTTACGTATGGAATTGGAGTGTATACAAAAGCTCGAATCGTGTAAGAAAATGCTCTGCTTATTTCCGGTTGTTGTTTCCAAACAAGAGCAACTACATACTGGACAATTGTAATAATAAATATAATTAATGCCAAGATATTCCAAACAGGTGTTTGGAAAGGCAGTGTTAAGTAAACGTACGAAGGTATTTCATTTATAACAGGCACCACATTAAACACCAATTTGAAATCTCCATTGGGTAACTGGCGCTAGAAAGAGATCTGCTAAAATGACCGTAGGGGTGAATGCTGATATCTATGGCGTTAAAATAAAGCAGTTAAAATATTTGCTGAATGCTAACGTGAGTGGAATGATTGCTCAAAACAAGTTTCTTAAAAGTACCATTAATTTTCTTAAAGTAATTGAGCAGTAAACGTCCTCCACTGCCTGTGATGCATCCTTTACAGCGTTTATTGTCTTTAAAAACTCTCGGAAAATCTTGTTTCACTGGAGATTTAAATGTATATCCATTCAAATTTTTTAATTTATTGTAAAAGATCGCATGTACTCCAATTCTAGTCACATTCTGAAGAGTAATTTTCGGAAAAGGAGTATAAGTATAAATTTGTAAATCATCCGTTTCTCCGCTCAAAATAACTGCCGCGTTGATAAAATTTCTTTGCCAACACCAGTTAAAAAGACTTTTTAAGTTGTATGTAGATATATCACCATTTTCTAGAAAAATCATTGTTTTTACCGATCTCATGCCTGTAATCACTATATTGGCATCGTCTTTTGTTCTATCAGCGCCATTCTCTAAAAAAATTAATAACAGAATTCGTATCACACTAATTTTATCTCGTAAAAATTTTTTAGAAAAGGGAGGTTGAAGTATGATGGGCACTGTGCTCTGTCGTATATCACGAAATTTAAGAAAATCATCAAATATTGCACTTGTTCGTATCTTGCTTTTGACGAGCACGATGGTGTTAATATCGTAATATTTAGTAACATCCTCAACTAAATCGTTTACCTTCTGAGGATATACATCACTAAAGTGAGAAAAAGTCACAGAGCCAAATAAAACTATCAGTACAACTCCAACCATTTTACTAAAGTCTGTATTTCGCTTGAGTCCTATATATACAACATAATTGCCCTAATTAACGAGAAGACGCGCAAGAATGCGTTGTGTTTTTAAGGAGTGAGAATCCTTTTTATTAGTTCAGGTGCTGGAACTAATTAAAGGTTTATTATAGTACCCTTTTTTCTTTGAAGTTAAAAATATAACAAAGTAAAGGTACTGGATGTAATTTTTTTTTTCTTAATTTATTCAATGTTTGTGATGGTCTTCAAATATTACTACAGAACCGAAGTAAACCGTTTCGAAATTAGTGTAATCGAATTACCTTTACACATTTTCATAAAAAACTGTTAAATTTAAAAACATTACATTATATTGCGTGTATCATTTTGAATTTTTAAATTAAATCGTGCATGCATCTAATTTTGTACTTGTTTTCCATTAAAACGTTCTGAAAGTGTACATATGTATGTATAAAAATGGAATCAGAAGTTCGTAATTTCGATCAAAAAGGTATGTTTTCGTAAAAATGGAAAAATTTTCATACAAATCTACAAGATATCCTTTCATTTTTGAATTTTTGTACTGTTATACAACATAATATACTGTTTTTAATAAAGCAACAATGCAGGGGAATCTCTCTTCTTCTTATGACAATTTGAATTTGCTAAAAAAATGTTCAGTTTCGATGCGTTTAGGTAGGTGTAACCCTTAAATGCAATAGAAATCTTGATTTAGCATACATATGTATGTATAATGTATGTATCTTAAATAGAGACAGAAACACTATAAAGGGCAAATAATCACGTTAAAAGTCGTCTTTCAATTTTTTGCTGCTCCTGTAAAATTTAATTTTGCTCATCGAATCCACATTTTATATGTATATTATATACATATGTATAAAACTGTATAGTGCATATTATTAAAAGGCTGTAGTCAATTTGTAATAGAAATCTTCAATCTATTTAATTACATTATAATTATAACAAAATAAAATTCACGGATAGTACTTCAACTTCATTATACTACATATATTTTAATTCTGTTTCTCCTTTGTTGTATCTCGTAAACTCCAAGTTCCAAAATAAAAAACAACAAACTTATAGCATTTCCACAAAAATATATTGCCCATAAAATCGTAAGATGTTCCTCAGTTAGGGGAGTTGGTCCATCGTAGATCTCGTTAGCTATGTAACTTACAATTCCTGCCTCTACACCTTCGCCAAAAATATAGCTACCCCATTTATTGTAAAGACCATGTTCCCTTAGTTCTATAATAAAATTGCTTAAAAGGTCTTTGAATGGTGAATCATACTGCATGGGAAAAGCCAGAGGATAGGTTCCAAAGCAGGAATTTGTTACTCGAAAAAGGGGTTTTTTCATAAATGTTTGCTGTTGCAGAAGAAATTCCCATCTATCAGTGGTCATCGGATACCCATACGATGTATTCAGTTTGTTTCTATGGTTGGCCATAGTGTCTGGATCTACAACGTGAAATAGGTCTTGATATTTATTAGGAAAGTTTTCCTGTCCTATGATAGATGATGTCTCAAACTCTATGGACATTATGTTTAGACCTGCTTTGTATATTTCTTCAACAGTGTCGAGCTGAGGTCCGTATACTGTTGTAGCTAGAAAGCTTGTTAAATTCGAAGAATATAAATTAGAGAGTATAAACCCAAGTAGTAATATTTGTCCATAGAAAAGTATGTTGTGTTTATTGCAGGAAAACTGCTTGGCTGGTATCATTATATAAAGTACACCACAAATGCAATTGCTCAGTACTTTCCCAAAGTTTGACTCTCTTTTGCAGAATTTAGAACATCCGTGTTTTAGAACAGCGACACAAAGTATTCCTGCTGCAACGGTGACCCAAACAGTTCTATTAAAAGGTAAAGTCAAGTACATAGCGGGAGGAACTTCTCCAATAACAGGAACCACAAAACACCAATCGGCAGATAAAAATGGGTAGCTAGCCCCATATTTTCTTCTATTAAAATGTCCGTATGGATGAACTGATATATCAATTAATTTTTTGCTAATCATATAAAGCATTTTCTCCATATCAACGTGCTTGGCATCCTCAGAAGGTTCCTCAACTTCTTCGAAATCTGCATTAAATTTGTTTATAAAGGCAAAGAAGATTTCTGCGCCCATCCCAGAAAAGTAAGTGAATCCATTACTTCCTTGATACTTGAACACTCGTGGAGGATCTTGTCGTACTGGAGAACGAAAACGATATCCGTGTAGATTTCTGAGGCGATCAGGGAAAAACTGTTTCACAGATAGTTCAGTCATATTTTCAAGTTGAACTTTTGGAAAAGGTTGATAGCTAAATAACTGGAGTTGTCTACGCTGGTCCGGATAAAATAAAAGTACATTCACTATCCCTTGTTTCCAGCACCATTCAAACAAATCCTGCAATTCCCTGTCGCTAGGTGTCTTCTCCATTACCTTAATTATCCTGGAAATATGAATGCCTCTCAGACCGAAATCTAAAAAATCCAATACTTCGTCGCCCATTTGGTAGAAGAAAACAAAAGACACTGTTGACACACCAAGAAAATAGTTAAGAGGACGAGTTGGTTTTGCTGATACTAAAACAGTTGGAGCTATTATTTTATTATGCATAAACTTTTGAAAATTATTGATATCAGCAGCACTGATTGAATTTCCATTATGAAACACAACAAAATTGTAAACTTCGTGTGTTTCGCAGAAATCTACAATAACTTTAAACCAGATTTAAATTACATTGTACTGATAACACACCGAGAAGGAAAACGAATGTCTTAAGTGTCTCCATGTCCTGCTACTTCTAAAATGACCAGTAGAAAATTAATGGTATATCGGTTATGCAGCGCAGCACACATAATGTCTTTGCACAATTTTCTATAATTATCACTCGTTCAAATATTACTTCAATTTATACTTTTTGTCAATATAAATTGCTACCACAAATCTCTGTTCCTATCGAGTAGCAATTAGCATTCGAATTATGTACTTCCGTCTGATAGATTAATTGGTTAACAGATAAAGGTCAAATAGAGTGAAATAATTTTAGGCCTTTGCGGTTATCTTCGATCCGCGTAGTGGTTCTTACACTTGTATGCCTTATTAATGTTCAAATTAAAGGAAGCAGTTCTTTCACCTCCAGTGTGTAAATTGATTTCCATTGACGGATTTACTTTTCAACGATGGCTAAATTGGAAATTTACTTTTCGGTATTTGAAAGCGTGTTAGATAATTTTGTAATTGTAAGGTGAAGAAATTGATGTTGATTGGTAGATAATTATTATAGTATTTTCCCTATTTAGGAATCTATTTTGTTAATCTAAAGGATATATCTACATATGTATTACATTAGAGTCACGGCAACAACGCGGCGAGTCGTTTTTTTTTATAGGTTTTAGCTAAAGTAAATACTATACATACATATGTAGATAAGTTTTATTATTTTTAATAATAAATTATTATTGTCTATGCGATCTGTGAAGAAGGTCTATGTTATTCGAATCGCGGGAAGACTTACAAAGCTTATTGCGCTTAACCTCATTTTTATGTTTTTTTTTAATTAGTTATTTTTTATTATATGTATGTACGTACAAACTAAATCACTCTTAAAAGTCAAATTTATACTCTATTCCTTTGAGCAATTTTAAATTAATTATAGAAAATCATAGATAGGTAAAATACAACACAAAAATCAACCCTTTAGACTTGCATATGTATTATGTATACAAAAGCAAATATTTCCGTATTTAATTTTATTAATTACTTTTCGGATTCAGTATTCAATTCAGAGATTTGGTTTTTGTGGCAGCTTACAATTTAATTTTTTATATTCAAAAGTAACTTCAGACAACTATCGCTTATATATAACAATCAATTAATTTCATACATACTTAAACGAGAGGATAGATTGCATCAGTTGCAATTCCGCAGTTATTATTCTTATTCCTAGCCATCTTAATATACCCCTGGTTCCCCCATGAAGAGCCCCATGAATTTTTTACTAACCAGTAGTCTTGGCCTACCGTTTGCACTCCATATCCAACGACTAGAACTCCATGATTTAATTTTTTGGAGCTGCATTCATGATTGAAATAAACACCATCTTTGTAAAATTGGAATGATTCATGAGACGCATCGATTGCTACTGAAATTGGTCCAATTGTGGCAACAGCTTCCTTTAATTTGTTTTCGTCTCCATTTGCGAGTTCAACAAAGCCTTTAACGTGAGCTCCAACATTTTGAAACTTAAACCGGCAAATGTTGTTAATGCCTTCGTAAGGATATGATTTCTCTGTGTCGACTCCTCCATTTGCTTTAATGTATCGGAAAGCATTGGCCATCCATCCGCCCTGACACCCTTTATTTCCAAACCGAGTTGAACAGTCGATCAGGTTTTGTTCGGAGAGGGAAACTAAAATCCCATAACGGCGTGAGTGCTGCCCTTCGAGGGACCCTATGGCAGAGAAGGCCCAACATGAACCACATCGTCCTGAAAATAGAAGTTTTGATGTGTTCTCTGGAACTCCTATTAAGATTTGTTACCTTGGTCCTTTACTGGAGTAACTACACCTTTTTGCCTCCAGTCAATATTCGACGGCAACTGAACATTGGCGGGACTAATAAAATAGGTCCATTCTTCTTTTTCGACTCCAATTGTGTTATTTAACCTGAAAAAGTTTTATTGAAAAAAAGAAAAGCTCGTGATTTATTTGTGATCTTACTCAGAGATTGTTCTCTTGTAACCGTACATGGTTTCAAGAAATTCATGGTGTGACATATCAGCATATTTATTTAAACCCAATTCATAGGTCACCAAACCTTTTTCAAATAGTTGGTTGTGTTTCGCAATTTTGATTTTATTTTCCATGAAAATTTTCACCCTTTGAAATTCTTCAGCTTCATTTTTATAGGTTTTATCGTAGTGTAGCTATAAAGAACAATTTTATTATTAATTTGGCGTGTTATTAGAGGCAAAAATAAGTATTATACATATATGTACATATTATGAGTTTATGATATACGAGTATACGACTCGTATTTTGAATTACACATCTTAAATATAGAAAACAGATTTTATATGACCATAGTCTATAATAGGCGAAAAGCTATGTAGCAACCCATTTGCTTAAGACCTTAAGTATATTTAAGTGAGCCCAAGAATGAGTGGGAAGACTCTTACAGTGTTAAAATTTATTATTTTGATTATTAAACACCCTGATGAACTTAAGGAAATATTTTCATTGAGGTATTCTGGGGTCAAGTGGTCAGGCTTTATATTATATGTACATATGTTGCATTACATATCCACATAAATACATTATATTGTAATAAAATTCTCCCTTTGGAAGTTCTACTTTTGCACTCACTTTGAAAGCTTTCCATTCCTCTTCGATCAGCTCTGTTAAGGACACCGCATTTGTAATTGCAATTATTCCGAGCATGGGTATTAACAGCTTCATAATGACTCCTGAAAATAATGATAATAATAAATTTTTATACAAAGAATAAAATAGTTGCCTATAAAATCTATAGAACGAACTTCAGCATTAGGTTTAATAAATATGATAAATATTAGTTGGTGAAAATTCTAGTTTTCTAGAACAATATTTATGTACTAATGCATTCTGTGGGAATTGTGTAAATTTTCACACTTGACTTTATAACTTTATTCTGCAGTGTTCATAAAGTTCAATTTATTCTTAACACAAGCGAACCTTAAGAAGAATAATCACTTTCCTAGATCCGAAATATAAAATATAGAAACACTTATTTTTCAACGAATTTAACACTTATAAAGTTCCACTTAGAGTTATTTTTAAAAATGTTAACGAACTACGTTTAAAACAAACTTTTAGTGGACTGTTCTCTAACCGAACTATGTAGATATAACTTGGTAGTCTGCTAAAATTTATAATAACTTCAACCATTGTAGGTTTTCCTTTTTATGGGTTCTTTTACTGTCGATTATCAAGCAGAGCAACTCTAAGAAGTTGTTTGAATTCTCTTAAGTGAATGTTTACGAATCTAGGGAAGGGCTTATCGGAAGAGCTTGTAATATTTAGATATAATATTTATGCAGGTGTCCCTACCGTTGAAAATTTTACTTCGGGGAATAAAAAGGTAGACATAGCAGAGAGAAACGTAATGTTTAGGAAAATGTTAGACAAATTTGGTGTTAAAAGAGAATAAAATTTTGTAATGATTATGTTATGGAAAACATTGCAATGGAATTAATAAAATATCTGAATCTTTTAGTTTTTTAACATTTCCACATTAGTCTGGCGGAGTATTTATAATGTGCTTTTTTTATATAAATTTATAAGCGACGAAGAAATTTATACGCTATTAATTTGAACATACATACATATGTATGTATTTTTTTTATTTGCAAATATTTTACTTCCAATATCATTATCAAAAACTTACAAGAAAAATTCCCACTACTTACATATATTCGTTTTTTGATGATAACATTTCTGATTAAACATCAGCACCGTGATAAATTTTTCTTTAGGTAAGGTTGTTTGGTTTTCGTGTATAGGTAGGTACACAAATTTGTTTTTTTTTGTATTTTTATTTTAAAATCATATATGTAACATATGCACAGACAGAGGTACATTACGCTTTATTTTAAGATTTATTTAGAATTTTAGGTAACTAAAGTATACGTATCGATTTAAGACGGTTTGATTATTGGAAATGTTATCAATGATATAGAATTAACGAAATTTCAACAGTTACAAAAGAAAATGTCTTTTAAGATTATGTAGACCTATGTATGATTGTTAATCACTAAATTAAACACATTAGCTTTTTTGAACGTTACACTTTAATAAGTATGGCATTAGTTCAATTAAAATATCTAATTTTAAAAATCCACTACTAAATCATCCTTCTTTTGCATTCATCGTTGCAGTTTGGTCTATTTCTTGGCGATTTTCGAAATCTACGGGGTCGTGAATTGATGTTTTCCAGTCCAAATAGATTTTGTTCCAAAGAAAACAAATCTAGTAGAGGGCTGTAATTAGAACTCAGTTTGTTAAAGTCTACATGACGAACATTTCTTGGAGGAAATTCTCTTTTGAGCCCTTGTGCGGGTCTAAATAAAAAGCTGGGATTTCTTCGATCAAAGAGAACACTGCTTTGAAAAGGAAAGTTATTAGGAAAGGGGTTAGGCCTTGGGAAAGCTGGGAAAGGATTTCTATTTCGTCTGAAATTGATTCTGAATCGAAATCTTGTTCTTCTTGGAGCAGAAGCAGTTGACACTGTGGGGGCTGTAGGCGCAGCCGTAGTTGGAGCTGCAGTAGCTGGTGCAGCCGTAGTTGGTGCTGCAGTGACTGGTGCAGCCGTAGTTGGTGGTGCAGTAACTGGTGCTGCAGTAGTTGGTGCTGCAGTAACTGGTGCAGCCGTAGTTGGTGGTGCAGTAACTGGTGCTACAGTAGTTGGTGCTGCAGTGGTTGGTGCTGCAGTAGTTGGTGCTGCAGTGGCTGGTGCAGCCGTAGTTGGTGCTGCAGTGGCTGGTGCAGCCGTAGTTGGTGGTGCAGTAACTGGTGCTACAGTAGTTGGTGCTGCAGTGGTTGGTGCTGCAGTAGTTGGTGCTGCAGTGGCTGGTGCAGCCGTAGTTGGTGCTGCAGTGGCTGGTGCAGCCGGAGTTGGTGGTGCAGTAACTGGTGCTGCAGTAGTTGGTGCTGCAGTGACTGGTGCAGCCGTAGTTGGTGGTGCAGTAACTGGTGCAGCCGTAGTTGGTGCTGCAGTGACTGGTGCAGCCGTAGTTGGTGGTGCAGTAACTGGTGCTGCAGTAGTTGGTGCTGCAGTGACTGGTGCAGCCGTAGTTGGTGGTGCAGTAACTGGTGCTGCAGTAGTTGGTGCTGCAGTGACTGGTGCAGCCGTAGTTGGTGGTGCAGTAACTGGTGCTACAGTAGTTGGTGCTGCAGTGGTTGGTGCTGCAGTAGTTGGTGCTGCAGTGGCTGGTGCAGCCGTAGTTGGTGCTGCAGTGGCTGGTGCAGCCGTAGTTGGTGCGTCAGTAGCAGGTGTAGGTTGCTGCCGTCGCACTCTAATTATCCTCATCTAATATGTTATGTAGAATATATGAGCAAAACAATAATGAAATATGACAAAATATTAGCTGTTACCGGGTATTTATGTAAATAGACTCCAGATACATTTAAAAATGCAAAAGCGCATAAAATTAATACAACGAAATGAATCTTCATGATTACTTTCGTATGTTGAACGTGAATAAGTTCACTTAAAATGCGAAACTCAACTGGTTGCTAGTAAAAGTGTTGAAAATTTATATACCTCTCAGTACAAATTAAGCAGTTGTACAATCAGCCTAATGTGAAAGGCGACAATCTTTTGAATGTTTGTTACGGAAATCGAATCCTTGTGTCATTTACCAATAATTGCAAACAGTTGTTCAAATACACTCATGGATTTGGCAAGTGGGAAACAATTATTTGACGCAAGTATCCAAGCACACAACAATTTCACGGGTTGCCGACTATCTTTATTTTAAACCTTGTCAAGAAAAATTCAATAATGCTACAATTCCAATTCTTTTATATTAAATTTAGCAATGACCCAATGAACTTGACTTATTTAATTTTGAACGAAATTTCAGTTTTTTAATGTTTATGCTTATTTTAAGGCAGCTTGTTCTAGCATGCAGTTGTAACACGGCATAGTATTCATAACATCAGTATTATAGAGAACTACTTACAGGCGTTTGAATATTAAAAATTGAGCATTCGGTGAGATATGTATAGAAGCGTTAACCACTCAATTATCGATTTGATAAAACTAAAATTTCTAAGACTCAAGATTGATTTTTTATTGTAATAATAAAATCTTTCCTTAAACTTTTTAACTATTTTTAAATTCTTTTTAAATTCTTTTTATTAACTTACACTACGTGTCGTCGACGTGTCGTCAAATCTTGCAATGCAAAATTTTTATACGTAGACTTTACCAAACTCAATGAAATTTGGCGAACATGTATAACTTCGGTGACAATACAAGTTAGTGGTGTTTCCCGAGCTTATAAATCATTTATAACAATAAAAAAAGAATTTTTTAGTTTTTTAAACTATTAGTGTTTTTTCTATCTTAGAATATGTAGGTACACATTTTTCCCCGTTCAATCTAAAATGTATTTTCAGTAATAATAATAAGCAGCGCTGTTGATTTCAACAACAATTTGATTATTATATTGTGTTTTTAGCATAAGAGCTAAATTTTTAGAATCCTAACAAAGGTAACTGAAATGAATTTGTTATAATTTTAAGAATTTTAATAAGGAATTTCAATTTAAAAGGAACTTCATTTCCATTGGAATACATTATTATTATTAATTTTCAGGCAAAAAATCGGAAGACAGAACATACAGTAGGCGATAAATTTCCAAAGTGCAGATTTCAGTTTTACTTTGAATAGTAGGCCAGAATTTTTCATTCGGTTAACGACAAATTTTTTTGCTAAATAATTTTATTTTCTGCCGCCATAGTGAGTGTTGGAAAATATTTTATTTTCACGTTAATTATTTGAAATGGGCCGTTTTACGTTAGGAGAACTTGCTGATGTCTTTCCAAATGTGGGTATCACTTTTCGTGTAATAATACCTTTAAAAGACATGTTTTCAATTTTTAGGAAAAAAATACGGTTATGTCTCAGATATGCAGCCGAATTACATTCAAAAATTTTACTGAAAGTTCACCCGAAGTTTTAGCAGCAATTCAGTCGGCGTGCCAGGATTGGTTTGCACAAGCAGTTGACCATTGCACAAATATCATATTCGACGCAGAAAATACAAAAACATGGCTGGACCTTATTTTCCCGAAGCCAGCTACTTCGTTGGCGGACACCCTACCTTATATTAGAGTAAGTCCCTATAAGCTGGAAAGGGAAGATTGTAACCAGCTGATCCTGGACATCTCCCAAGACTATATAAATATCGCGCCAAAACAAAGCCGCTGCATGTTGGACAATTTCTTCGCGAGTTTTTTAAATGGCGCCTTTTGCGTACTACTTATTGCCTTGCTTTATTGTTACTTTAGAGGATGGAAACGAAGAAAGAGAGAGTCTCGTAATAAGCCAGATAATTCGACAACTGATCCTATCAGCGAAGGTAATTTGGAAGAAAAGCGCCTTCGTATTTCTCGTTATTCCTTCCAAACGCAACGTGCCGATAGCAAATATTTAAAAGTATTACCAGGCTTGCTCGATGTTGCAGCAATCTCCATAAAAGTGACGAAAAACTCGCTGTTTAGAGCTTTCTATAGCCTAATAAAATCAGACCCAGTGTCAGAAACATTTAAAAATGATGTCCTAGTTCGGAAGAAGATAGACCGCGCATATCTTCTCCACGAATTGAATGTAGTTTTGAAAAAGACTAGAAAGTGTAATCTAATAATTGACCTTGATTTGGATGTGTCCGACTCGGAAGAGTCGGAAGAGGACGAAGCATGCAAAATTCTTTCTAGAATTCCTGCGCGTGATTGTGTCTCCTACAATACGGAAGATGACTCAAATTTGGAAACAAGTTCAGCAAGTTCTGCAGTTGCACCCGCCAAAAGCAGACCCTCTTCACACAAGCGACCTAAAACTGCTGACAAAAGTTGCCAAACTGTTCGAAAAAGAGTTCATTTTAATATATAGTATTTTTAATTCTTGATAAAATAGTTTAGTAGTTTGAAACACATTTACATATTTATATATGACATCAACAATTGTATGACCTTTAGTGAAGGTTCTGGCAAGCTAAAAATCCGAAAAACGAACAGTCCAAGACCAAGCAAACGAAAAATATCCGAATGAACGGAAAGCATGACGAAATTTTCGGAGAGAACCGCTATAAGCACTTCTCAGAGGCCAGCAATCTAGTTAGAGCAGAAGCGAAGGCTCTTGGCGTTGAGGTACAAAACATAAATAAAATGAAAATCAATGAAATGCAGCAATACGTTACACAGAAGCTACCAAAGATCACAGAAATGAAAAATAAAATTTTAAGGCATCTTAATGTCTGCGAGGAGATCGTCCTTGAACTCGCTGGAGGATTTCAGCGGCAACAAAGTCTAGAGGAAGATATTCGGAATAATGTAAACAAGAAACAAATCATGGCTAAAATTGATGAAATTTCAACCGTTGATGGGCACAAATACAACACGATAAGATTAATTTGTTTAGTATATTTATCGATGGGGCTCAGTTCTGACGAGTTGGCAGCTTTTGTGAGAAATTATTGCAACGTTTTTGGCCATAGGCATCTTTATATTTTTCAAGCACTAACTAAAGCTGGGCTACTGTCTGAAATGGAGTTGAACACAAAAAATAAACTTTTATCAAATTTACCCATTCCAAAATTTCAGCAGACAGACTCTCAGGTAAACGCAGGTCGGCTGAAGCTCCTGCCGAATGATCCAGACCGAGCTGGAAATGATGGGGAACTTCTAAGACTTTGTCCGAGTTACGTCTTCAACCGGACCTTCATCCCAGTGATTTCTCAGCTGACGCTGAGTCTACTAAAAGCTGAAAATGCGGATGACCTCTACAACAAACTCGGACTCGTCGAAAAGATCCTGCTTAGAACTCCAGATAGCGACGAACCAAGAAGCCTCAAGCAAATTCAGCTAGCTGTAAAGAAGGGAGACCTTCCCGACAGGCTCCCCATTAAAAAGCGCACACTTTTGATTTTCATTCTGGGCGGAGTTACGTACGCCGAGATTTCGGCATGTGATATGATAGGGCGCCTCACCGGCTCCAAAATAGTTGTAGCCTCCAACTGCATTTGTTCTGGGGGTGAACTAATTTCAGCGGCCTTTTAGGGGATGTTTCATGCAATATTATAAGCTTGTCTAATTATTTTATTAAATACAATTATTGTGTGGATTTCTTTCCCCTTATTTAAAAATTTCCTATAAATAATAATTTTCATTTTATTAATTTATAACAGGCGAAGCAAATCATTTCTATATAAATAAAAATCAATTGCCACATGTATGACGGAGCTTTTCTTAAGAATTCAAAAGAAAAGTAGTTTCAGAGCAGGGGACCTATAACTTAAAATTGTTTTTATCGGCTCCCAAAAAAGGAGGAGATTTTTTCGTCTGTATGAATTATTGTTTTTTTAAATGTTCACCGATATTTTCCCAAATTGTGGACCAATTTAAACAAATCTTCTTTTTTTAAAGGGTATGCTCCTGAGGTGGTCCCATTCAAATTTGAAGAAAGTATTCCAACCCTAAGGGTGGTAAAATAAGGGATGAGTTATTTTTCACCCACTTATGTATTTAATGTCTGTTTGCGCATAACTAATAATGAATGGGTAAATCGATCTTGATGATTCTTTTTTTGTGTGGATAGTCTAAGATTCCCCGGGGGTACAATGATATATAATATATGATAACCCTAAGGGGAAAAGGGACGCCATAACAGAGATGTAAATCGAAATAATAAAAAAAACTTTTAAAAAAACGGACTAAAAAATAGTACACTAAAAATGAAATAAAAAACTTAAAAAAAAATATAACCTACTCCAAAAAATCCCAAGCCCTAAAAAGTATGAAATAATTATATAACTGGTACTAATCCAATATTAAATAATTAAGGCAATCAGTTTGTTTGAATTAATTGAATTAATATCAGTCAGGTTTTCACACCGACTTCAAAAATTTAGGAAAGTTTTGGTATTTAATGTTGAAAGTCGTAGTAGAGGATTTTTGATATAATTTTTTTATACTTTTTAGGGCTTGGAAGTTTTTCATAAAAAAGTAGTGGATTTTTGAGGTAAGATTTAGCTAAAGCGAAATTAATAACATTTTGCAAACAATTACTTTGTTCAGCCATTTTTTTTGGCGATGCTCGATTAGTTTTGATACACAAGGATTTCAAGATTGTAAAGTTCTCAGTGAAAAATAACAAGTTAATTTCGATAGATTTCGTTTGTGCTCTAATTTCATACTTTTTAACGGTATAAAAAGGCACGCAACTTTCACAAAAAAAAAAAAAATAAGAAAAACAAAAACCAAGAATATAAATACCAATGTTTGTGAAATTCATAAAAGGAGACACCGAAATGTGAACGGCGGAAACTTTTGCATACAGATTAGAATTGCCCGGGCAAGGCCCAAAACCAAAACGACCAAACGAAACTCAAACCGTACCTACACCGTGCGGCCAATATTGCCTATCTCAATGAATTGGAGTTGGAAGTTTGATTGGGATTCGTAATCTCTTATGAAGAATTAAAATCAAATCAATTGCAGGTGGTAAAAAGTTCACCGGGTCAACTAGTTTATTTATAAAATTAATCAACATATTCTTGACTAGTTATAGATGTGTTCAAATGAAGTAAATTAAAAATAGCAAATATTGCACAAAAAATAATTATCACACTTCAATACTGAATACTTAAAAAAGAGAAAAAGAAAAACTTCCAAGTTCACCTATCTTTCTAAAGATGTTTCTTTTTTCCACCGTGCGCGTCTTTCGTTCGAAAAATATTTAAAGGAAGAAGAGCTTATCCGCCAACTTTTCTGATGTCGGCTTCTTAATGCTTTGTCCAACAAGATAAGCAAGTTTATGTGCGTACTGAAACGAAAAGACGTTTTTTTTTAATAAAATTAATCAATTCAAATTTAGAGAACCAAAGATTAGTAATAATTCGAATTTTTAAATCCTGGTTCAAATCACATGCATTTTCTCTAGTAATCGCTACGTTATGGTTCAAATTTTTCAATAACTGTTTCAACGATTATAACTACCTTTAGACTTGTCCTAATAAAGCGACTATAGCGTTACTCTATCTAAACTCAACTTCAACAGTCGATTTATTAGGACGAGATTTAAAAATTCACAAATGTATTGATTAGTTAAACGAATAACCAAATACTCGTACCTGACAACATGCTGGAACACGAACAGTACCTGCCCAATTATAGCACAGGAAGCACAATTTATAGGTAAATCGTTGAACAATATCTGGGGCAAAATTGGCAGAGTCCTGTATGGCCACGTAATGTGTAGGACTAACCGTACCCTGTCGCACCGATTGAGAAACCAAAAAGAAATCGTAAAGGTATTTCCTTATCACCGTATGATCTAGAACACACCCAGGATTAGGATTCGTTATTTCATTACCGATGTCCTGAAATTATTAAACGGTTAAAATTTGAATATTTGAATAAGCGCCTAGTTACCATAAAAATTCTTGTGTTAATTCGTTTTCGTACCATAATAAAGGTGAGGCTTGGTTTGTAGCTCGGATCCTCATAGCTGCAAGCAGCTTCAAATTGCGGTACTTCGTATTCCTTGCATACTTTTAATTGTCCATCCGCGACACCATCCCTACGATATTTTTCCATTAAATTTTAGAATTAACATAAAATAATATACCTACCGATATATAATTATGTTTTCAGGAAGACAGTTATTCATCTTTTTGTACGCTTGCAGTGCAAACGTAAGCGACGCACAAAGTCCATTAACAATTTCTTCTTTTTGTGTTTGAATCACTCCTCTACTGTACCATTTCGTATAACTTCCATTCAAAGACGCGACCAATGCTGAAAAAGATATTTTTAACGAAATTATACGTTTCAGACCAGCATCGTGGTAAGAGTCAACACCGCAAATCATTACATTTTTAAACGGAATGTTCACGCTCCATACGGTACCCCCTAACTTACAATTCATTTGTAGGGCTATTTTTTGCACAATTGATCGATTTTTCGAATCGTTACTGAGTGTTCTTGCATTAATTACCTAAACACAAGGCTCTAACTTAGACTAATCGTTGTTACGGAATCGCAAATTACTCTAAATTTAGATTTCAGATGCTAAATTCTAACTCTAAATCGTTAGGGAATCCCAGGGCTGATATTTTTAAACCTTTTTAAGGACGAATTGTTTAAGGTGAAATTTCTCATATTTGACAGTGAAACGATATTGCAGTAAAATAAATAAAAACATTATTTTTACAAATCATGCAGCAATAAATTTGATCAAATTTTACGATTTACGATAATTTTTCTATAAACTACAACCACAGATAAGATATCTTATTCTCTTTTCTTAGTAACTAACTAAAATATCATAATGCAATATCTGTAAATACATATTTAAAGTTGCATATTTGCATTGTATAAGTTGCATAGCGCCAGACGATTCCGCTTGAGTGGAATATGTTAAATAAATTTAATTATTTTTTACCAGGAGTAAAATTTTGTCCACATTATGTAGGTACTTGATTTTATTTCTTTTTGTGTAACAGATAGCTTCAAATGTTGCTTATGTTTTTGCATACTTTGACATTTTAGAAGCAATTATAAAATATATTACATAACCTTTTTAAAATAAATTTCGCGCATTAACTTTTCATACATACATATGTAAGGTACATATCTTATATCATCCGAAGTATATACGAGCAAGGAGATATCAATGCAAAGAAGGCCGAATCTTTAGCACATCAGGAAAACTTCATCCCAAATATTAGGAAGAAAATACACGCAGTCCTCTCTAACTGCGTTCCCTGCATATTGGCCTCTAAAAAGATGGGTAAACCTGAAGGAATCCATATTGCGGAAAATTAATTTTGTGCTACATTTTTTACGTTCTTTTATGTAAAAGAACAAGAAATAAAATAATTTCAGTCGAATTGTGTCTGCGGAAAATTCCAACATTTTCCAGAACCATTTCCCAGGCATTTTTGAATTTATTTTAGAAATTTCATATTCGTTATTACATGTAGTTTAAAAAAATCCTTGAACCTTAAATCACAGATAATACTAATAATAACAATAGGTATTATATGTGCTTAAACTATTTTCATAAAATACGAAATGGTTTGAAATTTTACGAAGTGCCTTACGATTTCTTGCGCAGAATAAAAAAAAAACAAAAAAACATCTTAAACATTAATAAAATCCGATCCCAAAATGCATACAGACAGCGAATTGAGATGAAGACCTATCATGGGAAACAGCTGATACCTTCCCAGATTTCGTGTTGAAATTACATATTTGGCAATATGTACATTTAGAAATCAGTTTACAGTTCAGTTTCTTTCTTATGTTCAGAATTTTTGCTAAAATGTTATCGACGACATATAATTTCTTAGCATCTGATAAAAAAGTTAAAATACAGAAATGAATTTAAAAAAAAAGTAGTTATTATGTATTACGAACGCGTTTTTACCTCCTTCAATATACAGAACATAAGCTCATCCTATCTACAAGATAATATAAATACTAAAAAACATCACATAAAATGAATTCTTCAGAATTCTAACAAAAGTAAAATTTTCCACTGTTGAAAAAGTCTTAAGATATATCAATTATGGCAGTAATTTTTTTATTTTCTCTATGGTAATTATGCAGCCCGTTCCAGATTTTTTAACGTTGTCCGCCCTAAGCACAACATCAGGCTGAACAATACTTTTAATTCTTTTGAGTAGTGTTGTAGACATGACATGAGGTAGGCCTGGTTAGAAAAAAAGTTTTATTCAATATATTCAAAACGTTTGACTCACTCACTTACCATTAATTTCACAAGTATTGGCGGGAGATTGATATAGAAAATCCTTGGTTATTTTTCTTCTTTATTATTATTATTCTCTTCGCCATTCGTAGTCTCTTCGAAAAGAAGTGGAATAAGCTGTTTATTGTACGAAGTATTTACATCAAGTTCGATTTCATTTTTCAAAAAGGAAATTGTAAATTTCTTCCTCTCTTTAATGCAACTCTTTAGCGAATCGACAGCCTTGTTTAATTTGCTCGCTTTTATTTTGTTTAAGTGTAAAAGTGTACCTTTAATTACAAACACCGGGGCGTATCTAACAAAGTTATCTGCTTCTTTTATGTCCCCTTCTTTCGCTTTAAAAGACTCACCTGAATCAAGATCTAATAGAAGAACTTCATTAGGAAGTTTATCAAGAACTTTACAACGAACAAATCTGCTTTGGTTAAAAGCCAAAACAATTTTATCTTTTATAGCGTCAGTTTTTGCTGCTTCTCGACCTTTCTGGTCGAATATTTTAGAGTAGATTTCTCCCTTGTCATGTTTACAGACAGAAATTTCGGAATGACTGTGAATATGGGTTATTTGAACCTCATCATTTGGTTTTGGACCAGCTGACCAATACTTGATGGAAATATCTCCAAAATACCCGTTCCAATCTTTTAATACTTTAACATTGCCTTCCAATTTGTTTGCATTGGAATACAGCTCATAATTTGTTGTTGCATTGCTGGTAATAGTTTTAAGCTCAAGCGTGCTCCCATCGCCCCAGTAATCCTCTAAGTGCGCTTCTTTTTCAGCACTGATAAGTAATGCTTGTCGCGGAATATTTTTAAAGTCGTTGGGAATTGACTTCACCTCACTCAAGAGTTCTATTTGTCCAATATCAACACAGTATATAACATAGTGAGATTCATAATAACTTAGGAGAAATCCACGCTCCCACTGGGTAGAAGTCTTACCTGCGATAAAAGAACCCTCCACAGGATGTAACAGCTTAAATTTATTTTCAGTGTCTCCGGCAAGGACTTGTCTCATTTTAGAAAGCTGATCCGCTATTTCATTTGGCTTAACGATCGCAATTGCATACATTTCCTTAAAAACGTTGACTATCTTTATTTTCATATTTATGGGAAGTTCCTCTTTTTCGTTATATATATTATCAATTATTTTTATTCTTACAACACGGCCAGTATCAAAAGCTTTACCGTTGCACTTAATGCAGAAGGCATACGAGTTCAAATCCTTCATCGCCGGAATAAGTGATTTCAGTTTATTTACATTGATGTAAAAATCATTGCCATAATCTAAGCGGCGCACGCGGACTTCGTTTAAAGGATTCTTTTCTTCAAGAACTAGAGCCCGATAATAAAGCCCACGGAAAGGAGCAGCCACAACATTACCAACGTATATTATTTCTTCCGAATATGGGTTTGTCACATTTGTGATGTTCTTATTTATTTCTAAAATTAGTGAAACACAAGCTGCTTCCCACCGGGCATCCATTACCCAGGCAAGTGTGGGATCGGTTTCCGAAACATATTGTACTACTACATCAAAACATACATTTTCCGGAATTGGAAAGTGATTTTTCCAGGCTTTGTTGGGTCTGTTGGTCTTCTCAGATGCATTGGAAAAGGAGATATCTTCTACTTTATCAATAACTTTCTGAACATTTAATGAAATAGAGTCATCTTTACCATTTTTATTCCACAATTTTAAAGGAACGTCTATTGATTTTCGTTCTTTATTATTGTTATCAAGCGCAGCCAACCTGAGCATGTCGCTTTTGTCTATTGTTCCTAAGTTAGAACTGGTTGCAAGTCCGCTTTCGGAATGATCATCACTTTGGTTATACCGATGGGGTTTTCTTAAAGGAATGTGGGGAGTACTGGTCATCAAGGTCACAGGTTGAATTAATGTTCTAGAAAGAAATGGGCGAGGTTAATTTACGATCTCATTTGCATTGTGAATAGAGCCTGCATAATACTTGTACTGTTTACAGGCGATGTATAAACTATTTATTCTATGTATACGGCATAAATAAATTTTCGACGTTATTTGTAAGGATGAATATTGCCTATTTTAACGCTTAAGTTCATTTCGTTTAAAAATCCTGAAGAATTGTTTTTAAATATGGCTGGAAGTTGTCAACCACAAACAGCATTTTTTCCAGGAAAAACAATTTTTTTGCTAAATCTTAATGTTGCGAAATTTAAATACTGATTTACTGGGAACCAAAATTAAATTGTATGCATAGTTGTTAGAAAAGTATGTACATATATAATACTTATTTAAAATGAGCTGCTTTAATGCACATTGTCTTTAAGGTAGAGCACATTTTTTTTTAGCTTGCCATTGTAAAATTTCTTAATAATTTGAATTCGTGATTCACTCATTCGCTTGCTGTGCTGAGAACTAAGTGAATTATTGGAAAAATAACTTCCCAGAACTTTCTAGATCTGAATGCATTAAATAACAGTACTATGCGTAACGAATATTTTGGAATTATAAACAAGCATTTTTCGCAAGTTAGCCACTTTGAGTGGGTTGCTGCTACTAGTTAAAACAAGGAAAAAATTACAGGAATAAAAAACTTACGGCATGCGGTTGCAAATAAACTTGTGTTCCGCCCAATCTTCCCTCTGGCATTTAAAGGAACAATAGCATTCGTAACAACGCCCACACTTTAACGTGCCTTGAATTCCGCAGAAAGCGCACAGTCTTTTTTGATCCGACATCTTTTGGCAGCACAAACTCCGCAAGCAAACACAAATATACACAAAATTTTTAACTTTTACCGAAAACACGAGAGCAGAACGCACTGAAACAATTGAACGCCTTCTTCTGAATGAACGCCACGCCACGCCACGCCACTCCTTCACGAACAGAAACAACAGTTGGATTTCATTCCAAGTGAAGATGGCAACAGTTGGTAACACTGACATATAAGGACAGGACTGCTGATCCCGTACAAAAACCCATTTTAAAAGTGAGATCAAATTTGGTTCGAAATGGGGGAATGAAGAAAGAACGAGATATTTATTCATTCCCCCATGTAAATGCATATGTTAGACAAAGTAGGACATGTTTTTTTTATATCTGACTCTTTCTTTCTTCCGGCCCCGGGCTGCTCGGTGTCGGAAGTATTTTTGATAAATACTCAAAATGTAGGGCAAAATGAAAGGAGCTGTTGTGTGACAACTTCTATTTATTTATTTTCCTCATTTTAATATAATATTGCAAAGAATTTAATGTGTTTTTATCACAAGGACTTGCATCTCCACTGCACACAAGGGTTTGCATCTCCACTCAAAATGGTCTCACTTTTTATCCACCGATAAGCAGTCCAGTATCTATATGTCAGTCAAATTTTGATGTGGATATTGCAGGGTGGCCATGTTCTGGTTATATTTTTGAAATATTTTATTAAACTGACGTTAAATCAGCTGTAGTAGAAAACACCTGCCATACTTTTAGCATATGGCAGCACTGCAATTCATTGTTTTCAAAAATAAATCTAGTAGACGTCAAAGTAAATTTTCTGATTATGTGTCGCTGTCAAACGCGCAACAGGCGCAGTGCCCTAAGGATTTATTAAATTTTCGCTATTTTATAAAATGTCTTGTATCCGCATATTATAAAAACGAATATAAATAGAACAAACTCTTAATTCGCTTGTATGTGGACAAATTAAATGTTCTAAATTAAGAGAAAATATGGGCGGAAAACGGCTGCTCACGTTCATTTGTTTTCTTTTATTTTCTACGATCGTAACATCGATCAAGGATGTAAGTTTTTGCGATAAATAACTTGCCAAGGGCATTCGTAATAATCGTAATGTAACAATTTCATTTATTTTCCGGACACAGGATTGCACAGATCTAGCGCGAGACGAAGAGACTCTTCTTGTTTACTCGACTTTAGGGGGCGGATTGACGGCAATCGACCCCATCACCAGCGAGATTAGGTGGACTATTGAGGATGGTAAGTTCCAGAGGGGTTCCTGTGGCGTTTTTCAGTGACCCCATTGCCGCTACTTGTCGACCACACACGCCCCATGCCACATATAAGCGTCGGAGCGGCTCGACGCCGGCTTGCGGGTGCTCTGTTTGCTTATCACAAGTGTTAGTTTTTTCTCGAAGGAGATCGTAGTACTCTAGAAATCTCTTATCAGACTCATTGGGAGTCTAAAAATTGGTTAGAAGGGGCAATAGATATTTAGTTTATTCTCTGAAACATGCACATTCCGTCTGACGACATATTATAAAAATTGCGCAATCTAGATGAGGTGTAAACAAGAGGCACCTTTGTTTGAGCGCGTCTTTGCCTGAGAACAATAGCCAAATGAAAAATAGGGTAAAGAATATCCATTTTCGCATATGCACAAACATATTGTGGCTTTATGCTCAATGAGGTTTGACCTCCGCGCGACACTTTCTCTTCGTAGGTGGATCAATTGAGCTCCAACTCATTTTATAAGGTAAAAAATCGAGCCTTAGATCTAACCTTTGACCCCTTAAAAACAACATATTTCTAAACTTGTTTTATATTTACATGTTTTTGATACTAAACAATGTCTAAATGTAGTTAAACTTAAATTTTTGAAAATGTTGCATTCTTCAGGATGGAATTAAAAAACTGTCCATATATTTCTAGTCGAATTAATTATTAATTTGTAACAGTTAATAGATTCCTGTTACTAAAGTAGAGAAAGGATGCATAGATGACGAATCGAATTAATTTAAATCAAACAATTAACCGTCCAAGATTTATTTGAATTGTGAGAAAGATGAAAGAAAAGTGCACTATTTAGCTTTAGCTCTTTTATATACAGTACTGTGAATATTTTTAGGGCCACTCCAATTCTTTGGGAATCTTTAGTTTTCCTGATCATGCCCATTTTTAAGTTGGGCATAGGAGGGAAAATCAATGAGAAAGGAAACTTTGAGATTTAAATTTAGTCCTGAATTGATTTCCCTCATATTGGTTTTATTGTGTTAAACATTGCGGTTTTTATGATTCCGAATGAAATAGGTAATTTTTTTTTGATTAGAAAGAATACTATTAAATTTTACTGAGAATAATACATAGTTGAATTTTGTTTTTATCAATTTGCCATGGATTATTTAAATTGCTTTTCTTGATTTTATAAATTAGGAATATCTGTGAAATTTACATTTCAGAACCTGCTGTTAAAGCGGGCAGTCAAACGAAGTATCCCAATCCCGTGCGACAGTACCTCCCAGATCCCAGAGATGGGAGTCTTTACCAGCTCGGAGACACTGGGGATTTGAAAAAACTCCCCTACACAATACCCCAGTTAGTCGCAAATGCACCCTGCCGTTCCTCGGACGGCATCCTGTATTCAGGGAAAAAGAGCGACACTTGGTTTCTGATTGATCCAAAGACTGGACGACGGGAGAAGGTCATGGGATTCGGTCAAGTTGATGGCCATGAATCCATTGGATGGGCAACATCTAGATCAGTGTACTTGGGGAGGACTCAGTACACGGTCATGATGTTCGACAGTCATGCTAAAGACAAGAACACAAAACCGTGGAATATTACGTTTTATGATTACGCCTCGCATACGATGGCACCGGAGATATCAAGTAATTATGGTAAGTGTCAGTATCATAGTTTTGCGCAGAGTATTATTTAGATTTTAATTTTTAAATTTTATAATGCAATGTCAATATACATAACTGTAAATTGACTATCACTAAATCTTAAATAGAATTTTATCATAATCGGATTTAGTTAATTAAAGTGACAGTAGTTCAGAAGTTATAAACTTATCATTTTTGCAGAATATATTCATCTTGCGGGAAGCTCTACAGGCTTGACCGTGACCTTAGATCGTAAACAGGGCAAATTTATCTGGCAGAAGGACTTGAGTAGTCCTGAAATAGCAGTTTTTCTGCTAGGTCCCGATGGTTTGCTTAGCGTACCATTTACAACAGTCGCTGACGATGTTTTGCGGAATATTGTTGAAGAGGCCAAAGAGGGTACCACAAATGATCTTAAATTATTGTTAGTACTTTTCGGATGTTTTTTTGAAATTGCTATAAATTTTATCTTTTAATTTAGTCAATCACTGTACGTGGGAGAGCATCTACACGGCCTCTATGCCCTCCCATCACTTGTTGATAAAAATACAGCAACAATTTCAATGGAACCTCCAGTGAAGTTACTAGAAGGTCCCCATAATAACCTTTTGAAGGTTCAACCTAATCTCGTTTATCTTCACGATTTACTTGAGAAGGAGAAGAATGCTATTATTTTTGGGCACTATCAAATGCCTACTAATGTGGAAGATGTGAAATTAAAAATTTCTCCTACAAATCATAAAAAAATCGACACTAAGGAATTGGCAACGATCGCAAATCTTGAGATTATCAAAGCCGACAGTGATTTCATTCTTATTTCGAATGCTCCAGATAAGCATAATGTTGGAGTACAGACTCAGGAGGAAGATCTTGGAGGAGGAACTGGGGACTGCAACGCATCAAATGTATTCAGCGATAATGTGAAATTTTTAAATCGTGTAAAACTTACAAAAATTTTACAAGATATAAAAATGTTTATTTTCGAACACCAACTTTTGATCGTAATGATCCCAACAACAATATGATTATTATATTGTGTGGGATCATTACGATTATATTTATATGCAAATTGTGTTGCATTGGGTACGCTAGAATGAAATAGCCAAAACATATATTAGATAACCGCATTGTACGGTGTTGCAAGTACTGCTCTTGCAGCTCAAGGTAAGACCACCTTTCCGAAGCAATTGGGTATGTGAAAGAGGTGTTCAATTGATCTCGGTGCCATACCAACGTATCTGGATCTACTGGAATTATAATAGGCAATAATTGTTTGGGAAAGTTCCAAGTCTTAAGAAAAGTCTGGAGTTCATGGTGTTCAATCATTATTTTTAGACCTGACTTTATAACATCCTCTACAGTAAGAATCTGTGTCCCATAAACTGCTTGTGTAAAAAAGCTGGTTAACTCTGAACAAAAAATAGACTAAAAATAAATACTATTTGCCATTTCACACTGCGTCTTACGTATGGAATTGGAGTGTATACAAAAGCTCGAATCGTGTAAGAAAATGCTCTGCTTATTTCCGGTTGTTGTTTCCAAACAAGAGCAACTACATACTGGACAATTGTAATAATAAATATAATTAATGCCAAGATATTCCAAACAGGTGTTTGGAAAGGCAGTGTTAAGTAAACGTACGAAGGTATTTCATTTATAACAGGCACCATTAAACACCAATTTGAAATCTCCATTGGGTAACTGGCGCTAGAAAGAGATCTGCTAAAATGACCGTAGGGGTGAATGCTGATATCTATGGCGTTAAAATAAAGCAGTTAAAATATTTGCTGAATGCTAACGTGAGTGGAATGATTGCTCAAAACAAGTTCCTTAAAAGTACCATTAATTTTCTTAAAGTAATTGAGCAGTAAACGTCCTCCACTGCCTGTGATGCATCCTTTACAGCGTTTATTGTCTTTAACAACTCTCGGAAAATCTTGTTTCACTGGAGATTTAAATGTATATCCATTCAAATTTTTTAATTTATTGTAAAAGATCGCATGTACTCCAATTCTAGTCACATTCTGAAGAGTAATTTTCGGAAAAGGAGTATAAGTATAAATTTGTAAATCATCCGTTTCTCCGCTCAAAATAACTGCCGCGTTGATAAAATTTCTTTGCCAACACCAGTTAAAAAGACTTTTTAAGTTGTATGTAGATATATCACCATTTTCTAGAAAAATCATTGTTTTTACCGATCTCATGCCTGTAATCACTATATTGGCATCGTCTTTTGTTCTATCAGCGCCATTCTCTAAAAAAATTAATAACAGAGTTCGTATCACACTAATTTTATCTCGTAAAAATTTTTTAGAAAAGGGAGGTTGAAGTATGATGGGCACTGTGCTCTGTCGTATATCACGAAATTTAAGAAAATCATCAAATATTGCACTTGTTCGTATCTTGCTTTTGACGAGCACGATGGTGTTAATATCGTAATATTTAGTAACATCCTCAACTAAATCGTTTACCTTCTGAGGATATACATCACTAAAGTGAGAAAAAGTCACAGAGCCAAATAAAACTATCAGTACAACTCCAACCATTTTACTAAAGTCTGTATTTCGCTTGAGTCCTATATATACAACATAATTGCCCTAATTAACGAGAAGACGCGCAAGAATGCGTTGTGTTTTTAAGGAGTGAGAATCCTTTTTATTAGTTCAGGTGCTGGAACTAATTAAAGGTTTATTATAGTACCCTTTTTTCTTTGAAGTTAAAAATATAACAAAGTAAAGGTACTGGATGTAATTTTTTTTTCTTAATTTATTCAATGTTTGTGATGGTCTTCAAATATTACTACAGAACCGAAGTAAACCGTTTCGAAATTAGTGTAATCGAATTACCTTTACACATTTTCATAAAAAACTGTTAAATTTAAAAACATTACATTATATTGCGTGTATCATTTTGACTTTTTAAATTAAATCGTGCATGCATCTAATTTTGTACTTGTTTTCCATTAAAACGTTCTGAAAGTGTACATATGTATGTATAAAAATGGAATCAGAAGTTCGTAATTTCGATCAAAAAGGTATGTTTTCGTAAAAATGGAAAAATTTTCATACAAATCTACAAGATATCCTTTCATTTTTGAATTTTTGTACTGTTATACATCATAATATACTGTTTTTAATAAAGCAACAATGCAGGGGAATCTCTCTTCTTCTTATGACAATTTGAATTTGCTAAAAAAATGTTCAGTTTCGATGCGTTTAGGTAGGTGTAACCCTTAAATGCAATAGAAATCTTGATTTAGCATACATATGTATGTATAATGTATGTATCTTAAATAGAGACAGAAACACTATAAAGGGCAAATAATCACGTTAAAAGTCGTCTTTCAATTTTTTGCTGCTCCTGTAAAATTTAATTTTGCTCATCGAATCCACATTTTATATGTATATTAATATTATATACATATGTATAAAACTGTATAGTGCATATTATTAAAAGGCTGTAGTCAATTTGTAATAGAAATCTTCAATCTATTTAATTACATTATAATTATAACAAAATAAAATTCACGGATAGTACTTCAACTTCATTATACTACATATATTTTAATTCTGTTTCTCCTTTGTTGTATCTCGTAAACTCCAAGTTCCAAAATAAAAAACAACAAACTTATAGCATTTCCACAAAAATATATTGCCCATAAAATCGTAAGATGTTCCTCAGTTAGGGGAGTTGGTCCATCGTAGATCTCGTTAGCTATGTAACTTACAATTCCTGCCTCTACACCTTCGCCAAAAATATAGCTACCCCATTTATTGTAAAGACCATGTTCCCTTAGTTCTATAATAAAATTGCTTAAAAGGTCTTTGAATGGTGAATCATACTGCATGGGAAAAGCCAGAGGATAGGTTCCAAAGCAGGAATTTGTTACTCGAAAAAGGGGTTTTTTCATAAATGTTTGCTGTTGCAGAAGAAATTCCCATCTATCAGTGGTCATCGGATACCCATACGATGTATTCAGTTTGTTTCTATGGTTGCCCATAGTGTCTGGATCTACAACGTGAAATAGGTCTTGATATTTATTAGGAAAGTTTTCCTGTCCTATGATAGATGATGTCTCAAACTCTATGGACATTATGTTTAGACCTGCTTTGTATATTTGTTCAACAGTGTCGAGCTGAGGTCCGTATACTGTTGTAGCTAGAAAGCTTGTTAAATTCGAAGAATATAAATTAGAGAGTATAAATCCAAGTAGTAATATTTGTCCATAGAAAAGTACATATGTTGTGTTTATTGCAGGAAAACTGCTTGGCTGGTATCATTATATAAAGTACACCACAAATGCAATTGCTCAGTACTTTCCCAAAGTTTGACTCTCTTTTGCAGAATTTAGAACATCCGTGTTTTAGAACAGCGACACAAAGTATTCCTGCTGCAACGGTGACCCAAACAGTTCTATTAAAAGGTAAAGTCAAGTACATAGCGGGAGGAACTTCTCCAATAACAGGAACCACAAAACACCAATCGGCAGATAAAAATGGGTAGCTAGCCCCATATTTTCTTCTATTAAAATGTCCGTATGGATGAACTGATATATCAATTAATTTTTTGCTAATCATATAAAGCATTTTCTCCATATCAACGTGCTTGGCATCCTCAGAAGGTACCTCAACTTCTTCGAAATCTGCATTAAATTTGTTTATAAAGGCAAAGAAGATTTCTGCGCCCATCCCAGAAAAGTAAGTGAATCCATTACTTCCTTGATACTTGAACACTCGTGGAGGATCTTGTCGTACTGGAGAACGAAAACGATATCCGTGTAGATTTCTGAGGCGATCAGGGAAAAACTGTTTCACAGATAGTTCAGTCATATTTTCAAGTTGAACTTTTGGAAAAGGTTGATAGCTAAATAACTGGAGTTGTCTACGCTGGTCCGAATAAAATAAAAGTACATTCACTATCCCTTGTTTCCAACACCATTCAAACAAATCCTGCAATTCCCTGTCGCTAGGTGTCTTCTCCATTACCTTAATTATCCTGGAAATATGAATGCCTCTCAGACCGAAATCTAAAAAATCCAATACTTCGTCGCCCATTTGGTAGAAGAAAACAAAAGACACTGTTGACACACCAAGAAAATAGTTAAGAGGACGAGTTGGTTTTGCTGATACTAAAACAGTTGGAGCTATTATTTTATTATGCATAAACTTTTGAGAATTATTGATATCAGCAGCACTGATTGAATTTCCATTATGAAACACAACAAAATTGTAAACTTCGTGTGTTTCGCAGAAATCTACAATAACTTTAAAAAAGTCAGCCAGATTTAAATTACATTGTACTGATAACACACCGAGAAGGAAAACGAATGTCTTAAGTGTCTCCATGTCCTGCTACTTCTAAAATGACCAGTAGAAAATTAATGGTATATCGGTTATGCAGCGCAGCACACATAATGTCTTTGCACAATTTTCTATAATTATCACTCGTTCAAATATTACTTCAATTTATACTTTTTGTCAATATAAATTGCTACCACAAATCTCTGTTCCTATCGAGTAGCAATTAGCATTCGAATTATGTACTTCCGTCTGATAGATTAATTGGTTAACAGATAAAGGTCAAATAGAGTGAAATAATTTTAGGCCTTTGCGGTTATCTTCGATCCGCGTAGTGGTTCTTACACTTATATGCCTTATTAATGTTCAAATTAAGGGAAGCAGTTCTTTCACCTCCAGTGTGTAAATTGATTTCCATTGACGGATTTACTTTTCAACGATGGCTAAATTGGAAAATTACTTTTCGGTATTTGAAAGCGTGTTAGATAATTTTGTAATTGTAAGGTGAAGAAATTGATGTTGATTGGTAGATAATTATTATAGTATTTTCCCTATTTAGGAATCTATTTTGTTAATCTAAAGGATATATCTACATATGTATTACATTAGAGTCACGGCAACAACGCGGCGAGTCGTTTTTTTATAGGTTTTAGCTAAAGTAAATACTATACATACATACATATGTAGATAAGTTTTATTATTTTGATAATAAATTATTATTGTCTATGCGATCTGTGAAGAAGGTCTATGTTATTCGAATCGCGGGAAGACTTACAAAGCTTATTGCGCTTAACCTCATTTTTATGTTTTTTTTTAATTAGTTATTTTTTATTATATGTATGTACGTACAAACTAAATCACTCTTAAAAGTCAAATTTATACTCTATTCCTTTGAGCAATTTTAAATTAATTATAGAAAATCATAGATAGGTAAAATACAACACAAAAATCAACCCTTTAGACTTGCATATGTATTATGTATACAAAAGCAAATATTTTCGTATTTAATTTTATTAATTACTTTTCGGATTCAGTATTCAATTCAGAGATTTGGTTTTTGTGGCAGCTTACAATTTAATTTTTTATATTCAAAAGTAACTTCAGACAACTATCGCTTATATATAACAATCAATTAATTTCATACATACTTAAACGAGAGGATAGATTGCATCAGTTGCAATTCCGCAGTTATTATTCTTATTCCTAGCCATCTTAATATACCCCTGGTTCCCCCATGAAGAGCCCCATGAATTTTTTACTAACCAGTAGTCTTGGCCTACCGTTTGCACTCCATATCCAACGACTAGAACTCCATGATTTAATTTTTTGGAGCTGCATTCATGATTGAAATAAACACCATCTTTGTAAAATTGGAATGATTCATGAGACGCATCGATTGCTACTGAAATTGGTCCAATTGTGGCAACAGCTTCCTTTAATTTGTTTTCGTCTCCATTTGCGAGTTCAACAAAGCCTTTAACGTGAGCTCCAACATTTTGAAACTTAAACCGGCAAATGTTGTTAATGCCTTCGTAAGGATATGATTTCTCTGTGTCGACTCCTCCATTTGCTTTAATGTATCGGAAAGCATTGGCCATCCATCCGCCCTGACACCCTTTATTTCCAAACCGAGTTGAACAGTCGATCAGGTTTTGTTCGGAGAGGGAAACTAAAATCCCATAACGGCGTGAGTGCTGCCCTTCGAGGGACCCTATGGCAGAGAAGGCCCAACATGAACCACATCGTCCTGAAAATAGAAGTTTTGATGTGTTCTCTGGAACTCCTATTAAGATTTGTTACCTTGGTCCTTTACTGGAGTAACTACACCTTTTTGCCTCCAGTCAATATTCGACGGCAACTGAACATTGGCGGGACTAATAAAATAGGTCCATTCTTCTTTTTCGACTCCAATTGTGTTATTTAACCTGAAAAAGTTTTATTGAAAAAAAGAAAAGCTCGTGATTTATTTGTGATCTTACTCAGAGATTGTTCTCTTGTAACCGTACATGGTTTCAAGAAATTCATGGTGTGACATATCAGCATATTTATTTAAACCCAATTCATAGGTCACCAAACCTTTTTCAAATAGTTGGTTGTGTTTCGCAATTTTGATTTTATTTTCCATGAAAATTTTCACCCTTTGAAATTCTTCAGCTTCATTTTTATAGGTTTTATCGTAGTGTAGCTATAAAGAACAATTTTATTATTAATTTGGCGTGTTATTAGAGGCAAAAATAAGTATTATACATATATGTACATATTATGAGTTTATGATATACGAGTATACGACTCGTATTTTGAATTACACATCTTAAATATAGAAAACAGATTTTATATGACCATAGTCTATAATAGGCGAAAAGCTATGTAGCAACCCATTTGCTTAAGACCTTAAGTATATTTAAGTGAGCCCAAGAATGAGTGGGAAGACTCTTACAGTGTTAAAATTTATTATTTTGATTATTAAACACCCTGATGAACTTAAGGAAATATTTTCATTGAGGTATTCTGGGGTCAA
Source organism: Machimus atricapillus (assembly GCA_933228815.1). NCBI lineage: Eukaryota > Metazoa > Arthropoda > Insecta > Diptera > Asilidae > Machimus > Machimus atricapillus. The sequence goes on from OW121785.1 coordinate 17,566,338, forward strand.
GTGGTCAGGCTTTATATTATATGTACATATGTTGCATTACATATCCACATAAATACATTATATTGTAATAAAATTCTCCCTTTGGAAGTTCTACTTTTGCACTCACTTTGAAAGCTTTCCATTCCTCTTCGATCAGCTCTGTTAAGGACACCGCATTTGTAATTGCAATTATTCCGAGCATGGGTATTAACAGCTTCATAATGACTCCTGAAAATAATGATAATAATAAATTTTTATACAAAGAATAAAATAGTTGCCTATAAAATCTATAGAACGAACTTCAGCATTAGGTTTAATAAATATGATAAATATTAGTTGGTGAAAATTCTAGTTTTCTAGAACAATATTTATGTACTAATGCATTCTGTGGGAATTGTGTAAATTTTCACACTTGACTTTATAACTTTATTCTGCAGTGTTCATAAAGTTCAATTTATTCTTAACACAAGCGAACCTTAAGAAGAATAATCACTTTCCTAGATCCGAAATATAAAATATAGAAACACTTATTTTTCAACGAATTTAACACTTATAAAGTTCCACTTAGAGTTATTTTTAAAAATGTTAACGAACTACGTTTAAAACAAACTTTTAGTGGACTGTTCTCTAACCGAACTATGTAGATATAACTTGGTAGTCTGCTAAAATTTATAATAACTTCAACCATTGTAGGTTTTCCTTTTTATGGGTTCTTTTACTGTCGATTATCAAGCAGAGCAACTCTAAGAAGTTGTTTGAATTCTCTTAAGTGAATGTTTACGAATCTAGGGAAGGGCTTATCGGATCAGCTTGTAATATTTAGATATAATATTTATGCAGGTGTCCCTACCGTTGAAAATTTTACTTCGGGGAATAAAAAGGTAGACATAGCAGAGAGAAACGTAATGTTTAGGAAAATGTTAGACAAATTTGGCGTTAAAAGAGAATAAAATTTTGTAATGATTATGTTATGGAAAACATTGCAATGGAATTAATAAAATATCTGAATCTTTTAGTTTTTTAACATTTCCACATTAGTCTGGCGGAGTATTTATAATGTGCTTTTTTTATATAAATTTATAAGCGACGAAGAAATTTATACGCTATTAATTTGAACATACATACATATGTATGTATTTTTTTTATTTGCAAATATTTTACTTCCAATATCATTATCAAAAACTTACAAGAAAAATTCCCACTACTTACATATATTCGTTTTTTGATGATAACATTTCTGATTAAACATCAGCACCGTGATAAATTTTTCTTTAGGTAAGGTTGTTTGGTTTTCGTGTATAGGTAGGTACACAAATTTGTTTTTTTTTGTATTTTTATTTTAAAATCATATATGTAACATATGCACAGACAGAGGTACATTACGCTTTATTTTAAGATTTATTTAGAATTTTAGGTAACTAAAGTATACGTATCGATTTAAGACGGTTTGATTATTGGAAATGTTATCAATGATATAGAATTAACGAAATTTCAACAGTTACAAAAGAAAATGTCTTTTAAGATTTTGTAGACCTATGTATGATTGTTAATCACTAAATTAAACACATTAGCTTTTTTGAACGTTACACTTTAATAAGTATGGCATTAGTTCAATTAAAATATCTAATTTTAAAAATCCACTACTAAATCATCCTTCTTTTGCATTCATCGTTGCAGTTTGGTCTATTTCTTGGCGATTTTCGAAATCTACGGGGTCGTGAATTGATGTTTTCCAGTCCAAATAGATTTTGTTCCAAAGAAAACAAATCTAGTAGAGGGCTGTAATTAGAACTCAGTTTGTTAAAGTCTACATGACGAACATTTCTTGGAGGAAATTCTCTTTTGAGCCCTTGTGCGGGTCTAAATAAAAAGCTGGGATTTCTTCGATCAAAGAGAACACTGCTTTGAAAAGGAAAGTTATTAGGAAAGGGGTTAGGCCTTGGGAAAGCTGGGAAAGGATTTCTATTTCGTCTGAAATTGATTCTGAATCGAAATCTTGTTCTTCTTGGAGCAGAAGCAGTTGACACTGTGGGGGCTGTAGGCGCAGCCGTAGTTGGAGCTGCAGTAGCTGGTGCAGCCGTAGTTGGTGCTGCAGTGACTGGTGCAGCCGTAGTTGGTGGTGCAGTAACTGGTGCTGCAGTAGTTGGTGCTGCAGTAGTTGTTGCTGCAGTGGCTGGTGCTGCAGTAGTTGTTGCTGCAGTGGCTGGTGCTGCAGTAGTTGGTGCTGCAGTGGCTGGTGCAGCCGTAGTTGGTGCTGCAGTGGCTGGTGCAGCCGTAGTTGGTGCGTCAGTAGCAGGTGTAGGTTGCTGCCGTCGCACTCTAATTATCCTCATCTAATATGTTATGTAGAATATATGAGCAAAACAATAATGAAATATGACAAAATATTAGCTGTTACCGGGTATTTATGTAAATAGACTCCAGATACATTTAAAAATGCAAAAGCGCATAAAATTAATACAACGAAATGAATCTTCATGATTACTTTCGTATGTTGAACGTGAATAAGTTCACTTAAAATGCGAAACTCAACTGGTTGCTAGTAAAAGTGTTGAAAATTTATATACCTCTCAGTACAAATTAAGCAGTTGTACAATCAGCCTAATGTGAAAGGCGACAATCTTTTGAATGTTTGTTACGGAAATCGAATCCTTGTGTCATTTACCAATAATTGCAAACAGTTGTTCAAATACACTCATGGATTTGGCAAGTGGGAAACAATTATTTGACGCAAGTATCCAAGCACACAACAATTTCACGGGTTGCCGACTATCTTTATTTTAAACCTTGTCAAGAAAAATTCAATAATGCTACAATTCCAAATCTTTTATATTAAATTTAGCAATGACCCAATGAACTTGACTTATTTAATTTTGAACGAAATACAGTTTTTTAATGTTTATGCTTATTTTAAGGCAGCTTGTTCTAGCATGCAGTTGTAACACGGCATAGTATTCATAACATCAGTATTATAGAGAACTACTTACAGGCGTTTGAATATTAAAAATTGAGCATTCGGTGAGATATGTATAGAAGCGTTAACCACTCAATTATCGATTTGATAAAACTAAAATTTCTAAGACTCAAGATTGATTTTTTATTGTAATAATAAAATCTTTCCTTAAACTTTTTAACTATTTTTAAATTCTTTTTAAATTCTTTTTATTAACTTACACTACGTGTCGTCGACGTGTCGTCAAATCTTGCAATGCAAAATTTTTATACGTAGACTTTACCAAACTCAATGAAATTTGGCGAACATGTATAACTTCGGTGACAATACAAGTTAGTGGTGTTTCCCGAGCTTATAAATCATTTATAACAATAAAAAAAGAATTTTTTAGTTTTTTAAACTATTAGTGTTTTTTCTATCTTAGAATATGTAGGTACACATTTTTCCCCGTTCAATCTAAAATGTATTTTCAGTAATAATAATAAGCAGCGCTGTTGATTTCAACAACAATTTGATTATTATATTGTGTTTTTAGCATAAGAGCTAAATTTTTAGAATCCTAACAAAGGTAACTGAAATGAATTTGTTATAATTTTAAGAATTTTAATAAGGAATTTCAATTTAAAAGGAACTTCATTTCCATTGGAATACATTATTATTATTAATTTTCAGGCAAAAAATCGGAAGACAGAACATACAGTAGGCGATAAATTTCCAAAGTGCAGATTTCAGTTTTACTTTGAATAGTAGGCCAGAATTTTTCATTCGGTTAACGACAAATTTTTTTGCTAAATAATTTTATTTTCTGCCGCCATAGTGTGTTGGAAAATATTTTATTTTCACGTTAATTATTTGAAATGGGCCGTTTTACGTTAGAAGAACTTGCTGATGTCTTTCCAAATGTGGGTATCACTTATCGTGTAATAATACCTTTAAAAGACATGTTTTCAATTTTTAGGAAAAAAATACGGTTATGTCTCAGATATGCAGCCGAATTACATTCAAAAATTTTACTGAAAGTTCACCCGAAGTTTTAGCAGCAATTCAGTCGGCGTGCCAGGATTGGTTTGCACAAGCAGTTGACCATTGCACAAATATCATATTCGACGCAGAAAATACAAAAACATGGCTGGACCTTATTTTCCCGAAGCCAGCTACTTCGTTGGCGGACACCCTACCTTATATTAGAGTAAGTCCCTATAAGCTGGAAAGGGAAGATTGTAACCAGCTGATCCTGGACATCTCCCAAGACTATATAAATATCGCGCCAAAACAAAGCTGCTGCATGTTGGACAATTTCTTCGCGAGTTTTTTAAATGGCGCCTTTTGCGTACTACTTATTGCCTTGCTTTATTGTTACTTTCGAGGATGGAAACGAAGAAAGAGAGAGTCTCGTAATAAGCCAGATAATTCGACAACTGATCCTATCAGCGAAGGTAATTTGGAAGAAAAGCGCCTTCGTATTTCTCGTTATTCCTTCCAAACGCAACGTGCCGATAGCAAATATTTAAAAGTATTACCAGGCTTGCTCGATGTTGCAGCAATCTCCATAAAAGTGACGAAAAACTCGCTGTTTAGAGCTTTCTATAGCCTAATAAAATCAGACCCAGTGTCAGAAACATTTAAAAATGATGTCCTAGTTCGGAAGAAGATAGACCGCGCATATCTTCTCCACGAATTGAATGTAGTTTTGAAAAAGACTAGAAAGTGTAATCTAATAATTGACCTTGATTTGGATGTGTCCGACTCGGAAGAGTCGGAAGAGGACGAAGCATGCAAAATTCTTTCTAGAATTCCTGCGCGTGATTGTGTCTCCTACAATACGGAAGATGACTCAAATTTGGAAACAAGTTCAGCAAGTTCTGCAGTTGCACCCGCCAAAAGCAGACCCTCTTCACACAAGCGACCTAAAACTGCTGACAAAAGTTGCCAAACTGTTCGAAAAAGAGTTCATTTTAATATATAGTATTTTTAATTCTTGATAAAATAGTTTAGTAGTTTTAAACACATTTACATATTTATATATGACATCAACAATTGTATGACCTTTAGTGAAGGTTCTGGCAAGCTAAAAATCCGAAAAACGAACAGTCCAAGACCAAGCAAACGAAAAATATCCGAATGAACGGAAAGCATGACGAAATTTTCGGAGAGAACCGCTATAAGCACTTCTCAGAGGCCAGCAATCTAGTTAGAGCAGAAGCGAAGGCTCTTGGCGTTGAGGTACAAAACATAAATAAAATGAAAATCAATGAAATGCAGCAATACGTTACACAGAAGCTACCAAAGATCACAGAAATGAAAAATAAAATTTTAAGGCATCTTAATGTCTGCGAGGAGATCGTCCTTGAACTCGCTGGAGGATTTCAGCGGCAACAAAGTCTAGAGGAAGATATTCTGAATAATGTAAACAAGAAACAAATCATGGCTAAAATTGATGAAATTTCAACCGTTGATGGGCACAAATACAACAGGATAAGATTAATTTGTTTAGTATATTTATCGATGGGGCTCAGTTCTGACGAGTTGGCAGCTTTTGTGAGAAATTATTGCAACGTTTTTGGCCATAGGCATCTTTATATTTTTCAAGCACTAACTAAAGCTGGGCTACTGCCTGAAATGGAGTTGAACACAAAAAATAAACTTTTATCAAATTTACCCATTCCAAAATTTCAGCAGACAGACTTTCAGGTAAACGCAGGTCGGATGAAGCTCCTGCCGAATGATCCAGACCGAGCTGGAAATGATGGGGAACTTCTTAGACTTTGTCCGAGTTACGTCTTCAACCGGACCTTCATCCCAGTGATTTCTCAGCTGGCGCTGAGTCTACTAAAAGCTGAAAATGCGGATGACCTCTACAACAAACTCGGACTCGTCGAAAAGATCCTGCTTAGAACTCCAGATAGCGACGAACCAAGAAGCCTCAAGCAAATTCAGCTAGCTGTAAAGAAGGGAGACCTTCCCGACAGGCTCCCCATTAAAAAGCGCACACTTTTGATTTTCATTCTGGGCGGAGTTACGTACGCCGAGATTTCGGCATGTGATATGATAGGGCGCCTCACCGGCTCCAAAATAGTTGTAGCCTCCAACTGCATTTGTTCTGGGGGTGAACTAATTTCAGCGGCCTTTTAGGGGATGTTTCATGCAATATTATAAGCTTGTCTAATTATTTTATTAAATACAATTTTTGTGTGGATTTCTTTCCCCTTATTTAAAAATTTCCTATAAATAATAATTTTCATTTTATTAATTTATAACAGGCGAAGCAAATCATTTCTATATAAATAAAAATCAATTGCCACATGTATGACGGAGCTTTTCTTAAGAATTCAAAAGAAAAGTAGTTTCAGAGCAGGGGACCTATAATTTAAAATTGTTTATAATCGGCTCCCAAAAAAGGAGGTTTTTTCGTCTGTATGAATTATTGTTTTTTTAAATGTTCACCGATATTTTCCCAAATTGTGGACCAATTTAAACAAATCTTCTTTTTTTAAAGGGTATGCTCCTGAGGTGGTCCCATTCAAATTTGAAGAAAGTATTCCAACCCTAAGGGTGGTAAAATAAGGGATGAGTTATTTTTCACCCACTTATGTATTTAATGTCTGTTCGCGCATAACTAATAATGAATGGGTAAATCGATCTTGATGATTCTTTTTTTGTGTGGATAGTCTAAGATTCCCCGGGGGTACAATGATATATAATATATGATAACCCTAAGGGGAAAAGGGACGCCATAACAGAGATGTAAATCGAAATAATAAAAAAAACTTTTAAAAAAACGGACTAAAAAATAGTACACTAAAAATGAAATAAAAAACTTAAAAAAAAATATAACCTACTCCAAAAAATCCCAAGCCCTAAAAAGTATGAAATAATTATATAACTGGTACTAATCCAATATTAAATAATTAAGGCAATCAGTTTGTCTGAATTAATTGGATTAATATCAGTCAGGTTTTCACACCGACTTCAAAAATTTAGGAAAGTTTTGGTATTTAATGTTGAAAGTCGTAGTAGAGGATTTTTGATATAATTTTTTTATACTTTTTAGGGCTTGGAACTTTTTCATAAAAAAGTAGTGGATTTTTGAGGTAAGATTTAGCTAAAGCGAAATTAATAACATTTTGCAAACAATTACTTTGTTCAGCCATTTTTTTTGGCGATGCTCGATTAGTTTTGATACACAAGGATTTCAAGATTGTAAAGTTCTCAGTGAAAAATAACAAGTTAATTTCGATAGATTTCGTTTGTGCTCTAATTTCATACTTTTTAACGGTATAAAAAGGCACGCAACTTTCACAAAAAAAAAAAAAATAAGAAAAACAAAAACCAAGAATATAAATACCAATGTTTGTGAAATTCATAAAAGGAGACACCGAAATGTGAACGGCGGAAACTTTTGCATACAGACTAGAATTGCCCGGGCAAGGCCCAAAACCAAAACGACCAAACGAAACTCAAACCGTACCTACACCGTGCGGCCAATATTGCCTATCTCAATGAATTGGAGTTGGAAGTTTGATTGGGATTCGTAATCTCTTATGAAGAATTAAAATCAAATCAATTGCAGGTGGTAAAAAGTTCACCGGGTCAACTAGTTTATTTATAAAATTAATCAACATATTCTTGACTAGTTATAGATGTGTTCAAATGAAGTAAATTAAAAATAGCAAATATTGCACAAAAAATAATTATCACACTTCAATACTGAATACTTAAAAAAGAGAAAAAGAAAAACTTCCAAGTTCACCTATCTATCTAAAGATGTTTCTTTTTTCCACCGTGCGCGTCTTTCGTTCGAAAAATATTTAAAGGAAGAAGAGCTTATCCGCCAACTTTTCTGATGTCGGCTTCTTAATGCTTTGTCCAACAAGATAAGCAAGTTTATGTGCGTACTGAAACGAAAAGACGTTTTGTTTTAATAAAATTAATCAATTCAAATTTAGAGAACCAAAGATTAGTAATAATTCGAATTTTTAAATCCTGGTTCAAATCACATGCATTTTCTCTAGTAATCGCTACGTTATGGTTCAAATTTTTCAATAACTGTTTCAACGATTATAACTACCTTTAGACTTGTCCTAATAAAGCGACTATAGCGTTACTCTATCTAAACTCAACTTCAACAGTCGATTTATTAGGACGAGATTTAAAAATTCACAAATGTATTGATGAGTTATACGAATAACCAAATACTCGTACCTGAACACATGCTGGAACACGAACAGTACCTGCCCAATTATAGCACAGGAAGCACAATTTATAGGTAAATCGTTGAACAATATCTGGGGCAAAATTGGCAGAGTCCTGTATGGCCACGTAATGTGTAGGACTAACCGTACCCTGTCGCACCGATTGAGAAACCAAAAAGAAATCGTAAAGGTATTTCCTTATCACCGTATGATCTAGAACACACCCAGGATTAGGATTCGTTATTTCATTACCGATGTCCTGAAATTATTAAACGGTTAAAATTTGAATATTTGAATAAGCGCCTAGTTACCATAAAAATTCTTGTGTTAATTCGTTTTCGTACCACAATAAAGGTGAGGCTTGGTTTGTAGCTCGGATCCTCATAGCTGCAAGCAGCTTCAAATTGCGGTACTTCGTATTCCTTGCATACTTTTAATTGTCCATCCGCGACACCATCCCTACGATATTTTTCCATTAAATTTTTGAATTAACATAAAATAATATACCTACCGATATATAATTATGTTTTCAGGAAGACAGTTATTCATCTTTTTGTACGCTTGCAGTGCAAACGTAAGCGACGCACAAAGTCCATTAACAATTTCTTCTTTTTGTGTTTGAATCACTCCTCTACTGTACCATTTCGTATAACTTCCATTCAAAGACGCGACCAATGCTGAAAAAGATATTTTTAATGAAATTATACGTTGAAAACACGAGTACATAACCGTACCTGCCACAGAATTCCCTTTCAGACCAGCATCGTGGTAAGAGTCAACACCGCAAATCATTACATTTTTAAACGGAATGTTCACGCTCCATACGGTACCCCCTAACTTACAATTCATTTGTAGGGCTATTTTTTGCACAATTGATCGATTTTTCGAATCGTTACTGAGTGTTCTTGCATTAATTACCTAAACACAAGGCTCTAACTTAGACTAATCGTTGTTACGGAATCGCAAATTACTCTAAATTTAGATTTCAGATGCTAAATTCTATTTCTAACTCTAAATCGTTAGGGAATCCCAGGGCTGATATTTTTAAACCTTTTTAAGGACGAATTGTTTAAGGTGAAATTTCTCATATTTGACAGTGAAACGATATTGCAGTAAAATAAATAAAAACATTATTTTTACAAATCATGCAGCAATAAATTTGATCAAATTTTACGATTTACGATAATTTTTCTATAAACTACAACCACAGATAAGATATCTTATTCTCTTTTCTTAGTAACTAACTAAAATATCATAATGCAATATCTGTAAATACATATTTAAAGTTGCATATTTGCATTGTATAAGTTGCATAGCGCCAGACGATTCCGCTTGAGTGGAATATGTTAAATAAATTTAATTATTTTTTACCAGGAGTAAAATTTTGTCCACATTATGTATGTAGGTACTTGATTTTATTTCTTTTTGTGTAACAGATAGCTTCAAATGTTGCTTATGTTTTTGCATACTTTGACATTTTAGAAGCAATTATAAAATATATTACATAACCTTTTTAAAATAAATTTCGCGCATTAACTTTTCATACATACATATGTAAGGTACATATCTTATATCATCCGAAGTATATACGAGCAAGGAGATATCAATGCAAAGAAGGCGGAATCTTTAGCACATCAGGAAAACTTCATCCCAAATATTAGGAAGAAAATACACGCAGTCCTCTCTAACTGCGTTCCCTGCATATTGGCCTCTAAAAAGATGGGTAAACCTGAAGGAATCCATATTGCGGAAAATTAATTTTGTGCTACATTTTTTACGTTCTTTTATGTAAAAGAACAAGAAATAAAATAATTTCAGTCGAATTGTGTCTGCGGAAAATTCCAACATTTTCCAGAACCATTTCCCAGGCATTTTTGAATTTATTTTAGAAATTTCATATTCGTTATTACATGTAGTTTAAAAAAATCCTTGAACCTTAAATCACAGATAATACTAATAATAACAATATGTATTATATGTGCTTAAACTATTTTCATAAAATACGAAATGGTTTGAAATTTTACGAAGTGCCTTACGATTTCTTGCGCAGAATAAAAAAAAAACAAAAAAACATCTTAAACATTAATAAAATCCGATCCCAAAATGCATACAGACAGCGAATTGAGATGAAGACCTATCATGGGAAACAGCTGATACCTTCCCAGATTTCGTGTTGAAATTACATATTTGGCAATATGTACATTTAGAAATCAGTTTACAGTTCAGTTTCTTTCTTATGTTCAGAATTTTTGCTAAAATGTTATCGACGACATATAATTTCTTAGCATCTGATAAAAAAGTTAAAATACAGAAATGAATTTAAAAAAAAAGTAGTTATTATGTATTACGAACGCGTTTTTACCTCCTTCAATATACAAAACATAAGCTCATCCTATCTACAAGATAATATAAATACTAAAAAACATCACATAAAATGAATTCTTCAGAATTCTAACAAAAGTAAAATTTTCCACTGTTGAAAAAGTCTTAAGATATATCAATTATGGCAGTAATTTTTTTATTTTCTCTATGGTAATTATGCAGCCCGTTCCAGATTTTTTAACGTTGTCCGCCCTAAGCACAACATCAGGCTGAACAATACTTTTAATTCTTTTGAGTAGTTCTGTAGACATGACATGAGGTAGGCCTGGTTAGAAAAAAAGTTTTATTCAATATATTCAAAACGTTTGACTCACTCACTTACCATTAATTTCACAAGTATTGGCGGGAGATTGATATAGAAAATCCTTGGTTATTTTTCTTCTTTATTATTATTATTCTCTTCGCCATTCGTAGTCTCTTCGAAAAGAAGTGGAATAAGCTGTTTATTGTACGAAGTATTTACATCAAGTTCGATTTCATTTTTCAAAAAGGAAATTGTAAATTTCTTCCTCTCTTTAATGCAACTCTTTAGCGAATCGACAGCCTTGTTTAATTTGCTCGCTTTTATTTTGTTTAAGTGTAAAAGTGTACCTTTAATTACAAACACCGGGGCGTATCTAACAAAGTTATCTGCTTCTTTTATGTCCCCTTCTTTCGCTTTAAAAGACTCACCTGAATCAAGATCTAATAGAAGAACTTCATTAGGAAGTTTATCAAGAACTTTACAACGAACAAATCTGCTTTGGTTAAAAGCCAAAACAATTTTATCTTTTATAGCGTCAGTTTTTGCTGCTTCTCGACCTTTCTGGTCGAATATTTTAGAGTAGATTTCTCCCTTGTCATGTTTACAGACAGAAATTTCGGAATGACTGTGAATATGGGTTATTTGAACCTCATCATTTGGTTTTGGACCAGCTGACCAATACTTGATGGAAATATCTCCAAAATACCCGTTCCAATCTTTTAATACTTTAACATTGCCTTCCAATTTGTTTGCATTGGAATACAGCTCATAATTTGTTGTTGCATTGCTGGTAATAGTTTTAAGCTCAAGCGTGCTCCCATCGCCCCAGTAATCCTCTAAGTGCGCTTCTTTTTCAGCACTGATAAGTAATGCTTGTCGCGGAATATTTTTAAAGTCGTTGGGAATTGACTTCACCTCACTCAAGAGTTCTATTTGTCCAATATCAACACAGTATATAACATAGTGAGATTCATAATAACTTAGGAGAAATCCACGCTCCCACTGGGTAGAAGTCTTACCTGCGATAAAAGAACCCTCCACAGGATGTAACAGCTTAAATTTATTTTCAGTGTCTCCGGCAAGGACTTGTCTCATTTTAGAAAGCTGATCCGCTATTTCATTTGGCTTAACGATCGCAATTGCATACATTTCCTTAAAAACGTTGACTATCTTTATTTTCATATTTATGGGAAGTTCCTCTTTTTCGTTATATATATTATCAATTATTTTTATTCTTACAACACGGCCAGTATCAAAAGCTTTACCGTTGCACTTAATGCAGAAGGCATACGAGTTCAAATCCTTCATCGCCGGAATAAGTGATTTCAGTTTATTTACATTGATGTAAAAATCATTGCCATAATCTAAGCGGCGCACGCGGACTTCGTTTAAAGGATTCTTTTCTTCAAGAACTACAGCCCGATAATAAAGCCCACGGAAAGGAGCAGCCACAACATTACCAACGTATATTATTTCTTCCGAATATGGGTTTGTCACATTTGTGATGTTCTTATTTATTTCTAAAATTAGTGAAACACAAGCTGCTTCCCACCGGGCATCCATTACCCAGGCAAGTGTGGGATCGGTTTCCGAAACATATTGTACTACTACATCAAAACATACATTTTCCGGAATTGGAAAGTGATTTTTCCAGGCTTTGTTGGGTCTGTTGGTCTTCTCAGATGCATTGGAAAAGGAGATATCTTCTACTTTATCAATAACTTTCTGAACATTTAATGAAATAGAGTCATCTTTACCATTTTTATTCCACAATTTTAAAGGAACGTCTATTGATTTTCGTTCTTTATTATTGTTATCAAGCGCAGCCAACCTGAGCATGTCGCTTTTGTCTATTGTTCCTAAGTTAGAACTGGTTGCAAGTCCGCTTTCGGAATGATCATCACTTTGGTTATACCGATGGGGTTTTCTTAAAGGAATGTGGGGAGTACTGGTCATCAAGGTCACAGGTTGAATTAATGTTCTAGAAAGAAATGGGCGAGGTTAATTTACGATCTCATTTGCATTGTGAATAGAGCCTGCATAATACTTGTACTGTTTACAGGCGATGTATAAACTATTTATTCTATGTATACGGCATAAATAAATTTTCGACGTTATTTGTAAGGATGAATATTGCCTATTTTAACGCTTAAGTTCATTTCGTTTAAAAATCCTGAAGAATTGTTTTTAAATATGGCTGGAAGTTGTCAACCACAAACAGCATTTTTTCCAGGAAAAACAATTTTTTTGCTAAATCTTAATGTTGCGAAATTTAAATACTGATTTACTGGGAACCAAAATTAAATTGTATGCATAGTTGTTAGAAAAGTATGTACATATATAATACTTATTTAAAATGAGCTGCTTTAATGCACATTGTCTTTAAGGTAGAGCACATTTTTTTTTAGCTTGCCATTGTAAAATTTCTTAATAATTTGAATTCGTGATTCACTCATTCGCTTGCTGTGCTGAGAACTAAGTGAATTATTGGAAAAATAACTTCCCAGAACTTTCTAGATCTGAATGCATTAAATAACAGTACTATGTGTAACGAATATTTTGGAAGTATAAAAAAGCATTTTTCGCAAGTTAGCCACTTTGAGTGGGTTGCTGCTACTAGTTAAAACAAGGAAAAAATTACAGGAATAAAAAACTTACGGCATGCGGAAGCGGTTGCAAATAGACTTGTGTTCCGCCCAATCTTCCCTCTGGCATTTAAAGGAACAATAGCATTCGTAACAACGCCCACACTTTAACGTGCCTTGAATTCCGCAGAAAGTGCACAGTCTTTTTTGATCCGACATCTTTTGGCAGCACAAACTCCGCAAGCAAACACAAATATACACAAAATTTTTAACTTTTACCGAAAACACGAGAGCAGAACGCACTGAAACAATTGAACGCCTTCTTCTGAATGAACGCCACGCCACGCCACGCCACTCCTTCACGAACAGAAACAACAGTTGGATTTCATTCCAAGTGAAGATGGCAACAGTTGGTAACACTGACATATAAGGACAGGACTGCTGATCCCGTACAAAAACCCATTTTAAAAGTGAGATCAAATTTGGTTCGAAATGGGGGAATGAAGAAAGAACGAGATATTTATTCATTCCCCCATGTAAATGCATATGTTAGACAAAGTAGGACATGTTTTTTTTATATCTGACTCTTTCTTTCTTCCGGCCCCGGGCTGTTCGGTGTCGGAAGTATTTTTGATAAATACTCAAAATGTAGGGCAAAATGAAAGGAGCTGTTGTGTGACAACTTCTATTTATTTATTTTCCTCATTTTAATATAATATTGCAAAGAATTTAATGTGTTTTTATCACAAGGACTTGCATCTCCACTGCACACAAGGGTTTGCATCTCCACTCAAAATGGTCTCACTTTTTATCCACCGATAAGCAGTCCAGTATCTATATGTCAGTCAAATTTTGATGTGGATATTGCAGGGTGGCCATGTTCTGGTTATATTTTTGAAATATTTTATTAAACTGACGTTAAATCAGCTGTAGTAGAAAACACCTGCCATACTTTTAGCATATGGCAGCACTGCAATTCATTGTTTTCAAAAATAAATCTAGTAGACGTCAAAGTAAATTTTCTGATTATGTGTCGCTGTCAAACGCGCAACAGGCGCAGTGCCCTAAGGATTTATTAAATTTTCGCTATTTTATAAAATGTCTTGTATCCGCATATTATAAAAACGAATATAAATAGAACAAACTCTTAATTCGCTTGTATGTGGACAAATTAAATGTTCTAAATTAAGAGAAAATATGGGCGGAAAACGGCTGCTCACGTTCATTTGTTTTCTTTTATTTTCTACGATCGTAACATCGATCAAGGATGTAAGTTTTTGCGATAAATAGCTTGCCAAAGGCATTCGTAATAATCGTAATTTAACAATTTCATTTATTTTCCGGACACAGGATTGCACAGATCTAGCGCGAGACGAAGAGACTCTTCTTGTTTACTCGACTTTAGGGGGCGGATTGACGGCAATCGACCCCATCACCAGCGAGATTAGGTGGACTATTGAGGATGGTAAGTTCCAGAGGGGTTCCTGTGGCGTTTTTCAGTGACCCCATTGCCGCTACTTGTCGACCACACACGCCCCATGCCACATATAAGCGTCGGAGCGGCTCGACGCCGGCTTGCGGGTGCTCTGTTTGCTTATCACAAGTGTTAGTTTTTTCTCGAAGGAGATCGTAGTACTCTAGAAATCTCTTATCAGACTCATTGGGAGTCTAAAAATTGGTTAGAAGGGGCAATAGATATTTAGTTTATTCTCTGAAACATGCACATTCCGTCTGACGACATATTATAAAAATTGCGCAATCTAGATGAGGTGTAAACAAGAGGCACCTTTGTTTGAGCGCGTCTTTGCCTGAGAACAATAGCCAAATGAAAAATAGGGTAAAGAATATCCATTTTCGCATATGCACAAACATATTGTGGCTTTATGCTCAATGAGGTTTGACCTCCGCGCGACACTTTCTCTTCGTAGGTGGATCAATTGAGCTCCAACTCATTTTATAAGGTAAAAAATCGAGCCTTAGATCTAACCTTTGACCCCTTAAAAACAACATATTTCTAAACTTGTTTTATATTTACATGTTTTTGATACTAAACAATGTCTAAATGTAGTTAAACTTAAATTGTTGAAAATGTTGCATTCTTCAGGATGGAATTAAAAAACTGTCCATATATTTCTAGTCGAATTAATTATTAATTTGTAACAGTTAATAGATTCCTGTTACTAAAGTAGAGAAAGGATGCATAGATGACGAATCGAATTAATTTAAATCAAACAATTAACCGTCCAAGATTTATTTGAATTGTGAGAAAGATGAAAGAAAAGTGCACTATTTAGCTTTAGCTCTTTTATATACAGTACTGTGAATATTTTTAGGGCCACTTTCTTTGGGAATCTTTAGTTTTCCTGATCATGCCCATTTTTAAGTTGGGCATAGGAGGGAAAATCAATGAGAAAGGAAACTTTGAGATTTAAATTTAGTCCTGAATTGATTTCCCTCATATTGGTTTTATTGTGTTAAACATTGCGGTTTTTATGATTCCGAATGAAATAGGTAATTTTTTTTTGATTAGAAAGAATACTATTAAATTTTACTGAGAATAATACATAGTTGAATTTTGTTTTTATCAATTTGCCATGGATTATTTAAATTGCTTTTCTTGATTTTATAAATTAGGAATATCTGTGAAATTTACATTTCAGAACCTGCTGTTAAAGCGGGCAGTCAAACGAAGTATCCCAATCCCGTGCGACAGTACCTCCCAGATCCCAGAGATGGGAGTCTTTACCAGCTCGGAGACACTGGGGATTTGAAAAAACTCCCCTACACAATACCCCAGTTAGTCGCAAATGCACCCTGCCGTTCCTCGGACGGCATCCTGTATTCAGGGAAAAAGAGCGACACTTGGTTTCTGATTGATCCAAAGACTGGACGACGGGAGAAGGTCATGGGATTCGGTCAAGTTGATGGCCATGAATCCATTGGATGGGCAACATCTAGATCAGTGTACTTGGGGAGGACTCAGTACACGGTCATGATGTTCGACAGTCATGCTAAAGACAAGAACACAAAACCGTGGAATATTACGTTTTATGATTACGCCTCGCATACGATGGCACCGGAGATATCAAGTAATTATGGTAAGTGTCAGTATCATAGTTTTGCGCAGAGTATTATTTAGATTTTAATTTTTAAATTTTATAATGCAATGTCAATATACATAACTGTAAATTGACTATCACTAAATCTTAAATAGAATTTTATCATAATCGGATTTAGTTAATTAAAGTGACAGTAGTTCAGAAGTTATAAACTTATCATTTTTGCAGAATATATTCATCTTGCGGGAAGCTCTACAGGCTTGACCGTGACCTTAGATCGTAAACAGGGCAAATTTATCTGGCAGAAGGATTTGAGTAGTCCTGTAATAGCAGTTTTTCTGCTAGGTCCCGATGGTTTGCTTAGCGTACCATTTACAACAGTCGCTGACGATGTTTTGCGGAATATTGTTGAAGAGGCCAAAGAGGGTACCACAAATGATCTTAAATTATTGTTAGTACTTTTCGGATGTTTTTTTGAAATTGCTATAAATTTTATCTTTTAATTTAGTCAATCACTGTACGTGGGAGAGCATCTACACGGCCTCTATGCCCTCCCATCACTTGTTGATAAAAATACAGCAACAATTTCAATGGAACCTCCAGTGAAGTTACTAGAAGGTCCCCATAATAACCTTTTGAAGGTTCAACCTAATCTCGTTTATCTTCACGATTTACTTGAGAAGGAGAAGAATGCTATTATTTTTGGGCACTATCAAATGCCTACTAATGTGGAAGATGTGAAATTAAAAATTTCTCCTACAAATCATAAAAAAATCGACACTAAGGAATTGGCAACGATCGCAAATCTTGAGATTATCAAAGTCGACAGTGATTTCATTCTTATTTCGAATGCTCCAGATAAGCATAATGTTGGAGTACAGACTCAGGAGGAAGATCTTGGAGGAGGAACTGGGGACAGCAACGCATCAAATGTATTCAGCGATAATGTGAAATTTTTAAATCGTGTAAAACTTACAAAAATTTTACAAGATATAAAAATGTTTATTTTCGAACACCAACTTTTGATCGTAATGATCCCAACTATTTTCATGTTTTGGTACACTTACACCACCGTCAGGGAGCTCCGTCAGCATAGTCAGAACGGGTCACAGACTATGTACCGAAATTCAGGCAGCAGTGACGTAAGTTTCCAAGATTTAGTGGATCTTGGAAATGGAGATATCAAAATTGGGAAGATTACATTTAACAGCAATGAAATATTGGGAAAAGGATGCGAGGGCACTTTCGTGTTTAAAGGAACATTTGAGGAACGAAATGTTGCTGTAAAACGCCTTCTACCCGGTTGTTTTACTTTTGCAGACAGAGAAGTGGCTCTCCTTAGGGAAAGCGATGCCCATGAGAATGTTGTTCGTTATTTTTGCACTGAACAAGATCGCCAGTTTAGATATATTGCTGTAGAATTATGTGCAGCCACACTGCAAGATTACACAGAAGGTGAACACGCTGCAGAGTTACGGTCACAAATTGGAGTCTTTGAAGTCCTGAAACAGGCATCATCTGGATTATCGCATCTGCATTCCCTTAACATCGGTAGAATATTTGAAAAAAAAAAATATTTCTTAAAAATGATACTGATGTTTTTTTTTTTTTCATTTTATATTTTTAGTTCATCGAGATATAAAGCCGCAAAATGTGCTGCTGTCACTTCCTGACGTTAATAATCAGGTGCGAGCGATGATTTCTGATTTTGGGCTATGCAAGAAGTTAAATTTCGGAAAGGTCAGCTTTTCCAGGAGATCTGGAATCACTGGAACTGATGGATGGATTGCACCCGAAATGATGAAAGGGCAACGAACGGTTAGTTGTTTTTTTAAAAGTTTATTATTATTATCTCGAAATCAATGTGAATATATCAGAATTAAACTAATTTATAAAATAAGTTATGATTTTTGAAATCGCCATTCAATTTTAAATTCATTGTTTTAAAAATTCTTAATTAATTATTCTTTTTCTTTGTCCAGACAACGTCTGTAGACATTTTTTCATTGGGATGTGTTTTCTACTACGTACTAACTGAAGGTAAACATGCCTTCGGAGATAATCTTAAAAGGCAGGCCAATATTCTCTCAAATGAGTATGATTTATCTGAATTAATTGCCAACGGTCCTACGAGTGAATATGTGAGTTGTATTTCCTTTCCTATTTTATTAAATTTATTAAACGAGAAATAAAATTTCACAGGTGTTGGCTGAACAACTTATTGCAGACATGCTACAGTATGATTCGCAAAATAGGCCGACGGCACGGGCTGTTTGCAATCATCCACTTTTCTGGAAGACCGATAAGATCCAAGCTTTCCTACAGGACGTTAGTGATCGGGTAGAAAAACTTACGTTCGATAAAGAGCCCCTCAAAACTTTAGAGAAAAATGGGAAATTGGTGGTTCGAGATGACTGGAATCTTCACTTGGACTCCGCCATCAGTTCGGATTTAAGAAAATACAGGGGATATATGGGCGCCAGTGTTCGTGATCTTCTTAGAGCTTTTAGGAATAAGGTAACGATTTTTTTTTTTGGAATATTTATTTGTCCTCGTACTAATTATAAACATTTAGAAACATCACTATCACGAATTGTCGCCAGAGGCCCAAGCACTCTTAGGAGCTATTCCACATGAGTTTACTGGGTACTGGATCAAAAAATTCCCACATCTAGTTTCACATGCATACCACACGTTAAGCATGTGTTCAAATGAAAATCCGTTTCGATCCTATTACGATCTCAAGTACAAATTCACTCGTCCGGAATATTTTGACTCGGAGGAGCACGATTCATTAGAATTTTTAATGAATCCAAGACCAATTCAAAGGAATGATTCCTTTAAAAAGACAACACCTGAACGAAATACCAAAACTTACTACAAAAGAGGTGGATATATTCATCGCAGTAAATATGAGACTGATCAAAATGTTCGAGATAATTCAATACCCGACGCTGGTGTTGGGGAACATAAATCGAACCTTTTCGGCAATTTTAAATTCAAAAGTAGGTCACCGAAAGGTAAGAGTAATTTTGGTAAAGACAAGACAATTTCCTGGACCCTGCCTGGAAAGGCGGACCCCAGCGCGTGATGTAAATATCTTTTTTAAATAATTTACTAGTATTTTATGTAATGTAGCAGAATGTATGGATGTAATTGTATTGTATGTCTGTTAATTGACAACTTATTATGAGACTCAAAATTAATCATTTCGTTTTTCTTGATGCAACTGAAATAGTGTAATCAAAACGAAACGTTTCGGCGAGTTTCTCATAACTGATATTTTCTTTTAAATATTGTCGATTGCTTTATTGAACTCATATGGAACTAAATGAGATGTAATATTAAATTCCAGGATAAGTCGACTTGAGGCTGATTTGTTTATTTGATTTTAATTTTTTTTTATTGCTATTGTTTTATTATCTTCTTTATTTCAAGCGCACAGTTTAAATTTAGTGGCAATTTAATGCAAGAAGCTTAATTCTGAAACGGTATCGTTATATTTTAAAATTCCAGAATTATTTTGTAAATAAAGAAGTATGGTGGGGAATAACGAAAAAATTTATTGAATCAGAACTAAGCTATAACTATGCTGCCACAAGGTTACTATCAAAATGTTTGTAGAGTTATAACAATTTGAAAAATAAGTAATATTAACCCAGAGAATACCTAAAAGATTCATCAAAATGGAAATTATCAAAAAATGTTGGGCAAAATATTTACATACAACGCCAAGTAGGTTCAATGCAAATTGATTTTTTTTTTACATTTTAGTTTTGGAAAATAAGCCCGAACTATAATGGCCTTAAGGCTGAATAAGATTCCTTAAGATTTGTACGCTCGGGACGGTACGCTTAAGACTTGACGAAAGATTCGGATAGTGAACGAAAGATAGAATAAGGCCATTTCCGAATCTTTCGTCAAGTCTTAAGCGTACGGTCCCGAGCGTACAAATCTTAAGGAATCTTATTCAGCCTTAAGGCCATTATAGTTCGGGCTATAGTGATCAATCGAGTACGGAAAAATAGAGTAATTGGAATAAGTGGTATTTTATGCTTTTGTGTATTGCAAATGCGTGAAGATATGTTTTCTTTCTATCACTTATATTGTTTATTGAAAATGATGTGGGCATGTGCCAAGCCATTTTAACGAATTTAATTTATTCCTGAAATATCTTGGAAGAGTTAAATTTCATGATTTGTAGACCAAAAATAACGGTGTTTTATTCGAGATGTTAGAGTTTCAAGGTTTCAAGTTCAAGTAGAGAAAAATTATATATAGAGCTCTTTCATGTACATATTTAAGCTTTAAAAATTTAAGTCAATTTTGGTACACTTTAATAGCAATTTAAGCTATACAAGTTCTTCGAGCCACTTGAATCTTAAAATATCGACTTCTGAAGAATTTAATGTTAAAGTTATTTTGTTTTTGGAATTTTAAGGCCGTCCGAATTTTGAGTTAAACACATTTTCTTTTATTTTTTATAAGCTCACTTCATTTTTTATTTACCATTACATCAGCATCTAGATACTATATCCGAATGAGAACTAACCATTATTTGAAATTTAAGTATTCTTTCTTGTTTTTCGATAACAAAAATGCACTTCTTTATTAAAATATTAATTTGATTATATAAAGTTATTAAAATTCTTTTTTCGATCTCTTTCGGCCGAATTTTCTTTTTAAATATAACTAGAAGAACCCAGTTACAGTAAATGAGTGAGAATTTGCTAAAGAGCTGTATAAACGAAAATAAACATTGTGATAATTTGCAGATATAGTGCATGATGTGTGTGCCGAAATAAATACTTTTAAATTTATATTTCGACAGTGAATGTGTATTAAGCCGTATTAATTAAATATAAATTAACGCTCTATACCCGAGAAAATATATGTGCAATGTTTAGCTCAACTAAAATAAAAGTAAAATTATAATTTGTCATGGAACTGCAGTTCATGCACAAAACGGGGATTTCCCTTTTGCTGCTGCATTCTAAATGTAATTTACTACGATTTACTGCAAAGGGAATTGGTGTAATATTTTCCCCGTGTTATGCAAGTTTTGCGAGCGTCTTACACGGAGCTCTTCTTTAGTTTGTAAGAAATTCTGAAAGGGTTGACTTTGTTTGCCACACATAAATCCACTGAGGATAAAGATTTCAATTTGAATTTACTTCTCCCGCATTTGTATCGCATGTGCATTTATAATAGAATGGGGATTTAAGGAGATTTTCTTGTTGAAATTCATTAGAAGTTGTGAGGATATTCAGAAAACACGTGTGACCATTTGTTTCACCCGGTGTAGATAGAATTTAAGAAACTAAAGTGCGCCCCGCTGCGGATGCACTCTTGGCTGTGATAAATTCCTGCTTACACAAACATCTTTTGTGTAAGCAACTTAGATTTATGATATAAGATGGGAAATCAACACAAAAATTACTATTCAATGGCTCAATCGCCACGAGAATGATCGCAATGAATGGACGTTGGTAAGTTACTAATTGGTATTTTTTCGATTTAAGAGTTTTGCACCATTTTTCTATATTATATAAAAAAATGTAATTTAAGAAATTAAGAACTAATTATACCTATTGTAATTATAGGCACATGGTGCTCAATTTAGCCTTACGTTTTTAGACTGTACGAAGAAAAAAAATGTATTCCACACACCAAATATTCAATATTTTTGGAATTTTTAAAATCTATCTGTTAAGATTTGTTTTACTATATTTGTTTTACTTCGGTCTCATTAGGTAAATTTTCTACAATTCCAACCATGGATTGTACTTAAAAGTTAAGAAGCTTGTTAAGAAATTCATTGCGATTTTCACTGTGGTTTTATATACACAAGTTTGTACGTAATTTTGTTTTTTTTTTGGGGAAAAAAGAGAAAAATTAGTTACAAAGTTTTTAAATCATAGAAATATTACAGAAAAGAATTGTGCATCTTAAAGCCTAAATAAATTAATATTTTACTAAAATTGTTTCCTTTTCCATTTAGATCTTATAAAATTTCAGGTTTTAACTTTTGGAGCATGTTGGATACGAAAATGTTTCGTTTTGAAATTCCATAATATCTTTAATAATGTCTCCGATGTGTAATTAAAGATCGCCACAGCTAAATGAAAAATAATGTGAAATTGAAAATTCTTTCCTCGGTGTTTCATCCCAAAGCCTCTTTAAGAGTCTCCATCAAATACCTGCAGAATTGCGACCACTCTCGTTAAATGAACGAATACTTTATAAATAAATATCTAAACCTAAACGTGGATCCCAGGGGCATAAATAAGACCTCTTTTGCAGGGTGTCGGCCCGTAAAAGCTCGACAAGATCCCCGCTGCACTTAAGCAGGGTGGTTGGGCGAGACGCGCCTGTAAATCCGGGCCAGAGTAAGCTGAGCAATTAAATTAAACTCGGGTAATTTTCAGTTGCCATCACGGCGAAGTGCTCCTCATTTGCCGCCCGTGAAAGCGAAGTACCCCTCGAGTGGTGTCGCAGGAACCCTCTTTTTGCAGCCGGGACGCTGCACGTTGTCTTCATGAGGGCGTAAATCTCGTTAAGTAGCTTTGAATTTAACCACCGAGCCAGCTGAGACTCGTGCAGGTGGACTTAGGTGCGCCCATTAAAATGGCTTTTGTTAATTTTTCCCTGTGCCCCCGCACCATCCCTACGAAAAATATATTTTGAATTTTTTTTCCCTCCCCCACGTGGAACAACTGTTGCACCCGATTTCTGAGGATATAAGAAGTGAATTCCAGGAGGATTCCTTTTCGGACAGTTACACAAAATCTCTTTATTTCCCGGAGGGATAACCATTAGCAGCTCGTTCGTACGTAGTCCCTGGGGATTTAAAAACGCTCGAAATCCGGGACCGAGAGAGCACTTTCTATCCAGGGACACGTTAAAGTGAAAAAAAAAAAAATTTCAATTACATTCCAACATTTTGGTACTTATTGGAATTTCATACATAGTCGGGAGCGCACCACAGTTTTGCGGTGTAGCTCCCTGTTTTTAGATAGTTTTAACGAGCCATTGAAATTTTAATTAAAATCAAATTCGCTCCGCTTATCCGCTTTTATGGGCGATCATTTGAGGGAGGGAATTGGTGGTGCAATAAAAATTCATTTTTGGCAATTTGGGTAAACACAAATAATATCCAGGGATTCGAGACAGGTTTGCGGTGAGGGGGGATACAGCCAGCACCAATAATTACATGGTCGCCTGCACCTCTTCAATTCAAAATCCGTGTCCCAAAATTGATTTTGAAATGTTTTTAATACATTATATTTAGTGATTAAGTGGATTTTTATTATGCAACTGTATCTGCGGCTATTAATCCTATTAAATGTCCAAAACACGATTGAGTATAAAGCCCTTCGGAATTATCCCAGAAATCGGTGGAGCACCCTTCGTGGGGGCAATTTATCGCAACCGCCTGACATTGCCACTTTAATCTCAGAATTGAATATTAATTAGGTTTAAGGACTTCGGTACGATGCGATATGCGAGCCGTTGTTACACGCACAACGCCCTGATAGACAAGCGATGGTCACCGTTGTGACAAAGGACAATTTCCAGTCTGGTGGGCTCGTGAAAACCCGAAACTGGTAAATGTTCATAATCCTGGACCACCACCATCCCCCCCACATTGAATACGCACAAATTGGGGATATTGCCGCAGTGTAGGCCACTCGAGCATAAATTGTGTCTTTCGAAATCAGCATACATTTGACATGACATTGATACATGTTGGGTAATTGTTCGCGTAGGAGGGCCCACAGGATCCTATTACAACATAAACGAGCATAAATACACGAATCGGAATGAATCAGTCCGAGGAGCGGAAGGACGCCAAGGAAAAACGTTTCATTATACAACTAAACTATTATGTATTGGGTCTAATAGGTCCTAAATAATTCCTCAGATAGCACAGTAACAGGAAATTTTTAAATATGTGTAATAATTACTTTCTGATTTTCCAAATTATTTACAATAGTCAATTTTGAGATTTTTGAAAAATCATTAAAAAAATAAAGACTGATCACAGAAGTTTCTATGTAGTTATGGTTTAAATGAAGGATAGAAAAAAATATTTTTCTTTAACCCTTTTTTACAAGTCTTTACGATTAAGTTTTTCATGAACGTGTCCCGAATAAAAGTATATTTTTGCACGCCCGTAATGAGCCCGATCTACATCCATATATTTTCCATTTTTTAAGCTCGCAACAGGCACGATGTTCGAATAATCACGCCCACATCAGGCAACAGATCCGAGTTTTAATGAAACGTGCTTAAAATAGTCCGCAATTTTCTATAAACTACGTAGGCAAATAGAAAGCATCTACATACATCTATTGCTTTGATAAACTCCTATGATCTATTTGCCTTCAAAAAAGTTACGAACCCGATTCGGGCGTTTCTTCAATTCCGGGCGTGCTGTGGGCACGTTGTAGGCCTATTTTTTTACTGTGAGTGTTCTTTTTCGGCATTTACATATATGTATACATATGTATATTATATGAATAGTTTAAGTTTATAATAAAAAGTAAAATTTACAGTTTATTTTAAAAATGTTTTAAAGGTTTTCGTATTTTTAACCGACGAAAAAACGGAGGAGGTTCTCAATTCGACTGTATGTTTTTTTTTTTTTTTTTTTTTTTTTTGTATGTCGTTACGCGATAACTCCGCCAATTATGAATCGATTTTGATGATTCTTTTTTTGTTTGGTAGGTCATAGTTCAGAGGTGGTCCCATATAAATTTTATCGAAATTGATTCAGCGCTTTTTGAGAAAATCAACAAAAAACAAAATATATACACAGATAAGGTTTTGGTACTTGGTTGTACATTCGGTGCCCGATTGCGAGGATTCAAAATGGCGGACCAAAAAAAATTTACTAAAACATATTACACTAAAAAGAATGAAATAAAAAATTTTTAAAAAAAAAATAGAACCGACTCCAAAAAATCCCAAGCTCTAAAAAGTATAAAATAATTATATTAAAAGTCCTCTGATACTACTTTCAACATTAAATACCAAGACTTTCCTAGACTTTTGAAGTCGGTGTGAAAACCTGACTGATATTAATCCAATACTAAATAATGAATGCAATCAGTTTGTCTGGATTAATTGCATTAATATCAGTCAGGTTTTCACACCGACTTCAAAAGTCTAGGAAAGTCTTGGTATTTAATGTTGAAAGTAGTATCAGAGGACTTTTAATATAATTATTTTATACTTTTTAGAGCTTGGAATTTTTTGGAGTCGGTTCTATTTTTTTTTTAAAAATTTTTTTTTTAGTAATATACGCTCTTTTGCATTCTTTTATCGTATCTTTTTAGAAAATGGGGTACTTCGTACTTTTATTTATGAGTTCGTAATCTACGGAAAGTTAGTTAAATTTCAGTTGCCCTATGCATTAATTTATTATTTCGTTCGAACTTCTAGGGAGTTTAAATCAAACATTTTATTATTTATGCAATTTAACTCTCCAGAGTTTAGCATAGTTATATACTGCCAAAATCTAAAATATTGCCGATGTGTATATAAAGGCTTACCTATCTTCGATTTTATTGATTTTTTAGATATTAATAAAATATAAATTGCAAAATTCTTTGTATAGCTTTCAAAATCCGAAAATAATTTTTCTCAATTACGATCCAATTTCGGAAAATTTTATATGAAGTTCGTTAATTGTTCATACTACCCGTCGTCACTTAAACGACTTCCAGAAAGATTTAGTGCAAGTTCAGAACTTCCGGAATGGGGAAAATTGGGAAGTGACTGTAGACCGAACACCGAACGTACGCCCGGTGCTCCCGGGGGATGCAAAAGTTCCGGACATAGTGCGGTCTTCGCATGATAGTCGCACTATTGACGAGAATCTGATTCGATTCAATTCGACCAGGATGATTCAATTTATTTACTTTGGTAAAGTGGACAACTTGTGAAGCTGTTTGGTTAAGTTTAGCTTGCCGGGAGCAGATTTCAGTGGTCAGAGTTGAGGACTAAATTTTGTTTATGGAATTTAGGTCCCGCCGGATGTTTGCATTTTCTTATGATGAGGTGAGAGAAATTATTTTATGTTGACCGCAACAAATAACTACTGGGAGCTTAAGGATATTGTTTTGCTTCGAGGAGTTCCACAAGGACAGAAAAGGCTGTAGAATATGTCCCCAAGCCTTTTAACCTTCTATACAATTTATGCGAAATATATTTCAATATTGTATACATATGCCAGCAATTTATGAATATTTCAATTTACTTAGAATTGAAGCCCTGGGGATGTAACTAGAGTTTCTGATTTTCTTAAGTTTAGTTTTTTGTTAATAAATATTTCTTTAAGTTTAGTTTTTTGTTAATAAATATTTCGTAGTAATTAATTATTTATTTCTTTACATATGTTTTAATTTTACGACCAATTGAAAATGATCAGTTTGCATAAAATATTTAAAAATCAGTAGGTGTTACTAATAACCCAGACAGACGGGCACGGACGAATGAACGTTCGATGAATGATCGTTCTCTCGAATCTTCATTCGTTATATGCATGACAGACGGCCAACTTCATTCGAGTCGAGAATTTTTGAGTTTAAAATGCGCACGAGTGAATCGGTGAAATTAATAGCAACTTTACGAAAACGTTCGCAAGCTACTAAACGTATTGCAACTCTTCCTGCTCCTTCCCCACCTCCATGATCACAGAATTAAAACTCAACTGGCTGGCTGGCAGTTGTCAATTCACACTTTGACACTGGAAATCAGCTGATTCTTCCAGGATTTCCATGCTCGTTCTCTGCGAATGAAGTTTCCGGAACTTCATTGATGAGAACGAGAATGTAGTTACGAATGTTCATTCAAACTTCATTCTTGGTGACAGACGACACGGCAATGATCATTCTTCGAAAACGTTCATTCGTTCGTGCCCGTCTGTCTGGGGTATTATACCTACATCCATTCACCCCTTTTGTTTTCATCATAATTGGATAAAAAGTGCATAAAGGGCACGTTTTATGCACATACATACTAAATTACATATATAGAACGAAAATTTCAGTAACATATCCCGCCTCTGCGGTTAGTATTACACTAGCAATTATCCAAAGTTCTCGGATAAAATAAAGATATCCTGCGAAATCCATTCATTAAATGGCGAGGTGCATTTAATCGAACTTAATTATGCGCATTTTGAATCCCTAAAGTTCTATTCATACGATGGGCTCTAGTGAGCAGTGGCGTGCGGTCAGCTCGTCGAGAGGGAGCTCATAATTTAATTTTTATCGGGGCTCACCTGCAATCGATCATTAATCCCCTTTAATTATATTTTCAGCAGAACTAATCTTGCGTTGGATGAAATTACACGTGAGGGAACCCACTCCCATGAGGGTAACGAAATGTTCTGCTCCCGCTGTTTATGGAAAATGTTGAAAATGTTGGAAATTCTCGCAAAAGGGGGCTGAATCTGAATGCCAATTATTTCGCTGTGCGATTAGAAATTTTCTGATAAAGGCAGGTGCACACAAGTAGATAATGCTTTGAGTTCGAGCGGTTATTTTGTGATATTATAAAGCTGCGTTCACGCATCCATGCTTTTACTAATATTACTTGTGGCCCCCGCTTTATCCGCATGCAGGTTGTAAGTGATTAAAATCAGCCGTGCGTTATCTCAACTATCATCGGGTTGTTGACTCCCCCGCTCCTACGTTGTTTTTTTTTCTTTTTGCTTTTAAATTCAAAAGCACCACTAGAGTTACAATTCAAGAAATACTTTTCCTTTTTAGTAATGAATTCTTCTGAATGGAGTATCACAACTACATAATTCTTTAAGAAATAAGAGCTTTTATTTTAATTCTCAGGAGATTATTTACTAACAATTGAGCCATTGAATGTTCAAAAACTTATTGTTAGTTAAGACTAAAATCGGCCTATCAAAAGTGAAGGATATTCATATAAAAATGCATATTATATTTCCTGACTTATTCAACTTTTAAGCTCCTGAAAAGTGATAGATTTCCGCCACAATTTCTCCAGCTTCAAAAATTTTGTCGTGAAAATTATTGAAAAACATTAAATTATTATAAATGTTTCCACCGGACTCCCTTAAAAAATGTGTTGAAAATAAAAGAAATTGTACTTTACTTTGATTTATAATTTTATAAGGCAAGTGCGTATTCATCACCGCGTCGGTAAGACGAAAAAGATATTTACCTTTAATTCGTTAATTTCAAAAATTCTTCGCGAAATTTTTAGAGTGAAAATCTATACAATGTGTAACTAAATTTTGTGGGAATATAAAAAATTGTATAAATTTTGTTTTACATTTTGGTCACTTTTGACTCTAAATAAATATCCCTACAAAATTTTATAAAAAACCGTGAAGAGACCTTAAATTCATTCTATTAAAACTTGGCTTACGCGAATATGATTCTCAACGGCTCAATTATTAGGCTATAAATTAAATATATCTATTTAGAAAAATTTTAGAAGAAAAATCCAATAAAAATTTATTTGATGCATCTTTCAGGAACGCTAGAAATTACTCGAAACTGTAGAAACTAAAATCCTATTATAAAAGGAAAAATAAGTCTTTTATACTTTTGAAGTTGAACAAAAGTATTTCAAAACGTTTTTCTATTTCCTAATCCTAAGCCAACCTAAGTAGAAGTTCAATTTTACAGTGAACTATAATCGGATTTCCTTTAGCCATTTCTTTAAAATCCCATAAAATTAAAGTGCTTGAAAGGAAGTTTCCATTCATATTGAAGTCATTTCGACTCTCAGCTCTGTCCGTTGAATTTCGGTCGAGTGAGCGCACACAGCCAGGTGTAATCACCACTAAACTCGAGAAATATTGGAAATAATTTAGCAAAACAAACAAAAGGCAGCGTGTCCTTTAATCCTTTGTTAGGCCAACAGCAGCACTCTAGAAAATCTGTTTTCAGAAACCACTCCGTCCACTGGGAACGTTAGAGACGCACCCGAATTTCGTAACTCTAACAAGAACCCCTCCACCACGTGCTCACATAACTTTCATGATTAAAACCATCCCCAAGTAGACCCTTCCGGGTCCTGGTGAACGAAGCAGGACCTGCCCGGCCCGTAAAGATGCTAAATAAATCCGAGCGAGGAAGCTCCCACTGTCGAGAGATAAGAAACTCATTTGCCTTAAATTCTGGTTTAATAGATTTTCACTGGGAGCCCATCAGATCCTGAAATTGTCTTAAGTTTTTGTGTGACCCGTCTAAACTTTGGGCCGAACACCTTCGGAGGCCACATCTTATCTGTTCTGAAGATTATCCGCCCTGACACTTTATGGGGAGGATATTGGATTAATTTGAGGCAATTTGGCAATTTTCACAAAGTGGAAGGAGTTTTCGGGTAAAGTGTAATCCTCCATTGCGGCAAAGTTGCATTACTTTTTCAGAATTATTTGAAAATGTTGAAATTGTTTACAAATACATTAGGACATTGCGTTTTCTTTTCCGAGTAGCCTCCTTGCTGATGGAAATTTTAACACTTTTATTAGGACAGTCTTTAGGAAAGATTTAATTTAATTTTTTCGTTCAAAGTGTTAAAATAATTCAGAAAAATCCAATCGAATTATTTTGATGATATACGGAAAAACGAACTGAAATCAAAATCGAAGGTAACTAAAATGAATTTGTGAAAATTTCAGTAACATTAGTTACGTTTTTTTGTACAATCGCATCTGGATCAGATTTAGCAGGAAATTTTGCATTAAATTGAAATTTCGTGAAAATAAAATCGAATTGATTTGATTTACATATGTAGGTACTACATTACATATATCCACTTTGGGTCAAAAAGATTTTCAATTTTCAAATTTTGAAGTTCGAATAAATAAGAATCATGGCGATTTCATTTGATTTTAGCAAATAAAATTTTTGGGATAAACGATTTTCCAAAAATAGATTTTTTTTTTTACATTTTCTAATCTAAAAGTATACAACTAAACTATTTCAAGTTGATCCAATGGATAGCTTTACAAAAAAACATAACTTTAGTAGAACTTTTTTACTTTGGACGGCAGATGGTGAAACTTTTTCTCAAAACTACATTTTGAAACACGGTGACCTCAATATTTTGAAAATTCCTTGATGGATCTAAATGAAATTTATGCAGCGTATTCCGGACATTAAAAACTAGAGTTTAATCCCACAGATACTCGTATTTTGGTATACCGAATGGAAATTGTTTGTTTTGAAATTACAAACAAATGCTTTTCTTTCTCAACATTATTAAACAAATGATAATTGAAATATTTAGTTCCATCCCATTTATTCAATTTAAGACAAAACTAACTACTTCGGCAGCCTTTAAACTGATTTTTCAGTTAACTTTCCAATTTTTAGGGCTGCTTTAGCTATAGCCTTAACTACTAGTTGTGATGAAGTTCGTACTTTTGACTATGTCTAGCTAATGACTAATGATCAGCTAGGTATAAAACATCGAAGAAATCGATAATGAATGTAATGAAAATGAATTTAATTTGGCCTTATTATAATTAAAATTAAACAAGAGCTGCTTCGTGAGTAGAATTGTACTTATATATACATACATATAGGATAACAAAACTCCCATGGCTCACAAAATTAGAAAGCATGTTTTGTGGGGGTATAAAGCAACGAAATTGTTGGCGAAAGAAGCCACATTTTGGAAATATCTTCCTAATTCTAGGATACATCAGGAAGATCCTTGAACGGCTTCCTCACCACGAAAAACGATACTTTTGCAGGAGAAAAACAGCAAAAGAATCTGCGGGGCAATTAAGCGAAATTGCAGCCGGTCAGTCGGTGGCTGCTTTACGGCTTAATCGCACACGAGGCCGTGCAGCTCCCGAGCGCAGCGGAAACGGGCAAATTAATTTAGCCGGAAACGAAGAGGGGCCGGAAGGAGCTGAACCGGGCGGGTCCCGGATCCCGAATCCTATATGGATCTTTGAACATGGGAGTGGCCCGGCCCAAGCTGTTGCCAGCTATTCAAACGTTCCGCCGTCCGCTGCTGCTCCCCGGCTGGCCAAATAATTCCCCACAAGTTGTAAACAATTTAATTCCGCCACATAAAACATTTTCTTGTCGGACTGATGCCATTAGAGTGGCCGTGAGCACGATAATCCCCCAGGAATCATCTCGGCATCCAGAGTCCATTACGATGGGACAGGAAGGCGAGCGGAAGGGGGATCATCCCTTCTGCGCCGCCGGGTCGGGATGCTGCGGTGTGCTGGAGCATCGTCTCAAGATCCGGACCTCCTCCAGGACCTGGGCTAGAGCGGCTGGAAAGTTTTGCGTGAATAGAACATGTGACGGAGCACGAAACGTGCCTGTTGCCCGTTTCGGATTAAATTTTCCTCAAGATTGCATGTCGGGTGTGTTGCGGGATCCCCGGGACTATGAAAACTTTGAAACGAGGACGGGGGCGGATGAGCTGAGCTCTCAGTCAGTTTTATCACGTCCAGCTCTAGATTGAGAAAGTCAAACAATAACCGAGGAACAATAGGCCCCCTGAGAGATTGTTGTCGTCGCGCCTCAGTAGCCCCGCTATAAGAAAATCCCTCCCAGATTTTGTTGTCCTCCTTTTTGAGACAAAATCTGACCCACATCTGACCTAAGGCAGGTGTATCATCGTCATCACGAAAAGCGTACCTGCCCCAAAATCCGGTTCGGGACAAAAACCGGAAATGGATATGACCTTTTAACTTCGCAAAAGTTCACCAAATGAGCCAATGTGCCCTCAGCCTTTGTTTTGGGGACCACATTTGCTGCGAATTAACTCGAGGTCATGCCCGGTCCCCGGCTAACTCCAGGATACAAGCTAATTTCTGCAATTTCACGTAATTTCAGGATTCTCTGTCAAATGGAGAGATCCTGAGACCGGGGAAACGCTTTTGTGGGGGTGTTGGCTGTCTATGGTAACGGTTTATGCGCGGCTCTATGGAAATATTTTCCATTGTCCAGGGGATTTGCGACCGTGGCCGAGGAGCTCGCGGTGTAGAAAATCTGGATACCGAATAAGCATTAAATTCTGAATTCTGAGCAAAAAGCGAAAGAAATCTTTTAATTGAAATTCGTTACCCGTTGTAAACTAAGGAATGGGACAAATTCTGAGATATTTGAGATTTCTTATCAAAATTATTTATTTTTGAAATAAAGAGGACATAAAAAGTCAATTTTTAAAAGTAGGTTATAAATAATGAGAAATTCAAGTAGAAATTCCAAAATGTAAACACCGCGTTTTAATGTTTTATTACCTAATAATTATTTAAGAATTAAGTACTATTAGTGTAAATAACATAAAATTTGTTGGTCTTTAAATTAGGTGTTTAGCGTTTATTTGTGAAGATATAAAACCAGGGACTGTTATCATAAAAAAAAATTACAAAGTAACGATTTATCAAGTATAACTTTTATTTTTCGATCGGTCGATAATGAATATCAATTACTTATTATAAGTAATTTTAAGAAACGATTTTTAACCGTCTTAGAAAAATAGGACACTATCACTCCGAATTGTATCCATTTTTTTTTTACTTTTCCACTTCTTAAGGGAAGGAAAATAGATATACCTAATGGGTGAACAATCAAAAAATAAAAAACCCTATCTTAATCATTATCGACCGATCGAAATATAAAAATTACTACGTAATCGTTATCGAGCGATTGAAAAGTAAAAGTTATCTATTAATCGCTCTTATTCAATTTATATTATTTTATAGAAAGTATTATTGAATCTACGTAAGGCTACAAATGAAACAATTGAGTTTGGGCTTAGTTCATACATATATGTATATAGTGATAATTTTTTTGGCTTAAATTTAATAAATAATGATTATTTTTGGTCCCTGTTTAAAACTACCAAAAATATAATATTGAAATATCAGATTGATCGCCCACTTTTATTTTTTAAGCAAGGGCAAAATTTTATTCGTATTCCGACACGTACTTCCTCGATTTTATGATAAATACATGTATATGTATGTATGTAAGTACGTATGCATTTCTGTTAACATACCATAAATAAATAAGAACAATTCAAATAAAAATGTTTTCGCTTTACACGTTGTAAATAATCTTCTTCTCAACATTTTTTGCCGACAAACGTGTGATCGTTATTCTTCGTTGTGCCTAAAAATATATTGCTTCCAATAAATTGTCTAAAATTAATCCCTATGCTCAGAAAGATATCCTAACCCGTCCAGACAGAAAAATGGCAGATTGTGGACAATAGCCCGTGGGGTTTTTCGGGTATGAATTCGGATTATGATGGGACGCCATCACGACGTAATGGACTACCATAACTGAAAATTTGCTCAATTATTCATGCTGGTCCCCCCGGTTATTGACGTCATTAGGGGGTTTGTCTTGGATATCGTCAACAAAATTTAGGGTATCATAGTATCAGCTATACCCGGTCCGATAAATATAACCGAGAAGGATAAAAATTGAAAAAAATAAAACTCTTGTTAAATTAGGTATTTATGAGTGCTCTAATTTCGTTGTAAACCATTTAATTTTTACTTGTGTAATCGAAATTATAGTGGAATGGCATTAAAGTTAAATGTATGGGACCACCTATGAAAGATAATTACATGTCATTAAATATGTATATGTTATAGTATAATAGGACGTTTATTTCTCATCTTGCAAATTGACCAATTTACCTTTCAGCTACTAAATGTGTTCAACAAGATAATTAACACTGCGGCGCGGTCGCACGTTTCTGCAGAGTTTTAAGGATCCCTTTTTGCTATTATATAGCTCAATTGCACTATCGCAACAACTGAAATAAGGACTAAGGAGTTGTCTAACAACCCAACTTCTTGGGACGACTCGAGCGGGATTCAGTCCATAAAACCGAATGTTCTGGCCCCATCTAACAAGGGTTCAATTTCTCTTTTAGGGTAATTGCCGGGCATATCTTTTTGCAGCACGAAAATCTGAAAATTTGAAAATCTCCACCTCGGGGGTATAAAACGGAAGCAGCGCGAGAGCTGTGGTTCTTAAAATCATTGCGAGGCAATCTAGTTGGGAAAGTGCATTAAAACAGGGATTACCCGGGCTAACTCAAACGGCGCGCTTAGTGCGGATTAAAGTCCCAGTCGATGCACACGGGAGCAAACTGATTGTTTCCATTCCTCGAGCGCCCGGGGAGGCAGAAATTGGGGCTCCAAAAAGCCCCAACTGTTGGCCAAATGAAAGAGGGCTCTTTGAAATTTGCGGGAATTAGTCGGGATGCGATTAAAACTTTTTCAATTAATAAAATTAAGCAGATATGGCTTTTTGGGGAATCCCCCCCCCCCCTATATACCAACCCGCTGATTATGCAACAGTTTGTTTCTGGTGAGAAAATAAGTTTTTGCCCCATTTGAGATGAGAAGAATCTAGAGACGGTAAAAGTTTCTCTGAGGTGCCAACAAACTCTGCGAGGAATATTATCGCAGCAAAATTTCAAATTATAAGGGAAGTTTTCTTAAGTAGAATGATGGAACGGTGCACAATTAAAACTTCACCAAGAAGGGACTATCTTTTTTTAACAGGTTTACCTTTCCTTACCGCTGGAGAAATTCAATAAAAATTTAATGGGGCGAAGAACATTTCCACTGCAAGTACTCGTAATACTTTCTTAAATTTAATTTCTTACAAGAAACTTGTTTATTCGAAAAGAAGATTCATATAAGACTCGTTTGAACTGTTTTCGTCGACTGATTTTTGCTTCTTTCAAATTATTCAGTCGTAGAATTTTGATTCGCAATGAAGGAAATTTTATTTAGTTTTTTCTCGATCCTCAACTAGCACAAAACAGCTCTGGACATAAATTCTTGAAATACATAAAGATTCTTTTAAGTTTTCAATCAACCTTAAACCTGGACCGTAAACTACTTAAGTTAAATAAGTAGTAGGTAAGCAGCATTAACTAGTGTAATTAGAATAATAAGAAACGTTTTTTTTTGAGGTTGTGAATAAAAACGGAAACAATATTCTAACATAAAAGTCTACTCCGTAAATCCGTATATATGTTACAGTCATGAGTAAATGGAAATAAATAAATAATCAAATACTACCAATTTTCGACGTCTACATATGTACCTATGATAGGTATTAAATATAGAAGAAGATAACGAATACGACTCTGTTCTACTTCGCATCGACTTGAACTTCGAAAATACTCCTTTAGCCGACTTAAAGTTTAATATTTTAATAGGGTATTTAAAGGAATTGCCTAAAATATAATTTACCTTAGGTCTTCAGGACTCAAGAATATACAGATGTAAAATTGTGTGAAAACGTAGATTTATGTCTCCAAAGAGAAAGTGTTTTATATATGTATGTAGAGGTATTTTGCATTTTTTTAGGATTGATTCCTACGCGTCAATCCATTAATAAAATTTTTATCTTTCTTGACTAACACGGGTTAAATATCTTCGGTTAGGTATTAATCCTTAAATACTGCACAATAACCGTAAAATTGAAGCAATTTTTAATTGAAACTAATTAGTAATGCATTAAAAACTCTAAATTAATATCTTTCTCGAAGAGGTCATTAAGATAAGAATTGCTCCAGGAAAAGGATACAACTAAGAATATGAGATTTTTATTGTATTATTTCTTCGCATTTCAGGTAGTCTTTACAAACGACAATAGAAAAAGGATGCAAAGGTAATATTGTAAACTACATTAATGGTTTTTTTTTTCTTAGAGGTGATAAAAATTTGGGCATTCGAAAACGCAGAAGCGCCGAAAGTTTTCGCATTGGAAAAGTTTGTCGGACTCGTCGTAAAGAAGGCGCTCACAAAGTTTGACATTTGTATGTGTCAAAAAAATTAAAGGTCCTTGTCCTGGGGACTAATCTGCACGTTGAAAAATTAATCAAGAAAATATATTTTTTCTAAACTATAAAGCATATCCTCTTTTTAAAGATTGTTGAGCCAACACACTTCATTCAACCCGTCGATGAAGGAATAGAAAAACATATTAAGGTCGCGCTGAAACCAGTGCATAAATTGAAGGAAATTTTCCATATTTTAAAATTCCATAGCCCAACGAGTTTCCTGCATAGTTGCCAGCTAGAATAAATAAAGTGCTCCGGCAAAACCTAAGCAAAGGGCCGCAACCGCGCGCCGCCAGCCACCAGGATTTAGCGCCAGACAGAAGATCCGTCCTCGGTAATCGCTTTAAGTAAGTGACGTAAATTAAATGACACTGAATTTAAGGTCAGAAATTGAATTATGCACACGCCACCGAGCGCAACTGGCACGGGGCGGTGGACAAGGGTGCCGGGGGGCGCGGGGCACCGCACCATCTGAGTCCCTAAATTGAATTACAGCCCCGGGGAGATTGGAATATGATGACAAAATAAAGACATTTCAGTGGGATGATCTCGGAAAACAAATAATACGAAAACTTCTGTATATACACACATTTTGTCTTCTGTACCGGGAGGAGGGCGTCCCGGTTAATCCCGGCTTCGGGACTACCGCCGACATAAACTTTTCTCCCGAGGAGTCGGCCGGAGCCCGAGCCTCGAGCCCATAGTTTTATGAACCGCCCCGAGGCTCCACTGGATGCTGCGGAGGAATGGAAAAGTTTTCAGGACGCTTTATTTGCAGTTAATATATGTTTTCCCAAACTTAATGCCATTGGGGATTTCGTACAGGATCTGCACATAAAATAACTGTAAAGGCCCTCTTTTTCCCCTACCTCAATATCCAGCCCCCGGACTCGGGATGCTTTTTGGGGATATTTGCACTCGCAACCACTTTGTTTTCTGTTCAAACTTTTTAGACGGGGAAATTAATTGCGATGGTATTTCGCGCAGTATGACCTCAAATTGCAACCAAGGGATGGCTTCGAAAGTGCTCTGTTTTGGAACTAATTTTGTTTCGAGTTACAGCAGGTTTTAAAGGGCACAAGGGCATCGAGGGTAAAAAGACTATAAAGCGACAAAATTTATCAAGTTTTCCCGGAAATTTTCACATTCCATAGCACTCTGGTTTTTATTAGAAAGTGTTAAACGAAGCGAACATTTTCCAAAAGTATCACTAGACAAAATATTAAAGATAGGATGAAGAAATAAAGTAAAATCATTAAAAAAACCTGTTAACCAGAATTCTCGGTACAATAACTCAAATTAGAGTAACACAGTAATGAACACCTCGTTATAATTATAACGAACAAATTTCTCGTTTTCTCGGTCTTTTATTTATTTCTGCTTTTTGAGACAAGCAAACCAAATAACTTCTTGCAAATTATATGTATATATTTATATTTTGGTATTGTTTTACATACATGTATACATATTTGATACATAGATTGAGTCACATAAGATCTTGCAATGTATCAAATTATAATTGATTTATTGATTACTTTGTGCAGGGCTGTCTGTACTTAGGTTTAAGGACTTAGACAAGGGGGGGATCGAACGTTTAGTGATCCCCTCCGCCATAAGAATTACCACGTTATTTGAATATACATATGTATGTACCCCATTACATAAAAAGTCCTGCCCTGGGATTCCCTAACGATTTAGAGTTAGAAATTAGAATCTAAAATCTAAATTTAGAGTAATTTGCGATTCCGTAACAACAATTAGTCTAAGTTAGAGCCTTGTCTATAGTAAACAGTAAACACATATAAATAAACACGAATAAAAACACATATACCAGTATTAACGCATTAGCTACGGATATTGAAACACTACAGGGTGTTTTGCTAAGGTCTGAACAGGGGTATGCCAATCGATTCTAAATGGTCTCCTGATCAACGTTTGTTCGGACACCCGCCCCTTCAAAACGGTCCTTCACCCCTAAAATCGCGATTGAAAATTTGGAGGAGGTCAACCTAGAAAATGCATTATAAGTTCTTTCAGATACATCCTAGGATACTGATTAATAACGCATTAGAAAGCCGAGCCTTCAAGCTTTCCAACGATACCACCCACGACCCAATCTGTCAACAAAGAAGCGGGGGAGACCCCGTCAAATTTCGAAAATGGCAATTTCATAGCCCAAAATTTGACCTTAACCCTTCATTCTGACGATTTTTTGTATGGGAAGATCGAAACTTTTTTTGAGAAAAAGCTTCCCTGTCATGTGACCTTTCTCAAGAAAAAAACCGCACTCGAATCCGACGGCGCGTTCCGAAGTTATTCGTGTTACAATAATTAATACAACAACAACACCCACTATCCGCAATGAAGTCCAATTGGAATGTGACGTCACTTTCCAATTGGACTTCATTGCGGGTAGTGGGTTTTGTGTTTTATTAATTATTATAACACGAATAACTTCGGAACGCACCGTCGGATTAGAGTGCGGTTTTTTTCTTGAGAAAGGCTAGATGACAGGGAAGCTTTTTCTCAAAAAATGTTTCGATCTTCCCATACAAAAAATCGGAAGAATGAAAGATCAAGGTCAAATTTTGGGCTTTGAAATCGTCATTTTCGAAGTTTGACGCGGTTTCTCCCGCTTTTTTGTTGACGGATTGGGCCGTGGGTGGTATCGTTGGAAAACCTGAAAGCTCAGATTTCCAATGCGTTATCAACCAGTATTGTATGATGTCTCTGGAGGAACTTAATAAGCATTTTCTAGGTGGACCCATTGTCAATTTTTCGCAACTTCATCCCGCTATAAATAAAAAAGTAGCCATTGTGGAGCTTTCAGCCCATTGGGACTTTTGATCAGCATCACAAAAACTACGTACTCCCAAAATTTCAGCTCATTTCACCGAAAGGCCTTTTCCATACATTTTGTGCGGGTTCCTTTGGAAGTTAAATTTGACCCACTTCCCGGTGTTCGATTGAGTTGAAATTTGGAAGACGTATGTAAATTCGGTGACTTGTCTCGATGGGA
The DNA here is from genome assembly GCA_933228815.1 of Machimus atricapillus. NCBI lineage: Eukaryota > Metazoa > Arthropoda > Insecta > Diptera > Asilidae > Machimus > Machimus atricapillus. The sequence continues at coordinate 17,605,596 of OW121785.1, forward strand.
ACAACATGAATAAACAACATAAAAAAAATTAAATGAAACATCAACACAACGAAAACGGCGCCTTCAAAAGGCTCAAGAAAAAAAGAAACACGCGTCAGAATTTGAATATACGCTAAAAGCTGGTTTTTAAAAAAAATTTTTTACTTTTAATTTTTTTTAACTTAATTTGGGAAAGTAGCTGATTAATTTTTTTAGCTTGCGATTAAAAATAAATAAGCAAGTAGCTTTCGATTAATAATAAGGGCGTGTACCAATGCAACTTTTCGAATACTTTTCCTTTTCGAACATTTTTCGGTATATTTAAAATTGAAAACACAGCAGCTTTTTATTGCTCATTGTTGGTTTCCATTTAATTTCACAAATGCTATATTTGAAATTCAAATGAAAAGTAAGTAATTGTCAACGAAAAGCGAATTTCAGAGCTGATTTTTCCTAAGACTCAAACCTTCGAAAATCAATTAGTAAGCTGAAAACCAATCTCCCATACAAATTTACTTTTGAATAGCTGAGTTGGCACACGCCTTAAATAAAAAAGTAGTCAAATAAAAAATAAACCGCAGTTAAGCGGCGTTTCCAATACAGCGTCAAGTTCGCGCCCGTGCTGGCCCTGTTGCAAATGGCAGCGTAGCGCATGTTCGAAAGTTAAGTTTTTCGAACTCATATGATTACATGTCAATTTTGACTGAATCTCCACCACTGACATATAGAAATGGACCACTCGCCCCATACAAAATGTCTATGAAGCGATGGTGCACTTTCTCGTTCCCTCTTGCTCACACCATTAACGGATTTTGAGCAGTCAGCTCAGCTGTGGGTTTGAATTGCTGTCAAATGCATTTTTGGGGCATTAGTCCGTTTTATTTGCATAAATCCATCAAATAATTACTACAAAAATTATAAAATAATTCCTTTTGTAACTTAAGTCCCTTCAAAGGAATGCAAACATTAAATTACCCCTTTGTAAGATACAATTGAATTTTACACAATTTCTAATTTTTTGGTAGAAATTGTGTTATTAAATTATGAAAATTAGTCTTTTCTTATCTCATATTTCAAATTCTTCTTATTTTATGTCTGATTTACGACAAAAATGGCACAAAAACCACAAAAAACCTGAGTGGCGTAATACGGCGAATCAATTTGGAATTAATTGCATTTATGTCCTTTTACTGTAACTAAATTAAGTGAAGTATACAGCAAAAACACAAAAGTGCTCTAATTTTTACTTTTGAGTTCTTAAAACAGTTGTTTAGCGATATAAATCGCATATCCAGAAGAGAGCATTTCAACGTTTTGCTGAGAATTTTTCAATGAAAAATGTGTTATTCCACAAACTTTTCGTCACAAAATTATTTGAGATTTGATGCTAATTTCAGGGGAATCACCTTTAAGCGTGCAGGTTACAAATAAAATTAATATAATTTTTAAATTTGCCGCCTTTTGAAGCCCACTATCTCGCATAATGCGAAAAAAATAGACAGATATATGCCTTCTATATCTGAACTATCCTTAGGTGGGAACTTTCAAAAAGGTGCACCATTTGAGATAGCAAATCGAGTAGTCCATTTCTATATGTCAGTGATCTCCACGCTGTATTGGAAACGCGCCTTTATAAACCCACAGCAAACAAACGTCAGCAGTTCGAGCTCGGGACAATTTTTAAATTTAAGGAGTTTTTGGCAATGGAGAGTGGAAGTAAGGGAATAACAGTGATCTATACTGAAGACCAAATCCTTGTCTTCAATCTCTTCATCCGTAAGATTCCCAGGGCGGTAAGTTTTTTTTAAAAGTAATTTCAAATTTAGCAAACTGACATGAATTCCTTGTAGATTTCAGAATTCCAGGTCTGGGAATATTTTACAAAATTTGGCAATGTTTTGTCTGTAACGATTAACGGCAAGGGGAAAAGAAATACCCGTAGATATGGCTTTGTTAACTTCGAGACAGCAGAATCAGCAGCAGCGTAAGTAAATTTATAAAATCTTGATAAACTTGAGGTTTTGGGATTTTTTCTAACCCTTAACTGCCACAGCTCTGTTCCAGACACTTCACCTCTTTTTAACACCAATTTAAGTTTTCCAAGTGGTATTTTACAATTTTTGTGAAGTCCATTATTTATGTTCCGTTGCGAAATTTAGTCTAACCTTAATGTTTTTTTTAAGACGAAATTTCTTTGGTTTTTTTGTCGGCTTGTAACCTTATAAGTTCTCTAGCTCTTCTTTTTATCGTTTCTCAACTTACATTTAAGTCCATATAGTTTAAAATTTTACTATGTCGTTATTTTGGAATTTTCTTTCATTATCCTCAACATCAAACTCTCTTGTTTTCGGTTAATTTTCTTTTCCTACCTCCTTTGTGAATTGTCTCTAAATTTTCTTTACGATGATGCTCTTAAACTATCCTTGATTGTGGTAAATTTTTGTATCGATTATGTGTCAATTTTCTTTATTATTGAAATAACATAGCAATATATATTTGAGAGCAACTGTTTTTCTTTAACATGCATTCATGTATATAGGCCAAACAGAAAATCTTTGTCTTTAAAGATGGTTAAAACACAACTCTCCTTTTGCAGTAGGTAAAACTATACAATTGTCTTCTGCACTCCCAATTAAAAATATACAGGGTGTCTGAAATTGAATGAAAATTAAAAAATAGTTTTAGCTAACGTTCAGTTTCACGCGGCAGAAAAATAAGCAATTTTTTTAACGACTTATTTTAATTTTTCAGAGCACTAACCTGCACACATGTGATCAACAATTATCGTATTAAAATTAAGGCAGCGGACAGCTGGAAACAGCCAAATATCGCAGACACATTAACAGAACGATTAGATACAAAATCAATATTAATGCTGAATGATGACTGCCTATTCCACATTTTTTCCTTTTTATCATTAAAGCAACAAGTTATACTATCGACTTTATGTGATCGGTTCAAAAATATCCTCGAAATGATATTTCGAAAGAAAAAGGCACTGGTGGTAGATATTGAGGAAGATTTAACTTTAATGGAAATTAGACAAATTTGCCATTCAGTTGGCCATCTCATTCAGGAAGTGCACATTGAGTGCCGCCCGTTTTCCGCTCATACACGCTATTTAAATTTAATTGAACGTTCATGCCGAGAGCTTCGTTGGCTTGAAATGAATTGTATAAGAAATCAAAAAACCTTTTATAGACGACTAAGTACAACTTTAACACATCTTACAAAGGTCGAATTAACGAATTGCGGGATAACTGATAACGATTGTTTCCAATTATCTAAATTGAGTGAGCTTGAATTCCTCAATGTGAAAGATAACTCTGAATTAACAGGAAAATATTTGGCCGATTTTCCTAAATTGGTTGCTTTAAATCTCAGTTGTTGTTTCAATATTCAATCCGAGCCATTTTTTGAGCTTTGTTCACGTAATCGTAATTTAAAATCTTTAGATATACGTTTTTGCACTTGCTTAAACAGAGAAAATTTCTGTGAATTGGCTGGTCAAGAACATTTAGAGAAGCTTGTGATAAGTACTGATTACTCAACAGATGTGTTAAATCCTATAGCTGATCTTACGAATTTGAAAGAACTGGGAATTTGTAAGATTGGATCTGAACCTCAAAACAATTTCTTCGAAGAATTAGCCAGAAAGAGAAGCACAAGTTTAGTTACTTTAATAATGTACAGATACATATTTTATGAAACAAACATACGATTTGTATTACAAATGACATCCATAAAGAAACTCGGAATTCTAAATATTGAATTGGATGATGAATATCTGGGTGAATTATCAGCAATGCCTGAACTAACAAGTCTTGATATAGGAGGATGTTCATCAATAAGTAATCAAGGCCTAATAAATCTCTTTTCGAAACCCAATAAGTTAGAACACGTCAATATAACTAGCTGCCTAAATATTAACGAATGTGCGCTAGATCCCATTGTTGAAAGAATGAAGGAAGCCAAAAGAACAACAGCATGTATTTTGTATGTTTACGATACAGGCATACCGCGTTTAATAACTGAGGTACGTACATTTTTATTTATCATTAACTCTGCTTTCTTTTTACTTTTAACTTATTGCTTCAATAAGAATATTTACTGTACATAATTAATTCATTCATGCGGAACATACATATAAGCACAATTATTTTTACAAAAAAATTTAAAAATAAAATTCATACAGTAATAGTACGTAATAGTGATTGTGAGAAAAAATAAATAAAACTGGCATATAAGAAATGGACTGCTGGTCCTGGATAAAAATTAACTCATGCATTGCATAACATAACATTACATAGCACTTATTTATTCATTTAATTTTAAATTAACATTTTTTGCGTATCTGAATTGCTAGATTCTGGGGGGTTTGTGGGAACTGTTACGATTTGATAACAAGCATTTTATTTAATCATATTTTTAGTATCGATTTTATTGTAATTATATCTTTACAGACTGATAAATATAAAGAAAATTCATCATTACTGCAACTGTCGTTTAAACTCCCGTTTACAAATTTTGTGAATGTATAATGCACAAGTTCTGAGTTAAGATAATTATGACGAAGAAGTCGAAGAGGAGGATGAATTCTTTGAAAACTTGATGTGTGTACATTATGATGAACAACGGCTTTAATTTCTTTAATATTACAAAATGTGAATTATTTCTGCATTTTATTTAAATAAAGCACAAATTAAATTTATGCTTTTTACTAGCAGTGACCCAACTAATTCTATAAGGTTTGATAAGTTCTGTAATTTGAATACGAAAATTTGGAACACCTTGGCTTGGCTCGATCAAAATAATTTAGATTTGCGAAAATCCTTACAACTCTATCGGATTGCCCAATTTCTCTTAAAATTAAACCATTACCACTCGTTAGCTTGCTTAACTTAGGATGAAATGCAACTAAATAAATATGGTGTGTTATCCAAATGAATAAAATTCCGTTAAGGGTTAAGATAAGTGTTATTTAACCACTTTTAATAGTCAAGAGACCAGTTAGGTTGAAAGTATAATGAAACTTTTTGTAAATTTCTCTCACTGGAGGTGCTTTGCAAACAATTGTTTAAGTAACGGATTTTTTAAAGGGGGGAAAAATGGTTTTTAAAATCAAAATGTGTATTTTCAAAGCAAACAGGTCCAACTTTTCAATTCAGTAAAGTCGTTTTTAAAATCAATAGATCTACTATTTTCATTTCAAACAAGTCCCAATGTTTTAACTTGAAATCTGTGTTAATATGTATAATGTAACTGAAGGGCCAAAAGTTACGTTTTTATGAAGTATACGAATTATTTCAAACATAAGCTTTGTTTTTAGTGTATAGCTTTGAAATGCATAAAACGATTTGGCCTAAGTATTCTTGTTTTATTGAAATGGTCATAAGTTTCTGCTTAAACCCTTCTAACCGTGCAGGATACACTTGTAACTATCTTTTTCTGATTTTGAAACTTATAAATGAAGAGGATATAAATTTTTGTAATTTTTTATTTTCGAAAATATATCAAAAAACTAAAAGTTTAATTCTTGGAAAAAATGGTACAAGTTCTTGGGGGAAAAATTACCTCGTAATCCAGTTTTATGGGAAAACTCCGAGGACAAAGTGTGGCACGTCTCGAAAGTCCACGTTAGGAAGCGAATCCCCAGAACCCATTAGCCCACGAGGAGTTGCGAAACAAATTTCTGCGTCTGGAGCACGTTTGCAGCCCTACGACCACATAAAATTTTACAGTAACAGGGGGTCACACTGGGAAATAAACTCACACAACAACCTTCGAGAAGGGGGTTAGTGGGTAAAATTTCGACCCTATTTACGAGGCGACCACCCACTCAATTGACCTGACCAAAGAACGGGTTTGGGGCGCTCTCAGAACCCTTGGACAACTTCTTACAGTTCGGATGCTGCAGAGAGGGCTCCTTCCTTACGAGCTGGCAAATTTCTTCAGGTAGTTAAAACCGAGGAGCCGGGTGCATCTTGAGACGTTCCCCAGCTCGTTATCGAAGGACATAAATCACTTAATGGGTTGTGTGGCCTCCGACTGTCCCCAGAGCGCCCTGGAAAATGACTTAACATGAAACCTGAGCCCTGGATCCTTCTCGGTCTGCGGCGATTTCGAAGCAGAAGGAAGAGCACTGGCCACAGGATCCGACCGGATTTGCATCTGGAGATTTTCAGAAACATTTAGTTGATACCAGGGATCAATGCAGTCTTGAGTGGATGGGATTTGCCTGGTGAGTTTCATGAATTATTCCTCAGGTGCAACAATTGGGGCACGAGTCAGAACATCTTGGGGCTTGCAGTTCTTGAGCTCCGAAGAATCTGTTAAGTTCCGCAAATATCCTTTGAATGTTTCAGATTTTCTGATAAACTTTCGTTTGACTTAGTTGGCTCAAGCAGCTGTATTAAGATTTTCAGTCAGGAAATCAGAACATTTTAAGGGCTATCACAGAAATTTGAGAAATTTGAAATTGATTGTGGTGAAATTTTAAGTTTTCTAGAAATTATTTTAGGGATGAGAATTACGAATGAAAACATTGGTGTAAATTCCTGGTATTTTATAAAATCATCAAAAACTGTGGGAGTGTAGCAGAGGAATGTAAAAAACAGCTGGCCCGGGAGCAATACGAGAAATTCCAGAATTATTGAGGCCTTTTCGGATTCCCATCACGTTTTTTAGGCTTCCGGCGTGAAGCTCAGGCTCAAAGCAACGAGCACTTTTGATTTGAACGCTTTGATGATTATTTGAATTGGTTTTATAAAGCTTTAATGTTTGGTGGCCTCGCATTTCCAAATAAATGTAAATATTGCGAATTATGAGAACAGACATTAAAGGTTTTAAGGAATTTAATGAATTTCTGCTTATTCCTGAAAATAAGTACAAATATTTGCAAATTTGTACTTAAAATTTCGAACGAGTATTCAGGAAATTCATTAATTTTTAACCATTACTTTTTCCGGAAAATAGCTGTTGGAAAATTCTCCACAACATGGGAATAAAATAATAATTGATAAATACACACAGCCTATAGTTATTTTTAATTTAGTAAGAAATTGACGTGATTTCCAGAATATTTTAATTTTAAATTAATGGGATGTCTGCTTCATTTGCCATCATTGCAGTCCGTAGAGAATACCGTTCTTCGTTGTAACTTTATGTAATTCATTAGAGTTTGAATTTGCTGAACATAAGGAGACTGCAAACCAGTGTGACATACATATGTGTCCCCATTGGGACAAATTGTCACATTTTCATATTTTATGTCCCTTTGTCACCCCTTCGGTCTAATGTCCCGCATCGTGCACCCCCTTAAATGCAAATGTCCCTTAATGTCCCCAACTCAATTCTATTATTTAAAAACCATTCCTAAGTTTATTCATCAACAAAAATCAAGCACTTTTCTGCTCAATCGCAAATAACTTAATAGTTAACATCTCAACTTATTATCTATGTGGCCTGGCCATACTTTTTCTTTTAATTTAATTAATTTAATTTAATTGAAAATTTGAATGAGATTGAAAAAGATGAGTTTTTTAGTAATGTGAAATGTTTTTACAAAGAGATGATTAATCAAATATTAAAAAGAATAGATTTAAATGATAAAGTGTTACATTCGTTGCGTATTTTTGATCCCGGGTACCTAAAAAATAAGAAATTCAGTGAAATTTTACATGACTTCAAATATCTTTTAACAAGATTCGCAAAGGTCAAAGACAGTATTAATTTAGACAGTGAAGTTTATTTTTCTGAAATAAGAAACTTGTTGGAAACTAAAGAATTGAAAGATTTTGAGAAATGTACTGAAAGTGATATTTTTTGGTCTTCTGTATATAATCTAAAAAACTCTATTGGTGAAAAAATGTACCCGAATATTTCGAAATTTATGTTAACATTAATGTCACTTCCTCATAGCAGTGCTTGCGCAGAAAGGAGTTTTTCGACTTTGAATTTACTTAAAAATAAAACAACTAACAGATTTAAATATAGTACAATAAATGCAATTATGATGTTTAAAGAATACTTAAGACTTAAGACATACCGACTGTACAAATTTTAAACCAAGTAAACGGTTATTAGAATTAATAAAATGATTTTTTCCTTTAAGGCTCCTTTACACTATCTGATAAAGTCATATGCTTTAACTGTTAAAGCATATGACTTATCAGATAGTGTAAAGGAGCCTTTATACTTTTTAATGTTTCAAAAAATAACTTTCTTTAATACACATTTCCTTTAAAAAGGCTAATACGTATTTCGGAATTGATAAAATGATTTTACAAATCTTAAAGCTAGTCTTTTTGAAGCTGTTTATCTATTACATATGTATATGATAAAATTCACAAAAATTCATTCTAGTTACCTTTGATTTCAATAAACTTTTCCGCACATAACGTCAAAATAATTGGATTGGAATTTTCTATGGAATTATTTTAACCAGTTTCAGCACAAAACATTAATAGAAGTCAAAGGTAACTAGAATGAATTTTTAAAAACTTAAGAATTTTATTAATTTATGTTATTTTTTATGAGAAATATGTATATTCATTTATGAATGAATTTTCAAAAACTTAAGAGCTTTATTAATTTATGTTATTTGTTATGAGAAATATATTCATTTACGTTCGCAGAAGAGTTTCATTTGAAAAGTACACCCAGGTTGATAAATTTTGTCCCTCTGAAAAATACATGTCTCACTAAAAAATATTTGTCCCTCATAAATGTCCCCCACAAATTTTTTTCATATGTCACACTGGACGTAACGCGCTTCTCGGCCTTATGGCTAGATTCAAGTGTACTATCTGCCCTGGGATTCCCTAACGATTTGGAGTTTCGAGGAAGGTGCTGCTCGGTCTGACTCTGACACAAGTTTTCTAACTTGATACAAATCGCAATGCTCTAAACCACTTTTTAGAGAGTGGTACTTTAGATTATCGCACTATTTTGTGACACAATTTGGGCGATCAGCAATCAACACATGATAGATAGATGATAGAAATATCATGTGTTGACTTGCTGATCGCACAAATTGTGTCACAAAATAGTGCGATAATCTAAAGTACCACTCTCTAAAAAGTGGTTTAGAGCATTGCGATTTGTATCAAGTTAGAAAACTTGTGTCAGAGTCAGACCGAGCAGCACCTTCCTCGAAACTCCAAACAGTCACGGAATCCCAGGGCAGACGGTAAAACTTTCCTCTTTACCACAAGGCCGAGAAGCGATACCTTACCTCGGTTTGCAGTAACCTTATATTAAGCAAATGTTAACTCTATGTGCGAATTATATTGAAGGAAAATTTTTCAGAATCATGAATGCTATTCGAGTTTTTAAGGGTTTTATTCGACGTTTGAAGCCTTTGTCTGTATGTGTGCTTGCCTTTGATGTCGTAACTTCCTAAAAGGAGGGACCGATTTCAATGATTTTTTTTTTTTTAAGATTGGTTTAATCGACATGGTTCTTAGTTATGTTTGATGAAAACATGTAGCCGCTTAATTGCGTAAAGGGTTTTAAAATTTTGAACTTATGCTTTATCTTCAACTTTAAACTTTTGCAAACCTCTTCGTTGCTTCATTCAGTAATTTGAATTTAACTTTTTAATTTCTAAAGAAACTGAACTAGGCTCATTTTAAATTATTTAATCAAATACATATAATTAGTTATAATAATTTGAACCTCTAATCTTATCAGTTTAACATCTGATAGATCCCCCATAGGGGGACAACAAATGTTAAACTGATTTTTGGAATCTGACGGAGTGCTAGGGGCTTGCTCCACCTCTGTCATAGCATAGCAATATGAGTTGTAATTTCCAGAGTATAACAGATCCTGTGCAGATTAGTAAACAAGTAGGGTGAAACAAATTGAAAAATCTCTTGCCCAAGAAAATTGCAATAATAAAATTGTTCCGCCATTGCCGTAAACATTGATAATAAAACTTGAGTTTATTTCTTTGAGTAAAATTCAACATTGTGTGGCTATTTTTAAAGGGCAAGGAATTGCTTTTAGCATTAAGTAAAGGTAAGCGGTATGACGTCAATACACGCACGAACGCACTTCCAATTAGCAGGCGTAATCTTTGTGAGAAAAGGAGAAGAAATAAAACAAGCCACGTTACGGAATTTTTCTTTTTCGCTAGTAAACTCAAGAAAGTGTAGTTACTTTACTTTAATTGACTTGACCATTTACTGCCATATGCGAACAGTGTTGCCGCTTCCCTTTCTGTAAGAGGATGGATTCGAAAAAAAAAAAAAAAAAAATTGCGACACTCCGCGTCATGCAAGCCGCAAGGTTGTTGACTGGATTTTTGCCTGCTCCACCGCTCTACCGTTCGCCGCCTTGCGTTCAATTAAAATCGCGAGTAGCCCACACATCGGCGGCTGCTCTGGAAGCGAATAAACTTCTTATTTCCGGGGGTTTCTGTGGGGCACGGCACGCTCAATTCAAGCAAAGAGTCATAAACGGGCCGCCGCTGCTCAATTAAGCGAACTCGTTCCGTCACCTTGGCGGTCCCATTGAACCTGAAGGTGCCCTGCATATTTCGTCCGTAAGGGGGCGAGTATTTTTAAAAAAAGGTGTCTTCCTCAATTAGCATTGAGGCTGGCAGACATTTCTTGGCATAACGGTTGTTATCGTGAAAGTAGTATTTTTGAAAAATTTCTTTCGAGTCTCGTATCTCACGCAGGATTCAGGTGATTTATGCCTTTTTCGAAAATTAAACCACTTTTCGGGGACTCTTCCGTTTTCTCGGTGTAGTTTGAGCTAGGAACAAAGAAGGAATTTATTACCGAAGTTTAACCAGAGAAGCCATGGAAAAAGATAATTGTACCTTGTTCTGAAGTAACGGACTTTGGCGTACCGTTTTTATGTCATGTTCTTTGAATTCAGCTTCTTTTCATTATTTTTCTTTTTATTCTTCACCAGAATTATAAGTCGGCATCATGAGTAACAAGTTTATGAGGAGCTTCCGCGTATTTAACGCAACAAGTGCGATATTATTCATTCAAGGATTCAAGGTCTGATATTTTGCAATATGCAAACTTTGCTCAAGTTTAAAAAGGTATGCTGCGATTACGATGACGTACACCTGACTTGGAAGAAACGTGAGATGACTACGAGCTCTGATTGATGGAAAAAATATTTTATTTATCCCCAAGCGAGGGGATGCCAGTCAACTTATTTTTTGTTTTACTCATACTGGGCTCTTTTCGTATTACTTTTTTCTCATGATAAAGCAAATTATCTGACGCAATTGAAAACAATTGTGTCTTCATTCAGTCGTCAGCATTATGGGAACAGAAATAGAGATTGATTTTTTTTATGAGGATCTTGCAAAAAGGGTCACCATTCACCAACGAATTTAGGAATATAACTTGTTTTTAAGAAAATCTTCAAAAAGGTCTTGAAATTCTTTATAAATACTTCTATAAATCTATATATATATAAATCAATTGCTGTTCGTTAGTCTCGCTAAAACTCGAGAACGGCTGGACTAATTGGGCTAATTTTGATTTTGAATTATTTGTGGAAGTCCAGGGAAGGTTTAAAAGGTGAGTAAATATGAAAAAAATGCTTGGAATATAGTAAAAAAAACAATTTACCTTGGTCATGCCATCCCTATTTCCCTCCGTCATGCCATCATGCGTGAACGGCTGGACCGATTTCGCTAATTCTTTTTTTGTTGTGTTTGTTATTGTCAGGAGAAGGATCTTATGAAAGAAAAAATTAAGAAAATTGCGCGGAAAATTGGAAAATTTCAGAAAACTGTTAACGAGCTCAGTCGATTCGGTAGAGCGTTGAAATTTTAATCCAACGGTCCGGGGTTCAAATCCTGCTCGGGCAGAATCACTTTTTTTCATTTTTTACACCGGGTGGGAGTAGATGAAGGAGGAGTTGAGGGGGTGTCGAGGAGTTGAGGGGGTGTCCGTGGGAGAAGATGAAGGAGGAGTTGGGGGGTGTCCGTGGGAGAAGATGAAGGAGGAGTTGTGGGGGTGTCCGTGGGAGTAGATGAAGGAGGAGTTGTGGGGGTGTCCGTGGGAGAAGATGATGGAGGAGTTGAGGGGGTGTCCGTGGGAGTTGATGAAGGAGGAGTTGAGGGGGTATCCTTGGGAGTAGATGAAGGAGGAGTTGAGGGGGTGTCCGTGGGAGTAGATGAAGGAGGAGTTGTGGGGGTGTCCGTGGGAGTAGTTGAAGGAGGAGTTGAGGGGGTTTCCGTGGTGTATATGCCGACTTTGCCACGCGTGAACGGCTGGACCGATTTCGCTAATTCTTTTGTTGTTGTGTTTGTTATTGTGAGGAGAAGGTTCTTATGAAAGAAAAAATTAAGAAAATTGCGCGGAAAATTGGTCCAGGGTTCAACTCCTGCTGGGGCAAAATCATTTTTTTTCATTTTGTACACCGGGTAACATAACTTGAGAACGACTTTACCGATTTTATTCATCTTTTTTTTTAAGTTTTCTAATACTTTGTAGAAGGTTCTTACGGAAAGAAAAGTTAAGCAATAAAATAAACATAAAATAAATCCTAAATACTCAGTACTAAGAACCACACAAGATAATTTCATCACAAGTAAAAATGTTTGACGCCCTGCGAAGTGGGCACGGGTCAGCTAGTGGAAAATAAAAATAAACATAAACAAAACCCAAGCAATATTCTTTACTCGTAAAAGACATACAAGATTCCTTCCAAATCGTAATTTAAATCTGAACGGATGCGATATTCCCTGGACGGACTGTGCAAGATATCTAGGCATAATATTTGATAAGAGACTTACCTATTCTAAACATATAGATACAGTTAAAAATAAAGTTAATACCTTAAAACATAATATCCGTTCATCAATAGGCGGCCCACTCTTAGCTTGGCAAATAAATTAATAATTTACAAGGTCATATTTCAAGCACTCATATTATATGGTGCCCCTGTATGGTTCCAATGCGCCCGCAGCCATGTCAACAAATTACAAATCATTCAAAATAAAATACTTAAAATGATCCTGAACTTACCATGGCATTTCTCCACCTCGGAACTACACGGTATCGCGGAAATTGATCTAATAACCACGAAAGCAAACAAAATTGCAAATAAATTTATCGCTAACTGCTCTTTTTCAGAAAACCCATTAATTCTAGAGCTATGCCAAAATGGATTGTAGCAGTGGTAGTTTAAGTAGTCTTAAGTTTTAAATTATTGAACTCTAGCTTAAGTATAGAAACTTTTCACTGGGTTTTATTAAAAACATTTTCTCCCAAATTTCTTAAATATTATAAACTGCATTACTTGTTATATTTCTGCTAGACTACGTAATAATATTATAGATGAATGAATTTATTTTCTAGTTCTAACTATAAGATGTTTATTGTTATATACAAATTCGTGTATCATACTTTGAAATATATACTTTGAACTATTTAATTAGGAATCTTCTTTAATTAATATTCAATAGAGCAAGCTCATTAAAAGCAGTTGGATGCTGCAAATCGAACTTCGAACTCATGTAGGTATGTAATTATTTGCTTAGCACAAATACCTCCGGATTGCATCACAATTAATTTATTAAGTAATTTAAGCGAACATGCATACATCCAATTAAGAGAAATGATCTTCCTTTTGTAATAGAATTATTATATAAATTAATTTCTTATATAATCAAAGTGTTTGGTACAAATAGCTTAAAATAATAGAAATATTTAAAATGATTTTTTATTAGTTACTGACTAAATTTGCTACTACTTACAACAAAGTTAGGTTAGATCTTTAAAATTAAAACTACAAAAATCGGGTTTAATTTGCGTATTTTGCAACCCTTAAAATGGAACTTGAACCAATTTTTGATTAACTTTTAGGTTCTATTTTAAAAGTTGTAGAACTCCCAAATTACCCCGACGTTTAAAATTTTAATCTCAATAGGAAGGAAACCCTTTGTGGCTTTAAGAAAAAAATATTTAAAAGAAATTTAAAAATCGGGTTTAATTTAGGAGTTTCAAGGACAGCAAAACTATGAAACCGGAGCCAATTTTTAATTAATTTTTAGCTGATTTTAAACAGACCTTCTAAATTAGTGTACCGGAATTTAAAAGTTTTACTCCAGCGGTATGATTTTTATAATATTTTTCCCTAAAGCCCTAAAGGGTTTCCTTTCTATCCAATTCTTAAATTCTAAACGAGCGGTAAAATAAACGTGTTCATGGTGAATAAAAGTTGTGCTGTAGTTAGAAAAACATCATCGATTTGTATGCTTTTCCCTTAGAACCTATTTAAAATTCCACAACTTTTGCGTTTACACCACGCCCTCACTAAGTCCGCATTTGTTCGTCATCCTGTTTATTAGGATTTTTTTTTCCAGTAAAGTGAATTTGCACACCTAATCCCGGAAAATTGCGGCGATTTGGACGATGGAACATCGGGAGGAACAACTCGGCTATTAATTACCGTCACCATCTTCAGCAGAGCCAAAATCCTCCTCCTCGTCGAGAAAGTTAAAAGAAAGCAAACAGGTAGAATTTTTCGCTTTAATTATTCAATTTATAAAACTCCCCCAGTCTCAAGGACCCGGGAGCATTATGCAAATTACAATTAAGTCTTAAACGTGGAAAACCTGCTAAGTAACGTAAGTTAAACAGCTCCCGGCAAAGCTGTCCGAAGAATGGATTGCAGCCCATTCTGAAAAATCTGCTTAAAACCTGGAAGGGCTGGGCGATGATGAGGGAATGAGTGAGAAAACCTGAACGACTGGGTAAATTATTTTCACCTTTTTTTTTATTTTTTTATTTCTGTTCCAGCGAGGAGAAACATTTTTGAGCAGAAAACTTTGCCGGCCAAGGAGGACAGTGTTGCAGCTCCGGAGGAGGAGCAGTTTTTCATCCGGGGGAGCGGTCGTCTGGTCTGCAACATTTCATTCTTGGCAGAAATCCTCCGTCGAGCTGCTTTCATCGGGAGCTTCATTAAGTATTAAGAAAAATTGCTAAGGAACATTAAGGCCGCTAAGCCGGAAATTAGCCAGACAGATGAATAAGGAGCGGTTCCCTGAGCTCCGCAAAACTTTAGAAAGTTGTCTTGGGCTTAAGACGGAGTAGTGTGATGAGCATCCGCAGGGAAATTAACGAGAAAATCGGTTCAGGGTGCTTAAAATTTTAAATGATCCCAGAAACATGTGCCTGCTCCAGGTAGTCCCTCAGAAACAGGAGCAGGAAACTTTGAATAGTTAATTTGCACCCCAGGCCACTTTCAGCTCCACAAACATGCCGATTTCGCTTAACTAACTTTCGCTTAAGCTTGAAGAACGGAGCCCCATCCCCCACCTCTGCGCGGCTCCAGGTATCACGGCTGGAATTAACTCGAGTCCCATTCGATTCCCAAATACTCCCGAGCAATCAAAATTAATCCTCTTTAGCTCTCCCTGAGTTGAACTGACGTTGGCAGGGGGCTCCGAGGGGAGAAAATTTTTGGCAACGCATACGCACCCACCAGGGTAATTTATTTCAGTTTTTTTTCCCCCGGAAATAACAGGCGAAATTATTGCGAAATATATGAAATCACTTCGGTAATTTATTGTTTTTGGGCGAAACAGATGGAAAACTGTACCACTTCTTTTATTGACAGAGAAAATATTTATAATGCTGAAGTAGGCAGACAATGGCGGCAATTTGCAATATTAAAATTTATAATCCGATTTCCCAACATCTGCACCAGATTCAGAGCTCAAAAGTTAAAGCCTTAATTCATCTTGAGAGCAGAGATCAGCAAAATTAAGCAAAATTTAATTTCCAATTTTTCAAATAGTCAACATTTTCTAATTACAACATTTTTTGAAAAATAAATATCATTATTCTGATATTTTTTATTCCCCTTATAATCGGTAATTGAGTAAGCAAGCATTTGTGAATACCCAAATTGATATTACCAAAGAAAAGACCTTTAAATATTACTCAATCAATGGGCAATTAATGGGCCACAAATTTAAAAATATTCAGCTAGTTCGTAGTTCTGAGTCACAATTTTTTTATTACCCAAGTAATCGAAAATTCATTGCATAGGCATTTTAAAATACTTAAGTATTTTGTAATTCTGTGCCACAATTGTTTTTTTACTCAAGTAATCAAAAAAAATTTTTTTCGATTTCTTAAGTGATAAAAATATTGTGGCTCAAAATTAAAATAAGTTGAATATTATAAAATTTATGATCCATTTATAAATAACAATTGGTTGTATATTAATAATATAAAAAAATAAAATATATTTTTGCGTATTTCCAAATATTTAAATAATCAAAAATTAAAATTAGGTATGTTTTTTTAAATATTTCAGTACTGGATATTATAAACAAACAAATTAACAATAACCATTGAAAATATTGACGGAAAGAATATTACTGCCGATCTCTGCTTGAAAGCTACTGAAAAAAAAGGTGTATAAAATAAACAATAATTCGAATATATCAATTAAGCTTAAATTATTTACTAAGAATAACTGTTGTGGAAAAATCTGATCCGGAACTGATTAAGCAATACTTACTACATTTTTAATTTAATTACGAAGATCGAGTTTGAGTCAATTTCACAGTTTGAAAGTAAAAATTTTAAAAATAGTTTTGAAATTACATATGTCTTGTGTTGCCTTGAAACTACATAGACCCAGTACCAGAGCGAATTTTTTGGTTATTTCTAGCCGATTTTTAAACTGTCCCCGTTGAGGGAGCCAGCAATTGAAATTTTTGCTGTGGAGGTATTATATTTTTTCTATATTTTTCTTGAAGGGAAAATAAATAACTTAATTCACTCTAATTCAAGTCTCTTTATTTTCCATTTTCATAGGTTGTTCACAATTTTCACAAAATTGATACAATCCTGGAAAAAAGAGCATTAAACGAGGAAGTTAGAGCAATAATCCAGGTAAAAATTAAATAATCATTAAAAATTCCTGTTAACATGAAGATTTTATTTTTATTTTTCACCTACAGAGTACGTGAGGGCCAGAATTTACCTACACTTCCATATACTGCACTATCCCAAAGAAGGAGAGAATTCGTCCAGGGAACCGAAAAATCGACCAAGAGTTTAAAATTCAGAATCTACAATCAACTGATCGCAGGATCGAGATTAAAAATAATTAAAAAATTTTTAGAAGCGATTAATTGAGAAAAATTCGATCAAACAGTTTTTTAATGCAGAAAAAAGCGAAAATTCCCACAGGTGCATAATTCGCGAAAGGCACGCCCCTTTAGTTATTGATTTTTCAGTTTTGGAAAGTTATTTTTGAAGCTCATTTGATCATGAATTGGCTGATTGAGCGTATTTCGTTTAATTCAAGAGATTTTAGCTTAAAAAACAAAGGGAAAACAGCAGCAGCAGTCAGCGAAAAACAGTTGTTTACCTCTAAACAGCGATAAAGATAAAGAAAAATTGACAATTTGTAAAATTTATGTCATTAGCGAAATAAATTAATTAATTTGAGAAAAAATTATGAAGTGTTTTTCCATTGATGTCTCTAAATTTTCAGCGTTTACAATTGATGGCAAAAGAAAAACAAAAAAAAAAACAAATCGCGAAAAAGGGAAAAAAAATTTGGCCCTGCTGGTTCTGGGCTCCTCTTAAGGTGGGTCCACACTGAGCCACCGAAAGCGAACGCATGAGTACACATGTTTGCAATCCAAGTTTTCTAGTGTGTACGCTGAAGAAACATAAAAAAACATGCGCGTTCGCTATGTTTGCTTTCATAATCACGCGTGCTGCACAGGCGTCCGTAGATATGCAAGCAAACACAAGCGAAATTTTTTAAGTGTGGACGCCTTTTGAGAAGGCGTCAATCAGGTTTCCTTGCATTTGCATGTTTTCCATTCAAGTTGGAAAATCTGAGCGAATGTATATAAAATATGGCGAATATTTCGTGTTTTCTACCAATTTTCTATACAAACTTCGGTAAATTTTGAATTTGAACCCTCATTTAACTCGTATACATGTCCAAGGAATCGATTGGTACAGCGTTTCCTACATGATATCAAAACAGCCTTTTTTTTTTTTTTTTGTTGATTTATTAATGAATCACAGTATGCATATAAGTAAAGGCTCAGTAATTGCAATTATAACTTCATTGTCCGATATATTGAGCAAAACTGACAAAAATTCATATGCTGGAGTCGCTATAATTTCACAATCGAAATGAAACTCAAGCACAGGTAATAGCACACATTCGTTCTAATTTCCTTGACGTACACACTCGGCAAACTTGTTTGTTTGTTTAGGACTTTAGGGTTTTCTTCTTTGTTTGTTTAGGGTTTTTTAATTACCTTCGCTAAAGATTCGTGAGGCGTCCGCACTGCTTTTCGTAGAAATTTATGTTCGTTCACAACTTGCTCGTTCTTGCTTCCACATTTGGCAGCAGCACGGAACAAGAGCACAGGGTATAGAACAGATTCGTTCGCGTTTGAAACGCGTACACATTAAGCGAAAACTTGTACTCGAACACATATGTTCGCTTTCGGTGGCTCAGTGTGGACCCACCTTTACAAAATCTGGATTTTGTAACAGGAGCCCAGACATCGCAGCAACGGCAAGTTTTTTTTCCTCTTTTTCAGGTTCTTCAAGGGAGTGGGGCTTATTTGGCTAGCTCTGATTGGTCAAAAGAACTTATTTTCTTCAGGAGTAAATTTAAACTTACTTTTTTATCTTCAAAAACGTTTAATTGATGAAGCTAATCTATGAAAATTCTTTGGAACGCAGAAGAAGGGGCGATAAATAAAGAACTACGGATTATGTTAAATGTTTATTTTAAATATCATCTATGCATTATTACAATTTCGGGACAGTTCTAATCGAACTTAATTCTAAATATGATTTATTTACATTGCGGATGGAGAAATTTTAAACTCTATTGGCTTAAGCTTTTGCATACGAATTAAAGAAAAAACGGTTTTTTTAACTAGCCTTGTTTGTAAAAGATGAATATTTATGCAATTTTAATAATATATTTAACATATTATGTTTAGTTTTCTTAAAGCAGGTGGGTCCCTTCAGCTGAAAGTATCTTCCTCATATTATTCCAGGGTCAAATTTCAACTAACAGAGTCCTGACCCCTGGCGATTGGGTTCTGTGGAGAAAAATAGAGAGAAAGAATAAATTAGAAGTTTTAATGGAGGAAATATTAAAATTACATACACAATACCTGTTTTACCATGTACATAGACATATCAGCAATGGGTTCAAAGTATCCATAATTTCTTCGAACACTTTCATTACAGAAAAAAGTTCGCGAACAAAAATTTTTCTATGAAAGTCTTCTTAAAGCAAAACGCAAAAATTTCTTTTGCAAAGATTCAAACCTTTATGCATGTCATAAAATAAAATAATCTAAACTAAATATGTACTTAAATTGTCTGGTTTTCAATGTCTACAAATTAAACTTAAAAATAATGCTTTTTGTGTAATTAATTATATTGCAGTGTTGTCATAATTTTAAAAATACATATATGCGAGAATTTATCGCAAAAAAAAGCTATTAGATGTAGTTAGTTCGGTTCTGTGCAATTTTGTTCTCTCCTTGTTTATCAAGTATAATCCAATGTGTTGTAAAAGGACAGTAGCACACATTAATGTGGCCCAATTGAGACCATAATGTGAACGATTTGCATACTACTACACTCCAGCTGGTTATAGGCATTATAGATTCTCCTTCTTTGAGAACCTTGTTTTTTTCTTTTCAGTTTTTATTTAAAGTTCACTTTTTACGCTGTCGGGTTTTTTGATTTTTTAACTTTTTTTATTTTACACTTTTTAATTATATAAGTTGGTAAATCTCGCAATCTTGTCATTTCATTGAGTAAATAGACAAAAGCAAAAAATGCGAACTAAAATAGCCTTTTTTAATCATTTTTACAATTTCTCGATTATGAAGCTATTAAAAAATCATAAAAATCAATAGGCAAATTACTATTAGTAAGACAATATTGTTATGTCTCTCTTCCACACATAAATCTATATATGTATATAAAACAAAGTCGGATTAGTTAGACCATTTATAACTCAAGAACGGCTGGACCGATTTTTATGATCTTTGATTTGTTGGATTCGTCTCCGCCCCGACTAACAGAATAACTATTAAAATATCGGAAAAATTCACGGAAAAAGAATTTATGCAGAAAATTCATTTTCTCATACATTTTGTACGGAACCGCTTTTTTGATAATATCTCGAGAACGGCTCGACCGATTTGGATGATTCTTTTTTTGGTTTGTTCGTCTCAATAAAGGAGTGTCTTAAAAGAAAAGAAAATTGGGAAAAACCAAAAGGAAAAGCACAAGAAATAGTATATCGAAAATAGCACAATAGCTACTTTGATTAGATTATAACACTTTGAATGCAAAAATTTTAGTCAAAGTAACACTTTGAATGCAAAAAATTTAAGTCAAAGTTTACTGAGACCATTTTAGGAGAGAATTTTATAATACGGAATTTCAATTCAAAAGAAAAGTAGTGTTAGAGCAGGTGCGTTTTTTGATAAAAGCATAAGTATAAGGGTTACCGGTCGATTTGTTTGTTTTGTGCGAGTGTTATTAATAAATCTTAATGTGCGAGTAATAATATTAAAAATGCCACGACCCAGAAGATCTAATCTTTCCCAACAAATCTAATTGCATTACGGCTTTATTGGGAAAGAATAGATCTACTGGGTCGCGGCATTTTTATATGCTTTGAGAAGCACGAAGTCGGGCCATACTAACGCGGCTCTTTTGGCAATGAGAAAAAGTCGAGCTTATCGCACAGATCAACAACGAGATAATCTTCGACGCGCAAGAAGAAATGCTTCAAGTGTTGATTAGAATCGAGCAGCGTTTCTATACGATTGCACAATTGATTACAGCTCGCATAATTTCGCTCGCATTAGTCCAATGGACCTTGTTGTCCTTTGAGTTTAAACGAATTCAATTTCCGATTCGTGTAAGCCAGGCACATCCAAGGAATTTAAAAATTCAGTTGACTGTTAGGCGGTACAAAGTTCGCCGGGCAGCTAGTAAAATATAATTCATTTTTTAACGTTGAATATTTTGTTGTTTTTAAGCATTTCTCATTCCGATTTACATTTAAACATATAAGTTGTATATGTATATTCTTGTAAGACATTTATAAAACCCTTTATTTTGATACCCCACCCGATAGGTTTTGAGGAAAAAATAGTTTTTGAAGACATACAGGGTCTTTTGCTAAGGTTTGAACAGGGGTATGCCAATCGATTCTAAATGGTCTCCTGATCAACGTTTGTTTGGACACCCCCCCTTAAAATCGGTCCTTCACCACCAAAATCGCGATTGAAAATTTGGAGGAGGTCAACCTAGAAAATGCATTATAAGTTCTTTCGGAGACATCCTGGTTGATAACGCATTAGAAAGCTGAGCCTTCAAGCTTTCCAACGATACCACCCACGACCCAATCCGTCAACAAACTAGCGGGGGAAATTTTCCTTCAATATAATTCGCACATAGAGCTTGAATTTGCTAAACATAAGGGCTAGATTCAAGATATGCGCATTTTATCTACTGGAAGGCTTGTTTTGTTGATAACATTTGGAATTATTACTGACAGTGTCAAATTGCGATCACGGCGTTTTATATGCACTTCTATAAGCTCATAGAAGTGCATATTAAACGACGAAATCGCGATTTGGCACTGTCAGTAATAGTTCCAAATATTGTCAACAAGCCTTCCTTCCCTGAGAAGCGATATCTTGCCTCGGTTTGGAGTAACCTTATATTAAGCAAATTTTAACTCTATGTGTGAATTATATTGAAGGAAAATTTTTCAGAATCATGAATGCTATTCGAGTTTCTAAGGGTTTTATACGACGGTTGAAGCCTTTGTCTGTATGCGTGCTTGTCTTTGATGACGTAACTTCCAAAAAAGGGAGGGACCGATTTCAATGATTTTTTTTTTAAGATTGGTTTAATCGAGATGGTTCTTAGTTATGTTTGATGAAAACCTGTAGCCGCTTAATTGCGTGAAGGGTTTTTAAATTTTGAACTTATGTTTTATCTTTAACTTTAAACTTCTGCAAGCCTCTTCGTTGCTTCGTTCAGTAATTTGAATTTAACTTTTTAATTAATTTCTAAAGAAATTGCACTACGCTCACTTCAAATAATTTAATTAAATATAAATAGTTATAATAATTTGAACCTCTAATCATCATATTTGAATACCCGGAATTTGTCAACATTCAAGATTAAATTCAATGGATATTACAAAAACCAAAGTGGTTTTAAACATACGCACAAAACAGTAGGTAAAATATGCCATAATTTCATTGCTTCTTTGCTCACACACTTTGTTTGAATGAAGCAATGGTTGGCGGATTAGAATCAGGAGTGTAATAACCATTTTTAAATTCAAATCTGTATATACAGTAGTGTAAACATTTTTAGGACCACTTCAATACTTCGGGAATTTTTAATTTTCTGAAGCATACTTTATCTAAGTTCGACAGAGGAAGGACGTCAATTCAGGGCTAAATTTAAATCTCCATTCCAATGTGCGACGTCACTTTCCAATTGGACTTCATTGCGTGTAGTGGGTGTTGCTGTTTTATTAATTATTATAACACGAATAACTTCGGAACGCGCCGTCGAATTTGAGTGCGGCTTTTTTCTTGAGATGGGTCTCATGACAGGGAAGCTTAAAAAAAGTTTCGATCTTCCCATACAAAAAATCGGCAGAATCAAGGGTCAAGGTCAAATTTTGAGCTTTGAAATTGCCATTTTCGAAATTTGACGGGGCCTCCCCCGCCTGTTTGTTGAGGGATTGGGTCGTGGGTGGTATCGTTGGAAAGCTTGAAGGCTCAGCTTTCTAATGCGTTATCAACTAGTATTCTAGGATATCTCTGAAATAACTTATGGAGCATTTTCTAGGTTAACCTCCTCCAAATTTTCAATCGCGATTTTGAGGGGGAAGGACCAATTTTAGGGGGGGGGGTGTCCGAACAAACGTTGATCAGGAGACCATTTGGAATCGATTGGCATACCCCTGTTCAGACCTTAGCAAAACACCCTGTATGTATATTATATTAAAAAAAAATTTTGTTTCTATATTGTTTTTCAAACATCAATGACCAATAAATAACATGCCATGCCATAGAACGTGATGTTTTTATAACACGATTTCCATGTAACGTGGTTATCAGGGAATTTCCCTAAATATGAAACATTTATTCTACGATTTTCTTTCTAAGCAATATACCAGTTCATATAAATAAATCTTTGTACATACATTTAGTACGTTTAGTATAATACATAGTATACTGATAAAAATTAAAATTTTACTCACATTTTGTTGTGAACTTTTTTTTATTTTTTTTCTTATTTATTATTTAAGTCTACAGACATCAAAATCCTACAGACTAGAAAAACAAAAAGTTATTTTACTTCTTAAATTAGTTATTCCCAGAATAAATATTGCATTTCATTTATTGCATTTCTAAAGATTTCCCGAGGCATAGCTATATCAGCGAATTATTTCTTCCGCCACTGTATGTACATATGTATGTGTAATAAAGTATTTTGATTTGTTTAATTTACGTTATTGGAATGGACAACTTTAGAAAACATCTAGGTAACATTTTTTATTATATTAAATAATTATCCATATAGGTTTGCAAAATTGCTGATATAGTATATATAAAGGCAGAAAACAGTTTAAAAGAAAGTCAAAATCCAAACAATCGTATTATATTCAATAAACCTAAATTGAAATAAGTAAAAGTTTAAATATTTACTGCCATTTGTATTATTTTATTTATTAACCGTATCAATCAATACTTGATACTTTAAGAATCCAAGTTTTTATATATGTATGTAGGTCTGAATAGGTGTGATTTACGTACAATTTATTTATTTCTGGGATTCCATATAAAGTGGTACGAATTAATCGAATTAATTTGAATGTAATTCAGAATTCTGTACACCCTAAAAAAATTCCTTAAAGAAGTCCACTTTCGATGCGTTCAGGTGGCCTTAAAAATTATATAAAAGTATATATCTATGTATGTATATAAATAAAATATAAATAAAAAGTATTATTACTTTAAATTTGATTAATATGTTCTTTCAAGACCATTTCTTCACTCAAATCACTTTTTTGAAACTTTTTTTAAATTTTAACTTTCCTACAATAAGTGCAAAACTTACCAGAAGAATAGAAGAAATTCTCTGTAAATAAAAAAACAGGACAGAAGGTGACTGAAATAAAATACAAAATTTGCTTAAAAATTGTCTGAAAATAATTATTTACTATACAATCAGCTAAGCGTAGTTAAAATGACATAAAAAGGCTTAAATAAGCCCAAAAATGTGGGAGTCACTTAAAAAGTCGGTGATTTCCTTTGTGGGAATGATTCTGAAGCGTCCTCTCATGTTTCGGCTAATTGCGGACAAACAAAAATTATTCACATCCAAATTAGCTCCAGACGTGTTTGCTACTTAATTTCGTGATCAGGGGGAGCTCTGGTCCCGGGCTCGGGCCCGGCCCCAGCGGCGGACCCCTCGGGTTCATTGGAATGGGGCCGTTGCGGGTGGTGCACCAGGGGCTGGATGTCGTCCTCATCGTCGCTCTTGAGGAGCACGCATGCCTCCTCCCCGGCCTCCCCGTGGGGCCCGTAGACGGCCAGTTTTGCGTACGCGTAGTCGGGACTCTTCCGGGAGGAGCCGGGACTGCTCCCGTTCGTCCGGAGGAGGGCGATCAAGACGAGGATCACGACGAGCGTGATGGCGGGCACGATGACGATGAGCAGCATGTAAGTCGTGTTCAGTTCGGAGTCGTCGTAGTCGTCGTAGTCGCCCCCGCGGCCCGAGTTGTTCCCGGAGCTCCGTTCGCTGAGGGCGTAGCAGAAGGACTCCTCTGCTGTGATTACCCGCAGCTGGAACCCGGGGTGGCAGGCCAGGCAGGCGCTCCTGAGGGGGCCCCGGCAGCGCAGACAGGACGTGTCGCAGCTGGCGCACCTCTTTAGCGAAATTGGCCCCATCAGTGACTGGATGTCTCTGTCCTGGACCCCCAAATCGCTGCCGGCCTCGGCCTCCGGAATTTCCGGAGTCTCCGGGATCATGTAGGTGCCGGGGGGACACGTGTTGTAGCAGTGGCCCTCGTAAATGAACGTCGTCGGGTGACACTCTGCGGGAGATAGAAAGAAGAAGGTTTTAGTAAATGGGGCTCTAAGGGGGCTCCTGGGGGTTATTCAATAGTGCGCCACATGTTTAAAAGGCACCTACTTTACCAGACGAAAAATAATACTATTGCTTTTTCAATAATTATAGAATGAATCATTACACAAACCTTAGTAGTATCTTATTAAGTTAAGACTAACTATTAACTTACAAAAAAAAATAAATAAAATAAATAAATTGGAAAGTAACATATTATGTATTTTGTTTAATTTAATAACGAGAATATATAGTTTCTTTCTGCAGCAGCTGCACACCGCACCACAGTCTAAGAAGTTAAAATGTTATCTCAATCTACATGTGTATGTATTTTAAATTTACATATCGAAAAATAAATTTTCTTGAAAAAAATCGCGTTAAAATATCAAAAACAAACTAAAAAAGCGACACTTTATATTAATCTAAAATCAATTATTTTATTTGTAGTTTTCGTTAGATTCAATAATATATATTTATGTTTATGTATGTACTTTGCATGAAAGTTTTAATTATTTTCGGCTAATTTTTACTTTTCGATCGCTCGATAACGAGGTTGAATATATTTAATAATATATATTAAGAAACGATTTTTAACCGATCATTTTATAATAATCATAACGGTTCCGGAAACAGACATTACCTTTAACTAATTCCAACTCGTAAAATACATCGGATTCAAAAAATTCTAAGGGTTTGATGATTTTCTAAAATTATTCCTTTTCAAAATGAGTCATTTATTTTGGAAGTGGGTTTAGTTATTTTAAATAATTATATTAAGCCATATTTGTTATTATTATGAATTGAAGCACTTTCAATACAAACGACTCAAATTGTATCAGTTTTGGAAGTTCAAATCTAGGCTAAAAGTTTTAATTTTAAAATTAAGACTAAACCTGACCTTTAAGGTGAAAAAACTCTACTACTATCGATTAATTGACCCACGGAATAAATCAAGCCAGCGACAACCAACTCAACACCGGGAAAATTGCCTGCCACTGTGCCAGAGGAGCCCTGGGGAGCTTCTGGGGCGCAGTGCTCGGGACTGGGGAGGATCTGTAATTACTTCTCGTGGGGCATGCAGAGTTAATCACAGGAGAGGTGTTAAAAACAGGAACAGCCACCCCCCACACGGCGCGGCGGCACTCGCTATCGACTAAAATTGCGAACACGAACGTGGTAAATTGCGAAAAATTAAAATTCCCATTTAAAAGTCGGCCAAAGAGTGCAACCAATGCTCGCTACAAAAATGCAAAGGACATAGGGTTTGATTTTTTTTTTTTTTTATGGCGAAGGGAGCGAACGAGGGAGGGGGTGTTTATTCCTTAAGGAGATTTTGCATGAATTTCTCTACTGAAATATTAAACAATTGGCAGATTTTTAAAAACTTTTATTATTTCCGCTAAAACTGGAACGGTGCGGGGGGACTCTGGGACTGCGGTGAACTTGTTTGCCTTTCTATGGAAATTGGGCTGCTAAAGCTGCGTGCAGCACGCTCCACGCTCCTGCATATTAAAGAGGTACGAGCCTCTCGGGCGAAACGAAAATTTCACGGTGGGTGTGTACGGGGCTTTGGGAATTAATGGGGAACTCGCAATCGGAAAGGCCTAAGCGTGCTCATTTTAATTTACATACATATATTTAAGCAGTTGTATAGTACCTAACAAAAACAATGGGGCCCTATTCGAGGATCTGCCGCAAAAGCAAAGTAATTACAAATTCTGAAATTGTTAATTTATTAATCGTTTTGTAAGATTCCATGATTTTAGTATTTGTATATCATTAGGGCTACAAAGTCGCTTAAAAGTTTACAAAATTCTGCACAAAAACGGGTATACATATAGAGGTTTTCAGAATCGACGATTTTAGATCTTTTTTATTAAAATTACAATTTTAAATATGAAGGAGGAAATCTAATTTGAAAATTGAGATAAATGGTGTATGGTTGAGAATATTTAAGGATCATCTTTCAATTTTCGTTTTACTAACATTTGATTCTAAAAATTTTGTTAGATTCAGACATTTTGACCTCGGTTTGTTAGTCGTTAAGATTAATTAAATAAAAATAACTACTACAATGAAGTTATTATAGGGCCAATTAGTCGAATGAATTATCTGAAAAAAATAAATAAATAAACTACCCAGATTAATTTGAGTGAAAATGTAGAGATAGATATGTACATAAGAAGTGTTATAAAAATAAAATTTTGCACTTAATTCTTTAAAAAGTAAAAGTAATTACCTACTTTGGAAATTCTAATTACTAATTAAAAAGGATTCACTTAGATAAAATTTGGTTTATTATATATGTTTTAAATTACTTATAGACAATAAAAGTTCAATGAATCTCAATATTGCATGCCAAATGTATAAAACTAATTAAACAAAAAAATGAGTAAGTTTCTGTGATACATCACCACCTTTAAAAGTCGCTTAAAACAAATGAAAAGCATCACCTTAAACGGTGCCATCCTCGGTGAGTTAATGAAAATGGAAAATGGAAAAACCAAAACACCAAACTTTTTCCCAAACACTGCTATGCGTGCTGACGTCATACCACCCTTATAATTTAATGTAAAAAGTGGGGGAAAAGCCAAAAGGGAAAAAAAATTGAAAAGTTTCAACGATAAAAAATTTACATGGATAAATGAAAGAACCTTGTTAGCGAGCAGGGTGTGTGTGTGTGTGTGTGTGTGTGTGTGAGCAAAACGCAAACAAGCCCAAACGCTAGCGTTAGATTTTCCGGGAGTTACCAAAAAAAACAAAAAAACAATGTTTTATGGATGCATCAAAAAGAAAATATTACAAGAACAACAACAACAACTCGTTTTGTTTTATTGTAAAACTCACCATTTTCGACTTCAAGGGCGCATCATGCCCCGCACCGCATAGCATCGCACCGCAACGCACCGCGATGGAACGAAGAACAAACTGAATGTGGCTGTGGAGGAGTTTGAGCGAGCTCGGATCGTTTTGAAGTCGTCTTGGATGAGTAAAGGTCCAGTTTAACCCTTTGGAACCTGAAAGCGGGGCCCTATCGAAAATTCAGCGGGCGACACAAAAGCGGGATGAGTCGTGTGACATGACAAAACGCAAAGGCTAACTTCATTTCATAACGCAACGATGGTCGCACTCTTTAGCTCGATTTTCTTATATCTTTCTTCAGCTTCTCAAGAAAAGGTTTTAGCGTTTTTGGTACACAATTTTTAATTAATTTTCATATACATACTTAAATTTTAACAATTTATAACATTTTTCGGATTTTCAACTTTTTTTCTTGATCCCCCTTTTAAAACCATTCCTTACGCCTCAAAATTGAAGTTAAAGTTTTTTAGGATCCGTTTTCAAATGTAGGACAATTTTAGCAAAATTTTCGTTTTTCAATGAAAACTTCGCTAAAATTTTCATTTGAACTCCTGCACTTGGAAACGGATCACAACAAAACAATATGCAAAAAATAGAGCCTTAGCAAAAAATGTATGAAAAGTAAGTAAGTAAAAATGATGTACCACAACAATTTGAAAGGGCGAAAAATGAAATTAAATTGAATAAAACCCGCTCGAAAACATTTTGTTTTTTCATTTATGTTCTTTTTTCAAATTTTTATTGTTTCGATTTTTTTTTCTTGATTTTTTTTCGCAAATATTTCCACAATTTCTTCACATGCTTACACAATAAATCTTAGAAACTATGACGTGTGCTTACTTCTTTTCCCCGTTTAGTACCTAAAACCTTAGATTATGCTGCAATCATCGAGGTCCTTCACAAAATTTATTAATTTTTTTTTGTTTTGTTTTGTATTTCCATTTTTTTTATTTTTGAGCTTTAAATACCTTAAGAGCTAGTTTCCACTTCTGTTTATTTTTGTCGAGATTCTGCCTTTTCTTTAATCTTCGCTTTGATTCCACTGCTTTTTTTTTATATATATATATATATAAATTATTTAAGTGGTTTTCCTTATGAATTAAAAAGGTATTTACATTCTTCTTTATTTGTTTTCTCTCTTTAGATCCATTCCTGTTTGAAGGTATTTTGTATAATTCTTTATCAAGATGATTCAAGAGGATTTTTCTGCTTCTTGTTATTTAGTTTTGGATAAAATTCCATTTTTTTTTCTTCTCTTTCTATTTTACTTGTTTCTCTATAAATGCAGTTTTGCTATCGCTGTTACTTTATTTTTAATGAATATTTTAAGTATAAATGAAAGTACATTTGTTGCAAGAATGGTCTAACAAAATTTTTTTACTTTAATCGAGACTTAACATTCATTAAAGGAAAATGTAAGGGCTATAAAAAATTTTATAAAAGAAAATTTAATAAACTTAAGAAAATTTTGGAATGACACATTTAATATAAAAAAACTTATGGATATCAGTTTTAAATTTTGGCAAATAATTAATAGTGTTTAACTATAAAAAATGCGTGCTTGTAAGCAAAAAAGTCGAATAGAAAAAATATATTAACCTCCTGTGATTGTTATTGGTATTCACCAAGGACTTTGTCCCGAAATTGGTTTTGCATTTTTATTAAATTTTAATGTATTCCTGATTGACTTAATTCCATAAAATATTTTTCATTTCCTGTTAAAGAAATAAAGTAAATTTCTGCTCTTTAAAATGTATCAGGCTATCTTTTGTAGAAACAATGTATTCTTTTTTTCTTTTTTAAAATTGATAAAAACCATCAGTGCGGCGCTTTCATTTATCTCGGTCAATAGTTACCTTCGATAAAATAAAATCCATGATGAAAAAAAGATTGCTCCTCAATTATTTTGGTCCAGCGTCGGAGCAAGCATACGTTTGTTTTCCCAATCAATTTTCCAGCCGACGGTTGTTTGCCAAATTACATGAGATACACTGCGCCCGGATACACACATCCAGGAAACTGAATTACACACCCTGTGTACCCAGGATTCGACCTGGACCTGGTCCTGGGGACGGGGTCAGGTACCTCTCCCCCGTATTTCGGCCGTGAAATTCGGTGCCCGAAACCAAATTAATTTATTTCCGCTTAGGTCCAGAACACCAAATAACAATTAGAAATGGAATTTTTGCGCCCGCTGGAATTGTTATTGGCAGGTGCGTTGTTTCTAGGAAACCTTTCTACTTTGACCCTAACAAAATCTGCCCGAATATCCACCCCCTCCCTCTCGCCCCACCGCGCTGCAACTGCGGTCGAGTATCGGGCTTTAGATATTTCGTTTAAATTCAAATTGAGGCAAATTTGTGGTATTTTATTACTATATTTTGCGTTAGGGATGAGCGCGCGATTTGCGGTTGTCCAACGGCTGGACGCATTGAAATTTGTTCGGCTGCGGATGCATTTTACTTAATATTTGTGAAATTTCAGCAAATAAGTGATATATGCCCGTCGAAAATAGTCAGCCAGCATGTGGTGGGATTTATGGCTTCATGATATGGCATCAACGATAATCAGTGGCGTATGGAAAACTCTATACCAGTTTCGGTTCCCGGTGAATAGAATTTACGCTTAGTTGCCTGATTGGCAGGGACTTTTCAACAAAATTGAATACCTTTCGAACTAATTCGCGTTTCAATATTTCGAACAAAACGAAACTACTGCAACTAGTTTTGAATTGATTGACTTTTCAATGCGAATTGTTTTACTAATTTTTAAAGTTAATCTGAGATAAACCCCTAGAGCTATTGATATTCAAAGTATGAAGGCTAACTTTTCAAATATGGTTTAAAATCTAGAGAAAATAACTTGATTTATTAATTACCTACAACACATGTCCATTTACCCAAAATTTTGCGATTTATGAGATTTCATATGAAAATATCTTGGGTTTCCACAAGTCGATTTTAAAAATCTTGAGATTTTGAGAGAATTTCAATCAAAACCTCAAAAATTCATTCTGGCGTCGCTAATAAGTTTATTCAGCACTATTAAAAAGGAATATTTTATGATTTTTGAAAAAAATTTAAATACATATAATATTTGGAACGTCAAATGAAATCGCGCCTATGAAAACGCTTTTAAATCACTTATTCTAAATCACAAAATTTTAGGGAAATGGAAACATGGTATAACATGTACTTAGTAAAAAGCAGTCTTATAATTTATTTCAGTAGTTTCAGAATCTGAGTTAGCTTAAGTTGTAAGCCTCATTTAAGTCGTGATCTTGTCTGCATTCGAGAATGAGATTGGGTTAATAAACAATTAGATTTTATATAATTGTGTCATTTCAGAATTTTCTTATAAATAAAAAAAAAAAAATATATATGTATATGTATATAAAATATAAATATGAAGAAATATGTTTCAAAAATAAACAGGGACAGCCTGTGAGAGTATTCAACTTGTGCTCATTTAAAAGAAAATATAAAATATAAACGAAACGAAAATATCATAAATTTTCCAACAAAGTAGATATGTATACATAAAACAACACTTAATATATAAAAGTAAAAATATAAAACTAAAAAATGAGTTAACAATAAATTTACACATAAATATACCACAGCAAATTATAAGATATGGTCGTTCCCACATAAGAAGGAAAAAAAAATGTCTCTACTTACTTTAAGAGTTGAATTGATACAACTGTTTTGGGGTTACAGAGAACCACTATAAATAATCACTAATAGCTGGAAGAAAGCATACACCCCAATAAAATCTCCTGTACATTTTACGTATAAATAATATTAATTTTTGTTTTGTATAGCTGCAGTACTTTACATAATAATCTCTGCTGCACTTAATCGCTTTGTTCTGCGCTAGTTTATTGATTAATAAGTTAATGTTAATAAACCTCTAAATCTTAACAACAAAAACGAAATAATTACACTCTTTGATATGATAAAAGGGAAGCTATTTGTGCTTAGGAGGAAAAATTATTGTTCTCGGTTTCATATGTTGCGTTTACATTTCGTTCCATAAATAAAAGCAAAATTAAAATTTAAAAATTATGGATTACACTCATTTATACAATATTACGTACAGTGGGACGTAGAATAGATTTATTAACAAATTTAATAAAAGAAAAAAAAAGGTAATACACCTTTAAAAAATTTTCTAATGTAGTATTTATGTACTATACTTGTTTTCTTGTTTGTATTTATTTTGAGAACAGATTTAATTTTTTAACGATATGTTGAAATGTAAAAATTAGGTTTTATTGATATGAATAAATCAAATGAACCAATGAAGAATAATTATATCCACTTACACCGTACACGTAATTGTCAGGAACTCGTTTCTCGATTTTTTATTTATTAATTTTTTTTTTAATTTCTAGTTATTTAACGTTTACTTTATTTATCATAAAAGCAGTGGTGAATTAAAATTGCTTTAAAATGTTACGTAAGATTAAATTACTCTTGAAAGTGGGTAACCACACTTTTAAAACCTTTAATGTGATTTTATCGCCGCATTTAATTAGTTTTCATATGTGCGGTCAGCAGCGGGACGACTGAACTCAATTCTCTATGAAGTTTAAGTAAGATTGTGTAGGTTAAAGTATTTAAATTCACCAAACACTGTAAAGTTTCTCCTGTTTGGAGATGCCTTTCTGAGAAAAGATGACTTAATTATTTTAATTATCCTCGAAAATATAATCAAAAGTTACTTAATTTCCTCCAAGTAGGTGAAAAGCTGTTGCGTAATTTGAGAGATAAAAGGTAGAAATATGAAATAAGAAATTTCCGTTCTAAGAATTTGGGAACGTCAAAGATATTTGAAAGCTGAATATTAGGGACTTTGAATATTTTAGGAAATTAAGATCGTTAAGTTTGTGGACAAAATTAATTCATAAAGACAAGAGTTGCACAGTTGCTTTTCAAGGCATAGTTTTGATTAGGGATTAATTATAACTCTTTTGTTCATTTTGTATTAAATTACGTGATTTTTAAACGCTTAACATAATTTAAAATAAAAGCTTAAGTCGTATCATTAGAGTAACGCAGCAATTTAAATTCACCACTACTAAAAATCACATAGAAAACAGCGAAAAAATATTTAACAAAAATTTGAAAAAAAAAAATTATCAAAGGAAATACGTGGGCTCATAAGATCCTTTTTTACATATTTACATCGACTTAAAGTTTACACCGCTTACTGATAAATAATTATTTTTTGTGACTATTTCGGCCGTAAATCCGTACCAAAGCCGCAATACGCAGCGACCGTAAGATTAAACAGAGTTTATACAAAAATAATTAAGAAAATAGAACAAAATGATTTCTACAGAAAAAATTAATAATAATAATAATAATTCCGCTTACTTTACACATTTTGTTTTCATTTTATATTTAAATTCTTACTTAACCTCGTTTGTCTAGCATTAATTTTTAAAAAATCATTCGAAACCGAATAGCGCAAAGTTGTTTAACTGAAATTCTTATTTTCATGGTTATCTATTCCTCTTCTTTATCAAACGTACAGCAATCGATGAGCTTTTTGCCTTCAGTTTTTAGTTTCTTTAATTTTAATGTATTAAGTAAGTGTTTTTTTGTTTTCTTTAAATTTACAATTTAAACCCCATTTAGTCTCACAAGTTCTTTTACAAAAGTGTCACATCTATTTCTCCTCATTTGTTACTACTTATGCTTAACGTTAGTTTTACAAAACAGTCTTTGGACAAGAATTGTTTCTACGCTGTCCTTGGTTTCACTTTATTATTTTTATAATTCACATTTTATCTACGGTTTGCAATTTGCCTCATTTATTTATTTATTCAATTTTTTTTTTACAATTCTAGTTTTTCTGTTTGTTTTATTGACCAACACTTTTCCGTGTGCGTTAGTGTAAAAAGCGTGTCTAGGTTTAGCGGGCTTAGGTTGGCAATAAATATAAAACAATTAACAATACATAATTCAATAAAAATTAGAACAAAAATTAATAAATAAATTAGCTACGGAATGTGTTTGTGCTTTGCGGAGGATGGTGAGGGAGGATCAGGGTAGGAATAGCTCAATTTTATAGATTTCGTAAATTCCTTCTAATTTCCCTCGGGACAATCTGTCTGGAGGGGGGGCAGGGCATATATAAATAATTGATTCCGTCGAGCCGAGTCGAATGCACCGAACCGAAGAAGTTGTAGTAAATTTTCTCAAAAATTATGTGCATACTTTGTTAAGGAGATAAGGAAGCGTTCACATTGCACAAGAAGTAATTTATTCCCAATGTAGTCCTAAGGAGGACGCTTGGGATCCAATTTGAGCAGAAGGACTTGTGAATATCTCCTGGTAGTGTAGGGCATCCTCATTGTCGCCGTCGTCTGGATAGATGGATAGAAAGATAGAACACTACCCGGCGACGACGACGACGACGAGGACGACGACGGAAGAGACATCCTCCTCCGGACGGAAGATTTGTCCTCTCCACTGGCTGCTGTATAACTGAGGGCATTATCACATATAAGCTGTCGCGTTTATTGTAATTTATAGGCCCATTATAAATTTCTGAATTAGTTTCAGCCCTAGCTATGGCAAATTGTCATTTTAAAAGTTCATTTTATGGCGTAGCCCTTAAATTTATCGGTGATATTTGCCCTCGAGATAAAAGATGGGTCGGATTTGCGAGTTTGGTCAGATATGGGGGAAATATGGCCTTATTTAATGAGCATTATTATAAAATTGTTGCATTTAAAGTCTTCTTTCTAGTATAAATCACCCCAATAGTTAATCTAGAAAGAAATCAACCATCGGGGCTAAATTGTTGAAACTCATATTAAAGTTATTTATCACTTGTCCTTTAAAATAAATGAATGCCAATAACATTATTAGGTTATTTTTAATTAGATGGTGGATTACGAAAAATATGACAACGCACCTTATTTTTGTGATATTTCAAAAACATGTTTTTCAGTCTTTCTATACAGACATCATAAACAGAAACCTAATTATACATTAATTATCTATCACATCTAAAATCTGTCGAATTCATAAGAATTAAATTAATAAGCCCCGATGGTATCTCTACTCGGAAAAAGCTAATTATAATTTCCTAATTTTGTCAAAGGAAAAAGTTATTTTGTAAAACGCAGTATTTAATAAAGAAATTAATTAAAATGAATGTCGGGATTATTATCACATTAATACAAATAATTGTGATCTTTTAAATTAATAGCAAACACAACAAGCACTTTATTTTGAAATTTAATAAATGAGTAGTGATAAACAAATATTGATTCTAATAATTTCCGATGATTATTAGCCAAAGGGGTCACGTTTCATTACTCTGTGTGTCATAGATTATTTAAAATTGTTTTTTTTCTAGGAAATGAAGAAAATATTACGCGTTAAAAACTTAAATCTCGAGGCTTTAATAGTTTGTATTTAAATATCAAATGTAACTCTCATTACTCTTTTAAATCAACGCCAAAAAGAAGAAGTTTAAACCTCAAATAAATTTGTAGCATTATTTTCTGCGTGATCTGAGTCTCAATATTTCTCAATATTCGAATATTCGAAGGAAAGGCTTGAGTTTCATGTTCGTAAGATACAAATCCCCTTATCTGTCTTTACACGTGAATGCTTATGCAAATCGACCGATTTGAATACTTAAAGTCTCAATAACCCATGTTTGCGTAAAGGCCTATTATTATGTTGTGTTCCTTCAATAATTCTACCTTTCTCAATTCGATTCCATATTACCTGAAATCGCACGGATTAGAAATTTCGTACGTAATTCAGCTTACTTGCAGCAATTTGAGCAGGGAGACGTGACTCTTAGAATGATGTTATTTTTTATTTTATTAGAATTGAACCTACTTTTTATTGATTGGTCTCTCGTGCCGTATTATGATCTCCAATAATGATTATTTTAGAAATAAATGACTGAATCAAGGTAAAAATTTCAATTGGAATTTTAAATTTTCAGCGAAAATGGCCTGAAACATTTCATTTCACGTTTTTTCGTTGCAGACAATTAAATGAAAAGATATTAATTTATTTAAAGGTTTTGTAAGAGAAGTGGTTAAAATTTAAAAGCAATATAAATTATTTTGAGCTATTTAGAACTAAATAGAGATGTAATAGTACCACACATTACTACAGGATTGTAAAGCTATGACTTTTACATTATACAGAATATTATATTTTGCTTACTATGCCATTTAGTGGCTACTTTGAACGTTATTTAAGCCTCAAAACAGGAAGACAACATTTAAATTGCTATCAAAGCGATCATTACCCACCACCAACCAACATTTACATAAAAGTCCTTAACATTTATTTCCTCATTTCTCTTTCCATTTGAAGATGCATCAAACGAGCGTTTCTGGGATAGCACATGGAAAATTTTCTTGTTTACACTTGCGTAAAACTCCACCGCTCATTTACATTTGTTCGTAAACAACAAAATCAGTAAAATAAATTTTCGCTGAGATTGTTTACTTACAACAAAACCTCTTAAACTGAAATTTAATGTTACGCCAAAATCTTAAGACGGTGGGTAAATGTTATCCGGAAGAGCAGAGTGATAGGCATTAGAAGGTACAAGAGAAACATTTTCTGAAAAATTACAAAATCGAGCTGTTCCTGCACGTCCCGGTTTTTTGGGGAAGGAAAAGGAATATTTAATAGGGGGAAGGAGGGGTAAGGTGCTCATAACAACAAGAAAAACAAATGTTACTTAAGAAAGGATTAGAAGGCAAACAGTTCGTGGAAATAATGAAGTTCTAACGCCGCCGCTGAGCGAAGTATCTTCTGCTCCTGTATTCCCTAACTTTCGAGCAAATCCTACATTTTCGGCAAGATCTAAGGATTGTGTGTGCTTAAATTTTTACTTGTTTTAATTAATTTGTCTCCTGGCAATATTTAGATATTAATAATTGCACTTGAACGAGAGTGGGGAGAAATTTTCCCAAAACATATTTTCAGTTTGCTTCTAATTTACTTTTTTTTATTTTGGTTTTACTAATCGATTACTTTATTTGTTTCGCTACAAAAAAAGGATTCGGGGAAATTTCCCCGAGGATGACTCTCAGTTTTGCTTACTTCTCGTCTCGAATTTTAATGATATTTTACTTGTTCCGTTTAATTTCTTATTTTTGTTCACAAATTCTTCATCTCTTATAAAATTTCTCGTTATCCCTAGTCAATAAAAGTAATAAAAAAAATAACCAAGGATTGTATGTTTTCCTGATATTTGGCACATGATCTTCCTTTTTGCTTTTTTTTTTTACCTCGCTTAATACTACCTAAGACCTTTTTATATTTTTTTTTTTTTTCACAATTTTCACAATTATTACGAGCATTACCGTACATCTACCAGAGTTTAGCATGCGTTTCTTAGTGCTTTTTTTAGTACATAAATAATAAAAATAGGTAATCCCAGAAACCCTTTACAATTATAAAAAAAATATTTACACCGATATACCCCGTAAGAAGTAAAAAAACAAATTGATGCTATCCTATTAAAATGGGTAAAAACTAAAGCGAAGGGAAAGGAATTTTATACACCTTGACGTCATCCATTGCTATTATGACGCACAACTCCGGATTCGATTGTTATTTGTTGCAATTGCAAGTGGTAGAATTTGTAGGAAAATAAAAATTATTAAACACAAACCTATACATCTTTGGTCTGGCGTATAACTAATGCAGGCTGATTTCGTTTGATCGTTGGATGCAGTGCGCTCATCTACGCGACTGTCACCGACCTGGAAAAGAAAGTAGGAGATAATTAGACAAAAAACATTTATTAAATTCAAAATCGATTATTTCTTCTTCTCATTACTAAGACCACCCACGGTGGATAACCCTTGAATGTTTACCTGGAATTATTTTTAAAAAAAATTCCTACAAATATTAACACATCAATAAAATATATTTAATGTTTGAAAACATTCAATAGATTTCCCAAAAAACGCTTAAAATTTGGCTCCTCTTAATATTTCCTTAAGACTATCGCATCGTTTCAAAGATATTAAAAAAAGTTAATATTAATTCCACTAGAGCTAAAAAAATAATTATAAACTTATCCGTTCCAAGCATTTAAAAAAAAAATGTCTGTACCTAATTAAAAAGGATTAAAGATAAAAATATACAAACTTGCTGCATGTTTCTCCAGTGTCCGCTAACCGGATCAGTATCAAGGAAATTATGCTCAAGGTCACTCCCAAACATCCCAAGACGGTTCGGAGTTATTCGAACTGGATCGTCCGGTTGCGGTGATGATTCTGTTCCATAAAAAATGAGGTCCCATTGAGTTATTTGTGCTAAAATATTAAGAGAAAACACAACAAAATGAGGTTACCATTGCGACAATAAAGAATTAATAAAATTAAAATAATCAAATCATCTGAAATAAATGAAAAATCCGAAAAGAAAAATTAGTAAAACGAAAACCTCCCTCAAGAGAGCTGCAAAACTGGTTAAATGCGATTTAAACAAGAGAGTGATTCACAACACTTGTTAATATTTTACAAGTGGTATTAATGCGAATTAAGGGGAATAATTAAATAAAAATGGCGGGGGAGAGCTGAGGTAAAAAAAAAAAAATAAAAATAAATAAATAAAATTGAAAACTGCAACGAAAACAAGGCAAACATTTTCAGGAACTGCATGTACCCTTGGCGCTCTTTCGGTTCGGGATGTAGGGCTTCTCCGCGGACTTATCCCGGAGCTCGGTCAAGTACCCCTGGGAGTTCTTCTTCGAGTTCTCCCGGGATGGTTTCTGGTTCGAGTTGGTGCTTCCCGTTCGGCCGCCAAGTGGTCCAGAGCTGCTGGCGCTGATTCCGCCCTGATTTGAGCCGCTGCTGGTTTCGGAAGATTCGTAATTTTGGGACTGTTTTCGGGAGGTGCTGGCCCTCGATGGAGGCGCCGTCTCCTTTGGGGCGACGTACGGGTGAAAGACGGGATAAATTTGTTGGATTTTATCATATTTTTGGAAGAGTTTCGGGATCCTCTGGTTGTGGGAGGATAACCGTTCGTAGCTGTTATCATAGAATTGGCTCGATGGCGAAAAGGGCAGTGGCGGTGGGGCTCGCGGGGCTTGGGTAGATACTGTGGCAGTGCTGCTCCCGCTGGCCCCCCCTGCATTCTCCTTCACTTGCTTGGGTGCTTTGATAGGGATTTTCTCGTAAGCCCGCAGAGGCTTATCTGATTTACTTGAGGATCCGCCAAAATTCGAATTGTAATTCATCGATTGGGGCACCTTAGGTCGCTGGGTTGTGACTGTCTTTCCGCCGGCGGGTGATTTACTTGAAGGCGTCGATATTCTGTAGAAATTGCTTTTACCATTTGATCCCCTGCCAAAGTGGTTTGAAGTCGTCTGAGAGTTAGGGCGATTTGTAGATTTTTGGCTCCCAGCCCCAGAACCCTTGCTGGGCCCCTTCCCGCTTGAGGAGTTATTTTTCGAGTTTTTCCCGTTTTTCTTGGGCGTGGAAAGTATTACCCCATAGGAGGACATCTGGTGGAACTGCTGCTTTCTGCTGCTGTTACTAGCGGAGCCCAATTTAGCGCCAGGCTTGTTCAGGACCACAACCGAATACGATTTGGAGCCCGACGATGGCAGTTTGGGGTACTGCGGCGAATACACCTGGTGGCTGCCCGAAAGGGTTGAAGACAGTCCGGGGGTAGGGGTCGAGGGCACTGAAATAGGATCACTCGGATCGATCGGTGTTGCTGTCCCATAAAAAATTAG
Organism: Machimus atricapillus; assembly: GCA_933228815.1. Classification (NCBI taxonomy): domain Eukaryota; kingdom Metazoa; phylum Arthropoda; class Insecta; order Diptera; family Asilidae; genus Machimus; species Machimus atricapillus. Next base: position 17,645,360 of record OW121785.1, read on the forward strand.
TGACCACTCCCGCAAAAGGGCGTGCCCTATTTTTTGGCGATCACAATCGTGGAAAGGGTTAATTTTGAAATAGATTGTTAAAAATAGTTACCATTACGCCAAAAATTTTGATTAGAGAGCATGTGGGGAAAAATGTTAGTAATTTTTGATGGTTTTTGGGGTGTGGTGTTCGTACGTGGTATGTACATACCGTTGTGGCGCCCCTCGTTGTAAATCTCCAGCTGCCAGAACCCATGAGGCGCTTCGCCCCACGTGTGAACAGACATAAAAGGCCATTGGCTAAACCCAGATCGGGAGACGTCGTGTGTTCTAGAAAAATAATTATATTAGATAATAAGTAAATTTTGTAACGCTAATTTTAAATATGTTAATAATAATTAAGTAGTATTAAATATAATATGATAGTGTAAATATATTTGTTTTCAGCTTAACTGATAGTACATCTTAAAATTGTCCATAGCTTTTAATAAAATTCCCAGAATTAACCAAAAGTGTCTAAACAATAGAATCTTAAATCAAATTTTACCTATACCATATGTATGTATTCAAGCCATTCATTCCATAAATTTAATATTAGTTTTTGTGAATGCCTTAAAAACCATAAAAGTACAAAGCTATATTTTCAAAATAAATATTTAAAAAACTTTTTCGGTATCATAAAAATAAAGCAGACAAATTCCATCAAAAGATTTGTTCTTAAATAAATTACCCATTGCACATAAATGTCAACATAATTATTGTGAATGTTTCCCAGGGCGTATTTCTGGCGATAAACAAGGAAAATGTCGAAAGTTGTTGAGTCCATTAATATTGGATTCGATAACATCGAGTCCCTGTGTTTCATTGAATTAATTCTATCCCAAATGGAAAAGGCATTTATTTTAGCTGAACTCCTCGCCTGCCTGGCTAATCTCAGTTCTGGATCTCAAATTGAAAAAGTTCAAGTTATTATGGGACTGTATAGAGGATGTAAAGTGGGACAACTGAAATATAAACGATTTCGAAATGTTTACGATTATTCTATTATAGAATTTTATTATGTGATTGCAATGGATCAAAAGTACCATTTTATTTCACATTAATTCTTTACGATTTGTTTTTTTTTTCTCAATACCTATCCTTAAAGCCATTATCTGCTTAAGTACTACTAAATTTTAATGGATTTTCGACTGCATTTGATGATTTTATCGTAAAATCAAAGTTCGCTAGAGTTTGAAGTGTTGTTTTCAAGTATTCGTTATTCGTACGAATAGTCTTGTTTCATTTATTTTAATTAGAATCGCTTAATTATGTTTTACAGAATATATGCATGTACTTATCTAAAAAAAAAAAGAAAAGACACGTGCCAAATACTGTTTGAAAACCTATCCAATGACATCCCTAACTCCCACTCCATCTTTTAATTGCGGATTCGGATACTACGGGAAAAAAAGAAATCTTTCATCAGAAACATTTTTTTTTTTTCAAATCGTTACACGGAGTGCGGGGGAGGATGTGTCAGGTGTAAAAGAAGTTCTGTGACGGTCAAATATTTTACAGACACGCATTAGATCGAAAAAATAAAAAACACGTATGAAATATTTTTTGAAAAGCTATCCAATGAAACCAAACTCAACTTTCCTACCGCTGGGGTTGGGGGAGAGGGGATATCTTGAAAATTTAAATGAAATCTATACATATCTTATTGGATAAGGTGGTTATCGAATTTGGCTTTCAAAAAATATTTCACATGTGTTTTTTGTTTTTTGATTCGATGTGTATTTCGTCGCGAGATATTCGACCGTCTCGGAACTTTGTTTAGACGGTGTATATTTAAAATCTAAAAGTTTTCAGTTTTTTAACTTAGCTTTAGAAAGATTAAGAGCACGTTATGCCGCTCAATGGATTATTCCTAACTATCAAATTTAATAAAGCATTTCGTAAAGGATTAGGATAGAATGCAGCAAGACATCAACAATCAACAGTTTTCAGGCGGATGTTGTTAGGATTTTGTAAATCCTTTAATCGGTTACTAATTACGTGGATGTTTTAACAAGTTATCTCGATTTAGTTTCCATAAGAAGGATAAGACGAGGACGAGAAAGTACAACAAAACCAACATTAACCTGTACCACTTTACGAGATTCCCAAACATTTTGAGTGTTACAAGTTTGGATTTACGAAAATCCTCTAACAACTAACTAACTAGTTGGGAAGGTGTGAGATTGCCTGGAGGCACTGTCCAAATCGGAGCAGTTCCGGAACAACCTCACAGGGTGCAATTAGCAGAGCTAAAAGCCTTTATCGCCTCCATCCCGGAAACATGCCATTCGGAAATCTCCCTTTGTTTGGATTTGCTGCGTGCAGAGCGAAGGGAGAGACTTGCACTTTGGGGCGCAAGGGCGGACATCTTCGAAGTTTGCGAAGTTAATCAAATCCCCCTTCCCCCCAGCAGCCCTTGCCTTATATACCGGCAGAGTCCTGAAGAATCTGTCGGGAAGAAACAAACTGCAGCAACTCGATGGAGTTTTAATCACTGCACAGAAGCAGCAAACTTCAAGAAAGTTTACATCGCGCTGAAAGTCTCAGGGGTCGGGAGATCCCGTCCCGGGAGGACCTGGATGATGTGAACTTTTTTCCCAACCCCTCCGCCGCCAAGTCCCATAAAAGTCAATTGATGGCGCATTCGAACCAATCGGAGCAGTGAAAAAAAAATTTAGTTCGAGCGATTAAACTTTAGCTGCAGCCCCCCTACCGGGGGAAGGGGAGGGACGGGACTCCAGATGCTAAGTCAAGCGAAAAGCTGCTGTATTGCCCCGAAATCCGCAGTACTCCCCGGGAGACTTTCGAGTAATTAAAGTAACTTCAAACTTTGGTCGAGACTGTCAAAGAATGAAACTTTAAGGGAAACCAAGGTCTCGGGGAGACCCTTCGGGGGAGGAAGGGGGGGGGGGGGGGGGGGGGTAAACTTCAATGAAATCGGGAAATTTTTGGCTGGTCCTTCAGGAATTCACAGAAAAACTCCTCGTCTGCAAATTCGGACGGGAGAATTTCTGAGAGCTAGCTAACTTATGAAAGACTTCTGTGAGAAACGAAAATTTCAATTTGTGCCCGGGAACAATCCGCTCGCAGAAGGCTCTTCCGCGACCAGCTGGAGGCTGTCATCCCGATTTTATTCGGGTCATTCGCCCGAAGGAATTCCGCTCGCATTAATTCCTTTATAGGGACGCCATCCGACGAACAGTTGGAGACTCGCGTAATTAAAAAGATTTCACTCACCTGGACGTAAGAAGCGTGACTTTGGTGCCGGCTGGCGACTTCAGGTAAATCTGGATGTCTCCCCGCCGCTGCGATGTAAGCGTGATTTTCGCCTGAACGTGCTCCAGGAAATTCACACCCAAACAGTGCTTCACGTCTAATTGGAGCTGGATGAATTTTTTCGGGTAAATTGTTCTGCAAGATGGAAAAAGCGTTAAGTCCGATAGTTTTCCTATGTCATTCGCAGCTCAATGAATCATTTCATAATTTGGATTTTTGAATTTTAAATTAATTTGTTATCTTGTAATTATAGATATTCGAATTCAATAATATGTACAAAAACAAAACCTTATTTTCTACATTGTTAAAAAGGGGCATTTATCTCAAACGAAAGTCGAAGTTATTGCTTTAAATATGCAAGTTGTGATTAAAAAAACCGCAGAAATGAATACAAATTTAATCGAAAATCAGTTCATTACTTTAAGAAAAGCAATTAACCAAATGAAAACATCACTCAAAATATTAACAGCAATTATGAAGTGAGGTATCGCTTAAAGGATTTAATACTCTACTTGAACAGACCCAAGTAATTTAGATATGCATCGTAAGCCTTTTGTATTCTCACAGCGGGTGATTTGCATCGAAGATTAGGAGGAGCGTTGTCAATATCAAGTGAATGCAATTGGCTTGTCAATAGAGAAGCAATACAAATTTTAATGTTAGATAGCACATTTCATAATATTTAATGTACCACCTAATAAATTTTATACAAATAAATTTGTGGCGCATTGTCAAAAATGTAAGTAATCTCCTGTTTTTAATAACAATAGTTTACAAAATTCAATTATTTTTGTGTCCTTTGTATGAGATGTATTTTTTTGATTTGTTTAATGATAGCTAATCCTTAACGTGAAATTCTTTTGTTTCCATCATGCCACATTTTTGAGAAAAATAGGATGAAAACTAAAACAAATCGTATTTTGGTGTATTTGAAAATTGAATTAAAAAATAATGCAACGTGAAAAGTGCTCATAACATAGGACAAACGAAAGCCTAAATCCTTATCTAGATTTATGATATCAAATAAAACACAAAAATTCCATAACTCTTACCAAGCGGGGAAGTAGTTCGTCATGAGCATGCGATACTTGTGATTTTCATTCCCTATCAACTGTATGAAGCAATTGGTTAACAGAGAAAAGTTAAATTAAGAGAGTATTTTGGAAATTCTTAACAACTTCAGTATTTTAATATAAAATCTAAAGGTCCAAACTTTTATTTGAGCTACATTACAAGCTCCTATAATAATCCGTTATTTTATTATGAATTTTTAAAAATGTACTCTTCAAACCTATTTTTCTTAAAAATATGACGTCATAAGATATTTTCGTTTATGAATTTGTAATCTATAGAAAAAATTCTATAGAAACCATGTATCACTTGGTTAGGGGCAAAAGTATTGTAAACTAGTGTAATTTTTATGAAAATAAGTTTCGAGCTTCGAATACATAATTTTAATAATTCTTATTGGATTCTACTTAATTTTGTTCACACATGTTTTAGTTGAAAATCTGCAATAAATTACAAATTATATACCAAATCTTTAAAGTTTTAATAGGGAGAGTGAGGTAAAATTGGGTTACCGGGTAAAACGGGAACCCATAAAATTTCCCAAAAGAAAAGAATTACGTTGATCGTATTGTGAATAACATCGAAAATAAATAAATAAATAAATGAAATAATACTTATATAAAAAGGAATTGGTTTTTATAGCTCTTAGAAAGTTGAAATATGTAGGTACTATGTTTGCAAAATTATAGTAACAAACCTCATGTTGTATAATCGCATCTTACATCAAGTTAATATAAACATTATGTGATTTATTATCTTTCTAAAGACTATGCCAAATTGAGTTATGTTAATGAGATTGAGTAGGCTTTTATTATAAATACCGGAGTATTCTTATTATCTGTGTTTTTTTTTAAATCGTTTCCGGTTCTAGATTTAGCAGAAAATTTTGCATTGCATTGAAATTTATGAACAGTAATCCATTATCAAATATTCAAGGTTTAAAGTTTGGATGAGTAAATATCATGGCATTTTGATGCACTTTTCACAAATTTAAAAATTTTGATATAAGTGACGGCTTTTAAAATTCAATTCAGTGCAATATTTGATATCTAACCTGAACCAGATAGAAAAATGAAAAAACCCCACCTATTTTTTCACCTTGCCGCACTCATCATGCCCCTAGTTCCCCTAAAGTTTTTGACTTTTTAGCAAATTGATAAAATAGGTACTACTAGATTTAAATTTACAACAAATATAATTTTAGAATGTGTAAAGAATGACCTTTAAATTAAGGTTGTACGAATAATTCGGCACAAATCGTATAGTTTTTTTCGATTCAGAAGTCGAATTGAATATTCGGTATTTTGAATTATTCGAAACGAAAAAATCGAATAATACGAAACGAATCGAATAATTCTTCGTTAGTTCTCTAAAATTGGAATTAAATTTAAATTAACGGGATTCAAACTGAAATAAAAATGATAATAAGTCGAATATTCGATTCGAATACTATTCGCACAGCTCTACTTTAAATGATTGAACTTGTTTTTTTGTAATTACTAAATAATGTATGAATGGATTGTAAAATGATTCATTGATGTAAGACGGTTTATGATGATTTGAGAAACTTACTGATCGACATGAGGAGCATTGATCTCGCACCTCTGCTGTTCAGGGACCGTCTTCCAGGTCCGAGCGACCTTAACCATCTCGGCCGCGTTCATCAGTCCATAGCCGAAGGAGTGACTGACCCTCCTCCCGACCCCGTTCTTGGACCACGATGGGTCCTTCAGGTTGCCGGGTTTTGCGGTCCTCACCACGATGTGCTGGAGGTCTCTCCACGTGAGGTTCCTGTTTGCCTCCAGGACTAAAGCTACGATCCCAGCTGCCAGGGGAGCCGACGCAGACGTCCCCGTGTGCGAATTTGTGCACGAGTGGTGCAGGTCCGTCGTGACGACCTGCGTCTCATTTTGACTACCACTACTGTAGGTTGTGGCGAGTGTTGAGCTACATTTTTCGGAATACCAAGGCACGTGTCCTCCCTCCGTCGCACTCGAAATCGAAAGTGTCCAGATGGAGTTTGTGTAACCGTCACAGTTGCAGTTGTCCTGTTCGCGACCCCCGTTCCCGGAGGCCCAGATGAAGATGCTCCCCTTGCCGCCGCGGCCCTTGGTGACGCCCTCGATGAACGCCCTGGAGGCCAATTCCCCGGGACCGTCCACCGTTTTCCCGTCGTCGTCTGGGCCCCAGGAGGCGCTGTAGATGTCTATGTGCTGGGGATTGAGACTGAGCGATCGCGCCTCGACGGCGTCGGTTACATCGCCGTCCAGCATCCGGACGCCCCCCACCTTTGCGCCGTAGGCTATCCCAACCGCGCAGAGGGAATTGTTCGCTGTGGCGGCCACTTCCCCCGCACACCGCGTGCCGTGCCGATTTGAATCGGTTATGTCGTACCGTGGCATCGGATCGTCGTCATGACTGTTCACGTCGTAAGATGCTTTTGGGTCCTAGAAAATAGACATAGAATTTATTATGTTTTCATTATTTTCTTTTTCATCAAAATTTCATATACATAATTATGTTCCAAGTCAGGATGGTCAGTTTCTAGGCCATCGTCTAGAATAGTCACAACAACTCCCTTCCCAGTAATTCCTTCTTTCCACGCAGGTACGACATTCATGTCTAAACCATTTCCACGATTCTGTGAAGATAACAAAAAAATTTATTTTATTATATGAATTTAAATGAAATAGATATTTTAAAGCCAATACTACTGAAAAAATATATACTCCTTGACATCTAAATTTGTCTTTAGGAAGGACGAATTTTGAAGGTTAAGTTTTAATGTCTTTGATATCCAGTCGACTGAAAATTGAATTTCGGAAAAGAGCCTTTAGTTTAGAAATTTAATTATGGAGTTCTAATTTTCGATTTCGCTCCATAAACCACATGATGTATACTCGTAATTGGATACCCTAGAAATATCTCAGTTTAGACATCTATGTATCAAAATATTAATATCCCCAAAAGCGTAATGCACTTTATCTCTAAATTAGAGTCAATGTATGTAAATAGTTTAATTTCATCAAGCACTTTAGGACATCCACCTTTAAGAGCATCGCTCAAATCCGAAGAGCCCTATAATCGTGTTAATTTTGATATAATCCCCAAAATGTCCAACAACTTTCAAATCCCGTCCTGAGAAGTTTGTGAAATTGATTAGGCCACTTAGGGCTCATTACCCCGAGCTCAGTGAGCCGCAGAGGTCGGATCGCCCCCCGGTCACCGGATCGTCACATGTCCTGGCAGCCGGAGCAATCAATAAGCAGCCCTCCGCATAAAACAAACGACCTAATCCGGCCCCATCACTCAATTAAATCACAACAAATCACATTATCTCTGCCATAAATGTGCCAAGTAATTGTCTTCCCCTTGGCACACAGAAATAACCCGGACCCGGGGGGCGGAGGCCAATGTGGGGCCAGGAGACCCCGGAGAAGGGCTCATTAAGAAGGCGAACAGGTGTGGCCCGGACCTTTTTCACCTGCGCCGTCTTCGCACATAAGCTTTTCATTTCGGGGAAAAATAGCGGATGGGGAACTGTTTTTCGCCTGTGATGCTCCTGACGAGTTCGTAAAACCTTTAAATTCTTCCGATCTAATCAAGGTAAAATTGTGCTTCACAACCAGCCGGCGAAAGATGAATTTTTAATTAAAAAACTTTTCGTTAATTTTCTCTCAAATGGCAATAAGTGCCGTCAGCGATGATGGCAAGATAAAAATTGGTTTTCCTCTATCCAAAGAATGATGGGTTTTTAATGAATACGCGGACATTTTGTAGACTTGATCCAAAACCGTATCTCTTCGCCATTTTCCCTTTTTCTTAGTAAAAATTTTCATATTTCTCAAGGATTGCATCAACATTCACTTTACTTTAGTGAAGCTTTTTATAAGTTTTATGGCAACTTTGAACTCTCTCTAACATGTTTTATTGGATATAATTTTACTATAACATTCATCAAAAATTGTTAGGTCCGTTTATATAACAGAACAAGTACCTATGGATAACGTTAATATAATTTTGCCTGTAGTTTACAAAAAAAAAAGAATGGTTTCTTGGCCACTTTTGAGTGAATTTTAAACATTTTAAAGTTGTTATTTGAAATGGTAATGTAGCTCAATTGAAACCTTGAACTATTTTCATAAAATACGAAATGTCTTGAAATTTTACGAAGTTCTTTACCTAAATTGTAAAATGTGACTAAATCAGTTTTTTTCGAAAATCGTGGGTATTGGACAATTTTCGTTTTTAAATTCACAATTTACTCAAAAACACTATCAAGTAATATTAAGGAATCAAGACAATTTTGAAAAAGCTCTAAAATTGATGAAGTTATATGTAGAATATAAATTTTGAATTTCATATATTGGATATAATTATAACAACTGAAAGTTCCCAAATTCAAAGAATTTCAGGTCGATAAGATATAAAATTAACTAGTTCCATTTAAAGACATTTGAAATAAGAAAACTCGGAAATATAATTCCATAAATAATATAATAGTTACTACGACGCGTTTTTGCTTAACAGCTCAAAATAAAATAATATTTAAAAAGCTTACTGCTTTGGAAGAAAGTTCTATTACAAGAAATGTTGACCATTTTTACGCGGGCAATGAACCATCAAAATAATTTGTTATAAGGAGTCGAAGGTTTTGGCTTATTTTGTTGGGGTATAAGCCGAAATTAAACTCGAATTATATACGAGAATATATTTGTTTTTACATAATAGTCGAAGTTTGGCTTATATTTACTTTTCAATTTCTAGACTGTGGCGCTTAACATATTCCCTCACAACCTAATTTTATGATTTCTGCAAAATTTGTCGTAGGTAGCCTGCGTTACGCTATTGGGGGAAAGTCTTTTCATTTAGAATTTAAATTAATCCGATCAGCAACAAATAAGTTACTGGGTCAAAGAATTTCTGAAAAACTTTAGAAATCAATAATACCCATGTAAAATGTAACTTTTTAATATAAGTAAAAAATTCAGCTTTATTGCTTCGTAACTTAGATACGTTGGCATAGAACGCCGGAGTGTCTATCGAATATTTTTCAATATAAATGCTTTCCTTTTGTCGAAGTTTATTGAAAAATTCGATTTGCATCCTCGACTTTGAGTTGACCATTCGAATGGAGCCCTAAGGCAGCCCTAGACAGAGGAGCGAGGGGTCTTTTGCCAAAAGTGTTCCTTCACTCGAATTTCCCATTGTTTGTCACTTGACCCGGCCCCATTTTGCAGATTTCAACCTTGAACTCGCCCACATGCACGATCCATCCAGCATCCAGCTGCAGCACCAAGGAGCCCCTTTTTAGCTTTTTAGCCTCCTTGAGAGGGGCGCTCTGCAGGCGTTGCAGCGGGTGGAGGCTGTGGGGCTCCTGTCGAACCGCTCCGGGAGCAAGCACTGCAGATACCCTTTTTTTTTCTGGAGGTGAGCCCCGAGGAGGCGACGGCCCCCGCACCTGCAGCTGCAGGGATATGAATAATGGAACGGGGGGCCGTCTCGTGTGTCGCACGCTGTATCCCGTGGACCCAGAAGAAATCTTTGCCTCGAAGCCGCCCCCGAGCCACCCTTTGACTGCTGGCAGGATAATTGTTGTCGGGCTCGGTTCCAGTGCCAGTCCTGCTCCGGAGTTTTACCCGTTTTCATGATAAGGGAGTGCCGCCCTGGTTCCTTCGGGGCACATTGCCACCGCCCCAGCCCCGCCCCTGTTACACCTCGAAATTGCATATGAAGCAGGCGTTTGACCTACTTCTTGTGCTCTCGATAATTTCTAACCTTGGATGCAACGAAAAAAAAAAAAACCGCCTATCAGAGAACTCCGCCCCCGCACCGCTTTGTAGTCTTTCAAAATGACTTTGAATCCCGTGTCCCAGTCCCTGATCCATGACCCTCCTCCCCCTCAGGGTGAGGAGCAGAGGGTGGAGCTAGGGACCGAAATTTGTGCAATCCCTCCGAGTTTTTATCACGTGCGGGCGTGTGGGTGTCCACCGTTTGGAGGAGATTTCCCTGAGATAAATTGAGGCTTCAAAGGGTTCTACAGCGATGCTTTTCACGAGTGCTGAAGATGAACTGCCACTCAAAGCCGTCCTCTGATCCCGGGGAAATTTTCGGGATTTTCAGGGTATCCCTGATTTTGCAATTGGTATACGGCTTGCAGTTGGGGAGGAAAAAAAATGAAAACTTTTGTGGTGAAGAGAATTCGATTCGTGCTGGATTTCAAGCTTTTTTTTTAGAGTGCTTTAATACACTTAAGCCTGGTTTTCTTCAGATTTATTGTAGAGCAGATGTGCTCTCAACTTCTGTTTACAAAAATCTAAAGTAGAAGTGGCCGAAACTATTTTCTTTTAGCTTAGAGTAGTCAAATGCAGATTTTAAGAAGATTAACATTTGTTCGTACTGACGAGAGATATAAGCTGTATACGGAAAAACATTTAAAATCCTTTCTTTGCTTGGGATTTTGTTTTCCTATTAAATAAAATTGAATTTGATAGAAGCATTTTATATTCAATTTTAAGTGTTTTTTTTTTAATTTTAGCACAAAACACAATGAAGGATGGCTTTCCAATTTAGCCACTATAGTAATTGCTAAGTCGGTTAAGAAATACATTTACTTACTAGATATGTTTTACCCTTCAATAATTAAAAAAATACAGCGCATGTTTTTTCAAATCATTTTGGAAATTCTAGAAGTCGGATGACCTTGATAGACCTCGATAATCGTTTCAAAGACATAACTCCTTATACTCGTATTATATGTTGTCGAGTGTCTGTCTTATTGTATTTATTTTAGAACAATAAGTGTCTCTATAAATGAAGTATGAAGTTTTCGAATTGTATTAATTTTGTGCCTCTTTTTTGTTCTGATCCAACAATACTCAGGCACCCAGCTTGCAATTATCTGTAGAGCAATAAATTGCCAAAAAAAAAAAATGGAAATTTCCTTTTTGTTCCAGTCAATAAATAAAACCGACTACCTCCCCCCCCCAATTTGTCCCAGACGAAAAAATTGCGGGAATAAATTGCGAATTCCCGTCCAATATATAATCACCGGGCGAAACGGCAATCGACAACCAATCTGTCCCAGGCAGCGACCTGTTTATTGATGTTGTCGAGGAGCAATTTGCAGGATCATCCGAAAGCGAAATTACAATAACACGGCCCAGCATCATCCGTCCAGATCGAATAAATTATTCGTCTCATATGACACAGAGCTTGGGGCTGGCTGGTGGCTCCACGTTCAGTGGGGTCGCGTCCAGACACTTGGATTCATGTCACGAAACTCAATTTTGGGGACGAGCCAGATAAGCAACCTGAAGGACGAAAGCCTTAATGAAGTTACCACAAACTTTCCACTAAATTATCTCGTCCATTCCCTGCTTCAGATTGACTTCGACGAGGGCAACTCTCCCTGTGCGTTTTCTGAACCGTCCCCGGAAATCGAAAAGAATCATGTACACCGTGATTCATCTCAAAAATGATGAAAAGGAAAAACGATTTCTTCGCTTTTTATACGTTCTCGAGAATCTGTAAAAATCTTTCAACTTACGAGGTACCACATCTCCGGCCATTTGGGGTCACTCAGCTGGACGCTGTTCATCAAAGACATCGAGTGCGACGTCCTGGACGGCCGCATCCGAATGAAGTCCCGCTTCTGGCGGGATTTTATGCGCTGCTGCTTCGCCCAGTGGACCCGATCATCTTCGTCTAGACGCGTCTGGTGGTGATGCGACGGACTGATGGATCGCTTCCTTATCGCCCTGTGATGAAAATGATAGTGATCGCCAAAGATCTGGAAATAAAAACGAGAAAAAATTGATTTTAGTATTTTTGCTTGGTATTTCTCTTCAGTTAGATATCCGCAATTTGTCAGCCATAATGCTCTTAATGAATTTCCCCCTTGAAGAGGTTGCGGGGGACCGGCAGTTGATGGCCATCAAATGCATCAATTTCCTATGGTTATGGGACCGCTTTGACGGGTTTTATGAGAAAATCAATCTCTTCGGTAAAAATGGTCACTCCAGAAAAGACATAGTACAGGGAGGAGGATGTATGCCAGTACATCCCCCTGGTGTACTAAAGCGGAAACTTTTCCACCCTCTCAGTCAAGACTTCGATTTCTTTCACTTCCTGAAGAGACACGGCAATCAATCACAATTTCAATCATCGACCAGACAAGGTGTATGGGGAAGGGACGCAATATTAAAGTCGAATCAAAACAAACTCAAGGGTAAGCAGTTCTTTTGTCGGCCTAAAAAAAAACTTTGATGTTATTGTGATTCAGATAAATTAAATTTATTAATCATTTGTAAAATGCACAACTATTGGGCTTGCGAGATCAAGGTAGTACAACCAGCTCAAATGGTGCGAAGTAACAAACGACTTAATTTATAGTATTTTGATTCGAAAATGTTTTTATCAAATCGTCAAGCGAAAATTTTGAGGGTATAAAGACCGAATAGGGTAGGTATTAAATTGCGAAACATACATACATTATAGGTATGTAGTTTAAATGCAATTTTTATGATAAAAGTTAACAAATTCATAGAAATGTTAATTCAAATATTGAAGTTTATTTGCCTTTAACAAATGTTTTACAAACATTTTTTACTGTTTTAAAAGTGAGCGAAATTGTAGTATTTTTCCAACTTAGTTGGGAAAACTCTGCTTTAAAAGTGTATTTTTGCAATATTAAAAGTTCATACCAAACAATAACTTACATACTTATAGGTAGGTACTTCTATAAATTTTTATTTCTCATCAAAGATGTAAAATTACATTTTAAGTTATAAAAAATTGCTCAGCAGTCGTAATTTTACATCTGAAAAACGTCTTGCAGTTGTACTTTTACTATTATTAAAAAACACAAACGCACGACACCATAATAGTAAGGGAAGCACTGTTGAGCCTTACTCTCTCATTTGAGTTTTGACTTGCTTAGTAAAAGTTGCAGAGGTTGTAAATTGTAAAAAATTATCAAATTTGTTCAACAAGATTCACCCATTTGGTGTGCTATTTATTTTGCTGCCACTGTATATACATATATGAAGGTAGGTATGTAAGCTAAAAATCCAAAATTTGATCTGAAAAAATAAATAAATCTTTTTACTTTTAGTTTATACCTTCAAAAATTAAAATATATTGTTATTTATATTTAGCTGTGAAAGTATAAATTTGTTAGTTTATTTTTCATTTGTAACTACATATATATTATTTCTTTCACCATTGTAATTGTATGTACATACATATATGTATCAGGAAATTACAACCATTAGCTTTAATTTCATCATAATATTTAAAGTAAATAAATTCACCCGATAAGCCGTTAATATTCTCCTTACTTTTTAAAATTGCACAATTGTGCCTTCTATTGTAGTATTTTTTTTGTAGAATGTTATTTATTTATATAATAGTTTAGCAAAATCTTTATAATTTGGCAGATAAATATAATTGAAATCTTAGGGGACATTTTCACCATAGGTTGACTTACTATTACAAACCGTGGGTGGCTCAAAAGAGTTAATTAAATCCTTTGTGGGCCAATCAGACCACAAAAGCCCCGGCAGGATTACCAACGTAAGCACCGCTTCTCAATATCCCGCCGCATTGGCCGTCAACCTGCTTCCGGGACTGGAATTCGTGGCACACCTTTACCTTTGGGTGGGAGGGCGTGGGCGAGCGGCTGCTGGATAAATGGACCACCCTCGATTGGCATGCAGAATGTGTTCCCTTCTGAGATTTTCATCTCCAGACGGACCGTTTTCTGACAATTTCCAGGTTTTTGTTAATCCCGATTACCATTTTCCTGCCCCCAAGGATCCGGGAAATTCCCGTACCTGGGACGGCTCCGGCATCCCAGCCACGGAGGAGATCGCCGGCACCCTGCAACTGGGCCAAGTGCCCAATGGAGCAGTGGCGGTGCAATCAAATAATGAAAATTTCATTGATCTCGGAAAGGCTTTGTGGGCGGGCGCGGGGGTGGATGCACAGTGCGACATCCGAACGATTTCCGCTCCCTGGATCCTCACCATTTTGTGTATGGAGGAGCCAGTTCCGGGTCCATATCCAGGACCACGGCAACTGAATTTTTCCGAGTTACTTATATGGCCGAAGTTTTGCGAGTAATTTGCGATTGAGAAAAGCAATCTTCTCCGGTTTGTTTTTGCCCCCCCCTCTCCCTACTACTCGTTCGTTTCGGGGATGTGTGGAGCTTGTAAATGGACCACGATGGGATTCGATTTCGCTCAATTTCGGAGCAATGAGGGATTTAGGGTTGTTTTTTTTCCCTCTCTTCTTCTTCCCGAATAACGATAGTGTGGCTGCTGACGGGCTGGGCCCGGTGAAATTGATTCTGGGAACGGAAGTTTTTCAGGTGGTTAACGTTCCCGACCACACACAGGACGAAATCCGGCAACATTTCTTTTTGTTTTTACGTTTTTGTGTTTTTTGTTTGTTTTTGTTCTGGGGAGCACTTAGCATCTTTATTTCGGCAATTTGTGAAATGAGTGTGGAATTAATGGGCGCGATATTGAACCGATATTGAATGATTGGAAATTGTGGAAAAAATATTGAGGAAAATTGCTTTCTGTAGGAGGATAAAGGGAATATTACGAATACGTTTTACATAAACTTAATATGGTTCTACAAAAATTGAGTTAAATATAAATTTATTCATCCGAACTTAATCTAATTTTATGCTTTTTAATAGTTACTCCATAAAATTTGTTTCGCTAAATTATAGTGAATCTCTTGATTTCCTAGATGCAGTTCAAAATCTAGTGAAGAGCAAATCACTGAAATTTTACTGCAATAATTTTCGGTTTTTCTAGCTTAGTTCAGTG
Organism: Machimus atricapillus; assembly: GCA_933228815.1. NCBI lineage: Eukaryota > Metazoa > Arthropoda > Insecta > Diptera > Asilidae > Machimus > Machimus atricapillus. The sequence goes on from OW121785.1 coordinate 17,660,569, forward strand.
GTTTTCTAGGAAATATAACTATTAGAAAAGAGAGGAATTTTTTCTTGTTTTTCCAGTAAAGTTCATCTGATAGCTAGAAGGTTGGATTTGCTATAAAATCCGGAAATGATATTTCAGTAGCTTTTAAGTGGATGCTGAGAATTCAACAATTTAGTTTTATTGAATTTTTAACAACTAAATATGGCATCCATAAACCTCTTACAACGCGATAGTTATGAAATTAAATTATAGGAAACACTAACTTAATACAAAAATTGCCTTTTGTGGTGCAACATTTTGATCATTTTTGTATAATATACATAACTGCATGTACATAAAAATATTTCATTACAAACTGAAATAAAATTCAACTTCACACACATAAACAATTTTGAAGATTTCTTTTAATATTCCCACTCTCTCCGATAGAGGTTAGATTCCATTTATTTCGTCATGTTCAAAAATATGTCTATACTTTTCAGAATTAAGTTTCTGGTTGCTTCATTGGAAAGATCTTCAGAATTACATATACTTGTGAACATAAATGTATGAACACTGAGAACTGGGAAAATGTCCACATTTCCTAAACCCCAATGTAGGAAAATTTCCGCATTTGCTCCAACCACGTGGCAGGGATAACGAGTTTTAAAAGTACCGCGTTGTAGAAGCCTACTACCTACTTATATAGTTATATGAACCAATAGTAATTCAATTGCAACATTTCGTTATTGAATAAAGTCACCACAGCCCACATATTCAAGAAATTGAATTTAAATGACATACGCAATGAATTTAATTAGAATTGCAGTGAGAAATTCAGTATCGGTGTTTTCAGATAAGAGAGAAACATTTCTTAGTACAAATATGATTACTATTAATTTTTTATATTAGTTGTATTTAGTTGTCATTTATAACTATTTAGGTACTTATAACAATTACGCTAAGGAGACTGATAATAATACAAAATAGTTTAAAAAACTAAAAAACACGCTTGCTGATACAATCGAAATGTTGATCCTGGTGATCCTGTTCAGGATAATGAAACAAACTTATTAAATTATTATATTGTCATCAGTCCTTGATAAGTGTGCACAGTTTCAATTCAATCTGACGTTTTGAAGTGGGTGAAAATCACGTTCAAATATTCCATTATACATATAGTTCCAGGTGAAGCTAATAAAAGCGTGTTAAAAATCTCTGTAATTTAAAATTTAATTTACTTTACCGCTTGGATTTTCAATAAAGATATTACTTTAATTTTAATTATATATGTTCAATCTAAAAGTTATAGTACAACCGGATAAACAAACTATGTTGTTAAAAAAAAGTTATTAAAATATAACTAGAAGTTTAAATTTAATGATGTTGTAAAATAACTTATTTGCGTTTTTTGGCGGTACTGGTTATAATTCTTCCATTACAATACAATTTTCTATTAAAGGAAAAAATATGTTTTCCGACTCTTGATGGATACAAGCTCACAATTGTAGTGTAAACTTTTATTTTAATATTTTATATAAATATTCACGGAAAAACGAAACATCTTTTAGTAAAGGGATTTTCCACAATTTGTTTGTGAGCGCCAAAGCCCAGAGAAATAAAAGGGAGTAAAATTTGGTGCCAGGTGTGGGATATTTAAAAGTGTTTAAAAGCACCCTATAGAATGAAACGACTGGCACTCAAAAAAAAGTAATTTTTTATGGTTTTAGCTCTTGTGCGCTGAGCGAATTTTGCGATTTAACTTTGCTTTGACGAACGACCTTTGTAACTTGTTTTTTTGGAAGCTTCGCTTCTAAAAGGTTGCGATGTTGAGCCGTCGCCAAAGCCATTGTCCACTCGAACAACAGACGCAATCAGTCACTGTCCAGTGGCAAGGTGTGAACAAGAAGCACAAACAGTTCGCACCTGAGAAAGGAAATCGCGAGCGGGTAGAGCCGCGAATAATAAAAAAAAAAAAAAAAAACTAAATAAAAGACACAAAGGCCAGCAAAGGTGGAAATTTCCCACTCTGAGCACTTTGCGAGCGCCTCTGGAAATTGGGCGAGGAACAAAACAAAAGACCTTCGCCCACAGGAGCCCCAACTGCAGCCCCAGCAATCATTCCCTGCCGGTGCTTCCGGGGAGATTGTGGGGCTCGGGCTCCCGTGACTGAATGCAAAATGCGCCCGTGCCACCTTGTCTGAGTGCAGACGTGCGGATGGCGGAATGACATTTGCGCTGGAGGCCACTCCCGGTGCATACTAACAAAAAAAACTGGGAATGCAATCCCCGTTCGGGGGCCCCATTCATCACAGCACGCTCCGCACGAACACGCGGGGCCTCTTTTTTCCCATGGAGCCGCGCCCGGTGCGAGCGCACAATATCGCGTGTAATCGCCGAAACATTCCTGCAAGTTGCAACGCAAAGTGCAGTGGCTTGAGGGGCACAGTGGGGCGCTCCAATGGGGCTCTGGTGGGACTGAGTGACCCCCTTTCCTCCCGACCCAAAATCCCCCAGGAAAATGTAATGAAAATTGAGAATTTACGGCACTGTCTTCCATTTAAAGAATTTCGCTATTTCTCGTGCCAAATAATTCTGTCACTCACCGCGCCGCTGTATACGAAGTAATTTATGCGAAGGGGGGCTCCCGACACTGAGGAGCTTCTCAAAAGCAGCGAAAAGCCGAAGGTGCGACGATGACGGGAGGGCAGAGGCCGGAATGGCTTGAGAAGTCAAGAAAAATGCAATGGGGCCGATGCTCCCCGCCAGATGAATGCATCGGAAGAGGTGCAGCATGAATTTGATGAGTTTTCTCGAGATAAGACACGAAAAACGTGAAAATGCATAACTGGGCTCGCACTCTCGAACAATTCTTGAGGGTCTTTTGGGTTTGCGTATGCATTCAACATCCCCGGGAGAACGTGTGCACGAATAGTGGGAGCCCTCTAATGAAGTGCTCCGCCCGCCCCGCCGCCGCGCCGGGCAAATGGGGCGCACAGAAAAGTTGGCTCGCCGTGTCTATAGATCATTTTTTAGTGGCCTCAATTGCCGGTGACTTAACTCATCCGACTTCCGAGGGCACTAACCAGCCGGTGAGTCCACATATGGAGCACCCCAAAATGGGGGTGTTTCAACCCTCTTCCAGGATCCAGTATATAGCAATTCGCGTGATTGGGCCCCATAATTCCCTCATGTTGCCTCCAAGTTTCAACTTCCAGAAGATAGAAAATTTTTCTGAAAATGCCGCCCCGTGCAGGCAATCCACTTTAAGCCCCAAACTTCGCCGCCCCTCCCCCCACGTCAGGTGGCATTGGCATTAAATTGAATTTAATACGAAGGATAATCGCCGGCAACACTCAGAAACATTCCGAAACATTTTTCACTGTTAAAAAATTCATCCTCTGCAACGCAGCGGCTCCAATAGCTAGTTAATAACACAAAAGGGCGCTCCCCTTAGCCCTCACCTGCGTGACGGGGGCGCTGGTGGGCGGGGGGAGGGGCGGTAAAACCTTACAAATGCTCCGTGCCGCACTTTAGAGAGCGCGCGCATGAAACAGGATAAATTCCAATTTTATGAGCTGCAAACATTGTGCGATGTAACGATCCCCGGGAAAAGGGTAAAGGAAAAGGGTTTTCGCCGCACTGCTGCCGGGTGGTGGTGTGGTGGTGGTGTTCCTGCTCGAAAGTTTGTTTGCCAATTTGCTCACACTAATTGCATTCAAAAGTTAATTACAAAAGGTGCACAGGTGCACAGGGCTCCCGGGTGCGCAGCACCTACATCCTGCTAATAGGCCGTGCGGCGCTGCATCCGATTCGCGTGCTGAATGCACCTCTAAGATGCGTGCATGCACGTGCAAAAAAAAAAAAAATACATTAATATATGGAGCGCTTCGCTTTTGTTCTGAAAATGGTAGATGCGTTTTTGGTAATAATCTTTTATTCACACGGGGCACGTAAGCCCCACGGGGTGCTTAAGGGAGCATGAGATGAGCACGAAGGTAAGTAGGATCTTTGTGGAAGATTTTTATGGCCTAAAACGGACGTCCCGAGTCTAATTGGGAACGTATTTTATACACTCTATTCTATAGGCTTGTTTTGAAATTACGAGACCTACTTCGTCTCAGGACGAATAAAATTTTTAGAACTTTGCCAGAATAAGCAATCAGCATTCACTATACATATTTAGGATATGAAAATAAGACTACACTTTAGAAATATTGCCAATTCATAGAGTCTCGCACCACAAAGGAGTTTAAAAAATTTATTTTTTAATAGATCAAAAAATATAACAAAATTCTAACACATTCAACCATTGCAGAGGTAGGCTAACACGTTTTCACTATAATATATAGGATATAATAAATCTTATGAGCACTACACAGTACGTGCATATTTCTTAATTAATTTTGATCAAAATTTCCCTATACATTTATGGGGTCAATAACTCGGATAAAATATTCTATGTTTTCTTTTTATACATAAATTTATGATTAGAAAATTTTTCTAAAATTCAGGATATAAGAATTCAGCAGATCCTTTTCAATATTTAGTATATCTTTAAAATGAACTCTCACAATAATAAATCCAAAATTGCATCAAATTGTTTATAATAATTCTAGAAAACAAGAATTACCTACTTAATCAATTACGAGCTCAAATCTTCATAAATTATATATGATTGTCTGTTTAAAAGGTTTTTTTTTCCGACTCGATTATATGAATAATAGGTTTTGTTTTTATTAATTCCACTGCTAATCTAAAATGCTACGTAAGATTGTCTTTGCTTGTTATAAAAAGCGCCATTTCTAAGGATGCATAGGTGCTAATTTAGCTCATTAATTCTTGCAATTGAACTATAATATTTTCCATCAAAAATTGTTGAATAAAAGGTGGTATTTCCATTTTTAATAGTTTATTATTGTGCTTTTTCATAAAAAACTGAAAAACAAATTTACTACATATAAAAATAAGTAGGTATCCTCTCTTCATAAACAATTATTGAAAAAGTAAATTTTTGTCAATTGTATGTAGGTATATTAAGTTTACGTTGTGACATGTAAAATATTACGAGAAAAAATTTTACCAATTAAATTGGGTGAAGTATTCTTTATCAATTTAAACAATTCAAAACTCAATGTGAAAAGGTCTTTGAGAACATAAAGGACATTAATCGGGAAATTTATAGTGAACCAATTGGTGTATTATCCCTTTTCTTACAAATTGTGTCTTTTATACCCATTGTCGTACAATAATAAGCCTAAAAACTCAATTTCTGCAGCGATGGTATTCGTATTTTTGGATCACGTACTATCAAAGAAATTTTGTCTGAAAGAAAATTGCCTGAAAATTGATATTGGTTTTGTACGACAGGTTAGAACCAATTACCCATGATTGTTTTTGCTGTATATAGGGATATTGCCTAAAGGTTTCTTAAGAATCAAGGGAAAAGGACCACTGACCAACACTTAATTACTTCCGACAGAGTCAATATAACGTAAAATGAGCTTACGGCCCGATCTAACGTCTTTCATCGCCAAATGTCCCTGGTGGCAGTCCCTTTTAATTGCTTAATTCTAGCACGTGCTGCGTTTGACTTCCTCATCTAAGAAAAAAACCCCCGAAAAACCAAAATTACTTGTCCAAGGGCACCGCTCCCCTCATTGGGCCCTTATCGACCAACGAACATTCCAATTACAGGAATAAGAACAGCGGTCCTCGGACATAAATCCCACCTGCGACCGAATGGCAGGAGCAATTATTTTAGCCCACCTCCTCCCCTGGGAGTGCATTAAACGCCGGAGTTATCCCGGTCCCGGGCCGACAGTTCGATCCCTTAGAAAATCGACGGTGTGCATTTACGCGCACGAAAACCCCCTGTTCGCACGCTGGCTGCAAGCTAGCAAACCCCCGGGGAGTCGAAAAGTTCCCTGTTTTCCCGAAAGTCGGCAAGGAATCGAAGGACCGCCAAGGTAACTCAGCGGGGGGAGGAAAGGAATTCAACTGTTGCTCACCGTAACTAGTAATTTTCCCGTTTTCACTTTCATCCAGGAAACGGGAAGAAGTCCCCAAACCGCCACACCGGTCCCGACAGTCGCAGGCGGCGCGGCGCCTGGAAGAAGGGTCGCGTTGTAAAGGGAGCCTGTCCTGAGGGTGCTCTGAATGCTCATCACTTTCTACGTGCGTTGTCGGGATGAATATGGCTACGGCGGGGGGGACCCGAAAGAAATAAAAACAGGTTGCTATCGAGAAGGGCTCGAGAAACAAACATGTCCCCTCCCACCGAATTGAGTGTGGCGGGGGCGAGTTCAGAAAGTGCTGAATCAGAGTTGCTCGTGTCGGGGGACAACGCGTCACGTGAACCCCATTGTAGCATCAGGGAATGTCTTGTTCAAATCCCACACCTTCCTCCCCCCCCGTTGCCACTCCATCATTCGGGAATGATGTTTTCTTAATATCCATGAGATGCGAGCAAATGATGAGCCACCCGTGAAATCGGGGGATCCCCAGCTTGAATTACTTTAGTCATGAAGATTAAATGGGCGCAATTCGAAATATTAAAAGTAACCAGAAGCCTCCGCATCGCTCGAGGGGGAAATTTTACAGACTTTCACTTCTGCACGCGTTGATATTCTCCCTTTTTTTTTAAATAAGGCATTTTTCGCACCAAATTATTTCAGGTGTACCGAGGGTGGGTGTTCTTCTCGCAGGTGTTATATTAAAATGTTTTTTCAACGCTGACAAAAGCGGGGAGAATGTGTGTTCATTATAAAAAATTGATTTCGTTGATGGGCGTCCCCACCGTATGTTCATTTCTGCGCACTTTATATTTTTGCAGAAAAGTAAAAGCCTTTAAATAATCCCTAGGGAATATATGTACAGTAGTTCGTTGTAGGTAATAATTCCAAAATATTAATGTTAATATTATTGTATTTAAATATATCATTTATTACTTCATTAATAATAAAATTTTCCTAAGTTTGATATTAAAGATAAAAGAAATTGAAATAAAAGATGATAAAGATTTGCACACGCGTAGATACGTTTCTAGAATAACCGTAACAAACCGAAACAGTGTAAAACGAGATCTGAAATTCATGCAAAGTAAACTCGATATAAAGAAGATAAAGAAAAGTCGATTTCATTTTAATTTTGTATAATCAGATGTATAAGGATTAAGTGAAAAAAATGAGGATTGGTTCATTACACATAACACAGTCAATTTTATGATTTTTCAATTTATATTAAAATATGAAAACATAGCCATGAATTAATTAACCATTTGTTCGCCATATAATGTCGGCCCAAAAAATGAAACCCAAAAAATTTTTGTTTTATTCTAATTTAAAAACGTGTAAATTAAGTATTGTGCAAATCAAGGGATAGTTAGCACACCTATTTTAATTTTATTATCACTGTTATTATAATGTTGTACTATAATGTGTAATATTTTAAAAAGCCGGGTGGTTTTATAGCATATGAATTAATTATACCTAATAACTTTTGGTCTAAAAAGTTTAAGTTAAAGTATTTACATAAGTCATATCAAAAAATTAACTAATTATGATGTCCTTGGGCGAATTGAGTAAAGTGAATTAAAAAGGCATGAGCCCAGGGGTAAATTTGTAGGCTCAATTTAACCGAATAAATCTGACCAAATTTAAGCTTCTGTCCCAAAAAATTCACCTTTTAATTTCATCTCAATTTTTTATAAACACACCTCTTTAATGTCTCGCAGAGAAAAAATAACGGTGGCATCGCGGAAATAAAAAAAAAAAAAAACACTGACAGCCAAAATAGTGTCGGTGAAGCATAGTTAAAAATCTGAATGTACCTGGACATGTAATGCAAATTGCCGCGGCCATGCCAAATGAATATGCAAATCCACGGAGAGAGCGCATAGGGCCAATGACAACGCAAAGGTGATTTTACACGATTTTCTGTGTAATTTTTTTCCCTCTCCACGGATAAGCTCAGCAGTTTTTGTGTGATTTTTAGTTTTTAGCTTTTATTTCATAAAAAAAAAAAACGAAATTTTATTGTTTGACATGCTCGGCACACGTACGGATGACATGGACATATTCAGATTTTTTCTGTTTTAAACTTTTTTACTAAAGTTTTGAGGATTAAGCACTGTTGTTAAATCCCCTTTTACTGACATTTATGATACGCAGGAGGCCTGTCGATGAGAGTAATATGATACACAACATGTGTTGGATTTTCTTGTCCGTTGAAAAAACATGCGAAATTGACTGGATTTAGCTTTGTTATAGAATTTTTATGCTGCAGTAGCATAATCACTTCAATTTTAAAATACTCGTGTTTTTATTCCGATGCAGATTCAATATGATGGTGGTATGATTGTTTATATATTTTTAATTCATTTTGAGAGGCTTTACGAGGTTTAAAAATTTTTTTTTTATAGAAAATTTGGAGTGAAAAATAATATTTTAATGCCGAAAGTTAAGTGAATATCACATCACGTAACAATATATGTATATATGTAGGTATTCGAACAAAAATGTTATAAATCTTATCTGATATTAAAAAATCTGTTATTATATCTTAATATTCAATTAAATGCCAATAATGGGAAAAGGTAGGAAAAATGTATATTCGAAAATAGAAATGGGATTTTATAGTTCGCATTTTATATTAATAACCTATGCGAAAACAGCCAAAAACTTTTTACTCGAAAGTGTCTGTTAATTTAAGTCGAAAATTAAAACCAACTACTTACGATTTGGAAATAGTGTAACTTAAAATAAATTGCTCATGCTCTGTATTTCGATTAAAATGAAATCGAAAAGAGTGCGTAAAGCTCCTTTATCTTTGATTTCAATTAGTTTTTCCACAAAAGACTTCAAAATATTTCGACTGTATTTTTCTAATCGAATTATTTTAACACTATAAATTAAAAAACAATTCAAGTCAAAGGTTATTGAAATTATTTACGAAACTTTTAGGAATTTTATACGGAATTTCAAATGAAAAGGAGCTTTACAACCTTAAATCGATATAATATTTTTCGGAATATAGAACATGGGCGAATATGTAATAAATACATATAACTTTAAATTTAGGTATATGTAAATATACATACTAGTCGTTAAAAAATAATGGATTTTAAGTTAATACGTTTAACTTTTAAAGTACATACTCATAACTACTGAGAAATGAAATATGTAATATATCAGCCTACTTTGTTAAAAAATATTTGTTCAGATGTCCGAGAAACTTCAATAAAAATATACGTCACAAAACGCAAAGATGTTTTATCGTATACCAATATTTTTCTGCAAAAGACGGTGTGGTATTTTTAAAAGGTATTGTGGATCTGCGGAACGTTGTGAACCACCCCCCAAAAATCCATGTGACGACATCGTAAGCGAATTTGAGGTACCCCCTCAGGAGATGAAACGCGTAAAAAAATGGAGCCCTGACCCTGAATTCATGGAGCAGTTTAAGGGCGCTGTTTTGTATCCAGACGAAGAGACAAGCAAGTGGAAGGTGCCCCCTTACAACAGAATTATTCGGCCTCTGGAGAAACCCTTCACTTTAAGACAGATTAACTGGGGTCCCCAGCACCCCGCAGCCCACGGCGCGTTAAGGCTCATCATCCAATTGGACGGGGAGGTCATAAAATCTGCAACGCCTCACATCGGGCTCCTCCACAGGGGCACCGAAAAGCTGATGGAGTACCACACCTACATGCAAAACCTGCCTTACATGGACCGCCTGGACTACGTTTCGGTCATGTCCTGCGAACAGGTCTACTGCCTGGCCGTGGAGAAGCTCCTCAATATCGAGGTACCCCTGAGGGCGAAATTCATCAGGTCTATGTTCGCAGAACTGAGCCGGCTGACCAACCACTTTATAGCGATGGCGTCGAACATCCTTGATTTTGGCGCCATAACGCCCTTCTTCTGGATGTGCGAGGAACGCGAGAAGGTCTACGAGTTTTGTGAGCGGGCGAGCGGCTCCCGAATGCATTCGAACTACTTCCGGGTGGGCGGCGTCAACCAGGACATTCCCATGGGACTCATGGAGGACATCTACGATTTCGTCTCGAAACTGGGCGAACGAATGGACGAGGTCGAGGACGTTTGCACTACTAACAGGATCTTCCTGGCGCGAACGGTCGGAATCGGGCCAATGACCGCAGCTGAAATTCTAAACAGAGCCGGTACGGGCATCTTCCTGAGGGCTGCTGGAGTCAAGCATGACCTCAGGAAGCAGGAGCCGTACGACGCCTATGAATACTTAGATTTCGATGTCCCAATCGGCAGAAACGGCGACGTCTACGACAGATATTTGTGCAGACTACAAGAAATCCGTGAGTCTGCAAAAATAATCGCGCAGTGCTGCAACTTAATGCCGCCAGGCGATATTAAGACTGACGACGCGAAGGTCTGCCCGCCGAGAAGGGCTGAAATGAAGACCTCCATGGAGGCGCTGATTCACCACTTCAAGTATTTCACGGTCGGGTTCTCGGTGCCCCCCGGATCCGCATACGCCGCTGTCGAAGCCCCAAAGGGGGAAATGGGGGTTTATATTGTTTCCGATGGGTCAACCAAACCGTATCGCTGCAGGCTCAGGACTTCGGGGATCCCTCACCTCGCAGCCTTCGGAGACCTCCTCGAAGGCCAAATGTTGGCCGACATCGGCGGCATTCTTGGAGGATTGGATGTTGTTTTTGGCGAGGTTGATCGTTAATAAATGAAATGTTGCAATTAAACACTGAATTTTTCTTTAGTATTATTATTTAGTCTTATTAGTCAGAAATGAGGAAACATAACCATATCATTATATGGGATTTAATATAATATTTTTACTAAACATTTTCCGAGACTTAAATATTTAAAAAATAAAAGCAACATTTTTTAATAAAAAAAGACTTTTCAATTCCAATGAAATAAAATACCGATTGCAATTTACTTTTGAAAGTTTTTTACTTTTAAATAGAATCTTTAGTTTATATCCTAACTAGCTTTTTCCGGTGCGATATATACACTCTAAATAATTTTTGATTAAATCCTAGTAAATGTTGACTAGAAACACCGCTAAACCTAAATTACGAGTTTCTCGTACATTTGTTCAGGATTTATGGTTAAATTTATTTTAAGTATAAAATTAGATCAAATCTAATTTAATTTAAGTATCAATTGTAGTGGTAATTTTAAGTTAAATCATAATATAAAATTCATTCTAATTCCAACTTTATGGTTTAAGCTAAGTTTCGATTAAAGCTAGCTTATAATCTATGATTAATTATTATTTACGATAAAAGGTTTATTTCAGTTATTTAATGCTTTTCCTTCTCTATTACATAGTGGTAAAAATCCTAAGATGGTCAGAGAGATTTGAGGGGTAGGAGGGTAACAGAATATGTAGATAGGTTAGAGTAAAGGTGGGTCCACACTGAGCCACCGAAAGCGAACGCATGAGTACACATGTTTGCAATCCAAGTTTTCTAGTGTGTACGCTGAAGAAACATAAAAAAACATGCGCGTTCGCTATGTTTGCTTTCATAATCACGCGTGCTGCACAGGCGTCCGTAGATATGCAAGCAAACACAAGCGAAATTTTTTAAGTGTGGACGCCTTTTGAGAAGGCGTCAATCAGGTTTCCTTGCATTTGCATGTTTTCCATTCAAGTTGGAAAATCTGAGCGAATGTATATAAAATATGGCGAATATTTCGTGTTTTCTACCAATTTTCTATACAAACTTCGGTAAATTTTGAATTTGAACCCTCATTTAACTCGTATACATGTCCAAGGAATCGATTGGTACAGCGTTTCCTACATGATATCAAAACAGCCTTTTTTTTTTTTTTTTGTTGATTTATTAATGAATCACAGTATGCATATAAGTAAAGGCTCAGTAATTGCAATTATAACTTCATTGTCCGATATATTGAGCAAAACTGACAAAAATTCATATGCTGGAGTCGCTATAATTTCACAATCGAAATGAAACTCAAGCACAGGTAATAGCACACATTCGTTCTAATTTCCTTGACGTACACACTCGGCAAACTTGTTTGTTTGTTTAGGACTTTAGGGTTTTCTTCTTTGTTTGTTTAGGGTTTTTTAATTACCTTCGCTAAAGATTCGTGAGGCGTCCGCACTGCTTTTCGTAGAAATTTATGTTCGTTCACATCTTGTTCGTTCTTGCTTCCACATTTGGCAGCAGCACGGAACAAGAGCACAGGGTATAGAACAGATTCGTTCGCGTTTGAAACGCGTACACATTAAGCGAAAACTTGTACTCGAACACATATGTTCGCTTTCGGTGGCTCAGTGTGGACCCACCTTAAGAATATTTTGTATTCATTTTTTACGGCAAGTGCAGTGCGACTGCATTGGTAATCGGAAGAGACCCGACTATCGATATAATATTAAATCAAGACAAAACTCCCACTCGCGGTATTCATTGAAGTAAATTTGAAATACGATCCCTAAAATTCAAGTAAAATTGCGACAGTGTTTTGTTATACGAAAAAAGGCCGATAAATTTTTATCTGCTGTTGTAGGTACTAAATACAGAAAAAAAACCTAATTTCCATTTTCAAAACTGACAGGTATTACTTAAGCCGAGTTGGTAGACACTGTAATATGTTTAGCCTCAGCCTAACTATTTCACATCGTTTTTCGCATTCTATTCTCTAAACCCATTTCACTACAGAGCCACATGGGCTAAATGCAGCAAAATAGAAATTACAACCAGCCATTTGTTAAGTCCTCGTAAATCGATTAATGCCTCCCGGTCACCGGTCATCACCAAACCCAGGGTGAAAACCGACCATCGAGAAATGTAAAACCACAACCCCCCTCCTTCCGCGCCAACCTTCGGAAACTTTTGCTAGGAGGGCTCTAAAGAGGCAGGCTGTGTTGCTCCAAAGTGGTGAAATATGACCGCGGTCGTGGTAAATTTTAACTTCGAAGCCGCATGGGAGGGGGGCTCGGTGTGGTAATAAGCAAATGTGCCCGTGGTCAACACCGCTGTAAACTGTGTAAAAGCGAAAAGCCACAGGGGACACAACGCCCGGGCAACAGGTGGCACTCCTTCTCCATTTTCTATTTTCCGGGCACAGAATTTTTATACAAAAAAAATAAAATAAAAAATAAAAAAATGGAATAACAATTTTTTCTTTCATACTACCCTGATGAGTATCAAAAAGCCCGGAGAAGAAACCCCCAAGACGTTTCATGTCAACCTTCAAATTGCGGGGGCTTTTGGGTTTTTGAGAAGCGCGCTCCCAGTTCAGGTAGGTATAACGAGAAGCCAATGGGGCGAAGATCCCGTCGTCATTTTTCTTGAAGTTTTTATTGTTTCAGATACTTTCCGGGTCACTGAATCATAAATAATGGTATTACTATGGCCAGGAACTCCATGGTTGTACAGCTTTTAGGGCAGAAGTGTTTAACCTTTGGACTTTCTTAGGGTATAAATTAAAGAAAAAATGTTGTTTTTCAGGCTATACATAAAATATGTATATATAAATTCTTATGATTCTGAAATCCAATAACACTCTTTTCCATCCTGATATACATTTAAAAATAATTACAGAAGCAGGTCTTAATAATTCAACTAAAAATTACTTTAGAAAATTGAAATAGGAATGGTAGATATCTACAATTCGTAGGTTTAATATTCGGTCAAACAATTTATAAAACTACGAAGTAAAAATTGTGTTTGTGAAATTTCAAATTTACGAACGGAGCATCCTATTCCCATTGTAACCACCTAAAAAAAAAGGAAAATTCCGCTGAACGTTATTAGTCATGGCGCGCGCATGGACCAAAACAAACATTGGTAATGTCATTTGTTATTATATACCTATTAAATATTTGTTTTTCTTTCAGGATAATTTACAAAACAAGTGAAAATTGTGGTAAGTGAAGTGAATTGTTAAAAAAAAATTTAAATTATGATGAAATTATAAAAGTGCAACGAATTTTGTGGCGGAATATTCGACTTTTGACAAATTGTCAAAATTAAAAATCAAATTTTTTAAAAACTATAGCCGAGCGTCGCAAAATTTTCGCATATTCTTCCGTTTTAGATTAAACGGAAGGCACTTGCAAAATTTCATCCAAATCGGGGCTTAACCCCTATGCTTCACTTGTTCCAAACGTCTCAGTTAAATTTCAACAAAATGTATTTGCTCTGAATTTCGTTTATATATTTGTAATCGTTTTTCATTTCTATTTAATTCTATTCAGTTTCACTTAATGAACATAATGCATTTTAAATACATGAATTTTAATACTTACTAACTGGTTTTCAGTTCGAAATTGAATGAAAATCAGATAAATAGTTCGCATTAATTATGTTTATAAAACATCATTATGTGATGTTGGACTAGATATTCAGTAAAGAAATTTTAACTACATTTTTAAATGGAAAAACCTGATTTAGTTGAATTTTAGCAATATCTAGTTGAAAAATACTTAATGCATGAGGATATTGGGTCATAATGGTCTGGGTATGGCATTTTCATATTTGCTATAATTCGCCAACCCTCAAAACTTATTTTAATGCGATTAATTAATATCTTACGTATACGTGAGTAATTTTATGATTTGACTTGAAAATCATCTTGTTTTGAAATTATAGATTAATATTATATAATTAATAAATATTAGTTATAATTTATAAGCAGAAATTAATGTAGGTACATAATATGAATAAATATTTTTAATAAAAAATGGTTTTAGAGAAAACAAAGGGGCCTCAGAAGAAAACCTACTCGTCATGCTCTTCAGATGAGAATATGTACTAATCACAATTTTCATAACGAGTCTCATGGTGATGATCTAGGACCATTCAAGTTGAAGGGAAAGAGGATGCAAACTATATACATGCCTCATACCCTTTTTTCAGAAGACCGCCATGGCAAGGTATAGGTTGATGTCTCTCCTAGCAATAACTGATGTCATAAGGAACGAGTTTAATTTAAAAAAAACGTCTTATCTGCGGCTCTATGTATAAAATAAATCAAGGGCTGTAATGATCATGATTAAAAAAAAAATATAAACTACAAAATAATGATTATCAAGTAATTTTTAGTTTTCGATTACTTGATAATGATAACGAAATACTTATGTAATTTTTATTTTTAAATACATACATATGTACCTACGCTTATATTTACATAATATAAAATAATATATAAATACGTCGGCTCTGGTCCATATTAGACTCCACTTTTATCTTTATTTTGAGTATTTTTCGGAATGGAAATGAATTGTTCTTCCTAATGAATTAAACAATTATGAGAATTATTTCATAAAAAAAGATGGGTGGTTTATAAATACCTTCCTTATTCTATTAATTTAAGCATTAAGTAGCCGCTTTTCCATATCCTATTTTACATGCAGCCCTTCGAGAGCTTCGAACACGGCGTGGGGGCGTATCAAGGATATTTTTTGTCAGAAAATCTCCGCTTGATTTAATAATCGTTTGTCTCAAGTTGGGAAATTGGAGAGGGTTTTTTTTTCTTGTCAAGACCAAAGATTTATAGGTACCCTCCCACTTCCTTGTTCTGAAAGCCCGCCAGCATTAATTAAGTCCTCAACAGCTCGCCTCTTCTATGGTACGGGGGTGGGCGGGTTTATGTTGGAGCATAACAGAATTATTCATTGAAAATGCTTGAACTCCTAGAATCGCATCGATGGGATGCGCCCGGGTGGATGACTTCGTTATCCCGGCATAAATGCATTTTGCATTTTGCCGGAGCGCAACCACAGGCGCGGCGGAAGCAACCGAATCCTGCCAAAGGGCGGATAATGCAATCATTCCGGATGGGGTGCTCTACACCCCGCTCATTCCGCCCCCGCACGATACAAAGCGCTAAATTTTGTTTAGTTGCATTTATGACACGCCCTCGGCAGTCCTTTGGCAGCAAATCGTCTGCAATTAATTGGGAAACGATGAGGAGCTCATTATTAGCTGTGCCCACGACACAGGATTAAGTTAGGTTTAGGGTTAGGGCTCGAATGCGTGTGGGGATGCTTCTTGCTAATTACCGCTCGCGCCTGTACCGCAATTACCCGCTGGACGGATTTTAATCTTCCCAGTTAATGACCCGGCAGTACGTGCTGCCATTTGTAGCTCTTATTGTTCCTCCAGTCCCCCCCACCCCCCGACCCAACCTTGGTATAATTTCATTTGGGATATGGCGCGAAACAAACTGGGAACCCTTTGTTCTTGAATTTAGCAGAGAAGGGCTGCATTTGCATAGAGGAATGAAACTTTAGAGCTGGCGCCTTCATTTTCCAGCAGGAAAATGATATGGCTTAATTCGTTCACTATGGCTGGAGTTAAAAAGAGTTAAAAAGAGATTTCAAAGCAGAAGTTGGATTTAGGTTTTCGGATAGAACAAATGAATTAC
Source organism: Machimus atricapillus (assembly GCA_933228815.1). Lineage (NCBI taxonomy): Eukaryota > Metazoa > Arthropoda > Insecta > Diptera > Asilidae > Machimus > Machimus atricapillus. The sequence continues at coordinate 17,676,924 of OW121785.1, forward strand.
TTCAAAATAGCAGATATTTTAATGAATTGTAGAAACATGTACCTAGTTTTATTTAAATTGTATGTAGTATTTGTTTACAGTGAAAAGTTAGTACCTTGCATAGCAAAATATGAATACACCTTTGTAAAATTTCTATGACAAAGTCAGTCAGTAGATTATGTGATAGATTTTGAGTTTGGATAACAAATACGTATGACTAAATTGCTATAGAAAAGCGCAGTAATCATCTACATACAGCCTTGGCCAAAAGTATTAGGCACCCCCTGAAAATCGTAAAATAAAGTTTATTTGTGCAAATTAGGGGGAAATAAAACTATAGTTAGGTTTAACTTATTGACCTTTATTGTTACTATTAATATTTTGTCGGTCCGCCCTTCGCTTTTATTACAGCAGCTATTCTCTTAGGAATTGTACGTACAAGTTTTAGGCACTCTTCAGGAGAAATTTCGTTCCACTCTTGCTGGATGACTTGTTTTAGTCAGGTTTTGGATGTGATGCTGTGCTCATGTATCTTCCGCTTCAGTATGCACCAAAGATGCTCAATTGGATTGAGATCTGGTGGCTGTTCAGGCCACTCTTAAAGGTCAAAATTTTTTTTTTCTAAATATCGCATACTGGTTACAGATGTGTGGTATGGCGCGTTGTCTTGTTCGATTTTTATGTTGTCCGTATTAGTGTCACCATAAATGTTCGCAATAGATGGGTGTAGAACCTTTTCCAACACGGCAATATATTTTTCGCTATTCATGCGTCCTTCGCAAATAAACATTTCACCCACTCCAAGGGACACCATTAAACCCAAATCACCACGCTGCCCCCTCCGTGTTTAACCGTGGACACGACGCATTCGGGAATGTAAGCTTCACCTACCCTCCTCCTCATAAACGTGACACCAGGGGTGCCAAACACCTGAAAAATTGAAAAAATTTAACATAATTTTCAATATTCATGAAATGTGTTCACAAATGGACTGATTTCGACTCTACCATTATAAACAACTGAAATTATACAAAGTAAAGCTTACCTCAAAGTTTGATTCGTCGGACCATATCACGTTATTCCAAACGGCCTCCGTTCAAGATTGATGTTTTAAGGCCCATTTTAGACGAGCTTTTTTATTTTTTGCTCAGAGCAATGGCTTCTTCCCAGCCTTGCAACCTTTCAGCCCTACCTCTACAAGTCTTCTTCTTATGGTTCGAGCACTAATCGTCCTGCCAATCTGATCAGGCAGACCCGCAGCGAGCTCAGAAGACGTTTTTTTCGGATTTTTGAGGTACTCTCGAATCAAATTTCGATCATCACGGTTCGAACTCACTGTTTTTGTACCCGTTTTTTGTCTATTACTATGTGATCCAGTGTCTAGAAAACGTTTAATAGCACTTTGCACCGCACAACGCAAACATTTCACAGTTTTTGCAATCTAAACTTGAGACTTGCCTTGTTCATGAAAAAACCGAATTCGCATCCGTTCTTGCTCACTAAGCTCCCTTGTTTTAAGCATTTTCACACTATTAGTGACTAACACTTCAAACTCCGTTAAAAAACCAACAATTTTCGGCACTTGCTTGCATTACGAGCAGTAATTGCAAATTGAAATTTTTTTACAAAAAACTCAAAATCACAGATTTTCCCAATAAGATGTTTTATGGTCCTTCCAGGAAAAATTTTATTACATTAATTACCATTTATGATTGCTGGGAACATATTGACAAACAAAATAAATCTTTCTAGCAATTATTTTGGACGATACCTGAAAAAAACTAGGGTGCCTAATACTTTTGGCCAAGGCTGTAGATATAAGATATTACAAAGGTGTAGTATTCAAAATGTGTCACGTGCATTTTGTTGTTGAACTTAATTTTTAAGTACAATGTTACTAGTCACAATTTGCTGTGCTACAAGACCAAATACAACGAAAAGCAAATACCCCTAATAATTTAAATTACATTAATTATAACACCGGTCAACACGAATTTTGCGATTGGGTTCTAGATGTCGTAATATTTCGATTTCTCCTGCGTAAGTAATCAAAGAAAAAATAGTTTAAAATAAAGTTTACTTTTGTAGAAATTAGAACAATATATATTGGTTTTTAAGAAAAATTCAACAAGTCAACAAAAAATTTGAGCTCGAACAAATAGCTGATCATTTCTACAGTATTTTTTCCGTAGATTATGAATTCGAAAATAAAAATACTAAAACACTAAGTTTTCTTTCGTTTTCATAAAAAAGAGCGTTAAGGAGTGCAAGAAGCCGTATTTAAACCATTTGTAAAAAATCATTTAAAAATAACGAATTATTCTAGGAGCTAGTAACATATATGTATACTAGCTTAAATCTTACACTTATAAAAAAACACAACAGTCTTCAAAACATTTCAAAGTAAACCATAAATTTGACTTTTTTGCATAACTAAACTAATATTTCATGCAATAGGATCAAGGAATTTGTTCGCCAAGATGTTTAAAATGGAATGTTAGACATTTCATATTTCTAGATCAGGACTCAGGCTTTCATTTAAGTGACGATTTAAACTTCTATGTTGAAACTTTATATTCGAATGATTAGTCAAAATATGGCTTTCAAAATCTATATTATTGCTATGAAATAAACCGAGACTCAAGATTAACAATTTTTTTTGTTGACCGATGAATTAATCTCAAAATACACAGCTAGTTTTTTGAGTTGTTGGATTGATGGTATACCTAATAAAAGTGAATTACTAGTAAAAACTTGATTTTATAGAAGTTCGTTATAAAGAGAATAAAGTTCTCCATAATGAACCCACTAAGAGTTAAAAGCAGTTCGTTTTATAGAGATATTTATGGGCGTACGCAAGAGCTAATTATGGTAAGTGTACTCATAGTCACCAGGCTTTCTCTGAATTATTATAAAGATACATAATATATGTATATATTTTTTATGTAAACCCTATTTCAAATTTTTGCTTTGCTTTGATTCATTCTTAAATTTGTAGATAAAATAAATATCAGTCTCTGTGGTAATAAAAACATCGTAAGAGAATCGAAAATGAATAAACTGTCGGACTGTTCCGATTTCCGCATATTAACCATATTAAACATTTCTTTAATAGTTCATGAATATTTTGAGAAAAACGAATGTAATTTTTCTTATGCACTCACGAAAACTATATCTTAAGTGAGTTAAATTTTCGTTACAAAGCAATTCAAAAGGATTCACTAGCAAAAAATCCAAATAGTCCAACAGTTGATTAACTTTTAAATTGTTTGTGATATCGTTAACAATTCACTAAAATTTGTGGTTGTGAATATTTTATATATAACCATTATTTTGAAAGTGGTACCACCATAAAAATTGTTTGTTGTACAGAAAAGTTTGTTAAAGAGCAAATCAAAAACTTCTATACGATTTCTTTGAACAACTTTAAAACAACATGCAACAAATGCGCGATTGGATCCCTTCGTCGAGGTTCAATTCCCTGGAAGTATCTCTGCCACTCGTTGCAATTAATCAATGAAAATTTATGTCCTTTAGCACTTCATTAAAATTCTCATCGCACCCTCTGCATTTTCTGGGCAGCTCCAGTGCTTAATGTCTTCCTGCTGTTTGCACAGCTCGTAAACATCGCGAGCGCGCACCACATTTGCATATGCATCAGAATAACCGATAAATTCTTAGTTTTTCACTTGAATTAACATTTAGTTGGCGTGCCAGCGGCAGACGGAATTCTGTAAGCGTTTCTAAAGGAGCAGGCGATTGCATTTCCCTCTCACCCCGCCGCCAACAGGAATTTGTGTATTTTCGCCAACAAATCTGCAATAATTGTGCCGGCATGAAATCTATTATCCCATGACAGATGTAATTTGCGGGCACATCACAACCAGAAATTACCTGTAATTCCTCAATCACGAATTCTGAGCACCTTTCGAAGTCTTCCCGGCAAAATCATCGCAGCGGGGGAGTATACCTCGACGTCGCATGTCGACGCGCAGTCAGTTCATTTTCAACTTTGTTTATACCATTCGCAGCCGAAAACAACAAAACTCCTCCTGTTCATCTACCTCGACCCCGCTGCTGTTCGAGGAACAGGAGCGGATTGGATCCATTCAAACTCCCTGGGATGGTATCTTTCGTATATAGGGTCTAGATGCCAGAGGAAAATCTCATCAAGTCCTGGCAGACAGACGGTGGGGGGTTCGGGTGCACGATAGTCATAATTTGAGACCCCCGAGAATCGGGAGCAGCATCCCCAGCATCCCTATCAGCTGGAGCCGGAGCTGGATTGCTCCGAAGTGTCTGCATGAAGCAATCAGGGCAACTATCCAGACCCATCAGAACTCTCCTCCTCGCGGCTTGAGTCGAAGTTCACGAATTCGTTCTCATCCCGTATCCAGTCCATGGGACTGGGAGGTCCCGGGGGAATCGCTTATTTCCATATTGCATCTGTTCGAGATCCTTACCCGTCTTGCAAAAGGACGTGCGCCAGGTCTTCATGAGAAAAGAAGACTTTTCCCATAATGTCCCGAACCTCTTTTTTTTATGGCGTGGGGAGTCCCGAAACTCCCCAACTGGAGCATTGCTCATAACTTGAAAAGGGGTTCGGTTTTATGCTTAATGCATACTCGGCCGGGGAGATACAAAAGACTATTACTCTCGTTGCGGGTGGTTGAAGGAGCCTCTTCTGGAAGAGCTCTTTGTTCCAGATTTGACTGAATAAATTGTAAATGCTAGTTCCCTCTGATCCCTAGTATTTTTTTATCCTATTTTCTCCAGCATCCTCGGCATCCCTCCATGGCAGAGGACAGCAAATGGACGGGTTATCGCCTGCTTTATTGATTTCGTCTGGAGCTCACTACGATGATCCAGGTCTTCTCCTGCACCGCCATATCTCCTCCCCTGGGAACTTTTAATTTACTCGAAGAAGAATCCTCAATGTAAATATGTGCTCAGCGGTAATGGAATTTTCTTCAGACGAAAGTGGTGAACTTATGCAATTTGAAGGGAAAACGGCTGCAGTCATGTGCAGCCGAAATTTTTCTTGAGGGCACGGGGTAAAAAATGCGAATTTGACTCAGAATGGGATTTAGGGTTGTAATTTGTTTGGACGGTGTACTCCAACACTATGTAGCTAAAATAAAAAATGGGGAACAAAACTTTGTTTTAAAGTTTCATTCAAGTTTTATAAGAAAAACTTTTGGTTTTGTAGGAGATTTTACTCAGAAGTTCCACTTTCAATTTTTTATCACTATAGAATACAGTGAATCTCAACTAGAATTGGTTTACTACATACTCGTAGATATGGAATTTAAAATCTAGCGAAAAACGAATCACTAGAATTTCATTTTAATAATTTTCTCAATTTCTACATACTTTAATTCACTTTTTTCTTAGAAGCTGCCGAATTTAGGTGCAATAAATATTTACGCAGACCGAGTTAACTATGTACTGAAAATGTTTTGCAATTTCCTAAAATTCCAGTATACTATACACCTAGAACATGCATTTAAGTTAAGCTAATGAAAATTTTAGTAAATATTGTTGGCAGTTAGAAACTATTAAAATATTTTTTTGACAATGTGTCCTAAATTCAGATACATAATCCATAATCCAATAAATCCCCATTTAATAAATTTGAATCGAATTAGATCATAAATGGGAAAAAAAATCATTATAGGCTTTTTGAAATTTTATTAAAAGTATTTAAGTTTAATATGCCAATTTTCAAGATAATCTCTCGAAGATATGCCCCTCTTCTAGATTAAGTTACTCTGCTCTGTTTTCATGAAAAGATTTCATAAAGGACAGTTTTAACAAAAAGCTTATTAGAAATTAATTTTTATATAATACCCAAAAGCATGAAAAACCAATTTGAATTATGTGCCAGTATTACTAGAAAATCCAATCTTCATAAATTTCAAATTAGGAAACTCTGTCTCTAATCGTCAAATTTAGCTTATGACAAACCTTTCCTTTTTGTAAATTTTCTTCGGGTCATTAAGCTGCACTTAGTCCTTCCCCAACCTTTCGATAAATTTCGTGAAAAATCTCAATTAATTACCTCGATTCTGGGGTCAGACAAAACTGTTCGGAAAAAGACCGCCTGAACGACAGCCATTAATAAAAAATTTTTTTTCGCGTAATTAAGTCGCCCTCTAGCTGACAGCCCCTTACAATAAAATTTCGAGAGCCGTAACAAATCATCCCTGGGAAAAGTAGCGGTACAGTCCCGGCCGTCGTCACCACCCCCGCCTTCTTATTAATTTCGAAGTGCTCGTCGCAATGGATTTGTGTCGAGCGGAGGTCGCCGCGCAATTAAAGGTAATTAAGTTGCCATTAGAAGCGGCCAAAAGGAGGTCACCGGGTCGATCTTATAATTTCTTACCACCCCCTCGGGAGCCCCTTAATTTTCTTCTTAATTTTTTTGCTCTTTGTTTTCTGTGGTACCTCGAGGAAATGCAGAGGAATTAAGCACTTTGCCGTCATCCGGTGCTACAAGTGCTCCGCACCGCGATGAGAATGGGCCTGGAGAGCTCTTGAGCCCCATTTGCATCTTGAGTCGCGCGGAATTGGAAAATTGCAATTAAATTAAGTGGAGAGGCCGCCACCGCCCCGGGGGTTGGGAGAGTCTACCTCAATTCCCGGTTTCCCCCATTCTGGAATTCATCGAAGCGAGAACCGCTCGCGAATTATTAATTATTTCGTTTTCAATTATTTATGAAGTTTGCGCGAGTTTTGCACATTGATTTTTTTTTGCAGAAAATTTTTGTCACGAACAAAAGCATTTCAGTGCGGTGCTCCGCTGGATGGAAAGAGCACTCACGCTTAATGAATTCCGAGCCTGATTTGATTGAAATTGCAAAAAACAGTTGATTGGCGGACCAGAATCAATAGATCAATAATAATATTAGGACATAGGCTTTGACGGTAGGGTAAAGGTTTTTATTTGCTGAGGTTAAACCAACTGAGAGATTGAGTTAAATCTCTCTTTTAGACCTTAAGTACCTAGATATTAAAGTCGTTTTCGAATTCGCATGTACTTGCTTGTACTTAAATCTATTTTCTGCACAAAATGTTCTCCGAAAAATTCCGAATAGTGCGTATGACGATCGAACCTATTCGTAGATTGCTTTGCACTAACACTTTTTTTTATCTGTCAAATTTGAAGTATTTATTCTCTAAAATATACTAAAAAAGCAGTCAAGAGGATGTCTGTACATCCTTATGTAGGGTTCCGTAGCGATAAAATACGAATTATATGTATATCCTACATAAAATAACAATGTATATATACATACATACTCATATACATATTTGCGCATACACATTCAGACACACACGTACGGTTTTCCCGAACAGTTGTTTGAGTCCAAATAACCATAACTTGGTCAGCCATATCTCGTAAACTGTTCGAATATAGTAAGTCGTAATATTTTTAAAAATTATTTCAGTATATGTGTTAGTATTCCAGATTTATTTCAAATTTTTTCGAAATCGCATTCAGGGTTATATCTTGGCCGACACAAACCTAATCGAAAATGGCCACTTTAGAGTCGAATATTTCAAAAATATAGCGCATAATTTTGAAAAATGGTTTAAGAAACCTCATAATAATTTTAAATTTCCTTTTTTAAGATACCCTACTCGGTGGGGTAAGTGAAGATTTTGTCATGCCCACTTTATTTTCCAATAAACTTAATACTTACATATCTTTGTTGCGGATATAAATATTTATACATGTACCGAATTTCAGCGCTATAGTCCATTTTGTCTGTTGCCATTCTAATCAGTTACTTTTATAATTTTATTATTTTATTATTTTTTAATTCTATTTCCATTTTTTGTGTTTTTTGCTTATTGTTTATAGTATTATAAGAAGATGCACTGGGTTTTTGAATTTTGAGTTTTGCTTTTTGTTTTAGTGCACATTGCGTTTTTGTAGGAGTACTCTTAATTTAATGAAATATATTATTATTAGTTGTAATGCGGTATCATGTAATAGGCTATGCTGTTTGTTATCGCTAAATAATAATAATAAAGAAAGAAATAAAGAAATAGTCAATACTGTGGTAAGAAAGAAAATTCACTGATGAAGAAATGTTTAAAAATCTTGAATGATGAAACAATCTGATCGCTCCTTTGAGCCAAAAAAGTTGTAGAGCACTTCAATTCGAAAAGTCTGTTATCGTGGAAAAAAATGCTAAGAGCATGTGAATCCTATAACATGGTATCCTACAATTATCCTACAAATATCCTTGAATTAAATAAGAAAAAAAATTTTTTGGTTATTTACGTTGTTTGTTTAACATAATATGTATATTTTTATTTTTGATAATCTTAGAGAGTTGTAATTCCCTCCCTTGTACTGGGTCCTTATTTGCTATATCACGGTTTCACATAAAACGATATAATTCTTAGGAACCTATCAACTATTTTATAGGGGTATTACCTGCGTATTTTATGAATCTCAAACAATTCAAAATCCCGACTCTTAGAAAAAAGGCCATCATATGTCGAATGCCATGCAATAAAATATAAAGTAGCAATGTTAGGTTTTACATTTATTTTTATGTAGGTACATGTATGGTAAATAAAAACTTTTTTGTCCGCAATTTCATCATAATCAATTTCAATATCAACCTTGTTGTATTTGTTTTGATAGGATAACCAACAACTTTTAGCTATAGGTATGGATTTAATAAGACGTTGAAATGTAATTGTATAAATAACTCTATACAATCATGTAAAAGGGCTGAGATATATAATTCAAATATTCGTTTCGAATGCAAAATCTTGTCATTGTGTTCATAATTTAAGTTAAGCTTTTTAGCATATGTAATACAATTTGTTCAACAATTTTGATATCTAACGACCTTTTGTAAACATGGGATGAATGTTGAACTCTTCAATTTCCGCTGACATAATCAAATTCGGTGTCCTGTCGTAAATCACGGAAACATACACCCTATCTTGTCATAATTCATTTCGCCCGTAAAGCAATTTGCTTTATTTATTTCCCTTTTTTTTAACATCCAGAGACATATTCCAGACGAGGCCTACCCACCCCAAATAAGTTCCCTTTACCCTTGACCATTCCCGAAGTGATTTACATCCACCCGTTGTCGACCGTCGGGCACGGGACTCTGGAAAATTATTTAAAAGCTCCCAGCTCAGTGCTTATGCGAACCGGAAAACATCCAGCAAAATCTCGTTTCGTAAATAAAACAGGAGGCACTGTAGCAGGAAAATGCGTCACAGGACGTCTTCCGGGTCCCACTAACTATCAAACGTGAGGAATTTATGTCTCGGTAGAAAGTTTTTTTGGAAAAATAAAGAAAAAGAACCGTTTATCTGACGTGATGGTGTGCTTCTGTGCTTTGTAAATATTATCAGATACAGGGTGGCTCTGAAGTCCTTCATTCGCTCGCTATTTTTGATGCTTTTATTTACTTATTTTTCTATTTTTCTTTTATCTTTTATGAGACTGCTAGTGGCGATACGAACTATAGTAAAACAGCAGTTTTTTTTTTTTTGATGTTGGTTAAATTCAGTGCCCTTCCTTTTCTGTAACTGCTGTACAAGGGAAAAAACTTGTCAACATTTTCGTTTCGAACAAGCTTCCCACGGGAACTGGGAGAGGAAGAGAAGTTTGTTTATTTGCCAGATGCTTGGACATTTGGCTCCAAGCCGAGGACAAATTCTAATATTTTTGTGTATAGTAGCCACGGGGCCTGTCGTGCCAGCGATGGGCCGGAGGTGGCCTGCAACGTCTTATTTATTTTTAAGAAGAATTATTCGAGGCTGTCTGAACCCGGCTGACAGTGATAAATGCCTGTTTTATCGTATCTTGGTCAGCTCGATGTTTTCAGCCCCTGCGGAAAGAACTTCGACAGTTCTGACAGTGAACGGAAGCCGGATTAGCCCTAGGTCCTGGATTAGGATGGAGCTATCGATCAGTGTTATTCCTCATCAAAAAGATTTTATCCCCTTTCACCCCTCAGTCCCCTCAGTTAATTCTCTTTAGGCTTAACAATGCCATTAAGAATTTTCTTAAAGTATTTTTGAACTATTCTCTAATCTTCATAATAACTAACTTTTCTAGTTTTGAAATTTAAATAATTTTATGGAAAAACCTTCGCCACTTATGTAAACATGTAACTTTTCTTGAGTTTAATCTTACAATTATTTCGACAAATTTTCGTCGAATTTGTGTCGCTGTCTTAAACTCGAGAGGCCAAGCTTAATTCCTAAGTGAAAAACAAATTTTTCTAGTGACAAAGAAATCCATCAGAGGATTGATTTGCATTCTTCTGATGGAAACAAATTATCATTTAGGGAAATCTTTCTCTATGACCTTGTTAAACTTATATTTAAATAAAAACCTGAAACTTCGTAGGTCCTTAATAGAATACATCCGCAATTTCACCAAATTGTGTGAACTGTAATAATTACCTGAAATAATAAAGAAAAAAATTGATTAATATTAATAAAATTATAAATTGCTTGTAATTGTAAGAAGTAAAATTCTTTAGAGTACAAAGATTTATATGATAGTAATTTTCCTTAATTACCGTACATATACAATATGTATACATATGTATATCGTTATATTTTGAGAAGCAATTTCGATAGTTACATATTCTTTTAAAATGCAAATACTGAAACAAATGCATATGTATATTAATTAATATATTCAATGTTAGAACCTACTTTAACAAAATATCTTCTTTTAAAGACAGCAATTGTTAAATAATCCTTAAAAGATGGGGGATTCTCATTTGGAATTTAAAAAAACATCGATTTCTTTTTTATATTCATTTCATCGTTATATGAACCTTTCTAAATAATTCCCGAACGAAATTTGCAAAACTTTTGAAAATTGAAAATTTATTCGGGTTTATAAACAAGCTTTCACTAGCCAAACCATGGCAGAGTAAAACTTTAAACACGTTTTTTCAAAACCACATTTTTCGAACTCATGTAAAGCTATAACTTTTGAACGAAATAAGATATCGACTCAGTTTTGGTTTTATTTTAAAACAGATTTAATTTATTGGATTTTGTACCTAAACAGCATATTGTTTTATTTTAAATATTTCCCATAGCTGTTCGAAAAGCAGAAGAATGAAGATAAACTTTTACGGACATTTTATATTTATTATTATATATTTTCGATCTTTTAATAATTAAAAATATTATTTTTATTTAAAAAAAATTATTTTTTATAGACCAGAAAACCGAGTGCCATACTTATTTCCTGGCGTGAGCAAAAAATTTCAAAAATTACGTTATGTTTTGGGTAGCTAAATAAGAATACCGTCTAAAGAAGGATAATAAAAGAAAAACACTGTCAGGACAGTGAATTTAAGTATTAATTTATAGCACAAATAAGACTATAATTGTAGCGTAAAATAGTTTTAAAACATTGTTAAAAATTAAACCGTAGAGAATCTACATTTCGTCGACATTTCGAAGTAAATTATAGAGCACATAATGAGACGTTATAAAACTAACAGTGGGAGCAGGACTATCTAATTTACACAAAGCTGCGAAACCAATTTACATCGGGGACAGTTCTAGCTAGTGGCATTTTGGATTATTCGAAATTAAAATTGAAACAGTGCAAGCGGTCAATTTCAATTATATAGCTTACCCCAACATAACAACAATTACTAGAGCTATCCATGGACTATTTTCGCGAGCTCATTACCTACTTTACCTGGTTGATTATCTACGCCCCTAATACGGTGCTCTATTCTCGCGCGATCTAATTAAACGGGCCAGCTGGTGGTGGTGCTAATTACTCTCAAAATAGTGGCGTCCCACGGTACAGCACGCGTATATAAATTCTACAAAGGGCTAGATCACTGTCCTAATTTCACCAAAAAGTTCGGGCTGCAAAAGTAATGCGAAAACAAATGTCCGCACCGCACCAGTTCAAAATTTCAGTAGTTGGCGAAGGGGTTAATTACCACCGAAAATTTAACAAACCCACAAAGACTAGGGGTGAGGGTGGTAATTACATGGGTTTCTTGGCGCGGTTAATTTCCCGGTCGTTGTCTCTAATTCGAATTTTAATCAAATAAAAGCGCACCAGCTCTGGATACCGCGCCAAGTGCCTTGTAAATCTCTCGGAATTTAAACATTTCAAAGGAAATTTAATTACAGGTGAAAGCTGTGCCATCATCCGAAAGGATTTTTCCTTAAGGGGGCGGCGATGCCAAAGACGGCGATCTTTGTGCACCACAAAGAAGAGAACCGCCTTCGATTTAATTGAAGAGTGATGAAATCCATCCACCTTGCACCTTGCTTCGAGAAATAAGCGTTAGAGATTTGATGGTAAGACCGCGATTATTCTTTATTACATAAAGGGTTTTCCAATAGAAGCGCTCAATCTTTGACATTCTGCTGTGGCAATACTAAAAATCTATCATCAAAATTTTTTTGACATTTATTGTCAGTGCATTATACCATTTCATCGTGGATAGATACACAATTGAAGAACGCGTGTGAGTTATCAAAAATGAGCAACTTGAAATTGATCCTCATTTTAGCAAAAAAATCATCTTCAGTGACGAAGCACATTTCTGGTTGAATGGCTTCGTTAACAAACAAAATTGCAGAATTTGGAATGAAAGCAATCCACAACAAATTCAACAATTGCCAATGCAACCAGAAAAATTGACTGTGTTTGGTGTGGTTTATGGTCTGGTGACATTGGTCCATTTTTCTTCAAAAATGATGCAGGGGTCACAGTTACTGTCAATGAAATTCGTTACAGAGCAATGATCAATAAATTTTTGTTTCCAAAAATTGCTGATATCGATGCAGACGATGTAATGAAACAATCCATTTGCTGGAGGAAAAGTTTGGTGAATCCATTATTTCGAAAAAATGGACCAATCAATTGGCCCCTAAGATCATGCGACTTAATACCACTGAACTTTTTCCTATGGGGTTATGTAAAGTCAATGTGTTATGCCAACAAACCACAAACACTTAATGCATTGCAAGACAACATTAAACATGTTATGGCTGAAATACCGCCTGAATTATGTGAGAAAGACATCGAAAATTGAGTCCAAAGAATCCATGCTACGAAACGGAGCCGTGGCGGTCATCTGAACGATTACATTAAAATTGTATACAACTGTTGTTTTATTTCAGTTCAAAGTTCGAGCGCCCCTACTGGAAAACAATTTGTAATGTAGTACTTTTTTTTATTAGCATAACATGCAAATTTTCCCAAAATTATATCAACCAAAATTATAATATCAATATATGAATAAATAATAAAGCCGTGAAATATACGAAATGAAGTGGTTCTGAAACCACATTTTAGCGCGAGGGGAAATTCATAAAAGTATGAAGAGCTCAAACAATTTTTTAACTCGTTATTCATCTTACATATTTTCTATAATGCTAAGAAAATTCAAGCAGTCAAGTAATATTGCTTACTTTTCATAGTTACGAAAACGTAAAATGTAGCTTCCGTTTTATAACTTGCCTTCATTCCATTATTTCAAAACTCGGCATAATTGGAGAAGACGAATTTTGATTCCCCCAGGGACCGAAAATAACTGGTATTCTTCATTTCTAACCGACTTCCAAAAAACAAGAGGTTATCAATTCGACCCGTATGTATTTTTTTTTTGTAATGTCTGTTCGCGCATAACTATTGAACGAGTGAACCGATTTTGATGATTCTGTTTTTGTTGGATAGTCTAAGATTCTCCGGAGGTACAATGATAATTATGAAAACCCTGAGGGGTCAGGGCGTACGCCACAACAGAGACGTAAATCGATATAAAAGTGATAAATGTCCTGGGGCTCGTATACAAATAGACTAGATGCGTGATTTGAGGGTCATAGATTGTACATGCATGGGTCATTGATTGTACCTTCCTAGGATTAAAAATGGCGGAGTTTTGTTACAATATCTTTGAAATTATGTAAAATAGCTTTACAGGTATAAGTTTTGAACACGTGAATCGATTTTGATGATTATTTTATTGTTGCATAGTCCAAGATTCTCCGGGGGTACAATGATATGTATGTATGAAAACCCTGAGGGACAAAAGGACGCCACAACAGAGAGGTAAATCGAAATAAAAATGATAATTGTATGGAACTCATAAACAAAATGAATATGTGACTATTTGAGGGTATTTGGTTGTAAATTCGGTACCCGATTGCTAGGATTCCAAATGGCGGACCAACCAAAATTTACTAAAATATATTATACACTAAAAATAATGAAATAAAAAAAAAATTTAAAAAAAAAAATAGAACCGACTCCAAATAATCCCAAGCCCTAAAAAGTATAAATAATTAATGCAATCATTTTGTTTGTATTAATTGAATTAATATCAGTCAGGTTTTCACACCGACTTTCATAAGTCTAGGAAAGTCTTGGTATTTAATGTTGAAAGTAGTAGCAGAGGACTTTTAATATAATTATTTTATACCTTTTAGGGCTTGGGATTATTTGGAGTCGGTTCTATTTTTTTTTTTAAATTTTTTTAAACTAAAAAAGCTGAGGGAAGTTGTCATAGTAGAATAAAATTAAGGACATCAAAATGTTATTCGATTCTTGTTAAGTTCTTCAAAATTTAGGTTTTTTTAAAAAAAGGATTGTCTAAACTTATATTTGTAGCCAAATATAAGTTGAAGAAAACTAAAACAAACTCAAAAGCTTAATATAATTTTTTGGGCAAAAATAACAAATTGTGAAGCTTGATATTTTTTCGGGCAAAATTCAAAAGCCAAGCTTGCTTTTTATTTTTTCAAGCTATGGAGATATAAAGTTACAACGAAAGATTCAAAACCGTACTAATATTATTATAATAATAAACGCAAAAGTCTGTCTGTCTGGCTTTTGCGCCTAAACTGCTGAACCGATTTTGATGAAATTTGGTACGGAAATAATTTTACACCCGGGGAAGAACATAGGTTACTTCTTAATGATCTCCGCTGTAATTTATCTGAAGAAAATTTGCAAAATTTATTATTTGTGCGCCTCAACTCATAATTGGATATAAAGGAACTTTAAACAAAAAAGAGTTTTTTAAACACATTCCGACGTTATAACTGAAAAAGTGAAGATATCTTTTTATTTTTGCCGGAAAAATAATTTCAAGTGTCACAACTTGGCTCAAAGCCAAGCTGGCTTTTTATTTTTTTTTTACATAAAAATAACGAGCTTCAAAAAACTTATTATTCTTGGCTCGAAAAATAAAAAGCTAAGTTGGCTTATTATCGGTCAGAAGTACCAGGTGAAGAGAACTTTTTTCAAAACAAGTCAAGCCGGTCCTTGGATTCATCATAAATGTTATCAGATCAAAATTAATCTTATTTCACGCATTTTATGCATGTGGTCGGCCGTTTTAATTAGTCGTAGTAACACTTTGGAAAACAATTAATGCTTGGTGGCGCTAATTTCGATAGTCACAAAATGCAGTTTTGTGAAAATTTTAAGCCGCGAAATGGCTCTCTATGGTTAAAGGTGGAATCTGAGTAAATTCATAGGTTGTTTATTATTCAAAGTTGTGGAAAAATTACCATAGTACTTATGTAAACAAAATAAAGCTTAGGTACTTTTATTTACACTAAAAAAAAAAAGGATTTGATTTTTGGATAGTTACGTCCAGGTACTACAAGATGCTTTAAAGTTGTTATTTAATATTTTAAATTAGAGTGCTTAAATCAGCTTTAGTTAGGTACTGTATTTCTTTTGAGTAAATAAATGGAGGTTTCCGTCTTATAAAAAGGTGAAGTCCTTGAGAGCAGCCGTTTCCTTCTCCGCCTCTAAATCAAGTGGTATCTTTTTAATCCTCTCGAGCGAACCCGTTTAAATCTAAACCATCGAGCCGGCCATAAACAAATTTTTACGAGTGCACCAGACGCGCTCTGGCAGAAGGCCTTGCATACAGAGGAGGCCCACACATCGCTCCTGTAACACCGGAATTTATGGGCCATCGGTCTGGGGCCCACCGATTGATTTTTGCCATCGTTCCGGGACTTTTCCGGGATTTATAGGGAGTTCAAGGTGTTGGCCAAATCGTAAATTCCCACGCCCAGACGATCGGCCCCAAAAAACTAAAGATGTGGGCCTCCGGCTCAAGCCGATCCTTCCTGGTGGAGTAACATGCTAATGCAAAGGGATCCGGGACATTTGCTGGATTGATTTAGTGAAATTGCTGGGGGACGTGACGGGTACGAATGCGGGCCACTTTCTTCTATTTTTTTTTCAGACGAGTGTGCCCTTCGTCCTTTTTAAAGCGATTGCCCGACTCCCTCGTAGTTTGTTTCAATAAAATGGGGCCGAGTCCCTTTTCCCCCCGGAGATGGGAGTGAATAATGATGTTGCCGAAAGTTTCCATTTTGCGGGGAAACTTCCTTTGGGACGCGTCTAATGTTTTCTTGTGTCGAAGAATTTATTTATAGCCCTTCGCGTCCAGATGTTTTTCTGTAGCCCGGCTCCATATGCAGAGCGGTGTGCCCCTCAATCAATCATCTCCCGGCGTGGCACCCATCCGCGGACCCATACGAAACCCGTTCTACTCTCGAACGGCCGTGTGTCTCGGGCTTTAATGAGATAATCGCATTAACCGGCGTTATCGAACTCGAAATCAAAGTAAATTGGAATGTAATAAGGCCGAAGCGGAGCCCCTAATGAAGTCAGAAATAAGATCAACCGGCGGGGACCACCGTGAAAGTCGGGGCGCAGCAGCGTCACAGTGTCTTATGCAGCGCGACAAGCAGCAGCAGCAGCAGCAGCCGGTTTTATCGCGCGGAGTCATCAGCGGCAATAACGCTCCCTTTTACACAGCTAATCCGGGAATTGAAAGTAAAATCAGATTAAGTCGGCGGAATAGATTCCCGTGACCGAATTCCCTTCGGCTGAACCGGAGATGACATGCAGATTAGCCCAGGTGCGGACTAGCACCAAGCGAAGGAAGAGAACCTTTTTGATTTGAAAAGGAAAGGAGCCCACAGCGGGGAACAGTCGAAGTAGAAAAAGACCTTTGTATTTAGGGTAAAATTGTAATGAATAATAAATTTAATATTAAATACCTAAATATATCAATTATTTTTTCAACTTTAACAGACAGATGACGACTAACAATTAATTAGCCTTAGCACTTAGTAAATTTAGTTGACATTTTTTGTATAAGGCCAAAAAAAGTATTGTAAATCAAATTTTGTTAAGAATTTAAGTTCTAGTTTCATAGTAAATTGGGCATTGAAAGAAACAATTAAAGGGTAAATTTTTTTAGTATGTGATCCTCAGTTTTCGTACTATACGTAGACATGAAAATAATAGGAATTATCTTAATGCACGCTTTGGAAAACAAAATTAACAGTAGGATATAGGATATATTAAATATTTCAAAGGTATCGATGCAATTTAAAAATTTCAGTTCAGTTTAGTTTATTTTATATTTCAATTGATTTATACGTTGGTATAAATAATATAGGAACTTTTCTAATCTAGTGCTCTTCATTCATCTAGGATAGTATATTTCTGCGGGAAAATTTTTTTAAAAACACCATGAACTTTTAAGTTAAAATCTTACTTATTATCTTACATTACTATGCCTACTATTTCCTACTTAATTACTACTATCGGTTGTCGGATTAGGGGGTTTTCTGCCAGAGAATAGTGTTCAAAAAATGTACTAGGACTTAATTTATCTACTATGTTGCCCCTTATACTTATCTTATAGGTGTAGCTCTGAGGTGAAGAAATACATACCAGGGCAAATTCAGGATAATTTTGAGAACAATTTGTGGTTTATTTATACAAATGCAAGCACATTGATACATAGAGAATAATTGATTGAAATACAACTTTATGCAACCTGGCCGTATCTTCCGCAAATATTTGATGTTTCGCGAAAATCAGCGATGAAATTTTAAAGAAAATGGAAATTTTCATTTAGTTTTCTATTACTTCACAATGTATAGTATATGGACAAGACAACAGTTTTTATTTTGAAGAGTTATGATACGATCGGACTAAATGATAGGAAAGAACTTTCGTTCAAAATTCCTGCGGATGTAAAATAAATCTTACTACTTACTTCTAAAACAAAAAGAAAACACCTTAAAAATAAGCATCTCGAACAATTTCCTAATAAGGAAATAATAGACCTGCGTTCTTTTCTCTATTAATACGCGTAAAATCAGTTTGTTTTTTTGACCTCAAATATAGTTTGGTAGATATCTCAAAAATATGCTCTGAAAATTTCAAACCGCAATTGAAGTGCAAATGTTTCTATGAGGTATTTAAAAATATGATCTTAACTTTATCAATTGTGGAAATTTATTCTTATTAAAAACTTTAAACGCGATTTATTCAAAACGTTAAATTTCCCGCGCTGTGCAGCCTAGCTCCGTCAATTCTGAACCGATTTAAATAATTCACATCTCAAAATTTTTGAAATTTAATTACGCTTGGCGTGACATAGCGCTTTTTTTTCGAAAAAACAAATTTTAAATATTGTTTATTTGCAATTGTTTAAACAAAAAAAAAGTCAATTTTCCGGAAAAATGGTCTAAAAGTTTCAAAAAACTAAGGGTAATTATATTTTTTTACGAAAAAATTTCTTTTTGGATTTTTCAGGAATGAAATTGCGACCTGTAACTTGCACAACGCAAACTCGAGGGGCCGACTTCGAACAGCTGGGCGCCGCCAATTTGAGAGATTTCGGGCTGAAAATTTGTTTACAAGCAGTTCAAAACTTCTATTTTTCGAAATAATCAATGTGATTGTATCTAATTTTTTTCAATTTTAGATTAACAATTACCAAAAAAACATGGATTTACACGAATCTCCCCCCTTTAGAAATATTGTGCCGACAATCGGCGCCAGTCTGTGGAACAGATGTTAATACTCTTCCCGCAGATATTGTTAGTTATTTTTAAAATTTAATTTGATATTACCAATTCCACATACACATTCGTATACCTAATAAAATCTCTTCCTGCGAAACCATATCAATATCTAATCAATCATTTTCATTAAGCTTTGAAGAATCGCTTAAAAAATTTATTTATTACGTTTTAAAAAGAAATTACGCACCCATTAATTGCCAAAATGGTTCCCCTGACAAGAACTGCCAATAAAGGTAATATTTACGACGTGACCAAATGTGCCCATTTATCGCACGAAAACGAAATACACTTGACTGCACTTAGCCATGAGAAGAACGACCCTCGAAACAAATGAATCATCATCTCAGCTGAGAGTCAGAGCCATAAGATTTAGGAAGAAGTATATCAAGGGAGTTTTCAAGGAAATTCGAGAAACTGGATCATTTCGCCCTCCGTTTGCCACTAATGACGATAAATTTCATTAAATAAGAAAATAAATTAAGGAACGCCTTCGTAAAGGTAGAAGGTATAAGGGTACCATGTCACGGTCTGCGGCATAGGCCTTCAGATTTCTTGAGACAAAGGAGGAGGACTTACATTTGTTCTATCCCCAGGCGACGTTATTAATCCCCGGGGATTTCCTATTGAGGCGTCCCCTGGCCAGAACCCTCCATCGACTGTTCGGCGAAGTAATTAGAGTGGAATGTATGCTCCGGGAATGTCTCGGATACAATTTCGTCTAGTTGTAGCCGACGTGAGATGGCCCTTCTTGATTTTCGGCCGTATATTACCGACGAATATCATAAAATTGGTCCGAAATCAAGGAAACGACCTTTCCGTGAGGGAAACGATAGAATAGTACTCGATACCAGACAAAGGGCATGACGGAAATTGGGAAACCAGAAAAATAGGGCTACCTCCCTTGTTGTTAGGGTTTCAATTTACAAATATAACTCGGAAGGAGGTATCTACATGAAAGGAAGTATCTGTACATAGAATTTCAATCCTCTAACGATTACTTTCCCAGTAAATAATACGTTTCGGGTAACTGCCCTGTTGATTGTCTACGAGCACTTGTGCAATGCGAATGTTTCGGATGCAGCAACAATTTTGGAGAAATTTAATTAAAGTCAATAAAACTTTAAATTCAAAGAGCTGTACGGTCATGATTTCGAGGAAATGTGACTTGAGTTATTAATTAGAGGATTTCGTGCAAAACTTCAGGTGGGGCAGTATAAGAACATACCTGAAGGAGACGTCCTGTGAATTAATTCGCAGAGTTTCTCATGCACCGGAAATTGTTGAAAATTAGACGATATTCTACAACGAAGAAAGAACAAACTATTTATTCGCCATTGCATCTGCCAGTGGCGCCAGAGAATTGTAACTGAGACCGTACACTATACCTTCCGAAAGACGTACAAGTGAATTTCATACCTTGGCAGTGCCTTTAATTAAACGCTTGCAGTTGGAAGCGTTTCAAAGGTGAACTCTTTTACTTTGACTGATTGTACGAAAAAAAGCAAAAAGTAGCAAAGGTTCTCCCTTAGTACTGTAGGTGGTAACAGCAACCATTAATTCTTCCCTAGCAAGGGCATACATTCCCACCCTGTGCTCGAATATCATCTTAAGGTTCAGTATTTTAAGAAAACTTACTTGTGCTTCTTTGAGAGTTTTGAATTTAACTTTTGTAAGTTTTCATGACATGTCGGCATGCACCTTTTACGAATTGGAGAGCTCTTCTTTCTTTAGCACAGGGTGTGCAAAAATACGTGCGATGGGCGGGTAAAGACGTGTAAAGTATTATGTTGTTAATGCTTCTTATTGTTGGACTTTTTAGTCCTTTGAAATGTTGAAACAGAAAATGAATCACATCGGAAAAGTTGACAGACTCGTAGAAAGCTGCTTTCAGCATGAGAAATGAACTGACGGCTTTTTGTATGAACTTTTTAAAATCTTTACGTAGAGATTGGAATATGTGATGGGATGATGTCTTTCGTTTTTCAAACTTTTCTACCTAAGAAGGTAAAATTTAAATTTTATGGTGTTTAAATTAGATGTTTGTTTGACTGATAGAATATCCGTGTAAAGTTCGTGGTTTTTAAAAGTTTAAAGACTGTAATTTTATTATGGTAAGTTCATAGTGTCGAAAGTTGTAAAGCATACTATTTTCTTGTTCATCATTTATTTAAAACGTTATTCTGAACTAATTTTTGTTGGAAGTTTTTACAAAACATAATAATACAAGTCGGAGAAATTGTTAAGATGGTAAAATTAAGAACTCTAATATTGAAATCTTTTCCATGTAATGTACATACATATATTATACAATGTGATGTAGGATTGTTTTTAAGTTTTGTGTTACAAGGTATCAAAGTATCGAATTGCTTTTACTTGCTTCGATAGAAATAGGACTGGGATGGAACTTCTGACCTCTTCCTAGTAAAGCCAATGTCCTGAGATAGCCCTGATCTAAATCGAAGTCAATTCATGGACAGGAAGTCGTGCCATTTTACATTATATCTGAACACTTTGCTCTTTTCCACGACTTGTAGCTTCCGGGCCTCATCGCAATGTGTATCTAATCCTAATGGGAATCTCATTTCCGCTTTGATGAAACAACCCTTTAAACCAGACCCTGAGATCCTGGGGCTCCATCACTATCGGGTGTCGCAGGACCGGCTAAGCCCATTCCTTATGTCTACCAGAGTCCCAAATCGGAAGCTCCTTTGCTCATAAACCATCCCATCAGTCGGGATGAGCGTACAGAGCTCCTCATGTACCCGATGAGGTTGAATTTCATTATTCCTTGGACGTCCCTCCCATGATCCTCGAAGGCATCCCATTTTGATAACTGGGGGGGGGGGGAAGTCCGCTCCAGCTGAGCTCTGGGGGATGAATGGGGCCACTCCTGCACGTAGTCATGTAGGAATTTGTTCGAGTGGATTTCGACGAGACACGATATTTATGCCCGAGTGGCGGAGAGGACTGCTTTAAAAGCCGCCCAGCTAGGGCTAGGGACTAGGGAGCAATGTAACTTTAAGGACTATCATCGTTCGAGCTTTTCTGACTGTATTATTTCAATTTAAGAGAGCTGACGCAGCAGAGGGTCCCCTGAGGGTTAGCTTCTGCAAATGGAAAATTGATAAAACAGCCTCCTAGCGGCAACAAAGCAGTCCTTTCGCGGATCCTTTTTTTTCCAGGATTTGCAAGGCAAAAACATTTGCCGGCAAATTTCCATCTGCAGCAAAATTTACTCTATCCCGTAGGATGCACTCCCTGCAGCACTCAATAAGTAATAGTACTGGGTAAACTGCAAGTTCGCGAAAATGCGCCCTTGAGACAGCTTAACCCTTTTCGAGTTGAGCTCAATTATGCAGCCCCGACAAATGTTTACAAATCGAACGCATCCCATCCCTTAACAAACTTGCAGTGATTGATGGGCTGACGTCTCTATCCGGGGATTTCCTGCCAGTTTTAAGGGCTTATTGCTCTTTGATGGTTTCACCAATATTTAGCAGACTCTGTTCGTTTGCGGATGAATAATTTATAGATGGCTGCACCGCTGAAGGTGTTACGGGTTGCTTTTAATCTTTCAGTCCAGTCACTACCAAAAACCCCTTCGACCCATCCCTCAGCTACTGTTGCATTTGCGGCAATGTTCGTAAATTAGTAAGACACCGAACAGATCCTTAAAACAAAAGAGCCACAGCAGGATATCCACCCCCGTTGATAATTAATGGGTGGTGAAAGAAGCTGCCACATCTTTTCGGCTCATGCAAATGAAGGCAAAACTAACTGAGGGGTATTTTGAAATTTTGTAAGTTAAAATTCAACCCTCCATCGCTGCTACAAATAACAA
This sequence comes from Machimus atricapillus, assembly GCA_933228815.1. NCBI lineage: Eukaryota > Metazoa > Arthropoda > Insecta > Diptera > Asilidae > Machimus > Machimus atricapillus. The sequence continues at coordinate 17,699,644 of OW121785.1, forward strand.
GTTGCTGCATAAAGGCGGAGCAATAAGAGGGGTTTTGTAGAGGAAGTTAAGGAGATTCTTGGCATCTTGCTAATTGCAAAGGGAAGGAAAAAGGCTTTAAAAGCTTTAGAATGTTTTTCATTTACCTACTAGTGTTAAGGAATTATCCAAAATTAGCCTTTCATAGTTGAACATAACTTTATTTTAATTTTATGATCAGTTTGTTCAAACAAGAATAATTAACTCTTCCGTCTATACTTTATTCAATATACCACTTCATTTATACAACCAATTATGGTTTAAATGAGTCAATTACTTAAATGTTATTTTGAATAACTAAAATAGAGTAAATTTTCATGAACATTAAATAATTAGAACTTTTCCAACTTTACATTGTAAAGTTATGTCAAAAATCGCGAAAAATTCAAATCCAGGAGTTAAAAAACTATCGGTATGATATCGAACCCATTCTAATTTAGTTAATTAAAGAGAAAAAAAAAAGTTTTGCCTAATTGGGAAACTGTCAGCTCTCAAGCAACTTTCCCATGCCTCGGAGGCAATTTATGTAATTAGACTATCGTCAGAGTGACGATCAGCGTCACAACAACACTTCTCTTCCTGGTAAAGTCTATTTTAGCAGCGATCCAGTGAAAAGGGATTTTTTTTTTCAGGAAATTAAAAAAGTTTACAATTTGAGTAATGGGTTTCGTACCACGTGCATGTAACTAGCATTACCCGCACATTTTTTGTGAATGTCCCTTAACTGGCTTTGTCGCTATGAGGACGAATTGGCCCTTGCCCAAAGGTAATGCAACACTGTGGCCTGATGGACGCAGTTCCCCTGCCAGAGGGATGCATTTTGCATGAGAAACTCTTTAATTAAAGTTACACATAAAAAACTTCTCATATCATTCAATTTTCTCGGCTGCAGAGTGGACTAATTAACAACATTATAACATTTTTGCCCTACGGAAGTTGGATCCACTTAAGGGCTCACCCATTCAGTCTCAATACCCTCCTTTCCCCTCGCCATCCCCACTCTTGCAATCATAGAGCATACGCGAAAAGCGGCGATTCGAAAGGCCGTGCATTTGCGAAAAATACTTTCATGAAGTTTTTAAAAGAATAATTTACATAGGCTTGCTCAGTAAGGGAATATAATTCCCCCGAGTGAAATTAATTGCAGCGTTGCAATTTTTGTTCGTTTTTAATTAATTAAAGCAGCTACATCTCTTGTGACCGCTAGCGTTCATTGCGTTTTAAAATATTGTTTTTTTTTGTACTTTTCAATATTAAAAAAATGATTAACCTTAAAAGGGTTGTAATCCTTTGGTAGTCCATTTATAATTTTTATTATTCATTGATTGGCCAATCAATTTTTGATCATAAGTTCACAAAAGTTATATGGGAGTAAATTGGATCATCGCAATTCCGTTTATAATAAAATCGTCTGCTTCGACATTTTGGCTCCATCTAATAAAAATTTCGATTCGTAAACTGGACTATTAAATCGAACCTGAAACTTTAATTGCTAATTAAAAATTTGTATGCGGTTTCTTTTACATATTATTTATTAATTACTGAAGTATACTATTTCAAATGTTTCTCAGCATTATTTAATTTTCATTTTTATTTGAAAGTGTAAAAATAGCAGTTTTGTGTTTAGTATTTTCATTTTGTTTTAACTTTATCCTCTATTTGAACTTCGAATTATAATTATTTATTGTTAGTGTATAAAAATTATTATACATAGGTATATTAAAAATCTAACCAGAAACAATGATTTATTTATTATTTATCATGTATTTGACTGATTTTTTATATCTACCTAAAAAAGAACAGCTTTAAAATGCTATTTTTGAGATTAAATATAAATTTGGTGGTCAAAATGATACGCAAATACCTAAAGAAGGTTAAGATAGTCACACACTGACTTCGAATGCGATAAAAGGGATCGGAAGCCTGGAGCAAAGGAATTCCTTTAAGCACGCATTCCGCTCCGGTTACAAATCTGGAAATTTTCAAACTGACACCAAGGGGTTCCCGGCGCACCCTTGTAAAAGATAGGTCCCATGTTTTGCCCCTTCGGGTACCAGCAAATATGCAAAAATCGGGTATTGCCCAGAAATGCCTCGAGCCCACCGATCTCATCTCGTGCATTGGGCGCTAACTTAGCCAGCATCCGGGTAGTCAGCAGTTTTTAGGGCATTTTCTGAGGGCCGGAAAATGATTTCAGATTACCAAGGGGATTAAATGGGTGGGTAGTGGGCGGTGGCATGAAGGAGCAAAGCCATTTTAATTCAGGACTCTTTTTTTGAATTTGATGGAATTTCGGGCGAAAATCCTCTTTTTTATTGTAATAGCCGACAAGGGATGCCTTTTCCTATTTGTAAAGGGTCCGCTGTGGAATGTCAAATGAAAGGAAAACCAGATCCGATGCGTGTGCAGATTATTTGGATATTTTTGTTAACACGGTCTCGCCCCCAATAAAGACGACCGCTGGGAATGTAACCAGGGCCAAATTTTATGGGGTTCTCTCTCTCTGTGTTCATGCAATTGGAAAAAAAATTTTTATTCCCGGAGAGCTCCGGGAAAAGGGCTTCGTGCCCATGTTTTTATGCTTCTCTGAACTGGAGTGCTGGGGAACGCTATAGCATTGCTTGAAAAACCCACGGCCCCTTTCGGTTTTCTCGGAAGCTTTATATATCGCCTTTGGGGCTCACATAAGAGATTTTGGCGCCCATACCCTCACTTATTTTTCACAAATAAAAGATTTCATCGTGAATTTACAAAATGCTGATTTAATGTAAGAAGTAAACAACATTTTTGGGAGTTGGGCATATTTTGTAAACAGCCAGAGTTAAATGTTTTTGTTTTATTATTTTATTTTCTTTTTCTATTTATATCTTCCCTCTCCAGAAGTACATATGTTAGGGTGGATTTTCAACCCTATCTTTTTACAATTTCTCGAGAAAGATTTGGGTTCCTTCTTTTGAATTATAAATTAATTTCGAAATAATATTCTGTTCTCATATTTTTATATTGAGTCACTTATTGGCTACCCACTTTACTGAAGCAGGGCAATAAAATTTTTCTATATGTGTGGAATTGTCGCAATACTCGTATGTATTTTATCGTCGTCCTGACAATGCGTTGACATTTTAATTTCAGAAAATTTGGAATAGTTCAAAATTGCTGCTTGCAATAAACTTTTATTATCTTCGACTGTGATGGATATATAAAAATATTTGATATGATGAACATATGGGTGGTTTGTTAAGATCGTAACATTTGAATGCTTATTTTTGTACATAGAACAGTGATATCCCATATCTACATATTTTAGTATTATTTTCATTAAGACTGTATTTTAGTTGGAAAATGTTCCATACATATAACACTAATTCGTTTGATTTTAATTATAGATTAATCAGACGAATTGAGGATGTTCTTTTGTTGAACGTATCTAGCATTTTGGATATGATAGAAAAAAATCTAAAGTTAATAAAAAATTCGAAATAACAATGTCTGAGAAACCATTGAAGTAAAAGCGATCGTGTATTACTTTCAACTTATCATCATAGTATAGAAATTCTCCTTTGAATGGAGATCTGAAATAATAAAAGTAATAATGCTGAAAATGTGATTTTTGAACAAAGGCATGATCCTAAAATGAGTCTCCTGAAAGTCAATTGATATTCGTACCGCCGATGACAAAAAGGACAAAAGCCCCTTTCAGCTTTTTGCCGTGCGAGGGAATTCATTCTTATGCGGGGATTCCCCGAACAGTGGCTCTTCTCGGTATGCAGTGCAGCATTAAAGGATTATTTTTTGTCATAAATGACGAGCACTGAATGCACGGTTATTACGTTGTAAAGCTCTGCCGCATTTCATCCCCGAGGGGCGAAACGCCGCCACTGGCAGAATGATAATTTAGTGCGTCTTTATGCGATCCCAGCCAAAACCAGGAGATTGCGGGATAAAACACTGGTGGGAGGCGTTGCTATGGAACACCTTCCTTTTCTTTTTTCTTTTTTTATCCCCGGCATCTCAATGCATCATCATCATCATTCGCGTCCCTCCCACAGGATCATAACACGCTATCACCAAATATGGGTAAAATCTTGTGGAAACGATGGCATCTGCCGTCTCGGATACAAAACAAATTCGTTGTCACCGTGTTACTTGGGGGAAATGCCGCCCCCTCACATGTCGGGGATAAAAATTTTCCATCTCATGTGATAAGAAAAGCATCCAGAAAATGGGAAGTTTAAGTCGGAAACAATCCCGCGGTTCTACACAAATTCTATTGAATCTAATTCGGTCTGCGAGCAACAGCCCTCCGCTCCTCGATTCGCGTGGTAGGTATACAGCGCCGGATGCTGGGATTAAATCTCCACCCCGAGATAGAAAAAAAAAAAGTGACGGAGTGTGCTCTTTGTGCGTTTACCGGCGTGAGATGGAAACTTCACGCTTTTATGGGCCATTCGCCAAGGAGTGCACGTTCGCACCCCCTAAGTGGATTCCTTTCATTTCGCCCTTTTATTTGAGGGCTCCAGGATTGCTCTGCGCGTCAAGGAACCCAGTTGGACCCCTTTTTTTTTTGGGAGTAAATCGAGGGCGTCGAGGGCGGAGGGCCATTCTATACTGCAATATATCCCAGCTCTCCAGGAAAATAACTCCCAGCCAGCGAGGCGAACTGAAGATTTCATTAAAAAGGCTCAGAAAGGAAAAATGCAATGGGAAATAAATGGGAAAATATTTTCGCCGCATTTGCCGCCCTAACACCCGACCAATTTTGCATCGTACAAGGGCTAAGGGATACCGGGGACGGAGGGCAGTCGATTTACGATTATAGGGCACGGCATGAGATGTAATTTCAGTTAGGTACCTTAGCCGTGTTTTCCCTACGGCTTAAGGAAATGAAAGTGAAGCGAAAGTACTTCGCTAAGGGTTACTTTTAGCACAGCTATGATATGAGGGTGGATATCGGTTGTTTTTAGGGCACCTTAAGGGATATCGCCGTAATGCGACAGATGGCAGGGCCCGATGTTTCCTCCCTAAGTACCACGATAAAGCAAATGTTTGTCTGGTTCCCGCCCGAGATGAAGATGGGATTCATAACACAAGCAGTAAATGAAAAAAAAAAATAGCGTAGGATATGAAATGGAAAAATTATTAGAAGCGGGGATATAAAGAACGATTTTTAATACACATATTTTGGGGGAATCTAATAAATCAGCAACATTTGCTAGAAGGTATGAAATAAATTTAATCCATCCTAAATTGTGAAGTTTTTTGATCAAATTCTTCTTCTTTTAATACTGATGATATTTGTAAAAATACCTAGTCATACCTTTTTTGAAATTACCTACACTTGAAAAATGAAAGTGTGTATTTTACAAACCAAAAGCTAAAAAAACCTCCACCTAATAGGTAAAGGGTCCTGGTCTTTCGAATTCTTTATATACAAATGAATTTTATTTTTAAAGTCTATGGCATCTTAAATGAGTTTTGGCATCATTCATTTTCCGAAATCTTTTCATCTTAAGGCTGGGGTACTCAATATGAAATCTACCGAAAAATAATTTGTGGTTTTTTAGAGAACTATATTTTTTTCACCCTTTGGGAAGGGTTAGTTATTCCAGCAATGTCTTAGTAGGTATATGTAAAAATTTACGACAAAATGGATGAGTGGTTTGCTAGAACTATTTTCTTCAGTAAAAAAACTATTTTGTTGAAATTATTACTTAAAAATTACCTAAAAATTATAATATTAATAAAGAGTAGGTACGTGAAATTACTATGACATAAATTTAAATATGTATTGATATACATATGTATAACTACAAATCTTAGTTTAGCCAGTTATTAAATTTTACTATTTTTCTGAGTTAAAATCTGAAAAATATCTATAAAAAGCAGTAAATTCAACAATTACGTTTGGCGTAGTTACAAAGTATCTTTACTTTAAAACAAATGATCCCATTAACATGAAATTTGGCATATTCTCATTTCTGCCATAAATATAGCGAAGAGGGTCTGGAGAATAAAGCTTTCATATTAATGTAAAAATGAAGTTATACCATGTCTTCCAAAAATTGTCAAAGTTAAATATTATTATTTTAAAGTTTCAGGATCGACGTTACCCATTTAAGGAGATTATAATTTTTGCGTATTAAAACTATTAAACATACACCTACTTTTGAGCCATAGAGTTAAACCTCCTCCTTCTACTTCTTATATGAGTATAAAATACTTGCTCCAGTCCTCGCCTAAAGTGCACACATTCCCTAATTAAAACTATATCTTGTGACCAGGAAATTCAACGAAAATTCCTTAAACTAAGTTTTTGTGTACTTTGAGATTTTCCTTGGAACATTTTTGCGCTCTCTCCATCGTCGTCCTCATCAGCACCTTCTTCCACCCCGGAACGAATCTGCCGTATCCAAAAACACACTTTCATATTTTCTTTCTCGACAATGCAAACAGAAATTCCAGAAATGAACAGGCTTTCCTCAGGGTTTATTGACATTCCCAGAAATTGCACGTCAGTAGTGAAATATCGCGGCGAGCAAATATTTAAACGCTAAAAGCTAACAGCGGAAATTTTCGTAGTATCAGCTGAAGCAAGCACTTTTAGTGAAACTACAATAGTCTTAGGGTTGGACGGGGTTAGGGGGCGCTAGATGTGGGGGTGGTGCAATATCGCCATCGTGGGTAATCGATAGAATCCCGAAGATGGGGCTATTTTTTATCGTCTGTCTGCAATTGCAGCAATTTTTATTATTTTTCATCCGATGATGAGGGGTCACCCCGATAACCCTAACGAGTGGGGTTATGTCGGTTTTCTTAAATCTGGACCACAGTTCATCTCGCCGGACGGAAGGAAATTGCTAAAAGATGAAAAGAGAAGCCGACCACCTGTCCGCTTCGTCGCAAAAACAATCGAAAGTGGGTCGGAGCGGCACTCGTTTGTTGTGTTTTTGAAATAAATCAACCAATTGACCTTAACTTCTTGTCTTTCACCGCAACGAGAGTGCGACGATGTGCGGTGCGCGGCGGCGGCGCATGTGAGCTGATACGGCAGCGGTCGGCGGCTTAAATTACAGCCGCGGGCTTGCTAATCCCCCGCTAATCCATTTGCGGGAGAGTGCCTTAACCCCGGGGAATCCGACACTCTGGCCGCCGATAAAAATTTCGCAGGCATCATTTTGCGGTGGTGCGCATCTGGGTCCGATTCGTCCCTCATATGTGCGTGGGGGGGGAGACACCTTCGGGAACTCACATGATCCCCGCGAGCAGCATGATCTAGCCGATCTAGCCGAGTCTGACAACAATTAGACCTCATTAGGGTTAGTCAGCGGCATTTGCATTGGGATCAGGCCTTGTGAGCGCGCTGTGACTGATCGCGCTTTTGTTAATGATCGTGATCTTGCCAGCGCACAATTTATGCTATATACAAATGCAAATTACGCTTTTGTTTTACCACTGCGCCTATCGCGGCAATTAAGTTGCACTCGTCAGATGTTAACTTGGACACAGTGCAACGAACTTTGTCTTGGAAAATGAGTAAATGGATGCTAGCATTTATCAAGTAATTTTTGATCGTTCGCTTTAAGTATATTTCTGTTTGTTATACGGAAATAGAATGACTATCCTCAACATTTTAAGGGGTTTAGGGCTAATACGATTTTCAAATTAATCGAGCTTTTTTACATTCGATCAAAGTATATAGTAGCAGTATTCACGATGTGTCGAAAACGCAGAAGTCGCATCGAATCGAGAAAACATGGTTAGACGTCAATGTCAAATTGTCAACTGAACAGAAGAGAAATGCCATCTGACGTTGATTTGGCAGTCGATTTCTCGTCGAAAAACATGCCCTCAGGCGTGGAAGTAATCGCAGAATAATAAAATGCCAAAATCATAAAAAATTTTCTTTGACGTCTAATTTTGACGTCTAATGTTTTCTTGATACGCGACGACTTCCGCGTTTTCGACACATCGTGAATACTGCTAATAGGTATACAATATTTCAAAAATATTTAGTGGAAATCTCAAGCCGATCTAGCCATGTTTACATTTAGATACATGTAATGGAACTTGTATCACGATTTGTACAGAATTAGTATCAAGATTTGTATGAGTAAATTTCTACAAATCAATTGACATGTATAAATTTGCAATTTATATTCACATGCGGGTACATTAGTATACAAGTACATTTGATTCGTAGATTTGCGTTTCCATGGTAAAGAAAAATGTCTTCAGACGAGGAAGATTATTTATTTCTAAGTTCTTCATTAATTATTTTAGATATTATTAAAAAAAATAAAAGAAAACGTAGGTGAATGCGGGAATTTTTAAAGAAACGCGAAAGCCAAGGCGCGTACAATATGTTAGGATGTTAGTAAACGTATTGACTTTAGAAGATGGGAGTTGTTTTAAAAATTATGTAAGAATAGATCGAAACGAATTTGAACAGCTATTGGCGTTATTGGGACCAATAATAGTGAAAAAGGACACTAAATTCAGGAATTCAATATCACCAGCAGATCAATGAGCTGTTACATTAAGGTTCCTTGCCAGTGGTGATTCTTTTGCATCTCTAATGTATGCACATTGCATATCTAAGAGTTATGCAATATAGTGCGAAATGTGTCTGAAGCTCTTATCATAAAATTATCCAGACAAACTGATTGCATTCATTATTTAGTATTGGATTAATATCAGTCAGGTTTTCACACCGCCTTCAAAAGTCTAGGAAAGTTTTGGTATTTAATGTTGAAAGTAGTAGCAGAGGACTTTTAATATAATTATTTTATACTTTTTAGGGCTTGGGATTCTTTGAAGTCGGTTCTTTTTTTTTTTTTAATTTTTTTTTTTTAAGCAAATCTGTTGCACCCTTCAGTTGTTAAAAATTTAGGAAAATATTTGCACATCAAAAAGGCCCTTGGTCACGGTGGTTATTTCAGCAGTAGAAGAATTTGCTTAGCAAGCGTTCCTAAAACTTAAATGCCAACCTCAGTTATGTTTATTATTCATGAAAAACGAGAGAATATTTAAGTGGGTGAGTTTGCACCTTGCACACCTGGGAGTTCTTTTGGCTGGCGCCAATTTACGTTTTAATAAAGCGCCGGTTCACCTCTCGGTGGGTCCAATTGAGCCCAATTAGACGCATTCTGAGCTCATATTCGCTGGCTAACGTTGTTCACCGGGCGATGCATAAATTCTCATTAAATTTCAACTAAGCGAATCGTCTTCAGGTGCCAGACCGGTGCAATCAAATGGCCCCGGAGGAGGGCCGGGGGCGATAGGAGATGCATCAGCTGCAGCTGTCGGGGGGATATTGTGCATTGACGCTCCCGAAGGAGCACATAGGGACCGAGCGGGAGCGACACGCTTGTAGCACGGCACGTGCTGTTTTCTATCGCACCTCCACCTTGAGAATTATGAACACCTGTAGTTCACCGGTGCAGGAATTGCCCTCCTCAGTCTTTCTCGGGATGCTGCACTTTGGCAAAGTTGATCCTGGCTGAAATGTGCTCTCTGGCAAACGCCTAACGACCCGTTCGTTTAGAGACCGGGTGCCCAGAGGCAAGGTGCAGTCCCTCCTCCGTTTTCTGAAATAAGGGAATAAGGAGGAAGTCCTGAGCTCCGACGGTAGTGCAGAGTGTTTCGTTGGCGCGTGGTTATAATTTTAAAAATCACTTAAGGGATGTTTTTAGCTTTTGCACGCCCCGCATTTTATCAATGCAGATACACGGCACTGAGGGTTTATTGGTTCGCTCAGGTGAGCTTAAAGGCTTTTCTCTAGGGTTTTTGCGATTATTGAAAAGCGACAGGTGGGAGAATAAGGTTAAATTGCTTCCATTTCTTATAGAGATTTCTGAAAAAAAAAGTTAAACTTGAATTACCGCAAACATTTTATTTTATGATGATGACTAAAACTTTTCATTGCAGGTTTGAGAAAAAAAATTTAATTTTGACCTCCATAATTCATTTATGTAAATAGACACTCAACATACCTACTAGCAGATATGTATAAAATTAAGTATATATTGGATATATTTAACTAAATTCTTACTTGACCAGATTACACACCTTTTAATAATATTATGTATAATATAATATGTTTTTGAAAAGTGAAAAAAAAATCATATTTTGAGTATTTTTGAAAAAGTAAAATAAAACACATTCAAGGCATGTCAGATCATGCTCAGCGCAGGGTTCCGTAGCTGACTATAAACGATCTTGTTGTTTTTAAAAGCAATAGCTGTGAAAATTATAAAAAACTTCACCAATATTATATATCTACACTTTTTGAAAAATACAAAATATAGTAATAAACATCTTGAACATTACTGCTTTAAAACTATACGATATCTAATGCTTGAATTTTATGAAACATTCATTAGGTTTCAGAGAAATACCGAAAAGTCAGTTATGAAAAAAGGTTACAAAGCAGTTATCTATTCAAATAAATTAGTGTATATTGAAAAACTACTCGCTCTTCAAATGCTTGGTTAATTCCATTAAACTCCTTTCTATGAGATTCAGAATTGAAACAAAGCTCCGAATAAAATTAAAACAAATTATTTATTAGTGTCAAATAATAAAACGGCAAAAAATTTTCACTAAATAACCGGTTTAATTAAGTAGAAAACGATTAGAGTCTTCAACAAAATAAGGGAAAAATATTCAAAACCAAAGTTCAAAAGTGAAACTCGGAAAAGTTTCTGTAACTTTTACGTAAACGACATTAAGTCTCCTTTCCGTTTATAACCGCACCTTTTACGTGGACGTGCACAGAACTCCAAGGAACTTCTTAAAATTCCCGTGGAAAAACACAGGTCCACTTAAAATTCATCACAACGGGCTCGTTATCATCGCGATGCAATTAACTTCGAAATGAAATCAGAAACATTAGCGAAGTACCTCGTTGCTCATTCAGAGCCAAGGACGGCACTAGGGCTGTCCACCCTTCGTCGCATGCCCTACTAAAAAGTCGCATGCCCTACTAAAAAGGTAAATTCACTTAATTAACTTTTTCGCCCATGGACGAGTAACCAGTGCATCGCCATATACATTACTATTACATTTTTACGATGGACAGGGTAATTCCGGGAATTGCGAGGACACAAAAAAAAAAAAAAAGAATCCTCTTAAGAACATTTATTCCCTTTCGTGCCCTCTGGAAAAATTATTCAAGACGAAAATGTAAAGTAAACACAAACGACAAAGTCTGGTCGCCGGAGCTAGTCCCTGAAAATTATTCAAGGGGATGGATGACCTTTCGCGGGGGAGGGGGCCTGATTTTTTATGCTCTTCCTGTAAGACGTTCTGTTTTTACGCTCAAAATGCAAAGAACGTCGAGAGATTGGCAAACATTTTTTTTTTTTTTTCATTTCTGGAGTAAGCCAGCAAATTTCGTTAATTAATTTCCCAATTCATTAAGAGCAATTTAAGGGAATGGCAGGGGGCTAGGGGTCGAGTGAATGTTGATGTCCTCGTAAAGTGAACAACTTGAAAGTTTTCGACGCTATACAAATTCCAGAGGAAGTTGTTCTCGAAAGTTTTTGAATTGCTCAAGTGCAGGGCTTGAATTGGCCCGAAAAAATGGTCATTAATGCATCAAACCAGTTAAAAGGGTCTCAATAGAGTTTGTTTTGTATTTTAGACTATAGAAAGGGTTTCGATTGAAAGGGTTTGGAATTTTTGTCAGGAATAAAAACAAATAGCCTTTAATGGCACAAGCTCATAACTCAATTTTCGTTTAAGTTTTCATTTAAAAATAGGAATCCATCTGAGTTCAATTGAATATAAAAGAATGACAAACAAATTTAACGCAATGAGTAAGTGAGCTCCTATAAATTTAGCTAATATGGTACAAAAGTTTTTAGCTTTATCATTTTTGGTACTTGCTCCAATAAATTATTGCAATAATTCGTCTAGATTATTTTGCCGTGCGAATTTAGAGAAAATTGTATTGATGCATAGAGTTCATTAACTAACCGTACCCTAAAAACGCCCTTACTAAGCTTACAAAAAATCAATTAAAAGTTCATTCATCTTTTCTATTCATTCATCCTTTCTTTTCGTTCATTCTTTCTATTTAATAACAAGAATTCATCATCATCATTGTGTACAATGATTTTCATTTTATATGTAGTAGATAAGAAAACGAAAAAGATTTAAGATGCGTATTCATAAACGAGGTTTAGGCACGTTATATGATAATCGAATTTTTATGGCATAGAGTTGGTTAATCTCATGAAATTCTTGTGATTTGCTATTTCTTTTTTACATTGAAATTATGACTGAGGTTTGAACGGTTATAAACGAAATCTGATAAGAAAGTGCTAGTAGCTGATATTAAAATCGTTTTCATAAATTAGCTTTGATTTATCAGAAATTTCAAATATACAAAAATAAAAAAATTGAATCGATTTTCCGTCCACCCTAAAAGGGTTTAAATTGAGTATACGCCTCAAAGAACTTTTTCGGTTAATCAGGATAGTGCGGCTGCATAGATGGCGCTACGAACAGGAGAAGTGTAATTAATTTGCAACTCGATGAATTCATTCGATCATCGCATTCCTGACTGGCATCACTTTTTCATGTACTAATTCCCTCAGTCAGTAATGAATGCCTGAAGGACTCTTTATCCCTGAACGAATCCATACACCCTTCTGCTCCGAACTGGGCCCCATCTCCGTTGATTGCGCCCCATTGTGGACCAAGCTTTGGATATCGAAATCACTCGATCGAGTGGGGAACAAAAGGATCCCGGCGATATTTTGCAATGTCTTTTAGGTTTTATCCCTCTGCAATTCGCAACTGGAGCTGTGTCCTTGTTTGCAATTTGCTGAGGAGACCGCTTCGAGACGGGACTGAATAAAATTGGCGAATGGTAGAATCGCGCGCGGATAAAAGTCCCTCGGGATGCGGGTGGGAGATGCCACTGAGGTGGGACAAATTGAATCTTTCTTTCACCGCGCAAAAGGAGCACTACGTGATTTTGCGGGAATACTATTTCCCTTTTGTTTATACATAAGAAGGATGTCAGCGGCACTTACGTGTCGCAGCCAGACATAGTGTCACACTCCAAATGTGATTCCCCAGCCGTGCGAACCGATTTCCTTGGTTCCGCGGGCTGTGGGAGGACTCCTGGGGGATTGTTTTGTTTTCTAAAGCATCAAACCGCCCAGCGCCCACCCACCGTTCCCCCGGGCATCCTTATCCAAACAGAACATCCGCATCCATCTAACGTACTTCCGTCGTCCGTTTCTGCCTTTTCCATTTTCGATATCTTTTCTTCCGTGAATTCGCCGCACATTTTCATCCCAGTCACAGCTGAAATTGAATTTAAATATTTGCCCTGGATCTCTCTCGTTGTCCCTCGGGGTCTTGACGATGAAAGGATAACAAAGGCATAAACGCTCAGATTCGCGTAATTTCCATAGTTTAACGAGTTGTTTCCCTACGAAAATTGCTGGAACGATTATTTCAGATAGAATATGTGTGCTGGCGATATGGCGACGATGCAAAAAGGTGACTATTTTTGCTCCACAGTGCGGGTGATGGCATTTTGCATAATATAATAACTACAAAATGGGGATATGTGTAAGAGGATTTTCTCAGAATGTGCATCTGCACAATTTTCAGTCGCATATGTGACTCTTTCGAACAGAGCGCGGATACGTTATATCATATAATGGATTCCAAGTATTCTATTCCTTTTGAGTATGAAAGCAATATTTAACAAAGATAAAATTCTATATTCGTAATTATAAATAACTACTTAACCTACATGTGAACCGTTGAGAATCATAGCGGCGTAATTCAACTTTTAATATGAATGTGGTATTTTAAGACCATAAGCTTAGTTCAAGCTGCAGAGAAAATTAATCTCTTGCATGAAACTGATCTTCATCTGTCCTAACAGGGTGATAGGTAAGTGATATGATTTTAGTCTTAACTAAGGTCTTGAAAATTCTTCACTTACGCCGCTATTATTCTCAACGAAACGACTCATAATATATGCAACTGCTGTCTTTTTCATTATCTTAATAATTAAATGAAGAGTATGTGAATAAAATAATTCGACATAAAGAACGACATAGACTATGAGGAAACATAATACATACAGGGTGTCACAAAAATCAACATCCAAACGAAAATGGATGACAGGTTCCAATAAGCCAACATTAGCCCAAGTAAAAATCTTCTGGTTTTTAATTATTAGGTAAAAAGATATTGCTAGCTAAGTAAAAAAGGAACTGATTTTGAATTTATTCTATACTAACATTTTCGATGTGGTACCTACTATTGATTCCCATAATTTATGTAGTGCCATAAAAACTAATAACTTTAGTGTCTATATCAAAAATGACAAACAAAAGTAAATTGCTTTAATTAAATTTATTTAAAATTACGCACACTCGACGCTGGATAGTTTTCGTTTAAATAGTCCGGATTCGGCAATCCATCATTCTGAAACCACATCATGCTTTTTGTATTAGATAATTGCAAAAAACTGACATTTCATCGAAAATTGCATTAATTTAATAAGTTAAAATTCAGTTATTTTTGCCAGTTACGTTAAGTGTTTCGTTTCGTTGGACGTTAGTTTTCGGAACTCCTTGTATAACAAATAACACACTTTTAAAAAATCTCTATAGTTAGCATAGAATTGTATAAAAATAAAAATATACATACATATGCATATACCTATGTAAATTCTTAAAAAATCATTCGCTCATTTTCATCTGTTTGTATAGGTTTAGGCTTAATTGCTGTTTAAACCAAAATATCTATAACCGACGTGTAACCTTAACCTCTCTGAAAGAGTAGTGAAATGTAATTTTAACCCTCATCATAAATTGGGTAGTATTAAATATGCTTTAAACTAAACTAAACTAATCAATGGCAAAAAGAGTGAGGCATTGTATAATTCTATTAATCCTGAAAAAGCACAGAGAACGTGCTCCTCGATCGACAATTAAAATATAAATTAAATGATTTTCATTCATCTACAACTACATACTTGAATATTGAATAAATAGTTGAAATCTTCATAAAACCCCTTAAGGGTGCTTAAGCTCGAAAACAGTCATTTGGACCAATTTATATAATTGTTACAATCCAATTCCCATTACAAATCCCCTTTCAGAGCACTTCGTTAAAATCATAAAATAATTCACCCCACTTACGCTACAACATTCATCGGCCGCAAGAGGGCGCGCCACTCACCTGAAAAGATAAAATAAAATTTAATTAAAATTACGAAATTTCCGGTCCAAGGCAACTTAATTAGTGGCAAGCAAAACTTCTGGTCATCATCGTCATTGAAGAGATAGTGTTGTCTGGCGTTGGCATTGCCGCCGGAGTCTGGGCGACTCCTTCAGCAAGGCAAATTTGAAATTTCCAAATAAAGAGCTCGCCATTTGGAGGAATGTCCGAGCAAAGTCCCATAGCAAGGACTAGGGCAGGGGCTGTAATGGGGCCCGGCTGGACCATTAGAGCTGCGGGAGGGGGGGCATCAGGAAATGACAAAAGTTGCCCATTGAGTCCCAGTGTGGCCGGGCATGGAAACAGCCAGCAACTGCCCACTTGGCTCACTGTCAACGTTGTTGCTCGACATGATGAAAGTAAATCGGGATGGAGATGGATAGATGGAGCCGACCAGCTCCACAAAATGACAGTGAAATTTAGGGCAGCGCAAAAAGCACCATCATCATCATCATCATTTTTGGCTGAGGCAAGAGGGAGCTCCCCGACGAAGCTCCAAAAGGCATATAATTTTTATATTTTCCATCCGAAAAGTAGACTAAAGTGCGGGAATTCGGAGAAACTCGCCCACTACTCGAAAGAGACTGGCTCTGCTTGTTGAACATATTAAATAAAACTTGTATGATTTCGCCCGCAAATTTCTGCGATTTTTGCAACAATTTTTATGAAATTGCATAAAGGAAACTGGCAAAAATCCTGTTCCAGTGAACGCCTGTGATCAGGCGAGATGACTGGCAAAAATGTTGGGACTGCAAATTGCTTAAATTGGATTGGAATGCTCCATTCAGTTGGAGTCATTTTAAGGCAATCAATTGAATGTTACTGAAATGCTATACGAAACAGATTTTAAAGGATAATTTCGAAAAAAAATATTGGGAAAACAATTCCCACTATTTTCGACATACAAATCGAAATATTTGTTTAAAAAAAATCGGAGGACGATTGGACACTATATCTGGAAATATGTATTCGGAAAAAAAACATAGCGGTAGCAGTGAATGGAATTCAGAATATCTATGATTGTTCTAATACGAATATGGATTTTTTTACATTTAAAAATATGTCAAGAAAAAATATGGATAGTAGTCATGGAATCGTTGGATTTTAGGTAGGTAGTATACTTCTTTTATGTCCTACAAATAAGTCAATAATATTTGATTTGTCTTCTAATACGAAAAGACTTAATTAAGTCCCTTTTAATGGAAGAAATTAGAGTGCTCTACAATTTTTTTCATGGAAAAAAAGTGTCAGCTATTCTAAAAAAAAAGCACCATTCCTACAAAATGCTGACATTGTCATCATTCTGAAGACTTTTTCAAACTCCTAATCTCTCCGTCCCAAATTACTAGTAGGCAACTTTGTTATGGGCGTTCATCGTCAAGGACACCTAATTATCTGTTTCCCGAGTAGCCGAAAAAGCCCGGAAAGAGAAAAAATTCAGCAAGTCGGAATTAAGTCGATTGTCGTTAGGGCAAACCCCGCCACCCGCTGCTATCGCCCTCTTGCGTCACCTCAAACAATTTGCAGTCAAGAGCCATTGGAGTGAAAAAATTGCCTCATTTCCATCCGTTGGAGGTTCAGGGATACTCCGACCCCCTCGTGGCCTAAATCGGTATCATCCCTTCGTATTTTGGATGACTTTTATTTTTTTATTTTTTCATATAAGGGGCATAGAAACGGTCTAGGGGTGTTATGGATACGCGGTTTGATGAGAATGACACTGACCGACTATAGCAACGAGATAAATAGATAGATCGTGTCAGAATCTGCACTTGAATCTAAAAATAAATCTAGGGTGGATGTCACCGGCAGTGGCTAATACATGCAGGTGTATGTCGGACTTTAGGTGTCCAATCGATGACGGAGTAATGCAAAAACAAAAAAAAGGAGTTTCTAACTCTCCTGTAGCATTTAATTTCTGAACGAGCCCGAATCGGTTCTGCATACATGTGGATATCGCTCCCTGGCACTCCGGGCATTTACACCTGCTCTGGAGGTGTTTCAGGTATTCAAATCGCTTCAACTTTTTTTCCACCGCCTAATGTTTGTCGTTCGAAACACCGGAGCACTCTTCGTGGAGCTCGAAAAGGGGAGCAGAGGCATGATTTATATGCCCGGCCAAGGGAAAATTGAAGCGTTTACACAAGCCCCTCATTCGGGGCCATAGGAGCGCCTACCGCAGCCTCTGTGCACCGAAATCTGGCCAGCCTTAGCCCAGCGCTTTGGAGCTTGGGGCTCTGTCATCCATGACGGGATGACATGTCGTAAAAGGGATTTTATCTCTGTCGTTTATGGGCTTTTAAGATGTTTTTTGAGATTTTTACTTATTTGCCACAGCTCTTCTCGTATCTCTCCCATGGGCTCCGAAAGTATTCCGGGAGCAACAGCTTTTCGACTTTCTCTGCCATAATCACTCCAGAGATATATACGTTTTAGTGACGTCCTTCACGAGATAGCGTACTTTTCCGTGAATGGACAAAGTGATAACAACTCTTTGGTAAGTTCGGTCAGAGGGAACGAGTTCACTTCCCAGAAGTGGGCAATTACTGTCCAAGAAGGTCGATTCGAGGGGCTACTTTGGGGTCGGCTGACTGACAGATGTGCTCTATCTTAACCAAGTAAATAAATGGTTAAGGGTCAGAAGGAGGAAACGTTTCCGCTCGAGGGTCTAACCATTACAATCGTTCTCTGTTCTTTCTGATTGATGGGAGGTGGTCACGTTGCCACGTCGAACAGCTTCACAAATTTTCATAGAGAAGGTAAAATTTTGCGTGAAGTTTCATCTCGATTCCAAGCACCTGTAGCAGCAGACCGAAATTCCTACAAAATTCATGTCTAGGACATTCCAATGTGATTATGCTCAATAATTTTTCGGAAATCACTTGCGGGAATATCCCCTTCTATCTGACTTAGTTAGTTATATTCCTGAATATAACCAGAGCTGGCTTGGTTATTCCTGGATATAACCAGAATAATATTTTGTAGAGATATATATTGAAACCCTTTAACAATTGCTTACATTCTGGGAAATACTATTTCCACAAAAACATTCAATTTTGGTCAGAGAAATTTTTCCGAGTTCAGCACTGTGGGAGCCAGGAGATTTGCCTGATCTGGACTTCTGAATTCAATAGTTCCCATTATGGTGGTATATCATCCCATAAATAATGAGCATTACAACAAGAGGTAGACATTTCATTATATTAAAATGAAATGGTTGGGCACTCAAAAAAAAATCAATGGTTTTATTCCTGGTTTTTCTCAATTTAACTCTATTATCAATGCCACTACAAAAGGAAAATACAACAAAACGTTGGTATACTTCTACTGTTGATTCATAAAAAAAAAGGGGTCAAGTGCGACTCTGACCCGCACATGAAGAGTTTCCTATTATTATGAGCAATTTCAATAACTTTGTAGTCATAAAAAAATGTGCAAATATAGTAGATATAAATTCCTAACTTAAATTACAAACATTGTTTTTACATCCAGGAACCTATCGTTAACAATAATATGACTAAAACTAATATTAAAGAATCCCCAAAATTCTTTCTTCTTTCTTATAGCGAAATATGTTATATACAAATATTTCCTGTTTTTTAAGAGCTTTATGCTGAATATTCAACACATTTTTTTAAGTACTAATTTGTAAAACTTAATCTTAAAAAATTAAAATTGTCTTAGAAGCTGAAATATGTAAGCAGAATCAAACAGGTCGTGATATATTCAAGAAATGTTGACTCATTTGACATGCAAAAGCTATTCATTTTTTATAATTAAGAAGGTTGCTACTAAGAATTTGTAAAACATTTAAATTACGTGGACTGGTGATTGGGAAATAATTTAAATAATTGATTCTTAAATTGCAATTTAATTTTAAGAAAAACAGAGTTGAGGTCAGATATACCGACCTTGTGAATCGATCGTGAATATCAAGAAAGTGAACTTGAACACAAAATCTAAAAAAATAAATTTTTCTTATGTTATTGTTTTTAATTATGTAAATGTACTCGTAATTTTAATTTGTTTGTTTCATTTCTTTGCTTGTTTTCTTTCAAATGAAATTGAGAATCTTGCTCTAAATGTGTATAGTAGGTATCGAATTTTATGTAAAAATGTAACTTATTTCTCAAAATTAATAACTGACGATTTCTTATATTTAGAAATTTAAGATAGCTGACAATAAAATGGTCAACACTTAATATTTTAAGACAGGGACTATTAAATATCAAATTTTATGAAACCCTCCATAAAGATTAAGTCAAATGACTTTTTAATTAAATGCAATAGATTATTTACAATATACATATGTATTTGATCTTCGTCAAAATATTCATTTGCAGACTTTTATCGACAGGAGCAAATTTCGGATGCGAAACGTCTTCTTCAGTTATTTTCCCTTGTCTCTGATTATTGCGAAAGTTGCTAAAGAATTTTATTCTGCTCCAAAAACGCAGAGCAAAGCAAATCGCCTCTTTATTAAGAACTGCCAAAACAAGCAGTCACTTCTCGACTTCACTTGGACTTTTGGTTGAAGTTTAATAAAATTTTTTGGTCCGCCACCGAAAAATGGAAAAAGGAAATTTAATAAAATTTTTCTCGGCATGCAACCGATCAGGAGTTGAACAAAGGAAAATATCTCCCAGCTTGTCCGAATAAATAAACCGGCAGATCTGTCAAAAGGAAAATTGTTTTCGCCCACTTCGCACGTCCCGGTCCCGGTCCCAGTTCTGGTCCCGCCCGGGCTGCCATTCATCAAAAGTTTTCCAATATTACCGAGAAAAATTGCCGATACAGGCGAACAAGGAGCGGGAGGATCCGCGTCGTTCCCATTCATTTCCATTTGCCCGCACGTATCATCACCGGGAAAAGTTTGCGAAATTACCTAGTCCAGGGATAATGCAAATAAAGTTGAAAATATTCCTGGAAAAAAAAAGGCAAAAAACCATTCCCGGGAAGAGTTCCTCATTTCTTGCTTTCATGTCTTGTTCGGAACTTTTAGGGGGATCCCCGGGTGCAGTCTGAAGGAAACCCGGTCTCAGTTACTCCGGGACTCCCATCCAGAAGTTCCATAGTCGGGTGGTGAAAACCGCAACCGTCCAGGATTCGGGGGAGTAGGGGAATTTGCCTTTTTGTGTCCAGTCAGTCGCCTTGTTTGCGGGTTGTTGCACCTGGGTGATGTCGTGTTCCCGCAGCCGAGGTGTGCCGGCCAATTTGCCTGGATGTTGTTATGCTTTTCCGTGCTTTACACGACACCAGGCCTGGAGTAATCTTCGGGTTCTTCGACAACAACGCCCGGCTCTGGATCACCACAGGGTGACTGAGACGGATCCGGGCAGAGGGAGTTTTCATATTCCCCCGGCCGTGCCCATAGAAAGTGCTCGTAATGCTCCTCATTTCTATTCCTGTGCATGTGGCGGGAGTCCTGATGGATTCACCCGGGATGCATGACACGGCGAGTAATGGAATTAACAATTATCCCCCGTGAAATGGAGTTGAATTAGACGTGACGGCACCTCGTGTCTCACAGCACCCCGTCCTGGGGGTGGGAATTTTCTCAAAGGGCGCCTGCGGTTGGGAAAATTGTCTTTGGGGGCTGATGAGAAGAAAATAAATTAAACCGAGTCCTCCCGTGTCAGAAGGAAGTAATTCAAAGAATGTTAGGTGCAGGGAAAGGTCACTACACGATTCCCCGCTCCCGGGACTGCGGCAGGGACTCCCTTTCTCGAACAAGCTGTCGCATACCGCTGCAGGGAATTTGGAATGCAACATGCAACGTCATTAGGGACAAAAATCTCAAGTTCATTTTGTAATTGGAGAACTATGCGTTCTACGGTTTCAAAACGAGTGCACGTATTCGGGATAATCCCAAAGACAAGGGTAAACCATTTCAAAACGTAGGGTTTGAGTTTTCCTCTTGCCACAATTTTTCGTCTTTTCCTCAGGTGAAAATAGAAAATAAATTAGTCTCTGGTAGTCATTTCACCGCTAGATGCCACAATATAATTAAAGAATAGCTAAAATTCTTGAAATTTTAAATTCTTCTACATTTTTAGGACTCAAAATATTTGCATGTACAAGTTATTGAAGTTTCAAAGATGAAAAATCAGAAGAAAATGAAGAGTTCCGCCCTTTGTCCACTTTTTCTAACAAAAACGATTTTAATTTTTTAAGGTTTGTATTTTGAATATAGCGTTTTTTGAAATGGTAAAAAGTAATCTATTTATACTAATCCAAAAATTTAAATATTCTCAAAGTTTTCATAATAAATGATAACAAAGCGAAATATTAGCTGTGCTTTTTCTTCAAATTGGTTCCGGTTTTACGTTTAGCAGGAAATTTTGTACCCAACTTTTTATGAGCAGTTGCTTTTATCAAACCATTTTGTTTCTTCGCGAAAATAAAATCAAATTGCATGGATTTATACCCACTTTGTATCAAAAATTTAACATAAAATTTTATCTGGTTCAAGATTTGAGGATTGGATGATGGGCATATATCATAGCGATTTGATGCAATTTTCTCAAATTTTAAAATCTTAACGATATTACATGACTATATATCCAAAAAACATACCCATACACTCGCTTTTAGCCTACATACATTTCTTTGTATAATGTGATACATATTATGGTATTATATTTGCTAACGAATTTTTGGTTATTATATCCGTGGATTAAAATTTTTGAGTTTTTATAATAGCCATTGCACAAAAATTTTTTTATTTTGCGAAAATAAAATCCATGCAAGGATCCAAAAATTTATCCCGTTCAAGGTTTGAAGTTTGAATAGAGAAATTTTAAAATCTTGATACCTTTGACGGTTTTTAAAATTCAATTTAATGAAAAATTTACTACCTATATTCTGAACCAGATAAAAAAAAAATAATACTGCTATAAATAAATTACACTGACCAACATTTTTAATATTCGTTTATTGCACAGAATAAGTAATGGAAAATTTTAATAGGACTTTTTTCATAGATTACTAATATAAATATAAGCTGACTCGTAACCGGCCTTCCCGGGCACTACTTATCTTTATAATATATAAAAATGAATGTCTGTAATGCGACACTAAAGCTCCTCCAGGACTTGAAGTAACTATTGCCCATATGCTCTGTATTCCGATTGAAATGAAGTAGAAAAGAGCTTGTGAAACTACTTTTCTTTTGAATTGAAATTCCGTATAAAACTCCTTTCGTAAAATCATCTCAGTAAACTTTAACTTTAATTTTTTGCATTTAAAGTGTTATAATCTATATCTGATCGAAGTATATAGGTATTAAGAAGTTTTTCGATTTATTATTAACTCGCTTACTTTAAAAAGAAAACATTTGTGTTTTTTTTTGGGTCAGGAACCTTCGCGGGCATACGCAGAACAAATCACTAAAGTTTCATCACAATGGAGGAATGGTTTAGGAACGCATAGCGAACCAACATACCTACATATATTTATTTTTATTTAACTATATAGATGAGTCCGGGAACTAAAATTTTCCATTATCCTACGTACGTTTTCGAAAAAAAATATACTTTATTATACTTATATATATATTAATACTTAATCGGTTAACAAAAAAAAAATAGAATATTTCAGCAAGTGTTAAAACCTTTAGTAATTTAATAGCGATTCTAAAAAACTTTAAGACCAATTTTTTTCGAGATATCGGAGATACATTATCATCATGTTAATTTAAGATGAAAATATAAATTTTGAAGTGAGCGATATTTATATGTAAATTCGGTAAATTGAGATGAAAAATATAAATTTTAAGTGTTGCTGCTTTTGTTGCCTAATAAATACCCCTAAATTATGTAATTCTCAATGTAACTGCTTTAAATATGAAAATCCAGATTAATTCAAAAGGTTATTGTCTGGAATAGTGCAGTTCTACAGATAAATTTCTCGGCCTGAGGGAAAAATCGATCCGGCCCATTCAATGTTTCGCAAGGACGTTGCATTGGATAGGCACACATCCCTTTAACGAATCGAACAATTGGCCGTGTACCTGCCCCACGACCTCCACCGCACCGAGTGCATTACGAAGATGCATTAGCATAATGAAATCACCCTGCCGTGAAATGGCGTGCTGTCGGCGCCCGGCAAACTGGGCGAAATCGTCGAAATGCCATAAATCAGACAATCGGAATTATTTCATTAATACCGGGCACATGGACCCGGGACCAATTGAACGTTTCCCGGCAAATAAATCCGCACGGGGCGGTCGTAGTTCTCGCGACCAATGTCCATGCATCAATTTGTCCTAGTGACCACTTCGTTCGGAACTCGCCCCATATCCTTCGAAAGCCTGAGTCCCGACAGTGGGGAACCGATTTTCCCAGATATGGTGTGAGAATGGGGGTATTCAAATTTACAAGAAACTCCAGAAAATGTGCTAACTGCCGACGGGCAATTTTCCCTGTTGTTCCTGTGGAACGAAAACTGTGAGTGCCCGTCAACCGAAAAATGGGACAAGCGATTACTTCCACTGAACCCTCTTTATCCCGCTCCGCCTGAGGAGCACCTGTTTTGTGAACGGGAAGACTTTTCCAAATCGAACGTCTCCTGGTTTTCTTAAGTGGGGTCCGCCAGATACCCGGTGGGGTATCCCAGGGTAGCCCCGTCGGGGCACAAAGTTCATCGAAAATGAGACAGCCGCCCGAACCTCAGAGACAGGTCCCATGCTGTAACCCAGAGGAGGCCCGGCCTGCTAAGTGAGAGCCGGGAACCAGCCCCATAGTCCGGGAACACCTGGTTCCCAGTTGTTCCCGAGCATGTTTATGCAGTGGCTGCCTTCAAGTTATGCAAATTGCATTTGGCCTGCTTTGTTTCAGCACGGGCGGGGCACCGACGGCGGCGGGCAGGCGTGTGCAGCAGGCGCCGGGACGA
Source organism: Machimus atricapillus (assembly GCA_933228815.1). NCBI lineage: Eukaryota > Metazoa > Arthropoda > Insecta > Diptera > Asilidae > Machimus > Machimus atricapillus. The sequence goes on from OW121785.1 coordinate 17,723,812, forward strand.
AGCAAGGCCTGTTGACGTGTTATTTTAGGGAAGTGGATCAGAATGCGGGCGGATTTGGGAGATTTCATGTAGATGGCTTGATTACATTGGGATTTCGTTCAGGGCGGGGGCGTAGGGCACCCGGCGGCCGTGACGGCAACGTGCTGTCAAGTGCTGCCCTTGTGCAATTAATTGGAGATGGGCAGAATGCAAATCGGTCAGCAGTTGATGCTCTGTCTCCTAATTGAGTCGAGGACAGGTGAATGTGTCACTGGGCGTGGGAGTTAAAAAGTAGCTCTGAGATTTTTTTTTATAGATCTCATATGAAATATCTACTACTTATTGCAGCGTATCTGATGAAAACATTTCCAAAAATAAATTATAACAAAACTCGTTTTAGAGAACGTTAACTTCAAAAATAAAATTTATTTGTATATTAAATGGGACATAAGGAAACTTGTGAATATTAAAGAGGCCGTATTTCTTAATCGATTTTAACCAAACTTCGCCTATACGTTCATCCTGCCAATATCTCGGCTAAGTTCCTAAATGGGTGAAAGGGGTGGAGATATAGGGGCTACGTAAAATATAATATGACAAGTAAGTTAAAATTTAATTAAAAATTTAAATGAACCCGACACAAGAAAAAAACTTATTTCAAATCAATCGGACTTGTGAAAGTTGATAAGACCCTTTTGTCAAGTAGGAAATGAGCTGATGATCTTCAAAAGTCTCAACAGATCTTCATAAATTACAGCTAAGAACAATTTCAATCACGTTAGCTTTCAAACGGAAAAAACCGCATCAAAATCTGTTCGTTTGGGAGCTACGATGCCACAGAAGGACACACAGGTACATAGATACACACGATAAACTTACATACATATAACACCTCTATTTTTGCGTCGGGGGTTAAAAATGGTTTGGATCCGATATCTTTAGTATTTCTTAACCGCTATTGACCAAACTTAACATACATATTGACAACATGAAATTCTAAGTCGTATTACAAAATGGTGCTGATCGGTCAAAGGACTGAGGAACTATGATACATCAGTTTCTAAATGTGATTTTATTATCGCGTATTTTTAAATGTATTTTGTATGTATTATATTGGCTCGATATCTAGATAATTTAATCGATTTTTATTAAACTTAGTTAACATATTTTCTATGGTAATATCTTCACTATTTTCGTAAATGGGGTGAATTGATCAAGAGGGTGGAGAATTCAGCATTACATTCTCTTATGTCAAATTTATTTTTACCACATTTAAATCTACCTCTTCCTTCTGGCTGCAGCTGAAAGGTCTTTCTTTTTCCGAAGATCCCATTCAAGCTCTTTTGTGAGATTCCCCAAGGAAGATGAGGAGGAGGCAGGTCACGATCAATTGACCCCGAGAATCGCTTGTTGTTGCAATTCCCGGGATGTGCGTGCCTCGCCGCAACAAGAAAGGCTCGCATGGCGCCAGTTGCGCAATTTGCGCGGAGGCGCTCGTCTTCGTCTTATTTAATTAGTTGGCATCAGTGCGGCCTGCCAGTTCTCATCAAGACCGTGTGGGATAAACGACGATGCCGCCTGGGGTCGTCAGGGATTAAATCAGTTATGGAATATTTATGACACTAACACTTCACTTCTTAAGGCATTCTCAAATATAAAACAGTTGTTTAACAATTTACAGCTTTGATTTTTAGCCAACAAACAAATTCTTGCACAGCGAAAGAATTTTTTTTAAATTTAAATTGAGATATATACACAATTATTAATAACTTAATAAATCAAAAAGATTAGGTTTAAATCAAAACGTTTTAAGTAATAATCACTTCGAAAATACTTTAATATGTTACATACATATATAGATCGTTTGATTCCAATCTATTTCAAATATTATTTAGATACGTCACGCCTTTAATTCAAAGGCAAATCTTTCAAAGGGTTAATGCCAATTTAGAATTTTCCAAAAATGCATTTTCTTAGAAAGTTAGAACTGATAATAATAGGTATAGGTTTTAAACTTTAAACGCGTTTATCTCAAAACTACATTTTTTTAATTAGCCGCTGTGACCTAAATTTCAACAGATCTTAATTTATTCTCTTGAAGTTTTTATTATATCTTTAAAAGTACATATATCTATTAGCTTAAAACTTTATAACTTTGAATTTATATCAGTGTTACAAAACACGTCATATTTTCATTTTCCCAACGTACTTCACAAGAATAGCTGTGTTTATTCCAGGTCAAACCACCAAGGACTGACTTTGTAATATGTACATTTATTATCCATCTAGCAGCGATCCTTAGATTTTGTAGATTGTTTGTATAGGTAGGTATAGTAACTGCCAAACTTATTTTAATTTAGGTCTATCTCAAAATAACCATAATACCATATTAATAATGTGAGTTCATCCATTTTTCTCATGTTCGAATTGAGAGACCTGAATTATTTAATTCCATTGAGAATTCCTTCCAACGAGTTTTTGCAAAAATTTCTGAGTCCTATATACATATGTAAGTGATAGAAAACAATCCTATAGGATAATTTCTATAAATACTTACATTTTTGCATTTGAAATTTAATTTTCAATTTTCACGCTTTTTATGTTATATTAATTTTAATGCATCTTTACAAGACAGTCGAACTCGCCGCGGATTTTATCTTTTTACTTATCTTTTTTGGAAAATAAATATTTCACGGCTGAGGACTTCAAAAGCGTCAATTTGATACTTGAGGGTATATTTATACATAGTAATAATATCTGCGATAGTTCATCCATCCTAATAACACTTTTGAGAGAATTTTCGCTTTTGTACTTACAGGAAATTCAGTTGCGTTACTCTTCCTACATACATATGTATATAGTTAAAATTTAAGAAAAGCTTCTTATTTTAAGCTAAAATCAATAATACTTACTGTCCACTCATTCCACATGTCACAAGACAGGTACAGAATTTTCAGATTCATAGATAATTCATAAAATTTTTGTGAATTTTATATTTCGTTTTGTCGAAGCAAAGCGACAACCTCTCTGTCCGAATGGCCACCAACCTCCGTCCTAAGAGTGGAACAGTATTAAACTGGGAGGAAGCCCTTAAATTTTTATGTCCTGACTGAAACACGCCGCCACCCTCGCTTACCGGCTCACATTATTGCAAGAATCTAAACGCCATAAAATTTTCTGTGGAACTTCCACAATGCTCCGGTTATGCCATGGAGGACCGGTTTACTTTTTTCCGCTCATAATTTTGCCCGGCTACATGGGCAAACAAAAGCTCTTCGAATAAAAAAACGGCTTTATTCTCTTTTTATTTTTATGAGAAACTGCTTTTTTTTTTTGCTACCGTATAGTGGCTTCCGTGTGTTACGCAAACACTGGTGACGAAGCAGCGGTGCAGCTTTAGCAGCAGTTTTTCAGGTAGAAAACCGAAAGCGAGCACTACTTAAAAAGTTCCACAGGGAACCGAACTAGGGCCGAAAATGGCTCACCCATTTCGTTGGGAATCTTTAATTTAGCGGCGCTTTCCTGTGATGCCGTCACATTTGCTCAAATTCTATCTTCCAGAGCGATTTTGTTTTTATCCTCTTTTTTCCAGGATACCACCCTCATCCTGGGTGCGATGGGGGTTTACTTCGGGCAATTGAGCTTTCTTTTTTTTTTTCTTTTTGACAAAATAAGGGCGGGTGAGGTTGAGTTTGAAGGATGATAAAATCCGATGAAGTGAATGTGACAGTTCTGTTATCTCCTGCAATTCCTCTAGAAGTTTGCAGGATGGTTTTATGCCAGGCATGTCATTATTTGAGGGCTGATTCGACTGTTTTATGAGTTTTTTCCCCACTGACTGGACTTAAACGGAGACTGGGGGGAAAGGGGGACGAGGGGGGAGCGGTGAACAAAAGCAGCCAAACGACTTACTGCACAAATGCCCCCAACCCTCCACCCTTATTCTGGGGTAATTGTGCTTGGTGCGCTGAAAGTTTATGACCAAGCTATTGAAGCTAACAAGGTGCCTGAGCATTCGGGGACACGAGGAAATGTGCTTTCATGTGAAAATTTATGAGAGGGAGTAAAAATTTTTGGGACGTGCTTTCGCTTTAAATAGTAGATCAAGTTAACCCAACTGGAGGACAGAAGTTGGAACAAAATTGTTGAATTTACTGCCTTTCCAGCGATTTTAGTCGCGACCACAGTAAAAATAAAGACAACTTGTCGCTATTTTTATAAAATATAAAAAGGAATACCTTGTAGGATTGCGATATAATTTTTTTAGTTTTAAACTAAAGACTTCTGCAAAAAGTCTTCAATATTACTGGAGTAGGAACTCCATTTAGCCACTAAATCGAATTTTACCAAGACAATGCACTATCTCACGCATTTACATAATTCCCATGATTTAAGTTTTTTCTTTGATTAGCAATATTTTATATTCCTAAAAGACTTAGAAAGTCATAATTTCGCTAAAAATCCATAGACCAATAACTTATCACATAAATTATTAGTTTACTTTTAGTGCAGAGTTTCGAAAACAAAGCATGATCATACTCGGACTATATTCAAAATTTAAAGTTAAATTCCTCATTTCCGTAAATACCCATGGAACGTCTGTACGAACGTAATTCAATTTTACTCCGACAACCACCCCGTCCACACGTCTGAAATGGAAAAAAAAAAATGTTCTAAAGCTCTCTCTTGATTCCCTGGAAAATAGTCGCAATAAATTAAAACTCCATTTTCATTAATCTGTAGAACTTTCGTATCTCTCATCCACTCCCTAGACGGTGCTAGATAGCACTTGCTTTGCTCCTATTTTAAATAATTCCATTTCGCCGTGAATACTCCGGATAAAAAATATAAAAAAAAAATATAACTATAATGAATGGCGGTGCAACGAGGTCGGCCGAGTCTCAGGGCTCGCGTCTTGCCCCCTCCCGCCGTATCTGCAAATCCATGATTTACGTACATGCAGGGAATTATCTGCTCCCGAGGGACAATACTGCGGCGATAGGGACTTCAAATTATGGCTAACGTCGGGAGTGGGGGCGGGCGACAGCAAAAAAATCCAGGAGCTACAGGAAGAAGGACGAGAAAATCGTTCCCTGGGAGATGTTTATGGGACTCCAATCAGGTCCTGTGCCGCAAATCATTGTGGTTTGGCGGCACTGGAGCAGCCTGGGTTGCCTACATAGATTCAGATTTTTAGGTCAAATCGATGGGTAGATTAATGGCGTTCATTCCCCCACCTTCATATGTAAAAATGGGTGGGTTCGAAGTTGATGTCGCGACATGCATTTGCATCATCGAGGTCACGCAAGGCTCCGCTTTGGGCCAGTCCTGATAAAAAGTTTAAAAGAACTTGCAGTCTGCGTGTCTAGCGATTCATAAATTGAGTTGACTACAGCCCAATGGTTTCAATGTTTATTAACTCGAAAGCAAAAATAGAAAGTAGTGTTTCGTATGTAAGGAAAAACTTAAATTTAAATACATAGGTACCGGTTGTTTTTTGTTATTGTGTATTTATTTAAACTTTCAATAAAATATAATAAGAATTTATTGTGATACTATGTATACGTAAAACAGGGATAAAGTTTTTTTATAAAATGTACCTAAACCTTGAAACATTACTATGTCAGCTACATAGGTTACTATAATTATATTTAAGACGAAAAAAGAATTTTAAATAAGGAAATAGCATAGGATAAACACAAACTAGATGGAAAGCCTCCAATTAAGCTGTTTCTGGATCAGGTGAGAATAAGTTAAAATAAATAACCGATATGAAATAGTTCCACCAACTCATTTCGGAATTAACCCAACGCCGATAGTTTTTGAATTTTAGTAGGCAGTGAATTTCATTTCAAATATAACTTCATCCATCTATATATGTATATATAATATGTTTTTTTTTAATTAAATCAGGATAAAATAATCCTTTTTTTTTATTATTATTTTCTTTTTGATGTTTTTAATTATTAATTAATGATGTTTTAAGTACCTAAAACTGTTTTTTTTTTTTTTAGATACATATTAATATTTTTATTAAAGTGCTTCTTTTTCTGAAGCTTGTTCACTACACCCTAATTCATTTTTCTCTAGGTTCAATTTTTTCCTTTTATGTCAAAAAAATGCCTACTAATTATTTTACATACAGAAGTCTCTAGATAACAATATTACTTTGCCTAATGACTATCACAACTTTTATCCCTTTCACATGTGTTTCAAATTAAAAAATCCCTACGACACCACATATATAAAAATGAATGTATGTTTGTAATGCGACGATAGGCCCGTATTCACCAACAAAGATAATTTTTGACTCGAGATTTTTCTTATTATCCAATTACCAAATCTCGGTAAAGCACATAGTGCGAACACGATCCAATAGGTAGGCAAGTGGTATTATATTATATAAAGTGGTATTATATAATATAATTTCGTGATTTTCCAATCTTCGTAATATTTACTTCTAGTAGATTATAACACTTTGAATGCAAAACACTAAAGTTAAATTTTACTGAGATGATTTTACGAAAGGAGTTTTATACGGAATTTCAATTCAAAAGATAAGTAGTTTTACAAGCTCTTTTCGATTTCATTTCAATCGGAATACAGAACATATGGACAATAGTTACCTTAAGTCCTGGAGGAGTTTTGGTGTCGCATTACAGACATTCATTTTTATATACATATTATCTATATATATAGATTAGTAGTGCCCGGGAACGGCCGGTTACGAATCAGCTAGTATGCTATATAAATTAGTAGAAAATTCAGGTAATGCATTAAGAACTTTAGAAACTCTACCCTAATAAAATATCGTTAAATTTTGTTTTATCGCTGGGAATCAAATGATAAAGTATGGACGTTCGGAATTCATTAACGATTCTCTTCTTACACGAACTCGATTGGAACGCCGTTTCGCCCATGCTTGCATGGGTCTTCCTTGAAATCTTCAGTGAAGTAAATTAGCAACCAATTACCGGTTCGATGAAGAAAAGGACTCTAATCCCATTTTTGCCCCCTTAATTCGCCTCTATGTCATCCGGTTTATTTCGAACGGCTTGGGCTGATCCGTTAGGACCGTACTCTCAGTTCGCTTCATTAAACTTTCTTTGTGCTCGGTGGACTAGAAGTAATTCATTAGCCATCTTGAGCATTTCTCCTTCCAGATGTCATTTATTGCGACCATCCCTTTCACCCTCTCCCCCTCTCCAACGACAACAAATCCTAGGTTCCCAACCTTTCAACAGATACTTAAGATACCTCACAAGAAACCACCCACCTCCTTGTTCCGATTTTGAGAACAACACCACTAGTCGAGGGCGTGCTCCATTCGTCTGAAAATGCAATCAGTTTTGACATCGCCTTTCTCCAGTGCTCCTGCTCCTGAACTACTTTCTAATTTATGTTAATTGCCAGACAAGATTTATTCTTAAGCAATTAAACAGAGATCCGCCCAGGTGAGTACCTTAGAAGCATCACCTCAAGTCGCCACTCGAAACTTTTGCAAAAGTGTGCCGCAGGGCGATAGTCTCACCCCGATTCCTTGTAAGTTCCTCTTTCAACCGAAACCACGGGGGTATCAGAAGGGTTAGGCGGCCTGAAGTTTTATTGTAAACGCAAACAGACCAACAAAAGAACACCAGTAAATGTCGCCGAAGGAGCCGAACGAACCAGAAAGAGGTTTTCATCGATTTTTAGCTTATACCCCCCAAAACCGCCCACTATACACCAGGCAGATCTACCCTTTTGTCGCCGGATATTGTTTCATTTTTTCGAGGTTAAGTGGTTTCCGGATTTCGCCTTTCGCATGATTTAATCCTCCCGTCAATAGTTGCTCTGTGTCAAGTGGAAATGATGGTGCTTTTTACTGTCACACATTTTTTCGGATTATTTGGAGCGATTTTGTCGTAAATATGTGGCCGTATCGGCCATACCATGTGGAATATGTGGAGCGGACAAAATGAGCCCATATTTTCGCCCCTAAATTTTTTTTTTTTTTTTTTTTTGGAAGGGTACAAAAGATATAGACAATTTAATCTGCGATGAAGTATTTTTGCAAAATAAAGCTCGGAGCAGATGTAGGATATTAAATATTGAGAGGTAAATTTATTATAGCTTTCATTCAGTATAGGCGAGAGATAAATGGCACCATATTTATGGGACTGCAATCATTTCGATTAATAAATAAATATGTAGGTACATATTATCATAAAATTGCAAACGTATCACAATCTGTGCACGAAGTACTCGTTTTTTCTATTGTAACAAAAAATAATACTAACAAAATATGTTTTGTACGCTTTCGACCACTGTTAAAACGTATTGAAATTTTGTACAATCGAACATCTTATGATAATGAGATATTCATATAATAACCTTCATATTTCAACTCATCATAATGCACACTTATTCTACATTTTGAACAAACTATCAATCATCAAATTCAATCCATATGATAACTCGGCTCGGCATGTGGAAATATGCAATGACAAGTCGCCGAAATATCTTCACATGCAAAAAGATCTTGTTGATTGAATTTATTGTCATACAAATTTCAAAGTCCCACGTGCGGAAAATGGCTAACAGAGAGTATTGCAAAACTAGTCTGACGCCTACTTTACTTCCACAGTTGGGTAAATACATAATTGTTTGTTTTTTAATTATATAAGTTATTGATCTTGTTATAACGTAAAAATATTATTTCAATGTTAAGGTTAGAAGAGAGGAAATCTTTCCAGAAGAACTAAGTGGTCACGAAATAATAAACGATGACGGTAATCATCTTACCGAATTTGCCAGCTGCGTTCATAAAAGATCGTTTGTATATTCAGTTGGTCAAAAGACATATTTAATGTCCCTTAATTTTTACTATGCGATTCACTAAAATTCAAAAACTTAATTTCTAGTACATTGCCTAAAATTGAGGTTTAATTCGTTTTTAGTTGCAATTCTAATTAAATTCACTGCATAATCTAGTTGTGTTATGTGTCGCAGTACTTACTGAAATTTTCTTTAATATAACTGAAATTTTAGTATTCGTACATCAATCGCATGTCATAGTTGGAATCTCAGGAAATTTCCCAACTTTTTCGACGCATGTTGAACTCAATTCATAATCATTTGTCATTCAAGTTTGATCTCTTGAACATATTACCTGTGTTCAACAATAAAATGTTGCGATTGAAAGAAATTGAACTTGAGCTTACCTAAGTGCATATGTGATACTTTAAATACAGCAGCGTTTACATGAGTCAAATAAGTTCAACAATTAAGTGTGATGGAGACGCTTCACTTAGTTTTATTGAATTCTCAGCATGCACTTAAAAATTACTGCAATATCAGTTTTACGATATAATGCAATTCTGGTGAAATTTACTGAATTTCTATCAAAACCCATTAAAACTTATTAAATATTCCTTTCGTTTCAGGTGAACTTTACAGTTATATTCCCTACAAAACCACTGAATTCTAGTGAATAGCTTTTTACTAGCTTTTGAATTGCATATCTGGGAAACTAATTCTAGAAAAAATTTATAATATAGCTAGTAAAGTTTTTAACACTGCTCTCTTTCAGAAAGGCCCCTAATCTGACAACTGTATTTAAATGGAAAGTAGTAGTTATCGAGTAAGATATTAAGTAGGATTTTAACTAAAAATCTCGCCGGGTCTTTGAAAACATTTTCCCACAGAGATCCATTTTAACATAAACTTCTAAAATGACATATCAATATTCCAGATAATCTAGATTAAGGGTACTGCTTCTAGCGCTAGACTAGAAATGTTCCTGTTGTTTATACCAATATAAAACAATTGAAATATTTTCGCCAAATTTAGGTAACAGTCAGAAACGACGTCGGTTTGAGGAGTTACAGAGTGATATTAGTACATAGTTAATTAAAAAAATTTTTTTATATTAATATAAAAGAGGGGAAAAAATTAATAGATGTATTGCTCACCTGTCCCAAATTTTCAAAGCCATGGTCTGCAGCAACTTTGTCTGCCAATCCGTTGACGTCTCCGTTCGGAATGTGAACAGCAAACTGCGGCGTGAAGTGGCCGCTCGCCTCGTCCGAGTGGAAAAAATCATTTTTGCCATTTTTGCCGGCATCCCCGGCCGCAACACTCACACCAAAATTACAACAAATCACATGAAATTGCAGGAGGACGAGGAGCGTGGGGAGAGCGTTCAGAAGCATCACTCGCGACACGACGCCGCGGCGGCAATTTTGTTGCCGCGCGGCTATCGCGCCGCCACCCCCACTCTCGCCTGAGCCCCTCATCAGGAGACTATCACAAAATATTCCGTTTTCTGGGCGCACCCCCGTCCGTCGCCGACAAGTTTTACGCGTCCACCGCACCACGTCGCTGCTCATGCTGCCGCCGCTGCAGGTGTTGCCGGAGTGAATGAGTTGGCGCCGCCGCTGCCGCTCCTGCTGCTGGCGAGATCGCGCCTCCGCCCCCGTTGTTTGCTCGCAAATTAGTTCTGCGCCGCTGCACAGGTGTTTACGCGGGCACAGGTTCGCGTCGAAGCGGCAAATAATTAAAATTCAATGGATTTAATAGCGAAATTTGGGTTGACGCGGCCCGCTCCGCTGGCATAATAGCGACTCAGTGGGGCCCGTGTCGTCGTCGTCGTCGTCGTCGCCGTCGCCGCCGCCGCTGCCCTGCGCCCCTCGCCAGACAGACAAACAGACAAATAGGCAAGCAGACGCGTTCAGAGTGTCCTCACCGGAAGATTCGGACTCGGAAGGACGGCCGAAAGGAGTTCGGGAAATATCAAGAAAATATCACAAGGATGCTCGGAAAAAATTAAATATTTACGAAAGCTGCAATCATTCCCCTTCGGCCGCGGTGGCTCCTGTAGCTGCTGCTGGGTGCGCTCCTTGGGACGGGGCCCCTCTCTCTGCCGGACTGCCTCCTGGACGCTTTATCTCAATTATTCTCACAACCCTTTTTCCGTTTTCTGCCTTTGAGGCTCGACTCATGTGTGCCAGATTGCTTCCTGCCGCTCCTGCTGCTGATCCTGCTGCTGATCCTGCTGCTGCTGCACTTGACTTTTCCTTTCAGCGGGGAGGAATTTTTCATTGAAAAATTTTCCTCGAGTTTTTCACTTGCATCTCATTTTTTCCTGACCTTTGTTGAATTTTTAGTTGCGCCTTTTGTGCCGTTCAAGTCGAGCATTTACATAAAACTCGTCGCTTTTTCTGGCCTCTAGTTTTTTTCCTGTCGCCGTCGTCGTCGTCGTCGTCGTCTGTCGCCGCCGCCCCTTGATCCTGATGTCTTTCTTCCTTAAGCTGCCGCCGCCTTTGTGTGACAATTTATTGCACAAGGACTCTAAACGTTCGCTGCATCTGCAAGAGGAAAAAATAAGGAAAAATCTGATTATTAACGACTTAAACAGGTCTAATGTCAAATGCAACACGTCGGAAGGACATAACTACTTTAAATGGGGATTGGTTTTGGGGACCCACATCCTGTGGGAAGAATGTTTGTCTGACCTTAAGCACGTTCCCTCGAAAGAACGAATTTGGTTCAACTTTAAGTTAACTTTCATGTCCTATATACCTACATTTTGGAGTAGGTAGGTAGTTGCTAATATTTCTACTAATTAAGAATTTTAGAAAACCTATTTAATAGTATCTAAGGATTTATTAAGAGATATTCAGCAATAAAATTAAATTATTTTAAGAAAATCGAAAACAAATTATAAATAAATTACCTATCGACAAAAACTCTTTGCATCATACCTATGTATTAGTTAATTATGTTCAGAAAAATGCGGCATAATCGCTTTAACTTCTTAACCATAAATATGTAAGTTGCACTTTAAAAGCCGATTGTAGAATCACACTGAAGTTATGAGTACCTAATTTAAAACGATCGTAAAAGTACACATGTTTGATATTATATTGCAAAATAGTGTAACATTATATCATTAAACTTTTATTTTCATATTCAATCAATTTTGTAAATTTTGTGTGATGAATATGTAAAATTATATCAAAGTGATCATTTTCTTATTTAAACTAAATTTCAGCGAAATCACTTTGTGTAAAGACGTATAGGCGACCTCAAACCACTTTATTTTAGTGCTTGCAATATTAAGAAGGGTTTCTAAGCGTTTATTTATTTATAAATTAGCTACGCTACATAGAATCTTTGTCATTCCCCGCACTCCCTTTCTATACCCTCTTTGAGAGATCATTGCACCAAGTAACCCTTTCATTTCAGCAAGTTTCAATTAAATAAATGAAAACCACTCTACCGATGAAACTATTTCTAATGAAATGGTGAAAAAAGAAAAGCGTTTTCATTTTTCCTTTCAATCGCTAAATTTCTTGTTTTCATTTATTAACAAACAAAAAGACAAATAAATTTTACTAAGCACCCTCTCCCAGCCATTCGCATTTATTTTCTTTAAATATTTCCCTCCGTTCAAGTTGCAACATCATTCAGTGCAAATAAGAAAACTTTCCCGCTTTTCCGCCCTGCAACTGCTAGCAATTAACTCTTTTCCATTTCTCATCGACAAAGGACAAAATATCTTTTTTTTTTATTTCTAGGGAATGTTTTCGCCCAGAGTCCACAAAAGAGTACTTAAAAGCACCACAATTTTCTTAGGAAGTGCACTTAATGAACATGGGGACGAGTGGGGAGAAAAGGGCTAAAGCGGGGGTGGAGAGAACCACAACAACGGCTGTTAAAAGAGAAGAAAAATAAAAAAAAAATTTTTTTTTTTTTGAAAACATTTTTGCCAAGTTTTCAGGTTTTCCGCTGAACTAGATCCTCGCATAAATCAAGCATTCAAAGTTATGAAGAAGAAGAAGCCTCCGACGGAGCCCTTCCTTCTTCGTTGGGGCCCCAGTGGTCCGGAGAGTCCTTCCGCACAAAAAGGGACTTACTTGCCTTTGTCGTTGCGAATGATAACAACAATCCTCCGAGGAGCACTGCTTGGCCTCATTCTTTTTTTCCGGGAGCTGCCCATCGAGATAAGGACAATAAAAAGGGATGGGGCCCTACACCATGGCAGCGCTAGCGCTAGCCAGCTAGGACAGGGGGAAATTAATGAACTAATTAGCCGAAATTTGCTGGCGGCTTTAAGTACCTTCGCAGGAAGCTAGAAGCTAGCCGCAGGGAGGACCGATTCAGAAATTTCTCACGTAACACGTGGGCTCAGGACCTCCCACTATCCTTGCGCCCGACTTCTTTCAGATATTTAAGCATCACATCACAAGGCGTATTTCTTCCTCTCCAGCGTTGTTATCTCTGGACGCGTTTTGAATACATTTTCCCAGTTTTGGGCAAGTTTATCCAGGCTATGGTGGTCTAATTGCTCCAGAGCGGTTGGAATTTGCTTCGGAATTCACCCACCCACCAAAAACTGGGATAATATTTTCCTCTCGATGAAAGCCCAAAATTGAGATTCGCCTCATACAACAGCGGAAGGAAGTTTTTTAGTTAACCGAAGTTCGACTGACCTTGAAAACTCCCAATTAGTGAGGCTCCCGTGATCCCCGCGACTCATGGCAAAAATGCAAATTGAATACAAATTCACCGCAGTTAATTAGTGGGTCCATCGTTATCTTTGCAGATTGCTCAGAAATATAAAGGATTTAAAAAAAAGGGTTGTGACCCGACAACTTGAAGATGAAGCTGCTTTTTAAGCACTCTCATTCATTATGCAAGCGACCCTACCATGCTAATTTCATCGCGAGGATATAAATTGTTTTCTGTTGAATTGATAATTACTGACGTTAGATAATTTAATTTTTGGGTTTGCGGGTATCGTCCTACCTCTGGGGGCTAATTTCAATTTTCAAGTTTCGAAAGGGTTCAAAAAATATTGATTCTTCTCAATTTTTCTGTAAAAATAACATACAATTACTTCACAAAATTGTATATAATTTAAGTCTAAGCTCAAAGTTGCTTCTTTCACTTTTCGTCCTTTTCAATGTAAAAAAACGAAAACTAATAAATAATTATCGAATCATTTCGTTGTATCGACTGTACCGCAAAAGTCCTAACTTTTGAAATAAAACTGTCACAGCAAAAATGAAAATGTTACGTTATACAAATTTTATTCCAAGTATTAAACTTTCTTTTATGGGTTTATTCACTTTTATGTTATTTTGCTTGCACTCACAATTTTTATTAAAACACTTTTCTTGAAAATACCTATTGAAGATGAGTTAATTAAGCAATTTTACAAAAATATATAATTGTTACTGGAAAGGATTCCTCGTTAACACTGATACGAATTTAAAGTCTCTCTGCCAATAAATACTGCTTCCTCACAGGCAAAACAAACATAATTAAGTTCTGATAATATCCATTTAAAACATTTGTTTAAGCAAATAGGCTCTTTTAGTGGGAGGCCCCGCATTTAACGATTAATGAAAAAGATTTTCTGCAGACAAAAATATGTTGACTTTAGTTCCAGGTACTTCCCAGCACGATTTATTATAGAACTGGCTTAATAAAAGATATCCAACGGGGATGTACTCAGAGCGTCACTCACTTGCGTGTAAAACAATTAGTTCATAAAGACCCTATTATAGAAATTTTTTCTAAGAGTCATAGTGGTTAAATAGGTTCACGTATTGTAATCATAAAGTTTTCATATTTAAATTGTAAACTCCCCCTGGCATTAGTATTGAATTAATCCAGGCACAAAGTGTGTTGCATGCAAACAAAGGTGGAAAAATACCTACAAATATTTAGTTATGCTAAAATACTTTTAATTCAATATATTGGGGTTAAATGAGTATAAATTACCCACCGAAGCGCGTTTAAAAGTCGATATTTATCAGTTCATTGTTTAATTAAGTTATCGATGACATTATTCAACTCTGTTGAATTTTTTCTACATAAATAGAGGTTTTCACGGTTTGGTTTACTTTCTATTAGTTCGTTGGATCGAGTGTAATATTTTAAATGTTTGTAAATGTTTCTACAGCAACTGAATATATTTAATATTCATAGTTTTTGAAACATGACTAATAAAATGTTTTAACCTGTGATCCTTACTTGTAATTTTCGCTTTATGGATTTAATTGTATTAAACAAGTTAAAACACGAGTAGGTATTATAAAAAATATAGCATATATTGTGTAAAATATAACTTAAAATGAGTAGGCCATGGTCAAATTTTTCAAAAAAAATACTATAGGGCATTGAGGACTGGGGACCTGAATTTAGAGGACTTACGGTACAAATGCATAGCTTTAATTAAAAAAATCTGTAAATAAGTAAAATCTTTCCATGTAGGCCCTCGAGTTTTTATGAAATCCAGAGTCCGTCCAAAGTGAAATTGCTTGAATAGGATTAAAAAATTTAATCTCACCAGAAACTGCATCTAAGAATCACCCCCATAATTCGACCCATTTCCCGGGGAGCACCAGGGTTTAGCCATGACCCAGCCGTAGCGAGTGGTGCTGAAGGCACACGTTCGCCGCCGCCGCTGCTCTGAATAATTCCCGACATGTTGTGCAGTGGGGGTAGACTCCTTTTCAAAACTGCTGTGTTTAACTAATTAATTCATAACCGAGAGGGAGAGCCTAGACACTAGCAACTAGGACCCAGCTCTGTCCGTTTCCCAAAAACCCCCAAACCTCCCCCCACTCCTAATCGTTCTAAATACCTAGATGGCGCGCGCGTAGCATAGATATCGTCTAAATTTCAGAGCCATGAATTCGTTTCACATAATTTACAGAATGCTATCAGATAACAACATCGGAGCGAGCATAATAAGCCGCCGCACACCGACCTGCATTATGCTCATCGCACAGTGGCATTTATGGAGTGGGGGGAAGGGGGGCATCGTTGGGTAGATATAGAAAATTGTGGCAGCATGCGGTGGAACGGGGAGAGGGGGGGACTCCAGAGTGAGACTTTAGCCAAGCATAAATCACAGCCAGCCGCAGAATGCGACTTGAGTTTTTATCTCAATTACTTATCATGCAAAACAAGTTCATCGGCGTAATATTCCAGGAGCTACGAGACCCGGATTATGGTTCTCCATTCATCAGCGGAAGAGCTTTTCTGCTAACTCTGAAGAGTTATGTCAGAACTACGAGCCCTGCAACTGTAATTCCATCCGAGGAGGACTCCTCATGTCCCCGGGAGTGGTGCATTTGACTGGGCTCGAACCCATATCATCATATTTATTCCCCATCCCCTCATCCCTTCCCCCACCCCTTTCCGCCTATCACCCTTCCTGGATATGGACGGGCACGGTGGATAACTACTCGGACATTTGCACAAAGGGATTTCAAACCGTGATGCAGCTGAAACCCTACGGTCTTACCTTGAGCTCAACCCTGCACCGGGTATATCAAGGTATACTATACGTATATAAAATAAGGTTTCCTCGTCTCGTTTGCGACTCTAGCAACAATTGGCGGGAAGTTGTGGGCCTCATTTAGCCCCAAGCCTCCCCCCTCTTATCCACTATCCGCGGGCCTAGTGCTTTATGCAAATGGCCCTACCGGTTCAGGTCGTTTTTATAGTGCCGAACGGGGCGCTACCTGGCCGGAGAAACCGCCCCCCGGATCTAGCTGAATTGGTCGGCCGTGTAAACCAACTTTCAGCCATAATGTTTGCTACGTTGGCCCTTTATGGAGATGTTCTCCTTTTTATTGCGCGGCAGGGCGGCGGTCCCGGTGGTGCATCATCTCCCCCCCCTCCTGCGGTGACCTTTGGAGCAAAAGGCCTAGACCTGTTTAGCATGTAGATAGTCCCGGATACTGAAAAAGGATGTGCCTTTTCAGGAGCGGTATGCTCACCGGATCGTAACCCTTATTACCAAATTAATTACCGGATGGAAGAGCGCAGGGGTTGGGCTTTGCTAGTGAAATTAGCCGTTCGTTAGTAATTCAATGGCTAGGCCAAAACGAAGATAGAGGATAGAATAGAGGGAGATAGAGTAGACTGAAAAAAAAAACCCTCAAAAACCTTTTTGATATTTTCCCTTTTAAATTGGATGCGACTTTCTAAGCCCGAGATCAAAAGACCTCAAAAAAAATCTTTTTTTTTATGGGCATGGGATGGATGGAATAGGTCACACATTCTCTGTGAAAAGAGATTGCAGAGCACTTTATGAGATTTTTTGATCTACTCTTCTTCGTTTTTTCAATTTCATTATAACTTTCAAGTGAACATCATCTATCCATTGAAGTAGATACTGAAATTTAATTTGACGAGAAATATTACTTATGTATATACATATCTTCTTGCACAGGGCTATAATTAAATTCGCACTGTGCGAACTATTGCTGTTATCAGTCTTCAGTTGATTCGACACACAAGACAAATTTATAGTTGCAACTTTTAAATCGTATATAAACAGTAAGAAACATTATTTTGAAAGCACTATACCAAATAAATAAATAAATCAGGGATTAAACCAGTTATGATATTTTTTTTAAAAAAAGCCCTCCTTTACTCTAGTCTGGACCAATAATAATTTCAAGCCCAAAGGAAAAATCTCAACAGCTTGATTTTCTTTTCTAACGAAAGAAAAAAAGCCAGCTTACTTTTTGGTTTTAGGACCCAAAAATATGAAGTTGTAAGTACAATTTAATATTTTTTTAGGTAAAAATAAAACTCGAGCCAAAAATAACAAGTTTTAAAGATTGCAGTTATTTTCCTGGGAAATTTATCAAGTTATACACTTAAAATAAAACCTATTTGCCGAAAAAAATCTTGACAATATTTATACTTATATAACAAATAAGTATACATATAACGAAGAAATGGAAAGCCTTCATTGACAAGTCTTTCTTCCTGAGAAAAAACGTTGATTTTTAACTGCTAACGGCTAAGAAAAATTGAAATTAAGTCGTTATAATATAGTAGCTCGAGATTGAAAAAATAAAAAACCAATGTGACTTTAAAGCTTTTTTATTTTCGCCCCAAAAACATATTAAGCTTCTGAGCTTCTTTTTTTTAGGCTAAAAATAACAGTTAAGTCGTTTTTTAAAATAAAAATCTAATTTTTGAAGAGCTTTATAGAGCTGAAAAAGGGGATCATGCACAACGCTCTAGTGTACTATATTTTATTCCACTATATGATAACTCCTATCAGCAATAGGTACCAATTATTTTCGATCCCTGATTTAAATAGTTAGTGCATGCTAAATTATCGCTTAACTTGCTAGTAGTAGTTCAATGTCATTTAAGTTATAGTGAGTGTGGTATAAATTATTATCACTAGTTAGTGATTATCTGTAATAGATAATTTTAAATGTCACTATTAAGTTTTGTTTCCTACAAAACTCTCTTCAGTCTAAGAAAAAATTTCGCACTTGACCCTTTTTTGAGAATTTACAAAAATTCTCCAAGGTTAGGTTAGGACGCGCCTACCTTAAGTAACTATCTAGAAGGTCCTCAATTTATTCATTCCTTTCATCTCAAGACTAATAAAACCTCCGAAAGTAGTTCTCCGCTACGGGTTAGAAAGACAAATGGATAGATGGCGCTCTCGGCAAACTTTCATCCCCGAGGCTGGAACAGGCAAATCTCCGCCCCCTTCTCCTGGTTTCTTCGAGCTAATAAACGGAAGCAGTTAGTTTCCTTTCAGCAAAGTATCGTCCCATACATTTTTTGCCTTTTAATCTCTTTCAAGGATCTCTTAACCTCCCTCCCCCCGCGTCTCGTCGCTTGGTAACCTGAAGAAACCATTCACCGTGGCAAAAATCGCGTGCTCCTCGACAGGAGGAAAAGAAGAAGGAACGCTTCACTTTTCGGAGGAGGACGTTTTGTTCCACCACCGTGAAGGTGCTCCTTAAGCCCCACCGATACAATGGCGAGGAGGCCCTCGAATGTTTACATAAAATTTGTACATCTGTATACATGAGATAAAGCAGAGAGAAAGGTGGGCGGGCTCCGGGGTGGTGGCAGAGCAACGAATTTAAACGAGCAGCCACACAGTGGTAGTGTGACTTCGGCTTTAATAGGGTCGCGAAGAAAAAGTTTAAGATCTTTCCCGGAAGAGACGAGCACGAACCTCGATTGCGGTGCTGCGGGGCTGCGGGGGGGATGCTTATCTATCTGTGGAGCAAGTTGAACGTTTTTCCAGATTCACTTGCCATTCATGAATCGCACTTAAATCAATTTGCTTCCAGATACAAATGCTCCCAGCGACGCCCCCCCAAAGTCTAAGGGTGCTCCTCCTCAAGGAAGCGGTGTCGTGAAAATAACACCGATGAGAGGTCGACGCCGTGACGCGGCTTTTGTTTACCGCTTAAGAAGTTTTCACTCAATTCTGAGATCTCGGTTAGATTTCCTCAAAGTTTTTGCAATTCTGGAGCAAATCTGATAAGAAGTTTCTAGCCGAGAGCTGTTTCTTCTGAGATCAATCTTTAAGCGTGAGAAAGTGGGTGATGAGCTCCTTAAGACAATAATTTCTTAAGGGTGGATCTCTCCTTCTTTAGAAAAAAAAAAGATGTAAAAATTTACGATTGTCGTAATTACATACATATATCTAATACATATTTGTTATTTTCTTTCTAACAAGTAATATATTATTTATATGAGAGTTAGATAATTTCACATTGCCAATTTAAAATAGAAAATTAAAAGAAAAACAAATAAAATTAAAATAAAATGTATATATACGCGTAAATATAATCTACATATATAAACTAATTATGAAAGCAGTTTTTATGTATTAAATTAATATCTACCTGAAAATTTATTTAATTGTCTTAATTATTTATTTGGTATTAATTGGAATAAAGACGTATAGCACATTATGCTTTAATTGAAAATGTTAACAAAAATTACTTGACAAAATTGTAAAATTTATTAAAAACAAAATAAAAAATATATTTATTGTGCAAACTTTACATTGTTAACGCTTAATTTTCTGACGCTGTCTTTGAGTGTAATTTTACATATTCTATTTCCTTCCAAAACGAAGGTAAAATAAAATAACACCGACATTTTTTAGAGTGTAGTGTACCTACATATAACTAACTTTAGTGGATTACGCGATTCATGAATTTTTTTTCACATGGTCATCATTTACCAAAGCTAGTTTAAACATTGAACTACTTTTTTAAGCATTTCGGGCAGACTAGTCCTTAACGTGCCATATAAATATTTCTAAAGAGGTCATTTAAAACATAATATTTTCATAACCCAGTTTTATAAATTCATCCACTTCGCTCTAGAAGTGTAATTTAGATTTAAAACAAAAACTGTGTCAATTGTACGACTAGACATCAGAGTAATATTTCATTTTTGACGCAGTATCGTAAAAATTAGTTAACTCTTCTCTAAAGCTAACAATTTCAGCAAAAATAGCGAAGTGGTGGCCATTACCCAAACGAACCAATTAAATAGTCCAGTTCCCAAAAGTATTCGAAAAATGTTTCACAGCTTGGGCATGGTGAACTTTAAGTAGCCATAAATCAGGGTCAGTGCATTGTAGAGCGCGTTCAGTGAACATCCGGAAATCCAGAAGGGCTTGAAAAAAAAAAAAAAAATATGCCCTGAAAGGCCTCGGCCTTCACCCGCAGCACTGCCTCGTTTTGAGGGGTGGGGGAAAAAAAATGTTAATTGGCGCGCCAAAATGTGAAAATGCCAAAATGTCAGAACCAAACCACTCCTGACTAGGGGCAGCCATTAAATGAGTTTTGATCCTTTCATTCATCTCCCCGGGTCCAGTTACATCACGTGTGAAGGCATCCGCTG
Organism: Machimus atricapillus; assembly: GCA_933228815.1. Lineage (NCBI taxonomy): Eukaryota > Metazoa > Arthropoda > Insecta > Diptera > Asilidae > Machimus > Machimus atricapillus. The sequence continues at coordinate 17,744,485 of OW121785.1, forward strand.
GACCACGGCTGCACCGTGCCAAGCTGCCCTACGCCGGACTAATTTAGTGAAAATGCCAGGGAAATGTGAGGGAAACAAATTTCACTTTCGGAACCAGGCCCTCGGCCAACGTGCTGAGCATTGCTTAGTCCAGGAAGTCGATCCAGGCGAAAATGTTCGATTGGTTTCGAAGTGCAGCTCGACTCAGGAAAGCATTCACCAGAATTTTAGCTGGAATCATTTGCAGATGATTAATGACGTGCACCCCACGTGCCACTCATTTTTCCCTGTCAGTTTCATTAAAATACAGCACAGCAAGCGCCAGAGCGAGGTGTTCTGGGGCCACCCGAGGGCCCGGCTAAATTCGGAAATATTTCTGATTTATTGGCGGCCTGTGCCCGTCTAATTGAAAACGACCTTTATTCTGAAATAAATAGGACCCCATTAAAGGCAAAATATTTAACCTTTATTTATATGTAGCATCACTCTTCCATATGCCAAATCAATCGCAAATTAAAAAACGTATCAGAAAATTTAGACTCGAAAAATAAAGCCGGGATCCCAATGTATCCGCACCGTCAAAGTTAAAATTCGATGGTTGCTTAGAACTTATATGGCAGCTCGGAAAGGTGGTTGCAATGGCACTTACGGATCGGATCGGAACGGAGGAGTTCGTTAACTTTCAACTTTTTTGGAATGCTACGGAAAGCATAACCTCAAAAAAATTTAAATTGTCACAATTTAATGATTTGTAGTGCTCCGAGTGGACGCAGGATGGTTAAGTAAAATAAAATCAATTTAGAAGAATTTATCGAGGATATCCGAAGACATCCAGAATTGTATGGCAAAAAAAATAAAAATTATATGAATACTAACTTCATGCTTCTTTGCTTTTTTAGTTTTTTATATTCTCGATATAGCTTGTATAGCTCACAAAGCAATTCAAAATATTTCAACAGCTGACTTCTTTCCATTTTGATACTAACAGAATTGTCAAATTTCGGAAGCATTGGAACCAGGCTTCTCAACGGAACGGTGCGGAGCGGACGGATCGGAACGGTGCGGATACATTGGGATCCCGGCTTAAGAATATGATATTTTATTTAAAAATAACTGAGTGTAGAACTGAAGTAGAATATTTCTCGGTATAAATTAAATAATAGCTGTTTTTTTTCACAATCAGATCTAGATTAGATTAGATAGGAAATATTTCATAGGTTTCCGACGCAAAGTGGATATAAATCAAGATGATTTGACTTTATTTTATAGAAATAAAAAATGTTTGATATGGCTAACTTTTCATAAATTTGAACTCAGTGCAAAATTAATCCTTATTTTTTAGTGTTACCTAGCAGAGACCGAAAGCCTTTTATTTCATAATTTATTAATAAATACATTGTTTAATAAAAGAACATTGATGGTTTGAAGGAAAACAAAACAATACCTAAATGTAATGGATTTTATATAATACAGATATATAATGTAGGTGCTTGCAAGCAAACGTTAAGATTGCATCTTTCATTTTACTTTAAACTGCATATTTGGTCAAACTTTTGATGAATTGCAGTACAAATTTATATCAGATCTGCTCTTGTTAGACGACGTTGAAGTTCGTCTTGTGTCATTGACTTACTATATTAGCTGTGTTTTTTTCACATTTGTTCCGATACTACATAGGTTTAACAGGAAATTTTGCTCTGAATTGAAACTTATGAGTAGTTATACATATCAAAAAATTCTGACTTGGCAAAAATAAAATCAAGTTGCCTGGATTTTATACCCATTTTATCTCAAATAGTAACCCAAAAATTTATCTGGTTAAGGGTTTGAAGGTTCTATGCGTAAATATCATGGCTAATTTGATGCGCTTTCGCAAATTTTAAAATATTTATATACGTGACAGTCTTTAAAATTTCAATTCCATGCAAAATTTCCTGTTAAACCTAGTATCGGAACAAATGTGAAAAAAACACAGATTTTACTAGCCATTTTTAAGAATACCTAAGATATACCTAATTAAGAGTAAATTTGTATAAGTACTCTCAAACTTGCATCAAACGATTTTGAACTACATATGTATTTATGTTCCAATAATTTTTATGACAAGCTTAGATTCGTAAGATATGAGGGATAGATTAATAAATATATATAAAACGATTTTACGTAGAAATAATTTTTTACGATTTTATACTTAAAAGTAAGGTTCTGATATAAAGCTTAAATTTGGTATGGTTTTAGGTACATATTTATAACGCCTACAACTACAAAGTTATGAAATAAGATCTTTAAAAAAAAATTGTGGGTGCATTTTCTTCTATAGTATAATTTAGTATACCTACTATGTATAAACGAAATTAAAAGTCAAATTATTTATACTAATTACCGAAAAATAGGCGATCAACTTATGAATGTATTTGGGTCTGTGTAAGTAGGTACGAAACCCAACACTGCGCGTGGTCGGACACGGATTTGACCGGTTTTTTCTATAAAGAAAATGACCTTTAAAGTCTGTGTTTTTCACCTATTCTCACATGTCTACATATCATAAAATAATGTTTTGACATCCCTTACGAAAGTCATCACACAATTTTGCTGCAAAATTATCTCTATTGTTCAATCTCCTCCGCAAGGATAAAAGAGGATCATACTAATTTTCCCAATATTTTTCCTCATTTTTCAGACCACAGCTTAACTCGTCTCGTGATGATATTAAAGCAGCACAAGTCCTTTAATTTGCCATCGCTCAGCCAGCGAACATGAGAAGATAAAAATGAGAGGAACCTCTTGAGGAACTCTTACTTTCACCATTTCTTAGCGTCTGGTGGATGCTGAAAAATGCCCTCCCCGATGGCAGATTTAACTAATTCCATTGGATAACATACGGAGCGTGATGTTGGTGCTCGTGCGAGGGTTGGGACAAGTGTGGGAGGGGGCGTGCAAAAAACATTGCACGCTCGAGGAAAGGAAAACTCTCGACCACCACAAAATATTTCAAGGAAAAACTTTCAACAAGGCAAGCAGAGCGTGAAAAGTGTTTTTATCAGGCATCACCAGCGCAGCGGAACGGGGCCAAGAAGGGTACGTGGGGCGGAATAAAATCTTCAAAGGAGCCCGCAAAAAAAAAATAAATAAATAAATAAATAAGTATATGTATAAATAAGAAAACTGAGATTAAACTTGACAGCGCTTTGCACCGTCGCTCACTTCACATGTGGATGGAAGTAAGCGCGATACCTTCGCAGCCGAGACCGTTGCGCTTCAGAGGGTGGGTCTATCTTATAGAAATTTCTCAAGGACACGCCGGCTTTCATACGATCCCACCGAAGGGTTTCAGGTTTACCTAGATAAAAGCTGTTAAGAAGGGACCTTGCCGGCTTCTTTTGTTCCTGGAACGTGCTTACGACAGACAGACACAATGGGCTACAATCCACTGAGATAGTGGAGGGCAAAAACTTACAGTATTTTGCCGCACCCTGTATACGCCCCCGCACCCTCTGTATCCACCCTGTAAACACGCATGTAACTCTTTCTCGACAGTAGCACAAACCTTTTAGCGTCTGCTTGCAGCTCTTTTTGGGCAATATATCGCCCGCACGGCACCCTGTAAGAGAGCTAGAGAAAATGGGTCCAGTGGGTCTAACCTAACCTCTGTGGCCGGCAGGAATCGTATTATTGTGAAAATCCCTCTCCTGACGCGTTTTCTACTTACACAAATAATTCCGGCAGCTTTATGCTCGTCCCAGGACAGGATCTCTGGCAAAATTCATGAAAAGCATAATGAGCACGAGAAATGTATGCAAAACGCTCCAGGAGGTCCTTTGAAAATGCAAACAGGCGAAAGCGAGGATGCGGTGGAAGAAAAAATAAATAAAACGTTTCCTTAGAAAATTCCCTGGAGCTGTCCAGGTGAGTGGAGTGGGAACTGGATGAATCCTTTACAGCTCTAAAAGCGGTTCACCGCTCTTATTACATTACTCCCGGAAAACAGGCTTTTTACATGAAAATTGTTTTAAGACCAAGTGTCGTAAGAGCACGTTTTAACAGATTAATTTAAGACGAAATTATATTAAAGAAAAAAATTTACAAAGCATAGAATTTGCATATACAAAGCCTTTTGTTCTACTTATTGCATTCCCCAAATTTTTAATTTTAATCAAAAGGTTAAGTAGGTGTAAATAAGCCAATTTACAAAGGACTTTAACAATTTCCTTTTCTCCTGTACAGTAAATTTTGTTATTGACAAATAAATTAACATTTTTAAATTCTCAGCACACAGTCAATGTAAATATCAATTTCGAATTAAAACTTTATTTTATATTAAATATTTTTTAATCGCAGGGTCTTAAAACAAACGTTTTAAAATAGTTGCAACTTGGCGAAAAACCGGCTACGCGCAACGATATGTACATACATTCTTTTAGATATTGATAAAGTTATACTTTTTTTAGTACCTATTAAACAAGCTATAATGTACACTTAATATTATGTCCTCAACCGATATTTAAATAATAAGTAATTATCTAGACCCTTGAAAAAGATTTCCAAAAATTGACACAGTGACGTTTCCCCTTAAATTTGCGAAAATAACTAAATCAAATTTTCTATTTGGTTCAAATGAAGACATTTATTAGAAACTTTTAGATTTCAATAACTCAAATATACGAAAAATCATTCGAACACTTATGTACCTACTATTCCAGAAGTCTCACATACATAAATTTGCCTTAAAATTAATTTCCGCTAAAATTCTGCGTTATTTGTTTTAAAATTAATAGAAAAGTAAAACCATAGAGCTTAAAACTTTTGCTCCAGGAATATTAAAAAAAAAATCTCCGCTCTGGTATTCTCTTTAGAAATATTAAATTTCGCCGCAGCAGTGGTTTATTATTGCAAAACTTTCAAAATAAATTCCCATTAGATCCAAGTGCGGCGTATTAAAGTTTTTCATTTTATTTTACTTTTTTTAAATTTCCTCAACAACCATAGGAGAAAAACTGAATAAAGCCTACGAAAAGAAATGCAAATGAATCGCTAGCCCTAAACCATAATTTACCAGAGGATCTCGATCTCCGTATATTCGCCGGGATATATGTATATGTATATACATATATATATATTTTTTTACTAAAAGCTTCCTTAAGGCACATTGTAGGCACGGATGGAAAAAAAAGACCAAGAATCCCACTTCTTCCCTTAAGATTTACTGAAATTCTTCTTCTTTCCGAGGCCGTTTCAAGGGACTCTCTGAATATTGTCACGGCAAATTAGATAAAAAGCGGCGCGGGGGAGGAGATGGAAATTTGCTCCTATATCCTGGAGATGCAGGAACTTAACGTATGCTTAATATGGAAATCCTCTGCCACTTTATGTGAACAGTGCGACTCTAAAAAAAAACAGGCATATATAAGATAAAGAGCTCTCCGCCAGAATCTCTGGCTGGTGAGTGGTGGATTTTATAAATTTAATGCGGGGGTGGGCGACGCGACGTTGGGTTTCATATGGCAGCTTTGTCTGCCTCTTCCGCGTGCTCCAGAAGGGCCGTTGAAAGTATAAAAAAGAAAAAAGAAGCGATTGTGACGGGAATCATTCCCAAGTGGGATAAAGGCGCGGAAATAAAAGGAAAATTTAATTGAAATTAATTACGGCGAGGCACAAACATGATGGCTATGAATAAGCGGCTCCCCCGGAGCCCTTGAGTTAGATGCTGAATCCAGAATCCTGGATGCTGGAATGATGCTCCCGGTACCTATCAGGTATTATTAATAAGCAATGCAGACTATGGTGGACCGAGGGAGCGGCACTTGCGAAGGACGTTCGGCAAAGTTAATTAACAGAATTAGTTCTTCATTAGCAGCAGCAGCAGCCATGAGCCAGCCGAAGGAGCCCTGGGACCCGACCAGAGAGGGCGCTCTGTTATGTCGTGGAAAAGCCAATTACCGAAGAATTTGGCGAGAGTCGTCTGTCTATCAAAGTCAGCAGCATCCCTGGCATCTGATGATTATGGCGATGACGCGTCTGATGATGCTCTAGAAACGCGCGCGGGACGGGGGAGGGCTAGAGACAAGTTGTGTAACAAGCTTTCGACAGGATTATCGCTGCAAGAGCTCCCCGGATGGGAAATTTCCTCCACTTTCCCAGGTTAATTTCAATTATTATAATTAGTAAGGGCCAGGTAGGGTGATGAGGGTGAACCCATCTCGTCTGAAGGGCGGACTCGTAAAATTACACTGTTAAGATTAAACTAGGCCTAATTATCTAGGTATCCAAGAGTAACCATGCTAAGGATTTCTTTTTTACCTGGAGATCAGTCAGTACATACAAGGCCTTAAAGATTAAGTCCTAAGAATTTTTAAATTATCTTTGTAAATTTTAAAGCCCTATTGCAAATATCTTCTGCGACCAAAAAAGTTTACGAAAGCCCTTTTTGGGTAAAAATTCTCACAGTGATTATAGTGAGTCACGAACGTACGAATTTTGAAATTCAAACTATTTATCTGTTTAACTATCAAACAAATATTCTAGTGGGAATTGAGAATTTCCAAGTGAGTTCTCACCCGAAGTTAGAGATATAACAAATTTGTCACTGTGAGAAGGACATTTCCAATAGTCAGCCTACTCACTAGTGAGTATTTTCTCACTGAGAGTTACAGAAACTGGCTAAAGGTTTATAAAATTCTCATGAATTCATTTCAGTAACCTTTGATTTCAATTAATTTTTTCGTGCAAAGTTATAAAATAATTAAACAAGTTACGTAGCTTATTCAATTAATCATAGCCACTGGAAGCCAAGCAAATCTACGAATTTAAAAGTAAGCCTCTGACTACAACTATTTTTCATCCAAGACCTTTGTAATTGTTTCGAAACTAGAAAGTACAAACTTTTAAATTAACCCTTAATTCATTGAAATCCGTTCATGCAGAAATTCAAAATTCACGAAAAATCAAAATTAACTCTAAATAGGAAACCTTCCAAATAAACCAATTATCATTAGTTTTTGATAGTAATAATAATATTGATAAGCAATTTTAATAAGCAATTAGATATTCAGCTTCTAAACATACATACATACAATCATTGTTATTTGATTATAATACAAACATTTTAATTCACGCCATGTTACCTACATTTTACAAAAATATATATAGCCTCATCAAATTTTCCTTAATTGCCCATAAACTTTTGTCCTAATTTTGAAAATTTGGTTACTACATATCAGTACCAAATGACAAAAACACAACAAACAGCAATCATAAGTTCGACAAAACATGCAACACTGACTGATTCCCGAATCATTTTTCAATTTAATTATAAGTACGAGGCCTTTAAATTTTGAAAATGCGCAACATAAATCGCGGGGTCACGTATGCATTGACACTAAACCCGCGACAATCGCCGCCACGCCGCCCCCACGATCGAAATCAAAATTCCAGGAGTAGTTTCGATGAACGAACAGACCGCGGTCAGAAGGACCACAGACCCGAGTAATTTGTTTAGTTTTATTGATAGCCATAATTCGGGAAAGATAATGAAAATGGGAAATCGTGCACATGCCCGGCATCGATGATAATGGCTTTGAGCATAAACTAACAAAAACGTGACGATTTATGGGCTCGAGGTCTGCTTATAAGAGCGGCTGGTCCAGATGCAATGGTCGGCTAATTTTTTGAGGAGCGATGTCCATTATTGGGTATAAATCGGCAGATATTTCAGCTTTATCGGATTTCATAGGACTGTTAAGTTAGAGCTTTATGCGAAAGGATTTTGCATTGACAGACTTTTGAGATATGGGACTATTTTCTAGAATCGACAAACAGACAAATTTGCAAACTGGTTTAATACCACCTTGGTATCATATTTCAACCTTTAAAAAATGAATTAATATACAGACACTTTTATGTTTTATGTAATTAATAATTGTTGAAATCGTTTATTGAAATCCTAATAATAATATTTACGTTCCGTACCTCATAATGGGAAAAACGGAACTTTTGTAGAAGTTGCTAAATTCTATAGCCTCATACTGCCTTAAAAAGTTTCTAGTTTAACGCAATAAAAACATGTGACCTTTCAAAGCCTATTTGCATACAAAAAGTCCCACTTGGCGTTGGCACTGTCTGATCATCAAAACCTATAGTGAACCAGTGAACCACAATCTTGAAATTTAACACGAAGGCAAGTCTTTTGGCACAAGTGAAAAAATAAATCCAAAAATCATTAAATTCTAATTATTTTTCTTTTTACTTAAACCAAAATGATAGGCTTATTAAGTGATAAAATTAATTATGTTTTCTATGATTGAAATTCCATAGATATGCATAATTTTAAAGTTACTAAAGTGTGCGATAATATAACGATACGGAACCCTCAACCGCGAGTTCTATTCACACTTGTCCGTCTTTTTTCCAGTCAGCAACCATTTTCAGTTTTTCCAAAAGACTTGCAGAAAATTAAGTCATAGACAATAATACCACATTTGCTAAATTTGATCAGATATTCTAGGGCCATCTACAAAAATCATACGTAAAAAATATATTAAAATGATGTTATTTATAAAATTTTCTGAATTTTCGTTTACTTGCACATTTCTTGGTTATTTTCATGAGACCTAATATAATCAAAATTGTTAAAAACGGAGACAGAAAAAAATTCGCTTAGAATAATCTTCTACCCTTCACCAATTTATAAACAGATACAAACTTGCTTCATAGTGCCATTTAAATTTGTCTTAAAAATAACTCTCTTGAAACCCTATACATCTTATCAAAACCTTTCACAGTATATAGCCCTCCTTTTAATGTACGAAGCATAAAAACATTTTGTCTGTCATTTATTCGTAAAAATACATGGCAACTGCAGCAAAACTACACCTTTTCTTCCGCAAACTCTTTCAACCTCACATCACCTGAGGGAATTTGCCGCATCTGAGGTAGGTTAATATTCCTAAGAATTCTGTAGGAAAAGTGCCGCCCGAAAAGAAACCAAACTTGTCGCAAAACTTCATCTGCATATCTTTGTCCTTAAAAGTTTTCAGGCATTTACGAACATGCATACAGCCGTTTAAATCAGAGATGCATGTGTACGCATACAGACACATGCTCGTCAAAACTCGCCTAAGGTTTCGAGGGCAGAGCAAAACCTTTTCCATTTAACCAGCCAAAAAGTCAAGTCAAGATGCATTTGGAAAAGTTCTTTTGGCCGGATATAGAGTGCATTGTTACAGGGTGACCAGCTAAGAATTTTTTTCAAATTACATCGTATAAAAGGGAATTCTTTAGAGCGGGTTGAAGCGTTCACATTCGAGGACACTTCTGAAGCTCGAAAGGACCTCTTTCCCTTAAGCAGCCCTTCACCTTCTCTCCTGCCCTTCTACTCCTCCCTGTTTGAACAGGGAAGGCAACTTGGTTACTGATGTTGTTAGCTCTTCTGAGGGCTTTTAATCATTCCCTTTGTCTGAGGCCAAGGGAAGGGACCAATGCACGCGGTGTGGGCGAGCGCATTGCTCTAGTGAATTATTTATGAGCCGCACCACAAAAAGATTTTTAATGCAAGACTATAAGCGAAATGGGGAATATAAAAAAAAAATACATTGTATATAAATTATACACTGTAGAGGAACAATTGAGCGAACGACTGAGCAAACCAATTAACGAGAAGATGGGTATCCTCCTGGTGCAAACCAGGAAAAATAATTCAGGCCACTGGGAATCACTTGAGATGAGTTATAACTTATTTATTATCCTGTCCCTAGACAAGATCGTGGAGATTTTGTCTCCGGGACAATTATGCAAAAAATAAAATATTTTTATTATTTCTTTTATACTCAAGAAATGAAACAGGAGGCGTGGGCGAAAGTTAGGGGATGGTGCACAATTAAATCCCGGAACCATACCTATCCAACCGGTCGTTGGTCGGTGTCCCGAAGACCTCACCATTTTCCCTGATAAAAGATTTCTATCCTGTCGCAATGGGTTGCAATTTTTCGATATTTATGGTCCTGTCGCGAGCGGACATTGTCCCTGGAGGACGGGGAATACGAAAGGACCCCAACAGTAATCCTGAGATTTCTCTTGTGTAATTGTGCAACCTCCGCTCCCTGTATATTGTGAATTTTAAATAATTGTCCGCAGGACGAAGTTCCCGAAGGATTTCCTAGGCAAGTTATACTCACATTTTTTTCCACCTCTATCTCCTCCTCGTTGCGCATCCACCGAAAATCTTCTGGAAGCGGTGTAAAAAGCTGTTCCGATATCTTGGTGCTATTTAGTTTATGAAGCCGGACTCTGGAGCAGTCCCTCGTCGTCGTGCTCTGGATACGTTTCAGAAAGCGATGATGTATGTCTGGAATGAAAGGAAGATTCCTCATGAGAATTTAAACTGAATTATTCATGGGAGCGAGGACGGAATGCAAGAAATGTCGGATGTACGGACGACGAACGAACATGTAAAATTGGAATAATGAGGAACGACGGAAGGTAACTTCTAATTGATTGGCCGGAATCCTCGTGCAATTCCCCGTGGCTATATCACAGAAAAAAAATATGATCTCTACCTGAGAGTAGAACAACGCTGGCAGATTACACGTTTTACTGACTTTTTGCTGACTTGATTATTGAGAAAGGAATTTTTCAATTGGCTTTCCTACTTTACAACATATCGATCAAGTCCTTAAATACAACAACCAGATGATAGTACCTTTGCTTAAAATGGTTATTCCATTGTCTTTTTTTTATGTTTTGTTAAATACCTCTACCAAGGAGTCAAATCTAATTTAAATTTCTAAAACTGTTTATTTAATACTAAGCCGAGACAGTATAAATAAGTGCTATTTTTATGTTTTTGGACAGACGGCCAGCATTTAAATAAAATGATATGTATATGACTTATTTAGGAGCAAAATAAGTGTAAACTATTGTAATTTTTATAAATTCCAGAAGCGTATTTTTCATATGAAAAAGTTTTATTTTCGTAACCCTGTTATGTACAATATTAGGTACTCATACCGTGTACTAAACAACAAATAATTAAAACCAATGTACTATACAAGATAAATTAGAAAAGTTAAATTAATATAATTTCTGATCATTATTAAAATTTCTCACTATACCACTACTTTTTAAGGTTTTCCATAATCCTCAGAGCTCGAGTAAAACTCGCACTTGACCAGTTTTTTATTTGATTTTAAATTCTTTTTCCAAATTCAAAGCTTAGTTATATTTTAGTCGTTATTTTATAATTCTAACGTAGAAAACAAGCAAAAAAAACATGTTTGTTGACTTTAGCAGTTCAAAATAATCTTGGTAGATATGTCCCATAAATTCTTATGTAGTTTATTTCACATAATTGTCATTATTTATGTGCATCCCCATGCCATTACCATCTGCAGGTAATAAATTAAAGCAAAATTCCCCACTTATCGCTCGCTCCAACGAAAACGATAAGATTTATGGCGTCACTAGCTCTGCATAATCAATTTTACCTTTTCGCCGCGACATAAAAGCGCAGAAAGGCCGCAGAGAAAAAAGGAAAGAAAAAAAAACAACGAATAATTAGAGGATCGACCCAGGAGCGCTTTTCGTCATCATTAAACAAGCGAAATCTCGCGGAGCATCCGATTAAAAAGGTAAGGGAAATTGCGGCAAAAAAGGCGCACCATCATTCGACGATTCGATTCAAAGGAGACCTGATCCGGTGCGTTCGAGAAGACCTTTAAAAGAAGCAGCCAGGTAGGCGCTGGTGAGGGGCAGGGAAGGGCAGGGATTCCGTGAATGAAATCTCGGCGTTCCATAAAGGGAAAACACGTCATACCGCAATTATTAGATTTTTTGACTCAATCATCTTTGAATGCCGTGGTAATGGGGCTTTCACAGGGGCGCAGCTCAAAGAGATAAAATAAGATAAAATAAAAAATGGAATATCATCGAATGAAAAGGAAGACGAAGGAAATACTGCGCTCGAAGGGCTCCCATTCTTGAAGATTCAATTGAAAAATGTTTACTTAAAGGAAGCCATCGCAGCACATGGATCCTGAGAAGGGTGAAGAAGCACTTCCCAGAGCCAGACGATGGCACCACCGGTGGCGACGAAGACGACGAAAGCGACGATGATGACGGCGGCAAAGACCCGTCTTCGTCATCGCAGAAATCCGCGACAAGGGCTCCAGAGGACAAGGGCTCAGAAAATTCCCAGCATCATTCAGGAAATGATAAAATAACACCGCTCCTCCAACGGAGCACCCACTCCTTCGGAAGAGGTGTTCAGTTCAGGGCTAATGAACCCCGCCGTACCTCCGCAGTTCATCGACTTGGGGGTTGACCAAATTCCATGCCTTCTAAATCTCGAATCTCAAGAAATCCTTTGATCTTCTTTCGTTTCGGTTAAAATTCCCCAGAGGTGCCCTGATGGAATTCTCAAGAAATTTCGGTGTCATGTCCTCTCTATAAAAATAGGGAGTTTGGAAAGAGGGTTACATGTGACCTGTAGGGATTTTTTTCCGAAGGTGCAAGTCATGACCTGAATGAAACGTCCGTTGGTCACTTTGAAATATTTTCTCTGGTAGAGAACCTCTTGCCGGTTTCTTTCAATCCATATCCGGCTCCCGCCTTTTTTATTCCAGGAAATCTTTTTTCAAAGACATAACGTAGAAATAGTTTCCGAACGAATGGAACTGAAAAGGTCCTTTTCCGGGGGGAGAATTTTATTTTTCTCTTACTCAAAGTCCAGCTTTACAACAGAGCAGAGGTGAAAGAAGGACAGAAATAATGAAATTTACCCTGGATCTTACATCCGGATGATCTCCGAGAGGAATTTTTCTCCTCGACTAATACTCAAAAAGTCGATTAAGTTTATGACTTTCTTATATTGACTGTTGAGAAAAGCGTTCGATTTATTTATGGAAATAAAACAAAAATACTTGAAATTAGTAAATCAATTGATAGAAACAAAAAACAATATCTAAATTCGTTTTATAAACCCGTAACGCGCCCGATATACACCCAAACATATTCCATTATTCAAGCCCGCAACAGGCAGGTTTATTTATTTTTCACTTTTAAGTTCCTATTTCGTTGGTTTAATGTTTTGTTGAAAAGCTTTTATTTAAATTTTACTATAGGTACTAAGTCAAAAGAGTTTTAAAAATTCATTAACAAACACACATATAAAAGTAGATTAGTAATAAAAATATACTACGCGATGATAGACAAGATAAAGATAAGTTTAATTGTCGTTTATAGCAGAATAAAAGCTACGACGGCAAGACATGTTCTCAATTCATTCACCAGAAAAATGATACATGAGAAGAAACTGATATCGATGTTGTAGTATTTCTTGAACAATGAAATACATGAAACTGATTCCGCGGAAATTAACCTTCAGAGCCGCGCATTACCCGGCTCACAGGTTGTTTGCTCATGTTGCATTTCGAAAGAATGCACCGGGGTAGATGTCAACACCGCTCAACTTCGCTAATGACTCACCAGCTGCAAGCTGCAAGGCGAGGCAATGAAAGTGACGAAGGCCGGCAACAGTCGCGCATTTTCCCCGAGCGCACTCGCGGCTCAATGGGCCCCAGGAATTTATTAGCCCCCCAACTTTCCGTTTGTCTTCATTTTTCACCTTTTCTGTTTTTCCATCTAATGACCACCGGCTCACCTGTCCAGGTACAACTGATTCGCCGGACTCGGTACTCGTTTCCACTATGCTGAAAAAGTGCCAGACCGACTGCGAGCAGCTGGTCCAGTCCCAGCGCAGCACCAGCAGCATCATCAGCATCATCGTCCGAGGCGACCGGGGCCGGTTTGGTGGGTTCGCCGCGTCACTCCCGGGGTTAATTCCTGCCTGGATGATGCTGCGACTGGTGGACCACTCTTCTTTTTCCTGGCCCAGTCTTCGCCGGAGCGCTAGCCAGAAGTGCTCCGCTGCAAGTAAACAGCCAGAACAAATGCGGCGGAGTCGTGACCAGGGAACAAGGCGATTGCAATTAACTGCGCCATCCAGCGATTTTCGTAATAAATTTTTCCACTGCACAATGGCAGCACAGTTTTGAATTATGGGGAAATCCAAGAATTCTACGGGGGACCAAGGTGAGCAGCAATCTGATTAGAATGCAGGTGACGAGGAGCTAAAGTGGAGTAGGGCTCCACCGCTCTGCATTGCAGGCACCCAATCAGGTGCTCATTCACCCGAACCATGCGCCAAAACACACCTGGTGCGATTCTTGCAGAACTTCACATTTTACAAATAATTGTAATCTCTATATCCCTATCCCTATATTCCCTATATCCCTATATACTCGTATATAAAATCGAAAGTTTGTTTGTTTGTTTGTTTGTTGCCCAATCACGCCTAAACAATCGGCCAAATCATTTGCATTTTTTGGGTGAAGACACCACATATTACGGACTAACATACATATAAGCTAATTTTTATTCGTGGGTTTCAAAATGGCGGACCCATAAGATGGCGGCCAAAAATTGTAAATATCAAGGGATTGCCATAAACATTAGTATTTGGGGGTTTTCGGAGCTCCTGATTGCGAATCTATGCTCGAAATTTGGAAATTCAAGATGGCGGATCCAATATGGCGACCAACAATTTTCGAACTACAACAAATTTAATTGAAAATTGGTACTGTAAGTATCTTGAGACCACTAATTTCGAATCTACTAACAAAATTTGGAAATTCAAAATGGCGGACCCAATATGGCGACCATAAGTCATAAAATTTGTTCCGAAAGTTGAGCATTTCAAGGATGTTTAATTAAATAGTACTTATCACATACTGGGTGAAACCGGTTAACCTAGCTAGTGTAAATATAAAGGTCAACTTATTAGCTCTTTAAATGTGGAATTTCATTTAAAAGGTGCGTAATTAAAAACAAACCATGACGAGTTTACTCGTCAAATATAGAGAAATACTATAAAAGTTAGTTTATATCAAAAATCAATAACATTATAGTTTTTGTAATATAATTTTTCCCCGATTACATTCATCAATAAGCAAAAATTAATAATTTTCTATATACGAATATATTCGTCAAATACATCTATTTTGAAGAATTACAAATTCTCTAAAAATATTATTGGAAAAAAGTTGTTGAATGCTTAAATCATCTTGTAATCAAGATTATAAAAAACTGCATAACTACTTTGGGTTTTGTGCATAAAGTTGAGTAGCTTTCAGGCAGTTTGATCAAAACGATACATTTGACATTCTTAAATGATGGATTGATTTTGATTTGTATACAGTAAATAAATAAATAAATATCATAAATCTACTCAAGTAAGCTTGATCTCATTATTTCACATTGTATTCCATTGTGATAATGATAACGAATTTGAATAAATTCTGCGGACTCAATGTTTGAATTCGAGATCCTGCGATCGAATTCTAAGATCATTTGCTGAACCAAAAAAATTTGTTTCCGTAAATAAAATATAAACTCAGTTAGATTTATTATTAGTTTTCAGGATTTTGTGTTTCATTGGTTTAATATGAGCAATATAAAATGTACAAACAAGAATTCAAAAAGTAAATACAGTGATTAGAATCGGAGTTCGGTGAAAAGTATTAAACTATTTGATTTTAAATTTGAAAAGAAAATGAAAGTATGGGAAGCAAGGAAAATCATTCCTAAGTCTTACATACTATTTAAAATACTGCACGTTTAGATGTCCTAATATTTAGCAGAACAAGTTTGAAATCATAAAATTACTTGATTTGAGATAAACTTGAAAACAACTTCACTATTGATTGTAAGTCCGCGAAAACTGAGCGGCGCGGCGGTTTAAAAAGAGCTATAAAATATAAGGAATTTATTAATTGTTTTACTATTTATTGTAGGTATTGTTATTTTATTATCAATTTATCCATATGCATTTTTCTGTTTTTAAATCAATTTCCTTGGTTCATTTATCATCCTATTTTTTAATTTTATTTAAATTTTCCTGTATCTAATTTAAATTTAAGTTCATTTCTTGAGTAATAATTTGTAGTTTACTTTGTGATATGATCTAATCAATTATTTTATTATGAAAATAGTCACTATTTTTCTTCTATATTGCACAGTACGCTTTAGGCCTGCTTTTGTATACTAGTTTTTTCAATAAATCAAATCAAATCAAATTAAAGGTTGTGGTGGGAAGTTGTTGAGCAATTAATACATTTTGATTGAAATAAAATCGGCTTTGCAATACAGAGCATGTAGACATTGTTCAAAATTAAACAACAACTGAACAATTGTGCAAAAAATACTTTAGAAGCAATTTGTGTGAATGAGTTGCACTAGATAAAATATGTCCCTGATAAGAGGAGATTGAATTTGTGCTAATTTTGCGTCAGGGAACAGTCCCCCGAAATAGTGGAGGCCAAGATTTAGAACCTGCGTAAGCGAAGATGCTTTCGTTTCGTCAGCGGAGATGTCGCAGAACGATAAGCTGCGTATCCGCAGCATCCCCCGCACGGCAGAGGCCGAGCACATAAACCAAGAAATCACTGGAGCATCTTTCTTGGGCCGGAGGAGCCTTTTGTCTTCGATTCTTTTCTTTTCAGCGGTCTCACGTCCGCAAAGCAATTTATCTTACCGACGCTGATAAGATCTGGTTCGGTGGATCTTCTTTCTCCGCAGATCCACGTGACATTGTGTTTGACATCCGGCAAACGTTTCACATTTCGATTCTAATCCCCGACATTTTCCGGCTTTTGCCTGGCTACGCCACCGGCACCGCCTCCCGTCTCCCCTAGTTTTCCTATATCCACTTACCTAAAGATGGGTGCTCCGATGCTACTGCCAGGGGAACCCCACCGGGGCTCTGCTTGGCTTCAATTTCAAGCATCTCCTTATCTTTCACCTGATTGTCTCCTGTTGTTCTCGTCGATCACTTAAACCGACGACGACATTTGTGCCCGCCGACGACGTGTTGTAAAATTAAATTCCCCATGTCAGAGGTCACGTGTAGTTAACATAAATTTTCAATTAACTTCGGCAATTCCATTAATCACCCCAACTCCCCGGCCCTCCCCCGACCAGGAGGAAACCATTAAGGCGGCCCGGGAACGGGAGGAGGGCGGTATTCGGTCGAGCTCGCTTATACCTCGTGATAGGTGATTTAATTAATGGTTAAATTGTTTTAGTGGCAATCAGCGTGTTCTTCGCTGAATGCTGCTGAAAACCCTTCCACAGGGACTTCCAACTTGAAAACAATTCACTGAAAATGATGAGGGAGGAGTTTGATACCTCAGCACGTAAAATCGTTATATCTACCTATTGCAGATTCTTAAGTTTAAGCACAGATAAATAACTATACAGATGTCGCATGCCATGTTAAAAAAGAGGCGCCGGAGCAACATTTCCAATAGCCAAGTAAATCGCCCTCATAGCCAAGTTTGTAGCTAGATTCATAACCAAGTATGTTGCGCAACAAATCGCGGCCAAGTAGGTTGCTAGCTATTATTGAAACTTTGATATGAAGGAGCGAAAGAAATGGAAATATACAGATATAGCAACGTTAGAGTAGTTAAAGAATTTATCAGAGAGCTTAAAATTTATATACAACTTTTTTAATACTGCGTAAGAAGTGTAGTGTAGTGTGCTTGCTTATCTTATAGTTATTTATCTGTGTTTTAAGTTACATATTTAAAGCAATTTACACCATATGAGCTTATGACAGTTACAGAAAATTTTTAACCGTCATTGAACACCCAACTAATATAAAAAATTTCCCTTGACAATTTAACAAGTCATATTAGTTTCTTGATTCTACAATTTAATTTAATAATAATTATTTGAAAGAGTAGGTAGGTATCCGAAGTTTTTAATTACCAAAACAACTTTTTTTATGGGTCACCAATTTAAAGCGTTGGATAAGGCTAAAATAAAATCGTGGAGCGCTCATACTATAGTATATTTTGACTAAGGTGTAGAGTTTGTAAAGTAAGGGCTTGTAGAGTTAGGGCGTGTAGAGTTAGAAGCTTGGCTCTACATGGGATCTGATAACTTTTTGACAGTGCGAGCCATATGGTCTCGTCTTGGCAACATTTTACATGAAAATGTTTTTGGTGGGTAAAAATTTACTGGAACGATTGCACTTAATTTTTGTGTAAAATACTTTTCTCATTCCGAAGAAACATGAATTTTATTGAAATATTATTTTTTGAATGACTTTCCCATTTGAATGGGGTTTCCAAAATATGCATTTATTTTGGTTATCATATTCAAAATTAGTCATTTTATATAATATTTTTTAAAAGTGAAAATTTTACTTAACAACACCATTTCTCTTTTAAAAATTCAAAGGGATATAGATTTTTAGAATAAATTTTTTTTTTGAGATCGAGAACACAAGTAGGCGGCTGTGATTTTTTAGTAAATTTGTTTTTTCGATAGAAATTCCATCAGTCTCGCAAATTGTGCAAGTTTTCATTTTATTTTTGAATATTTAACGTTAATAGAGAATAATTGTTGTGGAAATGGCAAATAATTCTGTTATTACTTTGGAGAAACCAATGCCAGATTTGGGCTTGGGAGACTGGAATGGACGTATGACTCAATTTTGGAATGTTGCTAATGCTCGTCGACAAGAGGGTTTCGATTTGAGGCATTCTCCGCGGACGCTTCGCAATGAAACAAGAGTTCATGCAGATTATCATACCAATACTGCCCTTTCAGACCCGTAAGTATTTTACGTATTTCAGAGATCTTATTGTATTAAAACTGTATAAAAGGGTTGGGGATTTGAATCGTTGGCGAACGACTGTAGCTGCAATCCTTGAACGCATAGAGAAGGAAATGACTTTATTACGCGAGGAGAAGGCTGCCACCGAACGCGAGTTGGAAAAAATGGTGGCACAAGTTCTAATAATTTCAGAGTGCCTCACCCAAGGAGATGGGGGTTTGGGGCCTGAAACTGACGACGAATGCGATACAGAGCTAAAAATGGAACTTTGCGTCATTGAAAATAATAGTCGACTTTTAAGGGACCAATGCCAGGCTGCATGGGATAAACTAAATCGATTAGAAGAAGTTCAGTTTAAACTCATCTTGGAAGTTGCAAATAAGAAAGAAGCTGAGGAGATTGATTTTTCGCAATTGGAACCTGAACCTGAACCTGCTAACATCACTTTTAAACCAGATGCCCTGAGGATGCAAAACAAGTATAGTATAATTGTTTGAAGTCTAAGTCGCATAACAATTTCCATTACTTTTGCAGGTCTCGCACTTATGAGGCTTGGTTTGAGCATACTAAGCGAATGAAACATATCGCTGAGATTGACCTCGCCGATTCTTATGCTATTAGGGACTCTCTTTTTATCTGCCGTGAAAATACTAAAAAAGTTTTAAAAGCTCAGCAAGACAGAACTGAAGATGCTTTGAGGAAGAGAATTTTCGAAATTCAGAGAGTTAGCAATGAATTGCATTGGCAAAAAATTAAGGTTGGTTAAAACATGAAATACTTTTTATTAAAATTATTCTGGCCCGTTTTGATATTTATTTCGCTATTTCAAAATGGTGGTAGTTGCATTTCTATCTGATTGCAGTTTCAAGTGAAGTTTGGGTAATTAAAAAGACGGACAAGTGCGAGTAGAACTCGCAGTCTGAGGGTTCCTTAAATTTGAATCATAGAAAAAAAAAGTCTCCATTTTGATTAGATAATAAATATATACAGAGTGATGTTTTTTGCGGTATCTGATTTTCAAATTAATTTTTATAAATTTATTCTTTATTGACATTTAATTTGGTCTTGCACTGTTTGTTCTGTCACTTCTGAATATGGTCGGAAACATGCAAAACATCGTTGCCGGTAAGCCTAATTTTTGGAACCATTTGATAATCAGGTACCACAAAAAAATCACCCTGTATATAGCTGAGCTAAAATCACCTTACTAAGTGACGTTATTTAAGTTATTTCTTTTATGGTTGATCCTTTATGGTCAGCGAATCGAGCGTTCGTCATGAGTAAATTGGACATTTTCCTGTAAAATTGAAAGTTAATATTCACAAAAAATTTCTCTGTTTATAGATGAAGGACAGAATGAAAAGATGCATTTGTAAGATTAAAACCCTCGAAGAAGCTCTACGAGACAAAACTGATGCATTGAAATTAGCTGAGAATCGTCTAGAGAATTGCGCAGAACGTGAAGGTATGGAACTTTGTTTGGACGAGCCCTACGAGAAGCTGCACAGCGAAGTAATGCAACTTCGCCGCATTAGGGAAAAATTAAGTGATAAAATTGACTGTGCTAAGACAACTTACACAGCCCTAGAAGAGCATGCCTTAAAAACTGACAGTGATTTATCCAACAAACAACATGCATTGACGATCGATATTCGTGGACTAGATATGCGTGCGAAGTTGAAGACAGGGCAATTTGTCGAATACAAAGGTGCTTCTGAAGAAACCAACAGAAATATTCAACTTACCAAAATGGAGGACGAAATTTCCCATACATAAGTTTGATTTCATTATTCTAGTAGTAAAATTCTACAAAATGTGTTTGATGTATTAACTATGAACTGTATTAATAATAAAATTCGTTTATATTCAGATCGATGTGACCAATCAATACCACTTTTTCCACAGCTTATTAACATTTATATAATTCAATCCTGTGCGTCAAAAACTTGATACAATATTTACTATTCAATAAGGTTTTAAAAGTATTGCGTGTGATTGATCGTTTTATTTGGTCCTATCTATATACATATATTCCGACAGTCAGCTTTCTAATGCAACTTCGAACATCATTGTTATATTTGTATGATTATTAATTCAGGAGATACTTGAGTTTAAAGTAAAAATACCTTACTTTTGCTTTAAAAGTTGATAACGTGGATTAAGAAAATAACATATATATGTATTTTTAACGAAAAGAACAAGCTTTAGAATGTTTCAATTTATTTCATGTAAACAAATTTTTTCGACCAGATACACACTCTCAAAGTTTATAAATAAAAAATTAAATTTACAAAATCAAAAAACCTGACTGCGTAAAAAGTGAACTTAGAACATAGTGACTTTAACAGTCTGGACCATTGAAAATCGAGACCGGCTCAAATCTTCCCAATAATGGGTCCCGACTGTTAAGGGGTTACATGGGTTTCCTCCGGGAAAAAACGGCCTATTTTCAATAATTTTTTTTTCATATTAAAAATTAAATTTTTCATTCAAACTTTTCATTGTTTTAAAGATACACATTAGATAAAAGATTTCTGAAATGTTTGTGAAAAAATTTTTAAAACTCCGCCATTGCGACGTCATTTCCGGCGAGCCCTCGGAAAAAAGGTGTGTCCGCGTTGTCAGCAGAACTCCTAGCAGGATCATTCAAAGTGAAAAAAAATACGTGTTTTAGTTAAGACTTAAACTAGTACCTGAACGAAGGAAAAAAAAATGAAAATTGGATTTTTGGCGGACGTTTTTACAAAAAAATTAAAATTTCGCTTAAAATTTCTCGTCATTTTTTTTTTTTTTGAAATAGTTGTAATTGAAAAAAAAAAAAACAGAGGGGTGCACTCCGGGAGTGCCGGCAGAAGTGAAAACTTGAACATTAACGTTGTGCATCCGTGGATGCGCGTAGCAGGCTGTAGTACAAACACACACGCACACTCGCGTAAGCACCATGCGCCGCTTAAACGAAACAGCAGGAGCAGGCATACATTTTCGCCGCGCGGTAGAAAGAGAGGGGGATATTACTCCCTCTCCTACGCCGCGCCGGCGGTCTACTCTCCCTCCGTCTTACGAATTTTCGATCAGGTCACGTGTCCTGACGCGAGTTTAACATTTTTTACCCATCCCAAAAAAAGTGCACAACGCCGCTAAAGAAGTTTTCACTTCAAAAAAAGTATTCTACTAAATGCGCCCAAGAACAAGAAATATTCTTAAATCAAACTTATTTTGTCAGTGAATTTTTATTTATTTTGTCTTGTTCTTTTATGTATGTATTTTATTGGACGAACATCTCATATTTTTTGCGAAAGATAAACAAAAAGAGACTCTGAAGAGCACAAATCAATATGAAAAAGACAGACAAGTGCGAATAGCTCACTTTCAATCATAGAACAAAAAAATTATGTTTATCACATACCTAATAAATCTAAAACTTTGATAAATAAAAAGAAAATTCCACACAGAATCACTTGTACTAAAATAAAACCAAAAGAGTAAGTCACCGAGAAATATCCTATAAGTTTTGATGATTGGTGAGTGGAACTTTTATTAAAAAAATTCGCTTTGAAAGACCGTATATATTTTTATTGCGTTAAACTAGAGATTAAATTTGTTTACAGCAGTATTAGGCTATAGAATAGACCTTAGTATTCGATATTATTTTCTAATACCTTAAACCATTTCTGAGAAAAAAGGCCTTGACACACGGGTTCCGTTTTCCATTATGAAGTAATGGAGCACTAAAAATTATTGAAATCTAGAACGAATAGTTTTAGAGTAAATTTTTTTTTTCAGCAATGTAGGTGAAACGAAGCAGCTTATTATCCTGAATATCAAGGCATGATTGTAGCTTAAGTTCTAATTATGTATCATAAATTAGAATTTGTTTCCATTAATAAAAAAATATGTATATATTTATTTACATTCTAGGATTTGGAGGGAAATTAAATACATTAAGAGGGTGGGTAGCAGTTTCTTGTTCATAAAATGCATACTTTGAAAAGTTTATGTAAGAATTATAAGACAAAAATTACGAAAATAAAAACTTTAAAATGGAAGCAGATTGGGCTGCTGTACTTACAAAGTTTAACTTTAAATTGCATTTTTAATCAAACGTAAAACTTTTTTTTGATTTATTGCCTTGAGATCAAAATGCCAACTTTTGGGACAAAATTTGATTTTAAATTTCGTGGTTTTTACCTAATTTTTTAAAGCCAAAAAAAGTTTATTTGAAAAAAAAAAGTAAGAACGTAAAGAAGCTAGGGGAGCTTGATTTCTTAATTAAGTTAATTAATCCCAGTCCAGCAAATAAGTCTTGATTATCACAAAACCTCGCCTCTATCTAATCTACCTTCGATGTTTGTTGTTTTCTGTGCAAGCAACCTTCTCCTCGATCTGCCCGAACGAACGACAGCCTTCTTAAAGATTCCCCCCACAGGTGCTCTGCGTAATTCCACCGAGTCCATGACCACCTGGTAAATGGTTTGCCCCCGAAGATCCCATTTAATTTCACCCCAAATCCTTTTGTCGTAAGAAATAAACATGCTCCTGGAGCCCCCCTCTCCAGGTCTAAAATGCATTTTCTGGGTCAACAGTGCGTTTCTCATTAGTCTCCTTCTCTCGTAATTACGTAAGTCCTTGCAACTGGATAATGCAGGCCGACCCCGGCCGGGCAGGGATGCTGGGTCCAGCACGGCAGCGGGGTGAGTGCATCCTCCACTTTATGGAGTGCGGGATCTCTGGGAGTCTCAATTCACAGCCTGATTCCATAATTAATTTGCATCAGTTGCTGATTCAGTTGCATTGCCGCCCCCACACCGCTCTGGATGCACGCGGAACTGTGAGGTTGGAACCAGGAGGAGCCCCTTCGGTCCAGTCTTAAGGACTATTTGCCTCAGAGGCTCGTGCTAGGGTCAGTTAGACTCTTGGTCAGCATCAATTGCCAGTTTTCGAGAGGCACATGCATGCAATTCAGGTTGAGGTTTTCCCCATTTCTCGGCAGTTAATTAGGTCCAACTCCACCTGGCATTGCAGAAAATCTTAATTAGAGACTTGGAGCAGCTCTGCTCGTCTTAAGCATCTTTTTTTGTTACGCAATTACTCTTAAGTCGAGTTTCCGAGGCCATTAAGACCGCAGCACGGAGCGTGTAAATCCACTTTCCTGCTAAGGGTCATCCGTTTTAATTAAGACACCGATTGGCCAAGATCGAGATGCTCTCCCGCGACTTCGCCGCCCCATCTCCAACATCTCAGGTCCAGCGGATGCAAGTTCTTTAGTTGACATTTCGCTCCTCCAGAGTTTATTAATTACACGATCGATTTGCTGTTGGATTAAAGAGCCACCTCTTTTTTTATTTTTATTTTATTAAGCGGTGAAATAGGATAGGCGGTACTCCGAGGTGTTGGTAAATCAGGGACTTGCTGCTATTTGGGAAATTGATACCCTTTTTTCTGCTCACGAACCTCCCTGGGTTCACTGGGCACGGGGGTAATTTGACGCCCCCGCACTAAGCAAGGGAGGATTTGAAAAACAACAACACCCGCTCCGCCAGTTTGCCAGCAACAAGGTTTTCGGTTTGATTTCAATTAATTTGGTTCATTGACTTTCGAGTTCGATGATTGGAAACGCGATGATGTTTCAGGAGCTTCCTGGGAAAACCTCTGAGTAAATAAATCGCCTGGATTTGGTCATTTTAAGTGACGGATATTCTGTTTGATGTAGAATCAATCTTGAACGTTTTAGACACCGAACAAATTGAGTTTGAGGTCCCCTTACGGATTATGATAAAACTTTGTAGAAGTGTTCACTTGTATTATCGGGATATTTAACTTTGAAGTGTAGGAAATTTACATTTTGTCGCCACGATTTTTTTCATATTCCCACAAAATTTATGCCTTATTTATTTATTTATTATAGATTTACAGCCGTATTCATAAAAATATCTTAAACTTGGTTTTAAGCATTCAATACTAAAAACCCTCTTTAAGACTAATGAACGTTTTAATTGCATTATTCATAAATTCGCTATAAACCCTTTGCAACTAAAATAGGATTGAAGTAGGTTTTGACTCTCGCAATTAGGATCTCAGATAAATTTACCGATTACATTGCTACATTTGAACATGCACATCTAAAAGCCGGGCAGTTTCATTTCATCGTTGAGAAATTTATATAATTTTTTTAACATAAAAATTTCTAAACACCTTGACCATGTCATTTTTAAGGCAAATAAATCGTTCTATTTTATTAAAAAACACTATAAAGCATTTACTAACATTTTTAGTTTAAAAGTCTTATATTCATGATTCATGACGATTTGATTTGGTTTACAAACTCTTGAATAATCAATCTGAATGTTGGCTACGTTTTATTTATTAAAAATTTATTGTATACATAAATTATTAAATCTAATAAATTTTTACGTTTTGGAAAGAACTCTTCGTTCAAGAAATTTGTTAATTCTCTCACATCGAACAAATTATGGACTTTGTGAAGTTATAAGTAGGTACATGTATAAAGTTTAATTTTTTTAATAGTAACCTGGATTTTACCATCGGTAGATTAGCATACAAAAGTAAGCCGTCATATTTGAAAAATGTACAGAATTAGTGCTAAGGGGTTTTCTAGTCAGTAAAATTAGTAGGTACCTACATATGTAATATACTTACTAAATAAATAAATATTCAAACAATATTTATAGAATCATATAACTAAGAAGGATATAACTGAACAAGACCTCTTTAATCAAATGTTTAAAAAAAATTATAAGAGCTATTAAAAAAGACCTTAAGTGAAATTTTAGTGATCGAGAAAAAAATCTACAATGTTATCGAGCTCATAAAAATCGTGTGCCAAATATCTCCGAAGTAAAGCATTAAAATCGCTCAATTAACGACTGAGCTAAAAAAGCATTTCCGATAAATGGATATCCAATAAATAGGTAAGATAAATTTTGAAGGCTGAGAGGAAAACCCCCAGCTCGCGACATAAACTTCTTTAAGAACCTTAAGAGGATATCGTTGTCCTGCCAAAGAAATAAGCTCCCAGAATTTCTCCGTACCGAATTGCGAAGAAAATCACATCGCAATCGGATAAATTCAATATCTCAGACGATAGCTGCTTCAGTGCACCCGAAGAGCAAACATAAGTAAAAGGAAACTTCCTTGGCCTTTTTTTATATCGCATTTCTTCAGCAGCCAACTTTTGCTAATGGGACTGTGATCCCCGTCCCCGACTCCGACTATGACTCCGCCTAAGGGGGGCCTCCTGAAGATGCCGCCAATGTCCTGAATACACTTTTTTGTCGCGCTCGACTTAATTCAAGTCACCCCAGAGCGCCCCAAACATGCAAAAAAAAAAAACAGAAATATAAAAAAATAAAAGGAAAAGAAAAAGGAGCATCCCTTAATTGAGTAAAGGAGCCCCAGAATCTCTGCAAAATATCAAATTTCGCCAGGGGGGCCTCGTGCTGAAAGACCCGTGCGCCGCGTGTCGCCGAGGCCGCGAAAATTATGAAATTATCAATGCCATCAAAAAGTGGCGAGACAGGGAACAGAAGCCCCGTCGAAGGGCGCCGAGGGCTCCGCTCATTGTTCGCGTGTGGCCCCGGCCTGACGACTCCCGGCAGCGGAGGCGCGCATCAATTAAACATTTTTTGATGCCACACTCCTGCAGCCCAAACAGCCTCCCAGAAAATCTCGTTAATTACGAATTTATGTGTCTCCAAGCCCGCGGGGCTCGACTTTGTTCATTTCGGCCCCACAAAATTTTCCAGCCAAAAAGGTATTAATTCGTTGCTCATTCTGCGGGAGCCCTAGTTGGTCGGTTTTGCGGAGCACTAGATGGCGCTGCGGCCACTAACTATCCGTCCCGAGAACTACTGGACTCGTCCGACTATCTTTCTGCAGCATAAACCCGCTTCCGTGACTTTATGCATGTTTTATGTCTTGGACGGATGAGCGAGCATAAATTACGCCGCTTTACGGCGGTGGCGCCTTCGTCTCCTTGATTTATGCCAAATGGGGCCGCAGCTCTGGACCCAGAGTAAAGAAGCCCCACAGCCACGGGAGCCCTTTGCCGTGTTTGCCTATCTCACTATAGGGCGACTAACTGCTCTAAGACTACGCCCCTCCCCCGCGCATCACCAAGTGTTTTCGGTTGAATCTGGGGCCGGTGATGTTTTAACTGCCCTGCGAACAATCCTGCGACATTTTATGAAGAATGGAGAGCCAGGGGCCCCAATGTGACTAAGGGGCGGAGGCTCTACTTCATACATAAATCTTTCCTCTACAAAGTCCTGAAGGAATCTTGAAACGTTTAAAGCGCTTGTGAAACGTCGTCCTGGATCAAGTTACTTATGGCTTAGCACCACCCCCCTCCCCCCTTCCGCCATTTTGCCCTTCATTTTTAGAGGAGTTCCGCTCAGCCTTCTCAGACCGGTGGGCGGCAGCGGTGGCCACTCAATCGGCGGTTTGGGGACAGCCGGTAGAACGCATAAAACTTAATTAAGTAGAAATTGACTTAAACTGTGAGGAAAGTGCCCTACGGGGAATTGGGGCGGCTTTTGAAGTGATTTATGGCTCCCGGGTAGCTCCACGTCAAGTAAACAGATTCTGCCGGAAGGTTTGCTCCGATCTGAGGTTCGTCTGATGGCTTGCAAATGGATTTCAATGTTTGCATGGTTGCAATAAACTGGGGATTTCTGACTAAAACTCTCTGTGGCGCCATCTTTTGGTTAATTGTTTGTAAAAAGGTTAATACATCACCAAGTTTCTGAAAAACAATTTCCCTTTTCAAGCTTAACTTCAATTTAGAGGTTTAACTAAGGCCGTGTGCCAGTTTTGCTTTAGTTGTACTTGTTGTACTTTCAAATCAGATAACCCCACAAAATGCATAAAATATTAAACTAAACTTGGATTGGACTATGTTTTGACAGGTCAAAGCGGGAAAGTATTTACAAGTGAAGCCAAACTGGCACATGGTCTTAATGTTTTTTATAAAGTCACTATACCTACTATTACAAAAACGATTAAAACATCATAATCTCCTTGTAGAAAAAATTTAGTTCTCAATCACCGTAATTTTTTCAAATCGTCAGATAAACAAAATTGTATGTGCGGGAAAAACTAACTGAAATCAAAAGTTAGAATTTCAGGAACTAAATATGTTATCCAGAAAGGGCTTTTGTAACCTCCTTTCGATTCGATTCGAAAGGATAATTAAAAAATCGAGCCAAATATTTTCAAAACTGATAGTAGAATTTTAATAACATTTGTTAAGCAAAATAAAATATCCATTAAATAATGAAAAAAAAAGCATTTTGGTAACACTTAACATACGTCCTGAGGTATAAAAGGTATTAATACCCTTCCTGGTGATAGTGTGTTAAACAAAAAGACTCTTAAACAAAATCAACTCGTAAATGCCTCAAGGCATTGTATCTACTTGGACCAATACTTTACATACATTGATTTTAAAAACTCCATAGGGCTTAAAACTTAATAAATTATTTCATGATTTATGATTCCTATTTTGGAGGCATCCCATCGCTACCCCCAAATTAGGAGATATACGTATGTAAGTATCTGATCCTTGTAAGACTTTACAGTCAAAACATTATATAAAAAGTAGCTATTAAAAAATGAGAAATACATATGTACATATGTAGTTTGTGAAATATTGTGGCATAGTACCCTAGTTTTTAAGTTACATAAAAATTAGTCAAAGTGCTTGCATAGCCTGCTTCCTGAGAGCCAGGGTCTGACATGAAAATTTTCTTTTTAATCAAACTCATTCCCTGCCCAGTTTTACAAGACATCTCACATATATTAAGACAATCTCATCTTTTACGTGCCACAAACTTAAGAGAAAGAAGGCGCGCACCTCCGCCCCCTCATTCATCTTAAAATGTTCTCCACCTCCTCGACGTAGGCACTCTCTACGTCTTCTAGAGGGTGCCTACTTACAGGGCGTACCGTCGTTAACAGAGCTATTACAGGCCGTGCTCATTAATTTACAGAAAATGAGTCTTACGAAATGGAGTCTAACTTAATTCCACGTAGGGCAAACACGTATTCATAAACTATGCGACAATTCTAGCCCCCCATCCCATGCCCTTTATGCCCTAAATTTTGTCCAAATTCTTTCACACATATCGCCCCCACCTCAGTCCTCGTCACGGAGTAAATGAAAGAACCTTCTCCAAAAATCATATATCAAAGCAAAATTTCATCAGTGAGACAAGTGGGGTATTTTAAGAGGCCAGCTGGCATAACCTCCCCCAACGTCTTAGAACGATTTTTGGGGGGGTCGAAGACGGTCTCCCAGACGACGACGACGACGACCTGCTTGCCGAACCGAGA
Organism: Machimus atricapillus; assembly: GCA_933228815.1. NCBI lineage: Eukaryota > Metazoa > Arthropoda > Insecta > Diptera > Asilidae > Machimus > Machimus atricapillus. The sequence continues at coordinate 17,773,487 of OW121785.1, forward strand.
CGGAGTGAAATTAGCTTTCGAAAGTGCCTTCGAGCGACGATCTGAAGTAGACAGTCAAATTTCACAAACTGTGCGATTTGCACATCTCCTCTGTCTGTCTGTCTGTCTATAAGTTTAAGATAGGCCCGTCGGCGGCAATGGTGGCGTTCTCCTGCACTTCTTCGAGTTCAAAGAAAACCGCCTAGAAAATCTTTCGAATCGCGCCCAGGTCTGTACAGTAAATTGGCGCAGGGAAATTGTTCCTGTTAAAATTCTCCAAAGATTTCCCTGAATTGCTGTTTGATGTAGGCCGTTGGGCGGAAGGGCGTCAGGCGATGTGCTGCCCGTGAAAAGGGTCTGGGATTATTAAAATCTAACGAGTCAGCGGTTGAAAAGGTTTTCCGCCGTTTGGGGGGAGTTTATTTTATTTTTTTTTTCTTCTTCGGCTTCCTCTAGAATATTTTGGAGGTTTCAAGGTAATTGCTTAAAATTGCTCCAATTTAGCTAGCTTGGCTTTCGAGAAAATTTTCGGGCTGGTTGGGTTGCTTTAAGCAATTTTTAGGAAAGGCGGGCACATTTCGACGGGTAGTCCTATCAATAAAGAAGTTACTGCCTAAGAAAAGTTAAGAACATTTCCCGGAAAGGATTTTTGGAAAATTAGCCAAATTTACAGCAGAGAAGTTGAAAAAGGAGCTGAGTAGGGTTAAAAGGGATTATAGACCTAGAAAAAAGAAAAACTTATGACCATTCGCTTCGGGTGTTAAAATCTAAAATATAGTAGAGTTGGACAATATTCGAAAAATGTCATATAGACAATTATTTGAATAAAATATACATACCTATGTATTATTCGAACGATCCATTCGCGAATAATTTTATGCGCGGATAATTAATTATTCGTCAATCATGAATAAAGCACAAAAGCATTATTCATATTCGTTATTTTAAATAACGCAATTAATTAAAGTTTATTTGATTTGCTGGTAGATATTATTATAGGAATTTTCATAGATGTCTAGGAGTCCTAGGACAAAAGCTGATTATCTCATGTTACAGCATTTTGCTGACGATAGCCCGAAATATGTAAGATCTGTTTTCATTATACTTATAAATATAATACTCGACTACCTTAATCAGCGCCAGTCGATCAACTCTTTTCATTCGAGACAATGACAAATCTTCCGAAATCATGTAAATATTCAGATAATATGTTCGAAAAAAGGATTTCATACTAGCTTTTAGTTAAAAAATTGGAGCCGCCATTTTGACTTTGAATATCTTCCTACCATATTTGAAATCGACAACCAGGAAATCGTAATTTCTTGAAAATTAGTGGAAATTTAAAAATTTCGATACCCATTTTTGGTTCGCCATCTTTAATTTCGATATAGATATGAAATCCGTAGTTCGAAAATTTGACTAAAATTGCCTGTAGTCAAAGACTGCTATATTTTCAAATTTTCTTTGCAGATTTGAAATCAGCTTCACCAAAATCTCCGCAACGTTGATTTTCATGGCAATCCCTTGAAGTTTAAAATAATATTTATATTTTATTGTTTATATTTTATACGAATTATATTTTTAAATGTTACAGGCCTATAAACGATTTTCGAAATTTCGACATTTAATACTTTGAATTTGTTTTAATTATCCAACATTTACTTAGAAAATATCTGATTTCACAAAAATACCTCTGATTCTCTTTTAATACCAAAAAGAGATTTCCTTATTATTTAATAAATGTTTCCCAAATTGAAGAATAAAGATCAAATTACTTTCGGGTGAATAAAATTCAAAACTCTCAAGGACCTAAATGAAAAATCCATTAATGTAAGCACATCGAGAAAATTAACAAAATATCGTGAAAATAACGAAAATCACACGGGGTAGTGCATTTCATATTGGAAATATGCGACCAGCCGGGTTCATTAAACCAAAAGTAAACAAGAGCATCGTTGCATAAATCAATAATTTTTAGCATAAATTAATTTTCATTCTGCCGGACAGAATCTGAGGGCCATCGAAAAGTTTTTCCTGTTTTCGCTGAACAAAAGCGACCGGAAATTGGATGGACCCCAGTGGCGGGTTTCGGTAAGTGAGAGTAGGGGCGGCAGATGGAAAAACAAGGAGGTGGTAGGTGAAAATTTAATATTCTACTGATTAGCCACCTCCTCCGCCACTTGTCCCATCCCTGAGAAACTGACCTAAATCAACACTTCCAGGAGCGATGGGACCCTCTCTATCCCCCTATCCCAACCTATTCCTTTTCCGGCCTATGAACTACTACTACTCAATTTAATGAGTCACGTTAAATTGGTCTGGAAATTTTTCTCGTAATTAAATGATAAAGGTAATTCGATATCTGGCGCACCAATAGTCGTCCATTATAAATGAAACGGAATCCCCAGCGATGCGTCCCACTCGATAAATAGCGCATTTATGCAACTGAAAATGAATCGCATTGTTCGTGTCCGCTTTTAAGTCCCCTTCCGTTTTTGAGTGAATTAAAAATGCAAATGAGGTTGCTTGCTCTCAGCGTGGGAGGATGCGCGATTTTGTGGGTGCTGGTAGTAGTTTTATTTTTTTGGGGTGGTAAAAATAAAAAATAAAAAATAAAATATAAAAAAAAATATATATATATATACATATATTTAAATGTATATATAAAATAGCTACCAGCAATGCGAAAGCAATTTCGCGCTCGTTTATGCCACCGAGGACTTTTTTTTTGGAGGGCGACTTTGTGCCACATATTTTCCTTTTCGTTTTGTGAATGTTTTCAATTTAACTGATAAAAATTTTTACTGATGTTGTTCTCTGAAGAATTCTGCATTTATTTTATTGCTGCAGATACCCTTGTACCTTATGCTTTGCTTTGAACGCGAATTTCCAATTATTTCTGCAGTAGTTTCCGATTTTTTTTTTTTTTTTTTTTTTTTTGTATAAGAGTCGAAATAAAAAAGTACCCTCAAGAGAACCTGTCCCAAAACCCCATATCTGGAACTAAATATTGGATATTAAAAAATTTTTAAACGTATAAATAAAATGTTATTCACTTTGTCTGTTTGTTCGACTTAAACTCAGAAATTCTTTAACCGATTTCGATTCGGTTTTCATAGTTATTCATGTGAGGAGACTTCATGATGAACCAGAAAAGTTCCTCTTATACTTTATCATATAGTTCAATTGTTTTTGCTGTGCAATTACCCAAATGGAAATACTGAAATTAAATAAAAGTTAAAACATTTGAAACACTTTTACCATAATTCATTTTCTACATTCCTTCCGGACAAAACAAGTTTCTTGAAATCAAGAAACTAAAATTAAACAAACTTCAGGTATGAGAGGTAAAATCTAGAACGATGAGTTGACTAAATTTATTTTACGTCACATATGTATACGTGAATGTGGAATTGAAGTAGTTTCCAGGTTTTGAAAACCAAGAACTTTACATGATGAAATTTCATCCAATGTGACGGAATGTATTTGCAACAGTTCTTATGGTAAAATAAAATGGGCTATCAAAAATTTTCTAATTTACTGAAATTTGCGTAAATAATTAAATTAAACTAAATATTTTACAGATACAGTAAGTTAACAATATCTGCAAGAAAAGAAAGAAATTTAAGGTACTAATATTAAAGAATTCGACACTCTTAATTATTTACTTACTAGTACCAATTACTTACTTAAGTACATCATAAAATTATTTTTATTGTACAGCTTGAAGTTCATAATTAGATATACTACTTTTGACGGAAATGTTTAGCTAGTTATATAAAACATACAATTATTTTGCCGTAAATTTTTCGAAATTTCAATTTGATTTCGGTTCTAATTACATACTTTGCAATTTTATTTTGCAAGTAGGTTATATGCTCCGGAAAGTAACACTCTTTCATTGAATATGAGCCCTAAAGAATTAAAATACTTCACATGCTCTTTGAAAGTATGGCTCAATCGTAGTTCCAGAAAAACCACCGAATGAAGCTCCCCACTTCGAAAGACTCCAATTCAATTTAAATTTTTGGTAAAACCCCTTCGAGCCAACGAATTACGCCTTTGATTAAAAGCTTCGTATGGTGTTTAGGTCACGAAACGTTCAGCGCTCCCTTAACCTTGCAAACACGGACCATTATTGAAAATTACAGGTGAGTAGAAGCCCTTTCCCAACCCCTTCTCCCCACCCCCTGTATCCAATCGCTTCACCCATTAATTCTCGCACCGCAAACATTTGGGTCACCTCCTTCTGCCGAACTAGCTATAGGCTGAGGGGCCCCAACTTGTTGGTGAATACCCTCACAGGAGCTCCCAGGGCGCTTTGATCACCACTCAAAAATGCAAGAATGGCTGAAAGCATGAAAGGGGCCAAAAGGTAGCGAAATCACTTAATGGATCGGGGGAAAGGGGGCACAATCAGGCAAGCACCATCGTAACTATCATGTTACTTTGCTCCACGCCGCCGGTGGGGCCCTCGAACCCCACACCTGACACCCTTTAAATGGATAGGCAGCGGTGTGTACGCGAAATTGATTGAATGCAGGTGAGCGGGCTGAGCGTGCAAAAGTTGCACGATTCGATGGGCAGATGGCGGAGGGTTGTTAGCAGCCACTGGGGGTACTTTTCTCGAATAGCAGCTGTTCTAAAGGGCCTCATACCGCCTGAACAGGATCCTTGTACACCTGTAATTTGGTACGCCCCTTCACCCTTCTGGTGGTATGCAGTTAACTTCGATTATGGCCCCATTTCGGGGGCAGTGGGGAATATCCAGGAACAAATGCTCCCCGGTATTAGCGCGGTTTCTGGCTGCTCTTTGTAGAATTGAAATGATAGGGCCTGCCGAGATTCAAACCTATTGACGCTGGCCAGCCATACATGGGCCACATTTGGCCGTAATATCAAAGGAAGCAGTGTTTCATGCCACAAAGTCCAGCCTTATTGAACGTTTGTAAATTTTCAACACTACATATGTGTAGATAGAGGAAGGAGGCTACATGATTATAGAAAATCACTTTGATGGCCCTGATTCTGATTATACGGCTTGACTCTTAGCTAATTTTGAAATTTTCCAATAGAATAGCCCTTTGATGACGAATTAAGAGGCACTTTGAAATTATGAAAAAGGTGTTGTTTTTGGATTTTTTTTTAAAGAAAATGACAAGGCATTTATTAAACATTACAATTAAGTATGTAGGTATATATGTAATTTTAAAAAAATACAAGGTATTATAGCTATCGAAGTACATATGTAGAGGTTTTGCAAACTAATATACAAATTTCGAAATGAGACGTTCAATAAAAATCAATTGACCTCAATAAATTGATATAAAAAATATCATAACTAAAGTAATTTTTATTTTTTTTAAAAAACTGGGAACTTTCGAGCAAAGTTCAAGTCAAATTAAAAATTGAAATTTTTTTTACTGCATGCCAGTTTGAAAATATACATTTTTAGAAAAACTGGTTTAAAAGTAGCCATTTAAAAAATTACTGTTAATTTTGTTCTTGAATATATGTATGTTCAATAAATGCCCCTTCACCAATTACATTAGTGTCCGTCATTTTCTAAATTTATAAAATCTAACCACTTTTTTTAAAATTTCAATTTAAGTTATCAGCAGAATTAGCTCTATTTAGTTAATTATAATATAACCAAGCAAGTCTATAATTTTATAGCATCAAATAGAAAACTTAACGAAGCATCGTAGACAAATAGAATACAAATGAGTGCAACCAAGATTCTACCCTGTTGGAATTTCAGATTCCTTATTTCGGATGAGAGAGAAATGGTTGAAAGCTAAGTGATTTAATAAGATGACGAAAATAGAGTAAGTTACACTTAAGCGAAATTAATGCAAATAAAATTCAATTTTCCCTTATTTAATACATCTTTTAAAGTTTTTTCATTTTGTCAAGAATACGACTAATCCGTATTTTCTGAAAGGGAAATCAAAATATACTCTTAAATTTTTTGTTATCTCTTTAAGAAAATACGGATCAGTAAAAATGCCACTCAATTTTGAGCAAAAATCAAATTTTACCATCGAAACGAGATTCCATCGGTCCAAATTTATTGTCCCGAATCACAAAATTAGTTTTTATACTTTCAATCATCTTTCCATCAAAGTAAGGTCGTAATCCATGCAGAGTCCCAACAAAAAATTCAAATAACTCCACGTCGAGGTCAGCGTGCATACCTTTGCCTGTAACACGAAAAGGCACTCGGGAGCCCGCTGACCTTTGGCAATCGAATTCATTTGAATAAAAACCGAGGACAGAGCGCCGCCGGGAGGAGAAATATTTCGATAGGTATCTTTGACTGCGTAATATGGACGTAAAATCCCGAAACGTGAATAAGATGAAAATCGATGCTGGACGTGAGCCTTATCCTCGGATCATCCTTGGTATCGAATTAATCTCGCTGGCAACGGGCGAGCAGAGCCATTGTGCTCGTCTCTCGAGTGGATCTCAATGTTGTTGTCTAATAAAACACGATGGGGCCAAGCAATTTAAAATTCAATTTCACGAAATCCGTGGCACAACAACAGACAATTTTTTTTTTTCTTCTTCTTGTGTTGTTTAGCGAACGGAGCCCGCGTCCTCCGAGAAATCTCAATTATTGCCCAAAGCATTCAGAGTTCACGGTTCCTGCCCGTTCTAGAGAATGCAAAGAATTCGATCTTCGACTTTTTGAACAATTGCCAGAAGCGTCATGATGACAAAGGAATCTCCACGGGGACCTGGCATTTTGTCAAAGGGGCGCATTGGGGCTGAAAGGCAGATTTCTTTGGCCCCCACTGGCGCTTGCCCACACACAAAATTTTGCATTCACCTTACATCACGATTTAAGGGGGCGCCAAATCGGTATCAAATTATAATAAAAGATTTAATCAACTGAAGGTATTTACCATCTTGACACAATAAGATGCGAGTCATGTTAAATAAATTTTCATTTTTCTTAGTGTATAGGGATTAAGGGAATTCAGCCAGCTTAATATAGAATCTATCTATGAAGAAGCAAAAGACTAATATTTTGTAATGAGAATAATTATACGAGTTCTAGAAATTTTTTAAATATGTATACCTAATAGCCTAAAATGTCAATTTTTTACTACGTTTTTATTTTCCAAACTATTGAAGCTTCCCCAATCTTTGTAATTCCTCTACTTTTGTAGTGTCGAAATTTAAAAATAATACAATTTTCATTCAAATCCACTACGTAAGAATTATTTACACTATAATTTTTATATGCTTTTTTCAAATCAAAATTTTTAAAAAAGCATGTTCGAATCGATAAGATAAAAAAATTACATAGCATTTTCATAATATTTCATTTCCTTAATGTTGAATAAAATTTCCTAAAAAATTTTTCATTTTATTCAACATCCTGAGTAGTGCATAACTTGAAAAAAAATCAGAATATTTAAGTGAATGTATGCAATTTTAACACCAAGCTGCACAAATTCTGCATATTCACTCAGAATAGTTTCTCGAAAAGTCACTCAAATTTTCAAGATAGGTCGCAAAATCTCATACATCTTTAGACATTCCAATTCAAATTTACATTCGCATAACTGAAACTCATCGTAGCGAAACCCTCATAAATTCTTTCATTCTGTCGAAGAAGAACCTCTTCCTCCTAACTGCCCTTACAAAAGAAGATTTGCTAGAAAGCGAATATTTCTCAAGGTTCAATAGATTCCGCCTTCCAGCAGCAATAAATTCGCCCGAAAGAAAGGCAAAATTGCATAAAAATGGCACAGCGAGGAATAAGCCAAATTTTATTAGATTTTATGATTCTGCCGGTGATGCATTCCCGATCGTGTTGTTAACGACCTTTAGGTACTTTCGGCCGGAAGCCAACTTGAACCTGGACTGGATTCTGATAACAACCGGTCCCCGCAAGACTTTTAAGCAAGGGGTGAATCGGAATCGCAGGAACTAAAGGGAAACTTTAATCATATTAAGAAGGACATAAATCCGGGATAAATTCAAAGGACGATAGAGGCACAGCTCTTCGTTGCTTTCGACGACCCACTTTTGGTGAGGCCCTCCATTGCCAGAAAATGAAACTGCTAACTAAAAGGGAAGAAAGGGGTATAAAAAGTTCCAGGTTCTAAAAATAAGACAAAAGCCCAAGGAAAGTGGAAAAATAAGGAAAAGTATTAGCGACGTATTGCAAGACTTTCTTCTTTGTCGTGTGGAAGTTTTGAGCGCTCAAAAAATTTTCAGATGCTTCTGTTCCCGAGCAGTGGCGTCGGCGGCGGCGACGTCGACATGAACAAGGGGACCGCACTCTTCTTCTATCGTCTCTTGTAAGGCCCCCTTTTGTTTGCGTACCTCGTAGTTTTGCTCAGGTGAATTGTTACAGGTAAAATGCAACTTGAGGAACGCTAAATGGAACCGCCACTAGTTATGGTCGCAGTTCTTCTATACCCTGAAGAAAAGAGGCGCGGGGGAGGAGGGCCCTGATGCACAACCTGCATGTGCTTCTGCCGCCAAACAAAATATTCCCTTCAAAGGGCGGTGTTTTCGCTGAGTACGTAAACGCCGCTGGGGGTGTGTTTTATGTCGGTAACTGGAGCACCGAATTGATGCTGCCATTGATGGAAACCACTAAGGCTTAAAGCGTCCACGTAAGGACGTCTGCTCTTACCACGTTCCTAGCGAAATTCTCATGATGTATACTACCAGCAGTTCTCATGAGTGACCCTATTCAGGGCACTCCACGCATGGTTGGGCTGCAATTAGATAATCTTGCCCACATGAATTACCGCAGGGTATGAGTCTATGACCGCTTTAATCCAAAACCAGTGGGAATAGATATAATGCATTAAGAGAAAGAAACGATTTAGCTTCTATTCGTGGCTTTTATAAATTTCTAAAATGTATCTTTGCATTGCGTTGAATGCTTTTCAAATTGTTGAAATTGACTAATGAAGACACATTTTCGAAATTAAAGCGGTAAGAAATTTAGTGACTTCGCTAGTCGAATCGAACTTAATAGATTTTCAGCCTTGGATTAACCTGTGAATTCGTAGCATCTTAACGTTGTAAGCTAAACTAACAACATCCCTCGAATATAATAATTATTGAACAAATCTAAAAAACAACGTAAATATGAAATCGATAATGATGAAATTGTAAATTAAGTCAAGTGAAGATATCAAACCTATCAGAAAAATATGTAAAATTTTAAATACCTACCACTGCAGTTGTAAAATAGTTTTTACACCTGTTACCTAACAAAAACCTCAGTATTATTTCCTATAGACTATCTATCAATTACTGTATCTTCATAAAAAATGTGGTAATAGATATACAACAGTATATGTGATAGGTACCTACAAATGTTATATCTGCTTTTTATGAAAACATAAATATTCCACCAAACTCAAACCTTCGCAAATATGTAATAAAAAATGAATTCAAAAAAAAATTTTAAAAAAAAAAATAGAACCGACTCCAAAAAATCCCAAGCTCTAAAAAGTATAAAATAATTATATTAAAAGTCCTCTGATACTACTTTCAACATTAAATACCAAGACTTTCCTAGACTTTTGAAGTCGGTATGTGAAAACCTGACTGATATCCAATTAATCCAGACAAACTGATTGCATTCATTATTTAGTATTGGATTAATATCCGCCATTTTGAATCCTCGCAATCGGGCACCGAATGTACAACCAAGTACCAAAACCTTATCTGTGTATATATTTTGTTTTTTGTTGATTTTCTCAAAAAGCGCTGAATCAATTTCGATAAAATTTATATGGGACCACCTCTGAAGTATGACCTACCAAACAAAAAAAGAATCATCAAAATCAATTCAGAATTGGCGGAATTATCGCGTAACGACATACAAAAAAAAAAAAACATACAGTCGAATTGAGAACCTCCTCCGTTTTTTCGTCGGTTAAAAATAGATCTTTAGGACTAACACAGAGTAAAATGCGTTGTTTCTCTTCATTTAATTCATTTTTTTTTTGCTTTAAATGATGCTAAATGTTGTCAAGAATATGAAAAAGTTCGACTTTTGTCTTTATTTTTCTTAGATCGAGAGTTATGTTAATTTTACCACGCGCACCTGCTCACGCGCAGCGTGCGTATTCCTCGCTCGCTCGATGTTCTTTAAACGCGTTTTTCTTGAAACCACGTTTTTGAAATTGGCGTGCAGGATATCTCAAAAACTAAGGGGCTCGAATTTCGTGTGCGTTTATAAAATAATATTATCTCAAACTTGAATTCATAAGTTTTTAGATATTGACTTGAAAAACATGGAAAAACAATGTATTAAGTTCGAAAATTTTAACATAAAATCACATTTTTTTTCATAACTTCAAATTTATTATAAATTGTCAAATTTTTTAGTTTTTTTATTAATCCAAATAGAAACTGCACTGCTTCATTACATTGCCTCTTTGTCTGATTGTTGTAGGATTCATTTTGAGGAAGCTAGACTGCACGCCAATCGGGCATCAACGTTTCAAAGCGTTTTAATAATAAACGTATATCGGCGCCATTTGGAACAAAAAAAATAAAAAAAAAGTTATTTCCAACACTTGAAATACTTATTTAACTAGCCCAATTATTCAAAATTTATTATAAATTATATTTCTATGTAAAAAAAAATCGCGAAAATTAGCTTATTTTTAGGCTTCTACACGGGGTTCCCGACCTTTAATAAATAAATTTTAATAAACTTCACTTTACCTTTGTGATTATCTGATATTTCTGCTAGTTCAGGTTATAACTAACGATTTAAACGAAGTAAATAAGTACCTGAAAAGAAAACAATAACATAAATTATTGAAAGGATATTGAATTTGAAATGTTTACTGAAATTTTTCATAAACAGCAATTTTAAGCACCGATAACTCCATTATTTATTAATATACTACCCTACTTTCAGAAAGGTTCTTTATTATTATTATACTGTGATACGAATTAAAATGTGCCCCAGTTTATCACCGAAGATGGAAAAACTTGTATAAAAACAAATCTACTTGTCACGATGAGTGCCCTAGTTAGCAAAAAATGTGACAATTTAAAGCCGAGATTAATTCTCTGATGAGAACGCGACTACGACATCTTCCGGTTGTAGTCCAATTTTACGCGGGTGACGCTCACTAAGGCGAAGCTAATCTTCGCCAACGAGTCGTGCCGCCCCATTAAACATCGTCAAAAGTTGCCGACTCATAAAAATCCCATTGCAAACGACCATAGTCACGAAAATCCAATAATAGCGCACCGCTCAAAAATAGCCTCCGGACGGACGCACCTAGAAATCTGTCTTAAGAAAAAATTGAGACGGGGACAATGCGAAGAATGAGGAAAGCGATTGCACTTTCCCGCGGCGCATCAGTCGCGGAAAAAAAATATATATATTCTTGCGGGCGGGGAATCCCCCGCGGGGACGCCACAGAAAAGTTAACTGCCGCAAAATGCTATTAAGGCGACATAAATCAGATGCGAGTTTATCCGCTGCGAGATTTCGTGATTTATCTTCTCCAGATACAGAAGGAGGCGCCCCAAACAACAGTGCCGAGAAAATCCAGAAGAATACGGGGGCTCTAGCGCTCCGGTGCCGCCACCAGGGACAACTGGAACGTGACGACACATTGCAGCCACCGACCTGGAAATATGTACGAGCAAAAACCGCACTCTCGCAGTGTGCGATGCACTTAAAATGTGTCACCAGAAGTCAGCCGGGGAGTCTGAGTCTGGACCGAGCTGCGGTTTTTCGGTGATGTTCCTCTCCCTGTTTATCCCCAGCTGGCGGCGACGCGGCTCTGGAGGTTCTCTGCATATAATTTTTTATTTATTTATTTTTTTTTATTTTTTGCTCCGGTGGTCGTCGGCACGAGAAATATTTGAGAAAGATGTCCAGCCTTTCATTTTGAGGATTAACAGAAGCTTTGGGGAATTAATGAGATACCCCCGGGAGTTGACAAAAAATTAAAAATTTAAAAATAAAAATGAATTCGCAATTTAAACGGTATTTTTCATTATTTTAAATAGTCCATTTCAAAATAGAAAAACATTGAACTATTTTTTTTGACCTTGATATAGGGTAATTACAATCTAGCTTAATCCTATACGTCAAGGCTTGAACTTATCTTAAATAAACTTAATAAAAATATAACATTTGGTATCACAATTAAGGTTCTTGTAATACTTTGTTTTATTAAGGGATTAAAATATATTATTTTGAAAAGGTACATATTCTCTGAAAATTTCAAGTTTATCCAATGAATAGTTCCTGTAATTCCTTCCTTAAAACGTTTTTACTTTTAACGGCAGATAGTGAAACATTAGATGTGTTTTGTTTTTCTCAAAATATACAGTGCTGTCTGAAATTATAGGACCAAGCTTTAATTTTGCATATATGGTCTATTCCCAAGCCCATAACTTGTTGGTAAAGCCCCGTTTACACTGGCGAGTTTACAAGCTACAAGCCGGCGAGTAAGAAGCCGGCGAGTGCAGTTTGTTCTTGTTTAAAAGCAGCTTTAGAGCGAGTGCGTCGTGTACACTAGGCGAATGCGTGTAAAAAAGCCGGCTTTTAGCTTGTAAACTCGCCAGTGTAAACGGGGCTTAAGGAGAAGAGGGATGGTGACAACTGGTATATATGAAATCGTTGTGTGTCCTTAATTATTTCATAAATTTTTTTTAAAATTCATGTACTAATTTTAACAAAAATCGTAAAAAACTCAATACATAGTGTTTAAAATTATAGGACCAATTCTCTCAGCACTTAATATGATGTCTTTGGCCTTTATATACAGGGTGTTTTGCTAAGGTCTGAGCAGGGGTATGCCAATCGATTCTAAATGGTCTCCTGATCAACGTTTCTTCGGACACCCCACCCCCTTAAAATCGGTCCTTCCCCCCCAAAATCGCGATTGAAAATTTGGAGGGGATCAACCTAAAAAATGCTTCATAAGTTCTTTCAGAGATATCCTAGAATACTGGTTGGTAATGCATTAGAAAGCTGAGCCTTCAAGCTTTCCAACGATACCACCCGCGACCCAATCAGTCAACAAACAAGCGGGGGAGACCCCGTCAAATTTCGAAAATGGCAATTTCAAAGCCCAAAATTTGACCTTGACCCTTCATTCTGTCGATTTTTTGTGTGGGAAGATCGAAACTTTTCTTGAGAAAAAGCTTCCCTGTCATGTGGCCTTTCTCAAGAAAAAAACCGCACTGGAATCCGACGGCGCGTTCCGAAGTTATTCGTCTTCGATGGTTCAGCCCTACGGAGCAGATGCTCGATGTGACACTTTCCAATTGGACTTCATTGCGGATAGGGTTTTGTTGTTGTATCAATTATTATAACACGAATAACTTCGGAACGCGCCATCGGATTCCAGTGCGGTTTTTTTCTTGAGAAAGGCCATATGACAGGGAAGCTTTTTCTCAAGAAAAGTTTCGATCTTCCCACACAAAAAATCGACAGAATGAAGGGTCAAGGTCAAATTTTGGGCTTTGAAATTGCCATTTTCGAAATTTGACGGGGTCTCCCCCGCTTGTTTGTTGACTGATTGGGTCGCGGGTGGTATCGTTGGAAAGCTTGAAGGCTCAGCTTTCTAATGCATTACCAACCAGTATTCTAGGATATCTCTGAAAGAACTTATGAAGCATTTTCTAGGTTGACCCCCTCCAAATTTTCAATCGCGATTTTGGGGGGGAAGGACCGATTTTAAGGGGGTGGGGTGTCCGAAGAAACGTTGATCAGGAGACCATTTAGAATCGATTGGCATACCCCTGCTCAGACCTTAGCAAAACACCCTGTATATAAAGGCCAAAGACATCATATTAAGTGCTGAGAGAATTGGTCCTATAATTTTAAACACTATTGTATTGAGTTTTTTACGATTTTTGTTAAAATTAGTACATGAATTTTAAAAAAAATTTATGAAATAATTAAGGACACACAACGATTTCATATATACCAGTTGTCACCATCCCTCTTCTCCTTACCAACAAGTTATGGGCTTGGGAATAGACCATATATGCAAAATTAAAGTTTGGTCCTATAATTTTAGACAGCACTGTATTTTCAAAGACTAAACTGTTCGACAGATTTAAATGGAATTTTAAAATTTATACCACATATTCTAGGCATACAAAAAGTAATGCCTGATCAAGGGATTCTTCTTTTTGATCAATACTTTTTTTCATAAACAATATACAAACACCTTTTTACCTTCAAATCCTATTCTTCTGGATACCTCTAACTTTTTAAGTCAAATTTAATTTTCGATCATTCTAGGCAAAACTAATGGCTATTTTAAGAATTGGCAGATATTTAATTAATTTTAAGAAAATTTCACCGTCAGTCTTTGAGAGGCCTAAAATCATAATAATTAAGGGCTTTCATAATTTGTAGGCCTTGTCCGAATCTAAATCTTTTTTATAACAGTTCGTAACGACACACCGAGGTAAGCTCTGTTCGAATTAATGTCTATGCTGTGAGTTTAGCTACGCAAATTAGCAGTTTAGATTACTTAGCTTGATGAGTAACTGATGATTGATGCACTTTCCACAAATTTTCAAATTTTGATATACCTGACGGCTTTTAAGATTCAATTCAATGCACAATTATCTATCTAAACTTGACCAGATAGGATACTATAAAAACGCAGCTTTTGTCTTCGCCTTAATTACATATTATATTAATACCAGTTCAACTTGTTTATTGACGTCATAAATTGTCATAACAAGACGAAGACTTGAATTCGAAAAGGTGCTAAGTGTCTTAAACGTTCAGATTGTAACTATCTACTTCTACTACAACTTAACAACTTAACTAAATAATTAAAATGAGATACACACTATATAATAAATTCATGATAGCCTTAATTCTTTCTATGTAAAGAAGCCTCAACTTTCTGCGAGCATTTAAAGACATCGATAAATGATATCAATGACATTTTGGCTAAATTATCAATATACATACAGCTGATATCAACTGTCCAATATTGCTATGATATCGAAAAAATAGATGTCCAGTTGTATTTGACTTATTCCCACAAAAACAATCTCTGAATCGATCAAAGAAATCAATCACAAGTCGGTTAGCACAGACAAATCCCCATTAGAATTCAATTCAACTCGAGGAGACCACCCTCTCACCTGTCTGCAATTTTGCAGCTAACTTCACTCTGCTGGTCTGGTCAAAGCAGGCCATCCGTCCCTTCGTAGAGCAGCCGCCAATACGAAGGGCATTAAACCCTCGAAAACGAAGACGGCTCGAAAGTCGTCCTTCGAAGGAAAATGGTCCACAAGGCGAGGCGATTTCTCTTAGACCGTTCGTAAAGAAGACGAGTTGACCCAACGAAAGCCAACATTGACTCATAGAGGGCGGGAGTTGATTGCCGCCGCCGGCTAGGGGAGATGTGGCACTGTTCATTGCTAGCCCCACAGAAAGAAAAAAAAGAAAAAATGGGGAATCTCGCTAAAATTGCTCCCAGAAGGGACATTTTGAAGCCGGGAAGATCCCCGTCGTCATGCAGACTGAGTGGTCCGTGTGTAGGAGGACTTGGTTCATCAGTTGAGCGAATAAAAAAATGGAAAAACAAAAGACGAAATGAAGTTGAACACAATCACTGGATTAGGGGAGTCCGATGGTACCCCATTTTGGGGACTTACTCCAGCACAGCTGTAATCGGCGTAGTAAACGTCCTGCTCCCCATTCCTTTCAAAATCTACGACAACGGGGGTTTGAAGATTGATAGAAAATGCCAGAAAATGACTCGTTGGGGCCGAGGAGCGTCTAGGGTTTAGGAGTCCCTAAAGAGGGAATCGAGGGTTTGAGGAACTTCTGGGGGGGAGGAGGAATAGGATCCGCAGCATTTTGATTGGAGTGCGGATGACTGAACATCTGAAATTTTAGCCATTTCGGGGACGAATTTTCGGCACCACAAGAGATATAAGAGGAGCACTAACTTCCAGGCGGGCGGCGGACACACTCAATCAAAAATGGGGACAATTCCCAGGACAGCCAAAAGGGGACCGCCCGCCATTATGTATTATTCCCGATGATTGTTACTGACGGTTCGGTTTTTATGTGATAAATGGCGACCGATGAAAATTATTGGGGCGCTGGAGCGTAGCAGATCTATTGCGAAACGGACAGATTCCCCTGGATATTTGGGACTCCAGATTGGTGCTCGATGGGGCTCTTTGCATTTTAAGCACCCCAAATAAAGGAAAAAATTCAAGTTCGTTTTGCAAGAAGGGGATTTTTCTTTTGTTCTTTTCATTAGAATTGGTCATTTTCTAGAAAGCTTACAAAAGACGGACGCATATATTTTCTGCATAAATTTATTAGTATTTTAAAAACCATTTTTCAAAAGTAATCCATTTCGTTGAATACTTTTTAGGTTAACGCTTTACCAGTGACCAGATACACCTTCACAACAAAAAATGTGTACCACTTTGAAAGTAGGTAACAACATGGAGTAGTAGGTAATAGTCATATTGGTGGAAATTGAAAAATACATAACATTTTCATCAATGTTCAATTTGGCTGCATGATATTTCTAAGCAACCAAAGCCTGCTTTTAAAATTCCTTCGTTTCGAACAGATTTGAATTCCATCGTATTCAAGAATAAATCTTTTTATACTTTATACTTTTCTAAAGTTGTTAGTCACCACTAGTTATGGACAATTCGATTTTGCGAAAAAGCAAATAATGAACAGTCTAAAATATTTAAAAAAAAGTTTAGCTTAAACTGTTGTAATTTTTTATGTTTACTTGAATTTTACTTATTATAATTAGTAAAATTCAAATTTTTTTTATTTTTATGCATGTACATATTTGCAAGTTTCAATAAGATTTTGCGAAACTAAGATATGCAAAACTTTACTACTATTATATATGTATGTAAGTATATGTGTATATAATACGTAGATCATCTTTCAAACTATTTCATAATACCTAATAAATGACACATTTTTATAGTTAAGGATATTTGCAATTTAAAGTAGGTACTAAAGTTACCACAAAATAAATAGAATTAAATCTTAAAAAAAGGACTGTCGGAATATTGGACCATTTTAGCTTTAACTTTGAAGTCGAATATACTTAGTTTAAAATCTTACTTTTCTGCAGCTAAGTCCGGGTGCAAGGAACCCATCAATTGGAGCCCTTTTAAACCTCTGCAATCTGGCTTCTGATAGAAGCGATCTCTTACCCCGTTCGCCGTCTAATCGGGGAAATAACACGCCTAATCCACTCGGCTAGTGCCAAACGGATCTATTTTTATGGGAAGTCAGAACCTCTGGCAGACTGACAAGCGCCAACTGCTCTTATCGCCCCGTCTCAGCATCCCCCCGTCCCCCGGGCATCCAATGTAGCCGCAGCATCCAAAGTAACAGCGGGCGAGACACTTTGAGTGCCAGGAGGAGCCGGGGGCCCTAACAATCCCAAGAAATAAATAAACTCGAAACGGCGATGGCATGGCATCCAATAAAAAAGAAGGAGGAAAACCCCAGGAGGAACTCCGGAGTCCAGACCCGGACATGCCCTGCGCTGCTACTGGGGGCTCTTATCTCGAAACGAAGAGCTCCGCATGCAAAGTGGGTCAAATATCGCGTCATGTTTGATTCTGCTCCACTCGGAGGCAATAAACACCTCATCAAATTGCCCTACACCCCCGCCTTGTTAAGTATGCACATTCCGAGAGACCGTCCAGTCCTGGGAAGTCATGGGGAGCCCTGGGAGCCCTGGGAGCCCTGGTAGCCCTGCAAGCCCCCGAGGGATCATGCAATGCACAAGGAATGCGAACGAGAAAATGAATTTCCGGCCTGGCCGGGTGATGCCCGGGACGCCAGACGATTGTCACGAGAGATAAGGGCACCCTCTGCCGTGCGAAATTAAAATTGCCCCGGGGTTGCCGTGGCCCTAAACTAAGAAAGAGACACCTCAATTCGTACGTGGCTCGGGGGCTTGGAGGCTCCGAGTATTTCCGCGCCCCCGGATTCTCGGAATCATTTTATCCTCGACTTTATCGGGGACGACTTCCAGCCATCTCGTGGTCGGGGGTGGTAACTAGACCAATACACGTCACAGGTAAATACCACTCAGGTGTTTGGTGGACTCTGCAGAAGGGTCCGTCACCAAACGCAACTCTGACAGAGTTATTAGAGGAGGAAAGTAAACCTGTCCACTGAGATTTATACTTTTGCCCAAACAGCAGGGTCTAGACCCTTACCAATTCATTAATTGGAACAGACAAGACATGACGGGTTTGAGTGGAAACCTAATTTAATATTTCCCAAAACTAGACACACTCTATTCACGTATCTATATTAATAAAACTCAAATTATATCACTCTATTTCAACGTCACATCACGTCATCAAGACTTTTAAAATTTTTCATGAAAAAGGAATAACGAACAAACGTTGATCAGGAGACCATGTATATAGACCTCAGCGAAATGACTTGTATGTAAAAATCTTAATTTAGTCTTATCCCCTAAAAAGTTAGAGGAGTCTTTTCTGAGATCCAATTCTTATAAAAAAAGGCTCACATTTCATTCGTATGAATGCCCGCCTCCATTTCTTATGAGAAAACCTCGGTAAAACCAATTCAAAAATTCACTTGAGGTAAATACATTTTTTCATGATGTGGTGGAAAATTCGTTCACGCGAATTTTCCAATTAAAAACCCATTTTGTGAGTTTTATGTATGCATGTGAGGTAAAATGGAAAAGTAAGTAGAATTGGCCACATATCTCATAATTTCTGCAAAACTGGAGAAGTCTTCTAATAGAACCTAGTCTTAATTTAATTTTCTCTTCCTTATAAACTACAAATGTCGAATTTAAAAAACCTAAAATATGAATAAGCACTTGTAAAATGTTGACTATACTAAATGTCGTTTAGTGAAAAAAAGATGTACAAAACAATTTTAATTTTATATTATTTGGCACATGGTTTGGTCTAATAAAAGGAAGTTATTTTTTTCAATATTTTCTAAAAGGAATTAGTGTTTTTATAATTATGTAGAATTATCTTATCTGTGGTAGAATGTAGGTTATATGTATAAAAACTTCATAACAAAATAGTTTCAAATAAATAACGTAATGGCACTGAATACTGACCACTTAAGGATTCACTATCTTTATTTTCTGATAGTAAATTAATAATAGCATATATATGTAGGTACGAATTTTCGGTTTCAATATGAGAAAATGATACTCAATCATAATTAACACTGTCCTCGTTCGTTTATTTCATTGTTAAAATATTTAAAATTAATTTTTAACAGAACACTAGCCATCATTGAGCTAGAACCCTAATTCCGACCTGATCCTAATATCGACCAGTTATGCCTTATGAAATAAAATATGAAAAGATACGTTTTATTAACGTTATTACAATAAATATTTTATAACATAATCATATTAATTAAAAATATATAAATTGGAAGTAATTATTAATATCATAATAAATGAGCGCGACTGTTAATAAAACTCCCATTTTGAAAATATCGATTTTTAGAATTTCGTCGATCCACTCAAGCAAGATCTAGCTTCCGACTACATTAAGAATTTTTTCTACAAAGTAATGAATAAATCAATTTTTTTTTTACTAACTACAAGTACAGTAATTTATTTATATATTTTACTTGGAAAAAATGCATTTTTATTTAATTTCTACAAGGATATTCGTCAAATAACCAAGTGGTCGGATTTAGGAGGGCGGTCGATAATCGCTGCCATTACATATGTATAGAATTTAAAATCCAAATATAACACAAATAAACTCACAGTTCATTGTCCATTTCTAAAGGACTTGATTTATGTTTTATTTGCTTATACATATTATATGGTGTCTTGAACTACATCAAAAACAGAACTCGAAACTCGATGTTTTTAAAGAAAACAACTGATTTTTAATTAATAGGACCATTTTCATAATTTTAATTTCAGTTGTTCTAAGTAAAACGTGGAAATATGTACATATGTTTTCATCTTATGCTCTACTGCTAAACTAACAAAACTAACGTTGTCGCATTTATGTAAACAGCTTAAAATATAACAATTCTCCATAGCGGATAAATTCTATTCGATCAATAGCCATTTCTTAAAAATGGGACTATTAATATTCATTTTTATTTCATATTTTGATAACATGACTTTAAAAAAAATTGACTATCCATCTATACTTCAATCATAAATTCGTGAAATTTCTTTGAAAAATATACCTAACCTTGAAAATTAGGGAATAGTTTAGTGTCGATAGTATTGTAAATTGAACACTTTTTACTAAAATTATTCCTTACATTTTAAGTCTTTTGTCATTGTGGCATATATTTACTTCTGAAAACTTAATTTAAAAATACACAATAGTTTTACTGAAAATGCAAAGGCACGTAGAAGCTTTCAAAATATGCGGCTAAAATTTGCTGCCTCTGAGGCTCCGCCTGAAGGTATAATTGCCCCGTAAAATTTTAATGAATTCATACAGCGTACCGTCTGCTCGAAGTTTTCTCGAAATTTCCAAAGTAATTTTCGCCCATTTGCATTTTTCTATTCTAGGGCGAAAAGTGAATAGAACGAGCGTTAGGAGCGTTAGAGGCGCTTTTCAGCTCCTCCCACGAGGGAATCAATAAATTTTTAAGCACGTACCATTCGGAAGGACGATATATCATCGCGCATCACATGAAAGTGGAAATGTTCCATGTTTTGTAGACCATAAAAACGATCAGGAGAAAGCACTCCGACTCACTTGAAAATTTATAGGTGCGGTGTGCCTCCCCGTAAATTGGAAAGTTTTCTTCCCGTACCTGAACGACCTGAAATAGCGTCAGCGTGTCCTTCTAGCGGCCGAGGCAGGGACGAGACGACCTCACCCAAAGAAGTTTCTTGAGTGGCACACTCCAAAAGTAAGGTAAAAAAAGAACAAGTTAATTCCCTGTCTCTCGAGGAGTCCCCGTAAAATGTCCTAAAGGACAGAAACTGAGATGCCTGGACCCGGGAGATGGGATAAAAAAAAAAAAATTTTGCAGCTATAGCCCCTGGCCGAACTAACTTTGGGCAAAAGGTACAGGGACGTTTCACTTTAAATTTCACTAAACTTTTCGCATCAAACTTTTGATCTTGTTCATTTGCATTTTGCTCGGGAGGTTCGTTTTCGAAATTCAACAAAAAAGGGACACAACCGTCCCCGGCCAAATCAAACAAACGTAAGGACCTCAAAAAACCTGAGCATATCTCGATGATGAACAGGGTGGCTATAATCTGAAAAAGACTACTGGACCCAATTGGGCTAGCAAAGAACGACAACGGCAGGCGCTGTCGTCCTCTGTCCGCATTTCAATTAATTTCTGGTTAAGGCGGGATTATCGGGGGTGAAAAACCAAACTGAGCCCGAGGGATTTCCCGCCCCCATCGGGACCGTATGTAACGACCGAATAAGGGCGGAGAACAGGCCCAAAAAGGATTAGATCTGATGCTGTCTGATGGTGTAATTAAGACAAAAAATTGCTTTCCTTAATCGTCAAATTACCATTCCTCTCCCAACCGGAGATTAGTTTACTCGTTTAATTGCTTGATGAATTAATAACTGGTCTTAAGTTTTCGGGGAATTCCCAGATAACATGGCCAAATTTTGCACATCTAACCCACTCCCATTCTTAAAATTTCGGCGCTCAATTTGAATAATGAATGCGGAAAGTTTGCTTCCTGTGAGAAAATTAATTAAAAATGGATTTGCTGATTGGGTTTTTTTCGAAACGTTCTACAATTTTTTGGGTTTTAAATTCAAATTTTCAACGTGACTACTGAAAGGGACTGTAAAGGGCCTTTCTTAGGGTAAGAAAGTTTTGAGCCGAAAAAAAGGAGAATGTTTGGAGAAATTAACTTCTACGGCTATTTGCTAATTATATAGTAATCAAAAAAGTTAAACAGCTCTTAGACTAAAAAATAATGGTTTTCGATGGGTTAAACAAGGTTTCTTTGCACGGGACAAGGGAGAAAAACTTTTAAAGTCAAAGAAAGGGGACCAAAAATGCTACTTATTAACCCTTTTAAGAATTTTCGATAACCTGGCCTCTGGGACGAAGGATTGACCCTTTTCCCAGCGGAAACCCCATATCCACCACAAAAAAGGAGAAAGTGTCAGTAAAGCAGGTTGAAATTCTAAATTATGCAGTGTGAAGGGTTTACAGCGGTAAGAGGTGTTTACATGCATATTTCATTTTAGACATCACTAACCTAAGCCAAGTGGTACAACAGGACAAAATTGCTGCTAGCAGAGATTTGTGTTTAATTTTGAGGATTTTGAACGCATTTCAATTGGTCACTTTGAAATTCTTGAGAAATTCGAATGCATTTATAATGCATGCACTCCTGTTGAGATAATTCTTGAGAGTCAGAATACATTTTAAGGATTTCAATTTTACATAAATATGTACTTAAACATCTCAACATCAAAGAATGGTTTTTGAGATCCCAGCTTTTGAATATCGTATAAGATTTTGAAACTCAAGACTTTTCTGACTAAATACGAAGGCCTCTCCAATTTCTTACTCCTAACTTTCGTCATGTCCTCAGCTATTGTGCCTGAAATCAATTCGTAAAACTCCAACGCTCTTTATTATTTTCACAAACCATCTTATACCCTTTAAAAAGGAATTTTTCAAAAATTAAAAATAAATGATACGATTTCCGCGCGTGGCCAACCCCTGTCTTTGGTTTCAATCGTAAAAAAGTTTCCATTCATTCAGTTAAAAGGAAAAATCACTTCCAATTCAAGTCACTTAGAACCCTTTCACCTTCGTATTTGAGTAAGATGCTCAACAGGTTAAAAGCAAGATTAACGACATCAATTGTGCTCCATCGGATCGGAGATACATGCAAAGGTAAAAAAGGTTAAAAAAAAAATATAAAATCGATAGTGTGGCAAAGAAGGGTAAAAAGCAGTTCCAAAAAGACATTGCATCCGTAACTCGCTGTAAATAACAGCCAATATCCATTTTATCCCGACATTTCTCTGGTTTGCTGCCCTTCTTCCTCACTAAATCGAACTATTGCATGAAATCAAAGTGGAAAAAAATCCCCGCTTTTGATCGAATAAGACGTGAACCTTTTCAAAAGGGAAATGCAGCAGCATCCCGGGGTGAGAATGTTCAAAGTGATATTGCCCTCCAGCAATAAGGAAACACCATTTATCGGGCGAGTGCCATCAAAAGAGAAGTCGGATGAAATTGTCCCGGTGATTTTTCCGGGACCTTTTTTTCTGAAAAGGATTCGGCAGACAAAATTCATTTGCCCCTCCGAAAAGTCACAAATGGCCCTGCACATACCATTTCCGCGCTTTCACTGTAGGGAACTATTATCCCTCCTCACCTCCCATCTCATGCAATCAGTTTTAGGCGGGAAACAAAAGCCCAAGCCGGATTTTGAATTTTGTTTTCAGCTTTTTACCGCCAGATGTCTTTAGCAAAAAGCCTATGTGACGCCACTGCGTTTGGTTTAACGTAGAAAGGTTTTTTAGCCCACCTCCTCTCCGCCACCAATGCACTAGTCCTGCACAAATGGAAAAGACATTTCGAGGCGGTAGACACTATCAAGCAGATCTGCACACCCCCTGGAGGGTGCCGAATAGATCAGAATGCTGGCCTAGCTTTTGTTCATTTCTATTTCCTCCTTTTTTTTTTATTCCAAGAGGAAGCAAGTGGAGCATCGCAGGAGAGGGGGGGGCGACTACCGACTCTGAACTGATGCATGAAATGAAATTGCAGCAGACGAAACGTCTGAAGTGCGGAAACAAAAGACAAAAGGGAAATCGCTTGTAAGCTTCGAGCTAAATAAATAAATTGCAAAACGAGGAAGGATGCAGGGATTTCTTCCAAGTTCCGGGAACAGTCTCAGTAACTAACAGTGAGGGGAGGGTGCCAAGAATTGAGCGATTACAGCAAAATAACATCAGAGATGCAATGCTTCGAATGCAATATGAGAAAATTGTCTGAAAGCTTCAGGGCACATCAATACCGCATAGAATTAATGTCTGCATTTTTGGTACCTATAGGGAAGCGAAAATGTCAGCCAGCCATTAAAGAGATATGAAGAACTACAGTGCAAGACTAGCTCAAGCATAAAGTAAGAGACTCTTAAATTTTAAGCAACAACACACAAGCAAAAGCACACTTAAGCCAAATAGAGCCGACTAAAAAAAATTATTTAAATAAAAAAACATTTTTTTAATAACCACGTTTTTAAAACGAACTAAAAAGTATAAAATAATTTCTCCTAGCCCCATAGAGATAGTCCTGAAATTATGTGGTTGTCAATTTGTAATAGCTACAAAATGTTTGAAAAAATTTAAAACGAAAATGGGGCGAAATTATTGTATACTTTTTAGTTCGTTTACAAACGTAGTATATAAAAATTATTTTTTTTATTTAAATAATTATTTTCTGCTTTTAAGTCTTGT
Source organism: Machimus atricapillus (assembly GCA_933228815.1). NCBI lineage: Eukaryota > Metazoa > Arthropoda > Insecta > Diptera > Asilidae > Machimus > Machimus atricapillus. Next base: position 17,797,916 of record OW121785.1, read on the forward strand.
GTGTGAAATTTTGCAATCGATTTTGAACATCTTCATGATATTATGTTACCTAAATCTATTAATAATATATCAATCTGTGTAATTTTTATTTTCCTTAAAAATTAAGTTCAGAAGCATGCCAGGGAAGCGAGTTAAGGCCGTTCTCCAATGCACGGACCACCCAACCACGAACGAACCAAAATCGCGCCATCTCGTCCCACATGAATGTGGCATCATCTTCCCTCTCGCTCGTGGTTTGGTCGGCCTGGCTAACTTTTTCTTGTGTGCGTTTTAACCACATAGTACTAGTTGCCCATTCAGAAGCTGTTTGTACTAAAACAAGTGACAGCTTCACAGCTGGCTTACCGGCTGTCAAAAGACCATTGCACTAATTATAACATAAATCGCGGTACTTCCAGCCCAGCACTATAAGTAATATTTAACAATTTCTCGGCTCAAAAGTGGTAAAAATTACTCGATTGTACATTTGCCCGAGAATGTTTTGATAGCGGGCAGGGACAACTACAGGCAAGGGCTTATACTTTACACGAGATTCAGCATTTTAGTTGGCTGGTTCGTTGGGTGGTCTGTGCATTGGAGAACGGCCTTTAATATTGTAGCGACACCTTAGTTGGCTGTTGGCAATCTTTTATATCAGGTCGGCATTGCCTTAACTTATTCATTCATAATTTAATTAAAAAAAAAAGACCGCTATATTGAATCTAATGGAATATTGTGTATACTACAATATATTGTATTGTTATCCGAACTAAAGTTGTGTGCAATGTTTCAGCATGATCGGATAAACGGAAGTATTCCAAAACTCAATTGCAAAATATGTACCGACAAACAGACACACAAATAAGCGAGCTAATAAAAACGTTATAAAAATCAGTCCCACAAACACAAGCGGATGATTGGATGACTGTCCATATTTTTGTATATCTGTCCGTCTATCTCTATTTGTCTAAAACCATTAGGATATTTCTACGTTTACCTACATATGTAGGTACATTACATTACATTTCTATGTTTGTTTGCATTTCTAACTTTTAAAATGAAAGTAGAATTATATTTTTATGTTTGGTTAGATGTAGTTTTATCGATCGTTGAAATTGAACAGATTAATCGAGGCAACCACAAAGATTGTCTCTGACAGATATCTACTTGTATACTTCTTATTATGTCTACATATTTTTTCTCAAAATCGTGAATTTTTTATAAGTCTTGAAAGGCCATGATACCTTCTAAGATAAAACTGAAAAAAACACTTTCCATGTTTGTCATCGTTAAAGAAACATACAGTCGTACGTTCTAAGAACCATCTACCCAAATAGCTTTGTTTTTTCCCAAGAATCTCATGAAGAGTCCTTCCCGGCAGGGAGACGTTACCGTCGCCGGGTGCCCTATTTACCACCTGGTAGTAACACGTCAATACGAAGTTCCCTGTTTTCTCATGAATAAATCCACTTTTCGCCACCGTGCTAAAAATGGAGGGACGTGACGAAAATGCCATAATTTACAATTTTTTCGGTAAACAGTTGTCTTCCCCAGCCACCCCTCCAACTCCATTTGTGTTCCCCCCTGTCGTCTGTCATTTTGTGAATTTTCAACACTTTATCGTGCAATACCACGTGGTCGGCAGACACCTGCATTTCTGTCGATTTTACATCATACTCCCCAAAATGTAAATTTTGAAATTTTGTGCGAGGCCATATGGCAGTTTGGGAGTTAACCCCCCACCTTCTCCTCCCCCCACTTCACTCACCTATGGGAAGATGCATACTTCAACCCTACGTTATACCTGGTGCATGCGGTGTGCTCACTTCAAGTGGGGTTCCGTTTTATTTACGAAAACTCTCGAGGAAACGTTTTTGTGTCACTCGACGAAAATCCAAATGAAGCGCAAATAAGCGCCTTTGGGGGTGGCGCGACTCGCATCGCATCCCCCCCCCCCCCAATCCCCAACGAGCTCCTTAATGGCGTTGAAAATTATTTCTGAATTCTCACAAATGAGGACATATTTGCTTTTCTAAATGTTTTCAAACAGCAACTAAGCAGCATTCACCAGCCCCTCGTGCAGTAACTTGCTCCGCGGACTCCCCAGCGGGAGAAGAGAAAGGGCACAGGAAGGGAGGAGGGGTGGAGGGAGGGGATGCGGCACATGTGTAAAAGGGTTGGCACCATAGGTGAAGGCGCCACCGCACTCAGGGCTCATTTGCAATGGAAACGGAAGCCGTTAAGGAAGTGGTGTTCCTTCCTCCAACGCCTGCCACATCCTTGGTGCCCCACCCTCCTTTCCCTTTTCCCCTCCCCCCATCGCACCTTGAACGTGTGAAAGTGGGTGAAAAATTCGCCTTTTGTCAAGAAGTGCTTTGAACTTAATTTTATTGTTCCGAGGAATGTTTGCTTGCGAGCATGGGGTTTTCCGGAAGGCAGGACGTGCCTACTCTCCAGAGGCTCGCAGCTCCAGTGAAACTTGAGGGAAGGGGGACTCAATGGGCCTACGCCAGGCCCAAAGGTGGGGATACATAGGCGCAGGTAAATGGAGTGTGGTTACCAAAGAGGTTTTAATGAGCAGTAAAACAACTTCCGAGCGAGGAAATTTCGTTTTGTGTGCACCTTGCTTTAGAACAAAGCCGGCACGGCCAGCGGCGTCGGGTGCCCGCAGGGGGGAACATGTGTGCACTCTCCAATGGTGCATAAATAGACACCGATGTGAGTTTCAAAACAAAGCAAACTTGGTAAAAAAGTTGCGCCTCATTGAAAACTTTCCAGAGCGCACTGACGGTAGGATGCAGGGAGGAGGCAAACTAGGATTTTCCCAGCAAATTTCATTAGACAGACGCGTGATGAGGCCCCGCATCACAAAATTAAAATTCTGAATGCAACAAATTTCCGAGGGTGGTTCAGAAATTTTTGTAAACGAAATTGTGAAAAAGGCAAAAAGATAACGGTTGAATAAAAAATAATGTATCTAATAAATTTGAAAAATAGGTTTATTATCACCCTTCAAGCTACTACTACTATTTACTTGCCATTTTTTATATCAAACGTTCACTAACCGAAAGGTTTTCTTTTGCCATCGAATAGGTAAATAGTAAAAATTAAATTAAAATACAGTTCATGTTCATGATATGTAAATAATATCAAATCAAGGGGTCCGCACCTTACATTATCGTAATCGGAAATGTCGTCAGTATTCCATAATTGGCAGCATGAAAATAATAAAAATTCTCCCTTGAGGCTCTTTTAGGACTGATTCACACTTACTAACCAAACTCCGTATAATCCCGCTGTCGTCTCCTCTTTAAATAAATCTCGCTTTACTCACACTATTCAAGTTCGATTACGATCCAGCAATGTCTGATTTGAATGATATTTCAAAGTGTTAAAAATGCAATGCGGAGTTTGATTGAGAATAGTATGAATTAAGAACACTAATATAGAGGGTTTCCCAATAGGGGCGCTCGATCTTTGACATTCTGCTGTGGCAATACTAAAAATCTATCATAAACATTTTTTGGACATTTATTGTCAGTGCATTATACCATTTCGTCATTTATAGATACACAATTGAAGAACGCGTGCGAATTATCAAAAAAAAGCAGCTTGAAATTGACACTCATTTTGGCAAAAAAACCTTCTTCAGTGACGAAGCACATTTCTGGTTGAATGGCTTCGTTAACAAACAAAATTGCAGAATTTGGAGTGAAAGCAATCCACAACAAATTCAACAATTGCCAATGCAACCAGAAAAATTGACTGTTTGGTGTGGTTTATGGTCTGGTGGCATAATTGGTCCATTTTTCTTCAAAAATGATGCAGGGGCTACAGTTACTGTAAATGAAATTCGTTACAGAGCATTGCTCAATCAATTTTTGTTTCCAAAAATTGCTGATATCGATGCAGACGACATGTGGTTTCAACAAGATGGTGCCACATGTCATATAGCTAATAAAACAATCAATTTGCATTGCAAGACAACATTCAACATGTTATCGCTGAAATACCGCCTGAATTATGTGAGAAAGTCATCGAAAATTGGGTCCAAAGAATCCATGCTACGAAACGGAGCCGTGGCGGTCATCTGAACGATGTTATTTTAAACACTTAATGGTATCAAGCATACCTTACATTGAATACAGAAACTCATTAAAATTGTACACAACTGTTGTTTTATTTCAGTTCAAAGCTCGAGCGCCCCTATTGGAAAACCCTTTTTATAAAAGTTCTTGCTGCGGAGTCAATCTCAAATCGTGAACTTCAAAAATTTTTGCCGACGAATCTGCTCAATATAATCTAAAATTGTTTTAAATCCCACTAGAAAATTTTTTCAGGGGATTTAAGGAAAAGAAAAGTTAATTTAAAAAACCAAAAAACCCGACTGACTGTAAAAAAGAACTAAAAATTTTGAATTTTTGAATTGTTACAATATATAGATATTTGGAATTGGCTATTTATTAGCTTTCATTTGATTCCTATATTGTTATAATAAAAAGAAAAATTTTTTTATTCCCCCTCAATTTTTTTTTTTGCGGACCCCATATTTAAATATTATACTCTATTTTACGCCTCCAATTGAGACGAATCTAATGACACGTCACTCTTCAAAATCGGTCAAGCCGTTTAGGCTACAGGAGGTCACAATGAAACAAACATACATACATACATATGTACATCCTACATACGCGCGAAAAACATTACCCTCCTTCTAGGTCAATCGGGTAACTAGAAAATATCATCCTCGACACGCTCAGACAATTTATTTCATAAAACGCATCTGTAGGCATACAATATAATAGGTATAGGAAATTTTTCAAAAACGTTAAGCAACCCTAGTGCTATTAAAAAAATATTACGAGTATGTTGGTTTAATACCTCTTTCTCACTTTTTAGTTCACGATATTCGTAGGCCGGGAAAAATTTTTAAAAAAGAAAACCGATCATATACATATACAGAAGTTGGCCACCCCTGATCTACGCCAATACTAATTCGATAAACGAATTTTTCGGTGTACATATTCGATAAATATGAAATCTTATTATCGACTCTTGGCACAGGATATTAAGCTAGAGTTTTTAGCCATATTGGGCTAGATTAGCTTTTTTATAATAATCCTACTTTATGCAGTATGCACTTGCGCACTTGGTAGATTTTTTTTGGAAGATAATTAAAGCAATTTTATCCCAACTTGAGTAGGTAATTTTCATATCTCATGACCCAAAAAAACTTCGTTACAAAATGTGTTAACAAATTCAAGATATGTGATCTCCTCATTGACATTTCGTGGCATATTTAATGTCCGTTTGTTTGTCGCTTTAATTGCCGCAATTTCCAGCACGAACGCGAGGCGATTCACCTCTTCCGGTTACGCAATTGTGACCGTTTCTTCGCGTAACAACCGCCGCGGTGGCAGTGACCTTCTCCGTGAATGTCTTCGGCGTGCCGCTCAATTCCCAGGTATGACACAGAGCGTCTAATCGCCGGCTCACGCGTCTGCTCCGCTAGGGCAGTTCGCGGCCGCGAAACAGTACCGCGATGGTACAGTTACTCATTCTGTTAGCATATGTCTGCCATCACTGGGTGATAATAAAATTCGCCACCGCTGCTAATGGCGCTTTTTTTTGCCCCCGCTGCCTTTTAGCAACCAGTTTTCTATACTCATTTTTTTCCGCGCCTGTTCCCATGCCGAAAAACACCCGGCCCCGTTTCGCTGTTGCTACTGCGAGCACCAGTCGCTGCGGGCTAAAAAGTGTCGGGCAATTAAAATTCCTGGTCCAGGTGTAAATTTTCATTAGATGAAATCCAAGCGTTCGCCTACTGCTTTTAATTGCGAGGCATAAAAAAAAAGATATTAAATGAAAAATGTTCCAGGCTCGATCATTTGGGGGCTATTAGACCATGTCGTGACGGCTAATTTTCCCTGGAACAGAGGAAATAGCCGAGCTTTTGCCGGAAACGTCTTGTTCCGTGCAGGTATTTTTGATATATAGGATCGCATCCCCAGGGAACCCTTTGATGTTTTTGCGGAACCTTTTGTTTTCGAAATAAAATAGTAGGTATCCCCCTCCAGAAAGCATTTCCCTACAGCAATAAATTTATGTACGTCCGATTACTTCGTTTATTTTGCTCAAAGCCCCGCCGGGCGAGGGCGGACAGGATCTCGGGTTTGCCCGAGAATCCTTTTGACTTTACTATCAGCTCCTTCCGGAATCCCCCCGCATTACTTAGGCACAGTCCCTTGATGATAAAGAAACGAAAACCGCTGCCACCGCCATCTTTTACCGCGAAAACATCCGCTTTATCTTCCCGAAATCGATCACTCCCTTCCCCTATTCACCCCTCCCATCCCCACCGTCATCACAGAACGTTCTGTTTACTGAATAATTTCTCACACATTTCCTTTTTGAAGTCCCACCCCCGCACCCCCGCACCCTCAGCTCAGGCAGATGATTGATAGCTTTACGTGTTATGACAACCAAATTTGCTATGGAAGAGCGACTTTAATATTATTTTTTTTTTCTTATTTTTATTTTCTCACCGCTTGAAGCCCTAGCTTAAGTGAATGCTTGAGCATTCCGGGGGTGCTACGCGGGAAGATGGAAGTCAAAGTCAGCTGTGCTTTTGTAAGAAAATTCTTCTCATTTTACTTTGATTTTCTTCTGATCGCGTGGAAAGCTGGGTGATGACGTCTAGATTTGCGAAGATATTTCACGTGACAAAGACAAATGGAGGTGCGGTCTCTTCTTTGGAGTTATTACCGCCAAATATCCACTCTTTGCCGAAATTTAGACGTTAAAAACTTGAATTACTTATAAAAATTCATTTTTTCCAACAAGTTACTGGGTGTAGATCTAATGATATTAGAACATGAATATGAAAACCTCTCAGATTTTGTTCAGAGTATTTAAAACCTCTTAACGTGAACTTCTTACCCATGGCAAGCACAATTGTGAAAATTAAAAAAACTTTCAATTACTCTCGTATCTGGATGGTTACAAAAGAATAAGTTACTACATCTTTATTTTGACAACATAGGTAAGTAATATCTTCTTTAAAAATTGGTTTAATGGTTTATTTAAATTTTAAAAGCTGCAGCAAGCAACAGATGGTTCAACAATTAAGCAAATAACTTGGCATAGAATAAAAAATTTTGTTTTAAAATTACATATAACTTTTACTTTAAACATAATGTAAATACTTGGGATAGTATTTAAAATAAGAAACATTATACAACTTTTAAAGAAATAAAAACTAATGCCTAGTTTTTCACACCTCTGCCTAACTCTTCAAACATTCTAAAAATGAAAACACTTGTTTAATTTCAACACTTTCTAATTTTATCTTCAACAATAAATTGAACTCTACTTAACCATTTCACACTATCTTCGCGTTTTACTTAATAAAATATTTTTGCGTCTTAAGAAATACTTGAACTCTAAGTTTAAGTTAAGTAAGTTTAATAACATTTGCGTAGTGGATTTAGTTAAGTACATAAATTTAGTTAATTACAAAGATAAGAAGACAACCCGGAACTTACCAGCGTAACGTGTCTTTTAGATAAGAATAAGTTTCTTTTCGTAGTTATATTTATCAGAACTTCATAGCAGACAATCTTATTCAATTATTGTTTTGTAGCTGATTTACCTGGAAAGAAAAGAGAACAATATGTATTTTAAATTACAATACCATAAAAACAATAACTCAAATTCTTATTATATAATCATCTAAATATTCAAAAATGAGTTGCAGTAATCAAAATTTCAATAGAAATAAATTGGTCCATGACCATTTTACAAATCTCACAAATATACATAATAGTCGATGAAGCGTGTTACAAAAATTTGCCACATTTTTAACGTTAATTACAAAAAATGCACACACAAAATAACAAAAAAACCAATTGTGCACTTTTCGCTCCATTGTTTTGCATCAAACGAATGCAAGTGGCCGCCACAAGAGTTGCTCAACAATTGCTCAAATTAATTTCAAATTTTTTCACGTAAAATCAATTTCAACTGCACGACACAAAATATCGAAATAAAAAATTTCGCCGTTTTGGATAAAAAAAAAATCATTACAATGCTTTTTAATAATTTTTGGGTGTCACCCGATCCCCGTAAGCCTGGATTTTGCTTGCTTTTAGCAAGTCGAACTTTAAACCCCTCCGTGCTTCGTGGGGCGAAAAAAGGGGCACGTCACCGGGCGAGACCCGCCGCAGAAGGCGAACAAAACCAGCCGTGACCTACACGTTTTCCAGTCCATTACGAAAATTTGAATTGCTGTCTCTGCCCCCAGAGTGTAAAGCGGCGGAATTCGTAACAGCATGACCTGCATAAAAAATTTAATTGAACTGTGAAATCGATATTAATTCCGCCGTGATCAATTATCAATTTTTCCTCAATGCGACGGGTTTTTTTCACATACGATGCAAAAGCAAAGTTATCTCGGGAGGAAATGATTTCTGATTGCGTATGGGGAGCCGAGTGTTACGGGTTAGTTGCAAATTTGTTATTAAAATACGGAAAAAAAAATAGGTAAAAAAACTTTTTAAGTTAAACGGTTTTATGTTAAACATACATTGCAATGTTTAAGAAAAATGTACTAAAAACCAAAAAATAAAATAGATACAGTCGTGGGAATTATAAACATATGCATAGACTAGACTAAAATATAAAACCGTGGGGCACGTCAATTGTCTACAAATTCCTCACCGTCTGCGGGCCAACTGCCTAACGACGAATTAAACGATTCTTCTATCGCACATTAAGTCGATAATTTGTAGACAATTGACGTGCCCCACGGTTTTATATTTTAGTCTAGTCTATGCATATGTTTATAATTCCCACGACTGTATCTATTTTATTTTTTGGTTTTTAGTACATTTTTCTTAAACATTGCAATGTATGTTTAACATAAAACCGTTTAACTTAAAAAGTTTTTTTACCTATTTTTTTATTTTCTAGTTTTTAGTTTTTTTGTGTTTGTATTTTTTATATTTTTTTTTACCATTTTGTTCCCACGAGTAATCGACATTTAAACGGTAGCGGCGGCCATCTTAGATTTTTTTTACCATTTTGTTCCCACGAGTAATCGACATTTAAACGGTAGCGGCGGCCATCTTAGATTTCAATTTTGCATAGTAAATTGTATTCTACTTGTATAAAACCTAAGTTATCCGCCATTTTGTAGAGGCCGCCATCTTGGATTTTAATTTTATTTATATAGTACATTGTATTCTACTGGTTGAGCACTTGAGCACTTTCATTTGATACCCATATTGATGGGATTAATAAAATAATGAATAAACATAATTGTATTGTCACCAAAATCCAAAGTGTATACAAAATTTCAGATTAATCGGTCGACAGGAAGAGGGTGAAATTTGAATTACTAAATTTGACCCAAGAATAAAACAAACGGGGTGAGCTAAATAAAACCGTTTAATAAGTTTTTGTCTCTGTTCGAAAATAAAGGTTTTGATCTGAAACAATTTTTAATAAATTAACAATTAAAACGATTTTCGCAATATTAAATTGAATTTAACACTCATGAAAACGTCATACTGATTATGCTTATGAAATATTTAAAATTATTTATTTCTAATTAAAAAATAATAATACTTTATGTATACCTATTCATTATTATACAATGGAAAGATAAAAGTTAAAGAATTCCAAAAAATCCTTAATGAATCTTAAACCTTAATGTAGATATGTATTTAATTTATTAGGTATACCTATGTGTTCCGCTTTTTTATTGCTTAAAATTATTCCTGGGTGAAATTAAGAGGATTATCCGAAATAAAAGTAGGTACTTTGAATAAAGTTGCTAAGTAGTTTACTTTACTTGCGTATGGGGAGAAAACCTAGGCAAGTTAAACAATAAACACCATTTTTAGGATTTTATTTTGAGTCCTGGAGTTCATTTATATGTTTAGCGCAGTCAGTCCAGCCATTGAAGATAATTTCCTAGATATTTTAGAACGTCACACTATTCAATGCGGCAGGAATTTAGTTGAATATCTGCTGAGGTAAAATACCCACAATTATATAAAAAGTTCGAATTCAAAATTCCAAAAAACATCAGATCGGTATCTTATTTTATCAGATTTTAATTCAATTCAACACCAAGCATAAATCAGCTACCCTACAAGGACCACATCTGCAACGATTTTTGTTCGAATTCTTTATACAGGGTGATTTAGAAGGACATGTTCCAACATATGTATGAAAGAATCGGTAAAAAAAAAAATCAACGTTGAAAAGCAAATAAAATTTTGGTAAAAACGAAAGGTTCATTCTTTTAAAATCACCGTAGATTTATAAAACATCGCTCGTAAACTAAGGTAAAACTGTCAGTTCTTATTTTATGATTCTGGCATAATTCCTACATAACTTTTACGTTTACAAACATATCCACCGATTTCCACTGACTCTTACTTCATTTTAACAATTCAAAAAACGCCCCACCACAGGAAGGCAGTGAAATTTCTAAATCAAAATAAATACGTAGAAACGTTGTCAGGCGCAGGTTCTCTCGTCCGGGAGATGATTACGATTTACTTGTTTCTGCATTTTCTCCCCGGATATGAAGTAAAAGCAGACGGAAATTTTCCCGGAAAACGACAGAACATAGCGACTAAATTTTAGAGGCAACCGCTCATTCACCAAAGCGACACTTATTAAAGTGAAATATCACGGGAGGAGCGCGTTTCTAAGAAGAGATAGGTCCATGGAAAAAAACAAAATTATTAATTTCCCATACACCCCCGCAAGGAATTCCCGGAAAAAAAAGCGAAGAATATTCTTTTTTATTCAAAGTTATCACCCAGACTGGCAGCAACAACCATGAATATTACATTTCCGTCGAAAAAAAGAAATTTAATCAAAGCGTTGCCTAAGAGCTCAAAAAGTTTATGTCCCGTGTGGTAGAAAGTAGAAAGCCACCTTTCCCGGGGAGTAGAGCGGGGACGGATGAAAAATGGGTAAAGGACATGAAACGCTTTTTATGAAAATTTTTCTGTTTATTGCCGAGACAGACGAAGGACAGGGTGGCCGTCGGTCTCATGCACGGAAAAACAAAACAAATTTTCTTTTTAATTTACCCAGGAAGCAACTTAACTAAAGGTCTCCACCCGGGGAATGCTTTTCGGGGGAGCTATTTGCATAATAAAAAGCCCGGGCGGTGACGATGCGGGGGGCCGGGATTAAGTCAACAAACGAGCTCCACACTGTTGGCAAAGTCAATAGTCAACTAAAAGAGCATTCGATTTATGAGATCAACAGGAGGTTCCACTTCGTCTTAAGTTGAAGACGCTCCGGGAAAGTACCCATTTCCGGGCACAAACAACCCCAGCTAAAGTGGGCTCCTGGTCCTCCCCACGCCCCCCCAAAAGGTGAGTATGGGGGGCGCCTCAAACATATGTAAATTTGCCACAGCCACAAAGCGATTATTTTGGGAAATTTCGTAAGACGTCGTGGAGCCCGGCATTGTGCAGTGACACGACATCGTGTCCCTCCTCCGTCCCAAAGGAGCCCCAGGACGATTCCCTTTTTGATCGGGGACATATCGAAACGACATGGGGAGCACGCCCCAAATGAATTTTGAATGGCACGCGCTCCACCTTATTCTACACCTGTTAATCAGCGGATTTCGTGCCGAGCCCACCTGAAGCGATTTCGAAAAATTCCTTTTTCGCATTTTTATCCCTCCCCGCGTCAGGCAGTGGTGAATTTTCACCAAAAAGAAATTTTTTTTTATCGATGTTTTTGCATGGGTTAAACCGAAGTCAAGTGACTCTACCTGTCTCCGATCCGATCCACCTTATGTCGGATCGCATTAATCCGCCCCCGCTCGCCCGTCACCGCCCCCGGTGGTGCTCACATGGAAGAGACGTCCGAATTTTTATTTCTTGCAAAATTGCTCGGCAGAAAATCGATTTTATTGAATGGAGACTGCTCTGTGTCACGACTCCCAATTAATACCTGGATAGGTGCTGACAGCTCCCGGGATAGGTCCAGGGGTTCAGAAGATGGGAAGGGACCTGCTCACCGGAGCATTCCATTTGGACGCGATGATGCGTAAACTTCTTCGCCTTCGTCTTGTAGGGGATTATCACATTCGAAGTAATTGGGGATTCCCCGGAATCGCTCGTTATTTATTGTTTAATTCGATGATGTATAGGGTCTAATGACTAGCTTCATTATGGGATATATTATGGCGGAAAACTTTGCTATTTTTGCACAATTTATATGAGGGCGAGCTGTCGGGGATGTAATTAGAAGGAAAATGTATCGCCTACGAGGGAAAAATGACTGCGTAGATAGAAGATAAAATTTTGTAAACAATCACAGAGCTTAATAACATGTTTTTAGTTTTTAAAACTCATTGCAGTTTGATACAACAAAGTCCTACGAAATTTTTATTTTTCGTGCGAAAAGCTTTTCACAGGTAATTTTTCTAAATATACTTTCCTTTATAGAACATGTTTTGAAGTCAAAATTGAAAACACGTGTGATAAATAAAATAATAGAACAATTTTAGTAATACAACACAACAACATACGTATGTATCTATATATAAAAATCAAAGTATAATTAACTGAATTTCCACTTTGATAAAAAGAGTAAACAAGGGACGAAAAAGCTATATTATACTATTTTCAAGATCGTCGTTTCGAATAGCTTACCCAAAATTTTTAGAAAATAACATTTAACCCTCCAAAATCCGACAGTCAAAAATTTATCAAGATTCCTACATATTTTACATTTTTCAAATGTTTTCATAATCTTTTAATGAAAAATAAATTATTTTAAATTCTGGACCCTATCTTCTTGTTTATGAAAATAATATTGGCCCATATCAGACAATGAGAAATTAAGAACTTACCAGATCAACATAATCTTCCAAAACGACACAATTGAAAACTATTAATGCATATTCTTAAAGTAGAATTGTCGGGAACTAGTTTTAAAAACACGATATCATGGTAAAAATTGCAATTTATAAAAATTCTAGTTTCTCGATCCTTATTTACTTTTTTCTTCAAATAGTATGAGTTTGAAAACAAAAAGAGAAAATACAGCACATTTAGACGGTAAAAGGTTAAGGAGTTCGACATTTTCCAAATATCGATTTGTTTTTTTTAAAATATATTTTCATACCGAATCGAATATTCTTAAGATTAATAGGAGAAAATTTAAAAAGTATTTATTTTAGCGATATATCTATTGTTCATAACGTAATTTAATATGTGAAATAAATACAACATCGATCGGAAGTGCTGGAAATAACCTTATCATTTGAATAATTAAAAATTAGAAAAAAGATTTTGCAGGATACAAATTTTAGTGCTGTATAGGTACTATCAGAAATGAAAACGACCACTTTCTAATAACTTTAAATTTAACAAGTAGGTATACTACTTTTTCGAAAATCACTTCTTTGCAATACGGATTAAATTAATTAGCAAATTGTTTCGCCTTAGTGAAGTTAACTGGCCAATAGTTCAGAATTTTATCTTTATTGCCCTTTTTATAGACAAAAAGGAATAAAAGGTTTCGCACTTTCTTTTCTGTGGGTTTTGAAAAAAATTCCAATTTTATTACTATTCAGCACTGCCTTTCTCCAACGGAGTTCAATTACATGAACGATTTTGGCCAATACAACGAGAATCTCATTCTCAACTGCTTTTGTGAATTTCCCTGGCAGATGCAATAAATCCGAAGTTGGCTGGCACAAAGAAGCAGTCTCATGATACAAAACACCTTAAGACGGGCAACTAGGGAACAGCGCTCGTTTTAAGAATTTATCCCCTTTTCTTCCCCCCAGGGCGACGCTGCTCTATAAGCCAATTATTGCCGTTCAAATCGAGCTCATTTCCTGGAACTGTTCCCGCACGTCGACTTTTACTGACTTAGAAGGCACGAAGTGCTCTAACGAGATTACATTTTCCAAAAAAAAAAAAAAATCGTTCAAATCCCGGACAAAAGGAGATTCAATTGTTTGCCAATTGTATCTCACTCCAGAAAACAGTCCGCAGCGTTTGTAAGGATAGAAATAAAATCGAATTACCGCCCCCGCGCCACCGCACCACCGCCCAGTGTGGGAAGTCACGGGATCAATGTTAATGGCTCTCTGGAATCCACAAAAATCCCCATTTTAGGGGCACTAGGGCTCCGCTGATTGCAAAATTAACTCTTCATCTCGAAATTCTGTGATTTCTTTCTGTTCTACTTCCGCGCCTCGCATGCAGGTCAAGTTCACCACCCACCCACGCGTGAAAATATTTTCGCTCGAGCATTTCAGAACTATTTTTAATTCATCGCCTCTCGGAGCCCATTAATTATCTATTACAAACATTTCTGGCGCTGTCCACCCCCGCACCTACAGCAAAAGGCAGGCAGCATCTGCCTGGACCAGGCGAAAAACGAATTCTTTAAATCGCTCCGGAAGATAAACACGAGAAAAACCAACCGGTGTGTGAGATGCTGTGCGCTGTACCACCTTGAGCCCCATGACGAGATGAAGCCGAGAAAAGGGGGGAAAAAAGGGGCATGTCGTGTGTCAGGTGGAGTGCGACAAGGGCCATAGGAAATCCAGGGCCTCCGAAGGATTGTTGTTTTCTGTAGAGAGGATGCATTCCTTCTTTCCTTTCGCGGATGCTGCAAGACAAGAGCGACGGTGCAGTCGTAATTAAAGCGAATCTCATTCATTAGTTTCCTAGAAATGTACAGAAACTCGCAAATTCAGGTCTTGTTGAGTTCTTTTTTAAAAAGCAGTCTGGTCTTGTTGAGGTAGCTGAGCCAATGACTGCAAGTCGTCGTGAAGAAGCAACCTAAAGAATTAAATTATAAATACCAGGAACTCTTTTAGTCTGTTTTATAAAAATTAAGAAAATTTTTTATAGGTTTAGTGACTTTTCACCGCTTTTAGAATTTAAACTCAAGACAAAAATACGTAACGAAAATAAGCTTAAAAAGACTTTGGCAGATCTCCACAATAAGTTTGGCCCCAAGCGAGAATTTATAAAAAGGTTAACAAAGCTTATTTTTATTAATATAAATTTTTTTAGGTATATTTAGGGCCTGTCCGAATCCAAGTCTTCGTCTTTGTCTTCGTCTTGTTATAATAGTTCGTGACGACATACCGAACTAAGCTCTGTTCAAATTCATGCCTACGATGTGAGTGTAGCTACGTTACAGTATAACAGTTTAGATTACCTAACTTGATGAATCAACTTTTGGACCTAAAATTTCCGGCAGCACTGTATTTTAATAAATGTTATTAAATGTTATTAAATGTTATTAAATACTTATTGTAATAACCTTAACAATACGTATCTTTTCATATTTTATTTCATTAAAATTTGTCCGGTCGGTATTAGGGGCATAAGTGGTCGATATTAAGATCAGTGCGAAATGGTGGTCGGAATTAGAGTCCTAGCTCAATGATGGCTAGTGTTCTGTTAAAAATAAATTTTAAATATTTTAACAATGAAATAAACGAACGAGAATAGTTTATTATGATTGAATATCGTTTTCTCATATTGAAACCGCTAGAAAAATTCGTATTTATGCTATTATTAATTTAGTATCAGAAAATAAAAGTAGTGAATCCTTAAGTGGTCGGTATTCGGTGCCATTTATACCACCAACGTTGCACTGCCAACTGAACTAGACTAGTCAAGAAATTTTTTTTTTAAACAGCAGCAAATTACCTATTACTATACGAATTAGTTAATAATTTAGCCTGTTTTTTGAAAAATGATTAAAAAATGTTGCGTTTTTTTTTTAATTTGTTGTAATTTACGAAATAATTGAGCAATATCATTATTTTTTCATTCGTATTGAACGTATTGATCCCAAAAACTATTATAAAACAAAAATTTGTTTGACCTGTTTCAGCTGAATAGCAAATTACCAACAGCGCTAGCCTAAATAAAATTCTTTCGTTATCAAAGATCTTTAATAAAAATGCCTCCAAAGTTTAAAACGATTGGTCCACTCTTTCTGTATGAAGGTATTACACCACCTTATGATTTTCAAAAAATAAGACAACAAATATCTTAGCTTAGGTAATGTTTGTAAAGGATATGTGTTTTAAATTTTATCAAAATCGGTTAAGCATGAATTATAGATCTGAGAAATGTTGAGTTTGAAAAATGTAATTTTGAGAAAAACGTGAAATCCAAGGAATATTCGCTGCCGTCCTCATTTGAATTGGCTGTAATTGAGGTAGTAATTCAAATTTTGACATGTGGAAGGACTTCAAATATTCTTAAAAGTCTTAATAGTAAATGTAGGCAAAAAGAATTTCATTTTTATTTTTTGAAAATCTCAAGGTGGTGTGTAACCACTTAAATTACTTTCCGAAAATTGTAAATTCTTTTTATCGGAAAAGTGTAATGCCCCCCTTAATATAGAATTAGAGATATGTGTTTTCATGTTTTATTTATTCTGGTATTATCAAACACAGGAATTTATCATGGGAAAAATTAAAACGTTCTCTACGTTTGGGCAGTTCGCTTTTAAATATTTATTTTCACATTTGTTTATAAAAGAACAAAAGAACAAAACAGGAAAACTTTCTTCCGTAAACAAACAAACAAACAAACTTCTGCCAACTTGTCCGCGCGGGGCTGTTAATTTTTTGTTTGCCATCGCTCAGACCAGACGCATAAAGCGGAATGTCGCCCATTTCGCGGTGATTGGCTTTGTTTACTCCGAAGATCGCCCTCCCGATTGAGCGGCCGCCGGACCATGTGTGCGTCGATTCCCAGATTGAATGATTGACGTGGCGGGCAGCGGACCTCCCCCGCCACCCCCGTCACCATCAATTACGAAGGAAAGCGCGCGAGGGCAGGGAGGACACGGTACCAGGGGCAAACACATCACCGTGACGTGACATGCGAAAAGACTGCGGTTCCGCGGCACGTCCTGCTCATGGGCGCGCTAAGCCGCAGCGTCAACAACGCGTCCACCTTGCGCTCGATTCGCCCCCCTCACCCGCCACAAACGGCACACATTCTGTGAACGCTATTGACCCAATTTTGACCACCGCAAATGTGCCGCGCGGGAAGAAGCGGGAGCGATTTCGTACATATGTATGGCGGACGGGGCAACGCTAACATAACGCACAAATTTTGTTGATTGTTAATTTGATGTCACGCAAATCCGCGGGATGGAGGGGGGTACCCGGGTGCCGGCGAGAATTCTGTTTGATGTCCGACTGCGGGTGCCTGGGACATTTCGAGAAAATCCGGACCAAACTAGAGATAAAATTTATTGACGTGCGCCGGTCCCCATGATTAATTTCCAAAGAATTTTGAACGGGTATATGATTTATGGGGGATTTCCAGAGATGGCGAACTTTCACCTCAACTCGGGCTTAATTCGTTTGATGGCGGTGTGTTTATCAACCGCGGCCTCATTTTACTCAATGTCATGTCGTGACGGCCGCATGGGAGCTTTTCCAGGGAAACACCAACAGCGGTGTCCTCATTCTGTGGCGATTTCGCGCGAATTAGATGGAATTAATCTGAATTCAACTAATCTTAACTGGACATTTCAGATAAGCCATCACTTGCGTAATTTTTCATCGAACCAGCAGCTGCTTCATCTATTCTAAATTAACAATACTTAATATGCTAACGCTTAACCATTAAGCCCGGCGTTTTCTAATAAAAATCTCCAATCTATACTGCATATACATATCTGGTTAATTTAAAACTTCCTCATTACACTCTCTAAAAGCGACACCCTTACTTATACTTATACGAAATTGAATCTGACTCAAAGAATATCTCGAGAAGAATTAACATTTTTCTAAGAATGCTTTTAAATAAAATTCTAAGAAGATTCTATGATTCTAAGCTAAAAACTCGAGAGCCTCAGATAGTCTTCGAGACACAAGCGATATTAAACAGGCAAGCCGATTACGCTGAAGCCATGCAAAATTGTGGCAGGTGTCCTGTTTTATATAGGCTATATTTAGAGCAGATTAGATAACATTTAGCACTTTGTCACGCATCTATTTTTGATGACGACACAATATACAGGGTGTTTCATTAAGGGGTTACGCCACCTTGAAATTTTCAAAAAATCAATTTTTACTTCAGGCTACATAAATTTGTTTATACTTTTAAGAATATTTTACGTTTAGCCATTAAACATTCATAGTATTAGCAAAGTAATAGCAATTAGTAGTGAGCGCGTCAGAGTTGACTTTACGTCGTACTTTTTTTTCTTTTGCGTTTTCTCGAAACTACTTTTTTCAAAACGTTGTATACGATATCTCCCGATCTACTGAACCGATTTGGTTGAAATTTACAACAGTTATTTTTCATAATATTATCTAAAGTGTGACGTAGAATTTTTTTGATTGGAAATTTAAATGCAAATATGAATTTTTTTTTCAAACAGCTATCATTTCTACAAAACAATTTTTAAAAATTATTCCCTACGTCACATTGTAGCTTTTACCCTTATAAACAAGAAGAAAATTTGTTTTTATGTTTTAGACAATACCTAACAGAGAAATCATGTACACATCTACATATTACATATGTGTAAAATAAAGATTATTTTATTATGTTATGGCTGTGTTAAAAAAAGTTCATTTTTATAACTATATCCGAAGGCCAAGGTGGAGTAACCCCTTAAGGTCTGGAGGTGGTAAGACCTGAAAATGCGTATAAGTTCTTTCAGAAACATCGTAACAACAAAGCGAGAGAAAATCCTACGATGTCTCTCAAAGAACTTATAAAGCATATTCTGGATTCACCTCCACAAAATTTTCAATCGCGATTTTAGAGCTGAAGAAAAGGGTGGGTCTCCAAACAACCGTTAATAAGAAAGCCATGTAAAATCGATTGGCATACCCCTATTCAAACCTTAACAAAGCACCCTGTATACCTCGACCGCAAACCTCACAGAAATTATAACAAACGTGTAGAAAGGACTAAACACAATAGCAAATTATTTCCATAAGTTGAAAATTAAATTAAACTGCGACAAATCATAGTCTATGCTATTTAGATGAAAAAGAAGCCCGTGCCACCTCCCAACGCTTTATGTAGTAAGCTTAAGCTTAAAATTAATGACGTAGAAATTTCATCGTGTGAGACTGTGAAATATTTAGGAGTCACATTAGACAAAACCTCAACACATAAATTCCACATCTTGCAAGCGATACATAAAACAAATATGTTAATGACAACACTAAATCCGTTTATAAACAGAAAATCAACCCTAAGCCTGTGCAATAAAATGTTAATATATGTATGTATGTGTAAAATAAATATTTCAAATCATTCTCACGCAAAACCACAAAACAACAAAGTTCAAATTGCCTAAAATAAACTACTTAAGATTATTCTCGAATATACATATATAAAGATAAAGCTGACAGAATGGCCAAACAATTTTATATTAAATGTAAATACACCCAATTCTGTTTTTACACGGCCTTTTTTACACAGTTTTGATTTAACACGGTCTAGAAAAAAAAGTGATTCCGTTTTTACAGGATTTTATACGATTTAGCACGATTTAAATTTTAACGAAAAATATGTATGTATGTAGTTTTATTAACCATAATCTTCTAGAATTTTTTTATAAAATAGTGAATTCCCCTTTCTGTTGTATGATATCTGATCATAATAGCGAATAGAACTATGTTATTTTCATCATCTTGACTGTTTTTAATTTTTTGTTTATGAATTTTTGATGATTTTTAATTTGTTTTAATCTTTATGAATTGAATTATGTAGGTATGTACACGGAAAAAAATATGGATGGCAAAAATCCCCAACCAATTCACGAGCGTTTTTGCCATAAAATTCAACCACATATGTTGAAAAAGAAGCAGATCTCTTTGAAAGTTACAGGAGAAGACGTCAACATTTTACGCTGGTCATTTTCATTAAAAAGTTTGGAAATAACCCTGCTTTATTTCGCTTCTTCCCCTAAAAACAATGTCAAGAAACTCCCAAAACTTTACAGGAAGCATTTTTGAATCAAAAGGGAAATCTCGTAGAAAAAGTTGAAAATATCTTCTAACAATTAAAGCATTTGTTGCCCCAAAATATAGTATTATTACTATAATTAGTGTTAACGTATCTGGCCAAAATTTTCATGGAAAAATCCGAAAATTTTAATCAGAAACAATTGAAAAGTTATCGTCATCGCCCGTTTAATATGGCATCCCCAACATTTTCCTACGGTCAATTTCCTGGCACGATTTTATATTAAACTTCAACATTTTTAACGCATTTGGCCAAACTGTTAGCTATTTGTATAGAAAGTTAAGCAAAATTTCCTGAAGTGTTGAGTTATTCCTTGTAAAATTTTTGCTTGTAAAACCGATAGGTACATACAAAGAAGCACAAAGCGCATCTGTGCGCTTTAGGATTGCGTCATTTCATTTCATATGCTGCATCAGAATGTGCAGTGCATGCGTGTGAGTGGCTTGGTTTGAACTGCGTTATTATTTCATTCTTGTGCTGGCGCAATTCACGTTCGACGCGGTGGGTTCTGCGTGCAGAAGAATTAAAAAAGAAAAAATTAATTTCGAAGTGCGTGTCGTGTTATGTTTTTAATAAAAATGAGTATTGAATATCTAAAAAGTGTTTTGGGGGAGATGCAGATGACGGAATATCTTCAGAAGTTTGTGGGTAAGTACATGTTTCAATCCTTTGCCGGAACCGCCTGACGAGCGAGCGTCGCTGTGCTCGAGAAATATTGATGCGCCCAACAGTGTGTCCAAAAATTTTTTTTATTAACATTGAGTTTTTAATGAAAAGTTAACAAACACAAAATTTCTAAATTGTTTTTTTTTGTAAAAATTTGCTTTTGTAATTCCTTTGGCACGCATTTTGCTGTGAATATTATATAATTTTTTTTAATCTAAATATTTTAGGAAGTAATTAACTGGCTTCACTTAAATATTTGGCTATAAATACATATTAAACATCTCTAAGGGCCTGTCCGAATCCAAGTTTTCGTCTTCGTTTCATTATAACAGTTCTGATTCCGTCTCACGAAGTCAACGCAAGCCTTGACTCGCTCATCAAGCTAAGCAATCTAAACTGTTATATGTACTACGTAGCTAAACTGACTTCATAGAAATGAATTTGAACAAAGCGTAGCTCAGTGTTTCGTCACGAACTGTTATAACGAGACGAGAAGAAGACTTGGATTTAGACAGGCCCTAAACATTCATGTAATTACTTTCCCACGTTTATGCAATTTCGTGTTATAGACGAGGAATTCGACAAAGAATCGTTTGAAGCATTGGACTACGAGGCTTTAACCTCTATTATAACAAAAGCAGGACCCCGACAAAAGTTTTGGATTGCGTACAAAAAGCAATTTGGAGAGGTGATTTATTATTAAAATAATGTATTTAATTTTTGTTCATTTTTAAATTTCTGTGATCATTTCCACTAGAATTTATCAACTATTACAACATTATCAAATACATCCTCATCTTGGCATTTAAATGATATAAATAGGGAATCAGTCGGAGAGACGAATTCACCAGTTTTGGCAAAAGTAAATTTATTTTATAAAAACAATATTAGTTTCGATATGCTTTATTGTATTTTAGTTTTTCGAATACTATCCAGAACAAACTAATACAGTCGTAGAAACAGATGTGATATCATTTCCTTTGGATCAAGTTTCTCCAAGTAAAATTTGTACTGCTTCTCTACCAGAGCAAAATTCTTTATTAACTTCTGATATTTCAAACTGCCTTTTGGGCATCGACGGTTTGCTTATAAAAGAATATTATAATATCAACCATGTCTTAAATCAGTTTCACCGACATAAACTGTCAAACTTAATTTTACAAAAAGAGTTTGAAAAATCTGGACTAAATGATAATTTCAAAATTAATGCTGACAGATTTGGTGTATTGGCCAATGCTATAAAATGTATTTTTCCAAATGAAAAATCTGAAATTTATTTTGTGCCGTATAAAAGTGACAAGTACACAAAGCAGGTATGCCGTCCAAGTGGTATGCTATATGAAGCATATTGCAATTTGAAGAAAAAAATTCGGCAATTATGTTCGTCAAAGGATGTTGACACTAATCAAAATACTAATGAAGTGTCAGTAGAAGAAAAAGAGAAGTGCAGTTTTTTGGAAAAAAATTTAGAACCATGGGAAAAAGTGCAAACACTATGGAATGACACACATCTGATTCGAATGCAGTCCGTAAAAAATATTCAAAAATACTTTGATACATATCCAATCTTGCGCACTCAACGAGGATATATTTTGCTATGCCAAGACTTTGACTTACTGCATACCAAAGCATCAAATAAACTATTTGCTTGTTGGCCTTCCTCAAATAAAAATATAATAAAATATGTAGAAGCTAAAAAACCTAAAATAATTTTTGCTACAAATAAATCCAACGATTTAACTGGTTTCATATTATTGCCTCATTTGCTATCACCTTGCATATATGCGAAAACAAAAGAAGGGAAACGTTTAAAGCTTTCTTCACAAGAGATTCTGGATTCATTTATTTTGCTTATACCGGTAAGTTATTGTACAAGCAATATAGAGTTTTTATGGTTTTTTTACTCTTAGGACGCAACACTGTTGATGAATAAAATAGACGAAAGACGAAAAATTTCTCAAGAATGTAAAGAGACTTTGCAGCCTTTTATAATATTAGTCGGACCCGGATATGGTATGAATAAAATAAAATAAAATTTAATAACATTATCTTACTCCCAATCTCTAGGTTCAATTCAATCGTCATACGTTATTGTGAATGATGTCATATATAATTCGGAATCTCCTTTGGCAGCAATTGATGTATGCTTCAAGTTATTCTCAGCTCTTCATGCCGAATATCCTAAACGATGCCATGCTGTGTGGCTTTTTATTCAGCTTTATGTATATGACATCACAACGCCACATGACAAGCAATTTACTACAGTCAACTCGTTAATGTCTGAGTTAGCGCAGGACACCAATCTTCCATAAATTACAATATTAAAAGAACAAAAAAATGGAATGCTTTAAATGCCAACAATTCCAAGGTAACTTAAAAACTTACATTTTACATCTAAGAGTTTATCATAGTCAAGAAAATGTATACATGTGCAAATTATGCGATCCTAAACGAACATTTGAAAAATTTAACTCTTTTAAAAAACACATATCACAACATTTTTTGAAATTTACGGGAACGACAGAAGTACCGAATGATCTTTTATATGATAGCATTTCAAGTGAAAATGAAAGAACGACAGAAGTGTTAAGTCAACACCAAGAAAACTTTGAACGAAGTATTAAGTTATCTGATTTAAAACAAAAAATATGTGAAGAAAATTTATATCTAATTCAAAAAATGTATAAAAACCCAGGAATTTGCAGGAAAACCATTGATGAAATAATAAAATGTTTTTCTGAATCTTATTTCAATAATGGTTTAATAGACATTGTGGAAAAATTTATTATAGAAAATTTAAGTTTGAACAGTGAAAATGCCAGTTCTACCATTATTTCCGATGCTTTTTCTTTGCTTAGAACTAGTTTCGACGAAATACTTACAGAATACAAAAGAAAAAAATTATTAAAACATAAAAACAAAATTCTACCCCTGCAAAATATTATTATTGGTGAACGAATAGAATTACAAAAGCAAGGTCTTGAACCAATTTTGAAAACCATTGATGTTACTGCAACATTTATATCTATTGAAAATATTATGAGAACGTTTTTCCAAAGCCCTGAAGTCTTTAAAAAAGTTACTCAATATGTTAATTCTTTGAGAACAGATATGCAGTACGTTTCAAACATTATGCAATCTAAATTGTGGGAAGAAAAGATCTCTCGATTTAATCAATCAGCACTTGTTTTACCTCTCATATTATACTTTGACGAGTTTAATACAAATAACGTTCTTGGCTCTAAGTCTGGATTAGGTAATTTGGGAACATTTTATATTTCATTGCCATTTATACCACCAGAATATCGTTCGAAACTGGAAAATATTTTTTTAGTTATGTTATTTAATAGTTTAGATAGGAAAACATATGGAAATAGAGTTTTTCATAAAGTTATTGCAGAGTTATCTCATATGGAAGAAAATGGTGTACTGATAGGAAATGAATACATATATTTTGTTTTAGCGGTTTGTACCGGAGATAACAAGGGCTTAAATTCCATTTTAGGATACACAGAATGTTTTGTTGCAAATTACTTTTGCCGATTTTGCAAATTACATCGTTCCCAAACAAGATTTGCAGTTGAAGAAAATCAAGCACTTCTAAGAAACAGACATAATTACTCAAACGATTTACTGCTTAACAACGTATCTCAAACAGGCATTATAAGTGAATGTGAGTTTAATTTAATTCCAAGTTTTCATGTAACCGAAAATTATTCGGTGGATCTTATGCATGACCTTCTAGAAGGAGTTTTGAATTTAGAAATTTCTATGATGCTGAAGCATTTCATTTTTGTAAATAAATTTTTCACCCTAAACAGTTTAAATAGTAGAATAAACTATTTTGATTTTACGTTTTACGAGAATATTAACAAACCATCGGAAATAATGGAAGATCATCTTAAATGTCAGAAGCTTAAATATTCATCTTCAGAGATATTATGGCTAACTAAATATTTAGGTCTGCTAATTGGTGATTGGGTACCAGAAAATAATACAATGTGGACAGTCTTTCTTCTTCTTAAAGACATTCTTGAGAAATTATTTTTACCTTCAGTTAATGAGGAATTAATAAATGTAATTGAAAATTTAATCTCTTATCATCACACAATATTTCTACAACATTTTGGATCCCATTTGACTCCAAAGCATCATATAATGACCCACTATGGCACTATTATGAGAAAAGTCGGTCCGTTAATAAATTTATGGTCAATGCGATTTGAAAGTAAGCATAAAACTTTAAAAAATATAGCAAATTCTACTACAAGCCGTAAAAATATTTGTCATACTATCTCAGAAAGATATTTGTTGTCTGATAGCTGTTTAATGCAAAACAGATTGAGTGACGTAATTATACATTATGGAAAAGTAATTAACGTTAATATTGATGATATCAGTCAAAACTATAATCTACAGACTCATACGTTTTATTATTCTGCTGAAGTCAATGGGGTTAAATTTAAAATAGGATCCATAATATGCACAGGCTATGATATACAAAGCTCTAATCTATTATTTGAAAAGATCACACACATTTGCACCAATAATGTATTAAATGAAACCAAATTATTTACGAATATACTTAATACCTGTTATTATGATTACCATTTGCAATGCTATGTCGTGGAATTAACTTGCAAAATTAATTTAGTTGATCTTAAAAATGTTTCTCTTCAAACTTTTTCGCTTCATAAACATAAAAGTGATTATGTAATAATTTAATTATTTTGTTTACTTTATTTGAAGAATAGTATTACTGCAAATGAATATGTACATATATGTAAAAAGCCCTGATTTTCTAAATTGATACCTAATAGTTGTCAGATCTTTATATGACAATAACAATTGGAATTGAATAAAAACAACTTATACTATAAAAAATGTCTACTTATTTATTAAACTACCCTTATAATAATACCACATTTTACAAAAAATCATAGAATCTGCCCTCTAATTTCACAGATTTTATATAAAATGTTCAAGTGTAGCAAGAAAAATTTTAAAAAATAATCCCAACAATGTTAGGACAGGTGGTTGCAAATTCAGGGTAAAGATCCCAAAATTTTTAGGAACTCTGGCCAAAAATAAAGCAGATATTCCGTAAATTTTTGATGAAATAAAGCAAACGCTTTAGAGTGGTTATGTTTATTCTCAGCAATATTCGTTGAAATTTTCACTGTGACCCCGAAAAATTTTAGCAGCATTTGCGTACATTTTTGGTAATAATTGTGAAAGATTTCATAACATTTACTAATTTTTGAACGTGATAACGTAAATTGTTAACAAAATTGACGTAAATTTTAAGCAACATTTGCTTACATAATTAATAATATATACAGCAAATAACTAGCAGAGATTACCGAAACTTTCAACAATATCTCCTAAAATTGTGCTACAGGAATGGTGAAAAAACCTTCTGTGATTTGCTATTTATTTTAATATTTTATGCCAATAATTTCTGAATGGTGATAACTATTTTTGTTTATGCCGTGGGATTTATTGGTATTTCTTGTGAATTAAAGCTGATTTAAAATCCCCGTCTTTTTCACAAATATAACCGAATTTATGCACTATCCCAAAATCCATCGGAAAATACGGGGATATTGCCAGAAACGACGCGATATTCATGCCAAATTTTTTTCCGTGTACCTTTTTTATTTTTATTTTCTTGTTTTTTTATTTGCTTTTCTTGTGCTTATGAGTTTTCAGTTACTGAACTTGCGATAATTTTATATTTATGTTACTTTAACTTTAAGAATCGAATTCGCTTTTATTTTTATGAAATAAACTGTGCATGATTGCACATAAAAATTTAATTTGGCTTTTATAAAAACTGTCTTATTAGTTTTTTGTATGAATCATTTTATTTTACCTATTTTTGACAGGGTTGAAGGATATGGAACTAATCCCCTTTTTTCTATATACTTCATGTCGTTTTTTACACGGTTTTTTCTAGAACGTATATCTACCGTGTAAAAAAAGAATTAGGTGTATAACAGCAACCCTTTGATCCAGTGAGCATAAGTTTAATATACAATATACCATAACATAGTGAGTTAGAATAACTGAAAAATCACGCATTTTTACATATTAATATTTTTCTTCACCACAAAAAAATTATGAAACATAAATATTACATTAATTTCAAAGTATTTGTAAAATGTTGAGAATAGAAACTATGTATAAGATAGATCACGATCTTCCATATAAAATAAATAATAAAAAAAAAATCCATATAAATATTTCAGAAGGCGTAGTAAGCCAAAATTTTAATGACCTGGTCCTGGTGCACTATCAGACGAAGCAGCCTTCCACAATCCTTCTGAACCCTTTGCCCCCTCCCTGCACAATTTGCGTGCTTTGCGCCATTCGCGAAAATCTCCGTGAAAATTTCTCACTCGCAACTTTGCAGACTGCAATAAAAATAACTTTTGCAGCTGAAGTCTCTTTCGTGCGGCACAGGACCCACTTGTCCTTGTAAGAAAACTTTTTAGACAAATTTCCCTGCCACACTTCCCCGACTGAATGTTGGCCCTATTTCGGTTTGATCAACCCCCCCGTTGGGGCGCAAACTTGCGGGAAAATTTCTTGAAACAACTGAAAAACACTTGCCCAAAAACTGACAACGGCTCGGCGGCGACGGCGGTTGCTGCTCCTGGGGAGCAATTAGAAAATTTTCACAGGGCGACTATAGCGGCAGGAAAATGGCAAAAGTTCTGGGACTCCGTGTTACTGCGATTTACATCAACAATTTTCGCTTATACCGGCCGAGAGAGCGTAATTAGTGACAAGGAAACTTCCTGCCTCTTCCGAGGGTATCTTTTAAATTTGCATGACCCGTCAACAGGGTGGCTGCGCGGAAGTTTGTGAATTTTGGAGCCCTATGCCCGTAGACAAAATTTTACCCCCTCAAATTCGTGGTGCTATTTTGCTATGCGGTGATTTTCCAGGAAGAGCCTTTTCAGGGGGAGGTCGCCTTCACTAATGCGAAGCTGCTTTTGTGAAAATTCGTGAAAATTTAATTGTTTTGAATCGCCCACAGTCAGTCGCCCGGTGTCCGCTGTGCACTTTGCCCCTCTTTGGGGCCTAGGGGGCGCTCATTGTGTCAAGAGGATCGGCACAACAGCACCAAGGCCCCCCAAAATGAATATTAATTCAATTTGCGAATGGTGAAAAA
The DNA here is from genome assembly GCA_933228815.1 of Machimus atricapillus. Classification (NCBI taxonomy): domain Eukaryota; kingdom Metazoa; phylum Arthropoda; class Insecta; order Diptera; family Asilidae; genus Machimus; species Machimus atricapillus. Next base: position 17,825,774 of record OW121785.1, read on the forward strand.
GGCCACTGGAGCAGTTTGGTTCCGATAATAAATGCCCGCCCTGCTCGAGTGGCCCCGTGTTCGTAATTGGCCCCGAATTATTCATTCACTTGCTGGGAACCAGAGACCAATTTTGCGCCCCACTTCAGCAGTTCCCCTCGTGTAACTCTAATTCATTTTCAATGTTTTGAAAAAGCCCTACGCTCGTGAGCCCGGCCAGCACCGGCAGAGTCTTTAAAAATTCAAGACAATGAACTTCTTCGATTGGGCGTAATTCAGCTACCGTCGAAGAGAAACTCTAAAGAGAACTCCATTTTCATCGCCAACGATCCATTAGCTTAGTTCTTGAAGCTAAACTGCAATTTTAATCCATTGTCTTGTATTCGAGCAACTACTTAATAATTTAAAAACCAAGGTATATTTTAAAAGGAAAACTATTAGGTCGGATAATTACCAGTCCTTTTTATTTATGTTAGTAGATATAAATCTCAAGAATATCTTACAGAATTTCATAAGAATCAGAACATTGATTCAAAAAATACAGACAATACCTAAACTTTTTCGAAAATTTAAATTTTAATAAATGATTTATTCAGGTTCTTCATAAGGCGATAATTCTTATACATAATCTACTTGGATTTTCATTCGACATAAGCTTTTCAGGAATAATCGTATTTCACCAGGTTTTGAATATTTTTCAATAGTTACTCACAAATACTTTAAGGAGGAACGCTACTGTGACGGAAAAAAAATCGAAATTTCCGAGCGTATTATTCTCAAAATGATGTTTTTGAAAACGGCACGTAGTAGAAGTCAAACAGTTTTCGACCGATTGACTTCAAATTTTAATTGTAGCTTAGATAGATTACCCATGGCAAAAAAAAAACATACGAAAAATTAGGTACAAACTATTTTTCGAATTCGTCTCTACCTAAAAACTAGACTTTACAGTGGTGTCCTCCTTAAGACATGTACTTTCGAAGGCTATTATTTATTTAATATACACTGGAAAATTATCAAAATCATATCAGTTTCATTAAGTCAATCTATAAATAACTCCTTAAGTTTGCTTTGATGCGTTTGATCGATTTGAATGTGTTATACATATAACCCATTTAATATTCAATTAACTGACTATGCAAAGTAGTTGGACAATAACAACAATCTGTTTCTATCTTACAATAACACAGTCTTGCTTATTTTAGTTCTGTAAAGACCTTAACAGAGTTTCCAAGCAAAACACAAGCAAGGATTCTTATCTGCTTTGTCCAATAAAGACGGCTAGACATCCCTGATCCATTATATATAATTATTGACCTGGAAAATCCCTGCCTGAAAACATGCAATGATCAGACGAGTCCTCTATGGACGCTCAAGCAATTATAAAAGTCCTCTACCCTTTAAACGAGAAAATCCCATAGAGACCTCCGCAGCCTCTACAGTGGCCGGCTGGTCGACGTTTGGGATATGATGGCCAATCAAGACGACGACGAGCATCAGCATTTAATTAAACGATGTAAATCGACTAGTTAATCACAAGATAATTGAATTTATTCGCTCCCGACAAGACAGGACCAATTTCAGGTTAATCGGAATCGATTAATTCGTCTGCTCCCGCCCATAAAAGTCACGATATTTTCGACACTTTCGGCGCGGTTCCCATTATTCATTGATTAGCCCCGGCGAGTTTTCCAGTCGCAATTTATTTTGCGCCCAACGGAATCCTCTCCAATAAAGTGGAATAAAGCGCCATCATTACACGGGAGCTCAGTCCTAATCTCCTCGGGGATGAATGTCTCGGTTCAACCCTTTCGGAGTTTCTGTATGTCAGTGTCTTCGTCGTTAGTATAAAAGTGAGGGCTGGGAAGCTTTCGGCGCCGCGTTACTTACAACACGGAATGTGAGTGGGGTGGCATTGTCTTGTTCAAAACCCAACGACACCGCCCTGGGGGCAGAGAAAGGGTTTTTTTTATTTTTTTTTACATTATTTCCTACTTTTTCAAGAGAAATGGTACTGAAAAAAAAAATTTTTTTTTTAATTCGTACCCCGACCACCGCTGCGACATTCCTGCAGATTTATCGAGTTCAAATTTAATTTCACACCCGCTGCCAGTGGAGGCGGATTATGCTAACATTTTTTTAGGGGGCATGGAAAGAATATTAACGTCGCCGAGGGCAAGGCGGCGGTGCTAGGGAGAGGGAGGAGGAGGGGATGCGGTGTCCCTCGAAAGTTTATCGTATATCGCTTTAGCAGTGGCGTAATGTGAGCGGGGGGGTCCGCCCGGGAAAAGGAATTATGGCAGGCGATGGCGCTCGACTGGGGCCCCCGGAGTCATGAAGGAATTTAGGATTGCGGCATAGGCATGTTATAAGATGCCAAGCGTGATGTATTATCCTGCGCTTATGAGCTTGTTCCCGAATTTTTTTATCTTTTCGGTCTTGTTCTGTCCCAGAGGAGCATCCGCTGAAGCACCATGCCGATGATGCTGATGATGATGATGACGCCGCCGAAGATGTTCCCGGGCCCCGGAGTGGGTGCTGTGATGAATTTTCTGTCTGGTTTTGCCTGCTGCGATAATCAACGCGAAATTAAGGGAATTTCGGGTGTACGATACCCCAACAGCCTCGGAATCACTCGGCGTGTCAAATTTGAGTGGTAATTAGATTTGATGCCTCTTTTTTTTTTCTCTTGTCGACGCTATTGGCCAGACCCTGTGTGAGGCGCCTTTTCCAGCAGTTTTATCCCTCGGGAATGGAATTATCCCCTCTCTAATTAACTGGAGAATTACTTAAAAGGAAAGAACCCCTGAGATTTTGTTTCTCGTTTCATTTTCCAAAAGGTGGGCTGGTTGATCCTGCATTTTGATGAGGTAAGGTACCTTATCTGGATTTCGGGATAGTCCCAGCTTTGTAAAGGCGCTTTGGGTAATTTAAGACCGAGTAGGTTGTTAAGGAGTTTCCGTCGTGTTCTTAATTAGATTTGCCTCAATTTTTCCGCGATTTAGATGCGGTTTCGCTGTTTGACGAGAATTATTCTGTTTTGGGGTGTTTTTTCAAAATTGAGATTTATTGAACCATTTTAACGGGCCGCAGGTACAATTTGTTTGAAGTAAAATGAAACAAAAAAAAGGAGATGTAAATGTTTTTTTGTAAGAAAATTTAAAAAGCGACAATATTTATATGCAGTATAATGTGAACATTTTTAGGACCACTTCAATATTTCGGGAATTTTTAATTTCTGAAGCATACTTTTTCTAGGTTCGACAAAAGAGGGAAATCGATGCAGGGCTAAAATATTCCTCAAAGTATCCTTTTCCATTGATTTCCTCCCCTCTGTCTAACATAAAAAAAGGGCATATACTTCGGAAAACTAAGAATGTCCTACGAACTGAAGTAGTCCTAAAAATTTTCGCAGTACTGTATTTTCAGCCGCAGGATATAATTATATTTGTTCTCACAAAAATTAACTTTATTCGCTATAGCACCTAGTCATTAACAATTTATGCAATTATTATTATTTTATTTAAATTTACGTATCTAAAGAAAATTGACTAGTTATATTTTAAATTTGAAAGTTGTATTTGAAATGAATAAAGTTTCTATTTACGTTGAAATAATTGTTATTAAATCTAATTTGAATTGAAAGAAGTTCGGAAATTTTAAATAACTGATGACGCTATTTTGAGTTTTGATAGCGTTTAATTAAATTCGGCTGCCTCAAACGCAGAATATATTTGGTTTAAGGTGCTTTTACACTATCTGACAATGTCAGATGTCAAGTCGCGGTTTCAGATTTTAAAAAGTGTGTTAAAGTTGTCATCTGACTCGCATTTGTCACTTTGAAATAACTTTCGCACTTACACCTACGAAGCAAAGTCATCTGACTTGAATGTTAAATTCAAAACAGCTTTTTTTGGCTTCCTTAAAATCTGAAACCGACTTGTCATCTGACATTGTCAGATAGTGTAAAAGCACCTTTAGATACTACCAAAGATCATGTATGTATGCTACAGAAAGTTAATCACATATCCATATATGGTTTTGTTTTACTTATTTTTTTTAGTCCACCTATTGATCTTACAGTGAATGATACATATTTGTACTGTTTCCATTATGTATATTCATTTCAATTACCGAACTTACAAAAGAGTTATAATATATGTATGTAAGTAGTACCTAAATGTATTAGAGTATGCCTTTTTACGAATCCTACGAATTTGAAGAAATATTTTGAAGTCATTTGCATATGTATATGTATGTAGATATATCAAACTCGCAGTCACTTCCCTGCGGTAATCGTTTAACAATCTTGCAGAACTGAATTAGTAGATTAGGCACTGTCTTCATTAAATTTAATCGATATTTAAAAAAATTCATTTAATATAAACAGATGCATTGGAGAAAAAGAAATGTTGACACTGACTCATGGTAGAATCTAAGAGTTTGCATAGTTCACGGACCTCAACTCGAAGGTGGCTGGCTCCTCAAGTACTTCGGTGGAAATTGGCGCGACGCCGCGCGGAAACCACCTGGACGTCGGTCGCGACACTCCCGTTCCGCGGAGCCCATGTGGGTCGACGGACACCTTGCTTGGCGGGTTGTCTGGTGTCTGGCGTCTGGCCGCACGTCTTGGCCCGTGGAGTCCGTGGAGTCAAATTACAAAATTGCAGCAGTTGTGTTTTCTTGCAATCGGGGCGCATCTGACCATCGCCGGAAACAAAAGACAAAAGGCGCAGTGGTGGGGGTTTTGTTCGGGGGCACCCTCGCATGGGCAGCGGAGTCTCTCTGTCGCAATAATTTCAATAACAAAGTCACTTCCTTGTTGCGTCATCCGGAAAAACAAAGCCCAAAATAAGCCCTGCGGTGGCTGTAAAAACAAAATCAAAACTTGTGATGTTTGCCCAAATTCGGCAGGTATTGATAAATTGCTTCTGCTGGCCGATGGACGAAGGCAGAGAGAGCACCGGTCAATGCGGATAAAATGCGGAGTGGCTCTCCACCCGATTCCCGGTCAAATCAATCGGGAATATGGCGGGAATGAAGCTAAAATGCAGTTGTTTGCTTTCGGGACACTCCTTGTTATTCCCTGTCCGGTTTTTTGCACCCATAGGTCCCAGGCACACAACCAAACTCTGGTGCAGCTGAGGGACGCCCGCAGAGTGGATCCGTTTTGGGGATTTTCTAAGCAAATTTTGTCGTTTCCTGTTTAAAATTTATCAAATTCAAATTTAGCCCCAAAGTTTTCGGTGATTGAATCTCTCGAGGGAATCCCGCAGAGTTTGCTTGGCTCATTCCAAGCCGACGATGAACACCAGGCACCAGGTGACATTCTCCTCAAGAAATGTTTTATTCAGCAATGTGAGTTTTATCATTAGGTAAACTCCGGCTCTTGCAGTTAGCATACGCAAATCAGCCGGGAATCATCCGCAGTGTAGGATGCGCTTTAGCCGCTGATAGGACGACGAGGTCACTGCGGCACATTTCCATTATTTAAACAGAGTTTGAAGCTTTATTTTACAACAAACTAAGGTCGATGTGGATTGTATAATTACATCCTGCTACGAGTGGTTTTTCTAATTTTGTTTATTTAAATTAAAACAAGCTGACAGGGTCATTAATTGATGCTGATCTCAAGGTATCATTTCGTATCAAATATTTAAATTTAAACCACTTTTTGACCCAACTACATTTGCTTAAACTTTAAACATTTATACATACGCATAAGTAAGTCTCATATTCCAAAAGGTATAGCAAAATAAATGGTTTTTTTTTTAGAAAAACCAAACATCATAGCGATTTATAAAAGGTAACGAAATTAAATAGGATTACAGCATTTTAATTCTTCTTAAGGTATAGGTATCGAGATCTACCTATAAGTTTAAACTATGAAGTGGATAAATTCCACAAACTGGTAAAAAAAATGTTCCACAGAGTGCCTATCTATAGTAGCTTTCGAAAGTAACGTGGTATAGAAAAGCAATCTATATGTAAGAATTAGAATTAAGGCTGTAGTAAGAACAATGTTAGGAATTCTTTACATTAGTCTTTTTATATTATTACGAAATATACGGATGAAATCCTACATCATTAATTTCAAATTTTTAAACATTTTTTCAAGATATTTAGAAAGAATAATTCAATTTAAATATAAATTTGTAAAAATTTGTTTGGGCAAATAGCAGTAATTAAACAAAAAAATCTCTAATTTTCCAACCAATGTTTTACTTTTTATCAGTAGTAAAAAAAAATATTTCTTTCACAATATTTTCAACTTTGAATAGTTCATCTAGGTGGGTACTACAGTTTCGAATGTGTATTTAAAATTACAGACGAATCAATCCATAACTTTTTGAGTTATCGTCTATACGTCGTTTTAGGACTCGTACCTCCAGAAGTGACCACCATAGTTCCACTATTATACGTACTAAAAAGCGCTATAGAAATTTAGAACAAAATTGAGTTATTCATTCTATGCCCAAAAAATGTTTTTAAATTAATGAATATTTTGCAAGTGCTCTATAATTGCCAAATGTTTGTTTCAACTAATTTAAGTATTTTAACTACAGCGTACGTATTAGTATTTTTTTTCTTTTGTTAAGTACTTATATTTTGAATGTTTACTTTTTGATATTAAGCGTTTATTACTTAATAAATAAATTGAAAATTGAAAAACATCATAAGTTTCTGCATTCAAACACTACATATGAAATTTTTCTCTCAGTATCGGAGTTATGGTTCTATTGCAACTAAAGATTTTCTTCGAATAGTATTATCATGAATTTATCGCTGCGGTCGTAGGTGCTGCAAAATATGCAAAATCTGCACCGCCACCTCATACGAAACCGCTGAATCGAACTAAAACAATGGAATCTTAGTCCCGCTGCGGTGTGCGAAGGCGTTTTTGATAAATCAATTGACCCAATGGGTGCCAAAAGAAGGCATCGTTACATTTTGCCCGCCACTGACCGGCCCCGAATTGATTGAAATGTTTTATTTATTGCGATACACATCCATCGCATGACCTGATTCCGGGCGAATCTTAATAGCGCCCCCCAGGCCCCGGTCGAAGATTAGGCGGACCCCGAGTTTGGACAATAAATTTTCCGGCGAACAGACTTTGGATGGCTGAGGCTGTGCGATTCTTTTATGCATGCAGAACAAGTTTTTCGGGTTTTATTAATTGAATTAGGCTCCCCACTGAATCGCAACACGTTCGCGCGAAGAGCGCTCTTTGATCACAATGGTTAGTCAATTGGTTGGGAATGGACAGACTTGGTGGTGTCTCTCCAAAAGTTCGGCGATGAACATGATTTCGGAAGACAGAGGGAACGGGGGAACGCTAACGAAATTGATTTTGTCAATAAGAAATTAAATTGCCTTAGACACTGATTATTCTAGAAGTGGAAGGCGAATCTCCATTGATATAATATGCAAATAGCCATTGAAGTTAATAGTGGTACACTGCATCATTATGCACAAAAAGCACTTTGCAGTTCACATATTTTATTTTTATTAATCACTAAGGTCATGGTGAAAGTCGAAACTATTGGCTTTCGAATCGTATTATTATATTCGTATCTGTATCTCAAGCATCTTGGGAACAGTGTTACCGAGAACCAAAAATGACAAATTAAAACAAATTATTAAACTTTTCATTTAAAACAATTCAAAGATCAAGCAACTTCGAGGCATATTCGACATTGGACTTTGTTATATTTGAATCAACGACTACAAGGAATTAACAAAATTTTGGGTCATTGGTTTCGAATTTGATCTTATAAAATTGTTTTACTTGAATTTCAAGGGTATAATTTTGCAATATTTGTGAGAACACAAATTTCATTTTATTCTATTACCTCATCAGTTAAAACGCAAATTGCAACAAATTGAGCTTGAGGTCTCCTCATACATTTTGATTAAACCTTATGAGAACGTGAAAAGCAGTAGCAACAGAATTTTATCTAAAAATCTAAAAGTTGTTAGATACTCTAACATAGGTAAACGCAAAAAATTTTTAACGGGCCAAAAATGAAATGCGTTTACTTGAATAGTACAAAAGATGATTGCGAGCGTAAAGGCGGAAGGAAGCAAGGAGCCAGATTCAGTTGCCTTCCTTTACCTGAAATAAGTAGGTACCAAGTAATTGCTGACATTATTCACCAATAATTGCGTGCATTCCTGAGCCCCCTCCCGCCCTGTCGACGGTGCACAATTCAAGCGTTCCGTCGATAAACCCCTGAAAAAAATCCGCCAAAATTACGACGAGGTTGGAAAACTGCTGAAGGAGTTCTGCGCTAAGTTTTACCCGTTTCAACCCCTGGCCCCCCGCTCGACATGCATCGTTCAATTGGCAACTTGTTTCCCATGGTTAAAGTCCTGCCTCCGGGGGCTCCTTCAACCAAGCGGAGCCCCAACTTTTCGACAAAGTGGTTCGCTGCGCGCTGCTCTTCCTTTTTCATGGGGAGAGGGGGGAGGTGCCCCTAAATGCATGTGAAACTGAAGTGAAATTGCCAGAAGACTTCCACTTCCAAAAATAATCGCCTGAGAGCGTTCCGCTAAAGTTGAAACTTTTCTGATATTTAATATACAGAGCAGCTCCCGTGGCAGGGGCCCGATCATCGGGAAGCAACATCAACAACAACAACAGCAACAACAACAAAATATGTAGCGCCCGTAAAAACGCCAAAAAACTTTTGAAAATTTCTTAACGCGGGGGCGGCGGGCGGCAGTGGATTCTTTCGGAAAAATATGGAAATTGCTGCAGGCCCGGCTGCTGCTTCTTAAGAGCAGATGCTCCATCTGCTGAGATGAAATTCTTGCGCGCAGTTGGCCCGCAGCATCCATCGAATCGTCAGCGGCGCCCGTGAGCCCCCTTTTGCCCCGGTATCCCCCGGGAATCGATCCAAACACCGAGTTGTAAATAAAAACAGTCAGTCCCCGGAGTGATTCATGGCCGCGAGATTTGTACTTCACGAAAGCGGAGCTTTATGGCGCAAATAAGCAGGTGAAATGACGGAGGAGAATTTTTTAATGACAAAAGGAAATGAGTAATCAAGTCATCGTCGCTGCTTCGTTTAAGACGTTTTTCAAGGAAAGCACATCAATTTCGGGGAGGGAGGGCTTTTTTCCGTTTTATGTCTTAATAGGCCCCGCGAAGTATTTACATCCCGTCAAATGGAGCTCTTGAGCCCATTCTCTCAGCCTCTGAAGGCCCGAGCTGGAATCGAAAAATTCAAAGAAATGAAAAGAAATCTTTGTCATAGTCGAGATTAATTTGTTCAACAAATTGGGACATAACAATTATTAAAAACAAAGGATAGTAAAATTAGTATAAGTACTATTTTAATGTCTTCTTCAAAACTTTTCATTCTTGCGAACTTAAGCATAAAATCTTCACTCTTAGCCGACATGGTCCAAATGCATTTTTGCGTTGTTACTTTTCTCCTCCAAAACCACTGCATGGATTCGAATTGAGTTTTCCACTGTTTGAAAGTTTGGTTCTTCTGCAAAGTTTAAGGTTATACATAAGTAATGCAAACATAAACATAAGCATAAACATGAACATTAACTTTAAAATAATTGTCTTTGTATATGTATAAGATTCCTGGTTTCAATAGTGCTTTCACTGGAAAGTAAAAAACTTTTTCGAGAATGATTTAAAGCCTTTATTATAATATCCTTCAAATATTCAAAAACTTTCAAAATAGTTACAAATACTTAGTTTGAATAAATTAAACAACAAATCTTTGTTACACTGGTCGTCTTTTACTTAAACTCATTCGCCACCTAAACTATAATAATTTAAATAAAACACAACCGATATAAAATCAGCGTTGACATAATCCCCAATTACTAAGTTTCTTAAAAATTCCATGAACAACTTAAAGCAGTTAAATACTCTATTAAAGTTTTTATGACTCGTTTATATGTATATACATATAATAATTTCTATAACATCATCATACTAAATATAAATTTTAAAGACCAAATAACTCAGTGCCTTGATGGTATCACCGCACCAAGAGAAGGTATAGATTTCGAAATTTAAATTAATATAGAGCACTAAAAAAACTTTATGATTTTTATGGTTTTTAAAACCCTTTCATGGCTTTGATATATCCGAACAGCGTAAGTGTTAAGTGCTATCAAACTATATTTTTATATTTCTTTTGACTTTATGTTGTTTTTAACTAAGTAGGTCGAGGAAAGTTACGGTTAGTTTGCAAATTTTAATTAAGTTTCAGATAAGATACCTATTAATTTTTAGGTACTCTATTAATTTTACTTTTTATAGGGACAAACTGCGGAGTGTAGAACTACTCTGAAATTTTAATCTAAATGGAACCTAACCTTGAAGTGCATTCATTTTATCAATTCGCAAAATAAGCTCGTGATTGTCCTTTAGCGACCATGTTTATTTTAAGATTAGAAAAATTACCTAAGCTAAAGAATTTTTATGGACCTTGCGCCTTTCCTCAAATTTTGTGTGAATATACTAATAAAAAAATAAAGTGTTATATGTGCCCAAAGTCACATATTATATGTTAGGATTCATCGCAAATCCCCTTATCAGTAAAATGTTAGAATTGTTTGCTTTATGACTCTTCCCACGGCGCTGTATCTAATCGTCGACCACAAAGACGCTCATTTTTCTGCTATTAAATTCCAGAGTTTACAGATTCGTAACTCAGAACTGCCGATATCTCGGCAAAACCAAAGATCAATAGTATTCATCTATAATCTTAAAAAAAAAAACGCGAATAGCTCAACTCTTAAGCCCGCAACGCCAAAACGAGGGTTGTTGGGTGAAAAAAATCGTCGATATTTCAAAAAATTTCTTCAATATTTGCGTGACAAAGTTTATTGCTGAAATCATCGCGATTCGATTCGAACTCGCGCTTATCTTGCAGCAACTAACTCGACTAGAGATTGGGGCGTTGCTGGAGACGCGGTGGGGCGACGGCGACGGCGACGAGGCTATAAAAGTTGTCCAACTTTGGCCACATTCGACAGCGATAATCTCTGGAAGTTTTGAGTGGGACTCTTATCGCCACATAAAGACGCTTGGCGCTTTTACGTCTGAACGCGATCCCGGAAAGAATCCTCCGCACCTCTTCCACAAATGTTGGCCACTCTATTCCATAGTCAAAAAAAAAAAAAAAATTAAATATGTTTTCAGTGCAATTCTCCTGCAAAAATGGCAGAGAGCGGCTGATAAAAGTTTCATGAAATCTCCTCAATATCTTCATCCATCTTTGGCAGTCAGCTAAAAATTTCGGGGGCTCCGGGACAGAAAGAAGTTGAGGCTCCTGCACCATTTCTAGGTATGTGCAGTGGGGCTGTGGGGCTGTGGGGCTGCTGGGACATGTTCAGAACTCACTCATCCCCCACGATCCCATCAATTCTCAATGATTTAAGGATTCTGGAGGAGGACGGGGCTCGACGACGGCCCGCGAGTTGTCCCACGCGATAATCAATCATTCCCCAAAAAGCGAAAACCTTGCCCCATTATGCTCTGAGGATACGTCTAATATTGATTTGCCGGGAGCCGAACTCTGGAGGTCCATGCCCACGCTGCGGACGGGCTCCCCAATTCAGAGAGATTTCGGAACGTAGTACACTCGGATCTGGAAGTTGTCTTCAAATAAAAGACCCATTCGCCTCAAAGCTGGAGCTCTTTTTTTTCGGAAACTGAATGGGACTGGGACTACATCCCACTGGGTGGAGCCCTCGGGAAAATGGGAGAGATCTCTTCCTTTTTCGAAATTCTTTTTAATCAAATTAATGACACTGGGGACCGAAAAACATATTTAATTAATTTTTCGGGAGCCAAAGAGGGATTTAGGCATGTCCCTTAAAAAAATACAGAGTGGGATAACAGAAGAGGTCAAGTTGAGGGGGACAAATTCAATTTCTTATCTTTGCTTTGCCGTAGTTATAGATATAAGCATTTTTTTTTAAAACACCGAGATGCATGATGAAAAAACTAGTGAACTTTTTTTCCTTTCGATTTTCAGTTAATTTCAATAAAACTATGTATGTATGTAGATGCTAGGTGTGACGAAGAAATTAAAACCAAATTTGTACACAGAAAAACTGCATTAATTTTAAGGAATATTCATCATAATTTTGCGCCAATGAAACCGAATCTTTTAAAGGAGATTATATTAAAACCATGAAATAGATTTTTTTTAAATCTAATGTCAATATTTTTTAATTCAACGAAATTTGACTTTAACAACTTTATTAATCTAATTTTTAGTTTAAAAAATATAAGGACAAAATTGTCATTGGTCCAAGTATTTTATCTTTGTCTATGTTCAATTATTCAATTATTTTAAATAAAGCAGATGCTAAAAACTTAAATGAGGGAGGACTCTTTTCCTATATTAAGGAGAAAAAATGTACCTACTATTTAAATATAAAACTTGTTTATAAATCAGCGCTAGAATAATAATCACCCTATGATCAGCTCACCTCAGTTTTTAACACCGGCTTACTTACATACATATAACCATTATTTAAATATATTTAAACAAATTTTGTACTACTCAAGTTTACAAATTATAAATTGTAGTTAAGTTTATAACAAAATTAAGCGAATTAGTACCGCTTGTATGCACTTTTATTATAATTCAAATTTACGAAACTTTTCATTATTTTAAAGGAACTATCTTTGAATCAATCAGAGACATTAATTAGCAATAAAAAGGCATGGTTTTTTTTTTCAACTGAATTCTTTTGGTTTAAGGGCAATATGTTTTTATCACAAGGAAAATTCTAATAAAGAAGTTAATATTTTACTTGAAATAGAGAACATTTCCCTTAGATTAATGAAAATTCTTAGAAATAGAGTAGGATTTCCTCGAAATTAAAGAAACTTTAGTAGTTTTAATATACAAAAAAAAGATTGTCTTCGAATTTAAGGTATCAGTTTTTTTGAGCGTACATTATGTATGTATGCATACATATATGTAAATTAAATTTCTTTCGTTCTCCCGGACATTTTCTCTTGTGACTCCTCGTTTCCATATCGTTCCACGGAGCTACAGTTTTTTGTACAAACCATCAGATTTTGGAAGGATCTACCAATGGACCTAAGAGGAAGTTGTAGCAGTCGCGATTTCCCGGAAAGCATTTTGATCTCATTATCGCAAGCAATTTTTCGTATATTTAAGTATTACTTCCTTTTTTTTATTTTATTTCTCGCTTTTATAACTCTCTTAAATTGTTTTTTGAATTCTCCTGCCCATTATCTTTTTCCTACATATACATAAGTAAGTATTCTGCACATTGGTTTAAAACTTGTTCTTAATTGTGTAGAGTTGAAGTTTATTAATTAAATGAAATAAATAAATAAAATATAAACCTTACTGAAGTAATATGGTTTAATACTGGTTCAGATAAGAAACTTTAAATTTTTTTTTCAAAGATTCTTACTTTCGATGTGTATGTGTATGTGATATGTCACAGAGAGATACAAAGAAAATGAAATTGAAAGCATTTCTTCTCGCTACCCACGACTGTTTTACTCCCACAATTTCCCGCCAATTTCAAAGGTGTCCAGAAAGTTTCTTTATTTTCTTTCTTATCCTAAAACAATGAGTCGACCTCAAACACAAGACATCTTCGCTGAAATAAAAAAAAAAATTCCTCAGAGGGACCATTGAGCGAACCGAGCGGCCTTGACATAATTCGTTATCAAAAAAAAAAAAAAAACTACTCTTAGAATTCTTTGAGTGAAGTCGCTAATCTCGAAAGAGATGTGCCCTGGATTCGGACTCCGGGCTGGCGGTGACCCGTTCGTGTCCAGTGGGGCGCGCTCCTTTGAAAGTCGACTCTTGAAAGGATTTCGAGATTTCCGATAAGGAGTCACAGTGCCCCAGATTGGATTTCGTCGCTTTGTTGCATTGCGTTACATACATTTTGCCATCGCCGTGCGACGTACGCCTCAGCCCCTGTTGGGGCCCCATCTTTGGCTCGATGGGCCGGATTTGAGCTGGCCGCGGGGGTAGGCTCCAAGAGTCCGCCGTTCTAATGGAACTCTTTCAAGTCACTTCCTTTGTGCCTACTCCACCCCCCCGCTTTAAATGCAATTCAAAACCACTCACAATGGAACTTTTGTTGCACTACGTGCAGAGGGGGCCCCCACAGCGGAGCCTCGGAGCCTCTACCTCGGTCATTAACTCATCCGCGAAATGGAAACCTCAAGAGTTCGCGAGTGACGACGATGACGACGACAACGAAGACAACGAAGACAACGAAGATGGTGGCGAAGTCCCGGATTTGTGGCAGAGGCAACTATCAGCCCGCGACAGTGGATCGTTGGTTAGATGAGCGGCAGCAGAGGCTCCGAATCAATTTAATTGGAGCTCCAGAGACATTCAACATTTTGCCACAATTTTATTTTTTATTTATTTTTTTTTCCCAACCTGGTCGCTGCTTCATAGTCGTCGTCGCCGTCGTCATCGTCATCGTAGTCGTCGGATTTGTAGGCATACTCCTCCTCGACTGTTTTAGAATGAAATCGGAGGCTCGATGGTAACTAAAAAATAACTTGAAAGAGACGAGAAAAGAAAAGGCGACGATCTCCGGGGAAACGTGTAACCCGTGCAGCCAGTGGATCAACGTTTTTTGCCCGCCTTTTGAAAGAACCGGCACAAAACTCATTGAGAAAAGAATTTCCTTGGGACGAGGTGCGTGGCACAGTGTTCCCACATGGATAAAAATCTTTGATTCCATCCTAAGTTTAGAATATTTCTTCATTTTTTTCAAATTTAATTCTATTAAGAAATAAAATATAACGAATCCTCCTTCTCCTTATTTTTTATAAGACTTAATTAAGAACGTTCCGTTGACTTAAAAGTGGCAAAAATATACAAGTAAATATTTGTTCTCGAGAACTTGTGGTTACCAAGATAAAATTAATTAACGTTAAAATTAAACATCTTATTCATTTCATGTTTCTTTTCTTCTATAATATTTTCACCCTTTTCTTCCATATAACTAAATTTTTCAATATTTCTGTAAATAAGATAAAATTAAAAGTAAATTTTCTATTTCTTTGATTCTTAATAAAGAAATTGAAGATAGTAAAAGTTGTTATTAAAATAACGATAATAAGAGATATATTTTGAAATTGATTACTTTTCAAACAGAGAATTCTTGGAGTAGCTGTTTGTAAATGTAATTAAATCTGATTTTTCATATTTGAAGTGCACAGCGGAAGGAGTTGAACAAATTGTTAAGGGTTCATATGAAAACCTTGAGAATTTTATTTCGAACAGTAATTCTATCGTTTCGTTTTCGCAGAGCGCATATCTTTACAAGTATACGTATTAATAAATTAAAAAAATCGAAATAATGTAAAATATATAATTTTCGTCCAGAACTTAAATATTTAAAATCTATATGATTAAATTACAGCGGAAACACTGTCGACTTACCTGTGCTCTTTTGTGGCGGTGATCGTTGTGCAGGTTGCCGCTGCGGTCTGCTGAGGTGCTAAACTTTTCTTGTTCGAGTCTTCGAGGAGGTGCGGATTTTCTTGACCGCGTCTGTAGCTGCCGTTGGTGCGTTATCGGCCCTTAGAGCTCGTAATTGGCCCAAAAATTAAATCACTTCCCCCGCACTAATTTTCAATTTAAGGAGCACCTCCCGGGGTGCCTTTACCTTGGTCCCAGCACTTGCACCTTTCTCAAAATTCCACGAAAATCACGGAAAAATAAGCACACGAGCTGGAGCCGTGGATGCCGTCGTCGTGTTTCCACAAATCGTGTGCTGCTACTGGCGCTGCGATGGCACGGGGGCTCCGCAGAGTGCAGATGTTCTTGCGGCAGACAACCGATCGTCGTCTGGGGGGAGGGGGTGGGGGGACCAGCTGCTGGCGCTCACCAGACACAGGGAAATAAACCGAAGAAACGTCTTTGGGTTGACAAGGGGGGAACGGGGGAAATAATGCAATTTTTGTGCTGGCTCAAGAAGAAATGCTGAAAACTGACAAGAGTTTTTTCTTTCGCACGTGCGCAACTTTTTTTGTTTGCCCTCTTCGGCTTTGAATCAGAAGCTAAAGGAACACACGACCGGAGCCGCCGCTAGTTTGTTGGGGGGCTCCTGGGGGAGTGTGCGGCTGCAATTTAAATGCAGTCAATTCGCGGCCTCTTTTGGGCGGTGGTGGACTCGTGGACAGGTCGCCGCCGCCACCTCACCGTCGTCCCTGGCGGGCGCGCAATTTAAGATGCAATTTTTCCCCCCGAGGAATTTCCTCGTCTTCTCTCATACGCGCCACCAGAAAAATAGCGCCCAGACCGCTGTCACAGCACCCCGCGATTGCTGCTCACCTGTCTCTCGTTCGTTATTTACTCGCCAATTAACTATAGCAAGAAAATTGAGGAAATTCTTCCAGACCACAAAAAAAGAAGAAATTAAATAAAATCTTTAGATGCCCAAGGAGAGTCTCACATAAAAAAAAATAAAATCAAAGTAAAAACTGCCTTTTCTCACACAGCCGACGGGACGCACTTGATGCGATATTTTTTGACTATTTCGCCTGGATGTCCGGTTCACCGCAGAGGATTTTTCCCAGTCAAAATATTAAGCGAATTTAATTTATTTATTTTATTATTCACTTAGGGGAAAAAATAATTCTTCTTCCACACATACGAAAATCGGACATCGCGAACTGCGCCCTTTTTTGCGAAACGAACTGAACGCCTTGACGTTTTCTGTGCGACTGACTGACACACATCGAAAGAAAACTGGTTTTATTCGGCTGTATGGTGGGATGGTG
Organism: Machimus atricapillus; assembly: GCA_933228815.1. Taxonomy (NCBI): domain Eukaryota; kingdom Metazoa; phylum Arthropoda; class Insecta; order Diptera; family Asilidae; genus Machimus; species Machimus atricapillus. The sequence continues at coordinate 17,842,542 of OW121785.1, forward strand.
TGTTTTTGTTGAACTCACATTTTTGCATCTTCTTTAATTTTCGAAAGAGTTCGATGTCGAAATATGTAAATGTGTACCGTACATGAAAGGAATTTTGACATTTTCATACACTAAATTTACAGATGTAGTAGTGAAGAATGTTTCGAATTGGATTAGTTTGGTAACGCTGGCCTATGTTAATTTGCTGTTTCACACGGTGTTCTCTTCTGACAATTCTCACTCAAGAAGAGTTCAGATATAGAAATCATATCTCTGTCTAGTTTTTTCTCATTAAACGAGAAAGCGCCTTCAAAAGGCGGCAAATTTTAAAATTGTATTTATTTTTGATTGTATCCTGCTCGCTTAAATTGAATTCCCCTAAACTTAGCAAAAAATCTCAAACAATTTCGCAGTGCAAAGTTTATTAAATAACACATTTTTCATTGAAAAACTCTGAGCAAATCGACGAAATGCTCACTTCTTGAAATGCGATTTACATCGCTAAACAACTGTTTTAAGAACTGAAAAATCAAAATGAGAGTACTTTTGTGCTCTCGCTATAATCCCCCGCTTAATTTTAGATGTAGTAACAAGAAATAAGCGCAATTAAATCCGAATCATTTTGTCGCATTACGCCAGGTAGGTTTTTTGTGGTTTTTGTGCCATTTTAGTCGGTAAATTAGGCATAAAATAAAAAAAAGTTGCAATATGGGATACTAAAAGACTAAGGGTCTGTTTCACAATGTCCAACTAAAGTGCCAAATAAGCTATTTGAAACTTATTTCATAAATAAACGCTGAGTTTTCGTTCCACAATCATCAAATAGGGCTAACCATCACATAAAGTCCTGAATAACTTATAGGTCAGATTGAGTGGCAAATAACACAGTTATGTGATAGATAACTTATTTGACATCTGTTTTAAAACAGATGTCAATAAATTTAGTGATTTTCCGAGTATATGCGGTGTTTTTGTGTAATATTCGTTTAAAATGGACATATTTGATATGACGGAGGACGAGTTTGATGATTTTTTCGACCGATTAGAGAGACCACGCAGGCACCCCGTACTCCGAAATCGCCCAAACTATATGGAGACCCTGGATGATGCTGATTTTAGAATACGATTCAGACTCACCAAAGAAGCTGTGAATTATGTCTTTTCACTGATTGTAAACGACATCTCTACTTTTACAGAAAGGTATAATAATGTGTGTTTATTTTTATTTTTCAATATATTACTTGCAATTCCATAATGCTACACAATGCATTCTCATTTCAGAAATCATGCCATCAAGCCGATGGATCGTCTTTTATTGACTTTAAGATTTTATGCCACAGGAAGTTTTCTCAACGTAGTCGGAGATTTCACTGGAATTAGCAAATCCTCTGCAAGTCGTATCGTTCAGCCTGTAATAGTAGCATGTGCAGTATTGCACAATATCGCTATTGAAATGCAAGAGGACCAATTTGAATATAACCAACAGAATCATAATGAAGATGATGACCTACAAGACGATCATGAAGACTTCATGAACAGCGCAGAAAATAATACTGTGCGAAATAATTTAATAAATGACTATTTTGCTTCACTGTTAAGATAAATATATGTAGTCAAGTCAATTTTATTGCTTTAAGAAAATAAAATGTTTGGTCCTGAGATCATTTATTTATTTTCATGTTTATCCAATAATATTTTTTTTCTAAATTCCACATTTTCCGTTTGTGTTCTCGTCCCTCTTCTTCAAAATCCCATCGTTTCTGTTGCATTTCTCTTTCTTTTTCTTCAAAACTCCATTGCCTTCTTGTATTCTCAAACTCCTCAGCTAAGATTTTTTTCTGCATTTCCGCAATTTCCAATTTAGAAGTAGCGCAAACAATGAGATTTTTTCTTAAAAAGTGAATTCCAAATGAATTGACATTTATTTAATGCCAACTATGTTTCATTCCATTGTAAACCCTTGAATAAGTATTCAGCAGATAAAAATATGAAGTTGATAATTGTGAAACGCAATGTTAGTTAAACTTAGGTTTAAACTTCCGGATAATTTATCTATTGCATAACTATTTGGCACTTTAGTTGGACATTGTGAAACAGACCCTAATTATAATAATTTAATAACAAAATTTTTGCCGAAAGTTGAGAAATTCTGTGAATTTCAATCGTATCTTAAAATAGCGTAATTTCATGTTTGTATTCCTTTTAAAGGGCTTAAGATACAAAACGAGTTATTTAATGATTTTCGGTGTAATAATTTCATGGTTTTATGTCGTTCAAATTGAGTTATGCTCCAAAAATGCATTTGACTATAATTCAAATAAACAGCTGACTGCTCAAAATCCGTTATGGTGCGAGCAAGAGAGAACGAAAAGAGCCACATTTTCATATAGTTGTCCATTTCTATGCCAGTGAAATATAAATGTAAGTGAAGTAATTTTTCGAAATTAATGTGGATTGTGCTTTGAAAGTAATTTCCTTAATTCCTCTAATTATTGTTTAAAATTAATTGAAAACGTAAAAATTACAATAAAAATATAAATAAAAATACATAAAAATTACAAATTTTCATACAAATCACATAAAAATTCTACATTCGAAAAATCTAAAAATAAGTTCCCTCAAATGGCAGTTCTGTTTACCTTTCAAACAGCAATCAGCTGATCGGAAATTTGACTTTTCTTGCCTTCAGTCTTATTTACCAATATGAGGGGTGGAGGATTGTGCAGCTAAAGTTTTTTTGAGATAGATCGTTTTCATTATTTACAGGAGCCCGACGCAGACAAAATGGACTATACCCTAGATAAAAAGTTTCTGGGATTCAAACAAGTCGCCCAGGAAAAGCTGCAGGCAATCCTCTGTTCCATACCCAGCCCCAAGGACCTCATCATCGAGCCTTCCCTCATCAAGCCGCTGGAGCACGTCTGCGTAGCCTCTTGGGTCAAGTAAGCGCCTCTTCGCCCTATCGCTTTATCCAATAGTCAGTTGCTATCTACATATCTCCACGGAAAACGGTCCATAAAATAGAACCAACACTTAGCTAAAAAGTTTCTGTTATTATTATTAATTTATTAAGAAGGATAGAATAAATCTATATTCCTGGATTTCTAGCGCTCTAAGGGATGCAACCCATATGGCACAGCTGTTTTAACATATCTGCTAATTAAAATAATTATTTGTTTACTTATCCTTTTTTGATTACATTTAATTCAAAACATTTTACTAAGCTCTTATTTATTTTTCCCACTTGCCTAATTTTAATATATTTCATTATCTCTGTACGATTTCAATTAGCTTTCCAAAGTTTTTATTTATTTTGCCTAATTTGTCTGATTTCTAATAAAGATTGTACAAGATTGTCTTAGTATACCTAAGAGTAAGTTGTGCAATAAGAGTTAGAGATGAGCCTAATTTCAATTAAGTTATAATTTCTACTCGATCGGAAATGGGGTGGGTGATTCCTTTCTGGAGAATATCTAAGAATTGTTCTTTTTTAAATTTTGTGTAAGAGTCCGATTTGTCTGAGAGATTTTTGCTTTACTTTATTTTTTATTCCAATTTTTAATTTTAAATTTCCTTCAGGTCAAAAGGCGTTCAGCGGATTTACAAATTCGATCAGAAACATTCAGCTCCAAAACAGACCGCTACCCAGGTCTTCTTCATTTCAGCGAATCTCCTAATTTTTAAACATGTCCTGGACCAGATCCACGCCTACGAAAGCGAAGTCCTGTCGGACCCCACCAGTGGCATCAAATGCTACCACATTATCGTGATGCCAACAGTCTTTAGCTGCTTCCACAGCCTTCTGGAGGAAGAGGGGCTCTACGGGCAGGTGCAGTTGCACAAATTTACCTGGGACTTTATTCTACTTGACGATTGCGTCCTTAGTCTGGAAATTCCACAGGTACAAGAAGTCTATTTTCAAGAATTTGTCTTCTGCAGCCAACTATGCAATTCAGCTACTGATTTTATTAAGCTGAATATGGAAACTGAAATCAAAGAAAATAGTTTTTTACTTATTCAGCGTAAATTTTTATTCTGCTCATTTATTTTACTTTTAACCAGTTATTCAGCGAAGTTTTCATCAAAAAAGACACCTCAGTCCTTGCGTCAGTGGCGCACAGTCTACGGTTGATGCAGACAATCACTGGAGCCCCCGACGTGGTTTTATCTTACGGAGAACAATCTGAGAAAATCCTCGAAATGATACAACGCCTAAGTACTGGGAATAAATCTGGAAAAAGTCAGGATTTCAGTGCTATGATAGTAATGGACCGCGACAAGGATTACCCATCGTGCCTTTTAACTCCAGCCATTTATTCCGGTCTCCTTTTGGAGGTTTTTAAATGTCGAGCAGGAGAGCTTGAGACACAATCAACAGAAAATAAAATTTCTTCTGGCAAGCTAAAAATCCTTAAAGTTCCCCCAACGAAAAGCGAACAGTCTAAGACCAAGCAAACGACAAATATCCGAATGAACGGAAAGCATGACGAAATTTTCGGAGAGAACCGCTATAAGCACTTCTCAGAGGCCAGCAATCTAGTTAGAGCACAAGCGAAGGCTCTTGGCGTTGAGGTACAAAACATAAATAAAATGAAAATCAATGAAATGCAGCAATACGTTACACAGAAGCTACCAAAGATCACAGAAATGAAAAATAAAATTTTAAGGCATCTTAATGTCTGCGAGGAGATCGTCCTTGAACTCGCTGGAGGATTTCAGCGGCAACAAAGTCTAGAGGAAGATATTCTGAATAATGTAAACAAGAAACAAATCATGGCTAAAATTGATGAAATTTTAACCGTTGATGGACACAAATACAACACGATAAGATTAATTTGTTTAGTATATTTATCGATGGGGCTCAGTTCTGACGAGTTGGCAGCTTTTGTGAGAAATTATTGCAACGTTTTTGGCCATAGGCATCTTTATATTTTTCAAGCACTAACTAAAGCTGGGCTACTGCCTGAAATGGAGTTGAACACAAAAAATAAACTTTTATCAAATTTACCCATTCCAAAATTTCAGCAGACAGACTTTCAGGTAATCGCAGGTCGGATGAAGCTCCTGCCGAATGATTCAGACCGAACTGGAAATGATGGGGAACTTCTAAGACTTTGTCCGAGTTACGTCTTCAACCGGACCTTCATCCCAGTGATTTCTCAGCTGGCGCTGAGTCTACTAAAAGCTGAAAATGCGGATGACCTCTACAACAAACTCGGACTCGTCGAAAAGATCCTGCTTAGAACTCCAGATAGCGACGAACCAAGAAGCCTCAAGCAAATTCAGCTAGCTGTAAAGAAGGGAGACCTTCCCGACAGGCTCCCCATTAAAAAGCGCACACTTTTGATTTTCATTCTGGGCGGAGTTACGTACGCTGAGATTTCGGCATGTGATATGATAGGGCGCCTCACCGGCTCCAAAATAGTTGTAGCCTCCAACTGCATTTGTTCTGGGGGTGAACTAATTTCAGCGGCCTTTTAGGGGATGTTTCATGCAATATTATAAGCTTGTCTAATTATTTTATTAAATACAATTTTTATGTGGATTTCTTTCCTCTTATTTAAGAATTTCCTATAAATAATAATTTTCATTTAATTAATTTATAACAGGCGAAGCAAATCATTTCTATATAAATAAAAATCAATTGCCACATGCATGACGGAGCTTTTCTTAAGAACGGCTTGACCGATTTGGTTTCTTTTTTCTTTATAATTGTCAGGACAAGGTTTGTATGAAAAGAAAATTTGGAAAAACCTAAAGAAAAAGCTCAAAAAATAATAAATCGAAAAACAGCACAATACCTACACTTCGATTATATTATAACACTTTGAATTGAATGCAAAAAATTTAAGTCAAAATTTACTGAAATGCTTTTACGACAGAAGTCTTATACGGAATTTCAATTCAAAAGAAAAGTAGTTTTAGAGCAGGGAGGCTCCCAAAAAAGGAAGAGGTTTTATCTCTATTTTCGTCTGTATGTACTATTGTTTTTTTATATGTTCACCGATATTTTTCCAAATTGTGGACCAATTTAAAAAAAATTTTATTTTTTTTTAAAGGGTTATGCTCCTGAGGTGGTCCCATTAAAATTTGAAGAAAGTATTCCAACGCTAAGGGTGGTAAAATAAGGGATGTTATTTTTCGCCCACTTATGTACAGACATTGCGCATAAAATAATTAATGGGTGAATCGATTTTGATGATTCTTTGTTTTTTGTGGATAGTCTAAGATTCCCCGGGGGTACAATGATATACATATATGAAAACCCTAAGGGGAAAAGGGACGCCACAACAGAGATGTTAAATCGAAATAATAAAAAAAACTTAAAAAAAGGGACTAAAAAATATTACACTAAAAATGAAATAAAAAACTTTAAAAAACATATAACCGACGCGGGCTTGGAAGTTTTTCATAAAAAAGTAGTGGATTTTTGAGGTAAGATTTAGCTAAAGCGAAATTTAATAATTGCCAAATGTTAAAAGAAAAACAAAAACGAAGAATATAAATACCAATGTTTGTGAAATTCATAAAAGGAGACACCGAAATGTGAACGGCGGAAACTTTTGCATACAGATTAGAATTGCCCGGGCAAGGCCCAAAACCAAAACGACCAAACGAAACTCAAACCGTACCTACACCGTGCGGCCAATATTGCCGATCTCAACGAATTGGAGTTGGAAGTTTGATTGGGATTCGTAATCTCTTATGAAGAGTTACAATCAAATCAATTTCAGGCGGTACGAAGTTTACCGGGTCAGCTAATTTCTAATAAAATTATTACAGAAAAATAATTGTTTCAAGAATTTCGAAATGAACTTGAATATTTTATGAGATCAAAAGTCTTAAAGGAAATGGAAAAGGAATGGAAATTAGGTAATAATAGAAATTCGGTACGAACAGCAGATTATTGGAATTCATAATAGTTTATTACTTCACAAGGATAATATATACTTACAAGCTACGTTTATATTAAGATTCACTGAAATTAGTTTAAATGGTGCAAACGACTCCGGCTGCTATTCAAATCTGAAACTATGAAAGAATTCAATTTTCCATTTCGCCAGCAGACATTACCACCAGCAACTAAAGTAACACTAAAAATTAAAGACATTTCGCGAATGAGGACAAAAGAGGTACACAACATATGTATACAGTAAAATATGAGTGAAAAAAAAAAAACCTGAAATTTAAAGAGACAGACAAAGGGACAGAGTTCTACAAAATATCAAAAACAACGCATAATAGGAAAAAACATCTTCAGCACTCATTAAGTAATATAGAGTTCAAGTAAATTATACGTTAGTTGCCCTATGCGAGGGGTGGAAGGGAGGAAGGAGAAAATTATTGCCAGAATGTTTTAGAAGAAGCTAACAGAGACAGTCCGTCCATCCATTCGAGATCCGTCCATTAATTCTAGAATGAAAAATACAGAAACGTTGTAGCTAAAACTAAACTAAATGGTTAAGATATTCTTACTAATGGCGACCTCGGCGTCCTTCTCTTTGAAAAATCGTACAATGCCAAACTCGTTGTCACGAATCTCAGCGAATTTGACTTCTCCTATGTCACGGAATTTGTCACGCAGCGTTTGCCATGTGCAGCTAAGAGGAATCTAAATATATAATTAGTCGAGCTGTTCAATAACAAAAAGTAAATTTTATTTATAAATTATTTTTTACGAACATTTTTAATCACGATGGTGTCTGACTTCCTGCCGCCTCCCATGGCAGAGTTGCTGTAGCCGCCCATGTTTCCTCCCATGTTGCCACCGCCCATTCCGCCGCCCATGTTGCCACCGCCCATGCCACCGCCGCCCATTCCACCGCCCATTCCGCCGCCCATGTTGCCGCTGCCCATGCCCCCACCACCCATATTGCCTCCGCCCATGTTTCCGCTTGATCCAAAATCATTTCCGTCCTGGGTGTTCGTGTTGTACTTCCGGATCGATGAATCATAGTCACGCCCTCCGCCGCCTGCATTGAAACTTGTGGTCGTGTAGCCCGAGTTGTAGTTGTTCCCTGTGCTGTAATTGTTCGCCAGTGGCGTCGATGTTGCCGAGTCCCCAACGTCGCCCGCTGATGCAACAGACGCGGCACCGCTCAAACTCAGACCTAAATTGGAAAGACCACTTGAAAGCAGTGGATTCGAGAGGGCTCCGACACCAGCGAGGTTTTTAAGACCCCCAACAACATTGCTAAGGGCGGCCAAATTCGAGCTTGACAAACTATTCAAAACATTGGGATTGTTAGCTACAGCGCCCAAAAGATTCGCCTGGGGATTGTTAATGGGTGGCGCAACCGGCAACGGAACCTGGCTCTGATTCAAGGTTGCGCCCATATTTCCTCCGCCGAGGGCTGCGGCCAAACTGCCGCCACCACCGCCGCCACCGCTTCCGCCCATATTATTACCGCCGCCGCCCCCAGTGGATGGGGTCTGATTTTGTGTCATATTTGGGAGATTGCGAGCAACGTCCCGGAGCGGTTCGCCGTTTGGTCCTAAACCAATTCCAAGACCGCCGAGACCTTCGGGCAATTTAATACCCTCACTTTTATCAGGGATCCGATCTAAGCGGACTGTCATTCGACGATCGTACAACATTTGGCGATCAAACATGGAAATGGCCTGAACAGCCTCGACAGGATGATCATACTCAATAACCGCAAAACCTCGACTGTTACCCTCTTTGTCTACAGACAAATCAACGCTCTGTACCTTACCCGCAAGCTTGAAAACTTGCTTCAATTTCTTCACATCAACTTTGTAGTCCAACTGAAATAAAAATAAATAAAAAAAGAGAAATAACAACCATTTGTGAAAAATCTAACCGTTTTAAGGCACTTCTACTTTTTTTTATCTGTGTATTTTCCCGTTAATTAACACCTGAACCTGAAACCAGCTATATAAAATCGATTCAACCTAATTCGAAAACAAGTATACAAGGTATTTTTGAAAATATATCAACTTGCTCTTTAACTTATTATACTACATATACATAGCTGAATTCTGTAATTGTAGTGCAAATGAAATTATCGAACGATTCAACACTCCAAACACATCTATCCTGCGACCAAGCTTAGCAAAAGTCGTAAAAATCGTTTGGATAAACTAAATTAAGACCAAAAGCCCACTGGAGTCCTAGTTTTAGCTAAAAGTGTCCTAAACGAGCCCAATTTAGAAATGCTGTCCTCCAACATATTCAAAGAGTTTAAAAGCCCAACGAATATACTGTGATCTGCATATGATCCTTAACCCCATCTAAAAATGCGAAAACGTCCTGCAAATCTCATTATCAAAAAACTAACGTCTAGTAGATAGAAAATCTGGAAGAAACGCGGAACATAAATTTATCAAGAACTAACATCTGCAGATTATTGTTATATGAATATCCCCTTTCTTTAGAACTGGTTTCATGTCGATGTTTGTACAACATACAATTCAACTTCTGCAAAATTAATCTCTTCAATAAAGGTAAACATATTGAAATATTTGTTCTATTCCTAATCTTCAATTTAAGAAATTTGTAAAATAGTTTAAATATTAAACTAGAGTTTTAGATTATACAGCAATGATTACAAATTCCCAAATCCAAATATGGCCAAAAAAAATCTAGACCACTTCATCAATCTCTACAAACTTATCATATATTTTAAGTGAACCCCTCCGCCAACAAAACTAAACGCTACCAGCTATATTCACTAGATATTATGCTATAATAATCTATAACATTTTTATAATTCAATTATATTTTCGTCAAAAGTAAAGTGGTTTTATCTTCGAAAACTTGCCTATAAAGCCCCGTTTTAAGTAAAATAAGTCTTAGGGCGATGCGAGACTTAGGCATGCTGACGTCGGATGCCAAACGAATTTGTGGGTGAAGGGAGAAATGACATTTTGCGAGGAAAGAACCATTCCAAACGTAAATTAGCCACTATCGCTAAAAATTTGTGGGTCTGGAAATTCGTTAAGAGAAATATCATTCGAGTTTTTACTGCGAATGCGATTTTGCGATTTAAAGTAAAAATTTGAGGTAAAAGATATTATACTAAAAAAATATAATTAAGGTAATATTTTTCTCCTCAATTGTTTTTAGATCAATTTTCATTTCACTAAAATACAAGTTATATCTCGCGTAAGCATGCCCTGCTCAGTCTCGCATTAAATGCATACTTAGCGTACGCATTCAATGCAAAAGTCCGTCTAGTCTCGCATTACCCTTAAACTCATACACTTCTAGAAAAGCGTGTGGATTTATGGATTTATAAAAAAATTAAAGAAATAAGAAGGCACAATATACTCACATTGGCGACAAAAACTTTAGTATGCAAAGGTCCAGTAATTCCGAGACTCTCCAAGAAGGAAGTACTAAGACCGTAGGTATTATAGGGCATTTCATAATCGTTGGGGCCCATACCGCCACCAACGCTGCCACCACCCATAAGATATTGACGAACAGTTCTATAACGAGGAATGACCAAGAAAAAGAATACAAAAATTTTATATCAGTACGAGCCAGAAGAAAAATTGAGAGAATTTTTTTATGTTCTTAAGAAAAATGTTCCGTTTTTTTTTTTTTTAGGAGAAACAAATTATTATATTTTTAAGAAAAAGAGTCACGTTGTTGTGTTGTTGATAACTGCCGGGCTTGGGGGGCAACTAGTTTTAAAAAAGCAGGGAAATAATCTAGAGTTGGTAATACTAGAAAAAATTCAAAAATTTAACTGCCACTTCTTGAAGATGGATTGAGAGAAATATCTACGTAATTTACTTGTAATCTTCACCATGCACTTTGGGTCTTGATGGAAAAGTAACGCCAGGGTGGTAAAGAAACAGAAAAAAACATCCTGAAAAATGAAACACAAATTCAAAATGAAATACTGGAACTAGAGTTCTCTACAGAGGTTAAAAAAAAATTCCCTGGACAAGAACAAACTTGTCCGCAAAACACAACAAAATTTGGAAAGTTAATTCAACTGACAAGGGAACATTCCCAACCCGAAATCTCCGATTTTGATCAAATCTGGCAGAAATGTTGCCCTTAGTGAGACAATTAAAAAACCGTTTTCAAACCCTGCTTTAATTCGGTCCTGGGGGCGGGCCTCCAAAGTTCGAAAATGACACGTTTTCGGGTCGCTTTATGACGTCATATCTCCCGTTAAATTAATTATTTTTTGGATTTCTAAACGTAGACTTTTTAAGGAAGATCTAAGCTTTCAGAAAAGCTATAAATCATATATACTTCCTTTGGAACTTATCACTATAAATCGCTTGCGAAAATGTTGAATTTTCAGAAAAAGTTCACGTTCATAAATTCATTTTTCGTTGGGTTTGCGCTTCACTTTCAACTTTAATCTTTACTTTTCGTAAGGGACAATGAGCTGCAAGTATGTGATTGTTAGGAAAACGAAAAAAAAAAACCATTCAGAAATGGTAAATGCACACAAGTTTTGTGTACTCGTTTTACTGTTTCTGGTTTTAAAATAAAAAAATTAAATAATAAAAAAATATTTTTTAAAGAAAAGCTTTTATTTAACAATGATATATAAAAATATATCTACTAAAAGAGAAAAAATAAGTTTTTGCTTAAATAAATTTAAACTGAAAAAAATAATATTTTTATAAAATAATTAATAAAATAATACCTTAGTCTTAATATTTTGGATTGACGAAGGGTCTAAGCTTATCAATTTTGGGCCTAAAATATATTTCAACCAAATATACCTTTAACGTATTTCTTCACGGTATTTCTGTATTTGTATGACTATAAATAAAAGCTTGGGCGCTCTCATTAGAAGCGAAATTTTGCTGAAAATTTACACAATATTTCGCTTCATTTCGCTACTGCTATTTTATAATTTTAATATCTAATGAGCGCCCAAGCTTTTATTTATAGTCATACAAATACAGAAATACCGTGAAGAAATACGTTAAAGGTATATTTGGTTGTAATATACTATTTTAGGCCCAAAATTGATAAGCTTAGACCCTTCGTCAATCCAAAATATTAAAACTGAGGTATTATTTTATTACTTAATTATTTTATAAAAATATTAGTTTTTTCAGCCAAAATTTATTTTAGCAAAAACTTATTTTTTCCTTTTTAGTAGATATATTTTTATATTTCATTGTTAAATAAAAGCTTTTCTTTAAAAAATATTTTTTTATTATTTAATTTTTTTATTTTAAAACCAGAAACAGTAAACGAGTACACAAAACTTGTGTGCATTTACCATTTCTGAATGGTTTTTTTTTTCGTTTTCCTAACAATCACATACTTGCAGCTCACTGTCCCTTACGAAAAGTAAAGATTAAAGTTGAAAGTGAAGCGCAAACCCAACGAAAAATGAATTTATGAACTTGAACTTTTTCTGAAAATTCAACATTTTCGCAAGCGATTTAAAGTGATAAGCTCAAAAGGAAGTACATATATATGATTTATAGCTTTCCTGAAAGCTTAGATCTTCCTTAAAAAGTTTACATTTAGAAATCCAAAAAATAATTAACTTAACGGGAGATATGACGTCATACGGCGATCCGAAAATGCGAGGTTTTCGACCTTTGGAGGGGGGTTTCCCCCCCCCAAGGACCGAATTAAAGCCGGGTTTGAAAACGCTTTTTTAATTGTCTCACTAAGGGCAACATTTCTGCCAAGTTTCACCAAAATCGGAGATTTCGGGTTTAGAATGTTCCCTTGTGAGATCTGATCCTCTAGCTCCAGAGCTCTGAAGTGAGATACTATCTACCAACAACACTAACCCTGGACACACGAGAATGATCATTGGTAGTTTAGTTATGTAATTGATTCAATGATTATTCATAAATCTTTGCGACACGCCACACAGTTGCCAGTTCGCAGAGATTTGTAAATAAATTTGTGTCATTTGTGAGAAGTGTTTTCAATAATTTAAATATATTTATGCAAATTATTCTATTTCGAATGATCATTCCTGTGTGCTGTGTACCTGCGGTATGAAAACGCAAGCGACACAACGCTCAGGGGGTTGTCTTAAGTAAGATCTAGTTAAAGAGAAGAAAGTTATTGGAGCTACTAACATTCTGTCCTCGTCCCTATCCCGGCGGGAGAAGCTTCGATCGCCGCGGTCTCGGGGTCCGCCACCACCACCACCACCACCACCACCGCCGCCGCCGCCGCCGCTGCCACCGCCTCCGACGACGACACCAATGCCACCAATGCCGCCGCCGCCGCCGTCTCTGATAATTCTGCCGTATTGGTCCCGATTCTCGCCGTGATCCTCCTTGACCACGATTTCTCGCCCATTAATTTCATAGCGATTCATCTTTTCGAGGGCGAGCTGAACATTGTCAGGATCCTTAAATTCAACAATTCCACAGCCCCTCGGCTTGCCACTCTCGTCAGTGAACAGTTCAACGTATTCTACACTACCGACGACCCGTCGGAAAAGGTCCTTAAGATCCTGCCACCGATAATCGTACGGAATATTTGAGACGTAGATGCGGCAGTTTCGGCGTTCCCTGCTCCTGTCCCTACCATCGTCGACGGCGGCGTCCGAGAATCGGGTCCCGCGCTGACCACGACCGCGACGATCCCGCTCGCGTTCCTTGTTGTCGTTTTGGCTGCTCCCGCCGCCTGCACTGTCGTCCTGGTCCTGCAACGCTATTTTCGATTCATCGAAGTCCATCTTTTCCTAAATCGTGTACAGCCTCAATCTTTATTTCAACAAAAATATAATTTTTTCTTTTCTTTAAAATACAAATCGCCTAAAAATTACGGACAATTTTCAGCCGGCTCCTAGGCGAAAAAGAGATTTGCGAAAAATCTTTATTTTTATTTTTTCCTTGCCGCGGGCTTTAAGCGCGTTAATGGCGGCAAACGAAAAACTTTTTGAGCACTGTTTTACACCGTTTTACAGCAGCGTGGATAAAATTTTTATTACCTCAAAATGTTGTTTATTTTTTCAAGTTTGTTTTGGTTTCCAAAGCAATCAAATTACTCCTTGTATTACTTATTACTTTTCAAGAAAATCCACCGCTTAAGCACAGGCCCGCACAACCTCACTGAACAACGATAGATCAATAAAGAAATGGCGTCGACTGCACACAAGAACAAATGAGCGTTGACGAGAAACGGATAAAAAAAAACACCGGGCACCATGTGTAGCATTAGCATTGCCAGGTGTCGTTTTGTAGATTATTTTAATTCTTATAAAAATATTTAAGGGATTTTGTAGCTAAAAATCGTCCATCATTTTATCCAACAAGAAGAAGAGCTTCCCTGAAAATTGTAAATTTCAAAGTTCAGCCCGTTTGGTCCCTCGGAACTGGGGACGCTTTTTTTCTTGAAGAGCCCCCTTTTGATTGCATTTAATTGGTAAAAGTGCAAGTAACGAATTTACCTTCAAATGGATAAAGTCAACCTCCTCAATTATATTCTCTGGCACAACCACTGACATATAAAAATGGACCACTCGCCTCATACAAAATGCCTATGAAGCGATTGTGCACTTTCTAGTTCCCTCTTGCTCACACCATTAACGGATTTTGAGCAGTCAGCTGTGGGTTTGAATTGCTGTCAAATGAATTTTTGGGGCATTAGTCCGTTCTAATTGCATAAATCCATCAAATATTTACTCCAAAAATTATAAAATAATTCCTTTTGTATCTTAAGTCACTTCAAAGGAATGCAAACATTAAATTACTCCTTTGTAAGATACAACTGAATGTTACACAATTTCTCATTTTGCGGTAAAAATTGTGTTATTAAATTATGAAAATTATTCTTTTCTTATCTCATATTTCAAATTCTTCTTATCTTATGTCTGATTTACGGCAAAAATGGCACAAAAAACACAAAAAAACCTGAGTGACGTAATACGGCGAATCAATTCGGAATTAATTGCATTTATGTCCTTTTACTGTAACTAAATTAAGTGAAGTATACAGCAAAAACACAAAAGTGCTCTAATTTTTACTTTTGAGTTCTTAAAACAGTTGTTTAGCGATATATGTAAATCGCATATCCAGAAGAGAGCATTTCAATGTTTTGCTGAGAATATTTCAATGAAAAATGTGTTATTCCACAAACTTTTCGCAGCGAAATTATTTTAGATTTGATGCTACTTTTAGGGGAATCAGATTTAAGCGTGCAGGTTACAAATAAAATTACTATAATTTTTAAATTTGCCGCCTTTTGAAGCTCCCTATCTCGCATAATTCGAAAGAAATAGACAGATATATGCCTTCTATATCTGAACTCTCCTTAGGTGGGAACTTTCAAAAAAAAAAATTAGAAATTGTGTAAAATTCAATTGTATCTTACAAAGGGGTAATTTAATGTTTGCATTCCTTTGAAGGGGCTTAAGATACAAAAGGAATTATTTTATAATTTTTGTAGTAATTATTTGATGGATTTATGCAAATAAAACAGACTAATGCCCGAAAAATGCATTTGACAGAAATTCAAACCCACAGCTGACTGCTTAAAATCCGTTAATGGTGTTAGGAAGAGGGAACGAGAAAGTGCACCATCGCTTCATAGGCATT
Organism: Machimus atricapillus; assembly: GCA_933228815.1. Lineage (NCBI taxonomy): Eukaryota > Metazoa > Arthropoda > Insecta > Diptera > Asilidae > Machimus > Machimus atricapillus. The sequence goes on from OW121785.1 coordinate 17,858,040, forward strand.
TTGTATGGGGCGAGTGGTCCATTTCTATATGTCAGTGCGTCAGTTTAATAAAATATTTCAAAAATATAACCAGAGCATGGCCACCCTGCAATATCCACATCAAAATTTACTTCATTACCAACCACTGACATATAGATACTGGACTGCTAATCGGTGGATAAAAAGTGAGACCATTTTGAGTGGAGATGCAAACCCTTGTGTGCAGTGGAGATGCAAGTCCTTGTGATAAAAACACATTAAATTCTTTGCAATATTATATTAAAATGAGGAAAATAAATAAATAGAAGTTGTCACAAAACAGCTCCTTTCATTTTGCCCTACATTTTGAGTATTTATCAAAAATACTTCCGACACCGAGCAGCCCGGGGCCGGAAGAAAGAAAGAGTCAGATATAAAAAAAACATGTCCTACTTTGTCTAACATATGCATTTACATGGGGGAATGAATAAATATCTCGTTCTTTCTTCATTCCCCCATTTCGAACCAAATTTGATCTCACTTTTAAAATGGGTTTTTGTACGGGATCAGCAGTCCTGTCCTTATATGTCAGTGTTACCAACTGTTGCCATCTTCACTTGGAATGAAATCCAACTGTTGTTTCTGTTCGTGAAGGAGTGGCGTGGCGTGGCGTTCATTCAGAAGAAGGCGTTCAATTGTTTCTGTGCGTTCTGCTCTCGTGTTTTCGGTAAAAGTTAAAAATTTTGTGTATATTTGTGTTTGCTTGCGGAGTTTGTGCTGCCAAAAGATGTCGGATCAAAAAAGACTGTGCACTTTCTGCGGAATTCAAGGCACGTTAAAGTGTGGGCGTTGTTACGAATGCTATTGTTCCTTTAAATGCCAGAGGGAAGATTGGGCGGAACACAAGATAATTTGCAACCGCATCCGCATGCCGTAAGTTTTTTATTCCTGTAATTTTTTCCTTGCTTTAGCTAGTAGCGGCAACCCACTCAAAGTGGCTAACTTGCGAAAAATGCTTGTTTATAATTCCAAAATATTCGCTACGCATAGTACTGTTATTTAATGCATTCAGATCTAGAAAGTTCTGGGAAGTTATTTTTCCAATAATTCACTTAGTTCTCAGCACAGCAAGCGAATGAGTGAATCACGAATTCAAATTATTAAGAAATTTTACAATGGCAAGCTAAAAAAAATGTGCTCTACCTTAAAGACAATGTGCATTAAAGCAGCTCATTTTAAATAAGTATTATATATGTACATACTTTTCTAACAACTATGCATAAAATTTAATTTTGGTTCCCAGTAAATAAGTATTTAAATTTCGCAACATTAAGATTTAGCAAAAAAATTGTTTTTCCTGGAAAAAATGCTGTTTGTGGTTGACAACTTCCAGCCATATTTAAAAACAATTCTTCAGGATTTTTAAACGAAATGAACTTAAGCGTTAAAATAGGCAATATTCATCCTTACAAATTAAATTAAATTAAAATTTATTTATGCCGTATACATACATAGAATAAATAGTCTTTTATACATCGCCTGTAAACAGTACAAGTATTTTGCAGGCTCTATTCACAATGCAATTGAGATTCGTAAATTAACCTCGCCCATTTCTTTCTAGAACATTAATTCAACCTGTGAGGTCTGAAAAGTTTTCTGTTAATGCCAGACTTGAACGTACATTTTTTCAAAATAACCCAATGAAATCCTTGATGACCAGTACTCCCCACATTCCTTTAAGGAAACCCCATCGGTATGACCAAAGTGACGATCATTCCGAAAGCGGATGTGCAACCAGTTCCAACTTAGGAACAATAGACAAAAGCGACATTCCCAGGTTGGTTGCGCTTGATAACAATAATAAAGAACGAAAATCAATAGACTTTCCTTTAAAATTGTTGAATAAAAATGGTGAAGATGACTCTATTTCATTAAATGTTCAGAAAGTTATTGATAAAGTAGAAGATATCTCTTTTTCCAATGCATCTGAGAAGACCAACAGACCCAACAAAGCCTGGAAAAATCACTTTCCAATTCCGGAAAATGAATGTTTTGAAGTAGTAGTACAATATGTTTCGGAAACCGATCCCACACTTGCCTGGGTAATGGATGCCCGGTGGGAAGCAGCTTGTACTTCACTAATTTTAGAAATAAATAAGAACATCACAAATGTGACAAACCCATATTCGGAAGAAATAATATACGTTGGTAATGTTGTGGCTGCTCCTTTCCGTGGGCTTTATTATCGGGCTGTAGTTCTTGAAGAAAAGAATCCTTTAAACGAAGTCCGCGTGCGCCGCTTAGATTATGGCAATGATTTTTACATCAATGTAAATCAACTGAAATCACTTATTCCGGCGATGAAGGATTTGAACTCGTATGCCTTCTGCATTAAGTGCAACGGTAAAGCTTTTGATACTGGCCATGTTGTAAGAATAAAAATAATTGGTAATATATATAACGAAAAAGAGGAACTTCCCATAAATATGAAAATAAAGATAGTCAACGTTTTTAAGGAAATGTATGCAATTGCGATCGTTAAGCCAAATGAAATAGCGGATCAGCTTTCTAAAATGAGACAAGTCCTTGCCGGAGACACTGAAAATAAATTTAAGCTATTACATCCTGTGGAGGGTTCTTTTATCGCAGGTAAGACTTCTACCCAGTGGGAGCGTGGATTTCTCCTAAGTTATTATGAATCTCACTATGTTATATACTGTGTTGATATTGGACAAATAGAACTCTTGAGTGAGGTGAAGTCAATTCCCAACGACTTTAAAAATATTCCGCGACAAGCATTACTTATCAGTGCTGAAAAAGAAGCGCACTTAGAGGATTACTGGGGCGATGGGAGCACGCTTGAGCTTAAAACTATTACCAACAATGGAACAACAAATTATGAGCTGTATTCCAATGCAAACAAATTAGAAGGCAATGTTAAAGTATCAAAAGATTGGAACGGGTATTTTGGAGATATTTCCATCAAGTATTGGTCAGCTGGTCCAAAACCAAATGATGAGGTTCAAATAACCCATATTCACAGTCATTCCGAAATTTCTGTCTGTAAACATGACAAGGGAGAAATCTACTCTAAAATATTCGACCAGAAAGGTCGAGAAGCAGCAAAAACTGACGCTATAAAAGATAAAATTGTTTTGGCTTTTAACCAAAGCAGATTTGTTCGTTGTAAAGTTCTTGATAAACTTCCTAATGAAGTTCTTCTATTAGATCTTGATTCAGGTGAGTCTTTTAAAGCCAAAGAAGGGGACATAAAAGAAGCAGATAACTTTGTTCGATACGCCCCGGTGTTTGTAATTAAAGGTACACTTTTGCACTTGAGCAAAATAAAAGCGAGCAAATTAAACAAGGCTGTCGATTCGCTAAAGAGTTGCATTAACGAGAGGAAGAAATTTACAATTTCCTTTTTGAAAAATGAAATCGAACTTTATGTAAATAGTACTTCGTACAATAAACAGCTTATTCCACTTCTTTTCGAAGAGACTACGAATGGCGAAGAGAATAATAATAATAAAGTAGAAAAGGTCAAAGAAATTCAGGATGTTAGATGTCAAAATTTTTTCCATATTAATGATGTCGAGCGAATCCCTATTCCTACGGGACAATTAGTCAAAATATTTGTGTTGAATGATAGTATGATTGAACATGGACTAATTACTGCCGCTCATATTAACCCCGAGTTGCTGACAAAGTTGCAGACTGACACTGAAAATATTATGAAATACTGCTTAGATCCTTCCATTCCTCAAGGATATTCGCCAAGGTAATTAACTAATGAAGTTTTTATGTTTTTAATCATATTCGTTTTATTAAAGAGAGAACGAACTTTGCTTCTCAATAAATGAGGTGGACAATCAGTGGTATCGTGCAGGTTGCTTGAGAAAACTCAGCGATGATAAATTTTTAATGATTTTCGTGGATTATGGAAATACAACTATAAAAGGGAAGAAGGATTTAAGAAAAATAACCAAGGATTTTCTATATCAATCTCCCGCCAATACTTGTGAAATTGATGGTAAGTGAGTGAGTCAAACGCTTTGAACATATTGAATAAAACTTTTTTTCTAACCAGGCCTACCTCATGTCATGTCTACAGAACTACTCAAAAGAATTAAAAGTATTGTTCAGCCTGATGTTGTGCTTAGGGCGGACAACGTTAAAAAATCTCAAACGGGCTACATAATTACCATGGGGAAAATAAAAAAATTACTGCCATAATTGATATCTTAAGACTTTTTCAACAGTGGAAAATTTTACTTTTGTTAGAATTTTGAAGAATTCATTTTATGTTATGTTTTTTAGTATTTATATTATCTTGTAGATAGGATGAGCTTATGTTTTGTATATTGAAGGAGGTAAAAACGCGTTCGTAATACATAATAACTACTTTTTTTTTTTAAATTCATTTCTGTATTTTAACTTTTTTATCAGATGCTAAGAAATTATATGTCGTCGATAACATTTTAGCAAAAATTCTGAACATAAGAAAGAAACTGAACTGTAAACTGATTTCTAAATGTACATATTGCCAAATATGTAATTTCAACACGAAATCTGGGAAGGTATCAGCTGTTTCCCATGATAGGTCTTCATCTCAATTCGCTGTCTGTATGCATTTTGGGATCGGATTTTATTAATGTTTAAGATGTTTTTTTGTTTTTTTTTATTCTGCGCAAGAAATCGTAAGGCACTTCGTAAAATTTCAAACCATTTCGTATTTTATGAAAATAGTTTAAGCACATATAATACCTATTGTTATTATTAGTATTATCTGTGATTTAAGGTTCAAGGATTTTTTTAAACTACATGTAATAACGAATATGAAATTTCTAAAATAAATTCAAAAATGCCTGGGAAATGGTTCTGGAAAATGTTGGAATTTTCCGCAGACACAATTCGACTGAAATTATTTTATTTCTTGTTCTTTTACATAAAAGAACGTAAAAAATGTAGCACAAAATTAATTTTCCGCAATATGGATTCCTTCAGGTTTACCCATCTTTTTAGAGGCCAATATGCAGGGAACGCAGTTAGAGAGGACTGCGTGTATTTTCTTCCTAATATTTGGGATGAAGTTTTCCTGATGTGCTAAAGATTCGGCCTTTGCATTGATATGTCCTTGCTCGTATATACTTCGGATGATATAAGATAAGATATGTACCTTACATATGTATGTATGAAAAGTTAATGCGCGAAATTTATTTTAAAAAGGGTATGTAATATATTTTATAATTGCTTCTAAAATGTCAAAGTATGCAAAAACATAAGCAACATTTGAAGCTGTCTGTTACACAAAAAGAAATAAAATCAAGTACCTACATAATGTGGAAAAAATTTTACTCCTGGTAAAAAATAATTAAATTTATTTAACATATTCCACTCAAGCGGAATCGTCTGGCGCTATGTAACTTATACAATGCAAATATGCAACTTTAAATATGTATTTACAGATATTGCATTATGATATTTTAGTTAGTTACTAAGAAAAGAGAATAAGATATCTTATCTGTGGTTGTAGTTTATAGAAAAATTATCGTAAATCGTAAAATTTGATCAAATTTATTGCTGCATGATTTGTAAAAATAATGTTTTTATTTATTTTACTGCAATATCGTTTCACTGTCAAATATGAGAAATTTCACCTTAAACAATTCGTCCTTAAAAAGGTTTAAAAATATCAGCCCTGGGATTCCCTAACGATTTAGAGTTAGAATTTAGCATCTAAAATCTAAATTTAGAATAATTTGCGATTCCGTAACAACGATTAGTCTAAGTTAGAGCCTTGTGTTTAGGTAATTAATGCAAGAACACTCATATTATTTTATGTTAATTCAAAAATTTAATGGAAAAATATCGTAGGGATGGTGCGCGGATGGACAATTAAAAGTATGCAAGGAATACGAAGTACCGCAATTTGAAGCTGCTTGCAGCTATGAGGATCCGAGCTACAAACCAAGCCTCACCTTTATTGTGGTACGAAAACGAATTAACACAAGAATTTTTATGGTAACTAGGCGCTTATTCAAATATTCAAATTTTAACCGTTTAATAATTTCAGGACATCGGTAATGAAATAACGAATCCTAATCCTGGGTGTGTTCTAGATCATACGGTGACAAGGAAATACCTTTACGATTTCTTTTTGGTTTCTCAATCGGTGCGACAGGGTACGGTTAGTCCTACACATTACGTGGCCATACAGGACTCTGCCAATTTTGCCACAGATATTGTTCAACGACTTACCTATAAATTGTGCTTCCTGTGCTATAATTGGGCAGGTACTGTTCGTGTTCCAGCATGTTGTCAGGTACGAGTATTTGGTTATTCGTTTAACTAATCAATACATTTGTGAATTTTGAAATCTCGTCCTAATAAATCGACTGTTGAAGTTGAGTCTAGATAGAGTAACGCTATAGTCGCTTTATTAGGACAAGTCTAAAGGTAGTTATAATCGTTGAAACAGTTATTGAAAAATTTGAACCATAACGTAGCGATTACTAGAGAAAATGCATGTGATTTGAACCAGGATTTAAAAATTCGAATTATTACTAATCTTTGGTTCTCTAAATTTGAATTGATTAATTTTATAAAAAAAACTTCTTTTCGTTTCAGTACGCACATAAACTTGCTTATCTTGTTGGACAAAGCGTTAAGAAGCCGACATCAGAAAAGTTGGCGGATAAGGTCTTCTTCCTTTAAATATTTTTCGAACGAAAGACGCGCACGGTGGAAAAAAGAAACATCTTTAGATAGATAGGTGAACTTGGAAGTTTTTCTTTTTCTCGTTTTTAAGTATTCAGTATTGAAGTGTGATAATTATTTTTTGTGCAATATTTGCTATTTTTAATTTACTTCATTTGAACACATCTATAACTAGTCAAGAATATGTTGATTAATTTTATAAATAAACTAGTTGACCCGGTGAACTTTTTACCACCTGCAATTGATTTGATTTTAATTCTTCATAAGAGATTACGAATCCCAATCAAACTTCCAACTCCAATTCGTTGAGATCGGCAATATTGGCCGCACGGTGTAGGTACGGTTTGAGTTTCGTTTGGTCGTTTTGGTTTTGGGCCTTGCCCGGGCAATTCTAATCTGTATGCAAAAGTTTCCGCCGTTCACATTTCGGTGTCTCCTTTTATGAATTTCACAAACATTGGTATTTATATTCTTGGTTTTTGTTTTTCTTATTTATTTATTTTTTTTTTTGTGAAAGTTGCGTGCCTTTTTATACCGTTAAAAGGTATGAAATTAGAGCACAAACGAAATCTATCGAAATTAACTTGTTATTTTTCACTGAGAACTTTACAATCTTGAAATCCTTGTGTATCAAAACTAATCGAGCATCGCCAAAAAACAATGGCTGAACAAAGTAATTGTTTGCAAAATGTTATTAATTTCGCTTTAGCTAAATCTTACCTCAAAAATCCACTACTTTTTTATGAAAAACTTCCAAGCCCTAAAAAGTATAAAAAAATTATATCAAAAATCCTCTACTACTACTTTCAACATTAAATACCAAAACTTTTGAAGTCGGTGTGAAAACTTGACTGATATTAATCCAATTAATTCAGACAAACTGATTGCCTTAATTATTTAATATTGGATTAGTATCAGTTATCTAATTATTTCATACTTTTTAGGGCTTGGGATTTTTTGGAGTAGGTTATATTTTTTTTTAAGTTTTTTATTTCATTTTTAGTGTAATATTTTTTAGTCCGTTTTTTTAAAAGTTTTTTTTATTATTTTGATTTACATCTCTGTTGTGGCGTCCCTTTTCCCCTTAGGGTTTTCATATATATCATTGTACCCCCGGGGAATCTTAGACTATCCACACAAAAAAAGAATCATCAAGATCGATTTACCCATTCATTATTAGTTATGCGCGAACAGACATTAAATACATAAGTGGGTGAAAAATAACTCATCCCTTATTTTACCACCCTTAGGGTTGGAATACTTTCTTCAAATTTGAATGGGACCACCTCAGGAGCATACCCTTTAAAAAAAAGAAGATTTGTTTAAATTGGTCCACAATTTGGGAAAATATCGGTGAATATTTAAAAAAACAATAATACATACAGACGAAAAAACCTCCTCCTTTTTTGGGAGCCGATTAAAAACAATTTTAAATTATAGGTCCCCTGCTCTGAAACTACTTTTCTTTTGAATTCTTAAGAAAAGCTCCGTCATACATGTGGCAATTGATTTTTATTTATATAGAAATGATTTGCTTCGCCTGTTATAAATTAATAAAATGAAAATTATTATTTATAGGAAATTTTTAAATAAGGGGAAAGAAATCCACATAAAAATTGTATTTAATAAAATAATTAGACAAGCTTATAATATTGCATGAAACATCCCCTAAAAGGCCGCTGAAATTAGTTCACCCCCAGAACAAATGCAGTTGGAGGCTACAACTATTTTGGAGCCGGTGAGGCGCCCTATCATATCACATGCCGAAATCTCGGCGTACGTAACTCCGCCCAGAATGAAAATCAAAAGTGTGCGCTTTTTAATGGGGAGCCTGTCGGGAAGGTCTCCCTTCTTTACAGCTAGCTGAATTTGCTTGAGGCTTCTTGGTTCGTCGCTATCTGGAGTTCTAAGCAGGATCTTTTCGACGAGTCCGAGTTTGTTGTAGAGGTCATCCGCATTTTCATTTTAGTAGACTCAGCGCCAGCTGAGAAATCACTGGGATGAAGGTCCGGTTGAAGACGTAACTCGGACAAAGTCTTAGAAGTTCCCCATCATTTCCAGCTCGGTCTGGATCATTCGGCAGGAGCTTCATCCGACCTGCGTTTACCTGAAAGTCTGTCTGCTGAAATTTTGGAATGGGTAAATTTGATAAAAGTTTATTTTTTGTGTTCAACTCCATTTCAGGCAGTAGCCCAGCTTTAGTTAGTGCTTGAAAAATATAAAGATGCCTATGGCCAAAAACGTTGCAATAATTTCTCACAAAAGCTGCCAACTCGTCAGAACTGAGCCCCATCGATAAATATACTAAACAAATTAATCTTATCGTGTTGTATTTGTGCCCATCAACGGTTGAAATTTCATCAATTTTAGCCATGATTTGTTTCTTGTTTACATTATTCAGAATTTCTTCCTCTAGACTTTGTTGCCGCTGAAATCCTCCAGCGAGTTCAAGGACGATCTCCTCGCAGACATTAAGATGCCTTAAAATTTTATTTTTCATTTCTGTGATCTTTGGTAGCTTCTGTGTAACGTATTGCTGCATTTCATTGATTTTCATTTTATTTATGTTTTGTACCTCAACGCCAAGAGCCTTCGCTTGTGCTCTAACTAGATTGCTGGCCTCTGAGAAGTGCGTATAGCGGTTCTCTCCGAAAATTTCGTCATGCTTTCCGTTCATTCGGATATTTTTCGTTTGCTTGGTCTTGGACTGTTCGTTTTTCGTTGGGGGGACTTTAAGGATTTTTAGCTTGCCAGAACCTTCACTAAAGGTCATACAATTGTTGCTGTATTATATAAATATGTAAATGTGTTTAAAACTACTAAACTATTTTATCAAGAATTAAAAATACTATATATTAAAATGAACTCTTTTTCGAACAGTTTGGCAACTTTTGTCAGCAGTTTTAGGTCGCTTCAGTGAAGAGGGCCGGCTTTTGGCGGGTGCAACTGCAGAACTTGCTGAATTTGTTTCCAAATTTGAGTCATCTTCCGTATTGTAGGAGACACAATCACGCGCAGGAATTCTAGAAAGAATTTTGCATGCTTCGTCCTCTTCCGACTCTTCCGAGTCGGACACATCCAAATCAAGGTCAATTATTAGATTACACTTTCTAGTCTTTTTCAAAACTACATTCAATTCGTGGAGAAGATATGCGCGGTCTATCTTCTTCCGAACTAGGACATCATTTTTAAATGTTTCTGACACTGGGTCTGAACTTATTAGGCTATAGAAAGCTCTAAACAGCGAGTTTTTCGTCACTTTTATGGAGATTGCTGCAACATCGAGCAAGCCTGGTAATACTTTTAAATATTTGCTATCGGCACGTTGCGTTTGGAAGGAATAACGAGAAATACGAAGGCGCTTTTCTTCCAAATTATCTTCGCTGATATCAGTTGTCGAATTATCTGGCTTCTTACGAGATTCTCTCTTTCTTCGTTTCCATCCTCGAAAGTAACAATAAAGCAAGGCAATAAGTAGTACGCAAATGGCGCCATTTAAAAAACTCGCGAAGAAATTGTCCAACATGCAGCAGCTTTGTTTTGGCGCGATATTTATATAGTCTTGGGAGATGTCCAGGATCAGCTGGTTACAGTCTTCCCTTTCCAGCTTATAGGGATTGACTCTAATATGAGGTAGGGTGTCCGCCAACGAAGTAGCTGGCTTCGGGAAAATAAGGTTCAGCCATGTTTTTGTGCTTGTATTTTCTGCGTTGAATATCATTTTTCTGCAATGGTCAACTGCTTGTGTAAACCAATCCTGGCACGCCGACTGAATTGCTGCTAAAACTTCCGGTGAACTTTCAGTAAAATTTTTGAATGTAATTCGGCTGCATATCTGAGACATAACCGTATTTTTTTCCTAAAAATTGAAAACATGTCTTTTAAAGGTATTATTACACGAAAAGTGATACCCACATTTGGAAAGACATCAGCAAGTTCTTCTAACGTATATCGGCCCATTTCAAATAATTAACGTAACAATAAAATATTTTCCAACACTCACTATGGCGGCAGAAAATAAAATTATTTAGCAAAAAAAAATTTGTCGTTAACCGAATGAAAAATTCTGGCCTACTATTCAAATTAAAACTGAAATCTGCACTTTGGAAACTTATCGCCTACTGTATGTTCTGTCTTCCGATTTTTTGCCTGAAAATAAATAATAATAATGTATTCCAATGGAAATGAAGTTCCTTTTAAATTGAAATTCCTTATTAAAATTCTTAAAATTATAACAAATTCATTTCAGTTACCTTTGTTAGGATTCTAAAAATTTAGCTCTTATGCTAAAAACACAATATAATAATCAAATTAACCAAAATTTTAAGAATCCCTTAAGCCTTGTCATCCTAGATTTAAAACTTTGCTATAAAGAGCTTTTATTTTTCCTTTAATTAAAACACATTAAATGCTCAATCGTTTATATTTATTAGTAATATATTTATGGTACACCAGTTTCATAACTTAAAATTTATCAATCACAAATTCTCGAAAATATTGGTAATTTTGCAAGGATAAAAATTTAAAAGCATATTTATGACATTAATAATGATTTTTATTTACATTACTTGCATTTAAAGTACATATTCATTTAAATTTTTTTTCAACAAATATTTAAATTGAAATATTTTTGTCAGCGTTCAGCAATTCCGCATTCAAAAAATCTGCGGAATCGGCTCATCCATGCAATGCGGTAAAAATAGACAGCACCATACAGGGTGTTTTGCTAAGGTCTGAACAGGGGTATGCCAATCGATTCTAAATGGTCTCTTGATCAACGTTTGTTCGGACACCCCTTCCTAAAATCGGTCCTTCCCCCCAAAATCGCGATTGAAAATTTGGAGGAGGTCAACTTAGAAAATGCATTATAAGTTCTTTCAGAGACATCCTAGGATACTAGGATACTGGTTTATAACGCACTAGAAAGCTGAGCCTTCAAGCTTTCCAACGATACCACCCATGACCCAATCCGTCAACAAACTAGCGGGGGAGACCCCGTCAAATTTCGAAAATGGCAATTTCAAAGCCCAAAATTTGACCTTGTCCCTTCATTCTGCCGATTTTTTGTATGGGAAGATCGAAACTTTTTTTGAGAAAAGGCTTCCCTGTCATGAGGCCCATCTCAGGAATAAAACCGCACTCTAATCCGACGGCGCGTCCCGAAGTTATTCGTGTTATAATAATTAATACAACAACAAAACCCACTACCCGCAATGAAGTCCAATTGGAAAGTGACGTCGCACATTGGAATGGAGATTTAAATTTAGCCCTGAATTGACTTCCTTCCTCTGTCGAACTTAGATAAAGTATGCTTCAGAAAATTAAAAGTTCTCGAAGTATTGAAGTGGTCCTAAAAATGTTTACACTACTGTATATACAGATTTGAATTTAAAAATTGTTATCACACTCCTGATTCTAATCCGCCAACCATTGCTTCATTCAAACAAAGTGTGTGAGCAAAGAAGCAATGAAATTATGGCATATTTTACCTACTGTTTTGTGCGTATGTTTAAAACCACTTTGGTTTTTGTAATATCCGTTGAATTTAATCTTGAATGTTGACAAATTCCGGGTATTCAAATATGATGATTAATAGGTTTGTAACGCACTTCTCAGCATGACGCTGGAAACATTCACCTAATTCTATGCCTTAGGGCGCGTTCACAACGAGGATGCGCCACGCCAAGCCACGCCACGCTACGCCGCGCCGAGAGATTTTCAGCGAGATTTTACCTCGCGAAGTCGCATCGCCGTTGTGAACACTCAGATTGAGTAAGCATGTAACATTTTTTATTTTCGACTCTTCACGAATCGTGGCGTGGCGTAGCGTGGCGTGGCGCATCCTCGTTGTGAACGCGCCCTTAGGCTTTAGAATTTAGGCTCTGTGGATCCATCGCTAAATAACCTAAAAAAAAATTGAATAAAAACAAATATTATTTTGAAAAAAATTGTAGTTAGACTATCTGTTGTGCTCCCCAGACAAATAAAATTTGGTATAAGGGTCACACATAGATTAAAGATATTTTTAATTAGGCCTTTTGAGCTTAATTATGTTGGGTTTTCGTTTTTACATAATTTTTTATCATTCTTTTAAATTCAAGTATGGTGCGAGCGTTTTTTATGTATTCTGGTAAATTATTATAGCAATTCACAGCAGAGTAAAACGGATCATATTTAAGTCGATTTGTCCTCGGTGCAGGTAGATTAAAATTCCCCATCATTGCTGTCCTTGTGTTATGTTCGTGAGTTTCCGTCCTCAGAACCAGGTTGATCGAAGATTTTGTGTGTCTCTTCTCTTTGATATGTTATAAATGACCTTAGCCTTTTCCATCTCTATTAGTTGCTTCAAATTTAATTTATCTGTTATTTCGTATAAAATTGCAGTAGGAGTATCCCTAGGGAGATTTATTACTGCTTTGATGGCTCTATTCAACAACCGCGATATGAATTGCAAGTTCCTTTCTGTTGTTTGACTCCAAATTATTAAACCGTAGGTTATCAACGGCAATATGTTTGCATTGTACATTAGATTTTTGATTTTAGGTAAAATATATTTATTTCTTTTAATAACACCAATAAGTCCGGCTATTCTCCTCCTAATTGTGTCCACATGTTTCGTCCAAGTTAGTTGATCATCCATTATCATTCCCAGGTATCTGTATTCCGAAGTTCTGTTTAATTCCTTCCCATTGATTCGTATGTTGATGTTAATTGCATCTTTATTTTTTTGCTTTATGATCATGTAGGTTGTTTTCTCTTTGTTCATTGATAATTTGTTTCCTTGCAGCCACTCATCGTAGTGTTTTAGATCTTCGTTAATTTTATTTTCCAATTCTCTCGGCGAATCTCCAGAGTACAGTAGTAACGTGTCGTCTGCATAAATGACTGTTTTTGCGGTGAGATTTAGAAATCTAATGTTATTGATATATAGTAGATAAAGTAATGGTCCTAGTATCGATCCTTGCGGCACGCCAATTTTAATATTCCTCTCCTGACTGTAAATGTTTTTTATTTTTGTTTTGATGATCCTTCTGTCCAGGTAATCCTTCAGTAGATTCAGTGGTTTGCCACGTATACCTATTTCCTCTAGGCTTTCAAATAGTACCTCAGTGTCCACAGTGTCAAAGGCTTTTCTAAGATCCACAAAAATTGCAACCACATACTTGTTTTTGTCTAAAGATGTGTTTATGAAGTTCATAGCATCTAATATCGCTGAGGTGGTGTTACTTCCACTTTGAAATCCATATTGATTAGGGTCAAATCCTTCAGTTTTGTTAATAAATTCAACAATTCTCTTATAGATAACTTTCTCGTAGATCTTGCTTAAAGAACTTATTAAAGCTATGGGCCTATAATTACTTGGATCATTTTTATCTCCTGTTTTGTGAAGCGGGACTATAATTGAAGTTTTTAGACAGTCCGGAAAATTCCCAGTTTCAAGATCCTCATTTATTATGTATGTTTGCTAGAGGTTCAGCAATTATATTCTTAGCCATCTTCAGAATTGATGCCGTTATCTCATCATCTCCGGGTGCTGTATGCGATTTCATTTCGGATATTATTCCTGATATTTCAACGTTATCTGTTGGTGAGAAAAATATCGAATTACTTTGCCTAACATTGCTCACTCTTTTTATTGTTCTATCTGAGGTTCTTAATTCGTCTGCTATATTTTTCCCTATATTAACAAAGTGATTATTCATGATCTCCGCTATTTCCACTAAATTATGAGTTATGTCCCCGTTAGGTTTTTTCATGCTTTCAAAATTTTCTGTCTTTGCAGAAGTGTTATTTCCTAGAATTGATTCCTTTATAGTTTTCCAGAGTTTATGTGAGTTACTTGCATAATTTTCCAATTTCTTGTTTATATGCAATTGCTTCGCTTTTATAATCATTTGGTTAACTTTTTTCTTTTGAGCTTTATACAGTTCTTTGAGGTGTTGATCCGTCCGATTAGCTGCTAGTTGTTTATACATTTTGTGTTTTTTCTCAATATTTACAATTATGTTTTCCGTCATCCAATCATGGTTTCGTGTCCGAAACATTCTCACCTTTGTTGACTCTTCTTTGGATTCCTTTATTGCTTTTATTAAACTCTCCATATTAAGCTTATCGGCCGTTTTGACCTTAGTATCTAGTAATTCTATAAAGCGTGACTCGTCTATCATCTTGATACATCTCCTTACCATGGGTTCTTTCCGTTTAATACTCACGTTTATTTCTAATTTGATGGTTTTATGGTCTGAGCATGGCCAGTCATCCACTTTAACGTTGAAGGAGCGCAGTGGGAAAACCTTATTGGTAACAAGGTGGTCAATCAATGTCGCATTAAGATCGCTCTCTCTTGTGGGCATTTCTGGATTAAGGATTTGGCAATTATTAACCATAAGGATTTCCTGATAAGTTTTTGTTACTTCCGTCTCCCGAAAAATGTTTATGTTGGTATCAAATTATTATAACTAAGTATATTTAATTAAATAATTAGTCCCCAGGCCCAGGACCTTTAATTTTTTTGACACATACAAATGTCAAACTTTGTGAGCGTCTTCTTTGCGACGAGTCCGACAAACTTTTCCAATGCGAAAACTTTCGGCGCTTCTGCGTTTTCGAATGCCCGATTTCCGGAATTGTCGGTATGACGTCATTATGACTCTGCGTACATACAAGTTTTATTTTTTAAAAATTGTTTAATAAAATTAATTGAAAAATTGTGGTCAACTTGTCCGACAAAAATCATGCTGCGTATGAGGTGTCCACCACCCCCACTTCTATGTCCTTTTACTGTAACTAAATTAAGTGAAGTATACATACAGCAAAAACACAAAAGTGCTCTAATTTTTACTTTTGAGTTCTTAAAACAGTTGTTTAGCGATATAAATCGCATATCCAGAAGAGAGCATTTCAATGTTTTGCTGAGAATATTTCAATGAAAAATGTGTTATTCCACAAACTTTTCGCAGCGAAATTATTTTAGATTTGATGCTACTTTTAGGGGAATCAGATTTAAGCGTGCAGGTTACAAATAAAATTAATATAATTTTTAAATTTTCCGCCTTTTGAAGCCCCCTATCTCGCATAATGCGAAAGAAATAGACAGATATATGCCTTCTATATCTGAACTCTCCTTGGTGGAAACTTTCAAAAAAAAATTAGAAATTGTGTAAAATTCAATTGTATCTTACAAAGGGGTAATTTAATGTTTGCATTCCTTTGAAGGGGCTTAAGATACAAAAGGAATTATTTTATAATTTTTGTAGTAATTATTTGATGGATTTATGCAAATAAAACAGACTAATGCCCGAAAAATGCATTTGACAGAAATTCAAACCCACAGCTGACTGCTGAAAATCCGTTAATGGTGTTAGGAAGAGGGAACGAGAAAGTGCACCATCGCTTCATAGGCATTTTGTATGGGGCGAGTGGTCCATTTCTATATGTCAGTGCGTCAGTTTAATAAAATATTTCAAAAATATAACCAGAGCATGGCCACCCTGCAATATCCACATCAAAATTTACTTAATTACCAACCACTGACATATAGATACTGGACTGCTAATCGGTGGATAAAAAGTGAGACCATTTTGAGTGGAGATGCAAACCCTTGTGTGCAGTGGAGATGCAAGTCCTTGTGATAAAAACACATTAAATTCTTTGCAATATTATATTAAAATGAGGAAAATAAATAAATAGAAGTTGTCACAAAACAGCTCCTTTCATTTTGCCCTACATTTTGAGTATTTATCAAAAATACTTCCGACACCGAGCAGCCCGGGGCCGGAAGAAAGAAAGAGTCAGATATAAAAAAAACATGTCCTACTTTGTCTAACATATGCATTTGCATGGGGGAATGAATAAATATCTCGTTCTTTCTTCATTCCCCCATTTCGAACCAAATTTGATCTCACTTTTAAAATGGGTTTTTGTACGGGATCAGCAGTCCTGTCCTTATATGTCAGTGTTACCAACTGTTTCCATCTTCACTTGGAATGAAATCCAACTGTTGTTTCTGTTCGTGAAGGAGTGGCGTGGCGTGGCGCGGCGTTCATTCAGAAGAAGGCGTTCAGTGCGTTTCAGTGCGTTCTGCTCTCGTGTTTTCGGTAAAAGTTAAAAATTTTGGTATAATTTTACTTTGGCGACAATGGCCCCAGGGCCATGAAATTTTGCAGGCTCCTTCCGTTTTGGCTAAAACGAAAGGATCTGAAGAAATTTTGCGGTGCTGGGCTATAATTTCCGAGATATTTAATTTTTAATTTTGACAATCTGTCAAAATTAAAAATTAATATTTCCCACCTTAAAACTCCTTTCCACCGCGAAAATTTCACTGCACTCTGGGATCATGTCCCCACTGCACTATTCACTTCATTTCCTACACTTAGTAACACTTTAAAATGGAAAAATCTGCAAAAAATCCAATGTTTATTATTAAACGTCAAAACACACCTGAAATACCTACTGGAGTGATTTTCCTTCTACAAAATGCCTACTGGAGTAATTTTCCATTTACAAAATGCCTACTGGAGTGATTTTCCTTTTACGAAATGCCTACTGGAGTGATTTTCCTTTTGCGAAATGCCTACTGGAGTGATTTTCCTTCTACAAAATGCCTACTGGAGTGATTTTCTTTTTAAATAATGCCTACTGGAGTGATTTTCCTTTTACAAAATGGCATCAAAAAATGACATCAAAAAGGAGTGTGATGGCCGCTTCATTGGATTTGTTGCAGATTTTTCCATTTTAAAGTGTTACTAAGTGTAGGAAATGAAGTGAAATGTGCAGTGGGGACATGATCACAGAGTGCAGTGAAATTTTCGCGGTGGAAAGGAGTTTTAAGGTGGGAAATATTAATTTTTAATTTTGACAGCTTGTCAAAATTAAAAATTAAATATCTCGGAAATTATAGCCCAGCACCGCAAAATTTCTTCAGATCCTTTCGTTTTAGCCAAAACGGAAGGAGCCTGCAAAATTTCATGGCCCTGGTGCCATTGTCGCCAAAGTAAAATTGTTCCAAAATTTTGTGTATATTTGTGTTTGCTTGCGGAGTTTGTGCTGCCAAAAGATGTCGGATCAAAAAAGACTGTGCACTTTCTGCGGAATTCAAGGCACGTTAAAGTGTGGGCGTTGTTACGAATGCTATTGTTCCTTTAAATGCCAGAGGGAAGATTGGGCGGAACACAAGTTTATTTGCAACCGCATCCGCATGCCGTAAGTTTTTTATTCCTGTAATTTTTTCCTTGCTTTAGCTAGTAGCGGCAACCCACTCAAAGTGGCTAACTTGCGAAAAATGCTTGTTTATAATTCCAAAATATTCGCTACTCATAGTACTGTTATTTAATGCATTCAGATCTAGAAAGTTCTGGGAAGTTATTTTTCCAATAATTCACTTAGTTCTCAGCACAGCAAGCGAATGAGTGAATCACGAATTCAAATTATTAAGAAATTTTACAATGGCAAGCTAAAAAAAAAATGTGCTCTACCTTAAAGACAATGTGCATTAAAGCAGCTCATTTTAAATAAGTATTATATATGTACATACTTTTCTAACAACTATGCATAAAACTTAATTTTGGTTCCCAGTAAATAAGTATTTAAATTTCGCAACATTAAGATTTAGCAAAAAAATATTTTTTCCTGGAAAAAATGCTGTTTGTGGTTGACAACTTCCAGCCATATTTAAAAACAATTCTTCAGGATTTTTAAACGAAATGAACTTAAGCGTTAAAATAGGCAATATTCATCCTTACAAATTAAATTAAATTAAAATTTATTTATGCCGTATACATACATAGAATAAATAGTCTTTTATACATCGCCTGTAAACAGTACAAGTATTTTGCAGGCTCTATTCACAATGCAATTGTGATTCGTAAATTAATCTCGCCCATTTCTTTCTAGAACATTAATTCAACTTGTGAGGTCTGAAAAGTTTTCTGTTAATACCAGACTCGAACGTACATTTTTTCAAAATAACCCAATGAAATCCTTGATGACCAGTACTCCCCACATTCCTTTAAGAAAACCCCATCGGTATAACCAAAGTGATGATCATTCCGAAAGCGGACTTGCAACCAGTTCTAACTTAGGAACAATAGACAAAAGCGACATGCTCAGGTTGGCTGCGCTTGATAACAATAATAAAGAACGAAAATCAATAGACCTTCCTTTAAAATTGTTGAATAAAAATGGTAAAGATGACTCTATTACATTAAATGTTCAGAAAGTTATTGATAAAGTAGAAGATATCTCCTTTTCCAATGCATCTGAGAAGACCAACAGACCCAACAAAGCCTGGAAAAATCACTTTCCAATTCCGGAAAATGAATGTTTTGAAGTAGTAGTACAATATGTTTCGGAAACCGATCCCACACTTGCCTGGGTAATGGATGCCCGGTGGGAAGCAGCTTGTACTTCACTAATTTTAGAAATAAATAAGAACATCACAAATGTGACAAACCCATATTCGGAAGAAATAATATACGTTGGTAATGTTGTGGCTGCTCCTTTCCGTGGGCTTTATTATCGGGCTGTAGTTCTTGAAGAAAAGAATCCTTTAAACGAAGTCCGCGTGCGCCGCTTAGATTATGGCAATGATTTTTACATCAATGTAAATAAACTGAAATCACTTATTCCGGCGATGAAGGATTTGAACTCGTATGCCTTCTGCATTAAGTGCAACGGTAAAGCTTTTGATACTGGCCATGTTGTAAGAATAAAAATAATTGGTAATATATATAACGAAAAAGAGGAACTTCCCATAAATATGAAAATAAAGATAGTCAACGTTTTTAAGGAAATGTATGCAATTGCGATCGTTAAGCCAAATGAAATAGCGGATCAGCTTTCTAAAATGAGACAAGTCCTTGCCGGAGACACTGAAAATAAATTTAAGCTATTACATCCTGTGGAGGGTTCTTTTATCGCAGGTAAGACTTCTACCCAGTGGGAGCGTGGATTTCTCCTAAGTTATTATGAATCTCACTATGTTATATACTGTGTTGATATTGGACAAATAGAACTCTTGAGTGAGGTGAAGTCAATTCCCAACGACTTTAAAAATATTCCGCGACAAGCATTACTTATCAGTGCTGAAAAAGAAGCGCACTTAGAGGATTACTGGGGCGATGGGAGCACGCTTGAGCTTAAAACTATTACCAACAATGGAACAACAAATTATGAGCTGTATTCCAATGCAAACAAATTAGAAGGCAATGTTAAAGTATCAAAAGATTGGAACGGATATTTTGCAGATATTTCCATAAAGTATTGGTCAGCTGGTCCAAAACCAAATGATGAGGTTCAAATAACCCATATTCACAGTCATTCCGAAATTTCTGTCTGTAAACATGACAAGGGAGAAATCTACTCTAAAATATTCGACCAGAAAGGTCGAGAAGCAGCAAAAACTGACGCTATAAAAGATAAAATTGTTTTGGCTTCTAACCAAAGCAGATTTGTTCGTTGTAAAGTTCTTGATAAACTTCCTAATGAAGTTCTTCTATTAGATCTTGATTCAGGTGAGTCTTTTAAAGCCAAAGAAGGGGACATAAAAGAAGCAGATAACTTTGTTAGATACGCCCCGGTGTTTGTAATTAAAGGTACACTTTTGCACTTGAGCAAAATAAAAGCGAGCAAATTAAACAAGGCTGTCGATTCGCTAAAGAGTTGCATTAAAGAGAGGAAGAAATTTACAATTTCCTTTTTGAAAAATGAAATCGAACTTTATGTAAATAGTACTTCGTACAATAAACAGCTTATTCCACTTCTTTTCGAAGAGACTACGAATGGCGAAGAGAATAATAATAATAAAGTAGAAAAGGTCAAAGAAATTCAGGATGTTAGATGTCAAAATTTTTTCCATATTAATGATGTCGAGCGAATCCCTATTCCTACGGGACAATTAGTCAAAATATTTGTGTTGAATGATAGTATGATTGAACATGGACTAATTACTGCCGCTCATATTAACCCCGAGTTGCTGACAAAGTTGCAGACTGACACTGAAAATATTATGAAATACTGCTTAGATCCTTCCATTCCTCAAGGATATTCGCCAAGGTAATTAACTAATGAAGTTTTTATGTTTTTAATCATATTCGTTTTATTAAAGAGAGAACGAACTTTGCTTCTCAATAAATGAGGTGGACAATCAGTGGTATCGTGCAGGTTGCTTGAGAAAACTCAGCGATGATAAATTTTTAATGATTTTCGTGGATTATGGAAATACAACTATAAAAGGGAAGAAGGATTTAAGAAAAATAACCAAGGATTTTCTATATCAATCTCCCGCCAATACTTGTGAAATTGATGGTAAGTGAGTGAGTCAAACGCTTTGAACATATTGAATAAAACTTTTTTTCTAACCAGGCCTACCTCATGTCATGTCTACAGAACTACTCAAAAGAATTAAAAGTATTGTTCAGCCTGATGTTGTGCTTAGGGCGGACAACGTTAAAAAATCTCAAACGGGCTACATAATTACCATGGGGAAAATAAAAAAATTACTGCCATAATTGATATCTTAAGACTTTTTCAACAGTGGAAAATTTTACTTTTGTTAGAAACTGAACTGTAAACTGATTTCTAAATGTACATATTGCCAAATATGTAATTTCAACACGAAATCTGGGAAGGTATCAGCTGTTTCCCATGATAGGTCTTCATCTCAATTCGCTGTCTGTATGCATTTTGGGATCGGATTTTATTAATGTTTAAGATGTTTTTTTGTTTTTTTTTTTATTCTGCGCAAGAAATCGTAAGGCACTTCGTAAAATGTCAAACCATTTCGTATTTTATGAAAATAGTTTAAGCACATATAATACCTATTGTTATTATTAGTATTATCTGTGATTTAAGGTTCAAGGATTTTTTTAAACTACATGTAATAACGAATATGAAAGTTCTAAAATAAATTCAAAAATGCCTGGGAAACGGTTGTGGAAAATGTTGGAATTTTCCGCAGACACAATTGGACTGAAATTATTTTATTTCTTGTTCTTTTACATAAAAGAACGTAAAAAATGTAGCACAAAATTAATTTTCCGCAATATGGATTCCTTCAGGTTTACCCATCTTTTTAGAGGCCAATATGCAGGGAACGCAGTTAGAGAGGACTGCGTGTATTTTCTTCCTAATATTTGGGATGAAGTTTTCCTGATGTGCTAAAGATTCGGCCTTCTTTGCATTGATATGTCCTTGCTCGTATATACTTCGGATGATATAAGATAAGATATGTACCTTACATATGTATGTATGAAAAGTTAATGCGCGAAATTTATTTTAAAAAGGGTATGTAATATATTTTATAATTGCTTCTAAAATGTCAAAGTATGCAAAAACATAAGCAACATTTGAAGCTATCTGTTACACAAAAAGAAATAAAATCAAGTTAGCTACATAATGTGGACAAAATTTTACTACTGGTAAAAAATAAATAAATTTATTTAACATATCGCACTCAAGCGGAATCGTCTGGCGCTATGCAACATATACAATGCAAATATGCAACTTTAAATATGTATATTTACAGATATTGCATTATGATATTTTAGTTAGTTACTAAGAAAAGAGAATAAGATATCTTATCTGTGGTTGTAGTTTATAGAAAAATTATCGTAAATCGTAAAATTTGATCAAATTTATTGCTGCATGATTTGTAAAAATAATGTTTTTATTTATTTTACTGCAATATCGTTTCACTGTCAAATATGAGAAATTTCACCTTAAACAATTCGTCCTTAAAAAGGTTTAAAAATATCAGCCCTGGGATTCCCTAACGATTTAGAGTTAGAATTTAGCATCTAAAATCTAAATTTGCGATTCCGTAACAACGATTAGTCTAAGTTAGAGCCTTGTGTTTAGGTAATTAATGCAAGAACACTCAGTAACGATTCGAAAAATCGATCAATTGTGCAAAAAATAGCCCTACAAATGAATTGTAAGTTAGGGGGTACCGTATGGAGCGTGAACATTCCGTTTAAAAATGTAATGATTTGCGGTGTTGACTCTTACCACGATGCTGGTCTGAAACGTATAATTTCGTTAAAAATATCTTTTTCAGCATTGGTCGCGTCTTTGAATGGAAGTTATACGAAATGGTACAGTAGAGGAGTGATTCAAACACAAAAAGAAGAAATTGTTAATGGACTTTGTGCGTCGCTTACGTTTGCACTGCAAGCGTACAAAAAGATGAATAACTGTCTTCCTGAAAACATAATTATATATCGGTAGGTATATTATTTTATGTTAATTCAAAAATTGAATGGAAAAATATCGTAGGGATGGTGTCGCGGATGGACAATGAAAAGTATGCAAGGAATACGAAGTACCGCAATTTGAAGCTGCTTGCAGCTATGAGGATCCGAGCTACAAACCAAGCCTCACCTTTATTGTGGTACGAAAACGAATTAACACAAGAATTTTTATGGTAACTAGGCGCTTATTCAAATATTCAAATTTTAACCGTTTAATAATTTCAGGACATCGGTAATGAAATAACGAATCCTAATCCTGGGTGTGTTCTAGATCATACGGTGACAAGGAAATACCTTTACGATTTCTTAGTCCTACACATTACGTGGTCATACAGGACTCTGCCAATTTTGCCCCAGATATTGTTCAACGACTTACCTACAAATTGTGCTTCCTGTGCTATAATTGGGCAGGTACTGTTCGTGTTCCAGCATGTGTTCAGGTACGAGTATTTGGTTATTCGTTTAACTAATCAATACATTTGTGAATTTTTAAATCTCGTCCTAATAAATCGACTGTTGAAGTTGAGTTTAGATAGAGTAACGCTATAGTCGCTTTATTAGGACAAGTCTAAAGGTAGTTATAATCGTTGAAACAGTTATTGAAAAATTTGAACCATAACGTAGCGATTACTAGAGAAAATGCATGTGATTTGAACCAGGATTTAAAACTTCGAATTATTACTAATCTTTGGTTCTCTAAATTTGAATTGATTAATTTTATAAAAAAAACTTCTTTTCGTTTCAGTACGCACATAAACTTGCTTATCTTGTTGGACAAAGCGTTAAGAAGCCGACATCAGAAAAGTTGGCGGATAAGGTCTTCTTCCTTTAAATATTTTTCGAACGAAAGACGCGCACGGTGGAAAAAAGAAACATCTTTAGATAGATAGGTGAACTTGGAAGTTTTTCTTTTTCTCTTTTTTAAGTATTCAGTATTGAAGTGTGATAATTATTTTTTGTGCAATATTTGCTATTTTTAATTTACTTCATTTGAACACATCTATAACTAGTCAAGAATATGTTGATTAATTTTATAAATAAAGTAGTTGATCCGGTGAACTTTTTACCACCTGCAATTGATTTGATTTTAATTCTTCATAAGAGATTACGAATCCCAATCAAACTTCCAACTCCAATTCGTTGAGATCGGCAATATTGGCCGCACGGTGTAGGTACGGTTTGAGTTTCGTTTGGTCGTTTTGGTTTTGGGCCTTTCCCGGGCAATTCTAATCTGTATGCAAAAGTTTCCGCCGTTCACATTTCGGTGTCTCCTTTTATGAATTTCACAAACATTGGTATTTATATTCTTGGTTTTTGTTTTTCTTATTTATTTATTTTTTTTTTTGTGAAAGTTGCGTGCCTTTTTATACCGTTAAAAAGTATGAAATTAGAGCACAAACGAAATCTATCGAAATTAACTTGTTATTTTTCACTGAGAACTTTACAATCTTGAAATCCTTGTGTATCAAAACTAATCGAGCATCGCCAAAAAACAATGGCTGAACAAAGTAATTGTTTGCAAAATGTTATTAATTTCGCTTTAGCTAAATCTTACCTCAAAAATCCACTACTTTTTTATGAAAAACTTCCAAGCCCTAAAAAGTATAAAAAAATTATATCAAAAATCCTCTACTACTACTTTCAACATTAAATACCAAAACTTTCTTAAATTTTTGAAGTCGGTGTGAAAACTTGACTGATATTAATCCAATTAATTCAGACAAACTGATTGCCTTAATTATTTAATATTGGATTAGTATCAGTTATATAATTATTTCATACTTTTTAGGGCTTGGGATTTTTTGGGGTAGGTTATATTTTTTTTAAGTTTTTTATTTCATTTTTAGTGTAATATTTTTTAGTCCGTTTTTTTAAAAGTTTTTTTTTATTATTTTGATTTACATCTCTGTTGTGGCGTCCCTTTTCCCCTTAGGGTTTTCATATATATCATTGTACCCCCGAGGAATCTTAGACTATCCACACAAAAAAAGAATCATCAAGATCGATTTACCCATTCATTATTAGTTATGCGCGAACAGACATTAAATACATAAGTGGCTGAAAAATAACTCATCCCTTATTTTACCACCCTTAGGGTTGGAATACTTTCTTCAAATTTGAATGGGACCACCTCAGGAGCATACCCTTTAAAAAAAAGAAGATTTGTTTAAATTGGTCCACAATTTGGGAAAATATCGGTGAACATTTAAAAAAACAATAATTCATACAGACGAAAAAACCTCCTCCTTTTTTGGGAGCCGATTATAAACAATTTTAAATTATAGGTCCCCTGCTCTGAAACTACTTTTCTTTTGAATTCTTAAGAAAAGCTCCGTCATACATGTGGCAATTGATTTTTATTTATATAGAAATGATTTGCTTCGCCTGTTATAAATTAATAAAATGAAAATTATTATTTATAGGAAATTTTTAAATAAGGGGAAAGAAATCCACATAAAAATTGTATTTAATAAAATAATTAGACAAGCTTATAATATTGCATGAAACATCCCCTAAAAGGCCGCTGAAATTAGTTCACCCCCAGAACAAATGCAGTTGGAGGCTACAACTATTTTGGAGCCGGTGAGGCGCCCTATCATATCACATGCCGAAATCTCGGCGTACGTAACTCCGCCCAGAATGAAAATCAAAAGTGTGCGCTTTTTAATGGGGAGCCTGTCGGGAAGGTCTCCCTTCTTTACAGCTAGCTGAATTTGCTTGAGGCTTCTTGGTTCGTCGCTATCTGGAGTTCTAAGCAGGATCTTTTCGACGAGTCCGAGTTTGTTGTAGAGGTCATCCGCATTTTCATTTTAGTAGACTCAGCGCCAGCTGAGAAATCACTGGGATGAAGGTCCGGTTGAAGACGTAACTCGGACAAAGTCTTAGAAGTTCCCCATCATTTCCAGCTCGGTCTGGATCATTCGGCAGGAGCTTCATCCGACCTGCGTTTACCTGAAAGTCTGTCTGCTGAAATTTTGGAATGGGTAAATTTGATAAAAGTTTATTTTTTGTGTTCAACTCCATTTCAGGCAGTAGCCCAGCTTTAGTTAGTGCTTGAAAAATATAAAGATGCCTATGGCCAAAAACGTTGCAATAATTTCTCGCAAAAGCTGCCAACTCGTCAGAACTGAGCCCCATCGATAAATATACTAAACAAATTAATCTTATCCTGTTGTATTTGTGCCCATCAACGGTTGAAATTTCATCAATTTTAGCCATGATTTGTTTCTTGTTTACATTATTCAGAATTTCTTCCTCTAGACTTTGTTGCCGCTGAAATCCTCCAGCGAGTTCAAGGACGATCTCCTCGCAGACATTAAGATGCCTTAAAATTTTATTTTTCATTTCTGTGATCTTTGGTAGCTTCTGTGTAACGTATTGCTGCATTTCATTGATTTTCATTTTATTTATGTTTTGTACCTCAACGCCAAGAGCCTTCGCTTCTGCTCTAACTAGATTGCTGGCCTCTGAGAAGTGCTTATAGCGGTTCTCTCCGAAAATTTCGTCATGCTTTCCGTTCATTCGGATATTTGTCGTTTGCTTGGTCTTGGACTGTTCGTTTTTCGTTGGGGGGACTTTAAGGATTTTTAGCTTGCCAGAACCTTCACTAAAGGTCATACAATTGTTGCTGTATTATATAAATATGTAAATGTGTTTAAAACTACTAAACTATTTTATCAAGAATTAAAAATACTATATATTAAAATGAACTCTTTTTCGAACAGTTTGGCAACTTTTGTCAGCAGTTTTAGGTCGCTTGAGTGAAGAGGGTCGGCTTTTGGCGGGTGCAACTGCAGAACTTGCTGAATTTGTTTCCAAAGAGTCATCTTCCGTATTGTAGGAGACACAATCACGCGCAGGAATTCTAGAAAGAATTTTGCATGCTTCGTCCTCTTCCGACTCTTCCGAGTCGGACACATCCAAATCAAGGTCAATTATTAGATTACACTTTCTAGTCTTTTTCAAAACTACATTCAATTCGTGGAGAAGATTTGCGCGGTCTATCTTCTTCCGAACTAGGAGATCATTTTTAAATGTTTCTGACACTGGGTCTGATTTTATTAGGCTGTAGAAAGCTCTAAACAGCGAGTTTTTCGTCACTTTTATGGAGATTGCTGCAACATCGAGCAAGCCTGGTAATACTTTTAAATATTTGCTATCGGCACGTTGCGTTTGGAAGGAATAACGAGAAATACGAAGGCGCGTTTCTTCCAAATTATCTTCGCTGATAGGATCAGTTGTCGAATTATCTGGCTTCTTACGAGACTCTCTCTTTCTTCGTTTCCATCCTCGAAAGTAACAATAAAGCAAGGCAATAAGTAGTACGCAAATGGCGCCATTTAAAAAACTCGCGAAGAAATTGTCCAACATGCGGCGGCTTTGTTTTGGCGCGATATTTATATAGTCTTGGGAGATGTCCAGGATCAGCTGGTTACAATCTTCCCTTTCCAGCTTATAGGGACTTACTCTAATATGAGGTAGGGTGTCCGCCAACGAAGTAGCTGGCTTCGGGAAAATAAGGTCCAGCCATGTTTTTTTGCTTGTATTTTCTGCGTCGAATATGATATTTGTGCAATGGTCAACTGCTTGTGCAAACCAATCCTGGCACGCCGACTGAATTGCTGCTAAAACTTCGGGTGAACTTTCAGTCAAATTTTTGAATGTAATTCGGCTGCATATCTGAGACATAACCGTATTTTTTTCCTAAAAATTGAAAACATGTCTTTTAAAGGTATTATTACACGAAAAGTGATACCCACATTTGGAAAGACATCAGCAAGTTCTTCTAACGTATATCGGCCCATTTCAAATAATTAACGTAGCAATAAAATATTTTCCAACACTCACTATGGCGGCAGAAAATAAAATTATTTAGCAAAAAAAAATTTGTCGTTAACCGAATGAAAAATTCTGGCCTACTATTCAAATTAAAACTGAAATCTGCACTTTGGAAATTTATCGCCTACTGTATGTTCTGTCTTCCGATTTTTTGCCTGAAAATAAATAATAATAATGTATTCCAATGGAAATGAAGTTCCTTTTAAATTGAAATTCCTTATTAAAATTCTTAAAATTATAACAAATTCATTTCAGTTACCTTTGTTAGGATTCTAAAAATTTAGCTCTTATGCTAAAAACACAATATAATAATCAAATTAACCAAAATTTTAAGAATCCCTTAAGCCTTGTCATCCTAGATCTAAAACTTTGCTATAAAGAGCTTTTATTTTTCCTTTAATTAAAACACATTAAATGCTCAATCGTTTATATTTATTAGTAATATATTTATGGTACACCGGTTTCATAACTTAAAATTTATCAATCACAAATTCTCGAAAATATTGGTAATTTTGCAAGGATAAAAATTTAAAAGCATATTTATGACATTAATAATGATTTTTATTTACATTACTTGCATTTAAAGTACATATTCATTTAATTTTTTTTTCAACAAATATTTAAATTGAAATATTTTTGTCAGCATTCAGCAATTCCGCATTCAAAAAATCTGCGGAATCGGCTCATCCATGCAATGCGGTAAAAATAGACAGCACCATACAGGGTGTTTTGCTAAGGTCTGAACAGGGTTATGCCAATCGATTCTAAATGGTCTCCTGATCAACGTTTGTTCGGACACCCCTCCTTAAAATCGGTCCTTCCCCCCCAAAATCGCGATTGAAAATTTGGAGGAGGTCAACTTAGAAAATGCATTATAAGTTCTTTCAGAGACATCCTAGGATACTGGTTTATAACGCACTAGAAAGCTGAGCCTTCAAGCTTTCCAACGATACCACCCATGACCCAATCCGTCAACAAACTAGCGGGGGAGACCCCGTCAAATTTCGAAAATGGCAATTTCAAAGCCCTAAATTTGACCTTGTCCCTTCAGTCTGCCGATTTTTTGTATGGGAAGATCGAAACTTTTTTTGAGAAAAGGCTTCCCTGTCATGAGGCCCATCTCAGGAATAAAACCGCACTCTAATCCGACGGCGCGTCCCGAAGTTATTCGTGTTATAATAATTAATACAACAACAAAACCCACTACCCGCAATGAAGTCCAATTGGAAAGTGACGTCGCACATTGGAATGGAGATTTAAATTTAGCCCTGAATTGACTTCCTTCCTCCGTCGAACTTAGATAAAGTATGCTTCAGAAAATTAAAAGTTCCCGAAGTATTGAAGTGGTCCTAAAAATGTTTACACTACTGTATATACAGATTTGAATTTAAAAATTGTTATCACACTCCTGATTCTAATCCGCCAACCATTGCTTCATTCAAACAAACTGTGTGAGCAAAGAAGCAATGAAATTATGGCATATTTTACCTACTGTTTTGTGCGTATGTTTAAAACCACTTTGGTTTTTGTACTATCCGTTGAATTTAATCTTGAATGTTGACAAATTCCGGGTATTCAAATATGATGATTAGAGGTTCAAATTATTATAACTAATTATATTTAATGAAATAATTTGAAGAGAGCGTAGTTCAGTTTCTTTAGAAATTAAAAAGTTAAATTCAAATTACTGAACGAAGCAACGAAGAGGCTTGCAAAAGTTTAAAGTTAAAGATAAAACATAAGCTCAAAATTTAAAAACCCCTTACGCAATTAAGCGGCTACAGGTTTTCATCAAACATAACTAAGAACCATCTCGATTAAACCAATCTTAAAAAAAAAATCATTGAAATCGGTCCCTCCCTTTTTTGGAAGTTACGTCATCAAAGACAAGCACGCATACAGACAAAGGCTTCAAACGTCGTATAAAACCCTTAGAAACTCGAATAGCATTCATGATTCTGAAAAATTTTCCTTCAATATAATTCGCACATAGAGTTTGAATTTGCTGAACATAACGATAAGGAGACTGCAAACTGACGTAACGCGCTTGTCGGCCTTATGGGAAGTTACATTCAAGATGTCCGCATTTTATCTACTGGAAGGCTTGTTTTTTTGATCATATTTGGAATAATAACTGACAGTCAGTTATTATTCCAAATATGATCAAAAAAACAAGCCTTCCAATAGATAAAATGCGGACATCTTAAATGTAACTTCCCATAAGGCCGAGAAGCGCGTTACGTCAGTTTGCAGTCTCATCCTTATGTTCAGCAAATTCAAACTCTATGTGCGAATTATATTGAAGGAAAATTTTTCAGAATCATGAATGCTATTCGAGTTTCTAAGGGTTTTATACGACGTTTGAAGCCTTTGTCTGTATTCGTGCTTGTCTTTGGTGTCGTAACTTCCTAAAAGGAGGGACCGATTTCAATGATTTTTTTTTTTTTTAAGATGGGTTTAATCGAGATGGTTCTTAGTTATGTTTGATGAAAACATGTAGCCGCTTAATTGCGTAAAGGGTTTTAAAATTTTGAACTTATGTTTTATCTTTAACTTTAAACTTTTGCAAACCTCTTCGTTGCTTCGTTCAGTAATTTGAATTTAACTTTTTAATTTCTAAAGAAACTGAACTACAACTACGCTCATTTTAAATTATTTAATCATGTGGGACGAGATGGCGCGATTTTGGTTTTTTCGTGGTTGGGTGGTCCGTGCATTGGAGAACGGCCTTTAGAATCGATTGGCATACCCCTGTTCAGACCTTAGCAAAACACCCTGTATAAGCCATCGCTTGAGACAGGAGATTGAGCGGTCCATGTTTTATATATATTTCCGTGGTATTTTATTTCTTATAAATATATTTAAGGGATTTTGTATCTCAAAATCGTCCATTATTTTATCCACTGACATATATGCCGGTGATTTTATCTAACAAGAAGAAGAACTTCCCTGACAATTTGAAACTTCAAAGTTCAGACAGCTCCTTAGAATAATTTCAAATTAGCTCGCCTCGCAGTTTCTTTACATTAAAAATAAAAATTAAACAATGATTTTACGCGTTACCTCACCGATAATCACACAATCTAGAAAATATGCGGTAAAGCAACTCCATCGGCAGCCCAAAAAGCTTAAAGGAGCCGTAATCAAGCAACCGCAGGAAAACAGTGCTGACTTCGATTACAATAAATTAAAATTCACGATTAAAACTAGCGAAGAGTACCAAGAAGACCCCGAAGGTTTTGGGGATCTCGAGTCCGATTTTATGGAATCTCACAAGGCCCATAAACAATTTGAAAGAGAAACTGAGCAGCACCGGGAGCAGGTGAAGCGGTGGATCATCCGGAATAAGTATTTTAATGAAAAACAACCAAATCTCCTTACGTACGCTGAAAAACAGCAAATTAAGCTCCTTCATGCTAGAGA
Source organism: Machimus atricapillus (assembly GCA_933228815.1). NCBI lineage: Eukaryota > Metazoa > Arthropoda > Insecta > Diptera > Asilidae > Machimus > Machimus atricapillus. Next base: position 17,889,227 of record OW121785.1, read on the forward strand.
TCCTGAAGAGTGGAGCCCTGAGAGACTAGCTGAGAGTTTCCCAGCTGATCCAATCATTATTTCAAAAATTATTAACGCTGGATGGTCTGCAAATTCATCGAAGCGAATTAGAAAGCACGATGAGCTCGTTATGAAGAATTGGAGCTTGTTTAAGCAAGGGAAACTTCCAGTGAACGAACACTTGAAGGAGCACCTTCAGAAATTCGCTGACAGGAATTTTGATGACTTGAAAAATAACCAAATTGAGGCATCAATTCCGCCACCTTTACCAACTCCAACAGTAACAGAATTCTCGAGTATTATCACAAGTTGCAAAGGTCACAAGGATAAAAAAAATTTAATTGAATCTGGTGAAAGTGAAGTAATAAACAGGGCTCCCCCACAAGCAGTAAAACCAAATGAGCAGGAAAACGAAACATTTCTAATAGGAAAAGTAATCGACAGGACGAAAATGAGGTTTCAAGATTTAAAAAGGCAATCTAAAATAGCCCTAATCGATGCACCTGAAACTTTAACTTCCGAAACTTCAGAAACAGATGATGTTTCTTTTAACTCCACTGATGTGCAAGAACTGACAGAAAGTTCTGAAAACTTTAAACAGAAAAATAATCCCTTTAAAAAACAACCTCAAGTACAGTTTTCTGAAAACTACGAAAGAGAAGATATCTTACCTCCAAAAATCTTCACTCCACCAGTTAAAACTCCTGCTCCCAGAGAAGATGAAACATATTTTCATGAAAAGGTTCTTAATCAGTCTGGGAATCTACACAAGGAAGAGCTCCCAGAACTAGTTCCAGAAAACCCGAGCGGGACAGGCTTCATTCCCCGGAAAGTGGATAATGAGTCCACAGAGCTCGTAATAAGCCAGGAAGACATGAAGAAGTACGAAATGAGCACGGTTAAGGAGAATATTTACATCCCCAGGAAGCTGTGGAGGCGCGGGGCCACCTACAAAGTGGAGGACTGCTACTACGACTCCGACGGGGAGTTCTTGTACCGTGTTCCTGGCATGACTGGGAGGAGCAAGTAGACGTCTTAGGAAGCAAAATTTTTTTTTTATAATGAATTTTGTTACATAGCTATTATGTAGTTGGGGAAAGCGTTGGTTGATCAATTTTAATAAAAATATGTAAAATGTTATTTCTCCTGTTATAATATTCCTCTTATGCCATTCAGAAGTTTTGGGCAGTGAAATAAATAATAAAAAAACATATTTTAGAGAATTCATGTTGACTGTTTCAAAAAGGGGCTAGATCTCAGTTAATACGAAACGTAATGATTCAATCATCGTAAGTTTAAATCCGCATAAGCATCATCCGAAAGAGACAAATAGTTTTGTTTTTTGAAAAAAAAAAATATAGATGTAATTTAAGATTGTTTAGTGTTTTATTATTCCATAAAATATCAAGGTTGAACCTGGCACAAAAGTTTATTGAACTTAATGGAAAGAATCCACTCGTGGGAGTCTATTAATTGAGCAAAGAAATTATAAATGCTTAGAGTGATTTAGTTCGAATTTTAAATAGAGAACCAATAAAATTGAGTACAAATTATATTTAGAGGATAGAAATAATTAAAATTGCTTGTACAAAAAAATCAGCCATAGAATTATCTAAGAAAAAACATGAATCGTGCCACGAGTTTTTATTTTAAAAGGGGTATGTCATCAAATTTTTTGAAAAAAACCTTTCTCTTTTTTTTCATGTTTTGATTGTATTATAGAACTGTACTGCTAATTTAAGACAAAATTGAAACCACTTTTTGACATATTATTCGCTATATCTTTTTACCATCCGGCCCCCAGACAAAGTAGTATATGTTTTTATATACCTAACTCTTGAGTTCTTCCGGCCCCGAGCTGCTCAATGTTGGAGGTATTTTTAATTAATGCTCAAAATGTGAGGCAAAAGCAAAGAAGCTGTTCTGCGACAATTTATATTTATGAATATTCTTAATTTGAGCATGCATTGCAAATAATTTAATGGTTTTTTTTATCACACGTGCTTCCTAAGCCAGGATTGGATCTCACTTTTCATAATTCGACTGCCAGTCCGGTTGTATATGTCAGTGACTCACACTAATCAATTTAGGGACCTAAAAACAAGAAGGCGAAATCACCTAATCTAATTTATAGAGATCTTTATTTTTCACATTTTTACATTTTGATATAATTAACGAGAACCTGAAAAAAACGTCCACCAAGTCCTTGAACACAATCATAATCAACGCAATTAAAAATTCATCATGTTATCGATATTTCGGGAGCATTAAAATTGTTTTTCCGTCCTATCTCTCTTTCTCTCTCTCTCTCTCATCTTCCTTTCGGCATAACGTTGTCTCGCTTGCGTAGATTTGTTTTTTCCCCACCTCGTCTATCCCCACCACTTTATATTACAGAGAACTAAAAAAAAAAGAGTTTGTGTGTGCCACGTCACATGTTACAATTGTTACAATATGTTATGCCACTCGCGCAAAATGTCGGCTGGAACTTAAACAATTACAATCTTCTTCTCTAGGTTTTATGCTACAGTACTCGGTAATAATAACGTTCTTGTTGTGTCCTCCTCCTCTTCTCTGTCGTCTCTCTCTCTTTTTTGCACATTTTTTTTCTTGATTCATTTTTTTTTAGGTTTTTTCATAGTTTTTGTAAAAAATCGCAAAATAGTTTCGCTTTTATTCAAATTAGATATCTAATTTTTCTCTTGCTTTGTTCATGTTCTGTGTGTACAATATGTTTACAATTTACTCTCTTTATTTTGTTTTTTTTTTCTTTATATTTATTTTTTCAAAATGTTTCTCTTTATAACGTCCTTATTTTCACAGATTTTTTTTTGCTTTTTATTGTTTTTATTTTTTGTTTTACATTTACAATTTTAGGTTTTGGCATTTTTTTTTTTGTGGTTTTATATGTGCTTTTTATTTAAAATCTTTATGGACATCCTGAGGGATGGTTGCTAAATATTCTGTTTTGCTATGTTTGATTTTGTGCAGTATTTGGGGAGAAGATTTCCCGAAACAAGGCCATTATTATTCAACACAGAAATAAAAATGTTTTTAACTAAATTCTTCCAAAACGAACAGTACAATAGATTGTAAAATAGTAGTTAGATATTTCAAAGAATGAAAAGCCTTGTTTCAAAACTCGCGAAATATTCACACTCCCCAAAAAGTTCGATAAAGTAAAATGCAGATAAAATTTGTTACTACTGCACAAATTGATTAAAAACGAATAAAAAAATACGGTTTCTGGCCGGAGATGCGCAATATTTAAAATCGCTAAGTAGCAAAACGAAAAAAAGTGTCTAAAAGCCCTCCGACGCCAATATGCTCAAAAGTGCGCTGTCGATGATCGAAGCAAAATCCTAAACAAGGATCAACTCTGAGTGCGATTGTGATCTGAAGTAAGCTAGAAGGAGATGACTATAGTTGGGCAGCTATTTTCCTTTGGTTTTTCTTCTTCTTCTTGTCATATGTATTTTTTTTTTAATGGTCGTCAAGTGGTTCTGTGATATTTGCCATTTTCTTGGCTTTTTTTTTGTTTCTCTTATGGAAATTTTTTATTTTTTCAATTATCTTTTTTGTTGTGTTTTTTTTTTTGGATTATCGATGCAATCTTGGTGATCACCACTGGTACTTCTTTTCTGCTACTGCCTTCTTACTTAGATCAGAGAATTTCAGTAGATTACTTCGTAGACGGTCGCTTTCTTGTCCCCTGATCCCGTCACAATGTATTTATCATCTGTTGATATGTCACAACTCAGAACCGATGATGTCTCCTTGGACTGGAAGAAAGGAAAATAAAAATTAAATTAAAATAAGATTGATTTCAGCAAAAATAAATATATAAAAGATTCCTTATTTGTGGAAATTCACGTTTAGAGTAGGTTCGAATCTGCTTAAGTAATGCAAACGCTGAATTGAGCAGTCGACTAAATAAATGGAATTCAAACAAATTTCACTTGAATTTTTCAGTTGTAATATGAGGCAATCTCGTTTATTTCCGAATCCATAGAAGTGAAAAACTATTCTTGTTAATAAAAATTATTTTCTTAGGATATAAACTAACGATTGAATACGTAATGCCATAGAAATGGTGAAATTTTAAAAGGTATACATAAACTTTTAATAACATTCTAATAATGGGCAAGCTCGTAATTTTTTTTCTCCCTCCGAATAGTCAATAAAATTATTGCCAATAAATTACCTTCAAATAAGACAAAAAATATGGGGTTAGAACATGCAAGCGGTTGTTTTATTGCTCTCTTTATTTTAGAACGGATCAATTTTTGTTCCTAGAAGCTGACCGGAAAAAGCCTTGTACAAAACTTCTTTTACCTGAAATATGCTAGCTCCATAGGGTGTCCTCCACGCGTTCAGAAGGTTGTCCTTTCCCGTTGAAACGAACCATTTACCACATGTTGCAAACCGCAACGACAGGACACAGCTCTCGTGCAGGTGCAATTGATACTTGTCAGGCTTCGATGCGTGCAACACCTCCACATGGGAGTTTTCCATGCCAACAGCGAGCCATTCACCTGAATTGAAGTAAATTAATTAAAGGTCATATGCAGCTGGTCTACTAATAATTTAGTGTAAGATAATAACTGAAATCCGCTTTCTTATAGCTGAATTGCATACAATTTAAATGTGCAAATGTTGCATTCAATTCAGCTATAAGTGAGGAAGTGAAATTATAAATATTTTAGAGGGAGCTATAGAATAGAACTTGATGTGAATTTCTTTCAAGGTAATCAAATATTCAAAGACCACAAACCTGTCGGACAATATCCCAGCGAGAAAATCTGCGAACTAAAGTCGTGCTGCTGCAGCTGGCGTCCTTCTCTGAGGTCCCACGACCGGACTGTGTTGTCCAGCCCACCTGTCCACAGCCGGCACCCGTCGGGGCTTATATCAATGCATGAAGCGCCATCGGTGTGTCCTTGGAACTGCCGGACAAGGGTCTGATTGTGAAGGTCCCAAACCGCAATATTCCCGTCACTGCAGCATGAGAAGCAAACCTTCGAATCGGGACTGATGGCGAGGGCATAGCAAGCTGGCGCCGCTGAAGTCAGCTCGGCCTTTATCCGCGGTGTTGGACTCGCAAGGTCCCAGATAGATAGGTTTGAGGCTTCCCCGCCCACTATCAGCGTTCGGCCATCGGGGAGAAGTTTTACAGAACGGATATAGTTGTCGCGTTGCTGGAAAGATATGTGCATTATTAATTTTTTCGCGGCTTAAATTCTCTTTTTATAGATACAGCTCAAGGCTATCTTTCTGAAATTCAACTTCTATAGGATTGCGGAGTGTAAAATCCAATAAATTTATTTGAAATTTAACAATTGATTTTGCCCTAAGCTGAAATGAGCAATCATTCAAAAATTTAGGGAGTTTTCAGAAATGCATAGTTGCGTAAAACCTGCTTTTGCAAAGTGTTCAATAATTCAACCTGCATGTTCATAAATGCAATCTGACCATGCAAGTTTTAGGCATCTTTGCAACCAAAATGAGAATCTGATTTCGCTGATTAAAAAGAAGAAGATTTAGAGCTGTTAATGTTCTAACGGTTTTTTCAGTATAAAGTCACGTGGAGCTAGAGGTGTGTTTTAATTTAGCGAATAAAAAATGGAAATGGAAGATTTTAACTCAACGTTTGATGAAGAACACGACGACACGTAAGTCAGCAGGAATTTTACATTTCTTTATTATTTAATTTGTCCTATTACTTAGATCTTCTACATCTTGTTCAGTGTGGAATAAGAATTGTACAAAATTGCTACTTACAGAGCGCTTTAAAAGGCATGATTTGTTTAAAATTGGAAAAACAAAAAAAAAAGAAGTTTTATAGAATGCTGTCTTAAAAAGTATCAAGACATGCGATCCTGAATTTCCGTTTGCAGGTTACGATTTAAAAACGAAATTTTACAATTTATACATTACGTATAAGCGGAAAAAACTAAGAAATGCGTCTTCAGGACGGAATCGGACTAAATGGTGGGAGTCTATAAAACTCTGAGTAAAAGTTTTCATAAAAACTAATAAAAAGGATTGGATCCATTGTGAAAGGTTTCTCCAGCTGTTGGTTTTATGTTAAAATTGGCATTTTGCCAAATTTGACATTTATTAATGCAATTTAAATGGCGGATTTTGTTCAAATATACAGTTGCGCAGTTGACTTGCCTGAAAATAAACTGACTGCAAGTTTGACGAAATGTATGCAAGCAACCATGAATTTCTGAAAACATCCTTAATTTATGCTGTTAACTACAAAATTTAGTTGTTGATTTTTATAAGCTAAACTGAGGAAGTCTTCAAGAATTAAGCTTTTGAGGCTGATTTAATAAAACGTATTAACTTAAATTGAACAGTTGTTCAATTCAGCAAAATAATTAGTTTTATAGGCTGAATTGAGCAATCGTTCCAAAATTTACTTTCTACAATCGAATGCACAATTTAGAAACGATTTTTTTATTGAAACTGAATTGGGCAATCGACCAGAATTGTTTCTAATCTTATAAAAATTTTAATTTTTACGAACAGATAACTTACTGTACTTACCAAGCAATCCAGCTGGCTGACTGGGTTCTTGTTGCCGGGCTGTGAAATATCCCAAACTTTGACGCAACCCTTACCGCCGGTGTAGACATATTTGGTTGGGTTGGAGATCGTGACGGCGCAAACCACCTCCCCATGGGATAGGGTGTTTATCTGTCTCGCGTGCCGCGGAATTCCCACACCTACCAGAGCATCAGGAGGAAATGGCACCGGCTGTAGGGTGCCCTCGCCATTCATGTGGAATGAGTAGGCGCTGGGAGGGATAAGATTTCGTTAGATTGGGCTCTTTAGACAAGATTGCTATTGAATAGATACACTTACGGCTTTCCACCAGCAATAGCACCTGTCAAGGGAATACCATTCGTTCTGACGTGGGCGTGAGGATCATAAGGCATCGGAGGTCTTCCATACGCTGGATCTGGTGGCGGCCTCTGATATGGATCAGGGGGCCGTTGATATGGAGAACTGGGGTAACCCGACGGCGGCGCTTGGGGCACAACTGGTTTCGGATTACCAGGTACTGAGGCATTTGGTGTTGGGGTTCGGGCTTTTGCGCCTGGTGTTCCAGGCTTGTCCAACTAAAAATACAAAAAAAAAAAAAAATAAATAAAACAATTTCCATGACCCTCTTAAAATTCAAGCTAAATTTAAAAATACATACTTCTTTCGTTTTGAGACTAGGAGTTGAACGTGATGAACTTGATCCCGATCGGGAGGGGGGCCGTTCACTGGGTGGCTTCGAGTTACTTCCACCGGCCTTATCCGATCTGTCGCCGTTCAAACCGATGCTATCGCGATCTCTGTCCCTCGACTCAAGCGAGGCGTGGTCACCATTCTGTCTAGGGGAGGGGGATTCCTGGAAAGACCGGAAAAGAATTTTTTCTTGATTGGTTAACACCCCTAGACCCTTTATTAGAAAGCTTAAATTGGATAAAGTAAAAAAAATTCGTTGCGGTACTGCCATTGACTTTATTAGCGGTATCAATCGGTTCACAACGGTTCACAAAAGTGTACAGCTTATGTCTCTTACAATACCTCTCTATTTCTAGGTTTTGGGCAGCTCCCTTAATGTTACGTATTTTTTAGCCTTACTTAAAACTCAACTCACCATTTCATTAGCAACATCTACGACTAAATCCTGATCGCTTTTATCGCCATCATCTTCCTGCAATTTTGAAAAAGAAAAAAAGTTGTTTAATGCGTTTTGTCTTCTTGCGGCGTAGTTTTGAATAGTTTTTTTTTTTTTTAGAGTTCTTCAATTTTATTAATTGCAAAAACAATTCTACAAAAATTACTTTAATTACGTTAATCACTTTGCTATTTTGCTTTGGTGAGTTGAGCTTTTTCGTGTTTTTAAGGCTTTTAGTACGTTATACAAACGGAGGTCACTTCTGAAACACAAAGATTACGTTGTGGAAATAAATGTTATTTAAAAAAGTGAACAGAAAATAATTTTATTGAATTTTTAATTTTTTATTTTTGCATTATGCAATTTTAAAGTGCTCTTAGCACGTCCGTTTTTTTCGCGGACGGCTCGTAAAAAAAGCACAGATATCAATAATGTGACGTGCAAGTTTCTTAGCATGCATAATATATGTATGTAATAACGATCGTTTATGGCCGATTCAAAAAATTCCCTAACGTTCGCGGATTTTCAATTTAACATTTTCAGGTCAGATTAATTTGAAGAAAATTGTGGGAAAATATGTTAATGAATGTCTAACGTTCAAATTTAAATACATATGTCTAAAGAATAAATTGTTAGTCCTATTTTAAAGGGAAACTTTTTAAGGCAGATATGCCATAGTAAATTTAGACTAAAAAATTAGTTTTCTGACACAAAGTTTCCAAAATAGCTCTAAAGACTTTTTCATCAATTTTACCAAAATGTTCGTTAGACATTCATATTTATGGATTTGGATACATTTTTGTGTTAAAAATAAAAAATAACTATCTGTGAGTAAAAAAATTTAAAATTGCTTAAAGCAAATCTTCTCAAAAACTAGAAAAATCTCTCTTTTAGACTCTGTTTCATAGTTCTGAAATGCTATTATATCGCCAGTTTAAAATGGACGACATTAATCATATTTAGCCATAATAACAATAAAAAGTTTAGTTTTTTCAGAACAGAATAACCAATGCATTTAATATTTTGTGTTAAAATTATATCATCAATTTAAAAAATAGCTTTTCAAGTGAAACAGGCCTAAGGCAAAATATTGTCTGAATTTATTAAAAATTACTGCAAGCATAGCACGAGTTTGAGACAAAATGATTACATTAGTACAATTAATTCATAAGTAATTTTGACCGAATTTACTTTCCGTTTTTAAAAATAAAAAAGAAACGAATAAAGGCAACATCTAAGAAGTTGACAATTTTTCGCTACTTACATGTGCTAACTTCTCTTCTTTTCTCCGCTTATTTTCACTTTCTATTTCTAAAGGTGATCGTGGTCTATATTTTTCTCGTTCTGCGGGTGAAACAGAGTTTCTCTGAAAAAAACGTGCAGAAAAATTCTATTTTCAATTTATGATTATTGGCTTTGTCCTTTTCAACAATTATAAAAAACGCTGAAAAATAAAAATTATGTAATTCATTTTCCTGAACTTAAGAGAAAAGTTTTTTCTAGACACTTACATATAAAATTTTTAATAACATCGCTGAATGAATTCAGCTTATAATACAAATTTTTGACAAATAAGTTCTAAAATATGCTTTGAAAGGAATGATAAAATTATTTGAGAATTTAGCTCCTGAGTAAAAACTTTAAGGAGATTAGAAATATAAATTTTGTGGAAACATTAGAAAGTGAATGTTTGCTTTCTTATTAGTCCGCAAAATAATCAAATTTCGTTTAAGACTATACTTGCGCAGGGCAATGCAATGAAATAATTGAACAGTTGGATTAGTCAAGAGTCAAGTCATACGAGTATGACTCTAATTTGATTTTACCAGAAAATTAGTGTCGGTTCGTTAATAAGTACCACCAAACGGGAAAATGATTTGTAAACATTATTTTATTTTATAATCTAACATAAATGATTAAGTAAAAGACCGTTCCAGTCCAACTTACCAGTCTCTCTTCAGCTGAAGGTCCGCCAAGGGGTACTTTGAGGTCTTCCCGATGTAGATCCTGCGGCGCCTTCAGCAAACCCTGTGGTCCATGGGGCAGAGCGATGGGACCGCCGAAAGCACTTAGAGGCCCCGCGAGAGCACCTAGCGTTGGAATCGGTTGTGGCGGAGCCCCAGGTATCTGTTGTGCATGAATTTGTTGCTGCAAAAGAAGGAGAAAAGCGCAATCTTTATTCAAACACCTTCCCAGACTCTGAAATACAAGGCAAAATCCGAGGAAACATACAAAAAGAATTCAGGCAGTAATCGTGTCAATTGCTATTGCTAACAAAAAAAAAAAAAAAAACACATTCTTTTCTTTTTGTGTTCTCCGCTCGTATTTAGTTTCTGCGAAAAGCCAAGAGTATAGTAGACGAATGAAAGCAGCTTGTTGTTATTTGTACATAAAGCGCAAATGTTTTCCCATATAAACAATGACGCAACAAAGCGACACAAGTGCGGACCACGAAAAACCCAATTTGCGAAGATGCTGGTTTTAGCGCGGTTTTGGGGTCGTTGTAATTCGTGTCGCGTTTTAATAGCGCGGAGTCGTAAAAATTGTTGGGTATAAAAGTCGTCGAAAACCACTTTGAGCGCGACCGCGCCACCGATCTGAGCGCTGGACCTTTGGTGATTAATAAAACACGACCAGGTGACCTGCACCCTGCCGAATTCATTAATAATCCAAAATTGCAATTATTTGCCCCCGCCCTCTGACCCTATATCGTTTGGTTCGGTGGCAAAAGGCACCCGACCGCTAAAAGCAATTTCACATCTAACCGAGCGGTAAAACCGCGCAAACAAAAGGCTGCTAGAAAATTTACACCGGTCTGCTACTCATCAGAGATCACGGTGGGGGGAGGAGGTGAGCTGGGTCAAACCCTTACCCAATTTTGGGTGGTCTATCGTGACGGTTGCCCACCACCCCCGCATGGCATGCAGAGGCCATCATTTTCCATAATTCGATCGTCGACGACCAGACCAACGGTCGACGTCCGACGTCGCGACGTAGAGCGTGCCATTTAAATTGTTACTCGCCAGCATCCTGTTTTTCATTTGAGGTTTCCCTCCCCTTTCCCTATACTATTTTCATTTTAATTATAATTCTGTAAATTTTATTCGGGTACCTCCAGTCTCCACCCACCGAAATCGCCTTTCTACGGGCAAAGGGCAGGAAGGTGGTGCACGCAGAAACGCGCCGCCAGAGGGCCGATGTACTATTGTGCAACAATCGAGAGCAATCCGAGGGCTGGCCACAGGCGCCGCGTTGCCCTTTTAATTATGTGGTCAATTACTGTGATTGTGCATAAAGTGGTCATTGAATTTGTATCGGTAATCAGTTATTTATGACTTGGGTCCTTCTGCGTGCGCTAATCGGAATGAGTTCGCCACTTTTCCGCGGTTTCATCAATGCGAGTCCTGTGCAAGAGCGGTTAAATTGGCCCTCCAAAAAAACCCCCCTTTTAACCCATTTTCCTTATTTCGTACGCCTCCCCCTCCCCCATCTGCGGTGGAAACTGCGGACAGGAGGGAGTAAGAGGAGATGGAGTTGTTTGATATGTCGGTTAATTATTCACGATATGGACTGTGATCGACTTTTTTTTGCGAGGTATCCGGAAATAATTGAATTTTCGGGAAAACGTAATCTCTGATGAAGTGAACAGTTTCTACGTGAAGGCTCGCGTAGAGAAGGGGCAGTGGGCGGGCAATCAGTAATAGGTTAAAATATTTCCCATTAAATAAAAGCTCTATAAAAACGCAAATTTAAACCGAGGAAATCAAGAGAGGTTTGAGTAAAGTGAATTTATTACTTTTATTAAAAAATGTTTACTTTTAAAAGACCAAACTTCGTTTAAGTTCTAAAGCCAGGCTTGTGTAATCAAAATATCTTTAAGTATTAATGCAAAAATAAGGTTTTTTACTACCTTTTCGATTTTATTCTATATGAGGAACTGGCGAATAAAACGATATAATTTTGATCAATACAAATTTTTTTTTTTTGAAGCGGACTGTTGATGGCTCTGTAAATCTAATTTTTGATTCGTTTTCAATTAAAACGTGCTGAAAGTGTGTTAAAAACGAATCGGAAGTTCGTAGAAAAGTTCGCTTCGAAGCGAATACGTTTTCGTTCAACAAAATGGAAAAATGTTCATAAATCTGTAATATGTGAATCAAAACGAATTAAGTAACTACTATTATTGAATTTTTGTACTTTTACATTGACATTGGATGTCATGGGAGTCACCCGTGACCGGCGCGGCGCTTGAAAGTTCAAAATATATGTTTTCAAATTGCTTTGGTTTTAATTAACTTAACATATGTATGTCAACTGGAGTCACTTATACATGGGAAATTAAAAAAAACACGTTAAAAGATTTTTAGTAATTCATTCAGTTTTTTACTCCTCCTTTAAATTTAGTTTAAATTAATTATATAGTTTTGTTCGCCGGTTCCTCATATTTTTTTGCGAGATCAAAATTACATTTTAATACGATATATAGTTTTTAAACCGTTTCAAATATTTTCACTACACTAAAATCTAGATATTTATATAATTTATTTAAAATACAAATAGTTTTTTGGAAAATTGCATCAAGAAAATGACAAAATTGCTTTTTTCTCTTAGGAGGGTTAAATAATGTTTCATGAATTTGCCTAAAGCTTGAATTTTTTTTCTATATATTGAATTATTTAACTAGGCCTAAGTTATTTCTGCAGTTATCTATAAGAATTTTATATTCTGCTCTTATTGTAAAACTTTTTAAGAGTTACAGTGAAAAACGCAGTGGGAGGGCGAAGGGTAAATGTTGATAAATGTTGTTAGGATTCCAACTAAAGTTATAAATTTTAAATGTAATACAAATTTTAAAAAGCAAGAATGGTCGAACCTTTGAGATTATATAAAAGCTTCTAAAATTCTTCAGATTAAGCTAAGTTCGGAAAATCGTATTATTACAATTGCAAATAAATATGCAGAATCCTAATTTTGTAATTAAGGCACTAATGTGCAAAGAAATAATGAGTGTTTTTAATATCAGTCTATCTTGATCTACATATGACTTCTATTTAATAGTATAGTTAGCACATCCCCATTGTTTCACACAGAGTCCAAAATTAGAAAAAAAAATAATTAAATACGTAAAGGCAGGCAAAAGTCGCAATAAAAAAAATTAGTAAAAAGAACATCCAAAGGCACAGAGGTTTTCCATTAGTTCTACAGAATAGAGAAAGAAGCGTATTTTTTTTTTAATTTTATTTTATATTTTAACAGCGGAAGATTTGCATTTAAAAACATAGAAACGACTGCTCAGTCGGCGGCACATTTATGTATGTAATTATGAGTAAACACAAGAGCAAAAGAACCAGAGAAAAGTCTTAATTGATTTCGTTTATTTCACACTTACTATAAGTTGCTGAATTCCCTGCTGCTGATGCTGCTGCAAGATTTGTAGGGGAAGAGAGAAAAAAACACAGAAATAGAAAGAAAATCATTTTGCTGTTTCTTTTTTTTTTTTCAAAATAATTTTTTTTTGTTTTTCAAAATTAATGTATATTTTTTAGTTGTTTTTTATGAGTGTTTTCAAATGTGGGGTTTTTGATGTGCATAAAACAAAGGGAAACTATCTGTGCTTTGACTAGAAGAACTCATGGAAAGAGAGACAAAAGAGCAAAATGAAAACGAACTAGAAATTGATGCCTAATTGTGAGGGATGATGAGATCACTTACCCCGATTATGGCGTTTAGCTCTGGCATCGTCACCTGCTTGGCGCGCTCGACGGCCTGTAGCACCTGCTGCTGGTGTTCCGCCGCCAGAAACGGCAGCAATTGACTAATGAGAGCGTTTAGCCGTTTTGCTATTTCTGTCTGTAATTATAGAAAAAGAAAAAATATGGTTTAAAATCAGTTTACAATTTTATTTTTTAATAAGAAACATGCAATAGCTGAATACGTGGCTGAATAAAATTTGTCAGTGTCATATTAAAACTTAATAAATATGTATGTAAGATGATATGAAATAGCTACAAATTTTATACCCCGTAAGTCAATCCTTCTCCCGAAAAATAAATGAAATCTATTCATATAAAAGAACATGTTATTGATTGGCTGAACCGATCCGAAACTGCAGAAGTTAATTACATGAAATTTGGACAGTAAGTTACGTTTATAACATAAACAACCATAAGGGGATAAAATATTGGATGTATGTAGGTTTATAAGAAAATCCGTAATTTTTTGAGTTAAATCCATGATAATTGGTACTTTGTATTTAGGTTAGAAATTAAAAAAGACGTATAAAATAGGGGATGAAAGTTTTCATCATTTCTAAGGTTAAAACCATGAAAATTGGCATTAGTTTAAGTGTTGATGTACTTGAAACCCTGAAACATGTTATACCTAATTAATTTCAAACTAATAGTCTAAATACCAAATTATATACATCTCAAACTTTAAAATGGCGCAATTTCCATTTTAATCCTATTCTATTTCTATCTTTTTTCGACATTCGCATACGGAGGAAGTCGAAGGCAGAAAGCTAGTCTCATAAAAAGGAAGGTGTTGCCTTCAATTTCCTTATTCCGATCCGCTGGAAGTTTAGAAATCAATAATCATAAAATCTTTCTATTTTATAAGAATTGAAAATTGGCTGTTAACGTTGAAAACGTGTATATCATGTTTTATTGCAATGGAAAAATAAGTTTTATTGATTCGTGATTGCGAATAAGGAAAAATTCAGACAGGAATAGCTTTTAAAGATAGATAAGATATTATACAGGTCGACACCCCCAGGTATTACAGCTCCATAGTTTAATTGAATATCTTACAATTTTAGCCCTATTATATGTTTTCGTGTATATTTCCATTCCACAATTTAGAGCATTAGCTGCGATGCCTCTACAAATTCGATACAAAATTTCCATTTGTGATGTATTTTTTTTTGTTAGTCCCCCATCAAATCAGTTCCACCCCAAAAGCTTGTTACAAAACGCCCGAGAGGAGCGGGGGTGTATACCGGGAATTTCTGCATGTGGGTTGATCAAACGCTCTGCTGGTGGTCTAATCATCTATGACCGAAATTGTCGCTGCTGCCGTGGTGCAGCAGCAGGGGTACATACGTGACTTCAGGCTTTTGATATTTGGAGTTGCTTTCAGGTGGGCTGCACCATAGCAACTATAGCTGGAGGGGGGAGCGCTGTACTGGGGTCGGGGGGTGTGGTGCCCCTTTTGATTATACCTACGCGTCGAGATTAAGGCACTCGTCTCCCTCTCTATATGCGTAGTCGTTATTAAATTTTCATCAGCCTGCATGGGCTGGTGCACCTTTTGCAGTCCTCTCAAATCAAATTCACTCGTGGCAACGAGCCGCCTCGCCAATAAATTCTGCTCCCCCTCCCCACAACCCTTCTCCTAGTCCTGTTTGGGGCCATTGGAACTTTTGGACAGATTGAGCCACCGCACCGAATGCGGGGTGCTCCAAGGTGGATCTCATGGACGGGAAGCATCCATCCGATGGAAGCCACACGCGAATTCCTTTCTGCCGACGAGACCAGGTGAAATTTGCCTGGTCACGGGCTAAAGCAAATATGAAGACGTGCAAATTTTGGAGTGATGCAAAGCCCTCGTTTTGGGCCGAAAGGGCGCTCCAACTGAAGCCAGTTTAGCATCACACATAGTGTCGTGCGGGTGTGGGGTGGGGGTGGGGGGGGGGGGGGCGAACTCCATCCGCCCCCACCGGAGCTGCGGACAGGAATCGTGCGGAGCATCGAAATTAGGTTTGCGGCGGAGCTCCTCATAAATTTCAGATCCTCCAATAAAGTAATATGCGTCCGTCCGGTGGATTGGATTTGTGCGCCAGAATTTCATGCAGCGAAAGATAAGCCCCTCTGTCCTGTCGTCGTTCTGATGGGCGGAAAGGGTCGCAGCGGCGACAAGACATGTGAAAATTAGTTCCAGGTTAAATTGGAACGAGAGCCCGAACCGGAGCCCGAGGCCCCCGGGGGCGCTCCGCTCCGGGTCCCCGTGTATAGTATGTGCATCATCGTGGTGCATCCCGGGCAATGTAATAAATTGGTAGCCCCGGGGAAAATAGAAGCTGGATTAGGCGAGTCCGCCCCATCAATGAACAATCGAATCCCCCTCGGCCTTGTTTACTTTGCCGGGCCACACAGACAGAGCCCCCCCAGAGGTGGAGCTCCCGAAAAATGAGCAGAACGTTTGAAGTTGCCCGCCACTCAGATGCTCGGGATGTTACGTGGCCTGTGGAGGGCCACTGGGGCTACTTCCTCCAGGGCTCGTTCAATTCAAATTCAATTCATGGGGTTAGTTAGATTCAGATTCAGCCCGTGCTGGGCTAGGATAGTTTTGACCTAAAACGATATGCAAATTTATATCTATCTTTTCATTTGGTGCCAACAGTACATACACATATGCCTACAAATATAGGTACACACTTTTTAAATTCTAATAACAATTACAGTCTTGTGCCCAAGTTTACAGCCATCTTGGTTTTTGTACTATTACGTTGAATTTATTCCTGAATTTTGAAAACTCCGGGTATTTAAATATGATGATTAGGGTTAGGGATCAAATCATTATTCAAGGTGATTTCTTTTGTGGTAGGTACCTGATTATCAAATTAATTTTTTTTTAAATTTTTTCTTTATTGACATTTAATTTAAGATTGCACAATTTGTTTTGTCACTTTTGAATACGGTCGAAACATGCAAAACCAAAACATCCTTGCCGGCGAGCCTGATTTTTGGAACCATTTCATAATTTGGTAGGTACCACAAAAAAAAATCACCCTGTACATATGTAGGTTTCCATTTAATTGCAACAGAGCGTAGTTCAGTTCCTTAAGAAATTATAAAGCTAAATTCAAATTACTCAGCAAAGAGGTGTGCAAAAGTTTAATCCCACTCGAGTACATTTTGAGACCATAATCCATGATTAACGGTTAATTTATATTTTATTTAATCACTATGCGATCTGATCGTATTCCTTGAGTAATTCTCGAAAAATTTGAATTTGATCCACGCAAATCTTGGATAATAGCATTCTGTGATAAATGATTATAATATATTTTAAAACCGACTAAAATTTATATAATTGCTCTTTATAACGCCGCAGCTTTGCTTTCACGAATTCATGAGTTTTCTATATACAACCGACTTTCACTTAACTCAACTGATAATGAAAAAAACGGGGGTGGCTTGATATTTATGCACAAAACTGTATTATAAATATATCAAGTTACGAAAACATTAGAAATTTTAATTACTCTTTATTGTTTTACATAAAAAAAACAATCATTTATACGTTTTCGAAAAAAAAAAACAAAATTCGAAAATGTATGAAAATGTAAATTGTCGTTTCTTTCGATTTTTCTTTAATTAGATTATTTATTTCAGTTTTAAGGGAAAAGTAGATATGTTATTAAGCACACATTGAACTTATTTCATGTACGTTTTTTATTAAAATACAGTACATAATGTGAACATTTTTAGGACAACTACAATATTTCGGGAACTTTTAATTTCCTAGGTTCGATAGAAGAGGAAAATCGATGCAGGGCGAAAAAATCCTCAAATTATCCTTTTCCATTGATTTCCTCCACTCTGTCCAACAAAACATAGAAACAGCTACGTGCAACCATATCTACTACAATTGCGAATACTTTGCTTTTTTCTAAATTGAAAATCGGACAATTATAGCTAGAGCTATATGGTTCCAGCCATTTCGAGAAAAGTAATTTCGCGAAAAACGCGATTAAAAATTAAACTTTACATGCTGTGTTGACTAGGCTCATTAAAAAGTCTAAAGTTTCGTAATTTTTACGAATTGGGACCTACAAATTTCTTGTGCTAATTCTTCTGTGCTTTCAGAAAATGTAAAATATGACTTTTTTTAGATCCGTCATAGTGGTGTTATTAAGTTTGTAAAAAGATAAAAAATAGTTGTTTTTATTCAATTGTAAAATCTGCATTTTTTCATCTCTCTATCTGGTTCAGGTTAAATAAAAAATGTTTGATATGGATTATTGTTCATAAATTTCAATTCAATGCAATGCAATGCTATTTCTAGAACTAGAACCGATTTGAAAAAAAAAAACACAGCTATACTAATTTCAAAATAAGTAAATTTAATGATTTTTATGTTGGATATTGATGTGTTTTAAAATTAAAAAATCGCTTTGACTTACCTGTTTGTGCATTTCTACATTAAGGCCATAAGACATTTCGTAGTACTGTAAAAAGAAAACATTAAAATAATTAGTGATTAAAGAATTTGAAATTGATAATAAAAGCATGTTTGAATTATCTATAACTACGAACACCCTATACAAATTATGTACCCTCCAGAGAGCACCTTTTTAGCCAATAAATCTGAACAGCCCCAAACCCTAGCCACGAAACCTCCGTTATATGTACCAAATTACTGTAGCCAACTAACCGTTGGGAACGACATGAGAAAACGTTTCCGAAAACGATTCACAGCCAATGGGGGGGGGGGGCATTAGCAACGGTGCCGAGTCCATTTATAGCCAGTAAAATGCTGAAGTAACCAACTGTCGCCGTAATGCACCTTAAAGTGGGTTGGCCTGATCGCATGGGGTGGGGGAAGAAATCTGAACTGTATCGCAGCCCAGAGGTCTCAATTAAACTCGAATTTGGTTATATTTCGGTGGAGCTGAACTCAACCCTTAGGTGGGTGCAATGGTATGAGCAACAAACGGCTCGACATAAAACCCACCTCGGAATTGTGTTTTAGTCCTGAATTAGTCCTTTTCATGAAGATAGCTATGAACGTTTGGGACTGTAGGGAAAAGAAACTTGTACGAAATTTAGACATCGATAGTGTTAGAGAAGTTTAAAGCCTGTGTGGTGGAGGCAGGTATCTTTAGAGACCAGGTGGAGATAGTGCGAATGGTGTTTTTAATTAGAAGACAAACATTAAATTTAACAAGGATAGGTCATTTTGAAGGTTGCGATTAGTAAAGCAATTTCTTTACAATGTAAATTATTTAATTTTCAAATAGTACATTAAGAAATTTCTACGCGAATCCCCCATCATACGACGAGATATCACGGAGGCGGATAAAATCCCTAAGACGTGACACCTATCTACGAAATAGCCAAACAACTTCTGTTAATTGTAATGTCCTTGATCCGAAAGTATCCTGGGGCCAAAAACGATGAAAAGGTAAAAAGGACATCTGCAGACATGACAAGAGTTTCTTCAGTATGTTCCCTCGGGGATGCAGCAGATATCAGGCTCTATGCCTTCAGTGCTCTTTTCTACCCCCTTTCGACCGAAACCCGGCCCGTTCAACCCCCTTGGCGGCGAGCAGTGGGGCACGTTTTGAGTTAGAACTTGTAAATTTTGTGGAAATAAGGATTTCATAGTCGGAGATGAGGATCCCATAGTATCCCCCGGACTGGTTCAGGACGGGTTTTCCCCGCTCCACATTTTATGTCAGTCAGACCTTAGCCTGCAGCATAAAGTTGGGTGTTTTCTATTTGCTGCAGATATCCAAGTGGGTTAAGTGCCGCTCCATGGGGGAGGCAGACATCGTTTAGTTTAGTGTAGTTAGCCACCGACCTCGAGGGACGCGGGGGCGGCGGCGGTCCCGGGTAAGATAAGGGGATTGCGGGGAGGGGGGGAAAAGGGGTGAGCTGCAATGGGACAGAGAGAGCCTTCTCGTTCGGCTAAACGAAACCATGAAATATTGAGCAACAAATACCGGAGGGACCGGACGGATGCTATTTCAAATGGAACGTGTTTCTATGCAAGTGCCCTGAGTGCTGTGTTTGGTCAGATCATTTAGTTTGAAAACAACGATCCCGGGGACAGAGGGATGCAGAGGATGCGGGACATCCGGTCGAGTCGGGAACGGTTAAGTGGCGCACCCAGTTATGAGCTGAGACCATCACCTCACAAGCGGGCTAGATACTATCTAGATCTAACTATCTCTGAACTGCCATTGGGATGGTAGCTACAATTCCATGGGGTGCTCCCCGGTGTGGCGGTGGCTGTTTTGAGAGTATACTGGCGAAAATACATTTTTGGGGCTTAGAGTTGCCGGGATTTCAGGATGTGTGGCCCTCACCACTAAAACCCCCATACCACCAATCCCCTCCTCCCCTCCTCCGGTTCAGCCCCATCAGTTAATCTTCGTGTGTGAACGCCAGTCGGCGAGAGGTTCTTCGTTACAAATTGGTCGGGCATGTGGTCGTCAGGGAGGAAGGTTTGTTTTAATATGGTTTGCGGCATCTTATCATCAGCAAAACTTGATCAGAGACAGAAAACTCGTCCGACGGGGGCGAATAGTTGTCGCTGTGGGTTGTCTGGACGATAGGGTGATGGGGCCCCCCAGTCGCCGCCGCCACTGTAGTGGTTATCTCACATAGGGACGAAGTCGAGGGAAGAATATGTTTTGAATTTTCGAGCTGACTGACTTTGAAACTGAGTAAATTGTAGTCCTCTGTGGTCTTTTCCTCTGTCGTCGAGAGCGAGCGATTTATTCGAAATTTATGCGAAAACGGACTGTTTGTCCTCTTTAAATTTGCTAGACAGGTTTCGGGATATTGTCAACCAACGACTGTACCATGGCCAAGCAATTCTAAAATGCAATGTCAGTTTGGTTTGCCGCAAGTTTTCATATGAGTTTAGCTTGGTTATACTTTTTATAAAAGAATCAAATATCAATCGATATTCAAACACTGAATTAATGTACAAGAGTTTATGTAACCCTAAATAACTAAACTTAACTGTAACTATTCATTCGCTTCATACACTACGTATTAAAAACAAGTGCGTTTTTATATTTCCTTTATTTATTTTAAACAGATTAGCCTAATTATCTAAATATTTCAATTAAAAAATAGAAAAGTGGTAAAAATTAGCATTTGCTTTTGACAGATATTAAAAGTGTCATACGTGTTTTTCATTATAGGTTTTTAGGTGGGCAAAAACTACAAATTTTGCGTTTGTTTAGGTATGTTCCATATTTATTTCTACGGAAGGTTTTAATATTCAACTGTTAGACGACGATTGCTGCAAATTTCGAAAAATAACTAGTGTACAGCTGTACCTACCTATCACCTTCGGATAACTAATTTTTTTTACTATTTATGAAGGTTATGAGCGCAACGGAAACATTTCGAGTTCGCAAAACTTACAGGGTTCGGTAGTCTATTAGACGAATGTTAAGTTATCTAGGGTTAAAATAAAATCGTACTGTAATTTTAATCAAATAGTAGCGCCATCTACTGATAACAAATAATAAAGACTTCTTGAATAATTGATACCATATTTTGATATCTTTTTTCATGGTTTTTTATTGATTTGTATCCTTTTTATACTTATACGTTTGTAAGCAATATGATTTATTTTAAATTTAAGATACCTATTGAAAAGAGGCACCATATCTAAAATGCTTACTTGACAAACAATTTAACATTTCACTGAATTTCCAATTAAATAAATTGAATTTTTAGTCAAACGTTCAATGAATTAATTATCACCACCACCAAACCCAAATAATTTGAAACTTGAAAAGCAGGTCGTTAGACCACTCTAGCCCCCTTTGATCACCTCACCCTTAAAGCCTGCAAGTTTCCAAATGCGTCCAGCAAAATCATCCACTTCATAGGAAAACTTGGCATAATCTTGCAGCTCACATCTCAATTCATCCCTGAAAAGGCTCCTTCAGTTATGAAAGAGGTAAATTTTCACGAAACACTGAAACAAGCTGAAACCCTCATCCCAGAGAAGAGAAAATGCTCGAGGGCTCAGCTCTTATATCTTCCGTCCTCCGCCCTTCAATCCACTTATCCAAACTCTCGGCAGTGGCACCAGGAGCCTTCTAGTACCATCTGAATCCCATTCTGTGTCGGTCCCTATTATTTTTGGGTAGCCACAAACAACCAACACAGAGCCCCCGGTACTTTCTATTACTTCAGACCCGGATCACATGCACTTGTGAGCCCTGATCCTGCACCGCACCGCATCCATCCAGGGAAACAAGGACCACTTCCCCCCCATTCTAAGCCCCAATTCATCTCAATTTTGATGCAGAAGTGGAACGTCCCTGGTCTGGATCCAGGGAGGCCTTTGCAGGTGGCCCCATCGCCGACCTGACCCGAACGTTCCGTCTGGAAAGAGTGTGCAAATTTTCGTCGTTGCCCTGATATCGGTGGATGCTGGGGGTACGCTTCCTATTATTACTGGAACCTTCCCCCCATCCCTTCGCCCCTGGGGGCACCACCTAACGGCCGAACCACCGATACATTTGCAGTGTGTTTATGAAAATGAGGAGCACCCGACGACTTTATTTTGAAAACGCTCCGAAAATTTATACCGCCCGAGTATAGGGTAAAATCATTTTGAATTCCGGGCCTGGAGGAGCACAACCTCCAGAAGGGTTGTCGCTTCGTGAGGTACAAAAGAGGCTGTCCCCCCATCCCTCTGAGGCCTACTACCCCACTGGATTCTACCAAACTGAAATGGCATTTCCTTAAATGCAGGATGGGGGGCACCATGGCACGCTCGACACACAAATTTTCGAATGCATTTTGCCCAGGAAGATGCAATAATAAGTGCATCGAATCATGCCGAGCAGAAAGCCGGAAGGGCGGCATGGGGGCGGTGACTGATGCGGTATTGCAACCGAATTATTGTAGACTTCATCGAAGGAGCGCCCCAATGCCCAAAGCTTGTCGAACCCAGCCACTGCTGCATGAATATATGAAAGACGAGGGAGGGCTCCGGAGGTAGAGCCCTACGGGTGGCGGATGTGTTTCAGTTAAATTTGATAAACAACTTGCAAAGTTTGAGTCTGGCGTTTGATTCTTTGGACTCTACTGGACCTTCTCGGTCTAAAGTGGTGCAAGAGAATGGAGTTAGTCCTCCCAGGGTATGCCGGGTATGTCGACATCGACAAATGCATTGCCTTGCTCGAACAAGGAAGGGCTCGACGGTTGCATATTTGTTCCTTGTTATGTGCAGTTTATCCACCATCGGTATACCCTCAAGCAAAAGAGGCACATTCTAAAGATTCTATAGTTTGATTGGGGGAGGAGGGACAGAAAAAGGGATTCCATCATTTTACAAAATCCTCATCGATTTTAGAGATCAATTGCTTGTTCAAAATAGCCAGGGAGATATTGGAATCTTGACGAAAAGGACTGTAAACCATGTCTTTTTGGTAAAAGGGTTTACAAGAAGAGAACATTCATAAATGGTATTAGGGACGTCGAAAACAGGTTTTAAATTGATCCCCAATATAGTGGTCTCTAAATTTAATGCGATAAACTGGTAGTGGGTATACAACTTGTACCCTTCGAGTGCATTGACCTGGAACTATAGAAGTACCTACCTTCTACCTATTGCTGAGAAAGCAAACCAAAATTATTTCCTGCCTATATTAATACGCTTTACAGGGAGTCTGGATTCTATGAAGAGTTTTGATTAACGTCTCTGAAAAGACAACTCTTGTCCTCTACACCCACACATAACCTTAAAATCCGCACATTCAACGCACCTGTATGCCATTATTTGAAAGTGATTTGTTTTCTGTGCGTATTTTCCGAAATATTGAATAATATAATATTTGTAAGTTAAAATCAATTGCGGAAAAAAAAAGTGTTTGTTTACTTGGGTTTTCGATTTTACACATAGGTAATAAGGGCAGTGTTATATAATTTAATGGGAAAGGGAATACAAAATTTACTAGATTTTTTATAATTTAATGATTTAGGTGAACAAAATTAATAAATAAGCACCTTGGATCCCTCTTACATCTTTGCCTTATCTTTCCATTTCATCCTTTCAAAACACATCTAATCCGGAGAAGACGAATTTTGATAAACAATAAATTCTATCTGATCAAAGCTATAGCTTTATTTGTCATAAATTTCATGACTGTGGTCGATCAAAACTCACCCCATTTTTAATTAAGACTAAGAACACTCTGAAAAGAACTTTAACTTTTGGTGGTAGTAGTTTCGATGCGTTGAGTGATCCTAGTCAACAAGTTTAGTTTTGTGACAATTTTAAGCCGCAAAATGTCTCTATTAAAAGGACTTTAATTATAGTATATTTTTACTTATGCTTCTTTAATCAACTACAAAATTGAGAGTATTATCGTTCATTTATGTTTAAAAACTTGTCTTATCCGCAGTGATGCCTAAAATCTTGTCTTATCCAAATTTATTCTAACTTGTTATTGTAATAACTCATCTTTTGATTTTTAGTATTCAGCAATACCTACCTAAAATACAATCAGATTAGATTTTACCAAATTAATCTTACTTAAAAATCAACCATTCAATATAGTATCTCTACAATAAAACAAAACATCTTTAATATTAATTAAATAATTTTAAAATTAATCAGAGGGATAAGGCGATTTTTTGAAACGGAACGACTCATATGTACCTACATACATATAAAATTTCCCATTATAGGTACCTAGATATCAGTAGAAAACTAAACTAAAAATTATACAAAATTCATTTTTAAAGGGTATAATAAATGACGGTAAAATTAAATGCTTTTTACGCCCAATTTTGCGTTATGTCAACAGTGAACTGTCACTTTGCCCCTCCCTTTTTAAATTAAAAAAGAAAAGAAAATAAATCTTCATCCATTCTTCTTTCCTTTCTAGGAAAAAAAGCGCTTTTCCCTTTGGGGAAAAAAGAACCTTCCGGAACATTATGTCCTTCCAACACCCGCTCCAAGTACCCTAAATGCTCGTTGACATAAAATCCCTTTAAAATTAACTCCCCCGAAGGTCCTCCAAAAAACAAAACGAAAAAAAAAATTAAATATCAAAGGACGAACCCCCCAATTAATAAAATGACATAATTCCACAAAAACGGGAGCTGTGTAAAGGGCGGCAGTTTCCAGCCAGGCCCGGGGGAGGTAAAGTGGAACGATGACACGCCGTTTCTTTTTCATAATAGGGGAATTCCCAGTTTGCAACCCCCCAGCCCTTTATATACAAAAACGCGACCACATCAACACTCCCCACTCCCTCTCCCGCGGGCAACTTTTAATGTAATCAGGAGCGACAATCGGGCGCGAATGTAAGCAGCCACCGTTGAATACAAATTTTCATCCCCCTCACCCCGAAACAGGGCCGAGGCCGCACACATCGCGGCGAACAATAAGAAGAAGGCACCCAGCAGAGCCGGGTCAGACCCGCAGAGCGCCCGTTGAGCCAGACCGGGCCACCCCCACCACCACCACCAAGGAAACCGTACGGACGGTGCGGAGGAGCAGTGTATAAATAATTTCCAGATTAATTATGAAGAGACAAAGTTATCAGTCCGCAACCCTTGTTTGCCCTGCAACCCGCCACCCGTCACCCACCCAACCGGGTCGTCGAGCCAAAAGCAAGCAGCAATCCCGACGAGCCACGTCACCCTAATCACTTTGTCATATTGTTCCCGGCAGTCCTACCCCCAAACGTCGGTTAGGTTAGGGAGAAACGAGTGACGGGGCAGTGGGCAGGGGACGTGCGGCACAAAAATTTTATATATTTAAGACAGGGATGAATCAGATCAATGGTTTTCCCTGCGCTCGTGCCAAGGGCTGTTGATGGAGGGCTGACGCAAGGTTCTAATCGGAACCACCCCCGCCACTCAGTCCGGAATCACATAGGGCGTTTCATTTTTTTTGTGTTTAATTTCCACTTCACCAGTCACCCACACCCCACCTGTAGTGCCCTAGAAGGGAGAAAGGGCGCTCGTCTTCCGGTTACCCTCGGCCAGAAATAAATTCCATTTGAACTTTGACATAGAAGCCAGCCGCTGAGGGTGAAGGAATGGGGGGGTGAAGAACAAAATTCCTTCTTCAATGGGGAGAAGGTGGTTGAGCACGTCTTCATGCGTGCTCGAGGTGGAATTTCTTAAGTTTGATGTCAGGGAACTTGTGGATTCCAGGAGCCCTTCAATGAAGTTGCTTTGAATTAGCCAAGAAGGGATGAGAATTGTTCAAATTCCAGGAAAAGTTTTCGAAGAAGAATTGATATTTTCTGTTACATCTTTTTTGGGTCAAAGTTTTGGCTCTTAGAGAAAAACTAACTAAACACTTTCTCGACCTTTTTATTATTATTTATTTATAAGAAAGAAAGAAATTGATTTAAATGAAACGCAAAAACTACCACCACAAATAGTACTGAGGAAATTTTTAGGATCACTTTAATGTTTCAGGAACTTTTAATTTTCTTAGGAATCGACAGAGGGGGAAATCAATTCAGGGCCAAATTCAAATCTCAAAGTATCCTTTTCCACTGATTTTCCCCTTCTGTCCAACTTAAAAAAGGCATGATTCGGTAAATTAAAAGTTCCCGAAGAATTGGAGTGGTCCTAAACATATTCACAGTATACTATATAAGTACATAATTAATTTCCAAATACCACATAGTAAATTTTGAAATTAACTTAAAAAATCCCTACCTTCGCAGTGCTATAAAATTAAATGTTATTCCACAATTTTAGTAATATTAACCGCCAAACGATTTCATAGCAAAAGGTAAATAACACTAGTTTACAATAATTTTGCACTTAAACAAATGATATTTCATTTATATAGAATTTTTTCCGTAGATTACGAATCATACAAAACAATGTTCCAACACAACACGTCATTAAGAAAAATACATACATACGTTTGAAGAGTAGGTAGATACAAAGTATCGTATTTTGAACATTTTTAAAAATTCGTAATGAAGTAACGCATTATTATAGGAACTTGTAATGTAGTTCAAATAAAAGTTTGAACTATTAGCTATTATAGTAAAATACTAAAGTCTTTAAGACTTTCCGGAATAGGTACTCTATGAATTTAACTCAAATACGACTTCTTTTAGTTTTTATCCTATTTTTCTCAAAAATGAGACGTGATGGAAAAACTAATGAATTTCACGTTAATGATTAGTTATTATTTAACACAAAAAAAAAATCATCGCATACAAGGTATCAAGAAAAATGTGATTTTTATAAATCAGTGTACTCTTTTCGCAAGACGGGTATACTCGTCATTACACAAAAGTCATTTTCTCATGACTATAAAATTCGTCAAACATCGTTAAAGGACATTTTGAAGGTTAAATCATTACAAGTGCATACAAACATATATGAATGAATGAATACTTTACTAAAGTCACTTATAACTGCTTTCTTATTTTTATAATTTTTAATACATCGAATTCTAAGATTGAAGAAAATTGCAGAAGTCAGAACGATAAGAGCTCATAATACAGAATATCTAAATTCATGATAGACGAAGAGGGAGACACCGTGAACTTTCGAAAGAATACGTTTCTTAAATTTTTGGAGCGGAAGTTAAAAAACAAAAAATGAAAATCGTAAAATAATCCTCATCCGTGCTTTTCCCTAATCCAAGAACAATCCTGCCAAAATGTGCAGAGAACATCCCTTTCGAGTTCGATGCATCATGTCATGACTCACTCACTTCCTCCCGCGGCGCCGGCCCAAATTCCGTCCCCCATCCCCTAGGTAATGGGGAGTAGGGAGACAGCCTCGGAAGAGCAACGCCGCCGGGCACGCTTGTGTTTATTATCCAATTAAACCCACAGCCGAGTGGAATAAAGGCAACTACATCTGGATGCCTTCTTAATCCCATCCATCCGCATGTGCTGCCATGCCAGCGAGCATCCCTCTCTCTTCACATGTGGAGCTGGCGGGGGGAGGTTGGGTGTTCCGCCCTACCCGGGGCCCAAAACTAAGTACCGCAGCCCCCTGGCATCCCGACCTCAGTTACAGGAATTGAATTTATAAAATTTGCACTTTCCGCCCTTGCTCCGAAACATTTGCCGTAATTATCTCTCGCCCGCCACTGATACCACTAAAATCCGTCTAATGGGGTTCCACACTAACTTTCTGTTGCATCAGCCACTATTCATTTAAAATAAATGAAATTGTGCAAATACGACGAGGGGGCGGGCGTGTTTCAGTAGGAGGAGGGTGCATATGTGAGATCCCGGATGCCCAGAATCGCATCTCATTGCCCATTGCTAGAGCTTTTAGAGTGCACAGCATCCCACCTCTGAATGTTTTGAGGGCATGAGGGAGGGTTCTGGGTGCGCGGGGATAGGATCCAACGTTCACCAAGTTAAATTAGGGGATGTAGACGGGACTATGGCGCTCGGGAGCAGGATAATCCTCATCCTGGGATAGTCTAGAAATGAAGAGTTTGAGGGGGAGGGCGAATTGATATGCTCAAAACCGCCAGTAAAACCTTTCGCGCTTCTATCCCATAGCTTTTGTGTGTTAAATAATTACCGCGCGATTAGCACAAAACAAAACAAAAACAAAGCGGCGAGGTTAAAAAAAAAATCAAATAGAGACGGAGAAAAACATGAAATGCATTTGCGGTTGAAGGGCCACTGCTCATGTGACGGCAATTGCACCCAACAGCAGTAGTGCAGCAGGGTGCCGCAGGGTTCCCAATGTTTCCCAGTGCTTGTCGCGACGTATATAGTCGACTCAACGGCGGCGGTAGTGGGGGGCACTTTGGGGATAAAATTACTGAAAGCATGAACTCTCGCTCCCTTGGGGCAGAAAACAGCCAGGATGTAGAGATGGAGGGGTGCTCCACATGCTGAGGGATCAATTACGTGTTAAAACAGCAAAATAATAACAACAAAACACGGACAACCGCCAGTACCCGGCATCCAAATGCACAGCGAATAAATTGAATGTTTTGTTTCTTCCTCTCGCTTTTCACGTTTACAGCCAGGAGCACCACTAGCAGTCCTCCCCTGCCCTCCCCTGCCCAACCTTGTTGCCCTGCAAATGAACTTTTCATGATTTTTCCTGAATAAAATTTTAAATGTAAGCTAAGTGCTAGCCGGATACTGGCAGACAAAAGTACGGCAGCTGTGGCGGGCAGGCACATTTGATTTAAAAAAAAAATCCAAAAAAAAAATCGCTTTTTAATTTTTTAATAATTCTGCAAAGTTTGTGGTGGAAATGGAGCACCGCCAATTATTTACAGCGAAAAAGTTCTGAGTTCTCCGAGGGGGAGACTGCCCATTAAAGTGTAATGAGGTCAGGGTCGTTGGCGAACTAGAAAGAAATTAGGGGAACTCTGGGGATTATGGTAAATGAGATATATAGGGCTGCTTAGAAAAATAATTAATTTGTGTTTTGGGAAGGTAAAAGTTAACTAAACCTTGGAATTTGAAAGAGAGACCATAGAGTAGTATCTATGTACAAAGTACAGAACGTTAAAAGTCTGCGGAATGATCTTATTCGAATTTAAATCGACTTAAACAAGGATTTTTAGTTTCAACACCTACATATGTACATACTCTTACATATATATGTATGTATGTTTACTTATTTCCCTGAAATAACTAGACCGATTTTCATTATAATTGTTGAATTTGGTATTGTTTAATTTACTTCAAAGTATTTAGGTATACCTATGTAAATGATAGAGCTTTGAACTTATCTAAATAAAGTACACTGGTCAACGTCAATTTTGCCATAGAGAGATTTTTTCCATAAATTACGATTTCAGAAATGAAAATGCTCCATCACGTCACGTTTTCGAGAAAAATAGGTATTAGAAATGTTTAAAAATTCGTTACAAAATAAGGAATTGTTATAGGAGATTGAAAAGTGGGTCAAATAAAAGTTTTAAGAATTACATAGGTATTATATTAAAATACTAAAATGTGTTTGAGATTTTCGGAAAAAGTGCCACGCTCATGCAAAAGGGGCGTATTTCATACATCGAGATAAGAATTTAGGTTTTTATTTGAGCCACGTTACGAGCTCTTTTACGTTCCGTTATTTTTTTTTAAATCTTCAAAACTGCTGATTTTTTATATTATTTACCCTATATTTTTCAAAACATGGCAAGATGGAAAATTTTAATTTCCGAATTCATAATCTATGGAAAAAGTACTATAAAAATGATCTATTTGGTTCTGGGGTATAAACAAGCATTACAAATGATAATCCGTGACATCAGTCAGTTAAAATTAATCATTAAATTTGTCTTCCATCCCCTCATGAACACCAGTTAGGAAAGCAAGAAATTTAACTAGACTAAATCAGATAGAATTTGCCTCATTTTCTGCTAGTCTCATAAAACATACAAAAACAAACATTGCCCACACCCTCGTAGTTTGCGTTGCAAATCGATTTTATGCCACTCAAAAAGTTCATCTAACCCCTCACTCCCCATCTCCTCGACGTAGTATGTCAGGGTGGAATTCAATCAAAATCGCACCCGCGCTCACATAAATTTGCTCTTACTTGTATCTAATAAAGCCCCTCGAGAGCCAGAGCTCAGTCAATTGTTCGAACGTGATAAATAATAAATACACCCCCGAGGCCGCGACTCCGCTTCTTCAGGCGTTACTGTCATAGAGAGCGTAGGAGTGCATTCAGGCATTAGGGGGCGGGCAGGTCAAATCACGGCGCAGTGGCGGCGGTAGGAGTGGCGGTTAACAAAGCACCCGGTGAGTGCCTTCGAAGGCCCTTGTTAGCGTGGCCCCGTGCAACGGAACGACAACGACGACAACGATGACGACGACGGCCGCAGAAATCAAATTAAAGCGGAATCAGCTTTGTCCGGGTGATGGGTGAGTGGGTGGGGGATGAAGTGCATCCCCCGGAGCAGCTCGGCCTCCTTTTATATTCCCAGTATCGTGCCATGATCCCATTCAGGGCACACGTGCTCGGCAGCGTATCTCTGCCACCATCCACTGTTTTGTGGCGCTATCTTCTGGGGTGGGGGATGAAACAACGCCACCCTCTTCCCTCTTAAGGGTGAGCACACACGATCGCCGTGTTAAGGTCGTTTTTTTTTCCAGAGAAATAAGCGCCACAAACACACCAGGGGCTCGCCCTTAGTCTGAAGAGGATTGCCTTGCTGTGGAATCATTTAAGCGTGGGGGCACCACCCTCACCGGACAGGGAAGGGGAGGTGGTAGAGGGGAGGGGCAAGAAACACCCTGTCATCGTCGTCGTTTCGCTTGGCTGGGTTAGGCAAGGAGGGTATATTTGGGGGGTGGAGAAAGCACAGGGCGAAGGGGTGGCGAAATTTCTTCGCTTCCTCTCTGTTTGACGTCCTGCTGGCGGCGCGGCGCCCGACGTCGACTTGTGAAAAATCGTTGCAAATTGTGTTACACCCATTTAATCTTTGAAGTGCTCCCGGCCAGAGCGAGGGGAGCCCCGGTCGAAGATAAGCCGCCCTCCACTTGCCTCTATTATGAGCTTTGTAATAAGAACGATAATAGCGACACATTACGAGGCGGGGAGAAGCGTGGGAACGAAAGGATGGCGCTCGAGATAATGGATCCATACCGAAATCCTTGTTCCATTCACCCTCTGCTTTTCATCCCTCAGGAGGGTGTCTTCCCAATCATTTTTGGGCTTTTTCGCGTTTCCACCCTATTTTTCTATAGACAACCAGGGTGGTATATTTGGAATTGCTGAAAGTGGGGGTGGACCAACAGTAGCCATGGCTACATCCAATAATTACGTAATGACTGAAATTAAATTAATCTCAGCACGCTTCTAACGAAGGGTGGAAAAACGACTGCGTCTGGGGGATGTCCGTGTCCGTCTAATGACGCACTCAATAGGCTACAGCAGCTTCTGGGGTGATCGGTCATGAGTCATTTAACGAAGGGTTTTAATCGAGGAAAAGAAGAAGAAAAAACGTTTTTGTGCACTTCACAGCCCCTGGTAACCCTGGAAGTCACAAGTATTTGAACCCTCGCAAAAACAAATATAAATTAAAAGACGCAGTCAAAAGGAAAGAGATAAGGTTGTTTATTCTACTTTAACACCACACCAACCTAAAGGACCGTGTATAAGGGAGAACCCTCAGTTCTATATGCAGACTATATACAAAGTGGTTTAAAAAAAAATAAATTAATAAAATTATTAGCTTTGCTTTAATATGACTGAATACCAAAATTTATTAACTTAAAATAAATATTCCTAATTTCAACGCAAGGAAACAAAAATTCTTTTTGGAGGTGTGAAAAACAAATGAAAGGCGAAATGAGCGTAAAGATGGAATAAATGACATTAATGATACATCGCAAATGACATACAATTTCATCTATTTGTATAATTTGATCTTATTTCATGCTTCGTAACTTTATTTCTGTAGAATCTTCTACGTATTCAATTTTATTTTATTGCATTTATTTTGATCAAGAACCATCGCAATCGGTATTCTTGTAAAAAATTTGAGTTATTTTAGAAACGTACAGAATTTTCTGCTTGACTACACTTTTTCTTCCTTTCTCTAAAGTGGTCTAAAAATGTGTTGACATACACTATTTATAATTATATGAAATTACTTTTCTACAATTTATGAGAAGAAAAAGTGCAAGAAATATATGTAGGTACATCAACGAAAGGCCTCATTGTAGGAAATTTGGATTATTTTTTAAACTTTTTTTAAAAGTAGGCTCTATAACCGATTTCAAAGTATTTCATCAGCATGTATTTGTGCTAACCAAAATGTAAACTTAAAAGTATTCAAATTGGTGTCAATATAGTTTAGAATTTAATATTTTTTCAGAAGCAGTTTCCATTAGTTTTCATTATAACTGAAAAGGAACTATAAAAGAGTTCACTCCGTGAAATCTTATAAAGAGATTATTTGATTTAAGCGTTACAGTATTAAAGTTTTCATGTTCTCCGTTTAACCCCGAAAATTATTTGAAATCACACACGCATAATTTATTTTTCTTTTTTACTCGTGCATTTGGCCAAAGAAAAAACCGGGCTGTGCTAGCTCATTCAACGCATTAAAATGCATATGAAATCATCCTTTTAATAAAATGGAGGGAAACGATTGGTCGTCTCTTGTGTTTCTATCCTGCGATAAAAAATTATAATTCCTTAAGAGTTCAAATTAACATGAAAATTGTATTTGTATTCCAATTTCATGTATTCTATGTATTACTTTTTTTTTAAATGGACATAGGTATATAAATATAATATGTATATTCATTTCGATAGAATACTTTTATATTCCAAGTTTTAACAACTAGTATTATGTTTCAGTTTTTATACTTTATTTTTAGTATGGAAGAAAACGTTTTCAGTTTTAAGCTGTGGAAAGGTTTGATACACAATTTCTAAACAGTAGTCCGTGTGGAATTATATACGATGAAGAAAATGAAGATCAAAATTTCCGTCAGTGTAGAAAAATCTACAATATTTTTTTCATTTTAAGGGGTCGAAAAGATTAAGTAGCAAAGTTGATACTATGGCGAATTATGGAGGTATCTAATACAAGGTAAGCAAATACAATTAACGAATGATCCTTAACCTTAAAACAATCATCCCCTTGCGAATTCCCTGAAATGAGCTCATCCCCTCTGTTGCGGGGGTTGAACAAATATTTAAATCCTTTCACGTTTTAGCCCTCGTAACAAATCCAATTTCGTTTCCCAGCAGCAGCAGCAGAAGGAAAAATAGCAGTGGGTCGAGAACGATCTCGATGTCGCCACCACCGGTCCTATACCACCCGCCATCGCCGCCGAGAGTAATCAAACCCTCAACTCACCTAATTTGCCAGGGTCGCTTGGTGTGCAGCGTGCGAACAATGCACCACTTCCACTTCTGTTTAATTCCATTATTTGTGCAGTCGTCCAAGAGTGCACCAAGGACGGGGCAGGGGGGGGGCCAGCGACCAGAGAGGTGCCGCACAACACTCTGCCTATATCCAGAGCACTTATAGCAAGCAGCAGTGGCGTCCCTCATCCCATTCCCAGTTGCAATGCAACCTATTTCTTTGCCTGCAGCATCCACAAAAGTACAGACGACATGGGTTGGAGTCCCGGGAAAGGTAAGGTTGGAGTTGGAAGGGATGGGGAGGCGAAGTCCTGGTGGTGCAGAGGATGACGAAAGTTTTCAGGTAGTAAATAAATGCGAGCTTATAGCCCCCGGGGCCACATCATCGTTACAACCTCCGCAGGTACAATGCAAGTTTCCTTTTATATTTTTAATTTCATTTCCACTGCACCAACGCCAGCTTTTCGCAAGATCCGACAGCCCTACCCCCCCTATCTCTCTACCAACCCCCTCTCTGGAACGACTTTGGGGCGTCAGAGGAATTACGAAAAAGAACACCGCCGGGAAGAAAAGGCGGCAAATAAATCAACTTACATAAAAGTCGATGTCAGGGGACTTGGCATCCCGGAACCGCCGCCGACAACGAGAGGGTGGCTTAGGGCAGAGGCAGAGGCAGAGGAGGAGGGTTCGGGGGAGGGGCAACAACCAAGCACTTCTTGTGCAGCCACAGCGCGTTACACTTGGAGCGCTCTCGTAATTAAGTCGTTTTCAGCTCCTCGGAGACAATTTGGTTTTAGCAGCAGCAGCAGCAGCCCCCTCCCGCATATTCCGGCGCCTTTGCCATGAAGCAGGACCAGAGTAGGGGGCATCACGGGGGCAGTGGCGTACTGGAAGATTCATTTACTTACAATTTTAATTCGAATTAAAACTACACGGAAATCAGGGTATCAGCGAATCGCGAATGGCGATGGGTCTTGCCATCACAGGACAGACGGACGAACGGATGGTTGGCTTCCCTTGCTGTGGTGGTTAAAAGGGACGGGCGGGGAGGGAGTGGAAGATGGAAGTCGAAAGGCTGGTTATCGTCACCATCCATGTCAAGGCGCTGGGAGTAGTGCTGCCAAGTAGTCGGGGCTACGAGAGCTGTTCAACGGGCGGGAGCTGTTAAAGAGGACTTGAACTTTTTTCCCTTTACCGCTTTAATTGTGTTTTGATGAGGAGCTGTCGAGGGTTCGCGCTTTTTCCTTCTTTGAATGGAATAAGGCGGCAGTGGCGGCACAGAATAAGAGAGCAAAAAGGGGGGAAGTGATGGGGAGTCGAGTGTGGCAACCACCATCCATTTTGAAGGAAAATTTTACTCTCCTTTTGAACAAGTGAAGAATGATAGGATACTTAACTTGGTGGCTCTGGGGTCGTTCAGACGTTTTAATGATATTTTTCTGGTTTTCGCTTGGTAGCCGCAGAGAATTTACAAAATATCTAAATATAATTGCTTAAAGTGCGAATTTTCCGCAATTTAAAGAGGATTTTAAAGGGGTACTCACCATTACATAATGCCGCTGCATTTCAGTTTTTTCATTTGCCAGCTTCTCGCATTCTACTTTTAATCTGAAAATGGAAAGGACAAGCAATTCAACAAATTAAAGTTAGGTTTAAAGAATTATTTGAGAAGCATAACACTGTTTATTTAAAGAGTCCATATTTCGCAGGGGGCAAATGGTGTATTGTTTTTTTTTTTTAAGTTCTGTACAGAAATGTGCGTATACATATACCTATGTACATATGTATGTGTGTTCGTATAATAGTAGATTTTAAATGGTAAATGGTAAATCGTTTAAGCCAAACCAAATAATATGGCATGGAATCAAATTGTTCAAATAAAAAACTACCCTCAAAACCAATTAAACCCAATATCCCAGAAAAACGAACTCGAAAACCTGCTGCTCAAAAGCTTCCACATTTTACCTCCTACATGGAGCCCGGCCAGCGCACGTTATTACGTCAAAGAGCGCCGCAGCACAAGACCGCATAATTGCGGATGACCACCAGAGAGGGACTGGATTCCAATCAGAGTGCAATTTATCAAATTGATTTTGATGTTAATATGCTTAGAGCCGGGTCCCGATTATGCGAATTAAACCGGATTACCAGTTTCATCGAAAACGATAAAAATCCAGTTTATCGCCAAAATCACCGCTCAGCACAGACCATGTGCGAAAATAGATTTAATTAAACACAATAATGCCGCGTAAGGTTCACGCAACAGATTTTCCTACCAATATGAGCTGATCCCGCCAATCGGACCGGAATAATTTCCACTCTGCCTCTTGGTTATAAATTGATTAAAAAACAAAAAAAAAAACAATATACGTGCAAAACAAAAAGTGGTGGCAATCAACCGTGCACATGTGGGTGCCACCATGACGAGCTGTATGCAAAATATTTACACCACCCCCCAACTCAAAATGGGGGCCAGCTACCAAAAGTCAGTGGCAGACAAAAACGCGAAAATATGAAAATTGTTAAAAGGTTAAGTGAAATTTGAAATGACACCCACCAAAAGAGGAGTTCACCTCGCCACCTGTCCGCCCTCCTGTGCAACAGTTCGCTCGAACGTCGCCAATGGCGCGGGATCATTACACGTGTGTGCCACCCGTGTGCAGCTCGAGCTCAACTCACCCGGCGGCGCACCCTCGAAAAAACATGCAATTTAGCCCCACGATTACTCGCGTAATGAGACGAATCTCATTATCGGATGTAATTGCCTATGAGAAAGGGATAATCGCGTGATAATGAGCAGCAACAAGGTGCACGGTGTGTGCACACCCCCGCACTGCTGCCACTGGTACTGCCACATCGAATTCGTCTGCCCGCCGCCGCCGCCACTGCCACAGCTGCCAAGCCACGCCACCGGTGTGTCGCCGCGTTCGCTTTATTTTATATGTGAAAATATAAAGCGGCCCAAAATATTTCATATATTTCGCATGGATGCTTTGTTTAGCACACTGCTGCCAACACTCCGCCCCCGACTTCCTCCCCCCCTCGGCCCCACCCCATCACACAATACAATGCAATTTCGCCGGCAAACGGTTAATTAGCGCGCGAATGAAGTTGTTGAGCGCAGCGAGAGTGATTTAATGGGAGTTAATTTTTATGGCAATATGTTGAGTTCAGTGGAGGGCGCTTCACCACAGTGCGCCACAAAAACCCTGTTCATTCTCCGCGCGGTGGCGCTAGCGGCGGCGGCGGCGGCGGGCGTCGGCGGCGTCGGCCGGCGGCGGGCCGGTTTATGGATCCGCGCGGCTATTGGGCCGCAGTGGCCCACTTTTACAAATTACTCCACAATGGACACTGAAATGGTTGAATTGGTGGCCTTTTCGAGGGAATTTGTTTTAAGTGCCTTTGTTCGCTTTTCAATTTTCACTTTTTTGTCTTTTATATACATATAGGTATATACGTATGCGGGGACAAAAGGGGTTAAATCGACAATGGGAGAAACTCTGATTTGAAATTGCCTTTCTGGGTTTTTAAAACCTCAACAGAGATATTGTGGAGACATTTCAATTTTAGGACATAACAATGAAATATTTCACGTATTTGTTGAACTAAATTCAGGATCAAAATAATACATCGACCGTTAATATTACCACGTATGCAGCATCAAGCTTTCATAAATAAGGATTTGCGTTCCATCTATGTGATCAGGTATCTATGGCAGGAACACTAAATCGTAACCACAACCACAATGAGATCAGCGTGGGATCCTGGGTCGAAACGCCCACCAAGGCTCGTCTGCCTCGGTGGATGAAGCATATGTAGATACATACAGTTACTTCTATGAAAATTTTTAGGACCACTTCAATATTTCGGGAACTGTTAATTTTTTGAAGCATACTTTCTCTATAGGTTTGGCAGAGGAGGAAAATCAATTCAGGGCTAATTTTCAATCACAAACTCTCCTTTTCCATTGATTTTCCCTCCTCTGCCCAACTTAAACTAGAAATTTCCAAAAAATTCGTGTGGTCCTAGAAATATTCACAGTAATTGTATTTCTGATAAAAAAAAACCTTAATTCCGCATAAACCTAATTAGTTCCTAATCAGTCAACCAACGGTCGATGTTTCGTAGAGCTTTTTTTAAAGATGCCTCAGGGTAACGCTCTTGACCCATTCTTTGTTAATAACCGCTTTATAAAAAGGTAATCGTCACGTACCATTGAAAGATTGTTTTACTTAATCACAAAAATTATTTTAAGACCTTTGAATATCAACAGTGTTATGCCTTTTTAAAGAAAAATTATGAGACTTACGTGTGGTATTGAGCTTGTAAAAAATTGAATTCCTCCTTTATCCTTTCTAATGTGTCGACGATTGTAAACTTCAGCGGGCCCTGCGGCGGGGGACCCTGAAAAAGATTAATAAAAAAATAAAATATTATATCACAAAACGCTGAAAATTTTTTTTTATTACATATATTAAATTATAAGAAGATAAAAGAATCTTTTTTTTTATTTATAAAATTATCAATATTGATACGAATATGATATCCTATTACAAAGCAATAATCTCTCAAACAAAAATATGAAATATCCCCTCGAAAAGCACTCAAAAATAGGATTGAAATCCTTAGTCTCATCCTCCTATGTCTTTTGAACCTTCCGTAAAATATCCCCAAGATTTCTATGGAAGTTTATTCCACTTTAGCAATTTTAAGCTTTTCATGATGACGGTCGCTTTTGTGTCGGTTCTGCACCCGTCATGAGCCCTTTTCTACATCTTTATTTTTTTCTAATGTTTCATCCCTGTTAGTCTGTAGATCCGCCCCGGGTGCAGATACACTTACCCATTAACATACTATTGCCGGGACACTTTCTGCATACTCCAGCTGCCACATCCGGTTCTTTGGGATTTGTTTTGGGTTTCTTATAAGATTTCCTTCCTGTAACACTTCCTCCCCTCCCCATACCATTATCAAACAGAAACTCCCTTCGATCCTCCTCTTTCCCTACTTTGTTCGGGTTCCTTTTTTCTTGTTTGCCCTAATTCAGCCAACAAGTTTCAAAAACGCTTTCTCCATAAACGTAAGAGGGTTGTTCTCTTGATTTGAACCCCATAACGTCTGTAGGGATCATGCCACCTAGCGCCCTCTTACGGCCCCCTCCCCCCATATTCAGATATTCACGAGAAAACCAAGGTATCATGTATGCATGGGGGTCTTGGGGGTGTAAGGAGAGATAAATGTTATGTGGTGTATGCTACGGATGGATGGATCAGGGACGCCCTAACACGATAGTACGTCGGCGGGACGGTAGGTGGCGCAGACAGGGACGATAGCGTCGACGGCAGAAGTATCTTGTCATGTGTGTTTTTTTTTTCTTGCTTGCTTTCTATTGTGCAAAAGGGTCCTTTGCTTTGCATTCATATCACCTCCTCTGGGGATATGTGAGGATATTTTTTTTATAGCTCTCTAGTTGTAGGGATAAGATGAGATTTCTGCACTCAAATGTGTGGCCTTGCCGACGTGCAGGGGGGAGAAAATGGAAAAAAGGGATTCATTCTATCGCTGGCGTGAATACTACAACAACAAAAACAAAAACAGGAAGGGAAAAAAGGGACAGAAACCTCTTTTGAATTTTGCAAGGATTAAGGACTTTACCTTGATGCCTTTTTTCTTCGGATTTTATTTTCACGAGCTTCTTTCAAAATGATTCGGTTATAATTCGTAAACAAGGCGCATGGTATGAGAGGGGTCTAGAGGTATACAGAGGAGGATATCAAGCGTAAGGTGGGAGTTTTTTTTTTATTCAACAGCTAAATATAACAGAAAACCGCATAGTTACTTTTAATTTAACCCTTTGAGAGCGTCGAGCAGAGTCATAAAAAAGAATTTTTTGTGGTTGCCATTCTAATATCCAAGGGGAGTAGAGATTTTTTATCTCAAGGTTGAATATCTTGTTTATATATTTTTCTTTGACTTTGTAGTTGGTTTTAACTGTACCTTGTAGGTACCTTAGAAATGTTAGCGATCCCAAAATTAAGACCACCCTTCTTTGCATAAATGTCATAAATGTAGTGAGGCTGCTGAAGTCAGATTTGTTTACAAATTGCTAAAAAAAGTAATATTTAGTATCTAAGGCTTTTTCAGAAATTAAGTTTCTTTACTTTATAATCATAGCCAGGCACCTTACCTACATTCCGAGCCGAAATTTTAGTTTATATTTTAATCCTCGTACTTCTCAATATTCCCCCTTTAATTTTTTTTTAAATTCTTAAACTCGCTTTTTAGCCTATTACTTCTAACCAGTATTTAAGATCAATTTTAATACTTGAATTATTTAAATAAAGACTATAAACACGCAGGTAATATTTAATTGAGTTAGCGGATATTAAGGACGTTGGGCTAATACAGAACTATTCTTTTCATTTTGAATACGGCAAATTCGGCAATAATGGACATTAATGAACTTAAAAGTTCCCTCTAAAATCTTACATAATTCAATACTTGGGATACCAGTTTTGTTTGATTTAAATATTGATTTTAATTGAAATTGAATTTAGACGCAACAAGTTGTATACAAATTGCAAATAAGCTAAATCAAGACAAAATTAAATAAACCCATCTCAAAATGCCGCAACGGCGGAATATATATAGGTATTAAATATTTCACCCCAGCCACTCAATCGTGCATACATACATATATACAGGTCCATCAGACACCCCTAAACACTCACTTCAAACACCTTCATGTGGGCTGGAAAGCAACAAATTTATCTTTTTCCAATTCACTTTAAGGAATTTTCCCCCCTTGAAACGAAAAACATGCAGACCCCAGAGGTGAACCTCCGTACATCCTGCAAGCACTCGACAAACCCACCATCACCAGGCACTTAAACCGTTACCGTTCTTCAGTTGGGTTTTGGCACCGACATGTTTAACCCCCCCATTCCCCCTTATCTCCACCGCCCTCTCAAGCAACCACGTCGTTCACATTTCAGTTGGCCGCCACAGCCTTCACGGAAAACTTATTCTCATCAGTCCCCCAGTCCCGTGCTTCCCCCTCACCCCCTCTTCTGTTGAGTGTATGTGAGAATCGGGCTCCACTGTCAGATCGGATGATTTGTGAGCATTGGGGAGTCTCTGGTCGGTCGGTTGGTCGAGAAGGGGGAGGGGGCCTACATCGTATCCGAAAGATGTTGTAAAGTGCAGGAGCAATGATGGCAGTCAACCAGTAGTAAACCCTTCTCTTTATCCCATGTCCCGGTTCGTAACCGTAATGTTGAGGGCCGGGCAGTTCGAGGGGCAGCGGGAAAATCACCATAAATATCCCCAGCACGATGGATATATGCCCTAATGTGCGATTTTTATTGTGGGAGCACCCAATCGGTCCATTTCTCCACACCCTCTACCCAGCATTGATCCTACCCCACCCATTCAGATAATTCCCAGCAGGACCCCACACACATTTTCCTGTGGGATCCACTTGCAGACGTTGTTGCCTGGATTTCATTTTATTTATTTCCCACCACCCCCTCCAGGCCTATTTTTTTTCGTTTCTTTTCTGTTTCGACTTTTATTTTCTTTGTCGACTATGCGGCCCCTGTACTCCTCCCCTTCTCCCCAACCAAACTGGCTATAGTCTTCTTTTATCCCCACCCTCATCACTTATCCAGCTGTTAGTAGGACTGATGTCCGAGGTAGTGGGGAGCAGGAAAAGCACTCTGCCGTGTGATATTTGGTAAATATGGCGCAAGGGAATGGGGGCTTTTTTGGTGTTGGAGGAGATTGGGAGGGGCGCGGTAGCAAATAAGGCCGGAATGAGCTGAAAACGTGCGATGCTAACATTCCCTTATTTACAAATAAGCGACATATAGGGCCGATAGGGAGGGGGGAAAGGAAGCCGACGGTACTGCTACTGCTGCTGCTGCTCGAAAAAGCTTTGGGGAAGCGGTGAAATCATAAAATATTTATGCGACCGGGGGAATTATACATTGCTAAAGAGATTTAGGAGCCTTTGGGTATTTAGGGGGTCGCCCACATCCGAGAAAATCTCGGAACCCATTGTTTTATGGAGTTTTTGTGCGCGCTTTGGAACTATACGAATGCCTTTCCCTCATCGCAAATTGGCGCGTTTCACGTTTGAATTCATGAATTTTTCAATTTTGAAGATTTTTATGATTTTTGGGGGGTGGTGAATTACGAGTGGTGAATTGGAAATGACATTGTCAGATTTTACGTTTTGGGTCTTTGTTGAAGACCATTCAAATTTTTTTTTTTGGCAGTCTCTAAAAAATATGGAATACATTTCGTCAACAGTATTAAATAAAGGTTTTGGAATACTTACTTAATGTTCGTAAACAAAATTATAATTCAATGTATGCTCCTTTAACAAAATCTTTAAATGAAAAATATTGGCAGAAACTGTAATGACTTTAAGGAAATTTTTTGTAAATAGTTCTTTCAATTGTTATCTATTGCTAATAACATGTGAATATCTTTAGGATCACTTCAATATTTCGGGAAATTTTAATTTCTGAAGCATACTTTTTCTAGGTTCGACAGAAGAGGAAAATCGATGCAGGGCTAAAATAATTTTCAAAGTATCCTTTTCCGTTGATTTCCTTCCCTCTGTCTAACATAAAAAAGGCATGCTTCAGAAAACTAAAAGTACTCGAAGAAGTGGAGTGCCCCTAAAAATGTCCACAATACCGTATAATGCGTCGTATGTATTGTGATTAAATTAATTAAAAGTAGAGCAAAAGTGCGTATAAAAAAATAAAAAACGTTTTATTGACTAAGAATCGAGCTTGGTACTAGAAGCCACTGCATAACCATTAGAGCCACTAGGCACGCTGATATTGGAAAATAAATTAAAAATTTTAGACGCTTTTTCTCAGATTTAGCTGGATAGTGCGCGCTACTAATTTAACATAGTAATACTATAAGACTACACCAGCATTTCCAAAAGCTGATCTTAGCTAAAATTCCCACCTCGGACCCTCTCCTTGTAAGAAATATTAAAGCAATTAAAAAGAGAAAAACGAATAAAACGATAAGACCCTATAAATCCGTTAACGGTAAGTAACGAAATTATCCACATTCCCACTGCAGATTTTGATACAATTTCCCTTTTAATTATACATAAATCGAAGTGTGGACAAAGACCTCCGACCGGATATTCCTCTATTAGATGAAACAAGCCCCGACCCCTCTTTGTCGCAAGCAGACATCAAAAGCAAGGGCAACCGTCAGCCATCACTCGGCAGGAGGAGTGGTAATAGCACACCCTTTCCTTCCTTCCGCTCCTTCCCCCAAGACACAGATTAGGTCCGAGACTCAGCTCTGTCGACTTTATCAGTGCAGCCGTTCTGAATTCGACACCTCGAGGTGTATCTGAGAAAGCCCAATTAATTTCCGTCTAATAAACAGAATTTAATTGAATCAACATCATGTTTACATGCACACGTCGAATTAAATTAGTTTCGATGCTACGGCGCCCCAAGCTTCCGTTAATGGGAGGCATCTGCTGCTGCTGTAGACGGGTCCCGAGGAGCAGTGTAGACAGACAGAACCATCCCTCGCAGAATGGGGTGGTTCTGGGTGCTGGTGTCAGGTGTGGGGTTGTTCGTCTTAAGTGTAATGTCTTCATCATAATCATCCGCTGGGTTTTGAGCTGAACGAAGAAGGGGGGATGAAGAGCGGTATGTATGTATGTGTTTATCTCATCTGTGCGGGTAAGACAGAGCAATTATTGCAAATTGTCTTTTGGCTGGCTGAAACCATGCACCAGCAGGTGCTTCGAGATTCCATTTGCAGATCAGCAAAGAGACAATAATAAATCCATTCATCTCCCCTGTAAGGTACCGAGTGGCGGGCACCCACTGAAGCGAAAAGTCTTTTATGCTTGGTATAGTCGCGCTCGTCATCATCTACTTGAGGCGATATCTCCAGAATCCATAAAACTCCATTAGGGTTGCACAGGATGAACAATGTGCCGCCGCGTATCCCAGGAAGAGCACTCCGACACAAAAAGGAGGCGGGATGCGCTGAAACGAGCGTGGCGGCTCGGTGTTAGCAAGTTTAAATGGTTAGGGAAGGTTGCGAACGGATGTTGGGGACGCGTACCAAAACCGCCCCTTGCAAAATCACTTAACATACATCAAACAAAAACTGGTTGAATGTTTAACTTTAGCATTATATTGCGGGCATGGGCCTGCGGCCCAGCGGTATGTGGTGGAATGTGGGTGGGCCCGATCTCTTCAAAATTGTGCGGTATTATCTCTGCACCCTACCCCAACCCAACCATATCCCCCCCTATGATCCGTTATCCGCTGTTCACTGTGAGTGCT
This sequence comes from Machimus atricapillus, assembly GCA_933228815.1. NCBI lineage: Eukaryota > Metazoa > Arthropoda > Insecta > Diptera > Asilidae > Machimus > Machimus atricapillus. The sequence continues at coordinate 17,932,825 of OW121785.1, forward strand.
ACACTTGAACAAAGCGTCCCGTTAGATGCAACGGGATTCATCTAAAACCCAACGCGAATCACCATCACGGATAGCGCCCATTTGCCTACCCCCACCCCTTCAACCCTCGGGCCAAGCTTCTTTTATCTCTAGAGAGCTGCATGAATCACTTTAAGCGCATCAGCGCACACTGGAAAGTTCACGAGCGACCGAGGAGGCGGACTTGGCGCTTGTAGAGGATCTTTTTGTCCGTCGAGGGTTGACTATTAGTCAGAAAACACCTCGTGAAAGGAAGTCGACTCGGTGTCGTGAGCTTTGCAACCATCAGACGCCCCCTTCCCCACCAAAAACCTCCACCACTCACGCGGTACGAAAGGGTGGGGGGTGGCAAGAGCGCGTTAAAGGAAGCACTTGAAGATTACGGTGCAGATTGGTGATAACACAAAGGATATGATGGTATGGTCGGGGGTTGGTTCAGAAAATGGTGTATGGGATAATGCCGTATGACGGTGGTGACTACGTGATATATACAGGGTAAGTGGATTTGAGGCCACGCGAAAACTTCTCCTGCTGCTGATGGTGCAGCTGGAGATATTTTTTCTACCTCGTTTTCTTTTCTTTTCCATTTTGGAAAAAAAAATATCTTGCTCACGTCCACAGAAACTTTTTTTTTCGGTAGAACGAAGATGTTTCGAGTTCCGAAAGCTAATGTTGGCATGTAGTCGACAGCTAGAGACGATAGAATGCGAGACTGAACTTGTTCCACGGAAGTCCTGTTCATTTTATCCGACAACCAACGGAAATAGCTGGATGCAGGAACGTGGACTGATTTCGCGGAAATGTTGAATAATGTGGGAAAAACGGGAAAAAATAGAATTAATTTTGTTTCAAAAATAATATCAGTTCGAAGTCGAACAAAAATTATTAGTTCTAAGGAAAACAAAAAAAGTAAATAAATTTGAGAAGCCTCTTATTTGCAATAACTGGAATTTATATGCAATTTTGTCAGCGTGGACATAGTTTTTTGAAATCAGAATATTGAATAAATAGTAGAAGGATCATTAATAAACATAAAAACCTATGAAATTTCAATATCAGGCCGCATTTACTGGAACTAAAATACAGTTATTGAGTTTATGGTGTACCAAAAGCTTTTAGATCTCATAATGTGGTGAAATTATTAAATGCAATTTTATTTGTTGTTCTCAGGTTCAATAAACTATATGTTAAACTCGTAATAATAAGGCACATAAAATAGATTTATGGTGTTCTTTTTAAAACATATCGATAAAAAATAAGCAATTTGTAGGTACTGGAGTGGCCTTGTAGAGCAGTTTTGTAGTCGCGCAACTTATGGAGATATGTGCCAAATTGAGACTCTACATATCATTGCTTGGAAATTGGATTTAAAAGAAAAGTCCATTTTCCGATTGAACAAAAACCTGCCTCCTCAGCAATCGTTACTTCGAAATGAAGCAATACAAAAATTTCCACTAGTGTCTTTTGTTTTCTACTATCTTTTAAGCGCCCTCATCGATCTCATTCATAGCAAAATCGCAAAAAGGGAATATTTCTCCCAATTAGAGACGACTGCTGGAAACTCACAGCCTCCACTCAAAATCTATGTCCGACCCCTTCCATGTCTTACCAAATTTCGTCGAGCGCCGAACACCAAAAAACCGGGAAAAAACCCTCCCTAAATAAAGAAAAAAAATAAGACCTAGAAAAGCCCGACCCCATTGCAAATAATGATCCCAGCGGCAAAAAAGGGCTACAAAATCCTTGTAAGTCCTTTACAGGTCCGAAAAGTAAACGAAGGCAGCATACAAATCAGATTCACGCAAGAGAGGAGGGTGGTGGAAGGGAGCGAAGGAAACACGAAAAGAGGTGGAAGGAAAAAAATCCGAACCACATCCAACACCTACATATGCCATATCAAGTTGAAAACCACCCTCGACCCGTCAAGAGGACACAGAGCATCCTGAACGTGTATCTCTCTATAGTAAAGTGTTCTTCAGGGAGGTGGCGCTGCCGTTCGACAACATAACCAACAGCAGCAACAACACAAACAACAGCGGACCGCAGCGGATGTAGAAGCCGGATAGAGGCTCAGCAGAGGGCGCTAGCGGCACCAGCAGCAGCCTCGAATCGAGCAATAAAACAAGCTCGCTGACCCCACCCACCTCGCTGCCCTGCCCATCCCTTGCTGGACAATATCGAGACGCAAATAAACGAAGTAAATTTGGGGATGAAAAGCCAACAGGGAAAATAACTACGGAACAGTGCCAGCAACAAAAACAAGGACACGCCACGGGTGGGGGGATATGCGGAGGTGCCGAGCCCACACTGGCGGCAGCAGCAGCAGCAGCACCAACTTCGCCAGCAGCGACAGAAGCGGATGATAGGGCCATAAAGCAGAAGAACAGAACGTTCAAGTTACGAGCAGGTCGTGGTGGTGGATTCTGTCGGGTGGAGGATTGGTTGTGGGGGCGCAGCAATTCACCACCATTAAGACTTACAGTTATACAAGCACTTGCCGGTGCTCGGCCCCCCGGAGTAGGGTGACACCATGTCAGACTTGCTCCTGCCAGCCCAGCCCACAACTGTGAGAAAAAAAAAATATATAGATATATATTTCGAGAATGTCATCATATTGAGAGCATGGCAACCCCCATTTTGACAGCAGGGGATGATGGGCCAGAGGGCGCTGCAAGAGGAATGGCGAAGCGTGTAGGACCGAAATAACATCCCCCTACCCCAACCAAAAGAAGTAGGCGATGTGGCTTTGGGCGCCCCTCAAGGCGGGAATAAATAAAAAGGAGCAAAAATGGTTAATGCTGAAGGATGTTTGTCGGGGGTTCATTTTTATTGTATTATACGCAATTTATACGTTTTAAGGATTTCCCTCCTTCCCCCTCCGGGGGTCTTCACCGTTTCCGAACAGCTCCCGGTACCCTGGGGGATCCCCTCCCCTTACCAACGAAGACCATCCTGCCAGCCAGCACGCTGTGTCAGCATCACTGGCAGCAGAGGAAATTTCTGTCTCTTCAGGGAGAGCTACCTTCGTCCCAACTTTCCGGGTGCATCTATCAAACATTTTTATGCCCTTCAGGCACAGGGCGGGTTGAAACGTGTAGAGAGGGGTGATATTCGACGGAGGGTGGGTTCGATTCGCCACAGGAGACGAGAAATGGAGCTGCTGCCAAGGCTGCTCCATCTAAACCCCCCTGCCAGTTGTAGGCAGTGTGGCTGATTCCGTTTGATGGCTCACAGGTCGGACATTGTTATTGTATCAAAATAGGGTGAACGGATGCTTCAATGGACGGATGGATGGAGAGATTGTGCGGATCCCCGAAGAATGAAGGACGAACTTAAGTGGGGGATGAGGACCCCTGTTCATTGCGATGATAACATGGAAATATAGGTATAAAATAAAGCTACCAATCAAATTTTCAGTAAAACCTAACGAATTAAATTCTATTTTAATCTCACAAAAATATATACATAAGTACATATATTGTACATATGTACAATATATATATCTAATTTTTAAAACTCAATTCCAAATGCAGCCCGATTAGCTTTTTCTTAGGGCTGAAATCATGGCCGGATCAAGCTTTCCCTAGGACTAAAATCAGGGCCGGATCAGGTAGTCTGATCAAGAATATAACGCCTCAAACGACCCGAGGTGGATCACGCAATCGGACCAGGGCCAAATCAGGCAAATATTATTATTAGTGTTAATCGTCATTATTATAAAAACAGATTGAAATGGTTCGACGTTAGGGATGGATAACTTTAACTAACACATTTCGTAAAAACGTTAGGATAGAGCATCGACATAAAGGCCGAATAACTTCAAATAAGTTTTGCCGTAATAAGGATGAAATAAGGCAGAGCTATTTTTACCTGATCAGATGAAATAGTGCTCAGAACAGGTTCCAATAAGGAATTCATGTACAATTTCTGATCAGAGCCGGATATGGACCACCGTATTATTAGTGTGCACATTATTTGTGACTTTAATGTCTTGTAATGACGCGTAAAAATGTTTCTAAAGAAAAAGTTCAAATCGAATAGTTCACCTTTAACCTACATCAACTACATTTCTGGTCTGCTCAGTAGAAGAAAAAAATTTAACTGAAAATAGACCTGTGTGTTGGTGGGAGCGAAAAGTTCATCTGACAAATATCCTACATCTCTCCCAGTGAGCTCCCAGAAAAATTCCCTCCACTTCCTAACATTTGTAAAGTATCAATCAAGTCCGAGCAACAACGGTACTTTGGCGGGTGAGACTTCCAAAGCGAACAAAGCCAAAAACGAGGAATAGTATACACATCCCATGACGTGAAGAATGTACAAATTCCCTAAAAATGCATTTCTCTGCATCCTTGCACCACATCGTCCAAATTGACGAGGATAAAAAAAAAAACAAAACATACAAGAAAAACAAAAAAACACAATCAAAAAATATCCCCCGAAAACAGTAAAAAGCACACCACCACCTTTCCTACCCTTACCGCTGTAAACGCAAAGCTTTGGTAACTCGCAGAAAATCTGTCAGAGAGATAAACTAGGGTGGCAAAAATAAAATAGAAAAAACCCTTTTTTTTATCATGCACAAAAAATTTAGGGGTGGGGGATGAATGGTTTTGTCAAAAAAAAAATAAAAAATTAATAAGAAGAAAAAATGCTCCAAGCGCGTCACCAGAAGATCTGCGAACTACACCGGGACCGGGCACCGGGTAGTGGGCTATAGAACCGTAGAGCGCGGCGCCATAGAGCCGTAGAGCAGTTGCATAGTAAAAATGGCAGCGCGGAGCACCACCAGCAGCACAAGGGCACCCCTGGCGGTTTGGTATGGTATCACAACAAACCCCCAGTAGCTGTGCACATACCTTCCTTAGGAAAAAAGAAAATTGAGAAATGCGTCCGGGGGAAGAGGCGAGCGCGGGTGCAATGCCAGGGACTCCCCCGACTGAGAATCGTGGAATAGTTCCATTCTGTCCATGGACTGAAAGATGGGGGGCATCCCGACGGGTGGTGGGGGCGGCACCAACAGCAGAGGCAACACAAAAGGCTTCCGAGGAAGAAAAAAAAATTTTTTTTTTTTTTTTTTTGGAAAAATGTTATACAAACGGTAGGGGGTGTGACAGGCGGCATCCGAGGTATGAAGTGGAGCAGTAAACAACGACTGGTGGGGGGAGGTGCAGCAGGCGAGTGTGATGACTAGGCAACAGAGGGCGCGCACTGAACACAGAACGGCCAAGCGGCGGGGGTGGCTTGGCTTGAGCCCCGAGGCGGGAGGGCGGCTTTCAGTCCTAGAGATATCGCAGGGTAATGGCTGCTTCGGGACGAAAAATGCAAAAGAGGACGACTTCGCGGTGGATAACAATGCACAACACCGTTAAAAGGCTTTCTGTGATGTTTGGTGTCGGACGAGGGCGAAACGGGTAAAACACGGGAAATAGTGAAAAGATAGAAAGGTGCCGCGGGAATAGGGGGCGCCGCACAGGGAAAGGGTTAAAAAAATATATACATATATAGGCGACGAAAACAAAGAAAGAAACGGGGGAACAGCCGAGAGTTGGGCTGGCAGTGGGGCAACAGTGGGCCGGCAGGCGGTTGGTTGGCTGCTGGTTATCGCAGAACCCGCCGTGCGGCGCAAAAAAAAGTGAGCATGAAACTTTGAAGTTGTAAAAAAAAAAAGTGAAGTGAGACCCGCGGGAATAAAAGTTGTCTTTTTTCGCGTTTTGTTTCCAGGTGGGAGGTGAATCACAATAAAACCTTACTGCAAAACAACGCCAACAACATCAGGACTAACGGGGGGAAGGAAGAAAGAACGCGCGGGCTGCTTTATAGAAGCGATGATACACAGAAAGGGCAAAGGGGGGTGGCGCTGCTATCGGCTGTTTTTTCGTGTGTTTTTCTTCTCAAAGACTCCTCGCTTGCTTTACTCACTTTCTATAAACACACAAAGTTTAAAAAAAAATAATATTTTCTGTGTTGTCGCCGATACGCTTGCCTTGCTTTAAAGGCAAGCCCGGCAAAACACAGTGGAGGGCAAGGAAAACGGAGTTATCAGAGGTGTGAAAAATGATAATATCCATATTTTTGCATTATTTCTTTTTTCGAGGACAAAAGAGATGACAAAGATTTGTTGTAAAAACATGCTTGCGGATTTTTGTCACCGTAAAACGTTGTTTATGTAGAGCAGTCAATTTATCACAAAATTATAAGTAAGTACAAACCACGGAACGGAGCCTAGGATAATCTTATAAAGTAGATTTATATATGCTAATAAATGACGACAATATCAAATAATATGTAGATAACAAAGAGAAAATTCAAAGGGTCACACTTAAATATCTTCTCTCTTTCATAATAAAAACTATTTAAACAAGGTAGAACAAAGTAACAAAGATCGTAACAAACAAATCCAGCTAACTTCACTCTTTGCGCTTAAACTAGAAAACCCTTTCATTGTTTGACGATTTTATTACAACAGTAAACGGGTTTTCAATTGTTGAATTACATAAAGAACCTTTTTATTGAATATAATGTCCCAAACAAAATAAATACCTATTATAAAGAAATTATAAATTATATGTAATACTTCAAACGCTATAAGTGAAAGGGTTTTTTAAGTTGTTTTGTTGTAGATATGCCGAAAAGAGAACTTCATGGACATTCAATTGAGCCGATATTTTTGAAAGTATGGTAAAGTCCACTTTTTAAAAATAAGTATCATTTTTACAAGTTCTCTAATTAAATCTTATCGCGTAGATAACCCTTAATTGAATTTTTCAAAAAGGGGGCTTATACAACTTTCGAATGATTCAATTAAGTTTGAGTTAATTATTATTATTATTTTGGAAAGCAAACTACATATATACATAGAAATACAGATATCACTTATTTACCTTATGAGCTCACTTTTATATCTTTTATAAGAAAATGTTTACATTTTCGAAAAGTTAACGTGAAAATCGTGTAATGTGTTTCTATAATGTTAAATTGAATTTTAAAGAAATTGTTTACTACTTTATGTTAATTTTTGTTTTTCTTTTTAAGTAAAGGACTTTTTCACTAAAATTAAATGAAATCTTAAAATTAGAAAATCCAACTTCATTTCATATTTTTCCGTTCTCGATGATAAAATAAATACTGTTCATTAGTGGATCTAAGTTGGTGTTATTACCAAACAAAATCAGTATCAATTTGTTTTTATTACGTATTGGAATCCTATTGTTTAATTTTCCCTAAGCGTGCAAATGTTTAGTAAAAAAAAAACATAAATAAACATACAACAGGTAATTTATTACCTAAAATGCAAATCTGCTTATTTTGTTAATAAGAAATATATATGTATTCCTAAAATGATCAAAAGTTTTGAAAATCTCCCGCTAAATACAGTGCTAAAACTCGAAATAAGAGAAAATTACTGTTATAATAGGCACTTAACTTTCACAAGCGCCACCACCGTCGGAAAACTGCAAGTACATGACTAAATTACATTTTTCCTACAGTCACCCTTTGCCATTTTTTTGCCGTAAGGGTAAGCAAAGGAACTACACCACAGAAAAATTTTGTGGATGTAGGTCTAAAATCCTAGGGCTTTACGGCACTATATTCTGGTCCTAATTGAAAAGTAAAATAGAAAAATAAAAAAAATAACCTCATAGATACCTTTTTCACGTTCATTAATCCTGATTTATGAGATTCCTGGGTAATCCACAAAAAAATCCTCTGGAAAATCCAGCAATTCTCCTCTTTACAGAAGAAAACGAAAAATCACCCAGAGATTTTGATCTCCGTTTCAACGAAGCGGAAAATGATCGCTTCCCAGGTTTCCGTATCACTAAAAATCCACCACAGTTGCACTTTATCGCTAATCCCTAATTGTACGAGGAGCTGATGAAACGCATTTCCTCACTTTTATTCGTCACCCCTGCTCCTCACCAAGGAAAATATTGAAGAACTATCTCCACACCGCCAGCTAGTTGCAACAATTGAACTCAGGGGGCTCTTCCACTTGAAATCCTCACAGGCAGCTCGACTAAATCAGCCAGAAGATAACTACACTTTGCCTGAATCCTCCCCTATCTTATTCTTCTTCTTCAACTCCTTCAGCCACCGTCAGGCAGAGAGAGCACACTTCAAAGAAAATTCACTTTAACTCTGAACTATACCGTCACCACCACCGCCGTCCAACGTTTGAAACTGGTGGAGAAAGTTGGCGTCCACGTTTATTAACAAATTCAATTTGCATCGCTATTTCATCCTGCAGCACTGCACCGATGTAAACTGAACTGGAACACATGAGAACGCGTGTGGAGTTCAAAATCACTTCACCCCGTTTCGTGCTCGGTGCCAGGTGTGGGGTTGTTGGCGGGCAAACGAGTGGGTGGGCGAGAGCAATGTAGGGTTGGTTTGGTTGGTTCGTCGGTTGGGAATCGGCCCAACAGAAGAGGACGACGACGACGGAGGGGCATCCTGCTCGGTGGTTGTGTCAGGTGGTGCAAAACAAATGACGTTATGCACAAGGGTGAAAAAGCAGCAGCACCAGCACCACCAGCAGTAGCGGCAGGAGCACCAGCGCCAATAGCTCCACTGGGCGAAGCAGCAGAAGCAGCCAGAGCGCCAGGAGCACCACCATCAGGAGCACAGGGCCACTGTGCAATTTTCAACCAACTTTCTAAGAGGACACGATGCACACAGAGGGCATGCACCCACCGGGCCCCCTCCTCTCCCCGGGTCTCCCTCGCGCCTTCATGGTGCATTGTCAGGGAGATAGCAGGCGGTGAGATGGTGGGCGGGTTTGGGGTATCATCTACCATCCGACGGTCTCGTCCGTTTCACCAGCCGTCGTGCCGCGTGCCGCCCGCACCGCTACACCACCTACACCACATCATCATCTCGTAACAAGGGCGCCCCTCGCCGCCTCTCCCCCACTCAACCAGCCGGAGGAGCACCACCAGCAGCAGCAGTAACATAGCCCGGCCCGCAGGAGCACTAGTCAAGTGAACTCTTCAGAGCTTTGCACATAAAAAATAGAAGAAAAAGAAAAAAGTAGTCTCGAAACTTTCGAGCATTATAGGGCAAAAACTACAAAAAGGAGGCGACCAGGCTAAAACGAAAACCCGGAAAACTTACTGGTGCGGGGAGAGCAGCTGCAGCGGGGGTTGCACCACCATGAGAAGGCGGAAAAAGGGTAAAAATAAAAAAATAAAAAATAAAGAAACGACTGCGAGAAAATTGTTACAAAATTGCGCGCTTCCCTTCCTTCCCCCGGCCACTAACCGTCGCCACCGCACCGCGCTGTTGCTGGTGTGGTGCTGGGTTTTTGTTAACAAGAAGCGACCACTTTAGATTTGCTCTTTCGTGTTGTCGAAAGTTTCCTTTTTACGGAGTCGCTTGTGGTGGCAGCGGCGGCGGCGACGACGAAGAAGACGAAAACGACTGTGGTGAAGATGGCGACGCGGCACAGGAGCCTCGTTGCACCTACTCTACTCGCCTGCAACTTTTCCCAAGTTTTGTCCTTTCGAGGATCAGAGGAGCTGTTGATGCAAAGTGCACCTCTGTTCAACCGACCTCCCTCCCCTACCCCAAACACCCAAATCATGTTGGAGATGTAGGGTTCGTAACGTTTAAGTCGAAAGTTAAAAAAGGGCACCCAGGGCAAGTTTAAGTCGGTCGTGTGTTGGTTGTTCGCACCTCTTGAACCATGCCCGTTACACCAACCACTCTTCTGCCCACTCATCCACTTGCACGCCCAAAATAGTCGTAGTTGCCTTCCTCACTCACTTAGTTTTCGTATAAAAGAAAATAAATTTTATACGCTAGAAATCTAACGATATTTCACCGACAGACACTACCCTCCGACTGTACGTGGGGGCATTATAAATAAATAAAAGAGGCCGTTCAGAAAACGGACAATGATCGTCGCGTGCTGCTTCACCACTTGCTACTGTTCTTCTATCTACCGCCGCGACAGAACCGTTAAATGTCAAGAGACAACCACCGCTTGACTGAGGGGTTGCACTACTCAAGTGCGATTGTACACTATCCCTGATTCTGCTACTGCCCTCCCAGGCGCGCCACAAGAGCACACGAACCGAACTCCACCGTGAACGGAATACAAGTGAACATGCAGAGCCATCAAGCCAGCAGCAGCCGTTTTTCGGGCGGGGGGGTGTGACGGGCCAAAAGCGAGGGAAACTCCCGCTCTAGTGGCTGCTGTGTGGAAAGCCAGGACATCAGGGGGTGGGTAGGTGGGTGGTTGGCCGCCCACCCCCCACCATTGCCTGCCTTGGAGTGTGCCACTACCCGCCCTTCGTCCCCCTCCCCCACAAAGAATGCAGTTGTAGAGTCTCTTGAATTTCCATGTTATTTTTTCTTCGCTCACACAAGTCGTCCCTTTTTTTCCTTTTCATTATTATTCGGGCTCGGGCTCTTGAGCCTGGAGCATGCCTCCTGACATACATCCAGGCCGGAGCACTGTCGGGCGGCCCCAGAACGGTAAACAACAGGAGTACACGCACGCAGGACGAGAGAGAGAATTTTTATGGGAAAAAAATATCTCAAAAGGAAGAAAATAGAAAAAAAAAACAAGATACGAAAAACTCGAGGAATCCTGAAAAAGGTAAGCAGCTGTAAGCTCACAACGACAACCGCGTCCTGACGTCGACTCGACGGCCGATTGAATCTGCAAAGTTCACACAGCCCTGCAAGGAGCATAAACAAGGATTCAAGGAGCAAACAGGCGCCGAAGAGCATTCACAGGAGCGGAAAGAGTCTCACTGTGGAGGCACTAAAGAGATCGGATGAGTTAGTGTTGCCACGTGAACGTTTTGAGCGTTTTCTTAAAGTTTGTCTCGTTCTTTTCGGAATTAATAAAGAATATTAAAATACACTGCTCGCCGGTATTCGCGAATTCAATTGAGGAGTGTCCGTTCAAGAGGGGCTACAAAAATTTAAAAAAAAAACTTACAATTGTCACTATTTGCATGTGCCGTTTTTTTCTTTTCAATAAGATTATTCATGTAACTTTTTTTATAGCAAATTTGCTTTTCAGTACCTATATTTTTACCTATAATAAAAAGAAGCATCTTCGGTTCAGATATTCTGGATTGAAGTAAAAATAGCCCTTTTCGATCAAGATTTACACTATCAATTGAGCCGTTGCTAATCATACTCAAGTTTTAATAGTTCGGAGTAAAGTGACTATGATTTTAATCTTAACTCATTTTTTTAAAATTTTTGACTGACGGCACTATGATTCTCAACGACTCAATTATTCAAAGCTATGGCCAATATTCGGTACCGAAACGAACAAGTGATTTCTAAAATTGACAATAACTGGGAACGCATTTCTAATTTCAAAAAGAACCTCAAAAGCAATGTACTTTGGGAACATTGCTTAAATTATTATTGCAATTAGCGGCAAAATGTACCTAAGTTTTATTTCATATTTATTAAGTTAAGCAAACGAATTCGAACTTTGTCTTCGTCTTTTAATTGCAATACTTGTTCAGTTTGTTCGCCGACGTCATAAACTGTAATAACAAACCAAAGACGAAGACTTGCATTTGGAACGGTCCTACATAATGCTATGAGTTCAAAGAAAAGAGAAATCTTTAAGTAAACAGATAATTTGAAATAAAAGAAATTTAAAAACATTAGTTTCAAACTTGCCACATTATTCAGTTGATTATGACCCATTTCTTTAATAGTCGAGTGTAGAGAATTCCACATTCGGGCTGCCATTTCGTTCTATACAAAGAAAAGGATTTAAAACAACAAATAAAAGAAATATTTTGACTTATTCTAACAATAAGGAAGTTACCCATTTACCATTTTAAAGTAATACTAATTGAAAATAGGGAATAATGATAATCTATATAATATAAAACACAAACTGTTTCTACCTATGACCTTTATAGACTCTGAAACCATCCAACCGATATGCCCCAAACCGGTTTCATTTGAAAGGAAATAATGCGAAGATGGTTATAGGCCATAAAACAATGCATTAGGCACATTCGGTCCATTCATGAAGTCGATTTTTCACTTTTCCCATACAAAAATTTTCAACCTCATCAAAGACGTTACTCGCAAATAAATTAAAAACATTAGTGTGAAGGTGGCGAGACGAGACGAGACGAGACAAGACGAAACGAAACTTTCCTTTTTTTCCAACAAATAAACAAAATGTATTTCTTTTTTTTAGCGTAATAGCACACGCCGGATATCCGCTAGTTATAAAATATATTATCAAAATTCTTTAATATTTGTATGTAATAAACAAACATTAAATAAACATCTGGCAGTCCCAACTCTCATTTCTCCTTACCCAAACACTTCTTTAAGCTCTTTTACCTTTCACCGATGTGAAATTAATTGTGACCAGGACTGTTCCCGAATCCCGAAATTATGTTTTATTTGAACACAATTTTTTTTTGATTATTTCCCATCAGAGCTCTAGAGACTGGGTGTAGAGGGGGAAATTCAAGAACGAGAGAAATTTGTTTTCATTTGTTCATCTTTTCACCTCAGCTACCGCTATATGGGGAGGAGGATTTGCAGCCCTTATAATTTAATTTTAGATGTTGAGGACGCAAATATGATAGACGTGACTTCACTGGTTGTTAGGTGTACCCATGCGGGAGGGTAAAAGGATGGAATCTTGTGGTAAAGTATTATGTTTCATTTTTTCATTTTTCATTTATTTCGGTATAAGAACCAGAAGCACAGAGCGTAAGGGAATTATAAGAGTGGAAGAACTGAAAATGAAATGGCTCAATTTCATATATGATACTGTTACTTTTTCATATATGATGTTGTTACTTTTAACATATTTGTTATTTTTTTTATTTCTATAACTCCTATTTCATTTCAGTTCATCAAATCCCGTGAAGAAACTTTGCTTAAACTTAATTTATGCCGAAATAATGGGCACTCCTTTCCTCCTTCGTACACCAACTTTGTTCTTAAGATTGGAATTAAAATGTTCTCGTCAAACCCGACTTTTAAACACTAAGTACAAGAGATTTCTGACTGAAACCCCCCTAGAGTACACCCACCCCCGGATGATGAATCTAAAAAAAAAAAAAGTTCCATTTAATTTGCGCCTTTAGAAGCTCCAAAATTAAAAACAAACCCCCAACAAAATTCCGTAGGGTGGGTCCAAAAGACGAGCTCAAGCAAAGAAGCGCCCCTAATAAATCTTAATCAGCTCTCGTCCCTCCGCCCTCATCACTTTGACTCAATTCAACAGTGAAACGACCGCAGAAATTATCACCAAGGAAATCATTTTCACCCCTTAACAACGTGCACGTGTGGCCGGGGCAGGGACGGGGCGAGCGGGGGAGCGCTAGTCAGTCCGCCCTGAAGCAGTTCGGGAAGGAAAGACGACAGCAAAAAAGCAAAAAATTTCTGCTGGTAGCTGATACCACCCCGGCTCTGCGTCTCGCCCACTCAGGGACACACATACCCATGCAGATATCATTGGGTGAGTCCCTCAGGATGTTCCTGCTGGAGCATATTTATGTTTTCTGGGATAAAACAACGTGCTCGGGCTGTGGGATTCGACCGAAAGCCCTATACTCCCAAAGAAGCTAGGGGGGAAGGGAGGTCAACAAAAGGAGCGATTTCAGCTGGCGATAAGATAAAGCCCCCAACGGCTCCACGGGTCGGGATCCCGGATGAGGGATGACGCAGGATGGAGCGACGGCTCTCTTCCTCTGCTTGAAATGATAAAAACCAAAGCAGGAATCATCGAGCTGATACCTAACCTCTTCTCCCCTTTTATTCCGGTCGTATCCTTCCCTTGATTTCATCCCCCACCCACGACCGCGCGCCTCACCCTAGACAGATGAAATCTATTTTTCACCCTCTTTCCGTCGGGTTTGGTTCAAGTAATTTTTCTTTATTTGAACAAAACCACCAAGCGCCACCCCTTCGGGTCTATTATTCCCATTGTCACCCCGCACCACCTCCCTAACTTCCTCCTGTCCCGCTCCCCTATTCTCAGCAGCAGCAGTCGGATCCTTCCACTTCGCTTCCTGTGATTCCTCCTTTTACGACTTCTTCAGGTTCTCTTTTTTATTTTATTTTTCTTGTCGTTTCGATTAGGGTTGGAGCCGGGAACCGGGATTGTGTGAAGAAGCGGGTAGAAGGGCTTTTTCGTTTCTTGCTGCTGCTGCTGCTCCCAAGATGACGACGGTAACTTGACAAAGGGTGAAGAGAGGGCAGAGGGGAAAACGGGAATGAGGAGTTGACTGAGGCGCTGTTTTCCTAAGCGACTTGAATGCGGCGGATTCTTACGCTTTGTTGAAAGTGATGCTCTTTTTCAGATCAGCGACAACGACGACAGTCGACTATTTTTTCTTTTTTTTTTAACCCCTACCCCACTCCTCATCAACAGTCTTTCGCGCTCGGCGTTAGCTGTATTGTTTTGACACATTTCTCGCTGTCGATGGTGCCAGCCACCACCGCCTGTAGTACTTCTAGTACGTGTCCTCAACACTAGAGGAGGAGACGTCGTCCTCAGACGGGGCCGCAGCCAGAGATATAGAAATGTCTGTACACAAGAAATTTTTGTTTCGGTCCGACATCCCTCCTTCCCCCATCTTGACCCTCACTCCATCCTCTGTAGAGAAGCTGCTGCGGAAATTTATGGAGGAAAATAGGAGAATTATAAGGACGAGGGTTGGTTAATCACGAAAGGAAGAAAAAAAAAAGGACGAGAAAAAAGATTTTTTTTTTTGCGAGAAAAGGCCAAAAAGGGAAAATCATGTTCGGTCCATATATCTCTCAAGGGTGGGGGAGGAAGAGAGGGGTCGAGTAAGGGATCCCAAGATCCCTGGCGAAACTCGCCCCTAAACGCCGCCCGCCCAAAGACCCTAGAGGGCCCTAGTAGTCGATCGTCATCGTCCCGGTCATTTGTAGCAAACTGCTGCCTGTCATGAATCTGAAAAGTGGATGCCCTTTCCCGTTGCCTCTTCGACAACCGCTTCCCCTCACCTAATTTCGCCCTTCTATCTTATTGTCCAACTCAACGTCCGACTCAGTCTCAACCCCCCGCATACACCCCCTCTGGTTCTATGTCTCTTGAAAAAGGTCCGCAAAAGGTAGTTTAGCCAAGTGATGAGGTTTCTCGGTCATGGGTTGACGAGGGTTTTATAACCGAAAGGACAAAATGAACCACGAGCGCAGGGTGGGGGGTGAATTGATGGTGGGTCCATCCGAGAGTTTCGAAAGGACGAAGCAGAGGAGATAGTCCCCCCGAGGCAGGATGGAAGAGCGAATCGTTTGGGGTATGGCAAACCCATGGGTCTGCTTCTAGCAGCTAGCGCCCTCTCCACCTCCCCCCCACACACATCTGCTCGGTGGGGTGGAATTGAGCACAGAACACTTCGCGTGGTGGTCGATTGGTTGCCTGGTTGATTGGTCAAAACGGATGCCCCAAATGGAACAGAACCCAGGACCAGTCATTCATTTCTTTTAAGCGATCAGTCAAGTGTGCAATGGATTGATTGTTGGTAATTTCATTTAATCAAATTGGGATCCGTCCCAGCAGCGGCCGAGCTAACAGTAATGCTGCCAGAGGCTGGCTGCCGTACACCCTCCTGAACACTCCCCTGCCCAGGGTTATTTCACCCGTTCGAGAGCTGGCCCCATCCGGGTCCTGATAAGTTGTTCGGGTTGATTTCTCTTTTCGGGGATGGCGCCCCCCTTTTTCAATGTTTTGTTATTATCCCTTCGTTTGATGGATGTTTTCCGGATTTAGGAGCTCTTGAGGAAGCTTTTGAAATGATTCCTGGCTCCTTCTCGAACTGGACGGGGGGTCCAGTTTCGGTCGACAGCATGTGGAGACCCGCTCGCTTGGTGGGTAGACTTTTGGCTTAAATTATTTCTCCGGCCAAAAGGGAAGCTTGTGTGTCATTCCATGTGTGGGTGAGTCGTATAAAATATTTGAGCCCTGCTGATGGAGGAACTCAATGATGCGTGAGTTCTAATAGAGAGGGATTTTGTACAGGTGAACACTTCTTAGAAAACTTTTGAAGCATACAAAATTGGTGCTCAGAATTAAATTAGAAAAATTATAAGTTTAATAGGAGTTTATGCCAACATTTTAAGTTGCAAAATAAACAGAAGGAACTTCTTCACATATAATTTATATTTATCTATAGTTCCATTAAAGCAGAGAATCCTATGGATAAGAGTTCTAGGTGCATTAAATGGCACCCCATGCCTAAAGTTAAAAATTTCCAGAAATTTTTTATCTATTCCTACCCTTAAAAAGCTTTTCTAGATGTATACATATACTGTACTGTATACAGGCTTTTGTCAGATTTCTTAACTAAAAAGTCAATGAGGAGGGTCATGCCTCATTTGAGAAATTATATGGCAAATTTTTAATAAGGAGACAATTTAATGGATTTTATCCAAAAGATAAGTCGACCACAGTTTACCAGATTTAAATCGGTTGGATTTTTGTATCTGAAGTTACATGTTGCAGAGAGTCAAGGATTACAAATATGTATAATAATTCTAATGGAATTAAGTTGCTAATAATTTTTTAGTTGTTAAGGCAAAAGGAAAAAATATTGAATGATATTAAATGAATTATTTGACTAATTTTAATATGATTCCTAAGTGTTATACCACGAATATTTTTGTAATTTTGTTAAAAAAATTTTATAAAATAAAAGATTTACTTTATAGCAATTGCAGTTGTATTGTATGTGTATAAATATACACTTTTTTTAGCGCCCAGAATATGAATTGCTTCAACAGACCCTATACCCTTAAATTATTATTTCAAACTAAAACTTGTTAGAACATGCAAAGCGCACGTCCAGAGGGTGAACAGCATTTTTTTAAGCTCCACAGAGTACATGAGTAATAACTACTCATCCCAGGAGGGAAACCTGCAGGAATGTCGCGAAAAAATGTCACAAAATGTAGCATTCCTCAAAAAATATGATTTTTTTTTGTCTTTTCAACGAAAAAAAACCAAACAGGGTGAAACATCAGCCCGGAGCACTATGCCCACCCTGTACTCTGGAGGTCTCCGAACGAGGATGTTCCCTTCAACGAAAAAGTTTGCACCAACAGTGCCACCAAAACAAAAAAAAAAAAAAAACAAAAACATGAAAATAGGAAAGCCCCGTGAAATGGCAAAAACAGCGCGCAATGACACACAGAATACAGCATAGATCCCGTCGGGTGCTGTCCTTTATTTTCCGTCGTTTGTAAAAAAAAAAAAAAAATAAACCTTTTTTTATTTCGAGTGCGCGCCGGGGGATGATGGAATTTTTGCATGTTGCTAGGTAAGCTGTGCACCAAAAACGGTACCAGCACCAGAGGAGCCAAGAGAAAACCAACGAACGAACCTGCCAACCGAACCCAGTCAGGTATGGCAAATCTAGCGCTGTTCAGCCACCCCGATGTTGTTATCTGGCCCCCTCGCTCGGCTGAATTGAAAATTTTTGCTTTGGTCCTTTTGGCCTGACAATAAATTTAGGTAAGGGGTTGTCAGTGACGCCCCTCTCTTCCGTTCTTTAAGTCCTAATCCCACATTCTAGAACACTGCGGGCGAACATGTAATTTGTTAATTCCACTGAGATTATTTCTACCTTTTCGGCACAAAACGCAGTGACCTGTAAATCGTCCCTATAGAAAGATTTGTAAAATTTTTCAAACAGCGACAATGACTTGACCACAAGTTACATCCTGCAACAGGAGAACTTTCTTTTTTATCCTTACAACAACCCTAAGAAGCCACTCAAAGTATAACCTTTACTATATGGATAAAAGAAAGTTCAAAAGGACCACTGTTCCACTTTAGATGCGACAAAGTTATACCACAGTGTCCTATAATAACAATCAAAGTCTTTCTGCAGTGGGAAAACTTGAAAATACCCCACATCTGACACCAACCATTCGAACTATGCTCTGCATGACCATCGTCACCCAAGCGGCACAACTTGGGGCGGTAATAAAAATAAAATTATAAAAAAGAAAAAAAATGCGCCCCGGTCCCAGCCCTTATCATCACTTTACCTCTTTACCCCCTAATGGAAGTATACAAAACCTGGATTTGCAATAATCTTCGCATGTCGGTGTGCAGGGACTTTCTACTTGAGGGGCAGAGGTGGGGGAGAGGGGAGGGATGAAACGGGCGCCGAAGCTGCGGTTCTGCAAACGAATTACGTCGGTGCTGGTGGCAGAGATGGAGGTCGTGGTGGTTGGCGGCGGCGGTGTGGTAGCACGACGCCAACGGCAGGCAACATATGCGGGAAGGGTGCTCTTTTCGTTTGTTAGCCAAGGCGGAGGATCAGATGGGGAATGGGGACAGGGCCATCGCACCAGCAGCACATGGCAGGCAAAGCAAAAAAAAATAAATAAAAGGAAAAAAAGGAAAATACACAAAAGGCCATGTTCACAGGGGGTGTAAAGCTTTTCTAGAAAAAAAATATTCGCTCCACCCATGCTGCTACTGTTCTAGGGCACAGCGAAGCGCGACGAAGAGGTATGACGGTCTAAAAAAAATTTAAAAAAAAAAAGGAAATCTCCTGGCAGTGGAGCGTTCGGTTGAGCAAGCACAACCAGGGTGGTATGGGGAGAGGGGAAGACATGAAAAGAAGGGCGTGAGGATGTCCGGACGAAATGGACAGCTGAGGTCTAGTGCGGCCAGGTTCCTGGCCAAAGGGCTGTAGGGATGGATGGATGCTGGAAGCTAGGGTTACACCGCACAGCTACGTGGAGCACGAGTTAAATCAATAAAAGTGGTACAAACAACTTTTTCCCTAGTTTTTTTTCCTTTCTTTTTTATACTGCTATATCTAAACCCCTTTTCGACCTCCCCCGGTCAACCCACGCCACCGGCCACCCCCTAAAAAGAGCTCGTTCTTTCGGAAAATCCACTTCTCGTGTTTTTCTTGTACTCATGTACCGTTTTACACACCCACCCACAGTTGTTTCAGGGATATGTACACAAATACGGCGAAGAAAACAAAGCCGTCGAGGCGAAGTGGAACAGGGGTGGAGGGAGGGGAGCTAACGGTTGGATGGATAGATGGATGGATGCGGTGCATGCAAGGAGACGTCAAGCTCTCTTCGCCGCTGCCGCACCGGTTGAGGTATCACTCGAGCCCCCAAAGAAGACAATGACGACGACGACGACGACGATGGGAAAATTTTCTTTAGTTTCCCGTACACCGGTTGCTGCTGTTCTGGGTGAGTTGAGTGGATGAGTTTCCTCGGGTGGTTCAGGGGTTATCCCACTACTCCCTCTACACCCTAGTCCCAGATTGATGGGGTGGGAAAGCGGGAATTAACAGAAGCCTCCAAAGCAGCATCTTTGAGGAAGTAATTAGTTGAGTAAACGCCGCCAGGAAGTAACTCAGGGTCGTAGAGGCAGTGGTTGGAATGGAGAGGTGGGGGCAGAGTTTGTGGTATAGAAGTCGGCGAGCAGCATCACCACCATCATCATCATCATCATCAGAGACTCCTGCGGAATTGGAGTTCTCGTGCGCTTCACTTGTGTGGTTTGGCGGAAGGAATTAGGGGTGTGGGACACTACACTTTGGGAAAGGATGGTATGGGAACTGGGAGCAGACCAAGGAACGTGATGGTCGGTTGTTATTAGTTCTATTTGATTTGCTCTCCCCTTGATTAGTCCTTGCACGGGTTGAGTTAATTATTTGTCGGCGTTTTTACTAGTATGCAATGTGGCTTAATGAAAATGGGGGAGAGGCTGTGCACCAAGGACAGAGGGTACCGCATCGTACTTTCCTTTCAAAACACCGTAAATTACTCAAATCCCAGGGGATGGGGGAAGGCTGCTCATTATTCGCTCAGAATCTTTTGATTAATTTGATGATTTCCCCCCCCCGAGCAACCCTAATTAGTTCTCAAGGGATTAACCCAAATATGAATTTTTTTTTCTTTTTCTCTTTATTTTTTAGTTTTTTTTGCTCGCAGAAATATCTGACCTCAGAATTTTACGAATAAGGAAAGAGTACCTAAATGACAATATGGGCTTAAGTTTAATACTACTTTTAAATAAGGACAGTGTGACGTGCAATGTTCAAAAACTATGAACATTTCAGGAAAATGAATAAAACTGACTTATTCACCCACGGCGACATTCGAAGAAAGGTCGAAGGTTAAATGAAAAATTCATTAGCGCGTGCAGCAGTTTCCTTTCAGAGGATTAGTTGCTGCGGTTTTTTGCCTTCGTTTCAGAACAAGTCATACATTTATTTTTCAGCAGGTGTTCTGTAAACTCTTTGTTCTATTCACTTAGTTTTTCTACTGAAAATGTCTCGAAGGTTGGTAGAAGTGAGCTGATAGATGTCATAAGGTAACATGTAAACCAAAAATTTACATATGTATAATTCAAGGGACTATTATGCATGATAACTGTTTTTCAGGTAACGGAGTTTTTTGGCTCATCCTCTTTCACAAGCTAAAGCTAACCATTCCTTTCCAAAACGAAGGATCAAAGGTCAGAGATGTAACACCCTCAAAACTGACCTCACCTCTGAACAAGAATTGTGTGTTGTTCTTGTTCTACACCGGACCACTTGTAGAAAAGAACACGGCTAGTAACTACCTACTGAATTTAATTTTGAGTTTTAGTCATAATGTCGGTATACACGGATCTGATTACATAAGGTTTAATTAGAAAGAACTTTCTAGAAACGAGAAAAATAATCAGAAAATTCTATCCCGGCCTGTTTTTAAGATATTGTATGTGCATGCATACATAATTTTCAATTTTGTTGTTATAGACAGTTTTCCTTATTCATTTCCCCCTTATTGTATTACATTATATCCGAGGGACGAAATATAAAATTCATCTTTATATATTGAGGTAAAATTGATTGAACGCCTGCTGGTCCCAGAGGTGTTGCTCAAGATGAAGGAGATAAATGGCCCAAAGTCTGTCAAATAAGGATTACTGGCAGTACGCCAGACGAAAAAGTCCTACCATTTCACTTAAGCCCATCTCGGCATTATCAATGTCCCCCAGGAACAACAACGGAGCTCGTTTACTTTTACTTAATTCCCCCCAGCGGGCACCCCTTCCGCCCGCCCGCAGGGCTGATGCCCTAGGTTCAGGGAATAAACGTGCACACTTTGTTGACGTCTAAATTGTTGAGGCGATTAAGTGGTTAATATGGAACTGAATGAGCTCCTTCGGAGGAGGTTTCATTGTTTACGTTGCCCAGATGCCCAGTTTGCTGTTCCAAGACCTTCCCCCTATCTCTCCCCTCTGTCTAAAACATAAAGAAGAGCGTACACCACCATCCCTTTCCTTGACAAGATAAGCACCCCCCCCAACCCTACATTGTTCCATTCAAACGGTCTCTTTCTGAGCGAACAGGAGGGAGTGAACCTTGGGGGAAGGGGGAGTGACTTGCTCCAATCCATTCAGAGGTTTTATTTGGTTTAGGACTTTCTCAGTGGCAATTGAGAGAACGAATGTTTGCCGGTTCGTGAGATTGGGCCGGGGGCAAGGACGTCGATGGGCATATTTGTCTTATGCTCCACCAGAGAAAGGGTGCGATTACGTGCCGCCTTTGTCCCTACTTGTCTATTCCAGGAGTAGACCCAACTTTACGTACCTACGTCTATGTTAGTCTACAGTATGGGACTTTTGAAGACGATGATGTTTCGCACTGTTTACTTCGCCCGCATTCGACTTACGACAGCTGGGCCGGTGCAGTGATTCGATTACCCAATTTTCGGAACATTATCGCTCCTGCTCCAACCCATGCACTTAAATGAGCTAACGGCACCTTTGCCCTACGCCACACAATCTCAGTCCAATACCATACAATACCCTATACCGTTCGATTGGGTATCGATACCGCTACCGTTACAGTTATTTCAAATCGAAGCGCTTATCTGGTAGAATTAAACGTGAACATTTGATAGGGAAAAGCGGGTAAACCGATCCAATATACAGGGAAAACGAGACGGAAACGGAGAACGGATAGTGCCAACTATACTTTAGAATACCGTTATGTAGTGAACCCAGGACCGAAAGTGCATGGGCATGCTAAATACTCCGGTCAGCATACCCGACGAACTGTAGAATTTTGTCAACCAGAGATAATTTGAATTCGACCGAAGTTAATGAACACGCACCCATTTAGAGTCGGTGAATGTGCGACTAGTGGGGGCGGGGCTGTTTTTCGAGGGTATTCGTATATTGGTTAATTCCTATAGAAGGATATTTTCAGGCCACTTGAGGGATTTATCAATAGACAATAAGCGATTTCCGTGGCGGAAGGAAGATAGGGAATAATGTTCAAATTTTGAGACTCGAAAACTGATTGATTTTGTAGGTAGACGGTTTTTAGAATTTCCATGTCGTTTGAAAAATCAAGTAATTTAGGGAAATAAATATGTTTGACTAATACTCCAAAAGTTGTAAATTTCAATTAAAAAAGTATCTACTTAGGAGAAGCCTAACAGCATAACACTAATAATAAGGATAATAAGAGCTAATACCTATACTAGAAAAGTTTTATTTTGCTTGTTTAATAGATCAGAAAATATTTGGTCTTTCTTTTCAAGCCCCTTCAAAACCCTAAGTATTACCGCCTAACCTGAATATTTCATTAAATCACATACATTCTGTTGTCTACAACTTCAAACAAAAAAATACGTAAACATTCAAGCGAATCTTAATCCTGTGTTACCCCAGCTCTTATAATCCCTTCTAAATCCATCCAGCAACGTTTTATTAAAATCGAAAAAAGACAAAAACAATTAATTAACCCTCTCGAAAATGATTTCATTTCATTCTGTATAAACCCTGAGACCATTTAGGGATTACAAATGCCTCCCGGGGAAAATCCGGCTCCCCTTTTGCCGCAATAGAAGCATTTTTAATTAGCCAAAACCCTCCTCCGGGTGTCTGCTTCCCATCTGTTGGCTACGTTCCGAAATCAACCTTCAATTCATCAAAAACCCCCCAAAAATATTAAGTCCTCCAAAGTCAACACATCCCCAAGAATCGTCCGTTTGGGAAGCGTTCGAGAGCCACCCCCACCCTAAAATGCTAAGGATTATATGGAACGGATACTAGAAAATGATACAGGAGCAGCGCCCTCTTTTGATGATGACTGGTGCGGCGGGTCGGGTGTCCTGAATTCAGCACCCTTGTTAATTACACACTCGTTTAGCGGTGAAATGTGATTGCGTGACTGTGTGTACCTCCGGCGTGCAGCGTAGAAATGGGAGGGGGTACGGTCCTCTCCATGGTGAGGGGTTGGGCGTGCAGACGTGACGATGACACCAGGAGGAGGGTTTTCGAAGTAGCGACCACCGAATAAAGCGCATGGAAGGTTAGGTTAAGGTAGAGGAAAAATTGGGTAAATAGCAACAATAATGAGGGATGGTGAATCGGCCATCGTTAAGTGAGTGTCATTGTTCGTACGGGGGGCTTTACAGGCTGAAAGCCCAGAGGTAGTGGGGATGGGGGGGGGGGGGGGGGGCCTGAGTTGATGCCGTGATGGTGGTATTTTCGGGCAATGAACGGAAGTTTTAAGCGATGACAATAAAAACGAAGCTTGCTTGTTGTTGAGGTTAGGCGCCCCAAACAGTTAGGTATCAAATAACTTTTGAAACCGCACACAGGCGATCTATTGTTACGTGCCGGCAGATGGATGTAGATAAATGGTAGCGGTAAGGCAATTAGGGAACGAGGACGGGAGAATGAAATTGCGCAATTAGAAGCAAAAGGCTCCGCTACGCCCACATTCACTCCTCTTCCCTCTTTTGTGAAAGCAGCAGTGGCGCGCGATAATGAATTGGAATTTTTCGGAAAGAAGAAGAGAAACTTCCCATCGTCGTTGTCGTCGTCGTCGTCGCGTGGTTTGACAGACAGACAGAAGGGCGTATCGATACCTCTTAGCGCATTTTATGAGGGCGTTACAAGAAGTCGATTAGCGAATACCAAATTAATTTTAATCGATAGAAGAGGGTTTATATTATTTAAGGATCGTAAGAAAATGACAGGGGCATTTGGACAAGTAGACAATCGATAAAGAGTTAAAATTGATTAATTTCAAAGTCTAACGAAACGTACCTTGACCCTTTGTTTCATATTATGCAGAAATTAAGTTTGTCTCAAATTAACTAAGCTAATTATTCAGAACTATCAAATTACATTCATTACTATGAATTTGCGGGAACTTCAGCAATACAAATATTATTTTACATTATTCTTTACGTTCCTCTTAAAATAAACGCAAGATGTAACTGTTCATTCTTTATATTACAATATTTTAAATTAACAGATCTTCGACCAATTACACCCCTAAAGTACACAGAAATTCTCAATTAAAGCAATATTCCCTTCCCATTCAGTCATCACCCAAATTGTTTTTAATAATTGGAAAAAAAATATATTCCCAAGATAATCGGAATATATCGGTTAGCCCTTCAATGTCTTCTTTCCACGTGAAAACGCCATCGCCCGCCCATAAATATATTTTACCGTTCATCGATCGGATGGAAAAATTGAATAAATTCAAATTCCCAAATTCACAGCCACACATGCAAAATAAACCACAAAGCAGCCGATGTGGCACTCCTCCACCCACCAGAAACTCTACCCCCTT
Organism: Machimus atricapillus; assembly: GCA_933228815.1. Lineage (NCBI taxonomy): Eukaryota > Metazoa > Arthropoda > Insecta > Diptera > Asilidae > Machimus > Machimus atricapillus. Next base: position 17,957,457 of record OW121785.1, read on the forward strand.
TTCCCGTCTCTTCCCATCACACACCAAAAGGATATCGCATAAAAGCGGATGCTAAAATGGAGGGAGGGGGAACCAGAAAAGATAAAAATCAAGAAAAACACCATCACAACACGAACACAAAAAACTTGTTCAAAAATAGCGCGCCCGTTTGAGAAAAACTGTTTCAATATCATATTTTTCCCATTTCCGCCATAATCTCCTGCCCAACCCTCAACCTCCTACCAGCCCACATACTCTGGAACGGCAATTGGGGTTCTGTGACTCCACCTTTGGGGTTCGTTGCATGCACACGTCGGCGGTATGGCCTCCCACTCATTTTTCAACCAATCCCCTACTCCATGAAATTGTTGCTGATAAAAATCCAAACAGAAACAGAACACGCAGCGGAGTGGGGAGAGAGGGGAGGAGAAAGGGGGATAAAACAAAAAAGCAGCCGACCAAAACAAAACTGAAAACATGAAAAATTCCTCGGTTCGATTCGATTTTGGATACATCTCCCTCTCATATACCCTCCGTGGACCGCAGCATATCAACCCCCCGATTTTTTACCCTAGGTGACTGGGGTACTGTACCACCCCCGCGTGCCGTGTGCCCTGCTTTTTTTTCTTTACCAGTTTACTTTTCAATTTCAGCGTGAACAAAAACCCCCTTTTTGTGTCCCCCCACCCTACCCATAGAACTGCACAATGGTATATCGAAATGGAAGGTGAAGGGATAGGGGAGCAGTGGTAGGTCTTAGTTGCACCTTGCACCTCCACATTTCATTCCCATGGGTCGGAACCCATCAACAGTAGAGGCGTCGGTTGTTGGTTTGGTTTGGGTTGGGGGGGGGCGTGAGGATTTCACTAGATCCCAAAAGTGACAAGTAAAAAGTACTAGGATCTGATGCCACCGCCCGCAGATGGGGCGACCGGCACTGTAAAACGTGCCAGAGCAAAGTAACCGAGAATTTTCACATCAAAATTCCTGTGACGAGGATTCCCTTGTCACTAAATTCACCAGGAACAGCCACCAGGGCAGGTGTGAGGGTGGCCGCTAGTCAGTTTTCATGTTGGGCACCTCCATACCAACAGTTGGTGTTAAACACTACGTTGCATGCCGTTGAGGACGAAAGAATATAAGGTTCCCCGGAAGGGGGCACCACCCGACTGAGAAGGACCGAGTGCACTTCTGCTCCCGCTCACCGCTGCCATCATGTAAATGCGGTGATTCTGTTGCCTGCCTGCCTGCCTGGCTGCAGCCCCGGGGAATTTTTCTTTTCGTTTGGATTCTGGGCGGTGAACGCCGCAAGTTTTTTCGTTTTTCCTCGACGGTTTTTTCAAGTTTTCTTTTTATTCAACATGTTATTTTTTTTTTTTTATTTTTTTTCTTTATGTTGTTGCAATATTTCAATATTCCAATCTGTTTGTACAAGGGCACAGGGCACAGCAGTGGCAGGCAGATCAATAAGCGGTACCTTTGCCGACGGCACTGATGCCAGGCGGAAAGAATATTTCATATGCCGCGCCAACAACCAGGATGGGGGGTGGGTTGTGCTTGTGGAATTGGTATGGCCTGCACGATGCACGAAAGATGGAGCTCAAAGGGCGGGGGAAGGCGAACAACATTGAACATTCGAAATGTTTATAGCCACTGTTGGGGTAAGGCTAGGTGCCTCTGAATTTACAATGTGGCACTGATGCAAGATGTAGTAACAGCGCCGAACCTGGCCGTCGGGGCATGCCACCATAGGGAAATTTATCCGACATATGCAGAACCAGAACATAAAACCTTATTGGAGGAGTTGGAAACTTCGGACGTATTGATGCGAAAAATTTAAGCCTCCAAAACCAAAAACATGGCGGTACTTTGGTACTAAAATTTGTAACCAGAGCCTGCTGGGTGCAGAGGTCATTAAGAAATCAAATGGGTTTTGGTATAAGTGCTATCTTCGAGCTTCGAGGCATTGAAGGCACTTGCTATTATAAGAAAAATTTCACATAAATTCAAATATAATAAGTAACCAACAAAAAGTATCTTTTAAGAACTGGATGCTCAACATTTCTTTTTCAATACTAAGTAGATCGACTACATAATATGTGTACCCATATATTTTTGAAATTATTGGACCCATTTTAATAAAACAAACAATAAGTCTGTTCCTTGAGAAAACTGAACAACTCCAAAGGCCACCAGCAGCTCGTTTCTGTAATTTCAAATAGAGAATATCTCTACTGGCATTCTCCATTTGACGTCATTTTGTCGTCATTTTCCACAGAAACGTATCAACTCAACTGATAAAGCTAGGCATGGTGAATTCGATTCACGTCGCCAGAATAGAGAAGTTTCTCAACTGAGTTACAGAAATGAGCTGCAGAGCGCTCCAGAGCGCCACAGGGCTAGCTTAAAGCGTTCCATAAGAATTTTGACAGCAAACCTGAGCGCCATGCGCCCTTCTAACTGTACGTAGAAAATAACTACGAAAAAAGGAAAAAAGACTACGATAGATGTAAATTTGCAATAGGTCAATTTTTGTAATACCTAATTCGGATTTTTTTATGATATATGACAGACCAGACAAAATTGAACAACTGGATGTTTTGCCTAATTCCACTTTCTGTTTGGCACAGCCCTGGAATTAGTCGGCTAAATTTCCAATACAAATTTATTCAGCATTTATGCGGTTTGGCACAAAGCCTTAATCTATGGTAAATATCTACGGTAAAGAGTGACAACCGACATGCAAACCTTCCTAAAATATAATAATAAATAAAATCCTTTATACTGTTTTCCTACCTCTGCTTTTTCCGGAGAACTTATTTCCATTTAAATCGCTCTAGAAACGAACTCCCCATACCAAAAAAGGAGACACATAACTTCTTAAAACGGTTCCCATCCGAACTCTTCCGCGGACGGAACAGTTCTGTCGTTATCCCAACATACGCAAAAGCTCTATCCCATCTCAAAATTGTACCCTTCTTTTTCTTCTTCATTGTCCCGACCAACATTTTCTGCACAGACTCAAAACCCATCTTATCCCCACTTCTCTGTATTTGCAAAGTGGTCGGAGGAGGAGGATTGGGCAAAACAAGAAGAAAATAAGCTCGAAACCCAAATGACCCCGCAACTGTTTCTCTTGTATTAGTGACAATTTCTTTTGGCACCCACAGGTTTTTTTCCTGTGTGCGGCCAAGTGTGGACGCCAATCCAAGTGGAAAAGGATACCGGAGCCCCCGGAGGATCAGGGAGACACAAACAAGACATCATCAACAAACGGACCGAAGTTAAGCAGTGAACAGCCACTACCACTTCGAGGCTGGGCAGCCATGGGAACAGTAGTTTTTGGGTATAAACCGCTGCTGCCTTCAGGGAGGCCGAGGCAGTGGCGGGTAAACTGCGGGTCGGGTGATGGAGCAGGGGTGGCGGTGACCTGGGTACATAACAATGGGGGGCTAGGGACGGGTGCGGCGAGCAGCCAAGGACGAGGGAGATCAATGGTTGGCTGAAAAAGAAAAAGAAAAACTAGGTTCCATCGGGTCAGGAATATAATGCCATATTGGAAGGAGTAATTGACTGCAAGTGAAAAGAAGTAGAAAAAGGAAAGCCCCCATCCCCCAGCAGGAGAACAGGCAGGATGCGGTGGGTGGATGACGGAGGGGCCGGGTAACGCAGAGACCGGATGAAACTGAGAACTCTCTTAAGGGAAGTTTAGTCGTCAGAGGAGGGTAGTTACGAGAGGAAATTGCGAAAATTATATTCAGGGGCTCGCGGGCGATTCGGGTCCCTGTGTACTTTAGGTGACGGCGATAACGGTCGGATGGCCGGGGGTGTGTTCAGAATGGAACGAGCATGAATAAGCAGCAAATTTGATTCTCTTCTGGCTTTTACACACCAAGGACTAAGGATGCCGCCGCCATTGCCGCTGCCTGCGACGCCACCACCGTCACACCGCCAACGACGACGACGTCGGCGATGATGATGATGAGGCGGGCGACGGTGTTGATGGTGAACAGCACGCGCACAACTTCAGCATGAGCAGTGGCATGCCCAAGGAAGGAGGTATGGAGGGGGGGCAAAGAGCAGGCAGGCAGGAGCAAGTGTCGAATTGAGCACAGGGTGGCGATGGATAGCCAGCCAACCATTTGATAACAAGTAGAAAACGAGCACAAGCGCCGGAAATTATTTTGGGGGCGCCAATTATTTAATTTTACCATCGGAGGAATTTATCTTGAATTTACATTTTTAGGGTAAGGGGACGACGGGCGGCGAATTATAGGCGGCAGCACTGGCGAGCGACGAGTTTAAATTCCTGAGGGAATGATAGTTGGTTAGGGCGCAGACGGTGCTGACGTTTTGTGGCGTGTGGGTGTTGGGAAAATGTGTGGGTTTTTGAGTGCCTGTGTTTGTGTGTTATATTTAAATAGCATTTAATACGGGAAATAGAAATGTGCGAGGAGAGGAAGAGAAGATGTCAAAGTATTTTGAGTAATTGGTTTAAGTACTTTGGGAGGAGATTGATTATTTTTGAGTTTGATTTGCGAAACAGCTTTTGTGTTGTGAGATGATGGAATTTTCAAGGAAATATGAGGAAAAGGGGTTTTGAATAGACTATTAAAAGATGCAAACTTGACTATAACGACTTGTTTATCCAAATAGGTTTCAGCTTTTAAACAAAGCTGTATGAATAATGAATCTAACAGCAAACATTATTTTAAGTCTGAACTTTCCATCAAATGATATGTAGATAAATCCAAAGAGAAAATACCTGATATTAATTTATAGATATAGAAGCGCGATAATGATTCACAATTGACATTGTTTATCCGTATGGCCTGACCTAACTTCATTATAGATAACGATCTTCCTTTCTTGTTTAGTTTTATTGTTTGATAATGCATAGTACCTACATATTATGTATTAAATATCACATAGGTACTTACGGAGAACGGCATATTAAAGAAACGATTTACTCACCTGAAAGAGAAAAGAGGAAAATAAGATTTTATTAAACCAATGACTCGATATTAAATTTTAAAAGCATTAAATATTTTAAGCGTACAAGTGTATTATAATTAATTAAATTAAATTAAAGTATATTTTTCAAAATTAATTACTACATACATATATGTTTTTCAAAATCCATCCGCATCAATAAAAAGTCAACTACTGCAAGAAATAATCCTTACCGTACCTTTCCAAATAATTGAAGGGAAAGAGGCAAGCAAATTTCAACAGTGATGTACAATCGTTTATATTTATCTCATTTAAACCCGATGGCAACGTAAACAAGTCAACAATTCCGTTACAATTAAAGTGTACAAGTCATAACGCACGTTTGCCCTCTAAAATGAATTTCATGCAGAAAATTGAGATATCACCACCCCTTTCGCCGTTGGGAGCTCATTAAAATTCATGAAAAAAGTATAACTGAAGTCATTAGCACCACTTACCGAAGTTAACTTGTAAAGTGACTTCCGCCAACTTCCGTTAAACAACACTCCTACCCACCGCCGTCAAGCCACGGTTAAGTACGTATCGCTGGCACCCACCCTCTGGTAGCGCCAGCCCCATCGAGTGGCAGCCTACGGCACAAACTTCATCTTTCTTCACCCTCCATGAAGAGGGACGGAAGTTTCTCGGGTGAAATAACGACATTAACCAACCCAACACACCCGGGCGCAACCATCGGGAGAGGAAAGAGGCAATCCGGCCCGAAGTGCTAGATAGTGCCCCAACAATTTGCCAAAAAGTTTCTGAAATCTCGGAGGGAAGCCATTCCCTTGTCCCTCTTCCAACCCCCATCGCGCACATTCCTGTGCGCTGTGCTTTTATGTGGCTGGATCCCTGCCCCGAATGTGGCCCCATTGCCGCCGTCTTTATTGTTTCACCCGGCGTGATCCAAGGATTCAGTAAGGCATAGAGGAGCCAATTTCATGCCCCCCCCCCCCCCCCCCCCCCCAATCCACCACACTGCTTATCCCGCTCGAGGATAGCATAAGGAACGCTATCGTTAGAAATGCCATCACCAGCACCACATGAAGCTTAAAGTTTTCGGTGGTTGCTTGGGCGGTTATTCGGTGTGGTTGGTCACCACGTGATTTCGAGTCGATTGCCTGAAAATGTCTCAACTACCCCCCGCTCGGCGCCACTACCGCGCTCAATTTCGGGGGTAGAAAATTTTCGAGAAGGATCTCTCGAGAGTGAGCGGGTAGCGGTAGGGTAGCACCAACACAGGGGGATGATGCGAAAGGTCAGTTATTTTATGAGAAAAGCTTTAAAAGCTTCTCACCTCGAATTTGGTTTCGAACAATTAATTGCCTCCCCACCAAACGCAGAGCAGACCACCTTCCCACCCACCCTTGTGCAACCGAAACGTGTTTTATTCAACAGCACACCAAAAGAGGTCGCTTTTCTCTGACTTGGCAGCAGAAATTATTTTGAACACCAACAGAGGGCGGAAAGAGGGGTGGCGTTGTTGATCACCTCTACTTTGAAGCTGAAGAGAAGAATTTTTGGGGTGTTAGAGCGGACTTTCGGGGCAGTTGGACAAATTCGTGTAACGATAAAAAGCAAACAAAGAAAGCCGCAAATTCACTTAAGCTTTCAAAGTTTTCTTGAAATTGCCAAGCGGGTAGTTGGGGTGATTGCCAGCCGCTTACGCTTGTTTTGCTCGACTCCATCTCTGTCTTTCTCTCTATCTCGCTCCCTTTTTCGTTATAGGTTAGGTAGAACGACTGGACTGGGTCTCGGTGGCGAAAGGGCACCGACGCGACGTGACGGAAGGCGATTGCCAGCGAGAAAGTTAGAGGAGGAAGAGGGGAGCCGTTAATTTATTTTATGGGCGGATACGGTTTGCCTAATTGTGCGACTTATTTAGCGTACTCATCGCTTGGTTGCGGGATAATTTGTTCCCATTGTTTATGGTAACTCTTGTGGATTTTGGGGAAACTAGTATTCAAAACGATGTATTTCTAATTAACGATTCAAAAGTACGTTGTCTTTAGTAAAATTAGTAAGTAAAAATACAGTTTAAAATGTTTTAAAGAGTGGGTATTAGAGAAACTATTAAACCGATTTGAAAAATTCATTCGCTGTTGATATACATGTTTGTACAGAATTTAGAGAAACATACAGTAGATAATTTTCAATAATTCAGTTAATAATTCATTCAATTCCTGTAAAAAAAAAAAGCTTAGACAATACTAGCCTTTGTTATTTCAAAAATTAAGAAAATTCTTTTTAACAATGGATTTTATGTTTTGCCACTGATTGCAAACATTTCCGTGTGAACTTGCCGACAATAAAATTCTTTCCGTGCTGACTGTGCTAAAATAGACGATTTTCAAGTTTTTCACCTTTTTAATGGCTTCCACTTTTGACAATTACAAAGCTAATTGGAAGCCATTTTTCTAGCTTACTACAAAAAAAAACCGTTAATCCGTTCAAATACCTGCCAATCAACCGTAAAAACAAGTGTAAACCATCAAAATGACGTAAATTTTTCTAACGCATTACAAAATTAATTGATTTTCTAAAGAATAATTCCCACACAGAGCAGACACTTCAAAGCACGAAGTCTTACACCAGCTTAAGCTGATGTAGAAATTTAATATTTTTTCCGCAAGCCGCAAGCCTGCGGGAAATCACACAGAAAGACACGAGATGGTTTCGGCAGGTATGGTGATGGGGCCGGCCGAACGGCATGCGAACCGAGTGACACTCGATACTTTATTATGCGCGCGAAATCAATTAATTACCCCTGCCATTCATTTAAATTCTGAACACCGTCGAAAACACAAGAGTAACATATCAAAAGGCCAAATGGGCCTGCCCCATGTAAAGAAAGAATGTATCTCGTAGGCTTTGTAGGTGGCGGCGGCTGCGGTGGCTGGCGGCATCGTCGGCGGCGGTGGCGGCAGCAGCACCAGGAGCGGTGGTGTCGGCTGGCTGTACTATGTGACGGCTGCGGACGACGAATGGTCGCGACACCACGCCACCAGCCAGCCCGCAATAATTCTTGTCGTATCCGCGAGTCTCGAGGAGTCGTTGACATTCGCCACGCAAAAGCATTTATCGGCGACGGTGGCGGTGTCTGTCGGCTGGCGAATGGCTGGCGGCGACGGCGCGCGGCGGTTAACACGCCGCACCAGGCATAAGCAGAAACCTCGCGAATGTGGCGTTCCGCTTCTTGTTATATCTTTTGCATTAATTTAAATTGAAATCAGCTCTCGCATTGATATTCAAATTAATAAAATATCTTCTGGGCAATATGTGACTAATTGGAGTCGGAAGACAGGCATCTCGGCGGCTTGTGTGTTCGCCACCAGACGGACCGGAGCTCCGCGACCATAGTTAATTGACTAGCCATATACCAAACCCAATCGACTTCTGATTATAATTATTGCCCATTGAGCCCGATTGGCCCCGTTCCCAGGCGCTATTGTTTCACTCGATTTTATAAGATGGAGAAAGGTTGATACATTTGAATTGAATTTCCAATGCCACTAACACTACCGTCACAAACTGACGAGTAGAATATTTTTGCATAGACTAATCAGGAGAATCGGATAACCCATCGCGGCTGTAACCAAAATCTTCAAGATCTCGAAATTTTGTTCGAAGAATTATGAACCCTAGCACAATATTTACATTTAGAAATGATTTTCGATTTTATTTATTGACTAGCTGACCTATAGCCGGCGTCGCCCGGGAACAACTATCCCTATAATAAAACTAAACTTAATAAAAGTACGTTACAGATTTAAAATTTGTCAAATGTCTTTCAGGAGGTTAAGTACACACAGCCACAGAAACCGTAGCCTATGTAAAACAACTTTCGCTTTATATAGATGAAATACTTTGTCCATTTCTGAAGATTCTAGTTTATGAAATCAACTACCTCGAAAACCCCCAAGTACCATCTTAAATTCCCAGTAGGTACCCATTTTCATAAAACTTCCCTGAAGTTGAAAAATTCGCCAACATATTGGATCCGCTATCTTAAATTTATATAATGTTTCTTTTACACAAACCTTTATTGGCATGCGTATAACAACTCATCAAAGTCTCATAACAATCGGATAAACGATTTAGAAGTCTTTAATCAACATACAAACAAACTTTGAATTTTATATACAATATGTATATGTATGTAAATAATCAGCACATGTAAATTATTAAATAAGGCGCTTGTTTCTACAATATAGGTAACATCAAAACTAGAGTATGTCTTGCTTTCTTCAAATGTTTTATCGTTGGTACTATCTTACACTATATGTATGCAGGATGTTGGGAAAAATTACTTAAAATAATTATTTTTTTATTTATTTATTTTATTTATTTATTTAGAAACAATTTTACAATCAAAAGACAAATTGTCTTATGGCAGTAGAGAATATTTAAATCCACAATTTCTAAATTATTAAACTCGGATCTAACTCTTGGAAAATGGACGCGAACTTTACTCAAACAAAATCTATGAGCGACTGACCAAAAATTATTTTTTTGTACCTTATATTAAGCATACGTACCTTACAGATTTTTCGAAGGATTTCAATGAATCCTTTGTCACCTATGTTTAATTAAGATGCTAACAGTTTTCACAGAAAAATTTCCCAGCCAAACTATATTAATCTGCTGGTTCAGATTAAGAAAACCTTTTTGTATGACAACATATTTCAGCCATAAATAATATTTTCAATAAATTCATTCTATTACAAATAAATATTTTAACACTATACGAATTCAATTCGTCTTTCTATTCTTACTGTCTTTGTCATGTTGGGCAAGCAGTTTTAGTTGTAGGGCAGCAGAGAAAATAAACGAGCTCTTCGATAAACGCATATGGGGACGAATAACTAAACACCCTCCACACTCGTTTCTTTGCAGCATAGCTAGCTAACTTGAAAGGAAATCTTCGAAACAGGCACCCACCAGCGTCCTATTATCTGAGGCTTTCTCCCATAAGCTGGTTAAACCTCGCCCGAGGCATTCAATTTTGATATCGGAAGTTTCCTCCCCAAAAAACCCCCCCTTCCTGTATTGAGTGGCAGGTATTCCGCAATCCCAGACTGCCTAGCAGCTGCCAACCTATTTATCCCGCACCCGTATCATCGTTAGCAGAAGAGCACAGAGATCTTCTTCTCGACATGTTCGATGTCATCATCATCACCGCAGGAATAGTTCGGGTTGAGTGCACAATACATAGCACATCCGAGTGGAGCTGTTTCCGTCGTTCGTGTAGCGTCCCACAGTCGGCGCTGCCATCGTTGTCGGCAGCGACAGCGGCATCTTCATGGGATCAACCGTTGCACAAAGAGCCACACTTCTCTCGCATCGAAAGGGAGCACATTCGAATAGCAACCAGCAGCGCCACCATCGTCGTTGCCGCCAACAACAAACAAACGGAGCCGAACGTGTATAGTCATCGTCGTCGCCTTCCTATCTCATCCTTTTTCCCATAGAGCAACCTCCTTCTTCCGATGCCCCAATGCCGACAAACGAGCTGTGTAACACGAAACCAGAGAAAGGCATTTATCCGTGTATCAAACAGATTCTGAGGTTAGAAAATGATTAGTGTCTTCATTCCCATCGCCACCCTTAGCCCACATCCAGTTATAATCTCCCCTCTGGTTCCTTTCCAGTTCACCGGAATCTCAGTCTTGCACTGCCGGTTCCTTAAGCATTCGTCGCTAAATACAACGGTTTACATAGCAGATCTCGTTGGTCCAAATCTCAAACCCATCCCCAACCACCCCCACCACCCAATTTTCCTTATCCTTCTCTACCACTGAATCCCACCCCTTCCCACAACTTTCCTCTTACATGACTGAGCTTTTCCGATGAATTTTCCGGTAGCGTCGGCACTGTATACAATCACACTCTGTGCGCCCTCTACCGTCACACCGTTCCATCACCCCCAATTATACCGCCCACCAGCAGCAGGACCAACCGATATCTGCGAGGGGCTCTTCATGTTCACGCTTCACCGGATTTCGATTTTGGCCTTGCCAAGATTTGGTTACTCGAATGCCTCACTTCCTCTCCCCCCTCCCCCCTTAACCAACTCCACCCTCTATGGAGCCTAGGCCACACCGACCAAACCTTCCGTTATCCTCCAGAGCGCACCTAGCCCAATTCTGGCATATTTCAGAGCATGAACCCGTCGGGCCAACATCGAGTTAGGGGTTAGGCACGCCACGCCAGTGAGTCCCTCTGGAGTGGTTTACGAAGTGCGAGGAGGTGGCGCCCCCACTAGGAAAGCGTCAGGCAAAGGAATCGCTCAAATAAGAGTGTGGGGACCGTGCGGGGGTTGTGCGCCAGAGTACAAGGACTAAATTAGCTGCATTAGACTCTTCGCCTGGCTCATGATGACGATGATGACGATGACGACGCCGACGACGACGATGATGATGATGATGATGTGCGGGTGAGTGCTGGAGAGGGTGTGCGTCACATGCAGGTGGGTAACACAGGTATTTTAGTTCCCTTCTCCCCTTTCACCCCACCTCACACGTCTGGATGGTGGTAATTGCCGGTGTAGCGCACACAGCAGCTGATTGATAGGACAAATAGGGGATGGTGTTGGGGGAGGGGGGAGGGCTCACACTCTCCATCTATCCATCCATATATCCGTCTCCCCGCATTTCGGTAGGGATTTGTTGCTTATGCAGGATGTGGTCGGATTAAATCGCTGCAATTTTCGTCGGATGGGTTCATGGCGAATTTCTCCCCCTTACCCCCTACACATCAGCCGCAACAGAACACTATTTCGTCCCTCCATCCCTTCCCCCCGCTAACACTGTCTCACCCGCGGGAAATATTCTTTCCGTTTCATTCCACTCGATTTGGATCAATATTTAATCACTTAGCGAATGACGTTCATGTTCACGATTCGATTTTGGATTTTTTTTTGCCCCCCTTTTTTTTTAATTAAACCTTTCCCAGCTAACGGCATCATATTTCATTACGACTGAGAAGGAGAACGAAACAAACCACAAGGCAGTCATCGAGTCGAAGTCAAGAAATCTGAGAGGCGAGCAAATGATTCTCGAAAAAAAGGGAAGATAAATTAGAAAAGGTACTTACTCCCTGCTAATGGAAGCGAATACATCAGAAGTGGGTACAGGCGTCTTTACACATTTTGGGTGTGTCTTCTACGATTTAAGCAGGATTTTACCCATGTACAGCGAAAATACAAAAAACAATTTATGTTTATGAAAAGAACTGTGCATAAAAAAGAAAACTTCAAATACAAAAAAAATTAAAAAGTCTAGATCTACTACATGATTTGTGGAGCCATCTCATAGAAATTTCCTAAAAATGTTCAAAGAAGGCGGAAGAAAAGTTATAACAACCCCAATTGCTCCCAGATGCAAATTTTACAGTGACCTCAAGGCCGAATATAAACCAACCCGCCCACACGCAATAAAAAGAAAGTATTAGGCTCCTTCCCCCCCCCCCCCCCCCAAAAAAAAAAAACCTCTCATAAATTATTCAGAAAATTACTCGGCACCGTCCAAAAAAGTGACGACGGGAAAAACAAATTCACCGTCGGGGGGAGGCGAAAAAGCGACTAAACGTGCAAACAGATCATAAAACGAATTTAGCCAGGGAAGCGGAAAAGCAAGCGTCTTTCATGAGAGGCGTAATTTGCTTTGTTTCTCGTTTTTCATTCATTTTTATTTTTTTCATATCAATTTTCTCGTGTGGATGGGCTCAATTTCGATAATTTAATCACTTCACGCATGCGCGCGCACCTCCTACTCACGGAGCAGTGCTCTCCATTCAAATTGTTCAATTCCCTGCAATTTCGTGCAGCCGGTGGTAGGAGGGGTGAAGGAATAAGGAAAATTGTTTTAACGGCCAGAGGGAGGGCGGGGGATTCTCACAATAACCGCGGTCGTCGAGAAATTCAGCAGCTAATGGCTACGTCCGCTGTAGACAAATTACGTGCGAAGATCTTCGAGATAAGCCGATTTATGCTTACTCATCACACCAATTTTCGTTGCCTGTGTGGATGGTGGAGTGTGGTGATTTCTTTTTCGCAAGATCCACACAAACTTGCCGGAATGCGGGTTGAATTGTTAAATTTGAAGCGGAAAGTGGTTTTTGTGGCACGAAGGCAGCCAGAGCTCTAAAATTATATAGCTTCGCCGAATTTTTATTGTTTCTTTTATTTATTTTTTTTTTTTATATTACTTCTCAACATAAACCAGGGAAGGAATAAGCCGTTTTCTAGCCATCGCCCGGACGATTGTCTGGGCTCTGATTGCATGATGGAGGCGCCCATTCTGAAACGACTCAAAAACCGCTTAAAAGAGGAGACAACAACGGCAAACGTTGCGACTGCGACGACGACAACGGCGAATTCATCAATTAAATTTTACACGTCGGTCCGTGCCTTCCGGCTCACAAAGTGCCCAGTGGATTTGCAATGGAACAGCACCGGGGTCGGGTCCGGGTGTCGACGTCGGGTTCTTTGGGTCGTCTCCTCTCAAATCGCGCGCTTCGCTTTGGGACGCGTTCATTGCCTGCCTGCTGCTTTGTGAAGCCGCATTTTTCCCCGTGACCCTCGAGCCCCCTCGATGCGGCCTTTTGTATAGTCGGAGGAAAACATTTCGTTCTGGTGGTGCCCGTACCCACCCTGGGGGAGCTGCGGTTAGCTGGCTGCTCAGCATGAGCTGTCCCAATCTTTTCTTCGTTTTGCTTGGGGAACGCTCATAAGTGGAAATGTTGGCAATTAGCCGTGTAATAAATTAAACGGCGCGTTTCAATTAATCTCGGCAAACTCTAGGCGATGCATGGTTTGCTTCGGGATTCGGGGAAACGATTTGTATTTGGTGGCGCTGAGTGAGAATAGAAGAAATGGTAAATTTTTTAAATTTTTCAGTGAATGGTCTGGATGATCGGAATGCAAAGTTTAAATAATTAGTAGCTCTTTAATGCGTTCCTATCTGCTCTTTTCGAGATTTTACGACATCGTATAAATTATTTTAAGGTGAAGAAGATGAATTCTAGATCTTCTATAAAAAGTAATGAGAGAGAAGTTGGCGTTATACCACTAAAGCTTTATAAAAATATTCACCATTAAGTGACTTTGTGTCATGTCACCATTAAGCTTAATACTCCCACTATTGACCAAGCGCTAATGGTCTTGGTCTTCTTAATTTTACCATTGGCATATTAACAATAGAAAAAGTACTAGATTAAATAACATTATAACAATTTTAACAGCTTTTAATCATAGAACCGTCAACTCGTGGCGAGTTCTTCTAAATAGTTCCTGCGTCGGTCGCAATTTACATAAAAACACAGTATTCTAACGGTCAATTATATCATTGGCTATTAAGGAGTGATGTGTGTCAAAGGCATTATCCTAAAATGTTAATGCAATACTCATACTCGAAATACTCGTTATTAAACACAAAACACAGGAAATTGTTAAGTAGCTCTTATTTTCGCGCTTATTTGAATTATGTACCTACAGCAAGATTTATTATCCTATATTACATATGTAGTTTAATATGTATGAATACCGATCAACAAAATATTGTTTTTAGAGTCCCGGTTTATTTCATAATTTTTTTATTTGTCATGTCTCAAAATAATAAAAAAATACCCACACGCTCCTTAAAGATTGCTTTTGTAATGTTCGTAGCAATAATACAGATTTTGAAAACCGTATTTTGACCAGTTTCGACTAATCAGTAAAAAAAAGGCTCTTCACAGATGTTTAAAATTTTACTTAAATGAAAGCCTAAGTCCTAGTCTAGGAATATCAAATCAAGTGCTATTTATCTTTAAACATATTGGCGATAAATTTTTTTCACGGATGTGCACTAGACATGTTCTTTGATCGCTATTGAATGAAATTATCAGTTTATTGAAAAAAGTTAAATTCTTGGATAACTTCGAAATGTTTTGAAATCTTTTGTGTTTTTATATTACATATAATAGTTTAAGATTCAAGCTTTTATTTAAGCTATGTTACTAGCTTCTAGAACAATTCGTTATTTTTTAATACTTTTTTATAACTGGTAAAAATACGGCGTTTTTACTGAAAACGTGTTTCTATTTTCGAATTTGTAATCTACGGAAAAAATCGTATAGAAATGATTTGCTGTTTGTTCGGACTCAAATTTGGTGTTGACCTGTGCTATATTTTTTTCGACTTTTACATAATTCGTTGGGCAATTCGTTGAACTTTGGTAGGCCTCGGTGCATTAATATTAGTTAAAATTTCTTTTTTATAACCAATCAGGCAGGAAGTGATAGTTCTAATTTCTAAGATAGGTATTATTGTTTTTATTGTCTCGTTATATCACTCCTCACCATTTTGAGTGATTTCATCCGCAGCCGCTAACGATCCGCTGTGACCCCCATAAACTGTCTAAAGAGCGAAAAAAAAAAAGAAAAATAAATCCTCATTACCCCATCCTGTCGAATTTTTCCACACCTCGCTTGATTTGCCCTTCTAAAAATAAATCGTCGGCAATCGATTACTTGACGCCACACGCATAAAGCGAAAAGTCAGCGTCTACCACACAGAAGTCGTCCGAGAGCCAGGGACAAACAAGAGAAAACGCGCGCTTAGAAAATCTTTCTCCGTTCACCTCGAAGTCAACAACTGTAATACACACCTTTGTGCCGATAAACTTTGGGATTGGGATGGAAAAAAAAGAATAAATAAGAAAAAAAAAAATAACATTAAAGCGAAAAGCCTTGCTTGACTGCGACTAAAGGGGGCCACAGGCAGGGGGTTTACGGCGCGCAAAAAAAATAAGACCGTGTCACTCATTTCGCTGCTTAACATGCGGCAGATGAACATGACGCACATAATCGCATGCCTGAATTAAGCCAAGCGGCTGTCTAGCTGCGAGCCGCTAGCTGCCGCGTTTACGAAGAGCAGCAGAATTTTGCTGCTGGCATTCGTTCGGTCGACAAGACGCCGAGCGCCGCGCCGTAGGCCGTGTTTTAGCCCCTACCCGCCCGCGGCCTCACCGACAGAGGGGCAGTCAGGGGGACTGGCCGCAGCCGCATGGGCATGAACCGAACGAGACAAGACCAGCCGAAGCCGAGCCGCAGCCGTAGCCGACAGCCGACAGGCTGGGCGGTGAAAAGAAGCGCAGGCAGCCGAACGCCGAACCGGCCGACCTCAAGCAGAAAGAAAATCCAGCGGAGCGCTCGGCTCGGGTGCGGACAAAGAGGCATATAAAAAAAAAATAAATAAATAACAAAAAAAAAACACGTTCCGAGTCCTAAACTTAAGCTGTGAATAAACAGGGCGCACATGCACCGCCGAAACAGAGAAAAAAGGCTGAAAGCGAGGGAATAAAAAAAAAAATAAAACGAAAAATAGGAGTTCTTGTGAAACCACTTAATTAAAGCAAGACGGCCCGACTCTCTGCAGTTGGCTCACTCTCGCAGCAAACTAAATGCAGGCTGGCCGGGAAAATCTATCAGGGGACTCCACGTGGAGTCGCGATGTAGATTTGTCATTTCTTCTCTGTAATGAGCCTCTAAATGATTTTTGTCTCGCTCTTAATTCGTACGATTTTTTTTTTTTTCGGTCTCTATCCATTCCCCAGCTAGGCCAGAAAAGAAGAGCAGCCTTCTTCACATCCTGTGTGAATTCTTTTCTTATTTATCCCTCGATTCGGTCTCCGATGACGCGACAGGTCACCGCGCGTCTCCCTCAGAAAAACGGAGCGAAACGATCTCATCTTCTTCTTTTTCGTGCGTTTCTTTCAGCCAAGTTTCAGCTGTCCTCAATTTCTTGGACTTTTGTTTTTTTGCTCCACCCGACTTCTGTTGCCCCACGATAGAGGGCGACACAAAACAGCAACGAGGAGGGCGGCTCTGGAAAAATTAAACCTGTGAATTACAGACACGGTCACATTAATTACTGTCATGTGAATCTGTGTGACGGCAGTCAAGCCGCAACGGGTCTCCTCAGCCTTGAGAACCGGGATCGGGATTGGGATCGCTAATGGATAACGCGAGACACACACCGGATTCGTAGAGCGCATTACATTTGTTTTGCTAATTTCAATTAGAGCGGGCTAGGCGCTTCTCTTCTTAGCGCTTCCCCCCCACCAAAGAAAACCAAATGGGAAAAGTGCACAGTGGAGCGAACCTGGGGGTTTCTAATCCGGGCCAAGCGACGGTTACGGAGATGAATTCCCTGAATTGAATATGACGGATGACTCTACGATTTTTGGGAAGTTTCTCAATTTGCTGACGAACTTTTTAAGGGCTGCCAGAAATAGTTTTTTTTTCCGGTTGAAAAATTATTGTAATGGAATGAGATGATTCTAGTAGCGTAAATATTCTGGGAAGCCTTGTCCAATCCTAAAGTTTAACTTCTGAAAGAATTATAGTACTGTTAACATTTTTAGGACCACTTCAATATTTCGGAAACTTTTAATTTCCTGAAGCATACTTTCTCTAGGTTCGATAGAAGAAGGAAATTAATTCAGGGCCAAATTTATATCTCAAAGTTTCCTTTTCGACTTCCTCCTCAGTCCAACTTAAAAAAAGCATGATTCGGAAAACTAAAGGTTCCGAAGAATTGAAGTGCTCCTAAAAATATTCACAGTACTATATTAATTTCGTCTATTCTTTCTTCTCAGTCAAATAAATCATACCAAATTGTTATTCAGGGATTCCCCAACTCTCCCCAATAAGAGCTGTTAAGAAACCATTAAAAATAACATTTTACAAAATAGAATTTTGAATAATGTATTGATTTTTATTTCGTAGTTCTTTAATATCTCCTAATTATTTTTATTTATGGTTTCATAGTAAGCTTTCACTCTTGAAAACAAAAAAAAAAAAATTTACAGCGCTGTGCAAAATAATAGGTGCACACAACACACTATCCACACCACACACAAAATATTTGTTTTCTAGCAATAATAACATCAGATGTTTCACATTTGTTGACAAACGAATTACCGTTAACACATCTTAAGAGAAACAGTAGTATAAATAGCGGCATTTAACCATTTTTTATATTTTGATTTCAGAACTTTAAAAAATATACCTATGTTTTTGCACATACCATGAAACTGAAATCATTTATGTATGTATGTCGATTTTTTTTTATTTTCCTAGAGATTAAATTTATATTCCCCCTTTAAATGTATATTTACATAAAGTACACAGAAAAACTAATTTGGTTAACTATAAATATAAAAATATAACTGTGATTCATAAAATTAAAGTTTTTTACGTTCACACCTATTTTTTGCACAGCGCTGTATATATGTATATATTATCTTTTGATAAAGTTAATATTGGTTATGAAGCCTCAAGGCCCTTTCCCCCATCTATCTACGCCACTGGATAATTCCCAAAGTACCTGAGCATTTTTACCTGCTTTTTGTCAAAAGCGAACTGTGTGTGTGGTTCCTTTTGTAGCTGAGGAGGATAGGGAGAGATTGCTTAGATTTTTATCGGACTGAAGGACAGCAAGTGGGTTTCTAAGTATTTTAGATGCTCATTTTATTGTTAAGAGGGATTACCGCTTATATGCAGGTAGGCAGCCTACCTGGCGAGTTCACTTCAAACAACTTCTTGTAATGAGGGATATTTAAAATATCAAGAGAGGTAGAAATATAAACCACAAAAGAGTGGTCAGAAGACGCCAATTTGGGTTAAATGACGCTGACGTAATTCTATGAAAAACGATACTACTTTTTATTCAGAAGACTTATAACTAATTGGCAATTAACATGGAATGTTCGATCATCTAAATTATTTACCTAACTATAAAAACAAAACATAAATTATCGAAATACTTTGATATCATTTTGTTATTGCGCGCAAAAAATAACGTCAAAATGAGGATTTACGTATGTTTCTTGTATTTGCGTGGGAGTACTAAGCTAATATTATTAAAATTTACTTTGCGTGTAGACTGTTGGTTCAGCTTCATTTGTTTTCTGGGCTGTTTTGTATACGAAAGACTTAAGTAAAAAAAATGCGCAATAGAATTGTTAGCTTGTCTTATTTTGGAAGATTTCTGAAAAATATGACTGATTTAGATACAGCTATTAACTATTAACTTGACGAGCAAGTAATTAGCCTTGTTATTGCATGTTAATTCCTTTTACATGACCCATACTACGAAATTCCAATTGAA
Organism: Machimus atricapillus; assembly: GCA_933228815.1. NCBI lineage: Eukaryota > Metazoa > Arthropoda > Insecta > Diptera > Asilidae > Machimus > Machimus atricapillus. Next base: position 17,976,583 of record OW121785.1, read on the forward strand.
AGTCGGATAGTTTGAAATTGTCTGCATTTTATAAGTGTTATCAACCGAATATGATTTTCAGAAATTTCTATCATAAATACTATCCTCTGTAAGAACAAAAATAGCAATCCATTAAAAATTACTATCAAAAGAACCGGCTTTGAACTCGATTGCCAGTTGTCCAGGAAGAAATCTTAAAAGTACAAAATTATGTACTTTGGTTAAAAATAGAGCGCTCAAAAACTAAGCGCATTTCTCTGCGTTTTTAATGCATTAGACCAAACATAAAACAATCCTCCACGATCATCTGTATGTCAAGAGAAGATATTCAGCTAATGCATACCATCACAATTTAACGAAAGACCGGAAGAGGGATCACGTTAATGGGAATTTAAAAAACAACACTTCGTGTGGCATGGAATTTTGAAGTAGCATGAAGAGAACTAATTGCTTTAGTTGTTGCAAATTGGGTGTTATGTACGGCAATCAAAGAATCGTGCTCTGGCCTGGGTTAAGTGGGCATATCAAATTAAATTTAAAATGGAATGCAAGTGGATCACTTTTAAACATAAAACTATAAAACTGTTAACTGCTACTATAGAAAACGAGGAAAAAATACTAAATTAAAACAGTTAATAAATTTATAACATTTAAATCATTGGTTGATATATGGTGGACACAAAAAGACAACGTTTAAATCGCAAATTATTGAACATTTTTTTCTAGGCTCCAATTAGGAATCGAATTTGTTTGTTTTAAGTTAAATTTCTACTATGTATATCTGACCTATTGATCCATTGAAGGATTGTTGTTGAGTAAATCTGTTCTTGTATTCAAGGAAGTTTTAAGTAATATCATACTTTATGTCGTTTAATACATAGTTAGGGCATTTTTACCAATTCGTAAGGAAGAATGCTTTCGTACTGGATTTACACAATTATGTTAAAACAACAACAAGTAGCGACATACTTCCGCACACTTGCTTTTAAATGAAAAGTTAATAGGTAGCCTTATTTAAAAATCAGGAAGAAATAATCAAAAGAAGGATATGCGAAAAGTGCAAACTTGCGCTTATGCTCCAATTGCTGCTAAATTTATGGCGGGCAATAAAGTCGCATGTCGCGATCACTCGCCTGATTCCAGCTATCGTTCATCTGCTGCTTGTCCCTCTTTTGTGAAATAAACCGCGACGTAAATGCCTCAGCTAATCTACGCGATGCGTGTAATTTATTCCAGCAATGCTTAAAGGTGTAATATCACGTGAAACTCGTCCAGTTTCCTCATTACTTTTTTTTTTTTTGATTTCATAGTGTGTAATCAGTTCAATTTGATTTGATTAGCAGTGAGTGGAAAATAAAATTGATTTCGTCGCTTTTTTTATATTTGTTAAGCATAATCGAAGGAAATGGGGGGGGGGAACAATTTTTAAAGTAAAGAAACATTCCCCCTTCGGTTGTGCATGCCACTTGTTTGGTGATAAACGCTACGAAGCAAGGAAAAAAAATGTTTGTGAAGAAACAGCCGTGGGAATTGAAACGTGTTGAAGTTTCTTCCAATTAAAAATTTGATCGATGTAGATCGCGATGTCGATGGTAACAAGTGATGCAATCGTGCGTTTTGATGCCGCGATGAAAGTTTTATTTGATTTGAATATCAGAAAAGAAATACGGAAAAAAGTATTACAGCAAGAAATTAACAATCTGTCTGTAAAGAAAACATAAGACCAAAGTTACAGCCTCCGATGTATCACGCTTTTCTGGTGGTAGATAGCTTAGATTAATGCAAATGTTTCGGTTATCGGAAGATACACTTAGGCCTTTTTTTGTGCCTCTTTTAACGTACGTAGGGTACGTAAACACGCACAAAATTTGGGATTCCGACTCTAGCGGCCTCAAAACGTGGAAATATGTTATTATTTTCAATTCGAAAAATCGGACCCCTTACAATAACTTCAAATAACAATTCCAATAACAATGCAAATTTACAGAGATTTTACACACATGTGAAGGGATACTGAGATTGTATTATTTCTTATGTTTTATATTATATATATATTACACCAAGTTAGAATAACAATATATTTTACTCATAGTTAAGTAAATAAATGCTAATTCTAAAATGGCCAACTTTTGAAAAAAAATTTTTCTCATTTCTAATTTAGCATTATTTATATAATTTTCAACAAATATTAAAATATCCGAATCATATATTACTTGTCTTTTTAGTTCTCAATATTTTTCATTTTGCTTTTCTTGGGAGCAGAGCAAGTAAGTAAATAAACTAATTATTAGTAGTTTTTATGTTATTTTCGGGATGTTAAGTGTAAAGTAGTGATAATTAAAGTTTTGGGCTGATGTTTAGTTAAACGTGTTTCTCAATATTTAATGGAATTACGCGAAAATACCCCGCAGAATCCATATTGGAAATTGGTTCTCGGTCAAATTGGGTGAATTTTTATTATGTTATATAGTACATGTAGTCCCGCTAAAAAATTCTAATCGGCACAAGTCCCAAAAATCTGTAGTTTTCGAGATATACGCTTCGAAAGGGGGGTGGTGGATTTTTTTTATATCTATAGATAACGCGATTTTTACGAATTACAAAGCTTTAAGTGGGATTGTATCTTCTTCTAACAAAACAACGAACTGTCCGTTAGTGTTTAAACCAAAAATAATTCTATTCGAGCGTACGGGTGACATACGAACCTAATTGATCCGCGATATCTATAACGATATTTGCTATCATCATATCTATTATTATTACTGATCTTAGCATGATTCAAGATAAACGACACGGACGTCACAAGGTACATATATGTTATATGTATTATTGTTTTTTTATTTATTTTTAATAATGATAATTCCTTTTTATTTCAGTTCCAAATATATATACCTACATACATCATTATAATATTGTACAATGTGATATAAATATTAGAAAATAGTTTAAATTAAATGAAAAGCGGAAAGGCCAAAACATATTTATATTATTATATGCATTTATGATGCAGTACAGATAAATTTAATTAAATAATGGCGTTAAGGCGAATAGATATTAAATAGAGTCGGAATCTATTGATTTTTGGGACTTTTGCCCATTAAAACTTGATCGGGAGGACATGTACTATAATATACTAAAAATTTTACCAGAAGCCAGGATTCTGCGGAGTCCTTTGTGAGAAAAATAAAGTTGACATCGGAAATAAAAAAAATTTTGCAAAATTTAAATTTCATTAATTTTCCCCGAAACTAAAGGTTGCCATTCAAGTTTTTTTTCATATTCCCTGCTTTTAAGATAAAAGGAATGTTTCTACTAAATTTCATTAAATTCTGAGAAGGTTCACTAAGTTTAACTTGTTCCAACTTTAAACCTTAAATTGTTTTATTCTGTATTTAAGTAAAGTTCGAAATCAATTTCCTTTTCCTCCGCTGAGATATTTTCCTTTTTATTTCAGTATCAAACATATCTACATCATTATATACAATGTGATATATTAAAGATAGTTTAAATTAAATGAAAAGCGGAAAAGCAAAAACATATTTACATAATTATATGCATTTATGATGCAGTATAGATAAATTTAATTAATGAAATTGTGTTCATCCTCCGGAATTAAGCAATTAACATCTACGCCTACGTCTAGAGGGGCCCTTACTTACCGCAGCTGAAGGATGTCTCGCCGGTGTGGGGTACATTCTTGAAGTCCGTCCTGCGATCCCTCCAAGCCCAAAAGCTTGCGCCAGACGTCCCTAACCTCACTTTGTTCGCTTTTTGTTGTGACACCGTCGCTGCCTCGGCCCGCGCGCGCCTTCGCTCTGTCTTCACCGAACTAATAAGGCTCGTCTGGTGGTATCGGGGGCAATTATCTGTGCACAATCATCACACCAAATGCCCATAAGTCAACATAATTTCCCACTTGAGGAGATGCGATAATCCTGCCCGGAGCCGTCGTTATCTCCTCAAACAGCGCGCAATGCGGGCGGGCGGACAACACCACAATCTTTTTTCACTTTTAACAGCCGTACGGAGCCATCCGGCGTACCGCACACTTGAAACTTTGAAGTTATTCGGAAACTATTTTAAGCATTTAACCCACTCTGCGAGCACTACACGGGTTATCCGCACACTTTAATTCTATATATATATATATTTTTTTATTATTATTATTATTTCTTTTTTACTTCTCGAGAGGTGCAATTAAAACTTGCGCTGCTATCGCGGGGCCACTCAAATTAAAAACCATCGAAACTGGGGAAAATTAGCGCGCAAATTGCGGTAGATCAACAAAACAGCCACAGCAAACACACTGCCGCTGGTTCCTCTCCTTCTGCACTACCCCGCACTGCTCGTACGACTTTCTAGACCACTCTTCCAAAAGCAGCAGCAGCATAAAATAAAAATAAAATAAATAAAACAAAATTTTTCGGGGGGGTTTTCCTCTTGTTATTGGTTTTTTTTTCCTTTTATTTTTATGTTAAAAAGGTCGAGTCGACGAGACGAGGCGCACTCTTCCCCTGTGGCAGCACCGCGAATTAATAACAGCACCAGCAGCAACACTATCGCCAATTTTTGTTCAACGGCTGATGGCGCCAGACACACAAAATTCGCTTAAACAGTTCACTCGGGATGTCAGTAAAATTGGGCCCGTTATAATGCCAATCACAATGCGAAATAACACTTCGGGATTATTTTTGTTAAATAAATAAAAAAAAAAATAAATATATCTATATTTTTTTTTTTTACCCTCGACGAGTTCACAAAATGCATGCCACAGAAATGTCGACGCGACGCAATTCTCTGAATGACTGCCTGACGGATTGGTGATGCCTTTCATTTCGCCCAAAAGAATCCGTTAGTGGAAGCGAGATGGCGACATCGTGGCGAGAGAATTTTTGATTGAGGATGCTTTCCTCACATTTTATTTACCGTATTGCCGTCTCTCTTCCTCTTTTAACGGATGTAGGCGCCATATGCGACGTGATTTCATCACGGGGAACGGAACATTTTCCTTCTTCTTGCCAGTTGCTGTGCCCCTTTCAAATTTTGCGGCGGACAAACCTTCAAAATGGAGATGAAGAAAAACGTCGCGCCGCTCGTGTGAGAGGTTTTTGTTTTGTTATTGCTCACTTCTTCGGAAATAAAACGGGCAAAATGGCGAATGCCACTAAACTGTTCGCTCAATGGATGGTGAGTTTGAGTTTTCTCTGTATTTCCGTAACTTTACGACATCTTTTAAAATTCTACAAATGCAGGATAAGAAAAAACGTTAAACCCAGTATGTTGTTGCCAAAAAATTTCTTGACCCATGCAAAACCTTTCTAAAAAAAAAGTTCAAGATGCATAAAGAAATTTTTTCCGTTCCGTTTTTCGGTGTGCTATTTGCACGGAATCGGATAAGGAAAACTTAGTTTTAATTTCACAATCAGGTGGCGCTTTACAGATAAAAATCATATTTCTTTCCATAAATTTACGAAATGGAAGGTGGAGAATACGTGATTTCGATATCCCCGTAAATTTAAATAATTCTTTGTCAAATAACAAGTTCTTTTCAATATTGCTTTAGGAAATAAAACTGCCGTATTCAAATTTGAACGCACATTTAAAAATGCACCGGTCAATCTCCTGTCTGCCTCAGAGGGACGAGATAAGATATATAAGAATTTATATAGCGCCGTCTATTTTTATCACATTGCTCAGATAAGCCGATTCCGCAGATTTTTGAATGCGGAATTCTTGAATGCTGACAAATATATTTGAATTTAAATATTTGTTGAACAAAACTTTTAAAAATATTGTCTTCAAATTCAATCAGTGTAAATAAAAACTATTATTATTGTCATAAATAGCTTTTAAATCTGTATCCTTGCCAGATCACAAACATGTTCAAGAATTTGCCATTAACCGTGTTTTTTTCAACCGGGCCGGGTTCTAGTTCTTTGTTTTAATAGAGAAATATAACAACAATATCAAACCCAAAGATTTATCAGGTTGTAGATTTTAAAACCTGGAGGATTAATTCGAAAATATTCCACTAGAGGCGCTGTAGACCTACTTTTATTTTTCGTTGTTGGTAGCATTGCCCCTTGGGGAACGTTCAGTTTGTTGTGACAGCGAAATAATGGAAAACAGTAAGTAAGCCCTCCAAGATTTGTAAATTTGTGATAAGTGTCTCAAATGTCCATGATATTTACCAATCCAAACCTTAAACCAGGAAAATTTGTGGATTAAGTTGTTGATGCAAAGTGCGTATAAATTTAGGCAATTTGATTTTAGTTTTGTGAAATAAAACGTTTGCATGCATTTCTCTTTATAAATTTCAATTATTTGTTACTTCAAAAAGGCAGCCACACCAACCTTTAAGAAAGTAAAATCTTTATGTGTGTTATGTATACGTATGTATTACATATTTTTACCCGACTTCCAGAAGGAGGTTTATGTGCAAGAGTATGTATTATATACGCATGTATATTTCTTTGGCATGCTCTGCCTAAACAGCTTGATGGATTTTAGCTTGAGAGGTGTCGTTAGATTCGTCTTAATTGGGAGAGTGACACTGAGTATATCAAAATTATAAAAATTGAAATGGCCGATTTTTGGCGCCATAGTATACAGGGTGTTTTGCTAAGGTTTGAACAGGGGTATGCCAATCAATTCTAAATGGTCTCCTGATCAACGTTTGTTCGGACACCCCCCCCTTAAAATCGGTCCTTCCCCCCCAAAATCGCGATTGAAAATTTGGAGGAGGTCAACCTAGAAAATGCATTATAAGTTCTTTCGGAGACATCCTACGATACTGGTTGATAACGCATTAGAAAGCTGAGCCTTCAAGCTTTCCAACGATACCACCCATGACCCAATCCGTCAACAAACTAGCGGGGGAGACCCCGTCAAATTTCGTAAATGGCAATTTCAAAGCCCAAAATTTGACCTTGTCCCTTCATTCTGTCGATTTTTTGTATGGGAAGATCGAAACTTTTTTTGAGAAAAGGCTTCCCTGTCATGAGGCCCATCTCAGGAATAAAACCGCACTCTAATCCGACGGCGCGTCCCGAAGTTATTCGTGTTAAAATAATTAATACAACAACAAAAGCCACTGCCCGCAATGAAGTCCAATTGGAAAGTGACGTCGCACATTGGAATGGAGATTTAAATTTAGCCCTGAATTGATTTCCTTCCTCTGTCGAACTTAGATAAAGTATGCTTCAGAAAATTAAAAGTTCCCGAAGTATTGAAGTGGTCCTAAAAATGTTTACACTACTGTATATACAGATTTGAATTTAAAAATTGTTATCACACTCCTGATTCTAATCCGCCAACCATTGCTTCATTCAAACAAAGTGTGTGAGCAAAGAAGCAATGAAATTATGGCATATTTTACCTACTGTTTTGTGCGTATGTTTAAAACCACTTTGGTTTTTGTACTACATATCCGTTGAATTTAATCTTGAATGTTGACAAATTCCGGGTATTCAAATATGATGATTAGAGGTTCAAATTATTATAACTAATTATATTTAATTAAATAATTTGAAGAGAGCGTAGTTCAGTTTCTTTAGAAATTAAAAAGTTAAATTCAAATTACTGAACGAAGCAACGAAGAGGCTTGCAAAAGTTTAAAGTTAAAGATAAAACATAAGTTCAAAATTTTAAAACCCTTTACGCAATTAAGCGGCTACAGGTTTTCATCAAACATAACTAAGAACCATCTCGATTAAACCAATCTTAAAAAAAAAATCATTGAAATCGGTCCCTCCCTTTTTTGGAAGTTACGTCATCAAAGACAAGCACGCATACAGACAAAGGCTTCAACCGTCGTATAAAACCCTTAGAAACTCGAATAGCATTCATGATTCTGAAAAATTTTCCTTCAATATAATTCACACATAGAGTTAAAATTTGCTTAATATAAGGTTACTCCAAACCGAGGCAAGATATCGCTTCTCAGGGAAGGAAGGCTTGCTGACAATATTTGGAACTATTACTGACAGTGTCAAATCGCGATTTCGTCGTTTAATATGCACTTCTATGAGCTTATAGAAGTGCATATAAAACGACGTGATCGCAATTTGACACTGTCAGTAATAATTCCAAATGTTATCAACAAAACAAGCCTTCCAGTAGATAAAATGCGCATATCTTGAATCTAGCCCTTATGTTCAGCAAATTCAAGCTCTATGTGCGAATTATATTGAAGGAAAATTTCCCCCGCTAGTTTGTTGACGGATTGGGTCGTGGGTGGTATCGTTGGAAAGCTTGAAGGCTCAGCTTTCTAATGCGTTATCAACCAGGATGTCTCCGAAAGAACTTATAATGCATTTTCTAGGTTGACATCCTCCAAATTTTCAATCGCGATTTTGGTGGTGAAGGACCGATTTTAAGGGGGGGTGTTCGAACAAACGTTGATCAGGAGACCATTTAGAATCGATTGGCATACCCCTGTTCAAACCTTAGCAAAAGACCCTGTATGTCTTCAAAAACTATTTTTTCCTCAAAACCTATCGGGTGGGGTATCAAAATAAAGGGTTTTATAAATGTCTTACAAGAATATACATATACAACTTATATGTTTAATGTAAATCGGAATGAGAAATGCTTAAAAACAACAAAATATTCAACGTTAAAATGAATTATATTTTACTAGCTGCCCGGCGAACTTTGTACCGCCTAACAGTCAACTGAATTTTTAAATTCCTTGGATTTGCCTGGCTTACACGAATCGGAAATTGAATTCGTTTAAACTCAAAGGACAACAAGGTCCATTGGACCAATGCGAGCGAAATGATGCGAGCTGTAATCAATTGTGCAATCGTATAGAAACGCTGCTCGATTCTAATCAACACTTGAAGCATTTCTTCTTGCGCGTCGAAGATTATCTCGTTGTTGATCTGTGCGATAAGCTCGACTTTTTCTCATTGCCAAAAGAGCCGCGTTAGTATGGCCCGACTTCGTGCTTCTCAAAGCATATAAAAATGCCGCGACCCAGTAGATCTATTCTTTCCCAATAAAGCCGTAATGCAATTAGATTTGTTGGGAAAGATTAGATCTTCTGGGTCGTGGCATTTTTAATATTATTACTCGCACATTAAGATTTATTAATAACACTCGCACCAAACAAACAAATCGACCGGTAACCTTTATACTTATGCTTTTATCAAAAAACGCACCTGCTCTAACACTACTTTTCTTTTGAATTGAAATTCCGTATTATAAAATTCTCTCGTAAAATGGTCTCAGTAAACTTTGATTTAAATTTTTTGCATTCAAAGTGTTACTTTGACTAAAATTTTTGCATTCAAAGTGTTATAATCTAATCAAAGTAGCTATAGTGCTATTTTCCGATCTACTATTTCTTGTGCTTTTCCTTTTGGTTTTTCCCAATTTTCTTTTCTTTTAAGACACTCCTTTATTGAGACGAACAAACCAAAAAAAGAATCATCCAAATCGGTCGAGCCGTTCTCGAGATATTATCAAAAAAGCGGTTCCGTACAAAATGTATGAGAAAATGAATTTTCTGCATAAATTCTTTTTCCGTGAATTTTTCCGATATTTTAATAGTTATTCTGTTAGTCGGGGCGGAGACGAATCCAACAAATCAAAGATCATAAAAATTGGTCCAGCCGTTCTTGAGTTATAAATGGTCTAACTAACCCGACTTTGTTTTATATACATATATAGATTTATGTGTGGAATTGAGACATAACAATATTGTCTTACTAATAGTAATTTGCGTATTGATTTTTATGATTTTTTAGTAGCTTCATAAACGAAAAATTGTAAAAATTATTAAAAAAGACTTTTTTAGTTCACTTTTTTTGCTTTTGTCTATTTACTCAATGAAATGAAAAGATTGCGAGATTTACCATCTTATAATCCTAATTAAAAAGTGTAAAATAAGAAAAGTAAATTTAAAAAATCAAAAAACCCAACTGAAAAGAAAAAAACAAGGTTCTCAAAGAAGGAGAATCTATAATGCCTAAACCAGCTGGAGTGTAGTAGTATGCAAATCGTTCACATTATGGTCTCAATTGGGCCACATCAATGTGTGCTACTGTCCTTTTACAACACAGTGGATTATACTTGATAAACAAGGAAAGAACAAAATTGCACAGAACCGAACTAACTACATCCAATAGTTTTTTTTTTGCGATAAATTCTCGCATTTTTTTTGTAACTATAATTATTAATTTTTAAAGTAAAGAAGTTTTTAAGAGCAAGAATGGCCTCAATACATCCATTAGAAATATGAACTCTTTTTGGAGATTCGTTTTGTATATGTTTAGCAAAATCTTTTACTATTCACTAAAAAATTGTTTGAAAATTTTGTTCAGGGCTTGTGTCTAAACCACGGTCCGAAAATAATCATTTATTTTGAAATTTAAAACAAAACAATTATAACTTTATATTTACCTTAAATCAATTATTTCATTTGTATTCTTACTTATTAGTTAGATTCAATTACACTTTGTATGAAAGACATAATTTTTACTTTTCAATCGGTCGATAATGGTTACGAAGAAATTTTTATTTCACGATCAGTTGATTATAATTACAAAGTTATTTTAATTTCGATGAGTTGATATAATGATTACGAAGTCATTTTTATTTTTCGATCAGTTGGTAATGTATACGAACTAATTTTTCGATCGTTCGATAACGATTATCAAGGAATTTTTATTTTTTGTTCGCTATTTAGCGATCAAGTAATAATTATTATAAATAATAATAAGAAACAGTTTTTAACCGACTTAAAAAAAGGAAGACGATCTTATGCTTTTTAATTTCCGCTCCTTAAAGGAAGGAAAATAACGAAATGAGTTTAATTTAGAGCAATCAAAATATAAAAATTTCTTTATAATCGTTATGCAAACGTGTAATTTGGAAGATTGACTTAGTTTGAAATGAAGTAGCTATATTTCAGGGTTATAGGAAAATCAACCCTTAAGTAATACTAATTTTCATGGTTTTAACTTTAGAAATAGCGGAACTCTCAAACTTGTATCCCTTATTTAGAGGATAATTTTCCGAAAACGCAAAAACCCGTCATTTTTAATTTCCAATCAAAAGACAATATTAATTTTCATTGGTTTAACTACAAAAATAACGAAACTCCCATACAAACTTTCATATCCTATTTTACCCACTTAAGGAATAAATTTCCAAAAATTGTGTAATATGTCTTTCTTAATTTTTAACTTAAACGCCAAATACTAATTTTCATGGATTTATCTTCATAAATGAATGATTTTCATACAAACTTATAAACCCTGTAGGTCACAACTGCGTCAAATCGGGATTTTTATGTTTGTGAATATTTATAAGAAAACGTAGGTAGATGCACTTCTGTTCAGGGATTGACCTTCCTGTGGAAACGTCTCCAGAAAAGATATGTATGTAGGTTTCCGTTCCTGGATTTGAACTAAAATCGTAGTCTTTTATTTGTATTGGCTAATTATATTTGGCTCATTTTGAAATATCCGTTCAAATTGAAACCCTATTTGAAAAGATCGCAACATAAATCAAAATTTACTGGAACGATTGCACTTAATTTTTGTGTAAAACACTTTTCTCATTCCGAACAAACATGAATTTTATCGAAATATTATTTTTTGAATGATTTACCCATTTTAATGAGGTTTCCAAAATATGCATTTATTTTGGTTATCATATTCAAAATTATGTCATTTTATTTATATAATATTTTTTAAAAGTGAAAATTTTACTTAACAAAATCATTTGATTTTTAAAAATTCAGAGGGATATAGATTTTTAGAATACATTTTTTTTTTGAGATCGACAACATAAGTAGGCTGTGATTTTTCAGTACATTTGTTTTTTCGATAGAAATTTCATCAGTCTCGCAAATTGTGCAAGTTTACATTTTATTTTGGAATATTTAAAATATTTACCGTTAATAGAGAATAATTGTTTAAAATGGCAAGTAATTATGGTGAGAAATTAATGCCACGGAAGCTTCGCAATGAAACAAGAGTTCAAGCAGACCCGTAAGTATTTTGCGTATTTCAGAGATTTTATTGTATTTAAATTGTATAAAAGGGTTGGGGATTTGAATCGTTGGCGAACGACTGTATCTGCAATCCTTGAACGCATCGAGGAGGAAATTATTTTGTTAGGCGAGGAGATGGTTGCCACCGAATGCGAGATGGAAAAAATGGTGGCACCAGTTATAAATATTACAGAATGCATCACCCTAACAGATGATCCTTCGAGAACTGAAACTGACGACGAATGCGATACAGAGCTAAAAATGGAACTTTGCGTAATTGAAAATAATAGTCGACTTTTAAGGGACCAATGCCAGGTTGCATGGGATAAACTAATTCGTTTGGAAGAACTTTACTTTAAACTTCTCTTGGAAGTTGCAAATGAGGAAGAAGCTGAGGAGATCGATTTTTCGCTATTGGATTTAAGCACTGAGCCTGCTAACACCACTTTTAAACGAGATGACCTGAAGATGCAAAACAAGTATAGTATAATTGTTTGAAGTCTAAGTCGCATAACAATTTCCATTACTTTTGCAGTTCTCGGACTTATGAGGCTTGGTTTGAGCATACTAAGCGAATGGAATATGTTGCTGAGATGGAAATCGCCGATTCTTATGCTATTAGGGAATCTATTTTTGCCTGCCGTGAAAAAGCCACAACAGCTGTAAAAGCTCAGCAAGACAGAACTGAAAATGCTTTAAGGAAGAGAATTTTCGAAATTCAGACAGTTAGGAATGATATACATTGGCAAAAAATGAAGGTTAGTTAAAGCATGAAATAATTTTTATTAAAATTATTCTGGCCCGTTTTGATATTTATTTCGCTATTGCAAAATGGTGGTAGTTGCATTTCTATCTGATTGCAGTTTCAAGCGAAGTTTGGGTAATTAAAAAGACGGGCAAGTGCGAGTAAAACTCGCAATCTGAGGGTTCCTTAAATTTGAATCATAGAAAAAAAAAGTCTGTCCATTTTGATTAGATAATAAATATATACAGAGTGATGTTTTTTGCGGTACCTGATTATCAAATTAATTTTTTTAAATTTATTCTTTATTGTCATTTAATTTGGGCTTGCACAATTTGTTCAGTCACATCTAAATACGGTTGAAACATGCAAAAAATCATTGCCGGTAAGCCTGATTTTTGGAACCATTTGATAATTAGGTACCACAAAAAAAATTCAAGTACATACCACAAAAAAATCACCCTGTATATAGCTGAGCTAAAATCAAATTACTAAGACGTTACTTAAGTTATGTCGTTTATGGTTGATCCTTTATGGTCAGCGAATCGAGCGTTCGTCATGAGTAAAATTCACTAAGAAATTAATGCAGCTCTTGTATGACGAAAGGTAAACGATTTCACTCCACTAAACGGAATCGGAGGTACCTAGTCACAGAAAATTGTTTTCGTCTGGTTTTTACTTAAGGTATAAGAATATTCGCCAATTGTAGGGCGATGCCTTCAATTTGCCAGAAATTAGACATTTTACTGTAAAATTGAAAGATAATATTCACAAAAAATTTCTCTGTTTATAGATGAAGGACAGAATGGAAAAATGTATTTCTGAGATTAAAGCCTTCGAAGATTCTCTACGAAACAAAACGGATGCATTGAAATTAGCTGAGAGTCGTTTAGAGGATAGCGCAAAACGTGAAGGTATGGAACTTGGTAAGGACGAGTCCTACGGGAAGCTGTGCAGCGAAGTAATGCAACTTCGCTGCATTAGAGAAACATTACGCGATATAATAGACTGCGTGAAGACTACTTATACCTCCATAGAAGATCATATCTTAAAAGCTCAGATGATGTATCCAATGGATTGATGGTCTCGTGGAATAGATAATATGTACGTGCGAAGTTGAAGACAGGGCAATTTGTCGAATAAAAAGGTGCTTCTGAAGAAACCAACAAAAATATTAAACTTACCCCTACATTAGTTAATTTCATCATACTGGTAGTAAAATTCTATAAAATGTGCTTGATTTATTGACTACTGTATTTACTTACTTACTTACCCCTACATTAGTTGATTTAATCATTACTGGTAGCAAAATTCTATAAAATGTGCTTGATTTATTGACTACTGTACTTATAATAATAATAAAATTCGTTTACACTCAGTTTTCTCAGTTTGTCCTACGTCAATGAAAGTAAATAATAAAAATGCTAAAAGCGATGTGACCAATTAATACCACTTTTTCCACAGCTTATTAATATTTATATAATTCAATCCTGTGCGTCAAAAACTTTGATACAATATTTACCTTTCAATAACGTTTTAAAAGTATTTCGTGCGATTGATCGTTTTATATGGTCCTACCTAGATATTGCGACAGTCAGCTTTCTAATGAAACTTCGAACACCATTGTATTATTATTAATTCAGGAGATAGTTCAGTTTAAAGTAAAAATACCTTACTTTTGCTTTAAAAATTGATAACGTGGATTAAGAAAATAACATATGTATGTATTTTTAACGAAAAGAACCAAGCTTTCGAATATTTCCATTTATTTGATGTAAACAAGTTTTTTCGACCAGATACACACTCTAAAGTTTATAAATAAAAAAGTAAATTTACAAAATCAAAAAACCTGAATACGTAAAAAGTTAACTTAGAACATGGTGACTTTAACAGTCGGGACCCATTAAAAATCGAGACCGGCTAAAATCTTCCCAATAGTGGGTCCCTTCTGGTAAAGTCGCTATGTTTCACATTAGAATTTATTATTTGTATTGTGTGTGTATCGATCATGGAACTATTTCAATGGTGTAGCTATTCAATATTACTTAACAGAATTCTAGTCAGTTCTTATTTAAGGTTCACTTTTTACGCAGTCGGGTTTTTTGATTTTGGACTGAAAGTATTCTGTGGCAGGTAGTAGGTTGGCAATTTTTAAAAAAAAGATCCTTTAAAAAAGTAGTAGGCTTTACTTTTCAGATGTGAAGTGGGTTCTGATTCGGTGTGTAATCGTCTCTAAATCTACTTTTCACAACAATCCGTTGAGCTATTTTGTTAAAAAATTCAAAAATGCCAATTTCCGTGTTATGGTTTAAACTTATTGTCGTTATTGCATCTATTTTGTACAATTCGCTTCGCCGGACTTTTGTATGAGCGTATGGAAATAAGTAGGCTATGCATCTTATATATTGCACAACACTTCAAAGCATATTTGTTTTCTTTTTCAGGGAAAACCCATGCACCGGAGTGGCACTTTGGGTTGATTGGAAGTTAACAGATAGTAGCCACAAATATATTGTTTCCACTGAACCTCAAACACCAATTATGGTAGGAGAGTGGGTGCATTGGGATATGAACACTAAGCACGTTCACGTATTTTCTCATCCAAAACCTTGTAGTCGTGCGATAAATTGGCAGTGTTCATTTAATCCAACTAGTGGCGAAATAACATTTAGGTTTGGAAGAGATTAATATAAACTTAAACATTCTTTGTTAAATTATAGATAATTTGCACAGTGCAAACAACATGTTTTCAAATAGTTAAACAGCATTCAAACTTATAAAGTTAATTTAAAAAATCAAAAAACCCAACTGCGTAAAAAGATAACTTTAAATACAACTGAGAAGAAAAAAACATGTCCAGTGGTCTAAAATTCGGTTAAGTAATATTGAATAGCACACCATTGAAATAGTTCCATGACCGATACACACATAATACAAATAATAAATTCTAATGTGAAACATAGCGACTTTACCAGGCGGGACCCATTATTGGGAAGATTTAAGCCGGTCTCGATTTTTATTGGGTCCCGATTGTTAAAGTTGCTATGTTTTGTGTGTGTATCGATCAAGGAACTATTTCTGTGGTGTAACTATTCTATTTTACTTAACAGAATTTACTGGACTCGTTTTTGAAGTGAAAACTTCTTTGGGCGCGCTGTGCATTTTATAAATTATAAATAAATAAATAAATATACTAAAATATTCTGCTAAAAAGTTTATTTTTTTTATATTTTTTTTAATAGTTTCAAACAACAACAAGTTTCAACAAAAAGTGCTTCTCATCTTCTCTTTAGATAAGATCAGCAATGTTGGCCGGCATCTCTTCAATAGTAGTATTGTAGAATTGCTCGATATCTTGGAGGGTACGTTTATCATCTTCAGTTATGAAGTTTATAGCGACACCCTTACGGCCGAAACGCCCACCACGACCAATTCTATGAATGTAGTTCTCACGATTCGAGGGCAAATCATAATTGATTACCAAGGAGACCTGTTGGACATCAATTCCACGTGCTAACAAATCAGTAGTGATCAATACCCGGGAAGATCCAGTACGGAATTGCTTCATAATAACCTCGCGGTCACGTTGTTCCATATCCCCGTGCATAGCAGATACTGTGAAGTTCTGGGAGGACATGTCCTGAGTTAGCTGATCAACCTTGCGTCTGGTATTGCAGAAAATAACCGATTGGGTTATAGACAGGGTTTCGTACAAATCACATAGGGTGCCGAGCTTCCAATTTTCTTGTTTAACATTAATAAAAAACTGTTTTATACCTTCTAGTGTCAATTCTTCCTTTTTCACCAAAATGCTTATTCGGTCTCTCATAAAACAGCGGCTGACTTCTAGAACATCCGAGGGCATAGTAGCCGATAGTAGAATGACTTGGACATCACGTGGTAGTAAGCAGAATACATCCTGAATTTGGTCTTTAAAACCACGGGATAGCATCTCATCAGCTTCATCCAATACGAAGAGTTTTATAGCTTCCGTGTGGAGGACTTTCCGATTAATCATATCAAAGACACGACCTGGTGTTCCGACTACAACTTGACAGCCATTTTTCAATTTACGAACATCCTCACGGACATTCGTACCACCAATACATGCATGGCATTGGACTTTCATGTACTCACCCAAGGCAAGAACAACTCTCTGGATTTGGGTGGCTAATTCACGAGTTGGGGCCAAAATTAAGGCCTGGCAATCAATAATGGCAGTATTTATCTGTTGCAATATTGCAATTGAAAAAGTTGCCGTTTTTCCAGTACCTGATTGGGCCTGGGCAATAACATCATGTCCCTTGATGCAAGGAATTATAGCCCTTTGCTGGATAGCAGATGGTTTCTCAAAACCATAACCATAAATACCTCTAAGCAGCTCCTCCTTAAGATTCATATCGTCGAAATTATTATAAACTTCATCCCAGTTAGTCTCGATAACACCTTCGGGATTCATGCCAGCTGGTCCATCATTATTAATAGTTTCTTCTCGTTGGTTCTCCATTTTAGTAAAATTAATTAAAATATTTTTTTACTTCTGATACACGTTCTTCCTCTGAGTTTTAAAAACAAGTGAAGCCCAATAAAATTTTCGCTTTTGTTCTGGGTTCATAAGCACACTCCGTTTTTTTTTTTTTTATTCAAAGTACTTTTTTTACGCCGTAGGGTTCTTTGATTTTTTAAATTAATTTTTTTTTGCCTACTGATATTTATGATTTTTTAGTATAGTAGCTGCATAACCGAAAAATTGTAAAAATTATTAAAAAATGTTATTTTAGTACGGGTTTTTTGCTTTTGTCTATTTACTAAAACAAGTCATTCAACATCAAATACCCAGTCCTAGAAGCAGAAATTAAAAATCTCGTTTTTTAGCCTATTTATTTTTTAATTGCTAAAATAAAAGTCCGACGTTTTATTGAGTAACATAAAAATCTCTTATTATAACAAACATGATTATCTTGAAAACGTGATGATAGAACATTATTTAGCATCTTAAAAATTACATAAAACAATTGTTAAAACTTAAAATGGATTTGATAAACCAAATTTCGCAGTTCTGTCTTAATTAACTTATTTTAATATGAGAGAACGGTTAGGTGTAGGATTGCACAAATCAATATTGGAAAACTGATTTGAATACAATTTTAAAATATTCTTGATTTGTATTTTCAATTAATATTCTTCTTTTCAAAGGTCGCTACAGTACAAAATAAATTGGAATGGTTAAATTTTAATCAATATTTTAATTGAGGCGACAACACCTCAAAGGCTTCCATTGAAAATACTTTTGATGCAGATGTGTCTAGCAAATCTAAGCGCATAAGGTTAAGACTACAAAACTAATATTGAAAAAGGAAATTATGCACCTAAGAGGCATACATATGTAAAATGATTTCAAAAAACGTAAATTTTATTGCCGAATTGAGATCAAAAGATATTATTAAAGAAAAGATTGTAAATGCTTTAGAAAAGGGCCGAAATAAAGATTCCCAAGGCCTTACTAGTTAGAATGGTGGGAGACTATCAGGAATAAAATGAAACGAAATAAATTTTATATTTGACTATATATTATGCCACATATTCATCTCCTCTCTACATAATAAAATGGGAATTTATTTACAGAAATATCCACATATGAAATTAATGTTTTTATAGAATTCTTTAAATTTGTTAAACCAATTTCTGATAGTAGTTAAAACGCTAAAGGCTCCTAATTTTTAATTGGAATTACAATGTCCGCAAATTCGGAAGCAAAACCATATTCTATGTGAAATTTTACCTGTAAAATTATTAAGACAAAGGAATATTGCACATCGCACGGATGCGTTGGAACTCAATTACTCAATTTCTTTGAACTAGCTTGCGTTCTGAGTAAAAGAAATTCATCAATTAATAAATAATCTTGCTGTTTCGCACTGAAATTGCAATTATAGCAAATAAGGGGGAACATAAATCGCACTGACTAAAGAAATGGACCAGAGGACCAGACATAGGGAACATATCTCTGTCTACTTTTTTCACATTAGGCGAAATAGGCGCGTTCAAAACGCGGGAAATTTAAAAATTTTATTTACATATTTTTAATTGTATTTCAAAATAGCATAATTTCATGTCTGCATTCCTTTTAAGGGACTTAAGATACAAAATGAGTTATTTATTAATTTTCGGTGTAATTATTTGAGGTTTATGTTATTAAAACTGAGTTAATGCTCCAAAAATGCATTTGCCAATAATTTAAACCCACAGCTGACTGCTAAAAATCCGTTAATAGCGTGAGCAGAGGAACGAAAAGTGTGCCATTTTGATATTAAAAGGTGATCCGTATGTGGCGCCAGAGCTTTTACAGAAGCGCCGACTGTTTGTGAAGTTAAAACTAAGTTTTCTTTAGCGGATTCCTAGTGAAATTCCAAGAAAATTCTTAGCAACAGCTTTACTGGGCTTTATCAAAAGAATTAATGTAGATTTAAATGCGTATGTACTTCTATCTTATTTCAAATATCGTAATGCGTGCAATATGTAATGGCCGATTAAAGGTAGCGTCTTTTTATTTATTTACACAACAGTTTCATCAACTATTTGATTACTTAAAATTTTTAAAGATATCTGAAGCGTTAGCGAAGCCGACTTTTAATATGACTTTTAGTTTTAGAAACAGGAGGATTTGACCCCAATCAATATCGATTTCAAAGCGGCAAAAAATACCACATCAGCTTTAATAGATGCATTAAATTATATGAATACAGCGTTGGACAATAACAGGTATGTACGTGATAGCGATTTTCGTGGATCTTAGGAACCGATTTATATATCGAAACACTTTACATATATACCTACTTTGATTAGATTATAAAACTTTGAATGCAAGTAATTAAAATCAGAGTTTACTGAGATGATTTTACGATAGGACTAAGGAGTTTTATACGGAATTTCAATTCAAAAGAAAAGTAGATAGTTTTTCAACTTTGTCTTTGAGATCGGAAATCCACGGATATAAAACCAGGAATGCAGAGATGGGAATACTATAATAATTTCCCACTAATGTTAGAGGTGCTCGCAATATATTGGAATCCAAAAGACATCAAAATTTACGTTAATACGGAAGCCTAAATTAAATAAAGCAATACTATGTTATTAAATTATAAATATGTGTCCCCTTATACCAAATATTATTTGCCTGGGGAGCAGAAAATAGAATTAATTTTTTAAAAGAAATGGATGAACTCCGTGCTCATAAATCGAAGGAATCAAATTAACAACAAATTAAATCGGAAAATACCTAATGCGCTAAAAGATTTCAGTCAACTATTATTTTTATACTATTCAAAATATATAATTTAATTGATTCATTTTTTTGTGCATTCAAAATAAAATTTATGAACAAAACTAATCCTTAAAAATTTTGAAAAAGCCGATCCTAGAAATAGTATGAAGGAATGTGTTTGTGTGTGAAGATTTGCTACAAATTCTACATAATAAATTTGTTGTTAGGTTCATATACATACATATATGTTTTCACATCTTCCGAGGGTCGCCTGCGACATTCCCTTTTTTTTATTCTTCTTTAGGTTAATTAGGACTTGGATCCCCAGAGCCTAAATTCTAGCGCCCTGGAGGCACTGAATTAAGTGAATGAATGAACTGCGAAATAAATCTATTATTATTATTATAAGTTTAAGTAGATAAACTGCTTATATTATTATTCCAGTTTATTCCATTGAGTCCAACTGGCGGCCCGCAACAAATTAACTAGATGGTACAAAACCGTGGTACCCAGTAGGCCATCAAACTATTCAAATTTTCCCGCCATATTACATACAAAAACCAAAAAGATTCCAGAAATTATCAGAGCCATCTAGCGGATTTATTACTTAATACCAGATAATGACATCAGCTGCATATTAAATGATAATTATTAAGGAAAAGCGACATTTACAAGCAATTACCTGTACAAAGTTAAAAAGGAGTGTTTTTTAATATAACTCACTTTAAATCCAAAATTCCTAACCTAATTGCAAAAACACCTGTGCAGCGAAAAAATATCGAACGACACGGCACGGCAATTCCGCAATCAATACACACAAACTTTCGTCATGACGTAAACGCGCGAGAGTGTGTGTGCGGATGTGTGTTTATGGTTTCGGCGAAAAAGCTGCCAGCGCGGAGCGGAGTGAAGCGAAACCCAGCCATCGACTTTGAGTTCCCTGACGAAATTAACGGTATTCAGTCGCTTTGAATTCGCCGAGCTATCGAGAGGATTGGGGAGAGTCCGCCTACTTCATTCGCGATATTCATGAAAGAAAACTAACTCCCTTCAGCGTTAAAACAAAAGAAATATATAAGAAATACACTGAGGAACCAGCAGAAAAGCAGTTAATAAAAGGAATCATCATTGTAAAAGAAAGTGCGAAGGAGGAGGAAAAGGAGAAGGATCATTCTTAGTTCGTGCCGTTTTGCAGTGTTTTCGCCTTGTTTTGATTTTTCCTGTGCGCATTGAAAGTGTTACCACTGCTAAAGTGAAAAAAGGAAAACGTCTCGTCTGCTGCTGGATTTCTTAGTTCCAAAAGTTTCCTTGAAGTAAAAAGATCTTTATCTGTTCTTCTCCTAGTTAAAAAGAAAATATAAATAAGAAGTAAAAAAAAAAGGAACACTGTAAGAGTAGTTGAACAGAAAACTGTGAATTGCACAAGAGTCGGGGTAGTTTGTTATATAAATAAAAAGAAAATAAGAACAGCCGAAATTTCTAATTTTTCGCAGCCCCCCCTGCAAAACATTTAATTTTACTTATCCGCCCTGTGGCGTCGCGACGAAATGTTAAAATAAAATAAAATAAATCAACTGCATTTAAAAGGGAGCTTAAACGTAAAAAAAGGAAATTACTCTGTGAAGCCGAAGGATTACCCCAACCTCTCTTCCGCGCCTAACCCTCGAAGTTTTTTGTGATTCATTTTCACGCATTTTGGTGCAACTTAAAGTGGAATAGAATAAAAAGGGCAAAAAAATATATAAATAAGGAAGATTTTTGATCTAAGCGCTTTTGCAGTAAGAAGAGTTTGAGTGAAGTTGAAAGTGGTAAAAGTCACGCCTCGCCTCGCTGCTGCTGTTGTTATGTTTTACCACAACGCGATGGATAACAAGCTGCTCGTGTTCAATGCAGCCAGGGACAATAATTTGGCACAGTTACAGGTAAGTGTCGTTTGCGGTGTGTTTATTTTTGTTTTGATTCCCAACGGTGGGCAATTATTACGATGGCAACCCTTTTTCTTGGTGAGGGGGAGCCAGGGGAGTACGTCCGTGTAGTCAACAAATCGTCGCTGTTGCGGCTGCTTCTTTTGGGCTCGGCTCTGGCATTTATGACTTTAAGATTTTCTTCGGACTGAAGAAGCCAGAGGAGGCACTACAAACAAAGACGAAGGGAAAGAAACTCGGCGGTACTGTGCTAAGTGTCATCGCACGCTCGGCAGGAAGGAATCCAGCCATGTTTTGCTTTGCCCTGTCGATTAGGTCGTTTGCCCCATTCCTCCCCCTCATCGGTTCCTCCCCGGTCCGACCGAGACCGATTCCGTGCTGAAATTGCTTTTGTGGCCTCGCTGGTGGCCGACGTCTTAAAGGAAGTTATGGCTCACAATTTGGCACGTAGAGTTCTTGACTTCTTGTTGCTTCCCCGCTGACTAGATTAGATTGACTGAATAAAACAGTGGAGCAAAAGCAGGAGCTTTGTCTTCCAGAAGTGTCGTAGATTTGGGGCTGCAGAAAAAATACCAAAAGTGGCAAATGGGGTGGAATTGTCTTATTGGGACTATTCAGGTATTCTTCAGATCAATTTAACTTACGTTTTGCTTTAGAACAAAGAGTACAAAATAAGGTGATTCATTCAGTAAAACCCCTTTTTGAGTCATTGAGCTTTGTTGTCAACAAAAGCGTCTTCCGTACCTTGAGCAGCTCAGAAAACCGAATGCTTTCTAACTTTCTGAGAACAATGTTGTCTTGAACGGACGAAATAAAAAAATCAATTCTGTTAAATATTCTAGAAGACCCATTCTTGAGGGTCCGAATCTTCAGCGACCTTGACCCCACCCAATATACCAATTTTTATAAGTTAGCTAATGTCGCTAGTTACTATTTAGTTCGCTTTGCGTCGCGTGTAGGAGGAGTTAAGGTATGGGAACATTTCGGCGAAAAAAAATCAAAAATTTAGTAAAATCCTTGTTTATTGTTTAATATTTTTTAGAGGGTTCATGTTTTACATGGTTGTGATGTTAGTTTCTTAATAAACGAAAATTGCATTGAATTTGAAGATATGTACCCCAAATGTGGTCTAGAGGAAAAAAGGCTGTTAAAAAATAGAAAATAAAACCAAAAACTATGTTAAAACTAGAGTTATAATTCTATCTCGAAAGCTATGGCCATCACGTCCGGACACCTCGGGAGAGATAACTAATTGTCAATTTAAAAAAACTAAATATTTTTTTTAAGGCGATCTCATTAGAAATTGTTATTTTTGTGTTTAATATCTCAAAGTTGATTGCTTAAAGTTTTATTACAAATAAAGGTTTTATAGTAAGGTTTAAGGTTTTTATAAATAGAGTCTAAGAAAAACCCCGGAAATACCCTACCAATTTTTATAAGTTAAACAAGAAACCGTATTTTATTCAGCGAGCTAATTTTGCAATTATCGCAATTGGTCAAAAATGTCCTAAGTGGATCTTCCGATAACTCCATAAACTTTCAATTCTTCAAGACCCAAAATATTTGGAACAACATCAATTTGTAATATAAGAGACTTAAAACTGATTAAAAGAATACGTTAAACCGCTAACTGAATATTTTAATTGCACATTCTCCATTTGGTAATTTATTAATGCACGCGAAAGTTTTCAGTTTTCACTTACTTGTGTTTCCCTTTATGGTTGTAAATAAATGGAGAAAAAATGTTCACGATAATATCAACCAGATAAAATTTTCCGTCAGTCAGTCACACGGAAGTCGTGCAACGCGCATCATTTATGCAGTATATGTAATTTGTTCCCATCTTTACTTTTCCATTCCGATAAATAAACCTGCCTGAACCTTGTTGACGTAGTCGCCTACGCAAATCCTATTTTAGTGAAATAATAAAATCTTCATTTGCAAACTGTGGAAATTAAATATGGAGCAGTCTCCATAGAAAAATTGTGTAGGGAGCAGCTTTGTAATTTGATCACGTTTTTTTTTGACAAAACTAATTTTTATACAAATATTCGGATTAAGTAAGAGCAAGATGGTTGGAAAAACAATTTAATCAATTGTGAATAATGGATAGTGGCATTTCTATACTTGCTCGATTTCAATAAGAACTTATTTTCATTCTATTTACTCTAAATTAAGAATTTAGTCACCTTTAAAATCAGAACACACAATTTCAAACTGCGATCAATTTCTCATAGGTATTTCGAGAACCAAAACAGCAATCCATTTAAATTAAAGATGAACAAAGAAAAAATTAAATTGGAAAACGAATTTGTAAAGAACTCTATCAGAGTTGTTGAAAAATTATCTAATTCTTTTTTGCTAAACCTGGTTAAAGTATAAATGTAACAAAATTATTAATAAGTAATTGAGAAATTTTTCAAAAACTAAAGGTTGAAGAATGATGTAGTAGACACTGGATAAAATTTATTATTTAAAATTTCGGAATAAGACAACAAAATGTTAAAATATAATTTGCAGGTGTATTTTTTTTTTTTTTTTTGTATTGAAAATATTAAGTAAAACAGATTTGGTTGGATGTTCACGACTAAACGTGCCAAAGAACAAGAATTAGAACGATCCAATTTATGCTTGACAAAAAGTGACATTCGAAAAATGGAAGTGACATTCGAAAAATGTCGTTATTCCCGAAAAACAGCGGGTAGGAATTAATCACAACACAAAAGAAGATTGTAACAAACAAAGCGTGCAGGCATAATACATACATATAACCGGAAAAAAAGAAATACTGAAAGTAATTTAGAAATTAGTCGGGACAGACAAGAGTAGTAATGGTTTTTGTATATTCCCGCTTCCTTCTGGACATCATGCCGTTGCTGAACTTGGTCTGGTCGGCGAGAGGAGAGAGGAAAAAACTTCTTGCGTGCCTGCAATCATTGTTAACTCGCTTCGAATATATCGAGCAAATGAAAGGCTTTCATTTTGAGTTAACGTCGCCAGGGAAATTATCGTGATTAATTGCTCTTAGCGCGGCGTCAGCTCGGGCACGCATCCAAACACACCTCCTAAACTGCATGACCTTAATTTCTTTAAGTAGGAAGAAGCCCAGTTCTTCCTTACCTTGGCAAGCATGCGACTACCGTTCTTAAGGGACGGGGGGTGGGTGGGGGGCTTAAGGCTCGGTGGTGTCATGTCAGCTGCTCCTGTCCTGTTCCTATTGACTTTTGCACCCGCATCCTTTACAAAATCGTTTTCCTTATAAAAAAAAAATTATATATTTTTTTTACTTTGCCCCTTTCTTGCCTGTGTGCGCGTAGAGCAATCGGCTGATTTGGATCTTAGCCAAACTTTCGAGTTTTCTAGCGAGTTAAGAATAGCTTGGTGGACAATGCCAAAGAAATTTTCATGCAATTTGCTTTTTTTTTTTATTATTATTATAAACTCGAAGGTGGGGTTGGTTGAGGCGTAGAAACCGAGCGGCACTTTTCTTTCACCGGGGCGGTACCCGCAATAGCACCAGACAGATGCAATTTACTACCGTCGCGTGGGACCATTGCTATAAATTAGCGCGTATTATATCTACTCGGAAAATTTTTAGCCTATATCTATTCCATGCTACAGAGGATTTAGCAACAAAGTTTTCAGTTTGTTCCAGTTTCGTGGCAAAAGCAATGATCGCGATTTTCGACGGCTATTTTCGGCTAGGAGAATTTAAAAAAAAAAATTGGGTATAAGGAAAAAACCGTTGAGGTGGCCAGGTTACGATATGACGTCAATGGTGACTAATTCAAAATATCGTTGATCCCTTCTATCAGTTGATTGAGGAGCCGGACCATCGTGTAGACGTAAACAAAACGCGAAAGTTAGAAAATATACTTTTCTTATCTAAGGTCGTATATTCTACGGCAATTGAAGCCGAACCACGCCCCTTTGTCCGGCCGATTAAGGATCAGGGCACAGTGCCGTCTTTTGACGGTTGGTTGAAATTGAAATAAACAGATAACAAACTTTACGGGGAAAACAACAAAAGTACGAACGCGCTGCTGCTGTCGTGATTAGTTTACAATTTCAAGATTCGCTTAACTTGCAGCCGGTGACCCGTCAAAACAGAGAATTTTTTAATTAAAATAAACAAGTTATGCGCTACCAGTTGGTTGGTGCGCCATCCGTCGTCCAGACGGAGGGCAGGGATAGGCGGCGGATGTGGCACACGCACGCGTATGCGACATAAATATTGGCGGGGACAGCGTGCATTTTAATGGCACGAAGGTGATGGACAATTGCCGTTTATATGGTCAATGGCGGGGCTTATCTTGTTGTCAGGCACGATTCAGCTTAATTGGGGGAAAGCCGCTGAATGTTATTAATTTCGCAGTGATCTGGGGTAGAGCGCTATCGCAACTCTGACCTCTGATTCTGAAAAGTAATGCGAGTAGGATGACCTTTATTCACAGAATGTGCACGGAAAGATTTTTTACGTATTTACTAGTCATTGACGCATGCAGTAGGTCAATCATTGTAGGAAGTAGTAACGTTATCACACAAGGAAGTTTGTACCACCGATCTTGTTTGATTAGTTCTATAGGTGTAAAGATAAGATAAAGTATGAAAATTATGAAACATTCTAGTTAATTTGAAGTGCATATCACTTAAAAAAAGAAGGCCTACATTAATTAGTATATATAAAGAGAGGATGGACGTATTTTGATGAAACTTTCCAACAGAAATGCTGACGAAGATCTTCTAAATACAGTACTATGAATATTTTAAGGACCACTCCAATTCTACAGGAACTTTTAGTTTTCCGAATCATGCATTTTTTAAGTTGGACAGAGGAGAGAAAATCAATGGAATAGGAAACTTTGAGATTTAAATTTAGCCCTGAATTGATTTCCTTCCTCTGTCGAACTTAGATAAAGTATGCTTCAGAAAATTAAAAGTTCCCGAAGTATTGAAGTGGTCCTAAAAATGTTTACACTACTGTATATACAGATTTGAATTTAAAAATTGTTATCACACTCCTGATTCTAATCCGCCAACCATTGCTTCATTCAAACAAAGTGTGTGAGCAAAGAAGCAATGAAATTATGGCATATTTTACCTACTGTTTTGTGCGTATGTTTTGTGCGTATGTTTAAAACCACTGGTTTTTGTACTATCCGTTGAATTTAATCTTGAATGTTGACAAATTCCGGGTATTCAAATATGATGATTAGAGGTTCAAATTATTATAACTAATTATATTTAATTAAATAATTTGAAGAGAGCGTAGTTCAGTTTCTTTAGAAATTAAAAAGTTAAATTCAAATTACTGAACGAAGCAACGAAGAGGCTTGCAAAAGTTTAAAGTTAAAGATAAAACATAAGTTCAAAATTTAAAAACCCCTTTACGCAATTAAGCGGCTACAGGTTTTCATCAAACATAACTAAGAACCATCTCGATTAAACCAATCTTAAAAAAAAAATCATTGAAATCGGTCCCTCCCTTTTTTGGAAGTTACGTCATCAAAGACAAGCACGCATACAGACAAAGGCTTCAAACGTCGTATAAAACCCTTAGAAACTCGAATAGCATTCATGATCCTGAAAAATTTTCCTTCAATATAATTCGCACATAGAGTTTGAATTTGCTGAACATAAGGATAAGGAGACTGCAAACTGACGTAACGCGCTTCTCGGCCTTATGGGTAGTTAGTTACATTCAAGATATGCGCATTTTATCTATTTGAACGATTGTTTTGTTGAAAACAGTTGGAACAATAACTGACAGTGTCAAATTGCGATCACGGCGTTTAATATGCTCATAGAAATGCACTTCTATGAGCATATTAAACGCCGTGATCGCAATTTGACACTGTCAGTTATTGTTCCAACTGTTTTCAACAAAACAATCGTTCAAATAGATAAAATGCGCATATCTTGAATCTAGCTAGCCATAAGGCCGAGAAGCGCGTTACGTCAGTTTGCAGTCTCCTTATCCTTATGTTCAGCAAATTCAAATTCTATGTGCGAATTATATTGAAGGAAAATTTTTCAGAATCATGAATGCTATTCGAGTTTCTAAGGGTTTTATACGACGTTTGAAGCCTTTGTCTGTATGCGTGCTTGTCTTTGATGACGTAACTTCCAAAAAAGGGAGGGACCGATTTCAATGATTTTTTTTTTAAGATTGGTTTAATCGAGATGGTTCTTAGTTATGTTTGATGAAAACCTGTAGCCGCTTAATTGCGTAAAGGGTTTTAAAATTTTGAACTTATGTTTTATCTTTAACTTTAAACTTTTGCAAACCTCTTCGTTGCTTCGTTCAGTAATTTGAATTTAACTTTTTAATTTCTAAAGAAACTGAACTACGCTCATTTTAAATTATTTAATCAAATACATATAATTAGTTATAATAATTTGAACCTCTAATCTTATCAATTTAACATCTGATAGATCCCCCATAGGGGGACAACAAATGTTAAACTGATTTTTGGAATCTGACGGAGTGCTAGGGGCTTGCTCCACCTCTGTCATAGCATAGCAATATGAGTTGTAATTTCCAGTGTATAACAGATCCTGTGCAGATTAGTAAACAAGTAGGGTGAAACAGATTGAAAAATCGCTTGCCCAAGAAAATTGCAATAATAAAATTGTTCCGCCATTGCCGTAAACTTTAATAATAAAACTTGAGCTTATTTCTTTGAGTAAAATTCAACATTGTGTGGCTATTTTTAAAGGGCAAGGAATTGCTTTTAGCATTAAGTAAAGGTAAGCAGTATGACGTCAATACATCGCGTTACCTGGGAAATTCCATAAATGGATATACTCTTAAGAGTCTCGCATATATGGACAAGAATCTCTTCGAGTTACTTGTTCAATTAAATCTCATAAAGCTTGAAAGGTTCGTTGACGCACAGTAAATCCTCCCGTGCCCGCCTCCACAAGTCGAAAGGTTAAAATGTCCAAAAATCGAACGCACTTCCAATTAGCAGGCGTAATCTTTGTGAGAAAAGGAGAAGAAATAAAACAAGCCACGTTACGGAATTTTTCTTTTTCGCTAGTAAACTCAAGAAAGTGTAGTTACTTACTTTAATTTACTTGACCATTTACTGCCATATGCGAACAGTGTTGCCGCTTCCCTTTCTGTAAGAGGATGGATTCGAAAAAAAAAAAAAAAAATTGCGAAACTCCGCGTCATGCAAGCCGCAAGGTTGTTGACTGGATTTTTGCCTGCTCCACCGCTCTACCGTTCGCCGCAAGACGAGCGTTCAATTAAAATCGCGAGTAGCCCACACATCGGCGGCTGCTCTGGAAGCGAATAAACTTCTTATTTCCGGGGGTTTCTGTGGGGCACGGCACGCTCAATTCAAGCAAAGAGTCATAAACTGGCCGCCGCTGCTCAATTAAGCGAACTCGTTCCGTCACCTTGGCGGTCCCATTGAACCTGAAGGTGCCCTGCATATTTCGTCCGTAAGGGGGCGAGTATTTTTAAAAAAAGGTGTCTTCCTCAATTAGCATTGAGGCTGTCAGACATTTCTTGGCATAACGGTTGTTATCGTGAAAGTAGTATTTTTGAAAAATTTCTTTCGAGTCTCGTATCTCACGCAGGATTCAGGTGATTTATGCCTTTTTCGAAAATTAAACCACTTTTCGTTGACTCTTCCGTTTTCTCGGTTTAGTTTCAGCTAGGAACAAAGAAAGGAATTTATTACCGAAGTTTAACCAGAGAAGCCATGGAAAAAGATAATTGTACCTTGTTCTGAAGTAACGGACTTTGGCGTACCGTTTTTATGTCATGTTCTTTGAATTCAGCTTCTTTTCATTATTATTCTTTTTATTCTTCACCAGAATTATAAGTCGGCATCATGAGTAACAAGTTTATGAGGAGCTTCCGCGTATTTAGCGCGACAAGTGCGATATTATTCATTCAAGGTCTGATATTTTGCAATATGCAAACTTTGCTCAAGTTTAAAAAGGTATGCTGCGATTACGATGACGTACACCTGACTTGGAAGAAACGTGAGATGACTACGAGCTCTGATTGATGGAAAAAATATTTTATTTATCCCCAAGCGAGGGGATGCCAGTCAACTTATTTTTTGTTTTACTCATACTGGGCTTTTTTCGTATTACTCTTTTCTCATGATAAAGCAAATTATCTGACGCAATTGAAAACAATTGTGTCTTCATTCAGTCGTCAGCATTATGGGAACAGAAATAGAGATTGATTTTTTTTATGAGGATCGTGCAAAAAGGGGTCACCATTCACCAACGAATTCAGGAATATAACTTGTTTTAAAAAAAAAAAAAGTATTTATGATTGAATAAGGAAGAATTAATTGAAAGCACATTGCATGCAGACAAGCACGCATTCGTGATTTGAATTTGAAAATTATTATTGAGAACTTTTTAGGTAATACTATTGTATACAATAATAAATTAAAGCGACTGGGTTTTAGAGTAATTAGAGCAAATAAAGTGCAGCTAAAATTTATTTCTACCGCCAAACTTGCTTAGTCTCGATCAAAGCCTAGTAACCTTATCGTAGTTTTTAAAAATAGCTTTAAATATTGGTTACAAGGACATTATTTTTATGGGTTCCTCTGTGGTAGCTATCGGGGTAATTTTTCACCTGGATATACCTATTGACAGCTTTACGCCAAGAAACCTAAGCACGATGGCATTCACAAAAAATGTCTAAGAATAGAAACAAGCGTTGAGCTTGTGGTGATGTACGACAATTTAAAGTGATTATACATCACATCGCCCGTTCTCTTCGACTTCGTGCACCCGCACTCACACAGTTGAGGCGATTTACAAAACAACATAAGTTCCGCATTTAAGCGGTGATCCGAAGTGACGGTCGGTTCATCTCAAAAAAGATTTGATTGCGGGCCAAGTATCTTGGGCAATGATCAGCGGAGAAAGCTGGCCGTCAGACACTGTGTGGGGTGCCTGACAGACGAAAATCACGACATTGAAATTGACAATCATCCCAGAATTGGGTGCAAGTGCCCAACTGATGAGGAGGGAATTAGTGTTGGCAATTAATTAGACTGCCCCCGGCAAGATAAGAACAATTGTGTGGGGGCTGTGAATCATTGAATTTTTTGATCTCTTTAAAATTCGGTTACTAGGAAAGAAGTGCGTTAATCTGCGATTTTTTGTAACCACCTCTGATGTTTCATTTAATCTTTCTTTGTTGTCAATCTACTTAAAAATTGGTTCACTCTGCCAATAAAACTGGAGTTGGCACGAGAGTGACTAACTATGCCAGTATCTTCGTACTATAAGAAATTATTTTATTACCTATACTATTAAATTTTTATTCTTGATTAATAAATTAAATATTTTGGCGGGATGAAGTTCTATTAGCAAAAACGAATTATGGATTCTGGCACAATTGTTTTAAAATTAGTTTCTAAAGAAGAAACTGGAATATTTATCAACTTAAAAAAAATCATTAGGAATAATGTTCAATAATTATTAATGCAACCAAGTTTCTTGTTTTTTGACAATCATTAATAGTCTAAGAGCTGGCTATGTAGGGTCTACACTGATCGAACATAGTTCTGATTTTTGTCTCATAAGTTTCCAAGGATGTCGTCAAAGCCTGAGTCCATTTTGCAGAAGACGCATTGGAGGCGGAGAGCGCGGGTGGGCGATTGAACGTGTTAAGTTTAAAAAAAAAAAAAAAACGATCGAAAATAGTTCTGAAAGTTGGTATACTATTAGAATTTGAAGGTACAATTGGAAAGAAAATATTCCCAGAAGAGTAGGTGGAGGCTTAAGCGCTTGCAGAAGCGATAAAGCAGTAATCCATAAGTTGAGATATAACTCATAGGAAAAAAAGTGATTCTGCCCGAGCAGGATTTGAACCCTGGACCGTTGGATTAAAAGTTCAACGCTTTACCAAATCGATTTAGCTCTTTAAAAGTTTCTGAAATTTTCCAATTTTCTGCGCAATTTTCTTAATTTTTCTTTCTGCAAGCGCTTAAGCTTCCACCTACTCTTCTGGGAATATTTTCTTTCCATTTGTACCTTCAAATCCTAATAGTATACCAACTTTCAGAAGTACAGTCCCTGTTCATCGAATTAGGACCAGTCACAATTTTTATCATTCCTGAGAAATTTCCGTAGCTTAATAAAAATGCGGGTTTTTCTAAACAAAATCATTTTATCGTATTCTTAGTGGCGGCGCCAACATAATGTGAGCGCAATTACAACACCTTACACCCTTTACCCCTTTTTCGGGGTGACTTTCGACCTGTCCTTTAAGGACGTGTTTAGTGAGTTTGTGGTACTATATAAATCGGCCGAAAAAACTCAAAATTCATTATTCGGGATTTGTTTGATCCTACACCAAGGATCTTAAAACAAAATATTACACAAGTGTGGGAAAATAGCCCCGAAATTAAACAAATGATAGAGCGATGCTATGAAAGAATGTCAGAACGAATGAACATAGTTATTAGTGCTAAGGGTGGTCCTACTAAGTATTAAGCCATTTTTAAAATATGTTGTTCATTAGTTAATAGTCAATAAAACAATTATCCAAAAACTACACTTATTTTCTTACATATATTTATGTTTCCTTCATGTTTTACCAACCAGAAAAAAACGAACTTCAAGAAAATTCTGAGTGGTCCTAATTCGATGAACAGGGTCTGTATGTTCGATCGTTTTTTTTTTTTTTTAAAAACAACACGTTTAACCGCCCACCCGCGCTCTCCGCCTCCAATGCGCCTTCTGCAAAATGGACTCGGGCTTTGACGACATCCTTGGAAACTTATGAGATAAAAATCAGAACTATGTTCGATCAGTGCAGTTTTATGTAGCCAGCTCTCCGTCTATAATAAACAAATTGATTATTGAAAGTTGACTTCAGGAGA
The DNA here is from genome assembly GCA_933228815.1 of Machimus atricapillus. Lineage (NCBI taxonomy): Eukaryota > Metazoa > Arthropoda > Insecta > Diptera > Asilidae > Machimus > Machimus atricapillus. Next base: position 18,009,371 of record OW121785.1, read on the forward strand.
TCTACGGCAAATTATTTATTTTTGTTAGTTTTGTATTCTATAATTAGTCTAACTCTATAGTAGATGTATTGCTCTTCTGCATATGTATTTTATAATACAAAACAAAAGTAATCGCTTATTTTTCGTAAGAAGGTCAAACATTTTATTTAACTAGAAGTACAAAAGTCGAGGATTCCTCAATTGTGATATGCATGTTCTTGCACAAACACGTAGCCTGTGTAAGTCGACTTCCGGTTTCGAGCAACTAGTAGCGTCTTTGTGCTAAACAATTTCCTCCCAAGATCATAATCAGCCGCAGACATAAGTGAGCAAAACAGGGAGAATCTATTTGAAGAAAAGCCAAAAAAAAAAGAAAAGAAAAGAAAATCGGATCAAGGTATCTCCAGTGCGGAGCTGTGAAAAAGCTTTCGCAACTTTTGCATTGTTTGTCATCAGCCTCAACAGCAACGCTGTCGCCATGCTCGCCGCCAGCTTAGCCGTAAGCCATCAAAAGTCGAGTGGCTGACGGCGTGGCGTGTGTTGTGCATTTTGCAACGTCCTTTTAGCCGCTTGTGGGCATGGCTTTGCTTTCTCGAATACTATGCTAACTGCGACTTCCGGGAGTACTGCTGCTCTTGGATTTAATTAAAGAAAACTGGAGAATTCGCTGCTTCGCAGTCGTGCGCGTTGCACATCATCGCATACACATATGCAACGGGAAAGCAGATGACAAAGCGAAAATTGCAAGTGTTCGATTTTATTCAATTCAGCGGTTGCGCATCACAGCCGTTAGAAAAGGCGCGAAATAGGAGGAAAAATCCAGTTGCAGTGCAAACTTTGGCGATTGTTTGTCGTCTGCAAGGGCGTTTTTGTTTTCTCACAGTTGTGTATGTATTCCTTGAGTCGTTGGGTTTCTTAAAAAATTTTTAAAGGCGATAGAAGCACAAGGATTTTCTTTATATAGTTCCGCCCGATATTCGAGGAAAAATTCCTCGAGTAACTTGGTCTATCTCACCATATTGACTAATCCAGTGTCACGCGAAATGAATTTAAATTTTTCTTCATTTTCTGTAGCACGTGAGATGTTTTCTATTAAAGAAATATCCGGGCTGGCCGCGATTATGCCCATTAGTATTGGCGTTGTTAGTTATTTTTAAAAAATCTTGTCGTGCTAAACCACAGATGCATACCATCTTGCTAGATCTTGAATGGGTGGCGTCAGCATCCTAATACGACATTTAAACAGCCTTGAATGACACAGAACGTGAAAAATTGAACAATGAGTTTAATAGCCATACTGAAGTAGAGCATCAAAATTGATCACTGTTTAAGAATTACATAATTCAAGATTTTTAAGTGTTTAGCTGTCGCAAGATTGCTTTTTTAATCAATTCTCAAAATGTTTGTGAATTTATATGTTTGTTTGTTCCTCTGTAACTTCCTAACGAGTCAACCGATTTTGATGCAATTTACTCTTTATGAAGGTATAGATTTTCGAAGTAAACCTTCTTTACGCACGCTTGACTTGGGGAGTAAGCTGGTGAATGCGTGACGAGAGCGTTACGAAAAGTGTGATCGGGCGAGGCGAACGGAAGTTGAGGGGGAGATATAAGTTAGTTCGTTTGCGAGTTTGCTAGCGTTACGCGAACGGTGATTTCTTTATTATTTCGTAATTTCATTTCGTTCTTGAACAATTTTATAAATTAATATTTTGTTCAATATGTACACTAAATATTCTACGTTTAAAGTGAATAAAATTTCAAATTCATTTTAAAGTTCATATTTTGTGAATTTTCGGATGAATAATAACAAATTATGGCAGGAAGTGACACAGACTCTGAATATGAATACATATATAGATGGAGCTAAAGAAGTTTTACTTCAGTCGTGTCGTCTAAAGCACACTCGTTTTTTTTTTATTCGTTATGCTTGTAGGACATATTAATTCTTCCCTTTTCTAAGGATTGTATGATAATTTGCTGTGTGTAATTTTGAGGTATATCAGCAGTTTTACATACAAAGAAATTGAATCCAGAAAATGCTGCGCACTTCCTCCAAAGAGATCTTAAAAAAGAGAACACTGAAACACTCAATTCTTCACTGTAAAGAGGAAATTGTTGTAAATTTAAAGATCGTGCTGACCTCGATTCGAGTTCAGTCAATAGCAGCAGAGTGCGATGATCTTCCCGCACGGGGCAGACGACGCACGGTGGGCCTATTGGACTAATTCAGGTTGAGTGTTCAGTACAATTTGATAATCTCACGTTCTGGTATGTTAATGCCTTTCATCTGGTCATGCCAGCGTTGTGGTCAGATATGTACAGTACATGGACGGATAGAGCTCGCAAAAATACGAAATTAGGACAAGTAGAGGAGAATTCGATTGTATAATAACTGTTGAAGTTAATATTTTTCATAGATAGTACAAATATTAACTATTTATTACAAAGACGACATTATTTTTCATTCGATTAAATTAATAAGCTAAGTACTTCAATACAACATAACCCACTTTAAAAAGTACCAAGCCGCATGATTTAAATCCCAATAAAAGGTGATAACTTAAAAAGTATATAAATATTTCTAAACGCTATCTTTCCTTTAAAGTATCCGCTAAATTGCTAAGAGAAAAGCTGTTTTTTGTCGCGATTCGATGGGGTGCGTGGGATTGGCAGCCGCCAGCCAGACAATATATGTGGCGTAACAAGCGATTGTACGAGATCTCATTAGGCTCGTTACACCATAAGTGTCGGTTGTAGTCCAGCACGGTAGCGAATTTGTTGCGTCAGTTGCAATCTACGAGATCACCAGAATCACAGTTGGTGGCTGGCATGCTTTTTGAGACAGCAATTCGCTAAGACTTGTTAATGAACCTGCTACTGATAGACAAAGATTTATGCTAATTTCATAGCTTATAAAAGCACTTTGAATTTATGAGACTTTTTCCGAAAAAGTTTATTTGAAGTAAAAAAAATATCATCAACTTTCAGTTTTTATTTATTTATTATTCAAATATAATTGCCTACGTCAATGAGTGGCGTCAGAATTTTATATCTTTTTATGTGCTTTATTTTCGGCTATTATACTTGCTGGTATTTTGCTATTTTTATGAGACTTGTTGTGCGGCTATAAAAACTTTCAATTGGGTTTAGCCACAAAGATCAGCTGTTAGACGAGAGATTGGTGTTCATTGACAGACAATTTAATTATAACAGAATGAGGAAGTGGGTCAAAAACCTCGACATCTTTGAACTTCATTATAAAATTTGCATTATATTTTCACAAAAATCTTGCAGGTAGAAATGAAGTGAAAGTGAACAGAGGCGTTATTATACAAATGTCCACCAGGCATTTCGAAAATTACCTTTCGGATTGTTGTCATCTTGATTCGTAAGATCTTAATAGAGCTAATCAAATGATCGTGCGCTTTTAAAATATCTAGTTCGAGTGTGGTATCCGTATCATGCTAACATAAATGTTCCTATGTTCCAGTTTATGTTGTTAATTCAGTGTTAATGGAAGAGTTGCGAAATCAAATATGTATTTAGATACGATCAACTTCGGTTAAGTTTACGGTAAATAGAAAATCAAATCAAGAAGGTAGCTTGCTTCTTAAAAAACTCACTATCCTAAGGTAGTGAGGGTAGTATACAAATTTGGTTACCCTTGATTTGTTTTCAAACGATGATAAAATAAAATCATCGAATGTGGAGAAAATAACAATGCAAAAATCTCGATGTCGTTTGGGATTTGTTAAGTAAGACAACAATCAGACTAAAATAGTTTTTTCTATGTCACACTATTAAACTGAAAATTAGATGAAATGTGATAAGATTCGTGGGAACCATAAAATTTTATTTGTAATTTGTACCTGTTCCTATTTTCCTGAATGTTGGCTACGAGGAGAGATCTGCAAAAATTCGACGTAAAATATAAGAATTTTTTCGTGCAAAAGGAAAACGCAAACAAAAACAACAATCACATTTTCTTTTTGCTCAAAATGTTCATAACCAACAGGAAGTAGGTCAGGGCTTCCGGTTAGGGTGCTGCGCTTTGAAATTATGCCAACGTAGGCATTCGAATTAAAGTTCCACATTGTGGACTGTGGGCTGAGGGTAGAAAAGAGACTGAAGTGAGCTACGAATCTCTTTTATCGTAATGGAATTGTAAAGAAAATAACTTACAAAGGGTTACAGCACCCGAATTATATAAATAATGCATAACTCTCTTACCTCGCGTCCGTGCATGCAAATGTGCTCAGTTTTCCGTGGAATAAAAGACAAAAACTCCACCCAAGAGGTGAAATGTGCCGATTCGCTAAAATACCCTCGCCCCACAGCTGGATATATAACTGAATATCTAACATGACTGCATAAATGGAAGCAACCGCGTGCAACAATTGGAAAATCAACTCACTGCAAAAGGAATTCCGTGACCAGTTGCCGGACAGTTTAGCAAAAAGGAAAAGCGGGAAGCCTATAAAGTGTAGCCAGGCAGCAAACAGCACAGTCATTTAGCAGCAAACGAAACAAAAAAAAAAAAATAATTGGCCAGAATTTTTATAAATGTTTTTGGCTTGCCTACCACCCACTGAAAATAGTTGCTCCAGTCGTTCTTGGTTGAGAGACATTAAACTTGACCTTCGAGCCTCGACGAAACGATATCGCGGTTTTTGCAGTGTGTACGCCACCACCCGCCAAATTAATTGACAACGATGTTGCTCAATTTATCACTATACAAGTGTCGTCGCCTGTTGTTTGTAGAACCACTCAACTTAGATAATTCCAAATTTGTTAATGTGCCTAGCCGAGGAAATTCTTTGGTATTAACCGTGAGGGTATTTTTATGACGATATTAGAAGCTGTTTTTGGATATGGGAGGCAACGACTGATCAAAATTATAAATTAATAAAAATGGCGTTTGAGCTAAATGAAAAAACCTTATAAGGCCCTGCGATTGGGGCTGGAGTCGCATGCTCTGATTAATGGCGCCTCAGACGCAAATTAGCTTTTATTGTTATTTAAAGCTTCCGATTTTTAACATTTTAATAGATCTGTGTGGGAGTCTTGTTCTGATCATGATCATGAAGGCATAAACAGTGAAGGAAAAGGATGTGACGTATGAACCAACTTTATTGCGAAGTTTCAAATTTATTACCTTTAGTGCGAAAGAAGTATAATATTATAATTAATTACAAATTTATGAAAAGAACATTATTTAGTCAATCTATTCGGAAAATATAACAATCACCGGAAGAGATTACTATAGTACAAAAGCATTATTTAAAAAAAAAAAATAGGCCTTAAAATACGTTGTGAGACAACAAATGGAGACGGACAAAGGGAAGTTATTTAGTCTAATTAAGCCCTAAAATCAGTAATGGAATTCCTCCAATAAATATAAATATGGTTTAAAAAAATATTCATAGGATTCGATCAGCAGACTACTATTATCGGACCTTTTACTATTTAAACCTTTCATAACAAATAATTAAAATGCTCCCGAAATTTCTTATACCAAGAGCATAATACGGATTGTGGTATATTTGCCATAGTCCCTTTAAATGAGAAGACTTACAAACCCCAGTCATTAAAGTGCAATCAAATTGGGTACTCCGCGGTACGATTGCATAAAACTCACAATTACTTTGACCCACTTTCCGATCAGTTGATTTTCCACCGTTGTCATCTATGTCATGGAGTAATGAAAATGTTGCCGCGATGCAAGTTGAGTATACGCAGTCACAAACTAACTACGAGCGGCCAGTCGCTGTAAGAACCATTGGCGGAGTTCTTTACATCAACAAATCCATATCTAAAGCCAAAGATGAGTACGACTTTAATCCAAAGTAAAAGTATGGGTCAAAAAACCACTTTCGCTCGGAAAGGCCACCGTGACGAAACGACGAAATCATCATCACCATCACTAATAAGAAGCGAGTGATGAGTCTAAAATAGTCATGAGCGATGGCAGTGACATAATTTTGCGATAGCGGAAACACCTTCAGGAACGATTACTTTTCGATAATTTTTATGCGTGGAGTCTAAAAAAAAAAAACATGAACTTCGTCTAAACTAGGTGGCGGCTGTCGCTGGCTTCCAGACAAGGCAATGAACTTTCTCATGCTTTTCGGTTGAGGCTATAGTAGTTGCATACTTACATGCAGTTTCATCAGTGGGGCAATTTGAAATTGGCGACTTAATTAACGAAAACCGAGGTTTTGAGGCGGGCATTATACCTACTCAGTAACCTATGTATAGCCATTAGGAAAACCGGCTGCTGTAAATATCATTTACTAGGACTTTGCTTAATTAGCCATCTAGCTCCCTCGCTTGTACGACCTTAATTTGAAAAAATTCTGAAAAAGTCACCTTCAAGGGAATCATTCACCCAGAAATGCGACGACTGTGTCATAAAGCCAGCGATCCGATCTGATACTTTTCCAGATAGGCACACTCATGAATTTTATATATATATGTATTTTTATTTCTTCGAACTGCGCAGAGGTATTCATATTCATTCACCCGCGCCGAACAGAAAAAATAAACAATATAATATTTCGCGGTGCTGTTGGCCGCGTTATCTTTCCGCAAGCGCGGTGTAGCGGCCTGAGTGATTTGTGGCCAAAAAAAATATTGTATGATAAATTATTAGCTGAGAAAGAGGGAAATTCGTCTAAAACAGCGGAAGTGAATATTAATAGAACGCACAGTTCCACGACGGACACCCTCAAAAGAGAAAGTGGTAGTTTACATTTTCACGCGCTATTATTTATGGGAAAGGCCGTTTTTGATAAAAAGCACCAATTACATGATTCCTCGTCGGCCTTTGAAGTTTAAATCGTTCCAATTAAAAACCGCTGATACTTTTATACTGCATTTTACTTTTTTTCGTGGTCAAAGTCACAATTCGGCGGGGATGTTTATGTTTATGGGGTTGGAGAAGCATGCCGCATTTTATTTACTAATGCTTTGGTGATAGATGAATCGCACGAGCTGTTTTAAACCTGGAAAAAATAAGAATGAAAAAATCTGGCACGTGCACAAACATTTTTCTTGATCTATGTCAGTATCATAAAAGTGTTTGTGTTATCTCTGAACAGAAATAGTATTTTTCGAATTTTATGGTATTAATGCACATATCGCATATATACATATATAATATTTTTTAAAGACTTGATGCGTTGATGTACCTATGTAGGTACATATATAATTTTCTCAAAAGCTGCAAAATAGCGAATAAACTCTCTTAATTCTTCAAATGTTATTACGTATTCATGTACAGACTGTTTGTAACACAGGTTTACGAAATTTTCTGTTTTGTCAATTCTATAAAAATCACAGAAATTTTTAATTCATATTACTAAAAATAGAAAAATTATGTAAAAAAGTAAGTCTGTTACTAGACATTTTGATTTTAGTAACACTTCTCAATGCTAAATATTAGCCACTAGAGCTAAATATAACAGCAAGCGTTAGCAATTAGACATTGGTTTACTATAATTGTTAATTGACTTAATTCGTTAACTTTAGTGCCATCTTTTAGCATAATGTGACGCTAAAGTTTTTGTATTTGCAATTGCAATTATTTTTTTTTTTCAAGTGCTAATTCTTTATGATATTTGAAATTCGTCAAAAGAATTAGCACATCAATAGAAAATATATGTTCACACAAAAATTCTGTGGACAGAAATAATTTGAATTCGGGTTAAGTTGAGAAAGAAATCTTTTTGTTTTATTTATCTCGTTATATCCACTTTCCTCGAATGGTTCATATATTTCACAAAAATTTCAAGGAGCCCTCGTTGTTATTTTCCGCCAACACGACAAGACAAGGCAAATGACCCTGACGACAGAGGTTTTAGTCGCGACGAGAGAGCGTCCTCCTATGATCAGTGACCCCATTAATCACACAAAGTAGGAATAAAAGTCAGCTTAATTTCATTTGTAGTGAAGGTGATAGTGGCAGTTATCTCGCGGGTCGTGTGGCTTAGTTTGATGCTAGATTGATAGAGCTTTTCCATTTGCCCCTATAGAATGTCTTCCGGGTCTGCGGTCGTGCGTCTCTTTGGCGGCAATGCAAATCAGTTCAGTGAATCACACTTTCGTGCGTCGAACGATCGCACGAAGATAAAGGAGGGCAACCTACATGAATATTCATTGTCTGTGTGGACCAATGCTAATGGCCAGGTCGAATTGGACGTCTACATATCTGTTTCACTGCCTCATGCCTATAGTATTTCTAATTTAGCTGAAAACAGACTACACTTAATCAGGTAAAAGAAAGATCCCTTCCTATTTATATGGTATTTACCATATTATTCATGACGTGACACTTGTATGTATTATCTATTTTTAAAAAGTCGCTAAATCTCACTCTCTTTACCAAGGGTAGGTCTGTTTGTTTTTAAAAATTCCTATGTTTCTATGTCTTATCTTAAATTTCGCGAAGCATGAAGAATCCTCATTGAAAACTTGTTTCATGAATTTCTTGTTCTACACGGGCTCTGGCACAGATGCTATAGTGATTAATTTTAGTGCGCTGAAATCACTGAAATTTTGTCTGACCGGATTTTCGAAGAATCAAAGTTTCTTTGGATGATTATTTTTTGCTCACACAAATCTCAAGGTGAGTTTCTTCTAAATAATTTGAAAATTTGGGCCAGATAAGATATCGAGATGAGCCGATCATTCGCAATCGGGCAAACATTTTTCAGTGCAAAATTGGCGTTTCTTGTTTCTTGTTTCTTGTTTTCTTAGGTAAATAACAGCTGTATCGCAAGAAACTGATGTTTGGAAAGAGCTACTTAAATAGTATAGAAGACTATAAAAACAGGTTGCTTTTTTTTTCTGGGGAATGAGGTGAGATTAGAATAGAAACGTAGACCGTGACTGCATCACTTTTTCGTAACCAGTTGCTTTTTCGGTCATATGTACAATACTGAACTTTTTTTTATTATACATAGAATTAATTTGATCATGTTCATTCGTTGTGTCTAGCCGAGAAGTTTTCCTTTCACAAATCTAAATTAAGATGAATGCAACCTACGCAAAGTTGTCCAAGGTTCGGGACTGGGCATAATCCAGAATTATATTGTAAAGATTTTTGATTTAGAAAGTTTTTTATAAAACGATAAAAAATAGCGGTTTATTTGAAAAGACCTTGATATTAGTGACTCAAACGGGTTTTAAAACACGAAAAGACAAAATTTCCGTGACGAAATTTGGGTGGTGTCTACTAGATTTTAGTATAATATAAAAAATTGCATATAGAACCTTATACATATTTTAAATATTTAACTTCAGTTTCTAAGTGCTTCAATTTCTAACTTTAAATTTTTTGTTTTACAACGCCATCTATTATTCTTTTTAAGTTACAATTATATTACTAGCGCCGCCTATTAGCAGAAGACCGCATTATTAGAAGAGAACGTGACATGCGACGTGGATCACTATATTACCTTAAAGCCAATTAGTTGATACTTTTTGACTCTCAATGATTTATTGATTTAATCAATTTAATATTTCTATGATTTCTACCCGAATAGGCTATACCAGTTGTTACCACCTTGCAATTAAATATTGTCAGGAACCGTGGAAAAGGTCATAATTTACATCACTGTTATGTTGCGTGCTTTTAATTAAACTGTAATTGCGCTGCAGTATAATGGAAAATAAAAATAATAGAAACCTGTGGCTTGAGCTGACTTTATAAGTAATCAACAGCTGCAGCAAAATGCAGTCGTATTGACCTAAAGAAAGGTGTTTAATAACAAAACCCTGGAGCACTGAAAATCGTCTCTCAAGTACAGCGTGAACAGCAGGTGGTGACCGACGTATTTCGACAGTATGTATTTATTGTACGAAAGAACAAATAAAATTTCTCAATTTGATGGGGAACTGTTTATAGTAAGTTCCCTCTTCTTTCGCGGACAGATGGTTTCGTGAAAGAAGGGAAATTGGAAATGGGTCGTGGCATATTAGCGCACCGCGCAATGAATAAATATATCGCGGATAGTCGCAGTGGAGTGTGCGCGATGGATAGCACACGAGCCGATCAAACTGAAGCCATTTGCAAGGAAATCACGCCTTTTGAGCCGCGTTAAAATGCGCGCCATGGAAAAGCCATTACGTATTGACCTCTTCTCGGCTAAGCGTTGCGTAATTTCTTATGCGCCGTGTTTAAGTTTACGTTTTCATGCAATCTATGGTTGCTTAAAAGAAATAAAAGAATATATATATAAAAAAAAAAAAAAAACAGATAGCAACTTCTCCGCGGATATTGAAAAATTGTAGAAAAGACGGATATGATTCCAGTAGGGCTCGTGCCCTAAGGGTCCCGTAGAATTAGAAACTAATCCTTTACTTATGCAATGAGATCTGCCTTCGTGCAAAAGTTCAAGATTCTCCGTCAGTGAGTAAGTCTGCCAATATAAGAATACACTTTGATTGTATTGAGTTAGTAACTTGAATTTTTTACAGGACTTTGAAACCGTAGATTTTATAGTACATATTTGGTATTAATTAACTCGGTAGTTACCTTTAGTTGTTCCTGAAAAAAAGGGCCTCGATTTGAGACATACAGACAGACAACAAAGTTTTTGATACTTTAATCTTCTTAATAGTCTAAGAGCTGGCTACATAAAAACTGCACTGATCGAACATAGTCGTGATTTTTGTCTCATAAGTTTCCAAAGATGTCGTCAAAGCCCAAGTCCATTTTGCAGAAGGCGCATTAGAGGTAAAGAGCGCGGGTGCCCGATTAAACGTGTTGTTTTTTTCAAAAAAAAGATCGAACATAGTTCTGAAAGTTGGTATACTATTAGAATTTGAAGGTAATGGAAAGAAAATATTCCCAGAAGAGTAGGTGGAGGCTTAAGCGCTTGCAGAAGCGATAAAGCAGTAAACCATAAGTTGAGATAGGTATACATATAACTCATAGGAAAAAAAGTGATTCTGCCCGAGCAGGATTTGAACCCTGGACCGTTGGATTAAAAGTTCAATGCTCTACCAAATCGACTGAGCTCGTTAAAAGTTTCTGAAATTTTCCAATTTTCTGCGCAATTTTCTTAATTTTTCTTTCTTTCTTTTCTTTTTCTTGACGACATCCTTGAAAACTTATGAGACAAAAATCACGACTATTTTCAATCAGTGCAGTTTTTTATGTAGCCAGCTCTCCGTCTATAAGGGGGGAACACTGTGTAGAAGCCTATAAGAAGTAAGGTAATGTTCTCATAGAAATATAATCCTTAACAAATTTTGAATAATTAGGTTGATAAATAAGTATTTCCAGTTTTGGAAAAACTTTTTTATTTATTTTTTTAATTCAAAATGGCGCCGATATAATACGTGTATTTTATTAAAACGCGTGGAAACGTTGATGCCCGATTGGCGTGCAGTCTAGCTTCCTCAAAATGAATCCTACAACAATCAGACAAAGAAGGAATATAATAGAGCAGTGTAGTTTCTATTTGAATTAATAAAAAACTAAAAAATGTGGTTTTACGGTAAAATTTTCGAGTTTATACATATTTTTCAAGTCAATATCTAAAAACTTATGAATTCAAGTTTATAACTCTCGATCTAAGAAAGATAAAGACACAAATCAAACTTTTTCATATTCTTGACAACATTTAGCATCATTTAAAGTAAAACAAAAATATGTTTTTTTACTTTTACACAGTGTTCCCAGTGTTTTATTTTTGAAAATTTTCAAGTCATGGATTTCGAGTTAAAGTTACTTTCTAAAAGTCCATAATTTCAAAAGCATTACTAAATTAAAAAAAAAAGTAAAAATGCGAGTTAAAGAAAAGGCAAGACAACTAAAGCATGTACTTCTTCTTTTTGTTAAAAATATACACAAAAATTGCTTGATGAGATTTTCCTGATTACCAAACAAAAGCAATCCTGCCACCCTTTGCCCCAAAAATCGTTTAATGACTCCAGTAAACGAAATGGGGTTTCACTCTTGGGGTTAATTTATTAAAACCTTCCGAATAACAGTGTCACGACACGACAAAGTTTCGTCGCTAAGGAAATGGGTTCAACCTTGAGCGGGTAACCACCCCGGAAAAGCGTTAATGACCCTGATAAGTGCACAAATGATCGCTTCAGCGTGCAGGGGGTCTATCTACCTTCCAGTTGAGGCACCCACGGAATTGGATGGAAAATCAATAGATTTTCTTTGCTTTTCACGCTCCACATGCATTTTGAAGGGGTTTGTGTTTACGTTTTCTTCTAATTTTTCCCACTTTCGCTACGGTTATGCTGAACGCTCTGTGTAAGGTTTACCTGTTTAATTATCACGAGTTATGTGACCCTATTATTCAACGAGTTCAGTGAGACCTTGATAGCCTCAAGGGTGAAGGGAATGGCCACGATAGCCTTAGACACACGGTCGGCCTAATTATGGGCACCCGTGGGGACTGTTTTAGATCTATGTATGTAGGTCGATTGCAAGGTGCAAAATTTCATAAATGCAAAAAATGCATCTTTTTTAAGCTCGTGGGCACGACTCCTCGTGCAATAATCGATATGTACAATTTTTAAAAAATATGAGCACGTGCTGGACAAAGTCAGTGATATCACCTCCAATGAAAAATAAAATTCAAGACTCGTGCATTGCAAATTGACCAACTGTCCAAGGGGCATATACGCGATAAAACCGACATTATTCATCGACAACATCAGGTGAAATTAGGAAAAATTAATCGAGCCGTGGATTTACAATATCTATGCGATCATACGCGTCTCTCATCCCTCATGCGGGCAGAATTGATTTAACTCTATTCGGTGAATTTTGCTGTAATTGGTTTCGTTCCAGTCTCGTCTCGTCTACTTGAGGGTGCATTGTCCTGTCGCGCAAGTCGCCACAGATATTCATTTTATCTAATGAAGGTGACTTGTTAAGCTAGACGCTATAGAGGCTAGAGGTAATTGCTACCTATTATGTGACGGTTACTCAGTCGTATACGTAACGAGCCTACTCGTGCCGTTGCGTAAAATTGTTTTGATCGAATGGAAAGTAAATGAGAAAGAAGGTTTTTATTTTTATTATGTAAACAGTTTGTGGGAAAGTAACTTATAACCAAAATGAGGGCCCCACAACTATTTCGAATAAGTTGGCATTTCTTTGAACACGACCACTGCAAAAGGTCAATCAGTTCCAAAATTATATGCTAAACAGCTGATTTTTCACATAAAACACTGTAACAATAAAAACTGGTCGGTTGACTCTTAAAAGGTTTTATCGTGGTCAAGGTCGTGGAGAAGCTGTGAATTTGTAAACAACTTTATTTAGGGAACTCAGCGCTTTATTCGCGAAAATTTTCTTTTTTTAATTTAAATTGTGACATATTTCAATAAAGTAGAATTTTTTCTAACACCGATTCAATGTTCGAAAATGCAATCAGATTCATTATGTATATGAAAAAACAAATGTAGTTAGTAGAAGTCGAAATAGATGCAAAACCTGAAATAAATTTGTTTTAATATTAGCGCTATTAATACTTAAATTGTAAAATTTCTAGTTTCTTGCAAATAAGTTCATAATATTTTCGTATTCGACGGATTTAGAATCGAAAGTAGAAAAATTAAAAATAGAACCTACTGAAGGACGGTCTGTTCTATGGCTCTAAGAATGTCCTCCAAAATTATTGCTGACGTTTGCACAGAAATTCGTAAAACGTATAGATTGGAGAAAGATATGAAGAAAAAAAAAATGCTCAAAATTTAAACATTGCAATATTTCGTAAGTTTTGTTATTGATTTTTCTATGGCGTAAACAAAAGGGACTTTAAAAGTACAATTTTAAACTGCTTTCAGGAAGTTTTGGACGCTTAGTGCTTAGTGCCATACTTCAAATTAATCTAAATTTATAATTAAATTATTTTACTTATTTTCCAAAAGTTGTAAATGCATAATAAAGTAAAAAATAAAAATTATTCAAACTCTAATCTAATTTAATTTGTGTGAACAAGAAAATGCTGACGGGGTGCAAATTAAGCAGGTGCGATCGACCATTCTTGAGACACAGACTTTACAGAGTCTAAAAATAGCAAAGAACATCAGCGCGATAGAACGACAGTGTCATTTCCTTAAAATGTCAAAGACATTCTTAAAAAATAATTCTAATTTTAAAGAAGGCCCCCCTTTCATATTGGGAAATTTTTTCATTTTGCCCCAGCTCCATAAAGCTAAGATTTATTTCCCTTGGTAGATTTTTTCGACATAAACCTGTCGACACGAAGAAAAATAGCAAATACCCGTCGAGGAAAGAAAATCTTTTCTCTCTACTAGTCGTCAAGGAGGAAGTGCGTTTAAACAGTCACAGGTGGTAAATTACTCGAAGATTTTATTGAGACGTAAAGCAGATTGGAGCCGTTAAGAAGAGACTGTTTATTTGTGGCGGCTATTAAACAGATCCAATTAATTCTAACATAACAAACAGGACAGTTTGACAAGATTTTTTTTCATAGAAGAAAATGTCGATAAGTTATGCCGACTACCGCAGCCAGGTGAAAACCGCACTAATCGCTACAACCTGGCGAGCATAAAGCGAAAAGTGGTAGAAGAAGGAAAAACAAAAGTGGTCTTGACACCGAACCTTGTGGTAGCGCGATAATTTTCATTGCTGTCAGCAAGCAAAGACATGTTCTCGAGCAAATAAACAATGGGAATATATTTCATATGAAGTGGTGACATCGCACTGTCTGCGAACGTTTGAGGAAATATAGTTAGAAGCCGTTCCAGAGCTCGTGACTTCTTAATAAGAAAAACGCTGGCGGCAGGTGCCAGTAGGTAACGGCTCAATCGCTGGGTACAGGTAATTCGCGCACATATGCTCCGGTACGTGACTAGTAATTTTATGCTCGTTGCCTGCAACATAACCAGGACAGAGCATTCGATGTAAACATGTGGCGACACTGAAACATTTTTGCGATTATCTCTCTTGAATTAGAGCAGCTGATTCAATTCTATGTCGATCACGTGCTGGTCGGGGCCGAATATTTTTAGAGATCGATTTCCGTTTGACGGTGCTCGCCTGATTGCGCCACATTGGTGGCATTCCTTGCAATTTACGAGCAGCCCAATACCGCCTCTTTCTGAGCTACTTAAGCTAAATTGTTTACTTACTTTATGTGCGCGGCGGTTTTTTTTTCCCAAGGATTTCGTAATTGCAACATTTATCGTTGTCCAGCTAATGATTTCGTTTGATTTTTGTTGATTTTGAGGGGATTTTGAATAATTGCTGGCACAGACTAGTGGGCATTGCATGACAACGACTGAGTAGAATTCTTAAGGTGATATCTAGGTAAAATGTCGTTGGAGGTCATTAAATTTTCATATGCTTAGTTGTTTTTCGACTTTGAGCTCATTTTGAGTAGGATTTTCCCTAATATATAATGTATTTTAAAAATGTTTATAGGTTTTGTTTTACGACATACAAGTTTTATATAGAGCTGACAAAAAAAAAAAAATATTTCAAACGCGCTGAATGCGTAAAATGGCTTAAAAGGTTTTTCTAAACATTTGTACTTAGGGGTTTTCTAAGTCGTTGATTTCAAATTTTCTATTGAATTTTGAAAATTCAAAATAGCGCAAATTTAAGGGCTTGCTCAAATTTCTATATATTTATCTATAATGCAAATGCTAAAAATTTACCAACACTTGTCGTTAAATCACTCGTCCTGATAACCTGCTTTATTCCTATCCCACATCTGACACCATGTTTTTAAACACGACATCGTTCGCAATTTTATTCATATTTAATTTAAAGCAGCAAACGAAGTGCACAATGAAAACAACAGATACATATAAGGTATATATGATTTTTTAACAGTGCTATCGACCTGAGAGATTGCGAGTTCACAAGATTCTATCTCCTGGGCAATTGCGCCGTCATCTCATGCATACCTGACAGAAATTTTTAATTTTCCCATTCGACAGCACTAAGCACACGTCTATAAAAAAATTCTTGTGGAATTGGCAATTCAGCATTAGTGCCTGCCCTCGTCTGGAAAGCAATCAAAACAAATTGTTGCCACGTTCCTTCCATTCCACCACAGGCTAAAATTCTCTCGAGGAAAATTTACGGAAAATCGCTCTAAGCTCAGTGGCTTATTTCGGGGCACACGAGTTCCTCCTAGTTCCAGAGTTGAATCTGCCGCAACTCGAATCTGCAAAGGCGAAATATCCTGAAATATTTTGGTCAATTTCAAGTTCAGTGTGTTGTTCATGATTGATAAATGAGCCCCAGTTCCACTCGAGTGATAAAAAGTTTACGTACAGTGGCCGGTGCTAGTGGAGGGTATTTGAGGGTCTTATAGAGTATCAGAAAGAGAACTGGTCAGATTTATTGGCACAGCAGAAGGACGGGAAGATCATGCCCAGCGGGATCATTAGGGATCTTAAGCTTTCAGACCCCCAAACCATGAGGCTCCGCAAGAATTTATGCGTTGTGGACGAGTAATTGGAATGTAAATCGTGATTACTCGGATCCATCAAATTGTGGTAAGTGAGTCACCGCCCTCAGTTGAAGTCTCTGGCTGGTTCAGACATTCGGAGAGTGCCTTGGGCTGCTGCTACCAACGCAGCAATTGACGAAAATAATTGAATTCTCTAAATTAGGTGCCGCTTCAAGGCTGAAAGCTAAGATTGGGATTCATATCAGAGGGGCTTTCCATTTTCTGTAATTTTGCTTAATTGCCAAAGAAAGAATCACCGCAAATTTTGTCGAACCGAGTGTACAAGTAATAATTACAGCATCCATGACTGCAATTCGGAGAGTAGGTCAGAGTCAGTGGATAGTGCGGCGTCGGATGTATAGAAAAGGGGGCTTTTGCCACAACAAGATTAAATTAATCCATTGCCTCATAATAGTTGAACTTGACCACATCTTAGTTCCTTTTTTTTTATTATTTTTTTTTATTTTTTCACTGACTAACGAAAAAAACTCCCAACTTTCAGAAAACGAATGCATAGAGATTTTTAGGGTTGCTGATTTAAAAAAAAAAGATTCAAATATCATTACTATCTATTTTATATTGAATGCTAATGAAAACAATAACTTTTTTTTTGGTGGGATAGTATGAATCTTTGTGTATGGGACATACGAGGTCTGTTCAAAAAGTATCGCGAATTTTGAATTTCCTAGGGCTACGTATATTCGATTTGCGATTTTTTTGTGGCGTTATGTTGGTACTCATGTCCCTCACTTATGCTGATAAGCTCGGCTATTTTGAATGTTCAGTTAATTTTTGATAGCTATTTTGCTTGGACGGGTTTTGGCTCATCTTCGATTTTTGCCTATTTTTGCTCAATTTGGACCAAAAACAGCATCGCATTAACATTGCTAAGGAGCTGTTGGACTCTGTCCGCGACGACTCAAATTTGCTCCAGAGGGTCATAACTGGTGACGAATAATGGGTTTATGGTTATGATGTGAAGCCAAAGCTCAATCATCCCAATGAAAGCTGTCGCACGAGCCAAGACCCAAAAAAGCGCCAAGTTCGGTCGAATGTGAAGGTCTTGCTTACAGTTTTCTTTGATTGCAGGGGCGTGGTGCATCATGAGTTCTTGCCACAGGGTAAAACGGTCAATAAGGAATATCACCTGCGAGTTATGCGCAATTTGCGCGAAGCAATCCGCCAGAAAAGCTCGGATTTGTGGAAGAACAACAATTGGCTTTTGCACCATGATAACGTCCCTGCTCACACATCGTTGCTTCTGCGCGAATTTTTGGCCAAAAACAACACACTAATGATGCCGCAGCCACCGTATTCCCCAGGCCTGGCCCCCTATGACTTTTTCTTGTTCCCAAAACTGAAAAGGCCCATGCAAGGACGACGCTACGCCACGATTGAGGCGATAAAGACGGCATCGAAGAAGGAGCTGAACAAGATCACCAAAAATGATTTTTTGAAGTGCTTTGAGGATTGGAAAAAACGTTGGCATAAGTGTATAATATCTGATGGGAATTACTTTGAAGGGGACAAAATAGATATTCATGAATAAATAAATACTTTTTGAAAAAACACAAAATTCGCGATACTTTTTGAACAGACCTCGTATTTATTTGGAATTTCAATTTCTTTCAAAATAATTTTTAAAAAAAAACGTATACGAATATAAACGGCTAGAAATCAAAACGCTTATTCGATATAAATGGTATTTAATGGTATTTAAGCGGAAACTTATTTGAGAGATAAGATAGCATGTCTGGGTATAACTTAGTCTTATCTAAAAATTGTAAACCATATTTCAAATAACCAACGAACGACCAGATCTTCTAATCCTCTTATCTATTTTGTTTGGTTTTGCAGGGATGCCTTCATGGACGGTCACGAATCGAGATCAAAATGCTGGTGTCAGCTAGAACAGGTGGTGCCACTCCGCTGGTGATAGCTTGCAGATACGGACACTACGATGTCGTCGAATATCTCGTAATAAAATGTCATGCAAATGTTGAACAAGTCGGCTCGGTCACATTCGATGGGGAAACAATCGAGGACGCCCCGCCACTGTGGTGTGCCGCAGCAGCGGGACACATAGGAATAGTAAAATTGCTAGTAAGACGGGGCGTTGATGTAAATAGTACAACACGAACAAATTCAACACCCCTGCGAGCGGCCTGCTTTGATGGACACTTCGAAATTGTTAAATATTTAATTAACCACGGTGCAGGTTAGTAACTCTGACAATTTGTTGGTTTATTTTAATTTTTTTTTTGCGACACTGATGATGGAAAGGGAAGGAAGTTGCCGTTTGATCGAAGTACATACAGTACTGGGAAAAACATTTGCAACCGAAGCTACCCACGAAATTTTTTGTGTAATACTTTATATATTTTGATTTAAGCTTAAGATGTCTTATACAGGACTGTTGCACCTTATGTGCTAAGAACAAAAATAACAACAAATGGATATTTTGATCTTTAAATCATCTCTTGGGGTACTTTTTCTGGGTTTTACAATTCTACAAACATGAATACTTTTTCATATTATACTTCTGACAAATGTTTTTTTGAGATAATCCATTTCTATAATCACTTAGAATTCTAGATTTTAGTTCTTTTCTGTATTTATTTCCTGCCATTTTCTCACAAAATTGTGCTATTAATTTTGAAGTTCACTTTGAAGCTCCAAAAATAATAAAACGCTAACTACGCAGAATACTGACTTTAGCAACAACCCAAGGGCAGGTAACTTGTTAGTAATTAATTTAAAGATAAGACTGATACGCTCAACCAATATAAACTACTGTCCAGTATTGTATAAACAATTTTGCCCTCTACGACGAACGGACGATGCGAAAATTGATCGGACTCAAACCCAACCGATACCTTGTTTACTTTCCAGACCTGTGTTTGAATGCTCAGTTGCGCTTTTGAGACCCTGGTTTTGTGGCATTAACTCAGTCAGTGGTAATATGTGCTAGGCGATGAATGTTTATTTATGTATCAAGATAAAACCAAATCGATTATTTTCCAAGAATAAGAGATAACTTTAGTAATTATTCAATGTGGATCAATAACATCATAATCCGAAAACTGTTTTAGAATTGGAAACTTCCTTTGTTTTATGAACCTATTAAAAGGTTGAAGGGCTCGGGACAGGTGGTGTTCACACCATGACATGAACTTTAATCGGTAATATCTCCGTCAATTTTCATACTAAGTTTAAAAAAAATGAAAATGTTTGTTGAAAAAAGAGCTTCATTTTTGTATTTTATTATTTGTTACGTATATATCATAGTTTTTAAAAAAGAAGGAAATTTTTTTAGAAATTTTTAAAATACGCGTTACAAATTAATGTTACTTTATTCAATAATTATGCAATTTAAGCCGGTCAAACTTCTGGATCTAATAAATAATACTAAAATAAAATGTCATGTGGAAGGAAAACGATAAATTTTGATTCTGGTGGATATTAGGTTAATTATACTGCTCTTTTTTTCTTAAAAAATTCGAGATCTCTATCTTTTATGCGCTGTAACTCACTCAATTTACGCAAATGACCATTGTCACTGCTCATTTTGAAGGTATTTTTAAGGACTTAAAAAAACTTATGTACCATTACCCCCGAAAAAAAAACGGGTGGTACTCCGGGAGTGCCGGCAGAAGTGAAAACTTGAACATTAAAGTTGTGCATTTTTGAATATTTTGGAATGGTTAGGGAATAATTTCGCACGAATTGCTTTATTTATCAGTATAAAAGTACTATCATTTATGTGGTAAAATACAATATTCATTTATTGCGCTATCGTACGCAAACATGACAATTTATATTACATAAAAAATTTAACACTTCAGAACTATTACAATTAATTTACATTGAAAAGTTTATCTCTCAGAAAAATCAACTTTCATCCATAATTTCAACGACTCTTTCACCATCATCATTACCAGCATCATCATCGCCAATCTCTAAAACTGATACAATAGGTTTATGGTAGCTGAAGTAAGAAACGAACAATTTTGATTCGAATCTATTTAGATGTCTAATAAAGACCGCATCAATAGTAGTTTTGTATTTCGTTGTGCTAAGATTGCGATCATTTGACATCGTTAAACCAAATTCATTATTTAAAAATTCAATTAATAGTTGATTTTTATCGTCTGCAAAGTTTATGTTGAAATCTCCACTCAAAATCATTGGCAAATCATTAAAGCTTTTCCCGTAGATGCGCATAGCAGGCTGTGTACAAACACACACGCACACTCGCGCAAGTGCCCTGTCCGTCTTACGGTTTTTCGATCAGGGTCACGTGACCTGACGCGAAATTTACATTTTTTAACCATCCCAAAAAAGTGCTCAACGCCGCTAAAGAAGTTTTCACTTCAAAAACCCCTTTTCTCGTAATTTAACGTTGAATACATTGATCCGAATATTCGCAAAAAAAATGGTTTCCTTTCACCGATCATATCTCGCTTGGTATTGCACCTAAAATAATTTAAAAAAATGAATTTCTTTGTTTTTTTATAAGCTTCATTTTTCTTCTATATACTTTTTTTTTATTAGAGGCGTCATTTTTGAGTTATTCGTGAAAAATCGTTAAAAAAACGTGGTTTTTTTCGGTGCAAATTCAAAGTTTAAAACCACGAATAACTCAAAAAGTATTGACTTTCAGAAAATCCTTATGGAACAAAAGTTGCTTAGAATTTGATCCTCTATCGATTCCCGGGGTTATTTTGAGTAAAGGAGTTTCAACCCCCGAGAAGGGGTTGCAACCACCCCTGGAACAAAAGCACACATCGGCATTATATAACTTTTGTTATCTATGCACTTCCCATCATCTCACCAAATTTAAAGTGAATCGGTTCAGTCCGAAAGAATTCGGAGGTGAATATCCCGAGTGACTGGACTAAAAGATTTTAAATCTAATCTGCTTTTCCGCAGAAATCTTCACTATCCGTTGTGCTAAAACGAAGCCGATTTTCGAACACTAAAATTGAAAGAAATTAGTTTGTTAAATCTAGTTTTGTGCATTTGTTGCTGAGTTTAGATAGTATCAGGAAATTTTCTAACATTTAATTAAAAATAACTAATACTGCACATGTTGTCTCATACGCTGGAGTTACAAAGTGTAAGATATTTAAAAAAGTAAATTTATTAATTTTTCCAGTGAACTTGTTTGAGTTTAAATTAATAGAATTAATTTATTCATAACAAAAACCACGGTTGACTGAACACTTGGCAAATATTTGATAAAGAAAAACTAAATTTATTAAATTTACTACGCGCAACAATAGCCACAACAATTACGAAAATGTTCATTTTTTTTTTTTTAAATTGAAAATCGGACATTAATAGCTAAAGTTATGACTTTGGTCGGCTCAGGAAAAGTGGTTTCGAGAAAAACGCAATTGAAAATTATAAACATTTCATAACTTAAAAGGTTAAAGTTTCATAATTTTCAAGAATTAGGACTTAAAAAGGTTATGAGAACACAGTGGTGTTCTCCTGTAAATGTTAGGTATTCAGAAATTTTTTTTCTCTTTATAACACGTAATAAATATTTAAAACCTATTGCTATAACATTTAATTTGTGTGTCTAGTTACCTGTAATTTTCACTTAATCGAATATCACAAATTCACCTAATATCGAATCGGTCAATTACTACGTTTCGGAATTTAACAATATTTTGACAAGAGAAACATTTCTTCTTCTTGTTAATAATCTTCGCCTGTTTACACGCAAATGTTAAAATCAAGGATTTTATGGGGGCAAGGCCATAAATCGAAGTTTTAAACCCGCAGGTCCGGTGGGATTGAAGTTCACTCCGGTAGTCTTTTTATAGGCCATTTTTACTCCGGATCAATCCGGGAGTTTCGCTCTCCTATAAACATAGTAAATTTGGCGTAAAAGTGATATACTATGTAATCTGTATACCATATACATATGTATGTACCAGTACTGGACAAAACATTTGCAACCGAAGCCACCCACGAAGCTTTTTGAGTAATACTTTCTATATTTTGATTTGAGCTTAATAATTCTTATACAGGTCTGTTGCACCTTATGTGCTAAGAAAAATAACAACAAATGGATATTTTCAATAACCACAAAAATAAAAACAAATAAAATTCTATTCAATTCACAATTTCAGTTGGACAAAACATTTGCAACTTTTGAAAAAGGCGGAAAAACTTGCGTAACGTAGTTTTTACCGTTTTACATTTTGTCTTGTACCTAGTTATAAAAGTACGTAGTTTGTATTGGTTGAGCGTATCAGTCTTATCATTAAATCATTTACTTTTACTAGCAAGTTACATGCCCTTTAAGTCGTTGCAATAAAGTCAGTATTCTGTGTAGTTAGCGTTTTATTATTTTTGGTGCTCCAAAGTGAACTTAAAACTAATAGCACAATTTTGCGAGAAAATGGCAGGAAATAAATACAGAAAAGAACTAAAATCTAGAATTCTAAGTGATTATAGAATGGATTATCTCAAAAAAACATTTGTCAGAAGTATAATATGAAAAAGAGTAAAGTTTGTAGAATTGTAAAACCCAGAAAAATTACCCCAAGAGATGATTTAAATATCAAAATAAAAATAAAAAAGAATCCTGAAATATCATCGAAAAAAATAAAAAACAAATTGAATTTAGACGTTATTTCTAAGACCATTAGAAGTAGACCTTTTGAAGCTGGACTTAAAAGTTATCGACCACCAAAGAAACCCTTAATTTCAAAAAAAAAAAAAAAATTGAAGGCCAGGCTAGAATTTGCCAGAGGTCCTATTAATTGGAATGTAAAAAAGTAGAAGACGTTCATTTTTTCGGACGAAACAAAATTTAATTTAAGAAGTACTGATAGGTGACGTCACGTAAGAAGACCTAAGGGTCAGAGACTAAATCCTACAGAGACAAGACTATGAAATACCGTGGTGGGAATTTAATGTTTTGGGGATGTTTTTCTAGCCAGGATTCTTTTTCATTCCTATTTTGACATTTAAATCTAATCTTGGGGTAGTTTTTCTGGGTTTTACAATACTACAAACTTTACTCTTTTTCATATTATACTTATGACAAATGTTTTTTTGAGGTAATCCATTTATATAATCACTTAGAATTCTAGATTTTAGTTCTTTTCTGTATTTATTTCCTGCCATTTTCTCACAAAATTGTGCTATTAGTTTTAAGTTCACTTAATAAAATGCTAACTACGCAGAATACTGACTTCATTGGAACAACCCAAGGGCATGTAATTTGTTAGTAAATAATTTAAAGATAAGATTGATCCGTTCAACTAATATAAACTACTGTCCAGTATTGTATAAACATTTTTGCCCTCTACGACGAACGGACGATGCGAAAATTGATCGGACTCAAACCCAACCGATACCTTGTTTACTTTCCAGACCTGTGTTTGAATGCTCAGTTGCGTTTTTGAGACCCTGGTCTTGTGGCATTAACTCAGTCAGTGGTAATATGTGCTAGGCGATGAATGTTTATTTATGTATCAAGATAAAACCAAATCGATTTTTTTCCAAGAATAAGAGATAACTTTAGTAATTATTCAATGTGGATCAATAACATCATAATCCGAAAACTGTTTTAGAATTGTAAACTTCCTTTGTTTTATGAACCTATTGTTTTATGTTTTTAGGATTTCCGCTTTTTTTTCCTACCCAGAGCGGACAGTAATTCTTATTCACAACAATATATTGCTGTTTGTTACTTAAAAATCAATTCTCAGAGGAATATTTAGAAATTATGAAAGTGATTTTATCGTTACGTCCTTAGAAAAATTAATATTTCAAAGAAGATTCGGGTTCAAATATCAAGTTGTTTCAAATTTGCATTCGAAGTCGACTTTTAAAATTAAACTTCATATTTTGGACAAAGTACCGATAATTCTATTACACTTTTTTATCCCAAAATCAGTTATAATGTCGCAGTCGAATTTCTCCACATTCTCACTTTCTTTTAGTTTCTAATTTTGTTCTATTTCATTTCCAACAGATTTTGAAGTCGCGAATCGTCACGGTCACACGTGTCTGATGATCGCCTGTTACAAGGGCCACTACAGAATTGCCCAGTTCTTGTTAGCCCTTAAGGCGGACGTGAACAGGCGTAGCGTGAAAGGAAATACCGCGCTTCACGATTGCGCAGAGTCAGGATCCCTAGAAATACTCCAGCTTTTGTTGGAGCACGGTGCTAGAATGAATGTAGATTCCTATGGAATGACCCCTCTTCTAGCCGCTAGTGTAACAGGACACCTGCCAATCGTTGAGCACTTGATCACCTTATCATCGGTGAACCGCCAGGATAGAATAGACGCTCTGGAATTAATCGGGGCGACATACGTGGACAAGAAGCGGGACATGCTCGGAGCACTTTCGTTGTGGCGGCGCGCAATGGAGGATCGGTACGGCCACGAGCCGCAAATACCAAAGATCGTCAATAACCCGATCCCTGCCTTCGATTACGCCATTGAAGTAACGAATATCGACGCCCTCGACGAACTAGTGTTGGACCCCGACGAGATGAGGATGCAGGCGCTGTTGATCAGGGAGAGAATCCTTGGACCCGTACATCCAGACACAAGTTACTACATCCGTTTCAGGTAAGCGCATTTCACTTTATCAAACAGAAGAATTACGCTAAGTGTTCGTCCAATTTTTAGAGGGGCTCATTACGCAGACGCTGGACGATTTGATCGCTGCATAGAATTGTGGTCGTACGCCTTGACGATGCAACAAAGAATCCTGGAGCCACTCAATCCGATGACGCAATCCTCGTTGCTATCGTTTGCAGAACTTTTCAGTTTTATGCTTGGTGAGGCCGGTCGTCCTGTGACAAGGGGCCGAGTAGTTCCCCCGATTGAAACTGTCGATATGCTAAATATATTCAAGAAGGCTGTAAGAGAGGTGGAGCTAGGTAAACAATCAATCCAATAATCTTCTCATTATACTAATAGATTTTAAATTGTTCTTCCTTTAGGTCAGAAAATGTTCGATTCACTTCTTGAATCCGAAAAAGATCCTAATGCATTAAGTCGTGCCCTTGTTAGTGCCCTACATCTAGCCAGCCTTTTAGCCCGTCTAGTCGAAGATGAAGACTGCTGCACGAATGTGCAGAAAAAAATTCTCACCGCTCTCTACGAACTGATTAGTCTTAAAGTGTTCATCCGATCTGGCCGCACCGCTTTACATTTAGCCTGCTACAGAGAAGCTGCTTTAGTTGGACGCTATCCAGCGTGCCAGTTCCCTTCACCACAGTTGGCAAAAGCCCTTCTTATGGTCGGTGCAAATCCGAACGCCAAGGATGAGGCCGGGAACACACCACTTCATCTGGCGGCATTAGCTAGACCCTGTCCTGCTAGTTTGGCTAAGACTCTACTGGACCATGGAGCACATTTGGTGGGTTTATAAATTTTAATATAAAAATGTTAAATACTTAAATGTTAAATGATGCATATTGCGGAATTCTTAGATAGTTAATTATTAATTCTATTTATACAGCGAATATACAGTACTGTGAACATTTTTAGTACTACGTCAGTACTTCGCGTATTTTCAATTTCCCTGAAGCCTTTTTTATGTTGAACAGACGGGGGGAAATCAATGGAAAGGATAATTTGAGCATTATTTTAGCCCTGCATCAATTTTCCTCTTCTATCGAACCTAGAAAAAGAATGCTTCAGATATTAAAAAAAAGTTGGCCGTCACGGGACGCCCGGCAGATGTGAAACATCAAAGTTGATTCTCCGTCCTTTTACTAATAAGTTAAAAAACGTCATTGAAGCCTCTATTGACAAATTTTGCCGCCAAGCAAGCAAAATATTCTGGCGATTGAAAATCTATAGAGGCACTTCCCTGATAAGGCAATTAATATCCTTAACACGTTAAGCGCCCAGCCCAATTTGCTTGCTGTTCCGTTCAGGCCCAAACTCAAGTGGACCAACGGCGACCGATGAAGCGGAGAATGCCTGAACGTCTAACTAATCTTCAATTGCACACAAATCACAATATATTGTATTCTTTTTCTTATATTCTTAGAAAAACCGATGTCGCCTAAGGGCCGATTCGATCAAACTAGGCTTTATAAATATAAGAATAAGTAATCTCGGAATATATTTACTCCCTAAATTTTAACCTGGGAATAATTTGTTGCATTCGTCCAGGCTATTTTAATACTCGAGTAGTAACTCGACAGATTAGAAACAAAAAGTGAACGAATATTGACTGAATAAATAAAACCGACGTGAAATCAATTTCGTCTGCGATCGGTATTTCAAAGTTTTAAAGATAGGACTAACCTTGTTAAAGAATTTTCTATAGTTTTTCTACTTAAAACAAATTTTAGTTATATTTTATAATACGACGCAGCTCGAGAGCAAGAAATACAAAAATAAAAATAAAACAACGAGAAGAATAAATGGGGAAAGTATTTTTGATTTGCTTTTTTCGTAAAAAGAAAAAAACTCGCACGCGCTTGCCTGTTCCGTTTTTTTCCTGTTGATTAATATTAAAAGCGAGCAGTAAATAAGTAATAAGGATTAAAGTAAAAAACAGTTTTTTAAATTTGTCGGTTGTTATCGATAGCAAAACGCTTAAAAAGTTATAACGAACGAAAATCAACAAATAAATTCTTTGTAAGTTCATTTGTTGACAACTCCAATTTTGTTCGCTGTAAACGACTTCGGAACAACGTTTTATTCAAAATTATGACCTTGTCTGATGCCTTTGAACATATTATTTGATTGTATCTTCCATGGTCACACGATTAGTACTTTAGGACCTTGTTCTTATGTATTGTAATCGTTCATCAATTCATTGTTCATATTTGTTCATTTTTTAACATTAAAAAATAAATAAAATAAAGTAAAAAAAATTGGCAGAATTGAGAGATAAGTAGTGGTAATGGTAAACAAAATAAGTTATTAACAAAATATTAGATTTAATCTGAGAATAAGGGTGGTTATACCGTCAGAATCGGCAGAATAATGTTATACTCCGGTTTAGCTAACGTATTCCTGGATGGAGTACTTGGTAGAACGTAAAATAAAATTTACTCTAGAGTATTTTCCAATTTATTCTTGGTATTAGACTTAAACTAGTTTTAGTCTAAGAGCTGGCTACATAAAACTGCACTGATCGAACATAGTTCTGATTTTTATCTCATAAGTTTCCAAAGATGTCGTCAAAGCCCGAGTCCATTTTGCAGAAGGCGCATTGGAGGCGGAGAGCGCGGATGGGCGGTTAAACGTGTTAAGTTTAAAAAAAAAAAAAAAACGATCGAACATAGTTCTGAAAGTTGGTATACTATTAGAATTTGAAGGTACAAATTAAAAGAAAATATTCCTAGAAGAGTAGGTGGAGGCTTAGGCGCTTGCAGAAGCGATAAAGCAGTAAACCATAAGTTAGATGTAACTCATAGGAAAAAAAGTGATTCTGCCCGAGCAGGATTTGAACCCTGGACCGTTGGATTAAAAGTTTAACGCTCTACCGAATCGACTGAGCTCGTTAAAAGTTTCTGAAATTTTCCACTTTTCTGCGCAATTTTCTTAATTTTTCTTTCTGCAAGCGCTTAAGCCTCCACCTACTCTTCTGAGAATAATTTCTTTCCATTTGTACCTTTAAATTCTAATAATATATCAACTTTCAGAACTATATTCGATCGTTTTTTTTTTTTAAAAAAACTTAACACGTTCAATCGCCCACCCGCGCTTTCCGCCTCTAATGCGCCTTCTGCAAAATGGACTCGGGCTTTGACGACATTTTTGGAAACTTATGAGACAGAAATCACGACTAGATATGTTCGATCAGTGCAGTTTTTATGTAGCCAGCTCTTCGTCTATTTTTTATGTTGAACAGACAGGAGGAGCATTATTTTAGCCCTGCATCAATTTTCCTCTTCTATCGAACCTAGAAAATGTATGCTTCAGAAATAAAAAATTTCCGAAATGTTGAATTGGTTCTAAAAATGTTCACATTACTGTATAACAATAATATTATCAGTTTTTGCAAAAATATTGATTAGTCCTTGTAAAAGTAGGGAAGAACTGTAAGCGGTGCTGGATAACTTAGCAGCCATTTTGGACCTCTTTCTATCTCTTGGGTATTCCCATCTCTCCAAGTGCCAGTTGGAAGGTATATGTCACGTTCTGTTTGTCCCTGGACCAAAACAGGGGCCACAATAACTTTGTCTCCAAGCAGAAACTCTTAAAATGATGCAAATGAATAAATTTTAGATAATAAGAAATATATGCTCCTTACGATCTTGGATTTGCCTTGCAACAACATCTCCACTGTCCAGCCACCACAAAGGAGGGTTGACTGGTTCTCCTGTTTGTAAACTTATGTTAAACCGATCCACGATATAATCGGCCCATGTCTTGTGAAGGTCTACAAACTTTTTGGTCAATTCGACGGTTTCCTGGTCGTATAACCATGGGAAGTAGGAGAATTGCATAGATGGCATAAAAACTGTTGCTTGCATCCATCGAATGAAGAGCTCCTTGTCAGGTGGATTGTTGTATTTATTACCACCAATCATAGCTGGTACAACAAATGGGTATCCAGCTATATTCATTTGAAGGAGTGTTGTAATTAGTGTCGGCAAGCCATTGTTATATGTCCACAGGTTGTCCTTATCCATCATTTGAACATTAAATTGGTGACATTGGAGGCCTCCTGGAGTAACTTCTATAGTCCTGAAGTTTAAATAAATTTTATACTCTGGTACCTACAAAATAAAGGTACTTTAAAAGACTGAAAATGTATTAATATATCAAAAGAATATGTCCTTAATTTTATAACATTGCTTTCGTTGACATACGACGCTTTTTATTGATTTGCTTACCTTAACATCAAACTTGTAACTCTGAATATCCATGAGGTTTTCTAACTTACGAAGCAGTTCACGACTGTCGGGATTATTAAGATCATTTGTTGTCAGCATTCGCTGGAAGACATATCTATGTGCTTCAAACAAATTCAGATCGGAAAAAGAGTGAAGCAGGAAGGTCATGCGGAAGCCTAATTCATCCATATGACGAATTACGTTCTGTAGACTTGAAATATTCATCTTCCAAGCGTCTTCTACCTCCACTAGGACTAGGCCGTAGTTGAAGCCGTTTTCAACAATATCGTTAACAAAGACACCTAAAATTTCTTCATTTATGTCATTTCTATGCAAAGCCCATGTTGGAGATCGGATAACTGTTTCGTCAAATAGCAAGGCGGGTTTTCCAATCAATTCTAGTGCTTTCATGTGAGCGTGTCGCATGTTTTTAGCTATTATAACTTCGTAGGAAAATTTGAATGTATTTTCTTTATAATCCTTATAAATTTCGTTATTTTCATAGGGGGGCTGTAGTGCGGTAAAACATAATTGATTTTCTTTTTCATTGGTGTTTTGATCAATGAATAGAGGTACCGTTATTTCAGGTAGGATAGCTACACCTCTCGAATTCAACCAGTGCCTCCTAGGTATATGACATAAGTTTTCTTTCGTTAATACGTAGGAATAGTTTTGAAATGTGGATTTTTCAATTGGCCAGTGTTGATGGGGATCCTCAAGGCCACCGTACCAATTCACATGGCCACTGTTTAGGTAAAAGCAATCTTGACTTTTGTCACCGTACCGCAAATAACGAGTAAACTGAAAATTTTGATCTGTAAAAGTGATTTCAAGTTTGTGATTGTTTCTGCCCTTTAACGTAAATTGGTCGCTGCCAGAAGTGATTTCAGTGTCTGCATCAAAATCTTCATCTAAAATGATTCTTTGAAGCAGTTGTTTATCTGACTCATAAAAATTGATCCTCAAGCGATGATCCTCTCTGCTTCCATCAAATTCAACACGTATATTGGAATTTTTCAGTTCAAATATTACACATTTCACAAAGGGTAGAGTTAAAATTGTAAAAATCACTTTAAGTAACTCCATTGCCACGAGTATAGAAGATACGAACAACAATTCGACCCGGTCAAGCACAATTATCACATTGCGCAAATATGGGCTTGTAACTTAGTTATATGAGGACTCATCGCTTCAAAGTGTTTGATAGAGATTTCAGGATTTATATTTATATTTATTAGCTTTGCTCGTTTACTTAATGCTAACATCAGCTGCTTCACGCTTGGGCAATTTCCGCCGTAGGTGTTCTACTCAGCATAATTGGAAACGTCGCTGACTTCTGGGCAGGTTAATGATCGTATCATATTACCTAAATTTTGTGCGCATTGATGTTGTGGGCTCGTGAAAGCAATTTCGACGTGAATTTATATTTAACTCGTTGTACCAGATTCATCAATTAAATCTATCTTCTATGTCAGCTATAATTTTAGTATGGTCATAGCGCTTTAATATGCTTACAGCTATATAAAAGCTACCTTAAATTCATAAGGTACCCTTGATTGCATAATTTACAAGGCTTGTCGCGCCTCTGTAATGTAGTAAATGAAATTGATTTTAATAATTATAAATGAAACGGCTATATGGGATATTTTGGATCGCTGATTCTAAATTTGGTGCCAAGAAAAATTCTATGAAAGCTAATCTATTCCAGAATTAATATCTCCAAGTATTACATAAGATGACATTCAGAACGCAATTTTCAATTTGTTAACCGTCTTTGTGTGTCCAAAAATTTTGGTTTATTTCCCCAGGATGCTGGGATTTGAATTTGCTGAATTTGAGTATTCGTCAACATAGTTTTAGTATTTTCGAATAACTACCTAAATTTAATAGATACATTACCGAGTACCGAGTAATAACTATTTAGCTGTTTATAAACATGTATGATGTATGTATAAAATAAATTAAATTATAATTTCAGGACACTAAAAATGCTGACGGCGATACGTTCGAATCGCTCTTACAGAATCAGCACTTGCATGAGCTGGTCAACCCCATAAAATACACCAGACTGACGTGCCTCGCGGCGAGCACAATTTCGAGGTACGGGATCGAGTACGTGAACCGGGTGCCGAAGTCGCTCTACGACTTTATCGAGTCGCACTGACACGGCCAGACGGCCTCGTCAACGCAACTAACAATAAGTGAGAAGTTTCGCGCGCACCAAGGGAACTAGACAGACACCGACCAGATGGATGGACGCTGCACTCTTTGGTCTTCAGGAACTTTTTTTGTGATCAGAACGCTATTAGACACAATTTTTCTTAATTACATATTTCAATTATGTTTTTCCATTTCGCATCTAAACACGAGACACGAACAGCTTTTCTAGCCGCAGGATCGTGCTTCGGACAACTGCCCCCCTACCGATTGGCGCCTTGCGTATCCCTGAAGGACACAGCCACAGGATGGAGGCGGCATTTGTCGCAATTTAATCGTATCGTAATCGAATTAAATTGACTGAAAAGGTGCTGTGCTCCAGGAATACGAAATAGACAAACCTGGGACAGTGTGGCATTTGTTCGGGGCACGACTCCACCTAGTTGTTTTGAGTGGAAAGCCGTTTTACGCAAGACGACTGTGAGTTGCTGTAACCAGCTTTCTTCTCAACCCTGTTGACCGCCGAGGTGGAGTTTAATTTTTAATTAAATTTTCGCGAAAATCACACACCCACTGACACCTCGAAATCTCTGAATATTCGAAGATCCTATTTTATCAGAAGTGTATCGAGTTCATAAGCCTTGTTTACTACTACCGTAGGTTAATCGATTTGTTAAATGTAACGTTTCTTTCGTACGTAGGCTAGTTAAGGAAGTATTTATAGCGAAATCAATGCGAATGAAATGAAAATATTTCTGTAACACTGTGCATTTTATTCTTTCTTACCAAATTCCCAAAAATCCTTTTTTCTTAGATAAGTAAAAATATGTAAGAATTTGAAGAGCTTTTTAAATCGTATCGTCTGCGTATAGCGGAATAAGATCACATGCTCTAATAATTCAGCTATTGAATTCAGCAAATCAATATTATTGGATTTTTATTGTAAACGTATTCTTGCATTTCATCGTTTCGATTTGAAGAGTGTTTTCAGTTTTAAATGTACAAACGTTTAGATAAAACGCTCTAAAAATACATAACTTCTGGGATTTGTTTCAGAAAAGTTATACAATTTGAACAACCCTTTTCAGGTTCTTGAAATTCAAAAATGTATAAGCTCATGGGCAATTTCAATAATAAGTAGAATTGCAAAAGATTCATTAAATCATATAAAAGATTGAATTCTTTATCACCTACAATCAAAATATGAAAGAAAAGAGAAAGATTTATTTCAAAACATTTGATGACATGCCCCTTTAAAAATAAAAACTCGGGGCATGATTCATGATTTTTCATAGTTCATTCCATGGCTAATTTGTTTTTTTTACAAACATTTTTAATTATTTCTATCCTTTAAATATAATTTGTCCTCAATTGGTTCCACCGGCCAGAGGGGTTTAATTTCCCCCCCAATTAGTAGACTCCCGCAAGTGGATTCTTTCCATTAAGTTTAATAAATTTTTGTGCCAGGTTCAACCTTAATAAGAGGAATTCGCAGATTTAATTTTAGAAAGATAAAAAAGTAAATTTACTAAAATTTTGGTTTTCTTCATAGAAATATAAACTAAACACGGAACGGCTGCACCGTGTACACTCAAAAGTAGCTTGTAGAAATAGTACAGCGATAGTGTGCAAGAGGGACGCTAGATACAGGACTGTCAAGTGAGATCTGTACTCGTTGGATGTAAATTAGAAAAAAAGTACATATTTTTACGGTTTAAAACTATTGTTCCGCGAAAAGCTAATAAAAACTGTGTTAACATCCTTTTGACGCTTTTGGTGATTATTTGTTTCAGTGTGATTTTGAAATTTATTTTTATAAATATGCTCTCAAATTTTCTTTGATATTGTTTCATCCGTCTTTATTTCTCCAATTTTGCAGCCAATTCAAACCATTCAAATTCAAATTTTTTTAAATGCCCCTCTAATTATTTATACAAATATTTACGCCTGCACTGGCCGACCGCGTATTCATGACAAGTCGGTTTCAGATTTTAAAAAATGTGTTAAATTTTTTATCTGACTCGCATTTGTCACTTTGAAATAATTTTCGCACTTACACCTACGAAGCAAAGTCACCTGACTTTAATGTTAAATTCAAAGCAGCTTCTTTAGGCTTCTTTAAAATCTGAAACCGACTTGTCATCTGACATTGTCGAATAGTGTAAAGATACCTTAACACAGATCAGAGGTATTGCAGTTCCTATTTTCTAAAACACTGCAGCACTGAAAGTCGACGGTTTACAGCCAATCCGCGTTCAGCTTTGATTTATTTTCCAAATTAGCTTGGGACGCGATTTTGGTGGTTTTGTAGTTCTTGCAGCACCCGCATCAGTCATTTGACAATTGAAAAAGGTCAGGGCCTTTCAGTTCCCGAAGGATAAGACCAGGCACGAGGTTTCGATGGCGACGAGCCGCTATAAGGATCGGTCAAAGATCAGGAAATTCCTGAGCTCGAAGCACTTCGACCACAGTAAGAACATGTCCTCGAATCCGCGCCGCAATCTTCTGCTACCGAAAGCTGTACCTTCTCCTTATCAATCCGCTGCCGAGAAGAGCGAGGAGGAGGAGGTGGTGATCTACCACATCGAGGACGCAGACGAGGACTTTTCCTCTGCCATCTGGGACCCCATCGTCAATGAGGAAGGCATAGGTGGGGCGCCGGCGTTGCAATTTCTTTTGAGGGCCCCTTTTTATCTCTTCCTATTTTAGTCATACAATTTGCGGAGGCCACCGACGGGCAACAAGTTGAGCTCCAGGATCACAGCGAATTCAACAAGACACAACAACCGAAACATCGGAAAATCTCGAGGCCGGAGGTCGTTGAATATTACCGGAAAAGGAAACTGCCTGAGACTGCATCCGAGGAGCCGGAAAATGTTAAAATCGTTAAAATATGCACCGTTCCGAACCAAACAGTGCAAACCTCCGCGCGGAGTGAGGTCAACGCGAGAAATATTTCGTCAAACAATTTGAAGAGCATTGCGACAGAGAAGGCGTTGGGTGCGGCTGAGGAGGACCTTGTGATCGACCCGAGCGTTACGACGTTCATTTACAATGGTGAGGAATACGCCCAGTTGCCGAAAAAACGCTACATCGAGGAGAAGCTGGGGTTAATTCGAGAACTGCAGTTATACAAGGATATCATTGCAAACTTTAAGAGCATATTAGAAAACGTTAAATTGTAAATTAGATTGCATATGCATTTTAAATGCATAAAGTAAAAACCACTTTCTTTGAATCATTTGTTCTTTTTTGAGCCACTCAGATCCTTTCACGGTCTTCTTACCCTTAAATGAATAGTAAACATTGGAAAGTTTTCTTGCAAAACTATTCAAAACGTGATATGAGCTCAGCAAAATAAAAATAAAATAAAAACAGAGATCTAGTAGCTAATTCAAATTAAATTATCAATTTCTTCATTCCTAATTTTACATAAATTTAATAAAAACTGCCACTGCGACGAGAAAAAGAAAAATTGAATTTGGTTTTTTGTGTTATTTTAAAGTAGGGACTGTAATAATTCTGATAACAAAAATTTAAATTATCTTTATTTTTCGTTTGATATCGTCAAATTGATATTTTATGGAATAACAGAACACTAAACAAACTCTTAAATTATATCTATATTTGTTTTTTCAAAAAACATTAATCAAAACTGTCTCTTCCGGATTCAAATATCAAGTTGTTTCAAATTTCCAAACTGTATTCGAATTCGATTCCGAAAATTGAACTTCATATTTTAGAAAAAGTACCGATAATTCTATTAGACTTTTTTATCCCATGATCTGTTATAATGTCGCAGTCGAATTTCTCCACATTCTCACTTTCTTTTAGTTTCTCATTTTGTTGTATTTCATTTCCAACAGATTTTGAAGTCGCGAATCGTCACGGTCACACGTGTCTGATGATCGCCTGTTACAAGGGCCACTACAGAATTGCCCAGTTCTTGTTAGCCCTTAAGGCGGACGTGAACAGGCGTAGCGTGAAAGGAAATACCGCGCTTCACGATTGCGCAGAGTCAGGATCCCTAGAAATACTCCAGCTTTTGTTGGAGCACGGTGCTAGAATGAATGTAGATTCCTATGGAATGACCCCTCTTCTAGCCGCTAGTGTAACAGGACACCTGCCAATCGTTGAGCACTTGATCACCTTATCATCGGTGAACCGCCAGGATAGAATAGACGCTCTGGAATTAATCGGGGCGACATACGTGGACAAGAAGCGGGACATGCTCGGAGCACTTTCGTTGTGGCGGCGCGCAATGGAGGATCGGTACGGCCACGAGCCGCAAATACCAAAGATCGTCAATAACCCGATCCCTGCCTTCGATTACGCCATTGAAGTAACGAATATCGACGCCCTCGACGAACTAGTGTTGGACCCCGACGAGATGAGGATGCAGGCGCTGTTGATCAGGGAGAGAATCCTTGGACCCGTACATCCAGACACAAGTTACTACATCCGTTTCAGGTAAGCGCATTTCACTTTATCAAACAGAAGAATTACGCTAAGTGTTCGTCCAATTTTTAGAGGGGCTCATTACGCAGACGCTGGACGATTTGATCGCTGCATAGAATTGTGGTCGTACGCCTTGACGATGCAACAAAGAATCCTGGAGCCACTCAATCCGATGACGCAATCCTCGTTGCTATCGTTTGCAGAACTTTTCAGTTTTATGCTTGGTGAGGCCGGTCGTCCTGTGACAAGGGGCCGAGTAGTTCCCCCGATTGAAACTGTCGATATGCTAAATATATTCAAGAAGGCTGTAAGAGAGGTGGAGTTAGGTAAGCAGCTAATCCAATAATCTTCTCATTATACTTGTGGTGTCGTAGGGATTTTTTAATTTTAAATACATGTGAAAGGGATAAAAAGTTGTCCATATGGATATTATTGGACCACTTCCACCATCACACGGTTTCAGGTATTGTCTCACAATTTAACTCTATTCAAAGAATGGATTTCGCTATTTTTGTGTCCTTTGTATGAGATGTATTTTTTTGATTTGGTTAATGATAGCTAATCCTTAACGTGAAATTCTTTTGTTTCCATCACGTCACGTTTTTGAGAAAAATAGGATGAAAACTAAAACAAATGGTATTTTGAGTGTATTTGAAAATAGAATTAAAACCATAATGCAACGTGAAAAGTGTTAATAACATGGGTCAAATGAAAGCCTAAATCCTTATCTAGATTTATGATATCAAATGAAACACAAAAATTCCATAACTCTTACCAAGCGGGGAAGTAGGTCGTCATGAGCGTGCGATACTTGTGATTTTCATTCACTATCAACTGTAATGAAGAAATTGGTTAACAGAGAAAAGTTAAATTAAGAGAGTATTTTGGAAATTCTTAACAACTTCAGTATTTTAATATGAAATCTAAAGGCTCAAACTTTTATTTGAGCTACATTACAAGCTCCTATAATAATCCGTTATTTTATTATGAATTTTTAAAAATGTACTCTTCAAACCTATTTTTCTTAAAAATATGACGTCATAAGATATTTTCGTTTATGAATTTGTAATCTACAGAAAAAATCCTATAGAAACCATATATCACTTGATTAGGGGCAAAATTATTGTAAACTAGTGTTATCGTTACAGATCAGGAAAGACAATTTCAATCTCTTCTCTTCAAGGAACTCTCACAATTCTTAGCTTTCAAACATAATCGTGAAACTTCATACCATCCTCAATCTAATTGTTTTATTGAACGATGGCACAGAATTTTTAAGACTATTATCAGAACCTACGAAGCAAATTCCTGGTCGGAGGTTTCACCTCCAATCCTACTAGGATTACGAACCACTTTTCGTGAAGAATTTGTTGCAACTCCAGCTGAGTTACTTTATGGATGGACAGTCATTGATACTTCCCGGAGATTTCCTTGAATCGAATCCTAAAATTATGCATCAAAGTCTTTTCGTCCACGTATTCAATAATATTCGTCCCATTTCAGCTTCAAATCATGCTAAACCAAAATGCTTTAAATTCAAAAAGTTGGAAAACTGTTCACATTGTTTAGTTCGGAACGAAGTACTCGGTGGGACTTTTCAATGTTGTTACAATGGTCCATTTCCCATAATTAAAAGTCATCAAAATTATTTCATAATCAGAAATAAAAATGTTAGCGTTTCGTTGGACCGTTAAAGCCTTATTACCCGACCCGACTGTCCGTTTCATTGTGACCTCCTGTAGCCTGAAGAGTGAGGTGTCATTAGATTCGTCTCAATTGGAGGAGTGACATAGGGTATAATATTTAAATATGGGGTCCGCAAAAAAAAAAAAATTGAGGGGGATTAAAAAATTTGTTTTTATTATAACAATATACGAATCAAATGAAAGCTAATAAATAGCCAATTCCAAATATATATATATATTATAACACTTTTATGCTACCATTTTGACAGGAACTTCAAAATGTTTAGTTATTTTTTACAGTCAGTCGGGTTTTTTGGTTTTTTAAATGAACTTTTCTTGTTTTACTTCTAGCGTTTCAGAGATTAATACTCCAAATTACTTTTCTCATCTAACTATGAAAGATTTAAACACCTCAACTTAAGCTAACTCGGATTTTTTAAAGGAACAGCCAGAGCCTGTTCATTCAAAAACAACAACTTTTCATCATAAGCCGGTGCTTACATATGTTTCATAAAAACATTCAAAATTCTTCACTCTCTCCCACCTTTTTATTTTTCAGCAAATTGCATAAAAAAGTAACATTTTTGTAATTTTAATTACACAAAAAGTTTTGGAATCAGAATTTCATATCGGTCTTCTAGTGCTTCGCTAGGAGGGGCTGATGTGGTGTCGTAGGGATTTTTTAATTTGAAATTCATGTGAAAAGGACAAGAAGTCATAGTCATTAGGCAAAGTAACAAAGTAAATTCATTGTAAAAATTTAAATAATATTGTTATCTAGAGAATTTTGTATGCAAAAAAAAATTAGTAAGCATTTTTTGTGACATAAAAGGAAAAAATTGAATCCAGCGAAAAAATTAATTAGTGTGTAGTGAAAAAGCTTCCGGAAAAGAAGCACGTAAATAAAAATATTAATATCTAAAAAAAAGTTTTACTTAAAATATTATTAATTCATAAAAATTAAAAAGATAAAATAGAAAATAATAATAAAAATACAGGGGATTATTTTATCGTTATTTAATTAAAACAAATAAAATAAAATAAAAACATATAAGGTGGATTTTCACATCCGATATATACTAATAGATTTTAAATTTTTCTTCCCTTAGGTCAGAAAATGTTCGATTCAGTTCCAGTTCCCTTCACCACAGTTGGCAAAAGCCCTTCTTATGGTCGGTGCAAATCCGAACGCCAAGGATGAGGCCGGGAACACACCACTTCATCTGGCGGCATTAGCTAGACCCTGTCCTGCTAGTTTGGCTAAGACTCTACTGGACCATGGAGCACATTTGGTGGGTTTATAAATTTTAATATAAAAATGTTAAATACTTAAATGTTAAATGATGCATATTGCGGAATTCTTAGATAGTTAATTATTAATTCTATTTATACAGCGAATATACAGTACTGTGAACATTTTTAGTACTACTTCAGTTCTTCGGGTATTTTCAATTTCCCCGAAGCATGCCTTTTTTATGTTGAGGAAATCAATGAAAAAGGATAATTTGAGGACTATTTTAGCCCTGCATCAATTTCCCTCTTCTATCGAACCTAGAAAATGTATGCTTCAGAAATAAAAAATTTCCGAAATGTTGAATTGGTTCTAAAAATGTTCACATTACTGTATAACAATAATATTATCAGTTTTTGCAAAAATATTGATTAGTCCTTGTAAAAGTAGGGAAGAACTGTAAGCGGTGCTGGATAACTTAGCAGCCATTTTGGACCTCTTTCTATCTCTTGGGTATTCCCATCTCTCCAAGTGCCAGTTGGAAGGTATATGTCACGTTCTGTTTGTCCCTGGACCAAAACAGGGGCCACAATAACTTTGTCTCCAAGCAGAAACTCTTAAAATGATGCAAATGAATAAATTTTAGATAATAAGAAATATATGCTCCTTACGATCTTGGATTTGCCTTGCAACAACATCTCCACTGTCCAGCCACCACAAAGGAGGGTTGACTGGTTCTCCTGTTTGTAAACTTATGTTAAACCGATCCACGATATAATCGGCCCATGTCTTGTGAAGGTCTACAAACTTTTTGGTCAATTCGACGGTTTCCTGGTCGTATAACCATGGGAAGTAGGAGAATTGCATAGATGGCATAAAAACTGTTGCTTGCATCCATCGAATAAAGAGCTCCTTGTCAGGTGGATTGTTGTATTTATTGCCACCAATCATAGCTGGTACAACAAATGGGTATCCAGCTATATTCATTTGAAGAAGTGTTGTAATTAGTGTCGGCAAGCCATTGTTATATGTCCACAGGTTGTCCTTATCCATCATTTGGACATTAAATTGGTGACATTGGAGGCGGTATAATATCGGCGGAGTGCCTCGTCGTTTAATAACTTCTATTGTCCTGGAGTTTAAATAAATTTTATATTCTGGTACCTACAAAAGTAAAGGTACTTTAAAAAACTGAAAATGTATTAATATATATGTCCTTAATTTTAAAACATTGCTTTTGTTGACATTCGACGCTTTTTATTGATTTGCTTACCTTAACATCAAACTTGTAACTCTGAATATCCATGAGGTTTTCTAACTTACGAAGCAGTTCACGACTGTCGGGATTATTAAGATCATTTGTTGTCAGCATTCGCTGGAAGACATATCTATGTGCTTCAAACAAATTCAGATCGGAAATAGAGTGAAGCAGGAAGGTCATTCGTAAGCCTAATTCATCCATAAGACGAATTACGTTCTGTAGACTTGAAATATTCATCTTCCAAGCGTCTTCTACCTCCACTAGGACTAGGCCGTAGTTGAAGCCGTTTTCAACAATATCGTTAAGAAAGACACCTAAAATTTCTTCATTTATGTCATTTCTATGCAAAGCCCATGTTGGATATCGGATAACTGTTTCGTCAAATAGCAAGGTGGGTTTTCCAATCAATTCTAGTGCTTTCATGTGAGCGATTCGCATGTTTTTAGCTATTATAACTTCGTAGGAAAATTTGAGTAAATCTCTATAATCCTTATAAATTTCGTTATTTTCATAGGGTGGCTGTAGTGCGGCGGTAAAACATAATTGATTTTCTTTTTCCCTGGTGTTTTGATCAATGAATAAAGGTACCGTTATTTCAGGTAGGATAGCTACACCTCTCGAATTCAACCAGTGCCTCCTAGGTATATGACATATGTTTTCCTTCGTTATTACGTAGGAATAGTTTTGAAATGTGGATTTTTCAATTGGCCAGTGTTGATGGGGATCCTCAAGGCCACCGTACCAATTCACATGGCCACTGTTTAGGTAAAAGCAATCTTGACTTTTTTCACCGAACCGCAAATAACGAGTAAACTGAAAATTTTGATCTCTAAAAGTGATTTCAAGTTTGTGATTGTTTCTGCCCCTTAACGTAAATTGATCGCTGCCAGAAGTGATTTCAGTGTCTGCATCAAAATCTTCATCTAAAATAATTCTTTGAAGCAGTTGTTTATCTGACGCATAAAAATTGATCCTCAAGCGATGATCCTCTCCGGTTCCATCAAATTCAACACGTATATTGGAAGTTTTCAACTCAAACATTACACATTTCACAAAGGGTAGAGTTAAAATTGTAAAAATCACTTTGAATAGCTCCATTGCCACAAGTTTTGCAGATACGAAAAACAATTCGACCCGGTCAAGCACAATTATCACATTGAGCAAGCATCGACTTGTAACTTATTTATGAGGTCTTATCGCCGATTTCAGGATTTATATTTAACCACTGCGATATGAAATGAGTGATGATTATGTGTGCCACTTTCGGTGAAAGCTTTTCTCGTGCGTCGTGACCAGAAACAGTTTCAACAAAGGCAACATTTTATGCAAATTGGTGGACATTAATAGTACTTCATTTAATAT
Organism: Machimus atricapillus; assembly: GCA_933228815.1. Taxonomy (NCBI): domain Eukaryota; kingdom Metazoa; phylum Arthropoda; class Insecta; order Diptera; family Asilidae; genus Machimus; species Machimus atricapillus. The sequence goes on from OW121785.1 coordinate 18,050,813, forward strand.
TTAATAAAACCACAGAATCTGATAATTATTCACTTTTATTAAATCATGTATCTCACTTTTGGTCAGAACAAGACATCACGTGTCAGATACGTGATTCTTATTTTAGGCACAGAAAGGGGATCACGTCTCCCACACGTTGTTTTATGGCAAAGGGTAATTTAGTTTTTGAACTCTATATTCCACCCTTTTAAATAATATTATAACTTCTTTTTATCTCATTTATCTCATTTAATAAATTGTTACAATATACAGGGTGTTTTGCTAAGGTCTGAACAGGGGTATGCCAATCGATTCTACAAGGTCTCCTGATCAACGTTTGTTCGGATCCCCCCCCCCCCCCTCCTTAAAATCGGTCCTTCCCCCGTAAAATCGCGATTACAAATTTGGAGGGGGTCAACCTAGAATATGCTTTCTTATACATATGTTCTTTCAGAGATATCCTAGGATACTGGTTGATAACGTATTAGAAAGCTGAGCCTTCAAGAAACTTCGGAGCGCGCCGTCGGATTCGAGTGCGGTATTTTCCTGAGAAAGGCTACTTAACAGGGAAGCTTTTTCTCAAAAAAAGTTTTGATCTTCCCATACAAAAAACCGACAGAATGAAGGGTCAAGGTCAAATTTTGGGCTTTGAAATTGCCATTTTCGAAATTTGACGGAGTCTCTCCCGTTTGTTTGTTGACGGATTGGGTCGTGGGTGGTATCGTTGGAAAGCTTGAAGGATTAGCTATATGGGATATTTTGGATCGCTGATTCTAAATTTGGTGCCTAATTGTGAAAATATAAAAACATCACTGCTGAACTCATTTCCAAGAAAAATTCGATGAAAGGTAATCTATTCCAAGTATTACATAAGATGAAATTCAGAATTCAATTTTCAATGTGTTAACCGCCTTTGTGTGTCCAAAAATTTTGGTTTATTTCACCAGGATGCTGGGATTTGAATTTCCTGAATTTGCATATTTGTCAATACTCAATATAGTTTCAGTATTTTCGAATAACTACCTAAATTTAATAGCTACATTACCGAGTAATAACTATTTAGCTGTTTATAAACATGTATGTATAAAATAAATTAAATTATAGCACTAAAAATGCTGACGGCGATACGTTCGAATCACTCTTACAGAATCAATACTTGCTGGGCTGGCTGGGGGGGCAATATTTTCCACGGACAGAATTTATACTACGAGATTACAGTGCAGCATGTTAATTTTTGCTACATATTTTCCTTAATTTTTCTACTGCATTTCTCTCCGTGTAATATGAGATAATTATTTGTATAATTCATGTAGGTACCTCAGTTAAATATGTTGTTCTGGACCTACCTAATTTAAATTTATTAAATTCATAATTAATAAATATTACAAAATTTCGTAATAATTTGTTCACGGCCTCTCGGGCCGGGGCCCCCTCAGATCGGGGGCCTATGGCATTTTGCTATTGTTACGCCACTGACCGTAGGTTAATCGATTTGTTAAAAGTAACGTTTCTTTCGTACGTAGGCTAGTTAAGGAAGTATTTATAGCGAAACCAATGCGAATGAAATGAAAATATTTCTGTAACACTGCATTTTATTCTTTCTTACCAAATCCCCAATAAATCCTATTTTATTTATTTATTTATTGAATATACGCCCCATGGGCAATTTATTATTATTATTATTTATTTATTTTCTTAGATAAATAAAAGTATGTAAGAATTTGAAGAGTTTTTTATATCGTATCGTCTGCTTATATAGCGGAATGAAGTCACATGCTCTAATAATTCAGCTATTGAATTCAGCAAATCGATTCATGATTTTTCATAGTTCATTCTATGGCTAATTTTTTTTTACAAGCATTTGTAATTATTTCTATCCTTTAAATATTATTTGTCCTCAATTTTATTGGTTCTCTATTTAAAATTCGAGCTAAGCCACTCTAAGTACATATTTATAATTTCTTTGCTTAATTAATTGACTCCCGCGAATGGATTCTTTCAATTAAGTTTAATAAATTTTTGTGCCAGGTTCAAGCTTAATTTTTGAAAGATAAAAAAGTAAATATACTAAAATTTCGGTTTTCTTCCACAAAGCAAGAAAATTTTTCTGCTGATAGGTGGCGAAAAGATCGCAAAAGTGTAGTTTATTTAATAATTTGGGACGCGATTTTGTGGCTTTACGTTGGCAACACTCGCATCATTTGTTTTGAACAACAATTGAAAACTGTCAGGGCAGTGGAAGTTTCGGTAGAGTTTTAAAATATATTCCCAGCCTGATTAGAATTTGGACAAACTGAATTTTATAAAAGCAATTTTGATATTTACAAATGGCCTTAAAGAGGTGCGCATATAAAGGATGCGGCTCCGTCCACACGCCGGACAACCCCAGCCGGGAGACCTTCTTTCAGTTCCCGAAGGATAGAAGCAGGTACGACGTTTGGATGGCGATGAGCCGCTGCGAGGACCGGTCGAAGACCACAAAATACCTGTGCTCGAAGCACTTCGACCACAGTAAGTACATGTCCTCGAATCCCCGCCGCAATCTTCTGCTAGCAAACGCTGTACCTTTCCCTTATCAATCCGATGCCGAGGAAAGCGCGGAGGAGGAGGTCCACCATCTCGAGGACCTCGTCGCGACGCAGTATGCAGACGAGGACTTTTTGTCTGCCATCCGGGAACGCATCGTCACCGAGACTGAGCACACTATAGGCGACAGCATAGGTGGGGCGCCGGCGTTGCAATTTCTTTTGAGGGCCCCTTTTTATCTCTTCCTATTTTAGTCATACAATTTGCGGAGGCCACCGACGGGCAACAAGTTGAGCTCCAGGATCACAGAGAATTCAACAAGACACAACAACCGGAACATCGGAAAATCTCGAGGCCGGAGGTCGTTGAATATTACCGGAAAAGGAAACTGCCTGAGACTGCATCCGAGGAGCCGGAAAATGTTAAAATCGTTAAAATATGCACCGTTCCAAACCAAACAGTGCAAACCTCCGCGCGGAGTGAGGTCAACGCGAGAAATATTTCGTCAAACAATTTGAAGAGCATTGCGACAGAGAAGGCGTTGGGTGCGGCTGAGGAGGACCTTGTGATCGACCCGAGCGTTACGACGTTCATTTACAATGGTAGGGAGTACGTGCAGATGCCGAAAAAGTTGTACATCGAGGAGAAGCTGGGGTTAATTCGAGAACTGCAATCATACAAGGATATCATTGCAAACTTTAAGAGCATATTAGAAAACGTTAAATTGTAAGTTAGATTGCATATGCATTTTAATTGCATCAAATAAAAACCACTTTCTTTGAATCATTTTTTTAGCCACTCAGATCCTTTCACGGTCCTCTTACCCTTAAATGAATAGTAAAAATTGGAAAGTTTTCTTGCAAAACTATTCAAAACGTGATATGGACTCAGCAAAATAAAAAATAAAAAAAACAGAGATCTAGTAGCTAATTCAAATTAAATTATCAATTTCTTCATTCCTAATTTTTAACCGACTTCAAAAAAGGAGGAGGTTCTGAATTTCGACTGTGTTGTTTTTTTGTAGGTCATACTTCAGAGGTGGTCCCATATAAATTTTATCGAAATTGATTCAGCGCTTTTTGAGAAAATCAACAAAATATATACACAGATAAGATTTTGGTATTTGGTTTGGTCGGTGCGTGAAAACCTGACTGATATTAATCCAATACTAACTAAATAATGAATGCAATCAGTTTGTCTGGATTAATTGGATTAATATCAGTCAGGTTTTCACACCGACTTCAAAAGTCTAGGAAAGGCTTGGTATTTAATGTTGAAAGTAGTAGCAGAGGACTTTTAATATAATTATTTTATACTTTTTAGGGCTTGGGATTTTTTGCAGTCGGTTCTATTTTTTTTTAAAAATTTTTTTACATAAACAAAAACTGCCGCTGACGAGAAAAAAAAATTGAATTTTGTTTTTTGTGTTATTTCAAAGTAGGGACTAATAATTCTGATAAAAAAAATTAAAAATTATATAATTTTTATTTTTCGATTATTGTCACAAATTGATATTTTATAGAAGTAAATAATCTTAAGTAAATAACTTAAAAACTGTATTAATTTCATTATTAAAATCAAATTCTTTAATAAAGAAACTGCTACTAGTCCCAATTCTGCATATTTCCTGAGTGTTGAGCACAACGTTCTACCGAAAAATTTTAAATTTCGAAAAAGAAGTTCGATTCGACGATTTTTGTTTTGGATTTAAGCAGCTTCAAAGTATGTGACTAATTCATTTTAATTTATTCTGTAGGCTCCAAAGTTTTAATCGGCGATTTTTGTGTTCACAAAACCAGATGGACCACTTCAGTAAACACTTGACAGTGGAAAGATAAGTTGCAGAAATAAATTTTTTAATTTTTTAAATTCATTCATTTTTCGGCGTTAATTTAAAGTGTGCAGTCGAATGTGTTTTATTAAATTTTAGGAAAAAATATTAATTATAAACACAAATTTTAATATTTAAAATCTTTATTAGACTAGTTTAAATAAGCTACAACAATAAATAGCTGCACAAGTAAAAGTATATAATCTTATAATTTCTTAAAATAGTTTTGCTCAGCAAAAACGAGTGCGGCGTCACTCAACTGGGAATTGTTTCGAATTAATACTGCCAATTTCAATGCTTGCAGCAAAAATTAGGGAAAAGAAAGCCCTATAAAAACTTTAAAATTTATTTAAGCTAGTCCGAGGGAGGAGAAAAGTTTCCTCCTTCCTTCCAGGTACCACATGGCTTCGTGGTACGTTCTAGGGATAATTTTTGCTACTGGCTCATAATCGGAGAAGGTGTAGTAAAAAGTGTTGGAGGTGAACTGCTCCCCGGAGGATGGGTCGAATATATCGGCGACGGTTATCAACTGAATATAATTTAGCTCAGTGTATACGACATGTGCAGTCATCTGGATAAAGCTGGAGACCTCGACGGGCTTTTGAAAACTGATGTCGCAAATGTGCTCCAGTTTGGGTCTATGCCGGCAGAACATGTAAGCACACGCCCAGCTGACTTCCAGAGCATTGCGCATAAGAAATCCACCGAAAACTTTATTGTGGGCATTTCGGTGTTCCGGATGGGAAAATATCACATTGGACAACCTTCCATCCTCCATCCACCTGGCGTTCCTTGGTAGGACCCTCTTGTTCAGAGATATGTGATCCTCTTTTATGCTCTGGATGAACAGATCATGGATAATCTTTTGCTCATGATCATTTGGTTCAACTTTGGTAAGCGCCTCACTTACGTTCTTCTTTCGGCGATTTTTTCTTTCTTCTCCGGACAGGAAAATTTGTTTTTCCTCATCATTGCTAGGCTTCAGAGGATTAACGGGGGCGGCTTTTGTATTTGTTGCATTCCTAGCTACCATTACGAACATAGCGCGGGTTATTTTCTCCCACTGGCCGCTTTGCTCCTGCTCCAGCCAGACGACTATTTCCATCGAGGAGCGCCCCACCCAGCTGACGTGGCCTGAAAGGCGGATATCTTGATTTTGGCGCGGTATATAATCCGTGAAATCAACGTTATCAACCAGAGCCGTCACAAAAGTATATGGAAGAGGGATGTTCGGGTCAAAATTTTCAATGTGCAGATGCTTGTGACATACCCAAACTAAAAATATTATTTGAATTAGTTACATACAACTGATAGCTGTTAGTTTTGCTAAAGTACCTGCGAATAAATCCATGTCTTCCATGAGCCTCCCAAGCCGTACATGTCCCAGGAAGGTAACGTACTTGTCCTTGAGGGAGGCATCTTTGCTCAAGGGGATGATTGCCGTCGTGAAAGAATCGGCCATCGTCCTCGGCGGAAGGTCTTCCAGTTTTGGCTCGTACTTCGTAAGGTGCTCCCGGGGCTTAGGCAGCGGACTGTAGTCCATCTCTAGACCCAATTTCTCCATGATCCGTTGTCGTACTGCAAACAAAAAAATTATTTGAGTAGTTTAAAAAAAATAAAATGCAAGTTCAGTTTTTCAAGCTTTTTTGTAATATGATTTTCTTTTAACTTTCCATTAAAATTTGTAAACAGGCTTTAGGACATGCTTTTTATAGATCCAAACGGCCAAACCGAGGAGTCTGAGTAGAAAGTACCTAGCCTAGGTATCAATTTTTAAGGAAATTTTTGTAATGATGCGTTTCTCCCGCAACAAACAACTTTCACCCGCATCTTCAGTTAATCGAAGAGTTCAGAGTCCGTGGCAGATTTCAATTCTAACGTAACCGGCAAGTCGTTTACATAAACAAAAGGTGAAATTTACTGACTCACCGTCGGTCATCGTTCGGACCTTTTCGTCCGGCGCTCGCTCGATATTGAGAAAGGTACGCTTCGCCCTACAAATAAAATAAATGATTTCAACTTTTGCTCTGAGTAAAGGTTTTGGAAAATCACATTATTTGAGGAAAATAACCATTTTCACAGTGGAAAATGCTCCTTCGCATTAAAGGGTTAGCGGTGCGGAAAATTTGCCTAAAAACTCCCAGCGTTGGCATTTTTATTGCTGTGAAAATTTTATTTGTAACGAGAAAATTTCACACAAAACCTCGTATTAAACTAAAAATAGCCGAAACTGAATTAATTTTTTTCAGAGGAACACGAAAATGACGGAAGGCCAAAAATGAGCCTTCCCTGTCACAGTTGAGTTAAAACAGCTGTACCACACGTCAACTTAGGGCCTTTCGGTACGCACGTTCTCAGTGAGACAACTGAGATATTCTCAGTTGGCTCACTGAGACGGCGTGTTCTTGTAACCGTCTCACTTTCAAATTGAGCAACAAAAACGGACGCAGCCTTTGGGCAACTGAGACTTGTGAGATAGAATTTTTGTGTTTCACTTGTCTCAGTTATATGTTATGACAGTTGTTGAGCAGCCTGAACTTAATAAAACAATTGCGCGTGCTTTTGCGTTATCCATTTTTCACTTTTTAATCAACAACGTCTGCGGTGTCAAAATCAGCTGTTTAACCAAACTGAGACAACTGAGAAAGTTGCTCATATTTCGTCTCAGTTGTCTCACTGAGAACGTGCGTACCGAAAGGCCCTCTTGACTCATCTGATTTTAATGTCAAAATCGATGATGTCACTTGTAAGAAAGTTTCATTGAGGTTTCATTTAAGAAAAGTATTTTATTTACAAATTTATTTCCGTTAAACACTTTAATTTAAACTACATTGCAAGATGCTGTAAACCCACGGTCTCTGAACCCTTCCTCACAAAAGTTAAAATGCGACAAACTTCGCGCCAAACGCTAAAAAAAATTTGCGCCTTTTTGGCAATGCCCAAGCAGGCGTTGCATCTGTTTTTCATTCGCTGTGTGTCCTTCATTTCGAGAACATCGAAAGATAAGAGCAGAGTTAATTTGATTCGTTTTGTGTTTTGTGTAGTGAGTTTTAATTTAAAATAATGGCTGATAATCTTCCTTACACTGTGGAATATGCAAAAACCGGACGGTCCTCCTGCAAGGGATGCAAGACGCCAATTCCCCAAGCGTCTCTCCGGATCGCTGTGATGGTCCAAGTAAGTTGCGAAATTAAAATTACTTAATTTTGTTTAACTGGTTCTTGGGGGGGACAATTCTTCTTGGAAAACTGAGATGATATCTCAAATGCCAGGCATTTCGTCGAATTATTGGAGGGCGTAATCTTATCAATTAAGATTGCAATCTTGCGGCTGATTGATTGATTGCACTCCGTCTGCTTTGCCTACTGCATTTTAACCCGGCTCTAAACTACGAATAAAATCATTTTCTGCCCTCGGAGAAGCAGTTCTAATTTTTTAATAATTAAAGTTTCCAATTTGTTTTTAAGTGTAGGGGAAAAAATGTCCCTTGCGAAGAAGGGTTTCTTCATTTTTAGGGCTTAGTGAAGCAAAACCTCAAACAACTTAAAAAAAAAAATTTGAACTTAAACTAAAAGTAATTTGAATGGGGCCCTGCATTGACAAATTTGTAAGGTGCAGCTTCACAAAATCACTTGTTTGGATTTTCTATGGAAACTCAGAAAAACAAAAGTGAAGCGCCTGCTGAAACAAGTTGAGGAAGTGTAAAATAACATCGCTTCTTATAGCGGTTTACTCCATATGTATTTACATACATACATACAGGTTTTTATAAGGACATTTTACTTCTTCTGTTTTGGTTTGGGCAATGCCCAAGCAAGCGTTGCATCTGTTTTTCATTCGCTGCGTGTCCTTCGTTTCGAGAACATCGAAAGATAAGAGCAGAGTTAATTTGATTCGTTTTGTGTTTTGTGTAGTGAGTTTTAATTTAAAATAATGGCTGATAATCTTCCTTACACTGTGGAATATGCAAAAACCGGACGGTCCTCCTGCAAGGGATGCAAGACGCCAATTCCCCAAGCGTCTCTCCGGATCGCTGTGATGGTCCAAGTAAGTTGCGAAATTAAAATTACTTAATTTTGTTTAACTGGTTCTTGGGGGGGACAATTCTTCTTGGAAAACTGAGATGATATCTCAAATGCCAGGCATTTCGTCGAATTATTGGAGGGCGTAATCTTATCAATTAAGATTGCAATCTTGCGATTGATTGATTGATTGCACTCCGTCTGCTTTGCCTACTGCATTTTAACCCGGCTCTAAACTACGAATAAAATCATTTTCTGCCCTCGGAGAAGCAGTTCTAATTTTTTAATAATTAAAGTTTCCAATTTGTTTTTAAGTGTAGGGGAAAAAATGTCCCTTGCGAAGAAGGGTTTCTTCATTTTTAGGGCTTAGTGAAGCAAAACCTCAAACAACTTAAAAAAAAAAATTTGAACTTAACCTAAAAGTAATTTGAATGGGGCCCTGCATTGACAAATTTGTAAGGTGCAGCTTCACAAAATCACTTGTTTGGATTTTCTATGGAAACTCAGAAAAACAAAAGTGAAGCGCCTGCTGAAACAAGTTGAGGAAGTGTAAAATAACATCGCTTCTTATAGCGGTTTACTCCATATGTATTTACATACATACATACAGGTTTTTATAAGGACATTTTACTTCTTCTGTTTTGGTTTGGGCAATGCCCAAGCAAGCGTTGCATCTGTTTTTCATTCGCTGCGTGTCCTTCGTTTCGAGAACATCGAAAGATAAGAGCAGAGTTAATTTGATTCATTTTGTGTTTTGTGTAGTGAGTTTTAATTTAAAATAATGGCTGATAATCTTCCTTACACTGTGGAATATGCAAAAACCGGACGGTCCTCCTGCAAGGGATGCAAGACGCCAATTCCCCAAGCGTCTCTCCGGATCGCTGTGATGGTTCAAGTAAGTTGCGAAATTAAAATTACTTAATTTTGTTTAACTGGTTCTTGGGGGGGACAATTCTTCTTGGAAAACTGAGATGATATCTCAAATCCCAGGCATTTCGTCGAATTATTGGAGGGCGCGTAATCTTATCAATTAAGATTGCAATCTTGCGGCTGATTGATTGATTGCACTCCGTCTGCTTTGCCTACTGCATTTTAACCCGGCTCTAAACTACGAATAAAATCATTTTCTGCACTCGGAGAAGCAGTTCTAATTTTTTAATAATTAAAGTTTCCAATTTGTTTTTAAGTGTAGGGGAAAAAATGTCCCTTGCGAAGAAGGGTTTCTTCATTTTTAGGGCTTAGTGAAGCAAAACCTCAAACAACTTAAAAAAAAAATTTGAACTTAACCTAAAAGTAATTTGAATGGGGCCCTGCATTGACAAATTTGTAAGGTGCAGCTTCACAAAATCACTTGTTTGGATTTTCTATGGAAACTCAGAAAAACAAAAGTGAAGCGCCTGCTGAAACAAGTTGAGGAAGTGTAAAATAACATCGCTTCTTATAGCGGTTTACTCCATATGTATTTACATACATACATACAGGTTTTTATAAGGACATTTTACTTCTTCTGTTTTGGTTTGGGCAATGCCCAAGCAAGCGTTGCATCTGTTTTTCATTCGCTGCGTGTCCTTCGTTTCGAGAACATCGAAAGATAAGAGCAGAGTTAATTTGATTCATTTTGTGTTTTGTGTAGTGAGTTTTAATTTAAAATAATGGCTGATAATCTTCCTTACACTGTGGAATATGCAAAAACCGGACGGTCCTCCTGCAAGGGATGCAAGACGCCAATTCCCCAAGCGTCTCTCCGGATCGCTGTGATGGTCCAAGTAAGTTGCGAAATTAAAATTACTTAATTTTGTTTAACTGGTTCTTGGGGGGGACAATTCTTCTTGGAAAACTGAGATGATATCTCAAATCCCAGGCATTTCGTCGAATTATTGGAGGGCGCGTAATCTTATCAATTAAGATTGCAATCTTGCGGCTGATTGATTGATTGCACTCAGTCTGCTTTGCCTACTGCATTTTAACCCGGCTCTAAACTACGAATAAAATCATTTTCTGCCCTCGGAGAAGCAGTTCTAATTTTTTAATAATTAAAGTTTCCAATTTGTTTTTAAGTGTAGGGGAAAAAATGTCCCTTGCGAAGAAGGGTTTCTTCATTTTTAGGGCTTAGTGAAGCAAAACCTCAAACAACTTAAAAAAAAAAATTTGAACTTAACCTAAAAGTAATTTGAATGGGGCCCTGCATTGACAAATTTGTAAGGTGCAGCTTCACAAAATCACTTGTTTGGATTTTCTATGGAAACTCAGAAAAACAAAAGTGAAGCGCCTGCTGAAACAAGTTGAGGAAGTGTAAAATAACATCGCTTCTTATAGCGGTTTACTCCATATGTATTTACATACATACATACAGGTTTTTATAAGGACATTTTACTTCTTCTGTTTTGGTTTGGGCAATGCCCAAGCAAGCGTTGCATCTGTTTTTCATTCGCTGCGTGTCCTTCGTTTCGAGAACATCGAAAGATAAGAGCAGAGTTAATTTGATTCATTTTGTGTTTTGTGTAGTGAGTTTTAATTTAAAATAATGGCTGATAATCTTCCTTACACTGTGGAATATGCAAAAACCGGACGGTCCTCCTGCAAGGGATGCAAGACGCCAATTCCCCAAGCGTCTCTCCGGATCGCTGTGATGGTTCAAGTAAGTTGCGAAATTAAAATTACTTAATTTTGTTTAACTGGTTCTTGGGGGGGACAATTCTTCTTGGAAAACTGAGATGATATCTCAAATCCCAGGCATTTCGTCGAATTATTGGAGGGCGCGTAATCTTATCAATTAAGATTGCAATCTTGCGGCTGATTGATTGATTGCACTCCGTCTGCTTTGCCTACTGCATTTTAACCCGGCTCTAAACTACGAATAAAATCATTTTCTGCCCTCGGAGAAGCAGTTCTAATTTTTTAATAATTAAAGTTTCCAATTTGTTTTTAAGTGTAGGGGAAAAAATGTCCCTTGCGAAGAAGGGTTTCTTCATTTTTAGGGCTTAGTGAAGCAAAACCTCAAACAACTTAAAAAAAAAAATTTGAACTTAACCTAAAAGTAATTTGAATGGGGCCCTGCATTGACAAATTTGTAAGGTGCAGCTTCACAAAATCACTTGTTTGGATTTTCTATGGAAACTCAGAAAAACAAAAGTGAAGCGCCTGCTGAAACAAGTTGAGGAAGTGTAAAATAACATCGCTTCTTATAGCGGTTTACTCCATATGTATTTACATACATACATACAGGTTTTTATAAGGACATTTTACTTCTTCTGTTTTGGTTTGGGCAATGCCCAAGCAAGCGTTGCATCTGTTTTTCATTCGCTGCGTGTCCTTCGTTTCGAGAACATCGAAAGATAAGAGCAGAGTTAATTTGATTCATTTTGTGTTTTGTGTAGTGAGTTTTAATTTAAAATAATGGCTGATAATCTTCCTTACACTGTGGAATATGCAAAAACCGGACGGTCCTCCTGCAAGGGATGCAAGACGCCAATTCCCCAAGCGTCTCTCCGGATCGCTGTGATGGTTCAAGTAAGTTGCGAAATTAAAATTACTTAATTTTGTTTAACTGGTTCTTGGGGGGGACAATTCTTCTTGGAAAACTGAGATGATATCTCAAATCCCAGGCATTTCGTCGAATTATTGGAGGGCGCGTAATCTTATCAATTAAGATTGCAATCTTGCGGCTGATTGATTGATTGCACTCAGTCTGCTTTGCCTACTGCATTTTAACCCGGCTCTAAACTACGAATAAAATCATTTTCTGCCCTCGGAGAAGCAGTTCTAATTTTTTAATAATTAAAGTTTCCAATTTGTTTTTAAGTGTAGGGGAAAAAATGTCCCTTGCGAAGAAGGGTTTCTTCATTTTTAGGGCTTAGTGAAGCAAAACCTCAAACAACTTAAAAAAAAAAATTTGAACTTAACCTAAAAGTAATTTGAATGGGGCCCTGCATTGACAAATTTGTAAGGTGCAGCTTCACAAAATCACTTGTTTGGATTTTCTATGGAAACTCAGAAAAACAAAAGTGAAGCGCCTGCTGAAACAAGTTGAGGAAGTGTAAAATAACATCGCTTCTTATAGCGGTTTACTCCATATGTATTTACATACATACATACAGGTTTTTATAAGGACATTTTACTTCTTCTGTTTTGGTTTGGGCAATGCCCAAGCAAGCGTTGCATCTGTTTTTCATTCGCTGCGTGTCCTTCGTTTCGAGAACATCGAAAGATAAGAGCAGAGTTAATTTGATTCATTTTGTGTTTTGTGTAGTGAGTTTTAATTTAAAATAATGGCTGATAATCTTCCTTACACTGTGGAATATGCAAAAACCGGACGGTCCTCCTGCAAGGGATGCAAGACGCCAATTCCCCAAGCGTCTCTCCGGATCGCTGTGATGGTTCAAGTAAGTTGCGAAATTAAAATTACTTAATTTTGTTTAACTGGTTCTTGGGGGGGACAATTCTTCTTGGAAAACTGAGATGATATCTCAAATCCCAGGCATTTCGTCGAATTATTGGAGGGCGCGTAATCTTATCAATTAAGATTGCAATCTTGCGGCTGATTGATTGATTGCACTCCGTCTGCTTTGCCTACTGCATTTTAACCCGGCTCTAAACTACGAATAAAATCATTTTCTGCCCTCGGAGAAGCAGTTCTAATTTTTTAATAATTAAAGTTTCCAATTTGTTTTTAAGTGTAGGGGAAAAAATGTCCCTTGCGAAGAAGGGTTTCTTCATTTTTAGGGCTTAGTGAAGCAAAACCTCAAACAACTTAAAAAAAAAAATTTGAACTTAACCTAAAAGTAATTTGAATGGGGCCCTGCATTGACAAATTTGTAAGGTGCAGCTTCACAAAATCACTTGTTTGGATTTTCTATGGAAACTCAGAAAAACAAAAGTGAAGCGCCTGCTGAAACAAGTTGAGGAAGTGTAAAATAACATCGCTTCTTATAGCGGTTTACTCCATATGTATTTACATACATACATACAGGTTTTTATAAGGACATTTTACTTCTTCTGTTTTGGTTTGGGCAATGCCCAAGCAAGCGTTGCATCTGTTTTTCATTCGCTGCGTGTCCTTCGTTTCGAGAACATCGAAAGATAAGAGCAGAGTTAATTTGATTCATTTTGTGTTTTGTGTAGTGAGTTTTAATTTAAAATAATGGCTGATAATCTTCCTTACACTGTGGAATATGCAAAAACCGGACGGTCCTCCTGCAAGGGATGCAAGACGCCAATTCCCCAAGCGTCTCTCCGGATCGCTGTGATGGTTCAAGTAAGTTGCGAAATTAAAATTACTTAATTTTGTTTAACTGGTTCTTGGGGGGGACAATTCTTCTTGGAAAACTGAGATGATATCTCAAATCCCAGGCATTTCGTCGAATTATTGGAGGGCGCGTAATCTTATCAATTAAGATTGCAATCTTGCGGCTGATTGATTGATTGCACTCCGTCTGCTTTGCCTACTGCATTTTAACCCGGCTCTAAACTACGAATAAAATCATTTTCTGCACTCGGAGAAGCAGTTCTAATTTTTTAATAATTAAAGTTTCCAATTTGTTTTTAAGTGTAGGGGAAAAAATGTCCCTTGCGAAGAAGGGTTTCTTCATTTTTAGGGCTTAGTGAAGCAAAACCTCAAACAACTTAAAAAAAAAATTTGAACTTAACCTAAAAGTAATTTGAATGGGGCCCTGCATTGACAAATTTGTAAGGTGCAGCTTCACAAAATCACTTGTTTGGATTTTCTATGGAAACTCAGAAAAACAAAAGTGAAGCGCCTGCTGAAACAAGTTGAGGAAGTGTAAAATAACATCGCTTCTTATAGCGGTTTACTCCATATGTATTTACATACATACATACAGGTTTTTATAAGGACATTTTACTTCTTCTGTTTTGGTTTGGGCAATGCCCAAGCAAGCGTTGCATCTGTTTTTCATTCGCTGCGTGTCCTTCGTTTCGAGAACATCGAAAGATAAGAGCAGAGTTAATTTGATTCATTTTGTGTTTTGTGTAGTGAGTTTTAATTTAAAATAATGGCTGATAATCTTCCTTACACTGTGGAATATGCAAAAACCGGACGGTCCTCCTGCAAGGGATGCAAGACGCCAATTCCCCAAGCGTCTCTCCGGATCGCTGTGATGGTCCAAGTAAGTTGCGAAATTAAAATTACTTAATTTTGTTTAACTGGTTCTTGGGGGGGACAATTCTTCTTGGAAAACTGAGATGATATCTCAAATCCCAGGCATTTCGTCGAATTATTGGAGGGCGCGTAATCTTATCAATTAAGATTGCAATCTTGCGGCTGATTGATTGATTGCACTCAGTCTGCTTTGCCTACTGCATTTTAACCCGGCTCTAAAATACGAATAAAATCATTTTCTGCCCTCGGAGAAGCAGTTCTAATTTTTTAAAAGTTTCCAATTTATTTTTTTAAGTGTGGGGGAAAAGAATGTCCCTTGCGAAGAAGGGTTTTTTCATTTTTAGGGCTTAGTGAAGCAAAACCTCAAACAACTTAAAAACAAATTTGAACTTAACCTAAAAGTAATTTGAATGATGCAGCGTCACAAAATCTCTTTTGTTTGGATTTTCTATCGAAACCCAGAAAAACAAAAGTGAAGCGCTTGCTGAAACAAGTTGATGGAGTGTAAAAACACTTGAATAACATCGCTTCTTATAGCGGTTTACTCCATGTATTTACATACATACAGGTTTTTATAATTAAGGACATTACTTCTTCTTTCCTTCATACAACGATTATTTAGTGGTCAGCTTATTAAGAACAACTTTGGAAAGATGACCACTGAATTCCGTCGGAATAATAATAGGGGTGATTGTTAGCAGATTTAACATTCATGAAATATTGGGTTTTTGGGTTTTAGTCGACTTTTCGACGTCAATTAACAACATCTCAACACTTGAAAAGGGAAAAATACAACAATAAATGCATATAATTAACTGAATGTGCTATTTGAAATCAAAAACTTTTATCTTTTACATTTTATTAACAAACAAACAATATAACAAATTCATATTTTTTAAAATTATTAACTATTTACATATTTAAAGGCGGTCAATAATATAGGTGTAATTCCTAATTACATTTCAAATCAAAATTAAACGGAAAATTCAGTTCAATTCAGTTCAGTTTTTTAATAAATGTTTACAATATACTAATACGTACTTCTCAGCTTGATGCTGGAAACATTCACCCAATTCTATACCTCTCCGGCATAGGTGGACACAGTTAATAAAAAAGTTAGCTTCGTTAATCCGTTAATTTAAAAGTTAACTTCGTTAATCGTTAAAGTGTTCAATTTTCTAAAATTTAACGCAAGTTAAAGTTAATCGTTAAAAGTTAACCATCCAAAACTTGTACTGCTTTTGGGCTGGGATACATAGGTGAATAAGACAAAAACAAGTAGGTAGAATAAAAGGCTATTTATTTTTCATCTTAATTTTGCATTAGGTGTCTTTCATAAAAATTAGCATATTAAAATTTTCATGCGACAACGATGATCGTAAAGCCCGTAAAATATCTTTGCCTGTAGAAAAAAGACTAGTTCTGCAGTAGCACTAGACGAGATAGCAGTTATATTTAATAAAAATGACAGCATCCGTAAAAGATTCTTTTGACTTTGAGTCCATCAAAGTTCTCACCAACTGAGCTTTGTTTTTCACAGATTTGTGTCTTATAGACCTATCTTCTTCAGACTGAGTAACAGTACTTAAAAAATCATCCCCTTCTTCTTCATTATTGCTGCTTCCGCTACTAATATTAACCTTTTCATTTGCTTT
The DNA here is from genome assembly GCA_933228815.1 of Machimus atricapillus. Taxonomy (NCBI): domain Eukaryota; kingdom Metazoa; phylum Arthropoda; class Insecta; order Diptera; family Asilidae; genus Machimus; species Machimus atricapillus. The sequence continues at coordinate 18,066,944 of OW121785.1, forward strand.
CCTTTCTCCAATCAGAATGTCTTGAACTTTTGCTCACTGGCACCGAACATAGTAAGAAATCGCAAGTTAACTTAAAAGCTAATCCGTTAAGATTGTCAACTTCGTTAATTAACTATTAACGGATTAACGAGTTAATGCCCACCTATGCTCTCCGGTTTAGAATTTAGGCTCTGTGGATCCTTCTTTGTAGTTATCTAGATCTCTTCAAAAAATAAAAATAAATAAATAAATTAGATATCTCCAAAACCGCTCAGACAGCTGGCCACTGGTATAAGAGCAGTTATGAACATATAATGGTTTCCGCAAAAAACTTTATGATATTCATTACTTAATCACTACTTATTAATACCACTTATTCCTTAATATAAATTACAAGCTATTAAATAAAATAAAATTTGAACTATACATAACAATAATAAAATTATAATTGCACTATACTTTATTAATTTGTTAGATGATTTCTAACATAATCCATTATGGCCCTTGTGAATTTGTTTAGTTCCCCAATTTTTTATTTCTTCCGGAAGTTTGTTATAGATGTCACTTGCGATGTTAATGAGTCCTGTATGGGTCCTTACCGTTCTTGCTTTATCCATTCTTATAAGTTCGTTTTCTCTCGTGTTATAGTTGTCGACCTCACTGTTTCTTGTAAGTTCAATATTGTTTTTAATTTTTCTGTTTATTACCTTGTGCATGAACTTTGCCTTTTCTATATATATATATTACTTCCTTCAGAAATTATTCGTAATACTGTACAGATTCTTTGTTGGTGTGTCCCACCGAAGTCGGTATTTTGAGAGTCTTATTCATTAACTTCTGACGTTCAAGATTTTACTGCGGCGTTTGTGACCAATTTAGGTTTTCATCCAACCTGAGGCCCAGGTACATTATGTCCGCAATTCTGTCCAGTTTCCTTCCTTCTATCTCAATGGATGGATATATATGCTGCTTATTTTTCATCCTAAATATCATGTATTTTGTTTTTTCAACGTTTAATGTGACCTTATTTCCCTGCAGCCACTTATTGAGCTCTACTAGATCCGCATTTACCTTCTTTCTCAGCTCCTTTTCAGTTCTTTCTCTGTATACTAATGCAGTGTCATCAGCATATACCTTGTATCTACCATTTAACTGAACATTATGAATGTTATTTACAATATAACATAAAGTAACCGTTCCAAGATCGATCCTTGTGGAACGCCACATTTTTGTATTTCCTCCTTGCTTTGATATTGATCAAGTCTAGTTTTTGCTGTTCGGTTTCACAGGTAATCCCTAATTAGGTTGTTACATTTTCCTCTGATACCTAGTTGTTCTAGAAGTTCTAGTAATCTACAAAGGTCTACAGTGTCGAATGCCTTTTGCAATTCTAGGAGTATTGCAAATTTAGTAGTATAGCCCCATTTTTTTTCAAAACAGCAGCGCAACGTTTGGGCATTGAGTCAATTAATTTTTGATACATTTCCACAGGGATACTATTCCATGTAAACTGTACTGCCTCCCACAATTATCTTTTATTTTTTTGTTTAGTGCCACCTATGCTGTCCTTTACATACTTCCAAAGGTTCTTGATAGGATTAAGGTCGGGCGACTGAGCCAGCCAATTTAGGACCCTCACGTTATTCATATCGAACCATTGCTTCGCGTGATTTGAAGTGTGTTTTGGGTCCTTGTTGATATATCTGTACAAGTGGCATATTTTCCTCCGCATAAGGTAGGATTATATTACCCAGGATCTCGACATAAGAATACTGGGTCAACGTATGCTTTATCCAAAACATGGGGCCTACACCGTACCATGAAAAACATGCCCACACCATTATGTTGCCATCACCATATTTTATTTATTTCACTGCGTAACGGGAGACAAATTCTTGATTTGGTGGTGGCCTTCGTATACAGTACCCCGCCATTAAATTATGACCGACTAGAAAATTTAAAAACATTCTATTTCTGTTGTAAATAAAACAAATTTAGTTGAATATTTTGCAAAATTTCATAATAATATATTGATTCTTGCGTTGTACAAAAAAAAATACTTAAAATTCTAATATTTAGTGCTCCTCCCTCCCTTAGCCTTTATTACGGCGAGAATCCTATGAGACATGCTCTCAATACATTTTGTTCAACCATATCCTTCATTCCGTTATCATTTTTCAACACTTCTTCAATATTTTTTTTGCAGTTCGTTGATGGTGTTATTTCTTCGACTATACACCTTTGATTTTAAGTAGGACCAACAATTTTCTATTGGATTGAAATCCGGTGAATTGCCAGGTCAAGGTAAAACTTCCAATCCCAGGGAGTTAAGGTAATCCATGCTTGCTCTCGAAGTGTGGCATGGAGCATCATCTTGCATGAAAACGTATTCCTCCTTGCGATGTTGAAGAGTTTCCAAATATGGCAGAAGAACATTCCTCAGAACATTGATGTATTGATTGCAGCGCATTGTTCTCTCAGCGAAATAAATTGGGCCTGGTCCCTCAGCTGAAATGCAGCTCCAAATCATCACTGATCCACACAATCCTCTGAATATCTTTCGTGCGGCCTTCTTCGAAAAAAATCTTGCAGTCTCGTTCACCGCTTCTAATCGGCATTCGATTTGCCACTAAAGATGACCTTGTAAAAAAATAGATTTTACAGAAACTTTCAAAAGTTTCAAAAGGCTGTTTTTAGCGTAAAAAATTAAACGAAATATGATAAATCAAAGGATTTACCGTGTTCCAATAGTCATTCCTATGGCTTCTGAGCAATTGTGCCCAATATAATCTTTTTTGGCGCATTACTTTTGTTAACTTTGGCTTTTTTGCTGGCCGTCAACAAGAAAGATTGTTTTCTTTGAATCGTCGTTCCAATGTTCTCAACGATATTCTGACGCCATTGTTATTGAGATCCTTTAAAATTTCTTCAGCTCGTTTGTTACGCTCCAGCAAAGCTTTCTGCACGCTTCTCTTATCCGTTCTCATTGTGGTTTTCCTTGGTCTGAGACAATTAGATCGTTTGTTTACAGTGACCAGTGCGAATTCATTTGAACTACGCATCGTTTTGGTAATGTTCGCCACGGATGACTTTGAAATTCCCACAATATCGGCAATGTTGGCATAGCTTGAATGCTCTTCCTTCAATAAAGCAACAACTTGTGCTTTCCTTTCTAATGAAATATCGAGTTGTTTGCCCATTTCGTATAAAATTTTAATATTAGCATGTTTAAAATATTCAACACCGTTTACTAGTAATTACTTTTTATTTTAGGCTATTCATTCAAGGTTGCTAATTGTGTTCAACACACTTTTAGAACTTATCACTCCCAAACAAGTATCAAAATGAACTGAAGTAGTGATCTTTTGCACTTACCTATAAATACTGGTCTAATATAAAAAACCGCAAATTGGGATTTTCCAATTTGTGAGCGTATGGTGCAGGTAATACCCAATACATTCATAATTAGTCCTTTTTTCAGGAGAAAAGCAATGAAGTTGTCGCCAGTACACATTAAATGACAATATTATTGCATAAATGCCATCGGTCATAATTTAATGGCGGGATACTGTATACCTTTTGCCGTCAATGCTGAACAAGTTTATCTTGGACTCGTCACTCCAGAGGATGTTTCGCCATTTTTTCCCCAGTTCTTGACCGACCCAGTTTTTATGCAATGTGGCGAAGTGTTTCCTCTGTCGTATGTTCCGTTTGCTTAGAAGCGGTACTTTCCTTGCCGAACGACCATGTAAATTATTCTCCGCTAATCTTCTTCTTACAGTCCTTACACTAAAATTTTCTCCTATCTCTTTACAAATATCAACAGCAGTATTAAAAGGATTCTTTTTTTGAAAGGGTTACGTCGATCCGTAGTAATAGATGTTTTACGTAGTTTCCCTCTATTTTCATTAGTTTTTTCGGTTTCAAGACATTTGTCACCATGTTCTGAGAACATCCAATGATCTCAGCTATTTGTATGTTTTTCCCTTTTGACATAGGTTTCCGATTGCCTCCCTTTCCGCTTCTGAACAATGCACTCCGCGACCCATTTTTTGATGCTAAAATTATTGTTTTCATTTCAATATGTATTTTCTATTTGCACAGTAAATATGCATTACTTACATAATAAATAGAGTAGATTTTTTTGAAATATTTCCAGGAACGTTTAACGCACCTATTATTTTGTCCACCAAATTTTATTCTTTAGTCCTACTTTCAGCACTTAAACAGCACAACTAGGTAATTTACCCAAGCAATGTACCTAAATTCCCTTGAAAATAACGGAACTATCGAAGGAGAGCAAAATGAGCCTAACGGTGTGCAGTATAGGATTGGGTTGTTAAGTACCTAACTTACAAAATTTGTAGTCACACCTATTTAATTGTCCGCCACTGTATGTACTCTTGTTTCAAATCTATAACACTAGGGAACATTTTATCAATTTTTTCTGCCAGCTCAAAACTGCAAGTCGGCATACTCCTAATTAATTAGAGAATCCCGAATTTTGTGCGAAATTTCATTTCAAGCCTTTAAAATTGAGGATCGAAGTGCTGCGGTGTTTTGATATTGCTCGTTATTGTCATAAACCTTCCTGAAAACAACAGCCCACATATTCTTCATGAGATTTGTGTTTGGGGTCATTCTCATGTTGAAACACCCATCGAAGTGAAATTTCCTATTAGACATATGGTAACATAGTGTCTCCAAAATATTTTTATAAATAGAAGGGCCTATTATTTCCTTTGAAGAATTTTTTCCTTTTGAAGAATACTTTTTTCCATTTTTCTAAGGACTTTTAAATAGTTTGAAGGAAATTGCAGCATATAAATTTAATTTCATATAGAAAAAAGCAAACCATAACATAAAGTTTACCTCTTTGGCAATTATTTATATTTAGGCAATATGTAAAAAGTTGTGATTGCAAACGTATTAAAGTATTTCTTCAGGTAAAGGAAAAATTTTTGATAAAGAAGGATTGTTATTTTAATAGTAGTGAAGAAATAATTAATAAGGCATGGTAGATATGACCGAATTTTCCACTTTTCCTAATGATGCAAATGTATTAATAGAATAAATCGCTCATATACGGGATTTAGAATTTATACTGATTTATCCATTTTAACCACTTTTCTATCTTTCACAGTCAGCATTTCACGACGGAAAGCAGCCCAATTGGTTTCATAAAGACTGCTTTTTTAAAAAGCAACGTCCTCAGTCCGTGGGAGATATCGGAAACTTTGAAAATATTAGATACGAAGATCAAAAGGATCTTCGTGAAAAAATCGGTAATATTTCCCTTAATTTTAATCATTTTGAAAATTTTACAAATAAAAAATAATCAACAGAGAATAGCACAGCCGTAGTCCTCTCAAAAAAGGATAAAGGTAAAAAACGATCCAAAGAGGAGTCCGCGGCTTTAAAAGATTTTGGCGTCGAATACGCAAAGTCTTCGCGATCAACTTGCCGTGGTTGTGAACTAAAAATTGTAAAAGACTGCGTAAGAATCAAAAAGGTCGCTTTTGATACTGAGGTCGGAATGAAATATGGAGGTCAACCCCTTTGGCATCACGTTGATTGTTTTGCCCAAATTCGTAACGAACTCGGTTGGTTTGAGAGTGCTGATAAACTACCTGGATTCAATTCATTGAAGAAAGAGGACAAAGCAACAGTGAAGAAGTCCATTCCGTGAGTATTTGGAATCTTCTAAGCATCACAGATTTAATTGAAAATTTTATTTTAGAGCAATAAAAGCCGAAGACATTCCAGAACCGAAAAAAGCTAAATTGGAGCCGAAAGATGAAAAGGATTTAGAGGAGGAGACAAAATTGGAAGCATTGATTGAGAAGCAAACAAAAGAATATTTTAAGTATCGGGACAATGTAGAGCAGAATATGAAAAAACAATCCATTGTCGCTTTGCTTCATGCCAACAATCAAAAACCTCCAGAAGGGGATACAGGGAAACTCTATGATATGACTGCTGATCTCCTAACTTTTGGGGCTTTGGAACCCTGCGAGGAGTGCAAAGATGGGCAATTTGTATTTAATAAGTCGGGATACATTTGTACAGGCGATGTCACCGAGTGGGTAAAATGCACAAATTTTGTGAAAGAACCCAAAAGATTTGCTTGCAAAATTCCACGCCACTTAAAAGATTTGCACGATTTTCTAAAGAAATACAAAGGAAAGGTTGAGCATAGGGCTGTGAGGTATGTCGCTCCTAGTGCTCAGGCATTAGCTATGACTGGAAAGGTTAAAAAAGAGGACGAATTGGACGGGTAAGTAGAAAATGTTTTCTTTTTTTCTATCTAAAAATTGATAAATTACAGACCAAGGGTTAAAAAAGAGAAGCCTGCACTTTATAATTTTCATGTTGCTGTTGCGCTTAAGGATGATGAAGAATCTGTGAACAAACGCCTGATTGCTTTGGGAGCGAAAATCATTAAAACCGTCCAAAGCAACACCTTAATAGTAATTACAACCGAAGAGTTTTTCAAAAAATACCCTTCAAATAGCAAGATTAAGCGAGCAAAGTCGTTCGGTGTTCACCTGGTACCTGTGGAATATTTGGACGCTGTTGAAAGTGATCCTTCCGGCGCAGTTTCGTACATCACAAGCAAAAGTATTTGCGATTGGGGCACCGACCCGACTACCAGGCTTCCTGCTGAGGAAGAAAATACCGCAAAATCGAAGAGTATCTACACCAAGTCAGTCCCTAAATCTCAAGTTATAAAATTGAAAGGTGGACTGGCTGTTGACCCGAACTCAGGTTTGGATCATATTGCTCATGTTTACGTCTCTGGGGACATAAAATACTCAGCTGTATTAGGTCTAACCGATGTTCAGCAGAATAAAAACAAATATTATAAACTTCAGGTTTTGGAATCTGACGGGAAAAAAACGTAAGTTTCATATTGTTTATTAATTTGAAAAATAAAAAATAAGTTATGTCTAGAATTGTTAACTTTATTCTACTGTAGAGATAATTTTCACTAGTATGTAGTTAGAATTTTTAGAAGATCTGTTTATTTGCATTTTGAATTTGGATTCAACCCTTCGAGTCCCAGGGGAAGTTTTCATACATATCCGAAAAATGCCACACAATTTTGGGTAGAGATGCATAATTATAAACAAAAATGTATATTTCAGTCAATTTTATTTCGTCAGATGATTCAAAACTACAGACTGCTAAAAGCCCAAATTAATTATTTTTGTGAGAATTTCTTGAAATTCGAATGTTGACTTCCCATTTTTAATTGAATTGCTGATAAATTATAATGACATATTCCAATTTAACGATCTAAAAGAAAAGACTGAGTACCAAGTCACGGTGTCGTTGCATTTAAGAAGCATCAGTGGTTTAAGATTTTTTTTATAATGCCATATAAACACGCTCTGAAAGAATTCTAATATAATGTTATTTAATTTTCATGCTCCCTTACAGACATTGGCTCTTCAGATCTTGGGGTCGCATAGGTACTACAATTGGAGGCGTCAAAGTCGATAAATGCAGCACTTTGGATGAGGCGATTTCAATGTTCGAAACTCAGTATTTTGACAAAACTAGAAATCGTTTTTTCCGGCACAATACACCTGATTTTGTCAAGGTAAGACATGGAGTCATATTTTATTTAAAAAACGAATTCCTTCTCCTGATCTGTTCTAGATGAGCATGAGACGAAGAGATTCGTAAAGATTTTATCTAAATAAGCTAGAGCATAGGTTCTGTTAATAACTAACTGATCTTCTTACCTTTCAATTTAGCATCCAGGTCTGATGTATCCCATCGATATTGATTATGGCGAGGAAAAAGTTGTTGACTTAAAAGCACAGCATAAGATAAAGTCAAATTTGCCCACGTCTGTTCAGGACCTTATCAAGCTAATCTTTGATATCGATGAAATGAAAAGGGTTATGGAAGAATTTCGCTTAGATATGGAGAAAATGCCCTTGGGAAAGCTCAGCAAGAAGCAGTTACAAAGTGCGTATGCAGTTCTTACAGAAATATCTGACCTAGTCGAGAAAGGTGGGAGTAATACAAAATTCATCGAGACGACTAACCGCTTTTATACTCTAATCCCGCAAAATTTTGGCGTTGATGCTCCTCCACTCCTCGATACTAAAGAGCAAGTGCAGAACCTTAGTGCTATGCTTGACTCCCTAATGGAAATTGAGTGTGCCTATAGCATGCTCAAAGAGGATGATGCCGAGGAGAAGGCGGAAGAAGAGGTGAACCCAATCGATACACACTACGAACAACTCAAGACCAAATTAGTTCCTATTGAGAAAGACAGCAGTGAGTTTGAGACTCTGGCAAAATATGTCCAAAACACACATGCTGAAACTCATCGCACTTACGATTTGGAAATTGTAAATATATTTAAAGTGGAACGGTCTGGTGAGGCTCGGAGGTACAAACCTTTCAAGAAGCTTCACAACCGAAAACTTTTGTGGCACGGTTCTCGTACAACAAATTTTGCGGGTATTTTGTCACATGGCCTAAAAATAGCTCCCCCGGAGGCACCATGCACAGGCTATATGTTTGGCAAGGGCATCTATTTTGCCGATATGGTGTCAAAATCGGCCAACTATTGCTTTACTAGTCATGAAAACAACAACGGTCTTCTACTCCTTTCTGAAGTTGCACTTGGGGACATGTATGAGCGGTTGGGCGCGGACTACATCACTCAATTGCCGAAGGACAAGCATAGCACAAAGGGTGTGGGCAGGACTCAACCCAATCCAAAAGAATCCATTTTTACGGAGGATGGAGTAGAGATTCCCTTGGGCAAACCCTTCCAGAACAAAAAAATTACGAGCTCCTTGCTCTACAACGAGTACATTGTATACGACATTGCGCAGGTCAACATACAATATCTGCTACGAATGAAGTTTCATTATAAATACGGGTTTTAAAAACTAACGAATAACAATGTGATTGCTTTAATTCCTATATACATATATATGTGCCGGACAGGTATATATATATACGTATATTTTTTTCTTTTGTTTTGAAATATTTGTTATGTTCTCCATTATTCGTTTTGCTAACTTTGTTTTTTTCTTATTCTCCATATGTACACTATAAAATTTAACTTAGTTAAATTTAATTTAACTTTGTACATAGAAATAGGGAAGTGCTGAAATGTATAAAAATAATTTACATGCGTGTACCATTTGGAAAAGCTGTAGGGGCATTCATAAACACTGTTGAATTGTGCAATTTTGATTTTAATTAATTTCGGGGTGCTCTTACTTATGAACAGCGTTAAATATAAACTTTAGTAGAAGTACATGCACCAAACATTTTGTTATTCAAATATTAAGGGGTTATACGTAGTTAGAATTTTCAAAAAATCATTTTATATTCCATTTTCATAATGTACATATATTTAAGGATATCTTCTTAAAATTTCATATCGATCCGACAAATTATTGAAGTTATACCATGTTTCCGTCTCCCTAAAATCTCGGGATTTTGTGAGATTTCGCGAAATCCATATGACAATCTATTGGATTTCCCATTCAAGTAGCCGATTTTGAAATCTTGAGATTTCGAGAGAATCTCAATCAAAATCTACTAAATTCATTGTTGCATTCCCAAAAAGTTTATTCACCACTATTCAGCAGACGTCAAAATTGACAAATTTATGACTGTCATTTCTTCTACTATTATTACACACAAATTTAAATTTATTCACTATGTCCAAATGTTGGCTAACAAGAGTTTGTTGATATTCAATCATTTTAACATTTACTTTTTTAGCACAAAAACTTTTTGAAAATAATTAAAACATGACACTTGACATATCAAATATCAAATGAAATCACGCTACTAGATGGAAACACTTTTCAATCGTTTATTCTTAAATCTCGAGATTTTCGGGAGATGGAAACATGGTATTACATGCATATTTAAAAAGACTCGATCATTATGCGTAAAGAGATTTTAAAACTTTCACATTTTTCTCAAACTGTTCAAAGTCGGTGAACAAGATTTTCCGAAAACGGCTTAACCGATCCAACCTCAAATTTGTACACAAGCTTTATAAACATATTTGTTAGTAATTAATCGAAGGATTTATTTTTCCGATAAATATTTATCATTTCAGAAAAAAGAAAATGAGTGTCGCGGGCACGTGCTTTCATTTTGTAGTATCAGCTTTAACGGTCACTGCATGTATATGTTTTTATTCGTTTTATTTGAAGTATGTATTTTGTTAATCTCCAGTATTCGTTTTGCAAACTTTGTTTTTTTATTCTTTATATGTACATATGTATACAATAGCATATAACTGTTAACTACTACGTAAACAACTTTTGTTTCATTTTACCCATAGAAATATAAACTAATCTAGAGAAAGTGTACGACAGCCATTCCGTGCTTAGTTTATATTTCTATGATTTTACCCCTATTCCTCTATTTCTCAGGGAAGTGTAAAAAATGCTAATTAAAAGTAGCCTTATTAAATTATAAATGTGTATTGTCTTGACTGATCAATAAGATTTTGGAAAAATGACATTAAAAATTTTGGATTCAATACGAGTATTTTATTATATTTTCAGTTGCAGGATTTTTGAATGAAAATTACTGTTTTACTAAAACAACATTAATATCAATAATTTCTGAAAGACTATGTTAGTGAATATTGATATAAAAAAAAGCAAGAAAATTTACTCTTGAAATTTTGCAGGAAGAACGAAGTGTTTTCGAACAAAGTGTTCTTAAATTTTGGAGCAGTGGATGGCTTGAGTTTAACTGTAAAAAAAAAGGGTTGAGGAATTTTTGGACCTGTCGAAGGAAAGTTAAACAGGATGCACAAAATTTCGGTGAAGTGGGTTGAGATTTGAGAAGTTTATAGAAGTTACAGTGGGACAGACAATAAAGAAAAAATCTAGTGTACGGTGTAAAATAGTATGAAAGGAGAAAATTATTTCTTTACTTTACGAAAACGATTTACTTACGAAAATTCAAATAGCCCGACAACTGATATTTTCCACTGGTGCATATTATTAAAATAAGTTACCTAAAATATAAAAACCTTAATATAAATGAAGAACAGTTGAAAATTAAATTTTAAGCTAAGCTCTGAACAGGGGTATGCCAATTTATTCTAAATGGTCTCCTGATCAACGTTTGTTCGGACACCCCCCTTAAAATCGGTCCTTCCCCCCCCAAAATCACGATTGAAAATTTGGAGGAGGTCAACCTAGAAAATGCATTATAAGTTCTTTCGGAGACATCCTAGGATACTGATTAATAACGCATTAGAAAGCTGAGCCTTCAAGCTTTCCAACGATACCATCCACGACCCAATCCGTCAACAAACAAGCGGGGGGAGACCCCGTCAAATTTCAAAAATGGCAATTTCAAAGCCCAAAATTTGACCTTGACCCTTCATTCTGCCGATTTTTTGTATGGGAAGATCGAACCTTTTTTTGAGAAAAGGTTTCCCTGTCATGAGGCCCATCTCAGGAATAAAACCGCACTCTAATCCGACGGCGCGTCCCGAAGTTATTCGTGTTATAATAATTAATACAACAACAAAACCCACTACCCGCAATGAAGTCCAATTGGAAAGTGACGTCGCCCATTAGAATGGAGATTTAAATTTAGCCCTGAATTGATTTCCTTCCTCTGTCGAACTTGGATAAAGTATGCTTCAGAAAATTAAAAGTTCCCGAAGTATTGAAGTGGTCCTAAAAATGTTTACACTACTGTATATACAGATTTGAATTTAAAAATTGTTATCACACTCCTGATTCTAATCCGCCAACCATTGCTTCATTCAAACAAAGTGTGTGAGCAAAGAAGCAATGAAATTATGGCATATTTTACCTACTGTTTTGTGCGTATGTTTAAAACCACTTTGGTTTTTGTACTATCCGTTGAATTTAATCTTGAATGTTGACAAATTCCGGGTATTCAAATATGATGATTAGAGGTTCAAATTATTATAACTAATTATATTTAATTAAATAATTTGAAGTGAGCGTAGTGCAATTTCTTTAGAAATTAATTAAAAAGTTAAATTCAAATTACTGAACGAAGCAACGAAGAGGCTTGCAAAAGTTTAAAGTTAAAGATAAAACATAAGTTCAAAATTTAAAAACCCCTTTACGCAATTAAGCGGCTACAGGTTTTCATCAAACATAACTAAGAACCATCTCGATTAAACCAATCTTAAAAAAAAAATCATTGAAATCGGTCCCTCCTTTTTGGAAGTTACGACATCAAAGACCAGAATGCATACAGACAAAGGCTTCAAACGTCGAATAAAACCCTTAGAAACTCGAATAGCATTCATGATTCCGAAAAATTTTCCTTCAATATAATTCGCACATAGAGTTTGAATTTGCTGAACATAAGGATGAGACTGCAAACAGAAGTAAATTTATAAAATCTTGATAAACTTGAGGTTTTGGGATTTTTTCTAACAATTAACTGCCACAGCTCTGTTCCAGACACTTCACCTCTTTTTAACACCAATTTAAGTTTTCCAAATGGTATTTTACAATTTTTGTAAAGTCCATTATTACAAGCTTTATATTAACTTCACCGTGTGTCCTGGAATTTTGCAATCAATATTTCACCCACTTCCAATGAAGCTATTGGGCTGAAATTTTGCATACACCTTTAGTTCTGGTGACAATGCAATATGCAATACTCAAAATGGCAATATCTGCAATTAAAAATGGCCGCCGCCACAAAATGGTGTCCTGGAATCTTGCAATCAATATTTCACCCACTTCAAATGAAGCTATAGGGCTAAAATTTTGCATACACCTTTAGTTCTGGTGACAATGCAATATGCAATACTCAAAATTGCAATATCTTAAAAATGGCCGCCGCCACAAGATGGTGGACCATGTATTTTTGGTCGAACCCCTTAATATGGGTATCAAATGAAAGAGCTTGAAGAGTAGGAAACGATAGTAACGCCATTTCTAAATCCAATATGGCGGACGTCACAAAATGGCGATTTATAATTTTCATAGTAACCCCTATGATATGGGTATCAAATGAAAGGGCTTGATAAGCGAAATACAATAAGTAATGTGACGTTATTCTAAATCCAATATGGCGGACGTCTAATATAATAACGCATAAGTTCAAAAGAAGAGTTTCAAGATGCTAATGCACGATTCAGCTTCAAACGGTACCACGCACTAGTTACTCAGCGTCTTGCTAACGCCTTTTTGACATTTCAATTTGACGTTCTTTTACTAATAAAGACATCGTTTTTTAGTCTCAAAAAAAAAATTAAATAAAAAAATATTTTTTAAAGACAAGCTTTTATTTAACAATGAAATATAAAAAATATACTAAAAAGGAAAAAATAAGTTTTTGCTAAAATTTATCAATTTTGGGCCTAATATATATTTCAACCAAATATACCTTTAACGTATTTCTTCACGGTATTTCTGTATTTGTATGACTATAAATAAAAGCTTGGGCGCTCTCATTACAAGCGAAATTATGCTGAAATTACACAATATTTCGCTTCGTTTCACTACTGCTATTGTTTATAATTTTAATATCTAATGAGCGCCCAAGCTTTTATTTATAGTCATACAAATACAGAAATACCGTGAAGAAATACGTTAAAGGTATATTTGGTTGAAATATATATTAGGCCCAAAATTGATAAATTTTAGCAAAAACTTATTTTTTCCTTTTTAGTATATTTTTTATATTTCATTGTTAAATAAAAGCTTGTCTTTAAAAAATATTTTTTTATTTAATTTTTTTTTATGTTCCGTTGCGAAATTTAATGTTTTTTTTTAAGACGAAATTTCTTTGGTTTTTTTGTCGGCTTGTAACCTTATAAGTTCTCTAGCTCTTCTTTTTATCGTTTCTCAACTTACATTTAAGTCCATATAGTTTAAAATTTTACTATGTTGTTATTTTGGAATTTTCTTTCATTATATATATACAGTAGTGTTAAACATTTTTAGGACCACTTCAATACTTCGGGAACTTTTAATTTTCTGAAGCATACTTTATCTAAGTTCGACAGAGGAAGGAAGTCAATTCAGGGCTAAATTTAAATCTCCATTCCAATGTGCGACGTCACTTTCCAATTGGACTTCATTGCGGGTAGTGGGTTTTGTTGTTGTATTAATTATTATAACACGAATAACTTCGGGTCGCGCCGTCGGATTCGAGTGCGGTTTTATTCCTGAGATGGGCCTCATGACAGGGAAGCCTTTTCTCAAAAAAAGTTTCGATCTTCCCATACAAAAAATCGGCAGAATGAAGGGACAAGGTCAAATTTTGGGCTTTGAAATTGCCATTTTCGAAATTTGACGGGGTCTCCCCCGCTAGTTTGTTGACGGATTGGGTCATGGGTGGTATCGTTGGAAAGCTTGAAGGCTCAGCTTTCTAATGCGTTATTAATCAGTATCCTAGGATGTCTCTGAAAGAACTTATAATGCATTTTCTAGGTTGACCTCCTCCAAATTTTCAATCGTGATTTTGGGGGGGAAGGACCGATTTTAAGGGGGGTGTCCGAACAAACGTTGATCAGGAGACCATTTAGAATCGATTGGCATACCCCTGTTCAGACCTTAGCAAAACACCCTGTATGGTGCTGTCTATTTTTACCGCATTGCATGGATGAGCCGATTCCGCAGATTTTTTGAATGCAGAATTGCTGAATGCTAACAAAAATATTTCAATTTAAATATTTGTTGAAAAAAAATTTAAATGAATATGTACATAGGTACTTTAAATGCAAGTAATGTAAATAAAAATCATTATTAGTGTCATAAATATATGCTTTTAAATTTTTATCCCTGCAAAATTACCAATATTTTCGAGAATTTGTGATTGATAAATTTTAAGTTATGAAACCGGTGTACCATAAATATATTACTAATAAATATAAACGATTGAGCATTTAATGTGTTTTAATTAAAGGAAAAATAAAAGCTCTTTATAGCAAAGTTTTAAATCTAGGATGACAAGGTTTAAGGGATTCTTAAAATTTTGGTTAATTTGAATAATATTATATTGTGTTTTTAGCATAAGAGCTAAATTTTTAGAATCCTAACAAAGGTAACTGAAATGAATTTGTTATCATTTTAAGAATTTTAATAAGGAATTTCAATTTAAAAGGAACTTCATTTCCATTGGAATACATTATTATTATTTATTTTCAGGCAAAAAATCGGAAGACAGAACATACAGTAGGCGATAAATTTCCAAAGTGCAGATTTCAGTTTTAATTTGAATAGTAGGCCAGAATTTTTCATTCGGTTAACGACAAATTTTTTTTGCTAAATAATTTTATTTTCTGCCGCCATAGTGAGTGTTGGAAAATATTTTATTGTTACGTTAATTATTTGAAATGGGCCGATTTAAGTTAGAAGAACTTGCTGATGTCTTTCCAAATGTAGGTATCACTTTTCGGGTAATAATACCTTTAAAAGACATGTTTTCAATTTTTAGGAAAAAAATACGGTTATGTCTCAGATATGCAGCCGAATTACATTCAAAAATTTTACTGAAAGTTCACCGGAAGTTTTAGCAGCAATTCAGTCGGCGTGCCAGGATTGGTTTACGCAAGCAGTTGACCATTGCAGAAAAATGATATTCAACGCAGAAAATACAAGCACAAAAACATGGCTGGACCTTATTTTCCCGAAGCCAGCTACTTCGTTGGCGGACACCCTACCTTATATTAGAGTAAGTCCCTATAAGCTGGAAAGGGAAGATTGTAACCAGCTGATCATGGACATCTCCCAAGACTATATAAATATCGCGCCAAAACAAAGCTGCTGCATGTTGGACAATTTCTTCGCGAGTTTTTTAAATGGCGCCATTTGCGTACTACTTATTGCCTTGCTTTATTGTTACTTTCGAGGATGGAAACGAAGAAAGAGAGAGTCTCGTAAGAAGCCAGATAATTCGACAACTGATCCTATCAGCGAAGGTAATTTGGAAGAAAAGCGCCTTCGTATTTCTCGTTATTCCTTCCAAACGCAACGTGCCGATAGCAAATATTTAAAAGTATTACCAGGCTTGCTCGATGTTGCAGCAATCTCCATAAAAGTGACGAAAAACTCGCTGTTTACAGCTTTCTATAGCCTAATCAAATCAGACCCAGTGACACAAACAATTAAAAATGATGTCCTAGTTCGGAAGAAGACAGACCGCGCATATCTTCTCCACGAATTGAATGTAGTTTTGAAAAAGACTAGAAAGTGTAATCTAATAATTGACCTTGATTTGGATGTGTCCGACTCGGAAGAGTCGGAAGAGGACGAAGCATGCGAAATTCTTTCTAGAATTCCTGCGCGTGATTGTGTCTCCTACAATACGGAAGATGACTCAAATTTGGAAACAAATTCAGCAAGTTCTGCAGTTGCACCCGCCAAAAGCCGACCCTCTTCACTCAAGCGACCTAAAACTGCTGACAAAAGTTGCCAAACTGTTCGAAAAAGAGTTCATTTTAATATATAGTATTTTTAATTCTTGATAAAATAGTTTAGTAGTTTTAAACACATTTACATATTTATATATGACATCAACAATTGTATGACCTTTAGTGAAGGTTCTGGCAAGCTAAAAATCCTTAAAGCCCCCCCAACGAAAAACGAACAGTCCAAGACCAAGCAAACGACAAATATCCGAATGAACGGAAAGCATGACGAAATTTTCGGAGAGAACCGCTATACGCACTTCTCAGAGGCCAGCAATCTAGTTAGAGCAGAAGCGAAGGCTCTTGGCGTTGAGGTACAAAACATAAATAAAATGAAAATCAATGAAATGCAGCAATACGTTACACAGAAGCTACCAAAGATCACAGAAATGAAAAATACAATTTTAAGGCATCTTAATGTCTGCGAGGAGATCGTCCTTGAACTCGCTGGCGGATTTCAGCGGCAACAAAGTCTAGAGGAAGAAATTCTGAATAATGTAAACAAGAAACAAATCATGGCTAAAATTGATGAAATTTCAACCGTTGATGGGCACAAATACAACACGATAAGATTAATTTGTTTAGTATATTTATCGATGGGGCTCAGTTCTGACGAGTTGGCAGCTTTTGTGAGAAATTATTGCAACGTTTTTGGCCATAGGCATCTTTATATTTTTCAAGCACTAACTAAAGCTGGGCTACTGCCTGAAATGGAGTTGAACACAAAAAATAAACTTTTATCAAATTTACCCATTCCAAAATTTCAGCAGACAGACTTTCAGGTAAACGCAGGTCGGATGAAGCTCCTGCCGAATGATCCAGACCGAGCTGGAAATGATGGGGAACTTCTAAGACTTTGTCCGAGTTACGTCTTCAACCGGACCTTCATCCCAGTGATTTCTCAGCTGGCGCTGAGTCTACTAAAAGCTGAAAATGCGGATGACCTCTACAACAAACCCGGACTCGTCGAAAAGATCCCGCTTAGAACTCCAGATAGCGACGAACCAAGAAGCCTCAAGCAAATTCAGCTAGCTGTAAAGAAGGGAGACCTTCCCGACAGGCTCCCCATTAAAAAGCGCACACTTTTGATTTTCATTCTGGGCGGAGTTACGTACGCCGAGATTTCGGCATGTGATATGATAGGGCGCCTCACCGGCTCCAAAATAGTTGTAGCCTCCAACTGCATTCGTTCTGGGGGTGAACTAATTTCAGCGGCCTTTTAGGGGATGTTTCATGCAATATTATAAGCTTGTCTAATTATTTTATTAAATACAATTTTTATGTGGATTTCTTTCCCCTTATTTAAAAGTTTCCTATAAATAATAATTTTCATTTAATTAATTTATAACAGGCGAAGCAAATCATTTCTATACATATATTTAAATAAAAATCAATTGCCACATGTATGACGGAGCTTTTCTTAAGAATTCAAAAGAAAAGTAGTTTCAGAGCAGGGGACCTATAATTTAAAATTGTTTTTAATCGGTTCCCAAAAAAGGAGGAGGTTTTTTCGTCTGTATGTATTATTGTTTTTTTAAATGTTCACCGATATTTTCCCAAATTGTGGACCAATTTAAACAAATCTTCTTTTTTTTAAAGGGTATGCTCCTGAGGTGGTCCCATTCAAATTTGAAGAAAGTATTCCAACCCTAAGGGTGGTAAAATAAGGGATGAGTTATTTTTCACCCACTTATGTATTTAATGTCTGTTCGCGCATAACTAATAATGAATGGGTAAATCGATCTTGGTGATTTTTTTTTGTGGATAGTTTAAGATTCCCCGGGGGTACAATGATATATATGAAAACCCTAAGGGGAAAAGGGACGCCACAACAGAGATGTAAATCAAAATAATAAAAAAAACTTTAAAACAAAACGGACTAAAAAATATTACACTAAAAATGAAATAAAAAACTTAAAAAAAAAATATAACCTACCCCAAAAAATCCCAAGCCCTAAAAAGTATGAAATAATTATATAACTGATACTAATCCAATATTAAATAATTAATGCAATCAGTTTGTCTGAATTAATTGGATTAATATCAGTCAAGTTTTCACACCGACTTCAAAAATTTAGGAAAGTTTTGGTATTTAATGTTGAAAGTAGTAGTAGAGGATTTTTGATATAATTATTTTATACTTTTTAGGGCTTGGAAGTTTTTCATAAAAAAAAGTAGTGGATTTTTGAGGTAAGATTTAGCTAAAGCGAAATTAATAATGATTCACCGGGTCAACTAGTTTATTTATAAAATTAATCAACATATTCTTGACTAGTTATAGATGTGTTCAAATGAAGTAAATTAAAAATAGCAAATATTGCACAAAAAATAATTATCACACTTCAATACTGAATACTTAAAAACGAGAAAAAGAAAAACTTCCAAGTTCACCTATCTATCTAAAGATGTTTCTTTTTTCCACCATGCGCGTCTTTCATTCGAAAAATATTTAAAGGAAGAAGAGCTTATCCGCCAACTTTTCTGATGTCGGCTTCTTAACGCTTTGTCCAACAAGATAAGCAAGTTTATGTGCGTACTGAAACGAAAAGACGTTTTTTTTTATAAAATTAATCAATTCAAATTTAGAGAACCAAAGATTAGTAATAATTCGAATGTTTAAATCCTGGTTCAAATCACATGCATTTTCTCTAGTAATCGCTACGTTATGGTTCAAATTTTTCAATAACTGTTTCAACGATTATAACTACCTTTAGGCATACCATATGCATACCATATGCATAGACTAGACTAAAATATAAAACCGTGGGGCACGTCAATTGTCTACAAATTCCTCACCGTCTGCGGGCCAACTGCCTAACGACGAATTAAACGATTCTTCTATCGCACATTAAGTCGATAATTTGTAGACAATTGACGTGCCCCACGGTTTTATATTTTAGTCTAGTCTATGCATATGTTTATAATTCCCACGACTGTATCTATTTTATTTTTTGGTTTTTAGTACATTTTTCTTAAACATTGCAATGTATGTTTAACATAAAACCGTTTAACTTAAAAAGTTTTTTTACCTATTTTTTTTTCACGAAGAACCTTTTGATCTTCGTATCTAATATTTTCAAAGTTTCCGATATCTTCCACGGACTGAGGACGTTGCTTTTTAAAAAAGCAGTCTTTATGAAACCAATTTGGCTGCCTTCCGTCGTGAAAAGCGGACTGTGAAAGATAGAAAAATGGTTAAAATGGATAAATCAGTATAAATTCTAAATCCCGTATATGAGCGATTTTGTCTATTAATCCATTTGCATCATTAGGAAAAGTGGAAAATTCGGTCATATCTACCATGCCTTATTAATTATTTCTTCACTACTATTAAAATAACAATCCTTCATTATCAAAAATTTTTCCTTTACCTGAAGAAATACTTTAATTCGTTTGCAATCACAACTTTTTACATATTGCCTAAATATAAATAATTGCCAAAGAGGTAAACTTTATGTTATGGTTTGCTTTTTTCTATATGAAATTAAATTTATATGCTGCAAATTCCTTTAAACTATTTAAAAGTCCTTAGAAAAATGGAAAAAAGTATTCTTCAAAAGGAAAAAATTCTTCAAAGGAAATAATAGGCCCTTCTGTTTATGAAAATATTTTGGAGACACTATGTTACCATATGTCTAATAGGAAATTTCACTTCGATGGGTGTTTCAACATGAGAATGACCCCAAACACAAATCCCATGAAGAATATGTGGGCTGTTGTTTTCAGGAAGGTTTGTGACAATAACGAGCAATATCAAAACATCGCAGCACTTCGATCCTCAATTTTAAAGGCTTGAAATGAAATTTCGCACAAAATTCGGGATTTTCTAATTAGGAGTATGCCGGCATTCACTGCATATTTGCTGAGGCAATCCGTCGTCATGAGT
Organism: Machimus atricapillus; assembly: GCA_933228815.1. Lineage (NCBI taxonomy): Eukaryota > Metazoa > Arthropoda > Insecta > Diptera > Asilidae > Machimus > Machimus atricapillus. Next base: position 18,087,235 of record OW121785.1, read on the forward strand.
TATCTAAATAAAAAATAAATTAGAAAGTTGAGCACGTTAAAAGTTTGGTCCCTCGGAACTGGGGACGCTTTTTTTCTTGAAGAGCCCCCTTTTGAGTGCATTTAATTGGTAAAAGTGCAAGTAACGAATTTACCTTCAAATGGATAAAGTCGACCTCCTCAATTAGATTCTCTGGCACAACGTTTGCCGAATTATCGGCTTCGAACAGCGGCACAAGCATTTGGGACTCAACGACTAGGGAACGCAAACCTTTTCCAGGCTCATCTTCTCCTTTGACCTGCCCTTAAGCAAATTCATCTTGCTCGACTCAAAGTTGACTTCCATTGGCCGATTTTTTAAGTTAAATCTCCGAACTTCCGGATTGTGCATGACTTTTCGTAACGTCAGAGAAAAATGTCAGTGGAGGATATTTTCCGTCAAAAGAATTTTTAGAGCAAATACTCCGCTCCAGATGTCTCCACTGTAACTAAGGGAAATTATAATTCCGGGAATAACGAATTTTTTGATCTCAGGCTGTGCGCTGGGATTCCCTAACTATTTAGAGTCTAAAATATAAATTTAGAGTAGTTTGCGATTCCGTAACAAAAATTAGTCCAAGTTATGCCCGTTCTCCAATTGCGAACCGACCAACTACGAACCAAATAACATCGCGCCATCGCTTTCCATTTTCTTATTAGAGTCATCTTCTCTCTCGCTTGTGTTTTGGTCAACCGAGCTAACTTTTTAAATGTGTGCGTTTAACCAAAAGTAATAGTCCCCCATTCAGAAACGATATTGTACCAGAATAGTGACGTCGCGGCAGCTTTTCCGCCGGTTGCCAAAACACCAGTGCACTAATTATAACACGAAACTCTTATAAAAATGTGCACGGTAATTTCAGGAAAATATAAAAAGTTAAATTGAGAAGTTTTTCCGCTCAAAAAGTGGTAAAAACTTCCACATTTAACATTTGCCCGATTGTGTTTTCGCAGCTGGCAGGCACAACTACAGGCAAGGGCTTAATACTTTACACGGGGTTGAGCTTTTTCTTTCGGTGGTTCGTAGTTGGTCGGTTCGCAATTGGAGAACGGGCATTAGAATCCGTTTCACAACTCTAATGCCCGTTCTCCAATTGCGAACCAACCAACTACGACCCATCGAACGAAAAAGCTCAACCCCGTGTAAAGTATAAGCCCTTGCCTGTAGTTGTACCCTGCCAGCTGCGAAAACACAATCGGGCAAATGTTAAATGTGGAAGTTTTTACCACTTTTTACGCGGACAAACTTATCAATTTAACTTTTAATATTCTCCTGAAACTACCGCGCACATTTTTGTAAGTGTTCCGTGTTATAATTAGTGCACTGATGTTTTGAGAACCGACGAAAAAGCTGCGGCGACGTCACTATTCTGGTACAATATCGTTGCGGAATGGGGGACTAATACTTTTGGTTAAACGCACACATGTAAAAAGTTAGCTCGGTTGACCAAAACACAAGCGAGAGAGAAGATGACTCTAATAAGAAAATGGAAAGCGATGGCGCGATTTTGGCTGCTTCGTAGTTGGTTAGTTCGCAATTGGAGAACGGGCATAAGTTAGAGGAAAATGCGAAAGTGGCGCTAACTCTCGGTAAATAGGTGAATTAAATAAATTTACTAGTTCACTCTAAAGTTAGAGCAATGTTGAGATTCTATAAACGTTTTTTCTCTAACTTAGAGCTCTAAGTTAGAACGATTTTACTCACATATCAATTGAGTGTGAGGACTTAGACTCGTTGAACTCAAAATTGAAAAATAATGATATATAGCATCTGAATCGGGAAAACCCGCCTACCTGGCATAAATAAAGCCTACTACGGTATGAATGTACCGGATACTGAATGATTATTTGTATTTTTTCCCTTCCGCCTAAGCAGGTAAAGTTTACTGAACAACTTTATCATCTGCACCCTTGCGGTTGACCTGCACAGGTTCCGAAACGTTTGTAGCAGGCGGTTGAGAATGTTTTCTCCCATTCCAGCTACATATGTAGTAATAAAAAAGAGTTTTTATCGGACGAGGCGGTTGCATGCAAAATATTAGACAGAACTTAATGTTTTTAATTGCTCTTTAATTAATCAATCAGTCTTCTAAATCATTGTTAAAATGTAAGTATGGATTTATTTATATTGATTGTTATAAATGAAAATTGCAATATTTTTCGGATTTTCTTAAATAAGTTTCATTTATATTTTCTTTAACGGGAAACTAAAACCAATCGGGAGCAATTCACTCGCGGAACTGTCATTTTTCATGCAAAAATGTAATATAGTCTCTAATCTAGTACATCACTCTAAGTGGTGTAGGGAATCCCGATTTGCTCTAAGTTAGAAAATCTTGTGTGAGTTAGAGAAGCTCTAAACTCTAAACTCTAAATCGTTAGGGAATCCCAGGGCTGGTTTGGCACACAGCCTGAGATCAAAAAATTCGTTATTCCCCGAATTATAATTTCCCTTAGTTACAGTGGAGACATCTGGAGTGGAGTATTTGCTCTAAAAATTCTTTTGACGGAAAATATCCTCCACTGACATTTTTCTCTGACGTTACGAAAAGTCATGCACAATCCGGAAGTTCGGAGATTTAACTTCAAAAAATCGGCCAACGGAAGTCAACTTTGAGTCGAGCAAGATGAATTTGCTCAAGGGCAGCTCAAAGGAGAAGATAAGCTTGGAAAAGGTTTGCCGGACGTGTTCCCTAGTCGTTGAGTCCCAAATGCTTGTGCCGCTGTTCGAAGCCGATAATTCGGCAAACGTTGTGCCAGAGAATCTAATTGAGGAGGTCGACTTTATCCATTTGAAGGTAAATTCGTTACTTGCACTTTTACCAATTAAATGCACTCAAAAGGGGGCTCTTCAAGAAAAAAAGCGTCCCCAGTTCCGAGGGACCAAACTTTTAACGTGCTCAACTTTCTAATTTATTTTTTATTTAGATAACTCATGACGACGGATTGCCTCAGCAAATATGCAGTGAATGCCTAAGCCAGTTTACGAGCATTCGAAATTTTAGGCGGCAGTGTGAAAGGAGCCAGTTAGTCCTACACGCTTTCTTCAAGGGTGAAAGTGCTGCAGAAGAGCCGCTTAGTGGACCAGAAGGGGCCACACCAATTTTCGAGATTGTTCAACTTGATGAGGAATATGTAAATAACAAGGTAAATTCTAAGAAAATATATCTAATAGAATAATTTTCTCGACCCTCGCACACTATTTAAACGCTCCAATCGTCAGAGAATATAGCGAGTAATATTGTTTGCTCGATGTTTATGTTATATGCATAATTATGCAGTACATATTATTATTATTATTATTATTATTTTTATTACAATTATTCATTCAGGAGTAACAACAAAACTTGGTATTCCAATTCTCAGATTGTTAATCAATTTAATTTCATTGGGATAAGAGTTATAAAGTTTAAGAAAATGCAGAAAATGCTGTAATTTAGATTAACCGACCACAGCTTTCTAAGCCCAATAATAACTAAAATATTATTTTAAGAGTTTAGGAAATAAAATATTTTTGAAATTACGTTTACTTACTTAATTTGTAGGAAAGGCAATTTGAGGAATTATCCCTTGATTTCGAAGATGAAAACTCCCAGCAAAATGAACAACAAAATAGTCTCGCTGATGATACGTCTCCAGAGGTAATTAATAGATGGCAAAATAATGTCTTAGTGCTAGTTTTATTGATTGTGAAATTTTTAATATCCCTTTTTCTAGAACGATTACAAGAAAGAACATCCGATTAACGAGTTTGAAGAAACTAGTTATATGGAACAGTTTGCAGAATTTATGAAAGAGGAAGTCGTCGTTTCAGATAGTCCCAGCTTCAACCAGAATGAGTGCAGCAATGATGCAGAAAATTCTCTTCCAAGTGTGATGGACGATTCGCAAAAGGTACGCATGCTTTATTGAGATCGGCGTTAAAGAGGTAAAATTCGTTTCTTCTTTGAATTTGTATTAATTTTTCTATTCATTTGTCTCCAAAACCAAAATTTCTGTATTCGAATATTTTTTATACATATTTTATTTATTTAATAGCAATGCATGATCAAACTACATTTTTTTAAATGAAAACATAAAAATTATAGATAAATAAAACAAAAATGCGTTCTTAAAGTATTCTTCACGTTGTTCAGAACACGTTTAAAATTGTTACGTATAAATAAAATGCAAAACGTTTGTTACATTATTATTAGAATTTTTTAAATAATATCTAAAAGGTACAGGAAAGATTTTCTGGAATTCCAGGAAACACTGCCAAAGTCATCTCTTGAAGAAACGAAAAACTTGACGAATTCCGCGATTAAACCTCATAAATATGCGTGTCCAATTTGCCACAGAACTTTTCAGTATGTTTCGAATCGCAATACGCACGTCCAGTCTCACAATGAGGTGGATTCATTTAAGTGCGATGTCTGTAACCAGGGCTTCAAGAGCAAGGTTTACGTGAACAAGCACAAAAAGGCTGTGCACCCTACAGGTGATTATGAGTGTCCGATTTGCTTTCAGCAGTTCCAAAATAGAGCTAAGTTCCAATATCATGTCAAGTCGCATAGTTCGAAGAAGAAGTACCAATGCAAATTCTGCGACAAGTCGTTTATGCAACAACATCATCTGACTAACCATGAACGGACGCACACGGGTCAGAGACCCTATTTGTGTAATATTTGCGGAAAGGGTAAGTATGTGTTTTTAATTTCCGGAATATATTTATATTCAAGAAAAAAGAAATAAACCAAACTCCAAACTAATAAGAATAATACACTGAACTCAAAGAAATATAGTAATAGATTTTAGACAATTTGCTTCTTTAATGAAAAGAAAGGATTTTTTTTATTTAATTGGTTCAATATTTATTGGTGATTACTTTATTAGTTGAAAGTAATAATTTTAAATAAACAATACTGTCTACGCAGGAGATTTCTTCTTTCTTTAAAAAATCTTTTTATTTCATTTAACCCATTTGCATCATAAGGACAAATGAAAAAGAAGATCCTTATCACTAAATTTGTTTTTTTATTATATTCAAGTACGAAAATTACAATTAAAACAACTTCATATTTCAGCATTCGGTAATTAAAAGTAGAAAAAATGTAAATAAATAATAATTCATCGTCAATCCCATTTTGATTATTATTATCAGCATCACCACTATCGGATCTTATTTCAATAATTTGTCTTTGTTCCGGGGGTCTAATTTTTTCTTGACTATAATCAGAATTACAACTTTCATCTTCAACAACATCCTCTATTTCTGTTTTTTCATTAACGGATAGTGATAATGATCAAAAAAGTTGAGTGTATATATACGCTAATGATGCAAATGGGTTAATAAATAATTCCAAAAAAACTTCTTAAGCAAATCATGGAAAAAATAAAACAAAATTGCATACTTATTCAATTGCCGTAAAAGTAGAGCATAACTTTTTGGAGCTTTTACATAAATGTTTCTGCATTTGCAGCGATTCTATCGCCTGTCTGCATAACAGCTATTGGTTTACTTCTGCCGCTGTTTCTTGCCTGTGTTTTTTTTCTGCTTCTAATGTGTTTCTGTTTCGTTTTTTTTTCGGCAGATTTTAAGCAGCAGTGCAATTTTAAGCTACATTTGCGCATTCACAGTGGAATAAGGCCTTACGTTTGCAATATTTGCGGGAGAGGTATGTTTGATATCTGTCTTTGGAAGTAGGAGCTTCTTGTTTTAGACAAATTTCAGATTTTGCCCAGGGAGGCTCATTTACAATGCACATGCGCCTTCACACAGGAATCCGGCCTTATCAGTGCGAAGTATGTGGAAAAAATTTTATACAAAAATCCACTCTTACTGTGCACCTTCGGACCCACACTGGGGAGAAGCCCTACAAGTGTGACCAATGCGACCGAGCTTTTGTTCAGACCCACCAGCTAAAATACCACAAATACTCCAACCATAATGGGCCCCCTTTGAGTAAAAGAGCCCCTGCGACGACTGGGGGGAATAGAGCATTAATTACTGAAAACGAGCAGCAGACCCCCATGAATCCACCGTACAGCTGCAGCTTATGCTCCAAAACGTTTAAGTTGCCCTCCTCCCTTACATCGCATATAAAGAGCCACTCGGAGGAGCGTAAACATGTCTGTAAGCAGTGCGGGAACTCGTTCAAGCGGGCGGAGCACCTCCGGATCCACATAGACGGAGTGCACCTGAAGCGAAAACCTTACGCGTGCGACTATTGCTCAAAGACGTTCTCACAATCCGGGGACAGGAACATCCACATGAAGAGTCATACGCGTAATTTTGCCTATTTTAAGACATCTTAAAAATATAATCCCATTTTTATTTTTTTACAGAGGAAAAACCGTTCAAGTGTCCCCACTGCAAGAAGGGATTTAAGTTGCAGAAGTCCCTTCGGGCGCACGAAAGAATCCACACCGGAGAGAAGCCCTTTAGCTGTGAGGTCTGCTTTCAGGATTTTATGACTTACAATTCGCTAGCAGGTAATTAATTGGACGACAGGGGATTTTTGTAACTCTCATAATTTTATGCAGTCCACAACATGAAGCACTCCGAGGATGAAAATAAGAAGCTTAAGGCAAAGACTTTGGCGGAAGTGAATAAAGTACTCAAGGAATTTCCTGGCGGGGTTGAGGAGTCTCAAGACGTCCACAGAGATAATCAGATGAGCGACCGACTTCAAGACCCACCTGAAGATATTGATAGTGGAAAGCAAGACAGTGCTGAAGAAAGTCCTACTTCTCTGCTACCCGCACGTTCTCTGGATGTCTTAAAAATTGACTAGTGACTTCTTTTTGTGGTAATATGCATATTTATAATTATTTTAAGGAAACTAATTATGATTTTAAATTTTCATTTAAAAAAGGGAAGTAAACTACTTTACAAGACAAATAGCATTTTTGGAAACTTTAAAAACCTTTCAGAATTTTCGTGAAAAAATAATTAATAGCATGACAGCTTCGACGAAGTCCTAATTAGCTATCTCGAGCACTATCTTTTTTATCAAATTCTATTAAGTAGTTTGGAAGAAACATTTTGTTTTGAAGAAATTATCTTTTTATGTTTTAAGGGCTGATATTTGATAACATTATTATTTATTTAGAGGGTACCGCCGCTATCTGCCTTGAAGACATGGTGTGCTGGCAATTATGTCTTTAGTCCCTAAATCAACATATCCATCGTAAACCCCTGAAAAGAAACCCATTTGTTCAAAGTCATTTGCAAAAACGCCCAGAAAACTCGACAGCTCGTAGTTTCCTGAAAAAAAAAAGTCAATAGATCCCGATGGGGTGGAAGGAGTTTGAACAGCTAGGGCAAAACTGCATCAGATAGTGGTGAAGGAAAACAAAATTCCAGTAGGAATGAGCGATATGCACGACAGGGAGGGGGATGCTCCCCGGGGAGGAGCCATCCTAGTGCTAATGAGTTTTTAATTTAGCGAAATTTTCGTGGGTAAATTGGGAACACTTAGCGAACGAGTCGAGCGAGTTACATACAAAAACAGGAAAATCAACCGCGGATGTCGCTCGCCCGAATGGAATCAATCACCCGATCGGGACCGGCATCAATAACAATTACGTAATTCGTCTTGGGGGGGGGATATCGGTCCTCGAACACTCGCTGGAGATTCCCATTGATTTTCGGGAAGAGAGAGATAAATTTTGAACGCAAGCAGTCTTCGAGTTTTCTAGACCGTCATCCATCCATCTGCGGACTAAGTCATTCGTTCTGGTGGCGCAGCGTACCGCCCCCTCGGATCGAAGCGAGGGTGGACGGATCCCTATCAAGTCCCTCCACCTCTGGAGTCTTGATAGTCCGTCGCCGCACCCTGCTCATATCCTGTCGAGTTTTGGCGTCTTTTGATGGATGAAAGAAAATATTGAATGATAATGAAGATTACTTCGCTGATTGATTCCCAATTGGGGCGGTTTGACATCGGCCCTCGGGAAGATGACGACAGTGCGAGGGGTATCCCATCCAGAGATGGTCTTAAGTCGCTCCAGACGCGTCTCTTGCACGCGTCGGGGCCCCCGCTATTTCCCGAGGGGAGGCGAAATCGGTAAGCGCCCAATTAGGGATGCGAAACCACCCCACCGAACCGCAAGTGATGATGATTCCAACCGCCCGAGCTGTTTGAACCAATTAACTTCTCCGACTCCCTTCGACCGGAAATTCAAGGCGCACCTCGAAATGGGGCTCCCCACACGATGGTGGGGCACATCCTCGGTTTTACGGTAATTTGATCAACTTATGTGCGATACGTTGAATTCCCGGCGGTTATGACAAATTCCCAGAAATTTATCGTGTCCCTGTGGGAACGGATAGGGATCCAATTTTTATTTAATTCCTTCCCTCTCCCGACGAATTCATCGTCATTTAAAGCTTCCCGACTTAATGGTGATTTTGCAATTTTAAAGTTTTTTATAATAAAATTGCTCTTATTAAAAATTATATTATAGTGTTTGATAGAAAAATAGCTCGAACAAAAAATTTTTTAAATTTTCTCTTAACTACTTTAAAAGTAATTTTGTTTTAATTGGCTTAAATATCGCAAAAATATAAATTAACAATTTCATTTGTTTATAAGTATTGTCAAATTTTGAATACATTTTTTATCTCGATTTCACGTTTTTAAAATGGGTCAACATTACAACTCAAGTATTTTCCAATTTAGTTGAAATTTTAATAGTAGCTTCATAGATAGATTATCTACTTATGATATGTATAAACGAATTAAGATCGTTAGCAGAGTTACAAAACGCTTAATTAAAACAAGCTTTTCTAAAAAGTTAAAAATCTTATTATAGATGTGATATCCCGATTGTTCAAATCTCGCATTTTCTTATCTCGATTTACTAAAGTCTCGACTATCGAATTACATAAAGGAAAATATATTACCTGATTTATCGATCGAAATAACTTATGTAAATATTTTGTAATTGCGAGTTTGATCAATTTTATTATGGGGTTGTTAATTGTATCGCCCGCTTTCAAAATTATTTGTAATTAAATTAACTTGCAGTATTTCCGATTTTACTCTAATGTACTTCGATATTACGAGTATACTCGTCAACGTTTCTATTTATTTACGCTGTACTCAAATACAAACTTTTGAAATGAAATTCGATCGTTAAAGGGTTAAATTAGCATATTGGAGTTAACGGATCCATATGACGAACGATATATGCAAAATTGCGAAAATTCTAAAGGAAACAAATAAATCAAAAATCCTCTTGTTTAACTGAAAAATCTTCCAATTTCTATAGACTACCGCAAATATTTCGCATGATCCTGAGCATCTGCGTCACGCTAAAATTACTTCTTTTGTCGCGTGGGGCGTCGAGCTCTGCTTGTCTAAAGAAACAATCGATGGATCTAATCCACCTGCCAGCGGAAATTTATATTTAGCCACTGCCTTTGATGTCCCCAAAAATCGGTACGCTCGCCGAGCTGTGAAAAGCCCCAACCTTCCTCGCTCCGTTTAACTGGGGCCCCCTAGGGTAGTCCCAAGCCGGGGCGCGGAGGTATCCCAATTGGAGCTAGAAGCGGGGTTGACGGTGAATCAGGCGGGGGAGGGGTCCGGGTGCTCCCGGGGGAGTCTCTGGGGACAGTTCAAAGCGAATAAATTACCGGAGCCAAGTGTAAATTGAATTGAGCCTGTGTTGTTCTCTCGTTATCCTTCTTGTAGTTTCCCTGGAGTCTGAATGGGGAAGGGGGTACCCCTCGTGTGCCCGCTCTATGCAATCAGCGCCAAGCCGCAATGTCCTGGGCGCGTGGGGCTCATCTTCTCTTCCCTCCTCCTCCCCCGGACTCCGCCTGCAGTGTAGTCAGGGACATCTCATATTCACAAAGGGCTCTGTGCAAATATAAAGTGTACTTGAAGGCAAATTTGCGATGACTCCGTCCTCCCCCACTCAGAGGAAGGGGGGGCAAAGGGGCCGCCGTTGTTGTCGTCGCCTCTGCTAGGTGGAGGCACCGAGCGGTCTGAGGAAGCACCCACCCATAACACCTTAAAAAGGTGGGCCCCGTGCCGAGATTATGAAAATGATGGTTTCGACTAAATTGGACGATAAGGCCTCATAGAGCAGCTGGCGTCGGCTCTTGTAAATTCGACCCTTCGGGGCAGCCCCCCCACTCCCCCCCGTGGGGCATCTACCCGTCGTCGACCCACCACCACTGCCGGGAGTGCTTCAGTAACGACTTCCATAAATAGAAGATGATTTGTATTCCGCTCGCAGAGACTACGCTTACTGTCACGTTTGTAAAATCCAATAAAAGGGCTTTCATGTAGCTGCCTGCATAAGCTTCTTTTGCCGGAGCTGGGCTGACTTTTTTCCGTCGCCCTTGCTGGGCCCCAATCCGCCGTCCGCCCCTCTCCCCCTCTAAAATTCCTTCCCCCTATCATGGAATAGAAAATGCACTCGAGTTGAAAGCACTCCTGTACACCACTTTGATTAGGCGAAGGAAAAGTGGCCTCAAAGTTAAGTGCCGAGGAATTGGCGTCGTCACATTTTGACGCGAAGGGCGTGAGGAGGGAAAGTGCATTGATAAATTTCTGTGATATAGGGCCCAGGTGAGGGAAACGATTCGCTTGAATTAGCCTTTTAGCGGATAAATGCCATGGGATGGTACTCTTTTTTTTTTTTTTTTTTTTTTTTTTATACCCTTTCGGAGTTGGGAAACGATTAAACGATTGAAGAGCGCTTCTCTTCTTTCTTCTTTGCCCTTAAAAGGGATTTTGAGTAGTACTGGGGTCCTATTCTGTATTACGATACTGTTATATTTACTATTCGAAAGTCAAATCTGATCTAGAAGTTATATTCTTTTATATACTGTAAAAATCTAGTATTTAAGCGAAATAACTTCTACTACCGTTCGAAAAGAACTGTAACTTTTGCTTCGAAAATCACTTGAGGTTTCAACATAAAATCCATGAAGTGCAGTGGTAGGTAAAATTTAATCATTAATCCATAAAACTTTAGTAGTAGTGTAGGTTGTACAACTTATTTTCCTTATAGTAACTCTAAAGAGTTGAAGGTTTAGGGAAAATATGGATTTTAGTGGTAATAATTTGTGGGAGAGTATATTTTTTTAAAAATAGATAGTGCTAAATCTCAACTATATCAGAATACCTAGTTAAAATATGAAGGGTCCAGGGGAAGAACAACTTTTGTCACATTTTTAATTTTTTTCAACTTTCAATGCAGTCTGAATGGTTATACCTGTCGCTATGTTCTGTCAAAACAACAGGGCAATAACATCCATAGTCTCCGAGATTTCATGCTTTTAAAATATCGATGCAGGGAAAAAACAACCGTTGTCCGCAAAGAGAAAAAGGGTAAACTCAACTTCCTGTGGAGTGGAGACACACCTAATCCAGGAGAATTTACTCTCCCTGACCAAGCTTACAAGGACATTTTACCAATCAGTAAAGCAAAATTCCTGGATATACAATCTTTATCAAAATATTGTAGACCAATAGCAAAAAAATATTTTTCAAACTTTAAATACAATATTTATTTTTTGTTAGTCCCTAACCAGCCCTCCCCCGTATACCATTATACCTATTACACTATTTTATTAAGATCTTTTCTTTTAATTAGTAATATCTCAGTTTGTTCATTAGGTGACAAAAGTTGTTCTTCCCCTGGACCCTTCATCTTCATATCATAAATTAAAATGTAGTCCAATACTACTTAATGACTTTTGATTTAATTGAATTTTGAATTGAAAACCAGTTAATTGTATTAAAATTCATTTATTGAAAATGCAAAAATGCATTATGTATGTTCATCAAGTGAAACTAGAAAGCAATCAGTCATTTAACTGAATATATAATTAAATAAAAGTGAAAAACAATTACAGATACATAGGTACAAATGAAATTTAGCGTCGCAGAAATGCATTTCGCTCAATTTTGATTTTGGCAATTTTATTTATTTAATTATTTAATCATCATAGAGCACCCTACTTAAAACTATGCGCTCTCGGGTAGGTAAAAGGACAATATAGCGCTGGGAATTTCAATTTCTGTCAAATGACAGAAGTTTCTATATTGAACATTTTTATAAAACTCCCAGATTATTTAATAAACATACCACAGTTCGTTAATTTTATAAATCCACAGAAGCGTCCAATATTTGGAGTTTTCATTGCCTGAGTTCCCTGTATATAATTGCAAGTTTTTACCAAAAGTTCTGCCTGCATAGCTGAACATTAATGAAAATATGTTTATTATTTTTACCCGACTGCCAGTAGGAGGGTTATGTTTTTGGAGTGTATGTATGTATGTATGCATGCTTGTATGTGCGTACATATGTATATTTCTTTGGCACGCTCTGTAGCCTAAACGGCTTGATGGATTTTAGCTTGAGAGGTGTTGTTAGATTCGTCTTAATTGTGAGAGTGACACTGGGTAAATCAACATTATAAAAATTAAAATTGCCAATTTGTGGCGCCATACTATATGTCTTCAAAAAATGTTTTTTCCTCAAAACCTATCGAGTGGGGTATCAAAATAAAGGGTTTTATAAATGGTTTACAAAAATATATGCAACTTATGTGTGTAAATGTTTTTACGCAGTTGGGTTTTTGATTTTTTAAATTTATTTTTTTTTATTTATAAACTGTGTATCTGGTCGAAAAAATTTGTTTACATGAAACAAATGGAAACATTCTAAAACTTGTTCTTTTCGCTTAGATACGTACATATTCGTATGTATGTAATTTTTTTAATCCATGTTATCAACTTTTAAAGCAAAAGTAAGGTATTTTTACCTTAAACTCAAGTATCTCCTGAATTAATAATCATACAACAATGATGTTCGAAGTTGCATTAGAAAGCTGACTGTCGGAATATACATATGTATAGGTAGGACCAAATAAAACGATCAATCGCACGAAATACTCTTAAAACCTTATTGAAAAGTAAATATTGTATCAATTTTTTGACGCACAGGATTGAATTATTTAAATAGTAATAAGCTGTGGAAAAAGTGGTATTGATTGGTCACATCGATCTGAATGTAAACGAATTTTATTATTACTATAATACAGTAGTTAATACATCAAACACATTTTGTAGAATTTTACTACCAGTATAATGAAATCAATTTATGTAGGGGTAAGTTTAATATTTCTGTTAGTTTGTTCAGAAGCACCTTTTTATTCGACAAATTGCCCTGTCTGCAACTTCGCACGCATATCTAGTCCACGAATATCGACCATCAATGCATGTTTGTTGTATAAATCACAATCAGTTTTTAAGATATGATCTTCTAGCGCAGTGTAAGTTGTCTTAGCACAGTCAATTTTATCCTTTAATGCTTCCCTAATGCAGCGAAGTTGCATTACTTGGCTGAACAGCTTCTCGTAGGGCTCGTCCAAACAAAGTTCCATACCTTCACGTTCTGCGCAATTCTCTAGACGATTCTCAGCTAATTTCAATGCATCAGTTTTGTTACGAAGAGCTTCTTCGAGGGTTTTAATCTCACAAATGCATCTTTCGATTTTGTCCTTCATCTATAAACAGAGAAATTTTTTGTGAATATTATCTTTCAATTTTACAGGAAAATGTCTAATTTCTGGCAAATTGAAGGCATCGGCCGTACAATTGGCGAATATTCTTATACCTTAAGTAAAAACGAGACGAAAACAATTTTCTGTGACTAGGTACCTCCGATTCCGTTTAGTGGAGTGAAATCGTTTACCTTTCGTAATACAAGAGCTGCATTAATTTCTTAGTGAGTTTGACTCATGACGAACGCTCGATTCGCTGACCATAAAGGATCAACCATAAAAGAAATAACTTAAATAGCGTCACTTAGTAAGGTGATTTTAGCTCAGCTACATATGTATATACAGGGTGATTTTTTTGTGGTACCTGATTATCAAATGGTTCCAAAAATTAGGCTTACCGGCAACGATGTTTTGCATGTTTCCGACCATATTCAGAAGTGACAGAACAAACAGTGCAAGACCAAATTAAATGTCAATAAAGAATAAATTTATGAAAATTAATTTCAAAATCAGGTACCGCAAAAAACATCACTCTGTATTTATTTATTATTTAATCAAAATGGAGAAACTTTTTTTTTGTATGATTCAAATTTAAGGAACCCTCAGACTGCGAGTTCTACTCGCACTTGCCCATCTCTTTAATTACCCAAACTTCGCTTGAAACTGCCATCAGATAGAAATGCAACTACCACCATTTTTCAACATCGAAATAAATATCAAAACGGGCCAGAATAATTTTAATAAAAAGTAATTCATGTTTTAACCAACCTTAATTTTTTGCCAATGCAATTCATTGCTAACTCTCTGAATTTCGAAAATTCTCTTCCTCAAAGCATCTTCAGTTCTGTCTTGCTGAGCTTTTAAAACTTTTTTAGTATTTTCACGGCAGATAAAAAGAGAGTCCCTAATAGCATAAGAATCGGCGAGGTCAATCTCAGCGATATATTCCATTCGCTTGTAATGCTCAAACAAAGCCTCATAAGTGCGAGAGCTGCAAAAGTAATGGAAATTGTTATGTGACTTAGACTTCAAACAATTATACTATACTTGTTTTGTATCCTCAGGGCATCTGGTTTAAAAGTGATGTTAGCAGGTTCAGGTTCAGGTTCCAATTGCGAAAAATCGATCTCCTCAGCTTCTTTCCTATTTGCAACTTCCAAGATGAGTTTAAACTGAACTTCTTCCAAGCGATTTAATTTATCCCATGCAGCCTGGCATTGGTCCCTTAAAAGTCGACTATTATTTTCAATGACGCAAAGTTCCATTTTTAGCTCTGTATCGCATTCGTCGTCAGTTTCAGGCCCCAAACGCCCATCTCCTTGGGTGAGGCACTCTGAAATTATTAGAACTTGTGCCACCATTTTTTCCAACTCGCGTTCGGTGGCAGCCTTCTCCTCGCGTAATAAAGTCATTTCCTTCTCTATGCGTTCAAGGATTGCAGCTACAGTCGTTCGCCAACGATTCAAATCCCCAACCCTTTTATACAGTTTAAATACAATAAGATCTCTGAAATACGCAAAATACTTACGGGTCTGAAAGGGCAGTATTGGTATGATAAGTACTCCAATCTGCTTGAACTCTTGTTTCATTGCGAAGCGTCCGCGGAGAATGCCTCAAATCGAAAGCTTCTTGTCGACGAGCATCAGCAACATTCCAAAATTGAGTCATACGTCCATTCCAGTCTCCCAAGCCCAAATCTGGCATTGGTTTCTCCAAAGTAATACCAGAATTATTTTCCATTTCCACAACAATTATTCTCTATTTACGTTAAATATGTATTCCAAAATAAAATGAAAACTTGCACAATTTGCGAGACTGATGGAATTTCTATCGAAAAAACAAATTTACTAAAAAATCACAGCCTACTTGTGTTGTCGATCTCAAAAAAAAAAAAATTTATTCTAAAAATCTATATCCCTCTGAATTTTTAAAAAGAAATGGTTTTGTTAAGTAAATTTTTCACTTTTAAAAAATATTATATAAAATAAAATGACTAATTTTGAATATTTTAACCAAAATAAAAGCATATTTTGGAAACCCCATTAAAATGGGAAAATCATTCAAAAAATAATATTTCGATAAATTTCATGTTTGTTCGGAATGAGAAAAGTATTTTACACAAAAATTAAATGCAATCGTTCCAGTAAATTTTGATTTATGTTGCGAACTTTTCAAATAGGGAACGGATATTTCAAAATGAGCCAAATATAATTAACCAATATCTTATAAATATTCACAAGCATTAAAATCCCGATTTGACCCAGTTGTGACCTACAGGAGATATAAGGTTGTATGAAAATCATTCATTTATGAAGATAAATCCATGAAAATTCGTATTTGGCTTTGAAGTTAAAAATTAAGAAAGACATATGCATTTCACAATTTTTAGAAATTTATTCCTTAAGTAGGTAAATAATTTGTATGGGAGTTCCGTTATTTTTGTAGTTAAAGCAATGAAAATTAATATTGTCTTTTGGTTATGGAAATTAAAAATGACGTGTTTTTCCGTTTTCGGAAAATTATCCCCTAAATAAGGGATAATAATAGTTTGAGAGTTCCGTAATTTCTATAGTTAAAACCATGAAAATTAGTATTAGATAAGGGTTGATTTTCCTATAACCCTGAAACATAGCTACTTCATTTCAAACTTAGTCAATCTTCTAAATTACACGTTTGTAACTTTTGAAATGACAGTCTTCCATGTAAACCTTTAATTTGATTACTATTCCGTTTCTACATATTTCGAAATCCATGCGGAAAAAGCAGCGGGCAGAAAGCCGGCAATAAATAAAACTTTTGTACAATTTTGATTTTACTCAGCGATAAGTGCCTTAGTCGTATTCAATATAAATTACAATTTGTGGATAATTATAGCTATTGATTGAAATTATTTTATAAACTATGAATTAAGAAATATTAACAAATTATATTAACAAATTTTACAATCGAAAATTATAAGTTTGAATGCTGTTTAACTATTTGAAAACATGTTGTTTGCACTGTGCAAATTATCTATAATTTAACAAAGAATGTTTAAGTTTATATTAATCTCTTCCAAACCTAAATGTTATTTCGCCACTAGTTGGATTAAATGAACACTACCAATTTATCGCACGACTACAAGGTTTTGGATGAGAAAATACGTGAACGTGCTTAGTGTTCATATCCCAATGCACCCACTCTCCTACCATAATTGGTGTTTGAGGTTCAGTGGAAACAATATATTTGTGGCTACTATCTGTTAACATCCAATCAACCCAAAGTGCCACTCCGGTGCATGGGTTTTCCCTGAAAAAGAAAACAAATATGCTTTGAAGTGTTGTGCAATATATAAGATGCATAGCCTACTTATTTCCATACGCTCATACAAAAGTGCAGAACTACTGTAGTTTAAACCTATTGTAAAACGGCGAAGCGAATTGTACAAAGTGGATGCAATAATGACAATAAGTTTAAACCATAACACGGAAATTGCCACTTTTGAATTTTTTAACTAAATACCTCAACGGATTGTTGTGAGAAGTAGATTTAGAGACGATTACACACCGAATCACATCACATCTGAAAAGTAAAGCCTACTAATTTTTTAAATATTGCCAACCTACTACCACCTGCCACAGTATACTTTCAGTCCAAAATCAAAAAACCCGACTGCGTAAAAAGTGAACCTTAAATAAGAACTGACTAGGAATTCTGTTAAGTAATATTGAATAGCTACACCATTGAAATAGTTCCATGACCGATACACACATAATACAAATAATAAATTCTAATGTGAAACATAACGACTTTAACAGTCGGGACCCACTATTGGGAAGATTTGAGCCGGTCTCGATTTTTAATGGGTCCCGACTGTTAAAGTCACTATGTTCTAAGTTCACTTTTTACGCAGTCGGGTTTTTTGATTTTGTAAATTTACTTTTTTATTTATAAACTTTGAGAGTGTGTATCTGGTCGAAAAAATTTGTTTACATGAAATAAATGGAAATATTCGAAAGCTTGTTCTTTTCGTTAAAAATACATACATATGTTATTTTCTTAATCCACGTTATCAATTTTTAAAGCAAAAGTAAGGTATTTTTACTTTAAACTCAAGTATCTCCTGAATTAATAATCATACAACAATGATGTTCGAAGTTGCATTAGAAAGCTGACTGTCGGAATATATGTACCTATAGGTAGGACCAAATAAAACGATCAATCACACGGAATACTTTTAAAACCTTATTGAAAAGTAAATATTGTATCAATTTTTTGACGTACAGGATTGAATTATATAAATGTTAATAAGTTGTGGAAAAAGTGGTATTGATTGGTCACATCGATTTAATCATTTTTATTATTGACAATTTACTTTCATTGACGTAGGACAAGGCGAGAAAACTGAATGTAAACGAATTTTATTATTAATACAGTAGTTAATACATCAAGCACATTTTGTAGAATTTTACTACCAGTATAATGAAATCAAACTTATGTAGGGGAAATTTCGTCCTCCATTTTGGTAAGATTAATATTTCTGTTGGTTTCTTCAGAAGCACCTTTGTATTCGACAAATTGCCCTGTCTTCAACTTCGCAAGCATATCTAGTCCACGAATATCGATCATCAATGCATGTTGTTTGTTGGATAAATCACTGTCAGTTTTTAAGGCATGATCTTCTAGGACAGTGTAAGTTGTCTTAGCACAGTAAATTTTATTACTTAATGTTTTCCTAATGCGGCGAAGTTGCATTACTTCGCTGTGCAGCTTCTCGTAGGGCTCGTCCAAACAAAGTTCCATACCTTCACGTTCTGCGGAATTCTCTAGACGATTCTCAGCTAATGTCAATGCATCAGTTTTATTTCGTAGGGCTTCTTCGAGGGTTTTAATCTCACAAATGCATCTTTCCATTCTGTCCTTCATCTATAAAACAGAGAAATTTTTTGTGAATATTATCCTTCAATTTTACAGTAAAATGTCTAATTTCTGGCAAATTGAAGGCATCGCCCTACAATTGGCGAATATTCTCATACCTTATGTAAAAACGAGACGAAAACAATTTTCTGTGACTAGGTACCTCAGATTCCGTTTAGTGGAGTGAAATCGTTTACCTTTCGTAATACAAGAGCTGCATTAATTTCTTAGTGAGTTTTACTCATGACGAACGCTCGATTCGCTGACCATAAAGGATCAACCATAAACGACATAACTTAAGTAACGTCAACTTGGTAATGTGATTTTAGCTCAGCTATATACAGGGTGATTTTTTTGTGGTACCTGATTATCAAATGGTTCCAAAAATCAGGCTTATCGGCAATGATGTTTTGCATGTTTCAACCGTATTTAGAAGTAATAGAACAAATTGTGCAAGCCCAAATTAAATGTCAATAAAGAATAAATTTAAAAAAATTAATTTGATAATCAGGTACCGCAAAAAACATCTCTCTGTATACATATATGTATTTATTATCTAATCAAAATGGAGAGACTTTTTGTTTCTATGATTCAAATTTAAGGAACCCTCAGACTGCGAGTTCTACTCGCACTTGTCCGTCTTTTCAATTACCCAAATTTCACTTGAAACTGCAATCAGTTAGAAATGCAACTACCACCATTTTGCAATAGCGAAATAAATATCAAAACGGGCCAGAATAATTTTAATAAAAATTATTTCATGTTTTAACCAACCTTCATTTTTTGCCACTGCAATTCATTCCTAACTCTCTGAATTTCGAAAATTCTCTTCCTCAAAGCATCTTCAGTTCTGTCTTGCTGAGCTTTTACAGCTTGATTAGCCTTTTCACGGCAGACAAAAAGAGATTGCCTAATAGCATAAGTATCGGCGAGTTCAATCTCAGCAATATATTCCATTCGCTTGTAATGCTCAAACAAAGCCTCATAAGTGCGAGAGCTGCAAAAGTAATGGAAATTGTTATGTGACTTAGACTTCAAACAATTATACTATACTTGTTTTGTATCCTCAGGGCATCTGGTTTAAAAGTGAAGTTAGCACTGAACCTATTGAAATCCAATTGCGAAAAATCGATCTCCTCAGCTTCTTTCCTATTTGCAACTTCCAAGATGAGTTTAAACTGAACTTCTTCCAAGCGATTTAATTTATCCCATGCAGCCTGGCATTGGTCCCTTAAAAGTCGACTATTATTTTCAATGACGCAAAGTTCCATTTTTAGCTCTGTATCGCATTCGTCGTCAGTTTCAGGCCCCAAACGCCCATCTCCTTGGGTGAGGCACTCTGAAATTATTAGAACTGGTGCCACCATTTTTTCCAACTCGTGTTCGGTGGCAGCCTTCTCCTCGCGTAATAAAGTCGTTTCCTTCTCTATGCGTTCAAGGATTGCACCTAAAGTCTTTCGCCAACGATTCAAATCTTCAACCCTTTTATATACAGTTTAAACACAATAAGATCTCTGAAATACGCAAAATACTTACCTCCATTGGAGAGCCTTTTGTCGGCACTCATCAAGAATATTCCTAAGATTAGTTATAAGTCCATTCCAGTCTACCAAGCCCAAATGTGGCATTCGTTTCTCCAAAGTAATAACAAAATTATTTGGCATTTTCAAGCACCTAACAGTTATGCTCTATTAACATTTAATATTCGAAAATAAATTGAAAACTTGCACAATTTGCGAGACTGATGGAACTTCTATTCGCAAAACAAATTTACTAAAAAATCACAGCCTACTTGTGTTGTCGATCTCAAAAAAAAAAATGTATTCTAAAAATCTATATCCCTCTGAATTTTTAAAAAAGAAATGGTTTTGTTAAGTAAAAGTTTCACTTTATAAAATATTATATAAAATGACTAATTTTGAATATGTTAGCCAAAATAAAAGCATATTTTTGAAACCCCACTAAATGGGAAAATCTTTCGAAAAATAATATTTCGATAAAATTCATGTTTGTCCGGAATGAGAAAAGTATTTTACATAAAAATTAAGTGCAAGCGTACCAGTACATTTTGATATATTCTGCGAATTTTTCAAATAGGGTTTTAATTTGAACGGATATTTCAAAATGAGCCAAATAATTAAACAGTACAAATAAAATACTACGATTTTAGTTCAAAGCCAGGAACAGAAACCTACATACATATCTTTTCTGGAGACGTTTCCACAGGAAGTTTTGGCTTCAACGTCAATCCCTGAACAGAAGTGCATCTACCTATAGTCCGGGAGCCAGCGACAGGTTTCTCTTACCAATTTCGTCCCGGCTGAAATGCTCATGAAATGCTTGAGAGAGTCGTACCATGTAGCATCGTGACTGTCAGCTGCCGCACCATCGGTGGGATAGCCAACGGTAGCCTCCCACGCACGTAAAAAAAGATAATATTTTTATTTAATAACGATAGTAACATACCTTTACAGAAAAAAAAGTCAGCTGGCTGTATGGTGGTGGATTTTATGTCAGCTGATCACGTGAACTTGACGAAATAAAATATAAATTCAGTGATTTCCTCCCGCATGAAACTTTGTCAGAAGATAGTTTATATAATATTTTGAAGAAATAAACCCGTCAGCTGGCTGTATATCGGGGGAAAGATTGTCAGCTGATGGAGAAAAGGGTATGGTGCAAGAAACAGAGGTGTGTGAATTTGGCACCCCCTTTTTCGAATTTTGGAATTTTTTTTCTGCATTCGTTTGTCCATCGTTTGTCCACGATTGTCTACCAATTTTTTTCGGTTTTCCACCCTTAGTTTCAAAATGGCGGCCAAAAAACCTTTTTTGCAAATTTTTCACTATAGGTTTTGAAATTGCAATTCTATACTAAATAAAATAAATTTCCTGTAAAACCAGGAACTGGATTCGATGAGGAAAAACACAGCTTCTATATTTTTCATGCCTTAAAGTGGTTTGAGGAAGGTTTGGGACGTGATTAAGATTAAGGAGAGTCTTACTAAATTTATACTAAACATCAAGGTGATGATACTTGAGTTTCTGCGATCTAGGGGATTCAGGAGATTAACCCGCTGAATGGGATATGAAATCATCTAATTAATGATGATGACTCTAATTTCCGACATCCAGTGGTATCTTAAATGGTCACCAAAATCTTGAATGATTTTCTAATCAGGTCGCGGCCATTGTGCTCATCCACTTCGATTTGTGTCCTAATTATCCGGCTCGCGGGTCTCGAATTGTGTCGCCAGAACTTGTTAAGTTGAGATGGATTTTACGGAGGTAATCTGGCGATGACGTCTAATTCTTTGATGTCTCATTTACTTTCCCCCTTACCTCGTGCAGGAGGGTTATGGGTCCTATTCGGGGAGATAATCGTATCCGTAAACTTGTTCTGGATTTGAAGAAGTGGATTTATTCAGTTGAATTGATGTAATTAATTCCTACTTTTTCATGGAGGAGTAATATATTAAATGACTGCTTCCGCGGATTTAACTTAAATAACTTAAAGATATTTTTAGAATAAATTGGTATGTATTTATGGAAGTTTGCGAGAATTTTGTAAAAGAAGCCCGGGGCGAAAAAAATGTATCTTAACTTTTCGATGGTAATGACTAATGAGTATTCAAATTCTAAATAATATTTTAAATTTGCTATTACTGACTAAAGTATTAATACAGCTATTTTTTTTATTTAGGCTGTATAATATCGCTGTGTATTTTAGTATTCTCTATTTATAGCTATTAATTGGAAAAAATAGAAACGCTTACCACTGTTCTATGTTTTCCATTGTTTAAAAATTAAAATCATCCAATTCTCCATAAAAAAGATAATATTCGTAAGGTTTTTGATTGAAAGTTATATTTTTTCATTTGAAGGCAAGATTAGCTATTAGTTTTATAGGGGCTTTATAAAATCACTATGTATTTAATTGTATTCTACATGTATTTATTATTTTTTTTATATTATCCCACTCAGTTAAACTATGATACTAAAATGTTTTTGACCGCCCCATGAATAGTGGATTAATTACAAATAAAAGGCATTTCAATATTTAGTTGTTTGTTTCTCCAACTTTTAACATTTTTTTTCAGTTTTTATTTCTATACAGTGCTTGGCTGATTTTGAAAATTAGGTCTTTAAAAAAATATATACATATTTCGTCTTCCCCGGGCTGTGGACCCGTCTTTTTAGATACATATGTCATGGACAGTGGGAAGAGAAAAACATGAAATCGAACTCTCCTGCCTAAAAATAAATTGTTTTCTACATTTTTATTTTTGGGTAGGTAATAAATTCTAATTGAATCTCTCAATGAGGTTCTTATCTTGCAGAAGAAACTTGTTATTGATTTAGAGAAGTTGATTTGTCCAAAAGAACTGTCGTAATTATCCCTAATCTATCTCATACAGGAATAAGATCCTTTAAGACGCTAGTAACCTACTTTTACCGAAACTTTATGCCCGGAGCGGTAGAAGAGGATAGGCGCAAAATTTATGCGGAGCATCATGCTCACCAGTGGCAGTGGCTTTCCCGCCCATAAATATTTGTCCATGGGACACTCCTTTTTTGGTTTATTTTTTTTCGTTGTACCCAAATTTCCCCATCCTTCCAGTTACCTCGGTTTCAGTCATCCCGATCGCCTTGCATTATCCTGTTTCGACCACGGGTAGGATGAACTGGAACCACAGTTCTGCACACAATTTGCAGCCGCTTTGAAAGTTTCTCGAAAACTTGGGGCTGTGTTTTGCATTTTGCGGCCGTAAATGAAATATTTATCATTGCAGTGTTGGCCGCTCGAAATTCAGAAGCCACACGAACGAAGGGCCTCCCCCCAATCTCCACCTCCTGTGGCATCCTATCGTTTCGAAGGGCACGCAGTCTCCCATCTCGTAAGCGGATGCTATGGACCAAAGACTATACTTGAAGTATAAAGTAATATTTTCCCTCTGGTTCCATGGCCGAATTTATTACAGGAGTCGTGGTGCGCGGGGGGTGTGGGGAAAATTGTTTTGTAATTCAAAAGTTGCGCAAGTTTTAGCATCTCGCTCGTAGCTCCCCCCCCCCCCCCCCACATATGGTGGCCAATTGATAGATGAACGGTCGCCGGAGGAGCCCCGATGGACCCCATGGAGACCCCATGGCACAACGAGTTCAATTGTTGGCCACCCGAGGTACCTTTTGTATGTGAAATTGATTTATGAATAATGTTGCAAAACCGCCGTCTCCGGGGAGAGGATGAGGTGTGGCAAGGAGCCCGGACAAGACTTTGTAAGATTATAGAAGAACGGATCCTTTAGCTTATGGATTTCGTTACATAAGTTTATGACTTTGCCTACATAATTAATGGATATTTTGACAGGACGTCGGCAAAAGTAGTTTCTCAGCTCCTCGGTCTCGGTATACGGAACCAGGAGGTGATATCTCGTTTTGGTCCTGCTCCGGCCAGGAAGAATAAATGTTTTAGCTCCCTGTGCCCCATTCTGTTATTGATCGCCATGGGAGGCGCTCGGCCGTATTTGTGCGGGATACGGTCCGACTCCCGGGAAGAATGGGGACGTGAAGTTATGCCAATCTTGGTCGGCAGTTTGCACAGGCGACAATTAATGTTATGGTTCCCAGACATGCAGGAGAGATGATTGACTAATTCCAACTGGCCTCTAACTGAAGCTCAAAGGATTGTCTATGACCATCTTGTGGGCAAGAAGTTCTTCGGGTTCCGGGGATCAGGGGGTCGGAGAGGATGGGAAAGGTATTCGACATCTTGGACATCTTCCGCTGGATGAATTTTGATTAAGAGCCCTTGAATGTGCTTTGTCGGACCGTTCTCGTGAATTGGATGTGCCAGCTCGATTTGATCTGCTTAGCACATTCATCGGTTAGATAACTCCTTGTGGGGATAAATTGCTGCCTCTTCGTTCAAAAATTATTTTAATCATTTTAAATGGTTTTAGGGTTTTGGCAGTCGTACTCGAATCTTAGAGAATATAATAGAGGTTTTAATTAGGATACTGGGAGTTAATAGGTCTTTTGAGAATATATGCGACAGTCATAATAATAGTCGATTTAACTCAGTTTGTCTAAAATTCTGAAAATTTCATTTTCATTTTATGTCATCCTATGATTAAAATTCAAAAGTTTTTAAGGTCTACTAAAACATTGTTGATAAAATTATTATTTTTTATTTATTTATTATAATTGCACCACTACAGATATCCGGCGGCCTTTTATGATTTTAAAATTAAAAAAAAATTAAATTAAGTATGAGAAATACTTGGTGTATTGTTTTATTAAAAGTATACAGATATACAGAGGATATAGATATGCGAATTTTATTACTTATTAGATATTGTTCAAACGTATTTCGATTGTAGAGAGTATTAGAAACGGATAACACTTGATTGATCGGTGATTTCAGTAACGTCTATCTTTCAGAGCCGTATTTAGGGCCTGTAGACCCCTGGGCTGAATCTTTAGTATGGGTGTTCTAAAGATTTTGCTTTATAAATTAATTAATTTTCTAACTAAAAACCTAAACAGACACATATAAATTGTAGAAACTCTTTTAATATAGGTACAATATTTAGAAGATATATGAATTGGTGAGACAATAAATATGAAGAAAATTTAAAATTATGAAAGTGTTCAATCAATTTACTAGCAATGGTATGAGCAACTAGCCTAGTTTAATATTTGAATTACCCTTTCTGTTCATAACTCATGAACAAACAAATTAGTCTAAGATCCGGGATAAGAAATATATACCCTCATCTGTTATTTGATGATGACAAAGATTATATATTAGATGATATACATACACATTAATAAATTGCAAATGGGTTGCCTAGCTATGTAAATCGCGTACTGATGCTGTTAATTAAGATAAATTCTAACGAACTTTTTTTGATCTTGATTGCATTAATTGTACTGAGCTGGCGATGAAGTTGGGTCCTACTTTATGCCTGGGTCTGCCTGCTTTTCACGCATTTACAGTCTGTGATTATACAGCTACGATTTATAATAAAGGGAAAGTCAGGCCTTTCAAAATATTTTGAAAACGATCTTTCTTATTGCTTTTCTTTGACGATGAACCCGCCAACCAAATCTGAGTCTGCGGAATTTTCTGGATATTGGCCAGCTACTGAAACATTGTTTTGTTTAGGATTATTGAAACTAAATAATCATTTTCCCAGTAATTAGCCAAGAATTGTACCAGGGCTTCTTTAAAACGGTAATTTTTGAGACTTCCGAGAAAATCGCTAGGTCTTGGTTGAAGAGGTCCTTGGATGACATACGGTGGATCTTGTTACGTTTTATCGGTTTTTCAAACCTTCAGGAAATGGAAAAATCTTCTTTAAGAAGAACTCTAAAATCTAGGCAACCCATGATGAGACAAACTTTTGCTGAGGCAACCTAATAATACTATTGGATAGGGAATGAAATAACCTTTCATTTAAAAAAAAAATTAATTAAATAGCTGATGAGGATATATTAACATCGCTTCCTTACCTGTTTATACCTGGCAACCTCACACTTGTGCTGCGGGGAAAGGAGGCAACCTCTATTTTTCCAATTCCTTGTGCCATATTCTCTCAGCTAGTGCTCGATTTTTATAAAAAACAAATCAGGGAAGTTGATCAAAAAAAGTTCGTTAGAATTTATCATAATTATTAGCATCAGTACGCGATTTAGCTAGGCAACCCATTTGAATTTATTAATGTGTATGTATATCATCTAATATATAATCTTTGTCATCATCAAATAACAGATGAGGGTATATATTTCTTATCCCGGATCTGGCACTAAATGCACTATTTCCCAAACGATCAGATTTAAATAAAAAGGCAAGTAATCTTAATGCGTAGGTATTTGTTTTGCACCTATAAAATAACACGACGTTTTTTATGACCCGCACCAAACATCAATGATTTTTTTTGCATTTTAGTGTATTTACAATTAAAAATTTTAATTATTTTTGTGGTGCCGGTCCTTATGCTGCTGAAATATGTATATTGGTATTCGCATTTCAAAAGGTGAATATTCTACTGGGCACACTATGCTTAAAAATGTTCATACAGAATTGCAGACAGCTTTAGGAAGTGAGGTAAAGAAATTTGAATTCAACTTATAGTAGATTTTGATTGAGATTCTCTCGAAATCTCAAGATTTCAAAATCGGCTACTTGTATGGGAAATCCAATAGATTGTCATATGGATTTCGCGAAATCTCACAAAATCCCGAGATTTTAGGGAGATGGAAACATGGTATTAATGTAAAATTATTCATCCCGCAAAATAAGATAAAACTGAAACTATTACGATTAACAGGACATTATGAAAAAAAAACTTATAAAAAATTAAAATAAATTGCTCAAAACGGAAATTTAATTAACAGCGTCGTTTCATTTTTAAATGTTTCGTAATCCATTCTTGTTTTAAAGACGTGAAAGAGTAGTAAACAGACAGACAGACAAAAAGCATTTTAGTTATGTTGCCTTACTATATGCATTTCGGATAATGCATCATTATGACAAGGTTTTTCCTTGTTAATTTTAAGCTATCTAACTCTCCAATGGAGATGCCATATTAAGGTTTAAAAGAAAATGTGATCCGCCATCTTGGGACAGCAGTCATATTGAATTTAGTGCTGAGACGTTACTCATTTTATCGTTTCCTACTCTTCAAGCTCTTTCATTTGATGCCCATATTAAGGGGGTTGACAAAAAATACATCATCCGCCATCTTGTGGCGGCGGCCATTTTGAAATGGTGTCACTCATTTTATCGTTTCCTACTCTTCAAGGCCTTTCATTTGATACCCATAAGGGGGTTGATAAGAAATACATCATCCGCCATCTTGTGGCGGCGCCCATTTTAAAAATATTTCAATATTTAGTATTGTATATTGTATTGTCACCGACTTTACATACGTGTTCCAAATTTCAACTCAATCGGATACCGGGAAGTGGGTCAAATTTAACTTGCAAATTTCGGAGCGGACAATTTACATACGAAGATTGCAAGTTAAATAAAAGCGTGTAAAAAGGGAATAAACCTGATGCAATTCAAAAAGTGTAAGTACCCGCTTTTCTTTAATTTAATTTTATAATAGAACTTAAATTTTAAGAGAATCTTCCGGATACGAGTGGTTACCAAAAGATGTTCTGGAAAAACATCTTTTAGAAACTATCGCAGATCTCGAATATGGTAATTTCGTAAACGCAATGGATCGACTTGTGTCGCTGCCCTACTCCTACAAATCCCTGGAGTTCATCAACAAGTATATGTTAGAAGACCTCTCATGGCGCAGACAGTTTCTTCTGAAATTCCAAAGCCAAGATTCGACGAAAATGGGAGGATGTTCATTACAACCTATGGTACGATAATACTGAGTTTATTCTAAATTCGAACTGTAATAAATTTTGTTCTACTTTTCAGAATGATTGCGGAAAACAGCACGTGGTGATGTGACTTTGAGAATGCCGGGGACTGGTAAAATAACTATCAATGGAAAAGACATACGCTACTTTGAGGATGTCCAGCCTAGAGAACAAACAGGTAATGTATTTGAATATTTTATTAGTTCAATTATTGCATGAAAGTTTATTGGGAATGAATAGAATAAAAGTTTCGATACAAAACGTAATCAGTTAGTTCATTTTAAAAAGTAAATAAAAATTAACTCTTCCATTATCTTCTTTTGTAAAAGTACGTAAAATAGTAATTTCATGCTGGCAGTAACTGTTGCTCATCGGCATGATCAAAGGATTTGGCGTAGCCTCTTGAAATTAATAGATTACTAACGTCGTTGTCGTCCGATCCAATAAACAGTCGGACGGAAAACTTGTTAT
Organism: Machimus atricapillus; assembly: GCA_933228815.1. NCBI lineage: Eukaryota > Metazoa > Arthropoda > Insecta > Diptera > Asilidae > Machimus > Machimus atricapillus. The sequence goes on from OW121785.1 coordinate 18,115,512, forward strand.
TGTTAATAACCAGGGCTTTAATATTTTTGATTGGATCCATAAGTTTTGTTTGAAGAAATATTTTTCCCTCCACGGCCCTGGTGGGAATCTCTTTTACTCCATCAAGTTTGCATAGAATTGCCTGGTAAGGCAAATACTCAAACTTCCGTTCCCATTGTCGAATGCTGTCTAAGGCGACAATGCCTGCATTACCGTAATCTAGGTAGAATACCTAAAATATAAAATAAAAAAAATCTGCCTTAATAAATTTTGAATTTTTATGGCTTGGAAGATAAAATTGCGATCGATATCCATCCCAATTATTAATTTTTTGCTCCATATGGGCTGTGCTCCCGAGAACGCTAAAGTACATTTAGGGGTACAATTTATTGTGTTTCTATTTTAAGTATTTATTTATTTATTAATTTCTACTCCAAGGGCTTAACCTAGACTTCAGAGACGCTCTCGGGAGCAGAGCCCATATGGCGCATTAGGTTTATTAAGTTTTAAACTACTATATATGTACAATAGAAATCTTAATTTTACAATAATTTTTTTTTATATATATGGTATACTAGTAAATTAATAAACTTTAATTTCTAAACTATACAAAACAGCGATTACTAAATTTGAAAGTATACCACATACCCTCACTGTTTTTCCGTCAATAAAATTTAATATTTTTGCTCGGTACCAAAGATTATCCGTATATTTCGCCAAAATATGTTGAAATCTTGCTGTTAAAGGCAAATAAATATTCAGTTTTCAATTTTTGCATTAAATAAAAAATTATAAATAAATTTCAAAAAGATTTCTACTTTGTTGAGTTACAAAAACTATCAGTAATATAAGTCATTTTTGAGTCTGGAGAATTTGTGATTTGGAATTTTAACCAGTTTCTAGGACTGTAGTTACTCAAACATTGTTTTCCTTATCAGCAAAGTAGGAACTCCTCTTAATACTTCTTACCTGGTAAATTCTCTAACTTCTTGTATGCAATTTTGTGCTCCAGCGCATTCATATTTGTAATTAGTTCATTGAGAGTTGGCTTATACTTATCTTCGAAAGATATGATATGTGCAAAGAAAAACTCCACATTTACTATATGCATTACCCTAAGGGTTATTGTCTCCCCTTTGCAAGGATATACAATTTTATTTGGAAGGTCAATTTTGGTTACAGTCTGATCGCGTTTCCAACCATCTGTAATAAAATTATTTATTAAATTTTATACTAACGCCTTCGATAGCGGACTGACTTTAGTGAGAAAAATTGCATTTTCGACGAACTAGGAAGTTTTAATAATACTTAATATTTATCTCCTTCCTTTATCCTCTAAATGAATTTATTGAGATATTGATAAAATAATATACCTCAAGTGAATAAACAGAACATTTTACAAGTAGGTATGAGAAAACGCTTCATCCACAAAATAAATTCTTTTTGCAAATTACTCACCTTTAAGTTTTCGACCCTGCTCAAATTTACAAAGGGAGCCCTTAAAACAAGAATCCTTTCCAGGTCTAGCATGTGGACAAATAACTTTATCATCTTTCGGTTCATAATCCATCACAGCTTTCATTGCATTTGATGTATTCGGAACTTCTTCATAAAGCAGCATCTCGTCTTCCGTCAATGTTTCTCGTTTATTACCAGAAAACCTGATGCTGCTAGGAACGATACTGCTAGAATTTCTTGAAAAAGTATCCTCGTCAACACTTTCTTCAGTGAGTTTCGATTGTGACTTTTGGTTTCCATACGCAGACTCAATGAGTAACAATTTACGTAATAGATTTGTAATTGATTCGTTCTATAAAACAGACAACAATGAAGTATAAATACTTCCAAGATAATAAAACCAGCAAATAGACAGATTTCTCCAGAAGATACTTACGTTTTGTGTACTATTAACCCAATCTAAGTTACTTCTCTTCTTGAAAGGATTCATTTCTTTACTTAGCAAGTTAACGTAGAGCATATGACTATAAAAAAGGAAAAATTAAAAAGACATATATTCAAATGTATTGATGTTCTCCTACTTAGTTCTTTGGTTAACCACTACTTGGTATCCCACGTTGAAGTGCTCTTCAAGATAATCTTTGAAGTTGATGTCTGTACTTGAATTAACCTAAAATGAATTTTAATTGTTTTCCAAATAACCAATTTTCGACCTTCTTACCGCTACCAATTTGCACAGTATAGCCTGAGCAGAATAATTTTTTTGAGTGGTAGAGAGAACATAGAGCTTCTTATACATATCCTTTGTTACTGAAATAACTTTTCCGACATCAATAAGGTATGCTTTAAAATTATCCCCCTATTTCAGAGTATTAGAGCAAATTAAACAATATTAATGAAAACCATGTAAAAGACTACCATAATAGGACCATCTTCTCGAACAATTCTAAACATGTATCCTTCTAAGTGAAGACCAATTACTTCACCCTTTTCAGGAAGTCTGTTTAAGGGCTTCGGTGCGTTATTAAAATAATATTGCAAGTGCTCTAAAAAACTCCTCCATTCAGAATTTCTTAACGTAAAAGAGATTTAATTAAAAAACTTTAAAATCGAAACACATTCATACTTTTTTTCGAAATCGTTGATGTAAAACAAAGACTGTTCGCTGTTTTTTACGTGAGTAATAATAATATTAAACTTGCAGCCTGGGGTATCTGCAGATTTTTAAGATAAATAAAGAAAATTCAATAGTAATGCAACTTAAAAAATTCCTTACATTTACAATAGACCGGTTGCGGGTATGTGTACGTTTGTACTTTATCCTGAACGTTTCTGATGCTCTCTTCAGCCGACTCGAAAATGACATTAATAGTAAGCCGACTTAATCCGGCCTTGAACTGCTGCAAAGATTTCGCAACCTGGACGAAACATCTCAAAGTGTTGTCGTATCCATCAAAGCCTTGTGTTCCATCGCTGTTGTCAAAAGCTTCTAAAGCGTCTATATAAGCGGATTGTACCTAAAATTTAGGAAAGATCGTTTAGTTGGTGTTATCTTACTTTCACAGTATTTCAGATTTCGAGTCTGCAAACTAAATTAAAAAAAAAAAATCATTTTTATAGAAACAATTGAAGATGGATATTTTTCCTTTTTCCCTACTACAAAGTATTTTCCAAACCGTAATCAAATTGAAAAACCTCGAAAATAATAGAATGCCCAAGAACTACCTCTCTTCGTTTATAATTGTAGAATTATTAAAACATAATATCTCAGAAAATAAAAAAAATAAATCCTTTTGAGGTTATGTCCTGGTCCTGGATTCTTTACTTACTTGTATTGTATAGAGATCGAGTTTCTTTCTGGCGTTATTTAATTCAGATAAAAACTTTTCATATACCACTTTAAAGGTGTGACCTTTTGCCTTCAAATCCCTATATGCCATTGCAACTTAAAAATTCACTACGCACTACAGACACTACTTACAAAAAATTGAATTCCTAACAACTGTTGAGAGATGGTAATGTTCTTGATGGATTCACCAAAAAAGTTTCGCAACTTTGAAAGAAATGAGTGATTAGTCAAAAATATCGCTCAGTGGTCAGATTATTTTCAAAAAGTTTTTGTGCTAGAAAAGTTAATGTTAAAATGATTGAATATCAACAAACTATTTTTAGCCAACATTTGGACATCTATACTAATATTATAAAGAGGAAAGATTTGATTGTTTGTTTGGATTGAATAGGCTCCGCAACTACTGGACCGATTTGAAAAATTCTTTCACCGTTGGCAAGCTACACTATCCCCGGGTGACATAGGCTATTTTTTATTCGGGGGTTTCAAAATGGCGGACCCAAGATGGCGGTGAAAAACTGTAAATATCAAGGGATTGCCATGAAAATTAGTATTCGGGGGTTTCCGGATCTCCTGATTGCGAATCTATGCTCGAAATTTGGAAATTCAAAATGGCGGATCCAATATGGCGACCACCAATTTTCAAACTTCAACGAATTTAAGTGAAATTTAGTATTACGGGTATTTTGATACCACTAATTTCGAATCTACTAACAAAATTTGGAAATTTAAAATGGCGGACCCAATATGTTTGTTACTCAATCACGCCTTAAAATTTGGTCCCATTACTTTCATTTTTAAGTGAAGGCACTACACATCCCGACTTAAAATTTAGGGTACTTTTTACTCGCGGGTTTCAAAATGGTGGACCCAAGATGGCGGCTAAAAATTGTAAATATTAAGTGATTGTCATGAAAATTAGTATTTGCGGGATTTTGGCGGTGCTAATTGCGAATCTAAGCTCGAAATTTGGAAATTCAAGATGGCGAATTCAATATGGCGTCCAACAATTTTCGAACTTCAACGAATTTAAGTAAAATTTAGTACTATGGGTATTTTCATATCACTAATTTCGAATCTACTATTAAAATTTGGAAATTCAAAATGGCGGACCCAATATAGCGACCATAAGTCATAAAATTTTTAACGAAAGTCGAACATTTCAAGGATCTTTAATTCAGTAGTACTTATAATATACCGGGTGAAATCGGGTAACCCAGCTATATGTAATAAAAAGAGAGTCATCAAAATCGGACTACTCTGTAAAGACCGCGTGCGAAAGCCGCGACGGGTGCGAACGTTAAGAATGAAGCCGTTTCGCATATTCTTTGCGGGCTCGCGCTTTGTTCCCCGATTTTGGAACAACAGTCAGTATGTTCCATACGTAAAAATGGACCGCTTGTCAAACTTTTACAAGATGCATCATTTGTCAATAGGATGAATGTAGCCAACAAGAAATAAAATAAACATAAAATAAATCCTAAATACTCAGTACTAAGAACCACACGAGATAATTTCATCACAAGTAGAAATGGTTGACGCCCTGCGAAGTGGGCACGGGTCAGCTAGTAGTGAATAAATTTAAATTGGTGTGTAATAAAAGTAGAAGAAATGACAATCATAAATTTTTCACTTTTGACCAAAGAATATGGAAACTATAGTTTACAAAGAATAGGCACTCTATTTTTGAGGCGCAGTTATCCCCACCACAGCCCATTTTGGGGAAAAAAAACCAAAAAATTTTTCCATAAGTAAGAAAGAGAATCTTTCCCTGCTTGTTCCAAGTCCGAATTCCCATTTAAATTGCCTAATAAAGAATAAGGACGGCGACAATCAAAATCGACACACACGCAATGACACCAGAGTTCACCTATTACGGCGCGCTCTTGAGCAGCATTGCTTTTTCTGGCACTGTGTTGGTGCCGGCCCGGCCGTGCTTCTCAAATAGGAACAGGTAGAAATCGAGTGCCTGCCTCACACATTGAAGGGGTACACAGATACGGTTTGTTTACGTTTTTTCACCATTCGTTTTCTTACGCGCTCTTGAGCAGCACGGGAAGCAAATGCGCTTGTATGGTGAGGCGCGCTTGCGATCAGTTTGCTTTCCTTTGACAGGGTAGATCTTTCAGTTGAATTTTCATATTTGCTCTGGAATTCTTGGCACCCTGTAACACTGTACCGATTTCTTCAGATTCCTCTGAATTTTTCTTCTCTCTTCGACCAAAATGGTTAAGCAGTGTATCAACCTCTAGCAAAATTGTGGGGTTGGTTGGAATAACGGTACCAAGGTCAAAAAAAGATAAGGAGATAATTGCCGGAGTGCCTATTCCACTGACATATAGAAATGGACCACTCGCCCGCCCCATACAAAATGCCTATGAAGCGATGGTGCACTTTCTCGTTCCCTCTTGCTCACACCATTAACGGATTTTGAGCAGTCAGCTGTGGATTTGAATTGCTGTCAAATGCATTTTTGGGGCATTAGTCCGTTTTAATTGCATAAATCCATCAAATATTTACACCAAAAATTATAAAATAATTCCTTTTGTATCTTAAGTCACTTCAAAGGAATGCAAACATTAAATTACTCCGTTGTAAGATACAACTGAATGTTACACAATTTCTCATTTTGCGGTAGAAATTGTGTTATTAAATTATGAAAATTAGTCTTTTCTTATCTCATATTTCAAATTCTTCTTATCTTATGTCTGATTTACGGCAAAAATGGCACAAAAAACACAAAAAAACCTGAGTGACGTAGTACGGCGAATCAATTCGGAATTAATTGCATTTATGTCCTTTTACTTTAACTAAATTAAGTGAAGTATACAGCAAAAACACAAAATTGCTCTAATTTTTACTTTTGAGTTCTTAAAACAGTTGTTTAGCGATATAAATCGCATATCCAGAAGAGAGCATTTCAACGTTTTGCTGAGAATTTTTCAATGAAAAATGTGTTATTCCACAAACTTTTCGCCACGAAACTATTTAAGATTCGATGCTACTTTTAGGGGAATCAGATTTAAGCGTGCAGGTTACAAATAAAATTAATATAATTTTTAAATTTGCCGCCTTTTGAAGCCCCCTATCTCGCGTAATGCGAAAGAAATAGACAGATATATGCCTTCTATATCTGAACTCTCCTTAGGTGAGAACTTTCAAAAGTGTGCACCATTTGAGATAGCAAATCGAGTGGTCCATTTCTATATGTCAGTGGCCTATTCTTTGTAAACTAGTTTCCATATTCTTTGCTTTTGACGCCTGCTGAATAGTGGTGAATAAACTTTTTGGGGATGCCACAACCACTGCCACAACGAATTTAATAGATTTTGATTGAGATTCTCTCGAAATCTCAAGATTTCAAAATCGGCTACATGTATGGGAAATCCAATAGATTGTCATATGGATTTCGCGAAATCTCACAAAATCCCGAGATTTTAGGGAGATGGAAACATGGTATTAAGAAAAAACAAATTTTTGTATGTAACATCTAAATTTGTGCCAGGGGGTTGCATGCTTTATATAACTGACGTCACTGCCCGCTCCACTGCTCCTCATTCATCGTTCTAGTTTCGTTCGCTTCATTTCCGGATGGTTCATCCTGCCTTGAAGAACCCACCATCGTATCAACATCGCATTATTTTATTATCCTCAGCGTTTTTCAGCACTTTCCAGGAGCATTCCTTTTCGTATTAAAATAGCAACCGTCTTAAGTCATGGTGATAGAGAGGGGGCGCTCCAGAAAAGCGCCCAGCATCCGGAGGAGACCTCTTGTGTTGGAGGAGCACTAGGGCATCTCGTTAGAATGCTCAAAGCCGCATGAATACCAAATTTTGCAATCGTGTACGATGTAAAAGTCCTTTCAAGGCACTCACCACGTCGAGTGGGAGTCTTTTCAGCAACAGCAGCGCCACCATCGCCGGGAGCGGGAAGATTACGAGGGCACAACAACTTCATTGCAGGTGTGAAATAGACACGTCCCGACGCCTCCGTTGGGTTTATCGCGACGCCAACAACAAACAAACCGTTGAACCTAACAAATCCGCCCTCATCCGGCGGCGGCAGCAGTGGCGGCGTGGCGTCCTGAGGGGCTGTGGGGGTGTGTTACAGCGAATTTTTTATGCATAGAATGACGTTGGGAACATTTTCAATTTGTTTACTGGGCGCCGCGCGACGGTGTATGAGCAACATAAGCCGCATCCGGGGGGACGGGGGTGTGGTAGATCCATCGATAGGGGAATTATCATAATCTAAAGCATGGCATAGTTCCTCCCGCTTCTATTTCGTCATGCTGCAGGAGCTCCAGCCGCCTGCTGCTCCTCTCTGAAAGATTTCATTCCGGGATGGAGCCAGGTCTATTCCTGAACCCATCCTTCCTCATCAGTGGAAATCCCACTTCCGGGATGACATGTGTTCGAGATTGGGCGCAAAGAGTTCCCGGGAATATTCATGCCACCGCAGCATCACCTCCGAAGGCGCAAAGGAGCTTGCTTCTGTTGCTTGTTTGGCATCGAGGCACAATCAGGGCCCCAAAAGGAAGGAGGCTCTGCCGGCGTCGCCCCCGCACCCCGCTTTTTAGAGGCCTGAAAATGATGACACTGGGGATATTCATTGAGTCACTGTTTTCTTTACCTTTTATCTTCTTAATTAAAAGAAATCTGCAGACTCTGAGGAAAGTCAAACGTGCTTATAAAAAGATCAGTCTTCGTGTAAATTTTAATATTTTGTAGTTTTGATTTTTCATTTATTTTCATTTTATAAAAAAACTGAACATATGTACATATAAATTTCAAACAATTTCAGAATTTCTTAACAACATTAAGGTACAAAATAGAATAGCGGCTAAAATGAAAACGGGCATGCGGGGATTTTTCGATTCACTTTAACGAGTTAATATAATAATATAATAGCAAATCTGAAATGTCTAACATTTAAAATTCCCTTTTTTTATTTCAACATTTACTAAAGGACATCATCCATTTTGGTCCAAATATGAATGTGCCGGCCAGAAAAAAAAATGTTATATCCTGTTAGAACTTGTCTATCCGAGCATTTATAATTATGGCACCAAAGCTGTAGGAACATTGCCCTTGGTTTCATTAACATTTGAAAAATTTGCCTTTTCATGCATTTTCGACGCAATGAAATAGCAAAAACAAGTGATGTTATACCAATTCTTGGCATAGAAAATCACTTTTTGGGGATTTTCTAACTAAAATACCACGTGATTGTTAAGACAGAGCTTATTTTTTCTGGAATTGAATGATAATGAATGATAGATCCAAAAAAGGTTAAACCTGAGCCAAAAGAAAGGAATGCGTTTTAAAAGATGATGATGACTTAATTGTTTAGATTGTAATTAATATTTTATATTACGTATAAAGCTGTAAAACAGTGATAATTTTTAATAAACATATTACATAAACTATATTTTTTTCTTTTATTTTTTAACAACAACCTCAATGTAAAAACGAGCTTAGGAATATTCTAAGGCACAATAGATGCACAAAATGTTGTTAAAAAAGCACTAAAAGGTGTAAAAAGGTCAGATCTCATTTACTTTTCTAAGATCATTTAATTGAAAATGTATGAAAAGACAGATTTTTTAAACTCATATAAAACCAAGGACAATGGTCCTACAGCTTTGGTGTCATAATGATAAATGCTCAGATGGACAAGTTCTAATAGAATATAGCATTATCTTTTTTTGGCCGGCACTTTCATATTTGGACCAAAAATGTATGAAAATCGGATGATGTCCTTTGAAGTGGTATAAGAAATGAAAGAACTACTTGACATAAAAAACCATGCCTATTGTATTAAAATTGTTCAAACCATCAAACCAATAAGTAAAGCAAAATTTTACTATAAAAGCAAGAAGAAATCTGAACGCGCAAAACGTCCCCAATAACCGCAAAAATGTGCACAATTTATGTCCTGTGCACCTTGGGAGTCCTCCCAATTGTTGGGCTAGTAAACAAAATACTCGCTTCTGCTGCTCCTGTTTCATCTTTTATCATCCTCACCACGAAGGAAGCTGGGGAGGCGCTGGGGCTGCTACCCTGGCACCATACGTTGGGGTGCTCCACTGGCGCGGTGGAGCCCGTTTGCTATTGCCCCAAATCCAGCCCCAATGAGGGTTTTCATTTTCAGTTTCTATTTCACTTGGCAGAGTGCCGAGTCATTAATGAAAAGCAGAATCAGTGCATGCCTTTGGTGCATTCACAGCAGCAGGAGTCTCCGCGCCTTCGCCCCTCGGCCGGCTTAGATTGCTTGCAGCCCCAAAAGGGGTAGTGGGATTATCCCTCCTCGATCCGATACATCTCCGGAAAATTTCAAATAGTTTTTCTATAAACGTGAACACCACAGCGGTTAATAACTATCTTTTTATGTTCCAGAGCTCGGATTCGATGGGAAGCTCCAGTGGGGCCCCCGGCGAATGCCGAATGGCTGGAAAACTTTTGGGTCTGCGAAACCGCGAATGCGAGTTATTTTTGAAGCAATTTCAAGAACTCCGCATAAAATATATGAAGAGGGATTTCGGTGGATTTGCTTTAAATTTTTATATTTTGAGTTGATGGATCGCATTTATAAAAAAAAGTTAATTTTTAAAAACCAAAAAACCCCACCGACTGACTGCAAAAAAGAACTAAAACAAGTCCAGTAGTCTAGAATTATGTTAAATAATATTGAATAGCTACACCATTGATATAGTTTCATGATCGATACATACATACATATGTATGTACCTACATAAAATAAATAATAAATTCTAATGCGGAGCATAGCAACTTGAACAGTCGGGACCCATTAAAAATCGGCTCAAATCTTCCCAATAATGGGTCCCGACTGTTAAAGGCCACTTAAAAGGTAAGCACATTTCTTTTTATTATTAAATATTGCTATTTTTCAGGTTCGCGAAGTGACTAAAGTTGTAAAATAGTGCAAATAAAATGTGCAGGTGCAAAGTGATTTTGCGGCAGAAAAGTTGAATTTTAAATTTTGACAGAATGTCAAAATATGTAAAAATTAAAAATTAAATACATCAAAAAGTATAGCCGACATCCGCAAAATTTCTTCAGATCCTTCCGTTTTAGCACGCATAGAAGGTATGTATCTGCAAAATTTTATTCAAATCGTATCGAAGCCCCTGTTATAAACCTCCTCCAATAACAATTTTCCAAATGTCATATTATTAGCTTCAGCGGTTTCAGCCAGTCAGGGAGTGTTATTTTATACCTATGTATAGTTTCACTATTTGTGTATTCAATAATCTTACAATTGTTGTCGGTAGATTTATTTTTAAAGTTTTATTATCTGTTATATGCGAGAACTGATTGTTTTTAAACAATGGAAAACAAAACAGTGGCAAACTTTTCTTTGTTTCTAAAAACGGAATGAATATACATAGAATGAATAAATAAATACAATAAAAAACACATGGATATTATGCTGCAAATAGAAATATTAAAATGTTAGCCACTGATATTGAATATAAAATCTATTTAGAATTTTGTGAAATTAAATAACCTTATATGGGTAGATAGGTATATGGATTAATTTATACCGCTCTAAATATTCAATTTAACTTTTGTAGACATACAGCTGTTTGCAAAATCACAATATTTTGTTTAATCACATCTCATTCCAAACTTTTCTCTAAATCTGCTTTAGCGGTCTATTGGCTTTCTGATAATTTTCACACTCAAATTCTCCATATTTTAAATTGGCTCAGGACTAAAAAAAAAACAACAGGGGTTTCACATCGCTGCCACGAAAAACACTTTCCGCATCCTGGAATTAGCCACAGTTCTGTTTTGATTTTCGGCTGGAATCGTTCCGCGTGAGTGGGCAATACGCTTCCATGATAATAAATTAGCGCAATTTGGGGCAGCGACAGCAGCATCAGATCAAATATACAAAAATGTTCATGTGGAATTATTCGGAATTAATTTAAAACATTTTGCTTAATATTTTTTCATTATGATTTTCACAAATATTTAGTGAAAACCCTCTGAATCGGGATTAGCCGGGCAAACATCCCGCCAGCCAATGGCGCATAGTTTGCTAGCTTAAAATATGGGTATACCGGTCGGAAAGGAACGACAAGTATTTTGTGAATTATGCACCCTGTGCTGATGTAGGTTCATCAGCCGACACGATGAGGTAGGGGTTAAATGGGGGGGTTTTTTGCGACTATTCATTCGCCTCCCCCCAAAGACCAAAATTTATTTCGAACACGGATGTGCACATGATACTCCCGGCTCGAATATTTGAATTATGCATTTCCAGAACTGGGAATCCACTTTAATGCTGAGCTGGAGAGATAGCCCGACCCCCGAAAGTATCTCGGACAAGTGTCTATTTGCAGAAATTCTCAAACGTGTGTGGCTCCGGCTTTACGGTACTGGAATACGCCAGCATTTCTGGTTTATCTCTCCGTATTTCTCGGCCGTTGACCAGACACCTTTAAGGCACCAATTCGAATTCAACCAGGTCTCTGAGACTTCTACGTCAAAGGAAACGGCTGGCTAGCTGGGCCTTAATCCCTTGTATATTTTGTATACCTATACCCTGTCGAAACGTTTCGGTGCGTTTGGAATTTCTCTCCAATTAGAATATTCTACTTAGATAAATCTCATAGTCGGTTGCACCTGTAGATAAAATTTTGAAAGTTTCCCTTGCGAGCCACATGTATCGCCTCGTCGAGCAACGTAACCGGCACCCATCCTCTAACATGACATCCGGCAATAAAGGGCTCATCCCTTCTTTAACGTAAATTAGCCCCCCAAAATTTGCTACTTGAAATTTGTAAAGCACTTTGCACAAAAATGATCCTCTTCAATGAACGCTTGAAAAAGGGCAAAGCCCCTTTTGAAAAAGTTTAATCCTGCCCCAATTCTCACCAAATTAAAACTGTAGCGTTAACCTAGTCTTCTTAACGGGCGCCGCCCGAAGGGTACAGAGGAGAGGGCAGGTTTTTCGCAAAGCTGCTTTCAATGGAGCTTAAGCCGTTCAACAATGGGCCCCAGCTTCCGAAGGGCAAACCACCCTTATACAATAGCAACAGCAGCGCCAGCAACAGGGAACTACTATATAAAGCCTAAAGGTTGACCATCCGTTTCGGGTCCGTGCCCCGTCCGTTTCGGATCCATGCTGCGGCAGGTGAGAGCCCGGTAAAAAGGTTTGCACAAAGGCTTCCCCCTTTTTTCATATAATTGCGATGGCCGTTTTAAGGCATTCCAGATAAGCGCTTATAATAACACGCTTAAAGGTATTCAACCCGGAGCCCTTTACTATGGGATTTAGTAAAAAATTTTCCCAATTTCCAAGCACATAATTTGCCTACAATATGTATAATATAAAAGATAAAAATATATTTTTTAATTTTTCCCTCTCGAAATCCGTTTCTCGGACATTGAGGTATATCGACAAAGGGTCAAACTCATGTTACATTTCGTAAAAAACCCTTTTACGCGAACCTTTACACTGTTAGTCCCCAGAAAGTCGCCGAAATCTGAATCAAATGCATAATTTATTTTTCAAAATCAATAAATCAGCAGCACTGTGATGGATGTGTGCGCGAACCGAAACCATATAAAAGGCCCTTCTCCCGCCCTTTGTCCCCCTTTTTTTAATCTGATCCCGCACAAAATCCTTTCGAGTCCTTTTTATCAGACTCGACGCTCTGTTACGCCGCTGCCTCTCTCAGATTGCTCGTTCGGCTGTCGCAGCCCCAATTTGGGTCACCGAAGATATGTGTGTTGGAGGATGGGGCGGAGGCTCCTCGCGTGTGCCCCAAAATTTCACAGCCAAATAGGCACAGCCTGTTTGCGTAACGCCTGCTGTCGGAATGATTATATTCTGCGGCAAATCCAAAGGGCGGCGCACACTGGCTGCAGCACGGCTGCTGCACTCGCAATCAGCGCTGGCTTCAACAGAGGCCTCAAAGTTATAGACGCTCTGGAGGCTAAAACCACTAATCAAATGTAACAAGTAAACTTGACAAAGATGAAAGACGACACTTCTTCCGCGTCTGAATTTGTAAGTATGCAGATTTAAGGGTTATTCTCTTGAAAATAATGAATACCTAACCATATTCTAAGTATAACATCTTCAGTTTAAATGAAGAATACCCGCTCTTCTCGGATTTCGATACAATTTTGCAGGTGCGTTCCATTTAGCTTAAAACGGAAGGATGGTTTTCGAAATATTCAATATTTAATTTTGACAAAATGTAAAAATTAAAATGGCCACCGCAATGGACACCTCAAAATTCCAATATTTTTGCAAAATTCGTCTTTAATGCGATCAATTTCTCCTCACTATGCACTTACTATGCATTTATATGGTTAAATTGTGAAAAAGCCCGAAAAAGAAAGTTATTAAATTGTAAACAGAAATTTTCTTATTTTGTTGTCATCCGATGATATTTGGGTTTAAAAAAAAATGTCCGTGTAGAAAGTCTTTTGTTATTTTAAAAATATGATATATATACTCCTCAAATGCGTGCTTGTCTGCGCGCAAAAAGTGCGTAGTATGGTGTTCTTTAGGTAAATTGAACAGATTTAAGTGGAATTTTGCAAAAAGAGTTTCAGAAATATTTCACTATTAAGATTTTTTTATTATTTATCCGTGTTATGACCACTGACATATAGAAATGGACCACTCGATTTGCTATCTCAAATGGTGCACCTTTTTGAAAGTTCCCACCTAAGGAGAATTCAGATATAGAAGGCATATATCATGTCTATTTCTTTTGCATTATGCGAGATAGGGGGCTTCAAAAGGTGGCAAATTTAAAAATTATATTAATTTTATTTGTAACCTGCACGCTTAAATCTGATTCCCCTGAAAGTAGCATCAAATCTCAAATAATTTCGCGGCGAAAAGTTAATGGAATATAACACATTTTTCATTGAAAAATTCTCAACAAAACGTTGAAATGCTCTCTTCTGGATGCGATTTATATCGCTAAACAACTGTTTTATGAGCTCAAAAGTAAAAATTAGAGCACTTTAGTATTTTTGCTGTATACTTCACTTAATTTAGTTGCAGTAAAAGGACATAAATGCAATTAATTCCAAATTGATTCGCCGCGCCGTATTACGCCACTCAGGTTTTTTTGTGGTTTTTGTGCCATTTTTGTCGTAAATCAGACATAAGATAAGAAGAATTTGAAATATGAGATAAGAAAAGACTAATTTTCATAATTTAATAACACAATTTCTACCGAAAAATTAGAAATTGTGTAAAATTCAATTGTATCTAACAAAGGGGTAATGTAATGTTTGCATTCCTTTGAAGGGACTTAAGATACAAAAGGAATTATTTTATAATTTTTGTAGTAATTATTTGATGGATTTATGCAAATAAAACGGACTAATGCCCCAAAAATGCATTTGACAGCAATTCAAACCCACAGCTGACTGCTCAAAATCCGTTAATGGTGTGAGCAAGAGGGAACGAGAAAGTGCACCATCGCTTCATAGGCATTTTGTATGGGGCGGGCGAGTGGTCCATTTCTATATGTCAGTGGTTATGACTTATCAACGTGAAGTTTTCATTTACCTAAACGTTTTCTTTTTTCAAATTGACTTAGGCGATAACTCAAAAAGTTCCTTATCAAACGCGCTGAAGTATTAAAACATTCTTAGAACAATATTACTTTGTACTTGAACCTAAAAGTTGTAAAAAAAACCGTTGAAAAAAAAAATTTTTTTCGAAGCAAAACTAACTGACAAACTTGGTCGAAATTAAAATAATAATTGTATATAGTGCCGCATCTCTTAATTTATTTAGTTTAGGTTTACGTACATGCACATAATAAGAAAATTTCCTTGTTTGTTTCAGATCAATACAGCAGAGGTTATAGAGATTACCGCAACTACCGCAACTTTCCCGGAAGACATTACTATTTGAGTGTACATAAGTGCGTGTGAATTCAAAAATGGTATATAAATTGATTTCGTAGACGTTGTGATCGAAAAAAAGTCCATGGGAATTCAAAAACGGCCTTAACTTACCTATCTTCAAAAATACTTTGGTATGCATGCATCCACTTTCTAGTATGCGTTATACATATAAAAATAGAATGAAGAACATATGTAGTTATACGTCCTTTTTAGCTGTCACACCGTCTGTCAACCGACTAACTCAACGAAGCGGGCTTGGGGTACGTTCAATATCTCGACTCGAGTCGACTCGGGTAAATCTGACTTACTCCGGAGCGTTCAATATCTTACCCGAGTCGACTCGAGTCATTTTTACTCTTACTCTATGTCGTTCATTATCTTACTCGAGTTCACACGAACTATTGTCTGTGAACTCTTAGATTAGGTTGTATGCGTGAGATGTTTGACTCGGGTTGCCGTTCATTATCTTACTCGAGTCGATTAAGCTTACTCGAGTCAGTTTAGACAGTGGTAAAAAGGTCGAAGCAAAGTGACTCGACGTTAAATTTGATGTCATCATGGAAGGGCTTGGGGTACTTGTAACGTACCAAGGAGATGCTGTTGCGGAAAATGGGGAGATAATTACCCAAGAAAAGGCAAGGTGGAGCAGAAATGCTACTCTTTGCCTTATTGATGCCTATATATACCTACAAAATGATTTTTCGTCAGACAGAGTAAGGCGTGTAGTATGGAAAAAAGTTGCAGCGAAAATACAAGAAAATAATTTTAACTATATATTCTCCATTGCAACACTTAAAAAATTTCATATTATTACTTTTCTCTCCATGGTTATACGCTGTTATGACAAATTTGATTTTTCTATGATATTTACGCACACATTTGTAAGGTTGAACTCGAGTAAAACTTGCTCGAGTCGACTCGGGTAAGATATTGAACGCTCCGGAGTAAGTCAGATTTACCCGAGTCGACTCGAGTCGAGATATTGAACGTACCCTTGGATCAGTTGGCTAGGGTATTGCCAGACCGTAACTTATTTCCTACATATATGTATGTAATTTATATGATACATAGGTATATTATAGAACAAAAATCTTAAACTTTGGTTTTTTGTACTACTATCGGAACATAAATGAGTTGGTTTATTTTAGCAACAACTTCATTGGCCTCTATGTATGATAATATTTTTTATAATATCTTTGCTAATAACTCAAAACTCGGGGAGCATAATGAGGAACAGTAAAGCTATCATCACCGCTCAGTCAGTTCAGGTGAAATTAAAATTATTGCAAAAACTGGGCTCAACACAGAAATCTGCCGGATTAAATCTGTGGCCAACCTGGGAACCAGTCGAATCCGGAGGGCAGTGAAATTTTAATGTAACATGACACTTCCTATGAAATCCCGATCGACCGTGGGGGGATTAAATCGTGCTCACCTGCGGGACAATCAAATGATGTCCGGTAAAATCTTTTCGGTCTGTAAATTGTTTTGCGGCTACAAAACGCGAAACATTAAAAAAAATAAAATAAAATAAAATTCCTAGTGATTAAACAGGTGGACCCGTCGCGTCGGGGTCGGGCGAAAAATCGCAGTAACAAATCGCTCCTAATTCAATTTCCATCTCAGAGTCCCACGGGACTCTTCTCACCTTGTGCGTGTCAATCTCAACAGGTTCGATCTTGGAGGAAATTAGGCAAGATAGGCATCAGCGGGTGTCGCGATAGCCACGTTACCCCTGTAAATCACTTGTTTATCTCGTAATTGTTGTATTAATTCAGGCCCTGTTAAGCCTCTCTTGCTTTCCAGGGAAGCTGTGCCGAGCCGGGCGGGAACCAGGAATCAGGAACCAGAAACCAGGAACCCAAGGCGGGAAGTATTGCCCCAGTGGTAGCATAATTCAGAACCCTCCCCCGCCCCGTTCGTCTTATCGATGCGAGTGAAAGGGGCACGTTCGGTTTGATTTCTTCTGCAGACGTGGCTGTCTCCACTTTTCGGGAGACTCTTCCAGGCGAGCGCTAATATCGGGAATTCCAGGACTCCTGGAGCAGGACGCCTAGTTCCCACGCTTGTTTACGTTCGCCGAGTACGCACCGGGGTAATCAAATTATGGATGGGAAGAAGCTTGATACGTGCCCAAATGCCGGAGCGTTCTGGAGCCCCACAGGCTAAGGGCGTCTTCGACGGAGTCCCGCGCCCCCGAAAGAAGGGGGTTCTGAGAGCAAGGGCCGTAAATAAGACGACCTTACGTCCTCACTTGCGGTAGGCAGTCGTTCAGGGTTTTCCCTTTTCTTAGTTCTTTTTCCAGAATATGCCTGGGAGATGGCGGGGGCTCACGGGGACACGCAGGAACCGCACTTGATTCCTCCAGACAATTTCTGCACTGATTCGATTCGAACTCGAATTGGCGATGGAAATCGATTTCACCGGGGCGTCCTCATCTTACGAAACGTTCAATCACGAGAGTGAAATTTGGCTGGGAAGAAGGAGTGTCCTCCTCCGGGCCCGAGGTATCCAAATTGGCAGATAATTGAAGTTATATAAAATTGATTGCTGCAATTATCCTGAGACAGGTATGCGGAACCCTCTGTTAGTCCTGTAGGGATTTAGTGCATTCGATACTTTGGGCTAAAGAATAAGGGCCTTTGTCTCTTCTTTAAGACCTTTTAATATTACCCTTTGTAAGGCGGATTTAATTTCATGTTTTATGTAATGCCTGGCATTAGTGGGGTGAAGGTTAGATGTAATGAAAGCGAAAGAAAAAATTATAGGTAGCCCAACAGCCACACCCAGAGAGAACGTTTTCGTAGGTAATATATTTGGATGGCTATAAATACTACAAAATGTATTCTGTAAACTCTATTCAATAAGAAATATGTAATGATTGTATCTTATATTTTTTTAAAATTTCCAATATTTTTATGCATATACAAAGGACTATTTAATTTAATAATCACACTTTTTTTCGTAAAAACTACCTACATAAATAGTGAGTTTTCTTAGAGCCCTCGCAGATTACAGACGATAAAAAGTCTGTAGTCTGCGGGGGCCCTTAAAGTTGAAGCTTGCTATGATCTTGAATTAAATATTTGAATGGGCACCTAAATAACTGAAATCAAACTATACGAGTATATTTAAAATGTAGAATGTGTTTAAGTAAATATTATAAAAATAAACACGTAGGCTTTTTCAGAGTTATTAAAGAATCCATTTTTGTTTTGAGTTGCATTTTTACATCTAGATATTTTAAAAAGGACACTAATTATTTAAGCTGTTTTTTAAATATCCGGCTGCTTACATTTGCAATTTAATAATTCTTATCGGCAGTATTCAAATTTATTGCGGTAATTAAATTAACTGCGGCAGTAAAATATAGCTAGTACAAAACATAACAAATGCGTACTGGTCTGCACAGAATATTTTCTAGAAGTATGTACGCGTACTAAATAGCTACTAACTGGAGATAATTGTTTACAAATTTTTATAGATTCGACCATCGATTTTCTTTTTTCAAAGAGACTGCATTACTTCGGAATAAGTTGTCCTCACAAACACATTTCATTTTTTCTCATTTCTCCCCGACTGTTTCACTCTTAAAAAGTTATGAGATTTTATGTAGAGCCAAGTCTATTCCTCATGTGAAATCGTCACACTTTTCATTCTCAGATCATTCCAAGTGGTTTCATCTTACGTTTAAGAAAATTTTATGACTGCCATTGCGAGGCGCGAAAGTTATTCAATCCTACGATCTTATGTAAACTGAAGTTCAGTATGCCAAAAGACATACATACATATGTATATTTATCTTAGTTAAAGATAATTTCCAAGTCTACTTTTTGTGTCAACAAAGTATTATCGTATATTAGAATTCTGATGATGATCAATAGTGAGTGAGTGAGTGAGTGAAAGAGTGACGAAATTAATGAACTTTTTGTATTAATAAATCCTAAAGTAGTAGAAATAAGAATGAAATTTGCTACATTTCATAAGCTCGGTGACTTCATTTTATTTTGAAAATTTGAGATTGGGATCAGTATCCAGACTGAAATTATGAGGGTTCAAAAATACGCCAAATTCGAGAAAAAGTACGGTAGCGCCTATGACCGCCTTTCGCGCTCGACTTGGTGAAATTAAAGGTTTAATCGATTAAGGGCTTATTTATAAACTTTCGAGTTATTATAATTTTTAATAAAGGTGTTTAATTTTTAGCACAGTGTAATTTTCTACGATTTCTATATTTACGTCCGTTGCTATGGGCAATAACTACCAGAGGATAATGCGGGATTAATATGCATATTTTTTTCCTGCCGGAGGGATCCCTCCCTTGTTTTCTTGCCCTGGTTTTGCTGATGGTCGTTAAAGAATATTACGGAGAAAAATGTCGCGAATTCATTAAAATGTTTTTACACCCCCTCCCCTAACCATTCCGCCTCTCCATCGAATGTTTATGGCCTTGTCTTTTGCCAAATTAGTCCTTTGGCTTTGTCTTCCCAGCTTCCCAAAGGACTCTCATCCCGAAGACTCGCCGTTGTCGAAGCGAATCATTCAAATTTCATCGATTCCTGCGGTTGGTATTCCATCTCCCTACTCTTGGTCCTCGAAAATTAAGGGCTCAGATCTGACTAATTGAATTCCTAGAATTTTATCATCATACGAATCCTTGAAGAAGGACCACCTCATTCGCTAATTCCTTCGGCGCGGCGGTAGATTTTCCTATAGGGTGGACGAGGAAAAATGGAAAATTAAAATCCGCTTCCTCCCCTCGGCTTCATCCAAATCAAAAGAAATTGGTTTAGTGCGGGAGTGGGGGGCCCGAACCAAAGCGAAGGATCTCGACGCTGACTCGCTGCAAAACCCAAAGTAAGTATTTAATTTGGAAAATTCCCACAAGAAGAACTCCTGGAAATAATTAATGACGCAGGCCCCTGTCGTGTATCCGTTCTCTCGTCATCCGCCCAAAAGCGGCCTCCATGGCGAGGGAACGAACCGGGGGAGGACGGGATAAAAAAGGTGCTGAAGTGTAAGTTTAATTACTCAGCGTCTTTCATTCCCCGGCGAAATTAATTAAGTGTCAATGATCCAGGAGTAATTACACGGGACTTCCACGGATTCGTCCAGGGTCTCGGGGAATCGCGCAAATCAAAATTTCACACCACAACTCTTGTATAAAAGGGCACAAAACCCGGGAGGAGGGGGTTGTTTGCGGCTCATCCGTGTCCTTCAAAGGCTTGTGGTGAACAAATAGAGTCGGGGGGTATTAAAAAAAAATATATATATAAATAAATAAATCTTTCCCGCCAGGAGCCGCAAATTTCTGTTTTGAACTTTATAGCGGAAAAAATACCCTTAACCAACCCTTTCAACCCTTTCCTTTCGTCTTCGCGACAATGAAGGTCCTCGTGAAAACTTTTAAGTTGTTCGTCTCGACCATGGCCAAAACTTGGGGGCACCTCACTTCATCAAGCCACCCATCTATCGAAGGGCTAGAAAAGGCGCTTCTCGCAACACCTTCGGGTTTTGTTTACTTGTCACAGAAATTGCCGCAATTAAGTCGAAACTTTTGTTCGAGGAGCCCCATAACCACTGGGGGAGTCCCTCAGACTGTATATTAGCCCTTACCGCACCGCCCCTCGAAAGTCTATCTTTTGGTGTACCTGGGCGAGAGTCGGTTACTAGTATTTGAACTTCTTAATTTCGTCTGAAAAGACAGACAAAGCCAGTTTCAAGGCTTTCCAACTTTCTCGTTTCACCTGGATCTACGGCACCCTTTCTGGCGGTGCATCAGTCTAGTTGCAGAAAAGTTAAATGCACTGCACCGCAACCCTCCCTCCCTCCCTTCCCCTCCCTTCCTGTTCTATCTTTTTGGGAAGCGCGGTGCACAACTCTGAGAATAATAATAGTGAAATATTGCAGAGTACATGTGAACACGTTCTGAATAAGCGGCAAACTTACTTCGCTTAATCTTTTGACGGTTTTGAATTTAATTAGCGCACTTCTCTTCAGCGCAGTTCAGCGGCCACAGTGTGCTGGAAATAATGAGGACAATGAGCCTCGGCTCGGGTTTTATGAAGTTTTTGGTCCAGGAAGTCGAAGTTTCTCTCGATTTTTCAGACGAAGGTAAAAGGTATACCGGCGCGGTATACGACTCGGCTCCTTCGAATTGACGACAACCATTATTGTAGTTTTCAGCTCAGAAAACGGAGCTGAAGGAAGAAGTTAACCACTATTTAAAAAAAAAAAAAAAAATACAAAAAAAATAAAAATAAAATGGGAGGCTAAGGCAAACTTGGGGTTTGGTTCAAGTCGGGAAGTTCCATCACTTGGAGATATTTGCGTTTGCAAGGGAAGAAACTTGGCGGTAACTTTATGAGTAAGTTACCAGCAAACTCTGAAAGTATGTTGAGATGGTTTAGCGCTAATTGGGTCGAGTACTAATCCTACTTTATTTGGCTCTTAAGATACTTTACTGCGCACTTTATGATGCTATGTAAATATTGGCGGATACGCAACCATTGCAAATAGCTGATAATGCAAACAGACGGTGCAACTTCTCACACAACAGAAAAGATGTTTATTGTTTGACTTAAGTGCGGTATAATATTTAAAATAGATAATCAACTCAAATTCTCCAGATTTTGTAACATCTCAATTGCCCATTCAAAAGTAGGCGACTTTGAAATCTTGAGAATCTCAATGAAAATCTCATAAATTCATTATGGTATCCTCGAGAAGTTAATTCAGCACTATACTAAGCAGTCGTTAAAATATACATATAGTGATTATTGAATTGAAATGGAACAAGTAGTTACAAACAAAAAATGTATATAGACAAATTAAATCGCAATAGGTACTAGATGGAATACACTTTTCATATCACTTTTCTATCCCTGCAACATCTTGGGATTTTAGAATAAATGATTTGAAAGTGTATTTCGATTCTAATAGAAAGGCAAATTTCTTTGGAGTTTCAAGTGTCGTATTTTAAGTGTCTTCACTTGTTTACATTTTCGTTTTTTTTTTTAACTACTTTTCCACTTCAATTCAATGTAAATTTTAACGCATGCTAAATAGTGGTGAATAAACTTTTTGGTAATGCCACAATGAATTTATGAGATATTGATTTGAGATTCTCTCGAGACCTAAAGATTTGAAAATCGCCTACTTTGGATGTGAAAACAGACTGTTGTATGCATTTCGCTTAATTTCACAAAATCTCGAGATTTTGAGGAAATGGAAACATATTATAAATCCAAAGATTTTAGGGAGGTAGACACATGGTATTATAGTTCGACAAAGGGCTATGCCCAAAAATGGTGCCTTTTATTTTTGATGGCACACTAATGCCACCTTGTTAGATGTGTAGAGTACTTCCATACAAACAATAGTTACTATGGCAGTTCAGCTCTAAAGTACATCCATCTCGAGTTATGCGTCCTAATCTATAATTAGGAAAACTGAAAATATGAGTTACTTTTAATGGTCCTATACTATTTATTTCATAGTACAATCTCTATTGGACTCAAGTTGCATCATATTGGTGTAAGTGGCATAGTGGGACATCAAGTTACATTTCACCGTAACAATGTCATGAATATTTTATTAACAAAACTGAAAATATTAATGCTTCTTACGCGAATATTCGAAAGTTCGTCAATCGTTCAAAACGTTCGCCTGTATAGTCACCAAATATTTTGATTCGACTTTTGAGGCGAATCAAATGTTCGCGACTAGCTAATCGTTCGACTCGCAATTCATAGATTAGCGCGCATAGCTCGAGACGGATGTACTTTAGAGCTGAGTTGCCATAGTAACTATTGTTTGTATGAAAGTACTCTACACATCTAACAAGGTGGCGTTAGTGTGCCATCAAAAATAAAAGGCACCAGGGGCCCATACATTTCAGGCAAAGCCCTTTTCACTAATTAACTTAAACACACCTTCTAAATTAGATTTCCAGCCCTCTTAAACCCTTGCAAAAATAATTTGATTTTAAAAGAATTTTATTTTTCTTCATTGTTAAGTTTAGGGTTATTTTTCTATATGTATAATGAAAATAAATAGCATTTTTCAAAAACAAATTAAAACCATTTTGGAACAACCTTTGTGCGTTGTACTTGCCAACTAAAATAGACTCAGATAGAAAATGGATAACAATTAATTATATAGGTAGTATCAGTGACCAAATAGCTAGTAAATTGAAAAAGAAACTTGACATAAATAGTAACACTCTTAAAAATTTAATTTGTAATCACAAAGACACAATAGACAAACTTCAGAAATCAGGTGTATATCAAATTAATTGTCAAGATTGTGGGTGCGCCTACATTGGCCAGACGGGTAGAAATTTTATAACTAGATTCAACGAACACATCAAGTCGTTAAAATCTGGTAAATTAGAATCAGCGGTGGCCAGACATTTAAATGAAACCGGACATAATTGTAGTATCAATAATTTAAAAATTTTACATATTGAGAAAAAAGGACGTACCTAAGCTAAACCAGCTTGAAAATTATAGAATAAAATTCGCACAAAATAAGAAAATACCACTTCTGAACGATACCTTTGAATACAGTAAGACTCCGTTTTCGGAACTCATCTTGAGTTTAATGTGACCATAGTATGCGGACTCACAGTCTCATTAGTGTTAACGCTGACCGTTATGTTTTGACCTAGTGTTCACTTGTAGCGCCCGTTTTATTCAGAATGTTTTGTACTCAGCTCTGAGGATGGCCTTGTCGGCCGAAATACGTATTAGCCTAATAAAATAATAAAAGTTATTTTAGAAACATTAAAAGTATATTTTAAAATCGTTTTATTGTTTATTCCATAATGTTTCACAACACACCGACGGAGGAATCTCTGAATATTATAACCTTTGTGCAGTTACTGAAACGAAAAACCTAAAACTCATCGGTATTTTTGGTCATTCTTATTTTCTAAAACAAAAATGTAATCTTAACGTCTTAAAGAATATTGTGTAAAATAAAAATTCTTCAACAGCAACAAAACAGCGTCAATTCATGAACTCGATATAAGGGTTGGAGGGGAAATAGGAATGTATTGAGCATGAAAACAATTTAAAATCCACTTTTTGAAATTCAGGAACACAACTGCTAACGCAGCAGCATGTTTCTTACTTTCGCCCTTCTTTCGTTGTGCCAATAAAAATACTTAGAAGTGTTTCAAAGTGCTTTTGAAATTTTCCAGGAAATGCTTGGGAACGTATGTTTCCACCCCCTGCTAAGAACCATCCAATAATACACAGAATATGGGGTGGTGAAAGGATGGTGGAGTGATAGAAACATTTGTAGCTGCACCAAATATCAAAACCGAACTCTTGTGTAAATGTTTGAAACAGGGACAAGTAGCACGGGTTCTAATTAAAGCTGTTATTAAACCAGAATCCAACCGCAATGTAAAAGGGATTTTGCCTTATTATTGAATTCAACAGCCATTCTCTGAACTTTTCCTGGCCCAACCCCCGCCGATCTTTTCAGTACACTTTGTGCATGGGCGAAAATGTTGTGTATGTATGTCCAGATTCAAAGTCAATAATTACCAAATGCCCTTCCAGCTCAATTCATATTCGTAGATTGCCGTAGTACCACTGTACTTAAATATATACATATTGTGTTATACTACATTATATAATGTACATATTTATATTGCATAGTTTGCATTGGGAAAGTATTAAAACGGAAGTTAAATATTAATTTAATGTTTTCCCCAAAAATAATCTCCGGCTATTGAGGCTCCCATTGGAACTCGATAGGGAGTCATGCTGGAGGCGACGACGGCAACTGCATTGCAATGGACTTTTCCTACCTCCCTCCCCCCCCTGGGGTGCATAGGGTGAGTGCGTCCCGGGCAGCATAGGTATTTTATTCCCGGAAATTAAATTTTATTTGCTAAAAGTTCCTCTAAATAAGCCGAATTAACTAGTTTCGTAATTTATGCCGGCTTTTCCAGCTAATACTCTTACTGCATCCTTCGGGTTTGTTCCCGGCTATCTGTGCCACTTAGAGACGTCCCTGCTGCTCCTGGTAAAAGTAAGGACGGGGGCCCGGGTGCCATCCAGAGCCTCGAAACATTCTCGGCAATTTCACGAGCGCAGAAAATGCTTCTCTTCCTGCATCATGAACAGTGACTAGCTGGCCCGAGGAATGTACTATACGTATGAAAACATTGTGCCCCGGGACCAGGGTCTAGGGACCTAGGGACCAGGGAGCAACCTCCAGCTCTCTGGGAAACAGCAGCTCTCTAGGACG
Source organism: Machimus atricapillus (assembly GCA_933228815.1). Classification (NCBI taxonomy): domain Eukaryota; kingdom Metazoa; phylum Arthropoda; class Insecta; order Diptera; family Asilidae; genus Machimus; species Machimus atricapillus. The sequence continues at coordinate 18,140,979 of OW121785.1, forward strand.
ACTTGTTTTGCAAATGTTTAGACAAATTGAAAAAGTTTTAATTCAGTTGGCAGTTGTGAACTGAACTTTTTAAGCTGCCATTCAAGTTGAATTTTATTGCAATCATAAAATAGTACGACGACGGCTGAGTGGGTTCTGCATTAAAATAATGATCTGGTGCGAATTAGGGTTCGGGACTGCGCTTTCCATCTCTGGGTCGCCCCACTATTTGAGTTGAGTCAATCGAAGCCCAACGATCCTCCGAAAGAAGTGTGCCGTAGCCGTCTCGTCCTCATCTGATGGAGTTCCTAATGAGCGTACTCAGGGAAAATGGACATTTGGTCCTGATAAGCGGATTAGTTGTTAAAATGCTTTTCCCCTTGAGTACGTAGGTACATTAACTGAGGGGATTTAGCTTTTCAGGGACATACACGAGCATGTAGCCGTCTTTTGGCTTCCTGGTGATTGAAGGAAGTCATCCGAAGTAACCACTATATACAATATCTCTTACTTCGTATCTCAGAGCTTACTAAAGGAATTATGTAACATATCACCATTCAGTAGGGTATTAATTAGTCACTTATATAACTAGGTCTTTTTATGTAGATCAAGCTCAATGTTTCGTATCATCAGGTTTTATCAAATTGTGCTCGTAATATTGTTTGAAGGAAAAATATATTTTATTTTTTAATGGCCCCCATTCTTCTAATTTCAGAAATAGCCACTAGTGAGTAGTGGAGTAGCTAAAAAGCTATAATGAAAATCGACTAAAAACGCATATTCTATGCGTAAATCCATAGTGACTATGGATTTGAAGAGATTTCAAAAATTAATGATGAATTTCACAAATGAATGATGAATTTGTTCATTTGGAATTTTTTCGCTATTTTGTATGACTTTCTGGAGGCAAAATAAATTTTTTTTTTTCTGACTGAAATTGGTGAATTACCTACTATAATTTTAAAAACTTAATGTCTAGGTTTAATTCCAGGAGCAATTTTCCAAAGAGCTCCACAAATCATAATGTGGAACAGACTGAGTTTGAGGTCTCCGTACGGATTTTCATAAAGCTTTGTAGGAGTGTTCACTTGGAGTCAAAAGTGGCAAATATGTATAAAAAAAAATTTTGTTGTTCACTTCCTGACATGTTTAAGTTTAGAACATCAAAAATTGAAATTTTGCCTTCACACAATTTTTTATATTCCCAGAAAATTTCGTTGCAAATTTTATTTAAGTGAATTTGAGAAGATTTGACGAAGTAGAATGCTATTAGTTATGTGACGCCTTACATTTTTAAAAGCTTTATTCTTAAAAGTTTTTAGTAACTATTGCACATCCCGCGGGTGTGTGCTCTATTATCGAGTAACGCGCCAGCCTTAGTTTTTAACGATAAAAGTAATCATATTGCAGGCAATTTCGCAATAAATAAATTTTTAATGTAGCTTGTTGGAAAGATGAGATCTTGTTCTATCAATTGATACCATTTTTAAATTTAAACAAATATTTTTTAAGTCTTAAATTTGCTTTTGAAAAACAACATCCGTCTCCGTCCGTTGGTCTGTACGTACGATATGTATGTACGTACGTATGTGTGATTACACGCTACAGGTCGCAATTCTTGACCGATTTTCCTGATTTTTTTTGTATATCTTCGAAATGTATCAGAATAGAACCCTATTGATTATCAAAATGATTCCTCTCATAGTTTAGTTATTATAAACAATTATGTAAACAAACTCGCCGATTCCCGTGCGATTCGCCTATTTTGCCTTGCAATGGGCGACTTATTGGCCCGGGGGATTTTGGCTGCGAGGCGTCGAGGGTGAGGCTCGATTTGTGTGGATGATAGGAGGGGTATCGAGAGAGCAACTTGTTCGTGGATGTCTCCGGTATGAACAATCTTAAACGTATATTTTTGAAACTATGTATGCTCTGCAAGCAACCCCTAGAGAATTATGTAGAAATTTATTATCGACACTAAGACTCCTATGCCAGGATCTAAAGTAACAATTGCCCGTTGTCTGTATTCCGGTTGAAATGAAATCGAAAAGAGACACTCTCGAACGTAATTGGGACATGCCAATACGACTATTTTCACTATCCGTCGCGCGCTGGTCATCAGTGCAGTTCGAACGTAAAGTAGTTCGCCGCGCATTTGACTGATTGCGACGACCTACGTCAGCTCATCCTCTCTTTGGCATTGTAAAATGACACGGAATTTTTTTCCCAATCACTTGTACACGAACCAAATCTGTCGAAATTACCTTGTTATTCTTCACTGAGAATTTTACAATCTTGAAATCCTCGTGTATCAAAACTAATCGAGTATCGCTAAAAAACAATGGCTAATCAAAGTTATTGTTTGCAAAATGCAACTAATTTCGCTTACACCAAATCTTACCTCAAAATTCACTATTTCTTATGAAAATCAATTTTTCCACCTGCTCTAAAACTACTTTTTTTTTTAATTGAAATTCCGTATAAAACTTCGGGCGAAAAATCATCTCAGTAAACTTTCACATAAATTTTTTGAATTGAAAGTGTTACTTTGACTAAAATTTTTTTATACATAGTGTTATAATCTAATCGAAGTATGTTTTCTGCTATTTTTCGATTTCTTTCTTTTTTAGCTTTTCCTTCAGGTTTTTCCGAATTTTCTAATCTTTTAAAAATACCCTGAATAGAGACGAACAAAACAAAAAAAGAATCATCAAAATCGGTCGAGCCGTTCTCGAGTTTTTGCGAGCCTAACGCACGGCACTCATTTTTATATATATAGATAGATAGATAGAAGATAGATAGATATAGATATTATATTGTATATGGTATATGTAACATTTTGCCGCCTTCTCGCCTTCAATATCTGTTGCAGATATCATAATCTTAAAGAGCTCACAATGTGTTCAAATTTTCAATTTCCTTGCAATCCTTTAAGGATTCGCTGAGGCAAATCCTCCAGATTGTTGTATCTAGTTGCACATACAGGGGAAGAAGATTATCTTTCGATGAGGTCAGGTAACCTCTTCAACGTCGCGTCGTAACGTTCATTGAATTATTCCGAACCCTAATTGGTTCCTTACGGGTGAAGCCCTTCTTGCTTCACGCCGCACACTTGGGGTATAATTGAGGTAAAATCAACATGGTTAGTCGTTACTCTATCAGAATAAAAAAGAAAATGTAGATTATCCAACCAAAAATCCGCAAAAACCTGCAAAATTTCCTCATTTCTCGAATAAAGACTTCCAATTTGCGCTCGTCAACTGTGCAAACAGCTCAGAAGCAATTATCGTTGAGTTTTGTACGAAATCAATTCTCTTTAAAAAAAAAAAACAGAAAACTTTTTTTTATTTGCAAGTTTTACCGGGGTTGTAGTAGAAGCACACAGTGTGCCAGCAGAAACTGATTGGACGATTAAAGTGGGTGAGCGATTTTGGCGGAACAATTTTGTAAAACAAACTAAGCCTCGTCAGTATATAGGCTTTGGCGATTCTATGGACCCATTTTTCGATGGAGGGCAGTGATTTAGTTTTTATCCAAAACGTCGGCAAATCTTCTATCTGGGGGTGGGGGTAAAATAGCAAAAGCAGACAAACCAAAAAAACATTTTTGTTCGCAAAAAAAAGGAGTCAACTGAAATAGCGACAAAGTGCTCGTCAAACACGCAAACACAAAAAAAGCGTTGTAAGCATTCCATCAGCGGAGATTGTATCTTATGACAATGGACACTGTGTGCCAGTGGATTTCTCGCTTCGGCAAATATTTGATCGCCCCCGCAGCCCCGCACCCCGCCCTCGATAATCATGTTTCTCTTACCCTCCGCTAGGTGATGGCGATGATTTTCCTCTGAAACCACTCCCACCTTCTCCTTTCCACAAAAGTTCTATAGGGATGCTGCACTGGAGCAGTGTCTTCGAGGAATTGCGATAGGTTCCGGTGACGTCCTTCGCCCGGGACTTCCATCCTCAAAGATCCTGTAGTAAAACAAACGGGAGGGCGGGAAACATTCCCGGCGTGAGCCTGCTCCATGTCCCCAAGGAGATGCTCAATATCAACAAATAGAAGGAAGCGATGATTCTCGAGTGGTTAAGTACTGAGAAGAAATTCCGTACTGATGAGTGCCTGGGCAAGTGTAATTGGGAAATTCAATTCTGGGAAAAGCTTGCCGGATTCCCGGGTAAAGAGACCGCGCCCCTTCTCCCGGAGCACCCCCTCTCGGATCGCGTTGCCGTTCCTGAGCCGCCCCGGAGTCATGTTTGCGTAAGGAATTCAAACGAGTTTAAGACAAGTGCGTTTCGCCGGGTATCTTCACGATTTTCGCAGCCTATATGTATATACCAGAATCAGAATTCTGGAAAGGGCGTAGGTCGTCGGAACGCATATATGGTGGAATGTGGTATTACATCGCAGACCCTCTTTAGGGTTTACAACTCCCCATTCCAGTCAGTTTCGCTTTAATTACCTGTTGAGACCCCTTTTAATTTTCAATAAATATTAAAAACTCCCGCATGGATTTGCGCAGCGAGGAGATTAACTCCCTTCCCAAGCTTTTAATGCATTCAACATTAACAATATGAAAGGGAATGATTAATACCAGAAATTTTGATTTATTTCTGCGGGTTAAAAGGGTCAGAATGGGTTGAATGCTGCCGATATTTAACGACGCTTTGGTATCGCATCCTCACTTAATAGAACAACTGAATGGCGAATTAGCGAGATAAATGTGGCGATTTAGCCAGAATAAATTTATTTATGTAACTGGAAAAGCAGCTTTATTGAGCTTCTATAGACATATTATGATTATTTAAACGATCAATTATTTAAACAGATGGACGAAAATTTCCGGAAAAAGTTAAATGATTCAAGGAAAGTTCGAAATTTTGGGTAGGTTTTTCTTGTGAAAATATTGGAATATTTCTGGAGAGTACCTATATTTAAAGTGTACTTTTGTGTACTGTGCTTTTCCAATTTTCATTTGGGAATATTTGTATTATAATAGTAGTATGTATTCACGATGTGTCGAAAACGCGGAAGTCGTCGCATTTCGAGAAAACATTAGACGTCAAAGTTAGACGTCAAAGAAAATTTTTTGTGAATTCTGCATTTTATTATTCTGTGATTACTTCCATGCCTGTGGGCTGGTTTTTCGTCGAGAAATCGAGATTCTTCGACTGCAAAATCAACGTCAGATGGCATTTCTCTTCTGTTCAGTTGACAATTTGACATTGACGTCTAACCATGTTTTCACGATTCGCGCCGACTTCCACGTTTTCGACACACCGTGAATACTACTAATATCTTAGTTTTGAAAATTCGATGTATATTGTTTCTTTTTTTTATTTAATTGTTAGGTACTTATATGAACATTTCTAAATAATTTCCCGAAAAAAATTTGTAAATAATAATAAAATTGGAAAAATTATACGGGTTTAAGACAATTTTTCGTTGGCCAGACCACGAAACTAAACGTGATTTACTGGAAAACCATTTTTGGAACTTGTGAAAGCTATAACTTTTTAACGATATTTTAAAATAAACTTAATTTATTGGAGGTTATACCTATAAAAAGCATAATTTTTTCATTTTAAATATTTCTTATAATTATAGTAATTAAAAGCAAAAGAAGGAAAAGTGTGACGTAAAATTTACTTGTTTGCAATTTTGTTAATTTTTGAATTTTTAAGAATATAATGGTATTTAATCTTCAACCACTGTGTTACTTATTGTTTTTGGCACTACCTCGTTAATGAGCAAAATTTAAGGTTTTCGGTTTAATGCTTAGTACAGTTTTGAGAAAATCGTTTTTTTTTCGATTTCATAAAGGGTAAAATGTCTAGTTGGCTTAGTCTAGTGAGGTTCAGGATATTTGAAATTATGTGTTTAAATATTTAAGGTTTGGTCAGTGCGTCTCCTCAGCTGCACCCTTTTGCTACTGCATTCCCCTGCACTAATCAACGCAACTCGACGTCCTCACTCAAAATGCAAAAGCATGCCCCGTAAACAAAGGGACTTACCTGAATTCAATTAGCCGGCTCTAAGGCATGAATCAGCGCGGTGGCCACTGCAATCAATTCCCGGCGCACTTTCAATTATTAATGTGCCACCACTCGTGTACGTGTCGGGTATCCCGAAAATGGTGTCACGTTGCCATAATATTGTAATGTTGGTCCGGCAGCTTTTTGTTTAGCTCCCACTGCCCAGTTTTGACCCAGTTTTAGCCCATACCATACCCCCTCTTCAACCAGGAGCGTTTTGCCGGCACATATACATTCCATTCCTCTGGTCCTCGCCGGTTTTAACGCTTTTTAAAGTAACATGTAACACGTAACGTAACATATATCGATGTAGCTAGCCTGCAGCTAGCCTGGCTGAGCTGCAGGACACAGTCGGACCCGACTTTCCATCCCACTAATATAGTGTCTCTTAAATATGCACAGACACACGCCGGGCTGGAGAGGGGTGGGGGTGGTGTACGTGGTGCAAACTATGCTATGCTATTTTATGCTATGTTATGCTATACGTGAGAATGGATGTATCTAGCCGGAAGGCCGGTGTTCCTCTTTGTCGCAAGTATTAAGCACGTTTTTAAGAGAATAATGCGGGAGACGTGATAGTGGTATCAACGGAGATGATTTTTTTTTTTTTCAGTTTCGCCACTTTCAAAATCTCCCAGTCTCCCTATTTATATGCCATTTGCCATTACCTACCCGTTGTCGTCGTCCTGGGACCTAGTCATAGTCGTGGGAGGTGTCGTCTCTGCATATATGGAGCATACCAATCTTTTGTTCCTCCTTAAAAAAAAAAAAAAATAGGGAAGGTGGACTTCCTCTTCTAAGGCTACACAATTCCAGTGAAAATGGTCGCCTATAGTGAAAAACGCTGAAAATATGAGGCCCCGGGATGTGACTATGAGGGAACACGTTTCATGCAGATATCGTCTTTACATTTGAGATGCCAGACAGAATTTAAAGGAATCTAACGTCTATACCCGACGTCCCACATATGGAGCACACTCGCCTCCGTATATTCTCATGCCAGAGATATGATAGTGAATGGAGAAAAATTACCCTACCCGGGATTTGGGGGAGATTAGGAGTAAATTATCCTTGATATTGTCGAAAAATGGTCTGTAGGGTAACATTGCTATTTGCTCTCTATATCCGACTTTTCTACCGGCATTTTACATGAGTTTAACAAATATTCTACTTTTTTCTTACACGATTTCTATGGTATAAAAAATGGGCATAAGGTAGAAAGATTTTAAGTATTTATAAGAAAAAAATTTTACAAGGTGATTTTATGTTTTCATAAATTTTTGTATACATATACCTACAGTTTCAAAAATAACGGATTACTTGAAAATAATTGACAGATTTTGAACAAACAGTTTTTCGTCAGTTCTCTTTGACAAAAAAAAAAAAAAATAGGGCTAGGGCTTTAAAATACTATTATCAGAAAATAGGTCAAGTGCAGGTGGTTTCCTGTGAATTGTAAAATGCTTACTCTATTTATTTAGTATATTGTACGTTTGCTTTTTCGGAATGTTTTTTTCTCGTTGGATGGGTATTAAAAATTTCTTTCTCTTCAGCATTCGAACTTGAAGAAGATATAATACAGAAACAATTTTCGTAACAGAGCTACCAGGAATAACTTCCTTTTGTCTTCAGGTTTAATGGTTTTCCAGTCAGCCGTATTTTTCAAGGAAGAGGAGGAAAAGTAAAAAATTACAGTGGTCTATCGAGGCTGATTGCCTCACTTCTAAATGAGAAAAAAAAAAAAAGGAAAAATGAAATAAAAAATCTCTGCAACTCTAGAGGAGTTCTATTGACGACCTCTCTGGCCAGTTGGATCACGAACTTTCCAGACTGTGTTCATCTGAACCCACCCCCTCCCGAAGCCCATTTGGACTTCGTTTTCCCATCGCATCCCGAAGGCGCAACTGGGGGAGTTCATTAGCTTCTCCCTTATTAAAAAAATTCTAATCTCGAAATGGAGCGAACTTATCTTGATGAATACAACCATTTTCGCCGGGAATTCCCCTCACGTACCCGAAGTTAACTTATTCCCTGCACTCAACTTTCCGAACTCATCGAATGGAAGAGCTCATCTCTTTAACATTTTGATTGGCACAAAAGCTCCAGAAGTACACCGTAAATATCCTCCGGACAAAATTCGATAATCAGGGACACGTGTTTTATTGCATTACCTTTTCCGCTCTGGATAAAGAGCAACGATGAAACAGCTTACACAGCTCCTGCCGCCCTTTTCGTCGTCTTCATCGTCGGCGTCGTCGTCCTCGTGGTCGTGGTCCAGGCAGCATCCAACCGCTCCGAATCCGGACGGAATTTTCAGGAGCTGATGCTGAAAGGTGCTGCGAACAGACCTTTGGACAACGTTCCGCCCCCCGTCCGCGCTCCATCATCCCTTCTAACCATTGTCAATCTGGCTAGAGCAATAAAGCAATGCTGGCCAAAGGCAAACTTTCTAAGACAGAGGGATCACGAGAGGGCCTTGCCCCAGCCTTGACTGTTTTTGCGGAGCTCCCCCGGGGCCGTTGTGTAGCTGTTTTAGGTGCACTTCGAGCCCCGGGAGAACCCGGCACAATGGGAATAAAGCGGAATCGGATGGCATAAGGGATCCCTCGTTCCGATAGCCCTTTACGAGCTCCCCCTCCTCTCCCCCATCCCTTTATTGACATTCTGTTGAATATTCGAGTCATGTCCTGGGTAAACTGATTTGATGACCCACAAAGAGTTTTTCTCCTTTCACATGCCATTTGATTAGCCGTAAAGCGGTGGCTGGCAAACCCCCTATTCCCGAACCTCTTTTTACCCACACTCCCAGGCTATGTCCGACCCACTTCTTTCTGATCCCGCTTCACCCTTTAGCTCCCTTTATCACGGTGATGGAGCTCTTCTATTCGATAAGGGTCCGCTTAAAGTTTATCCATTATAGAAAAAAGGGTTCGCTCATCCAAAACAAAGTAATGAAGTGGTTATTTCTTGTATCTAAGTCCCGATGAGACCCCGGGGACACTTTATGAGTTGTAACTGGAACGTCAGCAGTGTTATCAACGGGTTCTCGCTTTTCATAAAAAAACAATTTTTTAAAATACTTTCAGTCCCTGCTTAGGACAGCATCGTCCTTCGAAGGCATATTTTAATCGGTTTCGTCCTTTGTCTGCCTACCACCGTCGAGGTCATAGAGAGAAAGGCAAGGACGAAGTTAGCATTTCGAATTCAAATTAAGCGAAAAAGGTCAAACATTTTTAATATTTTAAATACATGTTAATATGATATTAGGTTAGTTAACCAGAAGAAGTCAAAGTTTAATTTTTTGGCAATTGTTTACAAATATGGTCAATTAATTTGTTTGTAAGCTAAGTTATTAAAGCTTTGACTAATCTAATGGTTTGTATATAAAATAAAATTTATAAAAGTATGAAACTTTAAAACTCATTTTTGAATAAGGAATGGTGGCGCCAAATAGTATAAGAGAAAGTTATTCCCAAATTTTATTGTTCTTTTATTTATTAACATTTAGAAAGAAAAAAGATACAAGAATCAATATTTAAGGCAAATAATTCCAGTAGTTCTTGGAAATATTCCGTTTTGCCCCATGTTGACAGCAAAATGGAACCTGGCTTTTGTCAAAATAAAGAAGTAAAAGTAATTGGATCGTATATGAATTTTGGTGAGAATGTTACTAGTACAAATAACAAGTCAACTAAGTCAAATCGTCTGTTTTATGAACCTAGGCTCAAACAAGGCAAATTACTTCAACAAAACAACATAACATTTATATATGTTCAAGCCAACCTGAAAATATATATATCCTGAATGAGATGCACAGAACACATCATTCGTCACATTCTTCCATGTCCAAACTGTCAGCAGTATCACCGTAAAGCTCTAAATGCTGCTCAGCATCCAGGACGTCCACGAGCATGTTTCTATCCTCATCTAAACTCTTCTTTCTTCTTCTTGTCCTTCTTCCTTTGTATGCTTCATCGAATTTGTTAATATACTGCAAGTAGTCCACATAGTCGGCTGGCTTTTTCTCTAGATACGAATTGTGGACGTTAACGCGAAGCACTTCGGGTACCATGAAAGCGAACAGCCAACCGACTAGAGGCGTTTCGCCACAGACGTAGCTAGCGTCCTTGTGGTAAAAGAGAAACCCGTCTAAAGCAGGCAAATCGTTGTCCCAAATCGGATATCTTAAAAGACAAGATTCGATTGTCGAAGGATCCTCGAAGTCGTAGAAGTCTAGGGGTTTGAAGGCGTACTCGTTGCTTCTACTGATTTCTGTTACTGGATTATCCTCGAATCTTGACTTAATCCAGAAGAAGCGAAACTCTGCCTCGCAATCCGATAAGTCGTGGCTTCCATAGGCTACAGCATCCAGCACATAAAAAGTGGACAGCTTCTCCACGTAGACACAATCAAGAATAGTTGCCCTATTCCGGTGCAGGCCATCACCGGGCAGCGTCGATTTGAAGGTGTACATTAAATTCCCAGATTTATGGTACATTTCTGTTCGACCTGCGTTAGCAACTACGATGCACCTGGTGCCCACAGGGCAAGGTACCAAAAACCATCGGTCTAAATCTTGAGGAATCTCTTTTAGCCATTCAGACAATTGCAGCGAGAAAACTGTGCCGTATTTTTCCTCGTACGTTTTGCGACATTGCTTCCTCCTCACATGATCCACGAATTCCTTTAATTTTCGGGACTCATCTTGCCTTTCTGAACGCTGCTTCTTTTGGTTCTCCAAAAATTGCCTTCTTCGCTCCTCCTGAAATTGGCCCTTGTGAGCCTTAAATAACTGTCTATGTCTGAATAAGTCCCCCATTTTTTTTTTGTAAATTGCTTGAATCTTATGGTTGATTACTTTTTTTTTCTGATCCTGCCCGAATTTGTTTTTAAATCAACTTCAAATCACATTTTCACGGTGTTGGTGACAGTTGTAAACAAAACAACCGCCAACGTATTGTATAGTGTTATTAAATATTATAGTGTATACCTACTGTATAGTGTTATTAAATATTAATTGGTATTGTATTGTATAGTGTTATTATATATTAATATTTTAGTTTTTCAAGTAGTGGCAAGTAGATATAAAATTTTTGTTTTGTATGGTAACATTTACAGATGAGGTCTTTGTTGTTTTTTCTATTCCGCCGTAGGAGTTATAGGCCCATTTTTTACAGGCGCTGTAAGCTATCCAATTTTTATTTGATTTAGAATAAATATGTCTTAAATACAGAAAGTTGTATCCACCTTCTTTAATACTTATTGGATCGTCTAAGTCATCTTTGTTCCATTTCTTTGGTTTTCTTTATTTATTTTGCTCTTGAGCATATATTTTTTCCTTTCCTAGTTTGTTCAACTAAATTCTTTTTATATCGTGTATGTATATATCCCCGTTTCGGACACACAAGCTCTAACCATCCTTAAAATACCCAGAGCAAAAATTATACTTTCATCCTTTAGAACCTTACTTTTAAAATATTTCGTAAGGCAAAATAGGATAGAGTCCCATTATTCCCCAACCATTTTTCCCAGCCCAGCAGAGTGTATTCTTAAAAAATCGTATTTCTATGGTAATATTAACTAAACATTAAAAATACTTGGTAATAAAAAATATACTTAATAAACTAAAGTTATAAAATAAAATAAAACATAGTAGAAACGTATTTAGATTATCCTTTTATTTTATAGATATAAATAAGGAATTAAGCTAAAACTAAAAGTTTTCTACAATGACTGTGCAGCTATTGACTGACGGTCGATGAAATGAAGTCTATTTGTGAATGGTTCAGCAAAATTGTGACGTTTTACAAAGGCTTTTCCATTTTACACTACCGTCTCCTACATAACTTTGACTATGAAAAATAATTTCATAAATCTCACGTATAAAATTCAAGACGTTTCCTTGGAAAGAGTCTTTGAGTTTAAGGACTTTGGAATCTTTTTAGATTTAAAATTTATTTCTTCGTTACATATTCAATACATAGTTATGAAGGTTTTTAAAATTGCTGACATTTAAAGAAATACATTTGATTTGAATGGCCCTTTTATATTTAAGACTCTGTAAATGTTTTTAGTCAAATCTATTTTAGATGGTGGTTTTATGATCCCTAAATTATAACTCTTATATCAAGAGTTTAGAATCTGTCCAAAGGTCGTTTTCTTTCAATAGATTTATGGTTTGGAAACTGAATCTTTGGAGTGATGATTACCCTTCTTACAGAACTAGGTGCTTGTTTTTTGGATTTACTGCTCTAAAAGAGAGACATAATGTTATTTGTTACTGGGAACATAATTATTCTGAATTACTTGATAAACTTAATTTATATTAACCTTTCCGTCAAGTACGTTCAAGGATTAGAACAAATTTATACTCAAAATGTGCCTGTCTTAAATAATAACTTGTTTTAATATGTATATAAATATTAATAATCTTAAAGATTTTTAAATTAAGGCAGACACATATACATAAAGGTTCATACATTTATTAAGTTATTGTCATTGTTTTCTGTATTGGCATATATGTAGCTGCTTCTTTCCTAGTCTATAAAATGTGTATGATCTGTAGACTGAAATAAAAAAATAAAAATAAATAAATAAATAAGTATTCCCAAAAAGTATGATAAATGAAAGATATAATTAAAATTAATACATACATGAATACGATGATAACATTAAACTTAATATTTAATTACGATAATAAATTAAAATTTGTGATTTAAGTGGTATAATGAAAAACGTTATACTTAATAATTTTATTTGTATGCACAAGCATAAAACTGTTGGCAAATTTTAGTTCCAAATAGGTTTATAGATATTATTATTATTTTTAGTAGGTATGTGAGTTTCCTACTTCTAAATGGCTTTACTAAGGTGCATATTTCTACCCAGGGAAAGTGCATCTCAAATTTTTGGTCGAAAAATTGCGAAACCAAGTAAGAACAATAACGCAAATTGGCTGTTAAGCGAAATGAAATGACCCAACCGGGTGTTTCATAAAGTGATTTTCCTTCCGTACGAAAGTTACCTAAATATGTATGTTGCCACATAAAATCAGGGCAATTTCCGTGCGGTTCATATCGACATTTAGCGTCAGACCAGTCCCCGCTTATGGGGCACTCAAATTAAAAGGCATCCGGGCGACAGTGGCGCTGAAATAATGACAAAAATTGAAGTCAAACCAGAGAAGACCTGCTCAATAATTGCAGTCGACTGTTAATTGCGCGGATAAAATTGATTGCACCAGGGTCGCGGGGGGTGTTATTATCTTTATCTTTGGTATGGTTCTATGCAGGAAGGCGACTTATAGGTCGTCGTCGTGCGTGATGTCACGAAGGTGGCGCAATAAATCAATTTACCCCATGCAAAATTGATTGAAATCCTTCAACCGCTTGAGTGCAATTTGTCTAATTGAGCTGACCTAAGAGTGCTAATGGCCGGATATTTGAGGATGGCGCGGAGGGGGAGGGGGGGGGGGGGGGAGAGGAGAGAAAAAAAGACAGCATAAATCATCCCTGAAGATGTGACCTCTGGACCTCCTCTACACCTGTCGCCACAAATCAGCTTCGAAGGCCTTTATATGCTCATCAACCTGTCCGTGGGGCCCCAGAACTGAATTTACAACCCGGACGTAATTAAATAGCTCTCCGGACAATGGGCCAGTTGCTGCAGAAACGTGGCCACCGCGGTAACCAGCGGAGCTGTAGGGCTCCGATGGGGCCTTCCTGGCACTCGAATGAAATTCAGAGTCCTTTTGAGGTGATCCTAATGGAAATTCATTGAAATTACGGCTGGTACCATTTAAGGGACATTTGTCACTGTCCAAATGAGTGGCTAGTGGCAGTCGCTCGACCCTTCGGTGGCGGCGAGACCGCCGGCTCCCGGTGCTCCTGACACTGGGCCCCCAGTGCGGCTCCGGTGCTCCGGTGCCAGCAGCAGCACCTCCCTTACATTTGTACAATTTGTTATCGTTATTGTCCATCAGACAATTATGTCAACCGAAGCTTAGGTGGGTGAATGTGGTCAAGTCATGAACTTAAATAGGTGACCGGATGTAGCTGTTTTGCGAGGGCTAAATGACACAGCCAGAAAAGGGCTTCTGTGCGATGCGCCCTCGCACCTCTGCCCGGCGACATGAACGTCAAGGATTTTCCGAATCTACATCCACTGGATAACAATAGCACTTGGGATGGGGGCTCAGTGAGACAGTGGATATTACTGAAAATTGTATCCATGCAGACACTATCTGCTAATGCCTGATGCACAGGATATTCCCTGGTTAACAATAGTCAAGATGATTTTTGAATCCAAAGGAGATGCTTTTCATGACTTAAAAATATGAACATGATTTTTTCTAATTTAGTAATTTTAATAAGCTAACCATTAAAAAAAAAAAGAACAATTTTTATATATATCCTTATTTTTTTAAAAGTATTTAAGGGGTCTTTCTACCCTAAAATTTTGAAAATAATTTTTTTTTTCCTAAAGAAAAACGATTTTGTTATGAAATTTTGTAGGTACATATTTATGTATATAGTCCAAAGTGTATAAAATAGTTGTTTGGATTTTCAAAATTAAATTTTATAGCACAAGAAAAAATTTTTTTTGACTAGTCGCCACGATTTAAACAATTACTATTCGATCGATTGCTCCGATTTTTCAATACGTTATTGTACGGTGTCCAATTTTGCCATTTTTAATCATTTTTCTAATCTCAAAAATTGTTTTTTTTCGAAAAACGTTGTTTTATTTTTGGCAAAAATATTCTCTCAATTTGGGCTATAGATTCTTCGGTACAAAATAAAACTATATTTAGTACTTTAAACTATAATAAATATACCTACTTACTTAAAAAATTTTACAACAATATTTTTTCTCTTATCTTTTCTTTAAGGATAGAAAGACGCTGAAAGCAAATAATATATCTCCTTCAAAACAAATTATAAGCAATAATATCTCCCTCAAAGATTATCTATTCTTAGAATATTCTCCTTTATTTTATCTTCATGAATTAATATTCAATTCGTAATTTGCATACATCTTTATTTAATGTATTGAATTTGCGGTTGGTTGTATTCTACAATATAAACGACGTTCTTTAACAGCCCAGAGCCTTACTTAATATTCTAATTTAACTATTTTACACTGTCAAAGAAATTATGATAGGTACCTAATTGTTGGTTTAACAGATTCAAACAACTTATCATTTTTGAATTAATTACACAGTACTTTTTAGATACTTTATTTCCTAGACAGCTTTTGTATATAAATGGAAATTTGGCATTAACGAAGTTTCGTAATTGGAATTATTTAAGTATTAAAAATTATAATTATAAATTATAATAATATTAACGATTTATTCCACTATATTTGTGAAGATCACAAATAGTCTTCATACATTTATTTATTGGTCCTGCTTCAATTTCTGTCGGTATTGATTGGAAAAAAATATTAATGTTCTGCAACTCTCTGGCACTCATCCAAAATATCTAAAGTACGGCTTCGTTTCCACGTTTCGCGTTTTTAATGCTGACGATCAGGCAAAAATTAATTTTCCAATTTCTGCTCCTTTGCGGCAGATATTTACGATTATGACGATAAGTCAGACACCGTGGCCACCGTTTCCACCGTATTCACCCACCCACCTCTGCTAAAAGTTATCGCAAGACCAGGAAAATATTTCTTTTATCCTTTGATTTCCTACTTTTGTTCTGATTCAGGGGGAGGATAAAATGACGCCAATCTATAGCAATTCATTTTGACCTCGCTTGAACCTCTGAACCCGTACCAAAGCCCTCCAAAAGCCCAAAATTCGATATTATTTCATACCTATGCATACCCTGGGGCAACTGGGTACGGTGGAAACATATTCCTTGAGTGTAAGCATAAAGAAGGGTATCGTTTTGAAATCGGCTAATTTCTGAAATCCACCCACCTCAAGCCTCAAAAGGAGGACCCCACACCTCAGCAGCCCCTAACCCTTATCCGGCGAGATTCTGTTAAAATTCAATTGAATGGGCTCGAAACTGGTGGCGTTCTCGCTGGCGAAAAAGTTCTTCCTGGCAGACTTCCAAGTTCTGGATAACGAAGGAATGAATTTCCAAATGAAGAAATTTTCGAGCAGGAATGCGGGCACGGATTCCCTGTGATTCCCTGGGATGTGTCCGGGAGCTATGATTCTGCTTTCTCGCCCAAGTGTATCTGTTTTTTTCCCTATCTTCTTCTTTTTTTGCGCTGCGGGAGTATACAGATTTTTTTTAATTAACTTCGCCTTATAATTGAGTTCTTGCCATCAAGAATTTGGAAAAGGCGCTGGAATAACAGATTCAGTGTTCTGTGCCTGAAGGGAAATCACCCATTTCGAATTTCTTGATTTTTTGAATTTTTTCAATTGAACTGAAATTGGATGCCACGTTCATTGGAATGCACAGATAAAAGGAATTCTGACTTCTGTTTGAGCTGTTGAATCGCCAACTCTACGTATTCCGTAGATATTGTTTCAAATGGCAAAAAGAAATATGCTCTTGCTCATACGAAGGTAAAAGAAATTCGGTCAGTATGGAATTAAAAATTCTGTTCATTTTTCAGATTTCACTTGTAAGTGTCCAATGTGTACTTAGATTTTGAGAAATGTTCACGTTGATAGCTATAGTCTATCTCACTCTAGTCCAGACTCGGTCGATTACTAAAAAATTTGTCATTCAATAATTAGAACAATTTCTTACTTAGACTCGGCTTAAATTTCTAAACATATAGTTATAGTTAAGCAAAAAATTAATAAATCGCAGTATTTCTTGTACATAATGCTTATATTGTTTTGGTAAGAAATAAATTTTATCAATAACTTAAAACTCTAATTTATAAGTATATTACGTCACATAATTCAGCGGTTTTTAGACCCCGTCGTTTTGTATATACATATATAACAATTTGTCACATTCGGATTAGCCCTCCCTTCTCCTCCCCTATGTGGCGTTGGATGCGGAACAAAATTATAGAATATACAATTTTCCACAAGACTGCGAACATCTTCTTATATAGGTATCTTTATCTTTATTTACTTTTAATTATCGATTGATTTGTTATATTTAAATATAGATTTCCTTTATACCATCTTGAAAGAATAGTTATTTAATTTAAGTCCGTGCTCACTTAAAGCTGCGAATTATTTTTCTCAGAGATACATATATTAGTTAGCTAGATATCTAAATTTTTTCTTTTTTAGAATTCAATTCGTTTTCGAATAACATAAAAATTAAATTTGTTTGGTAATTATTTACGTATATGCGTATATAGCATACGTTTACAAAGAGAACAAACCAATATTTATAGAAATTTCTGTGCTAGGCCAATACTTTTGCCAGATGAAATATTAAATTCGGGTTGATTCGTCATAACACAAAATATCTCTTATACATTATTATCTATTGTAATAAATTGCAACTACTGACGTAAGTGAAACTGCAGGAGTTAACTATAAAATACAAATTTAATGCATTTAATGAATCTGCTTTTTTCCCGTCAAACAAGAACTGAGCGTCCAAAATGACTAAAATTTTTACAGGCATATCATTTTTCAAAGCACTGTAGTATCAACATGATTTTTACGAGTAACGCAATGAGGCTAAACACTTTTCAGACTATACCTTCGTAATTAAATAAATTATTCTAGTGAAGAATTATTAAAGTGGGTTCATTAATATACTCAGGTAAAATGATATTGATGGTATTAAAAGAAGGAAATCGATCAAAGAATATCTTAGATCAAATGTTATTTTGATATGAAACGTATCGAGCAATGAAATCTATGACTTCCTAATGCTCGATAAGCTTCTTACACCTATTGGTTCTAAGATTGTGTGAGTCATATTCAAATCAGGTTAACGTTGACGTAATTTCCTAAAAGGTTCAATTAAATATGATCGCATTTCAAAGGGACCATTTCTCCAAAATTTACTCGAAAATCGTTGGTTCCCCTTCACTAATCTGTGCAGTCCCTGTGCTGGCTCAAAAACTTTCTACATCAATTACAACTTGAAGTCTATTCAGTGATATCATTGCAATCAAAAGGCAGATAAAATTAACTTGTTCAGCTTTCCTCCCCCCTCCTCCCCCCCCCCCCCCCCCAGAATCCCGTCTTATGTATATCTAAGTTTGAAATAGTCTGAATTCCTCTGAAGTGTGCCCGCGTTTCCTCCCCCGCAAGACTTTAATTCATTCCACAGAGCTTACAGATGTCTTCCCATCTTCAGTTCAATGATATTCGATTAAGTCGACGCACTTTTCGGGGGGATGAGCGGGGATTTGGTGGAGCTGGGAACAATTACACACTTCGCTTGAACAGCTGCCACCACTAAAACCATCGTCGTAGCAGATTTTCAGAGTTTAGAAAATCTTGTGAGAAACCACCCACACTCGAAAAGGAGGGAGGAATGGAGGGGGAAGGGGAAGATTTTAAGGGAGAGTTTCTAAAAAGCCATAATACGCCTCAATTAGGCATCGCATAAATTAATTATCTCCTCAGAAGGAGCCTAATCCAGCTCCCTTTCGACGTCTCGCAGGGATGGTTCCCTTAAAAATTTTATGATTGACTTTATGACGAGCCTCCTTCAGGAGCACCGGCCGATTTGTATCCTGTTGCACGACATCTGAGCCACCGGGCTCGGCGGGAGGCTGCGTACACACCTTAAGCACCTCAAATTTGTCAATAAATCCGGTGAAATGACGGCCCTTAAGGAAGACAAAGTAGGAACAGCTCCCCAGAATTGTTAAGGTGGAATTGATGGGTGCTAAAAAGGTAAAAAATCATTTCAATATGTCCATGTCCCCGCCAGAGGAGCCCCCGGGTACCTGGTCATGGGTGACGGGGAGAAGGGCGGCGGGATGTTGACGGGATGACGCGGGATCGACGTAGTCATACCATTTCATGACCACTTCTGTTTATGGCGGACGGGGGACGGGGGACGTCGAACCTTTTACGTTACGGGGATCCTGGAACCTCCTTGGGATTTATCAACCTAAAAAAGCATAAAATGCCTCCAACTCGACGAAGAAGAGCCCCTGCTTCACTCGCACACTTAAAATTTTACGAGGGACATAAAATTCTCGAGGACATGTGCATATAATTTGCATATTTCGCCGAGTGTGTATAGTCAGATGAGGTCTGGTCGAGGGGGGAGGCGGCGTGGGTGTTGTTTTTGCGGCAACCGAAGGATCCCGCGGGAATGTGGGAGAGGACGACAGCCGATCTCCAATTCATATATCATCCGCAGCCCTCTGGGGAGGCATGGGGGAGATGCGCAGAACACTTATCCGCGGCAGGCAATTGAAGGGTGCTCATTACAAGCAAACTTTGCTTGAGAGCAGCATAAAATTAAAGTGGATGATGAAATTGTTTTCAATTAAGAGCCGCGGAGTAGGCACGATGCATGGTGGCTAATAAATGAAAGAGGTACACGGTAAGCTGCACGGGCAAAATCCGATCCCGTGTTTTCTTGGGGATTCACAGTCTAAAGATCGGGTTCTAGGGCATTACGTGTGCACAAAGGCCGGGAAAATGTTGCCGGGAAACTTTAAAGCCCCCGTCCTGGATATGATACGAGGGATTTCCCTTTTAGTCGCCATAGCGACGCACTCTTTACCCACCCACAAACTGAATCGTAAGAATAGCAAACATTTCGCCATGTTTTCTGCTTTTGTTCCATCTTTTGGGCTTCCTCAAAATTTTGAAATGAATAGGCAACTGCTTTCAGGGAATTGCAGCTATGTGAAGTTTTTGGTTGCTTACAATTAGTTGAACAATGCGCTTGCTTCCCAATTACTTCGGATTCTCGGATATGAAAACATTTTGATTCGCTCGAAGGGGGAGTCTTAAACGGATTCATTTAACTTCTAATCTCGCGTTAATTTCATCTTTTCATTCGAAAAATACTTATGTAAAACCCCAAAAATAAAACATGGTGTCTTTGAAAACAAATAATAAACTGAAACGTAATAACATATGTTGGTCTGTCAGGTGTAGACGTCGGGCACAACCACGTCAGCACTCAGTCTCTAAAAGGAGAAAAAACGATCCGTGAGTCCCGAGTAACACAAACAATGTAAATCAAATTTCATCTGAAATGAACATAATAATATCCCAAATCAATGAACCATATTTTTAAATATTTTCTTCAATTACAAATCACATAGTGGAGCAAACAGATACGAGTAGTACGCGGAGGCAAACACGTCACACGTACTGATTATCCAAAACGGGGTGTAAGGGCTAACTCACAAACACCCCTAGAAGATTAGGTGCTAGACACCTTAAAAATCTAAGTGCAAGGGCTAACTCACGAGCACTTAGAATTCACCATTACTGGGGCAGGCAACGGCACAGTACAAGGACCAACTTACGAGTACCGACCTAGGCGCAAGAGCTCACTCACGAGCGCCTATCAATCACAATAAAAAGCCCAGCCTTCAGTATGAGTCCAGGCCATCGTTTGACCTGACTCCGGCAAAAAGGCTCCCGATCTACGCATTTCATTGATGTGATAGTTTCACTAATGCAATTACAAACTTCCCGGTTCATTGATTATAATAATAGAGTGCACTCCTAATTGTTCCATAACATAAAATAAATAAAATACATTTGAAAACAAACAAAGACGAAATAATAAAAATAAAACACACATCTACTAAAATATCCGAAAACTCAGTAAGTGAAATTCACTCACCCAATTAAGTTTCCACTTCAAGGTATCCAAACCACACACAACTCTTTTAAATAAAATCCTTTGCAAACTAGAATTTCACTTCTACAAATCTATCACTAGACTGAAAACCAATTCTCTGCCTAGCCAGATTTTCGGTTAAAAGTGTGACGCATTCTTTTCTTTAAAAGAAATGCCCCAAACAAATATTGCATTAACAGCAAGGTCTGACCCTCATAAAAACTTCCATATCCTTGCTTACACAAGTATGTGAATACGCATAGGCAATAGCGCATCCTAGCAAAATTCTTCCCGAACATGCACAGCTGGCGAGGAGTTTCCTTAAAAACGGAATCTTCGCTGCGCAAGTCATAAAAAAAGGTCGAGGTGCGAATGCGCACCCTCATTAGGAAAAGCGACCCCAGCAAAATTAAAACAAAGATACTCGTGCGCATATGCTAAAATAAGGGAGCGAGTTTTAGGAAAGATTCACAACAAAATAAAGTTTTGTTTAAAAATAAAATGTTTTTATTCAAGAAATTCCTTTCGCCTTTACACTTAGGAATTTAAAAATTGTCGTTTGAGGTTCAACCCTAGACTTGCTAAGTGTTATTCTTAATATATTTATATATTGTTTTCTTATATTTCGCAATATTTTCCAAATTCTTTAATTGTAATAACTGATTAAACAATTTTTTTTATTATCTTGTATTAATTAAAAAAATCTCTTAGAATCCCATATAATGAAAATTATTTTAAAAAAATTTAACATTTAAACAACCTAACAACATAAGTATGTAGTAAAATGCCCTCAATAGTGAAAGGAAGGCTATTGTAAATTGGGCCAAATCGTATCTAATGAATTTACTATTTTGCAGTGGAAAATTGAGTCATATAGAAAATAGAATTATTTTTCATAATTCAACAGTGACCATAGTAGCATTATATAACACGTTTTATTATCAAATGGAAATTTGCATAACATAAGAAGAAATAATTTTATATTACAATGACCTCTTTATAAATTTACTACCAAACACAAAATTATAAAATAACAAAAGAAAATATACAAATTAACGCATTTTCAGTAATAGAACAGGAATCATAAATGACGATTTTTACTCAAAAATTAAAATTGTGAACCAACACAGTTGAATATAAGTATACATACTAAAGTTTTGTAATATTTGTACGTACTATAATAAATAATCTGTGGTAAATAAGTTGTTGTGTTACGATTTTAATTTTGATGTAAATATCTATGTACCTTTAAATTACTGACTTGAATTAATTGATTTTCAGGCCACAAAAACCATGGAACTTACCTGTTAATAATGAAAATATATTTCTGGCAAGTAATAAATGCTGTGCATAATCGTATTTTGCTGCATTTTATAAATTTTTATAAAAATAATTGGCCCGTTTACATAAAGTAAATTAGTCTGATATTTTAAGAATACGTAGAAAATTATAATTTCATAGATCTAAATAGAAAAATAATATATTCATTTAAATATATAACGAAATTCTTAAAACTACTTCGTAAGCTTTCAACTGGAAACGTCATAAAAGTAATTTAAAATGTAAATGTAAATTAATATTTTTCTCTGTAAAACATCGAAAGTTTTAATTTAAGTACATTTGATATGATTTACAAACTTTTTTCTGATTGTAAAGCCGTATTGTTTATGCATTCATAGAAATACTGTAAACAATTTTAAAAACAATTATAGCAGATTCAAGTATGAATCTTTTGGTACCGTAATTGGCACAATTCAATTTCAAAAAAAAAAAAAGGATTTTTCTGCAAAATACCTGAGCCAAATGCGCTTATGTTTGGTACCAAAACGAGCCCTCAAAATTGATTGAGTATCTACAAAAGCCTTTTTGAAGTTTTAATCCTTAATTTGCACATAAATATAAAATCCGCGCTAATTAGAAGCGGCATCAACGGCTTTCCTAATTAACACTGCAACCCCAGGAATTATTAATTTTCAGATTAACTTGAAATGAAAGGTATCAAGTGCTTACCTTTTTTCCCCCCCTCTTTGGAATTGTGCTTGTCCCGAATGCGCCTCCCGGAAAAGGGAAAGGGAAGGGCCACTGAAAATATTCCTTAAGCGGCTTAAGGGGAGAGCGCAAAGCACCAACTCAAGACATTACCGGGAAGGACAAAAAATCGATTGATTTAATTAGGCAATTTTTGGAAAGCAAGTCTAAGAAGCGATTCCCTTTGGCAAGGACCTTTTCGCCGAATCACTCGGGAGTTGGGGGAGGATAAAAAAAAAATCCAGAACAGTTCGCAACAAGCTCCCGGTGGTGCGGCGGGAAAGCAAATGGACTGGCCGGGCGGTAAGGTTGATAAATTAGTTTTTCGAAATTGACAATAACAGCCCCATTTAACACTCCCTGAAATGACTTCGGCGGAAGCAGGTATTCCTGTCGGGATAATGAATGAACCTTTTCGGTCTGTCGTCCGTCCGTCCGACGCCACTGTGACGCGCCGTGGAGCGTCGCGCCACCCGGGCCCTTATTAACCAAAATGAATTGCAGTCTCCCTCAAAAAATAAAATTTATACCGGCCACGAGCGTTTGGGGCCACTTCGTTTTTTAGCATACCGCCAGTCGGTCTAATGGATGAAATTAGCGGCCACTTAAAAAACATCAGGTAATTAAAAAAAAACGAAGAAAATAATAATGAAAACAAAAAATTCCCGGCCATTTTCTGGAGTATAGGGTACCCTCGTACAGCTTCTGGACCAATGGACCGAGTCGGGATCCCAGAAATGTTATTATCCACAGCGCAAAATGGATAAACCCGTAGAGAGATAAATTTCGCTGTTTCGCTAATTATTGTAATCAAGGGGAAGGGGGTGGTGCGCGGCGGGAATTCTGTTTTGGACTGATGGTGTCATAAATTGGTTCCCGACAACATCCCCATTCCCGCCCTTAAAACTGCGCCTTTTCGTCTTTGGCGCCCTTTTTCCCTGCCTTGATCCCCTTTTTCACCACTGTTTCTTCTTCTACCAGCACCATCCCCACGAATCCTCATCCCTTTCAATCTACCGCGAAGGAAATTTGGAATTCAAAAGGATTCCCACCCCCTTCTTCAGCCGCGCTGGCAGCATCCGCCAAGGGCTTCACAGGATGTGATAATTTTCGATCCGACGACAGGCTCTGAATGCCGGGCTGGCTCCTAGTGCCGCTGAAGTCGGGATTATGCTCCTTCACCGGAGCCTTCTGGAGCCCTCTGGAGCCCTGCGGAGCCCTCTAATCAAATGTAGCAGCCGCTGAATTTACGTTATAGAAGTCGTCCTTGTCGTCGTCGTCGTCATCTTCAAAGGACGACAAATTAATTGCTACCGAGAATGAAACTGGGAAGTAAACGAAATAATCGGAAATCATTAGAGCTCCCTGCGAACGGATATTCATGCGCTTTGGCGGATTTGTGCCCAACTAATTACTGCATGATGAGAAACGCCTCTTGGGTCTTAAAGATCCAAAATTTTAGAAATAAATTTTATAAACGAGATCCTGTTTTATACTTTAGATTTGGATTTTTGAGGAAACAAATCCGACAGATAATTGCCTGAAGAAAAACGTTTTATTAACCACAAGATTTATTTTTATTGAAGTTTTAATTTCTTGATAGCTAATTGCTTTTATTTACTGGAATTTAACTAAAATATGCCGAATTGTGTCCTATAGTAATTTATTGAAAGTGGGAAGTTGGGGGTATGTTTTGCGATTTGTTTTGGGCTCACTGATTCCTAATTCGGAGCCCAATTTCGGAAAACTCAAAATTGCAGCATTTTGGTATTATTTTTTATTTAAAATCTAATATACTATGTATATTATGATATCTATAATAGTACACATGGCTGCTCTTGATATTGCAAGTGTACGAGTTTCGTTTGATGTAACTTGGGGACTTACCCTTGAAAACGATAAAGTGTGATGCAAATAATACCTAGCAAAACGAAAATCGTCTCGTTGTCGTTTCTTCGTTAGTTAATATTTAGTAGCGCAGCCTCGCAATGAAATTTCAGTTAAACTTCCTCTAATACACAAATCCGCAGTCATTTGACAATTCTCCAGAGAAAAAACTTATAATATTGTTTTTAGCATTCATTTAGAAAAAATTTTTGAAGAAAAACCATTATACAATAATTAAAAGAATTAAGTATCTTTAGATATATCGTGATAATTTTTGGCTATAGTAGGTAGGTTCTGCTTGATGCGTGCTTAAGCAAAATAGAATAATTTTAAAAATTTATTATTTGTTTTAACTTTATCAGTGTCAATCAAAAAATATGTCGTTATGTATAATTTTAATGTTGGTAATGCAATATTTTTGTGTGAAATAAGGTTATTAAAAATCTATGAAAAGTTTATATTGTACGCTATAATATAATATCAAGATATTGGTTTTAATAGTTCTATAGAAGTAGAATATGAACTTATCAACATAAATTGCATATATTTTCTTACCTATAAAACAAATTACGAGTTCTCCTCCTCCTCAGCCACCTGAGTGTCTTCCATCAAACAAAGGTGTGAACTGCTCCAAGTGAAAGTAACAATTTTTTTATAAACTTAATAAAACTCCTCAAAGGTAAGAGGGAGTCGCAAACAAATCCAATTCCGGGCGCATCATGAAACCGTAAAATTCTTGAGCACCCACCTGCGAATCCTTGGCCACAGGAGCACCCTTGGTGTAAGAAGGGCAAAAAGCACCAGAGCGTGGGTGCTGATGGGGAAGGAGGTGGGGCGCGGTTGAAAGAAGGCGGAGGGGTGGTCGTGGCAGTGGACGGGCGTAATGAAAATTCCAAATTGAATAATAAAATTTGCATAAAAAGGTGTGTGGGATCACATTCAAAGGGACACGAGCAGAATTTAATTACGCAAGGGCACGTCATTGTTTTCTTGAAGCTCTGCTTTCTTGCCTCGTGCACCTTTGGTGGTACTTAGACAGGTGACAGGATGATTCAGGAGGGCATCAAATGATTCTATTCCCCTCTCCATTTCTTCCGTCGGCTTCTTGGGGCATTCGTTTATTTTTATGGAAGTATCTTTTGGTACTAAGAGACGACAGACAGCCCCCCCAAGAAGCATGTGACCGAGCAGAATCTAATTAGACACTCGATTAACATAGAAATGGCTTTTGGATGGAATCTACGTGCTCCTCAAGGAGCCTTGTCCACCAGACCATCGCTCCCGGGTCCGAGTAACTTTATCCCGGCGGGTGTGCTCCCGAGTCGTTCTTTTTGAACCGGGAGATGCCGCCACTGCTGCTGATGATGTGATTTGTTGCTTATCCTCCATGTCGGATGTTTTTAATTTTACCCAAGAGATGAGGTTTGAAAAACTTGAGACAAACTTCCCGAGGCATAAGGAGCCCAGCAGACGGAAGAAGAAGTCTCTGAGGGAGGAGTGGGGGAGATCTTTGGATTTCTAATAGGCTCCTTGGAGGACGAAACACGAGAAGATTGCGAATGGCCGCTTTTTGCATTGCAAATTACTGAATAACAATGGTTTTGCTTGTAACGATTACGGCCCAATGGTGGCGGGCTGCGCTACGCCGCCTCCGATCTCGCCCCCGCCATAGGGTACCAACCGGAGGTGGCGGGAAGTAAGTTACGAGGTGAACTTTTATTGCTAGAAATGGCGGATTACGACTTCGCAACAAGTAATTTCCATTAGGGTCGTTTTTAACTCATATAAATGGGCTTCCGGCTCCTGGACCGGTACTGCATTCGTTACCATCCCCCAGGGATGCTGGGAAGCGCCCTACAATCCAGCCTAATAAATCCTTGTTAACTTTAGAATTGCGAGCGCTCAACAATCCGAGCGTAAGGCCCCATCTTCATAAAGCAAAAAGACAGGTCTTCATATTTTTTTCATGACGAGCGAGGGTTCGGTCAGCTCACTATCAAAAGAAAATAAATTGGGAACGGTTTGCGTCGCGTTCTGTGCAATGCGACAGGTGCCCCCAAAAACCTTATTAAATTGGGCTACACTACCCGTTGCCGGTAAATTTCGAAGCTCAATTTCAGAAAAATTTAATAAAAATGAACACACATTTTGCCGCCCAGAGTATATCGATTTTTTGGCCATCTTTCACTTAACTGGGCGAAGAAAAGGAGAAAATTGTGTCATTGCGCGACTCCATGAGACTCCTTAAGAACACAGTGTCCCCCGATAGGATCCTGTGACACCCTGCAGTTACCGGAATATCGACATACATAACCTACAAAGTATAGTAGGTCCGGGACTCCCGAACTCTTGAACTCCCTTAATCCATGTTCCACTTTATGGATTTTATTAGAATTCACATCGATATCTCTACGACATCTTCAGTAGCTTCGTCTTCGGCTGTAACGAATCTTGGGTTAATGTAGACGTAGAAAACGTAGAAGATATCATTTACGCTGGGCTCTGTGCTCACAGATAGAAGTTTCATAATAATGGCAAGCCGCCGGGGGGGAGGAATTGGGGTTGATGTTGGTAGAACCACGGTTTTCGGGAACCCCCATACTCCTAGATATTTTTGTTTGTTGGGCGGATGAATAAATCGCTCTCGATAACGATTACCATTCATGACTTTTAGGGGGCATCAATGGCTGTTGATAAATTGAAAAGATTTTTGCCGTGAAAATGAAAGGGGAAAGTTATTGCTTGGCGTATATCAAGCTGTAGATGGGGAGGGAGGAGGAGGGAGGAGCCAAATTGATGGCAGGTAACTAACAGGTATTAATGTCACGTCGCATTTGATATTCTATTTTTGTGAAGAATAGACGGTGAAAGTGATTTATATACAGACAGAAGCACGGTGACCTTGATTCTGTCTGTCTCATGAGGAAAAGAAATTTCATGTAGGAATTAGGGCATAAATGAACAAAGGTGGGAGTTCCACTTTTTCTGTCTATTGTATTCTGACATTAAAGTTGTAACAATCATCCCTTATACGAGCTGATTTCAGAAATTTAATGTCATGTCTTTTTTAAACTTTTGTTTTGAACCAATAAAAACTATCGCATTGTTAGAACATTTTAAGTTTTATTCAGAAACATTTGATGAACTTAATTTTATATTCAAGTATTGATGAACTTAATTTTATATTCAAAATTTGATGAACTTAATTTTATATTCAAGTGTTTTTGTTTTAATATACATAAATATGCAACACTAATGAATGAAGACTAAATGTTCAGAATGAGTTAAGGTCATGTATATTTAAATATTAAAATTAACTGCTTTTTAATTTTGTTTTCCAAAATGGGACCTTAAATCATATTAATTTTATTAATTTTATTATTTTAAAAATAACATGCATTCTTTTCGAAATTAATAAATAGGAAAATTGGTAATTTTAGGAAGTCTTTTTCATTCTCTGCATAAATAAGCACAAAAAAAAATATAAATAGAATGATAAATGCATGAGTTTTGAAATTGAGATGATATACGCTGCAATGCGCTGAGGCCGATTATTCGTTTTGATTAGTGAAATTTATTTTATTGATTACCAACTGGCAATTAGAGTAAAAGAAAAATCCATTTTACGGGAATTAAAAGTGAATCTCTACGGCTTTGCATTTTCAATATTTTAATGGAAAAGTTTTCGATTGAATTTATATTTTCAATTGTATGTTATGCATTGTAGTGAAATTTATATTTCCATTAGCATTATTATTATATCCGGTCATTTTAGATATTTAACAACAATTCAATGAAGCGGATTATGTTTCATTTCTATTCGTAAAGTCCTTTATAATGCTTAATTGTTAATAAATTAAAACCGCCTCTTTAAAATTTTAATTTTGATGGGTTGACTTATTCTGGGCGCCAATATTTTGTAGTTATGATTCTTTAAAATTATTAGAGTTCTGGTTACGCCAGAAACTCTTTAATAAGGATTTTACAAGAATTTTTATACTGCAATTAAAGAATTATCGCCTCTTATAATTCTTTTCCTTCCGATAAAATCCTTTAAGTGCGTCACATGAAATGTCTTAAGCTTAGTCTTAAGGAACAGACGCCATGCCATTGCAGATATTTCTATAATTACAAAACGATAAAACACCAAAAAAACAGCAAAACTTAAGAGGATCCTTACAAAAAGAAAAAGGAAATAGAAGCGAATTTAGTGGGCAGAATAAGTGAAGAGGACTTGCTTGGGCTATGGGGAAGAAAAAATTCTAGAAATAGATTCATCGGCTTAGCACGGATTAAGCGACGGATTTGCGACAGTTACTTTTGTTTAAATATTTCAAAATCCATTTCCATCATGTACATGACGAGATACGGCGGCATCGCATTTAGACGGTGCCGAGTGGCGGCGGGACCAGGACCAGGAGTCTGGAATCTCTGCCGCCGCCTCCCGCGCTCCATAAGGACTCCCATAGTCCTAAATCCGATTTGAAAAATGCTTTTAGTCATGAAGAACATTCTCATTTAGCTAAACGGATTAGCGACAGATTGGAAACTCTTTGATACTGAGGAATCGCTCGAAATAGGACTCGACTGCATGTAGGTGTCCCGGTCCCCGTGTCTGGCTGGGTCCTTCTCTATTGAAGGGAAAGCGGCAGTCGACATAGTTCCGGGATTATGTCTATAGAGGAGGACGGACACTATACCAAAGGAGCTGCGGGGATGAGTC
This sequence comes from Machimus atricapillus, assembly GCA_933228815.1. Taxonomy (NCBI): domain Eukaryota; kingdom Metazoa; phylum Arthropoda; class Insecta; order Diptera; family Asilidae; genus Machimus; species Machimus atricapillus. Next base: position 18,170,342 of record OW121785.1, read on the forward strand.
CGGATTTATAATGATTTCCTTTAGGTATCCAAGATTCGTACGGCTGGAAAATGTGATTAATTTGTTGGACTCAAATCAAAAATTGAACAAGAGATTTTATGACTCCTTTATAGTATGCTATTGGATGTAATCAAGCATGAATGGCTCCAGCCGGCCCTAGGAAATGCAGTGTACTTCGAGGGATTAGAAGGCCTTGCTCGAGAGGACCTTATTCGACTATTCTTGGAATTCAGATTAAAGAGCACACTCCATACCTCCCCATCAAACAAATTACAGACGGAATTAATAGACAATACCTTTGGATCTGTGGAGTTAGAAGATATTTCCAGTGTGGGAAGTCATTAATGACTAAAGTCAGAGATGATTGGAGATTTATGGGTACTACGAATTTAATTGTTATGTATGTATGTACGTAAATTTTACACATACCCCAATAATTACAATGCTATACATACAATAGTAGATAATATTAATCTTATCTAGGTTAATTGAAATTTTCTCATTATTCGAAATCTCGTACTATCGGAAACAAAGCATAACCACCCAAGAAAATGTTAAAATTTTTACAGTAGAATTTAATAATTTCTGTAGTTCCTTTTTTTTAAACAAAATTGGGTATAAATTGAGTTTAAGGTCTCCTCACGGATCTTGATGAAACATTTTTGAAGACATCGTCATCGTCGATAAGTCAAATAAGATTCGTTAATGTCAAAAATTCTTGAAACATTTTTTAGACTGATAAGATGGAAATGCCAATTTAGGAAATTTTAAAGTTAAATATTTCGGGAAACACAAGTGGCCAACAAACGTTTTTATATTATTTGTCAATTTTGATTTAAAATAAGCACTCCAACAAAGTTTTATCAAAATCAAAGAAGAGATCTTAAACTCAATAGGTTTTAAAAATTGATTCAAATAAATAAATATTTAAGCATAAAATCAGAAATGTAAATTCCAAAATATCATCAGGTAGTATACAGAAATATATGTAGGAAAAACTAAAGATTTCCTTTTAAAATATATTTTAATGATTTTTACGACGGTACCCTAAAAGCATTTCGATGTTCTTTAAAAATTTCAGATCACGTGAAGTTATGCATAAAATCGGTAGTTGTTGTGAAACATATTAAAGCCCAGTTTATCGATGAAATATGCAATAAGATAACTTTCCCTTCGCAAGTTTTTCTACCCACTAAGTGGAAGTTCCCTGAACTACGAGAACGATATTAAGCGTAAAATCGGCAAACGATCCCCAGGAAAGTCTATACCCACTTCCGAAGTAAGTTTTAATCCAATTTTAGTACTATCAGTCATCTCAGACATCTCATGGCCGGGCTCCGAGCTGGAGCCCCACTGCCAATTTCTTATGCAATCACTGGTCCTATTGACTTCCACACTCCCATGGGGGGCGAACCACCCCCGATGGGGTCCCCAGCAGATGTGATATGTCCCGAAAATAGAACAAAAGAAGACCAGGGTGGCATCACCAAGATATCCCGGCGAGTAATTCCAGTTTTATAGAAATTCATGAATTATTCAGGACGCCGTAGATATGACACGATAGCCCACTTTGAAATTGACAACGTTTGTACAAGTAACCGAAGCCAGTTTGTCGGGGAAGAGGGTGGGAATGGAACGGGGAGGGATGGTGTAAAAAATGAGGGCAAAAAAGCGAAGCACCAACAAGAACAAATGCCAGGAGTCATCTGGATGGATGCTGTTGGTCCATGGACCATTCGACTCTTGGCTGGTGGTTGGTGCGGGAGGTGCAAAACGTAGGAGCCAACAATCGGTAGCACATGAGAGAGAACCCCTTAAAAAAATAGAAAAAGAAAAATGCCCTATATTGGCTCGCATGTATGTAATTCGATTGCGAAACGAGATGACGACTGGACAAAGGCACATTCGACCAGGACAGGACACATACATCTGCCTAGACCTTGGTGGGTCCCCATTCATGGCGCAGAGCGGCATCATCATCGGCTTTCATTGCCGCTCCTAATAGGGTATATGGGGTACATGGGGCTCTATAGGGACCAGGGACGTCTGATGGCCTTGTTTTTCATCCTGCGGCCGTCATGTGCCTGAGCCCCACTTCGTGCACCTTCCCACCTAATCCCGATCCATTTGCCTAGTGCGGTCCTATTTCTTTTGTTGCCCCATCAGCTGTACCATGTATTGAAGACAAATTATCGGATCTGGACCATTCGGTTTTGTCAGCCTCCACAGGGTGGTTAGAAAGCTATTTGGTAGCAGATTTGTGGCCCGCCTCCTCCTCACCAGTAAAGGACAATTAAGTAGCACTTTGATGCTTTGTCGCCGTTTCATAAGTCATTTCGACAATAGACATACATCCATACATACGTTTTTAGCCATTATCATGAATCGGTCGGTTTTCTTCTAGTCCCATACTCCCATTGACGTAGTAACTCACTTTTTCGATCAATGACGTCATTACATTGAGTATTACTCGGCCGAAAATCCGATCACAAGTATTTGAGTTGTTTTTTTTTTGTCATCTAAGTATTATCATAACATTCTTCAGAATTTATAAAGTAAATTTTAAATTGTACATTGTTTTCGAAAAATAAATTGTATTAAGTTGAATTAAAGTTAAATACTAATAATATGTATGTATGTGGAGGAAAAGTTTTATAAAGAGCTCATGAAAAAATAATACTCCTATTTTAACATTACACTATTTCTAATTCTAATTCTAAACTACCTAATAATATAATCCACTATCTAAGCATAGTTGCATAATCAGGGGGTTGGCAGCAAATTCGCATTTCAATAAAAATGTTTTAATTAACTTTTCTATTATATCTTTCATTTTAATATGGTCGAAATTTACTATCGAAAGCAATTGCCTAGTCGAATTGAAGTATTCAAGTTATCGGACCTAAAAATGGCTTTGAATAACATCAAAACATCAAAAATTTGAATTTATTATAGCATGTTGGACGTTCTTAGAAAACATATAATTTATTAATCTTCATTCTACGAGATAATTGAAAGGATTTATCAGCATTTACGTGGCACATAGCCTAAAATTTTCAAAACTTCACTTAAAACAAAGTTGTTAATAATCATAAATTTTTACTTTTTCGATATATTGATTACTATAAATGTATACTACCGTTTATTTTTTATTGGTCTAAACTAGGGTCATCATGATTTGAGTTTGCGTTATGTTATACGTAGTCCGGGAGCCGGCAATCTTAAAAGCACCGTGATCGGGATTTGAAAATTTTTAATGAAAAACAATAGTTTACCCTTAGACGTATAAGATGAGCTTGGTCGGCGTGGATTTAATTGGCCCGAAATATGTTTAAATAAGTTATGTATTCTGAAATGACGGTGAATTTTTGCCGTCATCGCGGATTTTGATCAATCTTAGCTAATTTGATTCTAAATTTCATACATTATAAGAAATAACCCGGCCGACCAATTTTTTTTTAGCCGGAAAGGTCCGGCATACCTATTTGAAGGGTGTGATAGGGGGACAATTTCTCCGTTATCCTGGAAACCGTTATTTTTTTTTTCATTTTACGCAATTTAATGCCACATTCAAAAATATCTTGGTATGCGGGCTTACAAACGGCCGGAAGTATCGTGCATACCGGTTTTTATTGCATGATCTCGATTTTTAGTATCACACATTGTACTTTGTTAAAGACATTTTTTTCGGAGTAAATGTATTTTTTCTTACTCTGATTCCTCCCTTAGATTTTTAGTTGTATGGAGATGAGTATGGAAAAAGCAATTATAGGGAAATTGTAATTTGAATTAATCATACAATTAATTATAGTTAATATACAAGTTTATTTTAAATTCATGTTTATTTATTAATAATCATTCTAATCATTCTCATCAAAATTATAATTTCTTTCCTCTTCTGATTCTTCGCTTTCCTCCTCATTTTGTTGGTTACTCAGAATTTCTTCAACTTTCAATGGTGCTGATGGGCCAACATACCACAATGGTTCAAATTTACTGGATTCATTTAATTGCCATCCACATTCAGTTGGATCATATTAAATACAGATAGTTTCCGTAGCATTATGCCACATTGTATTTACAAATATGGTGCGTACAATGTTTTGAGATAAGGTTTTCCAGCATGGAGGAATATTACTGGAATTGAAGTTGATCATACCTTTGGAGAATTCTTCTTTGTCGCTTGTATATACATACATACTTGCAAAAAAGTTTAAAAATATCTCAAATCTTGCAGCATTAACGTCATTATTTTTTATGTTGTACATTTCATTTGTAAATCTTTGTATTAAATCTGTTTTTGTTTATTATTAATATCTAAGGGAGAAATCAGAGTAAGAACTTTAACAAAGTACAATGTGTGATACTAAAAATCGAAACAATGCATTAAAAACTGGTATGCGCGATTCTTCCGGCCGTTTGTAAGCCCGCATACCAAGATATTTATGAATGTGGCATTAAAATGCGTAAAATGAAAAAAATAACGGTTTCCGTGATAACGGAGAAATTGTCCCCCCTATCACACCCTTCAAATAGGTATGCCGGACCTTTCCGGCTAAAAAAAATTGGTCGGCCGGGTTATTTCTTATAATGTATGAAATTTAGAATCAAATTAGCTAAGATTGATCAAAATCCGCGATGACGGCAAAAATTCACCGTCATTTCAGAATACATAACTTATTTAAACATATTTCCGGCCAATTAAATCCACGCCGACCAAGCTCATCTTATACGTCTAAGGGTAAACTAATGTTTTTCATTAAACATTTTCAAATCCCGATCACGGTGCTTTTAAGATTGCCAGCTCCCCGCCTAACACATACATATGTAGTACCTATACCTACGTTTAAACTGAAATTAAAGCGTATATTAAAATATTTGAACAAGAAGACGTAAATGTTACTCGTAAGACTGGAAAATAAAAGTTCTTTACAAATTTACAAGTACATATACGTGGAAAATTTCTTATTTTAAATTTATTTTACAATTTTTCAATATTTACTTAATTTAATTTTTTAGCTAACCCACTGGGCGAAGCCTAACCATGATCTTGCTCTATGTAAAGTCAGGCATATGGATATTGATTAGTATCTTCTTCTCAATTCCTCAACCCAATTTTCGATGTATTTGCCTGTACATTGTGCCCGCCTACGCCATTCCAAAAAGTCGAATTTTCTCTTTCGTTTGTCGGACAACAACTCAATTTTCCACGAAATTTCTCTCGAAATTTCGCTTAACGACGGGAATATTTAAATTGTTAACTTTAACGGCGCCAAACGGAACAGTATATTTCATGAATTTACCCAAAATGTTTGCCTTTCACAGTCGCAAAGGATTCTCTTGTCGAGTGGAGCTCGAAATGGTGGGGCACTCTATACACGACCCATCCCCGTCCTCCGGCGAGCGCCACTTTTATGCTCCATGTCATTCCAGAAGCTCAGTGTTTGGGCACAATTTACAATTTAACGAAATTAGGAGACTGCCCGGCACCCGGGATGCACTCACATCACATGAATTTCGCTAAATAAATTCCTTAACGACAGGAACATGTGTAAATAAAGTGCATGTGACCCGCAAAATAAGGGTGTGTTCCGGAGGGTTGCTTGGCTGGAATCTTTGGAAGGTTGAGACTCATTAGCTGATTAAGGACTATTTGCTAAGTAATGAAATGAATTGTTAAACGGTGTCGAAATAGCTAAAGATCTCCAAGTATCAGATTTTACACGTAAAACAGACGGCAGTCTCTGAACATCTAAATCTTGGAAATTACGTTTATTTTAGAAGGGTTGAATAGTTAATTACTATTTAGCAAAATACAAATGTAGTTAAGATAACTTTAATTATGTATTTATATTTGAGAAACTACTTATCTATTATTAATATTTGAAACTTAGGATTACTTAGGACTTAGCTATTACTTCTATAAATTTATTTATTGAAGTTTAAGGATTTGATTTTGAGAAGTTTCTGTAGGTTTGCACATATGCAAGAAGCCTCTTTATTAGTGGTAAAAATAGCTACATACATATGCCGTTAGCAAAGATAAATAGACAACGATAGAATACATATACCTCTGTATTTGAAAAATCAAATTTACCTAAAAATAATTGTATATAAAACTGGTCCCAAAACAGATACTTCAAGGACTCCCTCCTATTTTTAATTAGGACCGGAAACTAAAGAAAATATTAATTTAGAAAAAAATTTTTAATAAAATCATAGTCAATATATGTATATGTATGTTAACAAATTATATTATTAAAATTGTAAACCGAAAGTATTTTGATGTAGAAGGCTTCATAAAATCTAACAAAGTCGTCTGACGACGAGATTTGAAAATCGCGTAACTCCGGGTTCGCGTAAGCCGAGGTATTATACTTTATAAGAGACTTATGATTAAAACTGGAATCTGAGTTTATTGATCTATGATGGCTTTTGTAGTTTAGCAAAAATTATTTTCGATTTTTAATATTTATTAACGTTCAATATTAAACATGTTTTTAATATACATATAGTTTTGATAGTGCTCGTTCTGTAAAAATTGTTCGTTACATGGGAAGTTTCTAAAAGAATATTTGAACCTTTGATTATAGAAAAATTGTGCACGACTAATAATCATTTTCATTGGTTTGAGTGTTGTTTTTAATTGATCTAGGAAAACATTTTTCCAGATGTTGTTGTGCACATAGAACACCCATGAGGATGTTTAAAACTTTACTCTTTAGTCCCACAAAATTTGTCTCTGTCGGGCTGCAACCACGAGTGCAGTAATCTGGTCCAGAGGTGTCCAATTCCAGGAGCAGGGACACCCGAAACAGACGACTGCGGCCGCATGAGAGCCCGGGACCGCAAAATGAAATACAAAATTAGTGGTCCATCGCGGGCATTTTTGCATATCCCCATAAAAAGCAGACTCCGCTGAACATGGGTCCCCATGGACGACGAATGCCTGGAAAAAGGGTTCCACTCGATCCGGCTGAGTGCGAGCAACCGGAACTGGGGCAACATGAGCCGCTCACTTAGCGCCTTCCAGGATCAGGGTTTTCTGGACTTTGAGTGTGTCGCCGATGGAGCGCCTAATTATCCCGCAGGCATTTTGGGGTGAAAGAAGACTCTGAGCGCAAATTATCCTGCCGCAGAAGGCAGCAGAAGCCGCAGAGCTCAACTCCTCATAATTTACGAGGATTCAATGAAGTTGGAGGAGCTCCTGAACGACTTGGCCACAATGCCAGCGGCGGCGGCGGCGACGGCAGCGGCAGCGATGGCCCCATCCCAGAGGATCCCCGGGAGCAACGAGCCCAGAAAGCAACAATTTTCGGGCTGAAGTATCACGGATTTAACAATAAACGACACCCGACAGAATGGGAATAAATTCGGGCCGGCACCCGGCAACTTCTGTTTTGCGTGTTGAACAACTGCAGCCCGGCATTTTGGTTTCGGTGTGCACGCTGTCAACGTGTTTTCTGCTTGTTTGAGCTTCTGTTGCAACTTTGAATGCTCCAGTAAAGTGGCTGTGGGGCTGCGGGGCTCCGGTTGCCTGGGGCCCCTCCAGGACACCACCGTCGTCCCATTCCAATCATCGCTACCACGACGTCGTCGGTGTGCGGCGCGGTGCGACGACGATGCCATGCCAGCGGTGCTCCGCCTCCGGATGCTGGATGATGATGGCGTGTGCCCCATAGTCCCACAGCCCCACCGCCGCCCCCGACGCCCCAATGGCAGGCCCCATTTCGCCTGCTCCCCACAGCTGGCTTAATGCGATTCGAGCAGCCAGCCGACCCAAACTATGAATTTTCGAGCCCAGGCGACCATGGCGAAGATATGGAAAACAGGATTACCATTCGAGTCCTGTGCACTTCCTCCGGGAACAGCCAGACTTATCGTGGCTGCATGGTTTGTTAGGAGATTAACGAGACGGTTTACATAGTCCTGCTTGTTCGGAGGACTTCAGGTGAGAAACATTTCTTTGGACCCACTTTGGGGAGATTTGTAAGAAAAACACAAAAGTTGAAGAAAATAAAAGGGTTTTCGGGCTCTGCAGGAACCTCTTTCACTACCTGAGAATTAAGGTACCTTTTAAACTTTTGGTTTTGTTATAGAAATCAAATTATTTAAAAGGAATTGATGCTTTTTTGAACACTGCTCTATTATAAGCTTTCTATAGGCATTTGTCTCATTTAATAATCTTCAAAAAACTTGCAAGGTGCTCTATTCGATATATGTAATTGAAATTTAAGGGCTTACATTTTTATGGATAGGAAAATTTGACTTTTTAGAAAGTATCCTACTGTTAAGGACGTTTTCGAATTTACATGCACTAGCACTAAAATCTATTTTCCGCACTAAATATTCTCCCAAAAACTCCGAATAGTGCGTAGGGCGTTCGAAATCGTAACTAGATTGCCTTGCACTAACACTTTTTTATAAGTCAAAATCGTAGTGTCCTCGCGAGTACATACACTAAAGTGGATTTTCTGGATATTGTGATCGCTGTTTATGAAAATACAATAGTTACATTTAATTTTGTCACACATTTTTAGAAAACAAGTAAAAAATCACAAAACCAATCTCTGGAGGTGAATGACAGTTTCCGAATAAAATTTAGTGTAGTTCAATTCGAACAACCTATTTAGGGCGGAAAAAAGTGCCAAATGCAAGTGCGGTCGGAAGTGTTAGGGAGAAGTGAAAAGTGCATGTGAATTCGAAAACGGCCTTAGTATAAACTTCAATAGTATTTTCTGAAAATGTCAGAGGATAATTCTAAATATTTTCGAAGTTATAGGCTATAGATAGCTGATTAAAGCTAAAAAAATTAAAAAAAATTTAAATTAAATAATCGTACTCTATACATGGGCCATAGTCATACATTTTCTAAGGACACATTTAACTTTTTCAAAATATTTAAAATGACTTCCCCACGCTGTATAAAAATCCTATATAAAAAAATAATTGACAGAATTAGATAAAATTTGCTTCTTTTATTTGAAGATTCCATACTTTGTTTATTTTCCCCTACCGTAAAGTAAATATGTATACATATAGATTTGAGGAAATAATTCAAATTTTTCATTTGTTTATAAAAACTTTAGAACAAAAAAAATATTTCGGAAAACGAATGGTGCTAAAACTCGTTTAAGAGATCGTAGACTTCAAAAATAAAATTTGTTTGTACATAGACCGTATTTTTTAATCGATTTTAGCCAAATTTAGTCTATTCCGCAATAATTTCGGCTAAGTTCGAAAATGGGCCGCTGCCGCTGAAAGGTCTTTTTTTTGTATATACATTACATATCGTCGCTGCGCGTGCAAAAGTAGCTATGTGTTTTTTACACACTTTACAGGAGACGCAAAAAACTGATCTTCTCGAAAAATGAGTATTTAAATAATTTATTCTTACTTTGATACATATAACAAATTTACGTAGTTTTAGATTACTTTTGGATAGATAACATTATTAATAATGCCAAATTAAACATAATAGGCAAATTTGACACATATAGTTATTTATTTGAGTCGTAAATACAAGCTATGTGCATTTAGAGCACGTAACTACTTTATAATTCTATGGAAACTAAAACGTTCCGTAACTCTGTAAATATTGCGTCTATCGCTTAGCTGTTTTTACAGTATGTGTGTATTGAAACAAGGATTCAAATTTCATAAAAAACCGAAAATGACTAAATAACACATAGCTACTTTTGCACGCGCAGCGACGATATAAGATAATAAAGAAAAATATATCGCATTGATATAAAATGAAATAAAAAAATTTTTAGCACATTATAAAAAGAAATGTTTTACAAATAAATAAAATGTTTCCATTTATCTAATAAAAAACTTCAGTTACACTCGTTAAAGTAAAATTCAACAGACAGAATGTATGGACACATTTTTATTGAAATTTATTTCAGAAATGTTGAATTCTCTACTCTTATACAGGGAGTAGTATCAAAATATGTAAAGATATGTATTTAGTATTAAAGCAGAGGATTACATGATCCGATGCGTTGACAAGATAAACAAGAAATTCTTCTTTTTAAAATATCTCTTTAAATTTTATTGTTGGTCTATAGCTTCGTTGCCTTTTTTAAATACGCTATCACATCGTCCCTATCTTCTTTTGACTTAAGAGGAACAGTCTTTTTATTTCCAGGAATAAATTTCTTGGGATCCTCTAGGTAGTCATTTAGTGTTTTTTCATTCCAAGTGATACCACTCTTTTTTTGGGCATTTGAAAATGCAAATCCAGGGCAAGTTCCAGCCTTTTTTCCGAACAGTCCAGCCAAGTTAGGTTCTCCTTTGTGTTTTCCTCCCTTTTCCACGGTGTGACATGTACTGCATTTTTGGATAAAGATTTTCTTCCCCTTTTCCGCATCACCACCCATTAGTTTTTACGTTTTTTTAATTGAAGTTTTTACAAAACTCATTTAAATGAACACAGGAAAACGTCAAAGTTAACAAAATAAGATTTGGGGATTATTAGTAGTCTGTTAACTCGTTTTTTCGACCACTGAAATATTAAGAGTATTAAAGAATATTTTCTGCATATACATACATATATAGAGTTTAAAGTTTTAGATTGTACGTAAAGTTTAACTATTTTATTTTATTTATCTATCTTTTCCTTTTAATTCAAGGCTTAAAGTCTTAGGTGGAGTTTAAAAGCTGAAGTTTATTTTGTCTATTTAGTAATCTTATTAAGAGTTGGTTAATCACAGACCAAAAATTTATTTTCTTTAAAGTTGTTTTATATTAAACGATTTTCAGATTGGATGTGGCTTAAAAAAGGGCTTATATTATTTCTGCGAAATTTAGACGTTATAAAAGGGAATTGGATATTTAGCTTAAGAGCTTACGTAATTTCTTCCCAGCTCTTAAAAATAGTAAATGCTAAAGAGGAAGAAATCTTTCAGCCAAGGCGGTAAAAAGTACCGACATAATGTGCTCTCGCGAAAAAGCATATCCTGGTGAACTTAAGGAGTTCTCTAAAAATAATGTTTCGCTCCATGAAAGTTTACATCAATCATCCTCCACCACTTAAGGGATTTTCGGGAACATCCCGCACCCACAGTCCCATCGTTCGGGTCGTGGCGCAGAAAAACTTTCCTGTTAAACAGCAAAACGATGAACACTTCGATATTTTGCGCTATATTTTATCGGGATATACGACGGTAGAGTCTGGAATATCGGAGAGATTAATCGATAACCGATTTGTGCTATAAAACTCCTTAAGGAGCAGATGCAGGACTATTAGAGGACGGTCCTGTGTGAATCATCCGGACTCCAGATGGCAACGAACAAATAACCTTATCTGCATTTCGATATGGTGCTCCTGTGCCTTTCTTGATACGCTGGGATTCCTTTGGGGAAGGGCTGAAAGATGGAAAAAAATTGGGGAGAAAGATGGGATTGCAGAAACAAATAAATTCAAACCCTTTCGAGGGATTGCAGCAAATCCCAAGCAAAAATGCATGAGCACACCATCTACGAGGGTAGGTTCAGAGACTGCATGCGAATCCGGGGGTCTGTTCGAAGTTCGGAAGGTCGGTGCTATAATAATCCGAACAGGAACAATATTTGCTTTCTATTAGAGCAGGATCTGAATGGTGGATCTCTGCGTCCTCATTTTGATGTGATAGTTATGCACTGGGACCAAAATCTAGAATCGCTGGAGCGCCATTCCTCTTTGCCCGGCAACTAACTGCGGAAGATTGGGAAAGCGGGAGCGGTAGTGTGCTCCGTTCCGGGATTCTTGACAATTTCCGAACTGCACCAGACCCGTTCTGGATGTTTGTTCTCAGGTCCATTGAGCTTAAATCGTCGACTGGAGTAATTTTCATGCCCCCAGCAGACCCATATCGATATAAATGGACGCTGCTGGGAATGACATGGATCGCAGAGCGCGGCCCGATGTCGTTTCGTATTTCCAGTCACGTTTTCTCCATAATCGGAAAATTTTTCAATTTCAACTAAAAATGTTGTTTTTCCGTTGATTTGTTGAATTGTTGGAGCGATTCGTAGCCCCCGGACTCGTTCCCGTAGCATAGTGTGCCCCAGAAACGTTCTAGAGGGTGCGTTCAGTGTAAAACTACATTTAGAGCAGAGCAGAGCACCCTGAAAATCCTTCGGGGCATACTGACTTGCTAGACCCGGAATCCCTAGAGCACCCTTTTTATGATGCCGACGTGAATTGTGGGGGTGTATAGCGCTGTTCCGGACTGCATCGGGAGTGATTTCTGAAACTATTTTCCTTCCAGCTGCCTGGGATGACGAATGCACCGCACTTGGCGCTAAGTTTATCAGTGCAGTTTTCGACCAAATTCAATTTCGCTTTAATTCAATATGGGCTTGCTTTCACGGCCAATAAAGATGGGAGTTGTTCCCGCCCTATCCTCCGGGGACCAATTTTCAATTTCGAAGTAGTTTGAAAAGTCCCAGGGCTCTGGAGCAAGTTCTAGTTGCAGATGCTCCAGAAAGGACCCACCGAAGGTAGGGGACCAGGAGAAAAGAACATCAAATCTCGTAAATATATAGGGACCCACCCCACGGTGGCAGGGTGTGCTTCGTACAAATATGTGCACGACACTGGAATGCTCCTCAAGGATCTTCTGATTTACTTTCTCCGACCGGGGTGGAGGGCTTCTCCGAAGCTGGGTCCTGATTGGAGCGATTTACGCTGCACGGAGCATCGACATACATAGAGAAGCCAGAAAAGGGCTTTGAGGGCGAAAATCGTAAAAGGTGCTAAGCACTATCGCCTTGCTGTAAACAGGGAGAAGGGTTAAATCTCCTGCGGTAGACACTTTTTTTATGTCCCTAGAAACTTTAGACGTTCCCCGTTTAGGGGCAATCGCAATTTCAGTGAGTGGAATACCGCAGGGCACAGGTTCGAGTAATTGCTGTTTTCAAATTTATTTGCTACCGGTGTGCTTCAAATACACCTTGACACATGTGCAATTTGCTTTCTTTTTCGAAAAATATCTTCGATTTAAGAAATAAGGGACTATTTGCCAAAAGGTTCGACAAATGCCACAGGACAACTTTATATCAGTTTCGGCGACATTTCTTACATATCTACAATTTTTAACGTTTTCTAGCAAACTGTCGATAAAAATCTATTTAAAGAAATAACTTTTCCAATAGAGCGTGTTCAATAGAACTTTACAAATATCCCATCAGTATACATATACATATATGTATACGTATAAAACCTTTTGCGATTTTTGAATTCATTGCCATGTACAAAAATTCAGAAATTCGTGAACGAGGTTTTTCTATAGATATTGCAATTTATTACTATCGTAGGTAAAGTTTTTTCTCTCTAATTAGAAATCATATTTAAACATTGTTTTTAAGGATCAGTTCAATAGATTCATAGATTTCATATACCTAGTATTTTTTAGTTTTATAAAATTTAGAGATTTGAGAGTTGAAGGATTTGTCTGTTTTAAAAGCATATAAATAAATTCACGATTTTCTTAAATTATGTTGTAAGAAAACAAAATGATGGTGAGGCATTCTAGCGAGATAAATGAGATTTTGTCTAGACAAGAATTTATGGGAAGAAACATTAAAATGCTCGAAATGAGTTCGGTCTTAAAACCTTCAATTTGAGTTTTCATTAGATACTTTCCTTTTGTAAGTTTTGAAGAGTATAATTAAGCATGGATTTCATTATCGCGTATACGATATATTTATGTATATAATTAGTAAAAGAGCCAATTCAAATTCGAATTGCTGAAACTGTTAAAAGTGTTTAGGGTTGACCAAACGACCCATGGTGATCTAAAACATGCTCAAATGGCGCCAACCACTACAACCGAAAATCCACTCAAATCGAGTCGTATTGTTGGACATTAAGATAATTACAGCAGTCCGAAATCGCATTTAGTGCAGATTCGGGCGTGGTAAGCGTCACTTTGGCACGGCTTAGCACAATCCCACCTCAATTTATCGTGATTTGCATTTCAGCGGAAAGTGGTCCCTCTGGGGCGCTTGTTCTCGCCGCCACGGCAGCCGCTGCGGAGAGCTGCGAAAATCCAAAATAATTTCATCAAAGTGAGCATTTTATTGTTTGGCAAGTTTATAATTTGCGCAATGCTCCAATACCACAGGTCCCTCGGGATATGTCCGAGGGGGGGTTGGGAAGGTTTTCTCCCCCTCCCCCTCCCCCTCCCTCATTCCCGGCGATTAGACATGGCCCGTAAGTAGTTAATTACAGTGGAATTCGATTGAGGCCGGGAATTTATCAGTGCTCCATGCAATTGACTAGTTTCGGGCCATTAATTTGAGTTATCGCTCTCCCCCGGATCCCAGTAATTTATTATCTAATTCGATTAATTTTCAATTAAACTCAGTTCACACCAGAGAGCCCCGCGGCCATAAATACCCATCACTTTGCCTACAAAAGGGCACCGATCGGTCCCCAATTATGCTCCAATTTGCTGAGTAATCACCACGAAGGACATCCCCGCCGCACCAGCGAAACGCGGTGACGTTGCCGGGGCGGATTGAGGGGGGGCCAAAAGACACGGTTCCCCCGATCCTTTGATAACTCTAAATCGGTTTAGATTTCCAATAGCCGGGATTAGCCGAAGCGTTCCCATCCATCGAGACCCATACTGCGGGATTAGCTGTCAGCTGTCTTTGGATTGAGGTCCGTTCCCGGTTCAATTGGGCTTAAGCCCCGACTGTAAAGCCCCGTGAGCGCTTTCGAGTGTGACCCTCGTCACTCGATGGCTCCAAAATTCCATCCAGAAGGTGATGAAAACTTTATTCGCCACCCACCCACTCCCCCCGAGAAAAGCGTCTTTGCCAGATGAGTCTGGACCTGAACTCTAAATCGGTGCAGGATTGCTTACAACTCTCTTCCCGGTGCAAGGTCCAGAAATTTAGCACAGTAGTCCCATACACATTTTCCCACTTAAAGGATTTCCGGTTGTCGAATGTGCTTAATATCAGGCCTGCATCCTCTGGATGGCGGCAAGTCCTCAAGGAGTTTTCCGGGGACTCCCCGTTCTTCAATCTTTTAAATACATCCCTTTCTACTGTTGCAGAAGGAGTAAATCTCTTCACTGAAATGGTAAAAATTTTCAAGATATATGTATACCCCAATAGCATCGGAAATTTTCAGTAGATCGAATCGAGTTGATAGTTTTTTCTACACGACCTACCCCCAAACCCCCTTTATACCCTGGCACCCTCACAGTGCCTCGTCTTCTAAAGCTCTATTTCTTTAAAGTTCCTCTCAAATGGAAGGAAGTCAATTAAAATTCTTCAATGATAGTTTTTTTACGATGCTATTCCGGGAATTTTTGCATTTTACGAAGTTTGTCGAGAAAAGCACTTCCAGTGGGACTGCAAATTGCATAATACCAGCCGGCGGTTAATAAAAAAATTTTTCCCATTTTGTATAGACGGTGAAATTCAGTGGAATTTATGGCTTTTCTGGGTACTGGCCGTATAGATTGCGTTCAAGTAATGTCTCTCTCTCTTTGCCACGATGATGAGATCACAACAAATAGTTTTGTATCCAAACATTTCTTTTTGACTAAATTAAGTATATACACATTTTCTGAATTTCTTAAAACGTAATTGTCAGTATTTTTTAAATTACATACCTACCAAAAATTAGTTTAATAAGCAGAAAAGGATTTTGATAAATTTCATATAAAAATATAGTGAAATATCTTTTATAACTAACTCTGAGGGAAAAATGTTGGAATTTCCGCTGTAAAATTAATAAAATATCGATACTAAATCTCTCCAATACGATTGAAAAGCATATGTAAATGATAGGATAAAAGGTGTTTCATGAAATTTTATTTCTTATTTAAGCTTTCTTCCATTACTTGTGTTATAAATGTGAATTGCAGGTTCTGTAAATCTAAATAATAGTATAATTTGAGATTGCATTTTATATAAAAGGATTGAAAATGTTCAGAATATTAGTTTACTTCAATTTTTTCGACTAGTAAAAATGGGCTTTCGTAATCATTTAAGAGTATGTTTTATTTCATATCAACACGTTTACATTCATTGTAGTCAATAAAATGTGACCGCGGTGCTGACGCGTGATGACACTTTTCTAGTAACATGTATAGGCTGATAAGGAAATCATTGCCTTTATATGCCATTATATGACATTGATGCTATCCACGTTTTTCGTTTTAAAGCTTACAAACATTTTTGTAGCTATTACAAATTCACAAACACAAATTTTCAGGACTATCTGTATGGGGCTGGGAGAAATTATTTTTTACTTTTAAGTTCGTTTTAGAAACGTGGTATATTAAACAATTTTTATTTAAATAATTCTTATTCACAACACAACTGATATTTTCTTATTAAATAAGTCCGAAATTGTTAAAATAGGTATACAATTAATATAAACCTTTTCAAAAATTTAATGGAACGTAACGTTGGGACAATTCAACACTATTGAATAGGATTGCTTTCTAGCTCATCACCGCATTAAGAATAAAACTGAAAATCTGTGGAAAATCGGACAAGTGAAAACAATTTTCGATTTCCCTCGCTGACAAAGGGCTCGCAAATGTTCAAAGTGCTTGGATATCTTGGGCATACAAAAAGATGCCAATCATTCGGGAGAATGCAGTTAATTCCAACTTAAATGAGAAATTCCCTACCGTCTATAACAAAAGGTGCGCCACCGTTGAATCCTTTCTGCCCGGACACGTATTTGTGCAAGAAAACTTTGCTCGAACGTAATTTCCTGGAGAGAAAGCGAACCCCTCAAACCATCGTCCCGCAAATACGACTTCCAGACAGCCGCCGCCGCCGCCGCTCCCGCCACCGTCGGGAGGACGTTCCCGCCGCTCCCGATCCCGAATATCCACTTCCAGACACGGGGGGCTATCGATTAACCATTCAGGTGTGTGCCGTACTTAACAAGCCATCGATTCTTCGAAGGTTTTCGAGTGGCATAAAGAGATTACTCACAATCAAGAGCCCTCCGGGTGGCGCACAAGAGAATCCAAATAAAGAAAGTCCCTTAGATCCCTGACTGGGTATACCCCCTGTGGGTGGGCATAGGGTGCTCCGCAAAGATCTTGCACTTTCTTCATTTGTTTCCCCAAAGAGCACAAGACAGGCTTCCTCTTCCGCACCACGCTGTTTTTTATACCCTCTTGTATTTGCACAAAAGGTTCGAAGAACATCACATACTCAGTTTCATTCGAAACATAGGACTCATCATATGCACACCCTATAAAAAATACACTGTTGGGACAAAAAAAATCGACCTAACTCACAATTTTCAATTTTAATAACCATTACTTAGTATATTGAGTAGTTTCTAGAATTAAAAAAAGATGTGTATATAAAATGTTCTATTGATTATTTAGTTCTAGAACAAAACTAGTTTTCTCGAGAGGGACGCTGTAGGTAGACCTACTTTCACTTGGAAAAGAATCAGTAAGCCCACACGTATAGGATTTGTAAATTTGTTAAAAGTGCATCAAATTGCCCATCCAAACTTCAAACCTTGAATCAGATAAATTTTTGGATTAAGTTTTTGACGCAAATTGGGTATAAATCCAGGCAATTTTATTTTATTTTCGTGAAATAAAAAATGTTTGATATGGATTAAGTGAACTGGCTCTGATCTTTTAACACCTTTCTTATTCACTTGTATTGTAGCTTTTTCAGTTCTTTTCTTGTGGGGTTTCTTTCGTGGTATCAAAACGGCGCTTCCTAGCGCTAATTGGTACCTGCTCGGAGCAGGACGCCACTCAAACCAACCAACCAACCATGGATTAAGTACTGTTCATAAATTTCAATAATTTGTCACTTTAAAAAGGCAGCCACACCAACCTTTAAGAAAGAAAAATCCTTATCCGGGTAATTAAGCTGCATCGTTTTTTCATTTCACACTTAACAAGACCCAGAACCGGATGAAAAAAACCCAACTATTATAATAAAAAACAAATATGTATTTTCAGAAAGTGATTGAATTCAAAGTTTTCAAAGTTTCGGACATGTAATTTTAAAATGTGCTTAAAAGATTAAATAAATTTGGTATGATAATTATAGTACATTTTCTTATCTGTTCTCTTAAAAAAAATTCATTCTTTGCTGAATTTTATATTTTATTTTAAAAAATTGATGTAGGTACTACAGCAGTGTAGAGGTCGCGACATTTTAAGCACAAAGCAGTACTCTTTGAAATGATATCATTTTATATTTTCAATTCTGAAATATAGTTCTTGGGGTAATCTTTTCAAAGCATGAGTTGAGTAGTGGCCCGATTTTTTGCGCGTCAGTATAAAAAACGATGTTTCCGGATAAGAAACTCTGAAGGGAGAACTGGGATCTCAATTCTTGTCTAAGGCTCATCCGTCACTAGCTGTTCCGGTATCAGGCGGGATCCTCCTTGAGAGTTTCGAGGTAGTTACGAAGTAGATTTCCGTTTAAAGTTCCCTTTTTTGTTACTTATGGTCTATGGACCCTGTGTGTAGGTACTATCCTTTGTCCTCCCTTCGTTCATCTTTTCACTCTAGATCCGACCTTACCGCAGGGTGTTATATCTCGAAAGTGCTCCTTCTAAGACGGGAAGGGCGGCAGCAGCAGAGGAGGGTGAAAATACTCTGCAACAAAAGCATTTTTGAGACAAACACAGAGCCCCGTGTGGATTCTATCCCTGATTCCATATGAAGCGCCTCGCAGATTTTCCAGCTTCAGAAGTTTTGAAAACTTTTTCATATTGCATTCCGCATCCACCCAGCCCCGATCTGTCGCACCCACAAGACGGTCGGGGATTCCCCCGAGGGTTTCTTGGCACCAGGCGAACGCCACAATGAAAGCTGATAGTTCCGCTCGACAGTCAGCCTTTCAGCAGTTAATAAATGGAGGAGTCTCTCGCCTTTCGAGTGGATTCCCTTTAAGGGAGTCTGGGGCGGGAGCAGCTGCGGTTTATCCGCGGCTTAAGGGGCCCTGCGATATCTTGTGGCAAAAGTCAGGATTATGAGCGCCTGGGAGTTGAGACTATTTTCTATGAAGTTGAAATTCCTGTGAAAAGGGACCTCCAAGATTTGTGCTTGGGCATGTACGCCACATTTATAATAAAATGTGGCACGCACCCTCCACTTGGATGGGCACGTCCTGGCTTTCTACAAACCTCCTCTATCTCCCTGAAAACCACCTAACCCCCCCACCGATATGAGCCTCATGAACGTAATTTAAATAGTTCCTTTGGATTACTCCCGTCCTTGTTCGCCTGTTTGGCCCTCCTTCCCGACCCTTTTCCCGGTTTTCCTGGCACGCGTTCGGCCTCAACTCCCCCCTCCCTCCCAGTGAAGCGCTAAACAAATTGCGGGTTAGTTTGCCGGGTTCATGACCTCCAATGTGAGGTCTCTCCATTCATTTTCTTTAGACCGAAGTTCTGAAACTGCACCCAGTGACAAATTGCGGAATTCGCATGCCACACTGTTGCAAATTGTAGGAGCAAGTGTTTCCCAAATTCTAAGGGTTAGTTACCCGAAGGTTCTTGTCGTCTTGGACCATGTTAAACATAATGCAGTTCGCCATCCAATAGAAACCTTCGTTGGATTTAGTAAGGTAAGACACCTCTCCCGGTGGGGACGACTATCCCATTCAAGTAATAGAGTCCCATGGGGGGTTTCGACTAGTACAACTAATTCCTCTTGAGGTTACTAAGTATTCCTTGTCCACCTCTAGATATTAAGACTTAAAGGGAACTCCAGAATAGGGCACCGGGGTGTTTCTGTTTCATCTCCTGAGGTATGGGCCTTGGACTTGATGCCCATGCGGGTGACACTTCATTTGAAATATTAAAGGATAACGAACCGACCTGTCAGGCACATGCACGTCCTCAGGGCAAAAATAATTACGAATTCCTCCATCGTAGGACATATATTGTGACATCCAGCTCTAGGAACAGAGGAAGGGAATCTGGGACTAACTATTTTACTCCTCTGAGATTTTCACCGAATCTCGCCTCTTGTGGGTCTGATTAAAATTAAGGGGACAGGTCCTGGGAAAGCAATATACAAAATTTACATAGGAAAATGCTTGCAATTTTCGGAGATAGAGGAAGTGCTAATTGACTTAGTTTTGCATTTTTAGTTTGTGGAAAACTGTCAGGAAAGAAAATGCAAAAAAGGTTTGGGAAGGTTTTAAAATAGGTATATATACACATATGTACATAATACCTAAAAATGTTGTTGGTTCAGATTCAGACTAAATGAACATCATTTAAAAATAAAGTTCCTTTCTTATACTTTTAACTCCTGTTGTCTCTTTTTCAGTCTGGTTTTATATCAAAAAAAAAAAAATAATAATAATAAATAAATAAAGTTATGAAAATCACATCGATCTTACTATAGGTCGGGCGTTAAGAATAGTTCTATTTTTTAAAACCACTGGAATTTTAATACTCGTAATTTATCTTTTAAATTATACATATGTATGTATTTGGTGAAATTCTCGAAATTCTTAAGTAGAGATAATATTTATAACATAAGAAATAAATATTTTTGGTTGCCACATAGTCTTCATCGTGGGTATTTTGCAATTAATTTTATTAAGGTAAATTACGAGTATATAAAATATCCAGTCGTTTTAATACATATATGTATATAGAAGAACTATACTTAACGCTCGACTTATGGTAAAATCGATGTGATTTTCATGACTTTGTTAATTTTTTTTGGAGCGTATCCCTAGTAAATAATTAATAAAAATCCAACAATGATTTTCGAAAATACATGCCTTAAGGTATTTGTAACCAATTTTTTTGTGAAAAATACCCAAAATTCGCCCAATCTTTTTTTCGGGAAAGGTCCGGGATAGCGCTCACGACTACTCCTGAACGACTTACCTGAAGTCAAAGGGCCTGAATGAAGTACACAAAATTTGAGAGCGTAATTTTAAGATTATTGTAATAGTTTTGAAAAATATGTATATAGTTTCGAGATAGTAGAATTTAAAGTTTCAGTTCAGTTTAGCTCATAATTTCAGGTAGTGCGCGTGATAACAAGGCCTCTAGCTTTTGAACCAATGCTCTAATTAGTACGAAGCAGACAATGCAATAAAGAAAATTGAATTATTTTAGCATCGGAGATTGTATGTATGTACATACTATACATATGTATGTAACTTCTTAAAAATTCAGTAATATGCAAACCATAATAAGATAAACAAAAATATATGCAATACATATACCTATATATATTTTTTGCGAACTTGTTAAGAAAGAGGCTTATTATTCTGTCTTAAGCTAAAAAAGATTTAAATAAACCAACGACGTTAATACCCATTCAGTGGTTTCATGTTATGACGAATGTTTAGTTAAAAAAGTATGTTTAGGTAAAATTAGCTTTTAAGAATATCATGAAAATGTCTTAAATTTATGGCACGCGTAAGATACACATCTTGAACTCTGAGGGTTCTTCTGTGTCTCTTCTTAGCCCCTGGAGCATATCAAATGAGAATACCCTAATACTTAAAATAAATGCGACGGCAATCCTGCTTTTACAGCAGATTTACCATCTTCGTAAAGCACCTCCTTTTACTTTTGTGTAGGTGAAGTAAGGGCATCCATCTGTACATCATCAATGTCAGAATTTTATAAAATCGCTAACGATATACTTCCATGCATCTGCCCAAAAAATCACTGCTCTCGAAAAATAAGAAAAATAAAAATATTTCGAGAAAAAAAATAAATAAAAATCATTTTGTTATAAATCCAAATCTTTTCGTCTTTGTGTCAAATTAGGCAGGCATTTTCTCCGTTTTCGATGGAGCGTTTGTTTGGAGGGCCCCGCCCGCGCCTGAATGAATTTTTTATCAGGTACCTATACCAACTACATGCTTCTTCTTCTTATTCTTCCTGGCGCTGGTATCCCACACTTTATCTTTATCATCTCTTTGGCAGAGTCCAAATCTATCTGGAGCTCCCCGTGAAAGCCCCAAACAATAGCTGGGGATGATCGAAACAAATCTAAATCAGAGCGCAAATGAATCTCTGAATCTCCTTTAGTCCCCCCGGAGCCCCCAGCCGGGTAGGCCCCAAATTGGGCGGAACATCAGGTGAATTTCTCGTAGTCGATTCGTTTGGGGGATCCAAAAATATTGGGGGCTCCCGCGGGGCACCACAGCTGTATCACGTAGATATACATCTGCAGTAAAGGTGGGCTTTAATCAAATTCCCTCAAATTTGCCGATTCTATTTTAATTGAATCATACCATATTATGACACCCCCCCCCATCCCCAGAACCTTTCGCTGTGTGGTTGTAGTATTACAGCCTTTCGCGGGTAGGTGTCCCGCAGGTGCCACTCAATATCTCTGGGCAGTTCCCTATTAAAAATTTACGCGGACCGGGGGCACCGGGTATAATTACATCAAACATGCTCCGAACGTGGCCCAATCCTTTCGTCCTTTTCGGTTGGATCCCACCGCCCCCGACATCCTGCCGGGGCAGGACGTTTTTCACAACTGAAACCTAAAACTTGGATGAGGATGACTTATTCACCTGAATGTAGGTTAAATTTTATTTTCGCCGATACTACGGCGCATGACTGCCCCAGAACGAAGTTCAGAAGGACACTCGTCGGGGAAGCGTTGGTGAGCTGTGGAACTATGTTGGCCCTGTGCCAATGTGGAATCTATTTCCCCTTCTGTGGGCCCCTCCGGGAGGGGTAAATTCCTGCTGTTGTTGAACTAGGACGGCACGGCAAAGAAAAGGAATTCCTGGAGGCAGCAGCGCGCAACCATGTGACCGAAACCTCTCAAATTAACTTAGGTCAGTACTCCTTGAATTTATTTTGAAACTTTAATGGAGTAGGTGTCCGTGGGGCTTTGGGGGGCAATTTCTTGTAATTTTTATTTGCTGGCAAAGCTTTGCACGTTTCGTTAATTTCTTCACGCTTTTCGTGGATTCTCCTTTGGCTAATTGGGGATAAGTTTTGGGATAAATGAGGAAGTGCGGGGGAACGCGATTTATCGTAATTTTTTTCTCCGAATATAATATTTATAGATTTTTGGACCATTTTCTATGCCACGTACTCATAATAAATCCAAAAGATGAGTTGAGTTCTTGATTAAAACAAACATGGAAAATCTTATTCGTGGTAATCTAAGCGGAAAAATTGTGGAGGAAGTGGGCAGGGAAAACCTCGGAGGCATTCAACACCTTCAATTTCACGGAAAGTATTATTTCCAAGAAAAAATCAAGATGGTGCTAAATATAATGTCGGTTTTGTTTGAAGAAAGTGAAATTTATAATGAGCAAAAAATTTATTTTTAAAAATTTAAAGACTGGGCTAATTTATTTTATGCTGGCAATTTAATTTAAAAAATAAGATGATTAACTTCACATTATGATTTCGTTCAAATATGTAAGACTTGTTTATTAAATGTTGAAATGTTTGTTTCTGAATTTTTCAATGTGTACCTATATGTATATCGTATTGTTTTGAAAAGCTTGATTGATGGACTATTTTTTTCTTGGTCAAGTCTCGCATGGTTTTGATCTGTTCATCACTACTCAAATCGATTAACCTCAGAAGTAATAGAACCCTAAATTCTAAATAATCGGTTCCATTAATAACACTTTTTAAACCAAGAGTAATTAAAAAACTATCACTAAATTACCTAGAAAGTAATGCAAAGTAAGTCTTAAAATGCACATACTAAAAAATGAACAGTATATCTAAATATCGTTAGAAAGAAATAATTATTCATATCGGTAAACAAAATTGATTCAAAACACTATTGGTTATACAAACCCTAAACATAATATTATCTACACATTTTATTTGTTGTTGTAAATAGTGGCAATTTAACTATTTATTAACTACAAATGATAGGTATCAGCTGTTTCAACTAAAACATAATTTTTGGAATCATTAAATAAAGTGTTTGAAGCAATTATTTGATTTAGATATTTATATGCTGCACACAATAGTAGAATAATTAATTTATTTGCTACAAAATTTATTCAAACAAAACATTTTCTTCAATTGAATTGAAAATTGCGAAATTGTTGTAAAAGCTGCTAATGATTGTTAAAAAGGGTAGGACTGTGATTAATTGGAAGTTTTGAAATTAAAATCAAAACATTAATTAGAGCATTGAAAGTTTTATAGGTTACCCATTATGATTTTATTAGATAATGGAAAGTAAAATTCTTTATGATGAAATTGAGTGATATATTCTGTATATGTATGTATGTATGTAATAGTTTTAAAATGTTCTTGTAATAAAAAGCATGTTCGTAGGTAATATAATTTAAGGTTTTTATATCAATTATTAAAATTGGATAAACTGATTGAAAAACAAAAATGAAAAGGTAAATAAGTTATCGATGGAGTTTATAATGTGGCAAAAAAAGGAGTCATCGAGAAAAGAACAAATAAAAAGCTTAATCTGTATTGCTAATTTATTATAGGTGCAATGAAAATTCGCAATATCTGAATTTGAATAATTTATTAACCTTCCGTCGCAGAGCCAATGCCCTTCATTTTCCTCCAGTCTTCTTTCCCAGAGCTCGGAAAAGGGCAGACGAAAAATAAAAATATTCCCTTAATAATAAAATGCATTAAAACGCGTCGCTACTTTCGAATTTCGTTTCGTATAAAATGAAGGGCTTTTCATCCGGAAAAGTTCACGGGGCAGGTATCTGTGCAATCAGTGGAAAAATCAAGTAAACAAGGGCGGGGGTGAAGGCGGGAAAGCCCATTACCCAGCTAATTATTTGCCAGCCCACGCAATCACATTTAATTCATTTAACCGATCCGCCCAAGGGCGGCTTTTTTGCCAATGAACCGCGAGAGGGTCTGAGACCCGGGATTTAAATGCATCAATGGGGCTAGGGCAGAAATTTAAAAAATAAAAATAAAATGTTAAACAGGAAAAAACGAGGAGAATGCCACTGCAGCCCTGGGGCTCTCCTCCTCATAAATAATTTATTTGCCGGCTACACCACCGGGGCCCCCGAATATCGTTGGGCAAACATTGAAATTTGAGATAAGAACAGATCACATGTCGTCCTGAAAGCATCACCTGGCCCCGGCGACCAGGGGATGATGCTGCGGCTGCTGCTGCTGTTGGGTGCCCGGGTCCAGGACAGGACCCAGGATTCTGAATGCAGGATGCATCGGCAGGTGGAATGCAGGGGCGCTGCTGCGCTGCGGCCACGAGGCATCCCGGCAGTCGCCTCGCCGGCCTGCTGAGTTGTGGGAAACCTATGAATATGCAAAACTTTATTTGCATCCCAATATTGGATTCAGCCCTTTTTCGTCATTGATTTTTGTTGAGGACATGGGCGAGCCCACCTACACCGGGCCGAGTGTCATCGCGGCCGGTACCCATCCGGGGGGAACCCCCCATAGATGAATGTTTTTGGTGTTACTGAATACCACTTTCATCTAATTTTTTTCGTTTTGCTCTGGGTTTTTCTCGTTTTACAATTTTTCCCTGGCCCATTTTGTGAGTGGTAGGGCATTGTCATGCAAAAATTTTACCACCAGTTTGAAGTTTTGAAAGAGAGGGGTTTTTATCCCATGCTCCTTTTCTATTGAACGTGGAAAAATGACGACGAAATTGGCAAAAGTTTGTGCATCCTTAAATAGGACACGGTGGCCACAAGACTGAAAACGCTGTTGTCCTCCACCGTCCCAGGTGTTATCTGTGACAGTAATTGAGGTATATATGTTTTTTTTTCGAGAATCAAAAGAATTGCTTTTTTCTCAACAATTCCACAATTCAGACCAACATTAGAAGGCTGCTTCACCATGAATTAGACTTCTGCTAGCAACATTGTCTGGAAATTTTTGTTTTTGTTCTGAAGAAAAGTTTGGGAAAGGTAACATGAATCTGCAATTCAATTTTAATATATCTGTTGTACGATTGTATCTTTTCCAGACTTCTAGGAATGGCTCACACTTTATACGAGTCATGAATATGTGCACAAACTTTTTGAAAGGGTGCTAGGGATCTTTATACCATTTTACGTAACATCGAAAGAAACGACGAGCTCCGAGAGTTTGTTGATTTTAGTCCGACTTCAATTTTATTATCTTTATTGAGGTTGTAAAAGAGCAGACTCAAATATTGCGATTAATTTATCGCTCAACTCATAAATTGAGTCGCATGTGTTGAGCAAGTGGCATATTGAATTTGAATTCTTTTACTCAAACTTTAGGAATAGCATAGAAATCAGCGAAAAATCATATTTTACAATTGTAAGACACTATAAATAAAAGATGGTGTCTTTTAAAAAACAAACAAACTGAAACGTAATAACATACGTTGGTCTATCAGGTTTAGGCGTTGGTTACAACCACGTCAGCACTCAGCTTCTAAAAGTAAAAAAGAAAACGATCCGTGAGTCCCGGGTAAAACAAACAATGAAAATCAAATTTCAACTGAAATGAACATAATAATAGCCTGAATCATTGAACCGTATTTTTAAATATTTTCTCCAAATACGTTAATGCAAATCACATAGATATGGGAGCAAACAGATATGAGTAGTACGCGGATGCAAACACGTCACACGTTCTGATTATCCAAAACGGGGTGTACCTAAGGGCTAACTCACGAACACCCCTAGAAGATTAGGTGCTGGACACCTTAAAAATCTAAGTGCAAGGGCTAACTCACGAGCACTTAGAATTAGAATTCACCATTACTGGGGCAGGCAACGGCACAGTACAAGGACGAACTCACGAGTGCCGACCTAGGCGCAAGAGCTCACTCACGAGCGCCTATCAATCACAATAAAAAGCCCAGCCTTCAGTATGAGTCCAAGCCATCGTTTGGCCTGACTCCGGCAAAAAGGCTCCCGATCTACGCATTTCATTGATGTGATAGTTTCACTAATGCAATTAGAAACTTCCCGGTTCATTGATTAATAATACAGTGCACTCCTAATTGTTCCATAACATAAAATAAATAAAATACATTTAAAAACAAACAAAGACGAAATAATAAAAATAAAACACACATCTACTAAAATATCCGAAAACTCAGTAAGTGAAATTCACTCACCCAATTAAGTTTCCACTTCAAGGTATCCAAACCACACACAACTCTTTTAAATAAAATCCTTTGCAAACTAGAATTTCACTTCTACAAATCTATCACTAGACTGAAAACCAATTCTCTGCCTAGCCAGATTTTCGGTTAAAAGTGTGACGCATTCTTTTCTTTAAAAGAAATGCCCCAAACAAATACTGCATTAACAGCAAGGTCTGACCCTCATAAAAATTTCCATATCCTTACTTACACAATGCACCCACTCTCCTACCATAATTGGTGTTTGAGGTTCAGTGGAAACAATATATTTGTGGCTACTATCTGTTAACATCCAATCAACCCAAAGTGCCACTCCGGTGCATCGGTTTTCCCTGAAAAAGAATACAAATATGCTTTGAAGTGTTGTGCAATATATAAGATGCATAGCCTACTTATTTCCATACGCTCATACAAAAGTGCAGAACTACTGTAGTTTAAACTTATTGTAAAACGGCGAAGCGAATTGTACAAAGTGGATGCAATAACGACAATAAGTTTAAACCATAACTCGGCAATTGCCATTTTTGAATGTTTTAACAAAATAGCTCAACGGATTGTTGTGAAAAGTAGATTTAGAGACGATTACACACCGAATCAGACCTCACTTCACATCTGAAAAGTAAAGCCTACTACTTTTTTAAAGGATCTTTTTTAAAAATTGCCAACCTACTACCTGCCACAGTATAATGTACTTTCAGTCAAAAATCAAAAAACCCGACTGCGTAAAAAGTGAACCTTAAATCAGAACTGACTAGAATTCTGTTAAGTAATATTGAATAGCTACACCATTGAAATAGTTCCATGACCGATACACACATAATACAAATAATAAATTCTAATGTGAAACATAGCGACTTTACCAGAAGGGACCCATTATTGGGAAGATTTGAGCCGGTCTCGATTTTTAATGGGTCCCGACTGTTAAAGTCACTATGTTCTAAGTTAACTTTTTACGTATTCAGGTTTTTTGATTTTGTAAATTTACTTTTTTATTTATAAACTTTGAGAGTGTGTATCTGGTCGAAAAAATTTGTTTACATGAAATAAATGGAAACATTCGAAAGTTTGTTCTTTTCGTTAAAAATACATACATATGTTATTTTCTTAATCCACGTTATCAATTTTTAAAGCAAAAGTAAGGTATTTTTACTTTAAACTCAAGTATCTCCTGAATTAATAATCATACAAATACAACAATGATGTTCGAAGTTGCATTAGAAAGCTGACTGTCGGAATATACATATGTATAGGTAGGACCAAATAAAACGATCAATCGCACGAAATACTTTTAAAACCTTATTGAAAAGTAAATATTGTATCAAGTTTTTGACGCACAGGATTGAATTATATAAATGTTAATAAGTTGTGGAAAAAGTGGTATTGATTGGTCACATCGATCTGAATGTAAACGAATTTTATTATTAATACAGTTCATAGTTAATACATCAAACACATTTTGTAGAATTTTACTACCAGAATAATGAAATCAAACTTATGTAGGGGAAATTTCGTCCTCCATTTTGGTAAGTTTAATATTTCTGTTGGTTTCTAAAGAAGCACCTTTTTATTCGACAAATTGCCCTGTCTTCAACTTCGCACGCATATCTAGTCCACGAATATCGATCATCAATGCATGTTGTTTGTTGGATAAATCACTGTCAGTTTTTAAGGCATGATTTTCTAGGGCAGTGTAAGTTGTCTTGGCACAGTCAATTTTATCTCTTAATGTTTCCCTAATGCGGCGAAGTTGCATTACTTCGCTGTGCAGCTTCTCGTAGGGCTCGTCCAAACAAAGTTCCATACCTTCACGTTCTGCGCAATTCTCTAGACGATTCTCAGCTAATTTCAATGCATCAGTTTTGTCTCGTAGAGCTTCTTCGAGGGTTTTAATCTCACAAATGCATCTTTCCATTCTGTCCTTCATCTATAAAACAGAGAAATTTTTTGTGAATATTAACTTTCAGTTTTACAAGAAAATGTCCAATTTACTCATGACGAACGCTCGATTCGCTGACCATAAAGGATCAGCCATAAAAGAAATAACTTAAACTTAGTAAGGTCATTTTAGCTCAGCTATATACAGGGTGATTTTTTTGTGGTACTTGAATTTTTTTGTGGTACCTGATTATCAAATGGTTCCAAAAATTAGGCTTACCGGCAACGATGTTTTGCATATGTTTCCGACGGTATTCGGAAGTGACAGAACAAACTGTGCAAGCCCAAATTAAATGTCAACAAAGAATAAATTTAGAAAAATTAATTTGATAATCAGGTACCGCAAAAAACATCACTCTGTATATATTTATTATCTAATCAAAATGGAGAGACGCTTTTTGTCTATGATTCAAATTTAAGGAACCCTCAGACTGCGAGTTCTACTCGCACTTGTCCGTCTTTTTAATTACCCAAACTTCACTTGAAACTGCAATCAGATAGAAATGCAACTACCACCATTTTACAATAGCGAAATAAATATCAAAACGGCCCAGAATAATTTTAATAAAAAGTATTTCATGTTTTAGCCAACCTTAATTTTTTGCCAATGCAATTCATTGCTAACTCTCTGAATTTCGAAAATTCTCTTCCTCAAAGCATCTTCAGTTCTGTCTTGCTGAGCTTTTAAAACTTTTTTAGTATTTTCACGGCAGATAAAAAGAGAGTCCCTAATAGCATAAGAATCGGCGAGGTCAATCTCAGCGATGTGTTTCATTCGCTTAGTATGCTCAAACCAAGCCTCATAAGTGCGAGACCTGCAAAAGTAATGGAAATTTTTATGCGACTTAGACTTCAAACAATTATACTATACTTGTTTTGCATCCTCAGGGCATCTCGTTTAAAAGTGATGTTAGCAGGCTCAGTGCTTAAATCCAATTGCGAAAAATCAATCTCCTCAGCTTCTTTCTTATTTGCAACTTCCAAGATGAGTTTAAACTGAACTTCTTCCAAGCGATTTAGTTTATCCCATGCAGCCTTGCATTGGTCCCTTAAAAGTCGACTATTATTTTCAATGACGCAAAGTTCCATTTTTAGCTCTGTATCGCATTCGTCGTATGTTAGTTCAGTTTCAGGCCCCAAACGCCCATCTCCTTGGGTGAGGCACTCTGAAATTATTAGAACTGGTGCCACCATTGCCTCCAACTCGCGTTCGGTGGCAGCCTTCTCCTCGCGTAATAAAGTCATTTCCTTCTCGATGCGTTCAAGGATTGCAGCTAAAGTCGTTCGCCAACGATTCAAATCCCCAACCCTTTTATACAGTTTAAATACAATAAGATCTCTGAAATACGCAAAATACTTACGGGTCTGAAAGGGCAGTATTGGTATGATAAGTACTCCAATCTGCTTGAACTCTTGTTTCATTGCGAAGCGTCCGCGGAGAATGCCTCAAATCGAAAGCCTCTTGTCGACGAGCATCAGCAACATTCCAAAATTGAGTCATACGTCCATTCCAGTCTCCCAAGCCCAAATCTGGCATTGGTTTCTCCAAAGTAATACCAGAATTATTTTCCATTTCCACAACAATTATTCTCTATTTACGTTAAATATGTATTCCAAAATAAAATGAAAACTTGCACAATTTGCGAGACTGATGGAATTTCTATCGAAAAAACAAATTTACTAAAAAATCACAGCCTACTTGTGTTGTCGATCTCAAAAAAAAAACATTTATTCTAAAAATCTATATCCCTCTGAATTTTTAAAAAAGAAATGGTTTTGTTAAGTAAAATTTTCACTTTTAAAAAATATGATATAAAATGACTAATTTTGAATATGATAACCAAAATAAAAGCATATTTTGGAAACCCCATTAAAATGGGAAAATCATTCAAAAAATAATATTTCGATTAAATTCATGTTTGTTCGGAATGAGAAAAGTATTTTACACAAAAATTAAGTGCAATTGTTCCAGTAAATTTGGATTTATGTTGCGAACTTTTCAAATAGGGAACGGATATTTCAAAATGAGCCAAATATAATTAACCAATACAAACAAAAGACTACGATTTTAGTTCAAAGCCAGGAACAGAAACCTACATACATATCTTTTCTGGAGACGTTTCCACAGCAAGTTTTTGCTCTAAGGTCAATCCCTGAACAGAAGTGCATCTACCTACGTTTTCTTATAAATATTCACAAACATAAAAATCCCGATTTGACCAAGTTGTGACCTACAGGGTTTATAAGTTTGTATGAAAATCATTCATTTATGAAGATAAATCCATGAAAATTAGTATTTGGCTTTTAAGTTAAAAATTAAGAAAGACATATTTCACAATTTTTAGAAATTTATTCCTTAAGTGGGTAAAATAGGATATGAAAGTTTGTATGGGAGTTCCGTTATTTTTGGAGTTAAACCAATGAAAATTAATATTGTCTTTTGGTTGGAAATTAAAAATGACATGTTTTTCCGTTTTCGGAAAATTATCCCCTAAATAAGGGATAATAGTTTGAGAGTTCCGCTATTTCTAAAGTTAAAACCATGAAAATTAGTACATATTAGTTAAGGGTTGATTTTCCTATAACCCTGAAACATAGCTACTTTATTTCAAACTAAGTCAATCTTCTAAATTACACGTTTTTAACTTATGAAATGACAGTCTTCCATGTAAACGTTTAATTTTATTACTATTCTGTTTCTACATATTTCGAAATCCACGCGGACAAAGCTGCGGGGAAAGAGCCGGCAATAAATAAAACTTTTTTACAATTTTGATTTTACTCAGCGATAAGTGCCTTAGTCGTATTCAATATAAATTACAATTTGTGGATAATTATAGCTATAGATTGAAATTATTTTATAAACTATGAATTAAGAAATATTAACAAATTATATTAACAAATTTTACAATCGAAAATTATAAGTTTGAATGCTGTTTAACTATTTGAAAACATGTTGTTTGCACTGTGCAAATTATCTATAATTTAACAAAGAATGTTTAAGTTTATATTAATATCTTCCAAACCTAAATGTTATTTCGCCACTAGTTGGATTAAATGAACACTGCCAATTTATCGCACGACTACAAGGTTTTGGATGAGAAAATACGTGAACGTGCTTAGTGTTCATATCCCAATTACAAAAGTGTATGGACACGCATAGGCCCCAGCGCATCTGGGCAAAATTCTTCCCGAACATGCACAGCTGGCGACGAGTTTCCTTAAAAACGGAATCTTCGCTGCGCAAATCATAAAAAAAGGTCAAGGTGCGAATGCGCACCCTCATTAGGAAAAGCGACCCCAGCAAAATTAAAATTCCTTTCGCCTAATAATATTCTAAACTCCAAATAATTTTTGATTAGGTCCTAATCAATTTTTACTAGACTCACTGCAATTATAGTAAAAACTCGAATGATATTAGTTTTACTTGAAATCTATTGAACCTAAATTATTAGGTTCTAGTAAAACTTTCCGGAAATCAATGAAAATACTTAAAAATACAAATGTATACTTCTATTAATTTTAATGAAAAGTCCAGTGTGACTGCATCGATAAGATTTTACTAATTTAATTCATTTTTATCATTAAAATTTTTATTCCTTTCTAGGTTCTCAATAAAATACATCAGGAAAGCAAGTTATAAAATTAACTAGACTTGTCTAGTAATAATAATTACTAGGAAATTTTGTTGCTGTGTATTATCCTACAGCTAAGGTGGAATTAAATGATATAGCAGATTTAAATAATCTAAAAACGTTAATGTTAATATAATTTGAGCAATTTGAAAAGTATTTTGGCTTACGTTCACACGTTCATATGTAATTTGCTTAAATTACACCTATTAAAATTTAATTTACTCACGTTTAATTTTTTAGGGCTATGCAAATTAGTTTGTGGGGTCAACACGCCAAAGTGTCCTTACTTCGACTGTTCTCATTTGAATAATCTGAACGTATGAAAGGTGCTTAAAAGTGGATTATAAAAGTTTGTAATAAAAGGGAAAAGCTTTTATTAGCATTGTACCTATTTACTTGTAGCTTTCGTAAAGGATTTATTCGTATGTCTAATTTTAGGTAGAAATTTGCGCTAAATTTAAATTTGTTGAACTTTAACCCCTGAAATTTGCTAGAGAATTTTTAAGAAATGAGTTTGAATATTTTAAAGGACATTAATCGCATTTACGTCTACATTTATAAAATGTTGATAGTTGCAATTTTAACCCAATGAAGTTTGATGTTGATAATGTTTTTTTAGTGATGCTCGTATGCAGCGCATAAAACATTTTAAAGTGTTGTTAGTCGATTGTTAAAAATTTTATTCTGACACAACTTCTACCAGCAACAGAAGTGCCATGATAGTTGTTCTGGGAGTACTTTCGACTAGAGTACTAGAAAATGTGGATGACCACTTACTTCTTATCGAACTCCAGACTCGTCCAGGACTCCCTCCAGTTTCTGAAAACGAATAGCCATCCTTTCTTGCATTTTGTGTAAGTTGTATTCTTCCATTGTTTGCTCTGGCAAGCAACTTTTATCGTTACCATTTATCTTTTTAATAAAACCAGAAACTTCCCAAACTCTTCGAGGTTCTGCAACGAGACCGGGGGAATGGTCTTTGGGTCCAAAGTGTGGTGTGGGGGGATCGCCAAAATGAAAAGTACACGACAGTGTGCAGGTTAATCGTTCTCGTTTTTGTCTTTACCCATGGAGCAGATTTTCCTGGGGGTGAAAAGAGTCCGGACAAAATAAGGTTTAATTGCAATAAAAAAAGATGAAAGCATGTCCTGCAACAAATTTCTTGCAAACTGCTCTCATCAAATAAGCATAGTGCCTCCCCCTCCCCCGGAACCCTTTTGCAATGGTGCAGTGTAGAGCTGGGCTCTAATACCAACTTTGTTTCGGTCAAAATGTTGGTAACTTTCAAAAGAAGTAACCTTCTGACTTGTGTACGTTGCGGCTTCTTGGTTAATCTAAATGTTGTAAAATGTTATATTCCTTAAAGTTGAACGGCGGACCGCACCCGGAGGAGCCCTTTTGCTGGTGCTCCTGTTGCTGGGGCCGGGTGGGCATCCTTTTGGGGGTGGTGGCGGAGCACCGTGCCGAACGCAACGGAGATGAACGACGTGCAGCACCAGAGCCATGCAAAACACGAGCGGAGGAGAAGAAGCTTATCTCCGGTGATTAATGGCAACGTGCAATTGCATTACTTAAACTCAATTATTTATACGTTCTTATAATTTATGAGACGCAATAATTATTGCAGTTGGCGTCTTGGTGTATAACGAACTACCCGCAGCCAGTGCGGTGGGGTACCCACCCTTCCATCCTCCGAAAAGGTCCTTGCCAGGAATTCTGCGGGGGAGGAGATTGGTGGTGCCATTTTAGTTAGTTAGTGCACCAGCGGGCCGGGACAAACTGCTATTATAATTCATAAGCGCTCCAAGTACATCCGACAAATTAAATTTGCAAGAAAAACAAGACCCCAGCTCGGAGGCAATGATTTTTGCAAAGTGTAAAATTTCCATTAACATCCTAAGAAGCGGAGTTTCCGCACAAAATTCAGGCGATATTGAAATTTATTCGAAATCAGGCCCCGGAGATTAATCGTTGGAACGGCTTTTGTCCCTCTTAAGGGACTCCTCTGGACCGTGCAAGCGATGCAATTTCTTTTTGCGAAACTATGAATAAAATTGTAGCGCGCTTATTGGAATTATGCGCTAGGGAAGGAGCAAAAAGGAACTTTGAGGGTGGTATAATAAAGTAGGAATTTTTAATAAATTTTAAATTTATACCAATAAATTTAAAAAAAAACTGCAATTTTGTATATGAATAATTACTTACCACTTAAAAGTTGTATTTACGTAAAATGGAATTGAAGAGTTTTGAAGAGAAATACACAATTGGAAATCTAATTAGGCTTTTACAGAGTAAGTTCTACTGATCTAATAAAACGTTATACATCTTGGCAAATCGATAAGTCATTTAAAACAAAACTCCAATTTTCTTTGAATTCATAAAATATATACATATAAGAAATCAACTTAAAAGCTTGTTTCGGAAGTGCCAAAAAATTATATGTTCATTTTTACTTCCGTCACCATTAATTATTGTACCACGAAATTCGTTTTAATGACACACATTATTTCATTACTTCGTGGAAAATTTCAATCAATTTATCTTAAATGCTTTTAACTTACCGAAAAAAAAACTGATTATATGAGGTTCAGTGGTATCCGGTTCTGAAATTATAATAATTTTAATAATAAGAATTATAGCCATATGTATATGTATAGGTATATAATACATATATTGGAAAAAATTGAACACGCCATGTGAATTTAATTTATAATTACAATGCCACTCTAACTAGCTTAATTAAGGCAGCAAAAAGTAAGGAAAAAAACTTACCGCTTCTATTCAGTAGCTAATCTAATTAGTAGTGAATAAGAAACTATTGAAATTCGAGAAAAGAAGGCAATTTTAAACTTCTTAAAATTTTCTTTATTGATTGAAACATTTTCCTAGGTGAAAAAATATATACAACATTCTGTGTACATATATAAACTAAGACAGTGTTAGTAACCCGACCTAAAGATATATACTTTGGCTTTGTACGAAATCTCACACCCACATAGCGCGACACATAAACTCAACCGAAGGCAACGCAAGCATAATAACAAAAGTAACAACATTCTAAGAAAGTAAGAAGAAATGGAAATTGAAAATTCAGCCACAAGAAGGTCCGTTCTCAACTCATTGCAAAGCGAATCGGTCCGGGTGCGGTTTGAGTGCGCCTCATAACTTCTTGGACTTGGCGGCTAGATTCAAAGCCCCATGGGTCCAGAACTCGTCGTTCCATTGCACATACTCTGGAATGAAAAGAAAAAAAAAGTATATTATAACTATCAAAATGTGGAAGCTAGGAAAGGTACCTTGATCCCGATAACGAGCTGAGGAACTTCCAGTAACTGGAGCGCAGGTTGAGGGGCTCAAAGGCGGCGGCATGAAACAGGATTGCCGTACTGAGGCAGTACAGCAAAATTGTGAATCCAGGCACTTTAGGAACGTAATCTTTGGCGATTCCGATGTTGTACATGATCTGTAAAATTAATTAAAATGAAACATCTTCATATAAATTAAAATGAAAATACACAATTAAGTGTTGCTTTATGTTTTGGACAAAGTAGTGTTTGCATTTTTCAAATTGTGACCATGTGAAAAGGGTGACTCCAATTTTTTAAGTTTTTAAGTTTGTTAAATATATAAGAATACAATTGTTTCTTTATGGCTGAGATCACTTTGTTGTACGTGTGTTAAGAAGACCCTTACAAATTAAAATTAATAACGAATATTAAGGTCTATTATACTACTGCATAAAATGGACGTTTCTAGTTTAACGCAATAAAAACATACGGCCTTTCAAAGTGTACTTTCATACTAAAAGTCTCACTCACTGACTGATGATCAAACCCTACTTTCTGGTGATCTATAATCTTTAAATTTGGCACAAAAGCAATTTCTGATTTTATGCGGAATTTTCTCTTTTTTTAAATCAAAATTATACTTATTACTTCATAAACTTAATTAGTCTCCTATGATTCAAATTTAATAGATAATTACATATAAAGTAACTACTTACTTAACTTGACGGTCATTACGGAATCCTCAAGGTACGAGTCACATTCGTCGGTTTGTGTTTTTGTTTTTTTAAATTCATATATACTACTACGACTATCAAGTTTTAGAATTTTAAATTAAAAGAACTTGTGATTTTTTTAGTAAAAGCGATTATATTAAAAAAGGATCGATTCTATTTTATAGAGCATATTTGAAGAGTGACTAGAAATTTTTTTCAAATTAAAATAATCGGTAGTTTACTCATGGTAAATATTTGAATGGCTTATTTT
The DNA here is from genome assembly GCA_933228815.1 of Machimus atricapillus. Taxonomy (NCBI): domain Eukaryota; kingdom Metazoa; phylum Arthropoda; class Insecta; order Diptera; family Asilidae; genus Machimus; species Machimus atricapillus. The sequence continues at coordinate 18,207,245 of OW121785.1, forward strand.
AAAATTAAACTTCAGTAATTTATTTTATACTAGTAATCGAATAATAATAACATGATGTTTGCAACCAGTGTTCACATTCGAACATAAAATTATGAGTATGAGTTTTTAAAATTGATTCAAACTGCTAAGATTTAAATTTGTAAATGCTATCGCATAAAAACAAAACGAGAGAAAAATAAATTGTATATACGTTAGTATCTATATTCTTATCGAACAGCATAAGCCTGTTAAATTCCAAAACAAATCAGGGGGCTTCGTTCAGAGTGGGTAGTCCGATTTTCTATTGAAAGAATGCTGAGCTCTTACCTGAAGCATTTTCCACATGACGTAGAGAGCTATCGTCGTGTCCGGGTACTGGGTGAAGGCGACACTGGCGGCTAGGCCGGCGGCGATAGCGTGCTCCGGATGATCAGCCCCGGTGATATGTCTCAAAGCGCACGAAACGGACTGCAAAAAGTAAAGATGAGTCTTAGATGGTGCGGGGGCGTCCCGCAGGACCTAACGAAGCATCCAGCTTACCTTATACAAAAAGGAGAATCCTCCCAGGAAGATTCCCAATTTGAGGGTGTCTCTGTTGAAAAGCGCCTTCCGAAATCTGAACTTCAGCTGGAAAATGTTTCGCAGCTGAAGGACGAGTTTGAGTATCACCTGGAGACCGAATCCGACCGTGAACAGCTTGAGGCCCCCACGCAGGGAGTAGTAAGCGCAACTGTGGTTATGGGGACACGTCCTGTGCTTCGGCTGGGTCTTCAGCTTCCGAATCAATCGGAGATACATCTGGAGTGCAAATGAGATGTTCCTGTAGTTACCTCTGGATCGCCGGGACGGTTGGGGTTGGGGTTGTAGTTGGGGTTGGGGCTGGGGCTGGGGCTGGGGCTGGGGTTGGGCCTGGGGCTGGACAGGCTGTGGGCTCGGCCCTTCCTCGTTGCGTCCTATCACAAATCGGATTATATCGAACAGAGAATCCTTGTACACCCCGTGGAGCCCCAGCCGATAGAAGTAGAGGAGTATAGATGAGCTAATTCCAAAAATGACCGCCTGCCCGTTCTGGATGGACCGAACGTAGCCCCGGGACACGGCCATCCGCCAGAGGGTCTCAGTGGCCACGTTCGAGACGTAGAGCGCGAGGAGGGGCCGCCTGGAGGGCCTCTCGACGCTTATTGCAACCAAATTAGCCATCAACGAGGGCACAAACGCCACCGAAATGAAGTAAAACTTTCCGAGGATATTTCTCAGGAAGCAGTTGAACATGATGAAGCTAAAACTGTTCGTCGACAGGAACGCCGACGACTGAAGGATCCCCAGGATGGTCCGCTTGATGTCGGCCTTCGTCGGAATCCGGCCACGCATCAGCAGAGAGAGCTGCAAAATTTATGCTTTTTTGGTGATTTCAGTGAGTGAATGGAGGTGGAATTTTTCGTTTTTCTACTTTTTTTTTTAAAAATGTTTACCAGGTAAACAGCGACATAGATGCGAACGCTGTGCTGCGACGCCTGCAGGAGGAGTCCCGCCGTCGAATTCCAGCAGCTGTCTGACCACGGGTGAACGTATTCCTGGCATGTCGCCGAAATCGGGATAAGTTTGCTCAGGACGTTTGTCATGGTTTCCTGGAACAGATGGGACGCACGTGAATCGATAGGGTTTTCTTTACAGTTTCGGAGGATGACCGAAAATTGAATTCTAGGGATTCTGAAAAGTCTCGATGATGAAAATGTTGAGTACAAACGACAAAAAATTTAAGTAAGCTGTGAATCACTTTGCTGTGATTATCGTACGTTTCGTATTCGTAACTCTTGAAATGAATAGACTAAGGCTCCTCGAGGGATGGGAAAATATTCCATCTAATCTTTAATAATCCTTTTATAACATTTAAACATTGAAATAGAATCAAAATCTCTAAAATCTCAATCAAACTTTATCCCTTTCAGACAAGATTTTTTTTAAATGACTATAAAATACTGCAATTTTACTTTCGGATAATACGTGAATGGAATGAAAAATGTCGATTTCATACATCCAAAGGGATTTCTTGTTCAAACCACTCATTTGGGGGATAATTCTACTTTAAATTCATACGTCGATAGACACATTTGGCAATCATATTCACAGAACAAATTATGTAATCCAAAATCGATATAAAACTAGATACTGTTCGCTTTTGAAAAAGTAGAATAAGTTTAAATCAACCTCGAATTTTTATTTATGACAAACCTGAAGTTTTGAATTGAATATTTTCAGAATGATGTTTGATATAAAAGTGGGTCTAAGTTTATATCCTATGCTAAATTTATAAAATTTCAAGTTTTACTGTAGGTTAATCCAGCTAAATTTCTATTCAAAGCTTTTTTTTTTTATCTACATACATATATACAGATAAATGAAATGAAATGTTATAATTTTATATGTGTCAAGTCGATAACCTTCATTTTTAAAAATTGCGAAATCTCAATACTATCGCATATGATACAACGATCAACGTTTAATTTTGGAGTCAGACTGACCCCAGCTTCGTAATTCTAATTTGAGTACCTAAAGTTTTTCACCAGTTTTCAATTTCTTTTTCGTATCTCAATATTGGATAGTCTCAAAATTTCCTTTTTATCTACAGTATACTGTGAAAATTTGTAGGACCACATCAATGTTTTAGGAACTTTTAATTTTCTGAAGCATACATTCTCTAGGTTCGACAGAGGAGGGAAATCAATTCAGGGCTAAATTTAAATCTCAAAGTATCCTTTTCCATTGATTTTCCCCTCTGTTCAACTTAAAAAAGGCATGATTCAGAAAGTTAAAGGTTCCCGAAAAATTGGATTGGTCCTAAAAATATCCACGGTAGAGCATTATAAAAGTATCGTAAATTTTTTTTTAAGGAGATATTCTTATTTGAAATTTAAAAAATTAAAGAAAAAAAAACATTTTTAAAAACAATCTTTTTAAATGCTCTAAAAAGAAGAAAATAAAATTTTCCTTTAAAATTTTAACTATCAACTTATAACCTCATTATACACAATTTATATGATCATAAAAGCTTGTCGCGAGGTTTGCGTAAGTACCTATAAGTATTTAATTAAATTGAAATTTACTCGCGACAAGCTTTTATGATCATATAAATTGTGTATAATGAGGTTATAAGTTGATAGTTAAAATTTTAAAGGAAAATTTTATTTTCTTCTTTTTAGAGCATTTAAAAAGATTGTTTTTAAAAATGTTTTTTTTTCTTTAATTTATTTTTTGACTAAAAAACGCTTATCAAGCCCTTTCATTTGATACCCATATCATAGGGGTTACTATGAAAATTATAAATCGCCATTTTGTGACGTCCGCCATATTGGATTTAGAAATGGCGTTACTATCGTTTCCTACTCTTCAAGCTCTTTCATTTGATACCCATATTAAGGGGGTCGACCAAAAATACATGGTCCACCATCTTGTGGCGGCGGCCATTTTAAAGATATTGCAATTTTGAGTATTGCATATTGCATTGTCACCAGAACTAAAGGTGTATGCAAAATTTCAGCCCTATAGCTTCATTGGAAGTGGGTGAAATATTGACTGCAAAATTCCACGGCCCACCATCTCGTGGCGGCGGCCATTTTAAAGATATTGCAATTTTGAGTATTGCATATTGCATTGTCACCAGAACTAAAGTTGTATGCAAAATTTCACCTCAATCGGTTGAAGATATCTGCTTCAAAATTGAGTAGCAAGATTCCACCCGCACAAACATACATACTCGTACATTGCAAGCTAATAAAAAGCTTGTAAAAAAATCGTTTTTTTCTTTTCATATTATTGTTACATGAATCTTTCTGAATAATTTGCACCTTGAAAATTGGAAAAGTTATACGCCGGTCAAACCATGGCGCGCTGAAACTTTAAACGTGAGTTTCTCGAAACCACATTTTTCGAATTTGTGTGAGCTATAACTTTTGAACTAGTAAGATATCGACTCAGTTTTGGTTTTATTGGAAATTTGATTTAATTTTTGGAGCTTACACCTAAAAATGCGATTAGTATTTCATTTTAAGTATTTCTTACAGCTAGTCTAAAAGCAAACGAATGAAGAAATATCTTGAAGTAAATTTTTCTTGCCGCATTTTGTTAATATTCGGGTTTTTAATAACTTTTAATGGTAAAGCGTCAACTACTCTCATATTTTATGAAAATTGGATTTCGAATAATTTTTATGAGTGCTACAATTTACACAAAAACGATTGTTTTTACGCTTGTATTCTAGCATGCTTAACAGGTTCTAAAGATATTATTTCTACTTAAATATAATTATTTGTTTATGTTTACATACATGAATACACAAAATGTATGTAGCAAGAAAAATGAGTGCAATACTTATTTCCTAGTGTGAAAAAAAATCAGAAAATTACGTAATATTTTGGGTAGGTAGATGCAAATGCCCCTTAAACAATTTGAAGAATAATTTTGAAGCATGGTTTAACTGATTAGCGGGATAATGTAACAACGAATTTTATCTGAATTGCAGATTAACTAAAGTTATGAAAAATTAGCGCACAATTAAACAATTGACGCATACTTATGAGTCTTATGACAATTTCCAATACATGTTAGGACAAATAAATAATAGGTGTAATGGTAGTGCAACAAAGTGTCGCTTTAAAATATTTAAAAACGAATGATCTCAAATTGCCACAATAAAGATTCGTAATATAAGAAATCAAGATATGATAATTCTTATCGGACACACTATACTAAAGCTTTAATCAAGGTTATATATAATCAATTATTAGCACATAAATTGCTTAAAGGGGAGCTTGTTATTCACGATGAATTCAATAATTATTTAGTACTCATTTATAATATGTTTACGTAGTTTAAATGTAGTTTGCTTTTCAAGACTGAAAAACAGATAACGACAAGCTTAACAGCGGAACTTTTATAAAGACAAGTATGTACATTGCGTAGAGATAATCGTAATTCTGCAATTTTTGAAAAGCTTTTAACTCTCGCTTTCTAAACTCATTCGTAACGCAACGTAACGACATTAAGTCATTCATGAGTGAAAATATAAAAAACGCACTATGTTATCTTAATAATTGTTTTATAAATTGCTTTCAATTTCAGTTGTTATTGCATTGCAACTTTAACCTTACAAAAAAAGTACTCAATAATAAATTATAATAAACCAAAGATTATTTGAGTGCCTTTTTCTTTCAACTACATATTTCATTTTGCTCATGTTAAAACGGAAATCACAAACATACTTAATGATTTCCAGATTTATTTTGTAATTGCATATGATGCCTCGTCATTGTCATGAAATATCCTACAGATAAAGATATACAACTTCGTAGAATAAAAGCACACAAAAACACTCAATGGAAATGATTAAAAAAATGTTGAAACTCGTCTCCACTAAGTATTTTATTTGCGAATTTGAAATTGTCAGCAACTTGAGCATAAATTAATTTATTTTAATGCATTTGTCATATAATTATTGAGCTTTTGCTAATCTAACGAAAGGAGTCAGGTGTTCTGTTAAATCTATTTTAGCGACATTTATTCAAGTTTAATTTATTTTTCAATTAAATAAATGTTTAATTCATTTTTGAGTAAATAATAGATATTCATGGGAGTTTGATTATACAGTGACAAACACAAAAAATCGGACAAACTTAAAATTGCACAAGTGCCATTCTTTTCCTATGACTATGTCCTCAGGGCCATTATCCTGGTAAAATATAAAATTTCTACTGTTCCCCAATCGGACATTAGCTGAATTCAGTGCTCCGTAAAAACCAATTCAACTGGGTATTTAATAAAATTTTATGATTATTCATATAGTATGTATATATTTTTTTTAAATTTTTTCATATCATACTCAATTTTTAATGCAGGATTAAATTGTAATATATGTTCAGTTATATTTACTTAAAATAATTAATTGCTTAAATGGTACAAAGTTTTTCAATAAAGCTTTTTTACTCAAATTCATTTTACTGCTTATAATTCAGTTTACTGCTTCTAATTCATTTTACAAGGTTTTTTTCATTATTTGTACAAAATTTATGGCTTCATGTCTAAAAAGAAAATATATAAGCCCGCTCCGCTCCGTCTACGTGTTACGTATTATTTTAATTTTTAAACAAATAAATTTACGACAGTAGGCAATAAAAATAACGATGAATCATTGTGGGGTAACGTCAGATCATTACTTTGAACTTCAGTTGTTATAAAGAGGTATACTTAGCGTTGTCTTATTTTACTTTTGTATCGTTGTATCCAGTGTAGAAATTTAAATTTTCATAATTGTTTCCGCAGCAATAGATTTCTTAACACCTTTTAGTTATAATGAAGTTTCTGCAAATGCAACTCATCACTGGGAGATATTTCAAAATATTTATTATTTAAATTTTTTAAAGCGTTGCACGCGCAAAGAAATTTAAAAATGTTACATCTATAAATTTATTTAGTTAAATAAAAGGCAGTCTATTTCGATGAATTAAAGGAAATGGTAGAAAAAAAATTCTTTTCTATTAACAAATTGAAATTTATTTTCTTGCATTAATTTTTTTGTTCAACTTCCACATTTTATATTTAGCGTTTAAAAAAATTAAAAGCTACTCTGCTTTATTTATTTACTTGTTTATTTTTTTCAAATGAACGTTAATAAATCTTTAAAGATCATCTTAACCTGATGAAGTAAGTTCAACCTTTAAATCATCTCTAACCGGGACAAAAGTGCAACATTGTGAAAAATCGCATGCTTAAATTATTCTATTTTACATAGTAGCAGTCATTAAAATTTTACTTCCGACACCAAGTTGACTTTGTTTAAACCATTGGCACTAACACGGTTGATAATAATAAGCCCCCTTACGTGTGGTACTAATCACGTAGTAATAAATGATAACATTGACACAAAACAAGTTATTACAAAATCCTCAATAATTTCTTCTTTCCACTTTTAATATGACGTACATAAACAAGACGTAAACCTTTATTTGCCGCCTCTCGTGGAAAAATTTTTAATTCTTAAACTGTTCCCGAACGTTTTTGTTTGTTTTCATTTTCTAATAAGTCGTCCTAATTAACAAACTTACCTGACGAGTCGATTTTACAAATAAAACAGAGTCAGATTAGTAAAGAACGTTCTTCTGCTAGTTAAGCCCAAATTTGAATTAACACTGACTCAAAGCATCATCGTTTCATTGAAAGTCAACTCGGAGTGAACTAGCCGAGCTGCAGATTTAATTCTATTTAAAAGTCATTGCCAGCAAATTTTTCTTATTGAACTGAAATTCCTTGTTAGTGTGAGAGTGTACGGCCAGATGCAAAGATTGAAATCGTTCAGGGAACTAGAGTGAGACTAGTAAACTTAAATCTTTTATGACGATATAACGCTGACTTAGGATATCTTTAACTTTAAGATAAGATAGAATTTCCAGAGTATGTTGAGTCATTTTGCAAAGAAAATTCTGCAGGGCATTTCTTATCTTTTTTAGGATCAGCCCACGTGAACTCATTAAAAGCAAATAAAATTGTAATCCAATGCATATTTTTCTATCTAACTTTGTAAGGGAAGGAAAATTCTCAATATTTACCTTTTTAATATTTTATTATTATTAGTTTCTAAAATCGCTCTATTGCAAATATTACAGATATCTAAAACAAACAAACGTTTAAAATGTAGAGTCTAATAAGCTTGAACTAATATGATTGAATAATTATTTTATTGTCTTAAAAAAGTCAGCACAAAATATACATTTTGCTTTTAAAATACCGGTTAGAAAACAATTTGATAAAAATAAGGACTGCAGTAAGGGTTTAAGGCATTCGCAAATTTTGCTCAAAGAATTTCTACGGAATAAGTTGTAAAACCTCTGCATTTTTGTACATGTTTAGTAAAATTAAAAACTACAAAAGAATAATTAGTTGAAGGATAAAAACCAAACTTCTTGATGGTTCACCTAAAATGTTCACCAAAATAATTTTCGTGCTCGTAAGGTAAAGAAATAATTTTCTTCCTTTGTTATTTTACACTACACACTATATTACGTTTTACAAAAATTAAAAAAAATCATATGCTCTATTTAGATAATATTGGTAAAGAATACGTGGTTTAAATTTTATCAAAATCGGCTAGACATCTTGCATACCAGTTTGAAAAACGTGGTTTCGAGAAAAATGCAAAAGGAAAAAATGTTAAACGTGAAATGCAGGGAATATTGTTAAAAGTATTAGTAGTAAATTTAGGCAAAAATAATTTTTATTTTGTATTTTTTGAAAATCTTAAGGTGATGTAACCCCTTAAGACGAGATATACATAATATTGCAAATCGGTTTAAGGGCATGGGTAGATTTTAAAGTGGTACTTAATATGTACTGTTGCAGTTCCTTAATTAGGCACAAATGCAAAGTAGCAAATTGCTTACCTAATTTATCAATTCTAGCAGGTAGCTTTTCCGCCTAAATTTGCATCCTAAATTAATTAGACTTGTAAATTGGTGACTAGCTCGGTTGGGGCCCTTCGGAGTACACTGTTTTTTTTTTAGAATCACAAAATTTCTTTTACTTTCATCTGGACCGAACTGCTCGCAGAGAAGAGCCCGTCACCTTCAAAGTTACGGGGCAACTGACTTTTGCGCAACTTCTTATCAATTTCAGTTACTTCGTATATTTCGAAAGCAACTATGCTGCGTTGCACAGAGAGAAGACGAAATCGAAGCGATTAATACAATTCAGATTAAAGTCCAGCGGAGGTTGTTTTGAATCCGCTTAAATGGGTTTCAAAGGGACGCAGACGGGAGCATGAAATTGCAACTGCAGGACTGAATTGAATTGGGAGAGTTGAGTTTATTTAAATAAATTAAAGTCTGGGTGGCAGACAACTGAATCAGGCCAGTTATAATAGTCTGCTGTAAATAAAATAAATTCGATAAAAAAACTCCACCGTCACAACTGATAATCACCACATTTAGAGTCCGCGCAAAAAAAAAAGTGTTAATCATTTCGCAATTAGCCAACAATTCAGCTACTGTCCCGAAAATCTCGGCGCGTTCACGGTGCCCTCAAAGGTGTAATGCGGGCAACTGACCCGTTGCTGGGAGCCTCCTGAGGGGGCTTAAGTGAACCCGATTAAATGCACCGATTTGCCCACTTACCGCCGCTGCAATTGAGCCACACTCCTCGAGGCGTAATCAGCCCTATCACTTCTGTTCGCCTTTTTTTCTGCAAATAGTTCCAGTCTCCAGCTGCAAATCGCCTCACACGGAATTTATTCACTTTCCACAGTTCACGAGATTTCGCGCTCGACAGTTGCCCTCATCGCCAAACTGGCAATTCGGCTGGAATTTAAAGAAATTACGAAGGAATTTCGCGGATTCATAAAACGTAAACAACTTCGGGTGACGGCTGTGTCATCTCCTTTGTCACAACTCGCAGACGTCAACGCAGCAACTGGCCAGCTGTGAACCGAGCGCTCGGCCTGTTTCATTTCCACTTCCTGGTCGAAAGCAAGACGCAAGTGGTGCTGTCCTTTTCACATTCTTCAAATGTTACTCTTGTACAGGTCGAAGCGAAATTTTTTTTTTGATGTTTCATAATTTACAGTTGAATTTCAGTACCAAGAAGATGGTTTTCAATTTGCTACCCGTTTGCTTAGGTACAAAGGCTTGCATTTTTCACCCGAAAGTTTTTGTTTATTAATCAACAGAACAGCATATGCAGCCTCATGGTCTGGTCCCATTTTTAGGGTTCCGTACCCAAAGGGTAAAACGGGACCCTATTACTAAGACTCCGCTGTCCGTCTGTTTGTCTGTCTGTCCGTCTGTCACCAGGCTGTATCTCATGAACCGTGATAGTTAGACAGTTGAAATTTTCATAGATGATGTATTTCTGTTGCCGCTATAACAACAAATACTAAAAAACAGAATAAAATAAATATTTAAGGGGGCTCCCATACAACAAACGTGATTTTTTTGCTCGTTTTTGCTCAATATTGATAACGGCAACAGGTAGACGCTTAAAATATTCACAGAATATTTAGTTATATATTCACTTTAAAAATAAATAATTAAATTCAAATAAAACAAATATTTAAGTGGGGCTCCCATACAACAGACATGATTTTTTTGCCGTTTTTATAGATAATGGTACGGAACCCTTCGTGCGCGAGTCCGACTCGCACTTGGCCGGTTTTTTCAAGTGAATGCTTCAGGAAAATTATAAAAACGTGTATATTACCGAAAAAGAACAATGTCTTAACGAGGTATGTATGTACCTTTGAAATGTTTTTACCTTTTTACGTAGTGCCATAATTTTAAAAAAAACCTCCTATAGTGCTTTTTTGGGGCTAACGATAAATATAAGCGTGAAATCCTCGATATACGCCACTTTTGCTAGTTTCTATATACTTAGTCTATATGAAATAACTCCCACAGGAGACTCTCATCGGGTGTAAAACAACAGTTGCTCCTGTAAGTGTGCATAATTTGAATGAGCCTACGGGCAAAAACCTTCACCTCGAAACAAAAAGGGGATCTCTCCATCCTTCCCGGGTAGAATCCAGTAGCAGGGCGACGAGATGGCGGAATGGTGAGCTCAAGCACATGAGCAAATGAACGCTGGGAGGCAGAAAGTAAACTCCTTTTACTTCCGCGTGAATTCAAGCCCCAGAATCCTGGCGACGTATCCTCTCCCGGTGTAATTTATATAGCGGGACCGCCGCGGGAGTTCTGGTGTAAACATGCAACCGCATTAATCATGAATTGAGCAACACCGGCGCCAGAAATGAAACGATCGCCCGAACCGCCGCTGCAGCCCCACGTGCAAATTATTTACGAGGGCCGGAGCCCTTACACCAGGATGCCGCTGCTCGAAAGATTTGAATCCTTGCTCTTCCCGGGAATTTTCGAGGCAAAAGCCCTGTGCAATTTTCATGAAGTGGAAGTTTTTCACCGGGACCCATATCTGTCACAATTCCGCGTATAGAAACTATATGAGGGCCCCTTTTTGGTGGACCGCCCGCGGGCACAGCACCCTGACCCACTTTCTGTTCTTGAGAGGGTGCAAAGCCCTCTAGAAAAGAAGAATAGAAAAACCTATTTACCAGCAGGAATTACTTAATTTCGTCAACGAACTGCTGCCTCACACGGGGGATGACTGACTTTCTGGGGAGGAACCATTAAATCCAGCTGCAAAAAGGACGACTTTGCAGCGTCTTAGCCCCCAGCCTCCGCCTCCTTCACAGAGGAAGAAACTAGCTGTCCTCACACAAAACGCCCGGCCGAAAATCTAAGAAAAACCACAAGGAGCTGGCGAAAGGAAGTCGGCCTCGCTCTGTGTGTAATTTCAAAGAAAAAGTTTACCCAGGTCCGGCTCCGGTAATAGGATCAGACTATTAATCTTAGTGGCACAAAAAGGGCAGCTGGAACAGGAGGACACAAGTCGTCCGGCTGGGAATCGAACAAAGGACGTCCTCCCCCGGGAGGGAAAACTTTAAGTTTTAAAGGACAATCCGATTACAGGTCGAACCCGTTCGTCTTCCCCATAGCCAAAGAATTGTGTCCTCGTCGGAGGGCGGTGGCGGCTTCAAACTGTGAGCCAAACATTTCGCAGGAAAGGAAAAACTCTCTGGGAGGGCGTCGGAGGTAAAAAGAAAACACCCCTCACCAATGGATTTTAGTAGAGTTCAAAAAGTAAGGGTAGTTTCCACTCGAGGTTTTTCTGGCTCTTAAAATAAAATCGTTCGTTATTATGCCAATGAAACGAGCTTTATTTATGTAGTCCAAATTCATTGTATTAAATGAAAAATTAATTGGCACTGAGCAAAGCACTTCTACGTTTTTATGAACTCTTTTACAAATATAGAATTTTGCAAGTATAATTTGTGGAGGATAGGGATTTTTATAAAATGTAATTTTTTAGGGTTCCTCAAAAAAGTTTGACTTCAAAAAGGAAAATTGGAACTTTTATAATCTAATCCTATAAAGGTTTCGTCTGTCTGTCTTTCTATCATAACCGTTTTTCGTATAAAAATGTTTGACGAAAAAAGTTTAAATTACTATCCTTCATATTTATTTTCAAATATACAGTACCTACTGGACAAAACATTTGCAACCGAAGCCACCCACGAAGTTTTTTGTGTAATGCTTTCTATATTTTGATTTAAGCTAAATAATGCTTATACAGGACTGTTGCACCTTATGTGCTAAGAACAAAAATAACAACAAATGGATATTTTCAATTTACACAAAAATAACAAAAAATAAAATTCTATTCGATTCACGATTTCAGCTGGACAAAACATTTGCAACTTTTGAAAGAGGCGGCAAGACTTGCGTAACGTTTGATGTAAAAGCAGAGTTTTTACCGTTTTAGATTTTGTCTTATACCTATGTAGTTATAAATAAGTAAGTAGTTTATATTATATTGATTGAGCGTATCAGTCTTATCTTTAAATCATTTATTAACTTCCCAGAGGAAGTTAACGTAATGGGGCCGATTTTGTGAATTCCCAGTTTTTGCATATCTCCACGTTTCAAGGTCACCAGAATCCCAATCAAACGTTTTTATGGTGATGGCTGTGTGTGTGTATGTACGTATGTTCGTATGTGCGTATGTACGTTCGGATTGATTCGTCTCGATTATCTTGCGAACAATTCATGATATTGACATGAGACTGGGCTCATTCGACGCGTGATCGCTTAATTAAGAACTGAATAAGTTTTCAGCAAAATCGGTTTAGTGGTTTTTTAGTAGGAATAAAACAACTAAAAAAAACCAAACTATCAGAATCTGAAAGTGGATAAAATTCGTCATTTATTTATAAAAATTATGATCATTTCAGCATAAATTGCAACAATAGTTCGAGAAATCTTATCTATCAGTGTTAAAAATATATTATTTTTCAATAATTTGTTATAAACAATTGAAAATGAGTTCTAGCGGATATATTTTCGTAGTTTCAAGGAAAAACAGTCTATATGAGTGAGAATAAGTGCTTCATGATATTATACTAGTAAGAACTCATGGATATTGTTGATAACAGTTTGATTTATTATAAACAATTGAAAATGAGTTCTCTGGGAAGTTAGTCGTGCGTACTTTACGGGTCGCACCTAGACCACTCGCATATTTTTTTTACTAGCAAGTTCCATGCCCTTAGGTCGTTGCAATAAAGTCAGTATTCTGCGTAGTTAGCGTTTTATTATTTTTGGTGCTTCAAAGTGAACTTAAAACTAATAGCACAATTTTGTGAGACATGGCAGGAAATAAATACGGAAAAGAACTAAAATCTAGAATTCTAAGTGATTATAGAAATGGATTATCTCAAAACAACATTTGTCAGAAGTAAAATATGAAAAAGAGTAAAGTTTGTAGAATTGTAAAACTCAGAAAAATTACCCCAAGATATGATGGAAGATATGGAAGCACCTATTCAACAACTTTGTTATAAATTGTTATCTAATCAATTACCTATCACCATTTATAGTGACCGTATCAATATTAGACATCTTTATTTCTATGTATACATAATAATTATAATGACTTGGCAATTGCACGGCATCATATTCTACTAATTAAAATACTGGCCGTGTGTTAATGGTATAAAATGGCTTAGTTGAAATACGCAGCGAGTTAGGATCACCTTGTTGAAGAAAGAGAAAGGGATATGATAAGCGATATGTTTATGGTGAGTCACGCAAAAAGTATTTATGCGGTTGAGAAGAAATTCTATAGGCATGTTGCGCTTAATTGGCAACGTCATATTTTTATTCAAGTTTAGCAACGTCGCGCTGAGTACAAGTCAGCTATAAGTAGTACCTATGCAATATAATAATTTAAAAAAGAATGAATAAAACGAAAAATTGTCAGCCCTTCTTTAAGATATTTCTTATAAATCTTTAACTTGCTATTTAATATTAAACGAAAAACAATGAATTTCGTAAAATCTCTGCTTACGATAAATTCGGGCTCCTACTGGGTGCATCTCCATTTTTGGGGCACACATCTAACCCGGTCTAGTTTGGAGCCCCCGACAAACAGGAAATCGATGTCGCCTGACCTTATTCGGTTAGAGGGGTCCACTTCACCCCCCTCGCCTGCAGTGATCCATTAACAACTTTTAACTCATCTCCTCTCCCAGGCACGAGTTGCCGCATTTGTGCAATTAATCTGGCCCCCAATCAAGTCCTAACCACTCAAAAAGCCCCAACATTAAAACAATTCGGGGAAGAGGTTAAAGGACATGAGTTGAGCACCATCCCCGCACCCCTAAATCCACCCTTTCCGTCGCCGATTGCATCATTAAACTTCCCAGATACGTCCGGCAAATGAGTAATTCGGGAAACACAATCATTTGCAAGTTTCGGGATAAAATTTGATCGAGCAGCAGACATGTTTGGAACTTTTTCAATTAATTAAGTTCCGTGCAACCGACCATGCTCCTGGGATCATTCTGGATGTTGGGTGATGCAACTGGGGAGGGGGAGCGCTCCTGCATGTGAACTGTTGCATTCGATTCGCGGGGTAAGGGGAGTTTGGTGATAAAAAGAGGTTGCGATTTTGCGGGTATTTTCGGCTCTTTCGAAGAATTCTCATTAAAATTTGAAGGTCCGGGGCGGAAAAATGCATGGAAGTGCACAGGAAATTAATTAAAAATTATGCGGACGTGCTTTACCATTCAGGTATTCAGCGTAAACATGATAAGCGGGATAACTTCCCTTGAAGGGATTAATGAATTCAACAAAAAGCTGAAGAGCTAAAAAATATTTTTCTTTAAAACAGCATAAAGCTGTTGCATAACAATTTTCATTACTTTAATTAAGGTAAATTTTTAATAATTTATCTACTAAAGGGCTACACCTAGGTTATTCTACCTGATACGAACATTTTTTTATGTTTTTAGCGATTAAAATAATGAAGATAAATTAATACATAGAGCTCAAGATGAATACTATTAAATTTAATATTTCACATCCGCTTTTCGAGGGTAAAAGCCATAACAGGTCAGTTATTTACACTATTTATTAAGGTAGATTTGCAACATCTTTTTATCAGTAATTAAAAGTAGGGGAGATTGGGGTATTGTGAGCCATGGGGAATTGTGAGCCACGTCAATATTTCCCAAAATTGGAAAGTCTGACTCATGCAAATGGTTGTCGTCGTCTTGTCTTTGACCAAACTCATTTTCTATTAGCAATAGATGCTTCCACACGTACTCGTTCGTTCCGTGCGATAACCACTTGGAAATATTTCTCAAAATATTTATTCCGAGCGTTTGTGTTTGCATTGATCTGACAACGATTTTCGCAGAATCGATTCAGGTAAATATATTCATAATTATTGTATGGCATCGATATTTCAACTTTTAAAAGAAATTTCGCATAAACATGCAATGAGCGAATCATACACGGCCCTCTTATCAACCAGAACGTTTGGGGAATTGTGAGCCACAAAATTTTTGGCATTTTTCAAGCCAGTATCGCATTTTTAGCATTTTTAGATGAAAATGTTGACTTCTGCATACTTTGTATGGAGGATATGCCGAAGAAATTGAACCGGAACAATTCCATTCGCTGCGATTTATGCGATCGAACTGTTCATTTGAAATGCGTCAGTACTGGAGCCTATTTCACATGCCCGAATTGCGAATCCGAATAATTTCAATATCTTCTTTTTTATATTTTTTCTAACCAATTCTTATGTAATTTCCAACCATACAATAAACATTTTACAACGATATTTTTGATTTTCGACGTGGCTCACAATTCCCCAACATTTTTAAAAATCTCAAAAACGTATGTTTTTTGCAAACGCTCAGATTTTTTCAGCAGATAATAATTTCAAGAAATTGCTCAAGCTAAAAGTTAGGGTTTCCTTCCTAGTAACATAAACCATTTTGAAATTTTAAAAAATTTTGATTTTTGTGGCAGTTATCGAGCTTTGAAAAAGTGTGGCTCACAATACCCCAATCTCCCTTACATATAAATAAAAAAATGAAAAATTTTACGAAGTACGATAGACAACATATTTCACGCACAAAGATTTAAAGCGATTATTCTTAATAAATTTTATATCTTTGAATTTAACTTCAGCTTATATGTACATGCATATGTAAATGAAAAAGGATTGTAAATTCACTATGAAAATGTTGAATGAATGATTCTAAAAATTTAAATGTCTATTGATTTAAAATCTTTAATTCCAGGAGAAATTTCAAAGAGATTCTCAAATTGAAATCTTTTAAAATCACCTATATTCAAGCTTGTGTGTACCTTACTTAAATATGTAGGTATATACTAGCCACTTAATTAAGGGATTAGTCAAAAATTTCGTGATTTTCGAAATATTTTTTTTTCGTGAAAAATGATTGGATTTCAATGAATAGGGGCTCATTCGAAAGCTTGTAATAAGCTAGTTTTTTAAATCGAGATTGCACCCTCACGGCACATTAAAAATTCATGAATCCCCCATTTAAAAACTAGTAACTATTCAGTATTCAGAGCAATTCATTACAGCTGTGTTTTTTTTCACATTGGATCCAGTTTCAGCTTTGGCAGAAAATTTTGTACTGAGTTTAAACTTATGAACAATAACCCAAATCAAACATTTTTTATTTTGCGAAAGTAATATAAAATTGCTTAGATTTTATACCCACTCTGCGTTAAAATCTTAATGCAAAAATTTATCAAAGTTTGAAGTTTGGATGGGTAAATAACAAGTAAACTTGATGCGCTCTTCTTAAATATTTAAATTTTGATATAAGTACGTGACGGTTTTTAAAATTCATTTCAATGCTAAATTTACTATACCTAACCTGAACCAAATAGAAAATAAAATAGGTAAAAAAAATTTTTAAGTTAAACGGTTTTATTGATGTATATAATGTACTAAAAGCTAAAAAATAATGAGATAGGTTCTAGGTACCTAGCTTTTAGTACATTATCTACATCATTAAAACCGTTTAACTTAAAATTTTTTTTTACCTATTTTATTTTTAAGTTTTTAATTTTTATTTCGTTACTTAATATTTCTCATTCTATTTAGTGCCTCATTTTTACTCATTTTCTTTCCGGTCAATTTGTTGCAGTCTAACTCCTCAATACATAATCCTTCCAAAGACTAAAAAATAATTAGATGCCTAGATATCAGTTTTAATGTATAGACTGTCTAAAATCTATGATCCGCCATGCACTGTGTTCTAATTGTAAAGCCCTTTCATTTGATACCCATTACCCATATAAGGGGATTCAAACAAATATGAAACCACCATTTTGTATCGGCGGTCATCTTAGATTTGGTGTACTGTATTCTACTAGTCAAGCTAGTTGTTGTCGAAATAGAAACTCAAAGGGAGCTTTAAATCAAAAAAAGGGGTAATTCAATTTGCATAAACTTTATTCGGCTATCCAGTTTCACAGCTTCTTGCCTACTACTATTCAGGAGAGAACAATTTCTCTCCTTGAGCGGCGGCGTTGCCAGTGTTATTTTCCACACCTTTCATTTGATACAGATATTGAGGGGGTTGTGAAAAAATAAGTAATCCGCCATTTTGTGGCGGCGGCCATCTTTCATTTACAATAATTCTGAATATAATTGTATTGCCATCAGAACTAAAGGTGTGTACCAAATTTCAGATCAATCGGTCAACAGGAAGGGGGTAAAAATTCAATTACCTACTAGATTTGATCCACATGAATAAAAATCAAACAGGGCAAGTTAAATAAAACCGTTTAAAAATACAGCTATTCTTTATTATAAAGCCTTTATCAATGAATTTATTATAGCTTTTCGACTTGTAGTCTCGATAGTCGCAAAATTGAATTGATATATTCAGTATCAAGGAGTATGTTGCCTGAGAAAATTCGTTTGATGGTTTAGAAGGTATATTAATAAATATACATTATAAGGAATGTAGACAAGACTTCGTTTTATGACATTTTTATGTCTTGAATACTCACTTTTGATTGTTACGCACACCCGTACGCCTTAAATTTTTCGTTAAAAATGATTCGCTTGGAAATTTCCAAGGTATACTGGATTTTTGGGGTCTCAGCAGCATTAAGTAATTTTTAAGGATTGAGGACTTCTTTTGCAGAGTTTCTCCTTTAGAAGAGCGTAAATCCCCCGAAATTGTGCCGCACGCTGGTGAAATAATTCATGTTGCCTTATCCTCTTCAGGGGGTGTAGACCAATGAAGCGGGAATTATTCATGCGAATGTGGACTTCATCATGTCGTAATCGCCCCAAATACTTCTGGGGGGCTGACGGGGCGGAGTTTGGGGGCGTGCTAAATCAAAAAGAAACCGAATTACTTGAACCTGTCCGGGTGCGCGATGATGGATTATGTTTTTTGGGGAGACCAGAGACTAAGGTCTACGGGGACCTAATGATTCCTACGAATGGTGCCCCGTGCAGAGATAATCATTATTTGACCGTTGGGCTCCCTGGGCGTTTCACTTCCCTGTCACCGGGAGAGGATTTCGAGGAAGTCTTCATATGAAATTAATACCGTGATTGATGATATCCTTCGAAGAGCGTATTCCTGGACGGCTTGAGGGCATTTTCCGGGGTATTAGGACGTAATAAATAAATTGCCTTTCAATAGCTCACGAACTTTGTCCGGGCTGGCGCCAGGAGGGCTTTGTCTTATAGTCGGACTGTCCAGGAAAGGGCCGAGGATGGAAGCTCAAGAAAATAGTCCGTTTATCTCTTGCGGTGTAATTTAATTTTCCTTTTCATAAAAGTGAGATGCTACGGATCAGGATCGTTTAATTACTCCGATTTTATCCCATCCCAAAAACCCCAGTCTTGCCCCCACGACCGCAAGTAAGCCAACGGCAATTATGATAACAAAATGAATTCAACTCGCTTTCCTTGAGGCTTCTTTGGGTAACTGAGCGCCTTTATACGCTCTAATTTCGCCTTAATGCCGCTAATTAGCATACTAAATCTGCCGCCAATTATAAATTCAATTTCCGTTTTAATTGAAAACGTTTTTTGGCTTTAATGCGACAACAAAGCCGGGGGCGTACGACGGTGTTTTGGAAAAGTACTTTGCATTTTCATCCAGGATCTTGGTTCAGCAGCAGTATACCAGCAGCGCCCTCTTCAGCAAAAGAAAGGGCCCCCCTCCTGCCCTTGTCTTACACACAATCGGTCCCCAATCTTCGCGTATATCCTTCAGGGTGCGAAAAACTCCCTGGGTTCGGGGGGTTTGGGATCCACAACCAAAGTAGGGATCCTTCAACCCAAGGAGACGAGGGGCAACAAACTCATGAAATTCTTAATTACTAACTCGCTAGTGAACATGAGCCAATGATGAGCTAATTTCACGCTCCCCCCTCCTCTGCTCTAGCTAGATTTTTTCTCTCTTCTGTTTCACTTGCTTTAATTTTGTTAACTTTGTCGCGGTCTTGATTTAATTAAGTATGCATGCTGTTACATAATGGGAAAGGATGACCCAGAAAAAAAATAAAATTTCTAGAGACGGATAGGCGGCTCGACCGAAACCGAGGCGGTTTAGGGGTTTGAAGGGATAAAAAACGAAGGGAAAAGGAGCCGATGGGGCGCGGCGACACAAGGCGAGGAGAGGGATGAGGGAAGCACACAACTCGAATTAAAACTTTTTCCATTAGCTTAATTCGAATTACTTTCAGGGAAATTAATTAGAGTCAGAAAGTTTCCAGCTCGGGACTGGATGACTGGTGTTCGGCTGAAATCAAGTTCATGATCTGTAAATTTTTTAGGGTAACTCGCGATGGGTATCCAGGAGAAGTCAGGAGCTCCTGGAGCTCGACTGGACCACCGTTAGCATTCCTCCTGGGCACTTTGCCCACTGTCCGAAGGAGCCCCAGCATTACTACGAGCGACAGAGGCGATGTCGGCGAGGACGGTGCAATTCCAGCTAAAAAGATATTTTTTGCGTTCTCTGTTCGGAAAGATCCCTGGGTCATCCTTTTTACTTTTTTTCAAGCTTTCCCGGCTCTTTAGAGTCCCCAGGATAGATTTTCTACTCCGGGTTTTTTTTTCCCCTCCCTGCTTCTTTGCATTTTACGTGTAGTTGGAGTGCATAAGCAATTTATGACTGTTCACTTTGACCGTTGACTTTGAAAACGTTTTAACAAATTTTAGGTTACTAGGAAAATCTTAAAATTGTTTTCGAATAGAAATATTAAAATAGTGAAATCTAAATATTTTGTGCAAATACAAGGTGTCTCAAAAGTAAGTTCACATTTGCTTATCTTATTACGCGAAAGCAACTATTCTGAGGGGCGCGGGGGGTATGTCAGTCGGTAGTCTGGCTCTTGGGAATTTAGTCGCTATGAAGCGTTTCTCTGGTGCGGACCGTGCGTTGTGCGTACGTGAGTTTTACAAAAACGGTAATTCGGCGACTGTAGCGCGTAGAAAATTCTGCAGTATTCGACATATTCGTCACTTAAATGATGCGCCTAGCACTCGACTCATTGCAAAATGGGTTGAGAAGTTTGAAGAGACTGGGTCAACTCTGGAGAAACCAAAATCTGGGCGGCCAAGAACATCAAGAACAGCCGAAAACGTGGACAGTGTTACTCAGTCTATTCGAGATGATCCAAACCTCTCGATTCGGAAGCGTGCTGTTGCTTTAAATGTGCACAGATCTTAAGTTTACGCTAATAAACCGACTTCCCTGGCACAATTAAAAGAAAATATCCGTCATGAAATGGCAGCCATCACGGAGACTACCTGCCGAGCTGTCATAGGCAATTTTAGTGCCCGACTAAATGAATGCCGAGAGCGCAACGGTTTACATTTGGACGATGTTATTTTTAAAAAATAAATTCCCAAACAGTGTACTTCAATATAAAATAAACATTTTTTCAATAAAGCTAAGACTTTTCTTTTAAAAAAAGATTTAAATGTGAACTTTCTTTTGAGACACCCTGTATATCAACAATTTTTACTACTTTAAAGGTAGGCTACAACAAAATACTTATAAGTAGTAATTTTCAACCAGTAGAAATAATTGTAGAAATTGATTCTAATTTAAAAAATTATTACTCATATATGTATGATAGGAAAAATATGAAGAATGCGTGAAATTTATTAGAAATTTACAATACTTATTTTTTAAATCGACGGGAATATTGTTCATTCTGAATTTTGAATATTTATAAGAAAAGTAGGCTGACCTGTCAGAGTGTTCGACACTTGATGACTTTTCTAAACTTTGCAGTCTGCTTTTAAATTTTTGGAAATTTTTAAATATTTTATAAGTAAAAGTCAAAATATTTGTTACCGTGACTTGCTTTTGAGCCCATACAAATATTAAATCAAAGTTTATATCATTTTTAACCGACTTCAAAAAAAAGGAGGACGTACCCAATTCGAGTGTATTATTTTTTTGTATGTTTGTTACGCGAGCATTCCGCCAATTATGAATTGATTTGATGATTCTTTTTTGTGTTTGGTAGGTCATACTTCAGAGGTGGTCCCATTTAATTTTATCGAAATTGATTCAGCACTTTTTGAGAAAATCACCTAAAAACAAAATATATACACAGATAAGGTTTTGGTATTTGGTTGTACATTCGGTGCCCGATTGCGAGGATTCAAAATGGCGGACCAAAAAAATTTACTAAAAAATATTACACTAAAAAGAATGAAATAAAAAATTTCAAAAAATAATAGAACCGACTCCAAAAAATCCCAAGCCCTAAAAAGTATAAAATAATTATATTAAAAGTCCTTTGCTAGACTTTTGAAGTCGGTGTGAAAACCTGGCTGATATTAATCCAATACTAACTAAATAATGAATGCAATCAGTTTGTCAGGATTAATTGGATTAATATCAGTCAGGTTTTCACACCGACTTCAAAAGTCTAGCAAAGGACTTTTAATATAATTATTTTATACTTTTTAGGGCTTGGGATTTTTTGGAGTCGGTTCTATTTTTTTTTAAATTTTTTTTTCAAATCAAGAAAACTCTGAATGGATCCTGGATATTTACAATTTGGTTTAAATAAAATTTGTAAGAGAGTACCTAAAATTAAAAAGCTTTGAAATAATTTCTGATACATAAAACCTTAATTCTTGTTCCGCCGCGATGTGCAGGTCTTAAGCTCTACACCTCTTGGGTGGTTTGGAAATGGGCTGGAAAGTAAAAAAACGGCTAATTTTTGTTTTACTTAGTACAAGTTCATTTTTTGAAAATTTTTTATCCAACGTAATCTTCTAAACTGCTCAGTTGGCTAGTTAATTTTGCAATTATTTCGCTGTAAGTGTTTAAAGGTATAATAATTGATTAAGTATACAAATTTTTCGGGATGGTTGTACCTGATCGACTTTACTTTTGAAAAAATGAAATATTTGGTACTTTTCTAGCCGGAAGTGAGCCAGGGGCAGTGATGAATGAACTTGGTGCTGAATGCAAATACAGCTTGCACGTGGTGTAAGCTAACATTCCTTTAATTACAAATTTATTGCTCATCTCTCAAAGGAATCCCAAACAAGATGGAAGCAAACATCACATCCAATTAGGCAGTTCTCGAATAAGGCTCCCTTCGCACCCCTTCTCATTTCCATCGAAAAGTCGGCCACACTAATTAATTGCGATCAACTATTTGTTTGGCGTTCTTAAATTTTACCTCGTAAATCAGCATATCACCCTCTAGCCCTAACTTTAACTTACTGTCTCGCCTTCGAGAGGGGGGTAGAGCGGGGGTGTGCTCATAAAGGGCACCCCAAGGTGTTGGTCGCAGGCTGATTGATTTATTCTGCTTAATTGAACTTAAACCAATAAACCCAAAGTTTGTGTTTAACTAACCCAAGCTAATGTTTACCCGGAAAGTTGCTCCCTGTCGGAGTCGATTCCTTTTTTTTTTGTCTTACATGCACCCAGGCTCCGGGTTTGACTAGTTAACTTTCAAACTGAACATACCCCCCGCAGGAGCACCCACGCTCCCCGTCTACCGCCGCATATAAATAAGCAGATTCGTGTATGTTTCGCCTGCAGGACTTTCTCATGTAAGCCACCCGCAAATATTCTTCTAATTGATTTGACACATACTCCGGCATGTTTCAGGAAGATCTTCTTCCTGGAAGATGGGAAACAGGCATAATTGCATTGAAACCTGCCGAAACGCTTAGTCGGAGACCTATACCAGAGTTTTTGGGATCATGGATCCGGGATCCCCGGGGGCCAGGTCTCCTTAATTTAAAGGCGTTTTCAATCATGGTCTTTTCCAGATTGCTATCATCACAGCCCTCTCCCCCGTCTTGGGCGCTGCCGGGCCTCTTTCCGGTAATGAGTCTAAACTTGTTACCCGAGTAATTTAATCCCCGTGTCGACAAATATTTATTGGCCGCCTCGGGCGCAGCCGCCCGGATGGAGCTATTCCCCTGCCATCCGGCGTGGCAGCCCACTCGTATCGGATTATGTCATCTAATATTAATAAACAAAGTTATCTCGCTGGGCCCCCAACCCCCCTCCGGAACATGTGCGTTCGGGATGAGTCCCGTCCCGGGGCCGTCCTCCCTTCGGAGGACGCTTTTTGGGTACTGTATAAAGAAGGAAAAGCCTTTGAAAGATTCCCAGAGACCGTGGCAGACTTGGAGGAGGAAGTTGCTTTTATGGGGTAATGTTTGGATACCCGGAGATAAGGGCAAATCCCGGCAAAGTAGCTTTTAACGATAGCGTATGGTAACTAGGCCCAAAAATACATGTCATGTAAGGAGGTTGCTGGGACTCTCCGGACCCGAAATATCCAGGACCTCGGCTATCCTGCTGGATGCCTGCAACTTTACTCCTCGTTCCGGTGATGATGACGACTACGACGACGACGACGATGATGATGATGATGATGATAGGCGCAATGGTGGCGTTGTTCTGCCTCAGTGCGGGAGGCATTTTACTAAATTGGTTGAGTACATCAAAGGCTTTCATACGATAATTGAGAAGGAAGTCAATTCCAATCCTCCACTTTCTGATTCTCAACAAGAAAAACTCAAGTGCTAGGATATTTATATATTTTTTTATTTGGCTTCGGTATGAGAATGAATGGAATTTTTATCCTCTTTTATGACATATCCGGTTAAAGTAGGGACAATTATTCAACGAAGTAATTTTGGATTATATGGAAACTTTTCTAGACTCTGATAAATCACAATCACAAGAATACCACGAAACATGGGTTAAGTTTTTACTTATGATATTCCCCTTTAATTAGTTTACGTTTAAATTTTTACAGTGTTCTTTTTCAAAGGTGTTATTTTCTGTTTTTCAGTCAGAAGTAAGATTATTAGCTTAAAATAGAATTAGAAAATTTTGACCACTGATATATGTACATACATAGGTATGACACGAGTTTATACAGAGTGCCTTTTTACTCTTGAGATTTATCTCTTTTATAAAAAAACGCATATTTTTAATCCAGATTTAATTGTCAATAGCTTTTAACTATGGTAGTATATTCAATTAATCTAAATGTTTTTGATGTCATTTTTTTATAAAATATAAATGTTATATGTACATTACATACATACATATATGAGGGAGAAACATTTAGGCTGGTGAATAGAAGTCGATGATTTATTTAATAATTTTGAAACTTTGTATGTTATTTATTAGTACTTTTAGCTAAAACGTTTTTTTTTTTTTTTGAGTTTTATAAAATAATTACAAATTGAGAAAGCTTCCGAAGAGAGTTTTATTCAAAATTGACGTAATTTCTAGCTATTGATGTATTGGTCCAAAACGACCCTGAAAAAATTTGTATTATTTCAAACATTATATAATATAATGTTCTTGAACCATAAGAAAGGGGGAAAAAATAGCTTCAAGAAATTGGACAATTTATAAAAACTATTACAGTTATAGACCAAATTTTTCAATTATTTTTGCTTAAAAAAATTATTTTTTCAACTTGTTTCTTAAAACTTTTAGATTCAAGTACAAAGTACCTAATATTATTGTAAAATAACTTTTTGAGTTATCGTTTATGGCAATTTGAAAAATATTGAGAAAGACGCTTTTAAAGTTTGGGTAAATCAAAATTCCATTCATGGTCAGACTTCTCAGAAATAATTATTATTCTGGAAACTTGAGAAAATCAGGGTGAGGTCAATCATGTGTCGCGGAGTGTATGTATGAAGAACAACAGAAATACTTTTAACTTAGTGTTAGAATTTTGGTAACATATTTAAAAGGTGTTATACTAATACCTCTTGAAAAAATAAATAAATGATTATTTTTAAAGATTCCAAAGGTATGACCCCCTTAGAAATAAAAACTTAAAGAAAGAATGTAATAAACTCTTTCTCTTTTCCAAATGCCCTTTACATTACTCAAGCAAAATAACTATATCTTAATTGTCTGCAACATAATTTTTCAATTAATTTTCTAGTCCTTGAGGCAAAAAGGAAATGATGGAAATTTTAAAATCACTTCAATTACAACACTGAAGGTTAACCCTCCACCACCTGATTATCATTCAGGTAGCAACGAAAAGTCCCATTTAATGGCATCCGCTCGCCGTCATTACGGCCACAGACTTAATTTAGTTTTAGAATCCTTTTTTCCTCCTCCAACCTTTTGAAAATTCAACGTCTGTCGCAGTGACACATTCAGAGGGGGTGGTGATACAAATTTGTGGCGGCGGTTGGTCATAATTTCCACAATTTTTCCTCCTTCGCTGAAGTTGTCCCATGTTGGCTGTTGCATTTATCTAATTTTTATTAAGTCCGTCCCCATCCGGCTCAAGTCATCTTCAGTTTCTTAGCGGCAGGCTGCCAGCAGCATGACTGGGCCAAGGAAACGAGTGACAATCCATTATGGAAATTTTATTATAATTTTTTCCAATATTTTATCCGCTAAGAGTTACATCGCCTGTAGTACTCGCGAAAGGCGATTAAGTATCCTTTTTCGCTGCACATTGTGAGCACTCCTTGCCCCCCTCCCATTTCCGCCGTTTCTGCGACATGGTGCCATCTCTAACCAACTTAAGTATTCCCTTGGAAAGATGCATTTTTCGCAGTGATGAATAATGGATGAAGATGTTCCCAACAGAAATTATTCGATTATTCACTTGCAATGATATCATCGCAGAAAGAGCGAAATCTGCAGTATTGCTGATCTCCTACATGCCCCCACTTTTTTTTCCGCCCGCCACTGTCACCTCCTCGGGCAGCATCCAGGCCGCGGCCAAGGGGTCCTTGATATTCTTGAATATTTTTGAAAACATGTTTGTACTTAAGAGGAATGAATTCAAGAATTCTGTCAAAAGACGGAAGCTATCTGCAAGTAGATACTTCTTAGACCCCGGAGGGGTGGGGGTCTTCGAGGGGTCGTTCTGAAAAAGATACGACGACGGCCAGAAGGAGCTTTTGAATTTTTCCAATGGGACCGAGACGGCGGCCTTGCGTTAAACTTTCAGGCGGAAGCAATTTATTCATCTGCGACTGTCGGGCGCAATTTACACAATTTAGAAATACATCACAGGAATACTTCCTGATAGATTTATATACTGCAACTGATATGACGTGCCATGTGCTAAGTGCTGCAAGTAATAACGCGACATACGTGCAAAGTGTGACCTGTCATAGGTAGGTACTATACCTACACAGAAAAATGATGGTACGTGTACGTATAAATTTCAAAAATGATTACATATGTATAAGCACCTGTTCAGTGTCATGTCTCATACAGAAGTTTGACATTTTTCTAAATCCAGTGCATTGAAGTTTTTGATCATATAGACGGCAGAATATCCATAGAAAGCAGGTAAATTTAGAGAATTTAATTTCCTGCAATATCAAAGAATATTGTAGCTTAAAGGCATGCACATCGTACTGCATAATGAATTTGAATAATGGTTTGAGACCTTTTTATAACATTTTCATTTGAAGGCAAAAAGGGTAATTTTATAGGAAAGTATTTTAGAAAGCTCATAGAAGTTTTGCAATTAAGTAGGTGTTTTTATTTTTAATGCAGTTATAGTCTCATTTTAGTTATACTCACCCGGAATTTCTGGCAATGTCAAACTAAATAATAATAATAATAATAATAATAATAATAATAATACATTTTAGTGAGCTAATAATTCTAGCACTAAAGTTATTTATATGTCATCAGGCAAAGTTTCGTTCAAATAAATAGGTAAATAAATTTAAATAATTACCCTTAATATTTAGACTTCTATTTGGTACGAAATTTAAATTTAATTAATTAAATCATTTTTGGAATATGTTTTGTTTCTTTCGAATAAAACAAAAAAAAATTTTCAAAAGGGCATCTGGTTCTGTATGATATCAAGCAAACCTATAATTTCGACCTCCTATAGTGGAACTGAAAAATATATGAAAGGGAGATATGAAATAGAAACATTAAATTACAGTCTTGCAGAAAAGTTTAAGACCACTTGCAATTTCAGACATTCGATGAACTTCGCGCTCCTATAACTTAGTTTCTTCAAATTCAAATCGTACCACAATTTGTATATTAAAACTCTGAAACGTTGTTAATAAAACGATATATTTCACTTCAATGAAAGTAATAAAATTTTAAAGTTACAGGCTAAAGTTTCGATTAAATGCTGCAGAAAAGTTTAAGACCAAATTCCACAATCAACGAAAAACAAAATTTTTTGAATGCCTATTGCCTATGCTTTGAAAAAGTATCCTTTGGCCTTAATGCAATCTTTTATTCTCCTTGGTATGGAGTTCACCAAATTATCTGCTATAATTTGGGGCATATTTTTCCATTCCTGGCTTAAACATGACTTTAAGTCGTTTAGATTCCGTGGTTCACGTTTAGACACTCGGTCTCCTAGAATCTTCCAGCAAATTCTCTATTATATTTAAATCAGGACTGCTTGGAGGCCATATTATGTTCTGCTTCTGCAAGCCATATTTTGGTAGCATTGGCTGTGTGAGGCCTCGCGTTGTCTTGTTGAAAAATAGTACCACGACGAGGCATTTCTTCTTTAATATATGGTAGGAGAAATTCATTCAATATTTGGACATATTTTTCTGTATTTACAGTGCCTTCGATGATACACAGTGGTGAATATCCATACCAAGACATAGCTGCCCAAACTGTGATCTTTCCACCGCCCATTTGCACATGTTTTTGCATACATTCAGGCAGGTATTTCTCGTTAGGTAATCTACGTACCATTAATAAATAAAAGAGATGCCGAAATTCGGAAGTACTGTAACGTATTTATAACCTGAAAATGTTGTCAAATCGTTAGATATTGTTTTCGATTTGAATTACAATCTGTAAAATTTCTTTTTTATTTTAGGCAACGTAAACAAAAGAAAATTAAGAATAGCACATAACCTTCAAAAAAAAATTGAAATATTATAAATTGGCCACTAACCGCGTGTTTGCATTCTAAAGATCTTGTTGAATATTCCTACATTTAAACTTATCCAGAAGACAAAGTTGTTTTTTTTTATGCTTTATTTTGTTTTATGTATTAGACCTTTAGAGGTCTCTAGCATAATATACATCAATTCTTAACTCGAATTAGCTCTTAGCTGCCTTGCCCATGCTAAGGCAGTTTATTTGGGTCAGCTGTAGTTACATACATTATATCTTGCTGATATTGTTGTTTACATACTTCTTCTTGATGGAGCGCCTGTAGTCTTTGTAGAATTGGTACGCCAAGTTCACAGCTGCTTAGTCTGCTTGTGTCCCATGATGACTGCTGGATGGTTCGGTTGTACGGTCTATTTGAATCAGGTGAAGTTGTTTTAAAAATATTATTTTAACTAGAGTTTCTTGCTCAATGTTATTAAAAATTATATCAGGTCAAAATGAGTACCTATGAAAAATTGTTGATGTAATATAAAAAGTTCTAGAGGACGGAATACTGAAAGTGATTTTTATTAATCTTAAGCATTATGACTTCTTCTGAATAGTACACATAGCACAAGATTTCTAAATTCATTTCGTTAATATTCGTCAGTCTTTAATATTTTTATGCCGGAAATGAAGTGAATATCGATCACCATTTCAATGAATGCCCTAAGCACGACCTCGAGGTGCACCAATCCCTCACCAGAGGGCCTGATACCCTCTGCTCTGTTGTGGCACACCTCTTCTCAGACGCAAGCCGGCCTCAAGGATGCGAATCACGTCCGTAAGAAAAACTGATTTGATGGCTTCACAATGTGATTGCTTATTTGAATATGGTGGAGGAAAGACTCAGCAGATCGTGCCTGGCGCGCTCAATGTCCTCCATCCCGGAAGACGAAGGAGCCAGGACCTACCAGAAAGGGTTGGCTGGTGCCCGTTTCGTCCCTACGGCCGGAGGACGACTTCGACACAACAAGCCTCTGCCAGGGCAAGTTCAAGTGTAAATGGGTTAGCCGGAGGAGGTCTATTGCCCAATAACCCATCAATTAAGGGTAAGCGCCATTGTCGTTCTCGGCGCGCTCCGGTTCGAATAAGAATGAGGAGTCCCCGGGCAAAATCTCCTGGTTCCTCTTGATTAACGCGAATCCCTGCGGGCTGTTGTTGCTGGTCCTGTTGTGTCAGCATCCCGCCCACCCGCAACATCTCCAACCTTTTCATCCTGTCCCAAAATCGGAGGACGGGAGTAAAAAGCGCACAGATCCTTCGTACAAGGCTTGGCCGACATTTCGTCACTATAAATTCTGCTTTCTTCGGTGAAATGATGATTGGCATTTAGTGCTCCGCCATTTGGCCATTAGTCATCTGGGATAAAGCGGTCGTGGTCGCCCAGCCGCTCCCCCCCTCCCTCGGGCTATTTATCCCGGCTGGACCCTGGTGTATCTGTTTCTTGACACCAGGCGGCGAACCAGCTAAATCCCCCCATCCCGCAGGGGTTGGCGGCGAAGCTCACGCATATCATGAATATGCCCCTTGAATTGGCATTAAGTCCCCCATTTGCGTACATTTGTCCCGGGGATTACACATTACAGCGAGATTAGTTGTATTTATAGGGTGGCTACGGCCACGCTAATCCCGAACACGCATATTTTCTTGTTGTCTGTCCTTGATACGAATGTAAGGCGCACGTATTTGGAAATTAGACGCCATTAACGCTTCAATAGACACAAAAACTTTTCTACATATAAGAGATATAGTCCCAGAGGACAGAATGAGTGTTTTACTGACAATTTAATTTAAATATATCCATTTTTTGAATTATTTAGTTACTACTACCTACTATTAGACAAAAAAAGTATCAACCATGCAAAAAAGAATTAAATACGATTAAATAAAAATTATGAAGTTCACTGACCAAGAAATCAATTGATATCAATTTTCATTGACGGAGAAATATTTAATTTTGCCATTGAATTGCGCTCAAGATATCGATATAAAAATATAAAAATATTGTAGACAAAAATTTATTAAATGAACTTATTACTGTCATTATTACTGCAGTCAAATGAACAGTTTTTAATTTAATGAATGATGAGCTTATAAACTTTTAGTTCACTTATTAGA
The DNA here is from genome assembly GCA_933228815.1 of Machimus atricapillus. Lineage (NCBI taxonomy): Eukaryota > Metazoa > Arthropoda > Insecta > Diptera > Asilidae > Machimus > Machimus atricapillus. Next base: position 18,237,684 of record OW121785.1, read on the forward strand.
GTTTAAAGTCATCGGAGAAAAAAATTGTTTAACTAGAATATACGAAATTAATAAAAATGTTATCAAGCCTATCGCTACAAACAAAGCCTATTTGTACACGAATTCAAATAAAAGTCAGCTGTCTATTAATATTGAGTGTGTCAGCGACGACTTCTGGTTATCATCATAAATTTATCAAATAGCTACTACAGGTTCGTCGCGATTGTTTCAACCATTTTGATGCACAGCCAGTTTCCATTATTGAAAAGTTTCCATTATCGAAGCAAATTTACAAACATATGTTTTTTTGATTTTACAGACATTTATTGTAATAATGGAAAGTTAAACGTTCAAATAACGTTACAGTAACATATTATGATGAGAAACAAAGTATGATTCCTCAAAGAAATCAGTTCATTTTAATTGACGGTTTTGGTTCATTTTTTTTGCATTACTTTATCAGCGAATGTTTGCATGCAAAAACTTGCAAGTTGAAATTGACGAGTAGGCCATATTTGAAACTATAAGCACTACAAATGTACGGAATTTGGTGGTTTCCTTTACTGCGGCGTTTCCATTATCGGAGGTTGAAACAATCGCGACTCAACAGTATTTTAATCATGCGACATAGACATACATATTTGTAATAGTAGATAGCTGTATAATTTTCAACAAGTTTGATGAATTTGATTTATTTACATATGATAGTGAAGTGTTGATTCATTTTCATTTATTAAACCCTCCAAAGGCTAAAAAAGGTTTATTTATTATGATATTGTATATTTATACTATAGTATAGTATAGTTTTCCAAGAAGCAGCTTTCTTAGGTACCTACATTCTTTTGATATCTATCTATTTCTAGCAACTTTTCAGTAGTTATATAATTATATTTGGCCAAGTGTTGGCAACACTGGGCAGAATAGTTAGAATTTGATCCGGTGCAAAAATTCAAAAACTGTGATTTAGACAAAGTATAACATAAAATATGCGTCATTAAATACCACTGTGAAATTCATTACGATTATAAAAAGTTTTATGTTCTGTAACAGTTTACAGTCTGTTTTACGATATCTTGACGTATAGCCTAAGTTTGAATTTTGACTTTTATAATACACTAGTTGGCCCGGGCAGACGTTGTCCTGCCACAGACCGCGTGGACGCAGAGCAACGTTTTGATGAAGAATACCTGAACCTGAAAGTTGCGGAAGAATGTGACAGATTGCAGTACCTACAAGTATAATCCACTTTCGGTATACATTTTTTATTTCATGTTTTATTCATCTCATATTTAAGTGTAATCATAATCAATACAGAATGAAAACTCTTAATTGATAATGGATAAAAATTAAATGTTATAAATAAGATAATTAAAGGTTGATTCTTAAGCCTACACAATTGTATATAATAGTAATGAATTTTAATTTAATGTAGCGCAATTTGGTGAACAATATTTTTTGTCAAACCGTCTTTTGCCAATATGAACAGTTTCGATGGTTTACCCACATGTGAGCATACAACGTATACGTATGTATAATTGGCCATGGGAAAAACATGGATTTTCTAAGTCCAAACCATAACTAGACATTGTCTGCCCTTGTGATTTATTAATTTTTATTGCGAATGCCAAACGTATCGGAAATTGAAGGCGTTTGAATTGGATTGTATTCTCCGACGGTATCACTTCGATACGTGGCAACAGAACGATTTCTCCCTTAAACTTTCCGTTCAAAATGGTTGCTTCAATAACATTTTCGGTAATCCGTTTGATGACCCAACGTGTGCGGTTGCATAATCTAGGTGGAACCAACCATACCCATTCACATAATTTCATTGAAATTGTTAAGGTGAATGTCGGTTTGTAACGCGACACTAAAACTCCTATGCCAGAATCTCAAGAAACTACATATTGCACATATGTTCTGTATTCCGATTGAAATGAAGTCGAAAAGAGCTTGTAAAACTACTTTTCTTTTGAATTGAAATTCCGTATAAAACTCATATCGTAAAATCATCTCAGTAAATTTTGACTTTAATTTTTTGCATTCACACTACCTACTATTAAAAGCTTACACAACTCAAAAATGAAGTGCGACCCTTGAAAATTTGTTAGATATCGTCAACAGCGCCACCTATCGGGTCCAAAACTATCCTATCTTCCAAGCTGGAACCAACCATACCCATTCACAAAATTTGATTGAATTTGGTTGGACGGTTTCGGAGCTTATAGTGCACGAACACAGTGACACGGGATTTTTATATATTAAGATAAGTAGCAAATATTTACATATCTGAGTTAATAAAATTTTGTTTCCTATTTTCTAAATTTTTTTCTTTTCACTTTCGCATACGGTTACTAATGTTCAGATATCTTTAATGAAACAATTTGATCAACTAATGATATTAGGATAAAAAAAATGCATATATAAACTAATTAATATACTTTCAATTACAAATAAAATTGACTAAAATATCCTACTAGTGAACACACATGTTATCGACAGTCATGATATAACACAAAATAGCTTAAAATAATTCAACCAACTATTTGAAGCCCGTCCAAATTTAATTTGCGACAGTTTGCAATATGAAAATTTGACCCAGCAGGTAACCACTTGATAGTTATAGCCGGGGACACGCTGTAATCAATGAACGGAGGTACAATAAAATCAGTGGCAGCAGAAATTAATTGGAAATTCAATTTGGGTGAGATTTTGTGCTCGATAGGCAATATGCTTGTAAATGCGGCAACTTCCACCGTCGCAGGGCCGTTCGGGTTGGTCATACAAAGAGGTGATGGTGCTTGAAAGCGTTGCGCTTGTAAACAATTTCCCGATTGGTTAAGCAATCTACCGGATTCTAGTGGCGCAATATCCATTGGTACAAAATGTAATAGAGTAAAATAATCTATGCCCTACAAATCGATACGTGGTTTAATGAAAAAATAAAACCAGAAAAAAAAAGATATCCGTGCACTATATACATACAATTTATTTCCACCTCCTCCCTTGGGTCAATGACAAATTTCCAATTTCAATTTGGTCGGTAAATTTTATTGTTTGTGTTCATTAGCCTGCACTTGTGACAGGTTTTCCAATTTTCATCCCTTTTCTGGGCCCCCCTGGTTTCTGACAAACATTCTGGATGATTTACGATTTTTCGAGGTGATGGCATGAAAATACAACAAAAATACTAAAAATAAAAAAAAAAGATTGCATGGAGCCACGGAGATTCCCCAAAAAACAATTTCCAGATGTCCTTCGTGTGACGGGAAAATTCGTTAAAGAAAAATGATGAAAATAATTGTTGCGAGCATAACAAATAGCTCGTCTTGCGACAAAAGGGAGCCGAGGATGAGTCCAAGCGTGATTAAAGAGACTACACAGTTTTTCTGATATTTTAGAGGCTATAAACGAACTTGTCTCTTTTGTTTGGTTATGAAAAATTAGTTGAATTGAAATTTTGGGTATTCCATGAACAAAAATGTCTTTTTATCAGTTTTACGAGGTTTATTATTTTTGAAGTCATCAATACGTACTCTCTAGTCTATTTGTCACTTAAAGCCGATATATATATTTTTAATTTTCATAAAAATTCTTTTATGTTGGGAGTTCCCAAGAGTTATATCTAAATTATTAATTTAAAAAAGCTTGTAAGAAACCTGATTGATTTGTAATCTTTTGTCGAATATCTGTAATCTTTTGTTTCTTTGATTTTTAGTTTTAAAATACTGTAGTAGAACTATGTAATATAAACATAATGGTCTTTATTTAAGTAACATTGATCTTTTCGGTTTGAACCTTCTAACATTCAAAGGACTTGCTCTGAGTGAGATTAATACTGATGTGATGTGATATTTGTACTCTCTTTTATTACACAATTTATCTTGTTTTATTGAGTTGCTTCGCTCTTCCCTTTCTATTCTGTGCAGATTTAAATTATTAGGTTTTAATTTGAATTTTCCCTTCTGTTCTGGTTTGATCCATTATTTAAAATTTTATTGGTTCTGATAACAAATTAAGCGACAAATTCGTACAATTTAAGCAAATTTTTTTTTTGGTTGCGAACGCGTCGAGATTCAACTTGGGATTGATCTCATCAAGTACCCACCGGAACCTATTTTCTTCTTTTCTAAAAAAAATGACCATATATGGGCATGAATTAGTAAGTCCACCCATACTTATACATAACTCAACAACACCTCTGTTGCCATAACACCTAGCATTGCCACAGGACTTGTCGGTTCGGTGTCATTAACACTTAGTACCGCCACAGGATCTCTCGGTCCGGTTTAATGAAAAATGTCACACAGTTTAAGCAAATTTTTCTTTTGGTTGCGAATGCGTCGAAATATACTGTGAATATTTTTAGGACCACTCCAATTCTTTGGGAACCCTTAGTTTTCCGCATCATACCTTTTTTAAGTGGGACAGAGGGGGGAGAATCAATGGAAAAGAAAAATTTGAGATTTAAATTAAGCCCTGAATTGATTTCCCTCCCTCGTTAAACCTATAGAAAGTATACTTCCGAAAATTAAAATCTCCCGAAACATTGAAATGGTCCTAAAAATTTGCACAGCACTGTATATATTAATAAAAACTCAGAAACTGAACGTCTACCCTTTATTCCATTTTTATTATGCATAGGTTGTGGTCGATGACCAGATTTTCAAAATAAAAAATTGGGACGGGAAAAGTCAATATAATTTTCAATATGCATAAGTATATGTAGATTAACTACCACCAAAGATTGGCTTCCACTTTCAGCATTAATCAGCTGGAATTAAATTAATATTTTAAAGCCTTTGCCTAATTTTTTTTCATTCAAAAAGCATCTCAGTAAACATAATTCATTGTAAAATGTATTACAATAAAAAACGCGATGGCAAAAGACTAGCAAAACTTTGCACACTATGTAATTTCAACATCAGTGCATTCGTTAAGTGAATGTTTTAAAATGCGGTCCAAGAATTATCAATTTGAGGCAAATTAATTTCTAATATATTTACCAAGATAAATATTCATGAGATGTTTGCATTCGATACGTAAAATTATTTCATTAAACAGTGCTGCAATATGGTGCCATATTTCATCAAATTAATTAAATTAATTTAAAACACTCGGGCGCACTAATGTTTTACAAGATTATACATTTCTAAAAATTTGGTTAAAGCAGGTAAAAGCCCGAAAGATCGAATATTTGAATATGAAACTTTTTTATAATGCACATCAACAAAACTAAAAAATACTTAGTTTCAACTCGTACTGTGTAAATAAAATATGAATAAAGTTAAATGCACAATCAATTTTTCTTTGGTGAGTATTTAATAAATCGGGTCACTGTAGAGTGTAGGTATAACAGATCTTTATCTTTTTCTAAAAATATCTTCTCTGTTTCTAAGATGTTCATGCAGTCTTTTAAAAACTTTCTTTAAATTTGATGTTTTCTTTTTTAGAAAGTTTTTTGTAATTGGAATTTTTTCGTGTATGAACCAGTACAGTAATTGTAATGATTCAGTTTTTGTACCAGACTATAGGTTGGCGTAGTGCGTATAATTTATTTACTCAAAGCAACCTAAACATTTTTGCCTCATGCCCACTGCTCAGAAATGAGTGGGAGCACTTAAGATTCAAAGTTTTGCGAGGTCCTGTGACACCACCCGCAAAGGTGAAAAATTAGAAATTATAAATCCAAACAGTAAAAAGCGCCGGGTGCATCGTAAAAGTTGGCCAAGTCCAATGAATTTTCATTCACGACCTCAATTAATGGGTCTGGCTGGAGCACCTCCGCCGCCAGCTCGTCCAAGAGAGTGGCTCTGGGTGTTCATAATTTAGGAACTCAGCGGGAAAGATTTATGGCAAGAAGTTTTGGCGTTTTCTAGCGTGTGAAATTTGTTTAATAGACTCCTTCCCGGGGAGAGTTCAAGCAGCAAGCAAATGTGGTCTTTGGTATAGGGCACCGCCCTCGACCCCACGACGACGCCCCCTCCAGGTCTGGCTCATCTCATCTACATTCACTGAAGACATCCTCGCGTTCCGTCAGCGTCGCGACGTCGTCGTGGGCGGACGCGAGGAGGGCTAAAATCGCACTCAGGGGCGAGGATGTGACTTCGTTTTATTTTCTTAATAATTTAAGAGAGTCTCCAAAATGAGAATGGAGGTCCGTGCCATGGTGGCGCTAAACGCAGCAAAAATATTTCATGGAAGGGAGTTCGTTAGCAAGGTGCTATCCATTTTCATTAGCATTCCTTAGGGTTTTCGGGACAACGCCATGCGGGAGGCGATTTCTTTAATGAATCAATGGAGCACGTCTCCGAGCTCGGTTAATTCTAAGAAATGCGAGTCCTGGGTTATACAAGGATTTAGGGCTTCCAGTGCGATTTGTAGCATTTTTCTTGTCGGCGGAGAGGTTGGCACTGCTCAAAATTGGCCACCTCCGACTGAGTGTTGTGCTTGTGACAATTAATGACGTCATGAGTACGGTATGAGTACATATAGTAACTTAGGTTTACAACAGGTGTTTCGATCCTATTTGAATAAAATTTTGCAGACACCTTCTGTTCGTGCTAAAACGGAAGCATCTGAAGAAATTTTGCGGCGGTCGGCTATACTTTTTGAAATATTTAATTTTTAATTTTTACATATTTTGACATTTTGTCAAAATTCAAAATTCAACTTTTCTGCCGCAAAATCACTTCGCACCTGCACATTTTATTTTCAAATCGGACAACACGCACCACTGCACTATTTTACAATTTTAGTCAATTCGCGAACCTGAAAAAAAGCAATATTTAATAATAAAAAGAAATTGTCACTTTTATGTATGTATATTGATTTTAGAAAATACATCTTTTAATATTAATTTTAGAATGCATTTAAAGAGGCGAGTAGAAGGAAGATTATGGCAAAATCCTGGAGCATAAAATGATCAGCTTTACACATTTTGTATATAATAGCTTTTAAGCTGTGTGATGATCTACAGCCTGACAGGGAAAATAAAATTAGTATAGCACAATATGCAAATAGCTTTATGAAACCTATGAATTCGTTATTGTATAAACTCCTTAATTTAGTAAATTTAACTTCTAAGAATAACATTTTTAGATCTAATCCACGTTACGCTCCTCATTTGCCCAAAATTAAACCAGAAGATATGAAATGCGGTAGAGCAACTGAAATTGTTATAAAGGATCTTCTCCCTTCCAGGCTTCTTAAACTTGCAAAGGTAATTTAAGTTTTTTCTTATATTAAATAATATCCAATGTATTAAAAAAAATCTATTAGGCTGTGGTGAAAGAAGATTGGTTAGAGGGAAGCGACTTTGCACCAATTACAGATGGTAAGTGCTACTATATACATATGTACAGTACCTACATACTCATACATAAATAGTCTCCACCAAGAAAAGTTGAAGAAGTTGAACAGGAGATATAGAGTTGTGTTCAGTACAAGTACTGCGAACGCAAAAAAAAAGAATAGCATCACCAAACATAGTATAGGATATTAAAGAGAAGAATTTAACTGTTTTTGACTTTCTGTATTTCTAAAATCCATAAATGCGTATAATAAAATTGTTCTGGTATTCTTGTTTCATCATAAATCAACATTTTACATATATTTTTTTCTAAATTCGAGGGATTCTGTACAAACACTGGATGCAAACTAATTTTGAATATAATTTGAGGACAGAATTTCAAATTTGTTCTAGGGTACTTAATAAAGTAGTAATGTAGTGTTTGGGGCTTAAAATACCCAAAAATTCAGCAGAATTTGCAAACTCATGTTGAAAATTAGCAGGGTGTTACCCCTTGCCTAGAGGCCCGTCTGTAACTCAGGAACACTTAATTATGTTGTGCACATTGTGACAATTATTACAACTATATCATATCAGTTCAGTTCGTGGTTAGCCATGTGGAACCACTTGAGGTCGTCGGGTGCAGACCAGAGACACCCTGGGAAATTATCAACGTCACTTGCAGTTCCCAGCAACATGCTGACCACAGCGTCCTACTTGACACCAGGATCAAGTGCAAGGAACAAGAGGCGCCGCACTGCGAGGGTGTGGGAGGGTTTAGGGACGAAAACCCTTTGGAGGTTCCCGGGAGGGGCCAATGCCGCTCCTCGAGGATGGCAAATATTGAAATTAATTTCGTATCGCTCCCGAACAAGAAGCACTATACACTCTGCCGGACAATTCGGCAGCGATAGTGCAGCTCCAGCCGCCCAGTGAAATTAAAATGCCAACCAGAGTGGAAGAAGTGATATCATTTCCATTATTGCGTTTCTGATCCGCTGAACAACTGCCAGCTGCACGCTGCACAATTTCATCACTTTCTTTGCAACCCCCGCCGGCCCGAAAGGACTTGTTTTTGGGGGTAGTGGAATTGGTCAGAAATGGCCAGAATCGCCGGGGATGGCCAGTTCTTGTTAACATTTTAATTGAAATTTTGTTTTCCCACGCGCCATCGTTGCACGTATTAACACCGTGTCAGTTTATTGCAACGCCATTCGGCGAGTCTCAATTTATGGCCCCTGCTGATGGCATGGTCTTCTCGTTTTTCACGAGAAATTACATCACTGCGTGAGAATCATTTCATTCAATAAAAATGAGGAGAAATAATTTCCCAGTTCAGAACAGAAATTTCTTCTGGAGATAAGCTTAAATCATGATTTAAACTTATGTAACTTAAGTTAGGTTTAAAGGGTTCCGCCACCCTGAAATGTTCCAAAAATCGATTTTTTTTTCGGCTAAATAAATTATTTACATTTTTATGAATATTTTAAGCGTTTAACCATTCAAAAATAGTATGTATAAGCGAATTTATAGCAATTAGCAGTGAGCGCGTCAGAGTTGACATGACGTCGTGCTTCTTTTTCTTTTACGTTTTTCTCGAAACTACTTTTTTTAAAAGGATGTACATAACAAATCTCCTGATCTGCTCAATCGATTTGGTTGAAATTTACAGCAGTTATTTTTCATAATATTATCTAAAATGTGACGCAAGCTGTTTTTGATTGGGTGTCATATTCAAAAGTTATACATTTTTTAAACTCAAAATTTCAATGCAAATTTGAGTTTTTTTTCAAACAGCTGTCATTCCTACAAAAAAAGCTTTAAAATTTATTCCCTAACATTATAGCTATTACCCTTCTAAAAAAGAACAAAAAAAATTTGTTTTTATGTTTTAGACAATGCCTAACAAAGAAATCATGTACACCATCAGCGAGGATTTTTAAAACTGGGCTTTACTTATCGGCTTATACCTCCGCCATTTTTTTAATTTTTTTCACTTCTTAATATTGCAAATTGTACATAAAAATACTATGTATACTGTGTTAAATATAGATTATTCTATTATTGTATTTAATGGCTGCGTTAAAAAAAACGCATTTTTATACCTATATTTTTCCGATGACCAAGGTGGGTTTTTCTATTTTATACTACATATCTTTGTTAAAATAAGAAACAAAGAATTTTTCATGTCAAATTTCAAGCACTTGAAATTATTGTGACTGAAATGCCGACTTTGCAAAATTGGATATATGTATAACTACTATTTTGTGGAAGAATGAAACTGATGTTGCATTTCTACAATTTTTAGAACTCTAATGTACAAAAATTGCCCTTTTGCAAATTCTAATAATAAATTCGATTGTAGAATAAAATGCCCATGGAAAATTTGCCTCAATAAAACGATATTACACCGAAAAATTTAAGCTTAAGGTCGGAGAGAAAAATTTCGTTTTCGTGCAGTCCGTGCCTCTGCAGCTAATGGACTACTAATGACGTCAAGATGTCTTAGAAAGAACCGAGGCGAGCACGGCACTGTGCCACTCGTCCATTTATCACGGTCGTGAGTTTTATTAAAAGGCGCGTCATCTCGACGGATTAATTAATTACCAATGTCACAGAGGACGACCAGAGATAATTTCGCCTCTCTAAGACGCTTACCTTCCTGTCCGCTGGTATCGTGCTTTTCCTCGAATTTCCTCAAGCGGTGAAAGAACAGGTAACGTCCCTTAAAGGACACGATGACCACCGGAATAACTGGAACCTCCCTTTGCTGCGAGGAAAAAGATTTGTCCTTCTTTGTGATATGGTCTTTGGGTTTCTCTTGGGATGTTGTCTAAGCCTGTGGCAATGACCTCAATGAGTCAACACCTAATGTCGTACATTAAAAAGTGGAAAGGATTCTTAAAAAGGGTTGTAGAAAATCTAGAGGGACGTGTTCCAGTTCAGTGCTCTACGTCAAGTTACTTCAGTGCAATTTTACAGAGAAATATCTAAATAAATTTCATTTTCAGTAGAAGTGACCTTAGAATCTTTATATCTTTTTCTTTTATATAAATGCTTTGCGGCAAAGCACTATCAAAAGTACCACTTCTAATTTAAATGAATTAATTTATTTTCATTTTGGATAATACATACAATACATATATCTTAAAATATGTATATTATACTAAATTTCTTAAATGAATATTCTGTAAAAATGAATATAAATATGAACTTTTGCGAAGATAAAATAAGCTTGAAGAATATGTTAACAAAATTTTTTGCGGTTTTACTGATAGACGCTAAACTATTTTCTTCGTATAAAGTTTTAGAAAACACATTTGAATTGCATTTGGCGTTGCAACTTCAACTGACCATTTGTTATGGTTCTATATGTATAATATTCCGAATTTTTAAATCTGCCAAGTCGAGGAAAAGAGCACAAAAAGGCACGGCTGCTGTACCATCCTTTTCTCGAAGCCATTCGGGCCATTTTCGACCCCCTGTAACTTCCTTGCGGAAAAAACTAGAAGCCTAAATTTTCAGTGACCAAGAGGGCATTATATGTACATAGCTAAATATATTTCCAAATTACATCAAATTTGAACCGGTGATGCTACAAAATGGTAAACAATAAATATTTCAATGGGCGAACTATTTTGCTGCAGCTGAGATTTAAATATTGCTATTTTTAAATAGTCTCGGAATAAATTTGAGTTTTATAGTTTCTATTTTGAAAGATGTTAAAAAGCAGGTGGGCGAACTATTTTGCGTTTGAGTAGTATTAGTTAGTGTCTGTGGAAGCACCTATTCAACAACTTTGTTATAAATTGTTATCTAATAATTTACCTATCAACATTTATAATGACCGTATCAAAATTTGACATCTTTAACTTTATTTCTATAATAATTATAATGACTTGGCAATTCCACGGCAACATATTCTACTAATTAAAATACTGGCCGTGCAATTGCCAAGTAATTATAATTATTATAGAAATAAAGATGTCTAATATTGATACGGTCACTATAAATGTTGATAGGTAATTGATTAGATAACAATTTATAACAAAGTTGTTGAATAGGTGCTTCCATAGAGACTAACTAATATAACTGACTTGGTTTTACATGAGATCTCACAACTTTTTGTAGTGGAAGAAATGCGTTGCGAGACTTGGCATTCTTTTACATTTTATGTTTTTGATGGGATGTGTTTATCAGACTAAAAAAACTATATTCAGAAACATATCACTACTGCTTATAAACTTTTGGATAGCTTTGGATTGGCTTCGTTAAAGTTTTAGGGTATAACTGGATAATGAAAATTACTTCAGATTAATTATTATTATTAATTATACCTAATAAAATTGAAGTGTCTGCGATTTAAAAATAATTCTCTTTTTATAAGATCATATATTTATTTACATGATATAAAAATCCATAAGATTGTTTTTAAAATTTTTGCCTATCTGTATTACAATACTATTAATATTTGTCCGGGCTAATCTCAGGAACGGCTTAACCGATTGCGATGGGACTTTCATTGGAATTTAGAATATTTAGTCCAGCAATATCAGACAGGAACCCGACTAGAATTTTCTTTAGGCCGTCCAATATACGAATGTGGGTCTAATGTGGAAACACTGCGGTAAACCAAAATATGTAAAGTTTGGATTTTTTTAATAATGACACTGAACGAAAAAATTGATTGAAGTCAAAGGTAACTAAAATTAATTTCTTAAAAATTTAGGAAGTTTGTTAAGGATTTTTTATCCAAAATGGGCTTTTCTAAGCTCCTTTGGATTCAATTTAAAAGGGATTCATATAGGGGTGAATATGTATTAGTTAATAAACTTAAGAATTATCACATTTAAGCTAAAGCAAACTTAGTTTGGGTATAATTTTAAGTGCAGCCACATAGTGCAATTTTGTATTACTCCTAAAATCGCGATAGGGCACCTTTTGAGGGTAGTCGAGAAGAAACAAGCATTGCCCTGCACGATTTAAATGCTGTAAAATCACCACAAGGCTGTTGCAAGTCATCCCACCATTTTTCCATCACTTTCGCTTCATTAACCTACCGAAAAAATAACAAAACCGGCGTGACTTCGGGAATAATCCCATTATTGAATGCCTCCAGGAGCAGAGGGAGCTCCGCAAATATTGTTCTTGCCTCTGCGAGGGATTCCCTTATTACATTTTCACCTTGCCACTATCTGAGCCACTCGACAGGGGGCGACGTGTTTGTCGAGCGCGCCAATAGGGGGCACATTTCCGCGCGGGGCCCTTCATGGGCATTGTGGCACCCACAGGAGCCCTAGACGGCGCGCAGTGGGTGCGATGCTCGCTGGGACGGCATAATCCGCGCCTTTCTCTCTGACTATGGGGCTGGAAAAATTGCAAGTAATGTGCTTTATACGTGACAAACAAGGGGCCTCTGGATCCAGATGGAGGAGGGACACCAACGACGTCAACGATGACGACGACCGACGTCGGCGGCGGGGGCGATATGGAGCGACGCAACAACCTGAACACCAAAAGACATTTATCAAGTTACGGAAAGCTTTTCAGCCATTGTCGTCAGGTTTTTGTAGCCCCCGGGTGGCCTCCACCTCTCCCACGGGAGTCCCGTGTGCGCCCGTGAGACCCTCCACCTTAAGCTCCCTTTCACTGTGAGCCCGAGTGCAAGCTTTTGTCACTTGATGACAACATATGTCAGCCATGGGGTCTACAAAATCGGGTTTATCTCTCAGGGTTTCTCTGACGGTTTTTCTACCGTCCCCGTCGTCGTCGTCGTCGTCTTTTGGGTGTTTATCGCGACACGGTCTGCCGTGCCAGCACAAACAAAAGGCGATGCTTCACCACCTGAAGGTGGCAGAGAGCCGGTATTATCTTGTGTGCATCATGCCATCCTTTTGAATTCTGAAGAACAGGCTAAAGAAATACGCAGGAAACAAGATTGTGTAATTAGTACGTACTATCTACAGTGACGTGTAATTACTTCTACAGTACAATCGCCACAGAATTTTAAAAGTTGAACTTACTCTTTTCTTTTTCGTTCCCGTAAGTTAGAAAAAAAAAGAGGCGTTTAAGACGTATTGCACTGAATAACAAAAAACCTAATCTTAATACACGATTTGATAAAATTCGGTAAAAAACACTATTTCGTACAAGGCTTAAAAGTAACATTATCCATTCTAATTTTATAATTTTTAATCATCACTTTCTAATTTGTAATGGTAATTGACATTATAATACCTATAATAATACCTTGTCAATTAAATTAAATAGGAAATAATTATTTTGGTAAAGATCCGATCTGAATGTACGTACATAGGGTGGCCGCATTAATTTTTCAACTTTCAAATATCTTCAATAAATATCCCTTCTAAACATTTTCAAGAAAAAAAATAAGCAATGCAAAATTTAAATTCGATCGATGAATATCACGTGCCGCCGAGCCATTGTAATTTTATACTTAAAATCTATCAAAAAGTTCCATTTGATGTTTCTCTACTTGTTAAAACTGCTGTATTTTCCCGAAAAATAAATCCATTTTAAAACTTATTATTTAAATTATTTGCTGCGTTCCATTGGGCCTGGCAAAGTACTCGAAAGTACTTGCGAGTAGATGTTCAATGAACACAAATTAAAGTATATGAAAGGCGCCACCTAACAACGTATGTATGCCTGTACATTCCAAAATATAATTTTATAATACAGAAAACATACATATTTTAGACCTTAAGATCCGATTTTGGCCCTAATTAAATAGGTTGAAAGAGCAATTTAAAGTTTAAGGCAGGTTCGAGGTTCGAGGACATGTTGGATTTAAGCAACGATGACTGATGCAAAACCCTTTACATATACGTTTGCAAAATTATTTCAGTTTCCAACAAGATTTGTAGGCTTTCCACAAAATATCGAACGAAAACCGAGTCTGTGAAAATATTGAGCTGTGCTGTGTGCATCGAGGACTTGAGCATAAAGTCGTAAAGTGGCTCAAAATCTGAACCACTCGTACATCTGCCATATCTCTCGAAGGGCCACGTCCAGCTTTAGCATAATTCTCAAGTTATGGCCGGTCGGAGGCGGGCGGATTGTTTCCATGATTGCGTATTCCGGGCAGGGCTTAGCACGGCATTAATTCCAACTGGCCGGGGGGCGATACGAATGGACAATGGGGCCCCACAGCCGGCCGCCCGCCGCCCGCCCCCGACAAGGAGCACCCGGAGAAGCTTCGTCCTAATCAATTCGACCATTAAAGTAAATTCTCGAAATTAGGAGGCTGCCGGGGTACGACCGAGATTTATTGCGGCCATTAGCGATGATGAGTTAGTTAAAAAGTTGTTTTTTATGCGGCTGACTATCAAAGAGACATTTGCCGCGCAATAAATCAGCGGGAATTGTTGCAAGGATTCGGTCGCCGCCAGCGGGAAACTCGGGTTCAGCCCTAAAGGGCGGGGTAGTTCAGTTAGCTGGCACGGAGCCATTAGATTTATTAGCGGCAGGACTCTTTTTTCGCAGGACACTTACACTTAATACATGGAAATTTACTTACAATCGCAATTAGGTCTTGACATGGATTCTTTCATGGTCCGCCACACCAGAATAGAATCAAAAGTTGACCCAGTTAAACAGGAAGCATTTATTTTACATTTTTGGAATAACGATAATTTACTTCTCAATTTCTATATATACCTACATACATTATTATAACCAACAATTTTCTAGATTCCCTTAATGAAGAATCTCTTAATACTCGGTTGCAACGAACAGCAAATTTTGTTTTTGTTTTTTTATCTTTTATTTTTTTTATTTTCCATAACTTTTCCTTCTGTTAATTAGCTTAGCTGAAAGTTCTGGAGGTTTAAAGTAATCCGAAATTTCCGTTTATAATAGGAATAAGTGAGTGATGCTCAGGTTTTTAACTTTTGCAATTTTCTCGAAACTACATTTTCCACTTCGGTGAGTAAATATTTCAAAAACTATTTAATGGATTTAGTTTGAATTTTACACACATGTTATCACCATCACTTATCTTCGATGTAGCATGTAGAAGTTTTCTGATATAGTGCCCCATTTTATTAAAAATAAATGGGTTTGTAGAAAGAAATACTTTAATACTTTCAACATAGCATTAAGAAGAGGATGTCGGATAATTTCTTAATTGAAAAAAATCCGTTTCAGTGTTTAGCATAATCCAAAAGAAAATAATTTTTTTATTTATTCATTTATTTATATTTTGATTTAACTTTTTATAATAACAAAATACAGATATTTTTGATTTAATTAAATTACAATTTATTTGAGAAAGGTGTACAATGTTCAGAAACAAAAATATGAATGTCCACCGACTCACTTATTATAAAATTAAGTATGTAAATTCAAAACAACTAGATTAAAAAATTATGTATAGGTTTCATGTTTACTTTGCTAGAGATGAAATATTTCTACTATATGTTATCCGCCACAATTATGTGGGGAGAAGGAACACAAAGATTTAGTAGGTAGGTACTAACTGACATTTGTCATATTATCTTCTGTTTAAAATTTTTAAATCAAATTATAGGCATTAAAAGTTCGACAAATGTAAAGTCCAAATTCTCACGAGGAGCCAAAATTTGAATAATTGACTAATATAAATTAGGTTGAAATTTTTTTCTTGAGTCGAAATCGGCACTGGTGTCCAGTGACACACACGTATTGTAGTGTACTATAGCATTTATATGTATCAGCTGTGTGTCACAGGTATTAAAACAAAAATATTCTGCAAGTTCAGAATTTATATTTTAACTACCAACCAATCTTTCGCGATCTTTTAATTTTCTGAATCATACTTTCTCTAGGTTCGACAGAGGAGAGAAATAAATTCAGGGCTAAATTTAAATCTCAAAGTTTCCTTTTCCATTGATTTTCTCCCCTCTGTCCAGCTTAAAAAAGATATGATTTGGAAAATTAAAGATTCCCGAAGAATTGTAGTAGTCCTAAAAATATTCACAGAACTGAATGTATACTACACTTTATAAATATTACTATACATTATACATATATGTACATAACCTACTATACTATGAGATAAATAGGTTTGTATACAAATTTTAATATTGACCACTGATAAACGTTTTAAAATCTGAAGAGTCCTTTAAGGATGATAGGGGATCCCGTAGGATGGGGCTCACGCAATTGTAGGGCGGATTCCCGGCATAGTGGCCGCGTCGCTGTGCAGTCGAAGAATGCGAGTCCGGCTGGGATGCAAAGCGCCGCCGGCATTCTTCGCGTCGTCGTAAATCCATCCGCTGGTCGCCCAGGGATTGACATATTTCCGGGATGATAAACAAGGCATTTGTCATCGCGTGCCATCGTGTTTACATTTTGTAATGATTTATTTGCATTCCCCAAATATTAGGGGCACTACGGGGCCGCATAGCTAAGCAAACGGAGTGCGTTTGCCCCATTTCTTGCGCCTGTCGCATAACAAAACATGGTCCCGTCCGGTTGGGCGGGATGAGGACGGAGGTGTTGAGCTACGTGCCACTGCACTAAACCAGCTATAAAATGGGGCTCCTACGGAGGGCCCCGGTGCAGAGGGAAGACTCCGCCCTTCCCGCCCTCAAGACGTGTTAAGTGGAATTTGTGTTAATGTTCGAAACTCTATTTGGCTTGCAGCTAGCTGGCATCTGGGCTATGCGGAGTGACATCAGTTGAGCGATGAAGGAACGTGCTTCGATGACATAATCTCTTGCAGGGAGAATATATTGCATCGAAATTTCCATTCTAAGGAATTTCCGGGCATCCGACAAAAAAGCACATCAACTTCCCCGCCTACCCCCACGGGGATGGTGGCGGATTTCATGTGTGTCAAGAACAAGAAGAATTGTTTCAAGTGCTGTCGGGAGCACTATTTTACGAGTTTTACCCCCGAGAGGCTGATGTCCCGGGTAAAACGCGGGTTCTTCGGTTATTTGGGGCGATGGAGCACCCTCAAGAGGATGTGACGGGACGGGGGTTACTGGATCGTTTACTGTCAGAGTGGGTAATTTAGGTTCAATAGTCAGAATATCCATTACTGCATGAATTTTAGAAATGCGCCCTTTCATAATGAGACCAATGACTCCCTTTGTAGCCTTATTATTTATAACTAGCTTTTAAAAGCTCAAAATAATAACAATATAAAACATTTTCCTATAATAACAAACTTTAATGACGAGCATCTTCATAAAACGAACCATTTCTGGCTCATGTGTTCCATTACCTAAAATTTTACTAGGTATATAATAAACGAAAATAAGTATATAACAAAGTAAAATGTCGTTAACTTAAGCTACAATTTATTAAAACATAAATTTTAAGATATGTTTAGTACTCAAAAAAAAATTTTTGCGAGTCTAAAATATTTGAGTAATAATATAAGATATACATACATACATATGTATACCAATATTTAAATGTGATTGGCGGATTTTCATCAAACATAACCTCTAAGTACGATATTTACCATACATTGGATTGAATATAGTGAAATAGAACTCAAAATAGTAATAATATATTGATAACAACACAATAGACCGACAATAATCTAAGTCACAATGCAACATACAAATGTATCTACATATGTACCTTGATATTTTTCACTATAAACGTCGAAAATCATTGCTTTGCCGAAAACGACTACTGCGGCATGAGCGGGATGAAGAAAATATGATGCCGTTGCAGTTTTAAAACATCTATTTTATCAATGGTGTCCACTGCAGCCAGAGTGCCCACTTTGGGTGCTTTTATTCCCATGCAAATACCTTGTTTCTATCATAAATTTCTAAATTTCTATGGCATATTTGAAATCAACGAACCTGAAACTCCTTTATACTCCATATTCATTTAAATGTAATTGAGCAATAAACAACAAACAAAACAATTTAAAAAACTTTCCATTCATTTTGCTTGATATCCCATAAAACTGACAAAATTATAACCATCCCAAATTAGAGATCTGAGTTTGACAACTTTTTTAATCGTCACCGAATTCGTTCAGTTTTTCCATGAAAGAAATTTGTTGCATACCATACCAATTCAGGTAATGGAATAGCAATAGACCAATAACCAATTTCCATACCTAGAAATTTGATACAATAACAAAGTATTTTTTATGTTTTATTGAAATTTCCATAAATATCCCAAGGATGATTCTTGGAAATGAAATGAGATAACTATTTTCTTCATACTCAAACAGTTTCTACAGAAGTGTGAACGTATCGAAAGTGTTAAAATAATTCTATTATAATAGAAAAATTTAACAGAAGTATTTTGAAGTTTTTGAAAAACTAATTCAAAAGGTAACTGAAATGCTGATAATCAGAATTTCACTTAAAAATTTTAATTTAAAAGGAGCTTTGTGAAGTCTTTTCAATTTCATTTCACTCGAAATACAATACAGAACATGCGTGAATGAAACTTTTACTCAAATCAATGGGATTGTCATAAACAAGTCGATTTTATGCAGTATTTTCAATCTTAACCAATTAAGATTTTTGCATAATTCCATTCCAGACCTCAATTACTTAAATTTTCTGCAAAATCATAAATTTCCAAAACTAATAGATTAATTGTAAACGAACCAATAATCACAAGTATATTCCCATTGGTTATTATTTCATTACCAACTTATTAAATAACACTGATAACACTGAAGAAAATTTTGTACATTCGTTTATGTAACAGAACAAATAATTGGTAACTTCAATAGGTTTTTTTTCCGGGAAAGAGTGAAATTCGTAGCGTATTCTGGAAAGTCTCAAAGACTTTAGTATTTTAATATAACAGCTAAAAGCTCAAACTTTAAATTAATCAACATTTCAATCTCCTACAAGAATCTATTATATTAATATTATGAATTTTTAAAAATATCGAAAATACGGTATTTTATACTCTTTAAACCTATTTTTCCCCAAAACGTGATGTGTTCGGATATTTTTGTGTGTGTTGATATTTTATTTGTAATCTACAAAAAAAGTCTTATAAATTATGTATCACTTATTCTGTGTCAAAATGTTGTTGACCTTCACCGAAAAAAGAAGTATTACTGAATCAATAATATAGGTTCATTTGAAGATTATTTATTTGACTAGAACCCGATTGATTTCAAGTAGGAAATATTTATTTCATTAGAACAACCAGAGATTTTTCTTTACAATAAGGGATTTAATTGGTATGATTTTTTTGAACAAATAAACGTAATTTCCTTGAAATAAGCATTCCATTTACAACAAAATGTCAAATAATTTGTGTTGCTTCGGTCTTATGCATGGTAAGGCTATAGAAAAAGCAATAGTAAGGATCCTAGCTAAAAATGGTCTCACTTTCATCAGTCAATCGGCAGTCTAGTAATATGTAAATAGGCCTTTTGTAAAAGGGAAATACTCAGTAAATGTTAATTGATATAAAAAATGTAATATATATTTTCGAAATGTTTAACAAATATTACCACTTAATAAACGCTGAAGGTTTGTGAGTGATTGGAAAAAAGACATTTCACGGATGTCAGTGTGGGCACCTGCAAGAAACAAAAATAACATCACACGTAAAAGGACAATTTCTTTTTATTATTAAATATTGCTTTTTTTCAGGTTCGCGAAGTGACTAAAGTTGTAAAATAGTGCAGTGGGCGCGTTTTATCCGATTTGCAAATAAAATGTGCAGGTGCGAAGTGATTTTGCGGCAGAAAAGTTGAATTTTGAATTTTGACACAATGTCAAAATATGTAAAAATTAAATATATCAAAAAGTATAGCCGACAGCCGCAAAATTTCTTCAGATCCTTCCGTTTTAGCATATGAACAGAAGGTGTCTTCAACATTTTATTCAAATCGGAAGGAAACCCCCGCTGTAAACCTGCTCCCATTCAGGTATTGCTTTCTAATTGGATCTTAAAAAAATTACATACTATACGAATAAAGAATGTTCCGATTTTAATGCTTTGATTTTCCATTCACATGTATGTACATTATGTTATTGAACTTGTTTGATTGTTTTTGTTTCTGTTCTTATTTAATTTTTTTTTTCTTTGCAAACTAACGTGAGATGGTCCTGATACTTGTTGATGATAAATAAATATATTAAAATTATGAATTTTGGTTACTTTAAAATTATATACATAGTTTAGTTTAGTTGCTTCTAAACTTCAATTCTGGGAAATTTAATTTAATCTAGTTTAAACCGAGCAAAACTCGGGTATATGCATACATATTTAGAGCTATACCAATTAATTAGTCGAGCAAAAGTTTTTGAACCTTTGAATACTTAATCTGTAGTCTTCTAGGCATAAAATTAAAATTTTATCATTTTGAACGAGTACAGGAATTAAGAAAAAAAATATTTTAGAATTGTAGCTTCCTCATTTAAAGGACACAAGATTGAAGAGAAACTTCTCTTTAATAATATTTTACCTTTAAAAAAATAGTGAAAAACCAGGAAAGATCTGCAGAGTTCTTTGTAATATTTCTTTCATTTTATTCCGTCTCCTGTGCTCCAAATTTTTTTTTTCTTCATAATCTTTTAATTTGCGATTCCCCGGTCCAAGGACGCAGAGAAAGAAAGCTCAAGATGACATAAAAATTGCTCTAAAAACTCAGCAGGATTCGGAGGTAAGATTTCTTTCCCATTGAGCAGATGAACGACTCCGCACAGTCTATTGCCTTCAGGTGAGTGGAGTTGGAATGAAATGAACTCACTTCCGGAATGTTATCGGTCCTCGAAAAGACGTAAAATCTCTGCGGGGGGAATGAATTATACGTAATATGAGAGGAATAATAAAAGTTTCAGAGAAGCAAAAAAAAAAATAATAATAATAATAAAAGTAAACGAAAAAAGCAAGAAAATCTCTGCGATGTCTCTTAATTTTTTTCACAGTTTATTACTTGCAAAAATAGGCTGTGGTGGGAGGAGATCCGCCCCTGCAGAGATGCTCTCTTTTATCTTTCGAAATTTTAATGGTTCACTATATCTCGGGGCCTTTTGCCTTTAAATTGGATTTTGTTGTTTTTCGTTTTTACCTGTCCTTAAACTACTTTGTAAGAGGAATAATTGGTAAAATGCGGATTAAAATTAATTTGAATTTATGGCCCTCAGGAAGCGCCAAGGTACGTGAATTTTCTACATTTGTTTCCCTTTTGTTCTGTCACAAAAGAGAATTTTTGTTTTAAATGTAATTTTATAGTCATTACTGATTTTCATAAATGCGTTTAAGAAAAATACTATTATTGAAGTAATGAAATTTGTTTAGTCGTGTTTTTATGCAAAATGATATAATAAGGAACTTTACGGAATTTTCATAAAATTAGTACTTGGGGGTTATTTGTTATAGCTGCAGTAAAACGGTATTTCGAGTATTCGTCCCTCCAAGACCTATTACATATTGTAGTACACATCGTTTAATGAGTCTTAAAGTGCCGGGTTTCAACTTTTTGGTGCCCTAGGTTTTTATAGTGGACGGTTATTGTTAGATATACATAGGTACATATTTTCTTCAGACCGATTTAAATTTTTTCTTCGTAGAAGATGTTTCATTTAACGCGTTTTAAAAACTCTCTCAACACTTCATTCTAATGGAACAATTTTTATTAGACATTTGAGAATTATCGAAATTTTCGCGAATTATACCCATATACTTGTTTGTTTTACGGCATCCTATATTAAGATTGAGGCTTTATTTCTTTTTTATCAATTTGCATAGTTATAAATGCAAATACGTGGAACGGGAAATACAAGCAAAAAAAAAACAATATTACAGTTGTTGATATCACAAAAATAAGTACAAATTTTCGGATCGTTAAATTTCCAAAGCAAATAGTATTATTTTCACCTCGATATGCAAATATTGTAGTAAGGTTTTATTATAATTCTTATATCATTAAAATATGCTGAAACATAATTAAGAGATTTTAAATATTATAAGTCCTGTGCAAACATATAATTTTAAATCAGAAGTCTAATAGGCGAAATAGTTTTAACGAGGAAAAGTAACTAAAGTAGTTTTTTTTGTGGTGCCCCCTCTGTTGTGATGCCCTAGGTCGGTGCCATCTTTTACTACTATCGGTTCTAGAGTTGCGGTGTTTTAAAGCCTTCGTCTAAAAGAGACGTGCTTCGAACTATGCCAATCTATGTAAATCCTATAGTCGCTGAACTAGACCAATATTTGCTTTTATTATTCAAGGAAAGCAACACCCCCGCATCGGGCGGCCTGACAAATGTCACACACCAGCCTCGAAGTTGGCCGCTCGAGGGCCAATTAAACTTCAACCATGGATGAATCAAAAGATTAACTTCCCACCAATTGTTGTCACGTGTAATCCTCAAGCGATTTTGATTAAGATAAACTTTTCGGCCTGACTGCCGCATATACAAACATAAATCTTTCCGCAGCGGGTAGCAAACTTTCATTGGAACCATATTGAAAAAAACGTCACAAGTTGATCGTAGGGCGGGAGCGGGAGCGCCTCCATCACCTCCCGGAAGTGACCAAAATAGTTCGCTAAGCTGGTCCCTGAATGTGCAAGGAGCCAGTGGAGCTCCAGCCTCGGGATCATCTCGGGCGAAGTTTTGAGGGAAAGTTTTCTTCGCAATAGGGAAGGCCGCAACTTGGTGTGGGTGTGCCCAGGGAAGTTGCTCTTTTCTTAATGGACACCAGAAGGACCTGGGGCTCCGGCTGGTGTCGGTGGCGGAAGTCTTTTAGGTCAACCTAACACCACCGGTGATAGGAGGATCCTTGAGATCATCCCCAGCAAATGTAGTAGTCCCAACGGATGGCTTTATTATTTGCGATACTTTTTGAAGTGCGATGGCCGCGGGGATTGTCAGAAAATACATTTCTTGGTCAGTATTTTATATTCATTTATCAAATGTCATTTACAAAACTTTAAAGTTAAATTAAAATGTCCTATACAATAGTTTTAATCGGTTATTAATACTCCTTAAATTTTAAATAAGTCATCATAAATAAATCGCATCGTAAAAATTATTTAGAATATTTATAGCCTCTAATCCTGTTGAAGAAACAAATAAATTCTAAAGTAGATATCTGCTTATTATTAAAATTATGAGTGGTTCTAAATATTGCGATTTATAAAATAGGCTTCATTAACCACAGAACAACTTTTCTAATTATTATTATTTTTTAATTAAAAAAGTTTTAAGACTACCTAGTGAGAACGATATTAAAAAGCAATTAGTATCACGGAACACGATAACTACGATAATGAAAAGGTACAAACGTTACACTTGTATGCATGCAACATGCAGATGAATTCATGAATTAATTAAGAAAATAAAATCGTTTAATCTGTAGAAATGGATTTTTTCCCTTGTGACTTATAATGAAGTAGGGTAGTAGAAAATAATTTGACTTATGGTCAGGTGTTAAAACGTATTTTTTTAGTCTATACATTAGTTAATACAAAAGCAAATTGTTTCGATCGAAGTTAGGAATATATACGCTTTTATTATTTATTATTATTACTATATATTTATATTTCAGTGAATGTTGATAAGTAGTTCAAACTGTATGTACATAGGATTGATTAATTTTCTGTAATGCTATTAGAAAATTATTTATTTATGTATTTTGCATTATATAAATTTTCATGTGTATGTAAATATAATAATATATTAAAAAGCTAACTAGGCTGAGTTAATGAATTTTCAGACAGTATGAACAAGAGTCAAGTTGTTTTGATATTTAGCATTGTATTTTCGGAATCTAATTTAAATATACGTTTGTAACTCTGCGGTGGAACTTTTATGAAAGAGCAAACGTTTTTGTGAGCAAAAATTAATATGCTTGATAGAAATATTTTTCAGGAGGAGGGTATAACATTTTTAATGGTTTGACTTTTCAAACTCAGGATAGTTTTTAATCTATTACGACTATAATCTTAAGGTTATAAATTTAAATTAGTTTTTAATTTTTGTTGCCAATTAAGCACTTTTTGGAGGCGCTATACATTTCGTAGCTTTTGTAGCTCTGACCGCTGAAGCTTTAAATTTCTCGTAAGATTTATGCTCTACGCTAGCTCAAGCAGTAAAAAGGGAAGGATAAGGACCCCGCCGATACATCACCATCAAGGCTCCAAGGAAGGGCAGCGACGCGTGCAGAAGCACCCATCACTCCACGTGTGATGCCCAGGTGCTCGCGGAGGTGAATCCATCAAGAGGAATAACTACGCGCTTTGTGTCAGTTTCCTGAGGAAAGATAAAGTGCTCACCGCTGACAGGCTCCGCACTGAGCCCGCCCCTCACCTCACCTCGTCTTCGGATGACGGGTTTTAAGGGCACACCCCCACAGCTATAGAGTAACAAATTTTCGAGATTATTTCAAAACTTTTCGAATGCACAGCGAAGCGCGAAAGGAATGCACCTCGGGATCGACGGACGAAAGAGGGGAGGGGTTGGGGGTTGAGAGTCTGGGAAGCGCCAGCTCGACGGTGGTGGAGCTGCCCTTCCTGGGCGCCCTCATTCCTCGAGGTGCTCGAGTTCACGCCCGCCAAGAAAGCGCTCATTTACATGCCCCGGCTCCTCGTGCATTCGTCTGAGGAATCCCCAGAGCCACTGAGCGCGAGTCAAGTAGATTAAAAGGGCTGCTCAGGGTAATGAGGAAAGGATTAATCGTGAAAGGCACTCACTTCCCTTTCAGACGGAATTTTTATCCGAGCAAGTGGATAAACAGCGGCTCAATTAATAAATCTCCGGGCGACACAAACAGGCCCCCAATGAGAGTAATAATTTCCGGTCTAAACATAGAAAACGCTCATAAATTTGTTCGCCTATTCTGAGGTGCTCCCCGCACTTATCGGAGGGGCTGTTGGGTGCCCCGTTGGTGCCCCATACGAGCCGGGAAATGTTCTTTGAACAGTTGTTCGGACGACTTCATGGAGCGGACCGACTTGACAAGGACAAGGGTTCACGTCACATAAATTCCAATTAAAAGCTATTTCTGGTGTGTGACGACCAGGCGCAGGTACAACACTTCTACAGCATTCACACTGTTTTTGCTCGAATTTATTACAGGACTAACAGGCGAGAACCTGGAGGCGGTCGTGCGGTTTCCGGCCAGATAGTGGGCGGCAGGAGCAGGACACTCACATCCGACGGGAACATCGCAAATCTCTCGGAAGACATCACTTCAGGTGAGGCAATTACGGGGACCTATTGTGTCTTCGAGACTCATTTGGGTTTCAAATTGAGGATATCTTTTCTTGAAGTAGGAAAAATAAAAGTTTCTATAAATTCTATGGCTGTTTTTTCGATGTTGAACGAAAACTATCAACATTTCATTAAAACAAATAACTTATTTCAAAAAGAGAATCCTTTTGATCAAGCTAAAGTTGGTACGGAACACTTGTGTTTGATTTTCACTTGACCGGTTTTTGCTTTAGATATGAAATGTGAAATACATTACGTATAAATTCAGGTTTTTTATGACTAATAGAACCTATAATCAAATTACATCTGAAAATCTTAGGAAGTATCTAATATTCCAAATTTTGAATATGTGTGTAGTCACATCAAAAAGCTACAAACAATCAAAGTGAAATGCTAAAAATTATTCTTGATTTACATATGGCACTTCTTTACCTCAAAATTACAGGATATTGCTAAAATATAGCCCATATTGCCACGAAGGCAAAGCATAGCGAATAAATTTTTTGAGACATGCTCTTATTCAGAAAACTCTATTATTTTAGAATTAACGTGTGTGTGTGACGTGATTTAATATTAACTATTATTATAGCTTTTAAGGCCACATATTTTTTGCATTTTATCAAAAATAAATTTCTTTCAAATTCTATAATTACCTATTAGATATAAAAAGAAGAAGAAGAAAAATAGTTTACAGATATTAGAAAATTATCTTCTAAAGGGAAAATTTAATGATTGCAAAAACCCTTATACTCTTAGAACCCACCAAATTGTTGCACTAAATATTCACAATGTTGCTGTATTAAGGTGGATCCACACTGAGCAAACGAAAGCGAACAAGTCCATGTTGTTGTTGTTGTAAACCAATAACCACCTTTATAAAAACAAATTTGCGATTAATTTATGGCTAATTATATAAAGAAGTTTAGCAAATTCCAATCATCGACAGAAACAAGATTGATGTTCGCTTTATCGTGTAGCTGGCGCGTTAAGAAAAGCCACGATAGACTAAACATCATCTTTAAAATTTTGTTTTGTATTCCTTTGATTTTTTTTATGTGGGTTTTTGCATGCTTTGTCCATACAGGTTCACCATACAAAAAGAACAGCTCTGAAAATATTATAAAATATATGTAGATAATTAACGCATTACCTGAGTTGAATATGCTTATCGAATAGCATTATAATGTATTGAAAATTTTACGGGCTATATAACAATTATCAGCCCATGTTTAATTCAAATTTTATATAGTACTATGAATATACAGAGGAAGTGAAACTACATTAAAATGAAAGGCGTTTCAACTTTAACTGAAAGGAAAAAATTAAAGTAATTAATTTGGAAACGAAATGGTTTCATTTCGATTTAACTAATCTAAGTTGGTTAGTGTTAGTAAATGATGGTTTTTAAATAAAAATAAATATAACCAAAGTGGCGTGATACTGAAGGGCTGCAAATTTCTACTTACAAGAAGTAAGGCGAATCGTGAGGGATCTTGGGACAGATTGAAATATGTTCGTGATTGCAAGATGTGTTGGAGTTCCCTTTGCTGAATTTAATTAGCCGCTGCCGCAAGTCGAGCAGAAGTTCAAACAGTCGGTCGTGTTCCCTTCGTTGAAATTTCACTGGAAGGAGGGCTGGCCGCCCTTCAAAGCAACAATTGTGAGGTTTCTGCCAGGAGCGGACTATTTGGCCCCCGTCGGGCACAAAGACCGCAAATGGTCGCATGATTTGCGCCCCACTGTGCGATTGCCTTCTGCTGCACCCTGCAAGATGCTGGGAAACATCGCACCATCCGGGGCTCGATGCCCGACGAGGCTCCAACGAACCGAACAACGAAATGATCAAAGACTTCGCCAGAACCGGCTTGAAGTTGTTCGAAAGTCAGATCCAGAAAAGGGGGCGTCGGTGAGGGGTGAGGATGGGAGAAGGGCAGCTCCCTCGGTCTAAACAAAGTCCCACTTCACGTTTATCTTGTTGGGAAGAAAATGATCGTCTCAAAGGAGTCCTTGTTCTCCACTCATCCGGACAATGTAATCTCCTCCTCATGGGTGGGCGTGCTTGTCAGCGTCGCGGCGCGGCGGGTGGCGGGCGGCGGCGTCGGGCCGAGCAAAGGGACGCCTTGCAGACGCTGCAAAGAAAGAAGAACCATGAGCTTGAGCATGAGCACGGGCATGGATAAGCAACTGTTTTGATGTCCTGTTTTGTGCATTACACCCTCAGACGAGCACAGTTTGCATCCCTTGTCATCCGTCCGCCTGTCTGTCTGTCTGTTTGTCGTGGGATCTCTGGATGCACTTCGAAAACCCGCATACTCCCGGCCTCTGGACCTAGGGCGCCTGGAGTCGGTTGTGCGTTGGGGGGTTGGGGGGGTTGTCGGATCAAATCTTCTGCAGGGACGGGAACAAAGGGCCCGGACAGTGCAGGGGAGCCAGCAAAGAAAGCATCCAAACTTCTTCCACAATGGGGCCCCACCGGCTCTGGAGGGTCCTTGTGCCAAGGAACGTGCTAACTTCTCAAGAGTTGCTAAAAGTGCAACAAGAGGGCTGCACGAATGGGCTAATAACGGCCGCTTTGATGCCTCTCCGTGTAAGGGTTCTGTTGGGCATAATAGTTTTTGAACAAAACTAGGAAAAGTGTTTTTTTTTTGGGTATACGACATAAAGGTAATAAAACCCAATCGTATCGGTTTCTATCGTTTCGAGGGCAAACTGAAAACTCGTAAGGAAGTACATAGGTATGCGCTGCTTGTGTCTGTGGCCAAGATTTTTACGATCGTTGCAAATGAGCTCGAATTCCTCCGGGAGCTTCCTGGCCGCATAACGAACATAACGAGAAAAATTTCCAATTCAGGATGTTGAAAATTTTCGCTCCAATAGACAGTCCCTGGGAAGCACGTTTGCGTCAGAAAATGGCCCTTCGGTTTAGTTTGCACAAACAGGATAATCACAAGATATTGTGGCGGGGGGCCTTAGGTGGAAGGAAGCACCTCAATTTTAATACGGGAGGGCAATAAAAGATTACCAAACTTCAATATTTGGTGAATTTCAATGAGTTCACAAAACTTGGTATAATCACATTTTAACTACAAAAATTGTACATTTTATTTCTTTCGCAATAATAAAAATTGCAAATATGTATGTATGTCTGTCTGTATAATGTATAAAAATATACAAGTCTTCAAAGGCATTTAATATTTTAACATTTTTTTTAATTTCTCATATTTTGTTAATAGTTTAATCAGTTTGTGAACTATACAAGTACCTACAATGCCCAAAAACAATTTTGAGTATACCTACCAATTTTAATTAAAATTGCATATCTTTTTATTGATACAATTTTTAATGTTATGAGTTATATGTAATTTCATTTTGAAATTAATAGATTTTATTTTGCTCGTCATATTGAATATTTTTGTTACTCGTTTAATAAAATATTCATTTCGTTTATTACACTAAAATGCTCAGAGCTGCGGAAAGGACAACTTTGAGCATCAGAAAATTTGTAAAATGGCTTAAAATTAAATAACTTTGATCCCCTTAAAATCCGTTGAAAGAACTTGATGTTTTGAGAAAGTTGTTGCTTGCGTCTTTTCATTAGCGTCGTAATTAAGTTGGTTCGGTTAATTAATTAAGCGAAAATCGCTAATATCGTTAAAGCCGCAGCATCTGTGATTGATGGGTAAATTGACATCAGAAGGGGTCCAATTAATTCGCCGACGCACTGACAAGATTTAACGATAATCGACATTTTAAATTACTCCGCTGTACGCCTTGTCATACATATCAAAGTCACCCCCATCCCCTGGTTTTGCAATATTTGCGTGGTGATTTATGTACACACGATGCTTAATGAATTTAATGAGATTTCAGTAATTTTTCTGATTAATTTGTTTTTACCTGGCTGGATGAACACACTCGCGTTTTATCGCGGCAAAGAGGGAGGACGCATATGTGAAAGCGTTTTGCCGCCACTGTGACGCTCCACTTGATAATGCACTGGATGGACGGGCGCGTGAACGCAATAAAAAAATAATAATAAAATAAAATTTGGACGTAATTGAGTACGAAATTCCATTTCGGACTGGCCCTCTACTCGCCCTTTATGCGGTGACTGCGAATTATTTTCGGGCGCTTTAACATGCAATTAGGTCGGCCGGTGCGTCACAGCTCGGGATGATTATAATTTTTCGCGCACGGACAATTCCGTGATTGGTTAACGCCATTGCATTCATTTTTCGAGCACTGCGAATTGTAAGAAAATTACGCCGCAAGCCAGATGAATCTACAAGCAGCGCCACAATTTTTCAGTGAATTTTCCAATTATGCTGATGAAATTGATTCATTGAATTTTCATTTTATTCATTTTAATATTAACTACAGAAAGAAGCATATGTAATTATATAAAAAAGTGTAAAGGAGAATGTATACAGCACACATTTGCAATCAGATTTAAGAATACAATATAAAATTTTAAAAATTTAAATCCGACAAGCGAATGCTTTAATTGCAAAAGTCTTATGTATGTAGATAAAAAAAATATTTGTAGTCGGAGGCCTTCTCTAGTTTCGAAGATTTTGTTGACCTCCCGCTACAACTATTTTTTATCCAAGACTTTTGTAATTGATTCAGGACCGGCCTCTATGATATTTTATGCTTGTTTTGGGCTTTCGTTTAGTTGGATTTTAGTTTTTATCTCTTTGGCTTTGTTGTGGTCGGGTAAAAATAAATATCTTTTAACTTAAAAGCTCTTGAAAGCCGATTTTTTAGTTAGAAAAAGCTACAAAAAGTAAATTAATGTATTTTTCAGATCTCGTATAATAAATTTGAAATACTTTAATATTACAGTTGATTGACTACTTGAGATGAGTTTATATGGACCTATAATAAAATTAGCCAACAAATTTAATGTTTTACCAAACATTTGTGTAAAACATTTCTATAAAATTTTGTCCCTAAAAAATTATCAGCTTCTTTTTTTGAGAACGATAGACAAAATATAATAGACTGCATTTTTTCCATTTTTGAAAAGTCGTTAATAAAATTAAAAGGTTCATCATCAAAATTTGTAGCGTGGCTTAAATAAAAGCCTGATTTCTTATCTATAGCGTTTTTTTACACATCTTCGCGAAATAATCAGTTTATGGAAAAAAGTAAAATTCAGATTATTTCGAAATTTCTTAAATCCTTTTTGTGTTTTGATTAAGATTTCAGCTATTATTTAACCAACGATTATAAGTTCTTGGAATTAGTACTGTGTAATTTTTTGTTGTTGTTGAACAGTGTTACATTGCTTTCTGATAAAATTCAGTCCATAATAAAATTGTAGCTGTAAGAAAGATGTATTAAGTATTATTATTACCTATTAAATTCGGTAGATACTAATTAAATTTATTAAAAGTATACTTAAGTTCTTTATTTAGTTTAGTCACATTGAATTTATATAATTTTTTCTCATTAAGTTATTTAATAGTAATACAAACAATTCCGATATATTTAAGTAAACCTACCTTACATATTCATAACTGCCACCACTCTTGATATCTTACTCCTTAAACTAATTGAGGATTTTCCACTTCGTCCCCAAGGACCTCGTGATCCTTCTAATGGGCCTATCATGCAGGAACAATTTAGTCGCCATCCATATAGCAGCTGTGCTTACAGGGTGTACTTTTAATTTTGGGAAAAGTTAATAAACAGCATAAATGATCAGAGCGGCCAGCAGGCAGAGGAAAAACCGAGCGCCGGGACGCCGCCGTCATCGTCGTCGTCGCCCACATCCGACTGAATCAATTAAGTAAGCATCAAAAGGGGCTAAAAACTTTGGGTTCGTATCCAGGACTGATCCAGGCGGACCAAACCCTGGCCGACCAGAGCCCGCCATTAAGGGATGAAGCGATTCTGTCGTTAAACACACTCGGCTCACTTCGCTATCATCTCTTCCCTAAGGGCTAAGGGCTCCAACCACCGCTGCGACGGGACTCCCCTCTGATTTTATTGTTGCTGGATCAAAAAACACACCGGCGGCTGTTGTACATTAATTGACTGTAAAAGTTCAGCTTATGTGGAGGGAGTGGGCGGAAACTCGATCCGAGGGTTTGGTGGGCTCGAAGCCATCCAGACCATAGTCCCTAAAAGGTAGAGGGAACATATGTTGCCACAAGGATTGAAACGTTTTCTTTAATACGGTCGAGTGGGTTTAGTCAGAGCTGGATTAACTTTCTTAATTTATAGAAATTAAACCGTCTCCTGCCTAAGATAAACAAATTATTAGGGAAAGTTGACTATTTTGTTAAAAATATTTCGTCTGGATTTCAAGTCATTCAAAATAACGTTTTGAGAAAATTTCACTTAAAGTTTTAAGTACATAGGCACAAAGCTTAACTTAAGCGTTTTAAATGGAGCTCTATAAACTTCTTTATATTTTAAGAATTTTGAGTTAATAGTTTAATTCACACATTAGGCGCTCTGAAACAAGAAATTTTTTAATTTCATAAATCGTCAGAAAAACACTTCAAGAATAGAATATGTTCTCAAAGTTTCAGAACGAAATTTAGATTATTTCCATTGGTATTTGTATTAAAAACTGATCAAATTTTATACATTGGAAAATTTATTTATCAACGATTTACAATATTTTTCCAATAAACTAAAAAGAAACCTCACGATAATCAGAGACACTTGGAAATATCTCGAAAGCAGCTCATTTTAAGTAGAATGAAGTGGTATTCAGGCTGCCATACTTCAATTTTTTTTAGTTTTATTCTTGAAATATTATTTAGTGAGTAGTTCTTTAAAAGGTTTTAATTTTTTTCCCAACTAGAATAATTTTAATATCTAAAAAACTGAACATAGATACTCTCGTTAAGAAGGTTTAATGTAGGTATTCCTGCAGAGTGATGCTCTTTCAATGTAACATTTTCTGAGAATTTCAAGAATAGTTATCATAAATATGAACGGAAATGGTTCTGATAAATTACCCCCTCCCGCTGACGATCTCATTGAGTTGCACCCGAGCTCAAGCCGTTCCCAACCAGTTGATACCTTTTTAATTCCCGACAAGGAAGCATTTTTCCATTATTGCCCTGCTCGACGCCGCGGCAGCGACTGCTGTAAAACTTTCATTACAAATAACAAGAGCTCAAAAGTCGTTAAGATAACACTTTCGCGGAGGATACTTGAGTTGTTCTTAAATTGTGCTACGTGAAGATGGCTCCGGGGCATAAAGTTAAACGTAATGAGCGTACGTGCGCGCGGCAGGTAGACGGCGGCGGGATCCGTCGTCTTCAAAGCATCTTCAGACGTCCTTGATTATTTTCTGCTCCTTTTTTTTTCTTACCTCCAGTTGAAAAGGGAACGTTCCCAGTAACGAGGAATTCGAGATGGCTGTGAAATTTCACGCGTCCTTGAAGCAGCCCTTTGTCCTTGATGGAGCGGCTCAAAGTGGCAATCCCGGCGCATTCAGGTCTCGGGGGCGGTGTCTGGATACCGCGGGCTTATAATTGATACGCTCCCGGCTCAAATGTGCACCCTGCTCCCCATATGCATGCAAAATTGAGCCCGGCTCAAAACCGAGCTCACGGTCGTTTCGTGGCTCGTGGAGGATCCTCCGGGACATTTTCGTACCTGTGGCAGCCGAATTCCATGCTCGATTGAATTTTACAGACGCCGCAGGAATTTTTTATTTTATCATCGTCCGCGGTGCCATCAGAAGCAGCATCCCGAAATATTCAAAGACTCGCCTGGGCCTCAGCATTTT
This sequence comes from Machimus atricapillus, assembly GCA_933228815.1. Taxonomy (NCBI): domain Eukaryota; kingdom Metazoa; phylum Arthropoda; class Insecta; order Diptera; family Asilidae; genus Machimus; species Machimus atricapillus. Next base: position 18,270,880 of record OW121785.1, read on the forward strand.
CGCAGGGGGATGGAATTTCAATGAGACGAAGACCCGCATATTCCGTCATAAAAATTGATTTTTTTTCCCAGGGATATGATGCGATTTTGAGGGTGTAGTGTTGTTATTTAATGACATTTTTCGGCCGGGGGAGTGGCTTTTATGGCTGTGTTAGCATGTACATCGGCCGGAACGTTTATCACCTTGACGAGCCATGGTGCAGCTCCTCCGGGAATTTTCAAAATGTGATAAAACGCTAAAGGAGAAATATTTAGGAGTACCATAAATAGAGAGTTATGGCCGCAATAATTTTATCTGGTGGCCCTAAATTGCCGAGGGGAACCAGCTTGCTGGACCCTACTCCCGAGGACGTTTCACTTTGTCAGTGGCACAATCACCAAACGCCACAAATCATGCGCTACGACTGTAGTGCCGAATAAAGAGGCTCGTAAGTGCTCAAATTTATCATCCTGCAAAAGTGAAACGGCTGTAAAACGGCTGTAAGCTGAAAGGCCATATGTAAGTACTTCTTTTCTGAATAAATGATTTTTTTAAACAGATTTTAACGAGATATTTTTCATATTATGTATACCTACTTAAAAATTTTAGCTTCGTTTAGCACAATTCTAACCAATACTTAAAGGAAAAGGGAAAAGCGTCACCCTGTAACAGATCAAGCGCGTAAAATTCTGCTAAAATTAAAACAAAAACACTTCTTTCCTACTATTTACTTATAGAAAAAATTTAAAGAGATACTCGTATTTTGAGTATGACTATAGTCAATCAGAATCATCATCACATTACTTTAAAGGTTTCCAATGTTTGATATAACAAGTTTAATTAAAACTAGGTAATTTAGCTCTTTCAAAATAATTTATACTTAGTATACAATAATATAAATCCAGATGGCAAATTTAATTCCCAGATTTTAAGTGAGTTTGGTTAGGTATTTTTTTTTACAACAAAGAACTCAATTGAATGTTTTCAAGTTTTAAAACTTTAACGATGTTTTAATGGTGCACTAATATACATATGTACATACGGAAAATTCAGTAAATCGTAATTTTTACTTAATTTAAAAAAACAAAAAAACTGCCGCCCAAGACGTTTAACATTGAATTTTTTATATTTTATCAATTTCCACCTATTTTTTGTAGCTTTATGAAATACCAAAATATTTTAAACAATGATATTATACTATTGCAATCAGGTATTAGTTCATATTCAATTCCCTCGAATTAAAAAAATTAAATTTCGAGATAAACGCGTTTAAAGTTTTAGAGCGCTATCTTTAAACATAATTTGTAATATGATTATATGTATAAGTTTTTATCTTTTTCTTACTTACTGAGTAGCTGTCGGTAAAAAGTAAGTAAGCAAGTAATAATCCAATAAAATATGAGACCACTTTTTCCACCTTTAAAAAATTTGCCTCAGAAGCAGTTAAAGAAGAAAACAGAAGCCGGTGTGAGTGTGACTCGCATTAGTCATAAGCAAAACATAACCAAGACCAGATTATCATAAGTCTGATAGTCTGATCTTGGTATTGCGTCAATTACATCTTGCATTTTCATACTTAGATCAGATATACATATATGTATGTATATGTACCTACATTTTGGATTACATATCGTATTTCGTTTTATATAATTTATTGGAAACATGATTCGATTGTAGAGAAACAAAACTCATACCATCTTTTTGAAATGTATTTTTGAAAAAAAACACTTTAATGTTTATTTTAACAAATTAGTCGTCGATGTTGTTGTCGGTATTTGATTTCGTGGAAGAACGAGACCAAGATCGACTCTTTTCATCAAGCTAGATTGCATGCCGAAGGTTCAGTACCTGATTTATTTATTGTTCAAAAACTATCAGAGTTACAGACTGAAGACAGAAACTGTCTCGATTCGCACATAGTTTAGCATATTATCTCTTATCTAAAATGGCAGATGAAAAACAACTGCTTTATTTTATTAAATTAAATAAACTTTAATGATTTCAAACTAAATCACTAATATTCGCTTCAAATTTATCAATCCAAAATTTTTCAGAAAATACCCCATCATTTTAGAGTTACACGCTTTTGAAATTATGTTTTTCGTCATTTTTCAGTAACGCAGTTGTGATTTTTATATGCATATTTCGCAACATTACTTCAGTAAAATTCAACGTACCAAGCCGGTTTTTTTTAATTGAAGCTAAAACATTTCGAACTATGTAGATTTTTTCATAAGGTATACATACTTATTTTTATCAAATCTGTGAGTAAAACCATTCTTAAGAAATTCGTAAAACATCAGTTAGTGAATTTTCTTGCTACCTGTGCATAGTGCAAACATGTACAATATACTTATGTATGTAATTATAATAATATAATGAAATAAAAAATAAATAATTATTTCCTAATTAAGGTTATCAAGGTGCAAAAATAAAGATTATCAAAGAGCAAATTATTCCAAAGCAAGTGAGTAATTTCTATTGCTCAGTATAAGGAACTTTCCTGTAGGTACATAATCATATTTTAGTTTCTACCTTCAATCTTCAAAAACATGTAGATGTTGTTTATACTAAGTGGGATGATAAATCCAGATCCTGAAAAATCAGAGGTAAAGGCTGTGCTGGGAAATCACGCGAAAAATGCTGAACAAACAATGGGAACAGAGTTGGAGTGCGGGTGTTGTTTCAAGAAAGAATAAATGAGCCGGGAGTCGTTCCCATCCCGAAAGAGGAACCCATGTGACAATTTCGCCTTTGTCGTGCTCGAGGACAATGAAGAAGATTTGATGAAATCTCCTTCAGCGTTCAGCAGGTTCCAATTGGGTGCGCAAAGATGGAGCTGTGCGCGCGGGCTGAAAGAGCGAAAAAAAAGTAAATAAAATAGAAAAGACATCTTCCAGCCCGGGGATCCTCCACTTCGAAAGAAAGAAAACATTCTCGTGGTATAGGCTCCGTCTCCATTGAACCCAGACCGGGATGGTCCTGGAACAGAGGGGCATATTTTGACGTAGTGAACCGCGCAAAAGTTTAGTGAACCAAAACTTTTTAATTATTTCTGCGCAAATTTTCCAGGACGGAAAACTTCTCGTTTGTCGTTTCTTGTTCCCCTTCTACAGTCGTATTTCGAGCTCTCCTTTTATTTTATTTTTGTTGGTGGGATGTTGGTGGTGTCGTCGGTTTGTTTTTAACTTCCCAAAGATACTCCCGGAGGCTGGGGAATGAGGGTTTTGGTATCATTTGCTATTGTGGCAAAATCTCGAGAAGAGAATTTCCTCCGAGTTTCCTTTCGACATTTTTGTCTTTTCATCTCAATCGAATGCATTTCGGTATATACGACAGGATTATAATTTCGCGAATAGGAAACTTTTCCGGTAATTATCCTGGTGGGATGAGTCTGTGAGAATTTTGGTTGGGATTTGAAGGCGACTATATCTCCATCACTTCATCTATCGTGTCTAGGATAAAACTTAATTTGTTTGTGGCAAAACATAAACCCCCCGCTTAAAGACCTTAAGGGCGCTCATGTTCGCCGCGATTTCTTTTGCAATGTCTTTCTGGAAAGGGCGTGATAACACAGCGGCAGGAGCATCTCATCGTTTCTGCTGGATGCGCACTTCAAGTTGAGTAATGTGGCAATGTTTTATCAGAATCAAACTACGCCCACGCAAGTCGTGGAAAAAGAATTGCGCAACCATTTGCCACTTAACTACCCCATTAAGCTTATGCAGCTGCACCCCCTGCCGCATTTTGTAAATAAACTAGAACATGTCAAACAGCGATATCAATTTATACGGAAGTGGGGCGAGGGTGGTCCTCCCCTAAACTCCCCTCTCTCGGGAACACATGTAAACATATTAGGGAAAGTGCAGAATAAATTGACGTCATGCTCGTGTCAAATTTGTCACCCGGAAAATGTTAAATTTATATATAATAAAAATAGAAGGACCTGGCGAGAAGCCCGGCTGCAAGACATGCTCTATAAAGGGGTGGGTGGGGAGGTGGAAAAGGGCTGGGGATAGTGGCACCCGCCATCAAGCGCAACAAAGAAAAAAAAATAATTCCCGGGCGCTTCATAAACGAGTTTGCATGCATTACGCGCTGCATAAATTCCCGGGCAAGTTCGCAGCAGCTCCCGGATCCCCCATTTCTGCATAGGTTCCCTGCCCGACATAAATTGCACTCCTATTTCACCACTGGGCTCAATCATCCCACGTGGAACGATAAAACGTTTTGCGTTTCGGGGGAGGGAAAATTTGCATATTTTCAGTCGATTGATGTTTTGCAGGCGTTCGGATATGCTGAGGGAGAACAACACCAGCGAAATTGAGCGGAAGGGATGGAAATAAGTTCAGGAGATAGGGACGGGAGCCCATTGCATTCCTGGATTCCCGGTTAGGTGGGTCACCGCCCACCCGGATTCAGTGCATCCCAGAGAGATGCTGACTAGGCAAACGGTGTCTTCTTGGGTTGGGATTAGGATGCTCATCTCCCTGGAAAAGGGCCCTTATCCCCCGGGATGTGCCGTGTCGTGTGAAACTAGTCCCAGAATTGATTTTGTTTGCGCTTCTGGGTGGTCGGCAAATCGAATCATAAACCCTTTTTGCGATGAAACTCACCTTGGGCTTGGGTGCATCCGGGTAGTCGCGTTCATCCGCGATGCGACCACCGCACAAAGAGTAATCTGCGGCAATTCAGCCCTTGTCCGGAGATGGTCCAATGAAGACGCAAATGATGTTACTACGTCATTTAATCAAGAATGAGATAATAAACACAAACTAATTAAGGAAAATTAATTATGTAAACTATCATAATCTAAAATAGGGTTTGTCTTATATTTATTGTAATAAATTTCAACTGTCAAGTAGACTTAAACTTTTGGGTTTAATGATCTCTGAACCAATTTTACAATTGTTTAGTTAGGTTTATATCTAAAATTTCAAAATTACGAACTCTTTATATTTAAGAGATATTTCATTGATATTTTTAAACAAAATTAATAGCTAACAATTCAGTTTAAAATTGTCAAAAACAACTACGTTATTGAGAACCCATGCTTTGTTAAAATCAATAATTTATTATTGTTAAGCCGCAAAAGATTTTAATTCGTATTAAAAATAAAATAAATAGTTCGTTAACAATCTGCAATAAAGCTAAAAATTGTTGAAATGAGATAATTGTCAAGTTCGATTTAAAAAGGATACATGTTAGAATTTAAATAAAGATGTGAGCATTGTTTATGGAGCTTAAGCAGACCCGCTCCCTCCTGCAAAGTAACCTAAAATTTGAAACGCGTTTTTCTTGAAACAGTATTTTCAAAGTCGAGGTGCATCGTATCCCCAAAACGACTTGACCGATTGCTTTAAAATTTCAACCATGTTATTTGAGGAGTCAACAAGTTTGGTTTAGAGTGATCATCTAATTGATTTTGTCATTTGTGCTGCTGATTAAATCACTTTTCAGTAAACAAAAAAAACAAACAGTGTTTCGGTGACATCGTATTAATATGGCTAAACACAAGTCTTTAAATAACTGATGACGCCATCAAAATGATGGCAAAAGAGGCTGCTGTTTTTTTTTTTGTTTTTCGTATGCACAATAATAATAAAAATTCAAATATAAAAACTGAAATTAACAGAGACTTTATTAAAAAATATTATGATTTTTTAGAACATACACGTTTAAGTGTACGTACCACTTAAATCAATATTAATATCGGTGATGTAAATTTAATGTAACTAATTTTTATAGTGCGTGCATATCATATTGTATTTCCATTTAGTATACTTGTACCATTTACGATTCCAATTCATTTTATATACGTATAAGTAGGTACCTACCGCATGTATAGTGCCACAATACGGATATTGTATAAATAATTCATTTAAGTGCAGTAGACTATATAAAAAATCTGTAAATCCTTCAACAAAGCGACTTAAGTGGTATATAAGCGTCTCAAGCTATGCTGAGGGGAACAGTTCCGATAAACTGCCACTTCCGTCTCATAATTTAATTTTAAATGAAAAATTCCTTGAACAGTATACCCCCAGCGATGCCATCTTCAATCATCCCCCTAACCTCCTTCTTATAAAAATCTAAGGATAGTAGCATTCTGCTAAAGGCGACTTGCCACAAAATTAAATCTGTTTCTGGGACCGGGTCTCGGGTTTTCGTCCATCCGTTTCGGGTCCCAGACCACGAAGGACCGACAGTGCCAATCTATAGACAAATGGTGTGCAGGACATCCTTCGGCAGCCCCTGGAAAGGACTGGAGTGGACCAAGGATGTGCTCGGGGAAAAAAAGAAGAAAATTGTCCCCAGCATCCGGAAAACAAACCCGAAAGGCGTCCAAGGCGAAAAATGCACACAGAGCCCAGCCGGATGGAGAAGATCGAGCTGCCCCCGAAGATGGCAAATTTCCGGAGGGACAAATTGCGCCTGGAAAAATCCCAGACACGATCCAAAGCCCCCCTCCCACGGGAAGCGAGCGCCGGAGAGGGATGGTAAAATAAATTAAATCCCCCAGAATAAATCCGGAAACACCGCAAAATAGACATATAAATTGACATGACGAATAGAAGCCATTAATCACACTTGGCATTGGTTGGCTTCCTGACCGGCCTATCCTGGCCCCTCCCGGAGCCCCACGGGTGCTTTTCTTGCCAATCAGTGAAATTAATTATCAAAAACCCCACAGAGCCCCACAGGACTTTATTATCAGAACAGCGTGATGTGGTCATTGACTGCAGCTCCCATTACGCGGTTTCGCTCTGGTCCCAGGTACGCTCCGGTGCCAATTTTGATGGCTGTGGCTTATTCCCATCCTGTAGGATACCGCAGCATCCCGAGCCCTCGAACTCCGGCCCTTTTCTACTTTGATTGAGCACTTCTCGTCTGCGGTGGCTTTCAGCGGCGGCGGCGAGCGTCTAAATCTGTGTTCTCTAGCAGGTGTTAGGTGGAGTCGATGGGGCTCCGCCACCGGGGGCACTCTTCCGATGGAGCACTACTCCCGGGTAAATGAAGGGGCCTCTGGAGGAGGTGGCGCGGAGTCGACACGGGGGGTCATGGTAATTTTAATTCATTTACGGAATGAGGGACGGAACTCGGTTGTACTATTCAGGATTTCTCGGTTAGTTCGAAATTCCACTCAAATTTGCAGACAGCCCGTCGTGATGGTGTCCTTTCTGTTTTAAAAGTAACCTCAACCTTGAACCTTTGAACTTTAAGTTTTGGAAATTGTAATGTTTGAGGGAAAATACATAGTTTGGGGTAAAAACAACTTACTTTATATTCATTAGATTACTATCTTTCTCCTCACTACTTCGTCCACGTGGATCTCGAAATAAACACAAATACAAGCAGAATAGGGATAATGTTGTGTTGAGGATAAACGTTTGTATGAAAGTCCGTCATTGCAAAAGTGATAGACAATGTAATTTGGTTTTATACTATTAGTTTGAAATTATGTATAGGTACCTATGTTTTAGGATTTAGGGAAAATTAACGCTTAACCAATACCTACCAATTTTAATGGTTTTAACCTTAGAAATGATAGAGCTCTCATATGTACTAACTTTCATCCTATCCCATCCCACCACCCCTGTATTCAGCCAAGCAAAAAAATAAAAATCATCCACATCAGTCAATCCGTTCTCGAGATATCACCAAAAAAGAGGTTCCATAAAAAATGTATGAGAAAATGAATTTTCTTCATAAATTTTTTTTCGCGATTTTTTTCGATGTTTTAATAGTTATTCTGCTATTCGGGGCGGAGACAAATCCAACAAATCAAAGATCATAAAAATCAGTCCAGCCGTTCTTGAGTTATAAATGGTGTGACTAACCCCACTTTGTTTTATATACATACATACATACATATGTACATATATAGATAAATCCATCACATACTTTATGCTTTACGAACTTAAATACTTCTGTGGTTGAAAAAAATAGTTTTTCATTCTAATAAAAAATGCTATATAAAATATTTATAAACGGGCTTCTTCCCGCTTCACCAGAAAATTCGTTTCCCAACCGACGCGACGCGACGTAGCATGCCTTTTTGGAGACGAGAAACCAAGCAGAGGTATTCGAAAGATTTTTAACCGTTGAGTTAAAATTACTAATTATTTTACTCACGCCTGCTCTTTTTTTTTTCTAGCTCGCCTACAACAACCTCGCCCTGAATTCTAAGATCGAACTCCTTTTGGATGCTATACATAATGAGGAAATATCGGAAGAGTCGCGCCTCATGGCAGCGGTGGTTCTGAGGCGACTGCTCGCGTCGAATTTCCTGAAATTCTACAATGAGGTGAATACAACGTTACTGACTAATGAAAATCATTTTGAAACAAATCCCATTTTTCCAGTTACCACAAAAAGCTAAAGACGAACTCCTCCAGAAAATTCTATTCGCTGTGCAATTGGAAGTGACTGCTAATTTGAGACGTAAAATATGCGAAGTCGTCGCAGAGGCTGCACGAAACCTTATCGATGAGGAAGGCCTCCTTCAGTGGCCAGATTTTCTACAATTTCTCTTTATTTATTCACCGAATGCAATGCTTCAGGAGACAGCTTTACCAATTTTTGTTTTAGTACCAGAAGTTTTTGCAAAGCAGCAGAGCCGCAAATACGTGAAATTAATCAAGCATATTCTCTCAAAAAGTCTCAATCCAATTGCTGATTTTGGAGTCCAATCGCACGAAGTCTAGGTAAAAAGCAATGAAAAAGAACAAATTCACGATACGACAGGGTAAGAAACAAAAATAAAACATACGTAATTACATAAAACATTAGAAGATATTTAATTAATTAATAATGGATCCTTTTTTCCTTGTTTTTTATTACTTCTAGCATTCGGTTAGGTAAAGGTTTAGACAAATTTCTTATGAATTTTTGGAGAAATAATGCCCAAGTAGTTTCAATGGCTTATTTCAACTCTTCCACGGTTGCATAATGGGTCTAATAAAATTACCCATCCATCGTCTAGGATATACATAACGTCAGGATTTGTAATTAATTTTGTAGATATTAGCCATGCTTGTAAATTTTTGTAGATGATTGAAATTTTAAACTTAGTTTTGCATGCTACTTATTTATATTATAAATACATACTTCTAAACATACACAAAATCCTGAAAAAACTAAATATATATTTCATTTGATTTTCATGGTTTTTGGATCTATGCTTTAAAATAACTCTGTGTTAAAATTCGTTTTGCATCCGACGTAGCATGCCTTGTCTCGCATCGCTCATACAAAATTTTAAATTTCTTCGTCCTCAGTAGGCTAGGTTTTATATGGCCGACTATTTTGTTTTTGGCTGTTTTGCGTTTGATTGTCCCTTTGTAAAAATTTATTTGATATTTATTTGATATTTATTTGAAACGATGGATGACGCAACAAATAAACGAATAATGCCGCGTTTTATAACCGACAAAGAAGTGAAAACTGTAATTTCATGGCCTTTGGTAATGGAAGCTGTGGTGCAAGCTTTGCGTGCTGCTTGCAGGGCTGTGAGAACAAAATATTTGCCCTCTTCCAACCAGCCCCCGCGCAGTTACACGTCTATAGAAGGAGAAAAGGTGATGCTTATGACGATGCCTGGATATGTTGCGAATTATGAATTAAGTGGACATGTACGCAGCACTTTAGCCTGCAAGTTCGTGATGCCTTTTAACGAGGACGAGACCCCGCAGACCCCACTCCCGAGCATGCAGGCGAGCATCCTCCTCTTCAACACCTCGACCGGGAGGATTAAGTGCATCATGGAGGGCAATGAAATCAACACCATGACAATTGCGGCTGCCTCGATAATTGCGTCAAAATATATTTATTTCTACAAGCCCGATGTGCAGGAGCAGGGTGACGATTGGTATTGGTTCGTACTTTCTATCGTCGGTTGTGGCGTTCAGGTAAATTTTTAAGTCGCATTTTAGCCTTAGAATCGGATTTATATCAGTGAATGCCTTTTCAGGGGCGAATCCACGCGATGGGCTTCGTAAACTGTTTTATATCACTTACTGAGATTCGGTTATGGGACAATACCTTTTCCGAAGCAGAATCCCTCGCCAAAGAACTGGAAGAACTTGGGGAAGAATATAATATCAAGATCACAATTTCTCAAACCGTAGATGATTGCGTATTTGGCGCAGATGTAATTGTTCTAGCCACAATCGGTTCGGAACCACTTCTCCAATCGAATATGATCAAATCGACGGCCCATATCAACGGTGAGTGCCCTTTTTTACAGTTAAAGAAATAGCTAGAGCAGAACATGTCCTTCCAGTAATTGAAGATGGCGTAAACCAATACTGCGGGTTGTCCGAGGAACTCTACCTCAACAGCAACGTCTACATCGACAACTGGGGAAGTGCTCGGACTGAGCTGAAGGAGGGACCCCAAGTGGAAATTGTTGGACTCCTGGGAGAAGTTCTTGACGGGCTTAAGCCGATCAATACGGGCATCACCGTTTTTCAATCCATGGGCATGGCTGCCAATGACGCGATTGTTGCAGAAGCAGTATACGATCTAATAAAATGACCTATCCATTGTCTACGAAAGTTTACTTCTTTACTTCTCGTACTAAAATTTAAAAATCATTTTCAAGGCCGGATTTAGAGGTCTGGAGGCCCTAGGGCAACAAAGGAGTGGAGGCCCCCTGACCCCTAGTTATTTTCCAAATAAAATGCTCAATTTTTTTCAGTCGAGTTTTTCAATAAATAATTTATTGTGAAACCAAATAAATTCTTTTAACAAACATATATAAATATAATTAAAAACAAGAATTATGCGAAATTAAATTTTAGCACTAACGATGGAATTTAATTTCGCATAATTCTTGCTTTTGATTATATTTATATGTACCTATATGTTTGTTAAAAGAATTTACTTGGTTTTACAATAAATTATTTATTGAAAAACTCGACTGAAAAAAATTGTGCATTTTATTTGGGAAATTACTAGGGGCCAGGGGGCCTCCAGATGCTTCATTCCTCACGATGTCTTTTTCCTCCTTATCTAAAAACTAAAAATATGCTGGTTAGAGCACCTTCGATTTCCGAATAACCGTCGACAATGGCTTTCGTAGCTTCAGCTCGACAAGACCAACGAGTGTCGCTAAGCATTTTTCAAGACGTAAAACTGCATCATTGCAATCGTGTCCATGAATTAAAATATTATTTTCTCTCCCTTGAGATTACTAGTATTTACTCGTTGGAATTTGGAAGTTTTTTTTTTCGAAGTTTCTATTGTGGGGGCCCTTCTTTTGTGGAGGCCCGGGGCTCTAGCCCCGGAATTTCAAGTACCAGTACCCGTACAAGTACCAAAACGTGGACCTAGAAAATTTCAAACACCAGTACAAATACCGAGTATTTGTACTTGTACTTAAAAATTTTAAGTACTGGTACTGGTATTGGTCAAATTCAAATGTTTTATCTGAAAATGACTGCCTTCTGGGAGCATTTACCAATCCAGCAAAAGAAAACAAACGTTCTACGGGCGCCGATGATGTGAGAGGTGTATTTTATTGCACTTTAAGAAAACCTTTTTCATTAAGGGATATCTGTTTAGCGTATCAAGGTCTTGAGTTTTATCGCTCATGTACATTAAAAACTCTTGCTCAATTTTGCCATAATTACTCTGCGTGGGTGGTTGTGCTTGTGAAGTACCAAGAATAGGGCATAATGATACTAAAAACCAAAATAATATTTAATTTAAACATTTTAAATAAGGTGTGCTCACTACTAACCAGAATCCTCAAAATCAAAGAACTCTTCACGGCACCTGAAATTCTCGCTTGTTTTATTAAAAGCAAATAATGTACATACTACTAAGTATACTTACTAAGGATACAAAATAGAATGGCATTAAAAAAAATGAGATTTTTATTGTTTTTGTGTAATAGTTACCTATATATAGATATGTGTATACATACATACATAAAATTGTGCACACTTATTTACTAAGCAGCTTTGGAAATCTCATTCACTAAGGCCGTAGTGTAATATTTTATTTCAATTTTAATGACCGATTTTTTCAAATTTGTACTTGAAGTAAGTTATTATGTGCACAAAAGTTACTCTGAATGAGTTTAAATTTTCTAATCTCCGATAATTACGCTGGACTTCTTGAGGTACTTGTTCTGGACTTGAGGTACTTGAGGTGTACTTGAAGTACTTGAGCAGGACTTAAAATTGTTATATGGGACTTATAAGTACCAATACTACCAGTACCAGTACCTAAAATTTGTCAATACAAGTACAAATACTCGGTATTTGTACTGGTATTTGAAATTTTCTAAGTCCACGTACTGGTACTTGAAGTGGTAATTAAGTTTTAATATACTTAAGTACTTCACAGGTCTGGATAGAAGTAATCTACCAATACATTTGTATAACTCAGCGAAATCCGACCTATTTCGTTGAGTTTAGCTGGGTTTAACGAAACTTAACTCAACCCTGGTTTCCATGGGACTTTAACTCGGGCTAACCCTAAGTTAACTCTGCATGGAAACACAGTAATAGTCATAGATTACTATTCAATGCTATATTGAAATCGAGATATTTAGGAATAATTTAGGTAAAATTTTTTATAGTAAAAATCTGGTTAAATGTATTTTTTCAAATCTTTCGTCTGGTAAATTCAAGTAAAAATTGGGTATTGTTTTTGTGTGCAGATTTTCAATATCAAACAATTAGAGGAAAATATTACCTTATTTAATTTTCAGTTGAATCGTAAAAAAGCAATTCACATTACTTGCTGAAAAATGATAAATTATAAGTAATGAAAATAATCGATTATTTTGCCTAAATTTAAAATCTGGTAAAAGCTGGTAAAACGAGAATTCCTTCTGAGAGCTAAATTTTTCCCCCTTGTCAAGTTAACAGACACTTTAAAGTAAAAAGTTGCCCTTAGATATGTAAATAGAAAAGTAAAATAAACATTTTAGGACGCTAAAAAATACAATAAACAAACATACAGGAAATTATAAAAAAAGTCTGCATATTTACTCAAACTTTTTAAAAATCCGCAAAGGTTATACCTACATGAGAAAATATTTTACCCCTTCTGAAGCTCTTCATTTGCTAAAATTCCTTTAATTTTCATCTCTTAGTGGCATGAGTGTAAAATCTTTTCAAAATTCCCTTCATAATCCTGTATTCCTGGCCAGGATTGAGTTGTTCACTTATTTTCGCATAGCGCGCTACAGAAATTCCGCAGTGGCGTCCTCTTCCTCCCCGACATATCCGGGCGGCTGCATTCCTACAGGGTGCTTACTCCTGTTTACAAATTATTCTTCCCTGAATGGTTAGAAAATGCGGTTGATGACTAGCCATATGCTGTAGATTTGGGGCCCTCTAACTCTTTACCGTTTCATTAGAAAATTCGCCAATTTATCAGACACTCAATTTGTGTAGAGGAACGCGGTAATGTTTTAAAAGGGCGTCGGCCCCCCCCCGGCTCCCCATGTGAGGGAGGAACCGAGCCATCCGCCATTGAAAGCAAAACCACATCAGAGCACAAGAAGCCCCAAATATGTTGGGGCTAACGTTAAAATAAATATTTTATGAAATATGGGTAGTGGTGTGCTCATAAATCTTGCAGTATCCACTAGCCATATACCGCCCACATCCGTTGGTGGGGCCCCAAACTGCTCCGGCACAGACGACCACCCCTTGGCCCCATCGGAGCCAGGACATTTCTCACGAATTTTGTTTTTACAGAGTCCTGTCCTGGGGCTCCGACAACGGAGCCCCTGAACTAGACAGTGAAGTGTTGACTAGCCAGTCCGGGTGTAAGGGTGCTCGAGAGCATGCAAATATTGCTTAATGCGGTCCGAGTTGGACTGAGGCTGCTCTAGACGGAAAAGGGATGGGGAGGAGGGGGAGGGGAATATAGGGCTTTAGTGCTTAAATTGCTTGAATTAAAACACGATGAACCTGTGAATTATGAGATGTGGACTTTGAGTGCTGAATTCTGAGGGCTGAATTATCGCAAAAGAGGTTCCTATGAGAAAAAAAAGGAACATGCCCGAGGAAGGGAATGCGGGACTCATGTAGAGTTTTCGTTACATGGTCAAAATGGGAAAAGGGAAAAGTACTACCAAAAGACTTATCTTCGGAGAAGTATGTGCATTTTACGAGTGTTCTTTGATCTTTGGGTAAAGCACTTCATGTCCTGAGGGAGCGCTCGAGTAGGCAGCTAAGCCGGCCAGGAGGAGTCTTTGACTGTTCTCGGTGGAGCGTAGAAGGAAGTCGGACAGGAATTTCTGTTTAACGAAGTGTCACCATCATAACTGGTCGTTGAGTCGGGGCATGAAAATTCGTGCCAATTTTTTTCTCTTTTTTTTTTTTTGATAAGAGGAAAAAATATCGTCAGAGCGACTAGGGAAAGATATTCGTTCCCGGAATTCCCAAAGGCGCGCGAGTGGTGGCTATTAGAGATGCAGCGGAAATTGTGCCGGAATTGGGACATGATCGATATAGTGGGAAAAAAACAGAAAAAAGCAACCTCCGCTGACAATAAACCAATTTATCCCGAGGGCTGTCCCAGTCAGAACAGTTGGGATTCCTCTTTTTGACCTGGTCTCCCTCCCCAGAAACAATTTGCGCTCCCTCGTTATAAAAAGGAACCCCATTCAAACCAATCAACTCGGTTAGTAAATCCTCTCCTTAACTTCGAATGTCGTCAAGTTGGTCTCAGATGTCACATTCAGGAGTGTGTCCTTATTACCTGATCCAATGGTAAAGACGCCATGAAGGAACCTTGTCGGGGGATTTGCCCATCCTCTGATTCTCCAGGTGAGCTCTAGCACCGGGAAGGGTACCCAGACACGGGCGGTGGCCTGGAGGATGATCGGGGAGGATAAGGGCAAAAACAAAGGGCGAAATACGTAGCCAATAAAATTCTCCTGATTATCCTTTTGCAACTGAAACTCTTCCCCTGGGAGCTGGCATAATAAATTGTCCCATAAAAATAAGAGGATATGCTCGGACTCCGGGAATTTCTCGGGCAGTAGGTATCATAGGTACCACTACAGGAATCTGGGACAGAAGAGGGCGGGAGTGGAGGAACCTCAGGTCTCAGAACCTGGAGGAGCCCCAGATAGAATCAATTGCACGTAGCCGGCCAGATTCTTTTTCGGGTGGATCCCTGATGTGTTCCATGCCTCTTTCGTGGAATTTTATTTTCGAGCAAAGGTTTGTCCGGGAGGGATTCCTTATGATTTTTGCTGTTACCGACAATAAGAGGATTTCGGATGTTTGGGGGGGATTTGTGCACGCTCTTGAGAAACGGGAGCCATAATAAAATTCAAATGCGGAGTTGAGAGCTAGGAACGGACCTTTGAGTGGATAAATATGGAAATTGTTCGAGTGTTAGTGTCCCAGTTGATTTACCTCGTTGATTTAATGCGATTCCCTTTTGCCGAAAAGTTAATTTAGGAAAGCGGGAATAATTACGTGAAGTGGTCCAGTTCTAAATGCTCGAGCTAGAGAAAGGAGCTTTATTTGTTTCACAATATATTTATTACAATTGCTCCTTTATGTTCTTCTTGAAGGTAAGAGGCTGGACCTATTTTCACAAAACATGCTTCAAGTGTATCCTTTTTATGTTAAAACCATCTTTGGAAATTTAACAATCTGGAAGAGAAAAATGGCGAACATCTAGTCTATAAAATACGAATTTTCTTCTAAGTGGAATATTATACCTTACTATTACTTTTTTTCTAATTAAATACCTAATATCAGAAAAGGTTTTTTGGCACCATTTTTTAAAAGGTTGTTTATGGTGGGTGCGATTTGCTATTAAATAAAGCATTAATAACAAACTGCAAAAATATATATAGGTACTTTACTCAAATATAAATATAACAAATTTTTTGAATTCTTATAAATAAAATTGCTTCGAATATTTGGACAGTTTTATTTATTTGGAATACATCTATACTAATATTATAAAGCTGAAGAGTTTGTTTGTTTGAACGCGCTAATCTCAGGAACTACTGGTTCGAATTGAAAAATTCTTTTTGTGTTGGGTAGTCCATTTATCGAGGAAAGCTATAAGCTATATAACATCACGCTACGACCAATAGGAGCGGAGCATCAATGAAAAATATTGCAAAAACGGGAAAAATTATTCCTTTTGAGAGCTTCCGTTGCGTGCGCTACGTAAACGGTTAAAGTTACGTAAAAATCATGTATGACGGAATTGTTCCCCTTTAAAACCTTTTTTATGGTAATCAAATTTGTTCTAAAATAATGCAATATTTGCGAAAGTGTTTTGATAAACATGATATTAATCCTTATCCAAATAAATCCGTTATTCATCACAAGTATTTAATTTTGAACAAAATTGCCCTTGACATCATTTGATTTCAATGAATATCTTAGGAGATATCATAGTTTTGGAATAACTCCACAACAAAATAATGATCAAGCACCATGCGCGCATTTATGATGTGCAAGGCGGGCGGTCATAAGGGGGGAGGGCGGGTGAAACCGTGGGGCACAGCTAGTTATATATAAATTAACAGTTTGTCAGACCAGTTTAAAAATGTAGCTGCCTGCCTGGCCCTTAAAAAACCCTAGTAATTAGCGAGCGGGCAGAAATCGCAGCAGAAAGGCGTCGTGCGCAGGAAGGGTAATAAAATCAACCCTTAGAAAGGCGACGCGCCTCGCTTATCTCTGTAGACAATAACATCATAAACTTTAGATATATTTACTGTAACTAACATCTGGCATGCATTAGAATCAGCTGGACGAGCGAAGATTTGTTATTTAGTCCTCATTCAGTCAGTGGTTCTTAAGTAGTGAGCTTCGGAGTTTTAGAGCGAGTGAAATTAAATTAAAGTGAATTGGATTAGAGATTTGGATATTTATCAGGTGGGTGTTTTGGACTACTAGGTTTAATTATTGTAGTGGGTTGTTTGGAATACTTTAATTATTGTTGTGGGTTGTTTTGGTTTACTAGCTCTAAGTATTGTAGTGAACTGCTGTGCATGATAGAAGTGACGTTAGACATATAATCATTTAACCATTCCGTGGGTGAAGTTATTGGGGGGTATCTTGGCACAGGTATGTCCGGGTCCTACTCAGGTATGTCCGGGTAGCCTGCAGTGTTCACAGGTATGTCCATTTTCACCGTAAGGAGGTTCCCCACAATTTGAACAATTGTGTTCCCCAAAGCTCCACCCTTGACTCAGGTATGTCCGGGTTCGGGGTGGGTGCGATTCAGGTACTGGTATGTTCGTGCCAGGCACTGGTATATCCGTGCCCTATACAGGTATGTCTGTGTAGATCATTCGCTCAGGTATGCCCGGACATTTTATATGGACCCCACGGGATTATACTAACTCAGCCAGTAACTAGACCCCACTGAGTATTTGTACTCATATGTGTGTTTTATCTCTTTGTAGGGAGCCGATCGAGTCGTCTCCCGGAAAATAAATGAACAATATTGAGAAGCCAATAGAAAAATAAAAATAATAAATACATTGTGTTTGAGCATAAATAAATTTTTAACTATGTGTTTTTAAAAAATTATATATTCTATTAAGTTTCATATAGAAATGGAAAAAATACAAAAAATAATATAATAAAACTCGTTACAAAATATAACTCGTCAAGGCTTCGAATTTTCCAGTCGTAAAGAGTCTGAAACAAGAAATTAATATTTAGGTCTTAATAAGTACATATATAGTTACAAAATATTAAAAGAATTTGTACTATAATATTTCAAATTTATATTGTGTACCTATAGACTAAAGTAATTTCCAGCCAACAAATTTTAAAAAGGTTGTTTTGTACACTATCGGTTTTGAAAAACAAAGTTCCTGATAAAGGTTAAGAAAATCTTGTGTTTCTTTCATTGCTCTTATCAAATTGAGACGCAACACAACGTAATATAAAGTGCACATATGAATCAAAAAGTACATGGGGCTAGCATAAATAGACGTAAGTAAACTTAATTAATCTTCATTAACTCTATAAACATTACTTTGCCGTAAAGTAGAATACCATAAGAATCGCTCAAAACGTAAATTGATGGCTGCTATATTTGAATTAGAAGTGAAAAAAAAGTTAAAATATCAATACCGGAAAGATTATGTTTTCATTTTCAAAATCGGTATTTTATAGTAACCCTGTTGGTCATCTCTGCTTTAGTTTATTATCCGAATATTGTTTTGTTTTATCTTTGTTTTCGTTTTTATGTCCTGATAATCCTTTTACAAATTATGAAAGAAATACAAATCTTTAAGATCTTCAATTAAAATCCCTGACCTTAGTTTCGTTAATTGCTCACGCTAAGTTTCTTCTTGTTAGGGCTATTTCTTGGGTTGAATAAGAAAATTTTTAGTATGGAGGAGTAATCATTATATACCATAATTCTACATTTGTGTGTAATTTCCCATATTAACCTTTAGAGATGCATTTAGATTTATGAAAAGACAACGTTGTCGATTGAGCTATTATATTTCTAGTTTTACTTGATGAAGTTAGTTACCCACAATAGAAAGACCGTATACAAATGGGAGTGGTGAAACGAATTTTGTTGGGGTATATCAACAAAGTTTATATTATTTAGTATATGTGCAGTATACTGTGCTTTCAACTGCTAATCCCGACCACTTGGCCGGTTTTCTATTGTTGCAATCAGAAATTCATGGGCAAATCAAATCGAGCTTTGAGCAAACAAATAAATTTTAGAAATGCTCACCACTGCCCCCCCCCCCCCCCCCATTTCCCTCTGGACCACCCCTAATACGTTCCGGCGGTGGAAAAGTGCTTTCGAGTGAGCAATAAATTTAAAAGGCTCTCCGTAATCCTCTGAAGTTATTTTATGCATCCATCATTCACCCCTTTGTACGTTCGGGGGCCCCATTCGTCGAATGCTCCACAACCGGGCCCGGGTATAGGGCGCCCCATCCTGGAGCAATGCATCCAATGCATCCAACTATATCCCCCCTTTACCCCTCCCTTTTCACCCTATTGCACAGTCAATGCATTTGCAAGCAAGCAGGCAACCAACCGGAGTGGCTCTTCTCGCCAAACCTCATTCAATTCATTTGCAGGGTAAATCCCTGAAATTTTGAATTGAGGACCAGAGATTAGGGTTTCTTCTAGTTTGTGGGCATTTCCCCAGGGAGGGGGGTGGTAAATTGGGAGGCCCCAAAAATAAGGGCTTGAAAAGACCGCCCCACAAAGCAATCTGTTCCGAATGCGCACAAGGGTTTTGTGAAATTAATGAAATTAAAAATTATTTTTGGGAACTCCTTCAAGAAGATACTCTCGCGGGGGGGTTTGCGAAAGAGATACCACGCCCGTTCGGGGGCGGAAAATGTAAGAATCTCTTCAATAATTACATTTTAATTGCGCATTGTAATTGGGCGGAGGAGTCACAACGTGTCTCTAAATAATTGAGCGGTGATTGAGGCACCTGAACAGACTAACGACTAAATCCAGGGTTTACCTGACTCGCCCGTATTAAGGATACCCCGGGCAAGAAAGGTTATTTTTATGGTGATTACACCGGCAATTACTCCTCCCCTTTGTAAGTTTTCAATTCATTTGTTACGTGCGAACACGCACTAGGCGCACACGTCGCCTAGGCACTGCCCTTTTACGCGAAGGGTTCGAGGGGGTGGAAAAAAAAAATAGGATTTCCATATTTCCACTAATTTTAGGGCTACGCAGCGCAACAGGAGGTCGCGCTGATTAATAACTCATTCGAGTAGAAATGTGACATGAAAAGAAGCAATTCGTCTTTCGACGGCGCTCTGCACGAATCTATTAAATCTGATTTTTATATAGGACCCCCTCGTCCGGCCCGTGATGAATTTCTGCGTCGGCTTTGATTCGAGAACTGCCATTAAAGAAATGATGCCCATTACCCAGTTTAGCGGAGCAAATGTCATCAAAACACGAACCACCACCCCATTAGCTATATAAGACTGGAAAAAAAGCCTCTTCAGCGCGACAATTATCCGAATGACACTGCCATTTTTTCGGCTGGAATCTTATTAACCTTTCGCGCCTTGCGCCCGCTAAATGAGCTAACGCTCGCGTCTCTCTAAAAGCGCGTTCGTCTTCTGGCGGTCTGAGGCGACAATCTATCTTCTGAGGACCCATCTGCTAAAAGTTAATTAATTTCTATTAATTCTCCTCGCCACTCTTATCTCTCATGAATAATTTATCCAGGACGAAGGGGAGGGCTGAGGTAAGGTTTGGGGGGGGGGGGGGGGAGAGAAGTGTCGCAATAGCATCACTGCTCCAGTTCCATCCTGCCGGGAGGATGGGAATATTTTGTGTCCGGACAGGAACAGAAGCAGGATACTTCTGAAATCCATCCAACTTGTTGGCTCCTGCCATCCGGGCCAGACCTGGCCAACCCTGAACTGGCCCCGTACCTGACAGGGGCCCAAGGACAACAATTAATTTGCCGTTTGCAGCGACGGACAGCCTTCGAGAGTCTCTGGACCAGATGCTGCAGACATTGCTGCTATGCCATGCCCTGGGTTTTTTGATTAAATATGCAAATATTTTTAATAAAACTCTCCCGTCGCACACCGCCAACGACCCGCCCTCATAGTCCATGATGGCAGGTTGTGGGAAATTTACTCGCGATTAGCTGCCGTGCGAATTATTTACATTTTAAATTGTTCAACAACTTTCTTGCATCATCCCGTCTACTCGAATTGCGATGACTTATTCAGGCTGGCGCCGATCCAGACGACAATCTTCTTGGAATTCCAAATTGGGGTAAAAGAATGTGCATTGAGAGAGAGGTGACCATCAGAATTCCTTATTTTACGTTAATACCTAAAATTATAAATTAAAAAATGTTTTCCAATGAGATTGTTATCCATCCCATATTCAAAAGATACAATAGAATGAAAATTAGTTAAATTATTCATACATTATGTTATCTAATCTACCTTAAAAACATAGACTGTTTTTAAAATTGGCCTGCCAAATTTGGCTGATCAAAATCTCTAAATAAAAATCGGAAATTGAAAATCTTCGTTTAAAAAAACTTTTTGAAATACTACTTACATATATTAGAAAAAAAATAATAGGAGCTATGTATGTCTCTATAAAGTACGAAAAGCTTGAAAATTCCTTCTACATTTATTTAAATCAACCTTTTTCATAAACGAGTTTAGTTCATCCATAATATAGGTATGTATATAAAACAGTTCCGTTACTGAGTGACAGACAACGCGCAGAGCAAACCGCTATGGACCCAAAGGGCTCAAAATTTCACAGTGCATTCGTATAATGACATGCATTAACGTTAAGAAAGAATTTTTGTAAATTTCATTCCTAGGGGGAATGACGTCACAGCAATTCTTTACCCAGAAATGTAAGATGAAAATGTAATTATACTTCATGAATTTTTGTATAGATAAGACTTGAATTGTTAAATTATAAGGGGGGAAATGACGGGTAACTATAACTTCATATGCATAGCGCGGGCGAAGTCGCGTGTAAAAGCTAGTATAATCTCTTGACATACGTAAGTGCTTAGTAAAAAACTTAAACTAAACGTTACATGTTTCGAAACAATTTTCAAACCTGATTAAAATGCGAAAATAAAATTATTTTATGAATTGAACGTAGACAATTTGTTTGATATCTGTACGTACAGAAATAAATTTTATTATCAGAAGCAGCTTAAAAAGATGTAAATTTTAATAAAATATTCTTAATTAAAAAGTGATTACTCAAAAATAAATTTAATAAAAACTCTTAATAAGCAAACCTTATTGATCCTCATGTCCTAACAGGAAATTTTATTAAATTTAAAACTGCGCAACTCCCGTTGGGACTTTTAAAAGCCAACAAAATTTGTGTCTGCTATTTTTATGATATTTTGCATTTAAAGTGAAATATCTGAATCATGGAAAGGTAAAAAACTGCATTTTTATCTACGGATTTGCATTTTAATTTTATTTTTGAGCTAAAAAATAAAATTGTGTTAAAATAATGGAAAAACAGAATAACTCCCTCATCTATAGTAAAATATATATTCTAATCATAATATTTGATGCTAAAGACAAAACTTAAAATTATGTATGTATGTAATTTTTAAAATTGGGTAAACAACTGTTTTTAAGTATGTAGCTGGATGAATCTTTTTTTTTATTTTTAGTTCATAAATAAATTTATGGGTATATTACATAGCAACATTTCTCAAGTTATTTGATTTGATCTATTTCAGAAGATGTTTGCGGCGAAGGTATATCATCAGCACACCTTCGTCACGAGCCCTCAAATTTTCTGACGGGGAAAAGGCGCAAGTGTCCCTGATCGATTCACACAACCGCCCTAATTCAAAACAAAACACAATATTTTATTTTTCTTCTTCTTTACTTCACAGAAGAAGGTTTGTATAGGACCTGTTTGCGGTGTGATGGATATCAGAAAAAATGAAATTTGGCTCTTTCCCGGAGGCGCAATGTGCTCTCCATATTTATCGCCAGCTCGACACCTTTTATCACTCACTGGCACCCGCCGGAGCAGACACCCGTGTGCTGGATGCGGGGGTGGAACCTTAAGAAAATTCAGTTCGGCACGCCTTTCTTAGCTTGAAGGTGGTGTGAACCAGGCGTGCGACAAAAACAAAAAAAAAAACAAAAAAAAAAACATTGACATTTTCTTATTAATAATCCCTTGAGGGGTAACTGGAGCTGTTGACACCGGGGAGCCCAAGACAACCGTTTCCCAAAAACATACTTTTTACCCGGGAACCGTTCGAGCTGCCTCTGGAGCCTGTGTCAACAGTAGAGAGGATCCCGGAATTTTCCATATATAGACAGTCTGCGGTTCCTGAAATTCGTTCAGAATCAAATTTACGTTAAAATTTTCCGAAGGGGTTTGAATAGGTCCGCGGGGTGGGGATGGAAGGGAAATGTTTGTGTTTTCATCAGTCACCAAAAACCTCAGTTGAACCAGGGAAATAAGATCTTCACCTGGTTGAGGGTGCGGGGGGTTTCGGAGTGCGTATACCTCACAGGTTCCTAGATAGGTATACGCGAATTTTCCTCCATATTCCTCATGGGTAAAAGGGTTTGAATGGGGGGTTAGGTGGGACCTAAAGGTGAGGATATAAATCGTTAAGTCAATGGTATCAGAATCGCGTCGAAAAGGGGTGTCGCAATGCCTGCCGACGCTCATTTATTTTCAATTTTGGGACATTTTGGCAGGGTTTCGTGTACCTTTCGGAAAGTATATAATACAAAAAATATATATATTATATAGGTATATAGGTATAAATAGAAATAGGTAAATTTTTGGTACAGACCTAAAATAAAAAAAAGAACGTTTTAGGTACACAACGTTTGCCTTGATTATTTGAAAGCGTTAAATCACAGCCATATCGCTCGTGTTGAACTCCCCGGGCTGGGAAAAGTCCTCCCGCGGGAGTAACTCATTTGTTTAGCGATTTTCCCTGTGCCGATGGTAAAAACAGGAAACTTGCGGAAAGTTGTTAAACAGCATCGACGTGCCGCGCATATATTTTTGTGGCGCACCTGTTCCGAATTGTTATTAATTTAACTTTAAAAAGTAATTGACAAGGGCAGGCATCCAGAAAGGATCCCATGGGAGTTAAAGATTGGGTGGTGGTGGGGTGGTGGTTGTTACCCGGACCCAGGGGATTTATAGAAAAGTCGGTGTGTATGCCCTGCTCATTGGTGTGCTATTTATGCGTTTAATGTGCAAAATTATCTCGTCGGAGCAGAGCACTGCTTTAATTAGAATAACCAAACCATTATTTGGGCTTTTATGCGATGCCTAGATAAACCGGGTAACGGGTGGGGGGTGGGGGGGGGGGGGGGGGGGGGGAATGTGGTGGGGGAGTACCGCTTCTCTATCTTAATTCGCCTGCAATTATATTCAGGCAGGAAACCGCAGGGTGGAAATGATTTATCTAATTATTCACGGATGTGTAAACACATATACATAGACCGGATGGCCAACACGTATTTAAGTCCCTACCCAGATTCAAACCTCATTTTCCAGCTCGGGTTTTCGTTCAAAAATTTTCACAGGATTACTATTACCCGGCCGTAGCTGCAGAAGCAATTAAAATCAACTTTCCGCCGCCGCGGTCTTAAAGAAATTTTCGCAGGAGTTGTGGGTGGTGGGGGAGGGGGTTGAGGGGTGTGGAAAGCTTATGACGTGATCACATTTGCGGTTAAGGAAATTCCCTAAAAACTCATCAAAAGGAGTCAAAGAGAAAATGCAAAGTAAAAGATGTGATGCCAGGGAGTTTAGGGTGATGTTTATAATGTTTGTATATAGGTGCTCCCTTCTTAAGGGAGTTTTAAAGGGATGGAGAAGGGGTGCAGTTTCTTGTTTTTTAAGACATGAAAACAAACATTTTGCTAGACAGCCTCCTTTTGGGTGCACGGAGCGCAACTGCGGAGGTTTTCCTTTTAATAACAATTTCCTCGCTGGTTTCTCCACTTTAATAACAATTTTCCTCAGACGGAAAAGAGAATTCCCTTTTTTTTTCATCATGTTTTAGTTGCTGCCTCCCTGCTTATTTTCATTGCTCAAGCTCCTTAGCGAACTGTCGGATCGTGTGTTTGTGAAAAGGTCTGGAAGAATTCAATAAAAATGCTAAAGTGCCCCAGCAATTGACGGTTTTTGGCTTTAAGCTAGCCAAGAAGGGCGGGGGTTGCTAGAGAGAATTGTTCCAGCTAAATAAAAAAAAAAATATATATATATATATTATATATATAAACAAAAGTTGAATGCACTCTCAAGATACTTGAGAGCAAGGGAGTCAAATTGGAGGAAATTGCATTAGGCAGGCTCCGTCGCCGCAGGGTGGAGCACACTCGAAGGAGTCGTTTCACGCCCGGGCTGGTGCTCATAAACACGAGGCCTGCACACGTACCGGAGGTGCATTTCTGAGGGATTTCCAGGGAAAAAAGCAGAAAATAAAGCGAATGAAAGGGTTGGCAAAGTCCTTCTGGAGCGGCTTTGTGTTTCGCCCAGCTTGGAATGGGGTTTATTATGTTCTATGGGCGTTCCTGACGTGCTCTGGGTTTTATGCCTTCAACATGCCCGTGCACCCTGAAAGACTGAAGATAAGGGGTATTGGTGCTAACAAAAAAACGTCAAGGAGCCCTTAAAATTTGAATGCTCTGAATTGGGACTGGAATTGGGTAAACCTGGCAATTCTATGTAGGTCTGGATGCAAAATATTTACTTTACGTGTGACAAGATATTAAGCTCGACACTGTGATAGTCTACCCTATAATAAAACTAAATTTTCACAATAGGTTACGATATATGAAAAAAATGATTACTTTAACTCTAGAATTATAATTATCGTACAATCAACTTCTTCCAAATACCCTGAATTATCTTACAGCAGCTTTTAGCACTTTTTTAAGAAGAATCAGACTTTAACTGCCTGGTTGGGTAAAAATATCCGTTTAAAAATAATAAATAATAAAAATTATCAATTTCTTCCTAAATATATGTATTAGACAGAAGTAGCTCCTATCATAAAACGATAATAAAAGATTTTTTTTTTCAAAGAATCATTTAATAAGTAGGAGCCCCTAATATTGAAGTCGAACTTCCTCGATTAGAATAGCGAAGACATATTTTTAAAGCTTAAAACGCTAACAAAATCTTCTTAGCTTAAATTTAATATTTCGTTATAAAAAATACTACCGGTCGTCAACGAAAACTCTCTCACTAAAGAAGCGGCTGACTAAGTGTTAACATCGATTGATTTTCATTTTTTTAAATTATAAATTAGTCAACTTTTCTCTAATATTGGGGTTTTTCTGATTCAAATCTGTGGGGTATAATTTTCATACTATTTTTTTTAAGTAGTATGTAGAAAACCTTAAAATTCTTCGGACCATTTTACAGTGTTTTTTACTAAAAATTCTACGGTCTTTAAGGAGTTACGCCACCCTGAAATTGTCAAAGAATCTACTCCTTTTGGCTAAATAAATTGCTTATACTTCGAAAAATATTTTAAGCATTGAACCATTGAAAAATACTTATTATTAGCGAAGTTATAGCAATTAGCAGTGAGCGCGTCAGAGTTGACTTTTTCTTTTGCGTTTTCCTCGAAATTAACTTTTTTCAAAACGGTGCACACGATATCTCCCGATCTGCTCAACCGATTTGGTTGAAATTTACAAGTTATTTTTCATAATATTATCTAAGATGTGACGCAGGCTGTTTTTGATTGGGTATCATGTTCAAAAGTTAAAAATTTATAAACTCAAAATTTCAATGCAAATTTGAGTTTTTTTTTAAACAGTTGTCATTTCTACAAAAAGAATTTTAAAAATTATTTCCTATGTCACATTATAGCTATTCTTCTAAACAAGAAAAAAAATTTGTTTTTATGCTTTAGACAATGCGTAACAGTGAAATCAAGTAGGTACACCATCAGCGAGGATTTTTAAAACAGGGCTCTACTTATCAGCTTATATCTCCGCTGTGTTTTAATTTTTTTTCTGTTTTTAGTATTGCAAATTGTTCATAAAAGTAGGTACAATGTATATGTATGTGTAAAATTAAGAAACGGATGCGTTAAAAAAAGTTCATTTTTATACCTACTTATTTTTCCGAAGGCCAAGGTGGTGTAAACCCTTAAGGCTTAAGTGCATTAAATTTAGTTATACAAGAAAATCAAATTTTAAGATTATTCAAAAAGCGAAATTAAAGCAACAGTCAGTATCAACAACGCTAGTATTTTCAATGAAAGATTTTTAGAAAATTCAACCATGTTAGACTGATTCCACCCTTGACCAGGGTAATTCCGCGAAATTTATCTCCTAGAGTTAAAAAGCGCGAAAATAAATTGCTCGAGGAGCCTCACTAAATGCTGCACCAGATTGTTGCAAAAGTGGAGGGAACCAAGGGTATTCATTTGCAGCATCAATGAAATAAATTTCTTAGCGCTACCCGACCGCTTCTTGGCCATTCCTTAGCCGTCCGATGGAAAATGAGTTTATTAAATTTGCAGAAAACTCTTGCAATACAGGAGGGGGGGAGTTTGGTAGATGGATGTGACGGGCAGTGGAGGTTGATCCATTCCACTTCACACATCCCCCCGCCAGAGGGCGGTGTGGTGCGGCGGCCTGCCCCAGCAAGTAATTGCGTTCAAAAACAATTTTCCCTTGGTGCACAGAGGCGATGGCCTCGAGCTCCAAACAAGAAACAATACTTCTCCATCTCTAGAGTGCCACTCCGAACTATAATTGCACTCGGAGGAAAAACGCTTTTGAAATGTGTGCGCCCCCGCCGGTGCGCCGCCTCTGCCGCCCGGACTCGCGGGTACAGTGGCGTTGGGTGTATTATGGAGGGGGGGCGTCGGGAGAAAGAGTTTCTCTTCGGATGAAAAAAAAAGAACTTTTTCTTCGTTTCGTTCTGATTTCCTTCGCTGGAGCAAATTTCCATCCATTCGAAAGGCCCAGGGCTGCGGCCGCCGCTGGCGAAACCAAGCGAAATGCACCCTAGTTTCTGAGACAGAAGAGGGCGGCAGAGAAACGGCTGGATGTAAGCGCTTCAAGTGTTTCTCGGGGATGCTTATCAAGTTAAGCCACAGATTCCACACTTTTCTGCGGTAAAGGGAGGAGGAGGGGGAGATAGAAAAAGTAGTAATGGATTCTTGCTAGAGGCCATCAAAAATGCTCTCCTTTTTTTTCCCGAGAAACTCGTGTCGGACCGGCGGGCAAAGTACTACTTGGGAATTTATGGGCCCCGCAAGCCGAGCTTTGTAATGAATGCAATTTTTCACCAGGAGGAGAAAGCACCCTTCGTGCAACTGGAGCACCGGGACAACAACAGGACTCATAAAGGGTGGCGCGTTAAATAAAGTTGCCATCTCCATCTGGCTGCGGGAAAATTCCTTTTGTCCATAAACGGACCGAACGGCGTTAGTGTGGACAACGCTTCAACAGTCCAAACAGACCTGAAGCGAAAGCTGCTCCTGAATTTTGGCCAAATTACAGCTGAAAGGACGCAATGCGTCGAAATGAATCGCACAAGTGCTCTTCCCTTTGAGGACGGTAAAATGGGAATGAGATGGTTCTGAAGGGATAGAAAATATGTATTAAAGAGATGTAACCTACGGTGAACTTCTTTTCATAAAACGAAACAAATAAAATTAATCTTATTACATAAGTCTTAAAAGCGTAGTAACAATAGAGCAAAATATGAAAGAGAACACAAATTTTGCTTTGAACAGTCAAAAGACCATATTTTGACCACTTTTGAAAATTCATTAAAAACGAGCTGACCTTTACTCGGCGTTGCTCTGGCACAACTATCCTTATAATAAAACTAAACTTTAATAAAACTATGTTACAGATTTACAGATTTAAAATTTGTCAAAGGAGGTTGTACACATGCTCATAGAATTTCTTCTCAATCGCATAAAATAATATTTGCATGACTCACCATAAACATATCACTGCTTAGCATTTCCCCTCCCTCTTCTCCCTTCACCCCCTCTCCCCTTTCCAATTGCGATGTAAACTACATATGTACATATGTATGTCATTTGGAAGGTTTTGCATAATATGCCCATAGAATTTCATCTCAAAGAACTTTCGAGGAATACCTAATAAAATCTATCATATTATATAAAAATGAATGTCTGTAATGCGACACTAAAACTCCTATGCCAGCATCTAAACTCTAAAGTAACTATTGCATATATGTATATTCTGTATTCCGATTAAAATGAAATCGAAAAAACCTTGTAAAACTATCTACTTTTCTTTTGACTTGAAATTCCGTATAAGACTCCTATCGTTCATTCATCTCAGTAAACTCTGATTTTAATTTTTTGCATTCAAAGTTTTACAATCTAATCGAAGTATGTAGGTATATGAAGTGTTTCGATTTATTATTAGCTCTTTTTCTATAGATAGAGAAATAATTTTTCTGGATAGGGACACCTTAATCACCTAGCCGTATGAAATATACTTTACGCCCTATTCTCATACCTACCAAATATATGTATGTATACATACATACAAAATTTCATAAAAATCGGTCGAGCCGTTTCGGAGCAGTGCGACCACAAACACCGTGAAACGAGATTTAGATAACAACAGATTAGGTATCATATGAGCTTGATCATATTAAAATACGAGATTGTTTGCATAGCAATGCCAGAAGAATACAAATTAAAAATTTTTAAAGAGCCATAAATCTTAGAAGTTCGTCACTAAATGCGATAGGCGTGTATTGATCGTTTGAATTTTGAAATCAAGAAGTAGGAATTAATTATTATAAATAATATAATATTAAGAAATGGTTTTAACCGACTTAAAAAAAGAAGAAGCTATCGATCTTTTCGAATCATGCCTATGTTTTATTTTTTACCTTCCACTCCTTAAAGGAAGAAAAGTAATGAAATGGGTTTTATTTCGAATAATCAAAAAATAAAAATTACTTGATAATCGTTATCGAGCGACCGAAAAATAAAATTACTTCGTAATCATTATCGAGCGATCGCAAAATAAATATTACATAGTAATCATTATCAAATGATCGAAAAACAAAAATTACTTCGTACTCATTATTAACTGATCGAGAAATAAGAATTACTTAATACTTCGTAATCATTATCAACCGATCGAGAAATAAAAATTACTTATTCATTATTTTGTAATTTATATTTTTTTGATCATAATCAAATCACTATACAGTCCCTGCTTTTAAGGGTTGACTTTCTATTTTTCGGCTATTGTTATTACTTACCTACTTTAAAAAAGCAATCTAAATGAAAAATTTCAAGGAATGCGATTTAAAATATGTTTTCGAAGTTAAGAAAACACTTTATTAAATTTCTTTTGCTGGAATCAAAATATGCTGCGTTAGAAATTACAGTATACTAAGCCAAACAAAAATTTAATTTGAATATTACAGCAGTTGACGATATCCTTGAGCAAAAAGTAGGAAAGCGAAGCACTAAGAATGCATCTCGTGCTTGCAGAGCATAAATTGAATCGACACTTCCATTTGACCACAAAGGGACTTGTCCTATGCAAAAAGGGCAGAAAAAAGGCCGTCGTCCAGGCAGCCAAGTATCAAGGTTTCAGAACCAATCTCCAGGCGATTGGAGGGGGGTATGCAGATATATTACGACCCTTGGTCCACTGTATAATAGGCAGAAAGTGAGTTCTTGTGGCTGAGACTGGACCCGTCTCAAAAGTGGAAAATCAGAGGAGTCAGCACTCACAGGGTGTGTCATATGTGGTGCAGCTCGATGCTTCTGCTGGTGATGCTGTGTAAAGCATTCCTTGGCGCAATGATAAAAGTTCGTTTGCAGCCTTATATCCCCCCTCATTCTCTCCCCCGTCGTCTCGCCGCATCCATTTCCGGCCCTTCACTCCCTCGGGTAGCGCGGATGTGTTGAATTCACTTGAAGGATTTCAAATTGTGGCGCATATATACAAGATCTAGTCGAGCTACATTCGGTTGGATGCGGGTGAAAGCACTTCATCAAAACTTAAATAACTTTTGCTTAAAATGCAAATTTGAATCAGCGCCCGCTTTGCCACCCTGCCCCTCTAAGGGAAAGGGAGCACCCTGCATCGTCGTGCACTTAACCACAACTCATGCTACTTTCGTATAAGCGCCACACCATTCGAGGAGCACTTAGGGAACTTCACATGCTCGTCTTTCTTGGTGAAATGTTACTTAAAGGAATGCGAGGGACGTCTTGGACCGGGACCCGGGACCCACTGCAGACTCCCTGGACCGGAAGGAAGAAGGTGGACCATCATAGTGCTGGCACCCTGTCTCGCTCATACTCCCATCCGGCCATTGTTATTTATGCCCGGGGTGCAGTGATGCACTTAGCGTAAAATGATTCCGTCAGAAATGGAATTAGGGCAAAGCATTCGCATAATCTTGGTAAGGTCCAGGTAGCTTTCACAATATCTTAAGTGTTACACACTGAAGGAGCCTTGCCAGTGGTGATTCTTTTGTAAACATAGCTTTAGTTCAATATTTCGTTGAGCAACCCTTGTTTAAAATTACCTCAAAAAGTCGCTTTGGCATTGAATTTACCAGGGTGTTTTAGATATTTAAATATCCTAAATTTTGCTCCAGGCACTTCTTATTCCGTCTTTCAGCTTAGTTGCTGATATTGGCATCCATTACTACATGTATACGACGAGTTCTGTCCTGCAAAGAAGCCCCCATAAATTGTCGATAGGGTTTAAGTCTTCACTTCTTGCCGCCCAACCTAAAATCTCAACATTTCTTTATTCATAAATTCTTAAAGAACTCTTGCACTATGGACAGTCGCATTGAGTTTGGACCAGCAATGTCTTCAGATTCTTCGAAAATACGCTATCAATTGGAGTTCAAAGTACATATCTATATATTTGAACTTATCTTTAAACGCTTTTATTTAACTTGGCTAATTGTATAGCGTCAAATCGTTCAACATTAAATTTTTATACTTCCGCATTGTAATTTACAAAACAAATGGTAAATATAAACCTAATTTCACCAAAAACTGTGTACAGATACATTGCAGGTTTTTATGTACATAATTCCTTTAATAATTTTAAGTCTACATAAATAACAACAATAATTTACAAAAAAAAAACCTTATTTCATTTCACAGACGTTAGATACATAATATACCTAAACCGGGAAGCTTTCATTTAACATAAGCAGCAAAATTTATTTCGAAATAATTGTTAATGCAATGGGCAGTTATTGTAAAGTAGTGGAATGCTAAGACTTAGCCTTCATTGAAGTTCTCCAGGAAACATTTTCTTCCTGCTTCGTCTCTACGAAATATAAAACTCGGATCCGGGAAGTGTAACACTCAATTTTAACAATTTTAATTTAAGGCAAAGAAAATTAAATAAAAAAATATTTTTTAAAGACAAGCTTTTTTTAACAATGAAATATAAAAAAAAATATACGTACTAAAAAGGAAAAAATAAGTTTTTGCTAAAATTTATCAATTTTGGGCCTAAAATATATTTCAACCAAATATTCCTTTAACGTATTTCTTCACGGTATTTCTGTATTTGTATGACTATAAATAAAAGCTTGGGCGCTCATTAGATATTAAAATTATAAACAATAGCAGTAGTGAAACGAAGCGAAATATTGTGTAATTTCAGCATAATTTCGCTTGTAATGAGAGCGCCCAAGCTTTTATTTATAGTCATACAAATACAGAAATACCGTGAAGAAATACGTTAAAGGTATATTTGGTTGAAATATATGTTAGGCCCAAAATTGATAAATTTTAGCAAAAACTTATTTTTTCCTTTTTAGTATATTTTTTTTTATATTTCATTGTCAAAAAAAGCTTGTCTTTAAAAAATATTTTTTTATTTAATTTTTTTTTTGAGACTAAAAAACGATGTCTTTATTAGTAAAAGAACGTCAAATTGAAATGTCAAAAAGGCGTTAGCATGACGCTGAGTAACTAGTGCGTGGTACCGTTTGAAGCTGAATCGTGCATTAGCATCTTGAAACTCTTCTTTTGAACTTATGCGTTATTATACTAGACGTCCGCCATATTGGATTTAGAATAACGTCACATTACTTATTGTATTTCGCTTATCAAGCCCTTTCATTTGATACCCATATCATAGGGGTTACTATGAAAATTATAAATCGCCATTTTGTGACGTTCGCCATATTGGATTTAGAAATGGCGTTACTCATTTTATCGTTTCCTACTCTTCAAGCTCTTTCATTTGATACCCATATTAAGGGGGTCGACCAAAAATACATGGTCCACCATCTTGTGGCGGCGGCCATTTTAAAGATATTGCAATGTTGAGTATTGCATATTGCATTGTCACCAGAACTAAAGGTGTATGCAAAATTTCAGCCCAATAGCTTCATTGGAAGTGGGTGAAATATTGATTGCAAAATTCCACGACCCATCATCTTGTGGCGGCGGCCATTTTAAAGATATTGCAATTTTGAGTATTGCATATTGCATTGTCACCAGAACTAAAGGTGTATGCAAAATTTCAGCCCTATAGCTTCATTGGAAGTGGGTGAAATATTGATTGCAAAATTCCACGACCCACCATCTTGTGGCGGCGGCCATTTTATAGATATTGCAATGTTGAGTATTGAATATTGCATTGCCCCCAGAACTAAAGGTGTATGCAAAATTTCAGCCCAATAGCTTCATTGGAAGTGGGTGAAATATTGATTGCAAAATTCCAGGACACACCATCTTGTGGCGGCGGCCATTTTTATTAAAGATATTGCAATGTTGAGTATTGCATATTGCATTGCCCCCAGAACTAAAGATGTATGCAAAATTTCAGCCCAATAGCTTCATTGGAATGGAAGTGGGTGAAATATTGATTGCAAAATTCCAGGACACACCATCTTGTGGCGGCGGCCATTTTTATTAAAGATATTGCAATGTTGAGTATTGCATATTGCATTGCCCCCAGAACTAAAGGTGTATGCAAAATTTCAGCCCAATAGCTTCATTGGAAGTGGGTGAAATATTGATTGCAAAATTCCATAACACACGGTGAAGCTAATAAAAAGCTTGTAATAATTCCAATCATGATTTTTTTCCTGCTATAGGGAAATTTGGCACCTTCTAAAATGTGTCCTAGCTTGTAAGGAAACCCAGGTGAAGCTTAGGTTTTCAGGTTTGTATGAGAAAGAATTGTTTAATTTATTACAAAAACGCATTTACTGTACTAATAATAATAATAATAACTCTGAAATGTCCCAATACAGGTTCTGGCAGAGTAAAGAGCGATTTGGAAAAAGTGTAAAAAAAAAGTTCCATCAAATTTTCCAAATTGTATTTTTACCACCTGAAGGACTAATTGAAAAATCAGCCCTAAATTACATAAAAAAGCATTCAAGAAAATTAAGTAAATGTAACTAAGTTTTTAAAATACATAACTCAAATAATATGATGTCCGTTCAGGTGTAGACATTCTTCCAGGTGAGCCTTGAAGTTATTCATCATTCAAATCATCGTCATCTTCACTGTCCGTTTCGTCGTCATCATCACTATCGTTTATTTGATTTAATTTTTTAAATTGGATGCGATGGATTGTTGAGCTTATGATGCAATGGTAGATTGAGGTCAATTTTATAAAACCTACTTCACATGGTTGGAATATAATATCTTTTTTTTCACACGCTACATTCCCCCAAATCCGTCCATTTGCGGATATTTCACAGGATATATTGAACTGAGTGAAGGGATCATCTGATAGAAAATAGAATAGGCGTATCCTACCAACGAAGTAAGGTTGATCTAGTTGTACAATAACTTTCTTATCACAACGCAGATAGTCATTGTCAAAAAGTGATCTCACATGCATTTTACCTTCTACCCGGGTTGCTCCATATATTTTAATAGTCGCAGCTATAAAACCGTTAATTTGTTTTGGTATGTTTTCCATGTACGTTGCCTTCAAAGCAGAAATTGTTACATTTGTGTTCATTTCTACTGCTAGTTTTATATATTTAATATATTTTGGAGGAAAATACAGTGTCTGCAGATTCTGACAAATGAAATATCTGTAGTCCACAATTCTCTCCCACTCTGATTGATGTTTAGAAACTTCTAAGATATACGAAAAAGATTTTGACTTTTTTAGTTGAAATTCGATATGATTTATAACGCTTGGTATACCCAATTCTACAATAATTCCTTCGAAGCAAGATCTTTGTTTTGCAATAAAATTTGTGTCTTTCTGGTTATCGGACAAGTTGCAGATTGGAGAAGGGTTTTCCTTACATAAGCCAGTAATTAATTTTGAACCATATTTTAAAGCGACCATGTTTTCTCCCAACAAAACACGGTATGGGAGATTTCTTAATACATTTCGATCCCCCCTCACCTCGAATGCGTCCAACAACTTCTCCACATTTATAGTTCCCATACCTCGAACTATCGAAAGTTCGTAAGCGGTCATTAGAGGGAATCGAATATAAGATAGGACCATAGGTGGGCACAGTTAACCAAAAAGTTAACTTCGTTAATCGTTAATCCGTTAATTAAAAATTTAGCTTCGTTAATCGTTAAAGCGTTCAATTTTCTAAAATTTAACGCAAGTTAAAGTTAATCGTTAAGAGTTAACCGTACAAAACTTTTGGGCTGGGATATATAGGTAAATAAGACAAAAATAAGTAGGTAGAATAAAAGGCTACTTATTTTTCATCATAACTTCGCATTAGGTGCATGTTCCCTTTCATAAAAATTAGCATATTAAAATTGTCATGCGACAACAATGATCGTTTAGCCATTAAAATACCTTTGCCTGTAGAAAAAAGACGTTCTACTGCAGCACTAGGCGGGATACCAGTTCTTTTCATATCGAATGCAGTTCTAGATTTGGCAGGAAATTTTGCTCTGAATTGAAATTAATGAGTAGGTAGTTATACATATCAAAAAATGTTTACTTATACCATGTTTTCATATCCCCAAAATCTCGGGATTTTGTGAAATTTCGCGAAATCCATATGACAATCTTTTGGATTTCCCATTCAAGTAGTCGATTTTCAGGTCTTGAGATTTCGAGAGAATCTTCAATCAGAATTAACTAAATTAATTGTGACATCCCCAAAAAGTTTATTCAGCAGGCGTTAAAATTGACAAATTTATGACTGTCATTTCAAATAGTGATTCAAAATGGAAAAAATAGTGGTAAAATAATACATATATGTATATATACCACCACCACATATATGTATATGTCCAGCTGTTGGCTAATACGAATTTGTTGATATTCACTCATTTTAAAACTGACTTTTTATGCACAAAGCTTTTTGAAAATAATTAAAATATGACACTTGAAATATCAAATTAAATAGCGCTATCAGAGGAAACACTTTACAATCGCTTATTTTAAATATCGAGATTTTCGGGTGATGAAAACATGGCATTAGTGAAAATAAAATCAAGTTGCCTGGATTTTATACCCATTTTACGTCAAATACTTAATCCAAAAACTTATTTGTTTAAGCTTATAGGTATGGGTTTGAAGTTTGGCAATTTTATACGCTTTCGCAAATTTTAAAATCTTTATATACGTGACAGTCTTTAAAATTTCAATTCAATGCAAAATTTCTTGCCAAATCTAGAACTGGATCCGATGTGAAAATAACGCAGCTATTAAGTCTTAACAAATCTTTTCGAGTCAGGAGGGGCTTAACGGACTAAATTAACGGAAGTTCAATTTAACGGAAGTTAACAAGAGCGTTAATACTTTTTGAAGTTAACTTAAAAGTTAATCCGTTAATCAAAATGTTAACTTCGTTAATTAACGATTAACGGATTAACGAGTTAATGCCCACCTATGGATAGGACTGAAGTAACATCGGCATCTCGATTCTGCTTGCTCCACGCCATCACAGCACTAAATATTTCGAACTCCGATGCGAGAAATGAATCCCGGCGAATGATATCCTCCAACAATTCCTTAGAAACATCTTTAAATGATTCATGCGCCAAAAAGTTAGAAGCGTTCATGTTCATGAAAGTGTAGCAGGCTTCTTTAAGATCGTTGAATTCGCAATGCCATGCTATTTTAAAAATAGGAAAGATGTTTTTTAGAGCAATATCTTCTTGCAAATACTTGACGATAGCAAGTTCAAGTAGCGTCATTCCATACTTGTTAGCAAGTACTAGAAGGTCTAGAACAATTTCCTCATACATATGTAGTAAAGAGATTTTTCCCGAATAAATATATCGAAGTAACGCCTTGAATGCTAGAAGAGGTACTTCTAATTTAATTTCTTTTTTATTTGATTCCGATAAACCGCCATAGAGAAGACTTTGGAAGTATGTACTTGCTGTAGCAAGAATGCATTTATGTCCTGGGAGTCTCTGATCCTCCACGAGGAAGACAACATCAGAATAATTTTCTGACATGCAGAGATGGGACACCCGATCTGAAAAATCTTTTGATAAATCAATGTTTGCGCTTAGGTCTTTTGCACCTGTTTCAGGCATTTCTGGCTCTTCACACTCCATTTTCATCTGCTCAAGATTATCCGCCTTCCAGTTACAGTCAAATATTTGTCTTTCTTTAATCGTGTGTCGTCTAGGGAAGAATTTGTGTTATTAGGTACTACATAGTAGAGTAGACAGAAGAACTTCACAAGTGAAACACTAAACAATTAAATTTACCTACATGAAATTTAAGTAAACTGTATCTTTATTTATTTATTTTATTTATCTTGCGTGATTTTCAATATTAGTAGCGAGAGAAATGACACTGACACATATGTAAGTACTGGACTACTGGTCCCGTACAAAAACTCATTTTAAAAGTGACATCATAGTACAGTCACTGAAGGTAAAAATCGACCATTACCTCCGATGTTCAACGAAATTTATTTATTTATTTATTTAATTATTGCAGAGTTACAATACAATTTATTGTAACTCTGCAATAATTAAATAAATAAATAAATACACATTCTTCTGGAATTTAAAAAAAAAATGTCATTGCTGGTAATTTACTAGTAAAATAACTGAAATCAGTGAAGCTCATAATGTGTCTAATTTATTGTAAATAAATAATTAACGCTTTTATGCTTCACTATACTACACTACATTATTCTATAAACCTGGCACCCCACCATAACCTTAAACTATACAAAAATTTCTGATCATTTTGGATTATTGCATAGGATGCCAAGTAATGCCACTATTTTACACCTTTGATCCAGTCGGGTTTTTTGATTTTTCTAATTACTTTTGCTTGTTACAACAACAATAAGGCATTGCAAATAATCAATTTAAACGTATTTGATATCCGACATAACTGTTATACTGTCATTTGATTATGTTGCAATTTATCAATTTATTTTTTGCGCAAATGAATTGCAAATTAGCAATTTTACTATTAAATAAAAATATTGAAATAAAAGTAGCTTTAATCCACCTACTTTGATAAAAATATTTACAATTTCATAATCAATATAATACTTAACCGAACAAATGGTAACGACATTAAGGAAATTATGTGCCGGACTGTCCGCGAGATGTCAACAGTTCAATCCGTTACAAATTCGATGTTGCGCTAACTTCAGATCCTTTTGCATTTTTATAAAAACACGTTGCCCTTCGACGACGCCACGCCGCTATTCACCAGCTCGTGTTCGTGCTTCAAGGTATAAGGTGCAGAATTTATCTTTTCTTAAAGTGAAAAATAGTGTACAGTACAAAATGCAATTCTATTCTATTGGAAGCAAAGTTTTTCAGTGAAAATTCTAGCTTTTCCGAACAGTTTATTTCAGCCTATGAGTCCACTAGAGCTGGCAAGAAAGGAGTAGATCACGATTTCCTTCGTTAATCAAAGCTATCAAGAAGGCGCTATTTTGGTATTCCTTCCTTCTTATATGGATCTCATTAAGCAGAAATGCTTGATAAGCAAAGGTGTTCGCGCAGGTGTATTAAGCAACATAAAACTGTATTATTGCACGAAAACATTACCGGGGATGAAGCTAAAAAGATGTCGGAGGTCTTCCCTACTCAGAGAAAGATTGTGCTTTCAACAAAAATAGGAGAATCGGCCTTTTTGGTGCAATACGTTCGGTGTGTTATTGACACTGGAATAGAATTCGATATTATCTATACTCATTATTACTATCGAGAACTATTCCAGTGTAAATATCCAATGCCCAATATCATCTGATAATATGAAAAGAAGGACGAGACTGGCGGGCAATATTATGTCGGGATTATGCTTCCGATTGTACTACGAAAGAACGACTAAATATTTTCCCACTGCCCAAAGCTCAAGTTTCAATATTAAAAAATTGTCAAAATTTAATCTTTATATTAAGCTCCTCTCTCAGAATAACACGGCAGAGGACTACTCAAAATCTAATAATGCCTCTCCTAGCGATTGATGAAAGTTTAAAACTATTGAGAGATATTGAAGCTGTGGATGAAATGGGACGCATTTCAATTTTTAGGTAAGTAGTTAGTATGTATACTATATATTTTAATAATTGTATATATTTTAATAATTGTTTTCTTTTTCCATCAAAGAAAAATTTCAAAACAATTTTTATACAAAAGTTCGCTTAACGCATAGTTCCATCCAATCATATAAAGAAATATGCAACATTTCGATAAAACTTAATTTCCGACTCCATTTTTATAAATTATTACATTACTTACTAAATTACTAAAGATCGTGGGTTTTGTGAAGAATATCAAGATACTGTCGGAAAAGTGAACGAATTGGGAATTTTCCAGCTTCTGTGACTATTGTGTTGTATCAAAACAGCAATGGAGTATCAGTAATAATTGATTTAATATATACTATTACTATCTATCTGCGGTTAATTTTAGTATTGGACAAAAGAGCTGAAATTTGTGCGCACGCTAAGCATTGGTAAGAAATTAACATTTAATAAATATATTAAACTCACAGGCAGTGATACACGGAGTGTTATATATAAACAAATATTCAATTAGCATATTTGCCTAGAAAAAGTAAAACAGAGATAACATGTACTGTACTCATCGTAATCACCGATTAACGAAAACTCGAAGAAAAACAGATCATAGCGACTTCACACTTTTATATTTAGATTGTGCATTTAAAACTAAAAATGCCTAATCATTGGAAGGTTTTCAGGTTTTTCTCCAATACTGATAATATTAGCGCGCAATCATCACTGTATTTAGTTACTTGTAAAGACATATTTTCTTCTTCTGAATTTAGTAAAATTAGAATATTCTAACATAGCTAGTTATTTGCTAACTCGATATTTTTGCCTTTCAATCTCTTTTCCAGGAATTCGACTACTAGATATTCCATTTGATCTTCAACTCGGTAAGGTGCTATTATTTACCATCGTTTTACAGTGCCTGGATTCTGTTTTAAAGATTGTGAGTGCCCTAGCATTTCAAGAACCCCTAAACTTAGAAGATTACGATGCATATGTTGGTGGAGCTTGTATATCTCGAAAGGCTTTAGCAGAAGGCACAAATAGCGACCACATGGTATTGCTTAGACTTTATCAAAATTGGCAAGATAAGAGGATAAACGACGTCTTGATTTACCGATGAATGAAATTTTTCTGAATGTATTATTAGAAGCGATTTGCAGTTTACGAGTTCAAATAGTCGGCACATTGCGGGCAGCCGGCTTAGTACATTCAACCGGACTTTTAAGCATGCAATCATTGAACACATACTCTCATAATTGGGCTTTAGTAAAAGCGTGCTTCGTTGGGGGAATGTATCCAAATATGTATATGTAAAATCGAAAAGAATTCATTACAAATCAAGACACGAACTCATAAGAAGACCAAAATCGATTCTAATTTTTATTTATGCTGTAATAATAATAAGAGAATGAAAATAACGATGAGACGCCTTATCAAACGGAATAGATTGTTTTTCAAGAGGATGTCACAAAATGATGATATTTTTGTCTTCTTGCGGGAAAACTTAATAAGCAAGTTTTGTGCAGTTGGAAAAATGAAAATGAATGATTTTGAACTTCACATCAAAAGCATGTTTATGGATGCACATCTCAAAATGTCGAAAAGTCTTAATTTTGTTGAGTGGCACGAAAGGTTTCTTTTTCACTGAAAAAAGTACTGGCAAATTAAACTTATTCCACTATCAAAGAGGTTTTAGTACAATCAAGCAACCTCAACGACAAGTTACTTCAACAACGCCTTAAAAACTGAGTGTTTGTTATAACCAAAATGAATTGGTTACTTTTAGTTTGGTTGTGAAGTAGTATGAGAACATTTGCTAAAAAAGTTTTGAATCTAAACGGTTCCTATACTGAATTCTGTATTATATCAGCTGCAATCGATTTTCGGGTGTTATCAGAATTGACAGAAATTAAATAGCTACCTCAAAGTTTTTGCATTTATTGCTGAGTTTAGATATAAGATATTTTTCTAAAAAGATTTCAAATCTAATTGCTTTTTTAATTTTAACTTTCATTATTCTCTAGTAATTTTCAGCAATTCATTAGAGTTAGTCAATTTCTTGGTAATTTTGATTAGATGACTTGAGACTACCTCCTGTTTAGGGTACGGGGGTTTTAAAATTTTTCTCTGGTGTGATTTTTTTTTATTTCCTTAAATCCTAAAGGGTTTTCTTTCTATTAAAGAGAAAATGTTAAAAATGAAGCTTAAATGGGGGCTCTGTGATCTCTATGCAAAATCTTGTGAAAATTAATTTTTTTAGTGTAGTCCCATACACAGTTGTCTCAAAACCTGCCAAATACGTATTTGGAAAATGTAAACTTATTGTTTGGATCTTTTTACAAGTGTTCTCTTTCGTTTTGCTATGTTGAGATATTGTTTGTTTGATAGATACATAAGTGGAAATTCGGCTTACTAACTTAAAAGAAGAAGAGTTAAATCCCAATTAACGGTTATTTTATTGATTTTGTGCAGTTATGATTAAATACCATTTTCAGTAAGCAAAGTTTAAAAGGAGTCCCTCTTGAACTCTGTTCATTCTCATGAAAATTACTGACCCAGTTTAAATTTTCTTGAATTTTTTTAAAATATCGATTCTCATGCGCTAGTGGCCTAATTTAATTGCTTTTACCAGTCTTATGTATATTTAAAATAATGTTCACATTTTGAATTACCCAGCGCTTGCTGACAATGTGACAGAATTCACTACAAAATTCAGAGTCAAGCTATCAAAAGAACTAAAAATTATACCCTTAAAGAAAATTCTGTAAAACTCATTCAAATTCATCACGATTTGAACTTTTTCGCCCTCCCTTTTTCCTTTCCTGGTCTGATTAAATGCAATCATGTGAAATTTAGCAATAAACCGCCGACTGTTACTGATCACACGAAACGCGGTCAACTAATCAAATAGAAGGAATTAGCGCAGGTGGTGCCCCCCAGGTAATGGGGGCATATTTCACCTTTTCCCGCAGGAAACATTTACCTGAAAAGCAAATGCATTACAAGGAGGAGTGCAATCATATTGCGTTTCCCTTGCACCTGGGAGGGCCACTGAGCGCGCATAAAGCACCTCAGGTCCGGGGGTTGTTGCATGACCGCCCAACATAAAATCGCTTATGCTCCCCCCGGCAAAGGGTCAGACAGTGTACAACTTGTTTACGCCGACACGGTACCCATTTTTTTATTTTCACTTTATTTTTTCTCGTGTTCCATCGCCTTCAACAAATTGAAACAAACATCGCAGCCAAGGAAATGAAATTCTCGAAGTGGGCTGCGGAAGGAGTCCTCCTTTCCCCGTTAAGCCAAGAACCTCCTTTTGCCATTTTCTTCCGTCACTCGGAATGTACGTGTTAAGTTGATAGAGGACGGACAGACTCTGAGTGGTCGACGTCGTGCCCGTCGCGACGCGCCGCACCGCCCGACGTCGACGTCGTTGTCGTTCGTTGGCGCGTCTGTGGCTGATGTTGAGTTTATAAGAAAATTCCACTGTTCACTGGAATTTTTGAAGAAGTGTTATGAGTTTTTATCAAGGAATTTTTGTGGAATTTCAATGAAACCGGCATTGCCCTGATGCTGCCGGAATGATTCCAGAGTCTTGTCAGGAAGTAAATCAAAAGGATTCAAAGTGCCACCACGTTCCGGATGCGGAATTTTGCATGATTCTTTAACGGCTAATCATCGTTCATGAGGTTTTGTCACGTTGCAAGGATGAAATGTCGATTGATAGATCCACGGCGGCATTCATAAGGTTATGCCAACGAAAGTGGCCTTTAAAAATTAATTATCAACTTTGAAGAACTTTTGAAGAATACGTTTAGTGATCTTTTGTTCCAGTTTTGTTCATTCGTTTTCAGAGCTTGTTATTTGAATGAAGATATTTAACGATAAATATTAAACTATATTTATTTATTTATTAACCCAATAGCGTTTGCAAGATTAAAAATAATAATTGTATCAAAAAATCATGATAAAACATATAGTGTATTGAATTGAATTTTAAAAACTCTCACGTAATACCAAGATTTTGAAGTTGCTATAATGATTTATCCATCCAAACTGCAAACCTTGAGCAAGATAAGTTTTTGGATTAAGTTTTTGACCCAAAGGGGTCATAAATCCAGGCAATTTTATTTTATTTTCGAGAAATAAAAAACGTTTTATACACCTAAACCTATGTAGAACGGAAACAGATTTGAAAAAAAAGCACAACTAATAGGCTCAGTAATCTAGGCTAGGATATTCTTCATGGAAATACAATTTCTTACGTTTCGAATATAAAATTGAAGATCTTATATCAACCAAATGAGAAAATTTATTAAAAGAAATTCCAAGAGTATTATGCAACCCATAATTGATTCCATGAGCTTCGTTTATGTAAGGAATGCAAGTTTCGGAGACTATTATACTAGTCTATATTTTCTGCATAATAGATTTTAAATATTGTGACTATTTTGCTTTAATACTATTTCAACTTTTCCTTCTTGTAGTTGTTAAAGAAAATATATTTTGTAATGAAGGACGGATTCATATTTGTCTATTTTTTCTCATTTTTTACTAAGTGAATTAGAACTAGGTACATTAAAAGAAAGGGGTAAACATTTGCAGATTTTGAATGTTTTTAGTGCCACCTGGGACAATCCTAAAAGTTTTTTTTATTTGTATTGGGGAATTTGTTAATTAAAGTGGATTGCATGTCCTTTGGGTCATTTCTGCAGGGATAGAATTTACAAAAAAAACAAAAAAAGCCTTCATCAGACCCTTCGATGACGCATAAACTTTGACCCAGCTGAGCACCAGCTCCAGGGATTTGTCACAATGTCGAATTCGATTGAAAAACACAAGTCGATTCGAAACTAGCCAAAATTCCAAGCCCCCTGACCAGAAGAGCTCTATACCCAAAAATCCCCTGGATGAGGCGAGAACACCCAGAAGAGCCAGGGGAGTTTGGCTCATTACTGCGGGACGTCGAAGTTTTCGCCTCGTGTGACCGGACCACATTTAACTTTCAAATCGGAGACTCATCCTGGATCAAAGTTTGCTAATTCTACCTCGAACGATTCGAACAGGATCCTAGAGGAGTCGTAGGGAAGCTACTCCAGTTGTGGCCAATAATTGCTCTGTATTGAAGCCACTGAACTTGGAGGGGAGCTGCAGGAGGAGGGCCCACCTCTTCGGAGGAGCTTGAAAGAAAAATGAAATGCCATTGAGGAAATAAATGGTCAGGAAAGACGACAGTGAAGATAAATGTGTCGACAGGGGACGGGAGCAGGGGCAGAGATTGAAGGGGTAAAAATAGCACACTTCCGTCGAGAAGGGCATCGAAGGGGAGGGGGAAGAAGGGGGGTATAGGCCGCCGTAAAGTCCTCTTGTTGCTGTTCCTCCGCCCTGTGTCCTTGTCGTCAATAAATTCCTCCTGCAGTTCTTCGACGTTTTTTTCTAGGGCTCCCAATAGAATAACACCGGGAAGAGCATAAAAACACAGCGGAATTTGAACAATTTATAACCCCGGAACAGGAAATCAAAAGTTTTTCATCTCGCTGCCAATCCTTTCCT
Organism: Machimus atricapillus; assembly: GCA_933228815.1. Lineage (NCBI taxonomy): Eukaryota > Metazoa > Arthropoda > Insecta > Diptera > Asilidae > Machimus > Machimus atricapillus. The sequence goes on from OW121785.1 coordinate 18,315,351, forward strand.
ATTTTTTTAAGTCGGTCCCGTGCGCCCGCACGAGACGACCAGGAAGACTTTTTAAAGTGAGAAAACTTCAAAACAAGAAATTCCAGGAAAAAAAGGGATCTTGGACGGGGTTTTTGGTGGAATGCTAAAAATCATGACTTCACGGGTGCGGTAGATGAGTCAGGATGAGGGGGGTGAAGGGGGAGTTTAGGGAAACGGCCAGGAGCATTAAGGTCGTGCACTGGAAGTTTTCATTTCGGGATTTGCGGGATGGGCAGAAGACCAACAATGGCGCGAATGAAAAGATGGAAAACGACGTGATTGCAATGGACTAGAGTCTGGACAACAAGAGGAGAGGGGATGGGTGGGGTGTTGGCTCAAAATCTTAACGTTATGCAATTCTTGGGGTGCCTTTGCAAGGGCTTTCCGGGGTGAGATTTTTGTTTGTTTGCGACAACAAAAGAGTCCACTGACCGCGAAGTCGCCTTATGATAGGGAGCAACTTGGTCTTTTGTTTGGAAAAAATTTAATAAATGTATTCTTGCGAGGAGGTCCTACAATTTCATAACAAAACGACTTCTTGGCACGGTTCAGATGTTGCTAAGTTTTAAAGAGATCCGCTTTAAAAGTTTACTAATTTGAATAATATAATTTTAAAAGTCTCGAACTACACTTAAAAACCGTCCCTTAGAAATATGAGATTAAATATGTACCAGATCTTAGACAAAAGGCTTTTGAAATCGTAATTTCGAAACACAAAAATTGTGGTTGCTTATGATATAAATATTAAACCAATAGTATAAAGAGACAAAACCAGTCAGTGCGAGTGAAGCTTCTACACACTGAATAAAAGCTAAAGTAAGGTGGCCCCTAGACCTACAATAACATTGTACAATACTTTTATTGTACAATAAGATTGAAAGGCGTTCTGAATCCAAACGACCAATTATATTGCACAATAATACGAACTGCACAATGGACACGATGCAATGGAAAAATATGGAGCAATTAAAATTAAACTCGCTCAAACTTTCGGTCAATCATTGCGCAATCTTCAATATTAACCCTAAACGGTCAATTATATTGCAGAATTCGCAATATTGCGCAATATAATTGACCGTTTAGAGGCCGCCTAAAAGAAATCTCTCAATCAAATTTTTATCGCACATTTCTGAAAGTATAAAAGATCAAAATTAATTCAAATAAAACCCAATCAATTTTCTCTTTACCAATAGGACAAAACCATCTTATTTACCAAATACAAATCTATCCCTAAACGATGACACTATGTATACCATGGGAGGACCAAGTCAAATACCGTGCGAGACTGTCGATTAAATCTTACCTTTACTTCTTTTGCTAGACACATATTGTCGGTTCTAAACAAAACTAATATCACAGATTTATCTGTGCTAATATTCTAATCAAAATTATGTATATCCTTAAATAAATAGAAGGTCTGCAAATATCTCGTAAATATCTAATTGTAAGTTTATTTTGCAAACTGCAAAATTGTTTGGCTCTCGAAATACCACATTAAAAAATTACAAACTGTCCAAAATAAAGTTTTTAAACTTTCAAAGGCACTTCTTTTCATGACAGAGCTGTATAAGATAGTTGATCTTAACTTACAGACTAAATACTCAAATTAAGTAGATATCGCAATCGAAAATTTCTCAGAACGATTCGATATTCGGAAAATTGCTTAATTTGGCAAAAATTGGCTGACTACTTTTGTAAGTAGGTTAATTAGGAATAGCATGTATGGATTCTGGATTCTACGTTGTTTTTTTTTTCAAAAAAAAAAAGAAGGAAATATAAGAATAAATAATATACAAACATAGTTGAATGGAATACAGTTTTTACCACTAAAGTAGTTGATCTTGTGTTAAATTTTAAACCTTATAAGTAATAATAATTATATTAATAATAATAATAAAGTATCAAAATATGTAAAGTAAAAAACTGATTTACCTACTGAAAAAGTTTTATCAGAATAATGTTTCTATTTATAGTTTCAGAAAAAATCAATTTTTAAATGATATTTTTAGGCCTGCCGTAGATATTAGTTTTTGTTATTGCAGCAAACAACGAAATTCAGTTAACTCATTTGAAATAGAATAGAATCCACTATCCGAAAATTCTCTGAAAATGTTCGTATTCGTAGGTTCTCGGATAGGATGAAATTTAATTTGACGTGAGACATATCGGGTCTCTCCATCATAATTAAAACTGATATGCGATGGAACGAACATTTCAGGGCATATATTCCTCTAGAAATTTTCGAAATAAACGAAAATGTCGTCCTTTTCCCTCTTTCACGAAGCATACTCCATTGTTCGTGTTACATAACAATTTCCTGTTGAAAACTCGGTTAAGTCGGCTACTGTCGGTGCTGCAAAATTTATCAATTAAATGTTGCTAGGGGAAAAATTAGGGTTTAATGAAAGGCAGTGACGGGGCCCCAACATCGTCCCTGGCACTGAGCTAAATCCAGTAGAAATTTCCTGGAAAACTTGCTGAGAACGATGTATGCTAATTGTTGCCGTTGCACCACATATAATATCCATATCCGGTGCAGCTCAACTCCCTGGAGGCTTCTATTCCTCTTTGTTTCTGAAGGCTTCCTGGAGCTTAAGCTGTCATCTTATCAAATCCTATTAACATATCTAGGAAGACACGTTGCACATCTTCCAAATGAATCCACTGAGTCTATAGACTAGCAGCTAATCAGGTTTACATGAAACTTTCCCTCAACGGAGTTCACATATCGTAGAAGAAATGCATGCTCCTCATATGTTCGTCGGATGGCAGGGAACAAAGCGTCGTCAGCCCATCCTCAAAAGACGGAGACTCCCCGAGAATGTCATTTGAGGCGGCGAAAAAGGGAACTTTCATCCCTCTGAAAATCTGGGGCCCGCATCTGGGATTTCGCGCTTTTGCCTAAAATTAGATTTAGAAAATATTATGGGCGCCACTTAGTGGTGCCACTTTCACAACTATTCTCGACTTCTAAAATTTTCCTACATCTCTGGTTCATCTATCTTACTCCTAGATTTTTTCCTCGTGCTATGCGAACTTAATAATTTTATGTGAATGTAAATGCGGTCGCTGTGATCCTCCGGGCCCCACGCCTCCACCGCTGGGGCTTCTCACATAGCTGGCTTACATACAGTCGGAAAAGCTAATATTTGTCCCTTTTTCCATATTTGGCGGGGCTGAGAGACGACAAGAGAGAGGGAAATTCTGCACAAACTGCAAAATGAATTACTGCCTGACTTCTGGCGGGGTGAAATTACTGATAAAATCGCATTAAATGCAGGAATTAGGGCGGAAATTTGTTTTATTATTATGCGATTGTAAGCGAAGGAAGTTAGTGTGCATGAACCGCGGAACGGGCGGGTGCCGCCGGGAGAAAAAAGGACTTTTATTTTCTTCGCTTCGTGGATTTTTGCTTTTAAGGACCACGAAAAGGCGAAAGGGTTTCTGTTCTGCTGCGGTGGCGACAACGTCGTCATCATCGGTGCTCTCCTAACCCTTTATTTTTTTTCCCCTCCTCTTCATCCTCACTATAGTTGCCCCTTTTCAACCAGTTGATTCCTGGAAAACGAAAAGAAAATTTTTATGCCATTGCGGCAAGGGCAACCCGATCTCCGACCTTTTATTGCTGAGATTGGATATTTTCTGCAATTTACGTTAAAGTGGAGATGGAAGCTTATTACCACCAGAGCCACATAAAAACCCGGTAAAAGTTTCAAAGCAATTCGGACTAACCTTTTATAGAGTGGGTAAGAAGTAGTGCTGTTATTTAAGGTCAGAATCGTAAAATCTCGATTATTTTTTAATTTATCTTGAGGAAATGCATAAAAATTTTAGTTTTATAGCACTTTATGGTCATTCTATAAAAAACTGTTAAAATCGTATAATAGTATATAATATGTGGGTATTAAAATATCTGGGGGTATTTGATAAGATCTTTCTTTTCTCAAATATATAATTATAATTTGACTAGAGATAATAGTTTTTTTTTATTTTATAAAATATGAAATAGTAAAATAGATATTTCTGCTACGTTCCAGTATTTTGTCTTAAATTATCTGCGCAAACTCGAAAAATACTGTTTCGAGACAAGCGGGTTTAGTTATAGTTTAAGAAAGAGTACAGGGCAGTGTCATTTTATCGTATTCAAAATAAGTATTTGATTTTTTAAAAATTTCAAATACGTATTTATAGATATACATATACATATGTACATGAAATTAGACTGTGTTAAAAAAACATTACTATTTTTGTCCCGAGCAAATAACTTCTAAATCTCGAATTATGCTTTTTTGAAAAATAGGGCACAATATTGTTTTCTATTTTCACTCATTAGTGACAGTAAATTGAATTTTGGTTTTCTATCAAGATATGATATACAATATACAGAGTGGCCCAAAAGTTTCTCCCCCCAAACTTTTCATCATAAAAACTAAACCAAGAAGAATTTTTGAAGTATTTAAATTTATTTACTACGCCAACAGGATAAACATTATGTTTCTAAGAGCTAACAGTGCGTATGTCTACCATTGTTTTCTAAACACTCCAAAACGCGGCGACCAGAACTATCACACAATCCCTTGGTTACAATTCTCTAGTTTCTTCTGCGGTTGAACACAAAATGATTTGTATGATATCAGTAGGTTTGATACTTCACCTCAGCTTGGGAATTTTTTCTGAAGAAGTAGGAATGGGCGTGGTATATGAGAAAAGGATGAGGCATTGTCTCCAGCACATGGGGAGAAACTTTTGGGCCACCCCAATTTTTACGGCAATTTTTGACCAAGGGATTGTGTGATAGTTTTTGTCGCCGCGTTTTAGAGTGTTTAGAAAACCATGGTAGACATACGCACTATTAGCTCTTAGAAACATAATGTTTATCCTGTTGGCGTAGTAAATAAATTTAAATAGGTACTTCAAAAATTCTTCTTGGTTTAGTTTTTATGACGAAAAGCTTAGGGGGAAAGACTTTTGGGCCACCCTGTAAATATAATGTAGTTTTGCTTTTATCTACAAATACATATTATATACGTACATCAGTGGTTCACTGGTTAATTAGATTTTTTAATTTATTCTGCACACCGTCATGTGAAGAGTTAGGGTGGATGCATACCAGTGAAAATTGTGAGATGTCTGTGCTCCAAAATTATCTACTTTAGTTTAAATCTAAGTGAATAAAGTGATTCTTAAATCTAGGTAATTATAATTCTAGTTCAGTGTCTCACTACTTTCGCACACCCCTCGAAAATTGTAGAAATTAAAGTGGGTGTTGAGCTCCCGCATCTAAAGATATTTTATCGTGACCTAGTTTTCCAGGACTTCTTCGGGGGAGTACCTTGGGTCCTAGTTTGCAATCTAAGAATACCAACTGTCTCCTTCTTTGTACACCTCGGAAAACTTCTGGACTGCCAGGAGAATGAAATCAGGTGAATTGCTAGGTGGAACAGTAGAGAAAGAAATATATTTTTTTTATTTTTTTGGCATAAGTAAACAAAGGGTGAGGGATCCGAGGAATCTCCAGTATCTTTTAATTCGTCCTAGTCCTCCTTGTTCGTCGTTCTGTTTTGGGGCACCGGCAGTATGCAATTACAGCCCTTTCAATAACAAAGCGATCAAACAACCGAGGCGCACGACAGAGGAGGACAATTTGCGCAAATATTTGCAGTGTGTTAGCCCCCTGTCAATATTTGGGGAGGGCAAACGGACGGCTGCAGAGTCCCAAAGGACCGGGGATACACCTGGCCCCCGGTGGCCACCTGAATAAGAAAGGAACCCGCTGCCCCGCCGCCCCGTCACTCTCGGATGAAAGGGCAATGTCAGCACACCCTGTGCTGTCTTATTCTAAGTGGCCGCCTATTAGATATACGATAAGCCCTAATAGTGCCCTCCTGCCAGCTCGACGTATTTCTGCTAATTACGTCGTTATCGAGTTATTTGCATCTAGTTAGTGACCTGTGATTATCCCCCTCCTCCCTGAAGGGCCGGAATCCCGCCAAGGGAAGTTATGATGGGCGGCCCCGCCCTTTGGGGCCTGTCTGTACTTTACGGGCTGCCTGTGATTTGTACGATTACCGCCTTATCAGATCCCCCGCAGTAATCTAAATTCTAGAATTACCACCTCCGTCACCTGGCTGGATGAAGGGCTAATTTCCGTAACAGCGACAGCAATAAGTAATAATTCTACTGCTTGATGAAACCAATCATACCTCCCTCAAGTTTTTGTATATAATCAAGGGCATCTGATGTGCTTAAATTTATGCTTATTCAGAGCCCTAAGTAGGCAAAATTGATGTCTTTTAGCATAAGAGAGATCTGGTTTTGCTTAGAAATAGCTTACTTAAGTTAAAAATCTAGTTCAATTACAGATAATATTAAATTAATATTTGATTAAAACTTACACAAAACAGGGAACAGTGTACCTTTGCTTTTTCAAAAAAAAAAAAAAAATACATATAGATATATGTAGATATGTATGTATATGCAAGGGCCAAGGGGCTACATGCCATGGGAATTTAAAGATTTTTTTCTCTATATTTCTAACTTTTAAATATTCAAAAGCAAAATTTTAAGAGCATTCCATTTCATTTCCATTGCATTTGAGGAGCTGTTGAAAAAAATGAAAGTTGCTATTTTGGCCAAAACATTTTCTTTTTTTAAATCCGGTTATAGGTCATGGACTCTTGAATTTAATTATTTACTTATTTTCAATTAAAACGTTCTGAAAGTGAATAAAATTTAAGGCAGAAATTCGTGATTTCGATAAAAATGGTACAAATTGCAGTAAACTTTTAACAGTTTCGAATAACCGAAAACGATTTCGTTCAAACAAAATGGATTAATTTTCATACGAAACAATGTTATGCTTTGAGGGATTTCGAAATTCGTAGGATTTTGAGAGAATCTTAATCAAAATTTTATGAGTTTATTCTGACATCCTCAAAAAGTTTATTTAAGCACTCTTTAGCAGGCATCCAAATTGAAATTAGTGATTTGATTATTGAAGTGAGACAACAAATTGCGCCATTTTTGACAAAATAGCGGCCCGATAACAAAATTGTGAGAAAATACTGTTCTTTAACGTGTATTTTAAGAAAATTGCGCAGGAAGTAAAGAAGTTTTTGTATACACAATCGTGAAGAAGCGTTTTGATGCGAATACTCGCAGTCTTTGAATGACATCTTCAGCATTATTTAGCGATTATTATTTCGGGAGATACGGGAGTTCAAAATCAAAACAGTTATTTTAACAGCTGATAACTTGGCTAAAATATCCTACAAAACTAAAAAAGTTAACACGTTTAAACGGAAAGAACAAGTTTTCAAATGTTTCATTTATTTAATGTATACACAATTTTTTTCAACCAGATCCACACTTTCAAAGTTCATAAAAAAGTATAAAGATAATTTTTTGAATTCTTCTGTTCTTTAGTGCGAAAGGGGGGGGGTCATAAAACCTTTTAAGCTTCTGATTCATAAAACTAAAAGATATAAGCAAAATGTAAGAACATTAAAATTTAATTACTTTTCGCGAAGTTATAAATGTTCAAAAAATTGAAAAAATTGTTGCATTTTTTATATTGATGAGTGTATCTACATATGTATATGTATGTATGTATATTTTTTGTTGTTTTTTTTTTGCAAATATTTTCCCCTTAAATAACCTTCAAAATATTTTGTTAAATATATGTATGTACATACTTTTCGCAACGCGCAGGGATATGTAATCCCTTAAATTAAAGATTAAGATAAGGGAAAAATTCTTTAAATTGTGTTTTAAAATTTTGTAGAATTTTGAACGAACAATTTCTTTAGCGCTATGAGGGGCTATACCTACCTATTTATTTATTTTTAGCTACTTTTTCATTCCATTCACTGGAGTATAATTGAAATTGAAAACAGTGAGAAATAGTACAACTGTTGCTATAAACATTTTGACTATTGATATAACAGAAGCATCAACGAGTTTCCTTTTAGTAAAAGGTTGTTTACAAGAAATAAGAGAAAAAAAAATGTTTCCCACTTTATCTTATTTTCTTAGAAGTCCTGAAGTTTTCCAAGGAGAACAAAGAGTGAGACAGTCGGTATTCTTAAAGATTGCAAACTAGGACCCAAAGGTATTCTCCCAAAGGTGTCCCGGTAAACTGGGTCACGATAAAACATCTCAAGGTGCGGGCACTCGACACCCACTTTTAATGTAATTTGCACACTTTCGAGAGGTATACCGGGGGTATCGGAGATGCAGTTCTATGCCAGTGTCACCTGTCAGGTGAAACTTCTTTCACATCCTGTGCTTAACTGACTCCTGTCGAGCGTCGGGAAAGAGCCAAGAAGTTTCCTATCGAATTTCTTGTAGAAAGTACATGAATACGGGAGGAAAACTTTAAACCCGATAAGAGGACAAACTTTGATTTAATTTTGAGCCTGATACATGCAAAGTGACTCTTATCGGGGGTAGCCGGGCGCTGCTGCGGCTGAAGCCCATCGAGAGCCCAGTTGGGGATGAAAAGGGTTGCGGGAATGGGAAGCGATGCGGCAGTCTAATGCAAGAAACCGCACCTTCCAGATGGTCTGGGGAGGGGGAGGGAATGGGGGGGGGGGGGGGGTCGTTTTCTTCTACTGCAAGGATTCTCCCAGTGGGAGTGTAATGTCCCACCCCCGATTATCCCGGCTGTGGGTTCGGGAATCGGGAAGCGAAGACAGGATGAGAAGGGGATGGAAAAATGATTTCCGATGACTCCAAATTGGGCAGAGGCACTTAGCAACCTAGATTTAGTGTCCTGCCGGGCGGACTGGATGGGATGTGGCATAAGAGGAAACGCTTTGATTTTTTCTTTAAAAAATGGGGCACCGAACGCCGCTGCAGCGGAACTGAATCGGATCTTTGAGGCACTCCAGGCGAGGCTCCTTCACAACATCTGGTGCCGTGGAAGAGCCACCGAGCTTCCCAATCAAATGGCACAATCTGATGGAGTAGTTTTCCACGTAAGCCTTCTTCCCTAGGGAAAACTCATTTGGGGCCACCGCGCCCCCCCCTTCGCCTATACCCCCACATGCTGCGGACCCGGGAGTGCTAGAGCTCCTCCGCTCTTTGCGATTCCCATTGTCTGCGGAAAATGGAAGCAATTTGCCACTTGAATTGACTGTCGGGCGTTTTTCGTCGAGTTATAACGGGATTATGGTGGGATGGGATGGGATATGGCGGGATGAGTGGGTGTGACCATGAGAAAACCGGGAAGCACCAGGAGAGCGATGAAAAGCGGGTATTAAGTGAAAATTATGTGAAAATTGCTGCGAATCGCTTCATTTCTTTCCTGTTTTTATGGGCTCAAGACATATTCTGACATGCTTTCTGCAGCCCCGCCCGAGGAGTCCCACATCCCGGCCAGAGCTTAACAACATCGAAACGATTCTGCGGTGAAGGGATAGTTAGCTAAACAAAGGCCCTTTGAGATCTGGGTGCTGCGGTTGTGCAGCTCATGTGACATAAATCTTTCGGAGACACAAAGCAATCTCAGGATCTGCGGCAGGACTCTACGCACTGTCCCCGTACGAGGGATTCTAGTTTCATCTCTACGGAATACTGCTTTCTGGGAAAGTCTGTGGCCATAAAACACTTATTTTTCAAGTTTTCGATCAATTTACTCAAAAGCCTTGGGTCCAGTTCTTCTGAAATGTCTGCCGTTTTTTTTCCTATTTGATTTATTTGTATTTCGTACAATCATTATATCGATTTCTTTTAATTCTTAAAGAGATTTTACCATTTAATCTCTTCAGCAAAAATATTAAACTTTAGTACTATCTACACAAAACAATTGCAAGTAAAAACATTAAATTTATTCAGGTAACACCCTATAAAGTTACTAATTTGATTTAATTCCTTTATAAACCGGAATTCAGATCTCAATGAGGAAATAAAGTTAATTACATTTAAAACAAAGTAACGAGTAATTTGCTAAATTGGATTTTTGTAATCAATAAATTTTAACTTTATTTATTGTAGGTAATATTGAATTAATAATTTATTGCTCATTTTCCGCTACCACGTTTCAGATTGTTAAGAGCATAGTATTCCAACCTCTGTATATGTATATCTTTAAATTCTAGTCAGTCTAAAAATATCTAAATTCTTTACCACGCCCACAACGCGCCCGATGTACACCCAAACATTTTCCATTTCCCGCACCAGGCACGTTGTTAAATAATCACGCCTGCATCGTGCCTGTCGCAAGCCAAAATACGCCCACAACTTGGCTCACAAAAGCAATTCAATTAGATATTTTGTTTTATTGTAAAAATAACTGAAAATATTTTTATCGTAGAACCATATAGCCATATACATAGAAAATTGTGAATAAATAAGTTTTTATTTGCGTGTTGCGGGCTTGTTTTGGGGCTATGATTTTTTAGTCGGGTAATAAATTCTTATTCTAGTCTATTCTATTCTTTAATATACCTTACTTTATTATTTTCTTCTCGTTTATTTAGTTGCCTGAGTTTTTTTTTCATAATTTAATTTGGATCAGATTTAGTACCACAAATAAGCAAAAAATCGTGAAATATTATTCTATATTAGTTAAATTAAAGAACACATAATTAAGTTGATAACTTGTTTTATAAATTCATGAGAGTATTTATTCAATATGTACTATACTATAAATAAATAATTGTTAAATCAGACGGATAAAAGCCCGCCGCAGATTAATATTATTTCATTTTGAGGAGGAAAAACCGATTAATTCCGCCAATACAAAAATTGAAACCTTTTAATTTTTAAATTATTAACGAATTTCAATTATTTATTTTTTGAATACGTAGAATGAGGAGCTAAACTAATATACATATAATGTATCATTCATATAGTAGGTATATAATAAGGTTATTCGTGAAACGAGATACCTAAGTGACATTCAAAATACCAAGAGTTAGTGAGAAATTAAAAATAATAAAACGGAGGGAACAATTTACCTTTAATGATTTTTTAATGCTGTAATTATTCGGAAACAACGATGGTAGTGTTCGTTGGTTGTAAAAATTATTTTGCCAAATTAAGCTTTAGATAATCGACTTACTTACATTTTCCCACTGATGTTTATGTAATTTTTCTAGAAATTTCCGCTTTAAGTTACGAGGTTTGTGTATTACATTTTCCATACAAATTTTGACAGATCATTTACAAAGCTCGTAAACTTACGCGGTTTACGTTAATATGAGGTCAAGAGGTTACGCGTTTGCACGAATACCCTTAATATTTAATAATTAATCTCGAAAAAACGCTTGGATAACCAAGACCAATTTTTATATAACTTCGCAGAATCGTGAGATGAAGAGAATAATATTTGATGCAGACAATTTCAAAAATTTTGCATCTATAATTAGTGTAAAGTTTTAAATTCAAAATTTGCAATTTCGTTTAATAATAATATTCCAATCCATTTCATTCCATTCCATACATCAAAATCAATATACAGGGTGGCCCAAAAGTTTCTCCCCACGTACTGGAGACAATGCCTCATCCTTTTCTCATATACCACGCCCATTCCTACTTCCTCAGAAAAACTACCCAAGCTGAGGTGAAGTATCAAACCTACTGATATCATACAAATCATTTTGTGTTCAACCGCAGAAGAAACTAGAGAATTCTAACCAATTAAATAGCTATCATTAAAAGCCATTAAAAACAAAAAAACTATGTCCAGACAGATAAAGGCTTAAAACCTCTTTAACGATAATTGCTTTTTATGACTCAGTTTTGTGACCTCTATACACTGAGAGAAAAATCCAGCTTTAAAATTAAAAGCGAATACGTTTAATTGAAAAACATTCATGAGTTTTCATTTTAATCCCTTAACGTACTTAATCCGAATGTAAACATGCTTATTTTAAAAGAGTCGCATTTGAAACGTACAGGTTAAAAGAATTCTTTTTTGATTTAAAAGTATACACTTCAATTACAAAGTGACGTTTTCAAAATGTACCAACATATGTAATGATTTAAAAGCTTAATTTTTAATTTAAAAGTTTTCGGTATCGTTTCGAAAAAGAAGAAGATTCGATTTTACCGTTACCGTGCATTCTGTGCTGTTTAATGGAAATGTGTAGAAGTGTCCGCAGTTTTGTGCAAAGTGCAGCAAATTTGTTTCTTTTTTAAAAAAGTGCGAGGTCAGGAAATTGCTAGGTGCTACGGTTTCAAAGTGAATTTAAGGGAATAACCAGTAAATTTATATCAAATTAATAAGGGTAAAACTTATGTTAGAAATAAGAACTATATAGCTATAAGCAATGATTGACAATGAATGTATAAAATTCAATAAACATATTATGAACGAAGATTTGTTTTATATATGTATATGTATAATGTATATACTTATTATAAGTTTAAAAACCCCTATTTTATTTTAGGTTCTAGGAATCATTGTACGGGAAAAGAATCTTAGTCGATTTTGCTGAAATTGCATTATTATGTAATCCATATCTTCCCGGTAAAAATTTATATGGACACAAACCTTGAATATAGCCAGTCCAGGGTATTATCGTAAAACTTGTGCACTTTTAAATCAAACGAGCTTGTGTTTGGACGTCAAAAGTATACTTTTAAATCAAAAGTACTGTATAACAAATATACACTTTTAAATTAAAAGTGCCCATATTTCGACATCAAAAGTATGCTTTTAAATTAAAAGTGTTTGTATTTAAGCTGCATTAAAAATGTACGTTTTTAAATCAAGTGCACCCGTGTTTGGATGTCAAAACTGTTCACCTTTAAATTAAATATTTTCAAATTTAGCTGACTATCAAATTTGAAAATGTTTGATTCAAATACGTTTTCGTTTCATTTTAACATGTTTTTCTCTCAGTGTAGGAAACTACTGCCATATTTTTATTGCACCAGTCGACAAGGATCCTTTTTTCTTGGCTTAACAAAGGTAAGGCTACAATTTTTACGGCAATTTTTGACCAAAGGTTTGTGTGATAGCTTTGGTCACCGCGTTTTGGAGTGTTTAGAAAACAATGGTAGACATACGCACTATTAGCTCTTAGAAACATAATGCTTGTCCTGTTGGCGCAGTAAATAAATTTAAATACTTCAAAAATTCTTCTTGGTTTAGTTTTTATGATGAAAAGTTTCGGGGGAGAAACATTTGGGCCACCCTGTAGTAATTTTAATATTAGCAAATCAAATTTTTAATTTTTCTAATCGCATTGAAATAGTGAGAACATATAATTAAATTATGTTTGGTAAGCAGCTCGTTGAATTTAAATTGGCCATAATCCCCATGTTATCTGAGGTTCAGGAAATGAGCAAATTAGTTTACACACAAAAACAATAGCCGATTGTTTGGATTGAGCGATGTCCTTTTTAAAGTAATCCCCGAAATCAATTAACAGCAAAATCGAGGATTAATATTGTTACAGCGAAAACAATCGCTGAACAAAAATTAGAAATGTTCCATTAGGCTAGAGAGCGTTCAGCTGCCCCCAAAATCCGGATCATTTAATCCCCCAAAATTAGCCGGAGCAGCTCTTCAGCCACTCTACGAGCCGGTCCAGATTGGCTCTTCTATCAGACGCAGGAGCCCCCGGTGGGGCTCCGCACAGGGCCAGAAAGTGTACTTCAGCATCAATTTAACATGAATGCCACCGACCCTCGATGGGTAAACCATCCGGGGGCGGAGCGCCAGAGCACACGACAGGAGCCATAGGTGAGGAGCACCTCCGGCAGGAGATGTGTGCTAATGCAATTATTACGAGTCAATTAGAATCATTCGGTGTCCATGTTGGCCGGATATCGGTTTGAACGCCCGACACAATTGCCCTAAATCGACACTGATCCCGAGTACACCTGGCAGGTATTTTTGTTGTCAATTATCCCACTGACCTGAAGTCGGCATCTCTCGATGACTCGAGGTCGGGATCAGGATTAAAGTCAAACAATCGATGAATGCAAATTATAAATTTACGTATGGATTTATAACAAAATTCGCTGCAACTGGTTTTTTACAAACAAACATTTTTGTTTAATTATTAATGCTCTATAAAGAACGAAATTGTATTGAATATTTAAAATAAAAAACGTAGATATTACAAAGTACCTATATGTTATACACGAAAATATTGTAATCAAGGAAAGAGTTTCAATTATAGATAGTCGATGAACGTTACTATCGAAAATGTATAATTTTACTATAAAGAAGTAAATATGCAAACATGCGTTAAAATATAGAATAAAAAATTTATATTTATTCATCACTTATATTTGTGTTCAATATTCTTTTATTTGCATACATATTGCTGTTGGGTCATTCCACGCAAAAGAGGAAAATGCCAAAACTACATTTTTAATTTACTCTTATTGTATTTATTTTTACAATAACTTGTAGTTTAAGATCCATATTTTAAGAAAAGATTCATAAAAGTACGACATGGAAATTATAAAGTTCTTAAATTTACGAACATTTGTCTTCAGTTGGCAAGATTGGCAGTTTTTTTTATCAAAGGGCTATGTATTTAAAACAATTTTATTTTTGAAGAAATGCACTGCAAAAGTACGTAGTAAGTTTAAAACGATGAATGTCGAATGTGGGTTGTTTAATTTGGTAGTTTTAGTTTTCTATAAGTGGATAACAATAAACCCATGACACTATTTAAACGTATTTTTAATTTTAAATATTTACATTTATTATTGCATTTTTAACACATGTCTCCAATTTGTTTATACCAGTTGTAAAAGTGGGGTATGGTATTTGTTTCAATTCACACTCAAATAATACTATTTATTTTATTATCTATAATATTATTGAGGGCTACTTAAAAAATAATGTTTATATTGTAAGCTTTTACTGTATATTATGGACTAATTCTGTAATTGGAAGATTTGTTGCTGAATTAATTTAAATTTTAGTTTTTGTTTTAATCATAATTGCTATCTAATAAAACATAAGATCACTCCAAATTATGTTCTAAACATTATTAATTCATTAATAATTAACTAATAAACGTTGATTTTCACAAAATGTTTTCATTAATTTCGTACTCGCCCCCCCAGTCACGAATTGAAAATGTTATATTTTCTGTTTTAAAATACTTAGTTAGTATCTATATCAATTTGTGTCTCTAGAAAGGCTTACCTACATGTTTACTTAATTACAACATAAAAAACAAAAATTAAGGAAATTATAGTAGCTTGGCTGAAATTATTCAGTGAAGGAGCATCAATCACACTTATTCAGACATTAAATTTTACCTGACAAAAACATAATTACTGTTCGAATTTTTTTTTAAGGAGATTACAAAATAATTCCTTGCTTTAAGATTATTTTCATTGTTGTATGGCATATAATGAGGCAGTTATAACATACACCAGAATTGGTGAAATTCTAGAGTCACAATGGAATGACCCTTTTGTAAATAAAATATTCGTCACCCAAAATAAAATTCTGCATGCACATGTTAAACCCTTAAAAATTTACAATTTTTTTATACGTTTTAGTACATTTTAAGTAATATTTTATTTTTATATTAATGTATTAAGGGGGAGGCTGTGTGGGGGCTGTTGTTTGTTGTCGAAATGAGAAAGGTTTTGGGAAAATATCGCTGCGTACAATAGGCTCATTATCTCGCAGCAGCAGGCAATTTTCGTTTGTTCTCACTTTAAACAAACTGCGCTGGGATCCCTGGGTCTGGTGCGACGCGGGTTCCACATTAGGTCCCGCGGGAACCGCCAGACGTTCTGTGGCGCATCGCAACCCCAGTGTTTCGCAGTCGTGATTGCATTTGGCAAACATTTCGTTTCAATTGTTCAGCTGCAGGACGACGACATGTGATCCACATTTATCTTCTAATCCCGTAATTTCGATGCCATCAGGCTCCGTTTGTTGAAATCCACTAGACTGAAACTAAAGTTTAATTAAGCAGCCAGACGCCGCCCATTATTTGAACATTTCTCCAGCTCATACGGCGCCGCCGACGCCAATGACGACGCCGATGTCGACGACGGCGACTGCGACGACGATTCCAATCAACGAGCTTTGGCGGCCGCCACCCCCGCACCTCGACAAACAGAAGTCATTACCTCACCGTGAGGGTGAAGCCAAATTCCTCGCACTTAATCACAGCCCCAGAATTTGAAATTTTAATGAGGATGTCAGGCGAACAAAAGCCATCTGCAGATATGCAGCAGCGCGCTGCATCAGGCCTCCGAAGGATTTGCGACGAGTGACGCTTGAGCATGCACCGACGACGATGACGACGACGACGCCGCGACGCCGGAGGACCGCATTCCTTTGCTCATTCATCGCATCCTTGCACACTCCAATGATAAACATTCATTCCTTCGACTCACATGACTCATGAGAAGTGGAGCAATGCTTCTCCGACACAAATTTTTTGATATTAAATCACATATCCAACCATCAATCCTGTAAAATATTTGCTCAGAATTGCAGCTGTAACTTTAGAAATGAAACGAAACAGAAAATTATATCTAGAGATATTTTCCAAATTAAATTATTATAATCAATTGTAAACCGATACTCTATCTTAAATATTGATAAAAACAAAGTTGGTTACCAATGTGGCTCAACTAAGCCATGACTCATATAAACAAACTCTAAATATTTACAATTAACTTTTAAACCTTCCTTTTTGGCATAACACAAGACGAAAATTAATAATAGCATATACTTAGACTACAATAATCATAATGATGTCAATTAAAAAAAATATACCTAATACATATTATCAATTTTAAACAGATATATGTATGTAATGTTTCTTAATATAATCTGAAAACTAAATGTATGTATACGTTTAGGTCAAAATCATATTAAGATTATAATTTTATAATCCCCGATTTGTTATTGATTTTCAATTTGCCCCTCCGAAAACCTCCATTTACATATTTTCAGCCAAATTGACTACTATCTAATTAACAACTAAATTCTATAAATTTTGAATGAGTGTTGCATGAGATGATTTTCGATGCCATGCGGAAAATCAAAATATGAATATTTTTAAGATTTGGAATAATCTAACAAATTATCGTGATCCAGGATTTTTCTTTATAGAAAAAGCTCCCTTTATTTTTCGATATAATCAGAGATATAAATTTTTTTTTTTTTAATTTTTCAGTAATATATGACGATAGTGTTCTCTTTGATAAGAAATTGGTTGTTATATTAAAACATGAATTGGCCCAGTGTTGAAAAATGTTTTCCTTTCTTTTAGAAAGGAGCTCGCTCGAATCACAATTTCTTCAATAAAAATAAAGTTTGAGGGCTTCCCCAGGTGGCGTTTTCAGCATCCAAAATCTGCGGGAGTATACCCTTCAACCCCCACCGTTCTGCCTAAGCATCTTGTGATTTGTATCTAATTCAAATTCACTTACTCAAAAAATGGGAAAAATATATTCAGCAGCAGTGAAGGAAACTTTTTGGGGGGATTTAGGACTAGAGACTCTCCCAACCCTCCATTATAAACTTTATCTGTTGTAACAGACTTTTCGAAAGTTATCCTGGCGACAAACAAAGGCTGAGCACGCTATTTGCATACCTGGAAATCGTCGCAACTCTCACCTCCGCGTTTCAACGTTTGGATGATCGCTGCGGGGGTGTAGTGCGGGTGGAAAACTATAGAAATTCACTCATGGTGGCAGAAATTTTCAAAGGGAATAACTTGGAATAACACACGGTTGCCCCCCACCGTCCCCCACCGCTCACAACTGGAGCATATACATATTTAGTTCGAGATGAATCTATTCACCTGAAAATCGTTTTATTGGAAACTTTACCGTGTAAACCCCCGAAACGACAGAACGTTTTATTGAAAGTTGAACCCACGTGCAACATACTGCGCCCTTCAACAAATGTAGGCGCTCCGCCCTTAATGCGGTGTCGCTGTAGGCCCTATGTTCGCGCCTCCAAGGACCAATGGAACCGGAAATGCGCGGTAATGCGGCTCGACCCTTCCAAACGTAGGGCAAAGCCCAAAGGGAGCACCACTTGAAACCATTTTTTTTTCATGCTCAAAAGGAAGTTTGCACAAGTGTAAGGGCGGAAAAAGAACAAGAAACGTTTGAATTAATTCCAACTCCATAGGGACCCTACACCAAAGGGCATATAGATTCCGTCCAACCCCTCCCTCCCGGGGGAGCGATGCAGGGTAAATCGGTAGTAAAAAGAAATTCCCGTCTCTATGGTAAACAGGGTGGTTATAAAGGGCTCTTAAAACTTTTCCGTACGATTTCGCTGCGACTCATTAACCCGACCAAATGCAGAAATGCATTCGTCGGATTGGATGGATTTGCGCCACTTTGTGACGCTTCTTTCTAATTTAACTGTAATGCAGCACCCCGCGAGACAAATTGAGGGGATTTCTTTTCGAACTGATATCCTTTGAGTGGGTGGACTAAGTGGTGATGGGGAATTTTTTTCAACTCTACCCACATTTAAGCGTTTAATTTCCTTCCGTGTACATTATAGAGGATTGGATATTTTTAGAGTTCCTCATTTGAGAGATTTTCTAGATATTTCTCGTTTGAGGGACTTAAAAATTCAATTAAAAGCAATGATATTTTTATATCTATGGCAACGATTATGATACTTTTCATGGATATGTAAAATCATCACAAAAATACATTATTAATATGAGTGTAGGAGGTAACTTCAAGCATTTTCGTCATTGATATTTTCAATATAAGCTTAATTCTTATATCGTCTAGTCATAAATACCTTAGTTATTTATTTTTTGCCTTGAAGATGGCTTAGGTTTTCTTTTCTAAAATACATATCAAATTTCAGAGAATTCAGGCTACTTTAGGGAACATTTCCTTTTCCAGCAAAATAATAATACTGTTCTTTCAAATATAAATAGCGTTTGGGGTTTCTAGGAATTGTCATACTAATAATAAGTCAAGGCCTAAAATATTTACAATAATGACTGAGAAATTTGATCCTTTTTAATACGCTTTTATTAGTTCGACTTATATGTAATGTAACTATATGGGCGTTTTCAGAAATGCATAGTTGCGTAAAACTTGCTTTTGCATAGTGTTCAATAATTCAACCTGCATGTTCACAAATGCAATCTGAACACGCAAGTTTTAGGCATCTTTGCTACCAAAATGAGAAATGAAAAAGATTTAGAGCTGTCAATATTCTACCGGTTTTCTCAGTGTGGAGCTAGAGGTATAGTTTTAATTTAGCCAATAAAAAATGGAAATGGAAGATTTTAATTCAACGTTTGATGAAGAACACGATTTTGTTCAAATATGCAGTTGCGCAGTTGACTTGCGTGAAAGTAAACTGACTGCAAGTTTGACGAAATGCATGCAAGCAACTATGAATTTTTTAGAACACCCTATGTAATGGAATCTAAGGAACCGAATTTCAACCACTTCTAATTGTTGTATCATCACGAAACTTGGCCATTGTGTGTAGTTCTGAGAACAATACAATAATAAGTGTTTTTTATTTAATTGTCTGCTACTCGTGGGAACAAAATGGGGAAAGCTTACGGGGAAAACACCTTGCAATAATATGATTCATTATAATTATATCTATGTAATGGAATCTAAGGAACTGAATTGCAACATCTGCTACGATTCAACTTAGGGCCGATTCGACCTAACTAGGCTTTATATAAGAATAACTATACTCGGAATATATTTACTCCCTAAATTTTAATCTGGGAATAATTTGTTGCATTCGTCCAGGCTATTTTAAATCTCGAGTAGTTACTCGGCAATTTAGAAACCAAAAGTGAACGAATGTTGACTGAACGAATAAAACCGATGGTAAATCAATTTCGTCTGCGATCGGTATTTCATAGCGTAAATTGACTCTTGTTTCTTGATAGGTTTCAAAGTGAATATATAGTTGGTGTGTGAATTGTTTATTATATTATATAAATTATGGAAAATGACAATGAGAAACGAAAGCGTACTCCTAACTGGCTACCTTCTGAAAAACATTTGTTCTTGTTGTTTTTGGTGTACTCAATTTAAAATTGTTTTCAGGCACTACCGTGTTGATTGCGCTAATTTGTGACTGACACAACTTCGTTATTTTTATGAACTACGACAGAGTAATTTTAAATTTGTGCACATACTTAAAGGATTATACTTTAAGACAATTCAAACAAAAAAATTCATATTTTGGATCCGTTGCTCTTTAAAACCATTAATGACAGAATGAAAATCGTTAAATTCAAGGATTGTTTTATCTTATTTTTTTCGACGATGTAGTATACTTACAAGCATAGATTAAGATTACCAAGAAAGGATTTTAATACGATAACAACACTGGAACAGATAGGTTATAAAAATGAGCGATGCTTCAGACAACAGAGATCAGGAGCGGATAATCTTTATTATGACTGTGCCTTATATTAAAGTGAAAACATAATTACTATTCAAAGGATTTTTCTTTAAGAGGTCATGTCTAGTTGGAAATTTTGGAAAAATCGAATTACGGATTTTACATTTTTCGAAAGTGTGGTATTTAGTTAAACTGTCCTGAAAATTTCAAAGCGATCGCCCGCAATAGATGCCTTTGTGTAAGTTGAAAAAACATTTTTTATTGTATGAAATGATCAAGCGAATCCGTGTTTTTCTAGAAACTATGTTTTTGAACGCGATCCTTAACAATTCGTGTTTTTTCATATATTTTTTTAATTGACCAGAGTGTAGCAAATTTTTAATGAAAAAACGTAGTTTCGATTTTTAAGTATACTGCTATTTTGTCAAAAACCAAAATTTCAAAAAACTGGCATGTCATTAATTTGCGAGTGAAATATATTTTAAACTAAACCAAATATCTAAGCCACTCAGGATTTGCCTTCTACTTAAAGCTCTTTTGTCAGAATTTAAAAAAATATATATACATATATACATATGTAGGATATAGTGCTACTTCAACAAATTTCCAAATTGATTTGTTAAACTGGAACTTAATCTGAAAATAAGGGTGGTTATACCGTCAGAATCGGCAGAATAGTGTTATACTCCGGTTTAGCTAACGTATTCCTGGATGAGTACTTGGTAGAACGTAAAACCGATTTACTCTAGAGTATTTTCCAATTTATTCTTGGTATTAGACTTAAACTAGTTTGGTCGAATCGGGCCTTAATAAATGTTGATATACCCTTTGCTATTTAGTGCAATACATTTAAAAGCGTGTTTTTTTAGTTTTTTAAAAAAATTTTATAATTTTTGGGTGTTTTTTAGTGATACATACTATGGCAGTGTATTGCGGCATGTTTTCTGGAAACCGAAGAGTTAGTTCTATGACGTATTTGAGCTCAATTAGGTTAAAAATAAATAGCTAAATCAACAGAAGATTTCATTGGCAAAGCTGTAATAAGCCGCTCCTCTTTGCTTTCATTTCGCTTTCATGGTAACATCTTTTGCACTATTGTTAGCAGAAGAAGTATGAGGTTTGAATTTGGTTGAATGAACCTTTACAAATCTGTTCCTTTCCCGAAATACCTTCTTTCGATTTTGATAATGATGTTTTGACTTTTCTTCCGCTAAAATCATGATTCAGCTCACTGGGTGAGCCTTCCCCCAAACAATTCTCAAAATATTCTGAGAAGTAATCTTATAAGGCAGTGCTGCCAGAGTAATACAGTCGAGCGTGCTAATATTGCACGCACTCGAAAATCTCACAAATCATCTTGCGTTGGAGTACGTGGGCGTGAAAAGGT
Source organism: Machimus atricapillus (assembly GCA_933228815.1). Lineage (NCBI taxonomy): Eukaryota > Metazoa > Arthropoda > Insecta > Diptera > Asilidae > Machimus > Machimus atricapillus. The sequence goes on from OW121785.1 coordinate 18,337,067, forward strand.
GGAAAATTGAATTCTCATTCGTTTCCCATTTTCCCATTTTTACCCTTGTGGAGTTAAAGGAAGGGAAACATTCCGTCGGTCTTTTTTGGCGCGAACTTTTCCTCCTTGCTGGAGGTATAAAAGTAAAATTGCTGAAGAATGGGGAAAAAAAACGTAGCTCGGATGCTGGGGTGGGGACGGGGGTAAATCCGCGAAAAGTATAGGCTAGTACCATCGCAGGTCGCAGCCGTACATGGTGGCGCCACCGGCGGCAATGGTAGTGTTAGGGCCATTGTGCGAGAGCTTCTGCAGCACACGGGTTGCCATAAAGCTTTTTGATTTATTCATCTTATTAAGGTCGCCGGAACTTTAAGAAGACGAGCTCGGATATCTGTGAAAACCTCAGGATTTCAGTCCCGGCAACAGCATTAACTCCCAGGGGAAGAAGAAAAAAAAATTATTGAAGAAGTAGGAGAGAAAAAACAAACTCTTTGTGCAAAAAAAAAAAGGGGCGACGGAAAAGAAGCAGATGTCGCAGGGACCCGCTTATGCCCTGGCGCCCAGCAAAAAGCGTCTTCCGCCTTTTTTGCGCCCAGAGAGAGGAAATACCAAGGGCAGAAATTAGATAAAAGCAAGACAAACAGAATTTCCTTCCGTCGAATTAGGCTGGATGCGGAGTGCAGGTTGAAGGGAAGTTCCTTGCTCCGGGTATGTCCTGAAATAGGAGGTAGGAGAAGGGGAATTGTGGGCTTTCACCGCCCCTACTACCACACCATAAAGAGATTCGGCAACCCGTGAAAGATGGCAGCTAAGTTAATAACGATGAAATCTCTTTAAAAGATTTATCTCAAGATGGGGCTGTGATATAAACCGCCTGGAATACAATACGGTTTTTTTTCTGTTTTTTTTTTTTTCGTAACGCCCACACATCCATACCTTCTAGGGGGCGGTTGGAAGGTGTCAGGCACGGGGTGTGCGTCTGCTACTGATTACGGTCCCCGGAGCTCCCACATAATAAAGGAGACCGCAAGCTGTTCTGGTCAAGGCGATTTATTGGCTAACATCCCTGAAGAGCTCCTTTATGAGCGCGTCCCGACATCCTACAGGATGGCATTGTTGTCCCTGATGGCAGTACACGCCAGGAGTGTTCAGGTAATCTTTATCAGGGCAACGGAGCCAGTGTGTGATGGACAGCAAACATTCTGGTCGATTTATCGCATTTTATGACGCCATAATCTCAGATATTGTCAAATACCCTCCTTTTCGAGCTGAAACCACCCCCAAAAAAGGGATTTATACAGTGAGTGGAACGATACCTAACTACAGACTGGTTTGGTTGTGTCGTTCGACCGTTTGTTTCGCATATTGTACGTCCCGATGATAGTCCGGGACCATTTCCCCTTCCCCTCACCGCGTGATAGCGATGATATCCACTCCTGATTTTATGGCACCCGCAAGTGTGGATATCCGGGATTGATCCCACTTAATGAAGTCTCCTGGCAGCGTAATGAAATGGAGTCCTGGAAATGGTTTCGTTCTGCAGTTTCCCAGTACATTTTACGGGAGCACTAAGGGTACTCGGAAAGTTCGTATAATAGTTGTCTTGTCTCAAAATGTGCTTTGCAGTTTTCTCGTTTCCCATCTTAAACGCGACAGTGATGGTGGCAGGGGCAGGGGGGTGGGCTTAAACGAACGAGTGAGGGGGTAGAGGGAGGGGATTCGACAAAGCGATAGAACTGGGATAAGCTGAAATTCTACGAGATTGCTTTTCTTGTTCCAGAACAATTCGGAGCCAAAGAGGAGGGAGTGCAGCCTCACCTCATAAACTATGTTAGTTTGCCGGGGCGAACCATATCTCGGCGAGAATTACTTAAGTGGGCAACTGGGGGTGTCCAAGGAGCCCTAGTGCTCCAACACTTCTTCCCAGCAGCAGGTTGTCTGGACCAATTAAGAGGAGCTTTTATGGGTGCGGGGGCGCATTTTGTACGGTTTTTACGGTGCCTTTGCTTTGCTTTGCACTGCGTTTTGCACTTTTGCACTTTTCGGTATCTTCAAGATTCTAAGACTGTCGACGACGGCATTTGTGGGTGGGTGAGGGTCCCCTTTGGGGACTTATGCTCTCCTATTAACCGAATGTGGTCCATTAGGTTTTGTTAGACATTTTAGAAACAAAAGCAAACAGAATATTTGTTCTAGCTTAATTATGGCATGTTCCCCCAAGAATGTATCCTATCATTTTAAGCACCTATTGTATAGGTACTTATACCTACTACTGTATATTCTTTGTTTTTTTTTTAATCATTATAAATAATATTTATGAATAATTGACGATGTTGCTATAATTGATGTTTCAAACATACATATTATATAATTTAGGTATAGTAGGTATATAGGCCGACCTAATAAAGTCGATGTGATTTTCATAATTTTAGTGTAAAACAAATAATTGATAATAATAATAATGGTTTTCGAAAGTACAATGTTATGTATTTAACAAAAATCATTTTTCAAATCTTTAAGATTTGTTCTTTTTTTACAACAGATTGTGTAAAGAAAAATTTTCGAAATCAAAAACCCTTTATTCAGGTTCTTTTATTCATCATAACCAATTACAGTTACAAAAGATTTGAAATCGATTGCATTCATAGTTTTTGGGAATTTAAGTTTTGAAAAAACATAGTGTAAATTATTAGTTACTATAATGCTCTAATTTTCATAACATTTTTTTAAAAATGTTCTTAAAATGATTTACTAATAATAAATGTTATAAAAAAGCTCTATGAACTGTACTCTGCACATTTTTAGGACCACTTTAATGTTTCAAGAACTTCTAATTTTCTGAAGCACACCTACTTTTTCTAGGTTTAACAGGGGATGAAAATCGATGTAGGGCTAAATTTAGTTAAAGTGCCCTTTTCCATTTATTTCCCATTCCCCCTCTGTCCATCACAAAAAAGACATTTGCGTAATATCGGTTTTATTTTTTAGTTCTGAAAAAATATTAGTTTTTATAAACATTAGTGAAATTAAGAATACTTGTAAGGTCTTGTATATTTTGAAGTTTTTTGTGAACTCTTTCCAATATGTTCTTGGTATTTTAATCATTTCTGGATGAGAGCAATGTGATTGACTTGTACTATATAGAGTTTAAATAAAGTTATTGCTGTATCAATTAAAGTTTATATAAATGAAATTTTTGAGAAATGTGAGTTTGAAAGTAAGTACCAATCGAAATTTGTGTTTTTATACTTAACCTGAAATTTAAATGTAACAATTTTGTTTTGTTTTTGAAATTACAACCAAGCAACTTTGTTATTTTTATCAATGTTTTTCTTTTAATCTATTGTCTGTATTGTTTATTATTGCTACAACCTGTGTTTCTAAAAGTGCCTATACTTTACATGCAATGATCTATCACATTATTACGAGCTTACGAGAATTTTTCAATTGTTCCCAAACAGCTGAATGCAGCAATCAAAAATTCCCAGTGGGAATGAGCCTGCCGGGTCACCTCCGGCTATAAAACAGCTCCAATTTGTGGTTATTCGCCACACCTCGTCGGCGATAAATCCGCCACCGATTGTAACAACTTTTGAGTTTCGCAACAAGCAGCCCCAAAACAACAGCCCCATCAGCCATGTCCAACTCCATTCATCGGTCTGTCCCGTCCCATCTGAAGGACATCGTTCCCGACCCGCCCCCCTCATCCAGCTCATGTCCGAAAGAGGGAATTTTCTCGCGGTGATGTCCCGATGCCCGGAGCTCATATTTTATTCATGTCTCCAAGTGCACTTTAAGTTTCCATGACAGAACTAACATGAGCCCGGGTGCGGAGCCCGGGACGAGGTCTCAACTTACATGTTGGCCACTGACAGTCAAGCTGGCTGTGGAGCTCCCCGGGGCCCCAACATATCATTCAAATCGATCCACGGAAGCTTTATGAGCTGGACAAATTTATGGGGCTAAATTTATATTCTGTCATAAAGCAAGCCCCCCCGGATCCGCCCCCGATTCGCCTCCGTCAACGGTGCAGGTAACTCCGAGCGATAAAATATGAGCTCAGCATTAAAAGTTTGCACGTTAGGCTGCCTAAACTTTGAATTGAATTCGCCTCGGGGTGACAGGATGAGGTGGCCCCGGGGCCCCGTACGAGAGGGGCCTTGTGTGGCCACAAGGATCACCAGTGACAACTTTAAGTTGCTTTATAAACTTTTCAAATCTATTGAATTACAGTTGAAATATGTTCGGGCCGATTGGTCCACGGAGAGAGTGCTGTTCCCCGATGGACTGAGAGAAATATTAAATTTTCTTAAGTGTAAGGTTTGAGTTTCGAACATTTTCCAGGAGTACCGACCCTTTCCCAATTCCTTTTTCAAGGAATTGTGTGACATTCGAGGTAAAAAAAATAATATTGAATGAAAGACCAATTTTGGGTATATACGAAGAAACGTTTGATAATCTTTCTTGGGTGCTTGCCATCGTATTAAGGTATAAAATACAACACACCAAATATCAAGTCGATTTTTCAAAAATAATTGAAATTTCAGTTTTTTTATTTTGTTTTCCTGTCGAACACAATAAAGCTTAATCTTCTCTTAGTGAGATAGTAGTGTGATAATTTTGTATCAAGTTTTAAAACATGCGTATTATAGAAGATAAAAGTTTTATATTTGTCAAATTGTTAGAAAATAACATAGTAAATATATGTATGTACCTATATATTAATTTAATATTAGATATTATATTAATACTTTACATAATTTTAAAAATCCTTATCTTTGCATATCTATTAATTTTTATGAGAATTGTGCAAACAAATTTTTATGCATCGTAAAGAATCGATTTTTTAAAAATCTTTTGTTGGACAGACCTAAAATTTTAATTGTAGCTTCTTTTATTCAAATATGTTGATACCTTTGCAATTTGCAAAAATCGATTTCTTTGTAATGAACGTGTGTATATTTTAGTATATATGTATGTATGTACGTATATTTAAGAAAAAATTTTGCGATATAGACATTAATTTAAGCAAAGCCCTGTTCAAAGTACGATGAGTTTTCTTCAGTTTTGAAACATATTTTGCAATGCACTATTGCAAGTTTTGAATTTTTCGTTTAGATGGGGAAATGAATATACCTTAAAACAACAATTCGTCTTTGGTTTAACAATTAAATTAATTATTCAGAATACATGTACCTATACATCTTATCAAGTTCAGTACCCAAACCAGGATTAATTCGCCCATCAACCATTCCATATCTAATACTTATAATGAATAAAAGAAAACTGTAGTACTTTTTTTAATGTTCACTTGTGATGAAAATGATTCGATTCTGAAGAATTCTTCTCTTAGCAGTAATTATTGCAATGGAAAATCAAAAATCACATAGGATTACAATTTTTTTAATATGGATGATTACAATATGGTTACAATCATGGTAAACGTTGGAAGATGGTACAAATCATTTAAATTACATTTCTCCAAAGTTTCGGGATTTCCCTCCCTGTCAACATTCATATCATTTGATGACACTGAATAATTTAAAATACATTCTTTTTAAATCTACGAAGTTTTCGTCAATTCAGGCCGTGGTTTTTTTTATGGAAGTACAACTATGTACATACATATGCAGATGCCAGCTTTCTTAAGCGGGTGACAATTGGGAGTATAATGAGCAACAAACATAAATTAAGATCAGAAAAATATAATTTTTCCTTGCTACGATAGCATTAAAGTTGTTACGATTATATTTGTTTCTTCCTCTTGACTTACTTGCCTCCATTTCTAAATCTGTTAATACAAGCAAAGTATCTACATAATTAAAAACTTATGTTAAACTTTCATATTTCGCAAGTAATACATCTTTAAAATTATATATATTATACATACCTTTTCAAGCAAAACCAAGTTAAGTCTACTATTTCATGCACTTTGTGCGTTACCTGATAAGAAAGTACAAGTACAATTCTCTCTCAGGTATTGGATTAAAATGCAATTTTAAAGAATAGATCTTATAACGATTATTATATATATAGGTACCTACATATGTATGTGTTTTCTACGACCTAAGAATAATATCAAGTGCTATCTGACTTTAATTTGTTTTTAAAAGGCCTAAACCAGAGCAAATCCAGAGCAAAAATCTTTTCGAGCTTAACATCTTATAAATAGAAGACTCTGCCGAAATAAAAACTGGAGTCCCGGCGACGAATGGTTTGACGCAACAGATTCGGGAGGCTCATATAAAAGTCATTTGTCACTCGCAATCAACGTCGACCTTTCACCAGGAAGTTCCCGGACTCTTGCATTCATTAAAATCGCCTTATCGTGCTTAGGCTGAAGGGGCGGCGGAGGGGATATGTCACTCGACTGTGATACAATTCTCATTTCTGTCACTTTCGGATGTTTATAATATTTTTGCTCATAACTCCTCCACGACCTGTGATTATTTCGCCGTCAGGCTGTCAGGGAGTCGTCACGGGAACAGCCCAAGTGCGCTTTCTTTAGACTTTCAGCGACTTTCGGGGACTTGTTCCCGGAGGATACCAGGGACATAAGACTCCCGGGGACCCTGCTGCATGAGAATTTAATAACCGCCTGGGGAAGATTAATTAAATTTTGACAGTCGTCCCGATAATTAATTATATCCCCGGGCCCGGGAGCGTTCTGACAGCGAACAAAGGAGCACGGCTCCGCCCCATGCCCCAAAAGTGGGCTAACGCCAAGCGAAACATTGGCACACTGCTCCTGGTACTCGGATTCTTCTTTTCCAGGCAGAGGCGTCCCTTCATCGCGGAGATGTTGGAAAAAAATTACAAATTCCATTTCCGCTGTCAACCGGGATGATCTTCCCGGATGGGATGGGGTGCCGGAGAGTCCAGGAACACGCTCCAGACCCGGTTTGGGGCCAAAAATTCTTAGGAATCGTCGAATTACTTAATGAAGCGGACGAAAACGAAAAGGGTTCCGAGACGACCAAAATCTGGGTCACTTTTTGGGACCGGCATTAATTTAATATTGCTGGGGTGGCCGGCTATTGTTATCAAAGTGAATTAGCCGAAAGTTTTGTGATTTCCTCCTCGTGGATCGCCGACGACGACAGGAAGATTGTTTGTAAGGAAAATTGTTAATTTGGTCTAATTTTTGGGGACCACGGGGCCACTCTGGCACGCCCCCCGTCCAGCCTGTCCTTCCAGAAAATTCGGGATTACATGGGACAATTGGGTTTGGGCGATGTTTTCTTTTATTGGCATTTGCTAACTAATCGTAATTTTTTAATAAGAAGATACGTAATTAACTAAAAATTTATTTAAAAATTTGAGAAAAAAAATTAAGTGACGATAATCTTAAAATTGTTGGTTATTAGAGATTCAAAATGTGAATTAGCTCACGTATAAGGAAAGTAAACAAAGTTGAAATGATAATTAATTAAAAACAAATTCAGTCTGTATTTTAATCTTCGTATAAGTATATTCAAATTTTTACATAATATAAATAAAATTTCAAATCTTTGGCGCCAGAAATCGGCTACCAATACTTTAAAAAAACCCACTACCCGCATTGAAGTCCAATTGGAAAGTGGCGTCTCCCTATGCACATACCTGAATAAAACATATGTATGTATATTCTGCACATCTATGAAAAAATACCTTTTGCTTGATATATGTTTCATTAAGATACGTGCACGGGAAATAGGTTAAAAAAGGATCACATTTTTTGGCTTTACATATTAATTATTATAATTACTCAAAATTCCAAATTTTTTAATTTTCATTTGAAACTATGACATATTCTTATGCAAAAAAGATAAACTTCAAAAATAAATGTTTAAAAAACAAAGTAATGAGCTTTTAAAACGTTATAGTAAAGTAATCTTACGATTATTATTCAATTTAGACAATAAGTTATAAAACGTCTCTTATCTATCTATACCTATAAGTATAAAGGACCATTAATTTCTAAAAATTGTTCGTTTCAATTTTGTAAAAATCTACTAAATAGCGTCTTATTAAAATTTGAAATCAGTTTCGGAAAAAATCTTTGCTCTATTTGAAGGAAATTAACTATACTTTTCTAATAGCTTAAAAAACACAATTCGCCTGCTGTTATAAATACGAAAAAGAAAATAGTGTTACTATCCAATCTCAAAATTATTTTATTGGGACGAAATCTGCAAAAGCGATGGTGTCCTTTGACAATTTCGCAGTGCAACGAGGCAAAATTAACTTACAAGCTTCGTTCCAGCGATTTATTACTGCCGTCGGGTGCGAATTTCGCGTGCAATTTGACTGCAGCATGCCCCGTCAGGATGCCACGATAGCGGGACCGGGGGCAGGATTTCCCTTTTGCAGGATCCCACCCACGCCTGGACTCGTTTCGAGCCATTTCCCTAAAATTCCGAATGCGCCCATGTTCGTCTGATTAAAATTTCCTTTCATCGAAGGGAAAAGGTGATTAGTTCGAAATCAAATTTCGCGCCGTCCGGGTGGACGGGTCCGGGTCTGGGGGCGACCGCATCATTGCACCCGAATGGTGCAGGGGTGGGGCAGGCGTTTACCAATTCGATTGCAATTCAATTTTCGTCTGACTCGTGGAGGATGGCAGGAACGGCGGCATCGGGGGATCTGATTAAATCGATCGCGTTCAAATTGCCACTATTATGATCAAAGATTAATTTCATTTGAGGCATGATGCGGGCATATATTAGATGTAGAGGGCATCGTCAATGCCCTTAAGGGAAAGGGAGAGAGGAAATTAGCCAGGCGGAAGCTATCGAATTTCCTTTAGGACGGCAAAATTTCAAATTTTCGTAAAACGCTCGATGATTCGGCGCCAATTTTATTGCAATTGAGGCAATATGTTAATCTGTCCTTCCGAATCTAAAATAAGCGAAAACTGGGAACAGAGGCCAATTTCTGCGGTTCAAAGCATATTTCATTTAATTTTGGCTGAAGCGAGTGCAATTAGAAAGTGCCCCAGTTACGGATTAACAGATAAGCATATGATTCGAGCCTGAATTCTTGAATGTACTACAAATTACATATTAGGTAATTTTGTGCTAAACATCTGGTGTTAATTTTATACGAAACATGCTTGGTATGTTAGTATTAAGGTTTTTTTTTAAATTGTTAAAATGTATCACACATTATATTATTTATACATATTACTAATTTAGTTAAGAACAAAATATAATTCAAATATCATGTCCTAAACCAACAGTTTTCTAGTATCTTATTTATTGTAGTCATCACTAACAACCAGCGAAAAACTATTTTAATTTGGCATCCCATTCGGTTGTAATAAAAATTATATTTGGAAAAAGAAAATGAAAAGAATTTTAAATTAATAATTTTCGGATTCTTTCCTTTTCTAACACTAGACCTTCCTTTGTGCCAAACTTTTAGACTCTATACATCAACGAGAAGAGCCCTATATATAGTGTTTTATGTGTCTAGTGTGGTTAGTGGTTGGAATTTTTTGTCCAGGTACTGTATACGTTTTTATTCCAATGAGTTAGAAACTTGAATTTTTAACAGTTGATACTTTAGTATTTGGTACTAATTTCAATTCGATACCTCTAGCAGTTTTTGAGAAAAATGGTCTTGACGAATAGACGAAGAATAAAGTGATCCTTTAAGTGTTAACCTTGAAATTACCTAATAAAACTTAAAGCAAACTTAACAATATTAGTTTTGAATCTTAAATTTCAATTATTACCTATATTACATATTATTAAGTTTTTAAAGTAATTTTTTCGTAACATGTTATGTTTGAAACTGGAAAAGTTGTGGAACCTCAGATTAACTGGGTGCTCGCAATATCTGCAGAGGGCGAGCTCCCTTTGGTTCCGGCGATTTGTTGCTGATGCATAGCTTCCGTTCCCTTTAAAAGAGTCCCGGTTCGGCGTCCTCCCGAAAACCCTTGAATTTATGGAATTCCGATAATTCAAAGGCAGTGCCGACGTCTACATATTCATTGGTCCTGGCAGGTCAACTGGTCCACTTAAAATCGCCTTATCCCCCCAAATGTTTTCATGGCGCTCGGAAAGTAAACACATCCCCGCCCAGGAAGGGCAAGGGTCCATTCACAAGATCCCAAATTGCCCGACGGGGACAGCTCCGGGTCCTGGTAACTTCCAAATTGAAACAATTGAAGAAGTCATTTCGGCTGAGTTATGACGTCCGAGGCGCCAAGCAACTTCGTAATCTCTCGTGTCGAGGCCCGGCCAGTGGCGCTTCCCGTCGGTCGGTTTGTGCTGAAGTCATCGGGATGATCGACGGACGGAGTCCCCCGGCCCTTTTGCCGCTCCCGGCAGGGCCAAATACCCCATTTTAAGGGTGCACCCGGCCGCCCAGACACGACATGGTGGAGAGCAATCAATTGAAGTGTTGATCGAGCAAAAATTAATTTGAATTTGGCGAATTGCCAAAAGAGTTTATCGGCTGAGGCCACCGACAAATCGTTGAAAATGGAAGAAGGGGAAAAAAAGGGAAGATTCTGGCAGAAGAAAAGTTTCGAGAAAGTTTCCTCCGTCTGACGGAGCGGGGGTGGCCCTAGTAATAAAAGTAGTTTTATGACAGTCGAAGGAGCATTTAGACCCACTGCCAGACATGGAGGAATTCCCGTCGAGATTGATGGACAAGGGGACATTTCACGTATTCGTCTATTTGTCTCCGCGATTTTGTTTGTTGACATATCTGGGCCTCGTCTAATTCCCTCGGGAGGGCAATCATTGGCTAGGACAGCGCTTGATTGGCTCCCGAACTTCTTAATAGTTTTTATGATCGACGATTGATTGATGCGATATAATTCCGATAAGTGTCATCTTCGAGACTGGCTAAAAGGAGGGTATCAGGTATACATACAAGTCTACTTAGAAAACGACAATTTGGCGCCATCAAATCCAGTAACTGGATTTTGAAGAAGGTTTTAAAACTTCACCGTCCAAAATTAATACCTTCTTTAATTTTAGTAGTTCAATACAGTTTTTAATATTATATTTTCTAGAGTAAAAGAAATGTTTAAGAAATTTTGAATAGTTTACATTTTATAAGCCAATTAACCCAGACAAACCGATTGCATTCATTATTTAGTTAGTATTGGATTAATATCAGTCAGGTTTTCACACCGCCTTCAAAAGTCTAGGAAATTCTTGGTATTTAATGTTGAAAGTAGTAGCAGAGGACTTTTAATATAATTATTTTATACATTTTAGGGCTTGGGATTTTTGGAGTCGGTTCTATTTTCTTTTTAAAAATTTTTTTATTTCATTCTTTTTAGTGTGTAACTTAATATGTTTTAGTAAATTTTTTTTGGTCCGTCATTTGGATTCCTCGCAATCAAACCAAAACCTTATCTGTGTATATATTTTGTTTTTTGTTGATTCTCTCAAAAAGCGCTGAATCAATTTCGATAAAATTTATATGAGACCACGTCTGAAGTATGACCAACCAAACAAAAAAAGAATCATCAAAATCAATTCATAGTTGGCGGAATAATCGCGTAACGACATACAAAAAAAAACATACAGTCGAATTGAGAACCTCCTCCTTTTTTGAAGTCGGTTAAAAATGACTGTACGGATTTAAATGAAATCTATGTAGCCTATTCTAACCATAAATCACTAGTGTTTTTCGTTAAATTGAATTTGGATAGGAGACCAGAAAGGCAATTTTTGAAGAAGGAAGGTTATAATATTTTGAAAAGATCATCAGAGATCAATCAGGCATCAATTGATGTTAGGATTAAGAAAACTTTCTTTTAATCCTCAAAATTATTTAAGCTTGCAGGATGCAAAAATAATTTTTTATACTTTTTTATAAATTTAAAATAACGAAAAGTTTACTACAGGAAAAAAAAATGATATGATAATATAGTTCAACTTGTTTTCTCGAAAGAAGGATACCTGCCACATTAGTATACATCTCTGAATAATTCTATATAAAATAAAGCCAAACCCCAATGTAAAATTTAAAGTAGTTTACGTTATATTAATACATTTATAAATGCGAAAATTTGGGTTTGTATATATTTATTGCCACTCAGCTGACAGCTCCGTAAGGGCTAAACGAATTTTCATAAGATGACGATGAGTATCGATTAGGTCGGAAAAAAGCAATCGTCGATGAAGTAATCTGGGCGTAAGCGGGGTAAACTAAATAATTGGTATACAAGACAACATAGAAATAATAAACAAAATTTTCAATTTCAGGATATTATTGCGCTCAATTCTGGAGAATTACTTGGTAAAATAAAATTAGAAACTAAAAGAGAAAATTCGAGCTGAAATGATTTAGTTTCAATTTCCCTTTTAATAGTTGGGTTTTTCTGTGTTTCTAGTTAATGTTTTTTTTTTTGCCTGCTTCGTACATATCCTTGACCGTGGAAAAGCACATTATGTTCCCATCGACGAACAGAGCACGTTCCATTTATCTTTCATTACGAAGGGAAACCTTGAACCCTCCTCGGGCTCTCTGGGAAATTTTAGTGTGCATCAGCGTCATCAATTGAACGATTGCACCCTAATGGGTGCGATTTGCAGGGATTCCAGGGCATTTAAGTAATTCAGTAATGGACAAGCACAGAGTTCACTTGGTCCTCAAACCCGAGTCCTGAGCGTCGGGCGGAATGGGTTTTGTTTGAGGAATCGCAGTATCGATCGGTCTCGATATAGACAGATCGTCACTAGAGAGCTGAGTCCCAGGCAGAAGTCGGAATTTAGCAATTTAATTAATTATCATTCTCCCTAGGGAGGACCTGGACCTGAGGCAATTATACAGAGGGACCACTGAAAGAGCACCTTTCTGTCGGATGGGTCTGGTACCCTGTTTTTATTTATTTTGCGGACAAGTGCTTTAATGAATTCTCGTGATATCGGTTCGTGCCGACATTGTTTATGGAGCACCTTCCGTTGACAGAAAACCTCGCTCGATTATTTATGCAGGAAGGCAGCTCTCTGACCACCAGGGGGGAACTGTGGATGTCTCCGTTCTCCCTGGGGATTAATCATTGGGCAAAAAGGACCTTTTCCCAGTCAGTTGACACTATCAATTTTTCAAGAATGGGATAACATCGGAAGAGCCTCCTAAAATGCAACCTATCCGAAATAACAAAACATAACTGAAACATCATGTCCTTCTTGGAAAGACCAAAAAAAAATCCTTTATATAAGATTAAACACGTCTGGGTGGGTATTAAACTTCCAGTTACGCCTTTTATTCCCGAAGAATCGAGCAGCACCCGTTGCCGACACGTGACATGGAAATCCATCTAACTATATAAAATGTTTAACATGTATAACTCCATCTAGGGATCAGCAGGCAAATTAAAAATGAAAATCTCCCTAAAAAGCGGACTCTTACCCAACGATCCGTTGTATCTTTGTATTTATAAAAGCAACGATATCCGATCATATCGTATCCCATAAAAATCATGGAATGTCCCATGTCCTTAAAAAAAAAAACAAAAAAAAAAAAAAACGAAACTCAATTCCCACGGATAAGGGACTTTAATATCCCGTGGCAAACAGGGAAAAACTCAATTTTCCTGGCCTTTCACCAGGGGCTGCTCCCCAGCTAGTCGCCTTCTGCCTGGTCATTGGCTGCTGTTACGAACGTTTGCAGTTTTCCCACTGATTACCCAACCAGCCGACCATGAACGACTTGAATTGGCAACGAAACTACACACGCCTCCCGATTCTGTCGCAACCCCCAAAAGAACTTCCCCCCCTGAAAACCCAAAAAAAAAAAAAAAAATTCGAGCAACTAACCCACCAACCCACCGTACAACATATCAGTTGAAAGGAGACCTGCTGCTCTAAAAAATAAAAAAAATTGGGGAAGATACCAGCTGCCCTCGATATAAAGCCGTGCCAGAATGTGCTCCCCCTGTTAGAGGTGGCGGAGCTTTAAAGCTGTAATGAACCAAAAGCAAATTTTTATTGCAAAACATAAAAGGCGACAACGTCTTTTTTGGGGGTCAGGCCGAGGTCCCCATTTCGCCTAGCGCCATCACAAAGATTCATGGCGGCATTCCCGGGGGAGGTTGGGGGAGATCCGTTCCCAACGACAGATATTCTGTCCAGGACCCCCCCGATAACAGCACAATAGAACGACTCTGCAATATAAAACCAAATTCATAAAAATTTTAACGTCTCCGTGGCCCGGTCGCTGCCCCGATAAAATGGGATTTTTAAACTCTGCGGGAACAGAGACGCGTCCCGGCCCGGCCCCAAAAGACAGGGGTGGGGTTGTCAATAGCATCTAACGCCCGGAGGGACCCACCCACCCACCCACACACACATGCAAAAATCGGGGGATGCCCACCCGCACAGAAGCCACGTGAGACCGTTGATAAACAAATTTACATAGCGGCGGCCGTGCACAGGTGGAGCTGTGGAGTGTGGAACAGGTTTTGTGGGTGGGCAACATCAAGTCCCAAAGACCCATTTTATGGAAATTCAAACGTTTTTAAATTGAATATTGAAACAGCTCGCCGAGGTAAATTCATTTTAATGTTTGGACTTAATTTGCATCCTCTCGAGGAGCTTCGGAGTGGGGAGAAACCTTTTGAGGATTTTACATCATAAACGTACATATGCAGATTTGAATCAAAGTAATGTCCTTAAAAAAGTCGTTGTATACAGTCCTTTTTTCATAAGCCCTATAAAATAATTTCTTTAAGAATTGTATAAAATAACTTGCATTTTTCACTCCACACATTGGCCAGCTTCTATATCAAATCACTTTCTAAAATCAGTTAAATATTTATGACTGCACATTAAAGTTTCATTTCGTGAAAATTACTAAACGAGTTTAGAAAGATTTCATTTAATAGCATGTTCGATTTTTGTAACTGATTAATATGATTTTGAAATTGAGTGAAACTAGTTGTCGTGATTTTTGATTTCGAATGCCGTACAGACAATTTTAATTTTCAGCGATTTGGTAGGATTAGAGTCAATCATACAGATGCGGATTAATATTTATAATAAAATAATATAATTAGATGATATTAACTTTTAGACTTTTCGCCACATGGCGCTCTGGGTTTTGTTTCTCATGGAACGACTTCAAAGCAAAGCAGAGCGAAAAAGAAGAACAAGAGTAGTTGTCAGTTGCGTTAGTTAAATAATTATCGGTCCATTTTCTTTTCGGATAAATTATTTATATTATAAGATTAATTAAAATAATAAAATACAATTTTCATAAATTATATCTGTATCTAATTTATTTAAAAATTTCTCTGATAAATCAATAGATTCTTCAATTCTATTCAAATTCTCCTTCAAAAGCGGCTCGCCGTTACATTTCATACTTGACAGCTTTCTCACCTCAGCATAAAACCCAGAGTTAGTTGGAGCGCTCCGGAGCGCTCTGGGTTTGCTGTCAAATAGTCATGGAACACCGAGCAAAAATCCCAGGGCGCTCTGAGTTTGTCATGGAACAGACCTAATGAGTGCTAACGTACAAAAATTCAAAAATAATGTACATATATTAACATTTGAAGAATAACTTAAACATTAACTTGCAAGAATAAATCGCCCAAAATTTATAAATTTTAAAGTACCATACCTAAATATGTATTGTAATATAAAGGTCTTCAGAGCCAATAGTTTAAAAGCTTTCATTTAAAGTCAAAATGGCGGGAGCCCTAAAATGACAGATTACCCTATTTTTACACAACTCCATTGATCTGGGTATCATATGAAAGGGCTCGACGATTCGGATACTTTTTGACTTTTTAGAACTCTTTATTTGTTTCATAATTTTTGAAATTTAACTCTTGGACGTAAAATTGTTCTTACTAAGCAGGTATCCTCCTTTAAAAGCTTAAAAACATCGATTTTTTTGGGAAAAAATAATTATAAACTATTTTACATAATAATAATTCAATTCAGACCTATTTATATCATAACTATATCTATTCAGAACTTCCTTTATTAGTTGAAATAAAATAGGAGCGAATGCTTGTGCGGAGAATGTTGATTCAATGGCAATATAAATCTTATTAAATAAACTGCTTTTTTCTGAATTCAAACCAAGTTACTATCGCATTTAAAAGCTTTGTAGTTTTCATCGACAAAGTAATAAGGTTTGATAACGTCTCTGCAAAGAACATAACCGCCAAATATCCTCGTTATTTCGACTTGGCAAAGAAGTGCCCCTCACTCATCAATTTATGGTATCAGTTTCGACCAGCGCGTGCAGCACCCTTTTCGACTGCAATTTGCCTAAATGAAAAATCTCCGGGAGCGTCTGGGAATGATCTGGATGAGAGTTCAAAAGAAGAGCCCTGCAGATGATACTGCATCAGTCCCACATAACCAATCTGCATAACAAAAATAATTTCAGCTGCCGGCTCCATTGATAAGCGCTGGTATCCCCCGGGGGCGGCGGGGACCCCTAGAGGGACTCCGTCGCTGCTTCGTCTACATTTTGGAGTCGAAATGAAATTTTTAATAAATTAAAAACGTACACATCGCCGCGATGCCGCCGAGTCTAGACTCCAGTGAAATTCCATGGCTATGGGCTCCTGAAGGGTTTTTTTTTTCCTGAAAAAGGACATCCATAGGCGGGTGGGGAATGCAGTGCGGTGCGACGGAATCCCGGATCCGTCGTCGTCCCCCGGGGAAGGAGGGAGTGGCGGCGGAGGTGTGGTGGCGAAACAAAACAAATTCAGCCCGGGTCGACTGTTGCAAGAAGATCCTGCAGCGGAGGCTGCATCCAGAAATGCGGCACCTGGTAGTCGGCTCTGCTGGCTCTTTTGTGAGCCGCTCCTTTTATTTGTGTTTTATTTTTTTTTTTTTTTTTATTCCATCCTACAGGAGCTGGGGGAGTCGTGTAAAGCCCTCAAGTATTAGTCCTGACCTGCCGGCATCCCGTTTTTCATTTGTTCACTTCAATTTAACTGAGTGCAATTACATCAGGCGGCTGGCGAAGCCTCTCCGGAGTGGCCCTGGCGGCTCCGGCGGCTCCAGCGGCGCCCTATCCCACTCACCTCTTTATCCTTGGGACTTGTTGGTTATTCCAATTAAGAGTCGTTGCACCTGAGCCTCCAGGTAAGCCCTTTGAGCGCCTCCGGCCCTCCCTCCCCCCGCCAGTAGTTTGTAGCAGTCCATCCGACGACGAATACGACGGCAACGTCTCCAGAGGCTCCAAGGGGAGCCCTCCTTCTGTTTTCTACCGGCTGAATGGAAACATTAATTGCGAACATTTTCAGGTGTGTGTAGGGGGTGGCGGCCACCCTGTTTCCACTTCCAGAGCCTGGAGTGATTTCAAAAGGGTGCTAACTTCGAGAAGCCCCCCATTCACTGGAGGACTTACGCTAAGTTGCCCTTAAGCGACACGAAACAAGTTCGCGCGCGTCCCGAATTACGAAGGTTTTGAGTTAATGACGATAAACTCTATTCCCACCATCTTCCCTTCTGCTTCTACATCCTAGCCCCATTTCGGGGGCGGAGTTCTGGTCCTTTTCAGAGTTAATTGCACTGCAGCTGCAGGAAACTAACGAGCATCTTTGACCCCTCTTTTCCACTTCCCGTCTTAATTATTTCGCAATAGTTTCGGGTACCTGAAATTCGGGACAGGATTATCACTTATGGGAGTTTCCGCTCCACTGAGCGGGATTTTGGGCGCCCCAGAGGCCACTAAAGGAGCCCGGGACCCAAAATGCCGCCACCGCCACCACCGAATTGTTTTCATCCTACATCCAGGAAACTCTCCTCCTGACAAGAAAAGGACCTGAAACTTGAAAATTTACTGCATTTTGCAGGTTCTGCGAGCAGGACTAAGAATTGAATTTGATTATGTTTCCCTGCTGTGCTCTGCTTCGAACTACTTATTTGCAACGAGAATGCAAAAAACCGGGAAGGGAGTAGGAAATCTATAGGAAAAAAAGGAATAAAGCTGTTTTGAATGCCCCTTTCCCTTCTTCAACGACCGCATCGACGGCCAATCAAAACCTTAATCGGAATGATGAGAACCTGTCCCATTGAGCAGCCTCGTAATCCGCTTGGCGGACTTTCCTCTAGCACGTTTTTTTAGTCTCCTCAAACAGAAAAGATTCTTTTCAAGCTGTCTGGAATCTGATTTTCTCCCCCAATTATGTTATGAGCAGCGAATCAAAGAAAAATACATAAAAACCCAGACGATTTTTGATAAAGGTAATGAGACCCTTAAAACCCGCTTCGACTAATATGCGCCCTAATGGCCTCTGGGACACAAAAGAATTTGTGGAGGTGCAGATATTCCTCAAAGAGTGACGAAATCGTAAATATCCTTTTCAGCGATATTTTTACACTTTCATCAGAAAGTTACGAATTTCACGGTCAATTTGTTCGTTTGAACCTTTACTTTAAGCAAAAATATTCATGTAAGCCGTGCACATTTGAAAACGATAAATTTTCACAATTTGCGTTTTATCTGCCATTCTACGTTTTTGCTCCCTGTAATATGTATTAAAAAATATGTATATTGAAATAAAATACTAGAAAATCAGTAAAAAAGTCCAACTTTTTAGAGAATCACGAATGTTGTTATTTTGATTTTTTGTCTCTAAAAATAATATTGTAACCAATTATTTTTTAATATAATTTGGGACCAATGCCGAAAAATATTTAGCTTTGAAATTCTTCTTCTCTTAAATGGGTAGTGAGAATCATTCTTCATGTCTCAAATTTTTTGTTTTCATTCAAAAACCCCTGGCTACAAAAACTGATTGCCCTAGATACATGAAGAATTAAACGTTTTTCCTTGCAATCATTCAGAATTAAGTTTTTGTTTTGTAATTTGAAATACATATGTACATATATTCAAATTAATAATTATGCTTTTGGAATTTAAAATGAACATTGTTGGATGACTTATTTAATGTATTATTAATATTGTTTTAAATATGATTTTATTGATTGATGATCAGGAATGAATTTCAAAAACTTAATTAATTAATATCCTCGCACTTTTAATATTCAATTCAGTTCAATTCGTTTATTTAGCAGAGTTAATTAAATTTTAATACATATGTCGGTTATATTAATTTTAAAGCTAAACGAAATATTTCAAATTGTAGTTTCTGTAAAATACATGTGTGTGGAGTAAAAATTCTTAGAGGAAAATTTGATAGTATAGAATGCAGTGAATATCAACGGAGAGTTGGTTTCCTAGATATGCAGATAGCTTAAAATCCAATGAAAGCCCAATAACTAGAATTCTATCCGTAACTTTAGTTATTTCTTATATTTCTAGTTTAGTTCAATGGTGAAGACTCCTCTAAATAGAAATGCATAGAAGCATTTACTTGATTTACCAGTACAAAATTCTTCTGAAATCTATGAAAATCTACTGAAGTATCTAATATTGATTTTTCTACGAACTCAAAAAAGTTCGCCAACGCTGCCTGACAGTGAAATATCTTCAAAGTAGGTTACTGCGAATTCCATAAAATTGAGAGGCAGTACTGAGTGCAACATTTCATCTGTAACAAAGATTCGAAATCAAAATTATTTCTTAGAATTTAAAATAATAAGAGCGAAAGCTTTGAAATTAAGGTTATGCAGATTATGCAGTGAATTTCACTAGAATTACATTTAGAAATTACTAAAATATTTTAGTTTTTGGAAATTTCTAAAAGAAAATGTTTTAATGAAATAACTTTCCGATGTATTCTGATAAAATTCCTGAAATATAACTAAAGTAATTTACTATAACTAGACGAATTTCTTATTTTTTGTATGTATGCAGATAAACGTATTCTAAATATAAACTGCTGTTGTGGATATAGTGCCAATATATCACCTTTTTTAATTTTACAGTAAAAAGAAATTAACCTGAATAAAATTAAGCTTTTACAATTTTAAATAAATCCAATGTGTGTTTTGTACACCATGGAGACTAACTGAGGATGCAACTATAATTTAAGCACCTCGAAACAACAAAAGTGCATCCTGGTCGAAATTCGAGGAAAATAAATTTAACTGCCTTACAGTCCGCCTGGAGACTCCCGGTCGCAATCTCCCGGAAGCACTTAGTCCTAGCGGAGGAATGGTCGTCATCGTAGTCCTGGAACTCGAAAAACAGGATTAAGCGGGTAATTAAATGCCCCGTGAAAGATAATGAGAAAATAACTGAGACAGGCTTTCATTAGCCTTCCTGGAACCTGCAAAGAGAGAGATGCTGTCGGGGAGAACCCGCACCCCTCTGGACATACCCTGGGAACCAGAAAAAAAAAATAAATAAAATGCCCTCAGGGTGACGTGAATTTTTACGTACTTACGGACGGGGGAGCTCCTGACGAATGCTTCCCGTCTCCTGCGGTGGCCAGCTCCCGGGGCCGACACAGGCAATTAACTCGCTTTCACTTGGAGCCTGGAACTCGCTGCGGAGTTGCGAAGTTGTGGAGTTGTGGAGTTGCGAGGTCACTCCCTCCGTTCACATGAACAAGTTCCCATCGTCCACACTTTGGCCGGCAGCCTCTCCCTGGAGGAAGGGTCTCGAGTGGGTGGACACCCGTGGGTTTCTGGACCTGGGAACATGGGGTAAAGAGGTAAAAGTGAACAGGGAACAGGGAAGAGGTCCGGGAAAGCCAATTTACTGCTGTGTTGAGGGAATGCAATTTACTGCATTATTGCGTTTTACTTTGTAATTGCGTTAGAAGGTACAAAACGTAGGGTGGGTTTCGGGTCAGCAAGGGGTGATCCGGGTGTCAAAAGGAGGTCGAAAATCGAATCGAGCGCACCCTATCCGGAGGGTGGGTAAAGTAGTACCGGACTAAATTGTTGGTTTTTCTGCTCAAGGAAAATAATTGCAAATATGCTCGCCCATTGAACGGGAATTACTGCCGCGAACGGTGCCCGATTTACTGCTACGTGAGACCGTGTAAAACTGTTCATTCACGGGCATTTGACCCGGGCGTGGGTGGAGCGATCGTTTCGCCTGAATTATGGCCCCGGTCGCGGTTATTATTTGAAATGGCCGCGCGCACGGGTGCAAATTCACCAGCGCGCCCCGGCAAAAGAGTTTTTGATGAAAATTGCCGAGCTCGTCGAGTGGTGCCATTTTCCGCAAATTCAATTACCGCCCTCTCGACGAGCTTTCGCCGCATTCGAGTTTTTAAATCTTTATTGCTTGGCTCGTTCTCCGCTAATTTCTTTGCGCAAAATGAGTCTTGCGGGGGAGGGAATGCAGTTTTTAATTTCCTTCGGGTCCTCTATGTTTTATATTTTTCTGCGCAAAGTTTCATGCAGGTGGGAGGTTAACGGATAAAGAGAGCACAATTTCCGGAACGCGAAAAAGGTTTTTATCGTCATAATTTACCTCGCTAATTAGATACTTATAAAAATATAACTAAAACAGAAAATCATCTTCTAATTCTATATATTTTTTATGACTAATTAAGTAGGAATAGTGTAGTATTACCTTAATATCCCATTATTTTTTATTATTATAGCAAGCTTGCAACTTGATAGTGTCATAAAAATTTTAATAGTAGGTAATTATCCATCCTATTGACAAATAAGTTTAAATAATCTATAAGAGTAAAATTAATGTTTTCCATTATCTTTGAAAATGTTTTATAAATAAATATAATATTAGATAAATAATATTTAACGTTTTGATTTCGTACCGTATTACAGTGAAAGAAAAATGTCCTCTTCAAAATCAAGACGAAAACGAATTATTTAAAGAAAATAATTGGAAGAATCTATAATATTGGTTTTGTCATGTTTGTTCTTAAAAAAAGAAAAAACCCACTTTGTATCTAAAATTGAATTGGCGTGTACAAGACACAAGGACGGACAAAATAACTGTTCCCTGAATTATGCCAAAGGATAGTAATGATTCTTGACCTATGAAATTGAAGTTTTCCAATTCTATTTAAAAATTGATATTATTGAATGTTCTTCTAAACTTAACAATCACTTTTTAAAGAATTGGATGAATTATACGAAGCAATAAATGTTAATGTTTATGAAAACTATACACGCAATCTTTTTAGATATTGTATAATGCTTTGCGTACATAACCCAAATTTAAAACTATAAAAAATAAAATCGGTTAAATACGGAAACAAAATTCAATATCGAACACTTTATGCTGAAGAGTAAAAATATGCTAAAAATAAATGTATTTTGGCTATTTTTGTTGTTGCAAATGCTCACTTTCAGGTACCTCGCAATGCACAAAATAAACATACCATTATACATTCAAAATTCAAAACCCTTACCTAATCAAGACTCAAAAGTATCCCATATCACCTCAAAAATTATTGTTGATATATAAAGTACTTGTTTTTCTCTCAGTGTATGGTTGCTTGTAAGGTGATTAATTTGACTATGATTATAAACAATTATCAAAGGTCTTTACATAGTTCGAACTATTTTGGAGGTTAATTTCTTAAAAGAATTCTGATAAAACTTGTGGATTTTAAAATAAAATAAGAAGACGGTAATCACCGTCTACGTCTCCCCCGATCGATTTTTGTTTGTTATCAGTCTGCTGCCAATAAGTATCAATAGCAGAAAACCGGGAGACTCCTAACAAAGTTACGTAAATTCAAATTGAATTTAATACCACAACCGAAACCAAAGCACCTTTCAGTCGAATACCTTCTTCGACTCAATTAAGTTAGAGATTCTGGCGGGGCGGTGGTCGACGAGGCTCCGGCGGCAGCTCAAGTCTTATTTACAGCGACGTTTCCGTCAATTTATCGGCACCGGAATTTTTAAAACGACTAATAAAATAAGTTGGGGGAGCTGCCGCCAAAATACGGGACGAAGAAAATCCTCCTCCTCCTCCTCCTCCTGTTGGATCCCAAGGAGTAGGTTCCAGGTCTAGCGGCAGTAGCCGCCACCGGGGCAGTAGCCTAGAGTTTGGCTGCGGGTAATGAATAAAACAAATTTGACTATTTCACTTATTTATGACAGCTGGGGTCGTCGGTGGTGCGAGTGGGGCTGCTCCCCGGGTTTTTGGAAGCTTTCTGGCACTTTAAGTGCTCCAAGGACGAGTTCTGTGGAGCCCAGGCGACACCGTCGGGACCGGGACCGTTCCCGAATTCAATTGAACGATAAATACTGAAAAGAGCAATTTTTAAGGTTTATTGAGGCGTTTTTACGTCTTTTAATTTTGATTTCCTTACTCCGGGGGGTAATAAACGGATTTTCTCCCGAACAGTCCTGAAAGTTTGGCGCTTTGGGGAAGATTGGAGTTGTTGTTGGCTTTTTTAGAGCGACTTATTTTATTTTGATGTCCTCCGCCACGAAAGTGCGGATTAATTTCATGTGAAGCAAGAATGAAAAGTTTAAACGAATTGGTGGTATTAAGAAATCGTAAACGAGGAAATCATCCAGGATTACTTTAGAAAGCGAAAATGTGCTATATAAAAATAGAAAACAAATTATAGATGTAATTTTTCACGACCATTTAAATTAAGAAAAAGGGGAATTTAAAAACTTGAATTAAACTTAATCTAGGCTTAAACTAGGCTTGTAATTAATTAAAATAAGTTTATTGTATTATATTTTTTATTTTGAAAAATTTATAATGAATAAAACTAAAATTGGTGAAATTAACCTTGTATACCCCCTAAAATTAAAGTTGTAAAGGTTCTATTTAAGACTATATCGCATTTCTCCAGCTGATTCTCCCTGAATAGCGGGAGTACCGTGGGAATCCTTCTTCCTCCTAAAGGAGCAGAAATTTCTGAAATCGTTTGGCACTGATTTACTACAGCCCTTCCCGCCTCTTGGTCCTCAACCCTGTGACACTGGAGGAATCCTTTCCAGCCCTAGCCCACGTCTAGGGATTTTGGCTGGTGGGGTTCAGGTTTGGGTTTGGATTGGGTTGGGGCTCCTCTCAACTCGATAGCCTGGCCACCATCAGTTTTTGGGGGCACACACTTTCGGCAGAACTTTCAACCAAGTTCACTCGAGGACGATAATCAATCAAAAGGGGGCCCCACAGGCCAGAGGATAGCTTAAGTTTAGACAAATTGGGTATGGTTGATTAAGCTGACAGACCCTTGCGAGCCGGCGTGATAAAGAATCTAATTTAATGAATAATTTGCTAACTAATCGGGGCTACACATGCAAGGGCATGAAGTGCCTCCGGCTCACGCAAGCCGGAGGGATGGAGGCGTTCTACGGGACGACCGACGTGCATGTTCCCTTTGGCCAGCATTGCTCAGATTTTGGGAAACATTTCCGAGCCAGACTGCTACTTTGAAGTTCAGTTTGCTTCGGGATAACGGAGAAGAGATGGAGTCTCACCTGAAAAGTAGGGCTATTTCCAGACGGAGGGTTATTGAAGGTGGTGACCGTGATTTATTTGAGTTTTGAAGTAGACTACTTTGCGGGAATATTCAACTTATGGCAGCGAAGATTCTCTTTATTCTATAAATCGGCTGAGTTCATATTTCAGACCTGTCGATAAGCAAAATTTAACCCCTATATAAAGCATTCGAGATTTCAATATCTCAAGCAAAACCCAAATAGGCAACTTTTATTTATTATTTATTTTATACAGGGTGCTTTGCTAAGGTCTAAACAGGGGTATGTCAATCGATTTTACATGGTCTCCTGATCAACGTTTGTTCGGAGACCCCCCCAGAATCCGTCCTTACCCCTTAAAATCGCAATTGAACATTTGGAGGGGGTCAACCTAGAAAATGCTTTATAAGCATTAGAAAGCTGAGCCTTCAAGATTTTCAACAATACCAACCACGACCCAGTCCGCCAACAAACAAGCGAGAGAGGCCGTGTCAAACTTCGAAAATGGCAATTTCAAAGCACAAAATTTGACCTTGACTTTTCATTGTGCCGGTTTTTTGTATGGGAAGATCGAAATTTTTTCTGAGAAAAAGCATCCCTCTCGCTTGTTTGTTAGCGGATTGGCCCGTGTTGCCCTTGTTTATTTGTAAAAATTAAAAAACAAATCTTTTAGAGATATACACACACAGTGAATATATAGGTGTCTCGCGTTCGATCTCTCCATAATAATATTAATTATGTTACATCATTAGTTTTGAAAAAATCGCATTCAGAAATCAGCCCAAAAATTGTGATTATTTTTGAAATTTTAAACAAAAACATCACCATTTTATACTAACTAACCTAAAATAATTTATTTTATTCTTAATTAGATTCCATAATTGCTACTAATATTATAAATCCGAAAATGTCTCTATCTGTCTGCCTGTTTGTTACTCTTTCACGCTGAGACTAGTGAAGCGATTTCGCAGTAATTTGACATAGGGGTTAAAGTGCAGAGAACAACATAGGATACGTTGATGACTTTAATTTTTTCTATTTTTTGTAATAGGTTGGCAAGATGCACATTTGTATATTTATTTCTCAGTTTTAAAATCGGAAATTTACTTTTTAAAACATCTCTGAAGATAGCATCCCTTAACCAATACAAATTTTCATGGCTTTAAACCTTTGATAACGGACTTCCCCATACAAAGTTTCACTTCCTATTTCTATTTCTATAATGTATTTATATTTACAGAGAAAGTCGCGGGCACAAACCTACATATAGTATTCATATAAAATGTTTAATTTTTTCCGAATAACAAGTAAAAATTGGATAATAATGATGACGAGGTAATTTTTACTTTTCGTTTTTTTTTTGTATGGCGGTTAAAAATAATTTTTTCTTATCACATATAATAAATAGTTAATTATTTCTTGAATCTTATCAACAAATCGAAAAAACAAAAATTACTTGATAATCGTTATTTCGTAATTTAATGGTTTAATTATAATTTTTCCTCGCAGCCAGAGAAAATCTTCTCTAGTTTGTCCCCCACCAGTGAAATGCGGGTGCCCCTGCTTTTAGGGGAATCACCGCGCAACACGACGACGACGGTTCTTTCCCTAAGCAGTGTACTGTCGTGTGGAACGAGTCTCAATTGAGGGGAAGCTTCTGGCCGAGAGGGGAACCGCCGGGTGCGCATTCGACCAGCAAGAAACTGGCCTAAGGGCCAACCAGCCGTGAAGTCTGGGCGGCTTTTTGTGCGCCCCGCGAAGCCGCCGCGGAGCCCCGACCGGTCGAAGAAGCGTCACAGCGGCGAAGGCGTTCAACTCGCAACTGGCGGCGGTTACGCGACCCGACCGTGGCCGGGGGATTCCCCCGTAGAAGAGGTACCACACAATCCCCCGCCCCTCATGATGAGGGGGCCTATGGAACTAGGGAGGGGGCAGTCCACAGTTGTAGCGTATAGTAAAACTGAAGCTGGGGAGAGTTCGCTTCCGCCGGAAGAAGGCTGGGGAAACCCCTGAGTTGGGATCACAGTTGGTGAATTTTCGTATTTCGGCGGTGCGCAACCCGAAAGTATGCAAAAATCAAATTTTCTTCAGCTGGTGCGGCTTCGACGACGGGTGCTCCAATACTTCAGGTCTCGAATCGACACAACCGAGCCAGGGTGCTCCACTCCCCGCCCCACAACATTGGTGAAGACTGGTGAAATCAGGCCGACTGTCTGTGAATTTTACAAATCTTTGGCAGCAACAGCGGGCCTCAGTTCATGTTCGGATGTCGCGCTGTTCGGTCGCGACTACTCTGGCCGGCTCTGGAGTCTTAAAAATATCCCGATTCGCATAGCCGCAGCAAAGTAAACAAAAGTGCTGTTGTGCGGTGGTACCCTGTGTCGCAGAATTTCAAAATATCTGCGAATAAAAATTTATCAGAGATATAACTCTGTCTCCGGTAAACCGACAAAGTGTGGCATTGTGCACGGTGCGGTTGTTGTGCTCATGAATTTTTCACACCCTGTCCGGGGGTGCTGATCTCTCTAGCAATTTGTTTATTGCCTCTTTACGGGCATTTTACGATTAATTAATTTTAATGGGAAACTCTGCATCGATTGAATGCTGATGCCCCTGAGGAGGAGCAGTCAGTGAGTGATGCCCTTAAGTCGAACGACCTTTTGAGTAGTCCCTCTGGAACCATACCGCAACCGATCGGTCGTTTGTTTGTTTTTTTATTACGGCCATCCAGTGTTTTTTGATGGAGTGCGAAACAATTGCGGTTTGATAGTTAAACCAAGGTTTCGTTGTGTTTTCATGTGTGCCCGCGAATTTAAATAAAAAAAGGATTCAAAAGCTGTTCAAATTCCTTTTTCCTGTGCTGTGCTGCCATCTCTGTGCAGTATCAAGAAAAATAGTATAAAGGTGAATATCCGACGAAGTCAATCATATAAATTTTATTATCAATGTGCGGAATGATGCCGCAATGAAAGTTAAATCAGTTCGCGAATGATTTCATGATTTTCGCTGAAGTGCTCTGATTGCTCCGACGAATTTATGAATTTTTAATATGTATATAAATCTTTTTTTTTTACCTCTACGTTTCCACGCTTTTTCCATGCATGTAGACGGTCGTGTACCTTTTGCTTTTTCTTCTTCTTCTTAACCTGTTATTGTGCGCCCTTCCAGGTCTAAAACTTGCCCTAAGCAAAGTTCGTGTGCTTACATAATTTTTACAGACTAGCTGCGGCGGAGGAGGCTCAATTTCCAGGTTGTATATGTTTTGAATTTGAAATTATCATTTACTTGTTGATCCCGGACGACAGGGTTCCGTTCGGAGGGTAAGAAAGGGTCGAAGGGAGTCGTGGGAGCGTATCAGTTATGGTAATTTTTATTTTTTACACAGTATCTTGTCTATTTCTCCCTCAGCTTTACAGCAATGTTTTTTTCCCAAGTCGAAAAATATATCTTAGAATATTTTTCCACCGCTGCAAACAGATATGATTTAATGCAATTTAAAGTTAACTGACCAAATGGATTGTGTAACTTTGAAGACTCAAATTTTAGTAAAATCCTTGGTAGGCATTATTCGGTGGTTACGTAGGAAGATTAACTTTTACCTTTGACCTTATACATACCATGCATTAAAAAAAAATTGCTTGTATTATGTGTTTTCACAAAGGAGCTTAAAGGTTGAAGTTCAGCAGCTAGTTAAATAAAACAGAAAATGTATGTTTAATGCGTTATTTGATATAGCCCGTTTATAACCCTCTAAATGAAATGAGAACGAAAAAAAATTTATTTTTGGGGTTCTAGGGAATCATATTCCTGTAATGTCTGTTAATTTGACGAAATTTCATCGGTAGATGTCTTTTTGATATTCAATACTAAAGGTGTCAAGGAAAATGTATATGCTATGATTATGATCTAGCAAAGGTCAGGAGTGGAATAATAATAATTTCTAACATGTAATTAAATATTTGAGCTGAAGTGGAGTGAGCTGGAAGTTTGCAGTGTAGGTGTTCTACTGTTGCCCACAACCCTCATAATTTTCCATCCGTTGGTTTAACAATCTTAATTTCAATTTTAAGTGTTAAATTGAAAATTCTCAAATTTGGCACGGGTTTGTAAATAAAGTCTGAAAACTCTTGCAAATATCAATTATCAATATGATTTTAAATGTTTAAAATATGATAAAAATAGAAATAGTTGACGAAATGGTTATCTTCAGTTTAATGCAAAAAATAAAAATAAATAAGTATTAAAGGGGCTGAAACGAGAATAAAAAGATAGAATGACACATTTTTAAGGCAAAAGTCTTAAGATTTACATACCGTTGAGAAGTTTTCTAAAATTTAAAGTCCCAGCTTTCAACATAATCCTAATGCTCTCGAGAGCCGATAGTCTACAAAATAACGTTCATTTAAATAATAAATTATTTTACTATTATAATATGTTTTATTTGACTATTATAATCTTAACAAGTCTACCACAAATACTTTTTGATTTAATTAAATTTTAACTTACTTTTTATTTTATTTTTCTTTGTTTTTTATTTAGTTTTCTTATTTACCTAAAACAGATTATTGAGGGCAATTACTTATACATATGTATGTATGGTTAAATACTTTGATTTCAGCATTTACAAATTTTGCATTCGTTTTGCACTCTTGAGTTTTTGCTTCAGAATTCAATAGAACATTATTTCTTTTGTTCATTGCGAGATAGAACTCAATAGAACTTAAAACGTAAACATATTCGTTTCCTTCAACACAAATAGATTTTGTTCAATTTATATATGTATACTTTAAACAAGTTTTGATTGGTGCAATATTACAAATTACAAATACGCCATATACCTTGTCAAACTATCAGTATTGTTACCGGTATAAGTACTAAAATTTTTCCGGAATTTGAAAGCAAGTGGCCCGGAAAAATGTTGGTTATAAGTATCAGCATTATTTTAAGCTCATAAATGATATTATGGCCGTAACTTTGATGGTTGGGTTTGTTTTTAGGCAGCCGCAAAAAATGCCGATACTGCATAGCCATAGTTTGAACGGGGCAATACATTAAAATATAAATTCTTGTTTTTCTCAGACAAAATTGTTGACACCATACCACTTTTATTTCTTTCCTGTATATTGAAATAAAAGTAAAATTTGAAAACACGAAATTTCTTTTAGCGCTGCTCATTGTAACCCTCTTCACATGGCACGTAACAAAAAAAGTTTATGTACAAAAGTCTAAAAGGGCTTTATTCGCCTCTTCAGAAAATGCTTCAAAGATTTTAAAGTAAAAACACAATCGACCTGAAACGGTTATGCTTGTTAAAGATTCCTTCCAAGAACTGAAAAATAATGGAAATAGGTAAGTGGCTCCGAGGATTTTTCTAAGTACTCACAGCTTACGCTCACAGAATTTTATTTTATTTACCTTTGTTTCACATTTTCCGAAAAGTCAATGGGTAAAAATAAAAATATAAATTTTATGAGAAGATTTTATGAAAAGAGGCACTCGAACCACATAACGTAGTTGCATCTGATTTTAAAACTACTATTTTAACTTTCGCAGAAAACAAGAATTATTTTTGTTTGTGCGGAAGTGATACCATGTTTGAAAAGTATTTTGGAAGATAAAAAAGGTTTTTTTTTTAAATGGAAAGGTTTTTCTCGAATTCGTCAGCCTACCATCGAAAATACTTCAAAAGAAATTCCTTGAAATATGGCTTTCATTTTTCGTGAAAAACGTTAAATTGAGCACGTGGATTATTTATTCTTGAATTGTGCTGGTTTTAAATCTGAAATGAATAGAACAGTGAATTTTTAGCTGGAGTTAATTTGAGATATCGTCTACATAGTGGTTTTTTATCAAGGTGTCGTCTAAATGCGGGTTTGTACATTCAAACGATAAAATTTAATTCGTGTGATTTTCTTTTGATCAAGAGCGTGAATGTCCTAAAAGGAATTACAAATTTTGACGTTATTCATACTAAAGCGTCTTTCAGAGCCAAATATTAAGAGCCGAAAATAAATTCTTCCTCAAATTAAAAAACTTGTTTGTTATTCAAAATAATGTGAAATCATTTGAATGAAAAACTATCTCCACGTACTTTCGGTGTTTATTATGTGGACCATTTCTACACAGTATAATTTTTAAATGATTTCAGCAGGCAACGAATTGCCAGAAGAGTTTTGTAAATTAAGTTGTAAGGCATACAAAATGTTCCCATGAAGTGAAATAAATTTTCGTTGCATTGGAAAAGTAATTTAATAAATGGTATTAAAAAATAAGAATATAATAATTAATCATATACCTATGTGGAAGGAAAAAGCATTCATATTAAGTTACAAGAGAGTTTATTAATTAAAACCAGAACCAAATCGATTTAATTACTTTATTTATTTCCATTTTTGATCCTGAGGAATTAGAAGCAATAGGTTAAATAATTTAATTAAAAACAATTATAAATTAAATATCATGCTATCATAAATTTTGTGCTATATTTTTTCAATTCAAATAAGCAAAATATCATATTAAACATGCGATATCTGTATATAAACCAGAAATTTGCTCGCGCTATTAGATATATCCTGGGAAGAATACTGCAATGTGATAAAAATATTTGAAATATGGTTCATCGGTTTAAAATGATAAAATACGAAATACTATAAATTCAATTTAAATATAATAAAAATTAGTTATTGTAAATAATTAATGAATACTCCCATAAACAAAATCATTTCGGGCAAGATATAGTAAAAATTAATTATTTTGAATTGGTAATTAAACTTCTGGCTTTTCTCTACGCAGCTTTTATATAAAATGCCTATTTTTAGTCTTAAATTGTTTTAAAACAACGTGTTTTTTCTACTAAATATTACTATATACATATGTTTGTTATTATAACTTTATTATCAAAATTGCATACATTTTAATTTAGTTTCCGTTGCAATTCGGTTAATGCTTTTTATAGGATGAAATGAAAAAACCTGCTATAAAGAAACTCAAAACCGAGAGAGAAAAAAGCAATCGCAAATTCGCTGCGGGAATTCTCTTTCATATATGACTCCGGCCTTATTCTGTTTACTTTATTCACTGACTAATTGAAAAGAAAAGTAATAATAATAAAAAATGTAATTAAAATACTTCTCTCTTTCAGTTACATACAGTTTTACTAGATTTACCACTTCTAGATTCATTTTAAAATTAAATGTTCTTAGTTTTACAACTTGACAGAGTAATTCCAGGAATTTACTCTCTTTGATGTTAATATAAGAAAGTATTTGAATCAAGGATGACTTAATAAAACGTACTTCCGTCTTAATTGAAGCAAATATTTTCTTAATTTTGTTACGCGGATTCTTTTTTCAGTATATACTTGGAATTGAAGATAAACTAGCTAATGTTTTTGTAGCGACATAGCGACCAAACCAAGTTATATTCTTTCGTACAAAGCACATTTTTATTAAAATCAGGCTCTGATCAAAGTTAAATTATCTTGACTTAGATATAAGTTCTAAGAAGTTTATCAAACCCTATGCGTATACCAACGCCACTGACCTGAGCAAATCGGACCTCAGGCTGTTGATGGGTTACTTATCTGGCCATCTTGGGGTCAGACATCACCTTTATAAGTTGGGTATGTCAATTGAGACAGAATGTAGACTTTGTCTAGAAGACGAGGAAACTACAGCTCACATACTGTGTGA
The DNA here is from genome assembly GCA_933228815.1 of Machimus atricapillus. Classification (NCBI taxonomy): domain Eukaryota; kingdom Metazoa; phylum Arthropoda; class Insecta; order Diptera; family Asilidae; genus Machimus; species Machimus atricapillus. The sequence goes on from OW121785.1 coordinate 18,369,000, forward strand.
CTGTCCGGCTCTGGCGCGGATTAGAAGTAGGACCTTCGGTAAAGGGTCTTTAAGCTCGGCTGAGGTCCGTTATTCTTCTGTGGGTGACCTTCTGGCTTTCCTACTCCACTAACGGGGCTTCGGCACAAAAGACCGTCTGGTCGCAGTGCCCACCATTTGGGCAGCCCCCCTCAATAATAATAATAATAATAATAATAATAGATATAAGTTACATACCTAGTGTAATTATGAAAAATATTGCTTAAATGGTTTCTCCAAAAACATTGCTTAAATAGTTTTTCTTTCTCTAAAAACTAACAAAACGAAACATGGTCAGGTTGCTCGTAAAACCGAGAATCTTTCTACTCGTAGCAAAATCGTTCCCAATTCTCAGAACAATGTAAGCTTAATAGTCTAAGTTCTGCATTGATAACAATGAATTTTAATGCATTTTTGGATTAAATTTTACTCTTTTAAAAAGCTTAAAACTATTTTACTTGAAATAGGATTAATATGCCACCAAGGCGTAAATACAATATTTAATGCTCTTTTATGAAAGCACTTTATTTGTCTTTCATTAATTTTTAGTCCTAGTAAGTTTAAATATGCACCTTACTCCAGGATAAGAATAAAATTTAGGTACTCCAAATATGAGGGTAAATTCCTTGGTAAATACGCAATCTTTGCTTGGCTGCAGCAATTCGAGGTTGTTTTCCTTACTAGTAGAAAAAACAGTGATTGAAAATCTATCGCAGTATAAGGCATAAGTGTAAATGAACTTGTTAGTGTAAATTGGGTGAAAAGAGAACAGTTTATGAGTCCGGTCTATTTGTCTTCTATATATTGAAACAAAATTGTAAAATTTTGCCTTTGCTAGACTACCTACTTATAAATATCATAGTGAATGAAGAATGTACTTCCAGCGCTAAATTTAGTTAATCTTATTATATATGCATATATAATACAAATGAATTCAAACTTAAATAAACGAATTGAAATTGAAATTGAGACAGCTGAAGAGAAAAAGTGAATGTACAATACATAGGTACTGTGAAAATTTTTAAGACCGCTCCAGTTCTTCGGGTACTTTTATTTTACCGAAGCATGCCTTTTTTATGTTGGACAATGGGGAGGTAATTAATGGAAAGGATACTTTGAGGATTATTTTAGCCCTGCATCGATTTTCCTCTTCTGTCGAACCTAGAAAAAGTATACGGTTCAGAAATTAAAAGTTTCCAGAAAAATTGAAGTGATCCTAAAAATTTTCACATTACTGTATTTTCATACGAAAGCTATTCTGTACTTTTTTATTTTAATAAATTCATATTTCGAAGTATTTTCAAACATTAAATTAAAATTAAAAACATTCTCTAGAACATAATAATTTTATCTTTACTTCTATAAATATTAGATACGAATTATGTAGCAATTAATCTTTGATAAAACCAATTAATTTTCAATACTTTTGGTATTAAAAAGTTAAGTTAAAATTCATTAAAATCATATACTAAAAATATTAAAAGTTTATAATGCCAACTTAAATTTAGATCTCGAAAAGATTTGGTGATATACATACCTATTTATGTAATTTCAATAATATTAAGTTTTACTCGAAAGTGTTTTTGAGTAAAACGAAGAGCCTAATCATAAAACATTTCCGGGATCATAAATTCCTCAAAATGATGTCAGTGAATTTGGCTTCCTGTTCATCCTCGAGGACCCTTTATCTCTGCGTGTAGGTTCCCAAACAAACAGTTCCCAGCCACATCCCGGATTCCTGGATTCACCTGAATTCCCGGATTCCCGGCTTTAGTTGACTCTCTCTGGCCCTGCAGCCGCCGAGGCTAGCAAAAGAGCGCGCGATAAGGCGAAACCCAAATTGCTGATAAATTCCATTCCGGTCCAGGTGGGCCTAGCTGGCCGCCTTGAGGACAAACAGTGCTCGGGCCGGGACGAATCCATCAGTCATGTCCCTGCCGAAAAACACCTTTATCGCTTTTTCCCTCTATTTGCCGTGGCCAGTTTTTATCGCTGCTAATTTGTTTGATCGTCGCGACGCCGCCGGCCTGTGCGGCGGAATCTCGGGCCGGGCCTTAATTAAAATTGTCACAGCAGAGCGCAACGGTGCCGTCGTGGCCGCTGTTTTCATGTTGGCGGCAGCAAAACGACGGATTTGGCTTTTGTCCGATTTTTGAAGGTCCCGATGGAAAAACATCCATTCGGGGAAAATTTCATTATTTCGTGTCCAGAAATTCGCATCGCTTGATAAGCAGGCAGGCGAATAAAATTAAGCAATTCGGGCGAAAGAAGGCATGGGAATTTCTCACCTGGCACGCCTCTGATGCGTGTGCCTTCTGAGGCTTTTTATTTGATCCCGACAGTGCCTCTCTCCCCCTCTCCTGACCCGACCCTGCCCCACCTCCTGGGCCGGCACCCTTAGTCTGGGATCTTGTGAACAGGTGAAAAATTACCCAAATAAGCTCCCGATAAAGAGGCATTCATGCAAAAACACTTCAAATACAAAAAAAAAAAAATAAAGAAGAAACCCGGGGGGAAGAAAAAACACACCATCCAGAGTTTTGGATGCGTGCACAAATCCGGGCTGAGGTGAGTCGGAGGAATTCCAGATGCTCCCCGGGTGCTCCCTGGATGCTTCCGGGGGCGTGCGGCAAGTAATCCGCTCTTCAGACTCCCAGAGAATTCCTCGACGACCTTTATAAATTGATTTTTTGTGTTAAGGCCTTTGAACACCTGTGCGTAAATTCTCCGCCAGTGAATGATTGATAATCCCTGAAGGGAGATGGATTTGAATAGGCAGCAAAGGGGTTCCCGCCCCCCGAAAATCCGACGCCCGCTTTTCTGAGTCGAAGGTGAAAGGTCGCGATGCGCATACCCACATGATTAAGTCTTTCCAAGAAATGCCTGCTTCTTGAAACATCTTCATAAGAAGTAGATTTATATTAAGCCTCCCCATCTAAGTGGGAGCACAAATGCCGGTATTTCTCGGGGATTTTTTGATTAAAACCACCAAAAAGAAAAAATATATATATAATATATAAGAAAATGTGGTTGCCTCCAGGAGCTGCTTCCAGCCCCATCCCGGGTCCCATTCGTCGGGTGCAGACTCTTACAATTTATTCAAGCAGCACACGAAGGAGCCACATCCTTTCTGCATGTGAAAATAACTTCGTGATTCAGAGAAGACCTCGTCTTTGATGTGGGATACTTTTTTTTTGATGGTTGGCTAAACCCGTCGAGGAGTTTCCTTCGGTGTTACTTTTACCTCATTGGAAGATTTCGCAACGTCAATAAGTGTTTTTAACGAAACACTCTACACTAGCTAAGTGAAGGTAATTTGATAGCTCAGGTGAAAAATGACTGACGTTGTTGATTTTACGGGAACATTGATAAATTTTCTGGTAAAAGAATTCTAACTTGAATCTAAAGTTACTTTTCAAATCACTGTAGATTGAACAATTTGTCTATCATCAAATAGACGAAAAATAGTAGAAACATTACAAACATAATATGTGAATTCGTGCACATTTTAATGTAAAACAATAACTTTAGCTCCCGATTAAATATAAGATCGCGATCTTTTAAAACATGATAGTATTGTTTTTAATTAAGTAGGTACATTAAATTTAATACTTCTTATATTACATATAACAAAAACATGTGTCAGCAATAACTATTTTAAATTTAAATCCTTATACGCTTCTCTTAGAAAATTAGTGAGTAAATAAAATTATTTATCTCTTTCGCATTTCAAATAAATTTTGTTTGCCATTAAAATATTTAAGTATTATGCGGTATATAGGAAAAGATCCAAAAACTTATTTAAGAGCCTTTAAAAATTACGTAAAAAGTATAAGTACTTAATTGAACGATTAAAAGTAGTCCATTCTTTCCCAGAGTATTCGTAATTCAACTAAGTATCAATTTTTTTTTTACGAGTACAAGAATATGGTTTGTTGAATAATTTTTTACAAAATGGTGACGTGATAGATTTTTAAACAAAACCGCATCTTCAAAAGAAAATAATCGCAAATTAAAAGCGTTACATTACAACGAAACCTTTTTGTAAATGGTCTTATCTTGTTGCGCGAAAATACGGCGATAACATAATATTTGTTAATTTGAGATTGAAGACTGCTCCTGTACCGAAAGTGATGTTTATTTAGTTTCTTCAAGAAAGAAAAAGTAATTTATTGAATGGTTCAATTCTTAATTTAGATAAAATTTCCATACATTCAATTCACCAACATTTGCTACCAAATTAATTAGCACTAAGACCGAAGATTTTTTTAGAGTGATGATTTTTATTTTATTATAAATAAAAGCTAAATGGAAATATGAAACCTTAAATTCTTCAATTCCTATATTTGGCCATATAGTAGTTTCTTCTACTATTTTTAACCACACTGCCGCATATAAGCCTTTCTTAATCGCATAATGAAGTTGTATGTTGTTATCTTAATTGATTGTTTTTTTTTGAATAGCTTAACAGCATGACTGCGATTGGTGTAACTTCGAAACATATTTAACTAGCTAATTTTGATTGTTAATTGCGGCGCAATACGGCCAGTTTAAAATATGTAATTTCGGGATTATCGTTTATTATTATAAAGCTTGCCACACATATTAAGCTTATCAATTCATATGTTCCTTAAGAGGATATTTCTAATCTTTTCTGGCTTACTGAATTTCTATTTATATAGACTATAAATAATACGAATCATACAATTTTTTCCACCTTTAGAGAATTTCTCTTTGAAGGGTTTAAGGGTTCAATTTTATTTAGTGCAATCATATAAATTCTAAAAAAACAAAAAATTCAAAAAGTGAGTTTTTGTCAAAATTTACAAGGTAAATACGACCTGTTACAAATTTTATTGTGATTTGCTGGTTTCAGCGAAAGCCCTTTTATCGGATTTTCATGAGCCTTTACATGCCCCTTCGATTTAGACCGCTTAAGGGCTGCAGACAGTCACTCTGGATAATTGCAGGAATGAGAAACAAATGCGGAAGTAAACAGCCCCGGGCCCGTGCCGTTTGAGCCCTAGAACTGCCGGAAAACACCCCTAGCCTCCGGTGCCGGATTGGCAAAATTATTCCGACACCGGGTGCTGTTCTGCTTTACATTTATGCCCAGTGTTAACACATGTCTTCCAGAATTTATTTATTTATTTATTTTTTTTCTTGTTCTCGCCCCATATTTTGTTGTCACGCCACCCTCGCCACCCTTGCCACCCATTTAGCCCATTTTGTGGTAGCTTCGTGCGAGGATCCTTCCACCGATTTTGCTGGTCGCCTTCTGGCTGCGCCCAATTTACATGTTTTCTTCGCACGGAAGTTGGGTGTCAGCAACTCCTCCGGGGGCGTGGGTGGATGATGGCTGAGAAAAATTGTTTCGAACAGCTCCCGATGTTGAAGGGGTTCTGGTCTGGGTCCTTCGGGGCACAAAACCCTTTTTCAATTTCCCTTCGTTCAGAGTGCGGAGGATTTGCGGTTATAAGCACGCGCTTACAATCAACCATAAGGCTTGGGCTACACGAGCAGACCCGAAAACGCGGCTGATTCTTCTTTACTCCCTCTATATACATCACCCTTACCGGGCGGGAAGGGGGAGGCCGTGGCCGCACTTCGGCACCTTCGCAAACGGAAATATGAAATTACCCCGAAATGATTGGATCATTTTTGCATGAGTTTGCTTGAAGAATTTTCCAAATGAGTTACGAGTACAAATTCAATTTGCATGCGAGCGGGGCACGGCTCAGGGCTCCCGGGGGCATCTTGAGAGGCCCCCCCCCCCATCATTTCCCACCCTAATGGATTATGGGATTTGACTTGGTCCCGTATCGGGAAATAAATTTTCAGGCTCCCGTACGCAAATTGTTTCCGCTTGGCCGGTCCCTTGCCCTTGCCCGAATATTCCCCCACCCAAATTTCGCATACAATATGATTTTTGAGGGATACGTGAAGGGATACCCTTAATGGAACCCCACCCCCACCGAAACTCTCGTTTCCGCCCACACCGTTTTCGAGACCGACGAACCGGTCGAGTGCTCCTTTTCAAGATCCCGTCACAGATTTCTTTTCATGTGCCTGCAAAGGCCATAAAGCCATGTCTTCAACTCCAATGATTCGGAATAAGCCTCGCTTTGGCGGGACGCATATACATCCAATTGCCAAAGAATCATTGGGTTCCCATGGAAATGTTCCAATGAAATTTATGAGGCAAAAGCCACAACTTTCTGCGCTATTCTCAGGGTAATGCTTCATTTTGTGGAAAATTCATAAAATATGGAACAAAAGCGGTTGGAGCTCGGCACCCTGGGTACCACTGCCGCACATATACCCCGGTTCCCCCTGGTTATCCCAATGGACCGATTTGGGGCCCTCTAACTAGCAGCAGCAGCGCACCGCTCGCCTCCGAGGGCATGTTTTTGAAGGCTCTGGACCTAAGAATTATGAGCCCCCGATAGACATCGTGGAACGAGCACCGCCTCAATTTATTGCCGACTTTATATGAGAACTTCACGGTTTTGCTCTCTGTCAAGGACATTTAATTGCAAAAGGAAGGGAAGGAAAAAATTAAACGGATAACGAAGTATACCTCAAATTTAAATTTCCCTCAAATTTCCGAAGATTTTGAATATTTCCTTTTGGATGTAAATAAAACTCATCGAATTGAAACTAACTACCTTTGCTTAGGTAACACTGGTCAACATATCTTGTTTCACAGAATAAGCCATAAGTTCTTTCGTAGTTTACAGATTCTTACAAAAATACAAATTTTAAATTTTAAAGCGTTACCTAAATCATAACTTTTGACATAAATGTTTTATATTTATAAGAATTTAATCTCGATCAAATTTACTTTAAAATTGTATCCAAACCTTAAAATTTAAGGATTCAATTTAGATTTTCTGTTGTCATTAAAATTAAGAAATCAGTTATAGTTTATTTGATCGCATATTGGAAAGAGTGCAAGATTTATATAATTTTCATAAACTTATTTAGAAACGAAAATCACTTCCCTTTTCAAGAACGGCTAGAGGTATCCAGTCGAAATTAATAGATACCAAATGCTAAAGTCGTAAGTAAAGATTCGGCCTTTCAAAATGTATCTTGATAATGACTTATTGACTGACACATCAAAACCTATGGGGTTCTTCCCGCTGACCTAGGATCTTAAATTAATTCTATGCGAAATTTTCTTTTTATATAAATAAAAATGATGGACTCTATTATTAGCCAAATTAAGTTTTTTTTCTATGTATTTATGATTCAAATTTAATAGAGTTATGTATTTATTAAAGTCCAATTAATATTAAAGTTTTGTATAAAGAAAAAAATATAATGGCAGTTTAACGTAATATTGCAAAAATAAACTTATTCTAATTATGTTGTAAAAATATCCAATTTCTTTTATTCATAATTAGTAAAAATGATTTATTACGTAAATTTTTAAAAAAATTTGTAAAAAGTAAATACATCAGTGGTGGATTTATTTTTTATAATTACGTATAGTTGCAATTACTCCCCAAATTTACTTCTCTCAATGGGTAAATGTGTTTAAAATCCGAGATTTTCTATAAACACAAAACAATTAGCGCCGATTTTTTGCTCTTTTCGGGTAAAAAAACATTAGCCCAGATATAAAGTTACCCGCCAAACAGAGGAAATTGCTCATGAAATTGAAACAGGATTTTAAAACCGAATTCCAGACGATGAAGAGGCGATCAAAACGGGTGAAACAAGAGAAATATATTTTTCTATTTTAGCGATGTGTATATTTTTGTTTTTTTATTTGTTGAACAAAAACAAAAAAAAAACTTCATTCAAAATGTAGGGTGGATATTGGAGAGAAACGTACGTCGAACAAAAGCCAAAGCCGCGGCGTGAAAAGCTCTCAATTAAAACCATTAAACAATGCGTCCAAGTGCAAAGTGCCTACTCGAATCCGTTTCTTCACTTCAGTTGGAAAAAATGTTATTTAATACCCGTCCAACTGTAGCCCCCCTCAATTCCCGCCGCCACTGCACAGCCAGGGACCCAGCTACACTCTCTGTCCAAAATAGGAAAATTCAAAATAAGCGCCGAGTTGCAGCAGTGTGGGCAAAAAAAAAAATCTTCCCTGGAAAATGCGCGAAAAAACTTATTAAATAATTTTTTTTTGCGCTTTCAAAGGAATTTTTCAATTAAAAGTTGCACTGATGCAGGCGCGGGTGGACGTGCTGTGCCTGTGGGTCCGTCTGTCCGCCCGCCCACCCGCACTATTCCCACAATCCCAACTATCCTTGGGGTTGTGGACTTGCCAGAGGTTGGGAATAAACCAAATATAAAAACGGGTCGCCACTGCCGCCCCCGTGCTCTTGTCCGTCTCCTTCGGGTAGTTGCGGAGTAAAATTTTTTTCATTAAAATGAGCACTTTATGAACATATGCACAGCAGCGTATGTGGATATGAAAATTTATTTTTCCGAGGGCTTTCACTCGCGTCCTTTCGCTCCTTTTGTGCTTGAAGTGTCACTCTTTTTTTCCCAAAATGTTATAATACAGTCAAGCATAATGGAGAGTAACAAAACTCCGTCCTGCACAGGCAAAAAATTTCCTAAAACTTCCTCACAGTTGAATTTTTATTTTTATCTTTGAGTTTTCAGCAAACATGTCCACGATTTTAACATAAAATATTTAAAAGGGATTTTTTATATAAAATTTGGACGTTGGATATTCGTCACTAACATATCTAATTCACAAACTGAGTTGCTCGCTCAGTTTCATCATCATGATTATGATTAGATATATACATACCTACCTTAATTTTAAATTGTTAATCATTTTTCCAAATGTTTGACTGAATTAAAAATTAATTTTTCATCTCTTTTTGCAATGAAAACAATAGAGATACAATAAATCAATCATTTTAAGTTATTGTATCTTTGTAAAAAGTAACTAAATTTTTATGATACAATGTTCTTTTTGAAGCTTACAATGAATGAATTAGATCAAAACATTTTATCATCTTGTCCTGCTCTGCGCCAAACGTTAGAATAGTCAAAATAATCCCTTAATTTTTTACGAACCTTCAGAGAGTCTATAGTCCATACCGTTCAAAATAATGTTTTTGGAAAACTCATTGTAACTACATATTTTAAAACACCATATTAACAAACTTCCAAATATTTCCAATTATTTCGTGTAACAAAATTTTAGTCCACCCCGCATGCATACTTTCATCTCAAAGTTCATAAAAAAGTAAGAGATAATTTTTCTAACTGTTCTAACGTTTGTTACAGAGGAGGGTGGGGGGATGGTAAAATAGTTTAGGCTTCTGATTCATAAACTAGAAGTTGAATTATTTCTGGCGAAGTTATAACTACATACATATTCAAAATTTTGAACAATTTTTGCATTTTTTTATTTATCATTTAATACTTTTGATGAGTGTAGAAAGAGATCATGTGATTCTAAAGCTGTGTTCTTATCACATGGGATCCAGTTTCAGGTTTTGCAGGTTTTGCAAGGAATTGAAATTTTAAAAACCGCCACGTAAATATATGCCTAAAGATTTTAAAATTTGCGAAAAGCGGATCAATATTCCATGATAAGTATTTACCCACCCATAAAAACTTCAAACCTATACCACCAGATTAATTTTTGGATTAAGTTTTTGACGCAAAGTGGGTATAAAATCCAGGCAAATTGGTTTTATTTCCGCGAAATAAAAGTTGTTTGATATGAGAGACTGTGCATCAATTCAGTGCAAAATTTTCTACAAAGCCTAGAAACCAGATCCGATGTGAAAAGAGCATCAGCTTAGGTAAAGTTTGCAAAAGATCGACATTTTTTTTTTATTTCAAAAGATATGCATTTCAGGAATATGTTCCAAAAGTCTTAAAAGGAACATTCCACGAAAAATGGGTAACTTTATGATGCCTCAACTCAAGTAAATTATTGTTTATATCTCAGTTTTCGTCAATTTAAAATTTAAGTTCATAGTCTAAAAAGTGCTAAACTCTTCCTTCCCCTGGAGTGAGTTTGCCTTTCAAGTTTTTAATGCTCGCCTTTTATTATTCATTTTTATTATATTTATTTGATTCATGCACTTAACCCATCATCCTTTGTGCGTTATTAAAGAAATTCATAAAATTTGCTAAATATAACTCATTATTTACAACCGCAGGAATAAAAGGATTTCAATAATTTTTCGAAACGAAAGTAATATTTTTTGAAGAATTTCGATGATAAGGTTCATTAATTCTTTGTTTTTTTTTTGTTGCTTTCCCAAGTTCTTTGGCTCCGAATCCACAGTCACAAAATTAAATATAAAAATAGTTATTACTTATTCTAAGTTCTTTGGTAGAATTGTATCGTATTTTGGATCGTTAAGTTAAGGTACAATCTTTTAAAGTTTCATCAAAATCAGTGAGCTTGCGAGCTGGTAAACATCTTAAAGTTCTCTTAAAGAAAAAATTTAACGAACCTTTTCACGAACTCTTCTTCAAAATTGCTTTAAATAAATTTACAAAATTCTCCATTAAATCTTCCTTCCAGAAAGAACTGCATCCTCTGCAGTCCTTAAACCCGACCTAAATCTTCCGTCTATTCAGCTTCTGATCCCCGGAGCTCAATCTTAAAATTGGATACCCGTCGAATGCAGTCAGATTAGAGTCTGATTTGATTATGCAACGATTCAAATTTAATTAAAAGAGCAGCACTAGGTGCACTCGAGAAACAATTGCCGCGTCGTGCCCCAGAAAGCAGCCCCATTTTCCATCTTCTGTCCATCGGGCATGCCATAAACCTCGGGAGCGCACCTGTAGCTCACCGGAGCACCCCCAGGATCCGGGAACCTAGAACCTGGATAACTTGTTGGTGTCGCTCCCGCTACAGCTGTAATTGTTCCTTCTAAATATCCCCGCCATTGAGGGAGTTGGAAAAGTTTAAATTGGTATTTATCTTGGAGAAGTCTTCGGGTCGGTTCACTTAGTTTTTCTTTTATTTTCTATTTGAAGGGAAAAAATTTAAAAACGGCTGTGCACGGCGAAATATGGCAGACACTTAGAAATTTTTCTCAATTTACACTGCCCGGAGTCCGATGGATGCTCGCCCTGATGGCCAGGCAGCGCGGAAACTTTTTAATAAAACCAGCAGAGAAATTAAAAGTTTATGAGCATTTTTTCTTCGCATTTATTTTATACCCTTTAAATTAACCCGGGAGTAAAAATTACGTGGGTGTATGCGAAAAACGAGAAAAGGGCCTAAAGGAAATTCCAACCATAGCCCCCCTCCGTCCATCGCGTCCCCCAAACAGTTGTCACATTAATTAACCAAATTAATACTTCACGTCCTTAATTACAGGTAACAATGGGGCCCTTGTCCTCTTTTGTTTCTTTAGGGTCCACTTGAATTGGTCTTGGGACTGGTGCTACAACTCCCGGAGAAAATAGCTCAATTTTTCTGGTTTCTTTTGTTTTTCCTTTAAGGGATCGACTTTCCACTCGGCTGCAGGACACGCAAGGGTGGTTCCCATAGGCAGGGTCTGGTCCTGGTGCGGGGGTGTGAAAGATACGAGAAGAAAAAAAGAAAACAAAACTATATACAATAAAAAAAAAAGGAAACCCTTAAGTCCTTTTCCCAAATTAGAACCAAACTCCTGAAGACAAACGGAGTACCTCAAAAAAGTTTTGTTTAGTTCGGAGTTTTTGGGGGCACCCTTCTCAGCACCCAAATCTTTCGAGTTCGAAAAGTTGAGAAGTCTCGTAAGCCCTGACACTATGTGTCGCGCTAGATTTTAGGGTATTTTGGTGCGAACTATCAAAGGGCACGTTTACCAACAGTCGAACTACCCATTTTTAGGGTTATCGGACCCCCTGCTTCCCCAAAATATGTGACATCGTTTTATGTTCGATCCCCAGATTGACGCCGAAAGGGTTTGCAATAGTTTCTCAAATTACCTTCGAAGATAACATTTGGTAACCACCCCTAAAGCGAAAACTACTCCAGGTGTTGAACTTTTCCCGGAACCCATGGACTTTTTGGGGTGGTGGAAACCCAACATCCCCCAGGACTTAGCGCGAGTGTCGCCCACTCACGTAAGCCAGGTAAGCGATTGGGATGAATTATACATCCCTTAATGACTTCAGCCGAGTTTTCTCATTTGCCTGAGCATTGACAAAGCATAGAGCACCCTCTTCCCGAGTTGCTTCGCCCTCGCCCCCACAGGGTGAATTTTCTGATCTTATCGGCAGGGAACAAACTTATCTTTACACTATTCCAGGCACAGGTGTGCCCAGGTACACGCCAGTGTTTTCAGGTAATCCGTTCTGTATAACATGCTCCGGTGACTTGGTAAATTCAAGGCTCTTCTGACGAATCCGCGGAGCGTTTTGCTCATTTATATTTTTTTATATTCCTGGGCGGGTGTGATGTATAACTTATGAAGGGATTAATACCACTAAGTACCTCATTAATATTGCAAACACTCAATACCGGGATAATTTATGTGCACAGGTTGGCGGGGGCGACGATACAATTACCTAGCATACCCCTTTTGCCCTTGGCGCTCGGATTTCCTCTAAATTGAATTTCATTTTGCAAATATTTTCGCCCTGGAGGAGTTCAGCTCCCGGCTCTTGTTAGAATCCCTGGAAGCAACTCTGCTTCCACTTGAGGCTAAAGTTGGAATGTCGGAGGAGTCTTACAGGATATATGCCATATATTTTTTCATCCGCAGCAACGACCGAGCCCCATTAGACGTCGGGAGGCCTCATGCGCTTCTGGGGCATTTGCAGTAAGTGGCTTGAGAGACCTAATTTCCACTGCAAAGTTACAATTTTTATTCAGTAGTATGAGCCCAGTCGGAAGTGGATATCGCACGATAACCCTGACCTGGTTCCTTCACATGCGCTCTTTTTTTGCACCGGAAAGAAAAGTTCATATGCTAAATTTGAGATAATTTGACTGAAAATTCAAGGAAATTGACGGAAGGTTTCAGCGTATTTTTTACAGCATATAACATGTTTTAAGGGAGAAAAAGTATCTTTGTATTTAATCTAGTAAATTGCTATAATATCGAACCACTTAATTAAAGATGACGTTGCGTTACCTACCAATTTTTCAATATAGGTACATAGGTATATATATGTATGTATGTTTATACATGTAATCGTATACCTAAGTAAAGTAAAGAATTTTAAACTCGAATTAACTACTTTTTCCGAAATTGCATACTATTAAAATATAATCATGAAGTTTCAATGTTTTTCAATCATTTCAAATTTTGAAATACAAAATTTTAAAAACATTTTTATAGAAAGAAAAATATAACATTTTAAAATTTTGCAGGGATAATATCAAGAGTATAAAAATGTTTTTATTTTCAATTTTATGGTTTTTATGGCCATTAAAATTAAATAAAAAATATTATAATTATTTAATGTTGAAGTAGCAATAACATGAACCAGAAGGAACTTGTTTTTTTTTATCAAAGAATAAAAAAATGACGGACGATTTTCGAAAAAAAAAAAAATATTTTTGAGGTTTGAAAATCGACTGAATTTATTATCGATCTTTCTGATCCTGGCTCATGCCGAGCAATTTTTTTACATCGTGACGACGAGGCGATGTTTAAAAGAAAGTGCGGAGCTGGAACCTTTTTTTTTAAATTCAATAAATGTAATCATAATAATGAATAAATTACTGTTGTCACGTCTTTACAAAAAAAAACATTCTACAAATTCGGCCTTTTGAAGTGCTCTGGACTAGTTTAGCAACTAAAAATATAAAAAACTTATGCAAAATTTCAAGATGTTTAAAGTCATTTCACCCCATCTCTACCACAAATCATTTTTATTTAGAAAATATAAAATTACAATTTGTATACAATTTGATATTACAATCAAAAATATCTTTTGTATATTTTCAGGCTTAGAAGATTCTTGGACTTCAAAGGACTCTGAAAGAATAAGAAATATAAAAAGACAAAACTCTATAAAATAAAATATTATAAGACGAAAAAACCACGGATAAATATATTCGTCCGTGAAGAAGTGCTCAAAGTGAATTGATATTAATTTTAATTAAAAAATAAAAAGGTAAACTGAAAATGCTATTGGCAATTTTGTGATGTCCAGCTGTGCAAAGTGACCCCCAAAGCTGCCGATTGGCTGGTAGGATGCTAGAGGCATATGTGACACCAGCCGCCGACAACCGAGGATTTTGGCATATAAACGAGGATAAAGGGCGAAAATCTGCTGAGCGAGTGATCGACGAAAAAAGGTTCTAATCCCGAGGCCGAGACCCCACCCGCCCCCCCGTATATCACCCAGTTGAGAGAGTTATATGCGCTTGTGAGGTTGGTTCTAACCCTCCAAAAAGTTCTGAATTCCAGCAAGGATGACGATCTGCAAGTTAACGGCCATCGGGGTTCTATCGGTCATCTCCATTCTTGTAAATGGTGAGTATTAAATAAATATAGAATGTATATATGTAAAAAAAAAATATCAGAAAAATGTTTTCCAAGTTCTATTCCCATATGTCCATGTATCCCAGCTTCTCGCAACCAGGATAAAGTGGGGCATCGTGCAGATGACCACTGCTCCGTCATATTTCGACTGATGCTACCAGAACGACTTTTCTTCTTCATTCATCCCTCCCTCCTCCCGTTCTCTGGATCTGTATCAGCCCCAAACTCTGATCCCTTTTTAGTTTTTCATTTTCATGCAAATTTTGTCGGTCGTCAATTTTTTTTCAACCCCTCTCCACTCTTGTGACTGAAAGTCCCTTTCCCTTGGTTCGTTTCGCATCCTGAAAAAACTTTTGCAGTTTATTTTTCTGGCATCAAAAAGTGAAAGGAAAGCGAAAAAAGTTGTAAACAGGATAAAAAGGATGCCAGTCGATGGGTGCCAGCAAGCAAACGTACTTTTGCCTCACCACCACCCTGTACATCATATTCCGGCTGTGTTCAGTAGGACCCTGCACTGTCAGAATTTTCTTTTTTTTTGTTGTTGTTGTGTTGTTGTATAAACTCCTACAAGAAATGGCGTTTTTATGTTAAAATTTTTACTTAACTCGGTCCTCTTTGATGCTCTACACCCCCGCACTCAGTCAGTGCGACACAGGCGGATTGTGGGAGCCCATCCCACACCCACACTCCAGCCCTACATTTATTTATATATGACTTTTCGGAGACGTTCCCGATTTCACGGCACCTCCCTATTTGTTTATAAAAATGTTTTTCACTTGATTTCGTGCTGTTTATGGCAATGATTTGTTATAACAAGCCCATCAGAGGCAGTTGCCATTGCCTCCCGGACGGCATGGCATCCGTTCGTGGGAATTGTCACGTTTTAAGAAAACAAAAGGGAGGCTCAAAGGGAACGAGCCGGGCTCGAAAGGATCCACCCTCCCGAAAGGATCCAGCCTCGAGCAGCATCCATCGGATTGCGCGGGGGTGGCCGCATAAATAGAGAAGGCGAAATTGTTTGCTTGATAATTGCACACAGATTTCACTGTGATGGCTTTGTCTTTAAAAAAAAAAAAAAAACAGCCTTTCAACTCGAGATCTATGAGAAATTGAGGTGTTCCAAGAAACCACACGACGACAGATGGATGGGTTCGGTTTTATTTCCTGGAGCAGAACAAGAGTCTTCTTTTTAATTAAGCACACTTTTATTCCTTTCCATTGAAATATGGATGTCTTCGCACCAGGTGTTCTGCATCCTTGAAGCGCCTTCTCGAACAAGTCGTGGGGAGGGCTTAGAAATAAGAAAAACATTCTAAGGAGAGCTGGGAATAGAAACAATCTTTCATCAAAGGACTTTTTTTTTCTTAAAAAACAAATGGAAATACCTTCACAAATTCGAAAAGCTTAAAAGATGTGAAACGATTTGTCAGTACATCTTCGTGCCAATACAATTATTGTATTTTAATTGTCTTATTTATGAATTGAAGCCAGCACGAAAGCTTTCAAAAAAGGGTGAACGAGTAGACCTTTCAAAGAGGATTTAGTATATTGGAGAAATGTCTATGAATATCTAGCAACAGATTCACGAATATTAAATTTTTATTTCGTTTTGAATAGTTATAACTCCATATTTTAAAATGTTATTTTAACAACTTCTCTCGGTAAACAAAACACTTCTTATTTCTTAGAACATCACGTTTTTGGTAAAAAAAAAATATAGGGTAAACAAAGGTTTCTTAGGCAATTTTGAGTTAATTTTAAAAATGTTAAGATCCTTTCAAGAAATGATATTGTAGCTTAAATAAAACATTGAACTTTATACTATTTCCAGAGAAAATGGAATGGTTTGCAATGTAACGAAGTGCCTTACATTTCTTCCTTAAAAGCATCTTAAAATTTTTAAGGATTTCCGATAATTACCTGCTAGTAGAGAACCTCTGATGAAAAGTCTGCTTTAAGAAGATTGAAAGTTCTACTACCAAATAGAAGAAAATTGCAAAAGTTGAGATATGAACTTCACCTTTTTTTGTAGTACTTTGTACAAAATGTATTTTTATTTGCTTAATGATGATTATTTCAATGAAATTCGTAGAATATTTCGGAACGTCTTAAAGTCTTTAGTCATTTAGTGACGAAGGGTTCAAACTTTTATATGAGCTACAAGCTTCAAAATCCTTTATTTTGTAACGAATTTTTAAAAATGTTCAAAATACGATATTTTTAAACCCATTTTCCCCAAAAACATGACGTGTAGAGACATTTTTGTTTATGAATCTGTAATTTATGGAAAACATTAAAGTGATATATCACTAAATCACTTGTTTATGTAGGAGCACAATTAATGTGAGCCAGTGTGTTTGTGTTCATTCAAAGTGGACGCATTAAAAGATATCAAATTATTAACGCGAAATAATTTGCATACTACCACATAAATGAAAGAATAACATTTATACTAGTATGTATATGAGTCATTTTCAGTTCATCACTTAACAAGTTTTTGTTCTTCGATCGTTTGGCATCAAATTTTATCTTTATAGTCTATCCTTGTAGATCAGGTAAATCTTTTTTATTAACGTGCATCATTTTTTGTTTTTAGGGTTAATGAAATTTGTATATAGGTACAGTGCTGTGACAATTTTTAGGACCACTGCAGTTCTTCGGGTATTTTTAGTTTTCCGAAACATGCCTTTTTTATATTTTGGACAGAGGGGAGGAAATCAATGGAAAAGGACAAGGGATTATTTTAGACCTGAATCGATTTTCTTCTTCTTTCGAATCTAGGACAAGTTCGCGAAATATTGAAGTGGCCCAAAAATTTTCACATTATTGTATACTTACATACATACATATATAGAAAATAATCAATCCTTCTTGCTCGCTTCTAGGTAAATGACAAGAAAATGATGTAATTTTAGTACTTTCACTTTATTTCTTTGGGGATGAAAAACTGGCAATTTGGAAATGTGGGGTATCAACTTTTTTTTCATCTTATAAAGAGCTTAATGGCTTAGATGTTTATAAATATGTTTTTTCTCACATACATTAATAGATCATTTTTTGAGTACTTTATGAGATATTTGCTTGTAAGTATTAAAAATACCATACAATACTCCATCTACTGAACTCAAAATATCCATCCTCTGAGAAAATTACTCAGAGCTAAATAACCATTTTCATCTTTTCGTTTGATTGTCGCTCAGCCCCAACGCAACATTTCTCGGCAATTTTCTAAAGTCTCTGGCAGAAGATATCAGTGGAAATTGGCAAGCACATAATTTTCGCCTCATTACCAAAAAGGAACCAGAAGCCCTTTTCATTGTAGGGCTCCCCGTTCGTTTGATCTCGTTAAGAATTCAAGAAAATTCTCGAGTGCTCAACCGTCTCATTACCAAGCCATGCCAAATTCCATTACAACTCACTCGAGTGCCCCACGCAGCCAGCCAGGGGCTTTAATGAAATTTTTAATGATTTCCCACGCGTGTGCATATGGACTCATTAGGGAATAATTAAAATTACAAAAAAAAAAAAGGTAAAGAAAAAAAAATACAGCGGAAGGAACCTTCCTGGAGGAGCCTGAAACACATCCCACCCGTCGGCAAGAAAACTCTGTCGCTTTCGCATTTTATTAAATTTCTCCCGTAAGAGGGCACAGCCCGGCGACAACCGAGCAGTTGAAGTGCCTCCAGGAACGGGGGGAATCATGTTCCCCCTGGATCCGAAAACTCTGCCTCCCGTGTAATTACATGACGGCGCATTCATCAAGAGTTTATGACATTTACGGATTTCCAGAGATTAACTCGAGCACGGGAAAGATCCATTTGAGGGAACCTGGCAAAGTAAAATAAAAATATAGAAAAAAAAAGAAAGTAAAATGCCATTGTCCCAGACCCTTGTTGCTCCCGGCCCTTAACACTTTGATGGCTTTAGGGCTTTACGAAAGGGACCAAATCCGGCGTCACCGTCTTTTCTTGTCTAATTTAACTGGGAAACATCACTCATGCGTGAAAATCGTTCCCCCCTCCTCTTACAGACCCAAAGAAGAAGAGAAGAACGTGCCTCACCTTTCGTCCAAGTTCCTCTTGAGACGATGAAAATAAAATTTTCGCGACAATTTAATTTTACCATTAATTAGAGGGGGCGCGCGTGCTTAACCAGGCGCATTCTCGTCTCCACTTTCTTCAACATTTCTTCGTTGCGAAAAAGACCCTTTGCGCCCATTATCCTCTCATTACGCTACCTTCACCTCCAATTATCCCCCCCTCCTCTCCCCTCCCTACCTTCGACGCATCGCGTGTCGTCTTCAAAATCATCTCTTCGCGGATGCTGAACAGTGGCATGGACCGGGCATCTCTCTTTGGGTGACACCGGTTTATGCGAACGTGCCTATGCATGCCCTAGAAGCATAATTAGGACGTATTGTTTTATCTTGGCGGTGGGACTCCTAGTCCTTTCCGGAGGGCCATTCATTACATGAGGCGACAATGCGTCACAATCAGAGGGGTATAGGGAAGGGGAAGGAAGGGGATGTGGTGGAGGTGGAGGAGAGTAGGTGGAAAAAGAGACGGGGATGGGACCCACTATCCCGGGTCCTGACGAACAGCTCCTGCGGTGCACAGGTCTATTAGGGAGAAATTTATCTTGGGCCCAGACCCATTGTGGGAACGTCTCTGTCGCCTGATATATGGGCTCCCAGGAAGGGCTGCGGGGGCGAACAAGATTGTGGGAGTCTGAGGGGGGGGGGGGGGGGGGGGGGCTCATATGTTCGCCCGGGCTGAGGCTGCGTCCCTGGGAAAGGCAATTAATCATCGGATGTTACTTAGCCGGGAATGTCAACTTCGTGCTCCAGATAAGGCAAGGACAAGACGTGCCATTGTTCGCCAGGACACTTTGATGAAGTGAATCACTTGCCGGTAGACTGACTGCTGACACATTTCATGATGCCCACAGCTCTCGTGGTTCATTGAACCTAAGAACTCCACTAAGAATATTCCCTTCCGGCGCGGGCATTGCGCGACTTTTTGGCCAGACTGTAGAGCCCTAGCCCTAGTCTTAGACTTAGCCGCAGGAATTATGGGAACCGGGAAAACCACGAAACGCTCCCAAAACCACTCGAATTTTTGTCGCGCGATTATCAGGCACTCAGGGCAATTTGTTGATAGTCGGCCGAAAAGGGCCTAAGTGCCCTTCGCATGCCACAAGGGAGGACTAACAGATATAAAAAAAAAAAAACAGTCAAATCGGCGATAATGGGAACAAAGGAGGCCACTTTATTTCACGAAAAACAATTTCCGCTCAACAGACACAAACACCCCTGGAATGTGTCGCGTGTGCGGACGTCTTAAATATGACTCAGGGCAATTAGACGACTTAAGAGAGGTAGGTAGACGAACTGCAGGGGGTCAAGGAAAAAAGAAGGTGCTTTCTTTTGCTTGTTTTTCTAATTACTCAACACTTATCACATTTTGTTAGTTGCGTTTTTGCTATCTTAAATTTTTAACGAGCGATGGAAACGAATATAACTATCCACAGTCCATTGTATGAAATTCTTAGAGATAATATCAAAAAAACAAAAAATTCCTCAAATAAGTAGAAATTTAGAAAATATAGGTATGACTAGTTGAGATGTTATAATAATAAAACTTAAATAATATAGAAATAGACTAAAAATTAGTTACATACATTAGTTTAGGGGGTCGGTTATTCAGACTAAAAAGGTTTATTTTATTTTTCTCTTTTCAGTGACTTCTTCGTCGGTTTAATTTTTTGTTAAAAAGCTTTTTTATATAGCGTTAAAAATGTTGAAATTAGAGGACTAACGAAATCTATCAAAATTACCTTGTTATTCTTCACTGAGAACTTTAAAATCTTAAAATGTTCGTTTAGAAAAACCAATCGAGTATCTCTAAAAAACAATGGCTGATCACAGTAATTGTTTGCAAAATGCAATTAATTTCGCTTTAACCAAATCTTATCTGAAAATACAGTATTTTTTATGAAAATCAATTTTAAATTTATTAAATCTCAAACGTCAAGTCCAACTCTTCTAAAACTAATTTTCTTTTAAAAATGTATTTATTTTCGCTTTAAACAAATCTTACCTCAAAAATCCACTACTTTTTTATAAAAAACCAATTTAAATTATAGGTCCACCTGCTCTAAAACTACTTTTCTTTTGAATTGAAATTCCGTATAAATTTTTTGCATTCAAAGTGTTATAATCTAACCGAAGTATGTAGGTATTGTGCTGTTTTTCGATTTATTAGGTTTTTCCGAATTTTTTTTTAATTCACTCCT
Source organism: Machimus atricapillus (assembly GCA_933228815.1). NCBI lineage: Eukaryota > Metazoa > Arthropoda > Insecta > Diptera > Asilidae > Machimus > Machimus atricapillus. The sequence goes on from OW121785.1 coordinate 18,389,747, forward strand.
GCATTGAGACGAACAAAACAAAAAAATCATCCATATCGGTCGAGCCGTTCTCAAGCCTTTGCTAAGTGGCCTAACGCACGGCATTCATTTTTATATGTACAGATATGCTACATAAATTTCTTAAAGCGAACTATTTCAAAAAGAGATTATACAAGAAAAATACAATAAATAGGTTGTATTTATTTTGTAAGTTTTCTTTTTTACCTTTCATTAGAAATAATTTACATTTCTGAAAATTTGCACGGAAATTGTAGACTTGTTCTATAATTGTTGATTTGAATTTTGAAGAGATTATTTGTTTTATTTTATGTTAATTTTGGCTTTCCCTTTTAAATAAAGGACGTGTGTTTGAGTTTAGCTTGTACCCTTTTTAAAAAATACCAAGTACCACTGTATAGCTTTTACTTCGATAATACATTTTTAGACCTTACTATAGCGGATACCCGGCGTGTGCTACTACGCTAAAAAAAGAAATACATTTTGTTTATTTGTTGGAAAAAAAGGAAATTTTCGTTTCGTTTCGTTTCGTTTCGTTTCGTCTCGTCTCGTCTCGTCTCGTCTCGTCTCGTCTCGTCTCGTCTCGTCTCGTCTCATCTATCTCTCATCTTATCTCATCTCATCTCATCTCATCTTATCGTATTGTGAGCCAACGTCACACTAATGTTTTTAATTTATTTGCGAGTAACGCCTTTGATGAGGTTGAAAATGTTTGTATGGGAAAAGTCAAAAATCGTCTTCATGAATGGACCGAATGTGCCTAATGCATTGTTTTATGGCCTATAACCATCTTCGCATTATTGCCTTTCAAATGACACCGGTTTGGGGCATATCGGTTGGATGGTTTCAGAGTCTATAAAATACATAGGTAGAAACAGTTTCTGTTTTATATATATAGATAAAGCATTAAGGGGTGAGGGGGTTTTAAAATTTCAAAAAAACATTTTTTTTTTTTTAATTTTTTAGTTAATAGTATTTGAATTTGACAATTTTATAAAAACCCTATCTGTTATGGAATTTAATTAATATTGAAATTCTTTAAAACTACCCTTTAGAGACATGGGTGGTCAAGCGTGTTCCCTTTAATTCACCCGGATCATTTAAAATTGGAGAAAGCAAGCGATTTTTACAAAAGTGACAAAACGCCAAAAGCGAAACCAAAAACTCGACCGTTTCACAGACTATGCCATGAACCAATATAAACCGGCGGAACCTAGAAAAATACCACGCTTCTTCCCAAACCCGAAAAATTCCCTGGGCATACCGGGAATTAACTGTGTGTGGCTGGAAACGATCGAAGACCACAGAAACTTTTCTCAATTCATCTGACCCTCACCCATGAGATTGTCCTCGATTTGAAGGATCCATTGCTCCTCCACCGAACTTAATTAATTTCAGCGCAAATCAAGCAGAAATTAAAAGACGTATGTTCCCGCATCATCCCGTCAATCCATCAAAGTGTCCCCTATGTCGCCACGGGTGGGCGATACATCTTCCGAAGTAATTTTGTCGCAGTGGCGACGCTCCGACTGAAATGGGGACATATTTCCACATTCCCGGCTTCCTCTTCGGAGTTGTCGTTCCGTGAAAAATAATTAAAAGGGGGGAAGACAAGCCTGTGTCCAGTCATTCACCAGTTTCATCAGCTTAAAAGTAAAAAGCGGTACAAAGTCAGAGTCGTCGGGTTCTGGGAAACGAAAAAAAAGTGCTCCAGAAAAATTCCTATTCCCCAAAATACTGCTCTACATTGCCTACCCCCATCCATTCATGTTTTGTATCCCGACCCCTAAAATGGGGAGGAGAACAAACACGAATCTGTCCTGTGCAGCCCGGGGGCGATGTTTCCGGTCCAAAAACATGTGTCCACAAACAAGCGATTTGCTCCTACGTGAACATGGGGCACGGCAGGAATGGGTCTCGACCACATTGGCGGGCAGCGGTGGGAAGGACTCCTTCCCTCAACCCATCCGGGAATCATTCCCAGTCCGTGCTGGGCTCAACTCAACAAAAATCGGACTTTATTATCAGTTCGTCTCATTCGGAAGGGCCCAAGGAATGGGGAGAGGGCTCCCTTCAGAATCCTACGGGTCCCGATGGTGTGCCAACGAAAGATGAACTTTTTTATAAAAGTATATTCGGGTTTTGTTAACTGAAATTCAGCTGCACTGACGTGAGATGTTGGTTTATTCCCACATTTTATGCATCTGCATGCACCAACCTTTTTAGGAGATGGGAGTACCCTTTCCTTGGTGCCAGGAGTGGGGTCGGACGCTTTGATAAGAATTGGGAAGCGCGTTCTCGCGTACTCGAAGCACGAAGCATGACAAGGGCTTGGGGGGATTCCCCTGTTCATGTAGTCGAGCAGTTCCCAAAGGATACCAAAATCGTGCAAGTTCGGAACTGGCAGCTCCTTTAGTGGAGCACCCGACTCTCCCGTAGGTGCTTTGGTGGTGCTGCCGCTGCAGCTGAATAAGTCGTAATTTAGGACGAACCACTTAGGGCGCTCGAGGGTTCATTGTTTTTTTTTCTTTAAATAAAAAAGTAAAAAAAAAAACGAAACTGTGAAAAGAACCCTCTCGCCTCGCACTAGCTGGCAAGTACCATGCACTTAGCTGATAAAGGAGCAATCCCTCGGGCTCCCCGTTCGAGCAACTCTCACCTTTCCCTTTCCCGGGGAACCTCCTCAATTGTAATGCATTTCATTGTGTGGAGCCTGCTCGAGCATGTTCGCAGATTCCCGATGAACCAGATGCAGCGGATTCATAAAATTGGAGACTTCGAAAGGATGCCGGCCAGTCCCGGTACATCCTTAGGGAACTTCCTCACGGCTTTGTGTCATCCTGGCATATGCTATGCATCCAGCATCCCACATGCAGCTTCAAATAAAGCCATCGATTCGATCCGTTCGTTACCTTGCGTGCTCTATAAAGAAAAAAAAAAAACAGAGGTTCACTTCCTGATTTCAGAGTAGGAATCAGGAAATGGATACAAATACATTCTGCAATTAAAGAATTTAAAGGAACAGATGTCATTTTTTACTGATTTCAAATAGACAAGGTTCGTTATCAACTGAAACTAGTAATTTGATTTTCAGTTTATTCTAACTGACAAAAAGAAGATTTTAAATAGTTTAATATTGAACGATACAGCCGAAAACTTTGTAGGATAGTAGAACAAATAATATTTTATTCTATTTCAAATTCATTGCTAATCTATTCGCAGCTGAAACCATATTCAGCTATTGCGCAAAAAAAAGTATATGGTATATGAAAAAAACATCAAGATAAATTAGTTTTTAAACTGAAGTTAAATATAAGTGCGAACTCTACCCCAGAGTAGCATCTAAGGGTTAATGATTAGGTACTTTACATACATATGTATGTTAAAAACAAAATTTGTAAAATGTGTGAACCTAATTTCCATTTTGTTTTCTAATTTTTCTTACTTATTGAAGAACCGGCGATAGATAACAAATAATTATGCAAGTAACCAAGCAACATTTGATATCATTTTTTCCACCTTTAAAATATTCGTCTCTGCAGTGGTTAAGCATTGGTTTGAATAAAGAGCTCTAAGTCTCTAAACAGCTATTAAAAATTACTAAACGTTCTTGCCAAAAATTAATTAAGGTGATAATAAGAAATCTTAACATAGAAAATAAAACATATTATCGGATAGAGTCTCCATTGATCTTTAAATTCGTAAAGAGCACAAGCCAATATTTCTCATCTTGTTTGTTATTTTTTGGATGCTGATTTTTTACGCTCATTACACCCGCTCTTCATTAAATTACTTATAAGTACGGTTGCTAGATCTCATGTTTTCCATTGTTTCCGGTGATGTGAAGCGCGATCTACGTTAATCAGTGCTTGCGTGATTTTCTAGTTAACTTCTAACAATAAATTGGCATTATGTTAATACTGGTTTACGGTAAGATAAGAATTCTATGCGCATTTAAAAAGTGAACGTCTTTTTCTTTCTGTTGTAGTTATATAAAAAATAAACTATCTAGTTGCTCTTTTTCAAAAGGCATATTAAATAAATTAAACACTTACCTACTTAGTTAGTTGAGTTTCGGTATCTTTTAATTTTCTTAAGTATAATTTTATCATTTTTCTAGGTTCGATAGATGAGGGAATTAAATGCACACGTAAATTTAAATCTTACAAGTGTCTTTTCCATTGACCCCCCCCCCCTTAGCCAACTTTAAAAAGGCATCATTCGTGAAACTAAAAGTTCCCAAAGAAGTGGAGCGGGTCCTATTAATTTTGATAGTACTGTATTAGACTGAAACTCGTACTGTCATGTCGCATTGTTATAGAGATGAGTGAATTAACCATTTAGGGTAAGACGTTTATTGATGGCTAAGGGAGAATAGAATTGGTCGAATTTATTGTTTAATGAGCATGAAAATTATAAATACATTATAAACCGTAAACATTTCTGTTATGATAAATTTTTCGATTCGCTAATTGTTAATTAAATAAATTAAAAATTAAAAAATAATAGGAACTCCTTGATAGTATAGAATTTTGAAGGTTGAATAAAGTTTCCTGGAAATTTAGTATTGACCTACAGTTCCTATTCTAAGGATCTTATCGGATTAAGGGCCGATCTAAACAGTAAATTTAATTGAATACCTTGTATGTAGTAAATTATGGAGTTAATGAGATAATAACGTGGACAAGTCTCCAAATCTATCAAAGCCTTCAGTGCGCTGAATGAGCCCTTTTGTGGGTTCTGGCATGCATCCTTTGCATTTTCGAATGGCGCACACTATCGATTCATCTCAGAGGGAAAATCAGGAGATATATTCCTGATTCTGAAAGGGGATGTTGGGCGGTAAAACGGGCACAAATCTAGATTCCATGAAGGCGCGGACTGCGGACGAACAGATTTCATCCATATCTTTGTGGATGAAAGTGGTCCATTGGCAGTGGATAGTCGGGAGTTCTGGCGCATTCCGAGATCCAGGATTAGTATCCCGACTGCCCCTATTCCCCCTCCTCCACCCCTCGCATAATTGATGGCCTGTGAGTTTGCAGTTTCCCTCCATTGTTCAAATATGGAAATTCCGGGCGACATAGAGGGAAGAGAAATTAGGTTGAATCTGGCTGCTCTGCGCGAGGCCCTTCCCTTCATTCAGTCCCTTTTCTATATAAATTTATGTAAGTAAAGTAAGCGCGAGGGCTCCACGCTGAGCGATTGCCGAACTCGCCGGAAATGACAAATATTCTTTGGAGCTAATGAGTAGTGAAAAATGGATTTTACAGCGGGTCGGGCCCTCAAGATGGAGGAAGTCGTTATGGCCGCGGCAGTAATTTTTATTAATGGTGAACACCCTTTGGTGCGTGCACGACCGGCTCTGACAGGCGAAGAAGGGCCCGGCCTTCCGGGACTTAGCCCTGGACAGGATCTCGCGGCCCACGGGAGCCCAAGATGAGTAATGGATCTGGTGACTAAACCGTAAAATGGGGACGAACAAAAATATTGTCGTTATCGGCTAATGGGTCAATGTCATAAGCAGCTTCCCCGCTGGGCACCTCCACCATCCCACCGGGTTCCGATTAACCATCGGCTCGAATTAATCACCAGATATTGTCCAGGTAGAGGCCCCCCAACTGATTGCAATTGTGTAACCCGATTTGAAACCAGATTATTCGGGACGGATTCAACTGCTTGCATAATCGATAGTTCTGCCAATTCTGGTCGAAAACAGATGGTCAGTCTAATGCCCATTATATTTCGGGGGGCACCTATCCCCGTCTGTACTGTACCACCCCCCGGGATGCTGCTGCCATCTATTGGAGCCCTAATTGCTTTACTTAGCTCATTAGGCATTAGAATTATGAGCCTGTTCCCCGAAACTGCCCGCCATAAGTAATAATGTGTTGCTGATTCCCTTTGTCGAATGCTTAATTTTGATAAATGCTATCGTCGCCGCAGTGAGTTCGCGTCGTTACGCCCCCGTGTGATGGGATCATAAGGTTTTATGTGCAGGGCCTAATGAGCCGGTGCATTACCTTCTTTTACGGTTCGCTGACTACAGTCACCTTGTGATCAGCGGATACGTCAAGATGTCAATTTTTGTGGGTGCGGTTTTCCTGGGTATTTGAATAAAATTATGGGGGAATTTGCGACTTCCGCTGCAAAGTTAAAGTATAGAGATTTAGATAAAAAAAATTTATAATAGCTAAATTTCTTGAAGGCACAGAGAAAATAAAATCGCTGATGGTTTTACTTCTTTTTTTTCATTTTTATGCTAGTTTGGTCAGATACTCAGCCTTTACTTCTAGTAAGTTTGAAGAATTTCGATCGATTAAGTTCAATATGTTTATTTATAGAATTTTTAATCAATCCTTTAAAATCAAATTTTTCACAATTTTTGATTATACATAGAAGGGCTTTTTATAGCCAAATTAATTTCCAAATAAAACTTTCACTAAATTTGAGGATCTTGACTGCGAAATTGTTAAACATATATCTAGTAGAAAACGAAGAGGTTTTATTAACATTTTATGCTGGGTTTTCTATCACTCATAGAGCTCCAAAGTATCTTCTGTTCACTAAACTTTTTTAATAAATTAAAAAAAAAAAATGAATTGTACTTTGTCTTTATAATATCTAATTAAATTACATGCAAAAGCATATTACAACCAAAAATTCCACAAATGCTAAATATTTCGATTTCAAATCTCAATTTCCTTTTTTACATATTCATAAGTATTATATTTTTACTTTATATTTACAAAGTCTTCAGTTTTATTTTGTTACAGTTATATCTATATTAAACTTAAATATTTATTATTATTATTATTATCGTAGCATCACCATGAAATCCTAGTAAAAGTATATACAAAATAAATAAATAAATAAAATAATTACAGCCTATTTCACGAGTAAGCCATTTATTAACTGATGTTTCTTAATAAAAAACTTAGAAATAGTGCTGGATTGCAGCATATTATGTTCTTTTCAGCGATACTAGGCACATAATTCTACATGCCGTGAAAGACCGGAAAACGAAATGGTGATACGTGATAAACCCCATCACCCCTTCTCTGATATATTTATGGATATCCTTAAGCTCGTGAAGTACCTATTTCGAAGATGTTCATAAAATTCAAAAGCTAAATTCAACTTAATCGGATTCTTCGCAATTTGGGTCAATTCCATGAAAAATTCTTCAATAAACAATGAGACTCGCTCTTGGTGATGCAGAAATGCAACCCTAACCCCTTCCGCTGAAGAACACGAGCTTTACCTTGTTCTTCGTCTCGTAAACTCGCAAGGATATGAAATACTTGAAATTTACGTACACTTTATCGCAGCACGTAGTTTACTTATGCCGGAAACGATGGTGATTTTTTTTTCTCCAGAAAATAAGGTCTAAGGGGTAATAGTGAAGGAAGGGGTGAGGTCGAATTTCTACGGTGCTGAAATTTAATATTCTGTCACGACAGAAATTTCTGTCTTGACTAACAGCCACTTTCAAAAAGAGCCCAGTGGCTGGCAAATATTTCTGGTTAAAATTATTACACCATTTCCACCCCGCGGTCCGTTCACGTCCAAATATTTTTAAATCTAAAATGGACCCAGAAACTCTGTCACCAGAAAACCATCGAGCTGACAGAGTAAGGTTCCTTTGCTTCAGCTGAAGGAAACTTTCGTTCATTTTCAGCTCACAGAGGCAGCAATTTCTCAAGCTTATCCCCGTCCCCCGCCCACTCTTTCACTCGTTCTACCCTACGGTTAAGGGTATGTTGCACTATATAAGGCAGATAGTTGGGACCAATGATAAAAGAGGGAGCTGCATCTTTCAAGAAAAGTGGCAAATTGTAATGTTTTTGGGGGGAAAATTACTTATGGTAGGTAATTGCACCACCGGCGGCAGTGGCGGTTATATCACGAAAGTTGAAAGGGAGTGGGGGCAATCCGGCTCACAGGACCACAAAACCCATTCATCTCCCACTTTCCCTCAGAGGTTGTTTTCCCAGTGTCGTTGGCAAAATAATTATTCGAGGCATTTCCAGCTGATGGTAAGATAGCTTTGTCGAGCGTCTAATGGAGGGACAAGTGGAGACGCTGCTCCAGCTCCTGCTGAGACTGCAAAATCTTTCCTGGTAGCTCCCAGTGCAGCCCCAGGGGGTTTTTATCGGATAGTGTCGTCGTCGTAATGAGTCCACTTTTCGAGTCGGTTGAAGGCAGGTGGCTCCTGCTGGTGCTCCTTGTGGACAGGAGCGATCGGAACTCGGAAGTAACAACTGCTGGATGGCGGCTGCAAAAGTCATTGAGTGACAAAGCGATTTAACCGGGATGAGGGACTCTAATGATGCACTTTCAGCGGACTCATGTTCCCGGAATCCTGAAGTGCCGCATCAGGAATAAGCACAAAATCTCTAGGGGTGTCGCTGTGAGATGTGTAAATGTCGCTTAATTGCCAGAGGAGGATTCATCGCTCCAGATGAGCCCCCCCTTAGGGACCCAAACTTTTAGTAAATGTTTGATGTACTGGAAAACAGCTTTTACGGGCTGAATCCTTGTTACAACTACCTGCGTCCGGTTCGAGGGGTCTTAAGTGCTCCTGCCGAGGCAATAAAAATTAAGTTACGAGCCTTCAAGATTGTGGTTCGCTACCAGGAATATGGCGATAAAATGGTGGGATAATAAAAATGGACTGTTTATGGTCTCCAGCTGCTATCTGGACTTTTATGAGCTCGTTTCGACAGCTGCAGGGGTCGAAGTCAATTGCAGTCGCACATAAGCTCTGTCCTTAATGTCTCCGGGTGTTAGGTCAGTCTTCTCCTCCCAAGATCCCATAAAATATATAACGAATTCATTTGAATAACCAACCCATGTGATCCTCCTTTTCCTGAAACCGTAACTTGTGAAAATAGCGATGTCCGAACGACATCTTTTCATATCAAATTTTATATGAATTTAATCAATGAAAACAATCGAAAAGCAAAAACTCACGATTTGTTTGTTTTAAAGAAAGTTTTTCTCGTTAAATTTCGCTCGAATGCACTGATATTGACATCCATTATTTGCATATTTTTCAAGACTTACTCCATCATGGGTTTGTTTAGAAATAAAGTGCATATGGATTTTTTTCTACTTAATTGAAAACTCGCCCATACAACGATATCCCATTCATGCTTTTTTCTTTAAAATAAAACAAAATGTATGTATAGGTACAACGAAAGACTAAATAAATTAAACATCGTTAGTAAAACCAAAAATGAACCCAACGGAAATTGTTTTAATTTACCGAATATTGCAGAAAAAGTTTAATATCAATATCGATAAACACAGACATTTTATTAATTAAATGGACGTATAAAATTTAGACAAAAATTCATTGACAAAGCATGAAAAATTAAAGAAATATGCAGGGAAAAGTGTTGTTTTTTTTTATAAAATTTGGTATTAAAATAAAATTAGTTGACCAATCATCCTGAAAATCAAAAAGATTCTATTCTGATAGTAGGTGAATCGATAGAAACAGAAATCGATCCACAGAATTGCAACCTGTACAGTGCCTCCCTCCGCACGATGAATGTCGCTGTTCAACGGAAAATTCAAATGATAATTATTGCAATAAATCGATAAATGGTATAGTTTTATAGAGAAAACCCCCTTTTTCTAACAAGCTATCATATACATACATTAAAAGTTTCACCGCGAAAACATGCAGCTGGCGCGCTAATCAATACGTCAGCACACACCCGCGTGTGACCAATGAATGTGTGTATATATATTCAAAAATATTATTTTGGGTAAATGACATATGAAATTACTTTACTTTAATCACGTAAGACAATAGAAAATCTACTTAAAAGGGACTATGTTTTGGGATGTTTCTAAGGCTTTTAAATTAATATTAGCGGATGTTATTTCAATAATAAAATAAGTGACAAAAAGCCCTTTATCAATCTAAATTAAATTGAATTCCCGTATTCGCCTATTTAATCTGTCTGAAAAAGCTTTTGGCACCTGTACTTTAAGTCTAAAGAAGTGTCTATGTAATTGCAACGATTTAATTTCGTCCACTCACCTCAGTTACAAAACTCTCATCCGAATGTCGTTTGAGGAAGGAGCCAACAAGAACTTTATCCGTTGAATTCAAAATGAAGTGCGCATAATTGGAGCTAATTAGAGTCCTCAATTAGGCCCTTAACGACAGCACATCCAGCAACCAATCGGTTTCTTTTAAAACACTCGTTACCGTCCAGACAGAGCCTACTTTAGGGAATTGCTCCAGAAAAGTACAGAGCCACAGAGGATTCTTCCCGCCGCCACCGTCGTCGCCGCCGCCGCGCCCCCTGCTGTAAAATTGCACAAACAGCAGACTAAGAGGCGGCAGCATCTTAGGGCACCCGCTGACGTCGTCGTCTTCAACATTTTCGTTCGAATCGACATAAAGCGGCCGCGCCTTGATTGCACATTCTTCCACTAATTGGTGCGAAAAGTTGTAATTTTGCAGGGAACTTCACCGTGCTCCCTTCATGCTTCTTAGACGCCCCTAGGCCCCCCCCCCCCCCAATTCCCTCAGGTACATCGCCGTCAGCAGTTGCCGAAGTAGTTTACGGCCAAAAATTTAAATTCGCGCGCTTCAAAAGTCCATCAGCATTTCCGCTCGCTCGGATATAACTCGATTGCGCTTTGGCAGTGTGCTCTGCAGCACTTTTAATCTTAATTATTCGAAGTTTTCAGGAAAGTTTCTTTGGAATGCTCCAATCGATTTACAGAGCCTTCTGCAGGCTCCGCACATCCCCCGGGGGAATTTCTTACAAAATTTCCCTCCAGGGCATCGTTTGGGCCAAACAGGGGTAGGGGTGTAGAAGGGATGGACTCCAACTCTAACTCCAACTCCATTAGCATCCCATCCAACACAAACTCGAGAGTCAAAGATCATAGGGTGGCACATTTCCTTCCACCTCACCTGGGTTGCTCGTAAAGTTAGTTTTCGCAAGATTTTCTCCGCTAATTGCGAACTTATTGGAACGGGGGAGGAAATTACCTCATCCAAGCTCAGGTGTGCACTAATTTGCATTCACTTTTCCGTGATTTATTGCAATCCTTCCGTTGGGTTGCCAAGAGTGCAAGAAAAGACGTTTCTTTTTCGCTCGATAAACTCTGGGGAATATTCAAGTCAATCGAGCAATCAGCGACCGACGACGATGACGGCTTGAGTTTGAGGCTTGGTTTAGTAGCTTCAGGTAAAAAGAAGCAGACAAAAGAAGCCAGTGGCCAGGTGAGTTATGAAGAAAAAAAAATCTCATCTACGGCCGTTGCGTAAATTCGCAATCATTCGATTCAATAAAATAGCCTTTGACGGCTCGTTGCCCAGCAAATATGATCCGATCGAGGTCGGTGCGGGGGTTCGGGGGAACTTTGCCGTGCCATCGAACCGGACCCACCGAATCCAAAGTTCCATTCAATTTGGACGTGGACAATGAACAATGGCACGAGTGTCCTTATATCCAATGGGCGAACGCAGCTCGAGCATACCCAGAGCATAAGTGGCTCTACGCACTCAAGCATAACAGCAATATTTACCAAAACCAAGCTATTAACATATTGACTGATCTTTTAAAAACTAACGATTTTTTTATTTCACTAAATTTATTCATTTTCTCGAATTTTATGCTCGAAACGAAGGATTCTATTCTATTATTTTAATTCTCGTCTAATGGTCAGAAGAGCCTAACAGACCATTTTTCTAATCCCGCAACTTTTTCTGTTGCATTTGTTAACATATTATTTCTGTGATACAATAATTTATTTACTTATTTATTTAGTCTATCAGTTACATAAAAATTTTACATGTTAGAAAAACACCTCACTAATAAGAAGTAATCCATATAATTCTTTATGTTTTCCATAAATATTAGCGTAAATTCATAAAATCAAGCGATTTATCTGTCTGAAATAAATATAGTATGACATGGTCAATATGTTTAGAAAAAAGTAATTTCCTATCTAAAATTACTTCTAAATCAGTAATTTCATTAACACGTTCTAACGGTTGACTGTTTATGGAATAAATTGGATGCTACGAGAATTCCTGAATAAAAAAACGAAACTGCTCGTCGTTTAAATTTGTCGATTCGCGTAATATATTTAAGTCCTTTTAAAATCTTAAACAATTAGAATCATGTGCGACAGAAAACAATTTTAAATCATAAATGAAAAAGGGCTGCACAGTGGCTATAACTCATGATGGTACACCCAAATCGGCAGCAATTAATCTGGAATGCAAATTATCAATTGCTACTATTTTTTTTGATGTTTGTTAATAATGCTTTGAAGAAAGTTAGAGTTAATATCCATATGGTAAAGTTTTTTTTTTTTTTTTTAAATAGCAATGTTTTTATTGAAAGCTTTATTAATTGCGTCAACCTGATAGCGTTTTTTTAAGACCTACATACATAGTACAAAAATTTTTTAAAAATGATAATTTGGTAACAGTGGATCTATTTGTTACAAATAAATAATTTTTTCTCAATTTATTTACGAATCGTTTTGTTTGCTAGGTAAATGCTAACTATATATATAATATATTTTAGTATCAGAACATACATATTTTTGATTTAATTTTGGGGATAAAATTTTAGTATAAATCTGAAGAAGAGAAACGAAATGAAATATTCCAATGGTAAAACTATTCTTGTTACACCCTTAGACGACTCAGTGTCCAATAAACAAGTATGAATCGATCGGAGTCGGATGCAGGGGTGTGTACATTTACGATTCTACTGAACCAGACCTAACAAATTCGCGGTTCCATTCGATTCGGACGTGGAAATTGGACAATGAACAATGGCACAAGTGTCCTTATCAAATGGCAAACGCAGCTCGAGCATACCCAGAGCATAAGTGGCTGTGCGCACTGAAGCATTTCCGGGCGTAAAATTTAATTTCACCGCTTCGTACTTTGGCTAAGTGATTACACAATTAAGAAAATTGCTTCGGTTTCGTTCGTTTTAGGTAGTGTCGGATCGTAGAGAATTCGGCGTACCAGGGGAACCCGGGGGGTACTCACTCCTTCGTCTGGTTTGGTTGGTTTGAATTAATCATAAAGTCAGCCCAAGCCCAACAGCACCTCAGGCGTACAAATATCCCGAGACCACTTACAGAATAATTATTCATCCACCTGTCCGAGGCGTGTAGGTACATTTTGGGGTATAGTCAATGGAGGGAGAGGAACCCTTTATCCAGGTCCATCCGTGCCCCATGTCCCGGGGGTTCAGGCTCATTGTGATAACGCCGGGCCCTCTCCCGAAAAGTAAACAGGGAACAGACGTTCCCGGGCAGTGCTTTATGGCGTACTACACTTAGGTAATACTTTGCAGTAAATCTTACTAGAACGGCTCAATGATACATTGTACATCATCCGGGAAATCTTGGGGTGATACTGGAGATGTGGGTGTAAGACCTCCCTTTTGTATGGTTCAAGGTAGCTGAAACTGAGGGCGGGATAGGGAGGGGATCCACCCCTAAAATGGTGCTGCTATACCGGAATCTTTCTTGCCAGGCAAATCCGGGACCCGTTTATATTTCAGGAATTTCATTTTAACGTCAAGTACATAAATAACAATTTCGTAGATCAATACGAGAGGGCCCACATGGAGCCACATTTCGAGGAAGGGATCTATGTGCCCCGAATACCTTCCATTCATTCCTCGTCTCGTCTACGGATCCAGCCAGATGCTGGGGAACGCCATGCGGAAGATGGTGTACCATCATCCACCAGCAAACTTATCGCCTGCCAGTACCTTGAAGGTTTTCTGGGATCTATTTAACGGGCGGCCAAAATGCAGCTGCCCCAAAAAAAAGCAGCACTCTAGGGCCCCATATCCTGGACTCCAGAAACTGGGTTGCTGTATATGTTTACTATTATTGGCTGTAGCGGGTAGCTAAATTAAATCTTTCAGCTGCTCCTGCTTCTCAGTCTGACTGACTGCCAGTCTGGTATATCAGTTCCCGACCCAAGACGAAGGAATCTGACCACTTTTCGCCCAGCTCCGAAGGGCTGACCCATAATGGGGCCCCCGGCATTGTGTGAATTCTGATGCGAAATGCTATCGATTCGCCCTTTGAAGTGGCCCAACCGGGCAACAACAAGAAGAAATATATTTTATTTCATCTTAGCCTGAGACGGGACGTTAAGGGAACGAAAGAAAAATGGATAAAAGTCAATTCGGCCGGTCTAATCGGCCAAGGGCTTGGGGGCGTCTACTGGGAAATATGGTGGAAGTCTATATCGACCTCAAAAAAAAAAAAAACCCCAAAATTTATATTTAGGTTTCTTCAGAGAATTCTTTTTAAAGCAAAAAAAAAAAATATATAAAAGAAAAACTGACCTTTATGGTGAAAATTTAATGGCTCTTCGAAGCGTAGCTTTTGTAGTCTGGTAATTTCCCTCAATTTCGAATAATTGGGGCAACGCGTTTGCTGAATGCCCTCCCCCCACTACTTTCTGGTCGGAGGGATTAAGAATAACATCCCGCCTCTCTTTGCCAAAATATTGAATTTTGAAGGGACTTATGAATAAAATTAAACTTATTGAACGAATCGCCCATAATGAGGACGATCCTCGGACTACTTTATTGTGGGAAGTTAATATCTGCCTTTTGCGAAAATTCTTTTTCACCCGATAAATCTCTGAAGTATTTTAATTCACTTTATACTGTTAAATTTTATAATATCATAGACAGAGGGAGAAAAATTCATTTTTCAATTTTAATGTTTGGTTTTAAAAACAAATATTAAACCAGCCTAACATCGGACATGAATTTAAATATTTTATGTTCAAAAACTTACATTAAATGTTAAAAATATGTACATGCATATAATCCAGAAATAGGATTAATGGATGTTTACAAAAATCAATTTTTTTTTTTTTTAAAGAGTTATGCTAGACTCATGCAAAAAGTGGCAACGGTTTGGTATTGTTAGAATATCGATTTTAACGACATTAAATTCAGCTGCAGAAACTTTTGTCGTTTTTAGTTAAGACTTTAGGGTTAGTCGCTCATTAATTTCTGAATTATACAAGCGTTAAAGTTTAAAATGTTTCGGTATTAGGTAGGTACTCGAAAATAAGAGTTTTTAATTAAATATTTTTTATATTTTTTATTTAATTATAAATGTATATTCAATTTTTTGCAAGAAAAAAAAAGTCATTTATTAAGGTTTACAATATACGAATATTCCGTCAACTTTTTTAATAAAAACCTTGAGAAATTTCTTTGGACAGACTCAATTCACTCCCTAAAAACATTAAAAGTGTTATGTTGGATGATAGACAACGGAAGGATTGTGTATTGTGCTTTCGATATTAGAATAATATGTGACGAGAACAGGAATTTGCTCTTGAATGTTACACTCAGGTCTTAGAGTACTGCATCTGCTATTCAAATTATAGTTAAAAAGCGTAGGTTCATATTTCGTAGAGTAGATTATAACACTACATTTATTAGCTTATAGTGCGCGGCTTATTATAGAATATGTGTCGTAATGTAATAAAAGAGTACCCTAAAGACAGTTTACAACACACAATAGTAATAGTTTCTAATAGTGTCGTCGTAAGTTAAAACTTTCTGTTTCGAATTGGTTTTTTTTTTTTTTTTCTTTAAAGTTTCTAAAAGGAACAAAATTCCTCTAAAACACCGAGAAAGTCAAATCCAAACCCTTTTCCAAACCAAACTAGAGTCTAACAAATCGCTCCCAAAAAGCCAACCAACAGTCAGTGGGAGAAATTTTTCAGAAACACTCCTTCCCGACGAGGGCCCATAAATTTTCCCGAAAATTTGCATATGATAAGGTGGAAGCTGTGTGCTATCTGCCGACGAAGTACCTGCCTAATGTGTGTACAGAGCGTGTAGCTGGCATTAGCAAACAGCTTCCACTAAAAGTTTTCATTGTGGGAATCATTTGAGCAGCGGTACTTCCGCGTCTAAATCCATTAAAATCGGATCCCTGGGAGAGGATCCTCCGTTCCAGAATGGCGGGAACTTTTGAAAAATCAATAGAGGGCTTCCGGCTCAGCACGCTGCTTTTGGGGACTTCAGTTGGGGGGATAGGGTGGGGGGACTGAAGGGCAAATATTTGCGAATAGGATCGGTGCCATCGGATAGGAGGGGGCGCATGTAGCACGCTTGTAATGACTAAGTAAACAAATTGTCGCTGCAAAGTAAGCTCCATTGTGTGGGATTTATCACAAAACCACTCAAAACGACTATAGAAAGCCGCAAATCTCCTTTTCATTGAAATTCTCCCGGCGATAACCGCGACTCCGCCGCCCGCATCACCGACACTAGCCCTAACAGTCGCGAAGAAGGGCCAAGGGTCTTTCGCTGGGGTGCCCGAGTAATTACTCTTCAATCAACCGCCTCACGAAACGCATCAATTTGAGGTTTCGCGTTGCGAATTAACGCGGTCATATCCTTTCAAGGAGGCACTGCTCCCGTCAAGGGGCTCTGGTGGTTTTTCGGTCCCTTCCCGCGTAGGTATCATGATACCGCCCCTACGAAAGGGTGCTCCACCCGGCTGGTGGCAACGATGTTTGTAACAAGCACCGCCTTGGCCCAAATTCATCACCTCGAGGCACTCAATTCAGGAGCCCTCGAGGGCGATTTGTGGCTTCCCGACGAATCTGGAAACGTTCGATTCCGATGAAATGTTAATTTCGCGCTGAAGGATATTCGTGCGAAGTCGAACGAGATGTCTTAATCCGGTGAACGGGGGGGCGCTGAAAGTGAGCCCACCAAAAGTTCGTCTAGAGCTCTTCGATATTGAGAAACGATTTGCGACGACACGACGATTGGAAAATCGAAAATCCTCCTCCTCCTGTCGAGGACCTGTGAACTAGTCCACTCCAGGAGAGAGATATAAAATGCGGTAAAGTTTCGAGTCAATATTTTTCATTTATATAGTCCATAGCCCAAATATTGACTCAGTCAGTGCCAAGGCTGAGAATTTCCATAGAGGCAGTTGGAAAATTGCAGGCATATCGCGGCAGTGCATCTCCCAAGAACTTGTGGTTTTATCGATGAATACAAAATTCCCAGCTGGCCCGGGTGTTTTGTTTGCCCTGGATGAAAATCAAACATAAACCACAGAGTCGGCGAGATATCCAGTCCAGGCTCCTCTTGGGTCCCAGATTTCTTAATTCCGGACAGAATCACGGCGCTCCTGCTCAGCTCTGAAATGAGATGGGATTTTGGACAAGAAGATATTCGACTGCAAAAATCACAGAATTTCAGAGCTGAAGAGCACTTTAGGGAATTTCACCAAATGGAATTATTCAGGGAATTTTTCTCATGTCGATTTTTGGTGAGGGGATTATCGCTGCGATTTTAATTGGGTTCTGGACTATATTGCATTTTTAATGGGAACCCACTCGTGAAGAAGGTTCCATGTGTGGCGATGATTTTGCTGGAAAAACAGAAGTGGGATTTTTATCTGCAGATATGCGTTAGATAAGACTGAACTCAAAAAAGCCATTAATATTCATGAAGACAAATTTCAGGAAATTTTTTCCTTCGATAACATATTTAAGGAAAATTAACACTTTTCTTATATCGATTCAATTCAATCAATTGAATCCAACTAGTCATTTTACATTTAAAAATTAGTACCTTACATATCCCAAAGTCAAATAAATTTTACTTGAAAATTTGAGACATAATGAAGAATTTAAGGTCAAAATTAAATTTCTAAATATGATTCGTTCTTAATTTTCCGCTTCTACATAGATCATCATTATCATAAAAAAGACATAAGTTAAGATTTGGATTTTGCAAGAAATATTTAGAATAGAATCGCCCCTGAAATAAATATGGAATATTTATTAACTACTTATTGAATTGATTAAAAATGAAAGTGGAATCAGGTCAAGTCAAGTTACACGTGATTGGCTATAAACCACAGTTGAAAATAAAAACTTAATAAACAGCCAAAATTGGAAATCAGACCTTTTGGATATTCTGAAAATAGCACCCTTTATTTGGGAATAAAGTGAAAATAGGCGCTTTTGCTTAATATTTGCACCAATTATGTTTAGAATAAGTAAATAAAAGATAAACAAATGATAAAGATATAATAGAAATGTTAAATGAATAGAACGACGTAATTTAGCTTTCCTTAAAAATAAGGTTCATATTTGCAGGAACCTCAACAGTTTTTATCAATAGTGAAGACAAGATAAGTAGTGATTAGTATAATAAAAAAAAAACTTTGAATGACGATAAGGTGGAAATAGCACCTTTTGAACAGATACTCCTGAATTAAAGTTTGCTTAATTTTCAAATATTCTCACTTTGTAAGTAAATATAAAGGTAGGGCTCACGAAAGGCAAAAAATATTTTGAAGGTGGTTTTCTTTATTTTTCTAGCTATTTTACGCTATTTTGTAAGATTTTATGAAAAACCGCGGAAAGCGGTGGTCCCAAGTCAACGACATTTACATGAGTATTTATTGTTTTTGTCCAGAATTTTTTGTGGGACATTTTTGAGCGGTGTGTCCCCAACTGAAACTGAACTACGCGCCAGACTGACCACAGTCACTCGGAGCTCAGGTAACCGGGGCGGCGCAAAACCAGGGCCCCAAATGAGCCCCATTTTGTGGCTTACCTGGAAATCCATAATGCATGAACCCGTCCACCGTTGCTGTAACGGTAAATATTTTACTGAATGCAAAAATCAGACCGTGAAGACGACGAGACGACAGAAGATTTCGCGTCTTCGCCGTCTTCATTTATCGTGAAAAAAAAAATATAAACAAAAAATGCCACCGAGGGTGAGGTGGCCCCCTCCCTCAAAAGATGTCAATTAGGCGCAACACGAAATCACGGCAGTCATGAGGCAATTACCGCATCAAAGAAAGTCGTCGTGGCGTGCCAGGGCGCCGCCGTGGTGCCGGGCGACACCGACGGGAGATAGCATGGCATCCATCCCGGAATCGCAGGATCCGGAATCCGGGATCCGGGACTCGGGACCCGGGAGACGGAACACCGGAGTTCCATTAGGGGAATTGCCGCAGCCCGCGCCGGAGTCACTCAGCTGTCGCGGACTCGTTTAATTCTGTTTACACTTTTATTCAGTTCGCCGGGTATCAAACGGCAGCCAGGCCGGGCTCGGCGGCATGCACGCCATCACCTCGGCTCCAGAGCACCTACGCCCGTGCGGGAGGGGCTCCGCGGGGGGACGGGTGCCGGTATCACCTGGAAAGTTCTGGTCTTAAGCACACGACAAAAGGAATCACGCCAGTCGAATAAAGCATCGAACCATAACCAGGTGATTGTTCAGCCACAAAAAAAAAAAAAAAATATTGTTCATAAATGAAAATGAGCCCATTCACTGCGAGCTGTTGCGAACGGTGCCCGGGGGAGGGGCCCTAAGGGGATTTTCATGTAATTCTGACGACGCACGCTGAATTTTTGTTTAGCCTGTAAAACATCAATAAAATGGACATTAGGGGGTAATTTTAAGAATGGTAATTGTGGGTTTTAGTCTGCAATGTCGGTCTCGTTTGTACCTGACACATTCCACAACTCTCTGATGCGTCACTGGCATAGCGTTTAATAAAGCTCGAAAATATTCAGAATTCCTCAGAGTTTCGGATGAGAAGAAGTTCTTAAAGCCTTGGTAGAGTTTTAGATTCATAATTTCTTATCAATAAAATTCTCATATTAGGTTCTCGACATTTTTGGATAATCCACTATGTGTACAAAAATTAATTTCAGAAAAATGTATGTATGTATGTATATAAGATACATTTTAGGACTAATAAGACACAGAGTTTATTAACTTACTTATATTATTTCTTTCTCTCAGTAAAAGTTTCAAAATTAGTATTAAAAATATATCTTCACTGAACAAAATCGGGATCAGAAAATTGCCTATGTAAAGCAATCCTTTTTGTTATTTCCATGAGTAGGTATGTGCCTTTGAAGTTCTTTTATTTTTATTATTATGGTTTATTTTAGGTTTATTATTAGGTGAACAAAACAGAATGTATTATTCGATTTGATGCGGCATTATTTATTTATTTTATTATTTTATTTTACTTATCTAATATTTCTAATTCAAAGAAAAAAAATAGTTTCGTAGGCACTTTTGAATAAAACCTTAAACTTTGGAATATTTCTATAAAATTTCCGCATGTATTGTAGCATAAACAATTCGGTTTATGGTACAAAGTAAAATTAACAGATTATTTATTTTAAAGCTTTTCGTTTTGTTATATACATATAATAGCTTACGATTTCACCTTTCATTTTCACAACATTATTAGCTCCTGGATCAATCTATTATTTTGTAATTATGATTCATAAATGGTCAAAATATGATCCTTTTGTATGACCTTTAAACCCTATTTTTCGCGATAATGGGAACTGATAGCAGCTTTTCTATGGATTTGTAATTTACGGAAAAAATCCTATAGAAATTTTCAACCGTTAATTCGGCAAAAAAATTTATGTTGACCTGTACTTTTATTGTACCTACATTAAATTATGGTTAAAAGCTTTGAAATTTCTTGCAGTGTAGTTCGGACTTAAAAAATACATGTAACTCATTTTCAAATATGTATTATAAATATCAGAAAAACGAAAAACTATGGTATAATGAGGCTAAATATCAGTTATAATAACTTTAAAAAAAGCAAATTTATTGAAAGCCTATAAATTGTAAAGTTAAGTTTCTGTTCCAAAAGACAATAGGTCATGTGAGATATTCTACAACAAAGACGTTTCCAAAGATTATGCTCATCCCCCCCTAAATGAATTCTATTGCACTAGGCGTAAATAAGGGAGGAAAATTAAATTGCCTGGAAACGTATGTTGGTCAGGTCTGGCGGCTGCATAATTCGATAGAAACCAGGACAATCCGCTTCAGATCCACATGACATGTTCGACATATGTCAGCGCCCCGAAGAGCATCGCTCCTCTTGCTCCGGAGCACCATCCGGTGAGGCATGGTGGCGGCGGCAGTCCCTGAATTAACAAGATCGCCTCGGATTAATATGTGCTCGGATTAATAATTTATTCACCATACATCAATCTTGGGCGAAATGTATTCACAAAGAGAGAGAGATGGAGAGAGACGACCAGAATCTATTTAGCCTCCGGGTCACGATGATGCTTCAGATCCACCGGACCCACCGAAACTCCTCAACTTCCTTCCCTTTTATGCGCTACATAAGTTCTGGACTAATTTACATGGGCAATAACAGGGCCATTGCTGCTTTCGCATTAACATGTCAATCATTTTGGACAGTACCGCCTCTAGCCTCCATTGAATGGACCCTAGAAACCCCTTCCCTTCTTCCGTTTCTCCACTCTATCCCCACCACGTTCCTTGCCCTGAGGTGCACTTGAATAATTGCAATAGAACTCATTAAGTAGAGCGGATCTCTTCGGGTCAGCCCGAACTCCCTTCCCCAGCATAACCGGGACATTAGTTCCCATCGATGGATGGGTCCAGGTTCGAGACCTTTTACGGAATAATTGAATGAATTCAGGAGGGGAGGAGGGGAAGTCGGTGCATTCTCCCGGAATACCTTGCGTCCTCATTATGCAGCGAATGTCGCCGTGTAGAGAATGCACCGAGATCTCCCCCAGTCGAGAGGCGGCGGGCGGGGCGGAGGTCTCGGCCCCCGCAGGGCAGTCAAAGTTCCAATTTTCTGGCAATGGAGCGCCAGGTGGAGCCGCCTCTGCCCCGCCAAAATGCCGCACAAAACGAGAGACCCCCAAAACTTTTCTGGAGCACTTTAAAATATTTTCCATGCCGACTATCAGGGCGACTGCTGGCACTGTTCCGCGCTCCTCCTCTGCATATTTATGAATGTGGCGCAGTGCCCGGGGCCAGGCCGTGCCCGTTTCAAGCCAATTTACGACCTCGAAAAACTCTCATACACGGGGCGAATTTAATTTTCGCCCGTTTCATTTGCTGCGTTTTTAAAGTCTATAATTTTGTTTTTTTTTTCGCTTGGCACCTTGAGGAGCAAAGCCCTATACAGGAGGCGATAGCAAAAGCAGGGAAGGGATGGAAGCAGGGGAGGTCGTGAACACCCCACCACTGAGGGGAAGAGCAAGGCTTGCGGGGGAAGGGGTGGTGCGGTCATTATTTAACGCGCTCACAAAAGGGTTGGTGGTTTTTAGCCCTGGAAATTATTTAACAACTCCGGGAACAATTGTTGCGGACGTGTGAATGCTTTATTGAGTTGAAATTCAGTTTTTCATGGCTGCCGCAAGCAACGTGAGCATCGAGCGGCCAAATGATGGAAAAATGAGCGGGGGCGGCTTGACGGGAATTTAAGGGATACTTTGATATATATGTATGTTGAGAAGGAAAAATAACAAACAAAAAAAAATTGCGGAAATTTTTTTCTGCTTTCCGGTGTTAATTATTCACTGCCATGCCAGGGACGCTTGACATTTTTTTTTTCAACCGACTACTCAAGGGTGTGGCGCCCAGAAATGAAAGTATAAAAGGTGAATTTTAATTGTTTTATTTTCCAGTAAAGAGGGTCAAAAGGGTGAAAATACACTTTAATTTTGTATAATGGAATGAACAATTTTCATATTCCTTTTAATGTCGTCATGCTTTCATTTCTTGAGGCAAACAATTTTAAGCATAATAAGGATAAATAATTGGCCTTTTGTATTTTATGGTCTTAAGTATCCCGTCAAATTCCAAACCCTATTGAAAGGAAGTGAATTTTTCATTCTTGCAGTTTTTGGAACATATTTCTTTTAATTTTAAAAGGAGGTACTAAACTCCTTTGAAAATGGTTGTCAACAAATTGTTTTGTAATTTCCAAAATATTATACGTTTTAAAAACAATGTCTTAATGAAATTTTAAAAATTTTTTCACTACTTATAAGAATTTAAATCCTAAGATATTACTTTGATATTTGACATGCAGTACTTGCTTTTACACCAATAATCCCTAAAGCTCCTATGATTTTTATGAAACTTCAATACATTTTAATTTGATTTCACAATTGTCTGAGTTTTCAAAATTTGGCATCGAGACGGCTTAATTTTACTCGTAATTAATATTCAAATAAATTACTTGTTCAAATATGTTCACTAAGAGTCAAATCGACTCAC
The DNA here is from genome assembly GCA_933228815.1 of Machimus atricapillus. Classification (NCBI taxonomy): domain Eukaryota; kingdom Metazoa; phylum Arthropoda; class Insecta; order Diptera; family Asilidae; genus Machimus; species Machimus atricapillus. The sequence goes on from OW121785.1 coordinate 18,412,870, forward strand.
TCATTTTAGTGGTTGTTAAAATAGCATTTTTCGTGATTCTTTCCCACAGTTGTTTAGGATTGTTTATTACCTAGCCTTAAGGACACACACTTTTCATTGCCCATTCCCACTTTAATACTTAAAAGTAATTGGGGTTTTTAAAACATCGAAAAAACCACGACTGACCATCTTAAAGTACAGACTTTCGGATTCAATCTTTTTTCGAGCTTCAAATCGGTATTAAAGCCGCTTATAGGTATTATTCAAATTAAATTAATATAAGTTAAATGTTACATAGAAAAGTCTAATAGCACTACTAAGTACTCTATGTATAAAGAAAAACTGTATGAAGTGATTTTTAAAATATTACTACAAATTTTTCATAAAATCCTATACAAGAAATAACGAAAAATCATAAGAAGTATATGTATATGTATTTTAAGAAAAAGTTTGGCTGGGTTCCTTTTTTAAGTACATTGTATTAAATAAAGCAAAACGACATTCCTTGATATGTTTTCCAACATTTCATAATAACGATTTATTAACGGAGTAATCCCGATGCCCGATGGATTTATCTTTAGTTGAGTACCATCTAAAATTGGGTATCACTCAAAATTCTGAAATGTTCGTAATACATTAAAACCAGAGTAAAATTCATAACTTCTGAGGTAAAGTAGTCTTCAGTTCCCTTGAGACCTTTTCAAATCATAGGGCCTGTGAAACTTGTCTCTTGAGTCAAAATTTGTCCTTTAATGCATAAATTAGAGAAATTCACGGATGATGAGACTAAAATCCTCATACCCACTTAGCAACTGGAATAAAGGTTCTTGGCTTATACAGCAACAGGTTTCATCTCCTGAATATGATTAACTCAAGTTACCCTCAGTTTCACTAAAGTTATCTAAACAACCAATTTAACAAATCCAAGGATATTTGGGAATATATAACAGCATAAAATACATAATTTAAGTGAAGAGGAGCACCCCTAAAAACAGTTGAGAGCCTCCAGACATTTTTCGTCATTAAACTCATAATCGTGTGAAGAGCACCCTGCGATAACAACAAGTTTCCAAAGGTGGTGACATCAGGAGTAAAATTTTGCCTAATTACCATATGCTCGTGACAAGTCTTGTACTGAGTCTTACAGGGAAAAGAAGCAGATTATGCGGGCACCCCCTACCCGTTCAAGAAAGTCTGGGAAAATCCCCTAAAGATTTAGCCCCGCTCCGCCCCGAAGCAATCCCATTATCTGGGTGCGTATGCAAAACCCTTGGAGCACTTCTCGCTCCATCAGACACATAATAATTTCCACGTGAAATCAAAATGATCCCGAAATCAGACAGGGGGCTGTGTATCTTTTGTGGAGTTAAACATCAGCGCAAATCAATTTCACTTAGCGCGAAAAGAAGTCAAGATGATGTTGCGACGGGGGTATGTGGTACTATATACTAATACCAATTTTTGGGGTTTGGGGGGTGGAAACTCTGGAGGATTGAGTGATTTCGCACCACATCAGACCCTATAACAAATCTTGCATTGTGTTTCCCTAATAGCCCTTGCCAGGGGCGGTGCGCGATGGAGGCGCTCGCACAACCAAATCCAATTTCCCGAGAAGCCAATAATTCCTGCCTTCCCTGAGTAACACCTTCTCACGTTCCGCTCAGCCCTGACAGGTACAAGTCATAAATAACGCTCCGCCAGCTCATGTCGCCCCCATCTCTTATCTCTTTTCAGGAATAAATTGCTTCCAAAGATTTGCTGAGCAGCCGAAATACACGGAGGTGAATCCAGGTCAGGACGCACTTCTAACATGCAAAATAATCGATAAGAGGGGTACGTGCTCCTGGCAGAAAGATAACAAGGTAATTACGGGAGAGCAGAGCTCCCCTAAGGCGTCCTCAATGCCCGAACGCCCGCACCCCTTCGTCCTAAAATTTCGCCGGACGAGGGCTGCCCCTGCATAAGAATCCTTCGCATGGACTTCGGACAAGTTAATTAAAGTCCTCCTCTCACCTGGCAATACATTTTCATTTCAGCCGGTGGGCATCTACCCGAAGAAGTACGAGTGGGCCGGCACCTCGATGATTATCCACCAGAGCATGCAGCCCCCCCACATCGGGGGCGACTGCTCCCTCTGGATCCGTTCGGCAACCCTAGACTTTGATGACGGCCTATGGGAGTGTCAGGTGACAGCGAGCGATTTCACGACCCAGGATGCCCTCACAAGCCAACCGGTGCGGCTTGTGGTGCGAGGTATGTAGGACACGATTTGTAAAGGGTGCCCCCGAAACACCCCCTCTAACCCCCCACCACCTTTCCCGGATTCTAGCCCTAGCCCTTCTTATGCCCGACTGTCAACCCACAAAGACAGGTGGTAAGACGGGGGCACCTAGTTTACGACCGCCTGCTTGAACTCCGAGTTCACGTTAATTAAACCTCAAAGAGGTGGCAATTACGTCTGTTGGATGACTCATTTGCTACTCTTTTTATCTTCTTCTTCTTCTCATTCTAACCCTTGTCTGACGATTTTGTCTTCCGGCAATCCTACTTCCAGTGGCCCCCCAAAGACCCCGGCTGGAGCACGAGGGCGTCCATGTCCCGCCTGGACACAATGTGACCGTGGATTCGGGAGCAGTGGCAACGGTCAAGTGCATCTCCCACTATGGAAATCCACCAGCCCTACTAAAATGGTTCCTAGGTAAGTTATCCAGAATTATTCTATAGAAAATCGACTAACTTTACAGCAGATTACCTTAAACTTTTGAATGGACTTCTTTATAATTTATAATTTTAAATAATATATGACAATTTAAGTGAAAAGATTAAAATAATAATCGATTAATATTATTCGATTAGTCTATTTACAACTGTCAGTATCAATCACAGACCGAACCAGTTATGATTTTAAATAATATGGAATTAAGAGACAAAAGCTCAACGGTTTGATTATTTTTTGTCGTATACTAAAATAAACTGCTTTATTGACTTAATTAAATTTTAACAAATATGCTACAAATAGAATTAAAATTAACAAATGTAAATCAAGCAAATTATTGTTATGTCATAATCTATTTAAACAGCCATTTTTATTTAGTAATTTAAGAAAAAATCGCAACAATTCTATTTTCTAATTATACATACATATATTAACACTATGCAAATTCATTGCAAAAGATACTTAACTGAGATTTTACATTTGTACTTAATTGAAGTCTCTTTGCCCCATCATTCTCTTGAGCGACATAAAGATTTTAAAAACCATACAAATATTTTTCCGATTCGACATCGTATAGTTTTTAAACGTTTTTACCTGAAGTTAGCGTCAGTTGTCCAAAAATGTATACTTACGATAGGACCCAATCGGACTAAAAATTAAACCAAAATCGTAAAACTAAAACTTATTTGCGTTTTCTCTTATTTGTTATTTTTCAGACCTATGTATATAATGACACTAAAAACAGTTGAATATTTCAAATTATAGATACATATTACAAAGATATTTCACGTTTTTCTTTTATTTATGTAAATACTTTAAATAAAAAATAATCGTTCATTAAATGTGATTATTAATTAAGTCGTGATAAAATTAATGCGGCATAATTAATCTGTTAAATTACATTACAATTACTAATAAAGTCAATATGAAACTTTAAATTAATAAAAAAAGATATTGAAAATTACATAAAAAAAAATTGCCACAACTTCTAGTAAAGTTAGGAAAGCTAGTAATTAATTATTCTTCCTTTGCATAAAGAATTCTGTTTTACGTTCCATTTTGTTGGAAAATTTACGAATTAATGATTCATTAATTTAATACTAAAATAATTTCGAATAATAAGCTCTTCACTTTGACTATGTCAGTCCCACAAGATTATATCAGAAGAATATTTTCTTTGTATAAAAACTTTATTTCCTAGAAAACACTTTTAACAAAGTGGAAGAGTAACGCAAGAAAACTCTTCCTCAATTTTCGAAAGCACGAACGTGATCAAGTAAAATTTTTATAAAAAAGTTTAACGAGAAATCGAGTACGAGGACAGATATAAAACAGAATAGTAAAATAACGAGTATATGTATGTATGTAGGGTAAAGTTATAAAACTTTACTAAAGTAAATAATCTCTTACCACACAAAAAGATCGTAAAACAATTTTTATGTATAAGAGGACGCAGCGAAAGAGGCGAAGTTTAACTACGAAATTCAAATTTAATGTGTAAAAAGTAGCATTTGTAGTTTTAAGCTGGAATAAAAATCGATTTGAATTTTTTTCCAAAATTAAATATGTTAACTTTCATATAAAACTAAATTAAAAAAGGTTAATGGTTTTCTTTTCAATTGATGAGGACAATTTTGTAATGCTAGTGAGACTGTCCATAAATATTTGTAAAATCGATTTTCTGGAATGGTCTGGAGTTAACGACTTTGTAGCCAGAACCTTAAACAATAACCATAAATTCCAGGTGACCAGGAGATTTCACCTCTGGGACCGCAGATTAATTCCACAGAGCAGGACAACCCGAGGACGTGGTCAGCCTCCGCTGTGGTCCAGGTGCCGGCGATTCGTGAACGGCATGGCGAAATGCTCAAGTGCATCGCGCTGCACGAGTCATACGCGGCGAAGTCCGTCGCCGTCGAGGCCCGGATGGATGTTAAATGTGGGTAGATCCCCATGGTCCAACGGGATAAGATTTGAATTTGCGATTTTTTTCCATTTTACAGATGCGCCAACTATCCGGCTCCTAGGAGCGCCCGAAATTGATCTTGAGGAGGGCAAGGACACCCTCATCCTGCGCTGCGAGGCGGATGCCAATCCACCGGCCAGCATCGTCTGGAGAAGGGCCGGACGGTCAGAAATCGCCAGCCTCCAGGTGGGTGTCAATGGCTTCCTGATTTCTGTTTAAATTATTAATCAGGCCGAAGGACTTAGGGGGGATTTATAATAGCCATCGGGGATTGGGTTTTCATCACCGGTCGGTGTGGGTTTGATGTGATTTTAATTGGACGTTACCGAGATAATTCGAAAATAGACAGATACCCTTCGGCTGGGCTGGCGCACTAATTAAGGGACTTGAAAAGTTTTTGTCCAAAATCCAAACCACATCACATTCTTTGACAAGTTTTATGTTTAGATCATGGTATTCCTGGAAAGTATGAAAAGGTCTAACAGACATGGGTTTACCTAAACTTCAATTTTAATAATGTTTTAATGCATATACATCTAGCATCTACATAGTTCTTATCGAAATCGATAACAAAAACTTTATTTAAATCAAATCACTCAGGATAAAAGTTTAAGGGCCGCTTGCGTGACATTGTTATTAATATTTAAAATTGTAGCTAAACGTATTTAGGTGCTTAAATAAAATTATCGTCTTGCACTGCAAAAACTAAGCAGTTAATTTCATTTATCTAACTGTCAAATTTAAATTCAGTGATATGCCTGTTTAACGTCCTTAAACGCGTTTAAAAATCAATTTCGGCTGTGAAGTGTTAAGGTTGGTGCCTTTATTTTGTGACGTGAGATGGATTTGTGGGAGTTCTATTCTGACGACGATGAAGAAATAATAGAATACATTAGTAGACCAATTCAAAGTTCACAATTTGTTCCGAGAACAAACTTATTTGAAAGTCTTTCTGAAGAAAAATTTGTGAGAAGATTGCCGCCTTTGGTGTATGGAAAAGAAGATTTCCTATATTATCCCGAGGAATAAATGTTCATCTTCACAGAGTGCCTGGAATAATTGTGGCAACAGCTGTGCTTCTCAATTTAGCAATTTTACAAAATGAAACAGTTCCACCTGAATAAAATTTATACCCAATGTTGGCAGAAGAGAGAAATGTTGTGATCTCTTAGTCGACCCAGCAACGAGAAGGAAGACAAAATTTAGAAAGAACTTTACTAATAGAAGGATATTTTAGCTTATTGCAATAACTATAATTAAACACATTATTATAGAGAGGCATTTTTTATTTTTAAATCCATTAATAAAATAATTTTTTTTCATAGCATCCGTTTTTTTGCATTCTATGATGTGTGCATAAGTCTCCACAATTTGAAACAGCAATATCTGTTCTTCCTTAGAAAGATTACTGTTTTACCGACGGACTAAACATTATTAGTTAAATAACCACACCAATGACGTCGCGCAAGACGATTCTAAATGCGTTTATAGTAAATTTATTTAGCCGGGTAAATACATTTAACTAAACAAAATTATAAATAAATTTATCGAGATCTGACGCAAGCGGCCCTAAATTTTTTAGTATATTTATTATTTATCTTTAATACTATGAAAAATAAGTAAAATTTGATACAGAAATATTTTTTCTCACTATTTCATATTGAATGGAGCCTCTGACATATAGAACTGGACTGCTAATCTAAGACAAAATCGCACCACAAAATTGAAACCAATTCTTGACATATGATTCGCCATCTCTTTTCGCCATCCGGCCCCCAGGCAAATGCATATGTTAGACAAAGTAGAATATGTTTTTATATACCTAACTCTTGCGTTCTTCCGGCCCCGAGCTGTTCAATGTTGGAAGTATTTTTAATAAATGCTCAAAATGTAGGGCAAAATAAAAGGAGCTGTTTTGTAACAATTTATATTTATATATTTTCTTAATTTGGACATGCATTGCAAATAATTTAATGGTTTTTTTATCACGCGTGCTTCCTAAGCCAGGATTGCATCTCTACTCAAAATGGTCTCACTTTTCATAAGTCGAATACCAGTCCAGTTCTATATGTCAGTGAATGGAACAAATATTTCAAACAAGTTTGGGATAAAATTAAATATTCTGAAAGAAACCAAATATTTAAGTTTAAAGAACTAAATATCCAGACAATTTCAAACTTTTATCTCCTCCACAAGTTGGAATCGAACTTGAGATTCTTCACTCACTGTCCAACAAGTTGCTGGTTGAACTATGAAGACTGATTGATTTTGTTTTGAACTTGAGGAATTCGATTCCTTTGTATTCGTTTGAAATAATTTTGTTACTTAGTTCAAGATATTTTTATATAAAATTCTTGTTTCGATCCAAGAAAAAGTTGAAATAGTTAACAAGATTTAAAATTAATACAAATAAACTTCCGTAAATTGTGTTGAAATAATGAATTTCTTAAATATTTCAGAAATTAAAGATAGAATTTAAGTTAAAAATCGTTTCTTTCAATTAGGTTCTTTTTATACTTATTTAAACCGCAATATAGTTTATAAAAAAGTTTGTACCCATTGTGGAAGTTAAGTTGATTTCATCTATGCGTGAAATGTGAAGGGAATTGAGGAATAAAATTTGGGAAAGAAGGTGAGAGCAGATGTGGGACAAAAATGTTCACTCTTTATAAATTTCAAAATTTCTTACAGAAAGAAATTCAATATTTACTCTCTATGGCGCGTTAAATTGCATTCTTTAAAGTTAGAGCCCTCCCTTGGCGCGGCTAGAACTATGTAACGAACCAGCCGCGTCCAAAGTCAGCCACGATTAACTTTCTTCTAACAAACGTTTGGTGGAAACTTTAAATTGCGGAAAATGTCTTCAAGATTGTACCCCCTGCACAGTCCACCTTTCGAAAAGTTTTCCTACAATTCAAAGAGAAGTGCTGAAAATCTCGAAGAGCATTTCACGCCAGAACCGAACTTTTTGGGGCCATCAGAAATCATAAAAGCCTTTTGGGGGAAGAAGGAAGAGGGTCCAGTGGACAAAGTAGACTATTGACCGACCCATTTCCGATTCGGTCTCTGCGCCCCAAATGCATTTGAGTTTTAGCGCAAACATTGAATTTTACTTCATATACTTTTATTTTTTTATTTTTTTTTTCAGGAATCTCTCCAGCTTCGACCTGTTGGACGACGGGACGCCGGGCTCTACACGTGTCAGGCCCAGAACTCAGTCGGAAGTTCAGAGCAACTTTCCATTCAGTTGGACGTGAAATGTACGTAAAATGACGACGTCAACTTTTCGTACCGAGGAAAAAGTCCCTCAGGAGAGAGACTTCTTCAGCAACTTAATATCCATTCCCCCTCCCCCCATCAACCCGTATAACCATATTCAGCGACGACCCCATTTTACGTCGTTTCGCGCTATTTTATGAATTTTTCCTCTCTCATAAAAAAAAAAACGAACTTTTCCATTTTCTTGCAGATCCGCCCCGAATTTTGTCAGCTGGCCCGGATCGGCTAACGACAGCCCCCCTCTTCAGTCCGGCTGCATTTGAATGCCTCGCCGAGGGCAATCCGCCGCCAACTTACAAATGGGTCCAAAGGTATTGTAGTGCACTTTAAAACTATAGAACCTTGTTTTCCTGCATCCCTCCATCCCTCGCGTACTTACCACCGAAAAAGGCGCTTTTATGAATGCTTTTGCTCGAGGAAAATCCATCAAATGCCCCAAGAAATATTGGGGCGGGGAGCCGCTCTAAATTTTCCATAAACTTTTCTGAGCATACCCACGCTTACCGACGCTCCTGAGCCGCGCACCGTCGGTCGAACCCCCTGACAAAACGAGAACCTTGTGGTACTCGGTAGAAAATTGGGAAGGCGGGCAGTGGACTTTGTCCCTCAGGCAGATTTACCCTCTGTGGTGGTGGAGTCATCTTCCAACAATTCGTAACCCTCCGTTCCCACTTATTTCTTGCAACCCCCTAACGCACACCAACTATTTGGATTTTCCCATCGGCTGTTTGCTTGCTGTTTTCACGGCTCTGTTAATTTTCCTTCCGCTTGTCGTGAAGCGCTTGTTTCGCCGCTTTTCCTATTTTTTACCCCCACCAAACCTTCCAAACCCCTAAACCCTCCTCTTGTTCATTGGTTTTTTTTTTATTTATTTACTTTTTTTTTTTTGCTTCCTGGCAGCTTTCATCGACGGGGGAGGATTCCACCCATTACTGGCAATAATTGCAAACTCATGTTGCTGCCACTCCCCCCTCTGTTCCCCGCCAAAGCAGCATCTTCGGAAGTATCCCAACTCCTTGCTGTGGGGAGTTGAAATTGTTTCAAATCCTCCGGGGTGGAGCAGGGAACGGTGGCGGCACGCGGGCAGCTTCAGGCAGTAGGAAATCTGCTCCTCGTTTGCCAAGGCAGCCCTAGAAAATTTTTCCAGAGCGCCCCTGGATTAGTGGTGCGCGCTCGTGTCCTGGCCCGGAATCCCGAGTTGTTGACATTTTCTAATTGCTCGGAGATCCCTGTCCATTTCCCTTCGAATTTTTATTTTCCTCCCATTTGATATGGGTCATGGCGGAGGAGGGTCAGTAGCGATGAGTTCAATTTTTATGATTCATAACGAATCCAACATCTGCCCATTTCCAAAATGTTTTCTTCCAGAAAAAAATACAAAAAAAAAAAGAATGAAAACACGGTAAAGGATAAGGCTGTCGGCGAGCATAGAATGAAAAAATGTGTCAGCGGACAGCCCCTCCCTCAATGTCGCTTTGCGTTGCCCCTGGAATGGGTTTATGGGATCAATCCGTCGTTTTACCCAATTTTAGGCGGAAATTTCAGTTGAATCAACGTTTACGGGCTTATGCCGACCTACTGTGGGTTTTTATTTTTAGAGGATGTCGTACCGCCATGAATCAGCCCTTTAAGTGGCCCGCCATCGAGGAGGTGCCCATCAAGGACATGGGCCTGAGCACAAGTTGACACATGTTGAATATTTCAGGACATCAAGGAGTTTATATTGTCTTTTGAGCCGGTCCCCAAAACGGACTCTTATTCCAATCCGTTTGAAAAGGGTTGGTGGTAGGGTTAGACTTCTTTGAAATATCATTCTAAGAAAGATTAGGCCCTAGCATGACTTCATGGTACGTCGCCTCTCGTACCGAGGTAAACTTTTTATGACATTCTTTTTCGGGCTGCTTAACCCTGCGGGAAAATATTTTATTACGCCCTTCTTTTGAGTGAACGAAGCATAAATTCAATTTTGGTGGATCTGTGGGTGCACTATGGCGTTATGATTCTGCAAAAAGACCGTAGCCCATAACCCTTTTCCAATGCAATTAGATCGGAGAGCATTGGGATAAAACATCCGCAATTTTTTGAATCTTTAATAAGGTATTTTAAAATTGACAGTTTAGTAGATTTAGTTGTCAAGAATATTCATACATATTTTATTATAGTTTATACCTTCTTCTTTAAAGTTATTCAGCCTTCATATAGCAATTGAAACAAAATATTAATTTACTTAATACCAATTTCGATGAAATTTGCATAAAGCTTAGATCAGATTATCTTAGTTGAATGATTTTTTTTTAAAATGAAAATGTTTTATGTCTGCGACACCGTAGATCAATTTTTGAAATTTCAATTTTAATTTTTAAATAATCCCAATCATTTCAGGGTTTTTACCCAAAAGTAATTATTGGCAATCTTAAAGCTGCTTGATGAAATTAAAAATATATCAAATGCATGTTCACTTCATGAAATATTACATCTCTGTATCATGGGCAATTGTGTAAATGAAAATATTTACAAAAAGACCTTTAATGTAGGATTTTAATTTTAATTAACAGGGACTCCATTTTATCTACTCGTATGTTGTAAAATTCGTTTCCTCGGAATTTAATTATTCTTTTTCAGGTTCGTATATAATATTTGTAGATACAAAAGTAAAGTACTCATAGAGTGCAAAGTATTGTTTAAAAATGTTATTTGGAACTCAAAGTAGATATACGATACCAAAAAGTATAGATATTTTAGGACATGTGTGTAGGATGGGATTGAGATTTTTCCCCGAAAACTCATCTCTGAACTCCTTAGGTTATTCAGTGTTGTACTTCAGGATTAATTTTAGCAATATATAGACTGAAACGGCAAACAGATAAAAAACGAAAATCTAAAAATTTATAAAGCTTATCAAAAGTGCTTAAACAATCGACTTTTGACCTTTTTTCCAACCTTCCTTCTAATTTGGGAAAGTTATAACCCTTTCATATGACCGGATCCAACATGAGCCGAACCAAACACAGTCTCCTCCCCCAAAATTTAATCGCTTTATGCAAAATTAGCCATTTACTAACCGGGCAAAACGTCCCCTTCCAGGATATCAGGAGGATCAAAATATCTGGAGCGAGGTCATGAGTCCCGGCTCGTAATAGACAACGTAACCTATGACTACCAGGGCGAGTACGAGTGCCGGGCGACGAACTTCATCAACGGCCAGGAGCGGACAGTGGCATCGGAGCCGGTGTCCTTGCAAGTAGTAGGTAAATCAGAAAATCACATCCCACTAGCCACTTTCAGATGCTTTCCAAGCGAAGCTGATAGCAGCTAGTTTCCACCTCATAAACTTAAAAAAATATATATATATGTATATATGACTATATGATGATGAAAAAACAATGTACATACTTATATACATTATGATAGTCGAATTAAAGCCTAGTGCACAAGTGCAAACGACACTAACTGTGTCCGACCAATAAATTCCAGGAGCACCGCAGGTCCTCCGGCTGAACCCGTCCATGCACTCCGTCTCGGTTAAAAAGGGCGAATCAGCAAGCCTATCGCTGGTGGTTTGCGCTGATCCAAGACCACATCATGTAGCCTGGGAGTGGGGCTCATTGCGGCTGGAGGCCGGAGCTGGAGTCGGTAAGTGTTCCCACGACGGGTGTCCCATACGTAGTAATAAATTCCAAAATTTACGGATATCGTTCGAACAGAGAGCAAGTTCCTTTTTCCAGCATCCCCCCCTCCCCGCCCGGAGGAGCTGGCCAAGCACACGGTGTCCGGTGTCCTCGAGCTCCAGGTCCAGGTCCATCCCCCAGTCGAACAGCATCCTTTCTGGCCACAAACGGCGAGATAGGACTGTAAACGGGGAAAGGGGCAACGGACCTGGAGTGACTGGGGACCCTCCCATCATATTTCCCTAACTAAAATGTATCTTTTTTCTCTTTCTACTCCCTACAATCCACCCCGGGTCCAGACCGGTACAGGGCTGACGAGGTGACACAGGACTCCCGGGAGGACTGCTACTTGGCCACCCTGCACATAACAAGGGCTGATGAGCACGACGCCAGGCCCTACTATTTGGTCGTCGAAAACGAGCGTGGCACCGACAGGCATGCAATCCATTTGAGTGTGGAGGGTACGTTTTCAGGTGCATTTCATTTTCATCTCATTTAGTTGTTAAATTTATTGTGGTCACATGCACGCTGCACACGAGTAGCAACCAACCACTCGCCAAAGTAGAGCACAGGGCCCAGGGACTCTTGGACCCATATTTTTAAAATTTTTTCCAATCCACACTTCTTTCATCCCTACGTGTAACTATTATACGTATACTATATATATGTATAATATCCCCCCCGCTATATTTTTTATGCAATCCTTTTTTTCGCACACTTAAAACTTTTTTATTGCCACGTTTCTTCCCACCCTATATATTATTATTATATTTTTTTTTACCCATTTTTATTTTTGTTATTTTTCTGCACGCTAAGTGCAGGAATTTCCTCATCAGCAAATGGAAGTTTTTTCTTGCACTGCTGAATCAGGTGGTGGTGCAGCAGCAGCGAAAGAAGGAAGAAAATTGCAAAGAATGTTTCAGAGGCTCTATCCTCTTGGGCAAATTCCCTCGAGATTTATTACCCTCATATTTTGGCATGAAGGCAAATTAGTTCTTCGCGAATTTATCATCCTCCGGAAGGCATCATCTGTGAGGCAGTTACATGTGCTGAAGCTATCATCTTTTTACCCTCCACTGAATTTATCCACTCCATAGAACTCGTGCTGGGGTATGGATGAATTGTGGATTTTATTTTTTGATGAGTTACAAAAACAATATACATATTTGTCAATTATTTTGAATGAAGTAAACCTGAAAATTTAAATCAATTTATTGTTTGGACACAGAATCGCCTAAATTATAATAGCACAAAATCTCTAAAACTCTGAAATAATTAAAAAAAAAACATTAAATTTTTTAATGTGTTTATCTAATTGAATTCTAACGAATTGTGAATGCTAAATAATATTAAATGCCATGGAAATTGGGAATTTTAAACATATATGATATTTTTATTTTGCGATTTCGTATATCGGCTAAAATCGCTGCGTTTATAGTACCAGTACGGAATTTAAGCAAGTTTTCATATTACCGTACAACGACCCTTCCCGCACGTGACACCATTGATTTAAAGTTATTTAGAGTTATTGAAAGTAAAAAGCGCGTCAAGTGTGAAGTTTTTTTGGAAGGACTTAAGTATAAAAACAAATAATTTTTAAAGATACAAGAACAAACAAAACATAAATTAGCTAGTTTAATAATATAGTAAATATATATTAATCATAATAAAAGATCTTATGTTTGTAGTGCACAGTCTGACGAAATATTTATGTAATGTAGATTTCTCATTAATAGAAAATATAAATTTAAGAATTACGTGCTGGAAACGATTGATGAACTACATATTTGAAAGTAAACCACATACATATACGGTAAATTCATTATTTTGTAATATTCGAACTACATAATATAAATTACAATATTTGTAGTACAAATTTTTGAGTCCGATCATTTTTGAGTACACTTTTTAATAAACATCATGGCTAAGTGATATTGATACTTTCTTCTAAAATAATAACATATTAATTTTAAAGAAATATTTATTCAGCTTCTCAAGATTTACATTAAAGAGATAAAAATATTTTAAAGTTTTATCATTTTATAGTATACGGAACATTTGAACTACAAAATTTCTGCATAATACAGCAAAATTTTATCGAAGTTATTGTAATATAAATTAGAGATTTTGTGTTTTATCGAAGATTTATGAAATATGATATAATGAAAACAATATCACGTTTTTCAATAAGTCGAAAGCGAAATGTGAAAATAGGCTTTTCATTTATTCAGAGTTATTCTCAAAGCGTCTGAAAATAATACGTTTTTACAATCAAGCAGACAAAAGTGACAAAGTGAAAGGTTTTTCCTTGAACCTCAACATACTTTCTGGCAGTAAAAAAGGCAAAAAAAATGATGCGAACATAAAACATGAACCACTTAGCTTAATGTATGATTTTTGTATTGATTCGAATTTTTTTTTCCATTTTATTTTTATTTTTTTTTTCCTTTCCCCATCCTCATTCTACCGCCCAAATAACATCCGACTGTGCATGCAAAACATTTTGCTTTTTTACATTTATTTATTTTTTTAACAATATTTTGGCTTATCTCAAGCGTACAAAATGCGCATCATCGCTTTGCCCTGCTGTAGCCCCCCATCCCCCTGTAGCATTGTAGCACTGTAGCAAAATATTCATGTCCTGAAAGCATTATAATAATAAATTTTATATCGAAACTTCATTTCATATTCGACACAATTCGAAACAAACAAACAAACCAAACCCAAAATCATCACACAGAGCCTCTGGAGATGAGTTACCTCTTGGGGATCGCCGGGGGCTGCTTAGCCGCCCTCCTCATTTTAATATGTTTGTGTATATATGCGATTAGAGCGAAAAAGTGTTGTTTTAAAGGTTAGTGAATTCACTTTTCATTATTATTTCTGTCTTAACTATTCATAATTCATGAGGCGTTCCGCCTCCCCCGCAAAGAGAATCCCGGAACCCATATTTTGGAGCTTTGGCTGGCGTACTTTGTGGTGGAGCGTTTTCGTATTCATGTCCTATGCCGCGCGCGCCAAAATGAAAATAATAAAAGTAAAAAAAAAAACTAGGGAAAAAAACGATGCCCTGAGTGAAAAAAAAGTGAATAAATTTATGCTGTTGTTGCTGCAAGAGGTTCAGTGTCGGAAGTATTTTTCATAGTCGGGTCAGACGTGCATACGCGAGGCCAACCAACAAACGACGATAAGGGCGGACGGGAGTTTGAATCAAGTCCAGGTCCTTATCATTCATGAATAATTCCCATTTTTCCATTCTTTTAATATGCAGAAGTAACACCAAAACAGGTCGTTTAAAAAATCATAAATACACGCTCTGCCAACTGAAGTCAACGCTCGTATACATCTCAAGTGCGCCATCGCCGTCAAAGGAAGTTTCCGGCTCCGTGCCGGCCCTTCCGAGGATGTGCCATAGCCCCACAAAACCACACAATCTCCCTCTAACCACCGTCCTCCCTGCCCCTCCGGCATTTTTCCTATTTTCCATGCCCGTGAAAGCGAAAAATATATATATAAAAAAAAGTGAAAGGAAACTCCAAAGCACTTGCTCCTCTTTTTTATATTTCTATAAATTGCAGGTCGTTCCGGCTATAAATCATCGGATAAGGACAGGTAAAAAACTTTATTATTTTTTCATCTCCCTTTTGTAAAAATAACTTTCAAGGAGTCGTTGCGTCGCCTCGTGCGATTTATTTATGTTTTATGTATGTCCCCGCCCGGTTATCAGGACCTTTTTCATGTTTTAAAGGCCCAATAAAAGAAATCCGCATCTTGAACTCTAAAAAGTAATTGATAGTATCGCAATTAGCGTTTTATGCTCAATAACACCATTTTCTTTAAATAGGGTGGATTCAAAAACGTCAAATTTTTTATGCAAAAAAACATAGACGCAGTTAATCGACTAGGTTTGCACGTCAAAAGCAATAGAGCATACGTTCACGACTGTCAATATTTGACGTAGTCGGTGACGAAGACGCTAAATTGGAGATAAGTTCCTTTATTATCCACTCTTGGTCTTCACAGCTCTAATATTAAATCAATTAAATTCACAGTATTTATACAAATATTTTGTACCTAATTTCCGAATTTTCATATTCTTCGGCCATTTTCACTGGATAAAAGAAAACGCTTGCAGTGGGCATGACGCTTCTAAAAGCTGCACATATGCTTTGACGTATGCGCAGAAGATTCTCATCTTGTTCGTTATTGAACTTTTGATTTGTATGCCAATGCATTTTTGAACGCATGACTTAAGGCTGATCAAATTTTTTGCGTTTTTGAATCCACCCATACATACATAAAAAATAATACATTTTTGTTAAAGTTTGAATCTTAGCCCTCAATATGGTTACACTATCATTTCATCACCTTCCGGCACATTGGGTATGACATACCTTTATTACTATAAAATCAGAAACAAATTGTATCAGCTTCAATCCTTTGCAAAAGTAAATTACCTACATGAAGGACATTGCATAATTATTTTTATTATTCAAATTAAAGCTGAAATTTTAAGCTATTATACAAAAATACAAAAGGCCTTACAACATTTTGAAATGATCAATGAATAATGTAATTTTTTATCTCTGGATAATCGAATTAATTTTAAAAACTTTCGCGTAATTGTGCGATGAATTTCACGCATTTAAAAACCACTTTCTCAACAAGCTAAAATCTTAAATTTTGCTTCCTCACTTAGATATGAACTGCGTGTTGGTTTATTTACAATTTATTAACGCTAAAATTTGCTTCAAAATAATATACTAAAATTACCCTTTTAGTACTTATTGGTACAACACAAAACAAAACAAAAAGTTTTTGGCTATTTCGCTTTTCTGAATAAACGCGGTACCTAATAATTTATTTCTATTTTGGATTAGCTCGTGTTGGTTTATGCTAATTGTAAACATTTAGCTAAAAGAAACCTTTTTAAACACCATTTATTTTGCCTCGAACCGTGCCAACTCTACTTGAACAATTCGACATTTTAAAATAAAATCGAAAATATGTACAAAACTTAAAACAATAAATCCTATCTCTAGAGAACTAGCGGCACCAATTAGATCCATAACTTTTCAAAGAAATATTTCAGATGAGAATGTCAACCCATTGACTCTAAAAAAAGCCCTAAATATTTCCATTTCGTTCAGCATTCCTGCAGTAAATTTGTTCGATTTAGTGTCGTCATTGTGCGGAATGATGCGACGATAATTGATGGAGCTGTATGCACTTTTAGTCCTGTCCAGTGTCCACTCTTCCTCCCGGAATGGCACACTTTATGCAAGCCCCGGAATTTTTGGGTACCATCGGCCCATTTTTCATTAATGCAGTCCGGACCTGCAGGTCAGTGCGACCGGAAAACGACTGTCATTAAACTTGTTATTTTTTTTATGAAATACGCAAATTATGCGTATTCATATAAATAACGCGATAATTATGGTAATTACCGAGAAAATTCTGCTTTATACCCTGCTTGCCTTAAATTACCAACATACGACCGGTGAAATGCTGCAGAGGGCAGATTTACGCGATGATTGCATTAAGTTAGTAATTCTGAAACATGACCGCCAAAAAACAAACAGATAAATTCGATAAATACAAGTTGAAAGCTAAATGAATTTTTTTGGCACCAAAAAGAAATGCGGGCATTTTATTTTTTTATTTTTTGGATATAAATAAAAATTGTCAACCTCAGATACTATAAGAGGAAATTTAACGTCCAGACATGAGATAATTATTTAAATAAATAGTAGTATGAGTTTCCATTAAAAAAGGATTCGTCTTTGAAATAAAATAAATCATTTATTGAAATAACTTCAATTGTAGGATACGCATAAAACGAAATTGAATTTAAAAAGATAACTATATCTAGCGGCAATTACAAAGGTTTTGTACCTGAATTATATGTATATTTAAATCGCCTCGGACTTGATTTAAATATTTTGTAGCGCATTATTTATTAAACAGGCAACATGTTCAGTTGAAGGAATAATACCAGCCAATACTTTCCTACTTATAGAAGGTCGAAAACTGTCATGACCTATCGCAAATGTTAATATAATTCCTTTCAAATTTACATAAAATTCAAAGTAAAATCGACATGGTCCAACATTTTACATTTGCAAATTCGAGTTAGGCCAATGAAAAAAACTATCAAAATCATAAATTGTTTTTATTTTTCCAGTATATCAGTTTTGTGTGTAATGCATTTTACCCGGGAACGATTTTTTGTTTTATCAAATCCCATCGAAAATCCTAGATTTGCATATCAACGAGGCAAAAACGCGACTACAAAAACGAAATTTGTTTTTTTTTATTTTTTTATTTCATGAAATGCAAACAAATAACAATTTCTAAAAATTCTCGCTGAGTTTTATCGCATCATCCCATAGGATATAATCCTGTAGCAAATGATAGCATTTTGTGTACTATTTCGGTCACTGGGTCACGCATATCCCGAGCGATTATTTCTGACAAAGTAATGGATGCAGCCAGACCAGTTTCGACTTTGCCGATGCGCCCCAAAAAGATATATTAGCTAAAAACGTTTATTTCGCCCTTAATTGCCCGGGCAATAAATATCCCCGGGCCAGAACGCATTGTTTGCAGCAGCTTTAAGGCTTATCGGTAGGTTGAAATTAATTCGCATAGCCGTGCGGATTGACGTTAAACACAAATAAATCGTTAAAATTTCATCGACGCAAAATGGCCATTTATTGGACAATTCCAATTCCCCATTTCCCTTTTATTCATACTGATAAATATATATTTTGCTCGTAAAATATTCGATATAATAAAATTAAAATTGAAACTCTACTCACTTTTCTTTTTGTATATTTTCATTGCGGGGGATATGCGTCATTGCGAAAATTAACCAAACGATTCTGAAATCAACATAGTGAAAAAGCTGACCTAAAGTCACGTTCCGACAGTACGAGCGGACCACAGGGTGACTCGATATATACAACACCGGCTGGTTTCCATCATCACCATCACGCTGGACACGGATCACCGGAAGCAATGAAGGTACGAATGGCAGCTATGATATTACAGCCCCCAACTAGGGTCTAGCAGGCAATTAATAATGATAGCGCGAATGTAACTAGAAACAATAATAATCATAGTAGTAACAACAACAACCTAACAGGGACTAATCAAACCAGCGAGGATAGTGAAGGGCAAAACGATAAAATTAATATTAGTGATAATTGTGAAGATTTATTAATAAATTCAACGTCCCGTGACAATAAAAATACTGGTAGCCTAGGTAAATACCAACGTTTTAGTATTTGTAGTGAAGATGGGAGGGTCGCTGATGAAGACGACGGTGATGAAGATGGTCGGCTAGGTCCCTTAAGATACTGCAAGGTCAGTAAGCATTCATGCTCACTAATTCAACTGAGTACAGACTATGATTTAGATAGAATCAAAATATTCCGGAAGACCAAGTCGGATGATGTGATCTACAAGAAATGTAGACGATCTAGAAAGTTAGGTGATTGTAGTAGAAAAGGTAGTAAGCTTAGTGAATTTGTTAAGTTTAAGGATTGCGATGTAAGGAATAGTTTAAATGCTGTTACCGATCCCAGCAGTGGCGAAAATGACCATGGGAGCAACAAAGATATCGTAAAAAATATCGTAAACAGTAGTTCTAGTGAAAATATTGGCGTAGTAGATAGTTTCGATGATAACAAAAATAATGAGATGACCAACTTAAGCCACCAAGATAACGATTTGGATGATGATACAACTGTCATTACAAACCCATTTTCAATATTTCACGAAAATGAAGTGAACGATTTATCCCAACCGAGAGAGTCCTCTTCAAGATTTAGCATGTCTTGTACAAAATTAAGTCCAAAGCTAAGTAGCACTAATATCAAACCGATGAAGAAGCATCGATCTGAGAAGTCAATTCGTAAATTTTTTGATCCAGAAACACAAACGACAATTAAGAGCTGTAATCACTATTTGTATGGTGTACCAGTTAGTCGATTTGAACGGCAAGATTTCATAAAAAATGGATATCCAACAGACGACATATCTCTTAAGACAAAAAGTCTTGTAACGAAAAAATTAAGTAGAAAAGACAATAATTCGTCAACATTGCCCTCAACAGCAACAACCACAGCTCTAACCGCGACAAATGCAAAAGTTCCTCATTTGAAAAAACTTAAAATTAGCTATCCGAATCGTACGCACAGTAGTGTTAGCAGCAGCAGCAGTAGTAGTGTAAAACCAGAGGACTATAAGAGTAACTACTTTGAAAGGTTACATCTTAAGACGAAGCAGGGATTGCTAAAGATTAAGGAAAAATGTAGGAATATAAGAACATCGTCCGATGACTGCAATGAGGCGAGTAATAGTAAAGTAAGTGATATTAAAAATGATTCAACGCAGATTTTGTATAAGAGCTACAAGTCTGAGATAGATTTGACCAAAAATTTGCACTATCTCGACGCGTATCTTCAGGAGAATTTTGACCAAAGCCTGAAAACTTATAAAAAGTCATCTAACTCTGTGGGTAGGATCACATCCTCGAAATATCGAAAGAAGTTGGCTTGTGCTGAAGATTTTAGGATGGAACTACCAAAAACAGGTGTGGCAAACAGTAACCTTGCAAAACCATCGAAAAAGAGTAATTTACAGCAGCATAAAAGAAGTAAGTCCTGTACGAAGACGATAAATTATAATACCGGAGAGGTGGAATATCGAAAATGTCTAGGTATACGATCCGAGCCGGTTGCAACACCTCAGACAGGTGTAAGCAGTAATGAACGGAGTACGAAAAGTACGACAACTTCTAGCTCTATAAGTAGCAGTGACTATGCTTCGGTTTATAGTGGTCCCTCTAATACCACTGAAGTGTCTACCAAGAAACTGAGATATGAGCACCCTAAAATATCAGAGTATTTCTACGATAATTTAACATATCCCTCCAGCAACCATGAGCTGTTGCAGAGTAAAATTTTCAACAATTTATCTTCATGTGGACCTTCCTCGTCGAATATTACAGATATAACTTCTACGACGGATGGGAGCGACGAAAACTTTCTTCAAGGTCACAATTTCAACAACTTCTTCGATGATGAAGGCGATGAGCTAGATGGCGAGGTAGAAGATATTCATTTTATCAACAATAGTTTCAACATGGACTGGTACCATCAGAATGATGAAAAGAATTTTCTCCTGTACGACACATATCAAGGGCAAGACCAAACTGGAAGCTATGATTATAAGAAGGCCAAATATGAAGACTATCTGGAGCACTATCATAACCATAAGAAGAAATCAACGATTATCGAATATTCCGACAATGTTCCTCATTACTACGTGAATGAGTACATCACCAACACCCACCGGGCTGAGGAGATGCAAAAGATGTTTGAGAACGTATCTGAGATGAGTGGTCCAGGAGGAAGAGCATCCCCTCCCACCCCAGGAATATCGCACAAAGCAGAATTTTATGGAGTTAATTTTTGCGGAATGGAAGGAGATACAGGGAAACTACCCTCTTTGCAGCATCCCCAGCAGCAGACGTCATCAAGTTCAACGTTGCCATTGTCCCAGAAGCAGCTCCCATCATTATCGCCGGGAATTGGAGATAACGCCTTGGGAGGAGCTCCTCCAGACTTAGGGTCTAGAAGACGATCTGGGGACGTATCAGTGCAGGGTAAATCACCGCAGGCCATGTCAGCCCTGATGGCCCCAAAAGTTGTATCATCTTCCACCACCCATCCAACATCAGCGATTTCATCCGCAGTGGCTGGATCCATTCCCATAATAAGCAACAGCACCCCCAGTAGTAATAATCGCCATGAAAATCTGATTGACAATTTACGTAAATTTTATCAGCCACATTCTCAAAAGATGGTTAAATCAAAGGGGGTGACGGGCTCGGTGGCATCATCGCCCCAACATCATTTACCTGTACACCACCTGCAAAATCACCACCCACATCATAATCAAACGAAATCTGCCCACCATACCCTCGTACTTTCGAACGAGTGCGACAGCACGGTTAGAACTGAAACCTTACTACCGTCTTCAGGTGGTATTCACGGGAATTTGGGGAAAACCGGGAAACAGCGCCCCACCTACCATCAGGGAGCGCATCTTCAGCCCCGGAGCCAGAGCAATCTACATCATTACAATTATCAGCAGCCCCAGCAGCAGCAGCACTACAGTCTCCCTCTATCAACCGACCGGGAAAATTTCATCCTTGAGTATGAATGTTAACAGTCATTTGTAAATATTTCCGTCTTGGGTGTCTTTAAGACATCCACCCCCGACAAAATGTCCGCAATCAAATTGGGCGTCATCATTGTCGCAGTCATCATCATCATCACGTGACTCCCGCGGGAGAGGTAACTACTAAAGTAAAACTCTTGACAATAATTTCATTATCTAAAAAAAAAAACGATACCTTACATACATATATGTAAAGTTTTAATTAATTCCTAAAATGTAAAACTACTTTTAACTGGTATTTATGGTGTGTGGGGGTGGGAAAACCCGCGCGGGTTCCCATGGGATTTAAATCAAATTTGAGCTTCCAATAGAGATAAGAGTCGTAAAACGAATTCTGGACTGGGATGGGGTAGAGAAACAATCCCCATGCGTGTGCTGGCTGCCAGGGGGGTAGAATGTATCTATAAAATCTACCCCCCAAATCTACCACCCATCCCCCAAAACCTTATGATGATAATTTTGACGTGTTTACACCTCTCGAATTACACAATTTTAACACGGTGGCGGGCACAAACATTTTGTGTGTTTGCATTATCATTAAAACGTGTTTTCCCGCAGCATTACAGCGATTATGCTACCTTCGTTCAGGTGCAAAACAAAATTTTGTTGGCAACTCTTTACCTTTTCCACAGATTATTTGGATGCATAATATTTGCTTGTGTATTGTAAACGAAATAATAAATTAGTATATTTTGTAAATTTTAGCAATTACACGGATATATGACTGTTTTCACAAGAAATAATTATTTTCTTAAATAATATATGAACTTAACTCAAGTTACTTGCGTTTAGATGGAAATTATTCCATCGTTATTTTCCAAAAAGTTTAACAAGTATTTTATATTTATTGCATAACTTTAAATTCAAAATAACTCGATAGTTTCATTTTTTATTACTCTTTTTTATGCATCCTAGACTATGGTTGCGTTTAGTAAGAAACATGCTGCCTTAAGTCCTAAAACTCATAAAATTACCCTTAAGTACCTACAGGCAATTAACGAAAATATTCTTCTTAATTATGTGATTTAAATTCTCCGAAATCTGCTGATCAAACGTATCTAAGCAAACAGGTATAAGTTCAAAATAATTGGATTTGTGCGGTACTTAATTTCCTAAAAGTTGGTTGTTACAATCGATGAAAGGATAAAATGTAAATCAATATTGTTTTATCAAACTTATTCTATATTCTCAAATACATGAATCCCAAACTCCCAAATAGGATTTAAGTTAAGGGAGCAGTAATTAAATTGAATATTATTTCATGGTATTTACCAAAACAAACTTCAAGAGCATAAAGAACACAAAAGTGAAAACAATTTTCTGGAAATATGAAAGTTTTTTTTATTAGAGTAATCACCATTAGCCCTTACAGAATCTCAATTTAAGGTTCCAAGCTCGATGCAGAGTAAGTCCTTTTTTGTTAGAAATTTGCATAATTACTTAATTATCATGCATACATAGTTTGTGATTTGCACAAATCACGCAATTTTAGCTAAAACTAATCTGGAAATTTACTTAGAATTATTCAAATTTTATTCTAATATTTTATTTTCCATGGTATTGTTATTGTTGTAGGATAAATTGTATGCAAATTGATTGCTTTACAACTAATTTGTAAAGTAATGAAACAATTAAACGAATTATTGCTTATTTTAAGTTAATAAATTTAAATCTCTAAATCAAGCCTCAAAATCATCCACCCGCCAGCACATGCCCCCAGTCTAGCTAAAAAAAAAAATAACGAAACTTTGTCCCAAAAAAATCAAAAATAAAGGAAAGTATAAAGAAAACTTGAGGAAGTGTTAAAATAGGCTTTTTTACGAGCTGGAGCAATTGTACGTGTTCTTTTTGTAACAAACCGAATAATATTAGGGCAATATTGCGAATTAAGCAGAAATCTGCAGTAGCCGGGTTGGGGTATTTAGGGCCAGTCAGAAAGAAATTCAGAAAATTGAGGGAATTCCCCCTAACGACCATCATCATCAGCGCACCCCCGGCATCATCATCAGCGTCCTCTCCGGAAAATCGCTCGGGCTTTTATTTTATATTTATACATATTTTTTTTGTTATTTTCCTTCTTTTTTTCGAAAAGTTGAAATTTTTCTTGAATCTCTTTAGATAGGGCAAAGACGGGGGCGTTAAGGGCCAAAGTAATCGCCAAAAACGTGAAAAGAAGCGCATACATATTTTTTTTTTTTATAAATAAAAAGCATAAATAAGATTGTGAGATAAAAAACGATAAATTCTTGAATTTTAGAGTAGGGAAGGAAAGAAGTGTTTCGGGAGATATAATTTCATTTTATTTTCACATTTTCAACTAGTTGCTTTACCTTCCTTTTTACGTTGAGTGCATTCTTGAAAATTTTATTTCGATTTTATTTCCTTCTTTAAATTTCTCTTTTTTTTTTTTTTTGCCCGAGCGAAAAGAAACTTTTGCGCGCGACCCGGGTAAACTTTTCGCGGCCCGAAGGAAAGTAGTTAAAAATAAAAATTAAAAACAGCTTTCAGCAGGATTGCTCGGAAAATTTCGTCCGCGGGACAGATTGAAGAAAAGTCGTTAAAATAAATAAAAAAAAATATAAAATACCCCCGCGTATATTTCTTACGTTGCTCTTTTTTTAATCTTATAATTTAATTTTTTCCTTCTTTAACATCTGTTTAAATTATAAGAAGTTCTACAAAATTTTCTTTTGGGAGGACAAAATATGGACATATTTTATATCAACCTGTGAGCAATCCTGCTGTTATTTTTTACCGAGAAAAGTAAATAATAATCATAAAAAAGAAATGACAACGAGAAAAACGGAGACGACATGAAAGAGGCACGCCAGTGATAGCGAATATCGAAAAAATTCCTGTTTAACTGTACTGCGACACATCACAGCAGAGGAGAAAGAAAAATTTCCCATCCCTTTTAGAATTATTATTATTATTTATTTATTTATTATTATTTTGTGTTACTATTATTTCGTTTCCCTTCGACCTTGCAAAAATCATGTTCGGGCATGCGACAGAGGCAAGGAGACATGTTATCAAAAATGTTTCGGAAAAGAGTTCGCAACGTTCAGGTGTAAAGGACGAGGACTCCAATTTGAGTGATAACGAAGGGAAAATACTTCTCGTCTTGCAACATATAATATATGTTTTTTTTTTCTACTTTCCTGCACGGATGTGTAGCTCCGCAGTTTTCGTTTCCTTATTTTTCAGCTTTCAGTTTTTTCCAGCCCATTCCCCCCGTTCCCTGGTCGTACCCTAAAGCCTACTGCCGGCTAACACAATATTTCATTTGTTTTCCGACTTGAGTTTTTCTTTCGTTTTGTCTACTCGCCACCCACTACTCCCCTTATCTTTTTTGCCCGGCCCTTGAGTCACTGGAAGATCCCTGCAACTATAGCTCCCCCCCACCCCCTTAATCCGACCTAGAGGAGCCCGCCTCTGTCTTGCATCCTGATTCCCTGGAAACCTCCTTACCCAGTGCGGAAAACTGAACTGATTTGTGATTTTCCTCTGAACTAGTTACACCCATGTACGCCGGCATTATCCTTAGCAATACATACACGTTTCCACGTGCTGCATACGTGCACACATACGACCGCATACACGACCGCACACGTACACATATCTAGTCATACATAGTCCCACATATAGTCGTTTCCTTGTTTGTTTTTCCGCGCATTTGTTCCCTATTTTTTTCCTGTTTTTTGTATACTCTGTTGCTCCGGGTAACTTCGAGACAATTTATGTGTGCGGTTGCAGGTCTCGTTTCACTTTGAGTTTTACACGTTTGTTTCTCTTTACTTTATTTATTTTTATTTTTTAAAACCGCAAGTTGAAAAATGCACACTTTACCGCAAAAGTCCTAATGGAAAAAGAAACTCGTTCGCCTTAAATCGTTCCCGAACTTCCCGGGAAAATGGATGGATGGATCGTCCAACACCAGTGTGGAGGTAGCTTTAGTACTATATGCCCCCTATTCCCCGGGAGAGCAACAAAAAGTTGTAATACTTATGGGAATGATTCCAGAAAGGGCAACCATGAGAACTGGGTCTCAGGATATATGTCCTTCCCCCACCACATTTCCCCCTCCACCTTCCCCTTCCATGTGCTATACACAAAGAGGACACAATAGTAAAAAAGGGAAGATATGCAAATTTTTGATCTGAACTCCTGAACAGGTCCAACACACAAACTGAACCATACCCATCCAAATCAAAATGAGTTTCAGGACCATCCGTAGGAATGGAGGTGTTTTTGTTGGTTACCTACGAAACGGTCGTCCGATTCAAAAATTTAAAAGTTAATTAGGAAACTAAAGTAGGCACTTAGGCCCTTTATCGTTTCGTTCGTTTTTTTCCTTCCTAGTGGAAGTGAAGGCAATTTGTAAGATTCCTTTGTTTTCTGATAATAAGACGCGTTGCCGAGGCACCCCCTTTCTGCTGTACGAACGCTTCCGCCATTTCTAAAGATGGGGATGGTTAAGTAAAAGAGTAATGTCGCCTAGCGACATCGTTGTTAATTTGGATTGTGATTTAAAATCCTTTTACGAAAAAAATACGTGAAATTTACTTACTCTTGATTTGAGTATAAAAAGCATCAGATTTTGCTACTTACATACATATTTGTGTATTTGCGAATGCTTTAGTGAACTACTTGAAATTTTGTAAGCTTCTTATAAATGATCTCTATGCATCTTATAAATATAACATTTAATATATTTATTAATTTTATATAACGATTACATTGGCCAAGCAAATGTTTAGTGTTTTTCAGAGAATTTTAAATTTAAATAGAGTTCCAAATTAGGGGATTAAACATTTAAAAGTTTTGTTTAGTATCTAATATTTACAATCCTGGGGTGGGATTCCGTATCTCGAAACGCTGAAGTCGTTTCGACATCGTTCGAAGATTTTCGAGTTTGCCTTCGTATCACTTAACTTTTTGGAGCAAATTTGATACTATTCGAGCTGAAATAATGCTCGAAACTAGTACTTGTTTCGATTTCGAAGATGGATTGAGCTCGGTTCAAAATAGCTGATGCCATTTTCAGTCGAAACGAATAGAAATGCTTCGAATCGAGATACAGAATTCCACCCCTGCATCCACCCATCTGTAGTCGACGTTTTATGGAATTAGCAAAAGTATGTTGCAAGTATTTATTCATTTTCAAAATTAGATCTTAACTATTTTCGAAATGCAATTTAGAAATATGGCACACATTGCATATGGATAGTGCGCTAACATTTAATGCAATCGTATGAACAATTTCATTTTCATTCAATTTTCCGCTTTAATTCGACGCTGACCGCGACCAAAATTTAGCCCTATTCGATTTCCATCAGTCCATTCGCATAAATTGTTGCAAAATTGCAGGAACGAAAAACGTCCTGGGAGATGATCCTCCTCCCCAAAATTAATTTTTGCACCGCTTAGTGTGCAGAGTACCATGGTTCAGGGTGAAAATAGGAACGGTTCCCGTGACAGTATGACCCGGTTCCAATTCCTGAACTCGACCGCACTCGCTTGTCCCATGATAGCACGAATTGCATCGGTCTGTGCCCATAAATTAATGGAATATGCATTCTAAGTGCAATTATGAAGTTGTCACATAATTTTATTGGGTTTGGACGTTGCGGCCGGCAGACAACATGCACGCCATCGCCAAAAGTCGCCTATATGACGGAAAGTGCCCGGACTCCCCGGACCAATGACTTAGGGAGCGGCGGCGGGTTTTTCGACATCACTCCTGGCTGTTCACTAACTGCCCTACCCTCACTTGCCCGATCCCAGGGGAAGGAGGTTCGAGTACAATGACGACTGTAAGGCGTACCGCCTGGACCCCCCCCCCCCCCCCCCCCCCTGGGTTTTCGTATTTGCAAGAATTATGTGCAGCTTAGTGGTTGGTTTTCTCCGACTATAATTGTTTGCTATAATTGCCAGCTTAGTGCTCCGTCCGGGGGTTAAACTATTCTCCTAGTGGCGGGGGGCCGGACAAGGGGTGCGGTGACAGCGGTGGTGGTCGGGTGCCCCCACCAACCAGAAATGGGTTGTTATTATGTAAATTGAGTGAAATTACTGGGATTAGTGTTTGCTTACCCCTTTTAATGGACGATTGTGAGATTTTTCAGGAAAAAGTTAAGTGGAAATTTTTAATATGTGTTAATAAGGGTTTTTGGGACCGGAAGGCACAATGAGTACAACTTAATGAATTAACTGCTGCCTCCGCTGCTTCGTGCTCATTTGCATTCCTATTTCATGGGGACGATGCTGCAAAATAGGACTTTTCCTGGTATAATTTGTATTTTACAACTTAATAGCATACCACGCTTTAAGGGCCCGCCCCCCATCCCCTCATCATCCCTTCACCTCAACTGCGCCCTGAAGCTAGAGCTTCCACTCTCACTCGAACAATTGGGGCACAACTGGGAATTGACTTTTATTGGCAAGGATTAATGAGTTTAATGCCAACCCCAATTGACTGCGGTGCAATTACAGATTTTTCCCTTTTGTTGGGGACTGAAGCAATTTGCTTCCCTTTTTTTTGTATTATGCTTTACTTTTGTTCTGTGACACTTGCACGTGTATGAATACCGTCAAGCTATTATTCAAAAGGCAATTATATGACGTTTAGGTCATTGGGTCAATCGGATCAATCAACATTTACTCCTTTTATCAATTTTATTACGACCCTATAATAAATGATAGTTTCAGAGAGCTTGAATTTTGTGTTTTTACATATTCCACCATATGTCTTGACAAACTTCTTATATTGTTTAACGTTACTCAAATAAAAGTATGGAATCTTACCTACAAATATAAGGTTCTACTAATAAACATCTTTTTTGTCAGTGATAATTTCTTTAGACACGAAATAAAATGAATAATCCTTATCAATACCATCGTTTCGTTTCCTGTTCATAGCAGTTACTTCCGAAAACCTCAGAACGTAAATTTAACTCTATGTACTTTATTTATGTTTATAATCGTCCTATGCCATCTTACGAATTGTTTTCTACTTAGATTTGAGATCCTTTCTAAATCTAGATTTTCTAATTTGTATTGTCTTATTACTTTATAACTAACGAAATCTTTTTAATCTCTTCCATCGCATAAAAAATTCTCCGATTGAACTCTCAGCTGCAAATAAAAATAAAAATAAAGGTTTTAAAATATTTGAAAATATATTTTTTTCTTTTTTTTAATAATAATTTTCATAAGGCGAACGAGATTTTTCCCGAAGACAAAAAAATAATAATAATAATGTAAAGTATGCAAATTTTCAACGAAAAATAAATTTTGCAATTTTAACAAATTCTTCGACAATTAACACATTAAAAACACCTTGCACTTAATAAAAAAGCGCGATCTAACCAACATGAAACAAAAATTACAAACAAATTTCTGCCCACCTTTAAATTAAAAGCTGGCAAAAAAAAACAATAAATACAAAGTTATTGAGTTATGTCAGCTATAAACACAAAAGATCAACCCAAAAAATGCAAGTTATTATAAAATTTTAGCCGACTATCAATAATTCCATTAGATCCTCCTTCCCCCGCCCCGTAACCGCAGAACCAAACACCACCATACCAGATGTCACTAATGTAAATTTTAGTTGATTTAATGGACTTGCAGTAGTTGCCCAAAATAAAATACCAATGAATGAACCTCTAGAAAAAGAGAGAGAAGAGCAAAAGAAAGAAAAAATGATAATGAAAAAGAATATACCAAATAATGGAACATGCTACTAAAGCTAGGCTCGTGTGCAATATGAAAAATGATAATTTTTTTGTTGAAAAGAATTAAAGGAAAGTTAAAAAGTACCAAAGGAACCCCCATGAAGGACATGTTTTGTGTGTTGTTGACTGCACCTTTTGCACTAATATTAATTAATATATTAAAAAAAAAGAAGAAATACAGAGAACCGTTCTTATTTTGCGTTCATTCAAATGTTTTTTCTGTTCACCTTTTTGAGAAATGGAACGGCGTTATACTTACATTTTAATTTTTAGTTTTGTTTAATGTCTTTAATTTTGTCCATTCATTGGAATTGGCTACGTAACAATTATTTACATGAAAGTGAATGTTCACCAATATTACTATTGAAAGATTACTGCTTCATTTTTTGATAATGTTTTATTAGTAATGATCAAGGGCATTTATATATGCGAAATGCGAATGAGTGTTGTTTTTTGTAAGTATTTTCATTTTGTTTCTCTCCAATCCTTATTTAAATATTTCTTTAAAAAAAGTTTTTGTTCGTTTCTGTTCACTGAAGATATGGCTGTAATGTTCTTTAATATTATATATTGAATAAACTTATATATATTTTTAATAAAGGAAACAGTTTTTAATAAATAACGCAAGCTCGATGAGGTGATGATGATAATTTTACTTTTAGAATCGCTGGTAAATAATTTGTTTATAGTTTTTACTTATTATTTTTGGAAACCTTTCTTTTTTAAACTAATGCAAGAGTAATAAATACATAATTTTTACAGAAAGAACAATTTTATTATGCGAGGGTATGAACAATTATTGAATATTACTTAATTAGAGATTGTTTATGAACGTAAATGTTTTTTCCCGCTTTTAATATTGAATATTTTTAAAGGAAACATTTATATTTGAAAAGAGACTATACAGCAAATATATAAATGATGAAATGTTAAATTTTTTTCAGTTTGGAACAGATAAGTGATATTATATATATACAAAAGCATATAGCACCTTTTTACTTATAATTTATTTTAGTTCTTTTTGGAAATGTACTTTTATCTAAGTTACCCCGTTTTCTTTTCGAACGTAACAAATATTTTATTGATACACAACCATATTTCTATATACATCTAATGATTGGTGGAAGATTTTAAAGCTGACGAAAGCAAGAATCGCCGAATTAATTTTACACTACACAAAATTGCCTTTAAAATAAAAACAACTTCGGCCCATAATTGTGCCATGCGGTACGTCGTTTTTTTAGAATAAATCCGCAGTAATGGGACGATAATACACTATAAACTTCAAATCGATAATCGCTTCGCTTTCTTCGAACAATTCCTTTAAGCAAAGTTAACATTTTATAGTATTTAATATAAGTTGGAAACAAAACGCGAATTGATAGGAAATTGAAATATTTCCACAATTTATGAATAGCAATTTTCGTCGCAAAACTATCGCTTAAAAAAGCATTTAAAGTCTTCCTCTAATCAGTACTGATTCGCTACATTTCAGTACTTCCCGTTGTCGGTACTTTCTATGCAAAAGATATATGCGAAATGAATTTATATATGAATTTTTGACCTTTTAGTTGACAGAAATACTTTTCGTTTCCTTGCCTTGTTACATTTTTTATAAGAAAACTATTTATACGAAACTGCCTGAATATATAGCTATTAAACTCGCACTACCAAAAATTTTCATTTAATTATAATTTAGAAATTTTTCTTTGTTTTCACATTTTATTTTCGACCTGCTGTTAGCTTTTAATTTAATTCATGTATCATGGACATGCGAAAAGAGAATCCACAAAAAATAATTATAGTTTTTTCGTTGTTCGAAAAATTGCACACGTTGTTGAGAAGAAAAGCACAAATTTTTTTAATTTAATTTTCAACTTAAATATAATGCAAAATATATTTAAAAAAAAATATACAATTTCATGATTTGCCACTTTAGTTGGTTTTAAAAAAGTCTAAGTGTTATACATACTCATGGAGCGGCCATAGATTTATATATTCACCTTTTGATTCATCTTATGTGTGTCGAATACTATTTGATATTATATAACCGTTTTTCTAGCGTGTATTTTTGTTAATTTTCTTAATTTTGTGATTTTTCCACCTCTGTTATAATTTCTTGGTTAATACCACAAATTTTGTTAAAAACTAATGTTTATTCTTGTAATATTTTTACATGAGGTTGAATAATTGCTGGTTATGGGTTATAGCATTAATCATGTTTACTTGCACTTTGACTGGTTCATTTTATTTCCTGGATTTGAATATAGAAAAGCATAAAGCCATTTTAGCAGTAAATTCGTAAGTGATCTGCGTATTGGACATGAAAATCATATTTATATTTATATATATATAGCGGATTGTTTGATCATATTTGCAAAAGTGACCAGATTTTGCTTAAACGTTTCTTTTATAGGAATCCTTTTTTAATTTTATTCTTTCTGTTTATAAAGTAACAAGTTTTTGTGCTTAGGTTTGGAGTATTAAGTTCTAACATATATCTTTTTTTGTGTTTGATGAATATCCCTTTAATTTTCCTTTAATCCTGAAATAAAATAATTTTGAGATAATTACGTAATTCAAACAGACTGTTTTCGCGTTTTTAAATCTAACGTTTACCGAGGTGTGGAGAATACTTAACATTTTGAAAACAGTTCAATTTCTTTTTAGTTCGTCGAAAAATTCAGTGGTAGTGTTCCCAAAAAATATATCAGAAATTTTGCGAGATAAAAGGCAAAGTTTGTTTTTATGAAATGTTTTCGCTACAAGATAAACCTGAAGTAATCCAAATTATTTTTCTTTGCTAAGGTAACTCATTTATTGCATCGCAATTACTCTTGGGAAATTATTTCGCAATAATTCAGTGTTTCAATTATTACGTCTTCGAAGTAGCAGAGAACAGGAATTTCACAATATCCAACTTATTACAGAGAATTAACAACTGAATTTTCGTTGATTATTGAAAATCGAATTTGCCTGACTTCATACCAACATTACATACCTTTGATATTAAATCAATTTGGTCACGATGAAATTCTGCAAAAGCAAGACTAATTACATTAGAATGCTGTGCTAGTGGATAGTGTGCTTTAAATAAAGTGTTGCTACTTCCGTTTTGATGGAATATTATAGAGCAATTTAGGAAAGTGTAAGTAATTGGACAAGTTCGTAAGAAAAATGTATTATTCTTTAATAATAATAATTATAATTTCGCTTAGTATCACAGGCTTATTCATACTAGAGTGTCTTCCAGTAACCAAAGGTGTTCGTCACAGATTCAAAATTTATATCGCAGGTATGTACAATACATAATTGTTATTATTGTTTTGATAGTGAACAATCTTAAAGACAAAAAAGTGAAAAACATATATTAATTTTTATTTACTTACAGTGTCATGTTTTCAAACAATTAAACAGAATCACAGAAAATTCACTTTTGTCGTTTTAAAGTATTTACATTTTTGAAACACATTTATATTTATGTACAAAGTAAAATTAACATTTTGATGAAATAGTAAGTTTTGGCCAAATAAAATGTTTTTAAATACTTTTTCAGTACCTAAAATACGGATTTAAGAGAAACACTAGTATTATAAAATTCAAAATGAATTACCGAATGTATAAAATTTCCTTAGATTCAAACTAAACCAGACTGCCTCACAGATTTTTATTTAAAAATGTGATGTTTTGAGTTGGCAAAGGTGAAATTTTCTTTTCTAAATTTACTACATATTTCTTAAAATCGAAAAAAAGTGTAAAAAGACAATGCCGCATTTTATATGGATTGTGGCGTTGTTTTTTAACTCAGCCTTCATTCAAACTTTGTTATTTCAGTTCAGTTTAATATGAAAAACAAAACCTGCTAAGACATGTTACCTTAGGTATCTAAACTGTTATAACACTAGTGGCGTTTAAAAGTCAATTGAAGTGACTATATCCTACAGATATTCATGAAGGACACACAAAATCAAAAATTTATTACTATAATTAGGAGCCAAAAAAAATCACTGAGCTCGAATAAATCCTTTTAAATCAGAGATTTAATTCAAGATGTGACAAAAATGTACTGTCATTCTCAAAGGTAAAAATATGTACATACATATGTGCGTTATAAACTGTAAAAATAATAATATTGGCCTACAAATTATTTTATTGTATTTCCTTTGATTTTAGTGTAAACTTTATTATAAGACAATTTGTATTGCGTTTGACGCGTTCGTCAACGGTCAACGCATGATGCTAATTGCGGACATGCTGAGGGACTTTACATAATAAATTCCGCAGTTAACTGCTTAAGTCCGTAACACTATACAAAGAGGAAAAGCGTTGAAAGAGAGTTTTTAATTTTATGTGACCTTTATAGTAATTTTGACCTTGAGGGATCGTAATAAACTTTTATACGCCTTTAGTGTGATGATAATGGTTGACAAAATTAAGTAAAAATTGGGAAATAATTACATTTTTAATGAATTTCATTATTATATTTAAAACTTCAAACGTTTAGACTTAGTTCAGACTGAGAACAGAGGTGGTCTTGAGAATTTTTGTTTGTTACATTATTTTGTTTGAACTCAAATAGCAAGGTTTGATTGATGGCCACGCGAAAAAAAACGCCAATTTCAAGTATTGATTTTAAGATAATCTTTTAGATCTGACGTTCTTCGGAAGACACTCTAGTTTGAATCAGTCTCTACGATCTTAGAAACAAGTCTATTCTCTGAACTCAACTTTTATGTTATAATTCGTCGAAAGGTAAATTTGATTAAATTTCAACAATTAAAGAGAATATTGTGTGCATTGAATGTATCGAAATGGGTGCAGAAACATCGCCAACACCACAAATTGAGCATTTTCAATTTACAAACATTCGAAATTTCTGCAACCGAAGAATCATGTCGACCGGCGTCTTAAAAGCAAATCCACTTTGCTCGTTGTTTCTAAAATGTAAAATGCATGAGTTCACTCAGTTGAAAAATCGACAACATTTCCATATTACCCCCTGTTCGACGCTTCGCCCTTCTTCTCCAATCTACACCCACATACTCTTCGGAGTGCTTTCAATAATCTTTAGGGGAAAACTTTTAATCCACCCGGATGCTCTTAGATAACATCTGGAACCGGTGGCATCTCGCAACTATGCACATGCACCGTTTGTTCAATTCACCTGGATGAAAGAATTCCGAGTTTAAAACAAGATTTCAACGATAAGATGCCTCCGACAGCGAAAAATGTGATTTTTAAAATTGAAGTTATTACCTCCGGGGAGAAATTTTAAGTCCACGAGGGTAAATCCATTACCCACTTTTGCGGGAAAGATAAAACAAAAAAAAAAAAATCTAGATATAGGGTAATCCCTTCTCTGCGCCAGCAATTTCCCGCCAATCATATCGCGTTAGGCATGAGAGAGATTTCTTTAGTTTCTGAAAGGTGAAGATAATCTTCATTACAGTCAAAAGTCAGGATTCTTTCAGATTTATGCGAACTTATGGCAGGATTTTTTTAAGAGATTTAGACCGCAAAGTCCACTAAAGTCGCCTTAAGCGATTTAAAGCCGAGAACAATGCCACCATTGTGGTGGAATGGTGTGAGAGGCTATCTAGACTCTAGAGGACGATGAATTTGGTCGTAAAAAAAAGAAATAATTTGGAAATATTTTAGGACTTCCGAGAGCGATAACTAATAAAAACACACTATGCCTGGTCGTCCAGGTGAATCGTTAAATCTCGTCATTCCCTGCAATTAGAGCGGTCGCGGTTTTCCGCAACAAAAAAAAAAAATTATGAGATGCGAATAAGAACATTAGGACAGACCTAACGAGCAATAAGCTTCAAAGTTGTCTTTTCCCCGGACCCGACCGACAACCCCTAAGAAAGTAATAGCCCATTTCCTCCGAAAGTTATGCTTTTCTTGAAATGTTTGTTGTTTTCTTATTTATTTATTTTTTTTCCCCCATGGTGGCGGAAAAATGCGCTAAAAAAGAATTAATAATGATCATAAAGGAGCAAGTCGTACGACAATAAGTCGGACGAACGAATTTCAAGCCGGGCCGGGAGTGGTTTTGGGACGGCAGTAAGATGTCGAGTTCACCATTAATCTCCCCTCTCGCCCCCCTCAACTACAATTTCAGGCGGAGAAAACCGCCTTCGTGACGAAAGTCATTAACCGCGAAGACGGAAAACGTGAACCGCATAAAGGTGGCTGGCTACAAATTGATGAAAGGTGAAAACCGCCCTTACCGCCAGTCCCCCTGCGGTGCGGTAAAACTATGCTTGACTAGTGTATCGTGCTAAGAATGAATTTTCGTCAGCCTTTTCGCACTATGTTTCGGGCGTTGAAAGAAAACGCGAGTTATTTTCCTTAAGAAAATCCCACCCAAAAAAAAAAAACACCCCATCCTAAGAAGAACCTCCTCCCCCGCTAAGGAAAAGCCACGGGTTTTCGACTGCTTGCCGGCTTCTCTTTATGCTTTATGATTTCCGTGTGTTTTTCGCTATTTTTCCCCTCTGTCATTCGCGCCACCCCCTCAACTCCCCCTCCACTGCAGCGCTAGCTAACAGCAAGTTCCGGGATGGATATAATTTTCCTCCTCGTTAATTTTTTTTTTTTTTGTATGTCGTAAACTTGCGCTTACCCTGTTTTTTTTACTAACAGCGAAGTAATTAACGAAAAACATCCTCCACCATACCACCCACATCTTCCCAAATTAAAATCCCTTTAATTTACAGTGTATTTTTTTTTCCTTAAAAAAATTGTTATTTTTTTTTTAAAGAAAAAAAACTTTATTAAATCCAGAGAAAATACGGAAAAAATCCCTTCCATCCTGCGATCATTTATGGCAAGGATTTGTGCGATCCTATGACGTTGTGATTTTGGACTTTTGCAAGAAAGGGTAATTACGGCGTATAATGAAGCCCCTCCCACCCTGCCCCTCTTCCAGAGTATGAGAGGCGTATTCGTGTTAAATTTAAAGGGACATTACCCACCGCCGTCGCCGGGAGGGAGGAGCTTCATCGCTGCGATTTATCTCCCGGGCACTTTACGTGGTGCTTGCTGTTTTACTAACAAAAAAAGAAAAACAAATTTATATTTAAAATATAAAAGGAAAAATGAAAAGACATAAAAACAGCTTGGCAGTAAATTTGTAAATACGTTGGGGGCTTTTTTAACTCTGTGTGTCATGCAGGCGTTTTTTTGTATATATATCTTTTTATTCGGTTTATTCGCTGTCTTTTCATTTGTTGACCTCTTAATTTGGTATAATTAGGGTTTTTATTTTTGCTACACTATTTTTCAACTGATACCGCTTTTTAGAACGAAGTCAGCTTGCTCTAATATGATGCGATGCACTTCAGTCGCACCCAGGCCGATCGAACCTTTATTCCGAAAATAATTAGTATGATTACTATCGTATCTCGTATCATCGAATTTTAGCTAAGTATATTATGAAATTGCTATAAAAACTTAAAAACATAAATTTACTTGTCGACGATTTATAAACTGGACTTATATTCCAACAATTTCGTCAAACAAAACGGTCTTCTTACTAAATTTTATAGATATGCAATTTGCAAGAATTGCATTTATACTTCTACATACAGAGTTCTGCATAACAAGAATTTAAAAAGAAATAAACTTTCTTAAAGATACTTAATGATTTCTACTAGTAGCCAACGTATGTTTTTTTTCACTAAGAATTGACAAATCTTGAACTTGAACTAAACATTTTTTAAGATTTTTGACAAATATATATAGAGTATGTCTCGAAAAATGTTAGACTATTCGATAAATACTATATGTATCTATAGATAAACTTAAAGTATTTCTAGTCAAAAGCTCTTTGAATCTTCATTCGTAATATAAAACTTCACCCATCTATCATTTTCTCAAAAAACATATTTAACATCAATAATCTTTGTAAATTGACTTTTAGTATGACGACATTCAAATAAAATTGTCTATTTAAATTCTCATGAGTCATGAATATGTAAACATTAAGAAAACATTTTTATTTTGACTGGATAATTTTTAAATTGAATAGGAAAAATGATGTCGACATTCAAAAATTATACTGCATAGGTAGCATATTTCCGTATCATTTGAATACGACGAGGAAGGAAAAGTGAAAAACTAAATCGTCCTGAATGAAATATTCAAAGGATCTCGATGTGAAACGACTGAGAGAGTGGAATCAACGTTTAAATCACTCAAAACATCTTCACCGAAGGTCTGATACCATAAATGATTGAAGGCACTCAACCCAAAAAGCGTTTTACGCTTCTGCACCACTATTCATAAATGGAGCCCAGGGGCTAGGACACACGTACCTTTGGATCTGAACTGAACTGATATGCAATCAGTCTTCCATTTAGGGCGCAAAGAGCAAAACGCATCGCATGCTCACTTTGTCAAGTTCGAGTGAAACATTTTTATAGGATGAAATGAATATGGGGGCTGCAGTCTCATGTCGCCCAGATACGTAGAGTTTCTACATCCAGTACACTGTAGAGAATCGAGATATATGTGCAGAAGTTCATGCCGGATAAGCCTCTTTTATGGCCTTTATCTGAGCGTAAGTTCAGCCGATAGATATTTATGGGGTATCCGGGAGGAAGTCACATCGGTGATAAAATAAAACCACTTTAAGCAATGTCGCGTGTGTTTGATGGCAAGCTGTTACACTCGACAATATCGCAATTTTAAGGCGTTTATGGTGGAAATCGTTTTGGAACCTTTATGTCCTAATTTGTCTCGTGATGGCATTTTTACTGCAAGCGCCAGTTAGCGTCTTTTATTGCTTGATAAATTTAATTTGTCCGTTTCGTGACGGGATCTGGGGATTGTTACGACACATATGTAGAAAACGATGCATGCTACACCTTAGAGCAGACTGACTTCGTCCGGATAGGGTGATTTATATAACAAACCACATCCTTTGGCCGAAACAAATAAAATTTATTTTACAATATCGTGAAAATAACCTGTTTAGATCTTTTAAATAAATTAAATAGTCTAAAAAAAAAAAAACGAATCACATAAGAAAAATCTTTTTTTCGTTTTTTCTGCTTTTTCTCACCATAGACTGTACCTGTACTGCGTACATTTGGAAACCACGTAGCGTAGCGGGAAATCGTACTTCCACCAATCACAAATCATAATAAGAACAATGATAGCCACCATAACCACAGTAATTATCACCATCATCACTATTACCACCAACACCACAATCACCACCACCAAAACCATGATAATGTCCATCACAATAATCATAGCATTCAAAGAAATCCCAGCAAGAATCACTCAAAGCACAAAAATTCAAATACCCACGGTCGAAAACACAACACCTCTGTCACAACACCCACCCACCATAGCTCTAGCCTCCAACTTGATAACTACTAGTCATTTAAATGACCATAAAAATGATAAAAAACTTTTATATAAAGTTTAAATTTAATTGTACAACAAATGAGTAAATTTAAATTAAAAAACCAAAAGAAACAGAACTCCCGACAAAAATACTCGAATTTAAATTAAAAACAACAAAAATATAAGATACCTGTTGATGATGTGTTAGCACTCTACAGAAAAACTTCCTCAGACAACCGAAATAAATAAATCTTTTTGACAAAAAATAGTTTAACACAAAAATACACTTAGCAATAGTAGCACAAGTTCATAATAAACTCTCATCCATTCCCTCCCCCCCATTTCTGGAACATAAATTGTACACAGCCACAGCGACACTTCGCATTCTCATCAAAACGATTCTTGTACTTACATGTTCCACTGAAAAAAAGTGAATTGATAGGAATTAAATGAAATTTAGTAAGAATAATATAAAAAGAAGAAAAGAAAAATAATATTGATATTATAATGAAAGTAGTTTGATTTGAAATTAAGAGACATTTAGACGTCTGTTAAAACTAATCATTTTTGTGCTTTTTAACAAATTTTTCATTAACAAGCAACTGCTCTCAATGTGGTTAAATGGATTATTACTAACCAACAGAAGAAATCAAAATGTAAATAGAAAACCAAAAAAAAAATTAAATGGATAATGTTTTTTACTTGTAATTTGTGTGTATGATAATGCGATAGGTACTTTTCTTACTAATTCAATAATACTTTCTTCTAATTTTAGGTAGATTTTGAGGAGGTTAAACTTTTTTTAAGGGAATGGCTAAACATGATAAAATAGGAAAAATAGAGATTTTGGTTAATAATTTAAAAAGGATAAAATATATAAAACTTCAAGTCAAAATTAAAGAAGTCACTTTTTTAAATTTCAGCTGCAATATGAGTTAGGGTAGGAATTAAAAATTTAATAGAAATGTGAACAGACAGATAGACAATCGCAAATCTTTTGATTTAAAAATAGCTATTACGAGTTTTCGGTATATTTAAAATTCAAACACACCTACCTTGTTTCAATCATTCGATAAAATTATTTTATTTATTACTGAACACTTTCCGAAATTATTTATTACTTTCACGATCATAAAACTGGGAATTTAAAAATAATCTGCGAACGTCTTTAAAAACACTGCTTATTATTTAAAAACTAAAAACCATTATATTTAGTTTGCGATTTACCATTAGCTGTGTTCTTTTTATTTTCCTATCTGGTTCAGATTAGGTAGTAAATTTAGCATTAAATTGAATTATCAAAACCATCATATACATATGTATGTATACTTCAAACTTTGAATCAGATAAATTTTTTGAATTAAAATTTTCACGCAGAGTGGGTATAAATAAATTTTACTTTCGTGAAATAAAATTTAAAATCAGTGCAAAATTTCCTGCTAAACCCGGAACCGAATCCAATGTGAAAAGATCACAGCTATTGTGCTCCAACTAAAAAATATATAAATTTTCGAAAACACTAAAATTTTAAATACAAATTTCCACTTTCGACGAATTAGATTCCAAATGACTTAAAACCAATTCGAAATTTGTTAGGTCATACTTCTAGATCTACACTTGCGAGAATAAATCATTTTCAATTTTCCGACCCAAATGGTAATGTCATGAATTGTGTCATTTTAAACTCAATTCTGGTAAGAAAATATTTAAAATTGCCGTATTTCAGAAAAATAGAGATCCAGCAATCGCACAGTAAGTATTCTGATAAAAAAAATATATATACCTACATATATATATAGTATCATATAAAGATAATAGATTAATATTGCAATTTTAATTTGATGTGACCTATTGATTAAAAAGCTGAATTTCAAACAGTAGAACTAGAATAGCTGTGTTGTAGTAAAAACAGTGCTTATTCAACCTTGTTCCTAAGACTTAACACTGCCGAGATAACGAACGTACTTAGAAATGCCAAATCCAAAATTTAAAAAAAAAGTTTAATCTCCTTATAGATTTTAAAGTTGTGATGTAAACTAACAAGAGAGAAAACGAATATTAACAAAAAATAAAAATAAAAAATTTGGATGAGAAAATATAGAAATTAACTGAAACGAAATTTACGAGCTTTTTTGGGGTAGGTTCTAGCTAACGTAGCAAATTTTCTAAAATATAATATATTTAAAAAAAAAATATTAAAAAGTTTTTGGAAAATTTGCAATTTTTTTACAAAAAAAAAAGTTAAAAACAAAGTTCACAAAAACAAAATCCATGTAAATAAAATTATAAATACACAAAGCAAACTATGTTATCTTAAAATGTGCAGTCGACAACACTACAAAACGGTCAGCTGTGGAAGCCCCGCGGAGCGCCAGGAAGCACCGGGCTGTACGCCACAACGAAATTGGGAGCCCAGCGTCACCAGCGCGATCTGTTCACAGGTGATCCAGGGGATTTAGGCATCCCCGAAATAAAGACACGTGTCGGGAGCGTTGTGCACACGTTCGAAACAATGGCGATGCTCAAGAAGCAGGAGGAAGATATGAAGAGTAAGTATGCGACCACTGGGAAGACAAAATCCTACCGATCCTCGAGGGCGAGTAGCAATAGTAAGTACACTCAGCTGAAGAAAAAATCAGCGGATAGTCGCAACAGAATGGCATTCTCCAATTTGTCCCCGTCCTCCTCCCTGCCCCGGCTCTCCAGCCAAGACAAGTATTGCTCAATACAAAATCTAGATAATCGGTTTACGACCAACGCCCTTGGAACGTCCCCTGGAAGGCCAAGCTACGACGAGGCTATCTACAACATCGACGACGACTATCGGAAGAATCTCTTTGGAACGCAACCCTACAGAAAACATAGGTCCAGCAGCACCCATGACGACAACGCTGAAGACGAAGTTGTCAATAAGGCCTTCGACGAAATCTTTAAGAGCTATGGGCAAGAGGGCGAAACGAGCAACCCCCAAGACGAGGAGGTGAACAACAATCGTTCGAAGAACGTGCACCCTAAACCAAAAAGGTCCTCAACCCTAACCGATATTTTTGAGTGCACCCGGGGTAAGGGGGGGAAGACAATTTCCAAGTATCCTTCGTCATCCCTTCTATCTTGTGAAAAGCAAAAATGCGACTTCAATTACGAGAAAAGAAAGAGCCGACCCCGCCCTTCCGACCCTGAGCGAGAAACTCTAACGAATTTCAGTGATGATAATGAAAATTTTCTGCGGGGTTCAACTGTGAGCCAGTCATTTATAAAGAATATAAAAAATCGCGGTATTGGACCACCCCCGCCCCCTACCACCCCGGCCAATAATACCGTCAGCTACCCAACGAGAGTGCCAGAGGTCGCTGCCAGCAGCACTGCCAGGATAACTAGCTCCGGGGGTGGTAATTACTCAAAGACGGCGGCACGTGATGGAATTTTTTTAATGACTACCGACAGAAAAAAGTCTCATCCGGCGGCGATGATGAATCAACAGAAACGGTCAAAATCTTCCAGCGAAATTGTTGATGAGCTACGGAGTAAGCATTTTAATGAAACGAGAACGAACCTGCTTCCAGGTAGTTCGCACAGCGGGAGTGGGGGTGGCGGAACACCCGGTCCAAGTGGCTCTGGTGGGGGTGGGGGTGGTGGTGGTGGAATTGGCGGCGGCAGCGGTCTCAGAGGCTCAAGAAAAGGAAATTTTAAGCCACGTTATATTGATAGGGCGGAAATTTGATAAAGCGCTTTTCCACCGATTTTTTTCGTTTTCTTTATTTTCTGTTTTTTTTTTATAACGAGCAAATTTTGTAAGGATAAAAGTGCCATGTCCCTGCTTCCCGGCGATATTTATGAGATTTTTTTCTTTTACTTCCTCATACCACCCCCCGTATTATGTGGCAGTACTAATTCTAATTTATTTCAGATTTTCACCATTAACGCTATCGCTGCCGCTCAGTTTTCCTTATTTTTTTTTTTTTTGTTAAAGGACTCCTCAATTATAATCGAGAAATCAATTTATTTCTAAAAGATTTGGGCTATAAATCGTATCTTTTTATATCTCCCTATTCATAGATGTTAACTTTTCAATTAACAATATAAATTTCCTTTTTTCTTTCAATTCAATGAAAAATTATTGAAAAAATATCCATATTCCGTTTTTACCTTAATTCAATTCAAATAATAAATCACAGAGCTCTTGCAGTTTAAATAAGGCTCAAAAGCTTTAAAATAATTACACTTATTTTTTATATACGTATAATTTTTTATATAACAAATCATTTTCAAAAAAAAAGTAAGAATTCTTTTTTCTAAAATATTGTTTATTTGTTACAAGAAAACTATTTTTCATTTTTGTGTATTATTGTTTTATGATTTCCTTTTTAAATTATACATAAAATGTCATAACCGAGGCTGCCTCTGTCAATCGTGTCAACACATTATTCAACAAGTTAATAGTATAATTAAAAAATATATAAATTTTACACGACTCATTAAAAATTGCATGCATTTTATTTGGCTTTTAATTATAAATTAAAATTTAACCAACATAAATATGGATAAAAACGATTTCACTATAACATTTAAAAATTTGCATCATCGTTTACTTTAAATCAACCTTCTGGCTCTAAATTCTATTTGTATTAATTATTTAAAAATTTTAGGAACCAAAAAATAGTAAAACAAGTATACCTAATTAGTAATCAGTACTGCCACATTACAAAAAAACTACGACCTACAACTTCCTCCCTTTATTTTTTAAACCAAAGATCTTTTTGACCTTGTCCAAAAACTAAGCAATTTATCAA
The DNA here is from genome assembly GCA_933228815.1 of Machimus atricapillus. NCBI lineage: Eukaryota > Metazoa > Arthropoda > Insecta > Diptera > Asilidae > Machimus > Machimus atricapillus. Next base: position 18,456,618 of record OW121785.1, read on the forward strand.
AACATGTCCATATAAAAGATAAAAATTGTTCTTCCCTGAAACGTATACCGAAGTCTGTAAGATTTCCACCAATAAAAGAGTGGGTAAGCAACCGTGAAAAAAAACCTAATTTTTCAAAGATTTTTAGACTTAAAGAAAGAAGTCAAAGAGAGGATAAATGGTGGAGGTGATTAAAAGTGTTTGACTTAACCAAAGAAGACTTAACATTGTATAATTGTTTTTACATAAATGCAAGTAACATTAAGCAACCAGTACTAAACATAAAGGAGGTAATTAGAGCAACTAAGTAAGACGAGTAGAACTGGAGGAGTATTTGTAATTTTTATGACTATAAGAATTTAAATGTCTGTAATTAAAGCAAAATAAAGTATTTAGTATTGTTAATAAGAAGTAAGACATTACCTTACTCTAGGGACTCTAGGGGATTTATTATATTTTAATAATGTCAAAAACCTTATTTGTTGAGAGATCCTTTCATATTCTAATGTAAAACCGAAATAGGGAACGAGCTGTATGTTGTTAAATCAAATTTAAAGAAAAATGAATAAACACAGTCCGGAGTGAAATAGTAGCCCCCAGGTTTGCATAATCGCGTTGAACTCATCACTTCTGTTTTCTTTTCCTTTTCTGTAAATAATTTTAACAAAATGTTTTTGAGTCGACTCCTGCGACAGAGAAGAGACAAAAAATGTTGATTAATTATACGAAACTAAATAAATGTGTTAATTGTACAAAAGATGATGAGGGTAGGTGCAAATCTATTGAATCTGAAGAAAATTATAAATGTAAAAACAAAACAAAACAAAAACAAACAAAAAAAAATTTAAAACTACTCCAATTGAATGAATCCAATTAATTCTGTTAATTAAATTGCAGCAATCCAATTGTACTAAAGAAAAAGAATTGTGAGATTAAGAAATTAATGAAAATATTAAAATTGAACGGACTAATAAATGCAGACTTTTGTTTAATTAATAAAATGTCTTTTATTACTTCCATATTTCCAAAAATCCAATTCGTACAATTTTAAAGTTTTTTTCTTCAAAAAAAAAAAATAAAAGTATGATTTAGGCAAGTACGAGAATTCTTTTGATTGTATTTCAGAAGTAGGTAAGTTGGGAGTTCAAGACAAGCACGGACTGAAAATGATATGCAGTGGATAAAAATTTTAAGGTTCATTAATATCATTAAGAACGTAAACAGAGGGATTTTCAGATTTAATATTTTTATTTAACATGAGTATACATATATATAGAGTTTGTTTTAAAATTATTTGCTTTGGAAATTGCCTATTGAGGAGGTTTATGTTAAAACAGAAACTTGAAGGCACTTGTTTTAAATCAAATTTGATAAATTAGCGAAGAATCTCCATGTAGGTTGAAAATAATTCAATTCGTACCTAGCCCAAACAAATTGGTTCTTAAATGTATTATACAAACGTAATTTTGTGACGAAATTTGATACTTAAAGCCATAGCAATTGTAAACGTATGCTCATCTACAATATTCCATTAGGTACAGTAAATAAATCCAATTTCGAACACTGTCAAAACTGTTTCGAGCTTAATATTAAGCCGAAATATAATCAATTTTATATTCGTTTTCTACTTTCAATACACAATATCAATAAATTTAAAAAAAAAAAACCTTTGTAATAGAATAAAGCATTTTTGTGTGGGCTTTGTTAATTAATATACGCCCAATTTTTGTGAGATCACAGGAAGCATTTTCGGCGTATTTATCACAAAAAAAGATACATACATACATATGTATATTCAGATTTTCGGCATTGATTAACGTTATTAATTATCTGGAATCCACAGAATACGCGTAAATGGATCCGCTTTTGAAGAATTAATCCCTAATTAAACTTCATGTAAATACCGATGTCGAAAACAGTTGCGACCACAGTCATCCTCGCTCAAAAGAGTGCATAATTCCGAGTACATCTCGAACATAATAACGAAAAAAAAGTGGTTTAATTGAAATTCTTGTTACTTCGTGGTATTTAAATCAGTCGCACCCTCGCGATTATCCAACCCTCAGAGCGTGCATTATTAAAAATTCAGAAGTTGGTATAGTGCATTTTACCCAGCATCGGCGCTCGATGGCATGGCAGAAAAGAACGAGGCAATTTTGACGATATGATGATGATGATATTAATTAATAAATGTTCCTCATGAGCCCCATCCCCAGCCGATCCGCTCTGATTCGCAGCAGATCGCAACGCCTCGCGATTGAGTAACAATTTAATTGTTTACCAATTTGGGTCATACCTATCCGCAAGCAAATTCGTTTATTTGTTGTGAAATTAATTTTTGTGATCCTCCTGCACGGGGGATTTTTTCGGTCGCGAATAAAAATCATTTGCATTTCCAATTTGGCTTTGTTTTTTCGCCGATTTTTTATCTCGTCGTCTGATAACCAGGGCGGACTGGCTGTGGCTGGATGGCCGGGCTCCAGTCAATTACCGCCCAGGGATAATACTTATGTTGATGAAATTATAATGGCTGCGAGAGGGATGATTTCAATTTAATGATTAAGCCCGGCAGTGTTGGCTTTTAATTTTTGCGGAATGAAAGGATTCATGTTTGTATGCACAGTTTTTAAAAACAAATCTGTTTTCGATGTCACCCACAAATCGGATAGTTTTCACTATCTACACATTTGCGGATATATTGACAATATCTTTTCGCTAGCAAAATTTCCCGGAAAAAATTGCCCACTTTCGTTTGTCCTTCAAAAACCAATTTTAGGGCCAAATGTTGTTTAAAACGATTACTTATGAATTATGATAAAATAATTCCATATTGAACATTATGATTGGAATCAAAGTGGTTGCCGTCTTTTACTATACACTCGTTTTTATAAGTTGTACAAATGAATCTAAAAATACCCCAAAACTTATCTAATAGGATTGGAAAAAATACACAGAATTTCATTGCAATGTCCCTTTAGTAATTTAGATCTAATATTTTTGCTTTTGTTTATTGAAAGCTTCTAAAACTGTTTCGAAAAAACTTTTCTTTAAATCAAAATTAACAAGTAAAAAAGCGGTCAAGAAGCCATGCTTAGTGTAGGGTTCTTTGGCTGTTACTAAAAACGTTTAACACACGAATGATGTTTAAGTAATTTTAAAGTTTTTCAGATATTTTCCGAAATTTCGTTCATTGTGATATCTTGACCGACACAAACCTGATAGAAAATGGCCACTTTGCAGTCGAATATTTCTTAAACTCCCTTTTCCACGATACCCCACTCGATAGGGTAAGTAAAAAATTTGTTTTCATTCTCACTTTTCACATAGAGGAGGCAGTCTTAATTTAATTAGTATAAATATTTTATGTAAAATAAGCAGATAAAAATGGACTTTAAAAACTTAAGATCTAACTCATTACACTCATTTATAAATTGTTTTTATAAAATTTGAAAAGCTATTTTATACCTATTTGTGTTATTTCAACAGTTAATATGTATATAATTATTCATTAATGCGAAGCAACGTTACTCATACATAATTATGTAATTATTTATTTTTGCATATTAATATCACACCAATTCAATATTCATAAATTGTGGCTAGTGTAACACGCAATTTATGCATTAATTAATTCAAATTTACATAGCTAAAAATTACTACGTGTAATTAATGCGTGTCTGATTTTTATAAATTGTATAAAGCTCTCGAAATATTCTTTTATATATTTTTTTTAAATTTTATTTGAATGCAACTTAATAATGCTTACACTTTTAAACAGTGGTTGAGATGTAAATGGAAACTAATTTCGACCAGAGTCATAGGCGGTATTTTTCCGGTCTTAATTTGTCTGTTAAAACGCCTTCGGCAAAATTGTCGCGCTCCAGCAGGCTCGTGGTCGTAAATTTCATTACGCTGCCGTTTTGGCAAATTACAAGCATGACGCAAAAACTGCGTGCCCCGCAGCAAAAATGGTTTACCACCTTTTTTAGCGGGGACGGGACAAACGAAGGGTTTCATTTGCAAGTCCGCCCTACGCAGCACAAGGCCCCACGAATGACCAAAATTCAGGCGGAGCCCTGCTGTTTTGCCTTTTTAGAAACAACCAAAAATAAATAAAAGTAAACAAAGGCGTACCAACAATAGGCAAACATCACGCCAGCAATAATTTTTCTTCGCACATCATCAAATCCGCACTCACCACCTGGGGGAAATTAATTTAAATTTTTTTTTACTGCCCAAACATTTATTTTTTTTTCTTTTTTTAATACCACATGCTAGGGGATAGAATCAATAAATCTCCTCCGGCTAATGAGAGGCTGCAATTTGGGACCAAATAGCGCCCAATTCCCGCATCGCAATTAGTGTGACTGTTTAGTGATTTGCATTAAGTGCAATTTGGTTTTCTCTCAAATTAGCGCAACGTGAGGGCCTCCCCGCTTTGCTAGGTGCTATTTTTCACCTGATCCCCTTACCAAAATTTTTTTTTTTTTGTGAATATAATATATTTAGTCCTAACTCTGTCCTAACGGAGGGCGCTTTTAATTTAACTCATTTTACCTGTGAATTTTTTATAAATCCGACACGTGTGCGAAGGGCATGTCCATTTAAATCACTTCATCCCCGCCTACGTGTAGCCCCCCAGAACCCCCGCTCTTCAGGACGTCCACTTAGTCCGGAGGATTTTAATTTTATACCCGCCGAGAAGTTAATTACAGGTGTTGCCGGATGTGATACATTGAACTAATTACAATGTTGTTTTATGGATGCAGTGCGGGCTGCCAGGGAGCCGCGGTGCCTTAGCCTGGTCAATTGGGGTGATTAATTATTGTTTATGGCGCCCGTGCCCACAAAGGGGGTGGGCCCGACCTAGAGCTCGGATTTGCCTTCTATTTTAATGTGCAAATTGCCGGCCTCCACTCTACTCGCACTGCTTTGATTTGTTGCTTTGCATTTTTTAAGACCAACTGGAATTGCTTTAAATGCGATTTACATCGGTCAGTCTCATAAAACGTAAATCAAAAGCGATTCTTATTTTACGATTTAGCAAACAAAATAAAAATCGGTTATATGACAGGTATAAAAGATAAAGAAACAATTTACACTTTTGCAAATTTTACACATTGATAACAATCAAATCAAAATCGATCGCAAATTTTCCCGGAATAAAGGTTTAAAATTTCCATCATCAATGCATCAATGCATCTTGAACTGCATGTACATATGTATTTCAGATTAACTTTTGCCTTAAAAATGGAAAAAACAATGCAATTTAATGTAATTTCAAATCTAACAATAAGCAGAATTTTCTTTCGTTCTGGATAGATGAGACTTATACTAAAATAAGAAAAATAGTCTTTTAGGATACACTTATCCACATTTTTCTTATTTACTAAATTGGCATTATAAAATGAGAAATAATGATGAATGGCAATTATAATTAATCAATTAATAAAGTTTCTGAAAGATATCATATTAAATTTTACGTTTCAAATTTTTAGTTACTATATTTATTACAAAAGTACACTTTCTGAAGTCGTCGTTTTGTTCAATTTGAAGAAAATATAAAAAGCTTCGATAGAGCGCTAAATAAACAATTGAAATAAAAATTCGTTTTCGTTGCAATGATTTTGGATAAAACACTAACAAAAGAAGTTCTGATGGTCACCGCAAATCACTATTTATAAAAGAACGTTCAGCAATCCTTGGTATAATATCATTTACTTTAAATATCAGCTGTGTTTTTTTCACCCGTGTCAAGTTCTAGTTCCCTGCTTTAACAGAGAAATACAACAACAACATGAAACCCAGAGATTTATCGGGTTGTAGTTTTAAGAACTGCAGTATATGAATTCGAAGATATTCCACCAGATTGCGCTGTAGACCTACTTTCATTTTTCGTTGTTGGTAGCATTGCCCCTTGGTGAACGTTTAGTTTGTTGTGACAGCGAAAAAATGGAAAGCAATAAGTAAGTAGTCTTGTAAATGTGTACATTATATCGAGATTTGTAAATTTGTGAGAAGTGCGTCAAATTGCCATGATTTTTACATATCCAAAACTCAAACCTTTAACCAGGTAAATTTGTGGATTAAGTTTTTGAAGCAAAGTGGGTATAAATTCCGGCAATTTAATTTTATTTTTGTGAAATAAAACATGTTTGCATGCATTACTCTTCATAAATTTCAATTATTTGTTACTTCTGAAAGGCAAGCACACCAACCTTTAAGAAACAAAAATCCTTTTCTGGGTTTATAACCAGCATCGTCTTTTTCATTTGACACAGAACTAGAACCTGACCCGGGTGAAAAAAACACAGCTATCATGTAAATACTGGGTAAAATATTCGAAAGAAAAAAAAATATTACAACTGTTCAAAAAAAAGTAAGTACAACCAACCTATTTTTTAATGCTTCTGACAAGTCCTAACTCCCTAAATCATCTCAATATTATGATGCAATAAATTATGCGAAATGTCAATACATCATATATCAATTATGATACTAAGCTTTTGAACTCAAAGTTGGTTGATTTGTAGACACCACACTTCCCCTAATGTGGGCACCTTGTGGTAGCAGGTCGGCTGTGCTCATTAAGACTTATTATTAGAATTTAATTATGAGTTGGGTACAAAAATTCAATTAAATTTATAATTTCTTCCTACTGTCGACTCAACCCAAAATTATGATGTAATAAAACCAGACAGAATCTCAATTTGCTATAATTTTTTTAAGTCTTATTTTATAAACCACAACGTAACGAAAAATTAATTCCGATGCTGTAATTTTATTTGTATACACCTGTTGCTCTTAAAAAATACAAAGTTATATTACTTTTTTGGTATACCAACTCGTATGTAGAGTAAAACTCTTTAACCACATTTTCTTTTTAAAAGAGTTTCAGGAAAACAAAATACACGGATTTAAAATAACTGTAATATTGTTACGAATTTAGAATAAATACATATAAAATAACACGTCCTGATATTTTCAATCATGCTCTGAGAGGGCAAAATATAGGAGATACAAGTTTGTATGGGAGTTCAATCATTTGTAAGATTAAAACCATGAAAATTGGATTTAGTCAAGGGTTTATTTTCCTAAAGCCCTTAAACATAAGTATACTTAAATTCAAATCAATATTATAAATACCAAATTACCCGTGTGTCAGTTTTGAAATGAAGAACTTTCATACAAAAGTTTATCCTCCATTTTAACCCTATTCTGTTTCTATTTCTATTTATTTCGAGATCCACGCGGACGAAGTTTTGAATGAAGACAGCTTTTCCAATATATGAGCACCCAATTAAAAGTTACAGAAGTAAATACCAGGAAAGACAGAAGAAATTAAAGGCAATTAGTGAGTTTAGTGAGTCTTATCTCCATGACGACAATATGACCTATGATCATTTGAATTTATTAAGTTATAATAAGAGGTAGACTAATTTTATGTAGGACTGCCACAATTGCTTCTTGGCCTAAACAGACGTCTCATATCAATCCTGCCACTATCGCATCAGCTAAATGATGGAAATATTTTATACAAACTTTTCATATACTTTCCGGCCTGAAAATCCTTGGGATCGGCCAAAATTCTGCCAGGCTAAGCATAAATTCCGCCGAAAGTGATTAACGTTGCAAAATGTTGGAACAATCGCGTTTATAGCCGATGGCGAAGTTTCCCACGGAAAAGTAAAACTTAAATGAACAGCACCAACGCCCAGGTCCTGGTGAAGCACAGAGTTTTCCCTGAACAAAAACAAAAATAAAATAATGAAGAAGAGGAAGAAGCAAACAGAAATGAAAAGAGTTGGTAAAACTGGCACCGTTCGTGACCTCCCGCCGCCCGCTCGCGGCTTTTATATTATTTATATCCGCTCGATATGATCTCCCCGGCCAGAAACAAACACCATTACGGCGTAATGCGGGGGAAGTGCGGCAGAAGCCTTATTTATGTGTCTATCATTAACACCGAAGCATTTTACCGCGATAAATTGGCATTAAATTCCCGCCTTATCTCGGGGCTTTAGTCATTTAAATATGAAGGCGCCTCCACATAAAGCAGCACCCACCCCACATAAATCGTGCCCCAAAAACGTAGGACCGTGACATGCCCCCGAAAATTTTGAGCTGAACCAAGAAGGCTGCTCGATGCCACCCGTCCATATTGCGCCCCCTGGCCATTTTCGAGTTTTGGACGGTTTTTCGGGAACTCCGCTCTCCCTCCCCCCCACCCAAACCACGCGTCCCACTGTTTTTTGGGGGCTGTTTCGGGCTCCTCTGGTACCTTCCGCTGCCATACCCAAAATATGGAGCCCTTCGTCTCGCCCCCCAGGCGTCTGCTTGCTTACCTGCGACAGCCTTAACTCATTTTTAAATTTGTGGGGAGGCCCTATAAATGGATTAGGAGCTGCGCCGCGCTAATCCCCGGGGCGAAATTTCCAATAAATTTTAATTATTGGGCAAAATGGAAAAATTAAATAAATCACCGTGCGCCTGAAGTTTTCCAGGAAAGGAAACCACTTTGTCCAACCATGGGAAATTGCATCGATAATTCACGCGATAATGGAGCTTTGGAATTGAGTGGGTTTTGCGGTGAAAACGGTGATCATCACGATGCCACTGACCAAAATGCACCAAGTCCCCACCCAATTTCAATGCTCTTGCACTAGCAAATTTTTCATGGAAATAAAATACATACAAACAAAGCAATTAAGGCATGAAATGAAATTTTAAACAAAATTTTTAAATATTGTTTTATCTACTTTGATTAACGAACAAACAAAAAATCAAAATACTGATTGCTCATTGCAAAAGTGGATAAAAATGAATGCATTTCATCATAAAAGCTGCTTGGTTGGTAGCATTGTGGAAAATTTGTGAAATTAATTTAAATCATAAAATAAACACTATACTAATTATTCTAGGTAAAAAGGTATTTTGATAAATTAAATAGAATGGCAAATATTTAATCAAATCAAAACATTTTTTACCCTTTGAATCTTTAATTAAATTATGTACGAATTGTTGCTACAATATTTGATGATACAGTGGTTAAGTGCATATGTTTAATGAATTAAAGAAATATCACAACACATTTCAATTTTCTAGCGATCAGCAATATTTGCTAGGATAGGAAGCAGTTAAAAAATCGAATTAATAATTTTCATAGAAAGTTTTGGTTAAATAATTACATTTATGAAAAGTTTTTAGTCAGACGTTTAAAATAAATCCAAAATTTCCTGTTAAATCTGGTCACAAACCCCGGTGAAAAAAAACCCAGCTAATGACATTGATTCGAAAAACTTGGAGTCTTTGAGAGTTTTTCAAAAAGATATCGAAAAAGCGACGACGCCGACTATGTGGCATCGGCAACGATGGGCCAGAGATCGTTGTTTATGTTCGAGAGACCAAATAGAGGAAAAAAATGATGAAAATTGAGGAAAGGTGGAAAATGTCTTAATTTTATTTTTAGGCAACTGGTACAGTAATTTTTGCGTGATGTGTGCGAAGTCGCGGGCAAAAGCTAGTGATGAATAAAAATAATTTAAAATTTAAATATTCTTTGATCTCTTATTTAAATTAACCTATGCCTCTAAATTCTAACTCTAAATACTTAGGGAATCCCAGGGCAGGTAACTTACCTGGTTTTTTTATTTCCTTGCCGCGACTTCGCTCCTGGTTAGTCCCGGCCGCCCCGGAGGCGGGACAATCCCCCGACGAACTCTACACTGCACTACCCGACGCGGCCGACGACGTCCTGACGCAGGACAAAGGAATTCAATACCGACCGCGAAAGCGTCGAAAGGGAGAATTCCCATTAAAATGTCGCACGCACTTTATTTGGCACAGCACTCGAAACAAGGAAAAATCGGGAAGCTGAAGGTTGCTCCCGATTAATTCCCCGCGAAAAATTACCGAAACCAAGTGCCTCGCGCGGCGGCAGTTTTGCTGTCAAATTGATTAACCAAAGCCGACGCTAATCACACAGAGCCGAGGCGCGTGGCTCAGGCTTACGGCTCAAAAAAGCCGGCCACGCACCACGCCAAGCACCGGTTCAACCTGAATTTCGCCATCAAAAAATCTCCTTCTCTGAGAACGCGGTACGATTTGGAACGAATAAATAAATTAATTGCAGTGCATGAGATTTGGGCAGTAGGTTTCTTTTGTAACTAAGAAAAATGTATGAAAGTCCTTCATTTATGAAAAGATAAATCAATAAAAATTGGTAAGTACTTTTAAGTTAGAATAAGAAAAACGCTTTTTAGAATTTTTGGAAATTTATTCCTTGGGATGTAACTTTCAAATTTTGAAAAATAAATTTGTTTTGCTGCTTTTTTTTTTTAAAGTTGTGGTGGCCATAAAAATTAATATAAGGATTACAAAAATTTTCTTTCATACTCTTGAAAGGTCAATAAATAGGCATATCTGCTTTCTATAAAAATAATGTTTATAGAATTTGTTCTCAAAATTTGAAAGTTAGTAGACCCCTTAAACGAATAAAATAAGGGATGAAAGTTTGGGAGTTCCGTCGTTTCTAAGTTTAAAATCATGAAAATTAATATTGGTTAAGGGTTGATTTTCCTAAACCCTGAAACATTGTTACTTATTTTCAAACCAATAGCCTAAACTATAAATGTACCTACCAAATAACACCTATGTAATTTTTGTAATGATGGACTTCTATACAAACGTTTAACCCCCATTTTACCCCTATTCTATTTCTATTTCTATTTATTTCGAGATCTCCACGTGGACGAAGTCGCGGGCAGAAAGCTAGTAATAAATAAAGTAAGAGCTATAGAAAGACTGATTTAACTAACTAACCTTTTCAGGTGGGCGTCAAGAACAGACGATAATAAATCATGCAATATTGGACATTTTGCTCGCAATACTTAAGTTACACATTTTACCTTCGAAGGATTCATTTTATGGAGTTTTTATAGCGATTTCCCTTGAAAATGTCCTTCATTTTGAGTTGAGATTCCTAGAAAAATTCACGTTGACATAGTCTCACAAGGACAAGGCCCTTGCGCAGCACAGCAGCCAAGCCACTATTTGGCTGCAGTAGGACCCTGCGAAATTTGCAGCATCCTTTTGCTGCACATAGGACTTAGCGCTTCGTTCTATTGAAATTTTTTAAAGATGAATATGCTAATCAGGTTTAAAAATAAGAAATCCATTAAATCATAAAACATAGCTCAAACGTTCTAAATGCAAATTCGAAGAATTTTAAGGCGCCAGAGTTCAACACATAAAAGGTACGGTCTGAAATTGCACTCTACAGATTAAAATTCGCATTTTATTTCAACTTCATCTATGTAGGCTACTTATAAAATACCATCAATATCCAAAAATTTTTCCTCTTCACTGGTTATACCATGAGTCATCGGCTTATAGTGACATAATCCCCAGTGACGCCAAATTGGGGCTTCTAACCCAATAATAAAAATATCCACGTCTCAATCGCCTCATCTACTCCAGGCAATAAAACTTCCCATGACTGCAAAGTATAGGCGATTATCGAAACCCTTTTCTGTGGTAGACGGAGCTGCTAAACTGGTTTCGTACTTTTATTTTTTTATTTATTTTTTTTTTTTTTGATTTCCCCTGGTGTATGGGGTAACGACGAAATGGTAAATGCAATCACAACCGATTTACTTTCAATTCTAGGCATATTTCTAGTATGGAAAAAAAAAATAAAATTCGCGCCCTCCTCGCGATTCTCGCTCACGTCCAATCACACTCGACGTCTCAAGCGTGCAACTCATAATGGGAAATGTTTGCCTCTAAATCATTTTCAATTTCACCTTAAACTGAACAATTTCCATTCGAAAATTCTTTTCTAATAAAAATCCTCCCCTAGGAGGAATTTGTTACAGACGAAACGTTTTCCTCCTCTCTAGCCCTAATGCCAAGGATATTGTACGAGACGGGCCGCATCGCATCCTGGGCTACATACGGGACGAAACGATGCTTAAGAATAGAAAAAAAGAAAAAAAAATTCTCAGTCTGGCACATACCTAACTCTATAGGTGTTTTCAACGACGACGTGCCCGACGCTCGCCTTTTTGGGTGCGAATCTTTTGCCAAGGAAAAAGGGTTTCAGGAAAAATTTTATTTGTTCAGCCCGGTCTCGTCCCATGAACGAGGTCCCCCAGGAGTCTGTTCGGAAACATCCTTTCGCGCCGCGCCACACATACAATTTTCATATTGACCCACATATGGTAATAAAAAGTCATTTTCCAATACCCATGGGCTTGGGGCTTTCCATTTGAGTGATGCTCTCTGCTTCATCCGTAAGCTTTACTATAGAGATCCATTCCAGCTCTTTTCCCTTCCTCCCGCTAAATAATCCAGGCATAGTAGGTTTCGAGTTGAACCTTTTGCACGATGACGCCATGAGGACGAAGGGTTTTTCGCCTGCTCAAAGGCTTTCCATGCAGGCACAAACCTACAAATATGCTCGCGGAAAGGTACGACAAAGTTATTAGAAACGAGATAGGTCTGAAGTCATTTCTGGCAATCTATGGGCTGAGCTATGGGTTTTCAAAACCCGGTAGAAATTCCCAATCCACATAGGAAAAAGGGTACGGAGATATTTTCGCTGGATATAAACCTTTCCGAGTAGGATATATGTATACATGAAATCAATAGCTTCTGTCGTCGTTGACGGTAGCATCTCATTTCGCTAATTGTTCGACTCAATTTATCACGAAGAGCTAATAGTCGTCTCGAAAATGAACTAACTGAATGGAGCCCTTATACCATGGTTTTGAAGCCCAGGTGGGAGCTGGGTGACTAATGGCGAGGACTCCATGAATGGGATACCCTTTGAAGACGATGAGGTGAGGCAGATAGGAATCTTCTTCGAATTCAATGCGAATCTATCACCTCCTCTACCTTTAAATTGGGTGAGATGGTGTAATGAGGGAAAAAGGATTGCTGTAACACATCAATGTAGCCCTTATCGCCGTGAAGAATCGTAGCTCAGCTGAGTTATCTCCATAGTCCAGGATGTACGGAAAATTAGCGTCCTGTAGCACCTTTTTCGGCTTGAAAGCATCACCGTCTGGGATTATTTAACAAATTCCTTAATGTGCTCCTCCTAGACACAAAAGCAGTAGAGGAGCCCGTAATTATTGTAGCTAGGACTGCTAATTTTTGATCTGCTCCTTGCAAATGAGTTTTAATCCTTTTACGTTCACTTTCTTCATGAAAAGGCAGCATGAGGCATCTCCTACAGTACGAGAGGGATGCTTACCGAACAAAAGTCCCGCCCCCATAAAATTGTCGTAAAGTCTTGGAATTGTCAATTTGCATACTCGAAAAGGTTAACTATCGCATAATTATTCAAATTCCTTTCTATCAGGGAGAAGGGCGCTGTGAAGGTCCTGCTCCCTAAATTTTTCGCCCTCCTCCCCCCTCTAGATGATAGGGATGCTGGAGAGCTCGGAGGACCGCTTATATCGTCCCAAATTCATATCTATTCAGCCCAGTTTGGCCCATCCAGGGCGATCCCGAGGAGTCCTGGCCTCCCCCCCTTGCCCCCCCCCCCCCCCCTCATAAGTACCAAGGACGTGTGCATGTGCGCGCGTCTTTATAAATTCAATTTGAGGCTCCTTCATAGCTCTCCTTGGGCCCCCTAACGACTTCTTGGTGGTATCTTGCCAGCAATTGACAACCTTCCGGATCTAAAGTTGGAAATTAAATTAATTACACCAAAAGTTGTACGGATGGTGGAGATGTGCTGCGGACACAATTCGGTCTGAATGAGCCCCCCATTACCACCATCTCCACCACCACCGCATAAGGATTTCCCAAGGAATGGGGCACAGCTCATTGGGAGTCGTCTTCTTCTCGATTTTCTTTCAGTTTAAAGGGGCCTTCCCAGCCGCTCTATGCGTCGATGTAATCAATTTTCATGGACGCTTTGTCTAGAAGAGCCCCAACAATTTGCCAACTTGCAAACTATTGACTTTTGGGGGCCATGTGTAACAGTGTGCCCCCCCAAACCCCCCCTTGCCCGACCAAAAAGAAAACATTGTGCGAAACTGGGAAGGAACCCAACAGCCCCCGGAGCAAAGGGATGAGCACACTATCACAGTCCACCACATGCCGTGGAGCCCCGACCACTATATCTAGCTAGAAAATTTAGATTGGGTGTTGACACGGTTTTCGCTTCCCATGGTATCATACTGAGAGGGCACCCTGTGCGGAGCAGGGTGTTTCTTGCCGGGTATTTTGGTACAATTAGCTTTTATTTTATCGTCCGCACATTTTCGAGATGATTCCCGAATTTGTAGTGTTTCATTTGGGAGTGTAATGGACGATTACTTCCAGGCCGGATGCCATTTGGGAAATGGGTTTCTTGTACTGTACTGGATGAATTTTCATATAATACGAAAATCGACAGTAGTATCTCATTACAAGCTTAATTACAGATTAACAGTATGAATAGAATTTGTTAACTTTATACATTTGCCTAAGATGGATAATGAACCCTACCAGCACTGTTTGCAATGTGCTGAAACAAATTTCCTGCTACATACAAGTATCTCAATTTTGGGTTATATTTCTTGGGAAACTCGGGCATGTTATTGGACATGTGTGCAAATATTTGGTTTTCCAACTACACAGATTTTGACCTCAAATACTGCATCCGAAATTTTAAGAAATAAGGATGTGGTATTACTTTACTGTGCACCAAACCATTTCTGCAAAGTTTCCTAGTAAATAATGGTTTCCATGAACTGTAGCAATGCAAACAATCCTGCTTATGGAGAAAATAGAAATTTCCGATACTTTTTTTATGTTGGTAAAAATTTCTAAGCTTAACACTTCTTAAATATTCGTCCTATGTTACCAAAATACATATTTTTAATTCGAATCTTTGTTTTGAAATTTTTACATGATATTAATCTCAAGAACATCGGCCACATTTCTAAATATCTTGAAAAAATCATATTAATTATTTTAAAAACCATTTTGAAAGTTATAGCCCCGTATAATTCGATTTCTCGGAATTCAGTACATATTTAGATCAATAGAGCCTTACTCCTAAGAAATGTGAATTTTTATTATCTAAAAAGCCGAACATAATCCTTGTTGCTTAAGTTACAGGAACAAGAGAAAAATATAATAACTTCATATATTCTACCGAATGCCCAAATTAAATAATAATTCGACCGGATGAGGGCAATCAAATACATTTTAGAAGCCAAGAGCTAAGTTCAGCTAGGTTCTTCATTTAATAAACAGTCAGTAACACGACTCACAACAATAAAATTGCGATGTCCTTTCAAGAAGAATCTTCATTTAATTAAAACAGTCAATTCTAAAGAGAGGCACAATATCCCCGGGAAATTCGAATAAAAACATACACTGGTCCAAAATTCCCGACATCGGATGACATGGCCAAAAGCACCTGTCCTCCACCCCCTCCTCAAAATACGTGAATATCTATTAAAACTTCTGGACAGGATATCGTTTTTAATTATTCCCAGAAATGTGTGCGGGAAAATTGTTTCATATTTCAATATTGGAAAACGAAACAGAATCCAGAGTTAGGGAGAATTAAGGGGGAATTTAGGTGCAATTGCCTGGATAAATCGATCGATTACTAATTTATTTATTGCGTATTGAAATTGAATCATTTTAGAAGAAAAAACAACATACACAAAACGCTGCTGAGATGAAATTTCATTCATAACCACTCAACTACATATTACGACATTGCTAGTAAGCACTGTTTTTGAGGAAATAACTATTATTGGAATCAATTTTATCTGGATTTAATTAAATACAGGAATTCGTAAATTTTCTCTGTACCCAGTCGAAACTTAACTTCAGTAAAGGCTGACCTGTGCACGTGATACACAAACAATTTTAATAAATTAAGAGGCTTCGATCGATATTCCGTTTTTGGAATATTTTCCATCTGACTAAATTTTATTAACTCATACTAAAAATTAGTAAAAAACCCTTAAAAAGCTGCACACAAAAATATACATATTAAATAAAATAAATAAAATAATATTAAATAAAAAACAAGATATTATCATATGTATACATATACATAAATTCTCTTTGAAGCAGTTTTAAAAAAAAATATTAATAAATTTTGAAATGTAATTATTTTTTGCATATGCGATATAAACGAGAATTGTATAAGTTCTGATAAAATTTCTCGATCCTGTTCTGTTTGAAAAATTTTATTTTATGTTACGTGTCATGGCATAAAATATTTCTTGTTATTGCCTGTAACATAAAAGGACTTAAGCACCATTTTAGTATTATTTTGAAACATTTAATGAGATATTTAATGAATATTTTGTAATTTAGTGCGGTAATTTGTGATTTCAGAAACCAATTTGATTAACGAAATTAAATAAAGTTACATCTTTACTGAGGTTCAATTAATGAAAAAACAGGGTAAAGGTATAGATCAAAATAAATACGAATTTTTATTTGCAAAAAGTTTTTAATAGTTATTTATACTTGTTGAGATGTTTTACTCTTAAAATTTGAAAAAAGACTCATTTTAATATTATATTATTCAATATTCCACTTTTGAATTATTGGACACGAACCTTTCACTTTTAAACAACAATTATTATCAATGTTTAGAACTATTTAATGTGTGTTAGATATGAACTTTTTTTTATTTAAGACCTCAAAATTAAATAAATTAAATTAAATGCCTTAAAAGTACACCAGAGACTCGAAATTCTTTTGGAAAAGATTAAAACTTATGTGTGTTTTTTTCTTCAATGCCTGCTTGTCGCCGTCTTTCAGACGAAAAAGATATTTTCCTTTTATTTATTACTGATAAAACTTCTTCAACTTGTGCTGTTTACAACATTTTCAATAACATTTTCCGATAGATATTTCAATATCTCTGCAAAAGCATACTTGAGAAAGGAAAACGGCTCGAACTCAATCTATTCTAGAAAATTAAAGTTTTCTTATCCCATTGTTGTAGATGTGTCCGATGTTCAAGAATTTTATAGTTTCTCTAGCCGGAGTACTCAAGTGAGTGCTTCCTTATTTAAACAGAATTAAAAGCTTTGAATTATTCGAATATATTCCAATAATTCTTTATTTGAAATCACTCGACTTGGATCTTTCACTAAGAAAATAATTTATTTTCCTTTTGTTAAACAGAAATAGAATATTGCAGACGGGTAAGAGGAACTAATAAATTTCGACAGGAAAAGGTAGAATCCGTCGAATAAAATGTTTTTTTGATACACCTCATAAAGCATGAGAAGAAAGGGCTCAAACATGATATATAACTTTTCATATTCACGCGAAATAAAGACGAAAAAGGAGCCGACACGTAGCTGCGGCTGTAACTTGCCAGTTACGAGGTCATCTTAATCTCAATTTGCAAAACGTCTCAGTAGTTAAATTTTGTTATTGTACACATTTTCCGTAATACAATGGTAATGCCCGCGGTAATGGGAGACTAGACAAAATTGGACCATAAAGGCGAAATCGACTTCTTTACTCTCTGGGGCCACTCAGCGACTGCGAGAGTGCGGTAGAGAAAGGGGGGGCTCCTCCGCTGGCGAATAAACACGATGCCAGAAAAATTTTTCCGGGCTATCAAATTTTCCGAGAGTTTCAGAGAAAATGGGTCAGCAGCATATGTTTTGAGCAGACCCCGGCCCGATAGTACCGGAGGAGCGCCCTGTTTTCTCGTTATTACCCATATCCCCTCAATTTATTTATTTTTTTTTATATATATATATATTTTTTCATTTGTGCAGTCCGTCGCTCTGCAATTCATTAGTTATCCTCGATTTAACTCCTTCGTCGAATTTCCTCAGGATTTCTGGATACAATCTTCAATCGGAGAGATTTTCGCTGGTATATATCCTAGAGCCGCAGAAAGATACTGCGGCTGTGGCGGGTGGTGATGGGCATGGGGCCCCATGACTAGTGGCCCTCCTCGAGAAAATCTAATATCGAAAGTCAGTCAGCCAGAGATAGTAAAAACCGCTGGGATCAGGCAGGACACGTTGGGAGCTGCAACAAACAGCCCACCCCCCCATCAGTTGACACAGCGAAATTGCACTGTGCAAATTGAATATCTTTCGAATCCCATGGAAAAACTCTTGGGAACTCCTATCGTTCTACCTTACGACGACAGAGGCAGAAGGCAGGCAATTTTCAATTTATCCTGTAACTCCACACCAGAAAAAAACCCGAGGAGGAAGATTCCTTTGGTGTCATGTCGCGATTTCAAATTCCTACAGATTCCTCGAGCTCAGGAATAACTTCCCATTCCCGCAGACCACGAGGACATTCCGCTCAAGATTTTCTGATTGCGTGGTTAAGCCACGTGGAGCAAACGAAAAGGGATCTTATTGTATATATATGTATATATTTTTTTTTATCCAGATTTTTCCCTACTTTGTAATGATTTTCTTGTAATCCTTTTCCGCCGTTGCAGGAGGCCCTTTTTTTTTTACTCAACTGAGGGGCCTCCCTGCTGCGACAAACACTCAAAAAGGAGGGAATTTTTTTGGGGCACTTGCTGCTGGCTGTTAGGCAGCTCCATGCCGCCTTTTTGCAGAAAGGACACCGCCCTGACGGCTCCTGCTGGGCTCCGTATCCATCGGTGAAAACTCGCTTTCCGCCTAATTAAATTTACGACCGCTGCTCCTGGATAGCGTCAAGTACAGCCTCATAAAAATCCTCGTAATCAAAGAGATTCGGAGACGGGGTGCCAACCGTCTCCGCGACATTTTTCGAGGAAGTGACATAAAAGATTCAAGAAGTTATTGAAGCAACCCCCACGTTTCGAGGGACTAAAAAATAAAAATAAAAAATGCCTTGCGAAATAAAAACGGTGACAAAGCCACTCCGCCTTTATGATTTTTAACTTATCGATTAAACGGTTCGGCTCAATCGACCTGGAAATATAAAAAAAAGCAGTCAAACTCTGCCGAAATGGAAAGCAAAAAAAATGAATAAATAATAAATAAAAATCGAAAATATTTTTCGAAGGAGAAGAATAAAATTCTTGAAATTTCCCTGCAGACAGGAGAACCTGTTTATCTCCGATTCGTCCGCGGCCTCTGCCGGGGGAATCGGCTTATTGCCAACCAATTTTTAATGGAAAGAAAACATTTCGCTTTGATTTGGGTCCATGGTTCCAGTAACCCCGCAAGGACCTAACACCGCCGTTATTCTGAGGGCGTTAATTACGTTTCTGCCTTGAATACCTTTCATTATCCGGATGGATAACCTCGCGAAAGAAACTTGAGTGCTATTCAAAATTCTGAGGCATTTGACTCAAGTGGAAATCCCCCAAAAAACAAACTCATGCTCTGTGGAGTGCTTGAAGGGCTCATTGAATTTTTTAAAACCGCACGACAGGAGGTAGACACTCTTTTTAATATCCCCCAGAAGGCGCGAAAACCGCAAAAAAAAAACAAATTCCCAATGTTTAATAATTAATCAGCCGAATTATGTAGCTGCAGAGAGCTCGATCGAAACTTAATGACCTCAGTATCAAAAGGGTCGGTTGACCTTTGTTTTTAATCAGTTTACGAAAACCGAGGCCTGTCTTTTTATTTTCTGCATGCTAAATATCACATATTTTAGGTTCCTATAAGAGTTTCAAAGAAAAATATTCCTTTTTTAATATTCTATAGCATATAAATGGAAATTAACAATTTATTCTAAACATTTTTTTTTAAAGTAAAGTACCCACACTTCCATTAAAAACTTCTCTGTTCTGCAACATATAAAAATAGTATTGATTTAATCTAGAAAAAAAGTTAGAATCAATACTGTTTAAATTGATTCAGAGAGTACATAAAGGCAAATCACTTTTTAATTAAATTTTTTGAAGAGAATTAAACGCTTACTTTCAAATTAGATAACATCGCTCTATACAAAATATGAATGTTTTTTCTTGAGTCACGGTTTATTTCATCATTTTAAGTAGATTTCATACCTATTGTAACTTACCTGATTAAAAAATTTGGAAAAATGAATGGTGCTAAAAGTCATTTATCTCAATAGTCCTAATTTAACCTCTTGATGCCCTTAGCCTTATGTGTACATTTAGTTTTTTAGAAATTAAAATTATAGCTAGGGAGCTGGTGGCAGTTTAGGTATATGATTCCATCGTCGTTGATACCAAGACCTAATGTAGTCTGGACCTATGTTAACTCGAAAAAATAAGTGGCGAGCTCAGTTAGCTCAGATTTTTTTTAAAAAATAATTTCGAAATTGTAAAAAAAAAAACTGTCAAAAATTATATTATCGTTTCTGTCTATCAATTATATCCATTAAATACATTTTATAGATAGCGAAATTAACGCTGACAGAAGTCAGGATGGTGGGAGTTTTTATAAAAATAATTATTAAACTGTAAAAAAAATAATTAGTGCTATATCATTCCATCGTCTTTTCAACAATTATTTTTATGTTTTGTAAAGTATTTGTAAATATAAGAAAAAGGTGGCAGACATCCACAACTCTGATTTTAGATGTAATATAAAAAACAAATATGACATACATATATTTTATTTCTTTTTTTTTTATAACACGTACTGTGGTAACCTATCGTTTCATTGACGGTTACCGGAAGATTAATATCATTGAATTTTAATGAAAATTTTTTACGTATTTCTAATAATTGTACACATTATTAAATGTCTCTGTGTTAAATAAAATAATACGTTCAACTTTGCTAGTACTGCAAATGGCGCTTTTTAATTTTTCCATTTTTCACGAAAAAAACAAGAAGCTATTAAAATTTTCAAACACTGACACGCACGTCTAATCGCATAGATGCTCCAAACTGTATTAAAACGCGCTACATTGTTTGGAGCGTCTAACGTGTTTTGGAGCATCTACATATATTTCTCTCTTTCTCTCTGGGACTATAGTAAAATACTTCTGCCTTCGAAAAGACAGTATCGAATTTTTCTGCCTTTTTCATTTTTATGCTTCTCCTAACTAACAGAAATATTAGACTTAAAGGCAGAAACGATGTTATAATTTTTTTTTTTTAACATTTTTTCAACAATACAGATTATTAATGCAACATCATCATAGTGGCAGAGGTAATTTTTTTTATCTCTTATAATATAAATTCAATAATTATTCTAATCTGCCTGCCGACGAGGTAATTTATTTTTTTATATATCATGCTACCATAAATATTATACTGTAATACAAAATATATTACATTTACTTTCAATATTTTACATTAATTAAAATAAAATACAGATTGCATTGCTTTTTGGCTGTAATATTAAGGTAGTATTAAAATTTACTCTAAGATTTTTAACCGTGATAATAATTAGAAAAAAAATGAATTACTCTAAAACACAGCAGGAAAAACTTCTGCCACTAGCATTAATATTTTTTTTATATTAAATACAATTTATTAAGACTATCGACAGAAGCGATAATATCGTTTAAGACACTTATTTTTATTAACATTTTTTCCAAGCTCCTATTTGATATTGCAGCAATTAATGAATGGCAGAAATTGTCGCAATCAGTCAAATGCGCGGCGAACTACTTTACGTTCGAACTGCACTGATGACAGCGCGCGACGGATAGTGAAAATAGTCGTATTGGCATGTCCCAATTACGTTCGAGAGTGCCTCTTTTCGATTTCATTTCAATCGGAATACAGACAACGGGCAATTGTTACTTCAGATCAAAGAATATGGATATACAAAGAATAGGCACTCTATTTTTGCCCCCCCTCTGAATTTTTCTTCTCTCTTCGACCAAAATGGTTAAGCAGTGTATCAACCTCTAGCAAAATTGTGGGGTTGGGAGAAATAACGGTACCAAGGTCAAAAAAAGATAAGGAGATAATTGCCGGAGTGCCTATTCTTTGTAAACTAGTTTCCATATTCTTTGCTTTAGATCCTGGCATAGGAGTCTTAGGGTCGATAATAAATTTCTACATAATTCTCTAGGGGTTGCTTGCAGAGCATACATACATAGTTTCAAAAATATACGTTTAAGATTGTTCATACCGATTCCTTAAGCGAATGTTTAAACATTTCAAAGATACAGTTTTATTTCATCTCATTTGTTCATAATTATTCTAAGGAAACTGCCCAAAACACCTTTTTCATTATTATCTTGGATTTCCTTTTATACCTGTTCAATTCCTGTTAGAAAGTATTATTACAATAATTTTCAAAAAATCTGGGCTAATCCCTAATCCAAAACTTTTCGTGCGGTTTTTTTCGACTTAAAGAAGCCAAGCTCGGGTACATCACTGGGATTTATTACGAAAATGAGAACAAAGGATTTTGCAACTTACTTACATAATTAAATCATCATCTAAATAATTCACTCAAATTGCACCCGCGCTGTCGCCCAGCCTGCGAATTCCGATAAAACGCGATTTAATGCCACGAACTTCCACCTGAGCACCAAATTAATTAACTTTATGACCGCATCCGGACCGGCGCAGCGGGCGTAACAATATTTTCTTTAAAATGCTTATTTAAAAAACTGCTTTTTGAGAAAAAAATTATGAAAGATTCAAATTGCTGGAAAAAAACAAAGACCAATTTAAATAAATATAAACATTTTAGTTAAAATTAATGACAAAAATTATTATTTTCTAGACGAGCATCTTTTAAAATGATACTTATTTGTTTCTAATAAGAACTTAATCTAAAAATTAATACTTAACTATGTACATAGTTTCCTTGTTTCCTATTTTACAGATCTGCTTGAAATTTGGATTTCGAAATAGAAGACAATTAATTAATCCTCTCTGAATCCATTTGGCACATCGTCACTAATAATTCATTCCTAGTTTCTTCATAATACAAATGATATCCTAATTTGATTAAGAATTAGTATGCGGAAATTAGTACGGATTGTAATCTATTTCTGTGGCGAACAGTTCAAATACATTCCAGAATATTTTAGTATGGGGTTATAGCCTCGCACATATTGCTAGAGCATCATCCTTCCAATTCCAACATATTTTTGGTATAGGAAGCAATCAATTCTACTTAGAGGCCTTAATCATCTGTGATGCGTATACGTGATAAATTCAAAAGGAGGTGTGGTCGAAAAATGTTGAGAGGGGACGGACTAACGCCTTTCAACAGTACCTTTAAATAAAGTGTACAATCAAAGAGAGCTTTTTTAAATGACCACACACCACATTTAACTATAATTGAAATTTTTTTTTAGACGGCCACGTTGGGAGGTCCTCAAAACTATGTGAGCAATTAAACGACCGCTTATGTGAAGTGAGCTGCAGCCCATCAAAACAAAAGCCGCTTTAAAAAACGTTCCCAAAAGTGCCGGCTCGTTGATCCTGGACTCAAAGGGAAGTCCTGTTCGTGGGATACAAAAAGGGCTAACGCGCGCCGACCTGATGTGGACTACTAAAAAATTATACGTTAAAAAATTTCGCAAATTACATTAGCAGGAGCAATGGGCAACGCCAACTGCAAAGGTCCCTGAAATTCTCGGGTATGAAACAATTTAACGAAATTTATTTGTCCCATTATTCGTGTGCAGGAAAAATGGAAAAGTTGAAAATTTTTAATGGAAATGCGCCTCATGTATAATTAAATGCAGGACGGAATTTATTCGCTTCAAATTCGATTTCACCCAGTTTTCCGAATGACTGTGCCAGGCCTTGAGTCCGGGAGTACCGGAAGCCCCCACTGGACCCCACATTTCAGGGCGGAATGTCTCGGGGGGCGGTGCATTACCGCCATCCGGTGCAGTATTGTGCCATAATCACACACAATCGGGGGGAATCTGGGAAATTGCCCTGGAGGGCTCCAGTTCCCGGGAGCTCCGGGACTGGTTCTATTCACGGGAACTGGGCTGAGTCGTTGCCTGTGATTGAACACTTTTTAAAAATTTTATTAAGCTTAATGTAAACATAATTTACGGCAAATTAACGTGATGATTGATGGTAAGCATTCACCGGATTGTGAGTTTGTAATAAATTGCACCTGGTTGGCAGAAAGTGCGAGCTCACTAATTAATTGGAAAATATTACCTGCTGTTTCCCACCGCTATGACCAGAAAAGATTGAACTTGAACAGCTGGGCATCGGGCGTGGGAAAAAGTTTGAATGTTTAAATTGATAAAAATCTGAACGTATGGTGCTTGTCGATTTAATTAATAAATTACCATTTACCAATTTTTCTGAAGCTCAAGCTGTCTTTTAAAGCACCATTGCATGCTTAAATCTTTAAGTAGGCGCACCTCTACAATAGTTGATTCGATTCGGATATCCTCATTAATACGTTCGCCTCTAATATTTAACTACACTCTGGGTGGAAGCCTTGGTGTCTTGGTTAACTCTGCACTATCCTT
The DNA here is from genome assembly GCA_933228815.1 of Machimus atricapillus. Classification (NCBI taxonomy): domain Eukaryota; kingdom Metazoa; phylum Arthropoda; class Insecta; order Diptera; family Asilidae; genus Machimus; species Machimus atricapillus. Next base: position 18,480,942 of record OW121785.1, read on the forward strand.
TGATGAGCACATCGAGTCTGTTGGTAATAATGCCAATGCGGCGCTGGGGTTCATCAAGAGATGGTCCAGAGAATTTGACGATTCGCATATTTATTTATTTATTTATTGGGACCTTGAATAAGTTCTCGCTGTTTTTTTTTGAAATTGATTATGTATTTAAAGTATGTGGAAAATAACATTTCACTCAAAGTATTGTCCATCTTTTGCCACTACTTGCTCCCATCTTTCTGGCAGCATATGAATTCCACGCCGGAAAAATTATACGTCTTTTGATGCTATCCAAGAATCGACCCATTTTTTAGTATCTTCGTAAGAATGGAAGCGCTGCTCAGTCAGGCCATGTGCCATCGAACGGAATAGGTGATAATCAGAAGGGGCTATGTCAGGTGAATACGGCGGGTGGGATAGAACTTCCCATTTAAGCGTTTCTAAGTAAGTTTTCACCGGTTTTGCAATATGTGGTCGAGCGTTGTCATGTAACAAAATCATGTCTCTGCTCGTATAGTGGCCGTTTTTCCTTTAGGACTCGGCTCAAACGCATTAATTGTCGTCGATAGCGATCTCCCGTGATAGTTTCGTTCGGTTCGAGCAGCTCATAAAAAATTACACCCTGTTGATCCCACCAAATGCAGAGGAGAAGTTTCGAAGTATGAATATCTGGCTTTACGGACGATGTTGATGCATGGCCGGGCTTACCCCACGATTTTTGACGCTTAGGGTTATTTTTGAAGCGTCGAAACCAGTCTCTGCATGTCGTTTCCGACAAAGCATATTCATCGTAAGTCTCAACAAGAATTTTGTGTGCTTCAGCTGCAAATTTCTTTTGAATAAAATAGTGCAAAAAAATTCCCCGCAAATACTCTTTACTTGGCACAAAACTCGACATTTTGAGAACTAAGAATAAACAACCTTGTTTACACTGTGACAAACTAACATACTGGAGTTGAAGCTTACCGACAGTACCTACTGTCTTGAGGATACGTTACCATCTGAAATTATATGCATGTAGTCCTAGTAATGCTATCTATTAGACAACAGCGAGAACTTATTCAAGGTCCCAATATTTATTTATTTATTTATATAAGTCTACAGAGATCGAAATCGTACAGACTAGAAGAACAAAAAGTTATTTTACTTCTTAAATTTGTTATTCCCAGAGTAAATATTGCATTTCATTTATTGCATTTCTAAAGATTTCTATATCAGCGAATGGAGAAAACGTATTAAATTTAATAATGCAGTTCGTGACTGGCTCATGATAACCGTAGTTAGTTCGGTGTGACGGCATCTTAAGAAGTGGCCGAGGTGTTATTACTCTTTCCGGTACATAAATGTAAATTGAAGATACTAGTTCCGAGGACTTAACTTTATAGCATAAAATGTCTCTTATAAACATAGTAGAGAGGTTGGTTCTCTTCTAAAATTAAGTGAAGGCAAGCCTAGTAGTGCACAGCGAACTTTCACGCCAATATGAAATTCCAGCAAGAGCAAATCTGGTAAATGATTTTTGTACCAGGCTTCTTTATTGTACTTTTGTCAGGCCTATTTTGGAGTACGCCAGTCCTGTTTGGGCACCTTCATACGCGGTCCATATCAATCGGATTGAGTGTGTCCAGCGACAGTTTCTTAGATTCGCACTCCGTGGACTATCATGGTGCGACCCTTTGAACTTACCACCTTATGCCGACCGTCTAGGATTGATTTCACTCGATTCCTTGGAGAAGAGGCGTAATATTGCTAAAATGATCACAATCTGTGATATTTTAACGGGGCGTACTAACAGCCCCGAACTTCTGACGGTAACTAGCATTTCGGTACCTATGGTCGTTCTTTGAGGAATCATGGGCTTCTGCAAGTTTCCTATCACCGTACTAACTACGGCAGGGACAAGCCCATATCCTCTATGTCACGTATGTATGTATGTATATTCAATGAACACCGTAGTTGTTTTGATTTTAATGTTTCTAAGCCTGTTTTAAAGGATCGGCTAAGATCGAAACTAATCTAAACTGATTGTACTTTCTCTCTTATATATTTTAAGTAAGTAATCAGATGTTGATGAATTCTTATAAATAAATAAATCATAATCGGTTATTTGGAATTTTCACATGCAATTTAAATCCTTTCCAATCTGAATCTAAAATGCAGCTTAAAAAGTTTTAATAAAACTTAATAGATTCGAGTACCTAAAGGGAGAAAAGGTGTTTTTATTCAAACTTTTGCTTTTATAATTCATTTTCATTAAAACAACATTTCCTGGAAATGCACTTAAATTCCCGATTTTCGAGAATGGATAATCCGCACTTCACACTGCACTCAAACTGAAAAGGTATTTAATTGATTCTCCGAAATGTTCAGTACACGGTTTGGAATTTGCAGTGTTCCGGGAACATTAAATACATATTATCGGAGCACTTTGTTTTCCATTGGTCCGTAAAACCCTTTTTCTCAGTATCGGCAGAACCTATTATCTGTGGCAGAACTCTAGCTGTTAAATGTATGGAGTTGAAATTTAAAAGCTTTATACGCCTGATAGTCTTAAAAATTCAAGTTTCTAACTAACCGTTGACTTAGAATACTGAAATTTGGCACGAAGGAAGGTAGGTATTCATTAATTTATAATTCTATGGAATTATTTTTATTTTATTTTTTTTATATATAAGTAGGTCTGTTCCATGACAAAGTCGTTAAAAAAACCTGGGGCGTGGGGCGCCACAGAGCGCTCTGAGAGCTTTCAAAAAAACCCAGAGTGCACCAGGGCGCTCTGGGTTTTGGTTTCTCATGGAACGACTTCAGAGCAAAGCAGAGCGAAAAAGAATAACAAGAGTAGTTGTCAGTTGCGTAAGTTAAATAATTATCGGTCCATTTTCTTTTCGAATAAATTATTTATATTATAAGATTAATTAAAATAATAAAACACAATTTTCATAGATTATATATCTAATTTATTTCAAAATTTCCCTGACAAATCAATTTATTCTTCAATTCTATTCAAATTCTCTTTCAAAAGCCGCTCGCCGTTACATTTCATACTTGACAGCTTTCTCTCGCCTAAGCACAAAACCCAGAGGTTAGTTGGAGCGCTCTGGGTTTTGTCATGGAACAGACCTAGTAAGAGATAATAGATATCGAATTGAGAAAAGTATCAATATAAATATATTTAAATCCAGTAGATTTCTACTAAAATTTGAAAAATGAGTTGTTGACCAGTAAGCCGTTTTCGTTTGGATGCTGAATTTTCGGAACTCCTGTATATAAAGTACTTTTTTAGAGTCTTTTGGGTTTGGAAAGAAAACGATGAAAAACAAATTACCTCGTACGTGCCATGGCTCTATCGCATCTCTATGCAAATACCTAACACCCCTACCCTACCATCGAAAAGAGCCAAAAAATAAAAATTATCTACCTTGGATCCTTGACCTCATTAAAGATTGCGTCCTCAAAAAGATGCAAATTTTAGCCACAAATTCAGCCGCTCGACAAAGTAGACCCCATTCACGTTTTTTTTTAATGCAGACCCGAATGGTGTTGCGGGAAACAGGGAAAATGGATCCATTTAGAGGAAAATCACCCCCATTCAGTTACCCGCTGGAAGGGCCACAAATAAATTTAAAACATTTTCCGTATATCATCACCACCGTTTCGTATATTGCAGAGAATCACTTGGAAAAATTCCGAAAGACGTTTAATTTTAATAAAAGAAATTCAAAGGTCCGCCGGAAAGCCACAAAGTCATTCAGTTGTGAAATGAGAGCAAAAATCCAGCGGAAGACAGATGCCATCCCCATTTCGTTGGTGGGGTGGTTGTTGGGGGGGGGGGGGGGGGGGGGGGGTAGGGGCCTTTTATCTTTATGAAATGTGACTTTCCTTCCTACGGGGGCAGACCGTCGCATACACACGCCCCGTGCCGCCGCTGGTCCAAAACCCGGAGGCTGGCCGGGGTCCTGCGGGGGGCATCCGCATCCAGCCTCACCCGGACGTGGACCCGGTTCGTTGGACCTTTAGCGAAATGAAATGGAAATGCGAAATCCGGAAGAAAGTGGGCCATAAAAATAATAACAGCCAGTTTCCAGTCATTTGATTGTCACCGGGATAGGGGGGAATAGTGGGGGAAGGGGGAGGGGGGGATTATGCGACGACTGGTCCCTACACCCAAAATGCCATTTTCGCATTTTATTTTCGCGGATTAGTGAGAGACTTTTTTTTTTTGTTGCTCCAACTCCCAACTGCTTAAGGGAAAAGCCATTTGGGAACCGTTTAAGTAATGAAAACCTCCTGGACGTACGAAAAAAAAGTGGGTCAAAGCCAGCGCCGATAGAACCCGCCCCCGCCCAACTTTTTGTATTTTATTTATTTATTTTTTTTTGTATAGTGTTTCACCAAGCCTCCCCCACTCCCGACTGATCCCTGCCCGCAGCGGCGGTACAAATTTCGGAATAGAGCGCGTAGGCGTTCGAGGGGTGCACGGTGTGGCCCTTGGGGGCGGCTTCCTTGTTTCCGGCTCTTAATTTTAAATCCTCGAGGAAAACAACAAAAATTGGGTTAACCTAGAGCGCACTTGTGGGTTCGATGGGACTTTTATATGCCATCATCCATCCTTGGAGATATTTTGTCGCTCCTTTATGACCACTTTCCCGCAAAACCAGCCCCAACCTTTCATGAATAAAGCAGCGCCGGCCAAGGTCCATTAGGGAATTTTACTTTTTTTTTCCCACAGCGGATTGTACACGAAATTTTGCTTAAGAATGGTCTGTCCCTACGCCTTTTCCTCTCCCCTTTTGGACCTCCCACCCGCCCTGCTATCCATACTCCCTCTCCCCGCCGGAACCAAACCCGCCTGCAGGTCTGATTGTTTATTTGTTTTGGATATCCATCGGCCTTCCGAGGATCATGACGTGTACAAGGGATTTAGGGCGAGGGCTATCACGATGGCGTTGGCCCTTCCCTGCCCCTCCTACAACGGCCCCCCTCCGGCATTTTCATCCCCTCCCCCCCGAGTAGATTTGTTAGGACCGACTCTTATAAGTTATGAGCACAAGCTCCGTAATCGATGGCAGACAAGTGTATTGGATCCAATGAATGACATCTCGAGGGCCAGAAAGAAAAATGATGAGTTGCCAAAAAAACATTTCTCGGCCCGCCAGGATCCCGTCCAGATGCCGCCCGTCTCTTTCAGGCTCCTCTCCATCCTATCCCCTTGTATCCGTATATCCTGGGGCCCCCGAGGGGGAGGAACTATTACATATGCCGCCAGTCGAATTCGAAGGATATCCTTTAATCAGGACAACAAATGGCAAATTGAAATCGGAAGGAATTGCGTTGACGATAAGATAAGGATTTTTGTCTTACGGGGATCGACGAGGGTGGATATCGGCCGAAAGGTCAAGATATATGCGCCCTCTGCGGATTTATTTATTTTTCTTTTTTTTTCTTTTTCTTGTTTTTCTTCCCCCCGAAAAGGTGGATGAGGGACTGACTATCTGGGTATTGTGCTGAAAGGACGTCGAAAGGTGTCCTGCCCTCTTGCCTCGTTAGCTAGTGATGGATGGCTAAAAGTTAAATGGAGAAAAGTCCTTCATCAACTGCTTACGTGGAATTATTCGAACTGATGGGCACCGACTACTTGTATCAGCATTTTTTTATTTTTTTTTATTTTCTCTTTTTTTTTTTTTTTGATTCAAGGACACCTATTACACTATCTTTGACATGAGTCAATTTAATGGGCGTTGCATTTACTTACATATACTATCAAAACGCGATTTAATTTCATGAGTGTTTTTTATAATAGCTGCGTTTTTGATCCGGATCATATTTAGCAGGAAAATTAAATTAAAATTTATTAAGTTACCTATATGAAACAATTTTTATTTCGTGAACATAACGAATTGCTTTGAATTTACATATATCCACTTTGCGTCAAAAAGTTAATACAAGAATTTATTCGCTTTAAAATTTGCAGTTCAATGAAAAATTTCTCAACTAGTCTGATCCGGATCCGATTGTAAAAACAACGCAGCTAATAAAAATGGCTCTGTAAAACATTGTTAACAGTCTGTGAACCTTCCCTCAGTTTTCGCTCATGAGCATGCATCAAACGACCTCAGAAATTATTTGTCTCATTGATAACCAATTTATAATTTTCGATTTTCAGAAATAATATAAAAAAGTTCGAAATACAAAGAACTAGGGAAATGATTATCGAGATTGTTTTTGTACCGATTTGAAAAATTTACTTTTAAAATAAATGCATCTAAGGTTTTATACTCATATACCTACGAATGTGCATAAAATTAACATTTGAAGAACCGAAATATATAGTAAACAACAGAGCTAAGAATTGATAGGTTGGTGCCAGATAATCATCCTCACTACGTTCAAACAAAAGCAAAAAATATCCTACATCCTTTGCAGTCTTTTTTAATTTGCCTGCACGACAATAATTCTAAAAAAACCTCATGTACCTCTGTTGTTCTCAAAAAATGTGTTTTCCCAAATTCCTTGGACCGACATAAAACCAGAAACAATGGGGGGGTACACGACCAAACGCAGGGTTCCCACTTATTGTCGCAGTGCTCACTAATAACTCCCAAAATTCAATTACAAACCCCACACACAACCTCCCCGTTGTGCCCGGTTATTGTTATTCCGCACAAAAGCCAGCAGTCGGGCTCTTAATCGAATAGCAAAACTGTTCCAGACTCGCAATCCCTATATTGAGATGATCCTGGGCAATTCACTGGAGCGCACTATTCCTTCCCTGTGTTCCGCGAGCCCTAAAAAACAGATACTCTGATTAAAGTACTCAAAAAATAGCGTAAAAAAAAAAAGAAATTGTAAACAAAACTGGCGACGATACCCGCTGTCGTCACTGATCCTGGTCCGGGGGCAATCCGGGAATTTGAGTCGCGCGCAACCGATTTCCATATTTCAGGGGACTTTATCGACTTTTTTAATTTTCGCAATTTTATTAAAATTGCCGGGCGTTTATTTGAGTACGCGACATAAAATGTTTACTCGCAAGCACAGTCGACGAAAAAATATATAAATTTCGTTCCATCCGATATGAGGCAGGGAATAAAATTTGCATACGCCGGAGCCGCATAGTGTACCCGATTACGGGGCGATCGGATCGGCTCCGCGCTCCGCCACCGGGTCAAAGTCCACGGTTGCGTAACCTTTCACAGACCTTTCTCGATTCGAAGGGCTTGGAATTTTGTCGTTATTTTTATTTATTTTTGCTGTTGCTCTTGTTATTGCTGATGCTTAACATTTTTATTTTAAAATTTTTGTTGTTATTATTACCCCATGGACTCTCGTTTCCCAAGAGCAATTTGAGCATCCAGCCGTCCCGGAGCCGGGTCAAAATGACCCTTGTTTGTGTTGAATGTAGGTAGCCCCCCCGTTCCGGACATGGTGAACAAAACATTGCTGCAGTTAACATCGGCTGCGGAAAAAAAATAATGCAACTTCCTGGCAATCCTTCCGAATGTGATTGGACTGCACATGCGAACATTTCCCTTTTAAAAGCGAAAAGGGATGACGACGGGTCCGTTCTGTTTTGGAGGCACACCGAATTGCCTTTTAGTAGTGTCGATGATGCGATGCCACGAATCATAACATCCTGAGGGAGTAGGGCCAACGTCCAGCCGCCGCGTCGCTGACCGCCAGATAAACGAGCCGTAAATTTATTTCAATTTTTAAGCTCATTGAATGCAACATGAGAAATCCATTCACTCGATGTGGGATAGGGCTCCCAAGCATTCCTGGGATGCTCCATTGCGAAAATGTCGAGTGTAATCAAGCACTAAAAAAATTCTGTCGCTCCATTATGCCCAAAAATGGAATGGATATCCTTTTGGAAATTTCGGAAATACCCAGAAATTGAGTGAAATTAAAACGTTCCTCCCGGGTGCTGAACACACCCCCTAAACCCAGCAGCTGGCCCTATTCTAATTGCAGAACAGCAAAGCCCCAAAATTGTTTGTCTATAATTTTGGTAAAGCGCTCCAACAGCTCAGAGAAAACCGCTCTTTCTCTAAGTTTCACAATTCAGCAGGATGCTTAATTCCCCTGGAATTGCGTGTACCGCAATTTTCTGCAAATTTTATTTGCTTTTTGGGAAAATTGTTTTGATTACACAGTAAGTCCTGTGACACAGACGGGACCCTCATAACCGCAGCCCCCCCCTCACAAAAACACCCACCATCATCATTCAGGGTTTGGGCCTTGTGGGGTCTGAGGAATGTAACCCGGCGATTGTGCCCATCCCATTAAAACTAAACGGGAGACAAATATTCAAAGGGACTCCGCAAGCTGTTTCGAAATTCAATTCAATTGAAGGCGACTGAAGACAGCCGACAACTGCCAACCACCCTTAAGGAAGAAAAACATCTCCACTCCTTCTTAGCTATGTCCTGGCAACTATCCAGGAGCACCGATTTTCCAGGCAAAACTTTTCTTTGGTTCCACAGCCGCCTTCTCTCCATTCCATAGAAGGGTTTTTATTACTTTTGTTGTTGTTTTTTTTTTTTTACAAGTTATTCTCTGTTCGCCTATCTTAATCGGCTCTGTCGATTTCTTTATCCTTTAAGGAAATGAGAACTCTCTTCTTTATTGTATGCGATAAAGTACAGCCTCACCCCTTTTGCGACGCTATTCTTTTCCAATCACGCCTTCGTATTCAGAGAAAATTGGAAAACAAACGTAATCGGGATCACTTCGTTTCAAACAAGTTTTCAGATTTAATTCACTGCAAAAAAGATTCAGCACTAGAGATGATGATTCTGAATAGAAAACACAGAGCCAGTCATTAGCCCTAGCCTCTCTTTGCTAATAATTTATTTATAGACAAATTAGCCTTGAATGTATATATACTGTCCGAAGTTCAGTTGAAACTGTTTTAGGCAAGCACTCAAACTCGAACAAACATAATACATAATTTATAACCGGTACAGTAAGTGTCGAGTATATAACATTAATGTTTATTCATTCAATTGAACTCCTTAAAATTGTGCAAACTTTTATTTTCGAAAATAAATATACCTTTTTTAAGCACGTTCGGTGCTAGTTCTTTTTCTAAAATGTTACTGACTAATTCGCAACATACATAAATGCGTACTTATCGAAGTCAAGAAGTCAGTACATTTATTTATCTTTTAATTCGTTCATTTCAAAGATTTTTTCGGAACATTTGTTTGCAGAATGAACGACCAACAAAATTGACGAGAAACGTAACATAAAATATAAAATAATATAAATATGTATTAGAAATTACTTCGTCTTACTCAGTTTTTCTTCCTAAAGCTATTTATTATATGTAATATAAGGAATTATTTTGCGACTTTTTAAGTACCATTAAAAAATCTAGCGATTTTCCTAACGACAGAGAACTTGGACAATCATCAAAAGCAGATTCAATCGAATCCCCGTAAAGACGGCCATTTGTCTTCTCCAGCCTGAAATGGTATCGAAAGTTGCCCACGTATATCTAAAGCCCGAATTGAATGAAAACCGACTTTTGGATCTCGAAAGTTTTATTGGCAATTTTTTTCTAAAGAAACTTAAAATAACGAAGAAGTACAACGAATCCACCCTATCCAACGGGATGGTGAAAAGAGTAAAAAAAAAATATATGAACGAAAAACATCTTATAGCGATTACACTTGAATTATATTAGGGAAGTCACCTATCACCTCAATTCCCCGAAGATTTATAGTGCAGGACTAACGCCAGCGGCTATATCGTCGTCGGATACCAAATTGAGGATTTCCGCTGTTGACGTGACCAAATCGGAAGACGAATCAGCAGCAGATGACATCTCGGCCTTCACTTTCGTATTCGGTGGGGATCCTTTGGGTGGGTTTGTTTGCGGCTTCCGACTCGTCGAGCTCTTGTTGATACCTTGGGGGGAGGAGGTAAGAAAACGGATATCCATGAGAGAGTTAAAAGGGTTCAATTTGTTTTTGAGATAAAATCACGTCTCCTATTTAACTAGATGTGAATTGGCTGACGGAAATAATATTAGATAGATCGCGATTGTCTACGAAATTGTCATTCATTTTCTCATTTGAATTCCATCCAATGATCTGGGCTCATGGACATTTTCTTGTTTACCTTCGACCATTGCACCGAGGCCCCAGAACAGCGGGTCCCTCGGTCTCGCTGCATTTATTATTGCAGTGGAACCAGCAGCAACACCACCAGGAGTGCCAATAACTGCGCAATGGTCGACGAGCAAACATATTTTTTTCTTTAGTTCAAAACAATACAAAAAAAAATTGGCCATTGGACTGGCGCTGAACAAATTCGTAACATCGTAAAACTATAAATTTACCATGACGTCGTTTCATGTGCTTGTTGTAGTTTGGCCAATTTGTGAAGTGGTGATTGCATTCCAGGCACGAGTACGGACGCTCCCCTGTATGCTGATGTCGATGGGTCTATGGGAGAATAAAAAATAATAGACTTTTGTAGAAAATATGGATCTAAAACAAGATAGGACCAATTTAAAAAATTTCAAAACAGGAAAAAACCAAACCTATGTACATATTAAAACTTTAAATCTTGTTCAGTTTTCAAATCTAATTTTTTTTCCGTTATAAAGTCCAAATTTAAAATTGAAATTCTATAAGTTTTCTTCTGTAAAAAAAACAAAATCACGAAAACCGGCCAAGTGCGAGTCGGACTCGCGCACGAAGGGTTCCGTACTATTATCTATAAAAACGGCAAAAAAATCATGTCTGTTGTATGGGGGCCCCCCTTAATTATTTGTTTTATTTTAATTTAATTATTTATTTTTAAAGTGAATATATGTACATATAACTAAATATTCTGTGAATATTTCAAGCGTCTACCTGTTGCCGTTATCAATATTGAGCAAAAACGAGCAAAAAAATCACGTTTGTTGTATGGGAGCCCCCTTAAATATTTATTTTATTCTGTTTTTTAGTATTTGTTGTTATAGCGGCAACAGAAATACATCATCTATGAAAATTTCAACTGTCTAACTATCACAGTTCATGAGATACAGCCTGGTGACAGACGGACAGACAGACAAACAGACGGACAGCGGAGTCTTAGTAATAGGGTCCCGTTTTACCCTTTGGGTACGGAACCCTAAAAAAAGCAAAAGTTATTAATGCGATAAACATCGCCCATGTTCTGTATTCCGAGTGAAATTAAATCGAAAAGAGCTTGTAAAACTCCTTTTCAGTTGAAATTCCATATAAAATTCTTAAAATTTTCGTAAAATCATTTCAGTAACCTCTGACTTCAACTAAGTTTTTCACTTAAGTTTAAATAATTCGATTAGATAAATCCAGTGAATTTTTTGAAGATTTTTCTGGAAAAACTTATTGAAATCAAAGGTAACTACAATGCATTTGTTATAATTTCAAAATTTGTATTAAGCAATTTTAACTGAAAAGAAGCTTTAAAAGCTCTTTTAGATTTAATTTCACTCGGAATGCAGAACACGGGCGCATAGTATAAAAATTGGTACTTTTTTTATAAGGGAACTAGTCAAAAAAAAATGTATCCCGTCAAATTGCAAAGTATATGCACAAAATTACAAGTTGGCTTATGGACTACTTGGAGCCGTTTTCAAATCGCCAATTTTCACACGGTTCCAACTTTCTCCTAGATCTGATAATAATTAATGTTAATTTTCCTTTATGCACCTGCGCGTTTCGAAGGTCTCATTGAAATGCATAGAAGTGCATGCATGGGACAGGTTAGCGTTAGGGGAATTAAATTAATTAGATTTAACGAAAACTGAGTACTCACCGATAAGACGCTTTTGAAACGAAACCGCTTCCCACAAAATTCACATTCGTACGGCATTGCGCCCGTGTGGATCCGTGTGTGAACCTTGAGCGTATCTTTTTCTCGAAATTCCCGTCCACAATCTTCGCACTTGAACGGCTTAATCCCAGTGTGGACCAATTTGTGCTTTGCTAGTCTTGCAGGCGTTTTGAAGCTGTGAAAAAAGGAATGCGAAAGAAATTAAATTTTATTATTTTTAAAATAGCCACATATCAGAAATGAAACGTTTTATTACAAGCTTAATTAACATGTATGTATATGTTTCGGACAAATCTTGCAAGTCAATTTTGAACCAGTTCCGCTTTATCAAAAAAATATAAATTTTGGTACATTTTTTCAAAACCCCTTGACATGGATATCAAATAAAAGCTTGATTTTAAAATTGTTTTTTAAATTAAGAACTTATTTTATATGCAAACATTGGAGAAGCAGAAAACTTATAAAACTGTGTCTTTCTGTCTCGCATTCTAAAAATATAGCAACCACTAATTTATTTATCGAAGTTACCTTAAGATTATAATTTTAAAAGTTTGTGGTGTAGGAGATATCAAATAATCCCTAAAATTCTATCATGAGCGACTAAAATAACTAAAAAAAAAGTTTTCATCATAGACCTAAGTTATTTATTCGGTCGCAAATGAGGCCCGGGTAGCTATAAACAGTCCTGAATCCACTCATGATTACTTTTATCCTGGACAAACAGCTTAATTAACCGCCATAATCGACTTCTGGGACTACCCTATAAATCTAGGAGAGCCCTTCACACCATCCCGATGTAATAGAAATCTCCGTTTTAGGTTCATCCGGTATAGGCGATATTTGCCGGAGGTAAACACATCCATCTGCAGGTCGCTGGTTAACTACTGGGGAATGCCTTCATAAATAAAGAGTCCAAAAATATTTTCCATATTAACGGAAATTGGATCGCATCCAAGGAAAAAGCAAAACTACCGAAAATTATGCTCAAATAGAACCCAGACTGGATGCTTCTGGTTGGCCCCATCCCACCGGTAGTTTTGGGAATTTTCCAGGGGAGTAATACTCATACAATCTGCTCCCGTGCAACCCTATAAAGCAAACAAATCCGGGATAAAACTGTACAACCCTATGGGAATCGGGCAAGTGAGACATATGTAACAAGAGAGCAGGACTCCACCGATGTTAGCGCGTTTGTTCTCCAATATCCGGGACGCAAAGGGGGGGGAGCTCCTCTGACGACATCATGCCCGAAACGGAGAACAGGGATAAAATTGAGAGGTGAGGCATCCTTCCGAGGAAATTAATTTGGAGAAAGTATCCACCGTTTGTGCCTATAGCTTTAGAAGTTCATTGTTGTTGGTCTCCCGAATTCTGGGCGAATGTCGAAAGGATCGGGTAGTTGCTTATTTCACCTTTCGTGTCATTTATTACGTTTGGGGCCGGGATGGGCCCATATGTTTCGGGAGGGCCCTTGGGAAGAAAGGGCTCCTCGCTCGGTCGAAGATTTTTCTTATTCCATTATCTGGTGATTATCATCTCCATCAGTTGGCTTTCGGGGCGCTCAAAGGGCCAGCCTTTCGACGGACCACTGCAGCTCGTGAATGATTAACGCGATTGTGACTTATGCCTAGGGCTTCAAAAGATTACTTACTACCTGCCAGGAGGAATTCCGAAGTAGTTTCTACTTCTGGACAGTGTTGGATGATCGGATCAAGCCTTAATTACCAGCTCAGGTATACCTACATGAATTAGTAATTTAGACAGAAGGTCATGCGCGATGTGCACGCCAGTACATACACACGTGGAAAATTGAAATAAATTTACTTTTATTCAAAATAACAAAAGTTAATCTTAAGAAATAAAAATTCGAAAAACTAAAAACCAATTATATACATACATATGTATGTAGGTCAAAAATGGCAATTGGCGTGTACTTAAGAAGGAGGCATTCTCATTGGGGATTGTAAAAAATTAATTTCTTTTTTCATTTTATTGTTATATGAACCTTTCCGGATAATTTCCCCAAAGAAATTTGTAAAATTCTTAAAATTTATAGACACGATTTCCCTGGCCAAACCATGGCGTACTGAAGCTTTAAACTTTGAAATTTAAAATTTTCCCGAACCCACATTTTTCGATGTTGTGTAGGTAAGCTATAGCTTTTGAACGAAATAAAATATCTACTCCGTTGTGATTTTATTTCAAAATATGTATGTACACTTAATTTATTGGAGTTCAACGTCGTGTTGAACTTTTTCGAAAAACTTAAATAGCCAAAAACGTAGTACTTTAATTTGTGTTGGAAACAATAAAATAGAGTCAAAAATATCAAAATAATAAAGGATGAATTAAACTTCCATTGCAAAAATGAGACAATTTGTTAAAATTATCAGCATATCCTAACCCCTAATTTAAGATTAAAGATTACAAAAAATCCATAACAACCCTCGACAAAAATGCCAGTCAATTCCAGGGGAAATTGAAAGTTTCCGGCCAAGAGTCAGGAAGACTTTTTCAAATTACATCTAATTTCGATACAAAATGTTCCATTCAGGTTTCCTTAGTGCGCCCTCGTCACTAAAAATATGACTGTCCAAAAATCCCCGGGGAATAAATAGGAAAACCAAACCGATTTGAATTTAAGACTCAGCCCTCTACCGCAGTTTTGTAATTTCGTTGTTCGCCAGATTTTAGGGCGCCTTTAAAAAGGGAACCAAGCGAAGTCCCGGACGAACAACCGATGACAAAATTTCTAAACGAATCTCGTGCACACAAACTCTAAAAGCAATTTACGGGTGTCCCCAGGGGAGTCGTTCTCCTTGTAGAAATTTATTAATTTCAGGACCATGTCAGGGTCGCTGTCTCACATTTATCAGGACCTCAATTCTGTTCGTGCCGAGTTGCCCATTACTCAGGCAGACTTCTAATAAATAACGAAGCACATCAATTCCAAGCCAAATCTAACCCAACAAAATTTAATCTTATTCGAACAGGAAAGAGCAACAATTCCCAGTTTGCCCCCATTCAGACTTCTGAGCTCCACAGTCTCTTCCTTATGCGATGTTCCTGAAGGAATGAATCCTTTGTCACAACACACGAGTTGTGGTCAACAACAAAAATATAAAAAAAAAAAATGCATCTATCGCTCCTCTGCACATGGTACATTCTTTCTGCTATCAAGGAACAAAGAATCCACCCACCTGCCATTCTCCTTTTGCCTCAAAATAATCTTACAAACCGAGGCCAAGAAAACTCGAAGAAAAGGTTTGAGGACGAATAACAAAAAAATAAAAAATAAAACAAGTAACACAACTCGAGGAGCAGGAAGATTTGCAAAAAGTATTTTTAGGATAAAACCGAAAAATGGAAGATATGGACGTGTACAGGAGCAGATATGCTCCTTCCGATTCTGGGCCAACAGCAACAAACTCCAGAAAAAAAAAGGAGTAAAACGGGCAAAAACTCCGGAAGCATACAGGGAGGCGCCCAAAGCTCAGACATAAGGACGAGCAAGAGAAAAGGAGTTCCTTAATTGAAATAAATCCAATTAT
Organism: Machimus atricapillus; assembly: GCA_933228815.1. Taxonomy (NCBI): domain Eukaryota; kingdom Metazoa; phylum Arthropoda; class Insecta; order Diptera; family Asilidae; genus Machimus; species Machimus atricapillus. Next base: position 18,496,295 of record OW121785.1, read on the forward strand.
TTGCGGAATTTTTGGTTCCTTGAAAAACACTCCCTTGCAACACCGAAAGAAAGTCGAAGGTAATTTTTGAGCTCGTGGCAGAAAAAAAATATATATATACATATATATAAAGAGAAAAAAAGGGATATAAAATCGCTGGGTGCACACTTGCCACTGAAAGAAATTCTGCAGCAGAGTTGCTCTGCAGAGCTGCGATAAAAATCCTCAGCACTCCCGGAATTGCTGCAGAATTAACGAAGCAGTCTTCTCATATGAAGGACTCAAGAAAAAAAAAGGTTCCCCGAGCATCCTTCGCGTGATGAAGGAACCACTTTTTATTAAAGTGTGTAACCGCACCAGAACCCCACATCACATCACCCCGAAGGGATTAATCAGCGAATTTTTGGGAAAAATGCAATTAGAGTTGCATTGCCACATCCATCTGTTCTCGGTTAATTACTTAAAAGAATAAACAGCTTAATTTTACTGAATAGACGCAATGAAGTTAAATCTGGTTGTTGAAGATAGACGAACCTAATTGAAGTAATCATCTTAGAGTACTTTTACATTTTCGAAGGATCATTCTACCGATAATTAAAGTTGAAGAACCTCATCAAGTCCTCGTTTTCCCTATCGTTAATGGCTCGTTCTACGTTTTCTAGGAATAATTCAGCCTTGCCTTCTTCATTTTCTTCAGGTAGTTTCATTAAGGCATTTGAAATGAATTCAAAACGAAGACTATTAAGGATATTTTGATTTGTAAGTTGAATTGGCTTAAATATAAATAAATGCGCTTTTGTGTGTGTGTCTGGCATTAATTAATATTGAATCAAAATATTGTTTAGTTTGGTCGGGTTAGAATATAATAAAATATAATATAATAAACACATACAGTTTTTCTTGGCAAAAAAGCAACAAATAAAAATAAACAATTTAAATTAGAAAAAGGGACGTTGAAAAACGCTATATATAATAATGTGTAACCCTGGACATCCGCTTAGGATTTATAGGTTAGGCTAAGATTATAGGAATATAGAATTTAAGGCATTTTATCTATAAGTATGATAATGTAAATAATGTAAATAAATGCAAATAAAAAAAAAAAAAACACTTATGTTTAGAGCTGGAATCTATAAGTTCATTCATCTATGATGACTTTTGTAGTCTGGTAGAAATAATTTTCGGTTTTTAATATTAAAAATCTAGAAAAAAATAAATGTCTACAGAAAACTCTATCAGGAATTAAAACTTAAATCTATTTACTTCTACTAATACTGCAATCCATCACCCTGACGCAATTTTCAAATTAAAGTTTGGTCGAGTTAAAAAAATAAAAAAAGGTTCCGATAGAAAACGTATTTAAAAATTTAACTCAATTTAAAGTCTTAGCTCAATAAGAAACAAGACTAAAGAAGCCTATTATAAATATTATTAATGTCTTTCAGCACAAAGGCATCCATCCTTGCACTATGTCACCGGAAGAAGAAGTGCCTTATCTCGCTAAATTAAATTCAGATTACCAGATAAGCCAGTAAAAATCACTAGCCCGGATATTCCGTTGATTCGAACCTCCTGGACAATTAGTTTCCCTGTAGGGATTTTCAGTGTGGTCCTGCTAAGCGGTAAGGTAGAGTTTTAAGATTAACAGACTGCGAAGAAAAGGTATTAGCTCAGCGCACTGCAACAAGAGCTCCGTCGTAACTTGAAGCAGGAAGGAACGTTAAGAAGCTTTAATTAAGGACGGCACCAGCACTTTCATAATTACAAAGATAAACTCCGGCAGCTGACTCCCGGATAGATGAAAGAGCCTGTAGCAGGCCCTGCAAGGAGTTAATTGGGACTTAACTGTATGCACCGCGCAGCATACTCAATAAGTAGATGCTAACCCGAATTTTAAGCATAATTAAAATGTTTGAAATATTTAACCAAAAGCTGCGCACTGTGCCTGACAGAGTTTACCTGAATAGTTTGGGAGTTTTTAATGAATTTTCGAGGGAAATTATCTAATTTTAATTGTGTTTCTCTCCCGGAGATTTCTACGAATTTAACAAATTTTAAATGTTTTTGCTCCCAGAAATAAACAGTCAAACGATTTTATAGCTACATAAATATATCGGGTATAACATTGCACTCATGCCCAGATTAAGAATAATTAATTTATGTATTTTACCTATGACATAACCCCACATCTAATTAAGCCCATTTTCAGAATTGATTAAACATTTATTTGTAATTACCCAATTACATCAATTTCTTGGAATTCTGGAGAATCTCTCAAAAACATAGTCATAGCATACGCCATGTTAATTAAAATTGTTTACATAAAATAAATAAATGAAAATTAATTAACATAAAATATCTTTAAAAGTTTTCTCGATTATACAATACATATGTAAGTACATCCCAAGCAGATCGGACAAAATTTTCTAATTTCATCTCAGCTTTCGATTGTTATATTTTATTCAGCTACTGCATGTTACCCACATGTGGATTTTGATAAGTGAGGACGAATAATAAGACATCATAACAAAACTTCCAGGCCGTTTCAAAACAAAATCGAGAACTGAAAAACTCTAAACTTTAATCTCAGTTTAATTTCTCTTTAATTTGTTCTGTTCATTTGCATCTAGAGGCGCAAAATTTCATTTTTATAATTCTGTCCGTATTCACAAACTTGTTTCCAGCCCCCCCCTTTCTCATCGGCCTAAATCCAAGAAATGCTCGTAAAACATTTTTGCTTGGGTTAATGTTTTTGGCCATTTGCAGTCCACTTAAAAGTGCAAACTATTCCCGCCATTCGTTGCCGACGTTTCAACTTTAACAAGTCTTCTGCTCTTTCTTTAATCTCTCGAAACTGAGGGTCACACTGGGGAAGTTTCTTTGTGGTTATTTTACTTATTCATTAAAAACTTTCTCCCAACCCCGCTCCTGCGGAGTCCCGCGTGCGCCGCCTTTCCCGGGATGATACAGTTCGCCGCGAGGGAGTAGATCCTAGAAGTCCTCTTTAGCACTTTGAATCTGTTTGCTCCTTTTCCTGGTGGCAGATGGAAAATAAAAAATACAGAGCTCGAGCAAAGGGGGGTAGAATAAAAAAAAATATATTATATATATAGCAGCAGCACGAAAATATCAAAGTTTTCGAAGTTAAAGGCATTCCGTAGCCACTTTGCCCTATTTCCGGTACAAGGGCGGCCGTCCTCGGTGGACTCATGGTGATGTCAACTCCGCAGAGCGCACCTAGGACATGTCGCCGTATCTTTAACGACTTATTTTAAGTTGACTGCACCTACTACTTTCTACCAAACCCAGAGAAGGGACGTCTTCGTCCGGGACTCTGCTGGCAGTGGTGCTGCTGCTTCTGCCTCTTGGTAACTCTTGGCAATTTTAGAAGACATGAGAAGTTTGCCTGAAAAAGGACCAGCAAACTTTTGAGCAGTTTCTGAATTCTGTCTTATTTACAATGCAATGGGATCAGGGCCCGTAGTTTGGCTTTTCTGTCTAATGGGAAAAGTTAAGCGGAAACCTCCTTTTTTTTTTTTCTCAGACCATCCGTCTCCACGATTTTGGTCCGTTGTCGTATAGGCAGAGGGCGCCAGCAGGAGCCCCACTATCAACCCCCACTCTGTATCTATGTATCTCAGATACTCAAAACAAGGGCACAAACTGGCGGCACCGAGTTAAATCTCACTCTGTTCACACCATAAAAAAGGATTTCTTCCCCCACCCCGTTCTTTTTTCTATTACACTCCTGCTGCACTTTTAACAGTCGACAGAACAAGTTTGTTACAAAAGTGAAATAAAAAGGGTAAAACAACGAAAAAACTGGGAGTCTCTTATCCACTGCAGTCGCTTCGGTTAATGAGGCGAAGTATTAACAAAAAATACAGAAAAAACAACGCAAAAAATATAGTGCCCGAAAACCCATAAATTTCCTTTTTGTGGGGCTCACAACTGACGGAGCCTTCTCTGGCCGGAACGATGGGTTCAAAGGATGTCACCGGGCACAGCCTGAAATGACTGCATGAGGTTAGGGCTAGGGGGGGTTTGGGGCCGCCGAGTTGGCTTAAACGGCTAATTTCATTTCTTTGTATAGCGCCTTTTTTGCCCACTTGAAGGAAATAGTTTATTGGAAGTTAATGCAAGCGCTTTTGGAATAGGGCTTTCCGGTGAAAATGTTAGGTTCGGGAAGCAGCGGCTCCCTATATTTGGTGGGGATTACATGGGTTTAGAGTTTCCTGAATGGCTTCATATTAAACACTTTATTACTATGGGAAAATACATTTCAGGGATATGAAATAGATATAAAATGAAATGCAGTTCTTAGAATTTAGCGAATCTTAAGAAGCGAGATATCTTTTGAGTGTTTTTTAATAAACTTTAAAAAAAAATAGCTTATATGTACATTATGTAGGTTCATTACATAAATTCAACCCAGTACCTAGATATCTGCCACTCGTACATAAAACGGCTATACAGAAGTTTTTATGGTCATGATTTCAAATCCGATGAAAACAATTTATAACCATTTTCAAAAAATCAGAAACTCTAATAATAACAAAATAACTTTCATTTTGGAATTCTTGGTTCCTATTTATAATATAACATCTTAAGATTTTACTAGATGTTAGAAATCAGCGCGAAAACCAAATTGATTTTATTTTACGAAATATTATTTCACCTGAAATCTTTGCAACCCCGATTAAAAGCTATCAGCGGCTGAACGGCCGTTGCTATCGCTTTTGTAAAAAAGATAAGCAGATAAACAAATGTATTTTTACCGCGGCAAAAGGCAAGATAAAAATGTAGAAAATTTACGCATTACGTAAGGCAATAAGTGATTATAACCGATCATTTATCTAAAATCATAATTTAGTATGGCGACAATCACCACAAAAGTTACCTCAAAGAGATAAGTTCGCGGTGATAGCAAAGTTATTGTCGCTTTCCATTTGTTGCGAATTAGGACAGCTGCACATAGAAGATGTAAGTTTAATAATAATACATGTTGATTAATTAAATAAGTTATATTATTTTTAGGACACAATCCACGCAAACTCAATTGTTGTTACTGACAAAGTATATGGAAGCACATCCTCATTTAGCTCGGGGAAAAATTGATTCAAGTGAGGGGCGAGAAAAGGCCCAAAAACATTGGGTGGAGCTCAAAGACCAACTAAATGCTTGCGGGCCACCTATTAGAGCAATAAAGGAATGGAAAAGGGTAAGTTAAAGATAAATAGTTTAATTAAAATTAATTTAAAAATTTAGGTATGGGCCTGCAGAAAATATAAAAACAAGAAAAAGTTATCCGGCATTAAAAAGAATTTAAAAACGATTGGTGGAGGTCCATCTTCAGCATCACGCACTTCAGAAGCCGATTCAGAAGCGGAGAATATTTCTGAAGTATGTGGTCTTAGGGCAAATGTCTCAGGAATAACTTGCGAAACATTTGGAAATTATGAAGATTTAGAGGATAATCCACCACTCCAAGAAATAAAAAATTTAAGCCCACTGGAAATTGAAGTTGACTTAGATGGGTCAAGGATTTATAGAGATCAATCTTGCCAGACAAATGAAAATAAAATTGTTGAAAAAAAATCGTTGCTCAAGAAACAAGTGGATCTTCAAATAGAATATAATAAGTGCCAGGAAAAAAATTTTTTGAAGACTGAAAAATTTCAGGAGAATGTTTTAAACGTTTTGCACAAACAGTGCAATGCGATGGAAAGTCTTGTTGAGTTTGTGAAATATAAATATAAGGAGAGCAGACTAATTCAATTAGAGGAGTTAAAAATCAAAAAATCGAAGCTCGAAATTCTGAAAATGAAAAATGAAATAGAATTAAGAAAACTAAACAAAGAAGACTGAAAGTATTAAAAAAAAATCTAATGCCACCAAATTGAAGTGGATTAAATTTTATTTATTTTTTTTAAGATAAAGAAATTAATTTATGTTAAAATGAAATACATTTATATTACATTCTTTAGCTGTGTTTTTTTGATGATCTGATCCGGATCAGATTTCGCAGCAAATTTTGTATTGAATTGGAATTTGCAAATAATGACTCCTAACAAAACTTTTTACTTTTGTTGAAAGAGCATCAAATTGCATTGACTTATAACCAATTTGCGTCAAAAACTAGATCCAATAAATTTTTCAGTTCATGACTTGAAGTTTGGATGGGCTAAAATCATTGCAATGTGATGAATTTGTTGCCAAATTTAAAAATTTTGCTCTAGATTACAGTTTAAAATATTCAATTCAACGCGAAATTCGAGATCCAGATCAGATCATCAAAAAAACACAGCTAATAATAGCTGTGTTTTTTTGATGATCTGATCCGGATCAGATTTCGCAGCAAATTTTGTATTGAATTGGAATTTGCAAATAATGACTCCTAACAAAACTTTTTACTTTTGTTGAAAGAGCATCAAATTGCATTGACTTATAACCAATTTGCGTCAAAAACTAGATCCAATAAATTTTTCAGTTCATGACTTGAAGTTTGGATGGGCTAAAATCATTGCAATGTGATGAATTTGTTGCCAAATTTAAAAATTTTGCTCTAGATTACAGTTTAAAATATTCAATTCAACGCGAAATTCGAGATCCAGATCAGATCATCAAAAAAACACAGCTTTTATTGAAACAAAACAAATGCACTTTTATAAAAATATTATCTCCTCTTTTTAACTTAATTTTGATTATTTAGAGCTTCAGCAACTGTGTCCCGCAAATGTTTGGACAATATTCTGGTAGACTCATCTAATACAGAAGAGCTTTCATAGGCATTGGGGCCTTAGAACAGTATGGAACGGCTGAGCTAGTACCTTTTGCGTACCACAATTTCTCTTGTGTTAGAGACTCTTGTATTTGTATTAAAAGCTCAGTACAAGCCGAAATTTTGGGATGATATAAGGAGGGGCAACAAAAACAATTTGAAATAGATTTGAGTGAAGTGAGATTTATTTATTTAATAACAAAAATAAATATAGGATTAAAATATGTCTGAAAGATACCCTGAAAAAACCTATCTATATATATACTAATTACCTAACGAAGTCCTCTATCCGGTTGAAAATATTCTCTGTCCAGCCGAAAATACGCTAGCGATGAAAAAATTTATGAATTTTTAATCAATCATTTGGTTGTAAACTAGTTAAGTTAATAAAAAAAATTAAACTACAAAAAGAAAGCAGGAATTAGTGTATTTAAATTAAATTTGTTTCATGCAAAATTAGCATCCGAAAAGTGTGATTTTTTTCCAATGAAATATTAAACAGACAAAAAAAGGGAACAAACAATGGTAAACATGCTTAACTGGGAATTTATGAAAGCGGGATTTTATTTACACGTTTAGCCGTAGCATAATAAATTATATTTTTAAATCTAGACATTTATCATGCTACGTTCCCAAGGACGACCACGAGGAGGTAGTGTAAAAGTGTAAGAAGTTAGTGAAAATGAAATTAAATATTAGCTAATTAGAAAATCAGATTAAAAAATTAACACTATAGAAAATGAATTAATAAGAGGAAAATAAAAGAGGTAATATATTTTATCTGCACGAACTTCTAAAACGTCCCCAGCAGCCATACAGCTTTATCAGTTGTATATATGTATATCTATCTTTATCTATAACTCAAAGGTACCCAGGTTATATTTACATGCCACAAAAAATAACAGTTTTATTTAAATGCTGTCGAGATGCAAAGTTGTTGCATTTACATTTACTTGAACCTCTGAAGTTACAACATGGCTCCATCGTTTCAAATATGGTGGACTCTTCATATTCTGGTTGCTTTGGAACGTAAAAAAAGTGAAATATGTATAAATAAACATTTTGAAAATATAAGAAAATTCGTGCATTAAATATAACGAAAAATGACAATTTATTTGAGAACTTACAATATCCATTCTTTGGTGTGTTGGGATATTAGGAGACGATGGCTGACAACAGTTTATTTCTCTCTGAAATTAAAACAATACAATAAATTAATGCATGACTCTTCAAATGGAGATTATTCTCTAATGTTAACTTACATTGAATTGAACCTCAGAAGTTTTAAAACAACATGCCTCTATCGGTTCAATAGCTGTCGGCGTTTCCGCGATTTTACAAATATTTCTTTCTTTCTGAAATTATAATAAAATAAAGCAATATACCTTAGATCCTGTAAGAATATAGAGGTAGTAATCACTTACATTCAATTCAACCTCTAAAGCTCCAACACCAAATGTTTGCATCGGTTCGCATAGAATAGAGGCCTCCGACATTACATTTTCTGGTTCCTTTGAAAATAAGGTACAATAAGGTGTAAGGATATTAAAAGGTATATATAATTATTTTGAATGCTAAACTCACACTAATTGCAATGGATGGCACAACATTCCTGTTAAGCCTCTTTCGAATGCCTATCAGAGCATATTCGGAGGCTAAAAAGTGATCCTCGCAAATCCGAGCGTATTCTGCACCTTTATAGCCTGGTCGGCCTATTGATTGCAACCATTTTTCCCTTAATATTTTTTCTTTTGGAAATCTGCAAAGAGTTTTTGATAATAAAATAAATTATTCACGGTATTATAATTAAAGGTATAATATATTTTTTACGTTATTCCTAATATTATTATGTGCTTATTTTCGGAAAAAAAACTGCTCGATATTTTTAAATGCCCCCATACTCCACGAATTTGTACCTTTTAGACGCCACCACTGTCTTAGGTGCTTTGGGATTTGCACCCATACTCCCACTGCTAAAACGTAAACAAATTTCGGAGTCGCTATGAGAAAATACAATTTTCCTCGTAATTCTCGTAAATATTATAACACCCAACAATACTTATTAAAAACAGAAATATCAAATTACTTTACTTAATAATTTACCTGAAAAACGCCTTTCCTGATCCGGACAACGAATTGTTGTGGCAACCAAACAACGTACACTTCATCGTGTCTATTTTCACTGTTAATCACTTAATATCACTTCTAAAACAAAAGTAAACCTTTAATAAACCTATTTTCGACCGATTAGGTTCTAAAAATGCCGACTTACCGTAAAATCTCCGCATAAAAAACTTGGAAATCCTAAAGCCACCTAAGCACTCAGAAATTCACTTGACAGTTCTCTTGCTCGGTTACACACCGACACTACTAATACTTTGAAAATAAGGGTATACCCCTCCTGCCCCGTTCCTCAGGAAAGTGGTCGTTCACGGACAGGGTTTTTACACGCCGCGCCGTAGCCGTTCCTTACTTATTTTATATTCCAAGATTGGGGCCCATGACTAATTCTGCATTTGCTTGGTTAGGAATATCAATTTCTCGTATTTTGTAATGTAAGCAAATGTTTTATAAAGCAGCACATACATTTGCTATACGCGCAACTTTTTCTGGACTATAACGACATTTTGTTTCATCGAGCAGAATACGCCATCTAGCTGAATTAAAATCTTATATAATAAAATTTTAAGTAAAGTAAGGAATAATAAACCTTTATATAATCCTATTGTCCTTTTAAAATACTGCTAGCTTTGCTATGGACGTCATTGAATTTAGCTTGGAGTGTGTTTAGTTCAGGACTTCTGTAGGGTGTTATGCCTAATCTCCATAAAAAACCAGACCAAACCAAAACCAAACCAAAACCAAAAAACCAACTGCTGACAAATCAAGTCTGTACACATATTAGCAATGTACATAGTTGTGAAATGTCAGTCAGCCACTGCTTCACTTACCGGTCCAATAAAAGGGCATTTTGTAATAAAAATATAATTATTATGACACAAATATTTGGCACTCTTTACCGGCAAACCACAACAACCGATTTAACATCAATTTATTTTTGACTTTGCAACTTTTCGAGTACTAACCTGTACTAAATGCGCTGAATTGCATGTGGCAACGCCAAATGGTTTTAAAATGATTTAACTCACACAGAGGAAAAAGCTAGCGGCTGGTGACCAAAATGAGCGAGATAATTGCAATGCGAATGACAGAGCTGCAGATATTTTTGGTTTGGTTAGTTGGTCTGGTTTTGTATGGAGATTAGGCATTAAGAGCCATGGCTCAAGCGAATAGGCACTATCACCTGTTAATAGTAAAATTATCCTATTTTCTAAAAGAAACTTGTTTAAGACATATACCTAGAAGCCACTGATTATCCACTTGCTGTTCCCTTAAATTCATTAAAAAGGACCGTTGGTTAGAATGCTGCCAAACAAATGAATCGTTAGCACATCCACCAAATTTAGCATTTATTGCTTTAATAGCTTGATTGTGATCACATACCTACAATTATGCGCATAGGAAATAAATGAACTTATATGTATAAAAAAGGAAACCTACTATCATTACATTTAGGCTATGTTTTCCTTTTTTATTGAAAAACATGTGCTCGTTCTCCTTTGGTTTTAATAATGTAATATGTGTACCATCTGCACAGCCAATGACTAAAATTTATGTATAAATTTACCTACATACTTAATGAAAAACTCAAGTTACCTCCCGGGATGCCAAATTTATTAAAAAACCATCTCTTTGTCTCTATCGTGGGCCTAAACTTTATCCAGTTTGGGCAAAGCACCTCCTCCATTTTTGCAAGAGTAGTAGAAAAAATTTTGGAAATAGTGCTTTGCCCAATTGGTATTACAACGTTATTTGCAGCTGTCCACTGATATGATCTGCCAGAAAGGAGCTCTAAAGTACAAGCTAAGTGAATTGTGGGATTTATCCTTGTGCTCCTTAAACCACTGGATAGATCCATTGCATCCACAATATATTTGAAAGCGTCCTTGTTTATTCGAAATCGTTTAATAAATCTAGAAATTATCCTATAATCCTACGTTACGTTTATCTACTGTAAAATTCCCATAAACTTACTGGACATCTGTTAAAGTAAAAATCTCCATTTCATCACGTAATTGCCTTCTAGTGATATTTATTTCTTTTTTTATATTATTTTCACCATCGCTGTCGCTGTCGTAAAATGCAACAGATAAAAACATTTTTACAAAGGCCCACGGCACAAACTGATAAGGAAAATCTGCTGACAGATGCTGTATACTGAAGTTAGCCCTAATTGCAAAACTAGCGATAATGAAAGTGATCACCGTGATCAAATTGTCACCAAGGTGATTATCACTTATCACTTTATGGGATGTTTACGGATGTTGCGCAGGCACTGGCGCGTACGGCGGGCAGTCAATTTTGATTGAAAAATCCAATCGGCCATAGGCTAGCTAAGTCTTACTATTCTGACTTCTCAAAGAGATTACATTAATTTAAATTAATTTTCTCTCAAGTACCGGCATTCTTGTCACAACAATATCACTGTCGTCACCATGCTATCATCATTATCAAAATTAGATTTTAAAAGATCTTCAATGTTATCACTCCTCTCTCCATTTTAGATTTACTTTATTATTTGATTTCGATGAAAATAGGTTACAAAAATTAATGATAATATCCCAGCAATTTCTTAAACACCAGAGCGCTTTGAATAAACTTCTCCTATAAACAGTACCGACTAATACGTTTTTAAATAACCTTTTCTTGCGTTTGCACACTTTTATGACGCGACTAAAGCTGAAATCAGTACTTTACTGCAATATACAAATGACGAGTTTTCGTCAGCGGCTGGTGATTGTGAATTGACGAATTTTCGTCATCCGAACGGATATGTGTTAATTATACAAAGTTTTAATACAATATGTTTATTAAAACTAGAAACCAAAAATAAGTGGTATTTTTAACCGATTTAATTTACACCTTTATAGCAAAAATTCGTGACTACAAATTGTATGTGGCTACAGAAATATGTAACTACTTTACAGTTACAGATATCCCACTTTTCAATTTAGTACTTAGGTACATAAAAAAACTTTAACTTTAACTTTTAAGTATTTAAAATTTAGTTCAAATTCCCAAGGTTGTCTGAAATTGTAAAGTAGTTTTTGATGGTTTCGAAAATAATATATAATATATATGTACGTATACATATATTGTTTTTTTTATTAAACTTCCTATTTTCCTTGAACTGCCTGAAATCAGTTTCATCGTCTTGTTGATTTAGACCCACTTCAGTTATCTGACACCCCCTGAACAATGGATACTTCCAGATATCAAAATCAGGGAAAAATCTAATTCATTTGATTTACTTCACTCCACCCCCCAGCCGACATATGGAGCAATGGAGATTAACCCCTCCCCCACTTCACCCGAACCCTAAGCTGTCAGAATCATGCGAAAACTATCCTTTTTCTGTAGAGCAACCCCACCCTCCCTTAGTAAAGGAAAGCAAACATAAATGAGCTCCATTTGGGGCTCAAGTAAAAGTAATGTTTTTCGCCCATTTTTTATGGCATTCCAAAAATTGCGAAAGCAGCGAAATTAAAACGCTTGCATCTGTCCGAAATGCTCAATGCAAATGGAATGCACGAGCTCTGTGCGCACAATTAACATGAGGGGCTCCCGGGGGGAGGGATAGGAGCGGTGACAAGGCCCCAACGGCTCCACCAGACAGAGCTAAAGACAGGAAGAGAACATCAACGGAAGTAGAAAAGGAATGAGCTCATCCAGAAATTGCAATGCAAAAAGGGAAAAAATGGAAATTATTTTGCATCAGGACAACAAGACAAACCCGCACCCCCAAAAAGGACGTCGGCGAACGACAGCAACGAAGAGGGGGGGGGGGGGGGGGGGGGGGGGGCGGATGGTTGTCGGATGGAACTGGATGGAGCACGCCAGAGCACAGGCGATAAAATTGAGAAACAGCACAGGATGGAAAGTTATTTAGGCGGAGCGGGGGCGTGTGTACCCGTGCTGATTGCATTTTTTAACTGCAGAAAACATTTGCAAATTAAAAATTAATTGCAGCCCGCCGACAGCGGTTTATTTAAGCGGGTAACGAAACGAGGACTGGCATTCCTCGGAGGGCCCGCCATAGGCTCACTTTTGGCGGAGCACTTCGAACCGCATGCCGCAATGCGCCGCCTGAGGGCACACCAAAAAATTAACCTGCATATGAATGGCGCCGTGTTTGCAATTCTTTCGAGTTAAAACAGTATATAATCGAAAGCTGTGATCCGACGGGATATTTCATTATTTCGGCACAACTACAGGGCGATAGCTCCTACTGAATTATGCTGCTTGAAATCACTCGAATAACGACACAATATAGCTGCAAAAAAAGGGACGATATTTGGTTCAATTGTTACTGTTCAATATTTGCTTTGGGCTTAGTTTGTGCTCAGCGAATGGAATGCCAAAGGGGTCTATTCAAAGTCCTTTACTAGTTTTTTTTTAATCAATTCTCATGTAGAAATCTCATTAGGTTCATTGCTTGAAACTAGCAAAATTTATAATGAAAAATCGCAAAGAAAATATTTTCCTGAACCAAGAAAAACAATTCTAGAATAACGGAAAAATAATTTCTTAATTTCAGAAAGGAAATTTAACAATTTTATCTTCTTCTTTTCAACTCTATTTACTTATAGAAATACGAGCCTTTTATACTTCTAAACATTTTCTCTTCAATAAAGAACATATTTTTTACGTTTTAATAATGCAACCAAATATTAGCTATTTAATAAATTATAACGCTTCACTACGTATGGGAAGATAAATTACTTAATCAACTAACTTATTCAGTCAAAACAAGCATTTTTATTACTTTGTCGATCCTAGAAGCATGGGGGGGGGGGGGGGGGGGGGGGGGGTTTACATTAAAATAAACCTTCTCCGGAGATTGCACCAATACAGCTAATTATGCTAAAATCGAGCTGCACGAACTCTAGACTAATAAGCAAACTTGGCCAACAGGATCTGCATCTGCAAAAGTCGCCGTGAGCAGTTTTCCTGTTTGTTATCATTTGAATTAAAACTTATAGCGCGCGGAGATTACTTTTTGGAGGGAAGCAATTATTCGCCCACAAATTGGAAAGTATAGTCTAAACTAAAGTAAGGGTTTTATTTGGCATAAATTAGAAAATTCAGCTTCAGCTTATTGCCAGAAGGTTTTCTAGAACCACTTGCATGATATTAGCTCTCTCAAATAATGGTCCGATGTAATTGATACGAAAACAATTTTCAAAATATTTTCCAAAAAGTTAGCAACGATAAAAAAAAAAAAAACTTAGCAGTAGCGGCTGGTGTGAGATTCGCCGACCTCTTAAATTTTAACACTGAATTGAATTGAATTGCGTGTGGGCAAACTTCTTTTGAGAAAACAAATAACCCTGGCTAATGGGTTTCCTGTGTGCCTTTCTCTTTTAACATTACCCAGCATGAAAATTACAACTTAAGTTGAACCGGAGAGGTGCTGAAAGTTTCTCCTGCTCTGTTATACGTATCCCTACATAAATTTAACGTGATCTGGCTGGTTGTACTTTCGAGAAAATTTAAAAGGGCCCTCCAATCCCCCTCCAATCCCCCTCCAATCTGGCTGCTCTGACTTCCTCTAGCTCGTTGGCTCTGCTTTCGCCACCTTCCTTTATAATCACTTACCATAGAAATCCAATGAATACCCTCTCCTTGAGTGTGTTAGAGGGAATTCTACCCAAAGAAGGGCATATCCATTCCTCGGGCAGGATTTTCTAGGACTGTGTTTTCACAAACTATTTCAAATTATGGTAATTCAATTTGTGTTCTGATTGAAAATTATAACACAAGAGCCCAACCATTCTAAAGCTCAAGTCTACACTCTGCACAGAGGCATTTGTATGAATTACCAAGCACCACTGTTTGCTACTAAAACCTGGACCCTAATCAGCAAATATTCGGAACAAAAGGTAAGCTTATTAAATTTTGAGTATGTTTCGACTAAGAAAACCTTTTTAATTGCGGCTAATTATAAATATGAAATTGTCATTTAAGGTAACAGCCGCACAGAGTCATTATTTACCGAGCCCACTAATAAATAGGAGATATACGATGTGTTCTGTACCTAGCTATGAAGGACTATTAGATTTGATTATATTTGCTCTGTTTATACAAATAAGTCCAAAATTCCATAATGTTATGAGCAAATTAGGAAAGATTTAATGTTTTTAATCCCTATGCGGTTAAAATCTCTAAAACCATTTCAATTTATAAACATCCATTAACTCTACGTTCGTTTGCGCTGAAAGCAAATTGGATTTAATATGTGTTTTGCAAACAGAATTTTTCAATTACAGAATTGAAGCAAAATGAGGAATGTTCGCTACGTACTCGAAGTTTAGCTTAAACAAAATCTCCTTTGCCCCACCCACTCATTGGCCCATTGTTTGGTTGAAATTTAAGCATTACTATTAAAGAAAACTCTTAAGGATATTGTAAGTTCTTTTTAAATAAAATATTATATGTTTGAATTAAATTTTTCATTATTATTTTAAGCTCTAAAAAATATAATAATATAAATATTCAGCGCGTGTATGCTTAGTTTTGGTTGAATTCCAAAAAGAAAACAATATTAAAAGTGTTCCATTTAATATCACAACAGTCTTACTCCGCACAATTTTATTTACATGTTATAACTTGGCTATCAAATACAAAAATAGAAACAACGTTCTGCTTTTACAGACCATGTACAATTGCTAATTGAGTCCCCAATATTCTACGATAAGTGCCAATGCAAAGTTAGGATTTCTGTTATCGAATTTCTAAAACCATTTTCATTACAAGTACAATACCAATCATTCCAACTGAACACCGAACTGGGGACGTATCTATCACGCCTCTGTAGATACTTTCTATGAGAAACGTGCTCATTCGTTTCAGTTTCAACCTTAGTGAGGTTAATACAAACCTGTAGTGATAGAGTCCAACGTGAAGGAATTTCGAGAAACCTCAATGTTCCTGTTATTGTATACCTCACATGGTAATTATCATTGAAGAACAGGACAGAATTAGAAGTACGTAAAATGAGTGCTTTATAGAGGACTACTTTTGAGAGTGGCTACCGCATATACTCGTCTTTCTCAGAAAGTTAACATAATTAAGTAGACTTACCTTTTGACGCATTCTGTGCAGGAGTAGGGAGAATCATTAACATGGATGAGTAAATGCTCTTCCAAATTAGCCTTTTGGACAAAACCTTTCCCGCATTGGTCGCAAACAAATTCTTTGAGGCCTGCCCGAAAGGGAAAATCATATAAGAATTAATTAAAAAATATATAAATTATAAATCTTACCAGTATGAATTTTCTGATGCGCCTTCAAGTTCGGTTTGGATCCAAATTTCTTATTACACACATTGCAAGCAAATCTGTACTTAACATCGTCCGGCTGGTGGCATTTGCAGTGAACCTGGAGAGCATTCAAATTCTTGAAGGCTTTTCCGCACTGCGTGCACATGACCAAGGACGCAATTTTTTCACTTTGTTCCAAGTGCTCCGAATTTCTGTGTTTTGCCAAAACGGTGAAATTGCTGAAAACCTCCCCGCAAATGTCGCAGCTCAGCATAAGGTAATCTCTGTGACGCAATTTAACGTGATTGATGAACGCATAATAGTTGTCCACTTTCTTACAACAGTCGGCGCAGGTGTACTTAACTGCACTCTTGTGCTTTACCGTAAAGTGATGTTTGAGCGTGAAAGCAGAGGAGAATACATCCTTGCAGCTACTACAAAGCCACGGGTAGGAAAGCCATGAGTCCTTGTCCTTCATAAATAAAATTTTTAATATCTCTGCACTAATCAAGAAATATACATATATAATGAAATTTTTCAATTTCAGAAAATTTCATTAAAAATTGCTACGAGTTTTTGGCCTAACTAATTTGTCATCTACTATTTAAATTTATAACTTAATGGAAAATAAATAAATGAATAAATAACTTTAAAGTAACGAATTCGAAGGCTCAAACCGTTTTGGAAAATTATGCCAATTAAAATAGCCAAAAATCCCGCATAATTATGATTAAACACAACTAAATAAAAAATAATTAAGTTGTCACGAACTGATTTCTGCTCTATCTCGTTCAATTTTTAGTTATTTTATAAAAAAAGTCCCGAGCACTAAGCCACTGGGTATCTAGGGGAGAAAGAGATAGATATACACATTATTGTTACTACCTTTGTCAAACCTTCATATTTCACGTATATGTATGTGGGATTGAAACTCACGGGATGTAGTTTTATTAGTTTTATTTATAATTCAAAATTCAATATCTTCCAGTTGTAAGTATTTTATAAACGTTAATGAGTTTTGCGAGTTTAGTTTTAATTCCAGCTCGCAGCACTTGCCCAGCACGAAGATCACAACTGCAATGCCATTTGGTCGGAGTGATCCCCCTGTGGAAGGGCTATTGGCGTAGCGGAAACTTTAAAGATAGCGGTGCAAAGTGCAAATGCACCGAAATTTAACAGGTGTCAAAGAATATGGAACCTTGTTACAAAGAATGTTCACTCTAATTCTGCGACGCAGTTATTCCCACCATGGCCACTTTTCAGAAAAATAAAACAAAAAATTTACCCATTAGTCGAAAAATCTCTCTTTTTCGAGTTCCAGTTCCAAATTCTCATTTAAATTGCCTAATAAGCAAGAAGGACGGCAGCAGTCACAAATACCTACAAACACTATGAAAAAGGAGTTCACCTATTACTTTGCGCTCCGGAGTTACATTGCGTTTTTATTGTGTTGGTGGGGACCCGGCCGTGCTTTTCAGATAGGGACAAAGACTATGGAACCTACGTTACAATTTACAAAGACTGTTCACTCCTGCAATTTAGATTTTCAGTTTTTGTGACCTTGGTACCGTTATTCCTCCCAACTCCACGATTTTGCTAGAAGTCGATAGCATGCTCAAGCATTGTGGTGGAAACGAGAGAAACAATGCAGAGGTGGGGCTTGGAATTTAAAGAAATTGGTACAGAGCTACAGGGTGCCGACTGCCGTGCACTTAAAACTAAGTTCATAAATAAATAAATAAACCTGTTTTATAATTGGCCTCTTATTTCAAAATATCAGTTTTAATGCCACTATAAATTTCACCACAAAATATTATAATTTTAAAAATCACACTCGTAATTTCACAAATTATAAAGAACTTCTCTTTTAAAACACAATCAGAATTAATCACCCTGTCCTTTCAAGCAAACGGATTACCGGTGCGGGCCGGCATACAATCGCATTTGATTTAGCATTCGCCTTCGGCCCGCATAGGAAAACCCATGGTGAAAAAACGTAAATAAACTTATATGTGAACCCCTTCAGTGTGTGAGGGAGGCATTCGACTTTCGGCATTTCCTATCTGAAAAGCACGGCCGGCTCGCCACCAACACAATGACATGAAAAAGCATTTGACTCCGGCCCGCAAAGTAATAGGTGAACTCTTGTTTCATAGTGTTTGTCGGCATTTGTGACTGCTGCCGTCCTTCTTGCTTATTAGGCAATTTAAATGAGAATTTGGAACTGGAACAAGCTCTCTTTTCGACTTATGGATAAATTTTTTGTTTTTTTTTTCTGAAAAGTGGCCATGGTGGGGGTAAACTGCGTCGCAGAATTAGAGTGAACATTCTTTGTAACTAGGTTCCATATTCTTTGATAGGGACTACCGAAATTCGAATGCCTGCCTTAAGCCGAACATACACGTACAGTTTTAACTGTACACTTAAAACAGTTAAAACTGTACGTGTATGGGTAATGCGGGACTAGGCGGACTTCAGCGCTGAATGAGTGCGCTAAGTCCGCGTTTGATGCGAAACTAGGCATGCTTACGCGAGTGCGGAATTCAATAAAGATATAAGATTTTCATATTTGATTGACAGCTCTATTACATTTGTAGTGGTGCGTTCCGCGGAAAAATAGACCGGTGAAGTGCGCATCCCCCCGCAAATCGTCACTTCCCCCCTCACCAACAAACTCGTTCCGCACCCGACGTAAGCATGCCTAGTCTCGCATCCCCCCTTTGATTTTTGTGCTATTAGTTTGCAGTTTTCTCAAAACAAACCTATTAATATGAAGAAGAATTTCTTATGCAGTGTATTGCAATTATCGGGGTTGCGCCATATTCAATCGAATATGAGAAAACATTTTTATTAAGTTACTCACTATAGGCTATTATTGATTATGTCATATCAAAAGGAACTAAGACGTTCAAGGGTTTTTATTGCATGAATCAATTTCTTGAAGAACATCGTATTCTGATACCCCTGTTTCTTTAACATTATCGCAATTAACTCCTAGACATTCTTTACAGAATATAGAGCAAGCAATTTCTAATTTTCTGCATCCGCAACGCCCATGAAGCTGTTCCTATCATATAACTTCGGTGTTATTTTGCCTATACTTGGTTTTAAGAAATAAATATTTTGATATTCTACTGGTAAAAGCGATAAAATAATAAGGAGGTCCACTTTTTGGCCAACTACAACTATGTACTTTACTTGATTGGGATGCCTTTTCTTTTGCACACTGTATAATAAGGACATCTGCATCTTAATCCACCACCACAGATTGTCATGGACGTTGCGGTTGCAGAAAATTAGAAATTGTTTGCTCTATATTCTGTAAAAAATGTCTAGGGGTCAATTGTGATAATGCTCAAGAAACAGAGGTATCAGAAGACGATGTTCTTCAAGAAATCGACGAAGAAATTGCTATCCAGTTAGTTTGATTATATTATTGATGAAATGTAAAAAATCAAACTTATGAAACCAAATTATATTCAAATATTGACAAATCTTAATGATTTAAATCCATAAATACATAATGTTTAACTTAAATTAGTAAATAAATTTTCAATTACATTAATTATAAATGTATTTTTGAAACGTAGTATATTTTAGATAAACAAAAATGAATTTTTCTCAGTGAAGAATAACAAGGTAATTTCGATAGATTTCGTTCGTCCTCTAATTTCAACATTTTTAAAGGTATATAAAAGCTTTTTAACCAAAAATTAAACCGACAAAAAAGGAACTGAAAAATGGAAGATAAAATAAACCTTTTTAGTCTGAATAACTGAGCACCTAAACTAATGTAAGTAACTAATTTTTAGTCGGCGCCAAACAAACACAAAATTTTTCCTTTGGCGCCAACTCAAAATTAGTTGCTTACATTAGTTTAGGTGCTCAGTTATTCAGACTAAAAAGGTTTACTTTATTTTTCACTTTTCAGTTCTTTTTGTCGGTTTAATTTTTGGTTAAAAAGCTTTTATTTCTCACTTTTTAGATTCTTTTTTCGTCGGTTTAACTTTTTGTTAAAAGGTTTTTATTTACCCCTAGGGGTAGAATTTTGTTTTCAATTTTATTTTAATGGACCAACTTAGAGGTATACCCTATATGTAATAAAAAAAAGTCATTGAAATCGGACTACTCTGTAAAGCCCGCTCTACACTTAGCCCGCGGATCGCGCGCGAAAGCCGCGACGGGCGCGAACGTTAAGAGTGAAGCCGTTTCGCATATTATTCGCGGGCTCGCGCTTTGTTCCCCGATTTTGGGAACAACAGTTAGTATGTTCCATACGTAAAAATGGACCGCTTGGCAAACTTTTACAAGATGCATCATTGATCATATGGGATGAATGTATCATGAGTCATAGAGCTCATGTTGAAGCAGTAAATCGAACGCTCCAAGACCTCAGAAACTCAGATCCTGTCATGGGTGGTGCTACTTTTGTGTTTGCGGGCGGCAAACACTGCCTGTAATAACAAAAGGAACACGCGCCGATGTTATCACAACATGCTTAAAACCATCTCCCATATGGAGTTCCGTTGAAACTCTCAATTTACAAACAAATATGAGAGCCCATGTGAGCGACAACTACAACAACGACTTTTCGCAACGACTACTCAAACTTGGAGAAGGCAAAATTACCTCTCCTAGCACTAACAGTAGTAGCGCTGAAATTGAACTTGACGATAGATTGGGCCACATAGTCCATAAATTAGAACATCTAATAGACGCAATATATCCCGGTCTTGAAAATTGATTGGAAAGAAATTATCACTGGCTTTGTTCAAAGGCAATAGTGTCACCCAGAAACGATACAGTGAATCAAATAAATAAACTGATTTTACAGAAAATTCCCGGTCAAGTCAAACAGTATAAGTCAGTTGACACGGTGTGTAATATTGAGGATGGATACAGTGCACTATCCTCAAGAATTTTTAAATTCTTTGAGCCCTTCTGGCCTACCACCTCACGACTTTATGTTAAAAGTCGACATTCCTATTATGCTGTTAAGAAACTTGAGCCCTCCCAACATGTGTAACGGCACAAAGCTACTGTGGGCAGCAGTGGCACAACTTGCTTATATTCCGCGGATACCCATAATTTCGACGGATTTGCCAATATCGTTCAAAAGGCTGCAGTTTCCAGTCAAAGTTTCATTTGCCCTCACGATAAATAAGTCCTAGGGTCAAGTCATCACAAGTAAAAATGTTTGACGACCAGCGAAGTGGGCACGGGTCAGCTAGTTTCGATATAAAATCTTATTCTCTACAAAATTTGCCATTTAAGGGGACTTAGCACCTCCAGAATAAAAAAAAACTGCCTTTCTTAAAAATGGTATAAAAAAAAACGGAAAGAGATAGCTTAATGAAACTTTGTGAGCATATATTTTATTCAAAAATGTACATAAACAAATTTTTTTCCCATTTTTTTTGGTGTATATTCGCTGTTGTAGCTTTTCCACGAAAATCGATGAAAAATCACGGTGGGCACGATCACAGCCCTCAGAAATTACCTAAAACAGATTTTCAAAATGGGTTTTACTTATTATCAAATTCTCCACAGGATGAACTAGAATAAATAATTTTCATCCCAAAATGACAAAATGGCGACCGAACACGAAATTTTAAAAATCGCTTTTTTTTTCGTGTAAAATCTGCTATAAATCGAGTAAGTATTGACCATTCTTCATGATTCTAGTATATAAGTATAGAATAAAATATATGCTCACAAAGTTTCATTAATCTATCTCTTTCCGTTTTTTTTTGACACCATTTTTAAGAAAGGCAGTTTTTTTTTATTCTGGAGGTGCTAAGTCCCCTTAAAAAAATCCCAAATTTTGCTTCGTTTTCGAGATAAACTCAAAAAACCGTAAGGGTTGCATTTCCACCCCTATCTCTAATTTTCACCCTCTAATTATATAGCACTCTGCGGCTTTTTCATCCTTAATAACCAATTGAACGATTCGTGCAATAAAAACCCTTGAACGTCTTAGTTCCTTATTGCCCTACTTTTTAGGACACAATCAATAGCCTACTAGTGGGATCTAGGTAAGCCAAAATTTGATCAATTTTTTTAATCTGAGTTTTTATACGGAACAAGCAGTCAGCGCATTCCAGTTATCCAAAACAATCGCTTTTTTAGACCCTTTAAATTCAAAACCTAGGCCAAGTTTTTGTTAGTAAAATGAACAGAGTCTTTGAATCAAAATAAGTAAGTAGAAATGATCATTTTTTTTTAAGTAGTAGTATCTGGAAAATTATTCAAGGTTTTCCCGTCTTTCTAAGGTCATTTTTTTAAGTAATTCGGGAGCCCTATGCCAAATAGTCCAAGATCCCTTAGTTCCAAAATAACTCACCAGGGGCATTCTTTCTTCAGCGTTGTAGTCAGAGCGGACTTCAATTGATTGCATTTCTTGATCTTGGTCCTGGTCTTGTCCTCCCTCGAAAACGTTCTGGACAATGATAATCTCTTCCTCTGACATTTGATCGCTGTCGTGCCCATCCTCGATGTGAATCTCTTCAATTTCAAATACCTCATCTACGTCCTCCTCGTCGTAGTTTTCAGATTTCATGTTCTGTTGTCTTTCACTGTTCGAGTCGTTGAGAGACTCTTCCCGCACGATCTGTACCTTCATTTTGACCTCGTCGTTGCCCCAAATTACCTCTTCCCCGTCGTCCTCCGTGTAATTCGCAGACTTCAAGTTTGGCTTCTCGTCGACAACGAGGGAAGGTTCCGAATCGGGCTCCACTTTCGTCACGGCCCTCTTTATCTTCTCGGCCAGAGACTCATTGTCTGGATCCGCCAAACCAGAGGATGAGCACACATTGACGAAAATCCTTGAGAGGGAGTCCTGGGCATCATGGACTTTCGTTATAAATTTAAAACAGACATCTAGCTGCTCGACGCACTCTTTGCAAACCGTCTGGGGCATGGTCTCGTCCTCGAGGATGGACAGCTGGCAGCACATCTCGATTTTCGCTGGGAGGTTCATGCACGGGTCGGAGAGATAAACAAAGTTTTCCACTTTCTTTAAAGCCGCACAGAGTCGACAAATTAAGGCCATTTTTGTAGGTAAAGTACCTCAGTCCGTGCGGCTTTTAGACGGAGCCTTCAAGGGCGCTTATTAGGACGTCACTCCGTCAAACGTAGATTATTTCTTCATTAACCAACGAGTTTCCTGATTGATTAACTACTAGTTTTGTGTACCACAGCCTTCAGCGCAAGTGTTTGGAGATTGTCGTGCAGTTGCAACCGTTTCTTAAGCATTCACCGCCAGAAATTCGAATATTTATCAGCAATGTACCGTGTACGCCTCAAAATTTTACTAGGCAAGAAATTTCTTGACAACTAATCGCAGTACTGCCACACGGGCTTTTATCGTAATTTTTTTAATAAATAACCAAAAAAATTGTTCTAAAATATACTTATCTTCTTTTTTAAAATAACTAAAGTGAAACAAACTATAAAATAATATTAATTAACATTAAAAATTGTTATAAACTACTTTAAAAAAAATCAAAAAATAATTGCTAAATAATACTTTTGACACTTTCCTCGTGCCGACTCGATTTATGTTAAGAACAAGCCCAGCCATACATTCAACTGTCAAAAAGCATCAACAAAAGTACGTTTTCAACTGTTTTTGTCGAAATGCAGAAAAATATTTCAGAAAATACCTGCCGTGTTTGTTTGTACGAACAGGAAATATTAATTAATTTATTCGATGAAGTGGAAGATTATCAGGCAAAATTATGCGAACTGCTCGAGAGTTGTGGCGATCTCAAGGTAACAGCGCGCCTCTAACCTAACCGATGAGAATTTAACTAATTTTTGCGACTTCCAGGTCGATTTAGCGGACACATACCCGAAATTAATTTGTCGGGAATGTACCAGTGAACTTCTCATAGCTGCAAAGTTTCGAGAAAAATGTAAACGCACTAGAGAAATTCTTTCACAATTTGTTCCAGCAGAAAGCATTTCAGAATCAGAGAATGCCGATGAGGAGCCCTCGCTATCGGAGTCTGCTGGAGACCCTGATGGATGCTATATAATATCAGAGTTAAAAACGGAACCAGAGGAGGAGGACATTAACATGGAGAAGTGTGAGGATGACGAGAAAATTAATGTTGAAGCTGAAGTCGACACTTCGGCCGTTTTCGAGCACGTTGAGTTCCTAGAAACCAACGATAGCGTTGGCCAGTACATCATTTTTGAGAGCCAGGACGAGAGGGAGATCGGGACAATCGAATCCAGCACGGAAAGGACAGAAAAAGAGAATGCTGATTCTCAAGATCAAGATCTTTACGAGCGAATTATTCGGGCTGCAAGAACTGCAGCTGTAAGTTGTATCCCCCATAACAAACTCCGTAATAAAAATTCTCCTTTCTTCAGAAATTCACACCAAAACCCCTAAAAATCAATTGCAAGTGCGACATTTGTGGCGCTGGATTCACGCACATCAACAATTTGAAGCGTCACCTCCTGAAGCACAGCCCCAGGCAGGTTTACACGTGCCCGGAGTGCTCCTGTCCGTTTTCAAACTATGAGAAATTACAGGAGCACCAGCGGAAACATAACCAGCAAAAAGACAGTGAACAGCTTAAAGGCGAGGCTTCAGATGTCGACGCAGAGCAGTTTATCGAGAACCCCCCGTCGAACGCGAAAAGAAAATTCATCGCCAGCGGAGTGGAGGTCATGGAACCAAAAGACAAAGAAGCCAAACGAAATCATTGGTGCAGTATATGCGATAAGGTAATGCGGTTTTCTTTCTTATTTTGATTAGTAGAAAAACACCCAGACTTTTAAGCATCCGAAAGAACCTAGTGAAACTTTAGAGCCATACTTTGTTTAATTTTGAATTTCAACAATTCCTTGGCATCTTACTGAGCCTACTTTAATAGAAGTTTATTAATAATAGGTTACTATATTAGATCTTATAAAATTATAGACTTTGAAAACTATTGACTCATTTCCGAGGAATAGTCTTTGAGGGTTTTTATTTGTGAACCGTTTTCGTTTTAAATATAAAATAATTACCTCATATCATTCATTTCTTTGCAGCGCTTCGTCTCAAAATCAGCTTTGGGGGCACATCTACGGATCCACACAGGAGATCGCCCTTTCCAGTGTAAGGAGTGCCCAAAATCGTTTACCACCCAAGGGGGCCTTGTCCTCCATATGAGAAGGTATGAAATTTATTTTTCAGGCAAATTTCCCTTTCATGATCACTTTCCAGGCACTCGGGCTTCCGTCCCTTCGGGTGCAGCGTGTGCGGAAAGCGGTTCGTCGAGAGTAGCAATTTGAAGGTACACATGCGTATGCACACCGGGGAGAAGCCCCACAAATGCACGATTTGCGCAAGGAGCTTCGCCCGGGTGTTCCTCCTGCAGATCCATCAGAGGACCCACACCGGCGAGCGGCCCTACCAGTGTCCTTTCTGTGATAGAGCCTTCGCCCAGCAGGGTGACCTCGCCTCGCACAAGCGGATCCACACGGGCGAGCGGCCCCACCGTTGCCCTTACTGCGGGAAGGGATTCATCAAAAGCAGTGCCCTCACTCAGCACATGCGGAAGCATTTGAAATTCGATGGAACAGTCGGGGAATTGAAAAACGAGCCGAAGGAGGAGGAGCTAAGAATTTTAATAGTTGACGACGCCGAGACTGCTCAATCGAACGAAAACGAGGAAGAAATCATTGTTGGGAGCCCTGATATGTTAGATGTCCTTCACAAGTAGGTTAATTAGGATCGTTTATTTTAAAAAATCATATTCAGACAAGAATTTAAATAAATTTGAAGACGATTTACTTTTAAATTAAAATTTGTAAAATTTAACAACGCCGTTTAGAAATGAAAAGCTTTAAATTTAAATCGTAGCCTGCTGAGTAATTTTTAATGAGTAATCATTGTTTCGAAGACATTATTTAATAAATTTCGTTTGAAAAACATTTCAAAAAATCCAATTATTTTAGACATTAACAATAAATTATCCGAGCTGCAAACCGCAACCAAACAATTTGAAGGCGCAAACCTGTAAAAAGTATGCGCAACGTCAATTTCTGTGACAGCGACAAGACAAGGTATGTAAACAACTCTCGGCTATGCAAACACGGAGGGAGCCCTTCCCCCGCGTGCTCGAAAAATCTACAACCATGTGCTTCACACCGTAAGGTGTCCCGTTAGCCATCATCGTGGATGCAGTTGACCATAAAATTGAAAAGCGACTTCCCACAAGGTCTCAACTACTAAGCGCGTGCTCCGTCTCCGTTAGGCAGATCCGTTGGTCTAAAAAAAAAAATAAATGAAAAATTAAGAAACGACTTCAACTACATTGTGTTCAAATCTCAATTGTGATTAAACCTCAATTAAACTTCACATTTGTTCCGGTTCTAGGTTTAACAGGAAATTTTGCTCTGAATTGAAATTTATGAGTACTTATACATATCAAACAATTTTGGTTTGGCAAAAATAAAATCAAGTTGCCAGTCTATCATTTAGATGACGAAACTAAACGGCAACAGGCACCTCAACAACAACATGCAGCAAAGCAGTCTCCATCAAACACCGGTACCGGCATCAACTCTTCAACCACCAACACACAGATCAACGATAAGTGTCCTTTATTCAATACTAATATTAGACTAAGTAAAAGTAAATTTTGCCCCCCATTTTATATAAACTACACTAACACTAAGAAAATAGTATATTGCATTAAGGCATTATCCAATGACAATGAGAATTTTAAAATTGTAAACTCACAAAATAGGATCAAAATATTAGTAGAGGACCCGGAAGTCCATCACAGAATACTTCATCTTATGAGAAGTGCCAAATTGGAAGGTCACACCTATACTCCCTCATCTATCTTATTAAAGGGCATCCACCACTCCTACACGGAGGACTCTATTGTATTGCAGAAGCAATTAACACCCTCTTACCAAATATCCAATCAGTTAAAATCACCAGATTCTCCACCCCTAGATCTACGTAGACAGATTGGTAGACACCCAAATATCTTTATAGTTCAATTTCAATCACATTCCGACTTACTTGAAGCTTCCAAAATAAACGTTATTCTACATAAAAAAGTCTTGTGGGATAAAATCTATGGGGAACTAGCCCCCATTTAAATTTTATTTAATATACATATTTAGTTTTTAGTTAAAAATAGTTGTAACTTTTATTTACACTTTAATTATTTATTTTAAATTGTTTTTGGTTTATTATTTACATGATATTTTATTTTACAATTATTTTATTATTAATTTTTACATTACAATCTTTATCGGCCGGAATCAATTACCAAACTCATATTTTCAATTTTATAAAACAAAAACTTCATCTCGTGGCCTGCTACGTTTTCCACTTTTTAATTCACAGCTTGCTTTGTTGCAACCGCCACAAATCAAATTCAGAGGTCCACCCAATGCAAAAACTGCCAAAAGTTCGGCCATATTGCCATCAACTGTAGCTACAAATATGCTTGCGTAAAATGCAGAAACTGCAAATCCTTTGCACATCCAGCAAATTACCTAGGATGCAAAGTCCGAACAATTATTAAAAAAAAAATAGAACCGACTCCACAAAATCCCAAAAAGTATAAAAGAATTATATTAAAAGTCCTCTGCTACTACTTTCCACATTAAATACCAAGACATTCCTAGACTTTTGAAGTCGGTGTGAAAACCTGACTGATATTAATCCAATTAATCCAGACAAACTGATTGCATTAATTATTTAGTTAGTATTGGATATCAGTCAGGGACCACCTCTGAGGTATGACCTACCAAACAAAAAAAAGAATCATCAAAATCAATTCATAATTGGCGGAATGATCGCGTAAGAACATACAAAAAAAAACATACAGTCGAATTGACAGCAGCCACCCACCCACATTTGCAGAATAGTAATCATACTCCGTTATATGCAAACACACTCACCCGACACAAAACAACGACATTTTCATATACGTTGAAAACAGATTCCAATTAAACTTCATGGAATTACTGACAAAAAAAATAGTGCGTGGAGTCCCTCCGCGCGGAAGAAGTGAAACTTCGTAATGTGGAAATGAAAATAGGAAGGGGTAAATTAATTTTTAGCGAACTCATATTGTTTCTTTAAGACAAACTTTATTAACATTGCTTACAATTCACAATTGATCGCATCTTTTAATTATCATTTTCGAGTGGAGAAATATCCAAATCTATAACATTTACAATGGGATTATAATAACTAAAGTAAGATGTAATTTCAAAAGAGAAAACCTAACAATCAATTGATATTCACAAGAGACGTACCTTGACATAACCTTAAATCCGTCGCATTGTCCGTTGGATTGTTTTCACTCATTTTTTACAATTCTTATCCACTAAATTTGAAAATACCCTATGCGTATACCAACGCTACTGACCTGAGCAAATCGGATCTCAGGCTGCTGGTGGGTTACTTATCTGGCCATTATGGGGTCAGACATCACCTCAACAAGTTAGGTATGTCAATTGAGACAGAATGTAGACTTTGTCTAGAGGACGAAGAAACCACAGCTCACATACTGTGTGACTGTCCGGCACTGGCTCGGATTAGAAGTAGGACCTTCGGTAAAGGGTTTCTAAGCCCGGCTGAGGTCCGTAATTCTTCTGAGGGTGACCTTCTGGCTTTCCTTAGGGTAGCGGATCGTCTACTCCACTAACGGGGTTCCGGCACAAAAGACCGTCTGGTCGCAGTGCCCTCCGCTTGGGCGGCCCCACTAATAAATAATAATAATAATAAATTTGAAAATATAATACTACCCTATTAAATTATATGTGTATCAAATCAAACTAAAAAAACAAGTAAATGAAATAATGA
Organism: Machimus atricapillus; assembly: GCA_933228815.1. Lineage (NCBI taxonomy): Eukaryota > Metazoa > Arthropoda > Insecta > Diptera > Asilidae > Machimus > Machimus atricapillus. The sequence continues at coordinate 18,525,273 of OW121785.1, forward strand.
ATATTATAAATTAAAATAGAACAACAAGTACGTATTTCAGCTAATTTCACGACGCTCACACTGTTTACTTCGCTGCATAGCAAGAATACCTCCCCAAGAGCGTTAAACGTTTAACGCAACCTTGTTTTGGAAGTCGCATTAGAAGTTTCACTTCAACAAGAATTTGTACCCATAATTCCGCAATGCCAAAGACACAGCTACAAAAGATTTAATGATCATTGGGTTCATACTAAGCCTTTACCAAAATGGGCTATAGCCTGAAAATATCGACAATCAACATAAATAGTCTAATTCAAATCAAATTTGTTCCACAATTCTATGCTAAAGCATGTACAAAAAACCACAGAGGCTGAAACATAATTATGTTCGCTAAATGTTCGAGTTTACAAACTTCCAACCTGGCAGTTCCCTCGGATAAATAATCATATACGTTAACACGAAAATCAATTTAACACAAACGTCGTTAGACCAGCGCAGGCCCACACACGGCGGTCGCAACCGTGTGTATTATAATACAGAGATTAAAGAGCACATTCAAATGACCTTTCATATAGAAACACAACTGTACAAGAAATCTTGGACATATACATATATGCTACTCATAACTGCGATACTGTATAAGAAGAACATATCATTGTATTTTTCCTTTATTTACTTAAAGTCGAATAAAATTGAATTGAATTTAACACAAACGTACGAATTCATATGTAATATTCCCTGCTAAATGTACAGCCATGGAGGAACAAACGAAAACGGAGGCTATGTCGTGTAAAAAGCCTGTACGTGAGATGAATTTTTGCTGTCAGCAACGGTGCAAAACGGGCCAGGGGTATCACCTTATTTTGACGTTTGCCTGTTATTTTGAATTCAAATTCGATTGTTTACGTGCGCGAATTAAGGTTTTCTACCGAATATATCTATATTTATAAAACAAAGTCGGGTTAGTTAGACAATTTATAACTCAAGAACGGCTAGACCGATTTTTATGTTCTTTGATTTATTGGATTCGTCTCCGCCTCTAGTAGCAGAATAACTATTAAAATATCGGAAAAATTCACGGAAAAAGAATTTATGAAGAAAATTCATTTTCTCATATATTTTGTATGGAACCGCTTTTTTGATGATACCTCGAGAACGGCTCGACCGATTTGGATGATTCTTTTTTTGTTTTGTTCGTCTCAATAAAGGGGTATCTTAAAAGAAAAGAAAATTCGGAAAAACCAAAAGGAAATGCACAAAAAATAGTAGATCAAAAATTGCACAATAGCTACTTCGATTAGATTCTAACACTTTGAATGCAAAAATTTTAGTCAAAGTTTACTGAGATCATTTTACTCCCGAAGTTTTATACGGAAGTTCAATTCAAAAGAAAAGTAATTTTAGAGCAGGTGAAAACATTGATTTTCATGAAAAATAGGGGATTTTGAGGTAAGATTTGGTTAAAGCGAAATTAGTTGCATTTTGCAAATAATAACTTTGATTAGCCATTGTTTTTTAGCGATAATCGATCAGTTTTGATACACGAGGATTTCAAGATTGTAAGGTTCTCAGTGAGGAATAAGAAGGTAATTTCGATAGATTTCGTTCGTCCTCTAATTTCAACATTTTTAAAGGCATATAGCTTTTTATCCAAAAATTAAACCGACACGCCATTGAAATATGTGATTTTTGTACTTTAATTGAATTTTCATTTTCTTTATACATATTATCCTAATATCCTAATTGATTGTTAGGCGGGTCAGCAAGTATATTATAAATGTGCTTAAGTGAATTCCGATAAACAAATTTGTCGACATAAATTATATAAATGGGAAAATTAAGTTTTAATTTAGGTGTCCCAGTTTGTTGACGTTTCAAAATCTCCCTTAATGTTTATCACCTTAATTTTTTGTGGCGGTACATTTTCAGGAAGAATTTGATAGGGGCACCGAGAAAATTTTGCAATTTATAATTGTTTGTTAGTTATGAAATGAATGAAAATATTTTAAGTAGTAATTTTCTCATTTGTTTAACTTCTTAATCAAAACGTATAATTGGCATTGTAAAAATTAAAGAGCCCCCTACCAAAAAATGCCACTTTTTATCTATTCCAATGAGGAAAACTCACACATTCTAATCCCTCTCACACAATTGAAGAAATGCTTAAAGTTTTTCTCGATGCAGCCTCTCCGTTTTCGTTTGTTCCTCCATGTGTACAGCAACTTTCGTAGTACACTCGGTTGTGTTATCTCTTAGTATATAAGCTGTTAACTATAGTTTTAAGGCCCTGTATATATTGATACGCACACAAGCTCCGTGTGTACTGCGCAAAAACACATATAATTTTACCCGACACTACGGTATATCTACCAAACTGTAATATATAGTAGCACCTAACGCTCGACAAATGTATAACTAGGTTTCTTATAATTGTAATATGTTCCACACCAATGCACAACATGTACTACATTCTGTAAGTAGGCTATTGTATTATGTATAAGTAAGATGGCTTTGCAAAATACAATTTCAGTTAATTCAGTTCATTCGAAATGGCCGTGAATAGCCAGGATGCTTGCTACATTTCCCTCCTCGGCCTGGCGGAGTATTTTCGTACCTCGAACCCGCCAAATATAAAAAAGTGCATTCAGTGCCTTCAAGCTCTGTTCACGTTCCAGCCACCGTCGAAGGTGGAGGCGCGAACGCACCTGCAAATGGGCCAGGTCCTGATGGCTTACACGAAAAACACGGACCTGGCACGAAACCACCTCGAGAAGGCGTGGAAACTCTCCGAGAATCTTGTGAATTTCGACGATGTCCGGTTCGATACGGCTAGCCTCCTCGCCCAGCTCTATCTCCAGCTGGAACAGGGCTCCTCGGCGAAGGCAATCCTGCGAAAGGCAGTCGAACTTTCACAGAATAACGTCTATTGGCATTGCAAACTTCTCCTGCAGCTATCCCAGATCCATGCCACAGACAAGGAGTACAGCCTGGCCTCGGAGCTGCTCGCCGTCGGGGCGGAATCTGCGGAGGAATCGAACGCAACTTACTTGAAGGTACTTTTTCTGCTAAGCAGGGCTATGATTCTTATGATCGAGAGGAAGACGAACGATGTCCTGGCGCTCCTTAATCAGGCTGGATCGATAATAGACAACAACATCCAGAACGTCCATCAAAAGGAGTATCTCAAGGTTTTCTTTCTAGTGCTCCAGGTTTGGTACTACCTCGCTTTAGGGCAGGTGAAAACGGTCAAGCCGAGTCTCAAACAGTTGCAGATGAGCATCCAGACGATAATGGCACCGAATTGGCCATCGGATGATGGTAATTTAACCTTTTTAGTATAATTATTTATATAATAATTTAAAAACAAGATTTTCCTTAGTAATTTTCGGTCAGAATACTCTAGAAATGTTTATGTGGCTTCCGAAGGAGCAATTGTACGTCCTGGTCTACCTCGTTACTGTTTCTCACTCAATGATGGCGGGATACATGGATAAGGCCCAAAAATATACCGAAAAAGCGATTGCCCAAATTGAAAAGCTCAAAATGCAAGACGACAAGCCAATCCTTTCCGTTTTCAAAATAATTCTATTGGAACATATCGTGATGTGTCGGCTAGTCATGGGAAATCGAGAACTTGCAATTAAAGAAATTGCAGGTGCTAGGGACGTTTGTCTGGCGTCCCCAAATAAAAGCCTCCTAAAACGACACTCAGCTCAGCTTCACTGTCTCCTTGCGCTCTATGCGATGTCGACGAGCCTATTCGAGTATGCGGAGCGCCAGTTTCAGTCGTGCATCACTGAGACAACTGAAAGGGACCTTAAATTGTTCGCCAACCTCAATCTTGCCATTATCTACCTCAGAACAAAACGGGAGCAGGACTTGCGACAAATTTTGGATACTGTATCGGCTGAAAACGCACAATTTCTTAATAGTCAGGCCCTCATGGGGGGATTCTACTACGTTCAGGGTCTCAATTCCTTCCACAAGAGCAGTTTTCATGAAGCAAAGTAAGTTAATATAGTACTGTGAATATTTTTAGGACCATTCTAATTTATCGGCAGTTAGTTTTCCTAATCATGCCTTTTTTAAGCTGGACAGAGGGGAGAAAATTAATGGAAAAGGATATTTTGAGATTTAAATTTAGCCCTGAATTGATTTTCCTCCTCTGTCGAACCTTGAGAAAGTATGCTTCAGAAAATTAAAAATTCCCGAAACATTGAAGTAGTTAGTCCTAAAAATGTTCACAGTACTGTAGTTGTGCGTGTCCTGTTAAATTTATTTTTCGGACATAGGTTTTGTATTTTATTTTCAGTTAACTTACAATATATGCATGGGCTATTGAATTATATTTGTATTTAAATAAATAAATAAAAAATTTAATTTTTACAGGAGATTCCTTCGGGAGACCCTTAAAATGGCCAACGCTGAAGACCTAAATAGATTGACTTCATGCTCCCTAGTCCTGCTAAGCCACGTCTTTCTCAGTATTGGAAATTCAAAGGAAAGCATGAACATGGTGACCCCAGCCATGCAGCTCGCCTCAAAAATTCCCGACATTCACGTCCAGCTTTGGGGCAGTGCCATTCTCAAGGACCTTCATCGCATGTCCAAGGATGCCCAACACGAGAAAGAGGCTTACGCAAACCACTTAAAATACTCAGAGAACCTCATAGCTGACCAGAAAAAATGTGTCACCATGCCACAGCACGCCCTTATCAATTGGTTTTCAGGTGATCCGATTATCACTGCTGAGGTGCCTGGCCCTCAGCCTTCTACTTCGGCTCAATTTTCCCAATTTTAGTATATTTAAACACTAACAGCCGTAATAAATAAAATAAATAAAATATCTTAAAATTGGTTTTAAGCATTCATTGCTTAAAACCCTCTTTAAGACTAATGGGCGTTTTAAGTGCATTATTCATAAATTTGCTGTAAATTCTCTCAGCTGTTGTAAGAGTGTTTTAACGATATTGGATGTTTATGAATAACATTTTAAGCATTTGCATTGTAAAGCCTTTATAAATAACTTTTAAGTTTTTATGAATACGGCTGTAAAACTACTGGCGACCTTTGTAAGATTTTTGGCTGGACTGAAAGTGTATATTCCTTTTTTTTTTTTCATCATGTAACCGACGGTGATACGTTTAGTTTTAATAAAAAGATCTTTCTTTTAATTACAATTTTTCACTTCCTAAAATATCGAATTTTTAGAATTGGTTTTAATTGGTCATGTTTTAAACCCAGAGTAGTTTTGTTGGCCCTTTTTCAACCAAAATGAAATTCTACTTTAATAAGTGAACAAAATTTTCATTGATAAACAAGATAAGACATGATTGTACATTCAAACGAACTATAAAAAACGAAATGGAATTTACAAAGTCAAAGTCAAAGTCAAAATCTCGAAGATAAAGTCTTACAAAGCTAAGTACCAAAAAGAAAACATTTATGTTTGTCTGCTAGCTAGTATTTTTGCCTTTTTAAAATGAATGTTTTGTTATACTAGTTTTTAGATTTTTTGGTTATGGTACTTGACTTTAAGAACTTTGACCTCGAATCGCGCAAAAGTGAACAAACTAAAACCCTTATTCCACACTCCGACGGAAATCAAATCCGATCCGATTGTAGGAGATTCACAAGAAAACTGGCAGTCAGAGAATTCGATTCATGCAATTCTTTTTAAATGTTCCAGTTTACTTACAAATCTCCTACATTCAGATCGGATTTGATTTCCGTCGGAGTGTGGAATAAGGGTGTAAATCTCGTGTAGATGGAAACATATTTATAGGCCGTCTTGGCCTTATTAGGCGTTACCTTACAAAGCTTCACCTAACCCAGGGTATTCAGCTCCTGAAGTATATCTCCCTTGAGTTCTTCGGGCACATTGTAGACTTCTCCAAGGACGCATGCGTCCACGTCCATGGAGGCACTTCTGTTTGATTTCGAATTCGCTGGATTATTTTTAGTGTCCTTATTTTTCGGCTTCGTCGTGCGATGTAGCTGCTGATGGGTTTTGAGCGACCCGGACTTAGAAAAGGACAATCTGCAGATAGTGCATATGTAAGGACGCTCACCGGTGTGTGTCCGCATGTGTGTCATGCAATCACTCCTCTGGGCGAAGGCTCTGTCGCAGTATTTACAGATGTAGGGGCGCTCCCCCGTGTGCGTTCTGCGGTGGTTCTTCAGCGTTCCCAACGCCGAGAATCTCATCGGGCAAAACTCGCAAGCGTAAGGCCTTTCACCTGTGTGAATGCGCCGGTGCTTAACCAGCGAACTGGACGTCGTGAAACCCGCCCCGCACGTGCTGCAGACGAACGGGTGATCCCCGGTGTGCTTCCGGACGTGGGCATTCAGCTCCCCTTTGCTGACAAACGAGTGATCGCACCGGTCGCATTTATACGGCTTGATATTCGAGTGCCTCATTAGGTGCTGCTTCAGGTTTGTGCTCTGGCTGAAGCCCTTGCCACAGATCGAGCAGAGGAAGGGCTTTTCACCACTATGGGTCCTAAGGTGGTCTTTTAAAGTTGATAGCATCGTGAACACTGCAATAATAATAAAAATTTCTTCTATCTCTATTCATAAATGACTAATTGCTCCATTGTTATTATTTAAGAGGCTTTTCTTATTTTTTGCGAATTTAGATTATACTACATTTCAAAAATCGGATCCCCTACGATTATGAAAAAATGGTTTTTTAACTGAAGTCATTAAGTTGAAGATATTGGGCCCTATTCTCGTTGTCACGCGAATCGGATCGAAAAGAGCTTATAAAAGCACCTTTTGAATTGAAAATCACGGTGTTTTTGTGGTCTCACTCCTCCGAAACGGCTCGACCGATTTTTATGAAATTTTTTATGTATATTTGGTAGGTATGAGAATAGGTCGTAAAGTATATTTCATACCGCTAGGTGAATAGGGTGCCCTATCCAGAACAATTTTTTCTATTTTTTTGACAAAATTTTTTTTTGTATTTTTTTTTGATTTGGCAGAAAAAAATAGCTATAACCCCAAATTTTCGCCCTCCTACCCCCACCCTCCCAGTTTTTAATTGCGATTTTAGTATTTTTGTATGAACAATGTCCAAATAATTTAACCGTCGTTCGTATTTCAAACAGACCGAAATTATTTATGTTGTTGAATAGACGCAATATATCTCGGTCTTGAAAATTGATTGGAAAGAAATTATCACTGGGTTTGTTCAAAGGCAATAGAGTCACCCAGAAACGATACAGTGAATGAAATAAATAAACTCATTTTACAGAAAATTCCCGGTCAAGTCAAACAGTATAAAATTCAAAATTTTTAGTAAATTCATTTCAGTTCCCTTGACTTCAATTAATTTTCTCGTTCAACGTGACTAAAATAGTCGGTAAACAATTTCAATCGAGTATTTTAGTCACTTTGAACGAGAAAATTAATTGAAGTCAAAGGTAACTGAAATGAATTTACTAAAAATTTTGAATTATATTAAGGAATTTCAATTCAAAAGGTGCCCATTACCTTCTGTGTGTAAACAAAAAAAAAAAAAAACAAAAACAAAAAAAACCAGTCTAGGTTTCTCCAGCGAAGAAGCGAGGCACTCCTTCGCCAGAAGACACACCACACACACCAAGCCAACAAGGGCTCACTAAGGAGCCCCTGTTAAACTTAGAGAATGCAAGGTTTTTTTTAATAATAATAATAATACTTTATTTGAAATGTACAAAGATGATATTATCTTGTAAGTACAAAATTCAGGCGGAACCAGTCTAAAACAATAGAATTTTGAACTACACTAAAAACTATGAATTAAAAACAACATAAAATTACTAACAGTGCCAACATAGATTTAAGAAGATGCTACTAATTTAATATGTAAAGCAAAATAGTTGCCATAGATACAATCTAAAATCCAGACGTAATGTTTGACATGCGCAGATCACCTCAAAAGAGCACAAACTCCCGAATCAACCTATCAAAGGCTCCGCCAGATGCAGTCCGCTGTATAGAGCTCGCAAGTCGGTTCCATTCACGAGCACACTGGACAAGAAACGAACGCTCTCCATAGTGGGACCGACAGTTAGGAATTAATAATTTTAAATGACGCGATGATTGCAGGAACGTTAACATATCAAAAAGGTAGGGAGGTTGCTGAACGTATACTAGTTTATGCATGAATTTGAGCCTACGATGTAGCAGATACGTGTTAAGTGAGAATCCTAACAATGAATTAGTATACTCAGAAACATGTCCGAATTTAGGCAATTTATAAATGAAACGTATTGCATCATTAAAAGCGACCGCCAGTTTTCGTTTACACTCTGCATCAAGCAAGGGAAAGACAACATTTCCATAAATAAAGTACGGTATAATTAGAGTTTTAACCAGTTTTTTGCGAAGGTTCATAGGGAGAATGCTGGATCTTATCCAAAGTTGACGCAGACAACGGTAGACTTTATTTATAATATTGCTCACATAATCACAGCAAGACAATTTATAATTAAGCATAATGCCCAAACTTTTAGCAGTGTTAACGTATGCAATTGTATTGCCATCATATAGAATAGGGGGAAGGGTACTGGTGTCAATCCCTTTTCTACATATGGCTAGGGAATTACATTTAGAAACGTTAATTAATAGGACATTAGATACACTCCATTCATAAATTCGAGCCAAGTCATCATTAACACGACATGCACAATCTTCCATCAGACCGACGGGACGACTTAAGTAGATTTGTACATCGTCCGCGAATAAATGCATTGCCACATGTTTGGTTACAGTAGGAAGATCATTAATATAAAGACAGAAGAGTAAAGGGCCTAGAACTGAGCCTTGAGGTACTCCTCTTACGGTAGTCTCCAAATCAGAGTACAAACTCCCAATCCTTTCATACTGAGTGCGATTAACTAGATATTCAGAAAATAGCTTTATAGCAGTTGATGAGAATTTATACATGCAAGAGAGCTTAGATAGTAGACTCATGTGATCAACATTGTCAAACGCCTTGCTAAAGTCCAATAGAGTGAGTATAGTCAGATGGTCGTTATCCAGAGCCTCATGAATATCAGCAGTAACTTTGATCATAGCAGTCTCACAACTGTGGAATCGACGAAATCCAGATTGATTTACAGATAAGTATTTATTTTGATTTATGTATTGTATCGTTTGAGCAAATATTAGTTTTTCAACGACTTTACTCAAGCAACACAATATGCTGATTGGCCTGAAATCCCCCGGATCCACTGCTACTGACTTTTTAGGAATAGGTATTATAAGGGACTGCTTCCATTGCGCTGGAAATTGAGATGTTGTGAAGATATGATTTACGATGTGAGTAACAACTTTGACGATGCATGGCATTAGCATTTTCAAAAATCTAGGCGACAAGTTGTCTGCACCAGTGGCGTTGGATTTAATAGATTGGAGTGCCAAAGTAACTTCACTTTCATAAACGCAACGAAATGCAAATCCCTCATTGTTTGCATTAATGTTTTTTTTATCTAATCTTTTGCCTAGATCTTAATGATCTTAATGACTACTGGGATCCAAGAGATTGAATTAGTATGTAGAATCAAAGGAAAAAAAAAGTGTTACCTTTTCCGCAGAGCGAACACTGATTCTTGATGAGTCCCTTATGCTCGATGTCGTTGTGAATCTTGAGCTGCTCCTTTCGCGAATATACCTCGCCGCACTTTCCGCACTTAAAATTTGTGTGGATCTTCATGTGGAGGACCAGGTTCCGTTTTGTGATGAAGACCTTCTGGCAGGTGGGGCACTCAAACTGTTTCTCCGTGCATTTATTCTGTTTAAAGTGATAGTTGAGAGACTTCTCCTTAACGAAGCCCGCTCCGCATTGCATGCAACGATAAGGGCTCTCGGGCAGGTCGACTGGCTTGTGCTTCACAATTTCCGCCTTTTCAATAACATCTTTAACTTCCTCAGCAGCTTGTTGACCATCTTTTGTTAATTCCTCACATTCTTCCAGCGATCGAACAGCATCATCCTTTTCAGCGTTTTCATCATCTAGATCAAAAACTCGCTCATGGCACTTTGTTATGTGCTTAGCGAGATTCTTCTGATGAACAAAGTCCATAGGGCAGTGTGGACAGTTTAGCGGAGTTTTTTTCTTCTTATCTTTCGAACTCTCCTCCCCGGCGGAGGAGTTCTTTTCCTCTTGACCTGCATCAGTCTCCGTGGAGCAATCTTTGCAGTGGCGGCTGAAGGCCTCGCTATCGTAGAATTTCTCATTGCATACGGCACACAGGAGGATGAACTCTTTTTCTTCGATGGGCTCAATCATGTAGACGACCTGCTCCTCGGTCTCATTTTCGCAATGCGTCTCCTCGGCAAAATCGTCATTATCGGTTAGCATCAGCGAAATTTGTTCCTCATCATCTCCGAAATCTTTAGGATTTTCCTCCTCTCTGAAATCTTTAGGATTTTCCTCCTCTCTGAAATCTTTAGGATTTTCCTCCTCCTCCTCCTCCAGCGGTTGGTCCAGTTTGGGTGTTTCGAGGAGCTCCCTTTGGTCACCGTCATTTTCCACGAGCTCAACCTTGAAAGCAGTCTCGGTCTGCTTTTCCCCGAGTTGATTAATCTGTTGAATCAGATACTGTTTTAAGGTGAAATCCGAGTTTTCGCATTTTATCTTGAAAGAAAACGCCCGATTTATCTCGCTGATGCACGCCAGACACACCTTCCCAGGCAGGCCATCCTCGTCGGTTATCTGGAAGATTTCGGTCATTAGCCTATTTTACTTGATAGGGGAGCCTTCCAGGGTCAGAGAGGCCCCCCTTCGGAGAACCTACAGCGACTGAGGTGATCGCCTTCAGCATTTCGGCAATCGATGGGGACCCAAACGAGGCCAATTGATTCGGCATTTTGCTCTCAAAAATCGACAGGAGTGCTGGTCCGGTAGAAAGGCAGGTCCGGCACATTTTATCAAACTCCAGAGACATTCCGTCTATTTCTTATTTAAGATAATCCATGAAAACCGCGAAAAAAACGAGGTTCAACCAACTCCACTCCTTTGACAGTGGCAAATGTAAACATGGAGGACGAACAAAAAGTAAATAATCAGATTGGGCGAAGCTGCCAGACACGCGGAAAATTGATTCCAGAGCCATCTCTGGGATTTATTTTAGAGATTTGTTGACACTATTTGGAAATCGGACTTCAAAAATATAAAAAATCTTAATTTAATTAATTCAAGGTTTGTTAACTCAAATTTACCTTCAAAGGAATCAATAAACAAAATAAAGGGATAATTGAAGTACCTCGAAAACAAGCTTCGCTACTTTGTAAGTGCGGTATACAAAACTGCCGTATCAACAAAAATTCTTGAAAATTGAATACACCACTTGTTTGTTTATAAAATTAGTGTTCTCCTGTTAACATAGATTCTATAATTTGTCAACAGAACAGTTCACTATAATTTTCTTTAACCCCCCCCCCATATTTTTATCTAACACTGTACCTAGATATCTCATTTTCAGCGCCGTTAAATTTAAAATTTAATGCTTTATTTAAAAAATCCCTCCTGGACACATTTATAGTATTTTCTCACAAATGCGACTATGCAGGTCAATGCCAAAAATAAAATTCAAATATGTACGTACATACATATCTATTTAATAAATACATAGGATTTCTGACGAAAAGTCAAGAAATGCAATTTTAGGGTATATCAACTTATTACTAATAAAGGATATCAAGATAACAACGAAAGAGGATAATAAAGCACCATGTTGAGATTTATTATACTTTTTTTATTTATTTTGCATATAATGTTCGTATAGTATCATTTTGAAATGCAAATATCAGAATTAGGCATGAGTTTGGTTGTTTGTTTCTTCATATTATTAAATTACAATGTTGTAGGCAAAAATTCATTGAAATTCTAAAGTTGTCCTTATTACATTCATTATTTAAATATATTTCTCTCAGTTATTTATAATATTGTACAATACTCAGTGATTAGTAAAGTGGTAGGATCTTAGAATTAAATTATTTTCAAAATTCTATACACTTCCGTCCGCGTGCTGCCTCTGCTCTATAAACACTAAAATTTTTCTCGTCTTACTTCTAAGGTAAATGCAACAAATTTACATTGTATTTTTTAGAGATTTATTTATAATTTTTTTTTTTAATTTAAGGTTTTTTTTCTAGTAGTAGCTAGTTATTATTTCGAATCTTCCCACCTGCCAACTTCATCGTTTTTTACTTTAAGTACATAGATATGAACAAAGTGAATTTTTATTTTGTCGATTTAGATTTTTAGTTGATAAACTTCTCCTCGGCGTTTAATACTATTAAGTAAAATTTCTTTTTATTCCTAAGTTTACTTCAGCAATTTCATGTCACTTCCTCCAGTCATTAGAGATGAATTTTATATTTTTTCATATTTATTGTTTTTACTTTTTTGCGTTTTCGGTTAAAGATTGTTCCTTTTAGATATAACATTTTATTATATTTATTTTATTTTCTCAGTGTTTTTGTTTTGATTTTTACAAGCTCCCCGGTACTTCTGTCGAAGCTAAATAATTCCTCTCTTGCATTTTGTTTTTATAAACGTTTGAAAATTTGTTTTCCTAAGTTTCTTTTTGATTTAAATTTAACGTTTTTTAGCTTAAATTTTCATTTTCTTTAAATTTATTGAATGAAGGGCTTTCGAAGGCTTACGAACTTTTTATCTAGATCTATCTCCCACTCCTCGGTAATTATGTACACGGTGTTAATTAATGTTGATGGACTTAAATGTTTACATAATACTATTAGTTATTAGAGCGACGGAAACTGAGGTTATTTCTTTATGTATTTTATTCCTATTTTGTTTGCATATCTATATCGTATTTATGGCAATTTTTGATTTCTTTTTGTAGAACATGCTGAGGTTATTTGTAAAAGGATCATTATACCATTTGTACAGCATCAAAAAAAAATTTTTTTTTTGGCATTCGTGAAACGCATATGGAAAGTCCATAAAGCTGAATGGAAAATAAATCGGATATGAAAAGGCATTCTTTTCGTTAGTGATATGGAAGAATGAAGATTTTATCCCGTATTTTTTCTTTTATGTTTGATTTCAGTTTTACTGCTCGATAAAAATACTCTGCGCATTACATTTAAAGCAATATTCGTTGTAGTTAGAAGTTAATTTCGATTCGGGCTCACCTTTTTAAAGTCGAAGCAGAAAGGGTAAATGATCTTATCTAATATCGATTTAATGAGATTTGGACTATCGAAACTAAATTTATCGACTAGCCTAGCAAATCGGCTCAAATAAATTTTAAATTATTAACTCTATGTATTATAATAGTTTGATTCATTTCGTTTCTAAACGTAATTCGATTACAAACTCAATTCGTATCGAATATCGATTACAGTCTTGCGACTAGAAATTCAGTCAGGAAAAAATGTGTAATATTATATTTTCCAAAAAAAAACAACCCAATTAATATGTTAGAAACGATGTTTAAAATATAAATTTAAGTCGATTTGCTCAGCTGAGTCAATTTAACTAACTTTTTTAATTTACTCGTTTTTTTTTTTTTTTTGACCCATTATAAAGCTGTGCCCCCTATTCTTTGGCAGTTAGCAACATAATAACGAAAAATTGTTGTTTAAATTAATTTAAGCAGGTATACGCGAGTTTCGTTCGATTAGAAAAAGACTGAGAGCCCCATAATAAATCGAAAATGGCGAGTATTAAATAAAGACATCCCAAAGGGACCCTCTAGAAACTCATATTGTCCACACTTGAACTTTTTCGGCGACAACGCACCACGACGCGCGCTCGTAGTACGAGGAAACAATGTGGAGGCTTGTAACGTGGTGATTAATTAAAGCGTCCAATTCTCCCTCCCGAAAGACGTGATAGTACCTATGATGCGTTGTGGCCCCACCCCCTTGAGAGGGGCTGTCCAGAGAGGTCTCACTGTTCGAGTGACCCCAGGATTCAGTGCTTTGCCTTGTTTCAAGCTGCAGCTGCGTGGGCGGCGACGACGGTTCGTCTAGGCCAGTTGCGTTGCCGCTCTTTTTATCACAGTCGCCAGCGTCAGATTCTGCTTCAGCTTCTAGCTGATCTTCGTCCTCTTCCAATATAACGCCATTTTCCATTTCATCGACATCGTCATCCCTACCAGAACCCTCTCCATCGTCTTCTATTAGAAAGGCGGTGTCTGGTACAAAATTGTATTGTTGGTAACCGGATGAGTTTGACAAATTTTTAAGATATTTCGCTTTGAAAGTTTTACTATCGTATGCCGAAATATATGCTTCATTTTCCTCATCCTCCTCCTCGTGTATGGTAAAGCTTCTGGTCTGTGAAGATAACGAGGATGTTGATGACGATGTCGGTGTCGGTGATTTTTGCTGGTTGCACTGCGACGTTAAATTGGCAAGCATAAGTCGACGTTCGCGCAATTCCTCTCGCAGCGTGCATAAATCTCGCATATCTCCGTTCTGTTTATTTACAAATGGATTATCGACAGCGTTGATGAGTTCGCTGGTGAAATTCTCATCTTCGCCATCAATTCTCGTATGAGATAAATTATTATCTAACTTATCATTCTCCTCTAATTCTTTAAGTAGTTGAGCGCTTAACTTTTCAGCAAAGTCGACAAACTCTTGTCGATTTGGATTGGTGGAGTTACAAATTGAATTACTATTGTTGCTAACATCTTGACTTAATGCTAAGTATTTATCAGTTGTAATATCACTATTTATGCTTTCAACAACGCTAGTATTATTGACCAGTGTCGAATTCGATTGTGTATCTCGCTTGCTAATATCGACAGGAATATTTTTTTCCCGACATATGCTGCGTTGGTGATCTTTTCCAATGCCTTGACTATCGAGGGAATACTGTTGGTGAATGTCTTTCTGGGTTGGAAATTTATTTGAACTAGGGACATCTATTGAATAGCGAAGCGACACTTTCGGTACTTCCGAAAAGGGCTGTTGTTGTTGTTTAGTGGACTGAGCTAAATCATCATCAACGCCTGGCTTTAGTGCACTTATAACGCTATCAATTGAGTCCGGTGAGGATGGCTCACTCGAATCACTGTCTAGGTCATCCGTTTCCGGATTGAACAGCTCTAAGGACATTAATTTTGGCACAGCTGGTGCCGCTGAGGCACGTCTTACTATCGGAAAAGCCTTAAATATTTGTGGCTGTAGAGACTGCTGTTTACGAAACTTTGGTATTGTGGGCAGCTCCTTAATAGCTTGTCTCGTTATCTTAGAGATCTTTTGCTGAATTTGCGAGCGTTGCTCGGCAATTTTGCTAATGTTATTGCAGCCTAGGGTATCGGCTGGTGAACACTTTTTGTTGTTCTGTTGGTGATGTTTAAGTATATGTTCCTCATCAAATGTGAAGCGATTCGTTAACGATTTACTATTTCCCTGTAATGAATTTGAATTTGTAATCGATTTTGGCGGCGATAATATCGACATTCCTGTTGGCGTCATTGTTGTTGTTGTAGTTGTTGTTGCAGCTGCTGGAGAATGGGCTGGTGTTGGTGGACATGGTAGTATAAGTGGCGATGTTGGCACTGATGGTATTTTATGAGAATTGTTTATTTTACAATTAATACTACCGCTAATACTATTACTATTGTTACACAAGTTGTTGCCGTTATTGTTGTTGTTATTATTACTATTACTAACATTACCCGAGCCCTGTTGTTCTGGCCGTGGTATGTATATAACCGATGCAAAACTATCTTCCGATTCAATACTTGTGTCGCTTTGCAAACTACTATCTTTGGATGAATCCGACCCGCTCTCACGCGAATGACGACGTGGTTTTTGGTCCTCGTTACCATTACTTACATTACTACAACTATTATTACAATTATTATTATTACAAGAATTTGTTGATGAATTACCGCCTGTACAAACAGTCGAAGATTTTGATTGGTTATTCACAGAATTTGGATTGTGTTGTGAAATATCATGTGAATTGTCTTTTTGTGTATTCGGTATAGCTGTTGTTGAGCTATTCTGTTGGTGTGTTGTTGTTGATGAAGCAAATTGGCTCGATTTAAAATTTTGCATTATTTTTACAAATCCGTTTTTCGTAGCGCGCTCTAAACTACCTGTTGACGTTTTCAGTTTTGTTGTAAAACCTTCGCGTATAACCTGAAGTCGTTTCGAAAATAACGATCGACACAGAAATGCTTCATTTAACGACATTTGCTTTTGAATACGCTTACGAACGCGTTCTTTTTCACGTAATCGACTTTCAGCCATAAGTTCTTCATTCAACGAGCTCTGCTTGCGCAGAAACAATTTGTTGTGTTCCGCAGACTTAACATTGCTATTGGTGATATTTGTATTACAACAACTACTACTATTAGTACTACTACAAGTGTTATGAAATGGATTATCTGGCAGTTGATATTCTTCATCACACAGTGATTGTTTTTGTTTCACCAATTTTGGTCGTCTACCGGTTGTTCCTTGTGCGGTTGGTGAAGAGTTCGCAGTTGTTGATGTCGATGTGGTTGTTGTTGATTTTTTATCGTGCTGAATCACCGATGTCGATTGTGAAATTGTTGAATTACCCGCACCAAAGCAAGTCGATGTACACGATGTCGATGTTGTAACAGATACCTTTTGTGGGGATTGTTGCAGAAATGTCGCTATCGTTGCTGTTGATTGTTGTTGTGATGATGTTGTTGTTCCAGTTGTTGTTGTCGTTGTTGTTGACATTTGTTCGGGCATTTGAGCACCTAAACTTGGTACACTTGAACGTGAACGAACTATTTGACGTGGTGGAGGATTTAGTATACTACCAAGGCTACGTGATTTAAGTCCAGCTGACAGCGGTGGTTCTGGAAAGTCTTCGAAATCTTCTAGACGTCGGAGCTCAATTGGTAGATCTTTGGCATCTTCATAATCAAGACTGCTATCATTTTTCGTATCCTTTGAATTCCACGAGTCAAGAAACCATGAATGTTTCCGTCCGCCAGCCAATTTCTTTATTTTATTTTAATTTTTTGTATTTTTTATTGAAGAAAATAAATTGATTAAAAATATATTTTGAAGTAATTTATTAAATTCTTTATTTTACCTGAATTGCCCGCCTTACAAAGCTATAGCATGATTCTCCAGGAGATGATGATGATAAACTCGAACTGTCCCCGTCACCTGCAGATCGACTGGAATTTGTCGAATCCTCTGTATAAGCGTGGTATGGCGGTAGATAATCGTCATCGTCTTCATCATCCGAATAGTTATAATTTCTATTTTTTGGCGGTTGCCATGGAATGAGGACATCCTGCGACTCAAAACGCCTATGTCGCTGTTCCAACGCCCAAACAGTAATAATTACACGTCCCCCAATGCGAAGGATTCTTGCCAATTCTCGAATGGCGCCAACTCGTCTTTCCGTTGTCGCAAAATGATGGACCACAGCCAAAGATAAAACAGCATCAAAGGACTCATCCCGAAAGGGTAGCTCCAAGTTGTCACACAACGCAACCTAAAAGACCCAAAAAATATCCGATAAATTTTCTATCTTCTTGCAACTGTAGGCAATTGAATTTATTTCGAAAGAAAACTGAAATTAATGAGAATCCAACGTAGCTTGTTCCATCCTTCGGCGAAAAGGATTCTAGAAGATAACAACCATCACCCAATGCATGCACTCTATAAAAAAAGCAAGTTCTCCACATCATCCAAATGATAGAATTTTGAGAATTTTATTTTTACCAGGATATATCTTGTACCTTTAAAATAGAACTTTTGCTGGAGGAATTCTTGTCTTTTAACTCTGAGTGCCTGCCACTGTACTTAAGGGTTGAAGTGCAGACAGTACCGACATAGTTAAGAGATGTAGAAGATATAAGGAAAAAGGAAATTCTAGAACTACAAGAAAACTTTTCAGATGCACTGCTCACGTATGGCAACAAAACAAGGAACGCCCGCTGAAAACATAAAAATATCACGTACGGCGCGCGGTACGAAAACTTAATCCGCTTTTCCTATTTTCGGATAAATTTGTATTGTGATTGCAAATTCTATTATATTTCGGGATTTATTTATTTGTTGAAACAGCAGCAAATTACGTATTGTAGCATGTTGTATACAAAAAAGATCAAACGGGATTAAAGTATTATTTTATTTTCTATTAGCTGTGTAATTCGGTTACACTTGGTGCATAATAAATACTACTTAGTTTAATACCTCTAAAATGTTGGGGCTTCAGCCAGATTAGGAAGTTTAGAAGTATTACTAATATCTGTGGATGTGGTATAGAACCGTCCAAAATTCATTTTGTTACCACCGTCTATTAGGCCAGTCAAATTAGATCCATAAAAAGCGTTTTGAGTTTTGAGGAATTAATTCCCAGCAAGCTGGAAATCATTTTAATACCTTCATTTAGTCCTAAATGCGTGTAATCCGAGTTTGCACCATCCCAGGAGGTGAGCATAACTTTTGGCAGCCATGTAACTGCGAAATTTTCACTCTTTTTTTCAGTTTTTTGCTTGTAGCTCGAAAACGGTACGTCCGACGGAAAATGTCATTCCATTCAATATTAAAGAGGGTCAAATTCTGCGTCGAATGAGCATCTAATCTTCAAATTCGGTTCAGTGTTGCAACTAAAATCACAAGTTAGTACAGTCCAGTATTTATATGTCAGTGGCTTGCATAAATAGAGCATTTTATTTTATATGCATATTTATATAATTAATGTGAATTATTCTTATTTGAACAAATCTTTACAATAACCCCCACTCAAAATTTGCTTTTTTGTGTTCATGTGTTGAAAATCTTCCTTATCTAAATAAAAATGAGTGCCGAAAGATTTTCATTTGAAGAAGTATTCGCGTTTTACGCCAAAGATTTTGGACAAGTGAAAAAAATTAGTTTGCAGTGTTCGAACAGGTGGATGAGACACATTGGTCTAATGAGGAGGGAGGATTTTTCATCTAAAGAGACTGCAGAATGGCTTCAGATGCTAAGGTAGGGATAATTTGTAGCATATAAACCAAATTAATTTATTTAAAATCTTCTAGAAAAAGTGAAATAACAATTGAAGAATACGAAGGGTTTCTGTCAAGATTGTGCTACTTAAAGAATAAAGACATTGAACAAGTGAAAAATCAAATGGTTAATCGTGCACCAATCAATAACATGTTGACGTTGGAAACTGTATATTATACAGATGTCTAGATCCATCCATAAAAGGTCTCGAAATGTATCCTAATAAATCGTTTTCGATTCGATCCGAACATGTTTTAGAATAAGGGCGGTGTAAGCATCTATGAAATAGGCTTGAATCCAGGCAGTTTTCAATTCGGAGGTACAAAACTTAGTATTTAGAATTTTCCTTTGAAATTTTCAGTAAATATTTATTGAATTACTATACAAATTTTTCCAATAGGTTCTAGTAAAAAAATCATTTTCGAATTTTCTCTATCTAACCATCATTATAAAAACATTGTTAAGCTGATTTAGCTTTCGAGCCTTCTACTAAAAATTTTTTTATTAACCTTCATTTTGCTGTGTTAATCAATATTTAAATTATGCCTGATTTTCTAAATTAAAATTATATTTAAATAAGTAAAAGAAATTCGAAAAGATTGCTAAATTTTATAAGTACATTATAAACACTTGGGTGTATTTTGTAACTAAAGTAAATATAAAATTTACAAAATGGGGGATGGTGTCATTGAAATATTAATTTAACTATTATGTAGTTCTAAAATTGGCACTTATATTCTAACACGATTTTGCTTTTACGAACAAGTTTTTGTTTTTAATAATAATAATTTACTTAATAAAAATTTAGCATTTTAGTTCAGC
The DNA here is from genome assembly GCA_933228815.1 of Machimus atricapillus. Classification (NCBI taxonomy): domain Eukaryota; kingdom Metazoa; phylum Arthropoda; class Insecta; order Diptera; family Asilidae; genus Machimus; species Machimus atricapillus. The sequence goes on from OW121785.1 coordinate 18,545,046, forward strand.
GATTGATCTACAAGGAACTTTATTATATTGTCTAATTGTGATTTGTTCAAGCTCCTTTGGGATACACTGTAACATAAATCAGAATTGTTTCCAAATCTATATAGGGTTTAGTAAGAAGAAGCATGCGAAACTAATGCCTGTGCGTACAATTCCCTAAACATTTCTCAGGATGGTCTCTTGTTTGCATATCAAGTCTGCTAATTATCTCGGGATGAAATCGAAAATCATCTTCGTCTGTAGTTATTATCCTCAAATTCAGTATCAGATGATAGCTTCTGTCTCTTAATTTATCCCCCATGGAACTGCAGCATAAATCAGTATTGAAGTTGGGAAATTGGAGCCATCTGGGTGCCTGCATCACGAAAACTTTCCACATTCCGGAAACAGAAATGAGTTTCCTTTTTCCACTAATAACTGACGGCAAGTTGGTGTTACTGCTTGGCAAAAACTATGACTTAAAATATTTTTGCTAACATCCTGCAAACACTATCTGGGAAATAATTTTTAAAATTTATTAGAGTAGTTGCGGAAACTTTCTCTAATTGGAGTTTTTATATCTTTAGCTTGGGCTGTGTGAAGAACGCTCCTTGGCAAGGAATCTCGGGAGGAGCCTCCTGTCGGGAAAGTTTTCGGGAGGGAATTTCCACTTATTAGCAAGCAGAAGACCCCCCGCACTAGCCACAGGAGCCTCAGTTAGTCGCAAGTGCAGGGCTCCGAAATTCCTTCGCCTATCTTGCAATGGTGATTAAAAGGATGTATATGCATATGTATGTATATGTTCATGTTTTCGGACAGGAAACAAATGTTTGCGGCAGATAAAAACGGACCATTAGCGAAATTCGCTTGGAGCAGATGATGCCCGGTCGGAATATGGGGTCCACGCGCTGGAAGATTACAGAATTTTGAATAAGAGAGGTCATTAAGGCAATAGGTTTTCTTCCTTGTATTTATTTGGTAAACCCATTCACTTTTAGCAATTAAATTTAATCTATCTACGAAAGAAAAGAGTCCGGAAATTTAGATATTAAATATATGCTCGCAAATTCTATTAATATATATAAGTTATAAAAACTAGATAGTAGTAGTAGCTTTATTAGACTTCGTCATTAAACTTTAGTACATACATATAGTGTATTAATATAACATTTTTATTAGAAAAACAGCACTAAAAATTTGGTAAACAAATTTGTTCTATGGAGTTTTAGACATATTGTGAACTCCTGAAGGAATTGAATTCAATTAGTCTGTCGTTTTAAAATAATCATTACTTCTCAACCTCGGAATTACACGGCTTACAGAGGAAGTAGAACTTTGCGAAAACTAACAAATGATGTGTTCAAGCAATTTCTATTGAAAATATAGCTATTCTGAGAATCCTTTAGTTTTAAAACTGCGTCTTTATACATACTGATTTTTTCTCAAGCTTTCAATATTAAAAACCGAAAACAATTTCTGCTGGACTACGAAAACCATAATAGATGAATAAACTCAGACTCCAGCTGTATAACCATAAGTCTGTTATTTTATATTGTTTAATGTTTATTATATATATCATCTTTCATGATAAATTATGAATAACATATTTCAATTAATTACGAGAGCATTATTCTATTTTTTGAATAGGTATGAAAAGAAAATGTTGAAACGGTGAAATATTTAGAATTTTCGAAAATTTATAATAAATTCATTGCTGTCGCTCTCTCATATGTTTCCCATAAGTAGAGTTTCCACAAAGGTAAACCAACTACCTTGATTATTTTCAATCCATCCAAAAATTGCCCCAGAGTGTCTTAAAATCCACATTTCGGTCCAGAATTTAATGAAATATTTTTTTTGTCTCCCCCAAAAACAATTTTGTGTTGGCACCCGAGAATGTGCGAACTTTGTTCGTGCGGGTAGCGAACAGAGGGGCAGGAATAAAAATGGGAACAGACCACGGGAAAACAAAGTGTTTTCATTTTGATTCACTTCTGTCCATCTCCCCAAAGTGCACTTTAGTCCAGGCGAGCACAATTGCGGGCCATTGAAAATGTCAAGATCTCAACGGAGTTCGCCAGGCATATAAATTTTTCCTCATTCATTTTCATTTAATCGACTATCACAGAACTCGTAATTACGCCTGATAACAAATTGCACTCTAAAGGTACTGCTGCAGTGCGCCGCCTGCATGCACTTAGGGGGGGCCCCAACCATGCCTAGAATTTATCCTCGGCACTGGGGGGGGATGTTTCCTGCACTACCTTTCCCACTGGGAGTTTCATTAAAAATATATAAAAAAAAATATTCTAGAAGGCAAACAGAAAATAATAATAAATTTTGGGCAGAAGGACAAGGAAGGAGGTGCCACAAGGGCCCTATTTTTTCCCTATCGGCTGCCAAATGGCGTGCAAACTGCTTGCCGGCTTTTAAACTCTAGAAACGCAACCCGAACCGAGGCGGAAATATGAAATTGGCGGAAATTAGTGCACCAAGCCAAAAGGGAGCCCCATGGCATGGGCCCGAGGAGGCCTCGAATCGAGGTCAATGTGCAAAAGTGTGCATATTTCGCCTCTTTGCTTCTGCCAAAAATTAACTAGGACATCGCCGTTCGAGGCAGCCCCGATTCGGCCGAAGATACTCTGAATCTCTGAATAATTGGCTTTATACCTTTTCCTATAAAATAAGACTCCGCTTAGAGCGCACATTTGCAATTTTAGCATGTTTAGTTGATTGGGAAATCCTTTTGAGGCTTAGACGGTTTTATTCTACAGAACAGGAGAATAAAGCAGCATTATTTCTACTTTCCGGGATTTTATAGAAACAGAGGGAAAAACTATTCGAAGTTTCGCAGTTGTAATTAGAAAAACTATTCAGAGCCTATGCAGTGGAGGAAAAGTAAAAGAACCTCAAATGAATGCGAATGGCTCTGTGCATTTTCTGCTAAATTTCAAAGAAACTGGCAGCTCTTAGCGAGCAAAGAAATTCATAGAACCGAAAAAACGACGCTGCAAAATGCCCTCAAATAAGGAAACACCGGAGTATGGTAAATTCGTCCTACTTTCAATCCTTTGTCAATTGCAAGGAGTTGGGTACCTTCTCGACCTCCGTCGTTTCTCTTTTGAACGCAACTCCTTGCGGTTACAGAAAATATAAAGAGAATTAAAATACGTAAGCGGTGTGGTGACACAACCAGGTCTAATTCTCTCACATAAGATTTAGCTCAGCCTTTAATAGCCATGGAAATGAAATGAAAAATAAAAGGTAATGCCATGAATAACTAGGAGAAATATAAATTACAAGATACATTTTCTTTGTATTGTATCTTGTTAAAATTTCCCTGCATTTCACTATAACTACATGGACTTATTAAGAATGTTTCTATAACTATGTATGTACATGGACTTATTGAGCATAGTTTTAATGATTTCTTAACTGTTTTCCATGCTTTCATTTATTTAAAATCTACAAAATAATATTCAATTGTACATACATATTTAAATGTAACTAAAAAATAATGAGATTTTGCCCAAATTCTTTTACACCACACATAAATAACATACATAGAGTTTATGATTTCCAAAGCATACCGATGTTTGAGATTGTTGAAAAATATTTTAATTTATTTATCCTTGGTTAGATCTACATATACATATTAGAAATTCGCAAGATTTTCTACTCGTATGTATTTAAAAGTTAAATTTTCGTTATCATAAGATGCCATCTTATAGAAGTTTGCTTTGAATATCTGAACTAAAATTAGGACGTGATTTATTTGTGCTACATTTGTAAAAGACATACTGTCATAAATAAATTATCTGAATTAAGTTAATTCATTTATATAAAACCATGGACAAGTCTCAAATCTAAAGTCTCAAATAAATCTAACCCGTGAGTTGGTAACAAACAGCCAAAACAACCAAACTTAAATAATTTTTATTTCATTAATATTTTCAAAATAATTTATGTTGGTAGGATTTTTCCAACCAACACAATAGTTTTAGTTTTCAGTAAGTAATAGAGAACTAAAGTTTTAAACGTTGATTATAAAAATTTTTATGAATTTTGGATACAGTGTATTATAGATTTTACTCTGATCCTTCTATAAATAAAGTAATTTGTTTTACGGAAACAATTGTTGGGCGTGTAGCAGAAGCAGTCAAAATTTTAATTTCTGCATTCTTTCCAACAAATTAAATTTATTATATACCTACATTTATTTTCCGGTAGGCGAAGTTGTTTTAATTATTGTATAAGTTTGAAATTTCTGGGTTCAGTGCCGTGTGCACCGAAAACGGGACACATTTTCTTTCTTTATATTCACATCAGATGTTAGTTTAGTTTTAGCTCTTCTTAAGTTCGTTTTTTGCTATATTTGTGTTAAAATAAAGTGATTTAAATAAGTCTTACCTCACCACCCCGCTCCCTAGCGATTTTCGTCAGCCGATAGCATCGATCAACGCCGATAGTACAAATAAGTGGATTGCATGAGGTCAAATAGCGACCATTTCCGCATCCAACATCACAGACAATTGAGCCGGGCTCCAGGCCCGCTAAGAATTGGGCCACCCGAGGTCGAATGGGGCCCGAGGGCTCCTCGCAATTTTCGTAGACGTCGTGGACGTAGGCACGCTCCAGGGCCGCGGATCGTCCATTTGCGTCATTTGCAGACGAATTTGTTGCGATTGCGGTGGCCGAGAGGTTCGTGGGGACGTGCAGGGAAAGTTGTGGTGGTCCATCGGGAACCCTTTCACTGCCCGGTAACGAGGATAAATTGAGGATCCCTGGAATGGGAATCGTTGTTGCCGTGGCGGTAACTGGAATTGGCCCAGTTCCTGTTGAACTCGATTGAATCGTTGTAAAATTCGTCTGGATTGACGTTGAGTAGATTTTTTCGTCTTTGCCCGTTGTGCTGAGTTGAGTTGATGTTGTGTCATCTGAAAAAAACAAGATATTTTCTTTAGAATTATCTGGATCTCAGTTTTCTATTTTACTATAATAGTACATACATATTAGTAAGGCTATATGCACATTAGAGTCGAAACAGTCAAACTAATCAGAGTTTTTTTAAGACTGCTCTGCTCTGATTATCTTAATTTAAGCCAAGTACACACTACTTGGCTTAAATTAAGAAAACGAAATATTCAACGGTATATAATGCGTAGTTGCAAATTTTTTAGAAAATTATATTTAGAAAGAAATTTCATTTTCTTTATATTGTATATTTAAACAATTTTTCTTATATTGTTGCGCCTGTTCTTGTGTTTTTTTGGACTCATTCATTCATATATTATATATGTATGTACATATATATTACTAAATTGTTTATATTTTACTTTTATTTTAATTTAAGTACATTCAGAAAAAAAGGTACTGTTTTTAAAGGACAACTATTTTAATTTTGTTGAATATGCATCATAATACACTCATACACCGGGATGTTATGCATTACTGAAATATAAAACCAATTTTCTTCTGTGTTAAGAGTAAAACCAAGTTAAGCTTAAAATCAAATACATAATTATAGTTTCGTCCATCAATAAAATGAAGTATAAACAACCATTATTAAAATTTATTTAAACGAGTGTTTATGACACTCAAGTTTACAAATTGTATGTAGTTTTAACCATACATACGAGTAATAATGAAATTAAGCGAATTTGATACCGATAATGAAACCAAAAACATATGCCCTTTTATTATAATTTTAAATTTACAAACCAATGAACACCATCAATTTGCAAGATTTCCTTAGAGCAAAAGCTGAATTTTTTTGGTATAAGGAAAATATTTTTTATTACAAGGAAAATGATGACATTCTACATAATAAGGAAGTCATATTCTTTTAAAGTAAATAATAGTTGACCGGTAAACTCTATACAAATACCAAGTCTATTTAAGTTTAATTATTAGTCTCTTTAATTATAAAATTATTAGTTTAATTTAACTCTCAATTCTTCCTTTTTAATTTGAGTTACAAAGATTCTACGAGTATTATATCTAAAGAATTTTTGCAATTCTGTAAGATTCATGTTTGAATTGTGTCGTAGTGTCTCTATAAATTTTTGGAAACAAAAAATAAAATTTGGCTGATTTTCTACAGAAAGAGTTTTTCGCTAGTAAATCCCAGTGGTAATCCCAGTCGGCATCATCCTCCAAATTTCTTCCGGGTCCATAAAAATAATTTGAAAGTACTTTAATTTAATAAATTTCACTTGGTAACATGGGCTTAAACTCAGCGGGTGTAGCGAAAATAGCCGCGCCGTAGAGGGATTGTTGTCGAAGGACCCAATTCCGTAGAAGTTGTCTTCGTCCTTCAGAACCCATACGGCTGAAGTTGTAAAAGCTCATTTTGCTGCTGTCATTCGGTGGCGCAATAAAACCACGATTTGCCGGCAATGGGAGGACGCAGAGCTTTTCCTGGAACAGGGAGCTCCCCTTCGAGGGCACAGGGTGGTGGTGGGGAATCATCGAACAATGGCGAAATTCACCACCGTTTTGTTCGCTTACGATCCTCTTGGCTTCCTGCACCGGGCCTAGCCTACTCCGAGGACCCTGCAGCGAGCCTGTATTGAAAATCCTGGCCATTTTCCATTACGACCACACAAAAACGGTTCGAACAGGGTGAACAGGATATCGGTGGTATTCGAGATTATTTTCCATTTAACAGGTGGATCAGATTTGCTGTTTATCCAGGTTGACCCCATTTTACATTGTGTCCTTCCCTATCCCTCTGTCTATGCTCCCGGGGGGGTTTCGTGTAGTTTATTCAGGTTTTATCACGATTTTATGATTAGATATGTTTTTGAAGGAATCGTTTGTTCCTTGATTCGATATGAGACGGATTTACTCAATATTTGATTTGAACCACTTTTTATTGTATGTTCCTGACAAAGAGCGTCGCAATGTTGGGGAGTTATTTTCCACGGATGGAGCTAATTTTTAACAGCAGTACTTACTGTAATTAGAGTAGACGTAGCCCGGGGAAGGTTAAAAACGGGATCAATTTCAGCGAACAGGAATGTTAAGAAGAAGGATGAACCATGAAGTGATAAATAACACAAAAATAAATAACTTGATAAGCTTCAGAGGACGCGGTAAGAGTCTAAAGAATATTTTTTTTATCGTCAAGATATCTTCAAGGTATCCTCAACAACGACCGATTTTAAAATGAGCTTTTCCAAGAGAACTCAGTCGTGCATGTCTGAGGGTTTTTAACTAAATGCAAGCTCATTCAAGCACTTCTGCTAGGTAGAATTTATATCTCTTTAGGTCGGCGGTTTTAAATCTAGGCTTAATCCCATCTGCAGTTTATATGCATTAAAAGTAAGAAATGACCTCTTGAACATTGTGCAGATAAAGTTACATATATGAAAAATATTGTAATTATAGTTATTTTAAAAACTTATATCAGTTTTCAGGATTAATGCCGTCCTTAGGTAGATATAATAATAAAAAGTCATTTAATTTAGAATTCTTATAACATTTTAAAGAATATGCTTATGTGTAATTTTATCATAGAGGCAACTTCCTGCTATTTTGTAACTATACAAATAACATTAAAAAAAGTATTTTAACAGTTTGTAGGCTCAAAAAATGATTTATGCTAAATCTAATATTAAAAGAGGGTTTTTCTAACACGTATTTTTATATTTATTTCATGTACATACTTACATATGTATGTATATTTTCGATTATTTTCCAATTCAATTCTATCGAAACTTCAAGACAAATTGAATTTGTGGTCTTCTCACGGATTTTGATGAAACTTTGTAGGAATATTATTTTAGGGTCAAAAGTGATAGAGAAAAAAATTGTTGGTCTTTTATATTTCCTGAAATATTTTACTATGAGATTCTGAAGTTTACTAGTTTTCTGCTGGAGAGGGAAATGCCCTTAATTTCAACTCAAATTGAAAAGAACCTTCCTACAAAGTTTTAACAGAAGAGGAGAACCTCAAACTCAATATTTTCGGAAATTTTTTTAAAACTGTAGGTACTATTTAATGTTAAGTACAGTGTTGTGAAATCTTTAGGACTACTTTAATGTTTCGGGAACTGTTAGTTTTCTGAAGCATACTTTCTCAAGGTTGCACAGAGGAGGGAAATCAATTCAGGGCTAAATTTAAATCTCAAAGTATCCTTTTCCTTTGACTTCCCTCCCCCCTTTCTGTCCAACTAAAACATGGCATGATTCGGAAAACTAAATAGTTCCCGGAAAATTGGGGTGGGCCTAAAGATATTCACAGTACTGTAGATATAGGAATCTTTAATAAAATCTTTTGTTTTAAATTTCAGAAATAATTACATACATACATATGTTGGCCAAACAGTGCCATTCAGTTGAAATTTATTTGTTACTTTAAATGCAATAAACTAGTTATTTTAATACTTTAATTGTTTATTTGAAAAATTAAACACGATTTCATATTCTAATGATTCTAGAATTTAATTATCGTTAAAAATGCAATAAAGTTATTAAATTAATATAGTTTTACATATGTCCAAAGAAATTAGTGCATCAAATTAATTTAATAAAATTGAATAGAACCAAAATCGATGCACTATGACTATGCAATTTCGCACTTGTCTAGAACGTCACGCTAGACCACCCTGCATGACATCTAATTGAGCTCCGCTGTATAGTAAACAATTAATTTGATTAAAACGCCCACAGGTCTCCTGCTGGGGACACCTGTTGTATGTGGGATTATACGCCGAAAAAGCGGCTGCACAGCAACGAGATAAAAGCCGAAAATTTAAATCGATACCCCCTCACAGAGGAGATTCTTCTCAGTGATCCCGACCGGAGTCTGACTACATCGCTCTATCAAAAATTGTCAGAGGGCAGATTACAGTAAATTTGATAAAAGTATAGCTAATTGAAATGACAATGATGTGAAAGTGGAAAATTGGCAATTCTCATCAGTGAAATTTCATTTCTGTTCTACACCGGGGTGGTTGGCATTTTCTATTCCCGGTGTTTGTGTGTAATTCTTATTCTATGCCAATCTATGTACATATGTATATCTATAGATTCTAGGGTATCATAGGTTTTGAGATGGCTGTTTTTCTATAGTAGGCCCAGATGGTGGTGAATCGGGGGTCGGGTGTATCATGCACATGTAGCCGACGAGCCCGCATCGACACGATCAATAACTTCCTCTTCCTTTTATCCCGTCCCGAACCCGGCCGTGGTGCATATATGTGTACACCAGGGGGCGTGTGTACCGCATCTATCCTAAAGGAATATAGACACACAAAATATGTGTGCGGACTTTTGCCGTACATGCGGCTATAACTTTAGCTAAAAATAAAAAATCAAGCGGGAGAATAAAAAGAAGAGCTCATTTACCCCCCTCCGCTGCCCCTTTTCCAAACTTTCCTACCCCCTTTCACCCGACCCTATACTATACAGTTTGGGGGTAAGTAAACTTCACATCAGGAGAAGCTTTTCACCATAATTTTTCGCTGTGTGTACCCTCCCTTCCAGTACCTCCCCTCTCCTCTCATATCCTAAATACCCGTCCCGCATATCCCCTCCCCTTCTTTCACCGGCACGAGCATCGCGCATACATTTGAGCAAAATTTTCCACTGACAATGTTCTAAGGCCGGTGTTGGTGGAGGAGGGAGGGATGGGAGAGGGCACAGATGTGTCCGGGAGAGATGGCTCTTTTACTTTTGTATCCAAATCCATAATCTCGTCTTGGAAAGCTTTGCGGGACTTGAAATGTGGTGATGGGAAAGTGAAAATATTTTTAGATTTAAAATAAACATAATAGGATACGTATATATATGTATATATTTTTTATTTAAAATACAATTTTTTGAGATGTATCTGATTAACACCTTAAAATTATTGTGGATAAACTCACCTTCGATTAGTAACTGTTGTTGGCGCGGAACAAAATTCGCCGATGACGGCGTAAATTGTCCCGATAACATTAAAATGTGGATTTTCACCTATTTTCCCTGTTTTATAATTCTCCAACTTTTATCGTGCAGAAATATCACGACCAGGGCTTCACTAAACTTTCAATTTTAGGACAATCCTGGTTTTTATTAATTCTTTAATTTTCCGCCTCAATAGCATTTTACTTGACCGATTTTACATATCACTGCCTTCAAATTAAGGGTTATTCTCACCCCGTTTTCGAACGCACATTTTACATTATATTTTATATATTTATATCTTGTAAGGACAAGATATATTCCTTTTTATATTTTTTTGTCCTTAATTTTTACATGTTTGCAATTAAAAAAATATTTTAAAGAATACCCAAAATTAAGAAAATTTTTGTAGCGACTTGCAGCTTAAAAGAGTTAAAAATAAACGCTAAGGACGTTCTGGAGTCCTCGAGGGTTCGGGCACTAGTGGTTGAGGTCTGTGCTCCGTAAAATTTTCACACTTTCACGTTATTGCATTCACCTTTACATACATTTTACCGTTATAACATTTATCTGTGCACTTGCTGCGTCCAAGCATCGGAAGATTATTTTTAGTATTATTTATTTACAATATAAACACATAGAAGAGAGCAGCTCAGACACGAACCGACCTCCTACAACGGCCACATTTTAATCAGAATCACTAAAATTCAGCACATTAAATCTCCCGCAGTAATTCAACATTAATAAATTTTTATTGACGAAAATAAAAAATCCAAAATTAATAAACAATTTCATATGCATACACACGCACAACAGACAACATTTTTAAGATGGCGTTGATAATAATCAAAGACAAAAACCAAAATGCGTTGTTTTTCCTTGCGTAGGCCTTCTTTTTCTTATGTGGTTTATTATGCCCGTTCTCCAATGCGCGGACCACCCAACCACGAACCACCGAACGAAAATGCTGAATCCCGTGTAAAGTATAAGCCCTTGCCTGTAGTTGTGCCTGTCAGCTGCGAAAACACAATCGGGCAAATGTTAAATGTAGAAGTTTTTATCACTTTTTAGGCGGACAAACTTATCAATTTAACTTTTAATATTCTCCTGAAACTACCGTGCACATTTTTATAAGTGCTTCGTGTTATAATTAGTGCACTGATGTTTTGACAACCGGCGGAGAAGCTGCGGCGATGTCACTATTCTGGTACAATATCGTTGCTGAATGGTCAACTAGTACTATGTGGTTAACACGCACCAAGAAAAAGTTAGCCATGTTGACGAAAACACGAGCGAGAGGGAAGATGACGCCACATTCATGTGGGACGAGATGGCGCGATTTTGGTTCGTTCGTGGTTGGGTGGTTCGTGCATTGGAGAACGGCCTTTAATCCCCTATTTTTCTTTTATATTTTACACTTTAAATAACTTTATTCATTTAATTTTATCTAGCTAGGAGACTTTCTTACTACATTTAGCACATGTTTCGTTTATTATATTTTTGGAAAATTTTTCCTGGCGGTCTGTGGAGTCTTCTTTATTTTTTTTAAATAGCTATTTTCAGCTTCCCGAATATTTAGGACACTTCGACGACAACGACGTCTTTTCCATGACTACCGTCAACGATTTACCGAGATGAACTGAATCAATTGGAACTTGGGAAAAACTTTAACGAAAAATGGCTTTTACAAAAGCCCTGTCTGGGGTTCGCAATGGAGCTCTTTTGATATAAAGTCGGGAGCGCTATGGTGAGAAGTATCCAGGGGCGGCGATATTTTGAGTTAGTACATTTCGAAATATTGTTCAAACGAAGCAATATTAACAATTTCTGTTAAATAAACTAAACTAGTTTAAAATCTCGAATGCCAATAGAAGAAAAAAAATTTATAAATTAGATTAACTTCTCTATATCCTAACTATATGAATTAATTAAAGTAGAGTATACTATACCCAGTCCAGCAAATGAAAATCTGACCCTATCAGCAATTCTGAAAAATATAATTGCTTACGAAACTAATAAAATAAACTATGTATAGCTCAGTTTATAAACTGCATTCACTATAAGGAAGTATAATAATTAACAAATATTATTAAGTACTCGTATTAAGCAATCAAATTTTTTGCTAAATTCATATAAGTAGGTACGTACATACATATATATATGTATATAAATTTAAGGGTAAAATTTCTATGTGTGTATATCGATACTGTGAATTAAACAAATAAAAATCTATGCTATATATTTATCGTACCTTATTTAAGGGAAAGTAACAAATACACGACGATGGCTTTTAGCATACTTTGTGACAAATTCTGTTTATGCATACCAATTTATTCACAACCGGTTTTGGTTTTCATTTCCAGAGTGACAATTAAATTCAAGAAAGAAATTCCGACTCCACAATCTAATGTCGGAGCGATTCATCTTGACATATGATAAACAATGTAAAACCATGGAAAAATCAAAGGCGGGAAATATTTGGGATGGTTTTGAGACGGTTTAAAGTTTGTACGCTAACTGGCCCACACACGATCAATCTTATGTTTGTACGCGTGCTTGTACGCCAAAAACCGTCCGTTGTGTAGCCTGCTAATCGAAAAGTAAAGAGAGACATTCAAAATCTACGACCGGTTTTACTATACTACAGGTACAACAATCATATTTAGATCTTTGAAGAGAAATAAAAATATAAAAGTATATAGAGCAAGATATGGCGACCGAAATCTTGGATGGTCTTTTATTGTTCGATTTCATTTTTCAATTTTGATCTCCACCTCTGTACTGCCCCAAAATGCTTACTGCTTTAGCTGTGAGCTCAAAATAAATTAGACTACGGTCAACGTGTAAATTATTCAAAATTGCGCAAGCGTGCAAAAGAGAAAAGTTTCGTCGAATTTTTCGTTTGCCGAACAAGAATTTCCTTCAATGAATGAAAAGCTCCTACATGAAGACTGTCGTTATTTCATTCCGCACCGCCAACCCATCCGACGGGCCAGTAGGCATGCCTCTGACCTATACCCAATATCTATACATATTACATACATTGGTGACCAATGATTTTTGGTCTATGTGTTCTCGTAAAGGACCAAATTTAATACGCTGGTAGAGGGGGCTGGTGCCAGAGTGGCATGTCGAGCGGAAAATGAACAGGACAACCCTCCAGCTACCCTGAAAAATATAAATAAATAAAACAAAAACAAACCGTCGCACGCTGTATGGGAGCTTTTTATGCTGTCGCCCCTTGTACGTCATCAGTTTTACAACTACAAGAGTCCTTGACGTATGTTGCCCGGTTGCCGAACATTTTGATAAGTGAGTTGTGACGGAACCACCAACTTTACCCAAAAATGTTGACTCACTTAGAAAAAATGCAGCGGGGGTAGGACAAAATAGAGAACTACATCAAAACCCACATGAATGAGAAATCAGTAAAATATATGTACGAATATACCATGAGCAGAGGATGGAATTTATTAGTAATTTATTTCGGCGACATACCCTGAGACAGTCTGGTCTGGAGCGTGTAGATGTTGTGGATATGTTATAAATATGTTTCTCAATTCTTGGCATTAGTAAGGGAAAGTCCTTGATATTATAGATAGTCACCCACTCTCATTCATAACTATGTATTTAAAACCAAGCAAGGATTAGATCATGCAACGTTTAGGATATATTTTCGTGAATCTTTCATTATTTTTAAACTTTTTATTTCAGTTAAATAAATCAAATTGAGTGTCATTTTTAAATTTTTTTAAAGTATTGACTTTCGGGAACCGTTTTAGGATCTTCATATTGTAATACAATTTTCTAGAATATTAAAATTTGGCAAGAAGGAAAATCTCATATCACAAATAATGGAAAAAATCCGAAAATAATTAATTACTAATTCTATGTGGAAATTTTGTTTTTCACGTATATACAAACTTAATTTGTTTTCTATAATTCAAATTAATAGATAATTATAAAGGAAATACTTACTTGAAATTATGGTAATATGCGTAAGGTCTACTCGCACTTGCCCAGCTTTATTAAAAATATTATTTTCGAATTAGAAGATAATCACATTATATCTATATCACTTATTAGAATGAATATTCCTACCAAAGGATTTTTTGAAAAGTGAGATGTTGTTCTTAACAGACGAAAAGAAAATCATATCAAAAAAGTAGTTCTGAAGATAAGAATTTCCAAAATAGGTGTGGTCGGTTTATTGTGGTAAAAGCTACACTATATATGTATGTAAGCCCATTCAAATTAAGTCGGAATTTAAAAGCTATCAAGCAATCGCAGAATATAAGTTGACTAGAAGAGGTCTTTGCCTCTGCCTATAGTAGAAAAAATTGACCGTTTATTTTTAATTACTATAATAAAATTGGTTTACAATAATTTTGCTCCAAAATAAGTTATCGTTTATATGTATCAGTTTAGGGTTTTTGAAAAAAAAATAGGTTTGAAGAGTACCAAATATCGTATTCTGAATATTTTTAAAAATAACGAATTATTGTAGGAGCTCAAATAAAAGTTTGATGTTTCTGATATTATATTAAAATAAGTCTTTAAAACTTTCCGAAATATTTTATGATTTTCAATACAGTTGATATTGAATGAAAATAGCAAGTAGCGCACGCTAATAAAAAACTAGTTCCTTCTTCAATATGCTGAAAGAGCATTTTGGTACTTCAAATATGTGGATAAGGATTTATTCGTTCAATGGACGCATTATTTTTCTCAAATACGTGACGTGATGGAAATAAAAGAGTTTCACCACTTCACGTTAGTGATTAATTAACATTAAACAAAACAAAAAATAAATCTGTTGCAAAGTACAAAAAGAAAGGTGAATTTTGTAAATCAGTGTAAAAGGTAGAATTTAAAATATGATCCGTCCATTTGCAAGTCTAAATAACAATTTTGCTTACTTTCACTTAGTTACTTACAGAGTAAACAGATCAGTTCTGGAGTTTTATGTAGCAATTATAATGCTATACATTTTATTTAAGATCAGAAATTAACGATTCTGGTGGAAGGGGATTTCTTATAAATATTATCTTGTGATTACCTAATTATACATATTAAAGACGTCCTTCCTTCATAAGTTCTATCTTAAAATTACAAAAACTCGCTAAGTCACGTACGAACTACTAAAAGATTTGAAACTTCTTAACAGTTCGTTCCCACAATTCCCTACTGGGGCGTACCTCCTTAAATGTGTACGACTGCCTCCCAAAGGCGCAAGACTGCAGTGGGTGTCAAATAACTCAATGAATTGATAATGATGCACAATAGAAGAAGGCGCCCTCCCCCGCCCCCGCAATCGGGATGGACAAAGGATAAAACCTGGAAGGTCCTCGGCGAAGAAAGCTTCTCCCAAAGGGTGCTCCTTCTGCCTGGGAGCTTATTGGGCAAAATTTTGTATGGAAGCAAAATCCAGTCGCAGTACAGCGCAAGGAGCACTCCAAACAAAAGAAACGATGTGGGGGAGTTTAGCGCTTCGACTCTGTTTCCAGGAGCAGAGCAGCTCCTGTTTTTTCGCTTTTCCTCGTAAAAGCTCACAAAATACCCCCTCCCCTTACTACTTTCTCACTTACTGACTTTATGGCCCTGACGTCAGGTGAAAATTACTTTCGATTTAAGTGAATCTTCCACAAGGTAATTTGTGACGTCAAGGTTTCCCACACTTGAAAATTTTAAAACCCAATTTACGTTTTTGTTGTACATTGGGTGTGGTGAAAGCGTTTCATGTTTCCAGTGGAGTTTAACGATGCTAACAGATGGCTCCTGCAGGACACGAAAATTTCGAAGACTTTTGGAGTGAAACTCTAATGAGCTTTTTTAGGACAAGTCGAAGTTATCCCAACATGAAATTTTAAAAGAAATACAATTCATAAAATTTTGAATATCGAACATCGAACCTAACAACAGCCCTGGGGTTCCCTAACGATTTTGAGTTAGAATTTAGAATCTAAAATCCAAATTTAGAGTTATTTGCGATTCCGTAACAACAAATAGTCTAAGTTAGAGCCTTGTGTATAGTACAGTTAGGGAATCCCAGGGCAGACAAAAATACTTGTAACTTCAATGAGCTTTTCTGGGACAAATTGAAGTTATTCAAACATGAAGTTTTAACAGAAAAACAAATTCATGAAATTTTGAGTATCAAACCAAAGACCATATTAAAACTTAATTAAGATGTATGGTCTTTGATCAAACCTAATAATAAACAAAAATACTTGTAACTCCAATGAGCTTTTCGGGGAAAAGTCGAATTTATCCCAATATGAGCTTTTAATAGAAACACAATTCATGAAATTTCGAATATCAAACCTAACAGCACGTTCTAAAATTTATAGTAAACTTTATGAATATTTTCATACCTAAGTTTTTTCACGTTATGTAACCTATTTATACAAACACTTGGGCACAAACACCTCTTATATAATTAGGATTAGAGGATATTTATAAGGTTCTAAAAGTTACACTTTTCAATTCATTTTTAGTGGATTTCGTTTTCAAAAAAATTAGAGGTTGTTAGGAGTTAAAAAGTATCCCATTATATTTTATACATAATTTTATTGCCTTCAAAAAGGCAAAACAGAAAAGAGAAAAAAATACATTATATATGACTAGAATGCATTTCTGATGTAGTTTTTGGTTAATGCTTAAATACGCAACGAGTACATATATGGTGTCAGTCATTTTCATTTCTTAAATACGTCGAGAATAACTAGGTTTTTATCTTACTAACTAAAATCGTGTTATTTTATTTGGAGACGGTGGCAAGGACGACTGTGAGCTAGTGATGCTATGTGCCCGATTTGGTCGATTGGTGCTAGTTTGGTGCTGGTTGCTCCTAAAATGTGAAAACATAGATCGTCGTCCTCCGGTGCTTGCACCGCGCAGAGGAAGTGTTGGTATCTCGCTGGGTGACTGAATGTGTGCCGTGTCGCATAGTCCGTCCTCCCTGGAGGCACAGTGTCTCATCGCTGGATTCACGCACTCGTACACACTCTGGAAACATTTCGAGAGCTTTATAGGGCAATTGAAGGATTCTCTGTAATTTCTTAAAGAACTTACCTGTTCCGAAGCATATTGATTGCTCTGGGCGAATGCCAGCGAGGTCAGGGAGGGCAGAGCCTGAGCAATGTCGGATCGTTCTATTCCACGAACGATAAGGAATGTCCTTGGTATCAGGATGCCGGCTAAAATAGCCCATCCAGTCGCCTGGGTCCCGAGGGATATGGCGGCATCTCTCCACTCCCTTCCGAAAAAACACATTGTGATCCATGTTACCCATGTTATAAAGCATAAGATGCCACCGATTACAAGGAGGATGCCCTCGCGGTAATTTCGCTGCGATCTGAACATGAGGGGCGTCATGCTAACGAGGAATATCAAAAGCAAAATATCGTAGATCATAAGTGCCCACAGCCAGTGACCGTAATAAATGTTATCGCATGAAATTGCCTCCTCGGCGATATGCATCACAATTAGTAGTTGCGTGGACAAGCCGATTTGCACCAAAGTGCTGAAGAGGCATATTACACTCTGAATGTAGCCATTAACATGTGATAGAAATCCGCCCTCGCTGCCTATTGAGGCGAGCATAAGAGCCCGACATAAAAGGAGTGAAAAAGTTATGCAGTAGCATAATGTGATCAAGAATATTCGAACAGCGCAGAGTGTATTCATCGTATCTGCATCCTCGTACGTAATTCTAGAATTTCTATGATCCGAAACATACTCCATCGAGAATGGTATAAAAGTACCAAAAAGTAGGACCAAAGATACCAAAAGCATAATAGATCCAACAGGGTTTCCTTCGAAAACATCTCCAATCGTAATTCGAATTACAATAAAAATTAAAATAGCTAAACTGATGATGATTCCCAAAACAGATGCTGTTAGTCCTGCAGCAACCCATGCCTCCGGTTTAAGCCTCCAATACATCACCGATTCTCCCTCAAAATAAAATGGAAATTTCTTATTCGTTCCATCAGCGTACTGGCAATTAAAAATTTGCCCAAATTTCCCCTTCATCTCATGACTAGTCTCATTACCTTGATTATAATGAAAGTAGGTTGTAATATTTGTAATAAAATTCTGCGAAGCAATTTCCCTTAACGTTACAGTTAAATCATTGGAATTATTCTTTTTACTTATGATTTTCTGGAACATCTCAAAGGTCATCAAGTGAGTTAATTTTCGTAGGTCTAATAAATTGAGAATTTCTGAGGGTTTATATCCATTCGATTGAGGATCCCAGTCATCGAGAAAATTTAAGATATTATAGCACTGCTCCATGTGGAACACTCCGTGTGTTTGAGGACAAGTTTTTACTAAGGAGCCATTTAGCCACCTCGTTAGGCTTAGTAGTGGGCCACTTATAGCTAAGAGTTCGGAGGATAAAATATTTTTTCCAAGTAATGAGTCGTCCAACGTTTTCAATGTCGAATTCTCATCAATCGATTTCAATTCAACTTCTGATTCCATTAAGACATAGGAGTTTCCTGGCAGATCTACAAAAAAAGATTTAAACTTCATTACATAACACTTATCAGTATCGGCATTTTTTGCGGTCAGATGTACAATATAGTTGCCTAAAAACAAATCTAAGTTTCAAAAATACGATCGTAACATCATCTATCGACGTAAAATAATGCTGATACTCATAACCAACATTTTTCCGGACCAGTAGCTTTCAAATTCCGTCAAAATGTTAGTATGTACTACTTACACCGGTAACAATACTGATAGTTTGAACAAGGCATTGCACACAAACATAAACCCGATATACAGATTAGTGTTTACTCAATTTGAAAAAGTTTAAGTAAGTAATACGATAAAATACTTTAAAACTATAAAAACTTGTAATTTGAATATTAATAAACTATGCTATGGAATGTGAATGGTAGAGTAATATATTATAATTTTAATTATCATTTATTCGTTTCATCTCTAAATTAAATAGCAATAATTATTTAAGACGTATTTACGTGTTTTGCAATCCTGACCCCTTTAAAAAAATTAACTTACTAACATTGTTAAAAATGTGGCAAAGTAATAAATGCTATGCCCGAAAGACACTATAAAATTATATTTTTTACAACTTAAAAAAGACACTACAGTCAAAAGTCTAAAACTCTTAATTTCGGAACGCTCTAATAAATATAATGTTAAAAGTGTATTAATTTCAAACGTTCCCGAGTAAAAATTTAACTGGCCAAATTCCATCAAAACCCAAAAGAAACATGGATATGTCCGTTCTACATAGATATGTATATCCAAATGAGGTATGTACGCTGCGCCGCCGGAACAAAAATCTAAGTTGTTAAAATCTAGCCTATAAAACAGACACGTATAGGTACATCCTAACGCATAAGCGTAACTATTTATATCCCGAATGCCGGTAAAAATGCGTATTTTTAAATTTTCGTGCCAGCTTTGGGCATTTTCATGCATGTTGCGGCCGTATTTGTTCACTATATGGGCTAAGTTTGGGCGCATTTATGCCTCTACGTCTGTGCCTGTGCTTGTTTACTCACGTTGTAAAACACAGGTTTGGATCTGATTGACACTGATATATATATGTATAACAAAGCAGGAAAATATTTGGTAATCAACTTACAAATTTAGGAATTTTGGTGAAAATAGAATTTTTTTAACTTACACTATGGGTACCTACCTACTTTCTAATTTAAAAGTAATTACATTTTCCTCAATATTTCAAAAGCTTTTGTTTGTCAAGGTTATCCAAGGTTACCAAAAATTCAGTATAGATTTACAGATAAGATTAACTAAGTATATTACAAACTACAAAAGGATATAATTAATTTGTTTGAAGTGTTTTATAGTATACACAATACTAGCTAATAATTGATTTCGAATTGGATTACTCACCCGATATGAAAGATTTATCGGTCCTCCCAGTTGGGACAGCAAATATTGTCCCATTCTCCTTAAAGTGGGACACCAATTTATTCCCGAGAAGAACATAAATATTATCCTGGCTGCGAAAGTGCATCAGGCACAGGTGCTCCCTGCGGGCAGCATCCATGAAGTCGTTATAGACGTCCAGACTTTCAGCGACAATCTCGACGGAGGCGATTCGCTCGCCCCAGGGCATTTGGTAGAGTAGGTGAGCAACCTTCGGAAACAGGAATTGTCTGGTAGACGGAAATGCCCAAATATTGTACTCGAGTGTCTGGATTAATTCCTCCTCCCGTTTGAAGAGATCAGCATCCAGGAAAAGTCCAATGGGATGCTCAACACAGTGCTGCAGGTATTCGACTTCCTGCAGGAGGATGTCCTCAATTTTTTGAATGGCATTTACGTTAATTGCTCGAATTCCTGTAGGATTATAATTGTGATAATGGGGAGAATTTAATCAATTATTTTGCTTGTTTTTTGTACCAATCTCAAAATCGCCGGTAATTAAGTGCGCTTGATTGATGCGATTTACGACAAAAAGCGCCGATGTGGGGTCCTTTGTTACTACTGAAAGGATGGCGTCCCCGTCAATGGTCGTCACAATATCCTCCACGTCTTCGTCGGACGCGTCCGGAAGTCTTATTCCGTCTATGCAAATCGAGGGAGTGGCGGGACGGCCAGATGTCGTGGTGCTGCTAGCTAATTGCGACATTGGCGGCGACGCTTTCACAGTGGAGGGGCGGGCTGTTAACCCTTTTCGCCCTACGCCAACTGTTACATTCAGGGCTGTGATTGATGTTGCTAGATAAAAAGCTGAAAAGTGACCAAATGAGAAATTTATTAGAGCTGCATGTGCTTTTTTCGTCTAAAAAAAAAATAAATTTAAAAAATCAAAAAATCCGACTGCGTAAAAAGTGAACTTTAAATTAAAACTGAAAAGAAAAAAACAAGTCCAGTAGTCTAAACTTCTGTTAAGTAATATTGAATAGCTACACCATTAAAATAGTTTCATGATCGATACACACATACATAAAACAAATAATAAATTCTAATGCGGAACATAACGACTTTAACAGTCGGGACCCATTATTGGGAAGATTTGAGCCGGTCTCGATTTTTAAGCTATAGTTATGAAGTTAAAGTTTTATTTAATAAATATTTCTTAAGATTCGGTTCGATTTATTCAATTTTCTTAATAATTATGTAAGTATTCTTCCAGCATATTGAGGTTTTTAAATTTGTTGGTCTTTAATTATAAATTGAATAAGTAATATAAGTAATGTAATATACTTTATTAATTGTTATATAATAAATTTGACTGTCTTTTCTATTCTCAATGTTGAGCATGTCACAGCATGTCGTAATATCTCGACATTTTCAGTCATTTCTAGTTATGGTTATGCAAGTTATAATTTTTGCAATTTTTTTAAGATAAATCCTTTCGAACGCCGGAAAACACCTTCAACCTGTGTTGTTGTGCAGCCGGGTTGTCCAAGTATAGAGCATTTTACGTTTTAATCCAATTATTAGGCCTGCTCTACAACATTTACCCAAAAGGTAACCGGAGTGAAGTACTTTGTTACGCTCGGAGAAATAAAGTACGAAAATAAAAAAATAAAAGACAAAGAAAGAGCCCCAAATCCGTAGGTTTCTATAATTCCGTAGGGTTTTTGCGTTGTTTTTAATCTTCCAGCATGCAATGCGACTGTATGTGGTTTTCTCATCAAAAGCGCGTTGCGTCGGCCACACAAAGAAAAAGTTGCAATGAGGAAAAGCCTCCAACGAAAATCCAGTGATGCCTAACGAGCGAATCTTGGATAAAATTTCCACCAATCAACCTTCCACCGATTTTATGGTTGATTTATTTTTCCTCCATGCTCCGGTGATGAGACGGGAAATTGCAATAATTGGAGTTTTTCTGCATGTAACTCACGTTTTTGTCGGATACAGAAAGTGAAAAATTAAATATAACACGATTATAAACGATGCATGGTATTTTTGGGGGATTTTAAACTACATATTTATTAATTTTTTTGACTATATGATGCATACCAAACTTGTTTCATTTATCGTTAGAATTATTACTCCTTTTGAAGGAAAATTATAGAGAATTATAAGTAGGTATATAGGCTGCATACTATAAAAACAATATTCTAGCTTAGTCTAAGTTCGACACCTAGTGATAATAAAATTCTACGTAAATTCATTAATCTCACACAAAAAAAAATCCATTAAATCAATTAGGTTTGAAATTAAACGCCAACGACATTTCTATCACTAGGTGATAAAAATTTTCTGGAATAAAATTCTAAATTCCCAGAATGATTTCATCCTCTTCTTCATTTCGTCAACAAATATTTAAAGTACCTATCTAAGTCTAAGAAGGACAAAAATCCTCAGAAATAAAAATCCACTTCCCAAAAAGAATTGCTAAGCAGAAAAAATAAATGAAATCGTAAAAACGAGGCAAAAACTCACCTGTGTGCAGGTTCAAATATAGCGCAATTTTCCAATTCATGTTGTTGCCTTGTCCACATTTGCTTGAAATTAAAGTGTCCAATTGGTCGTCATCGAATTTGAATTGTAGCCGTAAAAACGCCGCTGGATAATAAATGGGAAACTCTTCGGATGTTGGTGATTAGCGCCCAAGGAGAAGCGCAAGAAGTCCGGTGGCAGGAGCGCGTTTCGCTTTTAATCGATGAGTGAGCAATTAAATTTATTCGCGAGGTCTTCGCCTCTTCGGATTTTGATTAGATGTCCGGCTGGGTTGTTTAGGGTCTGTAAATTTCAAGGGAGGCATAATTACTTCATTGCTTTCTGATGAGGTGTTATTTAAAAGGTATTAACTTAGGTATTAAATTCTAAAGGAAATTGAAGTTTTATAAACCGGCTTGGTCTCAGTTGGTTGCAGAAGGTAGGTACCTATACTATCATAAAAATATGACTATTTTAATTGTTGTTTATTTAGTTTTGGAATTATATCACTCACAGCAAAACAAGTAATGTGTCTTTAACCTCTTCAAGGATATTGCTACATACATACATATATATACATATGTATGTATTTGTTTTGATTTTTAGAAATTAAAATTATTCTAACTGAAAAATAAGAATTAAAATCTGTTAAAGAACTACTCAACGATAAAATGAAAAAATTTTTAGTATGGCAATTCACATAACTTAAACATAATTTGCACTTGCCTCTGATTATCGCAAAGCTTCTAGTTCATGGAAAAATATCGTAAATCGTTGATCACTAATTAATTACATCCAATATATAAAATTTGATTAGTTTAAATTATTGCTTTGTTTTAAAAACATAATTTGTAAAATGAGGTTTTTATTTTTTTTTAGGTACTAATAGCATTTTACTGCCAAATATGTTTTATTTGTATATTTATAAATTAAATAGTATAATAATAATAATAAGTTTATATTTTATATTTATTGTTTTTTTCAATATTTTCTTACCTACTGAATAGCTGTTAGTATAAAAACTAAGCAAACAAGAAATCAATTAGAACATGAAACTACGTTTTCCACTTTTAAAACATTGGTCCCTGAAGGTGTTATTAAGAATTAACTAGGTTTATTAATTTGTTATTCATTTTCATGAGTATTAATTCCTAAAAAAAAAATTATATTGCTTGAATTTAGTATTTGGGTACTTCCTAAAAGTAGAGAATCAATAAGTTATTTTTATTTTACTAGATTGAGAAAGAGTATACCACATATGTGAAATAAATAAACTCTTTCGACTTTTCAACAGTAGGTATGCTAAATTTAACGATAGCTGTTTCCACTACTTCCTTTTTAGAATAAATATAACTTGCTAACTATAAACAAGGAAGTTGGCAAGGCTGCACAACGCGAACAGAAATCAGAAAATGTTCTCAGATTTTCCACATTAAACAGGAAACAGAAGATCTAAAAAGCCACTAAATAGCCACGAACTTTTTCACAAAAGGACCATCCAACCGCAGCGCACAGAAGTGGTCTACATACTGCTCCTTCAATCAGTTCGCGAATAAGTAAACTGAAAATTGATTGGTTTATTTTCCTCGAGCAAATTACACTCTAAGAATTTTATTACACTTCCCTTGAATGCAAATTCTACATAACACGATTCGTATAGTCAACAAAAAAAGAAATTGATTTCCAATCGGTGATGGAATCAAATTGTATTTATAAAGCATATATTACACATTCGCGCCCGTTCTGGATCACCTCAAAAGACACCAAGAGCCGGCGAGAGCAAAAAACCTCGAAAACATATTTTCACCATACCTGCAGTGGAAATATTCCGAGAAAATCGCGAATAATATTCGCGATCATTCGACTCCCTTTCCACGAACTTTCTTCACGCTTCAGTGCCCGTGACACAGTTCAGGTGAACAATTGTCTCTTTTACGTTCTTTATAATTTTTTTTTTTTTTGCCTTTTGCCAGAAGTCAGCGAGCGGATTTATTTGCAATTGTTCGATAAGCTTTTATTCGATTACACATAGGTGAAAAATGTTAATTTGGGCGCCCGTCGTGCGTTCGAAGCGCTTACTCAAAAAAAAATGCGAGGTGATATGAGCCAGCGCCAGGTGTTTTACTACCGTAGGCGCCGTGTGACGACAAACAAACAAAAAATTACCGGTGGTAACCCCGAGTTACTCTGTTTCAGGTAACTGGCTTCCGCCTCCACGAGCCCTTCAGGTGCCCACCGCCTTGTTTTGGTGCCTCGGATCGACTGGTTGCTAGGGCTAGTCGCAGGGTCACGCCGTCGAGTACCCCAATTGATTGATTTTCAGCCAGGTGGAAAATAATCACTTTGCCCAGCTGGCTACTGCACTTGGCAAATAGTGGAAAATATGAAAAAAAAAAGGAAAAAAGGGTTACGAAGTTTGTGAAGGTGATACCTTCCACCCACCCCGGTAATTGGGCAACTATAAAATTTCGAACGTAAATACTTCAGGGAAGGACAGACAGTGTTTCGGGTGGAAAAATTGCAAAGAAACTCGGAAATAAGAAGGAAAATTAAATTATGGTTTAAGTAAAGCCTTCTTATATTATTTATGTTAATATGAATTTTCGAAGCTAGAATAGGTTTCCATTACAATAAACATGCATTCACTTACACTTTTTATATATAGTAGTTAAAGAATTGAACAATAATAAAAATCATGCCAATACTTCTGATTATGATTTTCATTTTTCATTTATTTCAAATGAGTTACACCTAAATCTTGAGATTAATGAAACCCAATGATGGAGCTTAAAGTTATTCTTACATATATACTACTTAAATCTAGGGAAATAGAGTGTAAAAAAAAATAAAAACTGCTGTTTATGATTTTGCTACCTAAATTATGTATAACATCCTCAGGGCAAATTTTTTAAATTAATCTTAAAATCCACTCTGTAGCCTATGCGTGAGGTAGACAGATATGTAAATAAAAAAAATTTCCAAAAAAATGACAAATATCTCATATTATCGGTGATGATTGTTACAATTCTAAATAGTTACTAATTCGATATTATTCATTCATATTATTGTTTTTTTTCAGGCGAATAATTTTTTATTCATTTATTTTGATAAAAATTGAAAGCTAACCATAGGTTTATGTTTATCATTGTTTTAAAATAATAGTTAAGAGACCCCACTTCACTTCAAAATTAGCCAAACAATCTAGAAAACTTAGAAAGAAAAAGTAGCAAATATATTTTGAAATGCTTTTTATTTTTAATCAATCCACTATTGATTTTTTATATTGATTAAAACGTCATATAGCCCCTGTGTGGGGCGGTTAAAGACATCTTTCTATCTATTTCTTGCCTTCATCATTCAAAAACCTTACATATTTTGTCAGTTGATTTATTGTTAAAATTACATACAATTTTCTGTTTTATAGAAAACTTGTGGTTTTTAAACAATGGAAAATATAGAACTATGATAAGTTTTGAGAAACCTTTTTTTTTGACTTTAATAATTAGAAACAATAATTTCTGAAACTAGCAAAATTTTGTGTTAATTTTCACGAACAATATTATATGTTAATTTTAAATTTTTTTTCACTTCACACAAAATTCCACATATGGCTAAGTTTACAACCCACAAAAAAAAATTATCTGTACAACGCAGACATGCATTTTTTATTGAATTTAATATTAGGAATAATCACTTTAAAAGAGTAAAAAAGTTAATATTAGACTTTATGAAATACGACTTACTCGAATAAATGAAAATCAATAGTGGAAAAAATAAATCAATAACTAACTAATGATTTATATTTACCTAAGTTATCGTTTAAAGAAACCTTGATATGCATCCACACTATACTTGCAAATAAAAATTAATCTTTAAATTTTGAAGCACAAAAACCACCTCACTTGGAAGATATTAAAGTCCGTTAAATTGAGAAAAGGTGTTTTTACTTTTTAGACACAATACGTAAAGTCCACTTATATATGTATAACATATATGAAAATATGGTTTATCGCACCAGAATATAGTACATAAAAATAAGGGACTTATTAACCTCCCAAAATACTCCGGAGTAAAATTTCTGAACGCTACCCTGTCCGTTCACCCTTAACTTTTTTGCTCGGCTAAGTCCGGCGACTTGATGAAACTAACTAAACTGCAGGGAAATCGAAAATTGTTCTCTTCCACTTTGCCGAGAAGCCCTAAAGTTTGCTAGAGGGATTTTTCGCTAACATTGTTTCTTATTCCCTTATATTTTTATTTAATTCTTTTTTTTATGCGATTTATGCAGTCAAATGAACTGTTGGAGGAGAAATGTGAAAGTAGTAGGATAATTTAATTGCGAAGAATATTGCAATTTTCCAGGCGGCATAGATATAGAGCAAAATAGAAAGAAGACAATTTCTTTTTTAAGTGCTACTCAAAGTGACCTGGCCGTCTCGGCTTTTCATGATTTTACAATGTTCCCTCGAGGGAAAGAAATATGATACCCGTGCAGAGTTGACTGGAGTTGAAGTGTTAACAAGTGACATAATTCCAAACAAATTGATTTCTGTCTTGTTCACAGCATGTTCCCAATTTGTATTGTCTTATGCGTTATTTAAGAAATTTTTAGTAGCTTTGCCCAATGCTGTTTAAGCATGCTTCTGGTGTTTTACAAGAGATGGATGTTTTAATTATAAAGCATTGAAATAATTAAATAACTTTTATAGTAACGTTTTAAATTCTTTCCAATAAAATCTTATTATACTTAAAGTAAATATTACATTAACAAGAGAGAAGTATACATATCATTTTTATTGAATTTAACCCAAAAAGGGAGGGTCGGTGCCTCGCGGTTTCATCCGCCGTTTAATGTAAAAGAGATCGGATTATTTATAAATAATTTAGATAACTTCGGTACAGACAATATTTGTAGTCATATTATATCGTGTGGTGTTAGTATGTACTGGTTTTCGCCGCAACATGATCTAGATTAGGCAACATATAATTGCAAGAAGTGTAGAGTAGCTGGGTGGAGAAATTATTTGCAATGTAATAAAATTGTTAGTGTCATAGGTGAACTATTAATGCATCAATTATTTATTGCATGCACCTCACGTTTTTCGTTTTAAATCTCACAAACATTTTCATACGTATTACAAATTCACAATCAAAAATTTACAGGACTATCTATGGTATTATAATAATAATTATTATTTATATACATGCTTCCTAAGTACTAACCTACCAAATAAAAAAATGCAAATTATTCAATCAATATCGTAATATTTACACCCCCGCCCTCGGCCCCGACCCTTCGCGCTATTACTTCGTTTTCGCTTAGCGTTCTTTCTGACTTTTTTTCTTTTTACTCGGCTCCTGAGGGTCATTGCGTGATGTTCAATTCCGTATAACCTTCCTCAAGAATTGGGCTCTCAAATGCAAAAACAATTTTTCAAATCCGACTGGTAGTTCCATTTATTAGTGCATTCAAACAAAAAACAAACTCTTCAGCTTGAATATAAGTATATATGTATGTAGATGTGGGGGCTGGAGAGGAAAAGTTAGACTTAAAATAAATTCACTTTATTAAAATTAATTCAGACGACTAATTCAGACGTTAGTATAATGTGATAGAAAGAATTAAAAGTAACGCGGTTGAATTGAATTGAAATTAATCCGGACTTGGCACGATCAGCACAGTGAACTCAGCGGCAGCTTAGCGAGAAGTAAATCGGGTTGCGGTACCAAACTCGAGCCGAACTTAGGATTAGCATTAAGTGCTAATGGTCCTTAGCGCTAGATTAGCCTGCTCCTCCTGCTCCCACATTCGGCCATCCTGATATTCGCCTGCCTCAGGCGATCCTTTGGGATCTTCATCTGTATCTTCACCACTGTCTTCGCTATTGTCTTCATCACTGTCTTCTCGTTGAACCCAAGGTTTCATATAATCTGCGGCTGACGATGTTTAAATTGGCCCTCCGTGGTTGCCCATCTTGCGAACATGGTATCGTTCCTTCCCCTTTATTTTAACGACTTCATAGGGGTGCAGAAATTTGGGATATAATTTCAAACCAGGACTAAACTGTGTTCTTTTAATGGCAACTAGGTCGTGTACCTGGTACTGCGTGCAGGTTTTCTTTTTTTGTTGAAATATTTTCTATTTTCCTCTTGAATCTTTTGAATTTGTGATTTAGCTTGACTTCGCATTTCTCTCCTCTCGGCATCAAAATCATTCACTATGGCTTCTTCCAATAGTTTAGACAGCTCTATAGGTCATCTGACTTTCTCATAATAACACCAAACATAAACTCAAAAGGAAATATATTGGTTGACCTTAACTTTGTTGAATTAATTATTTACTGTACCCGCGGGGAACGTACTTAAACCACTTCTGAGGATCAGCAACTGATACTTTAGTTTAGATAGAATTGAGATAATTATCTGGTTTGTTCACTCAACTTGGCCGTTTCCCCTCGACACACCGGTTGTTATCGTAGTATGGGCGATTCCTCTTTCGTCGCAATAATTCAAGAATACATTCAAAGTGAATGCTGTACCCCTGTCCGTAATTAGGTAGGTACTCGATGAGGATTCCCAAATATTTCACTATGGAGGTCCAGTTTCCGCACAGTTTCATCGGCCGTTGTTGTTTTCACTGGATACATTCAGGTGTTTTACGCTTTTTGGAACAGGAAACGCAACCACTGCCTTTACTTTATCGATCGAGAGTTTAACACTGCCGGCCCGAGAAATTCGACTTTCTTTTGTATGAATTTACACTTCTCTCATTTCACTATTAGTCCGTTTTTTTTCGGCGACTTGGAAAACGCGCTTTAATGTTTCGACACAGTCTCTCTCATCATTCGCGGGGATAATAACATCGTTCAAATAAACTAACACTGCGCCCTCTTGAATTAAATTTTGGAAAACAGCATTAACGAATCTTTGGGAAACGGCTGGTGTATTGCAAAGACCAAATAGGACTTTTAAAAATTCGTATTGTCCCTCTGGTGTAACGAATGAAGTATATACCTACTACTTTCGTCGATGTCGACATGGAAAAATTCGTTTTTTTAAATCCAGCATAGTAAACACTTTAGCATGGTACAAACTTTTAATTATATCTTCCATATTTGGCAGCGGGAGCCTATCTCTTACTATTTTAATGTTTAGCTTTCGTTAGTCTATGCAAAGCTTATAAGTTCCGTCCCATCTTTTTTACAAGCCAGTACAACAGGACTTGCAAAATCAGAATAACTTTCTTGGATAACACCATCGGCCAGCCATTGTTTCACTTGTTCCCTGACAATCTCCTTTTCCTTAGGTGCCAGCCTGCGCGGTTTTTGATATACGGGGACCTAGTTGTCTAGTAGAATTTTCATTTGAATGCATGACCGTTCAGGTCTGATTGGGCAATACTGTTTGACTAAATTTCGGAGTTCTTCATAAAATTGACTACCTTTTATTCCTTTAATACAATCCGGTTCTTCTTCTTTAATCAACTGTACAATGTCGATACTGGTTAAAGGATTTTCGATTGTATCTTCCTTCTCTTTAAACAAAGTAGCTTTACCGCGCTCTATGATAAGTTTTGCAAGATGCCTTTTCTGACAAGCACATCCTCAGGCAACCATGCATTAGGAACAATGTGCAATTGTGACGAATAGTTAAAGTTATTTATAGCTAGAGTGGTAGGAAACGAGCCTAGTGTACTTTTCAAACTATTAACGGAGTGCTTGGCGCACAACTATCAACGCAATTCCCTTTAATCGAATCATAAACTGATTTTCGCACCAACGAAACATCACTCCCAGTGTCTAAAAGAGCCGTGAAATCTCCTCCAGCGATGTTTACTGATATTGTCATATCAAAAGAATATACCAAATTTATTTATTTAGGGTCCGCACTGGCTTCCTCGGTTTAAGATTTCGGACAGTTCGAAGATATGTGACCCAAATCTTTGCAGTTAAAACATCGGGCTCCTTTTGACTTATTCGGACACTCTGTAGTTAAGTGAAATTTCGAACCATAATTATAACACCTTTTCTTTGAATCTTGACCGGCCTTGTCGGAAGAGCTTTTCTCATTTGGTTTGAGCTGCTTTTTTTCAGCTTGTTTACTTTTTATAATTTGGTAAATTTTAATTTTCTCCTTAAGTTGTTCCAGATTTTTAGCCTCATACAACACGGTTTTATTCAGGGATTGCTCATCAAATGTTCCTTTGCTTGCTATTTGCTTCATAGTAAAGATATATTCTGGGTCCGCCATTTTGAAACCCGCGAATAAAAAGTACCCTAAATGTTAAGTCGGGATGTGTAGTGCCTTCACTTAAAAAATGAAAATAATGGGACCAAACTTTAAGGCGTGATTGAGTAACATACGTATTGGGTCCGCCATTTTGAATTTCCAAAATTTTGTCAGTAGATTCAAAATTAGTGGTATAAAAATATCCATAGCACTAAATTTCACTTAAATTTGTTGAAATTCGAAAATTTTTGGACGCCATATTGGATTCGCCATAAGACAGCTTCACTGCTTTTTCTTTCGACTTTGTATAAGGTCTTATGGATATATAGTGAAGTTGGCTTATCCCTGAATTCTTTCTCTAACGTTTTTCTCAGTTTGTCCCAGCTAGTAATATCGATTGAGGAATCTATCGCGAATTTCGCAGCGCCAGTTAGCCAGTCGCCTCGCATAGAGCTATTTCTGGATATCATTCCAGCTGCAGACTGTAGCGATTTCTTCAATTTCCTTGATCCACACCGGAAATGTTTTACCAGATTCGCCGCAAAATTTACTTTAAGATTGGTCGACATCTCGGAAAACAAAATTGTTTATAAAAACTCCCTTTTCTTCTTTGGCCATTTCTGAAATCTCTTGATTAACGATACTTTTTTTAAAGCCCACAAAACTAGAATCTTCAAATAAAGAATTATTGCTGATTTCTAAAAATGGATTTTCTTCGTCGACTTCTTGAGCTACTTGCTGCTCAGATAAATTAAATTTTTTCCTTTCTCTCTCAGGGCGTGCAATGGAATCCGCTAATCTTTGAACTAAATCTTCTTTTAAGCGATAACTATGGTATGAGGCAATCCTTTTTCGCGAACCAAAAGTTGCAATTTTGCTACAGTTAAATTACGCAAATTAGACATGCAATACAATTAAATATGAAAATATTTCAAACTGTTTGTTTGATTTCTCTCACCATTTAAATTTCCAGAATCTTTGAAATCAAGCATGTGCGATAGAAACTTCTCGATGAACCGTTATGCATCCAATTTTTGAATATGCTTCTATAGAAAATAAATTGATCACTCACCAGTTTCCGGCAGTTTACCCAATTTAGAAATTAGTAAATTTATTAAAATTTTTTAAATTGTCTATTCTCTCACGTTTAATAAGTTCCAGCTTCCGTCACAGTACGAAGTGTTAGTTTAGTTTTTATTTTTTCCGAAAAAAAGGGCAGCACAGTTTTTCCACTTTACAGTCCAACTGTTCACCTCCTGGTCCACTAGTTTATTCGCACGAATTTTTTTAATTAGGTACGCGCGTCCGACTTCTGACATCATTTATTTGTGGGAGCGGGAAAGGAAAAGTCAGACTTCAAATAAATTCACTTTATTAAAACTATTTCAGAATTTAGTATAATGTGATAAAGAATTGAAACTAACGCGGTTGAATTGAATTGAAATTAATCCGGACTTGGCACGATCAGCACAGTGAACTCAGCGGCAGCTTAGCGAGAAGTAAATCGGGTTACGGTACCAAACTCGAGCCGGACTTAGGATTAACATTAAGGGCTATAACGGTCCTTAGCGCTAGATTAGCCTGCTGCTCTTGCTCCCACATAGATTATGACGCTGGTATTAATCGTAGGAAGTATATTATTATAGTTTTTTTAATAAAGAGCTTGATATATTGGTTTGCAAATTCTCCTTTTATTTAAAATTTTCTAATTTTTATGAGCAATAGAAAGCCTTAAAGGTATAAAAATATACCTTTTTAGGTTTTTGATTAACTTTATATAGGTAGGTACATATATATGTATATCTTAAATTATATTGAAAATATCTTAGAGAAAATTTTAGGGTTTAGGGCGTGTGCCAACTCAGCTATTCAAAAGTAAATTTGTATGGGAGATTGCTTTTCAGCTTACTAATTGATTTCCGAAGGTTTGGGTCTTAGGAAAAAACAGCTCTGAAATTCGCTTTTCGTTGACAATTACTTACTTTTCATTTGAATTTCAAATATAGCATTTATGAAATTAAATGGAAACGAACAATGAGCAATAAAAGGCTGCTTTCTTTCAATTTTAAATACTTATAACCGAAAAATGTTCGAAAAGGAAAAGTATTCGAAAAGTTGAATTGGCACACGCCCTTAGTACATGTTGAAAATATGCTCTTTGTCGTCGCATCATTCATTTTTATTTATTTTAAAATCATCATTTTATATAAATTTTAATTCATACGTAATATTTTCTAATTAATCAAATTAACACAAAAGTTGATAAAACAACAAAAACTTTTAATTTTATGAAAATTAAAAACTTCATTATATTGGTATACTGTCCCCAATTGGGTCAACGAAAGATACATTAAAAATCTTACCAACAATTACGGCTACGTAGAGTGTTGTGTAATTGTCAGACGAATTTTGGAAATCTATTTTGGGTTAGTGCACCTCTCATGTGTTAATACCCTGCATAATTAAAAATGTTTAAACGCTTTTTTCTCGTTATTATGGTCTTACAACTACTCGAGAACGTCAAGTAGGCCTTGACTCAGTATCAACTGACTGTTTCAGTAGTGAATAATAATTGAGATAGCGGATCAAGTAGTCCGCAAAAGAGACGTCAGATTAATTTTTTTTCTAAAAATATAAGAATCAAACATATCAAGGGATTTGGAAATTTCTGGAAGAAACCATTTTTTCAAATATCACACTATCTTTAGGATTTTGAAAACGTAATAAGATCGGTTGGTTATTTTTCTGTCAGTAACTTTTAATCTTCTGGATTTCAGACTTTAATTACCATTTGAAGTTTAAAAACTCTATAACCCTGAAAATGCTGAACACATTATTAAGAAAAACTATGGTCCAATCTTCAAGGTATTTTTCTACATCAAAAAAGAATTATTTCAGAGTATCTGTTCTTGGAGCATGTGGTGGTATTGGACAGCCTCTTTCATTACTCCTGAAGAATTCTAAATACGTTAAGGAATTGGTTCTTTACGACGTTGCCAAGCATACACCTGGAGTCGCAAAAGATCTTTCCCATATCGACACAAGTGCCAAAGTTCGCAGTTTTATGGGAAAAGAACAACTCCACTGCGCCCTCGAATGCTCCGATGTCGTAGTTATCCCGGCGGGGGTGCCAAGGAAGCCCGGGATGACGCGGGATGACCTCTTCGGTACTAATGCACAGATAGTTAAAGATCTTACAGAACAAGTAGCCAAATGGTGTCCAGAAGCCTGTGTATTGATTATCACCAATCCAGTGAACAGTATTATACCACTTGCTGCCGAAGTTATGAAAAAGAATTGCGGATTCAATCCGAACAAATTATTTGGGGTCACAGCATTAGACACCGTCCGTTCAAGAACTTTTGTGGGAGAATATATGAAAATAGCCCCCAAAAAAGTCGATGTGCCAGTAATTTTAGGACATTCGGGAATTACAATTCTTCCAGTTATCTCTCAAGCAAAACCTCAGTGGACCGGACCTGAGGAGGATGCTAAGAAACTTATATCTAAAATTCAAGAAGCTGGAACTGAAGTCCTTAAAGCAAAGGCTGGAACTGGTTCGGCAACGCTCTCAATGGGTTATGCTGGGTACATATTTACAGAAGCCGTCCTCAAAGGACTTTCTGGAGAAAAGAACATTACTGAATGCGCTTATGTAGCATCAGATGTTTGCAAAGAAGTTAACTTTCTCGCGACGCCACTCATTCTGGGCAAGAATGGCATCGAACAAAATTGCGGATTGCCTGATTTGTGCGATTTTGAAAAGGAACTTTTTGCTACTGGAATTGTTGAATTAAAGAAAAATATCCAGAAGGGTGTGGACTTTGCAAAAAAATAAAAGAATTTGTAATAAAATTACAAAATATATGTATACCTCAATCTTATTTTAACCTGAAAAACTCATGATTGGTTTGAGCTAAAAAAAAAATTTCGCCAATTTAGGATAGATTTGTAAGAAGAATCGAAGAAACCTTGTCTGTGAAACCAAACATGAAAAAAATTCCAAAACAAAAATGGAGAATATTTCTTAATAAGGCCCCATCACGTCTATAAGATAAATATAACAAGTTATTCCAAATAATGTATACATGAGGGATTTTATATTAAATTTGTTTATGCTGAATGTTGTTATAAAATTTATGTTTTAATTACTAAATTTGTATTACAAACTTTTATTGCATACCAAGCAAAATAAAGATATGAGGTCAATTTGGGTCTGCTCAGTGATTTGGCAAATATGTTTAGTTTTTATGGATATCAATTTACTTTGGAATAAAAAAGTGAATTGAAACTACAAAACGATTTGAACCCCCAATCATAGAAGTCAACCTCAACATTCGGAATTGTATCGTTTTCTTTATAAAGGCCAAAAAGGTGCGCATTGCCAAGTAGGCTTCTTTCTGTTCACATAGCAACTTGCACGTAACGTGTCTGTAACGAGTCCCTAAAAGGCATATCTCGAATGCTGCAGCCCTTCAGAGATTCTGGGCATGTTCTAAACTGATCCACTTTCTTGGTCTTTAGTATTCCCGGGACGACCGGGAAAACGCTCTTCCGATGCCAATCAAGGAAATCCCTTTGCCAGCCATAACAAGGCTATTTATCATTACTGCTGCCAATTGAGTGTTTTTCTGTCATTTTTCACTCATCCCAAAGTGGGAAAACGCGGGTACGAAAAAGGTAAAATCGATTTTACTTCTGTTTTTTTCACACAGAATATCATTCTAAATTTTTGCTATGATATGGCGTGCAGCATGTTACACGTTTATTAACAGCTTTTTCGTACTCGCGCAAATCCACTAATGCAAAAATTTATGGAAATTGACTAGATTTCAGTTTTTTTTTGTTTTAATCGAAGATCCCACGGCTACCTTTTAAGTAAAACTCTGCATTATTCAGAGGTCTCTGATAAAATCTCAGCGCTGCCAGATTATGCCTTTTGCAATGAGAACGCTAACGATTCAATTTCCATGTGTAATAAGCGCCTTAAAGTTACGTTAATTCAAATTTTTGTATTTTATGTACATAAGAAATAGACGCTATTCTTATTTTCTGGTACAAACGTATACTATGTTTTTTCTTTCAATATAGAAAATCCGATCATAGGTTTTACTTATCAGGTTTATTAAAAATTGTTTTCACTATATTACAAGCATGTTTCGTTTTTTTAAATTTCCCTTTTCTTGTTGAAAGGAGAGATGCCCCAAGTATCATACGCAATACTTCCAAAAACAAAACCGATTAGTTTGCCATTATATTGATGCTTTTAACTGGCAAACAATGGTGTGAAGCGTTAAGTGCTCAAGCAGCGCACATGTATGTAACTCTCATTGTAACAGTGTAAAGACGGAAAAACATCCGTATTATTTTTGTCCGTCACAAAAATCTAAAGAATCTTTTGGTAAATAATTACATATTTGGTTTTGTGTATCAAATTTGTGTATTAAATGTAAAATACATATTAAAAAGAATTTTAGACGCAAATCTAGCTTAATTAGTTTTGTAATCAAA
This sequence comes from Machimus atricapillus, assembly GCA_933228815.1. Classification (NCBI taxonomy): domain Eukaryota; kingdom Metazoa; phylum Arthropoda; class Insecta; order Diptera; family Asilidae; genus Machimus; species Machimus atricapillus. Next base: position 18,581,055 of record OW121785.1, read on the forward strand.
TAGTCATCTATCCTGTGTGGCATATTATATATATAATTGGTAATTTATGTTCTAGAAGAAGAAGAATTGAAGAAAAAAGTTAAACGAAATAGCTCGGACTTAAAAGCCTCATTTATCCAAGGAGAGTTTTTCGCACACGAGCAGCGAAAACTCGTATATGATAAAATTATCGCCTAGTGTAAACAAAATCTGCGAGTTTCGGCTCTCGAAAACAATTATCGCCTTCTTAATTCTGTTCGGTCATCGTCCTGTATAAACAAACTGCTACGATTCCCGAATCCGAATTTCTTTCATTCATCAAAATGTCAGCGATATATTGATGAAGAAACACTATACAGGGTGTTTTGCTAAGGTCTGAACAGGGGTATCGATTCTAAATGGTCTCCTGATCAACGTTTGTTCGGACACCCCCCCCCCCCCCCCCCCCCCCCCCCCCCCTTCAAATCGATCCTTACCCCCTAAGGTAGGCCGCACACTGAGTATTCAAATGCGGTACGCATGCAGTTTTCTTGCATCATAGAGGCATCATATAAGCAGCGCACTTGTATTCAAATGAGCATCCGCACATTGAAACTGCACGCTAGCTGCAAGTATAAATCATGCAATCGTCAAGAATTATTCATGCTGTATAGAGCTGAACATGCTCAGCTTGGATAATGCATTTTAGTCATTCATAGGATTTTGTAGCAAAGGATTTCAAAGAATTTCATAGCAAACCATGCACATTCTTATTTACAAATTAATTTCAGTAATCGTATACCATTTTACGAAATAATTTCTCAAGGTTTATCCATATTTGTTTCTTTTTTTCTTTTTCAAAAGCTTATAAGCTGCAGCAAGTACTACCCAATCATCCGATTCTGAAGATAACATATTTAATTAACAAATTTATTTAAAAAAAAAACACACTTTGGTTTTGGGTCTCGGTAGTTTAAAGTTTCCCTTCCAGCTGCTATGTATAGATGATGTACATATGAAGTCCCAATGTGCAACTTCACATGCATCATTCAAATGCTTTATGAATGAAGCACAAAAATGCATTGCATGCGTACTGCATTTGAATACTCAGTGTGCGGCCTGCCTAAAATCGCGATTGAAAATTTGGAGGAGGTCAACCTAGAAAATGCATTATAAGTTCTTTCAGGGACTTCCTAGGATACTGGTTGATAACGCATTAGAAAGCTGGGCCTTCAAGCTTTCCAACGATACCAACCAAGATTTAATCCACCAACAAACAAGCGGGAGAGACTCCGTCAAATTTCGAAAATGGCAATTTCCAAGCCCAAAATTTGACCTTGACCTTCATTCTGCCGATTTTTTGTATGGGAAGATTGAAACTTTTTTTGAGAAAAAGCTTCCCTGTTGTGTAGTCAACTATTTACTTGTCGACGCCGTTTACCTATAGATATTACATATAAGGACGCGCTTGCCACTCTCCGCGCTATATCTCGAGAATGGTTGATGATATTAAAAAATGCTTTGAATGAAACTTATAGACAATTTTATGATCTACAAAATTCATAATGATCTTAAATGACGTATTTCGCATAGGAAACGAAATAATTGCGAAAACCCGATTTTCGTGACCTTTGACCTTGAATTACTTGTGACGCAGACACGATATGATATGAGACTTTTTAGTCAATCATTAGAAGACCAAAACAAAGCATTATGCAAATTTACAGCTTATTATCCCCAATTCCGAGGTGTGCCCCTTATTTTGGCTTATTTGACTGGACTACTAGGCATGCTTACGCGTGCGGAACGAGTTAGAGGGTGCGGGGGGAAGTGACGCTTTGCGGGGGGATGCGCACTTCACCGGCCTATTTTTCCGCGGAACGCACCACTACAAATGTAATAGAGCTGTCAATCACAAACACAAATGTGAATATCTTATATATTTATTGAATTCCGCACTCGCGTAAGCATGCCTAGTCTCGCATCAAATGCGGACTTAGTGCACTCATTCAGCGCTGAAGTCCGCCTAGTCTCGCATTACCCTATAGCAATATTATCCCTTTTAATAGGGCTTTAATAAATGTATATTACGCTTTACTGAATTTTGATATGTAAAATATTGCTCATAACTATTTGTCAATAACTGATCTATATGGAGTTTTAAATTCATTGCTCAATTCCTAATCACTTTAGTAAAATAACTATAAAATTAAAAAGTTGACATCTCTTCGTAGTTTATTCTATTTGTTTAAATATTTTTTTGAAATTTTCTGGTAAGTCACAGACGTAACTCCAAATGCACAGAATAAAGACTAACTCAGAATCAGAAGGCCCATCTAGAACAAAAAGTTGGTCCGTTTCAGTCTACAGATTTTGTTTCACCGGAATTTGGGCCCTAATCTTTATTACACTATTGTTAGCTCGATGTCGAATTAAGTTTATGACTGAAACAAGGTTAAAAATCTATTGAGGATAATAGAATTTTTCCATTGATTCAGTCATATGATTCGAAATATTGTTATAAAATATAAAAAAAATTATTATTTATTGAAGGCCAAACACCAAAGCTGTAAGGAGGAAAATTTGTAGGTAGGTAAAAGGAGGGTAGTTTTTCAGAAGTATGGTACTTTATCTATAGTATTATTCCTTATATTACTAAAGTCTCTAAAGGTAAAGCCATCAATTTCATCGTAGTGAACATTACTGTAAATCTCGCCTTTGAAATTTCATCAAAAATAAGAAAACACTGTTTTTCTTAATTATCCATAATTTTAGCTTTTTCTTGTAATTTACTAATAAGGAGTTCACAATTCCCAGGCTTTAAATATTTTATAGGTAACCATACCATCTTTGAATTGAAGATTTTGCAGGGAGATTGAAACCTAAAGTATCTCTAAATATTTGTACATATAGAAGGTGATTTCAATTGTACGTTTTGTGCAATACGCTTTTGATCTTCCGGCCACTCCCTTCCTTTCCCTCCAATAGATATCAACATTTGAGTAAAGCTTTTAGCATTCTTAGATAAACCATCTTGTGACCCAATCATTTCTTCTAGGGTCTTTTTATTTTTGAGTTCTTTATTCTTTGTCTTTAATCTTTTTATTATCTTTAAATATGTAGTATTAATAGTTTTTAAACTCTTTATATTGCTATTTAAGTTCTGTATAGTCTTACGTTCAATGTGTATTTTTTTAAGTGTGTTGTTATACTTTTTCATATAAAAATCACAATTCTTTGTAGTGTTCTCACAATTCTGACAATAGTCGTCCAAGCATTCAGTTTCACTCGTTCGTCTACGTTCCATTGGGGGTGAGATACACAATGGCAATTCCTCTAAGAGTAGGTAAATTATTTTCAACGATATTGTTCTCTACATTTAAATTAACTTCCGGAACTGAATTTTGTTTTAAACGCTTAGAGAACTTGTCTTCTGGTAAAAAGGGATTTTCACAAGCGAACAAATTTTTCGTGTTTATTTCTCCTTCAATTTCACACCTTTCTTTTCAAATAGAAAAAAACGCTGCTTTCTTTACTAGGAAATTTATGTAATTTAATTTCAGGATATAATCGCTTTGAAGCCCGACAATGCTTTATAATGCATTGATTCCCAGATTTTCTGGTGTCTTTTTTCGTCTTTGATATATTAGTTCTTTGTATATCATTCTGACCAGCTGTACCACATAACAATTCAGGTACACAGCGTTCTTTTTTAAAAATTTCTTTCCAATGAACTCTTCTCTAAAATGTTTGATGCAAATAAACAAATTCGGTTTGTCGTCCTTAACATTACAAACATCTTTCCATACGGTATACATTCTGCTATTCTTCGAAGGGAACTTGAAAAACTTAATATTTCGATCTCTGTATCGCGAAAGTTGACACGAATCAACTTCGCATTTATTCCCACTCATTTTAAAATAATGAAAAAAAGACAATATTTACACAAAAAATTTATTAATTTTGTATTGGCAAAAAATTAACTCAAAAATTAATTCAAAGGACTTCAAAAATGTGCATATGCTTCTAAAATGATAGAATATAATAGAGATTCATTACACATATGTAGGTAGACTAAGAAAGAGATTCACATACAGATATATAAGATATTAATTTATAAATTATTATTTATCTAGATTATTATTATTAGATTTATTAGATATTATTATTATATATATTATTATTAGATTATTATTTTTATTCTCTATATTATTATCTAGCAATTTTAAACCAAAGAACGAATGCGACTCGTCACTTTGCCAGTTCGCAGATGACTAAGCTAGAATCCGATATAAATATGAACTAGGTACATAATGCATGCGCACAAGTATATTAATGTGCGCCTCCACGCAACTCGGGCTGCTCGGCTCGATAGAACGATTTTTTGTTCTAGATGGGCCTTCTGAGTTAGTCTTTATTCTGTGCCAAATGTCCGTCTACTAAATTAACAATAGTTCTGTTTCCAATATCTGAATCTCGAAATTGTTAAAAATTGCAATAATACCAACTGCTTAATTAACTTTCATCAAAGTTACTCTTTCTGTAGCACATATTTTATAAAGTAGATTTTTGCCTTTTCACACTAAAAACTTTTCAAGTTTAGAAATTAAAGTTAAATATCTTTTTCGACTTATCGACGATGACGAGCATGCATTTGTCTTACAAATCGAAGTTAAGTAAAATTTTACTTATTCTCAGCACTCGTATAGAAGTTTTTACGGAACGGTGGACATAATTATCAGTTTTCAGAATTTTAAAAATCTTAGATTAAAGTACCTACTATAAAATTATACCTTTGCTAGCCTAATTATAAAACAACATAGATGAATGAAGCAGCACTAAAATAAGAAATTTCTATTCTTTATACAAATGAATTCAAACTTAAATAAATAAATGAAATGAAATTAAATGAAAAGTTAAATATCTCAGCAAATATAAGTGACCGATAAATTTTTTTGACCCTGAATGAACAATTCCTACGAAGTTTCATCAAAATACGTGAGGAAACCTTAAACTCAATTTATGCTGCCGAGGGCTTAAGAAATTCTTAAGACATCAGTGCCTATGACCGAAAACGCTAACGATTTTGATTTCCATGTGTAATAAGCGCCTGAAAGCAGCGTTAATTCAAATTTCTCAATTACATTGCCGCAAGGAGCATTGTAGACGTCGATAATTTTCCGGCATAAACGTAATTTACTACTCTCAGTAAAATGGAAATTTCGTCTGGGAAATCTTTTGGCATAAATCACTTTCGTGCGACTGAGACACAGGCGTACGTAGGCCTCGAATGGACCCCCCCAGTTGCTCTCATTTGTAATTTTCGTGCGCTTTATCATGGTTTTATGGCGTTCGTGGCTCGCATCCTGCGGCGTTGGTACAAAGGCCTATAAGACGACGAACGTCTTCTTTTTCTTGGACGCCTATCTAATCACGTAGTCATAAGTCATAAATTACCTGGTGGAGCAAGGACTGGCTATGCTACATGCCATCAACAACACCATCGGCAACAGAAGGTTTAGTCTAGGAGTTAGGTGCGCAACAACGGCGACAAGTCCAAGTCTCACCTGGAGCAGGTTAAGCGGACAAAGAAAGCCGAGAAGCGGATGCTCTTAAATATGCACAAATCGCGAAGCTACTACAAATTTCTTGACATGTCCTATCAATCCGATGGGATCTTCTTGGGGCTCCTTTCGCTCACCCAGCGTCGCACGAATGATTTATGGAAATGTCGAGACCACGCACCTCCTCGCCTTCACCCATGTTGAGACGTTCAACGTCTTCCAAGTTACCTAATGCGGGCATCCTCAACACTTCTTTGCTTTCGCATCTATGTAAACATGTGTCGTTGATGTAAATTGAATTAGCATCGCCACAGGGTGACCATTCGGTCCGTACCTTTGCTCCATTCGCATGGCATACCACCGGCTCGATCGTTATTTATAGCTCCGGCCGTAATTATGGGCTGTATCGACGTCGGTGATTTATCTCTGGCTCATTTGGTGGACCAACAATGTCTCTCACCGGAACTTGGAGCCTTCTTTAACGAAGTACAGTGGCGTAGATAAGAGTTTGAACCCCTCCGAAACCCTACCGAGCCACTACAAAATTGTAAAACTCCTAATTTAATATACCGAATTAATTTACTCCTTAAAAACGCTAATAAATATTCAATTATTTAATATGAATTGACCTTTAAGTTACATATCTGTTTTTCTTTACTTTTTGAAAAACCACATTTTTTAAATTTCATCAGAATATTAAAACCGTTTCTCAGATAAAACACATAAAAAATAATTGAAATATTATTGGTACTTTAATAGTACATATAAGATAAACTAAAATAATCTGTTATGAGATGCCGAATTAAACTACTAGTAAGCTTATTTTTCAACATTGCTAACCAAAAAGCAGACTATAAACATTAGAGTTGTCGCTAAACAAATACATATCTAGGAGTTTAATCTGCAATTTTTAATTTAGGATTTTAGGTTAGATAATTGTAGGTATATGTTAAAAAAACTCATTAAAAGAAGCTGCAACTTTTTATACCTAAGTTCTCTTTTTCTAAAATATGGGTCTTGTAATTTGTATGAAAATTTTATAAATCATAGGAATTCATATTTTCATTTTCAAATTAATTTATTGAATTAATTTTATAATTAAAGGAATCTCGGGAATATGAGTATGAAATATTTTATTAAGATTTATATAAAATGAAGTTGCAACTGTCGTAAAATTTTCCCTATCTTTAATATTGAAGTTATTGCAGATGAAATTTATATTGCATAGTGATAGTCAGGGTCAGCATAATTTCAATCATTTTCTTTATTAGGATTTATGAGGATGAAAATTAAAATCATTAGTAGGGTCGATTGAAACATTTTCTACGCCACTGGCGAAGCAATTACCTAAGCAAAGCACTAGCCAAGCTAAGTCTAACTCTGCCTCGTACGGAAGCCATCGAGGGAACAATTCCCTCGGACGACGGTCGCTAAATGGCGAAGCGATAATTTATGAAGTGAATCAATAATTGTCTAGGTATTTGCAAACGTGTCCCCGCAAAATTAAAATTTAGCTGGGAGCGGTATTCACTCTGGATTTAATGGGGTACCATAGACCCGGTGAGGCCGCGGTGCAGCGCCCCCTAAATAGTTGCGCGCTGGCAACCATCAATTACGGGGGAACTCTCTTAGAGAAAATCTTTAATTGTACAAAGTTATTACCTGTAAAAGTAATAGGCTTCGCCCGGCTAACATGAGGCTGATGGAGAACTGGTTCGACAGGAATAAATTACGACTAATGAGGTTTCGCTCCCAGGGAATATCGGTAGAATAAAATATGAATGCCCGTCTCTATCGGTGCCCCGAGCCCCATTCTGGATGTCGTCAGAAGTGGCTAAGTCTAGTGAACCATATGACTGCTGCAAAATATTAATGGAATTCGTCTCAAAATGGGAGGGTTTCTGCACAAGGACAGCGGCCGTATATTTTAAGTGAACGCCTTTTCTGGACACGTCTGGGAGGGTCTGAGACGTGAATGGGTTTAGCATATAAAAATATTTTTAAGAACTCTGACTGAACGATATTTCCAGGTAAAAGGGCAACAATATTGCCATTCATTCCTTTGCTTTTTATAATACAAATTCTTTCAGACAAACAAATTCTGCCGACGTTCCTTAAGGTGGATCCAGTGTGGATCCACCTTTAGAAACATTTTACACTGTTCCAAAAGAATTTCCTTGATTTGGTAAAAGATTCTTATAAAATTTTGGAACTTCTGCACTGTCTATGTTATTTCTTCTATTTTGTATGCACTTTCTGTACCCATAATACGCAATTTCAAATAAAGCACTATTTGTAGTATATTTGAAGTCTATAAAACAAATGTTGTATTCCAGAATTTGTGTGACTAAGTATTAAAGTTATAGGTAAATTTTCAATGATTTACCTTAAGGCGCTGCTCCACGGGCAAGTAACTTCTGGAAGTACTTCTGGAAGTACTTGCAGGGATGTTTCCACTGACGTGCAAAGTTCCGGAAGATTACTTCTAGAAGTAGCTTTTGTCAGTTCTTCCAATTTGTTTGCTGCAACTACTTGCAGAACTCTTTCTACGGCGCATTTTCAACGGGAAGTCGTTATTTGTGCTGAACCAAAGGAAAATGTCGTGCGCACAAGTAAAAGTGGCACCAGGGCTTGATTTTCTCAGAGAAGTTTTAAAACCTGAGAAATTATTTGAAAAAAATGGTATGATTACAGAAATTAATTTGTAAATAAGAATGTGCATGTTTTGCTATGAACTTAAGTACAACAATTTTGTTTGTTTTAACAATTTTAGGTAAATTTTATAATGAGATGCCGGTATTGTAAATTTGTAAGTACCTAAATAAAGAGGCATCCTATGAAAGTGTTTCAATTTTCATTCCAATTCCTCTCAAATTTTTATCCCTTTCTTTGTACATGTTTCCCGTGGAAAAACCTGCAACCCAGGTCATTAAAACATAAATAGTGATTTTATTACGGTCGAACATGTTTATGCATGTCTCCTAGTCCTATCACTCTTATCACTCTCAAACTAAAATCCAACAGCAAATACTCCACTTGTTTTTCAACGAACAACTCAAAAATTGCAGCAAGTTACGAAAAACTTCCCAGCCTCAGCAAGTGCTGAAAATAATTCTGGAAGTTGGATGCAATGTTTTTCACAGAAGCAATTTAAATTCTGCAAGTAAATTCTGGAATCATGAAAAATTCTTTAAGTTTTCTTGCAGTCGATTTTACACGGAGAATATTCTCTTCAAGTCACTTCTGCAAGCGACTTCTGGAAATTTACTTGCCCGTGAAGCAGCGCCTTGATAGCTTCAGCTCTCATTGCTCTAAAAGTTTCACTTTAATCTAAAGTCTGTTGTCATAGATTACACGGGCCCACAAATAAAATAAAAATTTTCCTTTTCGAATTTAGAATTGATTAATGGCGTCAAGATTTTTGACAATGAAAATTTGTGAAATTACTCAAAAGTTAGGGTATCTACTCATGTAAAAAAGTGCTAATAAGTAATTTAAAATAATAAAAAAATTAAATTAAAAATTTAAATGACCCTCGACACAAAAAAAACTTCTAAAAAGTAAAAAAATGAAATGTGTTGATTGGTGCTTTAACTTTGATATATGCAAGTACCTTGTAATATTTTGATCCAAGCGTCGTCGCGTCGGGGACTGCTATTTTAATTTTAGATATACATACAATTACAACATTATTTATTTACTTAGCAGTCCCCCGACGCGACGACGCGACGACGCGACGTTTGGATCAAAATATTACTAGGTACTTATATTAAAGTTAAAGGACCAACCAACACATTTCATTGTTTTACTTTTTAGAAGTTTTTTTTTTTGTCGGAGGTCATTTAAATTTTTAATTTAATTTTTATTTCATGATTTTTAAATTACTAGTAGACACGCTATGAATAACACTCTATCTCTACATTCACGTAAATCGTTTTCCAAGGTTACCATGTTTGGAAATACCATCGAAGTAACAGTACACCAAATTTCAAATCAATCGGACCTGTGAAAGTTGGTAAGACCCTTGTGTCAAGAAGGAAATGTACTGATAATCTTAAAACGCCTGAACAGATCTTCATAAATTATAGCTAAGAACCATCTCGATCACGTCAGCTTTCAAACAGAAAAAAACCCATCAAAATCGGTTCATTCGTTTGGGAGCTACGATGCCACAGACAGACACACAGACACACAGACACGTCAAACTTATAACACCCCTCTTTTTGCGTGGGGGTTAAAAACATCTCTCACGGAAGTTAGTACGTTTACGTGAAGCATGTTCAAAGTATTTAAATATCATAGTGAAATATTGCTCTTAATTGATTTTATTAATTTTAACTCATTTATTATAACATAATAAAGATCATAGTTATAAGTTTAATTTGGTTATAAATATCTCACTAGTTCCATACAGCAAAAAGATAAAAATTAGAATAGCCGAAAATACTGACGGGACGGCAGTTTTTCACTATTTTTCCCATAGTCAGCACATTAAAGTTTATAAGATTAACCAAGTATTCGAACTTTAATTAAAAACTATCTTAGCTCCTTAAAACTTTTATACTATAAAATTCTCTTAGAATGTCTTAATGTTTTACGCTAGTTTTTGGTACATTTATTCTATGTACCTTTTTATGACCTCGGACATCCTATATTTTAGAAATTTATAATAGAGACGTTGTTGAACTAATTTTAGCAATTTCGAATTACTGCGGAGGAGGCGGGAATGATCTGTTTATAGACAAAGTAATGTATGTATGGTCCTTTTTATACCCCAAAAGTGGCCCTTAATCCATAGAAGATGGTTCCAAAAGGGAAAACCAACAAACCGCCACCTCTGAAGCTCATTTCAGCTGAGGAACTCAAATCCCATATATACCACAATTACTCCCGCCCGCACCGCGTAATCCTGAATTTCTATTTCCTGGACCCAGCCGACACGTCTGATCCCGACTACAATGCCGACCGGGTCTTAGCACCCACAGGATCTCTTCGTTCCCCATCAATTTGGTAATTATATCCGTGGAAATGTCTTTCTTAATTCGTCCCGATGGCCACTTTTTGGCCATTATATCTCCTCTGGGGCAGGACATTTCGATTTCAATTGTCCAAGGACTTCTTTTGCGCGGGAATCCTCCATAAATTAAAGTGTTCCACACTGAGGCCCCCGAAGATTAAGAGAGTGTGAAAGTGTTCCTGAGTTCTCGACATGACCGTGATAAATGGACTCCACTCGTCTCGCATAATTCAATTTTATTGGCAATTTTCTGTCCCAGGTCCCCTCACCTTACCCTGGTTGCCACAAAGATACAAAGATACATCGCGAATGTGAGCGGAAGCGGCGGCGATTTTAAATCATTGCCAACTTCGCTTTTATTTGGCATCGATTTGATTTATATATCTACCCGCGGCGGGTGGTCGCGGGGGTTCCCATTGCAGCCGTGTCACTAGCACTTAGCAAGTGCTAAAATTGCATCGCACAGATTTGTTCCAGACCATCGCTCCGGAGTGGGGCCATGGAAAGTTTTTGAATTGGAGCTCATCTCGCATCAATGAAATATTGCCCCCGAGCCCCCTCCCCCTCCCCCATGTAGTGCGCCTGAGCTCCGCTAGGGCTAATGGTTCTGGATGCGAATTGCATCCTGCAGGGAAGCTTGCCGCGTTATCAACATTTCGGGGGGCGCACCACCCCCGCTTAATTCTGCAGGAGCCTTTTGGGGCCCCCATGGTTGCTTCCAGGCAGGAGTTGTGTGGGAGACTCTCAGGAAATTGCGCGATGTTTTATGGAGTTGTGACGGCCACCGATAGCGCACTCTTCACTTTCACGGTTCGGCGATGATTGATGTAGCGGAAAATGGAAATATTTTATGCACGCGGGCTAAATGCAGATAACTCCCAGAACCCCATGCTTAGCACCCTGCTTTAAGTAGTTTTCCTGCACCTTTCGGAAACGGAAGGAGTCATGTGAGGTCGGTCTAATCGAGGGTGATGAGGAAGGTCATGTGCTAGTAACACTTGCCCTTTAAGGATTCCGAACATTTTTTATTTATATTGTAATGTTCTAATTTTCTCAGATATGATAAGATGTAATAGCATGCAAACTTTAGAAGAATTTATATGATCCTAAATCTGTTTTTCATGCTTTTGGTGCAATTTTTCATCAATAGATATCTCTAAGAAGTAATAAACTAAGTAGAGCGATCAATATAAACTATACTAAACATACTTCCTCCTCTGAAATAGATTCAGTGCGCTTAAAATGGACTTCAGACTGAAATAATCATTTTTTCATAAAAAAAAAACCACACAGAAAAATAATATAAATAATGTTGGACGAATTGAACTGATTATAATTTTGAAAACAAAATTTTAAAAAAAAAAATAGAACCGACTCCAAAAAATCCAAGCTCTAAAAAGTATAAAATAATTATATTAAAAGTCCTCTGATACTACTTTCAACATTAAATACCAAGACTTTCCTAGACTTCTGAAGTTGGTGTGAAAACCTGACTGATATAAATCCAATTAATCCAGACAAACTGATTGCATTCATTATTAGTATTGGATTAATATCAGTCAGGTTTTCACACCGACTTCAAAAGTCTAGGAAAGTCTTGGTATTTAATGTTGAAAGTAGTATCAGAGGACTTTTAAAATAATTATTTTATACTTTTTAGAGCTTGGATTTTTTGGAGTCGGTTCTATTTTTTTTTAAAAAATTTTTTATTTCATTCTTTTTAGTGTAATATGTTTTAGTAAATTTTTTTTGGTCCGCCTTTTTGAATCCTCGCAATCGGGCACCGAATGTACAACCAAGTACCAAAACCTTATCTGTGTATATATTTTGTTTTTTGTTGATTTTCTCAAAAAGCGCTAAATCAATTACGATAAAATTTATATGGGACCACCTCTGAAGTATGACCTACCAAACAAAAAAAGAATCATCAAAATCAATTCATAATTGGCGGAATTATCGCGAAACGACATTCAAAAAAAAAAAAAAAAAAAAAAAACATACAGTCGAATTGAGAACCTCCTCCGTTTTTTCGTCGGTTAAAAAGTAAATTTATAAAATCAAAAAACCCGACTGTGTAAAAGATGAACATTAAATAAAAATTGAAAAAAAAAAGAAAACAAGTCCGCTAGCCTAGAATTCTGTTAAGTAATATTGAATAACTACACCATTGAATAGTTTCATGATCGTTACACACATACATAAAACAAATAATAAATTCTAATGCGGAACATAGCGACTTTAACAGTCGGGACCCATTATTGGGAAAATTTGATCCGGACTAATATTTAATGGGTCCCGACTGGTAAAGTTGCTATAGTAGGTGAGCCCGCGATGCTAAATTTGTAGTAGTTACTCGAGCGTCGTGGGGACGTGTGTGGAGGAGTCTGACGGACTTTTTGACATTTCATTTGTTATTCGTCTTTTGCATTCTTGTGTGAAATGCTGTAGAGAGCGGACGTGCCTTGCAGTTAAAGTATTTTAATTATAGATAAACACAAAATCATTTTTCTATCCATATTGTTCACTTTCTCACTGTTGGCTTCGCACTACTCAAAAATATTTGCAGGTTATGTTATATAAACGTTAGATGAGTCTGATTGCTCAGCCCGGACCCGTGTGGCAATACATTGAACTGAGAGTCGCGGACTAGTCGTACCGTGTATGGGCCGCTTAAGAAGTTCGACTGGCAAACTATGCAATAATAAATAGCCAACTTATTATTTACAATTCTAATAATCATACCTAGCAAACTGAAGATATGAGAAAAGCACAATCATCAAGAAAAGTTAAGAAACTGAACTATATTTTAACTTCCATAACGGAAAGACATTTACGATCTTTAACGAAGAGATCCTAGTTAGATACATAAAATACTTAAATATTAATTCTATAGTAATTGTGCAAGACAGTGCAGTAAAATAAATTGTTCAGTTGAAATAAACACTATAAAAACCAAAACTCTTGAATTATTTTGTCTTAAATTATTTTTATTCTTGTAATCATATTAAATTATTCAGGTTTTGGCAATTCTTGCCTCGTTTCTGACTCAAAATTCCAGACTGGTTTTTCTTCTAAGCATGGTCCTTTGTAGACGCCGTAGATGCGGACAGAACTTTCCATGGTGTTTCCGTCGTGTGTACATTCCATATGAAACTCTCCATAGAAATTTTTCCAGCCGTTACCGGCTAATGCAGTTAAACATTTATGATCGATCACCTCTACTACAGTTACTAAAAATCTTGATTTATAACCCTATAAACAAAAATAGTGTTATTGTTGCTGTTTAAGCATATCTACTTGAAAATTACATGTTCAGGGTATTCAAAATCTATTTTTCCATTGGCAGTGATAATGTCGTCAAACACTACAACTTGATCAGGATGTGGCATTCCTTGCTTATACGTCCTTAGTCCTCTTGATTCGAAAATCAGAGATAAAATTAGCGCCAAAACACAAACAGTCTTCATCTAAACGGAAGAAACCATGTGACTTCGAAAGAATAAAGGCTTTAATGTAACTCACTTTAAGAAATTTTTTGAAAAATGTTACTGAGACGACGGTAGCTTTATTGCCAGTGTAGAAGCAAAGAACGGCAATTCGTATTTATACGGTCTCGAACTGAGTTTTACGCGTTTAAGCGTCATACAGCACAGCGTCTATTTGCTCCTGTATTGTCTGTTCAATTGTACTTTAACAATTGCGAAAAATATTTATTTTTGCTGTCTATTGTCTAACTCACAAATTTCGCTTTACAGATTACCTATTTTTCAGAAAACAGATTTCCATTGAAAACTAGCCTTGAGTATTATGTTTATCAGTTTCATCTCATGCATGTCGTTTGATATGTTTGTTATCCCTTTGAGGCGGATGAGTTTGAAATATTTAAATTAAATTGCTATCCCTAACTCTGTAATATACATACATATGTACATATATAATATCGAAAGCTTGTTTGTTTGTTTTTTATGTCTGTTTGCTTATTGCTCAATCACGCCTAAACGCTCGGTCCGATTATTATTTTTTTTTTTATGTGAAAGCACTACATATGCCGTCTTAACATATTCGTGCATTTTAAAATGGAGAACCTAAGATGGTGGACAAAAATTTTAAATTTTAAAGGATTGCCATATGTAAATTGGTTTTTGAAGGCTTTGGGAGATCCCGAATCTCCTTTCGAAACTTAAAAATTCAATATGGCGGATCGAATATGACGAGCAAATTTGTCGAACTTCAAGGTCGCTATATTAACTCAAAAGTTTATTTGTTTTTTTGGATGTTTGTTGCTTAATCATAACGAAGCGTTTGATTTGACATTTTTTATATTTTGTATGAAAGTTCTGCATCCTTTAACTTAACATATAGATTATTTTTATTAACATCAAATCGAGAGTTTCAAAATGGTTGACTTAAGATTGAGGGCAGCAATAGTACATTACAATGGATTACATTACAATGAATATTAGTATTTGAAGTATTGAACAATTGACTGGTGAACAACGTAGAAAAAAACAAAATTGACAAATATTTTCTTTAATTGTGAAACGAAGTCCAAGCACCACCAACTTTATTGAAACAAATAAAAATTCGTGGCGTATTAAAAAGCTACAGATGGTGGTTTTGAAATCGTATAAATATCTGCATTTCGCTGTTGCTTCTACATTAGCAGTAAAGTTATCGTCGTATACAGAGCAAAGATCTTATTGTTAGTAAAGTGGTTTATATACGTTAAGAATTTTATCCTAGAATCTTTTTCCGTTAAGATGAAGGCTGTTTTAAGTTGTGCACTAATTTTCTGTGCAATTTGGGAGTCAAAGCAAGAATTTCATGTGGCTGAACCAGGCTTGTATGTTAGTGGAAACCGAATTGAGGGAGATGAGCTCATCTACGAAAGACATCATACTTTTGAGTTTTACGCAACGGACTACGATGTTTTCTACCCATCTAAAAGCGTAAGTTTAAAGATTTTTACTTTATATTATATAAATGATATTCTTATATATTATTTGCTATTTTAGGCACCAGTTTCTTTTTATAAAATAACACGGATAGAATTTAAAGACTACGATAACAACTATCATGTGAACATTGGCGGAGACATCAACAGCTTCAGGGTAAAATTAGAAATTGATAAGGAGTTTAGCATTGGGCAGCAAGATTTCAAAATATGGATGTATGGAATATATGTAGGACCATGTAAATAAATCTTCCCAGCAATTATTATGAGTATCGTACATAATTTGTAATATTTTAATTTCAATAAATCTTAAAGAACTTTATTTGCGATTATATGGATTCGAAACGATAAAGTCTGCATATGAAAATTCACTTTAAAAAATTCGTATAAGAATATTGTTAAGACTAGCACCATATGACAATAGAAACAAATATTTGCTTTTCAGGTGACTTTGGTTTTTAAATACAATGAATATAATATAATATAAAATAAATGAACATGGTAGAAAAACAAATGTTGTTTTTACCCAACTGACCCAGAAGGAGGGTAATGTTTTTCGTGTGTATGTACATACATATATGTCCGTTTTTTTGTGACCTTCTGTAGCCTAAACGGCTTGACCGATTTTGAAGAGTGAGGTGTCATTACATTAGATTCGTCTCAATTGGAGGAGTGTCATAGGGTATAATATATACATAAATATAGGGTCCGCAAAAAAAAAAAAAATTAGGGGGGATTAAAAAATTTTTTTTATTATAACAATATAAGAATCAAATGAAAGCTAATAAATAGCCAATTCCAAATATATATATATATATATATTATAACACTTTTATACTACCATTTTGAGAGGAACTTCAATGAAATTACGAAAATTAACAAGATAAATAGTTTTTCATCGATTTTAAAAAAAATTAAAATTCGGCTCTTTCCATAAAACATAGGCTTTGAAGGAGCCACCAGTGAATCGAAACCGGCTCAAATCTTCCCAATAATGGGTCCCGACTCTTAAAGTTGCTATGCTCCGCATTAGAATTTATTATTTGTTTTATGTATGTGTGTATCGATCATGAAACTATTCTATGGTGTAGTTATACAATATTACTTAACAGAATTCTAGCATAGTGGACTTGTTTTTTTTCTTTTCAGTTTTTATTTGAAGATCATTTTTTACACAGTTGGGTTTGTTGATTCTTTAAATTTACTTTTTTATTTTACACTTTTTAGTTAGGTTTATAAGACAGTAAATTCCGCAATCTTGTCATTTCATTGAGGGAGTTAATATCGTGAGGATTATTAAGTAGCTTGCGGTGGCCTATACTACTGATTAATGATTATTAATCCATCTAGAGACCTAACCCGGCTCAAGGCTACATAGGGTTGACCTTTCGCAAAAATGCGTGAACTTAAATCAACCACAGCTCGGTCCAAAGTAGTTCCTTGTAACTTATGTACAGTAACACCCCAGCACAATATCAATGGCAAGATTTTTCGTTCTATTTTTCCCTGTCCACGAAGTGCATCAAATTCTGTCGTTGATGGTTCGATTCTGACTCCTACTCCGGGGGCATTGTTTTTAATAGCTTTGTCGTCAAATTCTACATAAACAGCCTGTGGCATTTCTCCGGGTTTCATCTGGTCCCTCCGAAGAGCTGGCCACTCAATTGTCCTTACAACTAATAAATTCTGGGTTTGTCATTCGGTTTTGAGAATTATATTATGATTATTTTTCATCAATTAGGTATATAAGAACTGTATCACAGCTTTATTATACGTATTGAAAATTTAAGTGAGAATTGTGTCTAATCAACTTTAAATCGTTATAGATCCTAAACGGTCATTCGAAATGAAAAATGATAAAAGAAACCTAAGGATGATTTTGAAATACCCATTCAATGATACCCCACTTTAACATAGTGCGTCAACTTTCATTTTTTTCTTTTTCACAGTATGGCGTCTAATAGTCGCCATATTGAATTTGGATTACTTTCATGTCTTTAGTGACACTGGCAAGATTAAGACAAATCGATTGATCGATTGACGTAAGGATCATCAAAATCGGCTAACGCGTTTTGTCTCTAGAGTGCCACAAAGGAACAAACATACATAGGCTGATAAACACATTACCATCCTTTGCGTCGCGCAGTCGGGTAAAAACTAAGGAACAATTTTATCGTCATCAAATATACTATAAATTGTTGGTGTAATTTTTAAAAGTTTAACCATTTTCACACATTTATTTATTTATTTCTCCTTTTGTTTCACATATGCGGTGTATGATCACAAAATTAAGACATATAAGTCTAGTTTAAGCAAATTTTACAGAAAAAATTTCAATCACTAGTTTACACAGTTTTCATACCCCAACTGAAAGTTGTTAATTTATTGTTTATTTAGGTAGAGTTATCCAGAAAAAATAATAAAAAAATTTAAGAAATATTGGTTTACTTAACTGGATTATACATAATTTTGGTATTAATACTACAAAAAATCAAAAATGGCTAACTCAGATGCGAGTGCAAGAAATAAATCTTTAATGACATGTTTACTCCCATCTGCTGAAAATTGTTCAATAAATCGGCAACAATTTCTTTGTCATTTTCACGTTCTTTTTCATTTTCACAACCATTTTGAATGACTTCCAAGCAGATTTTTCATTAACAGATAAAAGGCTTTCAAACTCAGAATCTTTCATAATTTTACGGATCTGTGGGCCAACAAATAGTCGAAACAAGATATTTCTCGTTTGAACCGAACGAATGAACATTAAACTGACGTCACTACGTTGGGTAGTTGAAGAAAAATATTTGACTGCAGAAAGAAATTTTGACGTGATAGAATATTTCTGCTGACACTTTTAGGTTTCAGGAAGGCAGGTTAACATATTTATATACATTTCTTTCGGGGTATAAAAAAAAAGTTGAAATTTGTAAACTAGTGCGCTGATAAATCAATAAATAAAAAAAAAACAACCGAACAATAACTCTCTTATATTGATAAGAATTTGAAAATCTATACCTAACCCTGCTTATTCGATAACAAAAACAATAAAATTTATTGAGAAGAATTTTAAAAGTTGATCGATAACTTGTATACTGATAATTAATAAAAATAAATCAGAAAATAACTCTTATTAGAAATGAGAATGATAAAAGTCGGTTTATAAATCTTACCTCATATACAAAAAATTGTAAAATAATTACTAAAACATTACCAATAATTTAAACAAATATATAACTGTAATTGTAATTGTAATTCATATTTAAACTTGCATGTATGCGTAAAGTAAAAGAAATTCTAAATATAATATAACTAACTATGATAAGTAACATTCAAATAAACTGAACAAAATTACACACAATGTAGAACTTTACCTACATGAATTCTATCAGCTTAACAAATATTGTAAATTGTGAGCAAATTCCCGCACTTTCCAAAGCAAAGCTCTAGTAGTTAAATTGTCTATTAAACTGAATTATGATGAAATTAATTTAATATGCTTGAAATTAAGTTTACGATAAAAATCAAAAATACCTGCTAGTTATTATTAACTTATGTATGTTGATTGTTTAAAATTGAATCGAAAAAACTGGTTAAGAATGACTATTATAAAAACTTTTATTAAGGGCCAACGTAAACGGCTCAACAGTTTAGCAGCTCCAAACCTTCGCTGTTATGTTGCCTTAATCATAGCTCGGCGAACAATAAAAGATAAAAACAAAAGCCAAAAAGAAGCATAAACGACTGAACAACAGCGCAGAACTTTCAATTTACGATCGTAAAATTTGCAGGAATCGTAAAAATCACGAAAATTAGGGTCCAGTCATCAAGTGGATGTTGCCACCCCCTTCCACCCTCCAAAAAAGAGAGTTTATCCCATTTTGAGCCGTACTTTACGACAAGTTACAACAATTTCGAATGAGCGCCACCATAAAGTCAATCGTGTTTCCATCGCCGACCCCATTCTACGAAAAGTTCTTGGGAAGTTTTCAGTTTTGTTTCATAGCGTTCGACGGGATAAATTTTATGTTTTCAATTTTATGCGATTCGGTGTGCACCGAGTTTTTACGTGAAATTGCTCGAAAGCGGCACTTATCACTTTAAACGTACTGAAATAGTCCCAACGGTGGACTGGGCTGATTTTATAGCAATCGTAAACAGTTGAATGATTTTATTTTAAAGATTTTGGGCCAAAATTTAGAAAAGAGTTAAAATTCAAAGGATTTGTATGAAGGTCATCGACCTGGTGACGACATTTCAAAAGATATAAATGTTAAGTTAAATCCTTCAAAAATATTCCGTCGTTTTGGCTTATTTTTATAAACCGATTTTTTTAAATTTTTAACAATTTTTCAAAAATAGACAAAGTTTAAAATCAAGAGCTGAAAAAAAATCATTTTATTTCTATATTTAAAAAAAAATCATCTTCAAACTAAAATAAATTATTTCATTTGTAGCCTTGTTTAGATTCAATAACATTTTGAATGAAAGGTTTAAATTGTCTCGGTAATTTATACTTTTCGATCGCGCGATGATTAAGGATTAATTTTTATTTTTCAAACGCTCCATAATGATTATCAAGTAATTTTTATCTATCGATCGCTCGAAAACGATCAAGGAATTATTATAAATAATAATAAGAAACGATTTTTAACCTACTTAACAAACGAAGAGGCTCTTATTCAGAACTATGACTATGTTTTCTTTTTTTAATTCGCACGCCATAAAGGAAGGAAAATAATGAAATGAGTTTCATTTCGAACAGTCAAAAAATTATATAATAATCGTTATCGAGCGATTGAAACTAAATATTATGATCGAAAAATAAAAATTACTTCGTAATCATTATCGTCTGATCGAAGAATAAATATTGCTTGATAATCATTATTTTTACCCGATTGCGCGACTCAAAGGAGGGTACCTAATGTGTTTCGGAACCTTTGTATGTTTGTTCCTTTGTGACACTCTAGAGACCAAACGCTTTGGCCGATTTTGATGATCCTTACGTCAATCGATTTGTCTTAATCTTCCGAGTGTCACTAATGGGTCCTGACTGTTAAAGTCGCTATGTTCCGCATTAGAATTTATTATTTGTTTTATGTATGTGTGTATCGATCATGGAACTATTTCAATGGTGTAGTTATTCAATATTACTTAACAGAATTCTAGACTACTGGACTTGTTTTTTTTCTTTTCAGTTTTTATTCAATTCAATTCAATTCAATTTATTTAAAATTCACGATTTACAATTGTGTAAACATAGTAGGACTGCTATTTTAAGTGCTCGAATTGGAACTTCATACATCTTGAATATTAGTAAGTAGACATAGCCGCAACTGTATTCATTAGTACTATTTAAGTTGGGAAAAAATATTTTTTGACAAAAACCCAAGAATTCAGTTTTAATAAAGTTCATTTTTTATACAGTCAGGTTTTTTGATTTTTTAAATTTACTTTTTTATTTGACATACATATGTATGTACATATGTACATATTTTTTTTTGCTCATAAGTCCCTGCTTGAAATATTTACCAGTGGATCCATTAATTCTCATAGCTTAGAATTTGGGAAAATAATAGTTTCTATTAAAAAAATGTTTGAATTTAAATAGTTTGAAACTAATGCTAGGAGAAAGGAAGTACTAAATAACAGTATAAATTCCTAAGCATTACATTTTCCAGATTAAAATAATTGAATAAATTGTCACATCGTGATCCAAAAATAAATTATGGGTATAAAATTTAATTTAAAGTTCTGTAATGTTTCTAAGGAAATAAAATTGACCAGTTTTTCACTTTTATTGAACATGAAAGTCTTGTTTTAAAAAATGTTGGCTTAAATTTCTTGCAAAGCGTTATATACATTTTATAAAATAACTTCTTCAGATCGCAGAAAATATCGTGACTGCCTCGAAGTGCGAAAAGAAGATCGATTCAGAGAAGTGTGAGCAGCAAACAGCAGCGACAGAAAGTGCGTGTGGATCTCAAAAAGGCACCGCCTCGATTTGATCGATCTAAAGTGGCTGCGCGCAATTTAATTATTATCGGAATGCGGTGCCGCACAACGAAGATATTAATCGTTTACAAAATTGAGATGCACTTACCGTCGGCTTGAGGTCTTAATTGCTTCGCAGAAATGATGAGTAGAAAAAGGTAAAGTATAAGAAAACCGGAGAAATTCTGGCGGCTGGCGGGAATATCCTTTTGAAGAATGCCCGACCATATAGTGGGAATTTTAAAGAGTCTGTAGAATGCTATTTATTCCCTTTTAAGTTTACACAGCTATTTGCATCTGAAAGAGTTAATTTAGCTCTTCTCAAACCAGTAAAGAGACAACGATCAGTGTCGCAAGATAGTCGCAATTACCAGCCACTAAAAGTGCCCATAATTGTCCGTCTCTATGGCTAATTGATAGCATCGCTGAGCAGAATTGATAACGATCACAATCAGCCTGGATGACTTCTATACGCCTCATTTATGGGCTAATTCGACACGAAAATTGACCAGGAGCCGACTCATTTCGTATGCGCGGCAAGTGTCGAATTATAATTTGTGGTCGATCGAACTTAAGTCGATGAGGGGGCGACTCGTGTCCAAGTCCAGAGCTCTCAAGACGTCTGTCTGGTCATCCAGACCCAACTGGAGTGGGTGGAGGTCTTGACACATGCTCTCTTTAAGCCACCCGGGGGGGGAGGGGACTAATAGAATTCGCAACAGGTCACGCATTGTCGAAGAGGGTGAAGAAAGGCTCCTTAAGTAGACGTCTTGTGCCGCTGTGCATTCAAATTACAGTCGGAAGACGAGGACACGTGCCACAGGTATAAAGTTCCAACAAATATTTACTTGGCGCGCTATTTTAAGGCATAAAATAACATCCGAGCAGGTTGATTACTTTGTTTTCGTGATTTGTTTTATTAATTTCGAAAGAGATTTAGAACTTAGAAACACATTACAAACGGAAATTGATCCGAATCAATAGAGATTCGACAATTATAGACAAAAAAAAAATTGAAAAATTTTTTTTTAGGAAACGCTTTTCTTTACCTTATTGTGAATCAAATTAAACAAAAATCAACTAAAAAGTAAAAAAATAAAAAATAAAACAAACTTAAACAAACTTAAACAAAATTTTAAAAAAAACTGTTACAAACAAATTTTTAAAAAATCGAGAAAATCTCACACATTCGTTAAAGAAAAGCGTGGGGCGCTCATTTTGAATGTAATTATAATTCTTTATCCGTTTTTTTTAAATGCGGAAAAAAACTATGTAGGTATATTAAAGTCTTGTACTGGAATGGTTGCTATTGTTTTGCAATTTAATCTATTAATTTTTTTGTAAATAAGTGTACATACATATGTCCCTGTTACAATTTATTATGATTACACATATAATTTTGAAAATTTTAAAAGAGGAACTATAGTCTAAAATTAAGGTATCATATACAGTTCTGTCGGAAATTTTAGAACCAAACGTTGATTTTGGGTATATGTCCTATTCCCTAATTGTCACGTAGTGCTATGACCTGTAGACTTATGGCTTAAATGCATAAGTTAAATATATCAAAATTCAATATTAGTTTCCCTACCTGCCATAATTTGGATACGTCAACTGATTTTTTTACCATTTTTGGAACAATTTAACAATGTGTTTATTATTATAGGGAGGATTTTGATTTGTTTTGGTTTATTTCTTAAAAATTCACCATGTACTAACAATAGTTTGAATCACACAGTGACAAACACTTGAACGTTAAACTATTCTACAATAAAGTTCTAATTTTTATCGTGGGAAAAAGTGTAGGTACTACATCTCATTTAAAGAGATATAAAAGAGAATTTGTCCTATAATTTTCAACACAATTGAATTATTTTTTTGCTCAATTTTATTAAAATTAGGTCATGAATTTAAAAAAATTAAAAATTATGAAATAATTAAGGACAGACCAAGATTTCATATGCACCCATTGTCACCATCCCTCTTCTCCTTATCAACAAGTTATGGGCTTGGGAATAGAATACATGCTCAAAATCAACGTTTGGTCCTAAAATTTCCGGCAGCACTGTATTTGTCACAACTTGTTCAAAACTCAAAAATAATATTATGCTCGTTATCATAAGATAACTATTTTACAAAGTGTTAAAACTATTAAAAGCTAATATTATTATAAGATTTCTTTAAAAATTGCTTTAATTTGGCATTGACTTAAATATATCCGACTCTCATTGAAAATATTGAAAGCACATTTTATTGTTAATAAAGTTTGTTGTAACTAAACCGAAGCGTAATTTAAAGGCTTTAAGTAATAATAATTTTGCGTAGGCATTAAAACAGAAAGATTGCTTTCATCGAAGCGGTTTGATAATCCAATCTTGATATTGTCCCTTCATTTGCTAGATTACATGGCATCTTGATGGTGATATAAAAATCTCGTTAAATAATCCAGTGCACATTTTATTAGGAAGAATACATGTGACTGTGAGTCATTGCAAATAATCTGTTCTGAAAATAGACCTTCTCTTGATATCAAGTCCTTAAAAACTTGGACAGATCTACTAAAAGTAACTCAATACTCCTTGAAACATCTGCGTGCCTTTTTTACCCTATTCTGTCTGATTACTTATCGGATCACCCATTGAATATAATAATACTGAAAATTGTCTGATTTTTACCGCCTCCGTCGGTTTCATCGAATCGGATTCGCTATACCTTTCTCGGATTTCCTTGATTGCGCCAAAAATAAGTCGCTTGAAGCTACTTCGCCGGTGTTCATTGATCGCCTTAGTCAATAATTGTGGTATTTCGATTGACCTCAATATTCTCGTTCCAAGTCCCATACCCTATCATATTTTATCTGGCTTTCCAAACTTTCTTTTTATATTTTTCTTCCCCAGAAGGATTTTTCAAGATATGATGGGTTTCAAATATTTTACGTGATACATTAAAACAATTCCACCGCGACGTCCGTTAAGGCGCAACAAATGGAATTACGGTGCTTCGCCTTGAACGAGAAAACGAGATTTAGGGGCAAAGGTTTTTGTTGTATCAGACAAGTGATGTCTGGGATTCTTTATTAAGTCGTGGATTATCTAAAATTTCATTTTCGACTTAAATTGGGTTCTTCAAATAGGCAGTAACTTTTTAAATGAATTTCTTTGTTCCTATAGACATCAAGGTGGACTCAAAAAAGACGTGATGATCAGATAGAGGGAAAGATTTTTTAAGGACAATAAAAGCATACCTATCTAAAACTTTTTCTACAAAATTTTCCCTTAGAATAATTTCAGAGAAGGAATTGAGGAGATTGAGATTGCTTTTCTCTTAATATGTATTTGGAGATGGATTCTAATTTTCGTGTGAGTTTTCCATCTCGAATTTATGTAAAAAGGAAAGCTTATATGGAAAATTGTAAAATCGAACTTAAATAAGCAGTAATGGTCGAATTTTGAATTTACGGGAAAGATTTTACTTCGGCACAAATTGAGTTTGATGTCTCCTCACGGATATTGATGAAACTTTGTAAAAAAACATTACATTCTAAAAAATTCTTCAAAAATCTATGAAATAACAAATCTACAAAATAAAAAAAGTAAATATCTTTCTTATTGACAGTGACGAGCACGCATTTGTCTTATGAAATGATAAATCGAAGTAAAGAAAGCTTTTCTTTATTTTTAGCACTCGTGTAAAATTTTTAAGAGAAATTCGGTGGAAACATTTTTAATTTAAGGTTTTTTAATAATTTTGACCAAACGATTTTGGGAGCATAAAGAAATTGCTGTGGAAAACTATTACTTTTTAGAATAGACATTAAACATTATACTACAAAGTTTCAATTTATGGCTCTGTTTCTTCAAGAACGTTGACTACATAAGTTTTAGAAATCTATGGCTATTAATTGTTCTTAAACTTTTTATTTAAATTATTAATTAAAATTTTGTGAGACAACAAAACGATATTTTTTATCTTAAAAAAATATATACCCAAATATATTCCACAATCCCGTTAAAGACTTAAAAAGGTGTGAATTGATTAAAGTAATTTATTACATCAAGTCAAAACTGTTTCACAATTCAGGTTTCATTCGCTGTAAAAATTTATAAAAATCATTTGGGTCTACAACGACAATAAATCTAGAGGTCATCCCGTCGAGCATTATTGAGAAACGCTTAATCTCCGGATAATAAACATAATTCATTCGAGATGAGGCACAAAACCCAAATGTAAACAAGCGAGAATCGAATAAATCGCGCTATTTTTGTCCGGACCCCCATAGACCTATATAAAGCTCCTCATCTCGCGAGAAGAAAATGAAAATAAAAAATATAAAAAATATATATGTATATATATAGGTATCTTATACACCTGTTGCTGACATGCTTTACCTGGTGTAACCTTTTCATCTTGTTCACTGTTCAGATATGTGTTTATTGAGTATTTCATTATCACGGACAAGTGATAAAATTCGCGAAATGTCTCTCGGTGGAGTTCGCGATGAAAACATTGAGGTCGTCTGTCCCCAAAGTTCTCGCGAGACACCTGAAAAATTGTCATACCACCAGAAAACCAGATATATATAAAAAAAAAAAATATAAATATGGTATAGCCTGTGCTTGGCCCGCTTTGTGGCGGTGGCATGCCGAAGTGTGGTAGGTATTTATTTATTTATTTATTTTTTTATTTTCTTTTTTTTTTTTTTGGGTCGTGGGAGGCACCTGTCGTAGAGATGGAGGTATAAAGAACTAGACGAACGGAAAGACAAACATGAAGAAAAAATAAATAAATAAATTAAATACCTGCGGTACGTTGTCTGTTCGTCTTAAGTTTCGCGGTCGCTGCCGCCCATCGGAAAGTTCTCCTTGGGGGGAACTTTCATGAATGGAAAGCTCCCGGTGTGCCGTCGCGAACGTGTGGGGCCCCATTCAGGTCTTTCGGATGGAGCCAGGGCTCCTCTCTTGGATCCCGCCACGAGTCGAATGAATCGACCGGGACTCGGCGGACTCCGCATCCCAGGCCCCATTCTCAGGGCGCTCCTCTATAAAAGCCGGCTCCGCTGCTGGTCGCCGGGTGGGAAGATTGTGGGCTGTGGGATCGTGGGGCTCCTCCAACATCTTGGGAGCAGCTCCACCAAAGACGTTGCTGATTCTTACTCAAAGTTGCCGCGTAACAGAATCCGAGTGGTTGCTGGCTGCTTAGTGTTCCGAGTATTGGCGCAAAATCTCATTCCTTGAGGATCTTATCCCGCGCTATTCTTGATATCGTCGCACGCTGTAAAAAAATAAATAAATAAAATAAAATAAAGAAACCATAGTAAGTACCCGGCTTGGGTTCGAACTTTGAAAGCTCCACCGTGCTCCAACAAGGAAAGGGTGGCATTGCCCAAAAAGTTAAAACCAACGATCAGACCATCGGCCATCCTCAGTCGTACGCTGGCTTCTAGAACGTGGAGCTCGGTTTTGGGATAAGTGCTCCATAGGGTGAAATATTAAAATCTCTCTATCATTTTCATCTTAAACTTGTTAAGTTCGCGAAACTTTTCGTGTTTTTCCCATAAACGTTCTTCTTTATCTCCCATCGCTAAGACGTCGCGGAAGAAATTTTGAACGTCTTGTTGCGCACAATTTGACTAATTGCCTCTGAGTGACGAGCTCATGATGTCCTCAGGCTTGAAATTGAGCCATCGTTTTGAATTGAAATAGTTTGTGATGTGATTTATGTGAAGGCGATTTTTCAGTGAGGTGTTTTTATTTTATTTTTTATTTATTTATTTTTTTTTTTAGTTTTTTATGTTTACTGTGTTTACTGGCGCTTTGTGAGGGTCATTATCGCGTTGAAAAATTTCATTATTTATGGTTGACGTGAAAGAGTAAGGTGATTGATGCTCGGTAGATTTTGCGGCATGTTCAGTGAAGTTGACAAGAGTATTTTGTAAAACTAACAAACGGAACATAAATTTGTGTGAAGACAAATATTGAAATAAAAATTGAACACTGCGGGAAATCAACATTTTGATGTCTTTTTTAAGGTGTGTGAATCTTTTATATTTTTGAAGTTTGGTTAACTAGCATAAAATTATATTTATGGTTTTTACTTTCATTTAAAACTAATTTTTGACTACTTATATAATTT
The DNA here is from genome assembly GCA_933228815.1 of Machimus atricapillus. Lineage (NCBI taxonomy): Eukaryota > Metazoa > Arthropoda > Insecta > Diptera > Asilidae > Machimus > Machimus atricapillus. The sequence goes on from OW121785.1 coordinate 18,608,674, forward strand.
TAAAAAATTATTATACGGAAATAAGGAAAAACGATTTTCTTCAGAATATTATATTAGTCCTTATTTCTGTGTAGCCCTAACATTCAATATAAAATATTAAATATAATATAATTTATGAACTTTGTGTTATCATGCTAAAGAACCCTTCATCTGTTCCAGCAAGTTAAGTTACATTTGTATTTCCTCTTGATAGAGGGAGTTTAACATTTTCAAAGTTTAAACATTTAGAAAACTTGTTTAAGAACTTTGTAAACCTGTAGGTATTAAAAATTATACAGATTGTTTAATATTGGTAGTTTAAAACTTTTCCTGAGAATTAAGTTAAGTTGGTGTACGCTCGAAAATTTGGGATAAAAAAAAATTTTTAAATTTAAAAGATTTACAAATAGTATTATTTGTTGCCATTTGCAATAAATTGGGATCGGAAAAGCCTATAAAATACACAATTTTAGGTAGAATAAAATGTTATTACGAGTTTAAAATTTATGCTGTGTGTGAACCGTGGCATAAAATAAAAAATTAAATATGCTATTAATTAGTAGTTTATTTAAACAAAAAATACATAACAACGCGTGGAATTTTGAAAGGAAACCGCAGATTTTTTTACTAATACCTACTGAAATGAAAATAATATGCGCTATCTAGTAAATATAATTAGGAATTATAATTTTAAAAGACAGCCATTTTTGAGAAAACTAGAAAACTGTACAGCTTCACAGAAATAAAGGCAAACCAAATAGAAAACAATTTTTTTGAAAAGTGATATTTCTCAGATAATTCCTTGAAACTGGAGCTACGTTCTGCAAGTTCGTAGCTGTAGTAGTCCTATTAGTCCTAAGTCTTAAATAATAATAATATATGTAGATAAATATGTTAATTCGTCATTGGGTTTTTCATATAAAAATGTTTTCCCAAAATTTTAATTCATAAGAATATCAAATTTAAATGAACCCAAATTTAGGCTCTAATTATAAAATTGACTATTTTATATAAAAATTGTATAAGTTACTAAATCAATAATACTCAAAAGAGTTATTTAATGCATATAAATAACATCAACCGCTGAGTCAATATTTTCTTAAACATTATTGTTAGCTTTAAAATATCCTTGCGCAGTATTGCTATATACTCCTGGTACTATGTAGTAATATATTCATTAAGTTTAATCTCTGCTTCTGATGTTTTATTGCATATTGGTAGAAACAATATAAAGCTTAAATATTTCAAAATAACAAGGTCCAATACAAGTCCACAGTTGATAATTTTTTGAATTTGTCCTCGAGGCTTACTTATTTTCCAAACTAATTCTTCAAAGTTTGTGGGTGGTATTGTTTAGTATCCATGTATAGGTATACATTTTTGTTTTTATTAGGAAGCTCAAAATTGGATCATCCCACTATTTGTAAAAAAAAAAAAAAAAGTTGAAATATTCCCCCAAAATCCCAAACGGACTTTGGAAGTGTTTGCATTCTTTATGAAGTCTTCGCAAATCTTGTGGAATCCGAACTTTCCTTCCTTCAAGAGAAGGACTAAAACCTCTCTTATTGCCAATAAAAGAATCTTTTAGCTGAAAAGTGCCCTTAATTCCGAATACATCACCTCCAATCAGTTCTTAGCTTTGCCCTCAAAAGAGGATTTACCCAGGACCTGATCAAGTTTCCTTTTCGGGATCCAGTAGCAAACAAATATGAGACAGGGTAGTGGTTGGCGGTGCTCTTTCGGAACAATCCTCGGCCCTGCTGTCGATGGGTGTAAAGCGTCAGGTTGGCTCTTCTTGTCGGAAACACCCTTTTTTAATTTTGTATGTCTGCCTCAAAAACACCTATCAGCTGGGGTCTCGTACAAATCCTGTTTTGATCCTCGGGAGTTGGGTCGTCGCAGACAAAACACAAACATTGGGCGCAGCCACAGAAACCGAGTATCAGACGTAAGCCAACATGACTTACGAGAGATATTCCCACATGTAGGCCCACCCCCGCGTCTCCCGGATTTTATTTGGGAGACCGAGATCCTCGAAGGGCCTCCCCCATTCCTTTTCGCCTCCACCCCACCCCACAAAAATCCGGGAGAGCTCGCCTTGAGCAAAATTAATTTCACTTGACTTGCCGTAAAGCAAACGACCATTTGAACCGCAACTCTGAAGCGTCCCGGGAATAATTAGGGAGTGGAGGCGCATTGCTACTTTTATTTTTCCCTCTTTGCAAATTTCTGGAGCGCTTTGTTATTTTGGGGCATTTTGCTGGACTATAGTCCAGATGTATGTGATTGGGATCAGAACAGCCGTCGGGGGTGGGGAGGACGGTGTGGACCCTCATCAACGGGCATTTTCTGGGAATTTGCCCAGGGGGACCCCGTGACGTAGGTTTATTCGATACATATAGGGCCTTTTGTGCCTAATTCTTTTCTATACCCTCCTAAGAGACGTGTAAAATTAAAGAGTAGGGTGTTTTTACACGGTCTGTCAGAGGGACTTCAAATTTGTACAAATTTATACAGTCTGTCAGGATGGTACTCAGCCCTATTTTTTTTTAAGTAAAAAAAAAAGGGGGATGCATAACAGACAACGTTCGTCCCCGTCAAAATTCTAACAACATTTTCATTTGTTCGTTTCTAGCATTTCTTTTTCCCTCAATTTTATTTTTTATGTGATCGCCTGATAAATCCTATTCCCAATTTACTTTAAAATCCCACTTCCCTTTCCAAATTATTATAATTTTTATTTTTTTGGGGCCCTGTCTAGGCATAGTCTCTATGAGGACGGGAACGACTGCTGCTTGAGAGCACCTTTAAGGCACCTTAACGAGAGTACGCCTTTTAAGAAAAGTTCCTTTAAGTGCTCCAACTCCAGTTCAGACTCAAACTCCTAAGAAAGGAGCACGACAGGTATACTCTCTTCAGGCTCGCTGACAAATTATGGCAAGAATTGTTATTTTCCACTTAGTTAGGCACTTATCATTGATATATACTGTGGCGGCGACGACGACGACGACGACGAAGACGGCTCCCGACGCGTTGCGACGGGACTCATTCACCTGGCGGCTTCAGGTTAAGTGGCTCACCACACCTCCCTCGCCCTGCCACACCTGCGGGGGCGGGAACCAGCTCGCCAAATTAGTTTCGAGTGTTACTTTATTGGCTGCAATTATGAGGCCCGCTATCGATTTGAGATATTTAAGATACTCCATTACAAAAGTTGTGAATGAGCTTAAGACCTCCCGCAGATACTTTTCACACTTATTGAAAATAATGGCGGCAAAATAATTTCTAACTCCCCCCTAGAAAGTAACAAAGTATCGCAAGTAAAGTAAGTAAAGACAGCCCCCCCCCCTCGTCTTTTAAGATTTTCATCAGCCACCTCTGCGGGTAACGAGGAGGCGGGGCAGGGAATTCAATTGAAAATCCCTCGTTGCTCATTCCGTTCGGATTATTCAGGTCTGTTAAACTCCAGCACAGTTGAAAAGTTTTGATTACACGTAATTATGGCTCCTCTCCGGAGGAACTTCTTGAATTAGTTTCGAGTTGAAGGAAATTTTCTGTGATCACCATAAAGCGCTGGTCCACCTCTTCATCCCATCCCCGCAAATTTTGTTGGATGCCCGTTGCAAATTAATTGATTTTTAATTACACCCTCAGGACTAGAAATGGGGTTCCCCTTGCCACAACGAAATTCAAGGAATTTTGATTTTGTTTTCTTTGAGCAACAATTTACACCCTGGAGAATTTTAAATATAGTTGCTAAATTGCGATTTGTCTGTTTATTTTAAAAGAGCCTTAGTTCTGATCTTTCAGATTTATTTAGAGTTTTATAAAGTAACTTTCTTCTGAAACAACAAAATTCTTTTCTACTTCTTATCTTATCTAATAGTAAATTGCCAACAACCAACAACACTAGAGAAGTTATTTTTCAAAGAATTTGTAATTATTAGTTAAAATTGAAATTTAATTCAATTAAATATTACATAATTTTAATTATTATTGTTACTACAATTATTTTTGTTTAGGAACTATTTAATACGATTCTGTTTTGATATTAAACAATATTTATTGATGAAGCAAAGTAGTTAAGATATGAATTTCAAATTTTGAATGTAAACATAATATATTATATCAGGTGCAAGAGAAACTATGCGTAATTTTTATCCGATTGACTTCAAATTTTAACTGTAGCTTCTTAGACAGATTGTCTTCTAAAGTGCACACACGATTTTTACGATCGATAAACAATATATTTTAATAAACGCGCGTACTTTCAAAAAATACGCTTGTAGTGTATCTACTATTTTGCTTTCAAAACTAAAATAAAAAATTATTTTTGTACCTTAGAGTCATCTATGTAAACTTTATATGGATTGCTTCATTAGTATAGTCACAAAAATCATAAAAAGCTCACAAAATTCCCTCCTTTTAAGGTTTCAATCAATTTGTGTTTGTTTATTCGTTTCTTAATCCTAATAAAATAATTCCATTTCATTTTTGAAGTAGAATGGAGACTCTGACTTTTTTTCCAGTCATTAAAAATATTTTTCTACTAGTTCTCCATTTATTTCTTTCGTATAAAAATGACGAAAATTTTTAACCGACGAAAAAAAGGGGAGTGTCTCAAGTCGACGCGTATATTTGTTTTTTTTTAATGTATTTTCACGCATAACTATTTACAAAATAGTCCGATTTTGATGATCCTTTTTTGATTGGATGGGGTATACCTCGAAGTTGTTCCTATTAAAATTTGAAAACATAATTCTACCTCTAAGGAAAAAAAAGAAACTGAAAAGTGAAAAATGAAAGCTTTTTAACAAAAAATTAAACTGACGAAAAAGGAACTGAAAAGTGAAAAATAAAATAAACCTTTTTAGTCTGAATAATTGAGCTCCTAAACTAATGTAAATAACTAAGTAATTCTAAGTCGGCGCCAAAAGAACAATCAACGAAGATAAGTAAATTACTTCAAAGAAATTTGGCGCCGACTCAAAATTAGTTACTTACATACATTAGTTTATTATTATTATTATTTTATTTTCCACTTTTCACTTCCTTTTTATTCGGTTTAATTTTTTGTTAAAAAGCTTTTTAATAATTTGTTAAGTTAACTAGAGATAGAGATCACGTTTTTGATTCTTTAGAACTGGTAAGGAATTTATTATGAAGTAGTAGTTAGAGACGTAAATATATGTATGTACATATATGCATTTTTTTAAAATTTTTCTAGCCGTTTTGTGCAATGTTTTTGATTTCAAATATTATGGGTACCCAGTATTTCAAAACAAATATATTTATTAATTCTGGACCAAGTTATCTATTGAATTGTTGAACTCTTTTTACAAATACATAGGTAGTTGCAGTGACTATCAAAACTTCTTAGTAGTTTATCCAAAATCAATGCAATAAAAACATTTTTAGTTTAATATTTTATCGATTCAGCCATCGAAATTTATTTATTCTTCAAACTGAAGAAAACAGCACTCTTGAAAGTGTTCTTTTGATTGTTCGGGGTAAAAAACACTTTTTTGTTATTCATAAAAACATATATGTATATTGATCAAAAACTGAAAATAGTTCTTAAAATATAGTGGTGAGCATTTTTGAAAAAAACGTACTAAAGTTTCATTATCTGCCGTAAATAGTAAAAAAGTTCAATGGTTTTTTTAGCATATCTATTAAAGTTTTCATTTGATCCACATGGACAATTTTACAGAATATTTTCAAAATATTATAAATACTTTAAGAAAATGCTAGAACCAATCGACTTGGTTTTTAAAAACCTAAAAACATAATTTGTAAAGATACAAAGATACCAAGGAAATATTTAATTTTGTCGCAATTTTCAAATCATTGAGTCCTGCCTGTTGTAATGTGACAGAGTTTGATTGTAATAATTTTTGTCTTCCCAGGAGATACTTTTCGCGGTTCTTATTCCAAAGTTTTGTGCGGTGAGGAAATTCCTTCATTTCTCGTTCGCGTATCAACTTTACGGTTGAATTCAAATTGTTTTCATTAATTTTCTTCGTTAAGCCCGAAGGAGTCTAGGGACTTGGGAAGATGGTGAAATTCCCGAAAGATGTTATCAGTGCGATAATTAAACCACCTGCGGGAAAACTTCAGTTGTGCAACACAACCTGGCTGCCAGGGGAGAGGAGGGGGGAGAGGAAAACAGGAAAATCCTGTCGAGATGGCAGCAAATCAGCCAGATGACGGCCTTCGACGCGTAATGATGCCATCACGCGGCACCTCTTTGCGATTGCACGCATAATTAGAAGACCTCCCCAAGACGCGCCAGTTCGGGGCGCATCTTGGCGGAGCGCGTCTTCTTTGGCGCGCGGATCGGGGATAAAGCGTGAATTTCTTATCCCCGCTGTCATAACATTTTTATCTGGTTGTCCCCCTACCCGCGCGAAAATGCTATCGGCGGAGTCCGTAAATAATTTCCCTTTTGGCTCCCAGAAAATGCTTTCCGCTTGGACGGGAGCCAAACGGGTGCGACCCGCCCGGAGCTGATCTCAGCAACATCATCCAGATTCACCTCGTGCGGGAGGAGAGGGGAGGGGGATTTGTTTTCGCGGGGGTGGACACATATTTTACGAGCGAGGGCAACTTAACCAGCGAATTTTCTTGTAAATCTCTGCAGCGCGGGACCAGAAAATCTCGCGAAATATTCACTTTTAAAACTGATTTTGCTGCGATTTCGTTGTCAAAATGATTGAGGGGCACCGGGGAGGGCAGTGCGCTTATTTGCATCGAAAAATGGTCAGGAATGTTGCGGACATTTCAATTGTCACGACGGAATTTATGCGACAACTCTGGTTTCCTCTGAAGTCGAAGAGAAATGCGTTTTGGGTCCATGTAATTTATGGGCACATTTACGGCTTTGATGACATCGAATTAAAGGGATAAATTGAAGAAGTTCCATGACCAGGACGACTAAACGGGTGGTCTTCCGAAAATTTTAAATTAAAAATGTCCATAAAAAATTAAAACACGCACTTTGTTTTCTATTATTGGATGGGGGTAAAAATGAAATAACTTTGTTCTTATGGGCTGACTGAATTGTATTATTAATTTATTCCTTTCTAAAAAGGTGATAAGAAATTTTTTTGTAAATTTCAAATCCGAAAATGAATCACATTTTCGAGAAACATGGATTGTTTAAAAATTTCTTAGAGTTGATTTGTAGTTTTTCAGTTAAAAACCTAATGGACTGAAGGTTCCTCGTAATATAGGAAAGAAACTTCTGAATTTGTGTTATTTTAATGCCTAATAGTCTAATTACGCAAGAGAATCAGATAAATCCTCGTAAAGGCATTTTTCTACTTTAAATTGAGTGTATAAAAGTAAAAGAAAGTTCAAATATAAATTGTTTAAAGAATAAATAACAGAAATTTCTAAATTTGCATCTTTTCCTCTAATGACGACATTACCTTAACAAAACTTCTGTGTATTATATTTCAATTTCTTTTAATCAAAATTCTTAAACTGACTAAAAAGTCCTACTTTGCGTTGATATTTATTTATTAAAAAACAAAATTTTAAGATAAAGAAAATTTAAAAAAACTAAAATTATAGTTACTTGCACTTACAATTACAGAATTCTTTTGAATTAGTTTCAAATTACTGTATTACGAATATGTATATAATTACGTGCACTTCTGAATATTATACTAAAAGATATAAATTTTAGTAGTTCTAAGAATAAATAAGAAATGCTTTCATATGCTACTAAATTGAGTCAACCTTCATATATATGTATTATATACATAATGTACATAGAAATTCTTTCAATATTCCATCAAATTGTTTCTCGAGAATGAAAACCCAAATAAAACATTCCACTTTCAGCTTTTTTTCAATATGAGTTGAATAACAATCATACTTTCGACAGAATATTTGTGTTTACAAAATAACTTTCTTGTTGTAAAATGCCTACGAGAAAGTCGGTTGGTGGAGGTAGTTCAGCGACGAGGTAGAGTTGGGAAAATTAAATTCCTGAAATACAAATGAAAATGCTAATATTTCTAATAGAAAACAAACAGCAACCACATTTATTTTGCAATCTAACTTCCAGATTGAGAAAACAACGAATCTTATTTACGTTTTGCATGAGTAAATTTCGGTGGGTATGTTTTGTTATTGGTTGTGGCCTTCCACGGGAAATATCGAAACTGAGTTAATGAGATTCTTGTTTCTAAATTCAATCATAACATAATATAGATATAGTATAATTTAAATTTGGTAGAACTAGGTAGGAAGGATTTACAAATTTCGAAGGTTATAAATTAGGACTTTAAGAGTAACTAAAGTAGGTACTCATCGTGATTTACACTGAACTTAATTATATAAGTTTAGAGTTCGCGAGTACTCGAGTTAGTCAAGTAGTTGAGTTAGTATAAGTAAATAAATTATTTGAGTATTTAATTAAGGAACATTCCACTGTTTGAGCTTAGAAGTATTCAAGTAATTGAGTATTTGAGTACTTTATAATTAATTTTTTAAAACCGAAAATGCATCACTTAAAGTCACTAGACGGATTTTGATAAGAGCTGTTTGTGATTTGTATCAGTATCATAAAAGATATATTTTTGATTAAATAAAAGAGCTCCTTCAGAAATAGAACATGTTATTAAGCAATTTTAATTTTAATTTGTGAATATCCCCTTCGAACTATCTAAATTAAGTGTACACCCGGGATTTTGCGTCTTCATTGAAAGATACTCACTCATCTAGACGCAATGCTGAATCTTTAAAGGCACAACTTCTCAGGAAATCCAGAAATAGAGCCACTTACCCGAAGCAATGAAGTGAAAAAGTCCCTCGAGGGTAATTTATCACTCAATTGTTGTCAGCAGTTAGATACCAATATCTAGTTCACTAGATGCTTATTTATGCTGCAAATCCATTAGAGGAGTATCTTGTAACTCATACGGCCGAAAATAGGCACGTTGAGGGAGCAGACAGCAACAATAAAGTTGAACTAGACTCACGGTCATATCCAGAAAATTGCAATATTCCTTGGGGGGAAGCATCGATATGGATACGAAGAGGTATATAAACTACAATTCCCTTTTGTGGACGTCCACCACAATCAATTATATCTCTTAGGCATGACAATAAATCACGAAATCGCATTTTTTGGTCCCCTCTCTACCCTTCAATTCTGTTGGTAAATACGTGCACAAAGGCAAATTGTTTGCCGTCTTGTTTTACGAGTTTGGGAGATTATGCAAACCAACCCATGTTACTTTGCTGGGACACGATGATTTTCCCAAAAGCCTACCGTCATTGTGTCCTCAAATAATGTTTTTGATGGCATTTTTATTTGCATATCATCTACAAAACCATTTGCCAAAAAAATCCCAGAAAAGAAACCATACTTTTCTGCCCCAACAGGGTACTTTTGGGTAGCATTCAAAGGCGACTAGTCTGGTTGTGGTGTCAGAAGCGGGATTGGAGGAGAGTAGATAGGCCTTCTTGGCCTCGAATGGAATAACAAAGCAAATATCAAGTGCACCTCAATTTGGTTTATAGGAATCACTTTATAACATTGAAGAACTGGGCTCTTTCGTCGGCTTGACAGAACTCTTTCTTAAATTGGACGCCGTTCTGTGTTATGGCCTAGAACAAACCAGAGCCTGGCCCCTTACATTTTCCCCCGGGGGAGCAGCCAGAGCGGCTGAACTCTATAGTATCATTAGGATGAAGCACGGATCTCCGGGAATTATTGATGGCCATCATAACCATTTTAGTTGTATCCTTTCATGTGCTCTTGATAGAGCTATTCCCGAAAGCTCTCACCATATCAATCCCGAAATGGATTGTGGAATGTGTGCCAAGAGTCAGCCAATCCGGGGTAAGATGCCCTTCCTTATCCCACGTCTGCACTCATATCCATTATAATATCCTGTTTTAACCCAGATTCTAGCCCTAGAATGCGACAAAGTAAAGTATTTTGGGTTCCATAAAGCGAACAAAAGAAAATGTGAAGAAATCTCTGGAGGAGCAGAAACACTTCGGAATGTGAGAGTACCGGGAAATTTATTTGAAATGGCTATGAAGATAGCTTCAATGGGTGTGGAAATAACTTTTAAAAGGGTTAAGAGGTCTAATCACGCAGGAGGCATAAAAAAAGGGCTTCTTTTGCTGTCTAACTCCCTTTCAGTCACTCATACCGAAACTCCTGATAACTCCTAGACTATCAAAAGGAGGCGCGAGAGGAAGGAAATATAATTTTCCACAGGAAATACGGAAAGGTCGACTGAGTGTAATCGGAAGTGATGAAAAATGTAAGGGATGCGGGACTTGCTGTCCATTCCCCCAATTCCTCTAAATCGATCAATATTGGACGTCCAAGGTCATTTGGGGCGACACACTAGCATAGAATTTATACTAGAAAGAAATTGGCTCCGATGCCCTCTTCCGTTTCCTCTTCCTCAAGGGAAACATTTCGGGGGCAGCTTCCCTCGCCGAGGAGTTTTCCAATTTGTGTCTATATTGTTCCTGTTCTGAATGGCTCCTTCCGGACACTTTTATATTTTATATACCACCACCCTTCAGGAGCTCTTCCAACTAAACAGTGGCCCATGACGGACGAGGCCGTTCTACTTTCTTTGGGGTAGGCTGAAGTAAATGTAGCTCTAAGGAGCGCATTTGTTTTGTTATCGTGAGAAATTTGGAGCTCCCTTGATTGCCCAACCGAAAGTTGTTTGCTTGGATTCACAAGCACCATTCGAAAGCGACACCTTCCCTATTTTTATCTTTTTTTAGATGAACACTTCCCTCGGGACTTTTGTATAGATCATTTAGTGATTTTGGAGTCCACAAGCTATAATTTGAGCAGAATTTTAGGCCCATCTATTATTATTATTATTATTTAGGCCCATTATTATCATCGTATTATTATGATTGTTCTTCAATTTCACGATTTCCCAATTTACTGATTCGTTTTTGTGTTCTTACACTTGCCCATAAATTTTCTAAGAACATTTTCTGAAGAACATTTTCTGAAGTCCAATCACTATGTATATTTTAAAAATATTTTTGTAATTTCTAGTAGTTTAATACATAATAAATAGGTATGTAATAAAAATTCTTAGTTCTATAAATTACATAATTTTTTGGGTAGTTAGATAAGAATACCCCTTTCAGATATCTTAAAACACCTTAAAATATTATGTACTCATCCGCAGAAAATTACGAATTTAATACACGCTTTAAATTTTAGATTAATATATTAGGATTTCAATAACAAAAAAATTTCTGTATCATTGTTCGAGTACGTACAAATTTCTTAAGGTAGGTAAGATATCCACGTACAATAAAATTTCGGATAATCTACCTTTATCACTTTTGATTTAATTTTTGATTTCGACCTCGCACGAGTAAAATTCATTTTAAAGTTCTGAAACCGTTTCCTACCTAGGCCTTCGTAAAATGCACTTATCCTTATAATATCAAATAGGATTTCGCCCACACAGTATAATTTATTAGGAGTAAAAACAAGACTTAGAAGAACCCATACTCCGACACTTTTAAGAGAGATTGAATCTACTCTTGAATATTCTAAATAAACAAATTCTTAGAAGCTTTCCCCCCCTCATGGATTCAGCGAATTGCTCTTATAAAAGCGAGGCAGTTTCTCCCGGAAAAATCCTGAATATCGTTCCATAGGGATAATCACGTCTTGAGCCGTTTAACTGAGTAAGTATCAGAAAGCCCTCGATTTCTTAAAAGCAATTTGATTTTCGTGGCGTTGAGCCGTTGTGATTGAATCTGTCTATAAGCAACAATTGTTTGTCGATTGTTTTCAGGATTAATTCAATTAAGCGTTTAAAGTGGGTCGGAGGTTTTCTGAATAAATACCAATTCTCTAAAGGTCGAGTGAACCGTGTTATTCGAATTAAACATTAAAGTAATTGATTCCGAAATAAATAAAATAGCAACTTTAAAATATAAAGAAAAGCTCTGAGTCACCTTTAACACGTTCCTCGACGCGTGTTACCTAAAACGGGATACTAATAAAAGTCTCTTTTGTGAAATGTCTTTTACATTTAATGAGCTCATGAATGATTATTTTTGACCAATGAAATTAAAATTTTATCAAACGTCCTTTATTTAGCATTGTTCAACGTGATTATCGCTTTTGAAGCGGTCCCACAAAGTGTTTAAAACGAAAACAAATTTTCTGCAAACCTTTTTAATCCTTTTTTACGGTATGAGCGCTCACGTCGTTCATTTTGAACATAATGAGGCTAGAATATTCCGTTTGAGGTAATTACAGGACACGTGGAATAACCTTGTCATATAGCCCCCACACCAAAAAAAAAGAGCAATCAGAACAGTTGCCATGGTTTGGAATCGCGCCGTGACGTGACGTTCTCATTTAGGCACTTCCCCAAAATTAGCACCACTTAACGTCATCATCATCAAAGGCGCCGTCAATATTTCTCAATTTTTCTACAGGCTGTATCCATGTTTGTTAGAAAATTGAAAATTGTGATCCGCACAGGGGGTGGATTTTGGCTCTAACCCCTGATTAATACCAAACATCGGCAATTTTATGGTGCCTTATTAAACGCCACAAAGTGTGGAGTCTATCAAACTCCTGCACGTGACACGTGAACGATTTAGTGGCGCCTTCGTGTGGCTGTTCGCGTGCTGAAACATAAATTTCCACTTTTTGCGTTGTATTGGGGCATCCTGCTGTTTTATGGAAAATTTTTGGTTCAACATATAAAATCCATTCGATGATTTTGATTGTGATTTTTAGGGATAAATTGGAGGGCGTTATAAATCATGGGTTAAATTTTTTATGAAATTTGGCTTTGGCAGATTTTATGTTACTTTACTTCAAAACTAGGTACCTTATATTGTAAGTTTAAATTGGATTTCTCGGAAGCATAGAATGCAGGAAAAAATTGTTTGAAATATAAATATTAAAAAACTTACTTCTTTTCAATCGGCGTCTATTCATTTTATTCGCTTTGAAAAAAAAGAAAAATTAAATATATGTATATGTACATATGTAGTACAAAGTCGAATAATTTGAAAAGTTCGAATTTTTCAATTTTTCTGTGAAAAGAAAGTCGAAAACTTTAAACTACTCTCCTTTTTAAGAAAACTATGTTTAAAGGTTTAAACCAAGTCAATTCTTTTATATCTTTAAAGAATAACAAGTCTGTATGTAAACAGATGGTTTTACTTTACAAGCTAATTTTTTTTTTAAATAATATTATTTATTATAGATAATACTATTGTTATTTCTAGCCATTTCTCACTCCGCTTGATTTTGGGTATACCTTATGTTGCTCAGCATCCTAAGTAAAAAGTCTTTAAATTTGTAATGACAAGGTTTTTTATAATATCAAAGCTATTCTTAAAAGTTTATGAGAAAGTGCGTCACACTGTAGAATGACCTAGCAGCGCGACTTAACGTTGCCATTAAATAAAATATTCGGCCACGAATAACGCAAACAGACGACGTTAATTGTTGGTGTCGTCATGACCCAGTTTTACTAATGTAAAAATTTTCATAAAGATCGCGGATTTCTGGGACATTCGCGAATAAAACTGACAATGAGATAAGGAAGTCGTTACTTTAACCATTATACAACTGGCCATTAAGCCAGAGCGGAAGATGGTTGTAATTTTTGCGCCTAAACAGCAATAAAAAAAAAATTGAATGAAAATGGCAGTAAATTTAATTTAAATTGAATTTAATTTGAGGAAGAGCCAAACCCTGTTAGCAAATATCAAACGTAATCAGTTCTCCCTCCAAAACTTTCTTATTACAAGTTCATTTACCTTGGCGACATCCTGAAGTGCCAGTGATGCGAAGCACTTACCCGACAAATTTCCCATTAACTCTTTCGGTAAAGTGTCCTGCCTTTAACGTTTATATGTATATATGTATATATATCTATATAAAAAAAAAAAGTAAGAAGAAATATTTTATATCCACCAGTGGTGGTCCTTAAGCAGAAGTTCGTTAAACCCCGCAGCACTAAAGTCATCCAATTTCCCTTTGCAGATTACACGAACCGCACCCGCACCGCACTGCCCGGCGGCAGACAGATGTGGCCCCAAAGTATCCTTGTCAAGAAAACTTGATGAAATCCTTTTAATGGAAATGGCACAATGCTTCCACATCTTGGGCGGACGTACATCCGCGAAGGGACTCCGCCACCGTCAGAACTTTCTTCATCATTCCCTTCGTCGGAATCGTTGCGTCTTCAAGCGGAGCACCCAGGGGGCGACTCCTCCAGCTTTTTCCGAACACCAAGTCTCTTACAAGACGCGTTTCTTCGTTCGAATTTCTTCCAAGGACTTGGCGCAACAGCGTCCGGGGGCTCAACAAGTTACAGCACCAGCATCCTCCGCAGAAGGCGCCGTAATATAATCACAAGCTCTGTCCAGCTGAAGGCGGCAAGTGAGAATTTAATCGTTAATCGAAAATTTGCATCAAATCCGCGAAGTTGTGGTTTAATTGTGACCATGGTGGACCCTAGAGACAGTGCCCCAAGAAATTGCTCAAACGCAACATCTTACGAGGACATTTCTGGGGGGTGTACGGACTATGCCAACTTCAACGTTAGCTTCACCCCCTCCATGTCCCAAGTGTTGCTTGCTCCCTCGTCAACCGCGGCCCTGCCGTCGACATCGAGCTCATCGCCCTCCCCCGGATCGTCCGTCAGCAATTCAGGCACTACAAATGCCAGCGGCAACGGCACCGATGATGGAATCAACTCGTTCTACTTCTATGAGGTAAGTGCCTTTTCGACGACACTTGTCCCTCGAGGGAGGGATTCACGGTCATAGGCTCCAGGTGCCGAGGGTTTCTTGATTAGGTACTTGGGTCACCTGTTGAAATCGGTCCAGACAGTGTTTTCTTATCTTAACGTCTGTAGCAAGAGAGGTGATATACGAGTTTTACGAAAATTCCACCCAGATATATCATCCTCCTATAAATGCATCTAAATATACGACGGTTGGCTCGAACCAACGAGCTACACACGTGGGTTTAAGGAACCATAAACAATTCGATCAACATCAAGTAGTTGTCGTTGCCTCATCGACTAGAAAGAAAACGGGCATGGGCTGTTTTTCTGCATGCAAAGCAAAAGTTTTCTAGGCGATTGAGTGTAAACACGAGAACCCTCTTCATGGAGATAATTTTCTTCTTAATTCATTCGAGGAGATAAGACATCTCTTTGGGGCCTATTTTATATACTATACAAATTTCAAGGTACACTGAACCGAAAAGCTTGTTATAATAATACAGGTCGGCTTAAGTTAACAAACAATAGTAGACTATGCCCGATTTGGATGAAATTGTATAGGTACTTACACTTGTGAAATTTGAAATTAACGAACGGAGCCATTATAGCCATTTGAAAGAATGGCAAATTCCACTGAACGTTATCAGTGATGGCGCCCGCAACGATAAACATGTAAGTATTGTCATTTTCTGTTAACTAAATATTCATTTTTATTTCAGTATTTATAAATATAATAAAGTGATTGGGAGTGACGAAAGTGAAGTGTAATGTGAAGTAAAAAAAAACATGGGATAGTGCCGAAATTGTGCAAGTTGATGAAGTTTTGCGGCTAAATATTTAACTTAGAATTTTGACAAAACGTCAAAATTAAAAGTTAAATATTTTAAAAACTATAGGCGACCGCTGCAAAATTTTAGCATATTCTTCCGTTGTAGACCCAACGGAAGCAAGCCACTTGCAAAACTTCATCGAAATCGGGCACAGTCCACTATTGTTAATCTGTTCCCACAGGTCAACACCAAATTTGAGTCCGAACAAATAGTAGATCATTTCTATAGAACTTTTTCCGTAGATTACAAATTCGAAAATACATACTTACACTCAATATTATATTATAAATTCGTTCGAAAGTAAAAAAGGCACAAACATGGAAAGCACAGATCGCAACGAACGCTATCGAAGGACTGTGATGTGCATTCAGTCATTATTAATTAAAGCGAGAGACTGGCAATAATAATAGCACCATGAGATACATATATTTCATTACCGCCGGGCCTGGGTTTTTTTTGAGCATTGTCCTTTAAAATTTTCGGGAAAATATAAATTGTTATATAGGGTTTGGAAAAGTTTTCGAATGTTTTTCTTTTGTTCTATAAATTGTTGAAACTTTATGTATTATTAAGACACAATTTCAATTAACAATTGTTCAACGTTGACCTTGTCTATTTCAAGGATGAAAAAAAGGAAAAACAAAAACAGACTATAACCTAATGATATAAAAGCCCATCCACTCCGCTCTCAAAAAATAAGTAAAAGCGTATAAATCTGCTGAATTGCCGCTTTTTTCATTGGTCCTCGAAAAGTGAATTAAATGGCAATTCTCGTTGTCTTACGTACTTAGAGCGTTACATTTAAAGAAACGATGACGACAGTATCTACGCGCAGGGGGGCCAAAACAAAATAACAAAGAGTCCGCAGTGTCCGTAGAAACGTTAAGTGAAAGAATTACTTGAGTTACACAGGAGAGGCAACCGTCCGCGTTCACTGGCTTAATGTTTCCGCTGCAAATTGCCAAAAAACGTCATGTCTCAAGAAACATTATCTCGCGGGGTATCCTTCAAGTTAAAATGGCACTTAAGGCGATTTAAATCTGAAAGTGACTAAAAGATAAAAAGACGAACCTTCGTGTGCGCAACGGCTCCCCGGGATGGCATCATGAGAACTGAAGAGGATGAGGCTCTGGAAAATGTAAATATATTCCTGCTAATTCTGTCGTTTGTCAGCTTATTCATTTTTCAGGTCCATAAAGTTCCACCATCAAAATTCGAAATGGTTTCTGTAAGACGACAGCCCTCCTCCTTCACCTTGGTCTCGGCCAGTTCTGTTTTTAGCCAACGAAAAGGATAAAATGAATAATTGACGAAGCCCCCCACCCCCAAGGGTTCTTTTCGACAGTTAATTGTGAAAATTCCTCGCGAATCGCAATCTTGCTATTTATTGCGATTTTGATGTAGGCCCATGTTTCGGTTTTATTGGATTCGAAGGAAATTTGCTTTTAACTGCGCCCACATAGTTTCTACAGTCTTGGGAGTGACGGGGACTCCTGGAAAACACCGACGTCTTATATTCGAATCAAATGCCAAACTTTGATTGTATTACTAGGAAACCAACATAAAAGTTGAAGTATTTTTTCCCATTAATTTTGCATTTGTTTACTTAAGACGAATTCAATCTGGTCAATCTACAAAAATCAGAAAAAAATTTTCGCATTTTTCTTATTGACTCCCACATCATCAATTTTACCGTTTTGTTGTTCGCAGATAATTTTAAAGACCTTTTTCTTCAGAAGGAATAACTTCGATACTTTCTTTTATAACTGTTGGCTTCGCACTACTCAAAAATTTTATATGAGTCTGAATGCTCAGTCCGAACGTGTGTGGCAGTACTTTGAACTGAGTTTTACGACTCAGCCTGCGGACTAGTCGTACCGTGTATGGGCCGCTTAAGTAATGTTTTTAAATTTAAAAAAGAACCAGTAGTAAGGTAAGGTATTGTAATTGTTCATAGTTTCTCAAAAATGTTAAACCACCTTAGCATAACAACATTTTACAGCTGACTGACTATATGTTTCTTACTTTTCTGATTAGAAATAAAGAGCTCTTCCGTGTTTTGGACTTATCTTACAAGTCTATTTTGGTCTTAAACTTTTAAAAATTCTCAAAGTTATCAACTTCTTGAAGTAAACACCTCCACCTACGGTGGATTTTTATAACTCAAGTACTAAGAGTTAAACGGTGTTCGTTTGAACTTCTTAATGTCCATCAAAATCCCACCAGGTCGACTCCTTTTGGTGTCACACCTTTGAAAGTTGTTTAAAAACATGACATAGCTTCCCCTTGGGGCTGACTCCGTCACCACCCCCGCAACCTGTGATGTTCTGTTCATGCTCACATTCACGCCTTGAACTTGGCCCCAAAAAGCGCTATTGCTTTTGAAATGAAGTTAATCAGAAAGTTGTTGCCCGACAAGGTGCCTCGTCCTCGTGGAAACCTCTTGACGTATCTTTCTATATTCCTTTAAGGTGTTAAGCATCTTAAGATCTGGCCTCCCCCCCGCGCGCTTTTCACGTGACAAATTTGTCATCTTCGCAAGCAAACAGTTTGCTTAAGAGAATATGATTTTTTCTTGTCACACCTTTAAAGAGCGTTGACATAACAGAGGGGGTGGCATGGCAGGTATGCTCCATGCGAGGGGCTAGGAACGAAAAGTCGACGAAGTGATTTCTTCTCGCGCTAGAATTAATTAAGGGGCCCCGCGTGCTCCAGCGCCGCTTTAATGAGCTCCTTCCAGCGGAGCACGTCGGCGGCGCAGCGGCGCGACGGCGCGGGCGGCGGCGTCGGCAGGCGCTCCCATATGAGGGAACCCAGCATTGAATTTCGTTTTAATTAAAGACATCGTCTTTTCGTATTCCACTCAGGTTCCGAGATGGCTGCGTCAGGATAGGGATTGAATGTCAATCTATTTGGGAAAATTTCATACCTTTTTGTCTTTTGAATGTTTCCATGTTAACGAAAGTTGGGCGAGTTTCCTTCAAGATCCTGTCTAGCCTCGCCCCCAAAATTGTCACAGATATACGCACATATGTAGGTGTCGAGGTGTAGGCGATGTTAGATGGGTATCGGGTATGAATCCCTATCCCAACAGGGTGGGAAAGAGGGACGTATTAATGGACCGATTTAGTTGGTAACAGGGTGACGCATGAGAAAATTGCGAAATTCCATATAGCTTCTGGAAGGCGTAAGAGATGTGTTGAGATTTATACACGATGCTATTGTTCCTTATTTTTTTCGCCTTTCTTTTTCTTTCCATCCCTTAAACCTGCTAACTGACATCGACATTTATTACGAGAATTAAGTGGCACAGTTCCATCCGTAAATCAAATTCAGCGAGTTGAGTCGCTAACTCACAAGTATAAATCGATCTACGCGACCACTCACCAACTTAAGAACAACATTTATTTTTTTTTTCTTAGAGAACATAGGGACGAGGAACTCTTTCAATTATTGCCCTCCCGTGATCCAAATAAATCATAGCCCTCAAGGCAATATCAACCGAATAAAGAAATACTTTTTTCTTCCTCCACATTCGCATTTTTACCGTCTTTTCAGAGATTTATTTTTATTTTTTTTATATATGTATATATTGTTGATACACGACAACTTGAGACCAGAAGCAAACGAAATACAAAACATAAAACGCTTGGGTGTCTCCTTGAAACCATTGAGTGGTTTTGTTGTCGCCTTAAAACATAATACCTAACTTTACGTCGTAAATCTCCCCGGGAATTAATCTGCAACAGCCGCTCTCTATTGGGTATCCATGGCTTTTGTACATTTTTTAGAAAAAGAATTCGAAAAGTTTCAATGAGCGGCTTGGCAAAGTGCGCCAGTGGTCACTTCTGTGGCCAGTTTTGTTTTCGCATTAAACATGCAAAGAAATTTTGTTAATACCGAAGTTTGGTTTTCGATCTAACACGGATGGAATAAAAGAAAATTTGCCTTCTACGAAACTTTAGGGGGAAAAAAATAAAGAACTTTTGTGTTCGCAAATTTTTCGGTTGAATGTTTTATAAGTGAAGGTCGGAGCTCCTCTAGGGTGAAATACATTAAATATTAAAGGCTAGAAGGGTTTTAGCCGGGCGGGACACTCATGCGGTTGTCCTCTTCTATGGCGACTATACTTACAGGGCTGAGTAGTATTTTTCCTTCGGAGGACAATGGCACGTAAACGTGGCGCACCTTTCAGTTTCATTTCAGGAATTGACATAGGGCTAATAGGCCGATGGGTAAAAGGGTTGTTTTCTAGGTAAACATTTGTTAAAGAAGTCCTTTGATAAGATTTTTTTCACGAATATTTGATATTATCTTTATGGTATGGTATAACGATACAAGATTTGTTATTTAAATAGGTGCTTTGAGTATAAGAAAACTAAATAAATAAATATTTCTTCTATTTGGGTACTATTTAACTCCATATACTAAATATTGGTACTCATTAACAATTTTGAATTTGCATGTAGGCAGATTTTGTTTATGGCTTACAATGAGACAAAATATCAGAAAATCTGCTTATTTAAATACTTTTATGATAACCAATAGAGAAACATTTTAAACTCCTGTATACCCTAAACCATGGGATAGTGTAAAAATGAGCTAGAAATTACCAAGAAACTGACAAACTCTTTGTGGAATTGCAGAAAATTACAAGAGAATAACCATTAGCACTATGTTAAAATCAACTTAAAAAACTAAGTTAAAATTAAAGAATTTCGGTTTAGATTTAAAATGTTTTTAGGAAAAATCCTCATACTATACAAACTCAGCAATAAATACACAAACTTTAGGCTAGCTAACTAATATCTATCATTTCTGATTGTATGTACGTATGCACATAGTATACCCAAAAATCAGTATTTTTCTACCGCAGCGGAGAAGCGGTTTAGATTTAAAATCTTTTTAAAAATGTCCCCATAATATCCAAAATCAGTAATAAATGCAAAACATCAGAGCCGGCTAACAAATTTCTATCGATTGTGATTATACACGAAAATCGACTTTCTTCGATTCCAGTGGAAAGAGTGCAGATTTTCAGTGGAGGAGCGGATCTAATTTAGAATCTTTTTAAAAAATGTCCTCATTCTATCAAAATAACCAGTAGCACTGTTTCTATCAACTTAAAAAAACAATAAATTAAAATTAACCAAATTCAATTCAAACAATTTTATGAAAAAAGTCAGTTTTGTTTAATTCACCATTACTTTTTTCCTGTGTGTGAATAAATAAACTACAAATAAAAATCCGACAACAATTCTATAGCTATTCGTTTCAGTTTTATTCATCCTCTGTCCTCTTTTAGTTTATATAAATGATTTACTTTTTTATTATGATAAATTAATAATAATTTAAGATTTGTTTCAACTTCTATGAATACGAAATCACCTGAGTTCTAACAAATTTTCAATAACATCCAAAAATAGCAAAGAAATTCTGAAAACAATGTCGTAGAAGAATCGAATAAATTCACATATTTTATCATCGTATCACTGCCACTTGGAGGCATCTCGCAAAATCAATAATTACGAGCAACAATGGAGCGGGAGGTTGAAAGGAGTTACGTTGCATGGAACGATTGCGTCTTATAAGACGGTGGCGATGTTCTTCTTTTCCCCATGGAGCGCCCTTAAAATGCCCAAGAGCTGGAATGCACTGAAATCCGAGTTTCTCGGGTAATTCGTGCGATCACAAACGAATATTTTGAATTTTTCAAGGGGAATAATGGCAGAGGAATACCTTGCTCCTTCTATAGGGAGCAGTTTCGGAATTGCAAGGCAAGGATTTGAAAGGAATCAATTTTAAGTGCGCATAGCACTTTTGAAGGGCTAAATCTTGGGAGTGGGTATAGAGGGTACCTTTTGGTTCATAGGAACCTTTCCAGTCAAGGGAAAACAGCTCCGCACAACTGTAAATTGATCTGTGACAAAAGCCGGCCAAGTGCCTTGTGCATCCCCTCAAAGGGATGTATAAAATTTTCTATATAACATAGTTGCCAGAGAAATTATGAAAGTCCTTCGAATTCCTTCGAAATCAGCCAAGGGAATAGCATTACATGACTATCCCTTGGGCAACCAATTCAGAGCTGAATCTTTGCTGGACACTGAAATCGGTTCTATGTCCCCAAGAATTCCCCGATATAACCGACCCAGGGAATCGTCCAATTTGTTGGATATATTTCCACCATCCGTCCGTATGGAATCGGATCTCAAACAATCCTAAGATGGGGCAAATCTACTTTTTGGCCTTATCACTGAGATCATCATCCGTAACCAAGTTCTCCTATAAAAGGTGATTACAAGAGGAACTTGCTACCACCTCGGCTCCACGTTTCGACTTCGTCGAACGGCGTGCCGCGGTCTTTGCTAAATTCCAGCCCCATGTAATCCATGATCACTTAAGATCTTGTTTTCTTGTAATTTTTCTCGTATTCGTCTTATTTTATCTGCGCTTTATCCACCGTTTCCCCGCGATTATCCAGTGGCATTATCTCGATGTCAACTTTTATGTTAGCTCCCTGCATGAAACTGCTGCAGATTGGCCAGCTTCCGACTGAAAATTATCTTAG
Source organism: Machimus atricapillus (assembly GCA_933228815.1). NCBI lineage: Eukaryota > Metazoa > Arthropoda > Insecta > Diptera > Asilidae > Machimus > Machimus atricapillus. Next base: position 18,630,834 of record OW121785.1, read on the forward strand.
GACGTTGGAGTTGCACACAGGCGTGAGCAGGTACGATATAAAGATATTTTTTCAAGACGTCGAATGTCGATAGTCGGCAGGCACACGGCAGAAGAATTAACGTTTAAATGGTAACTGACTTTTTAGCATCATGAATCTTGACATTCCTCTTGCACCATTCACTTCCATTTACGTGTAGCGCACGTGCGTCCTACGGAATTTTAACGATTTGGAGAATTTCAGAGTTTCTAGACTCAGTAAACTTTACTGGAAATGCATTTTTTTTACCACCATTTCCTTTCTAACTTTATTTCGCTCCTAAATAAGAAATTAATTTTTACTGAGAAATTCAATTATATTACCTAAAATGTTTTAGAATAGAAAGTATAAAATGCGAAAACATTGTTAAAATCACTGTAGGTACTTACAGCCAGGAAATAGATAGATAAAAATTCTAAACAATTTATTAATTTAATTAAATACGATTCTTTTGATAAACATCGCTATAATTGAATTATAATTTAATTCTTAATTAAAACTTGAGAGGTAGGTACACACAGTTACTTATTACTGCACATGACAGATACACTGGTCCAAAAAGGGATTGTTCCTTTAAATAAGAATGATGACGTTTGAATAATATAATCGTCTGAAGAACATATATTTTTTTAAATAAGCACCTCAATTTGGATATTTTGAAAATATACCTAATTTTTCCCTAATTTTATATATCTTTAATTCTATTGAAGTTATTGAGACGAAAATTTCGGGTTTTATAGTTTACCGATTGCTGATTTACCATTTATAGGTGGAATATAATATTTTAGTGGTTTTACATATTGTAAAAAATTTAGGTACTGTTCTGGATCCGTCATTCAGTCATATCAAATTATTATTTGTCATCTACAAAAACATTCAAAACAAATTTTAAAAAAAATTGGAATTCAAAAGAATATATGTATGTACATGGTTGCTTCGAAACTACGCAGAGTATTTTCTAACGTTTAAGGGGTGGTAGCAACCCTAAGGTTACGCCCCTTTTATGAAATTAATTCCAGAAGATTTTTAGTCAACCGATTTTCGATCAGGTACCTACCTACCAAATGTTAAAAACGTTTCGATTTTCTTCTTCTTAAATAATAACAAAAATTAAGAATAAGTTATATTTAATTTAAATATAAAACACAATCATCCCTTAGTGCTAATTCAGCCGTAAAGTTTCTCTTTGTGGAAAAAAGTTTGAAAGTTTCGCCACAAATTTAAGAATAAAAGGACATCGATAATCCAGCGAGAAAGTTTAATAACGCGGAACATCCTAAAAAGAAAAATAAAAAAATAAAACGAAATGGAAATTATCCCAGTTTTCCATAGTACAGCCAAATGCGGGGAGGGTTATATAAATTTGTTCAAGAAACAACGAAAAAGAAGAGAACTTTTTTTCGAGACCGAACGCAATTTGGCAAGATATTCTAAGGAAATCATGAGTAAAAATTCCTTTAAGAAAACCAATCACAGTTTGGAATGTTTTATGTCTATTAAAATGAAAAGATTTTTTCGCGGAGGGTATACTCGTACAATTTCTCGCGCCTTCCAGAAATTTTCAAAAAGAGTCCAAAAATTCCGAGGTGGGGTGAACTTTAATGAGAATTTACTTTCGTAAATTACTTTGCGACAAACGACTACGATGACGGGATGAATTTTGGTGCCAACGTCCTGTCGTCGAAAGTATTAAAGTAACCAAGACGTATAGACGTATAAAAAGGAGTTAAAACTTTCTGCTGAAATGTAAATGCAAATTACGGAAAATAATCGACTTGGAAAGTTTCGTCTTGTCGTCTGGGTGGATGGGTAATCAATTTCTTGGCCCCAATTTGGAGTTATTGGACACATGGGAATAGGTAAGACAGTAACCAAGAGGGTGGTTTCTATAGAAATTTAATTCAATTCGACCTGAAATCCCTTATTTTGTGAAATATATCATTAAAAATAAATCTTCTCTTTCCACCCCAGACAAAATAAAAAACCCTAACACGACAACAGTGGCAGTTTTAAAACTGAATCTTCCAATAATTCACCTGGTTCACCTTTTTTGAAATCGGACGGCAGGGTTTAGACCAAGAACGTAAGGTGACGAAGTAATACCTCGAAATCTTCTTTTTGTTATCATTCTTCGACCTTTTCTTATCAATCTAACGACCTTTTTCTGCCGACATCAAAGCAGAAAGATAAAATCTCCATAAATAAAAGCAAAAAAAATGCCGACATTCAATTCGCTGTATCTAACACAGCGACATCCCTAAGATATTCCATTTTTTGGACGATGGAAAAAAAATTATACCAAGCCTTCCCAATAAAATAAAGAAGCTGTACACTGCAAAAATAGCAACAATAAAAACGAGAAAGAGGCTCAAAATTTCTAGCATTAGCCTCCATCCTGTAAAGCTTATTATAAGTTTCTTCATTGGCTTTTCTTCGAGACACCGTCCCATATCTTGGTCAGGCGTTGGCTTTATGGAGAACAAAACTGCCGGAAAAAAGATTCGCCAATTATGGGGAGATTACTTCGGTTGTAGGCTTTTATAAAAAAAATTTATTCGCCATACCCATCTTTAGTGGGCAGGGTTTGCACGAACATTTTTGTAATTTATGAATTTTCATATAATTATTAAATAGCAGTGGTCCTGCAGAGCTTGGTCTAGATAATGCAAAATGTTCGAAGATTTTTTTAAAGGAATTATGTGGGAGAAAAGGCGTTTGATAATAATAGTCCGCTCGTTTTTCTTCCCGCGTTCAAGTAAATTTCCCATAAATTTGACTGGGAAAATTGGTGTGATCCCTTTTAGCCTATCGCCAAGCCAACTTTATAGGGGCCCTTAAAGCCATCCCTCAGTTATTTCGAATGGCCGTGAAAAATAATTTCATGCTTGAGGAGTGCCCGCTAACGTCGCGACGCCAGCGTAAAATTGCTACTCTTTTCTCTGGCCCATTGGTCCTCATTACGAGTGCCATAAATATGAAAAACGAGAAGAAAAGTGAAATTTCAGCGAAATTTTTATGGATTTCTCCAAGTCCAATTTTATCGTTGAACACATATTTTCCGATTCCAATAAAATCTCTCTGAACGGCAGCAAATTAATTTTCGAAAAAAAAGGAAAATATTATTTATTCGTAGACGGGTCTCGTGCCAGCCGTCGTCGTCTTGCTCGTCCTTATCGCAGTCGTTCCCATAAACATAGACCTCCCCCGAATAAAAAGAGAACATTTTCTGGCCGACCCTCGGGGGCATCATATTCAGCGGAATGTTTGCTTTTGGTTTACATTTAAACAAATTTCATTATATATTTTCGTATAGGCGCATAAATATGAAAATGCTCTCCTGGATTTTGTGAAAACATCGTACAATGGAGCTCCCACCCGGCGCGATTCACCGGGCCACTGGCAGTGATGTATGGATGTATGAGCCATTTGTGAGGGATTTCATTCCTCCGATTTTCTACCCCCATGTTGACAGGCAAAAATGTGATCGAAATAAATAACAAAAGGCGAACACGTTCCTCCTCGGCACATATATCCAATCGGTCTATCGGATTCCATCAGGCCGGCATGAAGACTTACAATAGGTTTAGCATCGACTACGTGGATGGAATGATCTGGCTGGGTGGTTTATGGGATTTTGTCAGGTGATTGGATTCAGTGTCCGGATGCAAAAACATATAATATTCAATATTCTGGGAAAAAATCAGAAAGGGGACTTTGTTCTTTTTTTCAAAACAAACATATCTCTGTTCAATGTTTTGAACATTTCATACAGTTTCAACAAGTTTAAGCTCTGCCATTTTATGTTGTTGTAAGCTTGTTTGATAGATTTATTATAGATCCAAATAATTGACAAAATCTGTTAGTGAAAATCCAAAACATTTTGTATTTCGAAAAATTGAATCCGATAATCAAATTTGCCATTCATTACTATAATATGAATACTAGTAGTATTAAGATTTGATAACTTTCTGAAAATGACGTAGTAATCATTCTGGGTAAAATCCACCCCAGCAACTTTGCGACGTAATAAACAATTGTAGAAAACAAATAAAACAAAATTACTTTGTTAGTTTTCAAACCATTCTTTACTAGAACATATTATGTTATAAGAAGAAAAAATGTATCTAATTTGACATATGCAAATAAATTTTACAAAAAAAAAATCGCTGTAAAATTTTAATATTCAACCTATAGGGAAAAAATAAAAATGGTTTCTTAAACCTGAAACGACATGCTTTTCGATGAATTTGATTAGTATTATGACCCTTCCAAAAAGTATGTATAGTATATAGAACTAAAGAATCGATTCAAATAATAGCTTTGAATATTGAAATTTGAAATTTAAAATTAAGAAGAGATCGTTTGATAGTTCTTTGATCCCTATGATATATAAAATGGTATTTTCAGTTTGAATATATAGAACTCCTAGAATGAAAATATAAGCATAGTTTCTAGAAAGAAAAAAAAACCTTTTTCGCAATCGAATAATTTTGCATAGTACCTTTACCTTCGGATATTTAGACAGAGATACTGATACATGACTTGTAATATAGGTTAAGAAAATACCCAAATCCAAATAGCTTTGAAAATCTCCAGACAGGCCAATGAACCCATTCAAACATTTCAAAGACTCTCCCAAAAGAAAGGTCTGAATCGTGAGCATCTTGTCTAATTTCTCGATGGCTTAAGCTTCGTATTTCCACGCCTACTTCGATAAATTTAGCAGCGATTTTATCCAAGGGACATTTTGTCGAATTTGTCGTTTCAACCCTCGAAAAGATTTTCAAGATTTCATTACACACCGCAATAAAATTTCTGAGGACGTTTACATCCAATGTATTTTGCTCTCATCCCTCTACAAATCCTCCCGTTCCATTGCTGGCAGCGTGAGAAGCCGCAGGGACTTGGGGGTAAATAGTTTGAATTATATCCCGAGGGACTCCTTTTCGGTGTTTGATTGCAATTTAGCCAACCATTTCAGCTTGTTTCTGCCAATTTTGCGCTATAAAGTCGTTTTGCTACCACTTGAGATAAGCAAGCCATAAGGACTCGTTTTGTGGCGGTGTTTGGGGGGGGGGTAAAATAGGGTAAAAGCGACGGATATGGGGACTCTAGAATCGTGGTGCAGTCACCACATGGCGAAGTGTATGCTAAGACATCTTTGCAACTCCTTCGGACAAATAAATCCATCTGAGGAAACTATCCATCACCAGCGAGGGTGATTACGACGACATTTGTGCCAACCAGACTCTCTTTATTGCGTATAAAATTTGAAATTCGCGACAAATCAGACGTTGCCGCCGCCGCCGTAGCCACCCACAGGAATTCCATGGCCATGAGACACCAAAGAGCCGCAATGTGCCGACACAATCAAGATTCACCAAAAGTCTCGAGTTCCATAAATTATGCTGCACGTGATTTTTTTTTTAAAAAAGACATTTTTTTCTTTTGAGTTTCACTTTTATCTAACTAAAATCCATGTCAGACTGCTAAAGCGGATACTTTTTCATTCGTTTTCAATTTTCGAAAATTCGACCTTCAAATTTGTTACCTACATACTATGTTTGCATTGAATCCGTTCTGTTAAAATATGGTATTTATTAAAATTTCATTCGTAAAATAAATGTTTCTATACCTATTCCCTTAGTATACATATACATATATACATATATATGTATATATGGAAAAATATTGATTGCTAGCTGTGTTGAATTATGAGCATAAATTGAGTTCGGGGTCTCCTATCAGATTTCTATGAAAGCGACGAATATGCAAAACCAATTTGTAGGTCGCTTACATTCCCTAAGGTATAGATACATATTTAACTTTAAAATTTTGAAAAAGTGCTTCGGTAATTTTATAAGACAAATGTGTGATTGTCACATCGATAAATCGAAAAAAAAAATTTGCTTTTAATTCGTTTATTTCAAAGATTATTGAAGAATTTTTTAAATGAAAATGTAGCAATATCCTTAATTAAATGTGTTTATACAATTTGTAGCAAAGAAACTTTGTGAACTTTGTCAATGTCAATTTTCGAGATTTCAAAGATAAAACATTTCGAAAAAAACAAGTGACCGACAACTTTGTTTTGTTTTTTTTTTCTTTTTTTTTTTGTATATTCGTTTCTTTTGACTTCAAATGAACATTTCTAATGCATGAGGAAACCTCAATTTCAAGCTATTCCGAATTAGGAATATAAATGCTTATATTTGATCTTACTGCTCCTAAATTTGCTAATGGCGCCACAATGAGAAATTCATCCAAATTGCCAGAATCTCATAATTTATGATGATGCTTTTATTCAATTTTGTTGGGACTTCTGCTTTTAGGAAATTGAATCGGTCTTTGGTGGTCGCCACTCACGACTCCGCAAAGGAGCATATTCCCAAATGACTCGGGAACTCATCGACTCGGGGGTTTGATTAATTACCACAAAATCTAAGCGATATGTGATTAATGCGACGAAGGACCCAAAAATAGGCGCAGTTAGAGCTCGATTCATCCTGGTCATGATGTCGATTTGGGGACACACATGCAAACATACATGGGAAGGGATTAGCTGGTTCAAAGCCTGAGTGGATTGTCCTCGCCCACTAATGGGGTAAACTGTGTACTCCTGAAATCCTGGTCGAGTGGAATTAATTTGCGGTCTGAATGGGATTTCAGGGAATTCAATTCGGGTAAATAGGAGGACCTGGTGGCCACTTGAATTAATTCCTCTATTGGTGAACGCCTACAAGTGGTTTACAGCTCGATGGGATGGGTTGAGATTATTCCATTGCACCGTAATGGGTGGTGATTTATTGGATAAGTAATTTTTTAAAGATTACAATGCACACCAAGAAGGTACGACAGTGTATTTTTAGAAGAAACACAGCTCTTGGCGTCGTTAGTTACACAATTTGCTCCTCGTCAGGGCAATAGACTTTACCATGCCAGGATAAGCAGAACATCTTCTCGGAGTAGCAAAATTAAAATCCTCCCACTCGATTTCACGACAGAAATAAATCGCATCAGGTTACCATATGCGATGTAGTCCCATGTGGATGTTAGCACTCGTTGTGTATATTGCTCCTTCAATTTCCCCGCATCCAATAAACACTCTGCTATTAAAAAAAATAGATAAAATATATTGTCGAACCATCATGCCATACTGGGAGATTGCCTACTCCAGCTCCAGGACTCAATAATCCCTTTATGGCTAACGCAGCTGATTCGGGGGTGGATTGCCAGCATCTCATAAACCCTTTTATATTAAACATATTATCCGAAAGTGATACGAACAACAGAAGAGCTGTGATGGTGAATTCCTAACCCAGCCTCATCTTCAATTAGCAAAAGTAATTCATTCGGACTCTAGACTAAAGCTGCTTACAATCTGATTGACTTTCAGCGAACCGGAGAGAATTCCCAAATATTTCTACCCTTCCCTTTTAATCATTCCGGGAATTGTGGGAACAAGCCCCCATCAGGCTAAACGATGACATGACCAATTTTCATACTTTGCACAAAAGTCGTTTTCGTAGGATTACTCAGCGAATTTGCTTGTGGGAAGGAAGCTGGAAGATAATCAAAATTTGATTGATAATAATGCCTTTATATTAATAAGTAATAACTTAATAGACAGTTATAAAAAAATAATAATAGGCTGGAGTTTTAATATTTCTTAAACTAAGTAAAAATGATTAAATATTATATACTTTTCTATATTCACTTTTGGAGCATGTAATATATACCTACCTACTTTTGCAAAAATATTCGTTAATTTATTATTGATATGTTATTTTGTTAATTTAATTATTAGACTAAGAATTAATTTTTTTTGCAATTGAATTATTATAGTCGGGCGTAATTAATTAGAAGATTACTTCTATATATACCTCCTCGGAAAATATTAAACCTAAGGTATTTCATTTCATCCAAACCAAAATTTAACAACCATTTCTCATCGATTTTTAGGCACTAATTTTAGCGAAAATTTTTTAAAAATTTCCATCACATTCACATAATATTAATTATGTCGTAGTAAATATGAATCGCTGATTAATTAAGCTACCAATTCACATTTATTACTGATGAAAGGTTAAGAATTGTTTTTAGAAATATAATTCAATATTTCAACGTAATAAAATCGTTACTATCTGTTTTCATATGAGAAATTAGTTTGCTTTTTTAAATTGGAAAATGGCTTCAAGTTGAAGAAGTTGTAACAATTTACCCAATAATTTTTGTTATTATTTGTGGAGAATTTACCTTAAAGAAACAAAGAATGAATATAACAAGCCTTGTTGAAAATGTTTAACTTTAACTTTGCTTCCTTTTCATTAGTTTTACTTGAAAAATCATTTCAAAAACACGACTAACTTAACATTATAAAATTTTCTTTTCGAAGAATTGAATCATGCTTTCAGTAAACTACACATATTGAGCGAATTTTTTAACAAATGTAACTGCAGAAATATAATTTTAATTAAACTCCAGGAAAGTTTTAATTTCTGCCTGTTTTGCGAATCCAAATCAAAAAAGATGATCTTCTGGAATTGTTTCTTTTATAAATTGTGTTTATCATAACAGCGCAATTTTTAGCTTATACTTGTCGTCATTTCTAAGATCTTTTCAGATAAGATTGTTAAAAAAAATTTTCAGCAAAAGCAGTTTTGCATCGATCAATTTTCAAAATTACTTCAATAACTAGCTCAATCGAAAAACTCCTCTGTTTTTTTTTTATATTGGTGTACCCTAAGTAGCTGAAAATTACTGAAAATCGTTTACTCGTTTTATTTATAAGATCTCCCAAATACGATTAAATAAGTTATGCAAAATTGAGTATCAGAATAATCAATTAGTGGAAATACTTTTGGTTTATGTCATGATTATTAATGCTCTTGAACACCGAAAGAAATTTACATACAGTTGTAAGTGGTATGATTTTGCCATCTTATAAATATGTAAATTGTACACTAATTAACTACTCAACTTAAAATAATTACTTTCTTTTCTTTTGATATTTAAAAGTTGAGACCACCAGTCGCGAAGGTCTTAAAATTTTAAATTTAAAGTTTAGCAAGGGAACGGAACGTTTTCCTTGAACCACTTTTCACTAATGCGTCCAGGGTTCGAATGAATTGCATCCTTAACCCAAACTTTCATGACGAATTTCACAACGGGCGAATTTTTACAGCGTTTCATTTACATTGCAGCGAATTTTATTGACCTTCATGAAATGCTGCGAATTACCCGCTGCTTAATAGTGCGACTAAATTCGCAGATAATCCGCAAATTAAATGGAAAATTGAAATAAAAATTCCAGCAGATCTTTTGCCAGTGGTATGCACCATGGCGGGCATCTTAAGAAAGAATTTTATAGCTCCGCGAAATGACATACGGATGACGCCTGAGGTGCTATTTTCCTCAGATTGGCGAAACATTTTATTATTATTATTTTTTTTTCTTTTTTTTCGCCACGAGTTGTAAGACTCTGCAACAGATAAAATCGTGAATGCACGCGAAGTGCCACTTTGCTGGTGCAGAGCCACTGTAAGCAGATATCTTAGGTTAGGGTCGTCAGGATGCATCCTGGTCCCAGTGCACGTCTGCATAAATCATCCCGAGGGAGTCAAACGCCGGAAAATGCGAGAAACAGAGCTGTGTCAGACGAAGGTCATCGCCGAACCCACATCCTTCCCGAAATTTACTATTATGGGGGTGCTCAACACAAATATCTTTTCGATTAGGGATTAGGAAGCATTGATAAGATGCCCAGGAGTCGAGCAGAGCTCCACCGTTCGACACCAGGAGCAGGGTTCAGGTCGGAGACAAGGAAACGAACTGGATAATCCGCAGAATCACTCGTTCACGTCCGAACTGGACCATAGACGGGGGAGATGAAAAGCTCGAGATGGCACATCTCAATGTAGGGTTTATGGGAATTGAAACTATCATGAGATGTATCCGGACGAATGTACCCAATTTCCGGCGATGGTTGGACCGCCCTTCCGAGTGCCCTTTTTGTTTGCGGGCTGTAAGACGACAAAAGCACCTATTTCATAGGCATTAGGCAGTCTTAGCACGTCACCACAGCAATAGTACCCATTAAAATTTCAACAGTTTTCGAAGCTAGTATTCATATTCATACCCTTTATTCATCTTGTGAGTTATCTCATATGCTCCTTTGTCTGCCTTCATAAATATGTATCAAATGCACTTCTGCCATCCCGGAATACAACAGAACTCTCGGGAATATTCTGGATAAATTTCATCCAGAGAATTGAATAAATCGTGGTGGGCTCCTTTTCACAATCAAAGCTCCCCTCGAAAGAGGACACGACCTATGAAATCGTGTATACCCGGAGTATTCATTCGAAATGAATAAAACCTCAATTTCGAACACTCCGACCCCAATCTTTAAAATTCGTGCCTGTTCCGAATGTTTAAATTATCGATGAATCCTTAAAGAAATTTAACCCCTGCATTAAAATGCCTCGAATAAGAAGACAACACACTTCAGTACTTTTGTAGAAATTCTTCTTTAGACTTATGCGTATATAAATTTTAAGAGAATTTGGTTTCCGTGGATTTTTTATATAACTTTTTACAGGCCCAACATTATTATTATTATTATAGTGCTTTTTAACTAAATATTTGAAATGTTTAATAAAACCTAAAGTGGTAAATGTATACATATCGCACCTCCGCTCAAATAACGTTATATCACAACTCAAAAAATCAAATTATCGAGAAAAAGGCGTTTAAAAGTTATTTTACTTTTATGTTTCACTTTTCGGGTCTTACTTGAAAAAAATTAAAAAACGGTTTCCAGTAAGTTAGAAGCTTGCTTGGAGCTACAAAATTACATTTTTAGTACCCTGAAAATACGAAAAAAAACATTAAAAAATTGGAGTTGACACTGTATAGATAAAAAAAATTAAAAATTTGGGGTTGACACTATATGGATAAGCGACATTATATGGATAATGGGGTTGTGACACTATATGGATAATAATACATATAAGCAACAAAATTTTCTTTAAAGACATATTACATGAACCATCACTAATCGAGAAACATAAAGTATGATGAATTCTGAAACTAATAATACGATAAAAATGATTTTAATATATTTTGAGTTATGACACTATTTGAGCGGAGGTGCGATATGTATATTTTTGGGATTGGATTTAAATAACCTTCATATTTTTGTTTTGAAGACCCTTTCACCATTATAATTGTCCCTAAAAGTAAAATTTAACTTTTCGTATTTTAGTCCACAAATTGTGCTTTTTTTCCTTAACCACTTTTTGAGGGTTAACATGTCAATAATATTGAAAGAAAATGGTTACATATCTCTAAAAGCTCAAATTCGCATTTGAACGTTTGCTAAAAGACTTTAATATCTGTGGTCGTGTGACCCATCCCCATAATATAAAAGCTATAGATATACGAGTACGTAGCAAGAAAATGAAAGATGCAAAGAAACTTTAAGAAAATTGTCTCAAGCTATTCAAGTATGATAAAATTCAATATTTAATTGCCCTAATTGATTTCGATTTTATTCATTCTTTTCAGACAGAACAATTTGCCGTACTGTGGGTTCTATTCACAGTCATCGTTCTTGGAAACTCAGCTGTGCTGGTGACCTTGTTTATGAACAAAAACAGAAAGTCTCGGATGAATTTTTTCATAAAACAGCTCGCTTTAGCAGGTAAGTGTGAAACAATTAAAATTTATTTATTTTATTTTTTTTTTAACGAAATATGCTTTTACAAACTGGCTCACTTTAAGATCTCTTCGTGGGCCTATTAAATGTACTCACCGATATTATTTGGCGGATAACAGTATCGTGGCGGGCAGGCAATTTAGCTTGCAAAATGATACGTTTCCTGCAAGTTTGCGTAACATACGCATCCACCTATGTCCTAGTCGCGCTAAGCATAGACCGATACGACGCCATCACACACCCAATGAACTTCTCAGGATCATGTAAGTACCTATACTATATTCTAGCGAAAGACCTTTTTATAATTTTCACATATTTGTTTCAATACATTTTTATCTAAATACATATATATATTTTTTTAATTCTAATGACTTTTATTTTAAAGATTTAGAATTTTTAGGGCTTAGAAAACCTTGTAGCGCGACTTCGCCCGTCTGTCTGTCTGTCCGTTGTTCAGCCAAATTATGCTTGCCCACTTTTGTTGCAAATGACGACAGAATTTAAAAAAAATAAGTTCAAAAACTAAAACCCGAATACTAAAAAAATTACGCTCTAAAAAGTGTGAAATAAGAAAATATTCTCATTTGAAATTGTTATGTACAATATATATTGTCTATTAAATAAACAACTTACACATAATATATTTTAATGTATTGAATACATATTTATAGTGACGTTCAGAGGATAGCCGTGGTCGTATGCCACCTTATATAATATATGGTCATGCTATATATATGCATGTATGTATTGTTTTGTTAAGATATAGGTGGCATACGAAAAATGAAAATAATGTGACATCACATATCCTATAACCAGCGGATGATCAAAACGCTTCCAACGATACCTCATTTGTCAAATTATGATAAGTAGTTTAGATGATATTAGGGAACAGATGAACATACATACATACATACATACCGGTCAAAATCATAACCCTCCTTTTCGCCGTAGTCGGGTAAAAAAGTATTTTTATTTTCATTGCAAAAAACGCCGAAATGGGACATGGAAATTTTAAAATTGATTTGCTTTTTCCATGTTAAGTGGGGGATTATATGAAGGATTTCATTTCATTACTCCTAAAATAATTAATCCATTTCATTTTATGCCGCATAATTTTCGACTTCTGATGAAAAATGTCTAACTGAAAAATCTGAAATAATTAGAGTTGATAGAGGTTTATGTTAATATTACAGGAAAAATGTGTAGCCGGCTTAAGAGTAAATTTACACTTCATTTAAAAATTAAAATTTTCTAAAGTATTGAATTAATAAATACATATGATCCATTGAGAATCATAGTGGTGTAACGGTCGATTTTTCAATAAGCTGATAACTTTATTTCTCAGATTAAAAATCAACTTGGCCGTTAGGAAAAATTATTTTTTACTTATATTTGTCTAAATTAACAGCCGAATAATAGGCCTATCTATCTGTTCAACGAACGAATAAATTTATTCGCTTATTATTCGGTATTAAATCAAAGCCATGTTGATTATTGGGACAATTTTATTCGACGAATAAATTTACCTAAAGATTGAAAAATTGGCCCTAAATCAATTTTGAATGGTTCGGAGTAAGATAAAACTCCGCTTAATAAGTGATATGATTTTAGTCCTATTTTAGAAATTTCAGCTTCTAATTAGTAGAATCAAATTAAGTATCTGTGATATGTTCATCTTCATGAGTTCACTGTGTTTTAAAATTTCGATATTATATGCAATTTATGATATTTTCTATGTTTTTATGTGTATTTATTTGGGATATTTTCGATTTACAGGGCGCCGAGCACGTCGGTTAGTAATAAGTGCCTGGACAGTAAGTGCCATCTTCTCAGCTCCCATGCTCTTTCTTTATGAAGAAAGGCTTATCCAGGGTCAGAAGCAGTGTTGGATTGAGCTGGGCGACGCCTGGAGGTGGCAGCTTTACATGAGCCTCGTTGCGGGCACCCTGTTCGCGTTCCCGGCCCTCATAATCTCGGCCTGCTACGCGATAATCGTCCGAACAATTTGGGTTAAGGGAGCTGTTTTCATTCCAACAGGTGAGTGCTTCACTAAATCAAATCCCGAAAGTCTCAGGTGTTTTAGCTGCAAAAGCTGCTCTCATTTGTATCTGCTACCCTAATGAAGGACAGAAAACAAACATCCGCAGTATGGCAATAATTTATCTTTTAATTCAACTTTGCTACACAGCTCGTAAATTTTAAACTTTTCTCAAAAATGTTTGAGTTGAATTTTTATTTATAGCTTTAATATGAATACTTTTCATTTTGTATAATATAAAGTCAGAAAGCAAAATCATAGAATGCGATAAAACATTCTTTCATTTTTGTGTAGGTACCGCTGATGTGAATAACAATTTCAGAGAAGTAAACTTGTTCTGGTAATACAATACAACCTCTGCCATGATATTGGAAATTTATAATCGACGTTATAAATTTGAAATTTTCGATAGCATTTTAAAAGTACACCAATGCGGAAAAAATATTTTATTTTCCTTTCTATATTTCAACAATGAAATTGAATGTTACCCAGCCCTCTACAGGTATTTTTTCCTTTTAAACGAACATAACTAACTTACTATGATAAAACGAAATTTTTAGAGCTCCTTTACTTTTTAATAAAGTACAGCTTAACATTTTTCTATTACATGACAACAAGGAAAACATTTTAGAAATGTATGTACATAAATTGCTTATTTTCTCATACCTAATATTGTAGTGTATAAAGTTTGAATAAAATCGTTGACGGTCTTTTTTTCGGGGAATTAAGGCTCCAAATATCTAAATATATCACGTAAAGGACTTACACATTTTCCTTTTGAAAAGAGTTCTTAGCTTTTATAATAAAAATCCTATTACAAATTTCATTTTTTGCTCTATCAAATATTTCTTCATCTAAAAATGTATTTAAAAATAAAAATGCGTAATAGCCCGCTAGTTCCAATCCACGAATTTCCAAAAAAAATTCCTAAATTAATTTCATATCAATCCAAGTATATAACCCTGGGTGTGGGGCTTCTTTAAAATGCTTTGTATTTTTTTTTTTTCAATTGTACGAATGGAACGCCTACAAAAAATATTTCTTTTATCTATACAATAATAAAGGTAATTAATATCCTCTTTGCGTTAGAATATTGTAGACAAATAATATTAAAAAGCCGCTTTTAAATTCTTTTTAAGTCTTTCTTGCCACGAAGACTTATTTTTGTTAAATTTTTTATTAAAATTATACTGTTAACAATAGACAATATTTGGACTATGAAGAAACTATCATTTTATGCTAATTTAGTAAAGTAACTTTCGAAGTGGTAACAAAGAGAGAAGCAAACCTTGGTTTTTCAAATATTAAATAATAAAATTATCATAATTTCCATCCAGTACTCGTATATATAACTTTTCTAATTTATGAAAACCTACTTGAGAAGAATTTAAAAACGTCTACCACCCAGCGCGATAAATTTTCTCTTTGCATCTTAGATATTCACAAAGAACTAATGACGAGAATTAATTAAAGCACTGAAAAGTGAAAATCCTCGGTTGAGTGACACAGACGTGTGTCGTGAAATCCAATAAAATTTGAAACCGCCAAAAACTCGGCTAAATTCCAAACCAATTTCGGAGTCAAACACTCCAATCTAATTACTCTAGACTAACAACCAAAAATTGCTCGCAGACGAGCCGAATATCTTTCCCAATCTTCGCTTCTCGGAGCCCCAAAATTTGGGGCGGAGCGCGTAGTCCTTCCAGCTCAGTTGCTTGCACAGAGGGCGTATTATGTTCAGCCAATGTTAAACAAACCGTACGGGAGCATCTAATTAACGCATTAAAGAAATCAAAATCAAAAGTTCGGATGTGTTTATGTATGCGCACCCTGTATAATTCGAGGGCTTTTAGGGATAATTCAGTTTTGGGCTCCATAATTGTCGCGCCGGCAATTTTCGACGATATTGCGGTGTGCGGAATAAAATTAATTCAAATTTTTCTGCACAGATTTAACGCATAGTACAGCAACAAATCCAAATAGTTTTAATTGAATGCATATAATCACTGTTTTATCAATATTTTTGACTATACTTCGCACAATTATGATTACAAGTTATTTTATTCTGATATGTTAAACCTCTTTTGTTTTTTATAAGAACAGAAACTTTTAACCATGTAAAATAGTTCGATTTAAATATAATTCATAACTGAAATTATATTGGTTTTCAAAAATATTTGGTTTATAACGCAGGCTTGTAAAAATTTAACTAATCAAACCCTCTTTAATTTTAACAATTGTGTTATGTAATTTTTGGGGTACTAAATACGAATCCAAAATCAAAAATAATTTATCACATCACGGCTCCGAGGAAAATTGTGTTAAAGGGTGAAAAAAGGCATTTTTGTTAATTTATGAAAATATTTCTTTTACAAAAATTCAGACATTCTGCCATTTATAAAAAAAAAACCGGACAAGTGCGAGTCTGACTAGCGCACCGAGGGTTCCGTAAAATATTTTTTTTATAAGATGTAATTACAAATTAACGATTTTCGGATTTTTTCCTTTACTTGTGCTGTGAAACCTTGCCTCTTGCCTAATTTTATGATTCTAGGTCAACGGGAAGTACCCTATAAATTTTGATTCCCTTGAGAGTGTTGAAATATTCCTTTTTGTGCGGCATGAACGACCGTATCTTTTTTTTACGTTAACTTAGAAGTTTGGTTTCTTCACAGCTTCAAGGGACTGTAGACCTGAGTATATGGTTTTAATTTCAGCTCGATATCTCCACGCGTTCCCGAGATAAAGGGTCTTAACAGACAGACAGACAGACAGACAAACAGACAGAACGACAGACAGACGGACAACAAAGTGATGCTATAAGGGTTCCGTTTTTTCCTTTTGAGGTACGGAACCCTAAAAACACGAACAGCTTGAAAACTTCTACGACAATACACTTAAATTAATTTTGTCTTAAATAAATTTCGTTCATACAATAATATTGAATGAAAATCAGTGTAGGAGCAGTTTCTTCATTTATCAATTGTCTTGGCGGAAACTGTCGTTAGCGTTTATAAATCTAGCCTAATTCAAAAATAAGTAAATAAGTCTAAAATTTAGATGAAGATAATTCTACTACCTAATATTTTTTAACCTTATTTTTTCTCTTTTATCACAGAAAGGGCACGTTCAGGGGGCTTCATAAATCCAGCAAGTCGAAGGGCGAGTTCCCGAGGGATAATTCCACGAGCCAAAGTGAAGACAGTGAAAATGACCTTCGTTATTGTGATAGTGTTTGTCGTTTGTTGGTCACCGTACATAATTTTCGACCTGCTCCAAGTATTTGGTCAAATCCCTCGGACACAGACGAACATTGCCATCGCGACATTCATCCAAAGTTTGGCACCCCTCAACTCTGCGGCGAACCCCCTCATCTACTGCCTCTTCTCGACGCAAGTGTGCCGTGCTCTCAAGTGAGTACGGAAATTCTACGGACTGCTAACGATTTTTTTGAAATAATTTTAAGTCTTTTCTGCTATAGACGAGTGCCACCATTTCGATGGATTTTGACGGCGTGCTGCTGCAAATCGAATGGTCAAAATTCTACTCCAATTCGATGCACGACGGTGGGGCAACGCTTGCATAATAGCTGCGATTCGATGCGAACCCTCACCACCTCCCTCACAGTGTCGCGTCGCTCCACAAATTGTATGCGTCCTGCCCGCGTTGTGATCGTCGAAAGACCAAAAACTATTTTAGCCATGTCCGAGGTATGATAGTAGCTAAATCGGTGTTCAACTCCTGTACCAAAACGAACGCTGAGTTTTTAGATTAGCCCTATAAGTATTTAAACTGTGCCAAATATTTTGTATTTTACATTTTGTAAGGGACTTTGTAGCCATAAACCCGTTCTTCTCTAGTTTTGCGGAAAATTCCCCAAAGATGATATTTTTCATAAAATTTACATATAAAGTTATCTCAACAAACAGTTTTGTTAGACTTAATGTGCTAATAATAGAATTTCCAAATAGACTTACTATCATGGGGTAATTCTGCTACACTGCCTTGCCATTTTTAGTTTTTGAGTGTCACCTCCCTTATATACGCAACACAATATGTAAAAAATTCAATAACTTTTTAATTCCTTAATTTCGTCATTTCTGTGCCTGAGAATCGATCTTACGAATCGAAAAGAGATTACGAAAACCCTTTTTGGATAAAATTTTATTTTGTTGAAAGTGGTTGAAATAAGTCGATTGATAGTCTAATACAATTTTTTTTAATAAACTTATTTTAACCATTTTGAACGATAAATTTAATTAAAATCAAAAGTTACTAAAATGAATTTATGAGATTTATGTTTTCATCTCTTCAGAATCTCGAGATTTGATGAGATTTCGCGAAATCGATATTCATACGAAATCGCGCTACTAGACAGTAACACTTTTGAATTACTTATTCTAAATTCCAAGATATTGGGAGGATAGAAAATTGGTATTGGGTAATGTTTTTCTTTCGTAGCAAAAATTACGATATTCGCAATAGGGTCCTTAATCTTGGGATTAGATAACTTTAAAACTACAAACAATTAATTAATATAATTTTTGATATTTTGGGGGTATCAGTTAAAAAAAACTCCGAATTTTGTGTGAGTTGTAACCAAAATTAATTATATTATACATTCAATGATAATATGCTTGATATCGTTTATAATATACATTTTATCAAATAGGCCGAAAATATAATTAATTATACATACATATAAAAACAAAAAGCATAAAATTACAGGGAATTTTCCAAAATGAGAACTGTGTAACATTCGAGACCTTTTAAAGATGAAGCAGATGTTACTCCACGGACTGACTAAGGCGTTAGATGAATTTTTCTAGAATAATAATTAATGAGATGTAGGCGTCTTTTAGGCTTAGATGACGTGTTTTATGATTAATTTTACGCACCATCGACCTTGCAATTTTGTTGTGTAAATTTGTCTATCAGTTAATTGTCAGGTGTGCAGAAAATTAGCCACATTAGCTGACATGTAATTAGTACGAGACTATTTTTTGTGTGTACGCCGCGTGTGATATACTCTATAATTGTAAAGAAAATTAATTAAGTAATTTATGCCACACCCACTTGTAACATGTAACAAGAGATAAATTGAATAAAACATTTCGAAAAATTCTTGATCAATTCGCATTTGCCTTTCATTTTTTTTTTCCTTCACGTCTGATTACACCCCCGCAATTTTCTCACCTGAATTTTGGTCCCCAGTCCGCATCCGACTGTCCTTTTTTGGAGCCCCACCAGCTCAACCGACCCCCCGGGGGAGACTTAATGGAAATGGTGTCACATTTTGACAAATTGTTTTCTTGTTCCCCCATAGCATGGAAGTCAAGCGAGTGATATGCGAAAAGATCTTAAGCACGAGGGCATGTTTACGTCGACAACTGCATGAAGTCCGCCTACCTTTGAACACACATGAGAAAGACATCCTCCAGGTAAGTAAGACACTTTCGTCTGTGTCTGAGGACGACACCAATTCAGAAACCAACAACCACACCTCCGCCAGGGAAGACGACGATGACGAGGATGGCGGGAATTTTTATTTGATTTCATCCTGCAGCCACCTTCAAGCTCTAAGGGCTCCTTTTTTTCTCCTGAAGGTCGCCTTTGCCCTGATTTTCTGATTTATGGCTGCGGTTGAATGAAGTTTGGGAGAAATATTTTTCCGTGACTTGGAAAAAAGAAATTTTTTTGTTTGTTGCTCCTTTCAGGGGAGGAACAGTCAAAATGAGTCTCATTTTGGGGACATGTGGCCCCGCGCTTAATGTTAGTAGACAACATAATTTTATGATACAAATGGAAATGTAATGTTTCCCATGGTTCAGGAGGTACCCTCAGGATTATGTGGGTGGATATTGTTTTTTGGTATTTTAATAAAGTCAAGAGCTGTTACGTTTTTGACGCCCACTTCTTTACGGGTAATTGGTTTCAGACACAAGGTAAAAAGCGACCTTCTCTGAAGGCCACGTCAGTTATATTTAAATTTCTACATAGGTGATTTATATATATTTTTTTTTAAACACGATGTGCACAAATATGGCTTAGTAGTTACTATGACAGATTTCAGAGAAATTCTGTTCTTTTCAAATAACATAACGATATCTATATACATATATGTATGTATATGTAAAACAAAGTCGAGTTAGTTAGACCATTTATAACTCAAGAACGGCTGGACCGATTTTTATGATCTTTGATTTGTTGGATTCGTCTCCGCCCCGAATAGCAGAATAACTATTAAAATATCGGAAAAATTCACGGAAAAAGAATTTATGAAGAAAATTCATTTTCTCATACATTTTGTATGGAACCGCTTTTTTGATGATACCTCGAGAACGGCTCGACCGATTTGGATGATTTTTTTTTTGTTTTGTTCGTCTCAATAAAGGGGTGTCTTAAAAGAAAAGAAAATTCGGAAAAACCAAAAGGAAAAACACAAAAAATAGTAGATCGAAAAATAGCACAATAGCTACTTCGATTAAATTACAACTCTTTGAATGCAAAAATTTTAAGCTGTTAGGACACTGGCTATTTTATATGCTTAAAAAGTACCTAAAAAGTCATACTAATAGAGTACAAATATATTTCATGGTGATTTTTCGGTGGGAGTAAAACGAGCAGGTATAGATATAACAAGCTGGAAAAGCAGCACACAATTCGAGTTATTCCAGCGTTTCCAGTTATCAAGTGACCGAAAAGAACGAGCTGAGGGTACTTTTCGAGCACTTTTCGTGCGCTTGTGCTCATTCGATGACAGTTTCTGTCATTCGAATTGTTTTGTGTTTGCACGTAACAATTTTTTTGCACTTTTTCAATTAAAAATAAGATCTGCTCATCCGACCAAATAAACTTTTTTTCACTTAAACTCGCCATGATAAATTTTTCCTTTCACAAGTACATTTTTAAAAAAACTGACATATCAGACAACTTCAAACTGCGCGAAATAAGCTATTGCTTGTCTTCTTCTTAAGGTTTCCTATCCTCTTCATGCTGTGCTTACAATTCGGACAGAATTCCAGCATATAAAATAGCCAGTGTCCTAACAGCTTTAGTCAAAGTAACACTTTGAATGCAAAAAATTTAAGTCAAAGTTTACTGAGATCATTTTACGCTCGAAGTTTTATACGGAAGTTCAATTCAAAAGAAAGGTAATTTTAGAGCAGGTGGAAACATTGATTTTCATGAAAAATAGGGGATTTTGAGGTAAGATTTGATTAAAGCGAAATTAGTTGCATTTTGCAATCAATAACTTTGATCAGCCATTGTTTTTTAGCGATAATCGATTAGTTTTGGTACACGAGGATTTCAAGATTGTAAAGTTCTCAGTGAGGAATAAGAAGGTAATTTCGTTAGATTTCGTTCGTCCTCTAATTTCTACATGTTTAAAGGTATAGCTTTTTAACCAAAAATTAAACCGACACGCCATTGAAAGTAGATTTCGGTTGTAACGACGATGAAGGGACCACTACAATTTCGTCGCTATATACGGAAGTCGTTATATAAAAAGAAAAAAGAAAGAAATGTATAATACTATACACATTTTATACGGGGGGGTTTTTAAAAAAACCTGTAATATTACATTGTTTCAGTTTAGATTTCTGTGCTAGCGTACGATGTAAGGTGTATTCCATTTTCATAACTCTTTCGATGTCTATATTGTCTTTTCCTTCACCAAATAAACAATATCTCTTTAGTGTGCGGCTTCGGTCGCTACATCTGCATGGGATTTCTAGGAACTTGTTACAAATGATTCATTAAAACAGTCGCTATACCAGAAATTGGCGTTACATCCGAAGTCGCTATAGCCAAATTGTTTTCCTTTAAAGTATGGTTTAAATTCAAGGGACTTAGGTGTTACGTCGCTATAACCAAAAAGTCGTTACAACCGAGGTCGTTATAATCGAAATCTACGTATATTATAATTTGGGGGTTTTGGGGAAGTTGAATTCAAATATTGTCATTATTTATAAAATCCTGACGACTAAATATTTACTTTTAGATTTAATGAAATTTTGATGAAATATTGTATTTAGGAATTTTTTGGAGACAGTTTGTCGTGATATATTGATAAAATTGAAAAGTTTAAAATACATAACTTTTATACATGTTAAAGTGAACAGATTTTTTAAGATCGGTTTCTTATAATTAAAGGACCCCGCACAAAATGTATGGAAAAGGCCTTTCGGTGAAATGAGCTGAAATTTTGGGAGTAAGTAGTTTTTGTGATGCTGATCAAAAGTCCCAATGGGCTGAAAGCTCCACAATGGCTACTTTTTCATTTATAGCGGGTTGAAGTTGCGAAAAATTCATAATGGGTCCACAAATGCCTAATAAGTTCTTTCAGAGACATCTTACAATACTGGTTGATAACGCATTGGAAAGCCGAGCCTTCAGGCTTTCCAACGATAGCACGCACGACCCAATCCGTCAACAAATAAGCCGTAGAGACCCCGTCAAATTTCGAAAATAGCAATTTCAAAGCCCAAAATTTGACCTTGACCCTTCATTCTGCCGATTTTTTGTATGGAGAGATCGAAACTTTTTTTGAGAAAAAGCTTCCCTGTCATGTGGCCTTTCTCAAGAAAAAAACCACACTCGAATCCGACGGCGCGTTCCGAAGTTATTCGTGTTATAGTAATTAATAAAACAACAAAACCCACTATCCGCAATGAAGTCCAATTGGAAAGTGACGTCACATTGAGTATCTGCTCCGTAGGGCTGAACCATCGAAGACGAATAACTTCGGAACGCGCCGTCAGATTCTAGTGCGGTTTTTTTCTTGAGAAAGGCCACATGACAGGGAAGCTTTTTCTCAAAAAAAGTTTCGATCTTCCCATACAAAAAATCGGCAGAATGAAGGATCAAGGCCAAATTTTGGGCTTTGAAATCGCCATTTTCGAAGTTATCGATATCGATTGGAAAGCCTGAAGGCTCAGCTTTCCAATGCGTTATCAACCAGTATTGTAGGATGTCTCTGAAAGAACTTATTCGGCATTTGCTAGGTGGACCCATTGCGAATTTTTCGCAACTTCAACCCGCTATAAATGAAAAAGTAGCCATTGTGGAGCTTTCAGCCCATTGGGACTTTTGATCAGCATCACAAAAACTACTTACTCCCAAAATTTCAGCTCATTTCACCGAAAGGCCTTTTCCATACATTTTGTGCGGGGTCCTTTAAGGAGTTCAATTTTGTTTACTGAAATAATTAAAGACCTTTAAGGAAAACTGCTTTTATGCATGGGAACGAAAATAATGATTATTTCTGAAAATACTTTATACCAAGCTAAAATTAATTATTTCATTTATAGCTTCAACAATATTTACTATTAATAACGATTATGAGATAATATTTATTTTTCAATCGCTTGATAATTGTTAGATATATGTACATAGTCAAATTCTCTGTTATGATTAATTTTGTATGACTCTTTAGAGTCAAGTAGCCTTTTGGTTTCGTCACCACTGACATAACACATTTTGTTTTATGTTTTTTCTGATTCCTGATAGATACAGCGGCTCTAAATAAGAAGGATTTATTAACAAAGGGCAGACTGGTCTTTTTGTTCACGGATCTTAACAATAATTATTAAAAATTAATTTCTATTTTTTTATTGTTCAACATAAAATTTATTTCATCGAGAATCGAAAAAACATAGGGAGGCGTCAAAGGAAATTTATATGAATTTGACATTGACGTCTAACCATGCTGTCTCGATTCTCGACGTGTCGACTGCTATTTTTTTTCTTTCTTTATGGAGTGGGAAAATAAAACCAGTAAAAGAAAAAAAATAGGTACGATTCGGAATGATAGCCTCTTCTTTTTTCAGTCGGTTGTAAATGATTTATTAATATTATTTATAATAATTAATTATTACTTAATCGTTATCAACCAATCAAAATATAAAAATTATTTGATAATAGTTATAGAGCGATCGCAAAGTAAATATTATTTCGTAATCGTTATCAATCTCATTTGTGAGTTTATACTTGCGGCGTTCCATTGGGCCTGGCAAAGTACTCGAAAGTACTTGCGAGTAGATGTTCAATGGAACACAGCTTTATGAAAATATGAAAACCCCCTAGCGGAAAAAAATCGCGTAACTACTTGTGAAATTTCTACTCAACTACCTCCAGCCAAGAGCATGTTTAGTTCGTGGCACTTGGAAGTACTTGCGAGTACTTGGCCAGGCCCAATGGATCGCAGCAACTATATTGTCCGTCGTTACGGCAAAGGCTGAAATTTGCTCTACTCATCCGACGTCCGCTTTGATCCGCTCCGATCCTCTCCGATCCGCTCCGATTCGCTCCGTTCCGCTCATTGTGCGCCAGCCTTGTTCAATTTTGACAGGTTGACGGTTCGGATCGGAGTGGAAGCAATGTTCTTGTCTAAAATTGCTTGATAAGCATTATTTTTTAATTTATATATTTTAGTTGGTCATAATTATGTAAGTCCCTGCTTTTAAGTGTTAGCATTGTAAGTTAAGAAGGTGTTAATCGTTCTAAGACCAAAAGGAAGTAATCCTTTAAGGAGTTTGTCGTGCAGTTTAAACTATGTAAAAAGAGGCACACTACTGCTGAACTGCACCTCTCAAGTGTCCGTGAGCCTAAGGATTACACGTAGAAGTTTTGTCTAATAATGTTTCCTACAGGTCCTGTGAAGTGTCTTTCTGTGTGCGGGGGTGGACTTCAAAGTGATTTATGGCAGCCTCTTGTTAAGGAGCCGAGGAATCAAATCTCCAGGACAGTTCGTGGCAAGTTCATTAAAAGGCACTTAGTGGGCGGGAAATTTTGTCAAGAAGTCCCTGACTGTCGACGACGACAGCGATAACGACGAGGGACACTGGGATCGACCTCACCAACTCCTAGGGAGCAGAGCTTGAGGGGACTTATTTATTCAAGTCTAAAACTGTTTGCCCATTTAATTGGTAAGAAATGTTTTACTAAAGATCGGCGGGTCACTTAGGGTTAATGGACAGTCTGAATGGTAAATGAGGCCATTAACAAGTGAACTAAGCGATAAATTTATGAGACCACATCACCGATTGCTAAAAGGGGGCTACAGCGCAATATTTAAATTATGTAAGACAACTCAAAATTATTTTCCAGTGAAAGGCATTCATTTAATACGCAATGGGGCTATTTGAGAGATAACGAGGCGCAAATGAAAGGAATTGCGTCAGAGAAGTCATACGGACAAATTTAGCTTTAATGACCCACTGCTAGGTAGACTCTAAAATTTTATTCTGATTTTATTTAGAAAATACTGTTCAGAATTCTCAAGGTGAAATTTAAATTTTTCTGATAAAGAAATCCTTTTTTATGGGCTAAGGGCTAAGAAAATATATTTTTAGAATTTATTTTTTAATTTCATGAAAGACTATTTTTTTATTTTCAAGTAGGTAAAATGACAAAAAATATATGTATCTGGAGTAAAACAAAGTGTTGATATATTTTTATTTACTAATTCATTTAATTTGTGTATAAATGTAAATTGTGACAATTTGTACAAAAAAAAAAAAATATATACCTACGTATGTATGTAATTTTAATTTTCATAACAATTTTAAAATGTTTAGGTTTTTACAAATACCACAATTTTTTTTAATACCATCAACATTTTATGCATTGAAACCCTTTTATAATTTGATTATCGCCCTGAATTGGGGCCACCTAAAATTATTTTCTCAAACTATCACTTCCTTTTGATACCTTTCCATCTGGCAAAGAACGATACACCAAGAAAATATGTTTTCTTGGAATGGGGCATCTAAAGAACTCCGTTCCCCATCCTGAACTCCCTCAAAAAAATAAAAATTATATCTCAGAAAAAGGACACTTACTTTCTGTCGTTAGTGAATAGTGGGTAAGGACAAGGGGGTTTCACTGGCCAAAGATCTTCTGTAATAACATCGAGGACGTTGAAATCTGATGACGAAGCCCTTTTTCTGTAGAAGCTAAAATGTTGTGATTTTCCACTTTTTTCGCTTCTTTTTGTCCTTCCAAATGGTTTCAGTGGGAGCCAATGAAAGGACTCCTGTGAAGCTGGTGAAAATGAGTCGACACACAGATCGAAGTTCCATAGATAGCGCATTCAGAAATGGTCTTCGGAAAAGATGGCAAATAAAATTTTAAGAGTTTCATCTGAAACTTTCTGCATCGTAGGGGACGTTTGAATAGGATGGAATGGTCCCATCTACAACAAGATTCTATTCCAAAGAATTGCTGGTTTCATTTGGCGGTGCTTATTAAATTAATGATGCACTTCGTGAGCCATCCGAGTGTGTTAAAATTCGTTTTTAAAACTTTTCAGACTTTGTGAAATCTTGAAAGAGTTCTCTGTATAATGGGAAGATACAAAGTTTCAACGAAGCGCTGACGGCCATGTTTTAAAGAAAAATTTTTTCTAGCGGAAAAAACAGAAAATGTTCTCAAAATAATCATTTTTCTGAAGAAAATCCACTGTTTTAAAAATGGTTAGATCTTTCTATTAAGGTCACGCCACAAATCTAATTATATTTCAGTAAAGACGCTCCAATTTGATACAAAAGGATTATAATTTTTGTAAAACGAACAACTCCGCTTTTGTTAGCTATTATATTATACTTTATATATTTACGAATACAAAAAGATTAAGTTTCCGAAAAAATCATCTCTCTACTTCTTTATTATTTAGTTATTACTTTGATGTACAGTGGAGTCGGAAATTATGTTAACATGAAACATCATGAAAGGTGAAACACTGCAGTCGATTACGGTATTTCAAAAGTTGCCGTAAAAAATATCGTTGAACGGATGCAAGAAAGGGAAATGCTGAAAATGCAAACGTTCTGGGAGGAAAAGGCAGACTTCTGTGTGTCAGGACAGGGAAATTAAGAAAAACCCTCGGATAACTGCCAGGCAATTAAAGGAAGACCTAAATTTACCCTTACAAATAAACGCAGATGAAACAGCACATACATGAACAAAAATTTGCAGGTAGAGTTTCCCGAAAAATTCTATTCACTTCAAGAGAAAATGCTGCAAAAGGTTTTTCCTTTGCCAAAAAAAATAATATGCCACAAGAATATTAGAATAAAATTATTTGGAGCGACGAATCAAAATTTGAGTTGCACTTGCAAACTAAAAGCCGCAATTATGTATGGAGAAAAAAAATTAAATAAAAAAATATTTTTTAAAGAAAAGCTTTTATTTAACAATGAAATATAAAAAATATACTAAAAAGGAAAAAATAACATAAGTTTTTGCTAAAATTTATCAATTTTGGGCCTAATATATATTTCAACCAAATATACCTTTAACGTATTTCTTCACGGTATTTCTGTATTTGTATGACTATAAATAAAAGCTTGGGCGCTCATTAGATATTAAAATTATAAACAATAGCAGTAGTGAAACGAAGTGAAATATTGTGTAATTTATTATTTATAGTCATACAAATACAGAAACACCGTGAAGAAATACGTTAAAGGTATATTTGGTTGAAATATATTTTAGGCCCAAAATTGATAAATTTTAGCAAAAACTTATTTTATTTTTTCCTTTTTAGTATATTTTTTATATTTCATTGTTAAATAAAAGCTTTTCTTTAAAAAATATTTTTTTATTTAATTTTTTTATTAAAACTAAAAACAATGTCTTTAATAGTAAAAGAACGTCAAATTGAAATTTAAAAAAGGCGTTGGCCTGACGCTGAGTTACTAGTGCACAATTCAGCGTGGTAGCGTTCGAAGCTGAATCGTGCATTAGCAACTTGAAACTCTGCTTTTGAACTTATGCATTATCATATTAGACGTCCGCCATATTGGATTTAGAAGACCCCACCTCACTTATTGTGTTTCGCTCATCAAGCCCTTTCATTTGATACCCATATCATAGCGGTTACTATGAAAATTATAAATCGTCATTTTGTGACGTCCGCCATATTGGATGTAGAAATGGCGTTACTCATTTTATCGTTTCCAACTCTTCAAGCTCTTTCATTTGATACCCATATTAAGGGGGTCGACCAAAAAAACATGGTCCACCATCTTGTGGCGGCGGCCATTTTAAAGATATTGCAATGTTGAGTATTGCATATTGCATTGTCACCAGAACTAAAGGTGTATGCAAAATTTCAGCCCGATAGCTTCATTGGAAGTGGGTGAAATATTGATTGCAAAATTCCACAACCCACCATCTTGTGGCGGCGGCCATTTTAAAGATATTGCAATTTTGAGTATTGCATATTGCATTGTCACCAGAACTAAAGGTGTATGCAAAATTTCAGCCCTATAGCTTCATTGGAAGTGGGTGAAATATTGATTGCAAAATTCCAGGACACACGGTGAAGCTAATAAAAAGCTTTTAAAAAGGCAGGAATTCAAGAAGGAAATGATCACACCAACAGTGAAGCATGGTGGAGCAAAAGCAATAATGGTATGGTGTTGTTTCAACTCTAATGGAGTAGGCAATATTCATTTCATTGAAGGTCGACTTACGGGCAGGAAAACTTAGTACTTTCTGCTAGAAAATTGGTTATACAAAGATAGTTTGTCTTTCAACACGACAACGATCCTAAGCATTCTTCCAGAGTGGCAAAGGAATATCTTCAGAGGGAAAACATTGAAGTGGCCTGCTCAAAGCCCTGACTTGAATCCTATCGAGCACTTATGGGATTATCTCGATAGGAAGATTGAAAAGAGTCGACGAATGAATTTTAATGACTTTAAAGCAGTACTGAAGGAGGAATGGAACTCAATTAATGTAGAAGTTTTAAGAAAACTTATAAAAAGTATGCCAAATCGATTAGAAGAAGTTATCTGAGCAAAAGGGTACCAACCCAAATATTAGATTTAGTTTTTAATTATAAACCACAGCCAAATTTTCCAAAGTTAACATACGTACCTACTTTCCGCCAAGCTAATTTTCTGAATTATTTAATTTTTTTCTTACTTAATTTATACTTATTTAATAAATGAAGTTCCTATGTATATATATGTAAACCATATAGCAAGAGATTAATATGTATAAATATACTAGTTTACCTGAGCAGACGTTGTCCTGCTACAAACCGCGTGGACCCACAGCAACTTTTTGATGAAGAATACCTGAAAGTTGCGGAAGAGTA
Source organism: Machimus atricapillus (assembly GCA_933228815.1). NCBI lineage: Eukaryota > Metazoa > Arthropoda > Insecta > Diptera > Asilidae > Machimus > Machimus atricapillus. Next base: position 18,659,721 of record OW121785.1, read on the forward strand.
ACTGTTGCCCATATGTTCTCTATTCCGATTGAAATTAAATCGAAAAGAGCTTGCAAAACTATTTTTCTTTTGAATTGAAATTCCGTATAAAGCTCGTATCGTATAAAATCATCTCAGTAAATTTTGACTTTAATTTTTTGCATTCACACTGATTTTGACTCTTACTCTATGTCGTTCATTATCTTACTCGAGTTGAGACGAATGTATTGGGTTGTATACAAAAAGAAGAGTAATTGCTCTTTTCTCAAATTATCGAGCAATTGCTTAAAGTAATATGCAAAAAAAATATTGAACTCGCGAGACAGATCTCATGTGGCAGGTGGTTAAGCCCCGTTTACACTGGCGAGTTTACAAGCTACAAGCCGGCGAGTAAGAAGCCGGCGAGTGCAGTTTGTTCTTGTTTAAAAGCAGCTTTAGAGCGAGTGCGTCGTGTACACTAGGCGAGTGCGTGTAAAAAAGCCGGCTTTTAGCTTGTAAACTCGCCAGTGTAAACGGGGCTTTAGAGTTAGACCGAAGTAAAAACCGATTGATTTTCATCGGTAAAAGGTTGTTGATAACGATTAAAAAAAAATTTGTTAAATATTTATTTTTTTGAATTTAATATAAAAAAACGACATTATTTCGGTCCCCCTAATATTTTAGTATTAAAAATTCCAAGCTTAAAAATTTATCCGTTCGCAATTTTATTGTCCGAGAATGGCGGTTAAATAATTTAAAATCACTTTTGTGCCCCTCCGCAGTGCCAGCAAAAATTTTACGCCTGTACTGAGTGATGCTGATTGTGAAACATCTTTGAAATGGCTTCACTTTTTTCGGCTTGGTTCCACTCCATATTCGATCGTTCCGCCAAGCTTGAGACAGGCACGTGAGTACTGAAGCATTCACGTGCACGAAGAGTGTTGCTTCGCGTGAATTTGTAAAGCTAACCAAAGGTAATTGTGAACTCTTTAAAGTGCGGTTAAAGCCATTCGCTAAAAATGGAGCTAATTATTCTGATGGTAACGCCAATACTTTCCTTAATAGCATTCCGTGTTTTGTCCAAAAATAAACTTCGTATAGCGCGAGAAAGTGAATTAAAATTAACAAAGAAAATGTTCGACGATATGAGAACATTTTCTTAGTTCCCCCCCGCAAGGTGTTCCGAAGTGTGAAATCGGTCGAATGGAGGTGGAAACGAGGATCTCAAGGAGAGAACCTCCCACGCAACCAGAACGGTAAGAACCAGTGAATTTCTTCAGCCTTCATTTAGCATCCTTCTAATTTCCCTGCATAAGCAAATTCGACGTAGTTTATGTTTTCAATAGCTGCCAACGACTTCTGCAGATCGCACCCATAAACAATGAGGGGGTGGATTGCAAAAGTGTGGCGAAGGGAGTGCTTCTCGGTGGATACCCCCCTTGGGAAACATGCTAAGAAATTCTGTAGACGATCTAAAGCTCCTTAAAGCAGGAGCAGCGACAAAAAAGACGAACACGATGAAGCAAAATCCACTACCCAAACTCGCCTCGAGACGCCCAGCTAACGAGTTATCCTAGATTTTTTTCGATTTATATAAAGTCGCTATTTTATCGTGTTCCCTGGTTTCAACATCAATCGCCTCCCCTCTCTGCAAACCTCTGTCCCAGAATTTGGCAGCTCTACTTTTAGACTATTTATAATTTCGAAATTTCGACGGTTCTCGGTCCTTACGAAAAATAAACATCCTGCGCTGCATAGTCCAGGATGCACGGAGAGTGAGTCAATTCAATTAAAGTTAGCCCATAAATAAGTTCACGTCCTGATCTGTCATCTTTTTCGAGGAGGATTTATCCTTATCTATGTCCCTTCCTTTCCCTATATTTTAAGAGCTCTACAACAATAAGGATTTGAAAAACTTTTAAGCAATATACTCCTCAGAATTGGAACAGTGGACTTCTCGAGAAGGAGATACAGAAGATAATAAATCAGAAGAGATGCTTAAAAGTCTCCTATCGATTTATAGCCGCTTCTTTTTTATTGTTCACTGCCCTGCTCCACTTCTCCGACTTTGATTGAATTTCTTTTAAGCAACCACCCCAGCCCCGTTTTGTCTGGTTCTTTCTGCAAAGTCCATTTGAAAGTGTCTCAGACTTGTATAAAACTTAATAAACAGCCTCTCCTCTCTTTACGACGTTTAAATATTTGCAAAACATTGAAATTTTCCGCATAATTCCGTATTCCGTCCTTTTAGTGACCAATCCAACTCCTGAAGGAGTCACTGAAAAGCGCTCCCTTAATTAAGCTGGAGGAGCGCGAAACTCGCCTCAAACGACTGTCCCCAAATGTTCTTGAGGAGAAGTCGACATCTTCAAGATGGAAAAAATAAATATTGTCTTAATCGATTTTCCTCAGAATAGCTTCGCTGGCTTTTGTTCTTTACACCCGAATCAGGGGTACAGGGTGTAGAACAGGGTGTTTAACAACGATTTTGGGTACGTACGACCTGCGACCGAACAGATCCCTTTCTCGGTCGTCCTTTGGATAGGTGCCCCCAAGAAATTTGTTTAGTGTCTGGCGTTCTACTACCTGACCAGAAAGCACTAAATTTTATCGAGAATTTGTCATCTCTGATTTGTGGTGAGCTTGGTAAATAGAACAACAGAAATATACTCTTTCATTCAGGTCAGGTAAATTCAAATTTCGGGATAATTTCGAGAAAATGTTCACAAGTTACACAAAAGTGACTTGAATTAATCTTTCCATTGTGTACATACATATACGGAAATTTGTTTTTAAGCTATAATATTTTTGAGAGTTTTTGAACAGACCCTTATTTTCTAAATATAACTTCAACCTTTAATTTATGTTTATAAGGTTTACCTTCACCCGGCCTTGTTGGGTTCAGTCTTTATCTGACATTAGTTAATTAAAATTAAATATTTAGTATGATATACATTCATATTAATTCATATAAGAAAGTTCTTAACAATCGTAGCTTAGAATGTGACAGTTTGGTAATTAATCTTTTTCGCATAAACTTTAAAAACATATCGCGAAGACCTCTATTTAGCAATTTTGTAAATTTTAAAATTCAACAAATTCATGTTCCAAAAATTGAAAAAAAAGAACTAAGGTTAAAGATAATAATTTTTGTTCAAATTAAATATATTTATATACTCGTATGTGTTATAAATTTTATGGATATAATTAAAACAACTAAATTTTACTGCAATTTATAATTCTTTAACAAAATAAAAAAACATCCACAATACATTTCACAAGTCGTGGTCGCTGTCCGTAATTAAGCTAAACGTTTAATCTTATCATTCATAAGATCTGAAGTTGCAAAATTTTCGGACTGTACAGCACTGTCGATTGCATCGCTTTGGTCATCATCCAAATGCCAAAGACCTTTTTCCAATTTATCGGCTAAATCATCGCTAATTGGATAATAGTGCCTAACAGTGGTCAAAATATCTTTGAGATTTAGATCATGACCAACTTTTGTAATGTCTTGCTGGCTGCCTTGAGAGCTGGCAGTATCTTTTTTCTCATTAACAATTTTAATATCTCCGCAGACTAAATTTCCGTTTTCTGGAAGTGCAGCTTTAGACGACGACTGTAAATCTGTTTTATGAGCATTTTGCATATCGCGATTTCTGCACGATCCTCTTGCGACACACGGACACGTCTGAACTGGACATGGTGGAGGATATTTCAAAAGATCTTGAGCCAGGTTTTGACCACATGAATAGTATCCGTTGGCAATGTGCTCTTGACGCAGAACACCGTTAATATGTTGGTAAAATATCTTGTCATATTCCATTTTCATACAAATGTAACGAAAATGGCGACTGTGCTCTTCACCGTAGTGGGTTAATTCTGAAGGTAATAAAATTCGAATTAACTTTGAAAAATTCTATCGAAAAAGATATTTTTTGAAGAATTAAATGTTAAGAAATACAAAACCGGATTGAGTCGGGCCTTATTCTCGTTGTCACGCGAATCGGATCGAAAAGAGCTTATAAAAGCACCTTTTGAATTGAAATTCCTTAATAAAATTCAAAATTTTTAGTAAATTCATCTCAGTTACCTTTGACTTCAATTAATTTTCTCGTTCTAAGTGACTAATATAGTCGGTAAAAAATTTCAATCGAGTATTTTAGTCACTTAGTACGAGAAAATTATTTGAAGTCAAAGGTAACTGAGATGAATTTACTAAAAATTTTGAATTTTATTAAGGAATTTCAATTCAAAAGGAGCTTTTATAAGCTCTTTTCGATCCGATTCACGTGACAACGAGAATAAGGCCCAAAACATAACCCCGTAATTAATTTACATGAAAATTTTGAATAGTTGTTGCAGAAACTAATTTCTATTAATATCTATTTTCAAATAAGATGGTATGGTCATATTTTGTTCCACTGTTTGTGTTTTTTCCTAACTTGGCACTTTCATTAAAAGAAGCAATTATTAAATAAACATATTTTACTTTAGAGAATATCCTACTGTTAATAGTTATTACGACAATGAAGAGAGATTTATTCTTGTACTTTTGATTGAAATAGCTACCAGAGAAAATTCCTTATTTTGAATTGAATAATGGTTCTCTGTTCAATAACAAGCACCATTTTAATTGTGAAGTTCTCATTACTTTGTAGTATCAAGTGTAGTTCTAAGGAAATTCAGAAATTAAAAAATTGGATTTGGTTAAATGTGTATTACCACTGTTACAACCCACCCTAGTGGTGTGTCTTTCGTTCTAATTTTACTAGCTTGCTTGTAGTTTAAAAACCGCTCCAATTTTAGCCCCACCTCTCAAATAATAATAAGATAAGTTATGAAAACAAATACTCAACTGTTATGGAGTTCATTGTATAAAGTGCTGAAACTATTTTCAGTGTCCACCAATTTCATAGATAAGTCCTCAACTCGCTTCAACATTCCTTTCAAATGGCCTTCGAGCACGTCATTTAACTTTCTCTGTAATGTTTATTACAATTTTAACGTAAAACTAAAATATTAAAGATTAAAACTAATTTCTAACCTGTACAATATCACTAACAGTCTCACGGATGACCTCAAAGAATCTTTCAGCTTCGTCCATTTCTTTGTAAGCAGTCCTATTGAGACGATCATTCCACATCAACGATGGCTTATTTGCCGATGATGCAGAATTTGGTCTTGCAGTGCACCGAAGCCCAAATGTACTTCGAGAAGTTTTCACCTTAGGTGGACAAGCAGGCCTCACCGTAGGCTTGGCCAACCTTTTCTTACCGTTGTTGAGCTCTTTATACCTGGCTTCCAACTCCTTTATATATTGTTCTTGAACTTCTTTTTGATTCCATGGGTCTGCCACATGCCAACCCGTAGCACATCGGCTTTCGTTGGGAGTTTTAATGCAAGCCGAAGAACGATTCTTTCGACCCATGACTTTTTCTTGTATTTTTCTCTCGATTCAAACTCAATTTATTCCCTACCTCAGATGAGTTCGTTAATGAAAATATGAATATATCTAAATCAGAAGACAATATTGCAAAAAAAAAATTGAAAAAAATTCTACTATAATAAATTTTACTATCCTAGTTGGATAGCTGTCATTATCAAAACATTTTTTCAAGCACGCTTACTTTGGTAGCCTCTGGAAAATTTATTTTAATTTGCAAGGTGTTTAGTTGAGTGAATTCGAACTTTCAGTTAACTTATGTAATTTTATACTTGTCGTATTGTTAAAATTTTCTTAAGCAATGGTAAAAAAGTCGAAGTTTTGTATATTTTGCATATTTGTAAAATATAGAAAAATAATTTTATTAGCGAAAAACATTTTTACACTATCTATAATATAAAACACATTTCGCACTCACACAGCAATTATGCGTCTCTAACTTAACATAGATTCTTTTGTTTCTTTCACCTCATACGCTCTAATAATACTCTCTCGCTCCTTAATATCGGGCTGAACACTTAGATATTTTCGGGGCTTTATAAATTTTCGAATAAATGGAGTAATAAGACTTGGATCTACATCGCTTGAATCGTGTCTTCCAAAAGCGAATGTAGCAAGCAACGCCACAACAACAGTCACAATTGCCCCGAAACCTGTGTGCCACAAAAAAGACATGTGATGCAGTGATTTGTCAGGTATGCTGAAAATAAATAAAATAGTAATACCTTTTAAAATTAACCATTTCAAAATTACGTACTCCTCCAAAGCATCCATTACAGTGTTATTTAGTACAGGCGTAAGACTACTATTATTAAGAAATGAATATGTGCATCCTTCTGTGCTAACTGGCTTGACTGGAAATTTGATAGTACCCAAATAAATTTCATATTGAGATTTAAAGCAGATCCAGCCCATAACAAGGAAACCGGCAAAACTTCCTGTTAATGCACTCTAAAAATTATGTATAGAGATAATCATAGAAATAAACACTTTGAAGTCCACGAAATACGCACCATTGAATTTACCCAAGGAATACAAGTTCCAAGAAGGAAAATTCCAAGAAGTGGTCCATTAGAAACAGCACCAAGGGATGCAGATAACTGAAGTACCATTCCGAGTTTCTCAACAACAAATACCAATCCTACGCATAAAGCTCCAAATACCAAGACGACAGATCGCATTAAAATCGAAGTTTGTCTCTTGGTAAGTGGTTGATTTAAGTATGGTTTCACAAAGTCCTCTAAAATCACAGCAGACAGAGAATTGAGTCCAGTCGATAGAGAACTTAGTGCAGCACTAAAAACGCCAGCTACAAACATTCCTGGAGCTCCAGGGAACACACCTAAGATATCCATCACGAGTAAAGGGACCAATTGATCGTGGGCTTTGACTAGCTAAATTGAAATATAGGACGTATTAATAAATTACTTGACTAATTTCAGAAAAGTTAAAATAAATAGTACCTGTGTGCTAACAGGATCACATTTATGATATGTTGCAAATATTAAAAGTCCATTGTACATGCAAATCGCTAGTAGGAGACTAACTCCAAACATAAAAATAATTAGGGATTGCCTTGCAGCTTTCAGAGTTGGAAGGGCAAGAAAACGTTGCACCATCACCTGATTACAGGAAGTTGATTGAAGCCAGTGCATATAGCCTCCAATAAAAATCGCTAAACTTGACACGCGGACAGTTGGATCCCAGGTAAACCTGTAGAATATGAAGAAGTTAGAAAGAAAAGCCATATATTTATAAGCGCAAAATATACAAAATTTAAACAATACTTACTCTGGTTGCTCTAAGCGACCACTATCTGCATTTCGTCGTAATACCTCTCCTAGACCTCCAACGTCCATTGTACCCTTTATTGCCACTAAAAGAATAGCTCCTACCATAACAACACTTTGTATTACGTCGGTCCACACGACTGCCTTTAATCCTCCCTATGTTAAATTAAATAATATTAATAAATACTATTTAAAATTTTAATTAACAATTAAATTATCTCACCACACAGGTGTAGAATATGCATACAATGCAAACAATTGGAGTGATGACATGAATATTAACACCAGTTACTGTAATAAATTTTAATTGAATCAATTCTTCCAACTTCCAATTACAAAATGTTTTAATGAAGTTCTAATTCTTATACCTTGATTAAAAGCAAGTGCTGGAACATAAATAACAATTGGCAGCCAAAGGATCTTGAAATCGAAAAATTAACCGAATTAAAATGTTGAAAAATTATAGGGTAATGTAACTCACCGTTCCTACAACAAACAGAATAGAACCAAACAAACGTATTCTTTTGTCGAATCGTAATTCAAAGTACTGAAAATAAAATTGATAAAAATAAAAAAATTTACTTTATTGGAATAGTAAGAAAAATCACATTCGAATTTAGAAAATTCAAATTCACTATTTTCGATTTTTATAAAAGGGGGTGCTCTGGTTCTCTTCCAACGGTAAATTTAGTAAAAGTTAAGGTTAATTAAAATTTAAGCTATTTATAAATATTAAAGCAAAAAAAGGTTATTTTCTAAAAGTACATTATTTCAAAAGTATTCTGTGAGAATATGATAAAGATTTGAGTATTATACTTAAAAAATCCGACGTTTTGTGAAAACATCAACATTTTTATAAATATAGTTTCCTATTATTGGTAACTTAATTTCAAATAATGCAGACTTGAGTTATAATGAATACCGCAAGAGGACTTTATTTAGAGACCTTCGGTGGATTGACAATAATGCAATTGTTTATAACTATTTTACCGTTCTTCGTTCGTTCTTCGGTAATTCATGGAGATTTGTTTAATTTCTTAAAAAAACTATTAAATCCTGCCGGTTATCTAGTCTAGTGGTTTTATTAATAAAAGATGCTTCTTACGCGTGGCAATCACATTGAAAACCCTCTTCAATATCAAGAGAAACCCTTTCTTAAAATTGGAAAAAAATTGTTATTGGTCCCATTAAGCCGCACGGTATCCTCCTGCAGACTAAGAAAAGTAGCAAAATCCATTCACCCATAGGGAAATAATTGTCTTCCGTCCCAGACATACCCATCCGTCCTAAGGAGCAAATCACGAAAAGAAAAGAGGTTTTCCCATCTTTCAGAAAAAAAAAAACACGAAATCACCGCAGACGATTTCCATATTTCAGTCGGTCTAACTCAGCGAAAATGGCCAAAAAAGTGATAGTCGAAATTGATAGCCCTTTTTTCCTCCCCGTCAGACATAAGACGATTTGGCTACTTGCATAAACTAAACTTACCTCGTATGTAGAAGTCAGCTGGAGATTATGGAATACCGGCAAAAATAGATAAAATGATGTTATGCCACATAAGAAAACCGCCACCAGGATGAAGGCGAACTGCGTTCCATAGACGTACATTTCTGTTGAGGTGCCAAGCAACGATATGCCCGAGATGTAACTGCAAGTAAATGAGGATAAATTTTATAAGATGTTTCTGAGGTCATCTCAAAGTGACAATTGGATATAAAGCACAAAGACTGGGGAGAAAAAACGAGAAAATTTTTGGACTGAATGCTGGACACAGTAGACAAAGAGACCGCCGCCGCCGCCCCTGGCTCTGATAAGGCAAATTTAATGGAGTGTGTCCAGACTGGAGACAAATCTTGAATTCGGTTTTTTGTTCCGGGGCCATCATCACATACGAAATGATATCCAGCCGCCCAGACGACCTCCTTAAGAAAAACCCCAAAAGAGTCGCCGTCTGAGGTAATAAACAAAAAACTCAATTGGCTGGAATGATTTACTGAGCCGGTTGGAGCACTACTTTGCTAGCCCCAAGGGGTGGTTTACTGTAGGGCCCCAATTTGGGCGGCTCCTTGAATTGATTACCTGGACACCGCCGCCGCCAGCTCTAATGCGGCTAATTGTCCAGGAGGCGAAAAGTTCTTCCCGTCTGGCGAATTCTCTTCTGAGGATGGCCTTTCCGAGAACGGACAAAACGAATAGACGATGCAATTTGGCCTAATGGGGTTGACTAATTTGAGGACAATGGAAATGAAAGTTATCGGCTATAACAATCTTACACAGATTTTTATTAGTTTTGAGAAGTTTTCACGTTCTTCGAGTGGCCAAATACATACATAAATATTTCGTCTGGGGCATCTTATCAGTTCGGACTAGTTTTCTAATTCGATCAGAATTAGCCCTGAACTTCTATCTGCCTTGATAATGGTGGGACTGATTAGTTACTCACAGAAAATAAATACCTTAAGATTACCATCATTGAAGGGTCTTTGTCTTTTCGATAAGTCGAGTATGATAGATGGCATTTTTTTGTATAATTTAGTTAGATACTACAGAAAAAGTTTATTTTGTTTTCAACTTCACTACATACTTTTAGACAATTGGGATAAAATATAAAATCTTTAGAATTTCGATTACTTTGCAGTAGGTAAATATAAGCTTATTTAAAAAAAAAAATACTGATAAAAATCACCCAAAACACTCAAAACCGGAAACGATTTCGAAAATAATTAATGTTTCGGTGGCAGGTATTTCTGTAATATACCATGATTTAATTTCGAGGGTAAGGTTCATTTCACACGTCACAACTCAAAAAATCAAATTATCGAGAAAAAAGCGTTTGAAATTTATTCTCCTTTAATGTTTCATTACTTTTCTTACTTTAAACAAATTAAAAAAACGGTGTTCAGCAAGTTAGAAGCTTGCTTGGAGCTAATGGCATTTTTAATACCCTGAAAATACGAAAAAAAAACTTTATTCGGAGTTGTGACACTATATATGTAGATAAAAAAAAAATTAAAAATTCGGGGTTTCGACACTATATGGATAATAAGTAACAAAATTTTCTTTAAAAACTCATTACATGAACCGTCACCAATCGAGAAACATCAGTTTATACAATATTCCTAAATACTACCACCTGACGCAAGTCGTGGAATGCCACTGTTTAAGGTTAGGAAGTCATAACTTTCAGTTAACATTACAACGTCACTGCCACCATATATGGGTAAATAATTTAACTAAATACTTAAATTTGATAAAGCTTTATGCCTGAGGAAATGTGACGTAAGCAAATGCTCTCTCAATTTTTGAGTACGCGAACGCGTTCTGGCAAAAACTTTATAAAGTTTTATATAACCTTATCAAAAATTTGCGTACACGAACAGACCTACTAATAGTACAATCAAAATGATTTTAATATTTTTTGAGTTGTGAGACTATTTCAGCGGAAGTGCGTATGTATGTAGCTTTACAAATAAACCTAGAGGAAAGGTGGCATAAAAAAGGACACGTATTGAAAGGGAAATTCAAATTAAGGGCTAATTACAAATTACAATAAAAATGTACACCTATTCGAACCTAATTTAAAATTTCTGTAAATGATTTTATTCGTGGTTGAAAGTTAATTCTTCGTAATTCTTTCCAAACTTTTTTGTGAAATGTTGTGTGATATTTATGAAAGAGAAATAGCAATGTGTTATGCAAAATCCCATCCATTGGGAATATCCCTTTGTTACTTTTTAATTGAATTATCTTTAAGGAAAAAATATAAGACTATTGTCTTTCAACTATGTAAAGAGTTTGGAAAAAGTTTCATTTATTTACTAGAATCTTCAAAACAAAAGTGTCCCTTTCATGCCACTTTTCCCCTACTTCAATTTTTAGAAAATAAAATCCTCAAAACTGAATGACAAACTCGAATAAAATAAGAAAATTCTAAGAAATATTTTGTACCTTGCCCACTGAAGTGGTCATACTTGCCGAATTTATTAAAGGTGATATGCATACGTTACGATTGAAAGTTTTTTTTGGGTATTTTCCCTTAAATATCTTTACATGATATCCTCTATCCCTTCACGTGGTGACACGCGCAATATAATTCAAAGTTTCTTAATGGATGGCACCCACGTGTTTTCGACTTGTTGACAAAAATCAGTCAGATAATTGTTGCAATCTCATCAGAGTGGCCCAAATAGATTTTGCGACGAAGTACGTATGGCATTCGGTATGCTTGCTGTGATTCTTCGTCAAATTCCGTCTAGAATATGTTTACCATGACTACGCACGTGGGACATGTAATTGATGTTTTTCCAAGATCTACCTCGCGAAGGTTACGTTAATTTCATTTCCAATTGAAAGAAGGATTTTTATTTTTCTCCTTCATATAACGAGTAATATTTTATTGATTCTTGCAATCTGCCCTATTGCCCCAGATTTACGTGATCGCTTTGACGGTTTGAGCAAACATACAAAAATAGGACGAGAAAATTTATTTTATAGCTCGAGGCGAGGCTTCTGGAATATCGCTGAGCAGGCATTTAAATTTTCTAATTTAAGAAGGTGTGAATTTAAGTTCAGATAGTACTATCAAACTTTCAACAACTTTTCTTGACCTTGAAGGCATACGCTAAAACTAAAGATTTACACGAGTTCACCTTAGATTCATTTCGCAAGGCATTACGTCAAGAGACAAAGACGATCTTAAATTTTACTTATCGATGTAACTCTTTGTAAAACATATTTGCCTTCTTTTGTTTTTATGACCTCTGTATAAATTTTGTTTAATCTTCTGCAAATATTTAATAAAATCTAGGCGGCTGCCGTGCTGCATGCTGATTGTAAATTTTAAAATTAAATTCGCTTGATTTAGGACTTTGTGACTAATTAAATGAATGATAATAAAAATCTGTAGACTTTTACTTTGTGGTAATTTAAACGAAACTCTGTCGAGTATTAGGAAAATTTATTATTATTTAAGTGAAAATTTGAAATAAGTGAAAACAATAACCAGTTTCGTGTAGAATTTTTAGGATTTTTCTAAAGGTAACAGATTTTGTAATTTTAGGATTCAGGAGGATAAAAAGTACTTTAACCATAAGCAATAACGCTTACATTTATCGACTTTATGGATACGCTTCTTTAAAGACTTATGTAAATCTGTTCTAAAGTTCCTATACAAATATCTGAAAAATACCAAAAATTAATATTCAAGGATTGGTAAAACGTTTTAATTAGTTGAAAGCCTGAACACAAATAGAGAACATTTAGTTATACATACCTTAATTAATTAATTAAATGGAATGTTTCATCGGCTGCCAACAAACTAAAAAAAATATCGAATTCGCTACGACTGATATTGTGCATATCTTCAGAAATTTGTTCTTATTTAAAAAACATTAATTAATTAAAGTGTTGTTCGTAGATAGTCGTAAAATAAAAAATTAAATAATTTGTTAATTAATTATGTAAGTGTTTTTCAAGCTTGGCTTTTTCAGGATTTTGAATTAACATGAGGTGATAAAGTGGTTGAGGAAATTTTGGGTTTATTTAAATCTAAATTCATAAGAAAAATATCGGCATCAAAACCCTTTTACCGCACAAAATAAATGAACAACTAAAAGAAAACAACGAGACAGCAAACCAGTTAAGAACAATTTGCAGAAAATCCTAACCAAAAACATTCGTGAGAGCATCGGAACTTGTTACGTCCGTAGGGCCCTACGGCAACAAAAAGGGAAACTGCAATTAACCGCTTGATAAGACAGACATAAAAACAAGCCCCAAGCTTGTTGGTCTCCTCCTCCGCACTGGCCGACATTACCAACAAAAAAATCCCCGACCCAGAGTCACGTTTACTTCGCCTGGTTTCGCTCGTTTCCTTAATTAGCAAGTTTGCTCGTCATTCCTGGCAATGAACGAAACAATTTGATAGAATTAACGAATTACTTGAGTTTATTAATTACTTAAAGGCATTCTGATTGGCACGCCGGAAAATTGACCCTCCTGGCTGCCAAAAATATTCGCAATTTTCGGATACTTATTAGGAGCTGATTTATGTGAATTTTGATTGAATTAATTGATTCTTTTATAAAAAAAAACAAAAAAGACAAATAGCTACAATTATTCCTGGCTAATAATAATAACTATCTTAGTAATACATATTTTGAGTTCAAGCCACTATTATGAGTGGTAAGAAATATGTTTCTCTATTACTTGCCATTTCTATGTTTCATTAAATTTCTCTCTTACGGGCCATAACCCAGCTTTTGTGTTTTGGATCGTCATCTTGTTGTATTCAAGGGCATTTTGTATTCGGCATAATACAAAATCAAAAAAAAAAAAAAAAAAAATGAAAATGAAACACGTCCAGATCATGTTCTGTAATATGCTACGGCTATGATTGATAATGATTTTTTATATATTCTAGAATATATGAATGAATTGTAAATTTTTCTATGCTGCAACAGCATCCATTCAATACTTTAATAAATTATTTATACAAATTTTCTGATTTTATTTGCTTGGATATGAATCTTAATACTATACATATATGTATGTAGTAAACCTATAATGTCAATTATTACATAGCCTTCGTATATAATCCTATGTATCGATTGAAATAAAGTGTAAGTAACAAGCCCCATAGTTTATTGTCAGAATATCGTTCCTTATTCTGAACAGGTTCTCTAGATTTTCTACTATACACTGACTAGACATGCTGCATTGCGAGCAAGACAATTTAGAATTTCAATGAATCTGAAAAATTTCATCACCGCACACCATTGGGAATTTTCATTAAACCGAAGAATGGGTCGAATTAAAAGTTAATGCCACAAGTTAATCTCTGAAAAACGGCCATACTCTTTTTATTCGTATAACAAAAGATTAACTTAGCCCTGCAACACCTGTATAATTACAGTTGCTGACGAGAATCATAGTCGTGTCCTTTTAATACGACAAATGTTACACAATTTGCCCTACTATTTTTCCAGAATACCTTTTCGTTTCTCTTACCTTGCAACCAAAGACATCGAAACTGGAAAAACTTTCATTTGGCGTCCACCGACAAGATAGTCCAGCGCCTCAACCTCGGAAGCCCGGCGTTCCTTAAGATTCCGACCACGTCCATCAGCTTTTTTCTCAAGGAATCCAAAGTAAATCCCGATGCCAGCGCAGACGGTTAACATTAGCGCGAACACGAGATAATCCGGCCATCCGAAGTGCTGGAGGGACTGGCTAAGATCGCCGACACTAATCATTTCGTCGGATGCCGGGGCGTCCTGCTTCTCTGAATCCTTCGCTCTTGGAGGATGTGGTCGAGGTTTTCGGGGTTAGAGCCCTGTGGGTGGGTCGCACACTTTGTCCTGATTAAGAAGTAAACCAACCTTGAAAGGTCTTAATTGCCCCGACTCCCGCTGGGTTCTTCCGAGTCCCTGGCTCTGGTGGGTCCTTCTACCTTTTAGCTCCCTACAGCTATTTTTTTTTCACCTTGGCTCGGGCACAATTACGACCTTTGGCTCCCTCTTCCCGCACTAATTAATTCACAGACATCAAAAAGTCCGCGATATCTTCAGGTGGGTATGTCGAAGTGTAGGTGGACGTAAGGTGTCTAACACTCACTATCTTCCTACTTTCTCAGTCAATTTGTATGGTGGCGCGTGCAGGACGACCTCATTCACACAATTCTTTTACTGTTTCTCGTAATCCTTTCACCGAATAATGAAAATTTAATTAAAAATCATTTCACTTCGTTCCAGGTACACCGAGGAGATTCAGCTTCCTCCACGGTTTGGATGGATGTCGACCGAGATCAAATGGAATTCGAATCCAATTAGATTGAGAAAATAACGTCACGAGAATGCTGGACCAACGTCAGGACGAATAAAAATAATATGAAAATTACTTGCAAGTACCCGAAGGGCTGAAGGTTGTATTATCGTGAGAACCCTTTTTTTTTTTAAATTTTATACTTAAGTTTTTTGTTACAAAGCAAAAATAGCGGACAGAGCTGAGAGCACACTCCACTCTCGACGGTTAATTAACAATTGCCTGCGACCCTAGTGAGGCTCCCGCAATTTTATCACTCAATTGGTAGCACTTTTCCGTTTTATCAATTGGCGCGCGAGGGTACTTCCAGAGCCCCACTGACCAGAATGAGGTGCTTATCACCGGGCTTTGAGGTGGCTCCAGCTGCTTCGGAAGATGCCGTCCCATCAGTGGGAAATTGCTTTTGAATGAAGCACAAAGTCATTGGCGCGGGCGTTGCTGGAATATGACGTGATATAAGCTAAAGTGCATCAGTAACAAACGCTACCCGTGACCCACTGATTGAGTGTCTTTAAAGACGAAACTAAATTTTAAAATTTCAAAACTAGATTATATTATTACTCTCTAAAAATTAAAGTCGCAATTTAACTAATTCAGTATAGTCACAGAATTTTTACCAATCATGAATTCATTTCTGTTAATCAGCGATTCCTAAAACTTTCATGTACATACTTATTTTTGTAATATCGAAAAATATTTGTATACAGTTCTTGAAAATGAAGAGCTCACTGACATACATATGTATGTAGAACTAGACTGCTAATCTAAGACATAATCGCACCACAAAATTGACATATGATTCACTATCTCTTTTTCCCATCCGGCCCCCGGGCAAATGCATATGTTAGACAAAGCAGAATATGTTTTTATATACCTAACTCTTGCGTTCTTCCGGCCCCGAGCTGCTCAATATCGGAAGTATTTTTAATAAGTGCTCAAAATGTAGGGCAAAAGGAAAGGAGCTGTTTTGTGGCAATTTATATTTATGTATTTTCTTAATTTTAACATGCATTGCAAATAGTTTAATGGTTTTACGCGGAAATTTCTCTGTGTAAACGATTTGTTAAACTTACACAAAGGTCAGGTTCAATTGGCAAACAAGTTTTTACAACCAACAAAACAAACACTACCATTGTTGTTTCCGAATAATTCTTGCATTAACAAATCATTAAAGGGAAATTGTTCCCACTGTTTTATTAATTTTAATTTCTCACTAGCTCTTGGCATTTTGAATGTCAGCCGAACAGTTGATCGATTTACACTCATATACAAAATTTTAAAAGTGGTGCGTTCATAAAATGCTGCGCGTAAATATAAGCAAATACGCGATATATGAGCTCATCTCGTTTCATGAATACCCTTAGTAAGTCTCGTCTTAAATATGTGGACAGAAATTGTTAGGTAAAATTGTAGAATTTAATTAAAAAAATTTACAGATTATACAATGAATTCAAAAATCACACAATTAATTCATCATCTTATAGTAACACTGACTTTAATTATTTCATTGCTTACTGAATTAAAAATAATTTCAAGATATCTAATGTTAAAATTTCAGATAATATTTAAAAGAAACCATTCATAAGTGAAGTTTGATAAAAGGTTTTTACAGAAGTTGATTTTCTCATTATAACTCAATCAAACTTCAATTTCAGCTGCTAAATCTATGCGGTTTAAAGAAAGTAGTAGTGAACAATAATATTTCTTTGGTTTTGGCATTTTGAGACAGAATCCAAAAAAAATTGCTTCGAAATTCATCCAAAATAGAATCATCTTCCGTAGAAAACATTTAACTCAGAACAAAAAATTGAAATGAAAATCTTTATAGGCGCTGTTCCGGAGGCGCACCCACTTGCACTATATTGACATTTAAACTGTCACCACTTTGGTAAGGGAACGATTGTCAAGAAGGGAAGTGATGGCCCCTTGGAATAAATTGGTAAGGTAGCCATCAACTTCTAGTTTAGTCCCCGGCTGTAAAAGGATAAAGTATAGTGTTCCGTATAGTGTGAATTACACCAAACTACGAAGAAAAATATGACTGTCGGTGTCCTGATGGATAATGTGAATAGGCCTTACGGCGTGTAAAAACCAAAGAATATGGAAACTAGTTTCCATATTCTTTGGTAAAAACCCTGTACATGAGCGACCACTTTCCTGAAGAACGGGGAATGATAGGCATACCCTTATTTTCTAAGTGTTAGTAGTGTCGGCGTGTAATAGAGCAAGAGAACTGTCAAGTGAATTTCAAGTGTTAGGTGTCTTTAGGACTTCGAAGCTATTTTATGCCAAAATTTTACGGTCGTAAGTCGGTATTATTAGACAGTTCCGCCATATCCATCGACCTGTTCGGTCGTTCTTTTGGATGGTTCTCTCTATCCAAAAGCTCTGTGTTTCTTAACACTTCAGATAGGGCTGAGAAAACTCAGTGTTTACGTGAAAATTAATTCGTTTGTGAAAATGATCTTTGGTGTACCAATTCCGTCTTAAATCGGTTTCAATGGTGATCAATTTTCTTTGTGCAATAAGAAAAATCGATGTGACCAGACCAACTCATAGCGGGACTCATAACGGGGCAGTATAGCGTGATCGGTGCATGCTTAATGGATTTAAGATGCATAATTGGTGTATAATTTAAGTGTAAATCCCCAAGTTATCGAAAATTTATCAGTCTTTTGATTTTTTTTTTAGTATTGTGTCCGGAAAAAGGTTAAATCGACACAAAAAGTGATTATTGAGTTCCGTAATAATTGAGTCGACCACGTGGTATCTGCTGTGCCTTTATTCGGTGATCATTAATAAAAGCCTAAGAAGTTAGAAGGCTAAATTAGGCACAGTACCTTAACTTAGAACTCATTAGTCCGAGTACCTTAAGATTGTTTTTACGTGAGATTGACGAAACTCATTAATGAGGTCTATAACATCATTATATTTTAATCTCTGAGATTAAGAAACTACGAGTATATGGGAGGAACCTTAAAAAGGAAAAAGAAAATTCATTTTAATATAAAATTACTAGCTGACCCGTGCCCACTTCGCTGGTCGTCAAACATTTTTACTTGTGATGAAATTATCTTGTGTAGTTCTTAGTACTGAGTATTTAGGATTTATTTTTAACCCCCGACGCAAAAACGTCGCTACGAAATAAATAATTAATATCCACAGATATTAGCGGTCCCCCAACGCGACGACGCTTGGATCAAAATATTAATAAGTACTTATATTAAAGTTAAAGGGCCAACCAACACATTAATAGGTTCTTTTAATGAAGTTAAAAGGCCGAGAGAAAAATTTTATTTTTTTACTTTTTAGAGTTTTTTTTTTCTGTGTCGGGGGTTACTTAAAATTTTTAATTTTATTTTTATTTCTTGTTACCCACGACGGAACGGAGAAGGTATATGCGTTTAGGGTGAGAGGTTGTTTGTTTGTTTGTTTGTTTGATTGTTTGTTTGTTTGTGTGTGCAAACGAATGTTACCATTTTTCTCCAAAACGGTTTGACCAATTTAGATGGGGTTTTTTGTAAAAAGTTTGTGATTCATCGGCAATTGTTTTTAGATAGGTGTTACGGTGTTAACTTGCTGCAAAATTCAAGATGGCGGACTGTCAAATTTTAAAGTTTATGCGATTTGCACCAAACCTGGTATGTGGGGGCTTTCGGGGTCGCTGATTTCAATTCAACTGTCAAAATTTAAGAATTCAAGATGGCGGACTGTAAAATTTTAAAGTTTATGCGATTTTCACCAAATTTGGTATTTGGGTGTTTTCGGGGTCACCAATTTCAGATCAGCTATCAGAATTTACGAATTCAAGATGGCGGACCGTCAAATTTCAAAGGTTATGCGATTTGGACCAAATTTGATATTTTTGGGTTTTTGGGGTCGCCGATCTCAAACCAACTGTGAACATTTATGAATTCAAGATGGCGGATTCTCAAATTTTAAAGTTTATAGGATTTGCACTAAATTTGGTATTTGGGTGTTTTCGGGGTCACCGATTTCAAATCAGCTGTCAGACTTTACGAATTCAAGATGGCGGACTGTCAAATTTTAAAGTTTATGCGATTTTCGGCGATTGCTCTTAGGTAGGTGTTAACCCACCAGGGGCGCTGCGAAAACTGCGAAAACTATTGTTGCCAAGTATCTTAAAAACGGTTTGACCGATTTAGATACGGTTTCCTGTAAAGGGTTTGTGAATCATCGCCGATTGTTATTAAGTGGCTGTTAACCCTCCAGGGGCGCTGCGAAAACGAATGTTTCCAAGTATCTCCAAAACGGTTTGACCGATTTAGATACGGTTTTTTGTAAAGGGTTTGTGATTCATCGACCACATTAGATATAAAAATAATATTTTGTAAGAAATCTCTAAAAAGTTTCAAATAAAAAACAAAATTAAAAATGTTGAAAAAACCCACGACGGATTTAAACGTTGTCTTAGAAAAAGGATTAAATAAAATGTTAAAACCCCCCGACTAAAAGGAGGTAAGTATCCAAAGAATATTCGTCGGGGGATGCCATTCCCTGCCCTGAAATGAACTAAAATATTGCATGTAGTCTTTAATTGATATTCTCCTATTCTTAATTCAGGGCAGGGAATGGCATCCCCCGACGAATTTTCTTTGGATACTTACCTCCTTTTAGTCGGGGGTTTTAACATTTTATTTAATCCTTTTTCTAAGACAACGTTTACATCCGTCGTGGGTTTTTTCAAAATTTTTAATTTTGTTTTTTTGACTGCTAGTATGTATTGGGCGAGTATGATAATAGTTTAAGACTTCTCTGTATACTATGTTTGAAGTTGTGCTATTGTATGGTAGAAAATTGTATTGGTTTTCTGGAGTTCCAACTCGAGATAAGCCAACATATAACTGCCCATGGGAAAAGCACTCCTTTTTCAAGTCAATGCCCTCCAGAGAATGTTTGAGCCTGGGACTTATTTATCGTGAGGGCAAATGAAACTTTGACTGGAAACTGCAGCCTTTTGAACGATATTGGCAAATCCGTCGGAATCATGGGTTCCGCGGAATATAAGCAAGTTGTCCCAGTGCTGCCCACAGTAACCTTGTGCCGTTACACATGTTGGGAGGGCTCAAGTTTCTTAACAGCATGATAGGAATGCCGACTTTTAACATAAGGTCGTGAGGTGGTAGGCCAGAAGGGCTCAAAGAATTTAAAAATTCTTGAGGATAGTGCACTGTATCCATCCTCAATATTACACACCGTGTCAACTGACTTATACTGTTTGACTTGACCGGGAATTTTCTGTAAAATCAGTTTATTTATTTCATTCACTGTATCGTTTCTGGGTGACACTATTGCCTTTGAACAAAGCCAGTGATAATTTCTTTCCAATCAATTTTCAAGACCGGGATATATTGCGTCTATTAGATGTTCTAATTTATGAACTATGTGGCCCAATCTATCGTCAAGTTCAATTTCAGCGCTACTGTTAGTGCTAAGAGAGGTAATTTTTCCTTCTCCAAGTTTGAGTACTTAGTCGTTGTGAAAATTCGTTGTTGTATATGTCGCTCAAATGGGCTCTCATATTTGTTCGTAAACTGAGAGTTTCAACAGAACTCCATATGGGAGATGGTTTTATTTAAGCATGCTCTGATGACATCGGCGCGTGTTTCTTTTGTTATTACAGGCAGTGTTTGCCGAAAATCGCCCGCAAACACAAAAGTAGCACCACCCATGACAGGATCTGAGTTTCTGAGGTCTTGGAGCGTTCGATTTACTGCTTCAACATGAGCTCTATGACTCATGATACATTCATCCCATATGATCAATGATGCATCTTGTAAAAGTTTGCCAAGCTGTCCATTTTTACGTATGGAACATACTGACCGTTGTTCCAAAATCGGGGAAGAAAGCGCGAGCCCGCGAAGAATATGCGAAAAGGCTTCACTTTTAACGTTCGCGCCCGTCGCGGCTTTCACGCGCAATCCGCGGGCTAAGTGTAGTGTACTCCGAATTTGCTGACTCTTTTTTTATTACATATAGGGTATACCTCTAAGTTGGTCCCATTAAAATAAATTTGAAAACAAAATTCTACCCCTAGGGGTAAATAAAAACCTTTTAACAAAAAATTAAACCGACGAAAAAAGAAACTGAAAAGTGAGATATAAAAGCTTTTTAACAAAAAATTAAACCGACAAAAAAATGGAATAAGAAAAATAAAGTAAACCTTTTTAGTCTGAATAACTGAGCCCTAAACTAATGTAAGCAACTAATTATGAGTTGGCGCCAAAGGAAAAATTTTTTGTTTGTTTGGCGCCGACTAAAAATTAGTTACTAACTAAAAGGTTTATTTTATTTTTCATTTTTCAGTTCCTTTTTCGTCGGTTTAATTTTTGGTTAAAAAGCTTTTATATACCTTTAAAAATGTTGAAATTAGAGGACGAACGAAATCTATCCAAATTACCTTGTTATTCTTCACTGAGAATTTTACAATCTTGAAATACTCGTGTATCAAATCAAAACTAATCGAGTATCGCTAAAAACCAATGACTGATCAATGTAATTGTTTAAAAATTTCGCTTCAACCAAATCTTACCTCAGAATCCACTATATTTTATGAAAATCAATTTTAAATTATAAGCTCACTTACCCTAAAACTAATTCTTTTCAATTGAAATTCCGTGTAAAACTTCTGTCGTAAAATCATCTCAATAAACTTTGACATAAATTTTTTGCATGGAAAGTGTTACTTTGACTTAAATTTTTTGCATTCAAAGTGTTATAATCTAATCGAGAGATATTTCTGGATAGGGACATCCTAATCACCTAGCGGTATGAAATATACTTTACTTTGTATTCTCATACCTACCAAATATACATAAAAAATTTCATAAAAATCGGTCGAGCCGTTTCGGAGGAGTTTGACCACAAACACCGTGACACGAGATTTTTATATACATAGAAGAGAAGATTCAGATCCCCGTTAATTTTTGGTGTGCATGTTCCGACTCATAACGGCATTGCCCGTATATGTGTGTGTCAGTGTTTTTGGAGATTACCGTTTTATATGACCGACCTAAAGGAGCCCATTTTGACTTTGGTCAGTATTGTGTGATTTTCTGGTATGCATATGTGTGTAATCCGGAGTGTAAACTACAAATCTTTGATGAAAATTACATACGTTAAATCATACATATGACAGTCTGCTGATTATTTTTTCCGTTGGTTCCTATGAACCTACTGTAGTTGCAACGGAATTGTGTGGCTGGTGGAACCAAAAGTTGGATATTTGAGACGAAGTTTTGGCCTGTGACAATTAGCAAGCTGAGTATTACAAATGAAAAGACAAAGACAAGTAGGTGAAAGATTGAAAAACAGACTGTGCCTAATATTATGATGTGACCTTCTGTCAGTAATTGACTTTGACTTTATATGATCTGTGTGAGATAAATTAGTAATAGACTTGATATTCCTTATACCTGAAGTGACTCTTAATTTGTGTATTCAGTAAACATGAATTCTTACCTAGACCTGCCATTCTTAACATCTGATGTGTCTCTTATAATTAGGGAGGAATAAATTCTTATACCCGGACTTGTCACTCTCAATACCTGAGGTGCCTCTTAAGTTATGTATCGGAATGATCTGGGTATAATTAATTCGTACCTGGAAGGGAAAAAATTACTTAACGTGTCAAGAAGAATAATGTGACCAAGTTGTCAGTAAAGATACGACATATGGCAGAGTACCTTTGAATTTTGAACGATTAGTGTATCAATTCCTAACCCCGTACTTGACTTTTTCAATTTCGAATGTGACTTTTAAGTGTCTCAATGTGACCAATCTATCAATAAAAGATAAGACAAAGGGCAGAGAAACTTGGACTTTTGTGAGTGGACCAGTGCTAACAAATTATATTAAGGAAAAATTTGAGTGGAACATAAGGAAACATAGGCTGA
This sequence comes from Machimus atricapillus, assembly GCA_933228815.1. Lineage (NCBI taxonomy): Eukaryota > Metazoa > Arthropoda > Insecta > Diptera > Asilidae > Machimus > Machimus atricapillus. The sequence continues at coordinate 18,682,652 of OW121785.1, forward strand.
ATCGGCCTCCAAACATCAACTCTTACAAAGGATCTGTGGGGGTTGTATAAAAGCAAGCTGTGAAATTTGTGTGAAAATCGAGTAGGCGACATGAAGTTCTGTTGTTTTGAAAAATAAAAAAGTTCAGTTTTGGATTTGACTTCGGCCGGGAAACTTCTAATGTGAAAATAATCAAAATGTAAAAGACTTTAAATTAAATATATACATTAAAAATAAATAAATTTCAAAATTATTTAAAAGTGGAAAGTGAAAATAAAATATAAATAGAAACAATTAATTATAAATTATTTAAAATTTAAATAAAATATAAATGGAGGCCGACCTCCATTACTGGTCGACCTCCACATTGGTGACCCCGATAAAAGTGAATATTTTAAATAGTTTCGGTCAATTAGCAAATAAATTATGTATTTAAAAAAAAAAAAAAGTTTTTCGGTGTGACGCAATAAACAATTAAAAATAAATAAATTTCGTCGCATTATTAAAATAATAAAATAATATTTCAAACTTTCCGACCATGGACATTGTGCAATTGAAATATCAACTGTCGAATCAGCAGTAATCGTTTCAACTACTTCAATCAGCTTATCAAAATTGGGCGCATCAACTCGTCCAACAAAATATCAACACATGCCAACAATGCAGCTTCAGTGAACAGCCGTTCATCTCATTCAAGCATTCAACAGGCTGTAGATCAAACGAGTGGTCATATAATTCAACAACCAGTTTGGCAACTCATTCAAATAGCTCCTTACCGCAACAACCACAGCAAGCAATATTTCATCAACAAGTATTTAGAGTTCAACAACAACATCATCAACTATAAGGCGATTCACAGCCTTATCAACTATCAGGCGATTCACAGCCTCATCAATTACCAGGCGATTTAAAGCCTCAACAATTTTCAACATTCAACTCTTTGGCGATTCAAAGCCAATTCTCTAAACCCTCAACTCTCTCATCACCATTCTCCCTTTTCCTTTTCTGTATCGTTATCATACGATAACTGGAAGGGGAGCAGTGTGGGGGTTGTATAAAAGCAAGCTGTGAAATTTGTGTGAAAATCGAGTAGGCCACGACATGAAGTTTTGTTGTTTTGAAAAATAAAAAAGTTCAGTTTTGGATTTGACTTCAGCCGGGAAACTTCTAATGTGAAAATAATCAAAATGTAAAAGACTTTAAATTAGATATAAACATTAAAAATAAATAAATTTCAAAATTATTTAAAAGTGGAAAGTGAAAATAAAATATAAATAGAAACAATTAATTATAAATTATTTAAAATTTAAATAAAATTTAAATGGAGGCCGACCTCCGCAGACCCATGGCCCATTGCCCGAAACTGTGTGGTGGTTAATATAGCCTAAAGGCTAGGACCAAAAAAGTCACCTTAGGATGCACTGCTTCTTTAAGCAATAACTCAAAAAACAACAACAACAACAACGGTATTATTAGAAACTAATCGATCGAAACTAGGTTTATTAATGGTTTGTGCTTATTTTAGAAGTATGTATTTTAAAGTGAGAATAGACAAAATGAAGTATTCGGTATTTGGTTGCCACAGCAATTCTTTGTCAGGACTGGGAAAATCGTTTTTCAGGTAAATCTATATAAATATATAAAAATGAATGCCGTGCGTTAAGGCCGTTCTCCAATGCACAGACCACCCAACCACGAACCAGCCAACGAAAATGCTGAATCTCGTGTAAAGTATAAGCCCTTGCCTGTAGTTGTGCCTGCCCGCTATCAAAACATTATCGGGCAAATGTTCAATCTGGAGTAATTTTTGTGATTTATGTTATAATTAATGCAATGGTGGACAGAAGTTTTATACGGAATTTCAATTCAAAAGAAAAGTAGATTTAGAGCAAGTGGTAAAATTGATTTTCATGAAAAATAGTGGATTTTGAAGTAAGTTTTGGTTGAAGCGAAAATAGTTGCATTTTGCAAACAATTTCGTTCGTCCTCTAACTTCAACATTTTTAAAGCTTTTTAACCAAGAATTGAACCGACGAAAAAGGAACTGAAAAGTAAAAAATAAAATTAACCTTCTTAGTCTGAATAGTGAGCTCTTAAACTAATGTAAGTAACTAATTTTTAGTCGGCGCCAAACAAACAAACAATTTTTCTTTTGGCGCAGACTCAAAATTAGTTACGTTTAGTGCTAAGTTATTTAGACTAAAACGGTTTGTTTTATTTTTCACTTTTCAGATCCTTTTTCGGCGGTTTAATTTTTGGTTGAAAGGCTTTTATGTACCCCTAGGGGTGGAATTTTCTATTAAAATTTTCATGGGACCAACTTCGAGGTATACCCTATGCAATAAAAAAAGAATCATCAAAATCGAATCACTCTGTAAAGCCCGCTCTGCACTTAGCCCGCGGATCCCGCGCGAAAGCTGCGACGGGGCGCGAACGTTAAGAGTGGAGCCGTTTCGCGATTTGTTCCCCGATTTTGGTCGGTTTTTAGGCCCGCGTCAAAGGAACCGTGAACTTCAAACGTGACTTTACATTGAAACTACAGTGAATCATTGCGAATGTGGGAGTCATGGTTATAATCACGCTGCGCAGTCGCGGCAAGTTCCCGCCACGCAAATCGCGCAGTGATCCGAGGGCTAAGTGTAGAGCGGGCTTAAAAAGTTATGCGCGAAGAAACATAAAAAAAAAAACAAATGTAGGTACACGTCGAATTGAGAACCTCCTCCTTTTTTCATCGGTTAAAAAGACACGCAACTTTCGCAAAAAAAAAATTTCCCCAGAATATTATTGCAAAATATTAGAAGAAAAAAATACATCTAAATGTGAACGGCGGAAACTTCTGCATGCAAACGAAACTCAAGCCGTACCTACACAGTGCAATGTAATTTTATTTTTCTGTTTTTAATAAGTGTTTATGGACATTTCAATAAATATTTACGAGAATTAAGAGAAAATTGTATATTCTCACAGCGACTCCTGCATTTGTTTACGTTTGAGCAGTGGGAGTATGGGTGCAACTCCTAAGGCATTGGTGCCGTCTAATAGTTTTTGATAACTTTTTGCAACATTTTCATCCCCCAGTGAATGATTAAGGCTCACGCCCCCAAAACCGGTAAATATAAAAGATTTTTACGCATGGAACTAATAGTAGCTTGCAGAGGCGCAATCAAAGCGTAAAGTATCATAGATTTTCTGAGAAATATTTTATATACGACTGTCATGTTTTCCACAATTTATCCATCCGTATTTAATCCAAAATGGGAAAGTGTGAGAAAAGCACTGTTTTCCTGTTTAAAAAATAATAAAATACCACATATTGAAAAAAAAAATAAATAAAATGATCTCGTACGAAGATTTTCTTGACGCGTAAAAAAATCAGTTAGCATCTTGGGAACCTCTCAAGAGGATGGTGGCAACCATGCGGAAATTCTGCTGAAAGAATTCTTCCAGAAGAGATTGTGTCGAAATCATCTTAGAGGCAACCTTCTAGTGGTTTTCAGCTTAAATTACTTCCTACGGTTTTCTTAAGGCGTTTTACTCGAAACGACAATTGTAAAAGGATTTCATGCACATCCAGTGACTTAAAATGTTTATCTTCGAAATTCAATTTTTACTGAAAAGATTTTTATGAAATATTTCAACATCTAATCCGATTCTGATTTTATATATGTAAATGCAAAATACGTGTTTCTGAAATTGTAATTTTAATAATAATGAGACAATACATACATGTAATGGAAAAACTTTAAAATATATTTTAAATTCTATAATATCTTAGATGTAACCGCCTTACATAGACTTAAATAATCATTTATTCTAAATAATTATTCATTCATTCATTCATTCATTTTGTTAAGGCTACAAAGAAAAATTAAAAAATAGAGATAAAAGTTTACCTGCGCCTCATGCCTGACTAATGACATTTGTCAAATGTCAAGGAGGTGGCATAGGGCAGCACTTTAGACCATTTAGACCAGTTAAACTCCTCTGGTACAACAATAGTGTCTAAAGTCACGGCTACAGGCAGGGATAAAAGCCGACACAGAACAGTCTACCAGGCAGATCAATGTAAGATCTCAATGGGAAATAACCATGATCAGAAGCCTAATCTGAAAATAACCAGAAAAATAATCTGGACTTGCAAAAACTTTACCAGAACACTAATCTGGAACTTAGTCAGAAATCTAATCTGACTCTATAATTCTTCTTTGCCAGAATACTAATCTGGACTTTACCATCAGAAATTTAATCTGAATAAAGCCTCTTACTAATAGCCTCAAAATTACTTACACCGGCATATTAATTCTGAAAGTTTTAGTCAGAAAACTAATCCAAAATAATCTTATCAGAATCTGATTGGGAAAAACACGCAGCTAATACGAGTGAGAATTTATGTTATAATAATATAGTAGTAAGAATTTATATAACAACTAGCTGACCCGTGTCCACTTCGCAGGGCGTCAAACATTTTTACTTGTGATGAAATTATCTTGTGTGGTTCTTAGTACTGAGTATTTAGGATTTATTTTATGTTTATTTTATTGCTTAACTTTTCTTTCCGTAACAACCTTCTACAAAGTATTAGAAAACTTAAAAAAAAAAAGATGAATGAAATCGGTAAAGTCGTTCTCAAGTTATGTTACCCGGTGTATAAAATGAAAAAAAGTGATTTTGCCCGAGCAGGAATTGAACAGTGGAGCAATTTTCCGCGCAATTTTCTTAATTTTTTGTTTCATAAGAACCTTCTCCTGACAATAACAAACACAACAAAAAAAGAATTAGCGAAATCGGTCCAGCCGTTCACGCGTGGCAAAGTCGGCATATACACCACGGACACCCCCTCAACTCTTCCTTCATCTACTCCCACGGACACCCCCTCAACTCCTCCTTCATCTACTCCCACGGACACCCCCTCAACTCCTCCTTCATCTACTCCCACGGACACCCCCTCAACTCCTCCTTCATCTACTCCCACGGACACCCCCACAACTCCTCCTTCAATAACTCCCACGGACACCCCCTCAACTCCACCTTCATCTTCTCCCACGGACACCCCCTCAACTCCTCCTTCATCTACTCCCACGGACACCCCCTCAACTCCTCCTTCATCTACTCCCACGGACACCCCCTCAACTCCTCCTTCATCTACTCCCACGGACACCCCCTCAACTCCTCCTTCATCTACTCCCACGGACACCCCCACAACTCCTCCTTCATCTACTCCCACGGACACCCCCACAACTCCTCCTTCATCTACTCCCACGGACACCCCCACAACTCCTCCTTCATCTACTCCCACGGACACCCCCTCAACTCCTCCTTCATCTTCTCCCACGGACACCCCCTCAACTCCTCCTTCATCTACTCCCACGGACACCCCCACAACTCCTCCTTCATCTACTCCCACGGACACCCCCTCAACTCCTCCTTTATATTTTTTACCCAAGCCTACGTTGCAGCTCTTTCATTACGCTCCCCGGAATATGCAGGGCGGCCATTTTAAATAACCTATATACCGACTGCAGCGCCATCTGCCGGGCTGATTTGTGAATCTAAACCATCCAGGGCGCCACCCAAACGCATACAAAAAAATTCATTCAAATTCACACGTACAGTCGAATTATATATATAAAGATAAATAACTAAATTTTAAATATTAACCCAAATGCCCAATGATAAATGCAATTTTTTTATTCTACTTTAACCTTATTTTTGCTGCGTGGGCGGGTGTAGGCCCGCTGTGTTACAACAATAAATTTATTTGCAACACTCTGCGGCACTCAACTTAGCTGCTTCTGGTCTGGTCGGGTCCTTTTGGTGAAGGTACTGTAGATTCCTAGGGAGTAGGACCAAATTGGTGGGTATTATTTTGGGTCCAACGATTATTCCCCTTTTGCGTCAACTGGACACTTTCACTACTCGGAATCAAGCCCTGGCCCGGCACCACTGCACCTCGGAAAGACACTTTTTGTTTGTTCAATCCTTTCTTTATTTGACAGATTACTTTTTCTATTATGAACCCTTAATAAACTTAGAGTCCTTTATTTTTCACTACTTCTAAATGTTACAATTTCTCGAGGACGATGCCCCGCCGCGCTTTTCGCTCTTTCTCAACAACTCCCAGTCCGACAGCAACTAACTATTTTTACCGCCGAGAACTTAAGGTTCCCGGTCGGGCTCCGGGAAACGTGCTGAGTGCGCGCTTCTCACGCTGCACCTGCACGCGCATTTCCCACGAGCACAGCGGGCAGCTCCGCCGGGTCAGCGCATTTTTGCACGGGCAGAGATTAGCGATCCCCGCGCGATATCTGAAAGTAAAATTGTTTAGAGTTCGTTTGGCTAGCTAGCTTACCTGATTGATTTCGCCCTTGATTGCCCCTTCGACCCGCAGACGTCCCAGGCCCCGACCGGTCGCAGCCGCCCCTTCTAAGCCCACCCGTGCTGTAAATTGCAGGACAGGTGAAAGCCTGTGCGGTTAGATCGAGCCTGATATTCCCTATTTCCCAAGATCACCTGTCAAGTGACCTTGACACCGGCCCACATAACCTCGCTCCGCGCTGAACAGCTGTTGAGCATAACTCGACATATCCCCCTCAGCATAGTAGGAGGGGTAATCGCCTGCCACTCACACACAGCAGTCAGCACTCTACATCCCAGCTACTGTGCGTGCACAGCCGAAAGCTTTGACCGCGGCCCGTGCCGAGTCTGTGTGGGTGCACCTCTGCCCGGCTAGCAAGTGCAGGGTTCGACAAAATCAACTCAAGTTTTCATCGGAAAGTTTCCTTCTTTCCGCCTTGCGCGCACTACTTGGCCCAGGACGCACAACTGACGGGGCCAAGGGTAACATTGGTGCCAGGTGTGGGGTTTTTGTGTAGTCGTTTTGGATCGAGTTTTCTTTAGTGGAACCTCTGTTTTTTCTTTCTTGGCTTTCTCAGGTTTACAATCGGTATTTTTTATATATTTTTTCCGATCTCATAGATTTCGGATGGCGTCGCCAGACATTTTTGCACCTTCTATATTTTTTTCCAAATACGGACTTTTAGAAATTTGTTGTTTAACCTCATTCAAATGTCTTTTTAAAATGCAAAATCGTCCGTTATTATTAATGCATTCGTCAGGACCGAGAACTACGGTTTGATCACTCACATTGCGTGGGAAACCGAAGCGACAGCGTCGGTCTTGGCGATTCTTGTAGCAGGTTTCTGAATGGTGGTGAATTTGAACACGCTTCACCAAGTTGTCTAGTTCCGTATTACCTGTATCTAAGGAACATGATACAATTTTATTTATTAAACCTAGCCCATCTACTGTATCAAATGAAGGAGCATTCCTAATCCAGCAAAGCATGTGTAAGTGAGGACTACCTCGATTTTGGAATTCAATTCGGTACCAGAAATCTTGTAACCTTCCACCAAGAATTTCATCACAGACTTCAGGTGTCTGATTAGTGCGTTTACACGTAACATAAAATGTCGGGACAGAGTAACAGGATGATCTTCAACGAGACGCTTCTTATCCTCGAAGGACAAATTTTCTGGATCTTCGTTTTTTCTTCCAGCTGCGATCAAAAGAGCTTTAAGAATGTCTGACAAGGTCGTTACAGCTAAAACAAACCATGTCGGAGGCCCAAGGTTTCTTACCATTGCAAGAAGGTCACTACAGGCACGTTGCCAGTAGGCATTGGAACCTCTTAAGCTTCTCATATTTAAATGCAGGTTTTCAACTAGACCTTCAGGTCTATTGTTTCCTTGTCGCATTCTTAATACAACTCCAACATTCTGCCGTGCCCTAAAGAACTCCATTACTGAAAGGGAATAAAATAGATAATCATTACGCTGAAATCTTGGATCTTCATCCATTATTCTGGCTTGGCAATAATCCAATGGCGTAATGTAATGATCACTACTTTCATGAAGTCCATTTCGCCCTTTTGGAAATAAGTAGAACCAACTCAATTCTTCAGCCCTTTTTTCGTTATTCATCTGTAATGGTGGAGCGGTCTTGCGTCTCAAATTATGCAGCGGTATATTATTAAAATCGCTTTCTATAACTGTACCAACTTGTGGAATAGGTTCATCGATCGTGCGCAAAATTGACGTTGATACAATAATATCATTTTCTTCGTTTGTTTGGGTTCTGCAGTTAGTACTAGAATTAGCAATATCAGTGTTATTTGTAGTAGGCGGGTTTTGCTCCGTTGTGAAATTTTGCAAATTGACTAATATTCCTGTCAATGTATACTGATTTTCAAGGATACCAGTACCAAATTTAGGTATTACGGATTTAACCAGTGCATATAACGTACCTACGCAAGAAAATTTTATAACACAACTTGTACCATTTTGTGCAGCTCTACCATTGGCACCTCGACTGTGAGAATCGAAAACAAAAAACGAATTGCCGTTTTTGAATATTGTAATCGATATCCCGTTGCATGTTAAGATGCCTGACTCGAATTTTTCAAAGAACTGTCTTCCGTTTTGAAGATTGGGAAATCCATCATCAGTATTATCTACCATAAGATGCCCACTATTAGTTTCTTCTTCCATTTCAATGTCTATCGTGCAAAGATGAGAAAACGCTTCAAATTGCGATTTCAATTCTTGAGGTCTGAGATATTCAGTATTTTGCTCGTTTATATCAGGCGCATTACGAGCATTTATGCTTTCCATATATAGATTATCGGCCACAATCAGAATAGTATCAATGACACTAGTGTCCCACAAATTTATATCAGTAATTTTAGCAGTGGCTATCGACACAGCTGCTGCAGCTGTACATTGTTTGCCGCGACTTACTTCTCTAAATTTGGGATGACCCTGGTGAAATGATCCTCTTAGAATTTCGCGTCCATTACCAATGTTTACAAAACAACTCCGATGGTTTGCCGTGGCAGCACCGATATGTGAGTTTTCATTTTGAACGATTGTGTCAGATGCAATTTGGCAAATATTTGCGATATTAAAATGCACGTTAGAGTAATCAATTTGTACATTTCTGTACAGTTGATTATTTTCTTTAAGCCAATGTAAGGCTGTCCACAATCGTTGAATGTCAACGGAAAACTGACGTTGTCTCTGGACAGATTCGAGTTGTTCGCAAACTATGACAATTCCAGCTGAAGACATTCTCAGAGGTAGTTGTTCTGCAATTTCTTCTAAATCTTGACCAAACAATACGGCTTGGCCGTGAAAGCCATATTGTCCAAAGCGTCCACCGAGTTTGATTATTTTAATAAAAGGAATCACGCGAGATAATAACCGTTTTTCCATATCTGATAAGCAAGCGATTTCATGAGGTATGCTGTCTAAGAACATGCTATTCCAATATGGCTGCGTCGGCGTTTTACCTCGCCGAACAGTATTAGCACATCTCTTGCACATCATAATACGAGCACCTTTTCTTTTTAATTCCTCGGGTAGCACATTAGCTGCTATCGGCAACTGAGTATCGACGTAAGTTGTTTGTATCTTATAGCATCGTTTCTTACAAATACTACAAATACTGTCAGCATAATTGAAAATATTTACTTCAAATTGTCGTAGTTTTTCCCTATAGTTTTTATTATATACTTGTTGTTGCTGCAGACGTGTTTCGCGTTCACTAATAGTTTCATTGGCACGGCTAGTAGCACGTGAATTGTTTTGACTATTAAGTCTTTCCTCATGCTCTTCAGCGCTCTCCTGACTTCTCAATGAAGCCATGCGAGATGCGCTCTCAGCAATCCTTGCTGCATGCTCCTCAGCGCTCTCCTGACTTCTCAATGAAGCCATGCTCTTCAGCGCTTTCCTGACTTCTCAATAAAGCCATGCGAAATGCATTTGCTAAACGTTTTCTTTTCTTTTCATCAATATCGCCTTTACCAGTATTAGTCCGTTTTGCAAACCGCCTAATTGAAGCAGTTTGTTGTTCGGAAATTTCGGAAGCATTCGCCTCAGGTTCATGAGCTTCTTGATTTTCTTGAAAATCAAAACGAACATCATTATTACTGGGCAAAGTCAGATTATTACGCTTTTTAAATACGGTGCTAGCTCTTTTCGTTTTCCGACCTATACCCATTGTTATGAAACTGATTTCCGATATTTGAGCTTTTATTTTGTGTTTAAAACTATTTACATTCACGAATAATACAATAGAGAATATTTGAGATTTTATTTTGTGTTTAAAACTATTTACATTCACGAATAATAAAATAGAGAATATTTGAGCTTTAATTTTGTGTTTAAAACTATTTACATTCACGAATAATACAATAGAGAAAAAGCTAAAATTTTCATTTTTATTTTATATATCCCTCTGGCAGTCTGCGTGCACCGGAAATATTTTTTATTTAGAAAACAAAAGACAAGTCCTGGCTCCTAGATTGATTTCTAGTTAGGTTTTGCCAGGCCTGTTTAGAAAACAAAAGACAAGTCCTGGCTCCTAGATTGATTTCTAGTTAGGTTTTGCCAGACCTGCTAACACCCATTTTATTGTTTATTATTAGGTACATAAATGAAGTTATAGGACCAAGTATGTAAGTGAAGTTCGACAACCAAGTGCGCTCGTTTGTATAGAAGCGGTTTTTGGTTCGCGCACCACGGTTCGACGAGCGGTATTATCATGTATGGGCCTCTTAACGTAGGAATTCTCTAAAAAGTTTAAAATAAAAAACAAAATTAAAAATTTTGGAAAAACCCACGACGAATGTAAACGTTGTAATCCAAAAAGGATTAAATAAAATTTATGAAAAACCCTCGATTATTATAAGGAAGTAAGTAACGAAAGATAAAAATAAAAAAGTATAGTGCCACTCGGGGACTGCCGCGGTAAAGCTATTGCATAGTATTTTTTATCAACTTATGCAATTATAATTAAAGTTTATGCTTGGAAATGTATCTGACACCGACAGAGCCTTGAAGTGTGTGTGTATTCTCATGACCAAAAGTAATACAACACAAAGCGAATCTTATCATTAAAGTAAGTCGCATTCTATGTGGATAGCAGGTGGTTGTATACTTGCTATTTAATATTATATAAATCTTATTTTAAGTTTCTAAGCTGATTAAAAAAAAAATATATATTCAACATTTTCTGCCACTACGTTCTTCAAAACGTTCTATTTTTGGTATTTATTCGCGCCCAAAGAAAATCACTTTCTTCATTAATAAATGCACTTTGTTTATTCTTATTTAAAACACTTTATACACAAATTTTACGCGTACAGGTGTCAGTTATGAGCAGTTAGCAGCTAATCTAGTCGCCAACGCCGCAGGCGACTAGATTAGGGTGTTAGGTTTTTTCGTTACGGAATTTCTTGATTCGGTCGCCGCGCTCAAAGCCCGCGATAAAAGCTATGCAATAGCTTAAAAAAATCATCTTAAAAAGGGTTGACTTGTCGCGAGGTCTATCATATAAACAACTAATTATGACTTTCCTTAGTCCTTCCTACCTTTATATACCTATTTGTTTCTCGTAGAGATAGACACAGCAATAATATCAAATATAGGTACTACACATATTCACCTACCTATTAATATAATTACAAACCCAAGAAAATCCGTAGGGGGCTGCCATTGCCATCTCTGTTCCTAATTTCACTTAAAAAATGTAGTAGTACAGAAAATCTATTATGTGTCTCGTAGAGATTCAGTAATTTATATCAATTAAAGACTATGTTATGTATGCATCCAACGTAATTTCAGTTAGTCACAAACTCATAAAACTGTAAAATGTTAGTTCATTTCAGGGATGGCAATGGCAGCCCCCGACAACAACCCTTTTTAAGATGATTTTTTTATTTTTATCTTTCGTTACTTACTTCCTTATAATAATCGGGGGTTTTTCATAAATTTTATTTAATCCTTTTTGGATTACAACGTTTACATTCGTCGTGGGTTTTTTCAAAATTTTTAATTTTGTTTTTTTCTGAAGATAGCTCTAACGAAGATGATAGCGTATTTACTAAAGACAATAAAGAAGTTAAAAAGGATGTAAAGAAAACAAATATTGTAGTACGGTTGAAAAGAGATCGCAAGTCAGATGAACAAAACTTGCTTTTAAATGATCCTAAAAATGTCCACAAGAAGGATTCTTTGCCTGATCAATCAGCGGCATGCTTTTTTAGTTGTAAAGCAACATTGTATTAAAATAATCAACATGTTAACTGAATCAGGAACATACGTCGATAATGAAAATATTTGTAATGAACAATTTAACGACATATCAAAATTTGTGTCTATAAAATTTGGTTCTTTTGTCACACACTCCGTCTAATTGAAGAGAGCGATTTCATATGGGGTTCACATCGAGGGACTCTTTAGACATAATACCTTTGTCGCCTCAAGAGTGTACTACAGCACGACGTAATTCAGAGATGTTTCGCTCAAGAATTAGGTCCAAAGAGTCGAGTATTCAAAGCGATTTGCCAACTCGTAACACCCCCTCAGTTAACTCACCTGGTGTTAACAAACTCGCTTGCAACGATTTTTTGGCGAATGTTACTGACGAAAATATAAGGAGGAATATAGAACAGATGACCGAGGAAGATGAATACTATGTACCAGAGACTCAAGAAATTTTCGAAAGAAGGCCACAAAATCCAAAAGATAATACAAATGATGGGATATTCCGAATAACTACACAAGAGTTCAAGGGAGATTCTAACGAAAGCATATCCTCCAATGTAATGGATGCTAATGCTTCGTTGAATATTCCTTTAATTAGACATTCACCTATTTTAATTACTGAATTTAAGTATGAAAGTGCTACAATATGTAATAAGGAACAAGAAACTCGTTCAGAAGAACCTGGTGCAGTGGTCAATGTTAAACCTCATCACACTAACACAGAAATGTCAATTCTTAAATGGAATGAATCAGCTAATAACTCAGCCGCACTGGACGGATTAAAAACGGAGGAGCAAATCAAATACGAATCATGTACTCCGGATTTGGAATTGACCCAAATTAGAACTGGATCTACAACACCTGACATATTTCAAGCAAATGAATGCTCAATTGGAAATGTTAATACAGAGGATAACCTTCTTTCACCTACTCAAATTTTCCAGCCAAAAAAGTCAGTGGGTACAAATAGTAATACTTCATCCAATGAAAAACAGTTGCCGTTAAATACTTTTTCAAATAACCCTAATAAAGACCCTAATCTTAAGCAACCTCTTGTGATAATACATGCGAATCTTAGCCCAACGACTAATCGTTTATCTGAAGCAGGATTAAATGGGCGCATTGCAAGAAAAAAGCCACTTGTTTCAAAAAAAAAATTGAAAAAACGTTTAGATTTTGCTAGGGAGCATATAAGAAAACCACTGTCGTTTTGGAAAAATGTCCTCTGGAGTGACGAATCAAAATTTAATAGATTCGGCTCCGATGGTAAAGTCTACGTACGTCGTCCTAAGGGACAAGAATTTAATCCAAGATACACCATTAAGACTATAAAGCACGGTGGTGGAAATATTATGGTGTGGGCAGCATTTTCCTGGCATGACGTAGGCCCTATTGTGAAAATATCAGGAAAGATGGATCAGCATCAGTATAGAGATATCCTGCAAAATTATATGGAACCATTTACCTTTGAACATTTACCGGTTACGTGGAAATTTGTTCATGACAATGATCCAAAGCATACTTCACATTTAGTTAAATCTTGGCTTGTAGAAAAATCAATTGATGTGTTGACTTGGCCCCCACAAAGTCCGGATTTGAATCCCATCGAAAACCTTTGGAACGATGTGGATAAGATAATTCGGCAAGGGAAAAATGGGAATTTAGACGAATTATGGCGAAACATTTAGGAGGTGTGGTACTCAATCCCATTTCAACGTTGTCAACAACTTGTAGAAAGTATGCAACGCATCCTATCTAAATACTAAGTTAGGTAATTTGTAAAATTTGTAAAATGTTGCCATGAAATGGTTTTAAGTTATTAAAAAATCTAAAAAAATCTAATTGTGCTATTTATATTTCCAAGCAGTTTATGACGTTATTTCCAATTGTGATGGTGTTTACACTTATTAATTTAAAATAATAAAAAAAAAATCAAGGAGGCGGGCTAACATGCTCCCTGGGCAAATTGCAAATCTCGAGTCGGCCGCCATGAAAACAAAATAAAATAACATATGTAAATATTGCATCAGAAAAAGGCCAACTTGGATATCATTCATCCCTCGAATTTGTCGAGTTTGCAGCATTTTTCTAAGATCTCGTAAAATTCTACGAATATTGTACTAACTAGTGCTCCTTCATTCTACATTTCGGTATGCAGTGAAAAATACAATCACTTAAAAAAAATACAGTGAAAAGTTTAAAAATAAAGAGCTAAAATTCATCTAAAAAATGTGGCAGTTGTGGGACTGGCCGACAGAAGCTACGCTTCAACTTCTTACGTAACAGTTAAAAAAAAATTTCTTTTGAATATAGAAGAAAAAAAAATAAACAGAAAAAAATAATAATTTTTGGAATGTATGGATAATATAAAATGACAAAAATACAGTTATAAGAAAAGAAAAATGAAAATCATTTTTTTATTGATAAAATTATATTTTTGCAACAGTCACCACTCACTAGATCCTCTAATTCTTTTAAATCACTTTCCATATTTATTTTTACAAATCACTGCTTAAAAAAATAGAATCCCACGCACACAGCAGGCGACCGTTCTCTCTCTCTCTATCTCTCTGGCGAGTAGGCATGCGCCTAACGTTGCATGTCTACTTGTCAGTCGCGGGCCGCAAGGAGGGGGAATCTAACGCTTACGTCTTCGATTTTCTAGGTTGAGTCCCACCCCGCGAAACCCCCGATAAAAAGCGTAGCTTCAAAAACTCTAAAAAAACAAAATTAAAAATTTTGAAAAAAACCCACGACGGATGTAAACGTCGTAATAGAAAAAGAATTAAATAAAATTTTAAAGCCCCCCCGACTAAAAGGAGGTAAGTAACCAAAGAAAATTCGTCGGGGATGCCATTCCCTGCCCTGAATTATGAATAGGAGAATATCAATTAAAGACTACATACATTCAATATTTTAGTTCACTTCAGGGCAGGGAATGGCATCCCCCGACGAATTTTGTTTGGTTACTTACCTCCTTTTAGTCGGGGGGGCTTTAAAATTTTATTTAATCCTTTTTCTATTACGACGTTTACATCCGTCGTGGGTTTTTTTGAAAATTTTTAATTTTGTTTTTTATTTGAAACTTTTTAGAGATTTCTTACAAAATATTATTTTTGTATCTGGCCGATGAATCACAAACCCTTTAAAGAAAACGGTATCTAAATCGGTCAAACCGTTTTGGAGATACTTGGCAACATTGGACTGGACAAACAACCTCTCACCCTAAACGCATATACCAGCTCCGTTCCGTCGTGGGTAAAAATCAGCGGCCCCGAAAACCCCTAAGACCAAATTTGTTGCAGATAGCACAAACTTTAAGGAGTTGACAATCCAACATCTTGAATTAATAAATTTTGACAGTTGGTTTGAGATCGGCGACCCCAAAAAACCCCCAAATATCAATTTTGGTCCGAATCACATAAACTTTAAAATTTGACAGTCCGCCATCTTGAATTCGTAAAGTCTGACAGCTGATTTGAAATCGGTGACCCCGAAAACACCCAAATACCAAATTTAGTGCAAATCCTATAAACCTTAAAATTTGAGAATCCGCCATCTTGAACTCATAAATGTTCACAGTTGGTTTGAGATCGGCGACCCCAAAAACCCCCAAATATCAAATTTGGTCCAAATCGCATAACCTTTGAAATTTGACGGTCCGCCATCTTGAATTCGTAAATTCTGATAGCTGATCTGAAATTGGTGACCCCGAAAACACCCAAATACCAAATTTGGTGCAAATCGCATAAACTTTAAAATTTGACAGTCCGCCATCTTGAATTCGTAAATTTTGACAGTTGAATTGAAATCAGCCACCCCGAAAGCCCCCAAATACCAAGTTTGGTGCAAATCGCATAAACTTTAAAATTTGACAGTTCGCCATCTTGAATTTTGCAGCAAGTTAACACCGTAACACCTATCTAAGAACAATTGCCGATGAATCACAAACTTTTTACAAAAAACCCCATCTAAATCGGTCAAACCGTTTTGGAGAAAAATGGTAAGTTTCGTTTGCACACACAAACAAACAACCTCTCACCCCAAACGCATATACCTTCTCCGTTCCGTCGTGGGTAAAAAAAAAATGGGAAAAAGAAAGGATTTCTAGTGGAAAAGAGAATGGAAATATTTTGCTTGGAAGGAAGAACAAGCACAGCACAGTACCTTTTACGATGGACGGCACAGGAGAAAAAAAGTTGCTTTCATATACCAGATTCGAACTCACTGTTGCGCAGTTTCTTCTCGCGTTTGTTATCGCGAGTCAAGGTGCCCTACCAGCAAGGCTATACAGTTCCGGCGAAACCGTGAAAAATGTATTGGTATATAAACTACAAGCGTCTTAAAAAAAGCGTCTTAAAAAATTTGGAAGATTTTAAAATCGAATAATACGATTTACGGCTAAACCACAAGACCGAATTGGTTGACATTTTTTTTAGTTATCATGACTTTTTGTCACGGATCGAATCCTATCATCGATTTGTTTGAATAAGTCTTTGTTTATTTATGAATAAGTAAAATAAGAAACATAACGGTTTTTTTCGGCAACTTCGCGTAATAAAGCTTTAGCTAGAGCGCACGTTTTTCTTTTCTATCAACACGGCGCTCTATCGAGCGCCTTGATGTATTGAACAAAATATTAATTTATAAAATTGTTCAAGAACGAAATGAAATTACGAAATAATCAAGAAATCACCGTTCGCGTAACGCTAGCAAACTCGCAAACGAACTAACTTATAATAATAAAATAATAATAATACTTTATTTGAAATGTACAAAGATGATATTATCTTGTAAGTACAAAATTCAGGCGGAACCAGTCTAAAACAATAGAATTTTGAACTACACTAAAAACTATGAATTAAAAACAACATAAAATTACTAACAGTGCCAACATAGATTTAAGAAGATGCTACTAATTTAATATGTAAAGCAAAATAGTTGCCATAGATACAATCTAAAATCCAGACGTAATGTTTGACATGCGCAGATCACCTCAAAAGAGCACAAACTCCCGAATCAACCTATCAAAGGCTCCACCAGATGCAGTCCGCTGTATAGAGCTCGCAAGTCGGTTCCATTCACGAGCACACTGGACAAGAAACGAACGCTCTCCATAGTGGGACCGACAGTTAGGAATTAATAATTTTAAATGACGCGATGATTGCAGGAACGTTAGCATATCAAAAAGGTAGGGAGGTTGCTGAACGTATACTAGTTTATGCATGAATTTGAGCCTACGATGTAGCAGATACGTGTTAAGTGAGAATCCTAACAATGAATTAGTATACTCAGAAACATGTCCGAATTTAGGCAATTTATAAATGAAACGTATTGCATCATTAAAAGCGACCGCCAGTTTTCGTTTACACTCTGCATCAAGCAAGGGAAAGACAACATTTCCATAAGTAAAGTGCGGTATAATTAGAGTTTTAACCAGTTTTTTGCGAAGGTTCATAGGGAGAATACTGGATCTTATCCAAAGTTGACGCAGACAACGGTAGACTTTATTTATAATATTGCTCACATAATCACAGCAAGACAATTTATAATTAAGCATAATGCCCAAACTTTTAGCAGTGTTAACGTATGCAATTGTATTGCCATCATATAGAATAGGGGGAAGGGTACTGGTGTCAATCCCTTTTCTACATATGGCTAGGGAATTACATTTAGAAACGTTAATTAATAGGCCATTAGATACACTCCATTCATAAATTCGAGCCAAGTCATCATTAACACATCATTATCTCCCTCTCAACTTCCGTTCGCCTCGCCCGATCACACTTTTCGTAACGCTCTCGTCACGCATTCACCAGCTTACACCCCAAGTCAAGCGTGCGTAAAGAAGTTTTACTTCAAAATTAATTCTTATATTGTTGTAACGTTTTTTGAATTCGTGAAAACCAGAATCATCACTGGACATTGGTATTAAAATCATAGTGGACCTACTACATGGCATGAACGGTGCTTCAAAACGACATTGTTGAGGTTGATTATACATATGTAATTTTTTTGCATCACGAGAAAGTGTGTTTATGCGATTGGAGTTTGATATTTCCTGAGGCTTCTGAAGATGAAACAGATATCAATTCATTAATTAATTTTAAATCATCCCATGAATCAGTGTTTAATGGATCATTTGGAGCATTCATCAACCAAAGCGGCATATGGGCATGTGGACTACCACGATGCTGAAACTCGAGCCTTTTAAAATATTTTGTCACATAATATCGACCAAAAGGACTGCTTTTTTTAGATTTTAATATAGTGACTATTATCATAGACAAATAAATATAAAGATTACCCACTTCGAACAAACAAAACGCGACCAAAAATTCTGAGAGCTCCACAGCGATGCCTCCACATGTGCGACGGCATCCGTCGAGTTCGACGCAGGGGAAGTCTCTCTTGTTCGGCGCGCTGTGCTTCTCTTGTGAGCATGCGATGCCGTGCATGGCGAATGCCGAGAAAGGCTGGTAGCGAATCTATTGACTTTAATTAGAGAAATTGTAGGGAAGGTCCTATTGAATTCGTCGATAATGTCCTGTGCAAGAAAAGTTTCATGTATTCCCTTAAGTAGAATACTAATTGGTTTTTCTTCCCGGGAAGAATAAGTAAAATATTCGAGGGATTTCTGTTTAAAAAGCTCAATCAGCTCTCTTCTTACTTCTTCATTTTCGCAATAAATTTTACTCACTCCCAAGTTATAATTCATAATTTTAGCTTTTTTTTATTATTGTCGAGTAGGGTGTTAAGAATTTTTATAGAACAGTCTTTAACAATTATCGGCGGTATTTTGTTTTTGATTTTAGCCCTTCCTGTATCCTCTCCCTCAGCCCTTTTCTTATTTATGGAGTTTTTATTTAGACCCTTTTTATTCTCGTGCCTTATAATATTTTTAGTGTTTTTATTAAAACTATGACTACTAGCATTAGGACTATCACTTACATCTAGGTCCATACCGTCAAGACCATCCATGCTGAGTCTGCTGAATCGGTTGTCGTTTTGTATTGCTGGGTTGAGATGTCCACCGGCTGGGGGAGTTCCCCGACGAAATAATTTCTTAGGTTTAGAGTTATTTTGACTATTGACTTTCCATTCCTGTGTATTGAATGGATAGGTTGAATTTAGTTTGTTGGTTTCGTCCTCCGTTCGTCCTAATCCTGTGTCTCCTGCTGGAGGTTGTGTCGAAGAGATGCCGTTGCAGATATCCCCATTACCGTTACAACGGGCCTTGAAGTTTCTGCACGTGTTCTACCTCGTTGTCTCAGATAGCTGTAACGGTAAAACTTTTTTTTTTTTTTGGTTAGGTTCACCTAGCCCGGCAAAGTTCCATGCACTGCCGGGGCCTTCCTCTCTAGATGTTGCAGGGTCCTGATTGCGCTTAGTTCCAGTTGGGACATCTCCACCATGTTGTTACTGTCCTCCAGCGAGTATGCCATTGTGTTGGGTATCCCTCCTTCATCGAGCTCCTGTTCATCGCCCTGGAATCCCTGTCCTCTACAGATCAACGTGTCTTCTGGGGAGGGTCAGGCGACTTTCGCACCCTCCTCCATAAATTTTTTTGTTATAGGTGTTTTGAGCTTGTTCACCGTGGGATTGTTCTTACTTTTGTAAGGAGTCCTGTGTACTTTACTTTTTACGCCTTCCGGGCGCATTCGCGTCTAGGCTTTTCAGGGCGTCTTTATGCTAATTACTTTTAAATCTATTGCACAAAATTACTTTTTTTTAAAAAAAGAGTCGCTTATTAGCAAGCGTGCATTTTGCAACGCTATTTTCACCGTTAGCCACACAGATCAAGCTCACTAGGAATCCAATCTACGTCAGGTCACTTAGGCGGTCGCAGCCAGACCCTTTTAGCCTTATCGTGGTAAAACAGCTACCCTAATCCAGTCCAGGAAAGCAATTAACGGAACTCCATCCAATTTGACCGTCTGGTAGTATTCGTTGATTCTTCCCTCTACATTCTTAACAGGGGCCGTCCCGGCGCGCGTTTGCCCTGTTCCTGCAGTGAAACATTGGTTCTACCATTTCCCTTATACATTCTATTATTTCTTTGATTTAATCCCTAATCCAAAACTTTTCGTGCGGTTTTTTTTCGATTTAAAGAAGACCACCTCGGGTAAATCGCTGGGATTTATTATGAAAAGGATTTTTCAACTTACCTACATAGTTAAATCATCATCTAACTAATTCACTCAAATTACACCCGCGCTGCCGCCCAGCCAGCAAATTTCGATAAATCGCGATTTAATGCCGCGAACTTCCACCGGAGCACCAAATTAATCACTTTATGACCGCATCCGAACCGGCGAGCATCTCGGCACTCAACACTTCTTCGCGTGGAATTTTAAGAGCATTTTCGCGTCGAATTTCAGTAAATTTAACAATATTATAACGGCAAACTCGTTACTGATTATACTTATGCGGTAATTAAAACGATTAAACGAATTTAAATAGATTTTTTCACTCCGAGACGATCCTGGGCGCGCAGTTTCCGAAAATGTCACTTCTAACTAACCGAAATGGCGGGAAATGGCCACTGAACTCAAAGTTCAGGGGGAATTGTGAGGCGGCGCCTGAGCGGAAAATTTAAATTATTTAAATCATTGTGCAGTTGCCAATAATAGCAAACTGATTTCCTTAATTATTTAGTATTAGATTAGTATCAGTCAAGTTTTCACACCGATTTCAAAAATCTAAGAAAGGCTTGGTATTTAATATTAAAAGTAGTAGCAGAGGACTTTTAATATAATTATTTTATACCTTTTAGGGCTTGAGATTTTTTGGAGTCGCTTCTATTTTTTAAAAAGTTTTATTTTGGAGTCGGTTCTATTTTTTTTTTAAGATTTTTTATAATCTTAGACTATCCAACAAAAATAGAATCATCAAAATCGATTCACGTGTTCATCATTAGCATTATTATGTAGTTATAGGTGTAAAATCACTCATTTCTTATTTTATCACCCTTGAGGGTGGAATATTTTCTTCAATTTTGAACGGGACCACCTCAGGCTTATACCCTCTCAAAAAAAAAAAGAGATTTTTTTCAAATTGCTCCACAACTGGCGAAAATATCAGTGAACATATAAAAAACAAAATACATAGAGATGAACATAGAACCTCCTTCCTTTTTTGAAGTCGGTTAAAAAATATCAAACTAAGATAATAAGTATGCTAAGTAAACTGTTAGTTCATAGTATGGGTTGTACAGTACGGGTATTTAGATCTATTATAAATTAAATAACATAAGAAAATTAACAGGAAATTTATTTTTTATAAAAGTGTCAAAAATATTACAATGCAAAGTTACAAAAACTAAATAAAATTATGTAATACACATCAAAGAAGTTGAAGAGTTGAAAAAAGTCCGGGTTTATAAAAAATGAAAATTAAAATATTGAAATCAATCAACCCTTAGAAAATTCTCGAAATCAAATTCAGGCTGTTGCTGCTGCAGATCCATAGAGGCTTTGCTTCTCTTTCCTCTTCCTTTTCCTCGTCCTCGTCCTCTTCCTCGTCCTCTTCCTCTTCCTCCTCCTCTTCCTCTACTTGATGAGGAACCCTAGATTGAATGTTTTTTTTAAATTTTTGTGAATACTCTTAAAATTCGCAATTTTCACCTCATCTTTTTTAGTTTCTGGTAGAGTTCTTCTCTTCTTGCAAGATGTAGCGACAGTCATTTCTTGTTCGGATCCTAGTTTGGTCGGAATTGAAGTCATGCCAGAAGTACAAGAAGTAGAAGCTGAGTTGGCTCGCCGGCAACGTGGAGCTGGATTTATTTTTTTATTTTTTTTTTTTTTTGGGGGAGGGAGGTGAAATGCATTTACGCACTTAGGGACTACCCCGTCGTGCCGGACTCCCTTTCGGACTACCGGCTAAAACACCCCCCTTGTCGCATCGGGGAAACTAGCCTGGAACTGTTTAGCACATTACTTCGGGCTAGACCCCTTTTTCCTAAGCCTGGTGGCTCTCTCCTCGGATCATGAGCGCCTCATGTCTCTCCAGGTCCACTTTCTTTGCTCGAAGTATGTGCTGCACCCGATGCGACACCACTGCCCAGTTTTCCTCCGCCTGAAGCATGATGTCCACTATCGTTTCGGGTAAGATCTCGCCGGCCTCTGCTGGTATTTCCTCCTTCCACCACCTCCATCTGGCGCACTGGAAGAAGGTGTGTTCTGCGTCGTCCTTTACCCCGGGGCAGTACAGACAGTTGTCTGACTCCGCTTTTCCCATTTTGTAGAGGTATCTCCTGAAATATCCGTGGCCGCTTAAGAGCTGCGTCAGGTAGTAGTCCGTCTCTCCGTGTCCTCTCGTTAGCCAGCGGTTGATATCGCCAATAAGGCGTGCTGTCCATCTGCCTCTTGTTTCCCGTTCCCAGGTATCCTGCCAGGCTGCCATCGTGTGTCGTCTCTCCTCTGTGGTCACTGCTTCCCTGTCTGCTTCGTGTTTCCTGTGGAAGACTGACCTGCGCTCCTTAGCGAGCAGGTGAATCGGGATGACTCCGGCTATGACTAGGATCGCTGGGCCCGAGACTGTACGGTAGGCTGATGCCACCCTTAAGGCCCCTCTTCTCTGTACCTGTGCAAGCCTCGTCCTGTATGTTTCTTTATCGAGTACGTCGGCCCAAACCTCCGCACCGTACAAAAGGACGGATTGTACTGCGCTCATTAGCAAGCGGCGCTTGCTCGGGCGTGGCCCGCCGACGTTTGCCATGAGCCTACCCAGGGCCGTGACGCTCTTCGCTGCCTTTTCCGCTGTGACCTTGACCTGCTGGAAGAAGTTCATTTTGCAGTCGATGAGAAGGCCAAGATACTTCACCGCCGGTTTGCTATTTACGAGCTCTTCGCCAACTTGCACTGGGAGGAGCGTCGGGATTCTCTTTTTGGTGAGGACCACGACTTCCGTCTTATTTAGCGCCAGTTGCAGTCCGTGTGTCGTCATCCATTCGATTATGCTACGCATTACTCGGTTTAGTTTTAGTTGCGCCTGGTAGACATCACGCGCGGCAATGAGTACGGCGACATCATCCGCGTAGCCGACTAGATTCGTTTCTTCTGGTAGTTCGATCCGAAGCAAACTGTCGTAAGTGGCGTTCCAGAGGTCCGGTCCCAGGATCGATCCCTGTGCCGCTCCTGACGTCAGTCTCTTTACGCGTTGACCCTCCTTCGTCTCGTAAAGCAGGTACCGGTCCTTCAGGTAGTTATCAACCACCCGAAGGAGGTATCTAGGAATCTGGAAGAAACCGTCAAGGGCCTCCAGCATATCCGCCCATCTGGCTGAGTTGAAGGCGTTTTTTACGTCGAGCGTCACCAGCAGTACCACCCTGCGCGAGGGGTGATTGTGGTCCTCGGCTTTTTTGACTGCCTCCGCTACCTCCATAATTGCGTTCGCCGTAGAAAGCCCCGCCCTGAAACCGTACTGGTTCGGCGAGAGGTCTCCGGCGTTGCGGATCGCTGCCTTGAGCCGGGTCCTGATGAGCTTCTCGTATACTTTTCCGGCGGTATCCAGCATGCACAAGGGGCGATATGCCGAAGGCGACCCCGGGTTCCCCTTTCCCTTGCTTACGAGGACTAAGCGCGCCACCTTCCAGCGCGAGAAGAAGACTCCTGATTGAAGGCATGCGTTGTACATGTTCAGCATCATGTCTGGCGTTCGGCGCTAGACTTCCTTCAGGATTTCGCTCGGAATCCCGTCTGGTCCCGGGGCTTTTTTATTTTTCATAGACCGGACGGCTGCCTCCAATTCCTCGATTGTAAAAATTGGGAAGTCTTCAACTTGGCCGAGGTCCAGTTCCACTCTTGGCGGGTGTGAAGGGAAGAGTGCGTCCACGATATCCTTCATTTCGGCGGCATCCATTTCGCATGCTGGCGAAGTAGCCCCTAGTTTTTTTGTCACCAGCTTGTATCCAAGGCCCCACGGGTCCCTGTTGACATCGTCTATGAGGTTTTTCCAGCATTGGGTCTTGCTCTTGTTTATTTCCCGTCGTAGTTTCCTCCTGGCTTCTTTGTATTCCGCTGTTCTAATACTCACCTCCTCTAGGCCTCTCGCCCTCTGCGCAGCCCGTCGGAGCCTGAAGCATCTCCTGCGCACGTCCGCAATCTCCGGTGTCCACCAGTACACTGGTGCCTTTCGGTGGCGCGGCGTTTTCTTTGGCATGGAAGCGTCGCATGCCTTCGTGATGAGGTCCATGGTTGCGGCAACAAGTTCCTCAGTCGTAGCTGTCCCGGTCGCCTTGGTCCTTATTTCTGCCTCGCCTGTTGTCAGCTCCCTCTCAAACCTTTCGGCGTCCATTTTCCCGACGTTCCACCTTTTTGGGGCGCTCCTGTTATCCTTCCGCTGCGGTCCCTCGTCCAGGATATCGAAAGCGATGTACTGGTGGTCGCTTCCCGAGTAGTCTTCTAGGACCCTCCAATTTCGGATACGCCGTACAAGGCCCTCCGTGGCAAGAGAGATATCGGGGATGGTCCCTCTGCATCCGGGGCGTCGGAAGGTGGTCACTGAACCGACGTTTAGGACGCAGAGGCCCGTCCTGGCGGCCATCTTCGTGATATCCTTGCCCCGGGAGTCAGAGTAGGGCATGCCCCATTCGGGAGCCCTTGCGTTAAAGTCCCCGACCACCACCGTGTCGCCTCCCGTCCTCCTGATTTCGTCCTCTAGCTCTTCGAGCTTGTTGCGGAAGTCCTGAATGGGCTCATTTGGCGTGAGGTAGCAGCTGTAATAGGTTACTCTCCCACACTTGACCCATACGTAGCCCCTTCCTCGTCCGTGGTTTGTGACCCGTACTTTACTCGCGTCCCTTACTCAGATCGCTGCTGTGCCGAGTAGGTCAGCATGCCAGGAAGCAGGGTCCCGATCCTGGTATTGCTCGCTAAGCAACAATAAATCGGCCTCCCTTTCATTTGTCAGCTGATGTAGTAAGTCATCGGCCGTTCTACTCCTGTGCATATTTCCTTGCAGGATGCGCATCATCTTACCCGTGTTTTGGCCTTTTCCAGCTCCTCCCGGAACACACTGCATCGCCCTGAGCCCGGCACGTGGGACGCCTGTTCTTTTTGAGGCCCCTGCTTGCACACAGCACGCAGTGCTGAGGGCCGTTACACATTTTTGCCCTGTGGCCAGTTTCCCCGCACTTGTAGCACAGAGCGCTTCTATCTGGTCCTTTGCAGTCCCTTGCTATGTGTCCGTAGCCATGGCTGGATTTATAGGGGTTTTTCTTTCATTGAATTCAATTGCTTTGTTCGGTTGGATTTTCGAGACTATTTTTCTCCTTTTGTCAACCTTTTCTCGGTGTAGTGTAAGTTCCCAACCAACTTCTTCAATTATATCCTGCTGGTTAATGCAATCTTTTCGGATCAACATTGTAGTGTGTCCCCAGGATGACAATTGAAACTAACTTGAGTAGTTCACTCAAAATGATCTATAATTCCCAATATGTTCTGGCTATTACAATCCGTGGTGGCCACCCTAATCTTCCTTAACAACTAACTACTTAGCAGAACTAAAGAATTAATAACTACGGGTACTTATCTATGGGTTATGAAGTGATGAAGGTGATGGCTGAAGACTTCTTTTATTTGGCGTTGAAAATGGGCTGCATATGATGAACAGCGTCGCTGGTACAGATCGGTGACCATCGGCTGACCGGCTGACCTTGAAGCGACCCCTCGAGTTCGACGAGCACCTGATGATCCCGTGAGACGCATTAGAAGTTGCCGCCCCAACCCTGGGTAACTTCCCGGGTGTAGCTGAGATGACGGGGAATATCTTGATGAGGTATATTTCGCTGATGAAATATCTCCGGCGGTAAGAGCCTCGGCGTTAATGAAAATTGATGAAACGCAGAAATGATGAAATGGGGAACTGGTGAAATGGTGCAATCGTGAAATCCTGAGATTATCAGATCGTGAATCCTGAGATCGCAGATAGTAGGTTGTAGATCGTGGATCGTGTGTCGTGGATCCCACCCTTAGGACGATTATATTTTACTATTTTTTTCCGGCGAGACAAAGTTATAACAAAATTCCACTAATTTCTAGGGTTTTATAATTTTCTTGACTTCTGTCCTTCCTTTACTTTCTCTATTCTTTATTTCTTTTATATCTATTCACTTTAAACTCCTTGAACACTTGCTTCTCCCGTTGTGTGCGCACTTCCATCTATGGCGGCTGGATCACGAGAAGTGAATGTTACGAAGATGCCGGAAGTCTAGCTGTGTACATCTGGCACGACTAAGTGAGCGCCACCGCTGACAGTCGACATGGCCTCCCCAAAGTGGGCGCTGATTATCATGGCGTTGAGTGTGACCTGGTGATGCCTCTCGTGTAGTTCCACTATCGCGGCGCAGATGGCGTAGCTGAACCTATCTATTGGGCTAATGACTTAAAGCTATAGTACAGTCTCATACATAACTACTAACTCCCTGTGGAGCACACTACAACATCTTTACAGCTTCTCCAGACTCTGAATTCGGTTTCTTTATTTCGACTGTAACTGCTTTTGTTATCGGTACTACAATCGGTCTAGTATCTTATTTTTGGTCTTGGCAACACCTAAATGTGCAGACAACGGATTATCATGGCATTCATACATTACTTCGAGTCGTTTACTTTCGGGCACAACTAATTTCCACCTGTTGTCGCTCACTTGATTAAAGGTTACAGGCCGTATCCATAGCTTTTTGTTTTGGATTTTCCAATTTTTCAACCGTACGGGATTTTCCTCTACTTTCTTCAACATCTGGTTATACCAAGAATCGGTAGCACTCGGACTGCAGTCTATCAGACAGATAGTTGTTGCTCTGGATAGTGCATCCGGAACAATATTGTTTCTACCCTTAACATGGGATATCTCAAAATCATACTGCTGTAATTTCAGCACCCAACGAGCTAACCGACCTGCCAAATTCTGCTGCCTAAACAACCATACCAATGCCGAATGATCAGTGTGAACATAGAACTTCTAACCTTCAAGGTAGCATCTGAATTTCTCCACCGCGAATACAACGCTTAAGCATTCTTTTTCCGTTACGGTGTAGTTGAGCTCGGCTCCTCGGAGCTTGCGACTCATGTAAGCCACAGGCTGATCGTCCCCAGTATCGGATTTCTGGGTGAGTACTGCCCCTATGGCAAAGTTAGATGCATCGCATTGTAAGTAAAAAGGTCGCTTGAAATCTGGGTTAGCCAACAGTGGGGCTCCTACTAGTTTAGACTTGAGCTATATGAAAGCTTGCTCTGCAATGTCATTCCACTTAATGGATTTACCCTTGCCGCTCTTCTTGGTCAAATCGTGAAGCGGAGCAGCTACCTCAGCGAAGTTTGGTACAAAACGTCTGTACCACGACGCCA
The DNA here is from genome assembly GCA_933228815.1 of Machimus atricapillus. Taxonomy (NCBI): domain Eukaryota; kingdom Metazoa; phylum Arthropoda; class Insecta; order Diptera; family Asilidae; genus Machimus; species Machimus atricapillus. The sequence continues at coordinate 18,710,085 of OW121785.1, forward strand.
TACCTATGAATCGTTTCAGTTCTGTGAAGTTTTTTGGCCTAGGGAACTCGAGCATTGCCTTAACTTTCTCGGGGTCTGTTCTTAATCCCTGAGCATCTACTATAAATCCTAAATATTTCAGCGACGACCTCAAGATCTGGCACTTCTCAAAGTTAATAGTCAAGTTAGCCTCCCGTAGTCTCTTAGCTACCCTGTGTAAAGCTTTAATATGCTCATCGAAAGTCTCGGCTACTACTATTAAATCATCAAGATATGTGAATACGTTTTCTTCACTTGGTGTGAACAACAAATCCATTAGGCGCTGTTGCGTGGCAGCACTGTTACATAACCCAAACGGCATAACTTTAAATTGCCACAACCCATGCCCTGGCACACTAAATGCGGTTTTTTCTTTACTCCTTTCGCTCAATGGTATTTGCCAAAATGCGTCTTTTAAATCTATTGAAGACAAATACTTGGCCTTTCCCAGTTTATTTAGGATTTCAGCAATTCGCGGTAAAGGGTACGCACATTTTACAGTCACTTGGTTTAACTTACGACTGTCGATACATAAACGATCCTTACCGTTGGATTTTTTGACTAATACGACAGGCGAACACCAAGGGCTTACGGACGGTTCAATTACGTCCAATTTTTTCATACGTTCCAGCTCTTTGCCTAGCCTTTGGGCAATTGCTGGTGAGACTTGATAACCACGTTGGACTATCGGGAGAGCTTCACCTGTGTCGATGTCATGCTCTAAAACTGTCGTTCTTCCCAATTTTTCAGAACTCAGGTAAGTGAATTCCTTTAAACAATTCTTGAGACGGCATTGCTGAGAAGGAGTAAGGCTTGAATTGTTTTGGATCTGTCTGTTATCTTGCAAGTGGTCTGTTTCGAGGCTAAAGCATGACCAGGAACCTTCAGTACTTCTCAAGGAGATATCAAAAGCCTTCCAGAAATTTATACCAAATATGAACTCCTGCTTCAGCGTGGGTATCGCTAAAGCCTCGATCACCTCAAGCTTATCCTTAAAGGTGATAGGTATGTAAAATGCACCAGATATTTCATAGATTGTGCTATCTACGGTTTTGATAATACCGGTTTTAAATTTCTGTAAACTGAAACCAAGATCATGTAAGAGTCTGATGCCATATTTGCCAACAACGGTTTTACAGGCGCCACTATCGAGTAGAACTTCAACGTGAGTATTTAAAATCTGTACTTGAATAAAGGGTCTTTCATCGTCGGTATTTGGAATGGGTTTGCCTGTTATGTTACTAATATTGATTCTGCCTTGAACGTTCTTGCCCTTTACAGAACGATCCGGACTCAGTTTCCCTGAGTTTGGTAAGGACTTTCCTCACGAAAATGAACTCTTCGATTGGGACTTACGCTTCGTGGTTTTTCTGTCAATGACAGCCCGGGACTCTGGCTTCTGTATTGGCTTCCACGTTCATTTGGGTGTCGTGGTAATAGCGATCTATTTTGATAACTCTCTGCGTTATAATATCTGTTGCTAGGGCTCTTACTATTTGAACGATTCCAGCTACGATTTTCATAGCTCCCTGAAGGGTTCATCGCACCGCGATTGACATAATTATTCTGATAGACTCTTTGATTACTATATTTTTCGATTTCCCGATGTGGGTTATTGTTATCTTGAAAAGTCGGGCTTCTCCCCTCATCAGCAGCAGTTCGATCCCGGCTACTGTAACTATTGCTTTGTTCCTTTGTTATACGAGTTGGATATCTATAGTAAGATTCTGAATGGGAAGTATCATTGTATCTGTTAGCGAACTCGGGCTTGTTTCTCCCTGGTCGCCGAAAATCTGAAGGACCAGAGCGTGGGTCATACCTACGATTGGAAACATCGTAACCAGGATTCTTACTAAGGTCAAATCTCGAAAACCGTGTGCCTACATAATCCACTGCACGAGCATTGAACTCGGCCTGTGCCTCACTGTCTTCGATTTTTCGACAAGCGTTGGACAGTTGGTCAACCGTTTCAAAGTCCACTAATGAGACCGCTCTTAAATAGTTGGGTAGCAAATTGTTCCTAATGATCTTGACTCGATATCTTTCTGAAGGAATGTGTTGCAGCCTTAGAAATTGGTCTTCCATGAAGGAAATGAATTGGATTATGGATTCAGACTCTCTCTGCTTCCTGCTCCTAATGAACTCAAGTAGCCTTTCAGACTGACTATGAGGTTCAAACTCTTTTAAAAAGTTCTCGACAAATTGTTGGTAACTACGGAAGGTGTAGCGCTTTCGCCTAAACCATTTCAAGGCAGTACCCTCGAGGATGTCTGAGATTGACTGTAGCAACTCTTCTCCTGATACATGTCTAGAGAGAGCAAAATCTGCTACTCTTTGTAAAAATTCTGAGGCAGATTGGTCTTTACTGTCTCCTGAGAAGGAAATTTTCCACTTATACAATTGTGGCGCGGATTTAACATCTCTACGAATTTCCGGAAGGGCTTGAGGGACCAAGATCGAGGAATATTCTTTCCTGACTGGACTCAAGTTAAGGTCGACATCGTAAGGGATTGGACCAGTTTTATGCGCGTTTACATTTTCTGACCCCATGTTTCTATGCGTACTGTTTATCACGTTAACTTTGTCACCCGCTTGGTTCATTCCCCTATCATTATTAGAACTTGGAAGCACTGTCGAAGGCCTCCTATTTTCATTCTTTACTAAGGAGTTGTTTTTCCACAACTGTTTTCGCTTATCTGAGACTTTCGGCTAGTGTTAAAAGATCAGGTTTGCTGTTAAGCTTGTCCTCGAGTCCGCTCACATCGACTCGGTTAATTCGCCTAATCAGCATTTTCACCCTAGCTTCAACCCTTTCCAGCTCATCTTCGTCGTTTCCATTGGCATCTTCCGACAACTCAATGAGTAGTGTCTCACATTGTTTTAAATCTTTAACGTTTTCAATCGGGGATTTGAACTTTAAATCTTGCTCATTTACGCCCTCTTCTTCTTCGATTTGCTTCATAAACCAAAGATACTTTCCCCTTGCGGTATAGCAGTCTGGCTTGACGCCCCTGATTAGCATTTCGTATATGATCTCAGCTTCTGAGAACATACGGGCAATATCCGAGTAAGACATTTCAAATAGACGGTTCTTACTCTTCAACAATCAGGTGCTGCTCCCAACCGCTACGCCCTGAGATGTGGCAACGAAATTAACTTGGCTGTCTTTGCAAAAAATTTATATGCACCTACTTTTTGACCCGGAAAATAAATCAACTCCTAACGATCCCTGTTCTGTTCCCAGCTCAAACCAAAATTTTGGGTTCGTCGATCTTTAATTTTAATTAGTTTGCGACCTTTTAGTCTTCAAGCCTCACTTTCACTTTCAATTCCCGCGTTTTGTCCATCTAGTACTTCATGGTCAACTACCACAACTTCCGGCTATCAAGATTGAAAGGAAATTCTAAATTCTGACCTTAAATTTCAAACTCCGCCACTTAACTGTGACCCCACTTACTCTTCATTTATCTTAGTAAACTTTTAATCCTTATATTTGGCGTGTACCTTCATTCACGATATCCTCTCTCGATACCCTCTCTTTTTTTTTTTTTTTTATTCAATTCCTTACTTCTTGTTTGACTCGTAAATATTGCTCTCGAATTCCCTCATAATTCAGAGCTCGAATAACGTCAAACTTTTAGTTCTATTGATTTAGAATTTCAACCTCATTCCCCTTTTTTCCTTCCTTTTTTTTTTTAACAAGAGAAAAAAAAACTTTATAAACACTTCTTGTGATTAAGAATGATGCTTGTTATTTCAGAAAATTGCAAATTAAGAATTGCGAAACAAAAATTTTTTTGAAGATGAAACCTAAACTCAAATTGTTTCATGATACTTACAAGGAAACTTAAAATATTTTCTTTGTTTTCTTGAATTCTGAGTCTAACCCTAGAATTCTGTTCAAAATTTGATGGTGATGATCTTAATTGTGAAAAACATTTTCTTTTTTCTTTTTTTTTTTTTTTAGATATTAACCAAATTCTCTTCCGGTTTTCTTAATAAACAAAATGCATTTGTTTAAATCAAATGCAACTGATACTATATCTAATGCAACTAGCGTCAATTCGAATTTATCGGTTACAATTTTTTTTTTTTTTTTTTTTTTTTTTTTTTTTTTTTTTTGATGTTATTGATATTAATCAAGGTTATTTAAAAGGGAACGTTTAAATTAGAGTTTATATAAAACACTTCTATCTAGAAAACGACGACTTTTCTGTTATGGATTCGCTTGCCACTTTTCAAATGTCCAGAATGTGAAAATTATTTAAATTGCCCAAATAAAAGGTGATTCGATTAATAATATCATTAAACCTTGTAGCTATTGGTCCACTCCCAAAAGCCACTTCAGTTTTCCTATGCTAGATAACACTGCTGCCAAACGCAAGTAAAAGCACTTGGTCTTAACGAAGGTTTGCAATGGGTAAACCGTGTTCGCTAACATATATTGCGCTCGCTACCATTAATGCGTATCCACATTTGTGCCTCTTTGTATATGTAGATTTTCTCTCTCCTTTATTAAAAAAATTATTTTTTTCTTTTCACTCAACGTAACTTTCAGTTTTAATTACTCCGTTTTCTGCTCTATACTTCAATTTGTTCAAAATGCTTGAGCTAAAAAATGCGCGAAACTCATGCGAGTAGAGAGAGACCAGGCCACGCTTAAAATTAATCGCGATTATCAATCAAATGCCTCACACATGGCCAAACTAATCACGCACTTATATCTTTGCAGTTTCAATTTCATCCTCGCACAAGGAAACACTACTAAACTTTGGTTTTTTTTTTTTTTTTTTGTAACGATCCCGGTTGAGCCCCCAAAATGTAGTGTGTCCCCAGGATGACAATTGAAACTAACTTGAGTAGTTCACTCAAAATGATCTATAATTCCCAATATGTTCTGGCTATTACAATCCGTGGTGGCCACCCTAATCTTCCTTAACAACTAACTACTTAGCAGAACTAAAGAATTAATAACTACGGGTACTTATCTATGGGTTATGAAGTGATGAAGGTGATGGCTGAAGACTTCTTTTATTTGGCGTTGAAAATGGGCTGCATATGATGAACAGCGTCGCTGGTACAGATCGGTGACCATCGGCTGACCGGCTGACCTTGAAGCGACCCCTCGAGTTCGACGAGCACCTGATGATCCCGTGAGACGCATTAGAAGTTGCCGCCCCAACCCTGGGTAACTTCCCGGGTGTAGCTGAGATGACGGGGAATATCTTGATGAGGTATATTTCGCTGATGAAATATCTCCGGCGGTAAGAGCCTCGGCGTTAATGAAAATTGATGAAACGCAGAAATGATGAAATGGGGAACTGGTGAAATGGTGCAATCGTGAAATCCTGAGATTATCAGATCGTGAATCCTGAGATCGCAGATAGTAGGTTGTAGATCGTGGATCGTGTGTCGTGGATCCCACCCTAAGGACGATTATATTTTACTATTTTTTTCCGGCGAGACAAAGTTATAACAAAATTGTGGCCGTCGGCTTACCTGCCCTCCTCATTTGTTCCGGTGATGGACACTCTCTCCACTAATTTCTAGGGTTTTATAATTTTCTTGACTTCTGTCCTTCCTTTACTTTCTCTATTCTTTATTTCTTTTATATCTATTCACTTTAAACTCCTTGAACACTTGCTTCTCCCGTTGTGTGCGCACTTCCATCTATGGCGGCTGGATCACGAGAAGTGAATGTTACGAAGATGCCGGAAGTCTAGCTGTGTACATCTGGCACGACTAAGTGAGCGCCACCGCTGACAGTCGACATGGCCTCCCCAAAGTGGGCGCTGATTATCATGGCGTTGAGTGTGACCTGGTGATGCCTCTCGTGTAGTTCCACTATCGCGGCGCAGATGGCGTAGCTGAACCTATCTATTGGGCTAATGACTTAAAGCTATAGTACAGTCTCATACATAACTACTAACTCCCTGTGGAGCACACTACAACATCTTTACAGCTTCTCCAGACTCTGAATTCGGTTTCTTTATTTCGACTGTAACTGCTTTTGTTATCGGTACTACAATCGGTCTAGTATCTTATTTTTGGTCTTGGCAACACCTAAATGTGCAGACAACGGATTATCATGGCATTCATACATTACTTCGAGTCGTTTACTTTCGGGCACAACTAATTTCCACCTGTTGTCGCTCACTTGATTAAAGGTTACAGGCCGTATCCATAGCTTTTTGTTTTGGATTTTCCAATTTTTCAACCGTACGGGGTTTTCCTCTACTTTCTTCAACATCTGGTTATACCAAGAATCGGTAGCACTCGGACTGCAGTCTATCAGACAGATAGTTGTTGCTCTGGATAGTGCATCCGGAACAATATTGTTTCTACCCTTAACATGGGATATCTCAAAATCATACTGCTGTAATTTCAGCACCCAACGAGCTAACCGACCTGCCAAATTCTGCTGCCTAAACAACCATACCAATGCCGAATGATCAGTGTGAACATAGAACTTCTAACCTTCAAGGTAGCATCTGAATTTCTCCACCGCGAATACAACGCTTAAGCATTCTTTTTCCGTTACGGTGTAGTTGAGCTCGGCTCCTCGGAGCTTGCGACTCATGTAAGCCACAGGCTGATCGTCCCCAGTATCGGATTTCTGGGTGAGTACTGCCCCTATGGCAAAGTTAGATGCATCGCATTGTAAGTAAAAAGGTCGCTTGAAATCTGGGTTAGCCAACAGTGGGGCTCCTACTAGTTTAGACTTGAGCTATATGAAAGCTTGCTCTGCAATGTCATTCCACTTAATGGATTTACCCTTGCCGCTCTTCTTGGTCAAATCGTGAAGCGGAGCAGCTACCTCAGCGAAGTTTGGTACAAAACGTCTGTACCACGACGCCATACCTATGAATCGTTTCAGTTCTGTGAAGTTTTTTGGCCTAGGGAACTCGAGCATTGCCTTAACTTTCTCGGGGTCTGTTCTTAATCCCTGAGCATCTACTATAAATCCTAAATATTTCAGCGACGACCTCAAGATCTGGCACTTCTCAAAGTTAATAGTCAAGTTAGCCTCCCGTAGTCTCTTAGCTACCCTGTGTAAAGCTTTAATATGCTCATCGAAAGTCTCGGCTACTACTATTAAATCATCAAGATATGTGAATACGTTTTCTTCACTTGGTGTGAACAACAAATCCATTAGGCGCTGTTGCGTGGCAGCACTGTTACATAACCCAAACGGCATAACTTTAAATTGCCACAACCCATGCCCTGGCACACTAAATGCGGTTTTTTCTTTACTCCTTTCGCTCAATGGTATTTGCCAAAATGCGTCTTTTAAATCTATTGAAGACAAATACTTGGCCTTTCCCAGTTTATTTAGGATTTCAGCAATTCGCGGTAAAGGGTACGCACATTTTACAGTCACTTGGTTTAACTTACGACTGTCGATACATAAACGATCCTTACCGTTGGATTTTTTGACTAATACGACAGGCGAACACCAAGGGCTTACGGACGGTTCAATTACGTCCAATTTTTTCATACGTTCCAGCTCTTTGCCTAGCCTTTGGGCAATTGCTGGTGAGACTTGATAACCACGTTGGACTATCGGGAGAGCTTCACCTGTGTCGATGTCATGCTCTAAAACTGTCGTTCTTCCCAATTTTTCAGAACTCAGGTAAGTGAATTCCTTTAAACAATTCTTGAGACGGCATTGCTGAGAAGGAGTAAGGCTTGAATTGTTTTGGATCTGTCTGTTATCTTGCAAGTGGTCTGTTTCGAGGCTAAAGCATGACCAGGAACCTTCAGTACTTCTCAAGGAGATATCAAAAGCCTTCCAGAAATTTATACCAAATATGAACTCCTGCTTCAGCGTGGGTATCGCTAAAGCCTCGATCACCTCAAGCTTATCCTTAAAGGTGATAGGTATGTAAAATGCACCAGATATTTCATAGATTGTGCTATCTACGGTTTTGATAATACCGGTTTTAAATTTCTGTAAACTGAAACCAAGATCATGTAAGAGTCTGATGCCATATTTGCCAACAACGGTTTTACAGGCGCCACTATCGAGTAGACCTTCAACGTGAGTATTTAAAATCTGTACTTGAATAAAGGGTCTTTCATCGTCGGTATTTGGAATGGGTTTGCCTGTTATGTTACTAATATTGATTCTGCCTTGAACGTTCTTGCCCTTTACAGAACGATCCGGACTCAGTTTCCCTGAGTTTGGTAAGGACTTTCCTCACGAAAATGAACTCTTCGATTGGGACTTACGCTTCGTGGTTTTTCTGTCAATGACAGCCCGGGACTCTGGCTTCTGTATTGGCTTCCACGTTCATTTGGGTGTCGTGGTAATAGCGATCTATTTTGATAACTCTCTGCGTTATAATATCTGTTGCTAGGGCTCTTACTATTTGAACGATTCCAGCTACGATTTTCATAGCTCCCTGAAGGGTTCATCGCACCGCGATTGACATAATTATTCTGATAGACTCTTTGATTACTATATTTTTCGATTTCCCGATGTGGGTTATTGTTATCTTGAAAAGTCGGGCTTCTCCCCTCATCAGCAGCAGTTCGATCCCGGCTACTGTAACTATTGCTTTGTTCCTTTGTTATACGAGTTGGATATCTATAGTAAGATTCTGAATGGGAAGTATCATTGTATCTGTTAGCGAACTCGGGCTTGTTTCTCCCTGGTCGCCGAAAATCTGAAGGACCAGAGCGTGGGTCATACCTACGATTGGAAACATCGTAACCAGGATTCTTACTAAGGTCAAATCTCGAAAACCGTGTGCCTACATAATCCACTGCACGAGCATTGAACTCGGCCTGTGCCTCACTGTCTTCGATTTTTCGACAAGCGTTGGACAGTTGGTCAACCGTTTCAAAGTCCACTAATGAGACCGCTCTTAAATAGTTGGGTAGCAAATTGTTCCTAATGATCTTGACTCGATATCTTTCTGAAGGAATGTGTTGCAGCCTTAGAAATTGGTCTTCCATGAAGGAAATGAATTGGATTATGGATTCAGACTCTCTCTGCTTCCTGCTCCTAATGAACTCAAGTAGCCTTTCAGACTGACTATGAGGTTCAAACTCTTTTAAAAAGTTCTCGACAAATTGTTGGTAACTACGGAAGGTGTAGCGCTTTCGCCTAAACCATTTCAAGGCAGTACCCTCGAGGATGTCTGAGATTGACTGTAGCAACTCTTCTCCTGATACATGTCTAGAGAGAGCAAAATCTGCTACTCTTTGTAAAAATTCTGAGGCAGATTGGTCTTTACTGTCTCCTGAGAAGGAAATTTTCCACTTATACAATTGTGGCGCGGATTTAACATCTCTACGAATTTCCGGAAGGGCTTGAGGGACCAAGATCGAGGAATATTCTTTCCTGACTGGACTCAAGTTAAGGTCGACATCGTAAGGGATTGGACCAGTTTTATGCGCGTTTACATTTTCTGACCCCATGTTTCTATGCGTACTGTTTATCACGTTAACTTTGTCACCCGCTTGGTTCATTCCCCTATCATTATTAGAACTTGGAAGCACTGTCGAAGGCCTCCTATTTTCATTCTTTACTAAGGAGTTGTTTTTCCACAACTGTTTTCGCTTATCTGAGACTTTCGGCTAGTGTTAAAAGATCAGGTTTGCTGTTAAGCTTGTCCTCGAGTCCGCTCACATCGACTCGGTTAATTCGCCTAATCAGCATTTTCACCCTAGCTTCAACCCTTTCCAGCTCATCTTCGTCGTTTCCATTGGCATCTTCCGACAACTCAATGAGGAGTGTATCACATTGTTTTAAATCTTTAACGTTTTCAATCGGGGATTTGAACTTTAAATCTTGCTCATTTACGCCCTCTTCTTCTTCGATTTGCTTCATAAACCAAAGATACTTTCCCCTTGCGGTATAGCAGTCTGGCTTGACGCCCCTGATTAGCATTTCGTATATGATCTCAGCTTCTGAGAACATACGGGCAATATCCGAGTAAGACATTTCAAATAGACGGTTCTTACTCTTCAACAATCAGGTGCTAAGCCTAATAACAGGTACTGCTCCCAACCGCTACGCCTTGAGATGTGGCAACGAAATTAACTTGGCTGTCTTTGCAAAAAATTTATATGCACCTACTTTTTGACCCGGAAAATAAATCAACTCCTAACGATCCCTGTTCTGTTCCCAGCTCAAACCAAAATTTTGGGTTCGTCGATCTTTAATTTTAATTAGTTTGCGACCTTTTAGTCTTCAAGCCTCACTTTCACTTTCAATTCCCGCGTTTTGTCCATCTAGTACTTCATGGTCAACTACCACAACTTCCGGCTATCAAGATTGAAAGGAAATTCTAAATTCTGACCTTAAATTTCAAACTCCGCCACTTAACTGTGACCCCACTTACTCTTCATTTATCTTAGTAAACTTTTAATCCTTATATTTGGCGTGTACCTTCATTCACGATATCCTCTCTCGATACCCTCTCTTTTTTTTTTTTTTTTTTATTCAATTCCTTACTTCTTGTTTGACTCGTAAATATTGCTCTCGAATTCCCTCATAATTCAGAGCTCGAATAACGTCAAACTTTTAGTTCTATTGATTTAGAATTTCAACCTCATTCCCCTTTTTTCCTTCCTTTTTTTTTTTAACAAGAGAAAAAAAAACTTTATAAACACTTCTTGTGATTAAGAATGATGCTTGTTATTTCAGAAAATTGCAAATTAAGAATTGCGAAACAAAAATTTTTTTGAAGATGAAACCTAAACTCAAATTGTTTCATGATACTTACAAGGAAACTTAAAATATTTTCTTTGTTTTCTTGAATTCTGAGTCTAACCCTAGAATTCTGTTCAAAATTTGATGGTGATGATCTTAATTGTGAAAAACATGTTTTTTTTTTTTTTTTTTTTAGATATTAACCAAATTCTCTTCCGGTTTTCTTAATAAACAAAATGCATTTGTTTAAATCAAATGCAACTGATACTATATCTAATGCAACTAGCGTCAATTCGAATTTATCGGTTACAATTTTTTTTTTTTTTTTTTGTTTTTTTTGTTTTTTTTTTTTTTTTTTTTTTTTTTTTTTGATGTTATTGATATTAATCAAGGTTATTTAAAAGGGAACGTTTAAATTAGAGTTTATATAAAACACTTCTATCTAGAAAACGACGACTTTTCTGTTATGGATTCGCTTGCCACTTTTCAAATGTCCAGAATGTGAAAATTATTTAAATTGCCCAAATAAAAGGTGATTCGATTAATAATATCATTAAACCTTGTAGCTATTGGTCCACTCCCAAAAGCCACTTCAGTTTTCCTATGCTAGATAACACTGCTGCCAAACGCAAGTAAAAGCACTTGGTCTTAACGAAGGTTTGCAATGGGTAAACCGTGTTCGCTAACATATATTGCGCTCGCTACCATTAATGCGTATCCACATTTGTGCCTCTTTGTATATGTAGATTTTCTCTCTCCTTTATTAAAAAAATTATTTTTTTCTTTTCACTCAACGTAACTTTCAGTTTTAATTACTCCGTTTTCTGCTCTATACTTCAATTTGTTCAAAATGCTTGAGCTAAAAAATGCGCGAAACTCATGCGAGTAGAGAGAGACCAGGCCACGCTTAAAATTAATCGCGATTATCAATCAAATGCCTCACACATGGTCAAACTAATCACGCACTTATATCTTTGCAGTTTCAATTTCATCCTCGCACAAGGAAACACTACTAAACTTTGGTTTTTTTTTTTTTTTGTAACGATCCCGGTTGAGCCCCCAAAATGTAGTGTGTCCCCAGGATGACAATTGAAACTAACTTGAGTAGTTCACTCAAAATGATCTATAATTCCCAATATGTTCTGGCTATTACAATCCGTGGTGGCCACCCTAATCTTCCTTAACAACTAACTACTTAGCAGAACTAAAGAATTAATAACTACGGGTACTTATCTATGGGTTATGAAGTGATGAAGGTGATGGCTGAAGACTTCTTTTATTTGGCGTTGAAAATGGGCTGCATATGATGAACAGCGTCGCTGGTACAGATCGGTGACCATCGGCTGACCGGCTGACCTTGAAGCGACCCCTCGAGTTCGACGAGCACCTGATGATCCCGTGAGACGCATTAGAAGTTGCCGCCCCAACCCTGGGTAACTTCCCGGGTGTAGCTGAGATGACGGGGAATATCTTGATGAGGTATATTTCGCTGATGAAATATCTCCGGCGGTAAGAGCCTCGGCGTTAATGAAAATTGATGAAACGCAGAAATGATGAAATGGGGAACTGGTGAAATGGTGCAATCGTGAAATCCTGAGATTATCAGATCGTGAATCCTGAGATCGCAGATAGTAGGTTGTAGATCGTGGATCGTGTGTCGTGGATCCCACCCTAAGGACGATTATATTTTACTATTTTTTTCCGGCGAGACAAAGTTATAACAAAATTGTGGCCGTCGGCTTACCTGCCCTCCTCATTTGTTCCGGTGATGGACACTCTCTCCACTAATTTCTAGGGTTTTATAATTTTCTTGACTTCTGTCCTTCCTTTACTTTCTCTATTCTTTATTTCTTTTATATCTATTCACTTTAAACTCCTTGAACACTTGCTTCTCCCGTTGTGTGCGCACTTCCATCTATGGCGGCTGGATCACGAGAAGTGAATGTTACGAAGATGCCGGAAGTCTAGCTGTGTACATCTGGCACGACTAAGTGAGCGCCACCGCTGACAGTCGACATGGCCTCCCCAAAGTGGGCGCTGATTATCATGGCGTTGAGTGTGACCTGGTGATGCCTCTCGTGTAGTTCCACTATCGCGGCGCAGATGGCGTAGCTGAACCTATCTATTGGGCTAATGACTTAAAGCTATAGTACAGTCTCATACATAACTACTAACTCCCTGTGGAGCACACTACAACATCTTTACAGCTTCTCCAGACTCTGAATTCGGTTTCTTTATTTCGACTGTAACTGCTTTTGTTATCGGTACTACAATCGGTCTAGTATCTTATTTTTGGTCTTGGCAACACCTAAATGTGCAGACAACGGATTATCATGGCATTCATACATTACTTCGAGTCGTTTACTTTCGGGCACAACTAATTTCCACCTGTTGTCGCTCACTTGATTAAAGGTTACAGGCCGTATCCATAGCTTTTTGTTTTGGATTTTCCAATTTTTCAACCGTACGGGGTTTTCCTCTACTTTCTTCAACATCTGGTTATACCAAGAATCGGTAGCACTCGGACTGCAGTCTATCAGACAGATAGTTGTTGCTCTGGATAGTGCATCCGGAACAATATTGTTTCTACCCTTAACATGGGATATCTCAAAATCATACTGCTGTAATTTCAGCACCCAACGAGCTAACCGACCTGCCAAATTCTGCTGCCTAAACAACCATACCAATGCCGAATGATCAGTGTGAACATAGAACTTCTAACCTTCAAGGTAGCATCTGAATTTCTCCACCGCGAATACAACGCTTAAGCATTCTTTTTCCGTTACGGTGTAGTTGAGCTCGGCTCCTCGGAGCTTGCGACTCATGTAAGCCACAGGCTGATCGTCCCCAGTATCGGATTTCTGGGTGAGTACTGCCCCTATGGCAAAGTTAGATGCATCGCATTGTAAGTAAAAAGGTCGCTTGAAATCTGGGTTAGCCAACAGTGGGGCTCCTACTAGTTTAGACTTGAGCTATATGAAAGCTTGCTCTGCAATGTCATTCCACTTAATGGATTTACCCTTGCCGCTCTTCTTGGTCAAATCGTGAAGCGGAGCAGCTACCTCAGCGAAGTTTGGTACAAAACGTCTGTACCACGACGCCATACCTATGAATCGTTTCAGTTCTGTGAAGTTTTTTGGCCTAGGGAACTCGAGCATTGCCTTAACTTTCTCGGGGTCTGTTCTTAATCCCTGAGCATCTACTATAAATCCTAAATATTTCAGCGAATTTTGATGATCGGTCAGTCAGTGAGTGACAAAATTAAGAAACTTTGATTAGTTATAATTCTTAAACTACTGGTTCAAATTGAATGAAATTTGAAATATACCGTGTTTATACAATGCCTGCTTGGTTACTGAAAATTTAGGCTTCTAGTTTTATTCACAAAGAAGTTATAGGGGGGTCGAAAATGGCCTGAACTGCTTCGAGAAAAGGATGGTACGGCGGTGCTTGCTCGACTTGGCGGGGGCACTGCCGTGCCCCCAGATATTGTATACAAACAGCTAATACTTAATAATAACTAACTTATGCATATGTATATTAAAAAAATAAAAATAAATGCGAATGCATTGGTACATTTTGTCTTAAATCACATAAGTATCATGTAATAACTAATTATTATATAATATTTATAACTTATTATAAGAGTTACTAACCCTGGTTTATAAATAACTGGCATTGTTACAAGCTTGGAGCCAGTGTATTGGCGCACTTGACCTTAGAACACTTTTTAAAAAAACCACATGACTCCAAATCTTGGCGAGAGTTATATCGACTCCAGGATTTGGCCAACAGCAATTAATCTTTGCTATACTATACTATGTATACTTTTTAACGGTTATTTGCATATCATAGATTTCAATAACCAAGTGCGCTAAGCAGTTTGCTTTACCCGGCTGTTTTATTTTAAATTCATATTTTTATCATTGTTATCTAATTATTATTTTCTTATATTCTTTCTAATTTCGGTTCGGTGGATCTACTCCATTCCGCAGTCTAAGCTCTACTGCTTTATAGAGCTAACGGAAAATATAACATTTACTCAGTTTTTCAAGTAATATATATTTGTACACATACATATATCCTGTAGCACATCCACGATAAAGACGAATCTAATGACAAATCTTTTATTAAAGTCTGTGTTTAGGCTACATAGGATATGCGCCAAAGCAATGGACATACTTAAATACATACATTGATACATACATACATCCGAAAAGTACTACCCTCCTTCCGGATAATCGAGAAGGAAAAGCACTTTGGTCGAAGAGAGAAGAAAAATTCAGAGGCGGGGCTTGGAATCTGAAGAAATCGGTACAGTGTTACAGGGTGTCAGGATTTGCAGAGGAAATATGAAATACCAACCAAAAGAACCACCCTGTCAAACCGATCGCAAGAGCGCCTCACCATACAAGCGCACTTGCTTCCTGTGCTGAGCAGGAGCGCTTAAGAAATTCTATGATGAAAAAACGTAAACAACCGAATCCGTGTACCCCTTCAATGTGTGGGTCCGGCAGTTTCGTTTTGCCTGTTCCTATTCGAAAAGCACGGGCGCCCTCGCACCAACACAGTCTCACAAAATGCAATGCTTGAGCAGGAGCGCTCCGTAATAGATGAACTCTCGCTTCATGGTGTTTGCCGCACTTCTCCCTATTGCCGTCCTTGTTCATTATTAGGCGATTTAAATGGGGATTCGGACTTGGAACAAACACGGCGAATTTTTCTTTTCGGCTAATGGGCATTTTGTTGTTGTAATTTTCTGAAAATTGTCCATGGTGTGGGTAAATTGCGTCGCAGAATTAGAGTGAACATTCTTTGTAACAAGGTTCAATATTCTTTGCCTTGGTTTCTGTATACCGTGATCAATTCTTGCTCCCGCTGCGCCGTAGCACGTCATTCTCCCTTCTCAAGAGAGCTACCTCTCTCTGCAACAGATGATCCGCGGGCGGTGGTGTAGTGTGTTAACAGCATAACAATAAATCTGGTTATGCAGCGCTTACATTCATTATAATTTGGTTTCTATTTTCTTTTTTCCCTGGCTCGTACAAACTGAGGTGGCCACCCTAACCTCACTTAAAGTTTCCCACTTTATATTCTTAAATATAAAAAAAGGCAGTACTTATCTACGGATGGCATGTCGTGTGGATGAAGTGGATGTTCAGAAGACTTCTGATGCTGCCCGTGGTGAACGAATGCTGATGGAAGACGTGGATGAATGCTGCGTGGATGAATGCTGATTAGATGAATGCCGACGAAAGTTGGCCCCTCAAGATCGGCGTGCGCCTGCGTTTCCCGGCGAAAGAAAGGTGGAAGTAGGAACCTTTTGCAGTGAAGGACGACGGAGGGCTTACGGCTAGCACAGATAATCTCTTAGCCCATAACATGCCCTCCTCTCGCTCAGTGAAAGCTGCAACATCGAAATCAAGATCGGCTTCTCCGTCTGGCGCAGATCGGCTGGATGACTTCGAGGAAAGACTTCTGGCTAGGTTCGGTAGGCTTCTACTTGATCAGGAGCAGCGTGTGGTAACTAAAATTGAGAGTATGATCGGTGGTTTGGGCACTCGGCTTGAAGTGGTGGAGGATGCAGTTGCTGACCTGCGCGGGAAGTGCTCAGCTGTGGAGGCGATCGATGAGAGGCTTCTTCGTTTGCAACGTTCCACGGATGTCGTTATTCGTGGTGTTCCTTACAGAGTCAACGAGAAGCCGTTGGAAATTGTGCAGATGATCTGTGGACAAATTAAGCATGCGGTGTCGCCTTACATCATAGCGTTCCGTGTAAAGGGACAGGCGAAAGAAGTAAATGGCAAAAGTGGCAAATTCGTTGATCGACCCATCATAGCTAGACTCTCTTGCGTAAATGAGCGGCGTGCTTTTCTCTCTGCTGTTGGACGTTTTGGAAAGTTTAAACTCTCTAATATAAAGGGCTTTACTTCTGATAGCCTAATAACCATCAGCGAGAGCATAACTCCTACTACCAATAAGTTGCTGATCGAGGCTCTTAGGCTGCGTAAAGAAGGACGGCTTACTAAGGCGTATACTCGTGACGGCCTTCTGTATGTGAGACTGGGGATTGAGAGTGATGACACTGTACACAGAATTAGCTGCCTGGATGAACTACTGACTCTTTGCCCTGTTATTTCACGCTAGATTGGGAGAACTTATGGACTCTTATGGACTCTTATGGACTTTTACGGCAATTACAGCTGACCTTGACGACCTTCACGGTGGTGCTTGCAGCGTCCTCCAGATTCTCATAGCCAGCCAGGAGTTCCGTGGGCGGCGCGGCGGTGGAATCACTCACGGCGATGACGGCCCCAAGCGAGTGTAGAATCCCAAGTCGAGCTCCTGTTGCAATAGAGTTGACTGGGGTGAATGGAGTGCCTCCCTGAGGAAGGTTATATTTTAGCGCTCTTCCCAGTTGACTAAGTCATATGTTAGTCTGGCTTTCGTCTTACCTGCCCTCCTCCTTGTGTAGAGTCCAGTCACTGGCACCTTGCACCACTGGCGTTATAAGTTTCCTCTTCCCCTTTTGCTATTTACTTTTAAACTTTCCATCGATGAGCTCGATGCGTTCTGAATGTGATCCTTTGTCAATGGCGGCTTGCTTCCAAAAGAATGAGGACACCAAGATGCCGGAAGTCTTGTCACTCCCACTATGGCATACCCAAGTGGGCGTCGGTTTAGATGACATTAAGTCTGATCTGGTCGTGCTCTCCACGGGCTCCCGCTAATGGCGCGCAGATGGCGCAGGTGTGCTTAGATACTAAGGCTATTGACTCTATGGCGCTGATACAGGTTCTTTGGAAATTGTTAACCTACCTGAGGAACACCCTACAGTGGCGCGGATTCAGGGGTGGATGTCGCCATCGGTACAGGCGAAAGAATTTCCTCTTGCTGGAGCCTGACTTCTGCCGCTTTAGCCCCCTTTGTCCTTCGTCCCCGTCCGCTCTTATACATTCTCAAGTATAAATTAGCTTACCTTATCCTATGTTCCTTACCGCTACTTTTTTTTCTCACACATACACAACACTCGATCCTTGTTCTCACGCACTGCACCTTTTCCACAACACACACCCAAGCACGCACTTTAGAATTGTAATTCTAATTCCTGTTTTTTGTTTTTTTTCCCCCGATTTTATGTCTTAAGGGCTTTTTTCTTTGCTTTTAATTCGTTAATTAGTCTGCACGACACAATCCACTATTGCGAACATGAGGTCATATCCCACTTCTGACAAAAATAGACACGTACTCCAAAAACTGGACCTTTCGCCAACTAGCTCGAGCGCCCAATGAACTCGTTCAGGGTGAGCGTACGCGCCCTGCCCTTTCCATCCACCCGAGCTAGCTGCGTACTTTGTCATGTACATGTCTATCCACACGATATTGATAAATTGGCTTGTTCAAGCAGCGGAAGTAGTTTGAATACTAACTTGAACGCCACTCCTGCCTTTTTAGTCAATAACCCTGCCGACTTGCTCTTTACAATTTCGTTGATGTCCTGGTGTCCGATCCACCCGAGCTAGCTGCGTACTTTGTCATGGACATGTTTATCCCCATGATATTGATAAATTGGCTTCTTCAAGCAGCGGAAGTAGTTTGAATACTAACTTGAACGCCACTCCTTCCTTTTTTACTCAATATACCTACCGGCTTGCTCTTTACAATTTCGTTGATGTCCTGGTGTCCGATCCACCTGAGCTAGCTGCGTACTTTGTCATGTACATGTCTTTAGTATTTCGGGATTGCAAATGATACACGCGGCTCGTTAATACTTCAGGTTTATTCTATTACTCTTACTTACAAATATACCTAGCTGTCTGCCCGGCTATTGGAGAACGAATGTCCCGAGCCGGAAGTATGTAGAGCTGGTACAGCCCTAGAATTAGGATGCGTCCGGTACACAACATCCCTTAACGCCTAATTTTCTGGTGAGATGTTGATTTAGCGCGAATACGGCTTGATCGTCGGAGCGGTTGACTCTCTATGACGTCTGGCGTATTCAACTGTTGACTATCTTGATTCATAGGTGCAATTGCGGTTGATGATGAGGGAGGTGCTCTAAGAACATCTCGCTCGTGGGATCCATTGTTGTCCGGGGCGACTTCAACGATGCATGAACCTTCCTGATGCTCTGGTGTATCGGGTAGATCTAGTAACTCATCGCAACGCGGTCGCAATTGGTCTATATGACGCTTGTGGATACCAGTAGAAGTCTGTACCCTGTAGTTTACATTCCCAAGCTTTAGTACTATAGTTCCAGGAATCCACTTAGGTCCAGATGAGTAGTTTCGTACCCATATAGCTTGGTTTTCTTCAAGGGTCGGTAGCTTCCCTTCCGATGACCCGGTTTTTTTAGGTGTGCGGTTTAAATTTTCGCGATTTCCCCAAACTAGACATCGATTCATCGGCATCTCGGCACTCAACACTTCTTCGCGTGGAATTTTAAGAGCATTTTCGCGTCGAATTTCAGGAAATTTAACAATATTATAACGGCGAACTCGTTACTGATTATACTTATGCGGTAATTAAAACGATTAAACGAATTTAAATAGATTTTTTCACTCCGAGACGATCCTGGGCGCGCAGTTTCCGAAAATGTCACTTCTAACTAACCGAAATGGCGGGAAATGGCCACTGAACTCAAAGTTCAGGGGGAATTGTGAGTCGGCGCCTGAGCGGAAAATTTAAATTATTTAAATCATTGTGCAGTTGCCAATGATAGCAAACTGATTTCCTTAATTATTTAGTATTAGATTAGTATCAGTCAAGTTTTTACACCGATTTCAAAAATCTAAGAAAGGCTTGGTATTTAATATTAAAAGTAGTAGCAGAGGACTTTTAATATAATTATTTTATACCTTTTAGGGCTTGAGATTTTTTGGAGTCGCTTCTATTTTTTAAAAAGTTTTATTTTGGAGTCGGTTCTATTTTTTTTTTAAGATTTTTTATAATCTTAGACTATCCAACAAAAATAGAATCATCAAAATCGATTCACGTGTTCATCATTAGCATTATTATGTAGTTATAGGTGTAAAATCACTCATTTCTTATTTTATCACCCTTGAGGGTGGAATATTTTCTTCAATTTTGAACGGGACCACCTCAGGCTTATACCCTCTCAAAAAAAAAAGAGATTTTTTTCAAATTGCTCCACAACTGGCGAAAATATCAGTGAACATATAAAAAACAAAATACATAGAGATGAACATAGAACCTCCTTCCTTTTTTGAAGTCGGTTAAAAAATATCAAACTAAGATAATAAGTATGCTAAGTAAACTGTTAGTTCATAGTATGGGTTGTACAGTACGGGTATTTAGATCTATTATAAATTAAATAACATAAGAAAATTAACAGGAAATTTATTTTTTATAAAAGTGTCAAAAATATTACAATGCAAAGTTACAAAAACTAAATAAAATTATGTAATACACATCAAAGAAGTTGAAGAGTTGAAAAAAGTCCGGGATTATAAAAAATGAAAATTAAAATATTGAAATCAATCAACCCTTAGAAAATTCTCGAAATCAAATTCAGGCTGTTGCTGCTGCAGATCCATAGAGGCTTTGCTTCTCCTTCCTCGTCCTCTTCCTCTTCCTCGTCCTCTTCCTCTTCCTCCTCCTCTTCCTCTACTTGATGAGGAACCCTAGATTGAATGTTTTTTTTAAATTTTTGTGAATACTCTTAAAATTCGCAATTTTCACCTCATCTTTTTTAGTTTCTGGTAGAGTTCTTCTCTTCTTACAAGATGTAGCGATAGTCATTTCTTGTTCGGATCCTAGTTTGGTTGGAATTGAAGTCATGCCAGAAGTACAAGAAGTAGAAGCTGAGTTGGCTCGCCGGCAACGTGGAGCTGGATTTATAGGGGTTTTTCTTTCATTGAATTAAATTGCTTTGTTCGGTTGGATTTTCGACACTATTTTTCTCCTTTTGTCAACCTTTTCTCGGTGTAGTGTAGATGTAGATGTAGATTTCAAGAGGCGGGCGTAAAAGCCCAGTACTTAGACCATGTGGCCCATTGTACGTACCTCAGTTGAAGGTCGGTCATCAGTTTTGATCTAGTTGCCCTACACGAGTCGTAAGACGTTTAGTTCGTCGAACAAAACTCAGGATCACGGGCAGCTTCAGTGTTGGTAGCTCGCTAGTGGCTACTATATGAGCGCCGAGTGTCTCGGCCCTTGCAGTCAGGTAGAGGGGACAATCGCAAAGGAGGTGGGTGATTGTCTCCTCGCGTTCGCATCTGCACAGTGGCGTCTGACTAATGTGCATATTGTAAAGGTGTTTGTTCAGCCTGCAGTGCCCAGTAATGACACTAACCGCTAGGCTGATAACACCCCTACTGCACTGCGTCAGCCATGTGCTCAGTTCCCGGTCAACCTTGTTGAGGAGAATCTTTGACTGTTTGCAGTCTTGTCTTGCAATCCATCTTTCATTTTGCTCGTTTAGAGCCCACTTCTCAAAAATGAGGTTAGTAAAAGAGGATGCCAGTCCCACGTACGGCTCTGGGCCTATCATGGGTCTGCTTGATCCTTCTTTGGCCAGGAGGTCAGCTATGTCGTTGCCGGTGACGTTGCTGTGGCCAGGGACCCATACGATCGCTACTCTATTGGTAGCGGCGGTCTTGTTTAGTGAATTTTTGCATTCACCAACAATCTTTGAGGATATTACATTCGAGTCAAGAGCTCGTAGCGCTGCTTGACTGTCTGAGAAGATGTAAATGTTCTTCTCCCGAATGTCTTTTTCCTGAATGACGTTGGCACATGTAAGGATGCCTAGTATCTCTGCCTGGAATATCGTCGTGAATCTACCTGTGGATATCGAGATTCGCAGGTCTTCCGTAAGTCCATACACTCCGACTCCGCTTAGGCCGTTTGCCAGGGAGCCGTCTGTGAACCATACGGAGTTGTTCACTGACAATATGTACGTAGAGAAATTTTCTTGCCACTCCTCTCTTGATGGGAAGGTAATACTGTACATTCTACAAGGGCATATTTGGGAAGTGGTTTTATCTGGGATCATCAGGACATTTCTGTCGATTTTGTGAAGTTTATCCCAGATTTTGAGGTGCCCCACCTGCAGGTGTTTCGTTTGCCAAAGGTTGTTTACATGCAGGCGGAGGGCGGTTTTCATCGCTTCTTTTTCCACGATGATGTCAAGCGGGGTGAGAGACAGAGCCATCTCAATGGCTGCCGTTGGTGTGCTTCTCATCGCTCCCGTAATAGTTAGGCAGGCCAATCTTTGGACCTTAAGGAGGGTTTTCAGGGATTGGAATGACTTTATTGTGGGCCACCAGACCACAGCGCCGTAGCAGATGCATGGTCTGATTACAGCGGTGTAGATCCAGTGTAGTATCTTTGGGCTGAGGCCCCATGTGGTACCGAACGCTCTTCTGCACTGCCAAAAAGTCGTTATGGCTTTTTGAGTTTTGCAGTTCAGGTGCAGTTTCCAGTTCAGTCTTTTATCCAGCGTCACACCGAGGTATTTGACGCTGTCAGAATATTTGATCTCTTTACCGAAGATCTGAAGAGGTCTAGAGCCTTCCAGTTTCCTCCTGTTAGTGAAAATGAGTGCGTTAGTTTTATCCGCATTCACGGATAGATTTCTTTTATTGCACCAATTTTCCACTGTAGATAGAGCCTGTTGTTGAAGCTCGCATAAGGTGCTCAGGTAGTTACCTCTGGCTAAAATCACTAAATCATCCGCGTAGGCTATGGTGAAATAGCCTTTGCTGTTCAGTGCTTCAACCAGGTCGTTTACGACCAGGCACCATAGTAGCGGGGAGAGAATGCCGCCGTGCGGACAGCCCCTGCTCGCTTTTCTTTTGACTTCGTAATCGCCAATTGTGGTGGATATAATTCTGTTTTGCAACATACTGTTTATCCACCTAGATATTGTTTGATGAACACCGTGCTTCTGCAAAGCTTCCGCTATTGCACTGAAGTCGGTGTTATCGAACGCACCCTCGATGTCTAGAAAGACACCCAGGGTAAGGTTTTTGTAATGCAGTGCCTTTTCTACGAAGGCAACTGTGTGGTGTAATGCGGACTCAGTGGATTTCCCCTTCTGATGTGCATGTTGAGCAGCATGCAATGGGATTTCTTTCAAGAAGGTAGTTCTTATCACTTCGTCCAGCATTTTTTCCAAAGTTTTCATCAGAAAACTTGTAAGCGAGATGGGGCGAAAGGCTTTCGCCACTTGGTAGCTGCCTCTGCCCGGTTTGGGGATGAACACAACCCTAGACGTGCGCCAGCTTAATGGCACATGTCCAAAGGCAAGGATCGACCTGAACAAATCGGTCAGGGGCTCTAGAATTAGAAGTTTTGCTTCTTGCAACATTATTGGCATGATACCATCCCTTCCAGGACTTTTGAAAGGTTGGAAGGAGGATATTGCCCAACTAAGTAGGTTCCTGCTAATTACAGTATTTGCGATATTCCAATCAGAGGTCTGAGGAATATGCACTGCATTATGTGTTGTTGTGTCAGTGGGTTGCTGAACGCTGCCCGGAAAATGGGTTTCCAGTAGATGTGCTCCGATGGATGGATTGTCATCTATGTACGTACCATTTGGGAGCTGCAAAGAACCCAGCTGCGTGGTTTTGTCTTTAGTGAGAATTTTGTGAATTCTCGCCGACTCCCGTGTACTTTCTATCTCAGTGCAGAATTTTTTCCAGGATAGCAATTTGGCCCTTTTGATCATCCTCTTGTACTCCCTCAGGTGAGATCTGTGGAGTTCCCATTCTGAGGGGGAGTTGAGGTGTTTGGCCCTGTTGAATTGCCTCCGTACTTTAACTCTGAGTAGACTGAGTTCTTTGTTCCACCAGGGGCACCTTCCTTTGGATAGAGGCGTGCTGAGAGGGCAGGCTGATTCAAAACTTTTGATCATGGCCTTTTCAAAAACTTCGACCGTGTTGTGAATATCTTTTGCGCTGCTCACAACTGGTGTCCAGCCCATCAGCTCAGAACCCAGTACTTCTCTGAACTGGTTCCAGTCTGTGTTCCTGGGGTTTCTGAAGCTAGGGGGGCTGGGTGTGTGTGCACGCAGGGATATCGATATGCTCTTGTGGTCGGAAGTGAGAATTTCATTTGTGACCTTCCAGTTCCCTATATAGTCTGTGAGACTAAGGGAGCATAGCGTGATATCGCACTCGCGCCTTATGGAGTTCACAAATGTAGGTTCGTGACCGTTGTTGAGGATAGTCAGTTCTGTACCCATAATGAATTCCAGAAGAGATTCTCCTCTTGGGTTGATGTCAGAGCTTCCCCAGCAGCTGTGATGCGAATTAGCGTCGCAGCCGATCAATATGGGGAGCTTTCTGCTAAAACCGTACTCGACTACTTCCTTCAACTCCCTGTTGGGAGGGGGTTCCGTCAGTCGTAAGCCTGGTAGGATGAGACAAAGAGAACGTCTTGAGTAACGTCATTCAGACGGACCGACGTTTTGATTGTCACCTGATCCCTGCTACATTGCTCGTGAATAATGGTTGCCTTCAGGGAGTCACTCACCCAAATGCAAGCTCTTGGCTTGTCAGAATCTGTGGAAGTGAATATCAGGCCTTTTCACTGTCCTAATCCTCTCACCTGATTTTTGAATAACCAGGGTTCTTGGATTAGAGCTATTTTTGTGTGCCCCATAGCGAGAGCCCTGCATAATTCAGCAGAGGCAGCCTTGCTATGTTGCAAGTTGATCTGAATAATTTTTAAAGAGTCGGTACTCATAATTAGGGTACGCTCTTCGTTTCATCATTTCCTGGAATGTCTTCCGCATCTGACTCCGAGGCGTACTCATTTCCAAACACGGGTTCGGTGGCGGTGAACAGGGCGCTGTCATTTGTCAGCGTCACGTCCATCGCCTCCGAGTCCCCGGTGTACTCTATTCCGCTTTCGGGCATTCCTTCTTTGGCGTCGTCTTTTATTTTGGCTGTAAGCTGATGTAGCCCGTAGAAGACTTTTCCGCCGCAGTTTTTGAGGAGCGCGATGGATTTTTGGTCGAGTCCCAGTACTAATAGGGTGCCTTTTGGGGACTCATTCCTGTAGAACAACCTCCATCTTTCCACTCCTAAATCCTTGTTTTGTTTCTGGAGCCTGATTTGCATCTGCTCCGCGTTGGCGGTGTTTTTTCCCGGGATCCAGAGAATGACTTTGGTGAATGAGGGAACTTTGTTGAGCTCGCACATTCCCAAAGCTTCTCCTTCCCAGGAAGCCTGGATTCGCTGGACACAGGCCTCCAGCCATTTTTTCGACTCCTTGTCCAGGCATGTGACGAGCAGATATCCGCGGTTGTCTGCTGCTTTGCCGACGTGGTGGCTACCGCGGAATTTGGGGGAGAAACCACCGTCTTCAACGTTGAAGATCTCCTCGGTGATTGCCCCCTGCAGCAGCTCAGCCTGCTCACCTGTCACTAGGAAGTCCTTTTTGGGACCGATGACCATACGCAAGCTTTGATCGCTTGCGATCTCGGCAAAGGTTGCCTTGGCGTAAGAGGCTTTCTCCCCGGTTGTGGGTGCTTTGCCTATCTTAGATTTTTTTCTCGCCTGCTTGGCATCGGGCGGTGTTTTGCCTGGCGAGAGAGGGCGTTTAGGCGTACTCTTAATTTCCATGCCTTGATTGGCAGTACTTTTAATTTCCTGCGCTAAAAGCCTTTCCGGTCCGAGGACCGTACTTTGCCCCTGCCTTAGTAACTTTTGCTCCCTTTTTCTCGCCGCTGTCCATCTGCGGCGAGAGTTTCGGGTATGCAACTTTCCCGAGGAGTTTGGGAGGCCACTTTCCACACGACCTGTACCAGTGGAGACTCCCGGGGAAGGCACCCGCTGCATCGAGGACACACACCTAAAGTTATCTGATCCTTTCAAAGGTGGCGCCGACGTCGTTGAGGGGGTTATTGAGCTTTCCGAGATCTTGACAGATCTCGTACTTTCATTTCCCGCCTTTTTTCCGAACTTCTTCGGCGCACCTTCACTCACACCTGACTGCACCTGGGGAGGTTGGGATTTCTCCCTGGACCCCTCTGCAGGCGATGCCTGAGGCACATCGGCTCCAGCCCGTCGGCTTTTGCCACCGACCACCGTCCATCGCCCGCCCGCAGCCCCACTTTCAGCACCACTCGCCTGCGGTGTTCCCACCTTTGCAGGCTATCCACTCCCGTCACACACCTTCCCGGATGCAGCGGTCACCTCCCCGAGCGCCCGATCACTACCGTCGCGTCCCGTGGAACCCTTGGTCCCGCCACTCCCGGATTTTCTTGATTTAAAATCGATTTTTTCCGACTGATCGTCGCTCATGTCTACTCTGGTTGACAGATTATGACAGACTCGGTGTAGTGTAGTGTAAGTTCCCAACCAACTTCTTCAATTATATCCTGCTGGTTAATGCAATCTTTTCGGATCTGTTGTGTGTTGACCTTATTATTAATATAAACTTCACTTTAGGTTGTTTATTATAATTCTTTATTATAAAGTTGCTGACTGTACATGACTTGTAGGTCTACGCTGGATGGCGACTGACTGATGACTGTGTCTGACAGTAGTGCCATATGAGACATATTAGATAGTCTTATACTTATAACTAGAATACATTTGGTTATGTAATAGATTTCACAACATCTCCCTTTTCTATTTTAGACAAATAATTGTTTTGTTTTATTTTCAGTATGTTACATAAATTGATTATTAATTATTGCTTCATTGCAATTTCACATGAAATTCATTTATTAAATCAAAACTAATTATTTATTAAATTCAGAAAATGTAAACCTTCGCGCTTTCTTTAGAGGTCTACCATATTTGCTTTTAGGGGTTTGATTATTATTGTTAGATATCTCCGGTTGTCGAGTATACACGATTTCCATATTATCTTCTTTTTGACTAATTATAGGCTCAGGTGAAGGTGAAGATGATTTTGATAGATGTTGTCTATTTCTGCGGTATTCTTTACCATTTTTATCGCGGATTATATATGAACGAGGTTGTTCACATTTTTTGATAATTATAGCAGGGGACCAAATAGATGTTGGAGTTTTTTGATAGTATATATTTTCCCCTTTTTTGAACGGTTTTAATTTTTTGCTCGATCGGTTATAATACGAAGATACCTGTGAGTTATATTTCTTTTTATTTTCGTTATATGTCTTGTAATTGACTATTGATGGAAGAAAAGAAGATTCTGATGTTGGCAATTTTGTTCGTAATTCTCTGGACATTAGTAATTTGGCAGGAGAATAGGTTGTTTCTTTTGGGGTTGTTCTGTACTGTAACAGAGCTAGGTATGGGTCAGACTTTGATTCTTCACATTTTATAAGCATTTTCTTAATAGTGCCTATGGTTCGTTCGGCTAGTCCGTTAGATCGAGGTAAATTTGGACTTGAAGTAATGTGTTCTATATCCCAATCAATCGTAAAGTTTTTAAATTTACTTGAATTGAATGGTGGACCGTTGTCTGAAATTATAATGGCTGGAATGCCATGACGCGAAAAAATTGATTTTAAATGGGTTATTACTATGTTACTATTATGTTTTGAATTCAGAAGGGCTGTTTCGACATATTTTGAAAAATAATCTACCACCAATAGATAGCACTTCTTGTTGTATTCAAATAAATCTAACCCGACTTTATGCCAAGGAATGCTTTTTGCATCGTGAAATTGTATGGGCTCTTTAGAATTAGATTTTTGGTGTTTTATGCATATTTCACAATTTGATATCATATTTGTTATGTCTTTATTCATTCCGGGCCAGAATACTTTTCCTCTTGCTAGAGATTTAGATCGTTCAATACCCATATGACCTTCGTGTATTATCTCTAGAATGTTTTTTCGAAGAGAGCATGGAATTATCAAGCTATCATTTTTGAAGATTAGATCATTTATGATATGTAGTTCTTCTCTAAAGTAAAGATAGGGTTTGGCCATTGGATGGATTGATTTAAGATCATTTGGCCAACCATTTTGATTGAGTTGTTTCACTTGAGACAGAATATCATCTCGCTTTGTTGCTTCACGAATTTGGTCCAATTTTTCTTTGGATACAGCTAAGTGGGTCATGACAAGATTGCATTGCAAATTAAGTTTACTGTCAAATTCTGTTAACGTTGAATTGGGAAGAGGTGCTCTTGAAAGAGTGTCGGCTGTTACTAGTTCTTTTCCAGGTTTGAAACTAACATCTAAATTATAAGTCAAAAGCTTTAGCATGAACCGCTGTTATCTGGTTGGAACCTGATGAAGAGGTTTTTTGAAAATAGAGACTAAAGGTTTGTGGTCGGTTTCGACTTGAACCTCCCGACCGTAAGTATACTGGTGGAACCTAGTACATCCAAATAATATGGCGAACAGCTCTTTCTCAATTTGAGCATAATTCTTTTGACTAGGTGACAGAGTTGCCGACGTGTAAGCAATAGGATTTGTATTGTGAGAAATTACAGCTCCAATAGCGTCTTTAGAAGCATCCACAGATAATAAAAGTGGTTTCTTTGGGTCGTAATATGTGAGAACAGGAGCTTGCGTTAAAATAGATTTTAAATTTTTGAACTCTTTTTCATGACAATCGAGCCAACACCATTCAATATTTTTTTTTAAAAGTTCTCGCAAATTAGTAGTTTTTTGTGACAAGTTTTTTATGAAAGAACCTAGGTAGTTAGTCATTCCTAGAAATCGTTGTAGTTCTGAAATATTTTTTGGTTTTGGTATTTTTTGGATTGCCTCAATTTTAGATGGATCAGGGGTGACTCCTTGCTCGTTAAAAATATGACCTAAATATTTTATTTCCTTCAAGCAAAATTTTGATTTAGTTTTATTGAATTTAATACCAATTTTCTTGGCTCTTTCAAGTACTCGATTTAAAGTTCGATTATGTTCTTCTATAGTGGTACCGTATATCAAAAAATCATCGATATAGATTATGAGACCGGGTATGTCATTGAAATGTTGGACTATTATTGAGTGAAATAATTCTGATGCCGCTGATATGCCAAATGGAAGTCTTAAAAAGCAGTATCTGCCAAAAGGAGTAATGAAAGTACAAAGTCTTGATGATTCATTATCTAAAGGAACCATCCAAAATCCCTTATTTGCATCTAATGTGCTAAAATATTTTGCACCTGTTAATTGCGTTTTGATATCGTCAATGTTAGGGAATTGTAAGTGTGGTCTTAATATTGCGGCATTTAAGCTTCTTGGGTCAAGACATATTCTAATTTTATTGTCGGCCTTTTTGACAATGACTATTGAACTCACCCATTCAGTTGGTTCCTGAACTTTTTGTATTATGTTAAGTTTTTCCATGCGCCGTAATTCTTCTTTTAATATTGATTTTAATGCAAATGGCATTTTTCGTGGACAATCGACAACGGGAGACACGTTGGGCTTTAAGGTAATATGATATTTTTGCGGTAAGCATCCAATTCCTTCGAATACGTCCCTGTAATTGCAAATAATAATTCTTATACTGTCTACATTTTCTTTACATGTAGTTTCATTATTGACATTTATCTTACCAATAATTTGTTCGGAATTTCTCGCATCTGTAACTTCATTGACTCTTCTAATTAAATTTAGTTCTTTACAAGCCGGTAATCCTAGTATAGTTTGACATTTTGTTTTTACAATGTAAAATTGAATTATACATTACTTGTTTTCTATTTTGCACCTTAATCTACATCTAGCTATTGGACTTACGGATTCTCCATTGAATGTTGTCAATTTTGTTGAAGTTGCTTCTAGGATTCTTCTGTTAATTCCAAGTTGCTGCAGTTGTGACCATGACATGATGTTCGCTTGGGTACCGCTATCAAGTTGACATAGGACTGCTTTGTTGTTGATCTCCATTGTGATACACCATGACGAATTTTGTGTATGACTTTCTTCTATGACGCCAATAAATAAAGATGAGTCTGACTGAGAATCAATGTCGATGTGATGTATTTTCTTCTTCTCCTGTGTAGCTGGTGATGAGGTTGACGTTGTGTTGGTTCTACACATCTTTGCGAAATGGTTCAATCGACCGCATTTGTTGCATTTTACTCCGTTAGTTGGACATTTGTATCGATGTATTTCACCGGATCTGGTACATCGCTCGGATTTTGTTGACTGTGAATGAAAGCCTTGTCTGTGTGGCGTCGTCTTATTACTGTTTGATGATGATGTTTGGCTTTTGTGTGCATGAGTAGATCCAAAATTTCTAGAATTTTTGTAGTTGTATTGTTGCTGACCTTTTTTTGATGTCATCCCTATGAAATTGTTATTTCCTTGGATATTTTCAGCTTGTTCTTTTGACAATTCCATTGATCTAGCAATTTCTATTGCCCTTTCAAGCTCTATCTTTGATTCTGTCAATAATTTTTCTTTTATTCGACTATAATTTGGATGCAAGCCACAAATGAAAATATCACGCACCAATTCCTCCCTCATGGTTTTAAAATCACATGTTAAGCTGAGGTTTTTTATAATGGTTACGTACTGTTCGATGGATTCATTGTCCTGCTGTCTTCTTGTGAAAAATTTGTATCGCTCGACTGTTATATTAACTTTCGGCTCGAAATATGACGTAAATTTCCTAATGAGATCTTCCAATTCAATGGTGTATAGATCCTCATTAAAGGAATTAAAAATTTCAAGCGCCTCACTACCCATGTGGTGCAAAAGTAATGCTACTTTCTGTGTGTCTGGTTGACTCTCCATTTCAGTTGCTCGAATGTATATTTTAAATCCATTTAGCCATTTTTTCCATTCAAGTGGCATATTTGGATTCTTCAAATTTATTGGAGGTATTGTTTGAAAAGGTAGTATATTGACGGCCATTTTGACTTGCGATCGTGATGCGCTTTTTGAGTCCTCGTCTGAATTTATCGATGAATTACTTTTATCACTCATATTACGCACTCACTTCTGACACCATGTTGTGTGTTGACCTTATTATTAATATAAACTTCACTTTAGGTTGTTTATTATAATTCTTGATTATAAAGTTTAGCTGACTGTACATGACTTCTAGGTCTACACTGGATAGCGACTGACTGATGACTGTGTCTGACAGTAGTGCCATATGAGACAGATTAGATAGTCTTATACTTATAACTAGAATACATTTGGTTATGTAATAGATTTCACAACAGGATCAACATCTTTACAGCTTTTCCAGACTCTGAATTCGGTTTCTTTGTTTCGACTGTAACTGCTTTTGTTATCGGTACTATTACCTCGAATTTTGAACAATCTGGGTTAAAAAAAATCGAAACCGAATGCTGTTTCTTGGCCGCATCAACATCTTCCAGATCTTCATTTTCATGCATGGTATGTACGTAATACGCCCTCTTCATCTGTATCGCTGCTAAAATCCATGACCTTGTTGTTTCCCGAGGTGTAGCTTTTTTTTTTTTTTTTTTTTTTTTTTTTAACAACTTAGTGATTTTTACATAAGAATCGGATCGTTATACGATCCCTAACTTACAATATTGCAACTCTTAACCTAACTATTGTGGTGGAGGTTCTAGAGCCTATGCTCTAGGGGATTCCATGTCCTGTTCGACCTTGCGGGCGGGTTTCCATTTGAGTTGATCACTTCCCCGGTGTTGTCGACTTATTTAGTTTGCGTGGTTCCCATTACTTCTGCTGTTTAACTAATATTTGTTGCTGCTGTTCGACAATTGTGTACTTATTATAACTGGTATCGATACACTCTAGTGTCGTGTTTTATAGCCTAGTTTATTGATGGTGCGTCTATTTGAAGTGGGTCTCTTCTTTTCAATCGTCGGAATTTTGTTGCTTGCAGTATGTTTTTCGCTGATAAGTTTGGGTGCTTGCTTAGTCTGTTGGTGTACTTGATGCATATTTTTTTGGCTTCTATTGCAACAGGGTTGATATTTGTGTCGCGCTGGATGATTTTGTTATTTACATAGCGTGGGGCACCTAAGATTGCCCTAATTATTTTCGTTTGCATTCTTTGTATTATGGCAATGTTAGTAGCCTTTGCTGAGCCCCATAGTTGCAGCCCGTATGCCCATATTGGCTTTAATATTGCTTTGTAGATTACAATTTTAGTTCGGATGTTTAGTTTGGATTTCTTATGGAGAAGCCAGTAGAGATTTTGGTAAGCAATTTTGAGTTGTTCTTTCTTTTTTTCTATGTGGGTTTTCCATGTGAGTTTCCTATCCAGGTGGATTCCTAGATATTTGACTGATGTTGCTTGTGTCACTGTCTTGTTGTTGATAGTTATTGGTCTGCAGGAGATCTTCCTAAGAGCGAAAGTGATCTGCTCCGTTTTGGTTTCGTTTATTTTGATTTGCCATTTTCGGGTCCAATCGATGATGTCGTTAGTGTACTCTTGCAAGACTCTTCTTGCTGTTGTCGGGTTGGAATGTGTGAGAAGTATGGCGGTGTCATCAGCAAAGGTTGTGGTTGTGAAGTTTTTGTTTGTCGGTAGGTCTGCTGTATAAATTAAATAGAGTACTGGGCCTAGCACGCTTCCTTGAGGTACGCCCGCCCTTATAGGGTAGTGATTGCTTAAGCTGTCCTTATATTTAACTCTAAAGGTGCGATTCTCAAGGTAGCTGAAGAGGATTCGATGGAATTTTTGCGGGAGGCTTAGAGTAACCTTATATTTTAGTCCTAGGTGCCAAACTTTGTCGAACGCCTGTGCCACATCTAGGAAGAGTCCCACACAAAATTTCTTTTGATCAAGAGCGGTGTTGATCTGATTAACTATTTTGTGCACTTGCTCTATAGTGCTGTGCTTGTTTCTGAATCCGAATTGGTGTTCCGGGATTATTCCTTTGTTGTTTAGGATGGGCTGCATTTTGTCCAGTAGGAGTCTTTCAAAGATTTTTGAGAGGACTGGGAGTAGGCTAATGGGCCTGTAGGACTCTACTTTAGTTTTGTCTTTCCCAGGTTTGGGTATAACAATGATTCTGGCATCTTTCCAGGTGTCAGGATAGTAGTTGTTTCGTAGTATTGCATTGAAGATGTGTAGGATGGCAGTAATTCCTGATGTTGGGATTTCCTTGATTAGTTTCCCAGTTAGAAGGTCGTGTCCGGGGGCTTTGTTATTATTTGTTTCGCTGATTTTCTTTATTAGAGAGGAGAGTGAAAATTTTAGAGGTTTGTTTGTGTGGGAAATTGTGTTTGGGATTGGGAGCACTTTGCTATTGTTAGCAAGGCTGTTGGGGGTGAAAACTTCAGCTAAGTGGAGAGCGAATGCCTCTGCTTTGCTGCGATTGTCGGCTATCCAGTTGCCCTTGGGATCTCTGATTGGAGATTCAGCTTGCACTGGTTTTTTAATCCTCTTGGATTGAATAATTAGATTCAGCGTAGTGGTCCAGACCAGAAACGAATTCTTGGATTTGATTGTTTTTTTCGTTGTAAAGTGCGGTTTTAAGTCGTTTAGTGGCTTCATTTAGCGCTTCTTTGGCTCTGGGGGATCTAGTCTTTTGCCATTCGGCTCTTGCTTTTCTCTTGGTTCGAAGCAGTTCTAGCACTGTACTATTGTAGCGATTGGGAATTCTGTCCTCGTTTGCTGCGATTGGCGGAGTTGCTGCTTCAGCGCATTCTGCGATAGTTTCTGTTAGGTATTGTAGTGCGTGGTCTATGTCACTGTTGGATTTTAATTTGATGCGTGGGCAAAAGATTCCCTCGAATGTGTAGCTTTTACTTCAAAAATATTAAGTTTTCTCTTGGAAACCACGAGTGAAAAATGAAAGTCCGTTCAGTGTGACAATACGATGTAATGTGTGTAAAAGAATATAATTCAACAGAAAGTTCAAATTGACAAAAAAAAGAGTGATTTGATGCTGAGCCGTGTAGATGGTGCAAGAGGCTGCATGGGGGTCTACACAGCGAGGATTGCTGTTTCCAACACTCCCCCTCAAGACGAGTGTGTAGTTGTCCTTTCAGGTGTCTACCAGTCCCATGTCCGCTACACATTGCAGATGCCTTTTTGATGGTAATGCTTTCGTGAGCACATCCGCCACCATTTGATCCGTTGATACATGCTTCACGCTTATTTGTCCTCTCTGCACCGCGTCTCTTGCGAAATGGTATCTAATATCGATGTGTTTAGTCCTTGGGTGGAACGTTTGGTTCTCCGACAATAATTTAGCACCCTGATTGTCGCAGAATATTGTACCACTTATTAAGTTGTCAAAGCCTAGTTCTTCCAAGTATTTGTTCAAAAAGATCGATTCCTTTGCAGCTTCGGATAGTGCCATATATTCGGCTTCAGTTGATGATAGTGCCACCGTTTTTTGTTTCTGAGCACGCCAACTGATCGCCGCTCCGCTTAATAGGTACACATAACCCGTGTATGATCGCCGGTCATTTGGACATCCAGCCCAGTCAGCGTCTACATACCCGACCAGTGCCTTGGTCGACTTCTCATATCGTAGTGAGCATTCAATTGTGCCTTTCAAATATCTCAATATTCTCTTTGCCGCACCCCAGTGCTCGTCGCTAGGGTTCTCATTGAATTGCGTCAGTGCACTAACTGTGTGCGCTATGTCTGGCCTCGTAGCCACCGCCAGATACATCAGTGACCCAATGAGTTCCCGGTATGGGCGGTTCCTTGGGGGTGGTGCATTGTTCTCTCCCAGAGGGGCAACAATCCTTGCACCTGGACTTGCTGGAGTTCTCAGTGTGTTGCAGTTGCTCATGCCGAATCTCTCCAGTAATTTGTTGATGTAGTGCCGCTGGCTGAGATTTATTCCAGTCCCTTGGCATATCTCGATGCCTAAGCACTGCTTCGATTCTCCTAAATCCTTAATTTTTAGTTCCCTGCTAAGTCCATTTTTCAACATGCTTAGGTACTCCCTGTCGTCGGATACCAATAGCATATCGTCCACATAAACGCAAATCATTGTGACCATGCCTTCACGTTTCGCGTGAAATACGCAGGGGTCCGATGTTGTGGGTTTCAAGCCAAGGTTGATCAAGATCGCTGCCAGCCGTTCGTGCCAAATTTTTCCAGATTGTTTTAGCCCATATATTGCCCTTCGTAGACGACAGGCCTGGTTGCCCCTTTTTAGGTTCTCTTGCATTTTCACAGCTGCTTTATGTACATCAGAGTCCCTTCGCTCTGTTCGTACAATCTCTTTAAGGGCTTCAGTCAACAGTTCCGGAGGTTCCATGTACAGCTCTTCCGTCAGTTTCCCGTTTAGGTAGGCCGTCGTGACATCCATTTGGTGGACTTTCACACCACTATCTACAGCCAATGCCATCATCAGCCTCACTGACTCTAGCCTTGCGACCGGTGCGAACGTCTCTACATACTCAAAGCCAGGCCTTTGCGTGAACCCACGGGCGACGATTCTCGCCTTTCTTCGCTCAATCGACCCGTCGGGACCCACCTTGGTTTTTAAAATTATTTTGGAGCCGATGACGTTCTTGTCTTGGGGCCTTGGTACAAGTTCCCATGTGCCATACTCCAAATGGGATTTCATTTCATCGACTATGGCACGCATCCATTGCGCCGCATCGGTGCCTGTCAGTGCATTTTCGACAGATGTGTCCGCATTAAGCACCTCCTCCAGCACAACATTGCATATGATATCGTCGCAGTTGTCACTATTTGTTGGCTCTTCCGACTCCCTTGGTCTCTTCTCGAGTGGTGTGAATGATGTTTCGAGCGGCCTCTTTCCGCCGCAGGCTCCACTTTCTTCGGCGAATACTTCCTCGTCAACAATAGCTTCTCGGGCTTCTGCATCAGCTGTGCTACAACTTGATGCACTTACTGTCCTATATACCTTTCGAGGACGTCCTTTGCTGCCATCGCGTATCAACCTTGGCCGCCCACGACCCCTTTTCGATGTCAACCTTGTTTCGTCGTTTGCTTCGACTGCTTCGACGCTTGGGCGTATTCCAATCTCTGTCCATCCGGATGGGAGTTCGTCATCCTTCTTCGCTTCTTTTGCATGTCCTCTGGGCATGATTTGCTTTCTGTGATTCGTGTGCTTCGTATCGTATACTGACCCTTCACGTTGCACTTCAAGTGGATCTATGTTTGCCTTAGATTGTTCTAGTCTCTCATCGAACTTTACATCCCTCGCTATGACCACTCTCGAATCTTTCAGTTTGATCCGGTACGCCTTGGCTTCATCTGCATACCCCACCATTCTCCCTTCCACGCCCCTTTCGTCGAATTTGCCCCTTCCCAAGGACTTATCTAGAACATATGCCTTCGCTCCGAACACCTTCAGGTGACTCAAGTCAGGAACTCGACCACACCAAAGCTCATATGGTGTTCTGCCTCTGATGCATCTACTAGGGCACCGATTTCTGACATAGTTAGCCGCTGCTACAGCCTCAGCCCAATATGACTGTGGTAGCCCAGATTCGATCAGCATGCATCTAGTTGCATCCAATAGCGTCCTGTTCCTCCTTTCGGCTACACCATTTTGTTCGGGTGTGTATGGGACGGATAGCCTCCTCTGAATCCCCTCATGCCTCAAGTACTCATTAAATATGCCGCTACAGTACTCTCGGCCATTATCGGTCTGCAAAAATTTGATTTTTACGCCAGTATACGTTTCTACCTTATTTTTAAAATCTTTGAATTTACCGAATACCTCATCTTTTGTTTTGATGAAGTGAATGTCGCACCAGGTGCTGTAATCATCAATAAAGGTAACAAAGTACCTTGCGCCGCCGCTGGAGCTGACCCTCATCGGGCCGCATACGTCCGAGTGAACTATTTCCAATGGGTTGCTGCTCCTGCCGTCGCGCTCCTTGAATGGTTTCGCAGCGAGTTTGCCCCGGCAGCATACATCACACACTGACCCCTGGTACTTTGCTTTCAGCTGGATTCCGGTCGCTAACCCCTTAGTGTAAAGTTCATTTACCGCATTCATGTGGATATGGCTCAGTCTTCTGTGCCACAACTCAGGGTCTTCTCGTTTCGAATTTGCCTCCACGGCCTGTGCGATTTCATATTTAGGCTCTCTGATAAAATATAAATCGCCGACCCGATCCGCTGTCATAAGAACGTTTCCGTCTAGGTCTCTCACCAGCGCCTCCTTGCGCCTGAACACTACCTCTTTATTTT
The DNA here is from genome assembly GCA_933228815.1 of Machimus atricapillus. Taxonomy (NCBI): domain Eukaryota; kingdom Metazoa; phylum Arthropoda; class Insecta; order Diptera; family Asilidae; genus Machimus; species Machimus atricapillus. The sequence goes on from OW121785.1 coordinate 18,746,781, forward strand.
TATCGGTGATTTTTGACACCGACACAAGGTTAGTTCTCAGGTTGGGTACATAGAGCGTATTGTGCAAATTAACCGATTCACACCCACCACCTGCAACAGGAATGTTTACCGTGCCCTTGACCTTGGCCGTCGTTGTTGCCTCATTTGCCATTTTCAATATGGAGTCGCACTCAGTTGTTTCTCGCAGGTTTTTTTTATTACTACAGATGTGGGTGGTGCACCCACTGTCCAAGCACCATCTCGCCTTGGCTGCCTCTTGTGCCTGATTTACTTCGCCTAATGTCTGCTCACTGAAATAGAAATCTTCTACTGTACTTGCGTTGTTGTGCGGCTGCTCGCCGCCCTTTGACTTGCAATCTTTGGCAAAGTGGCCAGCCCGATGGCACTTAAAACACCTCAGCTGTTTTTTCTTTTTGTTCCCACCTCTCTGCGTGTTGTTCGACTTAGTTAGTAGAGCGCTGCTGGTACTTGCTTTGCCCTTTCGCGAAACACTCTCGTTTAATATTTTCACTTTAAGCTCGTCCGGCGAGGGCATTTTATCTCCATTTTCGACCGCACATCGAAAGTTTTCATAACTTTCGGGCAGGCTTTGTATCATGAAGATACTCAATACTTCCTGGCTGAACGGTACCTCCATAGCAGCCAATTTGTCCGCTATGTCCATGAATTCGTCCAGCTGTCCCCGAAGGTCGCCCTCCTCACTGATTTGGAATCTGGCTAGTCTTCTTACCAACGTGCTCTTCGTTACGGGTGCCTTAGCCGCGTGAATCGACTCCAGCTTTAACCACACTTCGCGTGATGTCCCACAATTTTTAATGGTCTTCAACTCCGGCGGACTTATCGCCAAAATTATATCCGAACGCGCCATGCTGTCCATTTCGATCCACTCGTTGATCTTGCTGTCTTCTGCGTTTTCGGCTGTTACTTCTGGTTTCTTGATCTTGCCGTTAACGTAGCCCCACGACTTATTTTTAATCAACAGCGCTTCCATTTGTATGCGCCATGTGTCGTAATTATCTTTCGACAGCAACTCGATTCTAGCGCTCGTGCCTAACATTATTGGATGCTGACTCTATTCCTTTTGATTAAATCGCCTCAGTCGATTCACGCACTTTTCAGAGAAGAATAAATGTCCACTTCACTCCCGTGCTGGGCCCATAACCTCTTGGAAACCACGAGTGAAAAATGAAAGTCCGTTCAGTGTGACAATACGATGTAATGTGTGTAACAGAATATAATTCAACAGGAAGTTCAAATTGACAAAAAAAAGAGTGATTTGATGCTGAGCCGTGTAGATGGTGCAAGAGGCTGCATGGGGGTCTACACAGCGAGGATTGCTGTTTCCAACAATTTCTTTAATCGAATGCTATTGATTTTTTCTATAAATTTGACTTCTTTCTATAAACTGAACCTTGCACAACTTTCTTATATTCTGTCCTTGCTGGACATGTTGTCCAAATTAGTTTGTTTGGATCGTCGTTATGGTAACGCGATGTTGTGCAGGTACACTCTAAAAACTGAGTGTAAATTTACCCTAAGCTTACATTTAAAAAATAATAATATCTTATTCAATTTAAAATCTGTTGTAAGTATATGCAATTTTACATTGGATATGATTGCAAAATGTAACCGGAATTTTTATAATCACCGTACCAGCAAATTAGTCGAATTTAAGTGTTTGTGGGCTAAGTTCGGTATACAATTATAATAATATTTAGCAGTGTTTTTTTTTTTTTCAAATGGGTTCCGGTTCTAAATTTAAATTTTGCATTGAATTGAAATTTATAAACAGTAATCAATATCAAAAATTTTGTTTATTTCACGAAAATAAATCAAATTACTTGGATTTATACCTACTCACTTTACGTCAAAAATTTAATCCAAACAGTTTTAAAGGAAATTTTGCAATTGAATTGAAATTTTAATGACTGTAACCCAGATAAATTTTTGTATAAGTATTTGACGGAAAACGGGTATAAAATTCAGGCAATTTTGATTATATTTTCGTGCATTAATATCATTTTGATTTTTCCTCGTTCATCGTGGCTCGTACCACCAAAATTCGTTTGTGTGGATGCGAATGTCAGCTGTCAGAGGAAGCTTCTGACTGACGTGTGGTTTTATAGGTGTGTGAGTGTGTGACAATCTGTCAAAAAGGCCGACTTTAAAGAATTCATTTTGTTGGTTATGATTTACGTTGTAATAATAAAGACGTAGTCGATGTTTCTAAATAAAGCAAGTATATAATATAATATAATTTTGTCTTTTATCTTTCCAGTGAACCTCTACAAGGCCTATTTGTTCCGTTCAAAAAAGTTGTTATGGCTTGGACTGGTTGAATTAAATTTTAAGGAATGGTAAACATTAAGGAAAAAAAAATATGTAAAATTGTTGAACAAAATCACACATCATAGATCATTTGTGTAATGAAAAGAGCTTAATTATAATTGCTCAGGACCTATTTATTGGCAAAACCCAAAGGCTCATAGTTTTAGAATTAATACAACATATTTATTTGAGGCAAATCCATTTAAAATTACTGTGGAAGGAAATACATAATTTCCACATTTGGTGAAGTATTTTTCACAAAGGATATAAAAGTTATATTTCTGTGTTTAATCGTAATGTTTTTTAAATGTCTATATGCACTCATATCTATGCATGGACACAGCTGGTGCAGTTGTAACAATTAAATTAAATTTCGTCGGTGTGTTATTCACTTCAAAAACCAATTTTCTTCGTTTTTCATGCATATTTTCACTTCTACTTTTGATAGGAGATTGTCTTCTGCATTTGTATTTAGTGTCTGGCAATATTCTTCACAGAAACTATTAAGTTACCTGCTTTGCTTGACTGCAGCATAGCCAAAAAGGAGGGTAATTTATTTAACCAATTAGGTAATAATATGTATTTATATATGTATGTATGTTTCTGTGTCCGGCCATGGCTTCTAAAGTATGAACCGATTTTAGCAAGTGAGATGTCATTAGACTCGTCTTGATTATGAAAATGAGTTAGGATATTATATGGTATAAAATTCCAATAAAAAGAATATGGGGAAAATGGGAAGCATAATAATAAACCAAAATATTGTATACAAACAGCTAATACTTAATAATAACTAACTTATGCATATGTATATTAAAAAAATAAAAATAAATACGAATGCATTGGTACATTTTGTCTTAAATCACATAAGTATCATGTAATAACTAATTATTATATAATATTTATAACTTACTATAAGAGTTACTAACCCTGGTTTATAAATAACTGGCATTGTTACAAGCTTGGAGCCAGTGTATTGGCGCACTTGACCTTAGAACACTTTTTAAAAAAACCACATGACTCCAAATCTTGGCGAGAGTTATATCGACTCCAGGATTTGGCCAACAGCAATTAATCTTTGCTATACTATACTATGTATACTTTTTAACGGTTATTTGCATATCATAGATTTCAATAACCAAGTGCGCTAAGCAGTTTGCTTTACCCGGCTGTTTTATTTTAAATTCATATTTTTATCATTGTTATCTAATTATTATTTTCTTATATTCTTTCTAATTTCGGTTCGGTGGATCTACTCCATTCCGCAGTCTAAGCTCTACTGCCTTATAGAGCTAACGGAGGTTATATTTACTCATATTTTCAAGTAATATATATTTGTACACATACATATATCCTGTAGCACATCCACGATAAAGACGAATCTAATGACAAATCTTTTATTAAAGTCTGTGTTTAGGCTACATAGGATATGCGCCAAAGCAATGGACATACTTAAATACATACATTGATACATACATACATCCGAAAAGTACTACCCTCCTTCCGGATAATCGAGAAGGAAAAATTCTTACAGAATAGTCAGTCCTGTCAGCAATTGAAAAATAAATGCTAACAATTATCAACAATTCATAAATATCAAGTCATCATCAACATTAGAAAACATTAAACCCAGAATTGCCTACTTCGACGGACTTCAGTCGTCGACTCTGTGATTGTCCAAAGTCTTCGAGAATGCGAGATTTCCTTGGGAATTGTGGCTTGAAATTTTCTCGGCACCGTCGTTGTGCGCACGCAGCTTCATATTTTTGTATTTGAGCCAATAAATCTGGCAACTTCTCACATTTCGCAGCCACCACTACATTCACCAACTCCCGTTCTCCTTCGCTCAAGTTCCCTCTTTTCGCGATAGCCACCATCTCGTAGAAGTATTGTTCTATTTGTTCCCCTTTCTGTCTTTTTCGCGACATGAGTTCAGCATAAACGCTGAAATCATCCATTGCTGAGGGAAAAGCGGCAATCAACTTGGAACTGTCTTCAAGACGTAAAATTCTGTCCCTCGCGCCATAATCTTGCTGCCCCTTTTAGCTGCACTATAGCATACAAAAAAGTAGCTTTGTCGTCCCACACATATACCTCTCGTAGGTCCTCCACTGCCTTCAGCCATTGCTGCGCCGACAATTTCCCTCTTCCTACACCCCCAGAAAAGTCAGGGATAATGCTACCTGCTTCTGTGAGGCTCATACGGAGGAAAGAGCCGTGACAAGAAGGGGCAGGATCGGTCACATTGGGAACCGTCAGCGTCGCGCATCAATTCTCACGGTATACAGAAACCAAGGTATGACTACCAGAAACGAGGCTCCGCCATCTTGTGCGTCACATTGGATAGATTTTCTGAGTCCCCATACATTTTTCCCAAAATGACGTCAAACTCAGCTGTCAAATTTCGATTTACCATACCTTGGTCAATGACTATGGAACCTACGTTACAAAGACTGTTCACTCCTGCAATTTAGATTTTCAGTTATTGTGACCTTGGTACCGTTATTCCTCCTAACCCCACAATTTTGCTAGAGGATGATGCACTGCTTAAGCACTTTGGTCGAAGAGAGAAGAAAAATTCAGAGGCGGGGCTTGGAATCTGAAGAAATCGGTACAGTGTTACAGGGTGTCAGGATTTGCAGAGGAAATATGAAATACCAACCAAAAGAACCACCCTGTCAAACCGATCGCAAGAGCGCCTCACCATACAAGCGCATTTGCTTCCTGTGCTGAGCAGGAGCGCCTAAGAAATTCTATGATGAAAAAACGTAAACAACCGAATCCGTGTACCCCTTCAATGTGTGGGTCCGGCAGTTTCGTTTTGCCTGTTCCTATTCGAAAAGCACGGGCGCCCTCGCACCAACACAGTCTCACAAAATGCAATGCTTGAGCAGGAGCGCTCCGTAATAGATGAACTCTCGCTTCATGGTGTTTGCCGCACTTCTCCCTATTGCCGTCCTTGTTCATTATTAGGCGATTTAAATGGGGAATGGGCGAATTTTTCTTTTCGGCTAATGGGCATTTTGTTGTTGTAATTTTCTGAAAATTGTCCATGGTGGGGGTAAATTGCGTCGCAGAATTAGAGTGAACATTCTTTGTAACAAGGTTCAATATTCTTTGCCTTGGTTTCTGTATACCGTGATCAAATCTTGCTCCCGCCGCGCCGTAGCACGTCATTCTCCCTTCTCAAGAGAGCTACCTCTCTCTGCAACAGATGATCCGCCGGCGGTGGTGTAGTGTGTTAACAGCATAACAATAAATCTGGTTATGCAGCGCTTACATTCATTATAATTTGGTTTCTATTTTCTTTTTTCCCTGGCTCGTACAAACTGAGGTGGCCACCCTAACCTCACTTAAAGTTTCCCACTTTATATTCTTAAATATAAAAACAGGCAGTACTTATCTACGGATGGCATGTCGTGTGGATGAAGTGGATGTTCAGAAGACTTCTGATGCTGCCCGTGGTGAACGAATGCTGATGGAAGACGTGGATGAATGCTGCGTGGATGAATGCTGATTAGATGAATACCGACGAAAGTTGGCCCCTCAAGATCGGCGTGCGCCTGCGTTTCCCGGCGAAAGAAAGGTGGAAGTAGGAACCTTTTACGGCAATTACAGCTGACCTTGACGACCTTCACGGTGGTGCTTGCAGCGTCCTCCAGATTCTCATAGCCAGCCAGGAGTTCCGTGGGCGGCGCGGCGGTGGAATCACTCACGGCGATGACGGCCCCAAGCGAGTGTAGAATCCCAAGTCGAGCTCCTGTTGCAATAGAGTTGACTGGGGTGAATGGAGTGCCTCCCTGAGGAAGGTTATATTTTAGCGCTCTTCCCAGTTGACTAAGTCATATGTTAGTCTGGCTTTCGTCTTACCTGCCCTCCTCCTTGTGTAGAGTCCAGTCACTGGCACCTTGCACCACTGGCGTTATAAGTTTCCTCTTCCCCTTTTGCTATTTACTTTTAAACTTTCCATCGATGAGCTCGATGCGTTCTGAATGTGATCCTTTGTCAATGGCGGCTTGCTTCCAAAAGAATGAGGACACCAAGATGCCGGAAGTCTTGTCACTCCCACTATGGCATACCCAAGTGGGCGTCGGTTTAGATGACATTAAGTCTGATCTGGTCGTGCTCTCCACGGGCTCCCGCTAATGGCGCGCAGATGGCGCAGGTGTGCTTAGATACTAAGGCTATTGACTCTATGGCGCTGATACAGGTTCTTTGGAAATTGTTAACCTACCTGAGGAACACCCTACAGTGGCGCGGATTCAGGGGTGGATGTCGCCATCGGTACAGGCGAAAGAATTTCCTCTTGCTGGAGCCTGACTTCTGCCGCTTTAGCCCCCTTTGTCCTTCGTCCCCGTCCTCTCTTATACATTCTCAAGTATAAATTAGCTTACCTTATCCTATGTTCCTTACCGCTACTTTTTTTTCTCACACATACACAACACTCGATCCTTGTTCTCACGCACTGCACCTTTTCCACAACACACACCCAAGCACGCACTTTAGAATTGTAATTCTAATTCCTGTTTTTTGTTTTTTTCCCCCGATTTTATGTCTTAAGGGCTTTTTTCTTTGCTTTTAATTCGTTAATTAGTCTGCACGACACAATCCACTATTGCGAACATGAGGTCATATCCCACTTCTGACAAAAATAGACACGTACTCCAAAAACTGGACCTTTCGCCAACTAGCTCGAGCGCCCAATGAACTCGTTCAGGGTGAGCGTACGCGCCCTGCCCTTTCCATCCACCCGAGCTAGCTGCGTACTTTGTCATGTACATGTCTATCCACACGATATTGATAAATTGGCTTCTTCAAGCAGCGGAAGTAGTTTGAATACTAACTTGAACGCCACTCCTGCCTTTTTAGTCAATAACCCTGCCGACTTGCTCTTTACAATTTCGTTGATGTCCTGGTGTCCGATCCACCCGAGCTAGCTGCGTACTTTGTCATGGACATGTTTATCCCCATGATATTGATAAATTGGCTTCTTCAAGCAGCGGAAGTAGTTTGAATACTAACTTGAACGCCACTCCTTCCTTTTTTACTCAATATACTTACCGGCTTGCTCTTTACAATTTCGTTGATGTCCTGGTGTTCGATCCACCCGAGCTAGCTGCGTACTTTGTCATGTACATGTCTATCCATATGATATTGATAAATTGGCTTCTTCAAGCACCGGAAGTAGTTTGAATACTAACTTGAACGCCACTCCTTCCTTTTTTACTCAATATACCTACCGGCTTGCTCTTTACAATTTCGTTGATGTCCTGGTGTCCGATCCACCTGAGCTAGCTGCGTACTTTGTCATGTACATGTCTTTAGTATTTCGGGATTGCAAATGATACACGCGGCTCGTTAATACTTCAGGTTTATTCTATTACTCTTACTTACAAATATACCTAGCTGTCTGCCCGGCTATTGGAGAACGAATGTCCCGAGCCGGAAGTATGTAGAGCTGGTACAGCCCTAGAATTAGGATGCGTCCGGTACACAACATCCCTTAACGCCTAATTTTCTGGTGAGATGTTGATTTAGCGCGAATACGGCTTGATCGTCGGAGCGGTTGACTCTCTATGACGTCTGGCGTATTCAACTGTTGACTATCTTGATTCATAGGTGCAATTGCGGTTGATGATGAGGGAGGTGCTCTAAGAACATCTCGCTCGTGGGATCCATTGTTGTCCGGGGCGACTTCAACGATGCATGAACCTTCCTGATGCTCTAGTGTATCGGGTAGCGAGTTTGAGTTGCATATCGCCGTGAGGAATCTTTCTAAGATGATCCTTTGTCGTGCGGACCATGCGTTCAGCCTGGCCGTTGGATGCCGGGTGGAATGGAGCTGTAAGTATGTGTTGGATTAAATTATTTGCACAAAATTCTCTAAGAGCAGACGTAAATGCTGTTCCATTGTCCGACACAATTGCTTCCGGTATTCCATGGGTTGACATTATTTGTCTGAGGACTTGAATTGCACAGGAACTCTACGTAGATGGTACCGTTTGCACCTCAAGCCATTTGCTGTAAGCATCGACGACCAGAAGGAATAGTTTCCCCTGGCATGGCCCAGCGAAGTCTATGTGAAGACGAGACCACGGTTTCTTCGGAGTTTCCCACGCATGTCCTTCTACCTTGTTTGCTTCCGGTCGACTCTGTTGACAGATAACACACGTTCTTACTGTCCTTTCGATATCTGCATCGAGGTGAGGCCACCAGAAATAGTTCCTTGCGACGGCCTTCATACGGACGATGCCAGGATGACCTGAATGCAATACCTTTAATAATTTTTGTTGAGCCGCTGGAGGAACTAGAACGCGATTTCCCCAAACTAGACATCGATTCATCGTTGATATATCGTTTCTACGAATGAAAAATGGTTTAAAGAATTGTTTAGTTTTTGTATCTAATTGTGCAGGCCATCCCCTTAACGCCCAGTTGAGTACTTGTTTGTATTGAAGATCGTTAGACGATAGCTTTGCGATTGTCGCAGCATCGATGACTGGTTGGTCTAAGGTTTCGATCATTAGAACCTCTTCGTGAAGGTCATCATCGGTAGTAGTTGATTTTGAAGTTTCATCAGGAAGCCGACTGAGGGCATCAGCGTTTCCCATACTTTTTCCAGGGCGGTGAATTATGTCATAGGAGTAGGCTTGTAGAAAAAGTCTTCTTCTCAAAGACACAGTTGAGATGACATCTGGTGTTCGGCTATTTGGGTTAAAGATGCTTATTAAGGGGCGATGATCCGTAATGATAGCAAAATGTCGACCACAAAGGTAGTCATGAAATTTTTTAACTCCCGCGATGATTGATACGGCTTCTCGATCTATCTGAGCATAATTTCTTTCCCCTTTAGTAAGAGTCCTGGAGTAGAAAGCTATTGGGCGCTCTCTTTTATCTGGCATTTTATGTGACAATACGGCTCCAATGCCATAGGGTGAAGCGTGTAAGCATGTAAGCAACAGTGGAAGTGATTCGTTGTAGTTGACAAAAAGGCTATCTGCCGATAGGAGCCGCTTTAGCCTATCGAATGCGCGTTGGTGTTCCTTCTTCCATTGCCATTTGCAACTTTTGTCCAGCAGTCGATGTAATGGTTCAGCTATGGTTGCTTTGTTTGGAAGGAATACGTGATAAAAATTCAACAGACCCAAAAACGCTTGCAACTGTTGTTTATTTGCCGGCAGTGGAGCATTTCTAATCGCGTTTATTTTATCGTCGGTGGGGCGGAACCCCATAGAGTCTATTTTGAAACCCAGAAATTCGACACACGGTGTCCCGAACACACATTTCTCCTTCCGCAACCGTAACCCCGATCTTGCGAAGCGAGATAGGACTTCCTCCAACCGAGTCGCTAGTTCGTTTTCCGTTTTACCCATTACGATAACATCATCGAAGTAAGGTAGCATTCCGTTAATGCCTTGAAGCAAATTTTCAATAAAGTTTTGAAAAATTCCCGGAGCGGACGATATACCGAACTGTAAACGTTTCACGCGGAATGCTCCCTTGTGGGTGATGATCGTTTGGAGGAGCGACGACCGTTCGTCGACCACGAGTTGTTGATATGCCTGTGCGAAGTCCAGCTTCACGAAAATATTTCCCCCAGAAATGGTTGATAACAGGTAACTTACTGACGGTATTTGAAAGCAATGAGGCTTTAACGCTTTGTTCAGGGTTGATCGATAGTCACCACATACTCGGATTGTTCCATCGCTTTTGGGAACGGGAACTATGGGGGTTAACCACTCCGAGTACTCCACAGGTTCCAAGACGTCCTGTGATATTAGCCGATCAAGTTTAGCTACGACGAGCGATTTGTACGCCAAGGGAATTTTGCGACAGGAAAGCCGAATTGGTTGAACCAAAGAAAGTATAACATAAAGAACTTGCAAGGCCCACAAGAAATTTTGTACGGAAATTTTCTACTGGGGTCGCTATATTAGGACCCCAGAGAGACAACTCAGCATTCAGCATATCGTGAGCCAACCCCAGAGAACCCCAGCCGTGTTGCGAGCTGCTTTTCAGCCATTCAAGTTTTAGCTCTCTTTGAGTTGTCCCCACACGTATGTAGCTGACTGAATTCCCCGAACAGGAACGCTATGGGGTGCGGCAAGGGGTTCACAGCAAAACATGTTTGCATGGTTGCAACAGAGATAACAAATATTCGTTATCTCTGGTTGCAACCTCGAACGTCGCTACGCAGGCGCTCTCTCATCGTCGCTTTGGCTTGCGTCCTGCGATTCATTGATGAGTTTTCGGAGATTATCACAAGAAATCAGTGGGTGAAAAATCACTAAATCACTAATCCCTTATTATACCCTCCTGAGGGTTCGAATATTTTCTTCACATTTTAATGGGAGTATACCCTTTCAAACAAAAAAAAGATTTTTTTAAACTGGTCCATAATTGGCGAAAATATCGGTGAACATACAAAACAAAAAAACATATGTACGTAGAAACGAACATAGAACCTCCTCCTTTTTTGGAAGTTGGTTAAAAATCATAGTGTCGAAAAATAAAACTAACAAATTTCTTTAACGAATAAAGAAAATTGGTGATGCTGATACCTGCCTACAAATTTCGACCCAGATTTAAAAATTTCATCAATTCAGGGATCTAATATTTTTTAAACACAAACTCAGGTTCTAGGAATTACAAGTAGCTCAGCTCAGTGAACTACTCAGCTGGTGGGCTGTTGTGAATTTTACCCCCTCACGCACCCGCTCCTTCACATAGCACAAGAGAGAATATGTTTCTCAGCAATCTCACTATCGCCGTCCGCAGAATCGCAGTATTCAGCTAAACACAAGATTTCTCCTTTACAAATCCCCTTGCGCCGACCGCACAACGCCCTTTGAAGCGAAAATTTCGTCAGCGCAGTTTTGTACTGGATGCAAGTTCTTTATGTTTATACTTTCTTTGGTTGAACTGACGGATCTGTCTGAAGAGAAATCGGTGGACCCTTAAATTGCCCCAACTCCTGCGAAAATAAGTGGTTAAACCTTTTCACTACTTTGTTAAGGGTATTTTGAGTTTTATTTATAAGATGTACTCCTTGTACCGAAATACCTAGGGCCTTGAACCACGAATAGCCCAGAATACTACTCCTGTTGCCCTTAACAATCACAATTGGCAAGGTTCGAGGGACAGGAACGCCTCCGTAGGTAACCTTAACTTCAGTGTATCCAGTAATACTGAGCAGTTTCCCCGAGAAGTCACATAACCTTACACTGAATGGGTTAAGTTTTCTTTGTTTTGTTCCGGTAATGCGCTTAAAAACATTTTCACTGATAATTGTGTATTTGGAGCCGGAATCTACTTCGAACTTAACTGGTTTGTTATTAATTACGACCTGGGTGTTTAATTTTAGGCTATCCGCCTCAGAAATTGAGTTTATTTTATCCTGTGATTTGCCTGTGTGCCGTTTCGTTCTCCTGGGGTTAGCCTGACTGTTTCGGGCAGATGAATTCGAGCGGCAGGCACTAGCTATGTGCCCCGTTATCCCGCACGACGAACACACGGAGTTTCGGTGAGAGCACTGCGCGCGAAAGTGATTTCCACCACAACCATTGCAAGTCTGACGCGACTGTGACGTCATTTCACCGCTATGAGACGTTGATGCACTGGTAATCCTCTGCCGGTCGGCTGCCTTCCTCTGCCTAACAGCTACGGTTCTTACCTGATCGGAACAGCGAATCTCCAAAAGATCTTTTACTGCAGCTTCTGCTGCGATGCCCTTATTGATGACTTTTTGCAATGTGAGGTCTTTTTCTGCAAGTAAATTCCTCTGCAACGCTTCATCCTTCACTCCGCACACAAGCCGATCCCGGAGCATCCGGTCGAGTGATGTGCCAAAATTGCAGTCGATTGCTAATTTTCGCACTTCAGCCACATAGTCAGAAAAGCTTTCGTCTGGCTGTTGGTCCCTTTTAAAAAACTTAAAAAATGCTGCGATCTCCGACGATTTCGGTGAGAAATGGTCATTTAACAATTCCTTGATTCGGTGGTATGTTAAATCACTTACTTTTGTGGGAGAAGCCAGCGAACACAAGAGGTCGAACAGTTGAGAGCCTCCGACTGTTGAAAAAATTGCCACTTGCCTGGTGTCTGGAACATCGTTGGCTTGCAGGAACATTTCGAAGCGCTGAATATATGAGGACCAATTCTTCGGCTGGGCCACATCGAAAGGTTCCATATAACCCACGGTAGACGGTGTGGTGATCAGCTTATTTCCTTCTCCTGGTTTAACCTCTTTCGTGTCTGGGCCCATTTTTCCTGGCTAAATTTTCTTGCTCCCACGTGATGCACTTGCACGGCTAATAACGACGTACTCTTTTCCACTTTATACAATGCCAAAATCCCGAATACTCTCCACTAATCTCTGGATCCCATCCTCGTCGCCAATTTAGTATTTCGGGATTGCAAATGATACACGCGGCTCGTTAATAATTCAGGTTTATTCTATTACTCTTACTTACAAAAATACCTAGCTGTCTGCCCGGCTATCGGAGAACGAATGTCCCGAGCCGGAAGTATGTAGAGCTGGTACAGCCCTAGAATTAGGATGTGTCCGGTACACAACAAAGTCTATCCCCATGATATTGATAAATTGGCGGAAGTAGTTTGAATACTAACTTGAACACCACTCCTTCCTTTTTTAGTCAATAACCCTGCCGGCTTGCTCCTTACAATTTCGTTGATGTCCTCGTGTCCGATCCACCCGAGCTAGCTGCGTACTTTGTCATGTACATGTCTATCCCCATGTATTGATAAATTGGCTTCTTCAAGCAGCGGAAGTAGTTTGAATACTAACTTGAACGCCACTTCTTCCTTTTTTAGTCAATAACCCTGCCGGCTTGCTCCTTACAATTTCGTTGATGTCCTGGTGTCCGATCCACCCGAGCTAGCTGCGTACTTTGTCATGTACATGTCTATCCCCATGTATTGATAAATTGGCTTCTTCAAGCAGCGGAAGTAGTTTGAATACTAACTTGAACGCCACTTCTTCCTTTTTTAGTCAATAACCCTGCCGGCTTGCTCTTTACAATTTCGTTGATGTCCTGGTGTCCGATCCACCCGACCTAGCTGCGTACTTTGTCATGTACATGTCTATCCCCATGATATTGATAAACTGGCTTCTTCAAGCAGCGGAAGTAGTTTGAATACTAACTTGAACGCCACTTCTTCCTTTTTTAGTCAATAACCTCGGATCTACGGGCACCAGAAACACATCGCCGGTTTCTCGGCAGACTCCGCCAAATACCCATTGGCCTTCCACAAAATGCCCTCTGTGGTACTTCTTCTTGCCAAATTTAGATTCATCTATCTCCACAATCATATTTGGACCTCCTAAATATGAAATATAAGTTTATTAGGAACCATACAATTTACTAAATTTATACCTATGGGTTTTTCTCGCCGAATACAATAGTCTATAGCGACTTCGCGACAAAATGAATTCCAATCCACTGCAGTTTTCGGACTGATCGACGTCTCTAAAACAATAATTCGTTGCTCCAAATTGCAGCACCACATATGACAGAAAGCCACTAACTGAATATACAGGAAATCAATATTGTCCCCACAAAAAATGAAAAGGAATATTATTACCTGTTTCAAACCCAGTTTGGACCTGCAGAAAAAAGTATTTTTGCGCAGGCTTTGCGACGTGCCACAAAATATATCCTTTTTCTTGGGTTTAAAAATTTTATTAGGGCATCTCCACCGGTACCCATCAAAACTTTTTGCATCTCGCTTCAGCTTCATACAGGTACCGCACTTCGGACAATTCAAAGTTCCCTCGTCGGCAAACACTCCCCACTTCTGCAACTTATGAACAAGTCCCAGCTCCTTACCCGCAAGGTCGCAAATTGCAACCAAATTTATGTGTTGCGAGTTCTTAATTTGTAATTAAAGAAAAAGAAAATATAAACTTAAAAATGCAATTTGTGAAAGGAACATTTACTCGAAAATAAAGAATTTGTAAAAGGAAAATTACTCCAATATACAATTTACTAAGGAAAATTTACTCGAAAATAAAGAATTTGTAAAAGGAAAATTACTCCAATATACAATTTGGAAAGGAAAATTTACTCGAAAATAAAGAATTTGTAAAAGGAAAATTTACTCCAATATACAATTCCTAAAAAGAAATTCTGTATAAGTCTTGCAACATAGAAAACAGCAACAATTAATATGGCAATACATAATGTATAAGCCTCAAAATGATAATTACCTTATTACATTCCTTTCAGTGTTGTACAAATGTGCAAAGATGGACGCTGAAAAACAAGAATTGATCGCAAAAAACAAAGCGAAAGCGCGGAATTTGCTGCTAAATAAAAGTGATATAAATGATTTCACCAATGTGCCTAACTTCATTGTAAATGCATTTTATGGCGAAGGTACTTACCACAATCGGTTAATTGTTAATTGCCATGCAAAACGGCATCAGCGAAGACAATTTATTCAGGCTACTCAAATGGAATCCGCTAAAAGATAACGGCATAAAAAAAATGTCCGAACTATATAATCTCGCGATCCCTGAAAACGCCGCACGTTACTACAGTTATAACGTGGTAACCAAAAAAGTTTTATACCTGAACGGCGACTGGAGATATCATGGAAAAAGAATTCCCAGGGACCAATTTTAGGGATGCAAGGAAAGGACACAAAATTTGTATTTTGTACCGTCACGAAGATTTCATAGGCATTCGTTCATTGGGTGTGAAATAAAACGGCCAAGCCACACGTTTTGACTAAAATGTAGAATTTGTGAAGGTAGGCCTGGTAAAGTTAGGGCGCATAGATCAAAAATCTTGGCTCTACATGAGATCTGACCACTTTTTCATATATTTTGAGTAAGGTGTAGTGTAGAGCTTGTAGGTTTAGAGCTTGCAGTCTTTAGAGCTTGGCTTTATACGAGATCTGATAACTTTTTCACAGGGTAAGCTACGTAGACTCGTCTTGGCAACATTTTTACATGAAAATGTTTTTGGTGGGTGTATATTTCTTCATATAATTAACAAATATTACCATTTTTCTTAAAATAATAACAAGGTTTCGTAACGAAAATCTTTATGAATAATTAGGAATTATACCGAGCCAGCACGTCAATGTAGCCAACTGAAAGGAAAAAAACACATCAAAAAGGAGTGTGATGGCCGCTGCAGGTAAGTGTTTTCACTATTTCATAATAAACATTGGATTTTTTTCAGATTTCTTCGTTTTAATTAGTTACAAAGTGTAGGAAATGAAGTGGAATGTGCAGTGGGGACATGATCCCAGGTGCAGTGAAATTTTCGCGGTGGAAAGAGTGGGAAATATTAATTTTTAATTTTGACAGATTGTGTATTGTATTTATTTTGATTTTACAGGATGTTGAAGACGAAGACGACGGTGATGAACAGGAAGGCGGCAACACGATGCAGGTATTGTAATGGTTTTTATGTTTAAGTTTATTTTTATATGTTGTAATTATACATAGCCTGGCCGATCTGTTTCTCCGCAACCAGGCACTTCTGGCACTTCTGCGCAAAACTTTGACTGGCCCGAGTATGAAGTAAGATGGCCTAGGAAATTTTTTAAGTTAAAGTTTAATTTGTTTTTTACTAGGAAGACGATTCTTCTTCTTAGTTCCTGACTGAAGGAGGAGGTTTTTTAGTGGGTGAGAGTCCCACACACCAGGGTGAGGAAATCCTCCCCTGACGGTGCATTACGCATTTTTCCTCCTCCTTCAATAAAAAAAAAAAAAAAAAAAAAAAAAAAAATTATATAAATAATATATTTTTATATGTAAGACCGTTTGGGTAAGGTTTACGTCCTTGAAACCTCACCTATTTAGATGAAGTTAAGCAGGAAGCTCAATATGGTCGCAAAATGGAAAGATATGCAAAAAATTTCCAGTATTTATTTCAGTGGGCAGGTGATAAAATTGTAAAATTTATGTCACTGGTGAGGTGTTAAAATAGTGAAATCTTTAAGCGCGGGAAGATGTTTAATTAAGACAATAAAAGTTAATATGCCAAATGTAATGTATATTTCTTCATATAGGGTGTTTTTCTTTATTCATTCCGTGGAAGGAATAGAAGGAACAGAATACTGAAAAGATTATTGTTGTTGTTTGTTTTGAGTTACTACCCCTAGGGTAGTGCACCTTAAGGTGTCTTCTTGGTCCCGGCCGTTAGGCCACATTAACCATCATCGTCTGGTAAAGGACAGCATCCACCATCGGTTCTCCTTGTAGTAAGTAAGCAGGCCTGTACGGCCGTGGTCCTCAAGTTATCCAGCAGATCAGGAACCAGGTACTGTGTCAGCTCACGCTCTCCAAAGGCCAGCAGGCGTGCAAAACCAGAGGCCAGGGTAAATTCTCTCCGCCTCCGACTGTTGAGGACTCCACAAGCACAAAAATTTGTAAATTAAAGAAAACATTACATCCTTAGCATACTAGTAAGTGAGCCCAGTTTTACATAGTACAAATTTAATTATATCACTTAGTATTACACCTGTAGTATGGACCTAAGAGAACTTAAGTCTAGTCATCTAGGCTAATCCACAAAGGTGATTGAGCGGGACCAACTTTTAGTATATAAAAATAAAGGAATCATAAAAGTTACTTCTGGTCCAAGGCCATGAATTCAGAAGAAAAGGAGCATGGGGACATCATAGTTCTATGTTAGTCTCAATCAAGAACCGTCCTACTTCTTCGATCTTATCCACACTAAAGGGAGTCAGAACCTCAACCATTGTGGAAGCACCTCTCAAAAGTGCGTAACCACTTCTTATCAATTGAAATTTTGAGCAGTGTAATATCAGATGCTCCACACTCTCCTCAACCCCACATACATCACAGATCGGATTCACATTCACACCCCAACCATACAATCTGACTTTATCAAAGGAATGACCTGAAAGAATCCTATTCAGCATTCTGACTGTTCTCGTCGGTAATACCGACCTTATAAACCAAGGTTTCCTCATGGGTGACTCTACTATTGACGCAAAATATCGTCCCTTGTTACGGGAAGCATCCTGAAAGTTTCTACACCATTCTTTAAAGATCTTATTCCTGATATTCAGGCAGGCATCTTCAACCGTGAGGTAGTGGCAGAAAGGGACCCCCTCACTTCTGCCCCTCTCCGCCAACACATCAGCCCTCTCATTTCCGACAACTCCCCTATGAGACGGAACCCAGATAAAGGTTACTAAATCAAACAAATCGACAAAGGACAATATGTCCGCAACAAGGAGGTGCGGCAACTTCATTTTCACCGCATTACAACTATTAAGGCTGTCTGTCAGTACTATAAGGTTTCTCACTCTCTTATCAGAGGCCGCTTTTAAGGCTAACTTGATGGCCAGGAGTTCAGCCGACAAGGTGGATAATCTCCACGGGAATTGGAAGGCTAACTCCTCTTCCTCTCCCGGAAAAAACACCCCTAAACCCACCCTATCACCAACAATCGAGGCATCAGTCGCCACAACAACACTGTTCATTGGAAAGGAGGACCTTTTCTCTGTCATCAAACGTTGCACAACCTCCGAATTTATCTGACTCTTGACTCCAATTCCGTCCAGCAAGTCCGTCTCAACAACAGGAGCTGTAGAATTAGTGAAAACAGGAACACATCTCGTTACCTCAAAGATTTCCTTGTATTTCTCAAAGCACTTTTCAAAGGGAGTAATCGGAGCAGCATTTGCTAACATTGTCAAGAAGGAGGGTCTGATTAAAAGTATCCTAAACAAATCCCTACATGTTATCTCTTCAGCCCTCAAAGGCGATGGAATCTCCCCAGACAACGCATAAAGAACGTGATTGGGAGTGGACCTGGCAAACCCCAAACACTTCCTAATGAATCTGTTGGTAACAGTGCCAATTCTCCTTTCCAAACTCACAGACTCATCTACAGACAGGGCTCTTGAATACTCAATTTCAGACCTAATCAGGGATCTATATAGGATCAGAGCAGTCTTGGGCTTAATTCCAAACTTGGTGCCACTTAACAATGTGATAACTCTTTGATTCCTCTCGAGAGCTTCAAACGCGTTTCTAAAGTGGCAACCACTACTCTGTCTACTACTGAACGTCCACCCCAGAAACCTTAAGGTGGCCTTTGCCGGCACACCGATGTTACTCACATGGAGCGAAAGAGTGTTTCTTCCTCCAAAGACTAAGGACTTTGACTTGGGAGCATTCAGTTTAATACCCAGACCGGCAGCACAAGAAGCAAAGTTGTCTAAGTTCATTTGTAATAGATCCTGAATATATATTTTGCTATCACCCGCCGCTAAAAAACAGAAATCATCTGCAAATTGGTAAAGGTCTACTCCCTCTGTGACAGTCTGATGGAGGGGGGCACTATAAACATTATAGAGAATTGGACTCAAGACACTCCCCTGAGGGATACCGCCTAAAGCTTCCACCCTGCTAGTTCTCAGCGTAAGTCTCCTGTTTTAAAAAAAATCAACAGTCCAGTTTTTTAAAGAACTAATAAGGCCGTATTATCACAAAACAACGGTCGAAATTAGGAAAAGAGACAATAAATAATATATTGTTAGTTAAACTTAACGCTCACATATTAAATAAAGTTTATTTAGAATAAGAAAAACTATTTAAGATGTAAGAACAAATTATTCATTCAAATAAGCTTTCTCCAACCTTCAACATATCCTCTCGTTTTATTTGACTCCCGATCCGATCTTTTCAACTCTGCTCGTGAATGATTCAAATTTTTTACTCCCGGATATTTTGGCTCTTACTCGGAGTTAAACCGGTTTTGATCATGAGCCGAAAAATTTAAATCGCTCGCATTTTAAAAATTAGGCTCGCACGAGCTAATTTAGCTCGGGAGCGAGCTTAATTTTTTTCGCTCTCCGAACCCTGCGGTAAACAGGCCCCTCTTTCCCACTGGGCACTCTGGGCACTTTCCCAGGGCCCCACGATCGATGGGGCCCCCTAGTTTCTGTGCCATATCACCAAACGATAACCGATATTTATTACCGAAGAACATATTTATTTCGAAAAATCACGATAATGACATTAATGACTGACTACAATACTTACTTGCTTATTAGCTTTTGCATGCGCGAAGCTACTCTACTCTCGCCCGAAAATTAGGCTTTCCGATTCCAGCATGTTTAAATAAATTTAAATATATAAAAATACAATATAATGGTATACTAATTACCTACACTGTTTTAAAGAAAAGTCATCAGTGAACTAGTTTTTCATATACTGAAAGAACTCCACTTTTAATTTTCCAAATTGCAGCAGGACACAATTCAGCGATTGTTTTCTATTCTGTTCGTTGCACATGTGCGAAGAACTTTGTGATCATGCACAGGCACCTATGTTTGTCCTTCTTAGAATTGCCTAAAACGTGAATCGTGCTTGTTAAAAAGGATTCATTTATTGCATTTCCCCTGTTAGCACTTGATTGCAAACAAAACCTTTTCATGCCGAGTTTTTTATGATCACAGACATTCGGCGCTATTCTAAATTATTTTGCCATATTGCTGCTCATTCTCATAGAAACCCGCGCTGCTGAGAAGATATGTATACCACGATCTTGAATTTAGTTATTAAAACCAAGCGGGATTTTCCTGGTCTTTCCTGTGGCCCTTACAATACTTACTTTGTGTCTTTCATCAAGAGTTACGGTAGTGACTCGCGCCATTTGAATTAAGCGAACGAAGCGAAGCGTGAAGTGCCAAGTTTGAATTAACCAATTTAATTTAGAAAGTACATAAACAATTGATATAAAATGGGTTTTACGTTATGTTTAAAACTCATCATCATGTTTTATACAAAAATAAACCTTTAAAATAAATGCAAAATTTAATTAAGAGAGCAAAAAAAGATATTTGATAAAAATTTTGTTGTGCATCCATGGGAAATTTATGACATAAGTGTTATTTTACTAGACCGATTTTTAATATCAGAATTCCCCTATATTTGTCTGCGGTGTTGTGACGTTTGTTTTATTTGTAGTTGTTACTAACTGTGCTTTATTCTTTGATTAAATCGTCGTTTGCCTGTTTTATTTTGTGTTAGTTGTGTGTTAGTTTCGGTGTAAAAATAAATACTGAATTATAATATAAAATGTCTAAACGGTCATATCCTAGTGGATCTGAAAAAAGGAAAAAAGCTGAACATCAGAAGGAGGTAATTGAAAAGTTACCAAAATTAACATCATATTTTACTACTACTCCTGGAGAAGCTTCTGTAAGTAGCAACCTGTTAGGGAATCTCTATTAAAACACCGCAGTTGGCAGAAACACGTCTTTATTCTTTGACGGCTTAACAGCAAAAGAGAAAGAGAAGTACTAGATTTATGTAAAGTAGCGGAGTATTGCGCTGAATAACAACGAGCGTTGCCAGAATTCAACATACCCCCTCAACGCAATACGAGTCCTAAATCAGTTGAGAATCGTGTGTGTTTAACTCTTGGTAAATTCTTGGTAAGTACATCGGCCGTCATGTCGTTGCTTTGCACGTAGTTAACCTCCAGAACGCCTTCCTGGTACAGCTCTCGAACATGATGGAACCTGATGTCTATACATATGTTTAGTTTTGGGGTGATAGCCTTCATTCTTTACAAGTTGCTTGGCTCCTAAATTGTCGCAATTTAAAATTATCGGAGTTTTAATTACCTTAAAGAAACCCATTTCTTCTAAGAGAGTTCGTAAATAGACCAATTGCTTTGAAGCTTGAGAAAGTGCTAAATACTCCGCTTCAATACTGCTGCGTGCGACGGACGGTCGCTTCTTGGATTCCCAGCTCACTGCAGCGTTGGCCAGAAAAAACACGAATCCTGTGTATGACTTCCGGTCATCCGCATTGCTACCCCAATCCGCATCCACAAATCCAAAAAGTGGTCTCGAATTCCTAGTAAAGTGAAGTTTAACTTTACGTGTTTTGTTTAAATACCTCAGCAAGTGTTTGGCCGCTGTTAAATGTTCCACATGCGGGTTACTATTATACTGCGAAAGTTTACTAACTGAATGTGCAATATCCGGTCGGGTTGAGGTTGCCAAATACATCACCGAGCCAACCATGGATTGATATTGAGTCTTATCAACAGTTTTGCAGTTAGGATCACGACATTTAAGTAGCTTTGTACCTGGATCTAGAGGTGTGTGAGCTTCCCTGCAGTTCTCCATACCAAATTGTTGCATTAAATCAGAGATGTACTGGTCCTGATGTATGCTTATGGCTCCGCATTCCCCATCCCGTTCAACCTGTATGCCCAAATAGTACTTTAACGGTCCTTTGTCCGTTATCTCAAATTTAACAGCAATCAGTTGCTTTATTTTGTCGAGTGTCGTGTTTGATGAACAAGCCAAAATAATGTCATCAACGTAGACAGCGATTATGTTAAATTCATCCGAAGTGTTCATTGTATATACGCAAGTATCGCTTAGATATCTCCGGAATCCAATTTTCAACAAAACTACGTAACAATTTTCGTTAGATTTTTAGAAATCTTCGTGCAATTAACACATAGTCGCGAGTGGCTGCGAAACGGGCGTATTCTTAAATTTTCGAGCCTGCAAAAAGGCGTATTTTTCAATATTCGTTCGTGCCTGCTTTGGGCACGTATATGCCTACAAAAAGACATGTTTTTAAATTGTCGTACCTGCTTTGGGTATTTTTATACCTGTTGCGGACACATTTGCTCCTTATATGAACTAGATTTGGCTGCGCCTCATTGCCAATGGAAAAATTTTTATTTGGGAATTTTTTGAGATTGTTTCCTTATTTTCCTCCAAAATGAATTAACTTTCTTTCCGAAGACTATTTACTAAAATAACTCCTCTCATCTCATCAGTGAGGTAACATTGATGCTAGATAGTGTCGTGCAGACGGATAATTCTCAGGTATTTACGGGCTGCAAAAAGATAGCACCCATTGCTAGAACCAATTAGCCGATCATTTATTTATCGATTGTGTGAAAACACGCAATCGCAGCAATTTTTATTGAATACACCTGAAACGCCCGGGCATCCGCCTCGGCGACGACGACGTTTAGAGACGACTACGACTGATTCCTGCCCCGCGTCTCCGGAGTGCGGGGGAAATTCCCACGAGCGTCGCGTTCTGGTGTTATCATTAATCACCTCTTAAGCGTTCTATCGTCGTATATCAGAAGGCGATTTATCCAGTTGTAAGATTGAAAGCAAGAAGCCGGTCTCATCATCGAGATATCATTAGCAACAAAAGGTTTCTTCGATAACACGGACGGAGGGGGTGAAGGGGCCACCAAGAGCGCCAGGGGGCAACCGGGGTGCTTGGGTGCAAATTCGTCTCGCTGAACAAATTAATTCGCGCTCATGGGCTCATCGCGGATGGGGTTGGGGATCAGGTAAAAATCGCGCCGTTTACGCCTTAATGAGCGCCTCTTTATGTTCACAGACGCGTCCCAGAAATTCCAGCGTCCGGACGGGCTGCTGCTGGATTCTGAGCATTGTCCCGTCTCCAGTCTCTCGGGCTCCAGCGCCCAGCAGCATCCAAACCGAAGCGCGCCCGCGGGGTGGGGGCACCTGAAGACAGCGCCAATTTCACCTTTTGATCATTCCCCGTGCGGATTGACGCTGGCAGGTGATTGCACTTCGCCGCTTGATTTGTGGGGGCCTTCGTGTCGGGGCTCTGCACCAGGAGCGATGGGAAGCGAAATGGGGCTCCCAGAGCCCAGACAGGCTGTCATCAGAACGGTCCCTGCGATGCCCGGCATCTATCAATCAATGAATAGGTCGGGGTGCTCCGATAAATGCGGCCCCTCTTCAATTGCTGGCTTAATCGCGGACCGTTTGTCATCCGTCGCTGATGGAATGCGATCATTCGCTTTAATGAGACTCATCTCCGAGCTCGGATTGTTGACGAGCTCATCTTTTTGAGGGAAACCGCCGTTTTGATTAAAATCTTTCTATCGTACTTACTTCCATTGAATTGTAAGTCTACCTGTTGCTCCATCAGAGAGAAAATTTTCCTCGATTCCACAAGAAAATGGAATTTTCCGCATAAATGAATATTATGAAACGACAGATGACGGTCTGTCCATGTCGTGCTCAACGTCTTTGCATAAATATTGATCCCGATCTTGATCCGGAGCAGTCATAATTCTGATTTGGAAAACAAATTGCAGCAAACAGCAGGAATTCGTTTCAGGTTCAACCGGAAAGTGCTTATCTGGATTTTATGTCTATTTTTGCTAGATGCAGAAAAGTGTAAATGACCTCAATCAGATATTCCTCACATATCCTTCAATTTTTAAGATAGTCAAGGTTATTAAGTCGATTTATTTAAAACTTACTTCAAAATACTGCATTAAATATAGTTATCAAAATTTGATTGCCGCAAACAATATAACTATTCATTTATTCAAGACTATAGTGAAAAAACCTAGCTACACGAAATCGATTTCAGAAAAATCAGAAGGGTAGAAGACGTTAACATTTCAATTTTTAGAAAGTTTTAAGGTTGTCTACTTATTCACTTATCTGTAAGAACCTTACTTATGTTAAAGAACAACTTAATTTATGCTATAAATATGAACTTGTCGAGGAGCTTTTAGATATCCCACAACATAGTTTTATCACGATAGAGTGCAAAATTTATTCTCATCTTGTTTACATTTATGCAACATCTTTCCAAAACCAAAACCAGCTGAACCGCAAGGATAAGACGGCCAACATGTGTTTGTATGCTTTATCAGAAAATGTGCTTATAAATCTTTAATCTTAAAACAACGTAAACAATTTGTGTAAACATATTTTGGTAAAAGAATTAAAGTTTTGGTATTCTATCGATTTGATCCGGTATACATATGTCATATTTATTCCCAATTTAATATTAAATTAGATATGTACAATTAAGTGGTATATAAATTCGACTTAGTATTAACTTTTTTATAAAAATATTAAACATTGATATTTTGGTAGAAACTTTAAATTCTCAACCAAAACGAGAACTATACTTAATTCTTTGGCCTAGTTCCACATCTAGCTCAGGAACTGGTATTCTTTTTGGTAAATTATCCCCTACCCAAACCATTGATTTCCCATAAATATTTTCCCATTTGTTGCTTCCGGAAAGGTCATTCTTCGAAAAGTGGTCGTATATTTAAAAGGGAGCAAGAAACTCTGCTCTGTCCCAAAGCAACCACAGTTCCCGCAGTTGTTGCCTCAGATTTCAGGTCAATGAGATTTCTATTGGACGTCGTTTCAAGATTTCTGCTGACGATGCAACTGCAGCGGTCATCATTACGTGGATATGAAGAAGATTGCAGACGATTGCTTCTATTGAAATCGGGGGAATGCGAACACCCTGGGGGAGTGTCTTCGTCAGAGGGATGCAATTTCCTGTTTAATTGGAATATTTTCACAATGGATTCTGTGTGGTGCAGCTGTTTTAATTCGAGGTCACATTGTTGATCTTTTCTCGACAAACAGCCCTGTAAGAGACCGCCTTATTCTTAATTAACTTTTACAGCATTAATTTTCCTTTTTTCACTTGTTTGGATTTTAAAAGACATCTAAGGAAAATAGGAAGGAAAAATGTAGAAGATTATACCATTCGCAAGAGGATAAGGGTAAAGCATGTTTATCTAACCTTAAGGCCATTTATAATCCGTAAAAGCTCCAATGTTTAAATATACGAGTTTAAGTACCTATGGGAAGAAAATATTTATGTAACTTATTTCGGTTATTTCGGTTTTCAACTAAAAACTATACACATACTCATGCGTGCGTTAATTTAGTGTTGTTGAAAAAATTCGTGTTTTCATTAGTTTTCTTGAAATAAATTATTATAAAAGAGAAAAGTCCTGATTTGTTTCTTTTTAAAAAACAGGCGTAGGCCTAAGTATTTATATTATTAAAAGTTGTAACTTTTGTAATATTATTCTTTAATTAAACAGAAGGCTTTTTATGCCTAGCGCTTTTTCCTCATTGGATAAAATATGGTAGAAGTATTCATGAACTTGGTGACCCCCTCCTCTTCCAAGACTATATGTGATACGCTTGTACAGAAGGACAAAGTCTGGATCGTCTAATTCATGCACCAAGAAATCGTTTACGAGAAAAATAAATAATATTCTAGGTAAAGTAGCTTTTTACTACACAAAATTTCGCACACTTGTGCTTATTTATCTAGAAACAAATTTGTTTTCTCAAAATGCGATAAATATCAATTATTGAGCAATTATTTTAAACAATTTAGAATTACAGAAAAAATTCTTCCAATATCTTTATTATGCTAAATTCTTTACCATAATTTTTAGTTCACAACAAAAAGGTATTTTACTTTTCATAAAAATATAAAAGATGTAGAAAACAAATTTTTATTCCCTAAATTTATGAATCAGAAGAATGTTGCTGTTTTTATTGTTCGATTTTCAATATTCTCATTTCCATTTTATTAAAGCTTTATCTATTCTATTAATTTTAATTTAGGATTTTCCAGCAGTTTTCAGATAATATAAAAATTATAGGGGAAATGGAAAAAACAATATGCAAGTATACTTTGACATTGAATGCAAAAATACTTCAGGAAAACTGTTTTAACACTCGTTTGAAAGAAAAGAAAAACATCACCAGAATCAATTCTTTTATGGTTTTCACGAAATGTATGTTTATGTAAGTTTTTTCATATATGAGTACTTAATTGAATTTTATTAAGATAATAACAAAAGCACGATAACAGAAAAGAATTCTGAATGTCATGATCCCCCACATGTAAGCAAACAACTGTTCGGCGAACGTTGAAAACAATTGGACAATATGAAAAAATTTTCATAAAATTTACATTAAATACTTCCCGACGACACGACAGTTGTTACACATGTACAAATAAAAAATTTGAATAACAACAATGATTTAAAATTTTTAATGAATTTCCTTAGTTTTGTTTTGATAATGAAATCTGGAATCTATGTACGAGTATACATATACATAGGTACGTACATATATAAAAGCGAATGTTTGTATGTTTTATAGGAATGGACTTCTAGAACGTTCAAACGATCATCCTAAAATTTTTACCACCGATTATTGAAATTAAAAGGAGTAGACTAAATACACATGTCCTCATTTTTCTTCTTCTTCTTCAATTTTTTGAAAAAATTATATTTATTGAGGAGTACTAACACACGACAATTATTCGCTAATCTGGCATAAAAATAAAATCTTTGCATGTAACCAAAACCGTGGTCGTTTTTCTTTTTACACAAAAACCTTTAATCTTTATATTTTGTTTCGAATTAATTGTGTTATTAACGTGTGCTAAGAAAAACAAATATTTTTATATGAAACCACATGTCTGAAACATTTGTAAATTCGTAAGGCAGTAGAAAGACTCAGTTCGCGTTTTTGAAATCATTTAATATCTGCTTTCCATCGTTGCTTCTACACTTAAAGTCTACAAGAAGAACTTAATAAAGTGAGTTTCATACATTAAGATATATGTACATATATCGTCATTATTTTAACATGGGATCCTTCTGCTTTTAGATGAAGACTATAATAATTCTTGTACTATATTCTGTATGATTTGGAAATCAGAGCAAAAATTTCATTTGTCTGGCAAAGACTTGTATGATAGTGGAAATAGAATTGATGGAGATGAACTCATTTACGAAAGACATCATACACTTTCTTTTTATACAAACGATGCGGAAATTCTCTATACCCATCCAAGAATGTAAGTTAAAAGTATTTTAAATAATTCGCATCATGTTCTCATATATTATTTATTATTTTAGGCAATTGTTTCCTTTGATAAAATTACACGGAAAAAATTTACAGACTATATCTACAATACAGCGGAGATATCAACGATTATAGAAGAAAATTGGAAGTTAATAAGAAGGACAGGATTGGGGAAAAAGATTTCAAAAAATGGATTTATGGAAAATATGTAGGGCCTTGTACAAAATAAATTCCAGGTAATTATTATACTCAAGGCATATCAGATTTTTTAACTTAAAGAAAATGTTTCACAACTTTCGATAATAAACTTGTGTTGCCAAAATTAAAGTATATTTTTTAATGCTAATGACTCTGGCTTATTTGAACGGAAGCTTTAACTCTTAATTTATTGAGAAATAAAACAAGAAAATTTTAGTTTCTAAGTAATAAATACAAGAACCAATGCACCGTTCCTTAATTATATTAGGAGCTAGGAGTCTGACGGACTTTTTGACATTACATTTGTTTTTCGTCTTTTGCATTCTTGTGTGAAATGTTGTAGAGAGCGGACGTGCCTTGCAGTTAAAGTATTTTAATTATAGATAAACACAAAATCATTTTTCTATCCATATTGTTCACTTTCTCACTGTTGGCTTCGCACTACTCAAAAATATTTGCAATTTATGTTATATAAACGTTAGATGAGTCTGATTGCTCAGTCTGAACGCGTGTGGCAGTACATCGAACTGAGAGTCGCGGACTAGTCGTACCGTGTATGGGCCGCTTAAGAAGTTCGACTGGCAGATTATGCAATAATAAATAGCCAACTTATTATTTACAATCCTAATAATCATCAAGAAAAGTTAAAAAACTGAACAATATTTTAACTTCCATAACGGAAAGACATTTACGATCTTTAACGAAGAGATCCTAGTTAGATACATAAAATACTTAAATATTAATTCTATAGTAATTATGCAAGACAGTGCAGTAAAATAAATTGTTCAGCTGAAATAAACACTAAAAACCAAAACTCTTGAATTATTTTGTCTTAAATTATTTTTATTCTTGTAATCATATTAAATTATTCAGGTTTTGGCAATTTTTGCCTCGTTTCTAACTCAAAATCCCAAACTTGTTTTTTTTCTAAGCATGGTCCTTTGTAGACGCCGTAGATGCGGACAGAACTATCCATGGTGTTTCCTTCGTGTGTACATTCCATATGAAACTCTCCATAGAAATTTTTCCAGCCGTTACCGGCTAATGCAGTTAAACATTTATAATCGATCACCTCTACTACAGTTACTAAAAATTTTGATTTATAACCCTGCAAACAAAAATAGTGTTATTGTTGCTGTTTAAGCATATCTACTTGAAAATTACATGTTCAGGGTATTCAAAATCTATTTTTCCATCGGCAGTGATAATGTCGTCAAACACTACAACTTGATCAGGATGTGGCATTCCTTGCTTATACGTTCTTAGTCCTCTTGATTCCAAAATCACACATAAAATTAGCGCCAAAACACAAACAGTCTTCATCTAAACGGAAGAAACCATGTGACTTCGAAAGAATAAAGGCTTTAATGTAACTCACTTTAAAAAATTTTTTGAAGAATGTTACTGAGACGATGGTAGCTTTACTGCTAGTGTATAGAAGCAAAGAACGCCAATTCATATTTATACGGTCTCGAACTGAGTTTTACGCGTTTAAGCGTCATACAGCACAGCGTCTATTTGCTCCTGTATTGTCTGTTCAATTTTACTTTAACAATTGCGAAAAATATTTATTTTTGCTGTCTATTGTCTAACTCACAAATTTCGCTTTACAGATTACCTATTTTTCAGAAAACAGATTTCCATTGAAAACTAGCCTTGAGTATTATGTTTATCAGTTTCATCTCATGCATGTCGTTTGATATGTTTGTTATCCCTTTGAAGCGGATGAGTTTGAAATATTTAAATTAAATTGCTATCCCTAACTCTGTAATATACATACATATGTACATATATAATATCGAAAGCTTGTTTGTTTGTTTTTTATGTCTGTTTGCTTATTGCTCAATCACGCCTAAACGCTCGGTCCGATTATTAGTTTTTTTTTTTATGTGAAAGCACTACATATGCCGTCTTAACATATTCGTGCATTTTAAAATGGAGAACCTAAGATGGTGGACAAAAATTTTAAATTTTAAAGGATTGCCATATGTAAATTGGTTTTTGAAGGCTTTGGGAGATCCCGAATCTCCTTTCGAAACTTAAAAATTCAATATGGCGGATCGAATATGACGACCAAATTTGTCGAAATTCAAGGTCGCTATATTAACTCAAAAGTTTATTTGTTTAATTGAATGTGTGTTGCTTAATCATACCGAAGCGTTTGATTTGACATTTTTTATATTTTGTATGAAAGTTCTGCATCCTTTAACTTAACATATAGATTATTTTTATTAACATCAAATCGAGAGTTTCAAAATGGTTGACTTAAGATTGAGGTCAGCAATAGTACATTACAATGGATTACATTACATTACAATGAATATTGGTATTTGAAGTATTGAACAATTGACTGGTGAACAACGTAGAAAAAAACAAAATTGACAAATATTTTCTTCAATTGTGAAACGATGTCCAAACACCACCAACTTTATTGAAACAAATAAAAATTCGTAGCGTATTAAAAAGCTACAGATGGTGGTTTTGAAATCGTATAAATATCTGCATTTCGCTGTTGCTTCTACATTAGCAGTAAAGTTATCGTCGTATACAGAGCAAAGATATTATTGTTAGTAAAGTATACGTTAAGAATTTTATCCTAGAACCTTTTTCCGTTAAGATGAAGGCTGTTTTAAGTTGTGCACTAATTTTCTGTGCAATTTGGGAGTCAAAGCAAGAATTTCATTTGGCTGAACCAGGCTTGTATGTTAGTGGAAACCGAATTGAGGGAGATGAGCTCATCTACGAAAGACATCATACTTTTGAGTTTTACGCAACGGACTACGATGTTTTCTACCCATCTAAAAGCGTAAGTTTAAAGATTTTTACTTTATATTATATAAATGATATTCTTATATATTATTTACTATTTTAGGCACCAGTTTCTTTTTATAAAATAACACGGGTAGAATTTAAAGACTACGACAACAACTATCATGTGAACATTGGCGGAGACATCAACAGCTTCAGGATAAGATTAGAAATTGATAAGAAGTTTAGCATTGGGGAGCAAGATTTCAAAATATGGATG
This sequence comes from Machimus atricapillus, assembly GCA_933228815.1. Taxonomy (NCBI): domain Eukaryota; kingdom Metazoa; phylum Arthropoda; class Insecta; order Diptera; family Asilidae; genus Machimus; species Machimus atricapillus. The sequence goes on from OW121785.1 coordinate 18,777,034, forward strand.
TATGGAATATATGTAGGACCATGTAAATCAAATCTTCCCAGCAATTATTATGAGTATCGTACATAATTTGTAATATTTTAATTTCAATAAATCTTAAAGACCTTTATTTGCGATTATATGGATACGAAACGATAAAGTCTGCATATGAAAATTCACTTTAAAAAATCGTATAAGAATATTGTTAAGACTAGCACCATATGACAATAGAAACAAATATTTGATTTTCAGGTGACTTTGGTTTTTAAATACAATGAATCTAATATAAAATAAATAAACATGGTAGAACACAAATGTTGTTTTTACCCAACTGACCCAGAAGGAGGGTAAAGTTTTTCGCGTATATGTGTATGTATATCCGTTTCGTTGTGACCTTCTGTAGCCTAAACGGCTTGACCGATTTTGAAGAGTAAGGTGCCATTAGATTCGTCTCAATTGGAGGAGTGACATAGGGTATAATATTTAAATATGAGGTCCGCAAAAATAAATTGAGGGGGGATTAAAAAAATTTTTTTTATTATAACAATATAGGAATCAAATGAAAGCTAATAAATAGCCAATTCCAAATATATTTATATTATAACACTTTTATGCTACCATTTTGACAGGAACTTCAATGAAGTTACGAAAATTAACAAGATAAATAGTTTTTCATCGATTTTAAAAAAAATTGAAATTCGGCTCTTTCATAACACATAGGCTTTGAAGGAGCCACCAAAAGTTATGACAGTGTTGAGATTAAATATAAAAACATATAACATATTAATAGTGATTGTAACGAGACATTTTTGTAGGGGAGAAGGGTCGATATGGGCTCCTTAACAAAATGCTTACAACCTGATAATAATCAAAAAGTTTGGGAGGTTCATTTTGCTCTCAATCATTGTTAGACATCAAAAGTGTTAGGAGGCCATTTCATCAAGGTCCATATTGCCCTCTCGCTCTATAATATAGGGGGGGGGGGGGGGGGGGGAAAGAGCCATTGTATTTTAATATAGGGCCTATATTCAAATACAATGGCTCTTTCAAAGCATTTCATATCAAGGACAATTATTCCAAAAATCAGTATAACATAAAAGTGCTTACCTAACAAAATATACATCGTTGCAAAACTTAAAATCTATAAAACATTACAGCATAATCATTTTTTCGTTAGTTGTTGGCATTTGAATTTAGGAATAAATAAAACAACATTCGATGTTTCCGTCTAGCACTAATGGAGCAACTTTCTGTAGATAATCCATATTTTTGTGTATTGTCACAATTCTTGTTTTCGGAGGTCGTCCACGTGATCTATTTTCTTCAAATTTGGGCATTTTAGCAATTCCCATTCACATCAGTGTACAATTCTTTCACCGGCACTTAACTTTCCGAAATACGGAATCCTTTGCTTTATTTTTGATTGTCGATCGCACTTCCAATTAGCCGATTGTCCCAGATTACCTTTTGCCGCTTTGCATGTGCATGCTACTTGTGTGTAGTCTACTTGCGTGAATTCATATCACTAAATTGTATGCACTTTATTACTCGTCGCCATGAAATGTTTAATATTAATTTTTATTAATATTTATTTAACAATAAAAAAAGTTTAAAAAAAAAAATAGAACCGACTCCAAAACATCCCAAGCCCTAAAAAGTATAAAATAATTATATTAAAAGTCCTTTCCTAGTCTTTTGAAGTCGGTGTGAAAACCTGACTGATATTAATCCAATTAATCCAGACAAACTGATTGCATTAATTATTTAGTTAGTATTGGATTAATATCAGTCAGGTTTTCACACCGCCTTCAAAAGTCTAGGAAAGTCTTGATATTAATGTTTAAAGTAGTAGCAGAGGACTTTTAATATAATTATTTTATACTTTTTAGAGCTTGGGATTTTTTGGAGTCGGTTCTATATTTTTTTTTAATTTTTTTTACACTTCACTAAAAATAATGATACATATCCTGTCAGAAAAATAATCTTCAAAATCGATCCATAATTGTTGAAGTTATCGCGTCATGAAGTGAGTGAAAATCAATAAAATTAAGTCATCCCCTAATTTTCCACCCTTAAAAGTGGAATATTTTAATGAAATTTAAATGGAACCACCCGTGAGGCATAACCTATCCATTAGAAAAAGAATTATTAAAATCGGTCCACAATTGACGGAGAAATCGGCGAACATACATAAAAAAAAATATTCCGATGAATTGAGAACCTCCTCCTTTTTTTTGAAGCCGGTTAAAAATAGTAATATAACTAAAATAGTAATATAACTAGTGTAACGTTGTAAGTGACCGGTCTTCTCTTAACAAGTGCTCCAGCTAGACTGCTGGTTTTGGTTGTTACTTTAATACATAACTGTTGACCTAAGTGTACTAGCAACTCTGAGTAGTCTGAATATGTGTTAGTTCATTTTTAACTTCATCTTTACTTTTTGAATACTCTACAGTTATAAGGTTAAAATTATAGACAATCTCATTAAAAACAAACAGAAGAAAAGAATTTTAAACTCAGTATACTTACCAGCAAAAATAGATTCAGATAAAAACTGGGTAAAAATTAATTACATAGGAAGTATCAGTGACCAAATAGCTGGCCAATTAAAAAAGAAACTTAACATAAAAATAGCCTTCACAAATAATAACACTCTTAAGAATTTAATTTTTAACCCCAAAGACACAATTGACAAGTTTCAGAAATCAGGTATCAGATTGATTGTCAGGATTGTGGGTGCGTATACATTGGTCAGACGCGTAGAAATTAACTAGAACCAACGAACACATTAAGTCATTAAAGTCTGGAAAATTAGAATCAGCGGTAGCCAGACATTTAAATGAAAATAGACATAATTGCAGTATTAACAATTTAAAAATTTTACACATTGAGAAAAAAAGACGTAAGCTTAACCAGCTTGAAAATTACAGAATAAAAATCGCGAAAAATAAGAGAGTACCGCTGCTGCGCCCATAGTATGATCGATCACCCACAGTCTTATTAGTATAAGCGCTAACCGTTAAATTTTAAGCTGTTTTTCCTGTTGCCCCTGCTTTTTACTTACAATTAGTATGTTTTGTACTCAGCTCTGAAGATGGCTTTGTAAGCCGAAATACGTATTAGATATTAGCCTTTTTAGAAAATGTGTATTAAAGAAAATTATTTTTGAAACATTAAAAAGTATAAAATAAAAAATCATTTTATTAATTTCACAATGTTTCACAAAACCCCGACGGAGAAATCTCTAGATATCATTTATCGCTCGAGCTGAACACTTCAAAAACAAGCGTTGAAATAGGCTGAAAACAATAAGTGACCTTAGTCACCTTAGGCACCTTAAGCACCGAATATGTTATTATGTACATATGTATGTACATCATAAGTTTTCTTTTGATATAAACGATGCGCAAATTCTTTATCCATCCAAAAGTTAAAAGTATTTTAATTAATTCAAATGATATTTTCCTATATAAGGCAACCGTTTTCTTTTATTAAATAACAGGGATAGAATTTAAAGACTATGGCAATAACTATCATAAAAATACAGATTGCGATTACAGAAAAGTTGGAAATTTATAATAACGATACTCGTGGGGAACAAGATTTCAAAATATAAGTTTATGGAATGCATTGTACATATGTATGTAGGGCCATGTAAAACACAAATTCCTGATAATTATTATAATATGTACTTATAACAAACTAGCTTTCCGTATGCGACTTCGTCTGCGTGGACTGTGAAATAAATATAAATAGAATAGAGGTAAAATGAGGGATAAACGCTTATGTGGAAGTCTGTTATTTTAAAAGTTAGAGACTTATAATTTGGTATAGTCTTACTATTGGTTTGAACATATTTTAAAGTTTTAGCGAAATCAAGCTTTCACCACTATTAATTTTCAAGATTTTAATCTTAGAAATGACGGAGCTCCCATACAAACTTTATCCTCTAATTTACCTCTTAAGAGGATGTTTTTCCACAAATGCTTAAATACGTCATTCTCAATTTCCGGACAAAGGGCTAAATACTAGTTTTAATTGATGAAGGCTGTTTTAAGTTGTGCTCTTATTTTCTGTGCAACTTGGGAGTCAAAGTAAGAGTTTCATTTGGCTGAACCAGGCTTGTATGTTAGGGGAAACCGAATTGAGGGAGATGACGAAAGACATCATACTTTTGAGTTTTACACAACGGATTACGATGTTTTCTACCCATAGCGTAAGTTTAAAGATTTTTTTTATATTATATGATATTCTTATATATTATTTACTATTTTAGGCACCAGTTTCTTTTTATAAAGTAACACGGGTAGAATTTAAAGACTAAGACAACAACTATCATGTGAACATTGGCGAAGACATCAACAGCTTCAGGATAAGATTAGAAATTGATAAGAAACATAACTTTGGCGAATTAGCATTCAAAATATGAATCTATGAAATATATGTAGGGCCATGTATGTACATAAATCAAATCTTCTTAGCAACTATTATGACAATTTCTAATATTTTAATTTTAATAAATCTTATAGGCGATTATTTGCGATAATGTCGATACGATAAAATTGGCATGAAAATTCACTTTAAAAAATTTTTTTGGGAATATTGCTAAGACGATGGTATCACCAAACGACAATATGTAAACCCAAACGCAAAATAATTCGTCCCACTCATTACTTTTCGGCTTTTTCGGAATAGGAATCTTTGTCATTGGCTTAAGATGAAGCAGATAAAAAAAAGACAATATACTTTAGATTCCTTACATTGTTTACTAATAATATTAATACAAAAAACAATTCCAATAAAAACAATAACGGTAAAAGTTCAACTTAAACAAAGTTCAAATGCAAAATAGTTCATCCAGTAGCTTTGAAATGCAAAATATTACATCTACCACTTTGTCACTTCTCCTCTGTTCTTTAGAAGTTCTTGAATTCGTCGCGGAACTGTACTCACAAGATCAGCACAGAGCTGAGGTGTGAAATTATCCCAAATTTGTTGAAGCCGAACACGCAATTCATCCATAGTCCTGGCGGGATCTGCTCGCAACTTCTGCTTCATTTTTTGCCACAAATTTTCAATTGGCGACAAATCTGGACTATTAGGGGGCCATTCCATGACAGGGATCTCTTTTGCTTGCAGCCACGTTGTAGTGGATTTGGACTTATGGCAAACTGCCCCGTGTTGTTCGACAATATACTCGCCATAAGGGGACTGAAGCGATGGTATGGACGGTAGTAAATAGTTCTCAAGGATATTTTGGTACTTAGCAGAGTTAACTATTCCATTAACAAATGCAGGTTTGCCAACTCCTTGCGCGGACATGCATCCCCAAACCATTACAGATGCTGGAAATTTGACGGAACGTTTTAAACAGTCATTATGGAATGCTTCATCCTTGGTTCTTATAACTCTCCCACCTCAAACCTGGACTCGTCACTCCAAATCACAGCACCCCATTGTCTCTGAGTCCAATTTTGATGTTCTCTGGCATACTTATAAGTTTTTGTTTGTGTATATTGGTCAACAGTGCCTTGAGAGTTATGATACTTTATGGAATGCACACTTTCAAACTAAATTTTGAAATATTATTACCTTATAAGATCTGTAACCCAATTTGTGCATATTTCTTTTACATGTGTCGACAGAGATATCCTTTCCTATTGAGTTTCTCCATTCAACAGTGATTGTTGCTGCGGTACTCCGGCGATTTTTCTTCAGAATCCTCTTTAGAGCTCTAAGATCATGCCGATTTGCTATCGGAGGGCGACCAGTTTTGCGCTTAGGTATCACATTTCCAGTGTTTTTGTAGAGATCTATTATAGTTTGTACAGAACTTCTTGTTAAATTAACAATCTCCGCGGTATGGTATGCCGATTTACCGCTTTTAAAATAATTTATTATAATATTTCTGACTGGAACGGGTATAGTCTTACCACGAGCCATTTTCAGCGCTTTAAACAAGTTACTAAATTTCAGTGCACTGATAGCGTGGTGCTCTTCAATAATTCAGGCCAAAATTACCCTTACTAATTACATGTACACAAAAATTACCCAACTATTTTTACTGGATGTACTATTTTGCGTTTGCAATCTGCTGGACGAACTATTTTGCACTTGAATTGATATTTTTAAACTGAACTTTTACCGTTACTGTTTTAGTTGGAATTTATTTTTGTTTTGGCTTTATTAGTCAACACTCTAAAGAATTTAATAAATATTACCTGTTTTACATCTGCTTCATCTTAAGACCATAATAAAGAATCCAATTCGGAAAAAAGTCTAAAAGCAACAACTGGACGAACTCTTTTGCGTTTGGTAGTAACAAATTTTAAGTTTTCCATCTTTTTTTCCAATTCAAAACTTCAAACTTACAGCTCTGGTCTTCAAAAACAAAATAACGTTGAAGTTTCGCGAAAGCTATACAAGAACTTCATTGTTTGTATACTCCTTTTATTTCATTGAAAACGTAATACCTAGACAACATCTAAAAAATTACTACTCTGGTAGGCCTTTCCTCCTTTAACCACAAAGAATATAAGAGCAAACAAATTAACATGTTAGGAAAACAAGTATCGTTTTTGTATAACTCCTTTGTAAACCCATGTCAAATAAACAAAGTTTGAAAAGAAGTGACATATGGTTTTAATTCAATACGGTCTGTTGCCATTGTCATTTTCAATCGTCATTGTTGATAAACATTTATCGCTCGAGCTGAACACTTCAAAAACAAGTTTTAATATAAGCTGAAAAAAATAGCTCGTTCACAAACCAGTTTATATATTTTATATCATAAGCATAAAATTGAGTTTGATTTATTTGTTCTTTTACTAATGAATTGTAACTAAACATTCATAACTTGTTATTATTTCATATAAAAATTAGATTTATCCTTTTTGTCTTAAATTCTTGTTTTCTTAACCATACATGAAATAGTATATTTTTTTATTCATGTTGTTGTTAACTAAAAAGGTAGCTTTTACGCATTTTCAAAACAATAAATAAATATGAATTTAACAATAAATTCCTCGATAATCACTCCCGAGCGATGGAAAAATAACCATTACTTCGTAATCGTTATCAACTTATCGAAAAGTTAAACTTACTCGGTAATCGTTATCGAAGGATCGAAAAATAAAAATCACTTCGTATAATTGTTATCGATCGATCGCGAAATAAAATTTACATTATAATCATTATTTTCAATTTATTTTTTCTTTTATCATATCCATTAAAGTTCCTGGTTAGAACCACTCTCATTTCCATTGATTTCACTATCATTTTCAGTTTCAATATTTATTTTGTGTACTGATTTATAATGTATGTACATAGCATTCAATTTTACAATATATATACAGTATATGGCGCAAACGCTTTACTGTCAATTACCATAGCCTCTTAGAGATTTTTGATTCGTTTCATCCTCAAAAATCTTGCGAGCTCTTTCTTTGAAGCATGGGCCGTCGTAGACGCCGTAGACTTCGACACAGCTGTCAATCGATCCTATGCCTATACAGTCTACAATGAGCTCGCCATAGTAATTGTTAATGGCGTTACTAGATAATTTTGTAACACAACCAAAATCTATTACTTTTACCCTACTAACGGTAAATTTTGATGAATAACCCTGTAAATAAAAATAATTTTACTTTCTGTTTAACCATATCTACTTGAAATTACATCTGAAGGGTAATCCATTTCTCTGTGTTTTCCGCCCTTCTCGAAGCAGTTCTGGAACAATGCAAGTTCACCAGGACGTGAAGTTCCTTCCCAATAGTCGCTTGCTGCATAAATCGGACATAAAAGTAGCGAAAAAACACAAACAGTCTTCATCTAGACGGAAGAATTTATGTGACCTCGAACCGATAAAATCTTTAATGTAAATCACTTTAAGAAATTCTTTGAAGAATGTTGCTGAGACGATGGTAGCTTTATTGCCAGTGTAGAAGCAAAGAACGCCAATTCATATTTATACGGTCTTGAACTGAGTTTTGCGCGTTTGAACGTCATACAGCACGCGCAAATTCTACATGCGTATTGCCTGTTCAATTGTGCTAACATATTTAACCATTCCGAAAAATATTTATTTTGCTGCCTATTGTCTAACTCAAAAATTCCACTTCACTCAGTATTTTTTAAAAACAATGGAGTGAATGTACATATGTATTTGAACCACTTAAATTACACAACCCCGTTCGATTCTTTTGGAAAATGATTCCCTCTCAATTTGCCTCGAATTATAGTAATATAGTTAATTTACTAATAGTTTTCATCGAACAGCGTTCTTCAGGAGGTTTTGAATTAAGATAAATTTTTGACGCCCTATCAAAGTTACTGTTTTTAGAAATATTTTTTTACCAGGTCTACACAGAAAATGGCTGTACTTAATGAGCTGTAAGATATGTGCAATGTTATTCATACCCTGAACAAAAAATAACAAAAATAGTTTACTATACAATCTAATCTCTACAATCTGCATCTAAAACTTCCATTTAAAATTAAATTTGAAATTTTAAATTATCTGGTCATTATTAAATCTTATTATACTTTCTATGGTTTTCCATAGTACAGAGCTCTTACACTTAGTGCGCCAGTCGAACTTGCACTTGACCAGTTTTTTGCATTGACGCATTATCATAATTGTTCTTTCTGATGGTGTATTGATCAATTGATTGGTGAACAACGGAGATGAAAACAAAAATACAAATATTTGTCTTAATTGTTATAAGAAATACAAACATAAATACGTCTATTAAAACAAATGAAATTTCGTAAGGTGGTAAAACGCTACAGTTGGTGGTTTTGAAATCGTATAAATATCTGCATTTCGGTATTGTTTCTACATTAACAGAAAAGTTATCGTCGTCTACAGAGCAAAGATCTTATTGTTAGTAAAGTGGTTTATATAAGTTGAGGATTTTATCAGATCATTTTCATTAAGATGAGGGCTGTATTTAGTTTAATGCTAATTTTCTGCTCGGTTTGGGAGTCAACACAACTTCGATGCTCTAAGATAAACGAGCCAGACTTGTATCATTGTGGACACCGAATTGATGGTGATGAGCTCATCTACGAAAGACTGGATAACGTCTACTTTACTAGCGATGATTTGGAATTTTTCTACCCATCTAGAGAAGCAAGTTTAAAAACTTTTAATTTATATTATATGCCTTACATTCTTATATATTATTTACCATTTTAGGCAATTGCTTCCTTTTATAGAATAACATACATTCAAATTCAAGATTTCACAAATGACTATGAGGTAGACTTCCGAGGAGGCCTCAACTATGTCTGGACAACAATTCGTGTTACAAAGGCGGATAGAGGTTATGGGGAACCACCAGTCAAAGTATGGATTTATGGAAAATACGTAGGGCCATGTGAAATCCATTCCTAACAATTATTATGAGTATCGTGTATAATTTGTAATATTTTAATAAATCGTACAAACCTTTATTTTCAATTATGTGGATACGAAACAATAAAGTCTGTATGCAAATTCACTATAAAATTTGATTTTTAAGAATATGGTAAAGACGATATTACACGACAATATACATATGTAGTAACAAATTTGTAGTTTTCCAGCCTTTTGTCCAATTCAGAACTTCAACTTTACAGCTCTGGTTTTCAAATACAAAATAACGTTGAAGTTTCGCGAAAGCTATAAAAAAATTTCATTGTTTGTTTACACCTTTTATTTAATTGAAAACGTAAAACCTAGACAACATCTAAAAAATTACTACTCTGGTAGGCCTTTCCTCCTTTAACCACAAAGAATATAAGAGCAAACAAATTAACATGTTAGGAAAACAAGTATCGTTTTTGTATAACTCCTTTGTAAACCCATCTCAAATAAACAAAGTTTGAAAAGAAGTGACAATGGTTTTAATTCAATACGGTCTGTTGCCATTGTCATTTTCAATCGTCATTGTTGATAAACATTTATCGCTCAAGCTGAACACTTCAAAAACAAGTTTTAATATAAGCTGAAAAAAATAAGCGACTTCGAATGCTGGCATTTTAACCTCGTTCACAAACCAGTTTATATATTTTATATCATAAGCAAAAAATTGAGTTTGATTTATTTGTTCTTTTACTAATGAATTGTAACTAAAGATTCATAACTTGTTATTATTTCATATAAAATTTAGATTTATCCTTTTTGCCTTAAATTCTTGTTTTCTTAACCATGCATGAAATAGTATATTTTTTTATTCATGTTGTTGTTAACTAAAAAGGTAGCTTTTACGCATTTTCAAAACTATAAATAAATATAAATTAAACAATAAATTCCTTGATAATCACTCTCGAGCGCTGGAAAAATAACCATTATTTCGTAATCGTTATCAACTTATCGAAAAGTTAAACTTACTCGATAATCGTTATCGAAGGATCGAAAAATAAAAATTACTTCGTAATTGTTATCGATCGATCGCAAAATAAAATTTACATCATAATAATGGTTTTTTAATTTATTTTTCTTTTATAATAATCATTATACATAGTTCCTGGTGAGAACCACTCTCATTTCCACTGATTTCATTATCATATTCAGTTTCAATATTTATTTTATGCACTGATTTATAATATACAGTACTGTGAAAACTTTTAGGACCACTTTAATGTTTCGGAAACTTTTAATTTCCTGAAGCATACTTTCTGAAAGTTCGACAGAAGAAGGAAGTCAATTCAGAGCTAAGTTTTAATCTCAAAGTATCCTTTTCCATTGATTTTCCCCCTCTGTCCAACTTAAAACAGGCATGATTCGGAAAACTAAAGGCTCCCAAAGAATTGGAGTGGTGTTATAAACATTCACAGTACTGTATTTTTACATTTGCAGGCCTATTTCCACTTAACTCCTTTTTATAGTTTACCATTAAACATGTCGATTTCTTTGTGTCGTCTCAATAGTCACATATTTTGTAATATCAAATTTCTTCACTTTTCAAAACCCGATGCTTGTGCGAATGTATAACAAACCTAAAAGAACAGCGAATAATTTCATATGCGACTTCTTCCGTTCAAGAGTGATCGCATCCCTACTCTATCTTTTGAAATGCAATCGTATCGTAAGTAGTGAGTAGAGTACGAGGCTACCGTGTGCGCACGCGAGTGATTTTCGTGTACGCACATGAGTGAGCGGTGTGTAATTTAAAATTTCTCACTCACGGGTGCACACGAAATTTCGCTTATAAATATGTACATATCTTATTTGCGTGAGAAGAAATGAAAAGAAAATCACCCGCTAATATGCTGGTATTTCAAAACGCAGCAAAACCCATAAATTTTTTATATTGTTTAATTTACATAAATCTTTACATTTATCATTATCTGCTAAACGATGAAATGAAATCATTTCAAATTTTCTGCCACGAGCTCCCTAGGTACATACATATGTATATGTATTATACATGTGCATATATAGCATTTAATTTTACAATATAGATATATGTAACTATATGGAGCAAACGCTTTAGTGTCTACTATCATAGCCTTTTAACGATCTTTGGTCCGTTTCATCCTCAAACATCTTGCGATCTCTTTCTCTGAAGCATGTGCCGTCGTAGACGCCGTAGACTTCGACACAGCTGTTAATCGATCCTTTACCTATACAGTTTACCTGAAGCTCGCCGTGGTAATTGTTAATGGCGTCACCAGATAATGTTGTAAGACAACCAAAATCTAGCACTTTTACCTGACTTACAATAAATTTTGATATATAACCCTATAAATAAAAATAATTTTATTTTCTGTTTAAGCATATTTACTTGAATTTACATCTGACGGGTAACCCATTTCTCTTTGTGTTCCGCCAGCCTCGAAGCAGTTGTGAAACAATGCAAGTTCATCAGGACGTGGAGTTCCTTTCCAATACGCGGTTGCTGCATAAATCGGACATAAAAGTAGCGAAAAAACACAAACAGTCTTCATCTAGACGGGAGAAATTATGTGACCTCGAACCGATAAAATCTTTAATGTAAATCACTTTAAAAAATTCTTTGAAGAATGTTGCTGAGACGATGGTAGCTTTATTGCCAGTGTAGAAGCAAAGAACGCCAATTCATATTTATACGGTCTTGAACCGAGTTTTACGCGTTTGAGCGTCATGCAGCACGCGCAACTTCTACTTGTTCTTTATTGTCTGTTCAGTTGTATTTACATGTTTAACAATTGCGAAAAATATTTATATTTCCTGCCTATTGTCTAACTAAAAAATTTCGCTGCACTCATAATTCTTTAAAAACGATGGAGTGAATGAACCACTGAAAAGAACGATTCTTATGGAAAATAGCTCCTTCTTAATTTTGCTCGAAATTTAGTAATTTGATAGGTTTCATCTTCCTGAACAACTTTCCTCATAAACGCAAACTATGAAAATGCGTTGACTCTCCAATATTGATGTTTGACGTCATAGTAAATGATGTGATTATTCCTGAGGAGAGACCATGACCGTTGTTCAGGAAGATCATAACTATCGAATTAATAAAAACAATTCCAGCTTAATCGACAAGGGGCAAATTTCCTTAAGAAAGGTGCTATAGTTTAAATGGCACATCTTATTTAATCAAACTCAAAGTTTAAATGGCACATCTTATTTGATCAAACTCAAATTAAAGAATGCATATCAAGAGAGATGTGTTTTTACAAACATATGTAAAATTATGATTTGTATTCAAAAAGATCTTGCTGGGCTTGAATAAAAGCAAATAGAGGGCTTTCTGTATTTTGTTTTTTGGATTCCGTATCAGAAAAGAACCCTTTTGTTGCCTGTCTCATGAAGCAACACATTGTCCTTGTACCTGCTCCTGTGGGGTATCGTTGAAAAAGGCCAGTTGAATAGATTATGAATATGTAATATTTAAGTTAAAATAACTTGTTGACGCCCTATCAAAGTTACTTTTTTTAGACGTGTTTTGTTACCAGGTTTACAAAGAAATTGGCTGTATGTTATGAGCAATATTACTCATACTCTGTATATAAACAACAAATATAAACAATATTTTACTATACAATAGAAAAAAGCTGTAAGTAATATACGAACACGCATCTAAACTTCTATTTAAAATTAAAATTTTAAATTTTAAATTATCTGACCATGGTTAAATCTTATTATACATATGTAGTTTTTAGGGGTTTCTATACTAAATATATAGTACAAAACTCTTACACTCAGTGCACGAGTCTGACTCGCATTTGACCAGTTTTTTTACTATTACGCATTATCATAATTTTTCTGTCAGATGGTATATTAAACAATTGATTGGTGAACACCGGAAATGAAAACAAAATTAATAAATATTTTTTTTAATTGTGAAACGAAAAACAAACACAACCAACTCTATTGAAACAAAACAATTTCGTGAGAGTGTAAAACGCTAAAGTGGTTGGTTTTGAAATCGTATAAATATCTGCATTTCGCTGTTGCTTCTACATTAACAGCAAAGTTATCATCCTCTACAGAGCAAAGATCTTATTGTTAGTAAAGTGGTTTATATGAGTTGAGGATTTTATCAAATCATTTCCATTAAGATGAAGGCTGTATTTCGTTTAGTGCTAATTTTCTGCACAGTTTGGGAATCAACACAACTTCGATGCACTTTGATAGAGAAGCCAGACTTGTATCATTGTGGACACCGAATTGATGGTGATGAGCTTATCTACGAAAGACTGGGTACTGTTGATTTTTATGAGAATCATTTGAACTTTTTCTACCCATCTAGAGAAGTAAGTTTAAAAACTTTTAATTCATTATACATATATGGATGATATTCTTATATATCATTTACCATTTTAGGCAATTGTTTCCTTTTATAAAATAACATATATTGAAATAAAAGATTACGGAAATGAATATTATGTAGACACCGATGGAGGCCTCAATAATGTCTGGACAAAAATTCGTATTGAAAAGGCGAATGGAAATTTAGGGAAAAAAGATGTCAAAGTACGGATTTATGGAAAATATTTAGGGCCATGTGAAATCCATTCCTAACAATTATTATGAGTATCGTGTATAATTTGTAATATGTTAATAAATCTTAAAAATCTTTATTAGCTTTTATGTGGATACGAAACGATAAAGTCTGCATGCATACTCACTCATGCAACTTTTTTGTATTATATTTAAATATGTAACAATAATTTAACAGAACACAGAAAAACAATTTTACACGTCACCGTATTTCGAAACAGAATGAATATTGGCATCATCCTTATCGAAAGGATTGCGTACGTTGTTCTTCTTCATCAGAAGGAATAATTATCGCAGTTGCAGTGTATTTGTACAAAAAAGTATCAGAGTGCTCCTCCTCCTAGCTATATTCTACATATGTATATACCAGTGGCGGCTGCTCAGGGTGTTCTAGGTGTTCGGCGCACACCCATAATTTCTTTTAAAAATATCAATCAATCATATATCTTTAATTATTTACAAATTGCAAGATAAAGTCTGCCGCAGGATAAGAAAGCAAAGAATTTTTTAATAATCAGCGAACAATGAATGTGAATAAAAATAATATTTATAAATGCAAAGTGCAAACGCACCCTATTTCTTCTGAGTTCTCTACCGAGTAGCGAACATTTACCCACATTAAAGATTGCAAACGCACCACCCTACCCCTCTTTCTAATATTTCTCACTGTGGGTTCTTTGCCGACTAGCGAACCTGAGCCATATAGGGATTTTGTACTAAACTCATGAGGACTTGGCGGCTGCTCAGATTTGGGTTTCTATGCAGGAAATATACCGAGGGTGGTGCGCTGAGCGATTCGCACCACGCACGCGATGTATGAGAATTTCAAATAAAAGAGAGTATCGGATAAAATAAAGAGCCGTCATTTAGAAACGACTAAAGAGTCTAACTCGCCCTCCGTTGTTGCTCCCTCACCATAATTCGCTGGTTTGCTTGGTGCCGTGCTTGCCTGTTTTGCGCTGGGGGAGGCTTTTACTCTTTCGATGCAGCAGGTTAACTAGGGCAAGACTTTGACTGAGGGAGGATGGGGCGTAAAAAAAATATTCTCTTAGTTCGAATTCCGTCCCATTTCCGAATGGAATAGAATATACTACTCCGATTCGATTGAAAGTGGTGCGATGAGAATAGAGAACCACGACCAGCTTTTTCAACGTTTTTTTTTTGGATCAATTGACTTGAGGATTTGTTTGCATCAAAGATAGGAGGATCGATTTAGTATATAAATAAATTTTTAAATAATTCTTTACGATACTACTTTCTTTAGGTTTTGCATTGCATATTGGTTTAAGCCTAATTTCCGGCTTTTGTATTGTCACTCTTACTGCACTAACAACAGCGAAATTTTCTCCATTGGTTGAATTAATTATGTTACATAGGTACGGCAGCGCACACCTTGATAATTTAATCACCAGCCGCCACTGGTATATACATACATACATAGGTATGTAACTTCACCAAAGCGAATAAAATTCAAAGTTTTGTACTTCAAACATTCTTCGCCTATTGCACATTTTTGCTGAAATAGAACTCATATAGAAACAAAAGCTAACCTACTCCACAAGCAAATTTTTTGAAAAATGCTCATTTTCAGACAATCCCCTGATACTAGAGCTAGTAATAATAATTAAATTCTTCGCCTATTGATAAACCGCTTAAATGTTTGCTCGGTGAATTTTCAAGTTTATCCCGAATTAAATAATTAGTAAATTGATTAAAGGTGTATAATACATATGTACATATATTCTCGAATTCTTTAAGCAAAGCAAAGTAAGCATCTAAATAAACGGAAAACATTTTTTCAGTTCCGATTGTTCTCGTATTGCCATCAATTTGCCAAAATTAACTTAATTTTTTATCTCAAGGGAATGGTTTTAGGAAACAAGTTATTTTAATTGCATTTGATAAGAAATTACAAAATGGTTTGTTCAAAAATCTATGACTTCGCAGGTAGGCTTCGGAAAATTTCCACAAATTTTATAATGATTTTTGCCTACAGTAAAAGCAACAATAATTAATTAACGAACCAACATTTTGGCGCCTTAAGGTATGTATTGAGGTTTTTTATATTGAGAAGACTTAGATTTCAAAGATAGGTATGTACATAAAAACTTCAAAAAAAGTTGCTATCTGTTATATTCATATTGAAGATTTATTTCTAATATACTTTTTTTCCTTCTAGTTCCAATATCCAGCTTTATCGAAATAATTTGATTCTCAACACGTTTCTTTGATTTTTTAAATTGTTTTTTCCACAATTAAAACTATATTTTTTGAATTTACGTTAACGTTGAGCTTGTGTAATGGCTAAGTTAAAATCAATGATTTGTTTTCTAACCTTATTTTAGATTTAATAATATTTACAATAAAAGTTTTAATATTTTGTGGTTAAATAATAATTTATGAATTGGATAATAACGATTATGAGGTCGGTAATAATTACGTCAATTTTATAGGTCTGTTCCTTGAGAAAGTCGGTAAAAAAACATGTGGCGCCACCGAGCGCTCCAGAGCGCTCTAAGAGTTGTCGAAAAAAAGCCAGAACGATTCTTGGCGCTCTAGATTTTGGTATCTCATGGAACGACTTCAGAGCAAAGCAGAACGAAAAAGAAGAACAATAGTCCAGAAAACAATGGATTCGAAAGTAAATAGCTATTTTTAAAGAGGCCTCCAGACAAACTGTTTGCATTAATTATTTAGTTAGTATTGGATTAATATCAGTCAGGTTTTCACATCGACTTCAAAAGTCTAGGAAAGTCTTGGTATTTAATGATGAAAGTAGTAGCAGAGGATTTGTAATACAATTGTTTTATACTTTTTAGGGCTTGGGAGTTTTTGAGTCGGTTCTATTTTTTTTTTTTTAAGTTTTTTTTAATTCATTCTTTTTAGTGTAATATTTTTTTTAGTCAAATTTTTTTTTCGTTCGCAATGGAACCCCACATCGGATTCAAGTAAGAGCTTAAAAAAACTGTTTAAAGGCAAGCTTTTATTTAAAAAAAACGTTTTTCCCTGTTAATTTTGAGCTAACTAGCTCTCTAGTGACGAAGCCATATTAAGGGGGTTTAAATGAAAATGTAATCCGCCATCTTGGGACGGCAGTCATGTTGAATTTAGTACTGAGACGTCACTTATTTTATCGTTTCCTACTCTTCTCGCTCTTTCATTTGATGCCCATATTAAGAGGGTTGACAAAAATACATCGTCCGCCATCTTTTGGCGGCGGCCATTTTTAAAATATTACAATATTGTATATTGTATTGTCACTAGTTTGGAGCAAATCCCTTAAACTTTCAAGTTTGACAGTCCCCCAAGTGGCAAGATTTAATCGAATAAACTTTAGAATTTTACATTCCGCCATCTTGAATTCGTAAATTCTGTCAGTCCGGTTGAAATCAGCGACCCTGAGAGCCCCCAAGTACGAAGCTTGGTGCAAATCGCATAAAATTTAAAACTTTGCAGGCCGCCATATTGAATTCGTAAATTCTGACAATTGATTATACAGCCTATTTGCACCCTCCAAGTCCATTCTAAATATTGGTGAAAGAATTTATGAAATCGGATGAGTAGTTTCGGAGACTACTGCAAGAAATTAGTGGGTGATAAATCACTCATCCCTAGTTTTACCACCCTTCGGGGTGGAATATTTGACAATCGGTTCAAAATTGTCAGAGATATCGTCTAACATACGTACATACAAAAAAATCACTCGAATTGAGAACCTCCTCCTTTTTTTGAAGTCGTTTAAAAGTGGCAAAGACGATAGTTCACGACTATATACATATGTATGTACATACATACATATATGGTGTACCAAATTTTTAGTTTTCCAGATTTTTGTCCAATTCAAAATTTCACCCGTACACCTCCGGTTTTCAAAAACAAAATAAAGTTGAAGTTCCGCAAAAGCTATACAAAAATTTCGTTGTTTGTCCTTTTATTAATTAAAATTTAATGAAAATTTACTTAATTATTCTTGCCACGAATTTCATTTCATCCTCAGCTAAAATTAACAGAGTAGGGATATTAACCGCATGAAGCATTTTCGGGCAAACCACAAACTCATCCAGATAGTCGTTGTTTAAAACCTGTAGTATATTTGCATGGTTTTGTACGTCATTTTTACAGATCCTATCGCTAGCAGTATCAAGGATCACAGTCCCCACGATGGCATTGCAGGAGCTTTTCAAGATTACATTATAAACTGCTCTAAAACACGATTGTTGCAGTAGATCGAATACTTGGATAGAATTAGCATCTGAAGTAGATATAAAATTAATTTGTAGTAGGCCTCATTTACTTCCGATAGAAGGTCCCGATGTAGTTCAATTAGGTGCATCATCGAGTCACGAAATTTTCCTACTATATTAAGAATATTTCTGAATTCATCTCCCGATGTTTCCTAGAAAAGATTGTACTTTTAACAAACTTGGCTGCTGTAAAGATTAACAAGTTAATTCACAAAACTAAAAATAAAATTAAAAATTTTAAGTAACCCCCGACACAAAAAAAACTCTAAAAAGTAAAAAAATAAAATATTTCTCTCGGCATTTTAACTTCATTAAAAGAACCTATTAATGTGTTGGTTGGCCCTTTAACTTTAATATAAGTACTTATTAATATTTTGATCCAAGCGTCGTCGCGTTGGGGGACCGCTACGAAATAAATAATTACTATCCACAGATATTAGCGGTCCCCCAACGCGACGACGCTTGGATCAAAATATTAATAAGTACTTATATTAAAGTTAAAGAGCCAACCAACACATTAATACGTTCTTTTAATCAAGTTAAAAGGCCGAGAGAAAAATTTTATTTTTTTTACTTTTTAGAGTTTTTTTTTTGTGTCGGGGGTTACTTAAAATTTTTAATTTTATTTTTATTTCATTCTTTTTAAATTACTCACGGACCCTAATTCCGATAGTCCAATAATTTTAAATAAAGTTATAAACTATAAAAAAAATAAAATATATATTTTTGTGAGCTCCGGTGAAAGTGTTGAACATGGGGCGTGGGAGAAAAACTAAAAATTATTCTACTAGTCAAGCCCTTTCATTGGATACCTATATTTTTGCTTTGGGGGTTAAAAAGAGGATTGGACTATTTCAGATATTAGTTTCGCCATCCTTCGCTTGCTATCACACCCGAATAGTTGGTTGGTTAATTTAACGACTGCACCCACTGGTGGAGTCCAATTAGCGCACATCATACATATAGGCCGTTTTCGAATTCACATGCACTTACACTAAAATCTATTTTCCGCACTAAATATTCTCCGAAAAACTCCGAATAGTGCGTAGGGCGTTCGAAATCGTAACTAGATTACCTTGTACCAACACTTTTTTATTTGTCAAAATCGTAGTGTACTCGCGAGTACCTACACTAAAGTGGATTTTCTGGATATTGTGATCGCTGTTTATAAAAATACAATAGTTACATTTAATTTTGTCACACATTTTTAGAAAACAGCTAAAAAATAACACAACCAATCTCTCGAGGTGAATAACAGCTTCCGAATTAAATTTAGCGTAGTTCAATTCGAACAACCTATTTAGGGCGGAAAAAAGCGCCAAGTGCAAGTGCGGTCGGAAGTGTTAGGGAAAAGTGCAAGTGCATATGAATTCGAAAACGGCCATATCAAAACAATAATTAATTTACTTCAATCACTTTATCACTTCATCAAAACTCTAGATCTGTTGAACCCCAAAGACTTTCCCAGTGATTTAAACAAAGATGATATTAATTTGACGCGGAAAAAGTTGTGCTTTTGTTGGTTGAACCTTTTTAGAAAACAAAAACTATTCAAATAAAATAATCGTGAAAGTTTAGCCCAATTTATTTAAGAGCTGAATTCATTCGATGCGGTCGTGAATTGTGAGAAAATCATTTCATTGCTTGCGCGCTGCTATAGAAAACATGTTTGTGGAAACTGAAGAACTTTTAGCAATTGGGTTAGCTACTGCATTAATTGCATTGGGCAGAAAAGAATATTCTATAAGTCTCTCGTTATAATTAAAGTTAAAGATCAGTAAAGTTCCGACCTTTGAAACTAGCAGTAGTTGTTTTCTTCTGCCCAAGTCCCAACATAACATAGCTGAAGCTATTTCCGAGGTTAAGCAATTTTTTTGAGCGCTTCGGTATAAATCGTACTGGCTAAGCTTGAGTTAACGAAATTATTAACAAGGAAATAAAGGTAATGTTAAAGTTCTTCTTTCATTTCTACTTAAAATGTATTAAACTGTTTTGAAAATGTTATGTTCAAAATATTTTGTAGCAAACAAAACTATAAACAAATTAATTGCTAAAACTATCAGCTGACTGCACGCTCTAAAACGCGCTATTTTAGCGCAATCATTTTGACTTAAGCTATTTTAGCACGGCATATTCTTCGCCCATTGATGAACCGCTTAAATATTTGCTCGATGAATTTTCAAGTTTATCCCGATTTGAACAATTAGGAAATTGATTAAAGGTGTATAATACATACATACATATATTCTCGAATTCTTTAAGCAAAGCAAAGTAAACATCTAAATAAACGGCCAACAATTTTGTCAGATTTATAGTAAATGCAGTTCCGATTGTATTGCTATAAATTTGCCAAAATCAACTTAATTTATTATCTGAAGGGAATGACTTTAGGAAACAAATTATTTTAATTGCATTTGATAACAGAACACTATAACTTCGCAGGTAGGCTTCCACAAATTTCCAAAAATTTTATAATGATTCTCGCCTACAGTAAGAGCAACAATATAATTAACGAACCAAAATTTTGGCGCCTTAAGGTATGTATTAAGGTTTTTTATATTATTTAGACTTAAGCTGTGTTTTTTCACCCGGGTCAGGTTCTAGTTCTGTGTCAAATGAAATAAACGATGCAGGTTATAAACCCAAAAAAAGATTTTTGTTTCTTTAAGGTTGGTGTGCTTGCCTTTCAGAAGTAACAAATAATTGAAATTTATGAAGAGTAATGCATGCAAACATGTTTTATTTCACAAAAATAAAATAAAATTGCCGGAATTTATACCCACTTTGCGTCAAAAACTTAATCCCCAAATTTACCTGGTTAAAGGTTTGAGTTTTGGATATGTAAAAATCACGGCAATTTGATGCACTTTTCACAAATTTACAAATCTCGATATAAACTACATATTTACGTGACGGCTTACTTATTGTTTTCCATGTTTTCGCTGTCACAACAAACTAAACGTTCACCAAGGGGCAATGCTACCAACAACGCAAAATGAAAGTAGGTCTACAGCGCGATCTGGTAGAATATTTTCGAATTAATCATGCAGTTCTTAAAACTATAACCCGATAAATCTCTGTGTTTCATGTTGTTGTTGTATTTCTCTGTTAAAGCAGAGAACTAGAACCTGACCCGGGTGAAAAAAACACAGCTATATAGATTTCAAGTAATCCATAACACTCCACGAAATGTAATCTATACTATATACTAATATAATAAAGATAAAGGTGAAGAGTTTGTTTTTTTGTTTGAACGCTCTAATCTCTGGAACTACCAGTCGGATTTGAAAAATACTTTTTGCATTTATTAACCCAATTCTTGAGGAATTTTACAGGCTATTTAATATCACTCTACGACTCTTAGGCAAATAATATATCAATCTGTGTGATTTTTATTTTCCTTAAAAAATAAATAAAGAAGAAAACCCAAAAAACGAGTTAATAATGTAGCGACACCTTAGTGGGCGGTTGCCTGTAATACTTAGTTAGAGGAACTAGAGCACATATTATTACATCTTGCTTAAAATCTTTCCCATTATGGAAGTCTGCTGAATCCTTGAAGCTGTATACCAACATCAGGAGTCACTTAGGTGGAGGAAACACAGATTTCCCCAAAAAGCCTCTTTTGATTGGTGACGGGAAAGTACCTGAATCAGAGAAAAAAATTGCCATTGATAAAGGTCTTGGTGAAATCGTGACTAACTTTGAAGACCTGGGGTGGGATTCCGTATCTCGAAACGCTGAAGTCGTTTCGACATCGTTCGAAGTCTTTTCGAGATTGCCTTTGTATCACTTAACTTTTTCGAGCAGATTGGATATGATTCGAGCTGAAATAATGCTCGAAACTAGTACTTGCTTCGATTTCGAAGATGGATTGAGCTCGCTTCGAAATAACTGATGCCATTTTCAGTCGAAACGAATAGAAATGCTTCGAATTGAGATACAGAATTCCACCCCTGATCACTAGAGTGTATCCGGATGTGGCCAATATCGACCAAAAAAATTATCAATGGATGGGTGAGGACAATTTTAGCTGCCAGGAATATATGTAAGCGTTGACGCCTTCAACGACCAAGTAATGGCTAAACTATACCGACAGCGTAAACTACCTTGCCATAGATACCGTCATGGATTAAGAAGACGCCGTACATTACTCTCAAGAATTTTTAAATTCATTGAATCCTTGTGGACTACCCCCGCATTCGTGGAAATTAAAAATTGGCACTACCATTATTTTATTACGTAACCTTAGACCACCAAATTTATGTAACGTAATCAGACTTCAAGTTAAATTTCTTAGAAACAATAGCTGTGTTTTTTTGATGATCTGATCTGGATCTCGAATTTCGCGTTGATTTGAATATTTTAAACTGTAATCTAAAGCAAAATTTTTACTTTTTGCAAAAAATTCATCAATTGCAATCATCAATTGCCCATTCAAACTTCAAGTCATGAAGTGAAAAAGTTATTGGATCTACATAGTTTTTGACGCAAATTGGGTATAAATCAATGCAATTTGATGCTCTTTTCACAAAGGTAAAAAGTTTTTTTAGGAGTCATTATTTGCAAATTTCAATTCAATACAAAATATGCTGCCAAATCTGATCCGGATCAGATCATCAAAAAATCACAGCTAATGTTATAGTAGCTATAGGTTTGACTAGGCTAGAATACTGTTTTTTCCAAGGACATTTATGCATACATATGTTGCCTTATCCAGATCAGGTTGCGGCGAAAACCAATTTATACTAATACCACATGAAAATATGACTAAAAATATTGTCTATGCCGAATGACTCTATATTATTTATAAATAATCTGATCTCTCTCAAATTAAACGGCGGTTGAAACCGCGGGGCACAGCTAGTAAAATATAAATGAATAGGATCGTTTTAAAAGTAAATTTTAGTAGTGAATTTTACTGTATACTTATGTAAGGCAGGGAAAATATGTAAAATATGAATTAAAATAAATGATGAATTTTGTGTGCAAGGGAGTTTATTTAGGAAAAACATCTCTCCCGATTTCTTCCCCTAAGGCGCTTTGAGTGCCGGAGTTTTATGGCTTTGGCCTGGCGCGGGTCGTTTGCCTGATGAGGTTGCGTACCCTTTTGCGCAGTAAAAGGAGTTTCTGAGCAATCTGCGCTTAGATGAATCTAAAAATAGCCTGGAGCCCTAATGTGCCTGCGATTCAGGGTTAGACCTGTGGCGCTTTGGTGGAGCATATCCTAACAGAATTGCTTGGGTTGGCTCGGCTTGTTTACGTTTTTGAGGCTCACTGGTGCAGGGGTGGAGAGTCGGTTCCTTCATTTAGGGAGACTGAAACAGTCTCATTTGAAGGTTGATTTTCAAGTGGTTAAGTTGTGAAGAAATTTTAAGTTGTGAGGAAGTTTTAAGTTGAAGAAATTATTGGAAAAGGATTTGTTTGAGGTGAGTGATCTCACAGAGTTGTCCCTGCTGTTTTGTTTATTTTTTTATTTGCTTTATTTATTATTTATTATTTATTATTTGTTTGAGAAAAAATGTAGTGATTCAATTGGTGATTGAGCAAGATAAATAGTGATTTCCGTGGCAGGATCGGTGGTGCTGGGGAGAGGTGAGAAGCTCTTGATACTTGCGAGTGTAGCCCCTGTATCAAGAAGCGAATCTTATTTCAAGTGCATGCGAGTTTGCCCTTGCACTTGTTTTTCTGCGTTGTGGTGGGATTTCGCAGGTCCCAGGGTGTCTGTGAGTTTGCCCTTGCACCCTGGTGTTTTGATTGGAACGCGTGACGAGTTTGCCTCCGCGTTATTCGTTTTTCCCCAGTACCCGCGTTTTGAGTATATTAAGCATGCCTGCACGCGATGTAGTAGTATGTTTTCTTCGGCGTAGATTGCCGAGAATCGATCACTAATTGAATAGATTTATTGTTTTAATGGCACACAGCTCACTGTTGTTATTTATTTTTATTTTGCAGTTGCGGGTATCGATTGCGGCCCAACGCCAGTTGTGTTCTCAGAGAGGGGAGAACATGTTATATTATATATAAATATATATATATATGCAAAAAAAAAATGGAGAGTTGGGGATCCAATGAGAATCCACCAATAGTCAATCTTTCGGCTTTCTTTCTTTCTGTTGTTGTTTATGCCGTCCTACACTTACGAAGTGGCCATCTTTTATATTCATATTGAAAATTTATTCCTAATATTCTTTTTTTCATTCTAGTTCCAATATCCACCTTTAGCGAAATAATTTTATTCTCAACACGTTTCATTATTGTTTCTTTGATTTTTTAAGTTGGTTGTTCCCCAATTAAAGCTATATTTTTTCAATTTAAGTTAACGTTGAACTAAGCTTAGCCATTGAGCTAAAATCAATTACATATTTGATATCTAACCTTATATTCAGATTTTATAATATTAACAATAAAAAGTTTAATGTATTTTGACTAAATAGTAGTTATGAATTAGATAATAACGAGTATGAGGTAATTTTTATTTTTCGATAGCTCGGTAATAATTACAAAGTCATTTTTATTTTTCGATCGCTTAATAACGATAGTTATTCATAATTAATTAATATATGTATTTTGATTATTCGAAATAAGCCCCATTTAATTTGTACTCCTTCTCAGGAGTGCAAATGTAAAGAAGCAGGCACGATTCAGATTGATAGCCTGTTCTTTTATTTAAGTCGGTTAACAATCGTTTCTATTATTATTTATAATAATTAATTATTACTTAACCGTTATCAATCAATCGAAAAATAAATCATGATAATCGTCATCGCCCAGTTAAAAAATAAAAACTACTTGACAATGGTTATCATCGATCGACTAATCGAACAATGAAAATTACTTCGTAATCTTTATCTACTAATCAAAAGTCACTTAGTAATTGTTATACAAATTACCTCATAATTGTTATTATGTATCGTAATATATATTTTCCTTATCATATTCATTACAGTCCCTGGTTGGAACACTCTCATTTCCACTGTTATCACTATCATTTTCCAATATTTATTTTGTGCAGTGTTTTACAATGTACTTTTCTACTTACATACAGGGTGTTTTGCTAAGGTCTGAACAGGGGTATGCCTGATCAACGTTTGTTCGGACACCCCCCCCCCCCTTCAAATCGGTCCTTCCCCCTAAAATCGCGATTGCAAATTTGGAGGAGGTCAACCTAGAAAATGCATTATAAGTTCTTTCAGAGACATCCTAGGATACTGATTAATAAAGCATTAGAAAGCTGAGCCTTCAAGCTTTCCAACGATACTACCCACGACCCAATCCGTCAACAAAGAAGCGGGGGAGACCCCGTCAAATTTCGAAAATGGCAATTTCAAATCCCAAAATTTGACCTTAACCCTTCATTCTGCCGATTTTTTGTATGGAAAGATCGACACTTTTTTTGAGAAAAAGAATGTGGCCTTTCTCAAGAAAAAAACCGCACTCGAATCCGACGGCGCATTCCGAAGTTATTCGTGTTACAATAATTAATACAACAACAACACCCACTATCCGCAATGAAGACCAATTGGAAAGTGACGTCACTACAGAGCGTTCAGAGCGTTCAGAGTGTTCAGAGCGTTTAGAGCGTTCAGAGCGTTCAGAGCGTTTAGAGCGTTTAGAGCGTTCAGAGCGTTTAGAGCGTTCAGAGCGTTTAGAGCGTTCAGAGCGTTTAGAGCGTTTAGAGCGTTCAGAGCGTTTAGAGCGTTTAGAGCGTTCAGAGCGTTTAGAGCGTTTAGAGCGTTCAGAGCGTTTAGAGCGTTTAGAGCGTTCAGAGCGTTTAGAGCGTTTAGAGCGTTCAGAGCGTTTAGAGCGTTTAGAGCGTTCAGAGCGTTTAGAGCGTTTAGAGCGTTTAGAGCGTTCAGAGCGTTTAGAGCGTTTAGAGCGTTCAGAGCGTTTAGAGCGTTCAGAGCGTTCAGAGCGTTTAGAGCGTTCAGAGCGTTTAGAGCGTTCAGAGCGTTTAGAGCGTTTAGAGCGTTTAGAGCGTTCAGAGCGTTTAGAGCGTTTAGAGCGTTCAGAGCGTTTAGAGCGTTTAGAGCGTTCAGAGCGTTTAGAGCGTTTAGAGCGTTTAGAGCGTTCAGAGCGTTTAGAGCGTTTAGAGCGTTCAGAGCGTTTAGAGCGTTTAGAGCGTTCAGAGCGTTTAGAGCGTTTAGAGCGTTCAGAGCGTTTAGAGCGTTTAGAGCGTTTAGAGCGTTCAGAGCGTTTAGAGCGTTTAGAGCGTTCAGAGCGTTTAGAGCGTTCAGAGCG
This sequence comes from Machimus atricapillus, assembly GCA_933228815.1. Classification (NCBI taxonomy): domain Eukaryota; kingdom Metazoa; phylum Arthropoda; class Insecta; order Diptera; family Asilidae; genus Machimus; species Machimus atricapillus. The sequence continues at coordinate 18,803,470 of OW121785.1, forward strand.
TTCAGAGCGTTTAGAGCGTTCAGAGCGTTTAGAGCGTTCAGAGCGTTCAGAGCGTTTAGAGCGTTTAGAGCGTTCAGAGCGTTCAGAGCGTTTAGAGCGTTTAGAGCGTTCAGAGCGTTTAGAGCGTTTAGAGCGTTCAGAGCGTTTAGAGCGTTCAGAGCGTTTAGAGCGTTTAGAGCGTTCAGAGCGTTTAGAGCGTTCAGAGCGTTTAGAGCGTTCAGAGCGTTTAGAGCGTTCAGAGCGTTTAGAGCGTTTAGAGCGTTCAGAGCGTTTAGAGCGTTTAGAGCGTTCAGAGCGTTTAGAGCGTTTAGAGCGTTCAGAGCGTTTAGAGCGTTTAGAGCGTTTAGAGCGTTTAGAGCGTTTAGAGCGTTCAGAGCGTTTAGAGCGTTTAGAGCGTTCAGAGCGTTTAGAGCGTTTAGAGTGTTTAGAGCGTTCAGAGCGTTTAGAGCGTTTAGAGCGTTTAGAGCGTTCAGAGCGGTTAGAGCGTTCAGAGCGTTTAGAGCGTTTAGAGCGTTCAGAGCGTTCAGAGCGTTTAGAGCGTTCAGAGCGTTTAGAGCGTTTAGAGCGTTTAGAGGGTTTAGAGCGTTCAGAGCGTTTAGAGCGTTCAGAGCGTTTAGAGCGTTTAGAGCGTTCAGAGCGTTTAGAGCGTTTAGAGCGTTCAGAGCGTTTAGAGCGTTCAGAGCGTTTAGAGCGTTCAGAGCGTTTAGAGCGTTCAGAGCGTTTAGAGCGTTTAGAGCGTTCAGAGCGTTTAGAGCGTTTAGAGCGTTCAGAGCGTTTAGAGCGTTTAGAGCGTTCAGAGCGTTTAGAGCGTTTAGAGCGTTTAGAGCGTTTAGAGCGTTTAGAGCGTTTAGAGCGTTCAGAGCGTTTAGAGCGTTCAGAGCGTTTAGAGCGTTCAGAGCGTTTAGAGCGTTTAGAGCGTTCAGAGCGTTTAGAGCGTTTAGAGCGTTCTGAGCGTTTAGAGCGTTTAGAGCGTTCAGAGCGTTTAGAGCGTTTAGAGTGTTTAGAGCGTTCAGAGCGTTTAGAGCGTTTAGAGCGTTCAGAGCGGTTAGAGCGTTCAGAGCGTTTAGAGCGTTTAGAGCGTTCAGAGCGTTCAGAGCGTTTAGAGCGTTTAGAGCGTTCAGAGCGTTTAGAGCGTTTAGAGCGTTTAGAGCGTTCAGAGCGTTTAGAGCGTTCAGAGCGTTTAGAGCGTTTAGAGCGTTCAGAGCGTTTAGAGCGTTTAGAGCGTTCAGAGCGTTTAGAGCGTTCAGAGCGTTTAGAGCGTTTAGAGCGTTCAGAGCGTTTAGAGCGTTTAGAGCGTTCAGAGCGTTTAGAGCGTTTAGAGCGTTCAGAACGTTTAGAGCGTTCAGAGCGTTTAGAGCGTTCAGAGCGTTTAGAGCGTTCAGAGCGTTTAGAGCGTTTAGAGCGTTCAGAGCGTTCAGTGCGTTTAGAGCGTTTAGAGCGTTCAGAGCGTTTAGAGCGTTCAGAGCGTTTAGAGCGTTCAGAGCAGAGCGTTCACAGCGTTCAGAGCATTCAGAGCGTTTAGAGCGTTTAGAGCGTTCAGAGCGTTCAGAGCGTTTAGAGCGTTTATAGCGTTCAGAGCGTTTAGAGCATTCAGAGCTTTCTGCTGTGGTAGCCTCTGTTTCTGCAGGAGTAGTAGCTTCAGGAGTTGTACTTTCTGTTTGTGCTGGATTCGTAGTCTCTATTTCGCTCTGACTGCTCTGAGGGCTGAGTGCTCTGTCTGCTCTGCTCTGTCTGCTCTGCTCTGTCTGCTCTGCTCTGTCTGCTCTGCTCTGTCTGCTCTGTCTGTCTGTCTGCTCTGCTCTGTCTGGTCTGTCTGTCTGCTCTGTCTGTCTGCTCTGTCTGTCTGTCTGCTCTGTCTGTCTGTCTGCTCTGTCTGTCTGTCTGATCTATGATTATTTAATAAAATCAAGAGCATATAAATCTTGCCAGACCAATTCAGTTTACGGCAATTTAAGAGCACCTTCGCAAGAATTTGTAAAATTTATAGATAATTTTCAAAAGCTGTTTGATGAAAAAATTAAGACTATGAAGCATGAAACGAAGTTGTCTGTAAAATGGAAGACATTATTGCCAAAAGCCAAAAATATTATTTTTGCCCTCAACATAAATATCAAATACATACACCTAATTCTGATTTTACATGGTAGATTCGTTCCAGAAAAAACTGCGTAAAAAAGACATGAAGTACATATGTATGTACATAGTAAAAAAGGGGATTAGTTCCATATTCTTCAACCCTGTAAAAAATAAGTAAAATAAAATGATTCATACAAAAAAATATTAAGAGAGTCTTTATAAACGCCAAATTAAATTTTTATGTGCATTCATTCAGTTTATTTCATAAAAACAACAATTATACATACATATTTTTCTTTAAAATTTAGATTTTGCTAAATCGAATAAAATAGTGTAAAAAACGGAATCAAATTTTTTTTTCTAGACCGTGTTAAATCAAAACCGTGTAAAAAAACGCCGTGTAAAAACAGAATTGGGTGTAATAAATTTTGTTGTGAAGGTTATACAGGGTGTTTTGCTAAGGTCTGAACAGGGGTATGCCAATCGATTCTAAATGGTCTCCTGATCAACGTTTGTTCGGACACCCCCCCCTTCAAATGGTTCCTTCCCCCCTAAAATCGCGATTGAAAATTTGGAGGAGGTCAACCTAGAAAAGCCTTATAAGTTCTTTCAGAGACATCCCAGGATACTGATTAATAACGCATTAGAAAGCTGAGCCTTCAAGCTTTCCAACGATACCACCCACGACCCAATCCGTTAACAAAGAAGCGGGGGAGACTCCGTCAAATTTCGAAAATGGCAATTTCAAAGCCCAAAATTTCACCTTGACCCTTCATTCTGCCGATATTTTGTAAATTTGAGAAAAAGCTTCCCTTTCATGTGGCCTTTCTCAAAAAAAAAACCGCACTCGAATCCGACGGCGCGTTCCGAAGTTATTCGTGTTACAATAATTAATACAACAACAACACCCACTATCCGCAATTAAGTCCAATTGGAATGTGACGTCACTTTCCAATTGGACTTCATTGCGGGGAATGGGTTTTATTGTTGTATTAATTATTATAACACGAATAACTTCGGAACGCGCCGTCGGATTCGAGTGCGGTTTTTTTTTTGAGAAAGGCTACTTGACAGGGAAGCTTTTTCTCAAACAAAGTTTCGATCTTCCCATACAAAATATCGGCAGAATGAAGGGAAAGGGCCGGAACACACTTGGCGTTTTTTACCGATCGGATTTTTTGCCACTGCCGCTCTAAAATAATGTAGCGTTTAGACACTGGGCGGTAAACATTTTTTAGTCGGTAAACATTACCGACGCCAGATCAGTCGATCACCGTGCAACAAGAAAAACCGACGAATGTAGTGGCAGTCGGCGGCTGCATTGCTGCCGTCGACGTTAAATAATCCGTTTATTTTACCGCCCAATGTCGTCGCAATTCCATCCTATGCGCCTCTACTGGTACGGCGGCGGCGGTAAAAAATCCGATCGGTTAAGAACGCCAAGTGTGTTCCGGCCCTTAAGGTCAAATTTTGGGCTTTGAAATTGCCATTTTCGAAATTTGACGCGGTCTCCCCAGCTTCTTTGTTGCCGGATTGGGTCGTGGGTGATATCGTTGGAAAGCTTGAAGGCTCAGCTTTCTAATGCGTTATTAATCAGTATCCTAGGATGTCTCTGAAAGAACTTATAATGCATTTGCTAGGTTGGCCTCCTCCAAATTTTCAAACGCGATTTTAGGGGGGAAGGACCCATTAAAAGGGGGGGGGGGGTGTCCCCTGTTCAGATCTTAGCAAAACACCCTGTATGTACATACATATGTAGGTCCTGTTGACAGTTTACCACTAAACATGTCGATTTCTTTGTGTTATCTCATTAGTCCACATATTTTGTTATATCAAACTTCTTCACTTTTCAAAACCCGATGCTTGTGCGAATGTATAACAAACCTAAAAGAACAGCGAATAATTTCATATGCGACTTCTTCCGTCCAAGAGTGATCGCATCACTAAGTGATGAGTGAGAGGTTTCCATGTGCGTGTGTTCTTTAATATGCAGTCATTTAAAAACGGAGCAAAATCCATAAATTGTTTATATTGTTTAATTTACTTAAATCTTTACATTTATCATTATCTGCTGAACGATGAAATTATTTCAAATTTCCTGCTACCAGTTCCGTGAGAAAATTTTTAGGATCGCTTCAATGTTTCGGGAACCTTTAGTTTTCTGAAGCATTATGTTCTTTCTCAAGGTTCTCCAGAGGAGGGAAATCAATTCAGGGCTAAGTTTTAATCTCAAAGTATCCTTTTCCATTGATTGTCCCTCTATGTCCAACTTAAAACAGGCATATGATTCGGAAAACTAAAGGTTCCCGAAAAATTGGAGAGGTCCTAAAAACATTCACAGTACTGTATATAGCATTCAGTTTTACAATATAGATAAGCTATTCGGCGCAAACGCTTTATTGTCCATTATCATAGCCTATTAGCGATCTTTGGTCCGTTTCATCCTCAAACAGCTTGCGATCTCTTTCTTTGAAGCATGGGCCGTCGTAGACGCCGTAGACTTCCACACAGCTGTGAATCGATCCTTTGCCTATACAGTCTACAATAAGTTCGCCATAGTAATTGTTAATGGCGTGACCAGATAATTTTGTAGCACAACCAAAATCTAGTACTTTTACCTTACTAACGATAAATTTTGATGAATAACCCTGTAAATAAAAATAATTTTATTTTCTGTTTAAGCATATCTACTGGAAATTACATCTGAAGGGTAATCCATTTCTTTGTGTGTTCCGCCCTTCTCGAAGCAGTCGTGGAACAATGCAAGTTCACCATCACGTGGAGTTCCTTCCCAATAGTCGCTTGCTGCATAAATCGGACATAATAGTAGCGAAAAAACACAAACAGTCTTCATCTAGACGGAAGAAATTATGTGACTTCGAAACGATAAAGTCTTTAATATAACTCACTTTAAGAAATTCTTTGATGAATGTTACTGAGACGATGGTAACTTTACTGCCAGTGTAGAAGCAAAAAACGGCAATTCGTATTTATACGGTCTCGAACTGAGTTTTACGCGTTTGAAGTTCATACAGTACGAGCAAATTCTACTTGCTAATTGTCTGCGCTGACATATGTTATTTAACCATTCCGAAAAATATTTATTTTTCCTGCCTATTGTCTAACTCAAAATTTCCGCTTCTCTTATAATTTTTTTAAAACAATGGAGTGAATGTATTTAAACCACTTAAATTACAGAACCCCGTTCGATTCTTATGGAAAATGGCTCCCTCTCAATTTGATTCGAATTTTAGTAATTTTATAGTTTTCATCGATCAACTTTCTTCGAGAGGTTTGTAGTCGTAGTAAATGAAATGATTATTTCTTCATACGCAGACACACCACATAGTATTATTAAAAAATCAGATGAAGAGAGACCATGACAGATGTGCACGGAAATCATAACTATCAAATTAATAAATACAATTCCAAGTCCAACATAATCGACAAGGAGCAAATTTCCTTAAGAATGGTGCTATGTAGTTTAACTGGCAGATCTTGCTTAATTAAACTCAAATTTCAGAATGCATATCAAGAGAGATGTGTTTTTACAAACTTATGTAAAATTATGATTTGTATTCAAGATGATATTTCTGGTCTTGTTGAGCAAAAGCAAATCGAGGGCTTGCTGTATTTTCTTTTTGCGATTCCGTATCAGAAAGGAACCCTTTTATTGCTTGTCTCAAATAAAGGACCACATTATTTCTACACTTGCTCTTGTGGGGTATCGTTAAAAAAAGCCAGTTGAATGGATTATGAATGCATTTGTATTTTTAATATTTGACTTAAAATAACTTTTGACACTCCGCCAAAGTTGCTGTTTCTAGATGAATTTAGTTACCAGGTCTACAAAGAAAATGGAAATTTTAGATTATCTGGTTATGATTAAATCTTTTTATACTTTTTAGGGGTTTCCATACTTAGTACAGAACTCTTACACTCAGCGCACCAGTCTTACTTGAATTTGACCAATTTCTTTGCAATTGCGCATTATCATAATTTTTCTTTCTGATGGTATATTGATGAATTGATAGGTGAACAATGGAGATGAAAACAAAAATAACAAATATTTAACTTAATTGTGAAACGAAACACAAACACTACCAAATCTATTAAAACAAAAAAAAATTCGTTAGGCGGTAAAACGCTACAGTTGGTGGTTTTGAACTCGTATAAATATCTGCATTTCGCTATTGCATCTACATTAACAGTAAAGCTATCATCGTCTACAGAGCAAAGTAAAGTGGTTTATAAAAGTTGAGGATTTTATCAGATCATTTCTATTAAGATGAAGGCCGTATTTAGTTTAGTGCTAATTTTCTGCGCCGTTTGGGAGTCTACACAACTTCGATGCAATTTGAAAGAGAATCCAGACATCTATCATTGTGGACACCGAATTGACGGTGATGAGCTCATCTACGAAAAACTCGATACTGTTCAGTTTTATTTGGATGATTTGGACTTTTTCTATCCATCTAGAGAAGCAAGTTTGAAAACTTTTAATTCATATTTATATGCATTACATTCTTATAAATATATTTTTTACCATTTAGGCACTTGTTTCCTTTTATAGAATAACATACATTAAAATTAAAGATTACGGAAATAACTATCGTGTAGACTTCCAAGGAGGAGGTCTCAATCATGTCTGGACAACACTTCGTGTAACTAAGGCGAATGGAGATTTGGGGGAACAAGATGTCAAAGTATGGATTTATGGAAAATATGTAGGGCCATGTAAAATACATTAATAACAATTATTATGAATACCGTGTATAATTTGTATTATTTTAATTATATGGATACCAAAGGACAAAGTCTGTATGCAAATTCAATTTAAATTTGCTTTTAAGAAGATGTTAAAGACGATAGTACACGACAATATATGTAGTAACAAATTATTAGTTTTTCAGCTTTTTGTCCAGTTCAGAACTTCAACCTCACACCTCTGGTATTCAGAAACAAAATAATGTGAAATAGACAAAGTTTAAAAAGAAGTGACAATGGTTTAAATTAAATACGGCCTGGTGCCATTGTCATTTACAATCGCCATTGTTTATGAACATCGTTCAAGCTGAACACTTCAAAAACAAGTTTTCAAATAAACTGAAAACAATAAGCGACTTCAAATGCTGACACCTTAAGCCTTAAGAGCTGAATATGATATCTGAACCGTTACTTTCAAAGTGGTGTAATTCCACTTTTTGAAAAATTCACATGAGGGATATCTAAACGATAAGACTAAATTGGAGTAGGTAGTTATTATAGTGATACGTTAAAACAGTGGACTTATACCACTTTCAAAAACAACGGCTTATTTATTTCTGTCCGGCCTGAGAAGATTGGAACAAATTTTAGCATAGCATGTATAGAAAGATTAATGAAAATTTACTTAATTGTTTTTGCCACGAATTTCATTTTATCCTCAGCTAAAATTCAGAGTAGGGAAATTAATCCCACGAAGCATTTTCAGGTAATCCATATGGTCGTTGTTTAAAACCTGTAGTATATGTATCTGCAAGATTCTCTACGTCATTTTTGCAGATCCTGCTCTGAAACACCAGTGTTGCAGTAAATCGAATACTCGGATAGAATTAGCATCTGAAGTAGATATAAAATGAATTTGCAGTAGGCCTCATTTGCTTCCGATAGAAGGTCCCGATGTAGTTCAATTAGGTGCATCATCGAGTCACGAAATTTTCCTACTATATTAAGAATATTTCTGAATTCATCACCCGATGTTTCCTAGAGCAGATTGTACTTTTAACAAACTTTGTTGCTGTAAATATTAATTCAAAAAACTGAAAAGAGTATTGGACTTAGAACATAGGCATAAGGAAGTGCTGAAACGTACACAAACAGTGTACGTGAGCGTACCATTTTTTGGGGGTGCTCTGAAGAAAGAGTGAAAAATTTAGCAAGCGAGACAGAATGAAGAAAATCTGTATAGGAGCAATCCTGAATACTGTCGAGTTTTGTATTTTGGTTTAGTTTGATTAATTTCAAGGTATGCTCTTGCTCATAAACAGCGTTAAATAAAAATTTAAAAAAAAAAATAGAACCGACTCCAATAAATCCCAAGCTCTAAAAAGTATAAAATAATTATATTAAAAGTCCTCTGATACTACTTTCAACATTAAATACCAAGACTTTCCTAGACTTTTGAAGTCGGTGTGAAAACCTGACTGATATTAATCCAATTAATCCGACAAACTGATTGCATTCATTATTTAGTATTGGATTAATATCAGTCAGGTTTTCACACCGACTTCAAAAGTCTAGGAAAGTCTTGGTATTTAATGTTGAAAGTAGTATCGGAGGACTTTTAATATAATTATTTTATACTTTTTAGAGCTTGGGATTTTTTTGAGTCGGTTCTATTTTTTTTAAAAAAAATTTTTTATTTCATTCGTTTTAGTGTAATATGTTTTAGTAAATTTTTTTTGGTCCGCCATTTTGAATCCTCGCAATTGGGCACCGAATGTACAACCAAGTACCAAAACCTTATCTGTGTATATATTTTGTTTTTTGTTGATTTTCTCAGAAAGCTATTTCGATAAAATTTATATGGGACCACCTCTGAAGTATGACCTACCAAACAAAAAAAGAATCATCAAAATCAATTCATAATTGGCGGAATTATCGCGTAACGACATACAAAAAAAACATACAGTCGAATTAGAAACCTCCTCCGTTTTTTCGTCGGTTAAAAACGTTAGTGTGGTACATGTACCAAACATTTTTAATGTTATTCAAATATTTAATAAATTACTATTGCACTCCCGAACGAGTTACAAGAAGTGTGATATGAATAGTGTAAGAATAACGATGTAATTTTGAAATTCATATATGTAAATTGCAGTGAAGCACTCTTAAAATTACCTTCTTTTTACGCCTGTATACTGATGTTTCTAATACTAAAGTGCGAGAACTCACACATAAGTGATTTGGGTACGCTTGACAACTCATATCGCATTCCCTTACGTTCATGTTCTAACGTATTGGACTATTTCAGATAGTAGTTGCTACATATCCTTCGCTTGCTATCACACCCAAATAGTTGGTTGGTTAATGTGACGACTGCACTGGTGGAATCCCATTAGCGCACATCCAAGGACTCATACTCACTTTATCACTTCATCAGAACTGTAGAACTGTTTAACCCCAAACACTTTCCCAACGTTTTAAACAAAGATGATATTAATTTGACGCGGAAAAAGTTGTGCTTTTGTTGGTTGAACTTTTTTAGAAAACAAAAACTATTTAAATAAAATAATCGCAAAAGTTTAGCCAAAATTTACCAAATTTAAGGGCTGAATTCATTCGATGCGGTCGTGAGTTGTGAGAAAATCTTTTCATTGCGCGCGGTGCTATAGAAAACATGTTTGTGGAAACTGAGGAACTTGTAGTAATTGGGTTAGCTACTGCATTAGTTGCATTGGGCAGAAAAGAATATTCTAGAATTCTCTCGTTATAGTTAAAGTTAAAGATCAGTAAAGTTCCGACCTTTGAAACTAGCAGTAGTTGTTTTCTTCTGCCCAAGTCCCAACATAACATAGCTGAAGCTATTTCCGAGGTTAAGCAATTTTTTTGAGCGCTTCGGTATAAATCGTACTGGCTAAGCTTGAGTTAACGAAATTATTAACAAGGAAATAAAGGTAATGTTAAAGTTCTTCTTTCATTTCTACTTAAAATGTATTAAAATATTTTGTTCAAAATATTTTGTAGCAAACAAAATTAAACAAATTAATTGCTAAAACTATCAGCTGACTGTACGCTATAAAACGCGGTATTTTAGCGCAGTCATTTTGACTTAAGCTATTTTAGCACGGCCCATTGATGAACCATTTAAATATTTGCTGGATGAATTTTCGAGTTTATCCCAAATTGAACAATTAGGAAATTGATTAAAGGTGTATAATACATATATTCTCGAATTCTTTAAGCAAAGCAAAGTAAACATCTAAATAAACGGCCAACAATTTTGTCAGATTTATAGTAAATGCAGTTACGAAGGTATTGCCATCAATTTGATAAAATCAACTTAATTTTTTATCTCAAGGGAATGGCTTTAGGAAACAAGTTTGGCGTGGTCTAGCGTTCGTGAATTTGAGGCATTTTTAAAATTTTTTTTGAAAGTGAAAATAATGAACAACGGAATTGTAAATATGTATGTATATTATAGTACTTTAAAGGCATCCCAAATCATTTTTATAATAAAACAAAAATTTGAATTATTAAAAAACGGCGCTGAAGATGAACTTCTTAAAAAAATGAACCTGGGCTGCGGGGAAGATTTTATTTCTTTCACTTATCCAAAAATTAAAAAAAAAAGATTTCTAATCTACATGAGCATAGCTATGGCCGGGACCAAAGGAAAGAAAAGTATATTTTTTTGACAAAGTAACGAGTTGTTTAAATTTGAAAACCGAACACAGACCATTTTTCATTAGTTTTTTCACGTAAAAAATAAGAAGTTATTAACATAAAAATTTTTTGGTTGTCCCAGCCATAGCCACCTATGTACTGAATAATATATTAACATTTGAGATGATTCGCATCAATAGTTTTTTTTTCGTCCCGCCGCCGCCCGTGCAGAAAAAGGTAGTTTCGAGATAAATAAGTTTAAAGTTATCCATTCATGAGGTGGGCCAGCCGTTCGCTACCTACTAATATAAAAAGGCTGTAGAATCTTAAATACCGTTAATATCGTTTCAAATATTTAATAGTATATTCTCGAAAGACTATATTTTCGAAATATTTAAAAAACAAAAGTCGTTTTTTTTAAATCCTAAACCACTTCCACTTATTGCATTTGATAAGAAATTGCAAACTGATTTCTTCAAAACACTACATACATATAACTTCACAGGCAGGCTTCGGCAAATTTCCACACATTTTATAATGATTTTCGCCTACAGTAAAAGCAACAACAAAATTAACGAACCAAAATTTTGGCACCTTAAGGAATGTGCATATTAAGTTTTTTTATATTATGAAGATTGCGCGGATAATTGGTCCAGGGTTCAACTCCTGCTCGGGCAAAATCACTTTTTTTCATTTTGTACACCGGGTAACATAACTTGAGAACGACTTTACCGATTTCATTCATCTTTTTTTTTGTTTTCTAATACTTTGTAGAAGGTTCTTACGGAAAGAAAAGTTAAGCAATAAAATAAACATAAAATAAATCCTAAATACTCAGTACTAAGAACCACACAAGATAATTTCATCACAAGTAAAAATGTTTGACGCCCTGCGAAGTGGACACGGGTCAGCTAGTATACATATAAAAATCAATGCCGTGCATTAATCTCGCAAAAACTCGAGAACGGCTCGACCGATTTGGATGATTCTTATTTTTTTTGTTCGTCTCAAAATTGGGGTGGTTTAGGAAAAAAACAAATTCGGAAAACCTAAAGGAACAACCGAAAAAATAATAAATCGAAAAACTTCATAATACTTACTTCGAATAGATTATAAACTTTGAATGAAAATAATTAAAGTTTACTGAGATAATTTTACGGCAGGAGTTTTACACGGAATTTCAATTCAAAAGAAAAGTAGTTTTACAAGTTCTTTTCGATTTCTTTTCAATCGAAATACAGAACATATGGGCAGCAGTTGCTTTAGATCCTGTCATAGGAGTTTTCGTTTCGCATTACAAACAGACATTCACTTTTATATTGATTAGTATTGCCGGGCAAGGCCGAGTCATTTAATCACCAAACGAAAGTCAGACCATACACTTTGCAGTGTCGACCTCAATAAATTGGAGTTAGAAGGTTGATTGAGATTCGTAGTCTCTTATGAAGAGTTACAATCAAATCAATTTTATGTGGTACGAAGTTCACCGGGTCAGCTAGTTTACAATAAAAGATTTTGGTTTTTGCCTAAATAATAATTATGAATAGGATAATAACGAGTATGAGGTAATTTTTATTTTTCCATCGCTCGCTCGTTTTTGCTTTTCGATCGCTTGATAACGATAATTATTAAAAATTAATTAATATTTTTTTGATTATTCGAAATAAGCCCCATTTAATTTTTTTCCTTCTTAGGCCCGATTCGACCAAACTAGTTTAAGTCTAATACCAAGAATAAATTGGAAAATACTCTAGAGTAAATCGATTTTACGTTCTACCAAGTACTTATCAAGGAATACGTTAGCTAAACCTAGGTATAACACTATTCTGCCGATTCTGACGGTATAACCACCCTTATTCTCAGATTAAATCTAATATTTTGTTAATAACTTATTTTGTTTACCATTGTTACCATTGTTACCATCTCTTAATTCAATTCTGGCAATTGTTTTACTTTATTTTTTTTTAATGTTAAAAAATGAACAAATAAATGAACAATGAATTGATGAACGATTACAATATTTAAAAACAAGGTCCTAAAGTACTAATCGTGGGACCATGGAAGATACAATCAAACAATTTGTCCAAAGGCATGAGACAAGGCCATAATTTTGAATAAAACGTTGTCACTTGCACTTCGTAATCGTTATCAAATAATCAAAACATAAAATTTGCTTGAAAATCGATATCGATGAATCGAAAAATAAAAGTCACTTCGTAATTGTTAGCGAATTATCATACAGTTCCTGGTTAGATACCACTCTCATTTCCATTGATTTCACTATCATTTTCAGTTCCAATATTTATTTTGAGCCATGATTTATAATGTATATACATATATAGCATTCAATTTTACAATATAGATATAGTATATGGCGCAAACGCTTTACTGTCCATTGTCATAGCCTATTAGCGATCTTTGGTCCGTTTCATCCTCAAACAACTTGCGATCTCTTTCTTTGAAGCATGGGCCGTCGTAGACGCCGTAGACTTCGACACAGCTGTTAATCGATCCTTTGCCTACACAGTCTACAATAAGCTCGCCATAGTAATTGTTAATGGCGTTACCAGATAATTTTGTAGCACAACCAAAATCTATTACTTTTACCTTACTAACGATAAATTTTGATGAATAACCCTATAAATAAAAATAATTTTATTTTCTGTTTAAGCATATCTACTTGAAATTACATCTGAAGGGTAATCCATTTCTCTGTGTTTTCCGCCCTCCTCGAAGCAGTCGTGGAACAATGCAAGTTCACCATCACGTGGAGTTCCTTCCCAATACGAGCTTGCTGCATAAATCTGACATAAAAGTAGCGAAAAAAAACAAACAGTCTTCATCTAGACGGAAGAAATTATGTGACCTCGAAACGATAAAGTCTTTAATGTAAATCACTTTAAGAAATTCTTTGAAGAATGTTACTGAGACGATGGTAGCTTTATTGCCAGTGTAGAAGCAAAGAACGCCAATTCGTATTTATACGGTCTCGAACTGAGTTTTACGCGTTTGAAGTTCATACAGTACGATCAAATTCTACTTGCTAATTGTCTGCGCTGACATATGTTATTTAACCATTCCGAAAAATATTTATTTTTCCTGCCTATTGTCTAACTCAAAATTTCCGCTTCTCTTATAATTTTTTTAAAACAATGGAGTGAATGTATTTGAACCACTTAAATTACAGAACCCCGTTCGATTCTTATGGAAAATGGCTCCCTCTCAATTTGATTCGAATTTTAGTAATTTTATAGTTTTCATCGATCAACTTTCTTCAGGAGGTTTGAAATCGTAGTAAATGAAGTGATTATTTGTTCATACGCAGACACACCACATAGTATTATTAAAAAATCAGATGAAGAGAGACCATGACAGATGTCCACGGAAATCATAACTATCAAATTAATAAATACAATTCCAAGTCCAACTTAATCGACAAGGAGCAAATTTCCTTAAGATTGGTGCTATAGTTTAAATGGCAGATCTTGCTTAATTAAACTCAAATTCAAGAATACATATGAAGAGAGATGTGTTTTTACAAACGTATGTAAAATTATGATTTGCGTTGCAAGAAGATCTTTCTGGTATTGAATAAAAGCAAATCGACGGTTTACTGCATTTTCTTTTTGCAATTCCGTATCAGAAAGGGACCCTTTTATTGCTTGTCTCAAATAAAGGACCACATTATTTCTACACTTGCTCTTGTGGGGTATCGTTAAAAAAAGCCAGTTGAATGGATTATGAATGCATTTGTATTTTTAATATTTGACTTAAAATAACTTTTGACACTTCGTAAAAGTTGCTGTTTCTAGATGAATTTAGTTACCAGGTCTACAAAGAAAATGGAAATTTTAGTTTATCTAGTTATGATTAAATCTTTTTATACTTTTTAGGGGTTTCCATACTTAGTACAGAACTCTTACACTCAGCGCACCAGTCTTACTTGAATTTGACCAATTTCTTTGCAATTGCGCATTATCATAATTTTTCTTTCTGATGGTATATTGATCAATTGATAGGTGAACAATGGAGATGAAAACAACAATAACAAATATTTTTCTTAATTGTGAAACGAAACACAAACACTACCAAATCTATTGAAACAAAAAAACTTCGTTAGGCGGTAAAACGCTACAGTTGGTGGTTTTGAACTCGTATAAATATCTGCATTTCGCTATTGCATCTACATTAACAGTAAAGCTATCATCGTCTACAGAGCAAAGTAAAGTGGTTTATAAAAGTTGAGGATTTTATCAGATCATTTCTATTAAGATGAAGGCCGTATTTAGTTTAGTGCTAATTTTCTGCGCCGTTTGGGAGTCAACACAACTTCGATGCACTTTGAAAGAGAATCCAGACATCTATCATTGTGGACACCGAATTGACGGTGATGAGCTCATCTACGAAAAACTCGATACTGTTCAGTTTTATTTGGATGATTTGGACTTTTTCTATCCATCTAGAGAAGCAAGTTTGAGAACTTTTAATTCATATTATATGCATTACATTCTTATATATATATTTTTTACCATTTTAGGCACTTGTTTCCTTTTATAAAATAACATACATTGAAATTAAAGATTACGAAAATGACTTTCATGTAGACTTCCAAGGAGGCCTCAATTATGTCTGGACAAGACTTCGTGTAACTAAGGCGAATGGAGATTTAGGGAAAAAAGATGTCAAAGTATGGATTTATGGAAAATATGTAGGGCCATGTAAAATCCATTAATAACAATTATTATGAATACCGTGTATAATTTGTAATATTTTAATTATATGGATACGAAACGATAAAGTCTGTATGCAAATTCACTTCTAAAATTTTTTTAAGAAGATGATAAAGACCATAGTACACGACAATATATATGTAGTAACAAATTTTTAGTTTTCCAGCTTTTTTTCCAGTTCAGAACTTCAACCTCACACCTCTGGATTTCAAAAACTAAATAAAGTTTCGCGAAAGTTATACAAAAATTTCATTGTGTGTATACTCCTTTTATTGAATTGAAATTAAACGTAATATCTAGACAAAATCTAAAAAAGTACTGCTGTGGTAGGGCTTTCCTCCTTTAACCACAAAGAATCTAATAGTAAGCCAATTAACATGTGGTAGGAAAACAAGTATCATTTTTTGTAATACTTTTTTGCAAACCCATGTGAAATAGACAAAGTTTAAAAAGAAGTGACTGACAATGGTTTAAATTCAATACGGTCTGGTGCCATGTTCTTTTTCAATCGCCATTATTTATGAACATCGCTCAAGCTGAACACTTCAAAAACAAGTTTTCAAAAAGGTGCAAACAATAAGCGACTTCGAATGCTGGCACCTTAAACCTTAAGAGCTGAATATGATATCTGACCAGTTACTTTGAAAGGGGTGTAATTCCACTTTTTGAAAAATTCACATGAGGGATATCTACACGATAAGACTAAATTGGAGTAGGTAGTTATTATAGTGATACGTTAAAACAGTGGACTTATACCACTTTCAAAAACAACGGCTTATTTATTTCTGTCCGGCCTGAGAAGATTGGAACAAATTTTAGCATAGCATGAGAAAGATTAATGAAAATTTACTTATTTGTTTTTGCCACGAATTTCATTTTATCCTCAGCTAAAATTCAGAGTAAGGAATTTAAGCCCACGGAGCATTTCCAGGTAATCCAGATAGTCGTTGTTTAAAACCTGTAGTATATGTATGTATCTGCAATGTTCTCTACGTCATTTTTGCAGATCCTGCTCTGAAACACGAGTGTTGCAGTAAATCGAATACTCGGATAGAATTAGCATCTGAAGTAGATATAAAATTAATTTGTAGTAGGCCTCATTTACTTCCGATAGAAGCTCCCGATGTAGTTCAATTAGGTGCATCATCGAGTCGCGAAATTCTCCTACTATATTAAAGATAATTTCTGAATTCATCGCCCGATGTTTCCTAGAGCAGATTGTACTTTTAACAAACTTTTTTGCTGTAAAGATTTAAATCTTAGTTTTGGACTATTTCAGATATTAGTTGCTACATCTTTCGCTTGCTATCACACACAAATAGTTTTGACGACTGCACCCACCGGTAGAATCCAACTAGCGCACATCCAAATGCTCATACATATGAAAAACATAATTAATTTACCTGAATCACTTTATTTAGTACATACTTCATCAGAACAGGAAGACGTGGAACCCCAAAGACTTTCCCGTGCTTTTCTTGGTTGAATTTTTTAGTAAACAAAAACTATTTAAATAAAATGATCGTGGAAGTTTAGCCAAATTTACCAATTTACATATCTCCTCAAATTGGCATATGCTCTCAGCTCTCCCCCTCCTCGAAATAGGAGTTTACAATTAAGTCCAATTATTGGGATATTTTATCTGTTGAAAGCTTACTGATCAATTTCCAGACACTATTCCAATTGGATTTCATTGCAGATAGTGGGTTTTGTCGTTGTATTAATTATTATAACACGAATAACTTTGGAACGCGCTGTCGGATTCGAGTGCTATTATTTTTCAGAGAAAGGCCACATGAAAGGGAAGCTTTTTCTCAAAAAAAGTTTTGATCTTCCCATACAAAAAATCGGTAGAATGAAGGGTCAAGGTCAAATTTTGGGCTTTGAAATTGCCATTTTCGAAATTTGACGCGGTCTCCCCCGCTTGTTTGTTTACGGATTGGGTCGTGGGTGGTATCGTTGGAAAGCTTGAAGGCTCAGCTTCCTAATGCGTTATTAATCAATATCCTGGGATGTCTCTGAAAGAACTTATAATGCATTTGCTAGGTTGACCTCCTCCAAATTTTCAATCGCGATTTTAGGGGGGATGGACCGTTTTGAAGGGGGGGGTCCGAACAAACGTTGATCAGGAGACCATTTAGAATCGATTGGCATACCCCTGTTCAGACCTTAGCAACACACCCTGTATAGCACACGAAACGTCTACTTGCTTCTGTATTGTCTGTTCAGTTGTGTATTACATGTTTAACAATTGCGCAAAATATTTATTTTTACTGCCTGTTTTCTAACTCAAAAATTCCGCTCCAAAACAATTTTCGGAAAACAATAGATAGAACGAACAATGATGTTAATATTCATTTTGCATGGTAGGGCTGTTACTGTTTACGTTTTTACGCCACATTGATAAATTCGAAAATTAATCAGTTTCATCTCTTTTGCTATAAAAACACATGTCCTTGTATAAACGCATCCAAAACAGCCCAAATGAAGCACGGTAGGCGATGCGTTCACAACAATGCAGCAGGTTTTTGGCATCGTAAAAATTTCACAACTCAGAACAGTTCGAATGGAGCACGATAAGCACCGATGCTGTTGAACTGCTTAAAAACAATCTTCGTTAGTTTCGTAGCAATTCTTCTTGCAGTAAACACATAAGCGTATATCTCGAATATTTGCAAAATAGCGTATTTTTAAATTTTCGTGAATACTTTGGGCATTTTCAAGCTTATTACGGGAGTGTAGGCTAGGTTTGGGCGCGTTTATGCCTCCGAGTATGTGGTTCATTTCGGCGCATATGTGATGTTGCTTGGGTAGTTCTAAGTATATTTAAAAAAATATATAAAGAAAAACTCCTTAGTTTTAAGAATAATAATATATTCAGTTTGATTCAAACTTTAAACGATTAAGAGTTGCAATATTATTGTAAAACAATTTCTAAATTAAATCATTTAATATTAAAAAGAAACTTGTAGGCAGCAGGTTGTCGTTTAGAAAAATCTAACTCACACATGGGAAAGGTCAAATATTTTAATATACATATGTATGTGGGTAAGTATGTAAAAACAGAAAAGGAAAACTTTGTTAATAACGACCTCAAAGAAGTACATACATACATATAAGCCTACCAAAAATATTCCAGAGATTATCCGAAAACAGAAGACTTTCCTCTGGATCGGAAAAAACATCTTGCTTTAGATTGTAAGCCATACGAGCCTGATTAAGGAAATCCTTTCTTGTCAAAGAAATTCAAATAACAATGTTTTTTTTTCTAGGTTACATTTTCCTGAATTTCTTTGATGCTAAATCGATATGTGATAAAGGTAAAAGGGAAGCAATAAGATCCTTAACGACATTCCAAAAAAAACTTCATCGTTTTTTAAATGGATAATTTGGTTGAGAACTTTACCGCATCGAAAATGTTCGCATCGTATCTAGAAAATTGGGAAATTGAAAGTGCGCGCATAAAATCTCTGTTAAAATGAAGAAAACACACTGAGGTTTGAGCGAATTTTCAATATCAGGAAAATGCCTTTAGTTTTGTCTAACAATACGCACCGCTTTCGGAAAAGCGAACTTCATTGTTAAAAGGAATAATCATTAAACTACTCTGCCCTATTGAGCAAAATAAAATAAAAGATGTTTTCAAGTTCGTTTTAGGCTTTTATTAAACATTTCAAGATTATTCTTATCTCTCTAAAAAACAAATAATTTTTATTTAAAATTGACTTTTTTGAATATGAATCCTAAGTGAATAAGTACATACTGAATTTGTATTTTTAGTCATACTCTTGAACTAATTTTGCTTTGTCTGTGAAATCATGAAATTATTTTATTTGCACAATTTCAAAAGGCTATAGATATTTGCACACTCTCATTTTCACAATATTTGATTTCGAATTTAATTTACTTAAAAGTAAATCTAAATATTCAAGAAATTTCATAAAGGATGACTTGGGTAAATGGAGATTTTCTGCTACACACTCAAACAAATATATAGCTTGGGCCACGAACGATAACTAATTTTGTATTATGTATGTACATATGTTTGTTATATACATATATATGGAAAATATTTTAGTTAGCGGAATTAAAAGTAAGAATACTTAGTTAATTTCCATGGTAATTTTTCTTAAATTATTTGTAGCCCAACTCTTTGACTTGTCGTCCAGGCAACCATTTGACTTTAAAAAACATTTCATCTTCAAAATACGTTTATGCATATTATAGTTCCTGGCAACATTTCACTCCATAATGAAATTTTAATTAAAAATTATTCTCACCTCCCACGCCGAGCACAGGAAGAAACGATTGCTGAGTTTGCTAGATCAAAATGGAATTTTAATGAAATTAGGAGAAAAGGCCACAGCAGTAGAAGCTGGAAGCTGTCTAAAAGAATTTAAATTGTCATCATTTTCCCTCCCCCAAGATGAAAGAGAAATTCCTTTACCGAGAAGCAAAAATTATAGAAACGCACCCCCCGGTTTCCTCCGATCCCAACATCGCTGACTTTTTAAGTTGACACATGCGAGAAGTCCTTTAAGAAGGCATTCGGGCCATGCACCCGTAAAAATGATGATGTATTTAGCTCACGTGTAGACTCTTCAGGATTTTTTAGAAAGCTCACACGTTCGTAATTTGACCTATATGAGAGAAATTCCTCAATTTCTCAATTTTTCTCGGATATTATCCCTGTCATGTTTAATAGAATTTTCTTTCCTACGTTTTCCTTTTAGCGACTTGGCGTACGTGCCGGATCAAGTGCTTTTTATTTCAGTCGCGAATTTAATTTTAAGAAAATTTGCATATTAAGAGGAATTTCCCATGAAACAAAGTGTTTTTGGTTATATGGAAATTATGAAAAGATTACTTGGCAGGTCAAAAACTTTTCATTCTAGGAAAAAAAGGAGTGTTCTTCTGAGACATTTGTAATATATTAATAGAAGGAAGTGTTAAGAAAAAGTATTCTTAATTTTATTCCTTCAGCTTATTGTTAAAAGGTACATAAAGTAGAAAAAAGGAAATTACAAAATTAAAATGTACAGCAAAATAATACTTCGGTGTCACTTAAATCGTTTTCCATTATTGCATATTTTCCAAAGTAAGGTACCTGGGTCGAATATGGCCAGCCGCGAAATATGGCCACATGCATATATCTCTAATCTCAAAGGACGTAACAAACTGAACAAGTCGCAAAATGTTCGGCGAGACGGTAGGCACTAAAACTACGCGCTTACCGTTGCCACCGCACCTGCGACAGCGGGACAAATGCCAAAACAAAGGAACGACGCGTCGCGATCATAAAAATCGAACGTAAGATTTTAGCTTGTATTTCTCTATTTAATATTATTACCTTAATGTAATATTATTAACTTAATACTTGACAATCATATTTGATATTTCTGTGTAGTTTTTTTAAACTATTTATGTATTTAATAATTAAAGTGAATTTAAAAAAAATTAGTATAAACTAAAGATATGGCCATATTTACATACACTGGCGGAAATATGGCCATTATGCCTGTTTTTAAAAAAAGAAAATTAACTCCAATTGTAAATACTTTTGCTATTTATCTTCCTCGTAGTTTGAACACTAAATAGATGCACTTTACTAATAAGTACTGTTGCTTAGCCTAATACCATAAAATATATGTAAAAAACTATACGAAACGTTAAGGTGGCCATATTCGACCCAGGTACCTTATAATAACTTCCAAAAATTATATCAGACTTTGATAAAGACGTTAAGAAAAACACTTTTGGAATAGAATAACGCAGTGACATTTAAAAACTTTAAATTTAGTTAGGCACATGAATTAGTTTAATTTCATAAATCTAATTATTTTTATATCTTTTACTTCTGAGCATCAAAATGGGTATCACTGAAATTGTTAAAATCTCGCTAAATTCACATCTTGAAGGTTATTGCAGAATAATCTTTAGGCCTTGACTGTAATGCAAATCGAGACAATACCAAACCAGATCCTAACTTTATCACAAAAAGTCAACTCCTTCCAGAACAATTCAGATTAGACCAGACAATATCAATTTGATTTATATTCCTAACCTCATCCATGGAAATCGAGTTGTTTTTCTCTTGGAAATTAAGGCCTTAGCTGGGAATTCATCTCAAGATGATATACATATCTTGAAGCTTAAACACTGATTGAGATAAGCTTTAAAAATACATTTTTTTGAATTGTAGGTAAACATTATTATACACGTATTTAATATCTGTAATAAGAGAAAACCACCCAAACATCAAGAGTTTCCATGTTTTGGAAACTCTAAAAATCATACAGTATCGGGAAATTTTTAGAATGTGGTATTTTTCTAAGCTTTCAATGCTGTAGGTACTAAT
Source organism: Machimus atricapillus (assembly GCA_933228815.1). Taxonomy (NCBI): domain Eukaryota; kingdom Metazoa; phylum Arthropoda; class Insecta; order Diptera; family Asilidae; genus Machimus; species Machimus atricapillus. Next base: position 18,825,001 of record OW121785.1, read on the forward strand.
ACCTATTGTAGTTTTAAAAACGTATTTTTTTATTAGGTACAGGGAATTTAAATATATAAAGAACTGTAGATCGTAGAATTAAATAACAAACGATTAACTTAAATAGATTAGCGGATTTTATAAAAAAAATTTTCTTTTTAATCGTGTAATGTGCGCGTGTTTAATTTTATTTAAAATTTTGCTCTACTGGTTTTTGTCTTAAAATTAAAAAGGAAGAATTCAAACAATTTCTCTTTGATAAATTTTTTTTACAGAATTATTAACGTTGCCTTATATCCCTCCTTCTTTGCGTGGGAGAAAAAAATTAATGCACTCTTATAAGTCATCCTGGATAAACATCCTCCCGATACCCAGAGGGTAACGCAAGACGTTCAGTTCACGTAATGGAGCAACTTAAGATTCGTTCTCAGATTACCGCGTTCCTATTTAGCTTCAGCAAAAGACGCTTCATCATTCAAGTAAACTGGAGAAATTCGCAGAGTGATTTTTCGTTCACTTATTCCTCGTCTTTCTCAAAAAAAAAAAAAAAGATTTATAACGTGAGTATGCCATAAATGGCGTGATTTGCAATAAGCTTGTTTGGGGGTGGTTTTCGGAAAAAAGAAAACAGAAAATCTCTAAAATCAAAATATTAAAAATACTGCAACCACACCCGGTGCAGGCACTTAAAAATAGCTCACAATTATTTGTAATGTGTGAGCAAATAGCATTTTAGCTCAAATAGATAAATCGACTCAGACGCTTTGATTTATTATGTGAGAGAATGGCTTAATTTATCTACAAGTTGGCTTTATCGCCTAATGACGCCGGTGATGGATTATAAAGATCACCTGAACTTCGCGAGAAGATGCAGTGGGCATTCTTCGGTGGTGTGATATTCAAATTCACACGCAAAACTCAAGCAAATACGCGTTTAATTTATCACATTCAAAAAGATTTATCACATTAATTGAGATTTGAGGTGATGTGTTTGGGGCCCTGTTGTGCGTCAGTACATTGTTCGCAAATTTAGGTTGTAGTAAGTAGTGCGTTTGCTTACTACTATCACACAACAATGTATTGTTCTTACTTCAAATAAGTAAATAACTTTTAAGCCACGTGAATTTTCATGTGTATGAAACATCAACCACCGTCTGCAAATAAACTATTTTAGCATTATATCTAGTTAGTAACCTTGTGGCGGAAAATTCCATTCATGAAAACGCCAACTGAATATACAATCTCTTGAAACCTTCCACATCTTCTTTATACCAGTTAATAAGAAATGCCACTGATTGTGAGTTAAAATTGCAAAAAGTTAAATCTTATACTCAGAAACTTTTAGGGTTACGGAAAAACTTTTTCTCAACAAATTTAAAGACTAGAAAATTTAGCATCGCATAAACCAAACGCATAAACACATTTTCACTCTAGAGAGCTAAGATTATTTTTTCATAATAATTGTCTTTGAGTTTCTTAAACGAATAAATCAAAAGAAAATGGAATAACATAATAATAAAATTTCTATTTCAATAAAATTACTTTATTTTATATTTGAGAATACCAAGAAATAAAAATTAAAGGCATACCTACCTTCAGAAAATGAAAAAAAGAAAAATTAAAAGCATACCTACCTCCATAAAATGACTTTTTAATTTTTATCCGGTAAATAATACAGATACATATGATGGGAAGAAAATTTTAAGAACATTTTATTTAATTACAAAAAAAAAAGCTTAATTTAAGAAAACAAATGAATAAAACTTCGGTCTTTATGTATGTAGGTCTAAGAATTTCTTTATTTCTCACAGGTTTAAAAGAGAATTTAAAACTTAGTAACTCGATAATACCTTTTATTGCTCCCATGAAAAACTAAAAGGTAGTTTAAGAAAAAAACATTTTATCCAGAAAATTGAATTATATTCATCACCAGCATTTTATAACACGACTTATTGCTAGCGAACTACATACATACATGTTGTCAATGTGCATGTTAATTGGTCAATAACAGGCAAGAAATACGAAAGATATCGGGTCCAAACCATTTTTACATAACTTATATAGCCCCTAGAACCCCACCCTACCTATTTACGAACTTTACCGATGCGGGATAAACGCATAGGCGAAGTTTGGTCAAAATTATTAAAAAATACGGGCACAATCGAGTCTACAAGTTTCGTTGTATCCCATATAAATATGTATATATATGCATATGTACTATATGGATAATATATACAAATAAATTTTATTTTTGAAGTCTACAAACTCTAAAACGAGTTTTGGCATCATTAATTTCCCGAAATCTTTTCATTAGATAGGTACGTTGCAATAAATACATAGTTACGCAATGCAAAATCTACCTAAAACAAAAAACTTTTTTAAAAAACTAGTACCGTCTCTAAAAATTCCCCAGCCCTAAAAAATTAATCCAGAAAACCTGATTGCCTTAATTATTGAGTTTTGGATTAATATGTCAGGTTTTCACACCGGCTTCAAAAATCTAGGAAAGTCTTAGTATTTAATGTTGAAAGAGCACAGAGCTTTTAATATAATTATTTCTTGTTTTTAAGGGCTTAGGATTTTTTGAATTCGGTTCTATTTTTTTTAAAAAGTTTTTTTTATTTCATTCTTTTTAGTGTAATATTTTCTAGTCTTTTTTTTTAAAGTTTTTTGGAGTCGGTTTTAATTTTTTTTAAAAAATTTCTTTTTATTATTTCGATTTACATCTCTCTTGTGGCGTTCCTTTGCCCCTCAGGGTTTTCATACATATCATTGTACGGAGAATCTTAAACTATAGAACAAAAAAAGAATCATCAAAATCGATTCACGCGTTCATTATTATAATAGTTATGCGAGAACAGACATTAAATCAGTGGGTGTAAAATCACTCATTCCTTATTTTATCACCCTTAGGGGTGGAATATTTTCTTCAAATTTGAATGGGCGGATACCCGAATGGGAGTGTACCCTTTCAAAAAATTTTTTTAAATTGGTCCACAATTGGCGAAGACATCGATGAACATATAAAAAAAAATACTTCCAGACAAACATAGAACCTCCTCCTTTTTTGGAAGTCGGTTAAAAATAACTCAAATCAGTTACATCCATTATTAGAAATTATTAAACATTAACTTCTTGTTTATAAGCAATGAGGAAATCAAACATGAAATTTATGGTAGCTTAATCAAAAGTGAAATATGAACAAGGGTAAAATATTTTTGAATCAGTTCAATCGGGCGAATCCATGCGTTATACGGCCTCTGACCCTTTTTGTGACATAGGGACAAGACCGAACTAAATCAAATCACCTGCAGGCTTGGTTTTACGTCTCTTTAAAAATTTATTTCCGGTCAAGCCGAGCTTGTAAAATTACAGGGCCAACGAGCCCACCAGAAACCACCCTTCAGGCCTTCAGCCCCATCACCCAAAAAACTTTATCGAATCTGAATTGACTGCTAGGGAACGCGAAATTGCATCCCATTGAATTCTGGCTACCACTGGTTCAGTGGAGCCTCGACCGTTGGCAAAGGGCCATTTGTAAGGCTCTGGCGAAGGGAGATTTTCGCACAGGTTCCCCGGTGGTCGCCACCGTCGATTCGTCAACGACTTTCAATTATTCGCGCAATTAAGCAAGGACAATCGAGCTCATTGCGCTGCTTTTGATGGTCGCCTTTGACCGAAACGAATTTTCAATGAAATCCACGTGAACGGGTTTTATTAGTATCGCAGGCGGTTGGGGGTGGTTCGGGAATATCGGACGATGGGGCACCAGGCCAATGCACCTTAAAGCAAGCCTCCGTCCTAGGGGTGATTTCAACCTTTTGTTACCCAGAGAAGCAAAGCGCTTTTATTAGGAGCTCATTACCACCCCTGAGCCATTTGCTGTTCCCTAATCAGCATATTATTAAAATTGGGATCTGTTCGCGTCATTCTCACGTTGAAACAGTCCCAAAAGTTTCCCCATTTCTCAAATACTGCCAGTGCCTGTTCCACGAAATGGACACGGGACTCTTCCTAGCTTCCAGGGACCTCCTCCAGCCCCTCCTGAGAATGTACTCACAAGAATTATTTGCATAATCTGAGTATACCCATAAATTTCCCGGCTGACGACTTTATAATAAGAGATTTCCTCATTTCCATCGATTACCGTAGAAAAGGGCCAAAGGGAGCAAAACGTAGCCGCATTTTCTGGTCTTGTTATGCTCCACAGCTCCGACAGCTTCAAGTAAATTTGGCAAAAAAAAAAATAAAAAATAAGTTCATAGACGAATTCCCGCCGCCGCATTACCATTTTTTTCTCCATTTTAACGTTTATTTATAAGCAGAAAATGTTTCTAATGTCTACTTGAAGGGATGCCCTTGCGATTTACTACCGAAAAAAGGCGGTGGCTTGGCCCTTAAGTCGTCGTCCTGATAAATGCTTCAAGTCTGTCTATGGCACATTCCTCGAGAATAGTATAATGACGAAAAAGATCTCAAGTTCGAGACCGATTAAAAAATTTCGAGGTGATGAGGTTCCTACTTGGTATGAGAGGGAGGAGCACTCTTAAGATCCTTCTAAGACAAGAATCTTATTTATTGCCGAATTAATCAAGATTGCAATAGCTCGAAGCGGCACTTGTCATTGATAATGAGGTCAGATTCTTCTTGAATGTTCATTGAAATTTGAGGAAGAAAAAATTATGGAAGCATCCCACCACTTCGGAAGTTGCAAGCGGTCTTGATGGGTAACATGAACTCGTGATTTATTAGAGGAGGGAATCTTTTTTTTCTGTTTCATCCAGACTATAGAAACGATTACCTAAAGAAAGCACCTCTCGGTAATTTCATTGAATTTAAAAAGAAGCCTTAAAAAGTAGTAAAAACTTATAGTTTAAAGAATATACCTACATATTAATGAAAAATTGAAGCCTTATCAAAATGACAAGAATTCTGCTTCAAAAGTATGTTATTGCTTCAAAAGTTAATATAAAGAAAATACTTCAAACCATTTCTCTACTTAATAATCCATTTTAACTCTTTCGTTTTATGTGACACATGAAATTAAAAGTGTTTAAAAATGAGAATAGCCGCTAAATTACTTACATTTTAGTCCAGATTATCCGTAAATCGATTGTACATTATTTATGTAGTTCCATTAAATATTTTACATTTTTTAGGTCTATCGATTAGCACTATCATAACACTCAGTTAAACTGTCCATTAAAAATCCAGCAAACCGTATTTATCTTTTGATTTAGTCATTAAAATAGGGTACTAAAATACATATAATAGTTTTGTATCATTTCTCTAACTTTCCTACAATATTATTTGGAACTTAAGATCTTTTACGATAACAGAAGGACCCCTTTTAGGAGTGTTTATCATAAAAACCCTCATTAAAAGAGGTTTATTACCATAAAGTAAAATAGTTTACACCTAAAAGTTCAATAAAGCCACAAAACAAGCGCACCCATACCCATTTTCAGTGAGATTAACGAGAAACACACAAACCTTTCATTTTATGCGATTGTTAAATTTATGTGAAGCACCCGCGACCCTCGACCTAACGAAAACCTATAAAATGAGTGAATTTATTTCGATGAAAAAAATTTTTTTTTTTCGATTCAAAAATAAATAAAATAATATGAAATACGAAATTTCCAATCGAACACGAACAGCGTAACGCCAATAAGTCCGGCGAGAGGCTGAGCGCGAGCAAAATCCAATGTGCAATTAAAATTGAAATTGCAGTGACGCCCCCCAGCAAAGATCGTTTTATTTTAAACATTAAAAATTAAATCGAGCCGTGGTTTCTCTCTAAGGTGCACTGTAGGTGCCAATTAAATAGGCGGTGCATTTCGTGTCTATGAAATAGAGTCATAGGATCAAGTGATCACATATAAGACTATTGCGGCCTGGGGTCTAGAAGTGGCGGAGTAGAAGAGGTAGAGCCCGCTCAACGTCTTGACGTAGAGCCAAACTTCCTACCTTTTGCGCTGCCTCGCGGGGCCGCACTAACAAAATTGAGATTCAGCCGATGGATGCTGGAGCTGGACCTGGACCTGTTCTATCGCTCGCGCTGTCCGTTCGGTGATAATAAAAGATGCCCGGGATCCAGTCCGGAGCGGCTGGTGGGCACCGGCACTCTAGCGGCGATCTATCGCCTGTCTCTGGGTGCTGATTCCCTTCGACAGATTTATGGATTCGTTTATTATAAAATGATTGGGCTGGGGAGTTTCACGACTCCAGTTAACTGGGAAAGGTGATTTCAAAGCAATTCAGGAAGTTGCTAGCCGGGCAGTAAAGCGACAGGACTTGATTAAGCGAAATAATTGAAACGTTCCGAGGAATCAATCAAATACCGCCAGTACCTAACATTTTCTACTGTCGTCTGATTGTGGCGCCAGAGTGGTAACGTTAAAAATGGGGAGAGTAAAAAAAAATTTAAATTACACCTGTGCGCCATCCATAAATTAAAGAAACTCCGATGAGGTGCGAACGAACAGTCCCCGGCAATTAGGAGGAGCTCCCGCTGGGACAGACCTAGAAATTGCGAACAGGAGCAATTTGCAAGACACGAACATTGCCCAGAAGAAATTAATCAAATTCTGTCGAGCGAAGAAACAGATCTCAGTCAATTTGTTCGTTCACGTTTTTTAAGAATCCAATTAAACAACTTCGCGCCAAAACATGTCAGGGCTGATTCAAGCCCTCGAACGCTTATTTAGACTATCCCAAAAGATGCTGAAGATTAAAGAGGCACCAATATCAAAGATTTCCTGTTTATCAACAATCTTAATTGGCCATCTTCAAACGGGGCCCATTTCTTAATGCACCACATGCAACCTCAGTTTGCAGTTGTTTACACAAAAAGCTCGAGCAGCTTTTTGGTTTTCCAAGATTTCTTTTTCTATTGAAAGAAAATTCTCGGAAAGTTGTTTTAAAGAGAAAATTTTATCATTTAGGTAACTCTTTCCTTGAGATTCTAGTGTAGCAGTGAGTTTTTTACACTTTAAGTCTGAAAATTATGTAGCAATGAAAAACCTACAGAATTTTATTAGTATAAAAAATACATAAAGCATTTTCAAATACCTGACAAAAATAACCATTATATAATTTTAAGATTCATTTTTGCTCATTGCGTCTTAGACATACCTACATATGTAAGTACATTTTGAATCGTCATGGTGTCTCTGAGCCATACAATGAGTAGATTTTGTTTGATGTTTTTTGTAAATTTCATTTCTATAATAAAATTTATTTATAAATTTCAAATAACTAAACGTGTGTTATTTTAATGCTTTATTTGTGCTTCGAACTATGCAGCCCTTCCTTTTATACGAAAATTTGCACCCAATTACAATTTCTGCAGATGTTAATTTAAGGAAAATCTTTTCTCAATTTTCAGGCAAGATTTTAATAAAATATTTGTTTTTCTTTTCCCAAATCAAACCTTAAATAAATTTAACTTCAATGTGCTATTTATCGAGTGTCTTAATTTAATTCTTGTTTATTATGAAGATTTTGTGGGAAGCAAAAGAAAAAGAGAAACCTACTTTGAGATAACGACTTCCTTTACTTGTACCTCTCATTATTTATTAGAGACTTTATATGTTTTATGTACATATGTTTGTTCTGTTCTGTAATTATCCAAATAATTTTATTTTGATTTATAGCCTTGTTTCCGAAACTGAATTGTATAAAGTCCATTGATGTAGAGTACAAATGAAGGCTCCCCTAACGCCCAATAAGGGAAAAAACAAGCTCAAATCAACTTACAAATTATATTGAACCGCCCTCAAGGATTACGCGCTTAATTTAAAAATTTATGTCATAATTCCCGAAAGTCTATGGGAAGTTTCCTTTGATCTTTTGATCATTATCCAAGACATTCTACGGACTACGGTCCCCCAAACGCTGATAAAAAAGAACTGCAATGGGATATTTACAACAAGAGTTTAGCCTGAACCGGATTAAGATATCCCTCCCCCGCCTCCTTACCCTTACTAAAAATTTGGGAAAAAAGGCGGTTAATGCGACAATATGGTCAGGCCCCTCGGGGGATTGGAGGCAAAATTTGTGGTGAAATGAACCACAAAACCGAGACAAATTTTCCACTTTAAGTAATTGATTGCCGCTGGTCTGGAATCGCTGGTCGTATCCCGGCGGCTGTAAAAGCTTTTCGGGATTACTTGGCCTGGTGGGAGTCACGGCGCAAAATGCGAATGACCTCTGCAGCCCAAGAAGCCAACTTGTCCATCAACTCGCTCAACTATGGGGAAAAGATTCTTTTTGTGTTCCCATCCGGTGGGGGTAGCTAGAGCCTGGAGGATGTGATCAAGTTGATGTAATGGCACTAATGTGACCATGCAATGAACACACCCTCAATCGGAATAAACAAAGACTTGTTGATTTTTGGATATTCTGAAACTCTTCAAGGTTCCTTTGAATCCAAACATTCAGAAAATTTAAATTGTTCAGAGACCTTATTCCCTTACTACTACTACTATTGTGATAAATTTCGACTCAAAAATATCAAGATATTACAATATTTACAAATATACTTGAATTTAGCGACTCCAAAAGCCTCTAATGACCGAACCAAATTCAGAGACCCAGACTCTCAGATATCAAAACTCATACATCAAGTAAAACATTCAAGTTCTATAGTACACCTATTAGAAATACTAAATTCACGGTATCAGACTTAATTAATTTTTAATTTCTCGACGGGTATTAAAAATTCGACACTCCTTCAGCATATATCTTTTAATGTCAAAATTGTGCACATTTTTTTTTTGGCAACATCTCTACCTAGTAGCCCTTAAAATTTTGATGCTTATAGAAATCATTATTGTTTTTCTATAAAAAGTTTAACTTAGAAAATATTTTCCATTTTAATCAAAATGGAAAGGTCTGTAAATTTTAACAAGGAAACTCATGATGTTCAAGGAGCAGGAGAAGAAGAATGTGAAGAAAATAATGAACTCGAATTATGTCCGTCTACGAGATCAATAACTTACAGCACTTCAACATCGGTAGATGACAGACCGAGTTCAAATATCCCAAGATTCCTGTTGCTGCCCACAGAACGTTCTAACTTTTTGATAACAGCTGCTCTTAAAATGAACGAAGAAATTGAGGAGGAGGAGCCGTAAGACTGAATGCATTAATTACGTATATTCAGCATTTCAAATTTCTTCATTTTTACATTTAAGCACAATGTGCACTAAGTGTTGCAACAAAACATGGCATTATTATGAGGTCTGTACAAGCAGTAAATTTTTGTCCCCAGTTCTTATTACCTTATTCCTTCTTTGTATGTTTGGTGTGTTTTTAAACTCATTGTTAGTGAGAAAAACTTAAGCAAAAATACTGTAGAAATCCCAGCATGAAAACATTTTTTAAATTTTGAAAAACTTCAAGTGGATCGAATAATTTATTGTGACGAGGTCACTATAATATCATTTATATTATAATAAATGATAATTTATAATAATTTATATTATAATAAAAGAATGAAGATAAGTTATATTAGGATTATTATAGTATTTTAATTTTGAATTCACGGTGTTTCATATAAAAATTCTTGGTATTACATTTTCTATTTATGACCACTTTTTACATTTATTATAAAACAAATGGCTAAAAAAGCAATTATTTTACTTCAAAAAAATGTCAAAATGGAAAATGTCAAAAAGGAAAAGCTTCTAAAAATCATCCATAATCGAAATTTTTGAAAAAATCTAATTAGGACTATCAACATATTATTAAAATGCATTAAATGCTTCTTTTCAAAATAACAACTCATATGAAGAATGAATTTCTCAAGTTTTTTGCCTTAAAAAAATGACGTGTCGAAATGAATCAAATTCTTCAACCAAGCAGACTGATTGCACCGCCGTAATTCCCACTCTCAGGCTGGAAGGGCAATCTCTGTTGAATTTTTCATCATCCAGAGCATAAACAAAAAGGCAAAGAGCTCAATTTGATAGAATACGTCTTACAGAGCACCTTCACGTCGACGACATTGTCTTGCTAATCAATCACCTGTCCGCCGGACAGCAGAGGTCCACAGGTAAGCAGATGCAAGCAGCCTCCGTCGCAGAGTAAAGTCCAACGCATTTTAATGAAACCGGCAGAAACTCCCTGTCCCTGGATCCGCCAGCACCACAGGTAGGTCTATCTATCTTCTTGGATAGGTGCTGCTTGCTCCTAAGAAAAGGTCGAGAAAAAAGAAGATAATGAGAAACACCTTGAGCCCGTTGGTGTCAGGAAATCGCCGCAAACCGATCAGTGCCAATCATTCGATTTAATTGGAACTATTTCTAGGTACAATAGCACCAAGGATTTTGGTGTTTTCTTCCGCAAAATTGTCTACGATATCTTTGGGCTGAAATTTAACTTTTCTAATGAGATTAATCAATTAATTCTTGATTAAGAAACCTAATAACTACTGAAACCTGAAATTATCGTTAATATACATCATTTGTAAAAGCTAAGTCCTAGTCACTGAATAGTTGCAATAGATTCTATATACAAAAAAAATTAATACATCCTCTTGTATTAAATTAATTTTATAATTTATTTTAAAATTCTCTCCTTAGCTTTGCAACACCCCAATAGTTTTTGTAATTCTAAAAATATCTCAAACTGAGAAGAACAGATTGAGTTTGAGATCTCCCTACGAATTTTTATAAAACTTTGTAGGAGTATTCATCTGGAGTCAAAAACAACGAATATGCAAACAAAATTTGTCAGTCACTTGTATGTACATATGTACTTCTGGAGATAATCAACTTTGAAATTTCGGATATTTTCATTTTGCCACCACGATTTTTTATTCCAATCAAGTATCGTTGTTAATTGTATAAATACCTTTAAATTAAGGACATTTCCACCTTTTCATTTAAAACATTCTTGAAGAACCTTTGAATTTAATGAATAAATATTTTTTTTCGACTTATCGACGGTGACGAGCATGCATTTGTCTTATAAAATGAGAAATCGAAGTAAAAGTAAAATTTTCTTATATTTAACTCTTGTGTTAGAAATTTTTACAAACGACCGACAACATTTTTTTGCATATCCGAAACGTTTTTTGACGAACGTTATTTTAACCACTAAAAAAATTATCTTGATGCATGTTTAAAAATCCAACATAATTATAAGTATTTAAAAATTAGTGTCGCGTTTATTTAACCCCATGTCTGTCTAAATAGAGAGCTTAAAAAAAATTTGTTTTAACATCACTTTGTTAATTTTTTCACTAAGTCTTAGAATATTAAGAACAAAGTACAGTTCGAATGCTAAGTCATACATAGGTTGATAGTATGTAAATTAATAAAATTTTTATTTTTATTTTCCGTTGGGATTTTTTTACTGGCGTGGCGACGATATAAATCTAATCTTATTTTCGTTGAAATGTTTTTGTTTCCACATTCTGCCAAGGTATTTTCGGTGGCCTTGATCACGTTCATTTGCTGGTACTCTGTTATTAAGGGTCGATACACGTGGAAGCTGTACGGAGCAGAAGGTATAATGAATCCATCCCCTTTTGGGCATTGTCCACGGCTACAAAAGACCTTATATTGGGTTCCAGTAACCGATATCCGAGAAAGGACCTAATGTTCGCGTGTCCAAATTCTTGCCAAATCACCCTGGAGATTGCGGCTAGATGAACCGCAGCCATTTACCCGTGCTCCCGGACCAATGATGCCTCCCAAGAGTAATTACAATCTGTTAAGAAGGTAACTATCGTCTCCTCATTGATCATCTACATAATCAAGAACTTGTCGATAATTAAAGCATCTCTCTCCGGGGCTGGGCAATTATATGAAGCAGGTACTTTGGTACAGAGGTACACCAGCCTCCGAAGATTACAAAGTTATTGCTTGTAGCTGAGGAACACCTCAAATAGGCAGCATCAGAAGTTTTCATTAAATATTGACTTCCTGCTAGCGCTCCGCCCCAACGGACGCACAATGACCCTGCACTTGTAAAAGCGGCTGTATTTGCCCGCCAAAAGGGGTGACTGGGGCCCTCCACAGTCTGGGTCGTAATTTGATCATGATGTCAAGGGCTTCTACAGGGCCAACGGGGATTGCACTTTTCCGGGAAATTTAATTACATTGTGCGGGTGGATAGTCGGTCTGTAAGGGAAAGCTTCTTGTTTTCAAATTCGTCCAATTGAAATGAATTGAAATTCTGGGAGGAGACGGGAAGCGAGGGAGAGATTGATTTCAGGCTTCGTCTTAAGATTTTTTTACCCTGTTATCTTTCCTGGTGGGGTCTGGGTCATAGTCCTTTTCAGATTCTAATTAAAAAGATGAAAAAAAAAACGCGCGAACATTTTAATAAGACGTTCGCACCTGTTAAGCGATGGTTCAGTGGCGATTTTGTCTTCAATTAGTTGGATTCGCCGTATTTTTTGAAACTTTCACTTCATTAAAGATTTTCTTTTTTCACGGGTTTTGGAGCAGCACCAGATTTTCATCCTATTTGAAAAGAACAATTTGGTAGATTAAAGTTCTGTTAGCAAAAAAGAATGATAAAAATTTACTTTGATAGACAAAAATATATCGATTTAAATTGTCTTAATTAAGTTAAAATTAATTACTTTAAAAATACTAAAGAACACGCTGTAAATGTTTAATCAATGATTAATTCTTCCGATTACAGCTAAGTAATTTAATGTGCTACGCCAGGAATTGTCAATAAAAAGTTGAATTTTAGTCAGTTGTTCAACTGCCACTCAATTTTTATTTTAAAAAATCTAATTTTTTAATTTAAAAATTTGCTCAATATACACTTCTTAATAAGTAACAAATAACTACCTTTTTAAAAAAAGAACTAAAGTTCCTGTACCCTGTTCCTTCGACGGGAAGAGCTGGGCAATTTTTACTTATTTTTTTCGGAGTTTAACAGCGATATCCATAAAGCTGTAAGAGGAGGAAAATTGTTTAAACACTGACTTGGGAGAAGCTGTGCTGATTTCATTGCACCACTTAGCGAGGGTTATTAGAGGCTCTTGCCCCCGACTTATCAGATTTAATGAGTCCTTCTCGACTCGGCGTAATGATGGGCTACGACTAACGACTGTGTAAACATGCCTTTCTTTACCTATCGAGAATCGATTGTGATTCGCAGCCGTGGAGCCCCACTGGAGCTCCCCGGAGCTGATTCGTATGCTGTTGCCACACAGGGGAACAACTGAGAATCTTTAACGATAAGTGACGAGATGAGCTGTGGATGGCAGAAAAAGGGCCAATAACATCTAAGTCAGGCATTTCAATGAAATTTTCGGGAAGACCAGATGAGCGAGATCAAAAGCAATTCCATTATAAGACCCCTTTAATTGGGGGGTAGTGCGAATCTTTGGGAACAAAAATTACTTTTACCAGAATTATTCTTTAAGCGAAGAATTCATTATCCTTTGGTATTTTTATTCCCTCACGAATTCGAATTTCAATTACCTCGCAGTGTAGCTGATTATACACAGAATACAGAATCAACTTTGGGTCTAAATCAATATTTCGAGTTCAAAAATCACGTATTCAGCTTCCGTATTATAATCTAACTAAAGAATTTTAATTTCTTAGTTTGTAATCAATTTATGAGATTAATTCTTTTAATCCATAGTATTACTTTAATGTCGGATTTAATTATAATAATAATATAATAGCTTGACCGTATATTTAAAACATAAAGATTGTTGTTGTAAATTTTAATTTAAACGATAAAAAAATTGGCTCTGAGAAGCGAAAAAAACCAGATACTTTTAAGTGTATAATAATTTTATTGAAATCACATGCAATGTAGAACATATAATCGGTACAAATTGTAAATATTAAGTATGTTCCTCTAAATAATATGCAAATACGTATTTACGACGAATGAAGCGAACGCGTAGAACTGCTCAAAGGTCATCTGCTACTATTTTACTACTGGCTAGTCTCACAAACAAAAGGTCTGTTGAGAGAGAGAGAGAGAGAAAGGGGAAAAGATCATCGAACCGAACTATGTAAATTCCTTAAATCTAGAGGGAATATTTGCTGCCTTAATGGAATTACGTTAAGCTCTGACTCATATATGGCTGGCTATTGCGCGGCAAACAAAACAATCAATAAAAACTCGGAAGAAACGCTGAAATCTCCTTAATGTTTCGATTACGATTATTTTCTGCTATTACTCAGTTATATTACTTTATCCATAAGCTAATTAAAAATGATGCTCCTATCTCTCTGTGCTTGTGCAATGTGGTTAAATATTTTATTTTGTTGTTGTCTGCTCTTAAATATCAAACCGGGTAAGGGGTCGCGAAACAATTCCGAGAAATCATCAGCTTAAATCGAATCGTGGAATGATTATTCAGTGAGGCGTGAAACGCAATAATACTTTTAAAGATCGTTAAAAAGAATAAAAAAATATTTTTGTATATTTAAAAAAAAGCGTTACGATTTTGGCTGTACCGCAATAACGCGCTCACAAGCCGTGGCGTGGCGACTTACAACCTAAAAGAAATTAATTTAAAAAAAAATCTTTCATAAATAAATGCAATTTTAACAAAAAAAAAACGTAAAAAACGAGGCAAAATATATCACGATATGCAAGAAGAATAAAAATGCGAGAATTCAGGAGGGTTTAAACCCAACTGAACCGAATGTATGTACCCGAAGTCGTTTTTAAAAAATATTGAGTCTCATGGGAGGCGTCTGTGGAGCGAGTGGGCGGCTTATACCACCTAACACCGCATTCAAGGCTTTTCTCAGCGAAGCGCGGTTTTAAGGCAATCAAAGCTGGGAAGGCTTTTAACGATAGAATTTAACTTCAGCCTCAACACAGTCCTTCATGAGCTCATCCAATTCAGGGTTCGGTGTTGGATGTTCGCTCAAAAATACCTTTACTTCATCAACGCAAGTCGATTCAAGGGATTTTAGGAGGCTGCCAACATTCTCCCAGTTGCGCTGAGCGTGCAATTTGTGCAGAAGCGTTATATCGTCTCCATCGGGTACCTTGGTCAGTGGTGATATTTTCGAATTGGGCACAAAGACAAAAGGCTTGAAAACAGATTCCTTCGGGTTCGGAGTTGCTGTGAACCAGTGACAAGAGAATCCTGGCGATACTAAAATTGATACATGGCTAGAACCAGCCGATTCCGATGCTGCTGTCCTCAAGAGTTCGAACATGTCCCTCAATCCGAAGCTTCCATCGTCCGAAGGGGAATTATTAGGCCACTCATTGTCCGTAGGTGGAGCACAAAATGATTTAGCGAAATCTAAATCACCCTGAAAAGACAACAATGTGTTATTATTTTTCATAAAAGACAAATTACTCTGAAACTCTAATAAAAATTACTAATAGACGGACATAGATCACAGTCAATGTCGGAACACCATTTCTTCTATTTATTGTTGACATTTGGCTGACGAAAATTGAATGGCTTATGTACTAAAGCACACATTAATCCACACATTTTACAAATAAAATTTCTTAGCAATACTTCGTTTCGTTGTCTCAGTAGTAATGCGCCTAACATCACATAAATTTTCCCTAAGGACACTATCAGAGCCTCTAATTACTTAATTTATCCCCACAGGATTTTAATACTTACACTGCCGTCCCACAGCTCTAATTTTTGCAATTCATCGCCTAAATTTTCACTAGATGTATCTATTTTCGTGGTAACTGCAAGAGAATTCCCTGGAATTTTTCGGAAGCCACTTGTAATTTGTTCCGCTGCCCACAATTTCCCCCCGGTGCTGAGGAGCCAGACCTCTTTTGGATCGCAGATAACAAAGCTGTACTTAGAATCCTCTTTGGCCGATTCACTGACAAGGGAGCCTGCGATACTCACAGCCTCCTCAGCTGAGGAAGAACGGTCTAAAGCTTGCCTACGAATGCGAGTTACATACAAAATCTATTTGACATGGTGAAGGTCGGGTAATTACCTAACAAAATCGGTTGATTGCTCATAGTTATCACTGCAATTGCACCAGGCAATCGCGATGCAAACGTCTTTGTTGTTGGCCCCACTTTCACCGCCGGAGGCTTTGGCCCTTTTACTTAAAATCAATGCACTTCCTGAATCCTATGGGATTTAGATGTTTAGGTAACGTAATATCAAAGTTATAATTATTTTTTGTGAAAACTTACTTCAGAAGACACATAATCGACTTCCTGAGCCTCGCCCTCACTTTCGGGGTTGGAGTTTCGGCCGAAAATCACAGAATTCTCCTCGGAATGGGGTGTTAAAACGACAAAACAATCACCACCAATTGATGACATATTTTTGCCGTCTTAATTCAATGCTAAACAGTAAATTCCACCACAAATTCCTATAGAAAACTCGACCCAAAAAACTTCAAGTAATTTTCGGCCCGTCTGGACTTGCCTTTTTGTGAGGTCGATGATGATGAAGTGTCAGTTTTGAACAGAAAAAAGACTTTCTGACAGTTCTGTCTGCATTCGTGCAGAAGTGTTAGTTACACTAGTCACAAGTAGGTGGCAATAAATACAACATATCCAGAGAAGAAAATTAAGGATAATTTGATTGCATTTATTTTTATAAATTGCATTATCCCCTGCTACTAATTCTAATAAGAAATTTTAATTATAAACCTTTGAGAATTTTTCTTGATATCGCAGAATTTCTATCAGGCAGCCCCAACAAATGCAAAAATTACACGCCACCACATCCACCCTCAATGTATATACAAATATAGCTTCCCCTCGTTGTGTGTGTGTTAGCTGAATGGTACAAAACAAAATGGTTGCGTGCGATTGTGTAAAGATACAAACTTCGCGAATAAATTTTGCATTTTAAACGATTCCCTTTTGATTTTGAGCAGTCGGCTTTCAGCAAATCCAAAGCAAAGATCTTTGGTATCTCGGTAGTGATTAAATTACACCGCGAAACGTTTGAATTAAGTAAGAAATCGGTGGACAATCTGTGGCATAACACAAAACAGCACGAGGTCCCCCCAAAAGTTTTCATCTCATCAGTCGGTGCTGTGGATGAAAACAATTGAAATTCTCATCAGACCGCTGTGCGGACTCATAAGGTGTTCGATATTCGTTAAAAATTCGCGTAATTAGTGCGGAAACAATTAAAAACTGATAAAAATCGCGAAAAAAGGTGAAAAATACTGTGAAAATTTCAATTCGCCCCTCCGAGTCAAGTGAATTTATTGACATTTGTTGTTGTTGTACAGCAAGGGGCGCCAAACAGGATTTTTTTAGTCTCACGTACAACCAATTGCCCGCCGTCTGTCCGTGATCAATTGGCACCAAAAATTGCGACTAGACACGTGATGATCAGCTCTGAGTGATATTCAGAGCTTTGACAAATCTCCGAGGGATCTAGGGACCTTCTCGAGGAAAGTAAACAAACCCAAACCAAAAGCACCTCTCTTCCTTCCTACTCGGGTTTTGGCTGGGGACCACTGCCATGCCCTTTGTGCGGTGGCGGTGGGGCCTACTGCGTCTTATTCAAAATACTTTTAGTCAAGACTGCAGAGCCCGCCCATTTTTTGCAAAATATTTTCGGTGGAATTTGTTGTCAATACATTGAGTTCATTAACCCTTTTAGCAAATTCTGTAGTGTAGGCAAAATTGCCGAGACCAGTGTTATTCTGGGCCTCTATGAGCCCTTTCCCACGCAGCTAAGGAAAGGGCTGAACACTGAGAATTAAAATAACAATAAATAATATAGGTCTCTAGTTACTCAGCTTTGAAGACTGGGCAAAACTCGCCCGACCGCTGTTATTTTTTTTAGCTCACTTTGCAACTATACAGTTCAGAATGTTTATTTTACAGCTAAAGAATGAGGATGGGAGCGGGAGGGGAAGGGAGTGAATTAAGTTAAGATAAGGGAGTCTCGGATTTCAATGAAATTTTGCAGAAACTTTCCGTTTGGCATAAAACAGAATTATCTGAAAGAACTTGGCGGTCGGCTATGGTTTCCGAACTATTAAACTTTTGATTTTGACAAAATGGCACTAAAAATTCCGAACAGACGGAAGACTCCTGCAAAATTTCATTGATATCCAGGATTCTTTATCGAGACACCTATTGTACAAAAATAAATGGGGAAAAGAATAATAAATATTATTATTAGATGTCATCCAAGAAAATTCGTTAAAAAATTCACCATTTATAGGCAACAACTAGTTATATTGGATTTGATATGTTAAATACTAATGAGGATTCTAATAAGATTATACAGAAAAATATTAAATTAGTGCAGAACAATTCCAGAATTTTTTTATTTTGTTTAAGAATTTAAATTTTCTTTATTTTATTTAATATTTTAACATTGACAAGGATGAGAAACTTTAATTTCATATGATTGGAAGGAGAGAAGTCGTAATATTTCGCAGAAACTGACGAAGTTATAAAGGCTAAAGAACAACATATCCATAGTTGAGAGAATTAATTAACATTTGTGACATAATTAGATTATGTTTTTGTCCGTTTTTATTACTTTTAGTAGATGAATAAAAATAAAATTTTGTGAAACAAATTAGACCACCCAAAAAAAACTCATATGCACTCCCTTTCACCACCATCTCTCCTCGACTTATTCAAGTTATGCAACCTTGACAAAATAAGTCCCCAAAAACAAAAAAACAACAATAATTAGCGTAAACCATTGAGTATCAAAGAGGAGAATTTGAAATAGTTATTATGTATATACAAATACTTATAATTTTATGAGTATTTATGTAAGTAATTAAAAGTACGCCACATTAAAAAGTGAATACGTTATTATGTAATTAGTTCGTCATATATTAAATAAGATAACATCACGTGGGTTCAAAAAAGCCAAAATATAAAAGATAACTATAAAGTGAAATAGCCGAAAAACTTTCGTTAACACTGTCCAAATCCGAACCGACAGTCGAGGCAACATTTTGAGTCCTTTGTGTCCTTTCGAATATGAAACGTGTTCCAAAATGCAGCACTTCTTTTAAACCTTTGCACACGACGTTTCTTTTTTCATTCATATTACCAGCAACTCGAAACAATTTTAGCATGAAAATCATATTCACATATAAGTAAATGATATGCGCATTAAAATAAAGGTCATTATAATTATTTGCATTGCCTCCATAGCGGAATCCTCGAGTTTGAAGACAAATTTTAAATGGCTCCGCTCCGGAGCCCTCGAGTGCAAAGGGTTAAAGGATGTATTCGTTTGTGTTCAGCATAACTAATAAAAACATTTTATTTCCTTCCACAGGTTACAACAAGAGTGCTGAGACAAGACTTCGCGGTCTAATCTCACCGCCGTAAAATTTTCTTTTCCTTTCCGTCCCTTTTAATAAATTTTATTTTTGTTGGTTACACAAATAAATATTTTGAAAGTCGTTAATGTTATGACGCGAATAACATAATTTGCAACATCGACCAGGATGAAGGAGATGGTCGGCGGTTGTTGTGTATGTTCAGACGAGCGGGGATGGCCTGAAAACCCACTTGTTTATTGCGATGGTCAAAATTGTACAGTAGCTGTACATCAAGCATGCTACGGCATTGTCAACGTACCAACTGGCCCTTGGTATTGTCGAAAATGCGAGAGCCAAGAAAGATCGGCTCGGGTGCGCTGCGAACTGTGCCCCTCGAGAGACGGAGCACTAAAGAAAACTGATAATCAGGGATGGGCGCATGTCGTATGCGCCCTGTATATTCCTGAAGTCCGTTTCGGGAATGTTACAACAATGGAACCAATTCTGTTGGAGCTAATTCCGCCCGAAAGATATGCTAAAAGTAAGTATCCGTAGTCTAGAAATGAAAAATTCCGAAATACTTTTCGGTTTTGCTTAAGTATTTAGTATGAACTTTTGGTACTTTTCGTTTCGCAACTGTTCACTGACTTTTTAATACATAGTAAAAATGCCTATAATTAACTTATTTTCATAATAATTGCCCATGTTCTTTATTCCGAGTGAAATGAAGTCGTTCAGTATAGTACTTCACTCTTAATTCGACGGCTGAACATTCCGTGCCCTAGGTATAAACAAAAGAATCAAATTAAGATATTTTGAAAGCAAAGCACAACTGTTATATCATAAAAGTGTATTTTACTTTTATTTACCACAAGTGAACCCCATCAGAAACGTTCTAAGAAAAAGACCAAATGGACCAATGTTTTTATTTTTCTATCCTAGTCCAATTAAGATCATTAAGAGCATTGCCTCTTCTTTCAGCTTGCTACATTTGCCAAGAGATTGGCAAAGGCAATCGTGCTAACGTTGGTGCTTGCATGCAGTGCAATAAATCTGGATGCAAGCAACAGTTTCACGTAACATGTGCACAAAGTCTCGGACTACTTTGTGAAGAGGCTGGAAATTATTTGGACAATGTTAAGTATTGTGGATACTGTCAACACCACTACAGCAAATTGGTACAATCTGTAAGCGTCCCAAAAATCTTTTCACCGCTAAAAAAACATATAATTTTACAGAAAAAAGGAGGTAACGTTAAAACTATCCCACCCTATAAGCCCATTACCCATGAGACTGGTTCGAGTGATTCCCAATCATCACCCGAAAAAGAGCTAGAGCCTCCTGTTGCAGCGTCGACATCAAATGTATCTTCAACACTAAAGATCAGTTCAAACCAAAATCTTAACACCTCCACCACATCGACCTCATCCACGTCATCGTCATCATCCTCAAAGCAAAGAAAATCGAGTAGCACATCAAAATTGACATCTTCGTCATCATCCTCAACGTCGAATACGGCTGGTAGCGGTTCTGGAAGTGGATCGGGCGTGAATGCAGCATCATCGTCATCATCCACCTCTAGCAGTAGTAAAAATAGTTCAAGTAGTTCTAGTAGCTCTAAAGATAAGGAAAAACATAGCAAAAGTCTGAGTAAAATATCGAGCTCTAGCAAAAGTCAAGACAAAGAGTCGACATCGTCTTCTTCATCATCTTCGACCAGAGACAAATCGAAATCATCGAAAAGTAGTAAAGATTCGGGCGATCATAGCAGTATGAGTTCAACTTCGATTGGATCCAATAATCCCATGGTTAATGTCTCTTCAAGCTTATCAAGCACAATGTCCTCAGCACCGAAGGAGACCCTCGGTCAAAAATTTACCACATCGAATTTTACGGAAAGTGTTGTTGTCAATTCAGAGTCTGTTTTTGGTGCAAATGATCCTCCACCAACATTATCGTCGTCGAGCAAAACTTCTTCAAGCAGCAGTTCGGCGGCTAAGAAACGTAAGGCGGACACAATTAAACTTGCAGGCAGTACTGACCCTGTGGAAATTAATAAGTAAGAAATTGATTTTATTAAGCTTATTTTACTATTAACAAGTTAAGCTCCCTTAGGGATATCATAAAGGACGTCTCAGTGACCCTCATTCCCTTGCCTATTGATAAACCGGAGAGCATGGACATTGATAAGCAAACATCCAAGAAAGTAAGTCAGTATGAACATTTTATTAACTTCCGAATAATAAGATATTGTTAATATAAAGTTCCATGTTACTCAACTACAATGAAAGAATATGGAAGAAGAAGAAGAAGAATGAAATCAATTATAAAAAAAAAATTTATTGGACTTATATTTAACAAAAATATTCACGGGAATCGGATTTACGAACCTTTAGCAGTGTTCTTTGACAATCGGTTCCGGATCAAATTGGTTCAGAAACTTTTCATTGAATTAAATTCTATAAGCCGTCTGCAAAAAAACTTTTAAAATATATGCGAAAAACATATAAAATTGCCTTGATTTTTATTTATCCAAACTTCAAATTTTGAACTTAGGAAATCTTTGGATTAATTTATTTACGTAAAATGAGTACAAATAAAAGTAATTCGATTTACTTTCACAAAATAAAAATGATATGTGAAACTGTTCACAAATTTCTTCAATTCAATCTAAATTTTATCCGGCTTCGATCGTGAAAAGACGAAGGGTTTAGTTGAAAATTGAATATCAACTGCATATTCGAGATTTTCAAGTTACGATGTAGACACATTGCAAAAATGTTGTCCGAATAAAAGCCACTTAGCCGCATTCGAACAACAGAACGTATGTAATATGTAAAATCTATAAAATTTATATTTTACATCTGAATCCAGTACTGATATATGTATCAGAAGTGTCCAGGAACGATTCAGTTCTGTTTCTTTGAAAATAACACTCCACAATGATTTGACTGTGCTTTTCCTTCCCCTTATTCCTTTTTGTTTTCTTTGCAATTGTAATTACCTCTGCCTGGATGAAACTGATCTGAAGGCTCGCTCAATTAAATTTAATGAATCGTATGTTTTTTAGGCAAAATAAATAAAAGGAAGAAAGTTAAATCAAGCTATTTGTGATGATTTAACTAAAATAATCTTAAAGTCTACCTACACTTAGCTGAACAAGTTTGTACTTTCTGCTTCCTAAAAGTATTCAATTCCCAAAAAACCCCAATAAAGTATGAACAAGAAATATAGAGTTATTTTCTACCTGTGCCTTCGTGGAAATTTTCATATACCTCCCAAACAAAAAAATAGCTAATTTGTTAGCAATCAGTCCGGACATATATTACTCGAAACCAAAGTCGTTACATCGTTATAATTCATAGCCGCGGGATATTTTCGTCATTGCAATCCGAAAACTCAACGACCGGTGGTGCGTTTAACCCTTTCCTCGTCTGGGGCAGCTATACTGCGGCAGGAGAGGATATGACGGCTGGCACTTTCTTTTGATTTGTTCCTTACTTGTGTTTTTCCATTTTTATCATTCATAAGGGGATGAGGGAGCAATCTCGGTACAATAAAAGCATCCCTCCCGTCACACTCCTTCTGCCTGAATGATCCTCAGCTGTTTACGATGATCGGTGTTTTCCTACCTGCTCAAAAAAATCTCATTTTACTCCTGCCGCCGTAACGTCCTTTCGTGATTTTATTTTTTTTTCTCATTTTCAAATGGCCCTGAAGCAAAATGTTTGGCTGGCACCACTGACAAAGTAGGACATATTTTTTTTATATCTGACTCTTTCTTTCTTCCGGGTCCGGGCAGCTCGGTGTCGGAAGTATTTTTAATAAATACTCAAAATGTAGGGCAAAATGAAAGGAGCTGTTTTGTGACAACTTATATTTATTTATTTGCTTCATTTTACTATAATATTGCGAAGAATTTAATGTGTTTTTATCACAAGGGTTTGCATCTCACACTCAAAATGGTATGGTCACACTTTTCATCCACCGATTAGCAGGCCAGTATCTATATGTCAGTGGCTGGCACAATCACCCTCCGTCCTTTGCCTTCTGCAGAAGTTTATTATGCCGGCGGATTTCAGTACGAGGATCCTCAAGGAAATCACGAACACGTTCTAGGTCCGTTTCAGTTTTTCGTTTCCTTTGGACCAGTTATGCAGGCAGTTTAGTCGGGATCGTGCGCACCGCATTTATTTCATTGAGAAAACGCGTTAGAATGTAAAATGTGAATTAGTGTTTCTGCGATAATATTGAAAAACGCTATGAATTTTTCTCGCATCATATTGCTCTCTTCCGTCATTTTCGATTGGAGGCTGTGATTTTTAATTGATTGCTAAAATTTGGTTGTGAAAGGGTTTCCAGTGATCATGGAGGAGGATAACAACAACAAAGTCGAAGTGATCGAATATGAGCCCCACAAGAAGAGCAAAAAGAAGAAGAGAGAAAAGAAGGAAAAGAAAAAGCATTTTCCTTATAATTTGAAAATAAAATTTCTCTCGCCATCACCAGCGGTAATTATTAGAAAATATTTAAGTTTTAAGCTAGAACCGGCATTTGGTAACTAAATGAAAATAATGTCCTGCTCTCTTTAAAGTGAATATGTGCATATAGTACCTATATTATTGAAGAATTACTATGATTCCACTTATACGCAGTTTTACAATAAAACTAATTCAGCTGATCTTTTTTTAAATTAAAAACCTTTGATTCGAACCTCTCAACAAACATGAGCAGGTGACGTTAGCTCTGGGAATCTACATACGTGATCGGCTTCAGGGTGATTGTTTTAGGACCTGAGCTAAGCTATTTTTTTTATAAACTGTTCAATAATTTCAAGTCCAACTCTTGTATTTATTTTTATTACTTATTGTCAGATATAGCGAAACAAATTTTTTTATGCAATCATGAGTATTTTGCCAAAAACAAATTTCGGTAAACTAAAAATATTTTTGGCTATGTATATGATGTGTTCGCCATAAACTCAAATTATTCTTAATAATTTGCTTTAGTGTTTATAATTTTATAAACATTGGACAACGTATGAGTGTATCATATGATTATACTTCAAGAAGTTTGAAACTTGTATTATACTGGTCTACGTCAAAATTGCCTTTTACATGAAAATGTACTATATTTATAGTATTTCACTCGCTGAATCTAAATATACAACTTAAAATTCATAGTTAGCTCTTAAGCGGCCCATACACGGTACGACTAGTCCGCGGACTGAGTCGAGTCTGAAGTGCAGTCTTATCGTGTGTAGTTCTGTCTGACGGACTAATTTGACAGTCGCAGAATTAGTCCGTTAAAATCAAAAAATTTTGATTTTTCGGGGAGGAGCTTGCAGTCCAGCAGGCTAGTCTTATCGTGTGTGGAGGAGTCTGACGGACTTTTTGACATTTCATTTGTTTTTCGTCTTTTACATTCTTGTGTGAAATGTTGTAGAGAGCGGACGTGCCTTGCATTTAAAGTATTTTAATAATAGATTAACACAAAATCATTATTTCTATATGCTTTCCGATTCTGCGTACATATATATATAAATTTCTCCAAGGAGCCAGGCCTACTTTTAGCTTTCTACTTACACCTAGAAAAAGCCGCAGTGCATCATATACATGCCAGGAGGCAAAAACACACAACGCCTATTGAAAAGTAATCCACACGAGCCAGCTCAAGTAATTCACAAGAGCATGCCGTGTGGAACTTGTGTGCTTCTCCAGGCTAGCCTGGAGGTATCGCGCTTAGGTTAATTCTCTTGATATATTTTTCAATTTGTTCGCATTGGAATCTCTTATTATTTAACTTCTCTCTGGTAATACGCAAAATCACTGCATTTACATTGTGCAAATAAATCCCTTGGTCAAGATAAACAAATAATTCTTACAAAACAGAGGCGTTTTGTGTACATTTCGAATAAATCGTTTGATTAAAAGGGATCGCTACAAATTCTGGAAATATAAAATACCGAAAGCGGCCAAAACATTAAATCCCGAACACAAAAAAAATTAAATACCGAAAATACAAAATCCCGAAACACAAATTCCTGAAAAAAAATTCAATTAAAATACCTTTGATTTTATGACAAAATTATATTTATTGCAATGCTTTTAAGGAAATTAATATTGGAACGTTCTCCTTTTTCCCTCAATATTCTTTTGATGTTTCCTTCTTTAGTTTCACATTTTCGAGATATTTTCCGAATTTCTCCTGACTTTAATTTTTCTATTGTATTTTTGACCACAATATTCTCGTTACCTAGAATTTGAATAAGTTTATATATTCCGGGGTGCTTTCTTGTGATAAGCGTATTTAAGCGTCTATGCCAGGCCTCTATTCTGTTTTGTGTTCGTGGAAGGTTATTTTCGATTAAATCAAAAACGGACCAGAATGAAGGTCGATACAATGGGGCAATTTGTTTTTGTACCTTATTTGAAGATCTCTTCCGGCTAATCCTATAATTTCAAACATGTACACAAACTTGAGATAAAAAAATTTGAGTCTTACCAAAAAGGTAATTTTTTTCAAACCATCTGGTAATTTTTTTGCAATCCTGATCGAAATTCTTCTTTAAATCTAAATAATACTCTTCAATTTCGTTTGGAGGTAAAAAAGCTAAACTTTTCAGCATTCGCATATTTAAGCTAAATTCTTTAAAATGAATAATGAGTATGCTTACATGTAAATTTGTAGTATATATAATGCCTTCGTTGTTACCATATTTAGAAGCAAATCCTTCTGACTGAATTTTCCGCCAAATTATTTGTCCAAAATGAAACAGACAACCGCGAGATTTTACGTTGGAAAAGAAGATGTAACTGCTGCAAAGCTAGCTTTTTCGAAATTGAGATGATATACTCAGGGACTTAAATTTAAACTGAATCAAGCCTGATTGAATAATTGTCGAAAAAGCCGAAAATACTTCAAAGTTGTTGTTACTCAATTCGCGCGCGCGAATTGAGTAACAACAACTTTGAAGTATTTTTGGCTTTTTCGATAATTTTCGGTATTTCCTGTTTCGGGATTTTGCTCTTTCGGCATTATCTGCTTAAAGATTTTTCATTTATGTATATTTTGCTTTCGGGATTTTGTGTTCGAAATTAAATGTTTCGAGATTTCCTCACCAACCCGATTAAAATAAACAAATAGTTATTGGCGCAAGGAATGTATACTGGTCAACAATTCTTATTTAGCTGACGACGTATCACTTTCACGAATTTGTTTATTTTTCACTTATCAGCAGAGTCCACTGTGCGGTGAATGTAATCAGACGAACGTTTTATCTTAAGTGACCCAACCAAAAGATAACTCTCTCAGTTAACGTATGAACCCCTTCCTGAGAGAATATAATTCACACAAGAGGTTATAAAAAAGAAAAAAAAACATTTCTTTGAAATTGTCCTTTCTAGCCAAAAACCGAATCAAATTCGTCGCCTATGCACTTAACGCACGAACCAAATTTGCAGAATGTGAGCCCGAATTTAATGAACTCGCAAGGATCCAGTGGCAGTATAACAATTAAGCAGTCAGCTCCAACTTCGTCCCAGCAAACGGGTGCCAGCAATAATTCATCATCGTCGCATATCAAAGGACCCATGCTAAAGGAGGAAAGTCGGTTGCGGTCAAGTCCTTCATATAATTCAGCGACAGCAGGTCTGAGTGGATCAAACCCATCAACCCCAAGTCTCTATGTCTCTGTGCCGCTTTCAACTGCTACAGTACCTGGAGTTAACTTACCTTCGACAACGTCTAATGGTTTGTATTTGAGTTAATCGTGTCTTTATATTTTACATATATATCTGCCTTTCTAAATTGCAGCTAGTGATCTCGTTACTCAATCCCAGTCAAGTCGATCTAGCCCATTGGTAAGTCAGCATCATTCACACCATCACTCGAGTGGTGGAATTGGGAGTAATCATCAATCAGGTATTGAGCGCCAGTCGCCCCGAATTCATCAAAGTCAGGGACTATCTGCACCCTCATCCCTTTTATCAGACCACAACACTTCGAGTTGCTCTTCGCAATCTTCGACGATAGGAGGAATAAGCCAGGCAAATACCTCACCGTCTGTGGGTACTGCTGCGGCTATCGGTCCTGGACCAACAGCTTCACCAATGGACACTGGAACATTGAAGATCACCTACGAAAAACAGAATATGAGGATATCACAGCTACAAGAACAGGAACAAGCTCCAGCAAGACGTTCCCGGTGAGTATCTAAAAGTATTTTAAGAAAAGTGCCGCAGAAGTTAGCTTTTTTTTTTGGCTAGTTAACCCGGTGATTTGCCTATCTCCTGTTACGCTTTATAATCTCATTGTAGTATAGAGTGTGTGTTATAGTGAGTGTGACTTCTCTGTAATTTTGTCGCTTACTATTGCCCATTTAATTTTTCCATGCTTTCCACACTATTAAATTTCGCCCGATTCTAAGATCACAATCGGGCGACAGTAGCAGTAAATCACGATCAGGAAAGAAGCGTTCGGCAGCAAATGTTGTTGTTAGTTCTACTTCATCGTCCTCATCGTCATCGTCGTCATCATCGACGTCTTCGACGGTACTGGGCGGCGCTTCTACAGCATCGGCGGCTCTGCCGATAGGAAGCAACACAGGCAAGGAGGCTGCTACGCTTGGAGCGAATCAAGCTTCAACCTCAAAAAGTCAACAAAGTAGACATAACGATGGCCAACACACTGTTACAAACAGTAGTGCTCCTGCTGAAAGCAGCAATATTAATAATAATAACAATAATAATAATAATGGGTCAAGTGGAAATAGCAATAGTGGTAGCGTTTATGCTGCTGGTGTTAATACCAACGATTTGGCGATCCTGGCTGCGCCGGCGAGCACCACATCCCATTTGAATAATGTTAATGCAAAACAATTAAATAAGAAAATGCTCCGAGCACAGCAATCGCACTATTCAAACCACCAGCAGAACCCGCCACCGCAGCAGCAATTGCAACCACCACCTCAGACACAAGCGCCTCCCCCACCACCTGCACCAATGCTGCAACAACAGCAACCTCCTCCACAACAGCAACAACAACAACAACCGCAACCACAAATCTCTACAACCACACAAAATACTACTAACGATGAAATTCCACCAAACTCAACAACGTCTTCTAATTCTAGAACGCCGGACAGTGGGAATTTCTCCAGTACGAACAGCAGCATCAATAGCACGTCGCTTAACAACGGCGGCCTTAAGTTCACCTATGAATCTCAAATCGGGAACAATGTGCCCTCAATAAGTCCTTCGGTTGATATTTCACAGCCGCCCGTTGTTAAGGAATCACCGCCAAGTTCGCCCGGATCAGAGGCTGGATCAGCTCGGAAACGAAGTCGAAAAGCGGTTGAGTTAAAGGACATTAAAATTTTCCACAATGGAGTCCATGCTACACATATGCTAGGCAATCAACTGAATCCAGCGAGCAGTGTGGCACAGAAAATGTCCGATCAGCTGCACATGGAAATTCAGGACCATAGCGTATACACTCAGTCTGCAATTGATGCAGGACCTCAGGTTGTTGGAGTACCCTTCCCCGGAAAGCATACTGGCGTAAGTTGGTTACATCTTCTGGCGAATCTTGCATTATTCATAAACTAATTTATTACTTTTAGGTAAGGAATCAAAGCCAACCGAGCGCTGGAGCAAATTCTCTTACTTCAATGCTAGGAGGGACAGGATCGTCGGGCTCAAGCGGAAACACACCGCAGAGCCTGGAACAATTGTTGGAACGACAGTGGGAGCAAGGATCTCAGTTCTTGATGGAACAAGCACAACATTTTGACAGTATGAATTTTATCGTATTTTAATTACATTTGTCTAATTTACTTCAATACAGTCGCTTCGCTACTCTCGTGCCTTCATCAACTACAAAATGAGAATGGGCGACTTGAAGACCACGTCAAGAATTTGAAAGCCAGACGTGATCATCTCTTAGCTGTTAACGCCCGCTTGGCAATTCCCTTAACAACCAATGCCAGCCAAGGACAAGGTAGTTTTTCGTTTTTTTGTTTTTTCTTTTATAGCGCAGTTTAGATTTGTCCACGTTAGACCCCCTTTGTAACCATTATATTTTTATTTTCTGGCA
Source organism: Machimus atricapillus (assembly GCA_933228815.1). NCBI lineage: Eukaryota > Metazoa > Arthropoda > Insecta > Diptera > Asilidae > Machimus > Machimus atricapillus. The sequence continues at coordinate 18,854,286 of OW121785.1, forward strand.
GCAACCTTAAACAACATGCACATGAATGGGCCAACGACGGATGCCACTTCAGCGCGGCTACCTCGTACAAATGCACACTACAACGCTCAGCAGCAGATGCCCATGGAAAATGGAATAGATTTTAGGCATACCTCGCATCAGTCCACAACCACCAGCACTACAATAAGGTAAATTTGACAAAAATGCTTTTTATTTCTTAACTGAATGGTTAAACAGAAAAACACACTAAGAAAACACTTTTGTATAGCTTGTGCCTTGCACATTTAACAAAATTTGCACATAACACGCCAGTGCTGTAGAGTACCACTTTAGAAATGTTTTATATGTTAAAGAAAGAAAGAAAAAAAAAAAAAAAACAATGGCGCTGTAAAAAAAAATCGACGTTGTTTACCAAATATGTGTATTTTTTTGATAGACACTCATCCACCCATTCAAATTTCTCTTCCTCCACCTCATCCACACATAGTCATCATAGTGTTTTGTCGTCCTCATCGAATAGACAGCACCAACAGAGTATTTCAGGTTCATCATCAGTTAGTTCGCAGCAATCTCAACCAGAACATTTGCTTCGTAGTCGTGGATCATCCTTATCAAATCAATCAAATTCATCTGGAAACAATTTAGGACCTGGTGGTGGTGGCGTGAGCGGCAGCGGCGGAGGAGGAGAAAGAGGAACAGGCGCCGGTGGAGTAGGCGGAGGAGGAGGTGGAAGCGCCTATCATAGTTCCACCCAACAATCTGCCTATAGCACTGTCCATCAGGTAGAATAGATGTGGTCCGTTTATATATCTCTTTCTACTTTTCTCTTTTTCCTTGGTGATTTTGAGTTTAATTCACTTAATTTCCTTTTTTTTCTTCGTTTGGTTCAATATCAGATTTGGTAGCCCAAAACCCTTTAGTTCGATGGAACAGCAACAGGCTCTCTTGTAGTCCTAAACTTTAAACAAAATTCCTCCAGACTCCACATCGTACATCATCCTTGGCTCAGTGGCAGAGTTGTGGACAATTATACGACCAATTGCGATATGTCGGTAGTATTCCAAAATCTGTAGGGGCTCTTTATTCTGTTTTCTGTCTCATAATTTTACTTTTGATTTCTTGGTTCCGTTTTTCTTTGTAGTAAACTATTCTCGTAGCACTTTTAGAAGATACGTCGCTCCAACTATTTACGTTGAAAGTGTACTCTTTTCTGTTTATTTCAGTCACAACTAAGACGAGATGATAGTCAGGGGAAGCCTAGCTGAAAACTGCTGCTCAGAGAAAAATACGACAGCAAAAATGCAACAAAACTCATTTCTGAATCCTCTATACCCCATTCAGGAAAACTTAACACGAATTTTAATAGAAAGCCTCATCAACCGCAAAGCAATAATAACAGCCAACAGAGAACATTTACAAATGTATCCTCAGATGCCCAATCGGCCTCCCCACCGCTGTCTTCATGCGCATCTTCCCTTTCGTCGACATCTTCATCATCAACATCTTCATCTCCAGCCCCAGTTACTGCAATTCCTGGACTAACCGCTGATTGTTTTTATCGCGACAAAACAGATTTTAAGGATTTCAAAAGTTTTATACAACTACAAGCGTTCGTGCAGCAGTACCATAACGCTAAAGCTGACCCCACAATGAAGAGATTTTTAAGCAATAATCTAGCAGCGGCTATTCAACAACCACAGTACTTTGGACAAGACGTCGGTGAATCTCCGGGGATGTCAGCTACTCTAGCCACCAGCAGTAAGCAACTCCAAGATCCTTTTACAAAGAACCGAGAGGTGGCTGATGATAAGCCTTTTCGTAAAGATAAAAAATTTCAAAAATGTACAAAGCTATCGCCGAACTCTAAGGCGATTCGAAAGACGCGCGGTATTCGCAATAAGCTTAATACAACCGACACGGATGATGCAAATGCCAAATTTAAAGACTTCTCTATCGATTCATTACTGAAGATGGATTGATGGAAATTATAGCGCATTTTTTGGGTAGATATGTTTGCTTTTGGGCACCTCTAGAGTTTTAGGTACTTTTGAATGTAAACTGCAGAGCCTTTTTTTTTAATACGTGTATAAAATTAAGTTGATAGAATTTGCCAAGTTAGGTTCAGGATGTCACAATTTTATTGAATTGAATTTTTATAGATGAATTTATATAAAATAATGTAAGCCGTTCATAGTAGTGACACAAAATTCTACTGCAAGTAAAACATAAAATCCATTTGGATTTTGATAAAAAATATCTAATTCATTCATAATTGGGCCCTTTTTAATATTACGTTGTATTTAGATACCGCTAACAATGGCATCAATTTAACGTAATTTTTACAGAAAGGTGGTAATAACTTTTTTAACCATTAAAAACTGTATCCGGCAAATATTCATTATTTTTCAGGACACCTGAATTTCCTGAAGTATGGAGCAATTCTAAAATGAGTATAAATTTAAACTTCAAATATCATTTCCATTAATTTTAACTAAAAAATATATGAATATTGTACCAAATAATACGCCTATAAAAATGGGGGCACTCTGTTTGTTACTTAAAGACAGAAATTATAGAAAAAGTACCGTTTCCAATGTTTCTGAACAAAAATTTTTAAGAATGATGCTTTCTCTTTGAAAATATTTACCCGGTTACTTTTGATGTATCCCGTTCAAATTTCGTTTATAGTGGACCGGCTTGGTAAATTCTTTGATAAGACTTTTTTGTGTATCAATCCTATTCCCACCTTTTTATTTTTGGATGTAAGCGCTTATATTTTAAGTTTTTTTTTTCTCGGCTGGTTGAAGAATACTTAAGGCAATGCACATATAAAAAGAGGTCGGACACAGTTTTGTAAATTTCTTTTTGACTGACAATGTAACGATAAGGAAAGCTGGGAAAATATATGAAATTAGATTGAAGGAAGTGAATGCGCTGAATATAATTTGTAAAGTGTACATTTTACCTTTGAATAAGAAGGATTTTAGTACGTATGTATAATTATGGATTATTGTAGAGCTCTTAAGGTTCATATTACATAGCAAGGCGAGAAAAACCACAAAAAGAGTAATAGAAATCGCAAATTTAGTAATTAAATTATTTAATCGATTTATTACTGTAACTACCTATTTAAGGAATCCCGTGAAGCAAAACTTGTTTATCGCTAAAAACAATCCGGTTTTATGCTATTTGAACGGAATTTGTTATTTCCCAGTGAGGGAAAAAATAAGCCCTCTGGTCTCAAGAATTATGGCATTAAGTTGAGGTTTACGCACACGATTCGACAAGGATCGCGGCTAATATGTAAAATTAAATTCAAGTGATGATCGTGTATCGCATTAAGTCTGTCTATAAGGAAGGAGAGTGTTCAAATTCGTTATATGAAATTGCCTTGTTTTTGTTTTTCTTTTTTTAACTATAGGATTTTCACTACTTATTTTTGTTTCTATACTAAGCGTAACTAGGTGAATTCTCTTAAGTTATTTTTTCGCAAACCGGAAGATGTTCTTGAAAAAAAAACTCGTTTTCTTTTTAAGTTTATTTCAAAATTTATGGAAATATTATCTTTTTTTACAAATGTTTATGTTTTTAATTTCTACACTAATTTTTTCCATTTACCAATTTCCCTCATATTTCTTCTGTTCGATGGAGAATTGTTTTAACAAATCGAAACACTTTGTTACTACTCGTGGTATGATGATGATGAATCGTGTAACCTTAGGGAACTTTGTGTCATGACTTGTCCTACTTCAAGCCTCTTTCTTTTTTCCCTAGAATCTCACTGTTTGGTCTTTTAAAAATACACAACACAAAATAAACAATAACAACAAGAATATATGGTTGTAATATAGCGTGGAAATATTAAAATCTAAAAAAAACAAGAAGAATACGAAGCGCCATTCGAATAGACATAAATCAGTAGATTAAAAGTGAAGAAAGAATTATATTTATATACGTCTTGGAGTCGCAAGGAAAATCTTAAGAAGTCATAAAAAAAAATTTTAGAACACGTATTGCATTTTAATTAAAATTTATAGCTCCAACAAAAAAAAAAAATGTATTTATACAAAAGAGCATATTTTAACTCCTAAAGTGAAGATAAATAAAAAAAAAGGGAAAATAATAATTCGAACATGAAAAATCTCAGGTATTTGATAAAATGGGAAATATTTAACATTAAACAAAAAACAAATATTTAGAGAATCGAAAGTAAGTATTCTTGCATTAATAATTAACATTAAACAAAAAGTAAAAGATTAAAAATAAATTATAAAGTAATACAATAATGTTTTTGTAGCTTTTTGCTGTTTTCTTTGATAAAAACAACAGAAAGGTCGCAGTTCCCTCTGTTTGGCCGGTGACAAGTATTAATAATAATAAAAAGAAAAGCAAAAAATTAAAATTAATAAACATGGCATTTACTCGAAATAAACAGTGGCGATTTATAACATTTTGAGATCTATTTCTTCTTTAAAACGTTGATTCGTGCATTTACTATGCATTGGATGCATTTTTAATAAACAAAAAAAAAACTGATATTAATGAACTCGAGGCGTAAGTTGCGTAGGGTAATAAGAGCAAAACAGGAAAAGTATATATTTTACATAAGGATTGTAAAGAAATATATCAAAAAGCGCTAAGGTAATAATTTTTTGAAAGTGAGAACCCCGATAAAAACCACATTGACACACAAAAAAAAAAATAAATAATTTGAAGAAAAAAATTAAATAATTTGATTAAAAATTCTTGTTTTATTTCCACCCTACTTCGAATCCTCTTCCCTTCAGAAGATCTCTTTAGAAACCACGTTTTTCCTAACCATTCCAGCGCTGAAGAATTTACTTATTATTAAATACATATTTGTTGTAACCAGCCGATATTAAATATTAGCATATCAGGATAACCACGAAATCAGCATAAAGAGCATTTTGCGAATCAATTGCTGATTTCGATAATTTCCGAAAGACAAACACGAGCGACCTAAATTAAGTTCAAGTACATACCTACTCGAAAGAAAACATTAAAGACATTAAATTAGGTATGTATTATGTATTATCTTTGGAAGTTTGAGACAAAAGAAGGGAAAATAAAAAACGAATCGGATTTTAAAGTTAAAATAAACACAATTTATTTTTTGAATTTTCCTACAGTGAGCAGGCACAGTTAAGCTTATTAGCTTAAGTGGAACTTGAACCCACGCAGCCAATCAAAAAATTTTCAAATAAGTCGCAGTTATCCCCACTACTGCCATTTTCCAGAAAAGTAAAACCTAAAATTTACCCATTAGTTAAAAATAAAATGTTTGCCAGTTTGTTCCAAATCGGAATTCTCATTTAAATTACCTAATAAAGAAAAAGGACGACGCTCCAGCTCAGCATACAAAACAAATGCAATTGTATGATGAAGCACTCTAGCGATCGGTTTGCTTTAAAGGACAGAGTGTTTCTTTCAGACTGAGTTTTTAATGAATCCTTACAAATATATAAATGCGAAAGTAACTCTGTCTGTCTGTCTGTCTGTGACACTTTCACGCCTAAACCTCTGAACCGATTTTGATGAAATTTGGTACAAAGATAGATTAGAACTAGGAGAAGGACATAGGCTACTTTTTGTCTGTCTGTCTGTCTGCTACGCTTTCACGTCTAAACCATTTAATCGATTTTGATGAAATTTGGTACAGTGATAGATTAGACCATAGAGAAGGTCATAGGCTACTTTTTTTTTTACTTTCGAATATTAAAAAGAATGGGAACTGTTAAAAACAACAAAAATGATGAGTCATACAGTGTAAACGCATTCATGTCTCCTTTGATCAGAGATTTAAAATGTCATATGACTTTTTAAAGGCTCCATTAAACGGAACGGGCAGACACGTGAGGGCAGACGTGTATGTGAATATTTAAATTTTGTGTTACAACGATTTCAATTTGATAACAGGATTTTTTCCTTTCGATAATGCCTCGCAAACGCAAAACTAATCTTGCACGGGTGAGACCGGGTAATCCAGCTAGTTTATGATAAGTTGTGTTTGTAAATATCTAAAAAACTTGTACTGAAATATAATAGGGTAACACTGTACCAATTTCTTCAAATTATAAGCTCCGCCTCGACAGTTTTTCCCTCCCTTCAACCACAATGCTTGAGCATTCTATCGATTTCTAGCAAAATTGTGGTGTTGAGAGTTAACAGTCTTTGTAACGTAGACGTAGGTTCCATAGTCTTGACCCAAGGCCCCGGGAAAGAATTGTTCTTCAGCTTGGTTTGGTGCCTTCCACCTCTCGGACATCATGACAGATAAAAGGTTTCCTTCTAATCATTGGCTTTACGGCCCAAGAAACTCTAAACAAAATTATCTTGTAGAAGCAATCAGTCGCGTGCCAAAGATCATTTCTAATTTCTCCGGATGAGAAAATTTATTTGGGGGGGCATTGACCGCAGAGACAAATATAAGAAAGATACGAACGTTTGCAAGGTATATGGAGTTGGTAGTGAAAAACAAACTCACTTATGTATGTCGCATATAAATAATTTAATCTAAAACGCTTAAAATGTAAATGTCAACACACAAAAGAAAAACAATAGAGAACACCTGCTCGATATTACACTGGGAGATGAAAAAATTAAAAGTATTTTTCGCCAAAAGCTATTTGAATTTACATTTAGCGCATGGGAGTCCTGCTAAATGTCGTCTACGAGTAAATTCATTCTAAACACGGCGTTGTCCCTCTGCAGAGAGGTGACAATTTCCCTTTCGAATCGTTCATGGATGATGGAAAAATCCATGATACTACTAGGCTTCGACTGCACCCAGAAGCGGTCAAACTCGAAGAATAAGTAGCAGTAGAATTTGTGAAAATGTTCAATATTACACGCGCTCCTTGAGACGTTGTAGAAATGGTTTTTTGCTCTCCCCGACTTGAATAAATTGTAGGCCATTGAGGTGAGATTTATTCCAACAATTGCGAAGGTGTAGCCGTGCCGTGGATGATGGGAGTGCGACAGAACGTGTTTCGCTTCTTTATTATATTCTGTGGCAAAGTAGAGGAGATTTTCAAGACCTAAAATTCCCATTCCTCGGAAGTCGGTTTTTGGATCGTCACCCTGAAATATTTCTATTTAGTTTGCTAGGTCTGTTTAACTGTTAAATACCGGGTATTTACCTGAAATCCAATATGCTGCCATTGCTTTGTTATCCGAGAATCTAGTTCAATATCAGGTACGAGCAATTTCCACAAATCGAGAAGCCTCCGCTCGTGCTCAAGGTTGTCTGGATCGTACTGAGTCGTCCTCATCCTCTCAATAACGCACATGAGCCGCCTGTAGCCCCAAATTTGTTGGATACAAAGCGAAAAGATCGGAGAAAAGTCTGGGTGTAATTTTGACTTGATTTTCTTTTCGATCATCACAGTTCTGAGGAGAGTAGCCGCATTTATGTGGAACTCTGCATCGCTGCAATATTCCACTTGCTCGTCGAATCGACTCATCACCTCCTTCATCCTTTCGTTTTTCGTCAAAGTTAGCGAAGTCTCCACTTTGCGGGTCCTGCAGGCTCCCGATGGGGCGCCGTAACAAATCCTCTGCAGCTCGCACAGCCGCGTAAAACGGTGGAGGAACCATTTGATGAATGGCCGCAAATAGTGATAAATTAAAGGAAATAATCTATCGAACAGAATCATTTCTGTGCAGTGTTAGCTCAAGGAAAAGGAACCGTCTCCTCTCTGTCGTTGAGAAAAACCGAAAAACCAGAAAAGCACCCGCCCGTTGTTTACTCAACTGACAACCATGGAAACCAAATGTCAAATGCTTCAAATGACATTTTACCGGATCAAATTTAAATAAAACATAATTAACCCTTTGCACTCGAAGGTTTTTTTCACCAACCTTAATTTATACATCGTCGTGGTGCCTGCAAGGTACCTGTATAGTGCGAAGAATTAAAATTGCCACGCCAACTATCTTCACTTTTTACGAATTCGCGCTCGCGCTTGGCAACTGTCAAAAGTGATATAAGCAATCAGCTGTTCGATGGAAAAATAAGTGTAATTATTTTCAACTTATTCAAAATTTTAGAGTAAATCTCTGTTGTGTGTAATTTTTTAAACGAAATATATTGAATATGAATAGTACAAAACTGTATCATCTAATTTTACGACATGTCATCCCTAAAAATGTTGCAAATTTAAATCTAAGAACAACGATGTCCGTTCGGAACTATGCTGCGACAAGACCTGTAAATTACTACGACACCCTCGGAATTACGCGAAAAGCAACTCAAGGTGATATTAAAACAGCTTACTACAAACTCTCGATGGAATATCATCCGGACAAAAACAAGGGCAGCGAGGTAGCTGCACAAAAATTCCGTGATATCACAGCGGCTTACGAGGTCCTAGGAAATTTTAGACTTAGAAAATTGTATGATAAAGGTGGGTATTTCTTAGCGTTCTCGTCTGTTTACGGAAATTATAGGATCCAGCATTTATTTTCATAAAATCTTCTCCTCCATAAAGTTATTGCAATTCTTTTAAAACTATTTAATTCAGAAAAATTCATACTGCACTCTAAGGAAAAGAAGTAATTCGAAAATAAAGCTTATACTTAATTATTTTTACATTGTAAAAAGAAAAATACATCTTTTTGCAGGTATAATTCATACAGCAGGATCTCAGTACAGCCAGGCTCAGGAACACGTCATAGTGGAAGAGGAGGAGGATGCACAAACAAAATTCTATAGAGCTCGCATGAAAAAGTCGTCTGTACCGGATATGTCCGGTAGAACTACAATTTACGATTTTGACGAATGGTCCAGGGCCCACTACGGAAGCTCATTAGAGCGAAGGAAAGCGGCTAAAGAAAAATTCGATCGAGTTTCACACCAAAAAGAGTCCTTCAGATATCATTTGCAAACCGAAATAATCCTTGCTGGACTGCTTTTATGCGCGTTACTATTTGTATTTATTGCCAAAACGCAAGCTAATTTAGATGAGGACAAAACATCGAACAGAAAGCCAGGAAGATAAGGATTTCCTCGATATTTGTTAATTAGATAAATTTTATTGATCAAAGCTTTAAGTGTTTTCCTATAATAAAATGTTATCTTAAGGAATAGAGCTTAAAGTAGGAATATAAAAAAGAAGGAATAGTTCTAGAATCGTCCACTTCTTTTTCTTCCAGTGTATTTAGAATCGGGCCTAGTTTCCTTGCCCTGCTTCCTTTGCCGTTCTTTTTTCTTTAGAATCCATTCTCTAGACTTTTTCAGGGGCTTCCCTCGGCAATTCTTAATAAATTCCCTTTTTTTCGTGTATGCAATTCGCCTTTCCTCTTCTTCAGATCCTAGAAAACATTAATATTTATTATGTATTCGGTTATTGTTTTTTTTTTTAAAGTAGATTTAACCCAAGATGCTTTCTTTATAAAAAGCAACTTACCTAAAGCTTGTGGAAGAGGAGCAGCTCCGCCAGTCATCAGCACGAGGAAATATTTCTTAGCCTTTGTTGAATTCGGGTAATCCACAACAAGTCCCCCAAAAAATCCAGCCTTCATAGCTTGTGATGTGACAAGTTCAATTTGATCAGAGTTTTCTGGATAGAATTGGAAAACCGCCCGGCCAGATCGCGTTAGACAGGAAAAAAGTGTACTAAAGAATTTATAGAGCCGCTTCTGGGGATTGTGACTCGTTTTATCTGCATTACAGAGCCACTGTAAGGCGGAGATGGAAATTGCACCGTCGAAAACGCCCGCCTTGAAGGGCATTCCTTCGCCCATATCTCCAAGAATTAAATCGCCTTCTACTTCTCGTTCACGCGCTACACCGAGCATTGCTCTTGATATATCAACCCCGATCCAAATGTGTTCCTGCTCTTCGAGAACACTGCCTGAAAGACCGGAGCCACAACCAATATCCAAAATAAGGGAACTTTGGTCCTCGGGGAGCGCCAGGAGCTCCAAAGCGCGTTCAGCCATCTCGATTTGGATTTCGATGATGCGGGAGCTGGAATAGATTAAATTAATAGTATCATTACCATCTAGAAGTGGATATATTTCAATTTACTTGCTGGAATATTTCTGTGCCTCATCCTCATTGTAGTACTATAAAGGAATCTTTCGTTATTCATCAATATATTAAGAATATATTATATTAAAATACTATTTCTGGTGGTGCACTATGTTCTGGTCGTCGTGCCATTTTAAATGTATTAAATTAGGACGGGTGGGAGCAGAAAATAAAGGCTTCAAATGAAATTTTTCATTAGCTCATCTGTAAACACGAGTAAAACGTGTTTTCGAACTGTCAAAGGAAATAATTTCGAAACTTTTTCTTCACTAGAGAAAAAGTTTAATTTTTAATCATTTAAAAATAAGTTCCATTACTTTAGTGTTTCAAAAACAAACAAAAAAATTATAAATAATTTTTGATAAACGTTAAAATTAAGTAAATTGTATAGATTTTTAAAATTAGAATAATATTTCTCTATAAATCGCTGCGTCCTTCACAGATGTTTACATCTGTTCCACTTAAAATACATCATTGGTACTGTTTGAAAGGCAAAAAATTCACAGCTGCTGGCCCATTTCGGTTTCTTCGTTTGGTCTAGTAATTTAAAAATAGCACTTTCACTTGAATCATCCAGAATATTCTCGAGGAAGCTGAATGCCGAGTATAAAATCAGAAATCAGAGCAGAATTTCACTTAAAGTGAAGAAGTTTGAGAAGTATTTAAAAAGTTTCGTTAACAGTGTTTAATTTTTTCAAAATAATTTAAGTTAAAGTAATTGCGAAAAATGCCGGATCAAGTAGATCAAATAATTGAGTTTAAGGAGAAAGGTAATGAAGCGTTTAAAAACGGCCAGTGGCAAGATGCAATCGAGTTTTACACGGAGGGAATTAATAAGGGCAATGGCCACAAGGAGCTTCCTGTGTTGTATAAAAATCGAGCAGCAGCCCTACTTAAGGTAAATGAGTTCAAGGGTGCCCTGTGCGACTGTATGGCTACTCTAAAACTAGTCCCAAATGAACCCAAAGCCCTATTCCGACGGGCACAAGCCTACGAGGGTCTCCAGAAGTTCGAGGAGGCCTACAAAGATGCTGTCGATCTCTGGAAAGCGGACCCCAGCAACAAATCAGTCCAACTCCTTTTAGAACGCCTCCACGCGGTAGTCCAGGAGAGAGCCACTAATAACGCTCATACTTCCACAAAAGTCAGGCACATGTGTGAAATCGTATTCGATTTATCTAAGGATCGTGAGAAGCGTAAGATTGCAATGAACAATTTGTTGGTACTTTCCCGGGAGCCAGCTGGGGCTGAACTTATTTTCAAAGAAGGCGTTCTGAAAAAACTAGCCAATATGATTAAAACGGAAAAATGCGAAGAAATTACCCTGAATGTTGTCCGAACTGTTTGCGAGCTGTGCAACAATAGTGTCGACAGGACAAAGGGTGTCCTCCGGGAACTGGGAATCCCCTGGTTCCTGCAGGTGCTCGACAGCAAAAATCAGGAGCACGTGAACGCAGCTCAAGCCTGTATGCAAACGATTTTAAATAGTTTCTCCGGGATGGAAAACAAACAGGATAGCAAGCCAAAGAAGGAAATGTGCGAGAAATACAGCAAAGAGATTGACACACTCCTCACGTGCCTGGTCTATTCCATAACCGATCGGACGATTTCTGGCCCAGCTCGGGACGCCCTGATGGAGCTTATCACCCGAAACGTCCACTACACCGCGCTCAATTGGGCGGAACGCTTAGTTGATATTAAGGGTCTTCTACGACTGATGGAGGTTTGCTCCGAGCTGAAGGAGTACAAGTACGAGAGCGCTATGGATATTACTCCGTCTTCTAGGACCATAGCTTCCGTCTGCCTCGCTAGAATTTACGAGAACATGTACTACGACGCCGCAAAACAGAAGTTTTGCGAACAAATAGACGACTATGTTAAAGATAAGCTCCTCGATCCGGAAATGGAGTCAAAGGTCCGCGTTACAGTCGCTATAACTTCTTTGCTGCTAGGGCCGTTGGATGTCGGTAATAACATCATGTCTAGAGACGGTAAGTGTTTCAGTTGATATCTCCGAAATTTACCTCATAACCTTGGTCCTCTAACCCAGCAAATTCAATTCATCACCACTCTGATTCTTCGGGAACCTTTAATTTTCCGAATCATGCCTTTTTTAAATTGGGCAGAGGGTTTAAAATCAATGGAAAAGGAAACTTTGCGATTTAAATTTAGCCCTGTATTGATTTCCATTCTCTGTCGAGCCTAGAGAAAGTATGCTTCAGAAAATTAAAAATTCCTGAAATATTGAAGTGGTCCTAAAAATTTTCACAGCATTGTACATCTTATATACATATATAAAAAAAAAATTTTAAAAATACTCACTACTCCCCTTCATGTATTTTTCCAAACTATGTATGCTAGCTTGGCTATAAAAATAATTAAAAATAAAATTGGTCTGCAGGTCTCATACAAATGATCTTAGCAATGGCAACCACAGACGACATCCTTCAGCAGAAGGTCGCATGCGAATGCATCATTGCAGCAACGTCTAAAAAGGACAAAGCAAAAGCAATCCTTGAGCAGGGAATCGATATCTTAAAAAAATTATATCACTCCCCAGATGATAGTATCAAAGTTCGGGCTCTGGTTGGCCTCTGTAAGATTGGAAGTTACGGCGGTGCCGACGCCTCAATTCGCCCATTCGCCGATGGTTCTACACCAAAATTGGCAAGCGCCTGCAGGAGGTTTTTGGTAAAACCTGGCAAGGATAGTGACATCAGAAAGTGGGCAGCAGAAGGTTTAGCATATCTTACCCTAGATGCTGAGGTCAAGGAAAAGTTAATCGAAGACAAACCTGCTATCCAGGCTTTAATCCAATTGGCTATAACTGGGGACCAATCTGTTTTGTATGGCGTTGTAACCACCTTCGTAAATCTGTGCAACGCTTACGAGAAACAGGAGATCCTGCCGGAAATGATCGAATTGGCAAAATTCGCAAAACATCATATTCCTGAGGAGCATGAATTAGACGATCAAGACTTTGTAGAAAAGCGTATTATTGCCTTGGGAGAGGAGGGCATCACCTCAGCTTTGGTATCCCTGGCTAAGACAGACAGTCCAAACTCCCGTGAGCTAATTGGGCGCGTCTTCAACGCACTTTGCAGCATGCAAGAGCTCCGGGGAAAAATTGTGCAGGATGGTGGTGTAAAGGCTCTACTTCCTCTAGCCTTGGAAGGTACTGAGATGGGCAAGCGGCAAGCATCCCAGGCGCTGGCTCGTATCGGGATCACCATAAATCCAGAAGTTGCCTTCCCTGGACAGCGAATCTTAGAAGTAATACGTCCGTTCCTTAATTCCCTGCACGCCGACTGCTCTGCCCTGGAAAATTTTGAAGCCATGATGGCTATTTGCAACTTGGCATCGGTCAGTGATTCTGTGCGCCAGCGGATTAGTAAAGAAGGTGGCCTTCTTAAGATTGAGCCATATCTCATGGAGGACCATCCGCATCTAAAACGAGCTGCTGTACAATGTATTTGCAATTTAGCTCAATCTGAAGATGTTGTAAAGCAGCACGAGGGCGACAATGATCGTATCAAATTTTTAGCCCTGATCAGTGGGGAGGAGGACGTAGAAATGGCAAAAGCTGCTACAGGCGCCCTTGCAATTTTGACCTCCGTCAGCAAAAGGTGCTGTGAGAAAATCTTGGAAGTGAAGTCTTGGTTGGATATTCTCCACACTTTAATAGCGAATCCCAGTCCTGAGGTTCAGCATCGAGGAGTCGTCATAATTTTAAACATGATCAATGCTAACGCAGACATTGCCCAAAAATTGCTCGAGACGGATGTGATGGAGCTCCTCAATGGATTGTCGCAATTACCGGATGATACTCGGACCACGGCTAGGGAAGTAGCGCAGGAATGTTTGCGAGCTGCGGAAAAATACAAAATTATCGTGAAAACAGAACAACCTGAAATTCCGGATGTTTTTGAAGAAAACGCAAAGGAAACGATAAAGATCGAGGACTGAAGTCGCTTTACTCCTTAATAGTTAGGACTTTAGACTAGGGCTGTTTGTACTTACCAGAACTCAGCACTTAACTATTGGACAAAAAAATATTTACACCTTATATATTACTTGTTTTGTTTTTAACTTTTTTTTAACTATTAATTTAATTTACGATTTCTGTTTAACCAGATTAAAGTTCTTTTCGGGTCTTAAGTTAAATATTTGCCAAGACATTTACAATTACGAGAAAAACAGATAACATCAGAACTCAAGAAGCAATTGTTCAAGCTTAAATAACTCTTTACTACTATTTCCCTTACTTGAAATTCGTGCCTTAGCTCACGAGTTAGCATACAAACTGATTTGTTTTCTCAAAATGCGATAAATTTTAATTATTGAGCGGTTATTTTAAACAATTTAGAAATACAAACAAAATTTTTCCTAGTTATATCTTTAATATGCAAAATTCTTTACCTTAATTTCAAGTTCACAACTAATAGGTAGTTTTTTTTTTCATAAAAATATACAAGATGTACGAAACTAGTTTTTATTCCGTATAATGTATCAGAAAAAATATTGCTTTTATTGTTCAACATTATTATTTCCATTTTGTTTAAACTTTTATTGATTTTAATTTAGAATTTTCCAGTAGTTTTCAGGTAATATAAAAATTAAAAGGAAAATGAAAAAAATTTTATATTTTGATATCGAACGACGCAAATTCATACAAATATCTTGATTAAGGAAAAAACGTCATGTGTGTCTCACTATAAGAAAAAACATTTCAGGAAAACTGTTTCAACACTCGTTTAAGAGAGAATACAATAAACGTAACCAGAATCAATTGTTTCATTATTTTGTTATTATTTATTGAATTTTGTTATCATAATAACAAAAGCATGATAACAAGAAAGAATTTGGAATGACATGAATACCTACATTTGATCGGCGAACGTTGAAAACAATTGCACAATATAATAAATTTTTGATAAAATTTAAATTAACCTCTTCGAAGATATTGCCACATACCGTTTTGTATAAAATTATAAAACCACTCCAGTACAGAAACTTAAAGTAGTTTTTCCCTTCATTTTACTTAGTGGAATGAAAAAAAACTATACCATAGTTTTCCTCTTTTATGAAACATAACAAATAGTTGACTTCGCAACAAAATTGCAATTCAATTTAATTAAAATAATTTAAAAAAATAACGAACTTCGGTACATGTAAGTGTGCAAAGCTACATATAGCAACATTTTAGTTGCATCCCTAGTACGTCGTGTGGTGGTCCTTATTTTGAATAATCTCATTCATAAACTCCATTTCTTTTGTCAGTGTTTTCATTTGTTCTGTTTTATTTCGGAAACGCTGACTTGAAACTCGCCGTTTAAGGATCCAGTAGGGATTTTCAATCGGATTCAAATTTTGATTGTTGAGCAGGCCAATCAAGAATTTGAATCCCATTCTCATTTACCATCTTCGTTATGCGTTTCGGCTCATTATCATGCTGATCATCTTTCCACGATTTCCAATTATTGTAACCATCTGTAAAAAGCAAGTTTTTTTGTTTGCCAGATCGGTTCATTGGACAAAATTCATCATCATAATATATTTGTATTATAACAAAATAATAATGAACTTTATGTAGGAATTTCAATTCAAAGCTGCGTTTGTAAACTCATTTTGATTCAATTCAAATGGATTCGATCAAATTCATGAATAAGGCCCCAGGTTTACGGGTGATCTATTAAAAAAAGGTTAAAATTTGCACATGAATTTTCTCTCGAGACTGGCATTCTTCGTTAAACCTGTATTTCGGGAAATTGTGATTTGGGAGTTTTAGTTCATTGGAATATTGAATGCATATACAAAAGATGGGTTTTAACGAGTTTCGGGAAGCGAAAAATCTCATAATAAAAATGATGTGGTTTAACTTATAGCCGCAGATTTCACTATTAGCCTACAAATATTTAATAATACATACTTTTGTTTTCTTCCACAATTTTTTCATACATTTTTCGACTTGAGCTCGAATCACAACGTATTACATTACTATATTATTATTATTTTATACTCATCTAATTTCGCTTTACTATTCTTAGATTCACTTGATAAGTCGTTGTTTGTAAACAAAATCATTTTGTAATGAAACAATTTTATTTACTCAAGCTTCATATTTCCTTAAATGTTAAACATTTCAAGAAATAAAAAAATGTATGTAGCTTTCATAATTTGCGAAAAAATTATAATGCAAAAAATATACAAACCTCGGATGGGGTTAGTGCCCGTCCCTAAAACTTAAAACTAAGTTTTACAAAATCTCAATTCAATAAATTCTGTAAAACAATAGAAAAACAGAAACAATAAAAAGGATCGGTCACATTTGCGCGAACACAAATTGTGTAGATATTTAAACATATGTGGGAACGCAAATGTTATTCGAGTATTTTATTTAGGGCATAAGTAGAAAATGTTTCTTTAATCTTCCTACTGATTCATTTAGTAATTAAAAATCATAAATGGTACCAAATTAAATTATAAGAACGTCGGCAAAAAGCATATTTTTTTTTTATTAAAATCTGTGATTGATCTGGAAAGAGTAAAGAGGGATTAAAAATAGTCTTTTAACGAGTATAAATTTAATGAATAAAATAATAATAATTTAATAAATTTCTGTATCCCTTATATTTCTATATGTAAGCTCTATTATCACAGCCTAACTCAATATTCTGAGAAATTGTTGGTCTGGCGATTTCTCCTTTTTTTTACATCATCCAAAGTAAATAAATTATTTTTACTATTTTCGAAACTTTGTTTTTGAGTTATAGCGTCGATTTTTTCAATATTTATATCAGTCAGCTTTCGTGAATTGTCTGAAAAATGCATTTCTATGTCTTCTAGGGTTCCGTTTTCCGTTTCCGGTAACAGAAGTTATACATAAAATAAACTGCAAAATAATAAATTCTATGTATTATGACAATTCTTTTAAACAGTAACTAATTTACCCTATTAAATTGATCACAGTGTAAAACCACATCACACCGTTAAGACATAAACCTCTATCGAGATTCAGGTATGTTTTTGTGGATATAAATCCAAAGATATAGTTCACAGCTGCCGCTATACCTGTAGCTAGTCCTCGAGATCTAGAAAGGGAAATGTTATTTATTTAGAACTTTTCCAAAAGTTTCAATTCAATTTCTTACTTGAATGGGATTATTTCGCTTAGTACCATCCAAGGTATAGATGTTATGCATCCTACAATCCAGAATCCAAGAAACATAAAAGCGACAAGGGGGTAGCTGGTAGGGATAGTTTCATCTTCCATAATCTTGAACGAGTTGTAACTTTTTGGGAAAACGATCTGAGCGTAAAGTCCCCAAGGCGATACAGCAAATTAGTGATCCTACAAGTCCTGTCAAACAAATAATTCTTTTTCCAATAATTTTCACGACTGACATGCAAACGATATTCGCCATCAGGGATGTAGTTCCAATAGTAACCGTAGCCCAGTTCGGATTCATTGGTACCTTGTACACTTTGAAAATTTGAACCAAAAACGGTCGCATTGATGAAATTCCATTAAATAGGCCGATTGCAAAAAGAATCAGGATCAGAAAAAAATACTTTCAGTGTTCTTTTCCTTTTCAGCACCTTGAATTTTTGGATCAAAGTCGGTGGAGGGTGAGTGCAAGGAACATTTGCTTTTTGGCACTTAGCGCACTTGTTCGATTGTTTGTTGTACTTTTGCATTTCAGCAAACTCTTTTTCAACAGCTTTTGGTGAAACCCATCCACGAAGCCATTGGAGCGATTTGAGCGCTTCAGCTTTTTTTCCTTTCGATAGGAGCCACATTGGAGTTTCAGGCACGAAGCAAATTGCAATGATTGTAAATAAAGGGACACTTAAACATATTAGAGTAACTGTTCGCCAATAAAGCACTGATCCAAGGATGTATGTCATGAAGATACCTAAAGTGCCAGCAACTGCAGCACATGACATCAACACACCACGTATTGACGGTTGACTGAATTTTATAAAAAAATTTATATTAAAGATAAATTTCGTTTCCAGATCAAAGGATACTACCTAATTTCTCCCACATAGGTCATTATAGGTGCTTCCATAAATCTTACTCCTAAGCCCAAAAGTATGGCGCGAATGTACAGTACATTAATTCTATTGAATTTGCGAAATGCAAAAGGATCCAAGCGATTATATGTGGAATATTAACAATAATCATTGCTCGTTTTCTGCCAAGAGGTTCTGACACCCAACCGGACAGAACACTTCCGAATGGTTGGCAAATGAAAGCTATGCTTCCTGTAATTACATAAAATTTTATGAAGTCTTGGAAGAATATGCTAAATTTAAGATGCTTACCAAACCAGGATGCCTGAACGTCTGTAAATTGCAGGATTTCAACATATCCGCTGGTTTGAATAGTACCACGGAGAGAAGGGATTACGATAGTTGGAAATGCTACCGAAAGGCCTAGATCTATTAACAATAAGTTTTTGGCGCTGCTGGCGAGAATTTGAGGCAATATTGTACGAAATTTGCCAGCTACTGGTTTTTCAGTAGTGATGGTATTTCCATTCTGTTTCTTTTCTTCTTCACATTTTTTTTTCTTTGAAATATCGTATGAAATCTTCCTGAAAGATAAAATAATAGCTCATAAGATTGTTCAAACCTTAATTGCTACATAAGGCAAATTTCGACAACCAAATGGAACAAAAGTTTTTATGAGATTTTTTCTTATTCTTATATCGAAAAAAAGACACTTTTCATAAATTGTCATATAATTTCACCATTTATGAATTTTTACTTGATATGAGTTTATATTTACTAGACGTTCATTTTTATTTCCTACACGAATTTCATTCCTTTCCCGTTTTAGAACTTCGTAGAATTTTTTTTAAACACTCGAACCTTTTTTTTATTAATTTACTAGTGAACTATTTTAATTTTTATCATATTGTAATTATTCAGTTCACTTCGTTTTATTTCTATGATGATTTATGTTATTTTATGATATCTTATTTTATCTTAATATGTTATCAATTGAACACTGTTTAAGGACGAATTATAAATTAAAAATTTTCACTACTAACCAAGCGTTAAATATGTATACATATGTATGCACATCTCTCTCTCAATTTTTGCCCACAAATATTAGCGGTTTTATATTTATTGTTTTTGATATGTGCTCGAATTTTAATGTATTAATTTAATTAAGTTTTTTAACAATTATGTTAATTGTCAAAAGACGGCGAGACGGCGAATAAAATGTACATACATACCCCGTAGTAAGGTCCACACTTGCTGAATTTTTAAGTAATATCAAAGAAAACACTTTTATATATATATATATATATATTTATATACATACATAAGATGTAATTACAGCCGAAAGCTCGAGCAAAAATTCGCTGGTTTTGGTAAATCAACAAAAGAAGTATTTTGTTGTTTCTCTGAAACTAAAAATTCTTCGCAACAGACATTGGAAAATATATGATTAAATCTTAATTATTATTATTATTCAGTTTCCGTACTCGTCGTACTAATTCAGCTTAACAAGAATTGCTGAATTGTGGATTCAAGTACAAAATATGAATTCTTAAAAAGAACCAAAAATGTATTTCTAAAAACACTATTTGTGAAAATATTGCTGGATTAACTGTAAAGATAGTGGAATGAGGAAAGCCTCATCCAGACCAAATACTTGAAGACATTGGAAATAGAGGAGAGGTGTAATTTATTTATTTTCTTATTAATTTAATAAATTCTTCTCTAGAAATGAACAGAGCCCCACAGAAAGGTTCCCTCTGGTAGATTGAAATGAAGAAAAAGCAAAAGTCTTGTAGCATCGGTTTAAAATTAATTTTAAGGGCACTAAATACGCCACAAAGCATCGGAAAAACTCCCTGAAAAGATTTAATTAATAAGATATATAATGTAACTGGCTTGGAATGTCCTGCACTAGCCAGTCACAAATTAACTTATCTAGGCAATGCGTTCCTACACCCAAGGAACGGGACGAAATCGCCCACGACAAAATCTCCGATACAACAAAATCCCCCAATTCCTTTGCGACAAAATCAACCACGACAAAATTCCCCATGACAAAAGCCCCACGACAATATCCACTATGAAAAAATGCACCACCCCATTTTTGAACTTGGGGGATTTTACACTTTCGAATATTTTCGAATAGCCCGCACTCTGCTGTACTAGAACCACGACAAGGACGTGTTGGGCTCCGGTTCCATTTTTTAGTTTTTTTTTATAGTTTTATATTTTTTACGGTTAGGTTTTTATGTTTTTTTGTAGTTTTTATATTTAGCATAATTTTTTTAAAAGTGAAACTTTATTATCATCGCCACAAATTTTTTCGTTCATCTATCGCATGTCGCATTACAGCCGACCGATGAGCAGGGGTGCCGCGGAGACGGGCTAAAGGGAAAGGCGCTCGGCAGAGCAGTCAAGGCCTAAATTAGGGATTTTGTCGGCAATTCGGCAACTTTAGAAATGTCTTCCCTATTCGGCATCTATATTATTTATCTGTGGCCAGACTTAACCAGAAGCATATAACCTATAACTCAATAGGACTCATCCAGGCGCATATGCCTGGTTGAATGGTACCTTCCAAAATTCTAGCAACTATACACGCACAACTGAAGTGCAAATTTGGGTATTTATTATCTCTTATCTTACTTATAGGTCCTATTCCAAAAGGTACATAAAAAGTACAAATAAAGGAAAATGTACAAAACACATGTCAACATGAAGTATAAATTATTATTCAAATCTTGCAAAATATTGAATTTATATATTTATTTAATTTAATATCATCTGTTACAAGGCCATTGGTTAGGCATTGTAGTTTTAGATCCGCTCGACTCCTCTACAATTAGCAGCAAATACTCTAACGTGCATTCGAATATGATACTTGTTACTGTCCGGCCTGAGAAGATTATATGAAATTAGGAATATCATTAATAAAAAACTGATATAATAATTACATGATTATTTGTTCCACAAATTTCATTTTGTCGTCCTCTGAGATCAACGGAGTAGGAAAATTAGACGCATTAAGCATTTTTAGCCAATTCGAAAGTTCAGCCAGATACTCGTTGTTTAATGCTTGTAGGACGTCTGCAAATTTCTCAACGTCGTCTTTGCCACTATCGAGACATACAACATATAGGATCGCAGTTTGTACTATTGCTTTGCCCTGATCCAGCACCGCCTGGGTCATATCAGGAAGTCTTCTCGATTTCAATATGAAAATCTCTAAGAACCTTGTTGTGCAGCCTATATACGAACACTCCTTTGATATCTTAAGTATATTCGAAATTAATTTCGAGTAATCCACGTTTATGCCCAATAAAAGTTCAAAACGACTTTCTATTAAGTACATCATCCAATCACGAAAATGTTCCACTATTTTTATAATTTTTGAGAATTCATCATTGGGCGTTTCCTGCAGCAAAAATATGCTCAATTAATTTTTATATCGGGCAAGCCAATGGTTTTTTTCAAAAAATTCAAATTCGACATTTGCCTGCTCAATTCAACATAACAAGAGCAAAAGTTGAATTGTGCAATCAACTGCTGAAAACGAATTGTGCAAAATAGCTCAAATTTGTTACCTCCAAGAGCTTAAAAGTGTAAAACACTATTTGTGACAACATTTGCTGCTTTAACAGCTTGATGTCCTCGTCTAAACCAAATACTCTAAGGCACTGAAAATAAACCAGCGGTCTGTTGAAGGTATTAATTAAATATTAGAAAATATGCAAACCTCTCTAGAAACGTGCAGAGCACACAGATAAAACTTTGCCTGATAAACTTCAACTAAAAAGTTGCATAATTCTTCTAGAAAGGGTTTAAAGTCCTTATCAAGATTGGTTAGTGCGCTGCTCAGCGTAAAACAAACTGTCTAAAAAGTATTAATTAATGAATTTACCCTTATACGTAATTCTGTAATTCTTTACTTACCTCCACCACTTCTTCATCATCTTTCCAAAACTCGGCTAACTGCCTGAATAGAGGCATATTTTCCTGCAATAGTAAGTGAACAGGTTGCACACTGGTAATCTGAATTGTGTTCAACGTTCGGAATAAGGCCGAAATTATTTTTAACCGGGAAATTGCTGATTTTTTTGTTGTTGAGCTTTTCTGGAAATTTCAATATTGAAAAAAACAACCTCATTTATATTAACATAAAATTTCAAACCTCCCCTGCTTGGTATATCATCTGTAGCTCTTCGAAATAAGGGTTAATAATTATATTTAAATACTTTTTAATTTTCTCTTCTGGCAGGATATTCATTAAAGTAGCAATATCCTTTGTTAAATATTCTGCATCCAGGCCTTCTACTTTTCCAGTAGATATAGAATTAATGCAAGCATCCAAAAGCGGCTCAGTATAAGGTACCATAAATTCTTCGCATTCCGAGCATAGGTCACTAATACCACAATATAAACGAGCCTCTAAGCCCTTTATCAGGAGCTGCACAGCAACAGGAATATAACTTGGGTTCGTCCTAAACCAGTAACAATGCGAATTCACTGCACTTAAAGCCGTTTCGAAAACCTTTTTATTTAGGTTATCATAAGGTATTTTGGCAAGGGTCCTCATCAGCTTAGGGACTTCATCCGTTTCAACGGGAGGGTCGGTATTAGCAACGTATACAGCAATATTAGAAAAGAAAAATATGCACACCTCCAATTTTGTCCAGGATATGGGATTATTTTCCATTTCCGTAACGCCTTCGTCTAAGGCAAAAGATAATATCTCAAGCATAGTACTTTGCAGTATATCATAGAAAGCGCACTGTAAAAATTAGCATTCTTAATTAATAATCCATACGAATTAGATATACATATGTGCAATTCCGCTATTTTAAATTGTTTCAATTAAAATTAAAACAAATTAAATACAAGTTGCAAATTATAATACATACATGTATCAAGTTTTCACTCACCAAAGTATTATTCATTTGATTTCTATAAAATTCAAATTCTTCAAAATCATTTTCTGTCCACCTTTTAGCATCATTCTCATCTGGGTATTTAGCTTTCTTGAGCAGTATTTTCGTAAGCTGGACGTAAAGCGGTTTAATTTTTTCGATGGACGCTTCCTTCTCTTCCCAGCTTAACTGATCATGAACATTGTATGCCAGACTTAACCAGAAGCCTATAACTACCTTACTACAGGACTCATCCACTGGATATGCGCCCGGTTGAATGGTACCTTCCAAAATCTGAGCAACTACCCGTTTGAAGATTTCTGAGTGCTCTGGATCACTCGTTGTGATACCATCCAACATTAGCTTATAGTGTTTATCGCAAGTTGATACAATCAGGCTGAAAATATTCACAGCGATGGCCTCATTTTTGTTGCCCTCCTTACACTCAGCCTTCGTAATATCCGAAAGTGAGTCTAAGAACAGCTTAATGAGATCAATAGCGTCCTTCGGGTAACTCTGCGCCTGCCATTGGGTTGTTAAATCCTCCAGTGTCTTTGCTGCACACTCTGCAAGCTTATTTTCAAGGGCAGACATGCGTCCGTCACCATTTTTAATACAAGGCCAATAAGATTTGTTGATTACTTTAACCAGAACTTCGCAGATTTGTTGGCATTTATCAATCTGATATCCTGACTTAAACCTGTATGTAATGGATAATAGTTTAAATCCAATTAAACTGCCAATCCGATAACTTACAATGGCCAACTTCCTATACAGTGAATAACCTTAATCAGATAACTTATTTCGTCCTCGGATAACCGAACCACCTCATCCGAATTTTTGTCAAATTCCAGTATTTCAATGATTGCCTGGGTCCCCCATGCGAATAAATTGGCTGAAATGAAAACATTATTTCTGCATAAAGAGTAACTTGCAGTAGCTGAATATGTGACTGAATAAAATCATTCAGCAATCAACTGAGACAAAATTAAAAATTCTTTGTTTTCATGGTCCTCTAAATTGCTGAATCAGATCAGATTTATGGAAATAGTTTCGTTCCCTTCATTACTCCCAAAACAAAGTTTACATTCATAAATATTAAACTTCATAGGTGGTACATGAAAGGTAGCTAACATAGTTTTGCTCAAATAAAATGCATCTATCTACTATTTATAAACTTTCCACTAGAATTTTATAGTTCAAATAGTATTGAAGCTATTTACAAAAAAAAAAAAAAGTGGAAAACAATTCTCTGTACTTTCTTCAACTCACCTGCAACAAGTTCTTTGACGGATTCGACCCACTTGTTATCTATTTTCAGGTCATCGATTTTATTAATTTGATCCATCAATTTCTCGACTACAACCTCATTCTCAATGGCCTTCTGCTCAAACCAGGGATCGCCAAAACAGTAGAGTCGCAAGCAGGCCCCATTAATAATAAGTAAGTTACGTAAGATCTCTAAATCCAGGCTAGAATTAAAAAAGAAGTAAACAATAGCCGGAGCAATGGAATTTAAAATTCTCTACTTACTTCTTAATTTGTTGCTCAAGACTATCAATTTGCAAAAGATAGTTAGATCTAATTTCTGGGGTTCGATTTTTAACTGTAGAATCATTTAATCGTTTCTGGTTAAATTCAGCCAAGAATTCATTAAACAAATCTTTCAAGCATCTGAACCAGTCGTGAGCTGTCTGGAGGTCATTGCTCTTGTCGAAAGTGTTAGGGGTTGTGAAATTCAACATTATAGTGCTTATTCTAAACTGTACCTCCTCAATTTGTTTTTGTTTACCGTATCAATGGAAACTTGCCCGTATTCCAAATGTCTTTAACGCGTAGTCGGGGCAAGAAGGCACTGATTTGGCTTTATTTCGGGGAAGACCGACACGGTTGCTATATCAGAAAACTTTATCTTACTGTCACTACTCACTACCAGGAAATACCATTCAAATTATTGAACAAAATTAATACAATTCTTTAGTCACAAACATTTCTACTAATTACATAGCTGTTGCTGTCCGAAGTTGGCTCCGTTATCTTCATATTTTGGAAAAATTGAGATATATTGATGGATGAATCATAGTTTTATTTTAGGTTTTAACAATTAGATACGAAGAATTTCGCAAGAATACAACACGTCCATATCAGCACTTAATACTCTTTGAATAATATTGTTTTTGGAAATAACATGGATTTTTTGTTTACTTCAGGTGAATTTTTACAGTCAATTTCACCAACTTACTATATTTTTACTAAGGTAGCCAACTTAGCGTAAAGCTCAAAAATTATTATAAAAGCAGATTTTTGTATTCAGAAAAGGAAGAATTTCCAAATTTTTTAATACTTAACTTTAATTCAACTCTTTATAAATATGTGAAATTTTCCAACTATTGGACTCATGTTATTAAAGAATTCTTTGGAAGAAATTCAGCTACAAGTAATTTAAAGTTGCTTTAGAATAAGGGCTCCAACTAGTTAATATTACTAGCTAATATACATTGCTTCAAAAACGCTTTTAATTTACAAGTGACGTAATTATTTAAATTAAACTAATGTTACTACTATTTTTGCCCATTTTTCAGGACTTTTAGTTGGGAGCCAAGGCTGTCTAAAAATTCCAAAAACTGAAAAAGTCAAAAGCCATAAAGGAAGTAAGAAAAGATGAAAACCGAAAGAAGCCAACTGCAGTTTTGTTAGGCGGCAATAAAACTCCAACAATCGGTGGCTTCGAGATTCGCATAAATTTATGGCTGCTGATTACCGATCGACTCGCGTGCGATTCCCTCGCCCGCGCTCTTGTCGGCGGGGTCTCAATGAAAATCGAAAGTGTCTTCGGAAACTGGCCACAGAAGCACCAGCGTCTCAAACGCCACCTTCGCGGGTCGTCTCCGCGGTTTAGGCAGCTTCTGAACAAATATCAGGGACTCTCAACGTTTCCTGCAAATTATGTACATAGGTACATATGTATAGCATAACATACAAGTTGCATGGTATAGCATAAATAAGTTATATTATGTTTATTCTCTGTCAATTATAACAAAAATGTTATTAAAATATGGCACTATCTATGGCACATGTCTATGTTCTAAGATATGAATACTAGATAACTTGTAACCGGCCTTGTCCGGGCACTACTAATCTGTGTATATGAAAATTAATGTTTGTTTATAATGCGACAAAACTCCTATCCCAGGACCTAAAGTATCTATTCTGTATTCTGATTTAAATTAAATCGAAAAAAGCTTGTAAAACTACTTTTCTTTTGAATTGAAATTCCGTATAAAACGACTGTCGTAAAAATCATTTCAGTAAACTTTAGCTTTAATATTTTTCATTCAAAGTGTTATTATCTAATCGAGATAGGTGTTATGAAGTTTTTCGTGGAAAAGCATCTGAAATGATACTACTCGCGAGCCACTTATCGAATCGTGTTCGCACTATGTGGTTTACCGAGATTTAGTTAAGACCTACATTCTGTGAAAGTTTCAGTTCAATCGACCGAATAGTTTTGGAGTTTTATTGTCGTCTTACAAACAGACATTCATTTATATATTTATATATGTATATATAGATGCTGAAGGGCTTTGTAATTTATATCATAAAATCAGCAATCCCCAATCTTAAATAATTACTACTAAGACTACCCCACTCTAATTAAAATAAATAAAACTTCAAAGCAATTTAACATTTCCCTTAACCGTTTCTATATTTCTGAAGAAATGGAATTCGGGGAAGGACTTTAGTCAATAATAAGCCAATAATCGGTATACCTTTCTTTATTTTCGCGGAAACCAAATGCATTATATACAGAGTACTAAAAGCAATACAAAACTATTCTGAATACAGCATGACTTTCAATGGTACAGTACTAAAATGCCTACTATCACAATGTAAAGTTTGTAATGTTCAATTAGAATAAATAAAACTGGTTACTTGATGAGACGTCCATAAGATGGTACAGGATACGACTGTCTTTAAATCTTTTCGATTAGTCCCCGGGATTTAGCTGCAAATTCGGTTAGATGAGCCTGAATAAGCCGTTTGTTATTCTTCTCCCTAAGTCAGATTACACTGAATTAATATTGCAAAAAGTAAAGCAATTCCTCAAATCTTACCTGATTATCTGAGACATAAATTTCATCTTATCTGTCTCCAAAATTAATGGGGTAGGAAAATTAGGCGTACCGAGAATTTTTAGCCAATCCACTAATTCAGCCGGGTATTTCTTATTTAAGGCGAGCAGAATATCCGCAAATTTTTCTACCTGTTGTCTGGGAGTATGACACCCCACACAAAGGATTGTTGTTCGCACAATTGCTTCACCTTGATCCAACACGGCTTGGGTCATATTGGGGAAGTTTCGCGATTGAATTATAAAGTGCTGCAAAAATTGCACTCCGCTCCGTATAGGCTCGTTCTCGGGAAGAGTTACTGCCTTAAGGGCGTATGAAATTAATTTATTGTAGTCCACGTCCGCTTCGGATAGTAGAGCAGGAAGTTTCTTTATAATCTGCGCCAAACAAGCACAGAATGTCTCAAGTGTTTCAGCGATATTTGAGAATCCGTTTTCAGGAATTTGCTGCGAAAAAGAGTACGAAAGATTTATTTCTAATTTGGTTATTAATTTTTTTTTTTTCTTTTCTAATTACCTCAAATAGCTGGAAAGTATACATCACCATTTGGGACAGAAGTTGCTGCATCACCTCTTTGCTATCTTCGGAGAATATTGTAATACACTGAAAGGATAAATGATTTCGGTTAGTGATACAAGAAACCTTCAGGCCATGGACGATACCCACCACTTTACAAACTTCCAAAACCGGAGGACAGGGTCTACTCTGAAAGGCATAAACCACAAAACAGCACAAGTCTTCCAACATAGGTTTGAAGTCCGTTCCAAGGTTAGATATTGCATGTTTAAGAGCTGTACAAGCTGTCTGAAAACTCCAGATTAATGCCCTTATTTCTAGCAGACCTAAAATAGAGAACTTACCTCAATCACTTCATTCTCGTCCATCCATAATTCAGCTATTTGCCCAAATAAAGGCATCGTCTTCTGCATCACTATAAGGACTGGTTGGACTCCAGTGACCACTTCTCGATTATGGTCATCATCCTCCACATTTGTATTTAACGTGGCGAACAAAGTTGAGATCATGTTCAATCGAAAGACCATTCTGATTTTTGCTGCTGGATTTTTCTAAAAATAACAACATTTAGCAAGATATCTTTAAAATGCAATTGTAGCTACAAACCACTCCAGCTTGACATATCAGCTGCAATTCCTCGAAGCAGGGACTTACAATAACGTCCAAGTACGTAGGAATTTTTTCGCTCGGTAACACACTCATCAATTTTCCAATGCTATACATTAGCCGAACCGCATCAGTGTTTTTCAGTCTTCCGCTAGATAAGGATGTATTGCATGCATCTAAAAGGGGCTCAGCACAGGGCCTCATTCGCACTTGGCAGTCGCGGCAGAGATCCTTTAAACCAAGTGTGGCCTGGGAAGTCATCGAGGAACTTAGACCTTTTACTAGCAACTGAATCGCGGAAGGTATATAACTCGGGTTCTCATGGAACCAGAAACAGTATGAACCCACCGCCTCTAAAGCGGTTCCAAGGAGTTTGTCGTTTAGCTTTTCGTAGGGCACTTCGGTTAAAACCTCCATCAATTTTGGGATGTGCACCATTTCCACCGTGTCAATATGTTCTGCTACCGAGTAAAAGGCGAATATGCATGCTTCCAGTTTTGTCCAAGACATGGGATTTGTCTGTAATTCCACAACAGCATCGTCAAGCACACAAGCTAATATGTCTAGTATACTGTTGTGCAATACATCGAAACAGCACATCTGTGAAAATTTCGTTTAGTTCTTTTATTCGTTCTTTACTTGTCTAGGAGAAATTATTTTATATGATTTATGAGTTTGAAATTTATCACTGTGAAGCAAAAACATGATTGACTCACCAAAGTATCTGAAATATCTTGTCTATAACATCTAAAAGTCTCAAAGTCATCTGCATTCCACGTATTTGCCGCATTTTCGTCAGGCTGTTGGGCTTTCTTGACTAGAATCCTTGTTAAGTGTGCATAAAGTGGCTTAATATGTTCAGCACACTTAATCTTTTCTTCGGTGTCGCGAATAGAGAAAACTTCGTCCTGCAGCATAAACCAAAAACCCATTGCCAAGCTACTGCAGGATTCCTCCACTGGATAAATTCCTGGTTTATTGGTACATTGCAAAATTTCACTAACTATACGCCTATAGAACTCAGCATGCTCTGGATCAGTCGTTGTTATTCCGGTCAGCAAAAGCCCTGAGTGTCTCTCGATGGCCGATATGATGAGTGTGTAAATATTCACAACGATATCCTCGTTATTATTGTCCTCCTTCCACTCGGCTTTCGTAATGCCGGACAGGGAGTCTAGGAACAGCTTCATATGAGCAAAAGCGCTCTTCGGGAATAAGTGAGATTCCGGCTGAATCATGATATTTATTAAAGTCTTCACAGCGGACTCTGCAAGCTCATTTTCGTCGGCGGACATGCAACCGTCGCCTTCCTGAATACAGGGCCAGTATGACTTATTTATAACTTTTACTAAAACTTCGCACATTTTCTGGCATTTGTCAATTTGATAGCCTCCCACATTTCTGAAAGGTGGAATTTATTTATTAAATAATTAAAAAGGATGAGATTAAAATCTACCTACCTTGCCCAAGTTCCTATACACTTAACGACCCTAATATGGTTACCAAAATCATCTTCGGTCCACTCTTGAGTCACCTGGTGTTCTAAATAACTTTCTAAAATGCTCATTATAAGTGGGGCCTTGGTTGCGATTTCGTTTCGAAGCGCTGCGCGCTTTACAGATGTAAAAATTACCATTGCCTGAAAATAATATAGCTTGCATGGTTGAAGTTCGTAATAAAAATCAAAAGTTTGAGATTGAGGGATATTGAGGGAATGTCCGAATCCAATTTCTCATTTTCGTTTTTATTTCGTTATGACAGTTTTCATTCCATCTCACGAAGTCAACGCAAGCCTTGATTCGCTCATCAAGTTAAGCAATCTAAATTGCTATAGTAGCTAAACATGAATTTGAACAGATTTTAGCCCGGTGTGTCGTCACGAACTGTTATAACAAGACGAAGAAAAAGACAAAAACTTGGATTCGGACAGGCCCTGAAATAAATCATATTATTAGCAATGCTGCAACAATATACGATATTTACTAACTTTATCTGAAGTCTTACCTCCTCCGGTATAGCGGTCAACACTTCCAACATGATCCAGAGCTGCATTTTGCTATTAACATTCGGGATTTGCTGCGTCTGGAACGTGTTGATCACGTCTTCAATTGCTGTAGGCCACTCAGTGAGCATATGAACGATGTACGCACTTAGCTGAAGCGGATCAAATTTATTCAGAAGCTTATTAGAAAAGTAATTTTTACTCACGGCTATACACAACCGATTTAGCACTATTTTAGGGCCATTGGCAAAGGATATTAAGGTCTCTAGAATTTTTTGCTTGAGCTCCTCCCTGCTCTCTGGAGGTACTTCGTGCCAAAACTTCATCAGTTTCGAATGAAGCGTAATGGCACCGAAAAATTGAACTTCTTGGCTCTGAAAATATCAGTCAATAATTACAACGATTGTTTAAAAAATTCGTCAGTAACAAACCGTCCTTAAAAGGCAAGGGAACTTCTCCTGTCTATAACAAAAACAACTTACCTTTTCCGGCCGCATTAAATCCCATGAAAATGACCATGCCTGAGGACTATTTTGCAACTTTGTGAGCCAATCTCTTGTTACCGCCTGCTCTGTAGATGTTGATCTATAAAATAAAATTACAGCTTCCTCCAGTCGCTTAATATCAATTGGTTCCATTTTGCAACAGGATTGCGACTAACGTAAAAGCCCTGAACGCCCACAATAGTTAAAACGTTATTTGAAACAATTTAAAGATTTATATAAAATACTTCATACAGTTTTCAGAGTGCAACTAATATAGGAAAATTCTATTTTCCCAAATTGTCGCCCTTGTCACCACCTCCTGGGTTTTGGTACCTTGCGCTTTGACGTTTCTGAAAGCAAGATGCTTCACCTTTACAGCTACCATCTTGCCAGATTCGTAAGGGTCACTGACATAAATTACATCTGGTCTAATGTCCAATTCAATTACTGGTTGAGTTATTTGCAGTTGTTATTTATTATAAAAGTACGACTTTATTTTGAGTTTTAAGAAGATTATGTACCTTTTTTCTCAGACCATAAATCATTTCTAATTCTTTTAAACATTTTATTAATACATACTCTGGCTTCTTCTAGTATTTTAATCTTAACAAAAAATAGAAATAAACATAACAAATTTTCATTAACTGTAGAAATGTTACTTTAGTCATAGTTAAGGAACACTCAAAACGTGAAAAGACATAGGACAATTTTCTAATTTTTTGTTTTTAAATATTTCAAATAAGTTATTTAAAATGATATAAACTTTAAATAAAACTATGAAGGACGAAGAGTGCTTTTATACAGTGTAAGCATAGGGAAGAGTGACTAAAAAATAGGAAAACCAGGTGCCTTTTAATTAACTTAGGTATATTACTATATACTAACCACAGAAACATAAACTTAGCACGGGATGGCTGTAAGCCAGCCAGTGCAGGCGTAAATATTTGTATAAATAATAAGAGGGGCATTTAAAGAAATTTGAATTTACTGAAAAATTCTAGAAATAAAGACGGCAAATGAAACAATTGCTGCGTTCCATTGGGCCTGGCAAAGTACTTGCGAGTAGATGTTCAATGGAACACAGCTTTATAAAAAAAAAGAAAACCCCCTAGCGGAAAATAATCGCGTAACTACTTGTGAAATTTCTACTCAACTACCTCCAGCCAAGAGCATGTGTAGTTCGTGGCACTTGGAAGTACTTGCGAGTACTTTGCCAGGCCCAATGGAACGCAGCATATATGTCAGACTAAAATTTCGAGTGCTTAAGAATTTGCTTATTTAGAGTTGTTTTTGAAAATGTAGCTGCCTGACTGGCCCCTAAAAAACCCTGGTAATTAGCGAGCAGGCAGAAATCGCAGCAGAAAGGCGTCGGGCGCAGGAAGGGTAATAAAATCAACCCTTAGAAAGGCGACGCGCCTCGCTTATCTCTGTAGACAATAACATCATAAACTTTAGATATATTTACTGTAACCAAAGACTATGGAACCTTCGTTACAAAGACTGTTCACTCCTGCAATTTAGATCTTATCTTTTTTTGACCTTGGTACCGTTATTCCTCCCAACCCCACGATTTTGCTAGAGGATTATACACTGCTTAAGCACTTTGGTCGAAGAGAGAAAAAAAATTAAGAGGCGGGGCTTGGAATCTGAAGAAATCGGTACAGTGTTACAGGGTGTCAGGATTTGCAGAGTTGGCACACGCCCTAACTGATATTTTCCTTTTACAAAATGCTTACTAACTAAATATTTTCCTTTTACAAAGTGCCTACTAACCAAATCTATCCCATTTTACAATATATATTTTATATATTTTGGAAAAATAATTAATAATACGAAACAAATATTGTTAAATCGGAGAAAAGGGACTATTCTTCACTTGTTCCTAATAATTAGTTGATGATTTTCATCAACTCCATTAACTGATGGTGTTTGGGTAAAATCTGTGACTTCACTAAAGTAGATCAAAAACCTCAAACCGTGTCCAGTATTTATATGTCAGTGGTGTAATGTATTAGCTTGGCAGTCCGGGCGCTATCTGTCAGTGGAGAAAAATAAAAGCAACGCTAAAGTTAGGCCATTTTGAGAATTGTTTTTGTGCGAAATATGTTAACAATTCACTAAACCTACGACTATATATTAACAATTCACTAAACCCACTATATTTTTGTTAATAACAGCAACATGTAAGTAATTAAATCCCATAATTGAAATTCGGCTAATTTCGTTTTAAATTAATTGTAGGGCTCGCGACCGATCAGAGTCTCCGGCAAACGATAAGGAAAAGGAGAAAAAGCACGCAAGCAAGGGTAGAGAGCGTGAGAGAAGGCGTCGGGGATCTGTTTCCAGCAGCAGCGGCAGTAGCGGAAGGTATAAATTCTGTTTTTCAGTTTAATTACGCCCCTGAACATAACCTCGAAAAATGAAGTTCATCCGGTAGTAGTTCATCGCGAACCAGCTCAGGATCTAGATCAAGTTCATCCAGCTCTTCGTCGTCTAGTTCGACCTCGTCTTCCAGCTCAACGAGTGGCTCAGAACGGCGCAATCGGAGGAAGAGCGCGTCCCGGTCGAGGAGCAAGAGCTCGGCTACCAAATCGAATGCAAGGAAGGAATCCAAGGAACGAGTCCGATCAAAGGAGAGAACACGTCGCAGTTCAGAACGTGAAGGAGGTGAGAAAGGTGAGCGGCTAACTCACATCTATGAATTCTTTAACAGAAAAATATAATTTCAGCTAAACGAAAGACACCGGAAAGAGCCAAGGAAAGAGATAGGTCGCGATCAGCGTCCCTTCGCAAAAGAAAACGGGAGCGTTCCCCCACACCCAAACCCGTTCGAATTCATATCGGTCGACTAACTCGAAATGTGAACAAGGATCATGTATTTGAAATATTCAGCTGCTTCGGAGAGGTGAAACATGTTGAGTTCCCGATCGATCGTTTTCATCCTCCAAATGGCCGGGGAATGGCATACGTCGAATACGCAACCCCGGAGGAGGCCGAAAATGCTATGAAGCACATGGATGGCGGACAAATCGATGGACAAGAGGTGACTGCGGCTCCACTGTTGTTGCCAAAAATGCGTCCCCCGATGAGGAGGCTATCACCACCCATGCGAAGACCACTGCCACGCTGGAGATCACCACCGCGCTACCGGAGACGTTCGCCACCGAGACGCAGAAGTCCCAGGCGGCGGTCGAGGAGCCCTATTCGCAGACGTCGTCGCAGCAACAGCTCGGACAGCTCCCGATAAATAGATTGGAAGAACTGATTAAGAACCCTGGTAATTGACTTGATTTTAAATTTGATTGACTTTTTGCAAGGATACGATATTGAAGGAGCTCCTAAAATTCATAGTGTACAACTTTTAAAACAAACTAAAATTCAATTATTCGAATAAAGATTAATGAGCCCAACTCGAGTTTATTTATTCTTTCCTCTGAAATTACAGAAGTTCCCAACTTCTTGAAGCAAACGCTTTTAAGTAAAATTCTACAAAGTAATTCGATTGGATTTTTCTATTAGTCCACCCAATAAGTGACTCAAAAGGTGTTGTAGAGTGCGTGAGCTGGGACCTAAGCGATTTCTTCAGAAAGGGGAACCTAACATAATCCCCAAACACAAAATCCCCAAATGAGAAAAAATCCCCAAAAACAAAATCCCCAAATGCAAAATCCCCAAACACAAAATCACCAAATTCAAAATCCCCAAACACAAAATCCCCAAATGCTAAATCCCCAAACACAAAATCCCCAAATTCAAAATCCCCAATCACAAAATCCCCAAAATTTAATAGGTAAATTGCAGTCAACTTGAGATTATCCTAAAACAGAGCACGAAGCAATGAATGAAATGCTATTTCATGTTTTTTTTCATATTTTTTTTGGATTGCGATTTTTATTTGAATTATTTTCATTTTTATTAAAAATAAGTTGGAAAACAAATAAAACAATGAAGAAAAAGGGGAAAATAAAACTGAATTCAAGAAATTAAAGAACAAAAACCAAAAAAAACCAAAAAAAATACAAAAACAGAAAACCTACAAAAAAAAAAAAAAAACAAGAAAACCAAAAAAAACAAGAAAACCAAAAAAAAACAAGAAAAACCAAAATAAAGCAAAAACCCACCACGTCCTCGTCGTTGCTTCGGGTACCTAATGCTAAGAGTGGGAAATATCCCCAAATGTTATGTACACATACATACATACATACACACATACATGCAAACGTATATATGTATATATACATATACGAATATATACACACACATACACAAGCGCGCGCTTGTGTATGTGTGTGTATATATTCGTATATGTATATATACATATATACGTTTGCATGTATGTGTGTATGTATGTATGTATGTGTACATAACATTTGGGGATTATTTGGGGATTTTGTTTTGGGGATAATGTGTTTGGGGATTTCGTGTTTGGGGATTATGTGATTGGGGATTTTGAATTTGGGGATTTTGTGTTTGGGGATTTTGCATTTGGGGATTTTGTGTTTGGGGATTTTGATTTGGGGATTTTGTGTTTGGGGATTTCGTAGGTAACCCTTCAGAAAGTTGTTCAGGAAGCTTAGGGAGTAAACATACCAAAAGTCCCCGCGTCTAGGAGAGCCGCTGGAGTGGGGGGGGAGGGTAAAAGTTCCCACTTTTGAGTTTTTCACTAATATCTTTAAAACGGTGCGTCGTAGACAAAAATTTTCTTCTCTCAGCTTTACATAGAAGAAAATTTGTCTCTACGACGCACTCTACAACTCCTTTGTTAGGTGGACTATATCGGATTATTTTAACCTGTTTCAGCAAAAAAATTAATAAAAGTCAAAGGTAACTAGAATGAATTTTTGAGAATTCTAGCAACTTTATTAAGGAATTTTTGTCAAAAAGGGATTTTATAAGCTCTTTTCTATCCGATTTGAACGGATTCAATAATCAAGGCCAATAAAAAATTTTTTAGAACGTCAAACTTGTACTCAAATTTTAGAAAAAGTATTTCTCTCGATTTTTGGCGGCCTTTATTTTTCTCTTTCACCATTTATTAATTATTTCTATACCTGCAATTTTTCTAATATAATAATGAATCGAATTCTGAGAATAATAAAATTAAAAACTAGTAAAACTTTAGTTGATACTCGTTTTTTAGGAATTTGTTTTAAGAAAATGACGGATACGTAATTTAATGAAAAGGCATTTATTAAACATATTTTTCTGAAAACTGTTACTTGCAAACTGGCATGCAAGGTAAGAAATTTTATTTTCAACCTGAATTGAAATTTTAAGATTTGTTTTTCAATTCACTAGTTCACAATATTCAATTTTTTTCTTGTCCTTTGTATAAAATGTATTTTTTTGATTTTTTTAATAATAGTTAATCCATAACATCAAATTCTTTTATTTCCATCACGTCACGTTTTTGAGAAAAATAGGATGAAAACTAAAACAAATCGTACTTTGAGTATATTTGAAAAT
This sequence comes from Machimus atricapillus, assembly GCA_933228815.1. Classification (NCBI taxonomy): domain Eukaryota; kingdom Metazoa; phylum Arthropoda; class Insecta; order Diptera; family Asilidae; genus Machimus; species Machimus atricapillus. The sequence goes on from OW121785.1 coordinate 18,890,450, forward strand.
TGAATTAAAAAATAATGCAACGTGGCGTGCTAATAACATGGGTCAAATGAAAGCCTAAATCATTTATCTAAATTAAAAGTATGAAATACAAAAATTCCATAACTCTCACTAAACGGGGAAGAAGTTTTTCATGAGCGTGCTCTATACTTGTGATTTTCATTCACTATCAACTGTATGAAGCAATTAGTTAACAGAAAAAAGTTAAATTAAGAGAGTATTTCGAAAAGTCTTGAAGACTTCTGTATTTTAATATATAAAAGCTCAAGGTTCAAATTTTTGAAAATGTTCAAAATAACGATATTTTGTATTCTTCAAACCTATTTTTTTTTTAAATATGACGCCATAGGACATTTTCGTTTATGAATTTGTAATCTACGGAAAAAATCCTGCAGAAACGATATATCAGTTGTTTAGGGGCAAAATTATTGTAAACTAGTGTTATCTATGGAAATATGTAGTTTTGTAAAAAAAATTAAATTATTTTAGTTAAATGCTTTATATCAATTTATTGAGGCTGAAAATAAATTAAATTGAACGTTCCATAACTTTTCGAAATATCTATAGTTTGTAAAACTCCTACATATTTCGATAGCTAATACCTTGTAGGAAATAAATTCAATTTTTTTTTTTTTAGATACCTATAACAAATTTTGAGAAATCCTCCACGCTGTTTTGGCGGCTGCAAAAAACATCGCCTAAAATTGATGTTAAGGAATTCGTTTCCATAAAATAAATTCATGTAAACATAATTTATGAAAGAATGGGTTTCATATCGTATTTTGAGTTTCTATCGGTAACAAAAAATAAACTAAACCAGATCTGAAAATTCATTTTGGATGGATTTTAGGAAAAAAGGTTAATATATAATTAAACTTTATTAAAATTTAAAAAGAATGGCTGGAGAGTAACAGTATTTGCAATGGTAGTAGCAAAATAAAATCATCTTACCTGTCTTCTTTCAAGTTAATTTTTTAAATAAAGCTAGGGCTCCTTAAAATAATTGTAAATGTTTTGTGTGTAAGAAATGAAATTGTTGCGAATATTGAAAATAAAATATATTTCACTTTAAATATAATAATTCTTTAATTTACCTTAGTTAATAGTAAAACACAAAAAATTTATCTCGTGAGATGTGTAGCGATAGAACTGATAATGATGACGCTAACGATAATAAACCGCGCGCGGGCGGCGAGCGTCCCGCCGCGACATAAAAACTAGGAAAAGGTTCTTGCTCAGTTCACTGTTAGTACGATAAATTTATTATTTGTAATAATAATAATCATAATCATATAACATTACTTTTTTTTTACCTTAAGTTAAACCATTCACGATCTTCCGACATTTGGGAGTTTATAGTGCGGGAGTGGGTTTTTATGCATGACAATGACCCGAAAAAAACGTATCTGAACGCATTAATTAACGTGTGAAAGGTTACTTTATTGTCTTTCAGTTTTCCTTTTTTTTTGCGCTTTATATAAACAAAGGTTGTCGATTGACAACATTTAATTATTTTTGGGCTGGAAATTAACCAGTGTGGCTGTGGGGCGCGGGAATCAAAACCGAGCACTAAAGTGTCCGACTTTTAATCACAGCGGGGGTGGAAGGTCGGCAACAACATCAAAAGCGATACAAACTGGATACTATAGTTGCTTTTTTTCTTTTAAACATTGTCCTTTTTTTAACGCTATGCACTTATCCTCTTGCCCTTGCAAAAATGCTTAAATACAAAGTTCAGTTGTCACCCTATACGAAAAGAGTTGGCTTTCGTTTGGTTTCTTCGCAGACTTTTTATGTTTTTTTTTTTGTTTTGTTTATTGTTTACATTTACCTTTAAGTTCATTAAGACTATTATCTTTATAAAAATATAACAATGCAAAATTCGCTATGTTTTGTTGCATTTTTTTGTCTTTTGCTTTGTTTATTTATTCGTTTTGATAAATATCGCTATGAACCCTAGCCTATTTTTGTGTCGCTGGAGGTGCTTCTGGTTACGCTTACACAATCCCTTTTATATATACATATATATATGTATATATATATATATATATTTGTTTTTTGTTGGGGTGTAGGCGAACAAAAAGATCTCAGCGTTATACAAAAGATGTATCAAAGATTTAACTGCCATTTATGCGGTTGCAGCCATTTTTATAATGCATGGCTATTAAGTTAGTTATGTTATGTTTTTTTGATTGCAGCTGCGTTGTATTTTGTTTTCCCTTAAAAAAACACTTAAAATCTTCAAATGCGTCTAGCCTATGTGAGAAATTTGATCAGAGTAAGATTAGAGTCAGCAAAAAAAGTATGTTAGTCTTCCCTTAGAGCGAATAACACGAATGCTTTCTTTTTATGTTTTTTTTTTAGCAGTTTTACTTGTTAGTTTCGCCCGCAAAATTAGAATATAATTTGCATTTTTCTGTTTGTTTGATATGTTGAAAAAGAAACTCACGATTGAATGTGCCGCAACGCGTGTCTTTAAGTTAGCGCCCCTCCTCCTTCTGTTACATACAATATAATAATCACAAATATTGTTTACGAGATAGTCTTACACAGTACAAAGAGTTATACTTGCTGCTTAGTACACGAAAAAACGATTCAAAAAGTCCCAACGAAAGTGATTGGAAGTACAAAAAACGTTGCAATATCTTGATAAATAGTTGTGAACAACTACTTCTATGTATCTTTATCTTTCTCTCTCTATCTAAGTAACATCGATAACAAATTATCCTTGCAGAGTATCCAGCTTGGAGTGGCTGCCACTCGCACTGCGAGGACACACACGCTCAGCTGAACTGTACTTAATGCGAAAATAAAATTATAAAAAAATAATAAACAATTTACAAAATGAAAATAAAAACTGCGGGAGATAGCTACCACCAAAGAACGTATAATCATAAAGAACTTGCAAGGCCCACAAGAAATTTTATACGAAAATTTTCAACAAGGGTTGGTATATGCGCCCTATTCTAAGACTTCCAGCATTTTAATTTCGGCTTACAGGACAGTGCCATTCAATAGACTCAGCTATTTAGCTTAACACGATTCCCTCTTTACAAATTCCCTTGGGCCTTTCGTAAACCACGACTTTGTACTAGGTGCAGGTTCTTTATGATTATATTTTCTTTGCTACCACACACACTTACTTTATAAAACAAAAAAAAAAAAAAAATCCTCAATTTTTTATTTCCTTATTGTTCGATTCTATTGAGGGACTCGGTCCTCTCTGCCGCAAAATAAATTCACTTTGAGGCTCTTCACAAGCGAAGAGCTTCGCTACATATTCTTTTTAATATTTAGACGTTTGCAAGTATCTCTAGGCAGTTTTGTACTATTGTACAACCCTAAACAAGCACCAATATTTATATTTATAATAATCCTCTTGCATTTCTTCAAACAATTTTTTTTTTTACTTTTAGTATTTTCCAAGGAATGTTAAATTTTTTTTTCAAATAGATCTGAACACCAATATTTCAAATATTTTAGTTACACTATTAGGCGTTTTTATTTATTAGTTCAGAACTGCACTCTGAACAGAGCTCGAGCACATCGAGCACGCTCAGTTGAGAGCGTACTTAGAACGCATAAAGAAACACTTTTGAGCGCTTCCTGTCATGTCATGGTAGAAATATTTAGTTGTCTAAGCCGGCAAAAATATTTTCGTCCATCATATCTGCTCTGGCTGAACAACTGAACTAAACTGACGTTTTTTAAATTGCGAAACTCAATCTCAAACTTCTTTTGCTCCAAGTGCTCGGTCAAATTTTACTGAGCACGACTCTGAGCTAAAAAAGAAAACGAGCTTTTTTTTTTCAAAGTTCGTGCTCTGCTCTGAACTAATAAAGAAAAACGCCTATTGGGGGATTGAGACAAATTTTGATTATGCGACCCAACTACCAGAGAATTAACATCTTGCAGATATAAAAAATATAAATAAAAGCAAGAAATTCCTAATTTTTTACAGATTCTGCCTCAGTATGTATTTTAATTTATTTTCCATGTAACATTTTTAAAAGTAGCCAAAAGTCTAGATGTAACAATGAATTGTAAAAAGGAATTTTTTATTGGCACACAATTCAAATTATAGAGGCAGAAAAAGAAATTTCGGTATTTAGTACAGATGGATTGCATGGAATTCAATTCGAATCATTACAGTTTTTATTACAGTTTGATTGGTAGAATTGAAGAATTACCACATAAATTTACAATAAAGAATGCTATGCATAAATAATTTAATTTTCTCTTTTAAACCTTCTTAGGTTTTCTGGTAGTTGGTCAGTTTTAGTGGTTAAAACTAAAAATACATAATACAATCAGCAAAAAATTTACCAATTACAAAAAAATAAGGAATATAGTCAGCACGCTTAATACCCGCATGAAACAGCTTTTGCAAATATTTTTTATTGTTTGCCAAAACGGCTGAAATTTGCAGAAAAGTAAAGGATAAATAAAATACGAATAGAGAAATACATTGACAAGGAGTTTTAACTAGATATACTATATAAAGATGCGCCTCTAAAGCGTTCTCATGCTGAAAGTGCCAAGTTAGTCCTTAAATTACACGTGGAGATGATTACGAATATTAACAACGCTAGAGTAAACGCGCTAAACAATATCTCAGGAAGCGATTTGCTCCTCCTTATTTCAGCAGTGATTTTTGTATTTTTCTTGGTTTTTTTCTCATTAATTGTAATTTAATCCTCATCAAATAGTTAACAAACAGCCTTTTGAGTTCGAAACAACTTACTTCCCATTCCAAAAATTCTTATAATCCAGCTTAGTCCCTTTTTCAATATATATATATATAAAAAAAAAATGAAAATTCTAAAGACTGTCTATCACCGCCCCTTTTTTTTCCTATCTCTCTCTCTCGCATTTTAAATGGCACCTGTGTAATTTAACGTGTTTCTATGCAATTTGATTTATCCTTAGTTTGTTACAGTTTAATTCTAGCGCTTTAAATTTAATTTGGGGGCTGTTTTGTAAAGAGTTCTAGCATTTATTAACATCAGGAGGTGTCTTCAAGTACTCGTCGGCGCGCTTATGCTCGATCAGTGCTTTCACGGTGCCAGTGTCTGCCGGCAAGTCAGATTTTCGCCGTATCAGTGGTTTATCCTTGTTCCGTTCCTTTTGCACCTGCAATAAGATAATTTAATTAAATACCTTTTAACATCACCCTTCAATTTGGATTAAATGCTTTACTTAGATGATAAGGCTATTGTAGTTGCAACTATTTGTGATCAGCTTCAGAAAAACCAATTATGATCGCATGAATTGGAGTGATGAGTCTAATTTTAAAACGTGATTTTTGGCTTGTGCATATACATATGTAGCTGGCTAAAAGAGGATCAGTAAGAGACTATCGTAGACAAATTTGCATGCAAATATACAAAAGACCACACAAATGCGAATATATCATTTACGAATATTATTAATAAAAGAGGCCCTAAAATTTACTCCTTCGGTACTCCAGAATGCACTTCTTTATAAAAGAAGAACCACCCACATAAAAATATTTTTAGTAAACCGGTTATATGCAAACAATTTTATATTTAAGCTTTAATTTTATATACAAGCAGATTTTTAAATTAATTAGAGTTATAAAATAAAATTACTTTAACTAAGTCCTCACTGAATATTTAATCTATATTTTCAAAAAGGCTTTTTTTATTGGTTAATACTCTTATGACAAATTCAACAAGCATTACCAACTTACCTCTCTCGCTTCTTGCTCCAGCCGATCATAGGTTAAATCACAATTGTCAGGGATTTGATCAAATTCGTTTTGACTACTTGAAATACTGATGCTGTCAAATTGGCCAATCAACTTCGTCCAATCAGGATTATTTTTGGCTAAACTCTCGACCTGTTCCCATAAAACTTCTCGCTGCGACAACTTTTCCCGTTCTCTAGGTAATATAATAAAAAAATAAAATAATATCTTCCACCACAAAATACGCCTATTCGTTTACTTACAATTGTTTCTCCTGTCGATAGTTTTTATTGCACTCGTCGAAAAGTTTCTGATTCATCTCCATGAAAAGCTTAAGAGCATTGTAAATGAGACCGTGGATCGTTTTGTTCCAATGCGTTTTCGAATTTCGATACAGCGATGGAAACATAATCGGCAAAATCACTTGGGAATTGTCAGCTATAAGGGACATTATATACTCATTATTCCAATAGTAGAGAGCCCGCTCTGCTACTTGGAAATGAGGACTGGACACACATTTGGCAATCTGCCGGAATAGGGGCACCATAACCTTTTGAAATTCCGCTGGCTCAATCACGTCAAGCAGTTCTTCCAGTTCGTTTAAAAACATCACCTCTTTCGGACTGTGTGTCTTTGGCCAAAATTTCAATAAACTTCTATTGGGATGGAAAATATTGTATTAAGCTGAAAGAGGACAGAATAGCTGGATATGTTTAACCTTATGACGGGTTCCGACAAACTCGGATCCTTCTCAAGGAATTGTACGACACAGTACGTAAGTTGGGGATGATAAACGGACAAGCTTTTCACCTTGTGCAGCGGCAATAAAACTTTTAGCAAGAACTGCTTATGCTCCTCCTTTAGAGGAAGGGCAAAACCGTTGATAATGCTCCCAAGAATTTCCAAAAGTTCAGCAATCCCATTGTGATGCTCAGTTTCGTAAATAAACCTATTGAGAGGTAGAAGGATACTATAGTTAGAGATGCTTACATATAATTTGTTTTGAAAAGATCAAAAAAAAATTTGGTATTATTGATAAGTAATTCGATAAGTCTCTAGATTTCACATTATTATTATTGGCTATCAAATTTTGCAGAGCACTTCTCCTAAATTTTCGTTGACCTCGTAATTTTTTTCTTGAATAAAGTTTTTGTATACTAACAGAAAATATAAAACTTACCTATAAAAAACATTGTTAATTTGTTTTCTAATAAAAGCCCTTAAGCCTAGAAATTTCCCATAAATTCTATGCAACACAGTTTTTAAAAAGTCTCGCTCTCGGGGATCCTCTGAATCGAACAGTTCAAGAAGTTGTAGTACGAACTGTTGATCGATGTACTTCTTCGCCAAGTTGGTTTGAAAATCGGGCGATTCTAGGAACCGTAAAAACAATTCGTACACGAACTGTAGATGAGGCCACGAAGCTTCAAGTGTTGGCTCGTCCTCCTCTGGGTCAAATTCGGCCCCATTTGGATTCGACGAAGGCGGTAAAGTTCGAAACAGATTGACCGCAAACTGCAAAGACAGATAGAAAGATAAACATACTACTTAAACAGGCAAAACGGTTTGATAAATTAAAACGGCGCTATTTTTAGTGGGGTTTGAAAATTCCTAACTTACCATATTGATAGCTTCAGGATATATAGCCTCTGTAATTACGCCATTATTATTGCTCAAATACTCGACCATTTCATGGAGGGCCGCCCTCTTCACTTCCTTCCATTTTAGGTCGCTTAATGGCTCGGAAAAATCGAATAGCGTACAGCATTGCCTTAGTTTCTGAATGAATAGCTCCTCGCGTTCATTAGCTGGAGTTTCTGGAAGAAAAACGGGAACGTAATGAGTACCAGGGGTTAAACACAAAAAAAAAAATAAAAAAAAAAATTCTTCAGACCGATTCCGTGGTGAGATGGAGCTTGAGTTTCATTGTACTGTAGCTGTATTTAGAGTTATATAGCTCCATCAATAAGATTCCCCAATCTGCACTACTCGCATATAAATTAGACAAAATGAAAAGCATTTGTGTATAATCCTGAAAAACGTGTAACAAGGTTTAAATTTTGCTCCCTGTGACTTGTGAAGCATAACTTTTATGTTTACCATCGTAGTAAAATAATCGGGTAAACAAGAAATTCTAAAGCCATTTATGGAAATAAATTGTATCTTAAAAAGTGCGCAAAATATTTTGAAAATTTTGAATAATAATTTCGTATTGTATAACACAAAAACTTGTAACGACTTTGTTAAATTATAAAATAATATCTGTAGTTTTTTACTTAATTTAGTGACCTTTTAATCACCCGATTCTAAATTGATCTAAAAATTCTCGAAATAATTCTTACTAAACATATTCTCGGATAGTGTAAAAATCGTCATGTTGAAATAATTCTTTTCAATTCCAATTACATTTGGGGATACTGTATTCATTTTCTCCTATTTACTGAATCTGCAAAATGGAACCAAGAAAATACACAGGACCTACACGCTTATTAAATCAATGAAACGAAGCAGTGCATTTGAACGAAAATTGGACAAAACATGAAATAATTTGGCAACTTAGCACGACAACCATGCAAAATTACACGAAGGTAATGTATTAAAGTATTTATAACAAGCAATGAATTCACAGACAAAATTTGATAATAATAATAATAAAATAAGAGATTAACAGCCCAATGGAAATAAACAAAGGCCCACGACAGAACAGAGAACAAGTGATGCTTAGTGGCTGGTGAGAAGTGATGTGCATGACCTTTATGTGTATATTTCGCCGTATGTTTTGTATCATTGTTTCGTATTATATATTTATTTTCGCGGTAAGAATGTTCGTTGTTTTTTTTAATAATAATGAGAACGAGGTGCGTTTAATTCTTGGGACTGATTCGGGTTGCCACATCACTTTATTTTTTTCAGGGATGTAAAAACCTATAGCTGAATTAGTATAATATTCCTTTAACACGTTATTCAGCTATAAGATGTGATATCACAGAAAGTAAAGTGATAATCCAGAATCAGGTCCATTGTTTTATGTGTGAATGTTTGTAAACACACACTGACAACAAATATCTTTCACGTATACGAAAGATGAAAAACTGAGATAGTAACTAAGAAAGTGCAACAAAAGACGAAAGGAAATCACTCAAAAACAAGATAGCAAAATCTATGACAATATAAACAATTTCATTATTTATCCTTTTTATCATATTTTTGTCATTATATTTTTATTTTCAAATTGGTAAAAACCTCTGAGCAGTGGCAGCGAGACGGCTGCACTAGCCGGCGGTGAATGGAAAACATTTCTATCTCGGGCTCGACCTGGGCTTCCGGTTATTTGCTGGAGAGGTGCTGCTGGCTGGGGCGAAATTGGTCCGCCGCCGCCGTCTCCGTTTTGGAATCCACCGCCGCCGCCGTTGCCGCCAACGCCGACCGAATTATTTGATCCGATCGAGTTAACGATATTCAGGCTGCCACCGCTTCCAAGTAGATTTTGTTTCGAATTATTTGTATTGTTTTGCTGATTGGCTGATTTGAAATTGTTTTGTGAGGATGACTGTTGGTGATGGAGAGAGAGAAATGAGAAAATGATGTAAATACAGATTTCTTTTATATTAGGCTGATTCATTAACAGTTTACGAAATAATACGAAATATATACATATATATATATATATGTATATATATATATTTTAATGATCTAGCACTGCATATACAGAAAGCTTTTCTGCCTGAACCGCCCCCGCCCCTCGGGCCGCAATAATAAGGTCTTCAGGCTAAAAATAAACGCGCAAGGTAGGTACGAGCAAATTTTTTTGCTAAATAATCAAGCAATGCCGGCGATTTACGTGATTTGCATACGAATTAAGATGTAACGCCTGCTTATCTGTGCGCGTAGCACAAGCCGCTTAGCTGAAAATCCAATTTTATTATACTTTTTCTAACTCGTTCCATTGGTTACTGTTTTGAAAACGCAAAGTAAGCGAAATTGATGGGCAAAATTCCTCTCGAGCACTGAATCCAGGTGGTATCATGACGCTGAATTTAGAAGCAGCAGAAGTAGATGAAGATTACACCGGCCGTCGATTAAGCGACTTTTGAATTCTTTTGATGTTTCCCCAAAAAAATTTAATGTAGTTATTCAAAAAAATTAAATATAATTTTAAAACAGCCAAATATAATTTTAATACACACCTAAGCAATTGAAATCTATCATAAAAATAAGTTTATGAAATATTTAAGAGTTTGCAAGATTTAAAATCGATTTTTTGGAAATTGATTTATTAACAGCAGTACGAACAATAAGCGCAAATACCTCCTTAAAATTGAAATGGATTTTCAAAGTAATTTTCGTGATGCGACCTCGAGGTCTCGGTGTTGAGCAGTTGTAGCGGGGCGTCAAAACTTGTAATAATCTTTTCGTTGTTGCCGAAGTTTAATATCATCCATAGGTAACAACGAGTATGCTCAAATAAACGTTATAAATGCATAGCCATCAGAGCAACAAATTGACGTTAACAATTAATGATTTTTACTTAGTAGAAACTTTTAAACAAGCAGTTCCTATAGTTAATAGTTCTTCGTTGAACTAACTAAAATATAATTATCAATTTAAAACAAAAGGCTCGAGAACATCTGCTTTTACTGCTGCTAACTTCGCATCATGGTATTTTACATTACCTAATTCGACGCGGCGACGGACACGGATAAACTTCCATTTCACTAGAGCATCTGAATCGATCGCAACCAATTATCGCACGAAATATATACGCAATTAGTCCTCAAGGCAAGACGATATTAAGCAAACATAAAGAGTGCAATAGCAAAATAGTGATTGCTTTTTTTTCAAATTCTACGATGAAAAATGCTTCGCAATACAATGGAAAACGTTTTAAGCTCTCCAGGAAAAGGATCCTCGACGTCATACCTTTAAAAGGGCGGCGGCGATGATGTGCCGATGATTTCAGGTACCAATTTAACAAATCGTTGACTAGGTACACCCCCCTTTTCGCTTGTTTTGCAGAAAAGCTTTCTGTCTCTAAAAAAAATAATAAAAACACTAAAAACAAAAAACAAAAAAAAATTAAGACAAATGTGTTGCATTTCAATTAAAAATAGATGGAAATTTGTTTGTTCTTTTTTGCTAACCTTATTACTATTATTATTTGATGATTGCTCCTGCTGTAATGATGGCATATTTGTGAAACTTCCCGCTGAGTGTGATGTTGTAACAAATTTAATATCCTTTTCGGCGGCTAAATCTAGTCCACTATGAAATGATGGGGATTTTGGTATTCTTAGACCGGCACCACTGCCGGAATATAGCATAGCACTGACGACCATTTCATCAGCACAGTTCTCATTTCATTTTTTTTTTTTTATATTATTATTTTCAGACTCGCAAAATTCGTGCTTGGATTGTTATTAATAATATTTCTTTTTTATTATTATTGCCTTTGTTACCGTGAGCCAAAAGTGTGATATTATTTATGGTTTTATAGTATCGTCGTGTTTATGTTTTACTGTCTGTCTTTTATTTTTATTATGGTATGACTTGGAATATTTATTTTTATTTATCAAGTTAGTTGTAATTAAGAAACACACAAATTCTCTGTTTACCCAAGTATCTGCAAGATGAAATGTTTGTTTTATGAAGTGCAATATTTATATTTCAATAAACAACACTAGTCGTCACTAATTTTACTCGCAATCATATAAATAAATTTTTTAGGCAAATATGTGTTGCTAATTTTTAATAAGACATGGCTTTTGTTCGATTGACTCTAAATCTTTTATTCTTCTTTTGAAAAATGTAAAAATTGTGGCACAAAACAGGCTTCTAACTAAACTCTACCGTATAATAAAAAGGATTTTTTAGCGTTTTGTGGCAGTAGATTGGGAATATGTTAATTGAATTTCATATATGCAAAGTTTGAAAAAATGCAAAATATACTCCTATAATAATTTACATTGTAATTTTATTCCACCTTGAAGAGTTAAAGCAAAATATATCTCTTTTATGCATACTTATTTTGAAATCAAAACTCTTAAGGAATATTCAACATTTTTGTACATTTAATCCATAATCTGAAAAACTAAAGCCAATTTATGTAAACTTAATGCCACTTTCGAATTTAGCAGATCGAAAATAAACTAAAGGTGTTAAAATATTAACGGAAATTAATTTTAACCCGATCAATATTCGAGAAAAAGTAAAATAGAAAAAAAATTGATTAAAAGTTGATAAATACCTAATAAAACAAATGAAGAAAACGATTAGCGAATATAAATGCCCGTACATGTGCTTTAACCATAAATAAAAAATGAAATTGTCTGGAACTAGGAATCGGTCAATTTTACGGTTTCCACTATTTTCACTAAAACTAGATTTATGATTTTCTGTTTCTTGTAACACCAAGCCTCAAACATTAATAAGACGAGAAATATCCGCCGGAGTCTGGTGGTCTGCTTCAGACGAATGAGCACCAAATGAATTATTATTTTTACATTTTCTGCTACTTTGCCTCATATTTTTATGCTTTTCAATTTTTGTTGAATAAACCGCCACGAGTTAACAGTTATAACTTCCAAGTTTAAAAGCAAACACATCTATTTAATGAGCTCATCTTGGCAAACAGAGCTTATCACTCTTGATATCTCGTTCATAAGGAGAGAATTTTTTCTAATTAGGTAAGAAGTGCACGCAATGTTGGAGAAAATTCATCAGCAAGTAAAGAAAGGAAAAGAAATACAAGTATGTATATATACGTATATACATTATCGGAGCAATATGTGCTATAGAGAGAATTGTTTTCTTTTGCCGGATATTACCTGAAATCACGGAATTTCTGATAAATTTCCGGAAAGTGCTTGTCTGTTCAAAGCTACGTGAACGTTTCTTATCAAACAATAGTCCGTTGTGCAATAAGATTTCAAACAAATTTAAACGAGTGCAATAAAAGTAGAAAACTACTCCAACTATCTTCTGTTACTACTTATTCATCTATCCCTTTTCTTCACTTTGCAAGAGCTCTTCAAGTTAAGTAGTTTGCCACAATAGGAATAGTGGGGAAAATATTAGTTTTTCGCCAACTACCAACGATCTTAAGAAAAACAATTTAAGATCATTTAATTCTTAGAATAAGAAGCGATTTTCATAAACGCAGTTTTGCTTGAAGCTCTCAAATTCATTCGAAATTTAATTAGGTACATACAATTTTGATATCAATAAGTATAAAATTACAACCTGAATCATAGGGTTCAAAATGCTAAAATTAACGAATATCTAAATTATAATGATTTTCTCCCTGATTGCAAAATGTCATTAACATTTTTATTCATTAAAATTCGCTTGTATCTCCAAAACATTTCATAATAGCAATCCCGCATAATTTTAAATGGTTAAACGTGTTCACTAAATGGTATTTTCACAATTTTTATCAGATTTTTTAATGCATAGCTTTAAAAATTACAGTGGAGGGAGAAGACACAATGCAAATGACTTTGAAGCTTAATAACTCGGAAATAAAACAATTCTATATAACATGTTTCATTGCACTTAAAAAGGCTTATTCTTCTGCATATATTTAAATGGTTACGCAAATATACATATATTTCTCGGAGCTACTTTTTCCATACACAGGGTGTGTTCCTTAGTGCCGTTCAGTCGATTTTTCATCAGAGATTAAAAAATGAGTATAAAGATTAAAATTAATTACATAGGACTTTTGATGAATTTGAACGACCTTGAAAATCAGGAGTTTTTAAAGTTTTGAGGAAAATATATGATTCTTGATTTGAACTTTTCAGTCGCCCTACGAAAAATACCACTTTTATAATAGCTTTTCTTAAGCATAACGGTTTCCAAAGACCACGGTATAAGGTGGCTCAAATTAATTGAAAAAGAAATTATTAAACTTCTTTTGGAAAATTATTAAAACCTTAATTTCAAATATTACGCAACCATCTGTTTATCGCTGATTGTAGTAAATAATGAAGGTTTTAGTAGTTTATGAATAGTAAGTAAATGCAAATGCAAAATCGTTGTTGTTGTATTTTTGAAATGAAATGCGTTTATGAAAATCAACATACGGGAAACCTAGTAAATGAGTCATTTTATGTACGCGACATAAAAGCAACTAGTAGTATCTAAAAGGCAACTGCGTTACCCGATAAAAACGTTTCATTGAGGCAATAAAAGCGCTGGAGGCCATGCTGTGGGGTCCTCCAGGGCAAAGCGGCACTGGTGTTTGTTTAATGTAAAAACTTCACGAGGACTTTAATTAATTTTTAATTGTACACTGAGAGAAATGATAACAAGAGAGACGAAGTGCGGTGAAGTATACATTTTCATGGTATAATCGACCGAGATCCTATTTCCTTTTCATCCTGCCCGAGTGATGATGGATGAATGAGATGAAATTGCCCCGGCTGGGGGTAATGAAAGTGTCTATTCAGGGGCTATGTAGCGATAAGATGGGCTCTGCGAAAGGTGCACCTCTGTAATCTAATCTTTTTAATAAATTCGAAGTGCTTCAGTGGCATTAGAAGTTAAAGCCTAGAAGCAGCGTGGTTTGTGGGGGTGAAAAAAAAAAAAAACGTATAACTCAGCACTAACGTGCAACAGTCGGCCCAGCCCATCGATGAAAAAGTCTCCGTAGTGCAGTCGTCTTTATCCAGTCACGTGAGCCCCATACATCATATGGGGGGCTAGATGTCCGGGGTTCCGGGCATGAGGGGGTCACGCAAGCAACACATTCGAGACGAAGTGAATAATTTTGAGCTTTATTGGATTCCCTTGTATTTCACTAATTAATGAAGCCGTTAACAATATCGACTCAAATTAGTATAAGAGCACCATTCTAGCCCCGGCCGGGTGAACAACACCCATATGGGAGGGAGTATTGAAAAAATGCCAACAATTTTCAAGGAGTCTCCTTCACATTAACAATTGGAAGGACCAAAATAAGCCGGTGGAGTACTCCCCACAATAAACATATCGATCCTTTCGCCAGTCAGTCGCAAGAACCCCAAACCAAATGGAGCGTGATGGGATCAATGAAGAAGGAGGCCTACGACGATGTGCGCCCTTCTTCAGTGGAACCGAGAGATACAATTTCGACCAGAGCTGGGATGATGAGGCAATTTTTTTAAAATATATGTCCCAGAATATCATCCGCCAAAGCAGAGCTGCAATAAACCACTATACCAGAGGTTTGGAGGGATGAAAGTGTGTAGTTCCTCCTCCGCCTGCTATTTACACTATTTTATACATTTTCACTGGGGCAACACTTTCTTTTTTATGATTTTTTCTATATATCTTTTTCCTAAAACTCGCCTCAGGCACCTGGAGCCGTCTTTTCACTGTAGAAAAAAAGAATTTATGTTTTTTTGTTCGCACTTTTACTCCTTTGAAGTCGGATGAAAGGTAGCTGACTCAAACTATACTATACAGTCGGGAAGGATGTAAACACCGGAATTTCGCGAATAATACTATTTGAATTAACTTATTTATTTTTTATTTTTTCCCGAGTTCAGTGTGTTTCGAGCAGGAATATTCCTGGGAGAGCTCCCCGTGGATTATGTATTTATACACTCCCAACTGGAGGGAGAGAGCAACACCGACTATAGCTCCGGCCTGGCTGACAAGCATCGTAGCTCTGGGCACCGACCCAACTTGAAAAATCAATAAGCAACACCCGGTCGCCCTGTATATAGGAATATAGCGAAAATAGGGAGGCCTGGCCCGAGGAGGCCCTCATTTCCTTAGCAATCTCATCTTTATGTAGGTGCGATTAGCGTGCGCCATCTTGGAAACATCCTGGGCGCACACTACTCGGATTCGGATATCCTTGGATAGTGTTAATTGGGAAATAATGGGTTCTTCGTGCGGGGAGGGGAGTCAATGTCTTGTCTGTGTTATTGTGGATTTAAGGCAATAATTTTTCTGTTTTTTTTTTCGCAGCAAATAAAATTAATTTAAGGACTGCGCAAATCCTCTTTTCAAAAGTCCGCAAAATTGGCTCAATTTTTACTTGTTTTTGTGCTAAAGTCCCAGACTAAACCAATTGCTTCTATATGGACACATGGCCAACAAATGGACAGTTAATATAGTTTTCAAATCTTTTATAAAATTGAGAAAGGATACACAAAAATCTCGTATTCTTATACCTTAGTTTGCTACATGCAAAATATAAAATGAAATAACTTTAAACGAATGCAGATAAATAATTTTCAAAATATTTGCTCCAACAGTGTGAATAAGGTACTTTCGTGAAAACCGCAAGCCAATTTTAATTATAATAAATTGCTGGAACTCACATACCTATAGGTTGTTGTTGGAGTTTTTGAATGAATGATAACTCAAATTTTCCTTAAAATTTAAAACAATTTAAGTAATTTGGGTTGTACTTCGTAAATAGTTCTTTTCAAGCAAGTTCCAATTTTGTGTGAACCATTTTCAACATTTCAATAACACCATTTACTAAAATTTCAGATTTTTTACAAAAATGTTCTCAAGTTATTATGAATCTTCATGTCTATACCACTCGTTTTTTTTAATTCAATACCTGATTTTGTGTATATGCTCGAGCCTACAGAATTTCAATACATTTAAAAGTTTCTCAACCGCTTTTCTGGGATGACCCACTCTCTGAACATATAAGTGTTATTTATATTTAACACAACAGAATATACTTTCATTTTATGTTCAAAAGCCAAGAATGCCTTTTGCAAATAGGAAGGAAATTCAATTATTTGATAGATACTACCGCACTTAAAATTAAATATTGCTTAATAGCTACAAATAAAAGGTTATTAATTTTAAGCTAGCTATTAAAAATGTTGTGATGTAACTGCATGTATGTAATGAAATTTTTTTATAAATTAAGGCTGTTATGTGTTTATTTATTTTTAAAACATGACACAAGAATCTGTTTGCGTATTTGAAAATTGAAAAATAAGGTTAAAAGTTTGTACTAAATTTTGCATAGCATAAATTGCCCTTTAAATTGTAGCTAATCTTTAATATGTCTTACACTTAAACGATAGGAACATAAAGTAAACCTTTTTATAAATCCTATTCCCAATCTTTAAAGTTTTCGAAAAAACATATATATACAGCAGAATTTTGCCTGTGAGTCCATACAGGTTTTCAATTTATAGCCCAGTCATATTAGGTAAAAAAAGGGGTCAACCTCGGAATGAAAGATAATAAGCTGTAAATTGGTATAAACCTTTGTTTTGTCGTTCTAAATGTTGTCTCAAAAGTCACAAATGCTATCGTGTCCGCGTTGTAAGTTATTCAAGGTCAAAGGTCACGAAAATCGGTTTTTCGCAATTCTTTCGTTTCCTTTGCGAAATACGTCATTTGAAGTTATTATGAATTTTGAAGATGATAAAATTGTCTATAATTTTCATTTGAAGCATTTTTTCATATCATGAACCATTCTCGAGATATAGCGCATCCTTATATATACAGGGTGTTTTGCTAAGGTCTGAACAGGGGTATGCCAATCGATTCTAAATGGTCTCCTGATCAACGTTTGTTAGGACACCGCCCCCTTAAAATCGATCCTTCCCCCCTAAAATCGCAATTGAAAATTTTGAGGGGTCAACCTAGAGAAAGTGCTTTATAAGTTCTTTCATAGACATCGTAGGATACTGGTTGATAACGCATTAGAAAGTTGGACCTTCAAGCTTTCCAACGATACCACCCACGACCCAATCCGTAAACAAACAAGCGGGGGAGACCCCGTCAAATTTCAAAAATGGCAATTTCAAAGCCCAAATTTGACCTTGACCCTTCATTCTGCCGGTTCTTTTGTATGCGCTATATCTCGAGAATGGTTCATGATATGAAAAAATGCTTCAAATGAAAATTATAGACAATTTTATCATCTTCAAAATTCATAATAACTTCAAATGACGTATTTCGCAAAGGAAACGAAAGAATTGCGAAAAACCGATTTTCGTGACCTTTGACCTTGAATAACTTACAACGCGGACACGATAGCATTTGTGACTTTTGAGACAACATTTAGAACGACAAAACAAAGGTTTATACCAATTTACAGCTTATTATCTTTCATTCCGAGGTGAAACCCCTAATATGACTGGGCTATTAGGTATATATAATTTGAAAAAAACCCGTTACATAAAAAAAATAGCCAATTTGAGAAAAGTTACTTTTCCACACAAAAATTGCAAGTCCCAATTTTTATCATTTTAAATAAAACCTGTATGCTGATGTGGTTGAATTTGTTGGAATTTTTATCTACGTACCGTTGAGTGAGGGCAAAGCTGTAAGCTCCCGATTTTTCGATACGTTGAATCTAGAGCTGTTCTGGCGTTTCTCTTTCTTAATTAGAGGTCCCGATAAATTCAATCCCTTGGCAATTGGAGTTGGTGGTGGAGCATCACGTGGTGGAGTGGTTTTTGGCGTTTCTTTAGTGGCCTGCAAGTAAAAATAGATTAGAAGTATAAAGAGTACTTAGATCTTAGCAAATCGGACACTCTATTTACAATAACGTGCATTTATTTACTGTTTCTACAAATTATCAAAAAGAGATAGAAATACTCATTCTTATAGTTTCCCCCTTCTCCTTCCTATCAAAGTCTGGTCATACATAGCACATCCTTTGGATCTCGGGGAATATTCACCAAAGTACATATCGGTGCTAAACGAGACGACACCAATTTTTAAGCCCGTAAACTGAGCTGCAACATGCTACGGCTATAAAATTGTCCTACAAACCATTTCGAAAGAAGTCTTGGTGCGCTTGCATGACCAACTTATTAAAGTACTGCAAATTTCGTGATTCACTGAAGACACTGATATCATAAAATGTTACAGCATGCAGGACACTTTCGAACACTTACCTATGCAGTGACTTGCAGATGAACAAACAGCAAAAGGCATGAACGACTAGTTCTTAAAAGAAATTTTTATCTGATCTGCTATTTCTCAAAATTAAAATTTATCTCAAAATAAGGCCATTCAAGAAACATCGTGCAAATTTAAAATTCTCATCAATTTTCCACTTTTGGCTTTTACAAAATTTTAAAGCATTAAGTAAATTTATTTCATATTGAAACCCAAAATAATTCTTTATTTTTTAAAACTTATAATTATGTAATAGTAAATAGAAGACCTATATTATTACCCCTTGACTCAGGCATGGCTTTTTATGAATTCAAAATAAATTCAATGCCCACAATGATGAAATATGCCATATCTATCTCTATAGAAAGATGCAATTCTAATACAATGTTGTTTTTATAGTCTAGGCAAATTTTCCTCCCTTCAATATCCGCAATAGTTGTCTAATTAATTGCTTCAATTAAAGACCACAAAAATAATTATGAGAAAAAGCCATTGGGACAAAAACATCTTCATCACATCTTTGTCTATTTTTAAAGTTGTTTAACCGCATTTAATTAGTCGTTTCCTTTTATCTGGCTGTGTTTGCTGCGATTTAAATAATAATGGTTTCGCACTGAGAGCCCATAAATTTATTTATGAAACTCAACTTTGTTAGCATCGAACTTCTGTAGCATTATTTTCGTCTTTTGCCTGAACTTAGAATTCACATAACATTTATGCTTAACTTTGAGCAGCGCACGGTCAAGTTCAAAAGGATATAGGTCTTGCGTGGAAGACAGTCATAATTTTAAATCGACATGAAATTATCATAATCGACATTGACTGAATATAAACGAAGAATTAACAAACATAAAATCAGGTTCGACCCGACTTAAGGTGCCGTGCCGGCTCCGGAAATAAGACCACTTTTTGTTTTCACTATAAATTAGTAGAGGATTCAAATCTGATCACTTGCAAGCGCAATCTCGACTCTGAGCAAGTTCACGATAATGCCGACGACGTAAATCAATTACCACAACCTTACTCAAATGTAATAAATCGCTGATCCCACTTAATTGCGAGATCGAATTATCAAGACGATTGCTGACCCCAATTAATCCACGACGGGCAATAAAAGGTGATTAATTTATTAAATAATTTCAATGTGCGCTTTTTCTCGTGTGCTTGTATTAGCAATTGATTCTAATTACTTCTCTCCAAAACTAATTTTCAGCATCCAGTTTTGCATCTAATTTTTGTATACAGTACAGTAATTCTCTAATAGTCTAATTCATTAATTAATTACTAATTCGGAAAATGAGAAAAAAATAAAATGTATTCTATAATTAAAAGCCAAACAATTTTAACCTTTCCCTGATCAGAAATCAATAAATTCGTGCTTTTATGGGGTTCGATTGAAGAAAGTAATTCCGTCACGTAAATTGAAGGACATCAAAAGGAATGGGAAGTGTCCTTATGTGGTGCTGCGGACATTGGGCAATCTCTAGAGAATTTTTTTTTCACTGCCATACTTTCTTATGTTTTTGTCTCTACATTCAAGGACGTTGCAGAGATAATATCCATAACATCCGGTCCCTAAGGGAATAATAAATATTGCGTAATAACTACTTAACTAATATTTAAAAAGACAAGAACATAATAAATATACAAGTTCTTTGATTTGAGTTGTGTAGAATCTAAATAAGTTTTTTCAAAAAATTGTTTCCTTTTACCCTATTATTCTTGATATAACCAAAAAAATATCTTGGTTGTTAAAAATTCTCTAAACGGATACCTTTTGCACTTAAAATACTGCGAATATCAATTCAAAATTCTGCAATCAGCTATCCCGAAAACTTGGGGATGTAAAATTTCGGGGAAAATTTATCAGAAATTTCAAATTATTTTTTTCTTTTGAAATAATTCCGATAATAAAAACTAACATGCACAATCACTTCCAACAATCGTGTATATGCCTTTTTCGTCTTCAACACCGTAAAGTTGAAAAGTAAAAGAAATGAAATTTACAGTACTACTGTGAACATTTTTAGGACCAGTTCAATGTTTCGGGAACTTTTAATTTACTGAAGCATAGTTTCTCAAGGTTCGACAGAGGAGTGAAATCATATCAGGGCTAAATTTAAATCTCTTCCTTTTCTATTGATTTCCCCTCCTCTGTCCAATTTAAAATGGCATGATTCGGGAAACTAACCAACTGCCGAAAAATTATAGTGGTTCTAAAAATATTCACAGTATACTGTATCTTGTAAATTTGGTAATGAATCTACCTCCACCACCTCTTATCTCTGTGACTTCACTTTTTTCCTATCAAGTATCACGTTGATATTATCGAACACTTAAAAAATATAAGGAAAGTGAAGAGCTCTTTGTTTACTATGAATTTGGTAATTTTTTATTTGTAAATGAAACCTTCACATTAGGTTACATCGCGTCGTTCTGACGTAAACATGCAATTTGTTTTATTTCATTATATCCACATTATGTAACTGCAAAGTTCTGCTGCGACCTTGATTTACTACCTAAACATTAGCATTTTTAGGGTTCTGTTTGAGAATTGCTTCAATAAAATGCAATTTTTCGCTAAAATTGTAGCAAGATCCTGTTCGGCTTTCCGCTTGTTGACTAAGTTTATGTACTTCTGAAACTCTGAAAAGTTGTCTATGTAGATCAAATTCGTTTCCAGGAGCTTATTTTTCCAAATTCTACTTACTATTTTATTTTTCCGTTACAAGTAGATAACTTTTAAATAGGACAATAACCACTTGAGTTTTGAATACATATATGTATTTTGTTCAGACACTGTTAAATTGTTAAACTGCTTTTTAATACATAATATGAATAGCTATTTATCAATGTATAAAAAAAATGCACGGGGATCAATTCAGCTTAAGGAGAGCAGTTGCTGAATTGAGCGGTTGACTTCAAAAACTGAGTTTTTGAAAAAGGACATATATTTTACCTGTGTACTGTACTGTGACGCAAGTCCTTGTTCTAACATTGATAGAGCCGTCTTAAACTTAACTTAAAGGAAGTTAAGACTAGACACCTTAGAATAGAAGTACAACTTTAAAAGTTTTAACACAATTATTCCTCCCTTGCGCTAACACTTCACAATTTAACCTGGACTGTCTTATTTAAATTAGGATCACTTTCGGCACTTGGGACACCAACAATTTGGAGCCTCAACACAACGAATCTCAATATTCGGACCGAGGAGATGATCGGTGGGTTTTTGTTAATCTAACTTCCTACAATGCAAGCCAATCTATTCTTAGCGCCCCAAGTCGTCCCGCAAATTTTCCCACAGTACTCTTTCAAATGTGCGCAATCTGAGGACGTTCAACGACCCAACAACTAACATCAAAACCAGGGGAGACTCTTTCTTCGGGACGGGGCTTTATCAAAACACCGGGGCTACTCTTCGGCGTGCGTAATTGAGCGCTTTTTGGGACCAGAGATCGTCGTCAGCTGACCCCGCGTCTTATCTCTAACTCAGTGGCTGAGTTTGTCTCGCGGGGCAATCTCAAAAAATATCGACGCCTCAGATTTTGTAGATAATATGCGCAGATAGCTGGATAACATACAACAAGACATTGACGTCACGTCTGTTTTCTGCAAGCTTGCTAAGGGAGTCTCTAACCCATCTTGGCATCAAGCTCACTTTCTTATTTGCTTCGCAGCTAAATATCCAACATTTACAGAATTTTTTATCGAGTCATTTTAATAATCATAATTAAATGATCGTTTTTTGAAATCAGTCACTCTGAGCACTTGTTTCTTTACATAATAACTCTAAATTGTCTTAATTTAAGCTGACTTAATAAAAATCGTAAGTTTAAAGTTTAACATAAAATATGTATAATGTCAAACTTTATTGTATACTATAATAAATGAAATGAATCATTTCATTCATTTCCTTTCTTTCCCATAACTATAAAAAATTAAAAATTCTTCTAAGAAATTTTGAATGCAGTTCAATTTTTACAGTAGACGAAACGAAACGTTTGGTTTCGCTTCTTATAAAGCTTTATATTTCGTCAAGTTAGGTCGTGTATTGTTTTTTTTTTTGCACATGTTTTTAGCATACTTGATTACGAATAAATAAATAAATAAAAATCAACTAAAACTTTAAGGTTTTGAATTTTCTAAATAAAACTAATACTGACTATTATAATTTTATTGAAATTAATTTCCTAAAAAGCAGTTTCAATTGTAATTTCTTGTAAGTTTAAAAAAAAACAAAATTTGGAATTGATTTTGAATTCACGATGGTAGCTCTAAAAGTGGATTTCAGTGGTATCATGACAAAAGACATAATTAACCTAAATTCCAAATGCATACAATTTTTGTTATTGAACTGTTTCTAGTAGAGCTCTATCTCAAAAACAGTAAGAGCTAGACAGACGAAATTTATGTTCAAATATACTAGAACATTAGAAATATTGTCCACTAAAATACGTAGATTGGAATTTAAATTAATAATTCTAGTATGTTTCTAATCCTGTGATAAGTGCTTTGTGCTAGTATCATTAATTTCCTTGCGAAAGCCTTGATTTATTAAACAAGGAGCTATAGCTCGTATTTTGTTTAAGGTTTTCGTTTTTTTTTTTTTTTTTTTTTTTTTTGGATAATAGGCATGTTCGGCCCGCCACGAAGAGGCCACCTAGTTTTGATTTAAATGACTCCACTTTAAGGTGTCGCATTTCCCTAAATTTAAGAGTGCGTTAATTAGCAAAATCTGGCTTTGCTGGGAAGTAGTTAACCAGGAGCACCAAGCCGGCTGGGAAGGTGTGATATTTTGCCGCTTTCTGATCTAGCGGAATTAAGTCAACTGAATAATGGAATTGACCTCTTTCCACCTCACCGCCGTTATCTTTTCTCCGCGGAGCGCCTCTGGTCCACCTGAAACAGTTACAGCACGACACGGCCCCAGACGGGGCCACAAACAAAAACTTTATCAAGAAATTCGGCGGATTCTGGAGGCACTACGGAGACGGTGATAATGTCAAAAACTGATGGCTTATCAATTAGAGACAGAAGTAGAAAAGGCCGCGGATAGACGGCAAAAATAATAATAATAATAATAATAATAAAAATATAATAACTGCAGTGTATGGAGAAGAAGCAGGAATAAAATGAATATTTTGGGGCACTCACCTCGCTGGTATTGGTGTCGCTCACGCCGTTGTGTTGGGGTTGCGCGGGGCTGCTGTTGTCCATGTTCGCGGCGGATGTGTGCGGTCTGAGTGGCGGCGGACGTCGTGCTTGCTCGTGAGAAGATCCAAATAAATAACAAACATAAAACACAACAATCGAGCGGCTTGATTAACTACACATTTAATTAGTCGGACAATAATGGGGCGCTGAAGTGCATAAAGTAGTCACACATTCCTTGCTAAAAAATATTTTCTACGTGCTGTGGGGCGTCACGGCAGGAGTCTCTAAACACATTAATTTTTTTCTTTCGTTAAAAACAATTTTACCACATAGAGAAAAAAAATATATATATAATAATTAACGAAGTTACAATCGTTGAAAAAACAAAAAAACAAAAAAATATGGGCTGAGTTCGTGAAGCTAAAGAAGGAGGAATTATTATTTTCACATTCACACAAACTGGGCCGAATGCGGAATGCCAGGAGCTGACATGGCAGCTGCTGGGCTGCTTTGGTTTTTCTCGTACAGTGGCTGACGGCACTCACGGCCCGCTTTTTTTTTCTAGCACTCAGTCTGGAGGTGGCCAACAGTGATGCTTGCAAAATAATCAACAAACATTCAATTGCAAAAACGAAAAAAAGGAGATATATAACTAAATTTGGCTGAGGGACTGTTTCAGTGGGGCTCGG
The DNA here is from genome assembly GCA_933228815.1 of Machimus atricapillus. Lineage (NCBI taxonomy): Eukaryota > Metazoa > Arthropoda > Insecta > Diptera > Asilidae > Machimus > Machimus atricapillus. Next base: position 18,914,879 of record OW121785.1, read on the forward strand.
ACAAAAACGCGCACACACATAAAAGGGCCGAAGTAATATAAAAAAAAAAAAAAAAATATCTGTTCGCAACTTTCTGCTTCAACTTTTATTGCGATTTTTCGGGGATACGCACCAATTTCGTTAGAAATCTCGTAAGGGTCTCCTTGCCCCGGTTGAGATTGAACATAAATAGGGGGGAAATTATGCAATTAAATCGCGTTAAATTCGATGACCAAAAAACTTTTTGTTGGCTGATCGAGAGCGCTGTTTAGTGGCTGCGTCGTCGGAAAATTTAGAGAGATTTTTCGGTTGTTCTAGTTAACACTTTACTTAACACACTCATATAAATTGAATTTATTGTTTTTAAACTTGATAGTCGTATTAATCACAGCAAAAATAAAACAATTTACCGGGGTGAAATGATTAAAAACTTCTCGGGGAAGCTCTGCACGAATTCTCGAACTCGGCCAACTGCACAACTTTGAAGTTTCGTCGTTGTGTGTTCTTACTATTTGTGTTGAGACGACACTGAATTTTTGTAAATGTAGTGAAAAACGGCAAATTGCTGAATAATGTTTTAGCAGCATTACCAGATTAAATCAACTCAACTAATAAGATTCCAACCAATATCCCGGTTAATTTGAAAGCAAACTCAAAAATTATATGTACAAATTACAAGTGCCATCTGCCAAAAAGTTATATTCCAAAAATCAATCTAATTAGACACTTTTCCTTAAATTTTTATATTTGCTAAAATCCTGCCACCCTCAATTCAGCAACAGATTGCGGCGAAATCCGAAACAGCTGATTACTTCAGCTGTCATAAAATCCCTTTGTTTGGAAGGCGTAGTGTTAACTATATTTTGGAAAACAATTTTCATTTTATTTGGGGATGTGAGGAGAGGATGGAAATAATTAAGGACTATTGGTTAAAGCTATTTATAACATCAAATGACCTAGAAATATTTAATGTGAGTACAAAAGGACTTTAGAGACTAGAGAGGAGGAAAGTAATTGGATTCTCACCTTGGCTTGGCTCGAATGAAGAAATGAAGTTGGGGTAGGCTTATCACCTCCAAAAAGGGGCCACAGCCGATAACAAATCAATGGAGCAATTGTGCTCTCTGTTTTCTAGCTGCTTTCCTTGTAATGAAGCTATAAATATGCCCTGATTACAAAAACCAATTGTGTTTTCATTATTTTTTAGTGCAAGTCTCTAATCCTATGCTAGAGGTCCTGAGCTTGAATACGATGACGAAAAACCCAGCCCCAGAAAATACGTGAATAAAATTTGTATATTAGTAGGAAATACGCTTCCAACCATAGAGCAACCATAGGCAAACATCAAAACAATTTTAGCCTAAGTATTTTGAGATGAATAAAGGGTAAACAGTTTAATAAAAGGTGACTCACTAAACAATAATTACTTTTTCTTTGCTGCTTTTGTGGTCTACTTCACTTATCTTGACCTGACACACAAGTGCAAAGGTGTGAATCTAAAATTTCGAAATGATTTTTTCAATTTCGCTTAAAAATTAAAAAAATTGATACCAGCTAATGTTAGTTATTTTTCCTACAAAGATAGTATTGTGCTTTTGCCTTCCACTGTATAAATAAAGACTTCCGAAAAAGCCTACATAGATTTCACGCGAAAAGTAATTCTGAAATTGAACCTTTGTTTGGAAAAGTGCAGCTGCTGCGATCGCATTAAACAGATTTCTACCTGAACTCTGATTATTTAAGCCAGACCTCAACATGTAGATGATTTGCGGAAATAAAACGACCTGCACAGGCAGCTGCCATAAATTCGAAGAAGCATTACCTCCCATGTCCAAATCTGTTTGTGTTTTAAAAATATATGTGTAAGTAATAATTTTGTAATATTCCATTATTTTTTATTCCGAGATTAACAAACTACGACCCAAAATCATTTTCTCTACAATGAATAGGGGTAGAAAATGTTGTAGTTAGAGTTATAAAAAAAATTTCAAAGGACTTTCTTTTCTAGTCTTTTTAGGTTCCTTAACTATTTTCCCAACAAAAGTTGTCTTGTCTTAAAAAACGGTAGCTTTTTGTAAGGTGTAAATATGTTGCATATTTACCACTCGTTTGTGTAGCCCTACTCTAGACGTGTTTTGCTATTATTTTCATAAATAAACTTATTGTTATAGGAATTTGTCAACGATGAAGCGCCCTCGACCACCCCAAAGCGCGAGGAGGTTCACAACGCCGTCAAAAAACAGCTATTGGAACGGCCCTGTCCCACCCTCCAGCTTTTAAAGCCTTTTATGTTTAAAAATCAAAACATACAAGACTGCATCTTTCATGTATTCGGTGAATATTTCATGAGAGATTTTAGCAATGAAAAACACGTCGCAGCGTTCTTAAACTTTTTGGTTAATTTCCACCTCCCTGCGCATTATAATGAGCAATTGAACGAAATTATGCTACCGCAAATTTACGAGCGGAGAAACTATCTTACGCCAGAGATCTACTTCAGTATGCTGGCACGAGAAGATTGTACACTTCTCTACAACTATTTAAAATTAGAATGCAGTATGATGCCAGTTTGGGAAAAGAAAACTATGGTTTTAAAGGCGATTCACAATAATGAGCATATCTTCCTCGATTTGATTGAGGACGACTGTTTCTTCGCAATAGAAAACAAGTTTTTTAGAAACGTTGTTTGCTTACTGAAACTGATTTATTCCATAAATGAAATTAGTCCAGTTCTAGAGGATTGTGGACAAATAAACGAGATTTTTAGTGCCCTTTCCATATCAGAAATGAATTCCATCCAGAAGATCATTTATGCACATCTTTATTCAACCTACAACACTTTGAAATTTGTACGGAAATACTCCAATGGCCCCATAGATATCCAGCAGATTTTAGAGGAATCGACCACTCTTGGAATGATGCATAAACATACCCCAATTATTTATATTGGATATGAGAAATGCAAAACTGTCTTGGAAAATAATTTAAAAATCTTCTCTACATTATCCAACACAAGCAGGACAAACAAAGAAATTGAGACACTGTCCTACTTCTTCATCTTGGTCACTTTCTTTGAAATGATCGTCTCCCGAAATCGAGGTTTTGAAAGAATTGAAAAATTTCAAGTGGCCCATACCATGTTCCGTCAAGTAAAGGACATTGAAGTCTTAAGCAGTCTGGTCGAGGACATTTTTCGACTCCTTCTCTTCCGGTGGGAGTACATGAACACACTGTCCAAGAGTCAAGAGTGTCGGAAGGGATCGTCAGATTCAGATAATGCGGAAACTAGCTATAGCGCAACAACTATTGGGTTATCCGAAAGATATGGATTCGTTTGTAAAGGACAAGCACTGAGAGATATTCTATACTTTTTAAAAAGCCTTACAGCGAAGCGATTCCACACGGAGGAGTTCAAATCCGCCAACCCAGAAAATCAGAAACGTTTCGCAGTGGTCTCCCTAATGATAACCAATGCTATATGGAAGCATGAAATAATCGAGAGCAATTCAGTTGAAAGTAGCTCCTTCACTATGGAAAGTAATGATATCTTCCAAATACTCCACTCGCACTTTGAAACATGCGGGAAACACTGTAGCGATGAAGAGATTAAAGAAAGAAGATACTCGAACGCTTCTCGACGGAGAGTGAAGATAAAAAAGAAGAACAGTCTTGTTTCATCTTACTCCAGTAAAGAAAAATCGAAGGAAGATAATACAAAGGGTAGGGGCCAACACAGGAAAGAGGATAGAAATATTGTCGCTAAAATGTTGGGACCACCTGAAAATTTAGTCACACTGTCGCTTGGTTCCGGAAATTTGCAAGAGGCTAAAGACATTATTCGAGTGAGTATTAAAACATGCCCTTTATTTATGGTTTTACATAGTGTTTAAGGTTCGTCTTGGGAGCTGTTGAATAAACTGAACTCCTCCACAACGTGGTAATGTATTTCAACTGCTCTAGGCCAGATAGCTATTGCCATTCCAATAAGTATTAGGATAATTGTCAGGGTTATAGGTTGCATGGTTTTTCTTAAAACAAAAAGAAATGATTAAAATCTCTTCTAGGATAAATTATTAAAAAGTTGAATTGCGTTAGAAGTAAATTAGGATAAGCTCAGAAACTCATTTAAATGAATAAAATTTGTTGCTCGGTCGCATTCCGGTTTTACGCTTGCAACAACAAAGACGTTCTTTGAGGCATCTGAAAATAAGTATAAGAACCGGAAAGCATTTATCTAATTTACATTCTAAATATTCCTCAGGCTTTCAATCTCCAAAGTACAGATTTCGAACGAGAGCTGACTTTCCTTGAAAATATGTTTCAAGCAAAACGAAAACTCCAGGGAATATACGAAAAATATAAAGAAGAGGAAGTACAAGATTCATTGAATCCATCGACAATACAGCGCATTCGTAGAGCAGCGGCTGTTGGTTTTGAAGCATCCAAAATATCCAACGTTGTGGAAAAATTTTCCTTCTCAAACGTAATCCATCAAGATGAATCTACACTAAAACTTATCCAGAAACACTCAAACAATTTTCCCTTCCTACATCAGTATATGGGAAATACCCTCCAAATCAATGTTATATTAGATTTGGTTCTTAATTCAAATTTTGACTATGAGATTACTTCAAATATGCTAAGTCTGGCTGAAAGACTCTATGGTAAAAATTTGAACGTAGAATCTACTCAAAGTTGTTTGTTGGGAAATTTTCTGGACAATAGTAAAGATTTGGGCTGTTTCCCATTTTTCAAGAATTTAACCGAATGCATGTACTTATGGAAGAACGCAAAAAGGCCCACTGTTAACGTAAGGAGTATTCTTATTAATGACGGCTATCCTCTGCAGGCAGATAAACTTTCAGACAAGATAGTGAGAGAAGATATTTTCCGGAAAATATTCTCGAAAGATAGTAGATTATTCGCAGATGTCAAAGAGTTGAAAGGAATTCTCAAGAATTTCGAGGACTTAAATGCAAAGACAAACTATTTCGCTCGGCTTTGCAGCTATTTATCGAATTTATCGAAGCTTCTCATGTTGAGGGACAAAAACTTAGACATTCCAATTAGCGAGATGGTAAAGTTTAATCCCAGGGTGATCATAGGCGATCTTGTCTTTGATGAGAATATGACTCCATTGGAAATAGAAGGCGTAGTTTCAGCACTGAATTTGAACTTTTTGCACATTATTACATTGAATATCTGTCCGGATGTTAGTAAGTCTGCTAATGAACTTGAGTTGCGGCTCAACAAAAGAGACATCACTGCTAACAATATATCTGTTTTAAATTACATTGCTACTCAAAACAACTTGCTCGGATTTCTACTGAAGAAGATTAATGGCATCGAATATGATTCGTCTGCACTGAATACCATATTTTTTGAGCGACTGAGTGAACTTCCCGAGAATCGAAACATTGCTTTAATGTACGACGATAATATTCCACTAGGAACTTTGATGCAAGATACCGTAGATATTCAGAGACTTGCTGCAATGAAAAATAAGCTCAATTTAATAACCATTGCTAATAGTTTTAATGAGAATACTAAGGAATGGAAATCTGTTGAAATATTGCGGAATAAAACTATAATGGAAGACTTCCTAACAGGAGAAAAAATTCATGCGATAGAATCAATTTGGGACATTGATCTACGAGTGAAGTTATTGTGTGATAACTACACCAAAATTCATGACTCTGTCCTCGCTGAAAGGCTCATTAATTCGACATTACTGCATGAAGATTTCAGAAAACTCTCGAACGATACGGTCAAAGATCTCCAACAAAAACTAAGAGAGGTGCGGATTTACGCTGATATTTCCATGATCTACGCCTTCAGGACATGGACCCAAGCGTACGATTTTAGCCAAATATCTCCGTCCCTTATAGTTGAAAACTTACTTAAAGAACGTGAGTATGAGCTATGCTATGAGTGGTCAAAAATGGTCGAACTGCCTCAAAAGTTCTCAACAAAATCAAAGACTCTCTTCCCACTATTCCTGGACAGCTTACAAGAGATTACCGACGTTGTAGACAAAAATCTAGTTGCTCTTATAGAAACATTTCCGGTAGAAGATGTACTACAATTTTATGAAGCCAATTTAGAAAAGTTTAGATGTTTACCTCTTCTTGAATATGTTGTCCAATTTCTTTTAAAGAACAATGATCACCGCAGACCGGTTTACGACAATTATAGAATTTCTATTGAAATATTCAAGCAATTAAATGACATTGAACGTGAACAAAATTGGAACTTATTCAGCAAGCCTTTGTTGTTCATTGAACAAGTTGTTATGAATTCAAGATTCGAAACACTGTCCCAGATATTAAAGACAGTAAGAGCTATGTTACAGCCAAATTTTTGTAAATACTGCTCCAATAAACAAGGAAATATCTACGATATTTATTCGAAAGCAAACATTTACACTCTGGGGTCAGAGAAGGCGTCCGAATTCCTACTTTTGAACTTTAACTTGTATCAAAAGGATCACGTAGTAACCCACGAGTGTGTTGACCTACTCTTGAGGATTTATGCCACAAAAGCCTTAGACTATCAGATAAATGAAATCTACTCTTCTTCTGAGAAGGTTTCCCAGTCAACAGATTTAAATAGTCTTGACTCACTGTGTGGAACTTTTATTATGCCCAAAGAACCTCCAAAAAAGGAGAATTGGATAAAAGACGAAGATGCAGTTCATTGTATGTGCTGCAAACGGGCAATTTTTACAATGTTAATAAGACGCCACCACTGTCGAAGATGCGGAAGAGTTGTCTGCTTCTCCTGTTCGGCGAATCGAATGAAAATTCCAGAATTATACCAAAGTGTGCTCGTTCGCGTCTGTAACGAATGCTTCGGACAGACACAAGCCGTAGAAAATAGATTGAGCCAAAAAAATCCTAGCCCTGATGGGGATGCTGAGGTGAGGCATCGTGGAGATGAGAAGTGGTTGCTAAGTGGAAATTTAACATATGATAAGCTACTGAGGGAGGAATTTTGTTATGAACATGCTCCGAGCGTTGCTTTGTGCCTTTCGATACTTTCGTTTCATCTAAATGATCAGGAATATGTGCGACTGCTGCTGTACCACTGCAGAAAGTTGGAAAATTTACTAAGACCAAATCCTGAGGTGGATTATGCTCTTGCCGCAAAAATGTTAAATTGTCTAGCTGTCGCTGCTAAGGTGAGATTTTCATCCTGCTATTATATTTCTATTATTTATATAGTAGTTTATTTTTTAAAATTTAATATTCCTTTACGTATATTTAATTTAAAGGTACGTGGCGGTCCGCCGGAATGCGACATCATTAGGGACCATTCAGAAATTATTATGTCCATCGTCCAGAATGGATGTGAATCTCTCCTACCCATGGAACCTTTAACGAATCACAGCCTTAGAAAATTGGGCGATGCCCTTGTTTCTATAGAAAAATGGTCATTAGCTTTAGACATATTTTTAAAGTGCGGCTTTCCAACTGCTGGAGTCAAAGCAGCACACGGTCTCTCCTGCTTAAGAGCCGGCTGTTTCGATACAGGTAAGTTTAGACTCATTAATTTTATGGAATTATCCTGAAAAAACAAAAAAATTAAAAATAATATCTAAAGCCCGCGAAAAGTTTGCACATTGCTTAACACGCCTATGTACCGAGGATGACTGCCTGAGCCTATCTAAGCTAATAACGAATGGACTTTTAATTGAGATGGCCAACGAAATAAGGATTCCGATTATAAAACGTCCAAATCGAAGTCCTCCACTTCTAGAAGAAATTGTAAAGATAATCGAATTCTCAACGAATTCACATGGTCCAGAGACAATCGCCAGAGCAAGTATCATTCGAAATTCAAACACCTCATTAGCTTCTACGCGATCGAAACGTAAAGAAAACATTCCGCTCCATGAGCCAGCACTGAATATACTCAACACATTGTCGAATCTGAAACAAATCTCGAAAGGTAAATACGGGGACGGATCCGTGAAATTTTTGGACAATGAAAAATTTGTTAGGAGACAATCTAGGATGTTTGAGGAGAGTTTGTATTATATGTTGTCGTACGGGTCTCATTCCGATTTAATTAATTTCCTGATAAGAAACAGCGAAGTATCCTGCGCTTTAAAATATTATGTAATACAGGAATTAAGTCCTGACATTTTTATTCAAAACATTTATTTAAAACATCTAAAAACTGGTAAGGTGGATATCCTCATAAGACACATGATTGAGATGGATGAGCGCTTATTAATTTGGAAAGACACTATAATACACACTTGTCGTTATTTAGAAACGAAGAATCTCTTAAATTGCCTTTATCAACTACAGATTTTGCTGAAAGATGTTATAAGAGCAAGCATGACATGCGTTAAATTCTATTCCATGAATTGTTCAAACTTTCGAGAACTAAAGAATAATTCTTTTCACTTGGTGAATGCAAAAAATCATCTTCAGGCGGAGTTGGAATGGTGTCATTGGGAGGATATTAACATTGAACGGAAGCGAGAGTCTGCAGAGACTTCATTTTTAATGCAGTTGGATGAAAGGACACTTAATAGTCACATAAATACCATTCTAATGCAACTGGAGGTTACTAAATTTTTGGCGAGATGTGAAACCGAAAGGCCTGTTACAACCAATATTTTAACACAGGTAAATATAATTTTGTTATTTGTTAAAATTTTTTGTAGTTATAATTCTGAAAATCAAAAAACACTTGAGTTGTTACATAGACGCAATACTCAACAATTTTTTTTTATACCACTAATATTATTTTTTCCAAACAGGTACGACCAGATATTCCTGGAGTTCCTACTCTCTTCGACTCTGTCCTCGAAAAAATTCAATTGTGTGTCCTCATACTTCTTTGTGGTCAAAATATCGAAGAAGGCTTTGGCCTTACTTACAGGTAAGTGTTTCTGGAGATCTATTGTTAAAATCTAACAAATTCAGCTGTTAAAAAAATTGATAAACAATGTTTGAACTAATATAATTTTATTATCCCACTCAAGAATCATCCAGGACTACAAATTATCTCCCTTAAAAGTATACGGTGCAACAGTAAAATGCCTATCTAAAAATGGTCGACTAAACGAAGTTGAGAATCTTCTTAGCTGCATTTTGAGCAATAATGGAAAAGATAAGAATCAAATTGATGAAATTCTATCAATTTCAATTCATGCAGCTATGAACGTCCACGAACCAGAGACAAAAGCAATTCTCGACAATTTGATCAAAAAGATAGACAGTGTCGAAATGAAGATATCATGCCACATTTACATTGGCCAGTTAAAGTCGGCCTACCTGATCGCTGTGCAGTATAATAAAATTAATGAGATCAAGAAGATCCTCAGGCATGCCGAGACAACAAATCAATTACAAATCAAAAAACTTTGCGAAAAGAAGTTAAATATAAATTCGTAGACAGCCATCTAGAGGAGGTGTATCCCGATGAGGCCATTTTATTGTGATAAACGCGATTAATTACTGTATTCCGAAATATTCCATAAGACTATATCCAATGTCGTTAGCAATCTGTTTTAATAAAAGTTTTATGAAAGTTTTAAAAGAAATGTTTCCTTCAAACATTGTTTATTCTGAATTTTTTTGAGGGATGGTACCTCCAGGTGCCCGGCTTAAGCTCCTGGTCTGGTGGTTTGTGGCAGCGAGTAAAAATTTTAAAGGGCGGCGCCCTAACTGTGGGTGGTATAAAAATCAGCTTAGAAATAGCCAAATATCCACTCTGGTTTTAGATTTTAGGCCGCAAAAGACGTACATTCATTGCTATTTGTAAAATTTATACTTTAAAAGAAAGTAAACCTTTTAGGGATTTAAGGAAAATTAAAACAAAAATACCTCCAGAACAAAAATTTTAAACGGCGTCGCTCTAAACCTGAGGTTTTACATCACCCCAGAATCAGAGTGGATTTTTTGGTTATTTCTAAGCTGATTTTTACACCACCCTCGGTTTAGGGCGCCGCACTATGGGAAACAGTTTGAATAACCTGGCCATAAATAGTTGCGTATCAAATACGTTTCGTAATTAACCATTTAATGTTAAGGAATAATAGCTTTTCGATTCTTTTCGTACGAAAGTGAGAACAGGGGCCCAAGTCTAAATTTAAAACAATGCTCCTAAGCCATACAATTATCTTATATGAGATTTCAGGGATTTTTACTTTTTCTCTTTTTTTTTGTAATACAACTCGAAAATATTTATAGGTACATATAGAATCAATCAATAATTGTCTTATTTGTAGCCTCTACAGTCTCTGATCGATCCACTTTAAATACATTACACTGTAGAAAATTTGCAAAAAAACAAAGTAAGCAATGAAAATTAAAAATTATAATCTAAATATCTTTGGAAAACAAAATTACATATTCATTCTAATTTGAGAAAGAAAACCGGCTAACAAATTTCAGTGAGCTTTTAAATAAGATTTATTTGGTTCAGTATCTATAGGAGAAAATATCCAGTGAATCATTTAAATAAAATTTCATCTATAGTAAAATTAAAATATTTAAAAATAATAATGGAGCGAATTAGAGAGTTAGAATGCGAGTGCGAAGTTGTCGATAGGCCAGTTAACGCCTTCGGTGACTTCATATGCAAGCCATCGAATTCAAGTATTAAAGACATAATCCGAAAGTTCGAAGAAGGAGAAGCTCCCTGTACCCTTGGAAGGGCCTCATCGTCGAAATCGGTTACTAGCATTACTCCAGAAAGATATCCATCGGAGGGAATGCTAGAAAGACGCATACCTACTATACGAAGACTGTACAGGAACATTTTTCAAAAGAGTCTACTAAAAGGTAAAATCAGAAATATTTTTATGATTACAAATTAAAAGCAATTAACATAAAACAGGCAAAAAATTGCCATTTGTTTAAAATTCAGTGTATGAAAATTCAAATTAAGTTGTAAAAATTGTTCGTACTGAATTATAATTGTCTCAATTCTGGGCTTAGGGCTCATTCAATGTTTTTTAAGGTCAGAATTTTTTCATCTATGTACCATTCAATTTGACATCATTTCAATACAGAGTAATTACATAATTTTTTATTTATTTTTATTTTCAGATCACTTGACAAAATTTCACATAAGAAAATACATTTCGATACGAACAAATTGAAATCAGCTATAATATACCGAAACCGATCTTTCACAGCAAAAAATCCTTTCGTTAGTGATTCAGAAAACATGATATATCCAAGCAAAACAACAATTTGTGAAACAGATTTTGGTAAGAACAAATTACTCATATTTACATTTTAAAGTAAGTGTTTTGTTTTATTTTCTAGGCGTTCGAATAATTCTGGAAATTCATTTTCATACTGCACGGTCGAAAATAGAAAATTGGCAAAGCCGAATACAAAAAGATATAGCATCTAGTGAAATTTTATAAGAGGTCCAACAGCGTTTATTACACGGACATACAAATAGTTATTAAGTATTTTATATTCAATAAAATAAAATACATTACACGAGACAAAAAGATATAGCATCTAGTGAAATTTTATAAGAGGTCCAACAGCGTTTATTACACGGACATACAAATAGTTATTAAGTATTTTATATTTAATAAAATAAAATACATTACACGAGACAAAAAGATATAGCATCTAGTGAAATTTTATAAGAGGTCCAACAGCGTTTATTACACGGACATACAAATAGTTATTAAGTATTTTATATTTAATAAAATAAAATACCTATCACGAATACAAAAAGATATAGCATCTAGTGAACAGAGCTGCAACAGCGGATTTACACAGACATACAAATAGTTAAGTATTTTATATTCAATAAAATAAAATACATTACACGAGACAAAAAGATATAGCATCTAGTGAAATTTTATCAGAGATCCAACAGCGTTTATTGCACGGACATACAAATAGTTAAGTATTTTATATTCAATAAAATAAAATACATTACACGAGACAAAAAGATATAGCATCTAGTGAACAGAGCTGCAACAGCGGATTTACACAGACATACAAATAGTTATTAAGTATTTTATATTTAATAAAATAAAATACCTACCACGATTCAATCTGTATTTTAATCACATCGAAAAAAACAGAAAATTAATTCATTTTCCCCTTTTTTTTACGAAAAGAAAATTTTTTTTAATATTAAAATTTCAAGCATAGCAAACAAATATGAGTCAAAATCACCAAGGGCCATGTTCTAACTTTCGTAGTAAAAAAAATCTTAAGGAGCTTGCAAAAGCCTTTTTTCTATAAAAATTCCATAATATCCCTAAATTTTAAAAAACTTGACTTCTATTAATTTTTTCATGGAAAGTGGGTAAAGTAATTCGGTAGAAAAATCAAAATAGAATTTGGCGTTATATACGGAATCAAGTAGAAATCAAAGGCACGCGGAGCTACAGGTGAGTTTTAATTTAGCGAAAAATGGAAATGGCAGATTTTAACTCAACGTTATTAAAATGGCGGATTTTGTTCAAATATGCAGTTGCGCAGTTGACTTGCGTGAAAGTAAACTGACTGCAAGTTTGAGGAAGTGCATGCAAGCAACCATGAATTTATGAAAACACCCACTTAGATATTTTTTTATTTGGAATGGATTCAAATGGCTTAGGAAGCAATTGAATTTTCCTGTTGTAAATTTTTTATGGGCGTAAAGGTGCGTGTATTTTATATTATTGCAATCAATGCCAAATAAAATCATACAACGAATTTTCGTAGGACCAAACTTCAAAGAAGAATAAATAAGCGTTGTCATGTTGGTTGGCATCGAAGAAAATTAATCAGTATCCCTGAAAATAATGATTAATAATTAAAAGGTAAATAAAATTGAAAATGTTAATTCGATACATTGATTTAAAATATATTTGAATCTTTATAACGAGAAAATGTACAATTTTTGGGAATATTTGCCAAAGTTAAAATTGATATGTGTAGTTTTTACTGCACAATTAATATACAGAGTACATTAACTTTAGGCCCGTTTATGAAATTCGAAAACAAAACGTTTTTAAGACGAGATACACTTTCAAAAGTAGAAGTCTCTGCCTGAAAACTGTTTATGCTCGAATTACATGGAAGGAATTTTATGTTAAACTCAAAGTTATTTTGAGGAATCATGGAGACACGTTTTTTATAGTAACAAATGCTTGTCACCTTGCATGTTTTTTTTAAAATTAATAAATTGCTGTAAACTTACAATTAAATTGAATTATATTCTATCCAGATAATAGCTAACATTTGTAGTGTTTGAAATAAAATATAAAAGAAAGTTCCAATTATTAGCTTAACCGCAAACCCGGATTACAGTGCATAATTTGAGGTGTTACTAAAAACTTGCCCTCAAGATCTTGCGTTGTTTTCCATGATTTTCTTAAGGTGCGTGCACAGTGCGAAAATTTGAGTTATTATGACATGCTGTAATGCAAAATATTCATATATGTATGTACTATAAAAATAACGGTTGACTGCAGTTATTTTTCGCAAAAATTATATATCCTATAGAACTTTTACGATTAAGACAAATCTAACGACTTCGACACCTCGTTTATTAAAATCCATCAAGCCGTTTATTCAAATACTTCCCAAAAAAATTACACGTCTTTCTAAAACATATATGTAGAGCTTTTCCAATTTGGAGACTTCCCATTGTATATTATATCAACAAGAAGTCTCAATTACATAATTTTTGCTTTTGCTTTGCATTTAAATTTTATTCCACTCTCCTCCAACACGTTTCGAGAATTAGTAAAGTCCTCGAACAACTAAAATGTGCAAATAAACGCATAGATCGAACAGTAATTTTTCTGAAATGATCTTTTAACTGAAAGTTCAAAAAGTAACTGAAAGAATTTCAGAAATCACTTAGCACTTTGTTGACCAGTCATAAGCTAACTCACGGTTTAATATCCAAACACTGTTGACCACTCAAGAGTTAAATTCAATGTGATTAATATTAGGGAATAATAATAATAAAAAATAATAATAGCCCTTACTACCTATAACCTATAGCATATTTTACGATTAATGGTGGTTTGTAATGATACCGAATTATTTAACCCATTTTTGTATGTGGATTCTACAATACTTTTGAAGAAAATTATATTAAAAAAAGAAAGCTTTTTCTTAATTATAAACCTAAAAAGTCATGATTTTATTTTAATTTTTTGATCCTAAGCTACTTTTACATTTGGTTTCGTTCGTATATGTACGTATCAATTCATATTATTTTAATTAAAAATACCAGCGGCCACATTTTGATAGGCACCCCGGCAAAAATATATTCCCCCATTCATAAATACCGTTCAGAGGTGGGAGGGAAATATTGCACAGGAGGTGAAAGGTCAGACCGAGACAAGCAAAAAATCGTATAGATTTGGGGGGGTATCTCGCACCGTTCGGCAGTGGCCAAGGGGTTGGGGATAGGGGGGCGGTGTTGACCTTTTTGAAAAGGGCTTCGAAATAGTGATTTTTTTAGATCGGTTTGGGGTCGCTGCGATGCGTAGAAAAAAAGATAAAAATACAAGAGCGGTTCCATATAAGGCAACATCCTGATTTACGAATTGTTATCCAAACTAACATAATCAGCTAAATGACCTCATTCCAAGTCCAATATGGCGGACTGTGGAGCTCTTTTTTTGGTTATTTTTGGATAACTTCCAATTTGACCCACTTGCCGGTTTCTGATTGAGCTGAATTTTGCATAGGTGTATTGGCCAACCTTTACCATTTCGCTGACCCCTGTGTCGCGCTGAAGCCGGATATGTGGGTCGCACCAGTATCTTATACAATGGACGTTACAGGTTTACGAAGAAAAAATAATGTTTCAGCTGACCTAGAAGAATATGCAATAAAGAAAGATTCTGCACAGTTATGGACTTTTATAAACACATTTGAAAAATTTTTGAACCCATTTCAGCTAAATCTGGATGAAAATTGTTTGTACAATATTGGTAATGGCACAGTAGCTTCGAGCACAGTTCAGGATTATATCTTAAATTTCTTAAAAACAGGAGAAACTTTGAAGGAAAAATTTATTACTGAATGTTCGCTTAAAGGAAGCAGATTTGAAGAAAAAATTTCACAAGTAAAAATAATGAATTTTGCCTCTGAGAAAAAGAAGAAAAAAATCAAAGTGGGTCATAAAGTTCATGAAATCCGTGTTCAATGTGATTTATTCGGCCGCTTGTTAGCTCTATCAATGGAACATAACATCGATTTAGAAAAAACATTATCGTACCCTATTACAATCGTGCCAATGTCAACATCATGAAGAAGCTGATACAAAAATAATTTACCATATGTATATGTTAAATGGATAATAATGTATCCAATGTTTTAATCAAAACATCTGACACAGATATTTTGTAATAATGCTGGGGAACATGGATCACCTCTGTAATAACAATTTAAAGATTTACATGGAATATGGCGCTATGAATTCCAAGAAGTGGATAAATATTTCAGAGTTATTGTATGTATAGAACTAGGACCTCTTTTATGTCAAAGTTTACCGGGCTTTCATGCATTAACCAGTTGTGATTTCAACCAATCGTTTTTAAGGAGAGGAAAAAAACCGTACCGATTATTACAAAAAAATATCCGCTTTCAAAAGACATTTGCAGCATTAGCAAATAATGAAATAATAGAAAAGAAAGAAGGGATTTTTTCCTGCACGACCATTAATAGTTTGCTCGAGTACTACATCTATTGGTTGTCTAGAAAAAGGTTTATCGGTGCGTTTGATTCCAAGGTATCCTTCTTGCATGGATTTTGCAATAGATGGATGTGTACATAATTCCGACTTTTAATAAGTTCTCATAGCATCTTTGTTCTCGCCTGTCAAGGTCTTATGCTAGCCAGAACCGCCTGTCATTGTACCCCCTATTTCTAGATCCCTTACTTAAACATATACATAAATTTCAACTTTACAGAACAAAGTTTATTTCAAACCATATAATGTACTGTAGTGATGCGACGATTAGGATTCGGATGAATCCTAATCGCCGATTATCAGCATTTTACGATTAATCCCTAATCGGCGATTATTGGGTAAGAATCCCCTAACGATTCTTATTTTATTATTTTAATTACAAAATGCTCTAAGCCGCATCTGAAACTTCTAGCGCGCAAATACTTGTCTTTAAAAGCAGCCACAGTTTCGTCTGAACGCTTGTTTTCTACTGCAGGATTAATCCAAACTAACAAAAGAAATAGGCTGAACCCTAACAATTTGCAAATGCTGTTTTTTAAACAAAAACTTATCTGTTATTAATTTTGAATATTAATAATTATAACCAATAAAAAGAGTTATATTATGAGGTAGTTTAAGTCAGTCAGCATTTCCCTTCCTCACTAATCCTACTCCTAATCGGGGATTATCAGATGCGATAATCCTAATCCTAATCGTAATCCCCAAAACAGGAATCGGTGCATCACTAATGTACTGCACACCTTTTGACTCACCTGTCCGGTACTTGTGCTTGCCAAAATCGCCTGGCAATTTGTTTTCTTAACTTTATAGCCAATAAACTAAACCGTAGTAAAATTTCAAGCTTACAGCGCAAAGTTATTTTTTTAACTTTTATTGACACTTTCATGTGCAGGGCTGAGACCTACCAGGTCATGGTTACTATACTTAGCATGCTATAACTCATCACTAAACAAATTTCTAGCCTTACAGGAGAACCGTTACCCGGAGGGTTCACGAGCTCTCAGTCTAAAAGCACTCGCATACCTACCAATTCTGGATATCGTACACAATTTTTGTCTTTTAAAATCCAGCACTTGCTTCAAATCATTGATCAAACATTCTCCTAATTTTATTTCTCAATATTTAACTAAAATTTAGCATCGTAGAAGCTGTGCGTATAAAATGCATACAAAAGTTTATTCGTTTTTTAATTTTATCATTTAACTGAATGAATGTATTTTTCAATTTTTCTACGGATTGTAATTTAATATTCGAAACAATTGCGATTTGAAATTCTATTTCTATTAATTATCTTTTCTTTAAAAGTAAAACACAAAACATTTCGGAAAAAGAATTTAATATAAAGAAATTCTTAAGAGTAGTTATAATAATAATAAAAAAAAACAAATATAAATAACTGTAAAGATAATGTGTATAACTTAGCGTAATTGCAATGTTTAAATAATTTCAGTGTGCGTGGTTCTGGCTTTTTGCAGAACCTTTGCGGTCATAAGTTGTAAATTAATTAAGTCCAACATTTCACGTAGGCGGCAGAATTGAATGCGTTTTCGGTGTGATTTCAGAAGGAAAACGAAAAATAAAATAAAATAAAATTCACTGGAGGCATTATAATATGTACAATTCCCGGAATGTAACGACACTTCCGGCATTTTTCGGTTTTTCGGTAGGAAGAGGGGGGCAATTTAAAATTAAAATATAATCTTTATCCATTTTGAGAGAAGATAATTAAAAAGCATTTCATGGGTGAGGAGTTCTATTGCACCTACAATTCGCTAGGGAGGAGGCGCTTATTGCACTCTGAAAATGAATAACGTTATACCCGAGCTCTTCCATGCGATTTACGGTGGGGGTTACAGAGCATGGGGTGGGGACATTGCAGCTGCAGAAATTTGTGCAGGTCAAATTCTTTCTGCGGTCAGTTGAATTCGAAGAAATTCCCTTTCTTGTCATGCAACACGACAAGTCACTGCAAAGTAATCGCATACATCATTATTATTAGTATTATTATTATTTATTTTTCAGGCAAAAGGGCGAACCTATTACATGAATTTAACAGCGCACTCAACATCATAGGTCATATGGCGCATCAGTGTTTACAATTATAAATTTGAAATATTAACTATGTATATTCAATATAAATGTTAAAAATGTAAATTAGTCTAAAAATTTCAAAAATTTAAAACAATTTTGATAATAAATAAGTTATATAAAATTGATGTTTAATTTCTTTAATAGAAGAAGTAAATCTTCAGGGTTGGATAATCAAGTTCATCACAAAAAGTTTAGGAGAGGTTAAAAGTTTTAACTGGATATAGGGAAATTAAAAATGAAGTTTGTATGTATTCACCTATATAAAGCACATACTTTAAGTCCTCGAAAAGCAAAACTAGAAAAGTTTTACAACAACAAAAATATCTATCTATATCTATCTATCTATATAATTTAGTGTTAATATAAAAATTTTTTGGAGTGATAAAAATCAACTTAATTCCAAAAAACTAAAAAATTGATAATCGCGGCCAAAAAAGGGCTTCAACTGTAAAAGGTTCATAGATATATACAATTTAAATTATATAAAAATTGCAAGTTCCAGTGTATACTTTCGAGTTTGAGATTTTTCTTAAAAAAAAAAAAAAGTTATGATGTATACGACTTGCAGTGATGGAATATATTTTTAAAATACCACATAAATTCTTTCCCCGACAAACAAATATCCGAATCAATGAGTATTCATTTCCTTAAAAATATTTGCATAAACTATAGTCACTTCGATTAATCAAAAAGCGGATTTAGTAGAAAAATAAAAAAATAATAAAAAAAATAAACTTACAATCAATCTCCTGGGCTCAACTCCCCAAAAATAATTTTGTTACTACCACAACTAAGGCGACTTTCCAAGTCTTAAAGAATTGTTAAAAAAAAAAAATTACAATATAGGTAATGCGAATTATTCGAATAACATTATCACAAACCAAAAAAAAAAAAAATAATAAATCCAAAAAATAGAAGAAGGTATGAATAAACCGGCAGTTCTTTTTTCATATTGCGATTGTGTCCGGCACAATTTCCAACTTCGAGGTGCTGCGTAGGTGTGTCACTGGCGTTGATTTAAAGCTAGGGTCGCATCCACCAACTTCCGGAGAGCGGCGATGCGGCATATTTATGTTAAACTTTTGTTTTTATGTTTTACTATTGTATGACCTTTAGCACCATTCGAACACTGCTCCCTGCTCTAGAAATCTAGAAAGAATTGCTTTTAAGGAAACCGACAGTTATTCGTAGTATTTCATAAACCTTATAAATCTAATTGCTTACGTGTTTTTGTTTTTTGTTTTTAAGTATGCGCTTCATTTCATTTCTGATTGTTTCTTTTTTTTTTTTTTTGCACGTCCCTCGGCAAAACAAACACCCTTAAGGCTTAAGCAGTACAAAAAAAAATCCTAAACCTAGTCGTTAACTTTGTCTACATAATTTAAGGCACATAGCACCGATTCTAGCGTTATATATATTAAAAACTCCTTAACAGTTATTGCATTTGTGTTTCAAAAACATGGATTTCAACCTATTCCACTATATATATAGAAAAATAATACATTTCAACTAAGTCGTGTAGAGAGGTGTAAGTAGGCAGATGACCGATTTACAAAGTATAAAAAAAAAATAATAATAATAATAATAAAAGTTAAAATTAAGGGCAGGCGCCGCGGTTACTTGACCTCATCGGCCTCCTTCAGTGAAATACTGGAGTCAGTGGCAGGTGTCGGCGGGGGTTCAGATTTAATGAACGAGTTCTCAGACTTTAGCGGCAGTTTATCTATTTTAATGGGACTAACGTTGGAGGTGGGCGTGGCAGCTCCAGTTGTGCTACTACTGTTGTCCAACTGGGGGAAGATCTGCTGGATTTCGCCGGCGGCAGCTGCTGTGATCAGGTAATTGAGGGGGTGGTAATTCACCTCCTTCGGTATGTAGCATTCGTGGGTCGTTTTCATGTGATTCTTCATTTTGTCCGGCCGGGAGAATTCCTTTCCGCAGACCGGGCACGGGAAGACCTTTCGGTGCTTCCCCTCGTGATAGAGGAACGCGTGCCTTTGGAAGCTGTACTTGTTCTTGAACGTTTTTTGGACATTCTCCTTGGCGCATTCCGTGCACTGGTAGACCCCCTCTGTGATGCTCGCATACCGGAAGAGGTCCAGCCCCCGCACCGACATTTCTGTAAGATGTTCCGCCTGGTCGTCGGGCGAAGATGTTGCCTTCCTCCTTATTCTTCGCCTTTGGGGCGGTTTTGCGATCCCACTTAACGTTGGAGACATTGGATCATTTATGCTATTTCCACCTCCACTCCCGCCCTCAGCTCCACCGCCGCCTTCCACCTCATTACCGCAAGAGACCGCATTTCGAGTGGGGCTGTTCTTATAAAAATCCGAGGGGGACGAGGCGGACGTGGTGGCGGTACTCGTCATTTGCATTAAATAAGGGTGCTGCAGGCTGTTCGCCGAGGACACGGGGGCGTGCTCCACCGTCGTCTGGGACGATAGAACGATGCTCGTGTTCGGGGAGGGGTGGTTATTGTTCAAGGAATCATTCTGCAGCTGTTGCTGCAGCAGGCTATTTGAGCTGTTGTGCGGGGACTGCGTTGATGGGTTCACTTTGATTTTTTGATGCATATTTGTTGAGTCTGAATCGGGCTTAAATCCAAGTAATCTCTGGGTGAGTTCTGGTGAATTGTTCATGTGTTCTGAAAATGGAAAGAAAATTTTTGTTAATTTTAATATCGACTACCACAAAATTATAGTTACACAAGATTACACAATTTCCATAGATAGGAATCAGCATCTACGAAATTTCAAAAAGATCGCATATCGCCAAAGGATTTAAATTAAAATAGGTACATGGTAGCTTTCAATGCACCTCATTTCGAAATTCCTATCGGAATTAAATTTTTATTATAAATTTAAAATAGCGGATCCAATATTCTCAAACTTTTGGAATTTTTTATGAAAATTGGCATGCCAAAATTTTCAAGAGCACTCTGCTTACATATTTTTATAACCGAAATATAAAAATTTAAAATTTTAATTTCAATAGAACGAAATAATGCATTAATATAAAAGTATAAAGTTTTTAAAGCAAATTAAAATAACAAATAAAAGGAATAAGTTTATTGATTGTGTAAAGTTCATAATATTTCATTCACAATTATATAAGACTAAAAAATAAATTACACCGCCTCGCAGTAGTATCCTCAAAATTATTCAAATATCATACTGCTTATTTAGCCAAAAAACTAAAAAATAAAAGTTAAATGCGACTAAAACTAAAGATTATTACATCGAGAGAACAGAAGAGCAGTAGCTGAAAATGAACTTAAAAGTAATACGCTAATACGAGAAGTTAAATAAAAAAAACAATTGTAAGGAATTTTCTTACATTAAAAAAAAAGGTAACATTGACAAACAGTTTAAAATAAATACTTCACTACTACGCGCTAGGAAAGAACATTCTAGACAATGAAAGTAAATTAAAATGATGTTTTATATAATTGCTTAGCTTGCCTCTACTCAAGTTGCGCTTTAATCAAGGTCAGGTTCAGGAGACACATAGTTTCTGTAGGCGAAAACGTAGTTCAATAATCAAGATTTCTGTAGGAAAAATTAATTGAACAAGGTTTTTGATCGCCTCCGAAAACTAAAAATTAATGAATTTTCAGGGAATGACATTGCTATTCAAAATACAAAAATTAAAATATTTCTACTAACTCCGATTACCTGCATCAACTAGATCCTTCCTTGTAAGCTTTTAAGAGAAGAAAATGAATTTATTTTAGTAATATTTTTAAAACTAAATTTCCCTTGCTCTTTAGAAGGTCTACAGGAGACACAAACAAACAAATTTTACCCTTGTTAGTAACTGCTTTATTTTAAATTCTAACGTATATGCTATTTAACAAAATTTAAAACAATTTTACATTACAAAGTGAGAAGCCATAATTTTTATATTGCTTTTTGCATCTTCATATTCAAAAACGAACTTCTTAGGATCACTCTACGTATTGCCTGCGTAAAAGTTCGTAAGTCGCTTCTGAGCGACATTTATGTAAAATTTTGAGAGCTTAAAAGGCACAATTGGCACGGTGGAATATTGCTGTGGGTTTTTGTGAAGTTATCACCGTCGCCCGTCGGCAAATTAAATTTTAACTGAGGAACCTCAACTTTTTATTACGATTGAGGATATTTTGGATAACTTAACTAAAACCCTGTGGAATGAAGACAGTGTAGTCTTGCCAAAAGTTTTTAAAAACAAGGTTCTTTTTATAATCGACATCTCACTTATTCCTCTTTGGAAAAATTTCAGATTGATGCGCGTTCGTTTTTGTTTAGTGTGTAAACAGATAAAAAATTTTCAGCCTAATTTGATTTTGGATGTCCACAAATAGTAATGAATTATGACTAAAAAGTACAATTTCTGGCAAGACTAACTTTAATTTTACGGGTTTAAGTAACAAATAGAAATGGGTATATATTATTAACATATCTCTCTTTCTTTTAGTTTATACATAATTTGGCTATCTTAATTCTCCTTTTATAAATTTTCGGGTAAAATCCAATAGCAAATATATTTTAAATACTATAATTTCAGTCATTTTTAATTCCATATGTCTCAGCGTGAGCAAAATTTTATAATGCTACATTCAATTTTTTTTTGTAGTAGTATAGTATCTTTTTGAACTTTTTATATATATATATATATTTTTTATTTTTATATTAGCGAAACTGCTGTACAAAATAAATTTATCTTTAAAAAAATGTCTAATACACTTCTGCCTTAACTACGTTAAGAAAACGTTTTTATACAATTTATTAGTTATACCTAAAATTAAATTCTTATTGCAAGGAAGGCCACTTTTTGCCACAATTTATTGCAATATGATCCCACTGATTACATTATACACGTTTAATTTAAGATTCTTCCTAAGACTAAAATTACTTTACTTAAAAGAACTCACACGCTTCATCACATATGTAATCGCTTTCATGATGCTCCGAAATGACCTCACACGTTTTAGGTCTTTGACTTTCACATAAAAAATTGAAATTGGTGCTGTTTTCCTTTTTGGTTTGGACGCCGTTTTACAATGCACAGAGTTATTACATAATCTGTCCTACTGCAAATAAAATAATGTCTTTTGTCCAAAACCTACAATCCTATTATTTCGTTAGTGAATGCGAATATTATAAATTGCATCTTGTTGCATTCATACGTGTTCGCTCGCTCCAATTAGTCTACTTAGCTCTTTGGTGCTAATGTTAGCCTCCAGCTTATTATACTACGAATATAAAAACGGCTACCTAACGCTTAGAAAACTATAACACAAAGAGGTTAAAAAATTAAGATTTTAACATTTTAGAGGTCTAGAAAAGGGAGTTATGCTGTGTAGTGATCAGGAGAAAGGATTCGTAAGAATCAATGTAAAACTATCGATGTGCAATTCTTCTTATTGTTAGACATGTCCTTGAGTCCAGCTAATGCTTCAAGTTCAAAGTTTTCAATCATCTTTGATTCCCTTTTAAATTTGCTATCAATGAATTTTTTTCGTGGCTGAATTGCCCGGAACTAAAGTAATGTGAAAATCTTTTTAGGACTACTTCAATATTTTGGGACCTTTTAATTTTGGAAGCATTTTTTTTCCTAGGTTAAACAGAAGAGGAAAATCGAGGCAGGGCTAAAATAAACCTTAAATTATCCTTTTCCGTTAACTTCCTCTCGTCTGTCCAACATAAAAATGCTTCATAAAACTAAAAATACTCGAAGAACTGGAGTGGTCCTAAAAATTTTAATAGTATTGTAATTATTTTGTGTGTTTGTTCTATTTTTAGTTTCAGGTGAATTTTAGGTTCAACAAGATATGTTTTGATTAAATAATTAATCTAAGACTACAAAAATTCAATTGAATTTAAAAGGAAATCGCTTTTGAAGTAATAATAGAATTCAAATATTGTTGTCACTTTTCTTTGAGGTTTCAGCGTTATTACTTTTACTATTTACGCCTTTAAGCATTTTGGTGTTATAGAAGACGTTGAGGAAAAATATAGCTTAAGCAATAGATAACAATTTATATTGTTTAGATTGGATTTTATTACTTAATTCCGAAATTTCTGATCCGTGTTTAATTTTACGCAATGGATTTTAAAATATTCAATCATCAGAACGAAATAAGTAAAGTAACGTACCATATTAAGAGCTGAGTTCCAACGAAAAAAAAGTTTTTTTTATACTAAGGAATTTTATACCTTATTAATTAGATCGGAATTTTTTCGTAAGGATGAGTAGGAGCTTTGGTACAAGCATCTTGAATTTTCGTGTGTTTCTGAAATTTCAGTTTGTAAAACAACTGAAATTTTCCCAATCAACAATTTATCGTATACCTAGAGCCATGATTCAAAGCTTAGGTCTGACGATCAGAGAATGGCCTGATGTATTTCCTTTAAAAAGGACTACAATGAAAAAACAAATCATATATAATAAAATAATATAGCCCGAGAAACATTGACGGTAGACAAAAAGCTAGTTCTAATTTAATTTTAAACTTAAGATGCTACTCATTAGACTTCAAATATTTTCTTTATAATTTTCCTTTGAATTTAACTTAAGAACTACGTTTAAAGTGGAAGACATATGATTTCATTTTTTGCAAACTATATACAATTGCACATTTTGGCACAATTCATTGAAATAAGTCAATGAACCATCCCAAAAGATTTGCAGGTATGTATATAACCTTACTCACCAAAATGATTTGATAATTTTCAGATACATTGCTTTTGAGTGCTAGTAAAAATACTGCCAGAACGAAACAATAACATAATATTAAGCTAAATCGGGATTCTGGTATAATTTGTAAAAATGCTTAAAATTTTTATTGCAGAGCAAAATAATCACAGCCGTTATTTATATTGCTCGTGAATTTATCTCGTAAAGAATAATGTCCTGGGAAGAACAAAAATTTTACAGCCAAACAAGATGGGAATTTGAGGAAAGGATGTGAAAGGAATTTAATTTCCAAATCTTGACTTGAACGAGCGGCCACTGTAACCGTTTGCTCAGAATTGGAAGATGTTCTTATTGAAATAAAAAAATCGGATGACGAACAATTAAAAAGAAATTAAATTTGTTGTAAAATTGAATGTATTTGGAAACAAGAAAAAAATAAGTTCAATTATAAAAGAAACTTTTTTTTTATGTTGGAAAGAAAAAATAAAAGTTGGAAGTAATACAGCAAATCTAAAATTACAGAAAACAATAGAATAAAATTAAGAGAAAAAATAATTGCACAATTGACTTTCATACAGTACGTGTGTGTTACGTGTGTCGAAGGATATTTACAATAGCGTGTTTATTTTTTAATGTTTTCTGCGTGTACAATAAAAATAATTAAATAGTATTAATAAAAAAATATTGTTTGCTTCGACTCCTGTCGTCCTCCATTTGCTTTCTCCTCCTTTGCGATCTAGCGCAACCCTCTTTTTCAAATTAACTACTTTCTATAATGTGAAAAGTGTTCTTTTTGTATTTTTTTTTTCTTTTTCATTTCTATTCTAATAACTAAACAGAATTTTCCTCCTAAAAAAAGTGACAACATTTAGTTTAAATTTGCATTTTTTTCTTTTCATTTTGATTATCATTAAATTACAGTAAGTAAAGAAATACATTTTTCAAATTTTCAGCCAATTGACTTTCGACCATGCCAAAGAATCATTTCATCAATTTAACACCCCGTTTTCTTTCTAAACAAAATATAACTTGTACAAAGAAGGTAACGATTTCTGTTGCTGCAATGCCTCAACCAAAACACATATAAGAAATACTTGCACAGGATGAAATCGAGAAAATTTCTCTTTTAACGCTTCCGAACTAAGGAGAAATTTACACAAAACCACAAAATAAAAAGGAAAACAAAAAAGAAATAATAATTATAAGAAACCTGGTCTCCGTCCATCGCGAGAACTACCGTACTACTAAAATATATTATTATATATATAAAACAGACAACAATAATAATTTTAATATAATATTCCTCTTTTCTAAATATTAAAAGACGTGCGTGTCGCCTCCGCGTTTTGCTCCTAACTAAATTAACAAATAGCAATTGTACCGATTTAATCGGTCCCTCGTTTTGTTTGCGTCTAAAAAGAGAATTTGCTTGAATTAGTCGTAACGCCTCTCGCCCTCCTCTCTCTCTATTGAAACGCTCTCTCAAGTGTGTAGAATATTAAATAAAAATTACTAAATTCCACCTAAGGGATTACTTAAACAGTAGATTTTTTAGTTACTTTAAACTTAACCATTACAAGGTGAATATATTTGTTATATCCTTTGCTTTTGGAATATGGAAGCCTTTTCAAGGTTATTTTACAAATCTTTACACATCTACGTCGCATCTCCTAATTGCTCATTCTCTCCCTTCTGCGGAGGTGTTTTCGTTTCAATCTTGCTCATGACGTGTTACTTTCAGATTGATATACAAATTATGTTTTCAAAGCTTGCATTCAAGAAATACATTTTTTACGTCAACTACACATTTAGCTTATAGACAGATATTGCTAAATTACGAATTCGACTGCAAAAACTGAATTCTTGTGCTTAATTCAAATATACGACTTCAATCAATTGATTTATTAAAAACATACACTATGGCTGCATTTGCCGTGTCAGTTCTAATTTTTCTAATTTTGTTCAAACCAAATTCGTTTTGTATTTATCGTAAAATAATAAACAAATTTTATATGATTCCAACACATGTTTGAGGTAAAAATGTACCTAAACAAGAAAATGATTTATAATAAATATTATTTGTATAAATTTCATTGTAAAAATTTGATGCATTGGTAAAGCAATGCGGTATTTAGCTCAACCGGTTAAATAATAAAAATTTCTCTAAATATTTCTCTAAAAATGAGCATGATAATAAGTGAAAAAAATTATCATGGACATTTTTGATCTTAATTTAATCTATTTTGAAATGGCAACAATGATTTTGCGGATATGCAATAAAAAAAATTCAAATGCATCCAAACTTGAAACAGTAAAATAAATTTGAATAATTTTCGTACTTTTAAAATTTTGCTAAATGATATAACTAAATATGTAGTTAATTTTATGCCTGCAAGTAAAGAGTTTAATTATCGAGCAGGGAGCGTAAAACACCTTCGCAACATATTTGAAATACCCACCTCTCTATCACCGCATATGATTCATGAAATTTCGCAATTAAAAATAAAAAATTATATAAAATTAACAAGGAATAAACCAAAAAGGAAAGTTTAGACTGAAAAAATAAAGGATTTCTAATAATTAATTATTATTGACTCGACGCTGTCACTATAGCCGACGTTGGGTTCTCAATCTTATGGATAATCTTAACGTGTGCAGTCATATTGTCTTTTCGTGTGAATTCCTTAAAACAAAACGGACACGGATAGACTTTAACATTGCGCTTATGTGAGGTTACATAGTGTCGACAGAAATTGCTAATATGTGTGTAGACACGGGAGCATACTTTGCAACGGTAGGTGTGATCACCTTCTTTGGTACAAAAATCCCTGACGGAACCTTCAGAGTCATCGATAACATACTTTCCGGTTCGATTGCTAGTTACTTGCGGTTCAACTTTTATACTACTGACACCACCATCCCCACCGCCGCCGCCGCCCCCACCTTTACCACTTGTTGTACTACCGGCTGGTGATGTCGCCACTCCTCCTTTAACCTGTGCTGGCGATGCCCCAGCTAAAAAACTATTAGTGAACAGGTCAATGAAGTCGTTATTATTGACGGACTGTAAGATTGAAAAATATAATAAAATTAGATTAACTCGTTTCATCAAAAGTATGGGTGTGGTTTACCTGTTGCGATTGCTGCTGGTCCTGACTCACCCCGTTCTGCTTTAATTTTGGACGTTTTGATAGCTTTGGCATTTGGTTTTTTGATTTAACTATTGGCGTCAGTTTCGGAATTCCGACCAGTGAATTGAGTATTGTCACTGTGCCGGGCCCTATTGCAACCTTTGCAGTAGTCTGGGGCTGCTGCTGGCTGGGCGGCTGACTTGTAGATGATGATGATTGCCTCTGTTGAGCATTCTTTTCGGATTGATTTTGTACAGTGTCCTGGGAGGTGGTCGAGTCAGCGTTTGGATCATACTTAAATTCGACTGGTTCATCGTATTCATCTAGCATTAATTGCGGCTCCATATATGATGAATCCATATGCTCGTCGGAATCGCTATCGTTTTGATCTAAAACGAATATTGTGATAGAGTTCAAAGTAGAAGGCGATTGCGAACTTAAAGAGAAAGTGTAAATGATCTTGTGAGGATTTTAGCACGTTCACGGTAAATGTATAGTATAGTCGAATCTCTTATTTAAATTTATATAAGTGCTTGTTTTTGTGGTTTAGCAGAAATGTGTGTAATGATTTAAGAATAGAAATAAGTTGTTGTGAAGCGATCAGCAGTTTAATACTCAACAATTGATTGCCGCCGTGCTTTACATGACTCGACTATTGATTCAGTTGTATAAATTGATCCTAAGGGATCAGACCTTAATCAACTGAATAGAAGATGTCAATGAAGAATGTAAAAACTGAAATAGTAGATGTTAAATTGGCTGTGCAATTCAGATAGAAGCTTTCTTAAGCTATATTATGCAGGGAAACTGAATTTTTGGCAGCAATATCTTTAAAATAATGAAAATCAAAAACATGAAACGAAAATTTAGGGAACAACATTATGTTTACCATTAAAGTAAAAGCAAAATAAGGCGCCACATTGAAATAAACCACCAACATAAGTTTATAGTTCTCATCATTTTAATTTTGTGAAACGGCTCAATCATTTTCATGACTTTATGGTAAAGCTGCAGATGATGAAATTGCAAGATGCAGCTAAAAATAAACACATAGAGCCTGAAAATTGTACAAATCGCCACAACAATTTGCCATCGTAGCGCAGTTAATTAATAGAGAGGCCGTTCACAAAGTTCTAATGTTAATCAGCCAATAATTAAGCGGCAACTTCAAAAGCGATGAATCCAAAAGGGGCAAAAGGGCTAATACACTCATTTTTCTGACTTTATTTCGTTTTTTTCCACGAAGTATAAAGTCAATTTTATTTTTAAATAAAATCTTTTATCGTAAAAGATGAACGTGCTAAAGGTTCTCACATATAATAACTAAAAAAGGAAAAGCTATAGGGATTTAAAGCCTTTTTCGAATATTCATTTTTCGCAGTTTTTGGTACTTTTCGCAAATAATGCATTTTTTCCATGGTTGGAGGATATTCTTTTAGACTGTAAAGCAATTATTTTTCAAATAATGTTAACAAAACAAGAGTAAAGAAGCAGTAGCAGCAGCAAAAAACACTTTCACGTCGGCCAAAAATCCCTATGCTGATCCCGACCTGACACTGTCTCTTTAAGTCAGTTTGTCTTTCTTTCATTTTTAATTTTTTTTTTATTTTTGTTAATTTTTCTTCATTTCTTGTATTTCTCTGATTAATAATGAATGCGTTACAATTGACAAAATAAGGAAAAGTATTTTTTTTTAACTTTCAAGAGCAAACTCACTAAGAAAAGAGGAAAAATTAAATAAAAAAAAAAAAAAACGAAAGAGAGATTTTTATCATCAGTTGTTTTTTAAGGTAACTCACCTGCCGACGGAAAAAACACGCGCGAATCTCTTCTACCCGATTAACTTTACGTTTTATTGTGTACTTCACTTTTGTTACCACGCGACTTATGCTCTCTCACACAATCTGTGCAGGTTAGCTTTCTTGTTTTTACGGAACCATGTCCTCTATGCGATCGAACGGACGCGGACTTTCTTACTTTTTTAAGAGTTTTTTTATTCAAAAAGATTTTTAAATCCCTTTAGCTTTTCCGAGAGGGTTGGAAAAAAATATATAAAAAAAAAACAACAGATAAGTTATTTGCTTTGATTATTTACAACAAAATTTTTTGTTTTTAATGAATATTATCTTTCTGTTTGCTTTTTATGGAACCCGAGGAATTTCTTCCTGGACGAAATTTACTTCTTAAAACTAAATGTAAACATGCACTCACACAAACATACACAAATAAAATTGTTTTTATAAAGGTTCTTACATTTTGCTCTATAAAAACTATTGCTTGAAAACAATATTTTCCGAAGAATCAAAGTTCATTAAGCAACTTCTTTTAATAAAAATACCATAGCCTGTCAAATGTGGTCATTAGCTGGTTTATTTTATCACCAAACGAAATCTTTAAGCCTATGGTAGCTGTTTACATGTAAACTCTAAAATAAGCAAGTAATCCAACTCATAATAAAAAAGTTATGTCTTGCGACGCGAGGGCTCAATTAGAAGTATAGATAATTCTCAAAAGAAATAAAAAGCGAACCGATTAATTATCAATTAAATTTAACTCTAAACACATTTGGAGTTCTTTGAATTATTAAAAGTTTCCAGCATTCTAAAGCAATATAATAATAATTTTCCTATTTTGTTACCACAGAGTTCTTTTAAAATCCTTGCAATCAAAGAAATTCTCATAAGGATTTTTATTACTTCTGTTTAATATCCACGTTTTCAAGAAGGAACGAGAGATTTTATCTAGAAATGAAAATTTCGTAGAACTACGGAACACTTCCTTTAGCAATCGCACAATGATTAACACACACACACATCACATGGGTTTTTTAGTGCAAAATTTAAAAAGAATTGAAAGCAATATTCCTAGAAAAGGAAACTTACCCGACACGCTGTTGTCATTGTCCTTCCCTGATGTTGCCTCTTTTGACTGTGTTTTGTTGTTTGCTGTTTCCGATGTATCCATATGTTCCTGGATAAATAAGGCAATAAAAATTTAGAATTCACGCGACACAATGTACTCAACATTTATGAGTGTAAAGTTATAGGGCGCTTTATTAATTGTAATTTAACTTTTCGAAGTTAGATTCTTACAAATCTCGACTAAAATAGTTTAGAACCCGACGCAATGATTTTAAACTTATGTAATATTCTGAAACGTCTCTCGGCTTACCCTCGCTGTATCTTTCTTCGATCATTGATTAAGTAAGTAGAATTAAATTCTTAATTTGCCTCGAAGGAATTTATCTATTTAACCCAGGTGAGCAACGGTTTCTACATCTTTAAAAACAGTTAACATTAAATCTTGAATCTTTTAGTTCTCATGCATACGGAAAGCGTTGCTAAATTGAAACTATTAGATGTAATGTAAAAACACACTATACCACAAGATATCTTTTATATGCGAGCTAACTGCGCAGTTAGCTCAGTTCCGCTAAGCTTTGTCCGGTTTTTTTTTTATTCACGTGCCTTGAAGATTAAAAACACCTATTCTCTGATTTCTACCATTTCATTACTCCCCTAAACAGTGGAGCTAATGTTGCGTTATATTTTGAAACTTAGCGCTTTAACAACATGCATGAAGAGACTAAATACCTGATTCGAGTCATGTTCCTGTTCGTTATTTTCCGATTCTCTCTGGTTATCGTCAGAACCTTCATTGCCTGAATATCCGTCAGCTCCCATTTTTACTTCCAACATTTCTGGCGAGCCCTAAATACCAACAAAAAAAAAAAAAGTAAAGAAAACATTAAAACCTTACTGAGTTCAAATGGTTTAAATTTAAATCTTTAATTGTTTCATGGTCGACATTGAAAGTAAATCAGTGCGATTTAAGAATTTTTCTGTGCACTTCTTGCAGTTTAATTGTCTATTATTACTATTAATAAACGCATTAAAAGATTTTCTGAAAATTTCAAACGATTCACGAAAAACTATAACAAGCATTTTGCACTGTTTGCTGATATATTTTGTTCAGTCCAAAGAAACAAAATTTAAGCTAAAAAAAACTTCATAATCTTACCTGCACTAAATTTTCTCGATCGTAGTCATCAAAATCATTTCCGGTACCATTTGAACTGCCCGATAATTTTCTGGGCCGTCCTCTTTTCCGTTTTGGCATTGATAGCGCTGAGCCCAACAAAGGACTCATTAGCATACCTTGGGCTTTTCTCTGTTGCACCAAGTACGGCTGAATTCGGTGCAACTGTGGTGGCGGTGGGGTAATTGCAGGTCCCAGTGGCTGTATTAAAATTAAAATACATATTAATAAAACTGCTCTATCTATAAAAATAAATTTACTGAGCTCTTACCTTTTCATCATTAACTTCAGTCAGTCCTTTTATCCTTAAACTTTCAGCTACTCTAAGGAATGCTGTTAAACGTTCCTGGTCAACAGAAACTTCTCCGCGGTACATAAAGTCCAGGAGGCTCTTCATGTCTGCATACGGGACGTCCTTAAGTATAACGATGGGATGCTTTTCGGGATGATTTACAAATAACGCGTTGAAATATGGACTGCAAGCTGATAACACCATCTGCGACAGAGAAAAATGGGCGATTTACAATAATAATTTTCAACTTCCTCGATAGGGATGAGGCACAATGTGCTCATTCGTAAATTGTTGCTGTAGCAAAAAATTATCTATGGTTCCCCGGGAGGGCAGAATAAATCAAATTCCTTGGGGTATGCAGATAACAAAAAGTATATGTATAAAAAGATGTGATGAAAAACTACAAAGGAAGATGTGTTGCTGTGTACATAGAATTCGCCTGGAAAATTGCTAGGACGGGCAAAATTGTTGACGGCAATTTTTTTCCCGGGATTGAATTTAGGCGAGTTAAGACCAATAAAGACGGAGAGTCATGCGCGCAAATCGCCAGGGCTCCGGTCTTATATCAAACAGGAGACGGGCGCCGCGATAATGCTAGCAAAGCAAACCCAGTGGTGGTCGGTGGTCATTTCAAGGGGCGGATATGTGATAACTCCCTTGACTCAGTCGGCTGAATATGGCAAGAGCTCAAATAACTGACGCACTCGTCAGCACATAGCCAGGAATTCTGAGGTGGCCCATTAAACAAATGTCCGCGCTCTGCGGTGATTAACAATTTTATCCAGGAAATGAAATTGTTATCAATCGCAGGTCGAATAAAGAGAGCTTTAAATTTGTCGGCCTCCGATGAGAATAAAATTTTCTATTTCGACGTGCACACGCACGTATCAATTCGAGTGGTCTAGCCTCGGATCAGAGTCCTATAAATGGTCACTCTCCACCCTGGCGCCGCCGCACCTCATGTTCGCCTGGTTTTGCTTCGGGTTTCTTTTTTTTTTTTTAATTTTATTTTGCTTTTAATTCAGCCCCATTACTTCAGAGTATCTGCGCACGGCTGTCTCTTTTCTATTGCTAGCTAACGATTGGGCTAGAAGGCAAGTCAAGCTATGATTCAAACTAATTTTGTTTATTGCTGCCGACCAGCCACTGTGACAACCCATTGGTATTTAGGATACTCCATCGAGAGACATCCGCCCACGATGGAATTGTTTCTCTGTTAAAGGCCACAATAAAAAAAAAACGGAACTCGCCATGCATAGGCGGATCCGCACGCAAACTGTGGGGGCTAGGGAAAAGGGGATCGGTTCAATTAACGAAAATTTAACAATTCTTTAAAGGGAACTTTCTGATGGGCATAGATCTAATTATTTTGGTCAGGCTTTTTGGGTTAATAAAATTACATAAGAGTTTACTAGATAAAGTAGGAGCTTAAAAAATCCTCAGTGATATCATGTAATTCTTGTGGCTATTACCATAGACAAATAAATATAAAGATGGTCCACTTCTAACAAGAGAATCGTGACCAAAAATTTCTGATGCCTCCACAGCGATGCCTCCACCCTGCGATGCTGCATCGGCAAGCAACGCAGAGAAGTTCGGCGCGCAATGTTATTCTTCTGGGCTCATGCGTTGTGGTGTACCGCATATGCGTCGTCGTGCCTTTGGCTGCCGGCATCGAGAGTGCAAATCAAATTCTGGGAAGGGTCGGGACCCAGCTAGACATTGGCATCAGTTTTTTTGGAATCAGTTTTTCTTCAATTTGGAATAGAAGAAAAACTGATTCCACGGACACAAAAGAATCAGAACTGCTTTAAAGCAAAATAAAACTGATGAAAAAGTGATTCCTACCATCAGACACATATTATTGGTCGACTCCATGGCCAATGAAAATAATCCATGCTGGGAATCAGTTTTGAATCGATTTTAAATCGATTCCTGGTTATTTTGCGATTTGTTTCTTGACAAGTCTGCTATTTTGTTTATGTCAAACAGAGATCTGTTACTGTTTCATTTTTGTGCAAGTTTTTAACCCTTTCGGGTGTGAATTTCTTATTTATACTCCTTGTGGGCTAAAATATTTGAGGTGCCTTTACATCTAAAAATATCAATCAATCAAATTATAAATCGATTCCAGAATCACTTTTGGAACTGATTCTCACCCAAATATTTCCATACAGAGGAATCGAAGAATAACTGATTTCAAGAATCAATTATAAATCGATTCCGGAATCACTTTTGGAACTGATTCTCACCCAAATATTTCCATACGGAGGAATCGAAGAATAATCGATTTTATTCTGATTCCTGGAATCAGTTTTTCATTGGCTGGCCAATCATAGCTCTTAAAAAGCGGACATTCTCCATACAAAATAATCACTTTTCCATCAGAAAAGAATCGATTCTTTAATACCGGGGAATCAATTCCACGTCAATTTTAAATCGATTCTTTGTCTATCTGGGGAGAACCTCGACTTGGAATCAGAACTCAGAATTTAGGAGAATATTAACGGTTCGCTATTTTTTAATTCATTTCATGCTTGCTTGTTGAAGAAGGTTAGAAGAGAAAAAGGAGCGATTGATATTTTGAATATTTGTGTTTTGCTATTTGGGGTTTCCTTTAGGTACCTACATACATACATATGTATATGACAAAATTTATTTTTGTTATATTTCAGAATTTTCGTTTTGGTTTGTTGACGAAAATATATGCAAAGATGACCATATTAAAATTCTTGAATACATAATATTAATTTTGCTTAGAAAATACCGTGTCTGGGAAAGTGCAAAGTTCGTTTCTGTTGCAGAAAAATGTAGCAATATTCACTCTAAACTTAAAATAATAAAAGAATAAGTTTAAATTTTATTCATGTAAATTTGCATCCAACCCGAGATATACAATTTTGACATCGAGGTGATTCAGTTGGGGCGAAATATTTCACTTTTTAAAACATAATTTCTTTCTTTACAAAACTGCTTCCTAAATTCATAAATGAAAATTCTCCGAAATTCTGAGTTCTGATTCCAAGTCGAGGTTCTCCCGACCCTTCCCAGAATTTGAATTGCACTCTCGATGCCGGCAGCCAAAGGCACGACAACGCATATGCGGTACACCACAACGCATGAGCCCTTGTCTATGCTATTACATTCAAGGTTGAAAATATTTCTGAGAAGCTGTCCTGTTTCTTGTGATTTAGCACAAAATACCGTACTTTAGCTTATGATTAGAGAATATGAATGAGAATGTGACTTTACAGAGAAATTAAAATAGTTTTTTCAAAGTCGGAATTTTAGAAATGTCATGAGGCTACCCAAAATATTCCGGAATTTATAGGCGATACATCTATAAATGGCCTTTTTCGGAATTTTTATATTATTTCGCATTATAAACACCGCAGCGACACGATGTAAGGCTACTTTAACGATCGCTAGCCTAATTTGCATGCTTGTGAAACAACTACTCTTGCTGGCGGGGTTTTAGCCATAATTATCTAGTCTTTTCCCTTACGTAGCTAAACAAGGGGAATACCGCCCATTGTTTTGAGGGGATACCTGTATAAAATTCCGTCACGTAATCTCCAAAAATCCCCTTCTACCAGTTTTTAGATATATCCCCATCAAGGCCTCATCAAACCGAATCGATCAAGTTAGACATTATTTCATAAGTAAAAGACAAACTTACCTTGTGCGCTTTTAGATATTGTCCTTCCACGGCTAGCGTGACGTCTGTGAATGTTTCAGCATGTAAGAGTTGATCAAAGACGGACAGTAGATTGCTCTGATGGTTGTTCCATCGCAGACAGAATCTTTGGGACGTCATTTTTGCGTAATTTTTACTTTTTTTTTTTTTATTTATTTGTATATTATTAACTGCTTAAATCGCTTAACTATCCGTTAGCAGTTTGTTGAACGAGTTTAACGTAGAAAAACAGGAGGATTATGATTTTTCTACTTAATAAGGCGCGCGTTCGGTGAATTACAATATATATAAATTAACGATGATATATTAGCGTTTATTCGCCTTTCGAATTGAGAACAAGTAGAAAAAAAATAATAATATAGTAAAAGAGAAAATAAATTAAACGAAAAAAGGTGTGAATAACAAAAAAAGCAGTCGTCTTTCTCCTTGAAGGTTACATTAGACGAGAGTGTGGTTCGCTCGGTTCTCTGGAAAGATACAAGAAAAAAAAGACAAGTGTTAGGAAACAGCTTTACAAATGCTATTTTAATAGATGTATAGAAAAACATAAAAACGATCTGCGGGACAAAAACATGTACAAATTCGAAAAGCTCTGAGAGTGGAAAGTCTCGCGTTTGTAGACGAGAGCGCGCAATTGCAAAGTCGCGATGTAGAGGTAGCTTCGTTAGAGTAAAGTAAACCAAAGGCATGCCCCCGCCGATCAAACAGGTGGCTTTAGTTCGTTCGTTTTGGGTCTGTGTACGCGATTTTATGTGTTTTCCCGGCGATGTGAATTACTCCATCGCTTCGACGGAGATCCCCTGCGCCCCGGACTCAACAACGACTCAAACACAGTCGTAGAGACCCCAAAGTTCTTCGCTCAATGACACACAGCCCGCAGAGATGATGATGATTAGTTGTTAGTTTTTCCACAGAGTTCAATTACAAAGAGGAAGACTAAAAAGGTAGAAAAAAAAAAAAATAATAATAAACATCCAAAACAATTAGCAGCAACAGACCGCGGAGCAAAAATGGGGAGCATAATAAATACATACGGGGGTCTGTTGCCTCTGTGTTCGGTATGTGGCCGAGCCTCGAAAAGCCACATGATTGCGGAATCTTCGTTGTGTCGTCGTCATGGCATGCGAGGCGGATACTTGCCAGCGAGTTTTCTTCTCGTTACTTCTGATAGCTTCTGTAACTTCTTGACCTTAGGCCGTTCTTCTTATTTATTTTTTTTTTTTTTTTCCTTCCTCAAATTGAATTTCTTCATTTCGCCGTTCCTCTTCCTTCTAAACATTTACTTTCCTCACAGCATTTTGCGCGTTTTTTTATTTTTTTCTTCCCCCCAATTACAATGTTTACCGAATATTTTCGTGCGCATGCAACAAATTTTAAAATAACTTGAAAAATCCAGTGACACCCAGAGAAGGAAATTAAGGGCGCGTAATAACCGACCGGACTGTGTTTTATAATTAGGCCCTCGTTTTGTTACGTAGATTGCAGGTTGCATGTGCAATTCGTACATTTTAATCAATATCCGGTTGTGCCAGAAAATTGCCACTTAGTCACACAAAAAGAGCGCCATTATCTCCGGTGTGATACAACTTCAGTCGTATAAAAAAAAATAATAATAAAAAGAAATATGGACCTTTTCACGCTTCGATGCCTTAAAATACGTGCATCGCAAATAAAGGCCGATTAAACCGATTAAATGAGTTTAGGTGCTCCAGAAAAAAAAAACAGAGGTAAATCGCCTCGACGATGAGCACAGTCCTACCTAACGCGGAATCGGGTTTTGATACAGGACCGGCTGCAGAGACATAAATACACTTAGCATAAATTTCGTGTCTGTTCGTAATTGTTTCATCATTGAAATCCAATGCAGTAATTATATTGCCTCCAGTATCCGTTTCGATTTGAGGCGGGAGAAGTCGTAAGATTTCCACGATTTTGATCGGTAGGATGTTATCAGTGTAATACGCAATTCAATCGTTCATTAATAATAATT
Organism: Machimus atricapillus; assembly: GCA_933228815.1. NCBI lineage: Eukaryota > Metazoa > Arthropoda > Insecta > Diptera > Asilidae > Machimus > Machimus atricapillus. The sequence goes on from OW121785.1 coordinate 18,952,471, forward strand.
AAAGGTATATTTCTGAGGAAATTAAAAAATTTCTCCATAATGATTATTGTTGCACCGTTTCTCGAATTCCTTGTGTATTCGTGGGGAAAACGAGCGCCTTTTATAGAGTACCTCAAACGTTTATAACTGACAATTTGCAAATTCCTTTTGCACGAAAGCTAACGTATTTAACATGAAAAAGTTTAACATGTTTACTGCCATATCTTATTCAGCTTCGTATTCAGCTAGTTGAAAAATAACTTTTATAAACTTCTGAGTGGTGAATTCAATATTGGAGATTCTTATTATGAAAAAACGCGAACAAATCGCTTTGTTTTGATTACATATATGAAAAATTTCATATCAGAATTATTATATTCATACAGTTCAGATGTATCTACCGTAACCAAGAACTTCATTCATTTCCTGTAATACAATAAGGAAGTTCTTCGGTTTTATTTTTATTTAGCATTAATTTTGTGTATTTGAGTTCGTTGAATTCGTTTTTCTATAAAATGTACAAACATAAAGTACTGTGAAAATTTGTAGGACCACTTCAATATTTCGGGAACTTTTAATTTTCTGAAGCATACTTCCTCTAGGCTCGACAGAGGACGGAAATCAATTCAGGGCTAAATTTAAATGTCAAAGTATCCTTTTTCATTGATTTTCTCCCCTCTGTCCAACTTAAAAAAAGGCATGATTTGGAAAACTAAAGGTTCCCGAAGAATTGGAGTGATCCTAATAATATTAGCAAATTCATATATTGTTTATCCCATTCTTTTATTAATTTAATGAAATTTGATTCTGGAATTTTTCGATTGATAAATAATGAAGAATAGAACTAAAATTTCGAGATTGGGTTATTGTCGCAATATACTTGGTTTCATTCATCATTTTAAAATTATAAATTTTGCTAGTTTTTCTGAGAATTCATTGATTTAGTACGGTTCCTTTCTTTTCGTTTTTGCTTTTTAACTGTTTAAAGGGTATTCATTAATTCTTTGGATATTTTGAAAGAAATTCTGCAATTTATTTATTGTCCGACGGTCTTCAACATTTGCTTCAATTACCGGACCATCGTCAGGCAGATACAATTTGTTTAGTAATGATTTGTTAAAAACAGACTCTTTTGATAAATGAATAAACAAGTTATAAAACTATTACAAGACCCCTGTTCTTCTATAGATAAAATGATGAAATCGAAAGAAAGCAAACAATTGTGATAAGGCGTAAAGCAACACGCCTTTTAAAATATTGAAAGAATTACGACTCAAAAATTTCCAAAAGCCGCAATGCGAAGTCAGGACATTATCGCCTTTGTTGCTATCAGCAAAAGAGGGACACTTGAAAGTGGCGATAGCGAGGAAGCTGAAACTAAACTAGCCGGCAATTTCCTCTCGAGAGAGGGCTAAACGAATCACCCACCAGTTCTGCCGAATCGAGGAGGAATCCGAATCACCGAAATCGTTTGGTTCCTCTCGGTTTGGTCCACGGCAACCAACCGGGACTGCCTGCAGCATCACTTTTGAAGATATTTCTTAAAATAACAAAAAAGGGGATACACACGGATTCGACGGATCGGATACTTTAGACTTAAGACTATACACTACGCCGCGACGTTGAGGAGGATCGCATCATACATGCAAAGATTTTTGGGTGATGTGATGCCCATAGCCGCATATAATTAAATTTAAAAGCGGATTTCACACCACACTAGAGGCTGCGATTGTGCGCGGCCAGAAACGGGACGGGGGCGCACGGACTATTGCGCGGCGGCGTCACACAGATCCACCAGATTTTTCGGGGTATTGTACGTACAAATTTCTAGATTTCAATTCGGCAAGGGAGAAAAAACACACAGCGCCCAAAAATAGATGGCCAAAGGATGAGAACCCAGCATCCAAGCGAACGGCAGCAGGAAACACAGCAACATCAGAATCAGTCTTTCTTTGCTATATAACTTTATAACGGAAAAGAAACTATTTATAAATTCTTTTATTTTTAGAATCAGGAACTGCGATCGAGCCACACAAAACGCGCAAGGAGAACTGCCTGCCTACTTTAGCTTCACATTTGCAGCCCCCAATTTGCTGAAAATCCTTTGGATTTTTGCCTGTCAGACCCAGACCACATGATCGAGCGGAGCGCGGAGCAGTACACCGATGAACATCAAGTAAATATTCTGTGCCGAATGGCAACACTGTCTCGTGAAGTTTTTTTTTTTATATTTTTTTTAATTTTTTTCTTTTCTCAACACGAGTCGAGTTCTGCTCCACTGATTGAAGCGGCAGCAAGGACTGCCCTTTTTTCATTTTTGGGGAGAATTTAAAAATAAAACACTTACTAAAAACCTCTGAGACAAAACGTTGATTTTCGGTTTAGAATTGGAGTTCGGCTTTCATTTTATTTGATTTTATTTTTTTTACCTTTACGGGGATCACTCGACCGTTGCACATACACCGAACAGTGGACACGAAGCCAGGAGAGGGTGGGTCAACTTCGTTCGACGATTTACGCTTTTTTCCTTGATTTATTTCGCTTTTCCCCACAAATGCACTAGTTTTAAAAAACTCGCGAGCTGAGGGGGGGGGGGGAGCCTCCGATCACGAAATTTTTAATTTCTACGCTTGTTGCACGCCACTTTGCGCCTCCCTTGCTATGTTTAATATATAGAAGGGGGATTATACGATACGATATTTGTTTTTTTTTTTTTTTTGTTATTTTCTTTGATAAGATTTCGGGGAAAAGAGTTTTTTATTCGAACGAAGGTGTCTCTGAGGCCGATAAGACGGTGCGCGATTTCGATTACGACGACCGCGGGACGACAGATTTCCCGTTCCTCAACGAATCATGGACGCCATGTCAGCAAACAATTCCAATACCCACACACAGGCCAGGGTTGGCTCTCGCTTCGAACGGCTCTCGCGCGGCACTGCGATGGGGCTGACTGGGGTACTTTTTCTGTGCGGCGGGGCCTTTTCATTTTCATGTTCATGTTTCTCCACTTTGGCTGCGCGCCGTGCCGCGCGACGCCCTGTGGATCAGTTTTGTGGTTGTCGTCGTCGTTGGGATTGGGGTTAAACTTTTAACCAAGCGACGATGACGACGACGTTCTCTCTCCCTTTGAGCAAGCGGGCGGAAAAAATGAAAAGAAAGAATTTAAAAAAAAAAAACAAAAAATAAAGAAAGAACCTCCGATGCCACTGATTCCGTGCGCGGGGCGACTGGCGGACTGGTTGGTGGCTGTATTGTGAGTTTTCTGCCGTTCTGCATGTATTAAATTTTTTCCCTCAAAGCCCGCGCGACGTCGACTTGTTCCGTCACGATCGCGGGGTTCCAATACACGGCCGCAAGATCGGCGTGTCCTACACGCCGTCCGCTTTTGCCCCCACTCCACACACCACCAACGGGATTTCCTATGCCCGATCGTCATCATCAGGATGGGGTTGTGTGGAGTGTGGACTCTGGGAAGTGCCAAGGCCCAAGAATCAAGTGATCGTGCCCCGCGCAGCCGTAGAGACCCAAGAAGACCCAGCCACTAGCCGCTAGCCGATCTTCAGGGTCCTGAACGTTCTGGACAGCTAACGAAAAGAACAGTTAATTGGATAGATAGATCCCATCCACATTTCGTTCTAGTCGCGAGAATTACATAATTTATCATCGTTCGGAATTAATTCAATGATAATTACACATTTCCACACATTTTGTTGTTTTGTTCCCTTCTCTGCGTCGCAAATCGTGCAAATTTGAAGCCATAGAGCCGCGATCTTCGCTTCTTCTTGGGGAGGCCAAGACGCCTCCTCACCGCCTGCGAGAAACTGAGCCCGACCCGAACCCCGAGCCGCTTTTCTTCGGGTTTCGTGTTTTCTGGCTGTTCAGCTGTGCGGCTTTACGGCTGCGATCGGAATTGCGAAATGTGAAGGAGTCGCAATGGAAAAAGGGGAGGCGATCGTTGCGTGTGTGTGAAGTCTGTTCAACAATATCTTCGAAGAAATTCCGTTCCACACGTACGATACTAAAAACCGACCGCAAACTGCCCCCTTTGCGCAGGCTATTTCACCAGGTAAAAAAAAAAAAACCACAACGCTTTTGTGCAACGAGTTTTATCAGGCGCGGTGGCGATGAATTCTTCGCCTTTTCTTAAAATTTCTGCTTACGTGGAAGGAATTTTCCCACCATGACGAAGTAGCCGAAGTCGGAACACTGCGATTGTATTATTATATATATATATATATTTTTTTTTTTTCCTCTCATTTTCTGCACTTGATGGGGCTGCTGTAGGTAGGGCTGCCAGAATGGTGCAAAATTAATTAAAGGACGTTGTTCATTGAAATTACAATTAAAACGCAAATTTTATTGCAAAACGACGAATTGCTTCTATACTAGCGTGTGACAGGAGTGACCTTGTAGCTTTTATGCTCACCGGGATTCGTTCTTTGCACGCATAATCGAGAAAAATTATGAATTATTAATGCATTTGCTCTCTGATTACTTCAGAAAACAATGCAAGGTGCCTCGCGACAGACTGCAATAAATTATCAAGAAGAGAATTCAAAGGCTAATGAAAATGGAATTTGTAGAACATTGGAAATCTGTTTTTTTATCTCTATATACCACGCGTACATCGACAAATTAAGAATTTGGGACATATTACAGATAGAAAACTAGTGTAGATTATTTTCGAAATTTATTAAAAATCAAGAAATATTTAGATATCACTTGAATTTTAAAATATGTTTATGATCAATTACATATATCAGCGTTAGTTATTCATTAAAAACAAACGTGTTTCTTTAAAACAAAAGGCCAACAAAAGGGAAGCAAAACGCAGCGCAGTGGTTTTTTATGGGGTCTCATAAAAGCAGTAATCTCAGCACTGCCCTACGGCCTACAGGCTAGTGAATCACCCCACCTATTTCACACTCTATTAACTCTAGCGAGTGTAAATCAGGTAGGACAAAACTATTGAGGGAACAATACCGACCCATAAACCAAAAATATGCAGGAAGCCGCGCTCGCTTTCTTCCAATCACAGTCATTTGCTGTCGAGTTACCTGGCTTCAGCCTAATTTAAAGGCAATTACCTGGAGGATGAGGGAGAAATTTTATAGCCCTCATAAAAATGTTGACTTCTGCATTCATCGGTTGACGATAAAAGTCGGTTAGATCGTTGAGTAGCAGTTAAAAGTGAATAGTCGCAATTTTAAACTAAGAAAGATTTTCTCACAAAGTAGAGGACGTATCCCCGGTCCCGTCCCAGCCAACCCAAGAGGAAGTAGAAAAACTAAATGGCAATGCCTCCTCGGTGGGTCTAGAAGTCGGGCTGCATTGTGGGGCGCTGCTGTGTGGAAGGAGCCCATTCGCTTTACGCTTGACTGATAGAGCAAAGAGGGCAAGAGGATCGCAATTCACTTCACCACCACCACCACCACCATCATCATCATCATCATCATGATCACTGTGGCAAGAATCACATCCGATCTACGTGAAAAAATGTGTTTAGCACCTCTGAACATAGCTAGAGTAAAAATTTCCTATCCCGTCGATCGGATCCATCATCATGGGAGCTGCGGCAGAAAGAAGGGGAGCTTCCTACGGTGGCCCATCACCGGGGAGAGTACATCAGAGACAGCTTCAGATTTGCTGCTTCTTTCTTCTCGTGGCCGGGATAGAGGAAGCCCACAAATTTACATGTCACGGCATCCCAGAAGCCACACAAGGAAGGAATGGGAAGAGGACCAACGAACTCTGCAAAACAGGAGAGAGCCGACGCTTTTATGGATGTGGCCTGCTGTGGCCGACCAAGTTGCGCCGCGATGGAGGGTAATGAGGTCAATAAATTCGCACCTTTCGCGGATGAATGGGTTCTCTTACCAAATCTGCAAAAGAACTCGTCGAAATTAAATAAAATTGTTGCTCGAAACGAGGCCGTGACAATACCACCAGCAAGGCAAAGGGGCGGAGTTCGGTGCTGCTGGGTGCAAAGGAAGAGGAGGAGGAGGAAAAAAAACTGTGGCGCTTCAGTCTTTTCCCTTCCGTTACGTGGAAAATCCTCTTTTATAGGATTACGGCAACTAAAATTGAAGGAAAAAGCTTCCACATGCATAATTGCATTAGGAGCCTAGAAAATAGCAACTCCACCGGACAAATTAATGTAGGTAAATCCTTTAAAAAAGTCAAAGAGGAGCCCAGGGAAACCGATACCCGTGCCTACCACCGACCTCAGCCTTACCACCTAACAATTCCGCACCTCTTCCCTTCTTTGTCCCCCCAATGGTGCGGGGAAGGCCGAAGAGTAAGAGGGAGGGCGAGCGCGCATAAATGACTGACACTCAACATAATTTGGTCAGTGACCTCGCTCGCACGGATCATATTCTCTTCCTCTTGCCGCCGTGCCGTCACACCACAGCGACGGCGGCAGCACCGCCCAGCGTCACCAGACCGCAATACAGACGCAGCGCAGCAGCAGCGGCAGCACCTCCAGCAAAAAGAAAGCTCTCCCCTTGGGAGGTGGGCATTTAATAAATAAAAATACATAAAAAAATATACCACAAAGGAAAAGGAACGGAAGGTGAGAGCGGCCGCTTCTACCGCCCGGTCCCCAGCAGTCCCCACGTCAGGTGCACAAAGGTTACCCGCGCGATCACGGGACCGAAAAAATTAATTTAATCAAAACAATCCGGCTAATGATATGCTCCGAGTCCAACTTGACCCATCGCCCGGACGGGGAAAAGAGCGACCAGCCAAAACAAAGCACCGCAAAGCTTGAGATGAAATTTCCATGTTGCCCCTTTTCTTTTTATATTTTTTTGTCTTCTCCTCATCGCGTTCTTTTCACAATTTCTTTGCTTTCCTTAAGGTTTTTTTCGGGCGCGGGGGGAACAAAGTGACTTTGTCCGTCGCAGAGGGAAGGGGGGGATGGGCGACAGGAGCTTTCCGTGGGAAGATAGTAAAAACCTTTCTTGTCCCAAAAGATCAGCAAATTTTACAATGATAACCCACGAACGGGGAAAGGTACGGGGTGAATGACTCCAAATGTACCGTAAATTGAGGCAAAATCGCTTTTTAGGGGGTCTCTTAAAATATGCTAAATGTTGTCAGACCGCGCAGCTTGGGTCGCGGAACGCGTGTTTTACTGTTTTACGACGAAAAAAAAAATAAAATGCATAAGAGCGGAACAGAAGCGAAGAAGAACGAGGAAATTTTCACTTTATGAACCCACCAAACAAACCCAAAATGCTCCAAGGAATTGAGAGAGTGAATGATTGCCAGTGAAATCGGGACACAGCCGCGGAATAATGGCTGACTGCAGCTTATCTCCGCCATTTTTTTTTTCTTCTCAGATTTTCCAGATTAAAACCAACAAAAAAATAAATGAACGCCACTGGTGAGCCCCCCTGACTTCTTAATGGAATGCTAATTTTTGGTAGTTTCGAAATTTTACATCCGCTTACCCTTCTTCTTGCGGGGATAACAGTAAATATTGACAGATCGATCTTTAGACATTTGAAATGCATAACTGTAAATATTGGTCTTCTGAAGCAATTAAGTTAAAAGCTTACCGCAAAGTAGAAAAATTATTGTGAATAATGTTTTTTTGCTTCTCTAAAGCTCAAATTCTTGAAAAGGCGCGCCCAAGATCATCTCAAGGAGCAGAGCAGCACCAGACCTGACTAATAATCGTCAATTCAGCTGCCAGCATTCAGTGCGACGCATTATTTCATCAAAACAAACCGTGGCCGTACCCTTCCCAACCAGAGCTACATGCTTTTTAAAAATATTTAAATGGAGGTAGCAGATTTACAGCCTTGAAATGCTCAGCTTTTATGCAACGGAGAGTCGTTAGAGGATCGCTAATTCATAACCGCCTACGTGCAAGATGGAATAATTATAAATTCTGTGGGAAACACCAGCTATAGCTGACCTAGAGCTCTGCAGATTTCTTGAGATAAACTGAATCAAGTTGGCTGGGATGCAGATTTGCTAAGGTGTCACCATTCGGAAGGAAGGGTGGGGTTTATGGGGACGGTGAACTTATCTAGAGAGTTGTGCTAGATATCGCCGATAACTTAACTAGCCAACACGAGTTTTGAGACTAGGTTCTGCATTCTGATAGTCTTGTAAATTATCACAGACATTCATTCTTGTAGTTATGAAAACGCTGTTTTGAAAGGATCTCGAAAATTTGTTAAACGTTGTTAAGAAAATATACATTTGCATGCAAGAAAAAGAAGGCCAAATTTTCGCAATCAATATAAAAACCTAATTTTCATACTAACGATTCTCACTTTGTCATGGTCATAAAGTTTACTACTCAAATACTCTATGAGTCTATGAATTTAACATGATTATTTGCTGTTTTAAAATAGCTTCAAGTTGCCATTCTAACTTAATTACCTTTTAACGAGTTTTCAGTAAATTGTCAAGTTTGCTTGTCAGGAACTCATGAGAGGTTAGAAACTTCCGTTTGATATAAAATATTCAAAATTGGCTTTTAAAGTAAATAGAAAGAATATAGAAAAACTTAGGGTCTACTTTTTGGATGCCTTCCTTATATTGTATTTATATTTATAATAACTTGGTTGTATTCAAGACGAATTTTATCTATATGTTTATAATGCTCATAAAACAAACAATTGTACATCGTAGGTGTGAAGCTTCTGAGAGCAATAACATTATCTTAATTGAATCATTTTTATTTGTTTATTAAATTATGATAATTCTGGCAGTACTGGTAGTTGTAGATCACCACCAATTACATTAAATTGAGAAAAAATACTGAATAATCTCGGCCATTTTTAAACATACTCGAGATTCATGAAACAGTACCTGCATACCTTATATTGTTATCAAAAAGAATTCCACATGCCCCATTCTTGGAAAGAGCCAACACATATGTATGTAGAATGCAATCACTTTCTAAGGAATCACTGTCCGCACGGCAAGAAACCTTAAGCGAGCAGTTTCCACTGAAGGTGAGGAAAAAACATATATTACGACATTGCACCAGCGAAAAAAAAAGAAGAAATAACTGACAGAAATATAGGGCAAGATGGATTGAGTAATAAACCCACCTTGAAAGTATACCTTCGGATTGACAAAATGACCGAAAAAGAAGAAAACTTTCAAGCCAACAGAAAACAGCTGAGTGCGGCCGTCTCTTCGCAGTTCGCGCGAGTTTTGTACCACCAGCGTCCAGCACGCAAAAGCGTTACTTAAAGCACGGGGCGGCGGGCAGCGTCACATTGGTGGCGCTGTCGGCGGCGACGGTGCGGCGCGGCAAACGCAATGTTTTGGAAAGCACGGTCACATGTACTCGCGTTGAACAGGTTGTCGCAATGTGATCATTAATTTTGTGGCTGTGTAAAAACTACAAAACCTAGTTGGAGTTTCTATGCTGACTGTACATCGTATGCCCCAGTTTGGGGAGACCGGAGAGAATGTCGATCGAGTTGTAGAGAGTGTGTGTGTGAGAAAAAGCTCCTCCGGTCTCTCTTTTATTCTCTGTTAATTTTGTACATCGCACCACCAACAAATTCCACCTATGATCCATCCCCCCCACCCCTTTTTCGGGGAACCAAATCCCCTTTTTATCTGCTAATTGAGGGGAAAAAGGAATAAATGAGAAAATGTCACGTACCTTTTCTTCGAAGTCGATTTTATTTGATATATCAACGCCCTCTTATGCCGCACAAAATGTCCATTAAAAAACTCCTTTGCAATTAGCGAGCGACAAGAAAAATATGTATAAATTTTCACCTTAATTCTTAAAAGAATTTCAAAAGTCGGTGCTCTGCTTGTTGCCACGCACACTTATTCACTTCTCGGTTTTTTTTGTAAAATTCTTTTGAAGGACTTAAACAGTGGTTTTTCCCCGCATAACTAAATGAAAACTATAAACTGTTTTTCGCTTTTAGGGTCCAAAAAAAAGGGTCTTCGGGTACTCAGCTGAAGAAGCTTCTTTTTAAGATTTTCCCATTTAACACAAAGATTGTATTTAATCGAATTTTAGAACATTTGCGATCGCTTAAAACGAGCATTTTAAATATAATATAATATTTATATATTGACAGGTATACCGAAGGTAATTTGATTCACCGTTACCCGGAAAGGCACATTTCATTCATAGATTGATTTTTCCTATTTTTGCTAAATTTAATTTATTTTACCGAAGTAATTGAGCCGAATATCCAATATAAAGTGTTTAGAGCAACTTTTGACACCACGAACAGTTTTATTTTCTTTTTTGTATCGAGGGGCACCGAGAGGAGCTGCACTTCCTTCCCAGAGTTTTTACTAAAAACTAATTTGTACTTGTGGAGCCCGAACAGGAAACGACGAATTGCTCCTCACTTCCGCGTAGAGACACAACACGTACCCGCGACGGCGACACTCCTTCAGCAACTGTGCCACACACGTGAAAAAAATTAAATATTTTTGTTCTGGCAAAGCAGGGGAAAATGAAAAATATTGTTATGACGAGTGGCACCTAGAAGGCGAGTGAAAACTGTCCAATCGTCACCACCACAATTCAGAATATGTTGTAATTGCACGTTTAAAAAAAAAAAATTATGTAGAAGAAAATAAAACAATTCAGCAAATTATTCAGGTAAACACTGAGCAGCCTTCCTCTGCTGCGTAAACACAAAAAAAAAATAATAATAATATATAATAAATTCCGACGAGAGCGCACTTGTTAACCGTTAGACTTCCTGTTCGCCTCTACTCGCAACTCGGGGTAGAAAGTAGAGTTTAAAGGGCCCGACCGAGTCAGGATATGTTTTAAAAATGAAAGAATATCTCCACCACTCTCTCTCCACACCCAACTTATTTGAATCCTCTTCCTTTGTTACCGCTCTGGCGGCAAGCAACTTCGAAACTGAATCACTGTGAAGGGATACGATTAAAAGCTACCCGCGTCGCGTAGCCCGTTCCTCGGCCTAGTGGTGCCTGACGCTGCGCCGACGTTTGTGTGCGCGCACTCACACACCGGCAGTGGGGCGACCCGCAACTGTACCGCTCCACCGCTCCACCGCCTTCGCTTCGCTCACCTCACGGCCGGACGGACTCGCCTAAAGTTCGCCTGGTTCGGCTGCGTTCCTTGTGCCTGGTTTGGGCTCGCCTTCGCTCCGTTCTCGCCGTAACGCAGCCCGTCGCAGTACTACGCCTTCTCAGCACTCCCGTTGCTCGGAGACGACGTTGACTTAAGACGCCGAAAAAGCGATCTTGCCAGCGAAATTTTGTTTCGATTCGATCGACGATCGCACGGGGACACGCCACGGACTTGACTTGTTGACTGTTCGACTCTTCTCGAGACGACGACAACGGCGGTGGTGATGATAACGCCGCGAAGCTAACTGCGGATCGGACGGGGCTCGTCGGCAAGATCGGCGAGATCGTCGTCAAGATCGGGCGTAGCACCACTTCTGCCTTCGCCTTGTCTTGCCTTGCCTTGCCTTTTGCTGCCTGTCGCCCCGCACACACAGGCGAAGCGAACTTCTTTTACTACGTCGTCGTCGTCTTCGATCGCGGCGGCGGCGCGGCGGTGCCAGCCAACCCCAAGCCCAGCAAGAAACCCAAGACGTCCGCGAAGAAAAAAAAAGTTATATGGCTCGAGAGATTAAATAAAAAAAATATATTATGGCTCAAACGAATAATCGGACAAGGGTAACACTAAAATAAAGCACAAGATACTCGTATATGAAGAAGTAATAGCACGATATTTTTGATATGCAGATCATTTTTTTCTCATTATACATTTTTCGAATCATATGATAAAATTCAAACAAAACCGCAAATAAAATTCATATAAACAAATAATCTGACAAGCTAGAAAAAATAACATATGAGAATGTATACTAATTTAGTACTTGGTTGCAAATCCTTTTAATTCTATTACGGCTTTAATTCGATTTGGCATTGATTTGACAAGATTTTGACAAAATTAAGGTTCAATATTATCCCATTCATGTTTTAATGCTTCTTTTAACTGATTTAAATTATTGAACGTTTTACTGTACAGCCTCCTTGCAAGTTCTTCCCACAAATGTTCAATAACGTTAAAGTCTGGTGACTGGGCAGGTGTTTGCAATAGTTTGGGGCAATTATGTATAAGCCAAAGCTTTGTAACCTCCGAAGTATGCTTCGGATCATTACCTTGATAAAAAGCAAAGGTTTGCCAAATGCCTAATTGTTCTTCACTTTGTTTAACATTTGCTTTAAGAATGTTAAGATAAACAAATTTGTCCATTTTACCCTCAATAAAATGCAAATTGCCTACTCCCGTACTTGACATGCAGCCCCAAACCATCACAGATCCCCCTCCATGCTTTACAGTAGCCCGAGTATTTTGTTTGTCGAATTCGGTGTTGTGTTTTCGCCATACGTAGCTCCTCCCATCCGATCCATGCAAGTTAAACTAACTCTCATCGGTAAATAAAACCTATTAATTACATGTAATTAAAATAATTTATACTTTAAAACAATTAACAATCCATTTACGGTTTTCCAAAACTCGTCATCCTTCAACATATATTCCTTCGCAAATTTTAGTCGAAGTTATTTATTCTTTGGGCTGATAAATGGCTTCTTCCTAGAAATTCTCCCATGATAATCGTGTTTTCTTAAAACGTTTCTCACAGTTTGAACACAGACGTCTTTTTCCATGTAATGTAATCTTTCACAAAATTCTTCAATTCTTTGGCTGATTTAAAAGGGTTTTCCTGCACTTCTTTTATAATTCGCCGTTCTTCTCGATCATTTAATATTCTTCCTTGGCCTTGTCTGATTTTTTTTTTCTATTTTCATTACGATATCTTTTAAATATGTCATGAACAGTTGAATGACTTTTTCCAAAGATGTTTCCTATTTCTCGTACCATTTTTCCTTCTCCATAAAGTTTTATAATTAACTGCCGAAGTTGTTTGTTTTCCTTTTGGTGCCATTTCGAATCACAACTCTTTGCACTTGCAGCCAAACATCAACTGAATGAAAACACAGAATACTTATAGCGAAGGATCTGAATTCATAAAAATTTCTAGGAAAATCGGTTACTTTTGCATGTTCTGCATTATTTGTTTAATTTGTCTGATTATTTGTTTGGCTTGAAATATGAATTTCGTTTGCTGATTTCTTTGAATTTTATCATATGAATTAAAAAATGTATAATTTGTTAATACATATATTTTCAAAATACAGGAAATAAGAAGAAAAATGAGCGACATATCAAAAATATCGTGCTATTACTTCTCCATATATCTTGTGTTTTATTTTAGTGTTACCCTTGTCCGATTATTCGTTTGAGCCACAGTATATAAAAAAAAACCCTCCAACCCTGCTGAGTTCCCTGAATGGCTTTTGCTTCTTGAAGGAGGAGGAGGCCCTGTCTTCGTCTTCGCCCTGATCGTCGTCACCGCGCGTATCTAGGCTGCTTTCGCGCGGCAGAAAAGGCGAAGCGGCGAAAGGGGAGCGCGCGCGCGGCCCGCTAAGGAGGCGGCCGAGAGGGCTAGATTGGGCCACCGCGAACGCAACAGAGACGCCATCTGACTACATTGACATGCATGCCTTCATAGGTCACGTAAAACATACGACGTGATCGTGGCTTCACCAGCGCAGTGGAGCCCCCGATCATGCTGCGGGGTGGATGTGTGTGCGTTTGTTTTGTTTTGACTTTATGCTTTCTTGACGCTGCGCGGTGCTGAGCATGCACCACATATCGATGCTGCCCCCTCGCGGCCCCCGCCGTGCCTACCACGATCACTTGTGCTTTTCATTGCCCTGCTCTGCTGCTGGGAAACGCGCGCGCGCTGGGTTTTGCCGCTCGCCGCCGCTCTCTGGCCGTTGGTTTTCCCTTCGAATCGAAAAGTGCCTTCCCCTGGCTTCTTATGCTGGCTCATCGCGGCATGTCGCCGTATTATTACATGATTGAGGCGCATACATGCGCAGGGCCATGTACTGTTATAGCAAATTAAAAACTATTTAAACCTGCAGAAGTAGGGAATTGGGGACGCGAGGTCAAAGTTTTCCGCCAGCAGACGCAACACTTAACAGACGCAACCAGAGCCAAGTCCTGCGCGCGCGGCGGGCTCCGAGAATAATAATTATCGTGCGGCGAAATCAGGGTTGGGCTCGACGGAATTTCGCCTGCCCTGCTGCCTGCCGTCCCGCCCTCCTCTTCAATTCTCTCCAGCACCACCACCACCTAGCTCTCGGATTCGCTCTACTCGCAGCGGGGGGAGCGTGGAGTGATCTTCTGATTTCATCAGGGTGCAATTAAAGATGATTTGACTTTCCGCGAAGCGGGGTTTCCACATTTGCATATTTCATTTTAAGGGGAGAAGGTAAATTCTTTTCCTGATTATTTATTGTAATTCAACGCGGGCGGAACGATACCCGTGAAATTTCCCTAGAATCAGAGGGGGCAGTTGGTATGTTTAGGTTTTATAAAATCCCCTCGTATAAACTGGCCTTGCTGATTGAAAGGAACGGAAGTCCAGCAGATGAGTCATGAAAGGGGATTAAATAGTGGGAACACTTTAAAAGCAACAATGCAGAAAGTTTAAAATTTATAAAATACATAATAATTAATACAGTACTTTTAATTTTCAGAAGCATACTTTCTCTAGGTTCGACAGAAATCAATTCAGGGCTAAAGTTAAATCTAAAAGTTTCCTTTTTCATTGATTTTCTCCCCTCTGTCTAACTTTAAAAAGCCATGATTCGGAAACTAAAGGTTCCCGAAGAATTGCATTGACGACGAATTTTTATCATATCAGTTCCTGCTAATTTTGGTTTGGTTTACGTAAATGAAGAATATTTTAACACAAGCGAGAGTTCATTTTTATATTCCACGCTAGTCTAAATATTTTTTTCTTGAACTAGTGTCCGAACAACCTTCATTTAAACTATAGTTAGTTTTACCCATTATTTGTTGCTTCTTGGAAGTTGTTTCATAATCGCGTAGTATACACCAAAAGTTAGTATCAATTCATCATAAAAATATTTTTTGTTCACAGAATGCGCTTTTTAATTAGAACTTTATTACTTTACCAATACTGATAATTGTTTTGTCTTGATTATATCTACTAACTAGAGCTGTTAGTTCTAAGCAGAATTATGTTTCATTATAATCGAAACAAAATAAAACAAGTTGTAACATCGTCTGTTGCAGTTGTCATATGAAGCATGAAAGTCGTGTTTTTTCAATGTATTAATTCGTAGTTTATTTTTACAAATTTAAAACCTTTAGATATTTGACGGTTTTCAAACTTTCAATTCAATGTAAAATTTGCTATCTAACCTGAACCAAAGAGGAAAATGAAAAGAACACAGCTTTTGGAAGTTAAAAGGAATGTGTGGAAACTGGATAGGAATATGTAATTGTTCTTTTTTTTTTTATTAAAAGTAGTCATCAATTTCTAGAACAATACATACCTTACAGTAATATTTTTAAAACAATAAGCCAGTTTTGGGTAAAAATTCCTTAATAAACTTCCTAAAATTCTCATAAATTGATTTCAGTATGCTTTGACTTTGATTAATTTTTTTGTGCAAAGTGGTTAAAATAAAGCGATTAGAAAAATCCAATCGAATTGTTTTGATGTTCAATCGTAAGCTCTACAATTCGTGAGATCTTAGTCCCAAAAATGACGATGATATACGGAAATAGGGCCCTAACATTTTGATTTAAATAAACCATATAGAATAAGAAATTTATGACTTTCGGATTTATTCCTTCACTTGTGCCAAAACAGCCTCCTTCGTACCAAATCTCAAGATTGTAGCTCACCGAGAAGTTCCTTTAGGCTTTGATGATCAGTGAATGAGTGATGGGACTTTTAGTATGAAAATGGGTTTAAAAGGTCGTATATTTTTATTGCGTCAAAGAAGAAACTTAAATTTTTTATAACAGTATGAGGCTATATAGACTTTAGTATTTGTTATTAATTTTAACTTGGTATCTCAAGCCGTTTTTGACAGAGAGAGCACTGACACAACTACTCACCAATTTTCATGCAAATCGATGGATGTTCAACGAAATCGGAGGTAATGGTCGATTTTTACCTTCAGTGACTGTACTATTTGTTGTATGTGGGATTTGTCGGGGTGTAGAGAAATCACAAATGAACTACACGGAGAAAAATTTCTAAGAAAAATTACCGTGCTGTTTCATAATTTGGATGCATTTTACTCTGGCGCAGGAAAAATTCCCGTGCTGTCTTAGAATTTTTATCCGGAAACCCATGAAAAATTCTAAGACAGCACGGGAATTTTTCCTGCGCCAGAGTAAAATGCATCCAAATTATGAAACAGCACGCTAATTTTTCTTAGAAATTTTTCTCCGTGTATTTTAATCCGTTTAATGCAAGGTTCATACAATAATTAGAGAAACGCGGAACAGTAAATATGCACTCACGGCGAAAATACTTCTCAGATAGGAATCCAGCGTTTTTTACTCGATAAATAAATTAAATTAAACAGCGTAGCTCAGCTTAGCGAATGACTGATATCCTTAAAGGATCGACTGCAACTGCAAAACCCCAAAGCGAGACTCCATATAAAAACAAAAGCGAGACTGCATTTAAAAACAAAATCGCGACTCCATTTAAAAACAAAAACGACTGCCATCTGGGAAAAGGCGAGTTTATTTTTTCTTCTAGGGGGGGACAGCTGCCCACCCCTGCCCCTACCTGGGTACGCCCTTGGACACATGGACAAACAGACAGACAGACTACAAGTTTTCCTAGAAGGCAGCGTTTTTTCCTTATGAGTTACGGAACCCTAAAAACAACTATCAAGTGCGAGTTAAATGTGGCTATTAGTATTAATTTATTTAAAACGTTTAAGCTCACAAATTTCTGAGATCAGAGCTAGAATAGGAATACTCAAAATGAGCACATTTGTGCTTTACTCAATATTTTATCTCATAGCCTAATCTTTTAACAGTAAACGATGGTAGTGATTTAATCTAATTTATATCTTATCTTTGTAAATTTGAAATTAAAGTCAACGGAATAAATATAGCATCTCGGCTGCGCACGTGAATGGTTTATTGAATTTATTGAATGGGAAATTAGGAGTTGATTGTAAAGTACTTTGAACTAATAAAATTTTAACATATTTTTTTATTTCAGCATATAAAAACTGATTTAAAAATTTATATCTACCATTTTCGAGAAGTATGGTGGTAATTAACCTTTATAAATGACGGTGAGAAGTTTTGAAATTTTGATTTTAATAATCCAGAAGACTTATGAGAAAGCTGTCTGATCACATTAGTAATGTGTTTGAATTGAAGTCTAAATCATAACGACCAATCGGTTCGCTGCAACTATTTGAATATAACCGAGATCACGCAAATGCATGAATTAAAATGCTGTAGTAACCTTAAGGAATCTTTCTATAATGGATAAAAATGACGAATAATAGATTTACTACGACTATCATAGTAGTTGCGTCTACAAGGGATTTAGACGATAGTTGACGAAAAGCCAAGCTATAAAACCGTCTCCTTTTTACGTCAGCTCGCTCTTATCTAATCTAATTTCAACAAAGCGCAAGTACTTCGTGCTGGCCGCGAGCGAGCCTGATTTGAGTCTTTACAACCCTCGCCCCTAAAAAGTTCCTACATTTTGTCGGTCTCTGGGAGCAAATGTCACGCATTAATTCGACAGAAATAGCCGTCGTAGCGTTTCTTTCATGGAGCCGAACTTTTAAACAATTTCAGGATGGAAACAGGGCAGAGAGATCAGCAAAGTCCCCGGCTAGTTATCTGCGCATGATCAATTAAGCAGGCCGCGGTAATTAGTCAACTTCACCTCTATGAGGACATCCTCTCCAGCAGCAGTCCGGAAGTGATCACGACCGGCTTGGGGGAGAGCAGGGTAAAGGGTGTGTCGCGTTGATCACCCGATGACGCAGCACGAAACCCCAGAAATTGCTCTTTGGAGCAATCAGTGAAAAGAAGAAAATAAATATTGAGTACTCACCAGAAGGTGCTCCTTGAGATGGCCAGCAAGTCCGCAAATGTCAGCCAAATCGTGCACGAGACCGCTCTTTAGTAACTTTTCTTTCAGATCTCTGATAAATCGCTTTTATTCAAGGAAAACCGAAACAACGTAACATTCCGCAAGAAGCTTTTCAACTTATGGCTATCCTCCGAGTTGGCGTTTTTTTAAAAGTGTTTCTTTTTTCATCTACACTCCTATCTGCCCCGAGAGCGGCGGCAAAAAAAAAAAAGATATAAAAAAAATGTTCCGCTGTGGTACTACGCAATCGCAGGCCGAAGCTTGATTCGGGCAACTTCGTGAAATGCGCGCCGCGCTACTTTAGCTACAAAAAATTTCCGATCCTACAGAAAAATACGCGCTTAGTGGTAAGTGGGCAACGCGGCGGCGACGAAGCACAAAAAACCCGACTCACACCACCGCGAACTCATCGCAGCGCGGCAAGTAGGCGCGCGCGATCGGTCACCAGGGTTGGGGACTGGGCCTTAGCTTTATCGAGCTTTTTGGGGCTCCAGGGGTCCAGGGGCGCACCGAAGTGTCGGACGGGTGTACGCGCGGTGTGCTGCAACGCGATCGTGAACAGCTCCAGCAAGAGTCCCCCTCCTCGCCCGGCCGTCACCGCGCGATCATGGGAAAGCTGCGCGATGACTGCGCGATACGTGGAGGATTACAAGGACTTACACACGTGCACAGCACTCTGATTAATCACGAAAGGGGAGTCACGCTACGCTGGGACGTGTCGCGACGATGCGATCGCGCTCCGTCCCTGTGTTAGTGCCCCGGGGCTATCCCAGTGGTGGAGACCTGTGTGCGCACTGTTGCCCACATCTGCGGTGTGCGCGATCGTCGATCGCGCGGCCGCTCGAGATCGGTGGAGCCCACATCTCTCCAGAAGTTTATTTTTTTTCCTCTTTTTTTTTTTCGCCGTTTCCCGCAGCACCACGACGACGGGCATATAGGCGATAGAGGCGCGATCCCTGCCCGAGTAGGCTAAAGAGCTTAAAAGAAGGCGAAGTTTCGCTGACGGGCGTCTTCTCCGCATCTTCTTCTAAAAACTCTTCGCACAAGGAAGCCACTGCTTCGAGGCTGTTAACGATCTTGTAACATGACGGCAACAAGCTGTTGCGCGTAGGAATAAAGTTTCAAATTAATGTCACGGCAAGTGGACAAGGGTGCCAAGGGGCTATAATTAAGCGAGACTGTGTGAGTGCGAGCGGGCCTCGCAGCGCGCGGAGCTGCGTCTCCTCCTAGTAAATTGCCTTGTTTGCTTGAGCCCCCGCACTGCCCGGAGTCCTCCCGTCCGCCCTGTCTAATCTTTTGCCGAGCTGGCTTCGGTTGACTCTCCTTGAAAAGAAACCTTCAAATCATCACCGGAGTGACGCGCTGCACAAAGCTCTGCGGTTTACGGGAATTCTAAAGGCGGCCCAGGCGGGCAGGCAGCGGTGGAGCTTGTGGTGGATCAAGCGCTGCCGCGTTAATATTTTTTTTCTGAACTGCTTCTTCTTTTCTGTCCGTTTCCCCGCGAAGGGGGAATACCCCCAAATAGCTCCTTTGCCTTGCACCACCGCCGTAGAATGTGAGTGGAGCCCGAGGGGAACAGGTGGGGACGGGACGTGAGGAGCTTTGACTATTTCTGGGCCTTTGGTGCCTTCTAGGCCTTTCAATTTTTTTTTTTTTCTGTTGGAAACTGGTTGCTCATTTGTCTTGTACGCCTCTTTTTTTTTTATAGTGCAACCTACTTTGGGGCCGTAGGAGAATATGTGTGTGGCGGTTTTGCTCGTCTTTTTTCGGGTCCGGAGCTCCTATACTACAGAAAAGAAGAAACTTACAAGTCGGCGGCAGGCAAGACTCCTTTCGGAAGAAATCCGCTGAAGCTCGATCGTTGGGGCAGCGAGCACGCGATTACGTCATCTAAAGGCATTTCTCGGTTGTGTGATGCGATACATGAGGGAGGTTATGTAATTCGAAAAAACGAAGATCGTCGATCGGAGGGACTCCACTCCTCTAGTCATGTGCACTGCGCATGGACACGTTGCGATTTTTTCGAATTTCATCATAGCGACGACGATTATCGTCCACCTCCGGGGGATAGCGCTGAATTTTCTGGGAAAAAAAAGCAATTAACTCTCGGGAATACCTGCCAACTTCCTCTTACCGCAACGAATGGGGATCTTTTGCTGATGGGCACGCAGCCACTCACCGACAAAAAAAAAACATCCGGAGTTGATTGGATTTCAGAGCGCTGTAGTGTTTTCTAGGATAATAATGGCATTCAAATCGCCCTGCTCCATACCGTTCTGAAATAATATAAATAGATTATTATTTGAAAAATAGGGAAATTGCGTTTTTAAATTCTAATAAGTATGTAAAAGTAAATTAAATATTTCAGAAATCATGCATATACATACTATATAGAGGCAATTTTTAATATTTCTTCATTTCACTAGGTTTTAGAAAGAATTAAAGCACTTTTCCTAAAATTGTATATTAAAGTAAAATTGGACCTACATATGCTAGACTACTTACATACATATATGTATATATCATAGATGAATGAAGAATGTACATTTCCAGCACTTATATTTTAGTTAATCTTACTGTATGTATACAAATGAATTCAAAGTTAATATTTCTTTCCTTTAATCAGAATCTTTTCGATTTGAAGTGTTTTTCTCAAACAATTTTGATTTACTCATGCATTTACATATGTACATATATGCATTGATTATTATCATGAGGAGTCTTGATAAGCTCATATACGTTTGAAGGAGTGAATCAAGGTTTTTATAATAACATTACTTTTTTCCTATTGAAGTTAAAAATTCGCATTTAGACAAAACTATTGGTAAGTGATACACTTTTTTAGATCTTTACTACCTAACTACAGAAAATCTAGAAGAGAGATCCATCCAGCCCCTTTATACTTTTCTATTAATTTACAAGGTTATCCATAAAAATTGACCATCTTATATAATTTTGTTATTTTTATATCTGTAGAAGTTGTATTCATAAACATCATTTAGATCAAGCCTACTTCAGGCAATATCGTAAAGAATTGTATCTTTTGCAGATACGAAGATTCAGACCCATTTAGATTGAACTGAAGCCATTAACGGGAAAAGAACATTTTTTAACAAAGCAAACGCCCCTAAAGACCCAAAAGCCTAAATTAATTGAGTCTGATTAAGCGGCTGCTGTTTGGCAGGGAGCAAACAAAATCCCAGGCGATCCCTGCGCATTGTGAGTGAGCTCCTCGATCGAGGAAAATGTGCTGGTCTCAAAAGGGCCAACAGCGGACCCTTTTCGCAATTAATTGTCATTAGGAGCCCGCGAGGGGCGGCCAGCCCTGCAAACGAAAACAACTGCGGCCGGTGGCTGAAATTGAAGCCTGCCGCTGCCATGGGGGTGGGATCGATATGCTCACATTAGCGGAAAATGCGTCATGATGGTTCCATAGGGGTGATAACAACCCACAGCGTTATCAGGGACTCCGGGAAGAGCCGCAGATCGTTCGCATTGTCGTCCCTCTGGAAAATTTCAAATTCATCTTGAGGGCTCCTGTAAGCTGAGGGGTGATGCGGGGCGTAACTAGGGCCATGTAATTTCGTGTTCATTGAACTTTCGTTCGAAGGGCGGCGATTCGTTATCAGCTCCGAGTGCGTTGTCGTTATCGCATGCCAACGGAGAAGCGCATTGATCCTGGCTAAACAGCGTGAATCAGCCGCTACCCTGAGCAAATGAGGGTTTTATTTTATTGCTTTTTACCCCTTTATCAGGGCTGGAGGATAAGTTGACACTTAACGATAAGATAATTAGGACTGTTTGGCTCAATGCCAAATAAGTGACGAACTGCACCGACAACACCCAGGTCTTATTCTAATCGATGGACGAGTCATCCTGGGGTCCTTCACAATTTGATCATGAGCGGAAAGCACGGTCAGAGAAATTGAACCATTCATTCGATTGGTCATAAATCAAGTGCGCGGAAACATTGGACGAACGGATTTTAAGCGGTTCGGCGGGCCCACGTTTTACCTGGCAAGCGGAAAATTAAATTTCCGCGATGCCTTTTGCCTGGGTTCGCGCCGTCGCCATGGTGAGGTACAAATAGCGCGCTCAGCTCAAGGCCAATTACGGTGGTAATTCCAAAACAACGCGAAAAAAAAAATTTCTGAAGAAAATATGCCAAAGCTCTTTTGCTTCGACGATAGCATCGCCAACAAAACAGACATAGAAGCTTTCAAGTGTAAATGGCATGCGCAGAAAAACTAGTTTTTTATGTGAGGTTGCGCCTCAAAACAAAACGAGTGACGTAGGTAAATAGGCGCGACACCCGCGCTATCGCTGGCTCCGGAGGAGCGCTTTGCTTTCGAACTGTGCCAGATACTGCGGCGATTATGCATTACAGCACGTTTCGGTCTGTAGCACGTTTTTGTCACCCCAAATCAGTCAGCAAATTGAAGCGCCACACTTTTTAGCCCCAGCAATTTTCTATTTGCTGCAAAGGGACAATGGAAACAAACATGCCCACAGACCTATTTTTGGGGAAAGGGTCCATTGTTCAAAGTTAATTTTGTGTAGAATTCTACCAAAGGCCTTGATTCTGCCATAAGCCCGTTTTTTTTTTTTTCTAACATTATACAGCATTCAGTTTTTGCTATAGAAAAGCAAAGAATTACGTGCCCTATTTCTAAATACGAATTGACGGAACTTCGGCTTTTACCCTTTCGAAATCAAATCCTGAACTTTACAGATCTGAATTCATTGGTATTTAGGAATTTCGAAGGTTTACTCGATGAAATTTTATTGAATAGTTAGTAGAGTAGCTGCTTGAAGAGAGCAAATGGAACATAATTATGTCATTTTTTACTTCTGAATGTCTGAATGATAGAAATATAGATTAATAAATTATATTTCAAAAACTCTCAATTATAATTAAAGTTTAGAGAGTCGTTTAGAGCTATTGGGGAACAAATGCAATTAGGAATATAAAAAGTTTTATTGTACATATTAAAAACTGAAATATAAATCTGCTTTAGTCTGAAATAGAACTCAGTTTTATAAAATATAATTAATTGGTATATTTTTGGTGAAGGGCAGTATTAACAAAATTTTTGAAGGGAAAAATAAAAGGCATATGAAATTTTATTGTTGTTTAATTGGTTTCCTGTATACAGGGCAATATTGAAGGAGGTTGGGAAGGAGCATATATACAACATATGATATCTCTGGTTTTTTAGTAAATCCAGAATGAAAAGTACCTGCAACATTTTTTTCCTTGTATTATTTCGGGTTTGAAAAATGAATGTTCCGTCCGAAAGTGGGCCAGCTAAGCAGGTTTGTCACCAGTTTTAAAAAACGAGACCCATCGGAAAAATCAGCAAAATTGCAGTGCAATTCGCCAACGTTTAACGGCCGACCACATTGGATGCAGAACGGAGTGGTTTTTAATGAAGTCCCCGCAAAGGAGTTATGCAACTGGACGTCATTCAAGTTTAATGGCAAGCAATTTTACGTTTTTCTAATGGCCTAGTCCCAGCGCCGCTCTATGCTTTATCCATCGGGCGAGGCGGAATTTGTGGTGATCGGGCGCGGGGCTCGGCCGCGCTATCCTCCTCCGTACGACCGTACGGTCGCACGTGTGCTCAAATTCGAGCCAACGTTAGCACGACGTTAGGCCAAGCTAGATGGAGGAGTCACGGACTGGGGAGCACGATGAGTCCCATTTTCCTATTCCGGGCAGGGCGTTGTATGTATTTTGTTCACTATAACGCGCGCGCGCGGTGCTCCGCCCGATGTGTTCGCGATCCAGCGCAGCGCCCCGGTGTTGGTTAATTCGACTGGGTTCGCTATGTGAGAAAATGCTGGGGCCGCGTTCTGCTGAGCCCCCGAGGAATCCTCGCCCGCTGCGGCGAACTGGCCTGGCCCTGGTCGCGCAACCGTAGGGCGAACGTTGCCTTCGTCGCTAAGGCGAGGAACCTCTTTGTAGGCCGGTCACATGCACACAATAAGTGGAAGTTGCAGGGTACTTCTCGAGGGGGCCCCCATTAGCAATGCCACTCACTAACGGTGGAGACAAACGGACCTGAATCGGAGCTCCCAACTTCCAACTGAAGTGATTATGACATGCAGGGCACGCGGGGTGTTTGACCCCTTTCGTTTTATGCTTTTCTTGCTGCTGCTCTTCTGGCTGCCGAGTCGGTGGCTTCGTTCCGAGCTGCGCCTGCTCGCTCGACTTTGCCTCAATTTGGCCCCACGCCTGTTCCTTTCGTTGTTGACACAACCAGCGGCGAAACCTTTTTCTTCAAACTGATTTCGGGCTCTCTTCGCACGGCAACTCTCCGCACCGCAGCAGGGCGGCACCGGCGTCGTCAGCTTTTACCGTTCAGGTGTGTCGGAAGTGGCGTCCTTATTTCGTTTCGTGGAAATTTCCCTTTGCGACAATCGAGCTGCTGAGCCCAACTTGGACACGGACAAGAGCATAATATTCAGAATTTTTCGTCGTCTTTCGAGGCGGGAAAGTATAGACTTAACGGTAGCTGCGATTAAAAATTTTAGATTACCATTATTGAGGGTTATTTCCATTTCGTCCCATTCAAGACAATTTCCAACACCTCTACTAAATTCGAGAGCCTTCGAATAGCTGAATGCCATACAAAACATACCCCCATGAAACTTAAACCATGAACCTCAGGTAAATTGTTCACGATTTCTTAATCTACCGAATCTATCCAAAATAATATTTGTGATGTCCCCGAAAACGCATAAAGCATACAGAAATGCTATATCACTTGATGAAAAAACCTTAAAAATGTTGATCACTGTATCACGCCTTGCGAATTCCGTATCGTTATATTGTTGTTAAGCTTATAGTATTTAAGTAGTTCTTTCGTATTGTCAGTTAAATTAATCATAAAAATAAAATTAAATCTTTCAATTCAATCATCTTGAAAATTATATCGATCACTTCACTTGTGCCAAAACACCCTCTTTCGCACCAAATTTCAAAATTGTAGTTCACCGAGAAGTACCTTATAGGTTTTAATGATCTTTTAGTATGAAAATAAGTTTTTAAAAGTACGTATCTTTTTATTGTGTTAAACTAGAAATTTAAATTTTTTACAAACGTCTATAGGTTATAGACTTTAGTATTTGATATTAATTTCAACTTGAAACCTCAAGCCGTTTCTGAGAAAAACGGCCTTGCCATACGGCCAGACAACAGACAGACGGACAAGTGACGTCACATTCCAATTGGACTTCATTGCGGAGTGGGTGCTGTTGTTGTATTAATTATTATAACACGAATAATATCGGAACGCGCCGTCGGATTCGAGTGCGGTTTTTTTTCTGAGAAAGGCCCCATGACAGGGAAGCTTTTTCTCGAAAAAAGTTTCGATCTTCCCATACAAAAAATCGGAAGAATGAAGGGTCAAGGTCAAATTTTGGGCTTTGAAATTGCCATTTTCGAAATTTGACGGGGTCTCTCCCGCTTGTTTGTTGACGGATTTGGTCGTGGGTAGTATCGTTGGTCAGCTTTCTAATGCGTTATCAACCAGTATCCTAAGATGTCTCTGAAAGAACTTATAATGCATTTTCTAGGTTGACCTCCTCCAAATTTTCAATCGCGATTTTAGGGGGGAAGGACCCTTAAAATCAGTCCTTTAAGGGGAAGGGGGGGGGGGGGGTGTCCGAACAAACGTTGATCAGGAGACTATTTAGAATCGATTGGCATACCCCTGTTCAGACCTTAGCAAAACACCCTATGTATACTGAGGTGATAAGCTAATTATTTTCCCTCTAAATTAGAATAAATGTCGCGATTCTAAATGATATGTTGTAATTGTAATCATATGATAATCGTTTATTTGACTTGTAATAACTATAAATTTTATGCATTTTGGAAATCAAAAAGCTATTCTTTAGTATTTATTCTAACAACAAATAGATACATGTATAAGTATGTAGGTACCTTAACTTATGTATATGTATTTTGCCTAATTTCTGTTTGATATTTTCTAATTTTTTTTTGACGTGAAAATATACAAAATGCATAGTATGTATTACATATCCATACATGTACATTGAAATATTTGGGGACGACCTCCTAATTTAATGATGTGGGCGTTTTATTAGTCTCAACAGCTCTTTAAAATAAAAAATAAAAAAATAAAGTGAAATGCTATTTAGCCAAAATTTAACTCCTAGACTTATGAAAACCCCTTTAAAAAGTGAATCACGTGGACGTTAAGATTTCTTGCATATCCCAGTGTCGTTAAGAGACCAGTTGCCGGTTGTGTGATGAGACGAAATGAGGCATCCCAACCCCAACGCGATCTTGGCGAAATCCCCGTGACTCATGGCCCCGCGATCTGCAGCAGGGCAATCGAAGCGAAATTACAGTGGATGGCACAATCGCCATGTTTTCGCGACCACCGTCCCCTCCCCCCCTCCCGCACCAACTGGAACAGCCTCGATTCCCATGATCGGTGCAATTATCGCACATGGGCATCTCCTGCCGGTATTACACACGGCCGTCAGAGTGCAAGTCTTGCCCAACTTTTGCGGGAGCTTTTGTTGCGGAATTGCGAAAAGCGCAAGAAAGACAAAAAACATATCGAAAAGGCCGAAGCGCCAGAGACAAAAGGAAAAAGCAAAACTGTAACGGTAAACTGGTTGTGCAGATTGAGGTGAATCGTGCGATAAGAGAGTGCGCTCGCGGTTCAAGTCAGTCGCCGAGCCAAGAAGAAGAAGAGGAAGAAGTGAAGTCTTCCTTGCGCTGTTGAGTGCGCGTCTTTTGGCACGGCTCAGCCGGCTTATCGGGGGGAGGGGGGGGGGGGGGGGGGGGGGGCCCTCCCCATTGGTGCACATAAAGCGACCACAACTCGAAGAAAATATCTACCGCGAAAAGAACGGAAAAAGAAATGCCTATGCCCTCCGAACGGAGCATAAATTGCGTCCGTTCCTAATAATGGCAGTCACGGTCACTTCGACGTGTGCAGGTAAGCGTGGCTCTGCCGTACCGACCGGCGCGCGGCGGCGTTGTCCAAGTGTCAGGCCAGCTTATGTCCACCTCTGATCGGGTCTCTTCTTGCCCATTATTTTTCTGCCCCAACTTTCTTTTTCGCATAATATTGCGGAAACATTTCTGATACGGCACATCGCGATGGATGGATGTCGTCGCGCTTCCTCCTTTCGACGATGCCCCCCAAGTATAAGAAGCCCCCCGACAGACGGGCAACTTTTGAGGCGAAAATGTTCAAGCTTTGCAAATGTGAGGCAGCTAAAATAGAGCAACGTTGCTCCACCGGGGGCCTCGGAGTCAACATTAATTGCGCGCGTTGCAACACACCCGTGGCTTGTAAAGTTTTGCGAATTTTGCACTTGCGCCATGGTATAATACTAAAATTTGGGTCAAGACTGGGGTTGCGGAATTCTGTCCTCATCACCTGTTGTGAGCCAGGGGACGGAAGGCAGGCCCTCAATTGACTCCTAATGAGCTCATATTTCGGAGCCTCTTAGGCTTAACCTGTGCGTAATTAGCACAATTAAAGCATCGTCGACCAGCAGATTTGTTGTTTTTTCTTTTTTTTTTTGTTTTTAAATCGAACAAGGAAGGAGGGCCCTCAAATTCCCTCCACCAATTTGCCGAGCCGGTCTGCTGCCGGAGCGTGATGAAATCCCCTTAATTGCCGGTCCGGCAGGGCAGTAAACCCTCTAAATAAGGTGCAAATGATTACCGTGGCAATTATGGGAGGCACGGACAACGGACGACTGGCGTGCCACAATCTCTTGCCCGGAAGAATTTCGGCTGTAATTAGAGTTGACTGCTTTAATTAGGAGAGCGCTAGGCTCAGACGAAGGCACTTAAGAAAAAAGGCATTCGAGTTAAAAACTAATTTGCTTGCGAAACGTACGAGGAGCCACGATGCAGCAAAAGACATTGCTGGGGCTAAAAGCGGAAGTGTTGCATTTAAACGAGCCCACCTTGACTAAGGCGATTTCTCTTCACCTCAGTGGCATGAAGGCCTTCTTGGATACATATCTTCATTGCCCAGATATGGAATATGATGCGTGTCTGGCCAGGCCCGGCATGTATGTATGAAGCGAATTTGGGCGCGCTGACAGGACAGAGGATCCCCGGGGCAAGGTAAAATCGCCCGCTGAAACTATGCCAATCTTGGTTCTGATTGCAGCGTATCGTTTGGTGCCCACTCGGCTTCCGCTATCTGCCCACTTAACAGCGACTCCACTCTACCTAGAAATAAAATCGCTTCAGAGCTCATAGATATTCGGGAAGGAGCAAAAAATCCAAGAAAAAAATAGCCCCGAACGAGCAAGCGGGCCAGGCCGTTCGGTCATTGAACTCCCGGGGAAGTAGGAGAAAAAAGAAACAGGGAAATTTGTTCTGGGATCAGCGCCGTTGCTGCTGGCTGCTGCCTCCTATTCTTCGCCTATTATTGCGCGCCTCCTTCCTTCTTGATTTTCTGAAATCTCCGAAACCCCCATGGCCGACACACCATCCAGCTAACCCACACATGCGCACCGTGCTCTGACACAGGCCACACTGCCGTCAATTGCGCATGCGCAAGTCACTTTTTGATACTTCAACCGGGGGGGAAAACAATGAGGCCAAGCCGACCGATCCCAAGATAAAAAAAAAAAAAAAGGGCCAGCGGAGTGGTGGTGCGTCGTGTCGCCCCGTGATCGCTCTGGGGCTCCGCGGGGGGATCGTTTTCCATTGCAAGGAGATGCCGCAATGCGTGCAATTACAAACGAACCAAAGTATCCCTCTTTTCATACGGCATGAATTGAATGCATACTGCCGGAGTCTCGACCTCGAGTCACTTAAGGGTTTCTGCTCTGGAGCGCAAGTCCGCGCGGGGATGCGCGGGGCTCTTAAATCGGGCAGCCAGAGCGAGGGCTACAGCAGGAAGAAGGGCAGGCTGATTTTTATGGGCAAGGGTAATGGAATCAGGGAACGGCCGGCGGCTGTGTTACTCGGAGTCATATTTGTGGGCGTTTTGATTTTGTTGGCTCTCATGCTCCCTCCGTCTGCGAACGGGTTCCAGAGGGACGATCTTAACGATGGTAACTCGCAAGTGTCCTGCCATTTATTGTTCTTCCCGAGGGAGGGAGAAACTGTTCCTCATTTGTTTCAGTAGTTTTTTTTTGCTTTCTTTTTATACCCGTCCTCGACGGACTTTAGCGGGATAAATCAAAAAGCTGAAAAGGGTTAGATTGGCTTTTCTGAGAAAATAGCCTGCTGGGGCTCAATTTTTTTCGGAATGAATACAAAAATGTGACTATAACGACCGTTGAACTGCAGGAAACTACCGCTATATAGTTTACGGCGTGTTTCTGCGAAAAACTACTTTTTTCTTGCGAATTTCGAGTACATTGTTCCTTTTGTATTCAAACGTAATTAAAATTAATACTAATCAAAATTAAGAAATAACTTTATGGTTGAGCAGTCTCAAATACAAATTAATTTACCTATATATCATGTTAGCAATTGACACTTGAAACTTTATCGTCCAAAGATCAATCGCTATTCGTCAACATTTTCGCGCATTATAGAAATTTATGATTGATACATATAACCTTCCCACTGCACTGATTGTAATGAAATTTGCAATTGACTCGTTATTATTGTTTTTTATTCTTGGTCGTATTCCTATTTCTGTTATCTTCCTAGAAGTCTTGTATATTGTTTTTTGTATATAGGGCAATCGCTCTTATTCTTTGCAATTCAACGATATTTTCTGCCTTATTTGTCATGTCATCCTCCATACTTTCCAGTTTGTTATTCATTGAAAGTTCTTTCCAAGTGTTCACCTGTCGTTGATAAAATTCATACCATATTTCAACATAAGATGTCACAATGGCTTTGTTATGCATATTCGACATGCCTCTAAAAATATTTGTTAAGGAAATTTTGATAATTATTCAATGAAAGATCCTCTAATCTTAATTTTAGCATTTAGATATTGTTATATAGATTAATTAATGTTTCTATTTCTCTTAATAGTAACCATTTTGATACAAATTTTCAAACTCGAAATTCGAATTTGCAGTTAATTTGGAAACTATTTCATTTATATAAATTAAAAAATTGATTCGATTTTCTTAAAAAGACAGTCCTACCAGCAGAAATTTATCTAAAATCCCCAAAAGATTGCGACAGGCTAGTGAAGCCGAGAGATCATAGACCGACGACCATAACCCACTTTCGAGTGCCAGAAAAACCTCTGTTTAGCGCAGCACACCGAACGAGTTGAAAATTCGTAAATTTTGTAAAAAAAAGCAAGCAGCTAATCGCCCTCGCCAACTCGCCGTTGAAACTTTCGACTTTGAATGTGACCCTGTGAGGGTCCCGAATATTCATCGAGCCGCCAACTGATAACTGGGCCCCCAGCAGTTAGAAGGTAAACGACTGTGCCCCCTCAGTTCGCCTGCCCGCGCAAGGGAGAATGAGGATGTAAAAATTGCAGAAAAGTGCGGGCAGAATTGCCCGCTTTCCGTGGCAGCGCGATAAAGTTGGAGTCATTATAATAGCCGGGCGCGCATGCGCAAAAGCAGTTGATTATGCAACCCCCATTCTGGCGCGGAGAACATTAGGAGGCATTCGTTGGAGGAGCGGCCGAGAGGAGGATAGAATTGTGCGCCGCCGCCAAAGTTGCTGCAGCAAAAACCAGAAGCCGCGCAATTTGAAGTGGCTCAAGCCATGAATGTGGCGGCGGCGGCGGCTCCAAAGCTTCATGCCTGCCGATCAGCCATTACCTTGAATGCGCGCCGACAGGCACATTGCCGAGCAAATTAGCAATCCCCCGCACTTCGGCATCCTTCACATGTCACACCGTAGAGCTACCATCCTAAAAGAGTGGACTTTTTGCTAGCGCGATGTCGAATCACCTGTATGCGGATCCCCCGAAACCGCTTAGAGGTGTCGATTTCAACACTCACCTTTACTCAGCGGACCGATGACACACTATGCGGCAGGCTGGTGCGCGGGACGTGGAAACGATGGCGAGGACATCAAAAAATTTTACCTCGCCGTTTTGTTAGATTATGATAGTTAGTTAGTTAGATGTTTTAGGCACCGCGAAGCGACTTACTGGAAGGCCAGGGGATTGTCCTCCAAGTTGCCGTGTTTGGTGCAGATTTTGTGGGCAATCAATTAATGGTGCTCTTCCGGTGTGCGCGCGCGCGCAGTAAACTTGCGCAACCGTTGCCGATCTGAAATCACAACAGATCGGACGGTTTTTGTTTATACAGAAGATCGAAAAACCTGTCATATGTTGTGAAAGGCATCAGTGGAATACCTGGGGCGCGCTTGGCTATAACTTTTTGAACGGAAACAGCAGCAGCTCTGGCAAGATCATGGGGTCGCCACCTAGTCGCCGCCACTTGTGTGTGATCTCACAACCTATTGAAAGAGCCCGTAAAAATGGAAAAATCCAATATCTCTCGTCCAAAACCTGACCGTATGTAACTGGGCCAGTGTCCACCAGCGTTAAGATTTATCAACGTTTTTTTATTATTTTTATTTTTTTGTTTTTTCTTGTTTTTAGCTCATTTTTGTGCAAATTGCACAGCGGCCCCGTGCGGCATCCATCAGAGAGTCACACATATTGCGCGCGCCTCCGCGCCCCATCCACCGGAGCGCGCGGCCTGATGCAGTTTTGTCCGCGAATTGCAACACAACCACCAACCAACCAGCCCTGGCAGAATGGCGGCGAACAATAAACAATTTGGCAGCGTGGAATGCAGCTGAGAGATATATTCATGAAATTTGTATGCAGTGTCAACATGCGATTCTTGGGAAATTCGCGGCAATTATTATGCACTTCGGCAAACTGCCACGGCCACGAGAAAGAGCATGTCTAGAAGAGAGTGAAGTGCACTTTGAGACGGGGGCACCGGTGCCGCTGCTGTCGCTAACTTGCCGCTTATTTCAGCTGGTTATGGGGCACGGATGGCACAGGGCTGCAGAAACAGAAACGGAAACAGAAAACGAAAGAGCGGCACTTGGCCTGGTACTTACTTGCCATTTTGGAGCCATCTGATAACCGAGACCCGGAGAAAATGCGCCACCGTTGACACTAAAAATGCCGAAATAATGCCGCAGGATCCGTTACTTCTGGGCCGACTTCTTTTCTTCGAGAAATAAACTTTTTTTTTTTTTTTTTTTTAATAAGGGGCAAGCCCAGCACCGCACACTTCCGCTCGCTACTTTTTGTTTTCCGTGTGCGCGCGACGAGCTGATTTCAAAAGCAAAAATCTTTTCCAACTGTTTGAAGAAGTCGAGTCGTTTTCGAGACCCTCTTAAGCGTTGGCAATTCGACGCCAGTTAACGGGATTTGTTCAATAGGATCAGATTATTCTTTTCGCTGTTACTTCATGAGCATCACTCGGCCTATTTTCGCGGCCTCAAAATTTAAACCTCCTTACCGAGTTGACTCAAAATATCTAAATTCAGCCGAAATGGAAGTAAATAATGCTCAAATAACTTTAGCTTTCAGCTGAAGAAAGGACAGAAGAATGAAAAATTAAGTACTAACTATAACATAAAAATTCTGAAATTCTTATAAAATTTCAAATTTTAATGGGCTGGCACGATATATTTCAAATTGAAGCAAAATCTCCCGTAGTTCTGGATACATGAAAAAAATAACAATTATTGAGCTACCTTCCAGACTACTAGAGTTTGGATAATTGACGTTGTAAAAAAAGTTAATTTTATATTGACATTAAAAGAAAAAAGAAAATTACTTCATATACGACTCCCCTCAACACTGTTCTGGTCTTCATATTACTAATTCCCCCGAAAAAAATTTTAAATTCAATTTGAATAACCGCTAAGCAAAAGTGCGTCCTCCAAAATCAACGATTGCCTCAGTGCTCACCCCACGCATATAAAACGATGCGCGCAAGATATCGCTGGAAGCAATTAAATTAAAGCCCGCGGAGGAGCGCTAGAAGAACGCAACGCACCGCACCACCAGAAATTCGAGCGAGGGCTGAATAAAAATTCTTCGGTGGAGTCAATGCACGGAATTCCGTCACACGTGCACAAGAAAGGTCAAGATGACGCGATGGATGCACTCTCGCACCGTATTGCGCCCACTGCATTTATTTCCCGATCATTCCTGATGCGGGGAGATCCCGGGAGTGGTGCGAGCGCGGATCGCTTGTGGGACTGGGAACGCATCCCAAATGAAGCTGCAATTGCATCGAATGCAGCCACTGTAGTCCTTCGGTAAGCCGTTCCCGATCCCGGAAAAGTTGAACGACCTCTCCCTCCCCGATGAGATGCATAGCAATAAGTAGCTGCGCGCGCACACAAAAAGACCCACTCACAGCAGGCCTGTGTTATCACTGCGCTCCAGCGGTTTTATGCTATCCATGGACTCCCGGGATCCAGCGTGGATTCATTGGAATCTACAGTGCAAAGGGTTCTTTCTCGACGAAAAAAAAAAATAAATAAATAAATAAATATGTATTGTATCTGTGTATGTCCATTCCCCGCACCCAGCGGGATCAGTTCTTGGGGATACGTGGACCAGGGATTCTGAGGGGAGAGTTGCAGAGTCCAACCGGTTGCCCGTCCCCAGAAAACTCATCCTCGAAGATTTCAAGGCTCATAAACAGTCCTTTTTCGGTATCTTTTTTGGTTTTATTGCCATCGTCGTTATCAAAGCCGCCCATATCCTCTTTAGTGGCTGCTCGGCTCAAACTCCGCTGGCCACGAAATTCTTGATTCTTGTGGCCGTGTGGACTCAGAACTCAGAACGTGACAGGGCGGAGGGTGGCCGTACCGCGTACAGGCGCAGAGATGCAACTGCGGAGCCAGAGTGCACTGTGTGCGCGGGGCACCGCGGCATGCAGAGTGCACCGAGCAAATAATAAAAAATTTAAAGAAAAAAAATATATATATACATATATACATATATATATAAATAAAGAACGTCGGTGGTAAAGCGGCGAGAAAACGATAAAAAGGAGAACGGCAGGAAAAGGATCGTCTGAAGGGGGTAGAAGTCGAGAAGCCAAGCCGCGGCGAGAAGCCGGGGCTATTTTTAGACATGGTTCTTCGGTCCCGGACCGATGGTATGCCGGGAGGATAACAAGTTCAATGTCAGGATTTGATTTCCCCGCAGCCCCGGCACCCCCTCGCAGTCCAGCACTTGCTCCTTGCAGTGACCGTGGTGTCGGTCGATGCACTCCCCGGCGCAGCCTTAAAGCCGGTTTCGTCTTCCTTTTTATTCCTCTCGGCATTTCGGATCCAGTCGAAGTTGACTTTTACTGCGGCTGGGGTCTGGTGGATGGCCATGACGATTCCGCTCCGCGGTGGTGGTGGCGGTGGCGGTGGCAACATCGCTTGGGGTGCACACACCATCCACAAGATCTAGGAATTGTGTACTTTACGCAATGCGTGTGGTTGATTTTTGGCCCAGACGCAGGGCGTTAAGAAGGAATCCTGAAAAAGGACTTCATTGTATATATTTTTTTTTTCATGCTGTCTGGGATGTTCCAGACAGCCGGATTTCATGGGATGAGGGTGAGTTATTAACCGCATCATTGTCTACGATGTTTTTTTTCATATCTAAGTTTGTTTTTTCCGTGTCTGGACGTAATTTATTTTGTCTGGTAACTCGTCTAGGGGTGCTGCATCGTCTGCTGGTCCGGTTTCGGGATGCTGGGAAATTAAAGGGTTAAGGCATCTTCGAATTACGAATTGATTCGATTCTGGGAGATTGCGTCTACCGACTTAATTTGATCTTGAGTACGAACTGAATTGTTTTTTCTCTTAAAAATGATCTTTGAAATGTTGAAAGAGGAAAATATAAGGCCTATAATTTTGAAATTTGTTATAGGGATGAGTTTGATTATGGTTAGATCTTGTTTTTATTAGAAATATACTTCCATACTCTAGATCTAGATAAATTAAAAAGACATTGAATACGAAAAGAAAAAAAGTGGGGGTATATGACTAATGATCAACGCTTAAAGGGCACAGTTCGTGGTTCAAACCTTTTTTTAGAATATTATGAACTTCCCAAAATATATAACAAACAAGGAATAGGTTAATTTCTAGTAGTTCTTAAGTCTCTATAAGAAAATATATGTAAACAAACAGACAGACAGAAAGACGCATGAGCGATTCACGCAACTAACAAAAAGGGAAAAGTTAATTAAATTCAAGAAAAATCTTCTCAAAACTTTTCTCTTAAGCTCCAGAAATCACAGATCCGTATGTGTACATGAGTTTTATTGAACTGAACTCAGTTGTATTCAACTGTATTGATTTTTATTTATTCTTACAAATAGACTAATTGAGCTAACTGAGCAGAAGAAGAATAAATACATATATCTAAATTGCACCCTCTCAAATTCGTTTAGTATACTGATCAATCCAATTCTATTAAGTCTTTTCATCATTCTCTGCTATATGCGTTATATCGAAAAGCAGGAGATATAAGAGACTACATACTAGGGCATTTCTATGTCTATTTTAAAAAATTCGATGTTACTGCGGTTTTATTGATAATTTATTTATTTGTTTTACCTAGCGAAAATTCCTATCCTTTACTGTTTTCATGCACGACTGCTCTGCGAGTTTAATTCGAAATTTTGATAGCTTGATAGATTTGCCCACATCTTAGCATCTGTTCTTCTTCCCCAGAAAAAAACAATCCTGCACAGAACCCGTAAAAACCGTTTCGGCCCAACTTGATTAGTTATGAAAATATTCAAACAGGGGAGTGGACATTTGGCTCTCTATCATCAATTATCATGTAGCCGGTGCAGGTTCAACGACCGGCCGAACCTAATATTTTTCGATCCCCCCGTTCGCCCAGCACAAAAGCAGAGCTAGAGGAGCCTGCTTATAGGCTGGGCCTGGCCATTATCCGCTTTCTCACGAGATATTTTGAAAAATCAGGTAAAAGTGGAAAAAGGTAACGCAACACGGGATCGAAACTTTACATGGATTTCTTTCCTATAAAAATTTGGTGGTGCTTTGAAAGTTAATCAGCCAAGGTAGGCAGCATCGCAGCCCAGGCAGATTTCGGGTAGGAAGATCACCAATCAACGCCTTCGGAGACCCAAGAGATTATTTTGATGGTCCACCAGGCGAAGACATCACCATTTGTGTGATGCCACTATGAATGGCCCAAAAAATACCCGAAAAATATCCAAGTTAGAGTGGCGCTGTGTGATCCGTCCATAGCACCGAAAACCTTAGAAATCGAGTTTTTTTTTTTTTGTTATTTCTGTATTTATTTTTTTTTTTTTGTTGCTTCCATCGAAGTTTTCTAGTTTCATGCGAGGAGCACTAACTAAGAGGAATGTTGAGGTCAGCGCAAGATGATAAAATATGGACACAGCGCGGCGGTTCCTTCCACTTTGCTGGGCTATTCAGGCGGAGAAATAATAAAAATCAACGAAAAAAAAAAAAAAAAAGCAAACAAATTTTTGAGTGGAGGTTTTTCTGGGGAGCTCTTCACCTCAATAAACAGGTAGTGGACGATGGAGTTGGCTGCTGGTGCGTGTTTGGCCAGTGAATTTATGGTTCGAGATGGATGGCCCATCGCGGCCGCAAAGGTTGTTAGCTCTTTATACACACAGGGGGCATATTTCAAAAGCTCAGCTTCAGATGGCTTTAGGATCAATACGGTCCCGTTTCGACGTCCGCTTTTTCTTTATATTTTTGTTTTTATCTTTTTCATGTGGTTTTATGGTGATGTCGAAATTTTTTAATCTGCTTTGATAGCGATTTGGCCAAGATTTCTATCGCCTTGAATAATCCATCCGACCTGCGTATTAGCATTTTGGTGATCAACTTTAATTGGACTATGTGGGCCGAGAGACTTTATGCATCCTATGAGAGCGCGGATGTCGAAACTATTTCATGAAAGTTTCTGCGGCTCTTAGTTTCAGTGGCTGTTTCAAGGAAAAAATTCCAATTAGTTTGCAAGGCTTTTAAGTGGTTAATGTCCTAAGGACAACAACGCTTAAGTTGCCCTTGTTTGAGACATGGTCGCTTAAAACCCACAGCGCCAAGAGTTCAGCTTGGAAGTTCATGTTTGGCATGTTTTTAAATTATATACTACTTACGTATTAATCTGTTAAACATTGGGAAAACAATTGCTTTTACTCCAACAATGCTTATAGTTTAAACAATATGATTGTTGTTTCCAAAAGTTGCTTTATAAGCTACAGTGGATCATTTTAGTTTGGGATACAGTAGATCGTAATCCGCAATACCCCACCATACTTTTCTTGACAGGTAGGGTAACAACTGAGATTAAAATAAAAAATAAAAGATAGTTTTAGATAAAAATGCCGCGCAATAAAGCGCGAAAAGCAGGCATCAACTATTTATTACGTAGGTAAAATAGCAGTTAAAATTAAAGAAACTGAAGCAGAAGTCAGTTTTTTAAGAAAATCTATAAATACCGATAAAATAAATCGTGTACCGAACGATGCAGATATATGTATATACATAGTATTACTTTTAACGAAATAAAATTAATATTCTCTGGGAACACAAAACGACAAAAAGGTTTTTATTCTTTTCTAAAATACATATTCGATAATAACATCAATACCTCAATACTTTACCTACTTAATATTTTTTTTCCTGAATTGGTAAGATGAGATTTTTAACCGAGAATGGCAAAGCAAAAGGAAAGGTTATAATTTTTTATAATATACATACAGTGCTGTGAAAATTTTTAGAACCACTTCAATGTTTCGGGAGTTTTCTGAAGGTTCGACAGAAGAGGGAAATCAATTCAGGTTTAAGTTTAAATCTCAAAATATCCTTTTCCATTGACTTTCCCCCTCTGTCCAACTTAAAACAGGAAAACTAAATGTTCCCGAAGAATTGAGGGGGTCCTAAAAATATTCACAGTACTGTATATTATTTTATTTTGCCAAGAGTTTGTGTATAGTTTATACAGATACATTGTTTTTAATTAAGACTTATCTACAACAACATGTTACAGGTATCATAAATATGAAATAACCAAAATAAAAGACTTTTCAATAATCTTTAAAATCCAGTGATTCACTGTAACCCATGTCGACCCACTGTAAATAATACGCGGGGTACAGTGGGTGAAACGTCAATTTTTTAAAAGAAAAAAACTGCAAATAATATTTCTATTGCTTTAAAATTTCAATTTGGAAGTTTATTATATGTCCATATGTACCTAAGATATTCCTCTGTAACATCTATTGAAAAAAAAGTACAACAATTATAATAGCTTTATATGTATGTACCTACCTAGTAATGTGACTGAAAAAAGTGATTCACTGTATACCCCATGTTTCCCTAATAAACTTTCAATGTCTTGTGAACATTTTAAACTAAAATAAGAGGTTTTTCCACATACAAAAATAAAAATAAAAAAAAAAACGAAAACTCAAACTTATTTAATTGAAATACATATGTACATACAGTGGCACTCAAAACATTTGCAACTAGAAATAAGTGTGTAAAAATTGCTCCATTATTTCAGTGATAAACAATCAGATCTATAATACAATATGAATTTATTCAAAAACGATAATATTACTAAAATCCAAAACATAATCGTTTTTCTCAACACTATAAGGACAGTAACTAAAGACTCTATCATAATACATATACATATACATTTGGTAGCTCAAATCATTTGCAACTGAATAAACTCATATCAAGAATAGAATAAAATATAGTAAATTTTTTCAGTTCTAGTATTTTATGGAGTAGGTATACCTTATTTTTTACAACTTCGGCACATCTTTTTGGCATTGATTTAATTAGTTTTACGATTGCAGGCTGCGAAATATTCCTTCACTCCTTTTCGATCCATTTTAATGAATCTTCTTCCTTTTTAAAGACTTGTTTTCCAATTGTTTGCTTCACAATCTGCTAAAGATTCTCAATCGGATTGAGATGTGGAGATTGAGCTGGCTATTCTAACACATGCACCTTATTACCCCCCAACCAATCCTTCACTACACGTGAAGTGTGCTTAGGGTTGTTATCAAGCTGAAAAATCCACGAAATCGGTATTGCTTCTTCAGCATAAGACAACATAGTATTTTGAAGGATGTCCTTTGTAACATGTTCCAATCATTGTACCTGTTATGCCTTTTATAGAACCTACACCATGTGCGGAGAGACAACCCAACACCATTGCATTACCTCCGCACTCAGTTCTCCTTGCAAATGTTTTGAGTGCCACTGTATGTTCCATATTTCTAAAACAATATTTAATTTTTCCAAATGTTGTATTTTATTGCAGAAACCATATGATAGAAGAGATAGTAAAACTGTATTTAACTGTTAATATACGCATTAGTTTTCTTAGTTTTGAATATACAAGGTGAGAGAGTTTTTTAGTTTTTATTTTTATTAGATAAGGTTTGTAAATAACAAAAACCTTAAATAAAGAGATTTTTATGATCATATACCTTTTTTGGCATGACATTTAAATTCAACGTAGTGTTATTACATTCTCATTATTGTCCTTTCCCGGTGTATTGCTCGCATTTCTTTCATTCTCCTAAAACGGAGATCATTAAGTGCCTTCGACCTAAATTACATATTCAAAAATCGTTCTGAATCTCGTTTTCATAACCCGGTAATTGTCCTGTTCAAGAGTATGTCTACTGTCTAGTCACAACTCATAAAAGGCACCTGATGAGGCCAATTACTTCGAGCCCCTTTCAAAATTAGCATGACAATAGGCGATTTTCGCGTAGCCAGATTCAATCCAGGGCCGGAGTTGTATACTGTATCGCAATCCTGTCCCTTTTTCCCTTTGCGTGCAAAGGGCTCAATTATCACATTGTAAATCACTCGGCATGTGAGTTCACGTTCTCCTCGGATATTTTCATTTGCTGGCAAACAACTGAACCGGATCAGATTAAGCCCCCGAGGGTCGTGATCCTCGCATCAACAAGATCAACTCCTTCCTCAAACTTGGGGGCCCCACAAAGGAGGGTTCAAAGAACTTCGCCAGAGAAAATTATTTTGAAGCAAATCCAAAAGAAGAACTCAAATAGAAAAAAAAAATAAATAAATAACAAAAAATAAATAAAAGGCAACGTAAAATATCTAACACAGGTGAAATAGCCAAGGCAAAAAAAGTATCCAAGTCGCCATGTACCTTTATATCCTAGCCGGTTCCGCCACTTCTTCCTAGGTTAGGTATAGAGAAGAAGAAGAAGAGGCAGAGCAGCCTTTCTATGCCCCGATAGGGTGTCCGCTTACAGGTAAACGCACTCAGGAAAATTATTCAGTACAGCCACGTTCATCCTCCCGATTGAGGTGGCGCAGACCAGGGGACGGGGAGGCCCCGTGTGGCCCATCATAGCGCATGGGCTCCCACGAAAAATATATACTTTTTTTTCGGGGCCTCTCTATCTTCTGGTCCTATAAAAATGGAAAAAGTCAAACAGCCGAAAAATCCTCAGCGTTTCGTTAAAAAGTTAACATTTCTTGGGAATGACCTCTTTTAAGTTCAAAAACCCTTTCCCTCTTGGAAGCCAGCTCTTCAGTGTGGCGAACGGAGCGCGCGGCAGTAAAAAAAAAAAAAGAAAAAAAAAAGAAAAAAATTTTTGTTTTTAGCCAATAGAAGTGGCCGCACACAGGCGCGTCGACGTCCGTGGCGCACTGTGAACGAGAGACACCACAAGGGGATAACAAAAGAGGAGCAAGGTAAGGCAGGGAAAAAACGCCACCAGCAACAGGTACAAAAGTGGTTACCTGTTTTCATCTAATGCTCTTCTATGAGCGAGCCGCAGCCGCAGCCGCGCGCACTCACACTTTGCCAACTTCTAACCTTTTATGGGGTCTGACGTGCCCATTTTCCGTGGCCGTGCGGCTGTCGCGCTGCGGATGGGGATACCGCGAACCGCGCGGCTACACCACACGCACGTGAGACCCGCGCTCTCGCATACACCCGAAGAGGACCAGGCCGCCTCGGCCGCGCGCTCGGCCACGAATGGATGATTTCTTTTCAGCTGCGGAGTTTCTAATGACCAGCCTCGAAGCGATATTCTTCTTAATGCCTATTGCTAACAGCAACAGCTAGCAAATCTATGGGGCACGAACGGAGCCACGGAGCCACGGAGCCGCGGAGCCCCCGACCGGGGCGGGCTACTCCCAGTGCCTTTTGCTGGGGCTCGCCGCGATTCTGCTGCCAGCTCCAGCTCCATTCCATTGTCGAGGGAAAAGAAAAGTTCCAATTGGGGGCAACCTGGCTACGTTTGCTATAGAGTTTTTCTCCACAGCTGCAAAAGGTTCCTCTGGGAAGATTAGCCGCGGAAGACAATGACTCCATGCCCGTTCTCCAGCTATCCTGTACCCTGAGACGACGAGAGGAGGAGGGCAACCATTACAAGGCTCAATTACATCGAGATTCAAAATTCAAATATTCAAAAATTACTAAAGACAACCCTTTAGTCGAATCTCCAATCAGGGAAATCTGTAAAGTTTATAAGACTGTTCCCACGTTTGTATACATACATACATATCACACAAAAACAAAACACACACCTGCCCGATAAAATCTTAAGTGGCCCTTGTGTGCTCTTCCAACATTACGCAATTTAAACTTTTACAAATAACGCCAACTCGAACACAACTTTCTAAGCTTAAAATATCCTTTAAAATTTGTATTTAGCTTTTGTTTATGTCTGATTTTATTTTTAATTAACTATTAATAAAAAAAGCAGTAAGAAATTGCCTTTGTAACTGAAAATTGGTTTTAATTTACATTAATCTCTATCTCACTATCAATATCAATAAATCTTCTAAACTAAGAAAAGAAATGTAAAATTCAATGTTTTGAAAAATGTGAAAATATGCAGATTTTATTTAGTTGCAGCTTATAAGATTGATAAGCCATGAATCTAAATCTAAATCTGGAAATCCTACCTGATTTAGGCGAAAGTTGCAATGAGTGATACAGATGAATCATTATTATACCTACGGTAAAATCTAGGGGCCCTATTGCGAATATCGTCATTTCTACGCCAAAAATAGCTTACGTAAGCTCTTTTTCGGTAAAAATTGCTTAATAAAGTTTTAGAATTCTCATAAATTTATTTAAGTAACCTTTTATTTCAATTAATTTGTTCGTTCAAGGTGTTAAAACGATTCGATTAGAAAAATCCAATCGAATTATTTTGACGTTCGATCGACTTATTTTAACCGCTTCGAACAAAAAATTAATTGAATTTATGAGAATTTTGAAACTTTATTAAGGAATTTTTACCGAAAAAGGGCTTTCGTAAGCTCTTTTCGATTCTTACGATCGAATCTTAGTCGCAGAAATGACGATATTCGCAATAGGGCCCTAGATTTTTTATAAAAACAAATACATATACACATAATAGTGCATTTAAGTTACATATATGCATCTCGTATCCTAGTAGGTGGTTTCCTGATTTCGCTGATGATCAAATTAGTTTTCCATGAAAATCCCTTGAAATTTTAAAGTTCGTATATCTTGCTATTGTGGAAATTAAACTCATAAGTTTTATTAGCTGCGTTCTAGGTTTGGCAGTAAATTTTGAACTGAATTGAAGTTTATGAGTGGTTGTACATATGAAAAAAGTTTTACATCAAAAGGGGACATGACGGGTTCAAATTTGTTAAAAAATCGAAATTTGTTTTATGTTGATTTTATTATACTATACCTTTAAGAATGCAATTTTAATAATATTATTGTATTGAGCAGGCATTGGAGATTAGATATAAGGTAATATTTTTCTCAAAAAATGATAAAAAATAAAGTTTTAACGCGATTTTCTCGAACAACCATTTTTAAAACGGTGGAAGCGATTAAAGAAAAAAACTACGCGATCGATCTTTCTGCAATTTTAATATATTATTGTACACACATATAGCCTCGGGATGAACTACGGAAAGAAAGATTGGTCGAAAAGTTTTTGATTTATACGAAGTTTTCGGTGCCAAAAAACAATCGTACTTGGAAAAATATCCGCCATTTTGTTATTTTTAGGCGGAAATTTTTCCTTGTAGTCCATCCCGTAGTTCTTTTCATAAGGATTAAAACCCATTTTTGTTTTTTTTTTCGGACGTTCCAGTGAGCGTAATTACATACTTCCACCGCGAATTTTTGATGTTTTTTTTTTTTAAAAATTGAAGCAGCCAAAAACAAAAAAAAAAAAAATTTGTGTGTACTACAAGAATCAAATAATATACATATATACAAAGGTTGGTCAAGATATCTTTTTGTTTTCTTTGAAAACATCCCATTTTAAAAAAATAAAAATTTTGAAATTTTAACACGTCATGTGCCCATCTGATGCGGTTTCGCAAATTTTAAAATATTTATAATACGTGACAACCTTTAACATTTTAATTCAATGCAAAATTTCCTGTAAAGCCAGAACCTGAAGAAAAACACAGCTATTAACTACTAGCACTGCATTATTGTTTGCTATTAATTATTGTTATATTATGGAATTTGAATACTTGTAAGATGTTATGTTATTTAAAGATAATTTTCTAATGAAAATATTATTATTTTTTTTTATATTTAGTTTATGTCGCATAATATTACCTCTATGACTGCAAAGTCTTATATTATAGTGAAGGCATAAATTTAAAATTTTGATATATGTATGTAATTATTTTGACCATTCAACATATTTGAACTGATCTTATCAGTCCTTGATTTTAGTTCACCGAATTTTATCGGTTTCCTTGAGGCCAGACAATGTTCAAAAACCAAGTCGACACCCAGAGGGATTCTGCGATCCCCTCGTACAATTAACATACCATTTCCGGCGGTGTGGAGGAAGCCAACGCCTTGAAAAAACCTAAAAAGTCGCACCCTCGAGGCAATCGCCACGATCAACTTTACCAGTCTCATGCACTCGACCCCTGTGCCTGTTTTATTGCGGGGATGATTCCGATTTGAGCTCATTTGAAATGCTAATTTTTCCCTCGATTAATTTTTCCCAATTTCCGGGAGAGCGTCGCCACTGCTTTGTTTCTGAGAAGCCAGTCCCTATAAGCTTTGGTCATTCTGCTCGGCCGGGGTTCCTGGACATGCAACAGTTGCCCACCGGAAGGGGTGAACTCCTGGAATCTCATGAATACGCTTAGCATTCGAATGATGAGAATATTCGCCGGAATCACTGGGCCTTGTGATTCATTTTCCCGCCCGTAGGCACCGCTGCTGCACCGCGCCGAAGCGTAAGGCTCCTTTGCATATTTACAGCCCAACGACGGAGTTAATGGGACCGAGCAACTACCCGTGAACGACGGCGCCCCACTTAAGTAGGTTTTCCCCGGAAAAGGACATGAGCTCGATCGTCGCACAATGGGCGAGGGTGCTCCTCTGCTAGGTTCTGGGAGTGATCTATCTGCTGGTACCCACACAAAATACAATTTTCTATTGAAAGGCCCCGCGTTTTCCGCGTGCTTTCATCAACGACTCAAAAACTGCCGGAGCGTGGCCAAAATTTTCCGGTGGGGCCCGAATTGAAAAATCTGTGGGAAATTCCCGCACCGAGTAGTTCACAGTGATGCTTGACTGATACTAAAAATATGCGGGGTGCCTCCCCATCAATGTAAATCAGATCGCGCATTTTGTGCGTCTGAAGGTTGGCCGCCCCACTAAAGAGGGATTGCGTGATAGTGGCAAAAGATACAAAACGTGTCAAGGTGAGTGGGAGCGGGTTTGTCCAACTGGAAAAAATTTCAGTGGTAAAAGGGACCTGTTGCGGTGGTTGGTTTTTCACAATCATGTACGCACATCCTGCCCGTGGGACGCAACAGGATGCACTGGTAAGGAGTGGACAAAAGAGGGTAACTTAATCCATAAGCACAGCGGGAATTTACCCATCCGTAAATTTCAGACGGGGTGGATTGCACCTATCAAAGCGTAACACAAAAGACTCTTTGCACGTTGTAACTTAACGA
Organism: Machimus atricapillus; assembly: GCA_933228815.1. Lineage (NCBI taxonomy): Eukaryota > Metazoa > Arthropoda > Insecta > Diptera > Asilidae > Machimus > Machimus atricapillus. The sequence goes on from OW121785.1 coordinate 18,997,420, forward strand.
CAACCCTCCACCACCTCAAGAAGCATAACGAAAGCAGCGCAAGATGTTTTCTTTCAAGGGCACTGCACTTTGCGGGTAAGTGCTCCTTCGGAACGAACCCTACCAACCCCAGGGGCAGTGAACGCTCTGATTTCCTCCATCTGATAAAGAGCCAGTCACGGTGAAGCCCCTTTTAATTGGGCTGGGATTCCCACTTGTTGTTATGGATCGACAATTCGGGAATACGACCCAACCCGAATAATTTTTAGTTTTTTCCCCTTGTCTTTCTAATACAAGGCTTCTATCAAATTTTCGGGATGTAAGGGCTTTCGACCATCTAATTTTAAGAATTTTTGTAATTACGGGAAATAAATCATGCCGTCGTCGCACTGCCCTTGTTTACTCTTCCGCTTAATGGGCTGGAGTAGCTGTGCCCACGCAGGTGCATTTCGCTTTTGATTTATGCCCCCATGCCGCCGACTTAGGAAATTTGTAAAGAAATCGAAACGTTCCCAGGAAAAGCGATGTCTAGTCGGGCGGATCAAGGGATTTGCGTCATTTCCTTGACTTGAACTTTGTTGGTGCTTTGCTTTTGTATCTGCTTAATCTTAGTAGAGGAACTAACTGTCACCTGGCGTTGACTTGGCGCATTTATTCTTCCACGAAATGCAAAAATACATAAATCTTTGATACACTGTTGAAGTATCACAAATTTTGCCTAAAATTGGGTTAATCCGTAATGATTACTAGGGGTCACTATGACCCCAAGGCAATTTTACATCAGGTTTTCGAGCATAAAAATGACTTAAATGTATCAGTGCCATCTAGTTTTAGATGCAGTGATCAACTTTAAGTGTGTATACAAGTTCAATCTCAAAAATTGTCAGTCTCTTTCGTGTTATTCTAGGGAGTTGTGATCATTAAAAAAGATTTTTGTGAAATTACGTAACTTACTTAGAAGATTTTTGGAGTAACTACTTTTAATTTTTAAAATCAAAATGGCAGATCTTAAATTTAAAGTTTTCGGTGATCAAAATCAAAAACATGTTATGTAATTCATAAAGTAGAAAATTTCATAGTTAAAAATAAAGGTAGTCCTATGCAAGGCTATAAAATTTAAAAACGCACTTTTGTCTTCTACTTCGAACGGTATCAAATCGTTTAATCGCCTCTAAAGCTATATAAGTTCTTTCCGCCAGATAAGTTTTGGGTGCGTTCATTCAGCTCACTTAATATCAGATTCTCAGAATGTGACATTTTTACGACCTAACGGTATCTCGCATACGCACAACGACGCAACTGATCGCAGGTAGGTATCAGTTGCCGATGTGTAACATTTTGTGTTACCTTTCGAAATTATTCAAATCGTGCGTGCCCACCTTGTGGAGCAGAGCGCAGCAGCAGCATTTACCATCATCTTGTCCGTTGCATCGCGAAAGCACGATCTCAACTCCACCGCAATAGATTCTGGAAGCGAAGACGTTTTATGAGTCAGTCCCGGAGGAGGCAGGAGAATCAAAATTAAGTAATTTCTTCGCCCGGATCAAAAAGATGCACGAAACGGCGCGGCGCGGCGGGCGGCGACGGTGGACCACTCTGCCGCTGCATTTTGCATATCTTGTGCGAGCGGTGCCCCTACGGTCCACATATGCAAAATAGCCGGGGGGACTGCACTACCGGCCGTGGTCTCCGTGAATGAGCGGACGCATGATGCAGATAGCCCGCGCCGCGAAGCCTAGCCCCGCGCACACAGCCTCAATGGTTGCGAGCGTACGAAACTTCCATCAAAATCGATTAGGTAAAAAGATACTTGGAGCTCGCACCAATTGATATACGGCACCCGCACGCCCCCCCCCCCCCCCCCCCCTCCTTCATCGCAATCGATCGAGTGTTAGTGGTGACCTAGAAACACTCTGATCAGTCGCGGCTAAGCGCGATCGCCTCAGCTCTTTTGCTTGCGTGCCTTGATTTTTGTTATTCTATTTGTCATGTTGTCCGTCACTACTTTATTACGTTGCCACTCCTGCGCATTCTGCATAGATCTATCCATGGGGTCCCAAATGGCCCCATCTACCACCGTGCTACCGCTGGCTTGCTGAGAGCGCGGGGTTCCGTGCCGCGCCAGAGCCGCGATGCCGTGCATTTTGGCGTCTTTTTTCGGTTGCATTGCAGTTGTCTTTTTGCGATGACTATTATTGCCACACATCAATTTTGTAATCAGCGGCAACAGGTATTCCGTGAGTCGCACTGAGTCACGGGCTCTCACAAATTGATCAATTGATGCTCGGCGCGGTCGTGATTCCCACACCATTGATGATGCTGCCGCCGCGCGCTGGGTGCTGCTTGATGGCTTGATGGCTTGATTCCGATCCAAGCACCAGCTGGCTGGCCGCTTCCCGGCTAGCGGCTGGCTCATCTTTGGCTCTGAAGTTGCTTGCTACCGAAGCTTTTTCTGCTATAAACTGTGGTGCAAGCGGGGCGGGTGCATCTTGCATGTGTGCAGTGTGGACGGTGATTAATTTCTTTCTTGTTTTTCATAATCGTAGACCATCATTTGTAAGCTTCTCACTTTCCTCTCGATTGATTTACACAATCGAGAAACTTTTCTGTGGCAAAACATATGGACTGAAAAGTAGATTTACGTATCTACTCCCATATTAAGATTGATCTACAGGAAAACTAATTTAATAAAATAACACGAAATATTTAGAAGTAAGTAGCTAATTATATTTTTTCCGGTAATCTATCTTTATAAATTTCCTTGGTCCTTCAGAGGTCCGACAACACAGAGAGATATGTATAATATCCATTAAATAAAATTCAGTCCGTAATAAAATCAATTAATTTTTATATTAATTTAAAACACAAATGCGTTCTTGTCTGCACGGAAAATATTTTCGAAGCACGTATTCTAAAAAAAACTATGTATTTACTGACGGTTATTTTTTTTTTACAAAACGACCTTCTAGCGGACCCATTCTGATTTAGTAACTGCTCAAAAGTTACTGCCCCATTGGATTTTCAGACATTCAAATACTAATTTAGCTACTAATTTCAGGACATTTTATTCTTCGTTTCCATTTTATTACTGGTCATATTTTATCGCCCAACTTATTATTGAACCTAAACCTTGCATTTTCGTGCTGAGTGGAACTGTAATATAATGTACATATGTATATTATATTACCTACCGCCTCTTTAAATCATTACCATTTAAAAAATTACTTATTGGGCCCTATTCTACTAATTTCAGAAATAGCCACTAGTGTAATGGCTAAAAACCATAGCCACGGTGAAAACCACTTGACTAAAAACTCGTATTCTACAAACCCAGTGATTATTGTTTAGTGGAAATTGCGTAATATAGCCACCGTGGCTATTAGAACTTTGAAGAGCTTTCATAAAATAATAATGAATTTGTTTATTTTGAAGGTTTTTTGCTACTTTTTATATTTTCTGGAGGGGAAAATTAAGTTTTTTTTTTGTTGGCGGAACATTTGAATTCTGGCGCTTAAAGGTTGGCAAGCTGCACTCTTAAGTACAGATTTTTATGCCTACATAGATACTTAATGTTAGCCCTTCAAAACATGTGAAAGTTAAGCCCTGTTTTAATAAATAGTTTATATTAAAATCCGAGTAAATCTTTTATTCCAAGATTTTTTCTAACTATCGTGAATTTTCAATTATAATTCAAAAATTTTAATGTTAAGGTTTAATCCCAGGAGAAATTTCAAAGAATTTCAAAATCGTAATATGGAACAGATTGAGTTTGAGGCCTCCACATCGGATTTTGATAAAATTTTGTAGAAGTGTTCATTTAGAATCAAAAGTGGCAATTATGCAGGAAATCCTTTGTTGCTCACTTATACTTCTCGATATATGTATTTATTTCCGAAACTTCTTCCACAATGTTTTGCATATTCCCAGTAACTTTAATTTGAAATTGTATCATATAAATACTTTAAATAGAGACAGTTCCACCTTTTCATTCTATAAATTCTTCAAGAATCTTTCAAATCAACGAATTAAATGTATTACATATTTTTTTCCGACTTATCGACGGTGACGAAAATGAGATATCGAAGTACATACATATGCATTTCTGTTACTTTTGATCCTAAATGGACATTCTTACAAAGTTTCATCAAAATCTGAGAGGAGATCTCTAGCTCAATTTAAGCCAGGGGATCAGTCCAAAATTTGAAATATTTATTTATTTAAAAAAAATTGTACGTACAATATTTAAATGAATGAAGCTAGTTATTCTAAATTTTGACTACTTCAATATACATACATACATATGTTTGTATACAGAACTAGTATAGTCTTCTGTCCACAATGTAACAAGAACTTATATGTATTTTGAAATAAACGTAATTTTTGCTTATATTTTACTACACTATAGAGTAGAAACAAGTCGGCTAAATTCAACGGATATTATGTAAGAAAAAGTGAGTTTGTTTATTTTGTGTTAAATGAGGCTTAATTGACCTACCTAAGTTGGTGTGCCCCAGCTCAAAACCAAAGCGTTCTAAAGCAATTATTTTAAAATACTAATTTAGCCCGCCTATACACTTTGGCGTAGGAATAACCGAATCCCCCTGGTAACCCAATTCTGCGGTCCATCCCTCCTCCGTGAATACCTCAAAAATTAGTAATCTAGCGAGCTACAGCTAGCACCTGTGTGGGTAAAATTTGAAATTCTTAATAGATCGGATCGGCTTCAGCTTCAGGTGCTCTCCCAGCGAATGGACGAGGTCGAGGTGACGCAGGCAGCCAGCGAGCGAGCGGCACGGCGCGGCGCGATCACCGCAGCCGGCAGCATCAAAATGCGCAGGCAAAAGCTCAACGAGAGGAGCTTAAGACAAAATGTAGGCAGGGCAGGTATGTGGGCACCGAGCACCTCTAATCAAAATCAAAAGGCAACAGGTAAGATTTTCTCACGAAACAGCACGTGTGAATGGGATGTAGGAAAAAGCAAAACAAAGGTGGGTTTTAAATAGAGATCGGTGTTGCCATATGAGGGCGATAAATTGGCGCGAACTTGCGGATACTTGTATGTACATATATATAAATTTTAATGTTTTTGAAAAGTTGAAATCTTCGATGCATGAAATCCTCAAAGGTCGTTAAGATGAAAAACAAATAAAAAAGTTATATTTAGACTTGTGAGCCTCTTATTCGAGTTCGGGATCCTGAATGAAACGACAAGAGGTGACAAGCGAGCCGCAGGCAACGCGAGAGAACAAATTTGAGTGGTCAAGTGGAAAGACCATTGAACCCTCATAGTGGAGCTGTGCGGCTGTTGTTGCTGGTTTCTGTTGCTGCGGGATGGATAATGTTTGTGCCCACTGGGAAGTGGAAATGGCCCCGGTTTACGGCTACGGGCGCAATCAGAGCTTGAAATCCCTTCACGACCAATCACATGGATGCAGCCAACACCAACCACCAGAGCAAAAGCGGCGACAGACGTTGGACTGTTTGTATGGCAGATGGACGAACGACTTGGACAAAACTAAAAATGGGGATCCGGGAGTCTTGTGGACACCGCGAAACGACTGTGCAGTCAACTGACACGCCGTTATGATTTTTTTCGTTAGCAAAACAGTATGAAAAACTACCAGTTTTCATGGTGAATCTCCCGCGGATGTTCATATATAGGAAGAGGGCCTTAATTGAGGCGGGAAGCCTCTCCGCGGTGTATAATGTCGCCTATGTGGACTATTAAAGAGTCTCCAGGCCAGCAACACCGAAAGTAGCAGCTCAATCGAGGTGGGAAGAGGAACAAACTGAACCTTAATCGCATCAACTTCCTTCATAGGAAATTTGCGCTCCGCGAGATCCATTCAAGTATAGACGAAGGCGCAGAGTTGCAGTGCGCGGCTCTGTACGTGTTGCGCTGCGCTGCTGCTACGGGGTACCCCCCAGAGTACCCTTCGGCCTCCCTCCAGCCCCGAGGATTTGATACTTGATCATCATATTATGGGACTGGTTGTATGAGCCTCGTGCGCTCGTTTGGGGTTGTTCAACTCGCGATTGCGAGTGCCATCAAATATATGTATGCAGGCAGCCACTTGTGAGCCCCAATGCATGGGAGCAGCAGCACCGAGCATAGGCAACTAAACACCAAAGCCCCATGAGCCCGGCAACAATGAAATCCACAGCTTGCGCTATAGGGAATGGGGCGTTTTCCACAATTTTCCACTCGGCCTCAGCTGAACCGAAGTGCACCACAACATCCAAGATGTATAGCCACCACATAAACGGGGGGGCTCCCAACAATTTTCTATTTAATTTTCGTCATAACTGCGATCGATCAACATCCGATCCATTGCCTTACATGCAGCCTTGTCCAAAATGGAGGAAATTAGCGTTTGATTTGGACCGAGCTCTCTTGGGTGGATGAGGCAACCAAGATCCAATCCAATCCAACTGGCATCGCGGTGGCAGGCGAAATGGTAAAAAGATGATCGCGCCGCGGCCGTGCGGATGAAACCTTGTCCGCCTTTACAGGCGTTTTGTCATCTCGTAAAATGGGCGCGTAGGCTGCGGCTTATGCTGAATAGAGAAAACGCCTATAAATGGATACGGCCTGCGAGCAGTAACTATCTTTTATCTTTTTTTAATTTTTATTTATTTTTTGTTTTTTTTGCTGTCCCGTCCCTGTGCGCGGCTTGTGGAAGCTTTCCCACAAGGCTCTCGCAGATGGTTGCACAAAACTTGATGGCCCTCGGTTTGGGTGTGGACTGACGAGTTCGACCCAAACTGGACAATTATGTGGCAATTACGGACTGAGGACAGAAATTCTCAAAATTGACCAAATTTTCCCGGCTATTGACTCCTCAAACGAGCCACTAATTTTCCGATAATTGAAATGGTAACTGGAAACCGATTAGGCAGACATTCTTCAGGACAGTAAAATTTCGCAAAACATTTTCTCTTCCTTAGTAGAATTAATTTCATTTAGGTACATTGTTTCGCTAATTTCGTCAAAGACTTATGAGTTCCTGAAGAATTTTTTTCACGTTTTTGTGGTATACAATTTCGTAGCATAAATAAAATTATTATTAATTATCCCTAATGACTAATACCGGCGACACACAGTCGAGCTAAACTGATCATTTGCCGTAAATGATCATTGGCCTTGTGTCACCCTCTAAATGCTACTTAAGAGCCTTGAGTTTAATTTCGAAGCTCATTTCTTAAGTAGCTTGTAGGAACTTGATTTTCGGCTAATGAAGATGAGAGCACTGGAATTTTCCAAGGTTTCCACCTGTTAGAGCTGTCATTTTTAATTTCTCGTTCCCAAAAATCAATGCATCTCTCCTATAATTTTATTAAGTCAACACTTCATTACTTTCTGCATTTTAAACTGTATTTTTACCAAACACCAGGAGTTCCTCTCTTTCAAATTCACCATAATTTTAACAAGAGTGCTAAGTTTTAGCAAATGCAGCATCATCATACATCTTCTCTTCCTCAAAATAATATTTTCTAAAATATTCCTCCTCCTTCTTATCATTTTTGTTACTAAATTAATAAGCCTCTTTTTATCCATTGCGTAATACTTTATTTTTATTAATAAAACTCGTCCTTGACGTTAAAAGTCTGATTTCACAGTTCACAAAAACTACTTGCCGACTTGCCGTGTGTCATTCGGATTTCTTAAGTAATATTTGACGCTTAAGTATAATTTGGAAATGATCATTTGACTCAGCCGTGTGTCGCTGGTATAACTCACTGGCAAGAAAACTTTTTTAAATATTCCCACTACATATTTGGATCTGCCTTTAATATCTTATTTTCAATTAAAATTAGTATCTTGTGGGCAAATTACCCCTTTTAAGAGATGAAAAATCATCCTAAAATATTCGAATGAAAATTTCAAAATCAATTTTATATTGAAGAAAGAGAAATTATTATTAGATTGTGATTAGATTGTGATTGTCAAATCAGAAATTAGATGTTTTGTAATAAGAGGGGAATTATTGGAAACAACCCTTTTGGGCGTTGTGTGTGGTTGGTAGGCAAGTAAAATAAAATTTGTTTCCGCCCGGGATCGAACCGGGGACCTTCCGCGTGTTAGGCGGATGTGATAATCACTACACCACGGAAACACATATGTATGTGTCTATTAATTACTTAAATCTGTTCTACTGTAATATGGCAATTAAGAATAACTTACATTAATAAGGAGATTGAGCAATTCGTAACTTTATCGAATGGAAATCAAGGAAAAATTTTGTTTATATAGTACTGAAAAAATTGTTAGGATCGCTTCAATGCTTCAGCGTTTCGGGAACCTTTAGATTTCTGAAATATTTTCTCAAGGTTTTCCAGACGAAGGAAATCAATTTAGGGCTAAGTTTAAATTTTAAAATATCATTTTCCATGGATTTCTCCCCTCTGTCCAACTTAAAACAGGTACAATTCGGAAAACTAAAGGTTCCCGAAAAATTGGAGAGGTGCTAAAAATATGCACATATAAAATAAAAATTTTTAAATAACTACATATATAAATAATAAAATGTCGAACTCTACAAAGATATTAACAACAGTCATCATAGTAAAAGAACCATTCTATGTACCTACCCTACATACATATTTTATGACAGACTTGCTTAAATCGTAAAATTCCTGCAAATTAATTACCGATGAATTATTATAATAAAGACTTGGAAAACCCAATTTTTTTAGTTAGGTATATAGAAAATGTCACCCAAAAGAAAACCCTTTTCGCAAAGCTCAAAAATTTCAATAATAAAAATAAAAAGGTTGCCGACCCTTGTAAGTAAAGTTAACGGCACTTCCTTTACCTGGTGGTATGAAAAATAAGAAAATCCGCGCGAACCGAGTGGAAATGGAAACGACAGAGAGACAACCACCGGTGGATTAGACTCATGGTGTGCTAAATTCGCGCACATCAGCGTTCCTGGCCTGCACACATAACAAATTGGTTCGCTTCGGTGGTAGCACATGATCTTGTGCGAGCCAATTCTAAGGCAAAATCGCAGTCAGTCTGACCGTTAAAAGAAATTTTTCGCTGAGTAAAGAATTCTTCAAGGGAAATCGCAACGATAGATGGAAGCGAAAAGGAAAACACCTTTTGTGAATTCCAAGCAGGAAATTGCGCCGCAATAGGGAAGTGGCTAACCACCTGGCATGAAATGTTAGCTCCTTCGGCAAATTCCATCCATTCCAAACAGTGAAAATTAGCTTCTTTTTTTATTTTTTTATTTTTTTTTTTATTTTGCTTGGCACACCTTTGCACTTGAGCAAAAATAAAAAAAATAAACATTCTCACTGCATAAATGCATTTCCCTGAAGTGTTTTCCATTTATACAACAAACTGCAGACTGGCCAAGCCAAAATCTGCAAGCGCAGCGCATAGAATGTCTAAATGCTACTTGGGCAGCTGACTGCTTTCCTGTTTACAAACACCCCGGAGCAATAATTTTAGAGGGCAGCAAAGCAAAGGCATATAACTCATTTGCATCTGCGCAATATTTTTATTAACGTTGTAAGTGCCGACGACAAACGTTGAGAAAAATTAGAAGCAAAATGGGTGGTAATTAGGTCAAACTCTCACTCAAAATCAAGTAACGTAATTATCCATAACTTTTTCAGGCGCCTTCCAAATGAAGTTCATCTTGCTCGGCTCTCTGTGCCTTTTAGGCGGAATTAACTCGCTCCAAACGCTAACGGATCTTAAGAATGCCCTGCAATTGAATCCCCTGTTTTCATCGCAAAATCGGTTGCTAAAACCGCGTCAGAGCTTCCAAACGAACCAAGCAGCGGCTCAGCCCCCAGCTCAACCAGCACCTCCAGCCGAACCAGACACAACATCTACCAATTCCCTAACTCCGTGCACTTGTGCAGTTTTCCTGAGCGGACAATTTACCAAAGGATCAAAGGAGCCCCCCAGAGGAAATCCTGCCCTTTTGCAGGAACAAGAAAAAAATTATCCATGCAATTCTCAGGGATACAGGCAGTGCCAGAACAGATGTTTAGAGACGGTAAGCTAATAATACAAAAAAAAAAATCAGAAAAGAACCACCGAAGCAGAACTACACTACTATCGCAAAAGTTGAGATTTTTTAAAGATGTCCACTTTTTCATTAGTTTTCAAATTGTTCGGCTTCTAACTTTTAAAAGAACTTTTACTTGTTACCGTTTTCCAGTACACGCAAATACGGAGGAAGATTAAAACTTCTTTATAATAATTTTATAATTTTGCTTTCAGATAATCAAGCATCTACCAAATTCAGCAGATATCTTGTGTGCAACAATCGACAGGGATTGCCACAAGGAACGCGCCTATTTATTCATTCAGAATTGCAACGCAACCTGGCACAACAGCAACCTTTCTGCAGGTCGAGAGTACTGCTGCAAGGATAATGTCCCCTACACATGCCCGATTATATAAATTTTGTTAATAAAATTGTTTATTGAAGATTACATGGTATATGTAAATGGTTTTATATGGCTGGTATAGTATTAACCAATTTCTATACGGAGTTGCTTATAATACTAAAATGTTATCGGTATTGTTCGTATCTCATTTGCTCAGTACTTTCAAGGAATAAAGTCAGCGCATATAATACAAATTCAACATAGTCCCAAACAAGACTTTTAACCCGTAATGATTACTAGTGGTCACTATGAATGACCCCAAGGCAATTTTACATCAGGTTTTCAAGCATAAAAAATACTTAAATGGTACTATCAGTGCCATCTAGTGTTAGTTGATCACCAAAACTTTAAGTGTGTATACAAGTTCGATCTCAAAAATTGTCAGTCTCTTTCGTGTTATTCTAGGGAGGTGTGATCATTACGGATAAAATATACTGAATCTTTAAAGCTTGTGTGCTTATTTTAGCTTAAACCATAAAATAATAAAGCTTGCGATTAACGAAGTTTAAACTCTTAAGCCTGGTCTACAAGTATTGCTTTGTCGTCAGTCTTGAATGAACATATCAGATTTATCAAAACCAAACATTACGTGTGAACGGCAAATTTGAACGTTTTGCATGAACTAAATGAGGTTTGATAAACTAGTAAAGACTAATGGATTGGAGATATGTGTGCAAACAAAACTATATATACAGACAAATTTGAAAGATTTCACATGGGAGAATGTCCCTATCTTCAATAACCACAATAAGGACCAAACAGATTTTCTTTTTAATTTTTGGGCACATCACGATTTCAAGAAGACTGACCAAAAATTTGAGTAGTGTAAACTCACCATTTGCGTCGGTCTTGTTTGACAAATTTTTAAGATCATGCCACTGACATATAGAAATGGACCACTCGCCCCATACAAAATGCCTATGAAGCGATGTTCTCGTTCCCTCTTGCTCACACCATTAACGGATTTTGAGCAGTCAGCTGTGGATTTGAATTTCTGTCAAATGCATTTTTGGGGCATTAGTCAAATATCAAATAATTACTACAAAAATTATAAAATAATTCCTTTTGTATCTTAAGTCCCTTCAAAGGAATGCAAACATTAAATTACCCCTTTGTAAGATACAATTGAATTTTACACAATTTCTAATTTTTCGGTAGAAATTGTGTTATTAAATTATGAAAATTAGTCTTTTTTTATTTCATATTTCAAATTCTTCTTATCTTATGTCTGATTTACGACAAAAATGGCATAAAAACCACAAAAAAACCTGAGTGGCGTAATACGGCGAATCAATTTGGAATTAATTGCATTTATGTCCTTTTACTGTAAATAAATTAAGTGAAGTATACAGCAAAAACAGAAAAGTGCTCTAATTTTTACTTTTGAGTTCTTAAAACAGTTGTTTAGCGATATAAATCTCATATCCAGAAGAGAGCATTTCAACGTTTTGCTGAGAATTTTTCAATGAAAAATGTGTAATTCCATAAACTTTTCGCCACGGAATTATTTGAGATTTGATGCTACTTTCAGGGGAATCAGATTTAAGCGTGCAGGTTACAAATAAAATTAATGTAATTTTTAATTTTGCCGCCTTTTGAAGCCCCCTATCTCGCATAATGCGAAAGAAATAGACAGATATATGCCTTCTATATCTGAACTCTCCTTAGGTGGGAACTTTCAAAAAGGTGCACAATTTGAAATAGCAAATCGAGTGGTCCATTTCTATATGTCTGTGGATCATGCTAGAGTGACGACAAAGCATTGCGTGTAGACCAGGCTTTATAAGAAATCATAAACCAAATTCGCTTTGCCTTGCATTGAGATCGCCTCGATCTGAAGCTTTCATTCACGAAATAATCCACAAGGTTATGATATTGGTCACAAGCTTTGTGGAAGGTGGGACGTATTGAGAATTATAAATAAACGCCCGCTAGCTTTGCGTTTAAAAAAATTCGATTTTAGTCTATTTGGGGTTATTATTCTACTATTCCTAAACTTATATACATACATATATGTTATTATATGTACATATAACAGCTGAGTTTAATTCGAGATTTTGTCAATTCATCAGGAAGAAGCTAAATATGCCTCTTCGTCTTCCAATAAAACCATAAATTGTTCATTACAATCGTTCAAGTGATAAATAAAGGGTCAAAATGCAGTTTTCTATCTTTTCATTTTTTTAAACAGTTTCATAGAAACAAAAGCGACTGTTTTTTTTTTCAAAAGAAATTCTTGGTAAAAGTAATTCTGTCATTTTTAGCGGCTAATTCTTGGTTAGGTTGAGCCCATTTCTTTTAACGCTAGAAAATTAAGAAATAAACGTACCTTTGTTGATTTTTCTTGTCATAACTTTTCTATTACTTCAAATAGTTAACAAAAAAATCACCTAAAACCGCCGTCAATTTCTACCGGACCGCGAATAGTGCGCCGCACTCCGCTGAATATGACAACATATCAAACTTCGATCAGCACCATCTGGCTGTTATTTAGAGTTCAGGGAATTTATTTGAATTTCGATGAATGAATTGTAAGCTTGAAATAATTAATAATAATAAGAGAATTTAACAACAAAAGTAGTAAATAACAATTTTATACTGGTAGATTTACACAATTGTAAAGCATATGTGAACTGTTAATGTTATGAAATTACAGATGGCGCACTGATGACTTTTTCAGAGAACGTCAAATGAATACTGTCAAAAACGATATTTTGGACCGTGAAGGAAAATCCGGACTCCTCTTGTTTATAAATTACTTCAAAAAGTAATGTTTAGTACTCCAGACCATTTAAAAAGAAGAACGCCAGCTGGAGGAATAGGTCGAGAGGAATACATCGAGCATTTAGTCGAGGAGTTTCAAACAACAACCAATATAGGTAGGAATCTTTTCGGTCGGTTCAATGCCCGTTACGTTTCTAAAAGAAAAATATCCAAAACTTTAAAGAGGCCCAGGAGCAGGTCTCAGCAAATTTAGCGAATTTCGGCTACGACCCAATTAATTACAATTTCCTAAAGAAAAGTGCCGCCCTGAACGTCTTCCTTGAGTGCGTGTCGTCCCCAAACGACAAATTAGCACTTCACGGAATTGCTGGAATTTGTAACGTTTGTTTAGGTAATTTATAGAAAAAGAACAGTTATACCAAATAAATTAATAGATGAATACTTTCAGAGCATAATACTTCACACAGAAAACTTAGACAAAGTGGTTAATCTGCTCGGAAGAAGCTCAATTGAAATTTTAGTGAACACAATCGCGACCCTTTACCAGCTAGTCAACGAAAAAACCAAAGAAACCATATGCACCCGTGAGATTATTCAGAGAATATCATCCCACCAAAACTCATCCAACATTAGAATTAAGAAAATAGCAACTCTCTTCATCGTAGACTACGGCGGTCAAACTGCGGATGAAATGCGCACAATATGATATCAGGTGGACGATTTATTTTCGGGACTTTATACAGAAACTTTTCCTCTCGAGAGCTCCTTCGAGTAGGCGACGAAGTGTCTGTGATAAGGAAGATAACGCAAAAAGATCTGGACGATTTTTCGAGACTAACGGGGGACACGAATCCCATCCACTCATCGGATATACCTCCTGAGAAGCGGCTGGTCCACGGCGCCTTCTTGAATGGAATCGTTTCAGGAATTATAGGCACGAGACTGCCTGGGGCCGGGACGGTGGTACTGTCGCAAAAATATTCTTTTCCTCAAAAGTGCCGAATAGATAGGGAGCTTGAAATTTGCGTTAAATTGATAGAAAACAGGAAAATCATGAAAATCGCTTACCTGTGCAGGCAGGGCGGGGAAGTGGTTTTTAAGGGTGACGCCAGAGTAATAATGATACATATTGCTTAGAGCTGAAGGTTTGTTATTTTAATATTTTTATAAAATATCAAAATATGAATTGTATTTTCCCCACATCAGTAATGGGAATAAAGTAACTTAGCCAAAATTCCAATTTCCTATCTAAATTCCAAATTCTGACCTCTACCTCAAAGCCTTTTCCATATAAATAAATGTAAGACTTTTGAAACTTCTTTTACCAATAGTAAACTGAACATCCGAATAACTCTGCATGCGATAAATATTTTCAATATTAAAACTATATAAATCCGTTTTTGTTTACCTATTTTATGTTAAGCCTTAAGCTTACGATAAAAGCAGACAAGCAAAAATTTAAAAAAAGAATTTCTTTCTAAATGCGTCTGTTTTTTTGTAGAAGTTGTAATTCAGCCCTCGTCGAGATTTCGATAAAATCACTAAAGCTCGGTACTCATTTGTTATACAGTACTGTGAATGTTTTTAGGACCACTCCAATTCTTCGAGAACCTTCAGTTTTCTGAATCATGCCTTTTTTTTAGTTGGACAAAGGAGGGAAAATCAATGGAAAAGGAAACTTTGAGATTTAAATTTAGCCCTGAATTGATTTCTCTGCTCTGTCGAACCTAGAGGAAGTATGCTTAAAAAAATTAAAAGCTCCCGAAACATTGAAGTGGTCCTAAAAATGTTCACACTACTGTAGTTTAATAGTACACGAAAACTTTTCTCTCTATAAAACAATGAACATTCCATCAAAATCCGTCCAATGGTATCTGTGTTACATGATACCATTAGAAAAGAAACAATAAAATAAACTAGAGTATGTTAAATTATTCCATATAGGGATTTTTTGTTTTTACTGTTTTATTAAAAATATGTAGTGAATAGATGGGGTCCTCCTAGAACTACAAAATTATTCGGAATGCATTTCGACAAACTTTATTTTGCAACACCGCAATTCACATTTTCTTCACATAATATCCCCCTTGAGTTTTCCGTCTTACTCGCTTGTTGCCCCTTCTAATCGTCATGTATTTACCCGAGAATCTTCAATCTTCAATATTGACTAAAAGCATTTTTACCTTTCACTCTCTGCATCAGCGCGCCGAATTATCCGAAGAACCAACCGCAAACAGCAATTGCAGCTGGTTGACAACGTGAAAACATGTTTCCGATGAAAAATAGCGATGGTAAATTGTTTTAATGGCATCGCATCACCAAAACGGCGAAATATAATATGGTACTCTGAGATCTGGTACCATTGAGGATCCCCAACCAGCACAAAGATCGTCGGAACGGACTTTGAGTCTACCATGTCTTCGTTCACGTCTTCTTCGACCATCGTTAGAAGAAAATTGCCACTTTTCCGTTTCGCTAGGAAGACAGTCGATGCAGCACAGATCCATCGCGATTCGGTGAAAGTAATTAATAAGGCAAACAAAGTACCATAGATCCAAGAGGACTCCGTCTCGGGTAACATCTACCCCGAGCTCGAGCACGACATTTGACTCACGCGGGCCAATCACCTTTTTTTCCGGTGTTTCAGGCGATTTCTGCAGACCCGTGGTATAAAAATTGAAGATAACATTTGTGCGATGTGGGCATCTTCATTGCAGCATCACTGCCCGGAGGGTTAGACTTAGAGATAATTTTCAATATCTTCCAAAGCCAACAGACATGTTTTGGATGTCTTGGCATCATCAACCGGAATTCTAAAGCGGCCGTATGGCTCCAAACGGACCCAGAGTCAGGAAATGGAAGAGAGGAAAGCTGCACGGTCTTTCTTCGATGTTTTCTTCTTAATTGTCAAGTCGAGGAGGCGACGACCACTTTCGTTTTCCTCGACTTCTGCCATTGTCCGTTTGCGAAAGACCTTAGTCATTAGCATGCCTCAACGGCAGTTCAGTTCAAACTGCTGCTTCATGGGAATTTCTTCAGATAGTAGGAAGCGATCGTTTTAAAGAGGCGGGAAAACGCCCCCTTTTTTCTACTTTTGTAGGACGTCTTCCAGTTTTTCTTTCTAAACCTAAAATTAAACCGTCGACAGTTCCAAATGCATTATTTTGCTTGTTTTAACATAACTGCCAAGAAAGCGGTTTTACATAAGACACTATCGGAATAACGACCACGAGATTAACATTATTATTATTTTTTTTGTTATATGCAACACTAAACATCAGCATATAATTATTTTTAAATCATTGTTAAAATTTATCAGTAAGCAACTGCCACCTTCTAGTTGAATTTTTCAAATCGAGCAATCACTATATTATATCAAAGATCAATCTGATAAAAGATAAAATCTGACTCGGTTAGTGATAATTTGCGTGGAGAAATAAAAAATGCCATGGATTGCGTTTTCTTATTTGCTCCTTTTATTTAGATATGGCTTCAAAATGTTCCAAACATCTTGAATTTTACGAAGATATTTTATTTTCATTTAAATCATTTTTTAAATAGCCAGCGTGGTTTATTTTTTTTTTATCTTGGGGCAGTGGCCAGACATCAAAAGCGAATAGACGCGCGCCTGTGGCCTTTTAGATGATACATTGTACCTTCAGATATTGATCAAGTAGAATGAAATTGAAAAATAATAATGATATAAAATAATCCCTTAGGCATAGATCATGACCCTCAACAATTCTGACCCAACCGATATCGATCATGTTTTTTTCCCCACTACCTACAGTAATGGATGGCATTCCCATCGTAAACTAGAGACGTACATAATATACAAATATGAATCCTACCCTGTTTTATTCCTGTACGCCGCCGTGGGTTTCCTATGATGCTAATTGACCGTTTTGTTAGGTTTATTAAAGGGAATTATACAGGATGTTCGGAGGTGGGAGGGAAATATTGCAGGAGGTGAAAGGTCAGACCGCCCTTTTTACCTGGGCATGTTGCACCTTATTGGAAAGGTAATTAGATAGGTAACTAAAAAAAAATAAAAAGTAGGTATGTTAATAACGTGAATTTCGGAGAAAAGTGGGGCGAAAGATGAAAAATCGTGAAATAAAAGCTAATTTTTCAACTTCCGGGGGTGATTGCGGCGAAGGGGTTGGAGATAGGGGGGCGGTATTGACCTTTTTGGAAAGGGCTTCGAAATAGTGATTTTTTGAGATCGGTTTGGGGCTCGCTGCGATTCGTAGAAAAATAAAAATACAAGAGCAAGGCAACATCTTGATTTACGAATCACCCTGTAACTGCCGAACGGTGCGAGATACAGAAAATTATGTATTACACGGAACAATTTTCTAAAAAAAAAAGAAAAATTATTTAAAAATCAATAGCGTTTCGCTCCGACTCTATTTCGATTAAAAAACTGACAATTTCCGCCACCGAAAAATCATTTGAATTAATTTCTTTGCTAATGTGATTTCGCCGCGACTAAAATGCGCCTTTTTTAAAGCCACCTGGAGTGCAGTCGGGCCGCAATTTGCATGCTTTTCTCTTGTTATCAGCACTCCGCCCCATCCCGCGGTGTTTTGGATCTTACCTGAATCATCTTTGTTTATAGGCGCCGTCTATGGGGGAAAGGTTCATCCTACTAAAAGCGATAAAATCTGAATTGATCCGCATGACCTTTTGAGGAATTTTTGCTAAAAAGACAAAAGGCGGTCCTAAACAGACGTACGTCGCGTCGTGGCGCACTGCTGGACGCACCGCACAACAATCGTCCCCAAAATCGCGCAGTTGCGTAACGATAAAATGAGCGCGCGCGCGAGCCAATAAATTCATGAGTTAAGTCGAAAGTTGACCGACCACTTCCGGGATTAGTTTGGGAATTGAACAGATTTTGGAAGCTTTTCAAAGATTACCATTAAGCCGTTAAAACCTGAGTTATGCTAATGAAATGTTTACACATTTACACGTGGGTTATGTAAAACGTTTTGAAGGATGGGGAATCCGGCGCGAGGCCTTGGCGAATTTTAATTAAGTCGTCAACATGATAAAGGTGTAAACAAATCTTTTTATTTGCAAATTTTAAAATCCAAAACCACAAGGTTAGAATCATCGAAATTTACAGACCTTTTCGTTTTAATCGGTTAAAGTTCTTTTAAATAAACCTTCACAACAGAAATTCGTAAGAAGAAATAATATTTAAGAAAAATTATAATAAAAGAAACTAGATTTCGAATCTAATAAACATCACACCTTTTTAATGTTTTGGGAGTTGCAAACCAAAACTGATGAGTTAAAAAATTTAAATGATAGTGAAAAGTCATAAAATTTGGGAAAAAACACCTTAGTATAAAAAGGGTACATGTTCAGCTATTACATAGATTAGTTACTGGGGGTGAAATATCAACAGTTTCGATTTTCTATTCTATTCTATGTATTATACATACATATGGTGAAATAAATAAGTAGTCAATATCATTTCCACAAAATAAATACGTTTTTGTTACTATGACAAAGCAAATTATTTTAATTTCACCTTACAAACTTTCTACTTAATCTATCTGATCTATGACAAGATCTAATAAATTCCCTCTTAGACTTTTCGGTAGAAGGAAAATAAGTTTCGGAACCTATACTTACTTATTTATGAGATAATAAAAGTTAATTGTCTTGTCTTACAAAATAAAGAAGATATTATGTGAGAAAAAAAATACAAAAGTATCATTGCAACAGTCGAAACATACACCTGATGTGAAAATTCCAAAAGCGGTTTGTTTATTTTCAGTGCCTAAACAAATTTAAATGTCATCCCTATCGAAATCTTGCATCTAAGTAACTGGGCTCTCAAGGTGCACAAGTGTACTATCCATCCTCAAAAAGATTACCATAGTAATCTACGCGCAAAATAACATCCGCTAATACATCAAGTTCGCTTTTTTTTCCAAAAAGTGTTTAGCAATGAAGCCAGACCTAAGGTCTCGATGTGCTGAGCCATCCTCACTAAATCTCGATAACCATCAAGAAGCTCTGCATTTTACCAACCAACACTTTGGGTTTGGGTCAAGTGGCCCAGGGAGATGGGCCTCAATAAAAAGAAAAAAACTTACTGCCAAATTAAATGGTGAAGATTTCAAGCTCTCGAGGTGGTAATCGGACAGTTACTGTGATTATCCCGGTGGTCAGGAGGAGGAGTTTCGTAATTATTTGGCAATTCGACGCCAAGTTGGCTCGCCGCTGAGGAATTGCACCTTTATCATCCTCAGCCCTATTGTTTGCAATAAAAGACAGAAAGACCAAAAAGAAGTTGTGCAATCGATGGAAGATAAAAAAAAAAATTAAATTTGCCGTCGCAATGAGCGGCTTGATTACGTTTGTTTTCTCCCACAAAAGATTTTGAGGTCTGCGAGATTCTTCGGTTTTTTTCACCGCTTCGGGGGAAGAAGGCCCCCGCTAAGGAGCTATCAATTTTTGATTGATCGATGAAAGTCTTGACTTAATTGCCCCGGCGGAACCCACACAAAAAGCCATGAGGATTCTGCTGCCTGCCTCTTTTTAATCGCCAGTTGTTAACTTTATTGAGATTTTTGGCACTTTAAAATGACCACCTGGGAAAGTTTGCAAAAGACGAAACGAAAAATCGTCGGCGGAGATTATTGTGCTCCAGTAAGACGTTTCAGGAACTTGACCTTCCTCAACTTGAGGCAGTTGAAACCAGAGTGGAACTTCTTCTTATGTAAGAAATCAGTGGAGGAAAAAATCCAACACATTTATTTATTTAAATTTAAATTCTTTATGTTATTACTCACTCTACTAATGCTTTCCGATTATTTTAGACCAAACCTTCATTTCTATGTATTTCATTTTTCACGTTTTTGGAATTTATTCTTTATATAAAATAAGTACCTAGTTTATCAATTTTATTTTTTCAAGCTTAGACTAAAAAATCAATCTTGCTTCGCAAAAGAACTATCTATGTACATATATATGAAATTATAAAAATTATCCATAATTCAAAATAGGTGCTTTTTGAGTGAGTTTTCGCTCCCGATTAAAAATAATTCTATATACTGATCAAATTGATTTTCTGCTTAGGTATACATATGAACATATTTTTCTCTTTACATTGCAATTTGTAACTGTTTTGATATTTCTGTAATAGCTAGAATGAAGTTAAAATTATGTTCCTGTCTAATGAAATACAATGAATATAAATAAGTTATTTAACAAAAAATATTGCTCCAAAAATAGTCCCCACTAAAGTGTGATACTGAAAACATTAAGACCCCAGATAAATCTTCGGAATGTGACACGAATTGCACTGTGTTACGAAGTCGACCGAGTAGCTTCTTCACACAGGCCAGAAAAAAAGTTAATTGAAACTGACCCGCGACGCAAAATTATGTCACAACTCATGTGCGTCCAAGGTCCGTATAAATTACGTGAAGAAGCATTGCGCCGCGATTCACCTTCAGGAGCAGTCTTATGGTCACCGGCGAGTTCTCACACCATCTGAATATGTTTTCATGCGGATCAGACCGTTCTAGACCTATTTAGAAAAGCGACATTATGATGCGCTATTGAAGAGTTGATGATCTTCTGAAGATTTTCGACCCCCATGCAGAAGCCGGCGCTTCCTTTCTAATATGCAATCGAGTTAAGCAGATCGATCGGTGGGGCTTAGCAAGTATATGTATCTTCAAGTTTTTAGATACGATCTTATTGAACGGTTTTTTTTATGTCTCTTCTAATTTAAAGAAAAAAAACGTCTACAAGTGGGTTGCTCGTTAAAATTGCTTGCTCGAGGAGTTTGGGGATTGCACAGGTGTGCAGCGCCGCGGTCAGGCACTCTCACTTTTCTGTTTGAATTTAGTTTGGACGTGAAGAGGCTTAAAGTGGACTAGCGCGTCGCCTTAAAACAAACCTGGCCCAAGGCTGCTTCTTTACTTTTGGGGTGTTGCAAATTATTTTAATACCGGAACATATCTCGAACGCTGTAGGGCAAAAATGTGTGCTAACGACTCGCTGAAATCAGCTGTCTCTTATGCAAAGGAACGATCTTCAGAGTCGCGGTACAATTATTGTCTTATCTTCAGACGGATAACTCGAAATTTCCCAGAAGATCTTCTTAGCTTAGTTTGTTCGTATTTTTGCCAAACACGCGATTGCAATGACTCAAGAAAATTACAAATCCCTTCCAATCATCTTTCGTATAGCAATTCCTCAACTGTGCGCCTTAAATCCATTTAACCGGAGATGCGTCTCCAGCCCCAGCTCGAAGTGCTCCGCTCCGCCACAATTTGCAAGTGAAGGTAGCGGCGACGTAGTCTTCTTATGTCATGGAGGATTATTTCGAGCTCGTTTTTGTTGGGTCTAACGAGCGAATCTTTGTGGCTCGTAACAGCGGCTGGTCGCTGCATTAGTTAATTGCTGCTGCTGTGCAACAACTTCAGCTTCACACGCATATTTTCTGGCGGGTTATGTAATCCGGCAGAAAGGAAACAATGAAGGCCCGGTGGGTCGAAGATGGGCCTTCGCCGTTTGGGAAGAACAATGCTTGGGTGGGGGTGGGGACTGCACTTTTTCTCAGATCTGCAATTGTCAGGCCTGTCTTTTTAATTGTTCTTCCGGATTTGCTTCACTCTGGTTTGGTGATCTAATTATACCTGGATTGGACCATTGTCTTTTGTCGCAATTTACTTGGATTGCAATAAAGTTCGGCTTATACACATAATTTTTTTTAAGCCTTAAGTAGAACACTGGTTTTAAACGGGGTCAGCTTCGTTTATTAAATTTGTCTAGCTGAATGCTATAGTACTTTTAATGCCCTCAAAAATGTTTTTAACGTTCATTTTGTATTACTACATTCTAAATTCTAATATAATCACCTCGGCAATCGGAATGGCATTGGAACAGCATTTTATAATTATTGAAAATTCTATGGCAGTTTACGAGGACCAATGATTATATCATATCTAAATTTAAATATCTTGAAAAACAATAATTTAAATAGGTTTAAAATAGTAAGTTACATTGTTTGTAAAGTCTGGCTGGAAAGATAAAAACGTTTATTTTAAACAATGAGTTCTGCTTATTGGTATATTATCTTATAATTGAGGTAACTTTCTGCATTTTATAAGTTTTATAGTTCATGATATCTAAAAAATCTATTCAAATGTCGAAACCAAAAACTAAACATGGCTTAAGTCTTCTTCATGAGTTTTTACATAGTTTTTGTCCTCTATATTTATGTATTTAATCATAACCAAACAGAAGTTATTTTGCAAAATCATTATACATACCTAAGCTGTAATGAATAACTTCAGAAATTCTAAACTCTTAACAAATTTACTTTACTCTGTAAACGCTGAAGAATATCATGTCATGATTATAATAAATAAACAAATAAATAAATAAATAAAAACTAAACATCAATCGCTGATTACAGCAACCTTAATTCTTTTAAATCATGTGGTTTCAAGAAAACTTAAACAGTGTTAAAACGCATGTTTTTAATGGCCAATTGATATCGGTTCGGCAACATGACTAATAGCCTGGAAATTATTATTGCACCAAATCGATTGTTTTTTTTTTTTTTTTGGAAATAAAATGAAGTAATGGGAACTTGTTTTTAATAGACCCAATGTCCAATTGTTGTGTAAAATCATGAACTTTAATTCAATGACATTTTATTTCGCTACAATAATTATTTCCATTGACTAGAGGGGATCCAGAAATGCTCATAAATTACGAACTGGATGATTAGAAGACCTTAAAGAAACCATAAATAATATACATATTGGATTAAAATAAAATATATAATTGATTCTTATAACAGCTTTTAATATTTTTAGTTTAAACTTCATTTTAAACTTCATTTTAAACATACATTTTAATATGAATATATGTTTGAAAACGTACTTGAACTCTTTTATTTTTGCTCCTTTCAAATATCGCGTGTATAAAATCGAATGCAGCTAATGGTAAATAAATTGTTAGTGACACAAATTTATTGTTTCTCAAACTAAAGGTCACGACCCACAAGAGTTTCACTGGTTTCAGCGTTATTGATATTGTTATTGTACCATATACTTTTACGACTAAATACACGTAGATAACATTCATTAAATTTTTTTCTTGAAGATTGTAAAGCATCTATTTCATGGTTATTGAGTCGTTTTTGGGGAACTCAAGCTAAAAAAACTGAAGAATTATTATTTTTATTAATGCACACTAATATTATGACTGAAATTTATTAACAATAAAATGATA
The DNA here is from genome assembly GCA_933228815.1 of Machimus atricapillus. Lineage (NCBI taxonomy): Eukaryota > Metazoa > Arthropoda > Insecta > Diptera > Asilidae > Machimus > Machimus atricapillus. The sequence continues at coordinate 19,020,811 of OW121785.1, forward strand.
CCACGTAAGAAGCATCCCATTTCTCCAATTTTTATATTTTTTTGCGAACGAAACACTCCAAGGCCGCGCGTGATTTAGGTTTAAAATAATTAATATAATGATGATTGCCAAGTAATGAGGGTGCTCTATCTTCGCCTATTTTTGACCTGCAAAAGTAGACTGCAGTTTTCTTTGTGCGGCCTCATTGTATCGTCTAATTGTAAGTACTCTTTGATTGTTCATTAGAGGGACAAAAGGATCAAAGCGAATTGGTTGATTTGATTTTAAAATCATGGTGTAGACTGTATACTGAAGTAACTGTAAACTTGTTTTCTTTAGAAAAAGAGTTGCACTTCAAAGAAAGTTAACAAAATGAATTGAATAAAACAACCTAACTTTTGGCTTCTTAAACATGCCTCCAACAGATTGAGCTCGAATCGATTCCAAAGGATAGTAACACACTTTATTTTAGTTTCATTATTTAGGTGCATTTCTATTTCGAAAATTTTATTTAATATATGCAATGTGAAAATATTAAACGTCTAATTTGCCCCTTACCACACTCAAAAAAGACTCAGTGCTCACATAAATTGAAGTGATAACCAAGTTATTGCTTCCGACTTTTATAGTATCAAAAGTCTTAAATATCTCTTGAGCTATTAGTTATAATGCTATATTACATAACATTTTTGCTTATCTTATGCGGGTTGTGGATTTATAAAGGCTTAATTAGTGGTCGTCGAAAAAATTTAATAACTCAATTACTTGCATTAATCTTTGGAAGACACTTTCTACGTACAACCGTAAGAAATCCATTTAATGGAATTTTGGCGCAGTGCACTACTTTACCTTAAAATTTCAAATTCAATCTTGTCTTCATGTCGTTATTGTTAATTAATTTCAAATTGCGATTATCCAACTAATATCATTACAAAAATAAAAATAAATGTTCAAACCTTTTAGTAACAAGGAAAACAACAATTAGACAAGGCTTTACATTGAGATAGTTGATAAACTAAAATAAAATTGTGAAAATAGTATAAAAGATCGGACAGAAAATCCTGATGTCTATTAGTTTTTAATTATTAATAATCCCTTCTTTATAGTTTTTTCCAAGTTATTGATTTTCTTATTTGATTGACTATTTATTTTGATCAGGCATTTTCGAACTATCGAATTTTAAATATTTTAAAGCAGATGAAATGGTAGTCAATTGTAGGAATAATAGTTATCGAATAAATAAATTCCTTTTCTATCCGCTCGTATCTGCGAAATGTGTAAGGAAGTCGAGAGCAATTTTCCCACATACGCAACCATTCCGAATATTTTGCAGATGCCACAGATGGCTAGAGGAGTTAGTTTCAGACTCGTAAGAAAGTTGTTCCTATGATCGCGTACGAATTACGTCGCCGGGATGAAAACTGAGGAAGAAAAGGCTGTCAACAATTGAGTTACATGCATAATAGTCAGATGCAACTTCCACGTATTGGAGGTGGACGAAGGTAACTTTTACTAGATAAATTGGCTTAGGTGATTGCGGCTTTCTACCTATCCACGGAGGTGAAACATCCCATCCTCTTGCGAAAAGAACATTTTTTAAAAAATATTGATAAAAATAAAATTGATGGTAGGCCAGATACATAGTTATGGTTTTACGAAAGTTGACAAGAAAGCATAGTGCGCGGTTAAGGAAGAAAATTCCTCTCCCGACTCATCACTCACACAGAATTTAATGTGGTACCAACTTTTTTAATATCTATACTACTACATACGACTTGCTCCTCATTAATCCCGAGGCACGTTTTGTCTTTTACAATTTTCTTCATTTCCTTTAGCTTCCATCCGAATAGTGTGTGTGTTTTTTTTTTTTATTTTCTATTTAAAATGAAGATCTGGGATAAACACGCCACTGCTAAAGAGCAAGAAGACATATGCAAAAAAAAAAAAAGAAGAGATTTTTTGAAGAAAACACCAAGAGTCCCACGAATACGAGATAGTGCAACTTTCTGGGCACCCCAACGGCAGCACTACAAGCCAGCGGAGCACCAACAAGCAGCACCGATAAGCCCCACGTAGAAATGTACCACAAGGTAAAAACCTGCCGCCATCGACTTCTTCAAAATCCGACTATAAAGAGGGCCCCCATGACCACTGGATGGCACACTCAGTCACTGGTCCCCGTTCGAAAACATCTTAAGCTAACCATAGTATTTCTCTCCTCCAAAAATAATGAACTCCTTCACCGTGGTAAGTTCAAATCAAAGGCGTGAATTATTTTATCCGACGCATTGTTACAAAGTGCTAAAAAAAACAAAGTGAAATTCTTGTGAACAAAATGTGAATCTAATCGTGAAATGCTCTGTCGTAAAAATGGATAAAAATATGGTTACAGAGCCTCTAAAAAAGTGCAAAGGATTTCAATCGTTTTTGTGCATTAGGATTAATTGGCAGTTTTTCTACCGTCAAATCCTGAATATCCTCAATATTCTCAATATATTTTTCTTTTGTCCGATCTATATGAATAAATACGACACCTCGACATATAGACAGACAAGACAATCTTAAAATCATTGAATAAAAATAATTAATATCGACTACCTGTTGATAGTGTCTCCCGAAAATTTAATAAATAATTTTATTTTTTCTATTGCAGTTCTTGGCTTTTGCCCTGACCACACTGGCGGTGGCTGAGCCTCCTTCCGGATATAGCTACAACCGCGGGGGTGGCGGTGGTGGTGGCGGCTCATTCGGTGGAGGTTTCGGTATAGGGGGAGGGGGAGGCGGCGGCGGTTATCAAGCAGTAAGCGGAGGATTTCAAACATCTGAAGGTCAAAATGTTGATCCTCAGCTGCTTGAGCAAGTTCGCCAAATCCTTCTAAACGAAGAGAGCAAATCGTCATCATTTGGAGGCGGTGGAGGCGGCGGCTTTTCAGCCCCATCCTCATCATACGGAGTCCCATCGTCCCAATATGGAGCACCTGGACACGGCGGGGGCGGTCGTGTCGTTGGTATCGATCTTGATGGAATTCGACAGGCTATCCAAGTGGCGCAATTTCGACAAATCACATCTGGTACGATCAGTGGTGGCGGCGGCGGCGGATACAATTATCCATCTGGTTCATATGGTACACCAAAAATTCCAAGCGGAAGTTATGGTGCCCCATAAATGGACCCGATGAATTCTAGGACCACCAAAACCAATTCACAACCAGCTCAGAACTGCCAAACGATTACTGGACTCAGAGTGAGATGATGACGATTTTAGCGAGATTCTATCACACTTAAAGCCAAGTAACAACACACATAATGCTGTTGAAGTTGAGCATTTTGTCTTTTGTTGACTTTTTGTTTTCTTCCTCCCTGCTGATTCCTTTCAGTATTTTCTCGACCTTAACCATCTTCACTGTTCCCAACAACCAATTTCCATGTTTCACCGTCTCTCAATCATTCTCAGTAATTTTATTGTAAATAGGAATGTTTTTATGTATTTATAGGCTTAAGTGTTTTTATATGAAATAAAAAAAAGAAAATTTTGTCACCGTTCATAAAAAGTTTTCATTTTACTTCCTTTCTACTAGAAATTTATGATTTAACCATTATAATCAAGTTAATGCATAGTTTCCAGTCATTCGTTACTTTATGCAAATTTTAAATTGTTTTCCAAAGAAGCAATGTTACATCATTTTTACATTATTTATGTATTTATGCACGGCAGTTAATTGGCACATTCACTTTATCTACAAAATATACATATATTCGAAAAATGTGTAAAACTTTGGAGTCCAGTTTTGTGGATGGATTTCTAGTTAGGAACATTGAGGATGCAAAAGTGAAGGGCCAAAAATACTCTGTAGAGAACCAGTTGTAGAAATGATAATTTAGAGCAAAGCATTACAATTATGTATGTAAGTAAAATTTAACGGAAACAAATGAAATGAATTATAAACGCATAAAAAAGATATAATATTTTAATTGATGAATCGGAATTTTTCCTTCCTTATCATTTTATCATTGTTTTACATTTTTTTACGTCCTAAGTGGGAATCGTACTGGAGCTTCTCAAGTGAGGGTCCTAAAGGCTTACTTTTGGTTTTGAGCTGCAGAAGCTGTTTAGATTTAGTTGTTGAACTAGTTAGACCTAAATCTTTTTTCGAAACTTGTTTTAAGCAATTTATTTTTTCCCTTCAAAAACAAATATAGGTAATATTGTAAAATTCTTGATTGTATCGAAACTAACCTTGTCTCCGAGCAGATGATTAAGTTAAGAATTTTTGTCCAAAACGTTAAATCAATTTGTTTTTGAACGCATGACCATTTATTTTTTGGTTTGTCCTAGTTTCATAGATTTAGGGCTAAATTAGTAACATTTTGTTGATACTTTTATATTATTTCTAGTAGTATAGTATAAAATAGTTTCATAGTTTTATATTATTATCTCTCTTTTTTAGTAATTTTTAAAATTTAAATATAGTAAGCTGAATAAGAAATTATTAACGCGATATTTTTCACAAATCTTAAAAGGCCAACATTACTATCAGATTAAAGATTTTCAATAAGTTAATTTTTAAATTAAAATTGCTAAAAATAAAAGTAAATAAAAGAATTTTGCCCTTACATTTTCGTCTTTCCTGAGGCTTTAGAAAGGTACATAGTATTTATGTTGAGTTTTAATTACGCAATACAATAAAACTTTTTAATATATTTTTGTGGCTAAATAAAAGCTTATGCATATTTTTTATCCTATATTGCATCAATGTTTTTTTCTAATAACTAAATGTGAGAGAAACTGAGTTTTGAGCCGCTGTTTCCCCTTGCGTTTCTGCTAAAGTTTAGTCAACTGGGAATTCGAGTGAAGTGATGAGTTAATATCGTCGTTAATGAAATTAACTTCCCGCAAATTCTGTGAAATTGTATAACGCTAATTTTAACTTCACGGTGATAAATGCAGCCGGGTTTGATCATAATCGCTTAGAAAGAAAGTTACCTCCGAAAAATTCATTTCCGTCTTCGGTTCGATCACGCAGGTGAGCGCAGAACGGGCGGGCGGTCTTTATGAACATCTTCCTCAACTGATGATCTTTAAATTCTTGTCGCGAGCCAGTCGCAAGGTGCAAAAGTGTTTGGCGCGCACCATTAGATATTTTTAATCGATAAATTTCAAACTAGTTAGCCGAGGGGCTGCGGTGGGCGGTGGAGCAAAACCGCAGATGGCTCGCGAATTCGCGAATCTGCATGAGGCGCACTTTACAATTCTTCTGGCTGATGATGATGACCTGCGGAATCGCGAAAAGAGAAAGGGAATCGCTTGATTGCCACCGCTGCCGCAGTTGACCGGCATAGATCCAAAGATCCGTCTATCCAACAGGGGCTTTCAACGTGGCGCACGCGTGCTGCTTAAGGTTGAATTAAATATAATTTAGTATAACCCAGCTAGTGTATCTCAAAACCAGAGATCGGTAGGAAAACAATATTTCATTTTTAATTTTTCAAATAGTCAACAAATTATAATTATTTACAACACTGCGATTATATAATAACTTATTCGGAAAATAAATACTATGTCATTCTAGAATTTGCCATTCCCCTTATGATCACTAATGGAGCAGGCAAGCATTTGTGGAATACCCAAATATGTATGTACATATGTATAGATATAATTACTCCACCGACAATTTGTATTAACTCAATTAATGGGCAACAAATTTTATAATACTTAACTATGTAGTTCGAAATTCTGAGTCACAATTTTTTTTATTACTCAAGGAACCGAACATTCATGGCGCAGAAATTTTAAAATACTCAAATCTATATATATAAAAAAACAAAGTCGGGTTAGTTAGACCATTTATAACTCAAGAACGGCTGGACCGATTTTTATGATCTTTGATTTGTTGGATTCGTCTCCGCCCCGACTAACAGAACAACTATTAAAATATCGGAAAAAATTCACGGAAAAAGAATTTATGAAGAAAACTCATTTTCTCATACATTTTGTATGGAACCGCTTTTTTGATGATATCTCGAGAATGGCTCGACCGATTTGAATGATTCTTTTTTTGTTTTGTTCGTCTCAATAAAGGGGTGTCTTAAAGAAAAGAAAGAAAAGAAAATTCGGAAAAACCAAAAGGAAAAGCACAAAAAATAGTAGATCGAGAAATAGCACAATAGCTACTTCGATTAGATTATAACACTTTGAATGCAAAAATTTTAGTCAAAGTAACACTTTGAATGCAAAAAATTTAAGTCAAAGTTTACTGAGATGATTTTACGAAAGAAGTTTTATACGGAAGTTCAATTTAAAAAAAAGTACAAAGAGCAGGTGAAATTATAATTTAAAATTGTTTTTAACCGACTTCGAAAAAACGAGGAGGTTCTATGTTCGTCTGTATGTTTTATTTTTCTTTATATGTTCACCGATATTTTCGCCTGTGGACAATTTAAAAATATCTTTTTTAACACACTTTTATTAGCTTCACTTGTAACTATGTAAACAAATCTTGGAAGTTAAATTTGACCCACTTGCCGGTTTCCGATTGAGCTAAAATTTTGCACACACGTTAAGTTTGGATGACAATGCATGATTAGCTAAGTGGCGTCATTCTAAGTCCAATATGGTGGACTGTGGAGCGCTTTTTTGGTAATGTGTAAACAAATCTTGGAAGTTAAATTTGACCCACTTGCCGGTTTCCGATTGAGCTAAAATTTTGCACAGACGTTTAGTTTGGATGACAATGCATGATAAGCTAAGTGGCGTAATTCTAAGTCCAATAAGGCGGATTGTGGAGCGCTTTTTGGTTATGTGTAAAGGAATCTTGGAAGTTAAATTTGACCCACTTCCCGGTTTCCGCTTGAGCTGAAATTTTGCACACACGTTTAGTTTGGATGACAATGCATGATAAGCTAAGTGGCGTAATTCTAAGTCCAATATGGCGGACTGTGGAGCCCTTTTTTGGTTATTTTTGGTTATGCGTAAACAAATCTGGGAAGTTAAATTTGACCCACTTGCCGGTTTCCGATTGAGCTGAAATTTTGCATACACGTTTGGTTTGGATGACAATGCATGATAAGCTAAGTGGCGTAATTCTAAGTCTAATATGGCGGACTGTGGAGCGCTTTTTGGTTATGTGTAAAGAAATCTTGGAAGTTAAATTTGACCCACTTCCCGGTTTCCGATTGAGCTGAAATTTTGCATACACGTTTAGTTTGGATGACAATGCATGATAAGCTAAGTGGCGTAATTCTAAGTCCAATATGGCGGACTGTGGAACCCTTTTTTGGTTATTTTTGGTTATGCGTAAACAAATCTTGGAAGTTAAATTTGACCCACTTACCGGTTTCCAATTGAGCTGACATTTTGCATACACGTTTAATTTGGATGACAATGCATGATAAGCTAAGGGACGTCATTCTAAGTCCAATATGGCGGACTGTGGAGCGCTTTTTAGTTATGTGTAAAGGAATCTTGGGAGTTAAATTTGACCCAATTCCCGGTTTCCGATTGAGCTGAAATCTTGCATACACGTTTAGTTTGGATGACAATGCATGATTAGCTAAGTGACGTCATTCTAAGTCCAATATGGCGGACTGTGGAGCGCTTTTTAGTTATGTGTAAAGGAATCTTGGGAGTTAAATTTGACCCACTTCCCGGTTTACGATTGAGCTGAAATTTTGCATACACGTTTAGTTTGGATGACAATGCCATGATTAGCATGTTAAAGTCATTTTAAGACTGAAAAGTATAAAATAAAATATTATAATTTAAAAAAACTAAAAAACACACTTTTATCGCGCACTAAAAGGTATAAAATAATTAAATTAAATAAACTTTAATTTGTTACGATATATGCATGTTACCCTTCCCAATATTTTAACTTTATTGTAGGGTTAACGCAAACATATATTTTTTTATTCAATATGTGACGGATGATAGATATGCTAGGTAGTTATTAGTAAACTTATCACTTCTTTTATGTCCAATGAGTAATTCAAAAAGTGTGGAGCGCTTTTTGGTTATGTGTACTTTTAATTAATTTAGACAAAGCGCTCCACACTTTTTGAATTACTCATTGGACATAAAAGAAGTGATAAGTTTACTAATAACTACCTAGCATATCTATCATCCGTCACATATTGAATAAAAAAATATATGTTTGCGTTAACCCTACAATAAAGTTAAAATATTGGGAAGGGTAACATGCATATATCGTAACAAATTAAAGTTTATTTAATTTAATTATTTTATACCTTTTAGTGCGCGATAAAAGTGTGTTTTTTAGTTTTTTTAAATTATAATATTTTTGTTTGAAAGGGTATACTCCTGACGTAGTCAAATTCAAATTTGAAGAAAGTAAGGGTGGTAAAATAAGGGATGAATGATTTTTCACCCATTGATTTAATGTCTGTTCGCGCATAACTGAACGGATGAATCGATTTTGATGAATATTTCTTGTTGGATAGTCTAAGATTCTCCGGAGGTACAGTGATATACATACATGATACATATATGTACATATGTATGTATGTACCTAAAGTTTTTCATTTCTAGCTTCATTGGGTATGATGAACATAATTTACGCAAAAATGGACTTAACATATTCGGGTCTTCAGAATCCCTAATTGATTATAGTAGGAAATAAAATTACATAGATAATAAAAAAATATTTATTAAAAAAAAAGCTTTTATTTAACAATAAAATATAAAAATATACTAAAAAGGAAAAAATAAGTTTTTGCTAAAATAGGCTGAAAAAACTAATATTTTTATAAAATAATTAAGTAATAAAATAATACCTCAGTTTTAATATTTTGGATTGACGAAGGGTCTAAGCTTATCAATTTTGGGCCTAAAATATATTTCAACCAAATATACCTTTAACCAGAGAGAAGTAAAATAACAAGAGATTCCAATGCGAACAAATAAGAAATGTATGAAGAAAATCAACCTAAGCGCGATACCTCCAGGCTGGCCTGGAGACACAGACAAGTTCCACACGAGATGCCCTGTTCAATTACTTGAGCTCTCTCGTGTGGATTACTTTTCAATAGGCGTTGTGTGTTTTTGCCTCCTGGCATCTATATATGCTCTCCGATTCTGCGTACATACATACCGTGAGAACCAAAAGTGATGGCACACTTAGACATTTTATTTTTTACTTCCCACATTTTTATAACTGTAAGAGCTCAAGTAATCCAACAGTAATCCAACAGGGCATGCCGTGTGGAACTTGTGAGTGTCTCCAGGCCAGCCTGGAGGTATCGCACTTAGGTTGATTTTCTTCATACATTTCTTATTTGTTCGCATTGGAACCTCTTATTATTTTACTTCTCTCTGCTTTAACGTATTTCTTCACGGTATTTCTGTATTTGTATGACTATAAATAAAAGCTTGGGCGCTCTCATTAAAAGCGAAATTATGCTGAAAAATTACACAATATTTCGCTTCGTTTCACTACTGCTATTTTATAATTTTAATATCTAATGAGCGCCCAAGCTTTTATATACATATATGTAGTCATAAAAATACAGAAATACCGTGAAGAAATACGTTAAAGGTATATTTGGTTGAAATATATTTTAGGCCCAAAATTGATAAGCTTAGACCCTTCGTCAATCCAAAATATTAAAACTGAGGTATTATTTTATTACTTAATTATTTTATAAAAATATTATTTTTTTCAGCCTAAATTTATTTTAGCAAAAACTTATTTTTTCCTTTTTAGTATATTTTTATATTTTATTGTTAAATAAAAGTTGTTTTTAATAAATATTTTTTTATTATGTAATTTTATTTTAAGACTAAAATCGATGTCTTTAATAGTAAAAGAAGGGTAACTATGGAAATTAAAAATCTCCGTTTTGTGACATCCGCCATATTGGATTTAGAACTGGCGTTGCTCATTTTATTGTTTCCTACTCTTCAAACTCTTTCATTTGATACCCATATTAAGGGGGTCGACCAAAAATACATGGTCCACCATCTTGTGGCGGCGGCCATTTTAAAAATATTACAATGTTGAGTATGGCATATTGTATTGTCACCAGAACTAAAGGTGTATGCAAAATTTCAGCACGATAGCTTCATTGGAAGTGGATGAAATATTGATTGCAAAATTCCAGGAAATACACGGTGAAAGTAATATAAAAGCTTTTAATAAAGAATGAAGTGATCTTGATACATTCAGTTTAAATAAGCAGTATCATAGGTAGATAGTGCCATGTTTTAATAACATTTTTGTTATAATTGACAGATAATAAATTTAATATAACTTATTTATGCTATACCATGCAACTTGTATGTTATGCTATACATATGTACCTAATGTACATAATTTGCAGGAAACGTTGAGAGTCCCTGATATTTGTTCAGAAGCTGCCTAAACCGCGGAGACGACCCGCGTACGTTCGCGAAGGTGGCGTTTGAGACGCTGGTGCTTCTTTGGCCAGTTTCCGAAGACACTTTCGATTTTCATTGAGACCCCGCCGACAAGAGCGCGGGCGAGGGAATCGCACGCGAGTCGATCGGTAATCAGCAGCCATAAATTTATGCGAATCTCGAAGCCACCGATTGTTGGAGTTTTATTGCCGCCTAACAAAACTGCAGTTGGCTTCTTTCGGTTTTCATCTTTTCTTGCTTCCTTTATGGCTTTTGACTTTTTAAGTTTTTGGAATTTTTAGATGATCACAAAACCAGCCAGCCAGCCGCTTTGCGGAGAAAAGGAAAACGCTTTCCCGGCCCGAAGATGACTTCCTCAAGTTGTGGTAATTTCGCATTCACGTCGTGACACTATCCTCAGCCAGTTAAGAAGCCACTGTGAAAATCATTCGACGAGCTCGTAATTGATTTCCAACGATGGAAATTGAAATTGTATAGAAAAATTGATCTAGAGGGGACTGCAGCGAAAGGATGATTTAACTATCGTTATAGTTAGTTTGAACAGATAAATAAAATTTGAAAGGAATTGTTCCGTTCTCTTTTTAGCCACATTTATAATAATTTCTTTTTTCATATTAAAAAGTCGTTACAAATTTACAAAATCAGACACCAAAATAATTTCCAAGAGTCTTCAAAAACTGTTTCGTTATTATACCTAAACAGACATCGGAAAGATACTAATCTTTAATTTAGCTGATACCATTGGGTCTTACATATTAATATCAGAAGTGTGTTATGATTACCATTTACTAATCATTTACCCGGAATTAAATTTCTTCTGAAGAGCTTTTATAAGTGCATATTTGTTTGATAAGAAGACTACGATTTAAGCTTAATAAAAAAATATTTAATTTATTTTGATGTTGTTAAATTTAGAATAAAATTGTTCTATCTTTAACTTTCAGAGATTACAGAAAAATATAGAAGATAAATGTTGTTTCATTCTAACTAAACTACGCTGCAATGTGATAACGGATTTCCGCAATGTTATCTTCTGTGATATTTTATATTTACACAAACATTTAAACTTCATATTCTACAAATGCAATACATTTTACAAATTTACAAGTGAGTGCTGCATTGTTTAAAGTTCATTACATTTTTTGCTTAAACGCATGGCTCCTAAAAGATTCACTTTTCCTTTTAAACCTTCAAGTCCGAATTTAGAGGTTTACGTAAGCGAATCGATTAATTATTCAATCTACAATTTTATAGTTTCATTACAAATATATAGAGATTAGGCTGGGACTGCGGGGGTGTATTTTTCATTAGTCTAAAAAACAATTCCTTTAAATTAATACATGATAAGGATTTGAAAAATTTATATATTTTTTAATTCTATGCATACAGGGTCTTGCGTTAAGGTCTGAACAGGCGTATGGCATGGTATAGTACATATGTACATGTATATGGTCTAAGGATCAACGTTTGTTCTAAAATCGGTACTTCGCCCATGAAATCGCAATTAAAAATTTGAAGTGAACCCATAAAATGCTTTATAAGTTCTAAGTTATAACTACTTCTTATGTACATATGTATAAAAGTACCTCTTACAAATCAATACGTCAACAAATAAGCTAGAGAGGCCGTGTCAAACTTCCATATTAGCAATTTCAATCCACAGAACTTTGGCCCTTCGTTCTGCAGATTTTTATATGAGATCAAAATGTTTTCAGAAAGAAAACTTTTGTCTTGTGGCCTTTTTAAGAAAAAAACTGGACACGAATCCAACGTTGCGTTCTTTTTCAGCATCATGGATCAGGTGGATCGCTGTAACCCCGACTTACTAATATTCATTGTGATATTCAATGCGTGAGTTTGGCTTAAGTTAAGAGATTTCGTGTGAATTGAGGATTTTTGTAGTACATCTGATATTACGATTTTCATCGGTTATTTTTTTCTGTTTGCCAAATCTCGTAGTTTCTGATAATACCTTAGCACTTACGTAGAAACCTTTTTCCTAATTCTTAATTTTTATGTTTATTATTATTTATTAATATTCCTTTCGTACTATGTCAGTCATTAAAGAACATACCAACATACATATGTACCATGCTCAATTTGTTTAAATATTTTTTTTTTTAAATATCACTCATAATTCCCAACCAGTAATATAATTTGAAATTCTGATAAATACTTTCTTTTTCAATACGCTTTTATTAGGTCGACCTGCATGTAACTATGTAATGGAATCTAAGGAACCGAATTTCAACATCTGCTACGATTCAACTTAATAAATTTTGAACTTTTTAGTGCAGCACTTATAAAAGTGTATTTTTTTAGTTTTTGAAACTATTTTGTTATTATTATTATATATTATGTATGAGCACGCATTACTTTTTTCAGAATATATGATTCTTTTTTTAACTCGAAGTTGGTTCCCATCCCATTATTTAAAAACAAAACCTCACCCCTAAGGCCGTGGCTACACTGGGCCCGAACCGAACCGAAATATTCGGATCCGAAATCATGGCTACACTGCAACCGATCATTCATTAGTACAAGTTGATACCAGTAGCGAAGAAGTTCAAGTTTTTACATAGCGTTTGTTTCAATAATGTGTTCAAGTTCAGAGGAAGAGTGAGATGACTATTTAATGGAGATGAATTCCACAGCAATATTATTGTTTAATTTAAAATATAAAATCTATTTTGCACTCTTACCCGTTGTATTAAATTGCTTCGCAGCTTCTTCCCAGATCTGCATCCTTAAATTCCTATTGTAATTACAGTAGATTTCGATTATAACGACCTCGGTTGTAACGACTTTTTGGTTATAGCGACTTAACACCTACATAAGTCCCTTGAATTTAAAGCATACTTTTAAAGGAAAACAATTTGGCTATAGCGACTTCGGATGTAACGCCGATTTCGGGTCTTTGAAGATGAAACTAACTGGAACGGAACTGCCCTATACGTGTGCTGTATGTGAATGAGGCAAAAATTGTATTTGACAGTTAGCAAAATTTTGTAGGTTGAGTGTCAGTTTCTTATAGTTTCTTGGCTGCCATTTTGTTTATTTGTAGGTTGGATCAGTGCCGTAGTTCAACCTACATAGAAATTTTTGGGGGTAAAGGAAAATTTCCACGTCTGAAAAAGTTTATACTAACGCGAAAAGTTGTTTATTATATTATCAAGAATGCTATTAAAATAAACTAGTTTTATTACTATATTATTTCATATAATTTTTGATTACTTAATATAGGTTTCCTACATTACATTTCCTACTGCCCCTACCGAAAATTTTCTTTTTACTGTTGCTATGGCTTCTTGTTTCAGTATTAGTTTGCACTGACACATATTAAGAAATTGCCTCAAAAATTTTTCGTGTGTTCCGTTCCAGTTAGTTTCATCTTCAAAGTTTCGGGTATAGCGACTAGTTTTAATGAATCATTTGTAACAAGTTCCTAGAAATCCCATGCAGATGTAGCGACCGAGTCCGCACACTAAAGAGATATTGTTTATTTGGTGAAGGAAAAGACAATATAGACATCGAAGGAGTTATGAAAATGGAATACACCTTACATCGTACGCTAACACAGAAATCTAAACTGGTCAATTTTTTTAAAAATCCCCCTGTATAAAATGTGTATAGTATTATACATTTCTTTCTTTCTTTCTTTCTATATAGCGATTGTAGTGGTCCCATCATCATCGTTATAACCGAAATCTACTGTACTTGAACCCCTCATATCCCAAATACCCTTTTTTTCCCATAACAATACATGAGTTTGGCGGTTCGGTTCGGTTAGGGCCCAGCGTAGCCACGGCCTAAGGGTAAAAAAATAGGGAATGATTGTTCATCCTGAATTTCTATCTGTTAACTGATTCTACCAGGGGCGGCTCTACCTTAGGGGCTAGTGGGGCTTAGCCCCACCATAAATTTCTCAAACGAAATTGTCTCGAAAATTCATATTTAACGTTGATGCATTTTGCTTCTCAAATGAGCTACTTTTTTATCATCGACTGTAATCGAGTCATTTTGCAAGTCAGAAATATCTCTTCTCCGCTACAGGAGCCAAGCAGTTGATATTTAGCTAATTTGTACTATGGAATTAAGAGAACATCGTATATTCCATGCAGGTACAATAAGAAAGGGCTAAAGAGATCCAGCCCCAAGCCAACAAATTGTCGAGGGTTAAGGGAATAAAAATTAAGCGAGAACAAAGCTGCTTGGTCTTTTGCTCTTGATAACTTTCTCTTCCTTTCCGTTGCATTTCCCTGCGTGCGGGGCTCAAACTAAATCAGCCCTGCTGTGCGATGACAGCCAAATATGCTTCTCTCTTAAAAAATTGTTGATTTTATTTCTCTTCTGGCTCGATGTGTTAAGCGCGAGGGGCTAAAATTTTCTAGCCCCGCGAAATGAGTGGTTTTAAAAATGTGCGCTGCTATCTACTAACACATTGTTACCGATTTGGCGTGCACAGATAGCTGGGAAATACTCAGTTTGGGGCTAACATGAGTTAGCCCCGAAGGTAAATGAGTGGAGTGGATGAGTGGAATGGGGCTAACATGAGTGTAGCCCCGAAGGTAAATGAGGTGATGAGTGGAATGGGGCTAACATGAGTGTAGCCCCGAAGGAAAATGCGAGTGGAAAATATTTCAACTCATATGCATATGGAAACAGCTTTGATTTGAAATCGTAGGTGGGAGTTCCCACAAATTTTTAACAGTGTGAGGAAAAAAATTCGCCCCTTTATGTATTATATGTGTTGCTATAACACTTTATTTTGTTGTTTGTTTGTCTCTTTTTTTTTTTCTTAAATTGTAATTATATTATAATTTATTTATTATTAAATGAAAAAGTATTTTGTTTTTATAAGTGGAATAGGCCTAAAAGGAACTACAAATAAATATAATTCCTATAGTCTACTATAAGAGATTCCGTATTTTCTAATTTTAACACTTTCCTGTGAAATGTAAAATTCCTTTTTAAGGGAAACCGAACACTTCAATTCGGTTAACGCTCTGATTGTGGTACCTCTTGGGTAGAGCGGAAACCTGCATGAGTTCATTAGATAACCTTACGTCTTTTTCACTAGTTAGCCCCACCAAAGAAAACTTCCACGAGCCGCCACTGGATTCTACCACGAAATAACTTTGTATTTGTACCAATTTCGATGATTCTGTTTTTATCGAATAGGGTATACCTCGAAGATCCTGCATATTTGCAAAAAAATTCCACTCCAAGGGTAGATGAAAGCTTTTTAACAAAAAATTTAACTAACGAAATAAGAAACTCAAAAGTGAAAAATAAAATAAACCTTTTTAGTCTTAAAACTGAGCTCCTAAACAAATGTAAGTAACTAATTTTGAGTCGGCCCCAAACAAACAAACAATTTTTCCTTTGGCGCCGACTCAAAATTAGTTATAAGTGAAATCAAATATTCAAAATAAAAAGTCGTTGAAACAAAAAGAATTTTGTAATTTTAATGATTTAATGAAAAATATAATTGAAAATTATACAAGTATTAAGTTTTATAATCATTTAGCGCAGCATATTCTGTAAATATCGAATTATCTCGTCATAAATGAAAACCGGGGAACCGCCAAATTCTAAATGCAGACCGCAGTACAATTCGATGAGACAAAGAGACCCCCGCATTGCCGGAACTTCTTGAACTTTGTAGGGAATTTGGAGCGCTTTTAGCAACATATCGACCTTATCCTTAAAGGAAGTAATGGATTCATCGTCTAAAATTGTATATTCTTTTGTTCTTTTGTCATTCGCTAAATTTTTAAAGAAATTCTTCCGATGGATGTTCATTGCACTCTTTACAATCCAATTTTTCCAATTCCTGTACTTTTTTATATTCTCCTGCTTCAGCTCCTCGCGTTCTTTGGCCGTCTGATGCACGGAAACAGTTTCCCTGGACGTGTGAGCAGTTGGTTCCCCCTGGAGGATTTTCAACACCTTTTGAGCGGCCAACTGCCTGGCTCTCATTTTTGTTGATGCGGAGGCATATTGCTCAATCTTGCCCACAGCGCACTTCATCGTAATCTCCGGAGCATGTGGTGGTCCTTTACACGCCGCTAAATGAAAGCTCGGGAACGGATGATCCTCACTTCTGACGCAGAAATCCTTCAAAAAACCGACCGCATGCGAAATTGTAAAATCTTCGCGGTACGCCTGCAGAGTATCCTCATGTTTAATTTCTTTCTTTGTCCAGACAACGCCAGCCATTTTTAATAACTGATTACTGCACTCACGATGACACAAATGACTTATTATTTTTCAGTCTTCCGTTCCGTTGCCCCTAGCAACGTTAGTAGAACATGCAAACGAGAGAGAAGATTCGTTATCTCTGCGCAAACTATGGGCCTGATCGCGGGAGTCTATTGTGAATAGACTTTGTTCGTTAAATAGACTAAGGTTGTGTGCCAAACCAGACTTTTCGTTTGAAAAGTCCGGTAAAAATGTATTAGATTAAGTCTTTGAAGATGAAACTAACTGGAACGGAACACACGAAAAATTTTTGAGGCAATTTCTTAAAATGTGTCAGTGCAAACTGATACTGAAACAAGAAGCCATAGCAGCAGTAAAAAGAAAATTTTCGGTAGGGGCAGTTTGGCGCGCATTTTTAAACTTGAACTTATGACAGAACAACATAAAAGCATTCAGTTTAAGTTTTTTTTTCAAAACGGATAAGATTACCTTCCAGAAAATGCTCCGAACAGATATACGTATTTTTTGTAATGCTCAAATTCATACGTCCAATTGCACTCATCCATATAAGTTACAATAAAGGTCACTTTTTGGAAACCTGTAATAAAAAATTA
Organism: Machimus atricapillus; assembly: GCA_933228815.1. Taxonomy (NCBI): domain Eukaryota; kingdom Metazoa; phylum Arthropoda; class Insecta; order Diptera; family Asilidae; genus Machimus; species Machimus atricapillus. The sequence goes on from OW121785.1 coordinate 19,038,001, forward strand.
AGTGAAATAATATAGTAATAGTAACTAGTTTATTATAATAGCATTCTTGATAATATAATAAGCAACTTTTCGCGTTAGTGTAAAATTTTTTCAGACGTGAAAATTTTCCTTTGCCCCAAAAATTTCTGTGTAGGTTGAACTACGGCACTGATCCAACCTACAAACAAACAAAATGGTAGCCAAAAAACTATAAGGTATATTTTATTTAGAAGAAAAATCATTTTTTGTAACACAAATAAAGGGATATTTCAATGCATAAAACTTCGTAGTTAAATAAACTCTAATCTTACGTGTGGAACGATATGCCGGGCGGACGGCAACGCATTCTATTTTGGCACACTTCATTGCGGATTTACGCTGTTTTCTTCACTGATATTTCTAAATAAAATTATAATTGTTACACAACTTATCCTAAAAACCATGCACCTCACTTGAACCAAAAACTCGTAGTTTTTAAAAAAACGGCACTCGAATTCGACCGCGCGTTCCGAAATTATTCGTGTTACAATAATTAATACAACAACAACACCCACTATCCGCAATGAAGTCCAATTGGAATGTGACGTCACTTTCCAATTGGACTTAATTGCGGGTAATGGGTTTTATTGTTGTATTAATTATTATAACACGAATAACTTCGGAACGCGCCGTCGGATTCGAGTGCGATTTTTTTCATGAGAAAGGCCACATGACAGGGAAGCTTTTTCTCAAAAAAAGTTTCGATCTTCCCATACAAAAAATCGGCAGAATGAAGGATTAAGTTCAAATTTTGGGCTTTGAAATTGCCATTTTCGAAATTTGACGGGGTCTCCCCCTCTTCTTTGTTGACGGATTGGGTCGTGGGTAGTATCGTTGGAAAGCTTGAAGGCTCAGCTTTCTAATGCGTTATTAATCAGTATCCTAAGATGTCTCCGAAAGAACTTATAATGCATTTTCTAGGTTGACCTCCTCCAAATTTTCAATCGTGATTTTAGGGGGGAAGGACCCATTTGAAGGGGGGGGGGGGGGTCCGAACAAACCGGGAGACCATTTAGAATCGATTGGCATACCCCTTTTCAGACCTTAGCAAAACACCCTGTATGTATGTATGTATGTATGTAAAATAGAAAAAAACTATAAATGGATAAAAATCACCCTCATGTTTTTAAATTCCTGTTACGCATTTATGAAGAAAATTACTGATTTCAGTACTATTTTCAGTATCTTTCATTTCTAGTGTTAAATAAAAAGTGCTCTGTGTAAAACGCAAGGATAAAATCTTAACAATGCAGTTGCACTAAAGGAACCACTAAATATGATAAGATACTGCTTTCATACTTTTAAACAGTGCAGGACTCTTCGGTATTTTTAGATAACTATTTGTAAGATTTCATAAGGGTGATTATGGAGTTCCATATGGCAGCTTTGAATTCTCAAATCTATATACAATGTTTAATGTCCGAGACGAAGATAGAACACTTATATAAATGTACGTAAGCATCAGACTCTATAATATTATAAAATATCAAAAACGGCAGAATTATTTTATTGTCAATGTTTCTTGTATCACTTTGAATTTAACCCCTCGAATTGTAATCGATCGCAAATGATTACAGAGCTCATCTAGAAAAATTTATTGCTTCCAAAACCTAAAAACACTGCCTCTAACCGCAATTTGAAATGTAAACCTTTTCAATAAAATTAGAAAAACATTCTCGTTCGGAGAAGAACTGCATAAAATTGCGATCAGTTTGAATTCAGATTTTTTCGGAGACATAACAATCCAAGAATATTATTAAAGAAAATAGATATAAATAATGGAAATAGCTAAAAATTCCATAAGTACGTCGTCAATTGAATTCAGTGTAATTGATTATGCGGTGTTTGTAGCTTTGCTGATTGTCTCCAGCGCAATCGGAATTTACTTCGGACTCGAATCGAAACAGAAAGACACAACAGATGACTATCTTTTTGGTGGACGCAAAATGAGCCCACTGCCCATTGCAATCTCGCTGGTTGCAAGGTATCAAAAATTGTGACCTTTCGGTGATACCGCCCTACATTCTTATTTATATTTTATAAATACAGCCAACTCTCTGGAATTTCAATCATGTCAGTCCCGGCCGAGATTTACGCCTTCGGGTCTCACTACGTTTGGACAATGATCGATGCCGTAGTGGTCCTAGCTCCACTGATGTCCTACCTCTACGTTCCGATCTTCTATAAGTGCAAGGTGCAAAATTGCTATGAGGTAATTTTAATTAGGACTCTAGCTTATTATTATGATTGTGGCCAGGGAAAAACATTGACCTTGCTTAATGAAAAAGGTCTTTATCTAATCGGGGAAAAATTGTTTCCCCTTACGGAAATAATATTGTGAACCCGAACATTAACCCTGATTGTGTGAGTCTGCACCTCGTCTTGTATCTGCTGATAACGAATCATAAATTTTCAATTAGGTACGCTGTAGACAAATGAGTAAATCACATTTCCTATCCCATCGGCGCCTTTTATCGCTCTTCTCAGGACGCGTAAAATTAACAATCTCATTGTTTACAATTCCAAAAATATAATCAAGAAATAAGCATTAAAAATGATCCATAAGAACACCAAATTTTGATATGCATTTACAAACTTCTTAACTCGACTTTAAACAGTGTAAGTTAATGATAATAATTAAAACTAACCTTGGAAGCTATTCAACGCGTGTATATAAGGTAAAATCTCGAATATCTCCAGAATTGTTGAGAATCTGAGGGACGTAATAGATAATAGCTATCTCCGGGATTAGATACAACTACTGATTTCTTTCTTTGGCTGCGCGACAGTCTTCTTTAAATCTTTGCTTTTCCTAAAGACCGCAGTTGCTAGAGAATCTTTCAACGTTAAAGGCTAAAATGAACGCAACAAGTGAAAGTGTCCAGGATTCGGTGTCTTTCCACTTTGGATGGGAGGATCATCTCTTTTTTACGATCCTTTTAGGGGTATCCGCTTCAATTGGGGTATATTTTGGATTTTGTGGCAAAGGGGCTGATACCCCGGATGAATACCTTTTGGGTGGAAAAAAAATGAAAACCATCCCAATCGCAATTTCCCTAGTAGCTAGCCAGCTTTCAGGGATCTCTGTGATGAGCATCCCAGCTGAAATGTTCTCATTCGGGATTACTTACAGTCTCATAGTTCCGGCCATGTTCGTAGTCCTCCCGATTATGTGCTACATCATTATTCCTGTTTTCTACAATAATAACATCTCGAATTGTTACGAGGTAAGATACTTTAGAATCTATTTTTCAGGGTGTTTGTTTCAAAATATTACCCCTAACAATTCCATGGACTGGCCTAATCAAAGTTTGTGAGAATTCATTAGTGCGTCGTTTTTTAACGAAACCGTTATACTTTAGGTTGAAAATTTTCATAAAAATTGGTAGTTTAATGTCTAAGAATATTTGAAACCTCTCATTTGATAAAAGTTAACTTTTAAAATACGTGAAATTTTAATAACAGCTCTAGATACTCATTTTCATGAAAACCATGCTTAAATATACATCTTCAATTTATTTATTTATTTAATTCGTTAGAACAGATATCTAACTACATATTTCAAAAATGACATTGAAGTTACAGGGTGTACCTCGTAATCCATGCATAGTCTATAAAATCAGTATATTTTAAAACTTACGAAACACTCTATATGAGGTTCTTTCTCTTATGTGGCCCAATTACGCCGATTTGTTTAATGGCTTAATTCTGAAACAAATAATGGCGCCATAACACGGATTAAACTTGTAATTCTCCTTCGATTTATAGTACCTAGAGATGCGATTTGATAAACGAGTGCGCCAGGTTGTGACCATGGCGTTTCTGGTGACTGTTTACCTCATCATCCCCGTGATCATCTTCATTCCGGCGCTAGCCTTCGCGCAAGGTAAGTCTTTCTTCCAAGGGCCTTCCGCTCCCCACCCCTTCCTTGGTTCAAGTTCGATGTTTCTGAGGTTACGATTTTTCCATAGTGACTGGGATCAACATCCACCTCATCAACGGCGTCGTTTGCTGCGTTTGCGTCTTCTACACAATGCTGGTGAGTTTAAAATGTTAATTGCTAATCCCTTCGCAAAAGATTTAATCTTGCAGTGATTGTGCGATTTTTCGCTAGCACGGGAGGTTTATGAGGTTTGCGTTTGCGCACGTTATCAGTTATTACAGCTTTGCATTTTTATGAATGAAAGTGAGACCTTAATTACTGTTGTATATGCGCGGAAAGAAATTGACTCTGTCACGGCAAATACGACAGGGTTAAATTTTAAATAAATAAGTTTACAAATTGCATGCTGAGTTAGAAACAGCCGTCTGGTGTGGGTGAAGTGAACCTATCGAGGTTAATTTCACCACATTAACTAATTTCTAATTAACACAATTCTACTACCGATATATACGCTTTATTTTTGAAGACATAGTGTTAAGATATATACATATATAACATTGGTCTTTACACTATTCTTAATTCTTAATTTTTGTAAAAAGTTATTTATATTTTATTGTATCGACTATGTGATGTAATTTGAAAACATATTAAAATTCATACATCATATAAAACCTTTACAGGGTGGAATCAAGGCCGTAGTTTGGACAGACGTGGTTCAAGCGACAATTATGCTTTTCTCCGTCGTCCTTGTAGCATCAATGGGAATCTACAAAGTTGGTGGTTTCGGGGAAGTCATTAACCGAGCATGGGAAGGAGGACGACTTAATGCTTTCGAGTAAAAACAATATATTTTTTTTTTAAATAAAATTACAGATTTTAATAACTTTTCTCAAAAAAAAAAAAAAAAAAAAATAGCATGACCCTTGACCTCACAACAAGAGCAACATTTTGGAATTGTTTTCTGGGTGGTATATTTCTCTGGTCCGGGTATGTTGGACTGAACCAAAGCTGCGTCCAAAGGATTGTCGCTCTTCCATCGCTATCTCATGCTAGAAAGTAACATTTTTTCAATTAATCATATCATAAATTAATATTTTGCTTATCTAAGTATCTTCTTTCAGATCACTCGTTCTGTTTGCAATTGGATTTTTCATTATCATGACTTGCAATTGTTTCACAGGTGTTGTGATGTACGCCAGATATTACGATTGCGATCCGGTAAAGGCCGGGGTAACAAATTCTCGCTTATTTTATTTGTTTAATTGTAATAAAATTTTCTTTTCCTGTAATTAGATAGTCGAAAAGCCTGATAAACTAATGCCATTTTTCGTCCAAGACATTGTAGGACACTTGAAAGGAATGCCCGGGGTTTTTATATCATGTGTATTTAGTGCTGCGCTCAGGTAAAAACTTTTTAATTATAAATCAGTCTAATTCAGCTCTAATTCACCGCATTTAGTACAATGTCAGCTAATTTGAATTCGCTGGCTGGAATTGTATATTTTGACTACATTAAGCCCCACATCCGGCACACAGAAGCAAGGGCGAATTTCATTATGAAGATTTTAGTTGTTATAACTGGACTTTATTGCATCCTCGGTGGCTTAGTTGTGGAAAAATTCACGTCTATTTTGCAAATGGTAATAACAATCGCTGGAATTACACAGGGAGCAGTTGTGGGAGTTTTTATGCTTGGAATGTTGTACCCCAAAGCGAGCTCGAAGGTAAAATTAAAGCATGCCACATATTTTTATAAACGTAAAATTTATTTAGGGGGCTTTGTGGGGTACTATCTTTAGTATGGTGGCACTTGCCTGGATTATAACCGGCTCACAAGTTGCAATCAGAGAGGGCAAAGTGAAGTACGATTTCTTGCCATCCAGCGTCGATAAGTGCGATGCTTACAATGTTACTGTCTTAGAGAAAGCTGTGTACGTACATTTAATTATATGACTTAACAATTTATTTATTTACTTTTTTTTTTTTACCGTACTATAAAAATACCTTTTTAGCACACTCATAAACCAAACCATCGCAGCATCGACACAAGACGAACCATTTTCGATGTACAAAATTTCTTTTAATTGGTACGCCGTCTTAGGCGCTGTTTTCGTGTGGCTCCTGGGGGTGCCACTCAGCTACATTCTTCCCGAGGACGGAGACAAAAAGTTCGACGCCGACTTAATTTCCCCAGTGGCTCAGTATTTCATTCCAAAAGAATTTCGTAGGACGAAAATTCCACAACATGACGATATAAAGGAACCAGTTGAAATGAAGGTTTTCTCAAAGGCATAATAAATTAGGAATTAGCCTAGAAATTCTCTAGCCCTCTTAACTTATTAAAGTTGCTTGAATATAATGTAGCTTTATTAGCAACTAATGCTCGGAAATAATTCTGAGATTTTGATACATTTTTAATGAGACAATAAAGTTTTTTTTTAAGAAATTGTATTTATATGGTTATACTTATAACGTTTGTTTAAATCCTCACTATAAAAATATTTTGCTTTCGTTTTCGACAATATCCGTAATTAGCTCTAAAAGGCCTTGTAATCTACTTTTTGTCTCTACTTCTGCTTAAGATAGACATTCATCTGAAAAGGCCCTAAATGACCCTTTAACAAAAAAACAATGCCTTCTCATTCAGACCAAAGAAAAATATCTATAAGTTACTCGGGGCTTTAGTACACTTTTTATGGGTATTTTGAACTCAAGAAAAACGCGGATGAAGCCGATAATTTTATGAATATTTAAGCATGTCTCTACAAAACTGTTTCATCTTTAGAAAGAGGCAAAATTTAAAATCTTATATTTTATGAGAATTTCACGAACCTTGAAACAGTGATGTGATTATAACTTCATGATTTTTAAACAAGTGTTATTTTTCAATTCCTATTTAGTTGAATTGTTTAAATCATAATCATGAAAAGCACAATAAAGGCACTAGTCCTCAAATTTAATAAAGGACCTGTATTTTTCTTTATTATTACTATAATATGAAAAATGTAATTACATAATAATAAGCTGGATATAGAAACAAGATTTGATTGTGTTGGTAAGATTGACAATTCGGTTAATTTAAAAGTGGTTTTAAAGAATTTCGGGAAATTTAAGGCAATTATTGTCGCATTTTGAAAAGTATTCTTATTTTGTGTAATTTTTTTTTAATAGTAATATTCTCTTGCTAAATACTGGCTTAAATAACCTTATAAATTTATTTGTTAAACTTTTTGTCAGTTCAATAATTTTATGAATTACCTTATTTAAAACAGATTATTTGGGAACGGAATTAGTTTCTGAATACGACTCTACTGTCGCGACAGTACTGTCTGGACATTAATTTGACAGTTTGTGAATTCAAAATGGCGAAAAGTGGTTTTGGGGTACGTTCAATATCTCGACTCGAGTAGATCTGACTTACTCAGGAGCGTTCAATATCTCACTCGAGTCGACTCGAGTTATTTTGACTCTTACTTTATGTCGCTCATTATTTTACTCGAGTTTAGACGAAATATTGTTTGTGAACTCTTAGATTATGTTGTATGCATGAGATTTATGACGTCGAGTTGCCGTTCAATATTTTAAGCCCTAACCAGAATGGGACGTAACGTAACCTAAGAAACGTCAACGTAAGTATTATTTAATAGTAGATTCCTCTATTACGCTGAAAAAAATGTATCTATTAATCAGTTTTAAATACTTTTGTTGGTAAAAGTAATTTGTTGGTAAAAGTAATTGTTAATGTAAATATTTTATAAATTCTTCATTACAAGAGTAATGATTAATGGAAAGTATCTACATTTTCCATTACAAATTAATAGTTAATGGAATGGATTACAAAAATAATGATTAATGTAATTTTTACCCATTACTCATCAGGAAAGTAATGGTTTATATAAATATTTACATTACTTATTGCAAAAGTAATGGTTAATGTAATTTTTTCCCATTACTTATTCCAAGAGTAATTATTTTCGCAACCCTGGATTTAACTATCCTCATAATGTTAAAGCTCTCTTTCAATCGTTTTCTAATTAAAAATCAACCGAAGTTGAAAATTTATTTAACTGCTTAAAATCTTTTGCCGAACAGGAAAGCGTAGTGTCAAAGTTGTTACTTGGCGCTACTAGCGGTGGAAGTTTTCAGTTTGGGAACTAGCAAGACGAAAAAATATTTTCGTCAATTTTGTATTAATGAGTTTAATTAATAAAATATTTGCCAATAATTTACCTAAATATTATACTTTAGAGTATTATTTCAATTAAAAATTATTAAATTCTACAACAATTTTCCTTCATTTCTTCGGCACTAACTGCGATCAGCGCCACCATGTAGCAGATGAGAGATATACAAGCATCCATCATGAATGGCGTGTGTTTGGTTGTGTATGGAGATTTCGAGGGAGCAAATTTGTGAGAATTATACAGCAAAGTTGTAACAATAATCCGCCATAGAACAATAATAAGTGAAAATTGTGTTGTGAATCAATTAAATCGAGTGCGAGGTGTCCAAATATCGCCCTAAAATGACCGATAGTGGGGGAGTGAAGTGATTGTGCGATGTTTTCATTTCTACACAACAAATTGGCACATACACAGTGAGAGGAGAGGAGCCAAATATAATTAAAAAGTCGGAACAGAATTTTGAAAATATTCAAGGAAATTAGGCGATAGAGCGGACGGACACTCGTGCAGAGCACCCAGGTAGAAAATCCAGGCGTGATTTTTCTGGCGGCGGACGAGAATTTCTGATGGGAATCAAAGAAATTTCAAGATAATGGTCAGGTTAGTTTAATTTGGCATGTACTCAGCCATCCTGTGCTGCGCTTGCCAAAGGCCTTCGTGTGTGGTTGACATTTCTCGGATGTCAGCGAGTGTAACCTGAATGTCCTCCTCCTCGTGGATAAAAAACCCCTTGAACTGTGCTGACAAAACGCCATTTCGTTCACAGAATTTCCCTAGCTGCTTGGCTAACCAGAGATTCCCCTGGCCGGGCAGAACCTATCCTTTCGGGGGGCACCGGAAATGCCTGCAGAAAGCTCTAGCTCTGTCAATAAATCATTTCTCCCAAAATGTTGCCCCTTTGATCCCTTTTCCTGTCCCAAAGCGCACCACTTTGGACACAACGGGAACCAACACTTAACACAAATTTTCACACCTTTCAGGGCCAAAAGGCTGCGTGTCCGCTCACAAGAAGAAAGCCGTATGCTCCTCAAAAGGCCGAAACGCATAAGATAGAGGCTCTCCCACTTCCAGTAATCGAGCAACTAATAAAAATTAACCAAGAGCAATAAGCCATCGGAGACAATTTAGTCCCGAAATAAAACAAAAAAAAAAAATAAATAAATAAAGCACACACTGCAGCGAAATCAGCCTCAACTCGAATACAGGACTGAGCTATGACACACAACTTAGGAATGGCTCCGTATAGACTTCCAGGGCCGGGCATTTGTCCACCAGATTTTAAGCCGCCCTCAGAATCGCCCCAAATCCCATCAGCACCGAGCAATCCGAAAAAAAGGCGGAAAACGTCGAATGCTGCCGCTAATCAAATGCCCGCACAACCACCTCCCTCGCCGCAAGATTTACTACCGCCACCGTTAACCGGGTACGGAGACACGATAGTTGCATCAAACCCTTTTGATGATACTCCAACGAGCACACAGATGAACCACTCGGGGCTGAGCCATCTAGGGATGCACGGCGGGGGCATGAATCCTCACATGCACCATCACATGGGGGGTCCCTCGATGCGTGGGATGAGCCCTTTAGGTATGAATAATATGAATCCAATGGCCGGAATGGGTCCCATGGGTCCTGGCGGAATGCAATGCGGCGGCCCAATGCCGCATATGAACAGTCGGGGTGGCGGCATGAGCCCTATGGGGGGCATGCCTGGTGCGTCAATGGGAGGAATGAGCCCGATGGGCAGCATATCACCGATGGGTCCGATGGGCGGACTATCACCAATGGGAGGACCGCCCAATTCACATATGGGTATGAACCCCAACATGGGTCCAAACGGCAGCAGATCAATAGGCAGTCCTATGAGCGGTCCAATTGGCAGCCCTATGAACTCCCTTCCAATGGGATCACCGATGGGTAACGCAATGGGAAGTCCGCTGGGCAGTGGACCCGGCCAGCACATGAACAATGGTCAAATGGGGCCGCCAATGCATAGTCCTTTGGGTAATGGGCCTACTCACAGCCACATGTCGGGGCCTAGAATGAACGTGCCGAATGGGGCGATGCCAACAAGCGGCGGTCCGATGTCACAGCACCAAATAAATCCGATGAGTGCAGCGTGTCAAAGCAATCCCCTAACGTCAACCTCACAGATGACGACAACAAACAGTATGAGTTCGATGGGTGGCTCCGTGGGTGGCCACTCCCCAATGAATCATCAAAACGTTCCTATGACCCAGGGTGGTCCGCCGATGTCAAGCGGCGGTCACGTCGGCAATCCCATGAACTCGAGCATGTCCCACCCAATGCACATGGGGTCAATGGGGCCCGGTCCCAATCACATGACACACATGGGCGGACCAATGACCGGGCATGGCAATAACGGCCCCATGAACGGTCCACCCAACTCAATGTCCGGAATGTTCGGGCCAAAACCGATGCCCGTCAGTGCTGGAAAAGTGTATCCACCTGGACAGCCGATGGTATTCAATCCTCAAAATCCGAACGCCCCGCCCATCTACCCCTGCGGGCTCTGCCACAAAGAAGTGAATGACAACGATGAGGCGCTCTTCTGTGAGTCTGGTTGTAACTTCTTTTTCCACAGGTAAGAAATCCTTTAAAAAAATTTTCACAAGTGAATAGTGCCATATTTTGAATCCATTTCCAATACGTACTGTATATTTTTTCATTTATGAATTTGTACATTAAAAACATAAAATAATATGATATGAATATATTTTTACTTTAATTGGCCGAATTTTTTCTTAAGCAGTTCTTATTTCTTCTCCAACGTTATATATTTTTCTTGGCCGACCTCTTTTTCCCGTACGTAGAAGTCGAGGTCGACAAGCTTTGCGTTTCTGAACATTTTTTTTTTTTTTTTTGGTATAGTTTCCTGGGACTACCTCTTCTTCCCGTACGTAAAATTCGGAGTGATTCTCCATTTCTTAATTGCTTTTATGTTCTGCAATTAACAAATGTAAAAACTACAAAAAAAAAAACATAAAAATTCAAAAAGTTGATTAAAACGATACCTACCTACTTCTCCGACTTGCTATAATAATAATAATAGCTGTGTTTTTTTCACATTTGTTCCGGTTCTAGGTCTAACAGTAAGTTTTGCATTGAATTGAAATTTTAAAGACTGTCACGTATATAAAGATTTTAAAATTTGCGAAAGCGCATCAAATTAGCCATGATATTTACGCATACAACCTTCAAACCCTTAACCAGATAAATTTTTGGGTTGCTATTTGACGTAAAATGGGTATAAAATCCAGGCAACTTGATTTTATTTTTGCCAAGCCAAAATTTTTTGATATGTATAACTACTCATCAATTTCAATTCAATGCAAAACTTACTGTTAGACCTAGAACCGGAACAAATGTGAAAAAAACACAGCTAATATACTTCAAAACTTCATTGGCCTTCTATGACCGCATAGCAAAATTGAATAATTTTGCGGAATTTTTGGGCGTTTTAATAGGCATAATATTACAAAAAGGTCTGAGCCTAGGTTCTGAAAACTCGTCTCATTTTTCAGACGCGTTTTAACAGTCTAGTATATATAAGTCAGTCGTCGGGGTTCCTTCTGTAACAAAAGAAATAGGGTATTTTAAAATGGGGAATGTCGTCCTATTCCTGAAATAAAATCTGATCTTTTCATCTCGTCTTTTGCACCTGAGTTGCCTGTAAGAAATATTGCGTGCAATTCAGCTATTCTATAAACATATATTGCGTGCAATTCAGCTATTCTATAAACATATATTATTATTATTCTATAAACATATATTAAATCGAATATATACTAGCATAAGTTCTTAACTTAACTATTTTTGAGATCACCTCTCACACTTTCTTTTGCAGGACGTGTAGCGGCATGACGGAGGCGGCGTTCCAGCTTATCAGCAAGGAGATCTACGCGGAGTGGTGTTGTGACAAGTGCCTGTCTTCCAAGGCCATACCGATGGTTAAGTTTAAGTGTTAGGCAGAACTGATTCTAGCGTTTTTTACTCTCGACCTACTTTAAATTATATTCTGTACAAAGTCAGTTGGTAGACAAGGACAGTGCGACTGGACGCTTGCGATTTGTGTGAGATGTGCAAAAGTGTTAGTTACTGATGTCTAGAGTGTCCCCCGAGGCACAACGTTCAAATAACTCGAGTAAGTAAATTATTTATAGAGCAGAGATAGAAACCAAAAAAAAAAAAAAAAAGAATGATGAAAAAAAAAAGATAAGAGAGAGAAAGAAATGTAACAACAAGTGAGAAAAGAAAAGAAAAAAACTACTTAATGCCGCCGTACGCGCGCGCTCCTTCGAGTGAAACAATCATTTTGTAGCAAAACGACTCGCGTATACTGTGCAGCGAGAGAGGGACTACTCCTTTCACTCCCCCCACGTTTTCTAGTTTTAAAGACGATTGCCATAGGGTCGATCCACTCCAGTGAGCAACACACAAAACCCACAACTTGTATAGTTTACGCTAAGTTCGAGAAAACAGTGGCCCCCATGAGCCCTAAACGAATAGTTCTGTACCATACTTGAGAGCAGCAACGTTCTGATAAGACACAAAGTTAAGTAAAATAAAAAATTGCCTTGTTAAAATTTTATTGTATTTTGTAATTAATAAAAGAGATAAAATTATTAAATTATAAAAATTCCAAGAAGCGCTTGTTTCGTAAGCCGATCGGTGAAGAGCGCAAGAAAGCGCTAACTTAATACGTTCAGTTGATTGTCGGATTTTATTCAGCCAAGAAATTCAGCAATTACTGTGAATGGCGGGAAATCAGCGTTTTAAGAAGATATTGCGCAAAAGCATGTCATTAATGCCAACTAGTATTGGGTCCTAAAGAAGCTTATTAAGCTCACTTTATTTTCTTCAACTGTAATATCTCATCGAAAGGTTTAGTAATCAGTTAGACTATATTTGTTTATTCTTAACTATCAATTTTAAATAAGAATAAAATAGTCAAAGCAGCAAGAATAATTTATTTTGATATCCCTCTTATAGCTTAAATGGTTGAATATTCAGCTATAAGAAGAAAAGTATGAACTACTATTAAATTCATTGTTTTAGTTGGTATCTTTTAAATAGGCAATTATTGGCAAAAACTGTCAGTCATGAAGTTTGATTAACTACTGAGTCGTCAGTTTTAATCGATAGTGAAATTGATGTTTTCCCCATATATTTTAAACAATCAATTTTTTCTAAAAGAATAGTAATTCCAACATTCTCGCTTACTTGAATCACACAATTCAGCAACTTACTTTTTAGAGCTATAAGTACATAATACACAATTCTGCTATAAGGTGTGATGGAGTGGAAACGTTTGAAGATAGGGTCCTTCCTTGAGACTATTTAAATATGTTCTTAAATGTACTCAATTTTTTGTTATTCAGCTATAAAAAGCAAAGTGCTTCAGGAATAGCACCGCCCAAAGTTCATTAAAACTTCTCTGCAACGATATATGTATGTAATACCCACGGTGGCCCCAAATGAATAATTTTGTATGCTCCCTTTAAGTGGCAATTTATCAAAGTCACTTTCGGTTTCGTTCTGAAAATAAGCCACCTGGCCAAACGGTGTCTCTGGCCTCCATAAACTAAGTTGGTTCAGACACCAAAAAAAGTACCTAGCTCCTTGTAAGGCGCCTCGATTTAATAAATCCCAGCCGATGCACACCTGGCCGCCCGAAACTTTGGAGTGGTACCTGAATCGCATGCATGCCGGTAGAAATTGCTTAGTAGCATGCAGAATGCACCTTACTCCACCTTCTTTACTCCTGCCGATTTGTGTGACAAAAATAATTCATGCAAGTAGTCCACAAGAGGAAAAGGCTCCTCTTTTTAAAGGACAAAATACACTTTTACATTTCCACGTTAATCGATCGAATTTTTATTCTATGAAACTGAAACCAAAGTTGTTTTCGCGGATCACTCGCAGCCTACTGTTTAGTGTGACAGAAACAAACTTCAAGATACCAAACGTGTAGAAAATTATAAAAAGTTTTTATGTCGTTTTATTTGCGACAAATTATTGTGTAATTTGCCTATCAATTTATTTATATACTGATCCGTATTAATGATCTTTATATTTGAATTACGAAAAGGAAGTAAATTGTATTGCGAAGAGTCAGTGATAAAAGTGAAAATTAGCAATGAAAATAAAACCGAAGATGATTCTTTCGAAAAACATTCATTTGCTGATCCAGCCAAGATACAGCAGTGGCGATGAGGACGCTGACAATTTATCTTCCGATGGATCCGAATCAGATGTATCCCCATCGTCTCAGATTAATATCAACTTAGGCTTAAATAGCGAGTTTAGCAGAAATATTCTCGGCCAGGTAAGTAATGAAAAATATAAGCCCGACTCAAAGGCCTCCTCGGACAAAGATACCGAAATGGAGAATAATAACTATAAGAAAGAAATTATCTTATGTAAGCGGCGAAACATTTCTTTGGGTCATACTGCTAATTCCAAAGTTATACCAATTGCTCCAGCTGTTGAAGTGATACAACCTCCCGTTGTAAAAAATTCAAGGTGCATAACGTCTTTTTAAATCGAAATTTAAAGAAACTATAAATTTTATCCTCTAGAAACGTACCGAGCATTTGTGTAACGAACTGCCGCTACGGGTCAGTTTCACGGGTAGCTAAATCTCTTGGTTGGAAATTAGTGAGGGAGGCGCATCTATGGAATATATCTTGGACAGATTCTGTCCAAGGAGTTGAGACTTATAAGGAAATGAAACGCTTTCAAAAAATAAACCATTTTCCTGGAATGATCGAGATATGCCGAAAGGACCTGTTGGCGCGAAATCTTACTCGTATGCTGAGATTATTCCCGAACGATTACGATATTTTTCCAAAGACCTGGTGTTTTCCAGCTGAGTACGGCGTTAGCTAGATAACATAGGGTTGTTTTTTTTAAATTACCATTTTTCGGTTACAGTTTAGGTGATGCAATTGCATTCAGTAAAGAACACAAAAATAAGACTTACATTATAAAGCCCGATCAGGGAGCTCAGGGGCGTGGAATATTTTTGACAAAGTCCCTAAAGGAATTTAAACCGAATGAGCGGGTGATTTGCCAAGTGTACATTACAAAGGTTTTTAAAAAAAAAAAACAACAGTTTCAATTTTACACTACTTAAATATTTCACTTATAGCCACTATTAGTGGACGGTTATAAATTTGATTTGCGGGTGTACACCCTGGTCACTTCAGTGGACCCTTTGCGAGTGTTTGTCTATAACGAAGGGCTTGCACGGTAATATTCAAGGTTGCGTTCAAGAATTCAAATTTTTCTCAATTCAGAAAATGCAAAATATGTTATCTAATGGAATAATTGTAAAGTAATGAATATCTTGAACGCAGCCCAGCATTCTTCCAGCCCAGAAATAACTCAAATACCTTTTTAGTTTTGCTACTAGCAAATATAAAGAGCCTTCGGGGCACAACACGACCAACGTCTACATGCACCTGACCAACTATTCAGTGAATAAGCACAGTCGCACTTTTAGCAAAGACGATGAGGCAGGAAGCAAACGAAAAATCAGTACATTAAATAGGATCCTCCTTTCTGCGGGATACGATGTAGGAAAGTTATGGGATTCTATCGATGATTGCATTATTAAAACCCTTTTGAGCGCATGGCCCGTGCTGAAGCATCACTACCATGCGTGCTTTCCATGCCACGACATCACTCAGGCCTGCTTTGAGATACTTGGTTTTGATGTCCTCGTGGACAGCAAACTAAAACCTTATATATTAGAGGTGAACCACTCACCCAGCTTCCATACAGATGAACAAATCGACAAGGAGGTGAAGGAGGCACTCATTAGAGACACGTTCAATTTGTTGAACATCTCTGTGAACGACAAAAAGAAAGTCCTTTGGGAGGACAAGAAACGTGTGAAGAGACGACTTTTACAGAGGATCAGAGAGCACCAAAAATACTACAGCGGAGTCGAACAAAAAAAGTAAGTATTTACAATTTTAAAAAAGATGAATTCTATTTAAAGAAAATTAAAATTTTAAGGGAAGATGACTGCAAAAAGAAGGGCATGGATGCCCTGGAAAAGCAAATAGCTTGGGAAGAAAGCCATTTGGGAGGATTTAGAAGAATAATGCCAGCTCCAGACGATCCGCACAAATATGTCCCCTTCTTTATTCTTCAAAATCAGGCTTCCATATTCTCGGACACTGCAGCTAGTAAACGGCGCGAGGAAGCAGCCAAAGAACTACGGACTCAAATTATTGAAAGAGACAAAAAAAATCAGCAAGCAAATGCGTTGAAGAATGCCAGGAAGGCTGCGGAGGGGAAAGCAATGGCACTGTATGATCCTGAGTAATAAATGATTTGATTTATCGATAAGATAAGATAAATTCAGTTAGTGGTCTTATCTAAATCAGAATGGATCGGATCATTTATTTATCTGTTTAATAGATCAAATCTTTAAAGGATAACGCCACACATTCATTATTTATTTCATTTCCTAGGTTTGATAGCGCTTGAGCGCTTCAGGTGGCGTTAACCCTTAAAATAAATTTCCTGTATAAGAAAACAAATTTATCTTATTTTTAAAAATCAATTTCGTCTCATATGATGTGATCTTAATCTAATACTGCTCTTTTGCAACCTTGCAGAGGATCAATTTCAAAACGGAAAAAAGATAAAATTCTTGTTGATCAAAAATGGTCGATTGGGAATTTAATTTCCGATTCTGAGGAACGAGAGCGGACAATGCTTTTGGGCCAGCGAGATTTCTTAATTAGAAGCAGTGGCATCTTCCAACTGGTTGAGCGGTCAAAATTTATTTAGAATATATTTTAATTCCACTAAATTCCACAGATTTATGAAAGTTTCTACCGACACAAACTGCTAAGTGAGTCGGACCGGCAGAAGTACAAAGAGCTCTTTGAAAAACTTGAGTTAAAAAAATACAATTCTCTTAGATCGTTAGACTCAGACTCGTCATTTGAGACTACTACTACCCCAACAAAAGAAAACAAAAAATACTCTAGCCTGGCGGGAAAGTATCCGGGCGCTTGGGGAACTTCTCGTTCGAATAACGAAGAAAACGGAAACTTTGTTTTAGGCCGAGAACCGTGAGACTATTTATTTTAATATCAACTGCCTTTTAGTTATTATCTTTTCCCTCCAGACGGATGCCATATGTGACTACAACAAAAATGGATCCAGGCAGATATTTCGACTTGTACCGGGTTCTGCGCTCAAAGTAAAATTAGCATGCTAATCATGTGGGTTGCAGAGCAATTCGAGAAAATTAATCGTTTTAATAGAAGTAAAATAATAAGTCCGAATGCTATGTTTTTAAAATCACCGTCAAACCAACCAATTGCAAATACATATCCACAAAACAAATTTGTTACACTTTGCTCAAAAAGTTTGAAAATTTAATAAATGTAATCCACCCTCACTATTTATTTGCTATTTTCTTAAACTTAATGGGCTTACACCAGATATGTAGGTTTTTAACAAATATTTTCTTATTCAACAGACAATACTTCAAAAATTTTTTTATGGAGTAGAAAAGCTATAAGAAACTAAGATATTGTCAATCCACCGAGGGTTCAAAAAAAAAAAAAAAACAGGTCCTAACTCAAGGAAGTTTAGATCATCTAAAATCAAAATACCAACGTTATTTAATAGGAAACTACAGTACTGTGAAAATTTTTAGGACCACTCCAGTTTTTCGGGTAGCTTTAGTTTTTGAAAGCATACCTTTTTTATGTTAGACAGAGGGGAGGAAATCAATGGAGAAGGATACTTTGAGGATTACTTTGGCCCTGCCTCGATTTTCCTCTTCTGTCGAACACAGAAAAATTATGCTCCAGAAATTAAAAGTTCCCGAAATATTGAATTAGTCCTAAAACTTTTCACATTACTGTATATTTCCCACAGAAAATACTCTTAGAAAATAACATTAACTCAAAATCGAAGATATGAAAATTTTCAAAGAAATAGACCCCCTTAAAATAGTTATGGTACGTTTAGTGTTTAGTGGAACTCTGAAAAGGTTTATTTTTAAACGTTTGTCGGTTGGGCTAAATACTGATGTCTCTGACCACCGCGCACGGGGGCAAGCGATGTTTTCATTGATATAGAAAATCAATAGTGGATTAATTACAAATAGAAATACTAATTTCAACATTTTGTTGTTTTTTTATCTTTTATAATTTTTTCAATTTTTATTTCTACACTGTTAAGGCCCGTTTACACTGGGCGAGTTTACAAGCTACAAGCCGGCGAGTAAGAAGCCGGCGAGTGCATTTGTTCTAGTTTAAAAGCAGCTTTAGAGCGAGTGCGTCGTGTACACTAGGCTAGTTTACGAGCTGCGTGTAAAAAAGCCGGCTTCTAGCTTGTAAACTCGCCCAGTGTAAACGGGGCTTTACCACCGATAATCTTAGACAGTTTTCTTTTCAGCCGGGCCTTGATTAAATTTGTATTATTTAGGTCGTGCGTATCTCGTCTCCTTTGAAAGTTTACGATCGTATATTTGTATTGCTATCTAATATTTAACATCTTCGAGGAATTTCAATAAATATTAGTGCAAATGGTTTTTGGAGCACCTCAATTCAAATCATTTAAATTAAGAAATTTAAGATAAGGCAGAAAAATTCGACAAAGAGGCTCAAATGAATAAAAATGAAGCATTTACTAAAAGTAAATTGATTCAGTAAAAGCATTTGCTTAAAGTAAACGCAATCTGTAGTCTGCACTAATAAATGCTAGAAATAATGTGAATAATCTTTTACGCTTTTAATTTTACTTGTTAATATTTGCTAGGAAAGTAAGTATTTACTACCTACCGAAATAAGTAAATGCTACATGATTATTGCTAAACATACATACATATATGCAAAACCTAAAATTCCAAGTTGTTTGTTTATTTTGCTCGTATCTTTTGGTTCTGCTGCGGATTTTGCAGTTTTTCTGATTTGAGTGTATGTAGTTCTTGTAAAATGCAGAATAAAGTTAAAATTTGTTATAAGTTTATTTTAAGCCAGAGTGATGTAAGATAAGTTCAGTTAAAAATGAATTCAATTGACTGTGAAAGCGAATCGGCGAAAGAGTGTGTAGTTGGACATCAAGCTAAATTCGCATGCATTTTAAAAGAAAAGAATATTTTACTGACCAAATCTCAAGCCCCTCAAATAAAAAACAAAAAGCACTGTTAGGAGTTAGTGGCGGAGTACCAAAAATCTTTTGGGAAAACTACCACCAGTAAACAAGTTATGAAGAAAATTAACAACATGAAAATGAAACTGAAAAAAAAAAACCGATTTGAAGACAATGTGAAATAGAAAAGTTGTGCTAAAGCAATGAGAGAGAAACATTTTGTTTTTGGAATTACTAGAGACCGAGAGAAATTTTGTATTTTTGAAAATGCAGCCATCACTCCTTTGAGATTACGCATAACTTAATTTAAGGTCCCTCAAATCCAACTTGAAAAAATTACTTAGTAAATGCTTGTTGCGATAAGTAAAAGCCACTGTTTATTCATTCAAATTCAAGTATTTGTTGAAAATTTCAGTATTTACTAAAAGAACTAGTAAATACTTTTTAAGTAAAAGATTTTATTCACATAAATGGCCAGTATTCCTTTCAAATTTGAAGTATTTAGCATTTGCTGGCTTTTATTCACTTGACTTAGTAACTTAAAATTCATTAAAACATTTCCATGGAAAATTGAATTTTTCCAAAAAGCTTAAATTAACATGTTTCCATAAAGAAATGCACTCAGTGATTTAAATTGTTCATTATCCCAAATTTCGAAAATCCTTTACCGTTAATAAATATGGCTGCCCATGCCGCATCCTTTTAAAGTTCTTCCTTTACGTTCTGTTTATATGTATAAAGTATCTCAGGGAATAATACTTTGTAAATTATATATATACTATGTATATGACAAAAAAAAAATAATAGAAGAACCGACTCAAAAAAAATCCCAAGCCCAAAAAAATATAAAATAATTATATTACAAATTCTCTGCTACTACTTTCAACATTAAACACCAAGACTTTCCTAGATTTTTGAAGTCCAGACAAACTGATTGCCTTAATTATTTAGTATTGGATTTACATATGTATGTATGTATATCAGCCAGATTGGAAAGCTTGGTATTTAATGTTTTGAAAGTAGTAGCAGAGGACTTTTAATATAATTATTTTATGCTTTTTAGAGCTTGGGATTTTTTGGAGTCGGTCCTATTTTTTTTAAAAAGTTTGTTTTTTTAGAGTCGATTCTATTTTATTTATTTATTTTTTTTTTTGTAAAGTTTTTTTTCCTTTTATTTCATTATTTTTACCGTAATATTTTGTAGTCAATTTTTTTTTAAAAAAAAGTTTTGGAGTCGGTTCTATTTTTATTGAAAAAGTTTCTTTTTTTATTATTATTTTGATCTACATCTCTGTTGTGGCGTCCCTTTGCCCCTCAGAGTTTTCGTACATATAACATGAGGAGTGATTTTTCAAAAGGACTTATTTCCACATTTGAACGACCTTGAACGACCTAAGAATGCTATGCTATCACCTTTATCATGCTGAAATGCATCTTTTAGTGAAAAAATATTACGAAACAGACAGATTTCCAAGAGAAACTTGTGATCAAAAATCGCAGTTTCATACAAAACGACACATTTCCACTTTAATTTCTGTGTTATGGCAGGTTATGGTTAGACATTTTTAGAATTTCAAAAAAAAAAAACCTATTTTCTATAGTCGCTGAAGAAACTTTTATATATACTATTTTTGTAACGATTGTTACGAACTTGAGTGCACTGACTTCAGAGTATAATCTGTGGAATAATAATAAAATTTTACAACAAAAGGGCATATTTCCAACTGTTTCATTACAAACAGCCTTATTTCCTGTAGTTTACACCAAAAGGGCTTATTTCCAAATGTTATTTTATTTTTGTTAATTAATACAAATATGTTACAATAAAATATTTAAGCGTATTAGAACATTAGATCAACACACTATAACACTATATATATTTGAAAAAAAAAGTTACTGTAAAAAGCTCTTAAATGTTTTTCCTCATTACTGAACATTTGTTAAACATGGAAATAAGTCCTTTTGAAAAATCACTCCTCAACTTTACCCCGGAGAATCTTAGACTATCTAACAAAAAAAGAATCATTAAAATCGATTCACGCTTTGCGCGAAGACGATCAGTGGGTGAAAAATCACTCATCCCTTATTTTACCCTTAGGGGTGGAACATTTTCTTCAAATTTGAATAGGACCACCTCAGAAGTATACCATTTGAAACAAAAAAAGATTTTTTTAAATTGGTCCACAATTGGTGAAAATATCGATGAACATATAAAAAAAACCTACCCTACTTTTTTGGAAGTCGGTTAAAAAGATATGACACAGGTAGTAGCGTTAATGGGCAAATCGCTGTAGACCATTGTTAGGAAAACTGTTTATGTATTTTAGTAGATTCAACGTATTCAGTTGAATAAAAAAAAATAATCTGAATGTGAGCTCTCTTCCATTACATTTTGATCTCATGATCTAGCTAAATTTTGAATCATTTTGTTCAAGATGTTTTGGTTTGCACCTCCACTGGAAGCTCACAGTTTTGCTTACAGTTTTTCGGTTTGATGACCCCCGGCCCCTGCCTCTTGCCGTTTTCACTGAACCGAGCGTCGAGTGTTCCGTTTGTTTGTTTCTTGCGCGCGATTTATTTATGTTTTTATATCAGCTGAGCGGGAACTTCGCTGGTGCTGAGTGGGTCACTCGACCAGGTGCGCGGTCTGAGGTAAGCCCCGCGATTCCTTCTTACTGCAAATTTGTTCAATGATAAGATCAAATTGCAGTAATTCGGCTAAATTCTGAAGATAAGAAATAATTCGACTAAACGATAAGACTGAATATGCCCCAATTGTGCCCCCGAAGACGATATTTAAATTAACGAAAAGAGGCGGAATCAGTTCGCGAGTTTTATTGTGTTTGACGATAACGAAAACAATGGACAACAACGCAACAGGAACGTTCATGAGCAATGGAAATAGTGAAAAACTTTTTGGCATGCTCGTCCTCGGAATCGGAACCCTCCTCTGCGGCGTGGCGCCCTTCAAATTCAATGGGGCAAACAAGCGGTGGCCCCTTCTAATTTCTCTGATGCTGTGCTTCGGTGCAGGAATCCTTCTGGCCACGGCTCTCGTG
Source organism: Machimus atricapillus (assembly GCA_933228815.1). NCBI lineage: Eukaryota > Metazoa > Arthropoda > Insecta > Diptera > Asilidae > Machimus > Machimus atricapillus. The sequence goes on from OW121785.1 coordinate 19,060,296, forward strand.
CACATGCTCCCTGATGTGAGATCCCGGGGGAAATTCAAGGCCTCTCCAGATTTAATAAATCTTTCGATTTTACAGGTTAGAGAGGATTTGCCTAACTACGCCGAGATTACACTCTGCGGCGGCTTCTTCATAATCTACTTCATGGACGAATTTATCCACTACTTTTTTGGGGAAGTGATGCACCATTCCCACGAAAACGGACTTCACCGGACAACCCAGCAGCTCCCTACTTATGGGGCCACAAGCCACACCGAGTCCCAGTCGCTTTTAGTCGGCCAAAAGTAAGTAGACTTGATGTTTCGAAATTTTTATTACTTAGAATGAATCAATATTCAACAAAAAAGCGATTTTGTGCCCTGTCGTTCTTTTTTATTGGAATTTTCTTAATTACTTCCCCTATCTAAAAACACCCTTTATATAATATTTAAAAATGTCTACCTATTTTTCATTCATCTAAACTAAATTATTCTAGTGAATCTCCTTGTCCCGCTGAGCAAGTGAACGCTCAAGTCTGCCATACGAATCACACGGAGCCCTGTTCTGGCTCGCTAACAGGAATAATTGGCCTCTTAGTAGCATTATCCCTTCATTCATTCATCGAGGGACTAGCGATCGGGATACAGGACACCAGAGAAAAGGCATTTTTACCCCTATTTATAAAAATTTATCCCAAAACTTTGAATCCTCAAATTTGCAGGTCTACTTCCTCGTTGGAGCTGTTTGTGCACATAAATTTGTCATGGCCTTCTGTTTGGGCCTGGAATTTTGCTCCCAAGTCAGAGCTACCCTTAAATCGCTAATGATCGTCGTCTCTGTATTCGCTCTAGGCTCAATTTTGGGTATTGCTGTCGGGATGGGGATTGTTAATTTGCCAAGCAAATTTACCAAAGAGGCTTTGCCAATTCTTCAAGCCTTGGCCAGTGGAACTCTTCTCTATGTGACCGTATCGGAGGTCCTTCCGCGGGAAAAAGCTAAATGGCACCAAGTATCCAACAGAAGGATCGCTGGATTACTTCAGTTTTTAGCAGTCGCAATCGGATTTTCCACAATTACGATTATTGACCATTACCTGGGTATGTCACCAAAATAATTTTGTTTTTACTGTTTTATTTAAAAATCCTCTTTTAGACGACAGGACAGAAAACTAAACAAAGAAATGTAACCAAAAGTGCTGCCTTATTTTTTTTTACTTACCTTACATTTTATAAATAGGACAAGCTAGATAAAGGATGCTAAAGAGTTAAATTTTTTAAATTTTTTTTTTTAATAAATAAATAATATTCTAGCATTAATCGGGCCTATAATATTCTAAACCCAGTCCAATTTCAGATCCCTTGCAATCTTCTTGATCTTGTTATCCAGCGTTTTGTCCTGGTGTTCACAAAGATAGAAATGTCTCGAAGTGCACTCTTGTCCGTAATAGAAGTAGGTATGTTTTGATGGATTGTATGAGAGCCTCAAACACCTTCCGACCCCCTTGATCTCACTCGTATTATTAACTATTTTACTATCACCTTTATCATTGTCTTTTTCTGCTCCACTATCTCCGGGTGTTGAACCAGGAGAGGCAGAGCTCGCTACAACAGTTAGGTTAGTGTTAGGATTAACAGGCTTTGCAGAATTTGACCAAATCCAGAGAAGACCTGGATTAAGACCACCCAACCAGAAGTCTTTTCCTCTATGGGTGGGGTGGTTCAATAAGTATGCGACTATGTCTTCGTTTTCCGAAATGCTCTCAAATTCGGCTAAATGCGCCCCAAGAGATCTGCAAATTCCGTTCGCTGTTTTCCAATTAACTTGACGATCACCTTGGAGGTGGTAGCAATTGTCACCAATTCTACTGAAGTTCATGGGACACGGATCTGGAACTGTAAAAAAAAATATTTAAAAGAGTCCCAAATAACTAGAATTCTAAAAATACTAAAAACGACACGATTCAATTACTCTAATTTAATTATTAATGCTAATCAGTGCCGCCTTTCCTCACCTTCTTTCTGTTTATTTCCAGCCATCAAATAATAAATTAACTGCTCAGACCGACGGACGCGACTCTCAAGATAGTCAACCCTGTAGACGAGCTTCTCAATCGCGCCCAGCAGATAGAGGTCCGTTTCTGAGACCTCCCGAAGGGCCTGATTCTGTACGAACGCCTGTCGAATCGGGAAATTTGGAACATTATTTTGCGAAATAACTTTGGCTGGCGGACGCATGTGGGGCTCCAGCTCCATAGCCTCCCCGATCCGTTTCGTTATGAAGTAGTCTTGGGGCGACGCCATGAATTGATTTGGTGAAGAAGGGACCGGGGGCGGCATAAACTGTGTCGATGGTGGCACAAATTTTGGAGATCTATTTGATTTACTGTTAAATGAAATATTTTAGAATATGATTCGAAAAAAAAACAACTGATCTTATAACATATCACAGAACTTATTCAAAATTCATAACGCTACAAGTAAGTAAGCGTTGCCAAAATAAGTTCAAAAACGTAATTGTATATAATTAAATAGAAAAAAAAAATGAAATTTCGCACTCACCTTATAGTAAAATCCTCCAAGAGTCTCGACCACATCCCTTCCGTAGGATCTTCATTTTCCATAAAAGACCACTTTTCAACTCTCGACATCCTTTCGTCGAATTCTGAGCTATTTGCACTGTATCCTGCCCGCGTTAAGGATACCCCCCCAAGGAAACCTCCCAGCACTATCGTCCAAAATCTTAACATTTTCCCAAAAAATAAACTAATACCACTTTTCACTTTCGATCAAACTTAGGGCCACTGTCGTTGCTTTCGTTTACATATTCCGCGGACTAACCGATGATGCAGCACGCATTAGGAGAAATTTAATACTGACCTCCGGCTGTGTGGTAATTTCGGTAGCTTCCACTTTCATCAGCCACTTCCATTTCATGTAGCGATGAGCAATCCCGCCGCGGAAACTGGTTTTGCATAATTGCGCTCCTCAAATTTTATCGCGCGCCTGCACTTGCACCTGTGACGTCACTCGCGTAATCCCACCGGAAGATAAGAGCGTACGAGGGACCCCTGTAGGTAGCAAATGGGGAAATTCCTCCATGAAACGTGGGAATTCATAAAAATAAACATAATTTCCATCATGATCATGATTTCTCAGTAATTTTCGAAATGAGAAATTCCTTGCGAATCTGGGTGAGGTCGAATGTAAACGGAACTGCCTAAAGAGAAAGTTTCCGGTGAAGCAATTAATTTAAATGTTCGAAATCACTTCACTTTTATTAATGGTCGCGTGGCTATGGTATGAGGGGCGATGCAGCGACCTTAAGCAAATATCCCGGGAATCGTTTCTATCCATTATCTTTTCGCGGATTATCACTGATGATTAGTTAGTATGAATAATCTGCTCGACTAACTGGCAACTTTCCCTCTCGTATTTAAAAATCGATTTGAAAAAGATACTGAAGTTTTGCGAATTTAGAATCGAGACTAGCCACAAAGACAATTTACCAAAAAACATCACTGATAAAGAGAACAGATCTTAAATATCAGAGCTTAGGCCCAAAGACAACGAAGATTTGTCTACTATTTTCTAAGCACTCGTAAAAGATCTGACTCTTGTGCACATTGTATTTGAATTTCCATTAAATTCGAATTTGTCCAGAAAATAAAGTAAATTTAAGGGTGTAAAATGTTATTGCCTTATTTTAAAGCTTTTATTTAAAATGAATTGCGAAGGGATATGCAGAAACTTTGTGTTTTTCAAAATAATTTTTATAATTTACTAACTTAAACACACTTAGAAAATTAGTAGTTATAATGTAAAGACTTAAGTGATAATTTTGTGTTTTTTAAATGTTAATAATAATAAAAATATAAAATCACTTACCTTCCGCATCCGCTAAAATATAATAATTTCTTCATAACAATTTTCCTCAACAAGTTTTTCCGCCTAGAGAATTATGGGATTATAAGGGTTAATAATAAAATAAAAAAAGATTCACATTTCCAGAGAAAAGACTCGTTAGGCTTAAGAGCTTCCTCTAGCAGTTTTATGTATATTACAACAAGAAATAACAATTTGGCCAATAAACAAAAAATAATTTTTCACTTACCACCTACGTACTACTTAGGGCCGCTGCGCCTGGCGCACTTACCCTTTAAAATGGTTAAAGGAGTACTCGAAGTAAAACAGCGTTAAAATAGGGATTGGGTTACTTAGTATAAAAACAGAAAACAAAAAAAAAACGTTGTCTACACCCCCAAGGGGGTTGCATCAAAATCGCCGAGGGGTCCTCGACTGTGTTGTAAACGTACATGGACTTATGGCGCTAGTTTACGGGTAATATTTTTAGCTTTAATATAGTAAGAAACCTGAATAGTTGCTTCTGTTGTGGTTGTGGTTGGCCACGCTACGCTACCGTTAACTAATCGGTAAAAAAAAAATCAATAATTTGTACATTGTGTGTGATTTTAAAGGGACGTGAGCGCTTTAGAAGCACTACGCCTTGTAAAATTTTTAACAAAATAATTTCGTCGCCTAATGGCTCTCTTTCTCCTTGACTTGGTACAAAGAAAAGTGAATCAAAAGTTAACGAGTTTGTAATCTTTATCTCTTAGCTTAGTTTTTTGTGTTAATTTGGATTTCATCCATTCTTTGTTTTGCACAGCACATTGATTACTACATACATATTACATATACAACTTTTGCTCGGGCTAGTCCTCATCTAGGCCTTCGCTCGCACAACTGGATTTAAAGAAATGCAATTTTTATCGATGAATCCTAATGCCTTTCAGCTGCTTAAATTTAATTAAATGCTAAAGGACTGGCGACTCTGCTGAGGGCCTGTCCTAAACTGGTTTAATAGACGAATTAGATCCGCTACGCCCAAAAAAATTCCCTGTCCCATCCGTTTCGTAGGTAAGCTACAAAAAAAATCACCACACACACACGTCCCCTTTTCTTTTCAGTGACTGTCTTCAGCGGATCCATCTTTTGCCAATGTGAAGCTCTAAGCTTCTAAATATTAATCTAAAAGAGTAGACTCACTGGGCAACCACTAGAGGTTGCCCAGCAGGTCCGCACCAATGATGGACTCGGTAACATCACCGAAATTAGAGAGATCGTCGATTCCTTCGGGAAGCGGTGCCGTCGTCGGCACGGAAGGCTTCTCGACCGGAGCACCGACTGAGGTAGGAGTTGCCTGTTGGTTATAGTACGGCAATCCAGACTCCACAGTATTACCATTAATCAGATAATCCCGATTGAACTCTGGACTATATCTGAACGGTCTTAAGTTCATAGCAATCGGAGTAGTCGGGACCGACTTAGATATATCGTACATTTTACTCATCCTGTTCATGTCAGGATTCCCGGAATTATTGCCCTTGGCCTTATAGTTAAGCATTGGCAGTGGAGTGGATGGAACTGATCTTGAGATGGTGTTAATTTTTTGGTCATAATCGCTGTGAAGGAGATCACTCATTCCCATTGCCGATTCACTTGATGTTATATCTACGTCTAGAAGGGACGAGCCCACATCATTCGTCTCTAGCTTGATTGGATTATGTTGGCTGGTGTCTGAAAAAATATCTAAAATTGTTGATGGATCACTAAAATCAGCAAACTCCGGAGGTACAGGGGTTTGAGCGACTGAGCTGCACGCAGACGAGAAGCCTGCAAAATTAGTCGATTGGTTGAATAGTGGACTCCGGCAATGAAGTGGGACACTTTGAGAGCGAGATTCTGCCATGCCTTCGACTACATTACAGTCGGCCGGATTTTGATTCCGGCACTGGGCCGCTACTGACTGAAAATTATTAAATTGTGGATCACTGCACGCACTCGAATGGGAGACGACAGTGACTGAGGTAGTTGGAGCAAAGTGAAACCTTTGCTGAACAAGCGACGGACTAGGTGGAGCCGAGGCACTGATAGTGCTCATGTTGCCTGACTTCGAAAAGGGTACCCGTGTCGCTCCAATCATAGGATCAGCCATATTTTGGTCGGCCAACGGGAGCGACTGCTGCTTGTGTAGCGGAGGCTTTCTGACCACCGGAGTGGACCGAGGACTAACGAACGGACTGTAGTCAATGGAATTGTTAGGCGTATTCGCATTCGGCGATATTGGAACAAAGCTAAAATTCTTCCTTCTGGCGTTCGGGCTGTTGGGCACACCAGACCGGGAATTAAGATTAACTTTGCGCCTGAACCCGCGCAGGGCCGAATTGTTGTTTGGCCCGCAAGGGTGTGCATTCTCGTGATTAAGATTGCAGCATCTCATATCCTCCGACATATGCCTTTGCGACATCATCGCCAACGAAGCGGAGGCGGATCCCGCCGTGTAGATACCTGAGTAAGAGTTTTGTTGCTCTAAAGGTGATGTAGGATTAGCCGGACCTTCGGCTTCCTTTGTATTCTGTAAATTTTGGTGAAGGTAGTAGCGCAATTGCGTGATTTCATCGTGATCTTTAGCCGCAGCGGCTGCCTTCTTTTCATCCTTGCTATTATTGAACTGCTGATAATTCTCTACAGCCTGTAGAGCATTTGCAGCAGCCTCAACTGAAGTCCCTGGAACACTGTTCCCACTAGCCTTTTCCCCATTCTCTTCAGATTGGAAATATTGCAGTAATTCGGCCTCCTGATCTTGTGAGTTGTCTCCCCCATTTAAATAATCATCCAACTCATGCTTGTCCATATTACATATGCTAATAACTCGCTCTCGCGGTATACCCAAATTTTCAGGAAGAACATCCTTTTCCGGATCAACCTCAGATGCAGCCTGCTCTTCTCGAACACTCTCAAGTTTCGCCTGAAGATACTTTAGCTTTCTGGCCCTGATCAAAATCTGGGACTCTGGCTTATTAGAGCCCGGACCCATTGCACCAGCGGAATCGTGCTTAGAATGCATACCTTGATGATCGTGGTGAGGCATATCAACTTGATTTGGAGGTCGCATCATTCCATCGTTTGGCTTATTGTAGCCAATAATTGCCGGATGTTGAACTGAGGTCATTAGTAGATTCTGTTGTGCAGCTGGATTATTGGTCAGGACATGTGGTGAATTCCACAAGCCCTTCGACTGCTGTGCCTGTCGGACCTTCTTGCACAGGACATTCGAATTATACTCATCAGCAATTTCCTCCTTGACCAGAGCCGACTTTGTCAGATTTTCTGGCATTGGCGTGAGAGCAGATGAGTTGTTGTCTTTCATTACGACAGGACAAACCGATGGCATTGCCGGTGCAACTAGATTTTTGGTCGTACAACCAACGACTAGCGTATTATCACAGCCTAAATTTGTACCTTGAATTTTACGAAGATTTCCCGTATCCTGCTCCGTGACCAAATTTATGGGCAACATCTGCTGCGGCGATTGGAGGATTGTAACCGGCGGTTGCATCTGCGTCGACTGCTGCGGTGGCTGTTGAACTGGATCCATCACCTCTTTTTTAACACTCATTAAAGCACCATCAGATATCATCGAATTTTGCTGTGCTGTTGATTCTGATGATGATGAACTTCGACGCTTTTTCTTCCTTCGCTTCTTAAGTGGACTAGAATCCTGCTAGGAAAAAGTTTGTAAAGATATTTTGAACATCGATGTTTTCCAATGTTATTAATTATTGCTACAACTTTAGGAAAACTGACTCCTCTCCCTCTTAAATTGTAAAATTTTAAATCTTAACTGTTATAACAACTAACAACTGACATTATTCACTTATTCACTTATTATTGTTCACTTACAGCGTATTTCCTCTTTTCCCGTGCCTCTCTTTGCAGCAGCTTCTTCTGCAGAAGGAGCCTCGAACTGTTGCTCGCAGGAGTATTGAGATGATGACGCGTTATATGAGTTGCTAAATCCTTCAGACTATCAAAGGTAGCATTCAACAGGCCCTCTGCCCACATTTTGATTATCTTCCAGGAGTCTTCATCCATTACACCGTTAAAGTCAGAAAAATGGGCATTTACTCCCAAATCTGGCAAACGTGGTGGATCGAGTTTTGTTGACTTCCTCATTGCGGCATAACAATACCTAGAATGACCCCTAGTTCCTAATCTTCGTGGTCTTATTTCGGGGAACACCTGTTTCATAACTTTTCCAAAATCGGCTGTCGACAGAGGTTTTATCTCGACACGTTCACAGTACGATCTGTAAATATTTAATAATTTATTCAATAAGACTTTCAGACACTTTTGGGTCAACTTACATATAATCGTTGTAAACATCCTGTTTTGGTATGGATACTTTGGGATCGTGTTCCAAATGAGATCGCACCCAGTTTATGGTATGATTAATCTCCGACCGCGTTCCCAACGGGTTTTGTGGCTGCCGTAGTGGATCTGAATAAAATTTTATAATTAAATTATCGCTTCACAAATTATATTTGAGGGATTTCAACCTGTCTCAGGCGTACCACCAGGCATCCGCAGGTACAATAATAATCTCTCTGGAGGTTTGAGTAGTGATACCTTGTCCAAAATTTGCAAAATTTGTTGTTTAGCATGATCGCTGTAAAAGGAAAATTCTTTAAGAAGTCGCCTTCTTTAAAGAGATATAAAATGGAATAAGTGATGAGTTCAGAAAATTATGTTATATCTTTCTGAGTTGATGGGTAGCAATTACCCTCTCAAATTACAGAAGAACTTACGGCAAAAGAACCCTTAACCGCCCTTTGTAAAAAAAAAAACAAAAAAATAGTGCGTTTCGTAGAGACATGCATAAACCAGGTTTGTGTAGGCATTATCAAGGAGCTAAGAACTTTGGCGAAGATTACAGCGAAAATTCATAATATGGGCAAAATTCCAGACCAATAGGAAAAATAAAAGAGAAATCAATCTCAAAATCTAGTTAATTCTAATCTGTTGGATTATTAAATTTCGATTTTATTTCATATTTCTAGAATATATTTCTGCAAGTTAACCGAAAGCAATTTTAATGATAGTAGTTGTCATCAAATGCTAATTTTTCAAATCTGTTGAATTATTAAAGAGTGGAGGGGAGGGGAGGGGACAAGCATGGCAATAACCTTAGAATCTTAATATTTCGTAAACGGGAAGAAAGTAAGTAATAAAATAAGTAGAACCTTTAATCCCATTTTTAAAGACCTGTCCAATGATATTCTATACGATGAGGAATTGTGTTTTTAATATTTAAGCACCCACTTGCACAATTTCGGGTACATCTAAAATTGTAGAAACTGTGAAGCTGTAACGGACGAACGAACAGAAATGACAAAGTTTTAAGGATTTCAGGATTTACTACTACAGAATGCTAAAAATGAAGAGGTGTCTCTTGGGATGTGGGTTTTATTTCCTGGATAAGAGAACAGATGACCTAATAAAACATTAACTGGTGCTTTACCCAAATTCTCCCTGTTAAAGTCTTGCGGATTATTGGCTAAAGACGTGTTCGGCGGCTCTAATTGCATTGAGTGAGCTGTCTGCTCTTTCGGAACATTAGAGGCTCGTGCGCTGATTCAATTTATTCCGACGCAAGGCCATCGCCGGGCGGGCGGGAGCTTTCGGGTCTGGTTGGTGGACGGTGAAACAAAAAGCGTCCAGAATTACGTTCGGCAAGGTGTTTCTGTCGAGTGGGTGCCGGTGTGTGCGCCGGGACCGGAGGTGTGCGAAATAAACATTTGGCATAAACAATTGTTATTAATGAGTCCGAACGGGGCGATCGGTCGGCTGGGTGGCTCGGGCCCGGGGCCGGCAGCGCGGTCTCGCCTGTTCTGCGGTGTGGTGGGAGCAGCCAGTCGCGACCGTGCGTCAGCCCGAAAGGTATAAACAAAACTGCGCAGAAAGCCTGCAAAAACCTGCCGCGTGGTATGAGCACCTAATTTAATATTAATTTATTCATGCCAGCAGCGAGATGAAAATAAAAGCGAATTATAATGAAAGCGAATGGATTTGATGTGATGATGATGAGGAGCTGTAGAGACAGCTCCCTTAGGGATGGAGCTCTGGTTGCTTACCCGACTCCAGCCTCGACAATTTGCTGCACTTTTCGTAGCTTCTCATCTTCAGGCATTTGTGCGACACCCTCAAATCCGCTGATTTTAGCAAGCGTATTAAATTTTGTAATATTTGAAAATTTCTGCAGATCATGATGCTGAAGTTGAGAAGGATTTACAGCAGCTGCAGCTGTGGCGTTCTGGTAAAGATCGCCAGGTAGATTTGTTGTACGAGGTATTGAAAACGACGATGATGACGAGGATGATTGCTCCACTGCGCGAGTGGAAACGACGTCCGATTTTGTGAAGAATTGGCTGCTACCACTTGTGCCTCCTGAGGTATCGCATGGTTCACGCTTCCATTGCTGCGGCACATTTTGTTCAGACATTTTATACACACTGCCGTCAAATTTAATCAACGTTAAGAATTTTGTCGATTAAAAAACATAACTTTTCCAATTTTTTTTTTACAAAATTTTTACACTGACACAACCTTAGCTCTCTTCCTCGGCCTCCATTTTATTTTTTGACATTCATATTTCAAGTCAGCTGTTATCATAATTTAGTAAGGCCATATGATGTTAAGCTTTTATGATAAAAATCTACGCAAAACCACTGACGTTTAATATAATGGACCGCTCAATCTCCTGTCTCAAGCGATGGCCAATTTGACAACCTACTGCTTCAGATCGACGAGATGAGACATATGGAAATTTATATGATGCTGTCTATTTTTATCGCATTGCATGGATAGGCCGATTCCGCAGATTTTTTGAATGCGGAGTTGCTGAATGCTGACAAAAATATTAGAAATTGAATATTTTTTGAACAAAAATGTAAAAAATTTGTACTTTAAATGCAATTAATGTGAATAAAAATCATTATTAATGTCATAAATATGCTTTTAAATTTTTATCCTTGCAAAAATACCAATATTTTCGAGAATTTTTGATTGATAAATTTTAAGTTATGAAACAGGTGTACCATACATATATTACTAATAAATATAAACGATTGAGCATTTAATGTGTTTTAGACCATGATTACACGATTCGCTGGAGCGCACGTTCTGCACGAAACGATGGGCGGGGGGAGAAGTGGGGACGAGAATAGGAAAAAGCGAACGAAAACTAAAACTGGCGTTCGCTTCGGAACGGAACAAAGGCGATGGACGGACATTTCCATGTTCATTTGTTTCGATTTCGAACTGAGAAACGGGCGCGGAGTTTGAATTTATTAATAAAATACATGAAAACAAATAAAATTGTCAGACAAATTTAGAGTGCTTAAGAATTTGCTTATTTAGAGTTGTTATTGAAAATGTAGCTGCCTGCATAGGCCATAAAAAAACTCTACTAATTAGCGAACAGGCAGAAATCGCAGCAAAAAGGTGCGCACAGGAAGGGTAATAAAATCAACCCTTCGATAGGTCACGCGCCTCGATTATGTCTGTAGGCAATGCATCATAAATTTTAGATATATTTACTGTAACTAACATCTGGCATGCATTAGAATCTGCTGGACGAGCGAAGATTTGTTATTTAGTCCTCATTCAGTCAGTGAATCTTAAGTTTGTTTCATTTCCAAATGTCGCACTGTCAAATTATAGCGTCCGCTTCCGCGAATACGTGTGAACACGAAAGCGCAGAGAGGCACGTGAAAGCGGACGTGCCCACGAATCGTGTAATCATAGTCTTAATTAAACGAAAAATAAAAAAATCTGGATGAGTCTAAAAATGCCAACATAATGGAACCAGACCACTGACATATAGAAATGGACCACTCGCCCCATACAAAATGCCTATGAAGCGATGGTGCACTTTCTAGTTCCCTCTTGCTCACACCATTAACGGATTTTGAGCAGTCAGCTGTGGGTTTGAATTGCTGTCAAATGCATTTTTGGGGCATTAGTCCGTTTTATTTGCATAAATCCATCAAATAATTACTACAAAAATTATAAAATAATTCCTTTTGTATCTTAAGTCCCTTCAAAGGAATGCAAACATTAAATTACCCCTTTGTAAGATACAATTGAATTTTACACAATTTCTAATTTTTCAGTAGAAATTGTGTTATTAAATTATGAAAATTAGTCTTTTCTTATCTCATATTTTTAATTCTTCTTATCTTATGTGTGATTTACGACAAAAATGGCACAAAAACCACAAATAAACCTGAGTGGCGTAATATGGCGAATCAATTTGGAATTAATTGTATTTATGTCCTTTTACTGTAACTAAATTAAGTGAAGTATACAGCAAAAACACAAAAGTGCTCTAATTTTTACTTTGGAGTTCTTAAAACAGTTGTTTAGCGATATAAATCGCATATCCAAAAGAGAGCATTTCAACGTTTTGTTGAGAATTTTTCAATGAAAAATGTGTTATTCCATAAATTTTTTGGCCCGAAATTATTTGAGATTTGATGCTACTTTCAGGGGAATCAGATTTAAACGTGCAGGTTACAAATAAAATTAATATAATTTTTAAATTTGCCGCCTTTTGAAGCCCCCTATCTCGCGTAATGCGAAAGAAATAGACAGATATATGCCTTCTATATCTGAACTCTCCTTAGGTGAGAACTTTCAAAACTGTGCACCATTTGAGATATCAAATCGAGTGGTCCATTTCTATATGTCAGTGAACCAGACGGAACAATCAGCATCCTGACTGGGTAAATGTTTTATTTCATATTATATATTGATATTTCTTCCTTTTCCAATCCAGTTCCTTCCAGTGAGTGAAACCTTGTCGTGGTTGGAAGGCTTAAGGGATTCTTAAAATTTTGGTTAATTTGAATAATATAGTTAATAATATAGTTTTTAGTATAAGAGCTAAATTTTAAGAATCCCAACGAATATCACTCAAATAAAATAAACTAATACCCATGTTCTGCATTCCGAGCGAAATGAAATCGAAAATAGTCTACAAAACTCAGTTTGAATTGAATTTCTTTAATAAAATTCTTAGGACTGTAACAAATATATTTCAGTTACCTTTGATTTCAACTAATATTTCCACAAAAACTACAAACTATATCGATTGGATTTTTTATTGAGTTATTTTATTTCTAATAGGTACCTAACTGAAATGAATTTGTTAAAATCAAAAAATTTTATTACGAAAATTCCATTCAAAAGGAGTTTTGTAAGATCTTTTCTATTTTACTTCACCCGAAGTAGCTTCCCTGAAAGTCCTAATAAAAATAAATTGGTCAATTAATATTTGATCGCGCTGCCTCGCACTGAAATTTCAACAAAACTTCCTCTAATAAAAAAATCCGCAGTCATTTGACAATTCTCCAGAGAATTGTCAGAGAAAATCTTTAACGGCAATTCAGCCCGCTGAGAAATCTTTGACGCTATAGGACGTTAATTTTACGTCAATTCACGAACTGTCACTGCTTCAGAGCGAAAGAGAGGGAACAAAATTCCAATCGTCGGCTTATATGGGAAATCGGGTACGTGAGCGGCACTGACATATAGAAATGGACCACTCGCCCCATACAAAATGCCTATGAAGCACTGACATATAGAAATGGACCACTCGATTTGCTATCTCAAATGGTGCACACTTTTGAAAGTTCTCACCTAAGGAGAGTTCAGATATAGAAGGCATATATCTGTCTATTTCTTTCGCATTAAAAGGCGGCAAATTTAAAAATTATATTAATTTTATTTGTAACCTGCACGCTTAAATCTGATTCCCCTGAAAGTAGCATAAAATCTCAAATAATTTCGCGGCGAAAAGTTTGTGGAATAACAAATTTTTCATTGAAAAACTCTCAGCAAAACTTTGAATTGCTCTCTTCTGGATATGCGATTTATATCGCTAAACAACTGTTTTAAGAACTCAAAAGTAAACATTAGAGCACTCTTCTGTTTTTGCTGTATATTTCACTTAATTTAGTTACAGTAAAAGGACTTAAATGCAGTTAATTCCGCAATGATTCGCCGTATTACGCCACTCAGGTTTCTTTGTGGTTTTTGTGCCATTTTTGTCGTAAATCACACATAAGATAAGAAGAATTAAAAATATGAGATAAGAAAAGACTAATTTTCATAATTTAATAACACAATTTCTACCGAAAAATTAGAAATAGTGTAAAATTCAATTGTATCTTACAACGGAGTAATTTAATGTTTGCATTCCTTTGAAGTGACTTAAGATACAAAAGGAATTATTTTATAATTTTTGGAGTAAATATTTGATGGATTTATGCAATTAAAACGGACTAATGCCCCAAAAATGCATTTGACAGCAATTCAAATCCACAGATGACTGCTCAAAATCCGTTAATGGTGTGAGCAAGAGGGAACGAGAAAGTGCACCATCGCTTCATAGGCATTTTGTATGGGGCGAGTGGTCCATTTCTATATGTCAGTGCTATGAAGCGATGGTGCACTTTCTAGTTCCCTCTTGCTCACACCATTAACGGATTTTGAGCAGTCAGCTGTGGATTTGAATTGCTGTCAAATGCATTTTTCCGTTTTAATTGCATAAATCCATCAAATATTTACTCCAAAAATTATAAAATAATTCCTTTTGTATCTTAAGTCACTTCAAAGGAATGCAAACATTAAATTACTCCGTTGTAAGATACAACTGAATGTTACACAATTTCTCATTTTGCGGTAGAAATTGTGTTATTAAATTATGAAAATTAGTCTTTTCTTATCTCATATTTCAAATTCTTCTTATCTTATGTCTGATTTACGGCAAAAATGGCACAAAAAACACAAAAAAACCTGAGTGACGTAGTACGGCGAATCAATTCGGAATTAATTGCATTTGTGTCCTTTTACTGTAACTAAATTAAGTGAAGTATACAGCAAAAACACAAAAGTGCTCTAATTTTTACTTTTTAGTTCTTAAAACAGTTGTTTAACGACATAAACCTCATATCCAGAAGAGAGCATTTCAACGTTTTGCTGAGAATTTTTCAATGAAAAATGTGTAATTCCACAAACTTTTCGCTGTGAAATTATTTGAGATTTGATGCTTCTTTTAGAGGAATCAGATTTAAGCGTGCAGGTTACAAATAAAATTAATATAATTTTTATATTTGCCGCCTTTTGAAGCCCCCTATCTCGCGTAATGCGAAAGAAATAGACAGATATATGCCTTCTATATCTAAACTCTCCTTAGGTGAGAACTTTCAAAAGTGTGCACCATTTGAGATATCAAATCGAGTGGTCCATTTCTATATGTCAGTGGTGAGCGGTCCATTATATTATACGTCAGTGACGCAAAACAGACCAATTGTTTAAAAGTACGAGTTGTTTATTTTTGTAAAACTATGATCAACAATAACTATCTGCTTAATTAAACTGATAATAAGCTTTAAAAAATTTTTACATCTTAAAACGAGCAAATTTTTACAAGTGTTTAATTACAGCGGTTTAGCGGAACGAAAAGTCTCCAAATTGAGTGACAGGGGCAGCACTTCACTCAGAATCTCGGAACGAAGCCAATTCGTTCCCCACAAGCGAAGAAAATACAGTTAGTTGTTGATTCCGGGAGATGCTAGTTCGGTGTGGTTTCAAGTGCGGTGTGATTTTATGTGCGCGTTCTTTTATTAGTTTTGCCATTATTTTTATTTTAAACTTTATCAAACAACGCATAGTTACTGCCTAACCTTTGGAAGAAATTAGGTTTCGGATATTGCCGGCTGTTGAAATGTTGTTGCAGATTATTCCGTTTGGGTCAACCGGCGGCCCCTGCAAAATTTTATAGAAATCGACAGCAGGGATGCTGCACTTTAAGCCTAGCCTGATAATAATAACAACCAGGTAAGATAAAGGAAAGTTGCCTTAATTTGCGTCTTTTAAGCCTTCTGAAATCCCGCCTAACCTAACCTAATTCTTCAACGCAATATCATGTAACGGTACACAAATTACGCTTTTGATTTTTTAGATGCGATGTTTAAAAATTACGGAAATTGATACCCCCAAAATATGGCACCCCCCAAAAAAACGAAAACTGTACAGGCATCATTGCGATCTTTTTTGACTGGCACAAAAATTAAGAGGTAAAAGTTTTTGGCAAAATCCATTTCGCCTCGTTGAAAAGTAATTTTTTCACCCAGGCAAGAAAATAAAGATATCGAGCAGACACAAATATATGACCTCACACAAACAGGTAAGGATATCTTC
Source organism: Machimus atricapillus (assembly GCA_933228815.1). Lineage (NCBI taxonomy): Eukaryota > Metazoa > Arthropoda > Insecta > Diptera > Asilidae > Machimus > Machimus atricapillus. Next base: position 19,076,378 of record OW121785.1, read on the forward strand.
ATTACTGGATATTGTAACTTTGATACAGATTCCTTTTATGAAAATAATTGCTGCTGGATCCCTACAATCTCCGATATATCTGTAAAATAATTCGTGGCACATGTATATTCGAGGTTTTTTGATTTAAAAATGGTCGGTTTTTTAAACAAAAATTATATGGAAATACATTTAAATTGCTTATTACTAAATATTTAGCTCGGTAGCTCTTCTAGCCTGTTTTTGCCCTGCTCATCGTACTGGGCCCAGTCCGTCATACGAGGATTTCTTCTTTCCTCCCGTCCCGACATGTGCCATTGGCCTTTATTTCGAACCTTATGTGACGGTGGTCCGATAGTGAGGCTTCTTTCGAGGCATGCCAATTTTCTGTACTATCTGTTAAAGAGGGAGAGGATAGCGTTAGATTCAGCACCTCTCTGCGTATAGCATTTTCAAAGATTGGCTCCGTACTTGCATTGGATATTTTTCGGTTGTTAGCTACTAGGAAATCCATCAGGTACTCACCCCTCCTGTTGATGTTGCTGCTTCCCCAAATGGTCTATTTCTGCGGGTGCAAAACTCCAGAAGGGATCCCCGGTGGTGGGGCCTGTTTCATATCCTCGGCGAAAAAAACTAAGGCCATTATAAACAGAACTATTTTACGTTGCACTAGTAGTACCGTCGGTTTTTGAACGCCGAAATGTCCTTCATTGTGCATCATTTTAATGATTTCATATTCCATATTTCTGAAAATTACTAGGAGCTATCTATCGTTTTCGTATATGAATAGAAGGTCCGACTTTATTAAAAAGTTGTTATACTGTTTCTCTTAGAATTTCTTTCACAGCTATGATATATTGGCCTAAATTTTGCGCACGAGTTATTCGGGCTAATATTTCTTTTTTTTTCTATTATGTATGCAATTGGGAAACAATCAACATGAGGCAATCTTTTTCCGGCCCTATGCGCGACTTCAAATTGAAACTCCTGCATATACATAATCCACCTGGAGACTGCTGCCGGTAACTCCTTTTTATTGACTGTTTAAATGCTGTACAAGCTGTGGCCACCTTGAAGTTAGTAGCCAGCACATAAACGCGAAATTTTTTTAATGCTAGATACACAGCCATAACTTCTAACGTGCAGCTATGATAATTCTGTTCATCTTGTAGATTCTTTCTGCTGTAGAAATAAACCAGATGAAATTTGTTGTCTGCTTGGAGTTGCATAAGGACTGCTGCGCAACCTATTTTACTAGCGTCTGTGTGAATTTCGGTCTTCGCATTGTGATTAAATATATGTAGAACTGGTGATGTTGTAAGAATAACTTTTAATTTTTCCATAGCTTGTCTTTGTTCTGCTTAAATTTTAAACAACTTGTTCTTCTGCAACAGATCAGTTAAGGGCTTTGCTATGATGGCATAATTTTCCACAAATTTTCTAAAATATCCTGTAAGCCCAAGGAATGCCTGCAAATCCTTGACACTTTTCGGTTCTGGGAATTTCCACACCGCTTCCAACTTTTCTTCTGATGGACTTATAGTTTCATTTTCTATAACATGTCCTAAAAACTCTATGCGGCGTTTTAAAAAACAACATTTTGACCAGTTGATACTAAGGCCATGTTTTTCTGCGGTTTCCAGTACTACTTCAAGCTTATTGAGATTCTCTTCTTCGGTCTTGGCAGGTATAATTAAATCGTCCATATCGGTTTCTACATAATTTCGTGCCGTCAGTTCCCGGAATATTAAATGAATTGTAAAAATACTGCCGGTGAATTCATCAATCCAAACGGCACGTATTGAAATTCGTCACTGAGAAAAAAGATATTTTGAGTCAAATGATTTTTTGTTTTCTCAACTGCGCGGCGGAGTTGGATACGGCGAAGCCCGCATAGGCGCTTACTCAATTCCCTGACGCAGTTGGCAGGTCAATATTGTCAATTCCGTAAGGAATTGAGATACGTCATTAGCAGTTCATCCTAATAATTATTAATTTAGTTTGATTATTATTATTATTGATTCCAAAAAAAAAATATTTGGTTCAATTGAAAAGATGCGTTCAAGTAAAGCTGTTTACTTTTGGAACAATGAAAAAAAATGTTGCATAAAATGATTATTAATTTAGTTTGATTATTATTATTATTGATTCCAAAAAAAAAAAATATTTGGTTCAATTGCAGAAATGTGTTCAATTAAAACTTTTTACTTTTACAACAATATAAAAAAATTGTTCATGCAACCGTTGGTAGCGAAAGCATTTCATGTAAATTCGATTCGATTTGATTAAATACTAATCATTCCATCGAAAGAATCATGAATATCACTCTCTCAGTTCTATATTTCATTTCTTTGATTATTTTTTACAATTGATTCAATGGATTAGGTTATTAATATAAATATGCGTAAATGTTCAGATAAACTTTTTTTTATTATATAATATAAAAGTATAAAATTTTAAATTAATACATATTCTTAAACATAATCATAAACGTCGATACAATCATTAAAAATTTACTTATTCTATACATTGTTTTTAAATGAATGGTATACATAATAACTTTCTTAAATTATATAAATTGCGAGGTTTTTTATCGATTAACATTTCATACTCTATATAGCACCATTCAAAGTCCGGTTCAATATCGTAGGCTTGGTAATGCTCATTATACTTTTTTATTTTCATTTTTTGACAAATAAAAAAACAGTTATCATCTCCTATTAGAATATAATTAATTTCGGCGAATTCGTTATGATCAGTTACTCCGTTGATATTTAACATAGTTTTTAAATTATATTTGATACCATTTATCTCTAACCATTTTGGACTCTGAAAATTATTTTTTTTTTTTTAATTTCCCCCTGTATTAGCTGACGAGAAATTGTATTCTTTAATATCATCCAATTTTATTATCATTAAAGGACTTTTACGAATTCTTCTTACAAATCCCCTTCTACCTACAAATCGCTCACAAAGCATCAATTGATTTTTCAATGGTAAACTGTAACAAACATTAATTCTAGATCTACATACTGTTGCATATGACTTAAAATCCTTATGTTTCCCTTCATAACGAATACATGATACAGGCCACATTGGTCCAATAGTTCTAATTATGCGCGGATAATGAATTAAAAAATGAAATTTAGGCAATAAATGTTGACCGACGAAAAGATTTAGATATGATTGATGGTGTTCAGAAATTAATGACTCTAAATTTTTTATTGATTCTTCGTCGAAATCATTGTTCGTTAAAATACATGTTATTTTTCTTAGTGACAAATAAAGATTCCAATATTTGTCGCCTTCCGGAACAATATCGCCGATTATTAGATTGAGAGTAGTCACTAATACATGCATTTCAGAACTCGTACAGGTATAATAGCCAGTCGCTAAATTTGCTTGAGTAAACTTAGGAAACGTATTATTCGAAGTACATGAGCCAAAATTAAAGTATTTTATTCTATCATTTAAAACATTAAGTGATAGTAAGTTATTTTCATTATTAACAATATATCTCAAGATTAAGGGCAGTTCATATCTCCAAATTCCTTCGAAAAGGTCATGCATGAGATCACCATAAAGATTTACTGTTAAATGGAAGTTTGGAATTTCATGAAAAAAGCACCCTTGTTTTATACCATTTTGTAAATTTAATAAATTTGCTTCATAATTTTTCTTGGTTCTGATCATTTTTTTATTTTCTTTCAATATCTTTCCATTTCATCTTCGTGTTCTCGACAGAATCTACAATAATGGTTGAAATTAAATGACTCATGTAATCCAAATAAACAGTTTAAGCCTAAATTATCTCCACTCAATAATGCTAAAGCGAAATAAATTTTTTTAGCACCATTTTCTGTGTTTATAACTATTCCTTCATTTCTTAAAAATATTAATTCATTTATTAACAAATGTCTCTTTTATTATGCGACCTGTTATGTCTTTTCTATCAATAGATTTATGAATTAATGTTAAAAAATATTTTCCAATGAAGAATACTCTGGTGGTAAGCAAGTTATTTTAAAATATATTAATCCAACTTTATTAAGTCCCGTGTGGGAACCAAGAGGATTATTTATTTCTAAATCATCAAACAGTTAATGGGAGAACTGTTTTATTTTCGAATTTTATTTTAATTTTCTGCCATAGATCGGCTTTTAGGAAATTATCGATCTTACTTCGATTTGATTTTTCTATTTCTTTCATGTACGATGTTACTTCATTGAAAACATTCGGTAACTCTAGAAAAGATTTTAAAATTTTTCTCATAGGTATAAATTGGCCTTCGGAATTTTTTATATCAAGCGTGCTTTTATCGTTCACAATTTTTTTACGAAGAATAGTTTGAATGGTGAATGGAATCGGTTCTATTAGATATCCAAATTTTTGAAAATGTGAATGTCGCAAATAATCGGTTTCTAAACCCTTAAAAGGTTTAGAAATTATGTCTAATGCATCTCTTATCCCTGTATCTAAAATGTTAGCATCAGTCATCGTTTGCTTTAAAAAATCTAATCCGCACGTTCTAAATAATTCACTAGTATTCTCAATAATTGTCTGTATGATTGATCGTGGCACATGGGGATTAGTGTGCAACTTTGCAATAAAAGATATAGCGGCAGAAGAGACAATGTTTTTAATTTCATCGATATTGATATATTTGAGAGACGAGATATTACTAGAATCATTATCTGGGTCTGTATGAACAGAAATATTGTTGACTTGTATCTATATAATCTATACAACTAACTTCTTCAATATGAGGGAATGTTTCAACAATTTTTGGAAAAATCAATTGATGCTTAATACGAATGTGTTTTTTGCAACTATAAATATTCGTAAATGTCTTCAGACATGAAAATTGGCGACAAGTTACTGTCTCATTGAAACGTAAACTGTGTTTTAATTTCAAATGTGCAAAAAGAATACTTTGATTCACACTTTTATTCGAACAGAAAGGACATAAGTAATCCATTGTATATATAAAGTTCAGGTACCAACAAAAATATAAGAAAAAAAATATATCGAAACAAACTTATTTTATGGGAAAATTAAAAATTAGTATTACGGTATATTTTAACAATAACAATTTACTTGAAGTGTCGCAAAATTCTTGCAAGATGTGGGTATTTCGTATCGTAGGGGATTGTGAATTTATACAATGCTAATTGCAAAAAAAAACCAAATTTGCCGTGATTGCGGCGGGTATTGTGCATGACATGCAAAAAAAATCTTAAAAGAAATATCTAATGCCTTTAACGGCGAATCAAATTGGTAACGCACACTATCAACTATTACATAAAAATTGCTCACGCTTTCCAATGTGGCTCCTTGTCCGATTATGTAAGGCTGAACTTTTAATCCATATTGATGCATTGCATTTGATGTTGTCAAAATTTCATAAATTTTTCTCAGTGTGTCCCTGCGATGTTATAAACGCCGTATAGGTATTTAATGCTATTTTCATTCATGGGTATGTGGAAGTAACCGTTCTTAAGGTCGAGCTTTGAAAATACCTTCGCATTCGTCAGCTTATCTAGAACCTCTTCTACTGTCGGTGTTTTGTTTCTTTCGAATAAAACAAAATAAAATTTTCCAAAAGGGCATCTGGTTCTGTATGATATAAAGCAAACCTAAAATTTCGACCTCCTATAGTCGAAATGAAAAATGAAGGGAGATATGAAATAGAAACATTAATTATTTCAAATGTATATTTTATTGGTGAAATAAAATTGAATACAGTTTTATTTTACCCTTAACAAATATATTTTTACTAGATCTGCTATGTGTAGATGTGTAGCTTACTTAATTCAATGTTATTGCAGTCAAATATTCTTATTACAATTAATTTTAATTCTACGAATGTACAATACCAAATCCAATTTATTCTAAATTCAAATAATTTAATTCAAAGGTACACATAAAAAATGCTTGGAAGAATTTCAATCGGTTGTAATCCCAAACCGAAATTATCCCATAGAGTGCCAACAGGTAAATCCATAGGATATCACTGGACGAATTAGTTGTTTGTATATTAATTGTTTGGTGTGCTTACGCAAATCAGGATGTTTCAAGAGTGGCATTAATATTCTGTAGGTTTTTGTGGCTTTGTCAAGTGCATATTTGCCGTGTACATTAGGTTTGAACAGGGTTTCGAAATGGACTCCTAGGTATTTATTTTGATTTTTAACCTTTATTTCAGCATCATCTATTAGAAATTTGAGTTCCTTAGCCTTCCTCACCGTTCCGGGAGGGGAACGGCCAGAAGAGTTCCTAAAGCAAATAAGTTCAGTCTTAGATTTGTTAATACCAATACCCCATGTTGAGTAATACTCTTTAATGTCTCTAAGATGAGTAGTAACTTGTTTAAGAGCATTAGTTGCGCATTATGCGCATAAATCAGAGTGTCATCGGTGTAAAGTATCGTATTAGAAATAATTTTTCCGTTGGCATCTACTTTAGTATGTGGAAAATCAAGCAAACAGAAATTGTATAGTTTAGGCCCTGTTATAGAACCTTGTGGAACCCCAGAATGGTCTGGTATAATTTTCTCCTTTTCAATAAATATATCAAATTCATCAGCAACAATTCTTTCCAGAAGTTTGCCAACATTGGCAAGGAGTTGAATCGGCCTAAAATTAGATACGTCAACAGATCTATTGTTTTTTTGTATAGGAATAAGTTTGGCAATCTTCCTAGGATTAGCGAAATATCCATTTTTAAGACAATGATTGAATATTATGGTGAGAAAAACAATCGCATTATTGGAGAGCTTTTTCAATATAAAGTTTGACATACCATCAGGGCCACTTGATTTTTTTCCATTTAAGCGGTATTTTAACATCCCTTTGATTCTATTTGGTTCTATAAATATGTCATACTCATGATTTATCGCGTTATTAATGCTTTAAGTCCACCAGCGAGCTACCACTCCCTTGATCAGGATTATTTTTAAAGAACTGAATACATTCCCGAACCTCCTCGGCGAGCTCAGGGACGTAGGATGGAACCTTTTTTTCGTATAGGGTGCTATAGTAAATCTCAAATGCGGTCAGTTTCTCCTCCGTTTTGGTGAATTCTGGGAGGCCTACTTTTATTTTTTCAGGGATTTTGGATCTATTCTTTCCAGTAATTCTAAATATTTCTTTGAAAGCATCAGGGCCCGGTTTTATTTTACGGAGTCTGTTTTGAAATTGCTTATTAAAGTATGAAGAAGACCTGTCTGCAATAATTTTCTTTAAGCATTGGATCCTGGAGGAGAGTGCTTTATCTAGGGCACGTCAGTGCCCCCGCCAAGTCGAGGAAAAGAGCAAAAAAAAGGCACGGCCGTAACATCCTTTCCTCGAAGCCATTCGGGCCATTTTCGACCCCCCTGTAACTTCGTTGCGGAAAAAACTAGAAGCCTAAATTTTCAGTGACCAAGACGGCATTACATAGCTAGATATATTTCCAATTTACATTAAATTTGAACCAGTAGTTTACGAATTGTCGCTGGTCAAAGTTCTTTAATTTTGTCACTGACACACTCACCGATCATCAAAATGCAAAGGTACTTCTAGCAGACCCACAAGCTCCAAACTTTGAACACAGTTATTGTTTAGCCTACAAAGGAAGTAAGAACTAAAAAATCCCGTATAAGTTTGACCGCAAGATGGTCAGAGAAGGAGTCCATTGTCCAGCATCTGTGGCTGGTAAACAAGGACCTAGAGTAGCCCTCCGTCGTTAGGAAAAAATCCAGAACTGATACTCCCGATGGAAAAGTGGGGGATCCGGGAGAGACTATCCCCAGGCCAGTAGATGGGCCATTTTCTTCCGTCCATTCCTTTAATCTTCTTCCCGAAGTATTCGAATCCCTGTCACCCCAGTCCACATGCCTGGCGTTCCAATCTCCACCTATAACAATGGAGTCATACCCTCTGCCTATTTTACTGATGTAATGAAGGGTAGCGTAAAATTCTGACTTAGGACAGCCTGATGGGATATATATATGTACTTCCAACCAGAAGCTTTTTAGTTGTCCCCCGTGAGCCAACACTGACTGCTGCAAGAGCCAATGTCGAAGTCCAAAAATAACGCAATAGTCGTAAATAAATTCGTATTTGAAAATAAAAAAGGCACAAACACGGAAAACAACAAGCACAAGATCACAACGAGTCGAAGGACATTCAATCATTACGCATTAGAGCGACAGGCTTACAATAAAATAGCCCCATGGTAACGCATACGGCTTGCTAGTACGGCCGCATGCTGTTTTGTCATAAATAAATACTTAATATAAATACGAAAACCCCTGAAAAAAATAGCTAGATCTAGTATTTAGCCGTTTATTTTTATAATTCTAAACATACATTTATTTCAGCACTATTTTTTACTAAAATCATGAGATACATTTCATTAACGCCGGGCCTGGCTTTTTTTTAGCATTGTCCTTTGTTAGCTACATAATGCAGAGATTTTAGCAAAATTCTTAGTAGACGGAATTAGTAAAGGGGTGCTTCCTGAGTTTAAAACGGAAAAGTTTACCTTGTAGGCCGCCATATTGAATAACAGGTTTTCGCTATTATCTCGAAAACCATTAATCCTACAATGAAATTATTAACGCTTACTTGTTTAAAATTAAGTTGACTTTTGTTTTCATTCAACAATTTTTTGTCGTGAAATCATTAATTTCGGAATTAAAGTTGTTTTGAAACGATTTTACCAGAATAATTTATAAACTTTTGATTGTTTTTAAAAAAATGTTATCATCAATTTGATATAGAATGCACAATTATCTATGTATAATTTTGATCTAATTTATCTGTTGCAGGACTAATAATTTACGAATTATAGCGTGAAATGGAATTTTGCATTATTTTTTCCTTCTTCCCTACTACAACTCAAATCGAAAAATCTCGGAAGTAATAATATCCTTTAATTCGTATTTTTTTAGGAACGGCGAATCCTTTAATGTTGTCCTTGGAATCGACGAACTCAAAGGTGAAATTCTACTTTATTATACCATCATAGGTACATATAATATTATTATTTGTTCTTTTTATAGCCTACATCATTTATTCATTTGGAATCAGACAGCGATGAAGATCTTGCTTCCCGCCAAGATCTTTCACCATCCAGAAGTCCTTCAACAACCCCGCAACTTTCCTTTCGCAAAACTTGTTGCACTCCAAAGAATACAAAGAAACTCAATATTGAAAACATTGAAGACTCTCTCAACGACGACGAAAAGTATAAATCCGCTAAAGATAAGTTAGAAAAAAATTTGAAAAAAATATTGGGCGAACCTCCTAAAACCGCTGAGAAGTCCATCTCAAAAGGAGTGCTATGTTCCCCGGAGAACGGAGGCAGTTCTATAAAGGAAAACAGGGATCATTTTAATCATTGTCAAGGAAATTTAAATCACAATGAAAATAGCACCACTAGTATTCTGGAAGAAAATGATAATATTCCAGCGTCACCTGATAGCTCTCCTAGAATAGCTTATATTAAAAAATCGGATACTGCTCACGTTGAAGAAGATCTTTATGTAAAATATTTGGGTATATCTAAAAGCAGTAAAGAAAGTTCTCCACAACAAACTGTTATTGCATCCAAAGAAATGTCTCCTTTGGTTACTAAAGAAAGTGCCGTCAGTCCGTTAAATAATAATAAGTCGCAAACACTATTTGCCGACACAAGCGAAATAAATAGTTCTGTAGAAGAAGTACCAGCACTAAGCACTACACCTTCCTCGGAAATACATCCAGGGAGTGTTTCCATTCAGTTCGATGAGGGATTTAATGAATTAATTCGGAACGTTCAAAATAACTTGAAGACAACTAACGAAATAGAGAACAACTGCAACCTAAAAACAAATCTTACATGCTTCCGTTCAACCTATCTACAAATTCTCGAGCAACTCTGCTCTTTATTTGACAAAATTCCTGTCGATCATTTAAAGAAAATCGAGGCATTTCCGTATATGTCGTTTTGTAAACTGAAAACGTTGAAGCAGAAATGCAAAGCAAAAATAAAGCTTACAGAAAACAGCCTTAAAAATTTTGAAAAGAAAATGGAAGATATGAATAAATTTGATCCAATACAATTTGACGAGGAAGAACAGATTTTGCAGGAGGATTTAGAAGTGGAGAGAGAATATCTAGAAGCGCAGGGAATAGGCAGCAAAGCTGACAATAAAAAAGAAACAAATTATAGTTTTGTAGAGGAAAACTTCCCTGCAGAAAGAAATAGCACACCCGTTTCCGACAGTAATCAAAATAATTTGTTCACCGTATTAAAAAATTACAAAAAAATCGTGGAAATGACAGAGACTCCCATAAGAACTATAAAGTCCTTAAGAAATTCACCAAACATTTTTAAAGAGAGATCTAAAAACCTCGCCTCGCCAGGGACAAGCAAAAGGATAGTGTCTGAAAGTGACGGTAACTTTGATGCAGAGGAAAAGATTTTGCTTGGTTCTGAGTACCCGGACGCATTTTATGACCACATTGAATCTACTTCCAAGACAAAGCCGTACAACGATATTAAACCACGCGTGTCATTTCCAGCCAATGATAACAATATAAGTCACGTAACAATCGACGATTCCGTCAATGGCGATCCCTCCCAAATCCCAGTCGACGAAGATGGGTGGCAGATCTATAATTTTGATGAAATGGAGGACAAACCGTGTCTTCTTGAAAGGCCTGCGCTGCCCGCTTTGCCTGCATCACCTGCAATTTTAACTGCGCGGGACGTCTACCAGCCAAATAATCCAATCCAAAGTTCATGCAGCAAGACTTTCGCGGACAGCACAGCTCCCAGTGGTTCTGAGGAATTACCAAAAACAATCCCTACGGAAACCGGAGCTGGAAAGTTTTCTTCCAGCGTTCAAAACGACGGTATGACCGGGGAGTTCGATGGCCTTAAATACGAACACTCGGACAGAATGATGGAAGCCTTCCACTACTTCTTTGGACTTAAATCGTTCAGACCCAATCAGCTGCAAACGATAAATGCTGCTTTAACCGGGCACGATTGCTTCGTCCTGATGCCGACCGGAGGTGGAAAGTCTCTCTGCTACCAACTACCCGCTGTCTTAACCGAAGGTGTGACTATTGTTATCAGTCCACTGAAGTCTCTTATCCTCGACCAGGTCAACAAGTTGTCCTCTCTAGATGTAAGCTATGCCATACGTTTTGTCTTTGTTTGTAAATATATAAAGATTAAATTTCTTAGATTTATGCACAGCATTTATCAGGCGACCAAAGTCTACAGGAAATGCGAGCGATATACGTAGACTTGGAATGCACACCGCCCAAAATTAAGTTGCTCTACGTGACACCAGAAAAGATTTCTAGTTCAACGAAGTTCCAAGTGATTGCTTTTTAATTAATAAAAGTTGATTGATTGACTTATTCTGCAAATTTAGGATTTGTTGGACAATCTCTATGCGAAGAACTACATCAGCAGATTTGTCATCGACGAAGCGCACTGTGTATCTCAATGGGGACACGACTTCCGTCCGGATTATAAGAAGTTATACATTTTAAGGGAACGTTTTCCAAAGGTAGGTGTCGTTCTTTGGAAAAGGTTTTTAGAATTATTGTTGTCTAATATTGGAGTTCGGTTGCTACCATAATTTTACGGCAAATTGCGATTGAATATAGTTTTACATTCTTTAAAATTTGCACTCAGGTACCTATAATGGCCCTAACCGCCACAGCCACACCTCGTGTTCGATTAGATATATTAAGGCAGTTAAATTTAACCAAATGTAAATGGTTCCTATCAAGCTTTAACCGATCGAACCTTAAATACAGCGTACTGCCGAAAAAAGGATCCACAGCAATTGGAGAGATAGAAGACTGGATAAAATCAAAATATCCTACAGCCAGCGGGATTATATACTGTTTATCTCGAAAGGAATGCGACCAGGTTGCTGAAAAATTATGCAGCTCTGGTATCCGGGCTGCAAGCTACCACGCTGGACTTTCAGATAGTGTGCGAGAGTCAACCCAGAAAGATTGGGTCACAAATAAATTCCGAGTGATCTGCGCCACAATTGCTTTTGGGATGGGCATCGACAAGCCCGACGTAAGATTTGTTTTGCATTATTCAATCCCCAAATCCATAGAAGGATACTATCAAGAATCTGGTCGTGCCGGGCGGGACGGGGATATCTCTCATTGTGTCCTCTATTATAACTATTCAGACATGCTGCGGTTTAAAAAAATGTTAGACGGTAAGACATACCACGAAGAAAGTTGAATTAGTATTAATTTTACTACTTTTAGCTGAAAAATCTGCTTATGAGGTCAAACAAATTCACTTGCAAAATTTGAAGAGAATGGTTGGGTATTGTGAAAACGTCACTGATTGTAGAAGGAAGCAACAATTAAATTACTTCGCCGAAAATTTCACTAGTGAGCAGTGTCTGCGAAACAAACAAACTGCTTGTGATAATTGTCTCAAGCAAAGAGAATTCAAGGTAATCCTCAAAACAAAAGGGTATTAATTAATATATAACTAGCTGACTCGTAACCGGCCTTGCCCGGGCACTACTAATCTTATTTATATATAAATGAATGTCTGTAATGCGACAGTAATTATTGCCCATATTTTCTGTATTCCGATTGAAATGAAATCGAAAAGAGCTTGTAAAACTATTCTTCTTTTGATTTGAAATTCCGTATAAAAGTCTTGTAAAATCATTTCAGTAAACTTTAACTTTAATTTCATTCAAAGTGTTATAATCTAAACGATGTAGGTATTATGAAGCCACTTATCGGATCGTGTTCGCACTGTGTGATTTACCGAGATTTAGTTAAGATGCACATTCTGGGAATGTTTCAGCACAATCGGCCGAATAGTTTTGGAGTTTTAGTATCGCGTTACAAACAGACATTCATTTATATATACAGGGTGTCCGGTAAATGAAGGATAATCCTGCAACTGCGATGAGGGTAGACCATGTCCTACTATATGCTAGAATTTTAGTTTAGTAAAAGTCCTACGGTTTTCGAGATATTAATTTTTTTATTTTTTTTTTTGAAAAAACCATCCACATTCAGTTTTTGTCACGCCATTTCCACAAATTATAATTTTTTTTACAGTATTAACGGATAATATGTGTCATCTAAAACATTTCGTTTTTACCTTAAATGTTGCAAAATACTCCAAAAAAAATTGTAATGAAAAATTTCCATACAAAAAAAAATGTTCTATGTAAGTGAACCGTACCAATCACTTTAAAAAGTTGCTTGATAAATGCCAATTTTAAAATGCCAAATTGTTTCACATTTCTCTTTTAAATTTTTTTTTTATGTTAATTTAAATTGATGAAGGTAACCATTTCAAGGACAACCATTTCAAGGACGAAAAAATAGACTAAATAAACTGAATGTGGATGGTTTTTTCAAAAAAAAAATAAAAAAATTAATATCTCGAAAACCGTAGGACTTTTACTAAACTAAAATTCTAGCATATAGTAGGACATGGTCTACCCTCATCGCAGTTGCAGGATTATCCTTCATTTACCGGACACCCTGTATATACATAACATATATAGATTTTAAGATTGATTACAAAATTTTATTGCAGGTAGTTGATGTAACCGACGATTGTAAAACAGTTGCAAGAGCTGTTCGTGAATTGTGTCTCGGTAGAAACAGGGTTACGCTCCTTCAGTTAGGTAAATACTGCTGAATCGATTGGGTAAAAACAAATGATAATCACATTTTATTTTTCAGTGGAAGTTTTCAAAGGCTCTTTAAATAAAAAAGTTGTTGATAATGGGCATGAAAAGACCCCTTATCATGGCTGTTTTAAGAAATGGCACAGGGCGGATATCCAAAGGCTTCTTCATAAACTTGTGATAGAGGAATATCTCCGAGAAGAGTTGTACTTTGTGCGAGATATTCCACAAGCATACCTAAAACTGGGACCTCAAATAGATAAACTTATGAGAGGAAACGTAAAAGTTGATTTCGCCATAAAGATAGATAAAACACCATTACAGTCCGAAGACGAGCCTGCTTCAGCACCAGTTCCACGACAAGTTGATCCTAACACAAATATGCAGCTCAAAGAATTATCGGATAAGTGTTACAATGATCTGTTGGAACTGTGTAGAAATCTGGCGGCCCAAAAGAACGTGAACATGGCCAGCATAATGAATATGCAAGCCATAAAAGCGATGGCTGAGCGTCTTCCGGAAACAGACGCTGATATGCTTTCAATTCCTCATGTCACAAAGGCCAATTTCCTTAAGTACGGCAAACAGATGTTGGATATCACTCGGAATTTTGCTGCTGAGAAACTATGCATAATGATGGACTTCGAGGAAGCTAACTGGGCTTCTGAGCCGACTCAAAATGCCCAGCCTGGTGGGTCAAATGATTTTGATTCTACCGATTGGGAGTCGTTAGCTCAAACGGCATCAGTGGATAGAGCACAAAAAGGCACGGGAGGGAAAAGGAAACGTGGCTGGAGTGCTACCAGGAGTCCGAAGAAATTCAAAAGAGGAGGTAAAAAGCGAACTCCTAAGAAACGAACTCCCACGAAAACAGCAGCTGGAGGTAGACATGCCGTGGCAAAGAAAGGCGCATGGCTGGCAAAAAAGAAATCTGATGCAGCCAAAGGTAGACCATCGACGAGTAAGGGTAAGTTGTAATTTTTCTTTCATTATACCCTTTAATATGGTCCTAAAGGTTTCAGTCTTCTGCCGATACCTGGAGTGCTTCGAAAATAATTTTAATTTAATTTAATAATTTTAGCTGTTCTTAAGTTATTTTCCTAGTCTCATCTTTATTGCTAAACACAATTTAATTGTAAATATCAAATAAGCTCCTAATAACATACTACCAAAGACTTTATTGAAACTATAAAGATGTCGCACGCATAGAATAAATTTTGTAGACACGACAAATGTCAATAGGATGTAGCGCTACGTCCCATGCGCAGTAAAAACAATACTGCAGATTTCGCTGAGTCCTAATGCAGCCAAACAGCCATTGCGGCGGCACTGGGCCTGGGGTGGGTTTGTTGCTTAGAATCAAAGACTATCCACGTTGGGAAATGAGGTTATTAAGTAATCTTTATTAATAATATTTCGATTAATGAAAAAAGTTTTTATTTAAAATGAACTTCTGGAAGGTGGATCGAACAGTGATTTTTCATAGGACGTTTGTTCTCTCTAGGAGAATCTAGAAAAGACTAACAAAAAATTATCTTAAAGTACTTATCCTAACTAACCATATACATAACTAAAATATGAAGTGTGGGCTACAGATGTCCAGCAGGTTTTTTATGTGTTTATTATCCTAAGTGCATTTTTATTGCTGTTTGGGTTTTCTCTGGGATATCGTTATTGCCCCCTTTTTTTAGGTATTTTCTAAAATCCAAATATCTGTAGATGTAGACCACTCATCTTATTTCAATAGAATAATTTTTGTTAATGTAATAAACATTTCAACACGCCTCCTCAAAAATTAATCTATTGAATGATATCTATTCATTAAGAAAAACATAATATTAACATTATGAAAAAAACATATTACAGCATTTAGCTTATAACTTTTACATAAACGATAAAGTTTAGTGATACACCTTCCTTGTGTTCCTATTTTGGGAGATACATATACGATCCATATGATCCAACATTTGTTGCTAAGGATTGGGGAAACCCAAATAAAATCTAATCAGACCATCTTACTTAATGTTAAATTACAAAAACAAAACTTATAATAATAACTTATTATTAATCTTATTCCAGACCCAGTCAGGTTCTTAATTCCAGGAATTTTTCTGCTGGTAGAGGCTTCGTGAACATATCAGCCAACTGATAACCTGTTGAAATATATTTCAATTTAATTGCTTTACTTTCAATTTGCTCACGCGAGAAATGATATACATATGTTTCGATATTTTGTGTTGGGTTACTTACAATACTAATGCATCCATTGTTATCTTCATATATTGTTGTAGGTTCTAGAATTTTTATGTTTATACTATTAACTAAAGATCTCAACCACATTGCCTCCCTAAAAGCTTCAAAAGCCATATACCCTGCTTCAGTAGATGAAGCTGCCACAGAGGTTTGCCTTTTTGTATTCCAAGTAATCGTACAATGTTCGAATAATTTAAAAAAATAACCAGTCGTACTCTTTCTATCATTTGAATCAGAATCCCAGTCTGAGTCTACATATCCACTTAAAATATCAGTAAAATTTCCTCGAACATATATTAATTTTAGTTCAACTGACCCTTTAAGATATCGAAGTACTCTTTTTAGGTTTTTCCACAATTCTTTATTATTTTTATTCAGATAATGACTTAAGATGTTTACAGATGCACTCAGGCCAGGTCTAGTACATAACATAACGTACATTAAACAACCTACGACATTTCGACAAGGTGTATCAAATGTTTCATTAGAATTTATGGCTATAAAATCTAGCTTACTTTCAAGCGGAGTATTAATAGGTTTTTACAGTCTGACATATTGAGTGTACTTAAAATTGTTTTTATGTATTGACTCTGATCTAAAGTTAATATATTTCCATTTCTTTGAGCTCTAATTCCTAAGAAGAGTTTGATATCTTTCAAGTCAGTCATACTAAATTTCTTCATTAGATACTTCTTAAAATTATTTATTGTTTGTGTTTCCAAATTTCCCGTAGCAATTACAAGATCATCTACATAAAGTACTAAATATATATTTTTCGAAACGTCTCCCTTATATATACACCTATCAACAGCTGAATTCCTAAAACCTTCTTCAATTAAAGATTGTTCGAATGTTTCAACCAGCATCTTGCAACCTGTTTTAATCCGTAAATAGCTTTGTGTAATTTACAAATGTGATTTTTATTGCTTTTGACACCATCAGGTACTCATATAGATTTCCTCTTTCAATATACCATTTAAAAAGGCTGTCTTCACATCCATATGATGAATTAGTAGGTTAAATTGATTTGCTAAAGCTACTATAATTCTAAAACTAGATATCCTAGCTACTGGTGCAAGAGTTTCATTGCAATCTACTAAGTATTTTTGGCTAAAACCACTAGCTACAAGTCGAGCCTTATATTTTGATGGGTTTCCAAATTCATCATTTTTAATAGTAAATATCCATTTACAGTCGACAATATTTTTATTTGAAGGCTTGGATACTAAAGACCATGTCTTATTTATCAAAAGAAAATTAATTTCATCTTTTATAGCCAACTCCCATTTAGCCCCATCATCTCTACTTTTAATTTCCTCATATGAAGTTGGAATACAGTAAAACCTCTTATTACCGGACATGCTTGGGACCACATCAATCTGTCCGTTAGGAGTGTCCGTTATTGCGAAAAATATCTAAAACACGTTTAAATTAAAAAAAAAAAAATATTTTACTTTTTGGTTTGGTCCATAAATTTTGGGGGAAAAAAATTAACTTTGCTACATTAAATAAATATGTATGTGGGAATATTAAAGGTAATAAAAGAGTTAGTTTTCTCAATAATTCACTGGTTTTATTCATTAAAATTAGGGATAATAAAAGAGAAGTTTAGAACTGCTTGACCGGCTTAGATGTCGAGATCGGCTTAACTCTGCTGCGGCTTATCAGGGACTGGTGTCCTTCGCGGATCGTTACTACCCGAACCGGAGCGCGCCGTTAGATCTTTACTGATCTTTGACTGCCGGTTGCGACTCCCACATGTATCTTATTTGATTTACATATATACATACATATGTATTATGTACATACATTTGTAACAATGTGAATACATTTCTTAATATGTACATACTCTTAATAGACAATGAGCAATCATTAATATTAATAGAAAAATTATTTTTCAGAAAAGTAATTGGTAAGTTTGGTTTGCCGCAATCTTTCTTTGCTTAAAAATGTTTCAAAGTGCATAGTTAGCTTCGATGTTAAATCTAGTGCACACTCATCCCCAGTTTTTAGTGCGAAGGCCTTTAGCTTTTCAGTTAAGGACGTTCCCAAGAAAATCAATTTTCTTAGGATTTTTTTTAAACTTTAAATACACATACTTATAAGTGTCCTTTATACGTAGAAACTTTTTTCAATGGCTCTTGCGGGACTAAATTTCGAAATGTTGACTATTGAAATTTGCATATTTAACATGGGAACCCTATCCCGATCGATGTTAAAGCGAATGTTTTATTAAATAACAATAGCAATTTTCTTACAATTGTTTTAAAAAACTGATAACTATTAATTAAAGATCTAACGAATATATTCCTGTAAAAATCACTATGGCAAGCGGTATTGGTTTTGTTATAAAACATATTATAACTGAGCTAAGTGAGCTAATTTTCGATGATTTTCACTTCTCGTGAAGTGAGAGACGGCGACTTGGCAGGCGACGCAATGAAATCATTTTTGTAGTTCTGCGCGTGTGAGCAGAGGCGATAGAGAGTACTGCTGTACTGCTCTTTGGGAACGTCCTTAAATGGTATGCTTCCTTTGTTGATTTAATTGTAGCTGTATCGACACAAGCAACTGTATTTTCCTCATCACTATCTGATAATGATATGCTTTCGGGATCAATTTCGTGCTCAGCACCGGGCATACAAAAATTGCCGTCCTTAACCAAAACTTGACTATCGCAAACAGCATATTCCATTAAATCAACTTGCTCTCCAGACGTGTGCTCCATTAATACCCATAGTTTACGAAGTTGTAATAAAGGAATGCAGTCTTCAGGATTAAACTCCTCAACGTCTGTTCCACGCGTTGCAAACCCTGCCTTTTTAAAACAATTAATAATTGTCGTTGAAGAAACCTGATTCCATGCCGAAACACTCCAAGTTATTGCATCCAAAACAGTGATTGTTTTGGAGAGTTGTGTCACTGAATCTACATTATTCATGCAATTAAGTGTTTTAACGTTAAATGTCTATAAAAAACTTTAAAGTTTTTAATTACTCCTTGATCTAGAGGTTGACAAACGGACGTTAAATTTGGAGGAAAAAATATTAACTTGATGTTATTCAACTTTATCTGCGGATGTGATGTGGCATTGTCCAAAAAGAGCAAAATGTTCCTTTTTTCACAACCTAATTTTCTGTCGAAAGAATGAAGCCATCCAGTCATTATGTGAGTGGTCAACCACGCCCTTTTATTAAACCAAGTCACCGGCAATGTTTTAATATTAAAAGCTATAAGGAAAATTCACGATTTTAAATGTTTACAAAGCAAAAACAAAAAACAAATTTGAGCACTTGCCCTTGAAACAAAGAGGCTTAGCAGATTTTCCAATCACCAGTAGTTTTTCCTTTTCACCGATCATGCTAGCACAATGCAAAAGGGTCACTCTTACTTTAGCCATCTTTCCATCCGGAAGGTCCCTGCAAAATTTCACCCAATTGTTGTTGTTTAATGTCAATTTGTTCCTCAATTTCTTCAAGATTTTGAGAATCTTGGAATAAATCAACAGATTCGGATAAAATTACACCATCCTCGTTCACTATCACTAACTTTCCATTAAAATCTTCCATTTTTTACCTTCCAATTCCGCACGCACGTCTTCACTGCTAAATTTCGCAATCAAATAACTCTGACTACACGTGGGCAAAACCGATCCAGTTCAGGCGAAAGATATCCCGTTAAAAACTAGACAACAAAAACATTTCTGATTGAAGCAAAATGAAGAATTCTCAAAACAATCGGATTTCTTTTTGATGTTGTGAAATTAATTATTGCTCACATTTAATAAGACTCCTATTTAATTTATTCAATACTTATAATTTCTAATTTGAATTAAATGGAAACCGGATTCTTTTTAAAGGGAAACATTCAAAACTAAGAAGAGTGCCCTTGTTCGAACTCAGACCTTTCAAAAGCAATCGATATCTATTTGAATTAAATAAGAATTTTATTAATTCTAACGGATTCTGTTTGAAATAAAAAGATTAGAAACAATAAGAAAATCTTTTAATATTTAAAAGTCATATTTTTCTGTGTGTACTTTGTCGCCTATTACGAAGGGTTTTGGCTCGCTGTTTGGTCATAAAAAGATTATGATTTTTCTTTATTTTATTTATTTTTATTTTTTAAGGGAAGTTGGGATTGATTCGGGATGATACTGGGTAGTCTGTAATTTAGTTATTTTAAGCAGTTTGCAAGTTTCGCTGAACAAGCTCTCATAACAAAATAAAAACTTTTTGTTTTATTTATTTATTTATTGTAAGCAAACAAACTACTTAAGGGGGATAGCCACTGTAACGGCCGAAAAATTAGTGATTTTTAAAATTTTTTTTGACCGAGTAAGTAGAGGAATTTTTGGATCGGGTTTTTTTTATTTTATTAAGTACACATCTAATAATTTTTCCACAAATTTTTATTAAAAAATATTAAATAGTTTTAACAATATAAACGATGCCCTAGCGCCTGTAAAAAAATTCCCCCTCCATGGTCGCATCGATTTTTCAAAATCCGGTACTCCGAAAAAAAAAAAAATTTATTGTAATCTGTATGAATGTAGTTATCGTTGTACGTAGCCGTTTTTTTTTTTTGATTTTTCACAAAATGGCGACCGATTGACAATATTTTAATTTTTTCGACCGTTTTTTTTGGTTTTCAAACAGTTTAAAATATAGTAAAAAACAAAATTTTTCAAATCGGCTACGCTTAACCTTAACCACTACTAAGACGAACAAAACAAAAAAAAAAATTAGACCGGTTAATAATTGTTCGAGTTATTAATGCGACCAGTTCAAAAAAAGTCGTTACGAGAAAAATGCGTTTAAAGATTTTAGTCCAGTTCTCTCGTAATGAAATCATGTATCTTTTAAAATTTTCATACCTATATTAAACTATCGAGTCCTGGACCATATGACGGTTCTTCCTCTTCATCTCCAGGGGTCTTGTTGACTTTCTTCATTTTTTCATTTTTTTATTAACTTTTTCGATTCGTAACATTGTGATCGGAAGGTTAAGCGAAAAACAGTCGGCCTACCTGCTCTCGCTACAATCATTGTAACTTAGTCAATTTTTGAAATTTTGACTTGCAATTTTGTACACATATTTTTGAACATATAAACTTTCACTGAAAACCAAAAAAAATTTTTTTTTTTTTGACTCATAGTGGCTATCCCCCTTAATATAGGGTCCGCCAAATAACTTTTTTTTTTTTGAAAATGCTATAAAAAAAAACTACTGAATATTTTCTCAAATTTCTTTTTTTATTTGAAAGTACAATCCTTCCGGTTAATAATGGAAAATAATTTCATTCAAATGGCTGCCTCGGCTGGCCATGCAGTAGCCTACACGATCGGTCCAATTTTTAAGCACATTATCGATTGTGTGCAGCTGTATTTCACCAATGGCTTCACGAATATTGTCCTTTAAAGCGTCAATTGTCTGGCTTGTCGGCGTAACACTTATCTTTGAGGGCACCCCACAAATAATAGTCCAACGGTGTCAAATCGCAGCTCCGAGGTGGCCAAACGACATCAGCTCTGCGGCTGATAATGCGATCTTCAAAAACAGGGCGCAAAACATCGAGTGTAGCTTCGGCTGTGTGGCACGTAGCGCCGTCCTGTTGAAACCAAATGTTGCCAATATCCTCCTCTTCAATTTTTGTGAACAAAAATTCGTTCAACATGGCCCGATAACGATCGCCATTGACTGTAACGGCCACTCCTTGCTCATTTTCGAAGAAAAATGGCCCAATTATGCCTCTGGACCAAAATCCGCACCAAACAGTGACTCGTTTTGGGTGTACCGGCTTTTCAATGTATGCGTGCGGGTTTTCTGTGCCCCAAATGCGACAATTTTGCTTGTTTACATACCCGCCAAGATCAAAATGAGCTTCATCCGAAAAGATGATGACATTCTGCAACATTACCATGATTTTCAAAGTAATGTCGCAATATTTCCCAGCGTTGTTCAAGCGTATACACAACCATATTCGTTCAGCGGAAGGATAAAACTAATTATCTGTGAAATCAGACATGAGCTAAGTGTTACCATTCACGAAATAAGCACTAGTTGAAAAAAAAAACTTTAGATGGCGGACCCTTTAGTTTCGTTCAGAATTTGCTGAGCATGGAACTTAAGTATCTTATAAAACTTATTGCAGAGAGAGGAGGAACGGGAAAAATTGCGGAGTGTGCAAAAAGATCAAAGTCGCGTAGGGCTGGCTACCTGTTAAAATTTACCCGGTGCAAAACCGTTCAGAATTGGCTGAGCACGAAGCTTAAGTGTGTTTTAATAAAATTAATTGCAGAAAGAGGGGAAAACGGAAAATATTTGCGAGTTTACCAAAAGAACAAACTTATACACAGTGTACTAAAAGAACAATGACCCCTACCCTTATATTGTGCTTTTATTTGTCCTAAACTTTAGTACGCGTTAATAGTCTGGATGCCCCACTATGATGTCCGTGTTAACCGTAGCGAGGCTATCCAGAAGCGGTTCCTACGTTTTGCTATTGGTGAGTTACCATACCATGGAGCCACGGTATACAGAATACAAGGTATGCTCACTAGATCAGTGTTTTTCAACCTTTTTCATGACACGACCCCTATAGTATGAAAAAATATTTCGCGACCCCACCCTTCGCTTTTTTTCATGTATGTTATTATGTTACAAAATATTCAATCCATACAACATTTTTATGCGTTTGCATAATTAGGATTCGGATATAAACACGTATAATTAAGTACGTAAAACACATCGAATACGTCGCCAATTGATAACTAACGCAATTTACTTACGACCTTAACTATAATGGTCTTAAGACGCCTTAAGATTCTTCGTTGAATTTCCCTAAGATTGATTAAGTTTCTGTCAAATCTTAATGAATCTTAAAATCAACTATAAGCCCGAACTATAATGGCCTTAAGGCTTAGTAAGCTTCCTTAAGATTTGTACGCCCGGGACCGTACGCTTAAGACTTGACGAAAGATTCAGAAATGGCCTTATTCTATCTTTCGTTCACTTTCCGAATCTTTCGTCAAGTCTTAAGCGTACGGTCCCGAGCGTACAAATCTTAAGCAATCTTACTCAGCCTTAAGGCCATTATAGTTCAGGCTTATAATTGTCTTAAGACACTTTTGACAAGTGTCAAAAAATCAAAACGGACAGCTTGTTGTGAAATTTAAATCTTGCACTATTTTTACCAACTGAGGCTAAATCACTGAGAAGTTCCAATTTTTTAAGCAAATAAAATGAAATCACGACCACCTAAATTCTGCCAAACGACACTTTTGTTAAGATCCTTAAGATTTGTACGCTAGGGACTGTACGACTAAGATTTGCCGAAAGTTTCAGAAAATTAACGAGAGATTGGTTAAGACCATTATAGTTGTCAGTATGGCACTTCATGCTGTCGTAAGAAATCTTAAGCTACCTTAAGGCGTCTTAAGATCATTATAGTTAAGGCCATTATAGTTCGGGCTATAGGATTTTGTTTTTTGTTAATTTGTTTGTATTCCCATACAAATGTTTACGAGTCCTTTTGTTAACGTTTTCTTAATAAATCTATTTTTTTAAACTTTATTGATTTTTTTACTGAGGTAGTTCTCTCGACCTCTTGCGACCCCCCTACAGAGGCTTCGCGACCCCCCAGGGGGTCGCAACCCACACGTTGAAAAACAGTGCCCTAGGACTAGATAATCCGATTTCGCCATATTGCTTTTAAGGAACGTCAAATGACGTACTTTTGGACAATTTTGTATGAAAAATCGGGAAAATTATTTTAATTATTTTTTAGTAATAGTACGATAAATTGCTATTGGCATAATCGGTAGTAATAAAAATTTGCAATTTTTTAAAATATAACTTGAATTCGTGAGACTAATGGTATTTAAGTAAAAAAAGATTTCTTCCGTGGGGAAAATGTAAACAAGTTAAAATATTTTGAAATATGAATTAAAAGTGCAATTATTTGCATCACATTAAATGGAATTAGATAAAATAAAATGCTTGAACAACAAATACGGATTATTTTTATTAAGCTGATCAGTCTTTCTCCCCAAGGCTATAAAGAATATTTAAATATGGTTGTGAATTTTTCCAAAAATGAGGAAGATAAATAAAAATGCACGGATTCTTCTGTATGTAACTAAACTTAAAACACCTTGTGATTGTGTTTCAGAGGTTTTTTAATATGAGCGTGAGATAAAATCCCAAGTTCTACGTAATATATAGTATAAAAAGACCTCATCCCGTCTATCCTAGGAAAAGATTTAAGCAAAGAGGTTTCCCGAGTCGTTCGCAATGTTACCTACGCAGGTAGCTGGTTTTATTTTTTTGTAACCTGTGTAGAGAAATAATAAAAGAAGCAATAATAAGTTTTATGATACAGTTTTATTTTCAGCTTAATAAACCGTATTAGTTGTTAAAGATTGTTATTTTATTTTATTCCATTTAATGTGATGCAATTAATCGCACTTTTAATTCATTTTTCAAAATATTTTAACTTGTTTACATTTTCCCCACGGAAGAAATCTTTTTTTTACTTAAATACCATTAGTCTCACGAATTCAAGTTATATTTTAAAAAATTGCAAATTTTCATTACTACCGATTATGCCAACAGCAATTTATCGTACTATTACTAAAAAATAATTAAAATTAATTTTCCCGATTTTTCATACAAAGTTGTCCAAAAGTACGTCACGACGAAGTGTCAAAATCTAGTGAGCATACCTTATATTCTGTATACCGTGCCATGGAGCTATCCTTTACAATGTTGCTTCTTGACTTATCGCTCCTTTCCAGACATAAGGATGTGTCCTCTGTTTTGTTCCTACATGATACAATTACCGGCGGTATATGTAGATTTTCTCACCCTTTTGGCCTTTATAAACTTTAATTCTACATATACCTCGCTTGACCAGTGGACAACAATTTCTTTACGAGGCGAACCACCATCGGTCAGATTGTTTTATTCGACAGGAGTAACTTTTACAGAATCCGTCTGTTTAGCTGTCATAATGACAACATAAAACCAAAGTGAAGCTTGGGCTAAAGCTCGGTGCCAATTAAATTTTCAAAATGAATCCAACTTCACAGAGCCACAGTGATTCCACTAATTGCTGCCAGCGCTATCTGTTCAACTTAAGAAACACCGATGCATCGACTAACGAACTCGGAGACAATCAGCGGACTGCTTAGCGGCTGCAAACACCCTAACAACTTCACAGCCAAAAAAGCCGTTGTTCCAGTTTGTCCAGGATCCAATCCGAATGGCAAGAAGAAAAATCAAAGCTCATTTGATTTCCGAACACAAAGGAAGCGATATTTACGTTTAAAAACTTACACTTTCCTCAAAATAAATCAAAAATATTATATTTATTTATTTTGAATAATACCTTGGACACACTACCCCGTAATTATGTCGGCAACCATCATAATTACGAATATCAAAATTACGGTATGACACATTAGCTGAGCGTAATTTTGGATGGCATTTGCCATGGTGTTTTCATAAACAAATTTTTTAAAAAGCATTTTTCCGGTTTGTGTGTTTGCTAAAAAGACAATTCTGGGGGCATTTTGCGAATGCTTGTTGGTTTTTGCGTAAAAGACACCACAACCAAACAGAAAATAGCGCATAAAATCTGCCTGATAGCAAAAAATCAATTAAAATTAAAAACTGACGGAATCGTATAAGGAAGAGCTTTCAAAAAGCTCGTTAGCGATGGTGCAATCCCGTCATTTGGATACCATCATAAATACGGGTTTGAGGTGTAATTATGATGGTTGCCGTCGTAATTACGGGTAGTGTGTCCAAGGTATAAAAGAATACTGAATAAAATCGCACTGCTTCAGAAGAAACCTTTTACAGCACCGCATCCTCTAATAATAATACAATTCATTCAGCACCTTCCTGGAAGAAATTCAGTTATTGTGATTAGTACCATCGGATTCTTGGGAAAAAATACCTTAAATTCCTAGGGTTTTTTTCTAGGGGCACAACCACCCTCGAATTTCCCATAGGAGCCGAGATATTCGCGTTTCAAACTTTACACATTACTCAAAATAAATCATAAACATTATATTTATTTATTTTGAGTAAAAAACTGCTGAATAAAATCGCACTGATTCAGAAGAATCCTCTTACAGCACCGCATCCTCTAAAAGATTCAGAAACTAATTCCGGAACCAGAACGAGGAACTACTTGAAACTACTTAGAACCACCCGGGTTGAGGCGAATTTCTGAACAGTTGACACTTTTTTATTCAAACCAGAGTGTCATTCCTTCAAGAGAAATTCGGAACGATTGGAACCTCGTTCCGGAATCGGAACTTCGATTTCTGAACAGCATGGGAGCTCGTTCCGCCCGATTTCTGAACAGTGTGGGTTCAACCCAATCGTTCCGGAATTAGTTTCTGAATATGACTATAGTGTGTCGGGGGTATTACAGCCATTCCGTGCTTAGTTTATATTTCTATGGTACATACACATATATAACAGACTCAAATGCATTTCACTTTTTTGTTTTTGTGTCCATTAAAAGGAAGTTGATATAATATGAAAACAGATCGTGGAGACCGTGACTGCTGTCCGCAGTGCATTATAGAGAGGGTCCGCTATTTAGAGGTTGTGACAATAGGAAGTTGTATGAAGTGCGTTCCGTTCATCGGAAAACATCCACATAGCGGAGGTGTCCGCTTATTGGATGTGTCCATTAAAGAAGGTTATACCACAGATAATACCCAGATATCCAATAGCCGTGCTAAAAAGTCTGGCTCCTAAATATGAGCTGTGCTTGGCCGCTAGCGGCCACATCAACGCATTCACAGCGGCGCACTCAGCACCTAACGCATTGCAACGCATCTTACCAAGCAACTCACAGGCAAAAGGGCAGAGATCTAAGAATTGTACGAGATGTGCGGCGGCAGCCGTCCGAAGGCGCTGTCGTGGTTCATTATTGTGTTGCTTCTTGGAATAGGGCGCGCGCCATAGAGAACAATTTGATATTGATGTGACCTGTCTACTAAAACTCATAAAACACCACATTTTGAATTTGAGATATTGTTTTTGCATGGAAAAAATATTTTCGAAGTTATTCGCAAAAATAATCACAATTCAATTTTTTACTTTCATTCAATAAGTGGCAATCTATAAATCTATATTCATAAAAAAACTTCATATGCAAAAACTTCGCTCCATTCATTATTCATGTAAACTCAAAATTTAATAATTTAAAAATCTTATGCAATTTAGTTTAAAATATCTGTTCCAAATAGAAAAGTCTAAAGTGATATGCATAGAATTCACGAGAATTACAACTCAATCGTTTTACATCGCCTCATCTCGTCGCACTGACGCTACGACTGGCCGCTGCTGCTTTGAGGAAGTACGCATGAAGCAGGCTGTTTGCGGCGGCCTGGTGTGAAATGCGTTGCTATGCGGTGGCCGCTAGCGGACAAGCTCTTTCGTTTCATACCAGACTTTTGCCCATAAGCGTTGTTCATCTGGGTATTATCTGTGGTGTTATACTGTATTAGAAACAAAGGATTGAAAACTTAACAAATAATTATCAAATATGTAATTTTCATTTTATGAAATAGCCGGACGACCTTTGATACTCTCACTCCTTCTTGGTTCAATTGATAAACCTTCCTTATGCTTATCATCACTGTGATCATTTTGAGAGTCTTGAGATTCAGAATTTATTTCCATATCTGTTTCAACTTCTTACTTAATTTGAAATTTTCAGTGCTAGATTTCGTTTCATCAGATTTATTTAATTCACCTACTGATTTTGACATTATGTCAGATGAATCAGTTTTATTTTGAGTGTCTTCAAGATTAACACTTTCAGTCTTCGCTGTTGGTCTAGTTTTCAAAAAACTAGTTTCGTCAATTACAACATCTCTAGCTACTGTAAACTTTCCAGCTTCCACATCCCATATCTTGTACCCATTTGACTCATACCCAACCAGTACACCTTTTAGTGATTTTTCATAAAATTTTGATTTTCTGGTTTTCTTATGGATAAAAACGGTAGGACCAAATACTTTTAGATATTTTGACTGTCACTTTTTACCATGCCACATTTCGAATGGTGTTTTAGACTGTTTCAAAGCTCTTGTAGGCGTTAAGTTAATTAAATATGTACTAGTTAAAACAGCTTCATCCCAAAAAGTCTTATCTAAACTAGCTCCTGGAATCATTGCCCGAGCCTTTTCGGTAATCGTTCTCACCATACGTTCCGAAACACCATTCAATTGCGGGGTATGTGGAACTATTAAGTGATACAAGTGATACGTAATGCCTTTCTTAATACAATACTCCTTCATCTCGTTCGATATACTCTCTACCATTATCACAATATAGTGTAGTGTTGGGGGCGAAAAGATCCAAGCTAGGGAGCAGCCACCCGGCTGTAGCTGGCTCCGGGATGTTAGCACCTCATTGGTGGAATTTTAAAAAACCGTTTATACCATCTAAAAGGTCAGAAAATGGTCATAAAAGGTCAATTAATTTCAGTAATTGGTCAGTGATAGAAACTTTTTTATCACATGTTAAAGTTTTTCAAGGTCATTAGAAAATGTTAGCACCTCATTGGTGGAATTTTAAAAAACCAATTATACCTACTGAAAGGTCAGAAATTGGTCATAAAAGGTCAGTTAATTTCAGTAATTGGTCAGTGATAGAAAATTTTTTATCAATTGTTAAAGTTTTTCAAGGTCACATTAGAAAATGTTAGCACCTCATTGGTGGAATTTCAAAAAACCAATTATACCTACTGAAAGGTCAGAAAAAGGTCATAAAAGGTTAGTTAATTTCAGTAATTGGTCAGTGATAGAAAATTTTTTATCAATTGTTAAAGTTTTTCAAGGTCATTAGAAAATGTTAGCACCTCATTTTAAATAAACAAAAAAACTCAAAAACTATATTTGATCAAAAATAATCTGCTGATGATTGGTCAGTTAAAATAAAAGATTGTCACATCAATTTCTTTAAAAAAAATTTATTTTTATTTTTGGCTGTTGTCATCTCTAACATATATTGCCGCCGTCGGGGTAGTTTTTGGGTCGTTCATTATTGGAATTGCACAGCTCAACAAATCATCGTGGAGCTCCCATTTTCCGTTGCTCCTTCGGCAATAGGCTTTGAAGTGTCCTGGGGTGTGAACAATTACTCCTCTTAAGCTGTAAATAGAAAATTTGTTTGAGTGAGTTACATTTTTATTTCATTCGTATCACGACAGCTACAGATGTTACTCCAATGTTTAAAAAATTATATAATTACCTATATCTATTATTATGAGCTGAAAATCTGGTGCTTTTTTCCAAATTCGATAAGTTGCAGGTCAGTAGCTCCGATTTTAAATCCATCCTCAATTCCAACTCGACATATATATGATGATTGTACTTCCTGCTTACTTCACAAAGTTGTTGACATCGAAAGCATGGAGATTGAAAATTTGTCGCTATTTCCTGTAAATAACTTCCCAATGTTTGATAGCCGTCTTCACACATTTTCTTTTGATTTCTTATCCATATAGTAGACACATCTTTTGTGTATTGGCCACAGTTTCCACAATTATAAGTATCAAATCCACTTGGACATTCCTTAAAACATTTTGACCAAATTTCTTCAGACGAAGAGTACATATTTAATATTTGTGGAAAGAGTGAGTATTTTGCTTCTGGCGCATCTTTTTTTATCTTGTCGTTAAAGATAGATGTTAATAATCTTGCCCTTTCTTTGTAGACTGGGTCCATTTTTGAAGATTTGATGAAATTCATCATGAATTTCATTGTTTTAGATGTACTCAGTTCAGCAAAAGCGTTATAAGATACATCGTCTACAGCTGCTGTTGCTATTATTTGAATAATTGAGTCGAAAGGGCAAGTATTTGTGACGTAATAATGAGTATTATTTATCAACACTGCTCTTAGAGAGCCTCCATTTTCTAAAATGTTCATTTTTTTGGTGGTTATTTTCGAATCTGTGTTACTGTTAACAAACGAAATGCTCGGCTGACTTTGAAAATAAAATCCTAGTTTTTTCTTCTTAGGTGCCTGCTCTTGGTTATTCTCGTCTATTGGATTTTGAAAATCGCTTTTCTGTTTTTTCGATTTATTTCTCCAATTGTCGTAAGAATTAGCGTCTTCATTTATGTCTTCATCTATTTTATCAATTGCATTTTCTTTTTCTACTTTTCTTTCGTTATTCAATTTTTCTTTTGCGCTTTGCAAATCGTTGATCAAATGCGTATTCAATATTGCTGATCCCCCTTGATGATCCTGATACTCGATTTTTAAAAATTTGTCTGCTCGTATTTGATTTTTATAATTTGAAAGGACGCGGTTTTTTTTTATCGTTGAAATAAGCCTCGACGTAACTCGTTGTTGCGTGATCTTGTTTACCGGGTAAACATGCTGCACTCCATAGAGGAAATTCTGATGCGATAGTTTTGAAAAAATCATCAATCAATCGTTTGTTGTAAAATCCGTTGACTTCTGTGCCTTTTTGTTCTATTTCTTCAGCAGATTCTCGAATTTTATTTATCCATGTTCTAATGGTGGGGCTGCACTCATTATTTAAAATGTCTTCCTTTTTTTTGATAGCTTCTTCCGAGCTAGTTGAAGATTCTTCATCACTCAGATTATAGGAGCGATCACTAATAATTTTTTCGAGGTCTTTTCTTATCGCTATAACACTCTTCCCGTCTCGTAAAATGGAATCGCTGTACACCCAGAGAAAAAAGCACGTAAATTTGTCAATTTTACTGTCAAATCAACCAATTTTCGTAGTGAAAATCGACCCTACAGCCACCAACTTCAATTTCACAGTTTGGTGGCTGTCAAATTTACAACGAAGGTATTTTTACATTTTCAGTTGTAAATTTTACGTATTATGCTGTCAAATGTCAAACTTCAAATTAACTACTTGTGTTGTAATTTTTACAGATTAACAGCCGTATTCATAAAAATTTAAAAGTGACTTATAAAGGCTTTACAATGAAAATGCTTAAAATATTATTCATAAACATCCAATATCGTTAAAACACTCTTACAACAGCTGAGAAAATTGAGAGAATTTACAGAAAGCTCACACCTACTTTAATCAATCAATTCAAAAAATCCAGGATTTTGACACATTATTTCAATTTAAGAACGCTAAAACCTACTTTAAACCTATTTTAGTTGTAAAGGGTTTACAGCGAATTTATGAATAATGGATTTAAAATGCCCATTAGTCTTAAAGTGGGTTTTAAGTAATGAATGCTTAAAACCAATTTTAAGACATTTTTATGAATACGGCTGTAACGTTGTAGTATTTACAACCAAATTCCTTCAATTTAATAGTTTTCGTCTTCATCCTAACAACAGACGAACTGTAATTTCCACGACGTCGCTTTTAGTTTTACGAACATTCTACTTCAACTTGACAGCTTTAAGTGTACTTTTGAATGACAAAATTATCAATTTCACAAATATACGTGTTAATATGTACAGCTAAATTCTTTCAATTTAATAGTTTTCGTCTTCATCCTTACAGCATATAAACTGTAATTTCCACTACGTAGCATTTAGTTTTACAAACAGTTTGTAAATTTTAAAAGTGCTTTTAACCAAAGAAATTAATAATTTTACACTTAAATATGAGAATACTACAACGGTAAGATGCATCTAATACACCATTAAGTGTAAAATTAATAATATGTTTGATTAAGATTACAAATAAAAGCTTTCAAATTTACGTAGACTATATAAATTTGGAGAAGTTGTGTTTTTGAAATAAAATGGTATTTCTTATCTATTAAAAGAATGAGAAAGTGTTGATAATATATTTATTATTATTTATATTGTTTTTCAAACATAACATCTTGTCAAATCCTTCTTTACATAAAAATGGTTAAAAATTGTTATTTAATTCATAGGCATTAGGTCACCACTTGCATATAATATGTATAAGACTGTCGACCTTGATTTTTTAATTTAACTTCCCTAAATTATTAATAAAACGACTT
The DNA here is from genome assembly GCA_933228815.1 of Machimus atricapillus. Classification (NCBI taxonomy): domain Eukaryota; kingdom Metazoa; phylum Arthropoda; class Insecta; order Diptera; family Asilidae; genus Machimus; species Machimus atricapillus. Next base: position 19,108,300 of record OW121785.1, read on the forward strand.
ACAACGGAATCACTTTTAGAAGCGTCAGTAGCTATTTCGTAAATAAAAGTTTGGATAAAAGTCCATGCTTTTTCACATGGTTGTGGATATTGTAAGTTGAATACAAAAAAAAGCTTAAAGCACGTATCAATTAAAGACAGCATACTTGCACATCGCAAAAGTGTTCCGTCAATGTAAAGGTAAAATTCTTTGGGAAACGACCCAGCGGGAAAAGAAGCAGTCCAAGATGCAAGCGGAAGCAACTCCTGGGAAGCCATGGATGCATTCCCTTCCGTTGGACACTCCATTTCTTTTTAACATTGCATGTCCGCGGGAGGAAGCAGCAAAAAGCTTTTTTACTGCTTCCACCTAGCTTCTCTGGAATGCAAATGGAATCTTGTTCATACTGCTCCCAGCTTGCTTCCATGGAATGCAAGTAGAATCTTTTGAAAAACTTTCATATTGCTTCCAGCTAGCTTCTCTGGAAGTAATCTATAATGTATGACATGTTTATGCATGTGGAATCTTTCACCGAATTATTTTCGTTTTAAGTTAAAGATCAGATAAAGGACAGGTCAAAATAAGAAGAAAAAATTCAGCTGTTTTTAAATAAAAATAATTCATATTAACAAAACAAACAACAAACAAAAATTAGTTCTTCATTGACTAAAAAGAGCAAAAAAAATAAGTTCTTATAAAAATGCTCAATTTACTAAATTTTAAATAAAAATAATTCATATGAACAAAATAACGAAAATCAGTTCTTCATTGACTAAAAAAGAGCAAACAAATAAGATCTTTTTATAAAAATGCTTAATTTACTAAATTTTAAATAAAAATAATTCATATTAACAAACTAACGAAAATCAGTTCTTCATTGACTAAAAAAGAGCAAACAAATAAGATCTTTTTATAAAAATGCTTAATTTAATATTAACAAAATAACAATAATTCCTTGACTAAAAACGAGTAACACAAAAATCAGTTCTTCTTATAAAAATATATAAATAAATTCTAATTCATCAAGAACATAAAAAGTAGGAAAATGTAAACTTATCTACTATTTATTACTATATTTATTCCGGAAGGTATTTTTATATATCCTGCTTTTCCCTAATCTAACGGCTTTCCGCATTTCCCGTTCAAAATCAGGGAATCCAAAGTTCTCAGTCTTAACTGCATCTATATCGAATAGAAAACACATTTAGTTAAGCATATTTTTAAAGTAATCAAAATATTTACCATAAAGGAGCGAATTGAACGTTTTTACTTGCTTCAACGCTTCCTTTTCATTTCGCCCATCCCAGTTTACTTTTAGTTGCAAATCGGGGGTAAGCAGCAAATCCATGCATTTGTGTAAAGGTGTTTTCCCCAATATTTGCTTTATTGCTGAAACCTAAACATAAAGCAATAATAAATTATTATTTGTTAACTATTTATTATACACAGGTTTTTTAACTTACTGCTTGGTCAATAGGAATGTTGGACATTTTGTTGTCCACCTCTTTCAATTCATCCAAACTTTTTAACGGGAAAAAATCAAGGTTGGTTGTTGGCGGACATACTTTTTCTATAATTTTTTCTAAAAATATGGTGTTCCTGGTCAGCTTTCTCTCCATGTCCTCGAGCTTTTCAATCACAATATTGATAGCTGCTTCTACATTTTTTATATTATTATATATATATTTATAGTATTTAAAGTATTAAATTGCTTTTAGTTTACCTAGTTTTTTATATCCAGTACATTGATGATTTTTTTCCGCATCAGTTCTTTCTATAATTAGAAAAGTTATACTTAAAATTTTTAAATAGCTCATAATTATACAAACAAAATTGAATATATATTTACCTTTATTTTCTTTATTTGCGGAATTGTTTTCCCTTCCCAAGGTGGCATTGCATCTAAAAACGGGCAAGGGGGTATAAGCCACGCTACTCCTATATTTTTTTGAAGTTGATGGCTCCATTCCTAGGAGAAAAGTAGAATCGGAATGTTGTTAAAAAGTGCACTGGTGCAAAATCGGGATGAAAACATATCCATCGTCGACGCTTAGTTGTACCGCTTTACATGCTAAATTTTCTATTTGGAATTTTTCCTCTTCGCCAAAAGTAGAATCTGTGCGGCAGATTCCCAATGTTCTAATAGAATCAAAGGGCTCTTCAAAATAGCTCTGCATATTATTAAATTTATGTCCAATAATATATTCCTTATTGTTTAATTCTTTAATGAAACCAGTCACTTTTACGGGTGTAAGCGGTTTTATAAAACAAAAGCAATCTGGTTCATTATTGCTTAAATAGAAAGTGTCAAATTTGTAATTGGTATACAGAGGACAAGCGAACTTTTGGCTATTGCTGGATACATTTCTTGGTCCAATTTTTTTCACTACATATTTTGTAAATTTAAATCTCTCTGTTATTCTATTATGAATTTGTTGTAAAATGTTTACTGGCTGACGACAGTCTCTTTTCAACGTTTGCATAAAATTTTCGAATTTATAGGCTGAAAAACTGTCTACGTTTCCATACATTTCAACACAATCTGGTAAATGCAGTAGGTTATGGACATTATAGCTGATTTTGTCTGCACCATATAGAATGCTAAAATTAATTACAAAATCTTGCAGCATTTCCTTCACTGTTTCTAAATTATTTTTGCAATTTCGTGGGCATGAAATTAATCTATATGCACCATGAAGCAGAAGAAAGTGCTCATATAAATCTTTGTGCAATATACCCCTAAATAGGACCACACCAGTATACAAGATTAATTGTCGGAATTCAATGGCCTTCCATCGACTGAATTCGTCTAAACTTCTTGGTTTTCTAGCGAATTCTTTAGGGATATACGCCCTCATTGCAATCAGCTTATTGTTGATTAAATCTTTTTCATTTCGAGTTAGTTTAGGCATTGTGTGCTTGTCTTTCCACAAATATCCTATTATTTTTTTAACAACTCCAAGATCTATCAAATGCATTGGATCTAGGGGGAATTGGCTAACCATATTCACCCCGATTTCCTCTAAGCAATGCGTTGTATTTTGAAAAGATAATGTGTGGAAAAATTTATCTTTGCGATTTTTGAAATCTGCATCGGTCCTAAGTGGAGCAATTGTGGTACTGTATGTAAGAGACTTATTTATTTTATGGCCTTCTTGTATGCATTTCGTGCAACCTCTACTAGACGTATGACCCACAGTACCGGTTAGAAAAGCACGAGCTGGAGTATCACATATGAATAGTCTTATTTTTAGGGGCACACGCATTCCGGTAGTCAATTCTATGCCTTCGGTTTTTAACTTCTTATATTCGGTAACAAAATCTAGCAAATAATCGTTTGGATTCTCCGGTTTCTTTGATCCCTTATATACACCAATTACGAACGGTTTTATTTCAATATTATACGAGATTGAGCCTAGTATCGGCCAAAGGGTCTCACAAGAACTCTTATAAAGTGGTAAACCGTCAACGCCGATGTCGATTTCTATCTCCGTAAATTGAGATGAATCAAGCTGTAACATTTGTATGCTTTTTTCCAATCCAAAATGGTAGTAAATGCCTGGTGGAACAATGCGTGGCTCAACTAAACCATGATTTTTTATCTCTAGTAACGTTTTTGTAGAAAGAGGCAAATTTAAATTAGCAGCATTGAGAATCTTAAGCAGTTCGTCACTTGCTTCTCGTCTGATTTGAAATTTCACAATCCATTCTGCTATTTTATCTGCAAGACTTTCCTTTTTTTCTGGAGGAATTTCATATCTGCTGTGGCTAGATCCTTCTCCATATAGTTGATCTCTTTCTATTTCTATGAGATTTACATTTTCTGAAATACTTTCATTTTCTGCGGCATTTTCACTTTCTAAGAGTCTTTTTTTAGGAAAATTCTTATTCATTTGTGCAGCCACCAAACGCCTTATGTGTCTTTTACTATAGCCTGCAACTTTTTTGCTCATTTTAACCTGATTCTGCTGAAAATGTTCGCTACTTTAATTCATGAGTTAAGTATTTGTGGTAAAATTTAAACTATTGAAAACTCGAAAATATGAAAATTTCGCAAAGTTGCAGAGGAAAATAATTGACTTGTATTACGCAGAAATAAAAAAAGATGCTATTTTGAATATTACTTCTAATGACCCTTTCATTATTCTTTATATTTTCGCTGCATATTCTTTATCTGATCTTTCGCGATGTTTATTATTTAATATAAATACGTTTTGTTTGACTTACCTTTCCTTTTATATAGGCACAAAAACAGATTTTCACAACTGATATTATTATATTGTAATTAAAAAAACGCAAGAAAAACACTCGAACAACGCAAAACCAAAAACGCACCTTACTCCACAAAAAGATCAAACAGGAATGAGCAAGATTTCGTTTTTTCTTTGTTTATGACTTAAAAACAAAGCGAGAAGGTTCGCTTGCAGCAAAGATCAATTGGGTTGATGCATACCTGCCTTTCCCGGAATCAACAGGGAAGCAACATATTTTTCGGCGTAAAAATTACTGCTTCCAAATCCCCTTCCCTAGGAAGGCCTGACCAAATTTCCCGCTGGGGATATACTCTCACCTACTACTATCATTGCAGGCTGGAAAGGTAACTTATAGTCGTAGTGCTTTGATTTTTGCTCTTCGATGATCCTAAATATATCGTTTTGGGTTGTGGGTCGTAAGATGAATGAATCCTCAGCATCAGCAATTCCAATTCTCCATGATTTTTTCCCGGGACACTTGATGACAGAAGAGGGCGGAATGACAGAGTTGAGTAACGAAAATATGGTTAACTGCTTAGCACCTATAAAATATACTATTTAATTACTAATATTCAATGAAAATATATTTATATTTTCTAACCATCAGATAAGGAATCAAAGGTGTAAACCAATTCCTTGTATTGTTTGTTTTTGACGTTTCCACTTGTTTTGTAATAGGTGAGTAAGTTTTCTTGAAGCTTTGAATATTTCGAAAAAAGTTTGTTATCACATTCAGGGTGAAGTGTCTTGAAATCAATGTTAATCTGTAAATACAAGCAATATTGTAAGATTGAAAATAAATACGCATTGGCATAACTCACCAAAGCAAGGGATTCTGCATGCTTGTAGAGTGGCCATTCTATTAGAAATTGAGTGATTTTTTTCTCTGGGGAACTTTTAAATTCCTTAAGTCTGCTTTTCGATGTCAAACACCATTTTTCTTTGATATCATCCCAAGGCTGATCGTTATATTTCAAAAATTCCTTAATTTCAGAATACTCTGAAGTCGATAATGATGGAATTTCGACCTCTTCTTCAGGAGCGGTGATAGTAGACGTGATATTTGTATTTTCTATGACATTTTTTTGATTCCTTTTACGGCTGGCGTTAAAGTAGGCGTTATATAGCATTCCTTTTGGATGCCCGTATTTAAGTTTACTTGCTATAAAGTAAGTTTCCTTGAAAAAAACATAGTAATGAAATGTTAAAAGAATTATATGTGTTCTTTACTTTACTCTCCCCAGGAAAGCAATTTATAATATCTTCCGATATTTTCCCCAGTTCAATTGATCTTAACTTGCGGTTAATGACACTATAATATTCTACTATTAAATTAACAATTTGTCGTTGCTGATGTCGATTTATTACTTTAGTTGACTTATGTTGTTCTAAAATGTGTTTTCCTGTGATTGACTTTGACAAAATTTCGGAGACTGGCTTTGAAACATATTTATTAAAGTATGATACGTAGTTAAAAAAGGCCTTACTTTTAAACATTCAGAGTTAGCAGAAGAATTCTCTGAGATATCAGAAGTACATTCCTGCTCCAGCCACTTTTTAATAGAAGATGAGGATGAAATTGTACTGCATACTTTTAACTGCGATTTCAATAAATCTTTAAATTATATTAAAACTAATATATTATATATTTTAACATACTTCTGATTCTTTCCACTTTTGAAGTTCTTCTTCAAATTCAAGCTGTAAACCTAACTCGGATGACGGGAAGATTTTATCTAAGTTATTTGGTTTCAAAAGTAACATGCTTCTTTTAGTTAACCCGTGTCCTGTTTTTGGATTGAATATTTTAAGTTTGTTAACTTTTTAATTATTGTTTTGTTTTATTAGAACATTATTTATTATTATTTTGGGCTCGAATGTTGAATTTGTTCGAAAGAGAGCTTAGTTAGTTGAGATCCTTTTTGGATAAAAATGTCTTAATAATTTGTGTAATCCGTTCGAATCGATAGCTCTTGTTGAATAAAAATTCTTTAAACATTTTACTGAAATTTAAATAAAATAATTTTACTAATCATTGACTTCAGTTAATTTTTTTTTTTGCTCAAAGGGTTAAAATAATTCGATATAAAATTCTAATCGAATTATTTTGACATATATGCGGAAAAACTAATTGGAATCAAAGGTAAAATAAAAGGGATGCTGTAAGCTTCTTTCGAATTGATTCGAATGGGTTACACAATTGGACCATATATTTTATTTTGTCTCATTTAATCTGGTGAAAATAAAATATGAAATATGAAACATATTTACCTGCTAAAAACGGTACCACAGATTTCGTTAATGTAAAGGTACTGATGATCTTGTAAACATCGGTGTCAATACTTATTTCACCAGCAACTTCTTTTTCGGTAATGTTCATAAAATTTTCGTCATCGAAATAACTCAGATCTTCCATTCCGTTACAGTTACATAAAATTTTTGCAGTCTGGAAACGAAATGAATGATGAATTTGCGAACTGCGCACATTTTACTACATGAGTTTTATACTTTTCAGCCTTTTACGTTAGTATAACAGCGACACTTGCAAATTGACAGTGTAAATTGTAAGATTGACATAAAATGCTGTAAAGCACAAGAAAACTAATGAAATAAAATATGCGCAGTTCACAAATTCAGCATTAATTTCATTTATGATATGCAAGTCGAATCATAACATTAAAACACAACCCGTTTACAGCCACTTAAACTATTTAATTTTTCCTATTGCATAATAAATACACACTTACACCAAAATTACACCAGCCATGCGCACAATCTGAACTGAACTGACTGCACAAAGGGTAGCAAAGCAAAGGACATCACTCTCGATGCGCAATCGAGTCGCTGCTCCTTTTGACATTCCTTACTTTTGTAGAGCAGAATTTTGTTGTAGTTTTGACAGCAATTTTTTACAACCTGTAGTAAAAATTACAACGACAATTTTATCATTTTGCTGTGCAATTGACTGCAAACTCTATCAAATAGCAGCATTTACTGTAAAATTTACATAAAAATGTAAAATCGACAGTGAATAACGTTAAATTGACAATGTTGTTAAATTGACAAATGTTGGTTGTGAAATATACAACGTAATTTCTCTGGGTGTACTGATTTAAACAAATAATACACAAATTTTTGAGAATTGTTTCAAATTCTTTCAATGTTTGTGCATCGATTAATAATGCCACGCAAAACAAGTAAAATTTTCTTATGACATTGTTTTCTACCGACTTGACACATTGCCAGTTTGCTATCATTTTAACGAAATGAGCAACATCCAATCTGATATAAGTTGCAATTGGTGGACGCATTCTGCTCGATGGATCGCCAATCGCATTCAAGAAGAGCGTTTCTACATATGTTTTTATGTTTTGCTCGTTAAACGCTAATGTAAGTGCATTAATTAAAGCCCTTGAATAATCACAGGTTATTTGGTCTGGTTTCGGAGCACCCATTCGAATCCAATTTTTCAACCAAAACTCTAGCAATATGGTACTTTGATCATCCGTTAATAATTGATGAACGGACAGTGTAAAATGGTTGAAATTTATAACAATCGCATACAAAAAAATGTGTCCACTTGTGCGACCGTTGTCATACATGATTTTTTTACATATACTGCCAGTTCCATCAATTGCGATCGATGACTTTTGTTTTTTTATTTTCATCAAATGATGATACCTCTTATAGGCATGCAATTGTACGTTGGACCCGTAGAAGACATAAAATTTATCTTTTTTTATGTCTCGGATAAAGTTATTGTATTCATGGCTATATCTCATGTCCTCTATTGTTTTGAATACGTCAATTTTGTCATCTTTCTGAACGCCAAGATTATCGTCTCGATATTTATTTACACATTTTCGAACAACGGATGCCAAGGGAATAGTCGGAGGTATGCGCCGAGTCCTTAATGCGCTTAGTTGACTCTTTAGCCAATTATTCGGTCCAACAGCAGCAGCTTCTTTACCAATCCTGGTGCGCTTAATCTTTCTTACTGGTCTTCTAACATCTTCATGTTGCAAGTCAAATACCGTGTCTCTGCATCGTACACGTAGTATAGCAGGAACCTCATCCGGTTTTGAATCAATAAAGCCATAAAATGGGTTATTACATTTTTTGCTCTTGCATTTTCCTTTGATGGTTACATGGTGAACGACACTTGGGTTATTATATAATTTGGCATTTTTAAATACAAATGCACAGCGTGACTCACTGATTTTGAAAAATTCTTCAGCTACGTAATCGGTTCATGCCCATCTTTGTAGTACACAATAATCTCGTTTATTATAATTTACTGGATCACGTTCACACAGTTTCTGATACACTTCCTGCGATAAATTTACTTCAAATTCATCCAAATTAAGAACTTTCCAATCTTCATCGTCGTCATTATCCTCAGTTGTGGAATTAAGGTTACAGTTATCTGAAGATTGGGATATATTCGAAGTATCAAAAGTCTTATTCGTATTTTCTTCGGGATGTAATTTCATCCATATTCCGCGACGGTTTTCCTTACATTCCCTATACACATCTCGTGCATTCCATTTTCCTTCAAAATCTTTGCTGATGTCAGCCCAAATGGGATGCGATGGTCCTGGTAGTGATCTTCTGTCTCGTAAGCGATCTACATACCGACTGAGGACCGAAAGGCACTCCTCCAGCAAAACTTTTGAAACGCGGGTTGGCTTTTTTTTTAAAGTAGAATCCATTTTAAAAATGTTTGCAAATTTACACTCTCACTTCTCAACTCGATGAACACCGAACTAGATTAAACTAGAGACTTCGCGGAGTCTATCAATCGTTCCATACTACGCACGTGCACAAAAGATCGACTAACAGGGCTAGTTCCTGTTCTTTATTGCAGAGTAATAGAATCCCGTTAACTGAAACGTACACGGAGAAAAATTTCTAAGAAAAATTACCGTGCTGTTTCATAATTTGGATGCATTTTATTCTGGCGCAGGAAAAATTCCCGTGCTGTCTTAGAATTTTTATCCGGAAACCCATGAAAAATTCTAATACGAGGGTTATCCCAAAAGGTGTCCAAAGCGCTGGGACCGCAAGGAAATTTTTCGAGCGGCTATTGATCACACTCATCTTCCATGTTTCTAAACTCACAAGCAAGTCATATTCCGATGTCCGATGTTCTAATTGCGTTTAAAATTTAAAATTTCAATATGGCTGATCCAATATGGCGCCCAAAAATTTACGAACTCCAAGGAATTTTAGTGAAAATTAGTACTATGGATATTTTGAGGACACTAATTTCGAATGTACATATACTATAGAAAGGACCCCGCACAAAATGTATGGAAAAGGCCTTTCGGTGAAATGAGCTGAAATTTTGGGAGTAAGTAGTTTTTGTGATGCTGATCAAAAGTCCCAATGGGCTGAAAGCTCCAAAATGGCTACTTTTTGATTTATAGCGGGTTGAAATTGCGAAAAATTGACAATGGGTCCACCTAGAAAATGTTAAATAAGTTCTTTCAGAGACATCCTACAATACTGGTTGATCACGCATTGGAAAGCTGAGCCCTCATGCTTTCCAACGATACCACCCACGGCCCAATCCGCGAACAAAAAAGCGGGAGAGACCGCGTCAAACTTCGAAAATGGCGATTCAAAGCCCAAAATTTGAACTTGATCCTTCATTCTTCCGATTTTTTGTATGGGAAGATCGAAACTTTTTTCGAGAAAAAGCTTCCCTGTCATCTAGCCTTTCTCAAGAAAAAAACCGCACTCGAATCCGACGGCGCCTTCCGAAGTTGAGGTGGTACCACTTTCTAATGACCTTGAGAAACTTTAACAATTGATAAAAAATTTTCTATCACTGACCAATTACTGAAATTAACTGACCTTTTATGACCAGTTTCTGACCTTTTAGATGGTATAAACGGTTTTTTAAAATTCCACCAATGAGGTGCTAACATCCCGGAGCCGCTGTAGCTCCTCTGAGTGTTGATCGGGTCTGCTGAAAAGTAATTCCTGGGAGCAGCCAACGGCTATTGCTCCATTAGAGCAGCTAAACTAGCTTCGGCTCCGAGATACGTAGGAAAAGACTAGACTGAATTGTTTAAAATTAAAAGGCTTCTTCTAGAAGCGATTAAAGTCGAAAAAACATTTCTTACTTTTTTAACAATGTTTAAATCCATTGAAATTACCGACTGAATGCTTTATTTAGTTTCCTAGGGTTATTTGTACAAAAATCCTACCCTACGATTATACTCCCGATTGATTCCGTATAGGTGCGAAATGCCAAGCAATGCAAAAGATCCCAAGAGGGTTTCTGGTTACGGTCATCGATGACCCAATTTCATCGATCATAAGTGCCAGGCTTGCACACGCGCCGAACGCGCGCCGCTTGCACTTCACGTGCTGCTTTGTTTACGTTTTGGTGCTTGCTCAGGCAAAACCGAATGCACTTGACTCGGGCTAGCTGAAAGTCCTTTGCCCGTTGACTCATCTGTTTCTCATAAACAACCTTTAAGTGTCACTGACCGTAACGGGAATTTGTGCGTTGCACTTTGTGTGCGGTCAGTGTATCTTGTTTAAGATTAAGCACTTTTCTTGATTGATTTATGATATGAGTTGTGCATGCCTAAAGTGACCATTTTTTTTTTGTCAAAGCGGGACGTCCGCTGTAGAATTATGTAAAAAAAAAAAATTTGTTTTACATTTTTTTTTATTAAAAAAGGGTAAAGTACGTTACATTACATCTAGTTAGGCTGTATTTTATATTTGTCGGCTGAACAATAAACGAACTTGAAAATTATGCTGCTGTTATTCTTGATACACGCGAGTACTAGGCTTGAGCTCTGCCGACCGAATGTCGATCCACATTCAGGCACCCTCACTCAGTTTTTCATCTTTTGGGAAAAAAGCTTTTCTCATGCATATACATTCTCACACCAAAAAGGGTTAGTAATTCACACATCTTTCATTTACCCTGGTACCTGGATCGGAGTAAGACAAACGATCCCCAAGCCTAGCAGCGTTACAGCTGAACACACTACTTAAGTGCCAGGAGGGTTTTTCGCTGGCCTTTTTCTCGACTCCTTCGCCTAATCCCTCGGCGCAACTGCCTGCTTGTCGCCGGCTCTATTTACTCTTTAAAACCCAAGAACATTCCCCAGCAGGAAAATTACTCATGACGGCATCGAAGAAGTCATCGATAAAAGGGCATGTATACCCCTTCCAACATCAATGAAATTTCTCACGGCGATGTCATTGCAAAGACGTGCATGCCTTTCCACATGACCACGGAATCCAAGGGGTCATGTATGCTACTTCTGTTTTGCATTAAAATGGAATGCAAGAATTCATCAATGTTTTTTTACTCATGTTTTCTTTGACGCCTCAGGATTCGTTGATTGAATGCATGACTTTAGTATCACTGAAATCATTAATAGCGATGTAATCACTGATTTCATCAAATGAAGGGGGGTCACCACTGCACTATGACGGGCAAGGCAAAGGCGAATTTTCGCGATTTTCGGAATAATTTTATTTTTAAGTATTTGATAGAGGAATATTTATAGAGTATATATCCAAATATATGCATTCGCTATTTTTTTTAATGAATATGCAAGGTTTATGAAGGTGCGCACATTTTCTCGGATTATTATTTATTAATAAATATCTTGGTACATATATTCGGATATGTACTCTGTAAATATTCCTCTATCAAATACTTAAAAATAAAATTATTCCGAAAATCGCGAAAATTCGCCTTTGTCTTGCCCGTCACAGTGGTGAACCCCCTTGAGGATCCTATTTACAAATAACATTTTTAGTTTAAATATCTCATTACATAGATAGTTTCAATACTACGAAGCAAAAATTATTGAAAGATAAATAAACCCTGTAAAACTGGTAATTAAAATATCTACACAATGAAATATTTAAGTTGAAAAGTTCTTCAATAAAATTAATTTCCTTTATGTAGATCAGAAATGATTTCGCATAATGCTTATATGTATAGGGAATTTAAAAAAAAACACCAAAGTTGTCCTTTTTGACTAATTTTGTATTAATGTTTGAAAATTAAAAAGAATTCAAAGAAATTAAAAAAGAACAACAATGAACTTAAAAGATTCCATTTTTGTTTAAAGAAAAACAACATTAAAAACATAAAGTATATGAAAAACATTATCTTATATGTATAACCTAAAATTAAATTCAGTCCACTAATGGGTAGTTTTATGCTGAAAGATTAATTTTATTAAATACTAAATATACATACAAGTATAAGTAGGTAAAACCTTGTTCCTCAAATGGCTCCTTCTCCACAGGTTCCGCCTCCGAAGGTTCCGCCTCCGAAGGTTCCGCCTCCGAAGGTTTCTCCTCCAAAGGTTTCTGTAAAGATTTCTTCATTTGTTTGCGTCGAAGGAATTCTTTTTTAAAATGCTGATTTTTCAGCAATTTTAATGTTTTTTTTATATCTGATACAAAGTCCTTATGGGTGTACCCCTCCGTTTTGAAGCATTCCCTCGACGCTCTCCAACCTAAGGTAACATACGTAATCGACATTAAAATACTATTAACACTTGATTATTTAAAAGCACTCACTTTTTAACAATGTTTTTCAATAACTTTTAAAATTCCCTCGACGCTTTTTCAATATTATAACTTTCACGATCTTCACTCATTCAACGATTTTCACTAAATGAGATATTTTTCGGTCATCCAACGAAAAATTACCAGTCCCTCTTTTGCATCCAGCACAGGAAAACAATTAATAACCGTCATAAAATACGTTTTAGCACATACCCGTCATATTACACTGAGAGAACAAATTTCGTTGTCGGAACCGTAATTTTGCCGAACCGCATTTTGGAGGTTGTAAGTATGGCTCAAAGTATGGTTGCTGCTACCAGAAAACTCAGTTAAAGTGACCTAACTGACGTTAGCTGCGACTTCAATGGCAGTAACTGCGAGCACAATAGCAGTAGTTATGACCTTGGTAGCAATTGTTGTGATCTCTTTAGCAGTTGCTGTGACCCCTTTAGCAGTTGCTGCGACGCACATATTTGAGAAGACGAACGTACGAGAAAGGTATGGTAACAGTAATAGTAGTGTAGACAATCGAGAGATTCGGTTGGATGTGACGATTATACAGGGTGACTGGTATGTCGGCCTTTTTTTTTCATAGTCTGATAGTAAGAGTCTCATTGCGACAAAAATATGCCGTATATGTGTTATATGGAATATTTTTATATTTTCTTTCATACCTCTCGCCGCATAAAACGATGAATATTGATGACACATACACCGAGAAAAGAAGTATGGTTGAATCAATAATATCGGTTTATTTGAACCTTATTTATTTGGCTAGAACCCGATTTGTTTCAAATAGGAAAAATTTATTTCATTAGAACAAGCAAAGATTTTTCTTTGAAATAAGGGATTTAATTGGTATGATTTGTTTGAAACAAATAAACGCAATTTCCTTGAAATAAGTATTCCATTTGCAACAAAATGTCAAATAATTTGCGTTTTTATCGCGTCGTTCTTATGCATGGTAAGGATTCAGGCTATATAAAGGGTAAGGATCCCAGCTAAAAATGGCCTCCTATTTGTTCGCCTGAAATAAATATTTGTCTAAGTGGAAGATTAAATAGCATTTGACAGAAAACTAAACTAATTTGGTAGAAAAAATATTTGTTTGTCTGAAATTAATATTTGTATAAGTGGAAAAAAGAAAGTTTTCGTGAATCAATCTTTTGACGTGTACCTAGTTTTGGTAAGAGCGTGCTTAAGTTTGTTCATTCAGAAAGTGTTAGTCAGCATACATCAGTGTACCTTTAATCGTTCTAAGACTTTTAACGTGTGGAAAATGTGTAGCCAAAATATTTTCAGTTCAAATTATTGTAGAGTAAATTTCAATTAGATTGTTTCAAACGAATTGTTTCCAATGAAAATACATTTACTATACCAGATGGAAGAATGGTTATTAATGCTAAAATTGAATAAAGTTGTTTTTTTTTTAATTCTCTTGGTGTTTTATTATATAATTGTATAATATTAGTAATATATATAAGGTACAAAAGTGATAACACATGTGAATCGACTTTTTATAAAACGGTACAAGTCAATTTCAGTAAAAGTTAACTTCGAGCCTTACATCAATATTTCCTTCATATTTCTCTAAAGTTGTTCAAGAACAAAATAATTAAGTATGTACACACTTTCAAAATAATAAGTATAAATCTATAATTTATGTGAGGTAAAAAAGTTTATTTTTAGTTGAAATTGGATTGTACTGCTTTACAAATTGTCGATTCGTATGTTGTCACTTTTATACGCCAAGGTACTTTATTTAGAGTCGGAATCTAAATATTAATTTGTTTCATAGAAAACTTTTATTGTTTTCTGTGATATTCCCCGTCGAGTTCTAGCAAATATTAACATACTTCATTCAACGCATCCTATATAATCCACGGAAATAAGCCTGTGTTTTGATTCAAAGGGTAATAATTCTTTTCAGTGGAATTTAATTTAATTTAATTTTCAGCTGAAAATGTTCATATGTTATTCGAAATTTTCATATTATTCTTATAATGCATAACAAACATTTCCGCTAAATAAAAATTTGTTTCATGGAAATAAATAGGTCAAATAAATATCTTATTTCGCTAAAATCTAAATTTGTTTCGCCATATCCAAGCATACCATTTATTTAGCAGAAATAAATTTTATTTCAGTGAACTAAAGTCTTTTCTCAGTGTATATGGGATGTTTTTCTTGCAAATAACTATATACTATCATACCGTAAAAGAAAAGCCCAACTTACCAGTCACCCTGCATTATCGTCACTTCTAACAAACCATGCCAACCAAATCCCTCGACTGTCGACACTACACATTTTTATTGCTTCCATTGGGACAGTTACGAAGCATGAACAACTTTTGTCTAGAGATGATTTAAAACTATTTGTGCTAAAAAAATTGGTTCAACAAAAGTTTAGTTGAGTAAATTATATGTATAAGCAAAAACAATGGTATGTTTCAGTACATTTATTTGAATTTTTTTTTAAAGTGCCTGAAATACCTTGCTATAAAATAGGTTACAAGGATTCATGTAATACACTATATTGAAGTAAAGTTCAAGGGTTTAAAATTCCCAAATTATAAATGTAGTCCCTTTTGAATTTACATATACTTAAAAATGAAGTAAATTTTACTTTAATAGAATCTAAAGGAACTGTTTTAAAATTATTAGTTAATTCAACTTTAAAAGCAAAGTAATGCTGGTCAAAGAAACTAGTTTCCAAAACTTGAACACAAAGGAACACTTTATTATCGATAATCAAAATGGTCTCGATTAAACCAAAAACAGGATCGTCGTTTTCATATACCCCCAAACAAATCACCATATGTTTCTGCAATTGCAGATCAAAAAGCTTAATATTTGAAACAATTTTCGGTGTTATAGTATTAGGACAAGAAAAATTATATTTAGAAAAAATCCATGACCCAACAGTTTGAGCAGAAAATGTTACTTGGAAATCATTTATGCAGGTATTATAATTAACAATGAAGTTAGCAAAGTTTAGTTGATTTTTGCGAGTAAGGCTTTCCAAAATATTCTTCCTATTGTTTGACATGACAATGTTTTATTATTATCAGAAACTAGATTTAATTGTGTGTCAAGAGGAGAATGTAACTGTGAAAGTCTAGTTAGGTGTGTCGTTTCCATATGGGCGATTTGTTTGAGGATATTTGAATATACTCTATTACATTCAGGAAATAAGCAAGGGAACCGTAAAGAATTGGAATGAAAGATCCTACTATGACCAGTTATTACAGAAAGATCTACTCTTACATTACAAATTGAACATATAATACTACCATTATCCATTGCACTGTTGTTACTTTAATCCTGTAAATCGTTGTGTACACTTTGAATGACTCTCAGAGTATTCAAATTTACAATACCCGGATCATGCACTTGGAATACAAACTTTGCCATAAACGTCCATACATTGGCACTTTCAGGAGGATAACACAAATTGAGGGCAATATAAGTATGAAAACAAAGTTCCACGGCTTCAATGGGGTTTAAAAAATGGTACTTCTTGTCGATCAGCGTCACATAAGCAGTAAAAGTGTCTTCTTGGATGTTTCCAACAATGACGACGCGTGGTTGGGTGCCTTTTTTAATTTTGCTGAGTCTATTTTCAAATTCATCTGCTTGTTGTATAGTCTAAAATTATAAAGTAAAAATGCGCTTATTACAAAAATAAAATACAATGATCAATGAAAACTTACATGAAAATAAGCCACAAAATTTTCTTGAATTTCCAGTTTAGAAGGCCTGTAAGACTCTTGACAATGCGTCGTTTGGTTCTGGTCACAGGAAATTTATAAGGCAGAATAAGTAGCGCCACAACTTTTTGTGTGTTTACTGAAAGAAAACAATACACCCGATATATTTTCAAGACATTTGCACTTCCTATATATGTCATACCATTTGCAGTGTTCTCCAAGCTTTTGATGAAATGCTTTACAATAGGGTCCTTGCACGTTTTTCCGAAATCAATTATTTTTGTATAATAATCATCCCATTTCGTATTGATGTCCAACATCGAAGGATACATTAGCCGTGCATCAATCGAAAACTAATATGGATAATATTGCATTTAAATTTCAGAAGACTTCGTAATACTATTCAATGAAATATTCTTACCAAACTTGTTGTGCTGACATTATTTCCATATTTGAGTATTGGAAATCTTTCAATATATGCTAACGTAGTTATAGTTTTATTTTCCAAAATTTGTTTGCGTTCAGGAAACGATTTTACCCAATTTTCAATGATGATGTTAATGTCATCTTCCCCGGATTGAACCACTTTTAAAGAATCTCGGGTGCTTGAATTGTCGGTACAATCTTTGAATATATTATACATTGTAAAATTGTAAAAATTTTAACACCCAAAGACCATTCTGGATTTATAATCTTTTCAATTGTATAGTCCACCAAAATATCAGGTGGAATACTGAAATTGCTTTCTACATCGTAAAATTCGACGCTTGCATAGTCGAGAAGAGATGAACAATTTTTCACTGAAAATCCAATAAATTAATAATTAATCTTAACGTCTATACATATAGCAGTAAAGGGACCAGATATTATTATTTGAATATTTATTAAAAATTTGTATTGAGGAGATTTGGACGTAGAATAGAAACCAAAACAAGCATTTCAGTTTTTTGAGCAAAATGAATGTTTAAATTTAAAATACGGCGAGTATACTACACTCTAAATAATTTGTGACTAGATCCTAGTAAATTTTTACTAGAATGACATTGCTAAGAATTCTAGTAAAATATCTAGTAAAATTAAAATTACTAGAAATCTATGTAAAACAAATAACGAGATTCTAGTAAAATTTCCTTATTTTATAGTTTCATTTACTGAAATCTTGGAAGGTAAAGATAGGTTTCCCCTGGTAATATTTACTGGAAATCCAGTTAAGCCTGCTGAAATTATATGAAAATTATGTTATTTTTTCTAGTAATTTGTACGGAAACAACAGTTAGGATTACTTGTATTCTATGAAGTTTACATTGTCTCTCTAGTATTTTTTACTGAAAAATTAATTACATTACTGACGTTCTATGTATTTTAATGATGTTTTTTTAGTAAATTATACGAAAATGTGGATTAAGGTTACTGATATGCCCTGAAGATAGAACTATGTTTCAGTTATTTTTACGGACACTCCAGGTATGATTATTGGAAATCTATGAAATGTTCTCTCGTTATTTGTACTGAAATCTCAGGGTTAGGAAAGATACACTAAATATTCCTATGTATTACTTCGTAAATAAAAGAGGGTTTTTTTATGAGTTCATTTATTAAACATAAAAAGTTAATTTTTTAAACATAAAAAGTTCATTTATTAAATATAAAAAGTTCATTTATTAAACATAAAAAGTTCATTTATTAAACATAAAAAGTTCCTTTTTTGAACATAAAAAATAAAAAAAAAGTCCTTATTACGATGTTTCTGCGATAATAACGATGTTTTTAACGTTTTGAAATTTTATTGTAGTACCTGGCTACTACCCCTAATGGGTTTACATTTTTTATTAGGTAAATGTAACACTCAAAAAAATTATAAAATTTTGACAAAGATGTTTCGTACTTGATGTTTAATACATAATGTACTTTAAACAATATATCAAAAGACTCAATGATGTTACCAGAACATTCTACAAATTTCTTATCAATAACTAAAAAAAATTGACCATCAACGTCAAATGGTCCCCTCGACTTACATACTAAAAATGGCTGAGTGCAAATGCTATTTTCGACGAATTCCTCAACATCATCTTCAAACTGAAATCAAATAAACGCTAAATAAATGAGTTCTTCAAGTTTTAAATTAAAAAATTACCGATATCCATTGGATAAGTGGTTTGACTCGTGACTGCAGACTCAATTGCCTCCAAGTTTCCACGTTGCCAGCAATTTGACAACTATGTCTTTTGAGACACCTTGACGGAAGATCCGTTAGAATAGTAATCAAAATTCTTTTTTTTTTTTTTTTTTAATAATAGAATTATGACGCACTTCTCAGCATATTGCTGGAAACATTCACCTAATTCTATACCTTACAGGCATGAGAATTTAGGCTCTGTGGATCCTTCGCTGGAATTCCTAAAATAATGTAGATATAAATATTAAAATATAGAAATAGAAATAAATCGTTATGTGCTTCCCAGACAAATTAAATTTGGTATAAGGGTCGCACATAAGTTCAGATTAAGTAATCTTATTTGTTATCCTTCCTTAACGTTAGTTTTTACTTGTTTTTTTGCTTGACGTATGTTTTAATCATCTTCTTAAATTCAAAAGTACTGCGAGCGTTTTTTATGTTTTCTGGCAGATTATTATATAAATCTACAGCAGAGTAAATCGGGTCGTATCTAAGTCTGTTTGTCCTTGGTGCAGGTAGGTTATACTTTTCCATCGTTGCTCTTCTTGTGTTATGTCCATGAATCTCCTTTCTTAGTACCAGGTTAATTGACGATTTTGTATGTTTCCTTGCAATGTTATAAATGGCCTTAGCCTTTTCCATCTCTATTAGTTGCCTCAGGTTTATTTTATCTGTACATTCATACACAATTTCGGTAGGTGTATCCCTAGGAAGGTTAAACACTGCTTTGATGGCTCTATTCAGTAGGCGTGATACCGTTTGCAAATTCTTTGCTGCTGTTTGGCTCCATATTATTAAGCCGTAAGTTACCAACGGTAATATGTTGGCATTATATATTAAGTTTTTAATTTTTGGCAGTATGTACCTGTTTCTTTTCATCACTCCAATCAGTCCAGCCATTCTCCTCCTAATAGTGTCAACGTGTTTTGTCCAGGACAGCTGTTCATCTATTACCATTCCCAGATATTTGTATTCCGATGTTCTTTTAAGCTCCTTCCCATTTATTCGTATATTGGTATTGATTGGATTTTTATTCTTTTGCTTTATGATCATATAAGTTGTTTTCTCACTGTTCATGGATAATTTATTTCCTTGTAACCACTGATCGTATTTTTCTAAGTCTTCGTTAATTTTGTTTTCTAATTCTCCCTGCGATTCCCCTGAATACAATAGTAATGTATCGTCTGCGTATATGACGGTTTTCGCGCTAAGGTTTTGGTATTTTATATTATTTATATACAGAAGATAAAGCAAAGGTCCAAGAATCGATCCTTGAGGTACTCCAACCTTAATATGCCTTTCCTGGCTTAGGATGTTGTTTATTTTGGTCTTGATAATCCTTTTGTCAAGGTAATCCTTCAAGAGGTGCAGTGGCTGTCCTCGTATACCTATTTCCTCAAGACTTTCAAATAACAACTCGTGGTCCACAGTGTCAAACGCTTTTCTAAGATCCACAAAGGTTGCAACCACATACTTGTTTTTGTCTAGGGCTATGTTTATATAATTCATGGCATCCAATATAGCTGATGTGGTGTTACTTCCGCTTTGAAATCCGTATTGATTGGGGTCGAAACCTCCGTTTTTGTTAATAAATTCAACAATTCTCACGTGTATGATCTTTTCATAAATCTTGCTTAATGAGCTTATTAAAGCTATGGGCCTATAATTACTTGGGTCATTTTTATCTCCTGTTTTATAGATTGGGACTATAACTGCTGTTTTTAGGCAGTCGGGAAACCTTCCTGCTTCAAGATCCTTATTTATTATGTTTGCTAGCGGTTCAGCAATTATATTCTTAGCAGTTTTAAGTATTGATGTCGTTATTTCATCTTCGCCGGGCGCCGTATGCGACTTCATGTCTGATATTACTCTTTTGATTTCCAATTTATCCGTAGGTGCAAAAAATATTGAGTTAGATTGCGTGACATTGTTCACTCTATTGATTATTCTGTCTGAGGTTTTCAATTGATCCGCTATATTCTTCCCGATATTAGCAAAGTAATTATTCATAATTTCCGCTATTTCCACTAGATCATGAGTTATATCTCCGTTAATTTTTGTCATGCCTGCAAAATGTTCTACTTTTTCGGAGGCATTTTTGGCCAGAATTGATTCTTTTATTGTTTTCCATAATTTATTTGAATTTCCTGCATCATTTTCCAATCTGCTATTTACGTATTTTCTGCCAAAAATATAAAAATAATAAATATAAAAATAAAAGTCAATTTAAGACTGTAGATGCATAAAATGAATATCGGAACATGGAGAGAATAAAAAACGATAATTGAGAAAAAGGCAGGTAAGAAAAGTTTGAAGAACTGAAGATGACAAGAAATCTATATAAATAGGAAATGGAATGAAGATTTTTTTATTAGCTGTTATACATATGTATAAGAAAACACTGAAATATAAAAATTCTTTCACTGTGAAGGAAAAAGCGTATACTTACCATCAGTGACGATATCTGTTCCTGACTGAAGAAGGTCTTTCATATTAAAAGAGGATAAAACTTGGATGTTACCACGACAATTTTCAAGTCTGGCAAATTCTTCATGTATCTGAAAAATATTTTCTATTTAAAGTAAAATTCGGGAAAAAATTTTAGTTAACATTACCATAAGTCCTTTATAATCTAATAGCTTTGGATATATGCTTAAAATGTTGGTGCACCTGTTGTTCATTACGTCCTTCCTCCTCATCGTAAATGTTTCTGTCATTAATTTTCTTATTCTTTCCAAATTTGTTGCGTTCGGTGGCAACATTTTAAGTTCTTTTATCTACATATCATATAAAAAATGTAATTTATAAATTTAATTTAATAAAAAATGATTGCATACCATATCCGGGTCTATGAGAGCCAAGCTTTCGCAGTTTCTTTTTTGCGGTAAATTTCTCTTCTTCGATGGCGATAGCTGCCGCCTTAAATGTTCCAAACGGTATTCTATTTTGCCAGATGCCTTAGTACAGTTTCTAGACCCTTTGGCACAAAACCACAATGCCTGTAATTCAGTATTTAATTTCATTATAAATAATATAAAATCGTCGTGAGTGTTCCTAGCAAATTATAAAGTAATTGGGTCAATAATGAGAAGATTTAAATAAATGATGTTTTGCTTACGTGGGGTGAAATATCAGGGCATGCATATTGTCCAAGTTGGGGAAAAGTCCTCACAATAGCCTTCGCTAGATTCTCTTTGTCTTCATTTCGAGGATAGCTGCATTTACTAAAATATACTAATATTGTTCCTTCACATTAAATAATAAGTCTTACTGTCCGCAAATCTTCACAAGATCGTCAACCACTAGTCTGTTGAGGCTACTGATTTCCGGCTTCTCGGGGTCTTCAGTTTTGTTAATTTTTTGAATCAGTTTTTGCCCTTCTACAGTTTTTTCTAATAAGGGGACCATATCTTGAACCTACATAGAAATGAATCACTTATTTTTTTAGCTACAAATTAAAATAAAAGGGGTACTTACAGGGTAACATGGAATAAACCCCGTGATAGCTTCACTCTGCAATGACTGACTGGAATTTACATTAGAATTTGTGCTTAAGCTCAGGACACTTGTTGTTTCATCTTCGCAATTATTCAACAAATTTTCAAAAATTAGGCATTGTTGTTGGTTGCTTTGGCTCGGTTTTAAGGTGCTGAATAAACGTAATAATGTCTTTCTAGGGCCTAACTTAATCTTTAAAGCCAACAAATCTTGTTCCTGAATATCCTGAGCTATTGTTTCATCTACACCCTCCTCTAATAAATAATACTAATCAAATATATTTTTTTTTATTGGCATTAGATGCATGAAGTGCCCAAAAAGGATTTTAAAATTTGAAATTAATATCTACACTCCTGGAAAAAAAAAAGTTCGCAGTACCAGAAAATGGCTACTTTGCAGTTTAATCCTATTTATACGGTATAAAATACCAAAAATTGGCTTTAAACATTTAGTTAATATAGTAACAAGTAATAACATTGATATGTAAGGACTTTTAGAGACCATTCAAACATATGAAAGCATTAGAAAGATATTTTGCAATTTTTCATTAATAATTGTGAACTGAATATGCCCCTAAATTAAAGGAATTAAATTAAAGTTTCGGTGTTTTAGTATTAGAGGCCACTAAATTATATCCTTACACAGCTCTTCTAAAGAATAATAAAACAATTGTTGTTGTTCTGTAACATTTTATTGCATTTAATAGTGAGTTGCACCACCTTTCTTTCTTATTACCTCGTCAACCCTACTTTTCATTGATGAGTACAATTTTTTCAAATATTCTAAGTCAATTTCAGTGTACCAAGTCTCTTCCACAATTTTTTTTAGATCAGCTAATGACCGAGGTCTTTTTTGGGCGACTCTTTGTCCGAAAATAGCCCAAACGTTTTCGATGGGATTGAGGTCCGGGCTGTTTGCAGGCCATGGCAAAGAATTTATTCCCAGTTCCTCCTTGAAGACTTCAATCTTCGATAGAAAAGATACGAATAATGAATTAGGGAATGAAATTTTATATGATCTTTTAGCAAATACTCACAGATCGAGCTCGATGGCAAGGGGCTGAATCGTCCTGAAAAATAGGGTTTTCTGTAACTTGGCTCATCTCCTCTAGAGCAGGAACAGCTCCATCCAGTATTATTTTTTTGTACTTCTCTGCGTTCACAGACCCCTCCAGAATTAATAAAGGGCCAACACCAACCGAAGTAATGCATCCCCAAACCATTATGTAGGGTGAATGTTTTACGGTTGATATGATGCAGTCGTCGCTATAACGTTCACCTTTTCGACGGCGAACTCTGGCAGCTCCATCTGACCCCATCAAGTTAAATTTGGACTCGTCGGAGAATATGACTCTTCCCCAATCGGAATCCGTCCAATTTCTTCTTTCTTGAGCCCATTCATAGCGCTTGCGCTTCATTCGTGCGGTTAGTAACGGCTTTTTAGCTGGTCGGCGGGATACAAGCCCCATTTCCTTTAGCCGATACCGAACAAGGCGATCGGATATTTGTACTCCCGTTGCTTCCTCAAGTTGTGCCCGTAAAGTTCCGGAAGGAGCAAACCGATTTCGCAGGGTTAAATACTTTAACAAATTGTCCTGCCGAGGCGTTGTCTTTTTTTTACGTCCAGAGCCCTGCTTTCGCTCACAACTTCCAGATTCATTGTAATTTTTCAAAAATTTACGCACAGCACATTCACTGAATCCTATTTCAGATGCAATTTGTCTATTTGACCACAATAAACCTTTCAAAGTTATGATTTTTGATTTTATTTCAATAGACATTCTTCGTTGTCTCGCCATTTCTATTCAGTTCACTTAACTCACTTCAGCTATCTTAACACTTCTTAACCCTTACAATGCTTAAACTGCAATGCAATGACGATGGAGACATTAAGGATAAGGATCTCATCATTTTTATTACCGTTATGTCGCATTCTACCTGCCCTGGCGCCAATGAAGCGGTTTAGTCGTTATTTTTAATGAGTGCGAACTTTTTTTTTCCAGGAGTGTATATTTTACTGAAATAAATTCAGATGAACTTCCTTTCAGATGCCAAATTACATTCGGTTTTCGATCATTAATTTCTTCAACAGGAAGTACGACAATATTATCAAAATTGGAACTTATTTCGAATGCATTTAGATTTTCATTGAATTCCACAATTTCAAGGACAGAACAGTTGAAAAAAACTTTGTGATCAAGTTCAAAGATTTCATTTATTTTAGCCAAACACGGAAAACAAGTTTCATAATTATGATATTTATCATCAATACAGATAATCAACTTATTTCGAAATTCGATATTATCCAGTTGAATAGAATTAATTTGTTTAATAAACAAAGAACTGGGAGAACATTTTGATATAAATTCAACACTTAATAATGACGCAGCTTTTACAAATTTGCTGGATTTAATAGACAAAGTATTGAGCTCAAAAGTCGATCGTAAAATGTTATAATTTTGTAAAAGACATTGTCTTTTTGCAACGCTTTTTGGTACATTTTTAAAATTTCTACCTCTGATAATTTGTTGTTTCAAAGAACTGTGCTTGCTTTCGTAGCGAAATGTTGAAGATAAATGCAAAGGTCCTTTTTTAATAATGCATTCAGGATAATGAGTAATATAATGATGTTTATTTATGAAATTTTTCTCGGGAAAAAGTTGTTTGAAAAGCTTGTGATGGAGCTTGATGATTTCAACCAGTTCACAAATCATAACCTTGTTAATGGTTTCGCTATAAATTATTTCCAAGATTTTGATGAGTTGAACAACTAGTAAAACAAAATCGCTATTTTCAGGTGAAGTTTTCTCATTTAATATGAATGGTAGCGCTCTTAACAAAAGCCACGACTGGACTGCCGATTGTTTAATTCTATTATTTTTCGAAATAATCATCTGCGTTGTGAAATTAGGTGTTGGTCTGTTTTTGCGTTCAACAAAACCATAACGAAAGCAATTAATTTTTTGATTCAGAATACGCACTGTTAATAACTTTTTTTCTACTATAAAGTACTTGAGAACTAATTTTATTTCCATAGGAACAATGCCTTCGAGCAAGTCGTGCATTGGATCAAAACAATAATTATTAGTGCAGTGAAAATATTCGCTATTAAGAATGGAATCATATTTTACGCCAAAAGCCTTCATGTACTTTTTATCTATTTCGATCATTCGGAGCTCTTCATTATGCCCCTCTTTGGTTCGTTTTGAGAACTGTTTCGTAAAATTTTCTTTGAATTCACGACGACTGACTTTACATAAACGACAAAACATATTGCATGAAGGACTAAGAAAACCAAGAAGATCATGAACTGCAAGATTGTCACCCAAACAGTTGACAAGAGTGGCTCGTAAAATGAAATTCTGTTTAGAATCTAATGTAACTTGTATACCAATTTCAGATTCTAAAAGTTTCATTTCTTCGATAAAAGGTTCAAGAATTTTATTAAAGCCATATTTCTTAACATCTTCAGTATATGCCACAGCCAAAATGAAGATATTTTTTATACTTGAATTAAATTTTGCTGGCAAGTTTTGTAAAGTGTAGTAAAAAACTCCAAGTTTGTGAATAGTACCTTTTGATCCTAAAGAATTAGCAACTTCAAGATCATCATAGTAAAGACTAATTCTAAGAGCTCTTGGAAACTTTTTGAAAAATGGATTAGTCTTATATTCTTCTGAATCTAAGTATGAACAATATACTTGATTATTTTCACTTTCTTTTTCGTTCTCTAATATAGAAAAAACTTGTTTATTTTTTATAACGCTTCCTAATGTACTTATAATTGAAATATATTGGCACGTTTCATGTACTGCTTGCACATATGTGTCTGTGTTATTTAAAGTATTTTGAAGTCTGTTTCCCAAAAATATATCTTTCGGTTTTATATAACCCTCTTTTTTGAAACAACTTAATTGCTTATGAAAAGAAGAAGATGGTTGAAATAAATGTTCGGCATTAAATTTATTCAAAAATTTAATACTTTCATATGTATTTAAGTCCAAAGAATTACCATTCATAAAGTTTATTGTTTCCTTTTTCAAATATTCGGAAAAATTTTCAAAAATTGCTAAGCATTTTGAATGAAAGTCTTTAATATTTGCCTCTGGAATGCTAGTGTTACTTCGAAGTTCAAGAAATGTGTCATTTATAACTGATTGCAATTTTTCAAGAGAATAATTTCTATTATTTTCACAACTTGCGGGCGACGCTGACTGCACTGGATCATTTTCATTTGTATGAACAACTGAATTTGAAAAAAATTTATGCTTTTTGGAGAAATGGTTTGAAAAACTTTTAAAACTGCTGAAACTAAAATTGCATTCATCTTCAACACACTCGAAATGTCCAACATAATTTGACCTATTCAACGGAACATTATGATTCATGAATAAATGAAATCTTAAATCTTTAAGATCTCCAAAAACTTCATCAAGGCATACGAAACACTTCATTGTAATTGCAAAATAAAATTATTAATTGAAATTAACCCTTAAGAACATTTGCAACACCAATTTCAATCCCATTTGTTAGCAAAAATTCGTGAAACTGCGTCGCATCCATTTTGCAAGCTGAAACAATTTACTATAAAAAACATATATAAAAGAAAAAATCTTACTTACAAGAGCACAATTATATCCGATGGATAATCTAATCCAAATATTTGATAAATTCCCGGGCACACTATTTTTTAGCACCACACTGCACCAGCACCATATAGAACAACACTGCACCAGATGAAGATTTAAGTCTGACTGACGCCGCGCTTACTTCATTCGATTTCTCCGATACCCAGCAACCTAACGGTCCCTTCGGCTCAGTCACGTATCGAGTGAATTTTGACAGATTCTTGCGAATTGTTGTTGGATTCTAGTAAACCTTTGTTGGATTCTAGTATTTTTTTTTTTTGATGTCTACAAATCTAGCAAATTTTTTAAAATGTAATAGAAATTCTATTAAATTAAATACTAGAACGTTCAATAAAAGGTCTTTTTACTGGAATTTCATTTAATTTTTATTTTTGGCTAGTTTTTTGGTAAAATTTACAAGAAAATCATGAAAAAAATTTACTAGATATGTCTAGTAAGCATTTTACTGGAAAAATTTCTTACTGTGTAAATACTAGAAATATTAATTTGCAAAATATGTGAATTTATCCTTAATTTATTTTTTATCTTAAACGCGTACGAATATAATAAAAAATGTTGGTGGTTATAATTTTTTGGCACTGTATTGTGTAACCATATAAGCATATCAAAAGTTTCTAACTTACCTGCATCAATGAAATCTTCGTATCGTGGGTCACTTTTGACACTAATTATTAATTTTTTCCCGTTTACAATACACTTCACAAACATTTTTCCGTATACGCGTCTTAACCACATGAAAATCACAGGCGAAGTGACACTTACCGATAATGCTTCATATATGTAACCTCCAATACGGTTGCGTGTACCGCCTGGTGGTTGCCACAATGACTATATAGTCATCGCAACCGCTCGTTGAAAACATTCGATTGTGTGTATCATACTACAGTTGCGGTTCTCACCATATGGTAGCGAGAACCTTATCGGTCTGTCCTCTCAAATTCGCGTAGGATTGCCAGCCCTGCTTAGACCACTACCGCATTCTGATTTTTGAATGCGGTCCTTACGACTTGATTTAATAGTTATCGCAACTTAATACAGATTCTCATAACCTTTCGTAGGTTGTAGAGCCTAAAATTCTGTCATCGTGAACTACTTACGTTAATGGTAACCTAAAATGGTCTCGATAACTTCGCTTCAACTAAAAAATTTCTCTGAGTGTAGTACCTTTTTACTGAAATTTTGGAAAAAGGTGCTTTTGCTACGCAATTTTAAAAATACCGTCGCCAGCTAGACGGACTCGCAATCCCATCCTGGAGCCTCCGCTCCTGGCCTGAGCGATTTAATTTACCTGCGCGCAATCCTTAACAGAGGTGTCATACACAGTGTTTGCTCATGTGCACGACCCACCAATGTTTTATTTGGCAGACGTTTTCTCATCTGCGGGTTATTTTTCACTTTAATAAGTAAAACAAACCTTTTCCTTACAGATATATTTTATAACTAAAGGATTACTCATCACAAAAAAATGAAATGAGAACCTCTGAAGAAACGAAAAACGTGAAAACAAAACTGCAATAAAACCTTGTGCTCATTTCAAGCAAAGAAACTCGTATACCTTCCTGTTAGCATGACTAGTTCCTCGAAATTGGCAGACATACCTTAGTCATGCACGAAATCATCGATGCACTATTTCATGCATCCTCCAATTTCCTGCATGTCGCCCCTTTTATTACTATTGTCTGTGCGACCCTAATTAGTTTCCAATATAGGATACCTTGTTCGCACTCTAAACCGAAGATGCATGAACATCCTTGTCGCTGCCAAAACAGCCCTTTACAAATAGGTTATAAAAAATTAAATGTCACAGCTTGTTTACTGCTACTTTCGATTGCTTGCTTGTTTACACGGTATACTGTATACTGTATACATGCAGCATGCCTCCTTTCAGGCTTATTACACCTTCCCCCTCTGGGAAAAAAAATTTTTTCAGACGGAAGAATTGATGTCTTAAAAAATTTTCTTTTGTAGGTTACATGTTATAATATGTATGAATTTTGGCATTTCAGCTTTGTCTTGGAACAACCATGAGCATAATCTTACATGTTTTGCTTATTTATCAAAATGCTATTCTATTTTTAATTATTCATATTTTCTCTTAATTGTTAAGCTAATTATCTTATATTGTAGTTTACATAATTTTGTATTTCTTAAATGTCTATTAATCGTAATCTATTTTTATGTATATTTTGTGTCTTTCTGTTTTCATCTTCTATTACACAATTAACATTATCTATAGCTATTATTGTATATGGACCCTTATACAGTGGATCTAATTTTTTCCTGTTTGTATTTTCAAGTAATACTTTATCTCCTATCTTTAATTTTGATGGATTACAGGTAATTTTACTTGCCTCATTACGCAAGCTTTTAGAATTTTCTAAGTATTGTCTCGCTTTACTTAGTGTCTTTTGCAGTCTAAACTTCATTTCTTTACTATATAAGTCATAATTGTAGACTGGTTCAGGTTGATTAATTGAAAGTTCTGAGGGAATGCAGATATTTTTAGCAAAAATTAGCTCGAATGGAGTGTACCTGCTTCCCTATTGTCGAAATTATTCTTTAATATAACACGGATTTTTTCAGCATCTTCATTAGATAGCATAGAGATAGAAGAGTCCGAAGATGAAGTTTCCTTAAAAGCATCAATTTCGGAAACACTTTTGCGTTTAGTTGACCCTGAAGGGTAATGTTTCTGAATGGCGTTTACATTCTTATAATACAGAGTTCCTTTTGGGTTCTTGCCATTATGACGAGGGATGTAATAAGTTTTCTAAAGAAAAATAACATAAGATATAAATTTTAGTATTTTTTGCCATCTTACCGAATCTTCTGTAGGAAGTATCTCCACTATTTGCTTTGAGTAGTCCTCAATTTCCGTTATTTTTAATCCGCGACCCTTATCAATAACTTTTGTTACAATTATTTCCACTAAAGCCTTTTGCTGGAGTTCACCCAAAAATCCATTTTTTTTATACGATTCCAAAATGTTTTTTCCTCGACCTGTGCTTAATATCGAATGTAAGTTATCAAGAGAAGATGTTGAAGACGACGAGATGTTATTTCTGACCCAGCTACTTGTTACAGAACGAGTGTCACAGTCGGTGATTAACGAACGATTATCATAACCCTAAAAAGTTTTCCAACATATAATAATTAATTTGGCAACCGAATACCACAAAAATAAACATGAACTATTTTGCCCTCATTCAGGTAATTAAAATAAATTAAAATTACATTTTCTTCACGCCACTTTGAAAGCTTGTTTCTAAATAACACTTTAGAGCCCAGTTTTTCTTCTTTAAAAAGTTCATTAATATCTTCCTGATGCATTATTTTCAATACTTCAACAGTTATACCATTATCTAAAACAGTGATTCTCAACCTTTTTTTTGTCGCGGCAAACTTTTAACGATTTAAAAATTCGGCGGCACACAAAGAAAAAGATAAGTTTAAAAGTTGTTTACTTACCGATATAATACATTGTGTAAAATAGTTTATGATAATAATTTTGAATGTGCGAAATAAAATAATATGTACTACAAAAATAACAGTACGTTTATTAAGGGATTCGAAAGTGGTATTTTACAAATATCAATATCTGCTGATCCACCAATCATTATTTTTACAATTTTTCGACAAGCTGGTAATATAATTTCTTCAGCCAAATTGTGAGGTTTTAATTTAATAGCAATCAATTCAGCTATTTCGTAAGAAGCTACTTGAGCCTTTTCAGACACACCGATTTGTTTTTCAAAAACTTTTACTTGCTTGGATTTTGAAGATAAAGACTTTTGAAAGTAGTTTTTATCTTTTGTTGAAAGCGAAGGATGATTAGTCACCAAGTGACGTTGGAGTTTCCTCGGAACCATAGCACTATTTGATAATTTACAACCACATATCACACACTCGGGAACAACTATGTCATTTTCCATTGTAGAGGTAAATCCAAATTTCAAAAAATCATCATTGTATTTCCGATGAATAACGTATTTTTTGGATCAAGAAGTATCTTTACTTGTACCGGGCGTGGGCTCATTAACTTGGTCGCTGACGTTATCATTATCATTATTATCATCGTTAAGCTTTCTTCTTTTTAACCATTTATCCATTTTCAGAAGGTTCTGTTAAAATAAAAATAATATTGTCGAAACATTAATAAAAAAAGGCGAATCAAATATTTACCTTTAAATACGATTTATTCAAGTTTGAGAATACAATACTGCAAAGCCAATATGTTTATATAATTTTATAAATTGAAACTGCAAGCAAATAATTTAATAGTAAACTGAATCACATACATTTGCCAATTTTAAAGAAAAAATGTGCAGTAACTACTATGCAACGCGTTGGGAATCCCCACTGTCATTGCAGAGCTTGGCTTTTCCGGTGCAGAAGGTATAGCAAAATAATTGTAATTAATATTAATCTAGTCTAGTTTATGTTTTAAATTTATTTTAGCATTCCATATGATAATGAAAACAGGTAGTGCTGTAACTAAGTGTTTCTTAATCAAATCTGAGCGCTCTGAGTACGTTGTGAACTGAGCGTGCTCGATGTGCTCGAGCTCTGTTCAGAGCGCAGTTCAGATCAAAAAAAGAAAAACGCCTATTAAAACAACCTGTTTTTGTACGTACGTACTAGCACAGACTTTTTAAAACTTATCAGACTATTCATAAGGCTCATCTTGCAGAAAAATTCTAAGTCCCAAGTATGCTCACATCAGGGTATTGCATTCCATTTTTTATTTTTTTAGTGCTTCTGAGAAAAAATTGTGCCTGGATGGATTTAATAATATTAACATAATTATATATCTAAAATTTGGCGGCACACTTTTAGAATTTCACGGCACACAAAAGTGCCGCGGCACAGTGGTTGAGAATCACTGATCTAAAACAATGTAATAAATATAGAATTTTGAAGTTTTATAAAAGATTTTATATATACTAATTAGAAGCTCCAAACCTTTTTCGGCCAAGCCCCATTGACAGACAATCAAATTTTTTAGATCCTCCCTTTCAACGGGAATTTTATTGACTTCTGTACTTGAAAACTCAAATTCAATAGGATCGGTATTTTCCAACCTTAGAGAATTATTCCCCACACTTTGGTCACTTAAAATAAGCCACTCGTTAATGAAAGGCCGTGGAGAACTCATATTGCAACTTATATTACAAAACACTAATTACTAGCACTTAAGTTTACCACAAAATTGAACTACTTACGTTCGCACATGCACATCCAACTAGTTCAAACGCAAACCGTGTTATGACAGGAACAATCTTTCGTCCCGTTCTTAGAAATATTTTATAACGCTACCGCAACATCAATAAACGGTTATTTCGTAGTACGCACAAACAATAACTTCTTTATTAAAATAAATGTTTGGTCAATATTAACTCAATAACTAGTTATTGTTTTAATAAGTTTACAATATTGCAGATTGTCAAATTAATGTGTATGTAAACAAAATCGATAAATTCGTAATTAACTGCAAAATTTCTTCATTGATATTAAATAATAAATTTTTGCTGAGGAAAACGATAACGGGTTATACCTAATGAATTTATACATTTGAAAACTTAATTGAAAACATAATTTGAGAGTTTGAATCAATAACTTTTTGAAATTTTTCACATATTTCCCCGTTTTTAGGTAATAATAAACGCCAGTTATTGATATAATACTGGATTTTTCGCTGAGTGCATTCACCGTATTTGGTGTGGTGTTGTAACAGAATGCGTAGTAAGGTATCCACGTATCCCAATCTTCTTTGTTGTCGTTCACAAAACATCGTAAATATTCATTTAGGCATTTGTGATTTCTTTCTAAGGCTCCTATCGTTTCCGAGTGTGCAGCCGTTGCGAATAGCTGCTTAATTCCTAGGATGTTACATATTTGAGTGAAGATCTGATTCTTGTACACTGTTCCTAAGTCCGATTTAATTTTGCTCATCGGTCCATATGTTAGTATGAACCCGTTGACTAGAGCTTGAGCGATGGTATTTGCTTCCTTATCCTTCGTTGGGTCTATTACAACGTATTTGCTTAGATCACATTGCATCGTTACAGCGTATCTATTGCCGTTAGCTGTTTTAGTGAATGGCCCTACCGTATCTATGGATACTATATCAAATGCTTTTACCGGTGTCGTTGTAACTTGTATAATTTCTTTATTGTGCTTTTGGTGTTTATTTTTAGCACATAGCTCGCATTTGTTTATATAATTTGCTATTGTCTTCCTCATTTTACGCCATTTATATAGGTCTTTGAGTTTGTTAAACAACCTCGATTGTCCTATATGTCCTACACAGAGAGAAATCTTTTGTTAATATTAACTAAAAATCATTCAATATTTTTGTTGAAATCCGGTCATACCCTCAATTGTACAAATTTACAAAAGCACATTGATTGATTAACCTAATACCATGTTTCCATCTCCCTAAAATCTCGGGATTTTGTGAGATTTCGCGAAATCCATATGAAAATCTATTGGATTTCCCATACAAGTAGCCGATTTTGAAATCTTGAGATTTCGAGAGAATCTCAATCAAAATCTACTAAATTCGTTGTGGCATCCCGAAAAAGTTATTCACCACTATTCAACAGGCGTCAAAATTGACAAATTTATGACTGTCGATTTCTTCTACTTTTATTACACACAAATTAAAATTTATTCACTATGTCCAAATGTTGGCTAACAAGAGTTTGTTGATATTTAATCACTTTAACATTGACTTTTTTAGCACAAAAACTTTTTGGAAATAATGAAAACATGACACTGTTGAGGATGGGTGGATTCAACATCCGTAAGTGGGTGGCGAACTTTCCAACTCTTTTAGATGGAATACCTGATGATGACAGAGAGCTAAAAGAGAGTGTACAGGTGGTAAGTGATCCACAAATTAAAGCCTTGGGAATCAGTTGGACTCCAGGAGCTGACCAATTCTCTTTTCACGTGAACTTACCCAATACATGTCTCATCACGAAAAGGTCAGTTCTTGCTGATATTAGTCGTCTCTACGACCCTTTAGGATGGTTCTCTCCCGTCATCGTTAGTGCAAAAATATTTCTTCAACGACTCTGGCTTGCAAAAGTCGATTGGGATGACGTTCTCCCTGACGACTTATGCCTACGTTGGTGCAATTTTAAACAAAGTATTACACTACTGAACGACATTCGCTTGAATCGTTGGGTTGAAACTTTGAGTGACTCTCATAATGGCTTAGAGCTGCACGGTTACTGTGATGCGTCGCTTTCAGCATACGGAGCGGTTGTATATTTACGTGTGTGTCGCGCGGACCATATAAAAGTTTCGTTACTTGCTGCCAAAACAAGAGTTAGTCCACTTAAGACTGTTTCGTTGCCGCGCTTGGAACTTTGTGGGGCTGCGCTTTTAACGGACTTAGCCCAATATGTAATAACCGAACTGAAACTAACTGACATTCCACTCTACTTGTGGACAGACTCCACTATCGTGCTATCGTGGTTACGCGAACATCCATCGAAATGGAATGTTTATGTGGCGAATCGCGTGTCCCACATTCAGACTCTCGTTCCACAAGCTACTTGGCTTCATGTAGCCTCCTCTGACAACCCCGCAGATTGCATCAGTCGTGGTATTCCGGCTGAAAAACTAAAAGACTACATCAAGAAGAAGACTCAATGTTTGATTGCTACTTCACTTGTCTCAGAGCCGCCATCAGAAACGTTTTTTGTTCTGTAAAGTTCCTTAAAAGTAAAGTTCCTAAAAGTTATAGTTCGCTAAAATATAGCCTACTAGCTGGGTTACCCGGTTTCACCCGGTATATTATAAGTACTACTTAATTAAAGATCGATCCTTGAAATGCTCGGCTTTTTTAAAAAAATTTATGATTTATGGTCGCCATATTGGGTCCGCCATTTTGAATTTCCAAATTTTAATAGTAGATTCGAAATTAGTGATATCAAAATACCCGTAGTTCGAAAATAGTTGGACGCCATATTGGATTCGCCATTTTGAATTTCCAATTTTCGAACTTAGATTCGCAATTATCACCTCCAAAATCCCGCAAATACTAACTTTCATGGCAATCCCTTAATATTTACAATTTTTGGCCGCCATCTTGGGTCCGCCATTTTAAAACTCCCGAATAAAAAATAGCCTATGTCACTCGGGGATAGTGTAGCTTCTCAACGGTGAAAGAATTTTTCAAATCGGTCCAATAGTTTCGGAGCCTATTCAATCCAAACAAACAAACAAATCTTTCCTCTTTATAATACATATTAGTATAGATTTGTTCAAACAATAGCCAGTCTATTAGTTTCACGTGTAAATTCAAACATTTTTTTTTTTTTTTTCTGATTGATTTATTCATTATGAAGTTACTCCCAATTTACGTGGACCTTCATGTGGCTGCTTAAACCATCAATCCGTGTGAATTTGTTATTACAGATATCACAGCTATAGGGCTTTTCGCCGGTATGTATCCTTATGTGCACGCTTAAGTGGCTCTGTTGAGGAAAGGATTTCTCGCAGACATTGCACTTATAAGGCCTCTCTCCGGTGTGCACTTTCTTATGCTTATCCAAGCTGGTTTTGCGGATAAATGCTTTGCCGCAGATGCTACACTGATGATTTTTGTCCCCAGAATGAATTCGGATGTGGTCCGACAAGTGTCCAGAAGTGAAAAAGGTTTTTTTGCAAATGTTGCAACAGTACGGTCTAACGCTTGTGTGGATCCTCGTGTGCACCACCAGATTTGATTTGCGTTTAAACGTCTTCCCGCAGGTGTGGCATTGATGATCCTTCGAATCGGAGTGGATTATGGAATGTTTCTTGAAGCTCGTTAGGTGTGAGAACGCTCTGCCGCAAATGTGGCACCTGTAGGGTCTTTCTCCGGTGTGGACCCGACTGTGCTTCCGCAGATCGCTCATCTGGGAAAATCGCTTGCTGCAACTATCACATTGGTGAGGAGTTCCTTCGGAATGGATCCGTTCGTGCCGGCTTAGAGCTACTCGGCTAGAGTAAGGGATGTAGCAGGTGGAACAGGGGAAAGTTTCTGGCCCTTCGTGAATCTTCCTGTGGGCATCTAAAGAGGTGCGGTACATGAATGACTTGCGGCAGTATTTGCATGTGAGGCTATTTCGCTGGTGCCATTTTAGATGTTGGAATTGACTAATACCCTAGTATTATTATATCGACCAGTTAAAATCTCCCATGCTGAGATATAGTTAGCCTCCGTTAAGGCTAGATGCTGAACTAGCTTATATGCTTCCCCGGTGAGAGAGGACTTTAGGTAGTGCATCTTCTGAATATGTGATAACCCATTGTTATCATGTATCAGAGAGGTATACATGTCTCGGAACGACGGCCACTCGGTATATGATCCACTAAAAGTGGGAATGTTTATTTTCGGTAATCTGACAGCTTGACTAATCGGATTTCAAACAGTTGTCAAATTTAGCAGCGACTCTTCAGGGACAACGGTTGGGACGCGCACAGATTTTAATTGCTCAGTTAAAGAGCAAACGGACTCTATGTAACAGCACTCAATTTTTGAAAAGATATCGGCCTTGAAATATTCGTCGTCCCTTAATTGCTCAGCAGTAGCTGAATCACATAACTCGTCGTACAACTTCAGATATTGCAACCAATATGATTCAAGAAGTTGGAGACGTGTGCTCAAAAACGACTCGGTTCGTTTTTCCTTTCCCGTTTTACCTACATTGATTAAGAATTTCTCAATGCGATCCGAAGTAGTTAACAATTTAACTTTAAGCTTCTCCATCGCTGAAAGTAGCTGCCCAAGTATCTCAAACCGAAAGCCGATATCTTGTCCCTGATTAATAGGGAATTAATAGTCAATCACTCACAGAGTTATTCGCGAATTCAGAGCTGACTTGAAGTGTCCGTCAGCAGCAAGGCTTCAAGCTCAGAATTTAGTACGAAAGCAAAGATCCGCTATAATTGAAAGCCGAAGTTCTAATTGCGAAAGCCCGCAATTATAGAAAAGTTCCAAACTACACCTTCTGAAATTGTCTGAAATTGCACTGTAACCACTACAACCGTCTAAGACCCTATTAGCTTTATAGGTTATGCGGCCATGTTGACTGGAAGCCCTTGTTAACGCCAAAGAATAAGAAAAGGTTTACCGGTTAGATTGGCAAAAGACTGCCTAGATTTCCATGCGGTGAACTTCTTGAAGACGGCGCTAACTGATGCAATGTGCCCTTCCTGCTATTCCTGTTTCTGCTCTAGTTAAGCTAGCAGAAAATAGAAATCGTCAATGTGGTCGCCAATCAGCCCGGTTGTTTCACCGTAACACTTTTTTTGTTTTTATCCGGCTCGAAGGACCAAAATGTTTGAATTTACACGTGAAACTAATAGACTGGCTATTGTTTGAACAAATAAGCTATATTTTAGCGAACTATAACTTTTAGGAACTTTACTTTTAAGGAACTTTATAGAGCAAAAACGTTTCTGATGGCGGCTGTGAGACAAGTGAAGTAGCAATCAAACATTGAGTCTTCTTCTTGATGTAGTGGATAGAGTGGTGACAGGCTAAGATTCGAACAGGGTACAGTTCGTACTAAAAGTTGGTTTTTTCTCGAACAGAAATCACGTTACTAGATGGAAACACTTTTAAATCTCTTATTCAAAATCTCGAGATTTTGGGGAGATGGAAACATGGCATAAAATCGAAAGAACAGAAAAATGTATGACTTCATCCAAAGTATGTCATTAAATAAGCAAATTAATTTAAATACTTCATCAAAAGAAGTAGTAAAGTAAGCCTAAAACTTTTGTTAATTTTACAAAATATATCAAAGAAAATATTCGTTAATTTAATCAAAACTTTAGCTATTTCCATAAATCTTTTTTATTACGTATAATTCAAATTTTGTTTTAATCATACCAGCACATTGATTAAATTGTCAAAAATTGTTTGGTGGCACATATAATTCACTTTATACAAAACGCTTAAGGGGTAATGCCACTGTAATGGTCCAAAAAGAAAGGTTTTTTCACGAATTTTTTGCTTCCCAAATTGAAGGTAATTGAAAAAAAACTTTTAAGGGTGTTATCGGGCATACATTAAACTTTATTATCCAATTTTTTTACAGCGAAAAAAAAACAAAATGGCGGTTCCACAGCCATCTTCCCGGGGCATGTTTTGCTTGCAGGGCTCCGCGGCACGCAGCACCACTGCTGCACTTTTGAATCTAGAACAAAAAAAAAAAAAATCCGTTAATCTAGAGGGTTATAGCTAGAGAATGTCGATCGGATTTTAAAAAGTATTAATTTTTGTGGATTTGGCGTGCGTTTGAAAAAAAAAATGATTTTTTACGAAAAAAACTGCTAGTTTTTTGTTAATAAAAAAACAATAAATAAAGTTATTGAAAATCCCGATCGACATTCTCAAGATAATGTTAATGTTCACATCTGGTAAAAATTTCAAGTAAAAAAAATGAAAATTGTTCGAGTGATGCTGCGTGCCATTTTGAAAAACCGTGTTTCGAGAAAAACGCGTTTAAAGTTTTACGACTAGTTTTTTATGGGAAAAAATTAAAAAAAGGAGGTAAAAAAAATTTGTACCGTTAGTCTGCAATTCCAGCACCATACATTTGTCCTTCGATGGCCAAATTTTTGTCTTCTACGTCTTTCCTGGTCGATTTTTGGAGCGCGCGCGCACTTCTTGCCGCGTCGCTCAGAGATGCCTCGGCGTGCGTGATGCGTTTAGCGTCGGCTTCGGTGCAGAAATTATATAATTGGGCACCAATTTCCACCTCCAACATCTTGAATATTTGCAAGACGTTGGTAAGGCCGCCATTGAATGTGCAAACAGCGATATCCGTCGCGATATCCAGTACAGTTTTTCCGCTTGAGGATGATTTGGGGGCCAAACTCCAAACGGTAGCGTTGAAGCTTTCGTTATTGTTTTGAGTATAGGCCCCCAAGCAACGCTCCAGCAAGTCGTCCCGGCTCAATTCCACGTAGATGGGTTTAATGGCTTGGTGAACCTCCTCACTCATTGGCTGATTGTGATGATACGCATCCAAGGCATTTTCCGCTTTCGCTTTCTTCCAACTGCACCAATTCTCTGAACATTTTTCGTGCTGAGGCTTTTCATCCGTTGACATTTTGTGAAAAAGGGTTGCCCAGATCTCATTTTTCATATTTTCGATGGAATCGGGATTTCGACGGATTGCCAAGCCGTAATAAATGGATAGTTCGTCAATTAATTTGGCAGTTAGTTTACCTCTTCCCCCGAGACCTTTTGTTCCTTTCTTCAAGTTTCGCAATCGAGTGCCCATTCGTTTTTGCACGTGATCAATGCACTCTTTTTTGTGTACATCAAAATTTTCGTAAGGTTTAGAATCCACGATGCCTTTGAATGTTTTAGAGTCGCCATCTCCGATGTAATTAGAGTATTTTACTCCGTATAAATCTTCTGAGCGTTGGAACATTTCGACGACAGCATCGACTTCCATTTTTCCTGATGATCCTTCGTGATTGGCTTGGCATTCATCGGCGTGACTTATTTGCCATTCCTCGAATTCCGTTGTTCCGTTTTTGGACTTCCAGTGCTCGCATGATTTGCAATACTTTGATTTCACTTCGACGTCGATTATTTTTCCAGATAACCAGCCGATCAATGACGTGACTCCAAAAAGCGATGAAAATCCGCGTTTTCGCCATGAACCATCGCCGGAAACCGTTATTCCGTCAGTTTTTCCGATTTTATGGCTTCCCTCCTTCTCTTCTTGCGCTGCTTTCTTCATGCTTGCATCTCTCACTGCTTTTGTTGCGATTGCTATCGTCTTGACCAATTTATCATAAAATGAATGAAAAATTGGCTGCGGCAAATCCATGAACGCGCAAAATTTTTTGATTCCTTGTAATCCTATTCCAATCAGTCGCATTGCAAGCACGATTCTACGATTTATTTCATATGCATTGCGAATGAATTTGGAACTCGGAATATCCACATCGGGACATTTTGGGCAAGCGATCACAATTTTGAAGCCTAAACCACGAGGACTTCTTTCTCGAAACTCAATGTCAGATCCGCACGTTTTGCACTTCACGTGCTGGGCAATAACGGAAAAAACAGCGCAGAAATTGATTATTCTATAGCCGAATTGACTATTCACATCGAATTCCTCGTTGCAGTCCTTCAGTTTTTTCGCCGAAGCGCTGACGCCCTGCTCATCACTCTCACATTCATATTGGTTCAGGGGTCGTCGTTTCATCCCGCCTGATCGACGCCGAGTTGGATACGCGGTTTTCGTACCTTTTTTTCCAAGATACACTTGATCACCCATTTCAACTAACGCGTTCGTAAATTTTACAGTGAAATCGTAAAAAAAAACCACGGAAAACACGCAAAAATCGTCACTTATGAAGAATAGCTCGAAAGGACACGTGGAACAACAATACAGGCGGTTGGGAGCATTAGGGGGGGCCTATTGTGCCGTCCCTTTTCACCGTTATGTTTGCCGCAGGTAGTCGTTTCGGAGCAAGTTTTGACGCGCTTGGCGGCGACCTCTATTTCCTACGGAAAAAAAATTGTTCTCGCACGGGACCTTTTTTTTCTTATTCTAAAGGGTTTAAACTATTTTTTAAGCCAATAAAAAAAAATCGATTTTTCAAAAAATTTACAGTGGCATTACCCCTTAAATATTTTGTTAATATTACAAATTTTATAACGAGTTTTACTAAAATTTAAAAATATGAATTACAAGATCTCAAAAAAAAATACTTGGAAAAGGAAGTATACACTTTAATCCCCGTTTTACATCGGGGAAGCGTTCCTGAAAATTGTGACGGCAACGTACATATGTACATATCTATGAATCTATGAATCGACGTTTAACGAACCGACTTATATCGAGGATTAGGTGTAAATAAAAGGTCATTGGAAATTAAACATATAAAAAATATTTATTCATTAGTTTTTTATTACACGAAATACATATAAGTATGATACATACATATTATGTTAATAAACTGTAATGTACATACTGACTTATATATAATTACATATTTTCTTCAAGAAAAATTCGGATGTTTTCTTTAATAGGGAATAAAACGCCTTTTGAATTATCAAACGAAACATCATTAATAGATATGGAATTATTAATCAATTGTTTCGGCTCATGATATAACTTTTCCGCTTTTAAAAAGTTTTTAAATTTATATTCCGAATTTAGATCAGTGAATTCATTCATAAGTTGTGTAAGCAAATCCTTTAATTCAAATATTTTTGTACACTCATTAGTGAAATTCACAAATACTTTTATGAAATGTTCAAAGCTTTCAATTATTTCAGCAGCAAGTTTCCGATTGAGTGTTTTATGGCCATATAATTTAAGTACAAAAGTTCTTATTTCATCAGCTAGGCAGAAATCATTGACGCACTTTAAATTTTCTTTCTGAGAAATTATGTTTTCTGGGGAGGGATTTTCGGAAATATCATAACTAACAATACATTCTGACTGGTTTAGCTTTTCTATTTGTGTCACTGGATGTTTCCTCACTAAATGTCTACGAAAAGCGTACATATTTTGGAAGAACTGTGGACATACCGTACATTGAAAAAATGTTGACCTTAGGGATAATTTATGTTTTAATTTTAAATGAATCATATAGCTGTCTACGTCCGAATTCTTTTTGTTACAAATAAAGCATTTATACATGTTTTCAAATTTTAGTCAAAGATTAATAGCAAATTTCTATGTAAATAAAAGTAGTACAGAGTAAAGCGACAGTAAATTTATGGTAGGGAATTAAGCTGACAAATGAGTTCTGTAATGGCATTATTTTTAAGCTATTGCATAGTGTTATCGCGGGCTTTGAGCGCGGCGACCGAATTAAGAAATTCCGTAACGAAAAAACCTAACACCCTAATCTAGTCGCCTGCGGCGTTGGCGACTAGATTAGCTGCTAACTGCTCATAACTGACACCTGTACGCGTAAAATTTGTGTATAAAGTGTTTTAAATATGAATAAACAAAGTGCATTTATTAATGAAGAAAGTGATTTTCTTTGGGCGCGAATAAATACCAAAACTAGAACGTTTTGAAGAACGTTTTTTTTTTTTTTTTTTTTTTATTTCGACATTACGGTTTTATTACATGAATCAGCTTTATAAAGCTCTAACATGTATTATTATGACTCTTAACCTAATTTAATTTAGACTAATAGATGCCGGTTCTATGTAGCCGTTTTTCCTGCTAGAGTTGTTTTGTATCCGTCCGAGTTGATCTTGTTAGCCATCCTACTGTCCAGTCTGCATGTCTGCGTCTGGTTGAGTAGTCCGGGAGGATGGTCTTGTTGAGCGTCCTTTTATGGTTGGCTGATGCTGTATTTTCTCTTAAGGCTTCTTCTGTAGTCCTTGAAGATTTGGTATAATAGCGATATGCCTACTTCGACCGTCAGTACTATGAGGATGATTTCGATGTTCTCTGCCTTTATATCCTGGGGGTTTAAGATTACTGTGTTTATTATCTCACCGGTATTATCGACTTGTTTGGACTGTGAGTAACCCATGACTGCTGTTTTCCCTATTTCGATCTCTGGTTTTACGGCTTATATCGGCTGCTACTTTGCACAATCGATCGGATCGTTTTTCCTTAGTCTGGTAAATTTTTTTGCTGTGAGTATTTTTCTTGCTGTAGGGTTTGGGTGGTGCTCAAGTCTTGCCACATATCTTTTGCTGATTTTGTTAATTTCCTCTTCGACCTCGTTAATTTTTGTGTCCCTAAGCAATCTTTTGTTCCATACGTAGCGGGGTGCTCCGGTGATATCTCTGATAATTTTAGACTGTGCCCGTTTAATGATTTCGATTCTTGATTTCTTTGCGGCTCCCCATAGTTGTAATCCATAGGTCCAGATTGGTTTGATAATGCTTCTGTAGATCGCTATTTTGGTGTCCAGGCTTAACTTTGATTTCTTGTTTGTTAGCCAACTTAGTTTTTTGTATATGAGTTTTATTTGCTGACTTTTCTTGCTGACGTGTGTTTTCCAGGTTAAGAACGTAGTGGCAGAAAATGTTGAATATATTTTTTTTTTAAATCAGCTTAGAAACTTAAAATAAGATTTATATAATAATAAATAGCAAGTACAACCACCTGCTATCCACATAGGATGCGACTTACTTTAATGATAAGATTCGCTTTGTGTTGTATTACTTTTGGTCATGAGAATACACACACACTTCAAGGCTCTGTCGGTGTCAGATACATTTCCAAGCATAAACTTTAATTATAATTGCATAAGTTGATAAAAAATACTATGCAATAGCTTTACCGCGGCAGTCCCCGAGTGGCACTATACTTTGGCAAAATACACCGAAATTAATTTTACTCTTACACGGCAAGCGGGGTTTTCAGTTCGGCATTTTTACTTCCGGCGGCCATTTTAAGTCTTTCCAGTGAAAAAAAAACCGCTAATCCGCGATACGCCCGATTTTACCAGAGTTTTATGCCTAGCGGCATTTGAAAGGTAATTAAATCTATTGATTTATCATTGCGAGATTGTGAAATTAATTGTATTTAGTTTAAGGTACTTACAAATCATTTTAAATAGTTTTATTCACTGAAAATAGTGAAAGTAAAATGAGTTCACTTCGCGGGAAATCGAGAACTGACAGTTGTACTTTGCTTTTCGTTTTCAGTTGAGAATACACCAAAACCTAGGCGGCGCTAGGTGTTACCGCAAGTTTTTTAACGACGTTCGTTCCTCCGAGGAGTGCACTGACATATAGAAATGTCTGACTTTGTTAAAGGATTCTGTAAGTTATTTTAGTCGAATAAAAAAAAAATCGGAATCTGAATCTGACATATTGAAATGGCCTACTCCATTAGTCGTTCCACACAAAACGCCTATATCAAAATGGTACATAATGTCAGTGGTGAAGCAAAGGTGAAAAATGAAATTTTTAATTTCTGCCTTTAGGGCTAGTTTTTTGGTGGATAATAACGTGTTTTAATTATAGTAAGTAGAGAAAAGCAAAAAATCTCGACCAAAAAAGCTCTTCAGGCACCAAAAACCAATAATATCTACGATTAAATATGACGGTATTTTTGTTTTTAACAGTTGTAATGAATATAGACTTACCCTTTTCGTTGAGGTCGACCTCCTTCTCCTCCTCGGTGTATCCTGTTGAAAATATCACAAAGAAACACTTTAATAACATTACACTTTTGCTTAAGGATAATTTTCCTTTTAAACAGGCCTTTTTATCGCGAAATCACTTTCACTCAGAGCTTCGATTCATTGCACTTAACGGCTTTTATTCTCATATTTTCAATTCAATTAATTTCCATACTAGCCGTCACAAAACAAATCACAGAAACTCTTTCACTTTAACACTGGTAATCCTACAAGAAAGAAATAAAATAGCTTTTATCGCGGGCTTTGAGCGCGGCGACCGAATTAAGAAATTCCGTAACGAGAAAACCTAACACCCTAATCTAGTCGCCTGCGGCGTTGGCGACTAGATTAGCTGCTAACTGCT
The DNA here is from genome assembly GCA_933228815.1 of Machimus atricapillus. Taxonomy (NCBI): domain Eukaryota; kingdom Metazoa; phylum Arthropoda; class Insecta; order Diptera; family Asilidae; genus Machimus; species Machimus atricapillus. Next base: position 19,152,626 of record OW121785.1, read on the forward strand.
CATAACTGACACCTGTACGCGTAAAATTTGTGTATAAAGTGTTTTAAATATGAATAAACAAAGTGCATTTATTAATGAAGAAAGTGATTTTCTTTGGGCGCGAATAAATACCAAAACTAGAACGTTTTGAAGAACGTAGTGGCAGAAAATGTTGAATATATTTTTTTTTTAAATCAGCTTAGAAACTTAAAATAAGATTTATATAATAATAAATAGCAAGTACAACCACCTGCTATCCACATAGAATGCGACTTACTTTAATGATAAGATTCGCTTTGTGTTGTATTACTTTTGGTCATGAGAATACACACACACTTCAAGGCTCTGTCGGTGTCAGATACATTTCCAAGCATAAACTTTAATTATAATTGCATAAGTTGATAAAAAATACTATGCAATAGCTTTACCGCGGCAGTCCCCGAGTGGCACTATACTTTGACAAAATACACCGAAATTAATTTTACTCTTACACGGCAAGCGGGGTTTTCAGTTCGGCATTTTTACTTCCGGCGGCCATTTTAAGTCTTTCCAGTGAAAAAAAAAACAGCTAATCCGCGATACGCCCGATTTTACCAGAGTTTTATGCCTAGCGGCATTTGAAAGGGAATTAAATCTATTGATTTATCATTGCGAGATTGTGAAATTAATTGTATTTAGTTTAAGGTACTTACAAATCATTTTAAATAGTTTTATTCACTGAAAATAGTGAAAGTAAAATGAGTTCACTTCGCGGGAAATCGAGAACTGACAGTTGTACTTTGCTTTTCGTTTTCAGTTGAGAATACACCAAAACCTAGGCGGCGCTAGGTGTTACCGCAAGTTTTTTAACGACGTTCGTTCCTCCGAGGAGTGCACTGACATATAGAAATGTCTGACTTTGTTAAAGGATTCTGTAAGTTATTTTAGTCGAATAAAAAAAAAATCTGAATCTGAATCTGACATATTGAAATGGCCTACTCCATTAGTCGTTCCACACAAAACGCCTATATCAAAATGGTACATAATGTCAGTGGTGAAGTAAAGGTGAAAAATGAAATTTTTAATTTCTGCCTTTAGGGCTAGTTTTTTGGTGGATAATAACGTGTTTTAATTATAGTAAGTAGAGAAAAGCAAAAAATCTCGACCAAAAAAGCTCTTCAGGCACCAAAAACCAATAATATCTACGATTAAATATGACGGTATTTTTGTTTTTAACAGTTGTAATGAATATAGACTTACCCTTTTCGTTGAGGTCGACCTCCTTCTCCTCCTCGGTGTATCCTGTTGAAAATATCACAAAGAAACACTTTAATAACATTACACTTTTGCTTAAGGATAATTTTCCTTTTAAACAGGCCTTTTTATCGCGAAATCACTTTCACTCAGAGCTTCGATTCACTGCACTTAACGGCTTTTATTCTCATATTTTCAATTCAATTAATTTCCATACTAGCCGTCACAAAACAAATCACAGAAACTCTTTCACTTTAACACTGGTAATCCTACAAGAAAGAAATAAAATAGCTTTTATCGCGGGCTTTGAGCGCGGCGACCGAATCAAGAAATTCCGTAACGAAAAAACCTAACACCCTAATCTAGTCGCCTGCGGCGTTGGCGACTAGATTAGCTGCTAACTGCTCATAACTGACACCTGTACGCGTAAAATTTGTGTATAAAGTGTTTTAAATATGAATAAACAAAGTGCATTTATTAATGAAGAAAGTGATGAAAAAATAGTGAAAGAAAATGAGTGAGTACTCTATATTACATACATTTTATTATTATCACAAATGCAGTATTTTTTTTTGACTTTTTTTTGAATTTATATATAATACTCGGTGTCAGACACATTTCCAAGCATAAACTTTAATTATAATTGCATAAGTTGATAAAAAATACTATGCAATAGCTTTACCGCGGCAGTCCCCGAGTGGCACTATCTTTTGGTGGCAATTCATAAATATATTTCTGTAAAAACATCCACTGCAGTTTACTGACTTTTGGATACTCTAAATTGAAAACGTAAAAAAGCTTAAAAGTAAATGAAATAGCTTTTAAGAAATTATCGACCTGGTACAATATACCATTAAATTCAACAAAACTTTTCTCAAAATTTTTGGCTAAATCCCCCACAGCAACAATAAGGGGCTGATTAGTTAGTCCTCTTGTCATAAGACCTTGTCTGTGCTTTTGTATGATATTAAGCATATCGCATTGAACCTAAAATATATTATATATTATTTAAAAATATTGAGGAAGTCGAAGAAATGTAGTGACCGAGAAAAATAACGTATTTCACAGTTTTTATATTAAAAAAGCTGAAGGAAATTTTTATATTGGAATAAAATAGCGTGATACAATCTTTCATGCGTGAGCTTTTAAAAAAAACTCATTGCTTGTATAGTCCCTAAATAATTTCTATTTTAAATTTGCGATCAATTTACCTGAACATGTAATGCTAAGCATGACTGTGCCTCTAAGATGGAAGGTTTCCACACTGAGTTTTTGCCTCCAACTTTTTCGTGGATGATTGTCGGTATTATAACAGCCGGTAGAAGAACAAATATTATATATTGTCGAACATCTATTACGAAAATATTAAGTTTGTATAAACAATAGTTTTCTAATAAAATATTACCTGAATCGTGAACAATTTGTAATTTTTCCAGTAACTGTTTGGATGAGTGATCGGCGATGTCTCTTTTGTAGATAGTCAAAATTTTTTTTTCAAACGATTCCCATTTTCCGAAGAGAAGTAAGTCCGTATTTGGATGAAGTATCTCAAGGTCGTCTGATATCTAAAATTTAAACTTAATAGATAACAGTATAATACACTTAGTAATATTGTCTTACCAACGATATTGAAGTATTTTGTTTCAACAATGGCCATTCATTAAATATGTCCTTGCCTTCCGCAATGTGAGACATACGTAAATTATGTGTCCACCTATCTTTTATAAGTGTTTGAGAAGTCTTTGAATATTCCTCTAAAATATTTTTACCAATATGCTTTCTTCCAAAATTTTTAAGACATTCTGAAAATGTATTTAATTAATATTTGAAAATTACAGGTGTTTTAAAAACGTACAATATTTTCGGTTGTCTGATTTGACGGAATATTTTCGCTCCCCAAATTTAAAGTGTCACTTGATACTGTGTCAGCAGAAGTAATCCAAGAAATTAAGCTATTGTTCTGAGACAGTGTGTCCGTAAGTGATGGAGTGCCGTATCCCTATTATGAAAAACACATATTCAAATAATTCAATTTCAATTAACAAAGAACGACATATTCAAAGTTGCTGCTTAACAAATGAGTTGCACGTATTAATTAATTAATTTTTGTCAAACAAAAATATAGGCTAAAGTAATAAATAACGATACATTTTTGTTGAAGATATGATGATGGAATCACAACCAACCAAGTAATTAATGTTCAAAAATATATTTCTACTGTGTTGGTAAGAAATTCTTTTATAAAATCTAACTATATTAAAGGGGTATTCCGGTAATGATGTAATTTTTGTTTTCTTTAAGAACAATGTTAGTATCGAAATTTCGTATATCATTTTGCTAATGTTCGTATTTATGAACAACAACTTTAAAAAAAACGTCCGTACATAATAACTGAAATACCCCTAAGATCGTTCATATCGGAAATTCACTGCAGTTTTATTTTTTAAATATTTATTTATTTACATAGGTGAACTCATACATCAAACATAAGAAACTTTTGGAACCTTATAAGGTCTGCTTTTTGCAGGTGCAATGCCAGAACATACTGAACTTGTTTCTACATTTGAATCATCTGTCGTATTGCCGCAGACAGAATCACTCGCAGAAACTCTAGTACGCATTTCGCATACTTCTTCTTCTTCCGAGTCGGACACATCCAAATTAACGTCAATTATTAGATCACACTTTCCAGTCTTGTTCAAAAGTACATTCAATTTGTAGTATAATTACATTTTTTTGTCTCCATTCTGCAAGTTTCATACGAAACTTTATTTTTAAGCCAAGCTTGTTAGATGGGATTTGCTCATCAATATCTGCTGCTACCATGCCTTTTAAACACTCCAAATCTATCCCCTTGTTTTGGAAGATAACAATTAGGTCGGATAATCCCCAATTCTGTAGCAAACTATCTACAGCATCAGATGAGTAGAGTTGATCTATGTCAAACTCCAATGTATCGGAACCCTCTTCTTCTACATTCTCCATCATCAGATAGATAGATGAAATTAAAAACTACAATTGTGTCTGAAACAATAAAATTTTCATACTTATAACGGTGCATCTTCCTAAAAAAATTTATATAAGTGTGTCTAAATATTTTTAGATTTTTTTTAAAGAGATTTTTACCGCCACAGCCACAGGCTGATACACTTCGGGGTTTTAGGTAAGTTTTATTAAAAATATAACCCAGACAAAAATTGTAGATCATAAAATTGTCTACAAAAATAGTCCGTATACTTTTTTTCCTAAGAATCACCATAAGATATCGCCGATCTAAAAGTTGAAGGCGTTACAATTGGACTTTATTGCGGATAGTGGGTTTTGTTGTTGTATTAATTATTATAACACGAATAACTTCGGAACGCGCCGTCGGATTCGAGTGCGGTTTTTTCTTGATAAAGGCCCCACGACAGGGAAGCTTTTCTCAAAAAAAATAAAAAAAAAACCGCACTCGAATCCGACGGCGCGTTCGAGAAAATTCCGAAAAGCCGAAAATTTTGACCTTTGACCCCGAATAACTTTTTTAGCGGCACATGGATCAATGGGGACTTTTGGGATTTTGTTTAGAACCACAAAAGGAAGGTTCATGCAAAAATCCAGCTTTCCCCTAATTTTTCCGAAGTTCGGTCTTTTTTTTGTCTTAATTCCCCGGACTATTATGAAAATCATACACACAGCACAAACGTCACAGCAGAGCAGCTTAATTTATTATTATTATTAGTTTTTCAATCGATCCTTAATTAACTACCGTGAAATATAATATTTATTACTTACCCAAAATATTCACACGCTTTAAAACAACTCGAAAACAACTCGCGCACATTAAGAGCCAAGAACACTTTTAATACAACTCGCGCACGAGCCAAGACTTAATGAAACTGAACGCGAAAAACACACTGGCGCATGCAGCTCTGACACTCTGCATATTCTCAGGAAAGTTCCGCTTCAAACTTGCATACTGCGTTTCTGTGATGCTGGTGACTCACGGGCCGGGCTGAATGTGTGCACGAAAACGGGACGCGGCGCGCAGCGCCTTACCAGGCTTTTTCGTTATTAGTACAAATTTTTAGTTGTTTTCACAAAACAATAAAACAATTTCTGCTAACAAAATATCAAACAAATGGAATTAATCAAAGCAACCAATTAAGGTTTTTGATTCAATCAACTCTATTCGGTATATTTACAAAAATTTCAATGATATTTTGTTATTTTTACTAAAAACTGATGCAAACAAATTAATTCGTTCTTTCTTCAAAATTATTTCTCTCTGTGTACGGTCGGTGTTGCATGGAAATTGTACAATATTTCTTGTATTTCCGTTTTATCAGAGACGTGGTTTATATAATATATAAATCTTTAGCTTTTTAAGTCCTTGATTTCCTATTATCTTGCACGCGGTCATATTAATTAATTGAAATATCTCACTTTATGCAGAAAGTCTCAGAGTCGTGATCTGAGTTTGTTTGCAAATATCGGACTCCAGTACTTCGAATACCTGCTCTAATGCTGGTTCTACTCGCTGAGTCATTTTTATGTTCCGCTTAAATATTACTTTATTTTTGTGCACAATATTTATCTCAATTTTAGGACTGTAGCTGCTTACCACATTTTGTACAAGGGTTCTTCTACCCTTAGAAGTGGCGAATACGCAAAAATTTTCCTCCGAAAACATTTAGTTTCCGAGATATTTAAATTTAAAATATTTGTTTTGACAGCCAGAACAATTTTTGCATATTTGCCACTATTTTGTACCAAATCACTTTTAGCACTCTTATATTTACCGCACTTTATGTAAAAACACCACAAACACAATTAGACCTGTTTCTTATCATCAATATATGCTGCAAAAAAGAAATATTTAAAATTATTATTTTGAACACTCACCTGATTCCATATGGCGGCACCGCACCGGCTTTCATTCCCAAACTGCCGTTTGGTTTTTAAAGTTGTCCATCCTTCATTCGTCCAATTGGCTGGGGGTGCGTTCAATAAAGAGACATTGAACCGCAAAAAGAGACATTGAACATGGAGCCGCTCCCGGCAACCAATGCCACGCGCTCAGTCATCCCGCATCCCGGGCATCTTTTTATTCATGATCTATTTGTCCAGTCAGAGAGGGCTTATTTATCGTCCCCGGCGCTTTATTTTATTTCATTTCGTGTGGCCATTTTTGCCCTAGCAGCGCCTATCCCATGACCCGAGGGACTCCCAGGACGTTTCTCATGTCTCAGGCAGAAGGATTCGTTCGGCGCCGCTTAACTTCTTTGCCGGTTTTAGGCTCCAGATCGACTCGTAGGTTCTTGAGGAATTATATGTACTATATGTAAAAAGATTTATCTTTGGTGTCTGCGAATTTGTGACACAATGACGCAAATTCTTGGCTTTATATGTTTCCCGTCGACAGTTTGTCGTCGTTGTTAACATTCTTGTTTTCGGGAATACCTTATAAGGATAATTTCCGCTTAGCATTGAACCTCTCAAGGTCAGCGCTGTGTTACTAAGAACAAACAAAACTATTCTGGATTTTCGGGAAACTAGTTCGCGAATTCAAGATGAATAATTGGTCATGTCATGAATATTCTTAGGGCTATTAATAACTCTCACTTAAAAAGCTTCGAGTTATGCAGTAAGTTTAAAGAAAAATTCACTCTGCTGCTTTACTACGTAGTTCCCCTTCACGACATAGTGCTGTGGCTGATTAAGATTACAAAATTTATAATAAATTAATAAAGATATCTTTGATGATCCTATTCTATACATTTACTAAGTATTTGATTTTGTTGTAACTAATAGCAGTTCAAACATAGTATTGTGAACATTTTTAGGGCCACTTCAATATTTTGGAGACTTCTAATTTTCTGAAGAATTTTCTTTAGGTTCGACTGGTTTCGACAGAGGAGGGAAATCAATGCATACGTAAACTTAAAACTCAAAGGGTTCTTTCCATTAGTTGAAGCGTAGCTTCTGTCGGCCAGTCCCACGACTGCCACATTTTTTAGATGAATTTTAGCTCTTTATTTTTAAACTTTTCACTGTATTTTTTTTAAGTGATTGTATTTTTCACTGCATACCGAAATGTAGAATGAAGGAGCACTAGTTAGTACAATATTCGTAGAATTTTACGAGATCTTAGAAAAAAGCTGCAAACTCGACAAATTCGAGGGATGAATTTGATATCCAAGTTGGCCTTTTTCTGATGCAATATTTACATATGTTATTTTATTTTGTTTTCATGGCGGCCGACTCGAGATTTGCAATTTTCCCAGGGAGCATGTTAGCCCGCCTCCTTGATTTTTTTTTTTATTATTTTAAATTATTATAAGTGTAAACACCATCACAATTGGAAATAACGTCATAAACTGCTTGGAAATATAAATAGCACAATTAGATTTTTTTAGATTTTTTAATAACTTAAAACCATTTCATGGCAACATTTTACAAATTTTACAAATTACCTAACTTAGTATTTAGTAGGATAGCCTTTATTACTTATTACCACACTGCATCTGCGTTGCATACTTTCTACAAGTTGTTGACAACGTTGAAATGGGATTGAGTACCACACCTCCTGAATGTTTCGCCATAATTCGTCTAAATTCCCATTTTTCCTTTGCCGAATTATCTTATCCACATCGTTCCAAAGGTTTTCGATGGGATTCAAATCCGGACTTTGTGGGGGCCAAGTCAACACATCAATTGATTTTTCTACAAGCCAAGATTTAACTAAATGTGAAGTATGCTTTGGATCATTGTCATGAACAAATTTCCACGTAACCGGTAAATTTTCAAAGGCAAATGGTTCCATATAATTTTGCAGGATATCTCTATACTGATGCTGATCCATCTTTCCTGATATTTTCACAATAGGGCCTACGTCATGCCAGGAAAATGCTGCCCACACCATAATATTTCCACCACCGTGCTTTATAGTCTTAATGGTGTATCTTGGATTAAATTCTTGTCCCTTAGGACGACGTACGTAGACTTTACCATCGGAGCCGAATCTATTAAATTTTGATTCGTCACTCCAGAGGACATTTTTCCAAAACGACAGTGGTTTTCTTATATGCTCCCTAGCAAAATCTAAACGTTTTTTCAAATTTTTTTTTGAAACAAGTGGCTTTTTTCTTGCAATGCACCCATTTAATCCTGCTTCAGATAAACGATAGCGTACAAGTCTTGACGTAATATCTACTCAATATTCTGTCCTAATTTCCTCCTTAATATCTTAAGAACTTTTGAAAGGATCCCTTCGGCTTGCTCTAACGATTGCTCGATCCATGGCTTTTGTGGTTTTTCCGTTGTGCGTTGCTTTCTTTGTTTTGTCTCAAATGTTTCGCATTGCGACACGTGTTTAAGGGGGATAGCCACTGTGATGAGTCAAAAATAATATGTGTACAAAATTGCAAGTCAAAATTTCAAAAATTGACTAAGTTACAATGATTGTAGCGAGAGCAGGTAGGCCGACTGTTTTTCGCTTAACCTTCCGATCACAATGTTACGAATCGAAAAAGTTAATAAAAAAATGAAAAAATGAAGAAAGTCAACAAGACCCCTGGAGATGAAGAGGAAGAACCGTCATATGGTCCAGGACTCAATAGTTTAATATAGGTATGAAAATTTTAAAAGATACATGATTTCATTACGAGAGAAATGGACTAAAATCTTTAAACGCATTTTTCTCGTAACGACTTTTTTTGAACTGGTCGCATTAATAACTCGAACAATTATTAACCGATGTCTAATTTTTTTTGTTTGTTTTGTTCCTCTTAGTAGTGGTTAAGGTTAAGCGTAGCCGATTTGAAAAATGTTGTTTTTTACTATTTTTTAAACTGATTGAAAACCAAAAAAAACGGTCGAAAAAATTAAAATATTGTCAATCGGTCGCCATTCTGTGAAAAATCAAAAAAAAAAAAACGGCTACGTACAACGATAACTACATTCATACAGATTACAATTACAATTTTTTTTTTTTTTTTCTGAGTACCGGTTTTTGAAAAATCGATGCGACCATGGAGGGGGAATTTTTTTTTCAGGCGCTACGGCATCGTTTATATTGTTAAAACTATTTAATATTTTTTAATAAAAATTTGTGGAAAAATTATTAGATGTGTACTTAATAAAATAAAAAAAACCCGATCCAAAAATTCGTATACTTACTCGGTCAAAAAAAATTTTAAAAATCACTAATTTTTCGGCCGTCACAGTGGCTATCCCCCTTAATAGCATTATAAACCATTTTCCGCGAACAGTCCAAAACCTCAGCAATTTCATTAATTTTTTTACCATTCTCAAATAATTTAAAGATGGCTTCTCTTTTTCCAGGAGTGCAATGACGACCTCTTCCCATAATTAGAATCTAACATAAATTACCTCAATTCCATTTCTTTTAAATAATAAATAATAAACTTACTACAATTAACAAATATTCTTATGAAAAGAAATGAAATATTATATTGTGCTATTTATTTTTCCTCCCAAATTTGAAATAATTTTTTACAATTTAAACTGCTGCCTACACGATGGCTTCAATTTGACTAAATATACCGTTACATACTAGTGGTACTTCCGGCGTCTTAAAAGTGCTAATAGTTCAGATCAGTACTGCCAGCACACAAGACATTTTTTAATATTGCTTAAATTGCCAGATTTGTGCTATTTACTTTTCCGCCACTGTATGTATTTTAAACAAAAACCATATTTAGATTATCTTTGAACGACGTTCAAAAATTTCCTGAATTCCAAACGTAAACGGAAAAATATATTTTTAAAGATAAGCTTTTTTTTAAAGGGACGTCCGCCATATTGGTTTTCGTATTCGATTCATTTATTTCATTTATTACTGCCCATAGTACATAAGAATACAGTTCTTTTGATTCGTCAAACACTTTCATTTGATTCCCATATCAAGGGCGTTCGCCTTATTGGCTTTAGAAAGATGTTAGAGGGTCCCAAAAAACCACTATCATTACTCTTTTGGAATGTTTAAATCTATGGTTGGTTTCCTTTTTAAAATCAGTCTCTATCTCAATTCAATGTTCATTAAAAAAGTAGACAAGAAAATTCGAATTTTGAAAATGAAGAACTTAAAGTAAAATATTAAAGAAAAAAAAGAATGTGTTCAAAATCAGGGAGTGATTTCTAAGAATTGGGATAATACACTCTTTAGTACGATTTATTATAAATTGGCTTAAAACCGACTTACAAAAACATATATGAACCTAACCTACATATTTCGTTTCGAAGTTGATACATTACATATTTTATTAAATTGGTGGAGTATTTTTACTATTATAATATATACATACTGTTCGACGAACTAGAAATAAGAAAACTGAATTAAAAAACAAACCAAATATTCATTTACATACCTAGTACCTGCAAGAGCACAAGTACATCCTTTTTACCCTAAAAATAAAAATAAAAGAATTAATAATCTAGTAACCTCGTAACAAAAAGGCCACGTAAACAATTTCTTGGCCATTGCAACAACAATTGCACGGGATAAGAGCAGGCGTAAATATTCGCACAAACTCCACATTCCCCTGCAACTAAACAACATAAATACAGAGAACACAACATGCCCAACTAAAGTAAAGGCACCACACCTGAGTTTTATGACCTCATACTGTTACAATTTTGCCCGCCGAGCGGCTGGCGGACAAAATTGCACGTTTGCCCTTCGTCACAATTCACCGGGGTTATGGGGATATGGGGACGGACTGACACATGTATTGTTGAGAATAGCTGCTCATCTGCCGAGGCAGACGAACATTCAAAACAAAAGTGGTCGGCGTTTCGATCCGGGGCACTGGCCAGATCTCTTCAGTGTGGCTGAAGGCCAGTGCCCCTGCCACAGACGCCCACACTTGCGCGGACCGAACACCGACCCCCATATTCGCCCGCTTCAAAATCCAAGTGTGAATTATAACGAAGGCAAATTTCGTAACAATACTTACATATACTTTATATAGGACCGGGTTATTGCACTCTTTGTAGAAGCCACAATCTTCCCGGGCGAAATTCATGTGTAAAAATGTTTAAAATGGAACATGTAGGAAATTCAGACGACACCCCTGCGAATTCAGAAATCCTCGACGACACAAATTGGAGTTTATGATGCAATTGCGAAAATGAAATGGATCGCCTAATTCAATTCAGCGAATAAAATTCCAGAGTTATTAATTCAATTAGTTAATGCACTTATGAGCCAGGGAGGAGCAGGCGCGCCATAGCGAGTTTATAGCCGATCTTAACGGTTGTGCGTATTGTGGATATCTCCTTTAGGAGACGGTTTATTTTGGGTTTTAGGTTCCAGAGCACCGACCGATGTACAATACGCGGTAAAGCACATATGACAGCTTCCCCTCGCCCTGGTTGTTCTCCCTATTTGCAGCTTAAGAAATCAATGCGCTAATATGCTTAGTAAGGAGCCTTTCCCGGGGGTTCCGAGGTAGCCAATGATCCAGAACAAATATGACCGAAGCTGGCAAGGTTACTTTTGTCATTGCCCGACCGACTTAGAATTTCTTGCAATATTTTGCTGGATCATTTGGGCGGATTTATTCTTCGCCGCCGCCGCCGTGCTTATGAACTCCGGATTATGTCATTAGTGAATTGAAGCACTTAAAATTAATCTCAGGAAATCTAATCAGTTACCGAAATGAAAGTTTTTGAACAACATTCTTATTTTTAAAAATTTTGAAAATGAAAAAAGAACATATATTTTACAAATACAAACTAAGTCTTTATAAAATTATCCTGTTTGTATAAAAAAGATATTTGGATCTAATATATTAAACTTAAAAACTATAACGTAATTGACCATTCACAGAATAAGTATAATCTTTTCTTCTTTTTTACTAAATTAACAATTTTGGTTCTGAAGCAGTACCTACAGTTTTGTACAAAACAAACGCAGCACTTCATACTTTTATGATACCTATTGAAAAACTATTATGATTAAAAGTTGCACAGTAGCTTTACTTATTTATTTTATTTCAATAACAAGTTCTAAGAAAAACTAAAGCAAATTCTTTGTCATCGAAATGTAAAGAAGAAGAAAACAAAATTTGTATGCACGCCTATGCTAAACGCCTGTGCAAAACAAATGCAACATTGGCATTATTTCAATATTTAGTATAATAACCTCTATTTCTTATTACTTGTTTGCACCTCTCTGGCATGGATCTTACTAATTTTTTAATTTTATCAAGTTCTACGACCTTGTTGTCGTGGAACTCATTGGTCATGTATTGTTGTTTTGTGTTTTGATGTAATATCGTTTTCATTTTTATAGCTCTTCCAGCGTACTGTAATTGAATGAAATATTTGCTACTGATTAAAATAATCAACACTAAAAGCACACCATTTCATGATCTTTAACCATTGTAGAATATTTTTCTTTAAGGTATAAAAGACGAATACCAAAAAATGTTTTCGTTTACACTGTTATGTTAGCACTAAAACACCGTGGTACTTTATCTTTAATTCGTTTATTTCGCTAAGTTTTCGTTTCTACGACCGTACCGCCCGCTCGTGGTCAGCTCTGCTAAACGACTCCTCGAGTGCTTTCGATTACCGCAGCTTTACACCTTGACATCGGCGGTGACCCATTTCACTTAACCCGATTTCGGAGTCTAAGTGCCTGTTTAGACGGTTCGCTTCAGCGAACGTTCGTGACGAAATTTGTGGGTGAGGGGTTGGTTCGGGTGAAGAGGAAGTGCGTCTCGATCAGAACAGGACTCACGTTCGCTTTTTTGACTGTTTCAATTGCATATTGTTTCATTTAAGTGTCTCATTGTCATTGACAAAATGATGCTATTGAAGCCCTTATAGTTAAAATACAAGGACCCATCTTTTTGGGATGCTCTAAAAGAAATATGTTTCCCATCTAAGGCTCCAATGCATAGAGGAAATTGCCAACGCAGGCAAAAACTTTCACTAATTATCTTCCAATCATTTTGACTCTTTGGAAACTGAAATTTAACGTATTTTGTAGAATATTATAAAAGTTTTACAATTAGCTATACTTACTGCTAGATATTCCTGTCTTAGTTTCTCGTACATTATCGCGAAAAGTTCAGGTACGAGGGGAGGTCAAAAAATTCGCGGAATGGAGGGGTTGTAAAATAAATAAAAATACAAAGTTATTTTTCCTTTTCAATATAATTCTCCATAAGGTCAATACATTTATTAGATCTCGAAATTAATTTCTCGATACCATCAAAAAAATATTTTTTGTCTTTGCCTTCAAAATGGGCCGATTCTGACACCTTAAACTTCTTGGGGGGTGGTGTACCCTTTTTGTGCCATTGCATCGATTCCTGTTTGGACTCAGGTTGGAAGTGATGAACCCAGGTTTCATCTCCGGTAACAATCTTCTCCAAAATCGGGCTAGGTTCGTCGCCACACAGTTCCAAAAAATGCTTACACGCGTCCACTCGCTGTTGCTTTTGAAGCGCGGCGTAAGCATTCTTGGTACCCATCTTGCACTGACTTTAATCATGCCAAGATGATCGCGCAAAATTCTTAAAATTGTGGTATCTGACACTCCAACTAATGCAGATAAATGTTTCTTTTTCAAACGAGCATCTTCTAATATTAATTTTTCGACTTTTTCGATGATTTTCGACGTGGTGGCCTCAATCGGCCGTCCAGGGCGGGGATCGTCTTCAATCGACTCTCGACCATGTTTAAATAGACCATGCCACTTGTAAATCATAGTTTTGCTAGGGCAATGATCACTATAAACGGCTTCCATTTCGCTCATTAAAGTCTGAGCTGACTTTCCTTGCTTTGGCAGGAATTCTATCACAGCGCGATGTTCAATTTCTTCCATCGTTGCGATTGTTTTCCGAATTGACTTGTTTGAAGGGTGATAACTCGTAAACGAATAACATCATAGACTTGAAATTTAACTTATATTCTAGTGATGAATCCCTCATTAGCGAGGTGTACAGTGAGAATTTTTAACTCCACCCCTTCCTCTTCATTCCGCGGACTTTTTGACCTCCCCTCGTATAAGTTCTGAAAGTAATGATAGCGACAGCCTAGTGTGGTATTCTAAACTTCTATAGCTTTCTCCTGTCGCTAAAAATCTCAAAACTGCACTTAACTTCTCATCCACCGGGACAGCGCTCCTCATAAATGTATCCTGCTTTTTCAGTTGTGGTGAAACTAAATCTAGAAGGAATCTAAAACTATCCTCATCCATTCTCAAATAGCGGCGATAGGCACCCTTGTCCTCCAACCTCAATTCCTCATTTAGCAGTTTAAACGAGCTCTTGGTTTCCCGTCGTCTTTTCCAGTTTTTAACCCACTCACGTTTTCTCTTTTTGGAATCGTTAATTTCATCAATTGCTAAAAACGTTTCTGCAGAAGCAGATGTCGCCAATAAAAGGCCTATCATTGCTACAATCTTATCTTCATTCATTTCGAATGTTTTCCTTCGTGAAGCGAACCGTCTAAACAGGCACTTAACCTCAAAAATATCTACAAATGTCAAATTGTTTAGATTCCAAGTGTTCCACTTGCTATGAAAACAACTGGACTCAAAGCGAACCGTCTGAACAAACGTTCGCTTTGAGGCGCGACAAAAGGAGCGACAAAGCGAACCGTCTAAACAGGCACTAAGCTGCCTGGGCATGGGCTTGTTGCGTAAGCTTTCGCCGTTTATCTTAATATATGCTGCAAAAAAGAAATATTTAAAATTATTATTTTAAACACACCTGATTCCATATGGCGGCACCGGCTTTCATTCCAAAACTGCCGTTTGGTTTCTAAAGTTGTCCATCCTTCATTCGTCCAATTTGCTGGGGGTGCGTTCAATAACGAAAATAATGATGTTTGATCATTCCAGAATTAAAGTTATTTTTTACTTATCGAATATCCATAGCAACCGGTGATATTTCCCTTATACGAAATTTTTTATTGAATAATATTTTCTTGTACGAAAACGTTTGTCCTGTGCGAAAACTGTTATGTACGAAAACGTTTGTTAGTACGTAAACTGTTGATATTGTCATGTAATTTTTTTCTTTTATTTTTTGTTTTGACTGAAATATTATTAATACACTCTGTGCCTGAGTTACAAAAGATGAATTAGGTGGTATTTCCCTTATACGAAATCTTTTATTGAATAATATTTTCTTGTACGAAAACGTTTGTCCTGTACGAAAACTATTTTATGCACTGTGACAAATGTCCAGTATGCATAAGCCTCCGTTCGTCGGATTTTGACAGCGTTTGAGGTTAAGTTTCGAAATTAAAAAAAACGTCAGTTCAGTTCAGTTGTTCTGTAAAATGTTGTTCAGTTGTTCTGCTAGAGTAGATATGATGGATGAGAATATTTTTGCCGGCTCAGAAGGTAATTATTTAGCCAAATTGACTGTCCTAACTATGACATGTCAGGAAGCGCTCAAAGGTGTTTCTTTATCACATCTGAGCGTTCTGAGTACGCTCTCAACTGAGCGTGCTCGATGTGATCGGGCCCTGCTCAGAGCGTAGTTTTGAACTAATAAAGAAAAACGCCTTATGTTGTTGTTGTTGTGTTTTGAGTTACTGCCAATACGGCAGTGCACCTTTAGGTGACTTATTGGTCCCGGCCGTTAAGCCATATTAACCAAACCATATTTCAAGGTAGACTATCGGGAGCAAAGTAAGGTAAGTCACATAAAAAAATGGAAAAGTTTACTTTTTCCTTTTTCCAAATGAAGAGCTTTTCTCTAAATTGGGCTCTTAAGCCAATACTTGTGACTGCCTCTTTAACATCTTCCTTAGATCCAGGGCGGCGCGGCGACGACCACCCAAATAAAATAGGGTTAGGAAATGGGGCGGGAATCCCTTGAGAAGCTCAACGCTCGTCACTGACGAGCGAAATATGAAGCCAAATTTCTTTGTATTTGTATGTAGATATATTTGATATGTAGATATATTTGAAAAGTGATATTTATATTTGCTATTTGAATACATGTTTGTTTTTTTTAAAGAGTTTCATATCTCAAAAGGAAACACAGAACGCTAAATGAAATAATTTCAAGTCGTAAGACTTCAAGAACTTGTAAAAAACTCTTATGAAAGGCTATTTTTTTTTTTTTTTTTGTTGGAGTGGGGAAATGCAAGTGCGCACCTAGGTGACCGCAGCCACCTGTGTGCCGGACTCCCTGGTCAAATGATCAGGCCTACCGGCTAAAACCCCGCTCCCCGTCTCCAAGAGCTCCACCCCGGGACCGTCTAGGAGACATTACTTCAGGGGTGAGTCCTGTATTGCTGCCTCCACGAGGTACCCTCCGCCCGCCGCGCCGGCCGACACCCACCCGTCTACCCTCCCCCAGCCAACAGGAGCTCCCCTAGGAACTCCTGTTGTTGTCTTGTTCTTTCTGACGAAGGATCCCTCTCACGAAAGAGGTGATCCTCCGCCAGAAATCGTCACTCGCCTGCATAACCCCGACTATATTGTCCGGGGTTACGATGCCCGTCGCCGCCTCCAAATCGGCCCTCTCCGCTCCCCAACGGGCACATTCGAAGAATGTGTGGAGAGCGGAGTCCGATGAGGAGTCGCAGTAACGAGCAGCTATTTTAGTTGGTTTATTTTGCTTTTGTATTTACACGTTGCCAGCTCTCCAGTTCCTGTACTAGTAGGCACACTGAGAGAACAAATTTCGTTGTCGGAACCGTAATTTTGCCGAACCGCATTTTGGAGGTTGTAAGTATGGCTCAAAGTATGGTTGCTGCTACCAGAAAACTCAGTTAAAGTGACCTAATTGACGTTAGCTGCGACTTCAATGGCAGTAACTGCGAGTACAATAGCAGTAGTTATGACCTTGGTAGCAATTGTTGTGATCTCTTTAGCAGTTGCTGTGACCCCTTTAGCAGTTGCTGCGACGCACATATTTGAGAAGACGAACGTACGAGAAAGGTATGGTAACAGTAATAGTAGTGTAGACAATCGAGAGATTCGGTTGGATGTGACGATTATACAGGGTGACTGGTATGTCGGCCTTTTTTTTCATAGTCTGATAGTAAGAGTCTCATTGCGACAAAAAAAATATGCCGTATATGTGTTATATGGAATATTTTTATATTTTCTTTCATACCTCTCGCCGCATAAAACGATGAATATTGATGACACATATATGGGATGTTTTTCTTGCAAATAACTATATACTATCATACCGTAAAAGAAAAGGCCAACTTACCAGTCACCCTGCATTATCGTCACTTCCAACAAACCATGCCAACCAAATCCCTCGACTGTCGACACTACACATTTTTATTGCTTCCATTGGGACAGTTACGAAGCATGAACAACTTTTGTCTAGAGATGATTTAAAACTATTTGTGCTAAAAAAATTGGTTCAACAAAAGTTTAGTTGAGTAAATTATATGTATAAGCAAAAACAATGGTATGTTTCAGTACATTTATTTGAATTTTTTTTTAAAGTGCCTGAAATACCTTGCTATAAAATAGGTTACAAGGATTCATGTAATACACTATATTGAAGTAAAGTTCAAGGGTTTAAAATTCCCAAATTATAAATGTAGTCCCTTTTGAATTTACATATACTTAAAAATGAAGTAAATTTTACTTTAATAGAATCTAAAGGAACTGTTTTAAAATTATTAGTTAATTCAACTTTAAAAGCAAAGTAATGCTGGTCAAAGAAACTAGTTTCCAAAACTTGAACACAAAGGAACACTTTATTATCGATAATCAAAATGGTCTCGATTAAACCAAAAACAGGATCATCGTTTTCATATACCCCCAAACAAATCACCATATGTTTCTGCAATTGCAGATCAAAAAGCTTAATATTTGAGGCAATTTTCGGTGTTATAGTATTAGGACAAGAAAAATTATATTTAGAAAAAATCCATGACCCAACAGTTTGAGCAGAAAATGTTACTTGGAAATCATTTATGCAGGTATTATAATTAACAATGAAGTTAGCGAAGTTTAGTTGATTTTTGCGAGTAAGGCTTTCCAAAATATTCTTCCTATTGTTTGACATGACAATGTTTTATTATTATCAGAAACTATATTTAATTGTGTGTCAAGAGGAGAATGTAACTGTGAAAGTCTAGTTAGGTGTGTCGTTTCCATATGGGCGATTTGTTTGAGGATATTTGAATATACTCTATTACATTCAGGAAATAAGCAAGGGAACCGTAAAGAATTGGAATGAAAGATCCTACTATCACAAACTACCTATATACAGACGGAACAACTCGAACATTGAGTTGCGAAGGCAAAAATGGGTTACGAGTCGTAACCCATCCGAGCTTTTTATTTTATTCTCTGAGAGCGAAAATTCATCTCGGAACTTTCAACGCTAAGCCGGCTGTGTTGCGTTGCGTGCACTCCTTATGCAGCATATCTTAATGTATGTATGTGGGATTAAATGTGATAGTTAACTCATCGAACTCTTTGGAAAGGGAAATAATATTTTGTTGGCTGAGGTAAAGTATAAAATTAAATTGACCGAAAAACAATGTACATATGCGAATAAAATATGGCTTCACGATAATAGGAAATTTAGAAGAATTAAATTAAAATATTGCGATAATACACTGATTAAATAAGAATCGGTGATCACGATTACTCAAAAGGTACTGAATCGATTGTTTTCAAAATTTATCAGTTTCTTTCTTATATCATTCTGTAGTGTCTGAAAATAACATAAAATGAAAAGAAATGAAATAAAAATAAATCCCTACTAATATATAAATACGAAAGTAACGCTGTCTGTCTGCTACACTTTCACGCCTAAACCTCTGAACCGATTTTGATGAAATTTTGTATAAAGATAGATTAGAACTAGGAGAAGGACATAGGCTACTTTTTGTCTGTCTGTCTGCGAATGGAAAAAAAATGTACACATTGTGAAGCACTAAAATGGAAAGATGAAACACCGGGTATGTGTTGTTCTGGTGGTTTCACTTCCATCGCTTGTTGTGCCAGAGGAACCCCTAAAATCTTTACTTTTGTACAATAGCAACGAATTGCGGGTGAGACCGGGTAATCCAGCTAGTAAATAATAAATAATAAAAAATAAAACAGTCATTTACTTTATTCTTGTAAAGTTCGAAGTCGGTGAACTTTCGCTCGTTTAAATGGCTTTTGAATAATCCATTTGCAGTTCTTCCTCAACAAAACAAGAATCATAAAATCGAGAATTTTTAAATGATGTTCATAACATTCTGATTGTGTGTTAAACCAATTAGAATATTCTGGTATAGCATTAGTAACCGATATGCAGTTATGTATAATTTTGGACTTGATGGATTTTTCATGTGGCCGTTCAGTAAACCACTTCTCAAAAATTTTGATATGAATCTTACACAAATCAAAAATTAACTGTGTAGGACAATGTAAGGACCCGAAATTAGTACTATTTGTGTAATTTTTATAAAATAAAAGGGACTCATTTTTAAGTGCAAGCCTTTCTCCATCTTCTAATAAAATATTCTTGCAATTACCACAATATTCTATTTTTGTCTTAAATAGGACATACCCTATATAATATTTCATAGAGGCCTCATCAGTGAAATTATTTTCTTGAAAAACGGTATCAAGTGTGTCATCTAAATAACCATCAATTTCATTTGAATTTTCGTTAGAGATATTTCCTTGTACATAATCGACTTGTAAAGGGATTAATTCGTTGACTGGATTATTCACCACGTTTGTGCCACATTGATAATCCTCTGCATCTAATAATGTAAAATCTTCATCTTCATCACAATTAGAAATATCATTCGGTTGCAAAATTTTAAAAGACATTATTTGCGATAAGATGTGGCTGAATTCATGAACAGAAGGATTTCGTGCATTACCTCCTTTACTTCTTATTTGAGAAAAAAGATTCTCAATTGGATCCTGATTTAAACGTGATGTTAAAATAAATGTATTGTGCATACTGGATTTTTCAAAATCACCTAACAACATCAGAACAGCTTTGCAGGTTTGTTGAATACCTTTTAAACAAAAAAGTGTTTTTTTATCGCATGGCTTAACGTTGTCAAAATATTTTATCATTGCAACTATATTTTCTTCAATTCTATTTCCACTTTGAAGGGCGCTTCTATTTGGATTTTTATCGAAAAATAGTTTGCTATTCAAATTATCAAATAAGATATCAATTTTTTCGAAAAACTTGAATGTTGAAACTGCTAAGCTATTGCATTCAAAAATGCTATAGTCAATACCTGTTTTGATAGCTGCAACAACACTTCTGCTGAATATCTGTACTGCGAATTTAACCCGCATTTTTTCAAACTCATTAGGGTAAATGTGTTGTCTTGTTAATTTTGTGCACATTTTTGTTGGTCGATTTATTTCATTTTTATAGAGGGCCTCTACTACATGCCAACTTGCAACACCATCGGGGGTATTTATATTTCCTCCAATCAATGCATTTCTCAATGATTTTATCAAGTGCGGAGGATCAAAGATTGTATATATATTTTTATTGTTAAATATAAAATATGGTCTATCTACCGTAACATTCAATTGTTTGAAACAATTTCTGTTATTTGCGCCCTGGTCACAAATTACAGCAACGATGTCAAAGCCAATTTCTGTAGCTTTATTTAAATTTATCAAGACAAGTTCTTTAAGTTTGTCCCCTTTTATTACACTTTCTGAGCAAAAGTATGAAAGAACATACTTCCACTTTGAAAAGAGGCCTCTTATCATAAAAACGCATACTGTCTTGGCTAAACAGTTCGATCTGTTTGTTCCATCATCTGCATACCCATCAATTTCATCAAATTTACTATTATATTCTAAATCTCTTCTGATGGATACCTCATCAAACATTAAAACTGCAAATTTTTCAATTTTTTCCATCTCCTTATTTTTTTCACGCAAGTTAATAAAAATTTGCTCATTAAACCCAGGCCTGAGATTTTTTATAGGCCGCCATCTCCTCAAAGAAACTTTAGATGGAAGACAAAATTTTAACACTTGTGACATATATCTGTAACAAGACGATGACTTAAAATACAAATTTTGTGCAATAAACCTTTGTCGTTTTCTCCATTTTGTGTTTTTCTTTCGTGGCATCAAAAGCATTTTCGAAAATGTTTTTGAATATTTATTAACATGCGAAAGGGAGTCAATGTCTTTACAAATTTTTTTTGCGTTTGTAACGTTTGAATAACGTCTTTTTTTAGTAATAGATAACTTGAGTTTCAGCCCTCTAATTACCTTTTTCTGTGATTTTATTTCTAATTTTAGTTTTGAGGTCTGTTGTGAAACTTTCAAAAGTTCGTGTTTGTAATAATCAATGTTCTTTATATGATTTTCGCAATTATTACATATAATTTCTGGCGTTTCATTTGACGACGAAGCATTATGTTCGCACATCAAAACGTTAGACATTTCTTGATCTCCCAGTAAACAGGTAGGAATTGCACCAGGTTTAAGCCTTTTATTTTTTCCGATTTGTTCTTTTTCAAAATGAACCTCGCAAATTTTCAATTTTTTTTTTTTATAGTCGTCGGGACTTAAATTACACTCCGCTGCCCATTGATAAAACAGGGGTACAGAAACATCCGGGAATTTAAAGAAAGTTCGGTCATTAAATTTCCTTTTCGTAGCTCTGCACGTTTTAACAGCGCATGTAATGCCAGACAAAGGCTGTTTATTTTGTTGCGGAACGTCAGACATTTTTGTTAAAACTTATAGAAAAAAAAACTCGAAATCAAATATATGTAATTATCAACCAAAATACATATATAAAATTCAAAACCTTAATAAAAAAATAATAATAATTCTTAAGTAGCAAACCAATAAATCCAAAGAGTAAATATTTAGTTTAGAATATATATGTATTTATTATCAAATATAATTATCAACCAAAATATATAAAATTCAAAACCTTAATAAAAAAATAATAATAATTCTTAAGTAGCAAACCAATAAATCTAAAGAGTAAATATTTATTTATATATGTATTATAGAATATATGTATGTATTTATTATATTTATTAGATTTATATACTCGTATTAAGAAAACTCGCAGATAAATTCTTCCTATGATGCGTACCTTGCAAAACCATAAACAAGAATGCGAGTTGCATCGCACCTCATCACCGTGCCTGCGAGATAATTTTTTAGCGTCAGGAGCTACGAGAAAAACCCGAGCCCCGAGAAGCGCACACAAAGTAAACATGCTCAGTGTGGTCTATAATCGGAAAGGCAGGCAGCTGTATGTAAGTTAAGTCCCTTTGCCCGGCGCGCCGGCGCCCGCCTGACCGACGAAATCGCGAGAGAGAGTTGAGCTTTTTACTTGAGTTGGCAGGAGCTTCGTGATGTCGTGCCTCAGTATAAACTTTCAGTGATAACACATTTTGTTCGCGATTGTTCCGTCTGTATATAGGTAGTTTGTGCTACTATGACCAGTTATTACAGAAAGATCTACTCTTACATTACAAATTGAACATATAATACTACCATTATCCATTGCACTGTTGTTACTTTAATCCTGTAAATCGTTGTGTACACTTTGAATGACTCTCAGAGTATTCAAATTTACAATACCCGGATCATGCACTTGGAATACAAACTTTGCCATAAACGTCCATACATTGGCACTTTCAGGAGGATAACACAAATTGAGGGCAATATAAGTATGAAAACAAAGTTCCACGGCTTCAATGGGGTTTAAAAAATGGTACTTCTTGTCGATCAGCGTCACATAAGCAGTAAAAGTGTCTCCTTGGATGTTTCCAACAATGACGACGCGTGGTTGGGTGCCTTTTTTAATTTTGCTGAGTCTATTTTCAAATTCATCTGCTTGTTGTATAGTCTAAAATTATAAAGTAAAAATGCGCTTATTACAAAAATAAAATACAATGATCAATGAAAACTTACATGAAAATAAGCCACAAAATTTTCTTGAATTTCCAGTTTAGAAGGCCTGTAAGACTCTTGACCAATGCGTCGTTTGGTTCTGGTCACAGGAAATTTATAAGGCAGAATAAGTAGCGCCATAACTTTTTGTGTGTTTACTGAAAGAAAACAATACACCCGATATATTTTCAAGACATTTGCACTTCCTATATATGTCATACCATTTGCAGTGTTCTCCAAGCTTTTGATGAAATGCTTTACAAAAGGGTCCTTGCACGTTTTTCCGAAATCAATTATTTTTGTATAATAATCATCTCATTTCGTATTGATGTCCAACATTGAAGGATACATTAGCCGTGCATCAATCGAAAACTAATATGGATAATATTGTATTTAAATTTCGGAAGACTTCGTAATACTATTCAATAAAATATTCTTACCTTACCTTACCTTACCTTACCTTACCTTAACTTGTTGTGCTGACATTATTTCCATATTTGAGTATTGGAAATCTTTCAATATATGCTAACGTAGTTATAGTTTTATTTTCCAAAATTTGTTTGCGTTCAGGAAACGATTTTACCCAATTTTCAATGATGATGTTAATGTCATCTTCCCCGGATTGAACCACTTTTAAAGAATCTCGGGTGCTTGAATTGTCGGTACAATCTTTGAATATATTATACATTGTAAAATTGTAAAAATTTTAACACCCAAAGACCATTCTGGATTTATAATCTTTTCAATTGTATAGTCCACCAAAATATCAGGTGGAATACTGAAATTGCTTTCTACATCGTAAAATTCGACGCTTGCATAGTCGAGAAGAGATGAACAATTTTTCACTGAAAATCCAATAAATTAATAATTAATCTTAACGTCTATACATATAGCAGTAAAGGGACCAGATATTATTATTTGAATATTTATTAAAAATTTGTATTGAGGAGATTTGGACGTAGAATAGAAACCAAAACAAGCATTTCAGTTTTTTGAGCAAAATGAATGTTTAAATTTAAAATACGGCGAGTATACTAAATACTAGAAATATTAATTTGCAAAATATGTGAATTTATCCTTAATTTAATTTTTATCTTAAACGCGTACGAATATAATAAAAAATGTTGGTGGTTATAATTTTTTGGCACTGTATTGTGTAACCATATAAGCATATCAAAAGTTTCTAACTTACCTGCATCAATGAAATCTTCGTATCGTGGGTCACTTTTGACACTAATTATTAATTTTTTCCCGTTTACAATACACTTCACAAAAATTTTTCCGTATACGTGTCTTAAGGGGGATAGCCACTGTGATGAGTCAAAAAAAAAAAAATTTTTTTTTTGTTTTCAATCAAAGTTTATATGTTCAAAAATATGTGTACAAAATTGCAAGTCAAAATTTCAAAAATTGACTAAGTTACAATGATTGTAGCGAGAGCAGGTAGGCCGACTGTTTTTCGCTTAACCTTCCGATCACAATGTTACGAATCGAAAAAGTTAATAAAAAAATGAAAAAATGAAGAAAGTCAACAAGACCCCTGGAGATGAAGAGGAAGAACCGTCATATGGTCCAGGACTCGATAGTTTAATATAGGTATGAAAATTTTAAAAGATACATGATTTCATCACGAGAGAAATGGACTAAAATCTTTAAACGCATTTTTCTCGTAACGACTTTTTTTGAACTGGTCGCATTAATAACTCGAACAATTATTAACCGATGTCTAATTTTTTTGTTTTGTTTTGTTCGTCTTAAGCGGCCCATACACGGTACGACTAGTCCGCGGACTGAGTCGAGTCTGAAGTGCAGTCTTATCGTGTGTAGTTCTGTCTGACGGACTCATTTGACAGTCACAGAATTAGTCCGCTAAAATCAAAAAATTTTGATTTTTGGGGGAGGAGCTTGCAGTCCAGCAGGCTAGTCTTATCGTGTGTGGAGAAGTCTGACGGACTTTTTGACATTTGATTTGTTTTTCGTCTTTTACATTCTTGTGTGAAATGTTGTAGAGAGCGGACGTGCCTTGCAGTTAAATTATTTTAATTATAGATTAACACAAAATCATTTTTCTATCTATATTGTTCACTTTCTCACGGTTGGTTTCGCACTACTCAAAAATTTTATATGAGTCTGAATGCTCAGTCCGAACGTGTGTGGCCGGTACATCGAACTGAGTTTTACGACTCAGTCTGTGGACTAGTCGTACCGTGTATGGGCCGCTTTAGTAGTGGTTAAGGTTAAGCGTAGCCGATTTGAAAAATTTTGTTTTTTACTATTTTTTAAACTGTTTGAAAACCAAAAAAAACTGTCGAAAAAATTAAAATATTGTCAATCGGTCGCCATTCTGTGAAAAATCAAAAAAACAAAAAAAGGCTACGTACAACGATAACTACATTCATACAGATTACAATAAATTTTTTTTTTTTTTTTCTGAGTACCGGTTTTTGAAAAATCGATGCGACCATGGAGGGGGGAATTTTTTTTCAGGCGCTACGGCATCGTTTATATTGTTAAAACTACTTAATATTTTTTAATAAAAATTTGTGGAAAAATTATTAGATGTGTACTTAAGGGGTTACATGGGTTTCCTCCTTGAAAAAACGGCCTATTTTCAATAATTCTTTTTTCATATTAAAAATTACATTTTTCATTCAAACTTTTCATAGTTTTAAAGATAAACATTAGATACAAGTATTCTGAAGTTTTTGTGGAAAAATGTTTAAAACTCCGCCATTGCGACGTCATTTCCGGCGAGCCCTCGGAAAAAAGGTTTGTCCGCGTTGCCAGCAGAACTCCTAGCAGGATCATCTAAAGTGAAAAAAAAAAATACGTGGTTTAGTTAAGACTATAAACTCGTACCTGAACGAAGCAAAAAAAAAAAAATGAAAATTGGATTTTTGGCGGACGTTTTTAAAAAAAAATTAAAATTTCGCTTAAAATTTCTCTTCATTTTTTTTCTTTAAAATAGTTGTAATTGAAAAAAAGAAAAAATGCTTCGTTCAGGTACTTGTAAATTGTATCTCGAAGACCTGTGTGAATTTTCATCAAGATCGATTCAGTAGTTCTCCAGAAATCGTGGCAACCGATTTTGAAAACACAGTTTCGAGAAAAACGCGTTTAAAGTTTTGAGTGACAATAAAACTGAGAAAAAAATTTTTTTTTCTAACTTACATTGAATCATCGACTCCTGGGCCATAAAGTAAAGAACCTGCTGCAGCTGCAATGTCCAGGGCATCCTTTTGCTCTTGTCTATGACGAATCCTGGCTTCGCGAGTCTTGTTGGCAGATTTTTTCTCGGCTGCGCACACACGGTTTTCATCAGCTTTTCGGGTATATTCGTGGGAATTTGGGCCAAGTTTCAAATCCATACCGTGCATAATTAATAATAAAGCAGATGTTCCTTCATTAAAAGTGCATGCAGCGACCAATGCAGCAATATCAACGATCTTTGAACCAGCTGGAAGTATTTTTGGAGTAATTTTCCAGATCAACTGGTTGAAACTTTCGTTGTTATTTTGTGTAAAGCCACCAACACACCGCTCCATAAGCTCATCCTTACTTAGATCTTGATAAATAGGTTTTATTGCAGTCAAAACATCCTCTGATAATGGAGTATAATCGTGTTTGAACGATGAAAGAGTGTTCGTTGCTGATGCTCGCTGCCAGGAGCACCAGGAGTCGGGACCTTCCGGACAATTTTCGTGCTGAGGTTTTTTGTCTGTCGAGCTATAGTGATAAAATGTAGCCCATATAGCATTTTTCATTTTTTCTACAGACTCACAGTTTCTTCTGATTGCTAAACCATAATAAACCGTTAATTTGTCAATCAATTTACTAGTCAGTTTACCTTTTCCAGAAAGAGTTTTTTTTTTGAGTTTTTCTACCTTTGACTAATCTTTCCTCAACTGTTTTTTTCACTAATTCACGTAAACGGGTGCCCATCCTCTTCTGTACATGTCCAACGCATTCTTTCTTATTGACAACAAAATCTTCGCCGTAAGGTTTGGCTTTGAGAATACCAGAGTAAGTTTTCGAATCTCCATCTCCGATATAATTTACGTACCTCAGGCCGTATTTTACAATTGAGCGTTTAAACATTTCAAGAATGGAAGATACTTCCATGTTTCCAGATGCTCCAGTGTGATTGGCGCTACATTCATTTGATTTAATGTGCTCTTCTTTCCACTCCTCATATTCTGCCGTATTTAATTTTTTCTTCCATGTCTCACATAATTTACAATAAGAGCATTTAACAAGCACATCCAAGACTTTTCCCGAATAATATCCGATTAGTGAACTCACACTATACAGTGATGCGAAGCCACGCTTCTTCCACGTGCCGTCTCCAGAAACAGTCACATCTGTCGTATCTTCACCGTCGTTTTCATCACTCGTTAATTGTTTTTCTTCTTTAGCAGCTGCGGAGAGTAGTGTCTCAATAACTGTCCCGATGCATTCATGTATTTTATCAATATAAAAATCGTATGTTGATTGATTCAGGAAGGAGCAGCTTATATCCATCAAACCGCAAAATTTCTTGCATCCGGCAAGCCCCAAGCCCAATATTCGCATCACAAAAATAAACCGCCGATTTAGTTCGTATATTCTGCCAATTTGTTGACAAGATAAAATATATTTCGGATCACATCGTTCACATGCTACCACAATATTAAATCCCAGACCGAATATCGAACATTTTTTAAAATCTACTTTTCCATTACACAATTTCTCTTCACCGTTACTTTTAATAATGTTAGAACACCGCACAAAACACGAGAGTGTTGAAAAAACAAGAGCAAAGTCGATGATAGAATATTGGAGCGTGGCTTCCTTTGGCACGTGTTCTTTATCGTCACCTTTTAATTTTTTTGCCGATGTGCTCGTACAAGAATCATCATGCATTTTAGGGTTTTTTCTTGTATTGAACCACTGTTTCCTTTTCTTTGATCGATTTTTTCTAATAGCAGTACCCTCCGCTACATGAGATCTTGAAGTTTTAACGTTAGAAGGCATTTTTAAATATAATTCACAACGGACACCTATAACCTCAAAATAGCCTCCTGATTCAACAAGTAAACACCACCTAAAATATTTTACCTAGTTGTTACACAGTTTCGAGAAAAACGCGTATAAAGTTTTGAGTTTGAGCCCAGCTAGCTTTGAGCGCGCAACTTCTGAAGGCTGTATCTCCGAAACTATTACTCGGATCGACTTGAAACATTCGGACAATATTCTAGAAATGTTGTAGAATTTAATAAGCCAATAAAAAAAAAATCGATTTTTTGAAACCGTGAAACCCATGTAACCCCTTAATAAAATAAAAAAAAACCCGATCCAAAAATTCCTATACTTACTCGGTCAAAAAAAATTTTAAAAATCACTAATTTTTCGGCCGTCACAGTGGCTATCCCCCTTAACCACATGAAAATTACAGGCGAAGTGACACTTACCGATAATGCTTCATATATGTAACCTCCAATACGGTTGCGTGTACCGCCTGGTGGTTGCCACAATGACTATATAGTCATCGCAACCGCTCGTTGAAAACATTCGATTGTGTGTATCATACTACAGTTGCGGTTCTCACCATATGGTAGCGGGAACCTTATCGGTCTGTCCTGTCAAATTCGCGTAGGATTGCCAGCCCTGCTTAGACCACTACCGCATTCTGATTTTTGAATGCGGTCCTTACGACTTGATTTAATAGTTATCGCAACTTAATACAGATTCTCATAACCTTTCCTAGGTTGTAGAGCCTAAAATTCTGTCATCGTGAACTACTTACGTTAATGGTAACCTAAAATGGTCTCGATAACTTCGCTTCAACTAAAAAAATTCTCTGAGTGCAGGTCTCAGCAGCCTTCGTCCTTCTATGCTGTGTAGTCCAGTAGTCTTCTTAGTGTCTGTACGGACACCAACGTCATATGGCAGAGCAAGAAATGATGCCAGTCGTAAGTGAAATTCTCTCAAGCAAACGTCAAGATGAGGGCTCCATAAAATGTAAAAATCAAAAAAAAGTCTGATAAGAGTTCAAAACAAGGTAGATACGGAAGTGAGCTCAACTTTACAATAGTAAAAAATCAATTCTAATAAAAAACAATGTAGTTAATACACCATTAAACTATGAAACTCTAATCCTGATATAAAAATCTACACATTAATCGACTGAGTGGGACAAGCAAATAAATTATGAACATAAAAAATGAGGAACTCCGAGCGTGGGGAAAGCCTGACTTACTTATGTTCGCTTCAATTAAAAAACGTCCCAGTTCTTCCATCCTGTCCATATTGAAAGGTGCCAGGGCCTCGACCAGCCCAGAAGCTCTTACAAGAAAAGGGTACCTCCTCCTGACCGACTCAAATTTTGGGCATCTCAGCAACAAATGCTCCATGTTCTGATCTGTGTGACACACATCACATTCAGAACTCTCAAGCACACCGCAACCTCTCAGTCTAACCTTGTCAAAGGTATGCCCAGCCAGAATTCTATTCAACATCCTCACTATTCTAGTCGGTAAGCCTGGCTTAACAAACCAAGGCCTTCTCATTGGTTCCCCTACAATCGATGCAAAGAACCTTCCCTTCATCAGGGAGGCTTCTTGAAAATTTCTACTCCACTTCGATAACAAATCATTGACAGCACTAAAGCCACATTCAGCTAAATATGAAGATGGGAAGGGTAACAACAATTTTCTTGCAGACTTGGTTGAATGTGGGTATTTAGTTTCTGTTTCATCACAAAGCCATGCCATTCCATTTATATTGAATCAAGTTTTAACGGACTCATCATTTTGCATTTCCGAGAGTTCTTCTTGGTACATTATTAAGCATCATATCAAGAATATTCTACTAAATTTTCATAAGAAAATATTTAAAAATAAGCCCGTGGTAGTGGGGAGAACCGAGTCACCTAAAAAAAAAGTCGACATGCGGTAGGCAGGATAAATCACGACTGCTTCATCTGAAATCAAAAAACCAAAACGATTTCTTTAGTACATAAGTATACCTTGGGTTTGAACGAAGGACTAAACAAAATATTCATTTTTGAATTTTTGGTAAAGGTGCAATAAAAAAAACTGATTTTTACCAAAAATTGCTTCTTTTGTTTAATAAAAAAATAAGTAGTAATTGAAAAAAAAACATCCTTCGTTCAGATCCGAGTATATCTTATCTAAAAGAAATGTTCAAATTTTTAGCGAAATCGGTCCAAAGGTTTCCGAGAAATTTTGTCTACGGACTTAAAAAATAGTTTTGAGAAAAACGCCATTGAAGTTTTTTTTAAAAAATTTTTTTTTTTTTTTCAATTTTTTTTAAACTTAAATAGAATCGTCGATTCCAGCTCCATAAAGCAACTCTCCTGCAGCTGCCGCATGATCCAAAGCATCCTTTTGCTCCATCCTACGACGAATTCTCTCCTCTTGAGTAGCAGCCTGGGTTTTGCGATTTGCTTTCGATATGCGGTTATTGTTTTCTGTCCGTGCATACTCATGTGCTATTTGGCCAGGCTTCACATCGAAGCTATTTAAAAATAGCAACACAGCCGTAATCCCTTCGTTAAAGATGCTAGCAGCAACATATGCTGCTATTGCCACTACTTTAGCACCAGCATGAAGGGTATTTGGCGCTATTTTCCAAATCAGTTGATTATAACTTTGGTTATTGTTTTGCGTAAATCCGCCAATACAACGCTCCAAAAGAACATTGGTGCTCAAATCTTTGCACACAGGCTTCATGGCTTTCAAAACGTCGACTGGCAGTGGTTTATAATCATGCTGGAAAGATTGTTCGTCAGCGGCCGCAGCTCGTTGCCAAGCACACCATGAGTCTTCATCACTTGGGCACTTTTCATGTTGGGGATTCTTGTCCGAGGAGCTGTAATGCAGAAAAGTGGCCCAAAAATTGCGTCTTTCATTTTTTGTACGGAATTTGAATTTCTCCTAATGGCTAGTCCGTAATAAACGGTCAATTTGTCAATAAGTTTCGCCGTTAGCCGACCTTTACCGGAAAGAAGTTTTTTAATTGTTTTGCCCTTTATCTTCTTGTCTTCAACAGTATTTTTTACCAAACCACGCAAACGTGTCGTCCCCATTCTTTTTTGGATATGACCGACACACTCCTTTTTATTTATTTCATAATCTTCGCCATATGGTTGCGCCTCAGTAACTTTTTTATAAACTTTAGCGTCACCGTCTCCAATATAATTATTATATTTTACTCCATATTTATCATGCGAGCGTTCAAACAACTTAATTACTGCTTGCACTTCCATATTGCCAAATGGCAGTGGCGGACTAAGCCCGTCAGAGGCCCGGGGCGGCAAAGCTGAATGAGGCCCCCCAGCTTTAAAAGAAATGTAGTTTTACAAGCTTTTTATTCAGTTCACATTTGTACATATGTATAAATAAGTGTTTGTGTTTATTTCGTTAAAATCTGGCAAGTGAAATTTAAATTCGACTTAAATTATTTAGGCTAAATAAACATACATACCTACAATATGGAATGGATATGGGTGAGGAAAATAAAATACGAATCGATCGACAAAAAAAAAAAAATTAGATAAAATAAATCAAAGATAGTTTTTTTTATTTTTTGTAGCGTGTTATATGTGTTTTCGTGCCTTCAATTTACTGAACTCCTCAATAACTTCTGTGAAATCGATTTGTTGTGAAATTTTTCTTTCTATTGAAAGCACGGCTAGATTAACCAGTCGCTCTTTACGCATTGTAGATCGAAGATAATTTTTAATTAGTTTAAGTTTCGAAAAACTCCTCTCGCATGATGCAACCGAGATGCAAATGGTCAAGAAGTATTGAAGTATAAGCGATATACAGGGTAACGATTCACTGAAGTCCCATTTTATTATAAATTGAAGGATTTCTTGGGCTCTCCATTTGGCAGCAACGTCCATACTCGTATCGGTGGCTTTTACATGCCTGCGTTACCTTTTTATTTCTTGGGAAACTTGTTCCTTGTTAAATTCACCATATATTTGTATCAGATTGTCAACTGCTACAGCCAGAGCGTCATCTGAAGCTTCTAGCATAAACTTTGTTTAAATAATTTGGAAAATATTATTGATTTGTTTCATGGCCCCGTATCGTGTCGATAATTCTTGTATAAATCGGTCTATGCATTCATACATTGACCGACGTATTTCTTCTTGAATTGATAATCCAGCATCATGAGCTGATTCACCCGGCATCGTTCTTTTTACCTTCCTTCCTCCTCGTTTCTCGATGTTCATGTCCATGTCATTGCATTTTTTTATGCCAAAAGTTAGAGCATTGTCTACAATCGTGGTTCGTTCGGTCACTAAATACTCATTCAAGGCGTTTAGTTTGGTAATTCTTGTATCCAGAGTCATTTTTGGATACTGCAAATATTGTTGAACTAAATTTATTTCCTCCAGTATAGAAAACCAGAATTGTATATATGTAGGTTAGAAAGGTAAAATCACAAACAGCCGGCAGGAGCAGGTTTGCTCCTGATCTTGTACACGGAAAGAAAATTTTTCTAAATACCAAGAAAATGGACAATAGAATCAAGAAATTAGAGAACGATTCTCGTCCAAGAACAAAACCGCTTATATCAGTCAGATGTGGCTTATATTAAGAAAATCAAATATCAGTAAACATTTCTTAAATCATTCTATACAATTTCTTAAATCTAGAAATTTAAAGTCAAATCAAGAACTATTTTCTAGTTAATTTTCTTAAAATGATTCATACAATTTCTTAATATTACAAAATAAGAATCAAATTTAGAAATGTTTTCTTATTTTTTTCTTAAATCGATCCACACAATTTCTTGATCCTAAAACTTATGAAGTCAAATCAAGAAATATCTTCTTGTTTATTTCTTAAATCGATCCACAGAATTTCTGGATTCTAGAAATACTGACGTCAAAACAAGAAATATAAACAGGAATATATTTCTTATTTTGATATCACAAGTTCTAAAATCAAGAAATTGCCTGGATTAATTTAAGAAACTAACAAGGAAATAAAAATTTCTTCCTTAAGGAATTCGTTTCTAAAATTGATATTTGATATTTTAAACGATTTAAATTTCTAAGATTTAAGAGGAAGAGAGTATGCAGTACTCAGTTTATTTTCCTATTTTGAGAAGTTGGCAGAAATTAAAACACAAATAGCTCTTATTGGTATGAAAATATTTATTATACATTGAAATTACATATTCTCCTTATATATGTTATTTAGGTACCTTATATATGTTATTTAGGTACCTTAAATTCTTATATTATAAATGTGTATTATTAGTATGAAAAGACTGAATAAGCAAACATATAATTTTACTATTTAAACTTAAATTAATTGAATTTATTACAAGTAATGTTTCACAAATGGAATGTACTTTTTATTGAATTAAATTCAAACATGACAAAAATTGTTTTTATGAAAATTTTTTTTTTTTGAAACATTTTCTTCCATCCGCGATAGTATTTAAATTAAAAGGCCTTACGTTGATTTGGCGTACATCAAAAATTTTGTAAATATTTTCTTCTTCACCAGCAATAAAGCAGTTGAAATGTTTATCAAAATCTAATACATTAATTTTTCGTACAATGAAGAATGACGTCTTATTCCCATTACTTTCTTCTGTTGTTATAAAATCGACAATCCGAAATAAGTCGGCAGAAATATATAAACAAAATCCTGTTTTATATTCCGTACCCTTAATTTTTTTTTTGTATTCTGAAATATCTTGGTGTTTTCTATGTCAAATGGAAATAAATCTGCATTGTAGTAAGCCTTGTTTTTAACATTGAAACATTCTCTTTCATCGTGAAATGTTTTGTCATTTAAAGAAAAATTGAACTTCATTAAAATACAGTTACGGACAATAAAATAGAATCACCTTATATGGATTTGCTTTATATATAAAAAAACTAAGAAAGAATTCGAAATCAATTTAAAAACAGAAACTATTTTATTGCTTATATGCGTCTTAAAACTACAAAGTAAACAAAATACAAAATAATTAATTTCATATTAAAAGTAAGTAAAAAATTCTTTCAGACTCTAAGTAATCAGTGGACAATAAAATAGAATCATGAATTTAAAAACCAAATAAAACCTATTTTAAGTAAGTTATTCTAAATACTTTCAATATTTAGTTGCGTAACCTTTATTGGCTAGCACATTTCGACACCTTTTTGGCATGGACTCTACCAAAACCTCACATGTGCTCTTTGGTATGGCATACCAGGCCTCCTGGACTTTTACCCATAATTCGTCCTTATTTTTTGGTTTGACTGGTCCAATTTTCTCCTTAACTATTTTCCACAAATTCTCTATTGGATTCAGGTCCGGAGATTGTGCTGGCCACTTCATAACATTCACTCCGTGATCCTGAATCCATTTTTTTGCTAGACCCGAAGTGTGCTTCGGGTCATTATCTTGTTGGAATTGCCAAATAAGTGGCATATTCCATTCGGCATAAGGCAGCATAATCTCATCCAATATTTTAACATACAAATTTTTATCCATATTTTCTTTGATCCAAAATATAGGCCCGACACCGTACCACGAAAAGCAGCCCCACACCATTATATTTCCTCCGCCGTGTTTGAAGGTTTTTGTGGTATACCGTGCACTTAATTCTGTGTTTTTTGGACGTCGAACCCAAGTTCTTCCATCATTCCCAATCATATTAATTTTTGATTCGTCAGACCATAACACATTTCGCCATCTTTTTTCATTTTGGTTACCGATCCAATTTTTGTGCATCTTTGCGAACTGAATTCGATTTTGTCTGTGCTTTTTTGTAAGTATAGGCACTTTACGTGATAATCTACCAAATAAGTTTTTTTCTACTAATCGACGCCTTACAGTCCGAGTTGAAATTTGGGCACCTAGCTCTTGCTGGATAGCTGCAGCTGACTTAAAAGGATCCTTTTTTGAAATTAGTTGCATATGGTTTTCCTCCTTTGCAGTGGTTTTGCGTGGCCTACCCCTTAACAACTGTGGCTTTGGTGGTGACAAGGCATTAAAAACGCATTTTTGGGATCGTCCTATTAACTTAGCAATTTCCCGTTGACTGCGGCCCTCACTACTTAATTTTTTTATAATGAAGCGTTCTTCGTCGGAACAATGTTTTGTTCTGCCCATTTTCCTGTTCTTCCTATTTTTGAA
Organism: Machimus atricapillus; assembly: GCA_933228815.1. Classification (NCBI taxonomy): domain Eukaryota; kingdom Metazoa; phylum Arthropoda; class Insecta; order Diptera; family Asilidae; genus Machimus; species Machimus atricapillus. Next base: position 19,187,852 of record OW121785.1, read on the forward strand.
TTTTTATGCTTCATTAAAAACAGGTTGATAACTCCCACTACTGTAAAATTGAGTACTTACCAAATCAATTTAAGTCACAGAATTTAGAAATTCAAATATTTTGTTCCCTGATTCTATTTTTTTGTCACAATTTATTTCGATAGCTTTAAAAATAACGGGAATATCAAGAAAAGTAAGCAAGCTATTGTTGCCACATCAATACATTTTACAGAAGACGTAGTTGCAAATATTTTCCGTAAGAGGTCTCGCAAATAACTTAAGAAAAATGAACAGAAGAAATGATAGTTCTAAAAAATACCAAGTGATTCTATTTTATTGTCCGTAACTGTATAACTGTATTTTATTGAACATTTTTTGGCAAGAGAGAAAGATATATTACGACGAGATGATGTTGCGTGAGCATAATTTTTCAACTCCCTATGTTTGGATTCGAATCTCATACTCCAAAACATTCGTGGGGGTCCTGATTGTAATATTATTGAACAATAGTGTGTAAGTAAGTGATGTTTGGGTTTTAAGTCATCTTTAAATAAAGAAATATATAATGAGTGATGATTAGCAATTTGTTTGCTCAAGTTTTCAATGCTCTGAGAGTCAAACGAAAATGATAAAAGCATTTGAACTAAGTTTTCTAACAAAATAACGTAGGACCAAACTTTATCCTCATGAGGAATAAAATCTCCAATTATCAAAGAAAAATAATTTAAAAACATTAATGTTTCATACGCAGAAAAATGTAATTTTTTTGATTTTATGTGTTGGGGTTTTATACACTCATATTTGTTACGGCTATCAATTTCACCATATTCAAAATTTTTCATTCTATAATTAAGATCGCTAAGATCAAAATAACCCTGTCCTAGAAAATGCACAATGGAATTGATTAGCCCATACTTAATAATGCCTTCCAAAACGTCATGCATTAAATCCACGGAGAAATTTTGAGTTACATGAAAGGTCTTTATAGAGTTAAACATTGAACTTTCATAAATTCCGGTTGAATTATAATCATTATTTTTTATTTGATCATTGTAGTTAGAAACATTTCTCAATGTTTCAGGCCATTCTACTTTTGATAACTTACTTTCTTCTTTTGTAAGCATACAAAATCTACAAAAGTGAGTGTGCGAAAAACTTTTTGAAAATCCCAAAATGTTATTTAATGCAAGGTTATCACCAACTACAAGCCCTAAAATGAAATATACCTTCCTTTCTCTGCCCATCGTGATAATATTTGTTCCTTCACTTTCAAGCTTTTTAAGAATTTCAATTAATTTGTATAATGCACAGTTATTTCCATATTTTTTTAATAGTTTAGACTGAATGAACATCGCAGGAAAGATGTTTTCCAAGTGAGAATTTTCATATTCATCAGGAAGGGTGGGAAACTTATAATAAAAAGCAGAAATGCTCTGTGTACCTGAATGATGTCCTATTGGATCATTCACCTCGAAGTCGTCATTATATAAAAAGAAAGGTATAGTTATTTTCCCTTCGTAATCTTTTGTTTTGTTTTTCCATAATAATCCTTGTACAAAGTTACTAATGATACTTGTATCGTTTAAAAGCTTATCCATGAATTCTATGGTGCGATCAAGCATGTTCGGTATTTCAAAAAATGACTTCATTTGAAATTCAATATCAAGAATAGTCCCATTATGCTCAACTCTATCTAAAACAGGCTTTCCTTTTTTAATGGTTTCTGTAACAGAACTTGATATCACAAATTTTTCGGGAGATCGCATGGTATTAAGCTCAACTAGATATTTGAGTAATTTATGCTCGGTATCTATTTTCTTGAAAACAGAAGAACAAAATTCCAATTTTCTCTCTACTTCATACCGTTCTTCTAGGGGAATAAACATCAAAACTAAATTTTTAATTGAATTGATAATAACAAAAAGTAACTTAGAAAAATCATCCAATATTTCCATAATTTGCTTATTAGTAAAATTACTGCAATAGTTCATTTTAACAACTAATTTTAAAGATTCATTTAAAATTAGGGTATCCCAATCTATTTCCTTAACATTACCGAAAGCAGAATTAATTGGTTCGGAATTTATAGTTTTATCACTTATATTTGGGAACTTTTCACTACCATGAGGAGACATTTGTTGAGAAAAAGTTTTGTTGTTTTCGAAATGAGAATTTTTACAATGTTTTTTAAATGCGCAAAACGTAGAAAATGTCTGCGGACAATGCAAGTATGGACAAGAGAAACTTTTAATAGTTTTCAAATTATGATTAAATTTATAATGTGAAAATAATTGATTAAGACTGTCAACATCTCTATTGCACAAATGACAAATCATTTTGGCTAAATTATCAAGTAAAGACAAAGTAAAAGTATATGTATAAGGTATTAAAATATGAAATCTAAATCGTGCTTAAAAACCCTGAAACTGCTGAGGAAATATTTGCCTCATTTTGGAAAAAATAAGCCTGAATAAATTCCCAAATAAATTTACACTCTTCCTGATACCTTAAGTCGAAAATGTAAATTAGTTTATAAGTACAAGACAAGGCATGGATGAGGCTTTCAAACTTAAATTTAATGTCGTCAAATACAGCGAACGCTTCGGAAATTTCACCCGATCCCGTATCTATAACTAATACAAACGGTTGACACTTCAAGTGGTGTTCTAAATACTTTTTTTTCTTCTGTTTTATGGCATTATCCAAATTGGTAATTGATTTCACCTTTAATATGAAGGCATCTTGGCTGTCAGCTATACTATATTTCCAAATTTTTCTTTCTGTTCCCTTAGTTCTTCCTGTTGGCACTAGAAAGTGGTGCAGAGCATCACATATATTCAGGTCCCGTCTATTATTTCCTAAACACAATTCGGAATCAGGATTAAAATGTTCAATAAAGGAAAACCGTTCCTTACCATCTTCCAAGCTGAAGACAGTCGCACGAAATATCTCCTTCCCACTATGCTGCACAAAAGGTAGAAATTTGTTGACAAAACCCTCCCAATTTTTTAACAAACCGTTCGAACTGTTAAAATTTTCCTCAAAGTCTATGTCTACCTGTGGATGTGGAACGTAAGATAAGTATGAATGAACTCATGAAAGAAACTACTTACCAATCTATCGCCGAACTGCCTTTTGTATGCAGGCCATTCCTGTAATATATCCTGCAGCGTTAAAGGAGTTTTAAAAGAATGTATTCTTTGGTGTGATGATTCTCGCCATTTTATCTCTACGGTTTCCCAGGGCTTTTCATATAACTTAAGCCACTCCTTACAAAATTCAAAAGATTTGGTATCCAACGATTTTCCTGCTACCTCTAGCTTTTCTGCTAGTCCTTTTTTTTCCAGGTCTTTCCGCGGTTTTCTTCTTACTTTTTCTAGTGGGAATAGACCGACTTTACATAGGTTACTGGCGAGGTTTTTATACCTATGATAAAGTCGACCGTGTCTCGTGTCGCCCGATAGAAGAAAATAATAATCCTGTATGTGATTAAAATAAGTAATTAATAGATATAAAGATAAATTAAAACTAAATTAACTAAATATAATATATTTTTAAAATGAGTAGGTACATGCCTTTCTCTCATTTGGAAATTGCTGAACGATTTGGTCGGTTATCTTTATATAGTCGGCATCTTTCATGAAACAGGAATTCGTTGTATACAATTTGACGATGTCGTCAATAAGTTTGTCTCTTGCAAAAGGGTTAGGGATTGGTTGTTATCCTCCCATGCCTTTCTAATAAACTTTCCGTCAAGAGAAGCCAAATAACTGGAAATATCCTAAGGAGATTAGAAAACATTTCTTAAAGCCATGCTATGGAGAGGTTTTTTCTTTACATACAAATCCTATAAAGTTTTTTATCAATGAAGTAGATGGTGAAGCTGGTGCTAATGGAGAAGGGGGTCCAGAGTCAGAAACAGAGTTAGTTGGACTTCCTATAGAACTACCACCAATATTTTTGTGAATCCAATCATACGAATATGTAGATGAATTAAGAACTTCATATCCCTGAAATTTTATAAAACTATAATCTTGAACTATTTAAGCATATTTCTGTTACATTTTTAATTTGCCATTGCACTAAGTTAAATCTTGCTTTTGATAAAAGTTTTAGGTTGTAGGGGTAAAGTTTCTCTAAGTCATGTGGAACAAGATACTTAAGCGTATCAAAGTCAACACCAAATGCTAAATAAAATGATTAAATATTGATTTTATTATGAGAATTCAAAAATTACAACAAAATTTGTCAATTTCCGTCTCCATTCCCCATTCCATTAAAACTTGGTATAAACGTTCATCCCTTGGCAAGCTTTCCGTTGACGGTGTTGGTGGAAGAGCAAGAGTTATTTTTGGGGGAGATATAATATTACCATCATCAGATGCCACCAGACCAGACTTTTGTGAGAATAACTCTACACTACCTAGGGGCGTTAAGTTGGAAGAGCTCATTTTTGTAATGTTGTTCTTGTAATCCAGATTCTGTGGATTATATAACATACCTATGTATAGAAGATACGTTGGTGCGAGTAAAATAGCATAATTTTAGAAAATTATGACATTTTTGCATTGCATCAAATTATGTATTTTCGATAATACTGTCTACAAATTACATAAGTAAATCTGATAATAACGCTTCGAAAAATCACAAGTTCTTCGATGAAAAAATCGAACGATTAACTAATTTACGCTGATTACAGCTCAATCTATTGCGATTAAAAAAAACATGTTTCGAATAAAAGTTTTTTTTCTGTAAAATCTGATTATGCAAGAAGAAATGGGTGTTTCTATTAAGTGTTCAAAAGTTTCCCTTCACCCAATTCTCACGGTGGTGGGGCGGGCTAATTAATCACAGGCGAATGGTCCCTTTGAAAATATTAAGGATTTATTTAAAGCATTTTTTCGCACGATGTGTATTTCTCGAAATATTTCAATTTGTCAAGTTATATGAAACACCCGGTAATCACTAGTGTTACACTCGCCAAAGACTCGCGTTATATCTCGTGAATAGTTACGCGTACGGAAAAATATCGTAAACCGTTTTTATTAGAAATTATCTCAGCTAAAATTTGGTAATACATCTTTTTGTCTAAAAGTCCACCGTTCACGAGATATTTGCGAAAACACGTTTCTCGCTACCATTCACCCCGCGTAATTAATCCTGTGGCGATCTGATCGATGGGGAACTTTCACACAACATAACGTATTAACTTTTATTTATTTTGTGTTGCGCCAAAGGTGACTACAGAACTTGCAGACGCAGGTAGGGACGCACATTTATAAAGTTAATGTCTAGAAATAGAGATTCTTACCTTAAGTTTCCTGGAAATCCCAAATGATGTTAACCTGCCAGTAATACACAATACACAATACACAATAAAACACAAATTTCTTTCACCGTAGGTACCGCTCCGCATGGACTCAACTCAAATCACAAACTGAAAAATTTATTTGGGCTTGGTCAGCGAATACTTTTGACAGTTAGCCCAAACACACACAAAACAGTCTTGAAACAATAATTGGTTCTCTCTGTTGCACTATACAAATATTCGACTGTATCAGAACGGGACTTGTCTAATATTAGGGCGCGCTTAGGCCAACGGAGGCAATGTATGATGTCACCATCAACGTAATTTTCCTTAGGCCGGCCGGCCGGTGCAAAGGAGCGATGCAACGAAGTCGCCGTGATCATTTTGCGCCGCGGCAAACCGTTAAAGCTATCACATTCTCTGTGTGTGCGTAGAATAGTATTGCAAGCATTGGATATTTTCTGAAATCAAGCGTTTACAGATTGAAATAAGAATTAGCTTTCCTTAAATATTGAATAATTTCTTAAAATAAGAAAATATTTTTTGATTGCAAGAAACATATTTCTTGAAAAGGCATTCATATTTGATTTCTTGATTTTAGAAAGCGTTTCAAGTAACATCAGATTGAATTAAGAAATAATTTTCTATAATCTAGAATATAATTTCTTAATCATTGAATATTTTCTTAAAATAAGAAAATATTTTCCCATAGTTAGAAATCTATTTCTTAAAAAACTAAACTTTTATTTCTTGATACTAGAAAACATATCTTTCTAGTGACAAGAAATAAAAGCATTATATGAAGAATATACTGCTTGATTTTAGCAAAAAGTATTTGAAGTTAGAATAGTATTCTAAATCTGGAATCAAGAAAGTGATTTCTTGGCCCGTAGAAGATTTTTTCTTTCCGTGTATCTAGATTTGCTTTTGTTGGATCTTGAAAATGTTCCAAACTACTCACAATTGTCTCTATGTTTTCTTTTACAACTTTTACTGACTCGTAATGAGCGCTCCAGCGAGTATCCGATAAACGTTTTAAATTTTTTCCAGTTTTCGCTTTCAGCAATTGCCATCTCTGTGTAGTAGACGAAAAGAACGAATATAATTTCCCTACTGTTCCAAAACACGTGACGTTGGAAGGAACGCATGCAAATGCATGAACTCCACAAAGATTCAAGGAATGATTAGAACAAGGACTGAACAGTGCCTTTGGATTTACTTCTCGGATTTTTCGTTGCACCCCTCCATGGACACCTGACATTGACGCGGCATTGTCATCACCTTAAGCCCTGCACAACGCAATATCCAGTCCATCTTTTTCCAGCTGTTGCTGAATGTCTTTTGACATATCCTCAGCAGTTTTTCCAGACATTAAAAAAAAAAACTCAAGAAAGATTCTCGTACTTCCGCAATGTCATTCTCTATATGAACGAATCTAATGATTTGACTCATTTGGTCTATTTTACTTTCGTCAGAAATGTTTAGTTCGGCCACACAAAACAAGTCGTAATGGATGAAACGATGGGAAACCGCTATTTTGTTTTTAAGAGCACTCAAAATTATTCTCAACCATTGTTCAAGAGACCTTTTCACCCAATTTCGATCTGTTGTATAGTTTCGCTCCAAAACATCCACAAAGTTTCCACTACTTTTCTCCCTCTGGAGTGGCCTAATCAATTAAATTATAAACAACACTTCCATAAGTTTAAACACACAACTTAAATACTAATTCATTAAACTTCGAAGAATTTCTAATTTTTCTCTTTCTATTTCTAACATTTCAGAGTCAATTCGCCTCTTGTGCTCCTCCCTATCTTTTAACATTTTTAATTTTTCCTCATAATATCGGTCTTTTGCCGTTTTACTCCTCTTAGGTGGTGTCTCATTGGATTGCTGATGGATTTCTTCAAAATCTTAAAGAAACTTCAGTGAGACCTTCAATTAAGAAATATATTTAAAACGTACCAAATGTTTCCGGTGTAATATCTTCCACTTCATTTGGCATCTCCTCCTGCCCTACTGTAGAGATTCCCAGCGAAATCCCAACGTTGGTGTTGCTGGGACGAGACCCTACTATGTCCTCTATATCCTCGTAAAAATTAAATTTACCTCGTCCACGACCACTCCTTTTGTTATTGTCCTTTATGGATTTGTACGTTCTCAATAAGTTATGCCATGTTTTCCGGCATTGATCAGCGCTTTTCTGCAAATATTTAGAGCAACATGAACATCTTTTATTTAACTAAAATTAGTAACTATAATTACCCTAATATTTTCTCCTTGAAGAGATGTAGCTATCACATCCCATACGTGTTTTTGTCTGCGTCCATCGTTGAAATTGTGTTTAAACTGTTCATAAAAATGAAGCAATCTTTTTGTCTCATTGACACTCCAAATCGATTCTATTATATGTATGTACATATATATAGGGAATTTGGAGCGCTTATCCGCTTTGACAACCGGAACGGAAAAATTTTCCTTGAGCATTCCTTGAGTGTTTTTTTACATAGATTTTGTATAGGCCAAGAAATTTCTTGGCAACAGCATACCGGGCTTTACAATCCAATTTTTCTAATTCCTGTCCTTTTTTATATTCTCCTGGTTCAGCTCCTCGCGTTCTTTGGCCGTCTGATGCACGGAAACAGTTTCCCTGGACGTGTTAGCAGTTGGTTCCCCCTGGAGGATTTTCAACACCTTTTGAGCGGCCAACTGCCTGGCTCTCCTTTTTGTTGATGCGGAGGCATATTGCTCAATCTTGCCCACAGCGCACTTCATCGTAATCGCCGGAGCATGCGGTGGCCCTTTATGCCCGTTCTCCAATTGCGAAAAACATATATAAAAGAAGAAATCTTACTTACAAGAGCACAATTATATCCGATGGATTAGATTACAAATATATGATAAATTCCCGGGCACACAATTATTTTTTAGCACCACACTATATAGAACACTGCACCAGATGAAGATTTAAGTCTGACTGACGCCGCGCTTACCTCATTCGATTTCTCCGATACCCAGCAACCTAACGGTCCCTTCGGTTCAGTCACGTATCGAGTGAATTTTGACAGATTCTTGCGAATTGTTGTTGGATTCTAGCAAAGAAAGTATAATATATATATACGTTCTTTGATTCTAGTAAACCTTTGTTGGATTCTAGTATTTTTTTTTGATGTCTACAAATCTGGCAAATTTTTTAAACTGTAATAGAAATTCTATTAAATTAAATACTAGAACGTTCAATAAAAGGTCTTTTTACTGGACTTTCATTTAATTTTTATTTTTGGCTAGTTTTTTGGTAAAATTTACAAGAAAATCATGAAAAAAATTTACTAGATATGTCTAGTTAAGTGGTAGTTTACTGGAAAAATTTCTTACTGTGTACATATATTCTGAAACATCGACCATCGGACCGTTTAACCATCGATGGTCGATAGTATCGGGCCAACCAATATCGATGGCGAACATCGATCTTCGGCGCCAAAAACATCGATGTTCCGATACTTGCTGCGTTCCATTGGGCCTGGCCAAGTACTCGCAAGTACTTCCAAGTGCCACGAACTACACATGCTCTTGGCTGGAGGTAGTTGAGTAGAAATTTCACAAATAGTTACGCGATTTTTTTCCGCTAGGGGGTTTTCATATTTTCATAAAGCTGTGTTCCATTGAACATCTACTCGCAAGTACTTGCGAGTACTTGGCCAGGCCCAATGGAACCCAGAAACTATCGATCATCGATGGCCATCCCTAGTTTGCTTTCCTTTGACAGGGTGGTTCTTTCAGTTGGATTTTCATAGTTCCTCTGTAATTCCTGGCACCCTGTAACACTGTACCAATTTCTTCAGATTCCAAGCCCCACTCTTAATTTTTCTTCTCTCTTCGACCACAATGCAGAAGCACTCTATCATCCTCTAGCAAAATTGTGGAGTTGGGAGGAATAACAAATTGATTATTTTGTACCCATTTAATTTCAATTCAATTCGTCAATTGAGCGATCAATCGATTATATTAAAGTGTTCTTTGCTATTTTATTTATATTTTCTATTTTAATTGTAAAACTTACCTTCAATCGATTAATTACTAAACCCCTCTGTTTCTCGAAATACGTAGATGAAATTTTTCCATGTCGCTTAATCTTACTAACAGCTCCAAAGATCTCTGACCAGCTCTGGGGCTTATCTTTGCCATATTCCGCATCGCAACTGTTTTTTTCTTCTTCACCATCTGCAGATACACGCTCCACGGAATTACTTTTATCTGATTCTACACTTTTGGTATGCGATTTTCTGCTATCGTCTACAACTTTAGGTAAAAGGAAAATTAATACAAAACATTAATTTATCTTGTTCATAAAAGTATCCAAATATGAATGTTGCCGAAATATCTTATTTTGGAAAAGTAAGGTGCAATTGCTTGCAATAGTCATTATATTTCAATCGCAATGACACAATTATAATTTGTAACAATACAAACGTTTATCCCAATTTTACTCCTATTCAGTTTATATTTGTATTTGCAGTGTTGCGAAAATTTTAAGGTTCAGTTCAATGTTTCGGGAACTTTTAATTTTCTGAAGCATACTTTCTCTAGGTTCGACAGAGGAGGGAAATCAATTTAGGGCTAAATTGAAATCCTGTTTCCTTTTCCATTGATTTTCCGCCCTCTGTCCAAATTAAAAAAGGCATGATTCGGAAAACTAAAGTTCCCGAAGAATTGATGTGGTTTGACTAATTTTTTATTAATGTTTGAAAATTAAAAAGAATTCAAAGAAATTAAAAAAGAACAACAATGAACTTAAAACATTCCATTTTATTTTTAAAGAAAAACAACTTATATGTATAACTTAAAATTAAATCCAGTCCACTAATGGGTAGTTTTATGCTGAAAGATTAATTTTATTAAATACTAAATATAAATACAAGTATAAGTAGGTAAAACCTTGTTCCTCAAATGGCTCCTCCACAGGTTCCGCCTCCGAAGGTTTCTCCTCCAAAGGTTTCTTCATTTGTTTGCGTCGAAGGATTCTTTTTTGAAATGCTGATTTTTCAGCAATTTAAATGTTTTTTTTATATCTACTACGAAGTCCTTATGGGTGTACCCCTCCGTTTTGAAGCATTCTGTATTAAAAAATAAGTTTAATTTGATGGTAAGTATATTTGTTTTAGTGGAACTAACCGAAAAGAACATTATTAAGAGATTTTAATTCTTTAAATGGCAATTTATCCTTGACTCCATCATAATTATATTTGAGAATTATGTTTCTCCCAAATAATTTATAGAAATTTTTTCTGATTCCTCCAGGAATCATTATTTGTTTTATTATAGATACCTGAAAAATATCTCAAAATAATATAAAACAGTTAGGTGAATAAACATATTAATTGTACATATGTATTCTCATCCTCTTTCATTTTTTTTTCCGCTTCCATAAGGTCATGTACCGTTTGGATAGGAAATATGTTTGACATTTCCTTTTGCTTAACTAGAAGCTTAACGAGAACATTGTTTTCTGCCTGGATGTTCATGAAAGTGCTGGTAGTTTTTTGGAGGTTCTCCACGGAATCTATAAATAAATGTTATATACTTTTTCAAATGAGATTGTTCACTTTACCTTTTAGAATACTCAGTTCTTTTAATATATCTTCATGACAATTGCAGTTTCCTGTAAATAAGCAATAAGTCATTTTGCATTATAACTTATTTTAAATTACATGCTTACTTTCAACACTTCTCCGTAGGGTAGCGTTGCACCTAAAAACAGGCGTGGCTTTAAAAGGTGGGTCCATGTTGTCGTTTTTATTTTCCATTTTATAACTAGAAAATATAAAAATATTGGGAAAAATACATTTATGTAAAGCGTTTGTAAAAATATAAAATCTGCATCTACTGACAGAATATGCTACAAGCAGAAAGTATTATGATTAATTGCTATTTGAATTCCTCAAAAGTAAAGAACTAGAGCATATGCTTTTCGTTAAGATTTTCACTACTCTGAAGCAAAACGTTTATTTAAAAATCTACTGTATCACTTTACCTAAATTTTGGTGTGAATAAGAGGAACGAGAAGAATTTTGTACTGGTAAGGTAAACACATAAGCTTAAATTCTATTGACGATATTTCGAATTGTTCTTCCTTTTCAGTAGGTAATAAATCCGCCAAAAATATGCCTAAATCATCCATTGACCGTACCGGGGCAGTAAAGAAATTTGAGCAATTTTGGAGTCGTCTTCCTTTGACATAGATTTTATCATCTTGTTCAGTAAATCCAGTAATTTTGATTCCAACGAAAGGATGAATGCAGCAATAATCATCTGGTGTTTGAGAACTTATATAAAATTCCGGATTATTATAAGATAATATTTTTCCTTTACGGTTCTTTTTTATGCCATATTGTTTTTCTTCGAGGATTAGTGTATCTAAATGTATTTTATTATTTATTTGTTGTAATATACCCGACGGTTTTTTTACATACTTTTTCAAATTTTGCATATAAAGACTGATTCAGAAAAAAGCCGACCACCTATGAATGATGAAAGCAACAAGCAAAACCTGTTTTTTTTTTAAAAAAATAATATTGATTAATGTATTACTTAATCATCATTATTATTTGTAACCGATATGCAACAATTACTGCGTACTATAAAATTTGTGAACTTTTTGATTGACATTCTTCATTAAATTTTGTACAGAGACAGTATCGAACGTATCGGCCGCTCTTTTGTACTGCCTTTTAAAAGTATCGATGTTAGAGGTAAGTTTCTTCGTTTTCTTTAGTGTCCTTTTAATATTAGCCCAGTATTTTTCGATTGGCCTTAGTTCTGGACAATTTGGTGGGTTCGCTTCTTTTGGTACTACTGGTATGGATTGTGCATCGTAGAAATCTCTCGCTTTCCTACTGTAGTGGCAAGTTGCTAAATCCGGCCAAAAGAAAGCTGATGAAGTATGCTTTCTAAAGAATGGAAGAAGACGCTTCTGAAGACACTCCTTAACGTAGACATCCGCGTTCATTGTGCCTGTTGTCACGAAAGGTGTTGATTTCTGACCACACGTACAAATTGCCTGCCAAACTAAATATTTAACGGGAAATTTGCTGCATTGACGATTCTTAAACCTGGGATCTGCATCACCCCTCTTCTTTGCCACATAAAATTCCTGTCCCGGAAGTTGGTTGAAGTCCGCTTTCACGTAGGTTTCATCATCCATAATGCAGCAGTCGTACTTCGTTAACAAATTTTCATACAAAATCCGACTCCTGGATTTTGCAACTTGGTTTTTTTCAAATGTTCTGTCCGGTGTTTTCTCAACATGGAAACTTCGTAGGCCTTCTCTTCTTTTGACCCGATGAACCGTAGCAGATGATGTTCCAACCTTATCAGCCACATCTCTCAATGATAGGTTGGGATTCCGTTGAAAGCTGGCTACCACTTCCTTGGCCAATTTTTGGTCTGCCGAACCAGATTTCCTTCCCGACCCGGACTTTCTCTGGACACTACAGGATTCCTGGAATTTGCTGAGCACATTTTGGATGGTCGTCTTTGGCATTTTCAACTTTTTAGCGAGATCCCTTTGCGACATATTCGGATTTTCCACATGTGCGGAAACATTTAATTTTCGACGTTCTTCTTGGCTTGCATCCATCTTCACTACCCAAGAGCTTTGCACTTAAGGACTTGCAAATATAAGTGCACACCCTTTTATAGTTGCAAGGCTACCTGCGTTCCCGAATTTTGTTTACCTGGCGGTGAGTAGTGGGGGCGGAAAGGTGGTCGGTTTTTTTCTGAATCAGTCTTTAATTCTCAAAGGGATATGCTGCGAAGTCATTTATAAATCCGATATCTGTAATGTGCAGAAGAGAGTGCACATTGTATGTTACGGCGTCATCACCATAAACTGAGGGAAATTCTTGGACAAATAGTTTTAACATGCATTTGCTGTTTGTAGATTTGACACAAAAGATTTCTTACATAAGAGAAGGCGATATGCACAGTGTAGTAATAAAAAATGGTAGAAAGTGCTATCGTTAACAACATCTTTTAAAACTGCAATTCCTGTATATAATATAAATTGTCGGAATTCGGTTGCTTTCCATCTTAATATTTCGTCCAAGGTCCTTGGTTTTCGGGAAAATTCACGAGGTACAAAAGAACGTAGCTCTACTAATTTTAGTGACAAAGTTTGTCTATCAGATGCTCGTAATTTGCCTATATTTGATTTGTCACGTACCAAACGTAAGAGCATTTTTCTAGTTACACCTAAATCAATAAGGTGCATAGGGTTCAAAGGAAATTGCGTGACCATTTTAATACCAATACTTTCCAAAGAAGATCTGTTTTGCCAAGCAAACCGCAGATGATGCTCTTTATGAACTCTTTTTGAAAATTCATCATCTGTTCTCAATGCTGCACTCTGTACGCTGTAACACACAACTTTGTTAATTTTTCGACCGGTTTGGATACATTTATTACATCCATTAAATGCATTGTGGCCTACCGTTTGGCAAAGAAAGGCTCTTGCTGGTGCATCACAAATAAAGCATCTTATTTGAAATCGCCAGATGCGATTTGACATTTCAATACCATTTTCCATAAGGTGTTTAAGTTCGCTAACGAAATCGTGCAAATATGTATCCACATTATTTGGCTTCTTGTTTCCAAGATATACACCAATGAGGATAATTTTTAAATTTTGAAAATTCACTATTTTCCCCATTATGGGCCACAAGCTTTGCTGAGAGCTTTTATACAGAGCCAATCCGTCGACTCCAATATCCATTACAATTTCATCTTTTTCAGCGAAAATATGGCTTACTTTTTCTAACTGGTTTTTAATCCCTACACTGAGAAAAAAACAGAGTGGGAATAATACAAAACGTTATTAAAATAAGAACTTTTAAACATGATTTTTAGTTAATCTCGGATCATGTAATACGAAGTACGTAAAGAGTAAGCTCATTAAAACATACTTAATTTGAGAACGAACTGAGTTGAAGTTACTCTGTTAAGATTAAGTATGTACATACTTCAGGTAAAAACGTGCCGAGTTAATTCAACCCCGTTAATATTAAGCACATATGTTCTAAAACATACTTAATTTGAGAACGAACTGAGTTGAAGTTACTCTGTTAAGATTAAGTATGTACATACTTCAGGTAAAACCCTGCCGAGTTAACTCAACTCCGTTAATATTAAGCACATATGTTCTTAATTTAGCACTTTAACAGTTAAATATTCCAAGAAGACTTTTTTAAAAATTTATACCTGGAAAAAAATAAAAAATAAATCGAAAGGAAAACGTTAACTAAAAAAACAACGCTGAAAACATTTTTATTTATTTTATTATTCAAAAACATAAACTGATTAACATTTTCATTTCAGTACAATAAAAAACTAAATAACATTTTCATTTCAGTACAATAAAAAATAAAATAACATTTTCATTTCAGTTACAATAAAAATAAAATAAAATTTTCATTGCAGTACAATAAAAAATCAAATAGAATCGATGTTTATAAGTATATAATAATACTACAATATATATGTACATATGTATAGTTTTAAGCAAAAAGTAAAAATTTTCAAAATAATATTAATCAAAGTAACGAACAGATACTGAATCATAAATGCTTTTTTCTGATATACATTTTCCCATTATTTAAATAGTGTAAGCATAATGGAGGGCTGTCAAATTCTTCAATATTTTTTATGTAGTATATGTCATTATCTTTTCCAATTTCATATGCGAAAAAATGAACATCAAACTTTATTATATTTATGGGATTACAAAGTACCAATATTTGATTATTTTCATTAATAAAGTAGAGTGCCTTAAACAACCTGAAAGATCCATTTGCAAACGATGCTAAAAAACAATTTTTTTTATAAAATGTACCTTTAAATTTTAAATTTTTTACTATTTTGCACGAGTCACATTTAATCGTATCAACATTTACTATCTTTGGAAAAAAATCTTTTTTCGTAAGATCGACCGTTTCACAGTCGTTTAAAGTAAAGTGGTCGCGTAGGCCACATTCATACTTTAAAAGGAACATTGCAAATTTTAATCCACTTTTTACTGCAACAGATAATGAGGGATTGACTCTTGAAGTAATGTTCTTGAGGTAGGACTTAATTTTTTTGTGCATACCTTCAAAGCGCATTGACCATACATATTTAAGAGGCCCAATTTTTTTTATAGCGGTAGGATAATGGACTAAGAAGTGGTGTTTAGGTTTTAAATTGCCATACAGTGAGATATATAGTTTGTGATGTTTTTCGATTAAACTTTTAAGCCTATTTAAGTCATCTTGTTTATAACTGGGGAGGAATAACAAATCAGAAATTTCCAATAAAGTAAGAAGTACTATCCAATGTTTATTACGAAGAGGTATTAAATCACCAAGCATTAATGGAACAAAATTAATAAATGTTAATATTTCACTGGCTGTCATTCTTAAATTAAATGATTTCAATCTAGCCAAAGTTATATCTGGGGAAAGGTTTCCCACTTCCGTTTCTCCATAAGAAAATAGTTTTTTTCTAGAATTAATGGTATCCAAAGAAAGTAGTCCATCGTTAATAAGACCAAGCAAAATATTACATATATCATAAACAAAAACTCCCTCTGGCCCGTCGTGCATTAAATCAAAATAATTATTCGATATAACGTGAAATGTTTCTAGTTCATTAAAAACACATTTTGATATTATACCTGTGTTTGGGTCGTTAGAAAGTAAGTTCTCTTCATAATTTTCTTCGTTTCTTAAAAAATGTGTCTTTTCCGAAAAATCAGTTTTTGTTTGTTCCTTTGTTCTTGTACACATCCTACAGAAACGAAACGAATTGAAAGACCGAACATATCCAAGAATTGTATTAACAGCTAAATTATCTCCAATGACTAATCCGAGAATAAATCTTACATTAAAAGTACCATCCGAGGTCTTTATCTCAATGCCTTCTTCTAAAATTTTCAGTTCCTTGACCAGTTCAACTAATGCATTTTCGCAAGTACAAGTTTTTAAATACTCACTTTTTATAAAAGCTGCATGGAAAATGAAATCTAGCTGGGATAACAAATATTGAGGCATTGTTGGAAAATTGTAATAAACACCACAAATTGAAGATGCATGACTCCCAAGAGGATTATTGTATTGAAAGTCATCAGAGTACAAATTATAAGGAATAAGAATATCCGATCCGTACTTTTGCTTTTTTGTTTTGTATACTTCCCCAGAAATAAAATTTGTAATTTCACATTGATTTGACAGCTCTTCCATATTGCTTAATGTTTCTTTTAAAATATTCGGCAACTCAAAAAGAGATTTGAATTGAAATCTTAAAGGTAAAATATGGATACTTAATGATTTTGGAGCTAAAATGGGATTACCATTAACTACCCTCTCACAAATTCTTCTTGAAATTATTACTGATTTAAATTCTTCATATAACTTCATTTCTTTAAGCATTTTAAAAAACTTATATTCAGTTTTAATTTCAACAAAAGGATCTTCGCAAAATTCTATTATACTATTAAAATCCAATTTTAATTCGTTTTCGAAATGTACTTGAGAATGTTTCAAAATGGGGCAAATAAAAGACAAAAAATCTTTTATAATATTTTGAATCCTAATAACTTCTCGTCTTGGCATAAAATCCCCTGAGTGTAGTTCTAAAGATGAAGTTATGGCCTTGCGTTTTAAGTTTTCTATAAGAGTTTTGATTGTACTGCTATCTGATTCAATACTTTTAACATTTTCATTATTCTGACTGTTGCTATTATTGCTGTTCATGTGTAATAATCCTAAAGATAAATTATTTTCAGGCAAATTTTCCAAAACACAGTCGGGCTCTTTATTTGTATGAACATTTTGCAAATGAGACCGGAAACGACTAAATCCAACAAATAATTGGGTACAATTTTGTTGTTTGCAATGAATCACTCTATCATTTTTAAATAGATGGAAAAGCTTTAAATGTTGAATAAGAAGTTGAGCAGTTTTAAAATTCATTAAGCATATAAAGCATATAAACATTTTAGGACTTAAAAAGGGAAGTATTATGAACAGTTTGATTAAGTGTTTACTTTATGATGATTGGAGATAGGTTAGCAAAGATGAAATTTCAGGTGATCTGTAATCTGATTTTGTTTCTATGTCGTACAAGTATTTTTGAATTAAAGTCCATGGACCTTGACAAGCAATCGGATACTTTAAATCATAACTGTGAAAAGTTTTAAAAGCTAAATCAAGACTTTCAAGAAAAGATTTACATTTATATAAGACTCTATCAAAATAAACGTAGAAATCAGTTAAGGTTTGCATATCAGCCCCAACCACGATTATAAAAGGTTGAAGGGTTTGGTTATTGCTATAATATTTTTCAGTTAAACGATTCACCTGGACATGGTAATTGTTAATAGCATGTAAATGTAAAGCAAAACTTTCCTGAGCATCAGGTATTGAGGTCTTCTGGTATGTCTTTGTAGCACCACTCTTGAACCTTGATGATGGTCGAATAACGCAGGTCAATAATATTGATAAAATGTAGTCCTCAGAATCTAAAATTCAGAATAATTTTTTATCTACTTCATAAATTAACGTTTTATAAACTTACCAACATTTAGAGCCGTTCTTGACAAATTATACAAATCTCGAAAGTTTTTTTTCAAAGAAGTTTCATAGTAATCCTTAATTTTTGTTTTATATTGTTCCCATTTTTCAAATATAATTCCTGATTTATTCGGATGCAGTTCGTTAAAATCAATGTTAATCTGCATAAAATAGCTTATAAACTGCGTAAAAAACTATTACAAACTAAATAAACTTACTAAATCAGCTCCTCTTGAATCTAGAAGTTTCGGCCAAGCTGCAAAGAACTTTGCATTATTCCAGCATTTGACATCCTTTTGCCGTAAATGGAAAGTTTTTTGCCATTTTTCGCAAACTTCCTCCCAATCGTTGCAACTTCGGGCTAGTAATGTCTTATACGCAATTTGAGTGTCATCGTCAGTTTCACTTTCATCCAAAACATATTCAAAAATTTCAGTGCCTTCTAAACTTTGATTTTTTTCTATTTTTCTTATTTTCGCGCGTGAGTTCTTATACTTGTCATACAGACGTCCTCGCGGATTTTTGTTTTTTTCGCGCGTCACATAATAATAATCCTAATTAAAGGAAAACTTAGTGGTGTGTTATAAAATTACAATCGCTACTTACTCTGACCGAAACCTCACTTGGAAAGTTTTCCACGATCTGATTCGCAATGCTTTCAAAATTTTCCGGTTTCAAGGAAAGTCTTTTTGCATTAACCCATTCCAATATTATTCTAATCAGTTCATCGCGCTGATGGTTTGTAAATTCAGATTTTGATTTGTAGAAAGCCAATAACGCCTTTCCAGTAACATTACTTTCGATAATTGATTTCACATCCTGTAGTATTTTTAAAAAAAATTCCATTCAAAAGATATTTTATTTTCATATATGTATATTGCTTGAAATAAATTTCTTGTACTTAAATGTACATCGAGTGTAAATAAAAAATAAAAAAAAACAAACAAAATTCACTTACCACGCATCTGCAAATGCTTTCTGATGACTTCGATGATCTTTTGATACTTTCTGACTTTCTTTTAAGCCATGAATTCACTTTACTATTGGCTGATAATGTGTCATCGTCAGCAGCGAACTAAAATATTTTAAATATACATATGTAATGTATGTATGTCTGTTTATTTTGAATTATTTTTTGAATTCTTTTATATATTTACCATTTGTTTCCGCCAGAAAAAAAGCTTTTCTCTAAATTCAGCTTGTAGGCCTACATGAGGAATTGATTTGAAAATGTCCTCTTTGGATAAATATTGTAGGCTTCGAAAGGTTATATTCGAACCTTAATAAAAGAAAATGTAAAATTGTATGAGATAAATATATTCGTCTTGAAGAAGCACAGAACTGAAGAGTAAAAAAAATTTTGTTTACATTTTCTGAAAGACTATTTTGCAAAGGCTCAATTATAGTTTAATAACATCAAATTTCAAGCCTTTTTCACATAAATTGAATGTATGCTTAATAACATATGTATATTTTCAATCCAACCAAATCCTAAATAAATAATTTAACCCTTTGCACTCGAGGGCTCCGGAGCGGAGCTATAGCCTTTGCACTCGAAGTTCTTTTCCATTCATATTAACAGCAATTCGAAGCAATTTTAATAGAAAACTTACATATATTCACATACAAGTAAATGATATGCGCATTAAAACATGTAAATTAAATTAAAAGCGTGTAAAAACAAGAATTAACCTAAAATACTTACTTTCTAAATATGGCAAAATTTCTTCCAAACAGAACTCGTTTAAGAGTTCCTTTAGTTTTTCACAGTCCTCGTTGTTTTGCAACACTGCACTTTCCCTATCCTCCGTATTGCACACCGAAAATAACAATATTTCGTCCGGATTTAAATTATTGTGGCTCTCCATTGCACTTCACTACTTCACTCAATGACGCACAATCGACAAATGGCAGCTTGCACCCCGGTGCTTGATTCGCTGCGAGTTACCATATGCGTGTTGCACTTAAGTAAAAACGTACTAGATTAAAGGAGGTACATTCTTAATTTAACCACGAAAACTCAGATAACGAAGAGTGAAACTTAATTTAATCCTAAATATTCCTCATATCAGTACGTGGCAGATTTGACCAAAATTTTTACTCGATTTAAGGTTGCTTGAAGAATAAATCGAATTAAATTAATATTTTTCGCGGTTAATAATTAACAATATCAATTTAATCTTAAACATTCTTGATTTTAAATTGCGGTTTTTCTCTCAGTGTATATGCATGTATGTTCCCGGGTCCACACTTCTAATAATTGAACTTTTTTGTGGTTTTACAATTGTTTTTGAAGAAGACGGAGCAACTAAATGTTCGCTTCTTAGTATATTTAATAGTGCATCGAAACATTCCCGCGATGGGTTGTACTTGCTGTACCACAATTGTAATTTGTGCATTAAAGTTTTCCCCTCAGAAGTAACACTTTCTGAATCTAAAAAAGGTTCTTCGTTTTGGCTACCCGAATCTATGTTCTGAACACCTTCTAAGTTACTTTCTGCGCGATTCTCACTAGTTTCAATATTTTCAACGTTCATAGGATCCCCGCTATTTTCAACGTTCATAGGATCCCCGCTATTTTCATAGTTTATACGATCCAAAATCACTCTCCTTTCTTCATTTATAAGACGTTTTAAATGTCTTTTGCTCATCATTTTTGCTGCAAAAGAATTTTCCAAATTTTATTAAACTACAGTCTTCTTTCAATATTAAAATTTTTGAAGTCAAGATTAATCCTTTCACTACCAATATTTTATCTTCCATACATATGTGAAAAACATGAGCTGTTCGATTTGTTTCTAAACACGCGGTTTTCTTTTCTCGGTTATATATATTTTAATTTATTATTTCGGACTTATTGTACTGTACTTCACATCTTCCAGGAAATAATATGCTATTGCGGAAGAATAAATATAAATATAAAAATAATTTTTAACAACAAATAAAAACCGACTTCAAAAATTAACCATAATACCTAGGTATATAGAAACTTGAAGTAAAAACTTAAAAATAATATCTTAAACTACCTAAAGGGATAGAAATAATAGCAAACCAAATAAATAAGTATTGGAACAGATAAATAGTTAACAAATTTAATTTTTTTTTTAATTTATATTTACAATAAATAAATAAACATTCAGTTATTTTTGGAGTCGGTGTGTAATAATGTGTAAATGTTTTATTACGTAGTTATTGTGGGGCATGTAAGACTACCAGAATTAAATAAATTAAAAATAAAACTTACCACGAATATCCAATAATGTGAAAGAAAATTAAATTTAAATTTAATTAAATTTTCTAATTCCCTCGACGCTCTCCAACCTAAGGTAACATACGTAAACATTAAAATAACACTTGATTATTTAAAAGCACTGACTTTTTAACAATGTTTTTCAAATTTCACTTTTAAAATTCCCTCGACGCTTTCTCAATATTTTTCACGATCTTCACTCATTCAACGATTTTCACTAAATGAGATATTTTTCGGTCATCCAACGAAAAATTACCAGTCCCTCTTTTGCATCCAGCACAGGAAAACAATTAATAACCGTCATAAAATACGTTTTACCACATACCCGTCCTTTTTACTGAAATTTTGGAAAAAGGTGCTTTTGCTACGCAATTTTAAAAATACCGTCGCCAGCTAGACGGACTCACAATTCCATCCTGGAGCCTCCGCTCCTGGCCTGAGCGATTTAATTTACCTGCGCGCAATCCTTAACAGAGGTGTCATTAATGTAAAACAAACCTTTTCCTTACAGATATATTTTATAACTAAAGGATTACTCATCACAAAAAAATGAAATGAGAACCTCTGAAGAAACGAAAAACGTGAAAACAAAACTGCAATAAAACCTTGTGCTCATTTCAAGCAAAGAAAGTCGTATACCTTCCTGTTAGCATGACTAGGTCCTCGAAATTGGCAGACATACCTTAGTCATGCACGAAATCATCGATGCACTATTTCATGCATCCTCCAATTTCCTGCTGGGAAGCTTTGTCAGGCTAAGCTGACAGTACAAAAAAAGGAGTTACCATGTAGTAGAAAGAACGCTACATTGTATCTCTTAACACCTGCCCTCAATTTAAGCGTTTTCACAATTCAAAAATTACATTCATCTTTTATGTACGTTACTTTTTAAAGTTCAGAAACAATTTGAAGTCAAATTAAATTCTGTTCCTTTTCGAAAGTTGTAGACTCCACCCAAGTAAAGGCGCGTTTCCAATACAGCGTGGAGATTCAGAGTATTTGCTATCTCCACGCTCCACATGTCAGAGTTGTATCTTTTGTCTCTTTCAAAATCTCGCTCTGAAGCCGAGAGTCAGCGCGAAAGTAGGTTCTAGTTCTACTCCCGCGCTGGCGACTGCGAAAAAATTTCGGAATTTTAGCTCCAATTTTTTGACGCAAGATAGAGCAACTATGCAATTGATTTGTTGAGTGAGAAAATTTGCAAAGAAAACTCATTTCGGCTGATAAAATCAATTGTGTGTTGCATAATTTCTTGTGAGGATAAAGTTTTTTGGAAAAATTTTCATTGTTTCAGTCATGATATTATTCTTGAAATTTGCATTTTCGAATCAGCTGGCTTCTGCATTTTCGAACAGTTTTTGAACTAAAAAACGCGGCTTTGATTTTCATTATCTAGTACAACTGCATTAAGGCATAACAGAAACAATAGCTGCAACTTGGTTTTCCATCACAGCTAATTCCAAAACAGCTAATTATCACACTAGTAAAAAGTGACATGTAATCATATGATTTCGAAAAACTCAACTTCCGAGCATGCGCTACGCTGCATTTGAAACGGGGCCAGTACGTGAGCGTACACTCAAAAGTAGCTTGTCCAAATAGTACAGCAATATATGTGCAAGAGGGACGCTGATACCGAACTGTCAGCTGTGT
Organism: Machimus atricapillus; assembly: GCA_933228815.1. Taxonomy (NCBI): domain Eukaryota; kingdom Metazoa; phylum Arthropoda; class Insecta; order Diptera; family Asilidae; genus Machimus; species Machimus atricapillus. Next base: position 19,210,644 of record OW121785.1, read on the forward strand.
ATCTTATTTAGTAAATGGTTGCGTGCAAAGTCAATATTCGGAAGGGCATATGGTTTATGCCAGGAACTGTGCAATTTATTTTTAGGAATATGTTCTCAAATTTTCTTTGATATTGTTTCATTTGCCGCCTTTATTTATAGAATTTTGTAGTAAATTCAAACTATTCAAATTTCTTTAAATGCCCCTCTTATTGTTTATATAAATATTTACGCCTGCACTGCCTGAACACAAATGCATAGCGAATTCTAACACATCTAGAGAAAGTGTACGCTCAAATTGGCTTACAGCCATTCCGTGCTTAGTTTATATTTCTATGGTCGGCCCTCTGGTTTGCTGATGGAATATACTTCACATCAATGCTCCTACTCATCGACAGATCCCTCACGAAATGATATTTCACGTCCAGGTGCTATACTCTGCGATGTTCATACCTGTTCAGCAACTGGATGCAAGATTGATTGTCTTTGTACATCGCAGTTGGTTCCTCACAGGTGATGTGTAGATCTCGAACAGGTTTCTGAGCCATACTAACTCTGTTGCAGCACACGCCAAAGCCACATACTCAGCCTCAGTAGAAGATAAAGCAACCGTTGTCTGCTTTTTAGTTGTCCAGCGTACCACATTTCCATGAACTTGAACTAAGAATCCGGTAGTTGATTTCCTATCAGCAGATCCCGCCCAATCGGAGTTTGCGTATGCCACGAGTATTGGTTCCTCCTGTTTAGTCTTTCTGCGACCCCATTCTGCTCTGGTGTGTATTAGACCATAATATTCAATTTGAATTCCTTTATTTTCGAAATAGTTCATTAAGTCGCTTCGGATGTACTCTCTGCCATTGCCGCATCTAAAGCGTGACAACTTAAGGCCGAGTTACAATGTGGTCGCCGTCCCAGTCGCTCAAGGTGTCAAAAGTTAAAATGTATGAAACGTGGCTAAGGATGCCTTAAAATTCAAAACGAATGTCAGTTAACGCCCGTAAAAGTTGAAATGATTCCAATCTTGCGCGTCGCGACTGGCGACAGCGACGTTTCAATACATTTTAACTTTTGACACCTTTAGCGACTGGGACGGCGACAGCGACAGCGACCACATTGTAACTCGGCCTTTAAGATTAAAATGGGCTGTAGCCATAGCTTCATATTTTTTAAAGAAGCGAAAAACATCAGCTTTTGATTCAATTGAATAAGCAACGGTAAAGTGAGTATAATCATCTATAAAAGTTAAAAGATACCTCTTTTGGTCATGAGATTCAGGATTTACATGGTCCAAATAGATCGCTGTGAACGATCTGAAGTAGTCTTTTAGCTCGTACACGTTTTTCATTATGTGGAAGTTTTGTTTGTTTTCCTCCCACGCAGATTTCGCATGGTGTTGACGTGGTTTTCTTCCAAGCTATGTTCATTCCATTGACAATCTCAGACAATTTTTGAAGTCCACTTTTTCCTATATGGCCAAGTCTTTGATACCAAAGTGATGTTGTTCCTTCGACGTTACTGAGATTAGCCACTTCTATGTCATTTAGCAACTCTAGCTCATACAATTTGTTTTTACGATGTGCTACTGCAATTACTTTGTCCTCCTTCGGATTTTTTCCACACCCATCCTTGAAGATGACTGAAAGCCCGAGCATTTCCAATTTTCGAACCGATAATAAATTCATTTCCAAGCCTTTTACAATCAGTACCCTTGAAATAACAATATTGCTTACATTGTTTCCAACAATAAATTTACCTCGCAGTTCTCCAAAGGTTTCTGCTTCCAGTGACACACCAGATTTTGCAATTTTAATGCTGACAGGATGATTTAACTTTTGAATATTGGTTACATTTTTGTTGCTTTTAACCAAATGTTCGGAGGCACCTGAGTCTAAACACCAAACCGTGCTTTCAAAGCTTTCATCAGTGAAGGTCGAAAAAGTATATTCATTGGAAGTTCCATCTTCACTACCTTCCGATGTGTTGCTAGTTGCTACATTTGCTTTTCTGTTTACGGTGAACTTTTGTGTACCATCCTTTTTGTTTTTCCAGCACTATTATCTGTAATGGCCCTGTTTTCCACAACCGTGACACCTGAATCCGAATTTGGGATTCTTCTGATTGGCTCTTCCTTCCGGTGGTGTTGCAAATGCTAGAGGTGGCTCCAATTCCATTTTACTTTTTCGCTGTTTGCTTTGCTTTTTCATGTCCTCATCACGTAAACGAGTTTTTACGAAGTTCAAGGTGAGTTTTTCCGCGCTAAGCGTTTCGAGTGCCGTCACAAAAGAATCATATTCTTTGGGTAATGTCATGAGCAAGTGACACACGATGTCTCCTTCTTTCAATTTTGCGCCAGTTGAACGCAAATCGCGAGTAATGCGATCAAATTTTTGAAAATGTGTTTCTAGCGTCTGTTTTGCAGGATTATGCTTCATTGACAGCAGCTCTTTTTTGAGCAATAATTGACTTGCCAAACCTTGCCTTTCAAATGTATTTCTCAGTTCATTCCAAATTTCGTAAGCTGTTTCCTTGTCTTTAATGTATTCCAAGTGACTGTCTTCAACTCGTTGGACAATTTGAGACTTACATTTTTTGTTATTCTTTGTCAGTCGATCTATTTCCTTCTTCTTATTTCTGCGTTGAGGCTTGACCTTTTAATTTTCTGGATTGTTTCATCAAACGGGTTTTCTACAAAATTTAGGACATCCAGTTCGTCAAGTAAAGTTTCCATCGAAACTTCCAATTTGAGAAGTCTGATCCGTCAAAAAGCCGCACCTTGTTCTTGTCGTCCGCCATCTTGTGATGAAAGGCAAGCACGAAATTATCAGAAATTAATTCTGTTTTTAAAGGTTTAGGTTTTTCCGTATCGCGAACTTAAATGAGCCTGGGTCCATAACCTGTTGCGAGTGGCGTATTTAAATCACAGATACCTACGTAATAATAATTAGTTTATTCACAATCTTATTCTAGAAGTAAACCTTGCTGTTCACAGTTTATAAAAGCAAAGAGATAAGGCCGTTCTCCAATGCACGGACCACCCAACCACGAACGAACCAAAATCGCGCCATCTCGTCCCACATGAATGTGGCGTCATCTTCCCTCTCGCTCGTGTTTTGGTCGGTTTTTCTTGTTGCGTTACTCTAGGAGTAACTATTCTTAGTGTAATGCTAGAGTAGCTACGGACTAAGACTTTTTTATTACTACGGCTGCATATGTATATTTTTAAAACTACCCAATGGGAAATTGAAGCATCCAATTAGGCATTCCGAAACCTTCTCTGGAAGGCAAGAATGCCTGACCTGCCGTATCCTCTCTCATATCTTTTTAACATAGGCATGTCCGCGGAACGAAGCAGTACAAAAGCTTTTTGTATTCCTTCCCACTAGATTACCCAGAATTAATTCAGAAGGCAACACAAGGAATCACTTCGGAATCGTTTCCCTTGAATTCCTTTTTCAGTGATCCTTTTTCAGTGATTCAGAACTGTTTATATTCCTTCCCATTAGATTACCCAGAATTAATTTTGGAGGCAAGGTAAGGAAGCTCTTCAGAATCGTTTCCTTTTGATTTCTTTTTGATTAATTCAGAATGGCCTGGATTCTGTTTGTCATCTCAGTTTCCGCAACGTGTCAGCTAATGACGGAATTGCCTGTTTTATTTCTTATATGAAATTTTATTCGTTATTCAGTCATAAGCTGTCACGTGACGGAAACTGAGATGACAAACAGAACCAGGCCCATATGAAATGGAAGAAAATAGGAAGATATAAAAAATAAAACGATCTTATCATTAATATCAGTGTTATTATTTAATATAAAGAAAAAATGAAAAAAAGTAAACAAAAATTCAAAATTCAACATGAAACATAAATTGCTTAAATTAACAAAACATAATTAAAGATTAAAAAATAAGTAACTTCATAAAAAAAACGTAACATTTTCTTTAAAACTAAATTTCTCATTAATATTAATGTTATTATGTCATAAAAAGAAAAAAGTAAACAGAAATTCAAAATTCAACATCAAACATAAATTCCTAAAATTAACAAAACATACTTTCAGCTTAAAAAATAAGTAACTTTTATAACAAAACGTGAAATTTACATTAATATTTTTATTTGTTTTTTTTTTTCTTGGTATGTGTGTTTGTAGCAGCGGTTTTTCATTAGCTTGATTGCCTTCTTCATTTCTTCTACATATTGGTTGTATCCGAATGACTCATTTTTAACTGCTTCTAAAATTTGTAGCAATAATTAATGTTCTGTTAAAGCAATTCATAATTTTCTTACCATAAATATATGTGTTAAATAATTTTAACGTTTTTAATGCGAATTTATCTTTTTTCCCATCCCAATTAAGATCTAAGGCAACATTTTGCTTTATAATTAAATGTAGGCACTCATGTAGGGGAGTTTTGCCTACAAGCTCTCTTATGGCTGCGATCTAAACAAAAATGAAATATAACAAATGCAAAAAGTAGTTAAATAAAATGAAAGAACGTACCATTCGATCTTCAGGTATCGGTGCAATTTTAGAATCTATTTGTTCTAAATCTTCGCGTGAAGAAATAGGGAACATATCAAGTTTTGATGCTTGTGGGTACAGTTTTTTCAAAATCCTTTCTAAAAGGATTTCATGTTTTTGTAGCGTGTCCTTAATATCCTCCAGATGTTTTTCTAATCGTGAATTGCACTGTTTGCAACTTGCAGGTTCTGTTAAAAAAATAACAATATTAAAAATATGTTTCGTCCCATTTTAATTTGGGAATTTCTCACCTTCATTTTCTTTGTTTAACACATCGTCTTTGTTATCCATCCCTAAGGTTGCGTTGCATCGCTTTACTGGAGCTGGTTCGTAAGATGTGCTTGGCTTAAATTTTTTGGAGATTGGCAACATTTTTCTGGAAATTAAAAATTTTATTATTTATGTTATATTATGCAAAGAAGTAAAATAATAATAACATGAGATGCAATGATGTAATATCGGCAAAAATACGTATCCATCATTTACGGGCAGCGAGAAAACTTTGCAAGCAACATCGTTTACATTAAATTTTTGTTCCGTTTCGGAAAGGTTACTTACTAAAGAAATACCCAGTGTTTCTATTGAGTCAAATGGCACAGTGAAATAACTTCGGACGTCTAAAAATTGTTTTCCTATTATATATTCTTGCCCATCATCATCTTTGTAGAACCCGGTTACTCTGAGTGGAATTAGGGGCTTGACATAACAAGAATTGTTGGCCTTTTGAGTACTCAGATAAAAATTGTCGTAGTGGTAATTTAAATAAATTGGCATGGCTGTTACATCAGTTGTTTTTGTTTTGCATAGTGATCGAAGTCCAGTATTTCCTGCTTTCTCTCCAAAACGACTTCTTTCCTCTAATCGATTATTAATTTGCTGCAAAATGTTTCTTCGTTGGCGGCAGTCTTTTTTGATAGTCTGCATGTAGTTTTCAAACTTATAGGCTGAAAAACTATCTACGTTTCCAAATATTTCTACGCAGTCAGCCAAGTGCAGTAAATTATGTACATTATAACTAATTTTGTCCTCTCCGTACAGAACAGAAAAATTATGTACAAATGTTTCTAACATTTCTCTTACGCAACTCAAATTGTTTTGGCAATTTTTGGGACATGAAAGCAACCTATATGAGCCATGCAATAAGAGAAAATGTTCGTATAAGTCTTGTTCAATAATGTTTTTAAATAAAACCACGCCCGTATACAATATAAGTTGCCGCAATTCCGTTGCCTTCCATCTCGGGAGCTCTTCAAATCCTCTTGGTTTGCGACAAAACTCCTTTGGAATAAAAGAACGCATCGACAGCAGATTATTGCTTAACTGTTCCTTCTGGTTGGGATTTAATTTCGTTCTATTATGTTTATTATTCCATATGTATCCAAGCATTTTTTTGCACACTCCTAAATCAATAAGGTGCATAACGTCTAATGGGAATTGTGTAATCATATCTATATCTAATTCTTCTTCCAAACAGTGCGGATTATCCTGGAAATATTTTGTATGGAATGATAAGTCTTCTCGGTTTTTAAAATTTTGTTTAGTCCTGGGAGTACTAGGTGTGAGGCTGTAGCTGAGTCTATTTTTTATTTTACGTCCTTTCTGCATACATTTTGAGCAACCATTGGCTGCAGTGTGACCAACAGTTCCAGTTAAAAAAGCACGTGCAGGAGTATCGCATGTAAAAAGGCGAATTTTTAAATTTACTTGTCTTCCATCTATTTCCAATTTATTTCTTTGTATTTCCTTGATTTCGTTGACAAATTCCTTTAGGTATTGGTTTGGATTGACCGGCTTTTTTAAACCAATATAGTTCCCTATTAAGAATGGTTTTACATTATTATTGTTGGAAATCGCGCCCAATATTGGCCACAAGGTTTGGCCTGAACTTTTAAAAAGAGGCAAACCGTTTACACCAATGTCAATATATAAATCTTCTGTTGAACTAGGTAACGAAATTTTCATTCTTTTCAAGCTTTTTTCTATGCCTATATGATGATATTTTCCTGGCGGAACTATATTCGGTTCAATAGGAGTACTCGGGCCTTGCAATAATGTTTTTGTGCTCATTGGTACATTAATATTTTCACTACGCAAAATCAACAATAAATCGTCGAAAGCATTCCTCGATATTTTATGTGTAATACCCCATTGCGCAAGTCTATTAGAAAGGCTGTTATTGTTATGCTCAGTCTTAGAAGAGCTAGGTTGGTTGTCATCGTCCAAGACTTCATCCTCAAAAATGTCTTCGGTTATATGAGGATTATGTTCTTCAGTAATATATGCATTTTCTTCTGCTACTGCATTGTTGCCTTGTTGCCTTGTTTTTTTTTTGCTTTAAGACGTCTTAAATGCCGTCTACTTATTCCAGCAATATTGCTCATTATTAATTAAACGCCAAATTTATCTGGAAAACAATTTTCTTTCATACAATATGCTGGGAATCGAAGCACTTTTAATTTATTATGGCATGTACATACAGTGACTCAAAAAACTGATCAAATGATGGCACTTGCGGATTTTGCATGTCGTTCATGAACGGTAACAGATATCGGAAAACTGGTTGCGTAATATTGAAGAGGACAAAATTGTGTATAGAAATGCTCCGATATATTTTGACATCCGATTCATTTTTGAGTTAATTATGAAATAAAACGGTCAAATTTCACTATTTTTATTTCGCAAATAACTTAAAATATATCGAAGTTACGGGAAAATGGTAATAATCAATTTTGTGCAGAATTTAATTCTCCACAAATTAGGCGAGGCCACTTGCCCATGTCAGAATAAAATTAGCGATTTTTTGCAAAATTAGAACATAATGTATTGGGCAAAAAATTTTGAAAAACAATTTTATCTCAAAAATTTATTACTCTACAAATTACCTGAAGACACCTGTTTTCATCTGATTTATACTTAGCAGAAATAGACTTATAATTTTCGAGATAAAATTGTTTTTCAAAACTTTTGCTCAATACCTTATGTTCTATTTATGCAAAAAATCGCTAATTTTTATTCTGACATAGGCAATTATTCTCGCCTAATTTGTGGAGAATTAAATTCTGCACAAAATTTATTATTACCATTTTTCCCGTAAATTGCAATATATTTTAAGTTATTTGCGAAATAAAAATAGTGAAATTTGACCGTTTTATTTCATAATTAACTCAAAAATGAATCGGATGTCAAAATATATCGGAGCATTTCTATACACAATTTTGTCCTCTTCAATATTACGCAACCAGTTTTCCGATATCTGTTACCGTTCATGAACGACATGCAAAATCCGCAAGTGCCATCATTGCAACCGTTTTTCACTGTCACGTCACTGTATTTTGAAAATTTAAAGGAGAAAAGTATTTAATTTCTTACCAATTTGTAAAATAAAATCAAGTGTCGAACTCGAAATAATATATTTCACTTTTAAAGATAAAACGGTATATTTTTTTCTGCGATTGAAACTAATGCTCAGGTTGAGTAAAACTCTATAAGTGATCTTAAAACTAAATTCGCTGACTATTTATATGCCTAGTGGCAGGTAAAACGGTAACAAGAGATTATGAGATTCATAGAAAAAGGGTAAGTTTATGAGGGTAATGGAAATTTAATTATAATCGGTAAGGATAAATTTGGGAATTTCCGACAATTGGTTCAAGGAAAAGGCATTAAAAATAAACTCTTTATAGTTTTTAGGAACCAAGATAATTTAAATATTTTTTTTTATAAAGTTTTCTTGGGATTATTTAAATTAACATATACGGAAAAATAATCCTGTTTATTAAATTTCAGTCAGCAGTGCCATTGAAGAAATGAGAAAAATATTGTTGAATTTATGTTATTATGTGCGCGCAATGTTGCAACTTTTAACTGAGAAAATAATGTAAATGCTTACCTTTATTGAAGTTCGATTAATTCGTTGTCCTGCCAATCCAAAACTGCACTCGCACAAATTGTCACCTTTATTAAAGTTCGATTAATCCGTTGTCCCAAAAATTCACAATTTAACTCGCACTAATTTTGCCACTAAACAAAACTAAACTCGCAATACTATGCATTCACAACTGGAATGAGGATTTCCGCGTCATCAGGTCCCTTTTCAGGACGCGTCGCAACATGCTAAAACAAAAGGCATGGGGGAGATAAGAAAAACCTGTTTTAGGGGAAAAAGCATGTCATTTACTTCACAGAGTGCAGGTCGTTCGCAAGTGTATTCCTTCCTCCTAGCTTCTTATGGAGTAATCAGGAATGCATCGAATGTATACCTTCAATAAGTCATCTTAGGATATACTTCTGAATGCCTTTATTGAGAATCGCTGCCTCGATTTCCCATTGGGTAGATACTCGAATTTTAATGCTACATTATTCAATAGTAACGGTATGAAATTTCATTCGTTTCGACACAACGTTGCATTCGAATACGCGCGTGCTTAATATAAATATACTTTTATAAACTGTCGGAATTTACGAATTCAAGGCTGTCAAATTTTGAAGTTTATGCGATTGGTACAAAATTGGGGGGTTTCGGGTACATTTGGAATAATGAGCACTTTTGTGTTAAATTTCGATACTAATGTTTTGGAATTCGTTACTTTTGAAATAAAAAAAAAAGCACTTTTGAAATGGAAAAAGATATTTTTTCGTGGGAAAAGGTGAAATGTTGCTTGAAAATGGTATACAATACTCAGTCTAACAAGTATGACTATAAGAAAGGAAAATCTCGATACCACCTTTGTACCAATATTTAAATCTTAACTAAGACAAGCTAATAATAATGCAAAATTTAATTTTTCGAAAAAAGAGTAAGGCTACATTTCCAATGCTAGCGTAGCGTAGCGTGGATCTGTGCTCCCTTTCCCACTTGTTCATTTTTACATATACATGTCTCCCTCTAATCCACGCTGGGAACGTTTGAATTCCAATCTGGAGTAGAGCAATTCCTACTTCAGATTCAAGCTCTTTGAAAAATGTTCGAATTTTTGGTTAGACTAGTTTTCACTAGATGGAGTTTTTAAAGCTCTTCTGATTCCCTTTCTAAAAAAACATATATTTTTGGCCAAAAAGAAGTAATTCAAAAACCAAAATATATTTTTATAATTACAATATCCTTTTGGCGTGAAATTGCGAGAAACGAGTTATAGAAGATGCCTTTAAAATATTGAGAAAAACAGGTGGCGCTCGCGCATTCGAAATTCTGAGTCGAACATGCTGAGACCTCATAAACAGCTGATTGCAGTTTATTAACGAAATGAATGAAATTCGAAATTCACGCTACGCTCGCATTGGAAACAGGCTCAATCTGCGCTGAGCCTCAGCGAAAGCACACTCCAGCATTGGAAACGTAGCCTAAGTAGTGATTGGAGCTATTAAGTTTACTTTAAAATCTGTAAAAGCTACAAAACATATCAGGCCATCTGCAGATGATATCCGTTGTTCCACTAACTATAGAGCTTATTAATACTCTTGGTAAAGAAATTTTATTGCGTAATCTTCAACCTGGTTCCACAAAATATGGTCGAATCTGAGAAAGAAAATTGTTCAGAACTAGAAAAAATTCGTTCTGATATTAATCAATTGGTGTATACTACTATTATTACCACCAATTGTATATTCAACGTTATTTTGGAATGATTTTTCATACAGTACCGTAAAACGGGGCTACTTTGAACAGGTTTTGGAGGTTTTTGGATTGTAACTTTTTTATTACGGATCGAATTTCACTTTTTTTTACGCCAACAGAACAATGTGTCCTTTGGTTATCAGATCTATGGCAAATTTAAAACCTACCACCCCCCTAACTCCCTACTTTTTTTAATTTATTAAATGTCAAAGTAACCCCAGAAGTGGGGTTTCTTTGACAGGGCATTGAAATGCAACTGACGTCAAAGATAGTAAAAGCATGGGTTACTTTGACATCAACAATACAATAAACTTACCGAAAAGTAAAGATTCCAACAATATTTAGTCGTATTTTTGCACCACCACACAACACACAACAAACTCAAGCGACGAACCTGTTCGGACTAGTCGGCGGGCGCGCCGATCACAACGCTATGACGCGTTCCCCACACCCCGCGCCTCGCGCAATATTACTCGAGGTCACACACACTTGCTTAGCACACGTGAAAACCGATTTTGGCGCTCTGTCAAAGTAGCCCCAAAATTTGTCAAAGTAACCCTGGAAGTCAAAGTAGCCCCGTTTTGCGGTAATAATTTGGGTCATTTAATTCCTAAATTACCTTGAATGAAATATCTGGTGCCTATTGGTCTGGAAGTTTATACTTATGCCCGGTTTCACAGTGAAAGCTTAAGCCTCGAATTTGAATTAAGCTTCCGCTTAACTAATTTTGGTGTTCCACAGTAGATGTTTTTCTCTTAAACTGAGCTCAAATATTGCTTAACTTAAGCTGCCAAATTTGAGCGCTTAACGCCAAGCCGTAAGGCTTATCGCCGAGAAATGTCAATTTTATGTGAGAAGTGATTGTTTTGGTTGTTGATTCTGTTCCGGCTTGGTTAAATTAATGGAGAGCTATTTCGCTATATCCTATTGGAAAGGATATTTTTCCATAAATGTGCAAACATTATGTGACCCCTCCCTCAAGATTATGGATATTGTTGCAATGTAATAGTGACGCCGAAGCGCTTTACAATGAGTCCAAGATTCGGACCAGGAATTGTGTGGAGAGATCGTACGGAGTGTGGAAGAGACGTTTTCCTATTTTAGCAACAGGATTACGTTTGAAGCTTCAGACGATCCAAAGTATAATCGTTGCCACAGATTGCATAATGTTTGTTGCATGAATAAGGAACTAATTCTACCTCCTCTTGATGATAATATGGAAGCACAAATAAACTTAATGAATAACTACAACAGGCTCCTTGGCAATAGCACATGATGATAATTATTCATCTAGACAAGTTTTGATTAATGATTATTTCAATAATCTTTTGTCTGAAAATAATGCAGACTATTTGGATAATGAAGATTGTTTATAGAAATTATAAATTGCCAATAATACATTTGAAAAATAAAAGTAAAAATTAACATTTGCTAACAAAATATTGTTTTATATTATATTATTAATCTTATCTAATTTTTAATTATTATCCTTATCTAATTCCTTCTTTAATAATTTACATTTGAGTTCATGTTCTGTAAAAAAACAAGAATGACAGGTACAGTGTCCTACAATAATCGCGCTTAATCTTTAAGCTCAGTTTTGTTAAGCGGCATGTAAAAATCATCTGTGAAATGGTATTAATTTAAGCCGAAACTTAAACCAATTTCTGAGGCTTAATTAAGCCAGAGCTTAAGCTACAACTGTGGAATCGGGCATAAGTGTAAAAATTGCTGTTGCATTTGGTTGTTTTATACTGAGCTTTCTAAGATTAGGTAAAATATCTAAAATAACTTTGTTATTGTACTTTACAAATTATTACACAAGGTTAATGTTATTTTGCAATTGTTAGTTTTCACAAGTGCACATCCAAAACTTTCGCTTGTTTACTTAAGTTACTTAGGGTATTTTCCTATGTTCTTCTTATCCCATAGATATTTCCGTGGACTGGTTAAGTAAGAGATTAACTTAATATAAAAATATGGGCACAAGCTGGAAAACAAAAAATTGTTCCTGTTTATTTCATCATTTTGTATTTACATATCATGCATCAAGATCATATTACTTATTTGTATAAATGTTAAATAAAATAATTTCCTGTGAATCAGAAGCAGAGAGATGTTCTTTTAAAACTACGGATCAGCTGGCCAGCGACCTTGACATTGGCTCAGCATAACCACCGAGCATAAAACTCTGTCAGACCCAAATTTCTTCTAGCATAGAGGAGAGAAACAGGGGAAACGACAGCGCTCTTTTCTTCTCATAATCGGTGAGCGCGGGTCGAAGTGCAAAACATCGCCGATTACTCACCTCTTACCTGCCGGTTACGGGTTAACCCTTCCTTTGACGCTTCGGTGCTCCTTTTGGCCCCCGGCGGCGGCCCCACTACCAGCGAAGTCCTAAAAGCACTGCACTTCACCTCGGAAACAAACCGACGCGACGCCACACCGCGGCACACGACCGAACTGCGCGCGGGGAATCTGCCGGCCCCAGGACGCCGAAGAGAAATTCCCGGCCCGCACCCCGAGGACACTTCGAACACACCAGCCGAATTCCAGGTGAGACCGCCGGCAGCAGGCTGCCATCGCGCAACTTCCCGAAATCAGCGCCTGGCTCAGCAGGAAAATTAAGCGATCGACACCACCCACACCACACATCGCCACACCACCGACTGGCTCATGAGCGCGATGCTTCTTCTACGCCATTGAGGGAACCTTGCAGGGTCCGGCAAAGCGCGCGCGAAGTATTTTGCATAGAAAAGTCTCCATTTCGACTTTTGCGCGGAGATGAGTTCCGAATTAAGAAATTAATTGGGGCCAACGTAACGGTACTTTGCATTACCCACAATTATTCAACAGCACTCAGAATTACTTATACCTAATAATAAAATTCTGTTACTTATTTCTAGAAATTCCAATAATCTTAGAAAATTGAATTTTATTTGAACTTTTATTATTCAATCAAATTCTCTAATTAAGACGAAAGTTAAGAGTTTTTAAAAAAATGTTATTACTTTTTTCTGTGTAATCCTAATATGTAGTAGTAGTAGCTTGAAAAAAAGATCTGAAATATTAACAAGTGACTTTAAAACGGACAACTCGAATTAAATTGGGAAATATTACCTAAAAATTATAGCTTGGCAACATTTTCAACAATAATTTGGCAGCCAATTTATCAGGCCGAAGATGATTGAGTAGCATTGCAGTAAAACTCTATAAGTAAGAATATTTTTTATTAATATGAGAAAATTTTAATTTAGTTAATAAATTGGAGCTTAAAAGAAATAAAAAGCCAATGTTGCCTTTTACTTTTGCTAGAATAAATAACGACTTTTACAACTTGTAATTTTTGAATCGAAAATGTAAAAAGCTACGCTGGATTTTTATTTCAGTCTGTAAAACGGTAAAACATTGATTTTCTGACCTTGTTTTTCTTTGCTTTAAATTAAAATCAGTTGAAAATAATAATAATATCCAAACGCTTTTTTTAAAAGCTAAATGTTGGAGAGTTTAACAAGAATCCAAGGTCATTTTCATGTCCTATTATTATTTTACTATGGCAATTTCCTACAGCTGTTGTGGTTTAAAAATTGAAAAATACCAATCATTTTTGGTCCCTGGTTTGAATTCTCCTAATGCAGGAGTTTCAGCCGTTAATAAAATATAATATAAATTTAGAGAAAATAGAAAACAAATAAAATATAACACCGAAACAACCGTTAGCATCTTTCTGATAAAAAAACGACTGTATCCTAATTTAAAAATCTTCAACATCATTTGCAGAATGAATAGTGATCTAGCATGAATCGGATAAATTTTTTAAAGTGCTCTAAACGGAGTGAGTAGAAATACATATGTATACTATAAAAAAATCTGTACTTGTGTTGAAGATGAAAATTTTGTTTACGAAAGCTTCATTTCTGTTCTGTGAGGGATCCAAGTTTTGTTATTGAAAATTTGAATTTATCGTAAAAGGAAAAATAGTGAAAGTAAAATTATTGACCCCGGAGCAAAACGCAAAAGCTGAAATTCTCAATTTCTGGAAATAAAGCAAACTGCTTCAGGGTTTACTTTTTGTACACCAGTAACACTGGTCAACCAATTAACTTTATTCCAAACAAGTGGCATAGGACTTTTATCCGTAAATTATGAATTTGTAAACAAAATTATCAAACACCTCCCGTTTCCAAGAAAAATTGCAGTGGAAATATACAGGAGGCAGTATGTAGGCAAGTTCTAAAAACTCTTTAAAAAATAAAGGTTCACCAAAGAGTTTGTAAATGAAGTACTTAAATGGAGTCCTAATCTACTATACACTGAAGGAAATTTCTTGTCTATATCCTGGGAGAACTATGCCTTTAGTTGGATGGAGTATACATATGTACATATGTACGTATGTAGGTATATATCAAAAGCTAATGAAACTTCGTCAAATAATGAAAAATTTGTAGCCTAAGTAGATCGGAACTTCATAATGTATGGCTCTGGTGACCAAGCATATAAACAAGGCAACGTATCCCTTATGTGCGGCTCGACCCCTCCCTGCAACCGCGCGTACCATAAAGGGTCCTGCATAATCAACTCCGGTCTTCGAAAATGGTCGCGATGGTACAACACGATCTCTTGGCAAATCTCCCATTTTCTGAACACATGGTTTTTAGCGATGCCTCGCACACATAATACATTGGTGCACGCATGAACGAACCTGATTACGCCCGTTTATTATCCAATATTTTTCTCTTAACACTCGTAACATTAATTGCGCTCCTCCATGCAGTGCAGAGTAGTGAACAGCTCGTATTATAAGTTTAGTTAAATGATGTGGTCCAAGAATGATCGGATGAGAGATAGAGAATGGTAATTGTGCATTACTTAATCTACCGTCTACTCTTAGTAATCCCTTTTCATCAATAAATGCGTCAAGTGCTTGTAGTGCTCCTTTAGGTAGATTTGCCTTTCGTTTTAACAACGCTATTTCTTTACTAAACAAATTTTCTTGTATATGCTGTATCCAAAAATTGGATGCTTCGTGAATAAAGATACAAAAGGTTTTAGACTGTTCCTGGCCTCGATATCGCGCTACCATACGTTTTATTCGCGCTGTGAATCGACGAAGTTTCGGCCAAGATGAAAATCCTTGAGCTAATTGCTCCGTGGAGCCAATTTCCCGTACTATTTGTGAGGTTAAAGATCCTGATTTGAGCTCAAGATTAGATTCATCGGGATCTGTTGACTCAACCGTCGCCCAATTCGTCTGAGGTCCAGACAGCCATGATGGACCGTACCACCATAAATTACAAACAGCTGAATTACTTGGCGTAACTCCGCGGGACGCTAGATCCGCGGGGTTATCTTCGGATTGTACATGTTTCCAGTTAATATCTGGGAGTTTTTCTTTAATTTTCCAAATACGATTAGCTACGAGTTTCTTTAATTTGCTTGGGCAAATTCGCAACCAGGCGAGTACAATAGTCGAGTCTGACCAACAAAAACAAGGTATGTTCTCGTTCTGTAATGTACATTGAACGTGAGCAAGGAGTCTAGCTAACAAAAGAGCGGCACTTAATTCTAGACGAGGTATTGTCATTTCTTTTACCGGCGCAACACGAGTTTTGAAAGTTAAAAGTGTAATTTTCGAACCCTTTTCTGTTTGACATTTTAGATAGATTACCGCCGCTCTACTAGACGCATCCGCAAACCCGTGCAACTCCCAGTTACAATCTGAAATCAAAGTCCCGGTCCATCTTGGGATGGATATTGTCGCAAGACTAGAAATGTTTTCGTAAAAGCTTGACCATTCTCTTCATAAATCCGCAGTCAATTCTGTATCCCAATCAATACCGTTTCGCCAAAGTTTTTGCATAAAAATTTTTGCGGTTACGATCGTAGGCGAAATCCAGCCCAAAGGGTCGTAAATACTAGCAATTACCGATAATTCCGAACGTTTGGTTATACGATCAACAGATTTTAACTGTATAGTAAAAGAAAACTTGTCATCTTGTCGACGCTAATAAATTCCTAATACTTTTGTCAGAGAATCCTCAAATAATTTGGCAGGATCACGAGCGCGCATATTTGTCGGTAAATCATGTAATAAATCTTCCGTATTAGATTCCCATTTACGTAGACTAAAACCTCCGGCGGTAAGTAGCTTTATTAATTCATCGCGTAAGTTTCGACATTGTTCCACAGTATCTGTACCGAAAAGTACATCATCCACGTATATATCCCTACGCAAAACCGCGGATGCATTTGGAAAATGCTTTGACTCGTCATCTGCCAATTGCCTAAGAACACGCATCGAAAGATATGGAGCGGCTGCAGTTCCATATGTGACGGTATTTAATCGATAAGTTTGAATTGTGCTTCCTCCCGGCGGCTTCCAAAGAATACATTGGTACGCGGTATCTTGTGGCGCGATTTCGATTTGACGAAACATTTTCTCAATGTCTGCCAAACATACAAAACGAAACATTCGCCATCGTAAAATAATATCAAATAGCTCCTGATGAAGCTTGGGACCGACGAACATGCAGTCGTTTAAGGATTTTCCGTTCTGTGTGCGGGCCGATGCATTAAATACGACGCGCAGCTTTGTAGTTGAGCTCGATTCGCGAATTACCGGATGATGAGGAAGAAAGTAGCGAGTCGCAGGGTTACCAGAATAATGAGTATCTGGAGCCATATGCCGCAATTCTAAATATTCGCGTAAAAAATCATGATATTGACGATAAATTTCCGGTTTTCTACTCAAGCGAAATTCTAATTTGCGATAGCACTCAAGTGTAGTACTATATGATTCTCCCAAATCCGGGACTTCCTCTTTAAATGGAATGCGGACTTGATATCGGCCGTCTTTGGGACGAATTGTCGTAGAATGAAAAATCTCTTCGCATTTGTTATCCTCTTGGGAAAGAAAAGGTCCAGTAGGAATCTCCTCAGTCTCCCAAAAAGTGCGCAATAATTTTTCAATATTGTCAACGTGTGATAAGTGCATGCATGCTGTTACTTCTTCATTGTTTGATATACCTATGCGACCGGAAACTATCCATCCAAAAATAGTTTCTTGAGCCACTGGCTCATCCTCTCGTCCGATCTTTACACCTTTACGCAAAATCGAACTGAGAACTTCGAACGAATATCGGATTTTACACCGAGAGCGAAATTTATTTTGAAGTTTGCATTATTTAATAATATAGCCTGCTAAATTTTCTATTGCATCCTCTTTGAATTCATCAAATTCAAAATCAATTTCATTTATTTGAATGTCTTCATTGCATTCTGCAAATGCTACTGGAGACGGCTGGCTGGAAACTCTTCCGAGCATCTCAGCGGAGATCATAGAGTTGTCGAAACTCTCTACGTTGTCTTCGCCATTGCTGAAACAACTTACAGTAGGTGATCAATGAATTAGAAACACTAGAATTTTTTTACAAAATGTTTGAGAAATTGTGAAAAATTTAGGTATTAAGTAAAAATTATGTGAAATTTGCACTAGTAGCGTGAACTAACTAAAAACTCCGGCTAGGTGAGAGAAGCGAAAGACTAATTAGTCGAATAAACTTTTTATTGCGAGAAAACACAACTGCCTAGATTTAGTTACAGAGAAAGAATGAATTCAGGAACAAAACACAATTAATTAAATGACACATTTTCCAAAGGAGCCGGGTTGCTGAGACGAACGGGTTGCTCAGCCGATTCTTTTCTTTTTTTTTCACAGTTGATTACTCAACATTTAAATATTTATTACCCAATTCATCTGGTGTACATATAAAGTCAAAAATTTAATATTTTGTTGTCCCCCCCTTAGCTTTAATTACTTCTGTTATTCGCGCTGGCATACTTTCAATGCAACTGTTGATCATTGCCTTAATTTCAGGGTCATTATTCCATATCTCTTCGATGTTATTCTTCAAAACTTGTATGGTATTATTTGTTCTCAAGTACACTTTACATTTTAGAAAGGCCCAACAGTTCTCAATGGGATTGAGATCTGGGGAATTTCCTAGCCAAGGAAGAACATTCAAATTTTTTGAATTGAAAAAATTATTTACTGATCTTGCCGTATGGCATGGTGCGCCGTCCTGCATAAACGTGTAGGAAGATGTTCTGGAAGCCAGGGAGTCCATATAAGGAAGAAGGACGGTTTCCAGGACACGTTTGTATTGTTCCGAGCGTGACGTTCCCTCGACGAAATAAATAGGAC
Source organism: Machimus atricapillus (assembly GCA_933228815.1). NCBI lineage: Eukaryota > Metazoa > Arthropoda > Insecta > Diptera > Asilidae > Machimus > Machimus atricapillus. Next base: position 19,228,959 of record OW121785.1, read on the forward strand.
CGGGGCCTTCTCCAGTAATACAACTTCAAATCATTATTGCCGGTGGATGTTTTACAGTTCTGATGAGGCAGTCTTCGTTGAAACGTTCGTGGGGTCTCCTTCTAACAAAATTAGCTGCTTCCGTGACAGCCTCTAAGCGACATTCGTCACTAAAGATGACCTAAATTTAAAAGAAAAAATGAAAAATCGTAACCCTGACAAACATAAGGATCAACGGAACCCAAATGTTCCAAATTTAATTACCTTCTTCCAATCATCGATGGTTAAGCTCTTATGATATTTTGCCCAAATTAATCTCTTCTTCTTCATTTTTTCCGTTAATTTCGGCTTCTTTGCAGGCCGCCTACATTTCAGACCTGCCTCATAAAATCTTCTTCTAACTGTCGCCGTTGATATATCCACTCCCTGCTCATTTAGACCTCTAGAGATTACGCGTGCTGGTGCCCTGCGTTGTTGTAACGCCATTCGAATAATTTCCCGGTCAGTTCTCGCAGTGGTTTTTCTCAAACTCTTACAGTTTTCCCGTTTATTACGTCGAGGAGATAAGCCAACTTCAATATTTTTTGAAATTCTGCTCACTGTAGCCGCCGAAACGTCAGCTTTTGTTGCTATTTGTCGAACAGAAAACTTTTGCAATCTCAACAATGTTGCAATCTCGACTTTTTTTTCCCCCGTTATGTATTTTCGTCGTCCCACTATACGAAATTGACCAATTGACAAATTAAAAAAAAAAGAAATCACACACAACCTAAAAACATACTTTTTCACTTTTTTTTTTCACACGTCACTAGCAGATTCCTTCGCTCACAGTTACTGTTTATTATTATTCACAAAAACACTTCACTTCCTCTATAATAACTTCACTCGATAATTGCCGTATTGCAAATGATTGCACTTTTGCTGAAATCGCCCTTTTTATACCCTTTGCATACCTCCTTTTTAACCTTTCTAAGAAGGATGTTATAAAATTTACCTGCCTAACCCAATGTGGGAGATTCCGTTACTTGTTTCATGAAAAAATCTTTTAATTAGACTTCATCATAAATGCATATTGCATATTATAAATTGAAACTGTGTTAATATTTTCAAGTGTTTCTAATTCATTGATCACCTACTGTACTTGTTGAGTAATGTCGGACCAGCCTTACAAAAAAAATTATTGTATTAAAGGAGAAATATCTAAAAAAAATTCAATCTTCCACAAGCTGCAATTTTTATTATTATAGAATAATATAAAAATAGAAGTTTGCTGTTTAGACAGAAAAAAATATTTAAAAGTATAATAATTCATAAATTACCTAATATGCACGACCGAAGCCTATACTTAAATTCTAAAGGTGTAGGATGATCATGAAGACCACCTTTGGAACGAAGTACTCCAAAACAGTGTTCCAATTTATCCTGGTTTAGCCTATTTGTTAGTATAAACTTAATATCGTATTTTTCCTTCTAATAATTGGTGCAAAGCGCTATTATTTAATAAAAAAAGTAGTAGTTTAGTGGTTTACTTGTCAGAAGAACTCAGAATGTTGTGCGCTGCATTAATTGTGAATAGTCCGCGGACAGTTGTTTTCTTTACTTGCAGCTTACTTATTAATTAATGTTGTGTTAAGACGCTAATTCGTGTTGTGTTATTAAGTGTTTTGCATTGTTAAACAGTACTCCAAAGAAACACAAGCCGGCCGAAGCATGGCCCATAATTCAAATGTTCAAAATGACGATATAAGCTGTTATTTTTCACAAGATGAATCGTCAAGCGATTATGATCCTTATAGTTTCGAAAAAGTTGCAAAAGTTGTACCCATTTTGCAATGTACAAAATGTGATTACGTCAATGGTTCTTTTGAGGCTGTCCTCTCACATTATAAAACTCATGAAACAGAGAATATTGACCAATCCGATGAAATTGAGGAAATTTTGGTGTGTAGTATTTGCTTTGCGCAGTATAAAATCTTAAACGATTTGAAGAACCATATGATCGATGATCATGGATGCACGCCAATTCAAAAAGGAATTGATAAATCTGAACCTTCAGTTCAGTCTAAAAGTGAAACATCGGATGATAACGATATCTCTGATTTAGAAGGCATGGGAAATATCAATCCAGTTCCCTTTAAGGAGTTTAAAATGGTTCTAAAGAGAGCGCTGACTTACAAGTGCCCTATGAAAGGATGCTGTTATAAATTTGAAACTAAGGAAAAACTTGAATCGCATGTTAAGTGTCATGTTTCGTCCGGAGAGGAACCATGAATTCAAGTGCATTAAGGGGGGGGGGGGGGGGGGGGGGGGGGGGGTAAAGTTTGTTTGTTAAAAAAAAAGGGGGTTTTTCAAGAATTTTTTTATAACATGTTGTTATTATATTGAAATCAAAAAAACAAATTGTTTTGATTAGTTAATTAGTTTCTCTCTTAATTGACGCCGTGTTTTTATTTTATCAATTTTTAAATTTTTTGCATCATTTTAAAGTTGAAATGTTGATTTTTTGTCAATAAAATCGACCTATTTGTTGTTGTAAGATTGATACTAAGGGGACATCCATAAATTACGTCACACGTTAAGGGGGGGGAGGGAGTCGGCGAAGTGTGACAGTGTGTGACAAGGGGTGGGAGGGCTCCTAAATTTCGTGACGTCACATTTCAAAATCTAGTATATGTATATCTAAGTACAGTAATACTTTTAATATTCTATTGCATAAAAATCTCTAAAAACAAAAGAACGCTGCATGGTTACTAAATGCCGCCACATGTACCGCGCATCGCCATGATTTCATTGTTTCTATTTTCGTTTGACAATTGACTTTCGCGGAGTGAACGACGTCGCTATATGAAGCATATATCTTTTATTAATATAATTAATGGTTTTTTGTTTTGTTAATTTTTTCAAATGTTTGATTTGATGTTGAATTTATTAAAAAATAATTTAAATGGGAATAAAACTAATTTCGGAACTGCTGTTTTAATTTAATAAAAATATGCAAAATATGTGACGTCACACTAGCGAGGGGGGAGTCTCACAAATGTGACCAGCTGTGACAAGGACGGGGGAGGGTAAAAAAATCATGAAATTCGTGTGACGTAATTTATGGATGGCCCCTAATTGGAAAATTCAAAAAAACTCGACGCCACTTGATAGTTATTTGTATGTAGAATATGTGTACCAATTTTTAAAACGATCGATTCAGTAGTTTTTTCGGAATGGTGGTCACCGACTTTAAAAATTACATGTTTGGGAAAATCAATTTAAAGTTTTGTACACAGGAAAAATGAAAATAACTTTAAAAAAATTTAATTTTTTTTATAAAATACCTACATAGAATCATCGATGCCAGGTCCATATAGTATATCACTATCATCCAAGACGTCTAAGGCAACTTTTTGCTCCTGTCTACGCTGGATTCTGCCTTCTTTAGTCTCATCCGCTCTGCTGATCCGCAAATCGTCTGTTGCGCGCGCCCATTCACGAGCACTTGGCCCTAAAGTGATGCCCATTTCTTGCATGAAGGTCAGAAAAGCGGTGCTGCCTTCATTAAAAATACACGCTGCTACATACGCGGCAATTTCGACGATAGTTGAGATACCACTCACTGATTTTGGAGTAATTTTCCAGATAAGTTGGTTATAACTTTCGTTGTTGTTCTGGGTGAAACCACCGAGACAACGTTCCAGCAGTGTGTCTTTACTTAAATCTTCGTACACAGGCTTTATGGCTTCTAAAACATCATCTGGAAGTGCAGAGTAACTGTGTTTAAAAGATGGCAAGGTCTTTGCAGCTTCAGCTTTTTTCCATTCGCACCAAGATTCATCGCACTTTTCGTGCTGAGGTTTTGCGTCAGTCGAAGAGTAATGATAAAAAGTCGCCCATATAGCTTTCTTCACTTTTTCCACAGAATCATGGTTTCTTCTAATAGCAAGCCCATAATATATTATTAACTTATCCATCATAGTTCCAGTAAGTTTACCTTTTTCAGAAAGAGTTTTTCGCTTTACTTTTTTACCTTTTTTAGTTTCTGTATCAACTACACTCGATTTCACCAAGTCACGCAGACGTTTGCCCATCCTCTTCTGCACGTGACCAATGCACTCCTTCTTATTTATTATAAAGTTATCACCATAAGGTTTAGCATTGATAATTCCGGTGTAGGTCTTCTAGTCACCGTCGCCAATATAATTACGGTATTTAACTTTGAAAAAGTTCATCGAGCGTTGAAACATTTTCACGATAGCTTCGACTTCCATGTTACCTCACGGCCCACTGTGATTTGAATGACATTGTCCTTTTTTTACGTGCTCTTTGTACCACTCTTCATATTCTGCAGTATCTAGTTTATTACTCCAAGTTGCACAATGATGACAGTACGAACTTTTGACAAATATATCGACAAATTTTCCCGTCCAATAGCCAATCAAAGACGATACACCAAAGAGCGAGGAAAATCCTCTTTTTTTCCACGTTCCATCGCCCGATACTGTTAATTCTGTTGTATCTTGGAGATTATTTTGCTCACAAGTTTCTTCTTTCTCTTCTTGAACGGCAGAGGCAAAATATTTATTTGCAACAGTTTGTATGTTAGTGCTCATTTTCTTCATATAATTATTATATGCCGGTTTTGAAATAAATCTACCCGCGATGTCCATCAATCCACAAAATTTGTCACACCCAGCAAGTCCGAGGCCTAAAACTCGCATTACAAATGCAAATCTATAATTTACTTCGTATGCGTTACCTTTAATTCTTTCACTAGATGGAACATACTTAGGCACTACATTTTTCACATGCAACTTTTATGTTAAAGCCAAGACCTTCTTTTTTGCAGGATTGAAAAGATATTTCACCATCACACGTTTTACACTTCACTAATGTTGCAATACTTGAAAAAACAAGAAGAAAATCTATAATTCTAAAGTGTTTTTTAAGATTTTCCTCCACTTCTAGAGACGCGTTTAATTTAATTTTTTTGGCAGATGCACTTAACGCTTTTACTTCATCGTCCTTACGTTCATGGGGCACTACTCTTTTTCTTGGTCGACTTAGCCTTGGACCACCCTTATTACGTCCTTCTCTGCCACTGTTTTTCGACATTTTTTTGTGAATAAATGCAAAATCACTGCGAAAACAAAGCAGAAACTCAACGGAGAAAAAGTAAATGAAATCGAAGCTAAAATCAAATAATGCACACAACTGCTCTTCACAACGTACGGTCATTCAAACTATCATAAATCCGTCAATTTTGCTCCGATTGACCTCAAAACTTAATACAATATTCTTGAGATGTTATACATTCAAAATATCGAATAAAAAAAAAAAATTAAAAAAAAAAAGAGTCTAACGTTTATGCAGTTATGTCTCAGTAAGCAAAAATATGTTGGAGGCCCATAAAAAGGATCACAAAAAGGGCCTTATTTTGAATGAAAATTCAATGGAGCCGCCAAATGCAACGCTCAGTAAAACGCCTTTGAAACACAAATTGCCTGAAAAGAATCTCGCTAATATTGAGATATCATCGGACTGCTTTCTTCCACTTGAAAGCACTGATTCTATTGCACCCGATCCTTCAATCGATACTGGAGGAATAACTATTCCAGCCCACTCTGAGGATACCAGTTTCCCACCTTTATGCATCACTGACTTCTGATTTACGGTATGAAAATTGTAGGTGTAATTTTCAACCGTACTGTTTTACAAGATGCACATACATATGAGGAGACGGATATAAGAGGAATATAATTATTTTGTTTAAACAAAAACTACCTGTTCTACTTTCAAATAAATTTTTAATGTAATTAATGATTTAATGATATTAATATTAATAGGAATATATCAATATTAAAGGCCAATCCCCTTTTGAAAAGGAAGCTGCGTTCTACGTTAAGGAGTTCTGATGTTTCTTATCATTTCACTCATTTTTGAAATGATTTTAGTCTGTGTATCCAGAGACAGCCCGAAAGCGTTAACCACAGAATAAAGAATAACCTTAGTTAGTCTTTATTCTGTGCCTTAACTCTATCTCTGGAATCTGCTGTTACACATTTTGAGTTAAAAACATCAAACCAGTCGTTCACCAATTTTATAAAATCACTGCATTCAAGAGCGTTCTGTGATTTTGTTTTGCCTAGTGAAACGCCTCTTCTAATGCACTTGGAAACAGAGTGTGAAAACAATTGAGCTGCTAGCTTAACTTTTTGTCGACCTGCCTGTGTAACACTAAGGTGTTCCGTTGTTACCTTGTGGCATATTTTTAGGTCCGATGTTTCCAGAACCAGAATTTCTTTTACAGGTTCAGAATTAATCAATTTTTCATTAAACAAAAACCCTGAGTCGAGAAAGTGGTTACGAAAAAGTTTTAACAAATGCGGAGTGTCTGCGAAAAAGAAAATTTTGTCTTCATTATTTTCGAAGACAAGTTGATTTTCACTTATGTTTAATTTCCTCCATAAGGCTTGATTACTTGGCCCCATATCGCAGACAACAGCAACTACATCAAAGCCTATGCTTTTAAGCCCTTGAATTATGGAATTCAATATCGTTTCCGTCATGGCGCAATCATAGTCGCAATAAACTACATATCTGCTTCCAATTCTTAAATAACCCCCTTACCATTGCTACTTGAGCATAATTCTTGGGCGCTAAAACCGTGTCGTTTGCTTTATCATATTCGAAGCAGGATTTTACCTTAATTTCGTCGAAGGATAATATGCAAACCTTATCTTTTGCCTCATAATCGGCTTTAGATAAGAGAGTAAGCACACATTTGATAATGCCTGGTTCTAGCTTCAGCTTCAACTTCGCTGCCCACTTCGTAAGTGTTGAGGGACTTGGCAAAGGGTGCTGCCTTCTTCGCAAGAGCCTGTAACTCCGAGGCCCAGCGGAATATAAGGAAATAGCTGAAGATATACTGAGAGAAAAATGTTGGTAAAATTAACCATTTTTCTTATTTAATTCAGCGTCAATCACGAATTATAGTTAAAATAACCACGTGGAAGTAGTTAATTGTTTTTTCGTATTGTAACATTTTCTATGGTTGAATTAACAACAGAAATTTAACTATAAAGTAAACAACCACAAAATATAATACTTTAACAATAATGCATAGTTGAATAGAAAATATTCAGTTGATAACGAAAATGGTTGTTTCACAATTATATATTGTAAATAAAAATGGTAGTTCACCTACTGATCGTTGTACGTTTACCTATAAATGTAATAAAACAATATTTATTTTGTTGCATAGTATTTTGTTTATTAAATATATATATACATTATGTACATATATGAACCAATATATAAATTCTAAATAATAATATTTACATTTTTGAAATATGTTTTTTCAGTTACATAGACATATTAGGTTCTAGAAATATTTTAATTTAAAGAAATTTTTATTTGCAGAAGTAACAAAAATATTTACTGGGTCCGTTAAATTTTTCGATATTCAAAAGAAAAAAATTATTAGTTGATCCAATTATTTCAAATGCTTGATAATGTTCTTCGTATGGAGATAATAGCATTTTTTCACAAACACATAGAATATTTGTGTTCTCAATGACAAAGCCTACTAAGCGGTATACTTCAACATCAATAGGATCTTCACTGATACTTAGGCTGTGTGCGAAATCTCTTGAAATGATATCATTTCGATCATTTCGGTCATTTCATGTTCGAAAACAAGATGGCGCCGAAATGATACACCTCAGAGCGAACATTTCAATGACAGTTCGTATCATTTCAGAGCAGACAAAATTGGGATGAATATATTTAATCGGATTTACTTAATACTTTTAAATAGTACCCTCACAGGTCTTGCTATCGACCGTGCATTGTGTACAGTTGAAATTAAATACTCTTCGTATTTAATAAACACTTGTAACACCTTTAATAGCAGAAATACTAAGTATATGAAATTTTGCTCGTCTTCCATTAATTCCACATCCATTATAAAGTTCCTCTTCCTATAAAACAATCTATATTATTGCACCACAATATTTCGAAAACAAAATGCGGCACCTTGACAGCTGAAATGATACGTCAAAGATTTCGCACACTTTTCTTGACATTTCCCAAATTTTGTCATTTGAAATGATTGAAATGATCGAAATGATATTCGAAAGAGATTTCGCACACAGCCTTAGATACTGATTTTTTTGATATAATATATTCCTAAATTTTATATAATCGTAATAATATTTGTATTCATATAAGTCTTTATTATGTGGAGAAAGATTAGTTAAACAAATGTTTGCCAAGGGACTCTTGTTTTTCGATAATTCAGATATTTCTGATGGAAAGCCTTTATTTTTAAGTAAAGTATTAGAGAATTTTAAACAGCATTTTATGCCCAATGAAACAGGAAGATTTTTTCTAGATGTTATATTTTGACAGTAACTTTTCAGTTCTTTATGTTTCGATTCATAACGCAAACTCCAAATACTTTTTAATGACCCTACATTTGCCATAATATGAGGATAGTGCACTAAGAAGTGAAATTTCGGTGTTAGTGAGGAGTCAAATAATGTCTTATATAAAGTGTGATGATTCTTAATGAACGTCGATAGGTTCTGAATATCTTCATTGCTAAAATTTGATTTTAAGACAATGTCTAATATTTTATTTAAAAGAATTAGTAACTGCCAATGATCATCATTTTGTGGTATTAGATCGCCAATCATTAGAGGAAGAAGTCGACAAAAACTCCACATTTCTGTGGCGGACATATTCAATTTCATTTTATATAAGTGATTTACTGTTATAGGAGGTGATATATTCCCTATTTCGATAGAACCGTAGTTAAAGTACTGAACTCTATTATTTAATGTTTCTAAATTAAAAAGACTTTTTACTGAAATATATGCAATGAGTATCTGACAGATATCATAATGGCATATACCTTCTAGTAAGTCATGCATTGCATCCACAGCGTAATTATGCACAACATGAAAAGAAGGAATGTTATTAAAAAGCGACTCTTCCCTGATTCCAGTAGCGGTTATTCTTGTTTTTATATAGGGATATTCACTGAAGCTTTTCTTGTAATTTTCAATGTTTCTATGCTTATCCGGAATGTCAACAATGCAATCTTGAAATTCTGATTTCCTACAAGTACAGAAACGACAACAATAAAATGAATTGAACCCTGTTACAAAGCCAATAATAAAGTTTATTCCTAAATTATCCCCTAAAATTAAACCAAGGATAAAGTGAATTACTATGGGTCCTGACTTAGTTTGAATCTCTATGCCATTAATTTCTATATCAACTAAAACTTCTATGAGTTTATAAAATATATGGTTCACACCAAAATTTTTGAATTTGCTATAAAAAATTAAAGCAACGTGTATATTTTCTAAATTAGATTGCATCCATTGCGGTAAAAACGGAAAACTGTAATAAACTGCTCCAATGGAGTGGGACCCTACATGTGAGCCTAGCGGATTACTGGATTCAAAGTCGTCGTAGTAAATAAAATATGGCAAATACATATGATCGTTTTTAATAGTTAATGTCTGTAATTTTTTTTTCCAGAGTTTGCTATTCATAAAATGATTCGAATATTGTTGAATTTTGCCAAGGCTTTCTGAAATTACTTCAAATACTCCGTTAACTTCAAAAAATTTTTTAATTTGAAATTTAATCGGAAGTAAAATCCCATTGCTTTCGTTTACTGCAAGTGAAGAGCTGGAACCTGTTAAACTTGATATTTGACTATTAATGATATAACTTTGGTAATCAACATATACATTTTTTTCCTTTAGAGTATGGACAAACTTATAAAATGTGTCTAATTTTTCAAAAATACATTGAATAGAGGATAAAAAGCTTAAAAAATGTGACTGTTTCTCTTGAGTCAAATGAATATTACATTGCTTTTTGAGATCTTCAAATAACGGCAAAAATAATATTGAAATAAAATTCTTATATATTTCTTCTGCAAGGTTTCTTGGCAAACTTGGCTTCCCGTATAAAGAACTTAAGAATTCTAAAGCCTTAAGTAAAATATTTTGCATAAAGTTATCAGTATTTACATCTTCTGACTTTGACAAATTTCCACTGATAATATCTTGTTCACACGAACTAGAACTTAAACCTCCTTCACAGTTGTTGACATTTGTTGCATTTTTGCAGCAACGCGAAAAATGACGTCTAAAACTTTTTAAGTTATACGTTTGTTTACATTGAAAACAATTGTAATCATCTCTAGAAGTATAATTATGTAAATATTTGTAATGCATGATTAGCATGTTAATATCTTTAAATGGACCATTAATCCAGTCAAAATAGACAAAAATAAGTTACAACTTAGCCAAAACTCGCATAGAGCTGAAAATTGGTAGAGACGTTAAATACACCATTATAAATGAAATGTCAAAAATCCCCTTCGATCCCACCTCTGCAAAAAAAGTTATTCAAGGTCAAAGGTCAACATTTTCGGTTTTTCGGATTTTTCTCGGAAACGGTAATTTTTATTAAAAATATAGCCCAGACAAAAATTGTAGATCATAAAATTGTCTACCAAAATAGTCCTTATACTTTTTTTGCTAAGAATCACCATTCCTAAGATATCGCCGATCTAAAAGTTGAAGGCGTTCCAATTGGATTTCATAGCGGATAGTGGGTTTTGTTGTTGTATTCATTATTATAACACGAATAACTTCGGAACGCGCCGTCGGATTCGAGTGCGGTTTTTTTCTTGAGAAAGCCCCCACGACAAGGAAGCTTTTTCTCAAAAAAAGTTTCGATCCCTTCTTAAAATCGGCCCTTCCCCCCTAAAATCGCGATTGAACATTTGGAGGAGGTCAACCTAGAAAATGCATATAAGTTCTTTCAGAGACATCCCAGGATACTGGTTGATAACGCATTTGAAAGCTCAGCCTTCAAGCTTTCCAAAGATACCACCCACGACTCAATCTGTCAACAAACAAGCGAGAGAGACCCCGTCAAATTTCGAAAATGGCAATATCAAAGCCCAAAATTTGACCTTGACCCTTCATTCTGTCAATTTTTTGTATGGGAAGATCGAAACGTTTTTTGAGAAAAAGCTTCCTTGTCGTGGGGGCTTTCTCAAGAAAAAAACCGCACTCGAATCCGACGGCGCGTTCCGAAGTTATTCGTGTTATAATAATGAATACAACAACAAAACCCACTATCCGCTATGAAATCCAATTGGAACGCCTTCAACTTTTAGATCGGCGATATCTTAGGAATGGTGATTCTTAGCAAAAAAAGTATAAGGACTATTTTGGTAGACAATTTTATGATCTACAATTTTTGTCTGGGCTATATTTTTAATAAAAATTACCGTTTCCGAGAAAAATCCGAAAAACCGAAAATGTTGACCTTTGACCTTGAATAACTTTTTTCGCAGGGGTGGGATCGAAGGGGATTTTTGACATTTCATTTATAATGGTGTATTTAACGTCTCTACCAATTTTCAGCTCTATGCGAGTTTTGGCTAAGTCAAATGTCTATTTTGACTGGATTACATGTAATTGACATAAATGGCAATTTAACATTTTGACTTATTTACCATATCACGAAGAAGAACTAAAACGTTAGTAGGAATTCTCGAGTGCTTTAGGTCAATATTGAAAAAAAACTTTTGGATAAAACACCACACCGATTTTGAGGGTTCTGGATACTGAATATTCAAAGCGAAAAAAGTTTTGAAACAAATGTCAACAGCGGGTATTAAGTTTGCAAACTTATTTTTAATGCCATCGTAATATACTATAAAATAATTTTCCCTTCTAACATAAATAATTAACGGCTGCAAAGACTGACCTGCTTGACGAAGCCGCTGTGACGTACGGTCAAGAGAAGGATAAAAATCGTTGACGGTGTCAACCTTCAGCAGAAAACTCTGTTGAGAATCTTTTATTGTGTATTTAATGGTGCGCTGAACTTTGGATGCGCTTCGAAGTCGTTTAACTGGAGGAGGTAACACAGCGTGGAGCAAGTCAAAAATTAGGACATCTTCCGGATCTTTAAAAGGAAATAAGAGAATATACAATAGTATAGAACATATTTTCAAGGAATGTTTACCTTGTGAAAAGTCCTTTTTATTCAAAGAATGCATAAGACTGAGGCTATCTTTGTCTCTTATTTTTAAATTAAACAAATATAAAATAGTGTCTTTAAACGAGTCCCATAATCTTTCAAAATAGATGAAATTTTTCCTCCCGATTCGTCGTTTAGAATTTGCTTGCGTCTGTAATCGAAGGTTCTTTTCCATCGAAGTTTGACATCTTCCCACGGTTCCTTATATACCTTTAACCATCCTGAATCAGCCAAAATATCTAAGAAATTTGAGAAATAATATGAACAATGCAATGATCTTAAGATAAAAAATAGAATCATGTATGTACCTTCATCATTTTCTAATTCATGAGGGTCAAATTCTGTAGGAATGTTTTCAGCGTCGTTTTCTATTCCTGTTGGAGTTAATGCTGGCACTAAACCAATTTTTTTTAGACGTCGCCTTGTATTATAATACTTATTGTAGAGTATACCACTTGGATTATCATTTTTATTTTCCGGCTTTCGATAATATAATTCCTTTAAAATTTATAGCATGAAGAATATGAATATATAAAATTGTAAAACACGTTTACCTTATCGTCATTAAAGCGACTTGCTATTACTTCTGTTATAAATTCAAAATCTTTTCTGGTAATATGGTCTGTTCCCGTTGTTAAACCAAGCAATAATTGTATCGACTAAAATGTTTGTTGACGTTTCACCGATGCTTTCATTATGTTCAAAATCTTTCAAAATATAATGACCAGACGGACAAGCGGAAATAATGGTTTTCAGATATTGGATCCTCCGTTGACTTTGAAAATTTTTTAATAAATACACCTGTAATAAAAAATTACACACTTTAGATATATTGTTTTACAGATTCACTGTAAATATTTTTTAAACATTATAATTGTTCGTACTTACCTTCTATCAATTTATAAAAATTCGTCGTCTTAAATATTTTTGGTTTCCCCTCAGTTGCCTTTACAGGAGTATATTTAAGGGCGAGATCGCGAGCCATGTAATACAGTCTCTTTGGTAAGAGCGTATCGATCAGAATTCAATGGCGCAATACCAAATTAATAAAACTGAACCTTTTTCTAGTTATTTTATTTATCCTCTCTCACGCAATATATTTAATACATGGTGAATCACCATTATTTTCTATAATAGCTTTACATCTATTTTCCATATTTTGAACTAATTTTTCGGCATAATTCGCCGCTAAATGTTTCGAGGCTTTTTTAACTGATGATTTAAGTTGTCGTAAAGTACATGCGTTTTTTCCCTGAAGCCTTGCCTTCATGAGAGCCCAGACGTTTTCAATTGGATTAGCGTCAGGACTTTGTGAGGGCCACTCCGTTACATTGATGTCTTTCTTCAATTTCCATTAATTTAACCATTTTAAACGATTTTCAATTTGTCTTTCCGATAGGAGTGGTTTGGTTGTAGTACTGCAGTTTTGGATGGAATTTTCCTTCATCCTTCGGCATATTGTGTAGACAGACACGTTGATACCTTTTTCCTCAAGATCAACTGTAGATTCTTCTCGAAAAGCTTCAAAATGGCCATATCCTCTCTTTTTATTCCTTGTCCTGCCCCTCCCTGGCAAGTCGTCAACATTTTTTTGCTCCGAAAACTTCTTACACCCCTTCTTTACAAAGGATACATCCTTTTTCATGTATCTGGCTGCCTGGGCGTAAGTCCATTTAGATCCTTTCGGATGATGACAAAGAAACACGGCTTCAAAACGTTTATAAGTACAGGGCACTCATGTTGAAAATCGCTTTTACTCGCTAAAAGTCCAATACTGAATTAAACTAATCATGACGCGCATAACTGCGCATAACATCCATCCCTCCCACTATAGATTTTTTTATCTCTTTCTCTCTCTTTCTGAATTACCATCGATACGCTCTTACCAAACAGACTGTATCTCATTATTCTACTTGCATTTCGAACCATATCCTCACGTATGTTTATCATTGATAATAGTTTTTGAATCTAAAAAGAAGTTATTATTGAAAAAATATTACTAATTGAAAATATAAAAATTATATATTAGTTTCATATTTAATTCAACATGCATTAAGTACAAAAATAACATTTAATAGTTTAATAAAATAGTCACCATTTTTTTCTTAAAGCTGTCGTCGGAGCTTATTTTTTTCTCCATATCTTCAAACTCCGCTATCGTTTGACAAGGAAGATTAATATAATTATTGTCGTCGCATAAATCAACATCAATCGCTGGTCGATTATTCCCTATATTTTTTTCAAATAGCATTTTCATTTCTATAATATTACCCTTTAATTCACCAATATGTTTAAAAAGTGAATTATACTGCCTTGTCATTCGCTCGGTTAAGTCAGACGTTTGATCTAAAAACATGGAAAATTTTATGTTTAATATTTTCACTTGTAATAAAATGTATTATAATAGCTTTAATTAGATTTGCCTTACCTTCTTTCTTATCAGGTTGAACTGAATAGGTGTTATCAGAACTTTCCTTATAATTTTGAGACGATGTTGAAGCTATTGATTCGTAATTTGATAGTCTTAAATTTATTTCCTGTTCTTCTTCCATGTCACTGCTTGAACTTGAAGAAGTGTGGTCAGAACGTATTGTTAGTTTTCTATTAGCTGCGTGTATATTTTTGTCAATCCGTGTTCGTTTCTTTGTTGAAATGATTTCTTCATCTTCTTCTGTGGAGCTACTTGTGCAATTGTCAAAACTTCTATACCTTCTTTTGGTCGGTTGAGTTGAAGTTAACTTGCATGCTAAAAAAAATTCGCCATTATAGTAAAATATACATAATATAGTATAAAAATATACATAAGAGGACCTGAAATAAAAATGAAAATCACTTACGTTTAGCTTTTGCTTCATTTAAATTCATTCGTGATGACTTCATCAATTCCGAAGCCTGTTTTTTCGACATTAGGATATTTCTTAACATTTCTTCGTCATTTTTGGCTTTTAATTTTGCTGATTCGTCGTTGTCCGTTGAGTAAACATACGGCTGATAGCGCAATTTATTTAAATTTTTAACAGCATCCTCATATGTGTCTTAAAAAAAATTAAAATATGTATAATGTATAAAAATAAATGTGCTCCAGCTATTTACTGATAATAGAAAATAAAAATGTGTCAAATTTATTATAAATTTTATGCATTTGTTAATTGTTTTATTTCTAAAATTACGCAATAATCAAACACTAATTGAAATTACGTGATAAATTTATAACGGAATAAAGAAATAGAAGAAAAATGTAATCATTAATGAAATACTCAAAAATAGGGAAACACAATTTATTACTTACTTGCTTTTCCACGAAGCTCAATTAAATAACTGGGCCAGTCATCTTTTGGGTTATCACAGTTTTTAGTCATTTTTAACAATATTTTGCAGTTCTTCTTGTCGTAGGGAGGTGGCATAAACTTGCACATCAAATTGTCGTTTTGATCCACATAAATCCATGAATTTGGAACAATGTCTATTTCTTTCTTTTTGGTGTTTGTCAAAAAAGCAATTAATCTATATTTCACGTCAATATTGTCAACCATTTTGCAGTTTTTTAATTATTTATATCACCAAACTCTTAATTTATTATTGACTGAATGTGTAATTATATATCTATCGGAGGAAAACTTAAGTAAAATATCATTAAATTAACTCTATAAATTGGACAAACTAAACTTGAGATATAACAGAAAACTTTCTTCAGTATTATCAGGGATGCAGTACAACACACTAGAGATTCACAGAGGACTGTTAGCAAGCTAAGAGTTGTCCGAACACTAATTCAAACGAAAACAAGTCGAAAGACTTTGAGTGTAAAATATTATATAATAATAAAACATGCCGAGCATATCCTTAAAAACTAAACGTTGTCGCCGAATAAATAAGACCCGTTATAGTAATTAGCATGGCTGGCATACCTAATATTACAGCCGTACCGGAACGTATGTAACTGCCTTTACTCAGAATGTTAACGGTCATATTTGGCGACATAGTTCTTCCAATTTTTGTCTGCAAACTACCTGATATGCCTAGCAGGTACGCCTGTACAGTTCTAACGGTCTAACAGTCTAACGGAAATCGAATGAATATTATCCTTTCCAGCCGCCTCAACAGATGAAATGAATCTGCACCCTTCGGTTTACCCTAATAAAATTAGGATCAGAAGCCTTAAAAGAAGGGTTTTTCTTAAAACTCGCAATGTTCTTACCAAAGTAAAAAACTATCGCAATGAAAACAGAATTTAAAATGTAATGGTATTTACGCGGGCTTGGAATTTCTACCCATTAAGAGAAACAATAGATTAAATTAAATTAAATTGTGTAGCGAGTGTAGATTATAAATATTTGAATTTTTAACCCTGGTCCTCTGTGAAAAACTAAAAATGTTAAAGTAACCAACACTGTTACTTAATTTTATGTCTATTGTTTAACATTAGATCTACTTATCAATTATTTGTACTCCTATTTTAATGTTGTCCTTAAAACATAAAAAAAACATAAGTATATACACTGCAGTAAGTACAGTCTTAATTTTTATATACATAAATCTTCACTAATTAAATTATATTAAATATACCTATGTAAATACGCATACACAATATTCCTACACTCCTTGTTATTTTTCCTATTTACATGTGAAGTAATGGCAGAACACAAAGCTTTTCTTTATTATCTTCACTTAGATCAAGACATACCATTTTTTTCTTTATATCAGTAATACTATAATTTTCTTCGTATATAATTCTTCGACTAACATTCCACATTTCTAAATCCTTTGAGTTACAAGGGAAAGTATAAAGTGGTTTTCTTTTTCTTAGAATAAATCCAGATATTTGTACTTACCAAATTTCGATTCTAGCCCTGCTATTTTCGAGTTTTATTAATATTCTTCAAAAATTGTCCCAAAAAATTTAATAATAAATTTCAATTTTTAAATGGCCGGTATTAAAATTTTTCGATTAGAGCTTCATGGGCTAGCATTTTTGTTTTAGCATTACGTAATGAACTTTTATTTAAATCTTGAGGTACGTCGTGAATAATATACTTACAAAATTTGCATCATCATCATA
The DNA here is from genome assembly GCA_933228815.1 of Machimus atricapillus. NCBI lineage: Eukaryota > Metazoa > Arthropoda > Insecta > Diptera > Asilidae > Machimus > Machimus atricapillus. Next base: position 19,246,066 of record OW121785.1, read on the forward strand.
AAATCGATATATTTCCTCCAATTGTAATATTTTATTCTTATTTAATAAAACGACATTATCGGGATTTTTAGTAGTTAAAATAACGCCTTTATACTGAATTCGTTTTATAACTATTTTTCCGGTACGATCTGGATTTAGTTCCCTTAATATTTGAATTTCTGCAGGTATTTGTGGCTTTGTTAACCAATAATCTGAAATTTCATTCCATCGCCGGCATAATTGAGCGAGCGGCTTATTCCCATTTCTTAAAAGTTTTTTTATTTTGCCCAGCATACTTTCAAACGAATAACTTGAAATTTCTGACAGAGAACAGTTCATATTTAGTACATCATCACTAATGTGAATCAAATTATGAACACTACCAATCATAAATTTTAAAGTATATAATGTAGGAGCAATAGTCACAAACCTAATTAACCATGTTCTTGCATGATGTATTTTTTCTAATGCTAGTTCTCTTGAACATAAAAGTCTGCAGGCAACGTGTAAAAGTAAAAAATGTTTATATACTACATCGGGAAGAATTTTTTTAAATACAACAGGTCCTGCATATAGTAACAAAAATTGTAACTCTGTAGCTTTATATTTATGAAAATCATCTAATGACCGAGTGGTTCTTTGAAATTCACAAGGCAATGTAATTTTTAATAATAAATTCGACAATCGTGTCTTACTACTGTAACTGATCTTCATCTGTTTATTTAAATTTCCAACTACCCAACATTGCAATAATCGTTTCATCACTCCTAAGTATAATAAATGCATTGAGTCTAAAATAAACTGATTAACTAAATCGATCTGCGGATTTATGTGAACTAGAGGAGACACCCCTAAGTGATGACCTTCATTATTTTGATTTCTGAAAGATTCATCTGTTCTTAGTTCATTATCATCTCTTAATGGATAAATAGTCCTTTTTTTATATCGTATACCTTCAACTGTACATCTCTCACAGGCCCAATACCCTCCGTGAACTTTAATACATTTTAATAAAGACCGTGCGGGCCTATCGCAAATGAAAGCTTTGATAGAAACAGTGAAAAATTGACCATTTATTGTAATTCCAGTATTTTGTAATTCATTAATTTCATTAATGAAATTTTCTAGGTAATTTTCCAAATGTAATGGTTTATGATCTGCACAATAAATTGCTATTGGAAATGGTTTGTAGATGTTGGGCTCATTAAAAACTTTGCCAAGAATAGTCCACAACTGCTTTCTACTTGACTTGAACAAAGGTAAACCGTCAACATTAATGAGTAATTCAATGTGCCTTATTTCATGAAAATCAACGTTTAAAATTTTTTCTAAATTTTTACGAATTCCAAAGTATACGAATTCCTCTGTACCGTTGAAGCATTCAATATGATATTCACGATGCGCAGTTCGCAAAAACGTTTTTGCATTTTTTGGGAGAGTTGGATAGGCTTGTCTTCTTAAAATTTTCAATAATTGTTCTAACCTTGCGTGGGGAATAGGTGGATCCCTTAGTGCCCATTCACGAATATCTCCAATGTCCCCTGAATACTGAACATCATTATTTATTTCTTCTTGTGAAAATGAACTTTCACTTACACTTCTAATTTCATCACTGAATTGTTCATTATCACTACTTTCTGCACTATTAATACTTATATCGTTAGTATTCACTAAATATTCATCACTTCCACGCACTTCATTTTGTGTTTCATTTGTTGCACTGGCATTATCAGTTCTCAACTCATCACTACCTGACCAAACGTGTTCTTCACGTGGAGTTGTAAACTCATTGTTTTCACTTTCACATGTTCCTTGCTGCGCACAAATCACAGGCAATTCACGCCTAGCAATGCGAAACCGTTCGACTCTTAATCGCGTCAGTTCGCGTACCCGCAAATATCTCATATTACTGGACAACATCATAAGAACAATCAATTTTCTTTTGAGTACTAAGGATCACTGCAAAAATTTGTCCGTCTACTGAGAATAACTTCTGAAGACTAACTTAAAATAACCCTTAGGCCTAATATAAAAACACAATCCATCCGGTTGTGGGAAACTTGAACCCTCCGAAGCATTTAATGTTATGTGTCATAAACTTATGTATATTATACATTTAAATAAACCAAGACTACGTTTGTACGAAGAAGGGAGTAGTGCGTTTATTATAAGTAAAGTACAGTAATTTACTATAGTATCGAGAACTTATAGAAAAACCTATTTTTCACAAAAACATTAGATAATCGTATTTTTTACGCGAGCCTTATTTTACCTATCCATATGGCACCCTGTTGAGGTAATCATAAAATTTTTTAAATTTTCTATTATATATCAATATATTAAAAGTTATAAATGCTTTAATATAACAATTTGGTAAATTAAATTCTTCGAATTAAAAATTAAATGAATCATTTTTTATGCTGAACATTTTCATTAAAACATTTTATTATTGAGTTTTAAATGAAATAATATCATAATTAATACAGTATAGTGTATTAACGATTATAGTACTAAATATATATAAATATATATGTATTCTAATATTATTATAAAAGTTCGTTATATATTCAGTTTTCCTACTTAGGGCCAAGTAAGGAAAACGTTGAGCATACCGAACTTTAGCCAGGCTGAGGTTATGGGCATAAGCTTCGCATTGAGAATTCCGAAGTAACGCCAAACTTAGGCGTGCCTCTAATTTTACGCAAAAACAATTGGTTTGGCATTTTTAGGTTTGCCTTATTTTGGATAGCCCAATAGGGCTTTCATTAGGGAGTCATTAGGTTTTCCGAATACTTATTGCCGCAATTTTTATCGTGCCTTGTTTAGGCTGACCTTATGGGGACCTACTGCACAGAAAGAAAAACCCTAGTCAGAATGATAAATTTCTAGGTTGAGTTGAAAAAATACCTATCAACATACGGTCAACAAAATTGTTTTTCAAATTGAAAAAATAGTACAAAATATTGTCATTATGATAAAAAGATAATAACAATAATTTGTCAAAAGTCATTAATGGGATTTATCAAATTGAAAAAAAAAATTTGTCTTATTCATAGAGCAGGATTATCTTTTTGATAAATAGTTTCATTGAAATGAAAGATTAGTTTTGTCAAAGAAACAAAATTTTATTGAAATTAGATAAAACATTTTGTCACATTGACAATGCACATTTTCAATTCGAATAAGAGTTTGTTAATATATTTTGTTAAATTGACAAATATAGGTAAAAAAGAATTCCATTCAAAATCACTTACGCCGTTACACCACATTTTTAATTTAGATGAAAATACCTTTGCTTTTATGATCTGAAAGAAGTACCGCTTCTTTTAACAGATACTAAAAGGTAAAGTAATTTTCAACCAAGCCAAAAATGTGGGGTAAAGGGGTAAGTGATTTTGAATGGAATTTTTCATACCTATATGGTATTTGCTTCTATTTTGAATCTGTGCAAATTGGTAAGTAAATAAAAAATTGTTTGTTTTAAAAAAATCAAAAATTCATTTATTTTTATTTAATTGTTTGTTTTAACAAAATCAAAAATTCATTTATTTTTATTTAATTGTTTGTTTTAACAAAATCAAAAATTCATTTATTTTTATTTGACCAAAATGAAAATGTTATCAGGAAAAGCAGATAGTAAAAAAAAGTTAATTTTTCTTTGAGTTTACAAAAAATTATACATAGTAGTGGTTACGAAAACCGAATACGGCCCTAAACATGACACATGTTTGTAATGCCGTACAATTTTTGTTCCAATACACCCAGCGACAATGAAATGTTCAAGTTGCAAACACTAAATGTATTTCATTTTAACAAAATGTATACAACTTTTTTTAGGTGAAGAATCCTGATTAACATTTCAAAATACGAAATCAATACTTCGAGGGAAGTGAGAGAGAAATTTTTTTGGGTTTTCCCTAACTCGAACATTTCATTGTCGATGTGTGATGATGATTGTGTTGAGCTAAAGCAAAATGAATAAAACAAAAAGCTATTTACAAAGCTTTTTGTTTTATTCATTTTGCTTTAGCTCAGAGCAAAGTAAGTTAATACTTGGATGGCATTTGTCGAACTTAGTTTTAATACAATAGAAAAATTTTTGAATAAAATTCCCAACTAAAGTGGCTGCTAAAGGGTTTCTAAATTAAATAAATTAAAAATGTTAAAACAGATATCTACTGCTTGAACAAAAGAAAAAAGTTTGTATTTTATGCCATCAAAAAAACCTATTATACTTTTAGGATCCGTGACGCTTCCAGTGATTAGAAGAAGTGGCTGAATTGCTTGAAGTTTTTCCAATTTCCTGGACAATATAGCATCAGCTTCATCGGCCGTATTTCCCACTATCAAGAACGAATTTTGAGAATCCTTTATTGAATGTTTAATATGCACCCTCTTTCCATTTTCAACTCTAACTGTCTTTGAAGTAGGCACAAGAACAGCATGCAGCAAGTATAAAATTGTTGCGTATCGTCCATCTGAAATCAAAGCAAATTAGTAAAACCGTAAAAAACTCGTATGTTGATATATTACTTTCGGGCAAAGATCCAATATCTCCTATTCCGCTCAGAAGGAGTACACTCGAAGGATCCTTTATTCGCCGTTCCAAAATTGTGAAGAATTTACTCGAATACTCGGGAAGACTGTTAATAAGACTGCCTGCTTCTGGATACAGTCTTTTGAAGTCGAAATCAATCTAAGAATAATTTTAATATTAATATAGTAATTGCAACATTCAATAAAAACATGTAGCGGCATCTTCGCACTTGTTATCAGGTTTGGAATAAGAACTTTGAATTTAATTTTTAAATTTTATTTTACTAACCTATGGAAAATTGGATACTCATCAAGTAGGTAAAAAACAAAATTGTAAATTTTGATTTTCCAAAAATAAACTAGAAAAAGTTAGTACGAAGAAAGGCATTGACGAATACAGCCAAAAATATATTAATAAAAATATATTAGTAAAAATATATTAATAAAAAAATATAGTACAATTCATAAATTATTAACAACTGATAATAAATAAATTCAATAAAGTGAATGGAATATAATCCAAAAATAATAAAAGATGATTTCAATATGTCGTCATTAAAAGAAAAGAAAATAATAATATGGAGTAATAATAAGCCTCCAATGGCTGCTCCCCATCTTACCCCATAAACATGTAACCTACCAATTTATAGCCGAGAGGGCTTTTAAAGTGTTTCCACTTTTTAAGAATTTCTGGTGTAGACGTGCTTTGTGAAATGTGTAAAATCCGGTATTTTGATGTGGCTGAGTAGTGGTTCTCTATCTCAGACCAAGAACAGTTATCCGTTTGTATGGCTTCTAAATGATCCTCGATGTTTTCTTCTGGATCTAAAACCATGTTCATTATTAGTATCATAAATCGAAAAAAACAAACAAGTAAAACAATGATATTAAATATATACATATATGTATACCCAAAACGGTGGGATCAGTACAGCGAGAACTGTTTGATGTTCCTGCTTCCTTTAAATATGATTTTTTTTGCACGAGACCACTGCTTTTCAGACATCTCAATTGATTAAAATATTTAGCATAAATTTTTCCCTTTGGAGCTTTTCCTCCCTCTTTAAAGAAATACACTGACTAAAATTTGAAAAATAAGCAAACTTTAATTTTTGCATAATACATATGTATATGTATATAAAATTACCTCAATCTCGTTGGGGAAAATGGTCACAATTTCTTTCGAAAGTGCTGCTGCTAAAGGAATGGTCATCTTTATGTAATTTTGAATTAAATGATTTATAAGTATGTCTAAAAGAATGCTTCTGCACCCATTATTGAGGTTTTTATCTCGGCGCACACTGGGGCAGGGTATATAAAAAGCTGGCATTAAATAAATGAGCGTTTGTTAATATTTCTATGTTTCATATTGGTTTGTTAATACATTGTTTAATATAAATAAAAGACATTTTAGATCTTTTAGACATATATTTATATTGAAAAATCTTTTAAAGAGTGCATTTCACAAGTATGATATGTGCAAAGTATAAAACAATATTTATTCTGCTGTATCAGAATCAATGGAATCCTGTAATAATTCCAAGATATCTACATCAGCTTCTGTGTCTAAATCACTATTATCAATATTAGTGTGTACGCTTGGAGGTTTTAACATACATAGATACAACTTCTATTGGAAGGTGTTCACGGTTTGTCCTTTCTATTTTGCGCTTACTTGTGATAAGTGGATCGCTAGTGATCAGGAATAAGTTAAACCAGAGATTATAAAATACCAAGATGTAGCATCTAGTGGCTCAGAATGTTCGCACTTTTCAAATGCTATGGGACGTACCAGTAGGTACCACAACATGTTGAAAAGTACCTTAGAAACATTTTGCAACCTCAGCGACATTTTCCAGAATTGGTCGAGCGTCGCAACAGCAGAGCAGTGGAAAGATGTAGGGGAAGGGGGCTTTAGAAAAGGCGCGGAAAGCGGCGTGAATGAAAGGCAAGCAAAAGTGAGATGTTGCAAAGCCCTCATACGAATGAGGCTGCTCTTCGGACGAACTGGAGAATGTATGCGCCACCGTCTAGCATGAATCGAATCACTTGGCTTTGCGGGATACGAGACTGTGTGCGAAGGGCTCTGAAGTTATCATTCATGTAAGGGATTTTCTCAATCAGGGAATGCAAAGGTGTGGGCATCTGGAGTGATTTTCTTTTTAAAATTTGCTTGTGCTTCTAAAGCATTTCGTTTTGCGATATTAATTTTTTTAAATTTTTGTTATGTCTCATTTGGTTATATGTAGTTTTAAGGGCCAGATATTTTCTTTTATAAAATATAACATTTTTTGTTTATCGCACGAAGAACAAATCAGCTCTTCGGGCGATAAAGATCGCGTTCGTTTTCTTGGCGAACTCAAAACAAAAACGTCCTCAACAGACTCAGAACCGGCTCCTAGTGGGCTTAATTTTTAGAAGGTATTGCTTCCTTCTTCAAATATTTTTTCCCAATTTGTTCGGAAACAAAGTGCTCCTCACAAACAAATAAACTTTCCTCATCCGGAAAAGCACATCTTTGTCGCCACATTTGCCCAAGAAATGTGTCATTCGGTGGACAAGAAAATATTTTTAACAAAGGATGAGTTCTCCTTGACTTTTTACAATGAGGAAGGGAACAGGTGTTCCCATTAGACCTCTTTCGCTTTCTCTCTTCCATTTTTATAAGAAACGGAAGCGAAAATTAAAAAAAAAACTATCAAGTTCAAAAAGTTTATAAAATATAAAATTTATAAAAAACGGCTACAAAAAACTACCAATTATATTTTAAAAATCGCAAAGTTCGCTATTCGCCTCTAAACTGCTTAATCGCTAAACCAGAAATGGCAACAGATTATAGCAGAGCCCTTCGCACACAGTCTCGTATCCCGCAAAGCCAAGTAAAGTGATTCGATTCGTGCTAGACGGTGGCGCATACATTCTCCAGTTCGTCCGAAGAGCAGCCTCATTCGTATGAGGGCTTTGCAACATCTCACTTTTGCTTGCCTTTCATTCACGCCGCTTTCCGCGCCTTTTCTAAAGCCCCCTTTCCCTACATCTTTCCACTGCTCTGCTGTTACGGCGCTCGACCAATTCTGGAAAATGTCGCTGAGGTTGCAAAATGTTTCTAAGGTACTTTTCAACATGTTGTGGTACCTACTGGTACGTCCCATAGCATTTTAAAAGTGCGAACATTCTGAGCCACTGGATGCTACATCTTGGTATTTTATAATCTCTGGTTAAACACATCTTCGTTTGTCTTGACCCTGCTGCATTTCCTGGAGTTGTGTTCCCGATATCTTTTAAAGTCTTTGTTTCGTGCCTCTTGTGCTTCTTCACTTAATTGTCCGATAGGAAGTAATGCCGCTGATATTATTTCTGGACCATGTATAAGGTATTTATGCACAATTGGTGGCATATTGTACCATGGATACTTTTCAACGAAGTACCTTGCGGTATGATTAGCGAAAACTCTGAATTTTTCAACTTCTATATCATACCCACTGGCAACAACTATCATGACTGTGTGTATTTTTTTTATTAGTTGAAGATCAAGCTTCGTGATTTCGGCTGATAGTTCTGCATTTTTAAAAAACCTTCTTGCGGTATTACCATCATTGGAATTCCCGAATCCCGGTTTTGGCATGTCTATAATCAAACCGCATCGCTCTCTAAACTCTTTTTGTAGACGAGCTTTGTTTTCCGCTACTATTTGTTTATCACTTCCTCGAGCTTGCCATTTCTGTATTGGTAATTTATAGGCAATATGCAACAGACACTCGAACATACGTATCCATCCATGTAAGACGGATAACCCAAATTCCAAATTGTCGGTATTTATTTGTCTAGAAATCATTTCTTCCACATTGTTGAACATTTTAGAGGTAGCACCACAGATAAAGCATTTCTGCGTCGATGTCGTCTCAGTGAGGGCATTGCACACTTTGCCGTCTACCATTGCAAAGATCAATTTATGATTTACTTCCACCTGTCTGTCCTGCGATGTAGTTATAGTGCTCCGCAAGTTTCCTATTTCATGATCAACTCTTTGTTTTTCTGCAACCGAAATTTCTTTAGACTCTTTCATAAACTGAATTTTTAGTAGTCTGCAATATGCTGTCGATGCTGGACTCGGGTTTTGCCAAATTATTCTAGTATCAGAAACTAGACGAACAGGAACGATGCACGTGATAAAAACTGCGGAATCACTGGCTTCAGATCCATGAAATGCCTGTTTATTATGTTCTGTAACATGTATATTGTTTGGGTAGCATGGCTTCTTTGCCTCTTGTACGGTTTTGTAGGAGGGGTATATTAGTGGAGCACTATCCCTCACGACTTGATATTGATGTCTAGATAACTTTGCTGCTACCAAGACAGCTAAAGCATCTTCTCCAGTCAAAGATTGCTGTTTTGAGTCCAGCGAAGTTTTATAAGCTTTTGTATATTTAGTGGCCCGATTTGGAGATTTAGTTATTTCATGGAGAAGTTTCGACGCATGCACTTGCCCTTCTAACCTTAAACTCATTCGTGTTGCGTATGTTAACACAGACACGGGGGTAGTATCCCGTAGTTTTTGAGTTTTTAGTCTTTTAGTTCTCTCTGAACTATCACTGAATCTAACTTCAGGACGACCACGTTTATTCACCATGTTATTAGGAAACAAAATAGACCCTTCTAGCCATTTTTGATTGTCTTTTTTAAATCGTTCTTCCATTCGCCGAGCTTTGGTGTAACGTGCCTTATATCAAAGACCATATAAACTAAAAGATACACAACCAGGAACAAGCACTTCAACGGGCCTGGGACCTGATATCAGGTCCCATAACATGTTGCGGGCAAACTAGCTTTTGGCATCATGTTGCAGTTGAGAGACATATTTGAATCTTTCGCCACAGAGTTTTAGGTGAGAGTGAGAAGTTCCCGTATGACATTTTCGTTCGTAAAGGAGGAAAAGGCAAGGAAGGAAAGAGTTCGCTTCCCTAAGGGGGTAGGAACGAGGATTGAACAGCTGAGAATTGTTTGTGAATTAGCTGCGCGGCGCTTCGAATTTATCTGTGGGGTGGGTGGGTGCTGAGATTGCGTGAATGAATTAAAACTTCTGATTACAAAGGTCAACACCAAATTTGTGGCCGAATAAATTAGGTCATTTCTATATGATTTTTTCCGTAGATTACGAATTCGAAAAGAAAAATACCCAATTTTCTTTCGTTTTCAGAAGAAAAAAATGGTAAAAAAGTGAAAAAAATCGTTTTACTTATTATTTGGATAAAATACTTAAACGTGCAGAGGCAGATGGATTTACGTAATTCCCATGAACAATGTTTGCGAAGCAAAACTAATAGCATAAAATTCAACAGATTTTTACGATGTTCGTAACAAGGGTCGTTTTCATTAAACCAGTTATTATCCACCTCTACATTCTACATTCGGACCGCGATAATTCAAACCTACACGGCATACTGATAAACCCATATCCCATATTTATGCGATCTGTGGGTGAGGTAAGGGAGGAGGAGCCAGGGGGCAACACGAAAGAATAATTCTTCGAATTATTCGAACGAATTCGATTTTTGTCGACTTGCGAAAATGATACTCGGCTGCGGCTGGGCATCGGCACTCTTCTCTTCAGGCGCAGACAGCTGAGCTAAGCTTCCTTTTCGGCTGCGTATGCTGCTAAAAAACAAGAATCAAGAAGAACGCGAGCAAACCCAGCTCAGCAGCAGCTCGTTTCTGTAACTTCAAATAGAGAATATCTCTACTGGCATTCTCCATTTGACGTCATTTTGTCGTCATTTTCCACAGAAACGCATCAACTCAACTGATAAAGCTAGGCATGGTGAATTCGATTCACGTCACCAGAATAGAGAAATTTCTCAACTGAGTTACAGAAACGAGCTGCAGATCGTTGTAACTCAGTTGAGAAACTTCTCTATTCTGGTGACGTGAATCGAATTCACCATGCCTAGCTTTATCAGTTGAGTTGATACGTTTCTGTGGAAAATGACGACAAATGGAGAATGCCAGTAGAGATATTCTCTATTTGAAGTTACAGAAACGAGCTGCAGATTTAATGTTTTTTTATAAATGGTAAAAAAACGGCCTATTCACTTTTTCACTTTTTTACAATTTTTTTTTCTGAAAACGAAAGAAAGTTGGGTATTTTTCTTTTCGAATTCGTAATCTACGGAAAAAATCATATAGAAATGACCTACTATTTATTCGGCTGCAAATTTGGTGTTGACCTGTGTAATCAAAGTTTTAATTCATTCACGCAATCTCAGCACCCACCCACCCCACAGATAAATTCGAAGCGCCGCGCAGCTAATTCACAAACAATTCTCAGCTGAGTTCGATCCCCGTTCTCTCCCTTTGCTTTTTTTCATGGAATTTGTCATCACTCTTCTAAATGTATCTTGTTTTGGCTTTTCGGCTCTCGCGCTCTGGTGATGCTTCGGACTAAGAATGATAAGAGCAAGAGAAAGCAAAGGACTCTGTCTCCGTCCTACATACAGGACGTAAGCGCACACACAAATAAATCTCGTTTTCAACGACGTACCTCACAGTCACAGCACTGAGAATGCACAGACATTAATATGTTGCTTCGCTCTATGATGATGCCGAAAAGAAGTTTTACTGCAACATGTTAGGGAATCTGATATAAGTTATAAACAAAAAATGTTTTTAACCCTTTTCATCCCTTAGCGGTCACCCCAGAGGGGTGAAAAATTTTATAGGTTTACTTTTCAACGTCCCCAACAACATATCAAAAAATCAAAGTGATGCTAATTACTTGAGCTTCACAGGCTTTATTGACTGGCCTATCAGTGAATTTTGATATGGTGTTCTTGCGCTGTCTTTTTTTAATGTCAATACCAATATTTTTCTTTTGAGTTGTTTTCATGGTTTGTTTCTTAGTTTTCTTGTTAGTTTTTGTGTTCGTTTTTTGGTTAGTACTTTTGTTCATATTCTTAGTAACTTTCTGGTTTAATTTTAACTGTTTTTCCTCTTTCTTTTTAAGCTTGTTTTCTAGTATTTCTTTCATAGGTGTTGCTGTCAAGATTGCAGAATGCTGTTTGGTGTTTGCGCGTTTAGTTGTTTTTGGAAGTGAAAGTGGAGATAATATAGTTTTACTTGGTGTCACAATGATAATGTTCTCTTCTGGAAGAATATTTGTAATATCAGAAAGATTTGCAGTAATCTGAACTGAAGTACTAGTTCCAGGCAGACTATTGACCTCAGGTGCAGTTGCTGCTTGATCTGTTTGATCTTGGTCCATAGTTTCGTTTTGGTCCAAAGGATTTATTGTGTTGGGCGAATCCATCACAGTTACAGAGTCGCTTCTGGTACCCAATAGATAGTTTGAGGCCAGGAAGTCTTCTTCTCCAAAAATATTAGGATCGATGGGGAAAATTCCCGATGCCTTAAACCCAGACACCCCTTTTTGTATTGTAGCTGTGTTACAGTAGGCTTTGTTAAATATAGAAGCCACATCAAACCGAGTGATTTTTTGCATACCGTGGCTTTTTATAAATAAACTAGCAACCCGCCCCGGCTTCGCACGCGGACTCCCACGGACACCCCCTCAACACCTCCTTCATCTTCTCCCACGGACACCCCCTCAACTCCTCCTTCATCTACTCCCACGGACACCCTCTCAACTCCTCCTTCATCTACTCCCACAGACACCCCCTCAACTCCTTCTTCATCTACTCCCACAGACACCCCCTCAACTCCTCCTTCATCTACTCCCACGGACACCCCCTCAACTCCTCCTTCATCTTCTCCCACGGACACCCCCTCAACTTCTCCTTCATCTTCTCCCACGGACACCCCCACAACTCCTCCTTCATCTACTCCCACAGACACCCCCACAACTCCTCCTTCATCTACTCCCACGGACACCCCCTCAACTCCTCCTTCATCTACTCCCACGGACACCCCCTCAACTCCTCCTTGAAATTCCGTACTTTAAAATTCTCTCGTAAAATGATCTCAGTAAACTGTGACTTAAATTTTTTGCATTCAAAGTGTTATAATCTAATTGAAGTAGTCGGCATTTTTTTTACACCTTGGGTTACGATACTAAAGTTTTAGTAAGGATCCCTAATCTTTTCTAGCAATAAATATAGCCTATGTTACTCAGGGTGAATGTAGCTTTCTAATGGTGAAAGAATTTTTTAAATCGGCACAGTAGTTTTTGAGTTTATTCATTACAAACATACACACAAAAATACATTTCCTCTTTATAATATTAGTATGATCACACTCCTTCCTGAAGGCATTTTTTAAGGGTCCATAAAATGCGACATCTAGAGGTTGCATCCTGTGCGAGGTGTGGGGAGGAATAGAGACCACAACGATAAAGTTTTCTCGGCAGAACATGTATGCTGCATAAGAGGAGTGGCTGTAATGATTATCTAATATGAGCAAAAATAGCTTCAGCTGGAGCATATTTGCACAACTGAGGTGACATTCTTTGTCTTGGGTAAATAAACGTTGGAGGTATGTATGATCCTGAAACAGACATTGCGCAAATTACAGTTATGTTTTTCCCCCTTTCATAGCTGGTCACTGACCCTACTCTCTTCTGTCCCTTTTTGGCAATGATTGTACCAGGGTCTTGCACGGTGGTCACACCAGTCTCATCCATGTTGTACACTTTAGATCCAGTAAACTGGTGTTTTTGCATAACATCTTCCAAATTTTGGAAGAACAAGTTAACCTCATCTATGTTAAATTCTGTCACACGATTCATACTGGTTGCCTCTGGTTGGCGAATGGTTATTGAAGGATTTCTCTTTAAAAAACCATATAGCCAATCTTTTCCTGCTAGCTTCCTCTCCCTGTTGGAGTTATGCTTTATGTTATGTTTCTCGGCATAAATGAAAGCTGCATTACGAACTTGTAGTGGACTTAGGCCGTAAAAAAGTTTGGCTAAAAGTTTTATATTCTCAGCCATACCCTTCTCTACTTCTGATGAAAAAGTAGAATGTCTTCCTAGAGAACGTCCTGTAATGGGAACATTCTTCTTGATGCGATCTTGTAGCGTGCTGAAGGGTATGCCGAACTTGTTGGCAGTTGACCGTAACGAATTCCCAGCACTAACGGCTTCAACAGCCTTTGCTAACTCTTCTTTTGTCCATTTTCCTTTCGTTGTGGTTCTTTCCCTGTGTCGCGGCATCTATTTAACTATAAAAATAAGTGTAATGAGACATTATATTAACAAACAAACAAATAATGAATTGTCTTATAATTCCATACGGGGTAATACTGGTCACTGACCGGTATTGCCCGCTTAGAATGATTGCCATTACCCCAAAATACGAAAACGGTTTCTTTGGTTAGTCACGAAAAACGTAAATAACTTTCATAAAATCCAACAAGCACATGGGATACACTTGTAAACGTGTAGTAATTAACTTTAAGAAAGATATTGATTGGTATAAATCACTTTAAGCTTACCTTTCACCGAATTTTCGATTTTATTACAACAAAACATGTCCGAACCTGTACACAGCTGTCAAACTCACTGCGCGCGAGGGAAAATGGCGCCGCTTGGTAAATAAGTTTACTCGGCCGCATACTAGATGGCCACACTAGTAGCGATTGCATAATGTTTTTGGAAGTTTTAGATTTTGACGTGACCGGCATTGCCCGCTGACTGCCATTCCCCCATCTTACCCTACCAGCTTGTATTCTTTTGACTGATAATAGATTATACGGGATGTCTGGACAGTAGAAAACATTTTCCAAGATTCCTTGTACACCTAGGTTGCTGACAACGTTCAATGAGTCCTTCTTGGTTATTGCAATGTATTCTCCTTTTTTCGCAATCAACACTTTTATTGGTGTCTGTAAATCAGCAAAATCTCTAGCTAGATCTTCTCTGTTGACTAAATGGTCAGAGGCTCCCGAGTCCAAAATGAATTGAATACAATTATGTTATCGTAATTATCTGGATGATGTGTACAGTCACTACACTAGTCATAAAAGCGAAGCTTGAAATATTATCCTTTGACGATTGAGCAATTTGTACAGTTTGGACATTTTTGTTTTTCTCAGCTTTTTGATATTGAATGCTTCTCTTGTAATAATAGCAATCACTTTTCACGTGTCCTTTTCTACCGCAGTGATAACATTTTCCTTTAGATAAATTTCCTTTATTTGAATGATTTTCCTTTGTTTTGTTTTTGATGATTACTTTTGAAATATTTCCGATTATTGAAATTATTCTACCTCACTGCATTGTCTTGATTCTCAACATAAAGCATTTTCGAACTTGTATCACGATTATCAGCCTTGATTTTTGTTTCATGGTCCAAAAGTCTTCTTTTTACGAAAGCTAGATGTAGATGTAGATTTTAAGAGGTTGAGCATAGAGCTCTGTACTCAGACCATTTGGTCCATTGTACGTACCTCGTTTGCGAAGTTTTATTGTCGTCATCCTTCGTGAGTCGCCAGACGTTTGGTTCGTTTGGCGAACTTCAACATTTCGGATAACGTCATATTTTGCAACTTGTCTGTCGCAATTATGTTAGCGCCGAGTAGCGCTCGTCTTTCGCTAAAATAACGAGGGCATTCACTTAAGAAATGAATGGCCGTTTCGTTTTCAAGGCCGCATTCACACAGAGGTGATTCCACCTACCGTAGCTTAAAAAGGTGCTTGTTGAACCTGCAGTGTCCTGTTAAGAGACTTACTGTAAGGCTTAGATTCTGTTTATTACAATTTAGTAGCCACTTTGTGGTTTTGTGGCTCCTCTGCTTCAGGAATACTTTTGATTGTTCACAGTCTTGTCTTCCTGCCCTTACGAAAGCTAAATTCAAATCATCTTCAGATAAAGTTTCTATAGCAGTAATAACACCGTTGTAAGATGATGGAAGTGTCAACAACAAATGAGACACTTTATCAGGTTCTTTTAATCTTCCACCTGCCACTAATAACTCTTTAACCCGGCGAGAGTGTGGTGAAAAAATGTTACAAAGAGTATGTGGCAGGGTATGACATACCCGCGTACAAAATTGACTAAAACTTATTTACCAAATAAATAGCATTAAAGTAAATGTGTTTTATTGTACTAGACAATATGATAATTCAATTTTAATGAAACACCTGTGGCAGTTTAATACTTTTTATATTATTATTAACAAAGAAAAACAAAATTACTTCATTTTTCAAACAAAAATATACTCTTTCAAAAAAAAAAAATTAATAAAAAACAGTCTTCATGAACAAAAAAAAAATAGAAAACCTCATCAAGAACTATGTAAACTAAAAAAAAACTTAAATAACTTTTCGAAAAATCTCACAAACTTGAGTCTAAATCGGTGCAGTTTTTGCAAAAAAAAAATCGCATGCACCATGCATATGGCTTTTCCACAAGCTGAACATGCGTATTTTGTCTTACGATCCTTCT
This sequence comes from Machimus atricapillus, assembly GCA_933228815.1. Classification (NCBI taxonomy): domain Eukaryota; kingdom Metazoa; phylum Arthropoda; class Insecta; order Diptera; family Asilidae; genus Machimus; species Machimus atricapillus. The sequence continues at coordinate 19,261,977 of OW121785.1, forward strand.
TGTTTGGGCAATCTCCACATCTAACGTAGCGAGCAGGAGCATTTTGGGATGATGGACGTGGAGGTGCATTGATTTGAGATGAGATTCTCTGGCGAATAAATGTTGGAATATTTTTTTGATCTTTTCTCATTCTCAGGTGTTCATATACTAAAGCCAAGCCTAAGTTACGGATAAAGTCGGTTCGTGTGGTGTCCTTGCCTTGATTTTCACGAAAAAATATGTTTGCATTAATAGCAGCTATATTCAGCAAACCATAAAAGATGGTCATGTGCCTGCGCTTGCTGTTATGAGAAACATTGTAACTACCACATAATTCGTCGACAAAATCTACTCCAGCTTTAGTTGCGTTGTAGAATGTAATCATTTCAGGTTTTTTCTGGTCTCCTGTGGTGTCATCAATTTTTTCATCATGATGTAGGGTCGACATTACTATGACCACTTTATTCTTTTTAGGGGCATAAGACACCATAGAAACATTCTTCTGATGACAGATCATGGAACTTCCTGGAGCCTTTCCAGTCTTCAAAAATGCGGCCGGGATACATCTTTTTTTTTTCCTAACAGTTCCAATAGACGTAAGCTTGTGCTCAGCTAGCAAGTGCATCATCAGTTCATAACTGATATACCAGTTGTCAAAAGTTATATTGCGGTTTGAGCCTGATATGGGCTGAACAGGTCTTCTCACTACATCAAATTCCTTGTTGCTAACATCATACGGTCCTATGGGTTGCTTTCCTGCATATACCTCCAAATTGAATGCGTAGAAAGATGTTACATCAACGAGAGCTTGGACTTTGATTCCATACTTGGCAGGTTTGCTGGGAATGTAAACACGAAATCCGCATCGCCCTCTAAATGCCAACAGCATCTCATCTATTGTCATATATTCATGAGGGATGTAGGCTTTCTGGCAGCATTGAACAAATTTATCAAAGAGTGTTCTGATAGGAGCCATCTTATCAGTTTTTTTACGTTCCTCCCTCGTTGATTTATCATCAAAGCGAATGCAGTTTTGTAAAAAGTAAAGTCGTTGCAATGACATTGTTGTTCTAAATATATCCACTCCTGTTCCATCCGTTCTCCACAAATCTTTGAGACTCTGGCGACTTGATTTATTGAGACCAGCAATATAACATTAAATAAACATACATATCGCAAAGAATAAAATCCAAAAATTAAATCATTAAATAATATCTATGTTATTTCAATAATAAAGAAAATTGACACATAATCGATACAAAAATTTACCACAATCAAGGATAGTTTAAGAGCATCATCGTAAAGAAAATTTAGAGACAATTCACAAAGGAGGTAGGAAAAGATAATTAACCGAAAACAAGAGAGTTTGATGTTGAGGATAATGAAAGAAAATTCCAAAATAACGACATAGTAAAATTTTAAACTATATGGACTTAAATGTAAGTTTAGAAACGATAAAAAGAAGAGCTAGAGAACTTGTATAAGGTTACAAGCCGACAAAGAAACCACAGAAATTTCGTCTTAAAAAAAACATTAAGGTTAGACTAAATTTCGAACGGGACATAAATAATGGACTTTACAAAAATTGTAAAATACCATTTGGAAAACTTAAATTAACAAACTGGTGTTAAAAAGAGGTGAAGTGTCTGAAACAGAGCTGTGGCAGTTAAGGGTTAGAAAAAATCCCAAAACCTCAAGTTTATCAAGATTTTATAAATTCCTGCTGTTCACTACACAATTCTTTAACAAAACAAATTCCTAGTGCTTCTTTTGAATTAATGGGTTCAGTGAAAAAAGCTTCTACATGAGAAAATTTTCATACAGTTATCATTTCTTCATTGTCATTTTTATAAATACCTATTATTTTCATTGGAATCAGTGGGTTAATATAACAAAAATTATCTGGACGTCGTGGACTTAAGTAAAATAAATCAGAATAATAATTCATATACAAGGGTGAAGCAGTTATTTCGCTTTCTATATTTGAAAGTCTTCCCAGGCCAGTCTTTCTTTTTTTATTTAATAATTTATTCTTCTCCAAGGTTCGATTGTACAATTGCTCTAATATTTTATTTGGCTGCCGACAATCCTTCTTGATACTCTGTAAGCAATTTTCAAACCTATATGCCGAAAAATTGTCAACATTCCCATAAATTTCAACACATGCAGCTAAATCCAGTAGATTATGCACATTGTATGTTATTTTGTTTTCTCCATAGCGATGTGCAAAATTGTGAACAAATGTTTCAAACATTTCCCTTGGAATATATGATTTTATTTCTATTAGTGCTACATCTAAGTCGTGCTTTTCATTTTCTGTCAGCTTCCTACACTTGTGTTTTCCTGTCCATATGCTGCATATCATTTTTTCCCTACTCCTAGGTCTATCAAATGCATCACATCTAAGGGAAATTGCGTAACCATTTTAGTATTAATTTTTTCTAAAATGTGTCGATTTTCCCAAAAATGTTGAGTGTGATGAGATTTATATGTTCTGCTTTCAAAGTCATCATCGGTTAGTAATTCTGCACAAGTAGTGCTATAAGTTAAAGATCTATTTATTCTCCGCCCTTTTTGGATACATTTAGAACAGCCGTCAGAACTAGTATGGCCCACGCCCCACAGTACCTGTTACAAAAGCCCTGGCTGGTGCGTCACAAACATAGTCTTATTTTTATTTTTAAGCGTTTTTCGTTTATTGCAAAACCTTCTGTATTTAAAAATTCAATTTCTTTAACGAATTCTGACGAATATTCATTTATGCTATCTGGTTTTTGGTGCCCAACATAACTACCAATCAAAAAAGGTTTTATAGAACTGTTGGAAATTGATCCCAATATTGGCCAAAATCAGTGAACGTTTAGATTACATATTTTCAACAAGAAAATACATACACTTCCATTAAGAAAGCTAGGTATTAGAATCTGATGGAACAACCAGTTAAATCCATTCAAAGTATTAGAAGAACAGTCCTGTTTTGAAAGACGAGGAACAGCGATATGAACTTCGTATTTGAATAAAAGAAACATAAAAAGATTAGTCTCTAATGGTTGAATTATGAACACATATTTGTATAAGAACATTATAAGTACATCAGCCATAAGAAATGTTTTTGCCTCATTTCATTTGGTGTTCAAGAGTAAGTTTATTACTATTCAATGCTACATTAAAAGTATGGGCATAATTATTTTTAATTAATTCAAACTAACATAACAGTTGTAAAAACTAACTAAGTTGCTATACGAAATTCACATGGGGTGAAAATTCACCCTATTTGTAAACCTGTTGCACTTACATATATCTTTCCATTTTAAGAAATTTAATCTTTGACTATTGATATTGTTAAAATGAGAACAATACAAAACAATAAGATTTGGTATTAGATAAGTAAGTTGTAATGTGGCGATCTTCATTTACATTTGTTGAAATACGACCAAGTTGCTATGTTTTGTTGTTTATCAGTGTGGAAGAAAGTAGCTAAAAGAAAATTATTTTAAACATTTTTTTTCTTTTCGAAAATCAAAGAATTTGTTTATTATTTATTAAAAAACCATGTTACGGTGTGTTTACTGTTTTAGTTTTTTCCAAAACTGTATAAACAATATGTTAGCAATAAGATAATAAAACTCTCGTTCGTTCCTATTGTCCCTTTAATTTTGATTCTATTTTGCAACTATACAAAAACAATTTTTACAAGAAATGGCGAGTGACTTGCCTCGCTACAAAACAGATTCTCCAGTAACCGTTCAAAAGTAAAAAATAATGGTGCTCGTTGTGAGCCACTTGAAGAACCAAACACGAATGGCCGATTCCTTGCACGTTTTTTGTTTTTCCTCCCTTGATAGTCTCCGTTTTCTTCTTCTTCTTTTTTCCTGCGAAGCGCGCACATGGGATTGACTGGCTAAGCCTATTTCGTAGCAATCGAACACATTATACTTATTAACATTATGACCACGGATATTATAGATTATTTTCAATAAGGATTTTTTTTAAAGAATTTCCATTTAAATAAGGAAAAGATGGTACATATTTTATGTTGAAGTTGAGTAACATTGCATCTAACAATTTAATAAGTTTCTTTTTTCCAAATACCTTTGTGGTGTCGTAGGGAGTTTTATTTTTAGTTGGAAATCTAAATAAAAGAGATAAGATGTTGTGATAGATTCTAGAGTAAATTCTAAGTAGATTCACTGTAAGAAATAAATTAATATTGTAACATAGATTTTTTTGAAAAAAATATAGTAATTCTCTTCTTGACAGAATATTAAAAAAATTGAATCGAGCTAAAAAAAATAGTTCAATTAATTCTAGCTTGTTAAAAGGAGGTAACTTTAAAAAAATCTTGAGAAATAATTTAAATAAAAAGTTTCATTTTTAATTTAAAAATAAATTTAAAAAAAATAAAGAGGATTTTGTCCTTCGCTCTTAATTAATATAAAAATTAGGAGGCATATTTCCAATCCTCCAAACTAATATAATGTCATATGAGATCGTAACTCTGGGGAAAACAACGTTGTTAAGTTAAATAAGTCATTATACGGCTTAAAGAGTTCACCAAAGTGTTGGAACAATAAATTCAATTCTGTCATGGCTAGAGAGGGTTTTATAAGGTCAAATTGTGATTCATGTTTATTCAAAAGTTGCAATGGCAAAGATGAAATGTATATTTTATTGTATGTAGATGATATTTTGTTTTTTGGGTCAAATGAGAAACATATTTCAGAAATTAAGGGTATTCAAAGCGTTGTTCTAGAGCTTTTAAATAAAGGAAGACCATCTATTCCAATATCAAGCTCAATTTCTTCCTTATCTGCTGCTAAGACCAGATTAATTAATTTTAAAGATTTTTCAATGCGGAAATGAAAATACTGACCGGGGCTGACTATTATTGAATTAATTTGATTGCTTTTAGTTTCTAACAATGTTTTCTGTGTTTTTGGAACGTCTAATCCTACCATTAATAATATTTTAAGGAAGTCATCGCAAGCATCCCTTCTTATTCTATGTCTAATGCACCAATCTTTTAAATTCTCTTTTAAGTCATATTCCTCATATTCACATTGCGGGATGTTGTCCAATTTTGGGTCAGCAATACTAAATTCAGATGATTGCCGATTGTTTTCCGCGTTCATATCGACATTTCCTTCTGGGTTATCCGAATGAGGGTTATCTACACTCGTTGTTAACTGAGCTTCTCTTGCTACTAACCGTCTGAAATGACGCCTACTTATCCCACAGATTTTCGAACTCATAAGGGCCTTTCGGTACGGTTTAATAGATAGATAGATAGATAGTCATGATTCTATAAACAAAATGCTAAGTGCTTCTCTAGCTGTTATCATACAAAATCGAAATATTTTTGGTTCATGATTCTATCTTAAACATTGCAGAAATGTTTATTTCGGCCACACAAAACAAGTCGTAATGGATGAAACGATGGGAAACCGCTATTTTGTTTTTAAGAGCACTCAAAATTATTCTCAACCATTGTTCAAGAGACCTGTTGTATAGTTTTGCTCCAAAACATCCACAAAGTTTCCACTACTTTTCTCCCTCTGGAGTGGCCTAATCAATTAAATTATAAAGAACACTTCCATAAGTTTAAACACACAACTTAAATACTAATTCATTAAATTTCGAAGAATTTCTAATTTTTCTCTTTCTATTTCTAACATTTCAGAGTCAATTCGTCTCTTGTGCTCCTCCCTATCTTTTAACATTTTTAATTTTTCCTCATAATATCGGTCTTTTGCCGTTTTCCTCCTCTTTTATCTCGAAAATTATGTCTATTTCTGCTATTTGTAGATTAATAATTCCAGAACATTTTTTGCCTTCGAAAGTAAGGGACTGAAAAAAATAGCGGATAAAGGAACGAATAGTAAGTTTATTAATAATAGCATAACAAATTTTTGTTAATACAATTAAAATTGTAAAGCATCAGGAGCAGTGGCAAAATAAATGAAAAACCTTCCAGAACATTTTTTGCATTCGAAAGGAAAGGACTGAAAATAATGGCGGATAAAGGAAAGAATAGTAAGTTTATTAATAATAGCATGAAAAAAATTGTTTTTAATACAATTAAAATTGTAAAGCATCGGGAGCAGTCGACAAAGCGACGGAGGAGAGGATTATCAACGAGGAATTTAAAATCTGGAAAAGGACCAGTCCTTTTATGTATGACATGGTCATGAATTTTGCTTTGGACTGGCCCTCTCTTACCGTGCAATGGCTTCCAGAAGTGATGACCGATGTAGAAGAGGACTATACTGTCCACAGGTTGATCATGGGCACACAGACCTCTGGTGAGCAAAATCACCTCCTTGTCACAAGTGTCCGGCTTCCGAACGAGGACACCGAATACGATGCGTCCTATTACAAACAGAATGAAGAATATGGCGGATTCGGCCCTATGTCTGGCAAGATTGATTTTGAAATAAAAATCAATCACGAGGGTGAAGTAAAGCGGGCTCGGTATATGCCACAGAATCCGTTAATTGTCGCAGCAAAGACTCCTTTGGCTGATGTTTTTATCTTCGATATCTCGAAGCACACAAGCGGTGATCCCCCATCTGTTAAGGAGAGTGAGGAGACTGGTTCTGCTAAAGAGAGTTAGGAGACTGGTTCTGTTAAGGAGGGTGCTTCTGTTTAAGGTTTCATTTTATTCTGTATGGTTTCGCCATACTAAGGACGAGGAATTTAAATTTGTTGTTAGATAAAATAATTTAGAAAAAAAATTATAAATTAAATTATTTTCAATAAGGGGTTCAGTGGTTCATTATTGTGTTGCTTCTTGGAATAGGGCGCGCGCCATAGAGAACAATTCGATATTGATGTGCCCTGTCTACTAAAACTCATAAAGCACCACATTTTGAAGTTGAGGTATTGTTTTTGCATGGAAAAAATATTTTCGAAGTTATACGCAAAAATAATCACAATCCAATTTTTTACTTTCATTCAATAAGTGGCGATCTATAAATCTATATTCATAAAAAAAACTTCATATGCAAAAGCCTTCGCTCCATTATTCATGTAAACTCAAAATTTAATAATTTAAAAATCTTATGCAATTTAGTTTAAGATATTTGTTCCAAATAGCAAAGTCTAAAGTGATATGCATAGAATTCACGAGAATTACCGAATATGTACAGTCAAGTGCATATATTAAACGCACACACAACTCAATCGTTTTACATCGCCTCATCTCGTCGCACTGTCGCTACGACTGGCCGCTGCTGCTTTGAGGAAGTACGCATGAAGCAGGCTGTTTGCGGCGGCCTGGTGTGAAATGCGTTGCTATGCGTTGGCCGCTAGCGGACAAGCTCTTTCGTTTCACAGACTTTTGCCCATAAGCGTTGTTCATTTGGGTATTATCTGTGCCTAAAGTGAACATATTTTTTTTTGTCAAAGCGGGACGTCCGTTGTAGAATTATGTAAAAAAAAAAAATTTGTTGTTTTACAAGTTTTTTTTATTAAAAAAGGGTAAAGTACGTTACATTACTTCTAGTTAGGCTGGGGGCCTATTCCAGAACTCGACTCGATCGAATTGCCCATCGAGAAGCGCAAATCGGTATTCCGTAACTCGATATCGAGCTTATTTCAGTGACAGTCGATCGACGATTTCGTCGACAGCTAAATGGCAGTCGAGTGTGCATTGTGCGGTGGTGTTGTGAGTGTTTTTCGAATAAGATGTAAGTATTTAATCCTTAAAAATGTAGCGTTTCCATTTGGGAACAATTTAATTACACTAGTTTAAAATAATTTAGCCCCTAAACAAGTGATATATGGTTTCTGTAGGATTATTTCTGCAGATTAAAAATTCCTAAACGAAAATATCTTATATCTTATTTTTAAGAAAATTAGGTTTGAAAAGTATACAAAGTATCGAATTTTGAATATTTTTAAAAATTCATAATAAAATAATAATAAAATTTTCAAATATACTCAAAATACGATTTGTTTTAGTTTTCATCCTATTTTTATCAAAAACGTGACGTGATGGAAACAAAAGAATTTCACGATAGGGATTGGCTATCATTAAATAAATTAAGAAAATACATCTCATGCAAAGGACACAAGAAAATTTACACAAAACTGAAACATTTACATGTCATTTGGTAATCCAAGAGGGTCACTTTGGTCTCTTATTTTCTTCCGGATATCCTTTTGAGACTCCTCACAAGCGGAATCACTATCGCTATCACTAAAAAAAATCGCAACACTATCCATTTTTTCTCTATCCAAAAAATATTCCACTGACAATTCAATTTCAAACTAAATGAAGTGTCAATTTGGTCAGTGAAGTTTGCTGCACTTCATCTTTGAAGCAAATTTTCAATGTTTCATAGGGCCACACTTTTGGCTGCTCTCGATCGAGCTACATAATACGAAAATGAAATCGAGTCGACAAACCAACTCGGCTCGAATTCGCAATCGAGTCGAGTTCTGGAATAGGCCCCCTGTATTTTATATTTGTCGGCTGAACAATAAACGAACTTCAAAATTATACTGCTGTTATTCTTGATACACGCGAGTACTAGGCTTGAGCTCTGCCGACCGAATGTCGATCCACATTCAGGCACCCTCACTCAGTTTTTCATCTTTTGGGAAAAATGCTTTTCTCATGCATACATTCTCACACCAAAAAGGGTTAGTAATTCACACATCTTTCATTTACCCTGGTACCTGGATCGGAGTAAGACAAACGATCCCCAAGCCTAGCAGCGTTACAGCTGAACACACTACTTAAGTGCCAGGAGGGTTTTTCGCTGGCCTTTTTCCCGACTCCTTTGCCTAATCCCTCGGCGCAACTGCCTGCTTGTCGCCGGCTCTATTTACTCTTTAAAACCCAAGAACGTTCATGTCGCCCCTTTTATTACTATTGTCTGTGCGACTCTAATTAGTTTCCAATATAGGATACTTTGTTCGCACTCTAAACCGAAGATGCATGAACATCCTTGTCGCTGCCAAAGCAGTCCTTTACAAACAGGTTATAAAAAATTAAATGTCACAGCTTGTTTACTGCTACTTTCGATTGCTTGCTTGTTTACACGGTATACTGTATACTGTATACATGCAGCATGCCTCCTTTCAGGCTTATTACACCTTCCCCCTCTGGGAAAAAAAATTTTTTCAGACGGAAGAATTGATGTCTTAAAAAATTTGTTTTTGTAGGTTACATGTTATAATATGTATGAATTTTGGCATTTCAGCTTTGTCTTGGAACAACTATGAGCATAATCTTACATGTTTTGCTTATTTATCAAAATGCTATTCTATTTTTAATTATTCATATTTTCTCTTAATTGTTAAGCTAATTATCTTATATTGTAGTTTACATAATTTTGTATTTCTTAAATGTCTATTAATCGTAATCTATTTTTGTGTATATTTTGTGTCTTTGTGTTTTCATCTTCTATTACACAATTAACATTATCTAGAGCTATTATTGTATATGGACCCTTATACAGTGGATCTAATTTTTTCCTGTTTGTATTTTCAAGTAATACTTTATCTCCTATCTTTAATTTTGATGGATTACTGGTAATTTTACTTGCCTCATTACGCAAGCTTTTAGAATTTTCTAAGTATTGTCTCGCTTTACTTAGTGTCTTTTGCAGTCTAAACTTCATTTCTTTACTATATGTCATAATTGTAGACTGGTTCAGGTTGATTAATTGAAAGTTCTGAGGGAATGCAGATATTTTTAGCAAAAATTAGCTCGAATGGAGTGTATCCATGCACCGTATTTGGTGTGGTGTTGTAACAGAATGCGTAGTAAGGTATCCACGTATCCCAATCTTCTTTGTTGTCGTTCACAAAATATCGTAAATATTAATTTAGGCATTTGTGATTTTTTTCTAAGGCTCCTATCGTTTCCGGGTGTGCAGCCGTTGCGAATAGCTGCTTAATTCCTAGGATGTTACATATTTGAGTGAAGATCTGATTCTTGTACACTGTTCCTAAGTCCGATTTAATTTTGCTCATCGGTCCGTATGTTAGTATGAACCCGTTGACTAGAGCTTGAGCGATGGTATTTGCTTCCTTATCCTTCTTTGGGTCTATTACAACGTATTTGCTTAGATCACATTGCATCGTTACAGCGTATCTATTGCCGTTAGCTGTTTTAGTGAATGGCCCTACCGTATCTATGGATACTATATCAAATGCTTTTACCAGTGTCGTTGTAACTTGTATAATTTCTTTATTGTGCTTTTGGTGTTTATTTTTAGCACATAGCTCGCATTTGTTTATATAATTTGCTATTGTCTTCCTCATTTTACGCCATTTATATAGGTCTTTGAGTTTGTTAAACAACCTCGATTGTCCTATATGTGTTGCATGGAAATTGTACAATATTTCTTGTATTTCCGTTTTATCAGAGACGTGGTTTATATAATATATAAATTTTTAGCTTTTTAAGTCCTTGATTTCCTATTATCTTGAACGCGGTCATATTAATTAATTGAAATATCTCACTTTATGCAGAAAGTCTCAGAGTCGTGATCTGAGTTTGTTTGTAAATATCGGACTCCAGTACTTCGAATACCTGCTCTAATGCTGGTTCTACTCGCTGAGTCATTTTTATGTTCCGCTTAAATATTACTTTATTTTTGTGCACAATATTTATCTCAATTTTAGGACTGTAGCTGCTTACCACACTTTGTACAAGGGTTCTTCTACCCTTAGAAGTGGCGAATACGCAAAAATGTTCCTCCGAAAACATTTAGTTTCCGAGATATTTAAATTTAAAATATTTGTTTTGACAGCCAGAACAATTTTTGCATATTTGCCACTATTTTATACCAAATCACTTTTAGCACTCTTATATTTACCGCACTTTATGTAAAAACACCACAAACACAATTAGACCTGTTTCTTTTCATCAATATATGCTGCAAAAAAGAAATATTTAAAATTATTATTTTAAACACTCACCTGATTCCATATGGCGGCACCGGCTTTCATTCCCAAACTGCCGTTTGGTTTTTAAAGTTGTCCATCCTTCATTCGTCCAATTGGCTGGGGGTGCGTTCAATTAAGAGACATTGAACCGCAAAAAGAGACATTGAACATGGAGCCGCTCCCGGCAACCAATGCCACGCGCTCAGTCATCCCGCATCCCGGGCATCTTTTTATTCATGATCTATTTGCCCAGTCAGAGAGGGCTTATTTATCGTCCACGGCGCTTTATTTTATTTCATTTCGTGTGGCCATTTTTGCCCTAGCAGCGCCTATACCATGACCCGAGGGGCTCCCAGGACGTTTCTCATGTCTCAGGGTGGAGTCCTGTATTGCTGCCTCCACGAGGCACCCTCCGCCCGCCGCGCCGGCCGACACCCACCCGTCTACCCTCCCCCAGCCAACAGGAGCTCCCCTAGGAAGTCCTGTTGTTGTCTTGTTCTTTCTGACGAAGGATCCCTCTCACGAAAGAGGTAACCCTCCGCCAGAAATCGTCACTCGCCTGCATAACCCCGACTATATTGTCCGGGGTTACGATGCCCGTCGCCGCCTCCAAATCGGCCCTCTCCGCTCCCCAACGGGCACATTCGAAGAATGTGTGGAGAGCGGAGTCCGATGAGGAGTCGCAGTAACGAGCAGCTATTTTAGTTGGTTTATTTTGCTTTTGTATTTACACGTTGCCAGTTCTCCAGTTCCTGTACTAGTAGGCAGGTCTCAGCAGCCTTCGTCCTTCTATGCTGTGTAGTCCAGTAGTCTTCTTAGTGTCTGTACGGACACCAACGTCATATGGCAGAGCAAGAAATGATGCCAGTCGTAAGTGAAATTCTCTCAAGCAAACGTCAAGATGAGGGCTGCATAAAATGTAAAAATCAAAAAAAAAAGTCTGATAAGAGTTCAAAACAAGGTAGATACGGAAGCGAGCTCAGCTTTAAGGCCCGAACAGATAACACCCGTTCCGTCACGTCACGTTCACGTCCCGTTTCGACCAGTCGGATAAGTGGCCACAACAGTTCGATCCGTTCCGTAATTTGACAGTTGTGTAAATAAAATTTATTCGACTTATCATATAATTTTTTTTTATTTCGCACAGCCTCTATGATTTCTTCGTCGCTCATTTTGATTTCATCACTGATTTCACTTTGTTTCTCTGTCATCGTTTTCCATTTCAATCTGGTCTAACAGGGTTTGAGGTTATGTGTTCCGTAAAAATTGAAATTCGCTCAACTTGTCCGACACGCTCCGTTCCGTTTCGACCATTGTGTGCAATAACACGTACACGTACGTCCCATATGTTCAACTTTGACATTTTTACGTGACGGGACGGAACGGGGGCTATCTGTTCGGGCCTTTACAATAGTAAAAAATCAATTCTAATAAAAAACAATGTATTAACTACCATTAACCATTAAACTATGAAACTCTAATCCTGATATAAAAATCTACACATTAATCGACTGAGTTGGACAAGCAAATAAATTATGAACATAAAAAATGAGGAACTCCGAGCGTGGGGAAAGCCTTACTTACTTACTTACTTACTTATGTTCGCTTCAATTAAAAAACGTCCCAGTTCTTCTACCCTGTCCACATTGAAAGGTGCCAGGGCCTCGACCAGCCCAGAAGGTCTTACAGGAAAAGGGTACCTCCTCCTGACCGACTCAAATTTTGGGCATCTCAGCAATAAATGCTCCATGTTCTCATCTGTGTGACACGCATCACATTCAGAACTCTCAAGCACACCCCAACGCCAACCTCTCAGTCTAACCTCGTCAAAGGTATGTCCAGCCAGAATTCTATTCAACATCCTCACTATTCTAGTCGGTAAGCCTGACTTAACAAATTGGTTCCCCTACAATCGATGCAAAAAACCTTCCCTTCATCAGGGAGGCTTCTTGAAAATTTCTACTCCACTTCGATAACAAATCATTGACAGCACTAAAGCCACATTCAGTTAAATATGAAGATGGGAAGGGTAACAACAATTTTCTTGCAGACTTGGTTGAATGTGGGTATTTAGTTTCTGTCTCATCACAAAGCCATGCCATTCCTTTTATATTGAATAAAGTTTTAACGGACTCATCATTTTGAATTTCCGAGAGTTCTTCTTGGTACATTATTAAGCATCATATCAAGAATATTCTACTAAATTTTCATAAGAAAATATTAAAAAATAAGCCCGTGGTAGTGGGGAGAACCGAGCCACCTAAAAAAAAAGTCGACATGCGGTAGGCAGGATAAATCACGACTGCTTCATCTGAAATCAAAAAACCAAAACGATTTCTTTAGTTATACATAAGTATACCTTGGATTTGAACGAAGGACTAAACAAAATATTCATTTTTGAATTTTTGGTAAAGGTGCAATAAAAAAACTCTGATTTTTACCAAAAATTGCTCCTTTTGTTAATAAAAAAATAAGTAGTAATTGAAAAAAAAAACATCCTTCGTTCATATCCGAGTATATCGTATCTAAAAGAAGTGTTCAAATTTTTAGCGAAATCGGTCCAAAGGTTTTCGAGAAATTTTGTCTACGGACTTAAAAAAAAAGTTTTGAGAAAAACGCCATTGAAGTTTTTTTTAAAAAAAAATTTTTCTTTTTACAATTTTTTTTTTAAACTTAAATAGAATCGTCGATTCCAGCTCCATAAAGCAACTCTCCTGCAGCTGCCGCATGATCCAAAGCATCCTTTTGCTCCATCCTACACTCAGAAAAATTTGGGCGTAAATTTTAATGTTATTGGAATTACATATATGACCAAATCTTTTTGAGATTTAAATTTAAGTTCGCCTAAAACTTAAAATTTTATACTCACTTTTAATCCTGATTGGCATTACAAAATTTCAATATTTTCAGTATTGAATTTTAATACATTTTGACTTAGCTTTTTAAGACCAAAAATATTCAAAATTAATCCTTTGCTTTATTAAATATTAATTGTTACTTAATTCGTTCCTAATTTTTAGATAACTAGATTGTAATAGAAACAAAGATTACATTATAATGTTTTGGATAGGGTTTTTGATTTTAATTTAATGTTTGAAAACATTAAATTATAATCTTCAAAGGTATAATGTTTTTGGAAGAATTTTAAATAATAAAACTTTTTGGACTTCAAAATATGTATTATATATATTTATTCAAATAAGCATATAGGACAGTTTTGTATTAAAACACATTCAATTTTTCGCTTAAAATGTAAATCTTTTCATTTTTTTTTTGACCATTTGCTTTCAAAACTTTCAGTTATACTTAAATCAGTGTAGTTTATATTACTAAATTTGTTAAAATTAGAAATGAAATTTTTCATATGTGTGACTATATTGGTTAACCAAAAAAATTATCTTATTGTCTTGCTGTATTACTATTTGATTAATTTCAAAGAAATAATTAGCAAAAAAGACAAAAAAGCCCGGTTTATAAAAGTATTCTTTTTTCATCCAATTTACACTACAACATCATTTGCATTTATGCCATATTGCGATAGATTTTCAGTCACTTTTTTCTTTTTTCCTACTAATAAGGGAAATGGCTTTCTTGGTGACGAAAGGCCATTGTTTTACAAATGTTTCTAAAATTATTAGTTTGTTTACAGATTGTCTTAAATACTTTGAGTTTTGCTTCATATCTCATGGCACTCAAATAAATTGAAGGACCCATTTTCCTTATTATTCCAGGATAGTGCACTAGGAAATGATATTTGGGAATTAGATCTACATTAAAAAAGATCTTTATACTTTCTAGGTGTGACGAGATCAAGTTCTCCAAAGCAACTATATCCTCAATCCGAATTTCGCAGGCAAAAATGATTTCCATTATATTTCCAAATACTGCAAGCCATTGTTATCGCTCCTTACGAGCACATACTTCTTCTGGTTGTTCACGCAAATTCTCGCGAAATATTTCATTTCATATAAAACACTTAATCCTTAAATATCACTTTTAATAAAAAAAAAGAAGCCGTCGCTTACACAACTTACACAATTTACACAAAACAGTCGCAATAATTGACATAAAACATACTCAACAAGGAACGCGTCAATTCAATTCAAAGCCTGAGCACAGAATGGCATCAATGAAGAAAATGCGCATTTACCAATGATTTAACCCTCATAGTTGGAGTAGATTTTATTCTTACCCTGGAGTAAATTGCTTATTTAATCTTACTACAATTAAAAATTAATGGCACAGAATAGTTAAAAAGGATTTTAATATTTGAGTAGAGTACTTTTTACTCCATCAGAATATTAAATAATGAATTTACGCCTTGATGTATTACATATTAATCCTGTTTGAAGTAAAATTATTCTAAGCCTTTCCAAAGTGTAAAATTAAATCCCGAAATGTACCTATTAAAATTCGTTGTAATCAAACCGAAACTTAGAATATTATGCTCACATTTTTCTGAGTGTACGACGAATTCTCTCCTCTTGAGTAGCAGCCTGGGTTTTGCGATTTGCTTTCGATATGCGGTTATTGTTTTCTGTCCGTGCATACTCATGTGCTATTTGGCCAGGCTTCACATCGAAGCTATTTAAAAATAGCAACACAGCTGTAATCCCTTCGTTAAAAATGCTAGCAGCAACATATGCTGCTATTGCCACTACTTTAGCACCAGCATGAAGGGTTTTTGGCGCTATTTTCCAAATCAGTTGATTATAACTTTCGTTATTGTTTTGCGCAAATCCGCCAATACAACGCTCCAAAAGAACATTGGTGCTCAAATCTTTGCACACAGGCTTCATCGCTTTCAAAACGTCGACTGGCAGTAGTTTATAATCATGCTGGAAAGATTGTTCGTCAGCGGCCGCAGCTCGTTGCCAAGCACACCATGAGTCTTCACCACTTGGGCACTTTTCATGTTGGGGATTCTTGTCCGAGGAGCTGTAATGCAGAAAAGTGGCCCAAAAATTGCGTCTTTCATTTTTTGTACGGAATTTGAATTTCTCCTAATGGCTAGTCCGTAATAAACGGTCAATTTGTCAATAAGTTTCGCCGTTAGCCGACCTTTACCGGAAAGAAGTTTTTATGCTATTGCATAGCTTTTATCGCGGGCTTTGAGCGCGGCGACCGAATCAAGAAATTCCGTAACGAAAATAAACCTAACACGCTTTGAGCGCGGCGACCGAATCAAGAAATTCCGTAACGAAAATAAACCTAATACCCCCCACTCCGACCGGCACAGCGGTGCGGCGTTGAAAGCCGTGCATCGTCTAACGTCGTTTCAGTTCGGCAGACTTCGGCACGGTGTTTGTGTGCGTGCGACTAGACGTATGCGAGTAGACTAGCTGCCCAGTAGGAAAAAGAGCGCTTCTACCACAATTCTTAAGCGGTTCCTGGGAAGCTTTAACGTGCTTCCTGGTGGTACCCCAATTCATGTATTTTTTACCATTGCATGTCCGCTAAAAGAAGCGCTTCTTTAGTTTTTCCGCAGAAGCACCAAAGAAGCGCTTCTTTAGTTTTTCCGCAGAAGCACCAAAGAAGCGCTTCTTTAGTTTTTCCGCAGAAGCACCAAAGAAGCGCTTCTTTCTTGTTCCCGCAGAAGCATTTAAGTAGCAGCTCTTAAAACTCACTCATTTTGAAAGTTGCATAAGTCACTCAAAAGTGAACGATTTAGCCCATTTCAAATCAAACGAAATCCGATTTAGGATAGCGAATCGGAACAAATTTAAAAAAACGTAACTCAGTTTATTTATAAAAGTAAATATATTTTCATAATTGCACAACAAAATTCATACATACATATATGTATATACAGCCTTGGCCAAAAGTATTAGGCACCCCCTGAAAATCGTAAAAAATCGTAAAATACAGTTTATTTGTGCAAATTCGGGGGAAATAAAACTATAGTTAGGTTTAACTTATTGACCTTTATTGCTACTATTAATATTTTGTCGGTCCGCCCTTAGCTTTTATAACAGCAGCTATTCTCTTAGGAATTGTCCGTACAAGTTTAAGGCACTCTTCAGGGGAAATTTCGTTCCACTCTTGTTGGATGACTTGTTTTAGTCAGGTTTTGGATGTGATGCTGTGCTCATGTATCTTCCGCTTCAGTATGCACCAAAGATGCTCAATTGGATTGAGATCTGGTGACTGTTCAGGCCAATCTTAAAGGCCAAAATTGTTTTCTTCCAAATATCGCATACTGGTTGCAGAGGTATGGCATGGCGCGTTGTCTTGTTGTAATTTAATGTTGTCCGCATTAGTGTCACCGTAAATCTTTGTAATAGATGGGTGTAGAACCTCTTCTAACACGGCAATATATTTTTCGCTATTCATGCGTCCTTCACAAATAAACATTTCACCCACCCCAAGGGACGCCATACAACCCCAAATCATCACGCTGCCCCCTCCATGTTTAACTGTTGACACGACGCATTCGGGCAGGTAAGCTTCACCTACCCTCCTCCTCACATACGTGACACCAGGGGTGCCAAACACCTGAAAAATTAAAAAATTTTTACATAATTTTCAATATTCATGAAATGTGTTCACAAATGGACTGATTTCGATTCTACTATTATAAATAATTGAACTTATACAAAGTAAAGCTTACCTCAAAGTTTGATTCGTCGGACCATATCACGGCATCCCAATCGGCCTCCGTCCAAGATTGGTGTTTTAAGGCCCATTGTAGACGAGCTTTTTTATTTTTTGCAGAGAGCAATGGCTTCTTCCTAGCCTTGCAACCTTTCAGCCCTGCGTCTACAAGTCTTCTTCTTGTGGTTCGAGCACTAATCGTCCTGCCAACCTGATCAGACAGACCAGTAGCGAGCACAGAAGACGTTTTTCTTCGATTTTTGAGGGACTCTCGAATCAAATTTCGATCATTACGTCTGGAACTCACTCTTTTTCTACCCGTTTTTTGCCTATTACTGTGTGAACCAGTGTCTATAAAACGTTTAACAGCACTTTGCACCGCACAACGCGAACATTTAAGAGTTTTTGCAATCTCAACTTGAGACTTGCCTTGTTCATGCAAAAACCGAATTCGCGTCCGTTCTTGCTCACTCAGTTCCCTTGTTTTAGGCATTTCAACACTATTAGGACTAACACTTCAAACTCTATTAAAAAACCAACAATATTTACGCACTTGTTTGCACTACGAGCAGTAATTGCAAACTGAAATTTTTTTACAAAAAACTCAAAATTACAGATTTTCCCAAAAAGATGTTTTATGGTCCTTCTAGGAAAGGGTTAATTACATTAATTACCATTTATGATTGCTGGGAACATATTGACAAACAAAATAAATCGTTCTAGGAATTATTTTGTCCGGTACCTGAAAAAAACTAGGGTGCCTAATACTTTTGGCCAAGGCTGCATGTATATATTCAAAAAAAAAAAAAACAAACAATATTCGCATTCAAAAACAACAAACAAAAAACATAAACAATATTTGATTTGAAATTTTTAAATTTTTGTATTTTTCAACCTATACGTCTCTTTGTAAAATTTGTTTTTGGCAAGGCGAAAGCCGATTCGCATTTGTTTTTCGTAGTCCATGTACCCAAATCGCTCTGATTTAACTGCATCTAATTGTAATAATTATTATTAAAGCTGGGGATTTGAAAAAAAGTGTAGTACTTTACTTACCGAAAACGAATTTATTAAACAGTTGCATTTTTTTTAACGGAATTTTTTTTTGCAAACCATCCCAGTTTACTTTTAATATGAAGGAGTCGTCAAAAAATAGGGGAATACATTTGGATAGTTTTTCTCTTCCCACTATGGTCCGGATGTGCAAAATCTGTTGAAAAATGTATTAAAATTATTCATTTCTGAATGCTAGAGATATCTTACAAGGTCCTCCGCAGGAATTTGATTTAAGGTGTTTTCAATTTGTTTCAATTCTTCTGCACTTTTCAATGGAAATATATTAACATTATTTACTTTGTCGGGATATATTTTTTTAAGGATTCTCTCGATTAAAACACCTTGTCTCGCGATTTCTTCCTTTTGTTGCCTCAAAAGTTCCTTTATTTCATTGGTTTGGCCTTTTAATTCTTTTACAAAATTGTTGTTGACTTGTTCTTCTACGAAATAGTTTGGTTTATTATTGGTATTGGATTAAAAAGGCTTAGAAATAATTGATTTACCTAGTTCATTATATTTAGCTCGTAGTTCTTGATTTTCTTTTTCCAATATATCCACTTTTTGACCTAGTGAAGAGATTTTACAAAATGTTTTTCTCTGATATTCTAATTACTACCAGTATACTCCTTATGTGGCTCTTCTAATGATTGGCCTAAGGTCGCATTACAACGCTGAAGTGGCGCACCGAAGTTCCTCGTCATTGGAAGCATCTTAACTGTAATTTATTAAAATATATCTGTAACGCAAAATTTAAATGAAATAATTACATTACTTTAAGTAGCACATTGATGAAGAATTGGTATAAAAACGAAACCAGTTCCAAAAGGTAGGGAAACAACTTTGCAGAGAACGTCCTCAACTTTATATTGTGATTCTTCGCTGTTAATGTTATTGACAAGAGATATTCCCAAACTTTGCACCGACTCCACAGGCTCAGTAAAGAAGTTCTCTATTTGTAGAAACTGCAACCCGATAATGCAGTCATGTCCTTCTGAATCTTTACGAAATCCCATTACTTTTATCGGAAGAAGAGATTTTATATAACAAAAGTTATCCGGATTACTGGAGCTCAAATAAAATAAATCAAAATGGTAGCCGTTATATAGAGTTGAAAGAGTTGGCCGAGCTTTCGTACTTGTAAGTTGCCCAGGTCCCGATTGTACATTCCTTTCTTGTAATTCGGCTTTTTCCAGAAGTCTATTATGCAATTGTTGCAAGATTTTTGTGGGTTTGCGGCAGTCTTTTTTTAACACTTGCATGAAATTTTCAAATTTGTAGGCAGAATAACTTTCGACATTTCCATACATCTGGACACACTGTGGC
Organism: Machimus atricapillus; assembly: GCA_933228815.1. NCBI lineage: Eukaryota > Metazoa > Arthropoda > Insecta > Diptera > Asilidae > Machimus > Machimus atricapillus. The sequence goes on from OW121785.1 coordinate 19,281,831, forward strand.
AAATGAAGCAAATTGTGTACATTGTAGCTTACTTTATCTTCACCATAAATATATTGAAAATTGTGTACAAAGGTTTGTAGGATTTCCTCGGCACACTGTATATTTTGTTGGCATTTATTTGGACACGAAAGCAACCTGTAAGCTGTATGAAGCAACAAGTAATGAATATAAACGTTTTCGTCTAAGAAATTTTTAAATACAACAATTCCCGTATAAAGTAGGAGTTGACGGAACTCTATTGCTTTCCATCTGCAAAGCTCATTCATCGATCTGGGTTTTCTGCCGAACTCCTTTGGGATATACGCTGCCATTGAAATAAGTTCCCTGTCCAAAGCAATTTTATTTTCATTTGATAATTTTCTGCCACTATAAGCTCCTTTCCATATGAAAGTGAAAATTTTTTTGGCCACACCCAAATCTATTAAGTGCATTACGTCTAAAGGAAATTGAGTTATCATTCCAATATTAATTTCTTCTAGAATGTGTCTATTTGTTCGAAAAAAAAGATTGTGAAAGGATGGATGAGTTCTGTTATTATAATCGTCATCCGTTCTTAAAGTTCCCGCGCAGGTACTGTAAGCTAGTCTATTGCATTTTCTTTCTGCTCTTTGGGTGCATTTTTGGCAGCCGTCAGCCGCAGTATGGCCGACTGTGCCAGTAATAAAAGATTTTGCTGGAGCATCACAAATCCAAGCTCTTATCTTTAATTTCACTATTTTTTCATTAATTACACATCCTTCAGAATCTAAATGTTTAATTTCTTCTACTAATTTCTTTAAGTATTCATTTACTCCATCAGGTTTCCTTTTGCCAACATATGCACCAATTAAAAATGGCTTTATGTTATTGTTTGCGATTGCACCAAGGATTGGCCACAATGCAGTCCCAGAGCTCTTAAATAAAGGTAAACCATCAACCCCTATGTCTATTTCAAATACGACCTCTTCTTCCGGTAGGTGTAATTGCAATAGATTCAATGATTTCTCTAAACCGAAATGCCAATATTCCCCAGGAGGAATGGAAGTCGGACTGATTCTATTGCTTTTCGTTTTTAAAAGAGTTTTCGTCGATTCTGGTACGTCTAACCCTGCATTTCGTAAAATTTTAAGAATATGATCACTCGCATCCCTCCTTATTTTATGTCTAACGCACCAGTCTACTAATTCTGAATGTAAGTTAAGTTGTTTTAAAAATATTTTATTACTGATATTGGAAGTATTCTCATCAGATTCATCATTTGCCATCAGGGCAAATTCTGATGATGACCTAAATTCAGCTGGTTTATCACTGGTGGTGCTATTATCCATAACATTTGAATTATTAAATGCGTTTATATTCCTAATTTTGCTTGCCACTAGCCGTCTGGTTATTCCAGCAATCCTCTTTGACTTCATATTGGCCAGAAGAAAGTCTAACTTAAAATTTACTTACATTACTCAAAATCTACATAAATAATTTCTTACCTCGAATTATGAATCCCCTTTCACTTTTTCACTTTTTATAAACTATACTGACAGAACCAAACTTATTGAAATCAACAGCACGAATGACTAATGAGTGATACAAAAAAAAGAACGGAAAAATCTAACGGTACTCAAAGGGAGAGTCATGAAAAATCTTCCATCGTGCTGCCATGTTTACATCTTTGAAGTGCTTCAGTGGAAGCAGTATAGAAGGAAGTAAGAAGCGCTTCAACAGCGTTGCTTCAGGAAGCACATCTAATTTTTCCTACTGGGTGCTAACTACTCATAACTGATTCTATCTATTACTAAATTTGACAGTTGTCAGCTGTGAGAACTATCTTAGTTCACAGTGAAATATCTAACATCATTCACAGTAGGGTTGTTTTTAGATAATATTTCTTTGGGCGCGAATAAATACCAAAACTAGAACGTTTTGAAGAACGTAGTGGCAGAAAATGTTGAATATATTTTTTTTAATCAGCTTAGAAACTTAAAATAAGATTTATATAATATTAAATAGCAAGTACAACCACCTGCTATCCACATAGAAATGCGACTTACTTTAATGATAAGATTCGCTTTGTGTTGTATTACTTTTGGTCATGAGAGTACACACACACTTCAAGGCCCTGTCGGTGTCAGACACATTTCCAAGCATAAACTTTAATTATAATTGCATAAGTTGATAAAAAATACTATGCAATAGCTTTACCGCGGCAGTCCCCGAGTGCCACACGTATTTTTTTTAATTGTTTTGCCCTTTATCTTCTTGTCTTCAACAGTATTTTTTACCAAACCACGCAAACGTGTCCTCCCCATTCTTTTTTGGACATGACCGACACACTCCTTTTTATTTACATATTTCATAATCTTCGCCATATGGTTGCGCCTCAGTAACTTTTTTATAAACTTTAGCGTCACCGTCTCCAATATAATTATTATATTTTACTCCATATTTATCATGCGAGCGTTCAAACAACTTAATTACTGCTTGCACTTCCATATTGCCAGATGGCAGTGGCGGACTAAGCCCGTCAGAGGCCCGGGGCGGCAAAGCTGAATGAGGCCCCCCAGCTTTAAAAGAAATGTAGTTTTACAAGCCTTTTATTCAGTTCACATTTGTATGTATAAATAAGTGTTTATGTTTATTTCGTTAAAATCTGGCAAGTGAAATTTAAATTCGACTTAAATTATTTAGGCTAAATAAACATACATACCTACAATATGGAATGGATATGGGTGAGGAAAATAAAATACGAATCGATCGACAAAAAAAAATTAATAAATCAAAGATAGTTTTTTTATTTTTTGTAGCGTGTTATATGTGTTTTCGTGCCTTCAATTTACTGAACTCCTCAATAACTTCTGTGAAATCGATTTCTTTTGAAATTTTTCTTTCTATTGAAAGCACGGCTAGATTAACCAGTCGCTCTTTACCCATTGTAGATCGAAGATAATTTTTAATTAGTTTAAGGGGTTACATGGGTTTCCTCCGGGAAAAAACGGCCTATTTTCAATAATTCTTTTTTCATATTAAAAATTACATTTTTCATTCAAACTTTTCATAGTTTTAAAGATAAACATTAGATACAAGTATTCTGAAGTTTTTGTGGAAAAATGTTTAAAACTCCGCCATTGCGACGTCATTTCCGGCGAGCCCTCGGAAAAAAGGTTTGTCCGCGTTGCCAGCAGAACTCCTAGCAGGATCATCTAAAGTGAAAAAAAAAAATACGTGGTTTAGTTAAGACTATAAACTCGTACCTGAACGAAGCAAAAAAAAAAAAAAAATGAAAATTGGATTTTTGGCGGACGTTTTTAAAAAAAAATTAAAATTTCGCTTAAAATTTCTCGTCATTTTTTTTCTTTAAAATAGTTGTAATTGAAAAAAAGAAAAAATGCTTCGTTCAGGTACTTGTAAATTGTATCTCGAAGACCTGTGTGAATTTTCATCAAGATCGATTCAGTAGTTCTCCAGAAATCGTGGCAACCGATTTTGAAAACACAGTTTCGAGAAAAACGCGTTTAAAGTTTTGAGTGACAATAAAACTGAGAAAAAAATTTTTTTTTCTAACTTACATTGAATCATCGACTCCTGGGCCATAAAGTAAAGAACCTGCTGCAGCTGCAATGTCCAGGGCATCCTTTTGCTCTTGTCTATGACGAATCCTGGCTTCGCGAGTCTTGTTGGCAGATTTTTTCTCGGCTGCGCACACACGGTTTTCATCAGCTTTTCGGGTATATTCGTGGGAATTTGGGCCAAGTTTCAAATCCATACCGTGCATAATTAATAATAAAGCAGATGTTCCTTCATTAAAAGTGCATGCAGCGACCAATGCAGCAATATCAACGATCTTTGAACCAGCTGGAAGTATTTTTGGAGTAATTTTCCAGATCAACTGGTTGAAACTTTCGTTGTTATTTTGTGTAAAGCCACCAACACACCGCTCCATAAGCTCATCCTTACTTAGATCTTGATAAATAGGTTTTATTGCAGTCAAAACATCCTCTGATAATGGAGTATAATCGTGTTTGAACGATGAAAGAGTGTTCGTTGCTGATGCTCGCTGCCAGGAGCACCAGGAGTCGGGACCTTCCGGACAATTTTCGTGCTGAGGTTTTTTGTCTGTCGAGCTATAGTGATAAAATGTAGCCCATATAGCATTTTTCATTTTTTCTACAGACTCACAGTTTCTTCTGATTGCTAAACCATAATAAACCGTTAATTTGTCAATCAATTTACTAGTCAGTTTACCTTTTCCAGAAAGAGTTTTTTTTTGAGTTTTTCTACCTTTGACTAATCTTTCCTCAACTGTTTTTTTCACTAATTCACGTAAACGGATGCCCATCCTCTTCTGTACATGTCCAACGCATTCTTTCTTATTGACAACAAAATCTTCGCCGTAAGGTTTGGCTTTGAGAATACCAGAGTAAGTTTTCGAATCTCCATCTCCGATATAATTTACGTACCTCAGGCCGTATTTTACAATTGAGCGTTTAAACATTTCAAGAATGGAAGATACTTCCATGTTTCCAGATGCTCCAGTGTGATTGGCGCTACATTCATTTGATTTAATGTGCTCTTCTTTCCACTCCTCATATTCTGCCGTATTTAATTTTTTCTTCCATGTCTCACATAATTTACAATAAGAGCATTTAACAAGCACATCCAAGACTTTTCCCGAATAATATCCGATTAGTGAACTCACACCATACAGTGATGCGAAGCCACGCTTCTTCCACGTGCCGTCTCCAGAAACAGTCACATCTGTCGTATCTTCACCGTCGTTTTCATCACTCGTTAATTGTTTTTCTTCTTTAGCAGCTGCGGAGAGTAGTGTCTCAATAACTGTCCCGATGCATTCATGTATTTTATCAATATAAAAATCGTATGTTGATTGATTCAGGAAGGAGCAGCTTATATCCATCAAACCGCAAAATTTCTTGCATCCGGCAAGCCCCAAGCCCAATATTCGCATCACAAAAATAAACCGCCGATTTAGTTCGTATATTCTGCCAATTTGTTGACAAGATAAAATATATTTCGGATCACATCGTTCACATGCTACCACAATATTAAATCCCAGACCGAATATCGAACATTGTTTAAAATCTACTTTTCCATTACACAATTTCTCTTCACCGTTACTTTTAATAATGTTAGATCACCGCACAAAACACGAGAGTGTTGAAAAAACAAGAGCAAAGTCGATGATAGAATATTGGAGCGTGGCTTCCTTTGGCACGTGTTCTTTATCGTCACCTTTTAATTTTTTTGCCGATGTGCTCGTACAAGAATCATCATGCATTTTAGGGTTTTTTCTTGTATTGAACCACTGTTTCCTTTTCTTTGATCGATTTTTTCTAATAGCAGTACCCTCCGCTACATGAGATCTTGAAGTTTTAACGTTAGAAGGCATTTTTAAATATAATTCACAACGGACACTTATAACCTCAAAATAGCCTCCTGATTCAACAAGTAAACACCAACTAAAATATTTTACCTAGTTGTTACACAGTTTCGAGAAAAACGCGTATAAAGTTTTGAGTTTGAGCCCAGCTAGCTTTGAGCGCGCAACTTCTGAAGGCTGTATCTCCGAAACTATTACTCGGATCGACTTGAAACATTCGGACAATATTCTAGAAATGTTGTAGAATTTAATAAGCCAAAAAATTTTTTTGATTTTTTGAAACCGTGAAACCCATGTAACCCCTTAAGTTTCGAAAAACTCCTCTCGCATGATGCAACCGAGATGCAAATGGTCAAGAAGTATTGAAGTATAAGCGATATACAGGGTAACGATTCACTGAAGTCCCATTTTATTATAAATTGAAGGATTTCTTGGGCTCTCCATTTGGCAGCAACGTCCATACTCGTATCGGTGGCTTTTACATGCCTGCGTTACCTTTTTATTTCGTGGGAAACTTGTTCCTTGTTAAATTCACCATATATTTGTATCAGATTGTCAACTGCTACAGCCAGAGCGTCATCTGAAGCTTCTAGCATAAACTTTGTTTCAATAATTTGGAAAATATTATTGATTTGTTTCATGGCCCCGTATCGTGTCGACAATTCTTGTATAAATCGGTCTATGCATTCATACATTGACCGACGTATTTCTTCTTGAATTGATAATCCAGCATCATGAGCTGATTCACCCGGCATCGTTCTTTTTACCTTCCTTCCTCCTCGTTTCTCGATGTTCATGTCCATGTCATTGCATTTTTTTATGCCAAAAGTTACAGCATTGTCTACAATCGTGGTTCGTTCGGTCACTAAATACTCATTGAAGGCGTTTAGTTTGGTAATTCCTGTATCCAGAGTCATTTTTGGAGACTGCAAATATTGTTGAACTAAATTTACTTCCTCCAGTATAGAAAGCCAGAATTGTATATACAGTAGGTGATCAATGAATTAGAAACACTAGAATTTTTTTACAAAATGTTTGAGAAATTGTGAAAAATTTAGGTATTAAGTAAAAATTATGTGAAATTTGCACTAAATATTTAGTACCCAATTCATCTGGTGTACATATAAAGTCAAAAATTTAATATTTTGTTGTCCCCCCCTTAGCTTTAATTACTTCTGTTATTCGCGCTGGCATACTTTCAATGCAACTGTTGATCATTGCCTTAATTTCAGGGTCATTATTCCATATCTCTTCGATGTTATTCTTCAAAACTTGTATGGTATTATTTGTTCTCAAGTACACTTTACATTTTAGAAAGGCCCAACAGTTCTCAATGGGATTGAGATCTGGGGAATTTCCTGGCCAAGGAAGAACATTCAAATATTTTGAATGGAAAAAATCATTTACTGATCTTGCCGTATGGCATGGTGCGCCGTCCTGCATAAACGTGTAGGAAGATGTTCTGGAAGCCAGGGAGTCCATATAAGGAAGAAGGACGGTTTCCAGGACACGTTTGTATTGTTCCGAGCGTAACGTTCCCTCGACGAAATAAATAGGACCGGGGCCTTCTCCAGTAATACAACTCCAAACCATTATTGCCGGTGGATGTTTTACAGTTCTGATGAGGCAGTCTTCGTTGAAACGTTCGTGGGGTCTCCTTCTAACAAAATTAGCTGCTTCCGTGACAGCCTCTAAGCGACATTCGTCACTAAAGATGACCTAAATTTAAAAGAAAAAATGAAAAATCGTAACCCTGACAAACATAAGGATCAACGGAACCCAAATGTTCCAAATTTAATTACCTTCTTCCAATCATCGATGGTTAAGCTCTTATGATATTTTGCCCAAATTAATCTCTTCTTCTTCATTTTTTCCGTTAATTTCGGCTTCTTTGCAGGCCGCCTACATTTCAGACCTGCCTCATAAAATCTTCTTCTAACTGTCGCCGTTGATATATCCACTCCCTGCTCATTTAGACCTCTAGAGATTACGCGTGCTGGTGCCCTGCGTTGTTGTAACGCCATTCGAATAATTTCCCGGTCAGTTCTCGCAGTGGTTTTTCTCAAACTCTTACAGTTTTCCCGTTTATTACGTCGAGGAGATAAGCCAACTTCAATATTTTTTGAAATTCTGCTCACTGTAGCCGCCGAAACGTCAGCTTTTGTTGCTATTTGTCGAACAGAAAACTTTTGCAATCTCAACAATGTTGCAATTTCGACTTTTTTTTCCCCCCGTTATGTCTTTTCGTCGTCCCACTATACGAAATTGACCAATTGACAAATTAAAAAAAAAAAGAAATCACACACAACCTAAAAACATACTTTTTCACTTTTTTTTTTCACACGTCACTAGCAGATTCCTTCGCTCACAGTTACTGTTTATTATTATTCACAAAAACACTTCACTTCCTCTATAATAACTTCACTGGATAATTGCCGTATTGCAAATGATTGCACTTTTGCTGAAATCGCCCTTTTTATACCCTTTGCATACCTCCTTTTTATCTTTTCTAAGAAGGATGTTATAAAATTTACCTGCCTAACCCAATGTGGGAGATTCCGTTACTTGTTTCATGAAAAAATCTTTTAATTAGACTTCATCATAAATGCATATTGCATATTATAAATTGAAACTGTGTTAATATTTTCAAGTGTTTCTAATTCATTGATCACCTACTGTACAGTGCCAGTCAAAAGTAAGTTTACAAGTGTACATATACTAGCGAAAAAGAAATATCCAACAGAGATTGAATCGTAATTAAACTCATTTATTTAGGATTAATTAACAAAAGGATATTCTAATTAAAAAATTTACAAACATAACAAAAATCGCTTTTCTTAAAGATTTTTTAATACTATACCCTAAGATGTGTAAAAACTTGCCAGTCAAAAATAAGTTTACAGTATTAAGAACCACAGTGTCCACCGTTATTTTCGGACATTCTTGCTATTCGACGTGGCACAAATAAAGCATATTTCCTGCACTCTTCCATCGAAAATGTTAACCATGTTTCTTCAATTAATTTTTTTAATTCCCTTAAGTTTTTAGACCCCTTTTCAGAAATTTTCATTTAAGCCAAGACCACATATTCTCGATAGGAGAAAGATCAGGACTTTGGGGAGGCCACTTCAGAACTTTAACGTTATGCTCATTTAAGTATTTAAGAATTATTTTGGCGGTGTGAATTGGCGCATTATCCTGCTGTAGGATAAAATCTGGGCCGATAAGTCTCTTACCTTCAGGTATTACAACATCTTTGAGCAAATTTAAATATATAGTAGAAGTTACTCTTCCTTCCAAACATACTATTTTACCTACTCCATATGCTGAGAAGCAGCCCCATACCATTATGCCCTTATCCTGCCTCTTCAGGGTATGTTGGGTGCACTCATAGGAAAATGATTGTCGGTTCCCTCTGCAAACGTACATTCGGCCATGACTGTGTGTCATTCGAATCATACTTTCATCGGTCCATAAAATACTATACCAGAAATTTTCCGGTTTTAAAGCGTGTTCGTTGTAAATCTCCATCCTTTTTTGCCTGTTCTTTTTACTCAGCATCGGTATTTTGCGTGCTACCCTTCCATTTTTTCCATTTTCTCGAAGCCTTCTTCGAACTGTTTCCACAGAAGGAGCGCTTCTACCTTCTTCTACTAGTTTTCCTCGGATTTTAACTGCTGACATGAAAGGGTTTGATGAGGAAAGTGTTACAATTCTTCTGTCCACTCTTTTTTCAGTCACTCTGGGTCTCCCCGATCGCTTTGCTGCAATAATGCGATTCTAATTTTGGAAGGTTTTAATAACCTTACAGATTGCCATTGCACTTTTTTCAAATATTGCTGCAATATCTCTAAGGCTTTTTCCTTCTTTGTGCAGTTTTATTATTGCTTTCCGCTCCTCGGTTGTTAGGTGCTTAAATTTTGACATTATATATTTTATAATTTCCAAATAACTATAATATAATGTTAAAATTCGAATACCTAATAAAAAGTATAGATTTTTACTTACATATGGAAAAAAAAAACTTAAATCACTTACTATATTAAGCTATAGGATAAGACACAAATAATCCGCCCAAAAATATTCAACTTACAAAATCGACAGTCTTTCTAAAGTGACTACAGATCGTTGTAAACTTATTTATGACTGCTTGGAACTAACAGTTACACTACACTTTTTCAAATAAATGTCAGAGTTGTTACCGTTATGTAAAATTCTCTCTAAATAAGACTGTATTACCAGTGCAGCATTTTATATATAGTCATTGGAGATTTTAATTTGGCAACTAAGTCGTAATATTAATATATGAAATCTAATTTACCCCGTGTAAACTTACTTTTGACTGCCACTGTAGGTTAGAAAGGTAAAATCACAAACAGCCGGCAGGAGCAGGCTTGCTCCTGATCTTGTATCTAGATTTGCTTTTGTTGGATCTTGAAAATGTTCCAAACTACTCACAATTGTCTCTATGTTTTCTTTTACAACTTTTACTGACTCGTAATGAGCGCTCCAGCGAGTATCCGATAAACGTTTTAAATTTTTTCCAGTTTTCTCTTTCAGCAATTGCCATCTCTGTGTAGTAGACGAAAAGAACGAATATAATTTCTCTATTGTTCCAAAACACGTGACGCTGGAAGGAACGCATGCAAATGCATGAACTCCACAAAGATTCAAGGAATGATTAGAACAAGGACTGAACAGTGCCTTTGGATTTACTTCTCGGATTTTTCGTTGCATCCCTCCATGGACACCTGACATTGACGCGGCATTGTCATCACCTTGAGCCCTGCACAACGCAATATCCAGTCCATCTTTTTCCAGCTGTTGCTGAATGTCTTTTGACATATCCTCAGCAGTTTTTCCAGGCATTAAAAAAAAACTCAAGAAAGATTCTCGTACTTCCGCAATGTCATTCTCTATATGAACGAATCTAATGATTTGACTCATTTGGTCTATTTTACTTTCGTCAGAAATGTTTATTTCGGCCACACAAAACAAGTCGTAATGGATGAAACGATGGGAAACCGCTATTTTGTTTTTAAGAGCACTCAAAATTATTCTCAACCATTGTTCAAGATACCTTTTCACCCAATTTCGATCTGTTGTATAGTTTCGCTCCAAAACATCCACAAAGTTTCCACTACTTTTCTCCCTCTGGAGTGGCCTAATCAATTAAATTATAAACAACACTTCCATAAGTTTAAACACACAACATAAATACTAATTCATTAAACTTCGAAGAATTTCTAATTTTTCTCTTTCTATTTTTAACATTTCAGAGTCAATTCGCCTCTTGTGCTCCTCCCTATCTTTTAACATTTTTAATTTTTCCTCATAATATCGGTCTTTTGCCGTTTTCCTCCTCTTAGGTGGTGTCTCATTGGATTGCTGATGGATTTCTTCAAAATCTTAAAGAAACTTCAGTGAGACCTTCAATTAAGAAATATATTTAAAACGTACCAAATGTTTCCGGTGTAATATCTTCCACTTCATTTGGCATCTCCTCCTGCCCTACTGTAGAGATTCCCAGCGAAATCCCAACGTTGCTGTTGCTGGGACGAGACCCTACTATGTCCTCTATATCCTCCTAAAAATTAAATTTACCTCGTCCCCGACCACTCCTATTGTTATTGTCCTTTATGGATTTGTACGTTCTCAATAAGTTATGCCATTTTTTCCGGCATTGATCAGCGCTTTTCTGCAAATATTTAGAGCAACATGAACATCTTTTATTTAACTGAAATTAGTAACTATAATTACCCTAATATTTTCTCCTTGAAGAGATGTAGCTATCACATCCCATACGTGTTTTTGTCTGCGTCCATCGTTGAAATTGTCTTTAAACTGTTCATAAAAATGAAGCAATCTTTTTGTCTCATTGACACTCCAAATCGATTCTATTATATGTATATATTAATTGTATTAATAATATAAGACAAATTAAAATTTAAACAAAATTACCGTCCGAGGTAATGACTTCAATATTGGTCAAATCCCCTAAAACATTCACTATAATTTTTATAATTAATAAAACTTTCACATAACGTTCTCAATTAGCTTAGGGTAGGGCGGGGCTAGTTGAGCAGTTTTTCACTTGAGCGGTTATAGCTCCTCAACAATAAGCCTTAACAGCTTGTTATGTATACTAATGGATTAGTAATTTATTCCTTTACAAAAGTGTCCCTAGTTGTTTATTTCTAACAAATCGAATTTAAGAGCTACAGCTGTTCAAATGCAAAAAGTCAGATACCCGGCGGTTACACGAGTCAGCAGTGCTGACGGAAAGTACTGATTTCAAAATGTCAAATCTGTTGACAGCGATTGCGTTGTGTTCGATCAACTGACCGTCAGTTCATGTTAAAAATGTCGTCGGTGACAGATAATGTGTGCCGGTGACAGATAATGTCTAGTCAGTAGTGACCAGATTATTTTCCGATCACAAATGACGGGTCAGCAAAAAATGACAGACAGTGCGCGTTTACACGAGTCAGTGTCAGTGTCATTGTCAGCTCTACTGACTCGTGTAACCCCCGGGATATGCTCAACGTACCCCATAGGTGAGGTAAGGTGAGCAAGGGTATGGGGCAAATTGAGCACTTAGAAAGTCTAGCCAAACCATGGGCTTAATGTTAAGTAGACATGAAATAAAACTTCTGTTTGACAATCAACTTTTTATTTATAGTCTTTTAGTGACAAAACAACAAAACTAAACGTAATTTTCTTTGAATAATAAACTGAAAATAGAATCAACAAAAGATCAACGTTTCTTAAGATTAATTTTGGGATAAGATTCAGTTTTCTGTTCAAAATCCGACTTAAATATTAATGTAATTATCATTATGCCTTATATTATAAAAGAAAATATTATTAAGATCTTAGAAACTTAATCGTCGTTGTCACTGTTGCAATTGACACAAACGAAAGTAAGACCAGCCGGTGGGGCACATTTTGTATGCTCAACTAACCCCAACCCGAAAATTTACAACAAAAGTGAGGTTATGAAAAAACGGTTAGAATTATACCCAAAACCTTTATACATATCCAAAGTACAATAAATTTATGGAAGATTAACACTTACATGTTTAAAAACGAATAATATTTGACTGTTAGAGACGAAATATTCCGATTTACGAATATTTTACTTTTTGGTCACAAAATAAACACTGCGCGCGTGTACTTCACTCGATCGACGAGACGCCTCTTTTGGTCGCGCAATGAGTTCCCCTCCCGCAACCCCTTCTTTCCGCTATTTGATGCTTTCGCGTGCGGTGTATAGTTTTCGAGATATTTCGATTGACCAACTTGCCCCTATGCTCAACTAGCCCCGCCCTACCCTACTTTTAAGTGTTGTTACTTCTTTATGTTGTATTAATTTAAAGTATTAATTTCCTTCTAAACAAAATATCTCGAAATGGCTGCTCAACAACTGTCATAACATACACTCCGCGACACATGATTGTAGACAGTCTCAAATACTCAGGTATTTTAAGTAATTACGAATTCTAAGAAAATGCATACTCCTCATTACTTAGAACAAGTAAGTGCTAATTACTTTGTGGGATTTTCCCGTCCATTTGATGCGTTATTTTTTTTTAATGATTTTTTACCTGAAAATTGCTATAAAAACCTGCGACACTTGATTGAAGACACTACCAGTTTTCTGAAGAAATTTTACGGTTAAAAAAAAAAGTGAAATGGGTTTAAAGGAAATTAAATGTCCAACACCACATTACCATTTATTCATTTTTTTAATAATGTGTGTTACCACCATTTCGGTTTATAACTTCGAAAATTCTATTTTCCATAGAATTGTACAAATTCCTTATTATTTCCAAGGGAATCTCATTCCAAGCTGTTGTTATTGCTCCTTTCAATTCTTCAATGGTGTGAAATTGTTTTCCGGACCCATAAATTTTTCTTGTAAGCCATCTCCAGAGATTTTCGATGATATTGAGGTCTGGAGATAGTGATGGCCAATCCAAAACTGCAATATTTTCGTCCTCAAACCACCGTTTAACAACTCTGGCTGTATGAACTGCAGCGTGATCATGTTGCAAAGTCCAATGGTGACCTTCCATCTTTTCAATTATTTTTAGTTTGGCGCTCCTAAGCACTTCTAAGTAGTCATTAGATGTGTGCCGTCCACTAATAAAAATTAGGTCGATTTGCCCATTGTAAGAAATGGCTCCCCAAACCATGACACCTCTTGCTCTGCTATGTCGACGGACTAGAAATTTCTCCTCCTTTCGTAAGTCATGAAAGTAGAATGCATAACCGTCGGGTCCATCCAATGTGAAGCGTTTTTCGTCTGAGAAGATTATGTCTCTCCATTCGTTCTTCCACGTCATGTGTGTTCGAGCAAATTCAAGCCTTTTTTCTTTATGTCTCTGGGTTAATTGTGGCTATTTCTTCAGGCGGCGACGTTGTAGGGCTGGTGAGCTTTTCAGTACGCGTTGCACCGTACGAATACTGGCCGATGTTCCAGCCTCTTGTTAAATTTCCCTCGATGTCTTTGATGCATTTGAGGCTATTCTTAAGATTCTGCGCCTTTCAGATGACGATGTTGCTCTTTTCGTCCTCCCATGTTGTTGTTTCCCATAATTTTCGGGATCCTTAAGGAAGTTGCCAACTACTCCAACACTTCTGTTGATCCTTCTACCAATATCTCGATTAGAATATCCTTCTTCTTTTAGTGCCCTTATTTTTCCAATTTCCTCAAGAGTGAGTCTTTTTCCACTACCCATTTTATTCTATCCACTAGCTATTTACTTCACAATACAATATGATTACAGTTATGCAGTTTGTTTCGCTCCAATTGACCAAAAACGTCTGTGTCTACAATCAAGTGTCGCAGGTTTTTATAGCAATTTTCAGGTAAAAAATCATAAAAAAAAAATTACGCATCAAATGGACGGGAAAATCCCACAAAGTAATTAGCACTTATAGTACAGTCAATCTGTCGAAAAAAACATATTTCAAATGAAAAAATTACAATATAGGAAAATCTTGTTTTATTCGTTGAAGAATGATGTACTTAAGCTACCTTCGCGATGGGCACGTGCTACTTTGGTGCGTCTTTTTGAAAACTCAAAAAAAGTGCCAAAAAAGTGCCAAAAAAATTTTGGAATGCATTTTTCTCGAAATGTATGCATTTTACAGGAAAATTTTTCAAACAAAAAATGTAGAGGACGTTGCGATCTACAATTAATGTCAGTGAAGCAATGCTGTACAGCAAAAAATGCGCACGGTAGGTGGCGCTGAAGTTTCCAAAAAAGGGTTTTTCCACTTTTTCGCCATGAAAATATTATTTTATCGCAAAAATGTAAATGCAAAAATTGTTCCTTACATTATTATCAACAACTTTTATTTTAACATTTTTCTCATACAACTTACCGTTTTGAAGTTATAGTGTAATTCCGATTCAGTCAGCTGCCCTATTCAAGAAACGCACATTTTTCAGTTGTTATGTGAGTTTCGGAGAGTAGAGACAGCAAAACTTTGCTCTGTGCTGTATACGCAGCGCTATATTGCACTATAACTTCAAAACGGTAAGTTGTATGAAAAAAATGTTTAAATAAAAGTTGTTGATAATAATGTAAGGAACAAGTTTCGTATTTACATTTTTGCGATAAAATAATATTTGCATGGCGAAAAAGTGGAAAAACCCTTTTTTGGAAACTTCAGCGCCACCTACCGTGCGCATTTTTTGCTGTACAGCATTGCTTCACTGACATTAATTGTAGATCGCAACGTCCTTTACATTTTTTGTTTGAAAAATTTTCCTGTAAAATGCATACATTTCGAGAAAAATGCATTCCAAAATTTTTTTGGCAATTTGTTGGCACTTTTTTTGAGTTTTCAAAAAGACGCACCAAAGTAGCACGTGCCCATCGCGAAGGTAGCTTAAGTACATCATTCTTCAACGAATAAAACAAGATTTTCCCATATTGTAATTTTTTCATCACTCCATCGACAGATTGACTGTACTATTACTTGTTCTAACTAATGAGGGGTATGCATTTTCTTAGAATTCGTAATTACTTAAAATACCTGAGTATTTGAGACTGTATACAATCATGTGTCGCGGAGTGTATAACAAGTGAAACACAAAAATTCTATCTCACAGGTCTCAGTTGCCCAAAGGCTGCGTCCGTTTTTGTTGCTCAATGTGAAAGTGAGACGGTTACAAGAACACGCCGTCTCAGTGAGCCAACTGAGAATATCTCAGTTGTCTCACTGAGAACGTGCGTACCGAAAGGCCCTATAGTGACTATCTAGTCTTAATTACAGAAATTATTAATCTACACTACACAAATATAATCCACTCACCAATTATTATCAAATTTTTTTTTTTTAAATTTTTTAATTATTCTCATCGTTAAACCAAATTCATTATTTAAAAATTCAATTAATAGTTGATTTTTATCGTCTGCAAAGTTTATGTTGAAATCTCCACTCAAAATCATTGGCAAATCATTAAAGCTTTTCCCGTAGATGCGCATAGCAGGCTGTGTACAAACACACACGCACACTCGCGCAAGCGCCCTGTCCGGCTTACGGTTTTTCGATCAGGGTTACGTGACCTGACGCGAAATTTACATTTTTTACCCATCCCAAAAAAGTGCTCAACGCCGCTAAAGAAGTTTTCACTTCAAAAAAAAGAATAATTTGGAAGAGGAAAGGATCATAAATAAAGTTCCTTGAAGGCTTCATCTTTTGAGAACAAAGAATCATAAAAATTACTTAGCGAACTCTTTTTCGGAGATCGCTCAAAAAGATAAAGTGCCATAAATTGCGTAGCCAAGCCTCTGGCGACGATCATCCGTTAGCTCAGTAAGAAATGGAGCAATTAAATGTGTAAACAGGTACAGGTCATTTGTACTGAAGAATTTTATTACCTGCTCTCTATCCTCTCTCTAACCTGTATAGGCGTGTAAAAGGCCGAACGAGAGACGATAGCTCGGCGGCGCCGTCCTCACTCAGAGAAAAAACAATGCGAAATGCTACAAAATGCGATTGATTTCATATGTTTTACCTATAAAAAGGCGCCATTCGCATTTCTTGTTGATTTTACATTGTAAAATGCAACGCGGATGTGTAATTGTAAAAGCAAAACTTTTACTGATAAAAGTATACTTTTGGCGATATAAAATGTGTACATCGTCAATGTATAAATTTAAAGCTAAAATTGTCAATTTTACATTATCTGAAGAATGAAATCATCGAGTTGGAATATAAATTTATACCGAAAGCAATATCAAATTATACATGTTTTACTTGTAATTTTATACTGCCGACAATATGAAATTAACATATGTCGGTTATTATTTTATATGCTTTCGAATATAAAATTACCTCTTATGCATATGATATATAACCATATGCAAAATGCTCAAATTAAGCACAGGCATTACAATGACTTCCGCCAGGCAAAGAAAGTTCTTATGCTAAACGATCTTTATATGCTTAACTTAAGCTGATATGTTTAATATACTGAGTACTTTTAGCTTACGTTAAGCATAAAGATTGTTTAGCATAAAATCTATTTTTGTCTGGTTGAAATGAATCTAATGTGCGCTTAATTTTAGCATTACCTAATTTTCTGAATAATGATAATATTTTTTAATTTTTAATTAAGATTAATAAAACGCCTTTGTTTTTATTTTTTATTAATCTGTACATACATATCTGTTTTCTTTTACTCGCATCAAGTTACTTATTTTTCTTTTTTGTTTTCATATTTCATTTATCATTTTCTCATTCCAAACTATTTATTTTTATTTCTTATGTAACATTTTCCATTGTTAACTAAATACAAATGTAGCGGAGGACTAATGAATTCAGAAAGTTTATTTTATACAAACATGAGGTAAAGCTTTACCTATTTCAAAAGATTGAAAGTGTATACATCAAATCCAATTACTTCTATTTTATTACTGATTATAAAGACGTCTTCCCCATGAATGAATATTTTTTTAATTTTATACACTTCAATTGTATTATTATTGTGGAAGATAGATAAATAAAAATAAGGTTTATACAAAAGTCCTCTGTAATTAATTTCAGGCAAACATTTGATTAAATTAAAACTTGTTGAACAATTTCCAGCAATTTCATCACTATCAATAACTGTTGAAAATGTAAGCCATTCATATTTTTCGTAACTATATTCTGGTTCAAATCCGGAATGATATTTTTGTAAAAATTTTGCAAATTTTAGACCCTCTTTTACAGACGACGAGTAAGTGACATTTATTCTAGAAGAAATACTATTACAGTATATTTTTGACTCTCTATGCTTCGCTTCAAATCTCATTGACCATAAATATTTAATTGGACCACATTTTCTAACAGCAGTGGGATAATGGGTTAGGAAATGGTGTTTGGGTTTTAAGGTGGGGCCGTACAGTGAAACGTAGAGTCTATGATGAGATTCTATTAATGCTGTTAAGCGCTCTAAATCTTCGGTACTAAATGATGGTTTTAAAATATTGTCGATTATTTCAATTAGTATGCACAACAGTTTCCATGGTTGATTACTTGTAGGAATCAAGTCACCTATCATAAGCGGTAAAAAATGCACAAATTACCAAACTTCGCTTGCTGTCATTTTCAGTTTTTTGGCTTTTAGGTGGTTCAAATGAATAGCTGATGAAATATTACCAATTTCATTTACTCCAAATTCAAAAGGTCTTTTTCTACTATTAATAGTTTGTAAAGATATAATGTTATCTGCAATAATTGACAATAAGATATTGCAAATATCGTAGTTGTAAATTCCCTCAAACACATCATGCATGACGTCAAATGAAAAATTATCTGTTACATGAAAACTTAACAAATCGTGAAGAAAACAATTTTCTTTTATGCCACTTTCTTTATAGTCAAATTTATTTATGTCTGTTTCATAGTTTTCCCTATTTCTTAAGGTAGAAATATCTTCACCGTACTCTATCTTAGTGGCTGATTTCGTTTTTATACGTGAACGGCAGAATCTCTGACTATTAAAAGACTTGACGAATCCTAAAATACTATTAAGGCCTAAATTATCACCTAAGACTAAACCTAAGACGAAGTAGACTTGAAATGAGTCTTCAGAGATATTTATCTCTATTTCTTCTTCTTCCAACAATCTTAGTTGTTTGACTAAGTGAAAAAAGGACACTGTATTCCCAAATTTTTTCAAATCTGCTCCTTTAATATACGCAGCTGTAAAATTAAAATCAAGCTTTGAAAGAACATATTGCGGAATCGTAGGAAATGTATAATAACAACCACAAATCCATTATGACTGCCAAGGGGATTATTTATTTCGAATTCGTCGAAATACAAAAAATATGGAATTACTAAAGGTTTATTTAAATTCAATAATTTCTTTTGGAAAACTTCTCCACAAACAAAATTCGGCAGGTTATTGCTTTTCATATACACTGAAAGAAAAATCGGTATAAATAACACAAGAATTGTTATTATAGTTTTAAAAGACATTTTAAAAGTTTCAACGACATTGGTGACTGTTTCTCAACTTCCAGGCACCTGCTTTATGCGGATGACTTAAAATTATTTTCTATTATAAAGAAAGATGAAGATGTTCGTTCTTTGCAAAACGATTTGAACAATTTATATAGATGGTGCCATGATAATGCGTTTTCTCTTAATCCGGCAAATTGCAAAGCGGTGTCTTTTTTCCGTATCCATAATCCCCTTTCTAACACATATTGTATTAACGATATCGTAATAGCACGTCAATCCGAATTTAGGGATTTGGGCGTGGTCTTTGATAGCTCTCTATCATTTCGACACCATTACGAATATATTATTGCGAAAGCCAACACTTGCTTGGGTTTCCTAAAGAGGCATTCAAAGTCTTTCACTGATCCATATACGCTTAAATCCCTGTTTGTGTCCTTGGTTAGATCGATTCTGGAATTCGCCTCGGTTGTTTGGAACCCTGATCAGGGTGTTCACATCAACCGCATCGAGAGCGTTCAAAAAAGGTTTACCAGGTTTGTTTTCTTTAGGTTAAATTGGTCGTGCTCCTCTCCATCTTACAAAAGCAGATGCCTTTGCCTGGGTCTGGAATCTCTTAAAGCCAGGAGACAACTACATCAAGTTATGTTCATTAGGGATATTCTGTGCTCTGATATTATATCACCTGAGCTTTTAAGTAGCATAAGTATTTATACCCCGTCCCGGCCGCTAAGATCCAGGACTTTTCCCTACGAAGAGTTTCATAGAACTTGCTACGGTTCGCGTGAACCTCTAAGCAATTGTATCCGCCAATTTAACTCTGTTTACCACTCAGTGGACTTATGCTGGCAGAGAGCGTCGTTTAAGTCTTCAATTAAAGATTTAATTAGACTAAATTTTTAAACTTAAGTCGTAGTTTAGTAGATTAACTTTTCGTCATAGTTCCTAGTATGTTATCAACTGTTTTGATTTCTGAAATCTGTAAGCTTTTGCTGTAGATCGTAAATAAATAAATAAATAAAAGATAGCTTGTCACTATTAGTCCGATAAGCATCTTGTTGATATGAACATTTTTTCTTGTAAAATTGTTTCCCTCTTTTTAACAAGATTGGTATATTCTGTCTTGTAACTATTACCAGCTTCAAAATTCGAAAACTTCGAAAACTTCGAAAATTTGACATAATCTTGTCAATGAAACTGTTGCGTCAATAGTGATCTGAAAATGTTGTGACTTCAATCATAATCTTGTTAATTTTGAAATATAAAATTGTTATGTCAACAAGGAAAGTGATCACAAGACAATGTGTTCCCAACCGTAATCTTGTAAATCTTGTAAATCTTGAAATTGAGAAATATAAACTTCTTGTTGACTTACAATAATTTTTAAACTAATAAGAAGTGTTACTTCAATACCTAATAACTGTCATTTTACAATTTTTTTTTTTCGTAAAAAGCAGTACCCAAGGAAATTTTCAATTTTCTTACCAAATTTTGCATGCAAGGTCTGAACTTGAGGACATGAACTTAAGTAACCATACCACACATATATGCTAGTGTGAAAAGAAAAATATCTTTGTTTTTTAAAACGAAGAATATAACAAAATTATAAGTTTTTCTATCTTAAAAGTATTCTAAAGAAACAGAAAACCTTTGGCAAATTTTAATTTTAGAAAAGAAGGAAAAAGGTCGTGTAAGTATCAAACTTCATTTGATTTTTAAGGCGTTTTCCAATAGTTTTACAGAGGTAAATGTAACATCATTTTTATAAGAGATGTTGTAAAAAAAATGTTGTATAAAAAGCCATACTGCAATACAAGGTTCTGGATAGTTTAAATTAAATAACTGAAAAATTTTGAAACAAATGTCAATGGCTTTTACAGCATTAAAGAATTTGTACTTTTTTTTATCAAAATAAAGCAAAATTTCCTCTGGGTCCAAAATATCACCAACAACAATAATGAAAGGTTGAATATTTTGACGCTTTTCTTGAAGAAATTTAATGTGGTCTTCTAGATCGGTAATTGTCGTTGCACAAAATAAAAATGTATTTTGAGATTCAGCAATGGTGTGCTTAATTAGAATCCTCTTTCCTTCAATCTTCTGTACAGTTTTTGCTGTAGGTACTAAAACAGCATGTAGGATGAAGAAGATCCCAGCATGTCGTCCATCTATCCGCTAGTTGAAAGTACTTTGCCCGTTGACTCATCTGTTTCTCATAAACAACCTTTAAGTGTCACTGACCGTAACGGGAATTTGTGCGTTGCACTTTGTGTGCGGTCAGTGTATCTTGTTTAAGATTAAGCACTTTTCTTGATTGATTTATGATTTATGATATGAGTTGTGCATGCCTAAAGCACAGATAATACCCAGATATCCAACAGCCGTGCTAAAAAGTCTGGCTCCTAAATATGAGCTGTGCTTGGCCGCTAGCGGCCACATTAACGCATTCACAGCGGCGCACTCAGCACCTAACGCATTGCAACGCATCTTACCAAGCAACTCACAGGCAAAAGGGCAGAGCTCTAAGAATTGTACGAGATGTGCGGCGGCAGCCGTCCGAAGGCGCTGTCGTGGTTCATTATTGTGTTGCTTCTTGGAATAGCGGCGCGCGCCATAGAGAACAATTCGATATTGATGTGTTGGTTTGTTTTCGAGCGAGAACATTTCATGAATGCAATGACAATTTGAAATGTCTTTTAACCAAATTGAAAAACTTTCATGATTGTCCAGATGAAGGTGGTTTAGTAACACCTGGTAAACGTTTTTACAAAATATGTGAAAAACAAATAAGTATATTTTCAGAAATATTTAATAGTAAACCCCATATTAAAAACATCCGAAGATTTATTTCTGATACATGCGCCATACATCACTACACAAACTTTGATGACCCTGATTGGTTTAATGCAAAAGACATCTGCTATGTGCACCGGATCGCAGCATTAAAATTTATGATATTACACTGAAAGAAATTTGCACCATTTTTTATATATGCTCAGCATTATGTATATAATCGAAATAGGGACAGTAATAATTTATAGGTTGAGAAACTATAAACTTAGGGCCAATGTAATTTAGCGAATTTGATTATATTTTATAAGCATTATTCCTAAAAGATGTACGGCACTATAAACTATATGTGAATAGCAAAAGACATTATGAAAATATAGTAATTTTTATGAAAATTTGTTATAAATGGTGCTAAATTACAAAGATCTGCTGGCAATATTCATAACGATTTCAGCTATGCATGATAGTATTCATTGCTATGCTTGGTAGCAGATTTTGTTATATTAAATATTTATCTTTCCAAATTATTATGGATATTCATAACTTTTTCATGGGAAAATTTTCAATTACATACAGGGTTTTTTGCTAAGGTCTGAACAGGGGTATGCCAATCGATTCCAAATGGTCTCCTGATCAACGTTTGTTCGGACCCCCCCCCCCCACCCCCCCCCCCCCCTAAAATCGGTCCTTCCCCCTCAAAATCGCGATTGAAAATTTGGAGGAGGTTAACCAAGAAAATGCATTATAAGTTCTTTCAGAGACATTCTGCGATACTGGTTGATAACGCATTAGAAAGCTAAGCCTTCAAGCTTTCCAACGATACCACCTACTACCCGATCCGCCCACATACAAGCGGGATAGACCGCGTCCAACTTCGAAAATGGTAATTTCAAAGCCCAAAATTTTGCCTTAACCCTTCATTTCGCAGATTTCTTGCATGGGAAGATCGAAACTTTTTTTGAGAAAAAGCTTCCCTGTCATGTGGCCTTTCTCAAGAAAAAAACCACACTCGAATCCGACGGCGCGTTCCGAAGTTATTCGTGTTACAATAATTAATACAACAGCAAAACCCATTACCCGCAATGAAGTCCAATTGGAAAGTGACGTTACATTTTTCAAGTTGTTCATTAACGGTAACAGATATCGTAAAACTGGTTGCGTAATATTGCAGAGGATACGATTTTCTATAGAAATGCTCCTATACATTTTGACATCCGATTGACCATTTTTGAGTTATTTGTGAAATAAAACTGTCAAATTTCACTACTTTTCTTTCGCAAATAAATCAAAAAATATCGCAGTTACGGAAAAATGGTTGTAATAGATTTAGTGCAGAATTTAATTCTCTAGAAGTTAGGCGAGGACATTAGCCCATGTCAGAATAAAAATTAGGGTTTTTTGCACAAATAGAACATAATGTATTGACCAAACAATTTTGAAAAACAATTTTATCTCGAAAATTATGTCTATTTCTGCTATTTGTAGATTAATAATTCCAGAACATTTTTTGCCTTCGAAAGTAAAGGACTGAAAAAAATAGCGGATAAAGGAACGAATAGTACGTTTATTAATAATAGCATAACAAATTTTTTTTAATACAATTAAAATTGTAAAGCATCAGGAGCAGTGGCAAAATAAATGAAAAACCTTCCAGAACATTTTTTGCATTCGAAAGGAAAGGACTAAAAATAATGGCGGATAAAGGAAAGAATAGTAAGTCAAGTGCATATATTAAACGCACACACAACTCAATCGTTTTACATCGCCTCATCTCGTCGCACTGTCGCTACGACTGGCCGCTGCTGCTTTGAGGAAGTACGCATGAAGCAGGCTGTTTGCGGCGGCCTGGTGTGAAATGCGTTGCTATGCGTTGGCCGCTAGCGGACAAGCTCTTTCGTTTCACAGACTTTTGCCCATAAGCGTTGTTCATCTGGGTATTATCTGTGCCTAAAGTGAACATATTTTTTTTTTGTCAAAGCGGGACGTCCGTTGTAGAATTATGTAAAAAAAAAAAAATTTGTTGTTTTACAAGTTTTTTTATTAAAAAAGGGTAAAGTACGTTACATTACTTCTAGTTAGGCTGTATTTTATATTTGTCGGCTGAACAATAAACGAACTTCAAAATTATGCTGCTGTTATTCTTGATACACGCGAGTACTAGGCTTGAGCTCTGCCGACCGAATGTCGATCCACATTCAGGCACCCTCACTCAGTTTTTCATCTTTTGGGAAAAATGCTTTTCTCATGCATACATTCTCACACCAAAAAGGGTTAGTAATTCACACATCTTTCATTTACCCTGGTACCTGGATCGGAGTAAGACAAACGATCCCCAAGCCTAGCAGCGTTACAGCTGAACACACTACTTAAGTGCCAGGAGGGTTTTTCGCTGGCCTTTTTCCCGACTCCTTCGCCTAATCCCTCGGCGCAACTGCCTGCTTGTCGCCGGCTCTATTTACTCTTTAAAACCCAAGAACGTTCATGTCGCCCCTTTTATTACTATTGTCTGTGCGACTCTAATTAGTTTCCAATATAGGATACTTTGTTCGCACTCTAAACCGAAGATGCATGAACATCCTTGTCGCTGCCAAAGCAGCCCTTTACAAATAGGTTATAAAAAATTAAATGTCACAGCTTGTTTACTGCTACTTTCGATTGCTTGCTTGTTTACACGGTATACTGTATACTGTATACATGCAGCATGCCTCCTTTCAGGCTTATTACACCTTCCCCCTCTGGGAAAAAAAATTTTTTCAGACGGAAGAATTGATGTCTTAAAAAATTTTTTTTTTAGGTTACATGTTATAATATGTATGAATTTTGGCATTTCAGCTTTGTCTTGGAACAACCATGAGCATAATCTTACATGTTTTGCTTATTTATCAAAATGCTATTCTATTTTTAATTATTCATATTTTCTCTTAATTGTTAAGCTAATTATCTTATATTGTAGTTTACATAATTTTGTATTTCTTAAATGTCTATTAATCGTAATCTATTTTTATGTATATTTTGTGTCTTTGTGTTTTCATCTTCTATTACACAATTAACATTATCTATAACTATTATTGTATATGGACCCTTATACAGTGGATCTAATTTTTTCCTGTTTGTATTTTCAAGTAATACTTTATCTCCTATCTTTAATTTTGATGGATTACTGGTAATTTTACTTGCCTCATTACGCAAGCTTTTAGAATTTTCTAAGTATTGTCTCGCTTTACTTAGTGTCTTTTGCAGTCTAAACTTCATTTCTTTACTATATGTCATAATTGTAGACTGGTTCAGGTTGATTAATTGAAAGTTCTGAGGGAATGCAGATATTTCTAGCAAAAATTAGCTCGAATGGAGTGTATCCATGCACCGTATTTGGTGTGGTGTTGTAACAGAATGCGTAGTAAGGTATCCACGTATCCCAATCTTCTTTGTTGTCGTTCACAAAATATCGTAAATATTATTTTAGGCATTTGTGATTTCTTTCTAAGGCTCCTATCGTTTCCGGGTGTGCAGCCGTTGCGAATAGCTGCTTAATTCCTAGGATGTTACATATTTGAGTGAAGATCTGATTCTTGTACTCTGTTCCTAAGTCCGATTTGATTTTGCTCATCGGTCCGTATGTTAGTATGAACCCGTTGACTAGAGCTTGAGCGATGGTATTTACTTCCTTATCCTTCGTTGGGTCTATTACAACGTATTTGCTTAGATCACATTGCATCGTTACAGCGTATCTATTGCCGTTAGCTGTTTTAGTGAATGGCCCTACCGTATCTATGGATACTATATCAAATGCTTTTACCGGTGTCGTTGTAACTTGTATAATTTCTTTATTGTGCTTTTGGTGTTTATTTTTAGCACATAGCTCGCTTTTGTTTATATAATTTGCTATTGTCTTCCTCATTTTACGCCATTTATATAGGTCTTTGAGTTTGTTAAACAACCTCGATTGTCCTATATGTGTTGCATGGAAATTGTACAATATTTCTTGTATTTCCGTTTTATCAGAGACGTGGTTTATATAATATATAAATTTTTAGCTTTTTAAGTCCTTGATTTCCTATTATCTTGAACGCGGTCATATTAATTAATTGAAATATCTCACTTTATGCAGAAAGTCTCAGAGTCGTGATCTGAGTTTGTTTGTAAATATCGGACTCCAGTACTTCGAATACCTGCTCTAATGCTGGTTCTACTCGCTGAGTCATTTTTATGTTCCGCTTAAATATTACTTTATTTTTGTGCACAATATTTATCTCAATTTTAGGACTGTAGCTGCTTACCACACTTTGTACAAGGGTTCTTCTACCCTTAGAAGTGGCGAATACGCAAAAATGTTCCTCCGAAAACATTTAGTTTCCGAGATATTTAAATTTAAAATATTTGTTTTGACAGCCAGAACAATTTTTGCATATTTGCCACTATTTTATACCAAATCACTTTTAGCACTCTTATATTTACCGCACTTTATGTAAAAACACCACAAACACAATTAGACCTGTTTCTTATCATCAATATATGCTGCAAAAAAGAAATATTTAAAATTATTATTTTAAACACTCACCTGATTCCATATGGCGGCACCGGCTTTCATTCCCAAACTGCCGTTTGGTTTTTAAAGTTGTCCATCCTTCATTCGTCCAATTGGCTGGGGGTGCGTTCAATAAAGAGACATTGAACCGCAAAAAGAGACATTGAACATGGAGCCGCTCCCGGCAACCAATGCCACGCGCTCAGTCATCCCGCATCCCGGGCATCTTTTTATTCATGATCTATTTGCCCAGTCAGAGAGGGCTTATTTATCGTCCCCGGCGCTTTATTTTATTTCATTTCGTGTGGCCATTTTTGCCCTAGCAGCGCCTATACCATGACCCGAGGGACTCCCAGGACGTTTCTCATGTCTCAGGCTGGAGTCCTGTATTGCTGCCTCCACGAGGCACCCTCCGCCCGCCGCGCCGGCCGACACCCACCCGTCTACCCTCCCCCAGCCAACAGGAGCTCCCCTAGGAAGTCCTGTTGTTGTCTTGTTCTTTCTGACGAAGGATCCCTCTCACGAAAGAGGTAACCTTCCGCCAGAAATCGTCACTCGCCTGCATAACCCCGACTATATTGTCCGGGGTTACGATGCCCGTCGCCGCCTCCAAATCGGCCCTCTCCGCTCCCCAACGGGCACATTCGAAGAATGTGTGGAGAGCGGAGTCCGATGAGGAGTCGCAGTAACGAGCAGCTATTTTAGTTGGTTTATTTTGCTTTTGTATTTACACGTTGCCAGCTCTCCAGTTCCTGTACTAGTAGGCAGGTCTCAGCAGCCTTCGTCCTTCTATGCTGTGTAGTCCAGTAGTCTTCTTAGTGTCTGTACGGACACCAACGTCATATGGCAGAGCAAGAAATGATGCCAGTCGTAAGTGAAATTCTCTCAAGCAAACGTCAAGATGAGGGCTGCATAAAATGTAAAAATCAAAAAAAAAAGTCTGATAAGAGTTCAAAACAAGGTAGATACGGAAGCGAGCTCAGCTTTAAGGCCCGAACAGATAACACCCGTTCCGTCACGTCACGTTCACGTCCCGTTTCGACCAGTCGGATAAGTGGCCACAACAGTTCGATCCGTTCCGTAATTTGACAGTTGTGTAAATAAAATTTATTCGACTTATCATATAATTTTTTTTTATTTCGCACAGCCTCTATGATTTCTTCGTCGCTCATTTTGATTTCATCACTGATTTCACTTTGTTTCTCTGTCATCGTTTTCCATTTCAATCTGGTCTAACAGGGTTTGAGGTTATGTGTTCCGTAAAAATTGAAATTCGCTCAACTTGTCCGACACGCTCCGTTCCGTTTCGACCATTGTGTGCAATAACACGTACAAGGGCGTCGCCAAGGGGGGGCAGGGAGGGGCAGCTGCCCCCCCCCTAGATATTCAAAAAAATGTAGCCAAATGTAATGTAAATGTAACCAAGTCCTTAGTCCATTCACTTGACTTGCTTGCTTGACCGATCATTCCTGCACGTCGAAACTCGAATGAATTCATTAATTGGGAACTTGCGTCCATTTTTTTTATAATGTCAATGAATTCAATTTCTCATAAGGAAAATATGTATATAAAGGACGAACAGGGATTGAGCATTAGGAACGTCAGAAATGACAGTCAAAGTTAGGCAATATCTGCCGAGCGTTAAAACACCCCACACAAAATGGGCATAAGCTATGACGTCATTCGTTAATAGCGGGCAGTAAAGCTGTACTGTAAAAACAAGTCTTTCATTTTTGGCCGTGAAAAACTACGTTTAAGTACATAATTGTTCTACTTTTTTTTCGTTATTCAAGTGAAAAAAGTTGGATAGTAGCATTTAATTTACTATTGGATGAATTAAAAAAAAAAGTGTATTGAGAATGCAATATCTTTATGAAAACTTTATTGTGGATTTAAATTTTATTGTGATAATGTGGTGTTTTCGAACCTGTATAGATGCAGTAATGACTATTTTTTTCTTTATCTACATATATTATTATATATTATATTTTTCTTTATTTATATCAACTTGCCCCCCTCTGGGCCATCGGCTGGCGATGCCCTTGAACACGTACGTCCCATATGTTCAACTTTGACATTTTTACGTGACGGGACGGAACGGGGGCTATCTGTTCGGGCCTTTACAATAGTAAAAAATCAATTCTAATAAAAAACAATGTATTAACTACCATTAACCATTAAACTATGAAACTCTAATCCTGATATAAAAATCTACACATTAATCGACTGAGTTGGACAAGCAAATAAATTATGAACATAAAAAATGAGGAACTCCGAGCGTGGGGAAAGCCTTACTTACTTACTTACTTACTTATGTTCGCTTCAATTAAAAAACGTCCCAGTTCTTCTATCCTGTCCACATTGAAAGGTGCCAGGGCCTCGACCAGCCCAGAAGGTCTTACAGGAAAAGGGTACCTCCTCCTGACCGACTCAAATTTTGGGCATCTCAGCAATAAATGCTCCATGTTCTCATCTGTGTGACACGCATCACATTCAGAACTCTCAAGCACACCCCAACGCCAACCTCTCAGTCTAACCTCGTCAAAGGTATGTCCAGCCAGAATTCTATTCAACATCCTCACTATTCTAGTCGGTAAGCCTGACTTAACAAATTGGTTCCCCTACAATCGATGCAAAAAACCTTCCCTTCATCAGGGAGGCTTCTTGAAAATTTCTACTCCACTTCGATAACAAATCATTGACAGCACTAAAGCCACATTCAGTTAAATATGAAGATGGGAAGGGTAACAACAATTTTCTTGCAGACTTGGTTGAATGTGGGTATTTAGTTTCTGTCTCATCACAAAGCCATGCCATTCCTTTTATATTGAATAAAGTTTTAACGGACTCATCATTTTGAATTTCCGAGAGTTCTTCTTGGTACATTATTAAGCATCATATCAAGAATATTCTACTAAATTTTCATAAGAAAATATTAAAAAATAAGCCCTTGGTAGTGGGGAGAACCGAGCCACCTAAAAAAAAAGTCGACATGCGGTAGGCAGGATAAATCACGACTGCTTCATCTGAAATCAAAAAACCAAAACGATTTCTTTAGTTATACATAAGTATACCTTGGATTTGAACGAAGGACTAAACAAAATATTCATTTTTGAATTTTTGGTAAAGGTGCAATAAAAAAACTCTGATTTTTACCAAAAATTGCTCCTTTTGTTTAATAAAAAAATAAGTAGTAATTGAAAAAAAAACATCCTTCGTTCATATCCGAGTATATCGTATCTAAAAGAAGTGCTCAAATTTTTAGCGAAATCGGTCCAAAGGTTTTCGAGAAATTTTGTCTACGGACTTAAAAAAAAAGTTTTGAGAAAAACGCCATTGAAGTTTTTTTTAAAAAAAAATTTTTCTTTTTTCAATTTTTTTTTTAAACTTAAATAGAATCGTCGATTCGATTTCATGTGCGTATATGATTTACACGTGAAGGTTCGAACAAAAATTTTCGCTGAACCCGTTAATTTATTTTTTGCGTAAACAAATTTTTCTACTTCATTCCATCTAAGCATATTCGAAATTTCTTCAAAATCTTTGAACCAGGTTTTGATGTTGGTACTGTTGTTGCCACTGAATTCTGTTAGTAAGTTTGCCACATCTTTTATTCTAAACTCTGATTTGTTCGTTTGTGACATCGGATATGCTTGCGTCTCTTTTGTAGTACTGCTAACTCCAACTTCGTTTTAGTTTCCATTATTACACTTTTTGTTACCTTTTAGCTTCTTTCTTGGTTCAAATCGTGACGGTTTATCTTCATCGGATGAACTTTCATTGCTTAAATATTCTGCCGACGTTCCTTCTTCTGCTTGCAAAGCTTCTGCTAATCTTTCCGCCAAAACTGCTTTCAGACCCGTTGTCTCTAATTTTCGCTAGTTCACTTTTCAACTGTTCTACCGTTAATTGATTTACCGATGATGGCATATTGTTCTATACTTGTTTTTTCTTAAATTTCACACACAGAGAGAAATATGTTGTATAAATAAATGAAAACGCTTTAATTCGAAATATTTTTGCATTCAAAAAGGCGCCAATGGCGCCTATTTTTATCTTGAATATGGTTGCATTGTTATTTTAAAAGCGAATTATTTAATCATATTTTGAGTTAATTTTAATGTTTATTCTTTCGTTTCAACAACATATTTTCTTTAAGTTGAATATAAATAATTTTTAATTTGAATAGTATTTTTAGTTAATTTTAAAGTTCATCCTTTCGTTTCAACAACATATTTTCTTTAAGTTGAATATGAATAATTTTTAATTTGAATAGTATTTTTAGTTAATTTTAAAGTTCATCCTTTCGTTTCAACAACATATTTTCTTTAAGTTGAATATAAATAATTTTTAATTTGAATAGTATTTTTAGTTAATTTTAAAGTTCATCCTTTCATTTCAACAACATATTTTCTTTAAGTTGAATATAAATAATTTTTAATTTGAATAGTATTTTTAGTTAATTTTAAAGTTCATCCTTTCGTTTCAACAACATATTTTCTTTAAGATGAATATAAATAATTTTTAATTTGAATAGTATTTTTAGTTATTTTAAAGTTCATCCTTTCGTTTCAACAAGATATTTGCTTTAAGTTGAATATGAATAATTTTATATTAACTGTTTTATCCTTTTAAAACAAAAAAAATGCTTTTAACCCCAACAGTAGGCGATATTGATTCAAATTTATAATGCATTTAACCTAATCGAATAATTAACACTTTTGCATTTAGAATAAAATTTTAAAAAATTTTATTTTAAACATTTATTTCATTTATGCTAAATATATTCCAAGATATATTGTTATTTTGTAAATAAAAGATAGTATTACGGTATAAACTTGTTTATTATTTGTGCATATAAGTATGTACATAAAGTCCAGTTTTTTAATTAATATTACAATAATAAGTACAAATAGGAAAATACATAACTCAAATATACATTCGTGGTAACAGGAGAAAATGGAGAAAAACACACACGGTAAGTTGTTGCAATTATCAATACACTCTGAGATTTCCAGGATGTAGCCAATTTTTGATTCGCGAAAATTTAATCAAATTACCTGGGATTTGTTGCCACTATACAAGCTATGTTCTTTTCACATTGGATCCGGTTCTAGGTTTTACAGGAGATTTTGCATTGAATTGAAATTTTAAAAACTGTCACTTGTATAAAGATTTTAAAGTTTGCGAAATCGCATCAAATTGCAATGATATTTACCCATCCATAACTTCAAACTTTGAACCAGATAAATTTGTGGATTACGGTTTTGAAATATAGCGGGTACAATTTCCAGGTAATTTGATTTTATTTTTGCGAAATAAAAATTGATATGGCTAACTGCTCATAAATTTCAATTCAAAACAAAATCTCCTGCAAAACCTGGAACCGGATCCGATGTGAAAAGAACACAACTTCACATATAATTTAATGAAACTTATATTATTTTATTTCTCACATATGATTTTCCATTAGATAAACTATAAATGTGCTGTGGAAAACTTGTAAAATAATCGACTCTCTTAATTAGCAAAATATTAGTGTTGCTGTCTATTACAAAACTCTGGAAGTGCTCATCAAACTTATTTATTCGTATTTCGCTACACAAAATATAAAGCTCTAAGGATTTAGAAACAATTAACTCAACAATTTTAAAAAGTTTCGCTTCAGATGTACTTTTATGAAACAAGTATAAATTTTTTGTGTATTTTGTACCCTTATAAAATACATTTTCTGGCAAATAAACTGAGTCCAGCTCTAAATTTTCTTCACATGTTATATAAGAATAATTTGGATTAGCTGATAATTTTTTTTCTGAACATTGATCAAAACGCAAATTTGCTTCAAATCCAATGTTGTCTTTAATAAAATTCGTAAATGTCATACAACTTTTGATGGATAAAGAATATGCAATATTTTTTCTCGAGGTTATTACACTCGCATATTTTTTTAAATCTTTGTGCTTTGCCTCATATCTGAAACTCCACAAAAATTTTAGTGGCCCGCTTTTTCTGATTATTGAAGGGTAATGTAGGATAAAGTGGTGTTTAGGCTTTAGATCACCAAATAATCTTATATAAATTTCATGGTGTGTTTTGATCAACTCTTCGAGGTATAAAATATCATCATCTGTGAATTCATTTAATAAGAGTGTATCAATAAGTTTAACCAAATAACAAAATAACTGCCAAAATTCGTTTCCAATTGGAATAAGATCTCCAATTAGCAAAGGTAAAAAATGAGTGAAACACCAAATTTCTCGGGCTGTCATTTTCAATTTGCATTTCTTCAAGCGATTTAGAGTTATTGACGGCGATAAATTTGCGCTTTCAGTGATTCCATATGGAAACATTTTTTTTCTATAGTTAAGCGTTTCGAGAGAAATAACTTTTGTCTTAATAAGACTAATTATAATTTGACAAATTTCATAATGGCAAATGCCTTCAAAGATATCGTGCATAAGATCTGCGCTATAATTTTCTGTAACGTGAAACGATTTAATTTCTTAAAAACGCAATTTTCTTTACTGCCTGAAAGATCATAATTGGCATCCTCTACATCATTATGATATTGATCGACATCTCGAAGAAAATTTTTGTATTCACAGCAGTCTTTCCTGATCTGTTTCTTAGATCTTTTACAAAATCGGCATATGATATTCGAATTAAAAGATTTACCGAATCCAAGAATGTTTTTTAAACCCAAGTTGTCCCCTAACAAAAGACCGAGAATAAATCGTACTCTAAACGTTCCATCAGCAGTTTGAATTTCAAGACCCTCTTCTTCCAACAATTTTATACATTCCATCAAATAATAAAACGAGGAATTAACACCGAACTCAGAAATGTGCTTAGCTTTAATAAATCCTGCAACGAATATATAATTTAAATTTGATAATAAATGTTGCGGTATATTAGGAAAGCTGTAGTAAATTCCGCATAAACTATCTTCTGTGGCGTGACTTCCTAAAGCATTGTTGACTTCAAAATCATCCGAATATATAAAGTATGGTATAACTATATCCTCTGATTTAAATGCATCAATTTTTTGTTTAAAAAGATTCCCAGTTACATAATTTGTGTAGGAATTTTTTTCTTTTAAACTGCAAATATTCTCAATTG
Organism: Machimus atricapillus; assembly: GCA_933228815.1. NCBI lineage: Eukaryota > Metazoa > Arthropoda > Insecta > Diptera > Asilidae > Machimus > Machimus atricapillus. The sequence goes on from OW121785.1 coordinate 19,315,106, forward strand.
TGCTTTTTAAAACTCCAGGAAGCTCAAAAAATTTTCTAAATTGAAACTTGAGTGGCATGAAATAAGCTGTGCTACTAACTTCTTTTAATTTAGGAATGCCACTAATAATTACTTCCTGAACTTGATTAGCAATTGTGTAAGTCAAAGGGGGATGAAATAAACCGTTCCTACGCATATAATTTATAAATTTATATTCACTTGAAAAACTTTTAAAAGGATTTGAACATTCTTCAAACAAATTAACTGTGTTAGGCTCAGTATTTATATGAATGCTTTTAAAAACTTCAGTTATACAATTTGTAATCCCAGAAACTTTGTTTAGAATTTGGGCAGCATCTTTTCTGCTTAGATTTGGCTGAGAAAAGAGGTCGCAAGAAAAATTTAAGGCGGTATTTTTTAATTGATTTATATATCCTTCTAACTTATTTTCGGTAGAAAGCTTCTCGTTTGAATAGTTTAACTCGGTCTCAGTTGGGGACGTGTCAGAGTCAGTAATTTTGCTTAATTCAGTTTTATCTACTGAACTCTTTGAAAGGGTTAAATGTTCACTTCTAGTCAATTCAATATGTGATTTTAATTGTAATTCTTTGTGAGTGTTTTGAAGGTGCTTTTTAAATGATTTTCTGCTTGAAAAAGTTTGACATTTTGGCTCCCCACATTTATGAGTTGCAAATGAGTTGACTTTGTGATCATTTTTAAAATGATTGATCAAAGTAGATATAGTACAAAATGTACTTTTACAAATCGAGCAAATATACATTTCCCTGCTTTGATTTATGAAAATGAAAGAAAACTTGAGAAGTTATTACTGCCAAACAACTATAAGACAAAAAAATTAATTCCTGAAGCACTTAACACATTGAAGTTTATGTAATTATTGAGTATTTTTCAAATACGATATAAAACCCGAGACCTGAGGATAAGAGTTATCATCATTTGTAATTATTTCGTAAAAGTATTTCTGAATAAACAACCAAATAGCTGAAGAATGTATGGGATAATGAAGATTTAGAATATGAAACGTTTTAAAGCAACAATCTAAAGCCGAAAGAAAAGATGCAAATGAGAATTTAACGCCATCAAAATAGACAAAGAAATCTTCAAGTTTTGCAATAGACGCTCCAACAGCTATTAATAAGGGCTGTAATGTTATTTTGTTATTATAAAACTTTTCCCTTAATTCTGTTAAAGCTAGTTCTAAATCACTTATACTATTAATATGAAGGACAAGACAGTCCATACCTTCTCTTATTGTGACCTTCCGCCTTTTCTTCCTTGATTCATCTTCGTGATGAAGTCTTGATGATGGCTGTATTACTGCATTGAGTAATAGAGTTGTAATGCAGTATTTAATTTCTAAAATAAATATAATATTAATATAATATTTAAAACTCATTAAACTATTACCTTCATTAGTAGTCGAATCTTGTATCAACTTTAGCAGCTCCTTGCTTTCTTTGTCTTTTACGTGTTGAACCAAGTATGGTGTGACTTTATTGAAAAAAATCTCCCATTTTCTGTACAACAGTGAAGATTTATCGGGGTGTAATAAAGAAAAATCTACATCAATCTGAAAAAATACACAGAGAACCGATATAATTAATATTAATTTAATTAAAAGTTAATAATCATAAATTACCAGTTTAGGCCCCCACAAGGCATCTTTGTACAACGGCCATTCCGATAAAACCTGCTCCAGTGTTATTGAACTGTTAAGAACAGTTGATCTGCGGTACGTAAAGCTCTGGATCCACTTGGCAAAAATTTCCTCTTTTTGATTTTCGTTTTTATTGTAGCGTAACCAAGACTTCAGGTTATCTATTAAAATGGTATCAGTTTCCACGTCTTCTGTTTCTGAATTATTTTCGTTTAGCACGGAAGATACAGCAGTATATTTCTTTATTTTCGATCTGGTATTGAAATACCGGTCATGCAATTTACCACCAGGATGAGATCTTTTTCTGGATCTTGGCACATAATACGTATCCTTAAAAGTACAAATAAGTTTAATTATTATAAAAGTTAGTTTTTGAAAATTTGCATATTCTACATGTGATGATTCTAAATACATATGTGTACATTAGGAGAATTACTTTAACCCTTCGTCTGCATATCTGATCGTTTTGACCCAAGACCTGATTTTGAATAATATTGAAAATTTTCGTGTAGTAGTTTATAAAGGGTTTTTAAAATACTAAAAAATTAAAATTTTATTAAACTTTTAAATTGCTTCTTGTTTCTGTACGTTAAGCTTATCAAAGAGCATTTTCCTGGGTTGTCCGACTTTAGCTGTGAGGGACTGACTGTAGATTGTTAAAGATACTGTCAAATTATGGGATGGAACTGAATGGAGATTTGCAGACGAAGAGTTAAAATTAAAAAAAAAAAGTAATCCTTACAGGATCTTCGCCAAGAAATGCCTGAATTATTTTGTCCCGTAAATTCTTTAAATCCGATGGAGTCAGTGAATTTTGTTTGGCTGTAATTGCATCAATGATGCAGCAAACAATGTCTCTTTGATGAGCTGGTTCTAGTTTTTTAGTTTGTTTAAAGTAATCGATAGCGGCTTTGCCTTTAACTGTCTGCTTTAAAATAGATTTTATGTCAACCTAAGAACATATACATATTAAAAATAAAATTTAGAAACAAACCAAATTGCTAAATGATCATTCTAGTTAAAATGCCGAACAACTATAACCAATATAGATTAGGGTGTCCCTTAAATTTTAAGTTCGATATATTTTTACGCATACCTTCTTAAAACTTTCGTAATATTTTGCATCTACTTGCTGATTGTTATAATTTTATGTTTTATAATAAAGATTAATGTTAACTTATTTTATTTTAACTCTTATTCACATAATTTGTTGCATTTATATTAGTTTTATAGCAGACCGAAACATCAGGACAAAACACGATTTTAAATAAACTTTGAAGCTCGGTCGGCATGCGATCATGCTAGAAAGCTGAAATTTCATATTTGAGTATGTTTTAGCATCTATAAAAAAAGTAGATTAAAAAAAAATTGTCATATTTATTTTTATTTTTGTTTTAAGCTATGCAAAATATTACGAAAGTTTTAAGAAGGTATACGTAAAAATATATCGAACTTAATATTTAAGGGACACCCGAATATATTTAGATATATACTTCATATGCATCAATATAGATATGTACATACTTCATATGTATCAGGCTTGCCAATGAGAGTGTACAAGAATGTCTGTTATAAAATTTCAAATTGACTGACTGATTAGTTTTCTACGTGTTTACTTGCAATAGTTGTGGTTGCTTTATTTTTGTTTTAAAAAAACTTTGGGGAAAAAATAATAGACTAAATTTTTTTTTACTAGAATGACCATTAAAGTTTAGTTGTAAGTAGGTTTGACTAACCTCATTAACCGTAGTGGTTGAACTTGTGCTTGAAAATGATTTACAAGATGAGGTTTTTGGGAACCTTTCCGTTTCCCTTACCCAGTCAATTACATCGGTGGAAATTGACAACGTATCGTCGCTTTTATTCCACTTTAAATATAAAGTTTAACGGGTCGCAGTATTGCAAATTTAAGATTGTATGTATATAGGTATGTAATGTACATATAGTAACTAATAAGCAAAGATTACTTACATTTTCTTTTTTCCAGCTTTTCAAATGTTCGCGAAACTTCGCTTTTACCCCGATTAAGTTGAACGTTGAAAACAATTGTTCTATATCGTCGTTGTTTAAGTATTTGAGTTCTCCAATCCCAATTCCAGCATCTATTGCAAAAACAAATATATTTTTTTTTTATTTTAAGTAAAATTTTTGGAACAAGTGAAGAATACACAAATTTCTCCGATTTGTATGAAATTTTGCAGGGACCTTCCGGATGGTGTAAAAGGGAAGAATCCGCGGTCGGCTCTAGTTTCCGAAATATTAATTAATTAAACTTTTAATTTTAACATTTTCAACGAAGAACACGCACTTTTCTGACACTTTTCTGTGATTTGACACTGTTGACACTGGTTGTCATCTAAGATTATGTTTGTTTTTTTTTTACTTTTGTGCAGAAATACATATATTAAATATATTGTAAATTGGGAATGATTTGGTTAGTAGGCATCTTGTAAAAGGAAAATATTTTGCTATTGAGCATTTTGTAAAGGGAAAATATAAGTTAGTAGGCAAAAACAAAATGTGGAATTAAAAGTTGAATATTTCGGAAACTAGAGCGAACCGCGGAAATTTCTTGCAGATTCTTCCCTTTTACACAATCCGGAAGGTCCTTCAAAATTTCATCCAAATCGGAGAAATTTGTGTATTCTTCACTTAAACCAAATTTTTAAAGTGCCATTTGGTACTTCTGTGTAAAATAAATACACATAAACACATTGAATATACAGTCGGTTAAAAAGGACTGGAGAAGGTGAACAGTCAGCGAAGGCAGCTAATACGACTGAAAGACTCTTCTTATTTTTTGTAACAGTTTTTAGGTTATGATTTCGTTAAAAAAACATGCATAACCTATAAAACAATTACAAAAGTATAAGGAGAGTCTTTCAGTCGTAGTCTATCATAAAAAATAATCGCCGCACAAACAACCAACGCCAACAATCGTACAATTTAAAAATTTGCGGAGCCCTGCGGCTTCAGCCCTTTTACGTCGCCTATTTCACTTCACTTTGAACTTATAGGTTAGGTTGTACAATTGCAAACGCACTTATCACATTTTGGGAAGAAACTTACCTTTCATAAGTAAAAACACCGACTCCAACTCCCACAATTGAAGCAAGTGTAATAGCTCCAAATCACTTTGATTTGCTTCGTCAATAATGAGATCATCACCACCGCGTTCACACATTTTCTTTTTTCTCTTGCGTCCAGAATTGCAAATCCTCCCGTTGCGAAATCAAATCGCTGACTGAATAGCTTCACTTCACTGGGACCATGAGCTAACACAGAACTACATTTTAAGAAATCCATAAAAATAAATATAAGTACATTTGACACAATCATGTTCGCGTTTAATGCGACTGCGATCTGTCCGTTAACACACATATCACAAGCACTGAACCGACATATAGAAAAGGATTACTCCATTGGGGCTTTTTACACGAGTATTCTTGAGGGTGCTGCCAACCGGTTTTCTGGGCAAGTGGCAAGAAAGGGGAGCTCTCCTCTCTTGCCACTTGCCCAGAAAACGGGTTGGCAGCACGCTCAAGAATACTTAACTCGTGTAAAAAGGTCAATTTGCTGCCTCAAACCGTTCACCCTTTTGACAGTTCTCACCTAAGGAGAGTTCAGACAGATCTTTGAAGAGGGTTCCGATCACTGACTATTTCTTTCGCATTATGCGAGGCGGCAAATTTAAAAATTATATTAATTTTATTTTTAACCTGCACGCTTAAACCTGATTCCCCTAAAAGTAGCATGAAATCTCAAATAATTTCGCGGCGAAAAGTTTGTGGAATAGCAGATTTATAATTGAAACATTTTCAGCAAAACGTTGAAATGCTCTCTTCTGGATATGCGGTTTATATCGCTAAACAACTGTTTTAAGAACTCAAAAGTAAAAATTAGAGCACTTTTGTATTTTTGCTGTATACTTCACTTAATTTAGTAACAGTAAAAGGATATAAATGCAATTAATTCCGAATTGATTCGCCGTATTACGCCACTCAGGTTATATTGTGGTTTTTGTCGTAAATCAGACATTAGATAAGAAGAATTTGAAATATGAGATAAGAGAAGACTAATTTTCATAATTTAATAAAACAATTTCTACCAAAAAATTAGAAATTGTGTAATATTCAGTTCTATCTTACAAAGGGGTAGTTTAATGTTTGCATTCCTTTGAAGTGACTTATACAAAAGGAATTATTTTATAATTTTTGGAGTAAATATTTGATGGATTTATGCACTTAAAACAGACTTATGCTCCAAAAGTGGATTTAACAACAATTTAAATCCACAGCTGATTGCTCAAAATCCGTTAACGGTGTGAGCAAGAGGGAACGAAAAGTGATCTTTGATATAAGCATTTTGTATGGGACGACTAGTCCACTTCTATATGTCAGTGCTATGTATAAAAAGCATTTGCAAGAAAATAACCGTAAAGTTTTTTTATACATACATACTTATATGTACATAGTAGCTATACCTGTGTGCAGACAAATACAATAGCGTATTTATTTTTTATAAATCTAAGTCCAAGAAATTAATTGTAATATTGTTATTACAAATACGCTTGGCAATTGGAGGAATTTCAACAAATATTTGTTTCCAATACTTTAATGTTTGAAATAAATTCCTTTAACGTTTATTATAAATGATTTTTTTAAAAGCACGCATATTTAAAAATTTTTATTTTAATTGTTATTTTGAACGCGTTTTTATTGTAATAAATATGAACTGGTTAATATAAAAGAAATTTTTCAAACGCGAGGATTAAAAGCATGGCGCTTTCGATTTGAACGTACAAAATTCTCTCTGTGCAATACTCTTTTATGGTTGAGCCTCCAAATGTAGCATTCACGTTAATAAAAAGGACTAGTTATTCTCAAAATAGCTCAATGATGAAACTAACTGGAACGGAACACACGAAAAATTGTTGAGGCAATTTCTTAAAATGTGTCAGTGCAAACTAATACTGAAACAAGAAGCCATAGCAGCAGTAAAAAGAAAATTTTCGGTAGGGGCACTCATCCATAAGTTACAATAAAGGTCACTTTTTGGAAACCTGTAATAAAAAATTATATGAAATAATATAGTAATAAAACTAGTTTATTATAATAGCATTCTTGATAATGTAATAAGCAACTTTCCGCGTTAGTATAAAATTTTTTCAGACGTGAAAATTTTCCTTTGCCCCAAAAATTTCTGTGTAGGTTGAACTACGGCACTGATCTAACTTACAAACAAACAAAATGGCAGCCAAAAAACTATAAGAAATATTTTATTTAGAAGAAAAATCATTTTTTCTAACACAAATAAAGGGATATTTCAATGTATAAAACTTCGTAGTTAAATAAACTCTAATCTTACGTGTGGAACGATATGCCGGGCGGACGGCAACGCATTCTATTTTGGCAACTCGGCACTGCACACTTCATTGCGGATTTACGCTGTTTTCTTCACTGATGTTTCTAAATAAATGTCAATTATAATTGTTACACAACTTATCCTAAAAACCATGCACCTCACTAATAATAATAAATATGGAAAGTGATTTAAAAGAATTAGAGGATCTAGTGAGTGGTGACTGTTGCAAAAATATAATTTTATCAATAAAAAAATGATTTTCATTTTTCTTTTCTTATAACTGTATTTTTGTCATTTTATATTATCCATACATTCCAAAAATTATTATTTTTTTCTGTTTATTTTTTTTCTTCTATATTCAAAAGAAATTTTTTTTTTAACTGTTACGTAAGAAGTTGAAGCGTAGCTTCTGTCGGCCAGTCCAGTGGTTGGCCCTTTCACTTTAATATAAGTACTTATTAATAGTTTGATCCAAGCGTCGTCGCGTTGGGGGACCGCTACGAAATAAATAATTACTATCCCCCAACGCGACGACGCTTGGATCAAAATATTAATAAGTACTTATATTAGAGTTAAAGGGCCAACCAACACATTAATAGGTTCTTTTAATGAAGTTAAAAGGCCGAGAGAAAATTTTTATTTTTTTACTTTTTAGAGTTTTTTTTTGTGTCAGGGGCTACTTAAGATTTTTAATTTTATTTTTTAAATTATGTCTTTCTGTAGGGTCTTGGGGGGCACGAGCAAATAATTGCCATTTGGAAACGTTCCGTAGCAAGAAATCATTGCATTCACCATGCTCAAACAGTCTCCTAGTGAGGCGACAAAACTCGTCCACCTCCTGCGCTTTCTTGACTCTTATCAATACTTCATATCTAATTTCTAATTTTTACAAAAACCAAATTTGAAAGTCGAAAATAATCATATTCTACCATAATTTTGACATAAATTGAAATAATTAAGAATATTTTCCATCTTCTTCAAGTACTTGCGCCATCAATATTTTAACGTTGCTTAAATCCTTATCCTCCTAGTCTTCAAAATCTTCTGGGACAAGAGAGAAGAATTCTTCGTTTTTTAAATGTTTTGTTTTTTTACCAAATGCGATGAGTTCTTTGATATATATTTTTATTTTTTTCTTGTCAATTTTCACTAAAAAACATTAAAACTGCCCAAATTGTTTTGATATTTGTCAGTCAATGCAGTGACTCTGGAAATCAGCTGATTTTTCCAGTACTTCCATCTTCATTCGCTGTGAATTGAGTTTTTGGAACGTCATTGAGCAGGCATACATTAAGTAACGACTGAAGATCCGAATTAAGCCTGCGATACACGAGCACTGCGAAATGAACATTTGGCGAATTTAATCCCGTCAGATCTGCATTTCGTTCAGGGCTGATACACTCTCACGCTTGAACTTCATTTGGGCCGATGACATTTCCTTTTGACAGCGTGAAGAAGCGAGCGAAATGGATAAGTTTTTTTTTATATTTGCTATTTATGCAGAGAAAGTCAAAACGAATTAGAAAGTTAATACTTAAAAAGATTGTTGTTTTGTTGTTTGTTTTTGATTTGCCACACGGGCCTCACACGAGGTGAATTTTTTGGTCACGGCAATATAAGCCACATTGACCACTGATCTCTACAGGGACAATTTTCTCTCCAGCTGATGGAATTTGTTGGTGGCATATGCAGCCCAGTGTCTCCGTTCTCTCAGGACCAAAAAGGGTCCCCAGCCCTCTCTTTACTTACCACAAGCTTATATGAGCATCACAGCAATGATATAACAAAAAGAAAAGGCAATCAACAAGATTATAAGTCGAAATAAGAGCTACCGATAGTCAACAAACTAAAATTTATAATAAGTGAGCGCGGTTTACACTAAATTAATGGATGGCGTGTAATGTCTTATACATGAACAAAAAAAAAAAAAAAAACAAGAACGGACCTATTTATGATATTAACATATTGAAGATATGTGATAACATCTTTATATAACAAAAAGTCAGACCAAAAATTGGACGAGGAGGGCAAAGATGTACTAGTGAACAATCATTGGACCAAAACACAACGAGACCACATCAAATCTCAACATTAGCATCACAAAGAAAATGACCCAAATGGTCAATCACAACCTCAGTGAGGGGAGCAAGAGCCTCAATCAATGATCGTTTGTCCAGAAGAGATGCATACTTCACTCTGACATCATCAAATCTAGTGCATCTTAAGATCAAATGTTTCTCATCCTCAACAGATCCACACAACTCACACATCTCATCATACACACGACTCCACTTTGCCAGATGCTTTTACTTAAAAAGAGGCAAAATATTCTATTCGCTGACAGTTTGACACTGGAAATCACCTGATTCTTCAAGGCATTTCCAGCTTCATTCGGCGAGATTAAGTTTTGGGAACTTCGTTAAGTACCTTCAGGATGAAGATGTAAATGAAGTTCCGAACTTAAAGTACCGTCATGATGAAGATGTAAATGAAGTTCCGAACTTAATCTGCAGTGATACACGCACTACTGATGAAGATCTTCGACGAAGACGAGTGCAGTCGTTTTTTGGATGGGTCTTCCCATCCAAAAGCTCTAGGATAACAGTTCTTCGGGAATTTCAGTGTTCATTTGTTAAAACAAGTTCTTTTGTGAGAATTTAGCTTTAAGTATCAAATTTGTTTATTATATCGATGTAACAATTCATTTATGTTCCTAATGAAAAGGGGATTCAGTGAAATGTGAAAATGTGATTCTATTTTCAGACTCAAGATGAAAGTAACTGTATAAAATGAAGGGGCACTAACGGAATGAATAGTGTTATTTTTGAGAATTCTTTGTTAATCTGTGTTTAGTATCAAATCTGTTCATTAAATCGGTTTTACAATTCATTTACATATATTCCTAATGAAAAGGGTTCAGTGAAATGCGATTCTATGTTCTGACTCTTGATGAAAGGAACTCTATAAAGTGAATGGGGCATTAACGGAGTAGTGTTTTTTCGAGTTTTTTTTGTTAGTTTGCGTTTTATTGAACTAGACAAGGGTTAATTTGAGTGGAACATAAGGAAATAATAAAATTACACAAAGTGGTTAATTCTTATTGTGACCGGTCTATCAGTTGAGTGAAACAATAAGGAAAAACAAAATACCTAAAGTGTCGGGTGGCAGGGAAGCGCCAGCTGTCGACTTAGATGTGCCCTTGTGAGGCCTCTTGGGCTGGTGTTTTTTCTCTTGCTTCAATTTGACACTAGGTGTATCTCCGATTACTAGAGACCTTCATGCGACTGATCTGTCAGAAAAGACCAAATGGCAAAGCAACTGCAATTTGAAGACGAATAGTGTGTGAATTAACTACTAACTCTGTAACTTTCGCCTAGAACTGTGAATTGAATTAAATAACAAATGGCAGAGGATCTTGGACTTTTGAACGAACAGTGTGTGAATCAATTTCTTAACCGCTGACTTGACTTTTTTATAATTGAATCCGACTTCTGAGTAAAATCGTAATTCAGGTACCCCGAGGATAAATTGTGGTCCTGGAAGGAATTGAGCTTCAAGGTGTCACAACACCCCACTACTTTTTTTAATTGGAGACACACCACAAAATGCTAGAGACCATGGTCAATATGGCCTCGGTGCCGTGACCAAAAGTTCACCATCGGTGGCGCTCTTCGGGCAAATTAAAAACAACAACAATAAGTATTAACTTTCTAATACGTTTTGATTTTCTCTGCATAAATAGAAAATATAAAGAAAACTTATCCATTTCGCTCGCTTCTTCACGCTGTCAAAAGGAAATATCATCGGCCCAAATGAAGTTCCAGCGTGAGAGTGTATCAGCCCTGATCGAAATGAAGATCTGACGGGATTAAATTCGCCAAACGTTCATTTCGCAGTGCTCGTGTATCGCAGGCATTACGGGGCTTAATTTTTATACTACAAAGCGAAGCTTCCAGACTAATATCTGTGGATAGTAAATATTTATTTCGTAGCGGTCCCCCAACGCGACGACGCTTGGATCAAAATATTAATAAGTACTTATATTAAAGTGAAAGGGCCAACCAACACAGTAATAGGTTCTTTTAATGAAGTTAAAAGGCCGAGAGAAAAATTTTATTTTTTTACTTTTTAGAGTTTTTTTTTTTGTGTCGGGGGTTACTTAAAATTCTTAATTTTAATTTTTTATTTCATTCTTTTTAAATTACTCGCGGACCCTAATTCCGATAGTCCACTAATTTTAAATAAAGTTATAAACTATAAAAAAAATAAAATATATATTTTTGTGAGCTTCGTTAGGTCCTAGGTACCAGTCATCACTCCACTTTCCTCATCAATCTAGCTAGGGCATTGATCAGACAAAAAAACAATTTTCAAGTTTTTAGCTTTCATTTCGTTAGTTAATATTCCTCATTCCCTTTCAATATAGTGTACATTATTCTACTAGTCAAGCCCTTTCATTGGATACCCATATTTAGGGAGTTGTGAAAAAAAAAAGTTATTCGCCATTTTGTGGTGGCGGCCATCTTGGATTTGAAATTTGTCATAGTGTATAGTATTCTACTACTCAAGCCCTTTTATTTGATACCTATATTGAGGGAGTTGTGAAAAAATATGTAATCCGTCATTCTGTAGCGGCGGCCATCTTGGACCGATTTCCATCAAACATAGCTAAGAACACTCCCGACTAATTCACCTTTCAAACAAAAAACAAAATCAAAATCGGTTAATGCGTTCGGGAGCTACGATGCCACAGACAGACAGACAGACACGTCAAACTTATAACACCCCGTCGTTTTTGCTCGAGGGTTAAAAAAAGAATCATCCAAATCGGTCGAGCCGTTCACGAGTTTTTGCGAGCCTAACGCACGGCACTCATTTTTATATACATATGTATATATAGATAAAACGAGTCTATTAGCTTTTACCGATTGGTGGAATTCAACACGTGAGGGGGTTAAACAGGGTGCCAGCCACGAATTTTACATTGATGGTGGAAAAGAGCTTAATCAAGTGAGGTCCAAGTCGGAGAAAAAAAATTAGTACATACATACTTACATATATTACTGCACAATCGTTTTTGAGTACCATTGGTAGTGCTTGGTTTACTTTTAGAAGTAGGTACTTTGTGACGGTTGATTAATGACAGCTTCTGATGCATCAATATTAGCATTTAATGCACCGATGTGAGTTTTTGGTGTATTGTCACAAAAATTAGTTGTATTATTTATTTCAAAAGTCTCATTGTTGCTGTATTTCCATGACGTCATTAGTATTTGATATTTCCAATGTAGCGATGTTGTTATCTTCATCTTCGCTGGAATCACAATTTTCATCCTCGCTAGGTTCCTTATTCTCTTCATCATGGTCTTCAATGCCATTCCCGTAATCATCAGCTTTTTCTTAATCAATACCAATAGCAGCTAATAACAGTTTTGAAACTTCTGTTATCTCAGAGACTGCAACTGGTACTCGTTATATACTTTTGTGAATGTCTTTATGGTGGCCCATGAAATTTGCCAGGTTGTCAACTTGATATTCTTCCAAGTTCAACATCGCTGTTATATGTCGCAATGTGCTTTCGTAAAATTGTACCACGTAACGAACTTGGAATCAGTGCCCCACATTCATTATCAAAACGACGCATTAGTGGACAAGCACGTATATATTTTTTTTGATAAACGTTTAGTATATGGCAGACTAAATAAATACCTACTCATTGTCGATTTTACTCCAGCATGTTTTCTGAATTTTAGAATAGCCTCAATACATTTCAATACAAACGGAATCAGTAAAACAGAAACAGTTCGGTTCAATTTGCCTCTCAATATCAGTCTTACAAATTGTTTAGCCACTTCTTTCTGGTTTACAGATAGATTATTATAGAGATCAGAATTAACACTTTCAAGCGCCTCCTTATTTTTGTAATTTTCTACGGTTAATCTTTCAATCTCTCCAGCTCGGCGACGATTGAAGATTTGAATCAGTATCAATGTACATTCGCTCAAAAGCTTCCAAGCATCCATCTTAAATTCATCATTTAAAATCAGGAGACAAATTCTACACTCCTTCATTAAATGCTCGTATAATAATTTAATATCTTTCTTTGATGGTAGGATTATTTTTCTCTGACGTCTCTGAGTAATATAATCTTCAAGGGCTTTTTTATTAATAAGTGTCGGAACTTCTTCCCACAATAACAAGAAATCATTGACAGCTTTTTTTCTATTTTCATCTTGAGTTTTTATGCATTCAGTTCTTAGTTTGTTGGCACATTTTTTTATCAACGTTGAAAGATTTTAAGCAACGGATGGATTCTCGAACCACATTATATCATGATTCCAATGTGCGACTTTTCTCAAGCTAGATACGAGTTTGTCAAAGTTTTGTGGTTTAAAAGAATTTTTAAAATTTTGAAAATCAGTGCTAAAGGTAAGGATTTGCAATTTTATCTTTCCTAAATACCGAAGTTGTGATTGTATCAAATCATGCTGATGAGTCAAGGTATATTTTTCACATAATTTATTTCCATACTGGATAATAAGTTCATCATAACGAATGCAGTTGACTACATCATCTTGATGATGCATTCTTTGTGGAATTTTCTCGCTGTCGCCTACAAACTATTAAAATGCCTGTATTTAGCTCTGATTTAGTATTATGCAGAAAATCTCCCTCTTTTCGTAACTTCTCAATTATTTTTCTTCGCGTATTATTTTTAGGCGGTAAATACATAAATTCTTTTACTTCTGCTTCATCTTAATGCTTTTGTAGGAAATGTCTTAAAATTTTGCATTGCAAAGTTTGGCAAAATTTACAAAAATGTTGTTCTGACTTTCCTTTTTTAAATGAATTTGGGACTTTTAACATGCGAGGGTCAACTGGAAAATCATCATGTAACAAAAAACAAAATTAAAAATTTTGAAAAAAACCCACGACGGATGTAAACGTCGTAATAGAAAAAGTATTAAATAAAATTTTAAAGCCCCCCCGACTAAAAGGAGGTAAGTAACCAAAGAAAATTCGTCGGGGGATGCCATTCCCTGCCCTGAATTAAGAATAGGAGAATATCAATTAAAGACTAAATACATTCAATATTTTAGTTCACTTCAGGGCAGGGAATGGCATCCCCCGACGAATTTTCTTTGGTTACTTACCTCCTTTTAGTCGGGGGGGCTTTAAAATTTTATTTAATACTTTTTCTATTACGACGTTTACATCCGTCGTGGGTTTTTTTCAAAATTTTTAATTTGGTTTTTTATTTGAAACTTTTTAGAGATTTCTTACAAAATATTATTTTTATATCTGACCGATGAATCACAAACCCTTTACAGAAAACCGTATCTAAATCGGTCAAACCGTTTTGGAGATACTTGGCAACATTGGACTGGACAAAAAACCTCTCACCCTAAACGCATATACCAGCTCCGTTCCGTCGTGGGTACAAATCAGCGGCCCCGAAAACCCCTAAGACCAAGTTTGTTGCAAATAGCACAAACTTTAAGGAGTTGACAATCCGACATCTTGAATTCATAAATTTTGACAGTTGGTTTGAGATCGGCGACCCCAAAAAACCCCCCAATATCAAGTTTGGTCCAAATCGCATAAACTTTAAGATTTGACAGTCCGCCATCTTGAATTCGTTAAGTCTGACAGCTGATTTGAAATCGGTGACCCCGAAAACACCCAAATACCAAATTTAGTGCAAATCCTATAAACTTTAAAATTTGAGAATCCGCCATCTTGAACTTATAAATGTTCACAGTTGGTTTGAGATCGGCGACCCCAAAAACCCCCAAATATCAAATTTGTTCCAAATCGCATAACCTTTGAAATTTGACGGTCCGCCATCTTGAATTCGTAAATTCTGATAGCTGATCTGAAATTGGTGACCCCGAAAACACCCAAATACCAAATTTGGTGCAAATCGCATAAACTTTAAAATTTGACAGTCCCCCATCTTGAATTCGTACATTTTGACAGTTGAATTGAAATCAGCGACCCCGAAAGCCCCCAAATACCAAGTTTGGTGCAAATCGCATAAACTTTAAAATTTGACAGTCCGCCATTTGGAATTCGTAAATTTTGACAGTTGAATTGAAATCAGCGACCCCGAAAGCCCTCAAATACCAAGTTTGGTGCAAATCGCATAAACTTTAAAATTTGACAGTCCGCCATTTGGAATTCGTAAATTTTGACAGTTGAATTGAAATCAGCGACCCCGAAAGCGCCCAAATACCAAGTTTGGTACAAATCGCATAAACTTTAAAATTTGGCAGTCCGCCATCATGAATTTTGCAGCAAGTTAACACCGTAACACCTATCTAAGAACAATTGCCGATGAATCACAAACTTTTTACAAAAAACCCCATCTAAATCGGTCAAACCGTTTTGGAGAAAAATGGTAACTTTCGTTTGCACACTCAAACAAACAACCTCTCACCCCAAACGCATATACCTTCTCCGTTCCGTCGTTTTCTTTAAATGATGATTTGTCTGCCGTAGAGTTTTCTATAATAAGTATTATTATCTGGATTATACGTAATATCGTTTACGTCAGTATTATTAGTCGTATTTTCATTGTGATCAGTCAAATTGTTTTCAATAACAACTTGATAAATTGTCTTTATCCCGTATCTGAGGCGATCTCTGTCTAAGACCTGGTACACACTAGGCGTTTGGCGTTGCGTTCAACGCGCATTGGTAGCGTACACACATCGCGCTTAGCACACGGCGTTCGACGCGCATTAGTAGGGCAAGTATACCGGCTGGACGTCGAAGTGATTGCTTGTGTGTGGCTTCTTTACCACAATTCTCACAAAATATATGCATCCTAAAGGTGGATCCACACTGAGCCAACGAAAGCAAACGAAAGCGAACGAGTCCACGTTGTTGTTGTTGTAAACACGGAAGCGCGCGATCGAATGTATACAGCCAAACGGCGGTGCATATATCTCAAAGCGCGCAGCTGACCCTAACCAAACGTGCGATCGAACAAAAATCCGACAGCGCGGGTCTGACGCGTGCTTGAGCACAAACGCGCGTTTGAGTGTGTACGGATGCATTGGACCCTTTGGTTCGTGGAACGCGCGTTAGCGAAGCGCGCGCTGAAGAACGCCTAGTGTGTACTAGCTCTAAGGGCGCGTGCACAACGAGGATGCGCCACGCCACGCCACGCTACGCCGAGATTTACAGCGCGAAGAAGCGCGCTACTACACGGAAAAAAAATATGGCTACCAAGACCTAAGTTTATATACGTTTCCTCCTGTAATTATAGGCGAAATCGTGACTGCAATAATTTACAGGAGCAAGTACCAAAATATATATCCAAAATAATTTTGCGGGATATACTACAAAATATGGTAATATCTATAATAATTATAGCTTCAAAAACAAACCTACATATATGGCGCTCAGTGCTATATTTGAAACAATAGCTTCGAGAGCAATATTTCTACCCCACTTCGCGCTATAATACATCACAGTGATTGCTATATAAAACAGGGATTTAAAAAAAAAATTGTTGCAATGAAGCCCATGGATAAAGCTCTATCTCCTATAACTTTGTTTCGTAGCCTCATAATATATGGCCTAAGCAGCAATAAAATATATATACTAAAAACACGTTATTTGGCGCCTACACCTAAAATGGTTAGTGGAATTTACTATTTAGATATGAGCTTTTCATAAAAAATGTCTCAACCAGTCCTAGATTAAATGAATCTGGGTGCAGCATTTTATAGCACATAAGGCTTTCTGAGAAGGTATTAAATGCAATATAATTACGTATACATTTTTCATGTAGAGGCCAGGTAAATTAGATTAAAATAAAAGCCAGCAAATAGATTTACATATATGTTTTTATTAACCTATATACATACATATAATCCTTATGGAAATATACATTTACTTGGAAAGATGGATTCCCATATACATTTAAAAATAAAGAAAAATTACGAATAAAGTTAATATCCTTTTCGTTGGATCTGGGGAAACAGAGTTGTGGGGGTGGGCATTACAAAACAAACAATCTTCCTCCCAAACTTAGCAGCATAAAAGTATTGAAATAAATTAATTTCACCTTATCATATAATTGAATCTTTTCAACGCAGTAAGCCATTTTATGATTATCATAATACAATGTTTTAAGCAGCGAAATTACAATAAAATTATTTTCATCCGAATGTGATTCAATACACTCAATAGTACCAAATTTTGGATACTCCCCTTCCTCACCCAAACATATTACAGCACCCACTTTGTACTTTGTGTTTTCATAATCTATCCAAGTAAAATACTGGACTGAATAATCATACTGACTTAAACTCTTAAAAGTAGGATTTACAAAGCGCAATTTTTTTCCATATTTACAAATAGCATTAGAATCAGTTTGTTTTTTTTTATTCAACATCATTCTATTAAAGATGGTAAAACAAATATTTTTTCGAGATACAGTGGAATTAGCTATGCTCTTTAGATCTTTGTGCTTTGCTTCAAAGCGCATAGACCATAACTGCTTTAAGGGTCCAATTATCTTCATAATAGAAGGATAATGAAGCATAAAATGATGTTTGGGTCTTAGAGGTAGTTTAAATAATTTAATGAAGAGACTATGGTGTTCACTAAGAAGGAACTGCATTCTATTTATATCTTCTTCTGATATGACCTCAGACAATGCCACATTTAATATATCCCTTAACAACTTATATAAATGCCAATGTTCACACTCTTCAGGGATCCAATCTCCTATTAATACCCCAAAAAATTTCATGAACCATAACGTTTCTGAAGCAGAATATTTTATTTTATTTGATTTTAAGTGATCTTCCAAGATTTCTTGTGGTTTATTTATATGTTCGTAACGACCGAAATCAAAGACATTTATTCGGTTATTTAAGGCTCTAAGAGTAAAGAATTTACCTTGATTAATAAAATGGTTTAATATAAGCGCAATTTCAAAAGTACATATTCCTTCCAATAAATCGTGCATAATATCAACTGAGAAGTTTTCTGTAACATGAAAACTTGTTAATTGGTTAAAAATACAAGGAGAACGAATTCCTGTAAGAGATATATTATTCAGAGTTAAATCTTGTTCGTAATTTGTAGGGTTCCTTAAAAGTGTCACATCAAGTTCTGATTCAGTCTGAGTCTGAGTTTTATGAGTTTTGCAAAGCCTACAGAAAAAATTTGCTCGGAAGCACTCTGTGAAACCAAGAATGGAATTTACACCTTTATTATCTCCTACACAAACAGCTAAAATGAAATGTATCTGTTGACCATTTATATTCATTCCGTTTTCCTCCAAATCTTTGATTTGGTCCACAAGATTTTGAAAAACTTTATTTCCAAGATTTCGCTTATCTAAACTGTTAATTATCATGATAAGAAAAATGTTGTCGAGTTTAGAACGTAAGGAAGGGGGTAAGCAAGGGAGAGATATGTATATTGCGCCTAAAGATTGCAAACCGCATCGAGAACCTAGAGGATTATTAACCTCAAATTCATCAAAATAAAGTAAAAACGGCAATGTGATTTCATTTACGGAATTTGATCGCCTTAGTTTATTTTTCCAAAATTCAGTTTGAACTAAATTTGATATAATATTACTTGATGTTGAAGACAGTGAGTGTATGTAATTTAATATTTTTTCGAAAGTTCCAGAAGTTTCCAAAAATTCCCTTAAAATTGTCTTAATGGAAACTATATAACACTTAATGGGAATGGGCTTTATAATGATTTCGCTGTCAACACGTTTAGCGTCTAAACGGTTACCTATAGTGAGAGATGTAGGCGGAGTGAAATGAATTTTTTTTTCAAGCACTAACCGCCTTTTATAAGTGGAAGATATATTTGCAAATGAATCTTTTATAGCACTTATAACTTTTATATTAACATTAGGTTCATCAGAATTTGAAAAATTTTGGATTATATAAAAAGCTTTCTCCAGGAGATCCCCGGTAAGGTACTCTAATATCGTGTCTAAAATTTCTTGAACCCACTTTTCACAAAGTTGTTTATTTTTATATAACTGAGTAATTAAATTCAAATTAATATCATTAAGTACTTTCGTATACGATTCCATTTCTTTTGAAAAATTTATATTCTCTTCTTCTTCTTTACTTTTAACTTCTGTTGGTACGTCATCAACTTTTCTTGTTATTTCGCTGCTTAAATTGAATTCATCAAAAGTTTTATGTTTTTCAGAAAGAAAGTGTTTTTGAATATGTTTCATAAATGAATTTTTGTTTCGAAATTCACGTATTTCAGGACATTCCCTACAGTACAAAGTAGTTTCTAGCTTATGATAAATGGTTAAATGTTTCATATATAATTTAGGCGTGTATAATTGTTTTTCACATTTGAAACATTTCATTTTTTTAACTTTAATACGCCGAAAAAACTAGTAAAATTTTAAACTGTAATCTAAAGCTTCGAAGTCTGATCCGGTTCAGATTATCAAAAAAACGCAGCTAATATTTAGATACAGTGGAGCTCAAAACATTTGCAACGAGAACTGAGTGTTTACAAATGCCTGCACTATTTCAGTTATAAACATAGTTGATAAACAGTACCACTTTAGTTCTAGTTGCAAATATTTTAAGCGTCACTGTAGGTATATATAGAGAGATAGTAATGTAAATATGTATGTAATATGTATGTTATGTATAATATAAAAGTATTTATAATACCGTATTATGGTTTCACATCAGAAATTAAAGTATTCACAGCTACAAAGTTTTTATCGTACTCGGTTGTTATGTTATACACTGCTCTTTGTAGAAAAGTCCACACAGCTTCACAGGGTTCTGGATACTTTGCATTTAATGACTGGTACAATTTAAAGCAAATGTCTACTGCGCTAGTTGGGGAATCTTCTATTGGGTATGTAATGTCTTCACAAATTACGTAGGATACTTTGATGTCATCTAAAAAATGAAATGTAACATAACATTATACAGTGCAAGCAGTACACGATTTATGAAAATTTTTAATACATTACAAATAGATTATAACATTACAAGTAGAGCGAAAATAAAAATAAAAATAAATGTTGAGTATAGCAGACGAGAAAATAATTTAATTTACCATGACGTTTGCCTTCAACCAAATGTTTAAAACTATTTAGTAAAAATATATGATACTTACATAATGAGTCTCCTGCAACAATGACCATCGGTTGCATCGTAGATTTTTTTTCCAAACATTGCTTTCTCAACTGATTAATCTTCTCGTGTACAAGATTTGCATCCTAAGAACAATATCAAGAAAAATAAAATGTATAAAGTGTAAACGAAAGCAAAGGCAATCATAAATTTGTAAATTAATCTATACCATTTTCAAGCAACATTTCACATTTTCCCACGCAAGAATATCTTTTTCCATTTCAAATGTATAAGAATTCATTTCAAAAGTACTCTTTTTTATTTCAAAAGTACTGAAATTTCGATACTAATGTTTTGGAATTCAGTATGTACTTTTGAAATAAAAAAGAGTACTTTAGAAATGGATATTTATACATTTGAAATGGAAAAAGATATTCTTGCGTGGGAAAATGTGAAATGTTGCTTGAAAATGGTATAAAAACATAAATAAATATAAAATAAAACTTACAGGAATATACATTATAAAAGAATTTGAAATCTCTTCTCTGGTATATTTAACGCGCTTTGAATTGAAAGTGCGTTTTTTTGAATAAGCAGCTGTTGCTAGTAAGTAAGGCAAAATAAAAAAGCCGGTAATATCAGTCTTATATTCGAGAATGCTTTTTAGTTCCTTTATGCATTTATTGGCTCCCATTTCAATAAGTTTCTCGTTTATTTCAGGCCATTTCTCAAACATTTTATTACTGGCTAGTGGATATAATAAATCAAAGTCTTGTGCTAACATATACCATCCAGAAGCAGTATTTAAAGCAGGATATTTATGAATATAATTATAAATGTTGAGGCTATTCTTTGACTTCATTTCAGACATTCTGTAGCTGAATGTATCTTTCCAATATTCTTCAATTTTTTGTCGGGGCTCTGCGTTACATTCCAAAAATTTAATTTTACCTTTTAAGTCGTCTGAAGGTTCGTTTAAAGTGACATTTTCATCGTTGAAACTTAAAGTTTCACTATTCTTTAGATTTTTTTTTAATCTATTGTAAACTTCCCAGAGTTTACCTGAAGCGTGGATTTTAGTTAGTGGGTTATAGGGAATAAAATATACTGCAGAATTCTCAGTCGGAAACATTTCAATTATTTGTTCGACTAAAGCTAAAAAACGTTCTTTAGTAATTTTAAAAATTCGTCCACATTGTCGACAATGTTCGAATTCCTTATGAATAACTAAGTTCGCTAGCAATGCTCTTTCTCTGTTAGTTAACTTTTGTTGTTTTTTGTATGTATTAATAATTATTTCCCCATTAGCACACCTTAAATATTCTTGTACATTATTTAGAGCAAAATTGAAAAGTATGGCAGGTGAAGATGAAACTGAATGATTTGTTTGATTGGAGTCAGGTGTTAATATCTAATTATAAATACGCACATTAATAGTTGATTATTGTATATATGTAGATAAATTTAACGAACATACCTGTGTGACAGTATTAACTAAACTGTTATCTTCCAAGTATGATTCATTTCGATTCAGAAAATCGGAAGCACCGCTTGCAGCATTGTTTACAAAAATTGAATCGTGTGCAGATAATGGATCACTTACAGTTGTAACAGTTGAAAGTGTCTTAAAATATAAAATGAAATCGAGGTAAAGGATTTTTTTTATTATAGATCTAATCCTTTAAGAGGAAACACCGCTGTGAGAGGCCAAAACCAACATAATTTTTCTCGAATCGATTTCAAGTTTATAGTTTGTGAAGATATGTACGTTTAAAAGTGTGTACTTTCAGGAAATGCAAATAAACAAACAATGAACTTTTTGGAACCGTCACAGTTGTTTTTCCCTTAATTCAACTACACAAGCAAGGTTAAAAAATCTACGCATATAAATGTGTATACATGTATCGAATCAAAATGTTACTAACCTCATCAGCGTGGTTAAACAATTTCTTATATTTGAACCAAAATGCTAATCTCGGCCCAGCCTTTGGAATTATTTCCTTTAAAATTTCCAGATTAAGGTTGTCAAATGACTCCCTATCAAATTCCTCTTCTATATACCAATAACAAAATAAAAATAAACAGCATTAAAACGATATTATCATAGATTCAATAAAAACCGAAAAAAATGTCTAAGTTTGAACGGCCATATCTCACTCAGTCAATTTTCATCAGAAAAAAATTTATATAAACCCGTCAATTTGTAGGAAATTTTATATACTTAATATTTCCGAAAATATAGCCGACGGCCGCAAAAGTTCTTCAGATACTTCCGTTTTAGGCCAAACGGAAGGCACATGCAAAATTTTATCAAAATCCGAGAATAGCGGATATTCTTCACTAAAGCCAATTGCATTATTAACCCTTTGCGGTCGGAGCCGCCCGACGAGCGAGCGTCGTTGTGGACGAGAGATATTGATGCGCGCAGTCGAGAAAATATACACTAAATATTGTACGAAATGAATCGCAAAGAACACAAAACTATATAAATATTAATTTACTCACCCAGAAATTTATGCAAATAACTTTTGCAATCCATCAGTTCCAGTTGTTGTTTGATGTACTCCATTTCTTTACACAATTTAAGATTGTGACAGGAGGAAATTGTAAAATTGTTTTTCAATTCAAGACAGTATATACACTCCGTTTTTAGAATGGATTATTTTTTTTATAATTTCTTCACTTCACAATTCACAATTCACTTTATGCACGAACGAACGAAGAACGAACCGAATCGCATCAGCATCAACTCTGAAATGATGCAAGCGGCTAACTCATCGGCGCAATACATTGCTACGAGCCCGACCTTTTTCCACAAATTATACAATTCGTATGGCTGCCCACACAATATTTGTAGGAAAAGAGATATACGCGTCGCGATGAGAAATTCCGAGAATCGAAACAGTTAACGGATACGTAACGGATACAATATACTGGAGACACAATGCAGAGCATTTACGGGAAAAATATTAATTGTAACTAGAGAAAAGTAATTTAGCAGCTCCGGCGAATGGAGTGGAATTCATGGGAAGCAATGATATTTTGTGACAATTATTGGATTATAATGTTTCCTTTTTTTGGTAATTTATGAGTCTACTAAGGCATGGGGTTTTGCAAAACTCTGGGGAAGTAATGAAATAAAAATTATATTTTTTGGGGCACCGGAACGTTAGGTTGTCGTTACAAAAATTTGAACTTGATTTTATTTATCATTGGTCAATCGAACAGTTGTGGCCGCGATAAATCGTTTGGAAATTTCCTATAATTTATGGCATCTAGGCTATTTTGTGTAAGAGAATTTGCTACATGCTTAGCTTTCTTCATGTGTAGACATATACGCCATTAACATTGTACTTTTCCTTATCTTTGTGGTAACCGACGCTTTTTATTATTGTAATTTAATTTAGCTACATTTATAGGAGCATTAGCTAAATTCAATTGTCTTTGGCTTAATAATTATGGCCTCAGTTCTCACAATATATGTGATTGGCTCCCATAATGGTAGTACAATATCTATTGTACTTTGTCCAACACAAATTTTTTTCCGTGTAGGCATTTGTGATTTCTTTCTAAGGCTCCTATCGTTTCCGGGTGTGCAGCCGTTGCGAATAGCTGCTTAATTCCTAGGATGTTACATATTTGAGTGAAGATCTGATTCTTGTACACTGTTCCTAAGTCCGATTTAATTTTGCTCATCGGTCCGTATGTTAGTATGAACCCGTTGACTAGAGCTTGAGCGATGGTATTTGCTTCCTTATCCTTCTTTGGGTCTATTACAACGTATTTGCTTAGATCACATTGCATCGTTACAGCGTATCTATTGCCGTTAGCTGTTTTAGTGAATGGCCCTACCGTATCTATGGATACTATATCAAATGCTTTTACCAGTGTCGTTGTAACTTGTATAATTTCTTTATTGTGCTTTTGGTGTTTATTTTTAGCACATAGCTCGCATTTGTTTATATAATTTGCTATTGTCTTCCTCATTTTACGCCATTTATATAGGTCTTTGAGTTTGTTAAACAACCTCGATTGTCCTATATGTGTTGCATGGAAATTGTACAATATTTCTTGTATTTCCGTTTTATCAGAGACGTGGTTTATATAATATATAAATTTTTAGCTTTTTAAGTCCTTGATTTCCTATTATCTTGAACGCGGTCATATTAATTAATTGAAATATCTCACTTTATGCAGAAAGTCTCAGAGTCGTGATCTGAGTTTGTTTGTAAATATCGGACTCCAGTACTTCGAATACCTGCTCTAATGCTGGTTCTACTCGCTGAGTCATTTTTATGTTCCGCTTAAATATTACTTTATTTTTGTGCACAATATTTATCTCAATTTTAGGACTGTAGCTGCTTACCACACTTTGTACAAGGGTTCTTCTACCCTTAGAAGTGGCGAATACGCAAAAATGTTCCTCCGAAAACATTTAGTTTCCGAGATATTTAAATTTAAAATATTTGTTTTGACAGCCAGAACAATTTTTGCATATTTGCCACTATTTTATACCAAATCACTTTTAGCACTCTTATATTTACCGCACTTTATGTAAAAACACCACAAACACAATTAGACCTGTTTCTTATCATCAATATATGCTGCAAAAAAGAAATATTTAAAATTATTATTTTAAACACTCACCTGATTCCATATGGCGGCACCGGCTTTCATTCCCAAACTGCCGTTTGGTTTTTAAAGTTGTCCATCCTTCATTCGTCCAATTGGCTGGGGGTGCGTTCAATAAAGAGACATTGAACCGCAAAAAGAGACATTGAACATGGAGCCGCTCCCGGCAACCAATGCCACGCGCTCAGTCATCCCGCATCCCGGGCATCTTTTTATTCATGATCTATTTGCCCAGTCAGAGAGGGCTTATTTATCGTCCCCGGCGCTTTATTTTATTTCATTTCGTGTGGCCATTTTTGCCCTAGCAGCGCCTATACCATGACCCGAGGGACTCCCAGGACGTTTCTCATGTCTCAGGCTGGAGTCCTGTATTGCTGCCTCCACGAGGCACCCTCCGCCCGCCGCGCCGGCCGACACCCACCCGTCTACCCTCCCCCAGCCAACAGGAGCTCCCCTAGGAAGTCCTGTTGTTGTCTTGTTCTTTCTGACGAAGGATCCCTCTCACGAAAGAGGTAACCCTCCGCCAGAAATCGTCACTCGCCTGCATAACCCCGACTATATTGTCCGGGGTTACGATGCCCGTCGCCGCCTCCAAATCGGCCCTCTCCGCTCCCCAACGGGCACATTCGAAGAATGTGTGGAGAGCGGAGTCCGATGAGGAGTCGCAGTAACGAGCAGCTATTTTAGTTGGTTTATTTTGCTTTTGTATTTACACGTTGCCAGCTCTCCAGTTCCTGTTCTAGTAGGCAGGTCTCAGCAGCCTTCGTCCTTCTATGCTGTGTAGTCCAGTAGTCTTCTTAGTGTCTGTACGGACACCAACGTCATATGGCAGAGCAAGAAATGATGCCAGTCGTAAGTGAAATTCTCTCAAGCAAACGTCAAGATGAGGGCTGCATAAAATGTAAAAATCAAAAAAAAAAGTCTGATAAGAGTTCAAAACAAGGTAGATACGGAAGCGAGCTCAGCTTTAAGGCCCGAACAGATAACACCCGTTCCGTCACGTCACGTTCACGTCCCGTTTCGACCAGTCGGATAAGTGGCCACAACAGTTCGATCCGTTCCGTAATTTGACAGTTGTGTAAATAAAATTTATTCGACTTATCATATAATTTTTTTTTATTTCGCACAGCCTCTATGATTTCTTCGTCGCTCATTTTGATTTCATCACTGATTTCACTTTGTTTCTCTGTCATCGTTTTCCATTTCAATCTGGTCTAACAGGGTTTGAGGTTATGTGTTCCGTAAAAATTGAAATTCGCTCAACTTGTCCGACACGCTCCGTTCCGTTTCGACCATTGTGTGCAATAACACGTACAAGGGCGTCGCCAAGGGGGGGCAGGGAGGGGTAGCTGCCCCCCCCCCCCCCCCCTAGATATTCAAAAAAATGTAGCCAAATGTAATGTAAATGTAACCAAGTCCTTAGTCCATTCACTTGACTTGCTTGCTTGACCGATCATTCCTGCACGTCGAAACTCGAATGAATTCATTAATTGGGAACTTGCGTCCATTTTTTTTATAATGTCAATGAATTCAATTTCTCATAAGGAAAATATGTATATAAAGGACGAACAGGGATTGAGCATTAGGAACGTCAGAAATGACAGTCAAAGTTAGGCAATATCTGCCGAGCGTTAAAACACCCCACACAAAATGGGCATAAGCTATGACGTCATTCGTTAATAGCGGGCAGTAAAGCTGTACTGTAAAAACAAGTCTTTCATTTTTGGCCGTGAAAAACTACGTTTAAGTACATAATTGTTCTACTTTTTTTTCGTTATTCAAGTGAAAAAAGTTGGATAGTAGCATTTAATTTACTATTGGATGAATTAAAAAAAAAAGTGTATTGAGAATGCAATATCTTTATGAAAACTTTATTGTGGATTTAAATTTTATTGTGATAATGTGGTGTTTTCGAACCTGTATAGATGCAGTAATGACTATTTTTTTCTTTATCTACATATATTATTATATATTATATTTTTCTTTATTTATATCAACTTGCCCCCCTCTGGGCCATCGGCTGGCGATGCCCTTGAACACGTACGTCCCATATGTTCAACTTTGACATTTTTACGTGACGGGACGGAACGGGGGCTATCTGTTCGGGCCTTTACAATAGTAAAAAATCAATTCTAATAAAAAACAATGTATTAACTACCATTAACCATTAAACTATGAAACTCTAATCCTGATATAAAAATCTACACATTAATCGACTGAGTTGGACAAGCAAATAAATTATGAACATAAAAAATGAGGAACTCCGAGCGTGGGGAAAGCCTTACTTACTTACTTACTTACTTATGTTCGCTTCAATTAAAAAACGTCCCAGTTCTTCTACCCTGTCCACATTGAAAGGTGCCAGGGCCTCGACCAGCCCAGAAGGTCTTACAGGAAAAGGGTACCTCCTCCTGACCGACTCAAATTTTGGGCATCTCAGCAATAAATGCTCCATGTTCTCATCTGTGTGACACGCATCACATTCAGAACTCTCAAGCACACCCCAACGCCAACCTCTCAGTCTAACCTCGTCAAAGGTATGTCCAGCCAGAATTCTATTCAACATCCTCACTATTCTAGTCGGTAAGCCTGACTTAACAAATTGGTTCCCCTACAATCGATGCAAAAAACCTTCCCTTCATCAGGGAGGCTTCTTGAAAATTTCTACTCCACTTCGATAACAAATCATTGACAGCACTAAAGCCACATTCAGTTAAATATGAAGATGGGAAGGGTAACAACAATTTTCTTGCAGACTTGGTTGAATGTGGGTATTTAGTTTCTGTCTCATCACAAAGCCATGCCATTCCTTTTATATTGAATAAAGTTTTAACGGACTCATCATTTTGAATTTCCGAGAGTTCTTCTTGGTACATTATTAAGCATCATATCAAGAATATTCTACTAAATTTTCATAAGAAAATATTAAAAAATAAGCCCGTGGTAGTGGGGAGAACCGAGCCACCTAAAAAAAAAGTCGACATGCGGTAGGCAGGATAAATCACGACTGCTTCATCTGAAATCAAAAAACCAAAACGATTTCTTTAGTTATACATAAGTATACCTTGGATTTGAACGAAGGACTAAACAAAATATTCATTTTTGAATTTTTGGTAAAGGTGCAATAAAAAAACTCTGATTTTTACCAAAAATTGCTCCTTTTGTTTAATAAAAAAATAAGTAGTAATTGAAAAAAAAACATCCTTCGTTCAGATCCGAGTATATCGTATCTAAAAGAAGTGTTCAAATTTTTAGCGAAATCGGTCCAAAGGTTTCCGAGAAATTTTGTCTACGGACTTAAAAAAAAAGTTTTGAGAAAAACGCCATTGAAGTTTTTTTTAAAAAAAAAATTTTCTTTTTTCAATTTTTTTTTTAAACTTAAATAGAATCGTCGATTCCAGCTCCATAAAGCAACTCTCCTGCAGCTGCCGCATGATCCAAAGCATCCTTTTGCTCCATCCTACACTCAGAAAAATTTGGGCGTAAATTTTAATGTTATTGGAATTACATACATATATGACCAAATCTTTTTGAGATTTAAATTTAAGTTCGCCTAAAACTTAAAATTTTATACTCACTTTTAATCCTGATTGGCATTACAAAATTTCAATATTTTCAGTATTGAATTTTAATACATTTTGACTTAGCTTTTTAAGACCAAAAATATTCAAAATTAATCCTTTGCTTTATTAAATATTAATTGTTACTTAATTCGTTCCTAATTTTTAGATAACTAGATTGTAATAGAAACAAAGATTACATTATAATGTTTTGGATAGGGTTTTTGATTTTAATTTAATGTTTGAAAACATTAAATTATAATCTTCAAAGGTATAATGTTTTTGGAAGAATTTTAAATAATAAAACTTTTTGGACTTCAAAATATGTATTATATATATTTATTCAAATAAGCATATAGGACAGTTTTGTATTAAAACACATTCAATTTTTCGCTTAAAATGTAAATCTTTTCATTTTTTTTTGACCATTTGCTTTCAAAACTTTCAGTTATACTTAAATCAGTGTAGTTTATATTACTAAATTTGTTAAAATTAGAAATGAAATTTTTCATATGTGTGACTATATTGGTTAACCAAAAAAATTATCTTATTGTCTTGCTGTATTACTATTTGATTAATTTCAAAGAAATAATTAGCAAAAAAGACAAAAAAGCCCGGTTTATAAAAGTATTCTTTTTTCATCCAATTTACACTACAACATCATTTGCATTTATGCCATTGCGATAGATTTTCAGTCACTTTTTTCTTTTTTCCTACTAATAAGGGAAATGGCTTTCTTGGTGACGAAAGGCCATTGTTTTACAAATGTTTCTAAAATTATTAGTTTGTTTACAGATTGTCTTAAATACTTTGAGTTTTGCTTCATATCTCATGGCACTCAAATAAATTGAAGGACCCATTTTCCTCATTATTCTAGGATAGTGCACTAGGAAATGATATTTGGGAATTAGATCTACATTAAAAAAGATCTTTATACTTTCTAGGTGTGACGAGATCAAGTTCTCCAAAGCAACTATATCCTCAATCCGAATTTCGCAGGCAAAAATGATTTCCATTATATTTCCAAATACTGCAAGCCATTGTTATCGCTCCTTACGAGCACATACTTCTTCTGGTTGTTCACGCAAATTCTCGCGAAATATGTCATTTCATATAAAACACTTAATCCTTAAATATCACTTTTAATAAAAAAAAAGAAGCCGTCGCTTACACAACTTACACAATTTACACAAAACAGTCGCAATAATTGACATAAAACATACTCAACAAGGAACGCGTCAATTCAATTCAAAGCCTGAGCACAGAATGGCATCAATGAAGAAAATGCGCATTTACCAATGATTTAACCCTCATAGTTGGAGTAGATTTTATTCTTACCCTGGAGTAAATTGCTTATTTAATCTTACTACAATTAAAAATTAATGGCACAGAATAGTTAAAAAGGATTTTAATATTTGAGTAGAGTACTTTTTACTCCATCAGAATATTAAATAATGAATTTACGCCTTGATGTATTACATATTAATCCTGTTTGAAGTAAAATTATTCTAAGCCTTTCCAAAGTGTAAAATTAAATCCCGAAATGTACCTATTAAAATTCGTTGTAATCAAACCGAAACTTAGAATATTATGCTCACATTTTTCTGAGTGTACGACGAATTCTCTCCTCTTGAGTAGCAGCCTGGGTTTTGCGATTTGCTTTCGATATGCGGTTATTGTTTTCTGTCCGTGCATACTCATGTGCTATTTGGCCAGGCTTCACATCGAAGCTATTTAAAAATAGCAACACAGCTGTAATCCCTTCGTTAAAAATGCTAGCAGCAACATATGCTGCTATTGCCACTACTTTAGCACCAGCATGAAGGGTTTTTGGCGCTATTTTCCAAATCAGTTGATTATAACTTTCGTTATTGTTTTGCGCAAATCCGCCAATACAACGCTCCAAAAGAACATTGATGCTCAAGTCTTTGCACACAGGCTTCATGGCTTTCAAAACGTCGACTGGCAGTAGTTTATAATCATGCTGGAAAGATTGTTCGTCAGCGGCCGCAGCTCGTTGCCAAGCACACCATGAGTCTTCACCACTTGGGCACTTTTCATGTTGGGGATTCTTGTCCGAGGAGCTGTAATGCAGAAAAGTGGCCCAAAAATTGCGTCTTTCATTTTTTGAACGGAATTTGAATTTCTCCTAATGGCTAGTCCGTAATAAACGGTCAATTTGTCAATAAGTTTCGCCGTTAGCCGACCTTTACCGGAAAGAAGTTTTTAAGCTATTGCATAGCTTTTATCGCGGGCTTTGAGCGCGACGACCGAATCAAGAAATTCCGTAACGAAAATAAACCTAACACGCTTTGAGCGCGGCGACCGAATCAAGAAATTCCGTAACGAAAATAAACCTAATACCCCCCACTCCGACCGGCACAGCGGTGCGGCGTTGAAAGCCGTGCATCGTCTAACGTCGTTTCAGTTCGGCAGACTTCGGCACGGTGTTTGTGTGCGTGCGACTAGACGTATGCGTGTAGACTAGCTGCTAACTACTCATAACTGATTCTATCTATTACTAAATTTGACAGTTGTCAGCTGTGAGAACTATCTTAGTTCACAGTGAAATATCTAACATCATTCACAGTAGGGTTGTTTTTAGATAATATTTCTTTGGGCGCGAATAAATACCAAAACTAGAACGTTTTGAAGAACGTAGTGGCAGAAAATGTTGAATATATTTTTTTTAATCAGCTTAGAAACTTAAAATAAGATTTATATAATATTAAATAGCAAGTACAACCACCTGCTATCCACATAGAAATGCGACTTACTTTAATGATAAGATTCGCTTTGTGTTGTATTACTTTTGGTCATGAGAGTACACACACACTTCAAGGCCCTGTCGGTGTCAGACACATTTCCAAGCATAAACTTTAATTATAATTGCATAAGTTGATAAAAATACTATGCAATAGCTTTACCGCGGCAGTCCCCGAGTGCCACACGTATTTTTTTTAATTGTTTTGCCCTTTATCTTCTTGTCTTCAACAGTATTTTTTACCAAACCACGCAAACGTGTCCTCCCCATTCTTTTTTGGACATGACCGACACACTCCTTTTTATTTACATATTTCATAATCTTCGCCATATGGTTGCGCCTCAGTAACTTTTTTATAAACTTTAGCGTCACCGTCTCCAATATAATTATTATATTTTACTCCATATTTATCATGCGAGCGTTCAAACAACTTAATTACTGCTTGCACTTCCATATTGCCAGATGGCAGTGGCGGACTAAGCCCGTCAGAGGCCCGGGGCGGCAAAGCTGAATGAGGCCCCCCAGCTTTAAAAGAAATGTAGTTTTACAAGCCTTTTATTCAGTTCACATTTGTATGTATAAATAAGTGTTTATGTTTATTTCGTTAAAATCTGGCAAGTGAAATTTAAATTCGACTTAAATTATTTAGGCTAAATAAACATACATACCTACAATATGGAATGGATATGGGTGAGGAAAATAAAATACGAATCGATCGACAAAAAAAAATTAATAAATCAAAGATAGTTTTTTTATTTTTTGTAGCGTGTTATATGTGTTTTCGTGCCTTCAATTTACTGAACTCCTCAATAACTTCTGTGAAATCGATTTCTTTTGAAATTTTTCTTTCTATTGAAAGCACGGCTAGATTAACCAGTCGCTCTTTACCCATTGTAGATCGAAGATAATTTTTAATTAGTTTAAGGGGTTACATGGGTTTCCTCCGGGAAAAAACGGCCTATTTTCAATAATTCTTTTTTCATATTAAAAATTACATTTTTCATTCAAACTTTTCATAGTTTTAAAGATAAACATTAGATACAAGTATTCTGAAGTTTTTGTGGAAAAATGTTTAAAACTCCGCCATTGCGACGTCATTTCCGGCGAGCCCTCGGAAAAAAGGTTTGTCCGCGTTGCCAGCAGAACTCCTAGCAGGATCATCTAAAGTGAAAAAAAAAATACGTGGTTTAGTTAAGACTATAAACTCGTACCTGAACGAAGCAAAAAAAAAAAAATGAAAATTGGATTTTTGGCGGACGTTTTTAAAAAAAAATTAAAATTTCGCTTAAAATTTCTCGTCATTTTTTTTCTTTAAAATAGTTGTAATTGAAAAAAAGAAAAAATGCTTCGTTCAGGTACTTGTAAATTGTATCTCGAAGACCTGTGTGAATTTTCATCAAGATCGATTCAGTAGTTCTCCAGAAATCGTGGCAACCGATTTTGAAAACACAGTTTCGAGAAAAACGCGTTTAAAGTTTTGAGTGACAATAAAACTGAGAAAAAATTTTTTTTTTCTAACTTACATTGAATCATCGACTCCTGGGCCATAAAGTAAAGAACCTGCTGCAGCTGCAATGTCCAGGGCATCCTTTTGCTCTTGTCTATGACGAATCCTGGCTTCGCGAGTCTTGTTGGCAGATTTTTTCTCGGCTGCGCACACACGGTTTTCATCAGCTTTTCGGGTATATTCGTGGGAATTTGGGCCAAGTTTCAAATCCATACCGTGCATAATTAATAATAAAGCAGATGTTCCTTCATTAAAAGTGCATGCAGCGACCAATGCAGCAATATCAACGATCTTTGAACCAGCTGGAAGTATTTTTGGAGTAATTTTCCAGATCAACTGGTTGAAACTTTCGTTGTTATTTTGTGTAAAGCCACCAACACACCGCTCCATAAGCTCATCCTTACTTAGATCTTGATAAATAGGTTTTATTGCAGTCAAAACATCCTCTGATAATGGAGTATAATCGTGTTTGAACGATGAAAGAGTGTTCGTTGCTGATGCTCGCTGCCAGGAGCACCAGGAGTCGGGACCTTCCGGACAATTTTCGTGCTGAGGTTTTTTGTCTGTCGAGCTATAGTGATAAAATGTAGCCCATATAGCATTTTTAATTTTTTCTACAGACTCACAGTTTCTTCTGATTGCTAAACCATAATAAACCGTTAATTTGTCAATCAATTTACTAGTCAGTTTACCTTTTCCAGAAAGAGTTTTTTTTTGAGTTTTTCTACCTTTGACTAATCTTTCCTCAACTGTTTTTTTCACTAATTCACGTAAACGGGTGCCCATCCTCTTCTGTACATGTCCAACGCATTCTTTCTTATTGACAACAAAATCTTCGCCGTAAGGTTTGGCTTTGAGAATACCAGAGTAAGTTTTCGAATCTCCATCTCCGATATAATTTACGTACCTCAGGCCGTATTTTACAATTGAGCGTTTAAACATTTCAAGAATGGAAGATACTTCCATGTTTCCAGATGCTCCAGTGTGATTGGCGCTACATTCATTTGATTTAATGTGCTCTTCTTTCCACTCCTCATATTCTGCCGTATTTAATTTTTTCTTCCATGTCTCACATAATTTACAATAAGAGCATTTAACAAGCACATCCAAGACTTTTCCCGAATAATATCCGATTAGTGAACTCACACCATACAGTGATGCGAAGCCACGCTTCTTCCACGTGCCGTCTCCAGAAACAGTCACATCTGTCGTATCTTCACCGTCGTTTTCATCACTCGTTAATTGTTTTTCTTCTTTAGCAGCTGCGGAGAGTAGTGTCTCAATAACTGTCCCGATGCATTCATGTATTTTATCAATATAAAAATCGTATGTTGATTGATTCAGGAAGGAGCAGCTTATATCCATCAAACCGCAAAATTTCTTGCATCCGGCAAGCCCCAAGCCCAATATTCGCATCACAAAAATAAACCGCCAATTTAGTTCGTATATTCTGCCAATTTGTTGACAAGATAAAATATATTTCGGATCACATCGTTCACATGCTACCACAATATTAAATCCCAGACCGAATATCGAACATTGTTTAAAATCTACTTTTCCATTACACAATTTCTCTTCACCGTTACTTTTAATAATGTTAGAACACCGCACAAAACACGAGAGTGTTGAAAAAACAAGAGCAAAGTCGATGATAGAATATTGGAGCGTGGCTTCCTTTGGCACGTGTTCTTTATCGTCACCTTTTAATTTTTTTGCCGATGTGCTCGTACAAGAATCATCATGCATTTTAGGGTTTTTTCTTGTATTGAACCACTGTTTCCTTTTCTTTGATCGATTTTTTCTAATAGCAGTACCCTCCGCTACATGAGATCTTGAAGTTTTAACGTTAGAAGGCATTTTTAAATATAATTCACAACGGACACTTATAACCTCAAAATAGCCTCCTGATTCAACAAGTAAACACCAACTAAAATATTTTACCTAGTTGTTACACAGTTTCGAGAAAAACGCGTATAAAGTTTTGAGTTTGAGCCCAGCTAGCTTTGAGCGCGCAACTTCTGAAGGCTGTATCTCCGAAACTATTACTCGGATCGACTTGAAACATTCGGACAATATTCTAGAAATGTTGTAGAATTTAATAAGCCAATAAAAAAAAAATCGATTTTTTGAAACCGTGAAACCCATGTAACCCCTTAAGTTTCGAAAAACTCCTCTCGCATGATGCAACCGAGATGCAAATGGTCAAGAAGTATTGAAGTATAAGCGATATACAGGGTAACGATTCACTGAAGTCCCATTTTATTATAAATTGAAGGATTTCTTGGGCTCTCCATTTGGCAGCAACGTCCATACTCGTATCGGTGGCTTTTACATGCCTGCGTTACCTTTTTATTTCTTGGGAAACTTGTTCCTTGTTAAATTCACCATATATTTGTATCAGATTGTCAACTGCTACAGCCAGAGCGTCATCTGAAGCTTCTAGCATAAACTTTGTTTCAATAATTTGGAAAATATTATTGATTTGTTTCATGGCCCCGTATCGTGTCGACAATTCTTGTATAAATCGGTCTATGCATTCATACATTGACCGACGTATTTCTTCTTGAATTGATAATCCAGCATCATGAGCTGATTCACCCGGCATCGTTCTTTTTACCTTCCTTCCTCCTCGTTTCTCGATGTTCATGTCCATGTCATTGCATTTTTTTATGCCAAAAGTTACAGCATTGTCTACAATCGTGGTTCGTTCGGTCACTAAATACTCATTGAAGGCGTTTAGTTTGGTAATTCCTGTATCCAGAGTCATTTTTGGAGACTGCAAATATTGTTGAACTAAATTTACTTCCTCCAGTATAGAAAGCCAGAATTGTATATACAGTAGGTGATCAATGAATTAGAAACACTAGAATTTTTTTACAAAATGTTTGAGAAATTGTGAAAAATTTAGGTATTAAGTAAAAATTATGTGAAATTTGCACTAAATATTTAGTACCCAATTCATCTGGTGTACATATAAAGTCAAAAATTTAATATTTTGTTGTCCCCCCTTAGCTTTAATTACTTCTGTTATTCGCGCTGGCATACTTTCAATGCAACTGTTGATCATTGCCTTAATTTCAGGGTCATTATTCCATATCTCTTCGATGTTATTCTTCAAAACTTGTATGGTATTATTTGTTCTCAAGTACACTTTACATTTTAGAAAGGCCCAACAGTTCTCAATGGGATTGAGATCTGGGGAATTTCCTGGCCAAGGAAGAACATTCAAATTTTTTGAATTGAAAAAATCATTTACTGATCTTGCCGTATGGCATGGTGCGCCGTCCTGCATAAACGTGTAGGAAGATGTTTTGGAAGCCAGGGAGTCCATATAAGGAAGAAGGACGGTTTCCAGGACACGTTTGTATTGTTCCGAGCGTAACGTTCCCTCGACGAAATAAATAGGACCGGGGCCTTCTCCAGTAATACAACTCCAAACCATTATTGCCGGTGGATGTTTTACAGTTCTGATGAGGCAGTCTTCGTTGAAACGTTCGTGGGGTCTCCTTCTAACAAAATTAGCTGCTTCCGTGACAGCCTCTAAGCGACATTCGTCACTAAAGATGACCTAAATTTAAAAGAAAAAATGAAAAATCGTAACCCTGACAAACATAAGGATCAACGGAACCCAAATGTTCCAAATTTAATTACCTTCTTCCAATCATCGATGGTTAAGCTCTTATGATATTTTGCCCAAATTAATCTCTTCTTCTTCATTTTTTCCGTTAATTTCGGCTTCTTTGCAGGCCGCCTACATTTCAGACCTGCCTCATAAAATCTTCTTCTAACTGTCGCCGTTGATATATCCACTCCCTGCTCATTTAGACCTCTAGAGATTACGCGTGCTGGTGCCCTGCGTTGTTGTAACGCCATTCGAATAATTTCCCGGTCAGTTCTCGCAGTGGTTTTTCTCAAACTCTTACAGTTTTCCCGTTTATTACGTCGAGGAGATAAGCCAACTTCAATATTTTTTGAAATTCTGCTCACTGTAGCCGCCGAAACGTCAGCTTTTGTTGCTATTTGTCGAACAGAAAACTTTTGCAATCTCAACAATGTTGCAATCTCGACTTTTTTTTCCCCGTTATGTCTTTTCGTCGTCCCACTATACGAAATTGACCAATTGACAAATTAAAAAAAAAAGAAATCACACACAACCTAAAAACATACTTTTTCACTTTTTTTTTTCACACGTCACTAGCAGATTCCTTCGCTCACAGTTACTGTTTATTATTATTCACAAAAACACTTCACTTCCTCTATAATAACTTCACTGGATAATTGCCGTATTGCAAATGATTGCACTTTTGCTGAAATCGCCCTTTTTATACCCTTTGCATACCTCCTTTTTATCCTTTCTAAGAAGGATGTTATAAAATTTACCTGCCTAACCCAATGTGGGAGATTCCGTTACTTGTTTCATGAAAAAATCTTTTAATTAGACTTCATCATAAATGCATATTGCATATTATAAATTGAAACTGTGTTAATATTTTCAAGTGTTTCTAATTCATTGATCACCTACTGTACAGTGCCAGTCAAAAGTAAGTTTACAAGTGTACATATACTAGCGAAAAAGAAATATCCAACAGAGATTGAATCGTAATTAAACTCATTTATTTAGGATTAATTAACAAAAGGATATTCTAATTAAAAAATTTACAAACATAACAAAAATCGCTTTTCTTAAAGATTTTTTAATACTATACCCTAAGATGTGTAAAAACTTGCCAGTCAAAAATAAGTTTACAGTATTAAGAACCACAGTGTCCACCGTTATTTTCGGACATTCTTGCTATTCGACGTGGCACAAATAAAGCATATTTCCTCCACTCTTCCATCGAAAATGTTAACCATGTTTCTTCAATTAATTTTTTTAATTCCCTTAAGTTTTTAGACCCCTTTTCAGAAATTTTCATTTAAGCCAAGACCACATATTCTCGATAAGAGAAAGATCAGGACTTTGGGGAGGCCACTTCAGAACTTTAACGTTATGCTCATTTAAGTATTTAAGAATTATTTTGGCGGTGTGAATTGGCGCATTATCCTGCTGTAGGATAAAATCTGGGCCGATAAGTCTCTTACCTTCAGGTATTACAACATCTTTGAGCAAATTTAAATATATAGTAGAAGTTACTCTTCCTTCCAAACATACTATTTTACCTACTCCATATGCTGAGAAGCAGCCCCATACCATTATGCCCTTATCCTGCCTCTTCAGGGTATGTTGGGTGCACTCATAGGAAAATGATTGTCGGTTCCCTCTGCAAACGTACATTCGGCCATGACTGTGTGTCATTCGAATCATACTTTCATCGGTCCATAAAATACTATACCAGAAATTTTCCGGTTTTAAATCGTGTTCGTTGTAAATCTCCATCCTTTTTTGCCTGTTCTTTTTACTCAGCATCGGTATTTTGCGTGCTACCCTTCCATTTTTTCCATTTTCTCGAAGCCTTCTTCGAACTGTTTCCACAGAAGGAGCGCTTCTACCTTCTTCTACTAGTTTTCCTCGGATTTTAACTGCTGACATGAAAGGGTTTGATGAGGAAAGTGTTACAATTCTTCTGTCCACTCTTTTTTCAGTCACTCTGGGTCTCCCCGATCGCTTTGCTGCAATAATGCGATTCTAATTTTGGAAGGTTTTAATAACCTTACAGATTGCCATTGCACTTTTTTCAAATATTGCTGCAATATCTCTAAGGCTTTTTCCTTCTTTGTGCAGTTTTATTATTGCTTTCCGCTCCTCGGTTGTTAGGTGCTTAAATTTTGACCTTATATTTTATAATTTCCAAATAACTATAATATAATGTTAAAATTCGAATACCTAATAAAAAGTATAGATTTTTACTTACATATGGAAAAAAAAAACTTAAATCACTTACTATATTAAGCTATAGGATAAGACACAAATAATCCGCCCAAAAATATTCAACTTACAAAATCGACAGTCTTTCTAAAGTGACTACAGATCGTTGTAAACTTATTTATGACTGCTTGGAACTAACAGTTACACTACACTTTTTCAAATAAATGTCAGAGTTGTTACCGTTATGTAAAATTCTCTCTAAATAAGACTGTATTACCAGTGCAGCATTTTATATATAGTCATTGGAGATTTTAATTTGGCAACTAAGTCGTAATATTAATATATGAAATCTAATTTACCCCGTGTAAACTTACTTTTGACTGCCACTGTAGGTTAGAAAGGTAAAATCACAAACAGCCGGCAGGAGCAGGCTTGCTCCTGATCTTGTATCTAGATTTGCTTTTGTTGGATCTTGAAAATGTTCCAAACTACTCACAATTGTCTCTATGTTTTCTTTTACAACTTTTACTGACTCGTAATGAGCGCTCCAGCGAGTATCCGATAAACGTTTTAAATTTTTTCCAGTTTTCTCTTTCAGCAATTGCCATCTCTGTGTAGTAGACGAAAAGAACGAATATAATTTCTCTATTGTTCCAAAACACGTGACGCTAGAAGGAACGCATGCAAATGCATGAACTCCACAAAGATTCAAGGAATGATTAGAACAAGGACTGAACAGTGCCTTTGGATTTACTTCTCGGATTTTTCGTTGCACCCCTCCATGGACACCTGACATTGACGCGGCATTGTCATCACCTTGAGCCCTGCACAACGCAATATCCAGTCCATCTTTTTCCAGCTGTTGCTGAATGTCTTTTGACATATCCTCAGCAGTTTTTCCAAACATTAAAAAAAAACTCAAGAAAGATTCTCGTACTTCCGCAATGTCATTCTCTATATGAACGAATCTAATGATTTGACTCATTTGGTCTATTTTACTTTCGTCAGAAATGTTTAGTTCGGCCACACAAAACAAGTCGTAATGGATGAAACGATGGGAAACCGCTATTTTGTTTTTAAGAGCACTCAAAATTATTCTCAACCATTGTTCAAGAGACCTTTTCACCCAATTTCGATCTGTTGTATAGTTTCGCTCCAAAACATCCACAAAGTTTCCACTACTTTTCTCCCTCTGGAGTGGCCTAATCAATTAAATTATAAACAACACTTCCATAAGTTTAAACACACAACATAAATACTAATTCATTAAACTTCGAAGAATTTCTAATTTTTCTCTTTCTATTTTTAACATTTCAGAGTCAATTCGCCTCTTGTGCTCCTCCCTATCTTTTAACATTTTTAATTTTTCCTCATAATATCGGTCTTTTGCCGTTTTCCTCCTCTTAGGTGGTGTCTCATTGGATTGCTGATGGATTTCTTCAAAATCTTAAAGAAACT
Organism: Machimus atricapillus; assembly: GCA_933228815.1. Classification (NCBI taxonomy): domain Eukaryota; kingdom Metazoa; phylum Arthropoda; class Insecta; order Diptera; family Asilidae; genus Machimus; species Machimus atricapillus. The sequence continues at coordinate 19,354,957 of OW121785.1, forward strand.
TCAGTGAGACCTTCAATTAAGAAATATATTTAAAACGTACCAAATGTTTCCGGTGTAATATCTTCCACTTCATTTGGCATCTCCTCCTGCCCTACTGTAGAGATTCCCAGCGAAATCCCAACGTTGCTGTTGCTGGGACGAGACCCTACTATGTCCTCTATATCCTCGTAAAAATTAAATTTACCTCGTCCCCGACCACTCCTATTGTTATTGTCCTTTATGGATTTGTACGTTCTCAATAAGTTATGCCATTTTTTCCGGCATTGATCAGCGCTTTTCTGCAAATATTTAGAGCAACATGAACATCTTTTATTTAACTGAAATTAGTAACTATAATTACCCTAATATTTTCTCCTTGAAGAGATGTAGCTATCACATCCCATACGTGTTTTTGTCTGCGTCCATCGTTGAAATTGTCTTTAAACTGTTCATAAAAATGAAGCAATCTTTTTGTCTCATTGACACTCCAAATCGATTCTATTATATGTACATATATATTAATTGTATTAATAATATAAGACAAATTAAAATTTAAACAAAATTATCGTCCGAGGTAATGACTTCAATATTGGTCAAATCCCCTAAAACATTCACTATAATTTTTATAATTAATAAAACTTTCACATAACGTTCTCAATTAGTTTGCTTTTAAGTGTTGTTACTTCTTTATGTTGTATTAATTTAAATTATTAATTTCCTTCTAAACAAAATATCTCGAAATGGCTGCTCAACAACTGTCATAACATATAACTAAGACAAGTGAAGCACAAAAATTCTATCTCACAGGTCTTAGTTGCCCAAAGGCTGCGTCCGTTTTTGTTGCTCAATGTGAAAGTGAGACGGTTACAAGAACACGCCGTGCCGTCTCAGTGAGCCAACTGAGAATATCTCAGTTGTCTCACTGAGAACGTGCGTACCGAAAGGCCCTAATATTTTTGCCGACTCAGATTGACCATTGATTATAGAGTATAATAGATATCTCTTATAGATATTGAAGTTTTCTGTATGACCCGCAGTGGCGTTAGTATCGGAAGCTTTAAGCAACTGGTTGAGCTTCTCCTGAGAGAAAGTTTAAGATGAACTTTCTGTTTGCTTGTGTGTTATTAATGTGATCAATACATGCTTGCCTTTGATTTTAGAGTGTGGGTAGCGGAATGCATGGATTAAGCATAAAGCGCTGAGCAATTAAAATGGGGGGAAGGGAATCAGGTGCAGGTATCGCCTTATAGCCATTTTCAAAATTTTTATTTTTTCTCTATCTGCAATTTAAATTAAAACAGAATTAGCCATAATGTACGTTAACATACGTTTGCAGAATGCAGCCGTCTTTACTTTAAGCCTTGTAATATACTTACTCGACTTTTCTTACAAGTTGTTTTTATTTCATCATTGAAACGTTTAAGTTTTGCTCTAATTAAAACAATTAAAATATACTTAACAACAAAAAGTTTATGATCCCAGCCGTCCCATTGAGAAACGAGGCATGCAATATTTGTTACTAGTTTATCATTTAAAATGTTATGTTGATATTTGTCTTTTTGGAAAATTTTAGAAAATTCCCCATAAATTTTGTTTAAGTCCATTTCAAAATTATTTGTGGAAACTGTTAAAGATCCATAAATCGATGCATCATAATTATACTCATATTTCTTCATTTCAGTTAGTGTATATTTTTGACTATAAGCAGGATGAACGATGAGTTGATTATACATATATTTATAGCAGAACTCACACTTTAATTTTTTTGTCACCATTTTTGAAAGATATCCATAAAAGTACAATTTTGAAGAGGTCCTAAATCTCTCTGAAGGAGGACTTCTTTCAAAATCATCAAAACATATTTGAGGGATATCTGCAATGGCTTGTTCTTCCTCCACAATGTAATAAGTTTCATCAAAATACGTTTTTTCATTGTTCAGAGCGCAGTTCTGAACTAATAAATAAAAACGCCTAATACCAATCAAATTATTTTACGACTCACCTGTCATGATGACATTATTTTTACTTATTTCAACACCTTTTTGGTTGAAAATAATCACCATACCAGCTTGTATTCTTTTGACTGATAATAGATTATACGGGATGTCTGGACAGTAGAAAACATTTTCCAAGATTCCTTGTACACCTAGGTTGCTGACAACGTTCAATGAGTCCTTCTTGGTTATTGCAATGTATTCTCCTTTTTTCGCAATCAACACTTTTATTGGTGTCTGTAAATCAGCAAAATCTCCAGCTAGATCTTCTCTGTTGACTAAATGGTCAGATGCTCCCGAGTCCAAAATGAATTGAATACAATTATGTTATCGTAATTATCTGGATGATGTGTACAGTCACTAGTCATAAAAGCGAAGCTTGAAATATTATCCTTTGACGATTGAGCAATTTGTACAGTTTGGACATTTTTGTTTTTCTCAGCTTTTTGATATTGAATGCTTCTCTTGTAATAATAGCAATCACTTTTCACGTGTCCTTCTCTACCGCAGTGATAACATTTTCCTTTAGATAAATTTCCTTTATTTGAATGATTTTCCTTTGTTTTGTTTTTGATGATTACTTTTGAAATATTTCCGATTATTGAAATTATTCTACCTCACTGCATTGTCTTGATTCTCAACATAAAGCATTTTCGAACTTGTATCACGATTATCAGCCTTGATTTTTGTTTCATGGTCCAAAAGTCTTCTTTTTACGAAAGCTAGATGTAGATGTAGATTTTAAGAGGTTGAGCATAGAGCTCTGTACTCAGACCATTTGGTCCATTGTACGTACCTCGTTTGCGAAGTTTTATTGTCGTCATCCTTCGTGAGTCGCCAGACGTTTGGTTCGTTTGGCGAACTTCAACATTTCGGATAACGTCATATTTTGCAACTTGTCTGTCGCAATTATGTTAGCGCCGAGTAGCGCTCGTCTTTCGCTAAAATAACGAGGGCATTCACTTAAGAAATGAATGGCCGTTTCGTTTTCAAGGCCGCATTCACACAGAGGTGATTCCACCTACCGTAGCTTAAAAAGGTGCTTGTTGAGCCTGCAGTGTCCTGTTAAGAGACTTACTGTAAGGCTTAGATTCTGTTTATTACAATTTAGTAGCCACTTTGTGGTTTTGTGGCTCCTCTGCTTCAGGAATACTTTTGATTGTTCACAGTCTTGTCTTCCTGCCCTTACGAAAGCTAAATTCAAATCATCTTCAGATAAAGTTTCTATAGCAGTAATAACACCGTTGTAAGATGATGGAAGTGTCAACAACAAATGAGACACTTTATCAGGTTCTTTTAATCTTCCACCTGCCACTAATAACTCTTTAACCCGGCGAGAGTGTGGTGAAAAAATGTTACAAAGAGTATGTGGCAGGGTATGACATACCCGCGTACAAAATTGACTAAAACTTATTTACCAAATAAATAGCATTAAAGTAAATGTGTTTTATTGTACTAGACAATATGATAATTCAATTTTAATGAAACACCTGTGGCAGTTTAATACTTTTTATATTATTATTAACAAAGAAAAACAAAATTACTTCATTTTTCAAACAAAAATATACTCCTTCAAAAAAAAAACAAATTAATAAAAAACAGTCTTCATGAACAAAAAAAAATAGAAAACCTCATCAAGAACTATATAAACTACACCCAGAGAAATTTCTAGTCAATAATGACAATTTTTTAACTATTTTTCTAGTTCATTCTGGGACAACTAGAAAAAATAGTTAAATCTAGTCAATTTTAACTATAAAATATAGTTACGGCAAGATTGACTAGAATTATAGTCAATAGCAACAAATTTTCTAGTTAAATTTGACTATAATAATGGTTGAGAAATGCGTAACTATTTTTCTAGTCACTTTGACCAGATTTGTAGTTATTTTATAGTTACCCCGGCATTAACTAGAAATTTAGTCATTTTTAACAATTCAGTTAGTTACATTTGACTATAATTATGGTTGATTATTGCGTAACAATAATTCTGGTCATTTCAACTACTTTTGGAGTTACTTTATAGTTGTCCATATATATAGTCGTTATTAACTAAGTTTTCTAGTCACACCCGACTATAATTACAGTTAAATGTAACTATGTTACTGGTAATTTTGACTATATTTTGAGTTAATTTCAACTAGAAGGAAATGACAATTTTTATAGTCGTTTTTAACTATAATCCCATATTTTTGTGATCATAATTATGGTCAATTTATTGACCATATCTGTAGCCAATATCATGGTTAATATATTTATAGCTGTAGTCAATGTTTTATAGCCACACAACCGCGGAGGTAACCTGAAAATTAATCGGTGAATTTATTTGTAATTAAATAAATTCAACGATTAATTTTCAAGTTACCTCCGCGGTTGGCAACTACAAAACATTGATTAAAGCTATAAATATATTAACCTTGATATTGGCTACAGATATGGTCAATAAGTTGACCATAATAAACTAAATAAAAAGCTTTATTTACAAAATTTGTATATGCATTTATTTCAGTTTTTTTAAGTTGACATATATTTAGAGAACATATTAAAAGCTTTATTTACGAAACTATTATATATATGTATTTATTTCAGTTGACATATTTAGAGTGTTTATTAATAGCTTTAGAGAACATATTACAAGCTTTATTTACAAAACTATTATATATGTATTTATTTCAGTTGACATATTTAGATTGTTTATTAATAGCTTTAGAGAACATATTAAAAGCTTTATTTACAAAACTATTATATATATGTATTTATTTCAGTTGACATATTTAGAGTGTTTATTAATAGCTTTAGAGAACATATTACAAGCTTTATTTACAAAACTATTATATGTATATGTATATGTATTTATTTCAGTTTTTTTAAGTTGACATATTTAGAGAACATATTAGCTGTGTTTTTTTCACCGGGATTTGTGACCAGATTTAACGCAAAATTTCCTGTTAAATCTGGTCACAAATCCCGGTGAAAAAAACACAGCTATTAATAGCTTTAGAGACCGTAAGCAACTTGCAGTAAACTGCACAAAGTCGTTTTTCTATCCGATTTTCCAAATAAGACTTGGCTGACCGGATCGATACTTCGATAGAATATTGAAAAGAAGAAGTGGCTGTAACCAACCCCGCGGCCATCCCAGTCCCAAGATATCCGCGTTTCGCGGATCCGCATAACTCCAAGCTCCAACTATAGTGCGCTGCTGTTCACGGGAGCTTCAGAGTGTGGGGTTGTCGTAAAATTTTGCTTGGAAAACTTATTCTACATGAGAAGAAATCCCCTGCCAGATTACTTGTAATGCAGTCTTTACAAGGGATGGGAATGTTAGAGTGCAGGAACTCTAAATCAGTGTTTATGCCTAGATAAGAGGGAGGTGAAGAAATGGGATAGGTAAAAATTGTGACCGGGGATGTAAAATAATGTACTATAACCGTTGAAGGCAAGGTACGCTTGACGAAACGAAGATTGGCCTACCGAATGATGTCTATTAACGCGGTCTCGAGGAGACGAACTTTACATTGCCCGAGTTATACTCGTATACATATATGATATTCAATCATATTATTTCGACATATCACAAAAAAACTTATTTTCTGGCAATCTCTTTTAACAAGTCTTATCATTAAATAATAATACAAGATATTATATGTATACTATAATTCAGTGGATGGAGTTTACATATTACAATTAAGTATATTCTTGAAATGTGGGTACCTCATTTTTTAAATTTAATTTCAGAAACTTATACTCAGTTTATGGTTATAAAATTCCAGAAAAGAGATTAAAAAAGCACCGACTGGAGTCGTGAACAACTGAAATGGTTTCGAAAGCATAACATGGTTCCTCGCACCCATTGCGAGCTACTTAACAGCACGCTTATGCAAGAGGTGACTATATAGAGCAGAGCAGTGAGCACAAACAAGTAGACAACAGGAAGATAAGTTCGATTCCAATGTTAGAATAAGCATGGAAAGTAAATAACTAGCAAAAATAAAAAGCGCCAAAAAAAAGCAAAAAATAAATGATAAGTAGAAAACAAAATAAAAAACATAAAAAATAAAATAAACTATAAATAAAAAAAAATACTTAAATAAAATGAAATCAAAAACGAACATAAAAAATTAAAAATTAAAAAAAGAAAAGCAATAAAAAGTTAAAAAATAAAATAAATTATAAATAAAAAAAAGAATATGTACTTGAATAAAATGAAATCAAAAGCGAACATAAAAAACTAAAAATTAAAAAAAGAAAAGCAATAAAAAGCATAAAAAATAAAATAAATTATAAATAAAAAAAGAATACTTAAATGAAATGAAATCAAAAACGAACATAAAAAATTAAAAATTAAAAAAAGAAAAGCAATAAAAAGCATAAAAAGCATAAATAAAAAAAGAATACTTAAATGAAATGAAATCAAAAACGAACATAAAAAATTAAAAAAAGGGAAAAGGAAAAAGAGGAAGTTAAATGGATAGATAAAAAATAAAATAAATTATAAATAAAATTAAAATAACAATAAATAAAATGAAATCATAAACGAACATAAAAAATTAAAAAAAAAAAGGGAAATGGAAATGGAAAATACGGAAGTGGGAAAATGGGAAAGGTGGTAGTGGAGAAGGGAATTCGGGTCAGGAAAAAGAGAGAGTGGAAATGGAAAATACGGAAGTGGGAAAATGGGAAAGGCGGAAGTGGAGAAGGGAATTCGGATCAGGAAAAAGAGAGAGTGGAAATGGAAAATACGGAAGTGGGAAAATGGGAAAGGCGGAAGTGGAGAAGGGAATTCGGATCAGGAAAAAGAGTGAGTGGAAATGGAAAATACGGAAGTGGGAAAATGGGAAAGGCGGAAGTGGAGAAGGGAATTCGGATCAGGCAGGAAGGAAAGGATAACAGAACAATGCAAAGGAAAAACAAAAATAGTTACCGACTTCCTTGCTTATTCATACATAGGAATGGAACTTATTTCCTGTTGCCTACCAGTTGTGTTCATGTCTCTGCCCTACACAGACACCTCTTGCATTTGCGTGATGGAAAGCAGCCCATAATGGATGCAAAGGAACCAAGTTACACAAAAAAATGTTTATCAAAACCACTTCAGTTGTTCTTGATTCCAGTCAGGTTGTTTTTGTCTCATATCAGGGGATAAATTAAGTTAAACACTTTATACATTACATTAAGTCATTAAAAACTTTTCAATCTAACGACATCCTTATTTTTGTAAGTTTTGAGTAAGTGCAATGGAGGGCATACTAAATCTTTAAAATTAATTAAATTTACATCAGATGATTTGTTAGAAAGTTCATAAGCTTCAATGTGTTCGTCGAAAATTACAGATTCATATTGTACACACAAGAAAAATATTCCTCTGTGGGCTTTTATTATTTTGTTTAATTCGAATGCTTGCAGATCATTTTTAGAAACCGTTATTATAGCACCTGCCTTATATACTAAACCGTTAATCGACGATTCAGAGCCAATAAGAATAAGTTCTTCGAAATCATTTGATATTTGCTGTTGTAGACTAACGCACACGATAACATTACACAATCTTTGTTCAGTAAAATGAGTTAAATCAATTCTATCGGGAAAACCTTTGGAATTAAAAGTCTTACATGCATTCATGTACTGAAGTTTAATTCCTAGTGACCAAGGAACATTTTTCCGACTGGTAATGTTGTTTGTATAAAGTTTTAATGATCGGTGCTTCGCTTCGAAACGCATACAATTCAAATATTTTATGGGGCCGCTCTTTCTTACAACTGTAGGATAGTGGAGTAAAATATGGTGTTTTGGTTTTAAGGAGTCGGAAAATAGTTTAACATACATTTCATTCATTTCTTCAATCATGACTTGCATTAACTCAATAGTCTGATTGTCGAAAGAAGGATAATCAGTAATATCAACAAGTTTAAGTAACTTTAGAAAGAAAAGCCATACTTCATTATGAAGAGGTATTAGGTCTCCTATTATAATTGAAAGATGATGTACAAAACACCACATTTCTCTGGCGGACATACGGACTTTATTATTTTTAATATGTTCAATTTTTAATGGAGGTGGGCAGTTACTTATTTCGTTAGCTCCATAAGAAAATAGTTGTAATCGATTATTTAAGGTGTCAAGCGTTAATATTTTATTTTCTATGAAATAGATTAATATTTTAGATATGTTATAATGACATACTCCCTCTAAAATGTCATGCATTGAATCAACTGCAAAATTTCGTGTTACATGATAGTTTGAAATAGAATTGAAAATCGAATTTTCTTGAATGCCAGTGGAAGAGTTATCGTTCATAGCTAAGTCACTTTCATAATTAGAAATATTTCGAAGAAGATTACCGTTTTCAATAAAAGTAGCATGTGAAAGCGTTTTATGTAATTTGCAAAATCTGCAAAAAAAATTTGAAGAGAAAGATTTATTAAAACCAAGTGTTGAATTTAATCCCAAGTTGTCTCCCAAAAGAAGCTCAAATGAAAAGAAAACCCTAAAATCAGACCCGTTTACATTAAGTGTTATTCCTTGGATAGCTAAATAATTAATTTCATTGATCAGGGCTTTTAAACAGGCGCTATTACCAAATGTCTTATTATGTGATGATTTTAGAAGCATAGCAACACCGATATTTTCTAAAGAAGCTGAATTTTCTGGTGGCAGTACAGGAAAGGAATAGTAAAACGCTGTTAAAGAGTGAATACCACTATGGGACCCTAAGGGATTGTTAATCTCTAAGTCATCAACGTAAAGAAAGTATGGAATTACAATTTTTCCTTCATAGTTTTTTAACTTATCCTTCCATAAGTCGCCATTAATATAATTACATAAAGTGTCCTTACTCATCATGCTTTCGATATTATCTAGAACTGTTTGGAAAACATTGGGAATTTCAAAAAACTGCTTAAATTGGAATCTTAAAGGCATTAGTGTTCCAGTACATAATTTAGCATCAAGTGTTGGTTGGGAATGCAAGATTGTTCTTTCAATTTCATTACTGATTGTGAACTGCCTTGGTAATTGTATCAGTTTCCTTTGTTCTAATTTTTTCTGAAACTTATACTCAGTATTTATTTCGTCAAAAAAAGAATCAATAAATGATATTACTTTGCAAAGGTTTTCTTTTACACAAGAATTGTCAACAATTAAAATGTTTTTTAGCTGAACGGACAGAGGGTGAAGTATATTTTCTTTGATTTCATTGACAATATCTGTGACACATTTTCGAGATAAATTGTTTTTGCTGTATAATTTAAGTAAAAAAGCTAAAGCTGATTCTGGATTTAAGACAGATTCAGCTAAGTTGGGTAATTTAATTTGCGCATTAATATTAATTTCACGGTTTTCATTATTTAAATTTGTTGCGATGTTATTTTTCGTTGCTATGTTTTGAAACTCCGTTTTAATATTTGGTGCCCCATTAGGATGTAATCTTAAAAGATGTTTTTTATATGAATTTAAGCTGCTGAGAATTTGAGGACAATTGCCTTGACCGCATTGAATTACATGGGAAGAGAGGATATTGTGAACGTATTTTAAATGATTTACTAACAATTCTACATTAGCAAAAAGCTCTTTACACCGAACGCAAGAAAGCATATTGAAATTTTTAAAGAAATTTAATGATGTATGTTTTCGAAGAACTTATTCTTACTGGCTCAGATTATTTATGAAACTCGAAATGGATGTCGAGACGTTTTTGGTGCAAGACAAGTTATAAAAATATCTTTCAATGAATACCCACACTTGTTCACATTCAAGAGCATATTTCAAATTGAATATAAAATGGGCTTTGAAACAGGAATCAAGGCATTTTAAAAAATTGGAAAATTTATATAAGACGTTATCTAGAACCAAAAAAAAATCAGTCAACTTACACATAGAACTACCTACACCAATAATGTACGGCTGGCAGCTTAAAGCCAAGTCCTTGTAAAATTTAGCCCTTTCTTCTGTTGTTTTTACCACATCTGCGGGATTGGTGACGAAAATAAAAAAGCTGTCCTGGGATGCCTTGATTCCAGGTTTCCAGTGGGATTTGCTCTCTTCGGTTTTGATGTGAAGTCGTCGGACAGATTTTAAAATATGATGCAGCAGGAGGGACGTGACTACGTCTCTACAGTCTGAAAGATATGAGAAATAACTAAAAAATTTTTATAAAAATTAGTAGTAGTCTTTATACCTTCGGTGATATTCGTTGTTTTCAAGAGTGTAAGAAGCTCTTGGCCATTTTTGTCCTTAATGTTTTGTTGACTGGGATGGAAACTATTTAGGAAAGCGGGCCACTTGTTTATAAGACCCATGGAAGTCTCTTCCCCGTATTGTTGATTAAAGTCCCTGTCGATCTGTGAAATATTTCAAAAGCATTAGTATTCTATTCAAATGAAAGGTGATTTCGAGAGGAATATGAAAATAAGCTTGTCATATATTATTACCAAAGTATGTCCCAAATTATGTCGGAAAAGAGGCCAGGTTTTTAAAATTGTTGAAATATTTGATCCTTGCTCTGAAGCAATCTGTTTAATTCTGTAGGTAAAAGTTCTATCCCATCGTACAAGACAAGCAGCCCAATCTTCAGCAGATGTTTTCATGAAGTTTTTATCCGTTTCAAATTGGCTTTCTTAAAAACAAAAAAATGGAAATTACACTATAAGAGCAATAAAATACGAGTTGAATTATCAAACTGATATTAAATATAAAAAAAAAGCAATACCATCTTCTTCAAAGTCCGCTTGTACTTCTGAATCAGATCTTAATTTTTTTATAATGGGTTGTGATGGCGGAAATAGAGATTTTTGGCGAAGCCTTTTCAATCTATTATTATATCTGTCATATAACTTTCCCTTAGCTGGTATACCTTCACTGCGAGCTGTATAATAAATACCTCTACAAAAACAATTGTTTTAAACATTTCAAATGAAATGAAATCTAAAACATGGCGTTTATATTATCCCACTTACTTTTTTTCATTTGGAAACAGTTTTATTATCTCAGCAGAAAGTTGATCGATATCGGTTATTCTAAGCTTTAATTTCTTTTGAAGGAAGTATTCAATAATTAGATTAATCAGTTTAAGTCTAATGTCATCGTTGAACTTTTGATTTACGTTGTAAAATTCTCTAATGGATTCTCCTGAATCATTGTTTAGTATTTCATTGAGATCCTGAAGATTTCCGATGAAATATCAAGAACTTAATTATTTAAAATTTCTTACAATATTGGGTGATAAAGATGTGAGTTCGCTCAATGAAGACGATGGTTCATCTTGGTCACATAACCAGTTTGCAACTTTGCTATTTGTACAAGCGATATTGCAACAAGGATTAATCTTTTCTTTCCATTGCTGTAATTTCCCTCTAAGTTTTATGTAAGTCCCGTAAGAGCTGTCATTATTTCCAGCTATTTTTAGCAAATCTTCTTTTTCCATAAATTTAAGGCATTCAAAATCAATTCCAAAATCTATAGAACAAAACACAAATTTTAATGTGTGACAAAAAATAGTTATAAATTGAGGGGTGGTCTAGCACCCGTGAAATTTAAAAAATGACGCTTGATGATGATTTTAGCTCTATCACTTAGCGGTAATGGCACCGATTATCGACCGTCCTCCAAAAACCGACCACTTGGGGAAATTAAATAAAAATGCATTTTTTCAAGTAAAATATATAAATAAATTACTATACTTGCAGTTAGGGGCATAAGTGGTCGATATTAGGATCAGTCCGAGATGGTGGTCGGAATTAGGGTCCTAGCTCAATGATGGCTAGTGTTCTGTTACAAATTAATTTTAAATATTTTAACAATGAAATAAACGAACGAGGATAGTTAATTATGATTGAGTATCGTTTACTCATATTGAAACCGCTGGAAAAATTCGTATTTATGCTATTATATTAATTTAATATCAGAAAATAAAAGCAGTGAATCCTTAAGTGGTCGGTATTCGGTGCCATTACGTTATCTCGAAAATATAAAAATATAAAAAATAAAAAAACCCGACTGCGTAACAAGTCAACTTTAAATAAAAACTAGAAAGCTAGAAAGTTCTGATATTTCTGTTAACTTTTGCCATATTGGATTTAGAATGACCTCACTTATTGCGTTTCGCTCATCAAGCCCTTTCATTTGATATCCATATCATAGGGGTAACTATGGAAATTATAAATCGCCATTTTGTGACGTCCGCCATATTGGATTTAGAAATGGCGTTACTTATTTTATCGTTTCCTACTCTTCAAGCTCTTTCATTTGATACCTATATTAAGGGGGTCGACCACAAATACATCGTCCACCATCTTGTGGCGGCGGCCATTTTAAAAATATTGCAATATTGAGTATTGCGTATTGTATTGTCACCAGTCCTTGATAAGTGTGCAAAATTTCAGCTCAATCGAAAACCGGGAAGTGGGTCAAATTTAACTTCCAAGATTCCGTTACAGACAGGTGAAGCTAATAAAAAGCTTTTAAAAAAGAAATTTTTGTTGATGCAATATTCTTTATTATCCTTTAACCTATAAGAAAAAAAAATTAACTTTTTTAATATTAACATGTATTTCACGTATATAAAAAGACTGCTGATGAGAAAAATGAAAAAATTATCCAATCTGCAAAAATAAAAATGCATCTTGTAAAATACTTTAGTAATTATAGTCTGACGGATGGAATTTATTTTCAAAAATAACAAAATTACAGTATTGCAAATTTTTTTTTTTTTAATTTAAAATTAAAGCTTGAAATACTGTAATTTTGTAATTTTTGAAAAGAAAAAAAATTCCCTCCGTCAGACTACTAAAGTATTTTACAAGATGCGTTTTTATTTTTTTCATCAGCAGTCTTTTCATATACGTGAAATACAATGTTAATATTAAGAAAGTTAATTTTTTTTTTCTTGTAGGTTAAAGGATAATAAAGAATCAACAAAATTCAAAACATCAACAAAAATTTCTTTTTTCACCATATATATTTTATAATAATTTTTCAAGAATTGCTCACTGGGGTATGTGACCCCTAAAAATAAACAGGGCAAGTTTAAAAAAAAATCGATTTTTCAAAAATTCTAGACCACATTTCCCCCTCTCCACCCCAACATTGTATAAATACCAATATAAAAAAAGAAATTTTTTTGTATACAACAATCAGGTACTTACCAACAAACTTTTCATATAGAAACTCAAGTTTCCAATCTATCAAAATTTCCCTGAGTTCGTCTGCTTTTTCACCTGCGATATATGTGCCAACACTGTCTGCTGAGAAAGATATAGTGTCTGCCAACTCTGAAGCCGGTGCTTCTGCTTGCTCAGGCTAAAGTTAAAAAATCTTAATAAAAAAGCTATTTAATCTTTTTTAAAACTCACATTTTTTTCTGCATGCTCTATTTTTGGCATCGTAACCGCTACACCACGCGCACGAGAAATTTCGAATCAAGTCAGTTTCTAAATTTTTTAGAAAGATTCAGTAAATAAAAATAACATGAAAAAAAAGCCGATGCGTGAGTGTGTGACTGCACACGTTATTTCATGAATCAGCACGTGTCTCGCATCAAATGCGCACTTAAAGCTACGGTTTCCTACACAGTCATGTACCGGCCGTATTATTATAGTGAGTGACGTAGGCAAAACGGTGCACACAAATACGGCGACAATGACGGCGACAGTAATTATAAAGTTAGTATTAACTGATTAAACATGCTGCACCGCTACGGACACTATCGACACTAAATGAGGAGCGTCGGAACAAAAACCGATAAATCACATTTTCACTTTTTTTTTTTAATGATCTCAATTGGTTGTTTTCCATGAGCTTGGCTATATTTTTACAATTTCCCAAAAAAAAAAAAACACGAAAGTGACGCTTCTCAAATAACGTTGACAAACGAGGAGCGTCGGAACAAAAACCGATAAATTCCTTTTTTTTGGGGGAAATTGTAAAAATATATAGCTATAGCTCATGGAAAACAACCAATTGAGATCATTAAAAAAAAAAGAAGTGAAAATGGGATTCATCGGTTTTTGTTCCGACGCTCCTCAAACACTTCACCACCGTAACCAGCTACCGCAGTAATTTTTGGCACGTCACTCACTGTGATAATACGGCCGATACCCATTACTTTTCTTACTTTTTTGAAAAAACACTTGCACGGTAAAGTTAATAATTATTATTAATTATATTATGCCTTAGAAGCCACTCACGCTGCGAACAGAAACACTGCGGTGCGCACGACCCTTCACGATCGGCTGTTCAAATGCAACTACTTTGTGCACATGCAAAAGGCCAGTTCACACACGTAAACATAAATCGATTTCGAGCCGGCGCGCGCCACCCAGGCCCAGAACACACGCTGTGGCTGTGACTGCAATGTGCGATGACATCATATAACAGCGTGTGTTCTGGGCTTGGGTGGCGCGCGCCGGGCGGCGGGCGGCGCACCAGCAGCACACACATATCGCTGTGAGGTGATATTTTTTTTCAAGAGCACAAAAATCCGCTGAGAATTTCTACGAAAACGGATGAGTTCAATGCCTCTTGAAGAGTGGCATTGAAATCATCCGTTTTCGTAGCAATTCTCAGCGGATTTTTACCATTTTAATTTTTCCCTGTTCCCGCTGAAAATCATTACTTTTTGCAATAGCGCTGTTTTTCTCATGCTTTCCTATTCTCGGTGCTTAGCTAATTTTGAACGGATTTTCGTCGTGTAAATTTTAAAAGACAGCCCGACATGAACCTTTTCTTTGGAATTCCATTCCTTCCCCTTCCTTGACGCAAACATTTTTTTAAAAAGTCTTGACCTATTTACTAATGGCCTATTTACTAATGGCCTATTTACTAATGGCTGGCGTGAATGCATTTATTGAAGTGAAGGTCAAGGCCGATAGGCATGTTGTTTGTTTACTTTCTAAAAGGAAAAAAGTAATGAAAGAGGCGGGCTTGTACAATGCGGTTTACAGAATTGTGGTTTGAAATTAAGGTACATTTTTTGTTTTACCTGCATGATGAGTGCTCGAAAAGGGGAAAATATTTAGGAAATATTTGTTGCGTAACTCAAAATTGAGAATTTTCCGCTCGAAGTTAATTTATGCAAATGAGTTTTTATTGTTAAGGAAATGACTAAAAAGAATCTTATAGTAAGCATTAACTATTTTATAGTTAATTTCTGTATTTCCATATTTTTATTGGAATATAACTAAAAAATAGTTAAAATCAACAATTTTCTGGTCAAAATTGAGGTGTGCCAAAGAGTAGGTTATTGTTAGCAGAATAACTATAATCTAGTTACTTATAGTCATTATTAACTATTTTATGGTACATTCAATTTTTATTGGAATATAACTAGAACATAGTTGAAATTGACAATTTTTTGGTCAAAGCTGACTAGAAATTTCTAGTTATTAATAACTAGAATTACTAGATTTGTGGTATTTATAACTATTTTATGGTCATTATTAACTATTTGTTCCGATTTTTACAAATAGTTAAAATTGACTAGAAAAATAGTTACGAATGACTAGAAAAATTTCTCTGGGTGTAAAAAAAACTTAAATAACTTTTCGAAAAATCTCACAAACTTGAGTCTAAATCGGTGCAGTTTTTGCAAAAAAAAATCGCATGCTCCATGCATATGGCTTTTCCACAAGCTGAACATGCGTATTTTGTCTTACGATCCTTCTTGTTTGGGCAATCTCCACATCTAACGTAGCGAGCAGGAGCATTTTGGGATGATGGACGTGGAGGTGCATTGATTTGAGATGAGATTCTCTGGCGAATAAATGTTGGAATATTTTTTTGATCTTCTCTCATTCTCAGGTGTTCATATACTAAAGCCAAGCCTAAGTTACGGATAAAGTCGGTTCGTGTGGTGTCCTTGCCTTGATTTTCACGAAAAATTATGTTTGCATTAATAGCAGCTATATTCAGCAAACCATAAAAGATGGTCATGGGCCAGCGCTTGCTGTTATGAGAAACATTGTAACTACCACATAATTCGTCGACAAAATCTACTCCAGCTTTAGTTGCGTTGTAGAATGTAATCATTTCAGGTTTTTTCTGGTCTCCTGTGGTGTCATCAATTTTTTCATCATGATGTAGGGTCGACATTACTATGACCACTTTATTCTTTTTAAGGGCATAAGACACCATAGAAACATTCTTCTGATGACAGATCATGGAACTTCCTGGAGCCTTTCCAGTCTTCAAAAATGCGGCCGGGATACATCTTTTTTTTTTCCTAACAGTTCCAATAGACGTAAGCTTGTGCTCAGCTAGCAAGTGCATCATCAGTTCATAACTGATATACCAGTTGTCAAAAGTTATATTGCGGTTTGAGCCTGATATGGGCTGAACAGGTCTTCTCACTACATCAAATGCCTTGTTGCTAACAGCATACGGTCCTATGGGTTGCTTTGCTGCATATACCTCCAAATTGAATGCGTAGAAAGATGTTACATCAACGAGAGCTTGGACTTTGATTCCATACTTGGCAGGTTTGCTGGGAATGTAAACACGAAATCCGCATCGCCCTCTAAATGCCAACAGCATCTCATCTATTGTCATATATTCATGAGGGATGTAGGCTTTCTGGCAGCATTGAACAAATTTATCAAAGAGTGTTCTGATAGGAGCCATCTTATCAGTTTTTTTACGTTCCTCCCTCGTTGATTTATCATCAAAGCGAATGCAGTTTTGTAAAAAGTAAAGTCGTTGCAATGACATTGTTGTTCTAAATATATCCACTCCTGTTCCATCCGTTCTCCACAAATCTTTGAGACTCTGGCGACTTGATTTATTGAGACCAGCAATATAACATTAAATAAACATACATATCGCAAAGAATAAAATCCAAAAATTAAATCATTAAATAATATCTATGTTATTTCAATAATAAAGAAAATTGACACATAATCGATACAAAAAATTGGTTGCCTGTAAAGTCGGTTTACGGTCGATATTTAAACGTGACAACGTCTAATACGTGGTAATTTTTTCTTGGTACAAAGGATTTAATAAAAATAACAATTATAATTATATTCCTTTCAGATTTATTCAGTGTTGATTCATTTTTTCAAATTTGCTATTCAAATTGTATTCAAAAATTTTGTTTTATTATTATTGTGCACAAGGATAAGTTTACTTAATTTTCTATTTATATTTTCGTTTCTACATATTGACATCTAATCTTACTTAATATTATAACACTCTCTTTCTCCTACAGTGCGCTCGCTTGCCGTGTGGCGTGAGATCGGCCGTTACGGCGTTCTCGAGAATGCCTCTCAAGCGCAACGGGTGGGAGAGAGAGAGGTGTAGCGCGTCTCTTTCTCCTACAGTGCGCTCGCTTGCCGTGTGGCGTGAGATCCGCCGTAACGCCGTTTTCGACAATGTCTCCAAGTTAAATCGATTTAATAGACGTTGTCACGTCAAAATTTACCACAATCAAGGATAGTTTAAGAGCATCATCGTAAAGAAAATTTAGAGACAATTCACAAAGGAGGTAGGAAAAGATAATTAACCGAAAACAAGAGAGTTTGATGTTGAGGATAATGAAAGAAAATTCCAAAATAACGACATAGTAAAATTTTAAACTACATATATGGACTTAAATGTAAGTTTAGAAACGATAAAAAGAAGAGCTAGAAAACTTGTATAAGGTTACAAGCCGACAAAGACACCACAGAAATTTCGTCTTAAAAAAAACATTAAGGTTAGACTAAATTTCGAACGGGACATAAATAATGGACTTTACAAAAATTGTAAAATACCATTTGGAAAACTTAAATTAACAAACTGGTGTTAAAAAGAGGTGAAGTGTCTGGAACAGAGCTGTGGCAGTTAAGGGTTAGAAAAAATCCCAAAACCTCAAGTTTATCAAGATTTTATAAATTCCTGCTGTTCACTACACAATTCTTTAACAAAACAAATTCCTAGTGCTTCTTTTGAATTAATGGGTTCAGTGAAAAAAGCTTCTACATGAGAAAATTTTAATACAGTTATCATTTCTTCATTGTCATTTTTATAAAAACCTATTATTTTCATTGGAATCAGTGGGTTAATATAACAAAAATTATCTGGACGTCGTGGACTTAAGTAAAATAAATCAGAATAATAATTCATATACAAGGGTGAAGCAGTTATTTCGCTTTCTATATTTGAAAGTCTTCCCAGGCCAGTCTTTCTTTTTTTATTTAATAATTTATTCTTCTCCAAGGTTCGATTGTACAATTGCTCTAATATTTTATTTGGCTGCCGACAATCCTTCTTGATACTCTGTAAGCAATTTTCAAACCTATATGCCGAAAAATTGTCAACATTCCCATAAATTTCAACACATGCAGCTAAATCCAGTAGATTATGCACATTGTATGTTATTTTGTTTTCTCCATAGCGATGTGCAAAATTGTGAACAAATGTTTCAAACATTTCCCTTGGAATATATGATTTTATTTCTATTAGTGCTACATCTAAGTCGTGCTTTTCATTTTCTGTCAGCTTCCTACACTTGTGTTTTCCTGTCCATATGCTGCATATCATTTTTTCCCTACTCCTAGGTCTATCAAATGCATCACATCTAAGGGAAATTGCGTAACCATTTTAGTATTAATTTTTTCTAAAATGTGCCGATTTTCCCAAAAATGTTGAGTGTGATGAGATTTATATGTTCTGCTTTCAAAGTCATCATCGGTTAGTAATTCTGCACAAGTAGTGCTATAAGTGAAAGATCTATTTATTCTCCGCCCTTTTTGGATACATTTAGAACAGCCGTCAGAACTAGTATGGCCCATGCCCCACAGTACCTGTTACAAAAGCCCTGGCTGGTGCGTCACAAACATAGAGTCTTATTTTTATTTTTAAGCGTTTTTCGTTTATTGCAAAACCTTCTGTATTTAAAAATTCAATTTCTTTAACGAATTCTGACAAATATTCATTTATGCTATCTGGTTTTTGGTGCCCAACATAACTACCAATCAAAAAAGGTTTTATAGAACTGTTGGAAATTGATCCCAATATTAGCCAAAATCAGTGAACGTTTAGATTACATATTTTCAACAAGAAAATACATACACCTCCATTAAGAAAGCTAGGTATTAGAATCTGATGGAACAACCAGTTAAATCCATTCAAAGTATTAGAAGAACAGTCCTGCTTTGAAAGACGAGGAACAGCGATATGAACTTCGTATTTGAATAAAAGAAACATAAAAAGATTAGTCTCTAATGGTTGAATTATGAACACATATTTGTATAAGAACATTATAAGTACATCAGCCATAAGAAATGTTTTGCCTCATTTCATTTGGTGTTCAAGAGTAAGTTTATTACTATTCAATGCTACATTAAAAGTATGGGCATAATTATTTTTAATTAATTCAAACTAACATAACAGTTGTAAAAACTAACTAAGTTGCTATACGAAATTCACATGGGGTGAAAATTCACCCTATTTGTAAACCTGTTGCACTTACATATATCTTTCCATTTTAAGAAATTTAATCTTTGACTATTGATATTGTTAAAATGAGAACAATACAAAACAATAAGATTTGGTATTAGATAAGTAAGTTGTAATGTGGCGATCTTCATTTACATTTGTTGAAATACGACCAAGTTGCTATGTTTTGTTGTTTATCAGTGTGGAAGAAAGTAGCTAAAAGAAAATTATTTTAAATATTTTTTTTCTTTTCGAAAATCAAAGAATTTGTTTATTATTTATTAAAAAACCATGTTACGGTGTGTTTACTGTTTTAGATTTTTCCAAAACTGTATAAACAATATGTTAGCAATAAGATAATAAAACTCTCGCTCGTTCCTATTGTCCCTTTAATTTTGATTCTATTTTGCAACTATACAAAAATAATTTTTACAAGAAATGGCGAGTGACTTGCCTCGCTACAAAACAGATTCTCCAGTAACCGTTCAAAAGTAAAAAATAATGGTGCTCGTTGTGAGCCACTTGAAGAACCAAACACGAATGGCCGATTCCTTGCACGTTTTTTGTTTTTCCTCCCTTGATAGTCTCCGTTTTCTTCTTCTTCTTTTTTCCTGCGAAGCGCGCACATGGGATTGACTGGCTAAGCCTATTTCGTAGCAATCGAACACATTATACTTATTAACATTATGACCACGGATATTATAGATTATTTTCAATAAGGATTTTTTTAAAGAATTTCCATTTAAATAAGGAAAAGATGGAACATATTTTATGTTGAAGTTGAGTAACATTGCATCTAACAATTTAATAAGTTTCTTTTTTCCAAATACCTTTGTGGTGTCGTAGGGAGTTTTATTAAACGGTTTTATTTAGCTCACCCCGTTTGTTTTATTCTTGGGTCAAATTTAGTAATTCAAATTTCACCCTCTTCCTGTCGACCGATTAATCTGAAATTTTGTATACACTTTGGATTTTGGTGACAATACAATTATGTTTATTCATTATTTTATTAATCCCATCAATATGGGTATCAAATGAAAGTGCTCAAGTGCTCAACCAGTAGAATACAATGTACTATATAAATAAAATTAAAATCCAAGATGGCGGCCTCTACAAAATGGCGGATAACTTAGGTTTTATACAAGTAGAATACAATTTACTATGCAAAATTGAAATCTAAGATGGCCGCCGCTACCGTTTAAATGTCGATTACTCGTGGGAACAAAATGGTAAAAAAAATCTAAGATGGCCGCCGCTACCGTTTAAATATATAATTTTTAGACAGTCTATACATTAAAACTGAAATCTAGGTATCTAATTATTTTTTAGTCTTTGGAAGGATTAGGTATGTATTGAGGAGTTAGACTCCAACAAATTGACAGGAAAGAAAACTAGTAAAAATGAGGCACTAAATAGAATGAAAAATATTAGATGAAATAAAAACTCCAACAAATTGACAGGAAAGAAAACTAGTAAAAATGAGGCACTAAATAGAATGAAAAATATTAGATGAAATAAAAACTAAAAACTAGAAAATAAAAAAATAGGTAAAAAAACTTTTTAAGTTAAACGGTTTTATGTTAAACATACATTGCAATGTTTAAGAAAAATGTACTAAAAACCAAAAAATAAAATAGATACAGTCGTGGGAATTATAAACATATGCATAGACTAGACTAAAATATAAAACCGTGGGGCACGTCAATTGTCTACAAATTCCTCACCGTCTGCGGGCCAACTGCCTAACGACGAATTAAACGATTCTTCTATCGCACATTAAGTCGATAATTTGTAGACAATTGACGTGCCCCACGGTTTTATATTTTAGTCTAGTCTATGCATATGTTTATAATTCCCACGACTGTATCTATTTTATTTTTTGGTTTTTAGTACATTTTTCTTAAACATTGCAATGTATGTTTAACATAAAACCGTTTAACTTAAAAAGTTTTTTTACCTATTTTTTTTTTTTAGTTGGAAATCTAAATAAAAGAGATAAGATGTTGTGATAGATTCTAGAGTAAATTCTAAGTAGATTCACTGTAAGAAATAAATTAATATTGTAACTGTTGGAGTTTTAGTATACCCAGGCAGGGTTTTTTTTTTTTTTTTTCTATATCTGTGGAGTCATGTGGCCTTTTAGGAGTAGCGAGTTTCGTCATAGTTTGTGATCATTCATTCGGCTTTAAGGTAGTTGATTAGCTGCCCAGGTGATTGACCATTGGCTTTACATTGTGTAGTAGCTGCGAGATAAAGGTTGGTGAAGTGTGTTAGACCTTTTGATTTGATTGTTAACGGAGATAAAGTCTTGAACCAGTCACAAAAGGACCGGACCCATGGTTCCTCATGGGGTTGTAGCTGCGCTTTGAGTGTGATGTGGGGATAAAGAGATTCAATGTAAATAATGGATGATCCTAATGAAAAAGATTCAAGGTTTGCATTGTAAGTTAGCTTGGACTGCTGAATTTGGGATTGACGTCTAGAGTTAGAGATTTCATCTCGTTCTTTTCGCAGTTCAGAGATTGTGTCGTTAAATTCATGAGAGATTTGATTTGCAACGGATATGAAGGTTTCAGTTGTGTTTTTATTTGTTGATAAGAGTTCCGAAATGTCTCTGATATTTTTACCTAGATCATCAGTATATTGTCTAAGTAGTTTGAGACTCTCACTCTCTCGCTCCATAGACATTCCCTCAATTCTGAGGGCCCAATCGTGATCCAACAGTCTCCAGTGGGCAACATTAGGATAATAATTGAACTCTTGAATCATAATTAACATTCGTGAGACTGGTGGAGAAAATCCAGTGTTCATTAAGAAGGTAACAATATCACTCTTCCGAAGGTATCTCTCCAATTTTTGTTGATAGTTGTCAATTGTAAGGCTATCAGAGATTGATGTGGATGACAAGGAGGGACTAGGTGATGGTTGCTGAGGCAAAAGCTGGGGTAGTGTAATTGGCTTGGGAAGCGGTGGCTCCTTACCGAAGCTTTCGATTTCTCCAATTGCTTGATTTATTTCTTGGCTATGGTTGGTAATAAATTGTGTGACTCCAGACGAAGTTGAAGGTAATTGACTCATTTCAAGGGAATCCATCAGGCTTTCCAAAGGAGGTGGTGAGGGAGTGATAGATGTTGATTGCAGGGTTGATCTTGTAGTGGATTTTCCTGGTGTCTGTACTTGCTTTGTTTTTAACCTTTTCGATGTCCTTGGAGTGTCGGACTCTCTACTAGGGCGCCTGTATGGAGTTGACACTTTGTTGGGATCCGGTGGAGAAGAATTGATTATGGATTTTGTTTTTTGTTGACGTGACATTAAACTTACTATTATTTTAATAATGAGAGATTCTTAGTTAATAACTTGGAAAATTAGATAGAGATTCTTTGTATTACATAAAGCTTACTTCATTGTTGTGGTGTCCTTTGAAATAAAACACAGCACTTACTTTTATAAGAAACACTTTATTGGAGCAATTCAATATTCAAGTCCGTTCACTGCGGCAGCTAGCACAGAAGTGAGTGACTGAAATAAAAAGCCGCCGCAACTCGGTGGCGCAACAGGCAGTAAAAGAACGCGGTACCCAAATGAAGTCCAATTGGAAAGTGACGTCACATTCCAACTGGACTTCACTGCGGATAGTGGGTTTTGTTCTTGTATTAATTATTGTAACACGAATAACTTCGGAACGCGCCGTCGGATTCGAGTGCGGTTTTTTTCTTGAGAAAGGCCACATGACAGGGAAGCTTTTTCTTAAAAAAAAGTTTCGATCTTCCCATGCAAGAAATCGGCGAAATGAAGGGTTAAGTCCAAATTTTAGGCTTTGAAATTACCATTTTTGAAGTTGGACGCGGTCTATCCCGCTTGTTTGTGGGCGGATCGGGTCGTAGGTGGTATCGCACTGAAATTTCAACAAAACAGGGGCAGCACTTCACTCAGAATCTCGGAACGAAGCCAATTCGTTCCCCACAAGCGAAGAAAATACAGTTAGTTGTTGATTCCGGGAAAGGCTAGTTCGGTGTGGTTTTAAGTGCGGTGTGATTTTAAGTGCGCGTTCTTTTATTAGTTTTGCCATTATTTTTATTTTAAACTTTATCAAACAACGCATAGTTACTGCCTAACCTTTGGAAGAAATTAGGTTTCGGATATTGCCGGCTGTTGAAATGTTGTTGCAGATTATTCCGTTTGGGTCAACCGGCGGCCCCTGCAAAATTTTATAGAAATCGACAGCAGGGATGCTGCACTTTAAGCCTAGCCTGATAATAATAACAACCAGGTAAGATAAAGGAAAGTTGCCTTAATTTGCGTCTTTTAAGCCTTCTGAAATCCCGCCTAACCTAACCTAATTCTTCAACGCAATATCATGTAACGGTACACAAATTACGCTTTTGATTTTTTAGATGCGATGTTTAAAAATTACGGAAATTAATACCCCCAAAATATGGCACCCCCCAAAAAAACGAAAACTGTACAGGCATCATTGCGATCTTTTTTGACTGGCACAAAAATTAAGAGGTAAAAGTTTTTTGCAAAATCCATTTCGCCTCGTTCAAAAGTAAATTTTTCACCCAGGCAAGAAAATAAAGATATCGAGCAGACACAAATATATGACCTCACACAAACAGGTAAGGATATCTTCATTACTGGATATTGTAACTTTGATACAGATTCCTTTTATGAAAATAATTGCTGCTGGATCCCTACAATCTCCGATATATCTGTAAAATAATTCGTGGCACATGTATATTCGAGGTTTTTTGATTTAAAAATGGTCGGTTTTTTAAACAAAAATTATATGGAAATACATTTAAATTGCTTATTACTAAATATTTAGTGTGCGAGCTCGGTAGCTCTTCTAGCCTCTTTTTGCCCTGCTCATCGTACTGGGCCCAGTCCGTCATACGAGGATTTCTTCTTTCCTCCCGTCCCGACATGTGCCATTGGCCTTTATTTCGAACCTTATGTGACGGTGGTCCGATAGTGAGGCTTCTTTCGAGGCATGCCAATTTGCTGTACTATCTGTTAGAGAGGGAGAGGATAGCGTTAGATTCAGCACCTCTCTGCGTATAGCATTTTCAAAGATTGGCTCCGTACTTGCATTGGATATTTTTCGGTTGTTAGCTACTAGGAAATCCATCAGGTACTCACCCCTCCTGTTGATGTTGCTGCTTCCCCAAATGGTCTATTTCTGCGGGTGCAAAACTCCAGAAGGGATCTCCGGTGGTGGGGCCTGTTTCATATCCTCGGCGAAAAAAACTAAGGCCATTATAAACTGAACTATTTTACGTTGCACTAGTAGTACCGTCGGTTTTTGAACGCCGAAATGTCCTTCATTGTGCATCATTTTAATGATTTCATATTCCATATTTCTGAAAATTACTAGAAGCTATCTATCGTTTTCGTATATGAATAGAAGGTCCGACTTTATTAAAAAGTTGTTATACTGTTTCTCTTAGAATTTCTTTCACAGCTATGATATATTGGCCTAAATTTTGCGCACGAGTTATTCGGGCTGATAGTTCTTTTTTTTTTCTATTATGTATGCAATTGGGAAACAATCAACATGAGGCAATCTTTTTCCGGCCCTATGCGCGACTTGAAATTGAAACTCCTGCATATACATAATCCACCTCGAGACTGCTGCCGGTAACTCCTTTTTATTGACTGTTTAAAAGCTGTGGCCACCTTGAAGTTAGTAGCCAGCACATAAACGCGAAATTTTTTTAATGCTAGATACACAGCCATAACTTCTAACGTGCAGCTATGATAATTCTGTTCATCTTGTAGATTCTTTCTGCTGTAGAAATAAACCGGATGAAATTTGTTGTCTGCCTGGAGTTGCATAAGGACTGCTGCGCAACCTATTTTACTAGCGTCTGTGTTAATTTCGGTCTTCAGCTTGAAGGCTTAGCTTTCTAATGCGTTATCAACCAGTATCGTAGGATGTCTCTGAAAGAACTTATAATGCATTTTCTTGGTTAACCTCCTCCAAATATTCAATCGCGATTTTGAGGGGGATGGACCGATTTTAGGGGGGGGGGGGGGTGTCCGAACAAACGTTGATCAGGAGACCATTTGGAATCGATTGGCATACCCCTGTTCAGACCTTAGCAAAACACCCTGTATAATAGGGGAATTCAAGCTTTTTTGTATATTCTCTTGTATCCCTATAACAAGTATAAAGCAATCAAACAAAGAATGAATACCTCTATAGCAGTGATTCTCAACCTTTTTTTTGTCGCGGCAAACTTTTAACGATTTAAAAATTCGGCGGCACACAAAGAAAAAGATAAATAGTTTATGATAATAATTTTGAATGTGCGAAATAAAATAATATGTACTACAAAAATAACAGTACGTTTATTAAGGGATTAATTACAAGTTAATAATAAGAATAGGTACCTACTTTTAATGCGAAATTTGAGCTTGATGTTTTTTGATAATTTCATTTATATTTGGTCGTAAAAATGACAATGCTACTCTCATATCGTCTTCTACATTTAACAATCTTGATCTTTTTTTAGTTTTAATGTTTGTTAATGCTGAAAATCCGAATTCACACAAATAAGATGTGGAAAATTGTAATAAAATGTTTAAAGCTTTTTTGGCTATCATTGGATAATCGCATCTAATGTTAATCCAAAATGAATTAATTGATTCTTCTGAATGTTTTAAAATTAAATCTCGATTATTGGAAACCAAAATGAGTTCTTCCTCTTCATTCAAAGTTAAGTCAAATACAGAAGTATCCGTTATGAGAAATGGATTACGAACCCAATCAAATTTCTTTATATCTAATTTTGGGAAATAATGAATAATTCTCTCCTCTAATGTTGTCAAATGGTCAATAACAATTATTTCAATAGTTTTATAACAGTCTTTTGGGACTGACTCAAACTTTTCTAAATTGCCTTTCTGAGCTTTATTCTTCCATAAAGTTATTTGTTTTTGGAATCCCACCAGCTTATCGGTTGAGTTTAAGATATTTTCATTAGGCCCTTGTATACTTGAATTTATGTTATTAAAAATACCAAAAATGTCTGATAAGTATGCCAGTTTAGTACACCATATTTTATCTTCCAACAAATGAACAAAATCATAATTTTTATCTTGTTCAAAAAACATTTTCATTTCGCCTTTTAATTCCAGCACACGATATAAAACTTTTCCTCTGGACAACCATCTTACTTCCGTATGCAGTAACAAGCATTCGTACTTGGCTTCCATAGCTTGGCATAATTTACTAAATAAGCGACTTTTTAATGGTCTTGATTTTATATAATTAATCATTTTAACACATTGTTCCAGAACTATTTTCAATTCTGATGGCAAATATTTTGTAACAAGTGCTTCTCGATGCAAAAAACAATGGGTAACTAATATATCCCCATTCAGTTCTTTAACATGTGCTACAAATCCTTTTAGATGTCCAGTCATAGCTGGAGCACCATCTGTACAAATGCCAATACATGACTTCCAAGAAACTTTAATTTCTTCTAAATATGAACTAATTACATTAAAAATATGTTTGCCAGTTGTAAAATCAGGTAACTCCCGACAACATAAAAATTGATTAATTATATCATTTTCGTGAATAAATCTAACAAATGCAATTAATTGAGCTTTTCCTGTAATATCTGTTGTTTCGTCGATTTGTAGAGCAAAATTTGAATTTGCAAGAGTTTTTGCAGTATTTTGCTCAATATTTTGCGACATATCTTTAATTCTGCGATGGATTGTGTCATTCGAAAGTGGTATTTTACAAATATCAATATCTGCTGATCCACCAATCATTATTTTTACAATTTTTCGACAAGCTGGTAATATAATTTCTTCAGCCAAATTGTGAGGTTTTAATTTAACAGCAATCAATTCAGCTATTTCGTAAGAAGCTACTTGAGCCTTTTCAGACACACCGATTTGTTTTTCAAAAACTTTTACTTGCTTGGATTTTGAAGATAAAGACTTTTGAAAGTAGCTTTTATCTTTTGTTGAAAGCGAAGGATGATTAGTCACCAAGTGACGTTGGAGTTTGCTCGGAACCATAGCACTATTTGATAATTTACAACCACATATCACACACTCGGGAACAACTATGTCATTTTCCATTGTAGAGGTAAATCCAAATTTCAAAAAATCATCATTGTATTTCCGATGAATAACGTATTTTTTGGAGCAAGAAGTATCTTTACTTGTACCGGGCGTGGGCTCATTAACTTGGTCGCTAACGTTATCATTATCATTATTATCATCGTTAAGCTTTCTTCTTTTTAACCATTTATCCATTTTCAGAAGGTTCTGTTAAAATAAAAATAATATTGTCGAAACATAAAAAGACGAATCAAATATTACCTTTAAATACGATTTATTCAAGTTTGAGAATACAATGCAAAGCCAATATGTTTATATAATTTTATAAATTGAAACTGCAAGCAAATAATTTAATAGTAAACTGAATCACATACATTTGCCAATTTTAAAGAAAGAAAATGTGCAGTAACTACTATGCAACGCGTTGGGAATCCCCACTGTCATTTGGCGTTTTTCCTTTTTTGCTCTGAACAGAGCACGAACTGTCAAAAAAAAGCTCTTGTTTCTTTTCTTGCTCAGAGTCTTCGGAGCTTAAAAGTTGTGTTTCTTTTTAAGGTCAGAGCATGCTCAGAGCGTGCTCTACGTGCTCTGCTCAGTCAAACTTGACCGAGCACTTGCAGCAACGAGCAGAGCTTTCAATTTGACGTTAAAAAATGATTGCAGAGCTTGGCTTTTCCGGTGCAGAAGGTATTTAGCAAAATAATTGTAATTAATATTAATCTAGTCTAGTTTATGTTTTAAATTTATTTTAGCATTCCATATGATAATGAAAACAGGCAGTGCTCTAACTAAGTGTTTCTTAATCAAATCTGAGCGCTCTGAGTACGCTGTGAACTGAGCGTGCTCGATGTGCTCGAGCTCTGTTCAGAGCGCAGTTCAGATCAAAAAAAGAAAAACGCCTATTAAAACAATCTGTTTTTGTACGTACGTACTAGCACAGACTTTTTAAAACTTATCAGACTATTCATAAGGCTCATCTTGCAGAAAAATTCTAAGTCCCAAGTATGCTCACATCAGGGTATTGCATTCCATTTTTAATTATTTTAGTGCTTCTGAGAAAAAATTGTGCCTGGATGGATTTAATAATATTAACATAATTATATATCTAAAATTTGGCGGCACACTTTTAGAATTTCGCGGCACACAAAAGTGCCGCGGCACAGTGGTTGAGAATCACTGCTCTATAGTCTTTTCTTTTATTCTGAATGGCATATTGTTTTGCCTTCATGAAAATAATCTTCGTACCTGCAAATTATTATTTCTTAAGAAACTACAACAAAACTACATTGCTTTAAATAACATAAATTAATTTCATTTTTTTTAACTTAAAACATACATAAACTGAGATATCTACTTGTAAGCCAAAAAAATTAAAAAAATTCAGATCAATATAAAGTGACGAGCAAAACTGAATCAATGATGGTACTTTAGGATTTTTCAAGTTGTTCATTAACGGTAACAGATATCGTAAAACTGGTTGCGTAATATTGTAGAGGATACAATTTTCTATAGAAATGCTCCTAGACATTTTGACATCCGATTGACCATTTTTGAGTTATTTGTGAAATAAAACTGTCAAATTTCACTACTTTTCTTTCGCAAATAAATCAAAAAATATCGCAGTTACGGAAAAATGGTTGTAATAAATTTAGTGCAGAATTTAATTCTCTAGAAGTTAGGCGAGGACATTAGCCCATGTCAGAATAAAAATTAGGGTTTTTTGCACAAATAGAACATAATGTATTGAGCAAACAATCTTGAAAAACAATTTTATCTCGAAAATTATGTCTATTTCTGCTATTTGTAGATTAATAATTCCAGAACATTTTTTGCCTTCGAAAGACTGAAAAAAATAGCGGATAAAGGAACGAATAGTAAGTTTATTAATAATAGCATAACAAATTTTTTTTAATACAATTAAAATTGTAAAGCATCAGGAGCAGTGGCAAAATAAATGAAAAACCTTCCAGAACATTTTTTGCATTCGAAAGGAAAGGACTGAAAATAATGGCGGATAAAGGAAAGAATAGTAAGTTTATTAATAATAGCATGAAAAAAATTGTTTTTAATACAATTAAAATTGTAAAGCATCGGGAGCAGTCGACAAAGCGACGGAGGAGAGGATTATCAACGAGGAATTTAAAATCTGGAAAAGGACCAGTCCTTTTATGTATGACATGGTCATGAATTTTGCTTTGGACTGGCCCTCTCTTACCGTGCAATGGCTTCCAGAAGTGATGACCGATGTAGAAGAGGACTATACTGTCCACAGGTTGATCATGGGCACACAGACCTCTGGTGAGCAAAATCACCTCCTTGTCACAAGTGTCCGGCTTCCGAACGAGGACACCGAATACGATGCGTCCTATTACAAACAGAATGAAGAATATGGCGGATTCGGCCCTATGTCTGGCAAGATTGATTTTGAAATAAAAATCAATCACGAGGGTGAAGTAAAGCGGGCTCGGTATATGCCACAGAATCCGTTAATTGTCGCAGCAAAGACTCCTTTGGCTGATGTTCTTATCTTTGATATCTCGAAGCACACAAGCGGTGATCCCCCATCTGTTAAGGAGAGTGAGGAGACTGGTTCTGTTAAGGAGGGTGCTTCTGTTTAAGGTTTCATTTTATTCTGTATGGTTTCGCCATACTAAGGACGAGGAATTTGAATTTGTTGTTAGATAAAATAATTTAGAAAAAAAATTATAAATTAAATTATTTTCAATAAGGGGTTCAGTGGTTCATTATTGTGTTGCTTCTTGGAATAGGGCGCGCGCCATAGAGAACAATTCGATATTGATGTGCCCTGTCTACTAAAACTCATAAAACACCACATTTTGAATTTGAGGTATTGTTTTTGCATGGAAAAAATATTTTCGAAGTTATACGCAAAAATAATCACAATCCAATTTTTTACTTTCATTCAATAAGTGGCAATCTATAAATCTATATTCATAAAAAAAACTTCATATGCAAAAGCCTTCGCTCCATTATTCATGTAAACTCAAAATTTAATAATTTAAAAATCTTATGCAATTTAGTTTAAGATATTTGTTCCAAATAGCAAAGTCTAAAGTGATATGCATAGAATTCACGAGAATTACAACTCAATCGTTTTACATCGCCTCATCTCGTCGCACTGTCGCTACGACTGGCCGCTGCTGCTTTGAGGAAGTACGCATGAAGCAGGCTGTTTGCGGCGGCCTGGTGTGAAATGCGTTGCTACGCGTTGGCCGCTAGCGGACAAGCTCTTTCGTTTCACAGACTTTTGCCCATAAGCGTTGTTCATCTGGGTATTATCTGTGCCTAAAGTGAACATATTTTTTTTTTGTCAAAGCGGGACGTCCGTTGTAGAATTATGTAAAAAAAAAAAATTTGTTGTTTTACAAGTTTTTTTATTAAAAAAGGGTAAAGTACGTTACATTACTTCTAGTTAGGCTGTATTTTATATTTGTCGGCTGAACAATAAACGAACTTCAAAATTATGCTGCTGTTATTTTTGATACACGCGAGTACTAGGCTTGAGCTCTGCCGACCGAATGTCGATCCACATTCAGGCACCCTCACTCAGTTTTTCATCTTTTGGGAAAAATGCTTTTCTCATGCATACATTCTCACACCAAAAAGGGTTAGTAATTCACACATCTTTCATTTACCCTGGTACCTGGATCGGAGTAAGACAAACGAACCCCAAGCCTAGCAGCGTTACAGCTGAACACACTACTTAAGTGCCAGGAGGGTTTTTCGCTGGCCTTTTTCTCGACTCCTTCGCCTAATCCCTCGGCGCAACTGCCTGCTTGTCGCCGGCTCTATTTACTCTTTAAAACCCAAGAACGTTCATGTCGCCCCTTTTATTACTATTGTCTGTGCGACTCTAATTAGTTTCCAATATAGGATACTTTGTTCGCACTCTAAATCGAAGATGCATGAACATCCTTGTCGCTGCCAAAGCAGCCCTTTACAAATAAGTTATAAAAAATTAAATATCACAGCTTGTTTTCTGCAACTTTCGATTGCTTGCTTGTTTACACGGTATACTGTATACTGTATACATGCAGCATGCCTCCTTTCAGGCTTATTACACCTTCCCCCTCTGGGAAAAAAAATTTTTTCAGACGGAAGAATTGATGTCTTAAAAAATTTTTTTTTGTAGGTTACATGTTATAATATGTATGAATTGTGGCATTTCAGCTTTGTCTTGGAACAACCATGAGCATAATCTTACATGTTTTGCTTATTTATCAAAATGCTATTCTATTTTTAATTATTCATATTTTCTCTTAATTGTTAAGCTAATTATCTTATATTGTAGTTTACATAATTTTGTATTTCTTAAATGTCTATTAATCGTAATCTATTTTTGTGTATATTTTGTGTCTTTGTGTTTTCATCTTCTATTACACAATTAACATTATCTATAGCTATTATTGTATATGGACCCTTATACAGTGGATCTAATTTTTTCCTGTTTGTATTTTCCAGTAATACTTTATCTCCTATCTTTAATTTTGATGGATTACTGGTAATTTTACTTGCCTCATTACGCAAGCTTTTAGAATTTTCTAAGTATTGTCTCGCTTTACTTAGTGTCTTTTGCAGTCTAAACTTCATTTCTTTACTATATGTCATAATTGTAGACTGGTTCAGGTTGATTAATTGAAAGTTCTGAGGGAATGCAGATATTTTTAGCAAAAATTAGCTCGAATGGAGTGTATCCATGCACCGTATTTGGTGTGGTGTTGTAACAGAATGCGTAGTAAGGTATCCACGTATCCCAATCTTCTTTGTTGTCGTTCACAAAATATCGTAAATATTAATTTAGGCATTTGTGATTTCTTTCTAAGGCTCCTATCGTTTCCGGGTGTGCAGCCGTTGCGAATAGCTGCTTAATTCCTAGGATGTTACATATTTGAGTGAAGATTTGATTCTTGTACTCTGTTCCTAAGTCCGATTTGATTTTGCTCATCGGTCCGTATGTTAGTATGAACCCGTTGACTAGAGCTTGAGCGATGGTATTTGCTTCCTTATCCTTCGTTGGGTCTATTACAACGTATTTGCTTAGATCACATTGCATCGTTACAGCGTATCTATTGCCGTTAGCCTTTTTAGTGAATGGCCCTACCGTATCTATGGATACTATATCAAATGCTTTTACCGGTGTCGTTGTAACTTGTATAATTTCTTTATTGTGCTTTTGGTGTTTATTTTTAGCACATAGCTCGCTTTTGTTTATATAATTTGCTATTGTATTCCTCATTTTACGCCATTTATATAGGTCTTTGAGTTTGTTAAACAACCTCGATTGTCCTATATGTGTTGCATGGAAATTGTACAATATTTCTTGTATTTCCGTTTTATCAGAGACGTGGTTTATATATAAATCTTTAGCTTTTTAAGTCCTTGATTTCCTATTATCTTGAACGCGGTCATATTAATTAATTGAAATATCTCACTTTATGCAGAAAGTCTCAGAGTCGTGATCTGAGTTTGTTTGTAAATATCGGACTCCAGTACTTCGAATACCTGCTCTAATGCTGGTTCTACTCGCTGAGTCATTTTTATGTTCCGCTTAAATATTACTTTATTTTTGTGCACAATATTTATCTCAATTTTAGGACTGTAGCTGCTTACCACACTTTGTACAAGGGTTCTTCTACCCTTAGAAGTGGCGAATACGCAAAAATGTTCCTCCGAAAACATTTAGTTTCCGAGATATTTAAATTTAAAATATTTGTTTTGACAGCCAGAACAATTTTTGCATATTTGCCACTATTTTATACCAAATCACTTTTAGCACTCTTATATTTACCGCACTTTATGTAAAAACACCACAAACACAATTAGACCTGTTTCTTATCATCAATATATGCTGCAAAAAAGAAATATTTAAAATTATTATTTTAAAC
Organism: Machimus atricapillus; assembly: GCA_933228815.1. Classification (NCBI taxonomy): domain Eukaryota; kingdom Metazoa; phylum Arthropoda; class Insecta; order Diptera; family Asilidae; genus Machimus; species Machimus atricapillus. Next base: position 19,388,330 of record OW121785.1, read on the forward strand.
ACTCACCTGATTCCATATGGCGGCACCGGCTTTCATTCCCAAACTGCCGTTTGGTTTTTAAAGTTGTCCATCCTTTATTCGCCCAATTTGCTGGGGGTGCGTTCAATAAAGAGACATTGAACCGCAAAAAGAGACATTGAACATGGAGCCGCTCCCGGCAACCAATGCCACGCGCTCAGTCATCCCGCATCCCGGGCATCTTTTTATTCATGATCTATTTGTCCAGTCAGAGAGGGCTTATTTATCGTCCCCGGCGCTTTATTTTATTTCACTTCGTGTGGCCATTTTTGCCCTAGCAGCGCCTATCCCATGACCCGGGGGACTCCCAGGAAGTTTCTCATGTATCAGGGTGGAGTCCTGTATTGCTGCCTCCACGAGGCACCCTCCGCCCGCTGCGCCGGCCGACACCCACCCGTCTACCCTCCCCCAGCCAACAGGAGCTCCCCTAGGAACTCCTGTTGTTGTCTTGTTCTTTCTGACGAAGGATCCCTCTCACGAAAGAGGTAACCCTCCGCCAGAAATCGTCACTCGCCTGCATAACCCCGACTATATTGTCCGGGGTTACGATGCCCGTCGCCGCCTCCAAATCGGCCCTCTCCGCTCCCCAACGGGCACATTCGAAGAATGTGTGGAGAGCGGAGTCCGATGAGGAGTCGCAGTAACGAGCAGCTATTTTAGTTGGTTTACTTTGCTTTTGTATTTACACGTTGCCAGCTCTCCAGTTCCTGTACTAGTAGGCAGGTCTCAGCAGCCTTCGTCCTTCTATGCTGTGTAGTTCAGTAGTCTTCTTAGTGTCTGTACGGACACCAACGTCATATGGCAGAGCAAGAAATGATGCCAGTCGTAAGTGAAATTCTCTCAAGCAAACGTCAAGATGAGGGCTGCATAAAATGTAAAAATCAACAAAAAAAGTCTGATAAGAGTTCAAAACAAGGTAGATACGGAAGCGAGCTCAGCTTTACAATAGTAAAAAATCAATTCTAATAAAAAACAATGTATTAACTACCATTAACCATTAAACTATGAAACTCTAATCCTGATATAAAAATCTACACATTAATCGACTGAGTTGGACAAGCAAATAAATTATGAACATAAAAAATGAGGAACTCCGAGCGTGGGGAAAGCCTGACTTACTTATGTTCGCTTCAATTAAAAAACGTCCCAGTTCTTCCATCCTGTCCACATTGAAAGGTGCCAGGGCCTCGATCAGCCCAGAAGCTCTTACACGAAAAGGGTACCTCCTCCTGACCGACTCAAATTTTGGGCATCTCAGCAATAAATGCTCCATGTTCTCATCTGTGTGACACACATCACATTCAGAACTCTCAAGCACACCCCAACCTCTCAGTCTAACCTCGTCAAAGGTATGTCCAGCCAGAATTCTATTCAACATCCTCACTATTCTAGTCGGTAAGCCTGACTTAACAAATTGGTTCCCCTACAATCGATGCAAAAAACCTTCCCTTCATCAGGGAGGCTTCTTGAAAATTTCTACTCCACTTCGATAACAAATCATTGACAGCACTAAAGCCACATTCAGTTAAATATGAAGATGGGAAGGGTAACAACAATTTTCTTGCAGACTTGGTTGAATGTGGGTATTTAGTTTCTGTCTCATCACAAAGCCATGCCATTCCATTTATATTGAATAAAGTTTTAACGGACTCATCATTTTGCATTTCCGAGAGTTCTTCTTGGTACATTATTAAGCATCATATCAAGAATATTCTACTAAATTTTCATAAGAAAATATTAAAAAATAAGCCCGTGGTAGTGGGGAGAACCGAGTCACCTAAAAAAAAAGTCGACATGCGGTAGGCAGGATAAATCACGACTGCTTTATCTGAAATCAAAAAACCAAAACGATTTCTTTAGTACATAAGTATACCTTGGATTTGAACGAAGGACTAAACAAAATATTCATTTTTGAATTTTTGGTAAAGGTGCAATAAAAAAACTCTGATTTTTACCAAAAATTGCTCCTTTTGTTTAATAAAAAAATAAGTAGTAATTGAAAAAAAAACATCCTTCGTTCAGATCCGAGTATATCGTATCTAAAAGAAATGTTCAAATTTTTAGCGAAATCGGTCCAAAGGTTTCCGAGAAATTTTGTCTACGGACTTAAAAAATAGTTTTGAGAAAAACGCCATTGAAGTTTTTTTTAAAAAAAATTTTTTCTTTTTCAATTTTTTTTAAACTTAAATAGAATCGTCGATTCCAGCTCCATAAAGCAACTCTCCTGCAGCTGCCGCATGATCCAAAGCATCCTTTTGCTCCATCCTACGACGAATTCTCTCCTCTTGAGTAGCAGCCTGGGTTTTGCGATTTGTTTTCGATATGCGGTTATTGTTTTCTGTCCGTGCATACTCATGTGCTATTTGGCCAGGCTTTACATCGAAGCTATTGACGATTAAACAAACTTACCTGTAAGTGAAGTTCAATCGTAATTATATGAAGGACTCGTTCGAAGAGATTACTTGTAGTACCGCCTTGATGCGGTAGTTGTCACAACTTTCAGCGTGTCAAAATTGGCTCCCTGACTTCTCTCTCTATACCCCTCATTAGTTTAGAGTGCTAGATTTGAATTGTAAAATCTTTTGGGTGTGGGAGAAAAAAAATTTTTTTTTTTTTTTAAAGGGGAGGGAAGTAATCTCTTCGAACGAGTTCTTCATATAATTACGATTGAACTTCACTTACAGGTAAGTTCGTTTAATCGTCAATTATATTTCAGTCCTCGTTCTCGAGATTACTTGTAGTTGTTCAGAGTTTACAACTTATTTATTTATTTATTTATTGAAGCTACGCTTTTTATCGGGGGTTTCGCGGGCTGGGACTCAACCTAGAAAATCTAAGACGTAAGCGTTAGATTGGTTGGGCGCATGCCTACTCGCCAGAGAGATAGAGAGAGAGAAACGGTCGCCTGCTGTGTGCGTGGGATTCTATTTTTTTGAGCAGTGATTTGTAAAAATAAATATGGAAAGTGGTTTAAAAGAATTAGAGGATCTAGTGAGTGGTGACTGTTGCAAAAATATAATTTTATCAATAAAAAAATGATTTTCATTTTTCTTTTCTTATAACTGTATTTTTGTCATTTTATATTATCCACACATTCCAAAAATTATTATTTTTTTCTGTTTATTTTTTTTTCTTCTATATTCAAAAGAAATTTTTTTTTTAACTGTTACGTAAGAAGTTGAAGCGTAGCTTCTGTCGGCCAGTCCCACGACTGCCACATTTTTTTTTTTATTTATTTACGAGGTTGATCCGATAGTACAACAGTACAAATCCAGTAACAGTGCTACCGCTAAGGTTATACAAATTATAATAATTATGAAAATAAAAATAATGCAAAGAAGAAGAAAGTTCGTGAATTCATTAAAGAGAAAATAGAAATAAAATGAAATAGAAACAAAAAATTAAAAATAAAAAACTTCAATGTATGTAAATATATAACTAAAGAGAGAGAGAAAAAATGAAGAGAAATTATATAAAATAGCGAGGAGAATAAGTGGTTAAAGAATACAGGAATGTCTGATTTCATCTAGCAGCTGTCGTTTAAATGTGAGGAGGCCAGTACTAAATATATTAATGGAGCTGAAATTTAAGTTGTAGGATTTCTGCAGTCTAAAGATAGGTGATTTTTCTTTCAAGTTTGATCTGCATGCACCCAAAGAAAAACTTTCGTAGAAGTTCACCTTTTACTGTCAATTTGGTCTATTTTCGTTGTTAAAATCGACCCTACTGCCACCACTTTCAATTTTACCACGGTGGCGTTGTCAATTTAACAATTCCAAATTTTCTACAATTTTCACTGTTAATGTAACATATATTTCACTGTATGTTATACAAAATTAGCTGTAGAACTGACAATTATTGGCTTTCACTTCAACGTGGAAAATGTTCGTAAAAACAACAAAATGTTATTAATCCAACTACTAATGTTATAATTTTTAAAAGGAAAATTGTAAATTTTACCAGGACTATATATGTAGATTTAACGGAAGCTAAATTGTCCTTTTAATTGCTTATGCAGTGCAATTTACTGTGATATCTTGTTATATTTGTGTGGCATCCACAGGCATATTAGAATTAAAATAACAAAGCTATTATTTGAAAAATGTTATATTTATTTTGATGTACATACATATATCTATATATACTTTTTTGTAAGTAATTATAAAACAACAGCTGAATTGAATTCATTTTTGTAAGTATACCAGCGACACACCAGCCGAAATTTAGGATTTCGAGGGTATGCAAATTCACAAATCTAAATCTCCATTCAATTCAATATTCATTTCGTAATTCAAAGATGATACATATGTATTTCTGAAATTAAAAATACTCGAAATTCTAAATTTCGGTTGGTGTGTCGCTGGTATACGGCTCTCTATAACAATTTTATCATACATTTATATTGTATACATACCTACTTACATCTCACACGGTATTGTTACGAAACATGTGTTTACCATTGGGCAAAAAATTGATTTGAATTGTGTGACTGGTAATGTCTGCAATTGGTACAATAATGAATTCATTTACAATTTTATGTAAATCAACAACATATGAATGATAGTGAAAATCAAAACAAACTATTTCGAGTTCTTTACATACAAAAAATATATTTTCATTTTTCTTTTCAATAAAAATGTTTTTAATATTAAATAAACGCCTTTCATTTTTTGTTATTTTTACCATGTAACAATTACTTTTATAGACAGTCCCTTTATATAAAACTTCTGCGTATAGATTAATTTCATTCATTGAAATATTTGATTGATTCAGAAACTCGTAGAGCTTATTTTTATTTATCATGTTATCATGAGTAATTAAAACCTGTCCAGTCTTTACATCTTCTTCGAAATCATCATTACTAATCAGTAATTTTGAAAATTCCAAGCAAGATTTCATAGCAAGGGAATAGCATATGTTAATACTACTGTTATTTACTTTGGTATATTTCTTACTTTTTTGGTGGTATGACTCAAATCTGAAGGTTGATGTATATTTAGGAGGTCCTGATTTTTTAATTGCTGTTGGATAATGAGTAAGAAAGTGGTATTTTGGTTTCAAATGTTTTTGAAATAGTGATATATACTTTTCATTATGTTCTGCTATAGTAGTCTTTAATTCATTTATTATGTTGTCGTCGAATTCCGAAAGTAGAAGGGTATCAATAAGTTTAATTAACAAAAGGAAAAAATGCCAGACTTCATCATTGAGTGGTACCAGGTCACCAATCATTAGTGGAAGGTAGTGCACGAACATCCACATTTCACTGGCACTCAATTTGAATTTGGCATTCTTTAAATGGTCTTGTGAAATTGGTGGAGAGTAATTACAGATTTTCGCTTCGCCATAGTTGAACAATTGCTTTCGCGAATTAAGTACAGTTAGATCAAAATATTTTTTTTCGATTAAATTTAGCAAATTTCGCGTAAGTCGTAATGACAAATGCCCTCAAATACATCATGCATCATATCAAAACAAAAATTGTCTGTGACATGGTAAGAGGTGGTTTCATTAAAAACGCTTTCTTCATTTAATCCAGTTAACTGACGTTCGTTAATTGAAACATCTAAATTATAGTTTTCGGTGGTTCTAAGGAAATTCACATGTTCAGATATATCGTACATCATAGATGATTTGTGTCTTTTGCACGATCTACAATAAAAGTTACTGTTAAACGATTTAGAAAATGCCAAAGTTGTGTTTAAGCCTTTATTATCTCCTAATATCAACCCAAGCATAAAATGTACTTTAAATTGTCCATCAGATGTGCAAACATCTATACCATTTACTTCTAAGCATTTCAAAGTTTGAACAAGTTCGTTTAAACAAATGTCGTTGCCGAATTTTTGATAATCTTTTGTTTTGATATATGCCGCATTAAAAATGTACTTTGTTTTTGATTGCAAATGTTGTGGTATGGTAGGAAAAATATAATAAAATGCATTTACTGCGTTTTGGCCAGAATGACTACCTAAAGAATTTGTTAACTCTACGTCATCTGTGTAAAGAAAAAATGGTAGGACTAATTTATTTCTAAATAAAGATTTACGTCTTTTGTAATTCTCACCACAAACAAAATTTACAATTAAGGAACTGTTTTCGAGTTTTTTGGTATTTTCTAAAGTTTTTTTAAGAACGTTCAGCAACTCAAAAAACCTTTTAAACTGAAACTGTAGAGGCGTTAAACAACCCCTTATATTAGATTTGTGAAAGGACGGCTCGTAATGCAAAATTTTTATATCTATTTCATTACAAATTGTGAAAGGTAGTGGATATTCGAAAAAAAGTTTTTTCTGCAAAAATTTTAAATATTTGTACTCGGTATCAAACGGTAAAAAGGGTCTATTGCAAATTTTCAGGACTTCCCAAAATTCATGTTCTTTTTCTATGACAAAATTTTCTGTTAAATAAGAACTTAGGCCGTCTGTAATTGATGAAATTAATTGTTCTGTTATGTTTTGTACGTAAATAACATCTTTTCTAGAAAAATTAGATTTTGAATGAAGTTCGCTGAGAAATTTACATGATATTTGTTCCAAAGATGTTTTTAGATTTTTCATATCCCAATTTCTAGCAGAAATTCCTTGTGACTCAGAGCAATTTTCAAAATTATTCGATCTTCCAGAACTGTCTTCAAAAGAATGACTTGGTGTTTTACTTATATTCGATTTATCAAAATCAAGTTTTTCTTCATTTAAAGCTCGACTTTTACATTTATTTGATATATTATGTATATTTAAAAGATGTCTTTTAAAATGTGAAAAGGATTTAAAACTTTGTGGACAATTTTCTTGCTTACATTGAATGGCACTGTCAATAGATTTTAATCCATGTAATTTGAAATCAAAAAATAAATCTGGTATAGTTGCAAATTTTTTTCCACATAAAAAACAAATTAACATCATTCCTGATTTGCCTTTTACAAAGGTTTATTCAATTTTTTTAAATTATTAATTAATCGACTTACTACTGCGTCACTCTTACAGAGCTGATTTTCTATTTCATATATAAAATGTTGGATAAAAATCCACGTTTTTTCGCAAGGTTTGGGATATTTCAAATTGAACACGAAAAATGCCTTAAAGCAAGTATCGATACAAGTAATAATATTTGTAAATTTTAAGAAAGATCCATCTATATAAAGGTAAAAATCCTTTACTGATGTAATTTCTTCACCTACCGCTATAATTACTGGTTGAAAAGATAACTTATATTCAAAGTATTTGTTCCTTTGGACTTCTATTAATCGTAACATGTCATTATGAACTGGACAATGTAAAATAAACGAGTCTTCTGCATCCTTGATTCCAATTCTCCAGGGTGGTTTCTCTTTTGATTTAATTGTTGCAGAAGTAGGTAGAACTGAATTTAGGAGAAAGAATATGATGAAATTCTTGGTATCTGAAAAATTTCAAAGTATTATTAAAAGATATTCCATAGAAAATCAATTCCTCACACCATCCGTTAAAGACTGAAATGTATTTATAATATCCTTGTACTTTTTGCTTTTTATTATATCGTTCGTTTTATAATATGCTAGGAGGTGTTTTTCTATGTCCGAATATTTAGTGAAGAATTTATTTTCAGCCTCAGGATAGTATGTTCTGAAGTCTATATTTATCTGTGAAGTGTTTATGGTATAAAACCTTTAATTAATCTTTTAAATAAAAATTATTTACCAGAGCACATAAATCGGCATGCTTATATAAAGGCCAGTCAGATAAAATATTTACTATATTTTTATCGTCTGAATTCTTAAATTCTTCGAGCCTATTTCGTGCGGTTTTTTGCCATTTTTCTGTTATTTCAGTCCAGGGATTGTCATTAAATTTAAGAAAATTTTTGATTTCAGTATATTCGGAATGTGGACATTTGTAAGAATAATCTTCACATAACTCCTCATGTAAAGAGAGAGCGTGTGTTTCTCTTAAATTAATTTTTATATTTGGCCTTCTTTTCCTACACTGATTATAATATGCATTATAAAGCATGCCTTTAGGATGGCCATATTTTGCTTGAACGGGAACAAAGTAAGTCTCCTATGAAGAAATTAAATTAAAGCATGAAGCATAACGACAAAAAAACATTGGATTTGGGATATTCTAGCGCAGAAAGTTGTTTAAGTTTAAAGATACTTAGCTTTAAAAATTACAAATGATCACTTAATATTTTAAAATGGACTTTTCGATTTTCTTTTATGATATCAATTCTACCCATCGAAAAAAAATCGTAAACAAACATTGCCAAGACCATAAAAACGGTGTAGGAGATTAAAAAACATAAATTTTTTAGAAATATTTTCGCTAGAATATCAACAATAGAAGGATGTAACTATTTACCTTGTTTTCTTCAGGAAAATTTCTCACTATATCTTTGGAAATTTCCTCCAGTTCGAATGACTTCAATCTCTGATTCGTAATATTGTAATATTCGACTACTAAATTGACAATTTGCTTCTGTTGTTGCTGTGTAATTAACTTTCCAGATAAATGCAGAACCTGAATGTTTCTTCCGGTCAATGACATCGACAATATTTCTTTTATAGGCTTAAGATTATCGAAAAACAATTCTAAAGTTCGTCGTCGTTCTCATTCCTGAAGTATTACCTTTAAACTGTCTGTACCAACGGAAGATGATCGTGAACTCGGCGACTCAACAGCATTTTGAAGCCAACTTTGCACAGACGATGATGCGGAAATTGTACTGCATTTAGGAATCTAAAATTTATTCAAAATAATTTCTTCTGAAATCTTACTAGTTTAAGTGGACCTCCCCATCAAAAATATTGAAAACATCGATTCGTTATAAAACTTCAAAAATATTGCATTAAAATATTGTTAAACCATTCTCAATGAAGATAGCAAGATTTTATAACCTAAATATTAAAGATCCAAGCGCCTGGCTTTTGTCCAATAACAATAATAAATACGATTATATTTTGAAAGGGATTTCTCAACATGGGCGCTGCTTTAAAAAGTCCATTCTTAACCGATTTAAAACATTTCTGCATTTTTTATAATTAAGTTGGCTATCGCGCTATCTAGAGTTGTTTATTTGAATAAGTGATTCTTTCATAATAAAATAAGAATAACATCGAATCGTCAAATTATGAAATATAAAATTGATAGATGGACTTTTTTTTACAAACTTAAAACCCTTAAAGCTTTTATTTCATTTCATTTACTCGTTTTTTTGATATATATTTAAACAATTTGACTTTTTGAAGATTTTTTTGGGAAAGTCCTCTTAAATGAATTAAAATAAAGAGCATACTTCGGAGTCTTTCCACTTTTTCAATTCCTCCTCGAATTCAAGCTGTAGTCCCAATTCAGATACAGGAAAAATTCTATCCAAATTTTCAGATTTCAACAGCAGCAAACTTCTTTTTGTTAAACCTCGACCTATTTTACATGAATTAGATGTAATACTTTGTGAACGACAAATTACCTGCTAAGTAAGGCACTGGAGATTTTGATAAATTGAAGTTAGAAATAATTTTAAAAACTTCGCTGTCAATTATTACATGATCTTCAACACTTTTTTAATTACCCTCGTTTTCACTTGTGATTTCACTTAAATTAAACAAGTTCAAATCACTAATATTTACTTGATCATCCATTTTAAGTAAATTATTATACCATAAACAGTGAAACGACACGCTAACTAAAAAGACTGAGCTCACAACATTAATGCGACTGAACATGCCACGAGTGGAAACTGCAACGTAATAAGTTCATCTGACAGTTCTCTGTAAAAACTACAAAGAATCATTTTTGTAGCAGATTTTAGTTGTAGAACTCACAACACATTTTCAATTTCATACCAAAAGGAGGTAAAAAATTGGAATGTGCCCAGTTGAAAGTACAATTAAAAACCGCAGCTTTTACTTTTTAGTGGTTGATTTGATGTAATTTAGAGGTGGATTTGAAAATTATTTTTAACAACATGTAGTACAAATTACAACCACAGGTATTCAATATTTGCAGCATTTTAACAGTTAACATGTGAAATTGACTAGGTTCATGGCGGATCTAATTGAAAGTTGTTATATTTACAGTAAATAATGTAAAGTTGACTGCAACGTAAAATTAACGGCAAGTGGTTGTTGAAAATACCACTAAATTTCTCTGGGTGTGGAGGTAGCCTAAAACAGTGAGCGCGCCTAGATGAGCGAGAGAGATGAGATTAATATTTTACAATTCTAATACGGACCCAATCTTAATTATATACCCAGTTTAGGGATTTATTCCAGGAATACAGATTTTACATGAACTAATTTCGTTTATTTAGTATCGACATCAGAAATTGACAGTCATCCTTAACAACTAAACGGTTATAAAATTTTGCAAAAACTTCTGAATCTTTTGTCCAACCGGCAGTTTTTCTTATCGTCTCAATATTTACACCGCTTGACAATGCCGACGATGTCGATGCATGTCTCGTTGAATGTCCTTTAAAAATACTTATGTCTATTCCGCATTTACTTAAGGTAGTTTTCAGCCAACGGCTAATCGTTTGCGAACATATTTCAACATATGGTTTCTTAAAGCTAATAAACAATTTCTTTGCTTGGTTTCGAAATTCTTCTGACCTACGAATATATTCTTTGATGTGACTCGCAACGCAAAGACTAGGATTTGAAGAAAAATAAGGTAACACTAACAATGGTTGTTCTTTCCCTGGAGCCGAAGTTTAATAGACGCAAATGTCTGAGCTCTGTGAGCTGTAGTTAAAGCTAACAACATGACAGTTTTTAATGTTAAATCCTTAAAATTTAGATCAGATAAGGGAAACCACGACTCCAAGGTTGTCAAAACCTTGTTTACATCCCAAGTCGTTTGATATCTCGGAAAAGATGGTCTTAATTTGAATATGCCTGCCATAAATCTACATATCATTGAGTTTTTTCCAACATCTGTACCCGATAAGGCTGATAACGCCGATCGCATTGTATTAATCGTTCCATAAGAAGCTCCTTCATTATATTTTAATGTTAAAAACTGTATTACTAAATTTACTGATACATCGAATGGATCTTTATTCTTTTCAATACAAAAAGACCACCATTGTTTAAAAACCGAATTGTATTGTTTCATTGTCGAACCTGAAAAGGAGGCTACCATTATATCTAAAGCTTCTTCTGGAATTTGAGTTTTTTTTAGACTTTCCCTGTAAGCTTTGCTGCAATCAGTGATAGATGATGTTGATGTAATGGATGGGTTTTTCTAAAAGAAGAAGAAAGTAAGTATTTATCAGGTTTGAATACAATATATTGACCTACAGTCATTTCTAAAAATAAAGGAAACCAAGTTTGAGCCGACCAAAAAGGAACCACAACAATACCTGTGGCCTTGTCTAGTTTGATTTTATTTAAAGTTCGTAAAATCATAGAAAAGGGTGGAAAAGCATAAAAAAGGCCATAACGCGACCAAACTAATGTGAAAGCATCGATGGCTTCAGCGTTTCTATCTTGATACCAAGAAACATAACGTTTACACTTGAAGTTAGAGTGACTTGCAAATAAATCGATGTCCGGTTTTCCAAATTGATAAACTATTTCTTTATAAGCTTGATCCGAAATTTCCCACTCTGTGTCTGTGTTATTTACTCTTGATAAAGCGTCGGCAACAGTGTTTTGAGATGATTTGACATACGACGCGTAAAGCCAGATGTTACGCTCTTCCGCCCATTTCCAAATTTGTTTTGCTATAACATTGAAAGAAGTGTACTTTATTCCGCCCATACGGTTGACGTATGATAATGCAGTTGTATTATCAATCCTAAGAAGGATTTCACAATTTGCAAAGTCTTTTGCTAAAGAAAGTAAGGCCTTATAAACCGCAATCAACTCTAAATAGTTAATATGTCTTTTCTTTTCTTTTTCTGACCAAGTTCCGTGTGCCGTTTTACTTCCACAAACTGCGCCCCAACCTTCCAAGGAAGAGTCGGTAAAAATTTCAGCCTCGAATTTGAATGTTCTGATAGGGTTACATAATGAATTTAAATTTTTTCGCCACCAAAGAATTTCAGGATAAACAGAATTTGGAATACACATTTGACTATCATAATTGTTATCGCATAAAATAAGGGCTAAACACTTTTCCCTTTCTAAAATTTTAGTGTGGGCAAAACCGTAAGCAGCAGCAGGACATAGACTAACTAAGGTGCCGATAAAATTTGCAAACTCTCTAACCGAACATGTTCTTTTGTTCAACATTTTGTTTATCATTATTGAGACTTTTTCTATTTTGTCAACAGTTGGTTTTATCTGATAAAGCAGCGAGTCGATTATAAAACCTAAAAATTTGCAACTTGTAGTAGGGATTAGTTGACTCTTTTTATAACTAATGTTAAATCCTAACCTCAATAACAGATCTTCTGTCACTTCCACATTTTGTTTACAAAAGTCAAAGTTTTTACCAATACACAAAATGTCATCTAAATAAATAACTGATATTTTAAAGACTAACATTAATAACAATAATGTTAACAATAATACTAACGAAGCTACACAAGTAGTATCAAAAGATCAACCAACGTCAAGTACAGTTTCAAATATGTTTTACACAAATAACATTGTTATGACTGATCCAGCTGGTAATAATGACAACAATAACAATCTCCGAGCACCGATAATTTTTTTGAAAGCAATATTTAACTCAGAAGAATTTCAAAGAATTTTTTGTTGTGAGCACCGATAATCTTTACATAGTCTTTTGGCGAGCAGTTAACATAGCTGCATAGAAAGATGGAGATGGAAACATTATGTTTAATATGTGGCGCAGCCGAAATTCACATGAATTTAGGTCAACTAAAAACGGGCATTTTCGAAAGAATATTTGGGGAAACCCCACTGGATAATTCTCAGGATGGCGTCTGTCGAGACTGCTTCGAAAAAATTGAAATATACGACGAAGCATATAAAAAAGCAAAGCACATTGAAGGCCATTTACATTTTTTGCTCAATCGGAGAGAGAGAATTCTTTATTTTATGAATACATTTAAAATGATCAATCAACTCATTTACAGTTTTAAATTTCTTAAAGCACTTAAAGCAAAACATAATTCTTGAAATTTAAGAACTTAAGACAAATTGTTCAAATAAGATATGAGTCCTGATAATTTTGGAGAAAGCTTATCGTACTCTGTTGTGCTTTCGAAAAAATATTTCTGTATGAAAACCCAAACCAAAGACTGTATATATATTAAGACGTCCCAAGCAGTGCAACTCACAATTTCCTAAAGCTCTACAACAGGCATCCTACATCAGCCGACATAGCTTTCCGAGGAGGCTTGATTTTTGTCGTCCACTTTTCTGAGTAAAAAGCTCTCTCCGCTGAAATTTGTCTTCTCTTGCGCATAGATGATTTTGCGAGACGCGGATCGCAGGCGGCGTTTGCTTTTCTATCGGGAAGAAGCAAGTCGTTTGTGTGTGTGCATTTTGCATATATGTATGTCGGATTTTTGATATAGCATGATGAGTTGGAGATAAATATTTATGATTATTGTAATAATCAAGAACGGCTTTCCCTTTGACAGTCTGCTCTAAGGTATTATTTAAATTAGCCTGTAAAAAGTCAATATAAAATATACAACATAATGATGGTGACTATATGATTTATTTTACATTCACAAGTGAAAGGTTGCTTGTGCTGCATGAAGTAGATGATGAAGGGCTATTCAAAAATTTCTGAGATTCACCGACCCATTTAATTACATCAGATTCTTCTTGACCAAGCAATCACAATGATATTTGGACCAGAACGAAATAAAAACAGTGCAGGGAAAATGAAAAAAAGATTAAAAAGTGTGGTAGATATATTGATATTTTTAGCGCTTAATTTTCTATAATATTACCAAAAATGTTCTAATGGAAATAATAAGAAGTGGTATTTGAATTAATGCGTGTTCTGTCAAAATTGTAAAATCTTTTTCGTGTTATCCCTTTTACGTTGTTAATTCGTTAATTTTTGATTTGTAAATAGTGCTATTACCATGATATTTTCAAATAAATATTCATGAAGATTATTGCAGTAAACAAGTTAGAGTAAAATCAAACTAATTAATTAAGAAATATTAAGGTTCATCGCTTACGCATCATCTAAAACTTCAAATATATCACTATATAAAAGCAAAATTGGGTACAATATTTACTGCAATATATGGTGTATTATACCTGCTCTTTTTTCCAGTAGAATAGCTTTTCTCGAAATTTAGCTTTTATTCCAATTTGAGAAAAAGATGGAAATAATTCTTGGATATCATCATTATTTAAGCAAGTTAGTTCGTCAAAGCCTATGTCGGCTTCTAAAATATTAAAATCGATATTTTTGATATTATATACATATGTATATTTCCCTTAGGAAAATAAAAATTATTTTTGAAAGCTAATTTAAACTGTCTCTGCTTGAATACTGTGTGTAGGTACCTTTTAAAATTATATAAACGGTATCTAGATTCCACGATTTAAGAAGGTTGTATAACTCCAAATCCGGAACATTTGAAATTTGGTTTTCAACTAGGACCACCTGAATATTTTGTTCTCCCTCCACCATTGTAGTAAATAATGGCTGCGGCAAAGTTGAAAAAAATAATAAAAATTAACCTCAGCAGTTTTCTCAAAAATAATTTTTCTTTCTCTTTCTACTTCAACCAACTGTTATCTAATAAACTAAATCTTCTAAGTAGATACATGTCGTTCGCAACCGATTTCCGACAAACGTTTAAAAATTGTGAATCTCTCCAACTATTACTTATGGACATACATAATTTGTACCATACATATATGTAGGAATCAATTAGTATATAAGTTATCAAATAGGTTGTTACGTAATAATTTGTAAGTAAGAATAGGTTAGCTTGGAGGGTTTTTAACAATTAGGACCAATTTTTCAATAGTCAGATAAATTTATTCTTCAAATAAACTTAATCCAACAATCAACTTAGCTGTGATTTAAAATAGCTATCAGATAAATAAAATTATTCACTCCTTAATGCGGCAGATAGAACTGTTCTTTGTCCCGTAATTTTTGACAAATCGAGTGAAAAATAAATTATTTTTCACAGCTAAGTTGATTATATCTAAAGAATAAATCGGTCTCTTCAAAAATCGGCCCTTACTGTATACTTACCTGTATAATGAAGAATTAACTTTCAGGTTAACTTTCAAACTTCACTTGTAAAAAGACACATCCTTTCACTGGCACGGTCATGAACTTAATGCACAACTCATCCGTAATCCGTATTGCTCCGCTGACAAAAAAAATCACTTTAAATACAAACGTATTTTAAATAAACACAAAAGCATTAGATCTAAACGCGCACGCGTTTAAAATAACTTTTTCCCTTTAAATGATGACAGCGACGAAATGGAACAAAATAAAAAATGAAAAGAATCAGACTGTGCCAACGTACAGTCAAAAGGAAAAGAACATATTATTCATGAGTAGGAATAATTAAATTAATTTGAAACAACGAACTTTTCAGCATCTGATCCAAGCACATGTTTAAAGTAAACGCGTTTTTGGTTAAATGGAACACAGATAACATTTAATTAAAAACTCGAATATGTTCTCATTTATTTTAAACGCGAATACATTCAAAAGTGTCTTTGATTTAAACTGTTAAGTAGTTGAATCAAACATTATTATATTCAAATTGAATATGAAATAAATAAATGTGTCTGATGTTTAAATTGAAAATCAAATACATTTGAACTGAACATTTCTCCTTTTATTTTAAAAATTAAAAGAGTTAAAGGAAGAATACTCTACTTTTAAGACAAACGCTTTACCGCACATTTTACAAACGGGTTTTTCAAACGCTTTACGCGTTTTGTAAAAAATATTAGATTTAAGCGTTTTTCTATTCAATGCAAAAATATTCGTTTAACTTGAACGCAAATACAATAAATATATGTTTAAATGCGCTGTGTGTTTAATCTAAACACGCTGATTTCTGTCAGTGTAGGAGTTAGGTCATCTTCGTTACTTAGCCGAATCAATGGAATTAATATACCATTTAAAAGAATTGACAGAAGACAGTCGCGGCTGTCTACATTGTTAAAACATATAAGTTTATTGTTTTTTAAAAATACTTTATGTGTTACCTTCACTTTATCATCCAGCAAAGATAAGTAAAGTTGACACTCTTTGTCATGAATATCCTTTTTATACACTGAAGATATTTACTGTGTAAATCTCTCCCACTTTGTCAGTAAGAGCATCTCCTTATTGGCATACAGCCGTCGATTTTTTTCTGTAAAATTTTCATGAAAATAATCGGCGAGGTCGTGTGATATATCTTCTGGATTGAAAAACGGTTGTTGTTCAACTGACACAGTTGTTGGTGTTGGTGAAGTCACCGAAGTTGTTGCACTTTCGTCATAGGGACGGTCGCTTTCTGATTCAATCTCTTTTCCAAAATTGGTAGAAATTAGTGTAGAACATGAATTCCCGCAATTTGTGATCGACACGACTCATCATGTGGAAGATTTATTGTTTGGTTGCTACTTACGGAAGCTTTTCCAGGAGTAGTAGTAAAATATGATGTTAATTTTGGTAATTTTTCAATTACCTCCTTCTGATGTTCAGCTTTTTTCACTTTTTCAGATCCACTATGATATGACCGTTTCGACATTTTATATTATAATTCAGTATTTATTTTTACACCGAAACTAACACACAACTAACACAAAACAAAACAGGCAAATGACGATTTAATCAAAGAATAAAGCACAGTTAGTAACAACTACAAACAAAACAAACGTCACAACACTACAGACAAATACAGGGGAATTCTGATATTAAAAATCGGTCTAGTAAAATAACACTTATTTCATATATTTCCCATGGATGCACAATAAAATTTTTATCAAATATCTTTTTTTGCTCTCTTAATTAAATTTTGCATTTATTTTAAAGGTTTTTTTTTGTATAAAACATGTTTAAACATAACGTAAAAAACATTTTATATCAATTGTTTATGTACTTTCTCAATTAAATTGGTTAATTCAAACTTGGCACTTCACGCTTCGCTTCGTTCGCTTAATTCAAATGGCGCGAGTCACTACCGTAAATCTTGATGAAAGACACAAAATAAGTATTGTAAGGGCCACAGGAAAGACCAGTGATCTATTTCACGAACTTACAAATTGTGATTTAAAAGTGATTTTTCACAAAAATTGTAGGAAAATTGATATATTCAGTTTCACGAAATTTCTGTGTTACAAAATTGTAAGTAGTTGTATTCTACAAGAGGAAATTTGTAGGAATTTGTCATTTTTATTTCACCAAAAGGTATTTGTATAGTTGTAATTCACAAGCTATAAATACGTAGAAATATAACTTTTTTGTAGATTTTGGTTTCACAAATAAATTGCAGTTACAAAATTTGTGCAATACGCGAAAATATTTCACAAGTGAAAAGTGCTGTGTAAAGAAGAAGAGTATATCGTCCTCGCGTTAATTATACTTTACTTGATGTTTTTGAATTCAATGAAAGGTTTCGTATGAGCCGCCGTAAAGCAGAGGAACTAATTTTAATTATCGGACCGAGAATTCTCACCGAACTCGAAAAAACTGAACCCTGCTGAACCCGTTTTCTTCGAATTATTTATTTTTGACTACAAAATATTAAAAATCATCGTCATTTTCATTTACTTTAAGCGATAGTTTTAAATATTGGTACATATTGATGTTTGAGGGAAAACTTACAGTAGTTGCCCTCTTCATGTTTTGTTGCCACGCAACATCGCGAAGATAATTGTATTCTTTTCCTTTAAGAATGCTTTGAGTATTTAATGCATTCAAAATACTTTTCCAATCTCTTTCGAAAATTTCCCAAATAAAATGCCTTTTTTATCTCTTAGTAGAGACTCAAGAAGCATTTTATTTTCCTTGTTCATTGCACTATGTATATTTTAACGCTGCCTATCACTTCTACAGTGTTATGAAAAACATTTGGAACTAAAATCGCAGTGTCCTTATAGCTGATTACAAAAAATCATGAGCTACTGAAACCAAAAAAGCCGACATACATATCCAAGAATTTGTGAGAAAACACTTGTAGTTTACAATTCAACTACAAATCTTTTGAAACGGTACTTATACAAAATTGTGACAGACAAAATTGTATATTTACAATTTTCCTGCTTCTCATCACAATTTTGTCAAACAGTTATTTGTACTTTGTGAAACCGAAATTCAACTTACAAATTGTAATTGTGATCCACAAGGAAAAATTTATGGTTGTAATTTGTAGTTTTGTGAAATAGGCCACAGGAAAATCCCGCTTGGTTTTAATAACTAAATTCAAGATCGTGGTATATCTTCTCACCAGCGCGGGTCTCTATGAGAATGAGCAGCAGTATGGCAAAATAATTTAGAATAGCGCCGAATGTCTGTGATCATAAAAAACTCAGACGGATCGGCATGAAAAGGTTTTGTTTGCAATCAAGTGCTAACAGGGGAAATGCAATACCTAAATGAATCCTTTTTTAACAAGCACGATTCACGTTTTAGGCAATTCTAAGAAGGACAAGCATAGGTGCCTGTGCATGATCATAAAGTTCTTCGCACATGTGCAACGAACAGAATAGAAAACAATCGCTGAATTGTGTCCTGCCGCAATTTGGAAAATTAAAAGTGGAGTTCTTTCAGTATATGAAAATCTAGTTCACTGATGATTTTTCTTTAAAACAGTGTAGGTAATTAGTATACCATTAAATTGTATTTTTATATATTTAAATTTATTTAAACATGCTGGATCGGAAAGCCTTAAGGCGCGTTTCCAATACAACGTGGAGATTCAGAGTATTTGCTATCTCCACGCTCCACATGTCAGAATTGTATCTTTTGTCTCTTTCAAAATCTCGCTCTGAAGCCGAGAGTCAGCGCGAAAGTAGGTTCTAGTTCTACTCCCGCGCTGGCGACTGCGAAAAAATTTCGGAATTTTAGCTTCAATTTTTTGACGCAAGATAGAGCAACTATGCAATTGATTTGTTGAGTGAGAAAATTTGCAAAGAAAACTCATTTCGGCTGATAAAATCAATTGTGTGTTGCATAATTTCTTGTGAGGATAAAGGTTTTTGGAAAAATTTTCATTGTTTCAGTCATGATATTATTCTTGAAATTTGCATTTTCGAATCAGCTGGCTTCTGCATTTTCGAACAGTTTTTGAACTACCAAACGCGGCTTTGATTTTCATTATCTAGTACAACTGCATTAAGGCATAACAGAAACAATAGCTGCAACTTGGTTTTCCATCACAACTAATTCCAAAACAGCTAATTATCACACTAGTAAAAAGTGACATGTAATCATATGATTTCGAAAAACTGAACTTCCGAGCATGCGCTACGCTGCATTTGAAACGGGGCCAGCGCTGGCGCGAACTTGACGCTGTATTGGAAACGCCGCTTAATTTTCGGGCGAGAGTAGAGTAGCTTCGCGCATGCAAAAGCTAATAAGCAAGTAAGTATTGTAGTCAGTCATTAATGTCATTATCGTGATTTTTCGAAATAAATATGTTCTTCGGTAGAGGAACTTCGGGTATTGTGGTATACATGTTTTCATTTGGACAATTGTAGCGAAAGTATAAGTCCAATTGGAGCTAAATTGTTCACACGTGGACTCTTAAAGTGTATACGTCAATTAACTATAACATGGAAGAAATTCCGGCATGGTTATTGAAAGATTTTAATAAAAATATGGCATAGCCCAAAAATAGCATGTTGAAAAAAATGGCGGGTAATGTGGTATACTTGGGAGTTTAATGTGGTACCTATACTATACTAATTTACCCGCTTGATTGTTTCCTATAGAAAGTGAAATGAATAGACAATTATTTTTGTAATTTTATTTATAAGCAAAACGGAAGTGCATTCTTAGCTTACGTACAAAAATAAATAAATTCTTCGTTTAATATTTAAAAGAAAAACAACAAAAAAACAACAACAGAAATAGTTTCTCGGCTTATCTAGATACAAAAACTAAACAGATAACAACTAAAATACCTTATTGGTTTATAAGTAATACCTTATTGACATGACTGACAAAGAAATATTGCGCTTCTTTTTGGAACACACTTTTCATGAGCTCAAACCATTTTTGGCTCCATTTTGTTAAAATTTTGTCTTCATTCCAACATTTCTTGCAAAAGTCGCAGACAGCTTCCTTGGATGTAGGAACATCCGGAAATTCTTCCTCGTCATCCGAGTCCTGGAACTTAACGCTTTCTTTGGAGCTACTAGATGTTTCATTTCTTTTAGGAACGCGATTTATTTTTGGCTTTTTCTTAATTTGTTGTTTAGGCGGTTTTGCTGTAGGCACAATTTTTCGTTTGTTTACTGCTATTCTTTCGATGCTTGCTGCTAAATCTTGCTTATACGGAGAAGTTGTTAAGATAGTTGCATTCGACTTTCGTCCTCTATTGCTAGCTACAGGTCTTTTTAGTTTGGGAGGTGGAGATATTACCCAAGGTGTGATATAAGAAGGCGACGAATTTTGTTTGGAAGAGGGAGAAATAAAGGACGCATTGTTTGGACTTGTAAAGTTTGTAAATGATGGCAAGGTTTTGTTAATTTGCGTAGTATGTTGTGCAGCTGAGGGTGAAAGACAGCGCGGTAGTCCCTGGCTTGTACTTGCAACGTCTCTAAATGATGGTAAGGCTTTGGAGCTTTGCGTAGTTCCTCCTGCATCTCCTTGCATTGCTGATTCTTCCAAATCACTGTCCATTTCGCCAGCTATGAAGTCAGCGTCCGAAAATATATTTTTGTCAAAGGGATAAATAGGGGGGAGACCGGGGTTGGAAGTCACATTTTTTTTCTTTTGCATTTTTAGTACTATTGTTCCTAGATTAAGATGACAAATGATATATTAATGGATAGTGTAATTATTCTAGTTTAAAAATAAATAAGTATCTACTTTTTCGCTAACACTATGTGCGGAGGAAATATTATTTGTTTTATGAAAAAAGAGAAGTGTGACATTTAACCCCCTGTCAGGGATGGTTGTCACAGGTGCTGGGATAGGTAGTCACATAGTAAAATAAGGGGGAAAAATGATAATAAACACCAACTTATATCAAACGAGTTTTTTTTATTGAAGATAAAAATGTTGTGTGTAAGTAATTGTTACCAGGAAAATAACGGAAGTCTTATTCGTAATTAATAAAAAAACACAAAAACGAAATTCGCTTTCAGCGATTAACTTCTATAAACTTACATACATATATTTATTTATATAAATTATCTCAAAATTCTGGTAACAGAAATATAATCATAGTCACTCAGTCTAAAAAATTAGTCTGAATATTCAGAACCACAAATCAAATGAACTGATGATCTTCAAACGCCTGAACAGATCTTCATAAATTGTAGCTAAGAGTCTCGATCACGTCTGCTTTCAAACAGAAAAAACCGCATCAAAATCGGTCCATTCGTTTGGGAGCTACGATGCCACAGAGAGACCCTCCCCTTCTTTTTGCGTCGGGGGTTAAAAAGACAGCAGACATGGATATGGGGTTGGTTGTCACATGTGACTGCCAGTCCTCGTCGACCTGAGACAACCTGCCCCAAAACACGTTTCAGAAAATAACCTTTCAAAATAAATTCTAATTAGTGTTTATTCTAAAAACCTTATAGCAAAAATTAAAAGTTAAGTACTTTTGCTCTTATCCTTCTTTCGATTTTTTATTGTCATTCACGAGATTTTCTAGACACCTTACCGGCATTTTTTTATTTTGAAGAAAATAAAAATTAAAAGAAATAAATGTTCAATTCAATTCAGTTCAAATTTATTTCAATTCAACCTTAAAAGTATATACAATAGGAGAATAATACAATTTAGTGCTAGAATCCAAAATTCATTCAACTATATTATTGCTAGGTTTGTATTAACAAAAAATTGGTTGTCTGTAAAGTCGGTATACGGGCGAAGTTTTTACGTGATAACGTCTTTTTTGTGTTATAAGTTTTTTGGAACAAAGGATTAAATGAAGATTACACTTTTAAATTCATAAATCACTGACATATTTCGTTTTATTTAGTTTTTCAGTTTTATTTACACTTTTGTTTACAAACTTTTTGTGTAAAATGAAAAGTTCACTTATTAGTCTATTCACATATATTTCTGTTCATACATACATTACATACATGTATACATACATACAATACAATACATACATACATAAATTTACAATCCCTTAAAATTACATAATCTGTACTGAAACTCAAATGTTTCTAATCTGGGTAATTCTGTTGAGGATAGGACGATGATAGGAGAAATATGAAATGAAATGAAGTGTTTCCATTGTGATGTGCCTTGCGAAAGTCAAATCGATGGTTGTTCCTTTTAACGTAGTTGATTTAGAAACATCTGATACACATTCGAGATTATACATATCTTTCATGAATTTGAGAAACCTGTGGTCGGTCTTCACGTTTGTGTTGAAATCACCACACAGAACGACCGGTATACTAGAATCAACTTCCAGGAAGGGATGCACGTACTGACTGTTGTTTGAGTCCTTGGGATAGTAACATTCCGATGTCCTGTAACCTAGCTCCTGGATGAACATATACAGCGCCGAGCACAAATTTGAATGTGGTATCAGCGGTAAAGCAAGTAACTTCAGCCAAGCACATGTCACCTGCGGTTACGATGTGACGAGCTGTGTCTGTAATCGCAACTTGGACCTTTATTGTTGTATTTGTTGTAAGAGACGAATCCAATCACTTCACATTTTCACAACACAATCAGTTGACGATACCTTAACTGCACGTGTAAACTTATTGAGACGCTTTCTTTCTTTTGCTCCGACGCTAAGAACGCTTGAGTGGGAGTGAGACGCGAGGCCCACACCGGTCCAGCGTGCTTCTTTGTCGAATGCTGCGCGAGCATCGTGACGTGACCGGACGTTAGTGGCTTCGTTACAACTTTTCGTGAATGCCCCCGAGCCGCATCGATTTATAAGACGTTATCACGTCAAAATATGAAACACAGATTTAACATCAACAATACATGAAGAAGCATATTAATATGCAAAATTTGAGTATACTTACGAGATTTGATACAGATGCAGAAAAAAATACTTTCACTGACGGAAAAAAGTAAGTACACGTAGCTAAGTCACGAAATTCCGGAGCGGACTGAGGTGAAGTAGGGAGGGCGGTATAGCTTTTGCGATCTTTCGACACCGGTCGATGCAATCATTCGATTGTTTAAATGTTTGTTATGGCCGCTGTGACAACCAACCTGTGAGACAACCATACCCGGTCTCCCCTACCTGTTGCCTTAAAACCATTGATGGCAACCTGACCGGTCTGGACTTTTAGATATGCTTTAGTGAATATCCCAACGAGGTCATATTGCGTAACTTTCCGAGCGTGTTCCCGAGAAAAGCGTCTTATCTCGTCGTTATAATAAATCTTTAAAGGACCCATAAAAGTTTTGTCTAGCGGTTGCATTTTATGCGTCGAATGTGGTGGAAGAGAAATTATAACCACACCATTTTCACGATCTAATAACTCTATATTACGAGTGTGGCTATAATGCCCATCCAATATCAGCAGTATACTGGTAAATCCTTTGATGGTTTTGTGTAATTTAAAAAATGTTTGAACCATTTTGTAAATACATATTGGTATTTGGACCCATCCAAACAAATGGCATGAGCACTCTGAACCTGGTGGTGAGTCCTTCATTAAAAGAGGATTGTGATTCTTCCGTGGAAAAACAAAATATGGTGGAACAAAACCGCCGCCTGCGCTCATGGAGGAAATCACTGTTATAAGCGATCCACGTTCTGCGGATGTAATTGCTCCGATCTGTTTTTTTCCTCTTTTGGCCAGTACCTTTTGTTGCTTCGATTGCACCACTGAAAGCCCAGTTTCATCGACATTCCAGATGCGATTTGCTGGAAAATTATGCTTACAATATTCTTGTTCTAGTAAGTTAAAAAATGTTTGGACATTATCCCGGGTAAAACCTCTGGCACGGTCGAAGGATGTGCCAGTCGGTGTGCGAACACTCAATATATTTTTGTGGCGCCTGCAGAAGCCATATAGCCAATCTTTTCCGGCACACTCCTTCATAACCGAAAATTTGTTCGGAATATTATTTTTCTTAGCTATTTGAAATACCAAGGATCGAATGTCCATCCTAGTTAGGCCCCAAAATCTAGACTCCATTTCCACGATATAGCTTACTAGATCTCTTTCAATTCCCTCGTTGAAAGTCCGCTTGCGGCCTAATTTTGTTGATAAAAGATCCTGCACTGATTTTTCGCTTCTCGCCATGCGTTGTAGTGTGGTGTGTGGGACTTCGAATGTTTTGGAAGCTAGAAGTATCCCCATTACATTAGTTCGTACGGCCCTAATAGCCTTCTCCATGTTCTCTGGCTTCCACTTCCTAATTTGCCCTTTTTTCGGCATGTTTGAAAATTGCGCTAAAAAAAAGACCAAAAAGACGTATAGCAGGTAATGTGGTATACTATACCAAAATAGCCGATGGCAACTATACCACATTAACCGATTTTGCTATTTCACTAAAATATACTAAAAAAAAACAAAAAAGATGCTAATAGAGCAATACTTACATCAATTACACAAACTACACCAATTATTTGTCCTCTTTGTTTAATAATTCAATCTCCACAACTAAATTTAGTCACTCATTAACTTATCCGCTGTATCGCCAAAAAAAAAAAACTCGACTTCACGCTATTGCGCTTTTCATGCATCTGATCGAAAACATAACTGACTTTGATCCCGTTAAAGTATGGATTGCTCGCTTCCATGAAAAATGCAGCCCGTAAAGTGAACAGGGTTGTCAGAGTATATTTAGTTTTCGAGAAAACTGCCTGTACCACATTAGCCGCCTATACCACAATACCCGAAGTTCCTCTAATAAATATCGGTTATCGTTTGGTGATATGGCACAGAAACTAGGGGGCCCCATCGATCGCAGGGCCCTAGGCAAGTGCCCAGAGTGCCCAGTGGGAAAGAGGGGCCTGTTTACCGCAGCATGTCCTTCAAGTACTCAATCAGCTCTTTGTAAACGGAATCAGCCATACCTGCTACCACTACATCGATATCACATTCCAGTTCAATTAAAAACATAGAAGATTTCTTTCCCGGAATTTCTCGGACTGTATAGGGAATATCTAGCGCTTCCAACGCTAAATCCATGTTTTCCTTGGAGGAAGCACGACCACTAAAAATGTCATATACTTTTAGCTTTTTTTCCATCTCCAAGTTTTTGAAGAAATTATGCCGATCACTAATTCGCATGATGCGTCGACAATGCTCAATTAACGGTTTGCGTTTACCCGGCGCGGCCTAGCGTCAGGGCTAGGATGCTCCAACTTGTGTCAGGATACGAACAATAAAAATTTTCTTTTAAAGAAATAGCGTTTCAAGTCGAACATCGCAAATGTTTGTTTTGACATTTCTAAGAAATGAACATTTGTATAACCTAATCCTCAATTTACATGCGTAAATTGGTTCTTCTTTGTTGACTTAAGTACAATAAGTATGAAAATTATACATACTAGTGGATTTTTTTATGCTTCTAATTTGTTTATTACCCCATTCAAATACATGATTACGATACATATGGACTTTTGAAACCTTTCCCCATTAAACTTTAAAATATTTAAACTGAAAATATATTTCAACAATATGCATATTCAAATGTTCGAAACACATAATTTTTGAACGGAGGAAATATATTTTTGGAATAAAACTAGTATATTCAGACCAAGAATTTTCTTATTGCGCGAACAATAAAATTGTTAATTCTATAAATATTTGTTTCAAAAATTAATTTTATTTAAGAAAAACATGCTTATTTCTCTGAGTGTATCTAACCTTTTCAGCAATCCGAGCTCGATACACGACGGCAAGCCAATAACCGGTTCTGCTTTATAATTGACAATTACAAAATTTTGATTAATTTCCCGTTAATCATACATGGTATGGTAGCGTAGCCTGTTTTGAGCCTCCATACACTTCTAGCACAATATCCGGTGTTTTGTCATCTGGCAGCTGTCAGGGAGCACGAAGCCGAACGAATCCACACTCCCTCCCTTCGTGTCACCGATCATTCCTCTGCTTTACTTTTTATGGATTTACTTTTTTTTAACAAATCTGAAAAAAAATAAAAAGACTTCTAATTTGTTGTACATATATGTTATAACAGGTTAGGAAATAACTCCGGCTAAGATAAATTCTAAATTCACTTTATTAGCTTGTTATAGTATAGGTGACTACATTCGACGGCGGGTCGACTAGCACTGACTGCAGCATCTGTCGACTGACATATATGGGAGAATTCAGGTTATAACCTTGACTGACATACATATGTGGGAGAGTTCAGAATATAACATAATTGATTTTATCTGAATATATCTATGTTAACTATCTTCTTCAGGCCGATCTGCCTTACCTCCTTCGTGCTGAAGACGCTAGAGAGAATTCTCGTCTCGTATTTACGTCAGACTCTAGTTGGAGCTCAGTTTAGTCCTGCCCAGCACGCGTACCTCAAGGGCAGACCTAAGGAAACGGCTCTGCATGAGGTGGTTCGGAGTATTGAGCACTCTTTCCGTTATAAGCAATTTACCCTGGCGGCCTTCCTGGACATTGAAGGAGCCTTCAATAACGTCCGTACGGAAGCTATCCAGGAAGCCCTCTCTGCACTAGGGGTGGAGGAGGGTCTTTGCTACTGGATAGTTGCCCTGCTGCGCTCGAGAATAATTCAGTCGGAGCTGGGCAGCTGCAAACTGACCAGATTCGTCAGTAGAGGCACACCCCAGGGGGGCGTAATTTCCCCTCTACTTGCTCCTTTTGCTCTTTTGTAATTGTCTCTAACAACTTTACAACTTCAGAAGGTCTTGATCTGCGTTGGGAGCAACTCGGTGACCCTTCTTCATTAGAAGGTTCATTGTCTACTATTGAAGTTAAGTAAATTAGCGTGCTGAATAAAAAACTATATTCACTTACAGGGTGCTGATTGTTGGGATGTCTCAGTCTGCGCAGTGGGAGGCTCAACAGAGGTTTCGCTTCTTGATCGGCTTTCCCCTTCCATTGCTCCCAAGATGAAGTCGGGATTTATTGATGGCCTTTCATTTAATATATCGCCAAGTTCCCTTAAGGAAATTATAAATTAATAAGCATATAAAATATCATATTAAAATAGTTTATTTTCAATCTTACTTCTGCTAGGGGCATAATAGCCTATTCCGGCCGGTCTTGTTTTTGTGGCACTTTGTTTTCTTAAATGCCCTTTCAAGGGTTCCAAACTTGTTGGCAATTTGCTTAAGGCTGAATATATACCCCTTCGCTTCAAGGCGGTTGTTAATTTCCTCCCACATTTTTGCCTTGCTTCTAAGCTTATACATTTTGCCCACTTTAGGCCTTAGTTCTTGCACAGAGTTAATAAGCAACCATACCGCTGCATCTGTCCAGAACACTTTGTCCGTCTCGTGATCTTCTGGTTGTTCTATTTGAGCATCTGTTTGTTCTGATAAGAGAATGTAATAAATAATGTAATGTAATGTTATATATGCAATTATTGTTTTCGTAATTACCTTCAATTCCATACTCAACTAAATCAAATTGACTGCTCTCTCCGGACGTATTTTCAGCCGATAAACTTTGAGAAAAAAATTCTTCGGTTAGTGCAGGATCTACATATAAAATAAGATATACAGTAGATTTCGGTTATAACGACGATGAAGGGACCACTACAATTTCGTCGCTATATAGAAAAAAATGTATAATACTATACACATTTTATACAGGGGGATTTTTAAAAAAAACCTGTAATATTACATTATTTCAGTTTAGATTTCTGTGCTAGCGTACGATGTAAGGTGCATTCCATTTTCATAACTTCTTCGATATATTGTCTTTTCCTTCACCAAATAAACAATATCTCTTTAGTGTGCGGACTCGGTCGCTGCATGGGATTTCTAGGAACCAGTTACAAATGATTCATTAAAACTAGTCGCTATACCCGAAATCGGCGTTACATCCGAAGTCGCTATAGCCAAATTGTTTTCCTTTAAAAGTATGCTTTAAATCCAAGGGACTTATAATCGAAATCTACTGTATATCCAAAGATGCCATTGTAAATGAAAATACTTATACTTTCTTGTAGAAATTTCGCTGTTCCGGGGGAACATTCAATGGGAACGACGTTGGTTTTCTCCATTGTCACAACCACACATTAAACAAAACCAGCTGACTGAACTGACAATTGTATTTTGACAAGCAGGAATCTGCAGAAAACTGTAGGCAGTTCAGAGCTACTGCAAGTTGCTTAGAATTACTGCAGGAGGGGAAGCGATGACGTCAGCAGAAATTTTCTGTCATATCGAGTAAGAAAACGACTTTCTGCAGTTTACTGCAAGTTGCTTGCAGTGACTGCAGGTACGCGAACAGACCTAATGTTGGAGACTTCTTCAACTATACTTTTCGATGTGGTATCTACTTTCCCAGTAGGAAATGTATACCTTTCGAAATGAATGTCGTACTATATACCTGTAATGTATAAAGTCTACCTTTTGCAAGCCAAACTAGATGACTTTAACATTGCGTTGTCATAGGAAGTAAGGTTCAAAACCTAGTCGAAAATCATTCAGCTTGCCGGATGCGAAGGGAAAGCGTGCAAAACCTCAGCAAAGAATCAGAGAAAATTTTGTAGGCCACCGTTCGTGTGGGCATGTAGGCAGCCGCAAGCGAATTTCTTCTCGAGCCGTCGCACTGTGGCTGTGCTACGATTCTTTGCCTGATAACATGATGGGATTCTTGGAAGCGGGAAGGAAATTAGACATCAGCTTAGAAAGAATTTTTTTGTTATGTTAAGAAATTCAGGTGCGTTATTCAACATGTATAAATAAAAGGATGTTGTTAAAAAACATTAGGAGTAGCGGCTAATGTTCAGAAAGTTATTTTTTAATTTGTTCTGCTATCTAATAAATAGATTATATTTAGAATTGAGTTAGAAATTGAAAATACAAATTAAAATATTTAACCCTTAACCACCTACCACCTATTTCCGTCCCTTAACCACCTACGTGCGGTCCTGGAGACCGCTCATGTATGAGTACTTTATTCGGGTTCTGCGGTATTAACGAAACATTAAAATGAATAAAATACTTTATTATACTCTAGAGCTTTATTTTAGAGCATCAAATAAAAAAAACTTCAATAAAATCTTGTGATATTCCATATATCTTCAAAAACTAACAATTTCAGCAAAAAAAATCACTATTCTAAAATAATAAGATTTGTTACATAAGGAACTTAAAATTTCAATTTCTTTGTATTGTTTCTATAAATAGAGGTAACTAAGTATAAAATTAAAAAAAAAAAACATAAAAACTTCAACAAAATTGCAACCCCCAAAGTATTACAATTTTTCGCGGCAGTTGTTGCACATTTTTTTTGTACACTCCAAACAAATTGGTACCTTGCACATGAAACACAAGTAAGCCGTCTTGCGTTTTTTTTTTGGATCACACATGGAACATGTTTTGCGAACTTCAAGTTTGTCTACATCAGATGTGCTCGGTAAATTTCCACTTATCTGTAGAACACGACGAATAGAGCACTTGATGTCCCTTTGAATGTGATCATTTTTTATGCGACGTTCCATGTGCGGTTTTGTAAGCTGTTCTGCCAATTTTTTCAGGAATTTGAATCGGCTTTCCTTCTTTTGATATTGATTGCTCAAACTGATGACATATGCAATCGACCCAGATATGTCCAACATTCTATAAAATATAGTCAAAGGCCATCTTTGCGTTCGACGAGAAGTGGAGTAATTTGAGCATCTTTGATCAAGTAGATCAACTCCTATTTTTGTCTTGTTGTAGTATAAAATGATTTCAGGTTTCTTAGTACTTTGGTCAACATTCGCAGTATGATGCATACTTGAAAGCATAATCACAGCTTTATTTTTCTTTGGTACATAAGAAGAAAAGGTGATATCTTTCGTAAAACCAAAGAGCGAGGAATCAATTGATCGTTGTCTTGATGATTTGAACTCAAGCGGGATCTCACGCTTATTTTTCTTCAGAGTACCCACAAAAGTTAGGCGCTTTTCTTTTAAAATATTGACCAGTTCTATCGAAGAAAACCAATTGTCAGCGGTCACATTCCGATTAGATCCCTCAATTTGGGAAACAAGACGTAGAACTGCTTGAGTTGGTTTTGATAGTCGTTTTTGTTCTTGAGTCAAATTTTGCCCATCTGAATCTTTGCCGAGATATATGTAGGCATTTAGTAGATAGCCATTCCTTGCATCTGTAATGCACATAATTTTTAAACCATATTTTGCTGGTTGTTTTGGCATATACACTCGGGGACAAGTCATTACCGGCACTTGAAATATTTGGTTTTCTACTAATTATTTACAGTAAAATTGTTACAAAAGGTGTAATTATCCTTATGACCACTTACCAGAAGTGATCAGTAACAAAAAATTCCTGTACTTTTCAAATAATAAGTTTTAAACAAATTTTACTGTTTTGAGGGTTTTTACAGAGGGACATTTGAATACCGGCAGTAAAAGAAAATAAAAAAATAATAACTTAGTTTTATAATTTAACTAGTGCGACCCACATATCCGGCTTCGCCGGCTTGTGCGGGATACAGGGGTCAGCGAAATGGTAAAGGTTGGCCAATACACCTATGCAAAATTCACCTCAATCGGAAACCGGCAAGTGGGTCAAATTCAACTTCCAACATAACATAATAAATTGGAAGTTATCCAAGACACATAACCAAAAATAACCAAAAAAAGAGCTCCACAGTCCGCCATATTGGACTTAGAACGACGTCACTTGGCTAACCATGCATTGTGATCAAAGCTAAACGTGTTTGCAATATTTCAGCTCAATCGGAAACCGGGAAGTGGGTCAAATTTAACTTCCAAGATAACTTCCAAGATTCCTTTACACATAATCAAAAAAGAGCTCCACAGCCCGCCATATTGGATTTAGAATGACGTCACTTAGCTAATCAGGTATTGTCATCCAAACTAAAACTGTATGCAAAATTTCAACTCAATCGGAAACCGGGAAGTGGGTAAAATTTAACTTCCAAGATTTGTTTACATAAATAATAACAAAAAATAAAAAAAATAAAATAATAATAATAAAAAAATAAAAGTGTGCTAAAAAATAATCCAACATGAGGGGAAAATTGTTTCCATCACCCACTGCACTTAATTTCTATACTATTCTTTTTGGTAAAAAACTAAGTGATTCTTTAGACAATGAAGAATAACATACAGAAAGTTGTGAGATGCTAGCGGTACCGTTTTTTATTAATTATCTTGCAAAGTTATATTATTTTATTCGAGAATGTAATGAACCGATAGATCTGGCAACAGCGCGCACTGTATTTGTAGCTATATTTTATTTTTGTAACAAACAATGATTTTCCTAACCTATGGTAACATATCATAATCATTTCTTATATATTTTTTATCGTAGATAACAACACAAAACTATTACTGTACTGTCGGCATCAAAAATTTTGATCTCCTTGCGTGTACTGAACATGCGCGTTCTCGCTGCCCTTAGCTTGAAACTTTTGATCTCGACTGTAGCGAGACAACTACCTTAATACAGATCCCCAAGATTGGCAGGTACACACAAAAAAAAAAAAAAAACACAAAACACACCCACTAAAAAGGAGTACAAAAATCTTTTCGATATACATAATTATTTCATATATAAAAATAATAATCCGTCATGCGGGGCAAATTTTTTCCATCACGCACTGCAAAAAAAAAAAAAACACAAAACCGGTTTTATTAAAGAGGTCAGAAATCTTGATCAGCTGATCAAAGGAAAACTCGCTCGCTCGAGACTTCTTGGACGGGGGTTTTTGGCTGCGCGGCGCGGCGTCGAGGGTGAGGCCGATGAAGCGAAAAATATTTTTCCTTGCTTTGCCTAAATTAAGGAACCCTTTATTATAAAATTAATATCTTTAGTTTTAAGTTTTGCCTAAATTAAGGCAACCTTTATTATATAAAAAAATAAAAAAATGTATTAAAAAACTCTCCTTAGAGATCCCCAGATTGGCAGGTACACTCAAAAAAAAAAAAAAAAAAAACCAATTTTATTAAATAAGTCAGAAATCTTGATCAGCTGATCAAAGGAATCCAGCAAGCGACTTGTCGGCGCGGGGCTGCGCGGCGTCGAGGGTGGTGCTCGATTTGTGCGGCAAGAAAAGTTGCCTTGCAATGGGCTTGAATTATTTTTGTGCAAATATGTTTTCGTTAAATTTTGTATGAAAACGTTCTCGTAGAGAGTCCAGGGTGGGATTAAAGTGAAGGTCTCTGGATTATCTTTGCAATAAAAGAAAGTTTAAGAAGATGCGTTTTGTATTTCAGTCTTTCTGAGGGAAAGAATTTTTCAGAATTTTTCAGAGGTAGTGTTTGCTTCGGATTTATTTAGCGGGGTTAAAGCAGTGACGCAAAAATGTGTGGTAAAGATCCAAAGGTTGAGAACATGATGAGCTACCCTGTAAAAGTTACATAATCGAAATCGGAGAAGAGACGGCTGAGCGATTAGCATGAGAAATATGAAAATCAGTTTTCCCTCATCGCGCTAAGCATAAAATCACCCGAAAAGATCGTGTGAGGCATTTTAAGTATTAATTTGGTGGAAGGTTTGGTTTTGGATTTGTTTTGCGGGGTAAGAGGGTCACGAATATGTATACAGTACACTTCAAAGTTCTCCTGGCTCAAAATACTATTATTATTTAATTTGAATTTGCCAATTATTCAAAGCAGTGCTGAGTTTTCTGTCTTCATTTAAGATAGAGAATGTTCAATACGCAAAATATCTTTCTTGTAACTTAGCTAAGATTTCCGTTAATTTCAACTACCTGGAACTTATGCTCTTGAACACAAACAATTAAAATTTAAAATTCTCCCGTATCTCAGCTAATTTTAATAATCAATATATTAATTAGATGTTATGATAAGCAAAATCAATAATCATCATATGTATTTACTGGAATGTCATACATTCAGTACTAAACACATACTGAAAAATAGGACTCATATACAGAGTAAGCCAAAGTCAATTAAAAATGTCATAAAACGTAATAATATAACTTCTTTAATTATTAATAATGATGTCATTAATCCTAAAGGTTTAATAGGAGAACTGTCATTTATTTCCAAAACAACCATTATGCAGCCTTCAAATTCATAAAATTCCTACATAAGTGGAAAATTTGTATGAAAATACGCAGAAATCAAGAAAGTAGACTTTACTTCAAATGCAATTTCTCCGAAGCCCGCAGGTCGCGCCAGCAAATTTTTGTTGAAAATTGATCATTTTTACCCACTGTGGGTGGGTGGGTGGTCGGATGAAGCGAAATATATTTTTTACAGGTGAAGCTAATAATAGTGTGTTAAAGAGAAAAAATAAAAAAAAGTGTATTAAAAAACTCTCCTTAGAGATCCCCAGATTGGCAGGTACACTCAAAAAAAAAAAACCAATTTTATTAAATAAGTCAGAAATCTTGATCAGCTGATCAAAGGAATCCAGCAAGCGACTTGTCGGCGCGGGGCTGCGCGGCGTCGAGGGTGGCGCTCGATTTGTGCGGCAAGAAAAGTTGCCTTGCAATGGGCTTGAATTATTTTTGTGCAAATATGTTTTCGTTAAATTTTGTATGAAAACGTTCTCGTAGAGAGTCCAGGGTGGGATTAAAGTGAAGGCCTCTAGATTATCTTTGCAATAAAAGAAAGTTTAAGAAGATGCGTTTTGTATTTCAGTCTTTCTGAGGGAAAGAATTTTTCAAAATTTTTCAGAGGTAGTGTTTGCTTTGGATTTATTTAGCGGGGTTAAAGCAGTGACGCAAAAATGTGTGGTAAAGATCCAAAGGTTGAGAACATGATGAGCTACCCTGTAAAACTTACATAATCGAAATCGGAGAAGAGACGGCTGAGCGATTAGCATGAGAAGTATGAAAATCAGTTTTCCCTCATCGCGCTAAGCATAAAATCACCCGAAAAGATCGTGTGAGGCATTTTAAGTATTAATTTGGTGGAAGCTTTGGTTTTGGACTTGTTTTGCGGGGTAAGGGGGTCACGAAAAAATATGGGCTAAAGAACTAAAAGTTGAGAACATGATAGGCTATCCTGTAAAAGTTATAGAATGCAAATCGGTGAAGAGATGGCTGAGCAATTAGCGTGAATTAGCGTGATACATATACAGAGTAAGCCAAAGTCAGTTAAAAATGTCATAAAACGTAATAATATAACTTCTTTAATTATTAATGATGTCATTAATCCTAAAGGCTTAATAGGAGAACTGTAATTTATTTCCAAAACAACCATTATGCACCCTTAAAATTCATAAAATTCCTGCATAAGTGGAAAATTTGTATGAAAATACGCAGAAATCAAGAAAGTAGACTTTACTTCAAATGCAATTTTCTCCGAAGGCCGCAGGTTGCCCCAGCAAATTTTTGTTTTCAACGATGCATAAGGATCTCTACTTTAATTTGATATCAGTGAGAGCGCGGGCAAATGCGGCAATTTTTTTAAAAGTTAAAAAGAAATACAAATTTTGGGGAAAAATCCCCATTTTTAATAAAAATGCTATTATTAAAAAACTATTTCACTTTTATCATAAGTTATTGGCCTAATAATAGCTTCTCATATTTAGTAAGTGATTTCATTAATAACAATTTACCCTCCCCATACAAATATTTTCAGAATATAGCTTTGAAATCATAGAAAATTTGAAATTTTTTTTAAAAAATGAGCCGTTCAAATTTTTCTCTGACTTTAGCTATTCGAAACACAAATAGGGGGGGTAAAAAAAAAAAAAAAATTATTGCCAGAAGGTAGTACATTTTGTTTACTATGGAATGGCATAAAAATTTTTAAAATCTATGACATGACGAAAATTGATCATTTTTACCGACTGTGGGTGGGTGGGTGGGCGGATGAAGCGAAAAATATTTTTTACAGGTGAAGCTAATAAAAGTGTGTTAAAAATAAAAAATAAAAAAATGTCTATTAAAAAACTCTCCTTAGAGATCCCCCCCCCCCCCCCCCCCCCCCCCCCCCCTAAAAAAAACAAAAACCATAAAACCAATTTTATTAAATAGGTCAGAGATATTGATCAGCTGATCAAAGGAATCCAGCGAGCGACTTGTTGGCGCGGGGCTGCGCGGCGTCGAGGGTGGTGCTCGTTTTGTGCGGCAAGAAAAGTTGCCTTGCAATGGGCTTGAATTATTTTTGTGCAAATATGTTTTCGTAAAATTTTGTATGAAAACGTTCTCGTAGAGAGTCCAGGGTGGGATTAAAGTGAAGGTCTCTAGATTATCTTTGGAATAAAAGAAAGTTTAAGAAGATGCGTTTTGTATTTTAGTGTTTCTGAGGGAAAGAATTTTTCAGAATTTTTCAGAGGTAGTGTTTCCTTTGGATTCGATTAGCGGGGTTAAAGAAGTGACGAAAAAATTTCTGCTAAAGATCCAAAGGTTGAGAACATGATGAGGTACCCTGTAAAAGTTACATAATCGAAATCGGAGTGGAGACGGCTGAGCAATTAGTATTAGAAGTGTGAGAATGAGTATTCCCTGATCGCGCTAAGCACAAAATCACCCGAAATTGCGAGTTAGCCAGCGAGGGATCTGATTGGTTGCGCCGCCGCCCGTGTGGTGGATGGCAACACACCAAGAATCGCCGCTGAGCTCGGTGTCGAGCGAACGACTCGTGGGGAAAATGTGAAATGATGAGTTTTTGGGCGAAAAACAGGTGAGATAAGTGGGTGATTATATCAGGAAAACCGCATAGAAAGTTTATAATTTTTTAATATAAGATGTCAAATGACTTCTTCTTGCACATATCAAAAATAGAAAAAATGTTCTGGCGGCGTTTTGGAGAGAAAAAATAAAAACCGGAAAAATGGTCAAAAAGAAGGCGAAAAAAGGGGTGACTTTGCAAGTGGTTGGGGGGGATTTGGAGATGAAAAAATAAAAAAAATAGAAATGTGAATCTGGTGAAAGTTGCGGAAGGGTTGAGAGTAGGTAGTTGTGAAGAAAAAAAATTTTTAGATTAACGTAATGAGGGTGAAAAAAAATAGTTTGTAAAATTGTTAATGGTTGAGTGGGAGAAGAGTGAAAAATGGTTAATAATTTTCAAACCTTCTTTCTGGGATCTGGGTGGGGGGTAGGGGGGAAAAAAAAATATGACGATAAAGTAGAGAGGGTAGAAAGTATGAGAAAATTATTGAGAAGAAAAAAAAACGTGGAGAAAGTGTAAATTTCGTCGGTGCAACCTCCCGAAGTCGGTGAAAAATGATTAAAAATTTTAGAAATAGTAGAATAAAAAAAAAAGTAAAAAAAAATCGCGAAAAGCGTTTCGATACGAAGTTGCGTTAATTTTTTGTCGATTTTTTGAGCCCATTTTTATCGATTTGCCCCAATAGAAATTCAAATGAGAGGACCAACTGTCAAAAAAAGCT
Organism: Machimus atricapillus; assembly: GCA_933228815.1. Classification (NCBI taxonomy): domain Eukaryota; kingdom Metazoa; phylum Arthropoda; class Insecta; order Diptera; family Asilidae; genus Machimus; species Machimus atricapillus. The sequence goes on from OW121785.1 coordinate 19,424,852, forward strand.
TGTAGTTGTATATATATAAACTAGTGCGACCCACATATCCGGCTTCGCCGGCTTGTGCGGGATACAGGGGTCAGCGAAATGGTAAAGGTTGGCCAATACACCTATGCAAAATTCACCTCAATCGGAAACCGGCAAGTGGGTCAAATTGGAAGTTATCCAAAAATAACCAAAAAAAGAGCTCCACAGTTCGCCATATTGGACTTGGAATGAGGTCATTTAGCTAATTATGCATTGTCATTCAAACTTAACGTGTATGCAAAATTTCAGCTCAATCGGAAACCGGGAAGTGGGTCATATTTAACTTCCAAGATAACTTCCAAGATTCCTTTACACATAATCAAAAAAGAGCTCCACAGCCCGCCATATTGGATTTAGAATGACGTCACTTAGCTAATCAGGTATTGTCATCCAAACTAAACCTGTATGCAAAATTTCAACTCAATCGGAAACCGGGAAGTGGGTCAAATTTAAAAAGTAGTGTAAGAAATTCTGGTAAAGAGTCCAATAGATGTGGTGATGATGGTGATGATGGTGATGAGTAGAAGCAAGTAACTAAAACGACAAAATGTAAAATTAATTTTTTGAAAGCTTCCAGTAAAATAGTAACTAATTTTCCGGAGTTTCCAAGTGACCATGAGGTAGCCAGATCACTCGTTTTTTTTATAGAGGTATCGCCAGTAGCCCTAATCCTCTCAAACTACTATTAAAAAAGAAAAGAAAAATAAAACTAATATTACAAAATATAAAATAATAAGCAAAAAAATACAGAAATACAACAAAATCTAAAAATGAAACAAACAAACTAAAAACCATGCTGCAGCAAAAATTATAAAATATGCGAAATCCGCGAAACGAAATTAAAAAAAAAGAAATGGTGATATTTTGCCCCTACCAAAGCTTTGTCTACCTATCTTATCTAATTTATCTAATTACATATTTAATAAATAACCTCTATTAAACCCATCTTGCTCCGGAGACCCAATCTAACTGTTCTAACTTACTGCAATCTGCAATTTTCCGAAGATTTACAAAATTTTCAAATCTAGATTCGTCCTCTTGGAATGCCTAATGCGGTGTCACGCCAGAATGTGTTCCAAAATTTCGAAGCCGTATTTGAAAAAATTGTAGACCTCGGAAATATTGTGACTGCCTAAAGAAAACCAATGGTGCTACCTAACCACCCTGCCTCTAAGGGAAAAAAAAAAAAAACTAATAAAAACCTAAGTTCTTGCTGAGCGTGTGCGTGTATGTATATTTGTGTGTGTATGCAATAGTATAAAAGTATATATATATATATATACATACTTATATATGTGTGTGTGTGTGTAAAAATGTAAAAAAGATAACCATTGCCTGGAAAAGGTTGAAGCGGAAAAAAAGAGAAGTTCAAAATTGATTTCTCACATTGCCCTCTGTGACATAACAACTGCCAGCTGAAATTAAGTGCAACAGAGGAATATTGCCTAATTGAGCTATAGGTTGTCACATTACTGAGGGTAAAGTGATAATTCGATTAAGAACTTCCAGCCTACTACTTACAAAATATACTCATGTCCGAAAAAAAGACGGCTTAAGGTCCAAACTTTAATTTTCACATTGCTCTCTGCGACATAACAACTGCCAGCCGAAATTAAGTGCAACAGAGGAATATTGCCCAATTCAGCTATAGGTTGTCACATAACTGAGGGTAAAGTGATAATTAGAATAAGAACTTGCAGCCTACTACCCATGAATCCTACCTACAAATTATACCTATCTAAAAGAAAGCTAAAACGTTACTAAATTTTGTTTCCTAAAGTACCATAACCTAATCCCAAACTTATTGCCTGTAACTAAATTGAAAAAAAAAAAAAAAAAAAAAAATGTAATGGTAAACGTTCCTTTCCCGCCTAGCAAAGAAAAAAAAAATTAAGTGGGAATTAATTCTGATTGTCACTTCACTTTCAATAATATTTGCATCACTGAAAATAATGTGACAGTCAGAATCGTTCCCTTTGCTGCAGCATGAAATAAAAGGAGAAAACATAAAAAAACATAAAAAACCCTAACGTTTACCATTGTACCATTCTAACTTAGAAAATTGCCTAAATAAAAGTCCAGTTATTAGTACACATAATAAAAAACATTTTAATATTTAAAGATATAAAATAAAACAAAATGACCTATCCAAAATTCTTTTTGATTCCTACTATTTCTATAAAAGTTCCCTATAAACGACATTCCGCGTATGAGCTACCCCAGATATAATATTTTGTTCCGGAACTAAAACCTTAACATTTCGCGGTGATCTAACCCTACCTAATGCAACATAAAGCTGACCGTGTGAAAAAACATCGCTTCTTAAATCTATTCCTACACAATCTAAGGTCTGGCCCTGACTCTTATTAATTGTCAACGCGTAGGCTAACTTAACTGGAAATTGTCGTCGCTGCATTTCGATCCCCGAATGCCCCGCCGAGAATTTGAAACATATTCTCGGTATCGTGACAATCTCCGTACAACCGAGAACGGATGCCTCCAAACGGAACCTGGAAATTGATCTAATTATCAATTTTGTTCCATTGACCAATCGGTGTTCAAAGCTTAGGTTTCGAATTAATATGCAGACGGAACCGACTTTGAGACACAAATCGTGATCGGGGACACCCTTTCCGGAAACCCCGTGAAGGATTTCCGAACCGAAAACGGTATTATCGGTAACGCCGTCCACTGAAACCAATGAATCGGCGCTGAGCAAATGCTCAATGTCCCCGGGCAGCCTATCTAAAATATCACGATTGATGACATTTATAGCTGCATTTGTGGATGATAAAATTGCCCTGGAGACACAGTCTTCAGGACGCAAAAGAATATAATCTGGAAATACAAAATTGATCAATTCTTCAATGGAGTTAACGTTAGATATTCCAGTTAAGGGAACCAATCTAGAGATATGTATATTATTATTATTAACTAAAACTTCACTAACTTTACCTTCTCCTATTGATAATGTAAAGTTAGTAAAATCCCTATCTCTTGATCTTTGCGGTTCGCTAAGACTGCATTTCCTAATAGTGCTCCAAAATGGCGAATATTTCAAAGAGGCTCTAATTATATCATCTGGCATAGCATGTTCTATTACTGGAGCAATTTGTCTAAAGTCACCCGCAAAAATTATGGTTTTTCCACCGAAAAATTTTTGCGACTGACAGAGGTCTTTCAAACAATTATCTAAAACTATAACTGATGCCCTATTCGCCATGGTGCATTCATCCCAAATAATTAATTCTGCTTCCCTTAATAATTGACCTCTCTGGCTATTCCAGTTTATATTTCCACCACCTAAATTATTAACATCGATTGGCAATCGAAACATGCTATGTGCCGTAGTCCCACCCTCGTAATTTAATGCCGCAATTCCCGTAGAGGCAGTGCACAGTACAATACGACGCTCCGATCGTAAACGATTTGTAATAACGTTCAGTACCAAAGTTTTACCGGTTCCCGCGGGACCATCCAAGAAGAAATGTGTGTATTGGTTTGATTCCGCGGGTTCCAGTACTGAACGTATTACCATCTGAACAAAGTTGGATTGATCAGGATTTAGTAACGGCATCCAACGTCCAAAGAAATTCTTACAAATTTCTGTATCATATTGGAGCCGTTCCCTGCCAGCTTCGGTACTGTCATCATCTTCGAGTTCGGGTAATCCCATATCTTGAAGATTTCTGCCGTGACGACGTAGCATCCTATCAATCAAACGCAAAGATTGGTTATGCGCCCATTGTAAATTCTCTGGAGTTCGTTCAGGTCTTAATCTAAGGAAATCCTCACTTAGATAATCCTTAAACTCTTCCCAGAGAAGTCTAGCGGGAGCCCCAAAAATAATCACTGATAGGTATAGCTGCCTAATCCCACTACCGGTCCTGAAGAGTACTGCTTCCCGCATAGCAATAAAATATTCATCTTCAGTGTCGAGTAGTCCCCTAGCCCTCGCAGTTTCCTGGTACGTTGCAAATACCTGACCATCTATGGTTCTCAAATCTACGAAGCTGTTGGCAGGATAAATTGCCAACAGCATCCTCAAAAAGAATAATTCTCCTAACGTCGGGGACATCCAGTACAAACGGGCTACAGCACTACCCCTTTGCCTGGGCGCGATAAAATAATTTGGTCTCCTATGTTCAATAATATTTACTCTACTATTTCTTGGCCTAGTTCTAATAATATTGAAACGTTCATAAAAATCGCTATACGTTAAGTTAGCTAATACCTCAACCTGGGGCCTTTCGAGATAAAGCATTAGCAAAGAAACACTGCGTTCAGCAGCCTCGATTTCTCCCCCAGGTCGGAATATGACCGTTTCCCTATTTGGAAGATGCACAGGAAGTGCAATAACAGTAGGCGACCTGCCACTAACATCGTATTCTAGCAGTCGCCATACCGCTTCAGCAGCAGAAACATATCGGGCATTCACGAAGGCTTCGATTTCATCATTTTCTGCTCTGGTCCTAATACGCGAAGGTATATTATTACTACCTGATGAATCTGAAGGATTTTGGATAATAGCAACTCTTGACGAATCTGGACCTTTATGAATATACTTCATCATATACTTCAACGTTTTTGTTGAAGTAGCAATCTCTAAGTTAGCATGGCAATCCATTAACAGAAGGATAGCTGAATTATAAGGGACTACCCAGGTGTCATCTACAACGCGACTACTACCCCGAAATGGTACTCTAACTGTATTTTGACAGGGCCTCTTATATATTACATAGCCCCTGTCATCTATATACGTTGATTCATTCGCAGGTTTGGGATAGAACTTCTTGCATTTTCGGGTTTCCCTGTCCATGCAAGGTGAATTTAAGTGTCCAGAACCACATGGACCGTGCAACATATGTTGCAAAACAATTCTTCGGAGCCTTCCTTCAGCTTCATTTTCTGAAGGAATGGTTGCCCTGACCACTTTATCAATTTGGTCAGAGAACATTGGACCCCCTCCCTCAACTCGGATAGCAATATGGGCATGGGGTAGTCCACGTTTTTGAAATTCAATAACGTGGACTACATACGCAATTTTTCCAAATAGCTTACCGGTACGAATGAGACGCATAAGATTTTGTAATTTATTTTTAAATACCCTATTACAAAGATCCGGGCGATCCATACTATTTTCGCCTGGACGTAAACTATTCTTAATTTCTGGCCAACGGGGATTACATGTGATTGTAAGAAAATACGTTGGCTTTCCTAATCTCCCAACTAATGCCATTGCATCATGGTAATGCTTTTGCATATATCGCGGACCATGAGTAAAAGTTGCAGGCAAATATACTTTGCCTGCAATAATCCCTCCCTCTCCAGCAATAGTTTCTTCAATTTCTTCCCTATTCGAAATTCTTAAAACCGTTTTTTGATTGTGCCGAATAAATTCTAATTTTTCTTCCTGGACACGACACCACATGTCCACGAAATACTCCTGTCCCAAACGCCTTAGTAATGTGAACCTAGGCTCAGCAAGAAGATACAATCTATAAAATTTTACTTGAGTTATCTTTTTCCCATTCCTATTTAATAATCCCAGATGCCATCCTGCAGTTGCCCGAGGAAAAATGAGTGGATACTGTAAGCACTCATAGGACGAATTTAAACTATCTACTTGATGGGGTTTGGAATTCCCAACCTTCCATACTACTACACTGCGGCGTACACTGTCGAGAGTGCCAGTTTTAATAATTCCAGCAATTTCATTGCTAACTGGCACATCACCGACAACGGGTCCGTGTACTGCTCGTGAAGTGTTTTCGAAAACTAAATGAGCGCTACTATCTGCATGGGCGTGTAATCTACGAAAAGAGGATACCAACGGGTTAACCAAATTGAGATGGCTCTCAATTTGTTGCAGTATACCGACATTTAATCGTCGGCCTTCTGCTATTCTTTGTCGCTCTACATTATCTTCAATGTAGAGCATAGAATTATTCGTTGTACCTCTATAACTTAGATCAAACACCCGATGATATATGCGTCCCAAAACTTTCACGAACGATACACCCGTTGCTGGATATTGGAATCCACCAGTTGAACCGATCGCGGAGAAGGCAAACAGATTATTGTATTGCCTCGAATTATTTAAAAAATAGCTACTATTGTAGAAGTCAGCATCAAGCTCCGGGAGTTTTCCTCTAAAATTAACTCCGTCTCGACCACAACAGTAGGCTTTTTGTCCCTTTTCTTCCTCGAACAGACACGCACCGCAATACTGGCATTTATAGCAATCGACTGACGTCAATGAGGCGGGTGCTTTCAAATTAAACTGCACAACCATATTTAAATGAGCACCATTCCTATCCGCTAAGCAAGTAAACATTCCGTCAACAGTTGACACTTCGAACACTTCCGGTACTTCTGCCACTTCTGCCAATTCTGGTTCAGCAGATACCGAAGCAACAGAAGTATCAGAAACTTGAAGCTCATCGGGCTCTGGAATGGCTACTTCCTTATTGGTCGTACGCCGTCTCTTTTTCGGCCGGCCGACCGGCTTTTTGAATGGAATTTTAGATGAAGATTCATTCACATTATTTAAATCAACAGTTGACACTTCCAACACTTCCGGTACTTCCGCCACTTCTGCCAATTCCGGTTCAGCAGATACCGAAGCAACAGAAGTATCAGAAACGTGAAGCTCATCAGGCTCCGGAATGGCTACTTCCTTATTGGTCGTACGCCGCCTTTTTTTCGGCGGGCCGACCGGCTTCTTGAACGGAATTTTGGAAGACGGTTCATTCACATCATTAACTTGAGGAACAGGGATTTCCACAATTTCTTCGTCGTTCAATAAAGGCCGTTTCCTGCTTGAAACCACACCATTACGATGATCATGTGTTTCAAGAAGTTGAGGCCTTATTCGAACAATTTCAAAATAGGCATTATCCCGCTCATGTCCAGTTAACAATGCAGCTGCTAAATCCCTAACAGATTCGCAACTGAAAAACCTTGCAACTCCGTTAATTCCGTCCGGCATTTTTTTATTATTCACCTGGTGTGAATCGAAAATATAAAAAATATTATTTACTACCCAAAATGCACACGTCACATTATGAGCAGTAAATAAGAATCCATCATTAACTTCCGTGTTCTCGAATACTTTCCCAAGTCTCCTTTCGAGCATACCTATAGCTTGATCATTTTTCGCTATTCTATTTAAAATTCTTCCCATACCATCTTCAAATGTTGGGAAACTTGTTTCTATTAAAAACTCCTGTCCTGAGGATAATTTCAAATTCGATTGAATATCCTCTGCAGATAAGAAGATGTATTCTCCATTTGGTCTGCAAAAATTATAAAAATGATCACCATTTCTGATGACCTCATCAATTTGAGAGGAGGTCATAAAATTTCGGCCACTGATTGTGGAGAAAGCGATGGCCGTCACAGCAACAGCCATACATTGCTTATTTGCGCTTACCCCAAAATCAATGCACGCCTGACTAATACTACCCGATGAAACGCAATTTAAATTAAATATTTTTTTGGAAAAAGGCATATTGTATAATTTATTTAAATATTATATTTAAAAAGCAGAAAATATATTTGCAAATATATAAAGAAAAACAAAAATAAAAAAGAAATCTATAAAACTACAAACTTTTTCCTTTTTGGTTTTCTATTTTTTAGTCCTCTCAACCAATCGAGGTTTCCCAACTGAAAAAAAGTGTTTTTTTTTTTATTAGCCTAACAACTTTTAAAACTAATAATTATTTATTTCAATATATTGTAATATTTAAGCACACACGTCTGCTTTTAGTCCATAAATGAATGGAATTTTTTGGCATACTACTTCAAAGTTTTAAAAAAGTTCGCATAAATCCAATTAAGTGTATTACCGATCGTTTTAAAAGTTACGACGCTAGAAAGCTATCATTAAAAACTACTCTTCGCCTATACATCATATTTCTGTATATTGCATAAAAAAAACGTATGTAGCCGTAGGTATATGAAAATAAATTTTATTCAAAACTTCTCGAACGTTTGACGCAATACATTGTGTGCTTAAATTCAGATTCCGTAGCTAAAACTATTATAGATCTATGTATATTATATATTTTTTTAATATATACGTATATATTAATACATTATGTATATATATATACATATAATATATTACAAAAAATTCAAATTCCGTAGCTGAAACTATAATATATTATGCAGTGTAAACTCTATAAAGCGAACTTCTATTTAACGAAAAACTCCTTAAAACGTAGAAATTGCTAAGGTTCGTTTGGTTTGCATTGTTACTTTTATATTGACACACTCTTTATAGCGTAGCAACCACTCTCAATAGCGAAACAATATGTATTGGGAAAATTCTTTTTATTAAACGAAGATGATTCCACTATGTTCCAAGATATGATGATTAAAAGACAACGAAAGATACAATTAAAATACTGGCATAGTAAAAAACGACAAAGAAAGATAACAGATTATAATTTGGTTATGTAAATTTTTTTCACTTAATTTAGTCAAAATTAAAACCACTTATTCGTCAAATTATATTATTTTCTTTTAGTCTCCAATAAAACACCCTTTTACTAACGCAATAAAATACCCAGTCCCTTCAATTTCGCTATATAGAGTTTACACTGTATATATAACTATATATATTTTTAATATATATATATATATATATATATATTATGTATATATTATACATATAATATTACAAAAAAAAAAAAAATGAGTTTCGCCCCGACACGAAAAAACAATCACAAAACAAAAAAAAAACAACTCGAAAGTTTACACACCCCAAGCGGAAAGGTCGAGGCGTGTCGCATACGATGTTTCCCATAAAAAACAAAAAAAAATTATTTTATATATATATTTATTATATATATATATTTATATTATCTATATACATATATATATAAATATGTATATATATACATATATATTACAACAAAATAATGATAGTTTCGCCCCGACACAAAAAAACAATCACAAAAGAAAAAAAAGTGGTCGAAATTCGGTTCTCCGACATGAGGGGGAAAATGGTTAACAACACGCACTTCACTTTCTAACACATTTTAACCCGCACTTCTTACATGCTACGCTACGGAACCCAACTAAAAATATTGCAAGATAAAAAAATCAATTAAAAAACTCACCTTAATGCAGATCCCCAAGATTGGCAGGAGCGCTAAAAAACAAAAACACAAAACACACCCACCAAAAAGGCACAGAAAAATCTTTTTTTTCGATATATGTAAGTTAATTTATACCGTGAAATACTCACAGTATAAATTAACAATAATTAACGTATTAAAATTCGGTTCAAATTAATATAATTTGCTCACACTGCAAAATTATTATTAATTGGAGCCAAATTGTAACACGTCTAATCGCTTGCAAGAAAACCTTGCAATTGGGGGAAACGTCAAAAGCGAACGTTATTTTGGCGCAAATTCTATTATATGTATGTGTAGTTTTAGTAAATAGATCAAAAGTCTTGATCAGCTGATCAAAGGAAAACTCCCTCGCTCGAGACTTATGGGCAAAAAAGCAATTTTCACGCATAGCGCTAAGTGCAATTTCACCCGAAAAGGTCGTGTGAGGAAAATTCGTTTTGTACTTAAATCTTAATTTGGGAAAGCATTTTCAGAGGCAGGGTTTACTTTGGATTAGTTTTGCCGGGGTAAGGGAGTGACGAAAAAATGTGGGCTAAATATCTAAAGGTTGAGAACATGATAGGCTATCCTGTAAAAATTATATAATGCAAAGCGTGAGAGTTTTCAAGCAACGCGCTAAGTGCAGTTGCACCCGAAAAGAGCGAAAAAAAAAAAACACAAAACCAATTTCAGTATATAGGTCAGAAATATTGATCAGCTGATCAAAGGAAAACTCGCTCGCTCGGCATTTAGGGCAGACGGTTGCGGGGACGGCGGCGGGCGGCGAGCGAGAATTCGTGCGAGAGCGAGGGACTTGTTGGCGCGGGGGGTCGGGCGTAAAAACAAAAAATAATTATTGCCACAAGGTAGTACATTTTGTTTACTATGGAATGGCATTAAAATTTTTAAAATCTATGACATGACGAAAATTGATAATTTTTACCCACTGTGGGTGGGTGGGTGGTCGGATGAAGCGAAATATATTTTTTACAGGTGAAGCTAATAAAAGTGTGTTAAAAATAAAAAATAAGAAAAAGTCTATTAAAAAACTCTCCTTAGAGATCCCCAGATTGGCAGGTACACTCCAAAAAAACACAAACCCAATTTTAGTAGATCGGCCAGAAATCTTGATCAGCTGATCAAAGGAATCCAGCGAGCGACTTGTTGGCGCGGGGCTGCACGGCGTCGAGGGTGGTGCTCGATTTGTGCGGCAAGAAAAGTTGCCTTGCAATGGGCTTGATTTATTTTTGTGCAAATATGTTTTCGTAAAATTTTGTATGAAAACGTTCTCGTAGAGAGTCCAGGGTGGGATTAAAGTGAAGGTCTCCAGATTATATTTGCAATAAAAGAAAGTTTAAGAAAATGCGTTTTGTATTTTAGTCTTTCTGAGGGAAAGAATTTTTCAGAATTTTTCAGAGGTAGTGTTTCCTTTGGATTCGATTAGCGGGGTTAAATGAGTGACGAAAAAATGTCTGCTAAAGATCCAAAGGTTGAGAACATGATGAGCTACCATGTAAAAGTTACATAATCGAAATCGGACAAAAGACGGCTGAGCAATTAGCATTAGAAGTGTGAGAATGAGTATTCCCTGATCGCGCTAAGCACAAAATCACCCGAAAAGATCGTGTGGGGCATTTTAAGTATTAATTTGGTGGAAGGGTTGGATTTGGATTTTTTTTTGCGGGGTAAGGGGGTCACGAAAAATATGGGCTAAAGATCTAAAAGTTGAGAACATGATAGGCTATCCTGTAAAAGTTATAGAATGCAAATCGGTGAAGAGTTGGCTGAGCAATTAGCGTGACACATATACAGAGTAATCCAAAGTCAGTTAAAAATGTCATAAAACGTAATAATATAACTTCTTTAATTATTAATGATGTCATTAATCCTAAAGGCTTAATAGGGAGAACTGTAATTTATTTGCAGAACAACCATTATGCAGCATTAAAATTCATAAAATTCCTGCATAAGTGGAAAATTTGTATGAAAATACGCAGAAATCAAGAAAGTAGACTTTACTTCAAATGCAATTTTCTGCGAAGCCCGCAGGTCGCCCCGGCAAATTTTTGTTTCCAATGATGCATAAGGATCTCTACTTTAATTTGATACCAGTGAGAGCACGGGCAAATGCGGCAATTTTTTTAAAAGTTAAAAAGAAATACAAATTTTGGGGAAAAATCCCCATTTTTAATTAAAATGCTATTATTAAAAAACTATTTCACTTTTATCATAAGTTTATGGCCTAATAATAGCTTCTCCTATTTAGTAAGTGATTTCATTAATAACAATTTACCCTCGCCCCATACAAATATTTTCAGAATATAGCTTTGAAATCATAGAAAATTTGAAAATTTTTTTAAAAAAATGAGCCCTTCAAATTTTTCTCTGACTTTAGCTATTCGAAACACAGAGAGGGGGGGGGTAAAAAAAAAAAAAAATTATTGCCAGAAGGTAGTACATTTTGTTTACTATGGAATGGCATTAAAATTTTTAAAATCTATGACATGACGAAAATTGATCATTTTTACCCACTGTGGGTGGGTGGGTGGGCGGATGAAGCGAAATATATTTTTTACAGGTGAAGCTAATAAAAGTGTGTTAAAAATAAAAAATAAAAAAATGTCTATTAAAAAACTCTCCTTAGAGATCCCCCCCCCCCCCCCCCCCCCCCCTAAAAAAAATACAAACCATAAAACCAATTTTATTAAATAGGTCAGAGATATTGATCAGCTGATCAAAGGAATCCAGCGAGCGACTTGTTGGCGCGGGGCTGCGCGGCGTCGAGGGTGGTGCTCGTTTTGTGCGGCAAGAAAAGTTGCCTTGCAATGGGCTTGAATTATTTTTGTGCAAATATGTTTTCGTAAAATTTTGTATGAAAACGTTCTCGTAGAGAGTCCAGGGTGGGATTAAGGTGAAGGTCTCTAGATTATCTTTGGAATAAAAGAAAGTTTAAGAAGATGCGTTTTGTATTTTAGTGTTTCTGAGGGAAAGAATTTTTCAGAATTTTTCAGAGGTAGTGTTTCCTTTGGATTCGATTAGCGGGGTTAAAGAAGTGACGAAAAAATGTGTGGTAAAGATCCAAAGGTTGAGAACATGATGAGGTACCCTGTAAAAGTTACATAATTGAAATCGGAGATGAGACGGCTGAGCAATTAGCATTAGAAGTGTGAGAATGAGTATTCCCTGATCGCGCTAAGCACAAAATCACCCGAAATTGCGAGTTAGCCAGCGAGGGATCTGATTGGTTGCGCCGCCGCCCGTGTGGTGGATGGCAACACACCAAGAATCGCCGCTGAGCTCGGTGTCGAGCGAACGACTCGTGGGGAAAATGTGAAATGATGAGTTTTTGGGCGAAAAACAGGTGAGATAAGTGGGTGATTATATCAGGAAAACCGCATAGAAAGTTTATAATTTTTTAATATAAGATGTCAAATGACTTCTTCTTGCACATATCAAAAATAGAAAAAATGTTCTGGCGGCGTTTTGGAGAGAAAAAATAAAAGCCGGAAAAATGGTCAAAAAGAAGGCGAAAAAAGGGGTGACTTTGCAAGTGGTTGGGGGGGATTTGGAGATGAAAAAATAAAAAAAATAGAAATGTGAATCTGGTGAAAGTTGCGGAAGGGTTGAGAGTAGGTAGTTGTGAAGAAAAAAAATTTTTAGATTAACGTAATGAGGGTGAAAAAAAATAGTTTGTAAAATTGTTAATGGTTGAGTGGGAGAAGAGTGAAAAATGGTTAATAATTTTCAAACCTTCTTTCTGGGATCTGGGTGGGGGGTAGGGGGGAAAAAAAAATATGACGATAAAGTAGAGAGGGTAGAAAGTATGAGAAAATTATTGAGAAGAAAAAAAAACGTGGAGAAAGTGTAAATTTCGTCGGTGCAACCTCCCGAAGTCGGTGAAAAATGATTAAAAATTTTAGAAATAGTAGAATAAAAAAAAAAGTAAAAAAAAAATCGCGAAAACCGTTTCGATACGAAGTTGCGTTAATTTTTTGTCGATTTTTTGAGCCCAATTTTATCGATTTGCCCCAATAGAAATTCAAATGAGAGGACCAACTGTCAAAAAAAAGCTTGTAGTTGTATATATATAAACTAGTGCGACCCACATGTCCGGCTTCGCCGGCTTGTGCGGGATACAGGGGTCAGCGAAATGGTAAAGGTTGGCCAATACACCTATGCAAAATTCACCTCAATCGGAAACCGGCAAGTGGGTCAAATTCAACTTCCAACATAACATAATAAATTGGAAGTTATCCAAGACACATAACCAAAAATAACCAAAAAAAGAGCTCCACAGTCCGCCATATTGGACTTAGAACGACGTCACTTGGCTAACCATGCATTGTGATCAAAGCTAAACGTGTTTGCAATATTTCAGCTCAATCGGAAACCAGGAAGTGGGTCAAATTTAACTTCCAAGATAACTTCCAAGATTCCTTTACACATAATCAAAAAAGAGCTCCACAGCCCGCCATATTGGATTTAGAATGACGTCACTTAGCTAATCAGGTATTGTCATCCAAACTAAAACTGTATGCAAAATTTCAACTCAATCGGAAACCGGGAAGTGGGTAAAATTTAACTTCCAAGATTTGTTTACATAAATAATAACAAAAAATAAAAAAAATAAAATAATAATAATAAAAAAATAAAAGTGTGCTAAAAAATAATCCAACATGAGGGGAAAATTGTTTCCATCACCCACTGCACTTAATTTCTATACTATTCTTTTTGGTAAAAAACTAAGTGATTCTTTAGACAATGAAGAATAACATACAGAAAGTTGTGAGATGCTAGCGGTACCGTTTTTTATTAATTATCTTGCAAAGTTATATTATTTTATTCGAGAATGTAATGAACCGATAGATCTGGCAACAGCGCGCACTGTATTTGTAGCTATATTTTATTTTTGTAACAAACAATGATTTTCCTAACCTATGGTAACATATCATAATCATTTCTTATATATTTTTTATCGTAGATAACAACACAAAACTATTACTGTACTGTCGGCATCAAAATTTTGATCTCCTTGCGTGTACTGAACATGCGCGTTCTCGCTGCCCTTAGCTTGAAACTTTTGATCTCGACTGTAGCGAGACAACTACCTTAATACAGATCCCCAAGATTGGCAGGTACACACAAAAAAAAAAAAAAAAACACAAAACACACCCACTAAAAAGGAGTACAAAAATCTTTTCGATATACATAATTATTTCATATATAAAAATAATAATCCGTCATGCGAACAAATTTTTTCCATCACGCACTGCAAAAAAAAAAAAAACACAAAACCGGTTTTATTAAAGAGGTCAGAAATCTTGATCAGCTTGATCAGGACGGGGTTTTTGGCTGCGCGGCGCGGCGTCGAGGGTGAGGCCGATGAAGCGAAAAATATTTTTCCTTGCTTTGCCTAAATTAAGGAACCCTTTATTATAAAATTAATATCTTTAGTTTTAAGTTTTGCCTAAATTAAGGCAACCTTTATTATATAAAAAAATAAAAAAATGTATTAAAAAACTCTCCTTAGAGATCCCCAGATTGGCAGGTACACTCAAAAAAAAAAAAAAAAAAAACCAATTTATTAAATAAGTCAGAAATCTTGATCAGCTGATCAAAGGAATCCAGCAAGCGACTTGTCGGCGCGGGGCTGCGCGGCGTCGAGGGTGGTGCTCGATTTGTGCGGCAAGAAAAGTTGCCTTGCAATGGGCTTGAATTATTTTTGTGCAAATATGTTTTCGTTAAATTTTGTATGAAAACGTTCTCGTAGAGAGTCCAGGGTGGGATTAAAGTGAAGGTCTCTGGATTATCTTTGCAATAAAAGAAAGTTTAAGAAGATGCGTTTTGTATTTCAGTCTTTCTGAGGGAAAGAATTTTTCAGAATTTTTCAGAGGTAGTGTTTGCTTCGGATTTATTTAGCGGGGTTAAAGCAGTGACGCAAAAATGTGTGGTAAAGATCCAAAGGTTGAGAACATGATGAGCTACCCTGTAAAAGTTACATAATCGAAATCGGAGAAGAGACGGCTGAGCGATTAGCATGAGAAATATGAAAATCAGTTTTCCCTCATCGCGCTAAGCATAAAATCACCCGAAAAGATCGTGTGAGGCATTTTAAGTATTAATTTGGTGGAAGGTTTGGTTTTGGATTTGTTTTGCGGGGTAAGAGGGTCACGAATATGTATACAGTACACTTCAAAGTTCTCCTGGCTCAAAATACTATTATTATTTAATTTGAATTTGCCAATTATTCAAAGCAGTGCTGAGTTTTCTGTCTTCATTTAAGATAGAGAATGTTCAATACGCAAAATATCTTTCTTGTAAGTTAGCTAAGATTTCCGTTAATTTCAACTACCTGGAACTTATGCTCTTGAACACAAACAATTAAAATTTAAAATTCTCCCGTATCTCAGCTAATTTTAATAATCAATATATTAATTAGATGTTATGATAAGCAAAATCAATAATCATCATATGTATTTACTGGAATGTCATACATTCAGTACTAAACACATACTGAAAAATAGGACTCATATACAGAGTAAGCCAAAGTCAATTAAAAATGTCATAAAACGTAATAATATAACTTCTTTAATTATTAATAATGATGTCATTAATCCTAAAGGTTTAATAGGAGAACTGTCATTTATTTCCAAAACAACCATTATGCAGCCTTCAAATTCATAAAATTCCTACATAAGTGGAAAATTTGTATGAAAATACGCAGAAATCAAGAAAGTAGACTTTACTTCAAATGCAATTTCTCCGAAGCCCGCAGGTCGCGCCAGCAAATTTTTGTTGAAAATTGATCATTTTTACCCACTGTGGGTGGGTGGGTGGTCGGATGAAGCGAAATATATTTTTTACAGGTGAAGCTAATAATAGTGTGTTAAAGAGAAAAAATAAAAAAAAGTGTATTAAAAAACTCTCCTTAGAGATCCCCAGATTGGCAGGTACACTCAAAAAAAAAAAACCAATTTTATTAAATAAGTCAGAAATCTTGATCAGCTGATCAAAGGAATCCAGCAAGCGACTTGTCGGCGCGGGGCTGCGCGGCGTCGAGGGTGGCGCTCGATTTGTGCGGCAAGAAAAGTTGCCTTGCAATGGGCTTGAATTATTTTTGTGCAAATATGTTTTCGTTAAATTTTGTATGAAAACGTTCTCGTAGAGAGTCCAGGGTGGGATTAAAGTGAAGGCCTCTAGATTATCTTTGCAATAAAAGAAAGTTTAAGAAGATGCGTTTTGTATTTCAGTCTTTCTGAGGGAAAGAATTTTTCAAAATTTTTCAGAGGTAGTGTTTGCTTTGGATTTATTTAGCGGGGTTAAAGCAGTGACGCAAAAATGTGTGGTAAAGATCCAAAGGTTGAGAACATGATGAGCTACCCTGTAAAACTTACATAATCGAAATCGGAGAAGAGACGGCTGAGCGATTAGCATGAGAAGTATGAAAATCAGTTTTCCCTCATCGCGCTAAGCATAAAATCACCCGAAAAGATCGTGTGAGGCATTTTAAGTATTAATTTGGTGGAAGCTTTGGTTTTGGATTTGTTTTGCGGGGTAAGGGGGTCACGAAAAAATATGGGCTAAAGAACTAAAAGTTGAGAACATGATAGGCTATCCTGTAAAAGTTATAGAATGCAAATCGGTGAAGAGATGGCTGAGCAATTAGCGTGAATTAGCGTGATACATATACAGAGTAAGCCAAAGTCAGTTAAAAATGTCATAAAACGTAATAATATAACTTCTTTAATTATTAATGATGTCATTAATCCTAAAGGCTTAATAGGAGAACTGTAATTTATTTCCAAAACAACCATTATGCACCCTTAAAATTCATAAAATTCCTGCATAAGTGGAAAATTTGTATGAAAATACGCAGAAATCAAGAAAGTAGACTTTACTTCAAATGCAATTTTCTCCGAAGGCCGCAGGTTGCCCCAGCAAATTTTTGTTTTCAACGATGCATAAGGATCTCTACTTTAATTTGATATCAGTGAGAGCGCGGGCAAATGCGGCAATTTTTTTAAAAGTTAAAAAGAAATACAAATTTTGGGGAAAAATCCCCATTTTTAATAAAAATGCTATTATTAAAAAACTATTTCACTTTTATCATAAGTTATTGGCCTAATAATAGCTTCTCATATTTAGTAAGTGATTTCATTAATAACAATTTACCCTCCCCATACAAATATTTTCAGAATATAGCTTTGAAATCATAGAAAATTTGAAATTTTTTTTAAAAAATGAGCCGTTCAAATTTTTCTCTGACTTTAGCTATTCGAAACACAAATAGGGGGGGTAAAAAAAAAAAAAAATTATTGCCAGAAGGTAGTACATTTTGTTTACTATGGAATGGCATAAAAATTTTTAAAATCTATGACATGACGAAAATTGATCATTTTTACCGACTGTGGGTGGGTGGGTGGGCGGATGAAGCGAAAAATATTTTTTACAGGTGAAGCTAATAAAAGTGTGTTAAAAATAAAAAATAAAAAAATGTCTATTAAAAAACTCTCCTTAGAGATCCCCCCCCCCCCCCCCCCCCTAAAAAAAACAAAAACCATAAAACCAATTTTATTAAATAGGTCAGAGATATTGATCAGCTGATCAAAGGAATCCAGCGAGCGACTTGTTGGCGCGGGGCTGCGCGGCGTCGAGGGTGGTGCTCGTTTTGTGCGGCAAGAAAAGTTGCCTTGCAATGGGCTTGAATTATTTTTGTGCAAATATGTTTTCGTAAAATTTTGTATGAAAACGTTCTCGTAGAGAGTCCAGGGTGGGATTAAAGTGAAGGTCTCTAGATTATCTTTGGAATAAAAGAAAGTTTAAGAAGATGCGTTTTGTATTTTAGTGTTTCTGAGGGAAAGAATTTTTCAGAATTTTTCAGAGGTAGTGTTTCCTTTGGATTCGATTAGCGGGGTTAAAGAAGTGACGAAAAAATTTCTGCTAAAGATCCAAAGGTTGAGAACATGATGAGGTACCCTGTAAAAGTTACATAATCGAAATCGGAGTGGAGACGGCTGAGCAATTAGTATTAGAAGTGTGAGAATGAGTATTCCCTGATCGCGCTAAGCACAAAATCACCCGAAATTGCGAGTTAGCCAGCGAGGGATCTGATTGGTTGCGCCGCCGCCCGTGTGGTGGATGGCAATACACCAAGAATCGCCGCTGAGCTCGGTGTCGAGCGAACGACTCGTGGGGAAAATGTGAAATGATGAGTTTTTGGGCGAAAAACAGGTGAGATAAGTGGGTGATTATATCAGGAAAACCGCATAGAAAGTTTATAATTTTTTAATATAAGATGTCAAATGACTTCTTCTTGCACATATCAAAAATAGAAAAAAAGTTCTGGCGGCGTTTTGGAGAGAAAAAATAAAAACCGGAAAAATGGTCAAAAAGAAGGCGAAAAAAGGGGTGACTTTGCAAGTGGTTGGGGGGGATTTGGAGATGAAAAAATAAAAAAAATAGAAATGTGAATCTGGTGAAAGTTGCGGAAGGGTTGAGAGTAGGTAGTTGTGAAGAAAAAAAATTTTTAGATTAACGTAATGGGGGTGAAAAAAAATAGTTTGTAAAATTGTTAATGGTTGAGTGGGAGAAGAGTGAAAAATGGTTAATAATTTTCAAACCTTCTTTCTGGGATCTGGGTGGGGGGTAGGGGGGAAAAAAAAATATGACGATAAAGTAGAGAGGGTAGAAAGTATGAGAAAATTATTGAGAAGAAAAAAAAACGTGGAGAAAGTGTAAATTTCGTCGGTGCAACCTCCCGAAGTCGGTGAAAAATGATTAAAAATTTTAGAAATAGTAGAATAAAAAAAAAAGTAAAAAAAAATCGCGAAAACCGTTTCGATACGAAGTTGCGTTAATTTTTTTTCGATTTTTTGAGCCCATTTTTATCGATTTGCCCCAATATAAATTCAAATGAGAGGACCAACTGTCAAAAAAAGCTTGTAGTTGTATATATATAAACTAGTGCGACCCACATATCCGGCTTCGCCGGCTTGTGCGGGATACAGGGGTCAGCGAAATGGTAAAGGTTGGCCAATACACCTATGCAAAATTCACCTCAATCGGAAACCGGCAAGTGGGTCAAATTGGAAGTTATACAAAAATAACCAAAAAAAGAGCTCCACAGTCCGCCATATTGGACTTGGAATGACGTCACTTAGCTAATCATGCATTGTGATCCAAGCTAAACGTGTATGCAAAATTTCAGCTCAATCGGAAACCGGGAAGTGGGTCAAATTTAACTTCCAAGTTTCCTCTGCACATAACCAAAAAAAGAGCTCCATAGTCCGTCATATTGGACTTGGAATGACGCCACTTAGCTAATCAGGTATTGTCATCCAAACTAAGCCTGTATGCAAAATTTCAGCTCAATCGGAAACCGGGAAGTGGGTCAAATTTAACTTCCAAGATTCCTCTACACATAAAGAAAAAGCGCTCCATAGTCCGCCATACTGGACTAAAGAATGACGTCACTTAGCTTACCATGCATTGTGATCCAAGCTAAACGTGTATGCAAAATTTCAGCTCAATCGGAAACCGGGAAGTGTGTTAATTAAAAAAAGTCTATTAAAAAAACTCTCCTTAAACATCCCCAGATAGGCAGGTACTCTAAAAAAAAAAAAAAAAAAAAAACCCATTTTAGTAAATAGGTCAGAAATATTGATCAGCTGATCAACTTCTTTGTCACCTTCGTGTGAGGCATTTACGACAGACTGTTGCGGGGACGGCGGCGGGCAGCAGGCGAGAATTCGTGCGAGATAGCCAGCGGATGACTTGTCTGCGCGGGGGTTTTTTGCTGCGGGGCGTCGAGGGTGATGCCCGATTTGTGCGCAGGATAGTCTGATTAGCGCGCCGCCGCCCGTCAACGGGTGGCGTGGATGGCGACCATAGAAATATAAAACACGGCACGGCTGTACCATGTAAAAACCCTGTACGTGAGCCCACACTCAAAAATAGCTTTTCCAAATAGTACAGCAATAATGTGCAAGAGGGACGCTGATACCGAAATGTCAGCAGCATATCTTATTTAGTGAATGGTGGCGTGCAAATTCAATATTCGGAGGGGCATAGTGTTTATGCCAGGAGCTTTGCAATTTATTTTTATGAATATGTTCTCAAATTTTCTTTGATATTGTTTCATTTACCGCCTTTATTTCTAGAATTTTGCAGTAAATTCAAACTATTCAAATTTCTTTAAATGCCCCTCTTATTATTTATACAAATATTTACGCCTGCAATGGCTGACCACAAATGCATAGCGAATTCTAACACATCTAGAGAAAGTGTACGCTTAATTTGGCTTACAACCATTCCGTGCTTAGTTTATATTTCTATGATGGCGCCCGACCGAGAACCGCCGCTGAGCTGCGTGTCGAGCGAACGAATCGTGGGGAATGAATTCAATTGGTTTACAGGGTGCTTCAAAATAAATCAACAAAATTTCAAGTAGTCAATAAATGAATTATTAATGTTCTTTAAAAAGTTTTTGCAACATTTTTAAAAATTAGTTTTTAATTATTTTATTATCTTCATTATAATATTTATTTAAAAAAAAAAAAAATTTTACAAATAATACAAAAAAAAATTTTTCTATATATTGTGATGTACTGTAATTTTATTTCTTGAGCACTGATTTCGATTACTGTATTTAACCACGACTCATTGTGTTGTTCAAGCTTTCATGCATTTCTAGTGCTAAGTTGCCACTTTTTCTTTTAAAGTGCGAAAGAAAAATCGCAGAACTCTTTCTTCGTCCAAAATTTTACGCATCGCGCTAAGAACAAAATCACCCGAAAAGGTCATGTGAGACATTTTAAGTATTAATTTGGTGGAAGGGTTGGCTTTGGATTTGCTTTGCGGGGTAAGGGGGTCACGAAAAAATATGGGCTAAACATCAAAAAGTTGAGAACATGATAGGCTATCCTGTAAAAGTTATAGAATGCAAATCGGTGAAGAGATGGCTGAGGAATTAGCGTGAGAGTTGAAACACAATTTTCACGCAACGCGCTAAGTGCAATTGCACCCGAAAAGAGCGAAAAATATTTTGCCTTGCAATGGGCTTGAATTATTTTTGTGCAAATATGTTTTCGTTAAATTTTGTATGAAAACGTTCTCGTAGAGAGTCCAGGGTGGAATTAAAGTGAAGGTCTCTAGATTATCTTTGCAATAACAGAAAGTTTAAGAAGATGCGTTTTGTATTTTAGTCCTTCTGAGGGAAAGAATTTTTCAGAATTTTTCAGAGGTAGTGTTTGCTTTGGATTTGATTAGCGGGGTTAAAGCAGTGACGCAAAAATGTGTGGTAAAGATCCAAAGGTTGAGAACATGATGAGCTACCCTGTAAAAGTTACATAATCGAAATCGGAGAAGAGACGGCTGAGCGATTAGCATGAGAAATATGAAAATCAGTTTTCCCTCATCGCGCTAAGCATAAAATCACCCGAAAAGATCGTGTGAGGCATTTTAAGTATTAATTTGGTGGAAGGTTTGGCTTTGGATTTGTTTTGCGGGGTAAGAGGGTCACGAATATGTATACAGTACACTTCAAAGTTCTCCTGGCTCAAAATACTATTATTATTTAATTTGAATTTGCCAATTATTCAAAGCAGTGCTGAGTTTTCTGTCTTCATTTAAGATAGAGAATGTTCAATACGCAAAATATCTTTCTTGTAAGTTAGCTAAGATTTCCGTTAATTTCAACTACCTGGAACTTATGCTCTTGAACACAAACAATTAAAATTTAAAATTCTCCCGTATCTCAGCTAATTTTAATAATCAATATATTAATTAGGTGTTATGATAAGCAAAATCAATAATCATCATATGTATTTACTGGAATGTCATACATTCAGTACTAAACACATACTGAAAAATAGGACTCATATACAGAGTAAGCCAAAGTCAATTAAAAATTTCATAAAACGTAATAATATAACTTCTTTAATTATTAATAATGATGTCATTAATCCTAAAGGTTTAATAGGAGAACTGTAATTTATTTCCAAAACAACCATTATGCAGCCTTCAAATTCATAAAATTCCTGCATAAGTGGAAAATTTGTATGAAAATACGCAGAAATCAACAAAGTAGACTTTACTTCAAATGCAATTTCTCCGAAGCCCGCAGGTCGCGCCAGCAAATTGTTGTTGAAAATTGATCATTTTTACCCACTGTGGGTGGGTGGGTGGTCGGATGAAGCGAAATATATTTTTTACAGGTGAAGCTAATAAAAGTGTGTTAAAGAGAAAAAATAAAAAAAAGTGTATTAAAAAACTCTCCTTAGAGATCCCCAGATTGGCAGGTACACTCAAAAAAAAAAACCAATTTTATTAAATAAGTCAGAAATCTTGATCAGCTGATCAAAGGAATCCAGCGAACGATTTGTGGGCGCGGGGCTGCGCGGCGTCGAGGGTGGTGCTCGATTTGTGCGGCAAGAAAAGTTGCCTTGCAATGGGCTTGAATTATTTTTGTGCAAATATGTTTTCGTTAAATTTTGTATGAAAACGTTCTCGTAGAGAGTCCAGGGTGGGATTAAAGTGAAGGTCTCTAGATTATCTTTGCAATAAAAGAAAGTTTAAGAAAATGCGTTTTGTATTTTAGTCTTTCTGAGGGAAAGAATTTTTCAGAATTTTTCAGAGGTAGTGTTTGCTTTGGATTTGATTAGCGGGTTAAAGGAGTGACGAAAAAATGTGTGGTAAAGATCCAAAGGTTGAGAACATGATGAGGTACCCTGTAAACGTTACATAATCGAAATCGGAGATGAGACGGCTGAACACTTAACATGAGAAGTGTGAAATTCAG
This sequence comes from Machimus atricapillus, assembly GCA_933228815.1. Taxonomy (NCBI): domain Eukaryota; kingdom Metazoa; phylum Arthropoda; class Insecta; order Diptera; family Asilidae; genus Machimus; species Machimus atricapillus. The sequence continues at coordinate 19,447,799 of OW121785.1, forward strand.
TTTTTCCGGATCGCGTTAAGCACAAAATCACCCGAAAAGATCGTGTGAGGCATTTTAAGTATTAATTTGGTGGAAGGGTTGGCTTTGGATTTGTTTTGCGGGGTAAGGGGGTCACGCAAAATATGGGCTAAAGATCTAAAAGTTGAGAACATGATAGGCTATCCTGTAAAAGTTATAGAATGCAAATCGGTGAAGAGATGGCTGAGCAATTAGCGTGACACATATACAGAGTAAGCCAAAGTCAGTTAAAAATGTCATAAAACGTAATAATATAACTTCTTTAATTATTAATGATGTCATTAATCCTAAAGGCTTAATAGGAGAACTGTAATTTATTTGCAGAACAACCATTATGCAGCCTTAAAATTCATAAAATTCCTGCATAAGTGTAAAATTTGTATGAAAATACGCAGAAATCAAGAAAGTAGACTTTACTTCAAATGCAATTTTCTCCGAAGGCCGCAGGTTGCCCCAGCAAATTTTTGTTTTCAACGATGCATAAGGATCTCTACTTTAATTTGATACCATTGAGAGCGCGGGCAAATGCGGCAATTTTTTTAAAAGTTAAAAAGAAATACAAATTTTGGGGAAAAATCCCCATTTTTAATAAAAATGCTATTATTAAAAAACTATTTCACTTTTATCATAAGTTATTGGCGTAATAATAGCTTCTCATATTTAGTAAGTGATTTCATTAATAACAATTTACCCTCCCCATACAAATATTTTCAGAATATAGCTTTGAAATCATAGAAAATTTGAAAATTTTTTTAAAAAATGAGCCCTTCAAATTTTTCTCTGACTTTAGCTATTCGAAACACAAATAGGGGGGGTAAAAAAAAAAAAAAATTATTGCCAGAAGGTAGTACATTTTGTTTACTATCGAATGGCATTAAAATTTTTAAAATCTATGACATGACGAAAATTGATCATTTTTACCCACTGTGGGTGGGTGGGTGGGCGGATGAAGCGAAATATATTTTTTACAGGTGAAGCTAATAAAAGTGTGTTAAAAATAAAAAATAAGAAAAAGTCTATTAAAAAACTCTCCTTAGAGATCCCCCCCCCCCCCCCCCCCCTAAAAAAAAAACAAAACACAAAACCAATTTTATTAAATAGGTCAGAAATATTGATCAGCTGATTAAAGGAATCCAGCGAGCGACTTGTTGGCGCGGGGCTGCGCGGCGTCGAGGGTGGTGCTCGATTTGTGCAGCAAGAAAAGTTGCCTTGCAATGGGCTTGAATTATTTTTGTGCAAATATGTTTTCGTAAAATTTTGTATGAAAACGTTCTCGTAGAGAGTCCAGGGTGGGATTAAGGTGAAGGTCTCTAGATTATCTTTGGAATAAAAGAAAGTTTAAGAAAATGCGTTTTGTATTTTAGTCTTTCTGAGGGAAAGAATTTTTCAGAATTTTTCAGAGGTAGTGTTTCCTTTGGATTCGATTAGCGGGGTTAAAGAAGTGACGAAAAAATTTCTGCTAAAGATCCAAAGGTTGAGAACATGATGAGGTACCCTGTAAAAGTTACATAATCGAAATCGGAGTTGAGACGGCTGAGCAATTAGTATTAGAAGTGTGAGAATGAGTATTCCCTGATCGCGCTAAGCACAAAATCACCCGAAAATGCGAGTTAGCCAGCGAGGGATCTGATTGGTTGCGCCGCCGCCCGTGTGGTGAATGGCAACAGACCGAGAATCGCCGCTGAGCTCGGTGTCGAGCGAACGACTCGTGGGGATAAATGTGAAATGATGAGTTTTTGGGCGAAAAACAGGTGAGATAATGGGGTGATTATCTCACGAAAAACGTATAGAAAGTTTATAATTTTTTAATATAATATGTCAAATGACTTCTTCTTGCACATATTTAAAAATGAAAAACTTCTAGAGATCGGTGTGGGAGAGAAAAAATAAAAGCCGGAAAAATGGTCAAAAAGAAGGCGAAAAAAGGGGTGACTTTGCAAGTGGTTGGGGGGGATTTGGAGATGAAAAAATAAAAAAACTAAAAATGTGAATCTGGTGAAAGTTGCGGAAGGGTTGGGAGTAGGTAGTTGTGAAGAAAAAAAATGTTTAGATTAACGTAATGGGGGTGAAAAAAAATAGTTAGTAAAATTGTTAATGGTTGAGTGGGAGAAGAGTGAAAAATGGTTAATAATTTTCAAACGCTAGCTCTGGGATCTGGGTGGGGGTTAGGGGGGAAAAAAAAATATGACGATAAAGTAGAGAGGGTAGAAAGTATGAGAAAATTATTGAGAAGAAAAAAAAACGTGGAGAAAGTGTAAATGTTGTTGGTGGAAAATGGGTATGTCGGTGTAAAAACGTAAAAGATTGGGAAAAAAGTGGTTGACTTTGAATGACGTTGGGGGGGATATGAAAATAATATAATTAAAAAAATAAAAATATGAATATGCTCAAAGTAGGAGAAGAGTCGAAAGTAGGTAGTTGTGAAAAAATGAAATTTTTAGGATAATCCAATGGGGGTTAAAAAAATAGTTAAAAAAAAGAATTGGGTAAGAAGTGAAAAGAGGTGAAATTTTTTCAAACGCTAGTTCTGGGATTTGGGTGGGGGGTAAGAAAAAAAAAAATATATGTCGATAAAGTAGAGAGGGTAGAAAGTATGAGAAAATTATTGAGAAGAAAAAAAAACGTGCAGAAAGTGGTAATTTCGTCGGTGCAATGTCGGCAAGTCACCAAAAAATGATAAAATTTTTTAGAAATAGTAGAATAAAAAAAAAAGTAAAAAAAAATCGCGAAAACCGTTTCGATACGAAGTTGCGCTAATTTTTTGTCGATTTTTTGAGCCCAATTTTATCGATTTGCCCCAATATAAATTCAAATGAGAGGACCAACTGTCAAAAAAAGCTTGTAGTTGTATATAATAAGATAATTAATATGACCTCCATTATTCTTTACAACTTCAGTACAACGTTTTACCATGGAAGCGTACAAATTTTGCAAAATGGTTAATGGAATTTCATCCCAGGCTTCCTTTAATGCTGAAATTAGCTCATTTTTGTTGTTGAATTGTCTACCACATCTGTAAATTCGTCTCGACAGCCATCCCCAGAGATTCTCAATGATGTTCAAGTCTGGAGATAGTGCTGGCCAATCCAAGTATTCAATATTGTTGTCTTGAAACCACTGTTTTACGGCTCTTGCTGTATGGAAACCTGGATTATCATGTTGGAAAATCCAGGTTTCTCCATCGAAGATCGTATCGATTTTTGTTTTTTCTTCCGCAAGTAATTGGATGTGCCTACCATCTATTATTACCAAATCTACTGTTCCTCTACAAGAAATGGCTCCCCAAACCATAACAGCTCCCAATGAGCTATGTCGTTTGGATAAAACAATCTCCTCCTTCCTCAGATCGTGGAAATAATAGCGGTATCCATCCGGCCCATCCAAATTAAATTTTTTCTCAACCGAGAATACAACTTTTTTCCAATTGAAGCCTTCAATAAGCTTGTTCTCACAAAACGACAATCTGGCTGTTCTATGTCGCTGCTTAAGGGCGGGTTTCTTCTTTAGTTTCTGCCTTCGTAAATGCGGGCAATTTTGGATAACTCGACGTACTGTACGTATACACTTGCTGTAGTTCCCACTCGAAGTCCAATTTCCCGTGCAGAGGCTGTAGAATTTGATGCCTCCCTTAAAATGGCTCGTTGTTCGCGTTCTGTAGTAGCTGTTGGCGTTCCTTTTTTCCATTTTTTGCCGTAGTTTTCTGGATCTTTTAAAAAATTATCGATCGTTGAAGGATGTCTTCGTAATCTACGCGCGATCTCCCGGTTTGACAAATTTCCTTCATTAAATGCACGAATCATCCCAATTTCTTCTTCGGTTAGTGATTTTCCACGACCCATTTTCAATTTTTAATTAATAAAATAAAAAAACACAAGTAAAGGTAGTAAAAATAGTCTCTAAATGTCAAATATTGCTAAAGCCAAACTTTTTAAAGATCGCTTTCCAGTATATTTCCACGGCAGTAGCTGAAAATCAACTAATGCCGGTAATCACTTGACCCAGAGTAAATACCTAAAAAACAATAAAAATTGTCCAGGAAGTGCAATCCTAACGTTTTGGGAATTTCCACATTAAATTTTATTGCGTTGAAGGGTAATAAATTTGTTGGCGCCAAATTTAGTGCAATACCTGAAAAAATGGAAAAACCACACGGAAATTTCAAGTGCCGGTAACGACTTGTCCCCGAGTGTATATTTTAAATTTACAGCGACCGCGAAAAGCCACCAGCATCTCATCAACACAGGCGCAGGTTCCAATCGAGTAAACTTCTTGACAGTTCTGTATAAAAGACTGAAAAAGTTCTGAAATAGGAGCAGCTAGGTCCAGTTCACGACGTTGTTGTCTAGTTTCGGCATCATCAAATCGTATAGTATTCATCAGAACTTCCAGCCTATTTTTACTCATTATGCATTGATAAATTTCTCGTCCGGTACCGTCAGTATTGTACCATGCTGTATAGTGCTCGTGATTTTCTTTGAATATTGCTGTATAAAACAAAAACCCAATAAAAGCTTTTAGCTCCATAATGTCTAAATCTTGAACACAAATCTGGTTTTTGTAGTTTGGTCTGATTTTCCTTATTTTTTCATTAGTGTGTAGCACTATTTTTTGTAGTATCTCATCTGTGAACAGAAGGCTCCAAATATCCAGTGGCGTCGTAGACTTGTTGAGTATATAACGAAAAGCTGGTTTTACTCCCGGTGTTTGCTGTATGATATTATGATGCGGTGTTCTCCCACGAGCGATGTTCGGCTCAGATGCCCAACGAAAGCGATTAGCACCAAAATAATTCCGTTTTCTGGGCCTACGTCCAGGTCGCAAGCAAAAAAAAAAAAAAATCCCAAAATTTCATTATAGTAAATGAAAAATACATCAAAGCATCTGAGAAAAATCAATAGAGACAGGAAGTGGATTTAAGAAAATCAGTAGCTGACGGACAAGATATATTAACCGAGAAAAAAGAAAGGAGGATGACCTAACAAAAAGAAATGAGATCCCATCAAAAACATAAAATGTAAAAAAATGCCAAGTCTCGCAACGCAGTTCTTCTGCCGTCAAAAGTTGTGAGATCTTAATGTAAAACCAAGTCAGTTATATTAGTTAGTGTCTATGGAAGCACCTATTCAACAACTTTGTTATAAATTTTTATCTAAGCAATCATTGTTCTTCTTCACATATGTTATCTGTAACTACTATTCCCAACGCTGACATTGAATTAACTGGTTCATGGAAGAAATTTCCAATGTTTTGAGTTTCTTTTCCTACGACAAATCTCCCTTCCTCGTCTTCAACAAACCCAACTATTTTGATGTGGGTAAAAGGCTTTATGCAACAAAAATTGTCTGGGCTATTTATGCTTAAGTAACAAGATTTGCTTTGATAGCTTACTATTTCCCGAGCAACATTTTTTTTAAATTCATATTGTTTTGGTGCATACACAGTATCTTGTTCAGTATATTTAAATTTATAAATTTGTTCTAAAATTTTACTGGGTTTTTTTACTTTCTTTTTTAAGGTCTGCATAAAATTCTCAAACGAGTATGCGGTAAAGGTCGTTATAAAACCTATCTCTTTGACACATTCTTGTAAATGTAACAGGTTGTGTACATTATACACTCCGCGACACATGATTGACCTCACCCTTTGTTTTTTTTGTTTTTGCAAGGAATTTCGAACGAGTTTTTAGGGAAATGATTTTTACTGAAAAGAAGAACCAAATTTAATACTTTTTACATTTATTTAATAATGAGTATTACCACCAGTTTTATTTATTACCTCAAATACTCTATTTGGTAAAGAATCATACAATTTGTGTATTATTTCTATTGGTACATTATTCCACGCTGCGGTTATTGCTGTTTTTAGAGATTCTACGCTATCAAATTGACGTCCAGACCCATAGATTTTCCTAGTGATCCATGTCCATAAGTTTTCTATAATATTGAGGTCGGGAGACAATGATGGCCACTCAAGAACTCTTATATTTTCTTCCGTAAACCATTGATTAACAACCCTTGCTGTGTGGATGGCTGCATGGTCGTGCTGAAATACCCAATTGTGACCTTCCATCTTTTCTATTATTTTAAGTTTAACGTTTCTATGGACAGTTTTGCAGTTTGTCGTCCACTAATAAAAACCAAATCAACGGGTCCATTGTATGAAATGGCTCCCCAAATCATAACACCTCCTTCCCGCCGATGACGTCGTACTAAAAATCTTTCCTCCTTCCTTATAGCGTGAAAATAAAATGCGTATCCATCTGGTCCGTCTAATGTGAAGCGCTTTTCATCCGTAAAAATAACACGTTTCCACTCATTTGTCCAATCCATGTGATTCCTAGCAAATTTAAGTCTATTTTCCTTATGTCTACTGGTCAACAGTGGCTTCTTTTTGAGGCGACGACGTTGTAGTGATGGCGACGTCTTTAATAAACGTTGAACTGTTCGAATATGCACTTGTTCCAGCTTCTTCCTTAATTTTCCTCGCAGTTGAAGATGAATTTGTAGCTATTCGCAGGATTCTCCGCTTCTCTGGTTCCGTTATTGCCTTTCTAGTTCGCCCTTTTTGGTTTCTTCCATAATTTTCGGGATCTTTTAAGAAGTTGCTCATTACCCGAGCGCTTCTATTAATTTTTCTGGATATTTGTCTGTTAGAATATCCTTCGTCTTTCAGAACTTTAATTTTCCCGATTTCTTCTTGAGTCAGTCTTTTACCACTACCCATTTTGTTAATTTTTTACTCTATTTCAAGTAACAATGACTTCACAACAACTATTTTTAAAAAAACAAGGATCCAACTTGCATGAAACACAATTTAAAATTGGTGAGGTCAATCATGTGTCGCACGTTTTTATACCACTTTTCAGGTAAAAATTCGTGAAAAATACACAACCCATCGAATATTTAGAATTATTGCCTAAAGTAATTAGGAATTTCCGACATTAATAGGTAATTATGGTCAGACTTCTCAGAAATAATTATCTGTCGGGACACTTGAGAAAATGAGGGTGAGGTCAATCATGTGTCACGGAGTGTATGTAACACTTTTTTCCCAATATATTGTTGGAAATAGTTGAACAAACTCTTTAAGCATTTCATGCGCTATATTCAAATTTGTTTCATAGCTTTTCGGAGAACACATTAGCCTATAAGCAGAATATAATAACAATATGTGGTAATATACATCTATATGTACAACATCTTTTAGTGCCAATGTTGCCGTGTATAAAATAAATTGCCTACACTCTAAAAAATAATTGAGTAATTTTACAACGATAATTGTTGGCACAAAAATTGCCAACGTTTATCGTTGCAAAGTTACAATGCAGTGTAATAATGATGCAACCATGTGTAAAACTGCAACAACGGAATGTGAATATTCCTCACACGATTCACATACAGCACTTGTAAAAATACCCTTTTAGTGTAGAGCCAAGATCTTAAATTTACTCATATCCATGGTAATATAGATCTATTGGAATGCAAATTTAAATATTAGCATTGTAATTTTTACTCCAATATAGGGTAAAATTACTCGTATATATAGCAAAATTTCCCTTGTATAGAACAAAATCACTCCTATATAGAGTAAAATTACTATACTTGCTTAGGGTACATTCACACGGAAACTATAAATTAGGTTATTCTAAAGTCTTGAAAACAAAACAAAGGTGATGGGGTTTGAAATGTATATTTATTCACTCTGTACATATTATTGCTATAATTCTTACATTTTATTGTTGTTTGTTAATATTTTTCAAACAATTATTCAGTTTGGATTTATTTCCAAAAGTTTTTTTTTGTGAGCGTCCAAATGACGATGATATACCCATTAAATTCTGCAGCGCTTGGCACGTTAAGCTTGCTTCTTTTGGGTATGACATATTAAATATACAAAAATAAGTAAACTGAATTTCTAAAGCTTTAAAAAGCTTTCGAGCTGTGGAACATTTTCTCTTCTCGACGTATATATAATACAATGTTGTATTAGGGTCAATTTCTAGAAAATAAAAGAAACTTAAAGCATAGAACCATAAAATGTTACAGAAATGATCAAGATTTGGGCTCGTATAAAATTTAAAAATTAACAATTCATTTTTTATATTGTATTTAACTCTGATAAATGCAATTTAAATAAATCAGAGATCCCAACTATAAGGTATCAAGTAGTTCAATTAATCGAAGAAGATCTATACATAAAAAATTATGATTATACCTATCGCGGCAATCCATGGCGAATTACAGGGCGACTCCACATTATCACTGTCAGTTCCCATCTGCAATATCGCATTAAATTATTATAAAATAAATGTTGAATTTTATTAGTCCCACCGGAAAAGATTTGAAAAGAAAATCCAAGTTTTCTGCGAAGTGACAACATATTGCAGCTATTGCTTCGTGTTCATTATTATCCGATTTACTAATAAATGCAGGAAGCCGTTTTTTCACGAACAACTCTTAATTCCTCCAAATAAACCATAAATATTGCAATTGTTGTCCTGCGTCTCTTCCTGATGGTAATATTTGAAATATTTCTTCCTGATGGTAATGTGTTAAATATAAATGAATTTCACTTAGAGATGCACACAAACTATTACCTTTATTATTTTATATCTAACTTTTAATTCCTCCAATCTGTCCAGAGCAGAGCACTTGTGAAAACTTAGCACAATTAGAACAAAACTTAGCAAGCGTCCAGTCGATTCAAGAGGCACTTTTCGAATGACGAAATTACAGAATGACGCCGTAAATAGTGCACTTTTACACTCATACGTTGGTAAAATTACAAAGTATTTAACCAATTTTCGTACGATGAATATAGTAAAATTACACACTTTCAATCGAATGATGAAATAACGAACAAAATGACGTCAATTTTTTTTTTTTCTTGGAACTATGCGGTGGAATACAACTAATATACTTTTCATGGAATTGCCAGCATCAGCATTTACTACGATTATGCAATCAATTTTACCACTTTGATGTATTTTTCTGTAATTCTGGTGAATATTGCAATATAAATCACGTAAATCTACTAACAGTTTGTGAAATTACAACGTTGTGTATTTTTACTAACTTTTTTAGGCGAAATATGTACTTTTACTGACAAATTGTAATTATACTGTGTTCAAGTCTTAAAAAAATTGTGGAATATTACACAAATTTTTTAGAGTGTACACTCTGTAGCTTTCCATCTTGTTATTTCATCTACACTGAGGAGCAAAACTGGAAGAGTGATTTATTCTTTTAACTTTAAAGGTGCTTAGCTATGAAAGGGAAAGATCGACTGAAAACTAACAAATATTTTTATTAACTTTAGAGTTCATAATTTCTAACATAATGTATCACATTCTTATTCTTGCTCATAATATATAAAAATTTAAATCAAATATGAAATCCAGCAGGTGGTTCACACTATTCACTCAACTTCCTTTTCATATAAGCCGAGACATGTTCAATCGGATTGAGGTCTGAGCTTTGAGCAGGCCACCCTAAAAGTGAAAAATTTTGATTTTGAAGCCACTGCTGAACAATTTTGGCCGTATGTTTGGGATCTCCGTCCTGCTGGAATATAACATTTGATGTGCAAATTCCACTCTGCTGTATCGCAGAAGGCAGATTTTCCCTTAAAATTTGTAAATATTGCTCCTTTCTAAGGATTCCTTCGATCCTGACCAAAAGACCAACACCGTTAGGAGTTATGCAACCCCAAACCATAAGTGAACCACCCCCGTGCTTCATGGTGGGTTTCACACTTAAGGGATTAAATTGTTTAGTTGGATGGCTCCAATACCAAGACCTTCGATCGGATTCATATCAGCAAAATTTGGATTCATCAGACCAAATAACCTTAGAAAATCTATATTAGGAATAATTACTAATATAAACTGGCTGAAACGAACTTGCTTCCAATCATCCAAAGTCCACTTTAAATGTGCTTTGCTGAATCTTTTGCGTGCTATAACATTCTTAGCAGAAAGAGCCGGCTTTTTTTTCTTTTCTTTGGCCACAAGACCAATCCTTTTTAAGGCTCGTCTAGCAGTCCACTTGCTAGCTGAGCTTTCATTTTGTAGAGCAGCTTGTTCTGGAGTTTTGGCTACTCCAGTTGTAACATAACGAGCCATTAAGCGAGCTTCACGGTCAGAATTTAAAGCCGGGCGGCCATTTTTTGCGTTAGGAAACATCTCTTGTGCACCTTTTTTTATTTGTTGTACACTAAAGTGGCTAATATTGCAATGTTTAGCAATTTCTCTGGAGGACTTTCCTTCCCGAGACAATTCTAGAACTTTCAATTTGATGTCATTTGAAACCGGCTTCATTGTATTTTCAGTTTAGTAAACGGATTTTAAGAAACTACCACGCAAGTCAACACTCCTTAAACAATCCGCAGAACTAAGTAATGTTTTTGTTTGGTCCACAAATTAAAGTAACGGAACTTAAAATGTGCACGAGAAAGTCCGGTGCAAAAGTGGAATAATGCACCATTTTCATATTTGATTTAAATTTTTATATATTTATGAGCAAGAATAAGAATGTGATACATTATGTTAGAAATTATGAACTCTAAAGTTAATAAAAATATTTGTTAGTTTTCAGTCGGTCTTTCCTTTTCATAGCTAAGCACCTTTAAAGTCAAAAGAATAAATCACTCTTCCAGTTTTGCTCCTCAGTGTATACCTCTTGGTTTCCGTACAAATTCTCTTGGCATGAAAGGTCTGAAAGATCGGAGGCGCCAGGATATTTCTTCTTTTTGAGCTGCTGTTAACGGTTTTGCTGTTTGTCCTTTTTGCAAATGTATAATTATTTTCCTTGCTACATCTAAATCTGAGATGCATGGGATCTAATGGGTATTGAGAAACCATGCCAATTCCAATGTTTTGTAGAGATGATTGTTTGTTTCGAAAATATGGTTTGTGATGATCAATATGTTCTCTTCTAGCGAAACTTCTATCGGTTCGTAAAGGTCCAATTGTTGCGGGTTGGTACCTCGAGGGCCCGGCTAAAGCACCTTGTCCGGGGGTATGCGGCTGAGGGAGCTGGTATAGCTAGCATCGCGGTAGCGAGTGGGGGGGGTTTGCCAATATGCCGCTCTGCGCCATCGGCAACTCTAGAGCTGCATTCACTCCAGCGCGTCAAGCGAGCACCAGATCTCCGGTGGCCATAATAGATTTAACAACACCCCCGCGCGACTCGAATCGCTCACAGGATGAACAGGATAAGGCCTCAGATTCACCGCCAAAACATTTCCACCAACAACGAAAATTCTCCCGCGACGGAACGACAAAATCGAAAGGTCGGAACAGGACAGTGCAGGCCGAATCCCTGCAACTGCCTGTAATTGACTCTGACGGAGGGTTCTGATAGAAATGAATCCCCTCTGGCCTATGCCCCAGCCACCCTTTGACCTCCCCTTGGCCAATAAAAAATTATGGGGAGGTCCCTTTTTTTCAGGTTGGCCCGCACAATACAATTTTTACATAACTAGCTTAGTCCTTTTGTCTTATGGTTAGGTTCTCTTTAACTAAACTTCACACGATTTCTGTTCTTTCTTTTTTTTTTCTATTTCAGGAGTAGGCACATTAACAATTTTAACTTAGACGGGATCAGTTTTTCTTCTATTCCAAATTGAAGAAAAACTGATTCCAATGTCTATATGGGTTGCCACTCTATTTAATTGTCTTGCGGCCTTCTCTGAGTTCCTCTCTTAGTCGTCTTTCACTCGTTCTGATGGTGCACATTAATGGCAACCCTGGAGGCGTCAGGCTTTCCTCGTATTCTTCTATATTTAAAATATCGCAATTATTCTGATTAGTGTTTGGATTTTAATAACTCTTCTGATTTTGTTTATTTTTCATTGAATACAGAAAAAAAACATATGTCCAGATCTGTTTTCTCTGAATACCAATTACATAAATACATACAGTGAAGAGCGAAAATGTCCCAATGTTATGGAATTTTGGTAAATTATGTTTGGTTTAGAGGAACAAATCAGAAAATAAAAAAACTGATATATACATTTCAATATATATATTATCTGTATTAAAAACATCGAATCAAAAAACATATATACAAAAGAAGTAATAAAATAGAAACAAAAATACTAGAAGGGATATTTGAGACATTTTTGCACCTTAGTATTTGGTCCAATACCCTTTATTATTTTTCAGTGCATTAATCCTTCGAGGCATACTTTCATACAAATTTTCGATAAACGATTGTGGAATATTATCCCAAAGGTTTTTAATCCTGTTCCAAAGTTCATTTATCCCTTGGGGAGGCTCTTCATAGTCTGCGAGATGTCTTTTAATGTAACCCCAAACGTGCTCTATCGGGTTCATGTCCGGACTTTGCGCAGGCCATTTGGTGGCCGGTCGAGGACGGTCCTGGTGTTGGGGATGGGGATCTCTGCTGCTGCACGGGTGTTGTGATGCGAGCTGGAGATAGAGACTGCCGCATTGTTATCAGAAGGTAATTTGAAGAAACTAAAATTAGAGCAAGTCTTATCAGTAACTTTGCAATTAATATAAAAGCAACGCCTACCCATATTTAAACAAAATTAAAATTATTTGTTCACAACTTTAAAATAAAAATATCCAAAAACAAAACCCTGTCGTCCTGCCGCTAAATTCGCCGAACTCCTAAATTAAACCAAATACAAAGTATATAAAAATAAAAAGTAAAAATTTGTAGGTACTTAACAAAATTTATGTATGTTGTTGAATAAAATATCCACAAATCCAATAACACACACTATACAAAGACGACATTCTAACGGCCGCATAAAATTTCTTCCCCCGCTCCCCACACGAACTGGCCTTTTTATGCCAGCATGAGTGCATGACAAATATTCTCGCCGACCACCCCCAACCCCACAGTGTTTACATTTCGTTTTGTTATACCCGTATAGTTGTTATATGTAATACCTGTAAATGTTATACGGACATAATTCTCGTTTTGTACAAGAATTGAACCAACTAAAAAAAAATTTCAAATCAGCAATTATTTACATGCCATAATTATTTAAGTAACTAATCCTTCGCATTTATCACTTTTTCTCCCCAAAATTTTGTTTGAAAACAAAAAAGCGAGCAGTTAACATAGCTGCATAGAAAGATGGAGATGGAAAGATTATGTTTAATATGTGGCGCAGCCGGAATTCACATGAATTTGTGTCAACTAAAAACGGGCATTTTCGAAAGAATATTTGGGGAAACCCATGCTTTGGATAAATCTCAGGATGGCGTATGTCAAGAATGCTTCGAAAAAATTGAAATATACGATGAAGCTTATACAAAGACAAAGCACTTTGAAGGACATTTCCATTTTTTGCTCAATCGGAGAGAGAGACAGCAAAATAATTTAATATCGCATTTTGCAAATGTTGAAATGCCCACACCAATTCCAGCGCCTTCCCCGTTGATGTAAGCATTCAAACAAATTACTCCAAAAAGGCTCAGTACATTATTTACGTATCCTTTTATTTTTTCTTAGTTCTCATGTTTCGGCCCTACAGCATAAATGTAATATTTGCGGCGAACAGTTCAGGAACACATACAATATGACGCAGCACAAGAAGACGCATAAAAAGCAAATAAAATGCGACTTCTGTCATCAGCGTTTCAAAGATGATGTTCAATTAAGAATTCACTGGCAAATCCACTTGGAAAAACCTGAATTAGAGTGTTTCATTTGCTCCAGGATGTTGTCAACCAATTTCTGATGACGACGATGAAGGGGATTTTGATGATATCTTGGAGCCTGCCTGGAGTCCGGTTCCAGGGCCCCCGGAATTTTCAATTCCAACATCATCACAACATCAGCAACAACAGAGAGCCACATCCCCAACACCGCGGCCGTCCTCTCTTCAGCGAAGATATTCCGCAGCCTTTTCAGTTGGCCACAGACGCTGGAGAAAATTGCCGATACCTCTGGGCAGATTTTCTTTAAGAATATCTAAATACGTTTCTTTCCGCATTATTCCTTCGATTCTTACAAGAGGGCCAACACAATTATGCAAAATACACCCCCAGACCATGATAGAACCGCCTCCATGCTTCATTGTTTGCTTTACATTTCGAGGTTGAAGCGCGACGCTTGGTTTGCCCCAGTACCATGATCTCCCTTCAGATTCAAATCGACAGAATTTGCTTTCATCTGACCAGATAACCTAAATATTAGTAAATAACGTTTATTGTTCTAGATTATTCTTAACATTAAAACCTGTTTCCAATCAGCACTTGTCCAATTTTCATGCCTTAATGTGAATTCTTTCCTGGCCTGAACGTTTTTCTTGGACAGTGCAGGTTTTTTTTTCTTTTCCACTGCATTAATGCCAATTCTATTCAAAGATCTTCTTACAGTCCACTGACTAACGGTTTTCCCCAGCTCCATTGCTGCCTGTTTTGGTGTTTTTGCTCTTCCTGTGACCAATAGTCTTCCTATTTCCCGTGTTTCCCTTTCAGTTAAAAGTCTTTTTCTTCCTCTTTTCGGAACTGGGAGGTCTTCTTCCATAGATTTCCGTATCCTGCCTGCGGCTGCTCTGCTAATTTTGCAAATTTTTGCAGTTTCACGAACAGATTTGCCTTCACCCAACAATAAAATGGCCCTATTACTCACTTCTCTTGAAATTGCTTTCATTATTTAAATTTTATTTTAGCAAATCGATGAATTGCACCGCTCTTACTCTATCAGAATCCGTAAAATGTCTGAACAAATAGTCTCCCGATTAACGGATCTGAATAACCGTTAGTTTCGCAATTTGAAAGTAGTGCCAACCACAGAGTGCAAAAATGTCTCAATAGACTTGTAGACAATTTTTCGTTGTATATTTTTTGGTTTCATATGTATATGTGTTTTAATTTGCTATTATTAATGTTTATAAGAAAACTAATAGAATGGCATGAACTTTATGTTTAATTTGTTTCCCATTTCCCTAAATCAAGTATAACTTACCAAATTTCCGCAACGTTGGGACATTTTTGCTCTTCACTGTATGTATTCTGATTAAATAGAAATATTTACCTTGATGTTTTTGACGCGGAGATTTGGACTTCTCCCTACTTTTGTCCTCTGACATCTTGTATCTCTAAATATACCAAACATTTATTTATGTAATATATCCTTTCATATACATACATACATATGTATACATATATACACTGCGTTACACTTGATTACCCTCACTTATTTTCACGTAAGTCCTAAAGTTGTGGAAATATTTCATGAAACCAATTATCACAGCATTTATTACCTCTAGTTACATGCTACCTGATGATGGAAATAAGAAATTAAAGAACCGGAGAGGTGGAAATTAAAAAGTTACACTTGATAACCCTCATTTGCAAAAAAATTGAATAAAACAAAAACCTGTAATATTTTTAATAGTTTTATTTAATGTCAATATTTTGTAGGTCCTCCGTTTGTGCGTTCAACTTCGAAAAGTCTTTTTGCTAAAGAATTATACAAAATGTTTAGATAATCCAAAGAGATGTCTTTGAAGCTACATTTATGGCTGCGACAAGACTTTCTCTGTTTCAAATTGCTTTCCTTTTGCATAAATTTTGCGTGGAAGCCATCCCCAAACATTATCGATAATGTTAAGGTCGGAGGAAAGGGTTGGCCAATCCAGAACTTGTACATTGTTGTGTGCAAACCATTGTTTTACATTTCTTACTATATGGATGGGTGTGTAGTCTTGCTGAAAAATCCATCGTTGACCATTGAACATCTCATCAAAATTAACTTTTTAGATTTCTAAGAGTTCGATGTGGTCTGTTGACGTCTGTCGACCTTCTAGAACCACTAAATCTATTGCGCCATGATCGAAATTGCAGGCCATACCATAACAGAACCAACAGCGGTATGACAACGTGACAAAAACAGCTCAAACTTCTTCAAATCATGCAAGTAATGCTGAAAGCCGCCAGGCCCATCCAAATTAAATTTTTTCTCATCAGAAAAGATCACTTGCGCCATTCCTCTTTCCAATTTAAGTGAGATCGACAAAATTCTAATCTGCCAACTTTATGACGCTGAAATAAACGTGGTTTCTTTTGAAGGTTTTGCCGTCGGAGATGCAGACACTGTTTAATTACTCGACGAACTGTTCGGACACTTGCTGAAGTTCCGACTGTTCCCTTTATTTTTCGAACGGTTACTTCAGAATGTGACACTTTGCGTAAGATGGACCTACGCTCTCGTGCTTTTGTGGGTCTTGCAGTGCGGCCTTTTCGGTTTTTCCCGTAATTTTCGGGATCTTTGAGGAAGTTGTTGATTGTCGAAGGATCTCGTCTAATTTTTTTGGCAATTTCTCTGTTGGAAAAATTTTCCTGCTTGAATGCACGAATTTTGCCCATTTCTTCATTTGTCAGCGTTTTACCACGACCCATGTTTGCTACGATGCAATAAAAATTTAAGCAACTCTGACAAATAAGCAGCAACAGTTAAATAAAACATACTTTTACTAATTTGGACGCACTTTAACCCTTTGAATTTCTAAAACAGAGTAGTGATGGTAATCAAATGTAACTTTTTAAATAGCCCAAAAATTGAAAATGGGAATTTCCACCTCTCCTGTTCTTTAATTTCTTATTTCCGTCAACAGGTAGCATGTAACAAGAGGTAATAAGTACTGTGATAATTGTTTTCAAGAAATATTTCCACAATTTTAGGACTTACATGAAAATTTCAAGCGAGGGTAATCAAGTGTAACGCAGTGTATATATGTATATACAGAGGTGGCCAAAAGTATGGAAACTAAACGTCCCGAATGAATTCCTTGCACATGCCGTATAAGTAAAAAAGATTTTAGATTAAAAAATACTGTTCGAGAAAAAACCAACTTTCGGAACGGACTGTACCCTGTTCGAAGCCTGGCCTGTCGCAGAGTTGGGCGTAGTGCATTAATTTTTCAGTGCATTAATTATTGCTTGTAGGCAGACCTGTGAAGTACTTAAGTATATTAGGACTTAACTACCACATCAAGTACCAGTACGTGGACTTAAAAAATTTCAAATACCAGTACAAATACCGAGTATTTGTACTTGTACTTAAAAATTTTAAGTACTGGTACTGGTATTGGTACTTATAAGTCCCATATAAAAATTTTAAGTCCTGCTCAAGTACTTCAAGTACACCTTAAGTACCTCAAGTCCAGCGCAAGTACCTCAAGTCCAGCGCAAGTACCTCAAGTTCAGCGTAATTATCGGCGTAATTATCGGAGATTAGACAATTTTAACTCATTCAGAGTAACTTTTGTGCACATAATAGCTGTGTTTTTTTCACATTTGTTCCGGTTCTAGGTTTAACAGGAAATTTTGCATTAAATTCAAAGTATAATTCTGCTAGGCTACGATTAGTATATATAGATGGATGAACTAGGGTTCTGGCACTAATTATAAAATTATTATATAAAAGATTTGTACATTATACTTGAAATACATACATACATACATACATACATCACTATTTGATAATGATATGCTTTCGGGATCAATTTCGTGCTCAGCACCGGGCATACAAAAATTGCCGTCAACCAAAACTTGACTATCGCAAACAGCATATTCCATTAAATCAACTTGCTCTCCCGATGTGTGCTCCATTAATACCCATAGTTCACGAAGTTGTAATAAAGGAATGCAGTCTTCAGGATTAAACTCTTCAACGTCTGTTCCACGCGTTGCAAACCCTGCTTTTTTAAAACAAATAATAATTGTCGTTGAAGAAACCTGATTCCATGCCGAAACACTCCAAGTTATTGCATCCAAAACAGTGATTGTTTTGGAGAGTTGTGTCACTGAATCTACACTACTGATAAAAAAAAAAGTGAGCACAGCAAAATATTCAATAACTTGGTACAATAAGGCTGGTAAAAGTAATAAGACTTAAACTATTTTAACAAAAATATATTTTAGAGTATTTCATAAATGACAGCAATAAATATTTAGGAAAATATTGCTTATATTTACTAATAAGGTATGTTTCCCCCTCTGTTCTTTGACCTTAAATATATACTTTTGAATAAATTTCCAAACTACTAACTTCCGCCGGATATTTTATATTCAGGCCTAGATACATATGAAAGCAGCGTTCCACGCACTCAAGGGGGTCGTCAAAACAATATCCAGGAAAGTGATGTAATCTTTTAAATTGTTGAAGTTGCCAACGAAAGCTTATTTGTGGTTGTTGACAAACTGTGCTCTCATGAAAATTGTCAGCCTCCTCCAAAGTTTGTGAAAAACATTATAATAGTTATTGATCTTTTAAAAATAATTAAAAAATCTTAAAATTACCTTGAAATATAGAATAAATTTTTCCTGAACTTCGATTTTTGTTGCCTTGAATGATTTTCTTGACGGCCTTCCTCTTCTTTTTGTTGAAGGAAAAAGATAGGGTAAGAAGTGCAACTACCTCTTTGACACCTTAGAAAGAAATGTTTTAATTTTTCGATTTATTTTGTAAAATGGCCTTCTTACTTTCATTTAAATCAGCAATTTGTCGCAGCCAAGTTTTTACTATGGGATCCTTAATTTTCGTAGCTTCGCGAAGAACTTTAATAAAAATTATATGCCATTCGTCAAATTTTAAATCTGATGACACAAAAAACTTTGCATGCAATGAAAACTAAATTTAAAGAAATAGAAAATAAGAAAATTATATAAATATGTATACAAATTTATGCAGAACTTACTAGTTCAAGCACAGTCTTGACATTAGTTTTGAAAATTGGGGACAGAGCTACATATTCTGCTATATGTAGACAATGAAACATCACCTAAAAGCTTCTTTCGAATGGAGTGAGTTTTTTTTCCAATTTTCTTTAATTAACTAAGTTGAAAGGCTTAGCTTCGTTTTGAAGTGACAACGTCTTATAAATCGGTGCGGCTTGGAGACATATACGAAAACGGAGTAACGCCAGCCGGTCACGCCACGACGCGCGCGCAGCATTCGAGAGAGAGGCCCGCTGGACCGGTGCGTGCCTAAGCGTCTCTCTCCCACTCAAGCGTAATCGGTCCGCTTGAAAGGCATTCTCCAAAACGTTGTAACGAGCCTGATCACGCCACGACGCGCTCGCAACATTCGAGAAAGAGGCACGCTGGACCGGTGCGTGCTTGCGTCTCTCTCCCACTCGAGCGTTCTTGGCGTCGGAGCAAAAGCGTCTCAATACAAGTTCACACGTGCGGTTAAGATATCGTCAGCTGATTGTGTAATGAAAATAGGAAGTGATTAGATTCGTCTCTTACAACGATTACAACAATAAAGGTAAATAAATAATTCTACACTGATATTTCAACATCATAAAATATGATTGATTGATTAGTTGCTGGGAAAATCACATAAGTAAATAAACCGATTTTACAGGTTAGGGGGCGTTCAAGTATTACGTAACGCAATTTTTGAAGATTTTTTACCCTCCCTCCCCCCCATGTAACGCGCCGTAACGTTTTTTTATTTATTCATATTATTATTTAATAAACATTTGCATTTCACGTGAAGCGGACAAGAAAAAAAGTGAGGTCTTGCAATTTGCTCATATTTGGGCCAATTGTACTTCTAGTAGATATGAAAGTGAACACACAATATTTTTTTGTATGATGTTTATTTGTCAAGTTATGGGCACAGAATAAAGACTAATCGTAGAACCTCTTGTGGCGACGATTCGCTTTTTTTTTTTTTTATTGAAATTTATTCGTAAGCTTGTATGAATAAAAACATTTAGTGTCGTTTTTAGATTAGATCGCTGTAGGAATGGCAGCACAAAACTACTTGTTTTTGTTTTAGAAACAAAACACTTGTTTTATACAATAACCAAGCATGCCAGTAGATTTTTGTAGTAGGCTTAAAATTGCTGCTTTATGAACAAATGAAAAAAATTATTTAGTAACGTCAATGAAGAGCTACGATTAAGTTGTTTGTCGTATAGGGTCTTTTTATTTTTATTTTAGTTTTATATATTTTAATTTTTAATAGAAACCTAACAATAACATGTATTTTTATTTGGTTGTTTTTATGGTGTTCCGGTAATCGATTTAGCATATTGTGTGGAACACGAAGTATAGTTGCTACAGTTAAGACTAGTTTTGTAAAAGAAGAGTACCGAAATAAAATATCATCGTCTATTTCGATTGCAAAATTTGTTGTGTTGTGTTTTTTAGCCTCTAAATCTGTTAGGTCTTCAGTTTTTTGTAGGTTTGGCCATTCACTCTGGTCCTTGCTTAACCAGGTTGGATCATGCCACCAAATCTCTGAAGTGATTAAATCGGAAACAGTCTTACCTCTAGAAGCTAGGTCTACTGGATTATCGTTAGTAGAGACATGATTCCAGCTGTCATACTCAATCACCTCTTGGATTTCAACAACCCTGTTGGCAACATAGGTTATCCATTGGAGAACGATGGTAGAATCTGTCCAGGCGAATATTGCAACATCTTGTAAGTCCATGTTTCCATGGTTGCTTGTAATAAGCGTGCAAGGAAGTACTGCTCCATTAAGCTCTAATCTGGGTATGGTTGTGGGCTTTATTGGAGAAACCTTGGTCTTTGCAGTTAACAACATCGATGTAATGTGTCCTTCCTCATCTTCTGTTCGTAGGTATACAACAGCTGCATAAGCTTTTGAAGATGCATCACAGAAACCGTGTATTTGTACTGAAAATTTGGAATTGTAGTGTATCCATCGTTGAATTTTCAGCTGTGGAAGATTAGTAAGATCTTGTTTGAAATTCATCCATTGTTTTCCAATTTTTTCTGAGACCGGAGTGTCCCACGAACATCCAGTAATCCACAATTCTTGGATTAGCAATTTCGCAATAACCACTTTTGGAGCCAACCACCCAAGTGGGTCATACAACGATGCGATTTCCGATAATACTGTCCGCTTAGAAATTATTTGATATTGATTCCTTGGCGAGTATTTGAAGGTAAAATAATCAGAATTAGGATGCCACTGAATTCCCAACGTTTTTATAACATCTTCATCACCAACTCTTAAAACTTCTTTGATTTCTCTATGTTCCTTCAGCTTGCAACCTGTGAGCATCGGCTACGTTGTCAGCTCCTGCTAATACATCATCGACATAAAAGTTTTTGAAGACAGCTTTGGATGCTACGGGGTACCTTTCCTTCTCATCGTCAGCCAGTTGTTGTAAAGTCCTTATTGCCAAATAAGGTGCTAACGTTGTTCCAAAAGTGACAGTTTTGAGTTGGTAATCTTGTGGTTCTTTTGTAACCGGATGTTGCCAGATAATTCTTTGAAATGTACGCTTTGAAGGATGTACCAAGATCATCCTGTACATTTTCTCGATATCTGCGTTTATTGCTATTTTATATTTTCGCCAGTTCAGCAGAGTTGCGAAAAGTTTCGGTTGTAATGTTAGTCCCTTTAAAAGATAGTCATTTCGCGATTGTCCATTTGTTGTCCTACATGAAGCGTCAAAAACTACTAAAGCATAGTAGTGCTGCTGTCTTTAAAGACAGCATGGTGAGGGATATAATAGTTTGGTATGTCATGAGTTGCTGGGTTTATCAGTTCCATATGGCCAAGTTCCAAGTACTCGTTCAGACACCTTGTGTAATCTGCAGCCATGTCGGGTTTTCGTTTGAATTGCATTTGTAGCGCTTGAAATCTTTTCAACGCTTGTGGTCGAGATTCACCTAGTATAGGTAGTTCATTGTTTTTAAAGGGTAGGTTCACTTTATACTGCCCATTGCTAAGACGAGTATGTGAATCCCTATACAAAATTTGACATTCTTCTTCTTCTTGCTTAAGAATTGGATTTGTAGGAAACTCTTCAATTTCCCAAAACCCTTTTAGTTGGATTAGAAGGTCGTTTTCAGTAGTGACTGAAAAGGAATATGCATTGTCTTGACTTGAATTGCATGTTGGTCCAAGTAGGATCCAACCAAAGAGTGTGCTGATATCTATTGGAGCTGAATCAGAACCTCGTCGAATACCTTCTTTTATTATTCTGGCATAAACGCTAGCTCCTAATAGTGCATCTATTTTTCCGGATTTCCAATAAGTTGAATCCGCTAATTGGAGATCCTTGATGTGTTCAAAATCTTTCCTTGATAGATTTCTTTTTGGTAATGGATCGGTGATCCTTTTTAAAATTAAAAAGGTTTCTTCAATTAGGTACAGGACCGTCTGAGTTTCTTCCCTGTAATTGTAAAATTGTTTGTTTGTGTGAACTAGCTGCCACGCTAGCACCTAGACCTGTGATGGCCATTGAAGTAGGTGTACACACTGCACCCAGTTTTTGGCAAGCAGTCTCTGTAATGAAAGAGGACTGTGCGCCTGGGTCTATTAAGTAGCGTAAAGTGTTGTGTACGCCAGAATTACTCCGTGCTGTTATTATTGCGGTGGATAATAATGCTTGTGGGTGTTGACTTGTTATAAATGTTTGGGTCGTGTGTAACCCGTCAGCGCTGTGGCTAAGATATCCTTGATTCTGATTTGGTTGACTTGGTGTGATATCTGTTGATTGTTTGGGAGTTGTCGTAGATTGATGTTTGCTATCGTCTACGTGTAATGACGTGTGATGCTTTTTATTGCATTTGAAGCAGCAATATTTGCTTGTGCACTCCGAAATAGAGTGATTGCTCGACAAGCAATTTAAGCATCGTCCCGATTGCAGAATGGTTTTCCGCCTTGCTTGAATGCTCATTTCCTTTAAAAAGACGTCACGTAAAAACTTCGCCCGACTTTACAGGCAACCAATTTTTGATATTTCAGGAGATTCGGGATCTCTACGCAGTATGGTATGGCAATCTGCCACGGTACCATTAAGCCGAATCTAACACATTTCATTACATCTATCACATATTTTTCTCGATCTGTCCAATTAAAATTTAACCATTTCACAGCTGCCATAAATACCTCTATTTCGCCATTCACGCCAATCGAATTCGATTTTAAAAGTTCACAAATTTCTTTTGGACTTAGTTCTACAAACCCCTTGGATGCAACTAGCGTCAAGAAGAACTTGCATATTCTTGTAATCAACAATTGTTGGATTATTTCGCATCCATATTTTCTTGCTTCCATATAAAGAACAAACATCTTCATCTTCATCTTCATCTTCGCAAATTCCTTTATCATTATCTAGACATACCCAACATTGCTCTACTAATCCTTTTATTCCTAAAAATTCGGCGGCAGCTAGGGATTTTATTATTTTGGGGATTTTGTTATTAAAATTCTTGGGATTATTTTGGAATTAAATTTTTATTTATTTTTTAGGTTTTACTTCTTAATCTCATGTAAGACTTCTAGTGACTCCTTAACGACTCGCAAATAAATTTTTTTTTTTTTTTTATACTACTTTTGATTTACATTTAATTGTAATTTCGATTGCTTACCGCCGCCACAACACCCCCTTTCCAGCGAAGCATTTGATGAGCGAAATGTTATTTTGCGTTTGGAAAATTAAATGTTGTTTTGAAAGGTAACTTTCTTTGTAGAAGTTTTTGATTTTAGGAGTGGTAAAGTTGTATGAACAGGCGCTGGCTGTTCCTTTAAATATGTAGAGTTATTCAAAGAAAAAATGTTGGAGTCTTTCTTAGTTGGATGATATGGATGATCATAATAATTAATTTGAGAAATATCTGCCGTAAAACAAGGCTTTAACCGCTCAAGTGAAACATTAACATCCTTATTTTTAATTTTAACTGTGAAGAAATTTTGATTTTTGCTTACAACTGAAAATGGTCCCTTGTAACAACTATGAAAACTACCCTTGGTTACGTCATCTCGAATGAACACATGAGAGCAGTTCCGCAAATCTTTAAATTTAAAAATCTTTGTTTTGGAATGATTTGATGCCGGGACGGGACGAATATTGTCGAAAAAATTTCTCAAATGACTGACAAATATACTTTGATGGCAATCCCGAGACTTTTTTTCCAGGAAATCTCCCAGAAGCCTTAATGATTGTCCATAAAGCAATTCGGCTGGTGTGGCGACAAATTCTTCTCGAAAAGTTGTTCGTAGGCCAAGCAATACTGAAGGCAAAACCTCAGACCAAGAATCAGTTTCGTACATCTTAATGGCGGTTTTTAGCGTTCTATGCCAACGCTCAATAAAACCATTTGATTGAGGGTGATAAGGTGTTGTACGATTATGCTTGAAACCTAAAAGCTTGGAAAGTTCTTTGAAAAGGCAAGATTCAAACTGTCTCCCTTGATCTGTGACTATGACTTTAGGAACTCCAAATCGAGAGATCCATTCGTGGAATAAGGCTTTTGCACAGGTTTCAGCTGAAATGTCTGATAAAGGTATTGGCTCAGGCCATCTCGTAAAGCGGTCGATGATAGTAAGACAATATCTGAAATCATGGGAAGGAGGTAAAGGGCCGATGATATCCATGTGAATAATTTCGAAACGGGCTGAGGACATAGGAAATGATCCAAAAGAATTTTTAACGTGACGCGAGATTTTATTTCTCTGACACGCTAAACAACTTCGACTCCAAGTAACAATGGCTTTGTTCATGGATGGCCAAAAATATTTCGATGTCACCATTTTATTTGTAGCTCGGATACTAGGATGAGTTAAATTATGTACAGACTTAAAAATTTGAAGTCGGAAAGGCTCTGGTATGAACGGACGATGCCGTGATTTTGATTTTTCGCAATAAATTTGCTTATTAGTCCCAAGAAGGGGTACTTTAGAAAATTTAAAAGAAGAATTTTCTAAAAAATCTTGGAGCTGGCTATCAGTTTCTTGAGCAATAGCTATAGCTTCAAAATTTATCGAGGCCGGTAAATGGATTTCCTCTACACGTGAAAGAGTATCGGCTACAACATTATTGCATCCGGCAATGTGCTGGATGTCTGTAGTGAATTGACCAATGAAATCCAAGTGCCTTGCTTGTCTAGGAGAAGCTTCTTCGGGATTCTGTCTAAACGCGAAAACTAGTGGTTTATGATCCGTAAAAAGAGTGAAGTTCCTGCCTTCTAAATGATAACGAAAATACTTTATACTTTTGTAGGCAGCTAATAACTCACGATCATAAGCGCTATATTTAATTTGAGCAGCACTTAATTTGGTAGAAAAGAAGCCGAGAGGTTGCCAATTGTCATTTACCTTTTGATTTAAAGAAGCACCAATTGCCGTGTTAGAAGCATCCACAAATAAAGCTAAAGGAGCATTAGCATTTGGAAAAGCTAAAAGAGTAATTTGGGCCAAATGTTGCTTAATATTTTCAAAAGCTTTAATTGAATCGGAAGTCCAAATAATTGGTTTAGAACCTTCTTTTTTATTCCCGGTTAAAAATTTATTTAAAACTAACTGAAGTTCAGCAGCATGGGGAAGAAAACGGCGATAAAAATTAATCATGCCAAGAAAACGCCTAAGCTCCTTGACAGTTGAAGGTTGTTTAAACTCAGAAATTGCTTTAACTTTCTCTGGAGATGGTTTGATTCCGTCAGCATTGATGAGATGACCGAGAAATTTCACTTCCGATTTCATGAAATTACATTTCCCGATGTTGATGATTAAACCATGTTCCTGTAAACGCTTGAAAATTTTCCTTAAGTGATTCAGATGTTGTTGTTCAGATTCAGAAGCTACCAAAATATCGTCGAGGTAAACGAAACAAAATTGGAAGTCTTGAAGAACTGAATTAATGAATCTCTGGAAGGATTGTGCTGCGTTACGAAGACCAAAAGTCATTCGTGTAAATTCAAAAAGGCCAAAAGGTGTGCAAATTGCTGTTTTGGGAATATCCTCCGGTTCAACAGGAATTTGGTGGTAAGCCGTGGTTAAATCCAAAGTAGAAAATATTTTACAATCCTGGAGATGACAAGCGAAATCATGGATTAGAGGAATCGGGTAACGATCAGGAATTGTAATAGAATTTAAACGTCTATAGTCGCCGCAAGGTCTCCAGTCTCCATTTATTTTCGGAACCTTGTGTAAAGGAGAGGACCACGGACTATTGGACGGCCTGCAGATACCCTGTTTTAACATAAATTCGAATTCCTTTTTTGCTATGGCAAGTTTCTCCGGAGATAAACGCCGAACCTTAGAAAAAATTGGTTGACCAACTGTTTTAATTTGATGAGTGATCAAATGTTTGACAGGTTTTGAAAAACCTGAATCGATTGTGATGTCCTGGAACTCACGAAGTAGTGTTTGAATATCTTCATTCACAGAAGATTCAATTAGGACACACAAAGAAGAAGAAGGGCCTGAGAATAGACGGCCATTAGAAGATAAATTGGTAAGTGGGTCAATCAAAATTCTTTTAGAAAGATCGACTATTAATTTAAAATGAAATAAGAAATCTGCTCCCAAAATCGGTTTCTCAACATCTGCGATTAAAAATTGCCATTGAAAATGTCTGCGTAAGCCAAGATCTAGAGTTAAAATTTTGTTTCCATAAGTGTTAATGACCGAAGAATTGGCAGCTGACAATTGCAAACCTGTAGGCAATAATTTTGATGAAACAGGGACTGGAATAACGGAAATGTCTGCTCCGGTATCTACTAAATAAGACTGTTTAGTAGATTTGTAAAAAATGTATAGACGACTATTGAAACCGCAATTATCATCCGTCGTCATAGACGATATGCGAATTATTTTTTTGGTTCCGCCGAAAGGTTAAATGAACAAGGGGGAATACACTTGTTAGCATTATTTTTAAACTGTGTGTGGTACCAACACCAACCGCGATTTTCTCGAGATTTAGACCTATTGCGTTGGTTAAATTTTGAATGAGGTGTTGAAGAGCGACCTCTTGAATAACTGCGATCACTACGCGAGCAACAACTTGAAGAACGATCGCGCAATTTTAAAGATTTCACTTCAAGAGAGAGATCTTCAACACGTTGATTTAATCTGTAAATTTCAGCCGTTAAGTTTGTTAAAATACTATCTTTTGGAGATTGAGATGAACAGGCAAACACCGAAGGCTTCTTAGTCATTTCAAAAATCTTATCTGCGCACTTGGCTAAGTCCGAAAGAGGACCAGAATTGCATGATAAAATTGCTCTCATGTGTTCCGGGAGTCTCTGTAACCAAAGGGTTTTTAAAACCTCATCTGTGAAATTCCCATTTAATAAATTTCGCATTTCCCTAAGAAACTGCGATGGGGATCTGTCCCCTAAAACTATATCGCCGAGAAGTTTATTTAATTTTGAGGTTTCACTGTCGGAAAGGCGGGATATTAATGTTTCCTTTAGCTCAGTATAGGGCTGACGCGGATTCGGATTTTCCAGAATGTCGCTAAGAATGAAAACTAACCCAGTAGGAAATGTAAGCATTACCGAATCGATTGAGTAATGTCGATTTGTAATGTCAATAGCTTACATTACCAATTACAGAATCGATTACTTTTACACGTAGATGTCCTAGGGTGGTAAGTACTTACAAGAGACATTACACGGAAGGGCTTATTTCACTATTGCGAGGCTCTTCCTGAAAACATCGATTAGCAGTAAGTTGCTTTGGAAGGCCTTCAATCGTACATTACAGGGAATCGCTTCTGTAATTTCTTACTTGTAATTAATATTTTCAGTGATTCAAATTCCACTGCTTTTGAACATGATATAATCCAGCTATAGAAAGAAAGTAGTTCCATTTTAAGGAATACTGCATAAAATCCTCATAAATTAATACTTTTGTCTTATTTTGTTTTGAATTTTTTGAGTTTTCTAAATACCTAAGAAAAAATTACTACATAGTTTCATGAGAATTTTATACAGCAACGTTGCCTACCTTAAAATGGAACTATTTTCTTTTTATAGCATTAACTTGTTAAATATGTAGGTCCTTTAGGTGAAAGGATATTTAATTTATCACAAAGTAAGAGAAAGATTCAAAAAATAAAAACATTTATTTCGCATAAACAAAAACCGCTTTTCAAGCATAACAACAACAAAAAAGAGTTTCAAATGTAAAAATTCGAAAAATAAACACATCTATTTCACATAAGTATAAACATAAAAAAGTATAAGCATAAAAAAAAATTAGTTTCATACCTAAATAAAAACCGCTTTTCAAGCATAACAAAAAAAATAGTTTCATTTCTTAAGTTATTGTGATTGTGTCTTGTTTTGTTCTTGATTTTTTTTTTTATTTTTTATGCATTCATTTTTGTGATGCCTATTTTTAAATATTTTAAACGCCTTTTTTATGTCCTCTACATAGTCCGACATTGTGTATCCATCCTTTTGTAGTGATTCTGAAAAGTAATTATAAAGCAAAATGTAAATATGTAATCAAACCGTGTAATAGTAAACTGTTAAAATACTTACTAAATAACATTGAATTTATATTTTTGAAGTTTTTAAAGGCTTTCTTTCCCTGGACTCCATCGAAATTATACTTCAATATTAAATTTTCTCCCAATATTCTATTGAACTTTTTTCTGATTGTTCCAGGTAAAATTATTTTTCTAACGGCAGGAACCTAAATGCAAAGGAAAATCAATGTAATAAAATATTTTTTATGTCCTTTATTATAACTTACAATACTTTCGTCGTTATCCTCAATTTCATTTTCAAGCTCCGTTAGTGCTTCTTCTGTTTCTAATGGGAATTTTCTGAATTCTGTGTCAGCATATTTATTTTTAATTATTTCTTTTAAAAATACAGAAATTTCAGCCTGAATTTTTAGGATTTCTTCATTTTGTTTTTTTATTTCCTCGTTTTGTATTTTTATACTATTTAGTTCATTTAGCAGTTTTGTTTGTTCAGTGGATGTTGATGTTGATGCTAAAAAATATAAATTAATGTTTCAAAATTTTTATTTCTAAATTAAACTTATTGTTATTACCACCAAAGAAAGCTTCCGGGTCAAGTGTTGCATTCATTCTGCGGAGTTGTGCAGGATAATAAGTTCTAGGCATTATATTTTCCTTTTCTTCTTCCATGTTCCTGGTTGTACATAAACGATTTAATTATTTATTGGCGTTGATGTATTATGGGAAGAAGTAAGAAGTTTTCTTCGGCCGGTAAACACATGAATTTTAAAGCTAGTTGTTCCAACAGAAAGTTCTCGGTTTCATCAGATGTACTCCCATTGAATAAAATTATTCCCAAAGACGCTGAATCCACAGGCTCGTGAAAATAACTTTGAGAGTTTAAAATTCTTTTTCCAATAATATATTTGTTTTCATTTTCCGTAAATCCAATTACTTGTATAGGTATGAAGGGATCTATGCAAATGTAATTGTCAGGTTTTGTTGTACTTATATATTCTGATTCTGATTCATAGCATATTATATCTCCATGGGCATTTTTTTTAAAACGGCGTTTCTTATTATGAAGTTTTAAATTTTCATTCCTATATCTATTGCGGAGTTGCTCTAAAATTTTGGAGGGTCTTTTAATTTTTTTTTTGATATTCTGCATAAAATTTTCGAAGTTATATGCACTGAAGGTGTTTATGTGTCCAATTTCCTTTATGCATTTAGATAAGTGGAGCAAGCCATGTACATTATATGTGATACTGTTGGGGCCATATATTGTAGGAAAATATTTGACGAAATCTCTAATTAATTCATGGGCAATTTCGAGATTGGCAGCATAAGTCTTTGGGCATGACATCAGTCGATAGGCACAAAATAAAAGTAAAAAATGATAGTATTGGTCGCTATCAAAAAAATTTTTAAAAGCAACAATACCTGTATAAAGGATCAATTGCCTGAATTCTGTAGCCTTAAATCTCATGACTTCGTCTAAAGTTCGCGGTTTTCGGCTAAATTCTCTCGGAATATAAGGTGCTAATGAGGTCAATTTTGTACTTAGCAATTGTTTTTGATCTTTGCTTAACTTGGTTTTCGCTTTCCTATTAAGCGTAGAAAGTATAATTTTGCGTGCTACACCTAAATCAACCAAATGCATTGGATCCAACGGAAAACTTGAAACCATGTCAATATTTAAAGTTTCCAATAAACTTACTTTATTATGAAAGTAAATGTTATGATGGTTCAGGTCTTCCCTCCGTTTAAAACTTTCATTGGTACGCAAATTTCCTACATCTGTGCTATAGGTCATAACGTATTCAATTCGTCTTCCAATTTGTGTGCATTTGCTGCAACCATACGAGGAATTATGACCAACTGTCCCGGTTAGAAAAGCACGCGCTGGTGCATCGCAAATGAAAGCCCTTAATTTCAAATTAATTTTTTTATTAGACACCCACAAACCATCTCCCAGCAACTTTTTCATTTCTTCCACAAAGTCATGTAGATAGGTATCTACATTGTAGGGTTTTTTTTCGCCAAAATATGCGCCAATAAGAAACACCTTTATATTTTTTATATTTACAATCTTCCCTAATATGGGCCACAGAGATTTTCCAGAACTTTTAAATAATGGTAGACCGTCTACGCCAATATCTATAATTATTTCATCATAAGCTATGATAATATCATAAATTTTTTTAAGTTGGTTTTCCAGTCCAAAATGATAATATTGGCCAGGAGGAACTGTCCTTATAATAATTTTTTCATCTGTATTTCCCAGGAGACTGCTAACAGAAGCAGGAACTGATAAGCCTTCAGATTGAAGAATTTTAAGAAGCGCCTCACAAGTTTTCCTTGGTGGATTATATTCTCCATACCAAGCTGACAATTTCTCTTTTAGAGTTTTCTTCTCATATGCATCCTCATTTCTGTCGTCGTTGTTTAAGCTGACAGGTTGATCATTTTCAGGAGTTACTTCACCTGATAGCAAATTAGCATTGCTATATGATTCATTTTCCGCATTATTATGCAGTCTTTTCATAATTTCCTCCCTTTCTTTTTTCACCAATCTACGTAAATGCCTTTTACTCATAGTTCAGCCGTATGAAGCTCTTTGTGTTACACTAAGGAAATTTATGAGAACATAAGGCAATAAAGGTTTTAAAAGATTTAAAGGGGCGGTAATATGTTACAGTTTCGGTCAGTATGGAAATACAAATTGTATATTCAATAACGACAAAATATGAGCAGTAAAAAAATGAAAACGAAATATAAAATGACTTGAAGTGATCTGTCCAGTAAAATGGTAATATAAAGTTATTTGAATAATTATATAATCTCACAGTACGCAGTACGATGAATTGAATATTGAATGGAAATTCCTTAATAAAGTTCCTAAGTTTTTCAGAAAATTCATTTCAGTTACCTTTTCTTTGACATCAATTAAGTTTTTCATCCAGACGTTAATAAAAGCCGAAAAAAAAATCCAATCGAATTACGATTTGGAAGTTATGTGCGGGAAAATGAAGTGAAGTCAAAGATAACCAAAACGAATTTATGAGAATTTTAGCAACTTTCTTAAGGAATTTCGTTTATATTCGAACGGAATCAAAACTGGGCAGATTACTAGTTACATTTGACTGCAACAATTAATTTATTATTATTGTAAAAATAGTTTTTTACTGGCCAAATTAATTAATTACTAACTGCCCAATGTTACAGCCCAGATATTTCAAATGTCCTCTTAATTTCTTAGTAATGTAACATTATATTCTTAATAAATTATATATATAATAAATAAAAAAAATAAATAATGCTTACCTTTTAAAATTTTATGAAATCACGCGAGCACCACTGCACAAAATTCACTGCAAGACTGACGACTGACGACGCAAAGTCGCAACAGAACAAAACACCGTGGAAAAAGTTAACTGTTTACTCATTACATCTTCACTTACCAGGCATTACATTTGTAAAAGGTACCTTCAGCAAGTTCTGACGTGTTTACATTCTCGCCCGACTAAAGTTTAGTTATTACCTATTCGCTTCTTAGTTATTACAAATAGAAGAACTTACTTTCTTTGATTTTTCATACATGAATTCTCTGATTACCCCATAAGCGCTTGCACTATTTCCTACTGGGAAGTTTTCATCCAACACAGAAAGAACATGATTTTATTTTTTTCCGATTCCGAAGAAACTTTAGCAAGGTCAAATTGCGCTTCGAGTTTCTTGAACCAAAATTTAGGGGCGCTCCTCCAAAAAGGAGGAGCATTAAAAGTGAGTGTTGCCACTGAGGAACATGTTGCGGCGGACGGAAATAAATCGTGTGTTAAAGGATTTCGCGCCGCGAAGGGATTATCGTTATTATCACCACTTGAAAGTTGTAGGAAATCATCCCTTGAATTATTCATTTTTAATAACAAAAAAGAAAAAAAAAAACGAAGTGTAAATCAAAATTAACAGTAAATTGCCAAAAACAAGAATTTAAAATAATCTGGATTAATAAAACTTCCCTAAAATGTTGATTGCTGAGTAGTATCTGGAAGTGTTGAATACCCTGATCGTGGGCGATGAATTTGATGATTTTCTAAGCGGATGATGTAATGTTCCTGGTGGCTGCTGATGTTATGAGTTGTAGCTGGATGACAATGGTTTGATGTAGTCTGCACCCACAAAATTGCTCCACTTTTATTTGATCCCTTTTTTTTATTTTTATTTTTCCCGATGTTGGAAAACCGATTGTATTGAGAAAATGTCCGTTTTTTTTGTCGGGGTCACCAATTTATGGGTGATTTATTGGGATTATTTTGGAATTAAATTTTTATTTATTTTTTAGGTTTTACTTCTTAATCTCATGTAAGACTTCTAGTGACTCCTTAACGACTCGCAAATAAATTTTTTTTATTTTTTTTTATTTAAAATATTTATTTAAAACATTTATTCATTTCCTTATAAGCCGCCACTGCGTGCAAGGAAGTACTGCTCCATTAAGCTCTAATCTGGGTATGGTTGTGGGCTTTATTGGAGAAACCTTGGTCTTTGCAGTTAACAACATCGATGTAATGTGTCCTTCCTCATCTTCTGTTCGTAGGTATACAACAGCTGCATAAGCTTTTGAAGATGCATCACAGAAACCGTGTATTTGTACTGAAATGTTGGAATTGTAGTGTATCCATCGTTGAATTTTCAGCTGTAGAAGATTAGTAAGATCTTGTTTGAAGTTCATCCATTGTTTTCCAATTTTTTCTGAGACCGGAGTGTCCCACGAACATCCAGTAATCCACAATTCTTGGATTAGCAATTTCGCAATAACCACTTTTGGAGCCAACCACCCAAGTGGGTCATACAACGATGCGATTTCCGATAATACTGTCCGCTTAGAAATTATTTGATGTTGATTCCTTGGCGAGTATTTGAAGGTAAAATAATCAGAATTAGGATGCCACTGAATTCCCAACGTTTTTATAACATCTTCATTACCAACTCTTAAAACTTCTTTGATTTCTCTATGTTCCTTTGGGATATTTGAGAGTAATTCAGCATCATTACTGCCCCACTTACGTAAGTTAAAACCTCCTGACTTCATTATTTCAAGCAATTCAGCTTGCAACCTGTGAGCATCGGCTACGTTGTCAGCTCCTGCTAAGACATCATCGACATAAAAGTTTTTGAAGACAGCTTTGGATGCTACGGGGTACCTTTCCTTCTCATCGTCAGCCAGTTGTTGTAAAGTCCTTATTGCCAAATAAGGTGCTAACGTTGTTCCAAAAGTGACAGTTTTGAGTTGGTAATCTTGTGGTTCTTTTGTAACCGGATGTTGCCAGATAATTCTTTGAAATGTACGCTGTGAAGGATGTACCAAGATCATCCTGTACATTTTCTCGATATCTGCGTTTATTGCTATTTTATATTTTCGCCAGTTCAGCAGAGTTGCGAAAAGTTTCGGTTGTAATGTTGGTCCCTTTAAAAGATAGTCATTTCGCGATTGTCCATTTGTTGTCCTACATGAAGCGTCAAAAACTACTAAAGCATAGTAGTGCTGCTGTCTTTAAAGACAGCATGGTGAGGGATATAATAGTTTGGTATGTCATGAGTTGCTGGGTTTATCAGTTCCATATGGCCAAGTTCCAAGTACTCGTTCAGACACCTTGTGTAATCTGCAGCCATGTCGGGTTTTCGTTTGAATTGCGTTTGTAGCGCTTGAAATCTTTTCAACGCTTGTGGTCGAGATTCACCTAGTATAGGTAGTTCATTGTTTTTAAAGGGTAGGTTCACTTTATACTGCCCATTGCTCAGACGAGTATGTGAATCCCTATACAAAATTTGACATTCTTCTTCTTCTTGCTTAAGAATTGGATTTGTAGGAAACTCTTCAATTTCCCAAAACCCTTTTAGTTGGATTAGAAGGTCGTTTTCAGTAGTGACTGAAAAGGAATATGCATTGTCTTGACTTGAATTGCATGTTGGTCCAAGTAGGATCCAACCAAAGAGTGTGCTGATATCTATTGGAGCTGAATCAGAACCTCGTCGAATACCTTCTTTTATTATTCTGGCATAAACGCTAGCTCCTAATAGTGCATCTATTTTTCCGGATTTCCAATAAGTTGAATCCGCTAATTGGAGATCCTTGATGTGTTCAAAATCTTTCCTTGATAGATTTCTTTTTGGTAATGGATCGGTGATCCTTTTTAAAATTAAAAAGGTTTCTTCAATTAGGTACAGGACCGTCTGAGTTTCTTCCCTGTAATTGTAAAATTGTTTGTTTGTGTGAACTAGCTGCCACGCTAGCACCTAGACCTGTGATGGCCATTGAAGTAGGTGTACACACTGCACCCAGTTTTTGGCAAGCAGTCTCTGTAATGAAAGAGGACTGTGCGCCTGGGTCTATTAAGTAGCGTAAAGTGTTGTGTACGCCAGAATTACTCCGTGCTGTTATTATTGCGGTGGATAATAATGCTTGTGGGTGTTGACTTGTTATAAATGTTTGGGTCGTGTGTAACCCGTCAGCGCTGTGGCTAAGATATCCTTGATTCTGATTTGGTTGACTTGGTGTGATATCTGTTGATTGTTTGGGAGTTGTCGTAGATTGATGTTTGCTATCGTCTACGTGTAATGACGTGTGATGCTTTTTATTGCATTTGAAGCAGCAATATTTGCTTGTGCACTCCGAAATAGAGTGATTGCTCGACAAGCAATTTAATACCCTAGACACACGACACGTCGGAATGATCATTGCTTCAATTACGTAATTCGCTCAATGATCATCCGTAAAACAGTGCGACACTCGACAATTACGTTTACTTTGTCAGTTCGATTGCAGTTGGCGTTGACATTTGTGAAAGGTGGTTGCAAAGGTGTTATGAAACCGTTTAAACTTAAAGGCAAGGTTTCTATGAGATAGTATCAGCATTTGATTCTTTTAAATGGAAAATACCTAATACTTTCCTATTAATTTTTTTATGCATTTATTCTTGAATATATTAATGTCAATATTAATATGTACCTATTCGTAAATGTATTAAAATAAAGGAATTAAATTCATATATTTTCTAACAACATTTTCTAAGGAAAATGCTGTTAAACTTTAAATGCATTTTTAGCCGGATATTTTATTTTATTTTATTTAGCATAAACCCAAATAGAGTTAGTTTAAATTAAATAGTTTATGTAACATGCTTCGGAAGCTCCCAACAATGGAGTGAACTTCGTCGAAGAATCTCCACGACGATGGTGACACATCCGGACGGCCCTACGAGTTTTTTTTCATTACTAAAAGCAAAAAATTACTTAGAATTTTATTGTTGTTGATTTTGAAATTTACCTATATCTCTGCGTCAGGTTATTTATTTTAACTCTTACTTCGTTGGGAGTGGCCGAAACTCCCAACTGTTCTAACGCCTTCGATATTTCTATGTAAATATGGCTATTCCGCCTACACTTTCTCAAGTCTACAATATGGTCCCGCCACACATCACACAGTTTGCTCACATCTTCGGGCCTCCAGATACGCACCTTTTTCTTTTGTTCCATCTGTAAAGGAATATAAGATAAAAAAAGTAACAAAAACTTATTCTATAAACATGCAATACTTGCCTCAAATTTACACAACTTTTTTAAACTCGTAACAGAACTTGACTGACAACTGAAACTCAGAATTAAATGGCTGGAAAATCATCTGTTTTTTCCAAGTATTCCAGTAAAATGACTTTTTTGACCACTGCAGGCGCTATGGTCGTCTAAAGGGAATGAGTATTCATACCCAATGAGCTTGTAGGAACGTCATCGCTTCAATGACGATACGAATAATCATTGTATGAATTATCTGATGACACACGAGCTCATCAATGATCATTCCCAATCGGATGATCATTCCTGTGCTCCGTGTGTCTCCAGTATAAGCATCGTCCCGATTGCAGAATGGTTTTCCGCCTTGCTTGAATGCTCATTTCCTTTAAAAAGACGTCACGTAAAAACTTCGCCCGACTTTAGAGGCAACCAATTTTTGATATTTCAGGAGATTCGGGATCTCTACGCAGTATGGTATGGCAATCTGCCACGGTACCATTAAGCCGAATCTAACACATTTCATTACATCTATCACATATATTTCTCGATCTGTCCAATTAAAATTTAACCATTTCACAGCTGCCATAAATACCTCTATTTCTACAAACCCCTTAGATGCAACTAGCGTCAAGAAGAACTTGCATATTCTCGTAATCAACAATTGTTGGATTATTTCGCATCCATATTTTCTTGCTTCCATATAAAGAACAAAAGCTTCATCTTCGCAAATTCCTTTATCATTATCTAGACATACCCAACATTGCTATACTAATCCTTTTATTCCTAAAAATTCGGCGGCAGCAAATAATTCTAATATGCCTTTTTAATGAAGTCAAAAGCTTCATTACTAACTTCTTATTCTATCTCTGCGTCTGAAAAATAGCAGGTATTAAAACGACTCTTGAAGGAATGTGCGCTACTTTTCAAAGATATGATAAAATAAATAAGTGATTGATGATAGATACCTATATTAGGTGTCGACAAGGTTTCAAGTGTAGATTATTTAGATTTTCGGAAAATAAGATTGGCCGCCCCTATAAAAGTCTACGTAGATTGACATACACTCAGAAAAATGTGGACTAAAATAATGTAAAAACGTAGTCAAAATTAAAGAAATATTTACTTCGATACGAGCCAAAGGAACATTCCTTTATTTTAAGTTTGCCGAAGCTTCCTCATTTCTTACAATTAAATAATTAAATAAAATGAATGAAGTAAACTATTAGTAGAATCAAAGAATTAAGGCACTCCTTAAATCAAGTAAATGTTTTTGTAATTCAAGAATAACTTATCTAACATCAATGTAGTTTTTATTCTTTAATTAAATATATGTAAACTACGATCAAGAAAGCATTCTCATCAGATCAAATAAATGCTTCTTTTGATTAAAAGAAATTTATCTCAAGATTAAGGAAGAGTTTGTTCTTTAATTTAAATACATCAAAACTAAGAACAAGGAAGCATGTTCATTAAGGGATCTTTCTGGTTAACATTTTGGGAATAAATTTTTTTCAAAATTTTTTTTTAATACAAAGAATAAATATATCGTTTTGAAAATTTGTAGGTATGTTTATTAAATATTAAATATTACAAAAAGTTTTTTTTATATCTTTAAAAATTGTTTTTATCGGCATACAGAATTTAAAAAAAAACATTAAAAAATGACGGTGTGCATGGGCGACTCGATGATCTGAAAAAATAAACAATTAAAGGCAAATTATTCCTTGTTGAAGTAGCTATCGCATGAACTATAATAACAGGTTGCAGACTGTCCTTTTTCTTTAGTCTGTCATCTTGAAGCTCAGTGATTTTATTATAATAATCGTTAGAAGATTCTGCTTGGTAAAAAAACGCCTTTCGGGAATCCTGAATGCTGACTTTTTTGCAAAGCCTTTTGTTTTTGTTGTTTTGTTCTATTTTAGCAATCCTCGCTGTTGGTGTAAGAATCGAATGCAGCAACATAAATGTGACAATAACAGCTGCATCTATAGAAAAAAAGTTATTTGCGATATCAATTGTCCACATTTGTTTACCTTTTGAGACATCCTTCTCTTCTAATTGCTGCAGTAAAATTTTACTATTGCCATCTCTAATGTCCCGTTTTAAAATTGGCCTTATTTTAAGAATTAAGTCATCTATTCTTTGATATAACAAGTCAGACTTCTCAGGAAAAGCGTAATCAAAATCAATATCAATCTGTGAACAAACTTCAATGAAAATTTGAAATGTTAGAAAATAGCTGGTAATACTAACCAATGTGTGGCCGAAAGACTTTTCATATAATGGCCACTCCGTAAAGATGGTTAATAAATTGTCTTGCTTCGTAATACTACTTAGCCTATAGTTAGCTGTATTTATCCACTTGCATTTAACTTCCTCTAGAGGGTCAACATTATATTGCAGCCATAACTTATCGTTAAGCTCGCTTCCATCTAGTGTAAGAACATTTTTTTGTTTTAAAAATTATTTTATCTAAATATCATTTTATCTCGCTCAGAAAAAGTGAATTTGGTGGAAATTAAAATGTGTTGCATTAAAAAATCATTACCTAATTCTTCAAGTAATGAAAGTGCTGGCGTTGAAGTGGGCTTACTTTTTTTCGGTATCTTTGGTGCAAGCCCTTCTAATCGTAACTTAAGCAAGACGTTATGGTATTTTGAGTAAAGAATGTAGGGTGGGTATTCAGAAAAAGAATTATATTGAATCAAAAAAAAGAGAATATTTTATTTGATTCACAGCACAGGGAAAATGGTTAAATAATTGCAGCACAACAGCACAGTTCAACACTTAACAGCACAGTGCCACCAGCCGAATTAATTTTAATTTTGTTTCCTAAAAGCCTACTGCTATTACACAATGCCTACTAATCCTACATTCGGCCATCCTGCTCTTCGCCGGTCTCCGGCGCCTCGTCTTTCTCTTCGTCCTCAGACTCACTATCGTCATCATGCGTCCACGGCTTCATGAAATCTGCAGATGATGACGTTACAATTGGGCATTCGTGATTCCCAAGTTTCGTGACGTGTCGTAGCGATCTTTCCCTTTGACCTTCGTGACCTCATATGGTCCTAAAAGACCGGAAAAGTCGTGTATAATGATGAATCTTTCGCTGATGGATGAGAATGGCTTCTTTGAGGATAATATCGTAGATTACAACCGTTACAGTTCGGTAGCATCCTGCAGCTACCAGACAGCTTCTTCGAGCGGCAGCGGTGGTGGTAGCAGACGTCGTGCCGATCCTGCTGAAAATTCTAGCGCAAAACGTCAGCGGATATCGAGCTCCGGGAGCCAAGGCGCAGTTGCTTCAAAAATGCGCCGGAACAATCCCCGCGATTATGGTCGTTCCAATAAACGAATGTGCTACCAGGGTCGCACTTATGACTCTGGATGCACAAAAATTGAGAGTACAACTCATGCAATAATTGAGCCGATCAAGAGCGCGGCGACCCGCTGCGAGGAGTCAAACCCGAGGACTTCTAATTTTGTTGATAATAACTCGAAATGTGATATCAGTGCAAAGGGAACGAAGAGGCCTGCTAGCAAGCTAACTAAAGACTGTGATGATCCTTCAACATCTCAAAAGAGCCGCGTGGACACCGATGGGACGCTCGATCCCATGAAATTGTCGTCGTCATCATCAGAACATCCCGGATGGAACGAAGATGCCGACAACAACTTCTCCGAAGGCGCCAAGGACATCAGCGACAGCTCCGCTCCGGCAGTGTCCAAACGTGAAAGCAGTAGAGAAGGAACATCTGAGGCTGCTCGGATGAGGACTGAAAAAAGTGACTCTGTCGTGTGGACCGGTGGATTCACGAAATTTGAACTTGAAATGGAAGAAATGTCAAGAATACGTACCAAAATTAATCTATCCCACTTCTGACACCAAATTTGTAGGGTGGGTATTCAGAAAAAGAATTATATTGAATCAAAAAAAAGAGAATATTTTATTTGATTCACAGCACAGGGAAAAAGGTTAAATAATTGCAGCACAACAGCACAGTGACACCAGACGAATTAATTTTAATTTTGTTTCCTAAAAGCCTACTGCTATTACACAATGCCTACTAATCCTACAAGAATGCCGCCAGGTTTCTTTTTGAAATTCTGTACAAAGTAAGTTGTCTATAAAAATCATAAAATAACAAATTCAGAAAGTCTAAACAGTAGCTTATAACAACCTTGTCTTCTTTAGGAAAAATATTCAGAATTTCATCCGAAATTTTTGAAAAATATTTAGGAGTAGGCATAATATTTTTATTAATAAGTTCCTGAACAATAACATCCCCAAGCATGCGCCGGATTTTCGTATTAAGAGCACAATTTTGTGAATAATATTTGGAAATTAGTTGTCCGTTAGTAGTTTCCTTCAAAAGTTTTTCGATGCTTAATAACTAAAATGCTATGAGTTAATGAATATAATAGATGTATAATCTCAAAGTAAAATTTACAGAAGACTTACTTCATCGCACGATGTATTGGAGTCTGAAAAATTAGTGTTTGCTACCCACTCGGAAGTAACACTTACAGTGTCTCGTCCTGAAGGTTGTGAAGGTGTGGATCCTACTTCATCGAAACCACTTTGTTTTTGCCACAATACAAGTTCGTGCTCAAAGATAATTCTTTCACCAAATTTTAAAGATGGGCATATCTTAT
This sequence comes from Machimus atricapillus, assembly GCA_933228815.1. Classification (NCBI taxonomy): domain Eukaryota; kingdom Metazoa; phylum Arthropoda; class Insecta; order Diptera; family Asilidae; genus Machimus; species Machimus atricapillus. The sequence continues at coordinate 19,488,230 of OW121785.1, forward strand.
CTAGATGGTGCGGTTTCAGATATTTAATGCTTAACAGTTATTCCACATTCTAAAAAGTCATATAATCATTATAAAACATTAATATCAAAGGAAGGAATCTTCTCCGAAGAAAAAATTAAATTGTTGATTACTATTCGAATAATTAAGAGGCTTTTCTTTTTTCTTAAGAAACTGTCAGAAACAGGAGAGGGTCCTCCGCAAGCATTATTTTAATCAGATTCCATGAAAATATAATATACCAATTAAATAAGGCTTAAATTTTTATAAAGACGTTCTTTGCGGTCATGTATTTTTTTGATTTTACGTTGTAAGAATAAAAAAAATGTGGGATGGTTACTTATATTTTACTTATATTTTCATGCAAGCACATATGACACAGAACTTTTTAGAATATCACTTTAATATAATACTTACCGAGAAACTCTTTTAAAAATACTGATCCTTTTAAGTTATTCAAGAGTTCTGAAACCGCCTCACTTTCATTCGTGGAATTTAGAGTGTTCACTACTTCGGTATTATCTTCCGCGGCAAAATACCCTAGATCGTACTCCTCAGATTGATAATCACAGTCGGACATTGTTTATTAATTAATTTTATTGTTTATAAAGTTAGCAATACTCTTTGCTCACTAGAAAACGCGCAAACAACAACACGAACAAAGGAAACTTGTTTATTTGGTGTGGCCGGCGTGGCGTCTTCACTTCATTTGACGGGTTGCGCTTGATATGTTCAAGCAGCAACGTGCTTAATATGGCTGTGCATGTATGTGATATCTAACGGTCGTACACAACACGATTTCCTTAGAACAAAGAAATTTTTACTGGTTTCAAAGAAATGATGACTTGAGACAATAACCGCTCGTATTAAATTAAGAAAATTTATTAATTATTCTAAGAACCATTATTTTTATTGAAATAAACATTCTCTTCCTTAATTTACAGACATAATTTCCTAAAGTCTAGTAACATTATCTTAATTTCATTCTTATCCACTTTATTTTAAAGAAATTGAACTTCCTTATAATTAGAAGCATTTTATAATTAATTTAAAGATGCATTACTTAATAGATATTTTATAAAAGTTCAAAAATAAATAAAATAGTCTTTAATTTTAAAAAATATTTCAAAATTTAAGACCATATTTCTTTAGGAATAAGAAATTCGATTTTTTTTCTTCGTTCCCTATTTTAAGTATATAATTTCCTTAAATACAAGATGATCATTTTTCTGAGTGTAGGCATCATATAATTTGTTTGTTGAAGGATAAAAAACAAAACAAAATGGAATCAGAACAACTGCATGTGAATTTGGTTTATAGGTTCTTATTCATGAATTCGAGCTTTACAAAAATAATACAAAGGAATTTAATACTGATAATAAATCTAATTAAATCAGCAGTATTGATCAAAATGTCAACAAAGGCATTACTTTGATCTTCTGTCTGATTTTATTCCTGAGCTGCGTTCACCTTGACATTTCTGCATACAACACTGAAGTCCAAAAATACATTAACCAGCAAAGTCACAAAATTGAATGAGGCGAGATCCCTGCACTGTGGTCTTTTATACGTGTTGAACTGTGTTATCGTCTTTATTTCCTTTTCCGCACTGAATTATTGATGTTATGCCCTTTTCGGCACTGCATTATCAACTTTATGTCACTTTTCCGAACTGCATCGGGCAATTTGGTTGATTTCCATATGGCCATCTTGCATCTGTCCCTCTTGAATTTTGAGGGGTCTCGCTCTGGTAACATAATTTACCAGACGGTTTTTGGCTATTCACAGCACAGGTGTAATAGATTTCCTTAACATCACAAGTAAAAACTTGACATATAATTTCGGAAAGATATAGAAAATCCTGTCTATTTAATCTGAAAGCACAATTTCAGGACGATGCATATATGTATATATATAAAAAGTTTTTTACTTACTGAAAATTTAAATTGTTTCTTATAATTTCTTTTATTATTATTTATTAGTTTACTTAATTTAATTCTTTCTGCATTTCTTAATTTATTAGTACGCTTAAATGTGCTTAGTATAATAACATATTCTACATCAGAATACTCAAGTAATTTCTAGAAGCATTAAATAAATGTTAGCGTGTCTTCGTCGTTGGAGAGAACGAACTCCATAAAGTTGTTACCAGTGCACCTTTTATCTTCTCAACCCCAAGTGACCATCCTGAAGAGCTTTTAAATTGTTTTATATAGTCCACTAAATTGCCATCTGGGATAACACTGGTTGTACTAAAGTCAAAAAATTTCAATTTTTCACTTTTATATATAAATATAACTGTGTGAAATAAGAGTTATTTTTAAGTAAGACTGTAATATACCGCTATTTTGTATATCGAAGACGGTTGTATGCTCTTGCATTTTAATAATGCCAGGCTGGTTGTTAAAAGATCAGCGTCAGATTAAGCCTCGGCGTGGCCCGGGGTGGTAAGGGAAGGAAGGGGCCCTCTTAAGGGCAGAAAAACCGCAAAAAAAAAGAATGTTTTACATAAAATTACATGGTAGAATAAATTGTTTTATGTTAAAACATTTATTTGGGAAATGAGAACAAAACAAAAATTTTATCATTACATATATTTTTTTCTTGACTTCAGCGAATTCTGAAATTACGTCATTAAAATCAATAATAAATCTCTTTCAATGCTGAGTCTTGATAACGCAGACAATCTTTCATCAGTCATCGTCGATCTATACATAGATTTTATTCTCTTTGACAGAAAATGACCTTTCCGTCTCAAAATTTGCTATAGGTATTGTTAATAATAATCTATAAGCTATATAAATATTTGGAAAAATTTTTTCCATATCTAATTTTACAATCCAATTCAAAACTTTCAGTGGATTTATTAGTTCATCTCCATCATTTTGAATACTCTCTGAATTTGAAAAAAAAACTTTTCGGTTGCATTTTCATCAGAGGAATGAATTGTTTTAATTCATCTGATAAATTATTATCCAAATCTTCATAGTAAATGTTCACTAGTTGAGTGGTAATTCTTCTTTTATAAACAATAGATGTAGCAGAAAACCGAGTGAGTATTCCACTAACACGAGCGTAGGCCTCACTTCTTTTTTTTAATTCGATGACTAGCTTGTCTATTATAACATAAAAAGATTGTATGCGAAATTTATCCGATCCAGATAGAGGACTAGTTTGTGGTGTACCTCCATCCGTTAATTTTTTGACAATCTTTCGTCGAATTGAATCTGAATATTCTGCTTTTTCTATATTACCAAGATTTATAGCCTTATTCTCAAATTCGGAGAACTTGTCGCGTAAATTTTGTACAAAATCTACCAATGAGCCAAGCATTTTACTGGCAGAAATTAAATCTACATCGATTTTTTGCAAATATTGGCTAGCTGACTCGAAACGACTTAAAATGCAGTTCCATAAAACTGCCATGAAACAATTTTCGATTTTAATAATGTGACTGCTTAAAACGGAGACTTCTTGACATAGCTCTCGTTTCTGATCTTCATCTTTGGTTAGTATTTCCAAAGCTTTATGTATGCTCTCAAAATTGTTGCGTAAAGCTTTAGAAGCATCTGATCTACGCGACCATCTTGTTTTTGATAAACTTTTTAAATTTGCACCTTGACTCACTAAAATACTCCATCGATAAGTTGAAGCGCTAAAGAATACATATAACTGTTGCAAAATTCCGAAAAAGTGCATTCTTCTACGCTACACTCGCCAACTAAATTCAATGCATGACCAGTACAAGTAACGTAAAATGCCAAATTATTTTTTTCGTTTATGCAAGCTTGAAGTCTCTGGCTTATTCAAAGTTTAAGACATGGTGAATTTTGAATTTGACAGATACTGCTTTTAGGAAGCTATTGACGGTGTATTGGCATTGGTTAAAACAAACACGAAATTCTTGCGGTGTATATGTATCTGCACCGATGATAAAAATACATGGCTGCATTCGAGCTCCAATCGCCAAGTACCTACTCCTCTGTCTCTCTTAAGGGGTAATGCCACTGTAATGGTCCAAAAAGAAAGGTTTTTTCACGAATTTTTTGCTTCCCAAATTGAAGGTAATTGAAAAAAAACTTTTAAGGGTGTTATCGGGCATACATTAAACTTTATTATCCAATTTTTTTACAGCGAAAAAAAAACAAAATGGCGGTTCCACAGCCATCTTCCCGGGGCATGTTTTGCTTGCAGGGCTCCGCGGCACGCAGCACCACTGCTGCACTTTTGAATCTAGAACAAAAAAAAAAAAATCCGTTAATCTAGAGGGTTATAGCTAGAGAATGTCGATCGGATTTTAAAAAGTATTAATTTTTGTGGATTTGGCGTGCGTTTGAAAAAAAAAATGATTTTTTACGAAAAAAACTGCTAGTTTTTTGTTAATAAAAAAACAATAAATAAAGTTATTGAAAATCCCGATCGACATTCTCAAGATAATGTTAATGTTCACATCTGGTAAAAATTTCAAGTAAAAAAAATGAAAATTGTTCGAGTGATGCTGCGTGCCATTTTGAAAAACCGTGTTTCGAGAAAAACGCGTTTAAAGTTTTACGACTAGTTTTTTATGGGAAAAAATTAAAAAAAGGAGGTAAAAAAAATTTGTACCGTTAGTCTGCAATTCCAGCACCATACATTTGTCCTTCGATGGCCAAATTTTTGTCTTCTACGTCTTTCCTGGTCGATTTTTGGAGCGCGCGCGCACTTCTTGCCGCGTCGCTCAGAGATGCCTCGGCGTGCGTGATGCGTTTAGCGTCGGCTTCGGTGCAGAAATTATATAATTGGGCACCAATTTCCACCTCCAACATCTTGAATATTTGCAAGACGTTGGTAAGGCCGCCATTGAATGTGCAAACAGCGATATCCGTCGCGATATCCAGTACAGTTTTTCCGCTTGAGGATGATTTGGGGGCCAAACTCCAAACGGTAGCGTTGAAGCTTTCGTTATTGTTTTGAGTATAGGCCCCCAAGCAACGCTCCAGCAAGTCGTCCCGGCTCAATTCCACGTAGATGGGTTTAATGGCTTGATGAACCTCCTCACTCATTGGCTGATTGTGATGATACGCATCCAAGGCATTTTCCGCTTTCGCTTTCTTCCAACTGCACCAATTCTCTGAACATTTTTCGTGCTGAGGCTTTTCATCCGTTGACATTTTGTGAAAAAGGGTTGCCCAGATCTCATTTTTCATATTTTCGATGGAATCGGGATTTCGACGGATTGCCAAGCCGTAATAAATGGATAGTTCGTCAATTAATTTGGCAGTTAGTTTACCTCTTCCCCCGAGACCTTTTGTTCCTTTCTTCAAGTTTCGCAATCGAGTGCCCATTCGTTTTTGCACGTGATCAATGCACTCTTTTTTGTGTACATCAAAATTTTCGTAAGGTTTAGAATCCACGATGCCTTTGAATGTTTTAGAGTCGCCATCTCCGATGTAATTAGAGTATTTTACTCCGTATAAATCTTCTGAGCGTTGGAACATTTCGACGACAGCATCGACTTCCATTTTTCCTGATGATCCTTCGTGATTGGCTTGGCATTCATCGGCGTGACTTATTTGCCATTCCTCGAATTCCGTTGTTCCGTTTTTGGACTTCCAGTGCTCGCATGATTTGCAATACTTTGATTTCACTTCGACGTCGATTATTTTTCCAGATAACCAGCCGATCAATGACGTGACTCCAAAAAGCGATGAAAATCCGCGTTTTCGCCATGAACCATCGCCGGAAACCGTTATTCCGTCAGTTTTTCCGATTTTATGGCTTCCCTCCTTCTCTTCTTGCGCTGCTTTCTTCATGCTTGCATCTCTCACTGCTTTTGTTGCGATTGCTATCGTCTTGACCAATTTATCATAAAATGAATGAAAAATTGGCTGCGGCAAATCCATGAACGCGCAAAATTTTTTGATTCCTTGTAATCCTATTCCAATCAGTCGCATTGCAAGCACGATTCTACGATTTATTTCATATGCATTGCGAATGAATTTGGAACTCGGAATATCCACATCGGGACATTTTGGGCAAGCGATCACAATTTTGAAGCCTAAACCACGAGGACTTCTTTCTCGAAACTCAATGTCAGATCCGCACGTTTTGCACTTCACGTGCTGGGCAATAACGGAAAAAACAGCGCAGAAATTGATTATTCTATAGCCGAATTGACTATTCACATCGAATTCCTCGTTGCAGTCCTTCAGTTTTTTCGCCGAAGCGCTGACGCCCTGCTCATCACTCTCACATTCATATTGGTTCAGGGGTCGTCGTTTCATCCCGCCTGATCGACGCCGAGTTGGATACGCGGTTTTCGTACCTTTTTTTCCAAGATACACTTGATCACCCATTTCAACTAACGCGTTCGTAAATTTTACAGTGAAATCGTAAAAAAAAACCACGGAAAACACGCAAAAATCGTCACTTATGAAGAATAGCTCGAAAGGACACGTGGAACAACAATACAGGCGGTTGGGAGCATTAGGGGGGGCCTATTGTGCCGTCCCTTTTCACCGTTATGTTTGCCGCAGGTAGTCGTTTCGGAGCAAGTTTTGACGCGCTTGGCGGCGACCTCTATTTCCTACGGAAAAAAAATTGTTCTCGCACGGGACCTTTTTTTTCTTATTCTAAAGGGTTTAAACTATTTTTTAAGCCAATAAAAAAAAATCGATTTTTCAAAAAATTTACAGTGGCATTACCCCTTAAGTTGGTTTGATGTCGTTTGAAGCCTGAATGGCTTCATGGGTATCGCGATTTTGTTCACCATCGTCGTTATCCCTCTGAGCATTAGGTCCGGGGTTGCGGTCCTCGCTGGTGGAACTTGTGGTGGGTAAGTTTTTCATGTGGTATTGTTTGCGAGGACGTCCCTTTTTTCCTGTTTTGATTGTTTTTGGGCGTCCAGGACCTCTCTTTTGTTGGGTGCTAGATGAGCCTCGATGGTTTGCTTCTAATATAGTGCGATCGACGTCAGACACGTCAGACGAAGGCTTCCTTTGACCAGCGAGAGATTTGTCCTGTGATAAACCCAGTGGAACTTCAATGAAGTCGGTTGGTTCTTCAATTCTCTCGAGAGAATTTTCCAAAATAGAGAATTGACCGTTTCTCGTGTCGTTGGAAATAAAGTCCACATGATTTCTGGGGACATCGAAATGGTCGATAAACTTCACATCTCTCGAAACATAAATTTTCTTTTCTTTAGGTATCCACACTCTGTACCCCTTCGAGGTAGTGGAGTACCCGACGAAAATTCCTGCCCTTGCCTTGGGTTCGAATTTACCTTCATTTTTGGTTTTATTCAGCACATATGTATGCTTCACAACCGAAAATACGGAGGTGGCTGATAATGGGTCTGCGCCCGGTCCACTTTTCATGTGGAGTTTTAAAATTCAAACTCTTTGAAATACAGCGATTTCGAACATAGTTCGCCGTGGAAATAGCTTCGGCCCAGAAATGCGGGGGTAAACCAGATTGCAGCAAAAGACACCTAGCGGCCTCAACGAGGGTCCGGTTGCGACGCTCAGCAACGCCGTTTTGCTGCGGTGTGTAAGGTGTGGTTAGGCGCCTGCGAATGCCATTGGTTTTCAGAAACAGGTCCATGGTGGAGTTACAATACTCCTTGCCATTATCAGATTGAACTGATTTTACCTTCTTACCGGTCTGTACCTCAACCATCTTGACGTATTCGGCGAATTTTTTAGGAACCTCGCTCTTTTTGCGAATGAAATAAACTTCGCACCATCCGCTGTGATCATCGATCATCGTTACAAAATATCGAGCGCCCCCCAAAGATTCAACTCGCATCGGACCGCAGACGTCTGTGTGGATGATGTCTAGCAGATTGGCGGATCTTGTCTCACGACTCGAAAAAGGGAGAGAGGTTAATTTTCCTAGAATACATGTTTTGCATGGATCGTGAGCTGATTTGGAATTAAAATTCATTCCTATGACCGATTGTTTTTGATGCATTAGCAAGAGATCCCTTTTGTTTACATTCGTTGTTTACATTCGTTCGTGCCATATGTCGATTTGGGATTTCTCTTTGGAATTGACGGCCAGGGCCTGAGGTTGCGAATCCCTTACGTAGAAGAGGTCGCCTGCTCGGTCAGCTATCATCTTGGTGGTTCCCCGGGCATCGGTGACGATGGCCTTGGTCTTCGTGAAGGTCACCTGGTGGTCCTTATCCACAATCTTGGCGACAGATAGAAGATTGGTCCTTAAATCCGGAACGTAGAGGGTGTTCTCTAATTTGATGACTTTGACTTGGTCATTCACGGAAGCGGTGATTTTGACGTCACCCTTAGCTGTGACCCGAGTGTTGTCTCCGTTGGCCAGCTTGACACCACTGGAGGTGGGCGATGTCTCGACAAAAAAGCGTTTGCTGTTGCACAGGTGCGACGTACAGCCACTGTCGATACACCATTTCTCTTTCCTTTCGGCTGGAATTGCTAGGTAACTGGCTTCGTTGTTGATGACGTCAATAAGAAAATTTTCTTCTGCAGTATTCGCATTTTGATTTTTAGCCTTGTCTGCCTTTTTCTTAGAAAAACAATCTGATATTTTGTGACCTCTCTTTTTGCAATATTTGCAAAAAAGATTTTGTCGTTGAGTATCACTTTTATCATACCTATCTATTGTTTCTATTTTTTGTGTTACCTGGTTTTGCATAGAGGGCTCCATGATCAATGGTGTTAAAATGTTCCTTTATGGATTCACTTGCCTCGATGATTTTAATCTTTAAGGTTTCGATATCGGGAAGTGTATCACGGGATTCGATTGCTTGTCGGAACATTTCAAAACTGTTGGGAAGACTTTGGAGAACCATCAAGGTAAGCAACTTTTTATTGATGTCAACCTCCATGGTGGTGAGCTTGTCCACCGTTTCGAAAAAGACTGCCATGTGTTCGCGTATGTTACCTCCTTCCTGCATTTTTAAATTAATTAAATGACGGAGCGTTAAGCTCATGCTTACGGCACCTTTTGGAGCAAACACGTTTTCGATGTTTTCCCACAGTTGCCTTGATGTATCACATCCGCGAGAGTGTTTTAGCTCTGAGGCACTCATTGATAACAAAATCCAGTTCCGGTGGGCTTCAATTTGTGCTTCTGTAGGGTTAGCTGGAAGTGCGGGTTGTGGAATTGTGCCAGAGACATAACCCCACATGTCGTTCTTGATGAGCAGCGCCTGTGCATGAATTCGCCACGTATTATAGTTATCCCTTGTGAGCATGTCAATGCGTACCGAATTTGTGGAACTGATCTTGTAAAGATGTTAGATGCAGCGGCACGTTAGAGCTGTTGCTGTCTTCGCAAATAGAGAAGAACTGTTCCGGAATTTGTGAACAAAAAATTTTATTTTTAATTTCTGCACACGATATTCGGCACGAAACAAAGAGATGTTTTTGTTTTATTTAATTTTGGTTTAAAGCTCTGGGCCCATAACCTATTAGGGATAATAAAAATACCAGAGCGACTTTTTCAATGTTTAATAGAAGCGAAACAAAATTCGACTGAAAATCGCATTTGAAAAGTAACTAGATGAAGACGGGAAATACTTTCGGATTACTTAGATTTTAAATATCCAACAAGAACCTTTTGTTAATGTAAGATAACTTACACTAACGTGAAGGTCGAAACTATTTTGAGCATCCGAAATTGAAGGCTTCCAGCAAGTCTTCTTATTTTCCTTTTTAAAAGTCTACACTTTGGGAAGGAAGATTGCGTTAAGCAATAAACACAAAATGTAGTCCCTAGCATCTAGAAAGAAATATATACATATAGTTGGTGTTAATGTAAAAGCATAGTGATAGCCCTACCATTACAAACGCCTTTCTCCAACTGCAACAACAGCTCCTTGCTATTTGGGTCCTTTATACATTTACTGAAAACTTTTTTCGCTTTTGAAATGAATGCTTCCCATTTTGAAAACAGCAACACATCTTTTTCAGGATAGAATTTCTCGTAATCCAGTTCAATCTAAAAATAAAAAATGAGCTGAAACAAATCAACAGCTATATAACATAAATTAACTTACATAAATGTACCCTGACGGTCTTTTGAATATCGGCCAAATCTCTGGAATATCGCCTTCATTTGTTAAAACATCATTACGTCTTTTGGAATATGATATATTCCATTTCTCGTTAACTAAACTTTCTGGCTCAAAGTTGGTTTTCAGCCACAAATATGCGTGGTGAGTTTGGAGGTCGTCTTGTTCTATAATAATATGCATTAATTAAATTACACATAGAAGTCAGAGCAACTTATTAGTCATATAGATCAATCTAGTTATTTAAGCACTTAAAAGTCCAAGAGTAAATAAAAATTCACAAATAAACCAGAATTGCTACCTTTATAGATTTGGATGAGTTCATAAATGTATTAGAACTGTTCTTATGCGTAACTCAGCTGCGTAGACTTATGGTATACGCACATTTTATGCGTTTATGAACTCACCTATTGTAAAAAAAAACAATGGGTGGTACTCCGGGAGTGCCGGCAGAAGTGAAAACTTGAACATTAACTTTGTGCATTTTTGAATATTTTGGAACTATTACAATTAATTTACATTAAAAAGTTTATCTCTGAGAAAAATCAACTTTCATCCATAATTTCAACGACTCTTTCACCATCATCATTACCAGCATCATCATCGCCAATCTCTAAAACTGATACAATAGGTTTATGGTAGCTGAAGTAAGAAACGAACAATTTTGATTCGAATCTATTTAGATGTCTAATAAAGACCGCATCAATAGTAGTTTTGTATTTCGTTGTGCTAAGATTGCGATCATTTGACATCGTTAAACCAAATTCATTATTTAAAAATTCAATCAATAGTTGATTTTTATCGTCTGCAAAGTTTATGTTGAAATCTCCACTCAAAATCATTGGCAAATCATTAAAGCTTTTCCCGTAGATGCGCGTAGCAGGCTGTGTACAAACACACACGCACACTCGCGCAAGCGCCCTGTCCGTCTTACGGTTTTTCGATCAGGGTCACGTGACCTGACGCGAAATTTACATTTTTTACCCATCCCAAAAAAGTGCACAACGCCGCTAAAGAAGTTTTCACTTCAAAAATTGGGTTACTAACCGCTATCATATGTATGTATAAAGATCTTGGTGGGTAGATGCCTGTGTTGCCTTGTTGTATTTACTTTTCATTAGACCAAGCTTTTGGTACTTCTTCGACTGGGAATAATATTTGTCGAGTAGTTTTCCTCTTGGAGCAATATTTCCTGAGCGTGGTATGTAATAAATTTCCTAGGAATTGATACAATTAATATACATAAAAAATCTGCAAAATGGAACTGATATCTAGATGCGACAGAATAACATAAATTCTTCCTATTACAAGTCGTCATTGCTATAGCCTTAGCAATTTTGTGTTTTGCTTCAAACCTCATTGTCCAAATATGGCGAAGTGTAAACTATTTTTTTTTTTCTAATTAACTCGTTTAATATTAAATTAACTTCATATTTCGCGACTCCCTCCAGGATGTCGTGCATTATGTCTACACTGTAATTGTCAATGACGTGAAAGTTATTTACGTTATTCCATACGCTATTTTGTTTAATACCTGTAATTTTAGGATCATCTAATTCAAGATTTTTTTCATATGTTGTTTTAGTTCGCAATTTTGTAACATCTTCTCTTACATATTGTCTTACAACAATCTTCATTTTTCATTGTACAAAACCGGCAATAATAGTTAGCACTAAAACTACCCATAAAACCTAACATTGTATTCAGACTCAAATTGTTACCAAGAATAAATGTCAATTGAAATTTAATATTTTTTGTTTCATTATTAATAGAAACAGTAATACCAGTTTCAGATAGGTAATTCAATTCATCTATGATTTTCGAAAAAATGATATGACTTGAGAAGATTTTAATATCACCTGAGAAGTTCAATTGAAATAAAAAAATATTATGTAATTTAGAACGGAATTCTGGGGGCAAACATGCTACAGATACATATATAGCTGATAATTTATACAGACTTGAATGTGATCTTAATGGATTTCCTGTTTCAAAATCGTCTTGATATAAAAAAAGTGGAAAAACAATTTCATCGCTAGAAAAATTTAATTTTTTTAATTTCCAGAGATCTGATTGAACTATATTTGACCCTATATCAGTACTTTTATCTAAATTAGAAATATATTGACAAGTTTTGTCAAACACATTTGGGATTTCAAAAAAGCTTTTAAAACATGTCTCAACGGTATGAATTGAGCAGAATTGTTAATAATTGCTAATTCGCCCGCAGAATTCCCTTTTTCAGTACATCCTAATAAAATTTTAGATGGTTCAATATAGTAACCTAAATCTTTTAGTCTTTTTATGCGTTTATGCTCTGTATTCATATCTGAAAATATGTTCTGTAGTTCTTGAAACTCTTGTTCTATACATATACAGCTTGTTGATGAACTTGTTGTGCGTCTTGATTTTTTTTCATTATTAATCTTGTTTTTTTAGGTTTATTTTTTTGCAAACCTGATGGTCCTGCTTCTGCAATATCAGCAGCGCAAATGGAGATTCCAGCAGGGACATTAAGTTTTTTTTTCTTAACAATTCGTTTTTCTGTGCACGTTTCAAGCCGAGTTTGCTTAATTTTTTGAATGTAAGAGTCAGAAATGGCATCGGCGTGAGTGATGCGGTCCTGTCTTGGCAATCTATTCAACGGTTCTTCTATGTTGACAGGATATATTTCAGTCTTTTTGAATCCCGCAATCAAGTTTTCTTTGGATTGAACCATTGATTTTAAAGTTTCTTTCAGCAAACAAAGAAACTGCTCTTTTGGCGTTGTAGGCAGTTTCCTCCCAATCTGAGAGGTTTTCCACTTTAGCAGTGTTTGCCTCCACAAACATTTTAATGACCGAAAATATGCAACCTGGAGTATAGGCCGACCTGGAGTATAGGCTCAGCTGAAAGAGAACTATCAAAACGGGAACTAGTTTGTAAGGCAAGTACCTCCTTGGGAATCTTTATTTGGGTTTCGTCTTGTGGTAACTCCCCATAACTATTCGCCAGCCACTCTGGTCCATGGATCCAAAACTCCGAATGCGACAAGAAACTCGCTGAAACGCCTCTCGTTAATAGGTCTGCCGGGTTATCTTTCCCGGGACAATGTCGCCACTCCAAATTTGTCGTTAAGGCCCTTATTTCTTGCACTCTATGTGCAACATACAGGTTCCATTTACTTATATCACCGGTGATCCAATGCAGGGCGATCTTTGAATCGGTCCAGGGCATAACTCGTTCAAAGGACGTTTAACAAACCTTGATTATATAATCTGATAGGCGGGCTGCAATTAGCGCTGCAGTAAGCTCTAGCTTTTGGAGTGTAAGATCTTGAGTCTTTTTTAATTTCAAGGGCGCTACTCGGTTCTTTGAACATAGCAAATTGACCGTCGATTGGCCATGTACATCCGTGGTCTTTATATAGGCCGCAGCGCCATAGGCGCTGATGCTTGCGTCTGCAAATAGGTGAAGCTCACAGCCAGCAAGCGCGATTTTGGTCCATACGCACCTTGGTACATGAAAACATTTAAGATTTATGACGTCTTTGCAGTAGCCGCTCCAATTTGCAAATAGTTCACCAGAAAATTCTTCGTCCCACTCTAATTTTTGCCCGAGAAATCCCAGAGGATCATAGAATCTTGATATCACTTGAAGCACGCTCCGCTTTGAGGCGTAGGGAGTCTTCGCTAAAAATTCTTCAACGGGAGTGACATCAACAGCCAATTCGTCCGTATGCACGAACCACAAAAGTCCCAGAACCTTCTGTAAATCCGGTAACGTTTCGCGCTTCAAAATTTCCACTCTGATCGTGGGACAATTGCTATTCCATTTCCTTAAATTCATGGACGCGTTCTTGAAAATTGTCGTCGCTTCCCGATAAATTAACATAGCCTTCTCCGTGGCGTTAGTGCTACAAACCAAGTCATCCATATAAATAGACTCGGCTAATAAAGCTGCTGTTTCTGGATACTTATCCTTTTCTTCCTTGAAATGTTTTTTCAGTGTCACGCTCAGGAGAAAGGGGCTGGAAGTCACGCCGAAAGTTACACGCATCATTCTGTAAATCTGCGGCGGCGGTATGTTTTCGGCTGATTTAATTTTACTCGCATACCAATAAAACCGGTGCACTCTGTCCTTTTAGTTGAGCATAATTTGCAAAAATGCCTTTTCGATGTCAGCCATCAGGCCAATACACCCCAAGCGAAAATTGAGCAATATTTTTAAGACGTCCGGTAATAAATTGGTTCCTGTAACACCTGATCGTTAAGCGATTGACAGCTTTCTGCGTGTGCAGACGCATCGAAGACTATGCGAATCTTTGTTGTCGCCTTGTCCTCTCGATAAACTGCCCGATGCAGCAGATAATAACAGCGCTCAGGCGCAGATTCGTCTCGGACCTTTTCTGCGAATGAATTCACACACTGCCTCATCGTAAGCGATTAATATGGAGGATTCTCTACAAAGATTCTTTGTTAAAGTTTTAAATCGTATATATGCACCTGTTTTATTATCATCAAGCGTGGAATTGCTGTCCTTCCTTCGTATCGATTACCCTGCTTTAAGATAAATTCTTCTGCATAATTCTCAGTGAAATGTTCCGCTTCATCCACATGATTTTTTATCCCCAACGAGTCGAGATCCTAGAATTGTTGCACCGTCGAATCGTTTACAGCATTTACATGGAATGATACCGCACTTAAACCGCAACAAAAACGCTCCGCGTCAGCAGAAGCAGGGCCTTGCAGCGTCCAACCAAACACGGTATTGATAGCCATCAGTCGATCGGAAATTCGCTCATAGTCGCCAGTTAATATCTTCCATTCCAATAATTATCGGCTCCAATTAATAAACCGATACCTTTCTCTGGGTGCAAATTAAAGGGTCGGGCATCAGCCAGCAGGAATTTGGAAAACTTTGGCTCGCTCACGGCCGGCATAGACAAAACGTCGAAACAAATCTCCGGCACAACAACAGCGTCGAGCATCACTACATCGGAATTGTGTTGACTTTTCAAACATAACTGCACACAGTTGCAAAATTTCGGCGGCGTGCGCTTCTCGGAACCAAACGGTATGATACTAAGCCTTTGTGTGCGTATGACCGGCAAACTTACATCACCTGGCGGTGAGTAACAGGACTACAAAATGTCAGAATTGGAATGACGTCTATTTGGAGTCGTATTTTAACTTTGTTGTCATCAAAATTTTGAGTGTTCCACTATAGCCATCAACCGATCCAGGTCGTCAGCAGAGATGGCTTTCGCCATCCTAGGGTTCTTTCGAATCTTTGTGCTGTGAGATAAAAGTTTTCTTCATGAAAACTATCCTTTTTGAACCAATTTACCAAGTTCTAGGTGAAGTTCTAAATAGAGCGATCATTTTCTTAGTTTTTTTTTAAGAATTTCTGTGATCCGTCTATTCTTAGTGGAATAAGAATTTCTGTAACCGGTCTAACAATTAACGGTGTTCGATTACGGGACTAGAGAAAATGTGTTTAAATATTTTTAAGTGAATAATTTGATGAAACATTTAGCAGTCTTTTGTCAATATAGTTTAGTACATGGCTAAAATTAATTGAAGTGACTTTAATGTTAATTTTGTGTCCTGAATTTTGGTATAATCTGACCACGTGGGGAATTCTATGCTTATATAAGGTGTTCAATTAAGACCAAAGCGATTACAAGGTCAAATTATGCATAGCATTTCTCCCATAGATGTTTTTTTTCAACCTGAAATAGATATTCAGGGGCATTGAATTTCCTAACCGTGAAATTCTGAGACCAAGTGTGGAAATCTGCGCAATTTACGGTGCAGCATAACGGTTCTTAATTTTAGTAACGGGACGCCTCTGGGCTGGACCATGCGGTGAGATTGTGAAGCGGTTTTTAGATGAGCTCAGAGAAGATGAGTACTACTTACACATGTATGTGTCAGCATTTATTCGGAGGAACATTTAAGCAGTGCGTGTCTGCATATGAATTTGGAAGAATAGTTTTCTTTTTTGTTGTTCAAATGTGCGAACCTTTACTTTGATTTGAGAGTTTTAAATTCTCGAGAACTTTTTAATACCGGATGGGACTTTTAGATTTGTGTTTGGAGGAGCCAATATGGCTGACAATATATAATATTCTTAAACTGTGTGACGAAATTTTTGACACCATTTTATTTTATTTTTTTTGAGAGGAACATTAGAGTACAACTGTGTTTTGCATTATAAGAATGTGTGAGTTTAATTTTCGATGGAAACATATAAGGGATAACATGCGCCGAGGAGCCAAATTTTCCTGGGTCCGCACTGATTTTAGCGCTGTCTGGGTCAACAGTTACCATTGCAAATTTTTGTGAAGTTGTGTGATCAAAATCTTAGTAATTCTTAAGTTAGTGTGGCCTGGGAATTAGTGGCTCGTATTTCCTAAGAAAATTGTATGTATAAGAGACAGTTGTATAATGCTTGATTAAGAGTGTTAACTTCTGGATCTCGGACTGGACATTGATTGGTGAAGACGTTGTTTTAGGATCTGTGAGTTCTTTTATGTACCCTGGATCTGTCATCTTTACCTGACGTGACTTATTGGGAACTTTGAAAGAACATCTTTTTGTACTGGTGGACTTTTGTGATTTTGTGTACAAGGGCTGAACAAGCCCATAATAACTTTACCCTACAAGGAGAACCGATGAAACCTGGAGATGATGGTTAATATGGCCTAGCGGCTAAGACCAATAAGTCACCTTAAGGTGCACTGCCTTATTTTGGCAGTAACTCAAAAACAAACAAACAAAATTTTGAGTTTAATAATTTGTAAAATAAATTCTGTTGAGCGTGAAATTAGTATAAAAACCTATTCAGCAAGATAATCTAGGAAGTCCATTAATTTTTAAACAGTGGGAGCAGTGCAAACACAGTGAGGATTGTTTCCATCAGCAACAAGTATGAAAAAGAACAAGAAGCATCAAATGAAGGTGTCTACAAATCTTGTGAAAAAGAATCGCCAGAAGATTGCTAGTAGTGTCAGCGGTGGTGCCGCAGACCTTCTTACCGACTTTAAATTGTTGAGTAAATTCAAGAAGTGCCACGTAAGGGTGGCACGGTTAAACAAAAACACACTTGGCAAAATTGCCAAAAAAAAGGAGAAACCCCAGAAGAAGGTGAGAGCGACACCCATTCGTGGTGGTGGTGTTAATAAAAAGAAGCCTGATGTTCGAGGCCGGACAAGAAAATTTAAAGCAGCACAGTCACCTGCTACAACGGAAAAACAGGTGCCACATATAGAGGTGCAAAAACAGAAGGCGAGTCCCGCGAGTAGTAAACGGAACAAAGAAAAAAAGAAACAAATCTCCGGCACAACAACAGCGTCGAGCATCACTACATCGGAATTGTGTTGACTTTTCAAACATAACCGCACACAATTGCAAAATTTCGGCGGCGTGCGCTTCTCGGAACCAAACGGTATGATCTCTCTGTGTGCGTATGACCGGCAAACTTAGTTTTTTGGCGACACTTTCTTTAATATAGCTCAATTGGCTACCGCCATCCAAGATAATTCGCACATAAACACTTTTAACTCATTCTTCGTCCATTGCAGGTCCCTGAAAGGGCTGCATTTTCATGCACAACTCTTCGAAATTGCTCCCAGTAAGGCAGCCAGTCGCGATGATCCCCAGCAAAGGTTTTTAAAGGCAACTTAGGCATTTTAACTGCCGAAGATGCCGAAGATTTCTCGCCAGAAGCACTGAGACGATTAGTTGAGTTGTTAGGCGTTAGTTGATCGTTCATACGGTACACTTTGTTTAACCGTTGCGTTAACCGTTCGCTAGTGCTGATTGCCTTATCTTCATATTCGGCAATAGCTTCACTTTCCTTGGCAAGGCCCTCAGCTTTAATCGATGGGCGCATATCTTATTTATTTATTATTATTATTATTATTATTATATCTTGGTTGGCCTTCATTAATCCCTCATGCGCGGTTTTTAATCTTTGTAGAAATACCGAAAGCTCTTCTACAATATCATCCCAAGTTTCCACGTTCTCGGAGGTCGGGCGGGTTGCGGTCGAGAGGAGGTAGTCATTCGCGGCGTTAGCAATTCGCGCAACTTGGCCTCTATAGGTTGCACGTTTTGCGGCCTCCATTATTGTTCGTTCACGTTCGGCTCTTTAATTTAAATTACGATATTATCGCCCGTTCTTAATCACGGTTAAAAGGTCGACTTCCCGGGTTTCGGCACCATATAATATTAAACGTTAACCGGGGGTTCAATAAAAGTCGATCCCTTTGTTTTAGACTTCAGAGTTTATTTGGTGCTTTCTTGTTATATACCAAATAGCAACTAACTTTTAAAAACTGTATTCGAAAAATTCATATTGCATTTTATAAAGAATGAGTGTGTGAGTCTATGAGTGAGAATGAGAGGGGTTTCAGCAGCTTTTCGCAACAGGTATAATCTATATAACGGCGACTACCGGGCTTTCTGCGATAATTTGATGGCATCTCGAGAGTTTATTGACCTACAAAAATATACGAATAAAGCCAATTTGTTAAAATATTCATGAAATAAATATCGTCGGTTTACTTTGGCCCATATTATCGGGTTACTTTGACCCCGGGCCAAATTTACCCAAAATACGGGTTAAAGTTTATCTACGTTTCCATTTTCTCAAATATGTCTACTCAATGTTAGTAAAATCATATAATATTTACATGACCCCACTCCTAAAGACACACATAACAACAACAAAAACAATTATAATGATTAACTTGCTAAAAACCAAAGTTCCACAAGAAAGTTTACACAGATATTTTAAGTACCGTTTTTCATCCAAAACTTCGAATGAACTGACAGGTTTTTACATGATCGCGTGGTCGGTCAGACAGTATCCATTCAAGCGACTAGTGATGCCACCTTTGATTTTTGGCCGGAACTATTACGATTGATCAACAGACAACGACGTGGCGGCAAGTTCAAACATTTTTTTAATTTGGGACAAAGTTATCCCCTAGGGCTGAAGTAACCCGCATTTACGGTACTGCTTACAAAATATTAAATCTAGAAGTTTACCAAAAATATTGCACACATTATTGACTTGTACCAAATCTAAGCCCAACAAGTTATCAACTACACATTGTTCGCAGTCCGTTCTCACGTTTATTGGGCATAATAAGTTTTCCTCGTCCCTCCATATCCACTTTATATTCCCAAGATTAAAATCGTCAAAGTAACAAATCGAGTTATTTACATCATAAGACTCAATAATATTGGACACATTGCTGATATGTTTAGTATATAGCTCAAATGAAGGAGCCGGTGGGATGTAGCTTACGCAAACATCCATAATGTTAAACAAGGGTGTGCCAATTGATTCTACATGGTCTCTTGATTAACGTTTGTTATTGTGAAATTCGATGCGTCGTTAGCTTAGAAGATTTCGTGTGAATTGGGGATTTTTTCACTACACCTCAAAATTTCCTATTGCGATTTGATTGGGAGACCATGTAGAATCGATTGGCATACCTCTGTTCAGACCTTAACAAAACACCCTCTGTTGATTGAGTTAACTTACTGCTACGTTTTCTCAGTGTATGTTGCAATATGTTTTCGTAGGGCAGTACCTCGAAGAGTTTTTGGATATTTAGCCCGGCATTCTTCTGAAAATTGTCGCATTAAAATGCAGGCCCGTAAATATTTTTTTGAGAATGAGTTTTTTGTTGGTATCCCAAAAATGAAGGGATTATTTTCCTTCACACCTGCTTCACTTCTATATTTAAGAACAGTACAGTAGAACTCCAATTATCCGAATTAATGGGGACCGGGACCCATTCGGATAATCAAATATTCGGATAATCGGATTTTTTTAAAAAAAATTGCCATTGGAGAGAATAAAAGCTACGTTTTGATATTGCACTATTTTTTTATTGAATTAAATGAAAGAAACATGAAATTTTCACATGTTTTAAATATAAATAAAATGTACTTATGTACAAGTTTAGAAATAAAAATCATTGTTTTTTAAACATCTCCGTCAATGTAAGCTGTTTTGCGGTCTTCAACCGTTTTCGGGCAGCCAGGTCACGCATTCGCTTGACGGTGAGCAGTTGCAAGTGGTCACACTCGGGCTGACGCTCCATCCACTTCAAAGCAGTCTCGAGGCCGGCAAATGCTTCACTAGCTGATGGTCCAGCATCTACTTCAACATCAGCAGAAAGTTCTTCTTCCACTTCCACTTCAACATCTTCTCTCACACTTACAACAATTTCATCGTCATTGAGAATTTGAAAACCAGGGTCAGACGTGTCACAAGCCATCCACTCTCCTACATCTTCAGCACTTACTTCTGTACAACCAGGAATTTTTACAATCATTTTTCTTATTTCCTCTAGTGACAACGCATCTTTATCATCATCATCCTCTCCATATTCTTGTTTCTCATTTTCTTCAGATTCTTTTTTTTTGTTCTTCTCAGACGGTAGGCCTTTCAGTTTATTCCACGCACGTCTTAGCGTCACTACCGTAACCAAACTCCAAGCTTCCGCTACCATGTAACAGCAGTCCTTTAAATTTATTTTGCTATGATTTGCCAAAACCAATTCTTCATCTTCAGCACCTTCGATCAGCAGTTTTCTCAGCAGTTGCCTTCTGTAATGGCGCTTCATTGTTTCAATAACAGACTGGTCCATGGGTTGCAGCAAACTTGTAACATTGGGAGGCAAAAACGTCGTTTTAAACTGCCCATTCTCTCTTTCCAACAGTTCTGCTGTAGGATGAGTGGGTGCGTTATCAACAATTAAAAGCACCTTACTGCCTTCTTTTCCCACCGATTTTTGGTGCTTTTTCACTTCAGGAATAAACACTTCATCATACCATTCGGTAAACAAAGCTGCAGTCATCCAGGCCTTGGGTTGACTTTTGTAGAAGAGTGGAAGTTTTTTTACGTTTTTAAATGCTCTTGGATTTCTTGATTTTCCTATCAAAAGAAGTGGCAGTTTATGATTTCCAGTGGAGTTGGCACAGTTAAGCACTGTAACACGTTCTTTACTGACCTTATGTCCAGGGGCACTAGATTCCCTTTTAGAAGCCAAAGTGGTTTTTGGTAATGCTTTCCAAACAAGGCCAGTTTCATCGGCATTATAAACAAACTCCGGATCATAGGATTCTGATGCAGTTTTAAATTTTTCAATAAAATTTTCAGCAGCTGCAGAGTCTGCTGAAAGCTTCTCACCAGCCAAATCTAACTCGCGTACACCATGCCTGAATTTAAAATTCCTTAGCCAGCCGTTACTAGCCTTAAAAGATGAATAACCAAGCTTTTCTGCTAAGATTTTGGCTTTTTCACAAAGGATTGGACCTGAAATCGGATTTCCCATAGAACGTTGCTGCAAAAACCATTTAAACACGGCATCTTCCAAATTTTTGTTGGTTGCTGTCTTCATTGTTTTCCTGGAGGAACTTCCATCTTCATTTTCAAGCACCGAAACAAAGTTTAAAAGTGTTGACTTACTGTTTTTAATGTCAGAAATTGTTGCTTGTCCAACACCATAAATCTCAGACAACTTCTTACCCGTTACACCTTTATCGAGTTGCTCTATAATTTTCAGTTTGTCCGCTAACGATAGCACAACACGTTTTCTTTTCGAAGCCATGGTATAAAAACAATACAGTACATATGTATTGTACACGCACAAACAAAAGTAAGCCGTAGCGAAAGAGTAGCGTCCTCGAGCAAGGTCAATAGCACACTGGCTAATCAAAACAAACAATGACAGGTGCGCCGTGACTGCAATGCGCCGGAACTTGTCTTAACTTGCCGTTGTGCCTACACACGCGGGGGGAAGTCAGTGTAGGCACAACGGCAAGTTAAGACAAGTCAAGTCAAGACTTGACGCGCAAACACTGGCTTCGCGGGGGGAAGAATAATAGCGCACTTAGACTTTTTTTGGACAATTTTTTGTGATTCGGATAATCGGCGATTCGGATAGTCGGAGTTCGGATAATTGGAGTATTAATGTAATTTATTAAGGGTTTGTCGAGTAAAGCAGGAACTGTGCGTCCCAATTTCCCACGAATAGAGATACGTTCAAATAATGTAGCCAGGTCTTGTGCTTTTTTAGATAATTGTGCGTAAAAGTCTGGATACACATGTTTATCAACAGACTCTCTACTATTAAAATCATCGATTTCGATACGCTCTATTTCACCTGCTCTTTTCCTATTAAACATTTGTAGGAGTGTCAACGATCCCTCTGCTAATGATTTCCATGCTTTAATTTCGAAATTGTCATTTAATTTATTCATTGAGCTCTCACACATTTTTTTCGGGTAATTATACAAAGCACGGATATCCTTTTTTGTGGTACTGTTATCTTTTTCAACCTTTTTTGTTTTATTGGATTTTGAGTTAATGTTTTGTTAATAGTTGTGGGAAAATCATCGTCGTATAGCAATAGAAAATCTTCTGCGTCTTTTTTTGCTTGTTCGTCTTGTCTTTTTATACACTCAGTAATCCATTTATGAGCTGCTTTCTTTAACAAAGTACCCAGAGTTGATGCCACTGAAGGTGTTGCAAAAGTCTGTGTATCTGGATTAAACTTGGCACATTCTTGTATAGCTTCTACAACTACCTCATAATAATGAAACACAGTAGAAAATTCCTCAAACTTTGTGTTTTTTTAATCAAATCGTATTTGAGTCTTCCATAATGCCTTAAGTGACTGCGAATTAAGTCATGTTGCCAATCTTCAACTAGTTTTTTTTAATTCGTCATATTTAATTAGACGCACAATTTTGTCGTCGTTAAGAACGGGCAGAATCCATTTCCGCATTTTTTCGGATGCTCTAGGATGAGCAAACCCTTCTATACGACGACCCAAAATGCTTATCTCACGATTAAATTTTCTGTGTTTAGAATTACATTTTCCGTAATGAATTCGAATGGTCTTTTTTGAGTAGCATCCCTTGCAACTAGAACACGTAATGTAGTTCTCACCGTTATTATTACATTTTTTTGTTGCTGGCGACGGGTAAGTAAAATTCCAGTATTGTATTTAATGTTTGTGTTGTGCATCACCGTTTTTTCTAATTTGGCTTATCAACTGTTTTCTTTTTAATGAACCTTTTGGTCAGCAACGAAATTTCCTTACATCGTCTTCGTCTCCATGCTTATCTTCTAAATGCCGCGCCAATTTTGCGTTAAACTTTTTACAATAAATACAAAGACTTTTTTTGTTCCTTTTTTTTCCATTAATGTGTGAAAAATCGACATTCAATTTACGAACATCAATAGCTGGACCGGAATATGAGACATCCGTGCTATTATTTGTATTATTGTTCGAGTTAATTGATTTCTGATTAGAATTAACAAAACTATTAGTCACATCAGGAACATAATCAGAATCGTCGTTCAGGGCATCATCACCATTTTGGCTTAACTCATCTTCATATCCATTCAATTCTTCAACGTTCTTGAAATAATTTTGTATCCCAAAACCGTTATTTTTATTGATTCCTATATCTTTATTGCTTGTTAATTTTTCATTTTTGTCTTCTTCCGAGTCATCGCTACTTTGACAATCTACTTTATCCTTTCTAGCCAGATCTTCCCAATCAGAATCATCTTCACTCTCATCTGCACTCTCAGCATCATTTTCGGTCCAACCATTCTCAGAATCATTGCTTTCAAGACCACCTGTAATTCCAGGACTACTTTCAATCTGAAGATCTTTGTTGTTGAGATTATCCTTTGCTCTCTCAAAACTATTTTCAGTCCAACCGTCCTCAGAATCATCACTTTCAGGACCACATTTATTTTCATAATAATTTTCAATCTGAACATCTTTCCTATTATCAAAATTAGTTCGCTCATTCGTTGAATCACCACTTATATTCTCCGGCGCTGCCCAGATGTTAAAGTGATAAAAAATATTATTTTTAACTTATTAGTTTAAGTTAAGGCAAAGTTTTGAAGTCTATTATTATTTTTTTTTAGATTATTTTAGTTTTTTTTGTTTTAAATTTCATTGTTTGCAGTCCCTGGTTTATGTCTTGTCAAATGGGGCCAGGGGGGCCGTAAAGAAATGCACGAGGAGCACTGTGATTTTCTTTAAATCACGCCTCAAGGACGGTTTGTAATCAACAGGTGTTAATAGAATCCCCCAAGCTGAAGTCAGCTGAACCGCCGGAGCACGGCATAGGAAGAACACAACTCTCTCTTCACTTCGAAACCTTCAGTGTTTTTTATTGTTTTTTTTAGAATTTTTTTTTTCTTATACTTTTATAAGCTCCCCAAGGAACTGGGCAGTTAGGTGCAGCCCCCGTTCCAGAAACTATGCAAATCACACGCACGTGAGCAAGAGGCCCCAAAGAATGCTCCAGGAATTTGGTGACTGATTTTGACATAACTGAGCTCTAATTTTAGACTAATTTTATCCGAAATTATTAGGGAGTATTACTTACGGTTAGCTGAAGTAAAAATCGTTTCACCGGCAATGAAGTGTGCCGAAAAAATCGTCCTTGTAGTCAGTCTCCTCACTAAAGTAGCACTAGCGCTCCACTTACAAACACCACAATTAATGTAAAATATTCTTCCACTGAAATATTTAATAAATTTATGTATTTCCAAAGAAACGCATCAAGTAAAGTAAATGTTTCTTGCGATGCGTAGTTTTTCCTCCATCGATAGATTTTTATAGGAGAAACAAACTGCAGAAAGCAGCAAATTTTACCTCAATTTAAATTTCGTCCTCAATTTAGGACGATTAAAACTACTTAAATCCGACAAAAGAAAAATATCTTCGAGAAGCTGCTTAAAATCCACTAACCGAAACTTTTTGGTGCGTGCCTAAGCGTCTCTCTCCCACTCAAGCGTAATCGGTAATTATACCACAAAAAAGACGTTGTCACGTAAAAACTTCGCCCGTATACCTTACAGGCAACCAATTTTTTTTTATTATGAAATTTCATTTACCACCATGTCGTTGACAAGTTAACATCGTGCTTTACAAAAGTTAAAATTACTTAAAATCTTAGGAATTGCCGAATTATCATTTTTATTATATTTGCATCCTCCGGCTATTTTCATAACGTACCAAATTACAAGTGTTCTATTAAGACATTGCTGTCAGGAAAAGTATCTCAACTTTTCTGTTAGAACAGAAAATCTGTTATAAAACTACTGTTCATGCTGGTTTTTTAACTGTCAAGACAGAAATGTTATAACAGAAATTGCTAATGGAGACTCCGCCTTAGTAGAGAAATGCTTAAAATCTTCTTGATAAAGCCTCCCCATTTTTGTTTGTTCCTCCAAGAATTCACAACGGGATCAGCTGTCGTTGTTGTCACATGTGCTTTAGAACGCCGCAACTGTTTTCGTTATTCGTTTCTGATATTTGCGCGTCGCGTCGGGTAAAATGTCGAGTTTTAGAAAAAGAACCGAACTGAAGAACATCGTCGGTACAAAAACTAGCGTATACAATGGCCAGCTCATTACATCAACTGGAAATCCATCCATGGACCACATTATAGAAAGCTAGAATTTTTTAATTCCTGGCTTACCAATTAAGTTTATTAATGTTTAGGCGGAGGCCTTCAAATAGGGTCGCTCACACTTATTGGTAAGAATTGTAATGAAATTTAAGAAAGTGAATTGATTTCCTTTTAATTTTGCAGAGGAAGATAAATTCGCTGTGTACTCGAAAGTTTTGGCGAAGTACTTTTTTCTATAACTTCCGGACTGAGGAATGACTTTGTCGATCCCGTATCGAGTAGAAGTTTCAAGGGCAGGTCTTTTATTGTAATGTAGGGAAGTTCTCTACTATCTAAAGAGAGATTCATATCGATTAGGTTAATTTGGTAGTAATTTGGTCCTCGTAAAAATTTTGACAGTCACTTTCGACGGGTTCTTCGGAATATTCATATTCGTCTGAATTGTCTACTTGTTCTGTGTTATAGAGTTCGTCTATATCCATCTTTGAAGTCGATGGTTGAGGATTTCTTGGGGAATTGGTTAGGCGAGAATTGATACTCATGGGAGTGGGTTTTTATTGTTTACGGGTCTGGTCTGGGTTTGGTTTCCAAACATTTTTTTGATTCCCGAAAACCTGCGAGTGGGTTGGCAACTTATTTGGCATTTGTTTGTTTACAATATTTGTGGGTTCCTTACAAAACGGTTGAGGAGTTGTTGGACTGATTCTGATTTGAATATTGGCGGTTGAAATTTGCATTCTCTGAGGGAAGTTCAGTTTGTAAATTAGTTTAGTAATTAAAATTAAACGCATTCGGGTTTCGGGGTGTTGGTTTGCTCTACTCTCGTTGGTTTTGCGATTCACGCCGTTTTTGCTCTGGTTAAATTGACTTGTGGAGTTCAAGTTATGCGAATTCTGAAAATGTCTGATATTTTCTTCCTTTCTGATAAAGTTAATCGCATCTAGCATTGTTTGTGGTTCTTTTGTTCTAACCATGAGGCCATAGGGATTTCTTAGTCCTGCTAGAAATACTTGTAAGGCCTCCTCGGTGTACATATTTAGTTTGAATTTTCGTATTTCTGTCCTCTCATGAAGGGCTAGATAGTTCGAGATAGTGTTTAGGGTTTTCCTAACTCTGTCGTAAAATTCAAGGGGAGTTTCTTTATAGTGCTGTTTTAAGTTATTGAGATCAAAAGATAAACTGCTCTCGTTGCGCGGGTCACTAAAGTTTCTGATTAGTTCTGCTCTAACTTCACGTATTGTACTCGCGCCACTAATATTGATCGTTTCTCTGGCAGCGCCCTTTAATTTGCTAATGATAGTGCGAAAAATAACCACGTTCTGATAATTGGATGTGTTTGTTACGTCAAAGAAATGTTCAACTATGCTATCGACACTCTCTATAAAAAATTGTAATTCGTTGACGTTGCCGTCAAATTCCGGGATCGTTTCTGCGTGCACTTTGCAGAAGCTTGGAATGGTAGCCATTTTGCTTTTTATTTCGTTTTCTGTTAAATTTTGATAGTTCCTGTTTGGCTCGTATTTCCAGGTTACTCATAAAAATTTATCAACGAAAGAAAAAAAAAATAAAAAAAAATATTGGAAACGTAAGTCGATACACTTAGTCTTAATTCAATCACACTTGAGTTATCCTGTTTCACTGACTATTTTTATCCTTTTGTCAAAGATTCACTGTCATTTATACTTGAAAGTGCCGGGTTATTTAATGGAGATTCGAAAGACAAGTCCGTACACTTAATGTTTTGAAAGTCTCTTCTGATTTATTCAGGTTAGTTTACACTAAGTTAATTTTTTATTTGATTTTTATGTTGCTTGTCACTAAATTTTCTTCTCACTCATTTAGGGAGATTTTTATTATTTTATTCATTCCCTTAATTCTATGGGTGCGTATCTAAGTATATTTATTTATTTATTCGTCTCTGAAACTCTTGTTTAGTGGTACTGCTGTCCTTGAAAACAGCGTGATGTAATAATGTGCTTGACCGTCGATAACGGGTTCTACCATTCTCATGTGATTTATCTCAATATATTCGTTTAAACATTTTGAATAGTCTTTGGCTAGTTCTTGATCTTTGTCGACTACTTGGACCTTTGCCTTGTAATTGCAGAGATGTTTTCTGCCGTGCATTAGCGGCTGTACTGTTGCTTAACCCAGTGATGGTAATTGAGGTTGGAGTACAAACAGCGTCTAATCTTTTGCATGCAGCTTCTGTAACAAACGATGACTGGGACCCTGGGTCTATAAGACATCTTAGAACGCTTGTTTGTTTCTGATTCTCATGTTTTGCCACTATTAATGCGGTTGACAATAGTGCATGAAAATGTTGATTCGCGAGGAAAGAATGAGTACTGGTTTGTCCAGTATTTTCTATGTTTGCAGTGACTTGTGTTGGAGTTGACTTCATAGGTGAGTTTGAAACTTTCTTTGGGCTTTGGATTGGTTGTTCCGCAATGACGTATGATGCTTTTGTTTGCACTTGAAGCAAGTAAATTTGCTTGTGCATTCTAAGAGCGAATGATTGCTTGTAAAGCAATTAAGACATCTACCTGAAGATTGCAAAATTCGCTTGCTTTGAATATTCATTTTAGAATATGTGGAACACTTTTGTAAGTAGTGTCTACCTTCACAAGCAGGACATTTATCCTTCTTCAATGTATGACATGAGCATGAGGTCGTTTTCTCTTTATAATTCGATTTCTGAAGCGGATTCTTTGTGGTGATGGTGTCAGCAATAGATTCTAAAATTTTTAACCTAGTGTTTAAAAGCCGAACCTAACTCTTCTTCCCAATACTTGAGTGTTGCAAATGGGAGTTTTTGCACTATGATATAAATTAGTAAGGCATCCCATGAACCTGTATCGATTCCCAGACCCTTCAATTGTTGTAGGCATTCATCTACAATGTCGATTAAAGATTTTAGCCCCCTACTTGATTCGAAGTGTATTTTACGTTGATTCACCAAACGGTTTAGCTGATGATTGACTAGGATTCTTGTATTTTCGAATCTCTCCTTTAACTTATTCCACGCCGCGTCGTTTGCTCCAAGATGTTTTCATCGAAGGGGGCTCTAATAAAGCACCGTCGAATCCACAAAGGTGAATACCTCTACCAGTGCGAGCACTGTGGCAAACAATTCATCCTTTGATAATAATAATGAAAAAAACCTAAATCTTTGTTAAAAAAAAGCTCAAATTTCGTTCTCTAGTATTTTTTACGTATATCGAGTATTTTTGGAGTTATTCATTAAAAGATTAAAGAGTTAAATAATATTTACAATAGTTAATTGTTGGCATTTGACATTTAAATCACTTTGAAATATTCCCATTAGTTGAGAACCGCACCTTAAGTTTTATCTAGGAACCGTTGACTATTTTGAATCTGGACTTGCAATTTGTTTTTTTTCATTCTGATTGTAACTCTAAATAAATGCAGGAATTGTGTTCTGTTAATCTTTTAATATTAATTAACTCACTAAAAGCAGACAGTTGTCGGGACATCAAAAGTGAAATTAAAATAATCATTTTGTGGACACATTCTCCGTGTTTTTATTTACCCGTGATGGAGCTTAAGAGAAATTGTTTAATATGCGGCGAAGCCTCAATTTACGTTTACGGGAATTTATTTCAGTTAAAAACGAGCATTTCGACAACTCCTCTAACTTCAGTAATCAGAAGAATATTTGGGGGAACACATTTATTGGATAAATCGCAGGAGGGCTTGTGTCAAGAGTGCCTCATAAAAATTGAAGAATACGATGAAGCCTACACGAAGGCAAAACACCTAGAAGGGCACCTCCAATATTTGCTCCATAATCGAAGAGATAGACAGCATTTGATAAATTGTCACAGTAATTTAATTTTCCACTTTAAAAATATTGAAGTCTCCAAACGAATTCGAAAGAAGCAACCTAAGAAATTGCTGCTTCAGCCCGATCCATTTTCTGCAGATAGCAATAAAGTGGAAGAAGTGTATACCGAAGGTAGCGGAGATGTCCTAGAATGTAATCTGGAGGATACAGCGCCTTCCTCGTTGATGTAAGCACTCAAACAAATTACTCCAAAAAGGCTCAGTACATTTTATAATTAAGTACATTATTTACGTATCCTTTTATTTTTTCTTAGTTTACTTATTCATAATAATAAAAATCCTTCAGCCCCAATCCTTCGCTGTTCGAAACAGAAGAAGATGCTGTTGACGAATGTTCTCATGTTTCGGCCCAATGGAATAAATGTGATATTTGCGGCAAACCGTTCAGCAGCAAATACAAATTGAAACTGCACCAGAAGACGCATAAGAAGCTTTTGGTTTTGTTCGTTAACAGAAATTATATGTCTATTACTATTTCTAAAATTTCATTTGAGGTCTGATTTCACTAATGTTTGCGTTGCGCGGTACATCACTAGGGCTCAAAAAAAAGAAGTTTATACACTGAGCTTTATTGGCTTAATTGTAATTTTATTCCACTTAGGTTAGGTTGATTTTAGTTCTAATTAATATATTATAATCTATTAGTATTCACTTGGGAATCCCTAATTCGGTCTATATTTTTGTCTTGCACTCAGTTCACTTAGATTTGTAGTTCAGGGGGTAGATGTTCTTAGATTTCCGCGTTAGCTTTACGATTCGACATTCTCATCCCTGTTTTAGTTTATTCTTTAGTCTAAATTCAATGTCACTTGTATTCGTATTTCCAGGTTACTCATAAAAATTTATCAACGAAAGAAAAAAAAAATAAAAAAAAATATTCGAAACGTAAGTCGATACACTTAGTCTTAATTCAATCACACTTGAGTTATCCTGTTTCACTGACTATTTTTATTCTTTTGTCAAAGATTCACTGTCATTTATACTTAAAGTGCCGGGTTATTTAATGGAGATTCGAAAGACAAGTCCGTACACTTAATGTTTTAAAAGTCTCTTCTGATTTATTCAGGTTAGTTTACACTAAGTTAATTTTTTATTTGATTTTTATGTTGCTTGTCACTAAATTTTCTTCTCACTCATTTAGGGAGATTTTTATTATTTTATTCATTCCCTTAATTCTATGGGTGCGTATCTAAGTATATTTATTTATTTATTCGTCTCTGAAACTCTTGTTTAGTGGTGCTGCTGTCCTTGAAAACAGCGTGATGTAATAATGTGCTTGACCGTCGATAACGGGTTCTACCATTCTCATGTGATTTATCTCAATATATTCGTTTAAACATTTTGAATAGTCTTTGGCTAGTTCTTGATCTTTGTCGACTACTTGGACCTTTGCCTTGTAATTGCAGAGTTGTTTTCTGCTGTACTGTTGCTTAACCCAGTGATGGTAATTGAGGTTGGAGTACAAACAGCGTCTAATCTTTTGCATGCAGCTTCTGTAACAAACGATGACTGGGACCCTAGGTCTATAAGACATCTTAGAACGCTTGTTTGTTTCTGATTCTCATGTTTTGCCACTATTAATGCGGTTGACAATAGTGCATGAAAATGTTGATTCGCGAGGAAAGAATGAGTACTGGTTTGTCCAGTATTTTCTATGTTTGCAGTGACTTGTGTTGGAGTTGACTTCATAGGTGAGTTTGAAACTTTCTTTGGGCTTTGGATTGGTTGTTCCGCAATGTCTACTACAATGTCTAAGTGCTACTATTTAGTATACGTATTTTAGAGAGATTATTAAGATTTGTTACAGACATGTCACATGAAGCTACAAAGGGTTAAGGTTTAATAAAACACTTGTTAAGGCATAATTTAAAATTTATTTCTTAATGATTATGAGTGCGACGTGGTTCGCCTTATCGAGGTATCCTCAGGCTATCGACTAGTTACTTTCATCAGTTACAAAAAATTTCCCGGGTTCAATAACGGACTATTGTTGATGAAATCAAGCTGATCGTTTAATATACTTTCGCCTATGTGTTTAGCTTTCCTTATTTCGAAAACCTCAGCTCTATTCAAGATTTGTCCTCCTTCTAGTCTATGTACCAATTTGATGCTTTCAGAAACTATATGATGACTATTATCATGTACATAAGTGTTTAGAAATTGCAGATTGTGACAACATATTTCGAGCTCTTAGTCTAATCTTTAAGTTTCTTTTAGTTTTACCAACATAAATTCCGGAACAGTCGTTACATTTAACTTTATAAACCCCACCTTTGCTCAGTGCGTCAGTTTTAGGTTTAATTTTATGATTGAAAATTAGATTCTTTAATGAATTGTTACTGGAAAAGGCTGGGTTGATGTCGTTTGATTCCTTGGATGAATTCAATAGCATTAGTTTCTCACTTATGAAATTATATTTGATGGCTATTAGCACACCTCCGCTTCTTTCATGACTCCGTAGCCAGCTTGCAACGATCCGTCCGATAAACATTATATTGATTTGCATGAAACAGCTCACCAGAAGAAATAGAGTCGTTTAGCCAAGTCTCCGTAATTGCAATGATGTCATAATTCTTCTCCAGGACCGACAGGAAAAATGCCCGCGTTTTTGTCCGTAGACCGGGGGCTAGTAGCATCGTTGACGGAAAATTCTACAAATTTTGTAAAGATACCTTTTAATAGTTCTTTATCTTAGTTCTTAGTGGGCAGTGTAGCCCGTCCGACAATGAAGGTTGTTGCTTGTGTGGATTTACCTCTCCCAATTTTATTTCAAAATCTGGGGGTAAATAAGTTTTCAGCTGGCTCTCTAGTGAGCTATTTAATGTCGGGATTAGAAAATATTTGTTTTTGTGGCATCGTGCTAAGAGGAGGCTATCAATACTTTCCACTAGATTAGTGTCATGTGTACCTGAAGATGTTTCCGTTTTCTTCTGACTTCTTGTCATTACCGAGTGTTTATGGCTGTTTGAGCGAAAGACCGCCAATAGAATTGTTAGGATTATTTGAGCGAAAGATCGCGAATAGCCTTGTTTTAACGAGCGAAAGACCGCCACTAGAATGCCAACTTTGAGCGAAAGACCGCCACAAGAATAATTCCAGTTTTTTGTTCTTTTTAGTCTCAGCTTAGGAGACTGGCTAGCTTAAGAGCCCAAAAAGTTAGAAACAAAACACCTCAACTTAAGTACAAAATAAATTCTTTATTTTTCACATCCGTTTAGCTCGACACTTCTAAAGCGACAAAGAGCCGAGTCATCACTCGGTCAGTTTAACTAAAAATTTGACGAAAAAAGTCCTGCCACATAAACCTAGTGGTGCCAGGTTCAAATTTCAACTTAAGTTCTAAACACCGAGATTTGTTTGTTGTCGGTAACAATTCGACTCAGTGCGTCAGCATTTGTATTGGCTTTACCGGCCTTGTAAACTATTTTATAGTCGTATTCCTCTAGCCGAATCCTCCATCTCATTAGACGGGAGGTGGGGTCTTTTAGATTCATGAGCCATGTGAGCGGCTTGTGATCGGTGACAATAACAAATTTCCGACCATAGAGATACGGGCGGAATTGTTCTACCACGAATATAATTGCGAGTAGTTCCTTTTCTATAGTGGAATATCTACATATACTGATTTTGTTAATTTTGATGAATTTCACACTAAAACTGGTGCTGTAGTAGTGACACCTTTTCACAAGTTTGCTAAAATTGACTTCATATTGAAATATAAAGATAACTTTCATTTTTGTCTCTCTTTATTAAGAACTGTTTGTTTTTATTTTCACTATTTTGCTTATTTGGTAGAAAATGATTATACTTACTTTACTGTCCCATTAGAATCGATAAATTTTAAATTAATCTCTTATATTACTATTCCTACTAATGGTATGCAGATGATAAATATTAATGTGGATAGCTGTAATTTTTAAGAAATATAAATATATATAAATTTTTATAAATACATACCTATACTTATATATATATTTACATATACATATACATAATTAAATTTTGTAACTCCATAAATATCTATTGAAATAAAGATCTTTTCGCTATGAAAATAGGTTTTTTATATTTTTGAGTAGAATAGAATATACTTATGTTTAAATTTAGTAGAGTGTATACTCACATCATTAGAGCGGCACTGCAAAATATTTCTGTAAACTATATTAAAGAATTATAATAAGATTTTCCCAGAATACAATAAAGGTAATGTGGATATTGGGTTCAATTCGCGTTGTTTCTGAGTTCTTATAAACGGTAAATAGAAGCAAAACAACTTGATGCAGAACCAACAACCATATTACATATTACATCATGTGGGTACATTCCATACAACCAAAGGTATAGTTATCATTATCATATATTGTTTTTCTCTAATATAATTCGCAGTAATATGTGGCAGTGTTGTTCTAATCATGTGGGTACATTCCACACAATCAAAAGTATAGTTATCGTTATCATATATTATTTTTGTGAGGAACATAAAGTATGTTTACTACAACAAAACAATGATCAACACTAATATTGTTTTCATTTAATGCAACCATAACAATGTTTGCTTTAACCATAAAATTAGTAATGAGAGATAAACACCATGATTGTTGCGAAATAGCAATAGTTCCAGTTAATTTATTTTATTCTTTCCATCATGAAATTTTGTTAAGTTGACCATGATTATTTTTTTCTACACTATATCATAGTGACTGAGAAACATTTGCATATGAAAACATATTTTCTGTAACCAGAAATTCAACCATAACTAGAGTTCTTTAAAATTATAGTTATGGAAACCATATTTTTTCTTTCAGTGAGTTTCGGCTTTATTCAGTGTTCTGCTTGCATAGCTGATGGGCTTGTCTTGTCCTATATTTCCTAGGGACAGCACAGCACCAATGGCAAAATCACTGGCGTCCGATGTGACTATGAATTCTTTGTCGAATTGGGGATACTGTAATATAGGCTTACTGAGGAGTTTCTCCTTCAATAAGTTAAATGATTCTTCGCAAAAGGCATCCCATTGAAATGTTTTATCCTTTTTTAACAGTGATGTAAGAGGCTTCGCTAGTTTCGCGAAGTTGGGTATGAATCGGCGATAATAGCAAGGTACGGAGAACCGAAAAAATTAAGTTCGCTCGCGAGCGAATCATAAGCAAAGAATTTTATTTTGAATTCGCTCGTGACTTTTATAAAACGAGTTTTATTTTTTTCATTCTCCGTTCGCGAGCGAAATTTATTTTTAGGGAATTGAAATATATTTTTCGCCCGCGAATTATTCATAAAAGAATCATTCTCGATTCAAATATTATATGTACCAGATAAAATAAAAATTACTCAACAATTTTTATATTCATATTTATTATAAATTAATGACTTATAAAGTTTTAATATATATTTTATTCAGTACATTGCTGTTCAGTTTTATAATCAAAATAATTTTAATTATTTCTTTCGACAATTTTGCTCTCATTTTGGTTAAAATCGTCGAAAGAGCACTAAATGCCCGTTAAACGGAAATTTGGGTTACTGGAACAGCTAAAGCTACTTTTCCAAAGCGACCCAAATCAGGATTTTTATTATAAATCCCTTTCCAATAATGTAAAATATTAGTGTCACAGGAAAATCTGTCATTCTAAGAAAAATTTCTAATTTTTGTTTTACATGATGTTCTGTTAAATGTGTTGATGTTGCGCCAATGTGCGGTAGCATAAATTCTTTTTATATTCCCTGCACACTGTACAATATCAATCCTGCACTCTAAATGACGATGATGATGAATTAGAAATTTCATGATAAGTAACATATTTGGAAATATCAAACACTTTCCAGTGGCCCATAATTGCTCTTATTTTAACCATTACCGCATACGCCATGAACTCAACTGAAAGAGTGAAAAAGAACCGTTCGTTCCGGTTTTTTTTCGCTTTGGAGAGAAAAATTAAATACTCTTCATTTTCACTCGTTCTCACGCGTTGAATTGCCACATCATTGATCGATTTTGGCAACTGATCTCAACAAAACCATTTAAAATCGTAATTTTCATTTTGGTCCGATTCCCAACCACAAATGAGAGGAGAAAGATTGGTAGGCTCTTTCAAGTGAGCATTACTCCACATTTGCGAAATAAAAGCGGTTCGAAGAATATGTTGTCGAAGCTCTGATGTATGTACATGGTGGCAACGAAGATGCATCGAAATTCTTGTCAGGTATGTCCAAAGGGTAATTAGGGACCGGGGAAAATAATAGAAAGAACGACTTTTTAGATTTACTCAAAAAGATTTATTATTCCGCAAACAATATTTCGACGTGATCAGGGAAACGACTGTAATGGCGGCGGTGGTGACTGCACAAGCGAACGACTTCTCACTTCAACGTCCCGATCACAAGTCCTGCTAAAGTAATAGTTTCTCGCATTGAACAGTTTTTGTAATAGTCTTTCATAAGTCACTGTTTAGTTACAGCGGCAGTGGCATTGTCATGTAAGTTGACCGCTTGCAAGTTGACAGCTCGGCCGCTCCTGACTTACTCCGCCCCGGAGTCACTGAATAGTTCGTCCTCTCCTTCCTCATCGGTGTCGCCATCCAGCGTCGGACACGAACGACACCACGGTTTCATACGCTCGGCAGTGTACACAGAGTTGAATCTTCGCTGATTCCTCTGCATCCCCGGAATGTCCTCAATGACGTAACGATCGCGTCCCAAACACTTGGTAACAACATATGGTCTTCGGTACTTCGGCTCCAGCTTTCGTGATTCACCTGTAGACGACGGCACATTCTCGATAACCACAAGATCATTCTTCTGATAGACAGTCGGTGTGCGATGTTTAGCAGCAAAACGTTTTTCCCATTTTTTCTTTCAGCCGATATTCTTTCCAATGCCAGACGTCGCTTCTCGTTAATTGGCAGTTCCGGTCCTGGGTCAAATACAGCATTCTCTTCAGATAACGCATTTACCAATCGATTCGCCAAAGGGTCTCGCAATGAAAAATCGAATACAATCTCGTTCGGGCTAAATCTCGTGGTCGAATTCTGATGCGTATTCAATGTCCACTGCATCAGCCCGATGTTCGCATCTCAATCTCGCAAATCATCGACCGTCGTCTTTAGATACGTTAAGATAGACTGGTTAACCCTCTCGACTTGTCCATTAGCCCTTGGGGTTCGAGTCGCTGTTAATCGATGCTTGATGTCATTTTCTCCACAATACTCCTTGAACTGTTTAGCCGTAAAGCCCGTCCCTCGGTCAGTAACGATTTCTCTCGGCAGTCCAAAATAGGAGGTCCGCTCATTCAACGAACGAATAATAAGTTGCACTTTAGTATTCCGCACAGCCTTCGTGACAATGTATTTACTGAATGGGTCTGCGACCGCCAAAACGTAGGTATTTCCAAGTCGACTTCTAGGAAACGGTCCTAGATGATCCAAGTGTAGTACTTGAAATGGTATGATTAAATCATCCATGTACGGCACCACCTCGCCAGGCTTCATTCTGCTGACAAGACGGTTGATAATTTGCTGGAAAACAGCCGGCGCATTGACCAATCCGAAAGGCATATAATTATACTCATATAAACCCTCAGTTGTAATAAAAGCCGTAAGCTTCTTTGAACTCTCTTCCATTGGAATCTGATGATAACCCGACATCAGATCGAGAGTGGTGAAAAATTTAACCCCAGCGAGGAGAGAAAGTTGCTCCTCCACGATCGGCATCTGAAATGGCTGTTTTTCCGTAATGGCATTTAAAGCGCGATAATCGACACATGGACGATCCTCTCCGTTCGATTTTTTTACGATAACCATTGGTGACACATAGGGCGAATCACTTGGTCGAATGATGTCGCTCGCCAACAAGTCGCTGATCTTTTTACGGACAATTTCCCGTTTTGCGAAGGGAACCCTGTATGGTTGTCTACTAATAGGTACGTCCGTTGTTAATTTCATACCCATTTTCCCTATTTTGCATTTTCCCAGCTCCGATAGGTTATCCGCAAAGACCGCAGAATATCGTTCAATCAATCGGTGCAATTGATGCACAACATCCCGTGGTAGGTTCTCATCGGTGTGCACCTTCAAATCGCGACGCACATCCTCCACCCTACAGACCCCGGCCTCAATGATCACCCGATTCCTCTCCTGACACAAAATATCGGCTCCCAGCAATATCGATTCTGGAAGCATGCCATCCTTCACGACGAATAATTCGGCGGTTACCTCTCGTTCATCCATCTTGAGTGTGACGTCTACCCGGTTTGCGCACTCAAATACTCCACCACCAAATCCCTTTAGCACAATTCGTGGACATTCTTTTATTTCGGCTATGCCCTTTGCTACCGTCTGAGATATTAGTGACCTTTCACTGCCTATGTCAATGAATGCCCGGTGTAAGACATCATTTATAGTGACATGTTTTGTAACAGTGTTGGCTTGATCTTTCGACGCGATACGGTTGACTTTATCGGTCTGATTGCTTTTTCCTGAACGATCTCGACAATTCTGAGCGTCATGTCCCGACCTTTTACACAGCTCACACCTAATTTTTCTTTGAGGTTTCGGACATCGAACCGAGATGTGACCCGGTTCATAACAATTGTAACAAACGACGTCCTTGTTACGTTGTCGTTGTTGTTGGGGCACAATCTTGTTGAGACTTCTCTGGATTTTTCGTTTCTCCCGGGTTTGACTTTTTATCAGCAAAACGATTACGCGGCTCGATACTATCTGGGGTGTTCTTAATATACCGTTGTATTACTTCCAGAAAGTCGTTTGCGGTTTCGAAGTCTACCCCGGCAATGGCATTCTGCAGACCCGCATGATTCAATCCTCTCCGAATATACCGAATAATCGCCCGATCCGATACACGAGCCCTTCTCCCAATTCGACACATTTTGTAAAAATATTAATCTACCGGTTCCTCGTGACGACGTCTACTTTGCACTAGCTTCATATGCACGTCTGCTTCATTTTCGTACGATGGGAATTCTTTTCTAAGCTTTTCGGCCAAGGCAGCCCAGGTTGTAAAAACATGGGTTTGGCTGTCGTTCCACAATTTTGCCAGACCCATTAATTTGGCTTGAACCGCGAAAACTACGACATTTTCGTTCCATCCATAGACCTCTTTTAAATTATCGATACGATTTGTAAACTGCTCCGCCGACAGAGAGTCATCCGACGATGGATCAGAGCACCGATCTCCTGTCGCTCCTCTCCCGAAACACCATCACTTACAAAAATTGTGTCCTCTCCCAAGGCCTCCTCGAGTCGCGCAATTAATTCCACCTTCGTCCCGCTACTTGAAAGTTCCCGGTCCGCCAGCTCCTTTTTGAGCTCCGTTACCTTTAAAGCCTTTATTTTTAGAATCGGCATTTTTTCTTTTTTTTTCAACGTTTAAACGGCGGTTCACGTGTCACGGCACCCGAAGCACGAGACACTCGATACGAAGGAATTTCTCCTTTACGAAAAAGTCTAAACGGCGATTCACGTGTCACGGCACCCGAAGCACGAGACACTCGATACGAAGGAATTTCTCCTTTACGAAAAAGTCTAAACGGCGATTCACGTGTCACGGCACCCGAAGCACGAGACACTCGATACGAAGGAATTTCTCCTTTACGAAAAAGTCTAAACGGCGATTCACGTGTCACGGCACCCGAAGCACGAGACACTCGATACGAAGGAATTTCTCCTTTACGAAAAAATCTAAACGGCGATTCACGTGTCACGGCACCCGAAGCACGAGACACTCGATACGAAGGAATTTCTCCTTTACGAAAAAGTCTAAACGGCGATTCACGTGTCACGGCACCCGAAGCACAAGACACTCGATACGAAGGAATTCCTCCTTTATGAAAAAGTCTAAACGGCGATTTACGTGTCACGGCACGCGAAGCACGAGACACTCGATACGAAGGAAAAGTTTCTCCCTTATGAAAAAGTCTAAACGGCGATTTACGTGTCACGGCACGCGAAGCACGAGACACTCGCTACGACGGTAAAACAGTTTTCTTTTCTAAAAAAAAACATCTAAACGGTGATTCACGTGTTTCACAGTTTTTTTTTTCCCGTTCCCGAAAACACAAGTACCAAGTACAGTGCCGACAAAATGTACCTTTTTTTTTTTTTTTTTTTTATATGATCTTTCGCAACTTAAGCGTCTCGTAATTTAAGCATTTCGCACAATTTAAGCATTTCGCACTTAAACACCTCGCAACTTAAGCATTTCGCACAATTTAAGCATTTCGCACTTAAGCATTTCGCAACCTAAGCATTTCGCAACTTAAGCACTTCGCGCAATTCCCCGGCTTATCCCACTTCTGACCTGTCAGGTATGTCCAAAGGGTAATTAGGGACCGGGGAAAATAATAGAAAGAACGACTTTTTAGATTTACTCAAAAAGATTTATTATTCCGCAAACAATATTTCGACGTGATCAGGGAAACGACTGTAATGGCGGCGGTGGTGACTGCACAAGCGACCGACTTCTCACTTCAACGTCCCGATCACAAGTCCTGCTAAAGTAATAGTTTCTCGCATTGAACAGTTTTTGTAATAGTCTTTCATAAGTCACTGTTTAGTTACAGCGGCAGTGGCATTGTCATGTAAGTTGACCGCTTGCAAGTTGACATTCTTAATTTTTTTTCTAAATATCTTATGATTTTTATTAATTTTATATGCTTTCAAAAACATATTATAACGCACTTCATTTATTGTATCAATCTTTTTGTATCCATACATTCAGCAAGTATATTCTTCGATCACAGCAAATAGTTCATCACTGCGATCGGGATATTTTTTTAGCATGGAAAAAGCTTTGATTATACAGAACATAGATATGGAAAAACATTTGTGCAGTCACTTCACTAGATGGCGTTAGGGGTATCGATTTGAAATATATGAGCAAAAGCAGCGTGAGCTCCAGCTTTTAGTTTTAAGCTTTAACAAATGGTTTGCTTTACGTTGTTCTCCACTAATCAGTACAAGTTGAGTTAATTTTTCAAAGTTGCAGGCCCTACCCTATTTCTAGGTATTTTTAGGAAATACTATTGCAGTTTTAATGAAAAAATTTCGAAAAAGGAATGATGCTTAAATCTGTTTAGGTCGTAGTCTTCAAAAAACTATATAATTTGTTTGCACATACACATAAAAAGTGTTAAACTAATAGCGGAATTTGTTTGAAAATAAAAATTTTTTCGCAATATTTATTCTGTATTCTTTAAAATATTTAATTTTGCAGTCATGGTTTTCGATTTTAGAGATTTATTAATATTTTTTATCTCTATCCATATTAAAAGTTTTAATATATATTTTAAGACATTGGGCTTATGTTCACAATCTGCCCATTGTTTTATTTTTTCATTAATTGGTGGAAAGAGATGCCTTTCAAGTATATCATTTTCCCACATTACCTTAGAAAACCTCTCTTGGAACTCGCAATGTATAATAGATAATTGCACTTCAAACTCCGCAGAAGGCACAGTAAGTGAACCATAAGATTTTGAAGAAGCGTTAAAAGATTTGTGCTGAATAAAAAGATATTTGTTTGAAATATCAGGAGAAATATTTATCATATGGGATTTACATGCTTCGCACTTCGTACGATCAACGAGTTTATACGAAAGGTATCCGAAAAAATATAGAATGGCATTGTTTTGTAATTTTTCGTGTGGACTAGCAGCATCAAATATTACTTGAAGCATTTCTGAATATTCTTCAGTAGAAATATCCTCTTCGAGAGCAGAAGTACTGCAAGCTACATCCTCAAAAATAACATGCTCTTCTCCAGAAGTTGGTTTGAAGTTAATTAAATTTTCTGATTGAGAATTAGCATAGCTTGAATATTCTGAAGGTGATACATTTTGGAACATAAT
This sequence comes from Machimus atricapillus, assembly GCA_933228815.1. Taxonomy (NCBI): domain Eukaryota; kingdom Metazoa; phylum Arthropoda; class Insecta; order Diptera; family Asilidae; genus Machimus; species Machimus atricapillus. The sequence continues at coordinate 19,529,436 of OW121785.1, forward strand.
TTGTTTTATATTTCTGTATGCTCTGTAAACGGAAGGATTACGTTCATAAGAACCTTTGAAGCCTCGTATCATTGAGAACATATTTTCTAAAGGATCCTGATGAATATGGCTAATGATAAAATACTCTTGCTGTTTTTGAAGATCGCCCCATAACATTTCAATTGCTGTGATAGTTTGAATTAATCCATCAAAACAGAACGGACGTTTCATTCTCCCCTTATGTTCCCACTGTCCAATGTAACTTTTCGCTTCCCTTAAATTATCTACGATATTATTATTTGAAGATATGGCATTTTTGTGTGGATTCCTTGCAAATTTCATGACACTGTTGAGATTATCAAATAAAGTATTAAGAGTGGAAATAAAATGTGCTGTATTTAAAGCAATACCTTTTTTATCTCCTTCGAAACAGCCAAGTCCAAGTGCAGTTAAAATAGCGGAAGCAACAGTGTGACTTAATACTTGAGTAGCAACTTTTACAGACATTTTATCAAAATTTTTGGGATTTATATGGGTGTCAGTTAATTTATACATTACTCTTATTTTTCCATTATCAAAATGATAAACATCCCTTATGATATCCCACGATACTATTTTATCATTTATTTGAATATTATTCGAAAATAAACAATTTCGAATACTTTTGAATAGATGTGGGATATCGTAAAAAGCATAAATTTTTTTTCCCTGTACTAAAAAGTAAGGTTGCTCCACGGTAACTCCCAAATTTTTATAACATGAGCGATTAGTCGCAGCTTGGTCACAAGTTACACCAACTAAATCACAACCACTTGTTATTAATTTGCTTATTTCATCTTGCAATATTTTCAATAGGCTCTCTACATTCACAGGCCCCGCTACATAGCTAGTTGCCTGTTTCCAATTTTGATTCAAGCCCCTTAACATAAACAACAATATAGAAGACGAAACTTTATTTTCTCTTCCTAAAGTTGAAAGGTCCTTAAAGCCAAATATAACGTCGTCTTTTGAATTATATTGTAATTCCTTCTTTGTACTCATTTCGTCAAATAACAAAATGCATTTTCGATTCAGATTATCCAATTCTTCAAATTTTTTTTGTAACATTTCCAATAACATATTTGAAAGACCAGTTCCGAAGCGTAAAGCTGAATGCCACTTTAAGATTGTGGAAACAGAAGGTAATGCAAAACCTGTTTTAAGCATATGCTTATAAAGGACTGGAGAAAGGTAGTAATACTTAATAGCCAATCTTTTTTCATTTTCTGACCATTTATTTCCTTTCTTATGGAAGAGCTGGGATTTTACAAAAGTTCTTAATTCATCACTTTTTCCAACAAGTAAGTTATCAACAACTTCTATTTCATTATTTCTGATAATGGCTTTCTCCGATTTTTTTGGTGATGCATAAACATATTTCGGAATTTTTCGAAATTGAGGTTTTTCCTCACACGATTGTGCACTTTCATTTGCCGGAAATTGCCATTCACATATATCAGAGGTTTCAGGGACCGAAGGTATCTTATAATCCCTGATATAGGTTTTATCCTCTGTATTTTTTTTAACTACTAGTTCCTCAGAACTGGAAGTTTCTTCTCTTGGTCTTTTGAGGATTTTTTTAACTGTAGGTTTATAAGTTTCCTTTGATTTACCCTCTCTTAAAATGTTTTCACACAAAGGATCCATAAAAATTTCCTTGCATAAACATATACTGGCACTAAATGACTTCGGAATCGCATCTTTTTTAAGAAGCTTCCGAGTGGAATATTCACAAATATCCCTGGGAAAAAAATGTTTTTCGCAAACATACATTTGTTTTTTTATATCATTGTTGACCATATGTTTAAGCCAAACTCCTTTTCTATGGTCAAATGGCACCTTGAAAAAGGAAATAGCTGAACCGGGATTATGCTTATTAAAGCAATTTTTAAAATCGCAACAGTAAGTCATTTTCGTTAACCTAAAAGAATGCCAATTGTCGTCAAAAAAATCGATAAAAATCTCAAAATGAGTACAGATAGATAGGTATCTAGAGAATAAGCCAAAGTGAAAACCAGAGTCGTCTTTGCAAATTCAATATTGATTATCCAACAATTAAAATAATCAAATATTTCTATATCCAATTCGTAATCCAAAAGAATAGCCAGACCAAATATTATTTTAAAACTCAAATCAATCGTCACATACAAATCGCAGTCCTCTTCCAACAGAATCTTCACATGAAGTGAAAAGAACAGAAATAAAAATGCATAGTCAAATTGTTCGAGTCACCAAACCATATCCCTTCCTTCATATTTGGCCTTCGATCCGTGGCTCTTCGTGGAAATGTGCAGTGAGCACGCGCAGCTCTCTATATGTATGCGCATGTATAAAAAATCTACGGGTGGATGGGGGGGAAAGAGAACGCCCAAAAAGTTTTTTCACACCTAAACTTTTAGGTTTGCATCTTGAAATAGTTAAACCGAATGCACAAATCTAGCATAGCAGCGCCATCTATAAATCCTGACGAGATAGCTGGAAAACATTTCGAGTCAGTTCTTTCCATATCTATGTTCTGTATAATCAAAGGAAAAAGCATTCATATATTTATCCGAACTGCTGTATAAAATGAAAGGACGTTTTTTCCCTTTTCGAAAAAAAGCTGGGTTGAAATCACACCCCGTAAACGCGTGAAAGGCAGGCAAAGAATCACATAAAATTTCTCCGAAGGATTCGTTTGCTCACATTAATATGCCTTTGTGTTCTACCTACACCTACTTCCATCCAAACAAAAACATTTTCTTGAACAAACTTCATATTACTCAACATAATCACCAAGATATCAGTATCTGAGCATCTTATCAAAACATTGTAGGGTGGTTGAAGCTCTTCAAAGTTACATACATGATAAATAATCTTTGTGTCAGCTTCCTCATGTTTTGAGCAGGATTGATTATTTTCAATAATTTTTATAACTTCGTCATTGATTACTTGATATCTGTAACATTTTTTATAATTTACATAAACTACTGTGTTCCCAAAAAATGGCGCCATCTCTTTATTTTCCCAGCTTATTAATAATAGCATAAACAATTTTTTTTAATACAATTAAAATTGTAAAGCATCAGGAGCAGTGGCAAAATAAATGAAAAACCTTCCAGAACATTTTTTTTTTGTAACGACGTGAAATTTAAAATTTTGTTCATTTTTAAACTTTGATCGAATCTATCTTTATTCTCAGCGCACTCGCTAATAAATTTATCACGCAACTCTTCTCCTTTTTTTTCGACGTTCAGCAGAAAATGAGCAACGTTATCGTCTACCGTTTGCCCATTGGAGATGTTAAATAGAAGTTTTTTGTCTAAAGAGCTATCAAACGGATTAACATTTTCCTTTACAATCTCTAAACATTTTTGAAACTGCAAACTATTTTTTTTTATTTTACTTTTTTTCAAGTCTACCGTTACATCTTGTGTTCTGATTAAACCGCATTGTTCCATTACGTGACTAATTATTTTTGTTCTGATACTGTGTCCCTTACACCATCGTTGTCGAGCTTGATATTGAATTGGTGTTATAAGATATACCTGCAAGTAAGTAAATAATTAAATAAAGTAAAATACGCGCAAGTCCTATATATTTCGAAAATTGATGGCCTCCGGTGACCCAGTCATTTGCATATACAAAGATTAGAAAAATTAATAAATCAAATGATCGAAAACGCGCAAGTAAAGCCGAAATAGTAAGGGTTTAGACGATTGCTAATTGCCAGTTGCCGAAATTGTGGACTTTTGTGCAATGGATGAGCCGATTTGCATTTTGGGCAAGTGGTGCTTGTAAGGAAGCATGAACGTGTGCTCTTGGGAGATACCTTGCCGGTGCTTGATCGAGCACTTTGTAGCGCTTCTAACGTTCGAAATCGTGCTTCTAAAAATTTGACGAATTCTTTGTAGGAGGGCGGGTCAGTACGGTCTCCTTGATCTTGTTCCCATTTATAATGAGTCTCAGCAGGGAGCAGTTTGGTTAGAAAATATATGAGAACAGGATCCCATGAATCGGTGAGCGATCCTAAACAGCGGAGCTCATGCAAGCTTTCTTCGGTCTCGTTTAACAGATGTAACGTAGATTTCGGGGGACAAGGGACTACCAGGTCAAACTCAGCGGAACTTCCAGGGTGAGAGAAAAAGACCCGAAGGCTAGGTACATAATCCTTTTAATGTCTTAAATTAAAATCTCCAAGATAACATAACACTATGATAATATAACCCTAAAATCATCCTAGGGAAGCACAATGTGTCCTTCCGGAACGCGGAGATGTATGTTTCGCGGGGAGATAAAGACCAATGCCGAGGTTGTATTGCTTTTATAGAAATATAGTCTGAAAAGAATGCGGAATCCGAAAGAGTCAACACCTCGATCGGGGAATACGGGAGGACGGAATCCGAAAAAGTCAACACCTCGATCGGGGATGGGCAAGGGATGATAGCGGGCGGAAAACCAGGACCAGCGGAAGAGTCAATACCTCGACTGCTAGTTGTGAACTGGTTGTTGAACAGCAAAGGGCATCGGCTTTTATAGGGCGAGCTCGGCCCAACACCATGTCGTCACAACTGTCACCGTTCATCTTTCAGTCAGAGTTGCCGTTCATACTTTTGCAGTCAGAGTTGGCGTCGTGGTTCGTTACATTTTCCCCTCACTCCTCATAAAAAATCAAAAGGTCGGGATTTTTTTTTTGATTTTTCCTAACTTAAAAATACTTTCGCGGTGGGTAACATACATATAAAAAACTTACATATAAATCTTAAAACTAACTCGGGTGTGCTGTCTACGGATAGGCCGTTGATGGTCACAGTCCCATTGGATTTCAGGCACAGGCGGTAAGTCGTCTGTGGGCCGCATCGAAGCCGGAATCGCTTCGCCGTGAAGATCCTCGTCCAGGGCAAGGAGATCCTTACGGATGCTCCGGGTTGTTCGTTGGTTGAGTGGAATTCCTGGGGCTGCACCTGCGGTTTGTTCCTTGTGGCAAGAGGAGACTTCTTCGCTGGCGATGCCTTTAATGGTGAGCCGCTGGGCGTTTTTAGCGGTGATATGCCTTTGGGTGTCCAGCTATAGGCGCTCAGATCCGGGGTTGGGGTCTCCCTTAATGGTGTTATTATTCCTGGAAGCTCCATGGTCAGGTCGGGTGTTACTGTTTCCCTCAGCGTTGTCAATATCCCCGGAAGCTCCATAGTCAGGTCAGGTGTTGGTGGGCTTTCTGCGGACCTTGGGCTGACGGTACAGGAGACATAATGGGGGAGTAGTCCAATTCCAGTACCCAATTCATTTTTCCAGCTGATGTCCTTTCCGCTTGGCTTCTGAAACTTGAATGGCTAACCCCAAAAGGTTCGCTCCTTATATAGGACACAGGAATAACGGTATAGGAGGATGGACTCGGGGCACTCCGTGTTTCTCCCTGCGGCATTGGTTTTAAATCCTTAACATGATTTTTCCCGAATGATTTCCCTTCTAAATCTTTTCGGATAACGATAACCGGTGAAATTTCTCTAGAGACAATTAATGGTGTCCTTCGTATTTAGGTGCTAATTTAGCGGAAAAATGTTTTGCGGTGGAGGATGATACATGTGATTTTCTAAAAACTTGTTCACCTAATTTTGGTTTCCCATCCCGGCGGCGGAGATTATAATAATGGCTTTGTTTTGAAAAAGCTCGACCCAAGTTGATCCGAACCAATGGCTGACTTCCAAAATGCATTAATGCAGTCTCGATAGAAAGCATCATGTTCCTAAACGTCAAATGTAAAATTTTTGACGAAGCAATATGTTCCAAAACATCTCATGAATGAATCCGAGACGTATCGAGGAAGCAAACGGCGCATCATACATTTTTGTGATGCAAAGCATCAGTCATAAAGGACATCATTCATTTCGTACCCAAAAATGAAAGTGCTGGTCAGAATAAAAGAATACTGGATTCTTATTGGAAATAATGTCGTGAAGATTTTTTACTATTACAAGGAACGTCTACGATTAACCCCCAGGCTGCTATTTGAGTTTAAAATTACAGAAAGTGTAAGTGCCGTTAATAAAAAATCTATACTGGAATGTTACGGGAAATAACGTCTATAGGATTTTTTTAAATGACAAGGAACGTCTACGATTAAACCCCTGCTACATCGAGGTAGAATAATAGTAGACTTGAGTGTTAGGTTTTCTAACGTATGATCATAGTAGGCAGTAAAAAATAACAAAAAGATTGGGGGAATCTTTTTATTATTTTTTAATATACATGTTTTTATATTTCAGTAGACCTTATTATAACATTTTCTAACCCTATTGCGGGTGGACTTACATATACAGGGTGTCCGGTAAATGAAGGATAATCCTGCAACTGTGATGAGGGTAGACCATGTCCTACTATATGCTAGAATTTTAGTTTAGTAAAAGTCCTACGGTTTTCGAGATATTAATTTTTTTATTTTTTTTTTTTGAAAAAACCATCCACATTCAGTTTTTGTCACGCCATTTCCACAAATTATAATTTTTTACAGTCAATTTTTTTACAGTATTAACGGATAATATGTGTCATCTAAAACAGTATTTCGTTTTTACCTTAAATGTTGCAAAATATTCCAAAAAAAATTGTAATGAAAAATTTCCATACAAAAAAAATGTACTATGTAAGTGAACCGTACCAATCACTTTAAAAAGTTGCTTGATAAATGCCAATTTTAAAATGCTAAATTGTTTCACATTTCTCTTTAAATTTTTTTTTATGTTAATTTAAATTGATGAAGGTAACCATTTCAAGGACAACCATTTCAAGGACGAAAAAATAGACTAAATAAACTGAATGTGGATGGTTTTTTAAAAAAAAAATAAAAAAATTAATATCTCGAAAACCGTAGGACTTTTACTAAACTAAAATTCTAGCATATAGTAGGACATGGTCTACCCTCATCGCAGTTGCAGGATTATCCTTCATTTACCGGACACCCTGTATATATGAGGTTCGTGTCTTGCGAAGCTCATACACCACACCAAACACATTGTGTTAAGGCCCGGATCCACCAAACGAACAAACAGCTCGCGAGCATGTTTTGAGCAAATGTTGATTTGGTGTATACGTGCTCGCGTACATTTGACGGACATTGGACCAACACCAAAACACATTTCTGACGATCAATTTGCTTGCGAGCGCAGCATGTCTCCACCAAACATGCAAAACACCGAACAAGCAAATGTTCGCTTATTTGCTTTTATGTTCGCGAAGATGAGATGCTGAATTCTGGGACAAAAAATTCATGTGCGGAAATGCAAACAACGAGGGTTTTTGTATAAAGTTGCAGTTCCGCTGCCGGAAGCCTTGCTATTTTTAATTTTGTTTAGCTCCCGCCTATATTGCCCCCGAAGTACCCCCCATTTCTTCTCTGCTTCGACGCCCGGTAGATCCAATAAATTTCCAATTTCGATGAAAGCATCCTTCTTTTTATTTGGATTTTTATAATCAGTCGATGTCACATCCCAAATTAACGGGTAAGTCTCAATTTGTTTAACTAAACTTATAACTTTATCATTTGTCCACTGCATTTTGCACCGCGAATGATGATAAAGAATTGACTGCTCTGAACGATGTTCGCCTGCTTGTGGCAAAATTGCCCGCGTGCAGAAGTTCGATCGCAAGCAAAGCAAAACATGTTCGCGACGGTATCCACAGAAATGTTCGCGGACTCGGTGCTCGCGGGCTGCATTTTTCTGGTGGATACGCGTCCACGAACATGCAGCGAGCATTCAATGATCGCGAGCAAACATTGCGCGGGAACATTTATTTTTGCGTGTTTGGTGTAGCCAAAGGGCAAAACTTTGCTCCCAAGCAGCTTGCGAGCTGCACGTTTGGTGGATCCGGGCCTTAAGAGCAGCAACCGACGGTTCGCTTGCCTACATTGCAAGTACAGTAATAATGTGCTATGGCTTCCCGACCACTTAATCTTGATGTAAGCCAGTGCCTCAACATAATGAGACATGCGTCGGAGACTAAAAGGAAAAAAGAAAAGTGCGAGTTTAAGGGTAGACACAATGCATGTATCATAATTAGATGGGAACCCTTTAATGGATTGTTGCTAATATGCATTATTAAATGAAGTCATAAGAAGCACTTACAAATTCACACGTACTAAAGAATTTTATAGGTAGGTATACCATTGTTTTTAAAAAAAATTGGATCGCGATTCCACTACTGGGTTGTGGTTCCTGCTGATAGCGGCTCCCAGTCGGAAATTGAAAATGACCTTCCATTAGGAGGGCTGTGAAAGGTTGTTAGAGGGTTGATCTGAGGACAAGGACCAGGGATTTAATAAGGCAGAAAACACGATATAGAAAACTTTATAAGAAGAACTTTATTCACGACTATATCTCGCACAAGACTTCTCCTTCTCACGGACTGTCAAAGAAGAATGATGAAATTACTTAGAGCATCTTGAAGTTGGTTGCGATGCGTCAACTCCCGCTCAATGCCCATAAGGCGCGCAATTCAAATTAGCGCTGACAAAGGTCTTATGAAAAGGCTTTAAAAAGGAAAAATATGAGAAGCTTGAATCTTGATGTGATCATAGCAAAGTAAACATTTTCAGTACTTTCTGATATGATAAGTATTGAATGTGTGCGGAACGTTATTTTTTCTTTGAAGATTATTGATTAATTAATTTAAACAGAAGATGTGTTATATGGTTATTATTAGCAAAATTTAATATTCCTTTTTCTTAAGTTTTTTCGATGGGTTGACTATACTTAGTAATTACTTCGCATATCTTCCCCTTCCTGCGGTGACCCGCGTAACTAAATTTTTTCTAAAATTGAGATTATTTGTGGTCAATATTTAACAGAAGTACTTACTTAGCAGTATTATCCACTAATAATCTCAGTTTTGAAAAAAAATTTAATTACGATGTAAACGCAAAAAAAATGAGGACGATATCTTTATCTAACCAGTAACCAGTAAAAGGAATAATTTTAAGAGATATGAAAAATGATATGAAATTAGGAGGAATAGGAAATTTCAAAAAGATGGGTTTCAAAAATGGAAATTCATATACATAAAAAGAAAATAGAGCCCTTCCTGGAAGTTTCTCCCCTCCATCCGAATAAGGTTTCACTTATGCGGATATGCTGTATATAAAGGACATGAATAAAGATACGAAAAGCACTAAAATAAGCTTTACTCTTATATTTCATTTGATGTATCGAGTCGGCCGACAAATTCCATTCAGAAAATCAACGACACTCAGAGTTTGGTTTTGTTCGTTTCGTGGCGACTGTAATCCAATGGAATTTAGGGATGATTATATGTTGTAAACAACAACAGAGAAGTTCAAAACGATTATAATCTTATTCCTTTTAGAGATTTTCTTATATTAAAGATGGTTCTTTTTTTTTTTTTTTTTTTAATCTAAGCCTACTACTTTTAGAAATTTAATCAAAAGTTAGATGCACATATAATGTGCACAGTGTACAGTACACAGCTCCTAAGCGTTAAAAATTCGGTATGTGAATGTTATCTGTTTTTTTTTTTACCAAAAACAATTAAAAGAGCACGTGAATTTTGTTGTAAAGCATTATGATGTGAAAAGATTTGGTGCCTAAGTGTTTTGCAAACTTAGGTTTATAACAATAAGTGATGAAACTGTGCGTACATATGAAAGCCAAATGTTGCAAACAGGTCATACAAATGCTTCATAAGTTCCGAAGAAAAATAAACTAACAATAACAGCTTAATAGCAATTCCCTTGCAATTTCGATTGTCTAACCGCCATAAAAAAATCCTTCGACCCCGACAAATTTACATACATACATATGTATGTATGTATATAAAAATGAGTGCCGTGCGTTAGGCTCGCAAAAACTCGAGAACGGCTCGACCGATTTTGATGATTCTTTTTTTGTTTTGTTCGTCTCTATTCAGGGTATTTTTAAAAGGTTAGAAAATTCCGAAAAGCCTGAAGGAAAAGCTAAAAAAGAAAGAAATCGAAAAACAGCACAAAACGTACTTCGATTAGATTATAACACTATGTATGCAAAAATTTTAGTCAAAGTAACACTTTCAATTCAAAAAATTTATGTGAAAGTTTACTGAGATGATTTTTCGCCCGAAGTTTTATACGGAATTTCAATTAAAGAATAGTAGTTTTAGAGCAGGTGGAGAAATTGATTTTCATAAAAAATAGTGAATTTTGGGGTAAGATTTGGTGTAAGCGAAATTAGTTGCATTTTGCAAACAATAACTTTGGTTCTCGCGATTATATCAGTTTTAAAAATGTTTTAATCAAATTTTCACATTTTATATATTTTTTTAATAAAAAAGCTGTTATGAATACGCTGCTGCTGTTTGAAATCATGTTTATGGTTTTTGCTTTTTTCTTGCATTTTCTTGAATAGTGAAAACGGCGTTATTGCTATTTCTTATTTTACTTGCACTACCATCTGTCACAATTTGAGCAAAATTGGAGACCCCTTCTAAATTCAAACATAAAAGGGTGGAATAGAATAGTAGGTATATATTAGAAAAGGGTATTTCCTTGATTATTAAAAATCGCTAAAGTACATACATATAAGATGGAAAATAAGATCCTTGAACCTATATGCTATTAAAATTCCCACAAAAGACTTCGAACCCTACAAGAGCTTCCTTCGTTCGAACCATCTCCACCTAAACCAAGTGAAACGACTTGGTGTCCCTGGGAAACACGGGTATTAGAATCGTTAAGTGAATGGGCTTAAGGTAAGCTACCGAAACTTAGTGACATTTAGATAAGAATCCAATTGAAAGTGATCCAGCGCTGCCCCACCCCTGGACCGTGTGTCGTCGTCGTCTGTAAGACACAAAATACACGGCCCTGACGACACAGCGCCTCTCATTTAAGTGCCCATTGTTGTCCCCGATATGCGACCTTCTTTCTTTGTTTTCCAGGAGCCCTTAAACTGGAGGATGCGGCACTTGCTTAAGAACTTACCACCAAAATTACGTGCGGGGGTTACGGAAAAGGCGTACCTCAGAAAACGTCCTTCGTCCCTACCTCTAAAAAGTTTGTCTCGGACCAACTGAGCCGCACCCACACACCCAAGAAATTTATTAGTAGCCCTTCTTAAGATTAGCATCTCTCAGTTTCGAAATTATTCGGTAAAGTTTGCGTTACCTAGAGAAAAGGACGCGTTTCGGGGCTATACCGGGTGGTGGTGGGTTTGCCTGCAGAAATTTTTGGGTATGAGGTGACCAGGGCGAGTTTTATGCAAGGCCAGATTCTAAAGAGTCATGCATGTCCCTACAACACCACCACCAATTTTGGGTGTAAACCAAATTTTCCCCGAGATCAATTCCCTGATTGAGCAGAGAGACAGGGAACTTCTGGGTTTTCGGGGTCGTCTTCGATGGTTCAGCCCTACGGAGCAGATGCTCAATGTGACGTCACTTTCCAATTGGACTTTATTACGGATAGTGGGTTTTGTTGTTGTATTAATTATTATAACACGAATAACTTCGGAACGCGCCGTCGGATTCGAGTGCGGTTTTTTTCTTGAGAAAGGCTAGATGACAGGGAAGCTCTTTCTCGAAAAAAGTTTCGATCTCCCCATACAAAAAATCGGAAGAATGAAGGACCAAGGTCAAATTTTGGGCTTTGAAATCGCCATTTTCGAAGTTTGACGCGGTCTCTCCCGCTTTTTTGTTAGTGGATTGGGCCGTAGGTGGTATCGTTGGAAAACCTGAAGGCTCTGCTTTCCAATGCGTTATCAACCAGCATTGTAGGATGTCTCTGAAAAAACTTATTAAGCATTTTCTAGATGGACCCATTATCAATTTTTCGCAACTTCAACCCGCTATAAATGAAAAAGTAGCCATTTTGGAGCTTTCAGCCCATTGGGACTTTTGATCAGCATCACAAAAACTACTTACTCCCAAAATTTCAGCTCATTTCACCGAAAGGCCTTATTCCAAAAAAAGTATGCCCAATTCTGTTTTTACACGGTTTTGATTTAACACGGTCAAGCAAAAAAATTTGATTCCGTTTTTACACAATTTTATTCGATTTAAATTTTAAAGAAAAATATGTAATTGAATTATTTACCTGTTGTTTATTTTTATTTATTTTGTTTTCTTGTACATATGAGTTTGCAGTTCCTGAACTTGCGATAATTTTATATTTATGTTACTTTTACTTTAAGAATTTAACTCCCATTTGTTTTTATGAAATAAACTATGCATAAATGCGCATACAAATTTAATTTGGCTTTAATAAAGACTCTCTTGATAGTTTTTTGTATGAATCATTTTATTTTACCTATTTTTTACAGGGTTGAAGGATATGGAAATAATCCCCTTTTTTCTAGGTACATACTTCATCTCTTTTTTTACACGGTTTTTTCTGGAACGTATCTATCGTGTAAAAACAGAATTAGGTGTATTTTATTGAATTATATCATGGGTTGTTGTAGTAACAATGATAGGACATAATGAGAACAAGAACTATTTTCAGAGATTCTACTAGTGCTGTAAGTCGAATTTGCGATCGTTGACTGATTTTATCCAATTTTAGCGTTTTTTGAGGAACTTCAAGGGAATTAGGTAAAAAAGCTGCTTAATGCCAGCTACTCTAAAAACTCGGCCAATTATAGAGCAGACATTGTTTGCGAAGAGACCAAAAGATTTAAAAATAAAACAAATATATAAGATATTGCATGCTTGAGGGAATTGTATAGTCCTTTGTTTTTCAAAGCAATGACAATGAGCAAAAGACATTGAATCTTACAAATTACACGGAAAGAAACGCTGCACTTCGCCTGACCATCGGTATCAAATCATTGTGCAGCAAAGTTGCGGCTTTTGGTGGCAACCTGTTTTATTGACGTTTTGGAAGTCAGCCAATCTGTAAGCGTCGCACATAGGGGTATTTTGCTGATCTAGCTGGTCAAAATTATTTATTAAGTTTTTTTACTCCAAGGAGTTGCTCTGGTTAACTATAAGCTAAAATAAATTTTTTTTTGATGAATAATGGGAATGACCTGCCCGTTGATAATGACAAAATATTGGAAAAAAATATAATAAAAATATATTTTAGTAATTTACAACTTCGATATTTATTATTTTCTTAAACAAAATGTTATAAAATTTATGTAACTATAATGTTGATGAGTTCCATGGTTCTTCATCATCCTCATCACTTTCAGTTCCCCCAGAAACCTTCTCCAAATCAGAATCTGAGTCTCTTTCAGAGTCAGGTACAGCAGGAATCATCAAAGCAATTGCGTCTTTCGTGAATGGTAACGTTCTTTTTTTGGGGGTTGGTCTCATTCCAGTAATCAGTGGGTCAGACCTGAGTAATAATCTATTTATAATATCAAAGTTACACTTGACCCTTGAAAATTTTCTCTTCGAAATTCTGCCTGTACTGCCGGAAATGTTTATTCCGTGCCTCAGCGGCTTCTTCCTAGAGCAACCCAATTGGCAACAATGCATGGGCTATGACAGTAGCACCATGCACCAGGATCTTGTGCATCGTAGTTGTCATAGGATGCCACGGATACAAACTTATTTAAAGTTTTGCAGTGTCTATGCAATAATCTGCAAACTTGTTCAAATAGACGTTGTGACCACTTGATATGACTTCAAGGATGACTTTGAGTCGGTAAATGGAGTTCGGTATCGAACACCATTATAAAAGAAATCATTTCAAATCTTATTGTAAGTAACTTATGTATCCCATTGTACTAGAGTAATAACAAAACTTTTATCACGACTGTACTTCGCTCTTGTGATAGAATACACGTTAGGCACACATTGTAACATTGTAAATGTGTGACCTGTCACATGTAAGTGTATTCCTTTAGGATAAGTTTCCCAGTAGGAAATGTAAGCATTACCGAATCGATTGAGTAATGTCGATTTGTAATGTCAATAGCTTACATTACCAATTACAGAATCGATTACTTTTACACGTAGATGTCCTAGGGTGGTAAGTACTTACAAGAGACATTACACGGAAGGGCTTATTTCACTATTGCGAGGCTCTTCCTGAAAACATCGATTAGCAGTAAGTTGCTTTGGAAGGCCTTCAATCGTACATTACAGGGAATCGCTTCTGTAATTTCTTACTTGTAATTAATATTTTCAGTGATTCAAATTCCACTGCTTTTGAACATGATATAATCCAGCTATAGAAAGAAAGTAGTTCCATTTTAAGGAATACTGCATAAAATCCTCATAAATTAATACTTTTGTCTTATTTTGTTTTGAATTTTTTGAGTTTTCTAAATACCTAAGAAAAAATTACTACATAGTTTCATGAGAATTTTATACAGCAACGTTGCCTACCTTAAAATGGAACTATTTTCTTTTTATAGCATTAACTTGTTAAATATGTAGGTCCTTTAGGTGAAAGGATATTTAATTTATCACAAAGTAAGAGAAAGATTCAAAAAATAAAAACATTTATTTCGCATAAACAAAAACCGCTTTTCAAGCATAACAACAACAAAAAAGAGTTTCAAATGTAAAAATTCGAAAAATAAACACATCTATTTCACATAAGTATAAACATAAAAAAGTATAAGCATAAAAAAAAATTAGTTTCATACCTAAATAAAAACCGCTTTTCAAGCATAACAAAAAAAATAGTTTCATTTCTTAAGTTATTGTGATTGTGTCTTGTTTTGTTCTTGATTTTTTTTTTTATTTTTTATGCATTCATTTTTGTGATGCCTATTTTTAAATATTTTAAACGCCTTTTTTATGTCCTCTACATAGTCCGACATTGTGTATCCATCCTTTTGTAGTGATTCTGAAAAGTAATTATAAAGCAAAATGTAAATATGTAATCAAACCGTGTAATAGTAAACTGTTAAAATACTTACTAAATAACATTGAATTTATATTTTTGAAGTTTTTAAAGGCTTTCTTTCCCTGGACTCCATCGAAATTATACTTCAATATTAAATTTTCTCCCAATATTCTATTGAACTTTTTTCTGATTGTTCCAGGTAAAATTATTTTTCTAACGGCAGGAACCTAAATGCAAAGGAAAATCAATGTAATAAAATATTTTTTATGTCCTTTATTATAACTTACAATACTTTCGTCGTTATCCTCAATTTCATTTTCAAGCTCCGTTAGTGCTTCTTCTGTTTCTAATGGGAATTTTCTGAATTCTGTGTCAGCATATTTATTTTTAATTATTTCTTTTAAAAATACAGAAATTTCAGCCTGAATTTTTAGGATTTCTTCATTTTGTTTTTTTATTTCCTCGTTTTGTATTTTTATACTATTTAGTTCATTTAGCAGTTTTGTTTGTTCAGTGGATGTTGATGTTGATGCTAAAAAATATAAATTAATGTTTCAAAATTTTTATTTCTAAATTAAACTTATTGTTATTACCACCAAAGAAAGCTTCCGGGTCAAGTGTTGCATTCATTCTGCGGAGTTGTGCAGGATAATAAGTTCTAGGCATTATATTTTCCTTTTCTTCTTCCATGTTCCTGGTTGTACATAAACGATTTAATTATTTATTGGCGTTGATGTATTATGGGAAGAAGTAAGAAGTTTTCTTCGGCCGGTAAACACATGAATTTTAAAGCTAGTTGTTCCAACAGAAAGTTCTCGGTTTCATCAGATGTACTCCCATTGAATAAAATTATTCCCAAAGACGCTGAATCCACAGGCTCGTGAAAATAACTTTGAGAGTTTAAAATTCTTTTTCCAATAATATATTTGTTTTCATTTTCCGTAAATCCAATTACTTGTATAGGTATGAAGGGATCTATGCAAATGTAATTGTCAGGTTTTGTTGTACTTATATATTCTGATTCTGATTCATAGCATATTATATCTCCATGGGCATTTTTTTTAAAACGGCGTTTCTTATTATGAAGTTTTAAATTTTCATTCCTATATCTATTGCGGAGTTGCTCTAAAATTTTGGAGGGTCTTTTAATTTTTTTTTTGATATTCTGCATAAAATTTTCGAAGTTATATGCACTGAAGGTGTTTATGTGTCCAATTTCCTTTATGCATTTAGATAAGTGGAGCAAGCCATGTACATTATATGTGATACTGTTGGGGCCATATATTGTAGGAAAATATTTGACGAAATCTCTAATTAATTCATGGGCAATTTCGAGATTGGCAGCATAAGTCTTTGGGCATGACATCAGTCGATAGGCACAAAATAAAAGTAAAAAATGATAGTATTGGTCGCTATCAAAAAAATTTTTAAAAGCAACAATACCTGTATAAAGGATCAATTGCCTGAATTCTGTAGCCTTAAATCTCATGACTTCGTCTAAAGTTCGCGGTTTTCGGCTAAATTCTCTCGGAATATAAGGTGCTAATGAGGTCAATTTTGTACTTAGCAATTGTTTTTGATCTTTGCTTAACTTGGTTTTCGCTTTCCTATTAAGCGTAGAAAGTATAATTTTGCGTGCTACACCTAAATCAACCAAATGCATTGGATCCAACGGAAAACTTGAAACCATGTCAATATTTAAAGTTTCCAATAAACTTACTTTATTATGAAAGTAAATGTTATGATGGTTCAGGTCTTCCCTCCGTTTAAAACTTTCATTGGTACGCAAATTTCCTACATCTGTGCTATAGGTCATAACGTATTCAATTCGTCTTCCAATTTGTGTGCATTTGCTGCAACCATACGAGGAATTATGACCAACTGTCCCGGTTAGAAAAGCACGCGCTGGTGCATCGCAAATGAAAGCCCTTAATTTCAAATTAATTTTTTTATTAGACACCCACAAACCATCTCCCAGCAACTTTTTCATTTCTTCCACAAAGTCATGTAGATAGGTATCTACATTGTAGGGTTTTTTTTCGCAAAAATATGCGCCAATAAGAAACACCTTTATATTTTTTATATTTACAATCTTCCCTAATATGGGCCACAGAGATTTTCCAGAACTTTTAAATAATGGTAGACCGTCTACGCCAATATCTATAATTATTTCATCATAAGCTATGATAATATCATAAATTTTTTTAAGTTGGTTTTCCAGTCCAAAATGATAATATTGGCCAGGAGGAACTGTCCTTATAATAATTTTTTCATCTGTATTTCCCAGGAGACTGCTAACAGAAGCAGGAACTGATAAGCCTTCAGATTGAAGAATTTTAAGAAGCGCCTCACAAGTTTTCCTTGGTGGATTATATTCTCCATACCAAGCTGACAATTTCTCTTTTAGAGTTTTCTTCTCATATGCATCCTCATTTCTGTCGTCGTTGTTTAAGCTGACAGGTTGATCATTTTCAGGAGTTACTTCACCTGATAGCAAATTAGCATTGCTATATGATTCATTTTCCGCATTATTATGCAGTCTTTTCATAATTTCCTCCCTTTCTTTTTTCACCAATCTACGTAAATGCCTTTTACTCATAGTTCAGCCGTATGAAGCTCTTTGTGTTACACTAAGGAAATTTATGAGAACATAAGGCAATAAAGGTTTTAAAAGATTTAAAGGGGCGGTAATATGTTACAGTTTCGGTCAGTATGGAAATACAAATTGTATATTCAATAACGACAAAATATGAGCAGTAAAAAAATGAAAACGAAATATAAAATGACTTGAAGTGATCTGTCCAGTAAAATGGTAATATAAAGTTATTTGAATAATTATATAATCTCACAGTACGCAGTACGATGAATTGAATATTGAATGGAAATTCCTTAATAAAGTTCCTAAGTTTTTCAGAAAATTCATTTCAGTTACCTTTTCTTTGACATCAATTAAGTTTTTCATCCAGACGTTAATAAAAGCCGAAAAAAAAATCCAATCGAATTACGATTTGGAAGTTATGTGCGGGAAAATGAAGTGAAGTCAAAGATAACCAAAACGAATTTATGAGAATTTTAGCAACTTTCTTAAGGAATTTCGTTTATATTCGAACGGAATCAAAACTGGGCAGATTACTAGTTACATTTGACTGCAACAATTAATTTATTATTATTGTAAAAATAGTTTTTTACTGGCCAAATTAATTAATTACTAACTGCCCAATGTTACAGCCCAGATATTTCAAATGTCCTCTTAATTTCTTAGTAATGTAACATTATATTCTTAATAAATTATATATATAATAAATAAAAAAAATAAATAATGCTTACCTTTTAAAATTTTATGAAATCACGCGAGCACCACTGCACAAAATTCACTGCAAGACTGACGACTGACGACGCAAAGTCGCAACAGAACAAAACACGTGGAAAAAGTTAACTGTTTACTCATTACATCTTCACTTACCAGGCATTACATTTGTAAAAGGTACCTTCAGCAAGTTCTGACGTGTTTACATTCTCGCCCGACTAAAGTTTAGTTATTACCTATTCGCTTCTTAGTTATTACAAATAGAAGAACTTACTTTCTTTGATTTTTCATACATGAATTCTCTGATTACCCCATAAGCGCTTGCACTATTTCCTACTGGGTTACTCTCTATCGACCTCTTGAGTCATAGTTTATGATCAAACACGCCGGTCGCAAGCGTGCAATGTAACAACATATGTACAAAGTTCAACTTTCACAATCAAGTCTCGTCTGTATGAAAATAGCAAATCGTCGCTGCGCGTGCAAAAGTAGCTATGTGTTATTTAGTCATTTTCGGTTTTTTATGAAATTTGAATCCTTGTTTCAACACACACATACTGTAAAAACAGCTAAGCGATAGACGCAATATTTACAGAGTTACGGAACGTTTTAGTTTCCATAGAATTATAAAGTAGTTACGTGCTCTAAATGCACATAGCTTGTATTTACGACTCAAATAAATAACTATATGTGTCAAATTTGCCTATTATGTTTAATTTGGCATTATTAATAATGTTATCTATCCAAAAGTAATCTAAAACTACGTTAATTTGTTATATGTATCAAAGTAAGAATAAATTATTTAAATACTCATTTTTCGAGATCAGTTTTTTGCGTCTCCTGTAAAGTGTGTAAAAAACACATAGCTACTTTTGCACGCGCAGCGACGAAATACCATAATGTTAGTGAGTTAAACGAGACAGCTCATAAATGTATAAGTGTATTAACACGCTCATAGTTTAGTGTAATCAATGTACATGTACAATTAAGACGAATAAAGATTTAAAATCTGAAAATCTGAGTCGGTAAATGAAATTATAATCAATTCCAGTTATTTCCGCAGCTAATTCAAGATTAGAAAAAAATCTTCTACTTGTGTTACCATCATTGCTATTTCCAAACCCAGCTTTCGGTACATCCACTATTAGACCGGTTTCACGTCTAAATTTCTCTTGAATGATTTTTTTCCTCTCCTTAACAATAATTTTGTCAACGTCATATCTTAACTGCCAAGTTTTTACAGTGAGTTTGTATGAGAGGTGCAATATGCTCTCAAACATACGAATTCTGGCGTGCAAAGTGGATAATCCGAATGAAAGTGCGTCTGCATCAACATCTTTTTTGATGGTTAAATCGTTGAATTCTTTCGATGTTGCTCCACAAATGTAGCACCTCATTGTTGACGTGGTCTGTGTGGCGGCATTACATACTTTTGCGTCTACCATTGTAAGCACCATAGTATGTTTTATAGAATATGACTTATCCTCCAGTAAAAATTTTTTTTTTTTGTAGGGCGTTAATGTCATTTTCCACATACTCAATTTCTTCTTGGGTTACATGCACAGTTTCTTTAACGAATCTAATTCTAATGGGACGACAATATCGCGGTGAGGATGGGGTTGGATTTTGCCATACTATTTTTGTACCACATACCAAACGAAGTGGTACAAAGCTGCTTTGAAAAATGTTACTATCTTTGGCGTCATTCTTCATCTTTTGTTTGAATTGTGCCTGCTGTGATCCATCACAGCCCCACTTGCAAAACAGCTCTAATGAGTCACATTCATCTGGTCTTAGATCACGTAAAACATCCTTCAAATACGTCAGTAATCTTGTTGTGGTATGGTTTAATAAATCTTGAAGATTTACATGCGCGCAAGTTTCGGTCACTTCGTATGACTCTTTGGGCGGATAGCAGTCACTTTTTGTTTTTTGTAGGATACTGTAACTAGGATACAACTTTTTACTGGCACTTCTTATTATTTCATTTTGTCGTCGAGTGAGGTCAGCGTCCACGAATACAGAAAGAGCCAATAAAGGTGTTAGCTGTTTTTCTTTGTCATCTTGTACTGTTTTGTATGCTTTTTTCAACTTTGTAGCTCTCGTTGGGGTATTCATAATCTGCTTAAGTATACTTAAAGCATCTTTTTTTCCAGATGTTTGTAATTTTGTTTGTGCAGCATGTATCAACACATCATTATCCGCTGTAATACGTAAAGTTTCAGTTTTCCTTCTCTCGTTTCTTTCGCTCAGCTCATTAAATGGCTTTGATGGTCGACCTGAACTTTTAGGCTGCGCTCTCGGTATTTCGAAAGTATTTTTTAGCCATTCGTCATTATTATGAAGAAATCTAGCTTCCGTTTTATCAGCTTTATTCCACCTTTGTTTAAATTCCGATTTAATATGCGAAAACTTCTGCTTCATCGTCTTTAGTTCATATTCGGAATAGTTTTCGCTGGATAAAATCCAATTTTCCAAGTAATTTAATTTTTTTTCAAAATTAGGCAAATTTTGCTCTTTCATTTTATAAAAAAGTGATCTACGGGTCGCTACTCTAACACCTGAGTGACCGGGTGACCCTGAAACCAAATAATTACCATCTATAACATAGTGTAAATTCCAGATATATTTTTTTATATTTTTTTCACTGTCTTGGTCTGTCATCTCTGGTAAAAAAGGGGGCGGGTATGGACGGCTAATTAGGTCATAATAATTTTATATAAACTATAACCTGTCGTTATCAATTAATATAATAACCGGGAAGAAACCGGAAATACAGCAAAAACCTTTTCAAACTTAAAATTGGGTTAGAAATTTTAAGAATTGTAAACTATATTTTCAAACGTCAAATAACAATATCCTGTCAAAAAAAATACAGCTTTATATTTTAAACTTATAATTTGATTTTTGGCCGACTAGATCAGCAAAATACCCGTATGTGCGTCGTTCAGTCTGTTTATCCGGTCATTAAGAGTAAGATCCCTATTTGGAGATTCGTTTCGGTATGCGGTGGGTAATTCTAATTCACGCCCGTAGTTTAAAAACGCTGGGGTAATGGATTCGTGACAACTAGTATTTAATGCTAACATGAATTCCGGTAAGTACTGATCCCACTTTCTATGGTTATGATCGATAAACTGGGAAATAATTGTCTTCAAAACTCTGTTGACTCTCTCGGTTTCATTTGCTTGCGGAGAATATACCGCAGTAGTTCTCTGCGAAATGTTAAATTCTTTTAAAATCCGTTGAAAATATGTACTCGTGAATTGAGTACCATTATCGGTAATTAGCAAGCGAGGACAGCCAAATCTGGCAATTATCGTTTCTTTAAAAGCTTTAGCAACGGCAGAGGTTGTAGCTTGTCGGAGAGGTTGAAATTCGGTCCATTTAGTGAACTTGCCATGGAACACTATTATTGCGGCGTGTACCCGACTAGATCGAAAATGGGCCAATTAAATCAGTTGTTACCACTTCCCATGGTCTTTCAACCTTGGTCATATACATTTTTCCGGCAGTCTTCTGTTGCGAAGGTATATGTTTCAAGCAGGATGGATAATTTCTGACGTATTTAGTAATATCGCGAAACATTCCGGGCCAATAATAGTGGGGATCTATTCTAGCAATAGTCTTAGCAATACCCAGATGTCTGGCGGTCGGAACATCATGATTTTCTTGTAAGTATTTCATTGCAGAGCGGTTTTGGTATACAGAGCTTCCAGACGGAGCCCTGGTTTAAAACATCTGAGCGGTCGTACATGTGCTTATAAAGATCTCCATTTTTAATCATAAAATCGGAGTTTGCGGTCGGAAAGTTTTGCACACCGGAATTCTTAGATTGATACCAAGAGCAGTGATTGCTTGAAGATATGGTATGTAGTTCTCCCCTTCTTAAGGATCCATGGAGTGTGTCCTAACAGCAACATGGCGTTGTACAGCAGTAAAAGTTGCGGTCTCTTAATTCTCTTGAAGTCCTTTAGATGAATACCGTCGATGCCCGCAGCCGCAGCGTTGGATTTAGTGCTCTTGAGCACCAGCTCAATGTCCTCAGAGGTGATCGGAAAACTTACCACCTGGACAACCTCGTTGGTTTTTTCCACCGATTCCGCATCCTCCACCGACAGAGATTCGAAGATCGTCTGACAGGAACCTATCAGGTCCTCGCGGGTAGGCTGGACGTCTTCTGAAAAAAGGTTACGACCATCTAGCAGCTTTCCAGCATACGCTTTCCGGTCAGATTTGTAAGTAAGTAGTAAGTAGTAAGCTGGTATTCCAAACGCCTTCTCTTCCTCGCAGACAGATTTTCCTGTTGTAATTTGGCAGCCATTTGCTGCACTGTCGAAGGGCCCGGGTTGCCCGAAGAGTTTGATTTGCTTAAAGGGATCAAGAGTTGCTCGCATCTTTTATCCTATGGCAAGTTCCCTGTCGTCATTAAGAGCCAAATTCCTGAAGATGAGAGAGTTCCGGTCCAGAGTGTCGGTTGGGATATCGTTCAGAAAGGCCCGTAAATTGTTGGAAACCTCCATTTCATGTTCGTCATCCTGATCATCTTCCGCCGCAAGTGTTGGAGCTTCCATAAACTGGTCTTTAAACGCTCGTACTTTGTTCTGGCATGAAGCCATCCTTCGTCTTCCCTTAATGGCATCTTTGGTGCGACCCGAGACCGAAACGAGATGATCTATGTAAGAGCCGGTTCCCCTCATATGCCGCTTCCACTCTGGCCAGATCCGATTCCTCATCCTCGGTCCAGGCTGCTCTTGCATTTTCCCCTCAAGCTCTCTATTATATTCTTCCTGGTGTCGCAGTCTCTTTCCTCTGTAGCTGTTATAATTAGCGCCGCAAATCGGGCAGCGATTGCCCGGGGTCACATCCGCCCCACGGCAGTAACGCCTACGGTGTTGATTTAGACCAGCCTCGGTCCTGAAGGAACTGCCGCACTCGCATGTATGAGCATGAAATGTTGGTGGCGCTTGTCGTCCCATTATCGGATTTTGATACAGGCTGCCTGGACAAAGCATCTGCCACTTTATTCAAAGATCCCGTTAGACTTAGGGCTATTGAAATCAATAGCATCTTTTAAGTCGCGTTTATTACACAATAGTTTACACTGTTAAAGTGGTTGGGAGAGGAAATAACGTTGGTAGCTTGTTCCGATTATTCAGTGCGATTATATCTTATACTTATCTTTAAGTACCGAGATGCCATTTGAAGATATATAAGTATTTTCACAAATTCCTTAGTTTTCCGAATCTATGATAATCTCTCCAGGCTTTCGTTACGTCTGATATTACACAAAGTAAAGTTATCATTTATACGAATCCATTGTGGACTATTCCAATAAAGTGCAATAAAAAAACACTCACGAAGGGCACAAACTCATTCGAAACTTGAGGGTCGCCTGAAGATATATCCTCTTCATAATTCTTTTCATTCCTCAAAGCACTGGGAATTTCCCTTGTAAAAGCATGAATTTTCTTTTTGTGTAACTTACAAAATCGACAAAAGAAATTCGAATTAAATGATTCACTAAATCCTAGTATTGAATTTAAACCCAAGTTATTCCCTATTACTAAGGCTAATACAGTGAATACTCGTTTCTTACCTAAATTTGTTTCAATATCTACATATACCATCTATTTCCAGTTTTTTAAAAACTTCAACCAAAGGATGCAAAACTAAATCTTTTCCGAAATTTTTTATGTATTTGGATTTAACAAGCATTGCTACGAATATGTTTCGAAGTGAAGAAAGGCAATATGTAGTCGGGTAATGAAGGAAAACTGTAGTAAAATGCTGAAATAGCGTTTTTGCCTGAATGCGACCCCAAAACGTCATCTATTTGAAAGTCATCATTGTATAAAAATATCGCCACTACAATTTTCCCGGAAGTTCCCGGAGTTGTTTCAATTTTTTTCCATTTTTCTCCATTAATGAAATGTATAAGTTTTCCAAGTGAAGATATACATACGCTGCATGTTGTTTATTATTGTATCTAGAACTTTGGGCATTTCTAAAAATTTTTTTATTTGAAATTCTGTTGGCATCAATATACCTGAAGACATATTTTCATCAAGGGATGGAATACCTTTTCTTAATATCATTGTTGTTTCATTATTTAAGCAAAATGAAACGGGATCTTCATAAAACCCTAAATCTTTCAGAGATTTAGTAAACCTATATTCTGTATTAATCCGTTGAAAACTAATAATGTATTTGTGGAACCTTTTTTCAGAAAGTAATAAAAGAGTTGTAAAGTCGTAGTGTATCGAACGTTTAAAATCTTCAAACATTTCTTTTAAGATGTCTTCAAGTAAGTGGGAGAATTCAATAACTTGACGTCTCGCTAAAGGAGGTTTTCCGTATAACTTGCAAAGTTTTTTCATTGCTAAAAAGTTAAGATCATTTTCAGATAAATTACTGTTACTTTCTATTTCTACTAACTGGTTCTCTTCATTATTAACATTTAATGTCGAAATATCACTGAAGGGTAATAATTTTAATGGGGTTGTATTTTGTATTCATGTTATAATTATTATTCAATTTCTCACTTTCATAACAGTCGGTGTCATTATTTTGATGCTTATTTAACAAATGTCTCTTCAATGAATATATTGAGTTAAAATTTTGAAAACAACCATTTACAGCACATTTATAAGTCCTTTCATGTACATCACCTGTATGATGAATGATGTGTAAACAAAGCGTTTGATACACAATTAAATTTTGCTTTACATGTATAGCAAACGAACATTTTTTGTCTCAGCTGATTAATATTTATGCATTAATTGAACCCATCAAATTGGCTACACATGAAACTGGTTTGTCGTATTTAGTTTTTATATTATAAAGAAACTAAGAACGGAGTGATGCTTATATAAAATGTCATCAATATTGGTAAAACAAGCGCTTATAATACCACATTCAAGAACAGTTATGATTAAAGGCTGAAGCGTTGAGCGTCTACTTTTACATTCTTCACTTCTTCTGTAAAGTTTTTCCTTCACCTCAGCGTCAGTCTTGACCACGAGGTAATATTCAAAATCCATTTGGATCTATGAAAAAAATATTTATTTTTGATTATTTAAAAATGTTTAAAATTACCATTATACACACTGTTCTTTAATTTAATAATAATTGTTTGTCTGTAATCAAATCCGAGAAGCTCTATTTCAGACATTTGTTACTTATTTTTTATTTTTTCTAATTTGTTTTACGAATTGAATTTATTTTGGCCATATATTTTCCTTCTTTTCTAATTTATTAAGAAGCGCATGTTATGTTGCTTACTCGTGTTGTGACACGCTTTTCCATACGACCTAAGAGGTAGAGCGCAAGCCGCTTTTTTTTTAAGGTGCTGTCCCCAGTAGGCCTAGTCCACATTTATTTTCATTTTCTAGTGCATTATATGCCCTTTGCATTGCCTCTTTTGCCCTTCTAAGACTTTCAGGCGGTCCTTTTTCTTCTTAGATTTTAGTAAAACGATGCGGTCCACTTTCCACTTTCTAATTTTAACCTGCACAATAAAATTTATTACACGCAATTCTGTTTTCACATGGCGTTTTTTACACGGTTTTGATTTAACACGGTCTAGAAAAAAAAATTTGATTCCGTTTTTACACTATTTTATTCGACTTAGCACGATTTAAATTTAAAAAAAAATATGTATGTATGTATGTACATACTTTAATAATTGTTGTTTTTATGAAATAAACTGCATGAATGCACATAAAAATTTAATTTGGCGTTTATAAAAACTCTCTTATTGTGTGTATGAATCATTTTATTTTACTTATTTTTTACAGGGTTGAAGAATATGGAACTAATCCCCTTTTTATCTATCTATACGTACATAATGTACTTCATGTCTTTTTTTACACAGTTTTTTCTGGAACGCATCTACCGCGTAAAATCAGAATTAGGTGTATTTGATGTTTATGTTGAGGGCAAAAATAATATTTTTGGCTTTTGGCAATAGCGTCTTCCATTTTTTCAGACAACTTCATTTCATGCTTCATAGTTTTAATTTTTTCATCAAACTCCTTTTGAAAATTATCTATAAATTTTACAAATTCTTGCGAAGGTACTCTTAAATTGCCGTAAGCTGAATTGGTCTGGGAAGATTTATATGATCTTGATTTTATTAAATAATTATCTATTTTCTAAAATTAACCACATCACCAATTCGTTCTCAAGAGTGCATCAGGAATCATTTCCTAAGAAGGTAATAAAAAAAGGTCCATCGCACGTCATTCTAATGGCCGCATAAAATTTCTTCCCTCGCTCCCCACACGAACTCGACTTTTTATCAAAGCATGAGCGCATGATAAATATACTCGCCGATCACCCCTCAACCACACAGTGTTTAGATTTCATTTTAGCTGTGTTTTTTTCACCGGGATTTGTGACCAGATTTAACAGGAAATTTTGCATTGAATTTATGAGTAGTTATACATATCAAAAAATGTTGGCTTGGCAAAAATAAAATCAAGTTGCCTGTATTTTACGTCAAATAGCAACCGAACATTTTATTTGGTTTAAGGGTTTGAAGGTTGTATGCGTAAATATCATGGCTAATTTGATGCGCTTTCGCAAATTTTAAAATCTTTATATACGTGACAGTCTTTAAAATTTCAATTCAATGCAAAATTTCCTGTTAATTCTGGTCACAAATCCCGGTGAAAAAAACACAGCTTTTGTTATACTTTGGTTATACGTAATATCTGTAAATGTTATACGGAAATAATTCTCGTTTTATACACGAATTGAACCAACTAAAAAAAAATTGAAAACCAGCAATTATTTACATGCCATAATTATTTAAGTATCTAATCCTTCGCATTTATCACTTTTTCTCGCCAAGATTTTCTTTGAAAACAAAAATTAGTTTTATTATTTTCATAACGATACAGCTAGAGCCACCTAGCGAGCAGTTAACAAGTTGAACTGGCGACCACTATATACAGTCCCTGTTCATCGAATTAGGACCACTCAGAATTTTCTTGAAGTTCGTTTTTTTCTTGTCGGTAAAACATGATGGAAACATAAATATATGTAAGAAAATAAGTGTAGTTTTTGGATAATTGTTTTATTGACTATTAACTAATGAACAACATACTTTAAAAATGGCTTAATACTTAGTAGGACCACCTTTAGCACTAATAACTGTTCATTCGTTCTGGCATGCTTTCATAGCATCGCTCTATCATTTGTTTAATTTCGGGGCTATTTTCCCGCACTTCTGTAATATTTTGTTTTAAGATCCTTGGCGTAGGATCAAATAAATCCCGAATAATGAATTTTGAGTTTTTTCGGCCGATTTATATAGTACCACAAACTCACTAAACACGCCCTTAAAGGGCAGGTCGAAAGTCACCCGGAAAAAGGGGTAAAGGGTGTAAGGTGTTGTAATTGCGCTCACATTATGTTGGCGCCGCCACTAAGAATACGATAAAATGATTTTGTTTGGAAAAACCCGCATTTTTATTAAGCTACGGAAATTTCTCAGGAATGATAATGAATGTGACTGGTCCTAATTCGATGAACAGGGACTGTACTCTATACACAAGGCAGGCAGTCAGTTAATGGGACGTAGAATTTTTGTTAACACTTTGACGGCCGCAGCTTTGAGAAAAAGCTTCACACTTGTCGCCGGTATATATTGATGGAAATTACTGCCTGCCGCCGGCACTTTTTACAAGCTCGATGAAGAATCATTAATGAGGTAAGGACTTCAAATCCTTACTTCAATAATAAAATAATGTTTTTGTTACTCAAGGAGGTTTTATTAAAATTAATATTTTCCTTTAGTGTGATAATCTTCAAAACACTTTCCAATATGCAACGGAACGTTACATGAGGAGCAGATAAATGCTGTTGAGCTTCTTTTCTTGGCAGCGGAGCATACCCTGCACGCTTTGCGAGGATTTTCGATTTTTCCTTTTCCCATCGTTCGAATAATTTTATGTTTTCGCATTTCCGGACACAACCTATCAATCGGATCATATTTTGAAGTTCTTGAAATATATTCGCTATATTGACCTAGTTTAGAAGAATGGTTAGTGTTATAAGTAGAGATTATGTAACTATTATTCATACTTGATTGTGATTCCTCGGTTTCGGTAGTAGTTTGTAGCCATGAGTTAGCTACACCCAATAAAAATTTTTTAAATCGGATATTATCCCCTGAACTTTTTACGTAAAAGTGGTGAGCATTAAATAAGGCTACATTTATGAAATATAAAATAGTTTTCTTTGTCCATTTTTTTGTTTTTAGTAAAATTGAGTAATAAGATAAGTACTGGTCAGCGCGACGCGATCTACACCCTTCATGTACTTGTTGTACTCTATTATGCAAGTTAGTTTTGCAACGGTTTTTTTGGTCTTAGGGTGCGTGACATCAACCATATTTGCTGAATGCATCGTTGAAATCATATATAATATTTTTTTTCGTTTTAAAAGCTTGGACTAAGATATTGCCTTTGCCTCTAAACGTCGTATTAGTGTTCTTTAAATTTATGTTTTTTAAACATGGTGCTACACCCCTATTCTTCCGCAATGTTCCGCAAACATAGGTCTTCCTTTTTAGTAATTCTTCTGAAATTGATACACTATTGTAATAATTATCCATATAGATTTCGTGCCACAAATTGAAGTATGGTGATAATACAGAAATTATTGTCTCTTGCAATTTTATTCCTTGAGCACAATATATTTCACAGTTACATACAATGTATATCCAGAACGAGCCTCGCAGACCATACGTACTAATATGCCATATTTGATGATTTTGGCTGGATTATAGGTTCGAAAGGAAAGCCTTCCCCGCCATGGTATAATAGCTTCATCCAAAGACAATTCCTTCGTCGGTTTATAAATTGTTTGAAATTTGTTTTGAAAGTATGTTACCACTGGCTTAATTTTATCTAATCGCTCTCGAAAATTCTCATTATTACTAAAATGAAAGTATCGCCATATTTGGCGAAATCTATTCCGGGCATCACTTTTCCGAAAATTGGCGTACAGATTAGTGGATTTGTTGACCAATACTCATCTTTTTCAGTTTTTTTTACTAATCCCATTAAAATTATTAAAGCCAAAAATTTTTTCATTTCATAGATATCTATATCAGCCCACTTTTTATTTTTGTTTATTTCAGAATCATTTTTTTGTTGCTCATGATAGCGATTAGTTTCTGTTACAAATAAGTTTAATAAATCATCTCCGAGACAAATTCCGCAGCTGAGCGTATATTGCAATTATCAAGTAATATTTGTACTCCTGAATCTTCCTCACAATTTTGTATATTGACAAGACTGTCCTGACATGACCATTCAATTTCCTCTTCGTTGGAATTATTCTGTTCATCTGAATCATCATCACCTACTACTCTAAGTAGATTTACCATCCTTCTGACTTCGATCTCACTTCCGTTTTCTGATCCTTCATCACTGAGATCTGATAATGATTGATCGCTATTGTCTGATAGATTATCAGCGTACACCTCGTCATCACTTTCACACATTTTTAGAATATTTCTTTAATCCCTTGAAATAACAAATATTACGAAAAATGAATGCGAACTGATAACCGTTATCAACCGGATCCACAAGATTTAGGCAGACAATCGCCAGAACTTGAAGTCACGTAAACGTGATGCCGGCCGACAACTGCCAGAAATTGAAATCACATATTTGCGATGCCGGCCGACAACCGCTAGCAAATTGAAGTCACATAAACGTGACTCCGGCCGTCAAAGTGTTAAGAACGAGATCACCACTTAGCAATGGCTTCGTAGCTCAGTGGTTCATCCATCGGTTTATCAGTCATGGGACACAGGGCTCGGTTCTGATGTGAAAATCATATTTTTTTCTACAATTTCACATTTTTCAAGCATTTTTTAAATCTACATACCGCGCACCTAAATCTAAACAAGTATTAACTCAAAAAAGCACTTTTTTCAGAAAAGGCGAAAAACTGATTACTGTGTCCCTGTGCACTGCAAGAGTTTTCTGTATAGATTTATGCGTCGAGCGTAGAGTAGTGGAGATATTTTTAAATCTGTTTTATTGAACGGTAGATATTGAGATAAGGAATTAGATAGTGTCAGTGTGCATAACTCAAAAACTGAAATTTTTGAGTTAGCTCCCTTTAGATCTAGGTGTGCGATATGTAAATATATGTACATACATATGTAGACATATGTGTGGATGATAGAACGCCCCCGTTCATGCGCGTTTCATGAGTGCGACTTCTTTATCTTTACCTAAACATTTCTTTACACATGTACTTGTCCAATATTAAATTCTTGGGTCAAGGGCTCTTTAGGAGTGAGTTACATTGAAAAGTTTTTTATTTTTAAAAACAATTTTTTTTTTTTGATTTTTCCCTGTCTTTAACCCACTTAAAATTTTTGCGTAGTAGCACCACTATCATAAGTTCTAATATTTTTAAACGATGTTGGTAGCACTCGTTATTTTCATCAAACCAGTTTGAATAATATGAATTAGTTTCTCTAACACATTCGGTAATAATGCATTGTCGAATGTTTGGAATAAAGGGCTCCGTTTTGAATATATTTTCAAATATTTCATTTGCAATTTGCAAATTTTGTAAAATATGTCAGTTGGCGCGATTAAGCCTTTGTCATCCAAACAATTCTCATACTGCTTAAGTTTTATTAAAATAGAAATTAACCTAGTATTCAAACAATGGTTCTGGGTCATTGCCTCAACACATTCAACACTCGGGCCTTTAAGATTTTTCATAATTTGAAGAAAACAGTATCCCGAAAAACATCGTATAGCACCTTCGTTCAAATGTACATTACGTTCGCTGTCCTCAACTATATCAGTAACTGTATTATAAAAACTTAGATTATTATTTGGGATTTCATCGCCCGTATTGCTAACATTACTATTTTCGGTGCTTTCAATTTGTATTGCTACATTCCAATCAATATCCAAAATCTCGTCAGTATCATTAACACAATTAGCATATTTGGAAGAGAATAAAATTTTAATGCATAGTACTTTGGCAAAAATTTGAGAGAATTCCAATAAAGATGGATTAGATTTATTGATATTACGTGCTCGAATTTTTGAAAAAAAATTCTCTAACGGATCTTGATTTATTTTGTTGCAATGAAAATAATTAACGCTTTCTTATTGTTGAAATAAATCCTATGTGAATCACTCACTAACTGCACAAAGCACGCACTAAATTCTAAATTCTAACCACCTCGAAACACTCACGACTCACGACACGACCGTCTGTCCTGTCGAATAAAAAAAATCTGAATCTGACCGGCGTCTGCAGCCGCTTTTCAAAAATAACAGTAACCAGTTGCATCATCTTGGATCAGATGGCAGCATGCAGCATAATCCCGCAACTGCTTTCCTAAAGCCTCGTTCACACTACAAACTAATGTGGCCGCGTAGCTCAATCCAGTTCCGCCGCTAGCCGCTTCAGCACCCGCGTGCAAAACAGACAATGCCGCCCCCTCCCTTATCTTGCTTTTTCTAATTGAAATTTAAATTAACGCGATTTAAAACTTACTTATCTATACTTATATAAAAATGAATATGTACATTTTAGTTAACAAAAGGTATACCTACCTAAGAATAGTAATTCTACTGCTTTGCTAAAAGCAAGAAAATTTCAATTCGTGTATGTTTACTTAGTTTATGATTGAGAGTTATTTTTTATTTTAAGGCTTAAAATGAAATTTAGATAATAATATGTCTAAAGAAATTGAACTTTTCTTGCTTTTATATTTGCGAAATCTGCTGTTATTTGTCTAGTATCCAAACTGTACAATATTTGAGATTCTTTCGAAATAATGGCTAAATTACTTACAATTATTCTTTGTTGATGCATAGTTGACCTTAAATAATTCTTTATAATTTTTAACTTAGAAAAAGATCTTTCTCCAGATGCAACTGTAACTGGTAGAGTAAGAAATATTCTTAATGCTATTGGTGTGTTTAGAAAAGTTGACATTAAATTTATTTGTGAAAAGATATTGCAAAAGTGTATGTGGATTGGATCAATAGACTGATTTTCTAGGAAATGTAGCTTTAAAGCATTAATTTCATTGTACAAATCAATACCGTCAAGTTTCAGATGTATATCTTTACAATATTTCATCAATTCTTCTTTAGGGTAATTAAAGAATGTACTATTGAAAAATCCAAACACGTGTTGGGCTTATTTTGTAAGAAGATCAATAGATGGAATTGTTATGGCATAAAAAGAACCTACATATGTAGGTGCAAATGATGAAAATGAGTGCGATGACGAGATTGTTGTGTTTGCCGCCCCCCTGAAAATGCCGCCCGCGTGCGGTGCACACCCTGCACGCCCGCTTCCAGCAGGCCTGGCTCAATCTGAGTTTGACAGCCGCCAGGATTTGAAAAATATCAACTTTGGCTCCGAGGTTTTAACAGTTGCAAATTTTGCAAACCACTGATGTGTTATAAATTATATATTAATTAGATAGTTTTCTTTTACTTTATTGCTAAAAAGAATAATTAAAATGTATGTAATTTTATTAAATTTTTTATCAACCCTACTATTTTAAATGGTCCACATTTTCACAGTTCTCACCCAAAAGAGTTATAGCAACGAACTTAGATACAATAATATTTTGGACATAAAACAACTTCTTGAATGTCTTGATACGTGAATCGCTGCATTATCTTGCTGAAATATCCAATTTTCACCGTATTGATTGTCACCAAATTCGATAAGGACGTCCTCCAGCAGCTCAGTGTAATTTTCTGAATTCATTCTATGCGTAATAAAACACAGAGGTGTCGATCCATAAAAGCAGCCCAAACCATCACTGATCCGCCTCCAAAATTACGACTCATCATTGTCTCCTTTGCTTTCCTTAAATCGTGCCAAGAAAACTGGCACCCGTCTGGACCGTCCAAATTGAATTTTTTTTCATCACTAAAGATGACCTTTTTCCACTCTTCAGTCCAAGACATGTGGTTTTCCGCGAATTGCAGCCTCCGATCTTTATGGGTTTGTGTCAGTGCCGATTTCCGCATCCTTTTTGTCCATGCTACCTGATTTGACTCCGCCAAAATTTGTCGCACACGTCGTAGGTACCGTTACGGGTAAATTCAGGTCACTATGAATTTTTGATGCAACCATGTTTCCTGCCTTTGCTTTTGAAATTATTTGGCGTTTATCTCGCGCTGATAATTTCGGACGAGCTCCTGGACGCTTATTTTCATTGTATTCATCGCCTAATACAATGAAATTTCGCACCACAGTAAAAAACCTGCAAATCAGGCGAGAGATTTCCCTGATAGATTTCCCCATTTTTCGAAACGCAGAGATCCTACCCCTTTCTTCTTCAGATAAAGCAACCCCTCTTGGCATTCTTAAAAAAAATAAATAAATTTACGTTAGTTTAACTTCAAGTTATCATTAAACCCCTTTAATACGATTCTCTATACTTACCTGAATATTAATTTCCAAAATTTTAATAAAAAAACTTGTAAAAATCCACAACTGATTTTTTAATTATTTCCGCTTTCCAACCTGACAAATTGAGCACCAAATTGAAAATGAATTTTTTTTTCAGCCGTTAAAGGCTATTTATGGCAAAGTAGGTACCTGGGCTTAGTACGACATCAATAAAACAATTGAACTATATTAGGGTACTTCTTAAAAAAATAATTCAAGGAAAAGGCTGCAGCATTATATTTACAAAAAAATGCTAAGTGATCTTATTCACTTGTAATTTTATTATTCACTTGTAATTTTAATCCAACGCATTCTCGGCGTTTTGTATCCAGCTGTTTGTCGAAATGTTCTTGTATCTAAGAATAAAAAGAATTAAAAAAGTCACTAAAAAAATGGAGCAGTCTCAACCTGTGTGTTTATTTCCTTGAAGAAAGTTGCGTTGTGAATCATTTCTACCCTGTCCTGCGGTCGTCCGTCTTCAACGGGCGGGTTACCTACGAAATCCCCACGCACAAAATCCCCAAATCGAAATCCCCAAATGCAAAATCCTCAAACACATAATCCCCAAATTCAAAATCCCCAATCACATAATCCCCAAACACGAAATCCCCAAATAATCCCCAAATGTTATATATACATACACACATACATGCAAACGTACATATGTATATATATACACATATACGAATATATACACACACGTACACAAGCGCGGCGCTAATATTCGAGGTCATAATATAGACTGAGCAGCATAGTCTATTTTAGAGATGGTCTGTCTTAGCATCCGCTGGTGCACCACGCATTCGCTGCTACCAGCCATGTGATTTGTGTCCAGACTCGTGCCTTTTTTGTCGTTTTCCCTTTTGCAATTTATGCAGTTAGTTGAATCACAAGACTCTCCCTGCTTATGCTGTAGTGAGCACTTCCTACAGCTTTGTTCTTCCTTGCAGCTTTCCGCTTTGTGGTTGTAACCCTGACACTTGTAGCATCTAAGGGGTGTGATATCTTCTTTCACTCTGTAGGAACTCCATCCAATATTAAGGTATCTGTTTACTAATTTATTATACATATTACCTGTCGTCTCAAGATGGTAAGCCCATTTGCCATTCCTCATTTTTCGAGTGCGCACTATTTTAATTTCGCCTTTCACCTCTAAGCCTTGATTTTGCTCATTTATTTCATTTATAAGCTCATCTTCCGCGTACTCTTCTGGCAGCCCCGAAATAACAATCTTTGGTTTTCTCATTGACGTTTTGTTAATACTGTAGTTTGTACCTAGCCTCTGTTTGACTAGAAGTTCCAGCCTGTTAGTAGCTTCCCTGTCACCTCCCTTTATAATGACCACCCCATCTTTAGTACCCTTAAAAAGTCTCGCACCCGCTTTAGCCTCGCTTGGCTTAATGTTGCTTTTGACGTACTTTATTGTCTCCTCTACTGCTTGTTGCGAGTTAGGCTTAATAACTATTGCACCACTGTTTGGGAGAGGATGTCTTTCCTGCGTTCTATCACTACTTTTGAGTACTTGTGCGTAGGATGGGGCCTGATTATTTTTGAGGTTAGACAGCTCTCTGGCAATTAAATCAAGTTTATCAGATATCCCTTTTATTTCCTTACTTGTTTTATCATTTTGGGTAATGTTGTCTTCCGTATTTTTGCAGGATGGCTTCCCACCCTTGCTTTTAATGAAATTATTAAATAAGGCCTCATCGTCTTTACACAGCCATTTGACAGAAGTTGGCACTTCTTCCTCAGCCAAGGCATTATAAACAGCATCTGGCATGTTTATGCAGCTAATGTGGTACCAACTCCTGCAGAAACCGTCACATAACATTCCCTTATGTAATTTACTCACTTTTTTTCTGCAGATATTGCACACGTCCGCCTCAATTTTCTTTTTCTTACCGGCTCCCTCCGAAGGTAGTGCTCTCGCATCCGCCATCTTCTTAAAATAAATTTAACAAAAATAATCTTTTAAATGTGGTGGTAATCCTTTTACGTCCAGGTGATGAAAAGCGCTCTCTCCCTTTTTGCTGTCCTCTTGAAGCTAAAGCCGTAAACACATTATTGGAAACAAAGGCACAACCCTAAAAAAGGATTTCGAACGCGGAACTTTCGTATAATTCACTCACAGAGCACTTCATTACACAAATTAGCGCCTATTTTATGATAATAGCACTGACACAAATAATCACAAATCAATTTCGCTTACCGCGGAATTAGCACTCTGAGTAGGCCATTCTATACTTCGACGTCGTGAGAGCTGTCATATTAATATTGTGAAATTGTTTTTGCAAAGCAGAAAAGTAGCAGTATAGTGATTGGTTTAATTTAATAAATAAATAAAATGGGGAAAAAGAAGGGGAAGGGGCCTGGAGCTGGAGGTGATGAAAAAAAAAAAAATCTTTCCCAAGGGCAAGCAGAAGGCACTTCGCAACCTCAACAGCAAGGAAAAAAGCAACAAAAGAAGGAGCAAGGATCTGGGGATTCTGGATCTTTCTTTTGTTGCTTTTTTCCTTGTTGTTGAGGTTGCGAAGTGCCTGCTGCTTGCCCTTGGGAAGGATTTTTTTTTTTATTTTCATCACCTCCAGCTCCAGGCCCCTTCCCCTTATTTTTCCCCATTTTGTTTATTAAATTAAACCAATCACTACACTGTGGACCCCATCAAAGCCGAGGAGGACCTCCGCAACAACAAGGCGCCTGGGGTTGACCCCAGCAACATCAAAACCGAAGAGGACCTCCAGGTGGTGCTTCACAGCAACCACAAGGCACCCAACGAGGTGACCCACACCCACATCAACAAAGCCGGGGTGGTACACAACAAAAACAGCAGCAACCGAGAGACTTAGAAGAGAAGTACGAAAGGAACTACCGGTGCTTCCGAGAGCGATGGCGAAAATGAAAATTGGCGAATTTAAACCCTCCAATATTCCTGTCAAGCAGAGAGTCGGGGCAAGAAAATTACTATTGAATCTAATTATTTGGATCTCAATATTAATAATTTGCCTAATGAGGCTTGGCAGTATGACGTTGTAATAGAACCTGATAAACCAAAAAAGTTCCTTCGTTTGGCTTTCAACGAATTCAGCAAGTTGCAAGAAAAAAGGAATATTAGTAAGGATTTTTTGAAATTACAAGCACGAGTCCTAGATGCGCCCAATTTGGAGTATGCTGGAAACCAAACTATTTGTCCGACAAAGGGATCTTGGCAAGTTAGAAATCACCAATTCATTCAACCTTCAAATCTTATCAATTGGGCAATACTTATTAGTGACCGAAGGGCCAGTGAATATGATGTGCGAAGGTTTAAAGGTTTGATGATTCAAGAAGGAAGTCGTTTAAAAATGAATATTTCGCAAGATGTAGAAATAGTCAAAGATACTGGTCGTATTGAGGACCACTTAAATAAGTTCAAAAAAGATGCGAAGGACTTAGTTGTGATAGTAATATCACCAATGCGAGGCAGTTACTGTGGGATTTCAGTACAACATGCGTTTTCGGCTTCAAGATCCTAAGCAAGAAATGATACAAGATATGGAAATGTTGTTCAAGGAACAACTACTATTTTACAAAGAGCGTGTTAAGGCTCTACCGCGAAAAATTGTTTACTATAGAGACGAGGTCTCCGATGGCCAGTTTGA
Source organism: Machimus atricapillus (assembly GCA_933228815.1). Classification (NCBI taxonomy): domain Eukaryota; kingdom Metazoa; phylum Arthropoda; class Insecta; order Diptera; family Asilidae; genus Machimus; species Machimus atricapillus. The sequence goes on from OW121785.1 coordinate 19,566,634, forward strand.
CCAAGTTAGGCAGGTTGAACTGAATGCGATAGATAGGGCTGTGTCGCAGATCCAGCAGGGTTATAAGCCTCTAATAACTTGTGTAAATTGCCAAAAGCGACATCACACAAGATTTTTCCCAACGGCGAGGGCTGGTGATAGATTTAACAACGTGCCTCCTGGCACCGTTGTCGACTCGATGATAACTCACCCTGCGGAAAATCAATTCTTCCTAGTGAGCCACGAGTCTATTCAGGGAGTCGCTAAGCCTTCCAAGTACTGTATCATCCGTGATGATCCCAAGTTTAACATCGATGAACTTCAGACTATGACCTACAATTTGTGTCACATGTTCACCAGATGCAATCGGTCCGTTTCTTATCCTGCTCCAGCGTACTATGGCCATTTGGCCGCTGCTAGAGGACGTGTCTATATCGAAGGAATGAACTGTAACTTAAACCAACTGGATTTTGAAAACAAGCAACGAAGCATTAAAGCAGAAATATGTAGAGATAAACCAATGTTTTTCGTTTAGTGTTCGGCCCGTGCACGTTATTTTAATATGGATTAACTGTTTGAAGTAATAAATATGAATTTAAGGTCTTTGGACCAACAAATATTTGAATTTGAATAAATTATTTTTTTTATCTCTTATTTAAAAAAACAAAAATATTCTACATAAGATTTCGAACATTTCTAAGCAAAAAAAATTTAGATGAAGGCAATTTATTAATTCTGTAAATAATTGAGAAAAATTTGAAGAGTGATGGTGTCAATCTAGACACCAATCCACTCTGGGCCATTTCCTATGTTTTTTGAAGAATTCCATGCAGAAATTTTTTCTATATGTCTGTAATGCAAGGAGAATATGCTCCACATCAATTTTCACTTTTTTCGTAGCATGTTCTCTTACTGCATTAAAGCCTGTAAGCGGGTCTAAACAAGGATGGCCAAATATCTTTACAATACCCAGCATTTCAAAATGTAATCTGATAGTGGTGTCATCTAAAATGGGTGGCAATAGCGATTCAATCTCAGTGATAGTCATATACATATTCTAACAGAACTTCTATGGCTGTGTCATATAATTCGGAAAATCCCAAATCTGTAGGACTTTTTGCTGTTATAAATCCCAGTGGTTCCCAGTTGTTACGAATTTTATAAATTTGTTGTGGATATTTTGTTCTTAGATCTTCTATTGTTTTTATGAGTGTAAGGCCTGTGGTGGTCATTGATATTGGATACTTTTCAATGCTATCTGAGACAACCCAATATAATATGAGCGGAAATCTAGATTGTATATTATCTAAAACAGCTACAAAATGATTCATAGGGACTAAAGATTTTTCTTTATGAAATGGACAATCGAAAAAGAGAATTTCTTGATCGTATAGAAAATGTTTAAATTTCTTTCTTTCACCAAATTCTATAGGTTTGTTGCATATATTGTCTTTTATAAATTCTATTATAAGTTTTTCTTTGTAAGATCTAAACAACAACTCATAACTTGCTGATATATCTTTTTTAATTTTGCTTAATGAGATGGAAATGTTTTCAGTTAAGAATTCCTGTAGCATGTTACTTGAGTGAAAATAATAAGAGTTTATAGAACTATTTAATATAAGTTTTAGTTGAGAACTATTTTCAATTTCGGTAGGTAGATTAGTAGAAAGAATGAAGTGGTGTATACAATTGTAGGAATGACAAGATGAGTTAAAGATAATCTGATTTAAACCATTATTGAGTATACAATTTTTAATTTTCCGGTGTCGTCCACAATAGAATTTAGAATTATTTAATAAGAAATCAATTTCATCTCTGACAATTGGAGCATTCAAATGTCCTGTGATGAAACTTGAAGTAAGCTTTTTATGACTATAAGTAAACTGTTCTTGTTCGTATAACTCCATTGTGACTGCACAATTCTCTAGTTTCCGAATCTAACTTCGTTAGCGCAATATGTATAAGTCACGGATCTCTTATTTCTGCATTTGCCCCTAACGCTCTTACTTAATCCTCTAATAACTTCGTCACTAAGGTCGCACATATTTCTCAAGGATTTCGGATTGACTTGACTAATTTGAGGTTGCTCTAAAAACGTTTTTATAAAGGCCGTTACGATATGCGAATTTTTATGAAATCTCTCCTTCAACTTCTTCCATGCCTCTGCATAGTTAGCATCGCTTATAGTTAAATGACGAATTAGACTAGCAGCATTCCCTTTCAATAAACCCTTGAGATATTGAAACTTAATGGAGGGAGATATCGAAGTTTTATTGTGCACAGATGTCATGTACAAATCTTGAAATGATGACCATTCTTTGTAGTCACCACTAAAAAAGGCAATGTTTAATATTGGCAGCTTAGCATTTGGGGAACTTTCATTGGTTCTGTCGAATGTCTCAAAAAATGATTGTTGCCGCTGAAAATATTGCGACAATGTAGCGTTAAGATTTTCCGTTTGGCTCGCATCGACGGGTTGTCGCCTTTCACGTAAAGCGCTTAAGAGAGCAGCTTTTGCTTGCAAATATTTCGCTTCGTATTCATCCATTTCAGAAACTTGACCCTCAATTAATAGGAATCTTCAACTTCACAAAATTCATCCCACACTTCTTTAAGCCTATCCAAGAGAACCGCAATTTCATCGTGAGATAAATGTTCCGCAATGTTTTCTGAAAATGACTTTATGCGAGTGATTGTGCCCTTTACCCGAACTCTTCGTTGTATAAGTAACGCCTTATCCGCCATAACGTTAATGATCACTTTTGAACACTACTGTTCATAAAATTGCTTTAAAACTGTTTTTGTACCGAAGTGTACTTTCTTTACGCAATATTTGTGCTTTTGTTTTTTGTTTTTTGTTTTTTATCTCCTTTATTATCTGTAGCCGCACGATTATTTACAAATGTTCACCAATTCACTAATGCCGATGGTCCAAATTAAGGCTTTACCGGTGCACGGAATTAGTTCAAATTAAGCTTTTACCGCTGCATTGAATCAGCGCATGTTACCATTATCACCCGCACGTGGTGAATAGAATAGTAAATTTAATGTAAATTTAATAGCAGATCATGCAGCTATGCTTTGTAATTTTTATCAAAATTCAATTTAGTACTTATCTTTATTTGTACAATATAACCCAAATTTCAGGGTAGTTGATTGTTGGATTCGGCTCGAAGGACCAGAATGTGCACAGCTCCGTTGTGCTTAATTGTCGCCCGTGCAATTAGCTTGTGCCTCGATTGAAATAGAATCGTGCTGCTTCACGGAAATCGACTAGTTGAAGAGAAGTCAAAGACCGGCTTCAGCTAAAACGTTTAATTTATTAATTTTACAATTTTTTGAGCTCGCACTGACTTCACTGCTCGACTGCTGAGACACAGGTGATTTGAAAGTTTGCAAGTGGTAAAAAGTGGAACGGTTGACCGGCATTGCCAGCATCCTTAACACCCAGTTTTGCCTACATTTGCGGATGGTTTCATAAAATTTGATATCTGTCTGATGTACATGGCTCCTGAGGTAGATTCCTCCCCTTTTTGTCTGTTCTTCCTGCACTCAAATTCCTCCAACATCTTAACCTTTAAGGTTTCTGGAGAAGGAAGGTCATCCCTAGACTCAATAGCAATTCGAAAGTTCTCATAACAGTCCGGTAGGCTGTAGAGCAAGAGTATGGCAAGGAGATCCTCATTTATGTCCAGCTGCATATCCTTCAACTTATCCACTGTGTCAAAAAATTTTACAAGATGACTATGCATATCATCATCACTAGGCATTTTATTTAGAATGAGCTTCTTTAAAAGGTTTGCCTTCCTTGCAGGACCTCGGGATTGATAAATACTTTCTAATTTGTTCCATACTTACCTTGAAGTCTTACCCAGTTTAACATCTTTTAAGAGCGATGATCCCATGGATAAGAATAAATCCGCTTTTCCCTTCCTATCAGCCACATCCCACGCTGCTGCAGCTTCTCCCGTTTTTGAACCCGCGGCCGCAACCTCAGGTCTCACTTTGTCGCCGGAAACATATTCCCATAAATATAATCCCATCAAAAACATAAAATGTAAAAAAATTCCAAGTCTCGCAACGCAGTTCTTCTGCCGTAAAAAGTTGTATTAATTAGTGTCTATGGAAGCACCTATTCAACAACTTTGTTAACAATTGTTATCTAATCAATTACCTATCAACATTTATAGTGACCGTATCAATATTAGACATCTTTATTTCTATAATAATTATAATTACTTGGCAATTGCACGGCCAGTATTTTAATTAGTAGAATATGTTACCCTCACTGAAAATTTAGGTTTCTTTTTTTTTCCGCAACGAAGTTACAGGGGGTCGAAAATGACCCGAATGGCTTCGAGAAAAGGATGTTACGGGCGTGCCTTTTCTTTTGCTCTTTTGCTCGATTTGACGAGCAGGGCCTCCATTTGAATTTTCCAAGTGTCGTAGTTTTCCTTGGAAAGCGGTTCTAACCTCACAATGTGTTAGCTCGACATTTTCAACATATGAAACACTCAATTAATATGCGCAAAAACTTCTGATAGCAGCACTCTTTGAAATCGCACTTTTTGTGGGAAACTTCACGGCTAGGCAGCAACTGATGCTTTCGGATTGTATTTTTTACGCACGTCTACTGGGCCCATAACCTATAGTGAAAGGCCGGGTTGCTCGGTAAAGAAGAAGGTGTTTATTCCGGTAATCTGTCATTTTATACATAAAATCGTACTAGAGTAATTCACAATAAAGTAAAAAATAATTCATTGGTGTATATCCGATTAGGTACATATTAAATTCAATATCTTAATTGCTTATTTTTACAATTTCTAGTATACATAACTCTTCGCATTACTATTGTACATAATTTATAAATACGGGTCTTTTGTAAATTAAATTCTCCCGAATATTGTAAAATTAAACTAATAATGAAATTATGATCAATTTTATAGTTGATAAGTTCCAGCGCTAATAGCCCCACTCCTATTGTTTATACTTATATATTGCTCCAAATAAAAGAGCGCTCCTGGAGAAGCAGAGACTGCTCGCTTTTCGTACCCCAGTTCATGTTCTTTTTGAACCGACTTCCAAAAAACAAATGGTTATCAATTCGACTCGTTTTATTTTTTTTAAATGTCTTTTCGCGCATAACTTTTGAACGCGAGGTAAATATGTATTACCTACTCTTCCTTTTTCTAATTATGCCCTGAGCTTCCATTTCTTTTAATTGTTTTCGAACCTCTTCTTCATGCTTAGGTGGGCATCGGTACAATTTCGAATTTATTTGTTGATTTGCAGTTGTTTTAATTTCGTATACAATCCTTTGTATTCGTTAGTTCGTCGCCTTCTTTGTATAATAGTTTTCTGTTTTTCTCTAGTAACCCTATTATTCCTTTTTCTTCTTCTTCGTTTAGATGGTTTATAGATATGTGGCATAGGCTACTTTCTTCTAACACATTAACCTCTTCTTCAACCACTTTACTTAAAAATGGTAGTTTTATTTCGTTTTGTAGTACGATTTCTTTTTTTTCCATGTCGATTAATTTGGTATTATTTTCGATCCAGTCCATATTAAAAAATCATATTCTTTTTCTAACTCGAATCTTAACCAATCTCATTTTGCGTTATTTGGTTGGCAGAATTCGAATGGACACTTTGTTTTAACGTACTCTGTATATTTTCTAACTTTTCCCTGAATACTTTTGATCTGGACTTGTTTTTCTACCATTCTTTCATACACTTCACTATTAACTCTTTTAGAATTTAATAAACTTATCGGAGACCTCAATTTGGCAGATGACAGTGTGAAACTCCTAGTAGGTGAGCGATGAAGAAGCTATAGTCCACACTAAATGGTGTTTAGCAGCTTTCACGCCAGCCTCCCAAAAACCGCCAAAATGTGATGATCGTGGCGGAATGGCAGCTCCTCGAGTGAAGATGTCGTTCCAAGAAAGTTCGTGGCGTTGTCGCAGAAAATTTTTCGGCATAGGCCCCTCCGAGAAATGTAACGTTTTAAAGCTGATGGAAAGGCTTCGCTGGATAAGTCGCTGACAAGTTCGAGATGAGTTGGCTTTGTTGTGAAACATACAAATACTGCTACTTGGACACACTACCCGTAATTATGACGGCAACCATCATAATAGCAAAAATCAAAATGACGGTATGACAATGACACACTTACTAAGCGTAATTTTATAATATTATTACACAGAAAATTTTCATCATTTAATCTCGCACGCTTCCTTTTTTGCCTTGTTGACCGTCTTAAATTCAAATTTTCATTGCAATTTTCATTTGGACTATCATCGTTTTCATTTTGATCATTTAAATTATCCCATTTTTAATTTCGTTTTCTTTTAGCCTGATTTTTATAAACTCATCCCCTGATCTTAAACAAATACAATCTGTACCATCTTCAATAATATCAACATGTCTAGCCACTATTATTTTATTATTTATCAAGACTCTATAACCAACATTTTCATAACCCAACAAAATACCTAAATCTGCTTTTCTGCCCCATTTTGAACTTCTCTTTTATTGAGGTATTCTGACAAAAACTCTACTTCCATATATTTTTATAATTCTATACTAGGTTTTTCACCAAACATTATTTCATAAGGAGTTTTATCTTTTTCTACTGTGTTAGTTATTATCCTATTTTTCAGATAAGCTGCCGTTTTAACTACTTCAGGCCAAAATCTATTAGTTACTTTGGCGTCAGCCAATAAACATCTATAGACATATTCATAATATCCTTATCAAATTTCTTTGTTGTTCCATTTAATTCATGTACATAAGGTAGACATCGTTCTATATAGAAATACGTTTCTCTCTTGCAAAATTACTTATTTCATTATTAATAAACTCCTTGCCGTTGTCACATCTCAATCTTTTTACCTTTTTTCTTATCTTACTTTCAATTAAATTTACATAGTCGACATAATAATAATATACCTGATCTTTTGATTTAATACAATAAATTTTAGCTACTTTAGCTACTATACTATACATCAATTAAACTTAAAAAATATTTCTCACCATTTAAACCAATAGTACCATGAGGTCCATTCAAATCAGTATGCAAAATTTCTAATATTTCATTAGCTCTACATCTTTCATTTGAACGGTAAGTTGTGCATTTTATTTTCCAAACAAATTCCACATTTCAAATAAACAGATTCTAATTCTTTAGGTAAACCCCCAAGCATTTGTTTATTACACATCTCATTCAAATAATTAAAATTTACATGCCCAAGTTTTCTATGTAACTTTTCTTTTTCTGTTAATTTACTTTTTGCCATTGAATTTGATTCGCTTTTTATAATCTCGCTTGTCATGTGATAAATATCATTGTTCCTAATGGCCAATGCAATTAAATTTCCATTTGGATTAAAAATGTTCGACATGTTACCCACAGAAACAATTTTATTAACTTTAGTTACTATACCATAACTTATCAAATTTCTATCCATATCTTTGACAAAAAAAACATTTTTCATTTTATTCACTTTACTTTTTCCATAAACATTAAACTTGTGCAAAATATTACCTATTTAAGTTGCTTTCAAAAATCGACCGTCTCCTACTTTCACGTTAATAGGTTCTTTCAATTCAACAGATTCATAAAAATATCCATCATTATTTACAACATGATCTGAGCATCCGCTATCGAGCAACCATTTAACCTTACCGACGCAACTATTCACTTCAACACGCGACTTATATACATATGTATATCAGAACTAACCTCAAATTCCGCATTAAAATTACTCGCATTTTCATTTTGCTGCCCTTGTTGATTCTGCTGCCAACCGCCTTCTCGACGATGTTGACTTGAGCTTTTTCGAGCTCCCCGGCTGCTGCCACCTCGGTGCTGCCAACGCTGCTGCTGACGCCCGCCTGCTCGCTGCTGCACGCCGCCGCCGCCCGCCCCCGCCTCTGGGCTTCCATGAATTTTCGTGTAGACCCGTGCCTGGGCATTGCGCCTTAAAGTGTCCCTGCTTGCCGCATTTGAAACACGCTCCGTCCTTTTTTCTTTCACTCTTGAATGCACTCGGAACCACTGACGTATAATATAATGGACCGCTCAATCTCCTGTCTCAAGTGATGGCCAATTTGACAACCTACTGCCAAAGAGGGACGAGATGAGCCATATGAAGATTTATATGGTGCTGTCTATTTTTATCACATTGCATGGATGGGCCGATTCCGCAGATTTTTTGAATGCGGAGTTACTGAATGCTGACAAAAATATTTGAAATTAAATATTTGTTGGAAAAAATTTAAAGAATATGTATTTTAAATGCAATTAATATAAATAAAAATCATTATTAATGTCATAAATATGCTTTTAAATTTTTATTCTTGCAAAATTACCAATCTTTTCGAGAATTTGTGATTGATAAATTTTAAGTTATGAAACCGGTGTACCATACATATATGTAGGAATTAAACACAGAGTATGTATAATACACTAATTTAATTCAAATTTAATCCAAAGTATGCGATACAATTGGTGGGTGGTGATGAAGATGAGTTTGAGCTAGTCGCCAAGACTGCTGACTGCCGATGGTTTGCTGCTGTGGTGTGACTACTGCCGGCGCTAACTGCTGACTGACTTTGCACTACTGGTATTTAGCGGTAGCTTCGTCTCTGCTGCGGTGATAGTGTTGCCTACATATATTACTAATAAATATAAACGATTGAGCATTTAATGTGCTCTAATTAAAGGAAAAATAAAAGCTCTTTATAACAAAGTTTTAAATCTAGGATGACAAGGCTTAAGGGATTCTTAAAATTTTGGTTAATTTTAATAATATAATGTGTTGTTAGCATAAAATCTAAATTTTGTTTGGTAAATACTTTTGATCCTGACAGCTTATCCAGGACTTCTTCTACAATTGGTACTGGGAATTGTTCTTTCGTAGTTTTCGCGTTAAGGCGTCTATAGTCTACGCAAATCCGATGCGACCCGTCTTTCTTCTTTGTAACTACGCCGTTACTGGCGAAGGGTGATTTTGAAGGACGAATGACGCCATCAGCTAGCCATTCTGTTATTTGATTTTCGACTGCTTTTTTCTCAGTAATCGCTTATCGTCTTGGGTTTGAAAAAATTTGACTTTCGTCGGATAAAATAATCGACATTTTGATTGGACATTCTATATTCTTTTGAGGCTTATAGTTTTGAATTATCGACTTTATTTCCTTTGCATATCTTGGCGGAGCATCAATTTCTTTATTGTTATCTACTTCAATGTGTAGTATTGAGTTTTCTTCAGTGGAACTGTCGTGGAATGTTATTTGGTTATTTTCTATCACCACTTTTGCTTTAGATATAGTATCCTTGCCTAAAATACATTTGACTCGGATCGACTGTTTTGTGAGTATACTGGAACTATTAGCGTACGCAACATCTTCGTCTTCACACTCGGTTTCACTATCATCATTAACATTTTTATTTTTTTTTGCCTTTCCCAGTTTTCTTTCTCTGGGCTTTTTGTTTTGAACCTTGTTTAGTTTTCAATGTTTTCTCCTCTTTAGTTTTTCCTGGAACGTTCTCTTTTTTGTCATCTTTTAGTTTAGGATTTTGTTTAGTTTTTATTATTTTCTTTCCTTTCTTATTAGTGTCTTCTTGAACCTTCTTATTAGTTTTATTAGTATCATTTTTATTTTCTGATTCAGTGTCGCTATTCTCAAAAACTCTTTTCTTAATATTCATCTTTCGTTTTTTTATTTCATCATTCTTCGTAACATTGGATTGAGTTTCTTTTAGCTTCCTTTTTGGTCGTTTAGAATCATCAAATATGTTGTTTAAAGTTTCTGACAGATATTCATTGTTATTATTCTTCTCGGGGGTCATTGTCAATATTTTGGTCTTGCCAGGCTGACAGCCTCGTCGAGCCATCTTTCTCGGAGGTGCTTTCGGAAATGGTCGCACCATCTCTGGAGTCACTATTTCAACATTTGAAGAAGATGGTATTGGTGATGAATTAGTGCACCGATTAAGTATAACTTGGTCTCTTGATCCCATAGGAGCTAAAGAAGAGCACTGTAAATCAATAGCTGATTTGTTCCGAATCGGTGACTCAGCATTAGATGGCTCCTGAGATAAATATCCATGTGGCGCGTCAGAAGATGGTCGCTTACCCATGAAATGTTCTGGTAAAGGTGATATAGCTACTTGGAATCTGTTGATCTTTAATGGCTCTGAACCAGCACGAATGAATTTGGCGTCTGTTGATGTTGATAGAATGACATTACCCGGTTCGTCGGCACATTCTTGATGTTGTTCCAAGTCAGAACCATGACCATAACCGCCAATATTATGATCATTTTCGGACTCTTGAAGGGAAACAGTCGGGTGTGTTATATTATTCTGTTCAAGATGAGATAATTTCTGGAATCGGGTGGAGAACACAAGCTGACTTTCTAAAGCCACAGGTGCGCTTGTTGATGCTTGTTCTTGAGATAATTCTCTATCCGTAACGGCAGAACACAAAAAATCGTCGTCAGTAAAAATTTCTGGATTAATGGATGGATTCCTGCTTTTTCAAATCCACTTAATATGTTGCTTTGACTGAATGCTTGAGACATAATTGTTTTAATGAATCCAGGAATATTGTATATCGTAATTGTTTTGCCTGGATTTGATAACATCCAGTTGTTCATGGTTGTGTTATATCGGGATTTAAATGAGGAATAAACTGCAATATCAAGGGGCTGTAATTTATTACTGCAGTGTGGCGGAAGAGTTAACAACGTGATACCAGTACTTCTGGCAAAATTAATAGCATCAACGCTTACATGGCTCTCATGATTATCTAATATCAAGAGCACGCGATTGTTCTCAGAGGCATGAGAGTATTTTGCAAAATGTTGAAGGAATTTCACAAAACTTTTTGTGGTCATCCAACCACTTGGATAAGCGTCTCCAGATGATCCTTCTGGTCCTTCCGAAACAAAATGTTCTTGATATCTAACCCTTGGAAATAGAAAGAAGGGAGGTATCACGTTTCCAATCGCATTGACGGCGAAAAAAATTGTTACGGTGGTTCCTCTATCTGCTGATGTCACTTGTCCGACTTGTTTCGACTTCTTACTGGCTATCACTTTTGGACATGCTTGAACAGTCGTACATCCAGTTTCGTCGCAATTATATATATTTTGAGCTTCGAAATTGTATTTTCACGCACCATCTTTAAATTTGTAAAGAAATCGTTAACATTTTTTTTATTAAAACTGGTAGCGCGAGACAAGCTAGTGGCTTCGGGTGTTCTTAAACTCACTTCTGGATTTCTGGAAAGAAAACCACACGAAACCAATCTTTTCCAGCAGCATTGTTTCTGTTTGTTGCCCAGCTACCAGGATACTTTTTTGAATTCGCCTATTGCAATGCTTGCTTTCTAGTCAGACCGTAATGCATTTTACTGCATAATAGTAAATATTCAACCAGGAGTTTTTCTTCAGAAACAGTAAATATTTGTGACTCTTTATACTGACTGTTTTTTTCTTCAAATTTTTGTAATTTTTGTTCGTTCAACTTATAACGTCTTAGTGTACTTCTATCGATTCCATACTTAATAGATGTTTTTCTTAAAGATGCACCCTCCTTTACCTCACGTATAGCGTTTTCTAATTCTGTGATGGTATGTTTTTTTCTTTTGCGTGTTGTTTCAGAAGGCTTGTATCGAAAAGGCATTTTTCATGCAATTAACCTGTGCGAGAAAATAAGATTAAACATTTAAAAAAAACAAACGAAATACAAATAGGACTCGCGTATTAAGGTTTCCGAATTGTTTTTAAATTTAGTCAAAAAGTTTTAAATGTCTACAGCTATAAAATAAAACTCCAAATATCCTCATACAAACACTATATAGGGAGACATAAACCACTGAGCATATCTCCCGCACCCGCCATGGTGCAAGCCTCCCGCATATACAACTTTGACATTAAATTTTACTCCCAGAAAAACAATCAATCTTAGCGAAAAAACACTTAGCACACGTCAAACTACAATAATAAGGCAGTACAATAGTAATAACACACAATACGTACCTCTATAAACACGGCCGCAATCTCAAAACTACATAAATTAATAAAATTTACTCCGCCGTAACAAAAACACCTTTCCGAACCTGAGAGCCAAACAAACTGGCCATTGTAAAAAATGGTGGCGTGCTGGTTATTGGCCTCCCGCTCTCTACCACCGACCATCTTGACGTTTCATTAGCGCGAAATTTAAGTTGAGTTTTGAATGGTGGTTCAACTCTCCCACCTGAGCAAGTCTCCCGGACTTCCCCTATTTCCTCGCCTTTTTCCTCTTCTTTTTTCACTTGTGCTACCCGGCGATGTAGACAATACGTTCGCCTCCGTAGGCAAGTGTGTGCAAGTACAATTGCTCCTATTATTGTCAATATTGTCGCTATCGATGACGATAAAATCGTAAGGTGTCTATTGGCTCCCATATTTGGGTGTGCCTTTATTTCGTCAATTTTTTGTTTTATCTCAGTAAAGGTGTAAGTTCCTTTGTCAATTACGGCGTTGATCTCTTCATTCAGATTTTCGCCAGATATTGTCAGTCTTCTTTTGAAAATTTTAGGGGCCTGTTCTATTATTCTTTTAACTTCTTCCCAAGTTTCGTTTAAATTTGGGAACTGTTGTGGCTGGGCAATCTTTATTGGACTCGTTTCCTCCTGTTCGTACCGGAGTATATTCGCCCCTAGTTGGAGGTCGCATGGCTCGGTTAACTTTAAAATTCCTTGTCCCGTTAAAAGAGACGTGAATAGTTTCTCAGGGCAATTCAACTGAGCTACCTGAGGGCGTACTAATGAGTACAACCAGGTATTACTTGTAGGGCGTGTGAAGGAGGGCGTTCGGCACAAAAAATAAAACAAACAGGCACTTTTGATGATGGCTCTTCTCTATTTCGCAATCTGACAGCAACTGATCTTATCACAATGGCGACTCTCCACACTATCCACAACTCGCCATTGTACGAAAGAAAGTAATGCCCGATGCAAAGGCGGCCATTACACTGCTTTGCCGCGAATATTCAAATTTTAATTTCGTGTCTACTACAGCTCGTCCATCCTAACGTATAATCGACCCGATTATCAACATTTCTCTTTTTTTTTTTTGGAGCTTCGCGTTTGCATCGAACATTTTACAAAAATTTTTGCAAGTTTCACTTAACACAAATTACTTTGTAACAATCACGCTTATGCATTATATGATATTCTCTTTCTGGTTGATTATAGCAAAGTTTTGATACTTAACTAAAGTAATTTTGAATACATTGGATATGAGTCATTTTCTTAAAAGATATTTCTGAACATAAGCGTCTAAATTTTTGAACAAATTGGAACAATTTGCGATATACATTGAATTATGAACATTTACGTTAAGGCAAATTTTTTTTTTTTCATTTATGTTCTCCGATGTGTCATCAATTCTAGTATTTTCCTGTGCGATTGAACTACCTTCTTTAAGTTCTGCTGGTGATACATGAGGAGTTGCTGTCTTTTCGTTATTTCTTTCTCCAATTTTTAAACAAGGCAACAAAAATTGAAGATGATCAGCAAGATAGTGTCTTTTCTTTATATCATGACCACTTCTTGTGCACCGCAGCGATTTAAGAAAGGAATATTTAATTGTTTTCCAACGTTCTCGACAGACTTCTTCTGTGTCCTGCACTTCAATAGCTACATTTCTCCAAGCCTTTTCTATGTCATCCTTCTTACACGCTAACGAATAGTTCCATATGAATGGATTCCTTTCAATAGCGCTTAAAAATTTTACATTATTCAAAACTTCCGCCTTCTTCATTTTCACTGATCATAAGCACGTACCAACTCGCTGGAAACTCACTGCGTACAGCTTGGTAAATTTATGAAGCCATCGACCACAACGAAAATATGCTACTTCCTAGTACCCGTGAGGGGTTGAGGCCTAAGATGGTCGACATGGATTACCTCGAACGGTAGCTTTCCTTTGATATTATGTAGAGTGCCTTGGCTCTTTCCAGCCACGGGTGAGAAGTATATGCACTTTAGGCAATTTCCTATGGACGACTTTATTTTTGCCTTCATCTTTGGGAACCAATAAGATTTCCTCAAATAATCAAAGCATTTTCCCACCCCCAGATGACACAGTTGCTCGTGATGGGTTTGAATAACCCGTTTCTCCATGCATGTGGGAACATAAAACAAATCGCTTCCGTTAATTTTTCGATAAACTAGCGGGCAGCTCCGCCGGCTCAGCGCATTTTTGCACGGGCGAGACGAAACCGGAGTTGTCGCCCGTGTCATATTTTCGGCGAATCCAGACATCGCCGGTGATGGGGTATGGTTGCATAACGGTGATCGCCGTTACATTATTTAAATAATCGATAATACTATCGATCGGCACCGCTACGCAACACTAGGGTCATTTGATTTGCTCTTCTCAGACGCAATTAAATCAAAATTAAAAGGAAGGGCGAGAGAAATAGTCGAAATCAAAAACCTATAGGACTTTTAATTGCCATATAAATTTAAGAAAACAACTTCCAGTCTTTACTTCTTCAAAGGAATACATTATGTACCAATAACCATATGTAATTCATGAGAGGGATACAAACTTGTCATCTGTGAATTATTTAATCGCCAGGATCCTGAGTGAATTATTCCACTTTCGATGTGTTCTACGTCAAAACTTCCTGCTTGTAAATATTGTGCCGGGTTTCGTTGCCTTAAAAAATTGTGTAAATAGCAACACGCTAAGACAATTACTTTCACTTTATCAGGATGTAAATTTATTGTACTCAGTAAGACTCTAAAGCGAGACGACAAAATCCCGAAAGCGTTTTCTACGATTCTGCGAGCTCGTGATAGCCTGTAATTGAAAATTTGCCTCTTCGTCAGATAAATTGTCTCTTCTAAAAGGTTTCATTATGTTTTCTTGCAAAGGAAAGGCGTCGTCGCCAACAAAAACAAATGACAACTCCGTATTTGTACCTGTAAGAATGATATATAAATTTTTTTTTTTTTTTTTTTTTTTAAAGAAAAACTATTCCTGAGGTCAGGTTGTGATTGGGCCTCTAGAGCTCCCAAGCGTAACATGCAGTCACCAGTCCCGCCTCTGAAAATAAAAACAACCAATAAGCATTTCATCCCTTCCACTGGGTCAAGGGGAAATAAACTCATAATTCACACATCATGCTACAAACATAGCCTACATTCTATTTAGCAACCATTTTGCAAATAAATCATGATCACTGATGTGTTGTCCAATCTGCGAGAACCACCGCAATCCGGAACACAACCCTCAGACAACCCACATCTCACCGATGTGTTGCCCAATCTGGGAGAACCACCGGCTTTCGGAACACAACCCTCGGACACAACACATCTTCCGAATAAGGGAGAACCATCGTAATACGTAGCACAACCCTCAGACAAAGCACATCTTCCGAATAAGGGAGAACCATCGTAATACGTAGCACAACCCTCAGACAAAGCACATCTAGCCGATGTGTTGTCCGATCTGGGAGACTCATCGTAATACGGAACACAGACCTTAACGGAATTTTTCTAGTGATATTCAAATCTCTACATGCGCATGATACAAATGAATCACTGGCGGCCACATCCAGTGATCATTCGCGTGAACACTGACATGCTGCTCAATCAGGAAGGACTACCGTACCCCGGCACCAGCCTGAGCCTAGCACATCCTCTGTGTTGAATCCGAATAAGGGAGAAGCAGGCTCGCGACACCCACCCCCCTTAATGGATTTTTTATGCGCCACAATTCAAACTAAATCACATGCACATGATCCGCAATCAAGGCTCATTCGCTACAAGCCTTATCACACATGCTCAATTCGGGAAAACTACTAAACTTAGTGAACACCTCACTAATGATCACCCGCTAATTTAACACTAATTACGGGGGACATTACTACATAGATCAATTACTGGGAACTACAATCAATAGGAGAAAGGATAAAATACTCAGTGAGCTGACTCACCCTCAGGTTCCTCCCAGTTCACCTGATAACTCACTTCACCTTTAACTCTTATTATTTTATATCTTTTACTCACTACTTCACCGGATTACATCTGACTAACTACTGAGCCTGACTCCAAAACAGCTGGAGCTAGGGAACACGAATTTCTCCCCCATGCCTCATGCCAAAACAAACAGAGCGAACCCTCTCGCGCATTTTCCCCAGAATTCGCCGTGCCCAGGCGCATCAGGTCAAATCCTGTATCGCATGCACATCTGGGACTCGAGCTATTTTTAGATTTTCCTACGCAACGCAAGTTGCGCAGAAACTCATCCCTCAGGCAAAAGGGTATGCATGACGGCATCGTACCTGCTTTGGGTCGAGCCATAAAACTGCAACCCGTCCGCAGACGAAGGATTTTCAGGGGAACGAAAATACGTCGAACAAAATTCAAACGAATTTGTATTTTTATTTCGTAAATACATTTTCCTTTTTTTATACCTTACATACCCTCTAATATATTTGAATGAGGGATTTGTAGGCTATGTTCCTTCATTTTTTCAAAAAAATTTTGAATTTGCCAGGATGCCACCGTCAGATACTCGTCCGTTTACTCCGGCTTCGACCATAATGAACTGATAATCTGCATCAACTATAGCAAATAGCACTATACTGAAACTTTTTTTATAATTGAAATAATACGATCCCGTTTCTGGTGGTTTACGGATTGTTACGTGTTTCCCATCAAGCGCACTGATGCAGTTGGGAAAATTCCAGCGTTTACGAAATCCTTCAGCAACTGCGATCCAATCATCTTCAGTTTGTGGCAGCTGGTGAAAAAAACCCATAAAGTAAATTTAATGTAACTAAAGTAGCACAGTATTTAAATACCTTTATGCAATTTTTTAATGCTTTTATAATCGCCCAGCAAGTTTCAATAACAATATCACTCAAGCTTCTGGATGAAATTCTTGTTAAAAATTTGAGATCCTCATAACTTTGCCCCGAAGCTAGGAATCGTAAAGTTGCAGATAGCCTTTCATGCGGTGAAATAGCGTCGCGCATTAACGTATTTTGTTTAATTATCAAAGGTGTTACAATTTCCAATAAATTATCATAAGTCTCATTGTCCATGCGAAGGAAATTTTTAAAATCATCAGGAACCGAACTTTTTAGTTCTTTCAATAAATTTATATGAGTATATTTAGGCCTGTCTTTCAACCATTCTTTCGCCCATATTCTTTTTCTTTTACATTTCAAAAATAGTTCTTCTTCGTCCTCTAAACATTCACTAACAATTAAAAAACCTAAAACCTTTTTTTTCGCATTCATAATTGATTAAAAGATTATCAACTTATCACTTGTTAACTGAATGTGACATTAACTTGACAGATTTTGACAAGATACGTGTTCAAGTTCAAGTAAATCGGTTTCAGTTCTGTCTACCGTCTGCGGGTCTTTGGTCGAACCAAGTTTACTCGAACCAAGTTTTAGCGTCTACAGGCCGCTTAAGGATTGTGATGTCGCTTCCTGTAATCTATCAGTGCGTGGAAGGGTTGATTTTTTATGTAAATCTTTTTAATGTTTTGTATTTCGATCAGGTAAGTTTGTTTTGTCGATGGACCTGCTTTGTATGGGCAGTCGGGAGCGGAGTGCCCAAATTTATTGCAGCTGAAGCATTTTGTTTCCGATTTACAATCTTTTCGGAGGTGCTCTTTTGAGCCACAGTTAAAACAGCGGGCTTTTCAACTTTTATTATTATCGGGTTTATTGTTAGTAGTCTTTTTACTATCGTCCGGCTTAGTTTGAATTTAATTTTTTCATAAATGTCTAGCTTGTTTTTTAGTTCTTCTAGCGTTATTGAATTGTAGAGAATTTGTTTATTTTCTTCTTTATCGGGTATGCCGTTAATTATAAAGTGTATTGTCGACAATTCGTCCACATCTGCGGTGTTAGCGACCTCGATCATTTTATAGTAATATTCGCGGAAGCTTTCGAATGATTTTTTCTTACGACGTTGTAGTTTAATATAAACATCGGCTTTACACACTTCTTTTTCGAATTCTGCGATAAGATGATATTTGAGATCCGTATATGACCTGCATGTAATAGTTCTTGCAAAGATTTTCGCGGTTCCAGCTAACTGTTTCTTCATAAAAACGAATTTCTCTATATCGTTCCAGCCTAACATGATGGCGATTTCCTCGAAATCTTATATCCAATTTCTAATCTTTATGTTATTGTCTCCACTGAATTTAACTATCAGTTCATCGATGTCTCCGACTTCAAATTGTGAGAAATTTATCGATTGATCTGCTTTCCTAACTGGATTCGTTTTTATTGTTAGTCCGTTATCATTGCTTATTGCGCTAGTGTTAGTTGGTGTACTGTTACCTGAATGTCCCTGGTTAATAGTACTGCTTGTACCTGCCGAATTTTGTTTCGTTTTTTCTTCTGCTTCTATCAATCTCGCTATTAAAGCTGCTTTTAGCCCGGTCGTGTCCAAGCCTCTCGCCGCTAATTCTGCTTTAAGCTGGTCAACTGTATACTGGTTCCACATGTTGAGTTCTACTGAGTTTACTTCTTAACTACACTGTATTTATGCGTTTTCGCAGGCGGTTGAGCCCCCAAATGTAGGAATTAAACGCAGAGTATGTATAATACACTAATTTAATTCAAATTTAATCCAAAGTATGCGATACAATTGGTGCGTGGTGATGAAGATGAGTTTGAGCTAGTCGCCAAGACTGCTGACTGCCGATGGTTTGCTGCTGTGGTGTGACTACTGCCGGCGCTAACTGCTGACTGACTTTGCACTACTGGTATTTAGCGGTAGCTTCGTCTGTGCTGCGGTGATAGTGTTGCCTACATATATTACTAATAAATATAAACGATGGAGCATTAAATGTGCTCTAATTAAAGGAAAAATAAAAGCTCTTTATAACAAAGTTTTAAATCTAGGATGACAAGGCTTAAGGGATTCTTAAAATTTTGGTTAATTTGAATAATATAATGTGTTTTTAGCATAAAATCTAAATTTTGCTTGGTAAATACTTTTGATCCTGACAGCTTATCCAGGACTTCTTCTACAATTGGTACTGGGAATTGTTCTTTCGTAGTTTTCGCGTTAAGGCGTCTATAGTCTACGCATATCCGATGCGACCCGTCTTTCTTCTTTGTAACTACGACGTTACTGGCGAAGGGTGATTTTGAAGGACGAATGACGCCATCAGCAAACCATACTCTTATTTGATTTTCGACTGCTTTTTTCTCAGTAATCGCTAATCGTCTTGGGTTTGAAAAAATTGGACTTTCGTCGGATAAAATAATCGACATTTTGAGTGGACATTCTATATTCTTTTGAGGCTTATAGTTTTGAATTATCGACTTTATTTCCTTTGCATATTTCGGCGGAGCATCAATTTCTTTATTGTTATCTACTTCAATGTGTAGTATTGAGTTTTCTTCAGAGGAACGCTAAAACTTGGTACGAGTAAACAAGGTACGCAGACCAAGTTCGAGCTAATGTTGTACGTGTACGGGTCAGTCCGTGTACCTGCTTTTTGTCTCACCAAACGGTCCGACCAAAATCAAAGGTGGTTTAATTTTTGTCGATGTTTGTGGGCAGAGCTCTGTGTTGCAGGTGTCAAGTTCTAGTAATTGCGGACTCGTTTGTGAAAATTTACTCGTACATGTCATTTTAAAGAGAGATTTCGAGCTGAAAACAACAAAATGGCAAGCCAGAAGTGTTTTCCGGTTTTCTAATTGAAAGCTCTGGGTGTCGTTTTAAGAAACCATTTATCCACTCTCTACCAGCTTCTTTTTTCTCAGCGTTGAACGGATTAGGCTTATTATTTTTTATTGCCAACTGGTATACCAACGTCTTTAAATTTTTAAGCATAAGTCCATATAATCTTTCTTCCATTTCTAATAAATAGGCACAAAGCTCGTCTTCTTCAGATACAGTAAAAACAGGCAACTTAGGGCCCAATGGTACTTTAATGGGTATGGGTATGGGTATCGTCAGATGTTTTGTTCAATACTGAGCGAGCAGCCTTAACTTTTCTTTCTAATGTTGTTTGTGGCACAGAAAATTGTCTTGCCGCTTTATAATAACCAATGTTCCCTTCCAAAACAACTTCAACTGCTCCTCGCATGGATTCTTCGGACCACGACCCTCTGTCAGTCGTGCGTTTGTAGTCACGAACCATTCTAAATAGAAAAACTATGAAAAGCATAAAAAAAAAAAAACCCATTTCACGGAAAACAAACAAAAATAATATTTTTCTCAGCTTGGGGCAAGATGGGGTAGTCATTACCCCATCTTGCCTACCGTGCCATTTTCTAATAATAATTAAAACAAAAAAGAAACAGTCGGCAATCTCAAGGAAACACAATATGTTTACCTTATTGTAGGTTAGTTTATGCGTCAATAGCAGTCACACCTCACCAGCTAGTATTATTTAATAAACAACAGTCACGTGTCAAACTGGAAGAAAATGTGATAAGCACTTTGCAGTAAAACAGTTTTTTTAGATTATTTCGCCACGCGTACACTTGCGAACAAATAATGGCCGGACAACTGACAGGTGTCGTGGCGGCGCATCGAACGATGCATGAACGAGCGTGATTGGTCAGTTTAAACTGTGAATTTCGCTGGGTGCCCCGTCTTACCCGCTACCCCGTCTTACCACCCTCTCCCCTACCTGTGCATTGTTTACCCTGTGAATCAATATGAAACCTATTAAATGCTTGATGAAACGAGCCTCTTAAAATTGCAATATTTTCACCTGCATCTACATAACAACTTTGAGGCGGCGCGGCGGCGCTGGGCGATCTATATTTACTGGTATGTTGTTAATAGGAAGATCATCAGCAATCTGTGTTATATCCGAAATATTTATAACATTCGAAAAAGATGCACGGATTTCTTGGTATAATGAATTATTTGTCAACAACCAGTTAAAGGCTTGTCGCATTTTGTTCATATCAATTTGAAATTGTCTTGATCTTTGTGAATGATCAAGACTTTCTGCTATTATAAAAATTCCAGCTTGATTTAGCTGAAGCGGAAGCTGTTCAGCAAGTTCGATTACGTCTTGGGCAAATAATAGGTCTGTTCTTTGAGAAATTCGTTAAAAAAAACTGGTGCGCCACAGGGCGAACTGAGTGTTGTCAAAAAAAACCAGGGCGCACCGAGACGCACTGGGTTTTGGTATCTCAAAGAACGCAAATTCGTTATTTTTTCGGTGCAAAAAAGAAGAAGAAGAGTAGAACTGTCAGTTGTGTTGCAATTTTGCGCCAAGTAAAGTGTTGCAATTTTGCGCCAAGTTGCTCCATTCTTCGCTTCGTTCACGTTCACTAATCTCTGTTTGTTATCACTAAGGTTTAAATATTATTAGATTTATAAATTACTAACTAAACAAACCATAATGAAATTTCACGCACCTTTTCACTTCTCACCAAAAAACGAGAATGACATACTTGTGTATAAATTTCGAAAAAGGAAAACTTTAGTATAAAACTTTAGTATAGTGGCAGAACGCGATGACTTCGAAAATAATAATGGATAATAAATATTACAAATTTATTAAGCAGAACACAATTAAATAATAAAGCAATAAATACTTCATTGCCATCCATTTATCCATAGAAGAGCGAAATTTAACTGATAAAATAATTATCAGTCCATTACCTTTTTAGTTAACATTATTTATATTATAATAATTACTAAGATAATTTGAAATAATAAAATACACACTTCTTAGTTTAAATAATTTATTTCAAAATCTCTCTATTAAACCAATAAATTCTTCAATTCAATTTAAATTCAAATTCAAATGCCGCTAGCCGTTACAACTCGACTTCGCCCCAGCATAAGACTCGGTTTTAGTTGGTGCGCACCGAGACGCACCGAGTGCTGTCAAAAATTCTCAAAGAACGCTAAAACGAAAAACTGAGTCGCACTGAGACGCACCGAGTGCTGTCAGAAAGTCTCAAAGAACGCTAAAACGAAAACCCAGTGCGCCACGGTGCGCCACGGTGCGCCACGATGCGAACCAGTTTTTTTCAGTTCTCTCAAAGAACAGACCTAATACTACTTGGCCTTTACACCAATCCTGACTTAAACGATTTTGAACTTTTAAAATCTTTAAAAAGGGTACAATTCTACGCAATAAGCGCTGCTCAACTTCGGATAAGTCCGCTAACTGTGGAGGTATAGGCATCGCTTCAATTTTATTCCATAATGCTTGTGGTGGAATTCTACTTCGCTTTAGAGTATTTGCACACCACCGGCATGTTATAATGTCTCCTAATTCCATTAAATTAAAAGGTATAAAAGAAGCAAAATTGTGTGAATGTAAAATTATGCGTTGTTGGGGGTATAGAGCCTTGTTACAAATTGTACAAGGAACATCTGCAAATATATTGATCATTGGCTTGAAATTATCTTCGTCGACGTGATGCCGTCGGCTATGAGCTCTTCGACGCATAGATTGAAAACGCTTAAGCTTTCTAGTAGATGTTTCAACTTTAAGTCTGCCTATTCCTTTTCCGACGAACATTTCTCAGTAGTTTCTTTTGACAACCGTGCGTGTATCAGTGACAGAGATGTGAACATTCCTTGACCGTTTCATTTTATAACCGTTCGTGTATCAATGAAAGGTGATGGGAGCGTTCCTCGGCCGTTTCATTTGATAACCGTTCGTGTATCAATGATAGACGGTGCGATCGCTGTTCGACTGTTTCAGTTGAGATACGTTTTTTATCAAATTAAGCCTACGCTCCTTCATAGGTATATCCTCTCTTCTGATCTCTAACAAATTGTACTCAAATTCACTTCACAGTGTAAATATGGCTAATATTTTGGATAATGCACTCCACAGTGTAATTATCACTAGAATTTGAAAAATGCACTCGACTGTGTAATTATCACACATGTTCGGGATAATGCACTTCACAGTGTAAAATATTCACTACCGTAATGCACAAACTCACGAGGGTTGAATATTCCACAATGTGGTATTATCAATGTTTTGCAAGGCAAATACTCGCGAGCTCGGGCTGTGTTTTGTATTTTTTGTTTTTTTCGTTAAGAATAAGTTTTTGTCGGTTAGGCTCAGAATCTCGAAATTGACTGTTTTAGATTACCGAGTTTAACTTTAAGAAGTCACTTCTTTTAACAAACCCTGCACCCTTTCCACTCTAACAGCCGCATTAATAAACGAGAAATAGACTCGGATTAATTTTACTCCATGCTTACACCTAGGAGTAGTAAGTTTTCGTATTAATAAACACTGAATAAGTTCGGAGTAGGATACTCCCGAATTAAACTTAGAGTAAAATTTACTCCAAGCAGGCCCCAAGTTTATATGTGGAATAATATGACTCATGTGACCAATGAATGATATTTTAATGCTATTTTGTTTGTTTGGTGTCGAAAAATTAAAATTAGTAGCGATATTCATCTACCATAAAGTAGTAATATTTATAGCATAAATCTAAAATAAGAAAGAATAAAGTATAAATCTATTTTTTTATGTATAAGAAGTTATTCGTTTCTGTTTATCATTGACTAAAGAAAATTTCAGAGGTCCAACTTTCCCATTCATTTTGTGCGCCCGGTAGGAATGAAGCCCTTAAAATTCTTGATTAATTTTTTCAGCATATGAAACTTGCGTAAATTAATTTTTTTCAGAATTTGCTTATATTGGCCCTATTGTTGAATTCGTTCGAACCGGATCGAAAAGAGCTTATAAAAGCCTTTTTCAGACAAAAATTCCTTAATAAAGTTGCTAAAATTCTCAAAAATAACTTTCCCGCACGTAAAGTCGAAATAAGTTGATTGGATTTTGCTATCCGATATTTTAACCAGTTTCAGCAGAAAAATTAATAAAAGTCAAAGGTAACTAGACTGAATTTGTTAAAATATTAAGAACTTTATTAAGGAATTTTTGTCTAAAAGAGCTTTTGTAAGCTCTATTCGATCCGATTCAAACGGATTCAACAAAAGGACCTAATGATGTTGCCATATATAACCACTAATCCACTGCGTAAGGTAGGAGTACTTACTCCGGTGCTAGTTTTTGTTTATTAATACAACGTGCAGTAAATATTTAATACTGAGTTACTCTAGGAGTAAATATTCTTAGTGTAATGCTACAGTAGCTACGGAATAAGACTTTTTTATTACTACGGCTGCATATGTATATTTTTAAAACTAGATACTCTAATTGTAATGCTACATTATTCAATAGTAACGGTATGAAATCTCATTCGTTTCGACACAACGTTGCATTCGAATACGCGCGTGCTTAATATAAATATACTTTTATAAACTGTCGGAATTTACGAGTTCAAGGCTGTCAAATTTTGAAGTTAATACGATTTCCACATAACTTGGTAGGTAGGTACTTGGAGTTTTCGAGGTAGTTGATTTCATAAACTGGAATTTTCAAAACTTTACACAATATTTCATCTCTATAAAGCAAAAATTTACATAGGCTACTGTTTCTGTATCTGCCTGTCTAATTAAGGAATGTATAGCGGTGAGGAGGGGAGATCGATAGATAGAGAGAGAGAGAGGGGGAATATAGAGCAGTGAGTTACGCAAAAAGTACTTATCCAATTGAGATGAAATTCTATGGGCATAAACATATATTACGCAAAACCTCCCAAATGTGGGAAGAGAGAGGGAAAATGCGAAACAGTGATATTTTTATGGTGAATCATGCAAATATTATTTATGCGACTGAGAAGAAATTCTCTTGGCATTTTGTACTTAATCTCCTGTGTGTTGCTATCGCGTTTCAGCAATTCGTTGAATCGCAAATCTTTACCTGCCTGAGACGTTTCCAACCCGAAATCTGGACCATTTTAATCTCTAGCCGAATTCCCCAGTAGAGTTTGTTAATTATTGTTAAAATAATATTTCTTTTATCTTCGTTATGTTGAACAGGTCCTGATTTTAAATACATAAATCCAATTTGAAAATATACATTTACTATGCTAGAGTGACCACAATATTATGCCGGCCACACACGGCGATGACACTCTCATCTAAATCTGAGAAAGTGTGGCACTTGTTTGGTCCACCACCAGTACTCGCCATTTCCTTTTTATTAAATACTAGCTGACCCGACAGACGTTGTCCTGTCTTAACTGCCATAAATTAACTTCGCCCGAAAACCATGGCGGTTGAATAAAACTCCAATGCCCTTTTACCTGTGGAAGTTGAAGTATATCACCAAACAGCAATATATGCACCCCACCGAATAATTTGTCATTATTTTTGTATTCTTGGAGACGCAGGTGTATAGTTCGCAAATTTTCATATGACACCATAGAAATTTCGTCTATGATTAACCAGTTTATATGGCACCATTTACGTCTTTTATTCTCTAGCTTTTGCTCAGTAATTTTTTTGTACGTCATGGTATTTCCTTTTTCAATCGGAAGTGAGAATATTGAGTGCAATGTTTTGCCAAATATTTGACGTGCGGCTACTCCTGGTAAAGATCCCACTGCAACAAATCTAGCCTTGAGCAATATGTCAACTGTGTAGGTGCATAACACCGTTTGATATGTTCCACGAGTAATTTCAAGACGAAGGACTTTCTACTTCCTTCACCGCCAATGATGAATAACAATAATTGGCTTTCTTGTTTTAAAGGCTTTTGACATAAAAGCGGATCCGCGATCGGTGATTATTCGTAATCGTGTTCCAAAATATTGGCTAAGGTCTATAACCGTTTTAATGATATTGTTGGCGTTTGTATTTTTAACCGCTCTTAAAATTGTAAATTTTGTAAACGCATCAATTATTCCGATAATGTAACAATTGCCTTTCTTACTCCGAGGGAACGGACCAACGTGGTCCATATGAATACTGTGAAACGGGATACTGACTTTTTCTATCGGATGCAGGTGATACCTGGTTTCGTCCTTACCTCTCTTATTGTAGAGACGTTCTATGCATGAGTCGATATATTTTTGGACAATATTTCTCAATCGCTTGAACCAATAATTTTCTTGCAAAAATTGTGCAGTTTTTTCTGGACCTGCATGACCCATATCATCATGCGCCGATTTTATTATCCTCCACCGTAGTCCTTTTGGCACAACAAACTTGAGACCATTTTCCGTTTGTCGATACAGTCGCCTATCTTTAATGGCAAATTGCTTTGCGTAGTTACTTTTTTCGCGGCTCATTTTTATTTGGTTGTTGAGGATGTCTCGTATTTCTTTCAGCTCCGGATCCATGTATTGCAGTGTAGCAATCCAATCCTCCTGCGGTAGCCCAATCGCCATTACTGGCAAACTTGCCTCTTCTACGTCCTGGAATTCACTCGTTAAATTTTAACTGAATAAAACGTTTGTCGTTTATCTACCCAGGTGTCTATATTTAAGACTTAAACCAAGATCTAATATATCACGAGACGCCTGCCTTGTTACTGCAGACTTAGAAATAGCCCTAATAAAAGATGAATCAGAATTATGTGGTGCAGGGGTTTGAGGTACGACGTGAAGTGGGGGAGAGATAGGATTCTGTAAAAGACTTGACGATGAAAG
Organism: Machimus atricapillus; assembly: GCA_933228815.1. NCBI lineage: Eukaryota > Metazoa > Arthropoda > Insecta > Diptera > Asilidae > Machimus > Machimus atricapillus. The sequence goes on from OW121785.1 coordinate 19,593,173, forward strand.
ACTGCGATGTGAATTTTCCGAAAGTAAGATAGGGCTGCGGCTAAACGATTTCTGTTTCTTGGTAAGCGGTGATATCAAATTACATGAATTAGCACGTTCTAGACACTCTACTTCGTCTCGCTGACTCGCAGGTGAGTGTCTGTATATGTCCTTGCGAGTCGCTGTGAGTTTTCCTGATTGTATTATAAATTCCAAGGGTATTGGAGGAACCCGTTGCGTTCAGATTAGTTGTAGATTCGGATGAGCGTTTCTCGTCCTTACGTTTTTTTGTATAGCATTCAGAAATATGATGGCCCGTTCGACGACAGTAGGCGCAGATAGTGTTTATCGTAGAAAAGGAACGATTGCTTGGAGGTGGTTTTGGAGAGGGACAGCTTCGATTGGTAAAACGCTGGTTGAGGGAAGATGACGTACTAGGGTTGAAAAATTTAACCCTTTATTGCATGACTTTTTCTTTCTGTCTAGAAAAATTATTTTCAGGTGGAAATTGCTTTCGAGATCACAATTTTGGGAAATAATAATTATTTTGATTTTGGGTTTTGTTAATAATTTATATTTTATATTATTATTATCACATATGATATTTTATGCATTAATGAATAATAAATAATAGAAAATGTACGGTATTATTATATATTTTAATTCACATCCAATAACAAAACAAGTTAAAAAAACTTAAAAAAATTAACAAAAAAATACAAAATATAAATTAAATAGCCTCTTTATATCACATTCATTCCCAGGAAAGAAAAATTGGAAAAGTATTTCATTTGTGAAATTTTGCAAAACAGTTTCTCTCTTTGTTCAGGCAAAGAGCTAAATTGCATTTTTCACACCTGATGAAGGTAAGTTTATTGCAACCAGGATATTTGCATGATAGCGTTGACAGAATCCACTCAGGCCAATGACTAATGTTGTCTGTGCGCACTTCCCTTGGTGGAATATGAGAAGCGGTTGCCCTTTTACGTTTAATATCAATTTTCTTATTTAACTCTAGTGATGGCCTCCCAATCCTTTGAATTGCTCCCCGTCTACAAAGTGTTTCTGGCACTTCAACTTTAAAATCAGCTAATGATAATAGATTGTGATCATTTCCAGTCCTCTGAGCCTCAACTCGCCTTTGAAAATACATAAAAAATAGAAATAACAATTTCAATGAGTCCAAAATCTAGATAAGTAATACCTGTATAGAATCCACGCATTAGAGATAGTCATATCTAGTAAATGGTAAAAGATGCGGATATACCATTTTTTGGACTGCAGTTTTATTTTGTATCTGCCAATCAGAGAATCTAAGAGGTCAACTCCACCCATAAACATATTTTACTCCTTTATTATATCTGGACAGTTGACGGTTATTGTTCCGGCACCCTTCTCTCGCCTTATAGATTCTTGAAGTGGTTGTTCGCCGATGAAAATTTGAAATAACACTTACAACTTTTGTATCCTTCCGGGAGACAACTGTTAGATTTAGATCCATTCCATCTACAGAGGTAACCATTTCATTAGAGGATCCCCGCGGCATATTTCTCCACCATTTGTCCTCTGGTAATTTGCAATTGGGGAGGCGGTTTTTTCTTATGGTGCCCAAGCTTAAAATACCTTTCTTGTACAATTCAGAAATTTATGGAATGGAAGTATAGTAATTGTCAAAATATACTCGGTAATTCAAATTTATAGGTATATTCCGTGTTAATCTCACAACTACATTGGAGCTTGCGCTCAAGTTTTTTTCTGTTACGGGGCGAGTGAAGTCATTATTTTCTTGACCAGTGTATAATTCAAAATTGTATGCAAAACCAGAGACGCCACAAAGCACATATAACTTATATCCCCATTTATGAGGTTTTGCTGGTAGATATTGCTTTAAGCCCGGTATGCTGTTGCCAAGAAATTTCTTGGCCTATACAAAACCTATGTAAAAAAACACTCAAGGAATGCTCAAGGAAAATTTTTCCGTTCCGGTTGTCAAAGCGGTATGCTGTTCGCAAGGAAAAAACGCAGTCCTCCTATCAGGCGCTAGTGGCGCTGTATACCAAAAATTCAAATTTTCTTCAAGGAATATGTGTCCGAGTACATATTCCTTGAGGTAAAAGTGACAGTTCGTGTGTAGTGACAGTTTTTTTGAGTAATTTTGCGGATATTTTGAATACGGGCATTTCAATATAGGTAAGTGGGATAGAATAGGGGCCAAGTATTTAAATAATTATCATTATTTTTCCGATATTTGTTATTTCAAAATTTCTTGACCTACTGTCAAATTTCCTTCAAGGAATATGTGCTTATTTTCCTTGACCCCTTTTCTTGGCAACAGCATACCGGGCTTTAAGTAGCTTCGTGCTTTAGTGGAACACATTTGCTCGTCAACACAAAGGCATGTTTCAAATGGAAACTTTTGGAAATTTTTTATTAGACTGTTTATGAATGGCCGAATTTTATGAAGTCTATCGGATAAAGGGTCGTCTTTGTGAAGCATTTTTTCATTGTCGTTAAAATGCAGGAACTGTCGAATTTTTTCAAATTTATTAATAGGCATCGTATTTTGTATTAAAACATTTCCAAGCGTACTATTCCAGTACCTTCGAATATTAGGAATTTGAATTACCGAAGTTAACAAAGTAATTCCGATATATTTGTAAATATCATTTTCAGTTACTGTAAAGGGTCTACTTGGATCTCGTTGGCAGGAGTACAAATTTGTCTGAAATACAATTTCAGATACTATATTATGATCAAGTAAGAAATTGAAGAAAGCGAATGGGGTAGTCAGTTGGATCAAATCTTCTGGTAATTCGGTTTGTCCCGTGAATTCAAAATTTTCATTTGCAACAAAGTTCTTTTGTTTCCATATCAATTTTGAATATTTCTGTTTTATTTCCTTTAATTCCTCTGCTGCTGAAGGTCTAATTGCAGGATCAATAAATATTGTTGGCATATTATTAATGTCGAACAAGTTCTCTTCATTATTTTCCTCCCCAGAGATTTCTTCATTTGGTTGTTCAATAATTATGTTTTCATAAAATTCTTCGTCATTTCCATCATTTCCAAATTCATCTTCACTTTCGCTCCAACTTTCAACTATTTTTAATAGCTCAGCATCCGTTAAACCTTGTGCCATTTTCCCTTTAAAAGATATTCTTTCAGTGCATGATATAAGTTAAAAAACACTTCGAGGGTTTTTGCTTAAAAAAAATTTATCTTTATTAATTTATCTTTATTTGTCGCTAGACCTTTACGCTATTACAATTTTCTTAAGACTCACTGAGGAGCTGGTAATCGCCGGTCGTCAGGGCTTCGCGCAGATGAATTTTCCAGGTGTTCTAGCCACGTGAGGTGTCGTCTGGTTTCATCTAATTCCTGGGTTGCGGAAAATGATGATCGTGGTGTCGTCTGACCTGTGGAGTCGGAGATCGTGGGAGCGTCTGGTTTATGGGGTAAAAAGCTGCGTAAGCTTTTTACGTGGGAAAGAATTGGCTGGCTGTTTTAGGTTTGTTGGGAAAATGGGTGAAGGGGATTTTAAGAAGAATTTTGAGAATTTGCAAGCTGTGGGTGCTAACTCTTCCCCGCTTAAGATGAGCGTCCTCGCGAAATTTTAAAAGAGAGGGATCTGATATAGACTACCGTGAGGGTGGTTTCCTTTAACAAGTTTCGCCCCCATGGCTGTGTTGATGTGCTGATGATTTTCTGATAGGTACTCGTCTCCGTGATTGAAATGATGCTCTGATGGCTCTTGTTGCTTGCGGTTATTTTCAGGTGGTGGATTTACGGATAAGGCGATTTTACATTTTTGTTCTTCTGTTTAGGAGTATACAGATGATTGCAGCTGTGATGATTATTCCATATGTGCCATAATTTATCAGATCGGTCAATTTTTTTCAGCGTTCAATTTTGATATCTTCCTGGTGTTATTGAGGTGTAATTCGCGCATCATTTCTAGGGAGAGTAGGGGGAATACGCAATGAAACGGACGCGTTTTGAAACGGACACTATAGATATCTTAAAAAATTCTGAACGAAAATATTCATTCTTTTGGTTGTTGGAAACACTGATGACCATAGATAAACCCACAATGACGACAGATTCTGGCAGCCATTATTTCGTTTACTTTTTCGCACGTTGTTGAAGCGCAAGAGTTGCGTAAAAAATTTCGTCTATTTCCCAAGTCATTTAAAATTCGGTAAGGACTAAAGCCACAATTGTGATTATTGTATTTGTTGTGACATATTGTCAAGAAGATAAGGAACGGTGAGTTATATTCTTATCAATACTTAATTATTTGGAATTTGGTTAAAATGTTTTTAGGTTAGATTCGCAATGAATCGGACAGGTACCGTCGCGTTGAAACGGACTAAGAAGTTGAGAGTCTAATTATTATTTTTTTTTTTTTTTGTAATTGTTAATTTTATGATCTCAGTTTGAGTTGTACCAAAGTGTTTGACTTATGTATTTAAATATGTTATTGTGTAAAAGCAAAGAATTTGTGAAACATTGAGTATTCATGTGGCTCAAAGTATGGCATTGGTTCCTAGTCCGTTTCAAGACACCCATCGGCTTATTCAATGCTACCTGTGTTATGAAACGGACAAAAGTGAGTTAAAACCAATCATAATATTTCTTACAATAAATGTAATTTTCATAAAATATGGTGTATGAATAATTATACAATAATATCTCCGAATTCCTTAAGGACAGTTAACGAGCTCCTAAGTTTTTAACTACAGTTGTAATAATACTTCAAAGTTAAACGTCCGTTTCATGGCGGATCTCCCCTACTTCTTCGATTTCTTCTATATCTGGATTGTTTCGGAATAGTGGGGGCAAAATTTGGATGGTTTTTAATTCTTGGGAAATGAATTTTTGATTATTGATTAGGATAGAGGTATTTCGGAATTTTAAGTGGTAAGTTCCTTTAAAATGCTCCGCCGACCCATTGGTGTCTATTGTTCCATTAATTGAGTAGGATGATTCCCGGTGTGATTTCTTCAACTGAAGGAATATGGTGGTTGTTGATTCTTGTACATTTGGCCGCTTTGCCCCTCAGAAGTGCTGATATACATGATGAGTTGCTTACATCTACAATTTCCTTATTTTTACATATAGATAATTCATTAAAGGTGATACAATTGTTTGAAATTCCAAAAAAAATTTCTTTAGATCTTAAAATTTGGGAAAATTGTTTTTTATTAACAAAGTTAATGGGTTTAACTGTAAGCTTATCAAAAGTCGTTTCTAACGTTATGGGTACATCCATTATGTAAAATAAATGAGTGGAATTGTGTGCTATTTTAACGTTTACAAATTCTAACGCTTCTTCTATACTACTGTAAGGAATTCTATTTCTTTCGAAATTATTTATAATCGTGTTTACCTCATTTCGTGATAATATATTGGAATTGACAATGTTTGATTTGGCTAACTGTATTGATTGAATCATATTTATTAATTCTTCTTTTATTAGTTTTATCTTGTACTGTATGCTTAGTGCTAAAGTTTGTTCAAATAGACCGTCTTTCTTTATGATATTTAATATTTCGTTAGTTGTTCTGGTAATTTTGTTAATTCTTTCATTATGTTGCTTATTGTTATTTTCGATTGTTTCATCTATTTTTTTAGAGGCTAGTTCAAAATCGTCATGATCGGGGTTGCCCGCGATCCATTTCCACGCGGTCCCAATGAAGTTTAGAGAACGTCTTGTTTTGTGTACTGAAATTTGGTTAATGTAATTTTCAATTTGGTTAAGCTCGTGGATTATGAGTGGGTAAAAGAGATTGTTCATGGGAATGTTTTTATGGACTAATGAGTGTGTTTCGGATAGGAATTGGTTATATTGATTTATTTGAAAAATATGGATGAGTTTTAGGTTTCCGTTCTGTATCTTCGCTGTTCCGGATTTCAGCACAACAAGCTGGGAATGCGTGTAATCTAATATTTCGACTTCTGCGCTCACGGCAGTGGTGATAAGTACCTAACCTGAAATGAGATAAATCGATTAGTTTCTAACATCGCTTTTATGTATTTTTTTCCCCGAATCTGTTATAATGAATGTTGGTTTGTTGTCCTTAACTATTTCTTCTCTATATCTAGGTGTTAGTTTCGAGCCGACTCTTCTATTATTCTTTACGAAAACCTTCTGTCCTACTTCGTAATCTTTGATGGGTTGTCCATTTTTATTGTGCGTGATTAGGTCCTTCGCCTGTTTTTCTCTTAACTTCTCGATGTTTTCCCTTCTTGTTAACTCGAGTTGCTCCGGACTAGTTGACACGATTCTGCCATAGAATACTTCTATGGGTTTCCTCGATGTAACTGTGTGGATAGTGCAGTTGTATTCGTAGACTGCACGTTCTAAAAGTTCTTCAAAGGTTCTATGGGTCCTATACGTCTTCAGGCATCTCATTATCTCCGTTAATGTGGAGTGGAAGCGTTCGACCTGTCCATTTACCTGACTCTTATGTGCAGGCGTTCTATAGACGTTGATATTTAGTTGATCCTCCATCATGAAGGTTATGGAGGCTGGGTTGAGGGATTTCTCTCCATTAGTATCGGCGCTAACTGGGACACCGAAGAAGAATAATAATTCGCGGAGGGGGCCCCTTACATCTTCTATTGCCTTCGATTTGAGGATCCTTGCTTGAGCAAATTTCGAGAATTTGTCAAGCGCGGTTAAGATTACTTGTTTTTCAGTAGAGTAGATGTCTATATGCAATGTATGACCGGGGTATTCCGGCAATGGAGTAGATTTTAGAATGGGGTTTTTGGGATGTCTTTCGTATTTATTTTCTTTACATTACTGTGCATTGTTTTACGATTTTCTTTATCTTAGCTCTCATTTTAGGAAAATAATACCTGTCAGTAATTTGTAGCCTATTTTCTTGGGCGTTTGGATGTGCCCTTTTATGGAATTGCAGGATGATTTCTTCCTGTTCGGTTTCATTTTGAACGTTGTCAACTTCTTTCTGAGTGTATCGAATTTTGTAGTTACTAAAATAGAGTGGGTAAATCTCTTGGATAAGTCCCATCGTCCGTTCGTTGGTTAATAAGCCGTTTATTACGTTTGGATTAAGATATCTTTTGAAAATACCGACAATATTTTCCCTAGTATATTCGGGTTCTGTAAATATGTGTTAGTAATAATTTGGAAAGGGTTTTTCTAATTCATAAGAAGTCGTGTCTCCAATCTTCAAAATGATTTGTGTTCGAAATACATTAATGGGAGTAGTAACTGTTGGGATCAGGTTATGAGAGGAACTTTCGTCACTATGAATTGTGGGTGTCATTGAATTGATATTAGTCTTTTCCGGATTTCTTGAGAGCGCATCGGCAACGATATTTGCCTTTCCGGGTTTGTACCTAATTTCGTGATTATATTCTTCTAAGGCAGCTTTCCATCGCTTCAATTTTGCGTTGGTGTTCTTGTTGCTCAGGGCGAAAGTCAAAGGTTGATGGTCCGTTAATATAATAACCTTTTTCGAACCTTACAGGTAGTTACGTAAGGAATTTAGGGCCCATATTATGGCCAACATTTCCTTTTCGTTCGTTGCATATCTTTCTTCTGTTTTATTTAAAGTTCTAGAAAGGAATGTAATTGGTTTCCCATCCTGTGCTAGTACAGCGCATATTGCGATGCGTCTGTTGTAAGTTCGAATTCTTTATTGAAATCAGGGAATGAGAGCATTACGTCTCTTGACGTAAGGGATTTCTTTATTTTATCGAATGCTTCGAGTGCATTGTTATCTAGCTCTATTTTTACTTTATTAGATGCGTTTTTTGGTACGCGCCCTTTGTCGCTTCTTAATAATGACGTTAACGGACTAGCTAGTTTTGCATAGTCGAGAATAAACCTGCGGTAATACCCTGCAAGGCCTAGGAAGGAGCGTAGTTCCCTCAATGTTTTGGGGGCAGGGAAATTATTAATTGCTTCCACCTTCTTTGGATTGGTGGTTATACCGTCCCTTGAGACTATAAAGCCTAGAAATTCTACAGATTCCTTAAGGAATTCGCATTTGTCTGCCTGTACTTTCATGTTGGCTTGTTTGAGCGTTTCAAACACTAGCTCTAAGTTTTCGAGATGTTCGTCTTCGCTAGTTCCGAAGACTATGATATCATCAATATAAAAATAACATCTAACACCAATATGTTCTCTCAAGATATCGCCCAATGCCCGTTGGAATATTGAAGGTGCATTCTTAAGTCCAAATGGGAGACGGGTGAACTCGTACTTTCCATTGTTCACACTGAACGCAGTTTTCTCAATATCGCACTCTCGTAGGGGTATCTGATGAAAACCCCTTTTGAGATATAATACCGTGAAGTACTCGGATTCGGAACGTTGGCGAGGATGGGCGGCCTCAGTAAATTATTTTCGTTTCGGGCCATGTCGTGAACTTTAGATAATTAAAACTTTAGAGGATATGTCACGTTTTTTCCTTATTTGCAAGAAGTATTTAGTGGTTAAGAGTGCACTTTAACTTATTATCTTACTTTTCACTTTTTTTCACCTTTAAATTTATGAGAAAAAGAAAGAAAAAAAAATCATGGTGGAGCGGCTATCAGTACCTGGCTGACTCCTTTTTGCTTCTTTTTCAGCTACTCGGGGGCCTCTTTTCTCCACAACCACAAAGTGTCTTTTTTAATTTTTCCTATGAAACCCGCGATTTTCCGATCGTCCAAGAACCTTCGTAAATGCCTTACACTTCGGACACGGTGATTTAGCGAACCTTTTCAAACAGTTTACACTTCGGACGCGATGTCTTAGCGAACCTTTGTAACACTTTTGCACTTCGGACGCGATGACTTAGCGAACCTTTGTAAACGCTGTTATACTTCGGACGCGAATTTTTTCTTAAAAGAAATTTCCTGCGGACTATTCGCGGGTCCCTGCTCGGGCGCCAGTTAAAAAACACTTCGAGGGTTTTTGCTTAAAAAAAATTTATCTTTATTAATTTATCTTTATTTGTCGCTAGACCTTTACGCTATTACAATTTTCTTAAGACTCACTGAGGAGCTGCTAATCGCCGATCGTCAGGGCTTCGCGCAGATGAATTTTCCAGGTGTTCTAGCCACGTGAGGTGTCGTCTGGCCTGTGGAGTTGGAGATCGTGGGAGCGTCTGGTTTATGGGGTAAAAAGCTGCGTAAGCTTTTTACGAGGGAAAGAATTGGCTGGCTGTTTTAGGTTTGTTGGGAAAATGGGTGAAGGGGATTTTAAGAAGAATTTTGAGAATTTGCAAGCTGTGGGTGCTAACTTATATCATTTGTGATATAGTATCATATAAGATATGAATGGAAAAAAAATGCCATAATGCATAATTTATCACATGTGATATTAAGAATTTTATAGCCATTTTTTCGCCTTTACAATTATCCAATAATCAATTTATGATAAAAAAACCATAGCACTACCTCTCAGTAACCAGAAAAATACATACCTTCAAATTTTGGCCCACTTTAATTGAGTTTTTACGGCAAATACAAGGAGCACATTCCTGACCGATTGCACTGTCACCACTACTATTGAACATATAAACACTTCCCGCCAAATTTCTTCATATGTTTTGTCTTGCCCGCATCAGTTCTCTATAGAAACCAAATGCAGCTAGCGTTACCAGCCCTTCTTTTTCTTGTAGCTTAACGAAGTACGTATAAATAGCAAATTATAATAAGCATATCATATATGATATGTTGTGCAATAAAGGGTTAAAACATTTATTTTACCACAAAGCTGGCACTTAATTGGAGGAGAAATAGAAGGGTTTCGTATTTGGTTCTGCACTATGATCTCTTCTTCACAAGCTTCCGCGGCGGCCTCCTTGAGAGTACTGGGATTTCTAGCTTTTACGATGATTTTAACCCTTAATGGTCCGGAAGTATTTCAAGTTTACTTCCCACCAGGTCCAGCTATTTTTCATACGAAGAGAAGCTAAGCTGTAAAACATTTTTAAATCAAGTATAGAAAAAGAAATATTTTTGTTTTAGTGAAAATTTATTAATATATAATAGAGGATAATAATAATAACAATATGATTTAAATTTTATATACTTTTAGAGTATGGTACTTTTCGAAGCACTCTCCAATATGAATCCCTGGTTTGCGGGTGCAAGTATCGCAATAAAATCTTGTTTCTCGTCTTCCCCCTGAAACCTTTCGATTCGAGTATACTATGCAGTCTTGTTTAGTCCCACTGCGAATGATGTGGAGCTTACCATCTAATCGCTGCAAACCTTGTTCAGTATTAGCGCATCCTCGAGGTTTTTCCAACATATGAAAGTCATCGACTAACTGATCAACCAATTCTTTTATAAATAAGTAATGTGAAATTGCTTTTTCGTTCTTTTCTTTTTGAACGGATTTATATAGAATGTACGAATTAGTAGCACATACTTCAAGGCCCCAGAAGAAGAGTTTTCGCCACCATTTAAGGGATTTTCTTAAGAAACAGTAGTTTGCTATATAGTGATCTCCCCGATCAACACCACCCATATTTTTGGTATAGTTCAGCACTACTTCAGGCTTCTGGATTTGTAATAGGTTCGCCATGTCGTAATATTCTATGGACACACGTAATTTCTGACACATCCCAAGTACTAAGAAGTGTTACAACCCTTTTGTCCTTCCATGAAAGGAGTAAAGTATTATTTTTTCTGCAGGCTACTATGTTTGCTTTTGAAAATTTAGGCTTCTTTATTATAGGCGGTACACCTTTTCTATTTGTGGTTAATGTACCAGTTAAGTGGCATTCCATTTTCAGTAATTCATTTGCCAAAGGTATACTGGTATAATAGCGGTCTGTATACATATGGTATCCTTTTGCACAGCCAACGTTATCAACAAGTTTCTTAAATAAATACAAAGGAATTCGAGTTGTTACGGGGAGATCTAATCTAGGAAGATTGTCTGAAGTTATACTGCCATAATACGGGAGAATTGAAGAAATGTACCCTGTGTTCGAGTCAGCAAGTACATATACTCTTATACCCCACTTTGTTGGTTTTTTGGGATTGTAGGTAATAAAACCTATTCTCCCTTTAAATTTCACAACAGACTCATCAACGGAAATATCTTTATATGGTACAAAATACTGTAGGAACTTTGAGTCAATATATTTTAGAAAATTGCTGACTTTTTGAATACGAGTCCTAATGTTCTGATTACCGGGAAGGTTTTCTTTTAAGTGGAGCATCCAAAATATTTGCAAAAATCTATTTCTCGAAAATGTATTTGGATAGAATGGTATCATACTATTCTTCCTGGTTGACCAATATTCTTTTATGTTGGCTAAAGGCATTGTTCCCATATTGAAAATTACTCCAAGGAAGGCCAAAAATTCTTTACGTTCTACATCCTTCCATGTTTTCCAAATTGATTCCTTTGACAAAGGTTCCTTCGCTTTTATTTTCTGCTTAGCATAATTGTTTGTCATATTTATTATACTATCTACAAATTCGTCTGTGAAAAATAATTTGAAAAACTCTAAGGGCTTTTTGATGTGAGTTGGAACTTGGGGACCTGGGACCTTCGAAAAAGTATTGAATGGTATTCGAGGTGGAAAGTCATCAACTTCTGTAACATCTTTCCATTCGGTACTACGGTACTCTCATCAGCAGTATCATATTCTTCATCTTCATCCTCACTGTAACTTATATTTGGTATTCTTCTTCTCTTTCTAGGAAGTACTTCACTATCGCTACTATTATCACTATCATTATCGTGACTTTTACTTTCATTTTCATCAATAGAAATACCGAATTCAAACTCGTCCTCACTACTGCTATCATTGAAATTATTGTTACCATCGTGTATTATTCTTTCAGAATTTCCTGCCATATTTTACGGTTTTAAACAAAATAAAATATAATAAACTAAACTGTGTAAAATAACTCCTGAAATGTGTACGCTCTCTTGAAAAATCAAAACAAGACTGAATTTGTATTCGAATAACACAAAAGTGCATGTACAAAATAACGGTAAAAGATAACAGAACATAGATAACAAGCAGAAAAAAACTCACAGAAAGCACATGGCACAATACTTAACGCGTCACTAGTAAATATAGCAACAGTAACAGTAATAAAAATAATAAAATGGTTATTGCCGCCATATACGCGACATTGGACCCAGTAAGTAAAAGTGCAATGCCGCTTATATGGCGGCATTGGTCCGTTAAGGGTTAAACTCATCACTCAAACCCTGAACGAACGATTTTAACGCGGTTTTTTCATTGAGACTCGTTATTGCCTTCGACTCCTTATCGTTCCCCTTAAGACAAAAACCCGAGATGAATACTTCGTTCAATGAGGATAAAAGTTCCTCGACACGATTAACATAAGTCCTTACATTTTCGTCTTTATTTTGGTTAACACTTATTAATTCGATTTGTAGGGACTCCAAAGATCGTTGTTCGCTAAACTGGGCCTTAAATGCTGTCTGTAATTCTTCCCACGTGCTATAGCTTTGATATTTAACCACCTCATATGCCTTTTTTGTAAGTTTAGTGGAGAGAAAATTCACAAATTTGACCTTCTCGACATTGCTAAGACCTGATACTATTAAATCGCAACAGGCGAGGAACCTGTGCAACTGAGAAGAAGTGCCGTCGAACTCCGGAATCACCTTCAAGGCAAGCGACAAATCCAAAGTGGACATGGTATCTGAGGCTGGCATAGAGTCGTCTTCACTTGAGGACTCTGAACTACTACTGCCAGGCAATTTAAAAATTCTTTTTAAGGCTGATCTATGTAGTTACGGGTGGAGTCATAGAGCATGATTCGGATTACGTGAACGAATATACACAACCAGTCTAAGTTTTGAGAATCTCAACGTACATTAAGGAACAAAATTATGATAATACTCACTAAATTAACTCTAAGTAGCTAACCTTAAGGATGTTGACAGAAGTTGATTTAAAGATGTAGGATGTCCTCGTACAAGTAAGATAGATAGATCACAGGATGTACGTTGATGTCCGGGGAATTCAGCAACTGTCCCACGATGATAGAAGCTGCTATGGGTAGGGGTTACACCAGGGGTAACCTACTAATCTAAATGCTGCTTGTTGAAAAGATGGTAAAGGAAAGGGCCTTCCTATTGCTTCTCTTTCCACTGGACTACTGGCGACCGGCTGTTTAAATTGTAGGGATCTTCTTCCACGGGCTGCTACAGGTTCGGCTCGATCTTCGAGGGCTCCGCCAAATCGATTGGATGGCTGTTTTTATAAATGCCAATGTAATTCGACTTGATGGGAGATGCGCTCCGCAGGATGACTTGGCGAGTCGCAAGTGATATATGGAGGTTAGAAAAAAAATTTTTTTCGCTTTTGTTTTTACTTTTGTTTTTTTTTATTGTCGGATCTTCGTCGCGAAATTTAATGAGAAATTCCAGCAGCAGGGAACCGTTATCGACCTTAAGTGAGAAGGGTGTGCGTGGGGCTAACCTAGAAAGTTAGGTCACGTGCTGATGTAGGAAAATTGGGATTTCCGCACTTTCGCACTTAATAAAACCTAGAAGCAATTAATTGCTAATTGCTAGTTTTAACGTACGCGGGATTCCACCCGCTGCCACCATTGTTATAGGGCCAAATTTACCCCCAGTATTAGAGGGCCAAATTTACCCGCAAATAGTTAAAGAATTTGACAGCACGCTACCCACATTAAACACTTTACCTTCTCAGGTCTTCCTTTATTATTTTAACAGTTTTCTGCTTTAATCACACGAGGAGTCTGTGAGATGGCTCCCGGAACACGTGTTAAATTGCAAAAAAAGGATAGAACACACGTCCACTCGCCACCAATGTCGCGCCGGATCAAGAAGGCCGGGGACCGTCCAAAGTGACGCACACCCCTGTGGTAGTGCCAGAGCTCCTTAAAAATGGCGGACCCGTTGTGGCAGTATCAGAATACACCTGGTGGTTGGGTTTAGATTTAATTTAAAAAAAGGCGGGACCATTTCACAACATGTGCACAGGAATTTTTTTCCTCTTGTTGCCAATTGATCCACTTTCTCTTTTAGTGAATTAAACGCCATGTCAACAAAACAAGGTTCGCAATCAATACTGGAATACTATTTCCTTATCGTTGAGGGACATTTATTATTATTATTATTATATATTGGTGGGGACCGCCCAAGCGGAAGGCACTGCGACCAGACGGTCTTTTGTGCCAGAGCCCCATTAGTGGAGTAGACGATCCGCTACCCTAAGGAAAGCAAGAAGGTCACCCTCAGAAGAATTACGGACCTCAGCCGGGCTTAGAAACCCTTTACCGAAGGTCCTACTTCTAATCCGAGCCAGTGCCGGACAGTCACACAGTATGTGAGCTGTGGTTTCTTCGTCCTCTAGACAAAGTCTACACTCTGTCTCAATTGACATACCTAACTTGTTGAGGTGATGTCTGACCCCATAGTGGCCAGATAAGTAACCCACCAGCAGCCTGAGATCCGATTTGCTCAGGTCAGTAGCGTTGGTATACGCATAGGGTTTGATAAACTTCTTAGTCTGTCGTAACCCTGAAGCATCGTTCCAGTACGAGGCTTGAACTGATTTAGCCCATTTATCCACCACAGTTTTGGCTGAAGACCAGCCAATGTTGCAGTAGGGTTCGGGGCCTTGGTACCTAGTTGAGGATCCCTCTCTGGCCAAATTATCAGCGATCTCATGGCCATCAACACCGGAGTGCCCCGGTACCCAGACGAGTGTAACTCTGTTTGTGGCAGCCAGGCGTTGGAGGCAGTCAAAGCACTCTTTGACGAGACTTGAGCGAAAGCTCCATGAGGAGAGCGCCCTAATCGCCGCTTGGCTGTCAGAGAGTATATGAATTGTAGAGCCCTTAAGTCCTTTATTAAGGTTTACTTGGGCACAGGTTTTGATGGCCTGGACTTCGGCCTGAAATACACTGGGCCATACGCCCATTGCGATCGAGACCGTGGTATTGGGTCCATAGACACCTGCTCCAGTACCAAGCTCGGTTTTCGAGCCATCGGTGTACCAGTTAAGGCTATCCCGACCTAGATTGGGACCTTCGCCAATCCAATCCGTCCGTTCGGGGATGGAGATCTTAAATCTCCTACCGAAGCAAAGCTCCTTAATCATGTGATCTGATTTGAGACAGACCCTGATATCTGGAATCTGCTTCAGAATGCTCATATGGCCTTCGTCGGCCAAGGGCATATTTGAAGTAACCTGCACCTTCAGAGCACTAATTGCAGCTGTTTTCAGAATGAAAATGTGCAGGGGGGCAAGACCTACTATTGCCTCAATTGCAAGTGTGGGGCAGGTCCGCATGGCTCCAGTTATGGAGAGGCATGCCAGCCGTTGCAACTTATTGCATTTTGCAATTGCTGTCTTCTGCCGAACCTTAGGCCACCATACGAGGGCGGCATAGGTGATTATGGGTTTAACAACAGTGTTGTATAACCAGAGGATCATCTTTGGGTTGAGACCCCAGGTTCTGCCAAAGAGCCTCCTGCACGCCCACAGGGCTCTCGTAGCCTTGTTTGGGGTGTTGTTGAGATGGGCACTCCAGTTCAGTCGTTTATCGAGTGTAACACCCAGATATTTGACTTCATCCGAGTACCCAATGACTGTGCCTTGAACAGAGATTGGATCAAGATCCAGTCGATACCGTTTGGTAAAAGGCACAAGGACAGCCTTGGACG
This sequence comes from Machimus atricapillus, assembly GCA_933228815.1. Classification (NCBI taxonomy): domain Eukaryota; kingdom Metazoa; phylum Arthropoda; class Insecta; order Diptera; family Asilidae; genus Machimus; species Machimus atricapillus. The sequence continues at coordinate 19,608,816 of OW121785.1, forward strand.
GATTTATAGAAAGGTCCTCACCGGCACACCAGTCAGTGACCGTTTGAAGTGCAGACCTCATTAAATCCGAAACCGTGGAGTCGAATTTCCCTGCGACTATGATTGCCAGGTCATCCGCGTAACCAACAGCCTCATAACCGAGCTCATGTAGCTTGATTAGCAGGCCGTCCACAACCAGAGACCATAGCAATGGCGACAGGACCCCGCCTTGAGGGCACCCCTTAATTGCTTTGATGCATACAGAGGTATTACCCAACGAGGACGAGATGTCACGCTCTTTTAACATGGCATCCACCCATGCCACCGTATAGGAATCAATGCCCCTGTTCACGAGAGCCCTAGAGATTGATTCATATCCGGTGTTGTCGAAAGCCCCTTCAATGTCCAGAAATGCGCACAGAGCCACATCTTTGGATTGGAGAGCTTTTTCGATCTTGCCAACGAGGCTGTGTAGGGCAGCCTCTGTGGATTTGCCTTTAGAGTAGGCAAACTGTGTCCTATGGAGGGGTGTGGACATCTCCAAACAGTGTCTGATGTGGAGGTCCAGTAATCTCTCCATTGTTTTTAGGAGGAAAGAAGTTAGACTAATTGGTCTGTAAGATTTAGGGAGCTCAAGCGGCCTGTTGCCTTGCTTGGGGATAAAAACTACCACTACCTTCCTCCACGAGTATGGTATATATCCCCAACTATAGCTGGCCCTAAATAAGGCTACCAAAGAGTCTAGGATGGATTCCAGACTGTTCTGTAGAAGGGCTGGAAATATCCCATCGCCCCCAGGCGCTTTAAAGGGTTGGAAGGAGGCCACTGCCCACCTAACCTTGTCCCTGTCAAAAATGACACCAGACCTACTGAGGGCCCTGCGGTCAGGTACGAATCTTTGCTCGAGGACCGCAGGAGTGGGCTCACTTGTCCCTATAGTAGAACCGGGAAAAAGCACCTGTAGTAGGTACTCCAGAGTTTCCCGTTGTGAATCGGTGAAGCTCCCATCTTGCTTTTTCAGGAGCCCAACACCATTTGTGGCATCTTTTGCCAGCGCTTTCTGTAGGCGAGCTGCGACCGGTAAAGATTCTATACCCTCACAGTACTTCCTCCAGGACTCGCGTTTAGAACGTCTTAGTTCTTTATTGTAGTCAGTGAGAGCGGACCTATATACGTCCCACTGCTTAGTACGCTTCGCGTTGTTAAATAACTTCCTGACGTGCCTACGCATACCAGATAGCCGCTCGTTCCACCAGGGCACCTTGCGTACCGCTTGGATTGGAACGGCCACGTTGCTATCGTGGTAGGAGGTAATTAGCACTTCATTGAGCTGGTCCGCAGCCAAATCCAGTTCACTAGTAGAACTGATATTGGTAACCAGCATGTCAGCCTTGGAGCTTACTAATGCTCTAAAGGCATTCCAATCCGTTCTCTTTGGAACATGGATACTATTTATGAGTTCTGAACGTCCCGGGATGTCGAATCTTATGTGTTGATGATCTGACAGGGACGCTTCGTCAGATACTCGCCAGTTCACTATGAACTCCGACAGAGCTCTGCTGGCCAGAGTGAGGTCTAGCACCTCTTCCCTGACTGCAGTGATGAAGGTCGGTTTGCACCCTCTATTCATTACATCTATGCTGCAGCTAGACAGATAATTTTAAAGGGACTCACCTCTTTCATTTATGCCGCTGCTACCCCACACTGCGTGGTGTGCATTGGCGTCGCAGCCCACAATCAGCTGTCGATTGTCACGCTGGCAGAATGCGACGAGTTCCTGGACCTCGGATGGCGGTATTCCGCTCTCGGCAGGGAAGTAGGCGGAAGCCAGAACAATTTCTCGCACGCCGCCTAGGGTAGGGATCTCCACCAAGATCGCTACTAGGTCCCTGGAAATGAAGTTGGTCATGGGTAGATGGTTGACACTTTTGTTAACCAGGAGTGCCACTCTAGGCGTCAGTTCTCCTCTGCTGTAGATCAACTTACCTGAGATGGTGTTGAGTCCACGAATTTGGCCACTGATAACCCAGGGCTCCTGGATGAGCGCAAGGGTTATTTGTTCATCGGCGACGGTCCTGCAGAGTGTGTGTGAGGGACATGAAAGTGATTTATTAAATGTTTCCCTTATGTAATTGTATGCTTTTGGGGAATAAAAATGAACAGTTGTTGCAAATATTTTCAAATATTTTGAATATTTGCATCTTTTGCCTGAAATTATTTTTTTAAACAATTCTTTTGGAATTTCATGTTCCATTCTCTCCAGGTCTACATGATTTTTATCCGAAATTAAATTTTTCTGTTTTAAGGCATGGAATAAACTTTTCATATTCTTTATTTTTTTTTGTTTTTCTAACTAATTTTTGTCGCAGGTACCGAAGTTGTTAATTTTTTTTAGGTATAGCTAATCTATATTTTTTGCACCAACCCAAATTGTATAAGTTTTCATTAGTTTCATTATTTTGGACAATACTACTACTGCTATAAATATTTTCTACATTTACCCCATTATCATTTTCATTACTTTCTAAATTTTGATGTCTATCGTTGGCGAAAGATACCTACATTTCTTCTTGTGATGAAGGATAGTCAATTTTGGTGTTCGACTCTTCCTAAAATTTTATATAATTTAATGTAATGGGGCTTAATGTACATTGCATTGTTGTATATATAAAAAAAAATAGCAAACGAAAATCATCTCTATGGGATTTTTTTTGTAGATTACGAATTCTTAAATGAAAAAACTAAATTATTAGTGAAAATTTGGCTTTGAAATCTGTATTATTACTACTCTTACTACAAAAGCAAACTTCAGGGGTTGTCATAATTTTTATACGTGACAAATACAAAAGTGATGATATAAACCGAGACGCAAGAAAACAATTTTGGTGCTATTATTGAAATATCATGGGGGGAATACTACTACTGCTATCTAATTACTTTACATAGGGCAAGTCCGGGAGAGTTGAACCGCTTTTTGTTTTTAAAGTATCGTATTTTCTTATAAATAAGGCTTAGTGATTCAATTATAATAATAAACAGTAGCTTAATTATTTAGGTTTACTTATGCATAATTACTTTTTCGATATTATAGTTACTGAAACATGTTATATATATGACGGAGAGACCGGCGAAGATAATAAATGCTGCCGGTCTCCGTTTGTTGTATTGTTATTTTCCATTTTTATAAAGTTTCCTTTTCTTCGAAACAAATGAAAAACCTCCGTCTTCGAGAAAGAATTTATTATTCGCCTTCACCGCCTGCTCCACAATCCAAATCAAAATTAAAACAAAAACCAAACCCATCGCCTTCTAGCTGAATCGCAGCACAGTACTTCAAAGTACAGACTCTATCTCCGACTCGGCCATCCTGCCGCTTCACACGTCCTCGTGTGAAAACGAACCTAAAAGGAAATAAAATTTACCAAAGTAATGCGCTCATTCACTCGGTCCTTCCTGACCATACATCAATAGAATAAAAGTAAACATAACTTTATTTTTACAACTCTTGGGAAAATCATTTATTCCCATCAGACAACTAATCAACGCTGCATTCAAAATAATCATTCGATACCGATATTGACAAACAAACTCATTACATCTTGCTCGGTTTATTAACCATTAACAGTTATCCAAATACTAAACAGTCACTTCCATCCAGCGACATTCTAGTGCATCCATTCGGCACCTCAGCTTAGCTATCACCTCTATCCGGTGAAGCACTCAACACACATTATCGCTTCCATCCAGCGATAACATAACCACTCTCTCCAGTGGTACCGTAACCACCTCCATCCGGTGGTAACATAACATGACACTAAGCAATTCAAAACGGTTTTCAACAATCAGAAGAATCACATTACTCTTCTTGCACTGAATCGTGCCCTATAGATGGTATATCGTCGATAAAGGCTTGACTCTCGGGCATCTTTCTAATACGATCGTGTGCGTATTTATAAGTACGGTTAGAATTCAAAGATTTTAACACATACCGATCGCCTTCTAAAATCTCTATAATTCTAAATGGACCTTTATATTTAGGGTCAAGCTTTGTTTGATTTCGGGTCTCATTTTGTATCAGTACAAATTCTCCTTCAGTAAATTTATGCACCTTGGCTTTAGTACGGTCAAATTTCTGTTTGTCATAGTCAGCATTTTTCTCCATATTCCGAACAGCTTGTGCTCTAACTTCGTCAACATCTATTTGCGGTTCAACATTGTCTAGCACTGCTAGCTCTAAAGGCCTAGCCACCTTGCCTATAAAAAGCTCGAGAGCACTAGATTTAGTTACACGATGAGAAGTACAATTGAGAGCTAACTGTATTTCTGGAAGGGCATCCTGCCAAGACCGATTACTAGTCTCAACTGCAGTGAGCATATTTGTTAAGGTACTCATTACACGCTCGACCTGACCGTTAGCACGCGAACACCCTGTTGCCAGCAGATGCAATCGAACACCATGAGATTCGCAAAATTCTCGAAACCCTCGACTAGCGAAGCATCGTCCCTGATCGACGATAACACGATTTGGTGCACCAAACAACGAAATGCTGTGTTTGAACGCTTTTATACTACTGGCGCTATCAATGTGTAAGGTGTGATACAATAGAGCGTACTTCGTGAAAGCGTCAATTAAAACGAAAACATATTCCTTTTTGTCATTCTTTCCACTCAGTTTTCCCGTCGCATCAATGTGCACCGTGTGCCACGGAATTGCTATTTTCGGTATGGGATGAAGCTCAGCCTGGACTTTACCGGAGTGTGACTTGGAAATTTTACATGTCACACAATTGTCTACGAATTTTCTGACATACTTGGACATATTTTCAAACCAGTAGAAATCATATAACTTGTCCAAAGTCTTCTCCCAGCCTAAATGCATTAATGATTCATGCAAATTATTGATAATAGACCACCTAAGCGCTCTAGGTACAACCGGCAAACAACGCGTCCTACCGTTGCGTTGGACTTTGCGGTACAAGACACCTGATCGGAGCTCGTACGTCCTTGCCACATCATCACTGAGTTTTTGGTCATTGAGGTCAGACATAATCTTAGAAATTTCAACATCCTGCTGTTGTTCCGCGTGCAGCCAATTATCGGATAATTCGGCAAAATTAACTTGCTTAGGATCTGCTCTCTCAAACATTTTTGGGGGTAAGCTGGGTAACGGATTTCTCGAAAAGAAGTCGACGTGACACATGCGATTGCCGTCCCTATGGAGAATGTCAAATTCGAAGGCCTGTAAGAAAGCCCACCACCTATGGACACTAGGTGTTAGGTCCAGCTTTTTACGTGACGACTGCAGAGAATTGCAGTCTGTAACAACAACGAATTTTCGTCCATGCAAGAAGTGCCTAAAATGCTTTACCGCGTTCACAACTGCGAGTGTCTCCAATTCGTAGGAATGATATTTGGACTCGGCGGCAGTGGTACGTTTACTGAAGTAAGCAACGACACGAGTTTACCATCTTTCTTTTGCATTAGGATTGCTCCATAACCTACGGCACTTGCGTCCGTGTGCAATTCAGTAGAGCAATTTGGATCAAATATCATCAGCACAGGTTCGTTAGTCAATACTGACACTATCTGCTGCCTAATGGCCTCATGTGTGGGAGTCCAGTCGATTTTACCTTTGCCAGAGGTCAGAGCATATAAAGGAGCCACAACTTGAGAAAATTTGGGTATGAATTGCCTGAAATAGGAGGCCAAACCTATAAATTGCCGAAGTTGTGTGATTGTTTCTGGAGACGGTAGAGCTGTTAAAGCCTCTATCTTCTTCGGATTGGGTCTAATCTCACCTGAACTAACTTCAAAACCGAGATACTCAAATTTTTGTTTGAGAAAAGAACACTTTTTAATGTTTAGCGAGAAACCTGCATCAGTGAGGGCCTTCAGGACAATGCGAAGTCTTTCAAGAGCTTCGTCGACATCCGCTGCTATTATAAGAACATCATCCATATAGACTACCGCGTAGCTATTAGCAAGATCTCCAAGTGCTTTCATAACGGCTCGCTGAAAAACTGAAGGAGCATTTCGCAGACCAAATGGCATAGCTAGATATTCGAATTGGCCATCTGGAGTCACAAAAGCAGTCAACTCTACTGAATCGGGATGAATTGGCACCTGATGAAACCCGGATGCCATGTCTAAAGTCGTAAAATAATGACTTCCGTACAGCCTAGCAATTTGATCCGAGATCAAAGGCAGAGGGAATCTATCTGGCACAGTATTGTCGTTAAGTTCACGATAGTCGACGCACATCCTGTCAGAGCCATCCTTTTTTTTGACTAGCAGTATTGGGCTCGCAAACGGAGATGAACTAGGACGAACGACACCGGCGTTGATCAATTCTCCTACTTTTTCACGAACAACCCTGCGCTCCTCAGGACTAAGTCTGTAAGGACGTCGACAAACGGTCTTATGAGGGTCTTTTAAACGAATTTTCATCGGGTCAGTAAGAGCACGTCTATTCGGAATACCATGGACAAAAAATGACTTAAAAGAATTTAAAATTTCAGTTAGTTTTAGTTTAGCATCTTGGGGAATGTCAGTGCCCACATTAGTACTAAAATTTACTTCATTGGATTCGTGAATCTTACAAACATTAACCACGTTAACTTTAGTCAATTGCAACTTGTCTGATGTCATATGTACAGCGAGACCCTGACTTAAAATTTCGCGCCCGATTATTATATCTTGGCTCAGACAGTAATCTGGTCAAAAGATATACCATCTATCTCAATTATTGTAAAAATTTGCATAGTGCTATGTACACTTGTTTGTCCAATACCGGTCATCGTTACAATATTGTGGAAACGCTTACCACTAAATTTACAAGAAGCCGATTCCTTAATTAGTGAGCACTCAGCCCCGGAATCATAAGAAAATGAAAATTCCTCACCAGAATGATGCAAGGTTCCAGTAGGTGCGCTTATCATACACGACTCTACTCGCCGCTCAATAGATGGACCAGCACGATCTTCGCTGCCCTTCTTACCGCTCGTATAACGACAGCTCGATGCGTAGTGTCCCAGCCCTCGACAGTTGAAACAAACAACAGACGTCTTCGCTGGATTCTTGAAGGGTTCACCTTGTGATGTCCTTGATCCTCCCTCCTTCTTGATAGTATCTCGTCTGAACTTGCAGTGAGAAGCCTTGTGACCAAGTTTGCCACAACTAAAACATTTCATAACTGCAGGTGATGGTTTGTGCTTTTTCATGTCGAGCACGTCAGGATCACAAGATTTCCTCTTCATAAAGGACATCGCCTTAAGTTCTTGCTGTAGACGGTATCTCGTTCCAATTTCAGACGTAAATGATAAGCGTTGGACTCGAGGTTCGAATTGAGAGATGTGGGCCAATACCGTAGAAACGGCAATCTGCTCGGTCGTGAGGTTCTTCCATCGAGACATCAATGAAGACATCACCGTAGCAGCATATGCTGCAAGGCACTCACCTTCCTTGGGTCTATTACTCTGCAAGTTGATCAAGGAAGCAGCCACAGTCTCAGGGCAATCGAACCTTGATGTGAAGAGGTCCTTGAAGTCATTCCAAGACATCCCAGGAAAAGATATTTGTGAAAGCCAGACAGAAGCTTCCCCTTTGAGTGCCCGGCTTAGAGCAATTATCAGCGAAGCACCCTGAAGCTGATGGTCTATCATGCACATATCTGCGGTGGTAATCCATGCTCGTGCGTCGGTAACTCTTTTGTCCGGGTTGAATTCAGGATGTTGAATATCGCTTCGAGCTTGTGGAGGCTTCATGGCTTCCAGTAGAGCCATAAATCTTTGATTCTGCTGCTCCAATAGGTGGCACCATTTCCCATCGCTCCCTTCGCCTTCTTCTTGTGGGAGACGTCGGTTAGATCCCACTTCTGATGACGGAGAGACCGGCGAAGATAATAAATGCTGCCGGTCTCCGTTTGTTGTATTGTTATTTTCCATTTTTATAAAGTTTCCTTTTCTTCGAAACAAATGAAAAACCTCCGTCTTCGAGAAAGAATTTATTATTCGCCTTCACCGCCTGCTCCACAATCCAAATCAAAATTAAAACAAAAACCAAACCCATCGCCTTCTAGCTGAATCGCAGCACAGTACTTCAAAGTACAGACTCTATCTCCGACATATATTTGAATGAAAAATGGGATATGAGTCAACTCTCCCCACCCTTAGGGACACTTGAACGGGGAATGGGGAGAGTTGAACATTGCTTTTTAAAGGGGAAAATAAAAACATTTTGCAGCTTAAATCACAGATATATTAAACAAAACATCACAAAATGAAATTAAATTAACAAGAAACACAGTTATTGCTCTTCTTATAAAAAAAAAAAAAAAACGAGTGTGCTTTAGACCACACGACTGAAGTAAAACTTCTTTAGCTCCATCTATATGTATGTATATATATATATATGTTTATATATGTATATATGTATAATATATACATGTACAGTAGATATCGGTTATAACGACGATAAAGGGACCACTACAATTTCGTCGCTATATACGGAAGTCGCTATATAGAAAGAAAGAAAACTATATTTATTGCCACACAATATAGCCGCGCAATATGTCGGCTTATGTCTACTTAATTTTTTAAAAAATCTGTAATATTGCATTGTTTCAGTTTAGGTTTCTGTGCTAGCGTACGATGTAAGGTGTATTCCATTTTCATAACTCCTTCGATGTCTATATTGTCTTTTCTTTCACCAAATAAACAATATATCTTTAGTAATGTTACAGCGCACAACGCATCCTTAGTTGTAGGAATCTCATCCACATTGCAATCTTCTTCATCTTCCTCATCTAGTGTTGTCAATGATGGAACCACGCATTCAATAATTTCATTATTAGTTAGGTTACTAGTGGTGATAACTTGATTATCAATGTTAACGAAAGTTTCCCAATCCGCAACATTTGTTCCCACTGACGATATTGTAGCCAACTGTGCCAATGGTACATTGTCCAACTCATTATCAGAATCTTCATCAGTTGTTACGGTATACGAAGATTTACAGAACCCGGCATGCACAAAACATTTTTTAATTGTGTCCGGAGTTACTCGTACCCATGCTGTCGTTATCATTTCAATGGCATCCAAAAGATTAACAGAAAAAGGGGTATTTTTTTCAATAGCATTTATCATTTTTTGCACTAGAATCTTTCGATAATGGCTTTTAAGAGTTTTAATTATTTCTTGGTCAATGGGCTGAATCACTGATGTGGTATTTGGTGGTAGAAATGTCAGTTTTATATTTTTCAAATTATCAATTTGAGGATGAGCTGGACAATTGTCAATGAATAAAATGATCTTCTTTTTGCACTTTCTCAGTTCAGAATCCCATTTACTAAGACTTTTTCGAAAATCTCCGATGTCATCCAGGCTCTTTTGTTCGCTTCGTAATCAATTTGTAAAGTCTTAAGATTTTTAAAATCTAGGTCTAGGTTTTTTCGCCTTGCCTATAACCAATAATTTCCATTTTTCTCCAGCCATACTTGAAGCAACAAGCACAGTAATGCTATCTTTTGACAGTTTCCCGCCTATACATTTTTCTCCTTTAAACTTTAATGTTCTTTCAGGAGTCAACTTGAAAAACAAATCCGTCTCGTCAGCGTTCCATATTTGACTCTCAGTATATTCCTCAGTTAGTTTAGGTAAAACTGTTTTTATCCAGTTATTACAGTCATTTTTCGATACACTGGCTGCTTCTCCACAAACTTTACCGACTACAATATCGTGACGTTGGCGAAATCGGTATATCCAGCTTTCAGAACATTCAAAGTCCGTTTTTCCGAAGAGTCTGGCAAAATGATTGGCTTTTTCTTGTAACAGCGGATCGCTTACGGGTACGTTGTGACTCCTTTGATCTTTAAACCACACTAGTAGAGCACTTTCGACATCTTGATGAGTTGGTTCACAACTTTTTTTTATTTTCGAGGATTTTGATTCAAAACATTCAATTATTTTAGAGCGGTTTTTCCACATTGTTGATATTGTAGAATGTGAAACTTTGAATTCTTTGCACAGGTCAACATTATTTTCACCATTTTTCAGTCTCGATATAATGTCCACTTTTTCATTAACAGTGAATGTAGTAGGTGCCATAGTGTCTGTTTAGACGGTTCGCTTTGTCGCTCCTTTTGTCGCGCCCCAAGCGAACGTTTGTTCAGACGGTTCGCTTTGAGTCCAGTTGTTTTCATGGCAAGTGGAACATATTTTTGAGGTTAAGATTTAATTGTGCGAAGGAAAACATTCGAAATGAATAAAGATGAGGTTGTAGTAATGATAGGCCTTTTATTGGCGATATCTGCTTCTGCAGATACACCTAGTTAAACATTCAATGCTCAGGCACATTTGCTCTTAGCTCTTGGCAGGTGGAATGAAAATGAGAATGAAACACTTAAATGGAACAATATGCAATTGAAACAGTCATGCGACCAAAAAAGCGAACGTGAGTCCTGTTCTGATCGAGACGCACTTCCTCTTCACCCCAACTAACCCCCCTCACCCACAAATTTCGTCACGAACGTTCGCTGAAGCGAACCGTCTGAACAGGCACATAGTAAACACGCAAGGCTAACACACCGAATATTACTGTGTAACTAATTCTTAAACTTTCCCTTCTAAACATTCATAAACAAAAGCATATTACAACTGCTGGCCATCTGCGGATGTAAACAAAGGATAAGAAAGCTTTATGAATGTGTGCGTTTGTGTGAGGACTCGGTCGCTACATCTGCATGGGATTTCTAGGAACTTGTTACGAATGACTCATTAAAACTAGTCGCTATACCCGAAATCGGCATTACATCCGAAGTCGCTATAGCCAAATTGTTTTCCTTTAAAATTATGCTTTAAATTGAAGGGACTTAGGTGTTACGTCGCTATAACCGAAAAGTCGTTACAACCGAGGTCGTTATAATCGAAATCTACTGTATATACATATACCTACATAGATAAATTTTCTACAAATATTTAAATTTATTATCGGTTTTCATTGATAAATTAATATTTTTGAATAGATTTTTTATTTTTATTCATTATTTTCATTATCGGTAATTACTGTGGTTGATTGTAAGACCGAGACAATAGGCTTATGGTATGAGAAATAAGATACATATGTTTTCGAATGAAAATTAGAAAGATATCTAGAGAAAACTGCATCGATTGTCGTTCCATGTCTAGGTTTAAAATCTTGCCTTGAATATGTTGTCACACACTTTTTATGCACAATTTCCGTACGTAATTTCTTCTTAGTTGATGGTCCTGGAGCACCGCTTTCATATTCAGAGACTGTGTCACTTCCTGCCATAATTTGTTATTATTCACCCGAAAATTCACAAAATATGAACTTTAAAATGAATTTACAATTTTATTCACTTTAAACGTAGAATATTTAAGCTAAGGCTAACGTTAATTCGTACAAAAAAAGGCATGTTTTTGTGGATTTTTTGTGACGATACAGTTAAAATCTCTTTCTTAAAACAAATGGTACATTAAAGTATGACATTCGAAGAATATCATATAAAATTTTCACGAAGAAATATTAATAAATACGGCAATGGCAGCAATTATACGGACGTGTCTCGGAAAAAAGTAGAATTGCGGTGACCATCACAACTGCAAAACTACTGCACCGATCCTTTTGAAATTTTGAACACTATTTCTGTACATAATTTACGAGGTAACGCCGTCAGGGTTTTTAGAAATTTCAATTTTTCACTTTTTTGGAACACTTTAAAAAAAATTCGGCTAATTTGTTATTGTAAAATAAAAATTATTAACAAATTTGAAAAAAAACTCTCCGGCGTTACCTCGTAAATTATGTACAAAAACAGTGTTCAAAATTTCAAAAGGATCGGTTCAGTAGTTTTGCAGTTATGATGGTCACCGACTTTGAAAACGTGAGTTGTGGGGAAAACGCTTTAAAGTTTTGAACACTAAAAAATCTGGTATAAAACGTTTATAAGCGAATTTTATCGGCTTACCTCACACTGAATCATCAATGCCAGGTCCATAAAGGATGTTGCTATCATCCATGACGTCTAAAGCACCTTTCTGCTCCAGTCTACGACGAATCCTGCCTTCTTTAGTTTGTCTTTCAGCTTCCTGCTCTGCTCGGCTTATACGTATGGAGTCAGTTGATCGCGCCCAGTCATGAGCGCTTGATCCACTACTGATTTCCATGTCTTGCATGAAGGTTAGTAAAGCAAAAGAACCTTCATTGAAGACACTGGCTGCCACATAAGCTGCAATTTGAACGATGTCAGAGGTTCCACTCAAGTGGTTTGGTGAGATTTTCCAAATAAGTTGGTTGAAACTCTCATTGTTGTTCTGCGTGAAACCTCCGACACATCGCTCCAGGAGGGCATCTTTGCTTAGATCTTCATAGATAGGCTTGATGGCATCCAAAACATCTTCGGGAAGAGCACTGTACGTGTGTTTGAACGAATCCAATGCATTAGCAGCTGCAGCTTTTTGCCATTCGCACCAGGAGTCCGCGCCGCTCAGGCATTTTTTATGCTGTGGATTCTCGTCCGTCGAACTGTAGTGAAAGAACGTTGCCCAGATAGCATTCTTCATATTTTCCACGGAATCAGAGTAACGTCTAATAGCCAAACCGTAATATACCGTCAGTTTATCAATCATTTTGGCCGTAAGCTTCCCTTTACCAGACAGACCCTTTCTTTTGATCTTCTTTCCAGCCTTAGTGTCAGTATCTACAACGGTCTTTTTGAGTATTTCACGTAGACGACTGCCCATTCTTTTTTGAACATGTCCTACACATCTTTTTCCACTATTGAAAAATCATCACCATAAGGCTTAGAATTCACTAACCCGGAGTACGCTTTAGAGTCACCGTCGCCGATAATAGTTGCGATATCGTACACCATTCTTTACCGAACGTTGAAACATGGTTTTTATCGCTTCGACCTCCATATTTCCAGCTGCACCAGTATGATTTACACGACTCTTTCCAGTATTTACATGAGCTCCATGCCACTCTTCGTATTCGGCAGAGTTTAATTTATGTTTCCAGATTTCAGGGTTGTAAAAGAATGCAATCTTTTCGGCAAATAATTCTTTGGATTTATGTGAAAAGTATTTTAATTCAATAACTTCACTTTGATACTGGGACTTACAGAAACCAAATCGCCATTCTTTTTGAAGTCATGAATGATGCAGTCTTTTCAACAAATCAAAAAGCTTGAAGTCATGAATGTGAAATCTTGTGATTTACTTACTTTCGTTGAAGTACCGCTGAAGTTTGCATTCGTTTGCAGTCATTTTCAATCAAGTGAATTCATTAAGAGCTTCAGTGACTGAAATCATTTTCTTTGCATCGTTGTGTCTCGGGGGTTAAAAATAGTCTTTATCTTGCTAAATAAAAAAGCTATGACTGAACAAATATTCATATATTTATGACGTTTTAATACAAGATAAATTGAAATTGTTAGTTTTTAATATTAACAGCTTCTCAAAATTGGAGTCTGAAAGTGCTCCACGCCGAGGAGTGTCAATCATTCCAGCAAACGAAAATAAGCGCTCGACTGCGGCTGAGGAAGGTAAGGGCGTATTGTATTTTAAAAATAGTGTTTTAATGTTCGGGTATCGGTTTAAGTTAGGTTTACTTTTGTTATAATGTCTTTTTTTTTTAGTTACTCTCACTTTCTTATTATCTGTTTTTTCTGTAAACAATTTTACAACAGCATCTTCGCCTCCTTCTTTGTATATTTTTTTAAATGATCACATGAAATGTCATTTGAAGCTAGTTTTTTGCACATAAAATTGCAAACAATATCTCTTAACTCAGCCAACATTCGTAAATTTACTTTAGTTTTGTCTGACTTTGACAATTCTTGTAAGCAATAATCGCAAGTTTTATACGCGCTTAATAACTTACCCTGTAATTTTAATGTTTCAATCAATTTTTGCAATATAACAACGACATAAGCAGCATCGTGAAATGATTGCTGATCGTTATCACAAATTTGTAAAAAATCTTTACTTAAATTTTCTAATTTGAACTGATTAGGACCTTTCCTATCAATCAAGACTGATCGAAATAATGTCAAGGTATCTGGCAAAACCTGCAATTAAATCTAAAGTTCCAAGTAATTTTGCATTAGTAACAGCGCGTAAAAGTCGAGGAACGTCAAATCGAGCATTATGCGCAACTAATAGACATTTTTTTCCCCCATTAGATAAATTAAATAAAAATTGTTTGAATGATTCTAATGCATCAGAAATTTTAAGAGTTTCAACTTTCTTGTCTCTATGATATAAATCTCCATGTTTGTGGTAAAGTTGAGTCACAGCACTCGCTGACGTTGAAAGGACTCCGCACAAAATGTATGGAAAAAGCCTTTCGGTGAAATGAGCTGAAATTTTGGAAGTAGTTTTTGTGATGCTGATCAAAAGTCCCAATGGGCTGAAACCTCCAAAATGGCTACTTTTTTATTTATAGCGGGTTCAAGTTGCGAAAAATTGACAATGGGTCCATCAAGAAAATGCTTAATAAGTTCTTTCAGAGACATCCTACAATACTGGTTGATAACGCATTAGAAAGCTGAGCCTGCAGGCTTTCCAACGATACCACCCACGGCCCAATCCGTTAACAAAAAAACGGGAGAGACCGCGTCAAACTTCGAAAATGGCAATTTCAAAGCCCAAAATTTGACCTTGACCCTTCGAACTTCCGGTTTTTTGTACACTTGCAAACAATTTTGCGCAAGTTGATTTCGGCAAGTGTACACGCACCTGCAAGATGTTTCCGCAAGTAATCTTGCGACATTGCGGAAAGTTTTTGCGGGAGAATTTCTTGCGAGTGTGGACAAGAAAGTTCTAGCTAGCGTAATAGTATTGCAGGCTTTGAATCAAGTTGAAAGTTATTTCAATCTTGCGCAACATGGAAGGTAAAAAGTATTGGAGCAATTGTGTTTGGAGGGATTCGAAACACATAGCTCAACGACAACGAGTGATACGAATCATCTATGATTTTATATTTTCAATTTGATATTTTTAAAATAAAACAATTAAGATTTCTTAAAAAATCTACGTTTATTATTGTATTTGTAGCAAGAAACCTGAGACTCAATAGTAGTCTTTCACTTGCTGAAATAGCTGCTCTCATTTTCGTGTCCTTTTTCGCGATTAAAGGTGTTACACAATTCAGTAGATATTCAAAATTCTCTTGAGACATCCTTATGAAATTTTTCAACGAATTAGGATCTTCACTTTTCAACTCTTTAAATAAAAGTTGATGGAATCCTAACTCTTGCCGGCGGCTGATCCAGTTTCTGACCCATTCTTTTCGCTTGCGTTTAGTTTTAATTTTTTTCTTTAATAAAGTAGCCACAACTATAGCAGCAGCACACCTTAAGGCCTATTCACACTATCCATCAGGCCACCGACAGTCAGCATTACATCAAAATATTTCTAAACTGAAATGACTGAAATTTCAAAGTTTACTGCACAACTTTTACGTGTGTACATAGCTGCAAGAATTTGCGGCAAGTAATCTTGCACTAGATTTGAAAAGAGTTTGCAGCAAAGAATTTTGCGCAATTTTTATTTAAGTGGAGACACAACTGCAACTATTCCAGCAATATTTGCGCAAATTTGCGCAATATTGTTTGCAAGTGTACACGCACCTTTAGAGTTAATCTTTTCTCTCCTTTCACATCACTTCGTTTAGCGAACTCGACTGTGCGAGATCCAATAGGAATATTTAATCTTTGTTTAATGTTTATAATACTTTTTTCACCGTCATTTTTTAGCAAACAGCTTCAGCTACTCTAATATCACAAGCAGCACTTGTACTTAGACATTTATTTTTGTGTGCTTTATTTGCTACAATATTATTAAAACTTTCATTACTTTGGCTTGAAGCTGCAATTGAGAAGTTAGAGGAGTTGGATGCATATTTTTGAAAAAAATCTACTAATTCTTTATATAGTGCTTCATTGGAGAAGTGAAGAGTATGTTTTTTATTTGGATTGCACCAATTACCGCAATTTTCATGTCTGCTAAAAATATGATCGGGTATTTGTTTTAAATTGACCGCTAAATTTTGAGGATTGCCTTTATTTTGAGACACAGCGTAGGAGACGCATTTTTTAATATGAGGAATAACATCTTTTTTAGCTAATTCTTTAAATTTTTCTCGCATTTTGTATAATTCAATGGAAAAGTTCTTCGTTAAATGATTTTTATCAGCTAATTTGTAGAATTTTGCAGTTGGATTGTCTGCTCGTACTTACAACTCGTAATTACAACTCGTACTTGGAGTCCAGCTTCTTTAAGGATACTGTTGTGGTTAATAAGTTGAACTCCTGCATCAGCTTCCATTGCCTTAGCACTGCCATAAAAATTTAATCGGCAATCATGATCATCTTTTTTATGTCCAAGATCGCATTTTTTACATTTCCGGTTTCTCGTGGCGTAATCCAAAATTTTTTCCGGACAAAAACCCAATAATTGTACTATAGCCATTTAAGCTATCATAGCTACGTCCATTACCTCGTTTTGTCCAACCCATATCATAAGATACTATGATATTTATTATTTGACCCAAAGCCATATTAAATATTGAATTATCATTATCTGAAGGAAGGTTAAGGATGTCTAGCTGAGGGAAAATATCTTGAGCGATTTCCGTAGGTCTAAAATAAAAATGAAAAAATTAAACTTAAAAAGATATATACAAGATTCTCAGTGATCTTTTTTATTTTATATATACAATTCAATGTCATAAAATATATAACAAAAATTATTTTGTAAAGTATAAAATTGTAAAACGAATGATTTATGCCCAATTTCACAGTGCGAGCTTAAGTTTCCGCTCAGCTAAGCGCGAGGCGAAACTTAAGTGACGGCTTAAGTATTTTCGGTTTCACAGTCCTTTTTTATTTCACGCTTAGCTAAGTGAGAGTTTAGGCATTTTGCTCTATTATGTAGCACACTGTTTGCTTCAGCAGTTGTCAGAAATATTATTCTGAGAAATTACTGCCAAAAAAACAAGTTTTTTTAACGAACTTCTTCAGGGAAAATTGTTTTAAAGGTAAAAAAAATGAATAATAATAATATAAACGGAATCAGAAGGAGTCCTAATTTTACACGGAACAAGTGAAGATCTTTCCCTCCTCTCCGATTTGGATGAAATTTTGCAGGGACCTTCCGGATGGTGCGAAACGGAAGAATCTGCAAGAATTTTTTGGCTCTCGGGTCTAGTTTCCGAAATATTTAACTTTCAATTTTGACATTTCCAACTTTCAATTAAAAGTTTATTTCGGAAACTAGACCCGAGCGCCAAAAAATTCTTCCGTTTCGCACCATCCGGAAGGTCCCTGCAAAATTTCGTCCAAATCGGAGAGGAGGGAAAGATCTTCACTTTAGCCTTCTTTTCTTTTAGACTGTTTCCGAACTCTGCTTGCTCAAAACGAGACCGAATTCTCGAGTTGGTAAAGATAGTTGAATCATGACTGGAACCTGGGCATCTTGCCACAATGTCCATAATTTTGAGCTTTCCTGTTGCGAAAAAGTTCCCCATTTACTGCTCCTGTAGTATGGAATCTTTTGACTCGTGTAACTCGAACAATTACTTCATAATACTCTTCATCACTTCCATCAATTAAATCTTCCGTATCACTATTAAAATTTTCAAGAACAACTTATTTGCTCGTTGAATTTTCCACACGAAATTGCAAAATATATCTCTTAAGCGAGACTTAAGCGGCCGATTTTGGCGACTTAAGTATAGTAACCACTTAAGCCGTAATTTACACTTAAACTCCCACTGTGAAACCGAAAAATGGTTAAGCGGGAGCTTAAGTGACGATCAGAACTTAAGTTCGCACTGTGAAATTGGGCATTATACTTATAAATTATTTCCATATTGATTAAAGAAAGATTATTTACTATATTATACAAAATCGAAACAAAAATGTCATTAACATTAGTTTGTGTAAAAATAAAATTTGTTATATATTATACATTTGATAAATTACAAATCACTTATTTATGCATAATATTCTAAAGCTTATGATAGGAATATTACAAAAATATTCATAAATTTTAGTTACTAATATGTTACAATTCAATTCTGGCGGCAAGCAACTTCGAAACTGAATCACTGTGAAGGGATACGATTAAAAGCTACCCGCGTCGCGTAGCCCGTTCCTCGGCCTAGTGGTGCCTGACGCTGCGCCGACGTCTGTGTGCGCGCACTCACACACCGGCAGTGGGGCGACCCGCAACTGTACCGCTCCACCGCTCCACCGCCTTCGCTTCGCTCACCTCACGGCCGGACGGACTCGCCTAAAGTTCGCCTGGTTCGCCTGCGTTCCTTGTGCCTGGTTTGGGCTCGCCTTCGCTCCGTTCTCGCCGTAACGCAGCCCGTCGCAGTACTACGCCTTCTCAGCACTCCCGTTGCTCGGAGACGACGTTGACTTAAGACGCCGAAAAAGCGATCTTGCCAGCGAAATTTTGTTTCGATTCGATCGACGATCGCACGGGGACACGCCACGGACTTGACTTGTTGACTGTTCGACTCTTCTCGAGACGACGACAACGGCGGTGGTGATGATAACGCCGCGAAGCTAACTGCGGATCGGACGGGGCTCGTCGGCAAGATCGCCGAGATCGTCGTCAAGATCGGGCGTAGCACCACTTCTGCCTTCGCCTTGTCTTGCCTTGCCTTGCCTTGCCTTGCCTTTTGCTGCCTGTCGCCCCGCACACACAGGCGAAGCGAACTTCTTTTACTACGTCGTCGTCGTCTTCGATCGCGGCGGCGGCGCGGCGGTGCCAGCCAACCCCAAGCCCAGCAAGAAACCCAAGACGTCCGCGAAGAAAAAAAAAGTTATATGGCTCGAGAGATTAAATAAAAAAAATATATTATGGCTCAAACGAATAATCGGACAAGGGTAACACTAAAATAAAACACAAGATACTCGTATATGAAGAAGTAATAGCACGATATTTTTGATATGCAGATCATTTTTTTCTCATTATACATTTTTCGAATCATATGATAAAATTCAAACAAAACCGCAAATAAAATTCATATAAACAAATAATCTGACAAGCTAGAAAAAATAACATATGAGAATGTATACTAATTTAGTACTTGCTTGCAAATGCTTTTGATTCTATTACGGCTTTAATTCGATTTGGCATTGATTTGACAAGATTTTGACAAAATTAAGGTTCAATATTATCCCATTCATGTTTTAATGCTTCTTTTAACTAATTTAAATTATTGAACGTTTTACTGTACAGCCTCCTTGCAAGTTCTTCCCACAAATGTTCAATAACGTTCAAGTCTGGTGACTGGGCAGGTGTTTGCAATAGTTTGGGGCAATTATGTATAAGCCAAAGCTTTGCAACCGCCGAAGTATGCTTCGGACCATTATCTTGATAAAAAGCAAAGTTTTGCAAAATGCCCAATTTTTCTGCACATTGTTTAAACATTTGCTTTAAGAATGTTAAGATAAACAAATTTGTCCATTTTACCCTCAATAAAATGCAAATTTCCTACTCCCGTACTTGACATGCAGCCCCAAACCATCACAGATCCCCCTCCATGCTTTACAGTAGCCCGAGTATTTTGTTTGTCGAATTCGGTGTTGGGTTTTCGCCATACGTAGGTCCTCCCATCCGATCCATGTAAATTAAACTTACTCTCATCGGTAAATAAAACCTATTAGTTACATGTAATTAAAATAATTAAAACTTTAAAACAATTAACAATCCATTTACGGTTTTCCAAAACTCGTCATCCTTCAACATATATTCCTTCGCAAATTTTAGTCGAAGTTTTTTATTCTTTGGGCTGATAAATGGCTTTTTCCTAGAAATTCTCCCATGAAAATCGTGTTTTCTTAAAACGTTTCTCACAGTTTCAGCACAGACGTCTTTTTCCATGTAATCTTGCACAAAATTCTTCAATTCTTTGGCTGATTTAAAAGGGTTTTCCTGCACTTCTTTTATAATTCGCCATTCTTTTCGATCATTTAATTTTCTTCCTTGGACTTGTCTGCTTTTATTTTGTATTCTATTTTCGTTACGATATCTTTTAAGTATGTCGTGAACAGTTGAATGACTATTTCCAACGATGTTTCCTATTTCTCGTACCGTTTTTCCTTCTCCATAAAGTTTTATAATTAACTGCCGAATTTCAAAAGTTGTTTGTTTTCCTTTTGGTGCCATTTTGAATTACAACTCTTTGCACTTGCAACAAAACATCAACTGAATGCAAACACAGAATACTTACTTACAGCGAAGAATCTGAGTTCATAAAAATTTCTAGGAAAATCCGTTACTTTTGCAGGTGTTGCCTTATTTGCTTAATTTGTCCGATTATTTGTTTGACTTGAAATATGAATTTTATTTACTGTTTTGTTTGAATTTTATCATATGATTCGAAAAATGTATAATTTTTTTTATATATTTTCAAAATATAGGAAAAAGGAAGCAAAATGAGCTGCATATCAAAAATATCGTGCTATTACTTCTCCATATATCTTGTGTTTTATTTTAGTGTTACCCTTGTCCGATTATTCGTTTGAGCCACTGTAAATATATACAGTATGTGGGCATTGAACTTGGCGCAAGCAAAAAATTTTATATTTTTGTAGTTTTGATAGTTGAGGAGTGATTTTTCAAAAGGACTTATTTACGCATTTGACCTTGAACGACCTAAGAATGCTATCACCTTTATCATGCTGAAATGCATCTTTTAGTGAAAAAATATTACGAAACAGACATAGATTTCCAAGAGAAACTTGTGATCAAAAATCGCAGTTTCATACAAAACGGCATACAAGACTTATTTCCTGTAGTTTACACCAAAAGGGCTTATTTCCAAATGTTATTTTATTTTTGTTAATTAATACAAATATGTTACAATAAAATCTTTAAGCGTATTAGAACATTAGATCAACACACTATAACACTATATATATTTAAAAAAAAAAAGTTACTGTAAAGAGCTCTTAAACGTTTTTCCTCATTACTGAACATTTGTTAAACATGTAAATAAGTCCTTTTGAAAAATCACTCCTCAGTTTATTTTCAGGAAAAAAACAATTAAGTAACTAAAATGTTGGTATTTCAATAAGTATAGTTTATTCGCTATTCGTAAGAGTTAACAATGTTTAATATTTAGTCGCACCTCCCTTATTAATAATGACTTCTCTTATTCGAGTTGGTAAGCTCCTAATACAACTTTTAATCATTTCCCTAACATCTTCGTCATTTTGCCAAATATCAGTAATATTTTGCTTCAAAATTTGCAGTGAATTATTCGGTCGAGCGTACACTTTAGATTTTAGAAGGGCCCAGCAATTCTCGATGGGATTAAAATCAGGAGAATTCCCGGGCCAAGGGAGGATTGAAAGTTCTGATTCATCTAAAAAATTTGTAATGAATGGCACGGCGCGCCGTCCTGCATGAAAGTATATTCGGAATTTGGTAAAGGTACGGAGTGTACATAAGGCAATAAAATGTCCGTTAAAATATTTTTCTACTGCTCCTTTCGCAAAGTACCCACCGCAAAATAAATTGGACCTGGTCCCTCGTTGCTGATGCAGCTCCAAATCATTATAGCTGGTGGGTGTTTCACAGTCCTCGGCAGGCAATCTTCATTGAAACGTTCCTTAGTCCTTCTGCGTACAAAACGGTGTGACTCTGTCATTGCCTCTAGTCTACATTCGTCGCTAAAAATTACCTAGAATATTTAAAAATAAGCGTTTTAATTGATACATTGGATAAAATAGTTTTAAACTTCATTGGTCTAACTTTTTCACATAAACCTTATTCCAATCAGCTGTAGTATAACTACTATGCATTCGTGCCCACAGTAAACGTCTTAATTTCATACGTGGAGTCAGTCGAGGCTTTTTTGCTGGTCGCCTGCAAAATAAGCCGGCTTCTCTGCATCTTCTTCTCACTGTTCTTGCTGATATGTTGATGTTTCGAGTTCTTAACTTCCTAGTTAGTTCTCGATTGGTGATCGTTCTTTCCTCCACAGTAGCTCGGACAATGGCACGGTCATCCCGGACAGAAGTTTTGCGAACACCTTTACAATTTTTCCGACTTGTCGCCAAAAGATCTCCACCAACAATTTTTTTATTCATTCTTGACTTTTGTGGCTATTTCTAAGAGAGTTTTTGTTCGTTGAGTAGCGCTATAACTGCACACTTTTTTGATTCAGAAATGTCCTTTCCACCCATTTTATTTTTAATTGTCGATAACTTCGATATTATCAAAAGTTTACCTCTAATATATCTCACTATAACTCTTAAAGAACACCTTTTAGACAAAATTACACTTTTAACACTTAGTAATATTACCAACAGAACTAACTGCATTAAAAATTCTCATCCAACTAGAAGTTAAAATGCATTAACAGCTTCTCTTATATACAGTGGTGGCCACGAATTTAGCACAACCTTTTCAGCCTCCTCCATGCTTGACCGTTTTGATAGTGTACTTTGGGTTATGTTCCTGGTTTTGAGGACGCCATACATAACGTTTTCCATCTGAACCGAATCTACAAAACTTAGACTCGTCACTCCAAAGTACATTTTTCCAGAAATTTACCGGTTTGTTTAGGGTGATCTTTGGCAAATTGTAGTCTTGCCTTAAGATTTGTTTTGACACAAGTGGTTTTCTTTGCGCAATGCAACCACGTAAATTTTTTTGATTAAGGCGACGCCTTATGGTTCTTGAGGACACATCAACACCATATTCTGACGATATTTCGGTTTTAATCTCTTAAAGGGGTCTTTAGCCGAAATACGAAAAATTATTTGGTCTTCTCTAGGTGTTGTTTTTCGGGCTCGAGGATCTTGTTTTACATTTTGTGTTACTCCATAACACTCAAAATGCTTAATTGCGTTGTACACCAGCTTTCTCGAGCATTCTAACATCTGTGAAATTTCTGCAACGGTTCGTCCATTTGCTTTTAATTGCAAAATTAGTGCTCTTTTTTCTTCAGAGCACCACTGTCCTTTAGCCATACCTAATTTCATGTTTTATTGATTAAAGGTAGGCTAAGTATTTCTGAGAATTGAATTACCTCGAAATGTAAATAAATTTTTATGGGAAAACTATAAAGAGAACTGAAAATAAGAAGTGTGCTAACTTCGTGTCCAGGACCAAACGGACTCGACTGATAACAAATCGCGCTGCTTTATCGACAAAGGCAATAATGAATCGTCGGAGTAACGGAATATATTTTGCTTGTATGGCGTCATCGGTTACAGAGAATTACACTGTTAATTACAAAGCAAAAGGTGAAGAAATTTAAAAACAAGAAGACCAGTATGAGGTGTGCTAAATTCGTGGCCACCACGGTAGGTACCATTAAGGACATTTTAACCATTAACTTAATTCTATAACAACTTCTCAGTAAACCAGAGAGTACGGCAGTAAAACATTTTTAAATATTCTTAGAATCTATAGATAATGACCTGAAGTAAACAAACAAGTCATTAATCGAGGATTAGGGGTAATTTTTCACAGGTAGCAATGAAAAAATCCTGGAAATTACAAAAAATCTCACCTGTGCAAAGTTCAATGGCCACATACTGCATACATTTTTTAATATAATAAAAAAATTAGAATAGCATAAACTTAATTATTAATAATAATTAGGTGTATTATTTAATTTTCTTATATGTACATATATCTAAATACAATATTAAAGACTTACCTAAAATCACGGATGAGTTGATATCAGAGACTCCATTTCTATTTACTCCGGTATTAACTAAATTACAATTAGCACAATTATTACATTTTATTGTAAACTTGGAATGAAGTCCTTCCCTTTGAAAATCATTCAATTTTTCCAAATCTAAAAGACTCTTGCAGCTGGTGCATTTTAGATTTTTAGCTAGTTCTTTGAACGTCACTATACTGTTCTCATCTGGAATTTCACTTTGAGCTGTTTCATGAAGTGTTTGTTGAATTTTCCATTTTTTAGCTTCAGACATACTCGATAAAGCTTTTGTAATTTTGTCACGAGTTTTTTTTTTAATGAATCGACCATTCTTTAGTCGCGAAGTCATTATTAATTAACTGTTTGAAATCTTTAATATAAATGTAACCTCAAAAAGTTAATCAAAGCACAAAAACTCTACATAAACAACACGTATCTCAAGCACAGTAAGAATACAATGCTGCCAGATCTGAAAAACGACGCAATGAAATCATTTTTGTAGTTCTGCGCATGTGAGCGGAGGCGAAAGCCCAGCGGGAAAAGAATTGCTGCTAGATGCAAGTGATCCTTTTGGAGGCATGGATGCCAGTATTTTAATTAGTAGAATAAGTTACCGTGCAATTGCCAAGTAATTATAATTATTATAGAAATAAAGATGTCTAATATTGATACGGTCACTATAAATGTTGATAGGTAATTGATTAGATAACAATTTATAACAAAGTTGTTGAATAGGTGCTTCCATAGACACTAACTAATATAACTGACTTGGTTTTATTTACATAAGATCTCACAACTTTTTACGGCAGAAGAACTGCGTTGCGAGACTTGGCATTTTTTTACATTTTATGTTTTTGATGGGATCTCATTTCTTTTTGTTAGGTCATCCTCCTTTCTTTTTTCTCGGGTAATATATCTTGTCCGTCAGCTACTGATTTTCTTAAAGCCCACTCCCTGTCTCTATTGATTTTTCTCAGATGCTTTAATGTATTTTTCATTTACTATAATGCAATTTCGGGATTTTTCTTTTTTGTCCTCCTCTATGGGCTTAACGCTAACTAAAATTCAAAATTTGAACAAACTAATCGATTTGGCGGGGGCACTACCGTGCCCCCAGAACATTAACTATAATAATAAAGAAATCGCAGTAAGGAACCTTAGACTTGGCACGACTTTGTCTAGATTTAATTACTTTTTAGATATAAACAAGCAGCTCCATCGAGACTTGGCTAGTTTTTTACAGAATGCTTTTGGTGGGATTTCAGTTCTTTTTGTAGAAACGTGGGCATATTGATTTATTTTATTAGATTTTCTTATTTGACACAGTTTTTTTCTTTTTAGGAGTAGTTTTTTTATTATTACAAATCTTTCTTTTCTTTTTTTCCGGTTCTGATTCTTGTACAGTAGCAACAGTTTTTCGTATTGCCCATTCGCGTTCATTATTTATTCTTTTAGACGGTTTAGACGGTTTAATTTCTGAAAGATCGGCGCGGTATTTACGCCTAAGCCGGTTGTATTCGGTGATCGCTGAAGCTTGAGCTTTTATACTCTTGAAGTCAACATTTATTAGGTGCACCCCATGAAGATTGGTTACTCGTGAAAGCGCCACGTAGGCTTGGCCACAAGAGAATATGGAGGTGCCAATGTCCATGAGGGCATTTTTTAGACTTAGACCTTGGCTCTTGTGAATTGTTAGGGCATACGCCACACAGATTGGGAATTGTTCTCTGTACACGTATGCCCGGGGTATGATCTCAAATTTTGACTTAATAGGCAATAATTCGTGAATCAAATTATTAGCGAATTTTACTACCAATTGTTTAGGCTTTGTTTGGTCTTCCGGGTCCCACCTCACTTTTTGTACAACGCCTATCGACCCATTCACTAAACCTAAACTAACATCAATGTTTCTCCTAAGCATTACTTTAGCTCCCGCTTTAATGATTATAGTTTCTTCCAGTCCAGCAGTCATCGACGCATCATCTTCATATTTTTGTAAACACGACCGGGCTTTCGTTATCATACATTTTGAACAATCCAAGGAATCTTTAGCAACTAACTTTATCTCGGGGTGCGGAATCGCTTTTAACATAGCATTATTTAACTGCATACACATATTTCTAGTCGGTAGTAAACAAACAGTATCTTCTGGTAAGTCCCTCAAACATTGTGCTATTTCCATTAACCTTCCTTCATTGGAATGCGAGAGCAGAGGTATCAATCGGCTAGACAGTATATCTCTGTCTGATTGAGTTGTCACTCCTACTCTGATTCTTTTTAACATTTCTACAAACGTGGAATCATCCAGCTGTCTCATATTCAACGTAAGTTCGTCGTAACTAAAAAGTTCAGTCCATAAGTTTGGAATACTTAAGGAGCCTATAAGTTTATTAATTTCTGAAGGGCTTAGTTTTTCAAATGGCGACTTTTCTCTAACGGGTGGAAGTTGCAAAAGATCCCCAAGCACTAAAATAATAAATAATTCGACAGTTTTTAAGTCTGTCCTTAAAACTTGAAGTACTTCGTCTGAAAGCGGTTTGTATTTAGGAGTTTGTTTATGCTCTACGGGCAGTTGTAGTAATCTGTGAACAGTTAATCCGTTTACGTTAAATGCTGCAATTCCAGTCGGGGCAGTAATAGCAACATTTTTATGCAGGTTGTTTTTAATCCATATTTTTAAGGTTTTTATTAAATATAATTCAGAATTCAGTTTATCTATCATTGCTTGCTCATTCATTTCAGAAATATCCGCTTCAACTAAATCAAAGTTGTTTAAATCTTCCATAGCATTTACCGCTTCCAAAGCTTTAAACTGTAAAGGATTGTCGGGTCCTTCATCTACTATGTTTTCCCTTTCTTCGTTTAGTTCTGCTACTTTTTCTTCTACCTTTTCAAAAGCTGTTTGTAAAATATTTCGTAATTCAGTCCGTAAATTTCCGTAGCGTAACGCTTCTTGTAAATCGTCCTTTACAGCATTAAATGCTTCTGTGTATGTCTCATGTTGCATTTTTAGGTCATCTAGTATTCTCCAAGGTTTAAATAATAACAACAAGGAAAAGAAATATTTTTCTGGCATTTGCTCTACATCATACAGGTAATTGTTAATTAGGTATGGTCTATCTCGTTTTTTTAAGTATTTATTATTTGCTAAAACATAACACTCTACTTTATTTGAAACAGGCCGTATATTAACTAAATCATAGTCTTTCGAAAAGTCAAATAGATTCATGTCTTGTAATTCGTCAGGTCTGGCAGGGTAAACGTTGTCTATCCAAGAATCGTAATATATGTCAGTGGAATTCGGGTCCAGTGCATTCATTTCAGATTTCGATTTAACCCTGAGATTACGATGAATGTTTACGTCTAACCATCTTATTGTTGTTTGTGGGTCCGTGCCGTAAAGTGGTATTCTCAATAATGTATCGCTGGCTTCTAAAGCTCCGCATTCTCGATTCGATAATGCTCTGAGACCAATATTATATAACCGGCTTCTAAGACTTTTTGTAGAGTTAATATCGTTAAACATGTCGGTTGCATGGGTCTTTTCACTTTTAGTAGTATACTTGGTCACATAATAGTTCAAAATGGCTGTTTTCTCTCCAACATATTGAATGTCAATATTTCCATTCCACGCCAACAGCAAAGCGGGATTGTAGTCATTAATCATATCTGACTCCTTTGAGCGGACAATATTGTAGAGACGATTATTAGAGCTGAGAGTTTTTCTTGCCGCTATAGTTTGAAAAATGTCTCTTATGATAAGAGAATCCGTCACAGTTCGAGGAAATCCAAAACGGCAAACTGAAACGAATCCTTTTTTCGTTTTCTTTCTCCTCATGCAATAACTGTTATGTTTATGCATTTGATACGAAGTGACCCGTTGATGTAAAGTAGGAGAAATATCTTTTTTTGGAATGGCACATGTCACGTATTTAGAAATAAATGACGCTACCTCGTCTATAGATGACTTACGTAGAATAGGTGCATCCTTAACCCATAACATTAAATGGAAGTGCTGAGCACCCCTAGATTGGTACTCTCGACGCCAAAAGTAATGAATAATCTTGCCTAAAGGCTCATCTGAACTATGTAGTTATAAAGTCTAACATGGCATGAAACTTGTTATCTATAAAACGTGAGGTAGATACTCTAATCATGGTCACCAGGTACTCCAGATCTTCGATTATCCTAGTTTTTATAGTTTTCCCTTTATGTGGCCATTAAACCCTAACTCTGTACCAAATTTCAGCTCTCTGAGTTTATGGGAAGTACTAGTTCTATTCTGATGATCATGAGTGAGTGAGTGAGTGAGTGTCATAAATGCGAAACTTTGCTTTCGCTTAACTTCGGAACTAAATGACCTACAGACTTGAAATTTTGGATTTTAAGTACTTATATGATTATAGCTTACTGGATGACGAAAATTTCTGCGTTTGGTCTTATCCAGAGGTTCTCAAAAAGGGGCCTGAAAATGCGGCGAAATGGTTCCAGTAAAGGATGGTACGGCAGTGTTTGCTTCGCGCTTGACTTGGCGGGGGCACTGCCGTGCCCCCAGATTTGGCGAGTCTTATTCCCCTTCCCATTTCTGCGCTATATTGTTCACAGCCGAAATTCTCTCTCTTTTTACTGCGTCTGAAGTCTGAACCGACAATTTTTCCATTAAAATCGTATTGGATTCCACTGAAAAACAATCAATTTAGATCCATTTAATATAACATAACATCATGTAACGATCAGTGCCAAAGAAATCCCATCTGGTGTGATCGTTGCAGGCCATTTGTAAAAACACTCAAGGTTCAGAACAACTTGGCGACTCAGGCAATAAAACCAATTTCGAAACAACCAGGATTAAGCGTAGACTGAAGCCGTTTATGATTGTGTCGCGACAAGAGGAAGAATAATTAGAAACTGTATATGCAGCTGATGAGTTTTAAATTGTCTGCTAGAAGAAATAAACGCTGGCTCTCCAGGGTAAGAGCGCAGGTAATTAGGACCAAGCGTATCATGAATATGTTTTGTCAGGAAAATAAGGAAACGTGCTGTTAAGTAGATTGCCATCGGGCGGGTCGCCAAGTTGTTTTGACGCGAACTTGAGTGCAATTTCTTATAAACATCATAATGAATATATATTGTTATTACATACTTTTTCACAGGTTCTGCAATTATGTTGTTCAGTTGTAGGATTGTCTGAAAAAATATTCATATTCACATTATTGAATTAATTTTTCATATATTCCTTACCTGTACATATTTGCATTGTTGCAATCATTTTCTTTTTCAGTCTCTATTCCATTGTTGCATCTATATACAGGGGTTGGTGTATCTTCAGGGTAGGAGCGAACGTTTAATTTTCTTAAGGGCGGCATAGTCCTATATGAAAAAGCATTAACATAAGTACATAAAATTTAAGCTTATTTTACAAATATACTTTAGTTAGTGCAATAATGCAAAATTGGCAGAAATACAAATCCATCTTCAATAGGTAAGCACATTGCTTTACAATTGATATCTTTAATTTTAAAATGTTCTTCTGCAGTAGCAATGTTACTCACTTTCCTTATACCTAATGTCTGAATTGAATTCGTCGTCTCTCCATTTTGGTACTACTTCTTCAAAGTAGTTTTGAATACTCGTTCGTTTCAATCTCTTGACGAAATATTTTTCATCGTCGCT
Source organism: Machimus atricapillus (assembly GCA_933228815.1). Lineage (NCBI taxonomy): Eukaryota > Metazoa > Arthropoda > Insecta > Diptera > Asilidae > Machimus > Machimus atricapillus. Next base: position 19,638,192 of record OW121785.1, read on the forward strand.
TGTGTCATCCGAACTGCTGGAATCCTCCAGATATACCCAACTGTCGTCCAAAATTTCATTTAGCAGGATTAGGGTACTTTTATCCATTTTTAAACTCTGCAAACTGTCTGACATTTCAACTAACCCTGACAGTTGCCACTATTTGCTGTTCGATGAGAAATAAAATAACCGAAGTGCCCCAGGTTTTTTTACAGTTCCGCCGCGGCTACGAGTTACATAGTCCATTCGATCAGTCCAATTTTTCACTACTTTTTGCAATAAATCTGGCCATATGGTGTCAATGGTGGCTTGAATATTGGCTTCCAATGCTTCAAGAGTTGCTGGTTTGTCGGCATAAACCAATGACTTAACATGGCCCCATAAAAAGTAATCGAGAGGCGTTAACAGGACCACTTCTGGAAATGAAGTTGTCACCAAATTGATTTTGCAATAAATTTATGGTTAAGCGCGCTGTATGGCAAGTTGCGCCGTCTTGTTGGAACCAAATGTCGTCGATGTTTAGCTGATTAATTTTTGGAAACAAAAAATCACAAAAATTGACAAAAAAATGGTTTTATAGTTTGAAATTTCAAGCCTACTACATATTGTTCTCCAAATTGATTCTCAAAAAACCCTGTTATTTTGATAGGTATAAATGGAAAAATATAACAATAATTGTTTGGGTTTGTGTCGCTTAAATAAAACATATCGAAATAAAAAGTTCTGTACAAAGGAAATTTGATATTTGTGTTTTTATTGGATAATTTTCTTAGACCTGTTTTCTTTAAATTATTTTTAATAAAACGATTTCTTTCGGCAATTCTATTGTTAATCTGTTGTAAAATATTATTAGGCTGACGGCAATCGTTTTTGAGAAATTGTAAATAATTCTCAAATTTATACGCGGAAAAATTATCTACATTTCCATACATTCGAACGCAATCAGCTAAATGCAGCAAATTGTGAACGTTGTAAAAAATTTTATCGGCGCCGTATAAAAAAGAAAAATTATATACAAACAGTTCAAGCATTTCTTTAACGTTTTCCAAATTTCGTGTACAATTTTTTGGACATGATATTAATCTATATGATCCAGCTAGTAATAAAAAATGTTCGTATAAATCAGTATGCAAAATATCTTTAAATAACACAATTCCTGTATATAGTAATTGACGAAACTCAGTTGCTTTCCATTTACATAATTCATTAAAATATCTAGGTTTTCTACTAAATTCCTGAGGTATATAAGCAGCAAATGAAATAAATTTATTATTTAAATAGTCTTTTTGTACGGTAGTTAGCTTTTGCACAGTAGTTTTATCTTTCCATATGTATGCCATCATTTTTTTTGCAACCCCTAAATCAATTAAATGCATTACATCTAATGGAAATTGAGATATCATTTTAATGCCAATTTCTTCTAATGGACTTTCATTTTGTTGATAATACAGTGTGTGAAAAGTTTTGTCTTCCCGATTCTTAAAACTATCATCTGTCCTCAGAGAAAAAGCTGTAATGGCGTATGACAAAGTATTTCGTATTTTCTTCCCTTTTTGAGTGCATTTTGCACAGCCATTGCTTGCAGTGTGGCCAACAACGCCGGTTATAAAAGATTGGGCGGGCGTATCACATGTAAATAACCTTATTTCTAACTTAATAACTCTACCATTTATTTCAATACCACTATTCTTAATATTTTTGAATTCTTCTATAAAGTCCAATAAATATTCCTTAATATTATCCGCTTTCTTTTTTACAATATATGACCCAATAAGAAATGGTGTAATGCTTTTATCATTAGAGATTGTCCCTAATATTGGCCATAATGTCTGCTGTGAACTTTTAAATAAGGGTAAACCATCTATTCCTATATCAATGTACAACGTATCATTACAATAATTTACAGGTAAATTTAACATTTTAATTGCTTTTTCTATTCCCATTTGATAATACATGCCTGGAGAAACTACTCTAGTTTTAATCTGTAAATTATTTTTTGCCAAAAGCAAAGATTTTGTACAGGTTGGCACTTTTATACCATTATTATTTAATATTTCTAATAAATTATCTGCTAAATTATGAGATTCACTGGTACTATCAACGTTATTAGTAACTGTATAATTAGGATTAAAATTACTATTTTCGTTATCTCTTTCTGTATCAATAACTAAGTCAAAGTCATAATTAGTAATTTCAGTTTCATTATTTCTTGATTGTATATTTATTTGCTTATCAATTAAACGTTTAAAATGCCTCTTGCTTAGTCCTGCAATCGTTGAATTCATTGTTTTTTCCGTGATAATGAATACAGTTCCGACTATGTCTACTCACTAATATTCAAGTTGTATGAAGTCCCAATTCGAGCACTTAAAATAGTAATTCTACTATGTATACAATTGTAAATCGAGAATTTTAAATAAATTGAAATTGAATTGAAATTGAAATTGTTTTTTCCGTGATAAATCTAAGAAAAAAATTAAGGTTGTTACTTACCTTTAGCTATAAATTGAACTTCTTACCAAAGACGATGTGGATGCACAGGAATAAAATATTTGCACTGTGAACTTGCACGCACCTGATTATAATTGAAAACACTTGCACTCTGCTTCGAAGTAAAAACAGGAATGATTCATCAGGAGCATTCACGGCTGCGTCGACAAAGAACTCGGAAAGGGCGAGTGAGAGAAAATATGCAAGGCGCTTTTAGTTCTTGCTTGTGCTTCCACCTTAGCTTCCATGCGACTAACTTGGAATTGATCGTGAAAAGTTTTCTTTGCTTCCACAAGGCTTCCCTTGGAATGCATTCCGAAATTCCCGCTGGGAGTGTACTGTATCTGCTCTTTGGGAACGTCCTTAATTGTTTTGCTCAGGACGACCCACCAATAGTTTTACTTGCCAGACCCGTTTTTTCATCTGCGCGTTGCTTAATTACATTAGTAAAACAAACCTTCTCCTTAAAAATGTATGTAGTCATCACAAAAATATATAATTTAAAAAGAATGAAATAAAAATAAAATTAAAAATGTTAAGTAACTCCCGACACACACAGACACGTCAAACTATAACACCCCTTCGTTTTTACGTCGGGGGTTAAAAATGAGAATATTTGCATTACTGAAAAGCATGAAAAAACAAAACCGCAATAAAACTTCAGTTCACTTGAAACAAACAAACTCCTATGCCTTCCTGTTAGCAGGACTAGTACCTCAAAATTGGCATGCATACCTTAGTCATGCACGAAATCATCGATACACTATTTCACGCAATGTCCAATTTCCTGCTGGGTTGTTTACATATTTGCATATGTATTTAATTGATTTAACTAAATTGCAGTACTCCACATTAATCCCAGTAGGAAAAATCAGGTCTTCAAAGCAATTCCATAACTACTTCTCAGAGATTCGTTTCCTTCTTCTTTTTTATACGCGATGTTGTGACTGGAGGCAACTAGTGCATTTTTTGCTGTTTTGGAAGTGATTATAGAAGTAGTCATGCATAAGTGATTGCTGAAGTACTTATATAGTAGTTCTGCAATAATCACTTTCTGTGAATTAGTTTTAGAAATACTAATATAGCATTTCTACAATAACCACTCGCTGTGAGTAGGTTGTAGAATTACTTACATAGTATTTCTACAATAAATGCTTGCTGTCAGTGGGTTTTAGAATTACTTACATATAATTTCTGCATACACCACTTGCTGTGAATGGGTTTTATGAGGAGTTAAAATAATTTTATGGGATTTATAAAAAGTGAAAATGATTTCAAAAAAAATATATTTTTTGCACACAATAACTGTTAGATCTGGGGAATTATGTGGCGGGCGTAGCGAAGAAAACGAACGTTTGTTTATAAACGTAAAAGGCACTTTATTTAAAGTTGAGTTGGGTTGACAATAGCGAGTGATGTTAACTTACTGACGGGCTGATCATGACTAACTTAGCCCTGCTTAATACAGATGATAACCCATCGTCCTAACGGTGTAACGTTAATTTTGCCAATGCTCAGCAATAACAATTCATTAAACAAAATTATCACTTCATAAAAGAATAAATAAAAATAATTCATTACATAATTTAAAAAAAATACTTCATTAAATAATTTAAAAAAAATACTTCAAAAACAAAATTTTCATTACATTCATTCATTCATTCATTAAAATTATTATTTTTTTTTGAGATAAACATTTCTCCTTATGGATTTTGTTTTTTGCAGCCTTAAAACCTTTTTTTATCTCCGCAACGTAGTTAGCCCTCGTTATAGCCTCGTTTACACTGGGCGAGTTTACAAGCTAAAAGCTGGCTTTTTTACACGCAGCTCGTAAACTCTCCTAGTGTACACGACGCACTCGCTCTAAAGCTGCTTTTAAAAACGCTGTGGAAAAAGCTAACTCCGCCGGCTACTTCGCACGCCACTAGCCGGCTTTTGAGCGAGCGGGATTGTAAAGTAGCCAAGTGTACACACAGTAGCTTGTGCACTAGCGACTGACTGGCCTTTAAGATGTCGGAGGAATTGGTTCTAACGGGAGTTGCAGTGCAAAAAACACATGTTTCTACACGCCAGCTACTTGGCTTCTGAGCTAGTGGAAAGTTTCGTGTGTACACGACAACAAGCGCATTCGCCGACTCGACGGCTTCTTACTCGCCGGCTTGTAGCTTGTAAACTCGCCAGTGTAAACGGGGCTTATCGTATAGGCTCGTTTACACTGGCGAGTTTACAAGCTACAAGCCGGCGAGTAAAGAAGCCGGCGAGTCGGCGAATTCGCTTCTTGTCGTGTACACACGAAACTTTCCACTAGCTCAGAAGCCAATTAGCTGGCGTGTAGAAACATGTGTTTTTTGCACTGCAACTCCCGCTAGAACCAATTCCTCCGACATCTTAAAGGCCAGTCAGTCGCTAGTGCACAAGCTACTGTGTGTACACTTGGCTACTTTACAATCCCGCTCGCTCAAAAGCCGGCTAGTGGCGTGCGAAGTCGCCGGCGGAGTCAGCTTTTTCCACAGCGTTTTTAAAAGCAGCTTTAGAGCGAGTGCGTCGTGTACACTAGGCGAGTTTACGAGCTGCGTGTAAAAAAGCCCCGCTTTTAGCTTGTAAACTCGCCAGTGTAAACGGGGCTTATCTGTGGCAACAGCTACTGTCAAAAAAATAGAAAAATATGTAAAACTATTATTTCAAATGGAAAATGTACTTACTATAAAAAATATCATCTAGGGCAGTGTGGGTTTTAAATGATTTTTTGTTGTGGATGCCGTCATAATTGTAATTTTTAATAATATCTTCGCCCAAGAGATTTCGAATATTTTTCGAGATGCCATCTCTTTCAATAATTTTTTGAATTGCGGCAATCTGAAAAATGTAAAACAGCTTTATTATTTGGGATAAAAAACTCGTATTTGTAGTTGTTATTTTCTCTTATTATTTAGTATTCTAACTGTAGAATAAGGTAAATACGAAAAATAAAATTGTAAAATTTAATTTAACGAAGATATAACTTACCAAATCATCTTCCTTTAAATGAGGTATCTTTTCTTCGAACTCTAATATAGCCTCTGTGCATTTTAAAGGAAACATTTCCGATACTACTTTGATTGTGTTGTTAGTTTTTAGGAGATGCCGGACACAAACTTTTATTTCTCCTAATTGTTCCATAATGGACACATTTTGTTTTATCATCAGTTGCTTTAAATTTTGTATTTCAGTTAGGGGTTCTGTTTTAAAATGAAAAAAGCTTTGAAATTAAAATTGTACGAATACAAATTACACATACCTGTGGATTGAACATTTCCTGTTAATAAAGAGGTACCCATTTGCGCGTTCATTCTACGCAAAGCTCCTGGTTCTGCAGCACCATATTTATTTTGTGACATATTTCTGTTTTTATATATGTAAAGGTTACTTTTTAATATTGTTAATTTTTAAAACTTGCAACAGCTATGCAGAAGAGGAATCAGTACATATTTCTGTTCGTGTGGTAAACACATCATTTTGTAAACTAAATATATCATTGACACTAAAAATTTCTTCTTCTTCATTTTCTGTTGGTGTAGAGCAGATGCACACTCCCAATGCAGGCATCGATTGTAAAGGGTCTTCAAAAAAATTTTGTAAATTTTTGAAACGTAACCCTTTGATGAAACCTCCATCTCCATCAATAAACCCAGTAATTTAATTGGTGAGAATTCTTTTACATAGCAGACATTATCAGGTGGATGAGAGCTCAAAAAGTAATCATCTGTTTGAAAGCTAACAATTTTACCAGTGCGATTTTTTTTAAATCCTTTCTTTTTTTCTTGTTTTACAATTCCTCTTTCACAATAGTGATTGTTTATTTGTTCCAAAATTTTGGAAGGTTTTCGGATTTTTCTCTTTAAGACTTGCATAAAGTTTTCGAAACTATAAGCAGTAAAATTTGTTATAATTCCGAATTCCTCGACAGCATTAGTTATATGGAGAATGCTGTGGACATTAAACGTAACGCTATCTTCTCGAAACACAAATGGGAAATTTACCACAAATAATTTCAGTAATTCGTTTGCCACACTTAGATTTTCTCTGAAATTAGCAGGTGTTGATAAAAGTCGGTATGCTGAATGCAATAATAAAAATTTATAGTAAAAGTTGTCATCTACAATATTTTTCATAACAACTAGGCCTGTATAGAGGATGAACTGACGGAATTCTGTTGCTTTCCATTTTAGAATTTCATCCAAAGATCTTGGTTTTCTTTGAAACTCTTTAGGTATGTGCAATGCAAATGATATCAACTTACTTGACAATTCATTTTTATTAGCTGGGGTTATATGTTCAGCTGTTTTTCCAGTTAGATATCTTACCAACATCTTTCGCGTTACTCCAAGATCTATCAGATGCATTGCATCCAACGGAAATTGGCTGATCATTTTAAATCCTGCCCTTTCCAGTTCGCTCGGTGCATTTCTGTGCAAATTTGTATGGAACTCAGGCTGTATTCTATCCAAGAAATCTCTATCCGTTCTTAAATTCGATGATTTTGTGCTAAAAGTTGTGACATTTCTGATTCTTTTTCCTAGCTGATAACATTTGCAGCAACCAATCGATGAGTTATGCCCAATTATACTACACATAAAAGATCGTGCTGGGGCATCACACACAAATGCTCTTATATCAAATTTTAATTGTCTATTGTGAAGCATTATTCCATTTTCCCGAAGATATTTCAACTCTATTATGAAATCGTGCAGATATAAATCTACGTTTGAGGGTTTTTTTTTACCGAGATATGTTCCAATCAGAAAGACTTCAATTTCTTTGATATTCACAGCTCTCCCCATTATTGGCCATAAGGTTTCTGAACTACACTTGCAAAGGGGCAAGCCATCTACAGTGTAGATTCTACACCGATATCTAATAGTATTTCGTTCTGTTCAACTATTGCTGTGTTCGGGATTTTCTTTAATTGCTTCTCTATTCCTAAATGAAAATATTTACCTGGTGCTAATGTTCTAATTGTAATTTTGTTATTATACTTTTTTAAAAGTCCATTTAAACTAACTGGAACATCCAAACCCTCAGAATATTATACTTTTAATTGCGAATCAACGCTTGCTCTAGTGGGATTATATTGTTGGTACCATTTTATTAATTTATGCCTTAAATCGCTATTTACGGAAATATTCTGACTTTGTTCAAAACTGAATCTCTGAAAGTCAGATTCATGTCATATCGTTATCATTCTCATGTTTAAAATTAAAATCAAGTTCACTGCAAACATTTGTGACTTCCACACTGCTAGTATCTGCACAACTTTCTAAACTCCTTTTTAATTTATCTTTTTCCCTCGCAATCCGTCTGTACAAAGTACTTCGACTACTTCCTGCTTGAGCTTGATCCATCTTGAAAAAATTGTATACTATTTTTTTATACTGATTCCTCAACGCTACACTGAGTAACAAAAATAATTTGTACATACCTTTATTATGCTGGAAAATTTTCTTTCGCTGGAAAATTAAATGTAATCAATCACTGCAACTGTACTGTCTCACTGAATCACTGGCACTGCACAAATTTCGTGCAAAACTAAACAAGAGAAAACAAAAGGATGCCAGTCTGACGTCACGGTCTTCTTTGTTTATTTGTTTTCTCCACAAACGCATTAGTACACGAGGAATCTAATGTACTCCTTACCTGCTCGATTCTCTGGAAGCAGGGGTAGAATAGGTTCCGGAGGAGTACTGCGGGCGTGAATTTTTACACCATCAAGAAGTAGTTATATCAGCACTTCTTATGGTAATGATTGCAGTATTTCCTACTGGGATGCGCCTTAAGGACGTTCCCAAAAAAATCAATTCTCTTACGATTCTTTTGAAACTTTAAATACACATACTTATAAGTGTCCTTTATACGTAGAAATTTTTTTCAATCGTTCTTGCGGTAGTAAATTTCTAAATATTGACTATTAAAATTTGCATATTTAACATGGGAACCCTATCCCGATCGATGTTAAAGCGAATGTTTTATTAAATAACAATAGTAATTTTCTTCCAATTGTTTTAAAAAACTGATAACTATTAATTAAAGATATAACGAATATCTTCCTGTAAAAATCACTATAACAAGCGGTATTGGTTTTGTTATAAAAAATATTAAAAATGAGCTAATTCATTAAATCACTCAAATTTTCCAAATCTAAAAGACTCTTGCAGCTGGTACATTTTAGATTTTTAGCTAGTTCTTTGAACGTCACTATACTGTTCTCATCTGGAATTTCACTTTGAGCTGTTTCATGAAGTGTTTGTTGAATTTTCCGTTTTTTAGCTTCAGACATACTCGATAAAGCTTTTGTAATTCCACACGGTCCATGCACCATTTTTGATGCAACAACTTCATGCAAATCAGGATCAATTTGTTGATTTGGTATTTCCGCCGAAATCACTTGATCAATTTCTTGTGGAGTAATTTTACGTACTAACCAAATCAATATGTGAGCATGAGGTAAACCACGCTTTTACCATTCAATTGAATACGTCCAGCAGCGAGTCTCTCCAAAAATATGGTATTTTACTATGAAATCCATAAGGGACTTCAATTTTCGTTTGAATACTCGCGCTGTTATATCGTGTCGATCTGTAGATTTTTGATGAGTGTAAAGTTCTTGTACGATTTCTTTCCACGTAGGGTTGCACGTAAAAGTTATGAAAAGATCTGGTCTTCCATAAGATCGTACATACGCCATTGCGTCTTGCGCAAACTCTTGCATATGCCGAGGACTGCCTGTGAATGTAGCTGGCAAAATGACCATTGTCCCCAATTCATCAACATTTGCATCATTCTGTATGGCATCGCGTAAATGAATGTAATCATCTACTCTCAACTTGGCTTGATTCAGTCGTATGAACAACAATGGCTCTGTTTCAATTTTCGCATACATGTCAACAATAGATTGGTTAAACAATTGCCGATATTTGAATACATGATTGCCGCTGTTTTGGCGAATCATTAAACGATATGCATAGTAATCCATCGCACTTATTTTCTTGGCAGTTTCCGCTCCTAAGAATGGAATAAATAATTATGGACCTTATTTTGTAATTCGATCGAATACAATAGAAAAGAGCTTAGTAAAGCCTTTATTCAAATTTTCCTTCGTGAAGTTTTGAAAATTGTTAAACATTTATTTCAGTTACCTTTTATTTTATTTATTCATATCGCGATAAAACATCAAAATGGTTCGATTGTGATTTGGCGATCCGCTTGTTTTATGAATTTTTTACGACTTTTTCTATGAAATCAAAAGGTTAATGAAATTAATTTCTACGATTTTTAAAACTTTATAGAACGAAATTGTTCGAATAGACGCTTTACTAAGTTTTTTTCGATTCAATTCGATCAACTTACATGATAGGGCATTATTTCAATTAATGGTAGGGAAAACACCAAAAATAATTTGTTGTTATCGCAGTTATCATTACATTTCTCTCACCTGTGCTTGGATTGACTTGTTTGATTGTAAAATGATAGCCATCTTCACCTTGCCAAAAATTAGCGGATATTGCAGTGCATCGTATAAGCGATGTGTTTCGGCAATTCTGTGCAATTCAGCATTGCGACGTTGAATTATTATGCCCCGACGTTCAAATTGTTCACCGACAATAACAATGGCAACTTCATCGATTATGGGAGCGTTGAATCGGCGTTCGTGTTGTCCTGGTGGTCGTTTATCTGCTCTTATAATAATCGAATAATCATCTGCCGGCATTCTATCAAGGGCGGTCTTGAACAATCGAACTAATTCATTTCGCTCATGTAGTAGTTGTTGCAATTCGGCAATTATCTGGGGGCACGGTAGTGCCCCCGCCAAGACGAGCCAAGCGAAGCGCAAGGGCACTACCTACCTTTTCTCGAAACGCTTCGTCGTTTTTTTGAACTCTCATAACTTTGCTTTGGATGATGCTAAATAGTTAAAATTTTTAAGATAGAATGCCATCAGTACAATCATTAAACATACAAAGTTTGAATGTCGTAGCTATTATACTTTAGATTTTATTAATGTCTCAAAACCCTCGATTTCGTCACTCACTGACTCACTGATCATCAAAATTGTTAGGGTACTTGCTGAAGTCCTAGAAAGCTGAAATTTGGTATGTAAGCTAATATTACTACAAAGACAACAAAAAAATTAAAAAACCTACCAACTTACAAAAATAAATGAAATCCCACCAAAAACATTTTCATGTAAAAATGTTTCCAAGACGAGTCTACGTAGCTTACCCTGTGAAAAAGTTATCAGATCTCGTATAAAGCCAAGCTCTAAAGACTGCACGCTCTAAACCTACAAGCTCTACACTACACCTTACTCAAAATATATGAAAAAGTGGTCAGATCTCATGTAGAGCCAAGATTTTTGATCTATGCGCCCTAACTTTACCAGGCCTACCTTCACAAATTCTACATTTTAGTCAAAACGTGTGGCTTGGCCGTTTTATTTCACACCCAATGAACGAATGCCTATGAAATCTTCGTGACGGTAGCAAAACGGCCAAGCCACACGTTTTGACTAAAATGTAGAATTTGTGAAGGTAGGCCTGGTAAAGTTAGGGCGCATAGATCAAAAATCTTGGCTCTACATGAGATCTGACCACTTTTTCATATATTTTGAGTAAGGTGTAGTGTAGAGCTTGTAGGTTTAGAGCGTGCAGTCTTTAGAGCTTGGCTTTATACGAGATCTGATAACTTTTTCACAGGGTAAGCTACGTAGACTCGTCTTGGCAACATTTTTACATGAAAATGTTTTTGGTGGGTTCGATTTCTAGTACCTGGATGCAATCTTTGCCGTTGTTCAATTTGTACATTGTTATCAGGTCCTCCCATAAAATAAATTTGCAAATATTTGTAATCTTCATTTGGAAGCGGCAATAATGATCCTGCTCGATGATAAATTTGCCCTTGAACTTTAAACATTGGCATAAAATTATGCTGAACAACTTTTGTTGCACCAAACGAGGTCATTTGAAAGCAGGAATTGTATTTTTTCGGATGTTGCTTAAGAAATGTTTGGAATCGGGTGTGTTGCCTTCAATTAAAGATACCAACGGCTCTGGTGGCGGATTAAATGCCGGAAACACAACTTTTCCATTCGCACAGCACATACCTGGTGTTTCGCTTTTGTACTTCAAAGCATGAGTTAATTGCTGGATCGTAATGGAAAGCAATTCTTTCAAATGGAGCAGTAATACGTTGCCTGTTGGTTGAACTTCGTCTTTGATTACTATCCATCCTTTCTTGGCGCTGTGCATCTGTTTCTCGTTGCCGTGCGATTCGACTTCCTTGTTGCTGGGCCCTCAATCGATTGTCTCGTTGCTCATCTGTTTCTTGTTGTTGTTGATCTTCCCTTAAACGATTGATGCCTTGCTCGTTTGTTTCAATTGCGCGTCTTGTTCTTTGTCTGGCCGTCGCAGATGCAGGTAGATTTCGCCCATTTGCTGCAACAACGTTCGCAAAGTACTTCGTTGGGAAAGTTATGCCGCTACTGCAGCACGAAACTCATCATCATTATTTTCCTCTACGCTTGTACGATCTGTGCGAGCAGAGTACTGATTAGCGGGAATCGTAATAAATTCTGTTTCACTATATCATGACAATGCTGAAAATTTTTAAAGCTTAAGGAATCTTTATGAAAGGGGACACTCGGGGGTTGTTGGAGTCGTTGATCTTAAATTTCCGCTTGAATTTTTTAAATCTAATATGGCAGATCCAATATATCGGCGAGTTTGTTTACTTCAAAGAGTTAAATATGCTAAAAATTTTCATTGTGCTATGTCATGTACCATGCCATGTGCCATGTCATGTGTCATGGCATGTGTCATGTCATGTGCCAATATTCACTTTACAAAATGCACTAATTGCGTACTTAGTTGCAGCGAACAGCAAAAATATTGATTGTGTTTGACGCGCCCTCTATCGGAAATTTTTCAAACCTTTTATTAACCCTAAACCATCTTGTACTTGAAACATATATACTGGCAAAATTTGAGCTCAATCGGCCCAGTAGTTTCGGAGTCTATACAATTCAGACAAACAACAATTGCTTTTTATATATAGATAAATATTTCTGCATATACTGTAGTATAGTTTTATTAATCCAAAAATAATACAAGATATTTAAAAAAACATTGTTCAGTATGTAAAATTTTTTCTTTAAAGAGGAGATATGAATGCACATATTTACATAGGTACTCCAATACCTTAGATAGACTCTATTTAAGCTAGATAAAATATAACAATAAAAGAAATACTCACTTAAAAAAATGTACCACCTTTGAAATTCAAATGTTCTTTGTTCGGTGTTAGTGTTCTATTTCACTGCCAAATTGGGTCCCCGGAACAGATTAGACGTCTGTCTAATTGTGGTCGTCACGTGGTGTCACAGCGTTTAGCAGTTTTGAGACTCTGGTAGAGCCCCTAATCCTACTTGTACTCCAAGTTCCAATTTTCCGCGATGGCTGTACTGGAAATGGATGATGCCCAAATCCATATGCAATTCCAAGCTTCCGTTGGTACTCTGGAACAAAGTCCATGGTGTACCACTTCGACTCTTCGTCGCAGTTGTAGTCAAGCATCGTCAGCATTTGGCTCGAATCTCCTTCTCCGGATGTTAGATCAGCTGATACCATTAATTCTTTAATTAGACTTACAGAACTGTTGATTTTCTTGAAAATCCGTAGTTCAGCATCAGAAATTTTGATCTTGTTGTCCGAGTTAAACCAGAAGGTGATCGATGTTGGTGATAGGCGTACATGTGTTTGCGTTGGTGCTTCAGCTGGAGGCCTCGTGCACGTTTCCCACTCAATCATAGGAACTCCGATAGCAATTGGGCCGCTTGATAAACTGCACCATCGATTGGTATGAAGTCCTTTAGAACGGTAAATATTTTGGCCAGGTCTGGGAAGTAGTGATTAATTGAACCAGAAACTGGTTCATCATCCCTCAACTTCGCTGGGACTGGCACATACTGTATATTATCGTTCGAAAACCATCCTATAGACGATAGGTACATAGCTAGTGGCCATGGTATGTTCATTGCGTACGCAGAATAATCCGTCAGCTGTTCTTCTGTGAAGTCCTTCTTGCAGTCCAATTCTTCATCCGGTATTTGAAATTTCGCTCGATGAGTAAAGCACAACTTCGTGTGGGCTAGTAGATAGCTCACTTTGATGTATACAGCCTTATTCGTCTGAGTGTCCAGGTTGGAGAATGGCCTAGGTCCTCTTGCCTGAAAGTAGTCCCAAGTCCTATCCATGACATCAGTTAGATGCCTGAACGTTACAGGGACGATAACAGGGTGCTGAGTTTCTTCGGCAATCTCGGTGCTGCTTATGGTAGTCGGGTCTTTGATTCCAAGCCGTTGGTAGATTCCTGCCATAATTCGTTCTTGAGAAATGGCATTCTTCTTCTTGCGGAACTGATCTGTTCTTTTCGCTCGTGATCCTTTTCTGGTTGGTGCGGCTTTCGTCTTAGATTCCGTTACGGTATGTTCTTCTTTTCCACTTTGTTCAATCATTTTGTGATTTTCACAGTGTTCTCTGTATTAATATTAGTTTGATTGAATATTCAAGTGAAATAGTCATTCTGAGGTATAAGAGCATCATGCGAGCCCCACTTTAAGAAAAGTAATCAGTAATTTTTCTTTGAACATATTCCTTCGAAAAAGAAATGTTGAAGATATTTTCCTCGATGTTTTCTAATTCTTGTACAATATTATCGTCCCTATCCCTTAGAAAAGCTTTAACTATATCCAAAGCATTTAAAACTTCCTTCAATGATGGTATAGAACCCATTTGAATGGTGAGCTGTGCATTCTTCAATGACCTCATGCACAATGTCTTCATCCGTTTGAGTACCATAGCAACCAACGTTTTCGTCGCATAACACATAATGGTCAAATTCTTCTTCAATTACATTTGGTATTTCAAAATCAGCTCTATCCCTTTGCGTTTCGTCACTATCTTTTTCGATTTGTTGTTCGATATTTACAGAAACATTAAACCGACCCTAGTTTAAAATTTTTGAAATGATAAGGGGCCATTTTCAGCTATTGTTACAACGGTTAATTTACCTTTTTAAAACAATTTTTGATGGAGTCTTCCTTAACTAACCACCAGTATCGTAAGTATCGTATAATGTAGTGTAAGGCATCTAACAATGTTACAGATTTAAGGAAATCTCGAGTATTTAGACCCTTCTCAATAGAGAGCAATTGTTTCCTCACTATAGTTTGCCGATAATATGCCTTGAAGCAATGTCTAGGGGCTGAAGCAAACTAGTTGTGGTTGGCGGTAGAAATTCGACTCGCACATTTTCACAATTGTTAAATACTTTGTGGCAGCTGGCATTATCCACGAAGAGGATAACTTTTCGTTTTACTCTCTTCATTTCTCTGTCGAAGTGTGATAAAACTGATGTCCATATTTCAGATGTCATCCATGCATTTTTGTTCGCATAATATGGTATTGGAGCTTTCTTGTTTTTAAAACATCGTGGATTTTTGGCCTTTCCAATTACAAAAATTTTCTTGTACTTGCCAGTAGCATTGCAAAAGAAAAGCAAGGTGAGTCGTGCTTTTTGAGTTTTACTACCTCTAATAGTATTTTCATGTTTATTGGCAAATGTGCCTCTTGGCAATGCTTTATAGAACAAGGCACTTTCATCTGCGTTAAAAATATCATCAAAATTGTAATCTTGTAAGTCAGTGGCGTAGTTACGTGACCAGGGGCCCCGGTGCGAAAAAAAAAGTTGGCGCCCTATCTAAACTGGTTAGATTTTATTTTATCAAATAAAAAATATAACTACATATAAGTATCTATGTACTAAAGGTGCATCAGCTCTTTATCGCCCACTGCAGAGCATAGCAAAGCAAAGCTACTTGCTAAATGTAACGCAGTAAATAATAATAAAAAATAAAACTCTAACGAAGCGGATTACAATCAATAATATGGGTATTAGGCAATAAAACGAAGTAGATAAATATTAAAAGGTTTATTATAAGTAGATAAAAATAAAAATATTTATTTATCAGAATAGGATACACAGTACCACTTCTCGAACGTCAATAACTATAAGAAAAATAGAGATGGTCAGTCGGTCAGTCTGTCATTTTAATATGTTAAACTAAAACTACACTGCTTCGTAAACAAAGGAATCTATCTGTGGGAAAAGAAGCGGCAAAAACATCACAGATCATAATCATAACTTAGTTATAAGCATTATATAATATAATATTACACCAGGTTATTAACTTATTTAATGAATAATTAATTTTAAGATTTTTATCACACCGGGCATTTTTATCATTTATATAGTTTCAGTCATCTATTTTATAATAAGCCTGCCTTTTGGCTTAATATCCTTTTTACATTCGATTTAAATTTAGTCGCTGTCAAATTCAGGATATCCTCTGGCACTTTGTTATAAAGGCGTATAGGTACAGTTCCCCATATATTGAGGTCGGAGTTCGGACCTACGTATTGACTGATTACAGAAAATAACAAATCAGTTTAAAGTTTATAATCTTTTCCTGGCTTTAGTTTTCGCGAAAGTATCAATGACTTCGATTAAATCCAGGTTTGATGCGGCCTTGTTTTCAATTGATATTAGCGATAAATGTCGGAGTCGAGCTTGACCCCTATGTAAGATTTCTTAGATAATTTTTTATTATTTTTAATTTGCTAAAGCGAAAAATATACAAGTTTGCCACTTTCAAATAATCTTTCTAAATGAGAAGAACATTTCGAAGTCCACGCACCAAACCCAGGTATCCAACACTTCTACGGCTTTTAATTATATTTTCTCCAGAATTTAATTTTAAATGGAGGATGTAGTCTATTGCACTTGATATAAATTCATATTTGTGTTGGAAATTATTGTTGCAGAGGGCTTTTTTCTTAAATTGATTCTCTGATACCTTTCTGCTGTTTAAAATATCAAATATATCATTAAAAATTCTAATGAATTGCGCTGTAAGTCCGCTCCCTCCAAAGGATGGTATTTTTAAAACCTCACGGCAGAAATCCAGGGCGTCTGCAACTGATTTACTCAGTACTTGTACAGCTAATTTAACTTTCATCTTTTGTTGATAAAAGTATATATGTGCCCTTTTTAATCTATTTCCTAAGTGTAAGCCTTCCTCTTCCTGCAAATCTAGCAATAGTTTTAAATAATTCCATTTAATTTCATTGCCGTCACCGTCTATAATAATTTGAAGGTCGGATAAGGAATTCCGGACAAGTTTAAGCATATTCACTGGATCTGGATGTAATATATATTTTGTGTCATCGTATTCTATTTGAAAATATGGTATTGCATCAGTATTGCGGATATCACTGCCAAGGAGTTTTGCTGTCGTTAAATTTGTGGAAGTGGCGTCAAAAGTTATACCCACTACTTCTGCCCCTGTATCTCGCAAATTTTGTAAGCAAAGAAGTGTTATGTTTTTCTTCTGCTCTGCGTTAATACATGAGATAGGAAAAAATGCCAGTGGTATTTTCCATGCTCTATTTATGCACACTGCAATAAAAACCAGCATTTGTGTAGCAATCACAATACTATTTCCGCCATCGCCCACATCAACAAATCCTACTGCATCTTTCCCATTCTAATCTAAGTGCTCTCGAATGTGCATCTCATCGAACACTAGCTGTAAAAATATTTGTTCTCCATTATGCTTAGCAAGATCTACATTTTCCTTAATAGCTTCAAAAGCCTGCTTTGTAAACCCTGGCTTACAATCAACATTTTCATACCATCTGGTCCTTTTATGCGGTAAAGCGAAATTAAAAGTACTCCTAATAAAATCGTATGCTTTTGGCGATATAAAATTCAAATTTAATGCAAAGGCGCCGAGCTGTGGAGTGAAATTTTTTGGAACTTTGCCCCCTTGAAGCTTTACAAGCTCTTGTTCAAATAATTTTCTGTTGAGTTCAGAAATACGGTCAAGAACCTCATGCAACTGTTCTTCAATTAAGTTTTTTTTCTTAACGACTCAATTATATTTGTTTGCTTCTCAATTTTTGCATGTTTTCTTCGAAGAACAGATTGTAATGCTTTGATATTCTTATTTTTACGTTTTAATCTTAGTTCTAACTGATTTATTTTATTCTTTAATTTAATTATGCATATATCCTTATTAACATTAAGCTCTGTAAATTTAGAAACGTCCTGATAGGACCTCCATTACTTTAAAATAAATCCCAATATAATTTGAGTACCCCAAGCCTAGAACATAGACATAAGGAAGAACGAGTTACACGAAGTCTTATAAGGGATAAAAGGTATAAACTGGATAAACACACATAGCACCAACACCTTTATGTAAAAAAAGCAATAGATATACGATAACAACTCTTTAATTTCAAATATTTTTTTCATATTAATACATCCTATTACTTAATATTTACTTATAAGCACAAAATTGCTATCAAATATATAATTTAGAATATAAATTTCTAATGTTACGTAGTTTTTAGATTAAAGTTGTTATTGCATTTGTAAGTACATACTACTATTAAAGCTAAATATACTTAGGCTCATCAGATTAGACTTAAACTCTAATAAACAAAAATATATTTCTATTTTTAAATTATTTACATAGCACTGTGACCATAAAACACTTTTAATTAATATTATTATTAAAACAAATCTAAAGAGCTCCTCTAATTCTACTTGTTAAGATATTTTTAACATTACCATGTCAAGACTTTCGGTTCCACAGGACACATCCGCAACTTTTACTATCAAAGTTTCGTCAGGTATTTCCGCCTCCTAATTTAAAAATCATACATATAATATTTATAATAAACATATAGCATAAATATTATACCCTTCTCTCATTACAAATTCCATTATGTTCAAAATCGATAGCCATTTCATATTCCAGGTTGTTTTCAGGAAGAGTTCTCTGTCAAAAACATAAATCATATTTTTTTTTAAAGTTTTATTTAATAATATTTGATCCAAAATATCAAAAAACGCACCATTATTTTTGGAGAAATATCCTCAATAAGTTCTGCTATCTCCCCACGCTGCAAAGCCGATTCATCTTTTGGCACATTTGATGGTATAAGGGAGTCATAGAAAATTCTCTTTTAAATAGAATTTAAGTACGTAATACTTTTTCCAAATTTGAAAAACAAAATGTATCTGAACGGGCGCATGTAACGAATATGCATTACCGTATGACAGCTTAAATATTTGCATGTACAGTTTATATACATTAAGTAAAAAAAAATTCTTAATAAGATACTTTTTACTTCACAAGCTACTAAGTTTGTTCCTTTATTTTAAACCTATGATTTGGGCAGAAGTAAATAAAAAGTTACCTTCCTTTTAACAGCATTTTCCTCGACAAAATCTTCTTTAGTTTTTCCCACTGTACAACCAGAAGCTTCTAATTTAGGTTCCTGTTTTAGAATAATATAATTTTATATAAAAGAATGTATTCGTTGGCTTACCTCACGCTTTTCAGCTAAATTTCTTACATTAAGTGAAAGTACAGGAACAGCATCTCTCGTAAGGACTGTTTTCTTTTCAAACGAAAAAAGATCCTTGAAGAGGAAATGGCTCGAGCATATACAGTGCTGGAAATTCCTATAAAACCACTACTATTTTCTTAAGTTATCTGTGTAAAGCGTAACCAAATTAATAAAGCTTATTATTTCAATATCATTTTATGGTTTATTATTAATATTGTGTAACA
The DNA here is from genome assembly GCA_933228815.1 of Machimus atricapillus. Classification (NCBI taxonomy): domain Eukaryota; kingdom Metazoa; phylum Arthropoda; class Insecta; order Diptera; family Asilidae; genus Machimus; species Machimus atricapillus. The sequence goes on from OW121785.1 coordinate 19,657,396, forward strand.
AAACTTTATTCTTATTAATAATATAAAGACAAAAACAGCAATTTATGGAAATTTTGTAGGAATTCAGTGGAATTTCGTATAAAACCAATATAAATTTAAGTAGAAAAATGCAAGAAAAATAGTATGTAAGTAAACAAAAATGCTCTCTAATATTTCATAGGGGACCCCTGTTGCGAAATAACGGAAAAAATGAGTTTCGGCATGGAGTCAATTAGTTTAACACATTCTGTTATGGAAATACTTCCTTGATGGCGGATTTGAGTTGCATAACGGTGTCGTATTGCCGACCATTGGCATAAACATGTCCTGCGAGGATTCTCCATAAGTTTTCTATGGGATTTAGGTCAGGACTTCTCGCCGGCCAATCGATGGTGGTAATATTTGTTTGAATCAACCATTCTTTCACTTTTTTTGAAACGTGAATGGCGGCGTAACTTGCTGGAAAATGAAGTCCTGACCACACAAATCCTCAGCTTCTTCCACCATTACTGCTTCTAAGGCACGGTACACACACTCGTGGTACCGGGAGCGTGCTCGATGTTCCATGTTCGATGATTTAAAACGTCACCCTACCTGGAACGTCATCCACACTACACGATGTTTACACCACTAAACTTCATTTCTGTGGATGCGTTTATCGGCTGCTGAATTTGGCGAGTCGAGATTGAAATCAAAAGTTCCTGCATATTGGCACATTCAGTTTTTTATTAAAGTTATTCTAAATATGAACCCACTGTTGCCCACAAAACCCCCATAACCCACAAAACCGCACGTCAATGTGGGAGCTCGTACTGTCTGACAACTGACAATCTAATCTACACAAACGAGGTTAGTGGTGAGCCCACAAGGAACGAGGAAAAATCAAACTGATGTTGATTTCGCACACGAGGTTATTCCCCGCCCGGTTTGTCGTACACACGGTCAATGTTCGTGGTACGACCAACATCGTACATCGCGACGAAACACGAGCGTGTGTACCGTGCTGAAGAGCTCAATATATATTTCAGACTTCATTTTCGTTGGAACCCAGGCCAGCTCCGTTTTTCCGTTAGCTGAAAATCCAAACATCGCAAATAAATACGCTTAATTTACTAATGGTTTTATGGGAATTTCCACCACTGTATAATTGCTTTTCTTTGTATCACTTTCACTTAGTCTAATAGCCATTAACCATTTCCGTCTTAAAATTTCATCTCGAGGAACCCTACAAAAAGTAGATTATACCTTTTTTTGACTACGCTTCTGCGCCTAGTACCTCATGCATTGACAGTTGTGAACCAAAACAATAATTCGGAATATTCAGTGGAATTTCACGCAAAAACTTTATTTAGAATCGTGCTGAAGCAGTTATTTCACTAAAAAAATGTAAAATTTATACTTACAAGTGAAAAGACACTCCCGCAGGTCTGTTGTTCGAATTGTTTTTGCAAACAAGGCACTTCTTCATTTTATGTCTTTCTTCACAAATCCTTAGTGTGACACACTGAACCTTTTCTTTCGTAATAATTACTAAGAACTTACTTCGCGACTCTTTGTTTACAAAAAAAGTGATAGTCAATGGACCTATCAAAATCTTTGAAGAGTCAAGATGGCGAGAGTTTGTGGCTACGCTGTCATACATACACTTTACTATGGGGTGTCGCCTCCTTTAGTTCCCTTCTCAAAGGACACAATTGCTGCGTTCCATTGGGCCTGGCTAAGTACTCGAGAGTACTTGCGAGTAGATGTTCAATGGAACACAGCATTACGAATATATGAAAACCTCCTAGCGGAAAAAACGAGTGTGCTTTAGACCACACGACTGAAGTAAAACTTCCTTAGCTCCATCTATATGTATGAATATATATATGTTTATATATGTATATATGTATAATATATACATGTATATACATACATATACATATATTAATTTTATACAAATATTTAAATTTATTATCGGTTTTCATTGATAAATTAATATTTTTGAATAGATTTTTTATTTTTATTCATTATTTTCATTATCGGATACGTCAGTAAAATTTCTGTGGTTGATTTTAAGACCGAGACAATAGGCTTATGGTATGAGAAATAAGATACATATATTTTCGAATGAAAATTAGAAAGATATCTAGAGCCGTACGTAATTTCTTCTTAGTTGATGGTCCTGGAGCACCGCTTTCATATTCAGAGTCTGTATCACTTCCTGCCATAATGTTATTATTCACCCGAAAATTCACAAAATATGAACTTTAAAACGAATTTACAATTTTATTCACTTTAAACGTAGAATATTTAATGTATTGAACAAAAAATTTATTTATAAAATTGTTCAAGAACGAAATGAAATTACGAAATAATCAAGAAATCACCGTTCGCGTAACGCTAGCAAACTCGCAAACGAACTAACTTATATCTCCCTCTTAACTTACGTTCGTCTCGCCCGATCACACTTTTTGTAACGCTCTCGTCACGCATTCACCAGCTTACTCCCCAAGTCAAGCGTGCGCAAAGAAGTTTTACCTCAAAAATCGCGTAACTACCTGTGAAATTTCTACTCAACTACCTCCAGCCAAGAGTATGTGTAGTTCGTGGCACTTGGAAGTACTTGCGAGTACTTTGCCAGGCAGGCCCAATGGAACGCAGCAAATATAGTGCCCTGCTTTATCGGCTTGCTTTGACCTGGACTAAGCTTGCAATGTTGTTTACATTAATCCAGGTCGGAAGTATTGCAACTGCCCGGCAGCGGCTACCGCGGGTGAGCCGATACACGATATTACCATGGTTAGAGGCATCGGTTGAAATGGCAACACAATTAGTCTTATCAAGCTGATTTTTTAAATCGTCTATCGCCGTACGCGCTAACACATTCAGTACTATAGCTTCAGTTTTCGTACGCGCGCAACTAAATTTCGGTTCGAAACAAGACTGTATTAATTTTGATACACAATCGTTGGATCGAAAACTGTGATTTTCCTGAATAGTGTGATAAGCCCACACGCCTTCTACAGCGGCTACGTCCAAGCCTTTAGATGTTGGCGCGTCTGATTTCTTGAAAAAATTTAACATTGAAGAGCTCGAAGCAGCGGCCCAATCAGCATTTTTATGTTTTTCAGATTTTAAATGCTGTTCAACATCACTGTTACCGCCATGGGAAACACTAAATTCAGTACGACACTTATCACACCTGATATCAGATGATCAACATGTTTGCTTTATAAACGGGTATTTCGTTTGTAAACTAATATTAAATGTGCACTTGCGTTCAGCGTTTCGCCATTTTAATTTCACTTCAGCCAAAAAAACGTTGCTGTACTATCTCAAATGCAAAATTCTACATAATAATTAGCGAAAGTACTCATTAAATATAAACAAAACAGTGCGGGTCAGCGCGTTTTTTAAAATATGAAGTGTTCTCATATGCTTTATAAGCGAGTTTGAAAACGGACATTTTTCCTCACACAAAGAACAATGAAACATATTAAATGATATTGATGTCAATATGCTTGGTTAAGGAATTAATTTTGGTTTCTTTTTTCTAAGAAACTTATCAAGTTCGATATATTTGGATTTAGTTCATCAAATTCTGTTTTAATAGAGAAAAAAAAAAAGAATTGTTGAATGAACATATAAACATTTTTGCCCTCATCGGGGTATTTAAAATTCAATACTTGGAAGCATGTAGAAGTACAGTCCAGAGATTTTAAAAAAGAATCAAATTTGTATAAAATTCCATCGTACGCGCAATAAAAAGACTTAAGTTTACTTATTTCCTCGCCAATTACAAGTATCAGCGGCTGTAATGTCAAACCTTTGTCTAAATATTTTTCACAAAGTTTTTCGAGTCGTCCCTCATAGTCGTTAACTGTTGGAGAATGTAAAAAAGTTGCTTGCTGAGCATCGATAATAGATGGCTTCCACCGAGATCGCTTGTGGTCACTTCTTGAAGTTATTTGTTATGTGGAACATACTCTCCAGGGCCCGGCTAAAGCGCCTGGTCTGGTGGTGTGTGTATACGCGAGCTGGCAGGCTAGCATATACGGTAGTTGTGGGGCGGTTTTGCCGGTAGGCCACCCGAAGCCACCAGAGCGAGAATGCCCATAACGAAAATTCCCAGTAGGAAAATGGAAGCAACCACATTGAAACTTTCATCAATGAAGGCAGGTCATAAAGCTTACTTTCTGCATGAAACATTCGATGAATTTAACATTGCGATGTCCTAGGAGGGATCTTTAATGTCTACCCTTTCCCTTACCTGTTCATCGAGATATTCAGCAATGAAAGTGGATCGAGGAAATTACTGATGAAAATTAGTAATATCGCATTGAAACTGTCATCAATGAAGGGAAATTATTATTCCGCTAGAATCTAATTCTAATCGAAAAGAGCTTAGAAAAACCCCTTTTGGATAAAAATTCTTTAATGAAGTTCCTAAAAGTCTTACTAATTCATTTTAGTTACCTTTGATTTCGTAAGTTTTTCCGAACAAATAACGTCAAAATAATTCGATTATAACGAAATTATTTGAACATTTTGAACGAAAAATAATTGAAGCCAAAGGTTACTGATATGAATTTGCTAAAAATTTAGGAAGTTTATTAAAGAATTTGAAATCAAAAAGTGCTTCTTTAAGCTCTTCTATCCGATTGCAGTGGAATTCATGATGTGACCATACTTCTCAGACACCGTTTGATGTAGAAAATTGAAATTTGGAACAATAATAAATCATTTTGACCCATATATTTCCTGTAAAAAAATTTTGAATTAAAAAGGTGATTTAAAAGATACGGCTTATTTGAAGGAAAACAGATATTTAAATATAATTTAATAAATTTCATAGTTCATTTTATTATAATTTAAAAAAAAGATTAACAAAAAAATACTCATTCCTGAGATAACGTGAAGAGACAAGACAAATTTTCAAATTTAATTTGCATTTTTTGCATTTAGCTTAATCAGGCTTAGACGTTTGAAGTGGCGATTTTTGTGAAGACGGAAGCTGTCACGAACTTCACGGCAGAACTCCGACTCCGTATATCCTTCTTTCTTCAGAGATTCTAAAGGAAGTAAAACGGTTTTAATTTTTAAAGTATAATTAAATATAAAACACTTACTAAATAAAACATTGTTCGTGTTTTTAAGATGCTTTAGTGCCTGTTTCCCTTTCGTCCCGTGATAGTTATATCCCATGATGATGTCTGTTCCAAATAGTCTTGAAAGGTTTTTCTTCAACCTTCCTGGCTGAACTATACGTTTGATTGTAGAAATCTAACAAAAATAAATTATTATTTTTAGGTTTTGCAATTAATATGTTTATACTTACAATGCTATCCTCATCTTCTTCTATTTCCTTCTCGAATTTTTGTAGCCCTTCAGTACTCGTTATAGGAAATCTATTGGAGATCTCGGTCTCGGTCTGGAACATTTTTCTCAACATGGCGGTATTAACGGCCGTGGCTTCTAATGATTCCTTGTGGTTTTTCTCTATGGTTGCTTTCAAGTTGTTTATTTCGTTTGCAAAAAATGCTGAAAATTAAGAGCACATTAAAAACTTATGAAAAAATATTTAATAAAAAAATATATTTACTTACTTTTTAGTTCTTGCAGACAATTGTGTTGTGTAGGATTGAAAGCATCTGAACACGGTGAAGTGGGATTTTCAGACAAGGAGTTTTCGATGGCTTCTCCAGAGAAAGATTCTGCGCCTACGTAAACATTGTATTTGGCAAGATATTTTTTTTATTAAAAAATTATTCAATTTACATTCAGAGAGGATTCGCTGTGTTAAAATTTGTCGCCCGAGAGTTGCATTGCACCGTTTAAGCAGCCCAGGAATTTTAGCAGGCCTTTCAAATTTTTTCTTTTGAATTCCTCTAAGATTAGTTGAGTTGAAGTTTTCGTCTGAATGCATTTTTCTGTGAACATTTAATTTATACATTCGTGCAATAGAGGTAATAGTAACAAATCGTTTTCAAAAGGCAGACACATCGATTTGTAGGCCAGATTTTCAAATTCAAAAATTTCCTCTTCATTTGATAAATTTTGATTTGCAATCAAAATTCCAAGACCAGATATCGATTCTAGGGGCTCCTAAAAAAAACTTCGGAGATTTAAAAATCGTTTACCAACAATTAACAATTTTTTCTCATTTGATTCTTTGAATCGAGTTATTTTAATTGGTATGTTAGGGAATATGCAGCAATAACAGTCCGGCTCTGAAAGACTTAAAAAGTGCGTAGAAGATGTATGACTTAAGATTTGGCCGTTTCTGTTTTTTTTTAATCCAAATTTTCCTTCTTCATGCAATAGACTCTGAATGCTTGTTTTGTAGTTTAGTTGCTGTACAATTTTTGATGGTTTTCTTATGTTAAGTTTTAGAAATTGCATGGCGTTTTCAAATTTATATGCGCTAAAATTATGAATGAACCCCATTCCCTTCACACACTGTGGTAGATGTAGCAAATTATGTACATTGTAAGTTACTGATTTCTCCCCGTAAATAATAGGAAAGTTTTCAACAAATGAATTTATTAATTCTATGGTTACATCCAGATTTGCTTCGTAGCTTCTAGGACAGCACAATAGTCTGTATGCACAGTGGAGTAGAAGGAAATGATAGTAGACGTCTTCGTCCACGAGGCCTTTTAAAACTACAATGCCGGTGTAAAGGATGAATTGTCTAAACTCAGTGGACTTCCACCTCAAAATTTCATCCAAACTTCGCGGCTTTCGAGCAAATTCTTTCGGAATGTATGGTCGTAGTGATATCAAACGTCTAGATATTAAGATTTTATTATCGGTAGTCATTTTAACACGTGTGTCTGTACCGTTAATTAAGGATAAAATCACTTTTCTAGTTATACCCAAGTCTACTAGATGCATGGGGTCCAGAGGGAATTGGGAAACCATTCCTATCCCTAAAGATTCTAATAAGCTTGGTGTATTCCGGAAATATATGCTATGGTGACTTTTATCAACTCTATTTTTAAAATCAGTATCGGTTCGCAATGTATCAATCGATGTCCGATATGTGATGACATTGCCTATACTTCTTCCAACCTGCTTACATTTGCTGCAACCATTCAATGCATTATGGCCCATAATTCCACTCACAAATGATTTAGCAGGTGCATCGCATATGAAAGCCTTTATTTTAAATGGAATATTATTTTCTTCCACAATTAAACCATAACTTTGTAAATTGTTCACCTCATTGACGAGATCGTGAAGGTATACGTCAACATTTGATGGTTTCTTCGGTCCAACATAAGCTCCGATTAAAAAAACTTTAATGTTTGGTACATTAACTACATTTCCTAATATTGGCCATAAATTCAAACTGGAACTTTTGTACAGAGGTAAACCATCGATACCGATATTAAGCATAACCTCATTGTAATTAGTTAAGAGTTTAGAAACTTTTTGTAATTGTTTTTGAATTCCATAGTGGAAGTATTCACCAGGAGCCACAGACCTTATTTGAATAGTTCTTGAAATTTGTAGAATGCTTTGCAGGGAACTTGGAACATTTAGATTTTCTGCCTGCAAAATTTTTAAAAGGGCTGTAAAAGACTCCCTCGACGGATTATATCGGATGTACCATTCTCTCAAATTATTAGTTAAAGTATTATTTCTGTTTTCTTCTACAAAGGAATTTGAAATTTCTCCCCTTATTATACTCGCATCACTTTCGGGATTTGATGCACAGGAATTTTCTCTGCTAATATTTTCCGGGGCAACTGAACTCGTTTCAAACTGCCTATCTCTTTCTTTCTTCACAAGTCGTCGAAAATGACGCTTACTTATATAAATTTTATTCATTTCGTCCTAAGGAAATAAATAAAAGAAAGTATTTATTTTTTACATATAAAATGCTTTACTTAATTATGCAATAATAAACATTTAATTTTTTTTTTAAATTACGAATTACATCATATTGCTTTTCACAAAAAAAATAGATTACAGAATTAAACAAGGGGTACAAATACGCAAAACACAAAATAGAATTCCTTACAAAAAAATGCTCCCTGACGCCTTAAATGCGTTAGCTTGCTTAGGGCAAATTTCTCAATCGTCAAATAAATTTATTCTTCGGATTAGAAATCAGCTTGGCCTTGAAGAAAAATTATTTTCCCCTATATTTGTCAAAATTAACTGGCGAATAATACTCCTATCTGCCGGTCAAAGGAGCCGATAAAATTGTCCCAAAAATCAAACTGGCTTTAATTTAAATTAGCTATCAGACAGATTAACTTATCGGCTCCTTTGACCGGCAGATAATTTTGACAAATATAGTGGAAAATATAATAGTTTTTCGTCAAGGCCAAGCTGATTTCTAATCCGAAGAAAACATTTATTTGACGATTGAGAAATTGGCCCTTAGACTTGTAAATATGCCGAAATTGTTGCAAAAATATTTCGGAAGTCTAATAAAATAAATTACTTACAGTATTTGCGGACAACTGCAGGATACAATTTGATAAAATCACAAACTGAATAAACTGCATTTGATAAAATCACAAGCCGAATAAAAACTGCACCGAATCAAACCAAATCCACTCACTGAATGACGCACTTTAACTGTAATCTGTAAACAACGAAAAAGAATAAAACAGATTCGCAGGTTCTCTCGCGTGAGGATCCCTAAACTCTGCTGCGCCCACTCCACTTTGTGTTATATCGCTGACTTTACGCATGAAAAGAGAATCAACTTTTCATCTATTCCTATTGTGAATAATTTCCTGCAGGAATTCATCGAAGCAACATGGAATCGATTCTCACTTTTCCTACTGGGTTATCTCGCGAGTTATAAAGGTTTAGGTATTAAAAATGAGAAACACACGTCTTTAGCGAAGGAAGAAGCTTTATTCTGTTCCCGACAAGATCTGAATTGTTTCTGAGCTAAGTGTTTTATATTTTGATGAGTTGTCGACTATTGCCAGGTGTTGTGGGTCGTACGGGTTCTTTAATTTAGCCGGTGAGAATCGGATCTTAGCAGGTGTACAGGTGCATCTGTGGTTCGTGGAAGTGCATGGGAACGTTTCTTCTGTAAGTTACCGTGGGAGATACCGTAACTCCTCCCTCACCAGAAGAGTCCTTAAGGGGATGTCTTTCAAGCTTCCAAGTCCTGCGTGAAAGGTTTTGTCTGCGGTGTAGTTTGTGGAACGGGTTCTTGGTGCGTGATTTCTTGGTTCTGCGAGAGTTGGCTCGACCGCGACGGAGGCTGTGGAGTGACTTCTTGTTGCGTGTTTGCTTGGTTTCTGCTGCACAGTTGTAGAGTTTGGGTTATTTTTCGGTATTTAATGATGGATATTGAGATGATAACTATTACGGCGATGGACAAGATGGTCCAAATATAGCTGCGATCCTTTGGGATGTTTTCCAGGCTGATTTTTCTTATGGTTTCTTGCTCCTTGTGTATTCGATGTAGGTTGTCTAAAGGTGTGTCCTCGAGTATGATTGTGTGTGTATTGGTACTTGAGGGTGGGATTTCGATTGTTGACAACAGAAGAGGCTGTCCGCTAATGATGTCTTCATCATTTGTATAATAGTTTAAAGTTGTTTTAAAGCTGCAGTTTACAGGGAGTTCTATAAGATAGGTTCCCAGGATCGTTTTAAGTTCCGGAGATTCGCAGTTAAACTGAATTTTTGTAGTTTTGGGGAATATTGCTACAAAGTGGCTGCTTGCAATCTGTTCGATAAACTCGCTGTTGATTTTTGCTGTTGTAGTTTTGCAGGGGGTGGATATGTTTTGTCGGATTTGTAGAAGTTCACGAATGCAGTCTTCTTGGTCGGTTTTGTGTGGTTGTCTCGGTGTGTCGCAATAGAATGTTACTCCTATGTTTTTGCATTCTCCCTTGTCGAAGTAGTAGGTCTCGTTCCCCAATGTCAGGAGTGGTTTCGAGGGAATAATGATTTTGTTGTATTTGTTTGGGATGGGATAGAGATGGTACAATGAGTAGGTCTCAGGATGTGTCAGAGGGAAGTGAATAATAAATACTATTTTATAATTTGAGTAGTAGGCTTCTACGCTTAAAACTTCGTAGTAGTTATGGATGTCTGCGAGCCTGTTTCCAAAGAGTAATTCATTTGGGGTATGATATTGCGAAACTTTGTTGACCATGTACTCCAAATCTTCGAGTTTTAGGATACTGTTGTGCATTACTTTTAGTCTCGCGAACGTGATGGCATTTTCCAGAGTATTTAGTAATTGTAAAATTATTGACAGTACGGCACCTATTTCATCTAGTTTGGCAATATCATTTCTTTTGTTGGCTAATCTGTTTTCGTTTTGTTTAATAAGGCTTAATGTTTTGTTATAATCTTGGATAATACTTTTCGTTTGTGAAATTTGCTTATTTAATGTTTGCGCTATGTTATTTTGGTTGGATGTTAAGGTTTTAATAGCCTCATGAAAATGTTTACCGTCTTGCGCGTCTAAATTTCCTGTGATACTTTTCAACAGTGTTCCTAATCCGTTGAAGATTCCTCTCTTTGCTCGCGGTTTTGGAATATGAACTAATGAATATAATTTTTGCTGGGCCATGTGTAATTGAGTTTCTGTTAGGCTTTTTAAGGTTTTTAATCCGGAGTTGAGTGATTGGTAGCTTGTTTTGAGTGTGGACACATTTCCGCATTTATCCGAAATGGAACGGAGTTGATTTTCTATAGGTTCGAGATCGAAATGGTGGAGGAATGTTTGTAACCCAGAATTGCATAAGGCATTTGATCCACGATATTGAGGTCTTTTCTCGTTTCACTGAGTATTCTTAAGTGTTCGATAATTGTTGAGTGAAACTTTTCTATTGGGCTATTTGAATTGGGGTTAAGTGGTGTCGTGTAATGGACTTTTATTTTGTGCAAAGCTGTGAATTCCTTCATTATACTATTTTTCAACTCGGTTCCGTTATCAACCACTAAAAGTTGCGGTATTCCATGATGTGTCATGAAATTTATGAAAGCCTCCGTTATGTGAATTAGCTGTTAATCCTTCTAAAGGATATGCTTGTCCGTATTTCGAAAATTTTTCAATTATGGTTTTGGTTGGTTTTGTCTTCGTGGTATTGTTTCACGATTGCCTGTTGTTGGCTTGTATTTGTGACGTCTTCTAATATTTGTTTACAAAAAATTACTTTAAATTTTGAATTACTAAATGTTCTTCTAAGTATGTCGCATAGTTTTGGGATACATTGTTCCCTATCTATGTTTACTGCGAAAGTTTTTTGTGTAAGCGCTAGTTCCTTAAAAGTGTTAACTATTTCTTCTTCAAAATTATTTTCGGATATTTCTATAACAGTTCGAGTTTTGTTTTGAAAAAGACGGGATAATATTGGTAATTTTGGTAGCAATGGGACGATTTTGAAAAATATTTGATTCTGGAAATAATTTATGGGTGTTTCCGAAATTGGTAATTCGAAAATGGGGTTTTCTATGCTCGTATGTACAGTGTTGTCATAGTCGTCTATTTGATCAAGTTCGGAGGCATTTCCATCTGGGGTTTCAGAAATATTTCCTTCTAGTGAACTTGTATCCCAGCTTTCGCTATTAGCTGTGTTTTTTTCACCCGGGTCAGGTTCTAGCTCTGTGTCAAATGAAATAAACGATGCAGGTTATAAACCCAGAAAAAGATTTTTGTTTCTTTAAGGTTGGTGTGCTTGCCTTTCAGAAGTAACAAATAATTGAAATTTATGAAGAGTAATGCATGCAAACATGTTTTATTTCACAAAAATAAAATAAAATTGCCGGAATTTACACCCACTTTGCGTCAAAAACTTAATCCACAAATTTACCTGGTTAAAGGTTTGAGTTTTGGATATGTAAAAATCACGGCAATTTGATGCACTTTTCACAAATTTACAAATCTCGATATGAACTACATATTTACGTGACGGCTTACTTATTGTTTTCCATTTTTTCGCTGTCACAACAAACTAAACGTTCACCAAGGAGCAATGCTACCAACAACGAAAAATGAAAGTAGGTTTACAGCGCAATCTGGTGGAATATTTTCGAATTAATCATGTAGTTCTTAAAACTACAACCCGTTAAATCTCTGGGTTTCATTTTGTTGTTGTATTTCTCTGTTAAAACAGAGAACTAGAACCTGACCCGGGTGAAAAAAACACAGCTATTGTCTGGGCTTGTCGTGTTAGTATTGACTTCGTTAATTTTTATTCTTGATAACGCGTCAGCATTTGAATTTGTTAGACCCTTTTTATACATTATTGTATAATCGTATTCTTCGAGTTTGAGTCTCCATCGTGTTAATTTCGCGCTAGGATCTTTGATAGAAAATAGCCAATTTAGAGGTTTGTGATCGGTGATATAAAGGATTTCTTGCCATAGAGGTATGGGCGGAAGTACTTGGTCGCCCATTCTATAGCTAGTCGTTCGCGCTCGATCGTGCTATAATTCTTTTCAGACTCGTTCAAGGTTCTTGATGCGAAGCCAACGGGCCTATCCCGACCTGGTGGGCCTTTGGAAAGGACTGCTCCTAGTGCAAATTGACTACTGTCAGTTGTAAGGTTGAATGGTCGTGAGAAATCTGGGTATTGTAGGATGGGCTCGTTGGTTAGAAGTTCTTTGCACGTTTCAAAGCAACATATGTATTCAGAGTTCAGTTCTATTTTCCACCCTTTTTTTAGGCAAGAAGTCATAGGGGGATGCGAGACTAGGCATGCTTACGCGAGTGCGGAACGAGTTTGTGGGTGAGGGGGGAAGTGACGTTTTGCGGGGGGATGCGCACTTCACCGGTCTATTTTTCTGCGGAACGCACTAATACAAATGTAATAGAGCTGTCAATCACTAACACAAATATGAATATCTTATATCTGTATTGAATTCCGCGCTCGCGTAAGCATGCCTAGTCTCGCATCAAACGCGGACTTAGTGCACTCATTCAGCGCTGATGTCCGCCTAGTCTCGCATTACCCATAGGCTTAGTTATTTTTGCAAAATTAGGGATGAATTTCCTGTAGGTAGTAGCCTAATAGGCCCACGAATCCTTTAATTTCCTTGCTTGTTTTTGGAAGTGGATACTTTTTAATACATTCAATTTTATCTGGAGTAGGCTTTAAGGCTGATTTACAATGTACGCGACGCGTTTTTGTGGCGCGTGGAATATCGTGAAATATCGCGCTGCAATATACAGTGAGAGCGACGCTACATTTTTCCGGCTGTTAATACCAGAACTTCAAACAATGCATCGCGGAAAGTTTTCTCTTTAAGGAGCCAATTATACGATTATTTGTATGCCAACAGAGGTTGAATTAATAAATAAAACAAGATTTATTACAAATATTTTATATTTTGTAATTTTCCAATATGTAGCTCCTTTAAAAACAAGGTTAGTTTTGCTTGTAAGTCCAGCAAATCTAAATTTCAAAGATTTTCTGCAGCAACAACTTGTGTTTGGTGTGCTGGCACTACTTGGTCCTTCAAATTCTGGAGGAATATCCATGTTTGATGATGTTTTTCTTGGTGCCACATAATCTTCTAGAAAGGATAAAACCGCGAAGTGCTTCCATTCTTTTTTGGTTAAAGTTGCGCTACCTGAGGGAGCATTTCTCGTGGTCCTTTCTCGCACATATTGCTCGCGCAAACTTTTCCACTTTTTCTGGCATTTAATTACTAAAAATTTTAATTCTTTAATGCAAGACAAGGACACAATGGAAATCACAAGTAAAACATACCATCAATTCCTACTTTCGGGCTTATCCGCTTCCACGCCTGGGCTTTCAATTCTAGGTTTTTGTAGCCTTTTCTGGCCTTATTATATAAAATTGGCCTCTCTCGTATACAGCTTGTATTAGTTTCGCGGCGATCACAACACGATTGTCAAGTGAACTTGACAAGTGACAAATTTCAAAATTTATTCCATTCCTAGAACCAAACTGAAATAGAAACATGGAAACGAATCGTTGCGCCACAAAAGTTAAAGTTCCACCAAACTTTGTAGCGCTACAAAATCGCATCGCGTATATTGTATCAAGGTCGTTGCATTTTCGTACATTCAAACTTTTTTCGTAGCGCCACAAAAACGCGTCGCGTACATTGTAAATCAGCCTTTATGCCTTCTCGCGTAATTATATGCCTTAAGTACGCGGTCTCTTTTTTTACAAATTCTGATTTGTTAAGTTGGATTTTAAAATTTGCTGAAATACCTTCTGCAGGTTAACGATATGTTCCTGCAGAGAAGTTGAATACACAACGATGTCGTCGACGTAAACGAGACAAACTTCATTTTGGAGACCCTTGAGGATGTTATCCATTACTCTCTGAAAGGTAATCGGAGAGTTTTTTAAGCCAAAGGGCATTCTGAGGAACTCATAATGAGTACTAAGTCTCCCTTAGCAATTGATTTTGCTGGTTTATTCCATTTGTAAATAGCTTGATGGCGTTGAAGATATTCCTTGGACCATTTGGACCAAAAACTCTGAACTATTTGTGTAATATGTTGCCAATGAGACAGTCTTGATGTCTTAATTAATTCCAAGTTGGGCTCTGGAATCAGGCAAAGTTGATGACCAATAAGGAAATGACCCGGAGTAAGGACATCCAAATCATCGGGATCATCCGTGAGAGCACATAATGGTCGGGAGTTCAAAATAGCTTCAATTTGCGCCATGACAGTAGCAAGTTGTTCATATGTTAGATGGGTGTCTCCCACGACGCGCCTCAAATGGTATTTCATTGACTTCACTGCGGCTTCAAATTTTCCTCCGAAATGGGGTGCTGATGGAGGATTAAATTTCCATGTGGTTCCATCAGAGGCGATAAGAGAAGCAAACCCTTTAAGCGATTCTGAATTTTGCGAAAAAAGATTTCTTAATTCTTTATCTGCTCTTTTAAAATTGGTTCCGCAGTCACTTGTGAGGCTAGCGCAAATCCCTCTTCTAGAAGTGAAGCGCTTGTACGTGGCTAAGAATGCTTCAGTGGAATAGTCGCTTACAATTTCCAAATGGATGGCTGAAGTTGAGAAACAAAAGAAAACAGCTATCCATGCTTTATACAGACGAGCTTTTCCTTTCCATGTCTTTAAGGAGAATGGCCCAGCGTAATCCACGCCTGAATGAAGAAATGGCCTTGATGGTGTAACACGCGACCTAGGTAATTGGCCCATAAGATATTTGGCGTGTTGTCTCCGATGACGTGTGCACGTCACACATTTTAATATCCATGATTTAACGGGAGCTCTTCCGCCAATAATCCAAAAGTGTTGTCTTAAAGCGAACAATGTGTCTCGAGTGGACCCATGTAACGTTCGGAAATGGGCGTCCTGTATTACAAGTGCTGAAATGTGAGATTCCCGACGCAAAATACATGGGTGTTTCTGTGAAAATTCTAGGTTTGAATTTTTCAAGCGCCCTCCCACACGTAGCAGTCCTAAATGATCAATAAAAGGACTAAGGTGAATTAGTGGGCTATTTCTGTGGAGTTCTGCATTATTTTTCAGCACTTTAATCTCCTTTTAAAAGTATCTCTGTTGGATATATTTAATCAAAAATGTAGTTGCATCGGTGATTTCGGTTGGTGTTGACGGAGACCGTAATGGTTGCGCTGATCGGTTCATGAGTAAGGACACTATGCGTAGACACATGGCAGTGATTCTTACTAATTTCTTCCAAGAAGAGTAGCGAGTGATCAGCTCCCATGGACGGGTTGTTACTACATGATGAGTAGATGATTTTTCTTCTAAATCCTGTGTGAGCGGTGTTGAAATGCTGTTGCAGGTTGGTTGGTTTGGTGGTGTCCGAGGGTTTATCTCAAAATAAAACACAGGCTTCGGGGAGTGACCTTTATTCCTTGGTAGCTGGTAACAGACTGACTGCCTTATCCGTTCTATCTAACTAGTGGTATTACATGTGTGGTAGTAGCTAACAGTACATCCCCCTTTTTAAGATGCTATTCCTAAGTCTAAACAATTCACATTCTAATTCAATTGATTAATTAATATTTAAGTCGGTTTGGTGGGAGAACTAGGCGTCCACTCCTGGTGACATAGGGTTGTACCGGCGGGTTAGCGTTGGTGACTCGTCGTGATTCGTTTGAATCCAAATTACTGGAACTGATTGTATCGTTACCTGGTGCTGTTGCCGTAGAAGCCCGAGGTTGTTGAGCTGCATCAGGATCTTGAACTTCAGTGGTGTTTGCGTGCTGTAATGAAGTCTCGACTTTTTCCCCTAGTGGCATCGGATCAGCTTCGCCAGGTTCATATGGAGGTTTTGTTAATTTTGACTTAGTCAAATGAAACGAGTTCCGACGTAGCACCCCCTTGCTCGTCTGCACGACAAACGACCGAGGAGTTGGGCCGTATTCCTTGATAGTCCCCCACACTGCCATGTCTCTTACCCACACTGTGTCCCCTGGATGGAGACTGTTTTGTGAGCGGACACCGTATTTCTTATTATAGTAAGTTACTTGATTTTGCTTTAGTTTACTCTCGATTTCTTGCACCTTTTCCCGATCAATCGCTTTCGGTTGTAAGTTACTTCTGTGGACGGGAACAAGTGAACGTAGCCGCCTGCCCATCAGCAGTTCCGCAGGACTGTATCCATTGGCTAGGGGAGCAGCCCGGTATTCCAAAAGTGCGATATAGGGGTCCTTTCCCTTCTTAAGCTGAGCCTTGATGGTTTTCACCATTACCTCTATGAACCCATTACTTTGGGGGTATCTTAGGCTTGCTGTCGTGTGGATGAAGTTCCATTTTTGCGAAAATCTCCTGAATTCTATGGACGAAAATTGAGGCCCATTGTCGCTCCTTATCTCAGCGGGGATTCCATGTCTTGCTAGGGCGGATTTAGGGGGGGGGGGGCACAGGGGCACGTGCCCCCCCCAGACGGGTTCAGTCGAGCAGCCGAGTTTTTTTCTCATGCGCTTGTTATAATTACGTAAACTAAAATAAACTTTTTTTTGTAGTAGCCTACTACTTAGTTCAGTGTAGTTGTAGCGAGTAACAAGTGATATTACTGTGTGTACCTACAGACATATATAATGAGTGATAAAGACAGGAAAAGACAAAAGAGCATAAGTGCGCTTTTCTTTCCAAAAAAACAAAAAACCGACGATGCAGTTGCAGATACAGCCGATACAGGGAAAGGGATTGAATTGGACTTTTGAAGGCGGTGTGAAAACCTGACTGATATTAATCCAATTAATCCAGACAAACTGATTGCATTAATTATTTAGTTAGTATTCGATATCAGTCAGGTTTTCACACCGCCTTCAAAAGTCTAGGAAAGTCTTGGTATTTAATGTTGAAAGTAGTAGCAGAGGACTTTTAATATAATTATTTTATACTTTTTAGGGCTTGGGATTTTTTGGAGTCGGTTCTTTTTTTTTTTAAAGAAATTTTTATTTCATTTTTTTTAGTGTAATATTTTTTAGTAAAATACATACCAAAACCTTCTCTTAAGTGTAACAAATACTTTTCTGAAAACCGCATCAAAATCGGTTCAGACAACCGCGAGATAATCGCGGACAAACATACATACATACATACAGGTCAAACTGAGAACCTCCTTTTTTTTTAAGTCGGTTAAAAACAAGTGATGTTTTGCCGTAACATGACATTTTGAACATTAATAGCACCAATGGTTCTAACCTATACCGATTCTGTACATAGAAAATCACTTTTTGGGGATTTTCTAACTAAAATACGACGTGATCGTTAAGACAGAGCTTATTTTTTCTGGAATTTAATGATAATGAATGATAGATCCAAAAAAGGTTAAAGCTGAGCCAAAACAAAGGAATTCGTTTTACCAGATGATGACGACTTAATTGTTTAGATTGTAATTAATATTACGTTTACGTATAAAACTGTAAAACAATGATAATTTTTAAAAAACATAATATTACATAAACTATATTTTTTTCTTTTATTTTTTAACAACAACCTCAATTTAAAAACGGGCTTAGGAATATTCTAAGGCACAATAGATGCACAAAATGATGTTAAAACAGCACTAAAAAAAAGGTGTAAAAAGGTCAGGGGCCTTATTCTCTATTACGAAACTAAACTGCATTTCATACGAAACTGAAATTCGAAACTAAATTGCATTCGTATTCCCTATAACAAATATGTTCAATCTGGTACGTTCACTAATTACATCTAGTATTTTACTATTTGAATTGTCAAATTGTAATACAGTTTTGTGGAAATTGAATGAAATTGATTCATTGTATGTATTTCGTAGCAGCGAAGAGGCGTTTGTTCATATTTTAAATATGGGAATTTAGGCGGCCCTTTCGGGTTACGTATACTTATTCCTCCAATTTCTATCACAAGGAAACTATCGATAGCGTAGACCAAGAGTATTTAGCTCCTGTGTGCCAAGCAACAGTGTCGAGGATATTAGAGGAAGTGACCACAATATTACAAAACGTGTTATGTCCTTTAAAAATTTCGTTTGAATTTTCGAAGAAGCTTGCAAAGGCATTTATTTTAAATAAGCGGTATTTTAGAAGTAATTGGTGCTATCGACTTGAATTTAATAAAACATATTCAATTATATTCAAGAAAAAACCCACTTTTATTAACATTTTATATCTGCTCGATAGCACAACACCTTTCGAATGAAAATCTGACAATATTGTTGCAGTTTCGAGCAGAACTAAACCAATATTGTAATAGAGAATTCGAATTTGACATTTTCGTTAGAAATTTTTACAATATTGTAATAGAGAATAAGGCCCCAGATCATTTAATTGAAAATGCATGAAAAGACAGATTTTTTAAACTCATATATGTAAAACCCAGGGCAATGGTCCTACAACTTTGGTGCCATAATAATAAATGCTCAGATGGACAAGTTCTACCAGAATATACATTTTTTTTTTCTGGTCGGCACTTTCATATTTGGACCAAAAATGTATGAAAATCGGATGATGTCCTTTGCCTTATTTCTCCAAAATTATGGACCTTTGAAGATCGAGCTTGAGTGTATTAGCGAGCTATACATACACTTAATTAATATGATTTACATATATTTTCACTTCAATTATCGATCATTATAAGTAATTTTGAATAAAAAACACTTTTGAGGTTATGTGTGTCAAATAGTTTAAAATAAAATTTAAATGGAGGCCGACCTCCATTACTGGACGACTCCTAAATTTTCATACTTTAATAAACCTTTATATAAATACTACAAGTTTATTTTTAACAGTTAGTTAATGTTGATTATTTTTGCCCGTCTGACCCTCGTGCCCCTCCCAGAAAAAAATTCTGGATCCGCCCTTGATGTCTTGCAAATATAGACTTAAGATGGTTTATAACGCATGCACTAGTTTGATTTTGTAAAAGTGCAAGTTCTGGATATCTGGAATATGTGTCGGCTACCAAGAGATACGTTTTCGCTCCGAGCGAAAATAGATCGGTTGCAATTATTTCCCATGGTCGTTCGGGGCTCATGGGAAAAATAAATGGCTCACGTCTTGGTACTTGAAATTTTGTGCATGTTGTGCATTTCTTTAAAAATTCTTCTAGTTTTTGGAGCATCCTGGCCACCATACTGACTGTCGAAGCCTAGCTCGACATTTTACAATGCCTAAGTGGCCCTCATGGAGTTTTTCCAGAATTTGTAGGCGCAACTTGATTGGGACTACTATACGAGTTCCGTGCATCATAAGTCCGTCGCTTATGGACAAGCTAAATCTGTCGTTCCAGTATTCCTGAATCTCTCTTGGCATTTCGTTCCTAGCAGGCCATCCTTTTAGGATATATTGTTTCACTTGCTGTAATTTTTCATCAATTTCCTGATGCTCAAGAATGTTCCTTAATTGGCGGTCAGTTGCAGGGCATGTCGACACGATGGAGGCAACATATGCAGCTATATCTTCTTCCAGCTCTGCAGCTTCAGTCGATTTTGTTGGATGACGTGATAGGGCATCTGCTGCATAAAGTAGTTTGCCTGGAGTATATTGTATTGTGAACGCGAATCTCATAAGGCGCATTCGTAGTCGCTGCAGACGAGGCGTTAAATCATTTAAATCCTTTGTAGTGAAAATAGGTATCATGGGTTTGTGATCTGTCTCTATGTGGATCTGGATTCCGGTGATATAATCTTTAAAACGTTCGCATGCCCACGTGATTCCCAAGGCCTCCTTCTCGATCTGTGCGTAGTTGCGTTCCCCATCTGTAAGAGAACGAGAAGCATAAGCAATTGGTCTTAAATTCCCCCCATCATCTATTTGCTGGAGAACGGCCCCAAGCCCATAGGAAGATGCGTCTGCCGACAATACTGTTTTCCGTTTCGGGTCAAATGTTGCTAGTATCGGTGCAGACGTAAGAAGCTCTTTCACCGAATTAAATGCTGCGACTTGCCTTGAACCCCAGGTGAAATCATTCTTAACGCTTAGCAGCTCGTTTAATGGGTGAAGAACGGTTGATAGATGGGGTGCGAATTTCCCCAGATAATTTACAAGACCGAAAAATCGCCTTAATTCTGCAATATTACCTGGTGTTGGAAATTGTTTAATTGTTTCTACCTTGCACTTCTCGCGGTGTATGCCTTCGTCGTTTATGCGGTGCCCCAAAAACGTTACAGCTGACACTCCAATCTGACACTTATCCTTGTTCAGTGTTGCTCCGTTTCCCTCCAGCTTTGCTAAAACTGCTCGCAAATTTTTATCGTGTTCCTCCATGGTCTCACCATAGACGAGTATGTCATCCATATGACAAATTACCCCTTTAAGTCCCTGCAGAATGTTTTGAATCTTCCTCTGGAAATGTTCAGGTGCTCAAGAAATGCCGGAGGGCATCCGAAGAAAACAAAATCGCCCAAATGGGGTCAAAAATGTTGTGAGGAGTCGCGACTCTGGCTCCAACTTTATCTGCCAAAACCCTGCCTTCTTATCTAGCTTCGAGAAGAATTTCGCCTTACCAAGCTGGGCCAAAGAATGTTCTGCAACTGGCATAGGATGTAACTCCCTTTCCACGCAGCTATTTAATTTAGTTAGGTCGACGCACAACCGAATATCTCCGTCTGGTTTTAAGCAGGGGCGGATCGTGAATTTGTGGGGCCCTGGGCTAATACTACTTAGGGGCCTACCTTATTACTCAACTAATTGCCATTTTGTCAAAAAACTATTTTCTATAGTGATGTATTGTAGGTATACATACGGTATAGCAAAAAAATAGGACAATAAAATTAAAATATTTTATTTATATAATATGACTTGGTGTATGTATGTGGGATAGTTTAGGAAAACTCGGGATAATTGAAAACCGGTAAGTATTTAATTCAGTTAAGTGTATTAATTAATTCAAGTTAGATACACATGTAGAGTTCAAA
Organism: Machimus atricapillus; assembly: GCA_933228815.1. Classification (NCBI taxonomy): domain Eukaryota; kingdom Metazoa; phylum Arthropoda; class Insecta; order Diptera; family Asilidae; genus Machimus; species Machimus atricapillus. Next base: position 19,678,668 of record OW121785.1, read on the forward strand.
GGTGAGTCCAATTACAATAAAAGTAACTTTTCACGACTGTTTTACAGCGTTGTTATTTTCACTTTCAGCGATATGTCGCGATACACGAAAATCAGCGTGGTAAAGAAGACAGGTAAGTAAATTTCACAGCGCGGTTGATCAGCGTAGAATTAAACAACTTTCTTTTCTCCTCAGCGTATACAGCGTAGAACCTCAGCGTGGGACTTCGGCGTGATCCTGCAATGCACTCGCACTCCAACTACGATGTGACTCCAACGACCAAATGCGATGTAACTGCAACTAACTCGACGGCGGCGATTCTCTTAGGGACAGCGGCGATCGGCGGCGGTGCAACTGCACGGCTTGACGGTGAGCGTTAGAGATTTTGGATACTTGTTGCAGAGTTTGGAGTTATTAGAATTTTTATTTATTTTCAGGGTTATTCGGAGTCGAGCTCCCACATGTATATACAAACAGCAACTGTACGACCACAGAATAAAGACTAACCCAGAAGGCCCATCTAGAACAAAAAATCGTTCTATGAAAGCAAAATTTCTCAATACGTCAAAATCCCATTCCTTATACGTGCAGCGCTTGAGTCGAGCCGAGCAGCCCGAGCTACATAAGGCATGCGCACTAGTAAATAAGGCTACATAAGGCATGCGCACAAGTAAATAAGTCGCTGGCTTTGAGTACATGCCCTTGTTCGTCAGTTCTTCTGCAGTGGGATTTGATTTATTAAAAATCTTTAAACTGAAACAGGGACCAAATTTTTGTTCTAGATGGGCCTTCTGGGTTAGTCTTTATTCTGTGGTACGACATTATGGCAAAATAAATTGACAGGTTATGTTATATAAATATATAAATTATAAAGGAACCTTTCTGCATTTTTGTGCTGCAAATTCCTTTATTTGCTCATCGCATTGTAAGTCCTTTGTTAAATCGCAATTTATGGAAAGAACTGATAAATGGTTTAGTCGACAGTTCGACATTGTTGTCCTGTATTTGTTTTCTATATACGACATCCTGGAGAAAGAGCGCTCCGCTTCACAGCTCGTAATTGGCAACGTTAAAAAAAATTTTAAGATGGTATAGCAATTTGGGAAAACATCAACAAGTTTCTTTTCATAAATTAGCATAAAAATTTCACTGCAAGAGGTGTAAGATTCTGGCTTAGACTGTAGTAAGTACGATTTTAACTGAATGCATTCATTCACTAAATGTTCGTCTACGTCATCTGGATAATAATCAATAATATTGCGTACACTTTCCAGATCTATGTGTTCCATATTTTTGTCTTGCAAATCCATTAAAAATTTAAATTTTTTGCTACATGTCTCATAGACTTGGCTTCTTTTATTTAAATCCATAATCAGCTTATCCAACGCAACGTTTAGCGTGTCTCTTTTAAATTTTTCTGCGCCGTATACTGAGACTTTTTCTGTAGACTTATCTGAAAATTTGGAAGTAATGCGTCTCTTATTTATGTCACTGTAGTCTGTTCCCACTCCAGTACTTAATTTTTTAGCTTTCTCTTCGTATTCCTTTAGCTTCTGATCTGATTGTTGCCTTATGTTGTTCACGAACTCTTTTAATGACACAATTAACTTATTGCCTTCACAAATATCTAAACCAGGGCGCTGTATTTTTTTATTAACTAAATTAAATCTCTCCAAAATTTCTTCCCAAAAAATAATCAAAACAGCAGTTTCGAGTTTCGCCAATTTGTTAAATAAATTTCGTGCCTCCTTTCGGAAATCAACTTTTTCATCCTCATTTTCGCTGAAACTTTTGAAAATCTTCATAATGTTATCATAATTATTTTTTAAAGCTTTGACAGCATCATAGTGACAAAACCATCTGGTCTGGCTTAAACTTTTTAACGTAAATTTTAGTTTTGTTTCACGATTTAACAATTCCCACCTATGGGTCGAAGCAGAAAAGAAAACGTATATTTTTTGCACTACTCCAAAAAAGTTTATAATTTCCGTTGCAACCTTCACGGATTCTTCACCAACTAGGTTAAGGGAATGCGCAGCACACGGCACATAATCTGCGGTTTTATTTTTTTGTTTTAGTAGTGCTTGTACACCATTGTAGTGACCCGCCATATTAGCAGCGTTGTCATAAGACTGTCCCCTACAACTATCCAGTAGTAGTCCATTTGTTTCTAAAAAGTCTTGTAGAACATTAAATAAATGCAAGCCAGTATGACTACTAATTTTAATGAACGATACACATCTTTCATAAACTTGTCCGCGAAAACAGTATCGTAATACAATAGCAAGTTGATCATTGTGAGACAGATCTGGGGTTGAATCCATCACAATTGAATAATACTTTGTGTCGTCGTTATTTATTTGAGTTATAATTTGTTTAATTATCTGTTTACCCATAATCTCAATTATTTCCTCATATACTGTTTTTGATAAGTACGATATTATCGGTTTTGGTCGCAGCTCTCGTTGTTCAATATGTTCACGAAGGAATGGGTCGAACTCTGCCAATAGCTCCAGAGCACCCATAAAATTCCCATTATGTGGAGAACCGAATACTTCCTCGGAAGAACCTCTAAATGCTAAGCCCCTTATGCTCAAAAATTTTACCACTGCAACAACCCGTTTTAGGACATTGTGATAATATTCTGTTTCTTTCCTTAACTGCTTCTGAAGCTGCTTGTCTAAAACAGACTTATTTTCCTTTCGTGTCAACCACACTAACATTGAATTCTTATGTTCATTAGAATTTTCGTGATTTTCTAAACAAGTTGCAATGTGTTTCCAATCAGAAAGTCCGGTTGTGTATTGAGAAGGGGTTTTAGAAAAAAGTTTGCAAGTCAAACAAAAAATAGTACCAACCCTTGTTGAATAACATAACCAAGATCTTTCCAGTAATTGGCCATTTTTCATTTGCTTAATAAAATACCTATTTGAAAAAGATTTGTTTTGTTCTTTGTATTTCTTTGTTGAAGCGGAATATATATTTTTCGGATCTTTATTTTGAAAGTCTGTCATTTCATGTGAGAGGATGTCATTAATAAAATCATTATTTAGAAATACTGGCCACAAGGCCACGTCGACATATTTCTCAAATTCAAACTTAATACTTTCTAAATTTCTTTCCTCATAGGTATTACCGTCCTTTTGCTGAACACCAATATCGTTCTCAGAGGAATCAGAGGGTTGCTGGTACTGGTAGTCAAGATCTTGCACATTTCCATCACTGGTAGTTTTTTTCTGGTTTTCAAAATCTTGCACATTTTCGTCACTTGTATTTTTTTCCTGGTTTTGAGATTTTCTGCTCCCTTCGGCTAGATTCTCTTCGGATAAGATCCCTTCCTTTTCGCTTTTTAATGGATTTGTAGCCATTTCATTCTCGTTTTTATGTTCTAATTTAAAAAAAGTTTCAATTTTTGCGCATTTACTTCTTTCTTTTTCTCGATCTAACTGTAATTTTCGTTTTTCAGCTCCACTCTTATATTTTCTAGCAGACATATTGTAAAATAAGATGTTGATATTTTTCTGGAAATAAACAAAGAACTTGATAGTTTTCTGAAAATAAACAGAGCGAGGGAGATAATCCATGTAATATTGTCCCTCTCGTCACATTTTAATACTTTATAATGAGTGTAGCAATTCACAAATTATCATTAAAAATCGATTAAAAAGTTCATTTAGTATTGAAAAAAAAAATAAAAACAAAAACAAATCATGATTTATAAATCTTTTTACTTACCTACTAAAAGCAGGAAGTCTTTTCTTATGCCTGGTGATTACTTACAATTGAAGTAAAATAAAAGAAAGGTCCGGTCTTTATAACTTTTAAGCTATCACTTGTTAGAAAACTAAACACTCACTAATAATCTCTAATAATAACAAATCAATTTATCACTTTGACGACGAGGAGGAAGTACAGTAAGTAAACAAGTGCTAGGCAACTACAAACAAATGAACACATTTCTAAGCCGTATACATTTCTTGTACGTATACGAAATATATACGATTCTATTTCTATATCAGTATTGTGTTTGAAGGTCAGTGAAATTAATGTTTATTGGGGTCTAAAGAATGATGTATTGTTTCGCTATTGAGGGTGGTTGCTACGTTGTAAAGAGTGTTTGGGTGGTTGCTACGTTGTAAAGAGTGTTTCAATATAAGGCTAACAATGTAAACCAAACGAACCTTAGCAATTTCTACGTTTTAAGGAGTTTTTCGTTATATAGAAGTTCGCTATATAGAGTTTACACTGTATTTTTTTTTTTTTTACAGTATCGTCTATTGTTATGGAATGGAGGCTGGAGGCCTTTTGTATTCACGGGGCCCTGGGCTGCAGCCCAAAAAGCCCTTAAGTAGATCCGCCCCTGGTTTTAAGACAATGACAGCTGGCGCACACCACTCAGTCGGCTCCTCTACGGTTTGGATAACCTTTAGCCTGATCATTTCTTCCAATTTTGATTGAAGTTTTCCCATTAGTGGAATAGGAACTCGCCGTGCAGCCTGAATCGCGAAGGGCTTAGAATTTGGCCTCAGTTTTATTTTAAATGTTCCTGGTAGGCATCCCAATCCGCGAAAAAGTGACGGAAATTCCTTTTCGACATTCACTCCGCTCCTAGGTTTCCTCTTGGGAATAAGATTGAGATTTCCTACCTCCACCGAACCTGCCTCTTGTTACTTTATGCGGCGAATCAAATCATTTTCACATGTTGTTAAACTTAATAACGGTCCCTTTAGATCTTTCACCACGTAGATCTCTGATTGGATTGTTTTCCCGCCGTATTCCAAAGAATCTACAATTTTGCCCGTGACTGTCATCTTTTCTCCGGTTGGACCATTGAGTGTTCTGTCAGACGGCGACAAAGTCACACTTTTGAATTTTTTCTTATACATACACAGGGGAATTGCGTTTATAGGAGATCCCGTGTCGATGATGAAATTATTTGGTATTCGGTTTACGAGCACCTCCACAATCCACCGTTTGCATCCTGAGTTGCCTTCACGTCCCCACACGTTGCCTAAAAAAAATGATATGAGATTGTCATCGACTTCATTTACCGTAGCGGGTTCCGTATTTGATCGACACACACGACTAAAGTGATTCATTTTATTGCACTTTCTGCACTTTTTCCCTTGCGCTGGGCATTTACTGCGTTGGTGTTGAGAAGAACTCCCACAGCCGTGACATCTAGTGTTGCTTTTACGCCCGTTAGAATTCGCCTGTCTCTCTTGAATTGACGGATTCGCCTTGGGTTTGCCTACTGTAGTCTGCTTCGTTGGTCTCGAACTTTTTGTGTAATGAACTGTAGCGGTAGTCTGCCCGGTCAATTCCTGTTGTTGTCTGTGTACTGCCTCGCTCTGTCGCACCGTGCGGATGGCCTTATCCAAAGTTAAAACTGCAACTTTTCAGAAATTCTTTTATCGCGGATCCCGACAACAATTCGATACCTGATCATTTCTTCTTTCAGCGAATTGTATTGACAATTTTCCGACAGAATGTAAAGAGATGTGATGAAATCCTCCACCTTTTCACCTTCCTCCTGGCAGCGCGAATTAAATTTGGCTCTTTCATAAATGACGTTGTGGCGGATAACAAAGTAGCTTTCAAACGCGTCGAGTACTTTTGCATAGTCTTGTTTCTCGATTGCGGTTAATTTAAAGGACAAGAACACTTCGTCCGCTTGTTCTCCCATTAAATAGATAAGCGTATTTACCTGCTCCTCATCTGGCTTACTCTGTAATCCTGAGGCGATTCGAAACCGCTCGAATCTCCGTTTCCATCGCGGCCATTCCTTTGGAGAAAATGAAAATGTGCTGGGTGCCTGAACCATGAAATTATTCACGTTCGTTGTTGAAGCTTCTGGTTGCGAGCCCGTTGGCATCTTGCACCGCTGCCACCATGTGGTGTCCGAGGGTTTATCTCAAAATAAAACACAGGCTTCGGGGAGTGACCTTTATTCCTTGGTAGCTGGTAACAGACTGACTGCCTTATCCGTTCTACCTAACTAGTGGTATTACATGTGTGGTAGTAGCTAACAGTACAGTTATCAGAAGATGTATTCAACCATTTTGGTCCAGCCCACCAAAGCGAATGATTTTTCAACTCTTCAGCTGACAATCCTCGAGTAGCACAATCAGCAGGGTTAATTTTCCCTGATATGTGATGCCATTGAGCTGTAGGGATAGTCTCCTGGATGAAGCAAACTCTGTTATGCACAAAATCCTTCCATCTAGACGGATGGACGAATTTCCAAGTTGGCTCGGAGAACCTTTAAATGGTAACCTAACAATGTATCTACCGGCCGAATCTCGCTGATGTGTTGACATGAAGTGTTCTTCGCACTGTTTTTCTTCAGCTGAAGGGGTAGATTGGTCTATCATGGGAAGTTCTTCTTGAAGCCAGAATTTCTCGAGTGTGTTATTCAAATCTTTATCAATTGAACAATGAAGAGTCGATGCATTTTGAAGATGATAATGGTGAATTGGACCAGAAATGACCCATCCTAATTTAGTGAGCTGAGCAACTGGTGCATTAGCTGGGCCTTTAATAATAGATCCTTCTAATAGGTGTCCATAATAATCAGCTCCGATGATAAGGTCAATTTGTTTTTGAATTTGAAATTGAAGATCAGCAAGTTGTAAATTCTTTAAATGTTCCCAAGTGACATTTAATGCTCCCTGTGATGATGGTAAAATGGAGGTTAGCCTTGGCAAAATGAAAACATTAAATGCGGTCTTATTGGGAGTAGTACAATTCCTCTTGTCTTTCCAACTTGGTTAGCTCCTACACCAATAATTGAGATTGTGGACTTTTTGCGAGGTAGACCTAGTTGTTGTACTAGATTTTCAGAAACTAATGAAACTTGCATTTGATTTGAATGGTTGACCAAATGATTATAACAATAATGACATTTAATATTATTTTTTAAACTTATAATATTTTCACTTCTAAAATGAGCTTGAATTGCTTTGCTGAATTCCTGAATGTCTTTCATATAAATTTTTCGAGACTGTATATGTAGTCTCATGCAATGCAATAAAATATAAATAAAATAAAGTAGCCAAATATTAGTCCAGTCATTACGTCGGAAAAAACGGGTTAGAAATGTATGTGAACCGAGAAGGCTAAATTTTGGATATTACGTGGGGAGAGGGGCTAGAAAAGTTTAACTGCCTTGCCTTACCTTGCAATCCCTTCCATAGTGCCCTGCTTCATTGCACTTAAAGCAAATCACGGCACTTTTTCCTTCTCCCTTTCCTTGATTACCTTTTCCAACGGCCTTATTTTCAACTTGGTTACCTTGGTTGTTGTGCTCTCTCCTTGTTACTTTCCGATCATTTGAAAAGGGGTGATATTTCTTCTGATATCGAGAATTGATTCTAGAGGTACCTGCTTCATTACTAAATCGCAAATGCTTCCTCTGTTGACGCTGTTTTTGTATTTCTTTGAAATTTTTGATTATTTTTATAGTTTCAGGAATACTGCCGCATTTTGATCCATCAAAACATTTTCTATGTTTTGATTTTGTAGACCCGAAATAATGTAAGGGAGATTGGGGTATTGTGAGCCACACTTTTTCAAAGCTCGATAACTGCCACAAAAATCAAAATTTTTTAAAATTTCAAAATGGTTTATGTTACTAGGAAGGAAACCCTAATGCCCGTTCTCCAATTGCGAACCAACCAACTACGACCCACCGAACGAAAAAGCTCAACCCCGTGTAAAGTATAAGCCCTTGCCTGTAGTTGTGCCCTGCCAGCTGCGAAAACACAATCGGGCAAATGTTAAATGTGGAAGTTTTTACCACTTTTTAAGCGGACAAACTTATCAATTTAACTTTTAATATTCTCCTGAAACTACCGCGCACATTTTTATAAGTGCTGCGTGTTATAATTAGTGCACTGATGTTTTGACAACCGGCGAAAAAGCTGCGGCGACGTCACTATTCTGGTACAATATCGTTGCGGAATGGGGGACTATTACTTTTGGTTAAACGCACACATGTAAAAAGTTAGCTCGGTTGACCAAAACACAAGCGAGAGAGAAGATGACTCTAATAAGAAAATGGAAAGCGATGGCGCGATGTTATTTGGTTCGTAGTTGGTTGGTTCGCAATTGGAGAACGGGCATAACTTTTAGCTTGAGCAATTTCTTGAAATTATTATCTGCTGAAAAAATATGAGCGTTTGCAAAAAACATACGTTTTTGAGATTTTGAAAAATGTTGGGGAATTGTGAGCCACCGTCTAAATTAAGTCGAAAATCAAAAATATCGTTGTAAAATTTTTATTTTATGATTGGAAATTACATAAGAAGTTAGAAAAAATATAAAAATGAAGATGAAATTATTCTGATTCGCAATTCGGGCATGTAAAATAGGCTCCAGTACTGACGCATTTTAAATGAACTGCTTGATTGCAGAAATCGCAGCGAATAGAATTGTTGTGGTTTAATTTCTTCGGCATATTCTCCATACAAAGTATGCAAAAGTCAACATCTTCTTCTTCAGAAGAAGAAGCATTTCGTTTCGTTGTTGATTGTGCTCTATTTTTTCGCTTTTTTGGAACTGGTGCCTTTCCATCTTTACCTTGACTTCTTTTTTCAAGCTTTTTGCGCTTGGCTTCAGTTTTCTCTTTCAATTCGGACACAACTTCATGAGACGTTAAAATGGTGGTTTTCATTGGCTTGCGACCACGATTAGATTTTTGAGCTGGTGTACCTGGTTTCAGTGGACCAACTTCTCTCAATGTCTTACGAAGAAATGCAGATTGCGACCACGATTAGATTTTTGAGCTGGTGTACCTCGTTTCAGTGGACCAACTTCTCTCAATGTCTTACGAAGAAATGCAGATGAAATGGTACCCGATGTGGACGCCGCTTCATGAGTTATCATTTCTGCATGCGCTGCCGTTTCAATATCAGGACCAGGAACTACAGTACGGCGTTGGTTTTCCGTACCGTTTTCGTCGCTATCATTGCGTTGATCTTCTCTGCAGAGTTGTGCAGCAACCAAATCTACTTCAGTGAATACTGTTGCATCGAATGGGTAAATGCCCGTTGATTTCAATCCAGATTTGATGTTCTTTGGCGTAGCGGCCATATGGAGGCATTTCCCAGCGATGATTGGAATGTGATGCAAATCAAAAACTACACCCACGTTGCTCCTTTTCCAATCATCATACTGTTGTGTGTAAAAGGTCTTAAGTGGGCCAAATACAGCGACATCCAATGGTTGCATACGGTGTGTACAATGTGGAGCGAAAGATAGCATTGTAATTCCGTGCTCGACTACCTTATCAATTGCTTCAATGGATAAATGAGATGTGTGGTTATCAAGCAACAAGAGTGTTGGTGAACCGGCATTAGCACCTGTGTGCTTAATGAAAAAATCCATATACTTGGTGAATTCAGCCAATGTCATCCAGCCAGAACCATTTGCGATACCAATTGCTCCATGAGTGGCATGTGTCATGTAAACATCTTTCATGTTCTTTCGCGGAAAGATAAAGAAAGGTGGAATTGACTGACCACTTGCGCTCACGGACAAGGCCATGGACACATTAGTCCCTCTTTCTGCCGATGTTGAGGAGCCAATTCGTTTTATGCCTTTTGGTGCAATGATTTTCACGGCTTTAGTTGGAACAGTCGACAATGAACACTCATCCATATTCCATATGCGATGAGGTTCGAAGGGAGTTTCGATGAGCACAGAACGAAGATTGTTGAAAAATGCATCGACAGCCTCCTTGTTAAAGGACTTTGCACGGTTTTGACTGACTTGCTCCGGCGTTCGTAACGACAAATTGGGATGGCGGTTCATAAATGCGTAATACCAGTCATTGCTTGCTCGAAAATTGTCATTCCACGAAGCAGGATAACTAATTCCAATTTTTTTCGCGTATTGATATGCCAAAGACTTCAGCTGGGCATTTTGACTAAAAAAATAATAGAATATTGTTTTTTTAAGAACCACTTTTACTTTACCACTCGCTTTTAAATACCGAACTCGCTACTCAACATTCACTAAATGAATGAGGACTAAATAGCAAATCTTCACTCATCCAGCTGATTCTAATGCATGCCAGATGTTAGTTACATTAAATATATCTACCATTTATGACGCTATTGTTTCAAAAAATAAGCGAGGCGCGTCACCTCTCTAAGGGTTGATTTTATTACCCTTCCTGCGCAAGACGCCTTTCTGCTGCGTTTCTGCCTGCTCGCTAATTACTAGGGTTTTTATTACGGTTCAAGGAGGCAGCTACATTTTCAAAAACAACTCTAAACAAGTAAATTATTGAGCACTAACAATTTTGGTCTGACTAAAATAAAAACAGGAAAACATAAAAAATAAAAAAAACCACTCAACTAATATTTTGTTGGAATTTTGCATAAAAAATAATAAACACGCGCTAAAAATGCGATATTGGCTTGAAAAATGGTAAAAATGTTGTGGCTCACAATACCCCAAAAAAAGTGGCTCACAATTCCCCAAACGTTCTGGTTGATAAGAATGCCGTGTATGATTCGCTCATTGCATGTTTATGCGAAATTTCTTTTAAAAGTTGAAATATCGATGCCATACAATAATTATGAATATATTTACCTGAATCGATTCTGCGAAAATCGTTGTCAGATCAATACAAACACAAACGCCGGAATAAATTTTTTGAGAAAATTTTCCAAGTGGTTATCGCACGGAACGAACGAGTACGTGTGGAAGCATCTATTGCTAATAGAAAATGAGTTTGGTCAAAGACAAGACGATGACAACCATTTGCATGAGTCAGACTTTCCAATTTTGGGAAATATTGACGTGTCTCACAATTCCCCATGGCTCACAATACCCCAATCTCCCCTATCTAATGATTGTCTCTTCCTTTAAATTGATCGTCTTTCCCAGAGCCGCGAATTCATACACGCAATTCTCGATAGCTTCACACGCCAGTCTTTTCCTTTCCATAATTTTAATCAAGATTGATGCATCATCCTGCCCTGTTAGAAAACTATTTAAAAATTGTATTCGGAACTCCTCAAAAGATTTTAAATTTGCTTTCCCTGATACCAATGGTACGCCGCTCCTCCTAATCGCAGAGATGCATAAAATAATGTGCTTCGATCATCTCATTGATACAGTGACTTCAATCCCGCAATGGATTCTAACCACGCCTTTGCAGTGAACGAACTATTCGACGGAACTATTTACAGAATTTTGTCGATCTCGTACTTCAAAGATACGACGAACTGTCACAGTTAGTGTTCTCAGACACAATTAAATCAAAATTAAAAGGAAGGGCGAGAGAAATAGTCGAAATCAAAAACCTATAGGACTTTTAATTGCCCTATAAATTTAAGAAAACAACTTCCAGTCTTTAAAACAAAAATACTTTTTCAAAGGAATTCTTTATGTTCCAATAACCATAATTCATGTAGTTTTAACTTCATCCATGTTAGTCTAGGGTCATTTGACTCCTCCTCCAAGCCATCTAACTTGGCCTGGAAGTCCGCTATTGGCTCGTTCGGGGTGAAATAGCAACTGACGTAACTGACGTCATTGCTCTTCACACAAACGAAGCCAGCGCCCGCCCCATGGTCCGCGACGCCAAAACACCGCAGATCCGGAACCCAGATTGCCACCGTGCCGAGGGTATCGCGATACCACGTCGGCTCAGACCCAACCCGATATTGTTCGCTGACTAGGACAACGTCAGCGTCTTTCTCGAGACGGATCTGAGCCAACAGATCGTGGGCCGTCCTACTCCTTCTCAAGTTTCCCTGGAGGACAACCGCCATCAGCTTTTCTTGGCCTCCTCTAGGGCCTTGCGGAAGACCCCGCACTCCCCTGAAGGCCCTTGCCGCTGGTTTCCCCTGAGGCAGACCACGGCGGGCGTCCACACACACCCTCCTGGACGAGTCGAGGTCGTCCAGCGCTTCCTCCAAGGCCGGGAGACCGTCTTTAACTGTCCTGGAGATGTTTGGCTGCTTTTTGAGAGCAGCCAACATCTCCTGGACGAAGCTCTTCATATGACGGAACCCCTTATCCATCCTCTCCTCCGCCTCTGGCTGGCTTTTCGGACCGCTGTGGCAGCTTGCGGGCGCACCGCATCTCCGGCCACCGCCGAGTCCACTGAGGACTCCCGCGACCGTGGCCGATCTACCGGTGTATGCAGCACCGGTGATCGAAGGACTCGCGACCTCTTCGCGAAGGGATTGGCGGGCGTGCTGCTACTGCCCTCCTCATCCCCCCCTGATGTAACGGTTTGTGTTCCATAATTTATGTACAAAACCCAATTCGAGCCCGGGTTCGCTATCTCGGATCATAGCCGAAGCAATCGCCAGCATTTCGCCTCCCGCTCCCCCGGTACCTATAGGAGGGCCCTCCCCTTCCGACCGTCCTTTCCCCTCTTCGAACAGGCCCCGAATCACCAGCGACCTGCCTCCGAGGGTTCCGTAGGCTTTCCGTGGAACACCCCCCTGCACGTCTTGTCTGACCTAAGGATCAGAGCGGGTGTTCTCCCTAGACCTACGGTGTGCTCCTCCCTAGGGCCGCAGGTCCTCGGGGCTACGAGCGCAGCAAAGAGGCGTGTTGGATCTCGAATCCCGCAGGCAGACGTTCACCTCAACCACCAGCTACGCCCCCTCCCCGGCTCGCAGCATCGTCCGTGCAGGAGGATACACGACCGTCTCTCTGCCAGGTTCGGGCGAGAACTCCGGTTGCATAGCGACACCGATGGCTTCGGTGCCCCGGCGCCAGGTACTACAGGGCGCCGCGCGACTTATATTATTTATTAAAACTTGGGTTTTAGTAATTAAACTCTTATTATTTTTATTAAAGTTTTGGTCTTTATTCAAGTTCCGACTATAACTATTTTACAAGTTGTGTGAACTTCAGCGGTTGTCTTAAGACTAACTTTTATATGGCTAATTCTAATTATCCAAAAGTGCTTAGTGAATCGCAGTTCTCACGATAAGCGCTGAGATCTGCATCTCATCTTAATTTCCTAGTAGGGCACAAAAGATATCATTTGATATCTTAGGAATGTGGGAATGGTCTGGGCAGATCAGGTCCTAACAGTCATTTTACTTATAAGCTCTTCATTTCTGCTGCTATGACAAATCTCTTTGTCTGCAGTGTTGCTAAGGCAAAGTAATGTAACTCGCGCGCCAGCTCAACTTAACCACTTAATTTGAATACCTATATTTTTATCGATCTAAAGGAAAACTAGACTCAGCATATTAACTTTTATAGACTTATCTCGTAGGAGTGAGTATGAGTATTCTATGTCTAACAAACAATACCTGTCATTTTGTCGCTTGTCGTATCTCTCACTAAATAATGTAGAACGAACTAGAAGCAACAGGCGAGAAATTGCAACTTGTATTAGGCCCCCTGCATTTTACATACTTTTCTTTCTTTGCTTTTTACATACTCGGTAAGTTCACAAGCAAATCAAAAAACCTTTTTAGAAAACCTGTACGTTATCAATAACTTACCTACGAATTATTTATTTATTATTTGCGTCGTAGCTAAATTAAGATAATAGGTACCATTAGTACGCCCCCATAGTCTCGTTTAAAAATCTCTTTACATTTTGTAGTCGGGGAAGTCCCCGTAGGTAGAGCGAATGAGCTTAAAATAACGGGCAACACTTCTGAAGCTATTGTGCAATTTTATTTGGGGGGAAATGCCAATAAATATTTTTCGGAAGTGATTACTTGATTAGTTTGTATATTGTTAAGGAATGAATGCAATGGTTTCATTACACTTCTAAATATTAGCTGGCATGGTTCAGTACGTAGTAACGTAGTGAGTGGTGATAAATAATACCATAGGCTAAGAAATAACATAAAGACTGTGCAGCCCATACAAGAAACTGTGAACGTTTTTGCCTCAGCCCAATATTCGCGATGCCTCAAAATGTCCCAGTAATATCCAATTGAATAAATAAATTCAATAAAAGATATATGGTATCTATTTTTCAATGCACGACGATTCCTTTCAGCTGATTTAATACTGTCTTTCTTATACCCATCAAATACCACATACGTGTTACAATTATAATTATTTTTTAAATATCTTATATAATGCTCACATATCATTTAACAGGTTTCATTCAATTGCCGTTTGCAACGATGTAACAACATGCCTCCATCAATAACGTAATGAACATTTTCTACACTTTTTAACTGAATTTAAACTTCTGGGAATAACTCGTAAAAAATTGACTTTTTTGTCTTTCGTAGTTCACCACCTTCAAATATAGCAATCGGATATGGTGCCAGTTCATAGTTCATATAATTTTTAAGCTCTTCATCGGTTTTTTTTAAAACACAATACGTTGAAACAGCAGCAATGGATCAACAGGAATCACATCGTCATGTATTTTAATTTTGTTATTATTCGCCAACAGAGGACTTATTTCATCTTTTCTTGATAACTTCAATTCACGTAAATTTTGACTCTTTGTTTTTTTCATTACCTTCAAACCTTCTTTAAAAGCATCGTAACAATTTATATCTTTATTTCCAGTAATTCCAGTAGCAATAGATATAATAGCATCTGTATCAAGAAAAGGGTTGTGTGTGTTGTTTAAAGAAGTCCACCAATATTTTTACATCAGTATCATCCCTTTCAATTCTAGCATCTGTCGAATCACTTTGTTGATGACTTTTATTGAAAGATATATCACAAAAATTTTCTATGCCCTCTATAATATCTTGGCTATAAATAACTCCTCTGATCCATTTATATACTACACTTCAGTGGCACCACGTTTAAAAGCACCTCCTTTGACGCTCATTCCTTTCATCAAGGTTTGCTCAATTGTCAGATCACTTGCAATGCCGGGAAAAAACATATCTGAATGCCTAGATGTGAAATATCCTTCCGTAAATTTTTTAAACTCCGTAGGGTCTATTTTATCATGTACCTAATTCCTTCATATCTTGCAGATAAATTTGTGAAGCTTTGGCATAGGGGAAATGCCCCGATGCGTGAAATAATGGAATCATTAGCTCAATACTATAAATGTAAGTTCCAATCTCCCATACGGTCGGCAGCAATGAAGTCCTTCAATATTGTAACCATTCGATAATAAGTAATCCAAAGTTTTGACGTTTTATTTTTATTTTCAAGCTCACCTAATTTATTTTCAAAAATTGTAGCAAGTATTTGAAAGCCTTAGTTTTCAGTTATTTCAGTATAGTTAAACATTTCAAAAATCATGGACTGTTCTTCATCATTTAGTAAATTTACGAAATCCGTATTGTGCTCCTTAAGTATTTCAAAAATGAATAGTGATAAAGCTTGCTGTAATAAAGTATGAGCACGTACTGCTCTAGCATACGCCCGTCCAGATGTTATATGTTCAATAGTGTTTTCTGCATATATGGTAGAAAGAACTTCTTTTATCCCACTTCCAGCCATAATATAACCAATAGATCCCATGTAAGACATAAGAGTATGAAAAGAGCCCAACTCACAACAACTAATACTTCATCAGAGGTTGATCGAATGTTAAAATGCATGTTCTCATATTTAATTCTGTAGCATTATCTACGGAAGTTTTCATAGTTGTATAAATTGTGTTATAATCACTTGGAGCTGCATTAATAAATGGTAAAAAAATTATTGAGGACATATCAAAATCATGTGCATTGGTTAATAAATTCATGAATCCATTCCACCCTGGAAATTTATTATCATTTTTAAATTGTAACTACGTCCAAAGAATATTCAATTGTCCTTTTGTAGTCAATTTCTTAATATCCGGTTCAACTTCAGATAACTTGATTATTATGTTTGAAAAACCTGTACCTGTACCTGAAGAAGCTGGATATATTTGAAGAGGAATATTGCCTTTTTCAACAAACTCAGATTCAGGTGGAAGAGTCTTCAAACGTTTGATAGGTCGTCGAGGTTGTATACCATCAGCTGGAGTAACTATTTTAATACTTCCCATATAATGGAACGTTCCTTTACCATCAATAGTGTTGATATTGAAGTCAGCATTATCATGCACAAATTGAACAAAGCTGCCAGGTTCTATTTTTGGTGGAGTTGTAAAAGTAGCTGAAGCTTCGTAGAATGTAGCTTCTTTATATGAAGCACAAAAGCCTAAGGAGTGACAGATATTTATAATTTTTTTGGAGCCAAATTTTCCATGAAACATCACAGCCAAGGTAACATGCAGAGGTGATAGAAATGATCGTGGTCGCACAGCTGATATTATAGCATGCGCGATAGATTTACATTTCTTTTCATAACTAGGAATCGTTTCTGTATTATTTTTCTTATCTTCTAGTATTATTTCTGACAGTACAAAATTTAAAGATTTTGGAATAGATTCATCAATATCTTTAAGCATTTTGTCCCTTGGTGTATAATTTTCATTATCCTAAACTTGAGCTCTTATATTCCTCCTAATAATTTCACTAGCTGCTTTCAATATATGTAACTCCTGTTTTTCTTTATTATTATGTTGTTGCTTGTACCAACTTTCCGTTAATACATTATAATTGATTTTTTTAAAACATATGATGGTATTAGCTCCAAAATTACTTGATACAACAATATCATCATGGTAGCGATCTATTAGTCGTTTTCTAATAGTTTTTTCATCTGGAATATGCTGTGTGGTGATGATATCTTTCAACTCTTGCATGGTAAATTGGCAGTCATCATTGTCGTCTATGTACTTGTATATTTGCTCCATTGCTGCATCTATCATCGAAGTTCTCGAACCAACTTTCTTTTCAGCAGAACTCAGATGAATAGAATTTTTAAGCGAATTATAACAATTTGCATGATATTTTGTTTGGAGTGTCTATAAATCTGCGATACCAGAAATTCTTTTATGAATTCCTCGATTCTAATCATTTTTCTGTACAGCTATAAAATTCACGATGGAGTCACTTAAAGTTGGAGTATTAATGTATGAGATTTGTTTCGTCGTTTTTTGTTTAATTTTGCTTCTTTTTCTTTATTAGACTCTTGGCCACACAGAAAACAGTCTTTTTCCCACTCAAAGTTCGATAAATCAGTGCTACTTCGGAGCTTCTTAGCCTCTTCTTATACGTTTCAATATATTTTTTATGAATATATTTTTGGCGACAACCTGTATGAGCGTAAACAAATTCAGTTTGAAGATGAGGTAACAAGCCATCCTGTCGTTCGCTTGAAGCAGCTCGCAACGTAGTTATTCCTTTATTTATTTTTATAATATCACCTAAATCTGAATTGGTTTCGGAAGATGAACTCAATTTTTCACAGATAATGCAGCTATGCTCAACAGTCGTACTACTGGTCCATGATTCATCCATTGTTAGAAAACTGATAGTGATAGAATTATCTATGTACTTATTGTTTAATTGATCATCTAAGAGAGATTACTTACCAAACGAACAAATAAAAAATCTTATACAGAAATTCAATAGAAAAACAATCGTCTTCAATAAAACTTTCGTCAGAAATATACACTACTGACCAAAAAAAAGTGAGCATCAAAATTGTGAACTTTACCTTCACTCCCACCAATTGTTTTTACCTGTACGGAAAGGGGATAAATAAGGGATATAAAAGGACCTATTTTGTGTGTCCCGGCCATAGTTTTTCATTGAATTTGGTAGCAAGTGGACAAAAAACAAGAGTTAAATAAAGTGATATAATTTTTTGAAAATGCCTAAAATTGTTTCCACTTTTTTTGGCAACGGCTCCGATGAGACGGTAAGTGTTATTACTATTTTTTTGTTTAATTGCAATGATAAATAATGACAATTATTGAATTGTAATAATAAAAGTATAGCTTTTAATGACTTTGAGTAGCCTACTCTCTTCATGTTCATTTTTCCTTAAAGCTTTTATGAAAAAATAATAAGATTCTAAAAATGTTTACTCCAATTGTGGTTTTATTTATTTTTTTATTTAAATATGAATTTTCCTCATATATAGAGTATTTTGGCTTCATTATCCATTGAATACTTTGCTGTGCTCACTTTTTTTTGGTCAGTAGTGTACAAAAAATCACACAACTTTTACTCTTAAAGGGTGATGCGGGACTAGGCTAGAGTTTGTGGGTGAAGGGTAAAGTGACGCTTTGCGGGGGAATGCACACTTCACCGGTCTATTTATCCGCGGAACGCACCACTACAAATGTAGCTAAAAAAACAAACAAAAGTAGCTAGACAAATTCTGTCTAGTCGTGGCGCAACTGCCGTTGCCGTTCTCCCCTCTCCACGTTTTACTACCTGTCCAAGGTCGCTATGACCCTTCATAGGCTTCAGCATTTTAAAAAAATGTTCTTTTATGTCTATTTAGGTAATATTCAGCGTATAGATACGAAAAAAAAATTATTTAAAATAAAATTATATGCTCAAGTAATAATTTTTTATAGTTTTTGTTTAAATAATAAAAAAATCAAAAGCACAAAATAAGTTTTGGTAAACTTTACACTTTATAGTATAAAAAACAAAACCCCCCTCAACCACATAGGTAAATTCATTCACTGTAACCAAAGTCCGAGGTCAAAACCCCCAGGCGCTCCACTATTACCAATTCAAAAAAATCGTCGAGATGAACTCGGTAAAACTGACAAATTTGTTTGTAAATTACAACTGTAGAGGTAAACGGTTTAAAAACTTCCCTTTTAGAATTTTTCGGTAAAATCAACAAACTTCCCGTTGCTTTTGCAGAGTCTATTGTTAATGTTAAATCTTTCAGATCAACTAATTTATCGGTTGAATCGGTTGACATAAATTCTTTAAAGCAAATTTTCACCGATTTGCCTTTGACAATTTTGAGTTGTTGAATTTACCATTTTTTTTCTCTCCGTGATGCACTTAAAGCAAATCACGGCACTTTTTCCTTCTCCCTTTCCTTGATTACCTTTCCCAACGGCCTTATTTTCAGCTTGGTTACCTTGGTTGTTGTGCTCTCTCCTTGTTACTTTCCGATCATTTGAAAAGGGCTGATATTTCTTCTGATATCAAGAATTGATTCTAGAGGTACCTGCTTCATTACTAAATCGCAAATGCTTCCTCTGTTGACGCTGTTTTTGTATTTCTTTGAAATTTTTGATTATTTTTAAAGTTTCGGGAATCTGCCGCATTTTGATCCATCAAAACATTTTCTATGTTTTGATTTTGTAGACCCGAAATAATGTATCTAATGATTGTCTCTTCCTTTAAATTGATCGTTTTTCCCAGAGCCGCGACTTCATACACGTAATTCTCGACAGCTTCACCCGCCAGTCTTTTCCTTTCCATAATTTTAATTAAGATTGATGAATCATCCTGCCCTGTTAGAAAACTATTTAAAAGTTGTGTTCGGAACTCCTCAAAAGATTTTATAGTATCTTGCTTTCCCTGATACCAATGGTACGCCCGCCGCTCCTCCTAATCGCAGAGATGCATAAAATAATGTGCTTCGGTCATCCCATTGATACAGTGTCTTCAATCCCGCAATGGATTCTCACCACGCCTTTGCAGTTAACGAACTATGCGACGGATTGAATTCCCTAATTAACGTCTTTATTTCGTGCACTCCGATTTTGACTGCGTTGAAGGCCATTTCTCCATTATTGGAATTTGCTTCCGCAAGCAAACTGCCATTTCTTTCTCTAATTAGTAGAGCATTTTCTTTTTTTAGCAATTCATTTTCCCATTTAAGCAATTCCAATTCCGTCTTTGGAACTGCTGTTTGCCCCGGTGGGAATTCTTCTTCCGAATTATTATTTGAAGTAAAGATATTCGGTTCTTCCATTTTTATCTTATCTACTTATATCTAGGTTACCTGAGTATATATTGTTGAGGTTCTATTGCATTCAACTTGAATTGCTGTTATTTTCTCCAACTTGAACTATTCTATTTCCACCATCTTGAATTTGTTTTCCTTTAGTTATTTAGATGGATTCCAACCTTTTCTATTTTTTATTTAATTTGAATTTGTTTTCCTTTTGTTATTAAGATGAATACAAAGCCTTTTCTATTTTTTCTTTCTTATTTAATCTTGAAATTATTGAAATAATGTTTTACATTTTACAATTCTTTTTTCGACATCTCGATTCAAAATTTTTTATAATCTCTTTTTTTTGTGACAGGTTAAGTAAGCTGACTCGATTTCCACTTTTTTAAAACATCCTAAGTTATTTTGTACAGTGATTTAAAGCTGTGGTTCAACGCTACTACTTCAATCGCCACAATATCTAGTCCTATATATGTACATACATACATATGTATATATTTTTGGGTCCAATCAGGTAAAATTGCCTGTTTTGTTCACTTTAACTTTTTTTGCACTATTTTCCACCTTTTTACACTGTTAGTTATAGCTTTCACCCACTACCACTTTTCACTGTTTTCGCACAGTTTCCACTACACTGTTTTCCACTACACTGTTGTCCCTTCCTCTAGGGTTTATCACTTTAACCTACTTTTCTTTTTCTCTGCCCCTCAAGAACATTTTCTTCGCCCTTAAATACCCTAACAGCACTTAACATGATCATTCGTGCATCACTCATACATTATCTATTTCTAAAAGCGATCGCAATAAAACTAATTATCTTAGACACCCAAATGCACATTGCGGTTTCGGGGGCTCCAGAAGGGTTGTTGTTAAGGCGTGAAGTAGGAGTGTCAAGGATGCTAAGAGCAAAAACTTAGGAACCTTATTAAGGAATTTTTATCGAAAAAGGGCTTTCGGCTTTCTTTTCGATTCTTTTCGTACGAAAGTGAGAACAGGGGCCAATATGTATTGAGTATTGAATATTGTATTGCCACCAGAACTAAAGGTGTCAGCTCTATGGGATACCAGCAAGTGGTTGAAAAATTTTTTGCAAATTTTGAACGGACAACTTACATGAGAAACATTGCAAGTTAAACAAAAGCTTGTAATAATTGGATGAATTAATAATTAAACATTATTCGGTCTTTATGAAAAAGTTCGGTCAGAGAAAAGTTAACATTTTATTACATTTTTTGTTTTTAATCAAGTGGAAACGTTAACCGGCATCTCCCGTATTATAACATTCAAAGCTGAATGAAATTCTTAAATCTGAATATTTCTTACAACAAAAATAAATAAAATCGAAGCAGGATAAACTAACTTCTTTATTCAGTTTTGCGACTAACGTTAATTAATTAAAGAATCCCTCTATTCAACCGTCGTCACAGGGCCGATTTTTTAATCTGAATGAAGTCCGAACTAATCGAGATGGTCTACTTTAAAGGTAAGAAAAACTTACCCAAATCCATTCCGTTTTTTTCCACTCATAAGTCTTTTTCCGCATTATGTTTTTCCAATTGCCCGTAATCAGGGGAAAGCCCGACCTTTCTTGTTTATTGTTTTAGGAGAGGTTTTTTGCTACTTAGCACTTTCTGGTGCCCAGCTGCTTGCAACAGACAATTCAGGTTGCAACAACACCATTTTTATTTTTGGAGTGGGGAAACGCAGTTGCGCACCTAGGTGACCGAAGCCACCCGTGTGCCGGACTCCCTCGTCGAATGACCAGGCCTACCGGCTAAAACCCCGCTCCCCGTCTCCAGGAGCTCCACCCTGGGACCGTCTAGGGGACATTACTTCGTGGTGGAGTCCTATATTGCCGCCTCCGCGAAGCACCCTCCGCCCGCTGGTCGTCACCCACCCGTCTACATTCCCTCAGCCAACAGGGGCTCTCTTAAGAACTCCTGTTGTTGTCATGATCTTTCTGACGAAGGATCCCTCTCACGAAAGAGGTGACCCTCGGCCAGAAATCGTCACTCTGTAGCATAACACCGACTGTATTGTCCGGGGCTATGCTGCCCGTCGCCGCCTCCAAATCGGCCCTCTCCGCTCCCCAACGGGCACATTCGAAGAATGTGTGGAGAGCGAAGTCCGATGAGGAGTCGCTATACGAGCAGTCCGGGCTCGGCACCTTTCCCATACGGTGGAGATAGGCCCATGCCCCGTCAGCATTTGGGTGAGGTGGTAATCCTCCTCCTCATGCTGACGGTTCAACCAGATGTTCAGCTGGGGGATTAACTGAGCTGTCCACCGGCCCCGCGACTCCTCATCCCAACTATCCTGCCAGGACGCTATGGTCCTGGCGCGGGCCACCCTCGCGGTCTCTTTCCCCCCCAGGGCAGACTTCTCCCGGTGGACGGGCTGCCGTTCTCTGGCTAGGAGGTCAATTGGGATGACCCCCGCAACCACCAGCACCGTCGGCTCCGAGACCGTGCGGTAGGAACACGCGATGCGGAGCGCCGCGCGGCGTTGCACCGCAAGCATGCGCTTGCGGTACTTTTCCCACCGCATCGCGTCGGCCCAGACTTCTGCTCCGTAGAGCATTATAGCCTCGGCGGTGCGGAGCAGCAGACGCCTTTTGCAGGGTCTGGGTCCACCAGCGCTGGCCATGACCCTGCTCAGCGCCGCCGTCACCGCAGCCGCCTTATCGGTCCGGCCCCTGATCTCGTCTCAGAAGGTGAGCGTGCAATCGAGACTCACCCCCAGGTACTTGACCAAGCGCCGCGTCCGGACCGTCATGTCTCCTACCCGCATCTCTCGCAGCAGATCGATGCGCTTCTTAGTAAGAAGGACGATCTCGGTCTTGGCGAGTGCCAACTCCAGCCCGTGGTCGCGTAACCAGGAACCTACCCGACGCATAACCTGGTTGAGCCTCATTTGAGCCTTGTCGACATCTCTGGCGGTAATAACCGCCGCGATGTCGGCGTACCCAACCAGGAAGGACCCTTCTGGCATCTCCATACGAAGGATCCCGTCATATGTGTAATTCCATATGTCGGGACCCAGTATGGAGCCGTGGGCCGCTCCCGCCGAAAGAACAATCGTCTCCGGGCCATCCTCCGTTTCGAAGGTGACGGTGCGATCGTTCGGGTAATCCGTCATCATCTGCAATAGATATTGAAGGACCTTGAAGTCCTGAAAGCCATACTGTCTCTCGGAAAGGTCTCCAGCAGGTTCAACGGCTGCTTGGAGGCGAGGCTACAGGAGCTTTTCCAGAAGCTTGCCGGCTGTGTCGAGCATACACAGCGGTCTATTCGACCCAGGGGACCCCACTGGCCCCTTGCCTTTGCTGATCAGGCGTGTTACACCATCTGGATCTTGAATTTCTTCATATTGATTAAAGAATTTGATTAAATCGTCAAGAACGGACTGGAAAATATGGGCTTGCGTCTTGACGGGGTCACCGATGAAGTCAAGTATGAAGAAAATTATTGTCATTTGTGATGAATAGCAGAGCGTAGTTGAGGGAAGTGGTCAAATAGTATTGGCTGCAATCGGGTTGTTCTCCCCGATACCGTACTGTTTTGTTCTGTTTGCCATAGAGGCTCTATAAAAAGCTGCAAATGTCAAGTTTGGTATTGATCTATATGAGAAGGATTGACTTTCAGGTTTGTAGATTTTGTAGTACGTCCAGTCCTTTCGTGTAACAGGATCAAGTTTGCTTACTGTTACAAAAATAAGCCAATCGTCCCAGGCGTTGACTGGACGGTTAAGACTTTCTAGTGCGCTAATTACTTCATTAGTCCCATCGAAAAGCTTCTTGAGATCATCGGCTGATTCTGTCCTTATTGGAGGTAACGAGGTTAGCAGTTTGAGGTATGAATTTACTAGGAGTCGCTTATTCTCATACCTATCGGTTAAAATTTTCCAAGCGGAAGAATGATTCAAGTCAGTGATCGCGGTATTTCGCACTAACTTTTCCGCATCTCCATACAAAACAGTTCGTGATAATACAGTTTCTGCGAACCGGACAGTTGGTCATTTGAGTCTATGAAGCTTTCAAATAGTTATCGAAAAGAAGGCCAGTCTATTTCCCCACCAAATTTAGGAAGCTGAATTTTTTGTAACGGATTTTTTTTTTTTTTTTATATTTATATTTAGAGGATCGCCAACCAAATTGATTATATGGACCCTCTTTTTATCTACAATAGTGTTACGGCTAGTTGTTAGGTATTCTAGGACGTCCTTTATCTTGTTTCCATCGAAAGCAAGTGCATGTTCTATGGGTCCCTTTATTTTGCATTCTGTCCTTTCCCTGACGTATTTTCGGCATGATATAATTGTTGTTGGGTTTTTTCTAAAATCCAGTTGTGTGTTAGCCGAGTGTGTCCAATCCTGAATCTTGTAATGAAGGTTTCAGATTTTTTGTTCATTTCGCTCGGGTAGGTCCAGGGTGATATTGTGGTTTTGATTTTCCTTAAAAAGTTGTTGCTTGTTTCTGTCCACTCTTGTTGCCAGCTAGAGAGTAGTTTGTGTTTTGCAAATGCATATTCGTCGTCTGTGGTGTGGAGATATTCGCTGGATGGTGTGAGTTGTCTTGTATAGTTGGCTTCTTTGTCTGCTATCGTGTTACCTTTGATAACAACATGTTTTTGTTTGTTTAAGTTATGTTAGTTGTCCCTGGATGTTTTGTGCAATGGGGTTTATCGCTGTTGGGTCTTCGATTGTTTGTAAAGCTGATAGGGAGTCTGAGCAGATAAGGAATTTGGGGTCAGTAGCTTGTTTGATTGCATTTACTGCGCATAGTATTGCATTAAGTTCTGCTGTGTGTATTGTGCTCGGTGATGGTAGTCGGTGTCGGGTAACATGTGATTCTGCTACTGTTGCGAAGGCTGATACAAATTCCTGGGTACTCCCGTCAGTATAGTTTATTTTGTAATTCTTGTGGCGCGCTCTAATATTTTCATATGCCCTTTTAGCATCGACCAGCAGCATGTCTCGCAGCGGTCTATTTCTAGTGGACAAATTCGGAACGAAAGAACTGTAATACTTAGGTAGCCTTACCTAAGCTCCTCCAGTGTGGACACATGCCTGCTTGATTTATGTATGCCTTCTGCGTCGATCCTATGACCCAAAAACTCAACAGAATGCATAGCAAATACGCACTTCCCTTGATTCAGCTTCAATCCGCAAGACTTAATTCGCTCCAGCGCGGTACCCAGAACCAACAAAAGAGTATCGAAATCCTCTGCGAATGAGGAGGGGAAAGCGGTCACCCTTCGTACAATTTTTACATTTTTATTTTTTACTCTATGATTAATAGTCAAAATTATTTAGTTTATGCAGCCTAGTGTAACAAATATATCGTAGTTAGTTACAAAAAAGTTTGAAACTATTATGTCAAAAGGTTAAAGGGTTATAGCCATTTATCTACGATAAGATATTTCCAAGGCTCCACAGGTTCTTCTTGGCGTCCTCGTCCGGCCGCGGGGCTGAAGCGGCAGATAAGTGCGAATCAAAACATATTGCGAGCCAGCGGCGAAAATACCGTTCCCTTTACCTGTTTCAATGTACACCGACCTAGTTCGTTTTCGCATTTTAAAATAGATAAAAATCCAAACAAACACACCTTCTTACAAACTTGTCTGTTTGTAAACGTTGACTTCTCTCATTTCTTTTGTTGAAACGAATATAACGTAGTATCTCAGTAAAATCATATCTACTCATAGTGTTGGCAAAAAAGTTTGGTCCCCATTTCTTACTCCATAAATATTCCAGTCTTAAATTTTTTGCTTCGTATGCTCCACGTGCATACAATATCGCAATGAATGCCTTCAAGTTTGCTTGGGTAAGTGTCCATCTTTTTCCCAGAACTCCCCAGTAGGAAAAGGAAGGGCTAAGAAGAAGTGATAGCTCTGCTTCTCGAGTAATGAGGAGTACTTCCCGACTCGATTCTCTTCCTTCTTCTTTTTTACTCACGACGGGATTGGAGGCAAGGCCTTCCACTTTCTCTTCCACAGTAATGAAGGATAGAAGAAGTTACTATGAATCAGTGGAATAATCACTTACGCTGAATGACTATTATAAGAAGTGTAAGGTAAGCGCTTCTGCGTTCGCTTCCACAGTAACCAGGGCAGGGATAAAAGAAATGAACGGAATTGAAGGGCGATTACTAATAACCTGAGCAAAATCTCAGTCTCAATTTCTATACAGAAAAACCAAATTTGATCTAAGTTTATATATCTGTTTTCTGTACAAAAATCGCGTCTGAGACTTTGCTCCTTTTTAACCGACGAAAAAAACGGAGGAGGTTCTCAAGTCGACGCGTATATTTTTTTTTATGTAAGACCACGCATAACTTTTTACAGAGTAGTCCGATTTTGATAATTCTTTTTTTATTGGATTGGGTATACCTCGAAGTTGGTCCCATATAAATTTGGAAAAAAATTCCTACCCTAAGGGTGGGAAAATAGGGGTGATTTAGTGTTCACTCACAGATTTTAATGCTGAGTTGTGTATTACAAAAAGCCTCACGATGAATGAGCTTTAGACTTGTCAGTCTCTTGTGTAGACCTCTCAGTCTCTGCATTTCTGCTAAAGCTCGTTCATCGTGAGGTTTGTGTAATACCTTATTTGGCTCCAGATCAGATAAAGCAATACCCTCAAGTGTTTTTACTCTACTCAGTGCCACATACGCCTGCCCTTTGGCAAACACTTTCTTTCCGAGGTCGATTACAGCTTTATCAAGGGTCGTACCTTGTAATTTGTGTACCGTTACGGCCCAGCATAAAATTATAGGCAACATCCTGCGCTCAATGTCGCCATAACCCTTCGTACCTTGAAAAGTTGCAACCACTGGAGGTATGGCGACACAACCATCGCTATCTTTTAGTCTGCTTCCTATGCTTTCATCGTCAAATTTTACTAATATGCAGTCCGGTAATTCCCCTTCTATTTGATCCCTGCGTAGTGATGGCCATTTTATTATTTTTACAATACCCATAGCACCATTGACGAGGCCGTCAGATACTGATATGTTACGTCTCAAGATCACACGGGATTCGACAGCTAATTTTACCTCAGATAAAAGTCCACCACAATTGTTCACATCTTTTGGAACAACATTATCTGGAGGTCTCTTTCCATAGGTAGCAACTTCATCTATGGAACGGATTGTATAGACGCGATTTTGTTTTGAATTCATAGCTGTCATCTCATTATTGTATTCGTCAACCTGTTTGACGGTCGGGAATATTCGAACCACAACACCATCCTTAAACTCTTCATCTAAAGCCACCCTTCGCCTCTGACAGAGCAGTTCCAGTTGACCTGTTGTCAATTCGCCTACACGTAAATTGTTTAACAGGTCAACAAAATCTGTATCATTTCGTTGTCTCATGTTGATCGTTAATTCGCAGAATGAAAATGCGTGCCATAAATTAACTTCTGCAGCATTCCAAGGTGGCTGTACAAAGCACCAATGTCCTTTTACAGGGGGCAGTTGCACGATGTCTCCAAAGAGAACAATATTTATGCCACCAAACAACTTATCATTGTTTTTGAACTCCTGTAGCCGCAAATGAATCATTCGTAAGTTCTCGTAAGAAACCATAGATACTTCGTCAATCACTAACCAACTTATGTTACGCCATTTACGTCTTTCCTGTTCTAGCTTTTCACCAGTTAAGCGTCTATATGCAGTTGAATTACCTTTTTCGATGGGAAGAGAGAAAAGAGAATGCAATGTTTTCCCAAATACCTGGCGGGCGGCGACACCAGTCAATGAACCTACCTCAACAAATTTAGGCTTTCGAAGCAAATCAACTGTAGGCGCATAACACCTCTTGATGTGCTCCACGAGTAATTTTAAAACAAATGATTTGCCACTGCCAGCTCCTCCAGTTATAAAAAGCAACAACTTTTCATCATCACTTTGTAAATCTTGTTCAATGGCCGTAGAAATTCTTTGAAATAAATTCTTCTGCTGTATGCTTATTAGACCTCTGATATTATTTAAAAAAATATCATCAGTCATTGCATCTCTTTCTTCTACATCTTCACAGTACATAGTCGTCTTGATATTGATTAATATGTTCATCGGCGTTTATAATTTGATCGTTCCTAATATTTTCGAAACCCGTTTTACGGGCAACATTTTCGCAACGCGTTTCACGGGCAACATTTAAAGCAGTTGCCTGGGCAAGTGCCTATTGTATTGAATGATCTGTTCTGCATGAACGAAATCTTCGGTACTAACGTTAGTCAACAGAGGCCTTAATTCGTCTTTTCGTCTAAGGAAACAAGATTCTGGAGTCTCGTCTTCCAACATTAGTTGGTTTTCATCGCGAAACGGAATATGGCAAACAATTAAGTTGTAATAATACCCATCTTTATCACTATTACGTGTGTAGTAACGTGTACGTAACACAGCTGGCTTATTTCTTACTCGCATGCGTGAACCGTCCCTCAATCGTATATATGTTATTCTTATAGGCTCATCAACAGGTTCTCTCAGTTCGATATCACAATCTTCCTCACTCCACATAATATTTGAAATCGTCTAATAACGCACAGCAAATTCTGCCAGACTTATATTTTCTAGCTCATCAGGCCTCAACACGTAACGATCACATATGTTGTTGTATATTGAAGTTTCATCCCCTTCAAACCGCAATAAACGAAAGCGTTGATTTGGCATGCAGCTATTCACAAATATTGTTTTACGAGAACTCATTTAAGCGGCAGGTGGCAAAGACGATATGCTCATTCGGGAGCACTTACCAATCGTTGCGAGAGTATTGCCATAGAGACCGCAAACAGTTGGCTCCACACTGTGCCACCCCATCTTTTAGCTTTTGTAATTGCTTGGCGTACAACGTCTCCAGTGTCGTGAGGCTCACACTTACTCGCATATTTTGCAACGTAATACGCGACGGCAGAGATATTTCCTCATGGCTGAATGTCCATGTTTCCTTCCCAAAGACTGAGAATTTCAGGACTATAGTTATTAACCATAGTTTCTTGAGAAGTTCTTCGCAAGATGCAAAACCGAGCGTTGTTGGCAAGGTCTTCATCGGGACCCAAACATAAGTTAGCCTCACTGGGAAACCCAAAACGACAACAATGGTTGGTACGATCTTTGTAGCAGGTGTTGGTATGTCTATGCATTTGGACATTTTCGACTAGATTTGATAACTCAGTGTTATGGGGGTTCAAAGAACAAAAAATAACTCTTTCGATTACACTTATTCCTTCATTTGTCGAAAAATCAGGAATGTTTTCACACCACACCAACATGTGCAAGTGTGGACTTCCTCTATTCTGGAATTCTATCCTATACCAATAGTCTACGATACTTCCACCCAAGCAGTCATTATTTTGTTTTAAATAACGCATAAGAGCATTAATTCTTATTGTGAATTGTCTGGCAACAACCACTGGATATTTATGCACCAATTTTAGTCGTTTAGGAAATGTTATGCTATCTATATCATTTACATTGCGGCCATCCGCAATGAGCAAAGCTTTTAGCATATCCGGCCAATTTAGATCATTGCACGAAAAAGTCATAAACCAGGTAGGAGGCCCTAGACTTCTTACCATAGCAATCAACTCCGAACAGCATCGTCTCCAGTATGAAGCAGACCCTCGCACATTTCTCATAGTCAGATGCATATTGTCAATCAGTCCTTGCGGTGTAAGTTCTCCTTGCCCTTGACGCATTCTGCATGAAACTGACACACTAGCTTTAGCTCGAAAATACTCTACTACAGACAATGCAAAAAATAAATAATCATTTCTCTGGAAGCTTTTATCATTACTGATTACACGAGCTTAGAAGTAGTCTAATGGGGTAATCGGAATCTCTCTTTCTTCACCAAATCCATTTTTTCCGTCAGGGAATAAAAATTACCAGCCCAACTCTTCCATTCTTTTTTTCACGTTCATAATTTAGGGGCGGTGCTGTTTTTCTTTTAACTTCTTGTAGTCTTACTTCATCTTCTGGGTTAGGGCTGTCTATGGTAACAACACTGTCAAAATTAGGTACTCTTTTATCTATATTCCTAAGCATACTGGTTGTGAAAATATATCTCGCTTCTGTATTATAATTTTGCTGTAATTGTGGGTCTATTAATTCTTCTTCCATGTTATTATTAATTTCTTCTGGCGATTGTTGCTCGATAATATTTAGATGTATGCAGATCTTGCGGCTGGTGACAATTAGATGATTGACGTTGTTGTTGAAGATCTGAAGATGTTTCTCTATGTTGCTGCAACTGTTCTAGGTGTTCGGGTGTTATCGTAAGTGGTGTCAGTGAAAAAACATTCAGAGTTAACACACTGACAGATATGTTTTTTTAATGATCAAATTTATACGCACGATATTATGCAAATCGTGGATACTAGTAGAACGTATACAACATGAAGTACCTCTCGTTGGAGCTTTGAAACCTTTGGGACCTCGCGCGTGGGAGTCAAACAACCAGTAAGAATTACCTTCAGACTCTTGTCTACAATGGACGGCTACAGTTGTATTATTCAGCGTAAGTATGGCATAACTATGATCCCTAAATACATTTATTAGAGCGTTTAACAAATTGGGAAATCCTTCTTCACTATTGTCGTTGTCTACGTGACCATTAAAGGCTGATTCATGACGAACATTGATATCAACTTTTCGATTGTTGTACGTGATATTAGGTAAAACCTCAGTTGCAGCCAAATACTCGATATGTGCTTCTTCGGGATTGGGGTTAGCCCGAGCCGCAATACAGTCTCTATAATATTTATTTCCTACCAATAACATGTAATCTATGTCGCTTTTGCACCAATTATTAGAATTGATGAGAGAAAATGCCACACTAGCAACAGTTGCAATCCCTGTGCATTGCCGACCACGTGACTCTGGACTAAATCGTTCATTGCCCTGATGAAAAGAACCATGTAATATAGATACATTGTTACTCAAGGCAGTATAGTTATTTGTAGGTACAGTTGACCGTTCAGCAATTGGTTCTTCACTATCATGACCATGTGCGGGTTCATCAGCAATTTGTGTTATCGTAGAAATATCGATCACAGTAGGAAAATATACACGAACATCTTTATAGAGTGCATTATTCCTTAGGAGCCACTGCAATGCTAATTGAAGTTTACCTATATCTATTTGAAACTCCCTAGAATGTTCTAAATTTTCACGACTTTCTACTACGTCTACGAGCACTAATCCAGTTTGATTAGGTTCAAGCGGAAGTTGCTCCGCCAGCTCGACCACATCTTGAGCAAAAATAATTGCCTGCCCTTTGCACCAGTCTTGGCTCAAACGATTTTGAACTTTTGTTATTTTAAGAAATGGCACTACTCTGCAAATAAAACGTTTCTCAATTTCCGATAAGTCATCAATTTCTGTAGATATTGCAGCTACCGACATTTTATTCCAATAGGCCTGGGGTGGAGCATTATGTTTTTTAATATTGTTTGAGCATCGTGAACAACTAATTATATTACCTAAAGCTACCAATTCATTAGGCAAAATAGAGCCTAAATTTGTAGTTTGCAATTTCGTACGTTGCTGAGGATACAAACTTTTTCTGTATATTGAACACGGCAAGTCAGCATAAACATTAATCGCTTTCGTAAAGTTTTCTGCATTGCACTGTTTTCTTCGCTCGCAAGCCGCTTGTCGCATGGCGCTTAAACGATTAGTTCTCTCCTCGGGAGTTTCGTGAAGTACCACCATTTCAGAACGGTTACGAGCAGCATCCAAACGCAGCAAATGTTCGTTTTCAGTTTCATTTGAAAGTCGCTCTCTTATCAGACCTAAACGATGAGCGCTCTGCTCTTCACTCTCATTTGAAAGTCGCTCTCTTATCAGACCTAAACGATGAGCGCTCTGCTCTTCACTCTCATTTGAAAGTCGCTCTCTTATCAGACCTAAACGATGAGCGCTCTGCTCTTCACTCTCATTTGAAAGTCGCTCTCTTATCAGATCTAAACGACGAGCGCGCTGCTTATCACCTTCTTGCGATAACCTATCGTTAATGTAGCATCTCATCCTCGACAGTCTTTCCTCGCGCTGATCTAAACTCTCCTGTGAACGTGTTAGTCTAATTCTCTTTATATTTGCTTCCAACCTTTTTTTTCTCATTATTAGATTCTTCTAAATATCTTTTTCTCATTCGAGCGGCATTTTTTGTAGGCCTACCCATGTTGGTATATAAAGCCTGTTTTTTTTTAAAGTATTTTTTAAAGTATTTATATTATACAACAAATAATAGTTAAACTAGGATTATATAACAGTTAATAGCTAAAATAAGGTAGTTAGCTATTTTAAAAGTAATCAAAAATTAAGAATGTAGTAATTAGTAGATTATAGCCACAAACAATTATAAAATAAAAACTTTTTAACAAAAAAATTAAACCTCCGAAAAAACTGAAAAGCAAAAAATAATAAACCTTTTTTATTTAACCTTAATAACTAAGTTCTTAAACTAATGTAAGTATACCTAAGTATATATTTTTGTAATTATTTTGAGTTGTTAATTAACCTTAATAACTAAGTTCTTAAACTAATGTAAGTATACCTAAGTAATTTTGAGTCGGCGTCAAACAATCAGTGAACAAAAATCACTAAATTTAAAGAAATAACCAAATCAAATTAACAATGCAACGTGAAATCTCCATCCATCCATCAAATTAATAAAAATGTATAAAAAACGTTTCATTCCTCTAATTTGTAAGAACATAAATTACATATTTTTTTATAAGATATATTTGTAACTTTTCATATAAAATATATATGTATATATAAAATGAAAAAAACAAATTCAACATTTCACTTGCAAAATAAATAAAACATTTTATATTTTAAAAAAACGAATTAATTAAAAAATATTGGCATGCTGCAAAAAAAATACATTTCATATGTTTTACATAAAGAAAAAATAAAAAATTTAATAAAAAACAGTTAAGTTGTACCAAAAAAAAATATTTATATATGTATGTGTATAAGTATATTATGTAACTATAAAAATTAATTTGAAAATTTGTCTTAATACTAACAAAGTAATTTGAAATGAATGAAGTTCTATACATTTACTTACTAATAAATATTAAAACGACATACTAATCTATATTTTTCTGGTTTTGCACACATTTCATTTTATGGAACTTATTTTTATGCAATTTAAATCCTTTTTTGATTTCTTTTACATAGTTGTCCCTGGTTATTAAATCGTTCTCCACTGCTTCTGCAAAATAAAATTTACATTTAGATGCGATTGTACGAAAATATAAATTGATAATAAACTTACTGTAAAAAAGTTCATTAATCACAGAAAATTCCTTGAAAGCCTTTTTTCTCTGGATGGTCGTAATTATAATTTAGAATGACTTCTTTGTGCAGTAAATTGTGCAGATTTTTGGTTAGACCACCGGTACCAATAATACTTTGAATGACGACAATCTATAACATAATAGAGAAAGAACCATAATTAAATTTCATTTATTTCATAGAAAAATAACAATGAAAACATGATTTTTAGTGTTGCCTGAAAAATAATATAACAGAAATTTGAGAATTTTGAGGTTTTATTTTCCTGAATTAATTATACAAACTTACCAACTCATTTTCATCCAAATTGCTTATTTCCTGCTCGAATGCCTCCAATGAATCTCGAGAATTCGGGAATCGCGAATGAAACTGGCTTCCTTAATGCAAACACTTTATTGCGATCGCGACCACGGCTCAACAAAAACAGAAATTTATGCTTCTGCACACTGATGCAGGCCGAATTTAAATTAAATAACACTGGCTAGTTTTTTGAGGTCACTGACAATGTTTCTAATTATTCTTGATTCTTTTACAATTTTTTTTCTAATTATTTCCACGCTTTTTAAGGAAAACCAGAGATCGCCAAAAATCACCGTCCGCTCGCTTCACAGGTCGTATTCACGGTCTATAAATGCCAATAATCCGAACTCCTTTTAAATCAAAAGAAATGCCTTCACTATGCCCTTTCCCACACGATGTTTGAAATACTATTGCGTTGATTTGCGGGATATGTATATTTTTTAACGCAATCATATCCATTCCGCGGTTTGCTGTATTTAGATTTGGGTCTTTGAGATAATATCCAAATTATTAATTTTAAAGGAATCCGATGAACTGGCCCACGTTTCTGCTAAAAAAACTATATCAGAATTGCTTATAATTGGATCGACAGTTACATCATCTATGTGTTTTCTTAAAGATTGTACGTTGTGATGTGATATACTACTTGAATGTAGTTGAGTGGCCTTTCTACGCGAAGATGTCTGAAAACAGGCACCAACGGATTTTGACGTAAGCGACACATTTCTATAGCGACTGGAATTGTTTCCGATGGAGGAGAAGGATTCGGGAATTCTGTACCACTTACAGGGATTATAAACAATCCTTTTGAAGTTCTCGCTCTAGAACATGCCACGTAAAGCATTGATCTTTTAAAGTTAGAACTTAAATGGACCACAATTTTCTCCATCGTAGCTCCTTGGCTCTTGTGAACTGTTATCGCCTCAGCCGGAACCAAAGGGAACTGCGTTCGGCGGATTTGCAGATTCGATGCTTTCCACTTCTAAATAATGTAAGAAACACATTCTAAAGAAGTCCAGCGCTTCTGTAGCCTCCTTTGAACAGATCTTCTTTTATTTTGGCCTGCTTTTATGTCATCAAGTTCTAACCACAGTCTTAGTGGTCTTCTTTCTCCCGTTGCTTTATTAATACCATAGTCAATGCCTCTCAATCTGCCAGTAGTCCCGTTTACCAGGCCATCCTCTGTATGACACGTTTACAGTTATCATGTACCTAGCTGATATTTTTAGATTCAATTGTTTAGGTAATCCGTATGTTTGAGCGGTAGGCAAAGATGAAATCGTTTTTAAGGCGCGAATTTTAGCCGATTGATTCGGTTTTCCGAAAACTTCATCCAAGTGCTCGTATTTGCTCTGCTTCGCGGTAGTCAGGCTCGAGTCGAGCAACACGATGAGCTGCAGTATTTTTTTGCTGTGATGATTTTGACCGTTTTTTAAATAAAGACCTATCTTTTTGAGTTTGCAATCTGTCCCTTTCCATTTCCTTCAATCTTATTTCCGGTTTGCAATGAGTCGCTATTGTAGAATAGACACACCCAGTGTCCGACCCCACTGTAATTCTCTCCATAGTAAAGTAACTGGATGTGGCTCTGATTACGATCAACAGGTGATATGTCAGACACAGAGTTCAAAAAATCCATTGGACAGGGCTGGGAAAAACATTAACGCAATCGTCCTCCACATAATTAGTTTCACTTAATAAGTATTGGAAATCGAATTTAATGTTTCCAAAATCCATTTTTATTAATCAAAACTTCGATACAGATATCTAGTTAGTGGAATAGGTAAGTAGGTACCTAGTCAATCATACAGTAGGTACCTATAAAAAATGCAAAAAGAAGCTAAATTTATCGACTGAAACGTTCAAGGATACCGTGACAGGTATTTAATGCCTACTACTAAATAACTACAAAACAACCTAATAAATAAGATAAAATAAATTGGTAAGTATGTATACCTATATAGGTAGTGACTTAGATTAAGTACTTGCGTACACCTACCTTCTTATGATATCTAATGCCTACCTACTTAAGATACCTAATAATTAATTAGGAGAAGATATTTATTTAGTATTATTTATATTTATGCAAACTGCATAGTTAACTAACTCACGTAGTTAGATACGCAAATAATATCACCTAGATACTACAAAGTTTCTATAATTAAACCAGAAATCACCGAAATTTCAAGTAGCAAATTGCAAACTTATAGGCAGGGTTTCGAAGTGCATCCGGACAACATGACCACGCTCGCGCGAATACGCGCGGCTATGGCTCGCTGCGTGATGTTACTCCCCCCGCTACCCGAGCGCCGGAGCGACCGTTGCCTAGCAACCGCCTCGCGCCCCACGCCGCCACCGGGGCGCTCGCACCGCGTTTTGTTGCACGGAATAAATCCTAATAATATACTTTTCGAAGGTAGTTTCGCGAAAGTAGCGTCGCCACAATAATTTCGTCAACATTTTCATTGAAACTTGACATTTACACGTGAAAATGTTGACGAGATTATTGTGGCGACGCTACTTTCGCGAAATTACCTTCGTAAAGTATACTTATTTTATAGTGAATATATAACTAAATATTCTGTGAATATTTCAAGCGTCTACCTGTTGCCGTTATCAATATCGAGCAAAAACGAGCAAAAAAATCACGTTTGTTGTATGGGAGTCCCGTTAAATATTTATTTTATTCTGTTTTTTAGTATTTGTTGTTATAGCGGCAACAGAAATACATCATCTGTGAAAATTTCAACTGTCTAATTATCACGGTTCATGAGATACAGCCTGGTGACAGACGGACAGAAAGACAGACGGACAGACAGTGGAGTCTTAGTAATAGGGTCCCGTTTTACCCTTTGGGTACGGAACCCTAAAAAATACCTTTTAACAAAATGACGAGCCAACAAAAATAAATATTTTAGATTATGATGAAACGATGAAAGATAAATAATTAAAAAACACTGTAGATACTCCTTCGATTGATGATAGTGAATTAATATTTTGATAAAAGGAAAGGTAGAAAAAACGTTACTTATAAAGAATTGAGGGTAAATTAAAGTTTTAAACTCGATAAAACAGTTGAGGAATAAAAGCCATTAAATAATTTCCAATTACCTGAGAACAGAGAAAATAACAATCTGATGAAAAAAATAATGTTGATTTAAAATTAGTTACTCGACGTTCAACAATACTATAAGCACAAACTACCTATATACAGACGGAACAACTCGAACATTAAAGGCCTGCGCCCATACGATCCAGCGCCCTGCGTTCATGCATCGAGCTTTAAGCTGTTGATGGATCTCGATGCATGGCGCTGCATGGCAATTCAGAGGTTCGCCCATAAGCTCCGTCCTTTTGACAAGTGAAAATTCAAGTGACAGTTAAAGTGACAATTGAAGAGAACAAGCGCGGGAATTTTACACCAGGACCAATTTGGATCATTGAAAAGGTAAGAATGGATCTACAAAAATTAATTAAATTTCTTTTAATAGGAATGCTGCTAATGGAAGCTGATGAGTGTTTGGCTGTATGGGAGGAAGGCGCCGCTTTTGGGTGCGCCCAATATTTCAGGTATGTAAAATTTCAACATGTTTTCATTGCATTTGAACTGCAAATGCAAAATTTAAGTGGAGTGTAAATGAGGAGTGATTTTTCAAAATGACTTATTTCCATGTTTAACAAATGTTCAAGTTTGTTCTTTTTTAATATTTTACAGGACCGTGACGAACATGGATTCTTCGGTGTTAATTTTGAGCAGATGTACGAGGACGATCAAGAGCAGTTTTTTGTAGCTACGCGGATGACGAAAATGGTCTTCGATTTGCTTTTTACTTT
This sequence comes from Machimus atricapillus, assembly GCA_933228815.1. Classification (NCBI taxonomy): domain Eukaryota; kingdom Metazoa; phylum Arthropoda; class Insecta; order Diptera; family Asilidae; genus Machimus; species Machimus atricapillus. Next base: position 19,715,824 of record OW121785.1, read on the forward strand.
GGTCGAGGAGCAGTTGACAAAGCAATCGAATAGACCAGCTATAGCGGAAAAGTGCAGGCTGTTTTTGACTCTTGTGTAAGTATATTTTGTTTGATTTATTATTAGATTAGCTGACCCCTATGGGTAAATAAAAGATTTTGAACAAAAAATTAAACAGGCGAAAAAGGAACTGAAAAGAGAAAAGTAAACTTAGTCTGAATAACTGAGCTCCTAAACTAATGTAAGTAACTAACATTAGTTTAGGGGCTCAGTTATTCAGACTGAAAAGGTTTATTTTATTTTTCACTTGAAATCCACATGTAACAATGTGAATACCCTTATGATACAGAAAAAGGCGTTAAAGTTGTGGAGGTACGTTAATTTGAAAATGTCTATTAATTTAAAATTGATACCTTTAAACTCTTGGTAATAAGAACGTGAGTTTGCGTACGCACTAAGGTTATTCTACTCTTTAAACAGTGCCATCACAAAATTATGAAAAAATGCATATTTGAAAAAACTAAAATCAGAAAACGTTGAAAGTGATATGTAGGACAAAAATGTTCTTTATTATTAATTCTTTCCTCAAAGGGGAAATGTGAATTGCAGAACATGGAAAATAAACTAAATAAGGCCTTTCATAAATGAACTGGTACATTTCTTATAATATCAGACAAAATGACTTGAATCCATTCTTTCTACATATTTATGTATACTATTGTTTTATTAGTTTAGGGGCTCAGTTATTCAGACTGAAAAGGTTTATTTTATTTTTCACTTGAAATCCTCATGTATCAAAACTAATCGAATATCGCTAAAAAACAATGGCTGATCAAAGTGATCGTCGCAAAATGCAATTAATTAAATTCCGTATTGAATTGAATTGAAAGTGTTACTTTGACTAAAATTTTTGCATCTAATCGATGTATGATTTGTGCTGTTTTTCGATATCTTACTTTTTTAGCTTTTCCGTTATGTTTTTCCTAATTTTCTTACCTATTAAACCACCCCTGAATTGAGACGAGCCGGTTCGGTCGAACCGTTCTCGAGTTTTTGCGAGCCCGCACGGCACTCATTTTTATATAATCTGCAGATATCTGGCCCACGGAGGAGGCCAACGAATGTTTTCGATGGCGTTCAAAATGGGGTTAACAACTATTCGAAGAATCGTGTACGAAACGTGCGATGTAATTTGGGACACCCTCGGCCCAATTTATTTAGCAGCTCCAAACACTAACGAGTGGAAGAGGATCGCGAAGGATTTCCACACAATGTGGAATTTGCCGAACTGTGTAGGTGCCATCGATGGCAAACACATAAACCTCACTTGCCCACGAAACACTGGGTCCCAATTTTATAATTATAAAGGTTTGCTTCGGTCATTTTTTAATACGAGTAATCTCTCTAAAAAGGTACATATTCGTTGGTATTACTGGGAGTGTGTGATGCCAACTACACCTTTACGGGGATTGATATTGGAGCATTTGGCTCCCAAAGTGACGGTGGCGTGCTGTGGCACTCCGAATTTGGAAAAAAGATGTTTGAGAACACTTTGGGAATACCGAAGGATGACATCTTGCCAGAAGGTCGAGTACCATTTCCGTACTACTTCGTCGGGGATGCCGCATTCCCCCTGAAGCCGTTCTTGATGCGGCCATATCCAGGTAAACCCTTAAGGGGTATATTCAATTATAAATCTCAAATGACGTTTATACTTAAATAGCTAAAATTTATTATAGGAGAACACCTTCCAGCTGATCGAGAGAACTTCAATAAGAGGTTGTCTCGAGCTAGGCGGACCATCGAGAACGCGTTTGGGATTTTAGCATCTCGTTGGAGGATTTTACTCGCTCCATTGAACATGAACCCTATGTCGGCGGAAAAGGTAGTAAAAGGCTGTGTTGTATTGCACAATTTTGTGAAAATGCATGACGGCAGCTACATTCCGCCTAACTATGTGGATCGGTTCAATGGAAGCGAAATAATCCATGGCCTGTGGAGGACAGAAACACCGACTCCTTTGAGAAGAGCTGGGCGGATATGGACCAACAACGCTGCAAAAAACGCCTTCAAGTTGCGGGACCAGCTGAAGGAGTACCTGACTGCGCATCCCATATATCCAGCGGGAACATCAGGAACAATATTTTAGTTATTTTTATTCTTTATTTACTTTGAATTGTAACTTTTTATTTTTGTAAAGAGGTGTGGCCACTTCTTAATTGTGATTGAATTTATTTTTAGGTTTTGTAAAAAGAAGTGGCCCCTCTTAGTTTTAAGAAATTTTTGTATATGGAATTGTGATCTTTTTATTTTTTTTGAATAAATCAGGAGGTTTTTTGTTGCCATGTCCTCCTTGGAAAAAATAAAAGTGTTTTATTTAGTTATGTAATCGTAGCTACATTTGAAATTGTAGAAACAACAATAAAAGTGACTTCTTCTAATGAAAACTTTAAATCCCCCACACTCTTCAAAAATTAAAGGCTGCTTTCTATTGGAACTTGTTGATTAAAATTAGTGAGGGATGATAAATTATTATTATCAATTCTAGTATCGCTCGTTACGACTAGAAATGTGGCAGCTGTATATGTAAGTTAAGTCCCTTTGCCCGGCGCGCCGCGCCGGTGCCTGCCTGACCGACGAAATCGCGAGAGAGAATTGAGGTTTTTACTTGAGTTGGCAGGAGCTTCGTGATGTCGTGCCTCAGTAAAAACTTTCAGTGATAACACATTTTGTTCGCGATTGTTCCGTCTGTATATTAGGTAGTTTGTGCTAAAAGCTATGTAAGGAAGGATGGCAACAACGCTCCGCTCAAACATCACCATCCCCACCAGCAAGAGCCAAAGCCTGTAGAGAGAATAAATTCTAAAGTACCGTTTTGAAAATTGCATCCGAGCTAACTACTTAACAAATTATTAGTCGCAGCTACAGTTGAAGTTGATCCGCCGACGCAGTACCCCGCAAAGTTGTAATTGAAAAGTCGTCGTTTACCTGCTCTCGAGTGCTGACCGATGTGTGCTGTGTAAAACTAAACATTAACATTAACTACTACTTAAATTAAATTCGGAACTAATATTATACTTAATAACACTTACTTGAACTATTAAAGCTGAAACACAAAACGAATTGTATACTCGCGATAAAGTGAAATAAAATTCACGTGAAGTTTACAAAGTAATCCTTTTTTTAATTTTATTTCTACGCATCCCGGAAATCCTCCAGGACCCACATGTATTTAGTTAATTTAATGTACTTTTATTAAAGAAATAAGTAAGCTAAACCTTTGAAAACATTCATTATAAACGTTACAATCCACGATGTCTTTTATAGTACGTAATTGTTATTTTTACACTGGAGATCAACAAAACTTTTTAGGATATTTTGTGATATTTTTTTAAAGATATTTTTAAGATATTAACTGATATGTTAATTTTGTTGCTAGACATTTATTTCTTAAAATAATTCTGTTCTGAAAATTTGTTACTGAATATGTAAATGTGTCAAAGCTTCTAGAAAACTTTTTTGTAACTAAACTGAAAAAACATATTTGTACTATTAAGTATTTTCATCAAAATACAAAAAAGTACTTAAATAAATAAATGTATTCATGAAATGTAGGGATTTTGATAGCAGAAAAAAACCTTTTTTGTACATAGTTCCATTATATTGTATATTATACTAGAAGAAGTTGCGAAGGTTTGGTCGTATGTAAAGTTGGACAAGTTTTTAATTTTCGTTGTAAATATTAAGGGATTGCCATGAAAAGTAGTATTTGGGGGTTTTTGGAGGTGCTAATTGGGAATCTAAGCTTGAAATTTCGAAATTCAAGATAGTGAATCCAATATGGCGTCCAACAATTTTCGAACTTCAACGAATTTAAGTGAAACGAACTACTATTGTCATCTAACACTAGAACGACGGACATATGTTACCCTCCTAGAACGACGGGCAGCGGTCAAAATGACCGCTGTGATTATGCGAAAGGCTTCCATGCAATTAAAGGTGCCGATGGCAAGATAATTGATTTTCAAAGGCTATATATATGTTATAAATTATTTATTGAATACTTAAAACAAAAATTATAAAGAAATTTCATATATAAACAACATTATTCACGAAAACAATTAACACAAATTATGCTTTTTTCAACTTTTCCAATACATTTTCCTTATACTGCTTTGGGACACGTTTTACAAATTTCAATGGTTTTATTGCCTTTACATTTGGCCACTTGACATTGTCGTCTTTTGCGAGTTGATTCAACTCTTGCTGAACTCGTAGTAGGAGAGGTCATGAGCCGTCCACGATTTTCCTGGCTAAGTTCTTCAGCCAATTGGAGACTGAACTCTCTTCTACTGATTTTTTTTCCGTTGATTGTTTTATACAGAATCCAGGCATTTATGGCTGCGAGGTCCAGGATGTTGAAAAAGACTTGTAATGGCCAGTGTCGGGCTGCAGTTTTTGTTGAATATTTACGGGCCATTTGATCCAAAACGTCGACGCCGTACTTAGTCGAGTTGTAATAACTCTCAGTTTCCGGGAGTTGTTTCCTGTCTGACCCAATGCCAATGCTTCGGTGAAGGGTACTAAGCATTATCACATTTTTATTCACTTTCCCTTGATACACCGTGATAGTGCAGACTTCGTTTCTGAGCAGCATGGTATTGTAGAGCTTTTCTCGAGAAGCCTTTATAGCAATTTGTACCTCCCTTCTAGCCCTATTTAGGGTGCCAACGAGACTTGTTTTCTTTGACTTTAGTTTTGCCGCGAGTTTCACGGACGTGAAAAAATTGTCCGTGGTGACATTTCTACCTTTGTCAACGTAAGGCTCCATCAAACGTAGAACAACACTCTCGGAGAGGGAAACATCTGAAGGGCGTGTTTCATCTTTACCAAGATAAGGAAAGCCATTCAAAAGATACTTCGATCGCACATCAACAGCAAGCCAAAATTTAATGCCAAATTTGTCAGGTTCATTGGCCATATATTGTTGGAAACGACACCTGGCTTTAGTGGGAAAAAGTTGTTCATCCACAGTGATATCTTCGCCAGGCTTATAGCACGTATGGCAGTTTTGGATGAACCAATTCCAAATATCACAAGCTAGAGCAAACGTATCAGTTTGCAAACGTGTTGATCTCGTTGCTCTGAGGTCAAAACGCAAGAACCTTTAAATGTTTTTGAACCTATCACGCGACATCGTATCCTTATAAAAGTTCAAACCCCAGGTATTGCTCCATAAACTGTTTAGCTCAAGACCTTTTGCACCTGTTGCTCCACGAACATACATAAGAGCGATAGCAGCTTCAAGTTCTTGCAAAAGCAAATTCCAGTTCTTATCTTGAAGCTGGCGACGCGCTTCGGTCTCAGTGCACTTCTGGATGTGTCGTAGCATTGCTTCGTCAATAAAAAGACGCAAAGCAGTTATGGCCATTGAACTGATGTTGCGTTTAGCGTGAGGTGTTGGTCCAGTAGTCTCCCGCAATACATTTTTGTCTGAAAATCTACCTCCTATATTTTCCCTAATGTCGCAAACCTCCCATGTTGTGCCATCTGTAGCCATCACTGTTTGACCAACGGCTAATTGTGGTAGCTGAGGTTGATCTGCGCGTCGACGGTATGTCCTCCTCGTAGACATGGATGTTCTCATAGATGGGGGTATCCTCGCAGAAGTAGAAGGACCAGCAGTTTCTATGTTCGTAGGGGTAGCGTCGACTGTCCAAAAATTTTAAAAAGTTATGAAAACCAAGTAAGTAATGCAAATTATTTTGGTAATTTCATAATTATAATATAATATACATATAATTATATGTAAATAATTATAATTTATATATGAAATCAACAATACCTTCGTCGTCTAAGAAAGTTTCTTCTTGAGAAAAGTCATTTTCGTTTAAATCGTCTTCGTTTTCACTTTCAGTACTATTGTTCGGAACGTAATCATTATCGTCACTATCACTATCCACCTCAAGCGGATCATTTTCCACCTCCGACATATCTTCACTTATGTCTTGCAAATATTGCAATATTTCTTCTTGATTCAATCCGCGGCGAGACATGGCTATAGGTACTATACACTTGCGCATACACTCGGTAACAGTGAGGAAGCACATTTAGGTTAGCCCTTTTATAGGAAAGTATCATAGTCATCATATGTATATCATAAATAAAGATCCTTCGGCGCCAGACGAATATCGAATATATTGCGCCAGCCGAAATAAATCGAAGAACTCGGGGAAGTCCAAGGTAATTGGACGGTAAACAAGCGACGCCAATTTTTATGATGTCTTTTATTGTTTATGGGGTTCGGACAAAGAGGTATGAAAAGCAAATAAGATTTGCGGAAACAAGTTAGAGCACTATCAGCAGGACAATAAAACATATAACACACACTTAGAGTACTTCAAGTAGGTACACTACTAAATGCACAACAAAAGCCATTCTTACCTGGTTCAGTATAATTTTCTTTCAGCGGTCAAAATGACCGCCGCCGTCGTTCTAGGTATGACTATGAATATCTTTGGAATAAATAATAGTAAAAAAAGCAGTTTTTCGTATAAATGTTCTCTATTAATAGTTAGGAAACGTCAGAAATTTGCAACCACCTACAAGCATTATTGTAGATAGTACGATAGTTCAAATTTCATCAGCGGTCAAATTGACCGGTTTCGTCGTTCTAGTGCTAACCAAAAAAAAAAATCTTCTTTGTAATTAATCCCCAACAATCATATATGTATATACAAACGAAACTTCAAAGAAAAGGTAACATTAATCACGCATTTACAAACAAGGTATACTATACATATGTACATACAAGAAGCCCTATAAAAAAAAAAAATGATTTCAGATCAAAAGTCAAAACGTGCATTGTTGCACTACCAAACTTTTTAATAATATTTAAGAAAAATGTAATTTAAGTAGTTATCTATCGGAATTAGGGTCCGCAAGTAATTTAAAAAGAATGAAATAAAAATAAAATTAAAAATTTTAAGTAACCCCCGACCATAGACAAACTAGAATACTAGATGTCCAGTCGCATATAAAATTTTGTGCCAAAGAAAATCAAAATCACACGTCTGAAGTAAAGCTCTACACGTACGAAATAAAGCTCTTCACGCGAGCCAGGCGAGCTAACGCTCTTTGTTTATACCACTCACAGTCTCACACGCAGCCGCATGCAAACGAAATGCCGTGCCTGATGTGATGCTCTGTGTGACTTGCCGGCAGGGTGTGAGTGGGACGTGGGGGACAAGCGCAGAGCAGTGAATGCACGCCTCGATGATTTGAAAATAATGAATTTAAAGGCAGATTACTTGGAGATTCAGGATATGCTTGCACCCCCTACTTATTCACACCTGTCCTTAATCCTAGAACAAGAAACGAACAACTTTACAATCAAAGCCACATTAAGACAAGAAATATTGTGGAACGTTGTTTCGGAGTATGGAAAGAACGATTTCGGTGTCTCCTGAAAGGATTTACCACTAATTTGGAGAATACCAAATTATACATCGTTGCCCTGGCTATTCTGCACAATATTTCCATAATAAAAAAAGATGTCATAGAAGAAGAGATAATCACTGAAGAGGAAGGTGAAGTACCAGTACGTCCCGCTATTAACAACAACATACGGGGAAATACAATGAGGTCGGCTTTCATAGAAGAAAATTTTTAGTAATTTTTAGTAATTTTTAGTAAAATACTGAAACAAACATGCACACAATAACAATTCATTTATTTCTTCCCAGTTCTTATTCTAAAAGATATTTTTTTAAATTAACAATCTCTACCTCGCATTGTGCTTTTTTAAAATTTTCATGAAGTATTTTAATCTTAATAGAATGTTCTTCTTCTCCCATCTCCATCCGTCTTTTGTGTTCTGCATCCTTTAAGGATTTGGAGTGCCTTATTATTTCTTGTACATATTCCCGATCCTGCGTAATCAGAATATTAATCATTAGAAATATTCTCTCTCAGAATATTAATAATTAGAAATATTTACATTGCTAGTATTTTGTGCGCTACTTCGATTTGTGCTATTGGTTAACTGCTTTTTTAGAACCTGCAAATGAAGCAGTTGTATACTGAGTTATGATGATACGCAAATTATAGACCTTCCGGGAAACACTTTTAACAAAGTGTGACTTAGGCGTTTTACAGAAGCTTGTACTTGCTGGCTGGAATAAAACAATGAGAATGGTTTTTAATGACCATTTTGAAAAATAAGACACTTTTATATACCATTATTGGTGTCTCCTGACTGATGCTAGCTCCTGCCATGTGGGACTCAGATGTTTCTACCACTGCATCTGCATAAAAAACAAACTATTTTCAAATTCAAAGCCATGGCAATGACCTAAAGTAATATAATTTAAGGTACAATAAATAGGAGACTCACATTTTCCTTATTATCACCTGACTCGCTGCCTAAGACTGTTGCTTGCGAATCCTGAAAATGATACAAAATTATGTAATAAAAAGTGTAACAATAAGTCAGAACTGGTGGAAACTTGAGAAGGTGGAAAAACAAGGAATATGCACCGAAATTAATAAGTACTTGGAACTTAGGCATGTCAAAATTTCATGTGTATAATATTTCTGAAATGCGCTTACAATTATGTGGAGTGGCCCATCCGAGTCATAAATGTTCGAGTGCCTCAGCAATTCCGCAGGATGCAGCAAATCTACAATTTTAATTTCTTCTGGGCTTGGACTTGGTGGTTTTGGACCACGTCCAGTTTGAGCCATGCTTACTTTACAAGTGGAAACATTTTTCCTCGCCGAGATTTTCATTTCCTTCCATTTGATTTGGAGCTGACTTAGCTCACGAGGGCGCGAGTTTAATTCGTTGAATCTGAAATCAAGAAGTAAAATTAACACGCATAAAATGACAGCTACTTGATGATGCTATACATACAGCAAACAAAATCCTACTTTTTGTGGATTTCGCCCCAACCTGCGCTTTTCGCCCTGACGGAGTCCGTTTTTTGGCGTTTTCTCTCAACAATTTGATTATAATCTTTTAGTATGCTAACAAGAAGTTGCTAAAATGGCAAAATACTCAAATCCTAAATACTCAGTACTAAGAACCACACAAGATAATTTCATCACAAGTAAAAATGGTTGACGCCCTGCGAAGTGGGCACGGGTCAGCTAGTGATAAATATCTTGGTATGCGGGCTTACAAACGGCCGGAAGTATCGCGCATACCAGTTTTTATTGCATGGTCTCGATTCTTACTATTCCACATTGTACTTTGTTAAAGACATTTATTGCGGAGTAATAGTAGGCTTTGTAGTTATTTTTAAACTTTTTTGCAAAATGTCAGACCAAAATTGTGAGTGCATAAGTATTTCCTTATTTAGAGTTGTTTTTGAAAATATAGCTGCCTGCCTGACCCGTAAAAAAAAACCCTAGTAATTAGCGAGGCAGAAATCGTAGCAGAAAGGCGTCTTGCGCAGGAAGGGTAATAAAATCAACCCTTAGAAAGGCGACGCGCCTCGCTTATCTCTGTAGACAATAGCATCATAAATTTTAGATATATTTATTTACTGTAACTAACATCTGGCACTTCAAACATGGCCTTGGCCGACGAAGGCCATATGAGCATTCTGAAGCAGATTCCAGACATCAGGGTCTGTCTCAAATCGGACCACATGATTAAGGAGCTTTGCTTCGGTAGGAGATTTAAGATCTCCATCCCCGAACGGACGGATTGGATTGGCGAAGGTCCCAATCTAGGTCGGGATAGCCTTAACTGGTACACCGATGGCTCGAAAACCGAGCTTGGTACTGGAGCAGGTGTCTATGGACCCAATACCACGGTCTCGATCGCAATGGGCGAATGGCCCAGTGTATTTCAGGCCGAAGTCCAGGCCATTAAAACCTGTGCCCAGATAAACCTTAATAAAGGACTTAAGGGCTCTACAATTAATATACTCTCTGACAGCCAAGCGGCGATTAGGGCGCTCTCCTCGTGGAGCTTTCGCTCAAGTCTCGTCAAAGAGTGCTTTGACTGCCTCCAACGCCTGGCTGCCACAAACAGAGTTACACTCGTCTGGGTACCGGGGCACTCCGGCGTTGATGGCAATGAGATTGCTGACAATTTGGCCAGAGAGGGATCCTCAACTAGGTACCAAGGCCCCGAACCCTACTGCAACATTGGCTGGTCTTCAGCCAAAACTGTGGTGGATAAATGGGCAAAATCATTTCAAGTCTCGTACTGGAACGATGCTTCAGGGTTACGACAGACTAAGAAGTTTATCAAACCCTATGCGTATACCAACGCTACTGACCTGAGCAAATCGGATCTCAGGCTGCTGGTGGGTTACTTATCTGGCCACTATGGGGTCAGACATCACCTCAACAAGTTAGGTATGTCAATTGAGACAGAATGCAGACTTTGTCTAGAGGACGAAGAAACCACAGCTCACATACTGTGTGACTATCCGGCACTGGCTCGGATTAGAAGTAGGACCTTCGGTAAAGGGTCTCTAAGCCCGGCTGAGGTCCGTAATTCTTCTGAGGGTGACCTTCTGGCTTTCCTTAGGGTAGCGGATCGTCTACTCCACTAATGGGGTTTTGGCACAAAAGACCGTATGGTCGCAGTGCCTTCCGCTTGGGCGGTCCCCACCAATAAATAAATAAATAAATAAATAACATCTGGCATGCATTAGAATCAGCTGTACGAGCGAAGATTTGTTATTTAGTCCTCATTCAGTCAGTGAATGTTAAGTAGCGAGTTTCGGTGTTTAAGAGCGAGTGGTATTAAATTAAAGTGAAATTAATGCAGAGATTTATAGTATTTGTCAGGTGGGTGTTTAGGACTACTAGTTTAAGTATTGTAGTGAACTAGTGTGCATGATAGAAGTGACTGAGTCTTTGTACTCATATGTGTGTGTTTATCTCTTTGTAGGGAGCGGTGTATGAGCATCAATAAACTTTTAACTTTTTGTTTTAAAAAGGAAATTCTAAACTCTATTAAACACAAAAAACAACACAACAACAAAAATCGGGAAGAACAATGGATAGCTCTTCCAATAGCATCTGCAGCGGAAGAAAGGGCATCGCAAAACAGATGCCTAAGAATGGAACGAAGGATGTTGAGATATTCATCTAATGTTCTCCATCTGGATGATGTCACGTAAGTTAAAAATTTTATATTTTTATACAATATATTGTATACAATTATATTGTATTCAATAAAATGAGTAAAATATTTTAGATTTCAACGAAATTACCGCCTAAACAAAGATGCGTTCTTATACGTATTAAATTTGTTGGACGAAGCATGCAAGTGCGAAAGATCTTTTTCCATAAGCAATAGTGCTAAACTATGTGCTGTGTTAAGATTTCTGGCGGAAGGTGCGTACCAGCTTGGAGTAGGAAAGGACTTTGAAATTGGGATGGCACAACCAACAGTTTCCAAAGTTTTATGGAAAACAATAAACATTTTGGAACAAAAATTATGTGCAAATTGGATTAAACTGGAAATGTCTGAAGAGGAGGTGCGAAATGCCAAATTGCATTTTTTCAACAAACATGGATTTCCAGGTGCAATTTTGTGTGTCGTTGGGACCCATATAAAGTTAATCGCTCCAAAAGGTAATAAACATTTATATTACAACCGAAAAGAATTCTACAGTTTAAATGCAATGCTTGTAAGGAATAGTTTTGTTATTTATTATTAGGTAAATCGCAAATGAAATTCATAATAATTTTCGTACGAAAACCATTTTTAGTGATTTTAGGTTGAAATTTGTATGTATCTCTTAATTTTTTCAGGTATGTGACCATGAAAATCGCATTCGTTTTATTGATGCCAGGTATGCCGGAAGCAACCATGACGCCCATATATGGTCTTTGAGCGACTGTCGAAGATATTTCGAAAACAAATTTCGTGATGGAGAAAGAAATTCTTTTGTTCTAGGTACATTAAACTAATTATTATGCATACTATTTTTTAATTCTTCTGTTTAAGGTGATGCTGGATATCCGCTCGAGCCGTGGTTAATGACTCCCTTTCGTTCACCTACCGCAGGGAGTGTAGAAAGCATCTATAATGACCACCATTCCAAGGCTACGAACATAGTAGAGCTAACTATTGGAATTTTGAAAAATAGATTTAGGTGTTTATTGGCACCCAGGCAATTAAGCTATAAGCCTGAAAAAGCTGTTAAATTAGTAAATGTTTGCTGTGCTTTGCACAATATTTGCTTGACTTATCGTGTTCAGCAAGAAGTAATAGGTATTGAGAACCTCGACGATGAAGTTTCAGAGAATATTCTCGCAGATCTTACAGAATACGAACAAACACCAGCACTTAGAAATGAAGCTACTAGAATAAGGAATAATATAGCTAATTCGTTTATTTAAAAACAAATAAAAAATTTTTCCATCTTAAAAGAAAACTTTATTTCAGTAAACAACATAAATATAAGAAAAATTCTATAAGGTCTACAAAACTAAACAGCCATTTTTTGCATCCATTGCATATAACATTCTCTTAATTTCTAAACATATTCATCAGCTTTTGATTGTTCTAATTCTAATATTTTCATTTTAATTTCGATTTTTTTTGCATCAACTCCTCCATTTGCTAATTGTGTGAACTTCTTTTAATTTTTCACGTTTAATTTCAATTTGCCGATCTATATTTCTATAAATTTTTTTAACATTGTTACACATTTCCTCGTTCTGTTTTTCCTGTTTATTTAAAAATGCTGCCAATTTTTCAAATAATGTCTCTTGCATACTAATCAGTTTTTTTAAAAGAGACACTGTATCATCTTTTTGAGTGTTACGACGAGCAGAGGTACCGGAACTGTAATTTCTTACGCCTGAAGCTTCACATTCCTCTGCTGATTTCATTGATACGTCGAGACCTAGATCTGCAGAAGTGCTTGGCTGAGGCTCCTGTGAAGTCACGCCAAATGAGAGCGTGCCTGGTATTCCTGAAACGGATTCTTTCAGCCCCGTTATACGAATTACGGTTTCCTCCGTTTTATTAAAACTGTGTAATTTGTTTACACCACCACCTGTTTCTCGGAATTCTTTTTTATTGTGGGACAATTTCCGTTTAATGTAGACTTTATAGTCTAACCAAACCTAGAAGGCAAAACTAGAAAACGAACAATTTTTTATTACAGTTTACTACTTACTTTCTTCCAAGTTGTAGCATCTTTTTGGGGAGGACCAATACTGTTCAACTCATTAGAAACATTAATCCAAAAATCAGTAGATTCTTGTTTGCCTGATTTTGTAAACCCCTTAGCAATATCAGGCCTAGAGCTGAGAAGGTCCACCATTCGCTCATACTGACTTTTTGTGGTTGTCGAAATTTTCGATGTCCTATAATTACGTAAAATTATTTTAATAGGTCCCAAAATAATAAATTTATTATTTAATATTTACTTACATTTTATAACTGTAGACCGTAAATTTTTTTCTTTAAAATCACGACTTACTTGGTTCACACTCTGAAACTGATTGAACCATACCAGCCCGAGCTAAGGAAACGGATTCCTCCCCCGTACACAAACGAAAGTAAACAAATTGCACCCCTTCGAGGTGCATCAGGTCAAATCCTGGGTCGCATGTGGATCTGGGATCCGAGCTATTTTTAGATTTCTAATCAGCGCAGTTCGCGCAGAAAACCTATCTGCCAGGCAAAACGGGTACCTACGCATGTTTATCAAGCTATCGTACCCGATCCGGGTCGAGGCCATAAAACCCTTAAATGCAGGCAAAGGATATTAGGGGAAACGCAAATTCCTTAAAATCCAAATGCTGCACAACCAAAACCATAATTTAACTTTATTACAGTTTGTTGCGGTTTTTTTTTTTATTTCTTACATACCTTAGGGCACAATTATAGCATTGAGGAAAACAATAGCAACCATTCCAGTACAAAAACTTAAATTAGTGTTTATCCCTCATTTATTTTAGCGGAACGTAAAAAGTTATATCCTGTTTTTCCCCTTTCATGAAACAGTAAAAATAACTGACATCGGACCAATTTACAATTCAATTTAATTCAAATAATTTAAAAAAGGATCAAACTTCGATATATGTTCGTGTGGAAAACTAAAGGAACATTTTGGTTGCCTCCTTAGTACTTCCCATGATAGTGCTTATTTTGAATAACCCCAGCACAATTTCGTGGCATAGACGCTATTAACTTCATAATAGTAAATTTAGCTATGCTTTTCCACTCTTTTTTCCGTGTTTTCATAATTCTGCTTTATTTCTGAAACGATGATTTCAGACTCGTTGTTTAAGGATTCTGAAAAGATTTGCAATGAGATTCAAATTTAATGATTGAGCCAGCCAATCAAGAACTTGAATCCCATTATAATTAACCAGCTTCGATGTGTGTTTTGGGTGCTAAAACACTCATTGAAGTAGCAAGTTTGAATTCTCCGACACACTAACCGTGTCGGAGATTTTCTTCCGAAAATCATGCGTTTTCGTGCCTACGTCGGAGTGTGGAATATCATAAAATTACGAAAGTAGGCATTCGGAGTGTCGATTACGATGCGGAACTTTTCGGTCATTACGTCGGAGTCTGGAATACGACACGGAGAACTTCGGAGAAATGTTACGTTCCGTCGGAGTGTGGAATAAGGGCCAGTAATTATAAGTATTTATTTTATCCAAAGTAAATTTGAAGGCAAATTAAATTAGCTCACCTTTTCTTCCTCAGTCCAGTTAGTGGACCGATAACGTTTTTGTAGATTTTGGTTTACCATTGTGGTATTTTTGTCCATTTTCACAAACAAATTCTCTAAAACAATTTCACACAAATAACTGTCACTGAATTAAAAATATCTGGATAGAAAAGTCTAATCGAATTATTTTGACACATTTATTGAAGGCCCTAATGATGTTGCCATATATAACCACTAATCCACTGCGTAAGATAGGAGTACTTACTCCGGTGCTATTTTTTGTTTATTAATACAACGCGCAGTATATATTTAATACTGAGTCACTCTAGGAGTAACTACGAGTATTCCTAGTGTAATGCTAGAGTAGCTACGGAATAAGACTTTTTTATTAATACGGCTGATAGTGTCCTTGAGTACCAGGCAGTTACTCTAGCAGCATCGTATAAAGGTGCAGCGGTATTCTTGCTGATATCGGAAGGTCGGGCCTTATAAATTTCTCCGTGGTAAGACTTCCATAATAAGGAAAAATACCACAGATATATCCAGTATGTGAGTCTGCCATTGTGTAAACTCTAATACCCCATTTAGTTGGTTTTTTCGGGTTGTAAGTAATAAAGGAAATCCGACCTTTGAATTTGATAGTGGACTCATCCACACAAATTTCATCTCCCGGTGTAAAATACTTCAAAAGTTTAGAATTTATATAGTCAAGAAATCAGCTTACTAGCTGTAAACGTGTTCTTGGACCTGCATCTTTTGTTGGGATTGTTTTTAGATGAAGCATCTAAAAAATCTTGCTGAATCTGTCTCTGGTAAATTTGTTTGAATAAAGCCCCGATCCCAATCTATCCGCACCGTTCCGATCCGACCAGCTGTCAAAGTTAAAACTCGATGGTTGCTTAGGAAATATATGGCCGCTCGGAAAGGTGGTCCCAATGGCACGTACGGATCGGATCGGTACGGAAGAGTTGGTTAACTTTCAACTTTTGCGGATTGCTACGGAAAGCATAACCTCACAAAAAATTTAAATTGGCACAATTTAATGATTTTTAGTGCTCCGAGTGGACGCAGGACGGTTAAGTAAAAAAAAATGAATTTAGAAGAATTTATCGAGGATATCCGAAGACATCCAGAATTGTATGACAAAAAAAATAAAAATCATATGAATACTAACTTCATTCTTCTTTGCCTTTTTAGTTTTTTATATTCTTGATATAGCTTGTATAGGTCACAAAACAATTTAAAATATTTCAACAGTTTATTTCTTTCCATTTTGATACTAACAAAATTGTCAAATTTCGGAAGCATTGGAACCAGGCTTCTCAACGGATCGGTGCGGATCGGACGGATCGGACGGATCGGACGGATCGGAACGGTGCGGATACATTGGGATCGCGGCTTAAAAAGGAATGTAACTGACATCATTTCGTGACCAGTACCAAAGAATATAAAACTCTAAAGAACTTGCATCGCGAACAAAATGATTGAATGAAATATTTTGTTCTGGGGTACCACAGGTAGTACCCCAAAGCATTTTGGTGAGAACGTTGGGCGAATAAAACTTGATGTAGCTCTCGCTCACGAAAGCATTAGACGCAGTTGGGGAAAGGCTGTGCCAAGCTCGAACACACGCAGCCCGCAGAAGCAACTGAATAAAAAACCACTTTTGTTTCTGTATACAATATTAAGGTTGAAAATTTTCCAAATTATATTATTCTTTAACAAGTAACATTTATCTTTTGACCTGCTTAGCCTGGCTGCTTCTATCCCATAGACGGTAGGGCTGTTATGGTAGCAAAATTGAATTTACATATCTAATACTAAAATATTTAACTACTTCGAAAGAAAAAATTTAGAAAAAAATTCATTTTATCTTAAAAAATAATGTTTTTGATAGAAATTCAGTATTTTTTAACTTGCAAAAACATTGTCTTACATTAATCTTTTTATCGGTTTTTTTCACCGACCACGCGCATTGCTTTCTTAAAAATACTAATAACATAAAATCTAAAAATTGTAATTTGTGATCATAGCATGGGTCTGTGCTACAAAACCAGTCGGGTGTTATTATTTTACTTTTTTCTATCATGTTCTGCTTGATATTTCTGATTTCTGGATTATTTTCAAAGACCTGATCAAATAGTGTAATATGAATTTTGCAAGCATTTAAAAATTCATTAGATGGTGCAAGAAGATTTCCAAAATCCGAAGTTGTACTATAATTTTTAGGAAATAGGAATATTTCTGACGGGCATGTTAAAACTGCATCTTCTTTACGAACAATTCGTTCACATATTTCACATTTTATTTTTAAGAGAACTTTTAATCCTACGTAGCCTACAAAATATCGCATGGAATGAATTCCTATATAAGCATTTCCACAATTAAGTACATATTGTGCCTTCAATAATAATGTCAGCGTATTAAGTTTCTAATTAATGGTTATGATACTCTAAAAATGAACTTTCAACTCGAACTGAATCAACTTCATTTGCAACAGTTTCTGTGTCTTCATCAAAAGTTATTTTTCACATACAATCTTATTACTAAATTGGATTAAATTCACTGACATATATCTTTGCCAATAATATATTGAATTCTGCTACAGACGGATTATGATTATTTCCACCTTTCTGTCGAATACCTGCAAAAAGGTTTTCGAGAGTATCTTGTGAAAGTCTTTTGGGAAGAAGAAATGAAATATCTGAATTCAATACTATTATGTCACTCGCTAAAAGAATAACCCCAGTCAAGGTTTGCTTTATTCCATTTAAATAAAACTGTTTTCTTATTATTATCTAAACTTAATTTTGAAATGTATTCTAAAAAAAATGTCATATATTCCTCAACTTGGTTACCCTTTTGGAGGGCGCATTTATATGGGTTGCTACTTTTCAAACACTCCGCATTCATACAGTCAAATATTTTATCTACCTTTTCAATAAATTTTGCCGTAGACAAAGCAATTTCATTGCTATTTCTTTTAAATTTGTTTGTCTCAACTAATGAGCGAGTAGCAGCAGTAACAGTTTTGCTAAATACTTGCGAGGCTAAATTTACTCTCATTCTTTCAAAGGTATTAGGATTTATATGTTGTGCTATTATTTCGGGGCACATTCTAGTTATTCCTTGTTATTGAAGTTCCCATAATTCTCTAATGACATCCCATGATACTTTGCCATCGGGTGAAATAATTTGGTATGATAGTAACGAATTCCTCAATGACTTAAGCAGATGAGGAAAATCAAACAGACATCTATATATACAAATGGCAGTCATCTATATATACAAATGGCGTCTCTGCCCAAGTCTTCCACACCATCAATTACATACATATATCATAAATACTAGCTGGGGTACCCGGCTTCGCTCAGGGAGTTGATATGAGATTGTGTGGTAATTGGAATAAAAGAATAAACTTTAAAATACATATATGTATGAGATACAAATTTTTTATTGAAAATATATTCTAACTACAATACTTCTATTTACAATACTTGTTTATAAACAACATTTTGCATTTTGTTATCCGGGGTACCTATATATGCATAAATTTTTCGAATTTCCTACTCGAGCGTAAGCTACGTATAGTTGACCGCGAGAAAAGCAGGAGTCTTTGAGATGTTATCAATTTTTCCGATTACGACGTGTTTGTGTTTGTTATATTCTCTCGTCGGGTCGTAGCGGAATGCTTCATTTGTTAGGTTGTACTGTTTACTTGTCCTCGTCAGCGCCTCTCGTAGAGTGATATTTTCATGGGTGGCTTGCGTTTGCAGTCTTTTATTACTTATATAAATTGTGTCACAATTCTTGATTCTTCAATTCGTTCATTTCATTGTTCTTCGGTTTCTCTGCTTCTCACAGTGCTCATTCTCGTTCGTTGGGAACGTAAACGTGCTTCGCGCTCTTCGACTGCTTCGTTTTTTCGCTGTTCTTTTTGTTTTCGCCGTTTTGCTTCAGAACTGGCAAGATCTCCTCCTCTTTTACATTTAGGCATTGTATAAAATATAAATCAAAGTTTTTTATTAAGGAATACACTTTAAACACTTTTCACACTTTATTTTCGATTTACCTATATTCAGTCACTGTATCACTTTGATTACTCACACTTCACTGTTTGTTTTTATTCATTCCCTGCACTTCACTGTTAAGAAACTGACGTTCAAACCCACGACGCATCATGCTTTATATACCCCTACCAATGGGTACCCCCACCCATACAAAAAAGTCTTCGAATGTTCCACAATGATCTAGGATGCTAGGGGATGTTCCCGAACGTTCGAACCCACGACGGATCTTGCTTTATATACCTTTACCAAAAGGTAGCTTCACCCATACAAAAAAGGCTTCGAATGGTCCACAATGTTCCAGAATATTCCACAAAATTCGAGAGCGTTCTGGAATATTCCACAATGATCTGGGATGTTCCCGAACATTCCACAACGTTGTGGAATGCTCTCGAATACTCTCGAATGTTCTGGACTGTTCTAGAAATTTCTAGAGGGCGAAAATTCCAGCCCTTATATCTTCAAAAGCACGCCCTTCAGATAAAAACAGGAACCTTTTTCATGGACGGGAGATAGAGGGCTATCACACCACATAACTCCCTTGATCCTACCGGGACTCATTTCTGAGTTTTGGCGGCACGCTTCATGCAAAGATTATCCATAGAAAGATGTGGCACTCATGACGTATTCGCTAAAATGTTAGTGACCTTGCTACCGTTACCCAAACGCGAATTGAGAATTTTGCGAGAAGTAGATAGTAATAAGAATCTCATGTCAAAAAAAGGGAAAAAAAGCGCTGGAGCCACACACAATCGGCATGGTTTAGATGAAAAGCAAAAACAAAATCGGCGCATCCGTACATAAAGCCTGTGTGTGCTACCTGCCTCTTCCCGCTCTTTAATTGTGACATTTCCTATATCAGAACATTGCATAAGCGTAGGGCACTAACACGATGCCACAAGGAGCCGGCACGCATACATATGCGATGGTTTAATTCGAAAACTCCATATAAAAAAAATGATCACATTTATTTTCTATAGCGTAAGCGCTGTAGGTGAGCAGTGGGTGGTTGCCTACTTTTGCCTCGTTCGCTCTTATGGGAATTTACTTAAGGAATGGTAGGCAGTAGTGCTTTGCTGCCTTATCTAAGGGAAAATTTATTTTCACCCAATTTTTAGAAATGCATATGGAATAGTGGTTTTGCTTAGTATATGTAGAGAGTGTCACATCTTATTCTGGATAGTCTTTGGCTTCATGGTACCGCACTAATCTCAGATAGGAAAATATTACGTAGTTTTAAAGGGAGATTACGTCATCTTTGTAAGATTATATACGCAGTGCTTAGGAACGAACTTCAAAGAACAAAATCACCAACATAAACAAGATATCACTAGATAAGAAAATATAAATAGTTATCACCGCACATCGAATTTCCGCACCAAACAAAGTGGTGAGCGAGAGTCACCTCTCGAGTTGACGGATGCCTGACTTGAAGAAACCGCCAAAATCATCTCAGCCAATTTTGCTAAGTCTATTTGCTTAAAGGAAATACTTTTCCAATGTTCCAGTACATTAGTACTAAACGGCATCCCGTTTAGTACTAATGTACTTGCCCGTAGGCCAATGGCGGATCCAGGGGGGTGGCGAAGGGGGCGATCGCCCCCCCCTCAAGCTTCTTTTAGAGCTGGTACACACTAGGCGTTTTTGAGCGCGCGCTTTGCTAACGCGCGTTCCACGAACCAAATGGTCCAATACATCCGTACACGCTCAAACCCGCGTTTGTGCTCAGGAACGGAACGCGCGTTAGCAAAGCGCGCCCCCAAAACCGTCTAGTGTGTAGCAGCTCTTAGGGTACGTTCATGGTCGAGCGGATTCGCTCCGCGCGTAGCCAATGGAAACAAAAAATTTTGTTTATTTAAGCGAATCCGCTCAACTAAACAAAATTTTTTGTTTCCATTCGCAAAATTTGTTGTTTCCATTCGCGTAGACAATAGGCGTTTTTCTTTTTTCGTTCTGAACTGCGCTCTGAACAGAGCTCGAGCACATCGAGCACGCTCAGTTCAGAGCATACTCAGAGCACTCAGATTTGAATAAGAAACACCCTGAGCACTGCCTGTTGTCATTATCAAATGGAATGCTAAAAAAATTTAAAACATAAACTAGATTAATATTAATTACAATTATTATGCTAAATACCTTCTGCACCAGAAAAAAACCAAGCTCTGCATCATTTTTCAACGTCAAATTGAAAGCTCTGCTCGTTGCTCCAAGTGCTCGGTCAAATATGACTGAGCACGTAGAGCACGCTCTGAGCATGCTCTGAGCTTAAAGAGAAACACAAATTTTAAGCTCTGAAGACTCTGAGCAAGAAAAGAAAAAAGAGCTTTTTTTTGACAGTTCGTGCTCTGTTCAGAGCAAAAAAAGAAAAACGCGAGCGCTAGCTAAAAACTGTCAGTGCTAAAAACGGTCACGATTTACGAGTCCCCCGAGCTTGCACTTTTATCCCTATCACAAAACGTGTCAGGCGAGCCTAAAGAAGTTTTCACTGTTTGGTCCGGTAATTTTTGGATTACTGAGTGTTGCAATATTTGTGTTGGATATGGATCGCATCATTGTAAAAAGAAGAAAAGTGGATGATGAGAAAAGCGCACAGAAGACGCAATGTAAAGGAACATCTAATGATCCTGGTTGTTCAGATGGTGAGGCAATTGCTTCATCGTCTGCGCAGGTTAGTAAAGCTACACCCACGCCTATTGAACCCGAACTGTCTAACGACATCGGTACATATGTGGGGAATATGTCTCGCCTTAATAACCACATTAAATATGTACTATTGACCAACCATTTTATGCCTCCAAAAAATTACATTTTTCCATCATCTGTCCATGTCAAAAAACGGCGTGAGGAACATAGACGAGTAAACTTTAGCCACTTTGATAAATATCCTTGGTTGGTATTTTCTGAAAAGAAACAAGGCCTTTTCTGCAAGTACTGTGCAATATTTTGCTATCAAACGTTAGCTGGACGCCAAAAAACTGTATCTCTCAAAAAGCTGGTTAGCGAACCACTTCAAAAGTACGCTAAATTATCTGGAAGAGACGGGGATTTAGAACATCATGCATCATCAAGCTATCATAAAACCGCAGAAATAGACGGGAATTCATTTATTTCCATGCATCAGCATCCTGAAAATGTAATAATAAATCGTTTGGATGAAACTAGGAAAAAACAGGTAATCGAAAATAGATCTCGGCTGATTCCTATTGTAAAAACAATATTATTGCACGGAAGACAAAATATTCCATTAAGGGGGCATAGGGATGATGGTAGTCTTTCTGAGCTCGATGATGATCCAGTACAAAATGAAGGTAATTTTCGTGCCCTACTACGGTTTAGAGTTGACAGTGGTGATATTCATTTGGAAAACCACTTAAAACAGGCTAAATCAAATGCAACCTATATAAGTAAAACTACTGCAAATGAATTAATTCAGATTTGTGGTGAAGAAGTGATATCCGAAATAAAACGCAGAGTGTGTGAAGCCAAATACTACAGCATTATTTTTGATGAAACAACCGATGTTTCACACACGTCACAACTGACTTTGGCTCTGCGCTATGTATATAATGATTGCGTAAGAGAGGACTTTGTGGGGTTCATCGATGTCCATAAGACAAATTTCAACGATACCGAAGTTGAAATGGAACCTTCAGTAACTGGGGAGGTTCTGGGCAAAACTGTTCTGATGTTTATGAAAAAACTCGATTTGGATCTAAAGAACTGTATAGGAATTGGCTGTGATGGCTGCAGTGTTAATATTTCAATCATTAAAGGTGCTGTAACTACAATACAGAAAGAAGCAACTCACAGTTCCCTCTGTATCTGCCAAAACCATTCATTGAACTTATCTATTTCAAAGTCAAACAAAGTTCAAAGTGTAAGGAACGCTCTTGGAACTATCAAAGAAATAGCCAATTTTTTTCATGCATCAGCGAAACGGAATCATGTGTTGAAGAAAGTCCTAGGCCACCAGATTAGGGGTTATTGTGAAACCCGTTGGGTGGATAGACATGAGACAGTGATGGAATTTCAAGAAGACCTTCCTAAGATAAAAGAAGCTCTGGGAATAGTGTCAGGATGGGACGATACTTCAACTGCTTGTAAAGCAAATGGTTTATTACACAGCATTTCAAACTGTGAGTTTATCATCACTCTATACAGTTTGAGTGACATTTTGTCATCAACTGTGATACTAAGCAAATATTTGCAAGACGAAAATATTGACATGGTTCATGCAAAAGAGAAACTTGATCAGGCTGTTAAAAGTCTTAGTACAAAACGTAAAGATTCTGAAGCATTCTTTTCTCTGGTTTTTGAACAAGCAGAGAGGACTATGGAAACTATGGAGGTAGATGTTAAAACACCAAGAATTGTTAAGAGACAAATGAACCGAGCAAATTACCAAAGTACATGTGAATCTGAAAATGACAGAAAAGTCGTTGTTTCGTACTGGAGAAAGTCTATATATATTCCAATACTAGATCATATATTATCAGATTTGAAGGACCGATTTTCAGATGATGCTATGAAATGTTTTCAAATGAACTTCTTGTTACCAGCAAAACTTGACTCCATAGCTGATTTGAAAACCTTGAGAGAAGGTATTGAACCATTATGCAAGAAATTTTCTGGTTTAATGTCGCAAAATTCGGACACAATGGTCTGTAAACTAATAAATGAAATTCACTCGATCAAAAATTCTAGTAGTTACAACAGTTTTAAAAAAATTAACAGAGCTATTGAAGCCTATAACAATTGTGATAGCAAAGCTTATCCATTGTTAAAGTCACTGCTACAAATTTTATTATCATTGCCAATATCTGTAGCAACTGCTGAACGGAGCTTCTCGACGTTAAGAAGAGTAAAGTCATGGATGAGATCTAGAATGACGGAAGATAGATTAACTGGACTCGCACTGTTATATGTGCATAGAGACATTGCTGTAAATATTGAAAACGTTGTCAACAATTTTGCAAGCAAGAAAAACAGGAAGTTGGACTTTGTTGTTTAAGCAAACCAAAAAGTGTTTATAGACTTTAAGTTAAACGAATATGTTTTATTTTTATAATTACTGAAAACAGTATATTAATGAATTTTTATATATTTTTTTGTTTATTAAACTAAACTGTAATTTAAATATCAATGATTTATTTTATTTTAACAATTGCTGTCTAGGCCTTGTTTATTCGTGACTTTTACATTTTCATAGTTTATTTTGCGTAGAAAGCCCAAAAACACTTTTCCAACTATTCCCAATGTTTATTAATATGTATAAATAATCTGAGGTTTTGTTAAGCTTAGTGGTGGGAGGTGAGTTGTTCCATTCGCCCCCCCCTGAGCACAAAGCTGGATCCGCCACTGCCGTAGGCAAGACTGTCTAATTGCCTTGTGGATGATGATGTGCTGGCTGTCATTGCGTTGATTTTTTCTTCGAAAATATCGAATGGGTTATGGCACAGGGACTTGATTGTTATTTTGAAGATTGTTGTCGCCTTCATTATCTACAGTTCTTTCTCCTTCAAGCAAATTAAGAAGTGCACCGGTTTTCAGTATGTGCGTTTAGAAATTTAAATAGGAAAATATTAATTAGTTTCTATTAATCTGTTAGTAGGTAGTATAATAGTTAAGTAGTTCAGGTAGTAGGTAATAGGCAGGTTAATAGGTAGGTGGCATATCAAGTAGGAAAGCAATAGGTAAGTTAGCAGGTAGATTTTAATAAATCCATTCCGTTACAAATTTTTTTATTAAACTACATAAATTGTGTACAAATTTAAGGCTTACCTTTCGTCCTACTTCGCAACTTACCATTCTAATGAAAATGACAACGGTGGAATAATATTAAAAAGTTAAAATATGATACACTATAAAGTAATTTTGTGTTGTCCAAAATAATAACTATGTAGGTAATTAGTAGTTCCAATTTGATAAGTTACTTTTAATTAGTACTTTTAATCTTGATAATTTTTTTCCTTTCCTTCCTTTCCTTTTTTTGATTTTTTTCTTATCACAGATAATCAGCATTTAATAAAATTATCACAGATTTGTTATATGAATATTAAATTTGACTAAATAAAAAATGTATTAACTAGAATATTGGAGCCGTTGCATATGCAACTGCTATATCTATATATATAAGTAATAGAATTATTATTATATACAAAATTATTATATATTATTATTATTATTATATACAAAATTATTATATAGGTATTATTATTATTATTATATACAAAATTATTATATATTATTATAATTATTATTATATACAAAATTATTATATATTATTATTATTATTATTATATACAATTATTACTTTATACTATTATTATTATACTATATTAAAATTTTTTCAAAAATCAAAACTTTTTATTAAAGATTTTTAGTATTTCCATTATTTCCTTGTCAATTTATTTGTTTGCTTATTAAAGCTTATTGGTTTTGGAATATCACGTATCGCGATAGCTGATTTCGTATCAAATAATTGAATTCCAAGTTTTTCCTTTTTACAATATAGGACATTTTGAAGTGAAAACTTCTTTAGCGGCGTTGTGCACTTTTTTGGGATGGGTAAAAAATGTAAATTTCGCGTCAGGACACGTGACCCTGATCGAAAATTCGTAAGACGGACAGGGCGCTTGCGCGAGTGTGCGTGTGTGTTTGTACACAGCCTGCTACGCGCCCAACGAAATACAAAACTACTATTGATGCGGTCTTTATTAGACATTTAAATAGATTCGAATCAAAATTGTTCGTTTCTTACTTCAGCTACCATAAACCTATTGTATCAGTTTTAGAGATTGGCGATGATGATGCTGGTAATGATGATGGTGAAAGAGTCGTTGAAATTATGGATGAAAGTTGATTTTTCTGAGAGATAAACTTTTTAATGTAAAATAATTGTAATAGTTCTGAAGTGTTAAATTTTTTATGTAATATAAATTGTCATGTTTGTGTACGATAGCGCAATAAATGAATATTGTATTTTACCACATAAACGATAGTACTTTTATACTGATAAATAAAGCAATTCGTGCGAAATTATTCCCTAACCATTCCAAAATATTCAAAAATGCACAACGTTAATGTTCAAGTTTTCACTTCTGCCGGCACTCCCGGAGTACCACCCGTTGTTGTTTATTTTCTGATATGCATAAACTATGCATTTTGTGAGCTTATATAGATGGTTATCGTCGAATTCGTAATTTTTGATGTGCTCATTTAAAGTTGGAAATAATTTTTCGGAATTTATACTTCTAAGTACGTCTAAAGCAACTCTTTCCGTACGATTTTGTAAGCATTCTGTACTTTCTAGATGACGTTTTAAAACTTTTTCCGTATGTAAACAAATAAATGACACGTCTGCAGATGGTACTATAAGGCCACCGCGGCTTTTTTGGAATATTAAATTATTCGTTGAAGGAGCAGCACCAGCATTTTCGGCGAGTAGAGCTTCGTTACATTCATCACACTTTATTATTTTTCTGACAATTTTTACAACGTAGCCAGCTATGTATCCAGCAGCATATTCCTTGAACTCAGACACATCATCTGAGAACATAGCTGATAGGTCTTCATTGTCATCGTTATTTACGTTGTCTACAAATCCTTGATTGCATTGAATGCTATCTTGTCCATCTACCATCATTGTCATGTTATTCCTTGTTATTGTCAAAGTGTTTGATGTGGCGGAAACAACAAGAAAACAAGTGGTGAATTATAATCAATATGTAAGAAGAATCGGGAATCGACTGGATTATCAGCCGGTCCAAACCTGTTGCCAGATGTGCTATCAGTTTTGCTCAACTTTCGTGCTGGTAAGATAGCTTTAGTCGCCGATATCGAAAAGGCATTCCTGCAACTTTTACTGGCACCGGCCGATCGTGATTTTCATCAATTCTATTGGTTCGCTGAAGAAGCAGAAAGCATCAATCAGCTACCATAAGTTGTGGTTTATCGCATGACCCGAGTGATATGTGGCATTTCATGCAGCTCCTTCCTGCTATGTGCAGCCTTGCAGAAATTATTCACCGAGAATCTAAACAATTTTCCTGAAACGTGTAAGATACTTACTAACTCATTCTATATGGACCTCATTACTAGTGTTCCTGATACAGAAACCGCGGCGAAAATCTATAATGAATCGAATGAAATCTTAAAACAGGCGTCAATGAAAATTCGTAAATGGAACTGTGATAATTCTGTAATTAGGGATTTATATAACGACGAGCCCCCTGAAAACCAAAAGGTTTTGGGTATAACTTGGAATCATTCCAGCGACAATATAGCGGTTAACGTTAAAAGGGTTATTCAGTTATCACATCAACGCGCTACAAAGAGGAATTTGCTGCGATTCATCACCAGCATTTATGATCCGATAGGCTTGTTGGGGCCATACATCATAAGGTTAAAAATTTTATTCCAAGAGGTCTGGAAGCGAAAAATTGGCTGGGACGAGTAATTGCCTGCAGAGCTTGAGACGATATGGAACGTTTTCACGGCTCAGGTAAAATTTTTGGAAGATATTGAAGTTCCTAGATACATATTTTCAGCAAACGATGTATCGAAACGATAACTGCATTTGTTCGCGGACGCTAGCATGAGCGCATATGGCGTAATGGCCTACATCAGAAGCGGAAATAACGAAAACACAATGAGGGTAAATTTTCTGTGTTCGAAGAATAGAATAGCGCCATTGAAAACGTCGTCAGAGTTAACCTTACCAAAGCTCGAATTAACGGCCGCACTTTTAGCGGCAAGATTAGCCAACTATATCAAGCAGAATTTAAATGTTGAGATCGATTGCATCTATTTTTGGTTTGATTCCCGGATCGCTTTGCATTGGATTTGCAGCGACTCCACCAAATTTAAGCCGTATATCTCGCATTGCGTCATGGAGATTCAAAGACTTACATCTTCCATGTACTGGAGACATTGCCCTGGAGTGGAGAATCCGGCCGACATTCTGACTAGAGGCATCAAGGGTAAAGAACTGCTTCGTTCAGAACTGTGGATCCCAGGACCTCTCTGGCTCAAACACTCCGCAGATAATTGGCCTGAAGTATGTTTTGTAATAAATACTCCTTGTTCTGCTTTCTTGCAGACATCACAAGAGAACGAGAACCCACCGGAATCGTTTATAAAGTTGGAAAATGTTAGTAACTACCGGAAATTACTTCGGGTTACTGCTTACGTTTTGCGATTCGTTCAAGGTGTGCGAGGACTTCGAGCAGAATCGAAATTTCTTGCGGCCTGCGAGATAAAAGAGCAGAGAGATTATTGATCAAACCCACACAAAAAATACATTTCCCGGAGGAAATCGCAGCCTTGAGTCAAAATTAACCGTTGCAGCGAACGTCGTGTATATTAAAACTGAACCCAAAGATAGGCGAAAACGGCATTCTGCGAATGCAATCGAGGTAACAGGAATCTGGCTTTGATTACGACGAAATTTTTCCGATAATCTAACCGAAATCAGCATACTTCACTCGCTTACTAGTTTTGCAGATTCACGCTCGTACTCTTCATGGAGGCATTAATGTCACATTAGCCAGATTAAGAGAGCGTTTCTGGATCGTCAAGAGCCGACAACTGGTACAAACTTTGGTGAATAGGTGCAGAGTATGTGCTAGATACAAGGTGAAGCCTGCCATTCAACTCTTTGCGCCATTACCAAAGGATAGATTGCAATTCGCACGACCCTTTGAAGCTGTCGGCGTAGATTTCGCTGTTAAGTAATATTGAATAACTACACCATTGAGTAGTTTCATGATCGATACACACATAAAACAGATAATAAATTCTAATGCGGAACATAGCGACTTTAACAGCCGGGACCCATTATTGGGAAAATTTGATCCGGTCTAGAATATTTAAAAGATCCCGACTGTTAAAGTCGCTATGTTCCGCATTAGAATTTATTATTTGTTTTATGTGTGTATCGATCATGAAACTGCTCAATGGTGTAGTTATTCAATATTACTTAACAGAATTCTAGGTTACTGGACTTTTTTTTTTTTTCTTTTCAGTTTTTATTTAAAGTTCATTTTTTACACAGTCGGGTTTTTTGATTTTTTAAATTTACTTTTTTATTTTATACTTTTTAGTTAAGATTATAAGACGGTAAATTCCTCAATCTTGTCATTTCATTGAGGGAGTTAATATCGCGAGGATTATTAAGTAGCTTGCGATGGTCTAAACTACTGATTATTAATCCATCTAGAGACCTAACCCGGCTCAAGGCTACATAGGCTTGACCTTCGCAAAAATGCATGAACTTTAATCAACCACAGCTCGGTCCAAAGTAGTTCCTTGTAACTTATGTATACAGTAACACCCCAGCACAATATCAATGGCAACATTTTTCGTTTTATTTTGCCCTGTCCACGAAGTGCATCGAAAGAGAACAGGAAGGTATACATCTTGCTTATTACGTGTGCAGCTATACGTGCCGTTCATTTAGAATTGGTAACATCGGATAACGCACGTACATTTAAAAGAGCGGCCTTAGAACTTCGCTGTTTGGCGGGAGTAATCCAATCCGAACGTCTATGTACAGGATTTCATAACCCAATCTGGAATTATATGGAATTTCATTGTTGGGAGAACTGCCTGGTGGGGCGGCTTCTGGGGGCGCCTGATAAAGGACGTGAAGCAAACATTGAAGGTAACTATTCATCGTTCTATCATTACTGTCGAGGAATTGCAGATCTTGCTAACAGAAATTGAAGCAGTTATGAATAACCGACCTCTGACGTACATTAGCGACAACCCCCTCGACCACGGAACACAAAATTATTCGAGTCGCCTAGAAGAATCGTTTGAAGCTTTTGTCTACCTTCAATAAACGCTTTACCAGAGACTACCTTCCAAGACTACGCTCCGCACATTACTATCCTAACGAATTCACCTAAATGATAGTAGTTGGCGACGTTGTCCTCTTGAGTCCGCTCGCGTTTTTCAGTACACCGATTCATCGTGAGGTTTTTTTTTAATTGTAATTGTAATACGCAACTCAGCATTAAAATCTGTGAGTGAACAAAAAATCACCCCTATTTTACCACGCTTAGGGCCGTTCCACACTGGGTGCAAAAAATCGGCGCAATTGCACCGGATTCCCTTTGGTTTCGAACATGCACATAAATAGGATCGTGCGTGCAAACACATTTTTAAGAGATTATTTTGCGAGTGTATGGGTCTTTCGAAAATCATTGCGGAGCGAAAGAGCCGATTTTGAGAGACTTTACCTGAATTTCGGAGAAAGAGCTCTCAAGTGAAGCCAAATCGATTAAACCATACCAGGAGTGGTTTAATGAGCAACTCTGCACCGGCGTCAATTTTTGCACCGAGTGCAACCTTATCAGTACCCTTCGCTTCTTATCTCTACCTGCTGCCTTGAGACAAGGCGTCAGAAGTTATTGTGTGTTGGGTGTGGCAAGGCTGACGCTGCACTTGTCAAATAAAGGAATGGCTGTCTTTCTGATTTCCGGGCTGTCTCTCTCTCTTGACTGCCAGCTGTCGACATGTCCACAAGGGGATCGCGCAAATCAAATTTCATAAATTCAATCCGCAAGAATATTGAACATTTATTATCCAATTTATAAGTGTAACTTGCTTAGTGCTTTACAATAAATCGAATACCTTTGTAATAGTGAAATGAATTCGTACACTGCGACTACGCGATTGGCGCTATTAACCAAAGACAATTATGACACATGGGTCCTGCAGATGCGATCTCTGGAAATATGTAGACGGAGCACTGAAGGAACCTGTGGTAACGAGTGACGAACAGGATAAAGCTAAAATCCTGGAACGAGATCTCTGGCGTGAGAATGATGACAAGGCGAAAGCGGACATAGTTTTATCTATCTCTTCAACTGAATTAAAACAAATAAAACATTGTTCTACTTCTAGAGATATGTGGTTAAAGTTAAAGGAAATCTACCAGTCAAGAGGCCCAGCCAGAAAGGCGATGCTGCTTAAGCAGCTAGTAGTCAACAAAATGGAAGATAATAACCTTCGAGAGCATCTCAGGAAATTCTTCGACACCGTCGATAGGCTTGCAGACATGGAAATCGCCATCAATAGTGATTTGTTGTCTGTCATGCTGCTCAATAGTCTTCCGCAAAACTACGAGAACTTTAGATGCGCAATGGAGTCCCGAGATGAGCTTCCAGACCCAGAGACCTTGAAGATAAAATTACAGGAGGAATATGAAGCACGTCATCGGGAGGTATTCGAAAAGACGCCGAGGGCATTCACAATCAACCAATGTCAAAGGGCAGCTGTTAAATATAAGCCGAGGAGCATCAGGAATCCGAGTCAAAAGGTACTTTTTCGCTGTTTTCGTTGCAATAAAGTAGGACATAAGGCATCCGAATGTGGGCAACAAAAATCTTCAAATCTTAGTCCTAAACAACCTAATAAAGATAATTGTGTAATGTTAACCACAATTGAGTCCAAGAATCAAGAAGTTAATCTAGTAAAGTCAAGCAGTTTGTGGTGCTTAGATAGTGGATGCACTACGCATCTTTGTAACGATAGGAATAAATTTACTTCCTATTATAGAACTGATCACAAACGACTTAATCTCGCAAATGGTGATTTCGTTGACATATACGCCAAAGGAGCAGTCAATATTAACCTTCCTGAATCAAGTTCGATTAAAAATATAACGCTTGAAGAAGTTTTCTACGTCCCCTCTATTAAAACAAATCTTTTGTCTATTGGAAAGATAAGTGACCATGGTTACAAGTTTATCTTTAAGAAACATATGGCTGAAATTCGAAATACATCTGGAATGATAATGTTTAAAGCAAAAAGAATTGGAGATTTATATTATGTCAGTGATACCTCTATTGAATAAGCGTTTATGCCTGTATCAGATGAGCAACATGAACGTTTGTTTGACTGGCATCGGAAATTAGGACATTTAAATGTCCGGGACTTATGCATGTTGTCTCAACAAGGCACAATCAAGGGAATGAGTCAACTTAAATTCGAAAAGGATTTCGAATGTGATGTTTGCGTACAAGGAAAACTGTCATGCCTACCTTACCCAAAAGAATCAAGCCGTCAAAGTGGTCTGCTTGAGATTATACATACCGATGTACATATGTGGACCGATGAGGGGCGAGTCGTTAGGAAGAAATAAATACTATGTTTCTTTTATAGATGATTATTCTAGATGGTGTGAGGTGTATTTCATTATAGCCGGGGAGCCGGTAATCTTAAAAGCACCGTGATCGGGAAAATCGGGGATCGGGGGATCGGGGAAAATTATTAATGAAAAACAATAGTTTACCCTTAGACGTATAAGATGAGCTTGGTCGGCGTGGATTTAATTGGCCGGAAATGTGTTTAAATAAGTTATGTATTCTGAAATGACGGTCGGAGGTCCTACAGAAATTCAAGGAATTTAAGGCCTTTGCTGAAAATCATACTGGTCGGCGTATTAAATACTTACAGTCCGAAAATAGTACTGAGTATATCAACGGAGAATTCAATGAGTTGTCTTCTCATTCAAAATGATTTGCCTGCATCATTTTGGGCCGAAGCGGTTCGTACTTCAAACTATTTACGTAATCGGTGTCCTACTACTCATCTCAATGGAAAGACGCCCTTTCAGGTTTGGAACAAAATATTGCCTGATATTAGTAATTTGCAAATATTTGGGACTGAAGCTTATATGATTGATGAAACTCCCAATAGAAGTAAACTAAGCCCGAAGTCAATTAAATGCATCTTTATCGGATATTCTGAACAAACTAAAGGATACAGGGTCTTCATCCCTTCTAGAAACACAGTAACAGTAACACGAAATATAAAATTTATGTTAAAACGGCCAATGCAAGCTAATCCATCGAACTTTAATGATTTTGCTACTGAAAACTTAAACAAAAATTTAGTCGATTATCCAATATTACAAAGTGAATCTAATAATGATATTCAGATAAACAAACAAGACAGCGACAGGAATCAAGAAAATCATGAGGAAAATAAAGAGAGTGATCGTTCAAATGAATATGAAACAGCTTCTTGTGAATCAAAAAACACAAATACTGATGATGAATGGGTTGATGACATCGATGAGTCTCAGAAGGTCAATTTAAATAGAAGTAAGAGGCGTGGTCCTGGAAGGCCTTGTAAAGTATACACGGGAAAACCTGGTCGTCCCAAGAAGCAGTATAAATTAGTACAACCACCGCAGGATTCTTCTAATTACATGGAATTTGCTTTTAATACTGAGGTACCATTACAGAGTGCTTTAAATGATCCTGAATGGCATGAAGCAATTGCTAATGAATTAAAGTCTATTATTGAAAGAGGGACCTGGATTTTGGTTGAACGTCCCAAGGATGCCAACATTATTGGAAGTCGTTTTGTGCTCGCTCATAAATATGGAAGTGATGGAAATGTAAGTCGTAAAAAGGCTCGTCTTGTTGCAAAGGGTTACTCCCAGAGACCGGGGGTTGATTTTAATGAAACTTTTTCACCAGTTGCCCGAATAAGTTCTATACGTCTAATTATTGCCCTTTCAGTACGTTTTGGATTTAAGATTCGCCAACTTGACATAACCACCGCATTTCTGAATGGTGATCTGGATGAAACCATTTACATGGAGCCTCCTGCCTTAATAAATCAGGGATTGGAGCATCTGATGGCCCGCGAATCATCTCGAAATGAAGTCTATCAACAAGCTGAACAGATGCTGAAGGATCTTCAAAGTTCCAATAAGGTATGCTACTTAAGGAGATCGTTATATGGCCTCCGTCAATCTGGCCGTCAATGGCATCTTAAGTTTGACCAAATTCTAAGGGCCTTCGGAGCGACAGCATCAAAATGTGATAAATGCGTATATTATTTGGGTGTAGGGGAGGATATTTTAATGATCGTCGTTTACGTCGACGATATGTTGGTTGCAAGCAGACATGATGCTAAGGTTGAGGAATTCGTCAACTACATTCAAGGATGTTTTGAGATTCGGGATCTCGGACGTCTTGCATATTGCCTTGGAATGGAATTTGAGTGGGGAAATGATACTCTTTCGGTGAAACAATCTAAATATACATGTTAAACTTTGGAAAAATTCAACATGAGCAATGCAAAGCCAACGGTTACACCTCTCATACTAGGATGTAAACTGGATCGTGAGGAGAAATGTGACGAGCGACCTTATCAGGAGTTAATAGGATCTCTCTTATACTTGGCCACTTGTACTCGGCCTGATTTGGCATACGCTGTAAGCTTCCTTGCTCAGTTTAATAGTTGCCACGGCGAAGAGCATTGGTCTATAGCAAAACGAGTGCTACGCTATTTGAGGGGTACGACAGATTATGGACTTGTCTATCGCAAAACAGAAGAAAAGCTTATTGGTTCTGCTGATGATGATTGGGGCAATTGCCAAATCGATAGAAAATCGTATACTGGATTTGTATTTACTATGGGCGGAACGGCTGTCGAGTGGGAATCGAGGAAACAAAGTGTGATAGCATTATCATCAACCGAAGCTGAATATATCAGTGTAACAGAAGCTGCCAAACAAATGACTTATTTTCAGCAATTTCTGGCTGAATTAGGATTTCCGGACTTAACAGATGGAGTGATTCATAATGATAATCAAAGTGCGCAGAAATTGGCAACTAATCCTGTTTTCCATACCCAAACTAAACATATCGACGTACGTTTCCATTATATAAGGGATATAATCAAAAAGGGACTAGTCACCATCAAATATTTACCTACGGATAAAATGCCAGCAGATATGCTTACAAAGGCGTTAACGGGCGGAAAGCTTCAAATATTCTGCAGTCAAATTGGACTTGGTCATACAAGTGCATCGAGGGGAGGTGTTGGGTGTGGCAAGGCTGACGCTGCACTTGTCAAATAAAGGAATGGCTGTCTTTCTGATTTCCGGGCTGTCTCTCTCTCTTGACTGCCAGCTGTCGACATGTCCACAAGGGGATCGCGCAAATCAAATTTCATAAATTCAATCCGCAAGAATATTGAACATTTATTATCCAATTTATAAGTGTAACTTGCTTAGTGCTTTACAATAAATCGAATTATTGAATTATAAATAAAAACTAGTAAGTTTTATTTACGTGTGCCTCAATATTGTGCACTCGTAGGCGTTCATTCGTTTTTGAATTTTCAAAGTGAAAATAGGAAACGCAGAATATAATATTTATTAGTAAATTTGCTATATTTCATATACTTTGTAAGTTAAAAGTGAAAGTGTTGTGATATTAAACGAATATTTAAAAATTCACATTGATATTCGTGTGGTGGTGAAAATAATTGGAAGTGCTTAAGAACTTAATTTTTTTTTTACTTGCTGTGGAAATACATAATATTTCAATAAAGTGTTAATACTGACATTTTCAGAAGTACATTGTAAGTAATATAGTATGTAAGTAGAATTTTATTTTATCCCATAATTTTAGTTGTTTAATGGGGTTTTGATAAAAAATGCTTTATAATCCTAATTTTAAAAAATTTTAAAAAATTAATGAAAATTCGTCCTAGTGCTACTGTCGCCGATATTAAAATGAAAATATAAACGTTATCTACTCAACTGTCCAAGGAGCGCACAAAAATTAAATCTTCAAAAAAGAGCGGTAGTGGATTGGACGATATATGTATATAAGCCAAGGCTATGGTGTTATGAGCAATTAAAGTTCATGGAAAACTGCGCGGATGGATCGCAAGGAGCATCCAATATAAGTTTGCCTTCGGTAAAGTTAATCTTGTCTATTTATAACTGATTATTGTAATTATATTTCTATTTGCAGACAAATGCACCGGACATCATGGAAGCAGAAAACCAACTATCTTCAGGAGGAATAAATGAAACAATGGTTAACAAAATTTAATTTTATTATTTAAATTACATAAAACCACACAAACTTAATACATTTCACATTAATTTTTTTCGTATTTACAGGAAAGCGAACCAGTGGTAATGGAGGAAGAAAATTCAGCACAGCTTCAAACAATGGTACTTTTAATTTTGTTTAGTATTAATATTTTAAAAAAAATTGTATGTTATCTTCGGAATGGAAATATTAGTTAGTTTACTTATAATTGACATGTTTATTTTGGAAACATACATACATACTTAACAAATTTAATTTGATTTAAGTGAAATAATTAAAAGAAAAGAAAAATTTAAATATATTTGTTGTTACTTTTTCCAACCTTTTAGACTAGTCGACAGATAATGGAACCAAGAAGGCAAAACACGGAACAACGTCACATAACGGTAATAATAACTCATAAAAATATAGTGAATAAATAGAATTTATACATAACATTAAAGAATTTGGAACTGATAGATCTATAACATAGTTTAACAGTAGACATTATTATTAATTATAATGTTGTTTTTTAAATTGTAAGTACTCCTTATTAGTCGTGTTTAAAAAAATTAATTAATCCTACCTTCATTAGCAAAATATTCAACAAATTCTGTTCTAATTAAATTTGCACTATGGTTGCGTACGTCAGCAGTATTATTGCTCCTAACATTGATAGTTAGGAATATTTGATTGGGAGTTTACAGCATTAGCCTTGAACCAATCGCTGTTAGTAATTAAAAAATTGTGCAATACACAGCAACATTGCACAATACTTTTAACTTTTTTTTCATTTAAATTCATTGGTTTTTGAAGTACTTGAAATTTATTTGTTAAAATTCCAAAAGACCTTTCAGTATTTTGCCCTGCCCTGCTTAGTCGGCGATTAAATATCTGTTTCCATTCCTCGGTAGAATTAAATGGATATGGCTTCATTATATGTTGTTGCAATTGGAATTCTTCATCTGCAACAATTACATATGGAAGCACTCTTTGATTTCCAATTGCCTTTCGCGGAGGAAAATAAGTGTCACTATTTCCTAAAATAACCATAAGGTCCGAGCGACTTAAGACCCTTGAATCGCTTATTCTTCCATTACAACCAATGTCGACAAACGAGATCTAACGAAGGCACCGCACATTCCCAAAAGTACGATACTTTTAAACCCTTTATAGTTATAAAATAGAGCAGCATCCTTATTAGCAGGTTTAAATGCAATATGCTTCCCATCCAAAGCCCCTAGACATAGCGGGAATTGCCACAACCTTTCGAAATAATCTGCTATTTGCACCCAGTCTTCCATAGTTGTAGGAAACTCTATTAAAATATATTTTTAAAACTAACAGTAGTAAAAAAGGTAGTGGAATATGTATTAATGTGTTAATATAGAATTATTTATATATTTTTTATCACAATTATTATTACTATTTTAATTTTTAATAGGACAAAAAAAGTAAATCAGAAATACGAGGTCAAGCAATTGAACCATTAAAATCTGTTTCTGAGTTTGTTGATCATTGGAGTAAGAGCAGCGGGGAAATACAGAAGTTTTGCGAATGTTTAGCAACAGATATGAAACAAATTCATTTTAAAAAGAACTTGAAAGCTCTTAAGATTGACATAATATTTCCTATTAAAAATATGGATGACTTGAAAAAATTGGAATCAACTCTGGATGACACGCGGAGCGACGAAATAGTAATATTTCAAAGTTTTCAATAACGTTTCCATTAAGTTTCTTTCATGATTCTTAGGTTGCGTACATTAAAAAAAGTTCACATCGCAGCAACTGGGGAGAATTTTTGACAGTTGTGATTAATAATTTTGAATTGAATTGACACGTTTTTTCTTGAAATTGTTTATTCTTTCTCTTTTTTTCAAGAAAAATGAGTGATACATCAAAGGAGCAGCCCACGCCCAGGGAATGACCGCAGGATTTCTTTAACAGCTTACAAACACAGGTTGAGACTGCTCCATTTTTTAGTTTTGAATTTTTGAATTCTTTTTATTTTTATCCTTAGATAGAAGAATATGTTTCCCAACGGGTCGCTGCGAAGCAGCTAAAATTAAGTTCATTAAAAAGAAAAATTGAACAAAAAAAGCAAACCATAAAGTCGCTGCGAGAGCAAAAGGAAAAGTTGATAACGGAAAAAGAACAACAATTTGATATAATTAAGAGTTACGAAAAACGAGAAAATCTTTATAAAACCTTCCTAGAGGCCGACGTCGCGTCAAGGGAAATCTTGGAATTAGGGTTGGCGTCTTTGCCAATTAGTGCGGCAAGTACGGAGCCAGGCCCGACGAAAAAGCGAAAAAAATAGGGTGGGAGGGTTAAATAACACATATTATTTAATCTGGTACACCGATATATTCGCAAGGATGAGGCAGACAGAGAATATGAAATAAATCAGCCTTCAAAAAAAGTTAACCGATTGCCTTCTCCACCCTCATATCGTGTAAACTACGCTGGAAGAAAAACGCACACAAATTCAGAAATAGAATCAGAATTTGAAGAAAGAAGGACACGATATACATCAGTACCATCGCCGCCAACATATGGAATATCCCCAGGATCATCAAACGACTTTCCTGAGTCGGAATCAGGATTTCTCACTCCGGATTTATTCTACAACAACATCCGGAACTGAAGGTAAAGAAAATTTGAACCCAAGATAGAGAACATGCAGCCTTGGTTCAGGTTTTAAATGGTCACCTGATTTTTACCAACTTCAAACCAACATAAGAAGACCACCACAACAAGACTCTCTTCCTTCGCACAAGTTTCCTCAAGAAAGTGAAATTAATCCAGAGAATGAATTTAGACATAAGAAATTATATAAGCGGAAATTTAATGTCACAAACATACAAATTCTGAAAGAAAGCAACAACTCAGAAGTGTCGCCTATTGCAACGGACGAAAATTTTTCTCCTGATAATTAATGTGTCATAGCATAAAATAATATTAACGTTTATAGCTTTAGCACATTTATGTTAAAATATAGTAAATAGTTAAATTTAGTTTAATAATTTTATCATTAATTGTAAGTATATCATGTAGTATTATAAATGTTTGTTAGGATTTGGGAAATTAATTAATTTGAATGTAGTTTGTAATGAAACATTAAAAATAAATATAATTTTAAACTCACCTTCAAATAATCGTCCTTCATATTCAAATAAATTACTTCACACACTTCAATAATTGCTGGTCCCAAAAAGGAATCCGATAATTTGGTGTTGTAGTCCAAGTCTTTAAAACTTTCACCAGTCGCGAGAAATCTTAATGTGACGGCTAGCTTCTCTGGTGGAACAGCTCGCCTTAAGGCTGGTACACACGCTCGTGTTTCGTCGCCATGTACGATGTACAATGTTGGTCGTACCACGAACATTGACAGTGTGTACGACAAACCGGGCGGGGAATAACCTCATGTGCGAAATCAACATCAGTTTGATTTTTCCTCGTTCCTTGTGGGCTCACCGCTAACTTCGTTTGTGTGAATTCGATTGTCAGTTGTCAGACAGTACGAGCTCCTACATTTACGTGCGGTTTTGTGGGTTTTGTGGGCAACAGTGAGTTCCTATATAGAATAACTTTAATAAAAAACTGAATGTGCCAATATGCAGGAACTTTTGATTTCAATCTCGACTCGCCAAATTCAGCAGCCGATAAACGCATCCACACAAATGAAGTTTAGTGGTGTAAACATCGTGTAGTGTGGATGACGTTCCAGGTGCGGTGACGTTTTAAATCATCAAACATGGAACATGGAGCACGTTTCCGGTACCACGAGTGTGTGTACCGAGCTTTAAACGCGTATCCGTTCTGGAAATTGTCGTGCTTATACGTCGCAATATGTAATTAAATTAATTTTCATTCATTCTTTTAAAATTCATTGCATCAGAACAATCTGAGATTCGCAATTCCCTTAGTATATTTTGATTATTCCCATTCACATTCCGGGAATTCCTGTATTCTTTAACCCAACATTTTCTCTTGGGACGGTGGGTGGTATCCTCATCAGAACTATCATCTGATGCTATCAATAACGCAGCTGCAGCCGCTGCTGCAACCAGCATCATACATACATCTTAAGGTGGGTCCACACTGAGCCACCGAAAGCGAACGCATGAGTACACATGTTTGCAATCCAAGTTTTCTAGTGTGTACGCTGAAGAAACATAAAAAAACATGCGCGTTCGCTATGTTTGCTTTTTTAGGTATCTTTAGTACCTATTTCTATGTTCACAATTGAATAATAATGATGAGGGTGCTTTGTAGTAATATTTTATTATTTTTGCTGGACAATTAATTTATATTAATTTATGACATCAGTTAGTTAATATGAAATCTGTGATTTTTTTTTAAAACAAAACTTTTTAGGCCTGCTAGGTCCCTTCTGTAAAATCGATAATGTTTTTTGAGACGCAGGATCCTTAGGCAATATACAGTGTCTATTGCCCACAGTGTTGTCGTAGCAGCAGTGCCGCTACATACTCCCCCTCCAGCAAAGCGATCTATGCCAAAAAGATAAAAATAAAACTATGTTTTATTTTCGCTTGTATGAGTGTAAGCTGGTTTAAGACGGTCGATAGATATCGACTTGTTTGTCCCGTTTATGTCAATGACATAATTTTTTCGAAGTCGTTTGATTACGTGATAGGGTCCTTTGTACGGTTGATCAAGAGGTTTGTGTGTATGATCTACCCGGATGAAAACGTAATCAGTGTTCTCGAGCGATGTGGGTACATAAGTCTTTTGCGCGGTAGGTAACCGCGGTTGACTCGCCCGAAGGTTTCGAACGTATGAACGTAACCGTTCAAGAAAATCAGATTGTGTACCTTCTTCCTTAGCAGAGATTGAAATCTCGCTTGGTAGCCTGAGATTCTGCCCATAAACTAATTCTGCGGGTGAACAGCTTAAATCCGCTTTAACTCCTGTTCGAATTCCTAATAAAACAAAGGGCAATTCTTCGCTCCAATGTGAAGTGTTGTCTCTTGCTTTTAGGGCAGCTTTGAGAGTCCTGTGGAATCTCTCGACCATCCCGTTTGCTTGTGGATGGTATGCTGTGGTTCTAATACGGTGAGTACCCAGGAGTTTTGTGATTTCTGTGAACAGTTTTGATTCGTATTGTGTACCTTGATCTGTTGTGATCTCAAGTGGTACTCCGAATCTAGGGACGTACTCTGTCACAAAACGCTTAGCCACTGTGTGTGCAGAAATATCTCTAATAGGATATGCTTCAGGCCATCTTGAAAAACGGTCAACGATCGTGAGGATATAAGCATATCCTTGCGATGGCGGTAGAGGTCCCACAATATCCATATGGATATGTTCGAAACGACTGTTCGGCAGATTAAATTGCTCTAATGGCGATTTGATATGTCTGGACACTTTAGATCTCTGACATCCCAAGCATGAACGTGACCACTCGTTGCAGTCTTTATTCATACTTGGCCAAAAATATTTGGAAGTTATCGCATGTCGCGTTGCTCGAGTCCCGGGGTGCGAAAGATTATGCTCTGAGTCGAAAGCTAATCTTCGCAAAGACTTCGGGATATACGGGCGTGATATTTGCGAGCCTATAGCACACCAGACTTTGTGCGAAGTGAACGGTATTGGCGTTATGGCTAGTTTGTAACTAGAATTGCTTTTAAGCGATTTCACCAATACTTTAAGTTCTTCATCGTCCTTTTGTGTTTCTTCCAGAGTTGGAAGGTCGAATTTAATCGCACTGACCATGTCAGCCGATAGAGGACGTGAAAGATAATCCGCGACCACATTGTCTTTACCAGATATGTGTCTTATATCATTGGTAAATTGTGCTATGTAGTCAAGGTGTCGAGCTTGTCTCGGCGATCTATCAGTCTTTGACGGAATTGCCCTAATCAGGGGTTTATGGTCTGTGAATACAGTGAATTCTCGACCTTCAACAGCATAACGAAAATGTTTAATTGCTGCGTAGATGGCTAATAATTCGCGATCAAACGCAGAGTATTTTTGTTCTGCTGAAGAAAGTTTCTTCGAAAAGAATGCCAGTGGTTGCCACTGATTGTTGTTTAGCTGTGCTAAAACTGCGCCCAGTGCATAATCTGACGCATCGGTTGAAATGCTGTACTTGGCATTCTCAATCGGATGATTGAGTAAAGTTGCTTGTGCCATCGCATTTTTAACCTTTTCGAAGGCTGTCTGGCAGTGCTCAGACCAAGGAATTGTCTTAGAATTCTTTGGTGCCTTTGAGTTGACTAATTCTTTCAACAGTGCGTAAATTGGCGTTAAAATGTCCGCCAGTCTTGGAATAAAGCGGTGGTAAAAATTCACCATTCCAAGAAATTTTTGGATTTGTTTGACTGAAGTTGGAGGCGGAAGTTCAGAAATAGCCTTAACTCTGTCTTCCGATGGAAGAATGCCTTGGGCAGTGACCCGATGGCTCAGAAAGTTGATTTCTGGAACTCCGAAAACACATTTTTCCAATTTAATGGTCAATCCAAAATCCTGAAGTCTATCAAGAAGTTGATCCAAGTGGGTCAAATGTTCTTCTTCGTTTTTGCTTGCGATGAGAATATCATCTAAATAAACAAAAACAAAGTCTAGCTCCCTTGTAACTTCATTCATAAATCTCTGAAATGTTTGGGCCGCGTTTCTTAAACCAAACGGCATTCGAGTAAATTCGAATAAACCGAAAGGAGTAATAATTGCAGTCTTGTGGATATCTTCCGGTGCTACCGGAATATTGTGGTAAGCACGTACCAAATCCACTTTTGAAAAAATTTTGCATCCTTGTAGGTGTTGCGAAAAATTTTGGATATGTGGGATAGGGTATCTATCCGGTATCGTGACTGCATTTAAGCGGCGATAATCGCCACATGGTCGCCAATCATGTGAGTCCTTTTTAGGGACCAGATGAAGTGGTGAAGCTGCTGGCGATGAAGATGGTCGACAAATGCCTAGTTCGATCATGTGTTCGAACTCTAATTTGGCCACTTTCATTTTCTCGGGATGAAGTCTCCGAGCTGTAGTGAAAGGTACTTGGCCTTGTATCAAAATGTGATGTTGCACATTATGTTTGATCGGCAAGTTGAAGTTTGGTGGCTTCGTAAGCTCTGCATACTTTGTTAGTAGCTGTTTAAACTTCTTGTCGACCATATATTGTGTTTCAACTGATTTCGGTGTAGCTTTAAGGTGGGTTTTAACCCGAAGACTAGTTTCCGAATCAATCAGTTGATTATTGTTGAAGTCAAGAGCCAGTTTGAATTTTGTTAAAAAATCTGCTCCTAAGATAGGGCTTGTGCAATTTGCAATAATAAAACAGTGCACGAATCTCCGTCTTAGACCAAGATCAAGCTCCAGAATTTTGGTACCGTAAGTACGAATCGTCGTACCGTTAGCTGCTCGTAGCAGAAGATTCGGTGAAGTAGTACGTGTGTGTGCATAGGTAGGGGGTAGTAATGAGACGTTCGCGCCCGAATCGATGAGGAAATAAAGTTTATTTCCTTCGTCTTTTACATACGGTCTTTTATCCGCGTTTTTGCAGTCTACGTTAGACTGTATCGACTCGGGACTTACCTTTAGTTTTTTGACGTTTTCTTGGAGGAGGTAGGCGTCGGTTGTCTGCGTTCTTTGAAACGCGGGCAGCCATTAACGCAAGCCTTAGCCTTATCACCGAATTTTCGGTGATAGTAGCAGAGGGTCCCTGCTTGCGCCTGCTTTTTTGGTCGCGAGTGCGACCTTGTCCGGTTACCCGGCGTTTGGCTCCGGCTGCGGATTAATTTATTAATCCGCCGAGTTAGATGTAGGACTTGGGTTTCAAGTCGGGATATACGGTCCTGTGGTCCGTCACGGGTTCCCTCAACTCTGGATACAGAGTTAATAGTGGTAGCCCGAATCCTCGACTTGGGTAATAACTCCCATATTTTGTCTGCTGTTGACAAAACATTGTCGAGGGTGCATTGCGCCTCTATGGGCGTTATCGCCAAGGCTATTTCCTGTGGAAGTCGCCGTTTCCACAAGTCCTTCAGCATAACTGATGTCATGCCGTCTCCCGCGAGTCTCCCCAGCGAGGCGTAGAACTCCGTGGGGGATTGATCCCCCATATCCTGCTCGGACAAGAGTTGTTCTAGTCGTTGCTGAGGAGAAAGTCCGTACTTGGCAAGAATAGTATTCTTTAAATCCTCGTACGGTCTCAAACTCGTGGGATTTTTAAACTCTGACGGAAGAACTGCCATAATTTCGGTAGGCAGTGCCACCAAAACATGGAGGACCTTGTCCTCGTTCTTCCTAATGCGGTTGAGCAGGAAATCTAGTTCCGCCTGCTCAAACCAAGTAGCCGGGTAAGCCGTCGAAAATTTCGGCAGCTTGAATCTCGTCGATGACGAGATTACTTCGACACCTACCTCCGGATTCGACAGAATCGATGAATCCTCCGTTATGTTGCTGCTGTCGTGCATGGTGATGTCTTGATTGTTGTGCATTTCACTTGCTGCAAATGTTCGGGAGATCCCACCGGTTCTCGCTCTGCTTTCTGTTGTTGTGGTAGTTGCTGTTGCTAC
The DNA here is from genome assembly GCA_933228815.1 of Machimus atricapillus. Classification (NCBI taxonomy): domain Eukaryota; kingdom Metazoa; phylum Arthropoda; class Insecta; order Diptera; family Asilidae; genus Machimus; species Machimus atricapillus. Next base: position 19,759,937 of record OW121785.1, read on the forward strand.
TCTTTCGTCCGCAATGAAAATATTTTACCCTCGTCCTTCGTCTTTCCGAAAACTATTTTTAATTCTTAATTGTTCGTTGTCGGGGTCACCAATTTAGGTATCTTTAGTACCTATTTCTATGTTCACAATTGAATAATAATGATGAGGGTGCTTTGTAGTAATATTTTATTATTTTTGCTGGACAATTAATTTATATTAATTTATGACATCAGTTAGTTAATATGAAATCTGTGATTTTTTTTTAAAACAAAACTTTTTAGGCCTGCTAGGTCCCTTCTGTAAAATCGATAATGTTTTTTGAGACGCAGGATCCTTAGGCAATATACAGTGTCTATTGCCCACAGTGTTGTCGTAGCAGCAGTGCCGCTACACTTTCATAATCACGCGTGCTGCACAGGCGTCCGTAGATATGCAAGCAAACACAAGCGAAATTTTTTAAGTGTGGACGCCTTTTGAGAAGGCGTCAATCAGGTTTCCTTGCATTTGCATGTTTTCCATTCAAGTTGGAAAATCTGAGCGAATGTATATAAAATATGGCGAATATTTCGTGTTTTCTACCAATTTTCTATATAAACTTCGGTAAATTTTGAATTTGAACCCTCATTTAACTCGTATACATGTCCAAGGAATCGATTGGTACAGCGTTTCCTACATGATATCAAAACAGCCTTTTGTTTTTTTTTTTGTTGATTTATTAATGAATCACAGTATGTATATAAGTAAAGGCTCAGTAATTGCAATTATAACCTCATTGTCCGATATATTGAGCAAAACTGACAAAAATTCATATGCTGGAGTCGCTATAATTTCACAATCGAAATGAAACTCAAGCACAGGGTATAGCACACATTCGTTCTAATTTCCTTGACGTACACACTCGGCAAACTTGTTTGTTTGTTTAGGACTTTAGGGTTTTCTTCTTTGTTTGTTTAGGGTTTTTTAATTACCTTCGCTAAAGATTCGTGAGGCGTCCGCACTGCTTTTCGTAGAAATTTATGTTCATTCACAACTTGCTCGTTCTTGCTTCCACATTTGGCAGCAGCACGGAACAAGAGCACAGGGTATAGAACAGATTCGTTCGCGTTTGAAACGCGTACACATTAAGCGAAAACTTGTACTCGAACACATATGTTCGCTTTCGGTGGCTCAGTGTGGACCCACCTTTACATCAGTCATTTTTTAGTACATATAACACGCGAACCAAATAACGAACAATGCTGATATCGCAACACTTTGAATTAGAATGTATTTTACCAGAAAAATATCTGTTTTCCCTTAATTTAGTGGAGCACATATATAAAAACATATGTATATATTAATTAACCCCATCGGGGAAAAGTATGTATACTTTCAAAGCTGAGAGAAAAAACGAGACGGGTTTAGGGATTCCCAAATGTTTTTATTGTACCCGGCCTGGCACTGTCCAATTTTTTAACCTGCTAAAGCCAAAACATTCATTAACACATGCGTAAACAAGCCGGGGAAATTCTACTTGGCTCGTTCATGCACCCAGTGGCCAGAGCATCGCTTCAACGAGCCTTAGCACTGGCCTCGTTGCTGGCTGGCAGGCAAATGAGGACGATTTCCGAATTTGTTTAAAATGAAATTCCAATTTTTCGAAAGACTCCGGGTGCAAAAAATGAGGCTAGTGTGGAACGGCCCTTAGGGTAGGAATTTTTTTTCCAAATTTTTATGGGACCAACTTCGAGGTATACCCTATCCAATAAAAAAAGAATGATCAAAATCGGATTACTCTGTAAAAAGTTATGCGTGGTCATACATAAAAAAAAAAAAATATACGCGTCGACTTGAGAACCTTCTCATTTTTTCGTCGGTTAAAAACCATTAAATTCAATCAAATTTAGGATTGTGTGCTCCAAGATTGGACTTTGTAAATTAATTCTACCCTATTGTACAGGAAATTTTCTTTTGTGTACTCGGATAAGTTTAGGGGGAAGTGTTGAAGTGTAAATTGTTCTCCTAAAATTCACTTTTTGTTCTATTCTGTTTCTCTTGTTTATCGGGCTGATATGTATTGTGGCAAGAAGAAGCTCGCCCCTTCTCTCGTGGCGACTGAGTGATGTACGGACGTACCTAAATAAAGCTCCCGTGATTTTCTGTAAAAGCTGTTTTTTATTCGCCAAGAATCCTGTTTCCCATCACAAGTATTAATTTTGTAGTAAATACAAAAAGGATAGCTTAGCTTAATAGTATTATCAGTAAGACCAACTATGAACTATGGCATCGACGGCTAGGCCATATAAGTAAAAATAAATTTTTAGATCTTAAGAATAATCAAATGATAGCTGATATGGATCCAATAAGTCATATTTTACCTAACAATAGTTTATGTGAGCCAATCATTCCTACAGCAATTGATAATAAAAACTATTTTGTATTGTTTTTTGATGAATACACGCACTATTGTGTAACTTATTTAATAACATACAAATCTGATGTTTTCTCTGTTTTTAAAGATTATATTACAAGAAGTGCGGTGCGTTTTAATTTAAAAGCGGTCAATTTATACGTAGATAATGGTCGGGAACATTTGTTAACTGAAATGAAAAACTATTGTGTAGAGAAAGACATTACTTTTCAGTTAACAGTCCTACGTACTCTACAACAAAATGGTGTATCAGAGAGAATGGTTAGAATGATATCTTAAAAAGCTCGTTCAATGATATCAGGTGCAAGGTTAAGCAAAGTGTTTTGAAATGAAGCAGTTTTAAACAATTTGTCAAATGCGGAATAAACAATTTTAAGTGCTTCAAGTTCTAAATTCGAGTTAAAAAGAAGTCCTAAATTTGAGTAAGAAGTTCTAAATTCAAGTTAATTGCATCAGTTTGTCGTAAAAAGAGGGGTCCAAGAGTCAAAATGTCTCGGCCAGGAAAAGTGACAATAAATGCGTTCTCGTTCTTCAATTTTTTTAGGGAATTATTATCATTTCGGTCTAGAATGTAAGATGAAATGAAGACCTTTTGAACTTTTTTTTGTCCTTTTGTTTCACAAAATGGAAAATAAATCATTAAATTTTTAAATTTCCAGGTTGCTTCTGAGGAGGATGTGGATGCTTGTGAAGAGGATATGGACCACCCAACCTATATCTGCGGAAGAGGTGGCAATTATAGTTTTAGAATTATTACAAATAGCGCTTCAAGGGGCCAATGCAAATCTACCAAGTGAGAATCAATGTTCCCATACCAATTGTTTGTTAGTATTTAAGCCTTACCAATAAGTAAAACACTTGATTTCACTTTAGTAAGAAGCTTATATACTTTTATTTCGTACTGGCTTATATTTACGTTTTGCAAATTCGAAACATGAATTATATTCATGAGTAAAAATATTCAAAATATTACAAAAGGCACAGGTTCGAGCCCCGCTACGGGAATCGCTTTTTTTAGTTGCAGCGATTCATGAGAATCCCAGGTTCGATTCCCGTTATAGAAATCGCTTATTTTTCTTGTGAAATATAAAAAATTAACCATTTTTGTGAAAGTTTAATAGATTCAGGTTTGTGAGCCCGGTTTTTTGTCACTTGATTGGATTTACTGTAAGTGATCTTTTGCGACTTTTATGCACACCTCATGGTGCTTAATTTAGGTTAAGTTCGTGCCTCAATTTTTTCAGTACAACTGTACTGAATAACTATTTGATGTACTTAAATTTTTCATTTTTTGATTAGGCGTTCCTTTTTCTTTTGTGTTGTTATTGTTAATTTTTAAGTTTGTCCTTGTAAATTCATTCGATTTCTCACTTTTTATTGTTTTTCTTTGTCTATTGAAAAAATTTTATAAGATAATTTTGATTGACGAATTGCCATATTATTTTTTGTATTTTTCCAAATGGCTAATTTAGACCTAAAAAAGACGACAGGCAGTAGGACTGCCTCTAAAATTAATTTAGCTAAACCTGTTACTAGACAAGGGGCGAAAAAGCCTGATAATGTTGGGATGGTCGAGGGTGGTCAGGTGCATAAGTCCCAAAGTGGGGCCTCGGTGGTGGAGATTGTTGACCGCGTTGATTTAACGCCAAATAGGGCAAATTCTCTGGGGGTGCTGGGGCTGCTAAAGAGTCGTGTTCGGAATCGCTGGATTTGGAATTGAATGCGGATGATGTGAGTGAGGGGTGTTTGTATGAAGATGGGAATGAGGGCCCCTTTGTGGTGGTAGTTGTGAGTGAGGGTGAAAGTAAGGATGAAAGAGTATCAATTAACCCCTTAGCATTGCGTAGACAATTAGAGGGAAGTGAGGCAATGATAAAAAATATTAAAAAATCAGCACTCAACAAATGTATAATCGAACTACTAGACGGTTCCGGGGTGGAGTTCCTGGAGGTGGGGAGTGGGGTTTTAGCCGGTAGGCCTGGCATTGTGGCTTCGGTCACCTAGGTGCGTAACGGCATTTCCCCACTCCCATAAAAAAAAAAATAATCGAATTTGATAAGGCACAGAGTGCTAATCAATTTATAAAAAATTGCCCTTTAAGTGCTAGGTACATAGCCTTTATTCCTTTGGGCAAAATTGCCACTCCGTTTGTGTTGCATGATGTGGATGAGAGTGTGAGCGAACCGGACTTGTTGATCTTATTAAGGAAGTTTAACCGGGGGGTGAACATTAGGAAGGTCTTTAGGATGAATAAGAGGATTAGGGAGGGAAACAGGGTAAACATTGTACCGACCAGCAGAATTAAAGTTTTTATAGGGGGGAAAAACATCCCCGTGACAGTCAAACTTCAGTACATAAGCTATAGATTGTCCAAATTTGTTCCTCCACCGTTGAGGTGCTTCAGGTGCCAGAGATTTGGTCATTTGGCCAGAGCATGTAAAAGTGGTAAGAGTGTGTGTGTGACCTGTGGAGAAACCCACTCGGAGATTGAAATACAGTGCAAAAATGAATTGAAATGCGCAAACTGTGGAGGGACCCACAGGGCGTTTGACAAAAATTGCCCTGTTATGATGAGGGAAAAAAGAATCCTTTACACTATGACGATGGAAGGTAAGTCAAGGAGTGATGCTAGAAGGAAAGTTGATGGGTTTGCATCAGATCGTAATTTTGGGAGGACTGGGATTGGTGTGAGTGTTAACGGGGATGGGTTGACTGGGGTCTCAGGGGACCCTGCTGTTGAGGAGGCGGCTATGATGTCAAATGTGAGGGACGTTCAAGGGAATGTGGGGAAAAAGAGCTATTCAAGTGTTTTGAGAGACGAAAGTATCTGCAAAGAGGTAGCGAATCACTCTAATAAAATTGGCAATATTGTCTCTCTAATTCAAAAGAATGTTAATGAGAATCCAGGCAATTGTGCGAACTTAATTCTTAATTTGATTAATGATTTGGTAATCAATGTCGTTAGAAGGTTAGACGGAAACCAAGGTCTTAAACAATACCTATCTAAATGAAATTTCTTCAGCTCAATGTACAGAGTTTGAAACCAAATGTCGATGGTTTGGAGCACTATCTAAAAGCGAAAAATTTTTATTTTATGTTGGCGAGCGAAACGTGACTCCTTCCGTCAGACCACGTTTCGATCACAAACTTCAAGATGTTCAGAAAAGACAGACCAGATGGTTACGGTGGAACAGCGATCGCTGTCAGTAGCACAATCAAAATTAAGGAAATCACAATGCCAAATATCCTTGATGTGTGTGGCATAGAAACCACAAATTTAAAAATAAATCTGGCTAATTTTACAATTTATGCTCCATTAAATGTTTCCATTAACTCTTTCAAAACTTCGCTTGAAAGGCTTTTTAGTGGAGTGGTCAAACACAGAAATGTGATTCTAGCTGGTGATTTTAATGCTAGAAACAGTGTTTGGGGTGATACCATCTCCAACCGTAGAGGTGAAATCCTATATCGGATTGCCTCGGACTATGGCCTTGATGTATGTAACAATGGCTCTCACACATGTGTTTCAAGAGATTACCGTAGAACCTCCAGTGCCATTGACATAACTTTCGCGAATGTTAGAAATGTATCAGTGAGGTGGAAAACTCTAAAGGTGTCCCTCTGTCGTAGCCCCCACATTCCCATAGTTATGGACCTTGCTACTGAAATAATTAACATCCCGAAAAAATATATTGCAACTAGGAGGCTTAATGAAGCCCTTGCTTCCCTTGAGGTCAATTCAAATGAGTCCTTGTCTATAATGGATAGAATTCAGAATGAAGTGAAAAGAGCTGTAGTCAAGGTAAATAGTAGGAACTCCAAATAAGTTCCAAAAGCATGGCGGACTGATGAACTCATGCGTTTGTTTAGGAAAAAATCTGTTGAATTAACGAAATTTAACAGAAATGGTTTGGTTGAGCATCTACTCGAACATAATAGACTAGACGCCATTTTTAGGAGGGAAAAAAAGGGTGCCAAACGAAAGGCTTGGCATGATGTTTTTGAGGATCTGGGCTCGAGGGGCAATGTTATGGGGTTGTGGAATTTTGTCAAGAGAGTCAGATATGTGAGTAGAAAGAGTGATGTCTTTGAGGATGACATGTTTACTGATAGCTATTTGAAAATGTTGAGTGAAAAGGCACTAACTCCATCTATTTCACCGGACCTGAGAGATACAGATCGGGGATCTGTGGTGTGTTGGACTTTGGAAGATCTGGAGTCTATCCTTATGAAAAAATCGGGTAAATCTGCTCCTGGAGTAGATGGGATTACATTCTCAATGCTTAGAGAATTGTCCAGTGAGGGGAAAAAAGCATTAATCATTTATTTCAATAGAGTGTTTGAGTCTGGCAGAGTCCCTGCTAACTGGCTCGACATCAAAGTGGTCCCAATCCTCAAACCCGGAAGAGACCCTAATTTAGTTGAGAATTACAGACCCATATCACTTATATCAGTGCCTCTAAAAATAATTAATAGTTTGCTAAAGCCATACATAGACCAGAGATTGGAGAATAACTCCCTCCTGCCAGAAAATTCCTTTGCCTACAGGAAAGGTAGGTCTGCCCCGGTCTGTCTAGATCTCATCAGACAAAGAATAGCCTGTTTAAGAAGGTCCTATAAATATGTGGCAATGACAACTATCGACTTAGATAGTGCTTATGATAGAGTAGACCTTGGCAAACTGTACACGGCCCTTCTAACGGTGGGTATGCCGGTAGCTATTATTAATTGGATAATGTGCTTCTTTAGAAACAGAAGATTATTATTAAAGCAGAACAGTGTTAGAGCTCTGGGTGGCATGCCACAAGGTTGCGTCCTGAGTCCGGTCCTGTACAATGTTTACAGTGCACCGCTCCATGAATCTATCACCGAGGGGGTCGAACTGTTTCAATTTACTGATGATTTTTGTTTCCTTGCAGCTGGCGACAGCAAGATTATTGTAGAGGGTCAAATCCAGAACAATCTTAACAACTTCTCAGCCTGTGCAAACAAGTTGGGAATTAAAATGAATGCCAGTAAATCCAAATCCATGCTCATTGGAACAAAAAGTAATTTATCCCTCTTTGTGAATGACATTAGGATCCAGTCAACTAACACACTAAAATTCCTGGGCTGGATTTTTACACGCAATTAGAAAAGTGGCTGTCAGTTCAGAAATGCTGTTGCCGCCCTCGAGAGGAATCAAAGAGTTACTCCTTTATTGAGTGAAACTAAATTTGGCATTAGACCACAAACAGCTCTGATCCTTTATAGATCCTTAATCAGATCAAAAATTGAATTTTCAAGATCATTGTCCTTCGATGAATCTAAGACTCTTGAAAAGAAGATTGGCACCACCATAAATAAGTTCATCAGAAAAAGCCTGGGACTTGCCCCATCCACACCGGTACAGGTTCTATATGCGATTGCGGGTGAAATGCCCGCACTTTTGAGGGCAGAGGCAATTACGTGTAAGGAAATTTTCAGGATACTGAAGATTGGACCCTCTTTTTTAGACATGATTACTTGCGACAACCCCATGACTCCGTTTGAAAAATGTTATGCTAAATTTAGAGAGCTCTTTGATCTGGCCAGGTCTGACAAAATCATGCTCCCCAATACTATTGTCCCACAAGTCGACACAAGTTTTCTTACGAATCTTGGGGTGAAGAGCCAGATTAATAGTGAGATGGTTAGTTGCCTGATGGCTGAAAGGAGGACGTCCTTCCCGGAGACCGATGTGATTGTTGCGACTGATGCCTCTGTAATGAATGATCGAGTTGGTCTGGGGGTTTTCTTTGCGGTAAATGGTGAGGAAATCTCCTACATGGTTCCTTGAAGCTGGAGGCTGTCGACTTTGTCAGCTGAACTTTTGGCTATTAAATTAGCGCTAAGAGCTGCATTTGTGAACGGGTGGAATAGACTAATTGTCTTGACAGACAGTCTCAACAGTTGCAATGCCATCAGGAGGAAGGCTCCTCTTAACCTAGTCGTTGATATTTTGGCTCTGATTGAGAAATTTGTATCGGTCAAGTTTGTCTGGGTCCCTTCACAGAGAGGAATTGAGAAAAATGAAAAAGCTGACTATCTAGCCGATAAATCAAGAGTGGAGGGTGTAACTTGGTGTCATTACCTTATGAGTGAAGATGCGTTCTTAAATATAAAAAATAAGGTCAACAATGAGTGGCAGAGAAATTTTACGGAGGCATCAGCCCACAAGGGACGATCCTTCGCGTCGATCTTCGTGAGACCTCTGTATGTTGAATTGAAACCCTGGTTCATCAAATCCAATCTTCGCTCTAGAATTGTAAGAATGGCTAACAGAATCTTGACGGGACACACTTTTGATAAGGTTAGACTAAGGAGATGGGGTATTGTTGATAATGCTGTATGGAATGTGTGTGGAGTTGATGAAAGTGCTGAACACCTATTAATAAAATGCTCCAAATTTGACACCATTAGGAGTAAATATCCTGTACTTGCTGGTGCAGCTAGTTTACTCGAGGCCCTGACACCCTTCAGCATAGAAACGATTGATAAATTGGGACAATTCCTATTGGAATCTGAGATTGATTTGTAAGATGTTCTCCGTGTTCTTTGCATTTTGTGGTGTCCTCACTGTTTCTTTTGGTTGAGAGAGGAGAGATTCATCCCTGTTGCCGCCGAGTCCTGTGGTCCGTGCGCCGTATCATCGAGAACATAGGCTGTTTGGGCCTCTAACATAGCCTGAAACTGAGTGGTGGTTAATATAGCTTGAAGGCTAGGACCACAAAGCCACCATTGGGGTGCACTGTTTCTTGGAAACAGTAACACAAACAACAATAACAACAACAACAGGTTTTAGAGTGAAAATGAAGGTTGAACTGAGAAAAAATAAAGAATAGGGGAGTGCAGGTGCAGGTGGCAACCTAAAATAATGATAAAAGTGCAAGATTCGCGAAAAATATTCAACTTTTGATTTTGGCGTTTCGTTAAAATTAAAAGTTGAATATATCAAAAACTAGGGCCGAGCCGCCCAAAATATTTTGTATACCTTCGTTTTAGGCCTAAAGGAAGCCACCTGCAAAATTTTATTGCAATCGGAGCAGGTCCCCTATTCTTGACATGTTCCAATCTTTGCTTTGCCCAATTTAAACTTTGTTTTTTTTTTGTTTTGTTTGTGAGTGCTCAGTCGTTTTTCAGTCGTTATTAATTATGATGATGTGGTTAACATTTAGATCCAATTTTGTAATTTCAATATAACAGGTCTCAAACAAGTATAAAATATATAGCTAACAAAAAGAGTAATTCTTTACTTAAAATTTAAGATTTAGGATAAAACTGGAGGTGTCTTAATACTTTAAATTTCACTGAAATTTGTGTAGAAATTTGGGGATTATGCGATCTCTAATTTAATGGTCTTAGGAGCATAAGTTCCATACAAGTCTAATTCTACCATTATAAAAAGCATCCCTTTATTTTAACCTTTTGAAAAAACAAGCAATTGTGTTACTATTTTCCCCAACAGCACGTACCGGTCAAAAATGTCTAAAAGAAAATCCCAGAGCACATTCAGCGACAGCATTTTTCTTCAAATCATGAATTTCACCAATTAGGGCTTTAGCAAGGTGGCAATAACCCCGTCAAAGGAAATATTGTTCCCTTGGACGTGACAGTAGAGCTCCCAATTTGCTGTTACTATCCCGTTTTCAAACAGCATCCCTCGACACCATTTAATCCAGGCTGCACCGCAGTTCGCTTTAAAAACTAATTTTCCCGAAAGTGGAAATAAAAGGAGTTCCTCAGTTCTCGGCTTCCTGCTAATTCTGCCGGATAAAGTCCTCCTTTTGAAGCGTAACGAGTGCTTGCCCCCAGGATTACAAGGCGACGAAAGTGAAAGAGACCTGAACGAGAGGAGCCCATGAATCAGTGCACTTACATATGTATCCGTCCGATCCGCACCGTTCCGTTGAGAAGCCTGGTTCCAATTCTTCCGAAATTTGACAATTCTGTTAGTGTCAAAATGGAAAGAAGTGAGCTGTTGAAATATTTTGAATTGTTTTGTGAGCTATACAAGCTATATAAAAAATATAAAAAACTAAAAAGGCAAAGACGTATGAGGCGCTGTTGGGTTCGTCCAACTAATCTGACAAGAAATAATTTGGGATTTTTTAATGCATGTTTTTTGCCAATGAAGAATATGGATCCCGGGGTTTTCTTTCAGCACACCCGTATGACGAGAAATGTCTATGATCTTCTCCTTAATCTAGTAGAGCAAGATTTGACAAAAAAGTCTATACGTCAGCCTATAAACTTCGAGTGCATACTTGTTCTTACTTTATCGTAAGCATTTTTCAAACAAGACAAAATAAATGTTTTGTTTATGTAATTATACCTAATTTAGATATTTGTCTCAAGGAGTATCCCCAAGGTTTCTGGCGTCGAGTTATAAAATGGGGAAAACAACAGTCCGACGAATATTTTAGAAACTGGCGATGTACTCTGGAATGTTGTTTCGATATACGTTTCGAAACCGAGCTCTCTGGATTACGAAGAGTTTGAAGTAAAATGGGATTTGCCCCACTGCATTGGTGCTATTGATGGGAAGCATATAAATATTCAAGCGCCGCCCAATAGTGGGTCGAGTTTCTTCAATAATAAAAAAAACTTTAGCATTGTTTTGTTGGCGGTATGCGACGCAAATTATACCTTTACCGATATTTGTGTAGGTGCATATGGCAGCCAAAGTGATGGTGGTAAGTTGAAAATATACGTTATATACATATTGTACATATACACATATGTGGGAAAATATTAAAGGTAGTAAGAAAAAATTACTTTTCGTGATAATTCACTGGCTTTATTTAGTAATTAAAATTAGAGATAATAAAAAAGAGAAAAATTTAGAATTTGTTTGACTGGCTTCGAAATCAGCTTAACTTCGCGGCGGCTTATCGGTAACTGGCTTCCTCCGTGGATAGTTATTCCCCGAACCGGAGAGCGCCGTTAGATTTTTACTGAACTTGGACTGCCGGTTGCGACTCTCACATTCAGCCATCCTGCAGGTCGTCCGTCCTCGGCGACGTATTATGCTCCTCTTCGCTGTCGTAGTCGCTGTCTTCAGAGTCTACCTACCCATGGCTTCATAAAGTCTGCAGACGAAGATGTCGAGTTTGGGCCATCGTGGTCTCCTACCTTCCTCACGTTGTATCGGTCTTTTCCATTTATCTTCACTACTTCATAAGGACCCAGAAACTTTGGGTATAGCTTCAGGCCTGGGCCGAACTGGGTCCGCTTTATCGCTAGCAAATCATGAATGTTATACTGAACTTCTGACTTTCGCCTTCTGTTAAAGGTCCTTCGATTTTCCTGTTGCAGCTTTTGAATTTCCAGCTTTGCTTGGTTACACATTTCGCTTCTTTCGGCTTCGAATTTTGTTATGATTTCATCTTCCAAAATTTTACACAACTCATTGTCTTCCTGGTTGAACATTGGTACCCCTACCATGAGCTCAAATGGGGATTTCTTCGTAGATCTCGGCATAGATGAGTTTATAATGCGTTGAACTCGAGGAACAAACTTAAACCATTTTAATGGATCGTCAACTGACATTTTAGATATATTGGATATAATTATTTGATTAGCACGTTCGACCTGGCCATTACCCCGCGGAACACCAGTAGTAATTACGGCATGACTTATGTTTCTCTCGTTACAATAATTCTTGAACGAATTGGAGGTGAAAGCTGTCCCACGATCTGTGACTACTCTGTGAGGATTTCCAAATACTTCACTCTGTTGCTCCAATTTTTTGAGAACCTCCTCCGTTGAGGTTGTTTTCACCGGATCAAAGCCTTCTATATTACAAGCCATGAAGTGGTCCGGCGCACGCACACATCTATAGGGCGAAGTGGTCTGACAGATTTCAGCTGTTTCAGCGGCTGCAGTGACAGTTTCAGACTAAATTTAACATATTTTCTTTATTTTGTATGTAATTCGCAGTTTAAAATTGCACTCTCTCGCCAACTCTCGTGACGACAAGTTCAACTTATCAGAGGCTCCACAAGTGATTTTAGGTGTGATTTTTTGTGCAAGTTTGACTTGGAATTTTTCCATCTGTTTTTTCCTGTGAACGAGGAAATCTGATAAATTTTGTAAATAATTAAGAGCGCAGGTTTGTGAGCACAGTTTTTGTCTATCGATTGGATTGTGAAGTAAGTGATTTTTTCTGATTTTCTTAGCACACCTCATGGTGTCTAAGTTGAGGTTATACGCGTAGCGTAATTTTTCTTTTTTAATACAGTTATTGTAAGTTGATTAATTTTGTAAATTTGTTAATTCCATTCTGGCCTAATAGTTCTTGGTTCATTATTGCAAATAATTTTTTATGTTTAGTTGGAATATTAAGCGATTGTTAAATTACTTTTTCATCTTTTTGTTCTTTTTGTGTGTATCTCGCTGGTTTTCGGAGAATTTTGTTAGGGTACTGTTAATTGACAAAGTACAGTATTACTTTGGAAATTGCCTGATGGCTAATTTAGATGTTAGAAAGACGACGGGCAATAAGATGGCCTCAAAAGTGTATGTAACTAAGCCAGTAACCAGACAGGGGGCGAAAAAGCCAGAAAATGTTGGGATGGTCGAGGGTGATCAGGGGCGAAAGTCTCAGAGTGGGGCCTTGGGGGTGGAGATTGTCGATAGAGTCGATCTAACGCCAAATAGAACTGACCCTATGGAGGGTGCTGGGACGGGGAAGAATGTAAGTTCAGAAACGTCCGATGGGGTAGTGAATGTGGAAAATGTGAGTGAGGGGTGTGTGTATGAGGACGGAGATGAGGGCCCTTTTGTAGTGGTGGTTGTAAAGGAGGGTGAAAATAGGAATGAAAGGGTGTCTATTGATCCCTTAGCGTTAGGTAGGCAATTAGAGGGTAATGAGACGATGATTAAATATATCAAAAAATCGGCACTCAACAAATGTATTATAGAGTTTGACAAAGCACTAAGTGCGAATAATTTCATAAAAAATTGCCCTTTGAGTGCAGATTACAGAACCTTTATTCCTTTGGGCAAAATTGCCACCCCGTATGTTATACATGATGTGGATGAGAGTGTGAGTGAGAAGGAATTGCTATTCTGGCTAAGAAAATCTAATCAAGGAGTGAACATTAAAAAGGTTTTTAGGATGACCAAAAGGATTAGGGAAGGTGACAAGGTAATCAGGGTACCAACAAACATGATTAAAATTTTTATAGGGGGGAAATACATCCCTGTGACAGTTAAACTGCAGTATACTAGTTATAGACTGACCAAATTTATCCCATTGCCGGTGAGATGTTTCAGGTGTCAGAGATTTGGCCACCTAGCCAAATCATGTAAAAGTGGGAAAAGTGTGTGCATCACCTGTGGGGAGTACCACCCGGAATTAGTAGTTCAGTGCAAGAATGAGTTAAAATGTGCAAACTGTGGAGGGAAACACAGAGCATTTGATATAAAATGCCCCGCATTGATAAAGGAAAAAAGATTCCTGTACTCCATGACAATGGAGGGCATGACAAGGGGTGAAGCTAGAAGGGTAGCTGTTAGGGAAACACAGGATCGTTGTTTTGGTGTGTCGGGTTTTGGAATGAATGATAGGGGTGATGGGATGACGGAGATTCCAGCGATGCCAGCTTGTGGAGAGGAGGATGAGAGGTCTAATGTAATGGGGGTTCAGGGGGATGTGAGGGATAAAAGGTATTCGACGATGTTGAAAGATGGGATGATTGCCAAAGCAGTGGCGAGTCATTCAAACAAAATTGGAAAAATTGTTTCTATTATCCAAAATAAGGCAAATGAGAGTCCGAGCCAGTGCGTAAGTTTAATACTTGACCTAATAAATGAGTTGGTCTTCAATGTTCTCAAGAGGTTTGACGGTAACCGTAGTCCCAATCAAAATCTTTCGGTATGAAATTTCTCCAACTAAATATTCAGAGTTTGAAACCAAATGCTGATGCCTTGGAGCACTTTCTGAATAGTAACAATTTTGACTTTATGTTGATGAACGAAACGTGGCTCTTACCGTCAGACCACGTTTCGCTAGCAAACTTCAAGTTGTTTAGAAGAGACAGATCGGATGGTTATGGAGGAACAGCGATCGCTGTCAACAAAACTATTAAATGTAGGGAAATTTCAATGCCTAATATCCTATATGTGTGTGCGGTAGTAACCACGAATCTGAATATGAACCTGTCGGTTTTCACAATCTATGATCCATCAAATGTTTCCACAAACGCTTTCAAGTCCTCGCTTGAAAGATTATTTGAAGAGGTGGTTAAACATAGGAATGTGATCCTATCGGGTGATTTCAACGCGAGAAACAATGTCTGGGGTGATAACATCACCAATCGGAGAGGCGAAATCCTTCATCAGATTGCTTCCGATTATGGATTGTACATTTGTAATGATGGCTCTCATACGTGTATCTCGAGAGATCATCGTAGAGTTTCTAGTGCCATTGACCTTACTTTTTCAAACATAAATAATGTTTCGGTGGGATGGAAAACCCTTAATGTGTCCCTCTGTGGGAGCCCTCACATCCCCATAGTGATTGGCCTTGCTAACGAAATCAGAAACGCCCCGAAAAAATATGTTGCTACCAGGAAGCTAAATGATGCCCTGGCCTCTCTAGTGGTCAGTTCTAATGAGACCATGACTGTAATGGAGAAAATTCAGAAAGATTTAAAGAAATCGGTTGTCAGGGTGAATAGCAGAAATTCCACTTATACACCCAAGGCTTGGTGGTCTGATGATCTTATGAGGTTGTTCAGAAAGAAATCCGTGCAATTATCAAAATTTAATAGAACCGGACGGATAGAGCATCTGATTGAACATAATAAACTTGAAGTAATTTTTAGGAGGCAGAAAAAACAGGCCAAACGAAGGGCGTGGCAGAATGTCATTGAAGAGTTGGGCTCGAGGGGAAACGTAATGGGGTTGTGGAACTTCATCAGGAAAATTAGGTATGTAAGTAGGAAAACGGATGCCTTTAATGATGATGTATTTTCTGAAAGCTACCTAAAAATGCTGAGTGATAAAGTATTGTTTCCATCTATTATACCACACCTGCAGGATAAAGAACGAGTACCAGTTGTGTGTTGGAAGCTACAGGATCTTGAAGATATTCTGAAGAAAAAATCTGGAAAATCTGCCCCTGGGGTTGACGGGATTACCTTCTCTATGCTTAAAAATTTGTCGCTGGAGGGGAAAAAAGCACTGATTAACTATTTCAATAGAGTGTTTGAGACTGGCATGGTCCCTGAAAGCTGGCGGGACATAAAGGTGGTCCCAATCCTAAAACCCGGAAGAGATCCTAACCTCGTAGCAAATTATAGACCAATATCACTCATCTCGGTTCCTCTAAAAATAATAAATATGTTGATAAAATCATACATCGACAGAAGATTGGAGGAAAACTCCCTCTTGCCTGAGAACTCATTTGCCTACAGGAAAGGCAGGTCTGCTACGATATGTCTCGGAATTATCAGTCAGAGAATAGCATGCTTAAAAAGGTCCTTCAAATACGTGGCTGTAACGACCGTAGATCTGGATAGTGCATATGATAGGGTAGATCTTGGAAAACTATATACGGCCCTCTTAACGGCAGGTATTCCATTGGCGATCATAAACTGGATAATGTCCTTCTTCAAAAACAGGAAACTATTATTAAAGAAAAACTCTACCGCTGGGTCGGTGGCATGCCTCAGGGCTGCGTTCTCAGCCCGGTCCTCTTCAACCTCTACAGTGCTCCACTACATGAGTCTATTACTGGGGGGGTTTAATTATTCCAGTTTGCTGACGATTTTTGCTTCCTGTCGGCTGGCAACAGCAAAATTGTGCTTGAGGATACAGTACAGAATAACCTAAACAACTTCTCTGCCTGTGCTAACAGATTAGGTATTTTAGTAAATGCGAACAAGTCTAAATCCATGTTCATTGGATCGAAAAGCAATTTGTCCCTCTCTTTAAATTAAAATAGGATCCAGTCGACTAACACACTGAAGTTTTTGGGCTGGATCTTTGCTCGAAATCAGAAGAGTGGGTGTCAGCTGAGGAATGCGATAGCTGCCCTTGAGAGAAACCAGAGGGTCATTACCTTGCTGAGTGGAGCGAAACTTGGTGTCAGACCGCGGACGGCCCTGATGCTTTACAGAGCCTTAATCAGATCAAAGATAGAATACTCGAGGGCACTATCCTTTGAAGAGTCTAAGACCCTTGAAAGGAAAATAGGAACAACAATTAATAGGTTCATTAGGAAAAGCCTGGGTCTCGCTCCGTCCACTCCGGTACATGTTTTATACGCCATGGTAGGTGAAATGCCCCCACTTTTGAGAGCAGAATCAATCACTTGTAGGGAAATACTCAGGATTCTCGAGATCAGACCATCTTTCCTAGACATGATCAGGTGCGAGATCCCCAAGACGCCGTTTGAAAAATGTTATATGAAATTTAAAGAACTCTTTGATCTGGTTAGGACTGACAGAGTCACTCTCGTGAACTCAGCTACCCCACACGTCGACACCAGCTTTCTGGCTGACATTGGTGTGAAAAGTCAGACTAATGGAGAGATAGTGAAATCTTTAATGGCCCAAAAGAGGGCAACTTTCCTGGGGTCTGAGACTGTTATTGCGACCGATGTCTCGGTAAAAAATGATCGAGTGGGTTTGGGAGTCTTCTGTGCAGCAAATGGTGAGGAATTATCGTATATGTTCCCTTGGAGGTTGTCGACCTTGTCGGCTGAACTTTTGGCGATCAAGTTAGCACTAAAAGCGGCAAGTGTCAATGCATGGTCCAAAAATATTTGTGACGAATTTATAAAACTAATGGAAAACAAAGTAATAAATAATAAATACTATAATCGATGAAGTTAAAATCGCTAAATATTATTCTGTAATTTTTGATTCAACCGCAGACATCGCTCATTAGCAACAGTTGTGCTTTCCACTCTAGAGTCATGCTCCATCAAATATCAATGTTAAAAACTGTCGCGGAGAATCATATGATACTACAAAAAATATGTCCGGAATCTATTCAGGTCTTCAAGCTCGCATTAAACAAGTGAATAAATATGCCGAATATACACCTTGTGCTGCTCACTCGTTAAATTTAGTAGGGAAATGTGAAGCAGAGTGTTGTCCAATAGCGGTGCAGTTTTTGTCCGATGTGCAAAATGTGTATATATGTAATTTGTTTTCATCGTCAACTAAACAATGGAAAATTCTAGAATCATTTTGCACAAGTAAAAGAGATCACTGTAAAATCTCTATCTGAAACTAGGTGGTCAGCTAGAGATGACGCATTTGAAACTCTTGATCAACATTTATGTGAAATCATAGAAGCTTTAAAATTGATCGAAAATTGTTCCACTGAAAAGCCATTAACAAAAAATACAGCAAAGGGTATTCGACGAAATCTAGAAACTTTAGAGACTTCTTTTATGATTTGTTTTTGGAGGTTTATATTATCTTAATTTGACTCAGTAAATAAAAAGTTACAAAATATAAGTACAACAATTGATGAAGTCCTTGAGCTTTATAGAGCAAAGATTATCCAGAATAAGATGTGACACTCTCTATACTAAGCTAAACCCACCATTCCATATGCATTTCAGATAACTTGGGGAAAATGAATTTGCCCTTAGATAAGGCAGCAAAACACTACTGCCTACCATTCCTTAGGTAAATTCCCATAAGAGCGAACGAGAACACAGTAGGGCACCACCCACTGCTCACCTACAGCGCTTACGCTATAGAAAATAAATGTGACCACTTTTTTTATATGGAGTTTTACGACTGAAACAATAAATATGTATGCGGTGCCGGCCACTGACATATAGAAATGGACTACTCGATCTGCTATCTCAAATGGTGCACCGTTTTGAAAGTTCCCACCTAAGGAGAGTTCAGATATAAATAGCTTTTTTGAGTATATGTGTGTCTATTTTCTTCGCATTGCAGCCATAGGCTCATTCCGCAACTCAGCGATAGCTGAAAGCGACGTGAATTTTTGAATTCATATTTCTTGAGATATTTTTGTAGACTATTTAATTATTATTGAACATGTATATAGATTGAAATTCAATAAAATACTTATAAAAATGCTCAAACTTTCATTTCTCCACTATATATCTCCCTAATTAAAGAATTACATTAAATGAATTATTAGATGATTTATTGCTTTTGTAAAAAAAATTTTTATAAATTGAGAAAATTTTTTATTACTATGGGTTAACTTTACACGGCTTTTTTTTCAATAAAGAGCTTTTGTTGTTGGCAGAAATTTAAGAATTGTTTACAAATTGCAGCGACAATTACAAAGAAAAATATACCTAATAATAATGTTATGAATCATCATGATATGTAGCGAAAAAATAATAATAAAATGTATTTTTAATTTAAAAGGTCGTTTAATCTACTACTTTTCTTATATCCTAGTTTACGTTAAAAGCTTTTCTTTTATGGGTAAGCTGTTTTTCATTCTCGCGCCAAAAGATGAAAGTTATCAGGAATTGGCGAGTAATTTGTGGTTGAGCAATAAAATTGTCGACAGCAGATTTTAGAAGCGATTTTCAATTGTGCGATTTTTAAATTATTTCAGTGGATTTAAAGTGCTTATTAAAATATAATTAAGTGCATAGTGCATAGTGCATTATTTATTTATTTTGGAATTTTGACGACACTGACTGAATCATTTTCTTTTCATCAACTTAAGGCCGATAAATTTAATATTTTCTTTAGATCAAAAATCAACTTGGCACAAATTGGACAAATTATTTTTTACACTATTTGTTAAAAATTAACTGATAATACTTAGTCCTATTATTGTATTATATTCTGTCGCAATAAAGAGCGAATAACTTTATCCATTTGAGAGCTATTTTAAATCAAAGCCAAGTTGATTATTGAGGCAATTAAAAATTTATCATTATAATTATATACATATTTAAAACTATATCTTGCTAAAACTTACTAATAACAATAACCATGTACGTTTACTGCATGGCACCCAATTGTCCAAGTGTTTGGGGAAGTGGAGACATACCCGTTCACTTTTTCAGGTAAATAATAAGACAATTTAACCTATTTGTTTATATTTTTATTTAGTTCGATATAATATTATAATTTATTATATTATACTATTTATTATAATAGATTTCCCACGAAGCGGAGGCTACTGGAATGCTGGTGTAATGCTCTGCAAATTAATGAAGGCGAAGTGATCACATTCTCAAGGATTTGCAGTCTTCATTTTGATGACGAGGATATTAGGAAAACAGAGTTCAGGACCCGTCTCCAAAATAATGCAATACCGATGTCTGTAGATTTCTTTAATGTACATAAGTTAATTATTTATAAATATATAAATTTTTATTTGTTTATAATTTCTCGAACGGAAGAAAAACAGTCTTATTACGCATAAATATTAAGATAATATAATTAGCTTATCAAGTTTTTAAGTTATTCTTAAGCGATATTTATTATTATAATAAATGAAAATCCCACCTCAAGATGTTAAACATATTTTCATTAATTCTAATTTTCGAATAAGTGGAAGGGGCCTCTTTAATTGTCCTACTCCATAGATTAGATAGAATATATTTAATAT
Source organism: Machimus atricapillus (assembly GCA_933228815.1). Lineage (NCBI taxonomy): Eukaryota > Metazoa > Arthropoda > Insecta > Diptera > Asilidae > Machimus > Machimus atricapillus. Next base: position 19,779,924 of record OW121785.1, read on the forward strand.
AATTCGTAGTTTTATATCTTTGTAATGATAAACTAAAGAATTTTTTAAAATAATAATCTTTATCTTTATATAGTAAAAAATATATGAAAATAAAGTTTTAAATAGAATAGTTTAATAGTAATGCAATATAAATTGTCTGTGTATTCAAAAAATACTGTAATAAATATTTTTTTACATAAACATTTAAATTTTCTTAATTGGAAATAAGTATCGACTGCAAAATCTTTTCTGCCGTTTCATTTTGGGTACTAAATAGATAAAAGTTACTTTAAAGACATCTTAAAAGTTTCATAACAAAAATTTTCAAATCAAAACCTCTTAAAGGTGAACCCCAAACCTCATATCCACACACATATTTTTAATTTAAATTAATATTTTCCAACATCTTTCACAAACAGGAAGAATCAGAACACCGTGAGATTTGAAAATGTCCCTACTCCAAAAAGGAAACGGTCATTGCTTAGCCTTAAAAACCAAAACCTCAAAAAGAAATTATGCCGTTCACAAAAACTGCTCAGGTCAAAAGAAGGTATTATTGCCGAGCTAACTAAAAAGGGCATAATTAATGAAAGGGTGGCAAAGTGTTTAGAAGATGCCGAAATGAAAATTCCAAAGGCACTTCTGCAAAGGTTAACTGGAGATGCAGGTACCTATTGCGAAGATTTAAGACAATTTGCTGCAACAGTCCACTTCTATTCTCCGAAGGCTTATAATTATATAAGAGAGGTTCTGCCCCATCCATCCACGGTGAAGAGATGGTATTCGAGCGTGGATTGTGAGCCAGGTTTTTTAAATGAAGCTTTTAAGACTTTAAAAGCAAAAGTGGCTGTAATGAAAAGCCAAGAAAAAGAATGTGTTTGCACACTAGTCGTGGATGAAATGAGCAAAATGAAAAAAATTGAAATTTTCGGCAACCAAACTAGAGGTTTTATTGATTGAGGCCTCAGTTTTTCAACAAACAATGAAGATGAAGCCACGGAAGCCTATGTATTTATGGTAGTTTCTATGAACAGTAGTTGGAAACTACCAATTGTATATTTTCTCATTCATAGCTTAAATGCGAATGAAAGAGCTAGCCTCGTACTAGATGCAGTAATCCGTCTTCAGGACATTGAGGTGGAAGTAGCGTGCTTAACTTGCGATGGACCAAGTTACAACAAAAAAATGCTACAAATTCTGGGCAGTAAAATAGAATTCCCAGATCCAAAACCATATTTCACTACCCCTACAAGTCCAGATAAGAAAATTTATACAATGATCGATGCTTGCCATTGTATTAAATTAATAAGAAATCATTTCGGTAACAACACTATGGTTTCGATAAAAGGTGAGATAAACTGGAAATATATAGAACAATTGTACAGCTTACAAGAAAAGGAAGACTTGAAGCTGGGAAATAAGTTGACCAAAGTACATCTTGAATGGAGAAAAAATAAGATGAAGGTCAAGCTCGCTGCTCAAAACCTTAGCGCGAGCGTCGCGGACGCAATTGAATTTTGCACAAACAAATTGAAACTACCAGAATTTCGCGGTAGTGAAGCGACTGTAGAGTTTATAAGAATGATCGACCTTGCTTTTGATTTGTTAAACTCTAGAAACCCCTTTGCGAAGGGTTCAAAAGCTGCATTACGGCTCAATAATGTCGAAGAAAGGCAGCGACAAATTAAAATAATTCAGGATTTTATTTTAAGCCCGAAAACGAAATATGGACCACCCATATACCAGTCAAGAATTAGAACTGGCTTCCAAGGTATTATGGTAGGGCTCGAAATCCTAAAAATTATGTTTCAAAATATCTGTATTCAGAAGCAGGATCTGAAATATATTTTGTCGTACAAAATGAGTCAAGACCACCTTGAACTTTTCTTTTGTGCCATTAGAAGTAGGTCAGGTTGGAACAACAATCCCACTGCGAGGCAATTTGTTGCAGCAATGAAAGTTTGCTGATCCATGCGCAGATAAAGAGTTCGACCGGCAATGCAATCGAGTTAGATGCTTGCCGTATATTGAATATATCGTCTAGTTCAATGACAGTCACAAAGAATGGTAAGGGCTTTCTAACACAAAAAATGTTCAATAATTATATATTAAATTTATTTTATTAAACACAAAATAGTACACAACATGATTTTGGACTCTAGGGATGAGCTGAATCAGGAAGTAGAACCAATTAGCGAGGAAACTGATTACCTGATGGAGATACTTTCCCATAGGGTATCCGAATTTCAAGGTAATGCAACTGATTATATAAGCGGTTATGTGGTTAGAATGGTAAATAGAGTATTAAAATGCGAAGAATGCAAATTTGCTCTATTGGCAGAAAATACTGGCTCAATGTACAACGACTTAGTACTTCAAAAAACAAGAGATGGACTTGTGGTGGCCTCTTGTGATGTCGTTAAGGTATGCCTTCATACAGAAAAAAGTGTGCAAACCCTATTAAGATCTGATGCTTTCAGTCTTAATACGAAAAATATAATAGAGAAAACTACTATACAAATTTTGAAAACCCTGAATGTTTCAAATTTGTTCACAGTTCTAGATGAACACATAAAAGAGCCAGAAGTAGATAATAACCATATCTACAAACTAACAAACAGTATTATATACTCATATTTGAAAATAAAGCTGTCATATATTGCCTAACAAAAAAATTTGAAAAACAACCACTTAATTCGAAATCAGTTATCCCGCTATATAATTTGGCGGAACAACTAAAATCAAATTGAAATTGGATTTGTTGGAAGCAGTCCCTTGACTTTTGTGGACTCCCAACATACATAGTTGGGAGACCTCCACAGAGCCAAATAAATTTCAAATTGATTAAGTCACAAATCGAATTAAAATCGTGCGAAATAAACCGCTTAGAAGGCAATATTTCAAATCAGGATATAACACTATAATTAAGGATACTAAATACTTTAGGTAATCACTAAATTATATTATACTAATATAAATTGACTTCCTAATCATAATTTTATTACAGATCCTGCAATAATTCAACTGCTGTCATCCTGCTTTTGCTGTATAACTTGGAGGTATATAACATGCATAAATAAAATATGTAATAAAAGCTAATATTTCAACACAGTTTCACAGTTTTTTCTGATCAACAGTCGACGAGTTAAAATTCAACATCATCAAGGGGACAATCAACATCGCAAAAGGGACAGGACAATCCACAGGAAAGGAGATATTTTAGGAAATGCAATGGTAATAGCAATTTTTGATTAAACAGAATTCAACTTTTTTCCAGATCCTTCCAGTGAGTGAAACCTTGTCGTGGTTGGAAGGCTTAAAGGCAGTTAAAAATTAACAAATTTAAAAATAAGTAATGATGATCTTTAAATGAACAAACTCTACATAATAATTTGATCGCTAATAATTATCATATTAACAAATATAATCCTGAAATTATTAATAAGTAATAATGGCGATAAAATCAAAAGGAAAAATTATAAATATGTTAATTTTTAAGACGCCCGACCAATATCACTCAATTCAAATTGAGACAGGCAGCACATTTTATTTTGTTACTTTGTTATTGCAATGTGCCCTCTTTGAACCCCTGTGACTCTGGCCTGAAAGAACCCTAATGCATGCAAATTTTTCATTTTCCTCAGCTTAGAAGAAATGATTTCCCGTTGGTTGTGTGGCTAAACTGGCTAAATAAAAAATTACTGCTTTGTTATTAGTCTGTTTTCCATTAATCTTGGGAATAATTTGCAGTAGCAAGAAGTAAATAATTGAGCATTCACAAGAGTTGAAATACACATTACGTATCTTATAAAATTAAGATATTTTCGCGATAACTTCGTCATGCTCGTGAACAAGAACAAAACTAACACTGCTAAATTTACATTTCAATTGAGAAGTACGCTAAATTCGTTTGTAAAACAAGAAATTTTCCAGGTAAATGAAAATTAACCAAAAATTAACCTCTTGTTATGACAGTTCTCAAAAGTGACAATTCAGCATTTCGCAACTGTTCAGCAGCTTTGACATTGTTAATCGTTAAAAATCGTTTTTTCTTGCGTGCAAGAGGGAACTAGAAAGTGCGCCATCGCTTCATAGGCATTTTGTATGGGATGAGTGGTCCATTTCTATATGTCAGTGGGTGCCGGCTGCTGGTGCCATGGTGTTAGTGGTCTCCGCTTGCAGTGTTCTTATATAGGAATGTCAGAATTAGAAGAGGGGAAGAGGCAGGTAGCACACAGAGGCCCTTAAATACGGATACGCAGATTTTGTTTTTGCTTTTCGTCTGAACCAATTTGATTGTGTGTGGCTCCAGCGGGCGCGTACAAAGTGGGCCTGATTCTCTCAGAGAAGATTTTTATCCCTTCCTTTGACATGAGCTTCTTATTACTATCTACTTCTGGCAAAATTCTCAATTCTCGCTTAGGTGGCGGTAGCAAGGTCACTAAAATGTTAGCGAATATGTCATGAGTGTCACATCTTATACTGGATAATCTTTGTTTATAGAGGTCTTATTTTACTCGTAACAAGGAGGAACTCGAAACATTTTAAAAAAAAGCATTGGAAAGATCAGTAATAAAAATTTTTGAAACAGATACACGTAGAAAACGAATAAGAAAAATAAATTTTGACGAAACGAGGGACAACGATGTCACATTTGAAAGCAGTCATGGATTTAAGGTCGAAACGTTTTATGTTATTTTAGATAATTTGATAACTGCTACGAAAAAATTTCTGAGAAGTTTTCAGCACTGATTAATATAGATAAATTATCTCCTCAAGAACTTCGCTCTAAGGCCATGATATTGCGAGAAAATTTCGCTGAAGACGTAGAAATAGCATTTATAGATGAACTTGTGCATTTTCAATCACATTGCGTTGCAAGAAATGTTATTTCTTATTCAGCACTGTCATTAATGCAAATATTAATGAAAGAAGCATTTCTGTGAAATATTCAAAAGTTGAAAGTTTAGTAAGTAACAAGATACAGGGACAATTTTTATATTATTATTTGTTTCGATTTATTTTTATAATTAGCACCAAGCCCTGAAAATGGCAAAACGAACAAAATCTTCTGTGTTTTTGAAAAATATAACCGCCATACCAATGGAATGTTCAGATGATGAAAATAATGAATTTCATGATACCGAATGCGAAGAATTTAGCAACCAAAGTGATCTATACGGCAGTAACCATAAACTTGTTTACATCGCGAGTAGTGATAACGAAATTTCTGATGAGGAGAATGGACATGAATCAAGCAGCAGTGGACACGAAAACATTTCAAATATACGTAAAAGAAGATGTATACGATTTCCTTCCAGTTCTGAAGACGAAGATGAAAACGAAATAGAAAATCAAGAAACGGAAATTTCTGCAGACAGAACTATTTGAAGAAAAACAAAAGAAGGGGGTGTTGCTGGAAGATTACCAATTTACAATATTTTCAAGGATGTACTCGGGTCTACAGCACATGCAAAAAGAAATATTATGTCAGAGGAGATAAGCAGCGCATTTTTATTACTAATTGACCATTATATATTAGAACATATAAGAACTTGTACAGAGTTAGAAGCCTGTCGAGTTTTGGGAAAAAGATGGACACTTACCCAAACAAAATTGAAGGCATTCATTGCGATATTGTATGCACGTGGGGCATACGCAGCAAACAATTTGAGACTGGAATATTTATGGAGTAAGAAATGGGGACCAAACTTTTTTGCCAACACTATGAGTAGATATGGTTTTACTAAGATACTACGTTATATTCGTTTCGACAAAAGAAATGAGAGAAGTCAACGTTTATAAACAGACAAGTTTGCTTTGGCGTCAACAGTTTGGAATAAATTTATTGAAAATAACCAAAATTGTTTCAAACCAGGTGCATTCATTACGGTGCGGTGGATGAGCAACTTTTTCCAACTAAGGCCAGGTGCAGGTTCACCCAATATATGCCAAACAAACCCGACAAATTTGGCATAAAATTTTGGTTGGCGTGTGACGTTGAAACGAAATATGTAATAAATGGATTTCCTTATTTAGGAAAAGATGAGATACGAGATTCTTCAACACCTCTAAGTGAATTTGTTGTACTTTAACTTATAGAACCATACACAATGAAAGGTAGAGCCATAACAACGGACAATTTCTTCACAAGCTTTCGGCTGGCATTAAAATAACTATCTAAAAATACTACATTGGTTGGAACAATACGTGGAAACAAACGGCAACTTCCAAAAATTTGCAAAGAAAAGAAAGATAACAGACTCGTTTTTCAATTGGATAATACTAGAGTATAAGAGTTATACCAAATTTAATTACTTTATTTTAAATTATAAAGTTAATTATCCAATAAATACATACATATAAAATATTCTTAAATTATCATACGCATATTAATATTGATTATAACCACCATAAATATATCCCTTTTAAGGGGGACATACCCATAATAGCCACAAAGATATAATATACGTGTAAATAAAGTGAATATATATACACGCATATATAATTAAAAAAGTCCTTTATATAAATATTTCATTAAAATTTGTTTGGTGTATATAACAAACTCTTAAGTACTTTTATCAAGAAACTTGCATCGAAACAAAATACCATAAAATATTATGAATAATTATATGATAATGTAATATGTAACATATAAAATATATGAAACATAAACATAACATATAATGGTGGTGGTTTTGTGGTTTTACATCTGGCGTTGCTTGTTTTTTTGAATTGTTCTTGTGCCAGCTGTTCCGTGCGTGGTTCCGGACTCAGTGTTAAAGTTTGGGTCTTGCTTGACTCCATTTGTGCCTGCTAAAGTATAAATTAACTCGCATGTTCTTTGCGTTTTGCGGTGCTTGGTGAACGGTGAGTCCGGTGTAGTTGTTTGTATGAGTTAACGTCGTTCTGTGTGTCTTTCTTATTCAAGAGAAATTGCTTTCTCTGCCAACGCTCTTTCGGCTCCCCCCAAAGTTGCAGATAAATACTTTCTCTGCCGCTGCAGCTTCAGCTCCCTTTGGAGCTACATTAAATTAACGCCGACAAGTAGGCAATTGGAGCCTCACGTGCTCATTTAACTTCTGTAGCTAGCTTTTCAGTAGGCAATTGATAGCGACATGTCTATTTGCAAAATTTGCGATCAATTAATAAACGGAAATGAGGTTTCCTGCGATGGTGTTTGCAATAATATTTTTCACACCGCATGTGTAAATAAGCCCTCTACCAGACGAGCAAAATCATTTGCCTTTACCTGTGAAGAGTGTTCGGCTATAAAACCTTGTCATGTTCTTAGGCTGATGAGGGACATGACCAGTTCGATCGCTAATGATCAGTACCTCCTGGCCGAGAAGGTGAATAATACACTTTCCTCTAACGCCAATTTATTGTCTGAGGATATCTGTGCTTTGAATAAGAGGGTTGACAAGCTGATCAATGCGGTTGAATTATCCACCAGCACTTCTGAAGCCCTTCTAAGCAAAAACAGGGATATTTTTTCAAAGATTTCAAACGTCTCTGCTACTCTTGAAGATTTACATGTCATAGTTAGTAATTCACCATCTACTTGTGGCACCGTTGATAATGTTGTGACCGCACCTGCCATTGGCGATATTTTGAGCCACGTTAAGACTATCAATAGTAACGTAAGCTCAATGTTTTCTGAATTCTCGAATAGGACTGAATTACTTCGTTCTATTAAAAATGAGATAGATACCCTCAAAGTTTTTCCAAAATCAGGATCTAATATCTCAGCTGATGAAGTCCCGCTCTCTGCCCCTTCTCCTCCTGAGAGCGTGGACCCTAAAGAAACCAAGAATCAGCCGAAACGACCCAATAATCGTGCCTCTAAAAAGAAAAACTCGGGGGCTGTAGTAATAAATCTTTCGGATTCTCCAAATCGGTCTATCAGTAAGCTCCAAAATCGTACACCCGCGACAAAATCCACACATAATTCTTCTTCGGATACCCCTTCTCCACTAGCTGTGACTGCACCCATGCTTGACTCATCAGTACCTCTTTCTGAAATGGTTTCTGGGGACGAAACTAGCCCCCCTCTTTCAAGAAATGTTGAAGAACCGCTCAAAGTAGTCCCTCAACGACGATCCCTATTTATCTCTCGTCTCGATTCAGGAACATCCTGTAAAGCAATTCTCTCCCACATTCAGGCTCGAAATATCTGTACGCAAAGCGTAACATGTCGGAAAATAAACAAAGTTACAAGTCCAATTGCATCGTTTATTTTACACACGCCTGAAGAATTGGCTCCCACTTTACTCAATGCTTCTTTTTGGCCCTCTGGTGTTTTAATAAAAAATTTCGTCCCTCGTGGTCCAAACTCTAAGGTTTCATCAAGGAATCCAAGAGCTACCCCTTCTAATCCGACATTATCAAAAAACTAAATCCCCAGACGATCTCCTTATATTATCAAAATGTAAGGGGTATCAGAACCAAGACTAGGACTCTGTATCAGTCGTCCTCTTCCTGCAATTTCGACATTATCGCGTTAACCGAAACGTGGTTACATTATGGTTTTCGTGATGAAGAGATTTTTGACTCATCCTACCAGATATTCCGTAAGGACAGGTTCACTGATTCGGAGGCTCGTGGAGGAGGGGTCCTCTTAGCCTGCAAAACACACCTCAATTGCAGCTTAATTGACCTGCCAACTTCTTCTGACATTGAGCTAATTACCCTCAAAGTAACATTAGCCAGAAATTCCTTATTTATTATGATCTGTTATATTCCTCCCGATCAACTTAACATCCTAGATGGGAATGGTCATAGTATTTATGATATTTTAATATCAAAACTGGAATTCGTTAATAATTTAATGAATCCGGATGACGATCTCCTCTTGTTGGGTGATTTTAATTTACCCAGTGTTCAATGGGTAGCCAATTCCGATGACGATGGCTGTCACCCCTCTAATAGACTGGGCTCTAAAGAGTCTTCATTTCTGGGTTCGGTTTTCTCTTTCGGCCTCAGTCAGATTAGCACCATAAAAAATGATATGGGTAGGCAGCTTGATCTTATTTTTTCTTCTGACTGCAACAACATAATTGTTGATCACAGTCCAATCATTCTCTCTACGCTTGACAAATTTCATCCGCCTATTCAAATCGACCATTTTTATAGCCCGGATATTAATACACATCATGCTGATGTCTGCGACTACGCTTTTAATTTCAGGAAGGCGGATATTGACGAACTTTCCAAAAGATTATCCGCCACTGATTTTCCCACGTATTTATCCGTTGATAATATGGATACTGCCCTGTCTAATTTTTACACCCTAATTTTCAACATTTTTAAGTCTTGTGTCCCGTATGAACGTCAGCGTTCCCATACTTCTTCGCCTCCCTGGGTTAACTCCGACTTGCGAAGACTTAGAAATAAAAAGAACAAACTGTGGAAGGCATATCTTTTGGATAGGAATAACTCTTCTTATGCCGAATTCGTTCAGTGTTACAATAGATTTCACGAATATTCCACTCAGTTATACGACGATTACATAAAACATGTGTCATCTGAATTCTACAGCAATTCGCGCGCATTTTACAAATTTATTAACTCTAAAAGAAAAACGGACGACTACCCTGCCAATATGCAATACGAGGGAGTTTCCAATGACGGTCCATCTGCTATCTCTGATATGTTTGCGTCCTTCTTTGAAAAATCATTCTCCCCAAACTTTGAACCCGATCCCAATAAGTTCAATCATTTGAGCAACAATCCCGTTCCTATTAATTTATCCATTAATATCACTCCCTCCGTTGTTCTTAAGCATATCAACGAAATCCCTGCGGACTTCACATCGGGACCTGATGGCATTCCACCTGCTATTCTTAAAGCATGTTCTAGTGAACTAGTCTCTCCCTTAACATTACTCTTCCAAAAGTCTCTTGAGAGCGAACAATTCCCAGCTCTCTGGAAGAACTCCTTTATTATTCCGATTCACAAGAAGGGTAATAAAAATGAGGTACGCAACTATAGACCCATAGCGAAACTTTCATGTATCCCAAAACTGTTTGAATCAATCGTACACTCACAAATCTCGGCTGTTTGCAATCGCCTGGTCTCAACTAACCAGCATGGTTTCCTCCAAGGTCGTTCTACTTCCACGAACCTACTCGAGTTTGTTACCTTTGTTGCTGAAGGCTTCCAAAAAGGTTTCCAAACAGATTGCATTTATACCGACTTTAGTAAGGCTTTCGATAAGCTTTCGCATTCTGTAATAATTCTTAAATTACTAAATCTCGGTTTCCCACCCGCACTTGTCAACTGGATTCGGTCTTATCTACTAGGGAGAACATACCAGGTTTCTTTTCGGCGTGCCACTTCGCGTAAAATACTAGCCACGTCAGGAGTCCCGCAGGGTAGTCATTTGGGTCCGCTCCTCTTTATTCTATCAATTGATGACATCTCACTCCTTCTCAAAACCTGCAAAATCTTAATCTATGCTGACGACATGAAGTTATTCTCTCATGTAAAAAATATTAACGATTGCCACGCGGTTCAAGATGACCTAAATATTTTCCACTTGTGGTGCACACATAACAATCTTGAATTAAATATTAATAAATGCGAAATCATGACCTTTAATAGAGGCCGCAACCCCCTGAGTTTAGAGTATGCTTTATCAAATCATGCTCTTCGTCGTGCTAATTCTGTTCGTGATCTTGGCGTTATCCTAGATAGTAAACTGGACTTCGTGGAGCATATCAACTGTATGGTAACTAAGGCCAGCTCAATGTTGGGTTTCGTCAAAAGATGGTCTCAGGAATTTTCCAACAGATTCGTTTTTAAACAGCTGTATTTTTCTTTTGTCAGACCAATTCTCGAATACGCGAGTCAAGTCTGGTCACCATATTATCAAGTCCATGTTGACTCTGTCGAGTCCGTGCAGAGAAAATTTGTTAGGTTCGCCCTCAAAGACTTGCCATGGAGCAATCCTGTCATTCTACCTCCTTACAATGATCGGCTCAGACTCCTGGATATGCATTCTCTGCATAAGCGTCGGGAGATCGCTGATATTGTATTTGTTCACCAGTTATTAACCGGTAAGATAGACTCAACGTTTCTTAAAAGAAACTTCTGTCTCAGAACGAACGAGCGCAATCTCAGGGTGGTGCCGCTTCTGCAAACTAGTCTTTGCAAAAATAATTACAGTTTTTTTCAACCCATCAATCGGATGAGGTTAAATGTTAATAAGAATGCTGATTTGTTTGATGTTCGTGTCAGTAAGCATGTGTTAAAGAAAAATCTGCATGATGGTTATGGTCGCATGTGTACTAACATAGAACCAAATGATGATTGATCAGTCATGCGCTCTAGATTAACTTTGTTTCTCAAGGCTTTGACTAAGCTGATGGTTCTTTTAAAAAAAAAAATATCATACATATCCATATAATGGCTAAGTAAATGAAACACGTTCCATCTTATCAAATAAGTAAGGAAACGATAAGAGTAGTGGTATTTCACTTTTGATATTAAATAAATCTTTTAATTCATTTAATATCTCCCACTTATGCTACACCTCTTATGTCTCCTTACACTGCCAGACTAGAGTCAAGCTCAACAGGGTCTTCTTTCCCCGCTAATTATTCCAAGCCCGTTCCCTTGGCTGTGGTTTCGCTAGATAGTAGATAGGGACAGTAGGAATCTCGTTAATCCATTCATGCGCGTCACTAGTTAGATGACGAGGCATTTGGCTATTTTTTTTTTTTTTTTTTTTTTTTGTAGAGGAGGAGGAAATCTTTTATAGACACCTCTTCGCAGAGGTAGTGTGGCACTCTCCCTTAGTAGGCCTACCCACTAAAACCTCCTCCTCGGAATTATGCCTGAACAGCAGGCAGCACTGGACTGCAGGAAACGGTGGGACAAGGTTATAGTACGATGAAAGGATGGTTGCTGGGATAAAGGAAATAGGGTAAGGGATTAGTTTGTTCCATGTTCCAAGGTCACGTTACTCCCACGTCTCTTTGTCTGTTGTATGGTGTTGTCCTCGTCCTTGTCGATGCATTGAAGATGTTGAATGATTTCAGTCCCCCCGCAATGGTTCTTATACTTATTACCGCCGTATCCTTTTTATTTATTATCTTTTCCTCTAGAAGGCTCTCAATGGACTCCTTACTCCACACACCTCTCCAGTTAAGGGTAACCGTGGTCACTATGGTTTCCCTTACATTATATTTTCGCTTTACTATTTCTTTTATATTGTCGTTGTTATAATACGACTTCTTTCTGAGGTGTGCCTCATTGAGGCTTCTAGAATCTGTTACTATCTGGGTATCAATAATTAGGGCCTTCTGCCCTTTACAGGCTATTAAGTCTGGTTTTCTCCTCCCCTCAAGGGTATCTAAAATGGGTTCCCTTTCTACTATATAGTTCTTTTGCATAAGACTTCTTTCGACGTATTTGGAGACGTTGTCATGTCTTTCGATGCGGCTCGCGTGCGTCCTAAAGCAGTTCTGCAAAATGTGGTTTGTCGTTTCCACTACTCCACATCCTGCGCGACAGAATCTATCTAATTCTGGACGCCCTCTCGAGGTCCTCGCTCTCGAGGGCATTGCATTTATTCTAAGCTTGATGCTGTTAATAAAATCCCTACCCGTAGCCGCTTCTCGTAAGCCGTATCCATCGTTGCTAGTATGCAGTTTTCGTTTCCAAAAGTCGTTTATGTCTTTCCTATTAGTCAGAGTTGCGTCTCCCCTTTTCAGTCTTTCGAGTGTCGTATTTAGTTCTTTTGTCAGAAAGCCATCTGAGGCGGCGTCGAAACCCTCCTGCGTTGTCTGGAACCGGCGAAGCCTTATAAGTCTAAGGAGGGGGCATGTCCACCGAAGAGACGGTATCCCTAATCCCCCATCCTTAACTTTCGCGTGATAGTATGCAGAGATAGTGTCTACCGGCAGACGTAACCATGCCCTTATGTATTTCCGGATCATTCTGTCGATGTTGTTTAGAGTCCCCACCAATATTCTCCCGAGCACTAGTCTATGATAAAGTTGGGGAATTAAATAAACCCTTAGGGCATGGAGCCTTTGCTGAGGTTTTAGTGGAGCCTTAGTTAGCCTGTCTAGCTTTTTACTAAGTTCCATTATAGGGTTCACCTTGATTCTACCGTCCCCATTAAACTGAATTCCGAGATATGTCCACACATCAGTCCTTTTGAGGGCGGGCATATCTCGGCCGTTGATCTTAAAGAGGGTTCTTTCGACTATTGCATACTTATTTTTGGGGTTCCCCTTGATGGTAAGGGTTAAGCATTTCGACGGGTTCACCTCCATCCCACAGGTCTTTAGATAGGCCACCGCGGTGTTAATTAATTCCTGTAGCCCCTGTTCTGTTGAGGCAAATAGGATTATATCGTCAGCGAAGGCCGCTGCATTGATTGCCTCCTCCCCCAAGGGGTAGCCAATGTTTGAGGGAAGAGTGCGCAGTAGTCTATCGATGACGATATTAAACAAAATCGGGGATAGAGGATCACCCTGCTTGACGCCCTGTAGGGGAGTTATTCTGTCTGACGCCCACCCATTGCCGAATAGTGTAGTGGAGGAATCCCTATAGATGGTTTTAATGTAATCTATAAATTCTATAGGGAGGTTGTAGCATCTCAGTATTTTAAAAAGGGCATTGTGAGAAACAGAGTCGAAGGCCTTAGCTACATCTAGAGAGGCGATGTAGCACGAGGAAAAGTCGGTGTTGCATTTCCTAATAATCATATCTAATAGGACGAGGTTATCAGCGCAGCCATCTGTTGGTTGAAAGCCGCGCTGCCTTTTGTCGAAATTCACCTCCCTCGATATCCTTCTGGCTAGGATGCCATGTAACAGGCGTAAAATTATCGAGGGAATAGTGATGGGCCTAAATTCTTCTGGGGTTCTAGACTCTGTTTTCTTTGGAATAAAGATAGTTCTCGCCTCCATAAGACGAGTAGGAGGTTTCCCACACCAAAGGATTAGGTTTAAAATTTTGGACAGTATTACATTAGGAATGGCACGCAGTTGCCTTGGTGAAATGCCATCTGGACCAGGGGCCGAAGAGAGGGGGGGCCTATTTATTTCAATTTCCTGGGGTGTAATGGGATCCCATACCTTGTTCGGATTCTGACTCATATCTTTATACTCGGGTTCAGCCAGATTCTCCCGAGTAAGAACATTCTTCCAATATGGGATCATCACTTCACCATCAGGAATAACAGACGTGTTGGGACCTTCTAATATTGTTTTGATACACCTACTCTGGTGCTTCTTGAAGTTCTTTTGTGTTTGGGCATACTCATGTCTACGTTGTTTCTTTTTGTTTCCTCCCCGAGACCAGTTCACTGTCCTAGGAGGTCCAGAGGAGCGGTCTTGTGGGGGGAAAATTGAGAGAAGGTATGCCGAGAGTCTATAGTAAGTGCCGTCTTTGTCCCTAGGGTTCGTATTACGGATAATATTCCGTAGTTCGTCTAGTCTGTATTGGTCCTCCATCTCTAGTTCAGGTAATATATTTATGAAGTCTATAAATTTGTCCGTCCTTGAGACCCTATTGTCGTGTTGCGTTTCAGTAGTAAGTCTTTCGTCTGTTGTGTCTACGTTATTGTTGTTATCAGTATTTGGGGTCTGGGTGGGTTGCTCGGAGAGGATTTGAGAAAAGATGTTCTGAACAGTATTTTTGTACTCTTGGTTTTGTCTCGCCTTCTTAATGGCATCGAGGGTTCTATTAGGGAGGAGATTGGCCAGAGCCTGATTAATATATCTGATATTGGGGTTCTTTAGGCGGATTTCAGCTTCCCGTCTAGCTAAGATTGAAAGCTCTTCCGCTGACCATCTTGCTTTCTGGTGACTGAATTGGCGTTCTTCGTCAAGAACGTCGGGGTGAGCGCGCCTCTACCAGTTTTTGTCGTGAAAGTTCGTGAACAGATGTCGCATAGAAATTCGCGTAAGTCGTCAACAGTTTGCTGGAGTGCCCGATCAGGGGATCCAGCACCAACCCGAATTCCGAGGCTATCATTATTATAAGTCGTGCCAACAAGTAGTCAGTCGAGAGGGTTGGCAGCCCCCAGGACTCATAAGCCTTCTCCGTTAGCCAATGGGCGAAGCCCATTGTTACCGGCGGGAACCACGAGGAGGTGGAGATAGGCACGTCTATGACTTCTTACCGAAACCTACACCTCCTCAAGAGAGCCCAGATTCGCTGATTAAACAGCCTCCTCCTTCTTCATCATCAAATAGTATTACACTATTACGATTCATAGATGGTTGTTAAACTCATCATTTTCCATTGGGCAGCCGGTAGGGTTCTAGATATGGTAGTCTAAAATCCCAAGTGGCCAAGCCCGTCGGAATAAATGTAAGTGACCGAAGTCAAATACAACCTTGGAGGGGCTAGCTGCCTTAACAACAAAACTGAGCCCCCCCAAGAGAAGTATATCGGCCCTTAGGAATCAGTATCGACTTAGTCGATGCCTTTCAGCCTAAGGAGAGATCACTGGTTAGGAATCAGCCGACAACTGCATCCCTTACTCCAAGGCGGTAAGGTGCTCCCTGCATCCCAACAGGCTGTCCGCTGCACCACGTGCTGCATCGACCAGATCTGCTGGGTTCCAACAAACTGCCCGCTGCATTGCGCACTACAGCGAACCCATCTGTTAGAGACACATTTTGCACCTCAATCGCCTTGGAGGGATACAAATCATCCAACCTTTCAGCCTAACCATGATTACTTGGTCCGTGTTTGGGTTAAGAGAGTCATAGTTACTCCCGCCGTTTACCCGCGCTTACTTGAATTTCTTCACTTTGACATTCAGAGCACTGGGCAGAAATCACATTGTGTCAACACCCGCTAGGGCCATCACAATGCTTTGTTTTAATTAGACAGTCGGATTCCCCAAGTCCGTGCCAGTTCTGAATTGATTGTTAAATGACAGCCGTTATAAATTTATAAATATGATAAATACATATCTGTATATAAATTATATAATATGTGCAAGCCATGTATACATAAACAACATTATAAGAGGAAACAAGTTTCATTATAACATTTTGTAAATGCAACATACTATACAACATACCAAAAATTATTAATATATATGAAATTATATCAATTTAATAAATTATTAGCAAGAAAGTTCCACAATTGGTTACGTTAACTTCTATCCGGGGAACAGATATACATAATCTTTAGAAAATAAAATGTTATAAATCCTAATTTACCCAGAACGAGCACATAAACCATAATATTGTTTCCCAATCAAGCCCGACTATCTCAATCTTCAGAGCCAATCCTTATCCCGAAGTTACGGATCTAATTTGCCGACTTCCCTTACCTACATTATTCTATCGACTAGAGACTCTTCACCTTGGAGACCAGCTGCGGATATCGGTACGGCCTGTTAAGAAGTTTGCGTAACGCCGCCATAAATTTTCAAGGTCCGAGGAGAAAATATCGACACAGCAGTAAATGCCATGCTCTTCTAGTCTGAAATGAGAGGTTAATAGAAAAGGTGAAAACCTTTAAGTTTTTTTACGACAAAAGGGACCCAAAATATAATTGCATTAAAGACAAGGAGAAAATGTGGACATCTATCTCCAAAGATTTAAATACTCCTGGTAAGAAAATTAATTCTTTTTGAACGTAATTTTCGAAAATTTTTTCAAATACCTGGCATGCCCGGTGGGAATATGCTCTCCCTCGCTAGACAACCCTGAACTATGATAATGGATGGCGCGCCAGATCAATTAAAACCCTTTTCCTGCCTTATATTTTGCACGGATCCGTCTCGACCGATCATAACTCTCTCATACCTTTTTTAACGACTTTTATTATTGCCCACGCCAGGGAGGCGGCATTCTGCACCATATGTTTTATTATGTTGTTTGCGTCATGTCGCCACTTTTTCCCGACTCATATTCTTTGTTCATTTATCCAGGAGAATTTGGAGGGTTTAATTTAATACATAGTTTTTGCTGGCAACCCCACGAATATAGTTTGTAGACTTTTATATGGATATTTTAAGTGGAGAATAAAGCAGTTCTTGGGAGGCACTAGTACTGAACATACAGTCTTTTATTTAGCTGCCCCGAACACAACATTTTGGCGACGAGGATATGGACACTTAAGCAGTGAAATCTCTATTGCAATTACTGCAAACGCAACAGGAACAAAACAACCTAGCGTTCCAGAAAATTCTTCAGGAGTTGAAGACGCTAGATAGTAGATAGGGACAATAGGAATCTCGTTAATCCATGCATGCGCGTCACTCGTTCGATGACGAGGCATTTGGCTATTTTTTTTTTTTTGTAGAGGAGGAGGAAATCTTTTATAGACACCTCATTGCAGAGGTAGTGTGGGACTCTCCCTTATAGGCCTACCCACTAAAACCTCCTCCTCGGAAATATGCCTGAACAGCAGGCAGCACTGGACTGTAGGAAAAGGAGGGACTTTTTCGATGAAAGGATAGTTGCTGGGACAAGGGAAATAGGGTAAGGGATTTGTTCGTTCTATGTTCTAAAGTCACTTTACTCCCACGTCTCTCTGTCTGTTATACGGTGTTGTCCTAGTTCTTGTCGATGCATTAAAGATGTTAAATGATTTTAGTCCTCCCGCGATGGTCCTTACACTGATTACCGCCGTATCCTTTTTATTAATTATCTTGTTTTCTAGAAGTCCTTCAATGGACTCCTTACTCCACACACCTCTCCAGTTAAGGGTTACCGTCGTTACTACGGTCTCCCTTACATTATATTTCCGTTTAACTATCTCTTTAATATTGTCGTTATCATAGTACGACTTCTTTCTGAGGTGTGCCTCATTGAGGCTTCTAGAATCGGTGACAATCTGAGTGTCAATTATTAGGGCTTTCTGCCCTTTACAGGCTATTAAATCCGGCTTTCTCCTCCCCTCAAGGGTATCTAATATGGGTTCCCTTTCTACCTTATAGTTGTTTTGTACAAGACTTCTTTCGACGTACTTCGACACGTTGTCATGCCTCTCGACGCGGCCCGCGTGCGTTCTGAAGCATTTTTGCAAGATGTGGTTGGTCGTTTCTACCACTCCACATCCTGCACGACAGAATCTGTCTAATTCCGGGCGCCCTCTCGAGGTTCTCGCTCTCGAGGGCATCGCATTTATCCTAAGCTTGACGCTGTTAATGAAATCCCTACCCGTGAGTAACCGAGTAGGTTCCTGCACCCATCTGTGCGCTCTCCCCTCATGAGCCGCTTCTCGTAGGCCGTACCCGTCGTTACTAGAATGTAGCTGTCGTTTCCAGAAGTCGTTAATGTCTTTTCTGTTTGTCAAAGTTGCGTCTCCCCTCTTTAGTCGTTCGAGTGTCATGTTCAGTTCCCTCGTCACAAAGCCATCTGAGGCAGTGTCGAAACCCTCTTGCGTTCTCTGGAACCGGCGGAGTCTTATAAGTCTTAGAAGGGGGCATGTCCATCGTTCTATCAATGTTGTTCAGAGTCCCCACCAATATTCTCCCGAGGACGAGTCTATGGTATAGCTGGGGAATTAAGTAAACCCTTAGGGCATGAAGCCTCTGCTGTGGTTTTAGTGGAGCCTTAGTTAGTCTGTCTAGCTTCTGACTTAGTTCCATAATGGGGTTGACCTTGATCCTACCGTCCCCATTGAACTGGATTCCGAGATATGTCCACACATCAGATCTTCTGAGGCAGGCATCTCTCGGCCGTTGATTTTAAAGAGGGTCCTCTCAACTATTGCATATGTATTTATTTTTGGGGTTTCCTTTAATGGTAAGGGTCAAGCACTTGGACGGGTTTACCTCCGTCCCACAGGTTTTCAGGTAGGCTACCGAGGTGTTGATTAATTCCTGTAGCCCCTGTTCTGTAGAGGCAAACAGGATTATATCGTCAGCGAAGGCTGCCGCATTGATTGTACTCTCACCCAAATGGTAGCCAATATTTGCGGGAAGAGTGCGCAACAGTCTATCGATGACAATATTGAACAGAATCGGGGATAGAGGACCACCCTGTTTGACGCCTTGTAGGGGAGTTATTTTATCTGACGCCCACCCATTACCGAATAGTGTAGTGGAAGATTCCTTATAGATTATTCTGAGGTAGTTTATAAATTCTATAGGCAGGTTATAGCATTTCAGGATCTTAAAAAGGGCATTGTGCGAAACAGAGTCGAAGGCCTTAGCTACATCAAGAGAGGCGATGTAGCAAGAGGAAAAGTTAGTGTTACATTTTCTAATAATCATGTCTAGAAGGACAAGGTTATCAGCGCAGCCATCTGTTGGTTGAAAGCCGCGCTGCCTTTTGTCGAAGTCTATTATCGAGGGAATAGTAATGGGCCTAAATTCTTCTGGGTTCTTGGACTCCATTTTCTTCGGGATAAAAATAGTTCTCGCCTCCATAAGACGAGTAGGAGGTTTCCCACACCAAAGGATTAAGTTTAAGATTTTGGACAAAATGACGTTAGGTATGGCACGGAGTTGCCTTGGTGATATGCCATTTGGACCAGGGGCCGAAGTGAGGGGGGGCCTATTTATTTCTATTTCCTGGGATGTTATGGGATCCCATACCTTGTTCAGATTCTGACTCATGTCTTTGTACTCGGGTTCAGCCAAGTTCTCCCGAGTTAGAACATTTTTCCAGTATGGGATCATCACTTCACCGTCAGGAATAGCAGACGTATTGGGACCTTCTAATATTGTCTTAATACACCTACTTTGGTGCTTCTTAAAGTTTTTCTGTTTGGGCATATTCATGTCTACGTTGTTTCTTCTTATTCCCTCTACGGGTCTGGTTCGCTGTCCTAGGAGGTCTAGGAGAACTGTCTTGTGGGGGAAGATTGATAAAAGGTATGCCGAGAGTCTATAGTACGTGTCGTCTTTGTCCCTAGGATTAGTATTACGGATAATATTCCGTAGTTCGTTTAGTCTGTACTGGTCTTCCATCTCCGGTTCAGGTAATTCGTTAATGAAATTTATAAATTTGTCCGTATCTGAGATGCTATTGTCATGTCGCGTTTGAGTGGTGAGTCTTCCGTCCGTTGGGTCCTCGTTATTGTCAGTATTTGAGGTTCGGTTGGGTTGTTCTGAGAGGATTTGAGAAATGACGTCTTGAACAGCGTTTTTGTATACTTGATTCTGTCTAGCCTTTTTAATGGCATCGAGGGTTCTACTAGGGAGGAGATTAGCCAGAGACTGATTGATAAATCTAATATTGGGGTTCTCTAGGCGGAGTTCAGCTTCCCGTCTAGCTAAGACTGAAAGCTCCTCCGCCGACCATCTTGCTTTATGGTGACTAAATTGGCGTTGTTCGTCAAGAACATCGGGGTGAGCGCGCCTCATATGGACGCCTCTACCCGTTTTCGTCGTGAAAGGTCGTGAACAGATGTCGCACAGAAATTCGCTAGGGTCGTCAACAGTTTGCTGGAGTGCCCGATCAGAGGATCCAGCACCATACCGAATTCCGAGGCAATCATTATTGTAAGTAGTGCCAACAAGTAGTCAGTCGAGAGGGTTGGCAGCCCCCAGGACTCATAAGCTTTCTCCGTTAGCCAGTGGGCAAGCCCATTGTTACCGGCGGGAACCACGAGGAGGTGGAGATAGGCACGTCCATGACTTCTTACCCAAACCTACACCTCCTCGAGGGAGCCCAGCTTCGCTGATCAAACAGCCTCCTCCTTCTTCATCATCAAATAGTATTACACTATTACGATTCATAGATGGTTGTAAAACTCATCATTTTCCATTGGGCAGCCGGCAGGGTTCTAGATATGGTAGTCTATGATCCCAAGTGGCTAAGCCCGTCGGAATTAATGCAAGTGACCGAAGTCAAATACAACCTTGGAGGGGCTAGCTGCCTTAACAACAAAACTGAGCCCCCCCAAGAGAAGTAAATTGGCCCTTAGGAATCAGTACCGACCATTTGGTCAATACCTTTCAACCTAAGGAGAGATCAATGGCTAGGAATCAGCCGACAACTGCATCCCTTGCTCCAGGCCGGTATCGTGCTCCCTGCATCTCAACAGGCTGTCCGCTGCACCACGTGCTACATCGGCCAGATCTGCTGGGTTCCAACAAACTGCTCGCTGCATTGCGCACTACAGCGGACCCATCTGTCAGAGACACAGTTTGCACTTCAACCGTACTGGAGGGATACAAATCATCCAACCTTTCAGCCTAACCAAGACCGCTTGGTCCGGATTTGGGTTAAGAGAGTCATAGTTACTCCCGCCGTTTACCCGCGCTTACTTGCATTTCTTCACTTTGACATTCAGAGCACTGGGCAGAAATCACATTGTGTCAACACCCGCTAGGGCCATCACAATGCTTTGTTTTAATTAGACAGTCGGATTCCCCAAGTCCGTGCCAGTTCTGAATTGATTGTTAAATGACAGCCGTTATAAATTTATAAATATGATAAATACATATCTGTATATAAATTATATAATATGTGCAAGCCATGTATACATAAACAACATTATAAGAGGAAACAAGTTTCATTATAACATTTTGTAAATGCAACATACTATACAACATACCAAAAATTATTAATATATATGAAATTATATCAATTTAATAAATTATTAGCAAGAAAGTTCCACAATTGGTTACGTTAACTTCTATCCGGGGAACAGATATACATAATCTTTAGAAAAAAAAATTTTATAAATCCTAATTTACCCAGAACGAGCACATAAACCATAATATTGTTTCCCAATCAAGCCCGACTATCTCAATCTTCAGAGCCAATCCTTATCCCGAAGTTACGGATCTAATTTGCCGACTTCCCTTACCTACATTATTCTATCGACTAGAGACTCTTCACCTTGGAGACCAGCTGCGGATATCGGTACGGCCTGTTAAGAAGTTTGCGTAACGCCACCATAAATTTTCAAGGTCCGAGGAGAAAACCCAACATAATTAAGCTGAAAAGGTCTAATTAAAAATATCTTTAATCTATGTGTGACCCTTATACCAAATTTTATTTGTCTGGGGAGCACAACAGATAGTCTAACTACAATTTTTTCAAAATAATATTTGTTTTTATTCAATTTTTTAGGTTATTTAGCGATGGATCCACAGAGCCTAAATTCTAAAGCCTAAGGCATAGAATTAGGTGAATGTTTCCAGCGTCATGCTGAGAAGTGCGTTACAAATCTATTATTATTAAAAAAAAAAAAAAAAAAAAATATCGACACAGCAGTAAATGCCATGCTCTTCTAGTCTGAAATGAGAGGTTAATAGAAAAGGTGAAAACCTTTAAGTTTTTTTACGACAAAAGGGACCCAAAATATAATTGCATTAAAGAGAAGGAGAAAATGTGGACATCTATCTCCAAAGATTTAAATACTCCTGGTAAGAAAATTAATTCTTTTTGAACGTAATTTTCGAAAAATTTTTCAAATACCTGGCATGCCCGGTGGGAATATGCTCTCCCTCGCTAGACAACCCTGAACTATGATAATGGATGGCGCGCCAGATCAATTAAAACCCTTATCCTGCCTTATATTTTGCACGGATCCGTCTCGACCGATCATAACTCTCTCATACCTTTTTTAACGACTTTTATTATTGCCCACGCCAGGGAGGCGGCATTCTGCACCAGATGTTTTATTATGTTGTTTGCGTCATGTCGCCACTTTTTCCCGACTCATATTCTTTGTTCACTTATCCAGGAGAATTTGGAGGGTTTAATTTAATACATAAATAGTTTTTGCTGGCAACCCCACGAATATAGTTTGTAGACTTTTATATGGATATTTTAAGTGGAGAATAAAGCAGTTCTTGGGAGGCACTAGTACTGAACATACAGTCTTTTATTTAGCTGCCCCGAACACAACACACAACGACGAGGATATGGACACTTAAGCAGTGAAATCTCTATTGCAATTACTGCAAACGCAACAGGAACAATACAACCTAGCGTTCCAGAAAATTCTTCAGGAGTTGAAGACGGAAAAATCCGGCGAGGGAGCAGGTAAAACAAGCAGCCCCGAATTCATCATCGAAGCGCTTTCCGCTAGCATAACGGAATTTACGTACGACGTAGACAACGGGAGTACTTTTGAAAATTGGTTCGCGCGATATGAGGATCTGTTTAGCCAGGACGCAGGGAAGTTAAGCGACCCAGCGAAAGTGAGACTTCTTGTACGAAAATTGGATACGACGGCCCACAGCAAGTATGTAAATTATATTCTTCCAAAAAAACCAAACGACCTTAATTTCGAAAATACCGTAACAAAACTTAAGGAAATATTTGGGTCGCAAATTTCAAAATTTCATATGCGCTGCAATTGCTTTCAAATTAGCAAAAAGGACTCCGAAGATATTATCTCATACACCGGCTTCGTTAACAAGCAGTGCGAAGATTTTGAGAGCGCGAAAATAACACTAGATCAATTCAAGTGTTTGATTTTTGTAATCGGTTTAAAATCACCCGCAGATGTAGACATTCGTACACGGTTATTGCATAAGATCGATGCAAAGGAGTGACACCCAGCTCATTGAGAGTGCACAAACAACCTCAGCCATCGCAACAGTGCGAGCAATGCAGCATCACCAACCAAAGTCACAAGTGCCAAGAACGCCATGTTGGTTCTGTGGACAAATGCATTTTGCCCGGAACTGTACTTACACAAATCACAAATGTAAGGATTGCAACCAAACGGGGCATAAAGAAGGCTATTGCGCATCGTCCAACCTAACGAAAGTAAGAACAAAACAAGGAAAGTGGCGTAACAAGCAAAGCAGTAGTACCAACCCCAAGGAAAAGAAAAATCATAACAAACACGACAAGGCTGTCAAAACTATTTTCGTTACACGGAACGTCAATTGCGAGGGCCGCCGAAAATATATTACAGTCCGGATCAACGGTACAGACGTGCGATTACAACTGGATTCTATATATATATATATATATTTGAGAAATTGGGAGTTGCAAAAACAGACACTCAGGAGGTCAATTGTGTGGCAAAGAACGCATCAGGTGGAAATATTGGCCCTATTTGCCAGTTCAAGTGTAGAATTGACTTTATGAGCGCATCAGCTTCAGGAAGGTGTTTTCTATCCAGCGTAAATAACCTCAATATTTTGGGTATTGACTGGATTGAGAGGCTGGGACTCTGGGACTACCCCATAAATTCCATTTGTAACCGAGTCACATCAAACAGGCAAAAGGTACTTGACGCCACATCATTAAAAGACTTATTTCCAAATATTTTCAGCGATCACTTGGGCTTGTGTAACAAATTCAAGACACACTTAGTGGTCAAACCGAATGTGCAACCAATCTTTCGTCCTAAACGTCCCGTGGCATATGCAATGCAAGATTTGGTTGAGCAAGAGCTAGATCGCTTGCAAAGTATGGGCGTAATCTCTCCAGTAACCCATTCGAACTGTGTAACCGTTGGGCGTGGGGGTTTGTTCTTCTCGGGTGTATGGGTGCCGGAAGCTCTCGAGATGTCCAGGTTCGTGAAAGTGAGAAGGATCAAGGTATACAAAATAATCGGTTTTATTAATTCCTTTCGTGTTGTGTACAATTATTTATATAATATATTTCTTTCCGTACAATCGGTCTACATATAGGTTGTTGGGTATAATACAACTATTACATAGTCTTGGTTTTACTCTAATTCAATATTATTACATTGGCTTGGTTTTAATCTAATACAATATTATTACATACATAGTTCTTGGTTCTACTCTAATACAATATTATTACCTTGTCTTGGTTCTAATCTAATACAATACTATTACATAGTCTTGGTTCTAATCTAATACAATACTATTACATAGTCTTGGTTCTACTCTAATACAATATTTGTACAGCTATTTCATATTTCGTCTACATACCATTATGTGGGTTATGTGAGGGGAGGCTATGCCTAGATTGACATCAGACACATAGCCAGAAAGAGACGGTGAGCTATGCCTAGATTGACATCAGACACATAGCCGGAAAGAGACGGTAAGCTATGCCTAGATTGACATCAGACACATAGCCGGAAAGAGACGGTAAGCTATGCCTAGATTGGCATCAGACACATAGCTACCAAAACCAGCTGGGCTACAGCGGGTGAGATCTTGTCATGTCCGCATCCACGGAGTGACTGTCTGCCGAGCTCTGAATTCATGGCCCTTTTATACCCGGGCGGCGGTGGGACTCGGCTGGAGTAGGGATTTTGATGGGAAGGGACCATTTTCTTAATGTAACAGGTGGCTCGGGGAATTTTTGTGTCTCTGGGGAATTTGAACTCTTATGAACGAAGCGCTAAAAACAGCGCTTCGTTCATAAGAGGCTGGCCATTCAGCAGAGGAACAGGCATTCTTCAATCGGAAAGAGACAATTTCCATTGCAAGCGACTGCCTAGTGTTCGGTGAGCGAATTATCATTCCACCAATGCTGCGCAAGCGCATACTAGTGCAAATGCACAGGGGTCATCCTGAGCGCATGAAATCCATAGCACGACGATATGTGTATTGGCCGGGGCTTGATATGGATATTACAAATTTTGTGCGCGAATGCATAAATTGCGCGCGAGCAGCAAAATTACCAGTAAAGGCACATTTACAGTCCTGGCCCAGTCCCCCAGGCCCATGGCAGCGTATACACGTTGATTATGCGGGCCCATGTAACGGGAAGTATTATCTGATCGTCATCGACGCGTATTCCAAATGGCCCGAGATAGTAGAAGCCTCTTCGATAACAGCAGAAACAACAGTCGCAATATTGGAGGATATTTTTTCTCGCTTTGGAGCACCGGTGACCATAGTTTCAGATAATGGAACACAAATTACAAGCGAGCGATTTCAAAACTTATGCACAGCATATGGCATACAGCATCTTCGATCCAGCCCATACTATCCAATGCCTAATGGGCAAGCAGAACGGTTTGTGGGAACGTTTAAAGGAGCACTTCAAAAGCTAGACGGGGAAGGAACGTCGAGACAAAATTTGAATACTTTCTTGCAATGCTATCGTTCTACACCGAACCGCAATGCACCGCAGAACAAGGCACCAGCAGAGCTTATGTTCGGACGTAACATACGTACAATCATGGATTTGCTAAAACCGTCCAAAAATCACACTGAGAAGTCAGCTGTGGCTTTAAAGCAAGAGCAGCAGTTTAATAGGCGCAATGGATCCATCCATAGGGAGTTTAATCCATCGGACCTAGTCTACGTTTGGACTTTAAATCGGGATCGGCAATTCAAGTGGGTTGATGGCAAAATTCTTGAACGCGTGGGCAAGGTCATGTACAACGTATGGCTGATAGACAGCACAAGAATGATTCGCGCTAATGTTAACCAAATACGGCAACGCTTCAACCAGCCAACAGAACCCAGCGGCCGCAGTCCAGACACCCTGTTAAGCGTCTTCGATTTCGACCAACCACCACCAGCAGAGGTAAACGAGGAGCTGCCAGCCGGAGGAGCAGAGGCGATAGAACCATCAACCAGTCAACAAACCCAGACTGAAGAGGCCGCGCTGCGCAGATCGAACCGTGCTCGGAAGCAAACATCCTTCTATAAAGCCGGTAATTAATTTTAAAAAAGGGGAGGTGTTGGCAACCCCACGAATATAGTTTGTAGACTTTTATATGGATATTTTAAGTGGAGAATAAAGCAGTTCTTGGGAGGCACTAGTACTGAACAGACAGTCTTTTATTTAGCTGCCCCGAACACAACAGTTTTTATTAATTTTATCTTGCAGTTTCCCTTTTAAAATCAAAGTGGAGGAATATGCGGGATAGATTTTATAAAGAAAAGAGAGCAATGAATGCTCCATCTGGGAGTGCAGGAAATGCTCGAAAAACGTTTCAATATTTCGAAATGCTGCAATTTTTAGATGATTGTGATGTGGACCGCAGGTTTTTTGCAAAATTAAAAATTAAATATCAGGAGGTTTCATAATTTATTCTTAGCACTACTTCCAATATGTAGATTAGCACTAGTTTTAAGTTTTTATGTATGTACGTAGCTTGTATTAAGCGGTAATAAAATAAAATATGATTCTGTAGACGATCTCTGTGCTGAAATTTTGGAAGATTCCTATTCAAGCATAGATTTAAATGAATCATATAGCACATGCTGTAAATGAAGCACTGCAAAAAGTTGATTATCAAAAAGCGGCTGTTGAGAATCTAAATCAATTGGTGACACACATTACAAGTCAAGGATCCATGAAACATGGAATCAAAAATTTTTGAAGCGAAGCTTCTATTACGGACGTCCGGGGCGCTCGCCGCGCGGCCACTCTATCAGTGCTAAGCGTCAGTAGCGATATATATAGGTATACAGAGTGCCAGAGGGCCGTGCCAGTACGTGCACGCTGCCTCCCCACCTCAGTGTGCGTGGCCTTCGTGGCTGGCGTGGCTTTCTATCTCTTTCTCTACTCTACGCATCCACGTCAGTCACTTTTGAATATCCGTTGCAATCAACTGTTTCGTTTATCTCGCTTTCTGTCGATTGTAAACAAACCGTGTAAATTGTAATTTTATTACATTTAAAGTGACGAAAACCATGCTGAATGTACTTCTGATGAACATACAGATAATAATGCTTTGTGAATGATTCGATAATTGTATGTTAAAACTTTGTACATAACTAATATATGAATGCAATAAATCTTATTATGCAAAAATTGCAGGATTCAAATTATTTTAATATTTGTACTACTTAAGCTTCACTTCTTTCGGACGTCCCTAGACGGCACTCTTTTTATTTATCTAGGATGGAACAGGTGAATGCAGCAGATTTGTCAATGTCATTAATAAGTGAATTGCAAATAAAACAATTGCAGGTGTTTAATGATATTTTACAAAAATCAGAAAATCTAAAAAATTCTGCAATAATTGAGTAAAATATAAAATATTCATATCTAGAGAACAACTGCGGTCAACCATAGGAAACAACCAAACCCTCCACCTAGGCCACCATCCATCCTTCTAGAGAGCCATGGATTTCTTGTGGGGAGTTCATCAACAAAAAGTCGATCATAATACAGCATTTTAAAGCAGCAAGCTGCTTAGAGGAGGACCCTAACAGCGTCTAATACTAGGTTTAAGATTGGCAAAACAGCATGTTAGAGCTAGCAGTAGCTGATTCATGTACCCAAACATAAGTTCTTGAATTAAAAAAAAAAAAAATATCTAGAGACTGCAAAGCCTGCAAAGAAAGTACAAAAACGAAGTATTCATATGTATATTTTTTTATTGATTTTTAATTTTGCAATGTAAAAATGAAATATTGTTTATTTATTTTGATTCCCATAATTGTTTTAATTTTGTTTCGAATGTAAATAAGTTGAGTTGTGTTTGTACTGTTATATTTTTATTTCGTATAAGTTGAATTAAAAATTTATTTTACACGTTTGTTACATATTCTTTTAAAATATACTTTAGTCTAGAAGCATTTCCAGATGTTACATTTGTGGTGCTTGTTAAAGTAGTGCCTTCTCGCCTCCATTCTCCATTAACGATTTCTTCATTGACAAAATGGTCCACATATGAGGGTGGGCAATAAGTGGCATCATTTAATTTTAAATAATTGTGCAGAACAATTTTGGCTTTCACCAATTTTGTCACATTTTTTGGGTAGCAATTGATGGTGTTAGTAAGAATTCGCCATCGAGTTGCCAGCACACCAAAAGTATTTTCAATCATTCTTCTGGCTTTCGATAATTTGTTAATGAAATGTTCTTTATCTGCTGGTAAGTGTCTCTCAGCAAAGAGCCTCATTATATTTTCCTTTAAAGAAAACGCTGCGTCTGCCACAAAATAATATGGGAATGATATTTGACTGTTTGGTAATGAGGTAGGCGATGGTAGTCCTAACTGTTTTCTTAATAGGAGTTTCCCAACCTTGCTTTTGGCAAAAATTCCGCCATCACTTTCACTACCAAAAGCTCCAATATCCACTGCTGTAAAGCAATACCAGAGATAACGAATATATAGATGTGTAAACCAATAGAAATTTTTCGCATCATGAAATTAAAGTTTCTCAGGCAAAAGGCTTTCGTTTAGAATTCTCTTTTTATGGGCTACTCTCTTCAGTAAGACTAAATGGCATGGTCTGGTGCTGCGGGAAGGAAAAGGGCAAAGATCAGCGTCGCGACTCTCTAATCCGTGTGCGTTGCGCCGAGCGGAAAGGCCTGCGCCCATGCGATGCAGCGGCCTGCGTTCATGCACCAAGCTTTAAGCTCTTGATGCATGAAAATATTGAAATCCATGCTTTCTTATGAAGCTTCGCCCATAAGCGATGCATGGCAATGCAACGACGCATGGAAATGTTGAACAGTTCTCAATATTTTCATCCGTCGGGACGCATCAGCCAGTTTGAACCTAGGGTGGACTTTCAAACTTGCAAGTTCAAAGTTGTGCATTCACAGCTGGCTGTTTACATCCCGGCAAAGTGTACCTGAAACATTGGATGCACCTAATAGCAGAATTCCTGTTAAAAGAAATTTAATTAATATAGTAAGATCCATTTTTATCTTTTTAATATTCAAAATTGCTCCTTGAAAAAAATTCCCGCGCTGTGCTCTGGCTGTGCTGCGGCTGTGCTGTGGCTGTGCTGTGACTATTGTCAATTTGTGGCATTGTGAGATGATGGATCTTATGGGCGAACCTCTGAATTGCCATGCAGCGGCATGCATCGAGATCCATCAACAGCTTAAAGCTTGATGCATGAACGCAGGCCGCTGCATCGCATGGGCGCAGGCCTGAACTCGAAAGGACAACAGCTCAAAGAGTCTGTGAGCATGTTCTAGAAGAGAAACTGACGATCTCTTCGCTTATAGCTGAGCCATGTGCTATTGGAAGTAGATTGGAGGTTTTTAAAGTGAAAGCTCTTGACGAAAATTTTGTATGAGATTGCACATCTATATATTCGTTATCTCTGGCAATACTCTGCATCGCATACGCCCATAAGAACAATGCTATGATGGCCCTTATAATAAAAATACTGGGATCCACTTTTTGGCGGGCATTTTATATTGATGTGCCAACTGCTCCCACACAGTTTAACATACCGCTTTTCGAATAAAAAGAATTGGATATTGTTCTCCACTCCTCCTCATGCGGGACGCTTAAATAGATCGGGTGTTGAAACGCCCAGCTTCCAGCTCCAAGCTAAGTCCTGGAAGCTTGTTCCTTGAGCTAAATGCCTGTAATTTGTTCAGTTATTAAAAGAAAATAGAGGAAAAAATTATTTTAATTGCTTAATTGTAAGACCTAAACGTTGCTCCGGGTTTATTGGCTGCCTATTCGAAAACTTCGTCAGTTTGCCTTCAATAATTCATTAAGGATATTAAACATCTGCACACTCATCCGTGTCATTCGCCGAAATTCCTCTTCGTCTTCCAATTTGGCTTTTAAATAACTTTTGCAATAAAAGCCATGCTTGGTTCTTTCTTTTAACGTGTTTAACTTCCTTGTCCATGCTCTTTTTTTTCTATTTCTCTTCCCTTTTCCGCCCAATGCAACTAATACAGTAGCTAATCCAATCGCTAAAACTTCTTCGGTTCCCACAAACATCTTTACTCTATCAGCGCGCGCAATTAAATAATATGGAAAATGCTTTCACAAAGAATCGGCACTATATATTTGAGACCTAGTTACCACAGCCCATTTTGGGAAAAATAAAACAAAAAAATTTTCCAATTAGTAAGAAAGAGAATCTCTCCCTGCTTGTTCCAAGTCCGAATTCCCATTTAAATTGCCTAATAAAGAATAAGGACGGCAACAGTCAAAATCGCCGAACACACAATGACACCAAAGTTCACCTATTGGTATTACGGTGCGCTCTTGTTTTAGCATTGCTTTATCTGGCATTGTGTTGGTGCCGGCCCGGCCGTGCTTCTCATAGGAACAGGTAGAACAGTGCCTGGCTCACACATTGCAGGCGTAGGCAGATTAGTTTTGCTTACGTTTTTTCACCATATGTTTTCTTATGCGCTCTTATTTAGCATGAGAAGCAAATGCCATTGTATGGGTCAAATGAAAACCTAAATCCTTATCTAAATTTATGGTATGAAATAAAAAAATTCCATAACTTTTACTAAACAGGGAAGTAGTTTTTCATAAGCATGCGCTACTTGTGAGATTTGCATTCACTATCAACTGTATGAAGCAATTGGTTAACAGAGAAAAATTAAATTAAGAGAGTATTTTGGAAATTCTTAACGACTTCGGTATTTTAATATAAAATCTAAAGGTTCAATCTTTTATTTGAGCTACACTACAAGCTCCTATAATAATCAGTTATTTTATTATGAATTTTAAAAAATATTCAAAATACGATATTTCGTACTCTTCAGACCTATTTTTCTTTAAAATATGTCGTCATAACATATTTTCGTTTATGAATTTGTAATCCACAGAAAAAATCCTATAGAAACCATATATCACTTGTTTAGGGGCAAAATTATTGCAAACTAGTGAGTCTTTGACGCAATGAAATAATTTTCTCACAACTCACGACCGCAACGAATGTGTTCGGAGTTTGCGTCAGAGCTTTGTGATTTTGCTTACGACTCACGACCTCATCGAATGTATTCAGCCCTTAATTAGAAAATTTAAAAGGAAGCTTTCTGAACACGCAAGCTTTCTTGCGTGTTTGCCCAGATGATTGATAACCAAGTGGAAGTGCCTATTTGAAATTAATGTTTGCTCAATTCTTATAGTTGGTAACTTTAACATCGATTTTAACACTCATCCACGAAACGAGCTGCCACTATATTTTACTCCTCTTGGAATTAGACCTTTTATAACAAAACACACCGCCTGGGAAACATAGTAATATATTTACAACGTATTTACTAATCGTTCAGTACGTAAGATTTAAAAATACAGGGTGTCTCAAAAGAAAGTTCACATTTAAATCTTTTTTTAAAAGAAAAGTCTTAGCTTTATTGAAAAAATGTTTATTTTATATTGAAGTACACTGTTTGGGAATTTATTTTTTAAAAATAACATCGTCCAAATGTAAACCGTTGCGCTCTCGGCATTCATTTAGTCGGGCACTAAAATTGCCTATGACAGCTCGGCAGCTTTAAATCTTTGTGTAAAATGCGGCATAATGAAGATCTGTGCACATTTAAAGCAACAGCACGCTTCCGAATCGAGAGGTTTGGATCATCTCGAATAGACTGAGTAACACTGTCCACGTTTTCGGCTGTTCTTGATGTTCTTGGCCGTTCTTGATGTTCTTCTACGCGCTACAGTCGCCGAATTACCGTTTTTGTAAAACTCACGTACGCACAACGCACGGTCCGCACCAGAGAAACGCTCCATAGCGACTAAATTCCCAAGAGCCAGACTACCGACTGACATACCCCCCGCGCCCCTCAGAATAGTTGCTTTCGCGTAATAAGATAAGCAAATGTGAACTTACTTTTGAGACACCTTGTATATGTATGTAGAAACAAAAGAAGTTTAATTTGGTCTATTGACTACTTATTGTAATATTGGTACAGAACCCTGATTGTGCGAGCCCGATTCGCTCTTGGCCGGTTTTTTCGTAAATCCAATAATTTATCAACCCCGAAATGTATTTTTGGCACCTACGGAGAGTTTTGATATAACAAGCATAGCTCTGCCTATTTTTTCCACAGTAGGTTTTTATTATATACGCTATTTGCAAAAAAAGAAAAAATTTAGTTCTCAGTATCTCGAAAATTACAAAATGTTATACAATTTTTTGTGTTAAAAATTGCTCTCGAACAGCTTTTCTGGAAAGAGCTATTAAATGAAACAAATAAATTGTATTCAATGAAGAATTTTGAAAATATAATTAAACTTTTACTTATTAAGTTGTTGGTAACAGAATCTTCGTTTTTCTAGTAGGCAATTGCTCCAAATAAAAATATGTATCTATATACATCTATATATATAAAAATGAATGTTTGTCTGTATATCCTTTATAGAATCGTAAACTATGCATTTGATAATGTGATGATCTTTAGCAAAGTTGTTGTGCATGAGCCCACGAAGGTTTCTGAGTTGGTACGACCAATTTTCGACAGATGGCGCCACTGTCATTCCAATGAATTTAATATATTGCCGTGACAGTTCATGCTGATATATGAAATTCATTGGAATGAGATGATGATGAGACGAGATGAGATGAGACGAGATGAGATGAGACGAGATGAGATGAGATGAGATGAGTTGAGATGAGATGAGATGAACGAGACGAAACGAGACGAAAATTTTCTTTTTTTCAAACAAATAAAATGTATTTCTTTTTTCAGCGTAGTAGCACACGCCGGGTATTCGCTAGTATTTAATAAAATATGACGAAATAAAAATATTTTTGTCGAATATCTCGTGAAATAACCAGTTGTCACAAAATTTGTTGATGCGAACAAATTATACCTCAAATGATTCTTCGAAATATTCGCAATATTATTGTTCACAACATAAAATAAGATATTATTTTTTTTCAAGTTCAGTTTAATCATTTGTAATTTGTAGGAAGTATTCTGAATATCCAATTTTTTGCGTTTTAGGTCGATATGTTTTTGAAAAGATGTGTTCACCATAACAAAAAAATTCAGTTTTAATGAAACTCTCATTGAAGAAGTTTAAATATAAGGTGAAACAAAAAAAAGCAAAAATATAAATAAATAATTTAAAAAAACCAACATTTTGATTAAATTGGTAGAACCAGAACTAGACTAGAACACTTTTATTTTGATTTGATTTATAATTTTTTATTCTTATCAACTTATAGAACAGAAATAATAATTGTATATCAAGGCTATTTAGATATTTTAACGGAAACAACGTATTATATGTAATTTCGATCGAAGAAGCTTACTTATCGTATTTTCCCCACTCAAATATCTATCTCTTCTAAATTAATTTGAATTAAAAATTTTGAAAAAACCCACGACGGATGTAAACGTCGTAATAGAAAAAGGATGAAATAAAATTTTAAAACCCCCCGACTAAAAGGAGGTAAGTAACCAAAGAAAACTCGTCGGGGGATGCCATTCCCTGCCCTGAATTAAGAATAGGAGAATATCAATTAAAGACTACATGCAATATTTTAGTTCATTTCAGGGCAGGGAATGGCATCCCCCGACCAATTTTCTTTGGTTACTTACCTCCTTTTAGTCGGGGGTTTTTAACATTTTATTTAATCCTTTTTCTATTACGGTGTTTACATCCGTTGCAGGTTTTTTCAAAATTTTTAATTTTGTTTTTTATTTGAAACTTTTTAGATATTTCTTACAAAATATTATTTTTATATCTGGCCGATGAATCACAAACCCTTTAAAGAAAACCGTATCTAAATCGGTCAAACCGTTTTGGAGATACTTGGTAACATTTGAGTGCACAAACAACCTCTCACCCTAAACGCATATACCAGCTCCGTTCCGTGCGTCGTGGGTAAAAAAAACATATAGGTAACGTGGGAAAAAATTCCTATCTGTTATTGTTTTTTTGCAAAAAAAAAAAAATTTGGCTTCTCCAGTATTATTATTTAATACATAAAGTTCATGGTGTTATCACTTTAAAAATATTATCATCGAAACATGCAGCCATTTAAAAGAAGGCAGATTTTGTTTGGAGAATAGTCTTAAAAGAACTATTGAACAGTTAAAATATTGAATTTGAAATGTCGAAATTTTCGTTGGCTATATTGGCCATAATTCTTCATTTAATTTCCGGGATAAATTCAAGGCCGGAAAACATTCATCTTACGGATGAGAAAATAACGAACAAATTTAGAAATTTTGTAATGGAATTAAAAGAAGTGTTAAATTTAGAACGAAATCCATGTGAAGCATTCTACGAATGCTTGGAGAAGTTGTGGAACAACAATTACGACAAATATTTCTTGAAAAGCCTGAGTTAAAGACTAAAACTGATGAGAAGTTTCTAGGGTATACGGACCACGGTTTTTCTTACGATGAAATCATAAACTTCATAAAGTTTTTTAAATTCGAAAATTCGATTGGAAATTGGCCAGCATTTGAAGAGAATTGGGATGATAGTAAATTTAATCTACACTTAGCAATTGCAGAAACTAACTTATACGGCTTCCCTGCTGATCTCAGTGAGAGCTTCGCATTCCATCCTGTTGAAAATTATCTTATAATAAAACCAGAGTTAGCAAACCTAAATTATTTGCATTCGTTCGACAATCAATTTACGACACAAATTGGAATAAATTATTCAGAAGAAGTCTTCACTGATTTTGATTTATTCGAGAAGACCTACAACCAAAGACCATATAATTACAAAGATGTCGCAAACCGAACCCGAGCTCGAAAATGTTTTTGGGATTTAGGCTGAGACCCCATGGATGTAGTTGTGAGTCGTTTATACGAAACGCTCTCAGCAACTGAGTCGCGGCTACATGCCTTTTTCCGTGTTCCCTCTTCCCGGAATTCGCATCGGTCGCAGCGCCTGGGATTGGGTACGGCGCGGCGCGCGGCGCCTGCTGCGATGCGGCGGGTTGGGGATGGAGCTCATTTTATAGTTATGAGATCATATCGAATCGAGCTGTTATGCTACCTAGTTGGTTTGGGTTCAATTGAATTTTAGAGAAAACCCAAAAAATAAATTTGTCTGCAATACTCAAATACCAAATTCAATTGAACCCAAACCAACTAGGTAGCACAACAGCTCGATTCGATATGATCACATAACTATAAAATGAGCTCCATCCCCAACCCGAAGCATTGCAGCAGGCGCCGCGCGCCGTTCCCAATCCCAGGCGCTGTGCCTGTGAGTGACCGATGCGAATTCCGGGAAGAGGGAACACGGAAAAAGGCAAAGAGAATGTATCCGCGACTCAGTTGCTGAGAGCGTTTCGTATAAACGACTCACAACTACATCCATGGGGTCTCAGCCTAAATCCCAAAAACATTTTCGAGCTCGGGTTCGGTTTGCGACATCTTTGTAATTATATGGTCTTTGCTACAACGAAGCTGCTGAGTCTGTAACATCAGCCAGCAATAAGAAGATAAAGTTCTCAGAGTTAAAGAATTTTATTCCAGAATTGAATTGGGACAAACAGACAGAATTATTATATGGAAGAAATCTCCCTGACAATTACCCAGTTGTATTGGAGTCTCATGAAAAACTAAAAAATATCTACAACGCTGTTTCGAAGCTTAGTCCTAAAGTATAAAAATCTATTAAACGAAAAAACCAAAGAAATCCTTAAAGGAATGTTCCTAACTATGATAGAAATACTTCAGGAGAAAAATATTCTTTATGAATCCGATCATCACTACACTTCGGAGCAGATTACTGAATTTATCGACAGTACCTTTGAACTTGACGACGAAAACGATTTGGAAAATGAGTTTCAAGATATATCAGACAATCACAATGACGCAATTCGCCTTCTAAGTAGCACCTCTCATTGGGCAGCCTTTACCTTTACTTTTCGAAGGTGTAAGTCTGGAGATCTTCTATTTCACTTTTAAGATTGTGCCGAAAGATTCTTTCATGTTTTCTGCAAAGAGGAAAGAGTGCTTATCTAGGAAAATCCCGAGATTTCCTGATGATTCTGATTCCATTAAAGACTTTGCTTTAAGGGCAGTGTATGCTATGCAACTAATTCCAACGGCGTTTGCGGAATGGACAAAGAACTATCCAGTTGCCGTTCAAGAGGAGAATAACATTTTACAGGAGTATCACCTTAATGCTGAGAAGTTGTTGATGATATCCATCGTAACACCTACTTGTACAGACAACACTATGACTGCGGTTCTTGCGAATATTGAGGAGTTTTCACGAATTTATAATTGTTCCGTAGGCACCAAAATGAACCCTGTCGAAAAATGTAGCATATGGTGATTAGATGATCACAATATCTGAATAATATATGAATACAAATTTTAAAAAGTGTTCAAGTTACTTCCAGTTAACTAATTAATACGTAATATATGTATGTGTGAAATACATATTCAGGTGTAAAAATATATCTTAATTTCAAGAATTCTATTGCATAATTCTTTGTATTTTTTGTTTACAGGTGTACGTATTTTGCATTAAATGCTTCAATATGTTCTAGTTTTCTTTCCATTTTACCATTTCAAGTACCTATGTACCTAAAATTTTTATATTCGTGGATTTTCATTCTGTTTTAGAAATAAACATTGGTAATGATTTAACAAAGAGAATAAAATACTTCTGTACGAGCACCTAACTTGCTTTTCAATAACCCTATAATCCATTATTGTATAATAAATTTGAAAATCATGTAAAATTACAACATTTCTACAACAAATTCGAAAATTTTGAACTGTTTTTTGCTTCATCGGATAAGTTCATGGTGGTAGTAGATATTATCAACTAATTGGGAAAACAAAAATCAGCGATAGTCTAATATTTCGTGATCAGCTTATATATTTTATTAAATTTACGAAAACTTAAACAACTTTATAGCCCTGATAAGCATCGTATTTCTGATTAGCAAATAACAAATCTGAGTCTGTATTGGATCGAAATTTAACGCGATTGATAAATCGCTACTTTATTTAGATTGATAAATTTCTATGAAATATATTTAATAAAATATGTTTTTTCCCGAAAAAAAGTACTAAAATATAGAAACATAAATTTTTCCTTTCATAATATTGTTCGTTACTCAGAAATATACAAGTAAAATTCTACTCGCGAAAACAATTTAAAATTTTTCTTTCACACAAATTCTTGCTCTGTTCAAAGCCCTAACAGTAGCATTTTAAATAGAACAAAAAAAAAATTGGTTGCCTGTAAAGTCGGTTTACGGTCGATATTTAAACGTGACAACGTCTAATACGTGGTAATTTTTTCTTGGTACAAAGGATTTAATAAAAATAACAATTATAATTATATTCCTTTCAGATTTATTCAGTGTTGATTCATTTTTTCAAATTTGCTATTCAAATTGTATTCAAAAATTTTGTTTTATTATTATTGTGCACAAGGATAAGTTTACTTAATTTTCTATTTATATTTTCGTTTCTACATATTGACATCTAATCTTACTTAATATTATAACACTCTCTTTCTCCTACAGTGCGCTCGCTTGCCGTGTGGCGTGAGATCGGCCGTTACGGCGTTCTCGAGAATGCCTCTCAAGCGCAACGGGTGGGAGAGAGAGAGGTGTAGCGCGTCTCTTTCTCCTACAGTGCGCTCGCTTGCCGTGTGGCGTGAGATCCGCCGTAACGCCGTTTTCGACAATGTCTCCAAGTTAAATCGATTTAATAGACGTTGTCACGTCAAAATCTATGAAATACAGAGTGATTTCAACTAATCAATCACCAAACACTTATGAATCTGCTCGCCTAAATGCTAATTACTAGTTTTTTTAATTTCAGATTGAATTATGGCCTGCTTTGTGTTCTGATTGCTGATCCTTTACATCATTTGGGATGTTAATTATTTCATAAGATGCGTCTTCACAGTCTTTGCTGGGCGGCTTTTCGAAAAGAAACGGAAAGTTACGGAGAAAACTACTATTTATGGTAAATACTGCTTTTAATTATATGGATTAATAAAGGACGGAAATATTCTGATTAAGGACTTTAATTTATCCCAGTACAAGTGAAATTGTGAAATTTTCATGCAAATTATCTTCACATAAAAAACTGAATTACATAGTTCCATTTTCATACATAATAAATACATAAATTGTTTGTTTCTATTTTAATTATTTATTACATGGATGTATGTACATGGTACCGGTTTGTTGGTGAAAGAGAGAAAAGTGAGACCTAACATAATACATATATGTACATACATATATATACATATATCCAAAATATGTATATATCTCAGTAAAATAATATTTAGAGTAGAATGAAATGGAAATGATAAATTATCTGGTAATTTACAAAACAGCTATAGGGGAGTTCTTAGGGTTGCTGATTTTAAGTCCGATTCTGAATTCTGAAAATTTAAAATATTGGATCTAAAAAGACGGTATCCTAATACTAAATTTAGTCAAAAAATCTACAAAAATCTTGGTTCTCAATTTTAAAAATGTTAGATCCAAAATAATGTGCTTCAAAATATTAGAAAAGCGCAAAATACATACATATGTACATATATAACTTTTAGGGCTTTTGATTTTTTTAAATTTTAATTATTTTTAAAAGTTGTTTTTTAAGGGAACATATTCTGTTTTTCGCGAAAAATACTTTTTTTTTAAAACCATTAGAGATTTTATCAATTTTTCAATAATCCCGAAAAGTTTGAAGCTGAAGTTGCGCTTTAATTTGCGTTTTGTAATAAGTTATTAATATAAACGTAATTTCAATTTTGTAGGCCTCTGCACATCTCAGGATGTGGACATACATATGTATTCATCCGGCACATGAACAACGCCCGCTACCTCCGAGAGCTGGATTTCGCCAGGTTCCATTTCTACGTCCTGACTGGACTCTATGAAGAAATTAGGAAAATGAAAGGAGGCGCAGTCCAGGGCGCATCCAGCGTCCGCTACCGACGCACTGTTCCAATTTTCCACCCTTACAAAGTTGAGACGCGTCTGGTGTGGTGGAATTTATTTATTTATTATTTATTTATTTATTTATTTTTAAAATCAAGGTAAGCGAATTACCTGGAGCAGCAATTTATCACCGTCGCGGACGGATTTGTGCGCGCCGTGGCAATGTCCAAATAGTGCATTACCAACTGCAACGTCTTTGATATCATGAAATTCCCTGAGGGCAAGATGCGAGCCGTAATGCCCGAGGAGCTGAGACTGTGCCTGGACGCCATCGAGATTTGGAGCCAGAAGCTGAGGAAGGAAAAGTAGGCGAATGCCGCCTTCTTGTTTGCATTTTGTACAAATTTAATTAAATCATTTTGTCGAGAAGGGAACTCCTCATAGACTGAGAGCCAGCGTTCCGCAGACTTACGGTATAGTAGCAAACTCCATATTAATGCTAGGTATAATATTTCACCTGCCGTAGGTGAAATGGGAATTCACTATTCCCATCGAGGGTTCCTTTGGGCGTGCCCAGAAGTCGAAAAGCATCAAAATTGACTCTCAAAACGTGATCGCAGGTTGTCTGCCGTTTTAATATCTTGAAATATATAATTTTTTTGTATGGAAAAATTTAATAGCAGACACTTATTCCGGTTCCTACTATATTTTATAGAATTTCAAAACTTCGAAAATATTATAAAAATTTACGTTATTTCAGCAAAGCTGAAAATGATATACATATTTTATTTATATTATTATTATATACATATATTTAAAAAAGCAGACACATAGGTCGGTTCTGACATGCGGGCAGACCACATAATAGTTTCTCAGTCGCGCTAATGAAGGCGTACGATATTGACTCTCCCACTCTTACTGGGAATGAGAGCGAATCAGAATTCATACATGTGAATAATTTTTTTAAATGTTATAATATATCACCCTCATTTTAAGTCATAAAGATATAATTTCTTATAAAGAAATAAACAAATTTTTTTCAATTCCAATAATAAAGATTTTGCTCAAAATGATTCATTGTTCTTCGTCGGAACTGCAGACTTCCGTTGATTCAATATAACACTCCAAATCTTCCAAGTTTTGGCAGACACGTTTTGAGAGTCAATTTTGATGCTTTTCGACTTCTGGGCACGCCCAAAGGAACCCTCGATGGGGATAGTGAATTCCCATTTCACCTACGGCAGGTGAAATATTATACCTAGAATTAATATGGAGTTTGCTACTATACCGTAAGTCTGCGGAACGCTGGCTCTTAGACTATCAGTTTCAGTTTCAGTTTCACAAAACCTTTCCAGAGCCCTCACCGGCTTCCTTCCGTCGCAGACTGTTCTGACAAGAACTTTTCCGTCGGGTGGGCGCTGCTGTAGAATCTGCTTATCAGCGATCTCACTTTTGATGGGAATTATTCAATAAAAGTTAACCAGGGAGTGGTGACAATTGATAACGACTCCAACGTGGGCACAGCAGCCGAATCTCATTTCGGCGACTATATGTAGGCAAACACATTTTCAAGGCGAAGGTAGCTCATCTGATTTTCGCCTATTGTTTTAGCGCCCAAGATGACGACAGCGGCATTTTAAAAGTTTGCATGCGAGGGACGATTATGAGAGCGGTCACTTCGGCTTAGCCTTACGCCATTTCGTTTTACATAATTGCAGAACTTTTTTTGATAGCGCAGGGAAGAGTTGCGGATGGGCTGTGACCTCTAACATAAAGCCTGTCAGGCCTACGAGGAAGATCAATTGATGTGGGCGAAGGCAAGGGCCGCAAGTAGCATAGAACTATTTGACTATACAAATAATATTGATAATTTTAATATTTGTTTCCAATTTTACAGTCAAAGCACAGTACTTAACTTTTAAAAATATTCAGTTAACATTCATAAAGATTCCAGTTTGGCAGTTATATCTTTAGAGACCTTGCAAACTAAACGTTTTTCTAGACGAGACACTTTTTTTACACGTAAATGGAAAAACTATTTGAATCTATATCTTCTATAAGAGACTTCAAAACATTTGCATTTATCGGGGTTGTGCCAAATTCATTCGAGAATGTTATTAAGTGATCCGCCTGCGGGTATCTAGGGAGGAGCGAGATAGTTAGCTTTCGCTCAAAATTTGATCTCACTTTTAAAATGAGTTTTTGTGCGGAACTAGCAGTCCAGTATTTATTTTTAAAATCAAGGTAAGAAAATTGTTGTTTTTGTTGTTGTATTTAATTTGCCCGAAGGGCGCCATCGATGGTGAGCTTTTGGTCACGGCACCAAAGCCATATTGACCATGG
The DNA here is from genome assembly GCA_933228815.1 of Machimus atricapillus. Classification (NCBI taxonomy): domain Eukaryota; kingdom Metazoa; phylum Arthropoda; class Insecta; order Diptera; family Asilidae; genus Machimus; species Machimus atricapillus. The sequence continues at coordinate 19,821,604 of OW121785.1, forward strand.
TCTCTAGTCTTTTGTGGTGCGACTCCAAATTAAATAGTAGTAGGGTGTTGTGACACCTCAGGAACACAGTTCTCTCAGGACCACTAATGTGTCCTCAGCCTGTGCCTCTCTCTTGATTGCTCAAAAGACCATCAAGGTACTTGACTCATCAAAAGAATTCAAACATGAAAAGACATTTAATATAAAAAATTATATAGCTACTTTTTTTTTTAGCAGGTGAGCAAGGTTCCTTAATTTGAACGAAAACAAACAAATTGTTGGATAGACAGCATCAGCATCCTTACTAAAAAAGAAAACATATTTACCGGACTTTAATAGTCCTGGTCAACCAATTCATGATAAAAAACAAGCAAAAAGGAAAAACAAAAAAAAAACAGAAATTACAATTGTGGGTTCTAAAAAAAAAAGTCAAGCCACCTGGGAAAAGGCGTACATAGTACTCGATCGGGTTGAGCGCTTTGATAGAGTCTGTACCGATTTAAAAAGGATAAAACTTGTCCAACTATCAGATTGAACATTTCAGCTTTGGGCTCAGCAGGTGGTGAACAGCGTAAGTGATGCAAATTCATCCGGGTAGAGCACGACGAGAGCCCCTCATATACTAATTTTGGATTCCTTGAGGAACCGGGTAAGATTCTCTATTGTATCATCATTACAAATTGCAAGGGCTTCCACCAGTGAGGGGCTGTCCCTGAGAATTGGGCATCTGCCTCTTATTTCCCTGAATTTCCGGCATCTGAGCAATAAGTGCTCTTCATCCTCAACCTCAGCGCACTCATCACATTCATCCCCCTCTACACACTTCCACTTAGCCAGATGTTTCCTAGCATAAGAGTGTCCAGCCAAAATTCTGTTTATTGCCCTAACAGTTTTCCCTGGGATCGCTCTATTCATGAACCAGGGTCTGATGCCAACCTTAGGTCAAACAGCCGCAAAGAACCTGCCCTTCTCCCTGCCTGCCTCCACAACCATTACTCTTTAGCCGGTACAATCTCTCCAATTCGTCATTCCACCACTTTCTGGGAATATATTTGTTTCTGTCTGCTCTGATGGTAACCCAGGCATTTTTAACAACACTTTTGATCTTTTCCATTTCTTCTTGGCCCTCAGGAATTAACTTAAGCTCGCGCAAATTTCTATAGAGCTGGTTTTTGGCTAATACTTTGCTGGTCTTAAGATCTAACTTAAAGTTTAGGTCTATCAAAATCGGAAGGTGCGGAGACCCTCCCAAGGCAACTCCAACCGTGTTCCAATGTGTTCTGACATCAGAAAAATTGATAAAGGTCAGATCTAGAACACTTTTTGTCGCATTTTTATCCCTTGACATGTAAGTGAAAGAGCCGTCATTTATACATCGAAAGCAATAATCATTGGCTATTAGATTGAGTATTTCCCCCTTCCTGTTTGTTATTGAGTCACTCCATTCTCTATTTCGGGCATTGAAGTCACCTCCAACGAGAGCTCTTCTGTAGCGAGCCGCATTGCAAAAAATTGAGTCAGCCTCATTTTTGAACTCAACAATGTTGAGTGAAGGTTTTAAGTATACTGATGATAGAGATAAGTTGAGGTTATTGTGAGACAAGAATACTGCGCTCGAAGTTGGGCTGCTCATTACTGGGGCGCTACCCACATTTATGAAATCTGGTATTGCGATAGCAGTACCACCATATCCATCAGCTCTGTCATTCCTGATCACAGAAAAGCCTGTTAGCGAGAACCTGTCTGACGGTAAAAGCCAGGTCTCACTAAGTAATAGGCAGTTGACCTCTTTATTGTTGATATAAAGCTCTAATTCATCAGTGATGGGCTTTACACTTTGACAATTAAATTGGAGGATCTTCATATTGAGTTATTTGAACTGTTTATAACATCAACCGTCATGATGTTATTTGAAGCTTTGATTAGAGAGATCAGCATACCTATTATATCATTTTGCGCATTTTTTGAATTTGAACTCAAAAGTTCTATTATTTTTCTCGTAGACTTGACTAACTCATCCTTTAATTCGGATAGGGATATCGCCTTTAGATATTCCAGATTTTTACTTGCTCCTCTCAGGGGTTGGCTAGTACTATCTACTAGTACTCGACAAACTCATCCAACACCATCCCCGCACCTAAACCAACTTCTTCCGACCTGCCCTCATCTCTGAAATTTTCATTCACTATTTTCCTGGCCATTTTCCTTGGTTACCATCAGAGCATTGACCTTTTGTTCCATTGCCCTAACCGGACATTCCCAACTCGACGCCATGTGATTGTTTTTGCAGTTAACACATTTTACCGGATTCCTGCACTTCTCACTGGTCCCTAAATGTTCTTCACCACACCTTCTACAGGTTTCCTCTCTCCTTCGGCATTCCTTTGCCATGTGACCAAACCTTTGGCACTTAAAGCATCTTAAAGGTTTGGGGATGAACCTCCTCATGTTAAGTTTCATATACCCCATATACACAGTTTCCGGTACCCTTTCCCCACCGATGAATATTTTAATACATTCCGTTGGTACTCTTTTTTTTCCCCGTCTAACATCTGGAAGGAGAATAATCTGAAAACCCTGAGGAAGTTCATCCCCGGATTCCCCTCTTTCAACAACTCCAAAACTTCCGTTTTTGGCAGGTCCGCATCCACCCCTCCGACCACTCCCACCTTGGCAACCGCCCCCAGCGGGATATACACTCTGTAAGACTCCTCAAGGTGATGACCATCCGCAAAAAAATTTGCCGCCTCACTAGTGGCAAATTCTACCACACATTTGTCCCTCGCCACCCTTCTGATTGACAGAAGTTCATTGTTAAATTTCTCACTCAATTTCTTACCTAATAGAAGTGGGTTGATTCCATTTCTAGCATCCATACCATCGTTGTTCCTGATGACCATCACCCCAAAGACCCCCTTTTGATTGCTCTCATATCTGACAGGGGCCCCCGAATCAGCCCCGCCACTTCCCTGATCGGCCAAGCCTCCCGAAGGACCATCCTCCTCACCTCCAACAGTTTTGGACTCAACAGACCGCCCCGTCCCGACCGAGGCCCCCGCACCAACCCCACACGACCCAGACTGATCGCCCAGGATGACTCTATTTATACTCTGGACACTCTTCGCCCTCGGCCCAGCCCTTCCTTCACCCACTGCTTCACCCTCACAGAATTTTTTTTCCTCTGGTAGGGTTTTAAGCCTTTTTGTAGAAGGTCCTTTTAATTGTGGCTTATCAGCCTTGTCAAAGTTTATCGATTTGCTGGACAGACTCCTCTTTGCACACATGATTTTTCTTAAACTAAGCCTATTCCTGCTTATCTCAAAAAATATTTGCACTTCCGATCCGAGCCACCCTCAACCCAAGGAACTCAACCTAGAAGTGAAAAAAGAACAAAGAAAACCTGCAACCACGTTGGGCTCTAACCTCACTTTTTCTTTTTTTTTTCCTTTCCTCTCTTCCTTAACCAATTTATCTCTTCTATAGACAAATTTTCCTTTTCTCCTTAATCAATTAAAAATGAAAAACCTGATATGGTTTGGGTATAATTCTGATAAAAGAATTTTGTCACAATTTTGGGCATTCACAGTTGCCCACTGGGTACAGCCTAACGAAAGTTTAGGTGCCGTTATTTGCTGTGCATGAGACAACTGTATCTTGCCTCTGCGCCGTCGATCCAACAACCAATTCATTCACCAAAAGTTTTCCAAAAAAAGAAAAACAAAAAAAAAACACCAAGCTCACCTACCTTAAAAAGATTGTCAAATTATTCTTTTCAGCACTTTTATAGAGAAAACAAAAAGTAACTTCGCTTAATGGCACACTCAAAAAACTACAAATTACTGTAACATGAATAACCAAACGGTACACTTCCCTTGATGGTTACTGGACGAGCTAATAATTGCGAGGTCTTTTCTGTGCGGCTGCTAGGAGAGACCTCGGTAAGAAAATTATACTAGAATAAATCGTTTGGTCCTGTCTAGAAAACATACCATAGCCACCTGTGTATATATGTCAGTGGAGTGTACGAAATTCAGGAGCCGCTACAGCGAAGCCATTTTGTAAAATTTGTTTTTAAATTTCAGTTGATCCTCCTGGGTCGTTGCGGTGTTTTTGCGTAGTTCGGCGGACTTTCTGTAAAAAAACAATTAAAAATAGGGAAAATCAACTAATTTCTACACGGTGTTTTTACTGTTTGACAGAGTTTATTGCTGAAAAGAGACATCGGGCTGAGGATTTGTTTTATAAGAAGTGACTAGGAATAGCAGCGATGGAGGAGAACTACGACGGTGAGTGCTCCCGCGGCATCTTGATTTTTATTTTGATGTTCATAGAGTCCTGTTAACAAGAAAACAATTAAGGCCTGCTAAAGCGCTGTCATCGAATTGCCACCTGGGCGGCTGATTTTTAACCGACGAAAAAAGGAGGAGGTTCTCAAGTCCATGCGTATATTTTTGAAGTGAAAACTTCTTTAGCGGCGTTGAGCACTTTTTTGGGATGGGTAAAAAATGTAAATTTCGCGTCAGGTCACGTGACCCTGATCGAAAAACCGTAAGACGGACAGGGCGCTTGCGCGAGTGTGCGTGTGTGTTTGTACACAGCCTGCTACGCGCGTCTACGGGAAAAGCTTTAATGATTTGCCAATGATTTTGAGTGGAGATTTCAACTAAGGGCCCCATTGCGAATATCGTCAGTTCTGCGACTAAATTCGATCGAACGAATCGAAAAGAGCTTTAAAAAGCCCTTTTTCGGTAAAAATTCCTTAATAAAATTTCAAAATTCTCATAAATTCATTTCAGTAACCTCTGACTTCAATTAATTTTTTTTTCAAATTGTCAAAATCATTCGATTAAAAAAATCCAGTCGAATTATTTGGACTCTCGGTCGACTTTTTTTGGCCACTTTGAACAAAAAATTAATTGAAGTCAAAGGTTACTGAAATGAATTTATGAGAATTTAGAAATTTTATTAAGGAATTTTTACCGAAAAAGGGCTTTTTAAAGCTCTTTTCGATTCGTTCGATCGAATCTTAGTCGCAGAACTGACGATATTCGCAATGGAGCCCAAAAACTTTGCAAACGATAAAAATCAACTATTATTTGAATTTTTAAATAATGAATTTGGTTTAACGATGTCAAATGATCGCAATCTTAGCACAACGAAATACAAAACTACTATTGATGCGGTCTTTATTAGACATCTAAATAGATTCGAATCAAAATTGTTCGTTTCTTACTTCAGCTACCATAAACCTATTGTATCAGTTTTAGAGATTGGCGATGATGATGCTGGTAATGATGATGGTGAAAGAGTCGTTGAAATTATGGATGAAAGTTGATTTTTCTGAGAGATAAAATTTTTAATGTAAATTAATTGTAATAGTTCTGAAGTGTTAAATTTTTTATGTAATATAAATTGTCATGTTTGTGTACGATAGCGCAATAAATGAATATTGTATTTTACCACATAAATGATAGTACTTTTATACTGATAAATAAAGCAATTCGTGCGAAATTATTCCCTAACCATTCCAAAATATTCAAAAATGCACAACGTTAATGTTCAAGTTTTCACTTCTGCCGGCACTCCCGGAGTACCACCCATTGTTTTTTTTTATGTATCTTCGCGCATAACGTTTTACAGAGTAGTCCAATTTTGATGATTTTTTTTTTGTTCCATAGGGTACACCTCCTATTAAAATTTGAAAACAAAATTCTACCCCTAAGGGTAAAAGCAAAGAAACTGAAAAAAGCTTTGCGACAAAAAATTAAACCGACGAAAAAGGAACTGAAAAGTGAAAAAAAAACCTTTTTAGTCTTAATAACTGAGCTCCTAAACTAATGTAAGTAACTAATTTTGAGTCGGCGCCAAATTTCTTTGAAGTACTTTAAATGATCTTCGTTGATTGTTTGTTTGGCCCCTACTAAAAATCCCCTTACAGAATGTGTTTTATTCGTGCCGCCACTGCTCGACTAACATAAGAATTGTCTTCACTAACACTAGTCGGATTTTACAACGCTCCGAAAGTAATAGCGCGCTTCCTTAGGCTTTATCTTCAAAGATTATCCCTTAAAGAATGCGCCTGAACAGAATTTTTATGAAAGACTTACAATACAAACTCAGGAAAGTAGACGATACATATTTATGCAGTCAAATGGAAAAAGGATTTTGGAATTGCTCATATTTAAATTCCAGAGAATTATAAGTAATAATTTTTACAAAAATAGAACATAACGTATTGGGCAAAACGTATTAAAAATACATATATACATAATTCGAAAGTTATTAATCTACAAAATACGTAAAGAACCTACGTTAGATTAATAATTAGCAGAAGTAGATTCTATAGCTGAGTTTAAATGATTCACTGAAAGCACAAGTTAGATTTATAATACATAAAGACAGCGTCGAGACCTCTCATATATCCGGTATTAAATTAAGCTATGAGCTTTTCCATAAATTGAACTCTTTCAATTTTAGCACCCGTCAATGGCGCTGCAAAACTCCCCACAATGGTATAGAATCAAGACAAGCTTAAACTAATGTACCTATTAAAACAACATATTTTACACATCTGATGTTTTATTTATAAAAGACTAACTTACCCGCTCCCAGCATTGCCCGGGCTAACTTTTAATTATTTGGCTCATGAAAACCTTGTCCCCTGCAATTCTCTCGTTTCTCCCACTAGTTTTGACGTCACGCTCATGAATTTGACTCATGCCCATGACAGTGTATCTGGGGTCTTCCAATCGAATTGAAAAGAGCTTATAGAAACCGCTTATAAAATACATATTATTAAAAATCTCATAAAATCATTTCCATTTCCGTCTTCGTTCAAAGTGTTAAAATAGGTTAAAATATTTGATTAAAAAAATGTAGTCAAATTGTTTTAACATTATGTGCGGGAAAAACTAACTGAAATCAAAGGTAACATAAAACCTTACTGAAGAATTTTGGATGTTGCCAATAATGTTTGACTTTATTGTCCCACTTCCTCGCCACTCAGAAACTACGAGGAATTACATGTGTATGAATTTTTTCGGGATAAAAAATATCCTATGTTATTCTCATTGTTCAGATTTATAATATTAGTAGGAATTAATTATATTACAATCAAAATTTGTTAAAATGTTGTTTTTCTAGATCAAGAGCTGATGCAAATACTTAGTGAAGAGGAAGAGATAGAGGAGGAGGTTGAGGACGACAGTGACGATGACGATAGATTATTCTATGCTAGTCGATTAGGAAGTGCATATTGCAAGTGTTTCGCTAACTCTTGCGAATAACAAGAAATAGTGAAGGTAGAACTTTTTGTTTTATCCGCCGTCTACTCCCCAGAAATTCAGACGACGACGCAATCCCGGAAAATGCCCAACATTTTGACACTCACCTGCCGACAGAACACTCATCTGGAGCTGGACAGAATGGACCAGGAAGTCGCAGAGGCCGGAAAAATGTACCGGATCTTGATAATGGCAAACCCTTCGATAGTGTTCCCTGGGGAGACGTTCCCCAATATCCTACTACCTCAGTACTTTTGTAATAATGCGTACTTCCGGAACGAAGATATGCTCTTTGGACTGATTTTCCCACGAATGCTAAAGACTGTTAATCCGGACATTTATGGCGTTATTTGCCAAATTTACGAATGGAGACGCGGTGAGTTTGCCACTCATTTCCTTAAGTCTAGATCTCTTCAAAGATTCGTTATTTCGAAAAAAGACAACCCAATGTAAGTTTACGTTTCGGTTATTACTTAGGCGATATTAATTAAATTCTCTTGCAGTTTTAACGATCTTCTCAAACTACGGCGGCATGGGTAAATTATCGGTTTTACGTTTTTAGGATCCTACAAAATGTGTATATTATATTAATTTTCCACGCAGATGTAAGGATTCTACCAGAGATCTTGTTGCCTGATCCGCTTTCATCAAGTTACATGGGAGTTTAAATCGTTTCCGTGATATTGATTCAATGTCGGAGAAGTTTCGAAGATGGCAAGCTTCGACAACTGTCTGGCCTACGTTTGTTTTTGATCAGTATAACTTAACTTCTGTTATAGAACGAGCTAAGAAATGTTTCCCAAAATATAAAGTTGATTTAATGCCGACAGATTATACCATGATATTGTTTTGGTTTGCTCGAAATTTGCTTTTCGATGGGAATGAAAGGATCAAAATATTTCTAACTGATTCTATAAATATTCGAATGCAGATAATTGGAAAATATTTAGAACACGCCAGAATTTAAACAATTTTCTGTTTTAAAAATTAATTATTTTGCAACCTTTTAAATGCTATAAATAAACAGCAATTAATTTTTGATGACAAATTTTGAGACACACGAAACATGAACAAATATAAAACAACATTTCCAAAACTGACAAAAATATTGCCTGACTCGTATTTCTATCAATCATTTCAACTTCGAATAACTTCTTGTCAATTCATTATTTGATTTATATTTTAAATTCAAATACAAATTTATTACAGGAAAGATTTTTTTATTGCCGTTGCTGTAGAAACAAAGTAGCGAATTGTAGTTCTTTGTTTGCGATGTCAAAACACGGTGTGCAATTAAAGTACTGTGTTCCTTGTAACTAACTATAGTATGATAATTGAGTAAATGCTAATTTTGATGATATCGCAGCTGGCTTCATACATGATAGATAAATACTGTTTGCAATTTGTGAAAGGACACGGTTTACCTTTTAGCAAAGTCCTTTAATATACGAAGACGTCTCACAGCTGAAAGCTCTGGCAAAAATTCGCCAATTTCAGTAGATCGAGATGGGAAGCATTTTGCTGCTTTCGGTGGTTTTGCTTCCTGCTGGCCTCAGCTGTGAGACGTCTTCGTATATTAAAGGTCTTTGGTTAAAGCCAAACACTTGTTTCATCGAGTTGTTGTGGTCAGGGCAAATATCAAAGGCTGCAAGCGAAAACCTGAATTCAAAACATATTTTTCACGCCGCCTATGGCTGGCGTCAATTTTCTATTGCCCTAAAATTCACGGCGACTGTGGCAAGCACAGCTAAATTTTACCGTCCCTCGAACTGCGGACGGCGAGCTTCGTAGCTAAAAATAGCACAAAACTCGCCAGCCGCAGCTCGAGGGACAACCCAAGCGGAAAATAATTGCGGCGCGAAGCAAATGAACAAGGCAAAGTGGTGCACCACGGGCTCGGTCGGATGTCTCACGACCGAAATGCATAAGCCCGGAGAGTTCACGGTGCACCCAAAATGCTTCAAATCTAGCGACGGGCACAGCGAGCAGCGAAGCTCGATCCCGTTGCCGTCTGCTTGCACACCGGCGGTGTGCGTCCGATCCGCTGTCGTTGCCGATGTGTGAGAGGACGGCAGCGGGATCAGCAACGGTCGGCGCTGACTCATGGGATGGCGTGGTCGATGGGCAATAGGAGATCGAAAGCGAAAAAATTTGGATTCGGTATCTGGCGGCGGAAGGAACCAGGTCTCGGCGATTAGAGTTTGTTAGTTTTTGCGAATCTCCTCAAAAGTATAAATTTGGTCGTCATCGAATTAAAAATAATAGTGAATATTAGAACGGTTTTAATTGAGGAGTGCTTTAAAGGTGCAAATTTTACGGGAGTTTCCGCAGTTGTTACACGCCGTAAAAATTGAGTCGGTGAAAAACTCGGCCGGCAGTTTTCCCTGTTCCGCGATCAGTGACCAAAAAAAAGAACAAAAAAAAAAAGAAAAGGGAAAATATAAGTGCTGAAAAAGAAATTTATTTCGCAAAAAAAAAAAACCAGAACTAGAAAAAAAAAAGAGGAAAACGTAGTTTGAGTGCCGAAAGAGCCTCGGCGATGCGGGGCTCCATTTTTTTTCACTTCGATACCAAAATTATCGAGTTCGAGTCCGTGCCGTACTGTTCGTGCCTTCATTCAGGGGTAAGACTTGCAATCCTGAAAAAAGAAAAAGTAAGTAATCAAAATTAACTTCAAATGAGTTCGCCAAATTTAGTAATTCTATAACGAAAGTGTTAAAATTTTTGTAAGTGGACCAGACTTAAGAAAAAAAAAAAAGGAAAACACATAAACTAAAAATGTAAAAATTAAAACAAACAGTTGAAAAGACAGTGAATTTAACAGATGTTATGTATAGTTCTATCAAACAAAACAAAAAAAAAAAAAAAAATAATAGGAAGTGAGAAAGATTGTAAATTAACTTTGGACAAAATTAGTGATAATTAGATTGTATCAGCAAGAAATATAAAATAAAAAGAAAATTGGAAGATTTAGACTAAAAATTTCAAAGAAAAAATGAATTCAATGGTTTTGGTGTATATTTCGAAAAGAGATTGTAAAATAAATTTTAATAAAGTTAAGATAAAAACAACAGGAATGTGTACGATTTAGAACTGATTAATTGTTAAATCCAAACCGTTAATATAAAATTACTCAGAAAAAGAAAAAAAAGAAGAACTAATAATAAAACAATGGAAAACGCATAGCATTAAATTTAACAATCGTTAGTGCGAAAGAAAAAGGAAATTTAATAAATGAACGATATCGAATCGGGTCAAGGAAATATTTTATTGAAACTCAAACACAAATTATTCTAAGCCGTAAAAACATTTTGATACAGAAACAAATTTTGTTGTAAATTTAGTATTAACGAAAAGTAACAAAAAATGGAAAAATTAATGGTTTTAACAATAAAAGCAAATTGAATAACAATAAAATCTGATTGAATATCCATAAAATTTAATTGAATAACTAAACGGACAGTAAGTGAATTAAATACATAAAACATATGAACATTAAAATGAAAATAATTATATACCTCCTTCGGAGAACAACCAGTGCAGTGACTTTATGTATATAAGCAGACAATTGAAATAAACAAATTATTAATTTTTTTTTTGACACTCAAATTAAAAACCGAACAAAGACAAATTATATAAAATAAATACAATACCTACTAGCCAGTGAAAGCAGACATGAAATAAGAAATAAATGCAAAATGAATAGAATAAGCGTGTAGTGCTTACGCGAACTTTCCCGACCAAGTGAATATAGACATGAACAAAGACATTTAACCGAAATAGAGAAAAAAAAAGGGGAAGAAAATAAATTGACCAAATTTAATGTGCACCTAAAATTTAGCTAAAAGTAAGGAGTAATGGAAATTTAAATTAACAAGTGTTTAACGAAAATAGATACCTAAAAGACAAATAAATAAACTGAAACAAATAAAGATTCGAAAAATCATCAAAATAACTAAAGTAAATAAATAAAAATACGGACCTTGTGGATGTCTTCCTGGGACACACCGGCACCACGTCGGGGCCACAAGAAGAGGCCGGGTGCCGGGCGGCGGCAACAGCATCGGCAGCAGGCAGGATCATCATCCAGCAGCATCATTCAGCAGCACGTCGCATCAACATCAGTCAACAATCACCAGCTGGGTCATCGAATCGACAAGGCGCCCAACGATTTTTTGTTGAGAACTTTGTATTTGGTATGTACATAACACCTTTGTTTATAAATTTAACCTTTAAGTAAAATAGAAGATAAAAACTGAAAAGAAAAGAAAAAAAATAAACCAAAAAAAAAAAAGAGAAGAAATGAATAAATAGATATGCTTCTATAACTTCAGCTTGTTTTCTCCGAGTTTCACCCCTCCACTCTCAATTTCAGCGTGGGAAATGTTTTCGAATTCGTTTGTAATAAGATGATCTGAAACTTAAGTTTTTTTAAAGGGACCTCCCAACATTTTTTCAGGGCCAAGGGGAAGTCGAAGGGCGGTTGGGGAAATCGGCCAAGGGGGGGGGGGGGTTCATTCCACCCGAATCCCCCCCCTGAGAGTCATTCACGGGCAGGTACAGGGGTCCGTCCCGCCTTGTCCCTTCCGTACCCCTTGCGATTCTTTTCGTTCCGTGGCGGGAGATTTGTTTTCGTTTTGGTGTTGATCCATTCTCGCGGCCAAGGGCGGCATACCGGCACAACCCCCCCACACTACCGCATGCTAGCCTGCCAGCTCTCGCGGCCGCACACCGCGGGACAAGGGTGCTTTAGCCGGGCTCCTTGAGGAACAACAGCCATAACAAATATGGCGCCCAACGCAGTGGGACAATCCCTATCCCTTCCATTTTTTGGAGCCTAGGGCTCCCAATTTTTTCACTTCCTTTTCTCTTCTTCCCTTTCGAGGCCCTATCGGCGACTCCCGTGGCTGGGGTTGACTTGAGGCCTCTCGAGAACTACGGCAGTTGGCTATGTTAGCCAGCCAGCCGTCTCGAGGTCTCGGGGATACCTCATCCTAGGGAGAAGCTGGTAGTGGAGGAATCTTCTTCGTCGGATCCTGTGGGGTCTGCGCGGCGGAGACGTCTAAGGGCCTCCCTGGAATTACAGGGGCTGGTTTTTGGTGTGCCAACCACCTGTCCGGGAGGATACCTTGGTCGTCCTCCGTCTCGCGGCCCTCACCGGTGAAGCGAAGAAGGTTCCCTCCCTCAAAAGCATCCTGTCGGCGGGCCGAATGCTCGGTGGCCCGGGGAGCTTACAGTAAAGTATGAAACTATTCTTCTCAGCTGAATTGAGGAGGAGAGGTGAACCGGAGATCTTATTAGTAGAAAATATTCAAACAAAAAGAAAAATTAAATAAAAGCAATTGTATCTTCCCTAAAAATTTTAAAATTTAAAAAAAAAAGGAAAAAATTAAATTGCTAAGATTTTTTGTAGAGGTAAATTATAACATTTAAATATTTTTGGCAAATTTTGTATGCAGATGTATTGATGTTTATATGAATAAGACTCAGAAGTCAGGTTTTCGATTGAATTCGGTAGTTGAGATTTGAGAATTGAAAGAGGGAAAAATTTTGTAACTTTTTGCGAACACATTGGTACTTGTTCGGGGAACAATTTTTCTTCCTTCTTTATTACATATTGTTTCGAATTATTCAAGTACTTCCCGTTTCTCTTTATTGAGAGATTTCTGACGTACCCTTCGAAATGGCAGAATCTAGCACGGGCGCGATCGCAAAAAAATATAGGACACGGCAAACGGCGCGAGATGTGGAATCCGAAACCCCGGCTACGGTCAGACCCGCGCGGGAGCCTGACAACGCGAGCGAAAATACCCCGACGGTTCAACGGGAACCGGATATGGCGGCGGGCGAGGATCGGTCGTCTCTTCGCGAGGCCTTTGACACTGGCTTTAACTTTCGTGTCAAGGATTTAATACGGGCGGAGATCGCGAACATTAGAAGAGAAATCCGCGAGCAAACGTTGCTTGAAACGCCAAATACTCCTGGACCCAGGCATAGAGAAGCGGCTTCGGCACATAGGCCTAGTCCTTTACCGCACATGCCAAGACAGCCTGATTTTAATGTCAGCCCATTTCAAGACCCAAATAACAGACCTTTTGTGCCTCCGCCTGGTTCAGGGCCTCATCGTAACGGGCCAAACCCGAATCCATACCATTTCGACCAGTCGGTGTCAGACAGACAGTATAGCAATCCCATTCGGCACTGGAAATTTCAGTACGATGGCAACAACACCCGCTTGCATGTTGAAGAATTTATCTTCAGGGTAGAAAGTATGACCCATGGTACCCTTCGAGGGGACTTCACGCAGCTTATCAATAATTTTCATCTTTTGCTCAGTGAGACTGTAGCAAACTGGTACTGGACCATAAGGCGTAGTAATCCAAATATTCCGTGGGTAGACTTGAAAGCAGCGTTGCGTGCTGACTGGGGAGAGCGCTCTCGCGATGTCGATATTAAGCGGCAGATGCTGGGCAGGCGACAGCAGCCTGGCGAAACTTTCACAACGTGTTATATGGACTTGGTGGGATTGAGGAATCGGCTTTCCATTCCAATGCAGGAGATGGAATTCGTGGAAACGGTGAGAGCGAATCTGCTTCCGTATATACAGGAGCAGATTTGCCTTCACCGGGTCTACACGATTGCCCATTTACGAGATCTAGTTACCGAGGTCCAGGTGACACGCCAGAGAACGAGAAGCGCGCTGCTGTCGGGTGCCCAGCGTCCCGCTCGAGTCGATGAAACCTTTGCTATTGATAACCTGATCAACCCTGTTTCCGAAGAGCCTATAGAAGCTGTGGACGCTCTAACAAAGTTTTCTCCTACGTCCATAAAATGTTGGAACTGCGACCAAACGGGTCATTATTACCAAGATTGCTCGTTGGAGCCCACAGGATTCTTCTGCTATGGCTGCGGCCGAAAGGGGGTGGTCAAACCACGATGCCCAAATTGTTCTGCAAAAAACCAGAAACGGTTCGGAAGCAACAACACCAGCTTCCGACCGCAAAGAACACCAGCGATCATGGCGGGAGAGGTGGAGACCTCACCCTCTCGACCGCAGACATAGAGACCCACCAGAACCAGAACCCAAACAATAAATTTTCTTCCCAGCCCTGTTCATCGTTTGAGAAATTTCCATTCGTAGAGTCAGAACAAGACACGTCAAAGTCACAGCCAAATAATGTAGATCCCGAGGAAGTTCCGAGTCAGCCGGTCTCAATACTTCGTCGATCCAATTCAGATCGGAAACCGAAGTTGTTCCCTATCAAACCTTACCATCTACGACTCAAGGAGTACCAAGCAACTCGCGAAAGAATTTTCTCTTCGGCTGTAGACTATCCCATTTTAGAATTGAGTAAAATCCCTAAGCCCCGACGCTCTACAATTCGATTACGAGCCTTTTGGAGACGTGTATTAGACAACCGGCGAAAGTTAGCCACAGCGTTTGTCTCTGTCCCGAGAGATATAATACCTTATGCCACAGTAAAAATATTAGGACAGAATGTTGTAGGCTTGCTTGATAGTGGCGCAAGTATTAGTATATTAGGGAAAGGTTCGGAATTCTTTTTGCAGAAGGTAGGCAGTGATTGGGTCAAGTACCGATCCACGATCGAGGTGGCCAATGGGGCCAGACCAGAAGTGCACGGGCACGTTGAGTTGGAGGTTGCGTTTCGAGGAGAGACAAAAAAGCTACGGCTTTACGTCATACCTAGTCTCACTCAAGAACTATATCTCGGAATCGACTTTTGGCGCACCTTCAAGTTGGCTCCGGACATCACTGGTCTGGTTTCCTCATTGGACACCCCGATCGCGGCGACGACCAACCCTGCTGAACATACATTATCTCCCGAATTACAACGTCGGTTAGAACAAACCAAGGCACTTTTTCCATCCTACTCCAATCGAGGTTTAGGTAAAACCCATCTGCTCGAACATACCATAGACGTCGGCGAGGCAAAGCCCATTAAACAGAGATTTTACCCAGTTTCCCCTGCAGTTCAATCATTGATGGACGCTGAGCTGAACCGAATGCTCTCGCTTGGGGTGATAGAGGAGAGCCAGAGCCCTTGGAGCTCTCCAGTTGCTCTAGTATGGAAGCCAGGCAAGGTCCGACTGTGTTTTGACGCCCGGAAGGTGAATGCAGTGACGAAAAAGGATGCCTATCCGCTGCCTCAGATTGACGGCATCCTGAGTCGCCTTCCGCCGGCAAAGTATATAACCAGTTTGGACCTGAAAGATGCCTTTTGGCAGATTCCGCTAGAAAAGAGCTCCAGGGAGAAGACCGCTTTCACCGTTCCTGGTCATCCCCTCTATCACTACACAGTGATGCCATTCGGTTTATGCAACGCTCCACAAACTATGTGCCGGCTAATGGACAAGGCAATACCCTACGATCTCCGTGAAAATGTTCTGGTATACCTCGACGATTTGCTGGTCTTATCTGAAGACTTTGACTCTCATCTTGCCATTCTTGCACGGATTGCGGACTGTCTGCAGAGGGCGGGCCTCACCATAAATGTGAAGAAGAGTAAATTTTGCTTGAAAGAAACAAAATACCTCGGATTTATCATCGGTGAAGAAGGAATGCGTACAGACCCTGGGAAAGCTTCCGCGATTGTAGAGTACCCCACGCCCAAGACCGTACGTCAGGTACGTAGGTTTATGGGAATGGCAGGTTGGTACCGGAGATTTATACCAAATTTTGCTAACCTTTCGGGTCCGATAACGGACACGCTTAAGTAATCGTCTAAATTTACGTGGACCGACGAGGCCCAAAGCGCGTTTGAAAAACTCAAGCAACATTTAACTTCTGCTCCGGTTTTGGTGAGCCCCGACTTCTCCAGACCATTCGTGATTCAGTGTGATGCGAGCACACAAGGAATTGGTGGGGTCCTACTGCAGGTCGACAAGGACGGCAATGGGCGACCCATAGCTTACGTGCCTCAAAAATTAAACTCTGCTCAACGAAATTATTCGGTAACGGAACTAGAGTGCTTGGCTGCTATGATAAGTGTGCAAACATTTCGCCCTTACATCGAGTTCATGCCCTTTAAAATTATCACTGACCACGCAAGCCTGAAATGGCTAATGTCGCAAAAGGATCTGAGCGGTAGACTGGCCAGGTGGAGTCTGAAGCTTCAACGCTTCGACTTTACCATTGAACATCGGAAGGGAAGCCTGAACGTGGTGCCGGATGCGTTGTCGCGGACAGAGTGTGACGCATTGTCAGGTCTGGAGGACCTCGGGCCTGAGGTCGACCTCAGCTCTCCACACTTTGCCTCGGCAGAGTATGTGGAGCTGGGGCGACAAGCTAAAGAAAACCAGGCCAAATTTCCGGACCTGACGGTGCGTGACGGCTATCTTTACGTCCGCACCTGCCCACGTTCCGGGGACCCTGTCCAGGAGGACGAGGCGTGGAAGCTTTGGATTCCCCCTGGTCTAGTCCCCGACATCATCTCACGAGCTCACGATCCTCCGGTATCCTCTCATGGTGGAGTAGGAAAAACGCTAGAGCGAATTCATCGTCATTTCTACTGGCCGCGCATGGCATCCGATGTCAGATCGTATGTCCTCGCGTGTGACACTTGTAAGGAGGAGGAAGGCACACTTCGACCACCAATAAAAACCCAACCGATAGCTGAGAGACCGTGGCAACGGGTGTATATGGATTTATTAGGCCCGTATCCCCGTACTAAGTCTGGCCATGTCTGTATCTTAATTGCTCTTGACCATCTTTCTAAATTTCCTCTGTTGAAACCTTTACGGAATGCCACAACTGCACAGATATGCACTTTCGTCGAGGAAGGAATCTTTCATATGTTCGGGGTTCCAGAAACCATCGTCACCGACAACGGCACTCAATTCCGCTCGGCACAGCTCGCAAAAGTACTCGAACGCTATGGAGTCCGACATATGCGCACTGGCGTCTATTCCCCACAAGCTAACGCTTCTGAGCGAGTAAATCGCTCTATACTAGCTGGGATCCGTGCGTATATCAAGGACGATCATCGGAAATGGGATGAAAATTTGAGCAGTGTTGCCAGCTCCCTTCGGACTTCTGTCCACCAGGCAACCGGTTTTCCCCCATACCGGATGTTATTCGGGCTTCACATGATTACTCACGCGTCGAGCTACGAGCTGTTGCGCCGCCTACAAGGAATTGACGAACCATTGAACATTGACACCTCCGACAAGCTTAAACTTATTCGAGCTAAGGCTCAAGAAAATCTCAAAAAGGCGTTTGAGCAAGGTGCTAAAACGTATAATCTAAGAACAAAACCCGTAGACTTCAAGGTAGGCGAGGAAGTATATCGCCGAAACTTCCAACAGAGCAATTTTGACAAACAGACTAGTGCTAAACTCGGACGTAAATTTTTAAAATGCAGGATTAGAGCAAAGAAGAGAAATGTTCTTTACGAACTTGAAGACTTACAAGGTAAATTAATCGGTACATTTCACGCCAAGGATATTAAAAGGTGAAGAGAGACAGTCACACATTTCGGCTTTTCAATTCTAATTTTCTTCAAGTCTCTTCGAGGGAACCCTCAAGAGATTGTGTATGCTAGTAAATTTCACACTTGATCGGATTCCTTATGTTAGGTCAACCTTTTTAGCTCGGCTCACTCGATGATTTCGGTAGCCCTAATAAGGCATCCGACCAGCCTCACTGGAAATACTCGGGGGTCCTAAGCCGCCTCTGCCCGGGTACGCGGTGGACACACCCCTTTGTTATACCTTTTTATCCTTCCTAGTTAGAGTTCCCATTCCCGAACCCCAATTCCCATCCATCACCATCCCCAATTCTTGGTCTTTTCTTCGATATTCTCCCCCCCTCCTTCTTCGTTCCGAGGGGCCCTGCGGTTGTTCTCGTGGTCGAGGTTGACCCGAGACCTCTTGAGAACTACTATGGTTGGCTTCGTCAGCCACCCGCTCGTCTCGAGGTCTCGGGGCTTCCTCTCCCTCGGGAAGAGCAGGCAGGGAGGAGCCTCGCGGGTTCACTCGGCGGGGTCGGCGCTCGGAGACGGCCGGAGTTCTCCCCGGAATTACAGGGGTTGGTTGTTTGGTGTGCCAGCCACCTGTCCGGGAGATTTCTTCGGTCGTCGTCCGGCCGCCTGACTTCCGTAGAGTGAATTGGCTCGCCTCCTTTTCCACGAGGAATTTTGATTTCCTTTTATATTCGGTGTCACGAGAGCCCCGACTCTCGTCATTCCGCAGTCATCAAAATTTAAAATTTTTTTCTCTCTCCAACGTTAATAGCGGGTTTACCAAATCGTTTGACTATACTTCTTGGAAACCTCCCTTTTGCATAGATTAAATTTTTTTTTGGGTATCAACCCATCTCTGCATTGTAAAGCTCTCTTCACCTCAACATGTCTTCAGGCATCTTTCTCGCGTATATGTAAAATTATCACCACAGCTACTGTCTGCAACGTTGACGATCCTTGCCGATCTGCAGTGGGGTCTCACCATCCTTCCGTACCAGCAAATACCGCGGACCGACAGCGTTCTCTCCAGTAGTAATCGAACAGCTAATCATCTTCATAGTCAACCAAAATAAATCCTGTTATTGTATCTCTCTTCCCAATTACAATTTATACCCATCCCACTTTGTCACAACCCTTCACATTGTTTGGTAGTTCAGAATCAACTTGGAGCTCCTGTACTCCAATCTTCCCATCCTGTAATAAAGACTGCACATCAAGGGATCGGACAGGGGATACCCTTCTAGTAGGTTAAGTTTTCCTCACAAGTTTCACAACAACCTCCACCTCCCGAGGCCCGTGAATAGCAGCGCCCTTTAGTTGGCATCGGGAGGAACGCGGATCCGCCGAGCGGATGTTCATCCTGGGACTGGGATGACCGCGGGGGTTGGTTTACAGCCACAACAATTTTTTTTTTCCACCCTCACAATTTTGCTTTCAGAACATCTGTCTGGCCGTCCCCCACGATCTTGGCTGGTCCGAGGTGAGTTGGCAGCTCCCCTTCACCGCCAGGGTACCCAGCCTCTCATTAGGGCTGGTTTTCTCTGTCGGTGGAGGAGAGTGGTTAAGTCGGCACTGGACCAACTGACCCCTCATTAGTCCCAGGGAAGTCCAGTGCAGATTTTAGCCGGCTAGCTCAATCTCGGACTAGACTCGGGTCGTGGGTCGGACCACATGTTGGGCACCCTTAACTGAGCCTGCCCATTTTTTCAGCTCCGTTGTCCTGCGATGCACGGCCAACGGACCTGTGGGTGTTGTGGTCAGGGCAAATATCAAAGGCTGCAAGCGAAAACCTGAATTCAAAACATATTTTGGGATGGCGTGGTCGATGGGCAATAGGAGATCGAAAGCGAAAAAATTTGGATTCGGTATCTGGCGGCGGAAGGAACCAGGTCTCGGCGATTAGAGTTTGTTAGTTTTTGCGAATCTCCTCAAAAGTATAAATTTGGTCGTCATCGAATTAAAAATAATAGTGAATATTAGAACGGTTTTAATTGAGGAGTGCTTTAAAGGTGCAAATTTAACCCACTCACGTTTTCTCTTTTTGGAATCGTTAATTTCATCAAGTGCTAATAACGCTTCTGCAGAAGCAGATGTCGCCAATAAAAGGCCTATCATTGCTACAGTCTCATCTTTATTCATTTCGAATGTTTTCCTTCGCGCAATTAAATCTTAACCTCAAAAATATCTACAAATGTCAAATTATTTAGATTCCAAGTGTTCCACTTGCCATGAAAACAACTGGACTCAAAGCGAACCGTTTGAACAAACGTTCGCTTTGAGGAGCGACAAAAGGAGCGACAAAGCGAACCGTCTAAACAGGCACTATTACGTCCATGAGAAAATTGAATCACCGAAATGCTCCTGTTTTATTAATTTTCAGACTATGTACAATTTGTTTATGTTTTAAAATTGGAATAGATTTTACACTTAATAAATTAAGCCTAAAGGCCGGTCCAAAAACGGACAGAAGCGAACGAACGAAAGGAGGCGGTCCTTAGGCATAGACTAAATAATATATAGACTAGGAAAAGCAGTTAGGTGATTTAAGTGCCGCAAGTGAGTGATAAACAATCGTTATTACCGTTGCATATCCCAAGGGTGATTTGCTCGCGTTAGACTACTTTTGGCCACTTCTATACACCCACCAGCTACACATTTCCGTCATTAGTGAGACAAAATATTTTTATGGGCTTTGCGAGCCTATACATATATTATTTAGTCTATGCACAACTTTTGAAAAACTATCAAACTTGTTACAATATGTACTATTAGTACTTTTTCTAATGTTGATGATGACTTGATATTTATGAATTGTTGATAATTGTTAGCATTTATTTTTCAATTGCTGACAGGACTGACTATTCTGTAAGAATTTTTCCTTCTCGATTATCCGGAAGGAGGGTAGTACTTTTCGGATGTATGTATGTATGTATCAATGTATGTATTTAAGTATGTCCATTGCTTTGGCGCATATCCTATGTAGCCTAAACACAGACTTTAATAAAAGATTTGTCGTTAGATTCGTCTTTATCGTGGATGTGCTACAGGATATATGTATGTGTACAAATATATATTACTTGAAAATATGAGTAAATATAACCTCCGTTAGCTCTATAAGGCAGTAGAGCTTAGACTGCGGAATAGAGTAGATCCACCGGACCGAAATTAGAAAGAATATAAGAAAATAATAATTAGATAACAATGATAAAAATATGAATTTAAAATAAAACAGCCGGGTAAAGCAAACTGCTTAGCGCACTTGGTTATTGAAATCTATGATATGCAAATAACCGTTAAAAAGTATACATAGTATAGTATAGCAAAGATTAATTGCTGTTGGCCAAATCCTGGAGTCGATATAACTCTCGCCAAGATTTGGAGTCATGTGGTTTTTTTAAAAAGTGTTCTAAGGTCAAGTGCGCCAATACACTGGCTCCAAGCTTGTAACAATGCCAGTTATTTATAAACCAGGGTTAGTAATTCTTATAATAAGTTATAAATATTATATAATAATTAGTTATTACATGATACTTATGTGATTTAAGACAAAATGTACCAATGCATTCGCATTTATTTTTATTTTTTTAATATACATATGCATAAGTTAGTTATTATTAAGTATTAGCTGTTTGTATACAATATTTTGGTTTATTATTATGCTTCCCATTTTCCCCATATTATTTTTATTGGAATTTTATACCATATAATATCCTAACTCATTTTCATAATCAAGACGAGTCTAATGACATCTCACTTGTTAAAATCGGTTCATACTTTAGAAGCCATGGCCGGACACAGAAACATGCCTACATATATAAATACATATTATTACCTAATTGGTTAAATAAATTACCCTCCTTTTTGGCTATGCTGCAGTCAAGCAAAGCAGGTAACTTAATAGTTTCTGTGAAGAATATTGCCAGACACTAAATACAAATGCAGAAGACAATCTCCTATCAAAAGTAGAAGTGAAAATATGCATGAAAAACGAAGAAAATTGGTTTTTGAAGTGAATAACACACCGACGAAATTTAATTTAATTGTTACAACTGCACCAGCTGTGTCCATGCATAGATATGAGTGCATATAGACATTTAAAAAACATTACGATTAAACACAGAAATATAACTTTTATATCCTTTGTGAAAAATACTTCACCAAATGTGGAAATTATGTATTTCCTTCCACAGTAATTTTAAATGGATTTGCCTCAAATAAATATGTTGTATTAATTCTAAAACTATGAGCCTTTGGGTTTTGCCAATAAATAGGTCCTGAGCAATTATAATTAAGCTCTTTTCATTACACAAATGATCTATGATGTGTGATTTTGTTCAACAATTTTACATATTTTTTTTTCCTTAATGTTTACCATTCCTTAAAATTTATTTTAACCAGTCCAAGCCATAACAACTTTTTTGAACGGAACAAATAGGCCTTGTAGAGGTTCACTGGAAAGATAAAAGACAAAATTATATTATATATGTTACATTAAATATTATGTTACACTTGCTTTACTTAGAAACATCGACTACGTCTTTATTATTACAACGTAAATCATTACCAACAAAATGAATCCTTTAAAGTCGGCCTTTTTGACAGATTGTCACACACTCACACACCTACAAAACCACACGTCAGTCAGAAGCTCGTTCTGACAGCTGACATTCGCATCCACACAAACGAATTTTGGTGGTACGAGCCACGATGAACGAGGAAAAATCAAAATGATATTAATGCACGAAAATATAATCAAAATTGCCTGAATTTTATACCCATTTTGCGTCAAATACTTATACAAAAATTTATCTGGGTTACAGTCGTTAAAATTTCAATTCAATTGCAAAATTTCCTTTAAAACTGTTTGGATTAAATTTTTGACGTAAAGTGAGTAGGTATAAATCCAAGTAATTTGATTTATTTTCGTGAAATAAACAAAATGTTTGATATTGATTACTGTTTATAAATTTCAATTCAATGCAAAATTTAAATTTAGAACCGGAACCCATTTGAAAAAAAAAACACACTGCTAAATATTATTATAATTGTATACCGAACTTAGCCCACAAACACTTAAATTCGACTAATTTCCTGGTACGGTGATTATAAAAATTCCGGTTACATTTTGCAATCATATCCAATGTAAAATTGCATATACTTACAACAGATTTTAAATTGAATAAGATATTATTATTTTTTAAATGTAAGCTTAGGGTAAATTTACACTCAGTTTTTAGAGTGTACCTGCACAACATCGCGTTACCATAACGACGATCCAAACAAACTAATTTGGACAACAGGTCCAGCAAGGACAGAATATAAGAAAGTTGTGCAAGGTTCAGTTTATAGAAAGAAGTCAAATTTATAGAAAAAATCAATAGGATTCGATTAAAGAAATCTTAATAATATTTTTGAAGTAAAAGCTACACCTCGGGAAACAACAAGGTCATGGATTTTAGCAGCGATACAGATGAAGAGGGCGTATTACGTATCATGCATGAAAATGAAGATCTGGAAGATGTTGATGCGGCCAAGAAACAGCATTCGGTTTCGATTTTTTTTAACCCAGATTGTTCAAAATTCGAGGTAATAGTACCGATAACAAAAGCAGTTACAGTCGAAACAAAGAAACCGAATTCAGAGTCTGGAGAAGCTGTAAAGGTGTTGATCCGAAAAGATTGCATTAACCAGCAGGATATAATTGAAGAAGTTGGTTGGGAACTGTACCGATGTGACGTTCATTGGTCGAGCGTCACGCCAACGGAACCAGCCAATGAGCGGGGCGCTTTCAAGACGGGCTCACGCGCGCTCGGCTGATGGAAAAAAAAAATAATAAAAAAAAAAAAAGAAGTTGTGCGAGGCTGAAAATGCTGAGTGGCTCAGGCAGCGGAGGCGACGCGGCAAGAGCAGCGTCGGCACCCATCCGGGTGAATCCTCCGGGTCCGTTCAACTTCAACCAATTGGCCGGTGTGGGCCAAGCGTTTCGACAGATATTTGTCCATCTCAAATTTGGACACGAGGCCAAACAAAGAGAAAATTGATCTCTTTTGTTATTGCGCGGGAGACAAAGCGGAAGAGATCTTGAGGCAAGTGGTTCCCGATCCACTACAGGCTACTTTTGATCAGGTGCGTAAGGCGTTTGATGACTACTTCGAGCCAAAGAAGAATCTCATATTTGAGCGAGCCAAATTCAACGTCAGGGTCCAGGCGCCGGGCGAACCTGTCGACGAGTTCATAACTTCGCTTCACACTTTAGCTGAAAAGTGCGAATACGCTGCCCTAAAGGACCAGCTCATCAGGGACAGGATCGTTATCGGTGTTCGTGATACAAAGACATCAGAACAAATGCAATTGTTCAGTGATTTGACGTTGGAAAAAGCAATACAAATGGCGAGGCAGGCGGAATCGGTCGCAAAACAAACCAAACTGATTCGGCCGGCTGGAACCGAGGAAGCAGCAATTAACAAAGTGTTCACCAAGCAAAAGGGGTTCACGAGAGAGGTGTGTGGCAGGTGCGGACTCAAGCATCAAGGGAGACCATGTCCAGCACAAAATTCGACCTGCAGAAGTTGCGGCAAGGGAGGACATTGGGAAAGAGTGTGCAGAGGACAAAAAAATGGCGGCGGCGGCAGTTTTGGCGGCAACGGCGGCAGTTTTGGCGGCAACGGCGGCAGTGGCAAAAATGGCGGCAACTTTGGCGGCAGCGGCGGCAGAGCAGTACGCGCAATCAAGAGGTTCGACGAGGACGACACAGATGGCGCTAACGTCAGGTTTATTAGTTACAGAGGCAGGATAGCGAGACAGAATTCGAGGTTAGTTTGGAAAATGTGACATTTGGCGACAAAACAAAGTTTGTGATAGATACAGGCGCGGATATTACTTGCATTCCATTCAGTCATGTACCGAAACAATTTAGGCGGGAAATTCGTAAAACAAACTTGTGCATTTACGGTCCAAATGAACAACCGCTTTCAGTGGTAGGAAATATTGATGTTAAAGTTAAATTCCAAAACAGGGTTTTTACAATTACAACGTACGTTATCAAAAATTTAAAAGTTGCCTTGCTTGGAAAAGTTGAAATTAACAGATTGAAATTGAAAAGAGTTTATCAAATTAATACAGAAAAAGTAAAGTCAAATTTGAATCCGTTGAAATCATTTCCACGGTTGTTTGAGGGACTTGGGAAAATGAAAAAGAAATGCAAAATTGAGTTAGTGGATAATGCGAAGCCCTTTTGTCAAAATGTTCCAAGGGTGGTTCCATTACCATTGTTGGACAGATTAAAAGCAGAATTAGAAAGGTTGCAAAAATTAAAAGTAATTAAGCCAGTAGATTTTCCGACAGAATGGTGCAGCCCGATAGTGTGTGTGCCTAAAGGAACAGATATTAGATTATGCTGCGATTACACAGAACTTAATCGGTGTGTCAAAAGGAGTGTTTTTCCGCTACCAAAAGTAGACATTACACTTGCGAAATTAAAAAATGCAAAAGTTTTTTCTAAACTTGATGCGAATGCGGGTTTTCATCAAATCGAGTTAGAGGAAGAAAGTAAACCATTGACAACATTTATTACACCTTTCGGAAGGTTTATGTTTAATAGATTGCCCTTTGGGGTAAATTCGGCACCTGAACATTTTTCTAAAAGTTTTTCTGAAATTCTTGCAGGAATTCCAGGGGTAGAGGTCCATGCAGATGATGTTTTAGTTTTCGCGGACTCAATAGAAAACCACGACCGCATATTAGCACAAGTTTTGAAAAGGCTCGACGAAGCGCATGTTACTATTAATAAAAAGAAATGTATCTTTGGTGTTGATACGATTGATTTCTTGGGTCATAGGATTTCAAAAGAAGGTATAAGTGTTTTACCAGATCGGGTCAAAGCTATAGTAAATTTTCCGGTACCGAAAAATAAATTGAACGTTTTACAATTCTTAGGCATGGTAAATTTTGCGGCTAAATTTTTTCCTCATAAGTCAGAAACTGCGGACCCGTTGATTGCATTGATTAAAGACGATGCGCAGTTTGTTTGGTTTGAAAGTCAACAGAGGGCGTTCGAAGAATTGAAAAGATTGTTACAGACAGCTCCGATGTTAGGTCATTTTGATTATAAAAAGAAAATTATTGTACAGGCAGATGCCTCTAGCTATGGTATAGGAGGGGCATTGATTCAGGAAAATACCTCAGGAAATAGGGAAGTAGTGGCCTATACTTCGCGCAAATTGTCAGAGGGGGAAAAAAAATATAGTCAAATAGAAAAAGAAGCTTTAAGTCTAGTTCATGCAACAGAAAAATTCAAAGATTATGTAACGGGGATTAACATTGTTTTAGAGACAGATCATAAGCCACTACTTCAAGTTTTGCAAACCAAACCGTTGGACGATTTAACACCGAGATTGCAAAGAATCAGAATGCGTCTGATGAAATTTAACTACGAAGTTAGATATGTACCGGGAAAACAACTGGTTTTAGCAGATTCGCTGTCTAGAAACCCGGTGGCGGGAAAACGAGAAGATTTCGAAATGGAGTTTGAAAATGCAAAATACGTTAGATTTGTGGTTGAAAATATCCCTGCAACTAATGATATGATAAATTTGATTAAAAAAGAACAGGAAAAAGATCCTATTTTTGTTAAAATTAAAGAATTTTGTGTTGGCAATTGGCCCGCTGTAAAACATTTGTCGTCAGATTTAAAACCATACAATGCTTTTAGAAACGAGATATCATTAGTACAAGATATTTTGATGTTCAATTCGAGATTATTAATTCCGGCATCTTAACAAGAAACAATTTTGAAAAGGTTACACGAAGGACACTTGGGGGTTAATAAATGTAGAGCTAGAGCCATGCAATCGGTGTGGTGGTTGGGTTTGAGTACACAACTAACCAAGTTTATCAAATTTTGCCCCAAATGCGTAGAAAATAGGATTAACCATAAGGAAGAATTTATAACGCAAAAGTTTCCAACGCGGCCATGGGAGAAAATCGCTTTAGATTTGTTTAAATTGGATAAATGGATTTTGGTGATTACAGATTATTATTCACATTTCTTTGAAATTGTGGAATTGAAAAAACTAGGCGAAAAAGATGTAGTGTTAGCGTGTCAGGAAATGTTTGCAAGATACGGTATTCCGGACGAAGTCCGAAGCGACAATGGGCCTCAGTTTAGGGGAGAATTTGGTAACTTTGCAAAAAAATATGGGTTCAAACATGTAACTAGTTCTCCGTATTATTCTCAAAGTAATGGTCAAGCAGAAAATGCTGTCAAAATCGCGAAAAAAATCTTGTTAAAATCGCATGACATTAATTTAGGTTTGTTATCTTATAGAACTACACCGTTAGAAAATGGATTTAGTCCGGCGGAATTGATGTTCTCGCGTCAAATAAAATCAACGGTCCCAGTTCATCCGAACAAACTGGGAACTTGCGTTCACGATGAAAAAGTCCAATTGAAAGAATTAGATTTAAAAAATAAACAAAAAGAAAATTATAACAAAAGGCATCGAGCGAATAATTTGTCAGAATTAAAAATAGGTGATGCGGTGTGGGTTATAGATAAGAAAAAATATGGCACAGTCGTTGGTCTTAGTGAGAGTCCGAATTCGTTTATAATTAAGATAGGTGATACAAGATATCGTAGGAATCGGTGGCATTTGATAGAAGCTCCGTACGAAAAGGGGAAAGAAGTATCTGTAATGGAAAATTCCAAGTTGCGTGCGAATTACTGGCCGACTGATGAGACTATTGAAAATGAAAATGTAAACGAAAATGTAAACGAAAATGTAAACGAAAATGTAAACGTCAATGTAGAGCCTGTTGTAAGAGAGCGAGATATTAATCAAGGTGAAATTGTATTAGTTAGAGAAATTCCGCTAGAACCACAACCAAATGTAAATTTAAATGAAAATCATAGCGACCGTCCAGTCAGGAACAGGCGTCCTCCAACGTGGATGAGAGATTATATTCCGGAAATAGATTAATAGAACATTTGTACGCGAAGGATTTGAAACATGTTTGTAAACTAGTATTAAGGTAATTTGTATCCAGTTTTATATACACATATGTATTCTATTCAATGTTGTTCAAATAAAAAGGGAAAGATGTACCGATGTGACGTTCATTGGTCGAGCGTCACGCCAACGGAACCAGCCAATGAGCGGGGCGCTTTCAAGACGGGCTCACGCGCGCTCGGCTGATGGAGTCAGTCGTGCATCACCCGTCTAAACATCTACATCGGTCTTATCTGTCTCTCCCAATACAGGAACTTACACTACACCGAGAAAAGGTTGACAAAAGGAGAAAAATAGTCTCGAAAATCCAACCGAACAAAGCAATTGAATTCAATGAAAGAAAAACCCCTATAAATCCAGCTCCACGTTGCCGGCGAGCCAACTCAGCTTCTACTTCTTGTGACGTGCGCCCTATGAGCAAATGTGGAAAAGCTATAAGACCTAGCCTTAGCCACAAGATCACCCCAACGATCCGTCGCCACCTGTCGAGAAAATCAAATTAGTACTGCCAGGAGTGACAGCTCCACGAAGAGGCCGGAAGAAAGTGCGACAGCCATTTTAGTGGCAGATCTCTCACGGTGCAGTTTCATCTCGTCCACAGTGAATTAGAAAAAAGTATTAACAGTTCCTGTAAAGAAAAAAAAAAAAAGGCAAAATACAACCAAAAAAGAAGACAAAGGAAAAGCCAATTTAAAGAAAGTGTGTGCAGAGCTGGAAGGAAAAAAAAGGTGAGTACCCGGAGACAAAGCAAGAGAACAAAAAAAAGGAATTAAAAAGGAGGACCGAGCAGGCTAATGAGCCCCCCCATTTCCCTTCAATTCAGGAAGCAGCGATTCTTCCCCACCCCAGCAAAATTCATCGGGACTTATTTCAGTGGCCCAAGAGAGCCAAGTGACCGGGTTACGTTCTGTTCCTCCCGCGTGTTGCCTAAGGTTACTGGCCGCAGGAGAGGGCAGGGGTTATTAGGGGTACCCCACGTGCGAATTCACTCGCTTCATAATTGCATTCCCTCCGCACCGCCTCGACGGGAGTTAGCAGCCGCCCCATCAATTAGAGAAACACCCAATACACCAAGTCCAGCAAGGACAGAATATAAGAAAGTTGTGCAAGGTTCAGTTTATAGAAAGAAGTCAAATTTATAGAAAAAATCAATAGGATTCGATTAAAGAAATCTTAATAATATTTTTGAAGTAAAAGCTACACCTCGGGAAACAACAAGGTCATGGATTTTAGCAGCGATACAGATGAAGAGGGCGTATTACGTATCATGCATGAAAATGAAGATCTGGAAGATGTTGATGCGGCCAAGAAACAGCATTCGGTTTCGATTTTTTTTAACCCAGATTGTTCAAAATTCGAGGTAATAGTACCGATAACAAAAGCAGTTACAGTCGAAACAAAGAAACCGAATTCAGAGTCTGGAGAAGCTGTAAAGGTGTTGATCCGAAAAGATTGCATTAACCAGCAGGATATAATTGAAGAAGTTGGTTGGGAACTGTACCGATGTGACGTTCATTGGTCGAGCGTCACGCCAACGGAACCAGCCAATGAGCGGGGCGCTTTCAAGACGGGCTCACGCGCGCTCGGCTGATGGAAAAAAAAAATAATAAAAAAAAAAGAAGTTGTGCGAGGCTGAAAATGCTGAGTGGCTCAGGCAGCGGAGGCGACGCGGCAAGAGCAGCGTCGGCACCCATCCGGGTGAATCCTCCGGGTCCGTTCAACTTCAACCAATTGGCCGGTGTGGGCTAAGCGTTTCGACAGATATTTGTCCATCTCAAATTTGGACACGAGGCCAAACAAAGAGAAAATTGATCTCTTTTGTTATTGCGCGGGAGACAAAGCGGAAGAGATCTTGAGGCAAGTGGTTCCCGATCCACTACAGGCTACTTTTGATCAGGTGCGTAAGGCGTTTGATGACTACTTCGAGCCAAAGAAGAATCTCATATTTGAGCGAGCCAAATTCAACGTCAGGGTCCAGGCGCCGGGCGAACCTGTCGACGAGTTCATAACTTCGTTTCACACTTTAGCTGAAAAGTGCGAATACGCTGCCCTAAAGGACCAGCTCATCAGGGACAGGATCGTTATCGGTGTTCGTGATACAAAGACATCAGAACAAATGCAATTGTTCAGTGATTTGACGTTCGAAAAAGCAATACAAATGGCGAGGCAGGCGGAATCGGTCGCAAAACAAACCGAACTGATTCGGCCGGCTGGAACCGAGGAAGCAGCAATCAACAAAGTGTTCACCAAGCAAAAGGGGTTCACGAGAGAGGTGTGTGGCAGGTGCGGACTCAAGCATCAAGGGAGACCATGTCCAGCACAAAATTCGACCTGCAGAAGTTGCGGCAAGGGAGGACATTGGGAAAGAGTGTGCAGAGGACAAAAAAATGGCGGCGGCGGCAGTTTTGGCGGCAACGGCGGCAGTGGCAAAAATGGCGGCAACTTTGGCGGCAGCGGCGGCAGAGCAGTACGCGCAATCAAGAGGTTCGACGAGGACGACACAGATGGCGCTAACGTCAGGTTTATTAGTTATCCACAGAGGCAGGATAGCGAGACAGAATTCGAGGTTAGTTTGGAAAATGTGACATTTGGCGACAAAACAAAGTTTGTGATAGATACAGGCGCGGATATTACTTGCATTCCATTCAGTCATGTACCGAAACAATTTAGGCGGGAAATTCGTAAAACAAACTTGTGCATTTACGGTCCAAATGAACAACCGCTTTCAGTGGTAGGAAATATTGATGTTAAAGTTAAATTCCAAAACAGGGTTTTTACAATTACAACGTACGTTATCAAAAATTTAAAAGTTGCCTTGCTCGGAAAAATTGAAATTAACAGATTGAAATTGTTGAAAAGAGTTTATCAAATTAATACAGAAAAAGTAAAGTCAAATTTGAATCCGTTGAAATCATTTCCACGGTTGTTTGAGGGACTTGGGAAAATGAAAAAGAAATGCAAAATTGAGTTAGTGGATAATGCGAAGCCCTTTTGTCAAAATGTTCCAAGGGTGGTTCCATTACCATTGTTGGACAGATTAAAAGCAGAATTAGAAAGGTTGCAAAAATTAAAAGTAATTAAGCCAGTAGATTTTCCGACAGAATGGTGCAGCCCGATAGTGTGTGTGCCTAAAGGAACAGATATTAGATTATGCTGCGATTACACAGAACTTAATCGGTGTGTCAAAAGGAGTGTTTTTCCGCTACCAAAAGTAGACATTACACTTGCGAAATTAAAAAATGCAAAAGTTTTTTCTAAACTTGATGCGAATGCGGGTTTTCATCAAATCGAGTTAGAAGAAGAAAGTAAACCATTGACAACATTTATTACACCTTTCGGAAGGTTTATGTTTAATCACAGACTGTATAACTATCAGACTATTCATGTGGCTGAAATCGAGAAAAATTTTCAAGTCCCAAAGATGCAAACATTGGGTTGTGCTTTCCAATGAGACTTCCACGCACAAGCAATCGGCGAACAGCGCGCTGCAGTCGCAGAGCCTGTGCTGTGGAATTGGAATTTGGAAAGGTTCCTTTTCCTTTCCCTTTTATCCCTTGCACTGGGTTGGGGCTTGTGGGGTTGCGCTGAGGTGAAACGTGAGGGGGATTCATTTGAATTTTTCTAGGAATCCTCTGAGTTGCGTGCTCTGCTCAACTCAATGAATGAAATCTTCAAGGGATTTTTGGTGGCTAATTTGACTAATTTTAAACAATTATTTAAAAAAAATAACTTTTAGGAATCGTTTTGGATACTTTTATCTGAAACCATTTTCAAAGAGGATTCTTCGTTAACGTTTATTTTCACTTCAAGATTCAACCAAGATCTCATTGAAAACTTTTTTGCACTTATCAAAGCTAAAAATGGTAACAATAGAAATCCGTCTGCATCAATATTTAACATATCGGTAGCTAGGCTTACGTCTGTAAAAATTACCAAAATGAAATGCAGTGGAAAAAATTGTGAGGATGATGACGATATGCTCTTAGATGTGAATACAAACAAATGTTGTGTGTTCAATCGAAAATGATCTAGTCAGTGAAATTGGACATTTTGAAATAATACCTCTAAATGAAAAAATGAGAAGGTCATTATACTAGAGAAATTGATTGAGGCAAATCTGGATAGATATTTACAACAAAAATTTAGAGTTTCCGATGCAGCGAAGCTATACTTTTTAGGTTATGCTATTTTCAAAACATCAAAAAAATTAAATTGTGAAGTTTGTAAGCAAAAGATGGTGAAGCATTCTTCAGAAAAACTTGAATTACCTTCAGAATTCATGATTAAAAGTAAAGATAATGGAAGTAAAACTCTCACTTGTGCACTTCAGCCACCCACAGATTATTTTTTTGATATATGTAAACGGTTTTTCAATGTACATACATATATGAACAAATTTGTGATAAATATTTACATAACTCAAATATAAAAAAAACAATTATTGACAAATGCATAGAGGACTAAAGAAGATTTCCCCGAGTGGTTTCAGGAACACGATGCTTGGTATCATCATAAAATACAGTTATTGAACTTTATAATCTTAGTTCTTTTAAGGAAAAACTGTACGTGGTTGGCCAAAAGTAAATCTGTGAACTCCGCAAATTCAAAATATTGTATTCTTAAGCAATAAAAGTTAAAATTAAAAGATATTTTCGATTGGAACTCACATAAACATTCTACACATTCTCACATAAACATTCTACGACGACTTTAAATATAATTTAAGGTTTTCAGACTCCCTTTAGAAGTTTAACTTATTTTATTCCTTTGTATAAAAATATGTTTCACCACAATGCACGAATTTTTGCAGATATAATTTTAAACATATATATTCTTTAAGCTGATAAAAACCTATATTAATTGAATTAACTCTTTCAATCCAATAAAAATTAAACCCTTTGCAAACTTACATCCAAAACGATTCTAAACGTTTTTTTTTAAATAATTGTTTAAAATTAGTCAAAAGCACCTAGCCACCAAAAATCCCTTGAAGATTTCATTCATTGAGTTGAGCAGAGCACGCAACTCAGAGGATTCCTAGAAAAATTCAAATGAATCCCCCTCACGTTTCACCTCAGCGCAACCCCACAAGCCCCAACCCAGTGCAAGGGATAAAAGGGAAAGGAAAAGGAACCTTTCCAAATTCCAATTCCACAGCACAGGCTCTGCGACTGCAGCGCACTGTTCGCCGATTGCTTGTGCGTGGAAGTCTCATTGGAAAGCACAACCCAATGTTTGCATCTTTGGGACTTGAAAATTTTTCTCGATTTCAGCCACATGAATAGTCTGATAGTTATACAGTCTGTGGTTTAATAGATTGCCCTTTGGGGTAAATTCGGCACCTGAACATTTTTCTAAAAGTTTTTCTGAAATTCTTGCAGGAATTCCAGGGGTAGAGGTCCATGCAGATGATGTTTTAGTTTTCGCGGACTCAATAGAAAACCACGACCGCATATTAGCACAAGTTTTGAAAAGGCTCGACGAAGCGCATGTTACTATTAATAAAAAGAAATGTATCTTTGGTGTTGATACGATTGATTTCTTGGGTCATAGGATTTCAAAAGAAGGTATAAGTGTTTTACCAGATCGGGTCAAAGCTATAGTAGATTTTCCGGTACCGAAAAATAAATTGAACGTTTTACAATTCTTAGGCATGGTAAATTTTGCGGCTAAATTTGTTCCTCATAAGTCAGAAACTGCGGACCCGTTGATTGCATTGATTAAAGACGATGCGCAGTTTGTTTGGTTTGAAAGTCAACAGAGGGCGTTCGAAGAATTGAAAAGATTGTTACAGACAGCTCCGATGTTAGGTCATTTTGATTATAAAAAGAAAATTATTGTACAGGCAGATGCCTCTAGCTATGGTATAGGAGGGGCATTGATTCAGGAAAATACCTCAGGAAATAGGGAAGTAGTGGCCTATACTTCGCGCAAATTGTCAGAGGGGGAAAAAAAATATAGTCAAATAGAAAAAGAAGCTTTAAGTCTAGTTCATGCAACAGAAAAATTCAAAGATTATGTAACGGGGATTAACATTGTTTTAGAGACAGATCATAAGCCACTACTTCAAGTTTTGCAAACCAAACCGTTGGACGATTTAACACCGAGATTGCAAAGAATCAGAATGCGTCTGATGAAATTTAACTACGAAGTTAGATATGTACCGGGAAAACAACTGGTTTTAGCAGATTCGCTGTCTAGAAACCCGGTGGCGGGAAAACGAGAAGATTTCGAAATGGAGTTTGAAAATGCAAAATACGTTAGATTTGTGGTTGAAAATATCCCTGCAACTAATGATATGATAAATTTGATTAAAAAAGAACAGGAAAAAGATCCTATTTGTGTTAAAATTAAAGAATTTTGTGTTGGCAATTGGCCCGCTGTAAAACATTTGTCGTCAGATTTAAAACCATATTATGCTTTTAGAAACGAGATATCATTAGTACAAGATATTTTGATGTTCAATTCGAGATTATTAATTCCGGCATCTTTACAAGAAACAATTTTGAAAAGGTTACACGAAGGACACTTGGGGGTTAATAAATGTAGAGCTAGAGCCATGCAATCGGTGTGGTGGTTGGGTTTGAGTACACAACTAACCAAGTTTATCAAATTTTGTCCCAAATGCGTAGAAAATAGGATTAACCATAAGGAAGAATTTATAACGCAAAAGTTTCCAACGCGGCCATGGGAGAAAATCGCTTTAGATTTGTTTAAATTGGATAAATGGATTTTGGTGATTACAGATTATTATTCACGTTTCTTTGAAATTGTGGAATTGAAAAAACTAGGCGAAAAAGATGTAGTGTTAGCGTGTCAGGAAATGTTTGCAAGATACGGTATTCCGGACGAAGTCCGAAGCGACAATGGGCCTCAGGTTAGGGGAGAATTTGGTAACTTTGCAAAAAAATATGGGTTCAAACATGTAACTAGTTCTCCGTATTATTCTCAAAGTAATGGTCAAGCAGAAAATGCTGTCAAAATCGCGAAAAAAATCTTGTTAAAATCGCATGACATTAATTTAGGTTTGTTATCTTATAGAACTACACCGTTAGAAAATGGATTTAGTCCGGCGGAATTGATGTTCTCGCGTCAAATAAAATCAACGGTCCCAGTTCATCCGAACAAACTGGGAACTTGCGTTCACGATGAAAAAGTCCAATTGAAAGAATTAGATTTAAAAAATAAACAAAAAGAAAATTATAACAAAAGGCATCGAGCGAATAATTTGTCAGAATTAAAAATAGGTGATGCGGTGTGGGTTATAGATAAGAAAAAATATGGCACAGTCGTTGGTCTTAGTGAGAGTCCGAATTCGTTTATAATTAAGATAGGTGATACAAGATATCGTAGGAATCGGTGGCATTTGATAGAAGCTCCGTACGAAAAGGGGAAAGAAGTATCTGTAATGGAAAATTCCAAGTTGCGTGCGAATTAGTGGCCGACTGATGAGACTATTGAAAATGAAAATGTAAACGAAAATGTAAACGAAAATGTAAACGAAAATGTAAACGTCAATGTAGAGCCTGTTGTAAGAGAGCGAGATATTAATCAAGGTGAAATTGTATTAGTTAGAGAAATTCCGCTAGAACCACAACCAAATGTAAATTTAAATGAAAATCATAGCGACCGTCCAGTCAGGAACAGGCGTCCTCCAACGTGGATGAGAGATTATATTCCGGAAATAGATTAATAGAACATTTGTACGCGAAGGATTTGAAACATGTTTGTAAACTAGTATTAAGGTAATTTGTATCCAGTTTTATATACACATATGTATTCTATTCAATGTTGTTCAAATAAAAAGGGAAAGATGTACCGATGTGACGTTCATTGGTCGAGCGTCACGCCAACGGAACCAGCCAATGAGCGGGGCGCTTTCAAGACGGGCTCACGCGCGCTCGGCTGATGGAGTCAGTCGTGCATCACCCGTCTAAACATCTACATCGGTCTTATCTGTCTCTCCCAATACAGGAACTTACACTACACCGAGAAAAGGTTGACAAAAGGAGAAAAATAGTCTCGAAAATCCAGCCGAACAAAGCAATTGAATTCAATGAAAGAAAAACCCCTATAAATCCAGCTCCACGTTGCCGGCGAGCCAACTCAGCTTCTACTTCTTGTGACGTGCGCCCTATGAGCAAATGTGGAAAAGCTATAAGACCTAGCCTTAGCCACAAGATCACCCCAACGATCCGTCGCCACCTGTCGAGAAAATCAAATTAGTACTGCCAGGAGTGACAGCTCCACGAAGAGGCCGGAAGAAAGTGCGACGGCCATTTTAGTGGCAGATCTCTCACGGTGCAGTTTCATCTCGTCCACAGTGAATTAGAAAAAAGTATTAATAGTTCCTGTAAAGAAAAAAAAAAAAAGGCAAAATACAACCAAAAAAGAAGACAAAGGAAAAGCCAATTTAAAGAAAGTGTGTGCAGAGCTGGAAGGAAAAAACAGGTGAGTACCCGGAGACAAAGCAAGAGAAAAAAAAAAGAAATTAAAAAGGAGGACCGAGCAGGCTAATGAGCACATTCTCCGGCCATTCACCGCCAGATGATCGTGAGGCCCCACCAGCCATCGACCACATTATACTCGGACGCAAACAGGAATCTTTATTATTTATCTGTATCCAATTACTAAAGCCCTTCTTTGTTAATTTCAATAGCGTAAATTGTCGTGAAGCCGGTTTAGCTTCTTAAGTAGCGGCAGGGTACATCTTTTACACACAAAACATAACCTAGCCAGTAGCACGGTTCCTCCGTCTTCATCCTTCAACTTTAATCAGGCCAGGGACTTGGCCCCCTCAAGCAAGTAACTGTTTTGCCTTACAGTATCGTCGCGGGATCCTGACGAGTCGACTCTGCCGGATTCCCGGGTAAGTGACTTTACATTCCTTAAAGTAATCTTTGCGCGTATGCCGCGTATCTTGCGGTAGCCAAGTCCATCAGCTGTTGCTGCCTCGGTCTCCGCAGGGCATTGCCCCGGGCCCTTGCCACTCATTTTATATTTTTAATTCAACCATCCCTGATTGTGGGAGCTTACCTCTTCAATTAAATTCGAAAATAAGGCGGACGAATCGTTCCCCTCCCCTACTTACGTCCCCTAGAAAATTGATGTAAACCAGTAACACAAATACGTATTTAAACGTAAAATCAACCACCGGACGTTCCGGTCTCAAAAAAAAAAAAAAAAAAATTAGAGGACTCGTCTGACAACGCGAATCAGCCCAAAATAGTTTTTTAATTTCGATTCCTTTGGCTCGCGGATTTACAGTTTCACCTCGGCATTGTAGTAAATGTTTACCGCCTAGCCTAGCATCATTTTAGTATGAGATCTCAATGATTGTAAATTTCTTTTCTTCAAGTATCTAAACTGTGTAGATATACTTATAAATATTATGCTTATGAATTGTTGTTGTAATACCGGTTTTCCAGATGAATTATAATGAAATGAATTAAACTTTGAGTGTTGAGATGATTTCCGGGAGGGTGGCCTGAACTTGACGTTCCGATGTACATATAGGTCGGGGTATGCCCAGCTGTAGAGGGTGGGCATGCTAAGTGGTGGGTGAGACGAGCACATGGCCCTGAAAGGCAGGCCTGTGTTCACAACTCTACACCGGGATGCGCGGGTCCCGACAAGTTTTGCAACCCCCTTTCCCTTTTTCAGCAGTTCTTTTTTTCAGCACCTTCTTTTCACCCAATCCCTCTTCCCTTTTTGAACGTTTCGAGTGTGGGGCATCAAACAAATTTAGGAAGGAAGCTCTCCAGCCTTCCGATGGGAGCGCATGAAAATTCCCGTGATGCTCTCCAGGCACAGAGTCCACGAACCCCCTCCATCCGGCGAGCTAGCTCGTGCAGCGCAAGGCGCTCCTGGGACTCTGGGTCGAGTACCCCCCTGTAAGTGGCTTCACGCCTGCACCCCTTCTGTATCACCTCCCGTGCTTATACCCTAAGGTGTAACCACCCCGAGGTATATGGATATATTACATTCTTGTACTTCTGGCATGACTTCAATTCCGAACAAAACTAGGATCCGAACAAGAAATGACTGTCGCTACATCTTGCAAGAAGAGAAGAACTCTACCAGAAAATAAAACAGATGAGGTGAAAATTGCGAATTTTAAGAGTATTCACAAAAATTTAAAAAAAACATTCAATCTAGGGTTCCTCATCAAGTAGAGGAAGAGGATGAGGAAGAGGAAGAGGAAGAGGACGAGGAAGAGGAAGAGGAAGAGGACGAGGACGAGGAAGAGGAAGGAGAAGCAAAGCCTCTATGGATCTGCAGCAGCAACAGCCTGAATTTGATTTCGAGAATTTTCTAAGGGTTGATTGATTTCAATATTTTAATTTTCATTTTTTATAATCCCGGACTTTTTTCAACTCTTCAACTTCTTTGATGTGTATTACATAATTTTATTTAGTTTTTGTAACTTTGCATTGTAATATTTTTGACACTTTTATAAAAAATAAATTTCCTGTTAATTTTCTTATGTTATTTAATTTATAATAGATCTAAATACCCGTACTGTACAACCCATACTATGAACTAACAGTTTACTTAGCATACTTCTTATCTTAGTTTGATATTTTTTAACCGACTTCAAAAAAAGAAGGAGGTTCTATGTTCATATCTATGTATTTTGTTTTTTATATGTTTTTATATGTTCACTGTTCGCCAGTTGTGGAGCAATTTGAAAAAAATCTCTTTTTTTTTTAGAGGGTATAAGCCTGAGGTGGTCCCGTTCAAAATTGAAGAAAATATTCCACCCTCAAGGGTGATAAAATAAGAAATGAGTGATTTTACACCTATAACTACATAATAATGCTAATGATGAACACGTGAATCGATTTTGATGATTCTATTTTTGTTGGATAGTCTAAGATTATAAAAAATCTTTAAAAAAAAATAGAACCGACTCCAGAATAAAACTTTTTAAAAAATAGAAGCGACTCCAAAAAATCTCAAGCCCTAAAAGGTATAAAATAATTACAGTGTAAACTCTATATACCGAACTTCTATTTAACGAAAAACTCCTTA
The DNA here is from genome assembly GCA_933228815.1 of Machimus atricapillus. Taxonomy (NCBI): domain Eukaryota; kingdom Metazoa; phylum Arthropoda; class Insecta; order Diptera; family Asilidae; genus Machimus; species Machimus atricapillus. Next base: position 19,860,388 of record OW121785.1, read on the forward strand.
AAACGTAGAAATTGCTAAGGTTTGTTTGGTTTACATTGCTAGCCTTATATAGAAACACTCTTTATAGCGTAGCAACCACTCTCAATAGCGAAACAATACATATGTAATTCTTTAGACCTCAATAAACATATTTCACTGACCTTCAAACACAATACTGATATAAAATCGTAAATATTTCGTACGTACAAGAAATGTTTACGTCTTAGAAATGTGTTCATTTGTTTGTTGGTGCCTAGCACTTGTTTACTTACTGTACTTCCTACTATCGTCTTGTTCCTATTTTTTTTTTGTTATTAATTCTCGCAATAGAATAGGGAGAAAAAACAAGTGATTGCAAAACGTTTTGGATTGAGTCCATCTACTGTGTCTACCATTTGGAAGAACAAGGAAAAATTTCTTTTAATCAGAATTAAACCCACTTATTCGTAAAATTATATTGTTTTGTTTTAATCTCCGTATAACGTAAACTCTTTATAACGCAATAAAATACCCGTCCCTTCAATTTCGCTATATAGAGTTTACACTGTATATTAAAAGTCCTCTGCTACTACTTTCAATATTAAATACCAAGCCTTTCTTAGATTTTTGAAATCGGTGTGAAAACTTGACTGATACTAATCTAATACTAAATAATTAAGGAAATCAGTTTGCTATTATTGGCAACTGCACAATGATTTAAATAATTTAAATTTTCCGCTCAGGCGCCGCCTCACAATTCCCCCTGAACTTTGAGTTCAGTGACCATTTCCCGCCATTTCGGTTAGTTAGAAGTGACATTTTCGGAAACTGCGCGCCCAGGATCGTCTCGGAGTGAAAAAATCTATTTAAATTCGTTTAATCGTTTTAATTACCGCATAAATATAATCAGTAAAGAGTTCGCCGTTATAATATTGTTAAATTTCCTGAAATTCGATGCGAAAATGCTCGTAAATTCCACGCGAAGAAGTGTTGAGTGCCGAGATGCTCGCCGGTCCGGATGCGGTCATAAAGTGATTAATTTGGTGCTCCGGTGGAAGTTCGCGGCATTAAATCGCGATTTATCGAAATTCGCTGGCTGGGCGGCAGCGCGGGTGTAATTTGAGTGAATTATTTAGATGATGATTTAACTATGGAGGTAAGTTGAAAAATCCTTTGTTCTCATTTTCATAATAAATCCCAGCGATGTACCCCGAGGTGGTCTTCTTTAAATCGAAAAAAACCGCACGAAAAGTTTTGGATTAGGGATTACCTCAGATTTTTTGAAACTATGTAATAATATTTTTTGATAGGAATCTTACAGGTATAAAAGAAAATCCGAGGTAATAATGAACAAAGTGTTTTGGACACTTTCCTTAGACTAATTATGAAAAAAAACTCTTCTGTATCTTTGAAATGTTTAAACTTTAACTTATGGAATCGGTATATGAACAACTTTAAACGTATATTTTTGCTCTGCAAACTACTCCTAGAGAATTAAATAGAAATTTATTTTTGTTTAAGTATCTTTTATAAAAGTTATAGATATGTATGTACATTATATAGATATGTATGTACAATATAAAAATATAGGAAATTTTGAAGACGCCGTAAACTTGCCAAATTGTTTTCTTTTATATTGCGATTATAAGCAATGATTTTGGATGTATTTTTGGTTAATTTCGAAAAAGATCGGTCTTTATCTTATATTGTCAAAGCGACAATAATTCCACAATACATTTTTATTTTGAACTGAAAACTATGTAGCATTATTTTTAGGGAATAAATCGCTCTCGTCACCCAACAAACTTGGTGTGTGGCATTTGGAGGCTTTTGGATCTCCGTCTGAAAATATGACTGAAAGCTTTATCACTTGATAATAATCTCTGAAAGCAGTAGGACATTTTCCTACTTTTTCTAGATAACTGCATCTTTTCTCTGAGTTGTTTTAAGAGCAGAATATCGGGGTCTGTGATCACTTGGCAGTTAGAAAATTCGTTCGTTCGTATGATAACGACAAGCAAAAATAAGGATTTGTGACAAGATTTGCTCCAGGAGCATGCAGTCACCATTGAAACGTCCTGTATTCCAAGACGTATAGTCTTACAACAGAGAATCTGTACTTTATCTTCGAGATTCTGCGTTTGTTTTTGCCGGTAGAATTATTCAATTTTGGCACAGCAATAAGTTGTTCCTTATTTCCAAATGAGCTGGGGAACATGGTTCTTTCGTTTTTTGGTGACCCAGTGCGTGCAGTTTACTATGCCAGTGAACAGTGATCACGTCTGGTACCTCATTTTAAAAATCCACTTCTATGGCTTCAGCGCGATCCTTTAATTTCTCCGTGCGGATCCTTTGGATTGGATGATAATGAAATATCCTGTATAAGTATATACAATGCCGAAGATGTTGATATTAATATATTTATTTCGCCGATTGTCTTCTTCAATAGCGTTTATTGGCGCCCTTTTTACATCGATAACCAATTTCTTTCTAGCCTTTTTCAGTTCTTTTAAATTTTCTCTATTTTCATTAAATGAAGTCGAAATGTTACTAAATTTATATTTACAGATACAAAGGGTAATGCTTTCATACACTCACATTCACCTAACTATGCAAGTAAGTATTGACATACATATTTAAATTTTGATGCAAGTCGGCACGGGTTGCCGTGGCCCAAAAGTTAAAAATAATAGTATTTGATTTATGCATGTTTTAATATAAGACGAAAAGAAAATGCGTATGGGTTAAAAAAAAAAAATAGTTTGATTTTTTTGGTACACCCTAGTGTACATATATATATACTTTTGATAATTATATGTATACATATATAGTTGACGATTAGGAATTTTGTAACACATTAACAATCGAAATGTTTTTCTGTTTTTGATTGGGAATTCTTTATTTATTATAAATCCGAGATAATTTCAGCCTTACATACTTGCAAAAAGTTGATAATTGGCTTTCAAACAGTTGTTTATTAGTCAATACTTGTTATTTCCAATACGGTTAAGGTGTGTAAACATTGTTCCTTTATGAATGTAATCGGAAAACTGAAAATTTAGAAATGCACAGCGATTTTCATAGATTTCGAAAGAATTGATATTATATCCTTCTCTAAAGAAGTACAGCGTACACGAGCCGAGCCAAAAGATAGATCGGAAATTTCTGGTCCAATTATATTCTTAGAGGACTGTTGGAGTCACTTTTGTACCACAATTTGTGGTAATCGGGATAAAACATTGGAGGACTGTTGATCCTCATTTGTTGTTGAAATTAACGTTCTTCGTTTTTTATTTGCAGGAGCGTTTGGTCGTACTCATAGAAATATAAACTAAATACGAAAAAATACGAAACAGGTGTATCGTGCAAAAACTCTGTACGTGAGCGTACACTCTAAAGCCGGCCATACACGTACAGTTTTAACGCAGGAGAAATTATTTGGAAGAACTTGGCACAACTTTTGAAAACTATCAAGCTTGTTACAATATGTACTATTAGTACATTTTCTAATGTTGATGATGACTTGATATTTATGAATTGTTGATAATTGTTAGCATTTATTTTTAAATTGCTGACAGGACTGACTATTCAGTAAAAATTTTTCCTTCGCGATTATCCGGAAGGAGGGTAGTACTTTTTGGATGTATGAATCAATGTATGTATTTAAGTATGTCCATTGCTTTGGCGCATCCTATATAGCCTAAAGGCCGACTTTAATAAAATATTTGTCATTAGATTCCTCTTTATCGTGGATGTGCTACAGGATATACATATGTATGTGTGCAAATATATATTACTTGAAAATATGAGTAAATATAACCTCCGTTAGCTGTATAATACAGTAGAGCTTAGACTGCGGAACGGAGTAGATCCACCGAACCGAAATTAGAACGAATATAAGGAAATAATAATTAGATAACAATGATAAAAATATGAATTTAAAATAAAACAGCCGGGTAAAGAAAACTTTTTAGCGCACTTAGTGAGATATTCAAATCTATGATATGCGAATAACCGTTAAAAAGTATAGTATAGTATAGCAAAGACTAATTTCTGTTGGGCAAATTCTGGAGTCGATATAACTCTCGCCATGATTTGGAGTCATGTGGTTTTTTTAAAAAGTGTTCTAAGGTCAAGTGCGCCAATACACTGGCTCCAAGCTTGTAACAGTGCCAGTTATTTATAAACCAGGGTTAGTAATTCTTATAATAAGTTATAAATATTATATAATAATTAGTTATTACATGATACTTATGTGATTTAAGACAAAATGTACCAATGCATTCACATTTATTTTTACTTTTTTTAATATACATATACATAAGTTAGTTATTATTAAGTATTAGCTGTTTGTATACAATATTTTGGTTTATTATTATGCTTCCCATTTTCCCCATATTCTTCTAATTGGAATTTTATACCATATAATATCCTAACTCATTTTCATAATCAAGACGAGTCTAATGACATCTCACTTTTTAAAATCTGTTCATACTTTAGAAGCCATGGCCGGACACAGAAACATACATACATATATAAATACATATTATTACCTATATTGGTTAAATAAATTACCCTCCTTTTTGGCTATGCTGCAGTCAAGCAAAACAGGTAACTTAATAGTTCCTGTGAAGAATATTGCCAGACACTAAATACAAATGCAGAAGACAATCTCCTATCAAAAGAAGAAGTGAAAATATGCATAAAAAACGAAGAAAATTGGTTTTTGAAGTGAATAACACACCGACGAAATTTAATTTAATTGTTACAACTGCACCAGCTGCGTCCATGCATAGATATGAGTGCATATAGGCTTAGACATTTAAAAAACATTACGATTAAACACAGAAATATAACTTTTACATCCTTTGTGAAAAATACTTCACCAAATGTGGAAATTATGTATTTCCTTCCACAGTAATTTTAAATGGATTTGTCTCAAATAAATATGTTGTATTAATTCTAAAACTATGAGCCTTTGAGTTTTGCCAATAAATAGGTCCTGAGCAATTATAATTAAGCTCTTTGCATTGCACAAATGATCTATGATGTGTGATTTTGTTCAACAATTTTACATATTTTTTTTTCCTTAATGTTTACCATTCCTTAAAATTTATTTTAACCAGTCCAAGCCATAACAACTTTTTTGAACGGAACAAATAGGCCTTGTAGAGGTTCACTGGAAAGATAAAAGACAAAATTATATTATATATGTTATATTAAATATTATGTTACACTTGCTTTATTTAGAAACGCGAATGACACAATTTGAAGCATATATTAATGCTAACTCAACTGGGAGTTCAATAATATGAAGTTAAAATATTTTAAATATACTCGTAGCTGTTGTGGTCAGGGCAAATATCAAAGGCTGCAAGCGAAAACCAGAATTCAAAACATATTTTTCACGCCGCCCATGGCTGGCGTAAATTTTCTATTGCCCTAAAATTCACGGCGGCTGTGGCAAGCACAGCTAAATTTTACCGTCCCCCGAACTGCGGACGGCGAGCTTCGTAGCTAAAAATAGCACAAAACTCGCCAGCCGCAGCTCGAGAGACAACCCAAGCGGAAAATAATTGCGGCGCGAAGCAAATGAACAAGGCAAAGTGGTGCACCACGGGCAAAGACTATGGAACCTTCGTTACAAAGACTGTTCACTCCTGCAATTTAGATTTTCAGTTTTTGTGACCTTGGTACCGTTATTCCTCCCAACCCCACGATTTTGCTAGAGGATGATACACTGCTTAAGCACTTTGGTCGAAGAGAGAAGAAAAATTCAGAGGCGGGGCTTGGAATCTGAAGAAATCGGTACAGTGTTACAGGGTGTCAGGATTTGCAGAGGAAATATGAAAATCCAACCAAAAGAAGCACCCTGTCAAACCGATCGCAAGAGCGCCTCACCATACAAGCGCATTTGCTTCCTGTACTGAGCAGGAGCGCCTAAGAAATCCTATGGTGAAAAAACGTAAACAACCGAATCCGTGTACCCCTTCAATGTGTGGGTCCGGCGGTTTCGTTTTGCCTGTTCCTATTCGAAAAGCACGGGCGCCCTCGCACCAACACAGTCTCACAAAACGCAATGCTTGAGCAGGAGCGCTCCGTAATAGGTGAACTCTCGCTTCATGGTGTTTGCCGCACTTCTCCCTATTGCCGTCCTTGTTCATTATTAGGCGATTTAAATGGGGATTCGGACTTGGAACAAACGCGGCGAATTTTTCTTTTAGGCTAATGGGCATTTTGTTGTTGTAATTTTCTAAAAATTGTCCATGGTGGGGGTAAATTGCGTCGCAGAATTAGAGTGAACATTCTTTGTAACAAGGTTCCATATTCTTTGACCACGGGCTCGGTCGGATGTCTCACGACCGAAATGCATAAGCCCGGAGAGTTCACGGTGCACCCAAAATGCTTCAAATCTAGCGACGGGCACAGCGAGCAGCGAAGCTCGATCCCGTTGCCGTCTGCTTGCACACCGGCGGTGTGCGTCCGATCCGCTGTCGTTGCCGATGTGTGAGAGGACGGCAGCGGGATCAGCAACGGTCGGCGCTGACTCATGGGATGGCGTGGTCGATGGGCAATAGGAGATCGAAAGCGAAAAAATTTGGATTCGGTATCTGGCGGCGGAAGGAACCAGGTCTCGGCGATTAGAGTTTGTTAGTTTTTGCGAATCTCCTCAAAAGTATAAATTTGGTCGTCATCGAATTAAAAATAATAGTGAATATTAGAACGGTTTTAATTGAGGAGTGCTTTAAAGGTGCAAATTTTACGGGAGTTTCCGCAGTTGTTACACGCCGTAAAAATTGAGTCGGTGAAAAACTCGGCCGGCAGTTTTCCCTGTTCCGCGATCAGTGACCAAAAAAAAGAACAGAAAAACAAAGAAAAGGGAAAATTTAAGTGCTGAAAAAGAAATTTATTTCGCAAAAAAATAAAAAAACCAGAACTAGAAAAAAAAAAGAGGAAAACGTAGTTTGAGTGCCGAAAGAGCCTCGGCGATGCGGGGCTCCATTTTTTTTCACTTCGATACCAAAATGATCGAGTTCGAGTCCGTGCCGTACCGTTCGTGCCTTCATTCAGGGGTAAGACTTGCAATCCTGAAAAAAGAAAAAGTAAATAATCAATCAAAATGAGTTCGCAAAATGTAGTAATTCTATAACGAAAGTGTTAAAATTTTTGTAAGTGGACCAGACTTAAGAAAAAAAAAAAAAAGGAAAACACATAAACTAAAAATGTAAAAATTAAAACAAACAGTTGAAAAGACAGTGAATTTAAGAGATGTTATGTATAGTTCTATCAAACAAAAAAAAAAAAAAAATAAAAAGAAATAATAGGAAGTGAGAAAGATTGTAAATTAACTTTGGACAAAATTAGTGATAATTAGATTGTATCAGCAAGAAATATAAAATAAAAAGAAAATTGGAAGATTTGGAAAATTGGAAGATTTAAAAATTTCAAAGAAAAAATTAATTCAATGGTTTTGGTGTATATTTCGAAAAGAGATTGTAAAATAAATTTTAATAAAGTTAAGATAAAAACAACAGGAATGTGTACGATTTAGAACTGATTAATTGTTAAATCCAAAACGTTAATATAAAATTACTCAGAAAAAAAAAAAGAAGAACTAATAATAAAACAATGGAAAACGCATAGCATTAAATTTAACAATCGTTAGTGCGAAAGAAAAAGGAAATTTAATAAATGAACGATATCGAATCGGGTCAAGGAAATATTTTATTGAAACTCAAACACAAATTATTCTAAGCCGTAAAAACATTTTGATGCAGAAACAAATTTTGTTGTAAATTTAGTATTAACGAAAAGTAACAAAAAATAGAAAAATTAATGGTTTTAACAATAAAAGCAAATTGAATAACAATAAAATCTGATTGAATATCCATAAAATTTAATTGAATAACTAAACGGACAGTAAGTGAATTAAATACATAAAACATATGAACATTAAAATGAAAATAATTATATACCTCCTTCGGAGAACAACCAGTGCAGTGACTTTATGTATATAAGCAGACAATTGAAATAAACAAATTATTAATTTTTTTTTTGACACTCAAATTAAAAACCGAACAAAGACAAATTATATAAAATAAATACAATACCTACTAGCCAGTGAAAGCAGACATGAAATAAGAAATAAATGCAAAATGAATAGAATAAGCGTGTAGTGCTTACGCGAACTTTCCCGACCAAGTGAATATAGACATGAACAAAGACATTTAACCGAAATAGAGAAAAAAAAAGGGGAAGAAAATAAATTGACCAAATTTAATGTGCACCTAAAATTTAGCTAAAAGTAAGGAGTAATGGAAATTTAAATTAACAAGTGTTTAACGAAAATAGATACCTAAAAGACAAATAAATAAACTGAAACAAATAAAGATTCGAAAAATCATCAAAATAACTAAAGTAAATAAATAAAAATACGGACCTTGTGGATGTCTTCCTGGGACACACCGGCACCACGTCGGGGCCACAAGAAGAGGCCGGGTGCCAGACGGCGGCAACAGCATCGGCAGCAGGCAGGATCATCATCCAGCAGCATCATTCAGCAGCACGTCGCATCAACATCAGTCAACAATCACCAGCTGGGTCATCGAATCGACAAGGCGCCCAACGATTTTTTTTTTGAGAAGTTTGTATTTGGTATGTACATAACACCTTTGTTTATAAATTTAACCTTTAAGTAAAATAGAAGATAAAAACTGAAAAGAAAAGAAAAAAAATAAACCAAAAAAAAAGAAAAAAAAGAGAAGAAATGAATAAATAGATATGCTTCTATAACTTCAGCTTGTTTTCTCCGAGTTTCACCCCTCCACTCTCAATTTCATTTACAGGGGTCCGTCCCGCCTTGTCCCTTCCATACCCCTTGCGATTCTTTTCGTTCCGTGGCGAGAGATTTGTTTTCGTTTTGGTGTTGATCCGTTCTCGCGGCCAAGGGCGGCATACCGGCACAACCCCCCCACACTACCGCATGCTAGCCTGCCAGCTCTCACGGCCGCACACCGCGGGACAAGGGTGCTTTAGCCGGGCTCCTTGAGGAACAACAGCCATAACAGAGTTCACAATTTTATTGGTGTAAGCTTAACAATTCACTTGAAGATATTACTAGTTGGGTTGATCCGATCACGTTGGACGCTGGAGTGCAAGTCCCTGGCTTCGTTTTTAGTATGGCGGGCGGCTGGGCGTAGTCCCTGAACTCAATTTGGGTTGTGTGGTGAGCGGCAGGGGGAGAGTGTGTGTGGGTGAGTGAGTTAGAGGTGAGTGTGAGAGTGTGTGTAGAGAGAGGGGGCGGATGCATGTAGGGATGCTTGCATGCGCAAGGGAACAAGCCCTTGGGGCTACATTAAGGACCTAGCCCGAAGTAATGAGCTAAACGGTTGCAGGCTAGTGTCCGGTGTACGGGGAGGTGTTTTAGCCGGTAGTCCGAGTCCTGCGGGAGTCCGGCACAATGGGGTGGATTCCCGCCACTGGTGCGTAAAAGCATTTCACCTCCTACAAAAAAAAAACAAATACCTGCATATCGCACACCGAATACTCCTAGCGGTAATTGTTTTCTTGAAAAATTATAAATTAATTTTCCGTTTTTTTTTTTCATAGAAGCAGGAACGTTAAATCTACGCTCACGTCGTGTATGTGCCTGTTCAGACGGTTCGCTCCAGCGAACGTTCGTGACGAAATTTGTCGGTGAGGAGTTGGTTTGGGTGAAGAGGAAGTGCGTCTCGATCAGAACAGAACTCACGTTAGCTTTTTTTTGGTTTCCATTGCATATTGTTCCATTTAAGTGTCTCATTGTCATTTTCGTTCCACCTGTCAAGAGCTAAGAGCAAATGTGCCTGTGCATTGAAGAATTAACCGTGTGTGCCGTGAATAATTAAATATACTATACAAAATTAACAAGATGAGTTTTTGGACAAGAGCTCAGACGGAAAAGTTGATTGAACCTTATCAGCAGTATCCACAATTATATGATTTACAACATGTGGATTATAAAAATAGAATTAAAAGGGAATCGTGTCTCACAGAAGTTTGTGACGCCTTAAAGGAATTTCGGTCGGAGACGACAGTCAATGAAATTAGAGGGAAATTGAAAACGCTGTGATCCCAATATTTGCGAAAAAAAAGAAATGTGCAAAAATCTTGGAGAAGTGGAGCAGGAGTAGAAGACGTGTATGTACCGAAATTGTGGTGCTACGAGCGCTTAAATTTTTTGATTTCCTCTGCAGTGAGCATGCCTGGACAATCGAATATTGTCTTGGAGTCGGTAAGAAAATTCAATGGAAATAAATTTGATGAACCTAATTTTCTATATTTCTAGGATAGCTTTGAATCTTCAGAATCTTTTTCTGCTTCATGCAGCGAGAACTCTTCGCCGAATAGAGTAAGTATGTATTACATTTATTTTACTAAATGAATCTTACAATGTATTTTTAGTTTCCAAATCAGAACAAAAATAGGAAACAAATGCTGGAGAAGTCAGTTCAAGATTCTCTAGAGTTAGCCGGCCAATTCGCTGCCCATTTAAGCGGGCAAAAGCATACGCCGCAGCGAAACTTGGCTAATTTTATAGAGCAGGGACTGGCAGACATTCCACCACACAGGAGCGAGTACTACGTGAAAGTGAACTTCCATCGACGTCATCCACATTTTCGGAAAAAACTTCATCTTCATCATTTTCCACCAGCACACTTAAAAAACTAAATATTTTAAGGGTCGAAGTGTTGAAAAAAGCCCATGGCTTTCAGATGACAAAGCCGACCAATAATGAAAACGAGAACGACTCTTCAAATTAAAAATCAGACCTTCTCCAAACCGCAACCGATGACCATTTTGACGAAGACTACTTGGAGGAAGACAATTTTGAAGACTTATTTGAAATAACTCAATAAAGTGTTTTGAGGCATATAGAAAAGTAAGACTCTGTTTCTGTATAAACATGTAAAATTTTGAAATTTATTAAAGTGTGCATTTATAAAACAGTATTGTTTTGAATGAAAACTCTTTACAATTAAATTAGTTGAAAGATGATAGTGGTATCGAAGTCATCTGAGGAGCTGCCATCGGATTAAGATTGTATCCCTGAAATATTTTAAAATAAATGATTTATATGTTTACGTCATAAACAACCTAAGTGCTGTCTTGCCATGCTACTCTTCCTTCTTTTACGAAATAACCAGCAAAATCTTCTCTAATTAAAGACCCAATTCCAGTGCGTGTATTATTACTTTGTGTCCGGTTGTTTGATGTATTATTTATTTGTGGGGTTAAAACTGTTGTTGTAGAGGGTACATTTGCCATTATTAGGAAATTGTGTAAAGCGCAACAAGCTTGTGCAACTTTTATTACTTTTTCAGGTCGTAAATGAATTGGCGTTAGAAGAACGCGAAATCTATTTGATAACATCCCGAAAGCATGCTCTATTGTTTGTCTAGCATGGCTGAGGCGTTTATTGAATATTTTCTTCTTTTCGCATTGGGAATTGTATGGGAACGGCTTCATAATATGCTTTTCCAATGGAAATGCATTGTCGCCGACGATTACATACGGCAATTTTCTATTGTTTCCGATTACTGTATCTTCTGGTAAGTGAATTGTTGATTAGTCTAAAACTTTTCTCGAGTCACTTCTTTAATACGCCTGCATCATTGGTACGACCGTTGCACCCGATATCTATGTACGTGAACGTGTAATCGGCGTCACATAACGCTAACAAAATGATGCTATTGAAGCCCTTATAGTTAAAATACAAGGACCCATCTTTTTGGGATGCTCTAAAAGAAATATGTTTCCCATCTAAGGCTCCAATGCATAGAGGAAATCGCCAACGCAGGTAAAAACTTTCACTAATTATCGTCCAATCATTTTGACTCTTTGGAAACTGAAATTTAACGTATTTTGTATAATATTATAAAAGTTTTACAATTAGCTATACTTACTGCTAGATATAAATGTATCCTGCTTTTTCAGTTGTGGTGAAACTAAATCTAGAAGGAATCTAAAACTATCCTCATCCATCCTCAAATAGCGGCGATAGGCATCCTTGTCCTCCAACCTCAATTCCTCATTTAGCAGTTTAAACGAGCTCTTGGTTTCCCGTCGTCTTTTCCAGTTTTTAACCCACTCACGTTTTCTCTTTTTGGAATCGTTAATTTCATCAAGTGCTAATAACGCTTCTGCAGAAGCAGATGTCGCCAATAAAAGGCCTATCATTGCTACAGTCTCATCTTTATTCATTTCGAATGTTTTCCTTCGCGCAATTAAATCTTAACCTCAAAAATATCTACAAATGTCAAATTATTTAGATTCCAAGTGTTCCACTTGCCATGAAAACAACTGGACTCAAAGTGAACCGTTTGAACAAACGTTCGCTTTGAGGAGCGACAAAGCGAACCGTCTAAACAGGCACTATTACGTCCATGAGAAAATTGAATCACCGAAATGCTCCTGTTTTATTAATTTTCAGACTATGTACAATTTGTTTATGTTTTAAAATTGGAATAGATTTTACACTTAATAAATTAAGCCTACAGGCCGGTCCAAAAACGGACGGAAGCGAACGAACGAAAGGAGGCGGTCCTTTCGTTCGTTCGCTTCCGTCCGTTTTGTCTTTTTCTTTCGTTTTCGTCCGCTTTTTTGTCATGCCCACATAGCAACATTCCGGTTTTTGGATTTTGACATTTGTTATTCATTGTTTACAATTTAATAGCAATGGAAGTATTGAGTGAACAACAGCGAATTCGATTGATTCACTTTTATATTTAAAAAATTAAATTATTGTGGGTGTTGCGGAAACGCAGAAGTGTTGCTAAGAGGAGATCAAATACATTTGCTGAAAGTGAGGTTATGCCCGTCCGTCCGTCCGCCTAAAAGTCGGAAGTTTGTCAAAGTTTTTCCCCTCCGTCCGTTTTCATTCGTCTCCGTCCGCCCCAATGTGGACACTTGCATGCGCAGTATATGGAACCACAAAACTGAAACAACGGACGGAAGCGAACGAACGAAAGGAGGCGGAACTATCTGGACCGGCCTTTAGACTTATAGAATAACGTAGCGCGACGTCCTGTTGAAATTTATTTTATAGTCAAGGAAGGAACAGAATTTAAGGTGGGAAAAATTTTTTCCTGGTAAGAATCTTAAGTTACTAAATACATATAAACGGATAAAGAGCACTAAGGACGCAATAAAACGAAAAAGAAAATAATATATTGCAAATTAAGCACGTGCCTGAGTCACATGACTGAGCAGTGAGGTTAAGGTTATGTTCATGCACTGCACGCCACACTTGTAGTGAAAGCCTTATGGGAAAAGCAGAAAATAAATGTAACTCTAGGGGTAATGCGAGACTACGCGGACTTCAGCGCTGAATGAGTGCACTAAGTCCGCGTTTGATGCGAGACTAGGCATGCTTCCGCGAGTGCGGAATTCAATAAAGATATAAGATATATTTGTGTTAGTGATTGACACTTCTATTTGTCAAAATGGATTTGATTTTGAATGAGGAGGAAGAAATAATTAAGATATTATTCTCTCTCTGGCTCCGGACGAGTTAACATCGCTTTTTTCGAGGCTCCACAAGTGTTGTTCGAGTTAAAGTTTTTTACTGTGGTTTCAGTTTTTTTGTTAAAATTTAAAATTCTTTTTTTTCTTGATTTTTATAGTCTCTTTAAAGAAATAAACTCAGTATTTTAGAGTGAATATATTCAGAATTCAGGTTTGTGAGCTCGGCATTTTTTGGTCCGGATGATAGTTTTTTGTTGAAGAATTTTCTAGATTTCATGCAAGTCACATGCAGGCTTGTAGTCGGGCCATGTGAGTTTTTTGATAGTATCTAACCTCACTTTTTGTCTTGGAATTTTTTACTTAGTACAATTGAGAGTTTATTCTTAAGCACATTTATTAATTTCTTTCCTTATTTTATTTTATTTTAGTTTATTGTATTATTTTCTGTATTTTATTGTTTTTGTTGTAGTTGTTTAATTTTTACGTTTCGACTCTAATGGCTAGTACAGATTCAAAAATGACGATGGGAAGTAAGATTACCCTGAAAAATAGCTGCAAAAAATTGGAAAGACCGATTACTAGATTAGGGGCGAAAAGACCTGACAACGAAAAGTCGACTGAGGAAGGAGGCGTAATTGGGTCGCCTGGGAGTGTGGCGAGTGTTGGGATCGTGGATAGGGTAAATTTGACGCACCTTGAGGCTGTCACGAATGGGGGTGCTGGGGCCTCATCCGGTATGACCTCGGTTAGTACAGAGCCTGTTTGTGAGGGGGATGGATTGAATGATGTTTGTGGGTATGAGGAGGAAGATGAAGGCGGTGAGTGTGGTGCGTGAGGGTGAAAATGAGGGTGAAAGGTCTTCAATAAGTCCACTAACTGTTGGTAGGAAGCTAGAGGGAAGGGTGACTGGGATTATTGAAATAAAGAAGACGGCACAAAATAAGTGTCTGATACATTTTAACAAAGCACAATGTGCTAATGATTTTATAAAGGATTGCCCCCTTGGCTCGGAGCCTTTATGCCTTTGGGTAGAATTGCGACACCTGTGCTTCTCCACGATATTGATGGGAAAATTGGTGAATCGGAATTGTTACTTTTATTGAGGAAATATAACCAGGGAATTAATTTCAAGAAAGTTTTCAGAGTGAAGAAAAGAATTAAAGAGGGAAACAAGGTTTCTTTCATACAAACAGATAGGGTAAAAGTTTTCATAAGCAAAAAGACTGTACCAGTGAGAGTCAAAATACAATATACAAGTTACAAGGTCTTTAAATTTATTCCGAATCCAATTAGATGCTACAGGTGCCAAAGATTTGGACATATTGCAAAGGAGTGTAAGAGTGGTAAGGGGGTTTGTGTTTCGTGTGGTGAGTCTCATTTGGAGGAGGCAATGCCTTGTAGTAATAGGATTAAATGTGCAATTTGTGGTGGCCCGCACAAGGCTTTTGATGTGATATGTCCGGTCGTGAAACGTGAAAAGAAAATACTGTATAACATGGTAACGAAGAATTTACCAAGGGGGGGGGGGGGGGGCCAGGAGGAGGCTGTGATGATGTTGTCAGAGCGTGGGATGAGAATGACAGTAATGACCTGGAGAAGTTTTCGTCAGGTGATGCAGCAACTAGAATGGAGTAGAGAGGGGGGATTGGTAAGGTGGTGAGAACTGAGAGGTGTGAGCATGGAGGGAGGTGTGAGCTACTCGGAGGTCCTGAAGGGACAAAGTGTGTATGAGGAGGTTGTTGGGCACTCGGATAGAATCCGGGAGACTGTCTCTCTCATTCAGGACAAAGATGGGCGCAATCCGGGTCAGATGGTAGAGCTTTTAATTGAATTGATCGGTGAAGTGGTGGTAAAGGTCCTGGCGAGGTTAGGCGGAAACCAGGGACGCAGGGGAGCATCGAGTGTCAAATGAAGGCATTACAACTTAATGTACAAAGTTTGAAGCCAAACGTTGATGTATTTGAACATTTTCTGAATCACAATAATTTTGACCTAATGGTTGCCAGCGAGACGTGGCTCCTTCCGTCGGACCGTGTCTCGTTGGCAAACTTCAAGGTTTTCAGGAAAGACAGACCTGACGGTTACGGAGGTACTGCGATTTTGATTAGGAACTCCATAAAAGTGAAGAGTCTTGCGATCCCAAACATTTTCGATGCTTGTGCCATTCAAACACTAAATCTTAGCAAAAATCTTTCGATTTTCGCTATCTATGTTCCTGCCAACATCTCTAACAATACATTCTTGATAAATTGCTGGTAGAAGTAATAAAACATCGTAATGTTCTCCTTATGGGTGATTTTAATGCCAGAAATGTCGTCTGGGGTGATAGTATCACTAACAGAAGAGGTGAGATCTTATTTCAAATGGCAGATGATTATGGTTTGAATTTGTGTAACAACGGCTCGTATACTTGTGTTTCAAGGGACTATCGCAGACTTAGCAGTGCCATTGACCTAACCCTCACGAATGTTAGCGA
This sequence comes from Machimus atricapillus, assembly GCA_933228815.1. Lineage (NCBI taxonomy): Eukaryota > Metazoa > Arthropoda > Insecta > Diptera > Asilidae > Machimus > Machimus atricapillus. The sequence goes on from OW121785.1 coordinate 19,876,328, forward strand.
GGTTTCGATTAAGTGGAACACGCTCAATGTTTCACTATGTGGTAGTCCACATATACCAATTTTCGTTGAACTATCAATTAAAAAGGTAATCAATCCAAAAAGAGTTATCTCAAATAAAAAACTTAAGTGCTCCCTTGAGTCCCTGGTTGTGCCTGAAGGTGATATGACGATAATGGAGAAGTTCCACAAAGCAGTCAAGTCTGCCACTGTCACCTTAGGAATCGGTTCCTCCTCATATGTTCCAAAGGGTTGGTGGAATGATGAACTGGCGAGAGTGTATAGATTGAAAACGGTTTCCTTGGCAAAATTTAATAAGTTTGGTCTTATTGGGCACCTGGTTGAACATAATAGGCTTGATGCAAAATTCAAAAAAATGAAGAAGTTGGTCAGGAGTAAAGCCTGGCAAAACCTGATTGAGGACCTGGGCTCAAAGGGAAATACTGGTGTACTGTGGAAATTTGTAAACAGAATTAGAAGAGTCTCTATGAAGTGTGATAACTTTGACGATGTAAGCTTTGTGATCAGTTATTTGGAAATGTTGAATGGTAAGGCTTTGCCCCCTTCATTTATTCCGGAACTGAGTGACTTGGGGCGTGGTATGGTCCAGTGTTGGTCATTGTTAGATCTTGAGAATGTTTTGAAGGAGAGGAGAGGCAACTCGGCTCCTGGGGTGGATGGAATAACCTTCTCTATGATTAGAGACTTATCAAACGAGGGTAAAGCTGCACTAATTCACTATTTCAACACAGTTTCCAGACGGGCCGTGTCCTTGATAAATGGCTTGAGATCAGAGTTGCTCCAATCCTTAAGCCAGGTAAGGACCCTGGTGAGATAGGCAGTTATAGACCAATCTCTCTTATTTGCGTTCCCCTCAAAATAGTTAACTGCTTCCTAAAATCTTTTATTTTGAACAAGCTGGAAGAGGGGAACCTCCTCCCTCCAAATTCCTTTGCTTATAGAAGGGGCATGTCGGCACAAGTATGTCTAAGTCTCATCAACCAAAGAATCTCTTGCCTTAAAAGGTCTAACGAATATGTGGCTATAGTCACGGTTGACCTGGACAGTGCCTATGACAGAGTTGACCTGGGTAAGCTGTACATTGCCCTTCTAGCGGTGGGAATCCCGTTTGCTGTCATAAACTGGGTTATCTATTTCTTCAAAAACAGGAGATTAACTCTAAAATCAAAAAGTGTAGATGTGGTTGGTGGCATGCCACAGGGTAGTGTTTTGAGCCCTGTCCTTTATAACATTTATAGTGCTTCACTTCATGGCTCCATAACCGAGGGGGTGGAGCTTTTTCAATTTGCGGACGATTCCTGTTTTCTTGCGGCAGGTGACAGCAAAATTTACATCCAGGACCTAATCCAGAGAAATCTGGACAACTTTACTATCTGTGCAAATGGCCTAGGTATCAAATTGAATGGGCCTTAATCTAAATCGTTACTTTTTGGTGGAAGAAATATCTTGTCTCTCACGGTTGATGAAATCACTGTCCCATCCATGAGATCCTTAAAGTTTTTAGGCTGGACATTTGCCAGTAATCACAAGAGTGGATGCCATTTCAGGCAAGCTCTGGAATCTTTGGAGAAAAATCAAAGTATCATTACCGTTTTGAGTGGTACAAAATTAAGACCCAATACTGCTCTTATTCTCTTTAGATCACTAATCAGGTCCAAAATGGATTATTCAAGGTCCCTGTCGTATGATGAGTCAAAAACCCTGGAGAGAAAGATTGGCACAGCTACTAACAAGTTTATTAGGAAATGTTTAGGGTTGGCTCCATCCACCCCAGTGCATGTCCTGTATGCGATTGCTGGTGAGCTTCCGTCCGCCTTAAGAGCTGAGGTGGGTACCTGCAAGGATATTTTTAGGGTATTGGTGATGAGGCCCTCTTTCCTTCATTTGATCTCCTGTCCAACTCCTGTTACTCCCTTTGAAAAATGTGTTCTGAAATATAAAGAAATTTTTGACTTGACGAACTATAATCCTGTAGTCCTTACTAACCTTGGTACACCTAATGTAGATATTGACTTTCTGACTGGTGTGGGTGTTAAAAGTCAGATTAATGCTGAAATTGCAAAAAGCATTATGGCCGCTAAGAGGTCCTCCTTCTCTGATGGTGACACAATTGTTGCTACTGATGCTTCGGTGGTGGAAGATAGAGTGGGTTTGGGGGTTTTCTTTGCTGGGATGGGGGTGGAGCTGGCATTTCGGTTCCCTTGGAGACTGTCCACCCTTTCGGCTGAGCTGTTAGCCATTAAGTTAGCCCTAAAGGAAGCTGTGAAGAGGTTTAGTGAGACTGACTATACTCACTGATAGTCTGAATGGCTGCAAGGCTTTGATTAATAAATCTCATCACCACCTGGTATCTGACATTCTGCACCTGGTGGTTGGTTGTGTATCGGTGAACTTTATTTGGGTTCCATCTCATCTTGGAATTGAAGAAAATGAGATGGCTGACATGCTTGCTGATGTGGGCAGGGAAGGAGGAGTACTCTTTTGTCATTACCTCACGGTTGAGGATGCATTGCTGAACATAAAATGTAAAGTATTCAAAGAATGGAGCAGGAGTTTTCATGAGGCCTCCCTGACGAAGGGAAGGTTTTTTGCATCAATTGTGAGTGAACCTATGAGAAGGCCTTGGTTTATTAGGACAAGTCTTCCGACTAGAACTGTAAGAATGTTAAATAGGATTCTATCTGGTCACGCCTTTGACAGGGTGCGACTGAGAGGTTGGGGTGCACTGGAGAGTGCGGAATATGATTTGTGTTGTGTGGATGAGAGTATGGAACACTTGCTGCTGGAGTGCCCAAGATTTGAAGTGGTCACGAGGGGGTATCCTTTTCTAGTTGGGGCCTCTGGGCTAATTGAGGTTCTAGCACCCTTTAGTCTTGCAAGGATGGAAGAATTGGGACGCTTTTTGATTGAGGCGAAGATCGGCCTGTAAGACCTTCCCAGCGCTCATTGTCACTCCTGTTTGGGTTTGTTTAGATTTTGTTTGTCCCACTCAGACGATTTTCTGTTGTTTCCTTTTATGATTAGAGTATCTCTTTACAGTCTAATATATAAACTACATTAGTTCTTCTAACTTGATTTGTTCTCTTAGAATTGTAAGCCGAGCTCACTACCGTACATTGCTTGCTTAGATCTCTTATCAGTTATTTGCCTAACATTTTGTGGAGTCCTCATCTAGATGTTGTGCTTGAGAGTGTTTTACTGAAGTCTGGAATTCTCGTAGAGATCCTGCAACTTTTCCTGTGGCTGTTAATCTGAGGACGAATATTTGGAGTGCTGGGGCTGTGAAAGTCCACCTTAATTCACCATTTATTGCATCTGACATTTACTGTGTTCATGGTTGATATGGCTTAACGGCCGGGACCAAGTAACCTGTTGGTGCACTGCCGTTTTGGCAGTACCCAAAAAACAACAACAACAACAATAAGATGTTATTATTTACCAGTTCTCTCCAAGCAGCCAAAGTGAAAAGACCTCTCAAGGGAAGCTCGTAAAGTGCGGTCATCAAGGGAAACGTGTACTTTTTTGTTTTTTATGTTCCAAGTTAATTTGTTGGTTTAGTGAGTTTTTATGTTAAATTTCTGGAGGAGAAATCTTAAACAAAGTGTAAGGTAGGTGAGCTTGGTTTCTTTTCGAGTTTTTTTCTTTTTGGAAAACGTTTTTGAAGTGCGAGTCGGGTGTTGGATGAACGGTACTGAGGCAGGGTACAGTTTTTATTCGTGCATAGCAAATAACTGCACATACACTTTGTACAGGCTGTACTTTGGTGGGCAACGGTGAAATTCCCAGAATCTTGACAAAAATTCTTTTGCAGTGAATTTGTTCTTATTTTTCACTCGCGATTTTTTTCCTTTTTAACTTAAAAAAGGAAAAAATAATTTCTTCGGTCTGTTCAAGGAGGAGGAGAAATTAGCTACTTAAAAGTGGGAAAAAAACAAAATTAAAACGAGAAAAAATATAGAATAAAATAATTAGAGGAAGGAGAAGAATTAAATAGGGTGAAAAAAAATAAAAGAAAAAGGAAGAAAATTATTTTTCCTCCTTTTTCAGGACAAGCTCTAAATTTTCTCTTTTTTGTTTTGTGAGGTTAGAGTCCAACGTGGTTTCACATATCCTCACTGTTAGGAGGGGTTGCTGGGGTGAAGGGTGGCTCTGGTCGGGAGTATTAAATTGAAATTGAAACAAGCGATTTTGAGCTTTTTTTCTGCTTCTTTGCTTTTTCTATTTTTTTTATTAATATTAAAATAAAAATAAAAAAACAACATTTTTTTTTCTATAATTTAAAGATCATGTGTGCAAAAAGAAGCTTGTCCAGCAAATCGGTTAATTTTGACAAGGCTGAAAAGCCGCAAACAAAAGTACCTTCTACAAAAAGGGCAAAAACCTTTTTAGAGGAAAAAAAACTTGAAAAAGTGTTTTGTAAGGGTGAAGCGGGAGGTGAAAAGAAAGCAGGGTCGAGGACGATGAGAGTCCAGAGTATCAACAAAATTAACCTGGGGGATCAGTCTGGGTCGTGTGAAGTTGTTGCGGGGGCCTCGGCTACGACGGAGCGGCCCTTGGAGTCTCAAAAAGCGGGTGATGAGGAGAGCGGCCTCTCAGGGGGCTTGACCAGTCAGGAAAGTGGCGGTATTGAGTCGGTATCTCCAATCAGGTATGATAGCAGTGAAAGAGGATCTTTCAGGGTGATGATCGTCAGAAGTGGCAATGGTGAAGATGTTAAGAAGAGAATCAATCCACTCCTGATAGGAAAAAATTAAGTGGAAAATTTAATAACGAGCTTCTCTCAATTAGAAGGGTAGCGAGGGACAAATGTGTGGTTGATTTTGCCACAGGTGAGGCGGCAAATACCTTTGCGGACAGTCATCACTTTGATGATACTTACAGTTACAGAGTATATATCCCGCTGGGGGCGGTGGCCAGGGTTAGAGTGGTAGGAGGGGTGGATGCAGACCTGCCAGAAACAGAAATTCTGGAGTTACTAAGTGAGGGGAATCCGGAAATGAACTTCCTCAGGGTTTTCAGATTATCCTCGTTAAGGATAGTGGATGGGGGAAAAAAAAGAGTCCCAACGGAAAGCATAAAAATATACATTAGAGGTGAAAGGGTACCAAAAACTATTTATATGGGATATACAAAATTTAACATGAGGAGGTTCGGTCCCAAACCATTGAGATGCTTTAATTGTCAAAGATTCGGTCACATGGTAAAGGAATACAAAAGAAGGGAGGAAATCTGCAGAAGGTGTGGGGAGGAACATGAAAGGACCGATGAAGAGTGTAGTAATCCGATAAAATGCGTCAACTGCAAAAACGACCATATGGCGTCAAGTTGGGAGTGCCCGGTAAGAGTAATGAAACAGAAGGTCAATGTTCTGATGGCTACCAATGAGACCTCAAGAAAAGACCCCAGAATAATGCTGAATGCGAATCAGGGAAATGAGGACAGGTCGAATGAAATCGGTGTAGGTGTGGGGAGGGTGTTTGAGGAATTGGTTGAGGCGAATCATGAAATAAATGGAGAAAACCAAGATATGACTAGTCAACCTATTAAGGGAGTAATGAAAAATTTCGAATACCTAAAGGTCAAATCTCTATCGGAATTGAAAAAGGAGTTAGTCAAATCTACAAGAAAAATAATAGAACTATTGGGTTCAAATTCAAAAAAAGCGCCGAATGAAATAATAGGCATGCTGATCGCTTTAATTAAAGCTTCAAACAACATCATGACGGTTGATGTCATAGACAATTCAGTTAGCTCAATATGAGGATTCTCCAACTAAATTGCCAAAGTGCTAGGCCCATTATTGATGAATTAGAGATTTTCATTCAAAATAAGGCTGTCAGCTGCCTATTACTTAGTGAGACCTGGCTTTTACCGTCAGACAGGTTCTCGCTAACAGGCTTTTCTGTGATTAGAAATGACAGAGTGGATGGTTATGGTGGTACGGCTATCGCAATACCAGACTTTGTTAATGTGGGTAGATGCCCAGAAACAAACAGCTCAAATTCGACTCTTGTATCACTATCTCAAAATGGCCTTAACCTATTCCTAGCTTCAGTGTACTTAAAACCATCACTCAATATTGGTAGTTTTAGTTTAAAAAATGAAGCTAACGCAATCTTCTATAGTGCGGCTCGCAACAGAAGAGCTCTCGTTGGTGGTGACTTCAATGCCCGTAACAGTGAATGGGGTGATTCTATCACAAATCGGAAGGGTGAAATACTTAAATAAATAGCCACTGATTATGGCTTTCGATGTATTAATAATGGTTCGTTTACATACTCGTCTGGGGATAGAAACGCGACAAAAAGTGTACTAGATCTGACCTTTGTAAATTTCTCAGATGCTATGACAAATTGGAACACGTTGGATGTTGCTTTTGGGGGGCCCCACACCTCCCGATTTTGGTTGACTTAAATTTTACATTGAAACCCAAAACTAGCAAAGTACTAGCCAGAAATCAGCTCTACAGAAATCTGCGTGACTTAGAGCTTAGTCCTGAGGGACATGAAGAGGTATTTGAAAAAATGAAAGGGGTTGTCAAAAATGCGTTAGTTACCATCAGACCTGACAAAAACAAATACATCCCTAGGAAATGGTGGAGTGTTGAGTTAGGGAAACTCTACAGATTAAAGAGCTAATGCACTGGCCAAGTTTAACAGGTCTGGTGTAGTTACAAGCTAGATTGAGTTCAACAAATTAAATGCGATTTTTAGGAAAAAAGTTAGGGAGGCTAAAAGGAAAAATTGGGATGAATTCATTGAGCGGTTGTCTGTGAGAGGAGATGCCCAAAATTTCTGGAATATATTAAAAAAAATGAAGAGTAAATCAGAAACCAATAATCTCTTTAAGGACATGACTAAAAGAGAAGAGTTCCTTGCCATGATTGTTGATAAAGTCAGTGTTCCTTCGCAGATTCCAGACTTACATGACCCTCAAAACATCCAAAGCCTCAATATCAATACTACAAAATTGAACAAACTCTTAAGATGCTAAAAATGCTATCAAACCCGGCCAAACAGACGCTTGTCCGGTTTCTTAACTGTACCTTTCTGTCAGGGAGCATTCCTGAGGAATGGCTAAAGATCAAAATAACTCCGATCCCGAAGGTGGGAAGAGATCAGACAATTACAAGTAACTACAGACCAATTTCATTGATAAATGTAGCAATGAAAGTCATTAATGGTTTTATTAAAGATAAAATTGTAAAGATAATTGAAAGGAAAAAAGTGTTACCGGAGTTCTCCTTTGCCTATAGGAGGGGCAGGTCTGCATCCATGTGTGTAGGAATGATAAACCAAAATACCACTGCTCTAAGGAAAAAGTTTAAATATGTAGCAATGGTAGGGGTGGATATAGACAGTGCATACGATAGAGTAGACCTGGGGAAACTACATATACCAAAAGTTGCTTTGCTGTGAAATCCCTTTAAACTTTATAAATTGGATTATAACTTTCTTTAAAAATAGAATTCTGACCATGGGAGAAATTAGTATGTCGGCTAGAGGGGGAATTCCTCAGGGGAGTGCCCTAAGTCAAGTTCTTTTCAATTTATACACGTCTTCTTTGTATGGGGATTCGTCCTCGGTGGTGATGACATTCCAATTTGCTGATGATTTTGTTTTTCTGGCTGGAGCTGGGAGTGTTGGAGAATTAGAAATAAAGCTCCAAGGCGAAATAGACAATTTTGGAAGAAATGCGAATGAAATAGGAATGGAAGTCAATGAAATGTTTAATTTTCAAATCTAGAAAGAGTATAAAGATCTCTCTTATGAACCAGCAAATTGGTTGTGTGAATGAATTCAAATTCTTAGGCTGGACCTTCTCCAAGCGGAGTAATAGTAGCTGTCATTATAGGGATGCTCTGAAAATTGCCGACTCCAATGCAAGGGCAATCAGACTGGTCAGTGGTGTCAAATTTGGTATCAATCCTAGAAATGGATTACTTCTTTTTAGGACCATGGTCAGGGCCAAATTGGAATTCTCTAGGTCTCTCTCGTATAGCGAATCCAAGACCTTAGACAAAAAGATTGAAATTGTATCAAACAGACATTTGAGGAAATGTCTTGGTCTAACACACAGTGCCCCAAATTGGATCCTATATGTGCTGGCAAATGAACTACCACCCAACTTAAGAGCCGAAATCATTACGGCAAAAGAAATTTTAAGGTTAGGGCCCCTCTTCCCAGAAATACTAGAGGTGTTGGAAAAAGGAGAGAATAACACCCCCCTTGAGAAGTGCTACGTCAAATACAAGGAACTATTCCAGCTGGTAAAATATGGGTTGGATGGTGAATTATGTGAAAGTAATGTTGAGTTTGACATGAGTTTTTTGAGTGGTGTGGGAAATAAGGCCACGGTTAACAGTGGGGGAAAACAAGAGAAATTTTTCCAGCTGAATCGGTTATAATAGCTACAGACGCCTCGATGGGTGAGGGTGTGGCTGGACTGAGAATTGTTATACCCGTGAGTGATACTGCCCTGAGATTTAGGGTTCTGTGGGACATGTCTACACTGACTGCTGAGTTGCTGGCCATAATCAAGGCAATTGAACATGCAATATCCAATGAGGTTAAAAAAGTCATAATCCTCCCAGATAGCTTAAACAGCTGCACAGCAATTAAAAAAAAAGAACGAGCAACCCCTTTGTTGCTGAGTTTTGGAGGAAAGTGCGCGAGTTTGAGTTCTTAAAGATTGTGTGGATACCGTCCCACAGGGGTATAAACGAAAACTGTAAGGCTGATGCCGAAGCCAATAAGGCAAGATATGATGGGGAAATAATTACGACTGGTCTAACCTCAGATGATGTAATAATCAATATTAAAAACAGGGTAAAAGACAGATGGAAGGATGCAGGTAGAGAGAAGGGCAGGTTCTTTGCAGCTGTGGGACCAAAAGTGGGTACGAAACCCTGGTTTATGAACAAAACGATCCCAGGAAGAATTATCAGGGCAATAAATAGAATTGTATCAGGACACTCCTATGCGAAAAAACACCTTGCTAAGTGGAATTGTGTAGAATGTGAGTTGTGTGAGGAGTGTGCTGAGGTTGAAGATGATGAGCACTTGTTGCTCAAATGCCGGAAATTCAGCGAAATAAGGAACAGTTGCCCAATTCTCAGGGATGGCCCCTCTCTGGTGGAGGCCCTTGCAACCTTCAATGACGATGTAATTGAGAATTTATCCCTTTTTCTCAGGGAATCTAAAATCAAGATATAAGGGACTCTCGTCTTGCCTTATTCAAATGTTTGTTTGATCTTCTTCATTCTGATCATCACCTGCGATACCCATGTTTGTAATCTCAAATTTGATAAATTAACATAAACCTATCCTCTAATTTGGTTTAGAATCTAGTCAGGCACTTGGTCCGATTGAGTATCACACCTTCTCCCTGACGACTTTCCTTTTTTTTTTAGAACCCACAACTTAATGTTCATAAATGTTAATCGTTTGACCAGGTCCATTGTAAAGTCCGGTATTTTTTAGTGTATTGACGCGGAAGCTGTTCATCCAACAAGACCGTTTTCGTTCAGGGTTAGAAGCCTTGCTCACCTATTATTTAAGTTACAAAAAAAAAAAAAAAATGATTATATGTATTTTCCTTTGTTGAGTTAAGTACCTTGATGATCGTTTTGAGCAATCAACAGAGAGGCGCAGGCTGAGGTCAAAAAAGTTGAGGTCCTGAGAGAACTGTGCTCCTAAGGTGTCTCAACACCCCACTTCTTTCACAATCTGAGCCACACCATATTACAAGAGGCCATGGTCAATATGGCTTATGTGCCGTGACCAAAAGATCACCACTGGTGGCGCCCTTCGGGCAAATTAAAACAACAACAACAACATTATTTACCAGTGCAGCAGCTATGCTATCAGCAGCTAAAAGTAAAAAAAACAAGAATTTGGATAAAGGAGTGGAGGAAATCCCGTCCGGAAAGAAGCAGCTTTCAATTTATTATGAAAGAATTACGGCCAAATGATGGAGCAAGTTTTCGCAATTTCCTGAGAATGGATGATGACTCTTTTAATGAAATATTGCAATATATTAGAATTGATATTCAGAAACAGAATACAAAATTACGTATGGCTATACCTCCAGATGAAAAATTAGCTGTTGTTATCAGATTTTTAGCTACTGGAGAATCATTCCAAAGCCTGAATTTGCAAACCAAGTTGTCAAATCGCTTTATTTCTGAAAGTGTAATGGAAGTTTGCGATGCTATTTACAGCAATATGCGGGGTACATATTTAAAGGTAAGTAATTTCAAAATATTATTTTATTCATTTTAATTTATAAATTATATGTAAACTAATAATTTGAATCGTCATTGGAAAGGTCGGTGTCATCTTCTAAATATTCTGCATCCAATGGAGAAGGATTCCAGTGCTAAGTCCTCATAATATTTTTGTTTAAGGACATCCATTTTCAGCCCTGTAATTTTTTTAGCGTCTGGTGTTTCAGGAGTGCTTGTACAAATCCTCGAGGAACAGGAACTGGCTGAAGATGTAGTTGCCATATTGCTGCGAGCCAGTCTATCTTTTTTAATTCCGTCTCGCACCGTTTCCAATATAGTCCATGTTGTATTTTCATAATTTTCTTCAAGTTTGATGTCTTTCAGCAACGTCGACAAATATCTGCAAAAGGCATCCTCTTTATTTTCAGTCTGTTCTCTTCTCTTCGTAAATTTTTCCGCAATGTCTTTGGCATATGCGAATGCCTTCATTGCACTTCGGCCGAGGTTTTTATGTATTTTCGGAGAACTCTGAAAAAAAAGAAACATTTGTTTATTTATAAATATGTTGTTATTTGTTTCATTATTATAAATATATTGATTTTTAATATAAAGTATTATTTTTAAAATGTTAGTTTTACTAATCTCATTGTCTTAGTTTCCAGATACAAAACAAGATTGGATTAGAATTTCCGACAAATTTGCCCTTAAATGGCAGTTTCCGCATTGTTTGGGTGCTTTAGATGGAAAGCACATTGCTTTCACAGCGCCAAAAAAAGATGGAGCGGTTTATTATAATTGTAAAGGATTTAGTAGCATTGTACTACTTGCCCTTGCAGACGCAGATTGCAAATTCAGTTACATAGACATTGGATGCAATTGACGAATAAGTGATGGAGGCGTATTAAACAGGTCGGATTTGATGGCAATAATAACACAAGGACAAACCCACTTTCCGTCAGATTCAATTGTGGGAAACAATCGAATGCTGCCCTACGTGATTGTGGCAGATGACGCTTTTCGACTGAAGAGGGAAAGAAAATATACAACCTTCGTTTAAGCCATGCTCGTCAGTGCATAGAACGTGCTTTTGGAATTATGTCCGCTCGTTTCCGTGTTTTAAAATAAACCATTCAATTAGACGCCTCAGAGGTTAAAAAAATTGTTCAATGTTGCTGCGTCCTCCACAATTTCTTAATTGAGAAAAGCACCTGGTATCGGCAGCAAGTCCACAGGAAATTTTAACAGATATGGTCAGAATGCAAGTCATTCGCGAAACGTTTGCAGAATATTTCACAAATGAAGGAAGTGTGCCTTGGCAATACACTTACCTCGGATAGCCGCATTTTCTCCCTGCTGCTAGATTCCTCATCTTCCAGAGTACCTCCTCCACTGGCATTTTCGCAAAAATCAATCTAAAATAATTCACGGAAATAAGTTATTAATAAATATAATAAAATAAATAAAATATGTATATTTACACAAAGAAGGTTGATTGTTTTTACTTACTTTATTCAACGCAATATTCGAGGTCCCACCAGCATCGTCGGCATTATCAGCTAAGAAATGTAACATGTGATAACACCACAATTTTGGTTGGTACAATTCACTTGTGCCCATACCACTCCTTTTCGAATTTCTTATTAATGATCGCTCCTTATTATATTGAGCCCGTAGAGTCCTCATTTTTAGGGTTCCGTAGCCAAATGGCAAAAAACGGAACCCTTATGGATTCGCCATGTCTGTCTGTCTGTCTGTCTGTCTGTCTGTCACTGCCACTTTTTTCCGAAACTATAAGAACTATACTGTTGAAACTTGGTAAGTAGATGTATTCTGGGAACCGCATTAAGATTTTCACACAAAAATAGAAAAAAAAATAAATTTTGGGGGTTCCCCATACTTAAGCGGCCCATACACGGTACGACTAGTCCGCGGACTGAGTCGAGTCTGAAGTGCAGTCTTATCGTGTGTAGTTCTGTCTGACGGACTCATTTGACAGTCGCAGAATTAGTCCGCTAAAATCAAAAAATTTTGATTTTTGGGGGAGGAGCTTGCAGTCCAGCAGGCTAGTCTTATCGTGTGTGGGGAAGTCTGACGGACTTTTTGACATTTGATTTGTTTTTCGTCTTTTACATTCTTGTTTGAAATGTTGTAGAGAGCGGACGTGCCTTGCAGTTAAATTATTTTAATTATAGATTAACACAAAATCATTTTTCTATCTATATTGTTCACTTTCTCACGGTTGGCTTCGCACTACTCAAAAATTTTATATGAGTCTGAATGCTCAGTCCGAACGTGTGTGGCGGTACATCGAACTGAGTTTTACGACTCAGTCTGTGGACTAGTCGTACCGTGTATGGGCCGCTTTAGAACTGAAACTCAAAAATTTTTTTTCATCAAACCCATACGTGTGGGGTATCTATGGATAGGTCTTCAAAAATGATATTAAGGTTTCTAATATCATTTTTTTCTAAACTGAATAGTTTGCGCGAGAGACACTTCCAAACTGGTAAAATGTGTGTCCCCCCCCTGTAACTTCTAAAATAAGAGAATGATAAAACTAAAAAAAATATATGATGTACATTACCATGCAAACTTCCACCGAAAATTGGTTTGAACGAGATCTAGTAAGTAGTTTTTTTTTAATACGTCATAAATCGTAAACCGCAATTTACCTTTCATTCAATCAACTCAAATATAGAAATAAAAAAAAACATTTAATTTCATAAACATAAACCTTATGCATAAACCGTGTTACTTGCTGCTACGGAACCCTTCATGGGCGAGTCCGACTCGCACTTGGCCGCTTTTTTGTTTTATGTCTGATGGCGTAACATTTGGTTTAATTTTCTTAAGTTTTTCACATATTGCATTAATTTCCAGCTCTTTTTTGTGCCGCACTAAATAATTTGGGTCACGTATATTATACAGACATGGACGCAGCTCATATTCCGCAATTAGCAAATTTGTTTGCTCTTTTGTCCAATTTGTCATACTTGTCTCCTAGAAAAAGGTGGACATTTAAATTTCTTGCAAGGAAGGTGGCAAAGTCAATTTAACTCTACCTGCACAGAATAATGTAGGTTTTACTATACCCTGTTTTGCTAGAGCAAAATGGCACATTTTGGCATAGACTACATAATAGCTGTGTTTTTTTCACCCGGGTCAGGTTCTAGTTCTGTGTCAAATGAAAAAGACGATGCTGGTTATAAACCCAGAAAAGGATTTTTGTTTCTTAAAGGTTGGTGTATTTGCCTTTCAGAAGTAACAAATAATTGAAATTTATGAAGAGTAATGCATGCAAACATGTTTTATTTCACAAAAATAAAATTAAATTGCCGGAATTTATACCCACTTTGCGTCAAAAACTGAATCCACAAATTTTCCTGGTGAAAGGTTTGAGTTTTGGATATGTAAAAATCCCGGCAATTTGATGCACTTTTCACAAATTTACAATTCTCGATATAAACTACATATTTACGTGACGGCTTATTTATTGTTTTCCGTTTTTTCGCTGTCACAACAAACTAAACGTTCACCAAAGGGCAATGCTACCAACAACGCAAAATGAAAGTAGGTCTACAGTGCAATCTGGTGGAAAATTTTCGAACTTATCCTGTAGTTCTTAAACATACAACCCGATAAATTTCTGGGTTCCATGTTGTTGTTGTATTTCTCTGTTAAAGCAGAGAACTAGAACTTAACCCAAGTGAAAAAAACACAGCTAATATATGTATAGGCTCGCAAAGCCCATAAAAATATTTTGTCTCACTAATGAAGGAAATGTGTAGCTGGTGGGTGGATAGAAGTGGCCAAAAGTAGTCTAACGCGAGCAAATCACCCTTGGGATATGCAACGGTAATAACGATTGTTTATCACTCACTTGCGGCACTTAAATCACCTAACTGCTTTTCCTAGTCTATATATTATTTAGTCTATGCCTAGGGACAACCCAGCCTGCGTGTTTACCGCCTTATTTTTCTCCTTGGGGTGGTACTCTCACACGCGGGCGGGAATGTTTTCCTCCTAGATGCAAAATCTACTAACTCCAACACAATATAAGAACTCAAACAAAGATTTCGGAACTTACCTTTAAATGGTCCAGATAAAATCGCAATAATCACAAAATGCTTGGCAGTTCTATTACGTTTGTAGTGGTGCGTTCCGCGGAAAAATAGCCCGGTGAAGTGCGCATACCCCCGCAAAGCGGAAGTGACGCCCCTCACCCACAAACTCGTTCCGCAACCGCGCAAGCATGCCTAGTCTCGCATCCCCCTAAGCGTGAACGCCTATTCAATAAACAGAGAGGAAGACCGCCTAAGAACGTAAAGTACGTGATAAAGAAAGTACCTACCCATGGACTACGTACGAAAATTAGAGCCTCTGAACTTAGAGAGAAGCCGCACTGGAGGAAGTTCTGGCAAAACTTCCAAATATTTATCACTGCAGCCGAGTTAGACAGCAAATCTGTGTCGGTGAAGATCGCTGTATATCTAAATGCGATAGGCCCGGAAGCGGTGGAAATATACAACTCATTCAATTTGACTGAGGCTCAGAGGAAGTGCTACAATGAAGTTGTAAAATCATTCGAAAATTTCTGCCAACCGAAAAAGAATGAAGTCTATGAGAGCTTCGTCTTTCATAGCCGGAAACAGCAACCAGGAGAACCGTTTGACAATTTCCTAATGGATGTCAAAATGTTAGTACGTACTTGCGGATTTGGAGATCAAGCGGATCGGATGCTGAGGGACCGCATCGTTCTTGGAACTGCCGACAAGCATCTTCAGAAGAAATTACTTGAGACCGATAACCTCACCTTCATGAAAGCAGTAGAGATGGGACGCATCGCAGAATCATATAAAAATCAGCTGGATCACATGCAGAAAGGAGTAGCAGCTCTAAATCTAGTATCCAACGTTCCAGTAAATAAAAGTCGTAAGCTTTATTCTAATAAGAAAAATTCAAATTATAGGCAAATTAAACAGTCAGGGAAATTTAGGACCAAATTCAGGGTCTGGTCAGGTAGCAGATAGGTCACAGCCAGGTACTCAGCTCAACTTGTAAGAAATGCGGTAGGAGAAATCACGAAGAAGCGGTTAAAACTGAATTAAATAGGTTAGAAAAACTAGGAATAATAGAAAAATGCCCCCTCGGAGTGGATTTCCAACATAGTAATCGTGCAAAAAACTGGCAAAAAGATTCGTTTGTACCTTGATCATAAAGATCTCAATTCAGCTATAAAGCCGTTAGACCACCCAATTCCCTCCTTTGATGAGATTTCGACCAGACTGGCCAACAAAAGTAGGGGGCTTATCGCGAGAGTCGATACCAATAGAATCGCTTCGACTTTTTCCAAGTCTATCGGGCAAAGTCGTGGGATCGCCTAAAGCTGTCGACTCTCGGAAATAGAGTTGCCATTACAAAATTGAAATTTCAGACGCCAGTTCTGTCAAATCGTTGTTGAGGTGAGTTTGTGACAAGTTGAAATTTATCGAGGTAAATATTAATTATTCGAATTCTATGTTTAAAAGCAAAATTCATAAGGAATATTTTAGGAAAGAATGAGCTTAATACTGTATGATATGTTTCACGACGAAATAGACGAAATTCGTCGGGAGGATATTATTTTAACACTACGAAAAAGAAGAACTGTCAGAGCTACATCCAACCCTTTGGAAATGGATGACATTTTGTAAGTTTTTCATTTTCAAAAATGTTTTAACTAATATAATAATTGTAATCCAACATTTTCAGATTCCGGAGAAATTTCAGATTTACAAAAGATGTTTTCATCAAATTATTAGAGGAACTGGAACCAAAGCTAAATATGCCTCAAAGAACGTCATCTGTGCCGAATATTATTAAATTGGCATGTTTCTTAAGATTTTGTGCACAAGGAAGTTACCAAATGAGCGTAGGGAATGAATTTACACTGGGGCTTGGACAATCAACCGTGTCGTATATTTTAAGTGAAATGTTACATGTGTTTGAGGAATACCTTTGCCCAAAGTGGATAAAATTTCAATATTCGCAAGAGGAAGAACAAGAAGCAAAGTTATTTTTCTATGAGAAAAGTGGATTTCCAGGTGTCATCGGATGTATTGATGGAACCCACGGGACCTGAGCAAGACCTGCACCACCTTTACTATAATAGAAAGGGTTACTTCAGTATCAATGCGATGATTGTAAGTTGCAAAAATAAACAAATTAATTTTATTACAAGGTTATATGCACTTCCACTTTTAGGTTTGCAATCACAAGAAAATTATTAAATACGTGAATGCTAAATACCCTGGATCATCTCATGACTCTATGGTGTGGAATGTTTCGGGATTAAAAAGTCATCTGGAAGAAAAATATCGAAATGGCATGAGAAATACATTCCTTTTAGGTATGATTAACAGCAATTAAGTTCTTTGTTCTTATGCTACTTTTTTAATAGGTGATGGAGGTTATCCATTAACTCCATACCTAATAACACCATTCAGGAGCGTCCAAGAGCATTCCCCCCAAGCGCATTTTAATAAAAAACATTCCCAGGCGCGGATAATAGTGGAACAGACGATTGGATTGTTAAAAAACCGTTTTCGGTGTTTGGTAGGAGCGAGGGAGCTCCACTATAAGCCAGAGAAAGCTGCAAAAATTATTAACGCTTGCGTAGCTCTCCACAATATTTCTTTGTACCATGGCATTGGATTGGACGAAGCCGAGGAATATGCAGAAATAGAAGAGGATGTAGAGGAAAACGAAGATATACTAAATAATGAAAGAAGGAATCCAGCAGATATTGTCCGAAATCAATTGATGGATTCAATAATGTGAATATTCCAAAGAATACTTATTATAAAATAAAAAAACATTATTACCTAAGAGTTTTAATTTTTCTTTTATTCAAAGAATCAAAATCACCAACCATCTTGGTATCACAAAATAAATATTAAAATTAGCTGAGATAATTAAAATAAAAAACCTTCTTGGTATCACAGGATAAATAGTAAACATAGCTGAGATAATTAAAATAAAAAAAAACAAGAAACCTCCATGGTATAACAAAATTAAATGCTAAAATGAACAAAATAAAACAGAGTAAATATGTAGGGTATAAGGAACGAACAACTTACGTTTATTATATCATTTTCAGTTGGATTGATTTTCTGGTATTGCACTTTTCTGCAAGTTTAATAATTCTATTTTTAACTTCAGTTTAATAGACCGATCCTTTTGTTTTTTTTCTATTTCCTCCTTATAAATTTTTAATTTTTCTTTTTTAATATTAATTAACTCTCTGTGCGCGTCTTTCTTCAAATAGTATATTTTTTTGGTATATTCATAAGTATCTTTCATAATTTTTTTTAAATCACTAATTTCACCCCCTAAATTTCTGAAATCATTAGAATGATTTTCTAATAATTTCAATCGTTGTCCAGCAATATTTGAAATAGAACCTCTAGTTCTAGAACGAGTAGCGGATACCGTGTTTTCCACATCTTCGACATTTCTAGGGGATATTGAAAGGATCTGCTCTTCAGCATTTGTGGAGAGTGGTAGCGTGATATCATTTTGATTTCCATCATCTCCAGCACTTTCAAGTCCAAACTCTCGTCCTGTAGGATTTATCGATGTTCTTAAATGTAAAAATTCACAAATCCTATCTTCCACCAGGGGATTTAAAACATGTAGTATGTTAGATCCACCTCCTGTGCTGTTAACTTCCTTTTTATTTTGAATTAATTTCTTTTTTACTTTAGCCTTTAAGTCAATCCAAACCTAAGATAAGTTCAATGTAAAACATTTAAAATTTACTTCCTTGAGAACTAGTAACATTTTTACCTTTGTCCATTTGGCAGCAGTTTTCACTGGAGGACCCAAGCTATTTAACTCTGTAGTTATTTGCTCCCAATAAGCATCAGCCTCGTTCTTTTTACAAATACCTTTAGCTACCAAAGGATTTCTCTCCATAAGGGTAACTATTCGGTCTAATTGTTGTTTGTTGCTGAATGATTTTTTTCTAAAATACTTAAATGTTCAATAAAATAACGAATATATCAAATATGACCTCGTACAGAGCACACAAGAACAAAATTAATGAAGCCTCAAATCAATTACGTATAAATTTTGATTTATTTCCATTAAATTACTTGCCTAGCCTCTTGACTTTCCATTTGAATTTCAAACTTCTCGGAAAACAAACTGCTCGCAAGAAAGTCGCGTAAAAAATGTCAGTCGACTTAACAAGTCTACAAAATAGAAAAATATCAAAGGCGATCGACTCTCGCGATACCCATTATCGACTTAAAATCGATTCGACTCAAAGTCGATTCGCTATCGACTCTCGCGATAAGGCCCTAGGTCTGTTCCATGACAAAACCCAGGGCGACCCAGGGTGCAGTGAAAGCGTTCCATGAGAATTTTGACACCTGGGGCGACCCAGGGAAATGAGGAATCTTATATTTGTAAGAGAAATTTTGAAATAAATGAGATGTATAATCTATCAAAATTGTGTCTTATTATTTTAATTAATCTAATCATATAAATAATTTATCCGAAAAGAAAATGGACCCATAATTTATCCATTGTTTTCTGGCACTGCTGGTTCTAATATGAACTTTTCCTTCTTGGTAAAACACGTCCTATGTACAATAATGCGTTTACGTCATTTACGATTTTCGTGAAAACTGATTAAGGTGCGTGAAATTGAGTTTTGTTTTAGGAAGTGTATTAAATCATTTATAAAACAATTTATTTATTTTCAAGTGATTTAGAAAAAGTGAAAGTTTGTTAATAATAATGGAGCAATATGAGGAATTGCATTTAACAGATCCGGAGACAGGAAAAACTGTTACAGTTCGCTGTACGTCCCAGGTAGCTAATGAGGCTAGAAGAGGTAAGTAATAATTTTTTATTAATTTATTATTATTATTTATTTTTTGTTTGTGTAAGTAAAGTACACAATTTTTGCAACTTGGGTAAGTAAAACACAAAATTTTTGCAAGCTAATATTCAAGTGTTTTATTTTAAGAAGTATATGTACATACTTCAGCTGTGATATACATAATATGTTTATTAATTAATTAATTTATTAATTTTATTAAGATAAAATATAATTCGGCTCAACAGCCGCGTTTTTATTTATTTGTGCGTTTGTTTAGTAAAATCTTTTTAACTGTTTACATCATTTTGCTCAACAAGATAAGAACAGAAAGAATTTTTCTTTATTAACATTTTTAGGATCAACGATTTATATTTACTTTTTTCCCATTTTTCCATATGTAGATCCGGAAGTCCTGGCCGCGCTTTTCAATGGAGAAAAGGGAGCTGACTCTGCCGACACTTTGGAGGTTAACATTGGTTTATAAACATATAATTCTTTGTTACTTTGTTTTTGTATATTTAATTTTATATAATTTTTATTTAGAATGCTCTCAATGGCACGATGCACCAGTTAAGTTGATGATAAGCCTCATAAAAGAATATAGGCCGAGGTTGCGGAAAACTCCTCAACTCAAAACGAAGAGGAAGATGATGGCGTTAATTTCCAAGTCTATGGCGGAGAAGGGCTACACTTTCACTGCTTCTCAATTGGATAATAAATTTAAATGGCTAGAGAAGCAGTTTAAAAACAAACTCGCCCATAACAGGAAAACTGGGAACAAGAGAATGACCGTTCCGTTTGAAAAGTGAGTGACAATCTTAATATATTAACATTGCTTATTTAACATTTATTTATTCCTCAGAGAACTTGAAGATTTGTTATACGAGAGGGCAAATATTTTCCCCAAATGCCTTCTGGGTGCCAAATCCAACGCAAGGACCTTGAAGGGACAAGAACGGGAACAAGGTAAGCATTTTATAATTTTCATATTTTAATAACTTTACATTTATATATTTAATATTCAAAAAATTAATAAATGTTCATACATTTATAAATATCATTCATATTATTTGTATTATATATTTTGAATTTTGCCATATTTTTCCATTTAGCCAAGGAGAGATCTCTAAGTCCTGAGACTATTACATTTGTCGCTCCACTGTCGCCGTTGCGGACTCCAAGTCCGGTTCCTGGGCCTTCGTCAGTCGAAATGCCTTTAAGTCTACTTTCAGCACGCATCATAACACCCGTGGGGAGATCCCCATCCCCAACACCAGGGCCATCAAATATTGTGCGGAGATCTCCGGAAGCCCCTCCACTTGGCAACACCCGAAGACGGCATGCAAGCGGGCGAAAATTAACGATGGCTGAAAGAGCGATGCGGGTTAAAGAAGAAAAGGCTTGACTGTACAGGCTTAAGATGCGGCTGTACAAGAAAAGGACGGCGCTAATTGGACGTCTTCGAGAAAGGAAAAATAATATGCAGGAAAGGAGAAATGATATACAAGAAAGGAGAAATGATCTCATGGCTCAGTGGCTAGAGAGATCTAATTGAGAAGTATTTTTGCAATTTAAAATTAAATAATTTTTGGTTTTTTGAACAGAGTGGAAAGCAACCGACTACAGGTATACCATACATCTATTGGGCCTTTTTACACGAGTATTCTTGAAGGTGCTGCAAAACGGTTTTCTGGGCAAGAGGCAAGAGAGGAGAGCTCTTCTCTCTTGCCTCTTGCCCAGAAACCCGGTTTGCAGCACCTTCAAGAATACTTGTGTAAAAAGGTCCATTTAGAATTTTTAATCAATATGTTTTCACAGGATATAATGGTTTATAGGCCTCTTGGGGAAGCTGGCAATTTTAAAAAAACAGCTAACGCGCCATTGTGCAATACCTCCATGGTGGTGTGGAAGATTGCACTTTTTAGAATTTTTTTCACACGAAGAATTTCTTTTATTATTTTTTAGTACAAAACACAGATCACCCTCATCAGAAGAAGCCGTTTGAGTAAAATTCAGCTTTTGAGGATTCTGTGTCCGCACCACATCAACAGAAGCTTATGATGTCTTAGTAGAATTTGTAATTTATTTTATCATCATAATTTATTACTGTATGTAAAAACATTAAAATCTTTATATTTAATAAAAGTACATCTTAAATATTGATTTTTTAATTAAGCATCCCATTCAATGAAAAAATAAACTATATAAAGCCTTATTAAATTATTGAGAAGTTTATCTTATTTCATATATACACATTACATGTTTAAATAATTACGCCTTACATTTTTAAATAATTATTGCTACTTTTCGTTCCAGGACTGTAATGTTTATATTAGTTAAATGAAATGTTCTTTCTGAAAAATTATAGAGAACCATGGTGAAAAGAATTATGAATACATTTGATGCGTGATTTTATTTTGAATGAAGTTTGAGTAAATTGACAATATTTCTCGATCATAAAATTGAGTTTTGGTCTGACGGTTCTTTCGGTACGACGATGTTTGGCTGGTCACGTGCAGTCGCTGGAGAGTTTGGTTGACTTGTTAGTGCTGCGCTGACTCAGTTTCATTCCAGGGTTACATGAAATTAAAAAAATTATGTTTTAGAACTCTAATAAGTAAAATTTTGTGCCAAACGGTTCTCTTATATATTTTGGATAATGTATTTACTATCATTACAAACTCTACTTTCTTTAAATGTTAATATATCAAATAAAATAAAGAATTTTACAATTTGCTTACGTTTTCCTTTTGGCTTTTGGTTGAAGTGGTGTGGACACAACATCCTCAACATTTATTGGCTTCACTTGAGATGTTTCATTATGATGGTGATCTGTGTTTTGTACTAAAAAATAATAAAAGAAGTTCTACGTGTGAAAAAAAATTCTAAAAAGTGCAATGTTCCACACCACCATGGATTTATTGTACAATGGCGCGTTAGCTGTTTTTTTAAAATGGCCAGCTTCCCCAAGAGGCCTATAAACCATTATATCTTGTGAAAAGAATTATAAAACCCAAAAAAAAATGTGTTTTCATTTTAGAATATTTGAAAAAATCATATCTTTTTAAGCAGACCTCCCTAGCCACTGAGCTATAAGATCAATTTTCCTGTCAAATTACTTCGGTCCTTTGCTCATACAGCCGATTGTTTTCCTCTTTTGATTGTGCCCCGCTCGATGCCCTGCGCACCTCCCAAAAAAATTTGACGCCGATTCTGAGGGGTGATGAACTCTAGTCCTAGGCCTGAAAAATGATACGAATAATATGATACATAAAATGGGAAATTAATATTAAAAAGACTCACATTTTAATTCGATGATCGAGAGCGATTGCGTGCTGCATATAACATTCTGCAGATCTCGTTTCTTTTAATTCGAGCCGTTGTGTTGTCTTCAGGGGAATTTACATTTGAAACGGAAGCTGGTTCTTGGTGATCTTCTTCGACATCAAAGTCCGATGTGTCGGCCAGATTATGCAGCACGCAGCAAGCTCTAATAAAGTGGCAAATTTTTGCTATGCCTCTTAGCTTACAATAATAGAGCTGCCTAAATCGCTGCTTCAGCATACCGAAGCTATGTTCCACTACAACCCTAGCCTAGCGGAGCTCAAACATCTATTGTAAAAAAAGTTTGCTGGCGACAGATGTCCATTGTCCCTATATGGAGTCAGCAAATGTGCACTGCAGGGATACGCCGAATCGCCTAGGATGTGATAGCCTACAATTTTATAGCATTTAAAATGATATCTAAACTATATAGATAAAATTAGTTAATAAAGTTTTAAGGAAAAAATCTTACAATTAGGTGATGTAGCATTTTAGACTTATTCGATTACCTGCACAAAGTCTCTCCAGTTCCGGATATATTTCCGAGTTTTTATAAACCCTGCTGTCATGCACGGAACCAGGGAACCCAATGAACACATCCAAGAATTTCCTTTCCTCGTTTGTGATAGCTTGAAGGATTATGCTATAATTATTCTTCCGATCCATGTAATCGTCCTTACTTTCCTTCGGCGGATCAATCGTTACATGGGTCCCATCTATAGCTCCTTAAATTTAAGTGATTATAATTTTGATATTTCTAATTTTTAATAAATATGTACTAATTATGTTAGGAAACCCATGTTTGCTGTTAAAAAACTGAGCGCTTCGTTGCTTTTCTTCATCATTAGGTCATTTAAAAGCAACGTCGCAAAGGTCACTTACATATATAATATATGACTCTGTTTATTATACGGGAAGTAGTGGAAATGGATATATTGAACCGGTCGGACAAATCCCGAAATGCACAAGCTTCATGGCCAGCAAACCATAGAAATACAGCTATGTGTTTCTCAGCACTTATAACTTTCAGCTGATCCATTTTTTTAAACTCCGCACTTTGCTTGAACTTCGTCGCAAGATTTTGAAAAAGCTCTCGATTGATTCGAAAGTGTTGGATAAATTCCTCATCAGAATATTTTGGTACTATTTTCTCAAAATATTCTGGAATGCTTGTCCTTTTAGACCTCTTTCCGTAAGGTTCATCCGCCTCGTCACTATCAGAACTACTGCTACTACTGCTATCTGAGGTGTCGAAGTCGTCCGTCCAGGAATCATCGCTCGACTCGCTAAGCAAGTCGAAAAATTCCAATTTTTTACTCGCTGAAACGAAAAGTATTCTTATACTGCAACACAAGTTAATACAAAAATTGTATCATTAGGTCTGAATACACGGTAAAAGTTTAAAAAACCGCCGGTCTGTTATTAATACCCGTCTAGGCTAGACTCTGTAGGATGTTACTAAACATAAAAATCAAGAACTCATGCAAGTGACAAAACGGGCCGCATTTGGCGGGAAGGGTTGTTCCAGGATTATTTTTTGCAAAGCACCGCTCTATACGAGCGGTTTGGAAATTAGTTTATAGTTATTCTATGCGGCTTCTCACAGGAACAAATTCGCTTTATCCAATACCGTTCCTTTAAAGCATTAAAAATATTTTTCGCTCTTTTCGGGTGCAATTGCACTTAGCGCGTTGCGTGAAAATTGTTTTTCAACTCTCATGCTAATTGCTCAGCCATCTCTTCACCGATTTGCATTCTATATCTTTTACAGGATAGCCTATCATGTTCTCAACTTTTAGATCTTTAGCCCATATTTTTTCGTCACCCCCTTACCCCGCAAAACAAATCCAAAGCCAACACTTAAGTACAAAACGAATTTTCCTCACACGACCTTTTCGGGTGAATTTGCACTTAGCGCGATGCTTGAAAATTGATTTTCTCACTTCTCATGCTTTAAATAAATATTACTTACCCATTTGGAAGCCTGATGTTCAAACTCTTCACAAATTGTCGTTGTTGTTGTTTATTTTGAATTACTGCCTCACGGCAGTGCACCTTAAGGTGACTTCTTGGTCCCGGCCGCTAAGCCACATTAACCATCATCATCGGTTAAGACAGAAATTGTCCTCGGTTCTCCATATAAGTAAGTATTACGGGCCTGCACGGCCAAGATCCTCTAAGTTAATCAATCACACACTTTTAACACAAAGCTCACAAAATCCTAGTAATAAATTGACCAGGTCTATCTCAAAATGAAGTTAATCTGTGTCTGGGTTGGGGAGGAGCTTCTATACAGCTAAACTACCACTACAGAACCGCAATCAAAGCATTAGACACAAAGTGACAAGTCCGGGTATGCGCATTTGATCATCACAACACAAGAATCACAACTGTCATTAACACGCAAGTTTAAGAGTCAATCAGATATTAAAATGTTTAAAAATTTTCTCGAGAATATAAAACTCTCTGGTCAGGGTCAATACCAATAAATACAAGATCAAACACATGAACCAAATATCAATATCTCAATATAATTCGGCCGTCACACACCCTGTTGATGGTACACTGATAAGCTGGCACCTATATACTTGGGACCGATTACTCATCCTCTCCGAGAATTACAAAGCCCCGTTTCCAAATCACGCCACACGAATCAATCCCGAGACCACCCGTTACTCCAATTGATAACCGTTAGATATCCCGTTTGAAAACTCACAGCTTTTAGCACATGGTCTCTTAAAAGTATTCATCTACGCTATTTAATGTCTCCAATTTTTAATTTCCAGTTGGTACGAAATTTATGAGGCACTGCTATGCCCAAATTGACCTTTTTTATCACACTGGTCACTTTTGAACGCCTTGATAAGCATAGCAGTTACCACGTGGTCCAATACTAATTTACAGTTCTCAAAAGGTTAATAATCACACATCCAATAATTACACCCAGGTATAGCTAATCATTAGCAGAAAACAGTCAAATTGCCGAAACACCTAATGTCTTGCAATTCACACAGAATTAAAACACACTTCTTAGATCCCCAATACCGTTATCACTTAGCAGTAATAGAAACACCAATAACTAATTAATCGGATCAACGAATTCTTAACTAGCTAAGAAAATGATCACTATTTAAGAAATTTCAACTCAGAAAATGATACCGAAACGATAATTCCCATATAGAGAATCCTTGTCACTTGAAACAATCACGAAACACCAAGTAGTGCAAGAGCTCCTCGATGGCGAGAGCCATCTGAAAGTCGACCGAACGGTCTGACGGTTACGGTGGCACTGCACAAATTGTCTCAAAAAACACTTTAATTTCTTTAAAAGCACTTCACTCAACTAACTCTGCGCAAAGTCACAAACGCAACTGACAACTACTCTTGTTCTTCTTTTTCGCTCTGAAGTTGTTCCATGAGAAACTAAAACCCAGGGCGCCCTGGGTTTTTTTTGACAGTACTTGG
The DNA here is from genome assembly GCA_933228815.1 of Machimus atricapillus. Classification (NCBI taxonomy): domain Eukaryota; kingdom Metazoa; phylum Arthropoda; class Insecta; order Diptera; family Asilidae; genus Machimus; species Machimus atricapillus. The sequence continues at coordinate 19,902,232 of OW121785.1, forward strand.
TGGCCCTGGGCAAAGACTATGGAACCTTCGTTACAAAGACTGTTCACTCCTGCAATTTAGATTTTCAGTTTTTGTGACCTTGGTACCGTTATTCCTCCCAACCCCACGATTTTGCTAGAGGATGATACACTGCTTAAGCACTTTGGTCGAAGAGAGAAGAAAAATTCAGAGGCGGGGCTTGGAATCTGAAGAAATCGGTACAGTGTTACAGGGTGTCAGGATTTGCAGAGGAAATATGAAAATCCAACCAAAAGAAGCACCCTGTCAAACCGATCGCAAGAGCGCCTCACCATACAAGCGCATTTGCTTCCTGTACTGAGCAGGAGCGCCTAAGAAATCCTATGGTGAAAAAACGTAAACAACCGAATCCGTGTACCCCTTCAATGTGTGGGTCCGGCAGTTTCGTTTTGCCTGTTCCTATTCGAAAAGCACGGGCGCCCTCGCGCCAACACAGTCTCACAAAATGCAATGCTTGAGCAGGAGCGCTCCGTAATAGGTGAACTCTCGCTTCATGGTGTTTGCCGCACTTCTCCCTATTGCCGTCCTTGTTCATTATTAGGCGATTTAAATGGGGATTCGGACTTGGAACAAACACGGCGAATTTTTCTTTTCGGCTAATGGGCATTTTGTTGTTGTAATTTTCTGAAAATTGTCCATGGTGGGGGTAAATTGCGTCGCAGAATTAGAGTGAACATTCTTTGTAACAAGGTTCCATATTCTTTGCCCTGGGTCGCCCCAGGTTTTTTTTTAACGACTTTGTCATGGAACAGAGAGTTATCTTTGAACAGCCAGCGTGAACAGACGTCTCTACAAAACCTCAGTCAAGGAATTACACAGTAATTTTCCAAGTTTCCGGAGTACAAGTTACCTATTCTTGTTTCGTGTAATTATATACAATTCGAAATTAAAAATTCTCTACAGTGGAAATCACAGTGCTAATAATTACAGTACATTCCCCCAGTGCCGTTACGGACACGTTTTTCTCATCCGCGATATCACTGCCGTCTTTGAATACAGCTTTTTTCGCAGTGGGTTTCTTATTTAATTAACATAGCTGCTGTAATCAACTATCAGTTCTTAAGGGTGAATAATTACCAGACTCTTAGTTTCCCTCTGGGAACACCGATTTAGCTTGGGAGAGCCTCCCCATCCCTAAATCCATAATCCTAACGGGCCGCACCACTATAAGTGGTGCCGTTAAGCCAGCCGCGCCGCGGTACAGCCAAGCGCAAAACAGTGAATTTTATAATTTAAGCAAATATATCACGGACATTTTACAGTTATTTCCTAATCTAAACGAACTTAAACATATCTTTATCGCGGAAATTACTACCTCCTGCAAATATTTATAACCAATGGTTACGGATCATAATTCAATGCCTTACATACATTAGGCTCTTGTGAACATTACTCAGTACAGTTATTGTTACTTCATTTAGTGCTACCAGTGGCTTGTTCTTCAGCCCTAGCGCCGATCATAGTCACAGTTATAAAACTCACACCATAACGGTTTCCTTTAATAACCGCATGCCTCACGTCATAAAAAAGAGCAATTAGTCATCGAGTACAGTAATGCACAAAAAAATATATCATGCCGTCGGGTGTACAGTCGCCCAAGAAACTCCAAACTTTAAATCAAAAAGTGAATTCCTACATGTGTAATTTAATCTTAATTTTCTACTAATGGACTAATCTGAAATTTGAAATCATAAGCTACTCTAAAGTAAATTAATCATAAATTACTCTAAACCTAAATTAGTTGTTACATAACACACAATAAAAGTAGTTGATTATACAAAACAAAAATAGATAATAAACAAATTACTAAAAAGAAATACGATACAATTTAATCATTTAATTAAAAACTCTCATGAATTTAAGAAACCACAATCATTCAACAAACAAAGCCACTAAATATCAGCTAACAAAAGTGCATCAGTGCCGTTCATAGTCACAATTACAAACTCACATTATAACGGTCTCCACTGTTAACCACGTGCTTCACATCATATAACGAGCAGTTAGTCACTGGGTACAGTAACCCAAAAACTGTAAACTTTAAACCAAAAAGTGAATTCCTACATATGTAACTCAATTTTAATTTTCTACCAATGGACTTAAACTAAATTAATCATAAATCACCCTAAACCTAAATCAGTTGCTACATAACATATAATAAAATTAGCTGTTCACACAAAATAAAAATAGATAATAAACAAGTTACAAAAAGAAATGCGTTACAATTTAATCATTTAATTAAAAACACTCATGAACTTAATAAACTATAATCATTCAATAAACAAAGTCACTAACTATAGACAAACAAACTCAAACAAAAAACTCACATTATAACGGTCTCCTCTGATAACCACTAAATCAATCATAAATCAATGGACTAAATCAATCATAAATCATAAATCTCTCTAATTCTAAATTATAAAAATTAGCTGCATACACAAAATATAAAATTTTATTCAACCAATCAAGAGTCTTAAACCCGACATAATCTACAATTAACATTTGCTAAACACCAATTAAAAGGGAGTCCTAGCAAACCAGTGACTTGGTCGCAAACTCTCTCGCGACCTACCTCACCAACGGACCAACCGCAACCTGCTTACCTTTCTCATCTCCGACTCTTGCGGAATTTAATCCATCATGCCCAACAACAACGCTGCTGGGAAAGCGGCAAGAAACAAAAAGGGAAAAATCTATTTCCCCACCACAAAGAAGACCCAACGAACCAACTACAGAACAGAGTCTCCCGCCGCAGGCAACACATCATTCTCCAACACAACAACAAAACCTCCCTAGTACATTATACACCCAGGAAGAAAAACCCTCACAGCCAGGTGATATAAATGATTTTTATATATACACTGAAAATCTTCAATCCATCGACAGCAATCTATATGATGAGAGTGACATCCCGACTCAACATGAAGAGGAAATACCAAATCAGCCCGTCTCTAGTTCATCTTCACAGTCATCGCAGGCAATGTCTAACTCATCCAAAAGGAAAAGAGCCGGACCCACAGTTCCGGCCAAACGACATGCCCATCTGGGGAAAACAACCATCCAACTATTATGCCCCACTAATAGCGGAGCTAGCAGCCGACCTGTTCCATGACAGTCACAACACTGCAAAATCTACAAAGTCACAAGCGATCACAACAACCGATCCAATCCAGTCACACTCAGGCGAAATGGCCGCCTCCAACAGCTCAACACAGCAACCTGACCGCCACTTGGAAGAAACTAGTCATCATCATCACCAGATCTCACAACGTCAACACTCAATGAAGCAGCATCCATCTAACACCGACACCGGCAGCCCCTCAGCCAGAAACACAGAACAAAATAAAGATAAGTCTACTTTTTTCAATACCAACACTAATATAAGTAATAATAAATTTTGCCCCCCAATTTATATAAATTATACTAATACAAAAAAATTGATAAAATGTATGAAGACCCTATCCAATGATAAGGAAAATTTCAACACAATCCACAACGATGCCCGGGGAACCACCAAGATGATAGCCGACCGAGCAGGCGACCTCTTCTACGTAAGGGATTCGCAACCTCAGGCCCTGGCCGCCAATTCCAAAGAGAAATCCCAAATCGACATATGGCACGAACGAATGGGCCATGTAAACAAAAGGGATCTCTTGCTAATGCATCAAAAACAATCGGTTATAGGAATGAATTTTAATTCCAAATCAGCTCACGATCCATGCAAAACATGTATTCTAGGAAAATTAACCTCTCTCCCCTTTTCGAGTCGTGAGACAAGATCCGCCAATCTGCTAGACATCATCCACACAGACGTCTGCGGTCCGATGCAAGTTGAATCTTTGGGGGGCGCTCGATATTTAGTAACGATGATCGATGATCACAGCGGATGGTGCGAAGTTTATTTCATTCGCAAAAAGAGCGAGGTTCCTGAAAAATTCGCCGAATACGTCAAGATGGTTGAGGTACAGACCGGTAAGAAGGTAAAATCAGTTCAATCTGATAATGGCAAGGAGTATTGTAACTCCACCATGGACCTGTTTCTGAAAACCAATGGCATTCGCAGGCGCCTAACCACACCTTACACACCGCAGCAAAACGGCGTTGCTGAGCGTCGCAACCGGACCCTCGTTGAGGCCGCTAGGTGTCTTTTGCTGCAATCTGGTTTACCCCCGCATTTTTGGGCCGAAGCCATTTCCACGGCGAACTATGTTCGAAATCGCTGTCTTTGGAAGGGTTTGAATTTTAAAACTCCACATGAAAAGTGGACCGGGCGCAGACCCATCATCAGCCACCTCCGTATTTTCGGTTGTGAAGCATATGTGCTGAATAAAACCAAAAATGAAGGTAAATTCGAACCCAAGGCAAGGGCAGGAATTTTCGTCGGGTACTCCACTACCTCGAAGGGGTACAGAGTGTGGATACCTAAAGAAAAGAAATTTATGTTTCGAGAGATGTGAAGTTTATCGACCATTTCGATGTCTCCAGAAATCATGTGGACTTTATTTCCAACGACACGAGAAACGGTCAACTCTCTATTTTGGAAAATTCTCTCGAGAGAATTGAAGAACCAACCGACTTCATTGAAGTTCCACTGGGTTCATCACAGGACAAATCTCTCGCTGGTCAAACGAAGCCTTCGTCTGACGTGTCTGACGTCGATCGCACTATATTAGAAGCAAACCATCGAGGCTCATCTAGCACCCAACAAAAGAGAGGTCCTGGACGCCCAAAAACAATCAAAACAGGAAAAAAGGGACGTCCTCGCAAACAATACCACATGAAAAACTTACCCACTACAAGTTCCACCAGCGAGGACCGCAACCCCGGACCTAATGCTCAGAGGGATAACGACGATGGTGAGCAAAATCGCGATACACATGAATCCATGCTGGCCTCTGAAATCCCTTTTAAGGAGGCCGTAAGCGGTCCCAATCAAACTGAGTGGAAAGATGCCATATACTCCGAGATTAGGAGTCTTATCCTAAACGACACTTGGGATCTGGTCCCAAGATCTGACAGGAAGACAATCGGTTGCCGCATTATACTCCGAAACAAGTACAACCCTGACGGGTCTATTGCAAGGAGGAAGGCTCGTGTGGTCGCTCAGGGATTCACTCAACGCCCGGGGATCGATTATGGCGAAACTTTCGCCCCTGTTGCTCGCCTTAGCTCGCTCCGAACTCTCGTTGCTCTGTCGTCACAAGCCGGAATGAAAATTGCTCAAATGGACATCACCACGGCATATCTGAACGCATTTTTGGACACAGAAATATATATGGACAAACCAAAACTGTTGGAGGGGATGCTCTCCAGATTGGCCATCGAGGAAAGGGATAACGAATTAGGCCGCAAAGCTCGCAACATGCTGACTAAACTATGCAGTGAAGACCACGTCTGTAAACTTAAACGATCATTATCGGGCAAGCAATGGCATGAAAGGCTCGATCATTTTCTCAAGTCATGTGGATTCATACCTTCGAGCTCAGATACGTGTGTGTACACCGTTGAAGATAAAAGCATTTACATCCTGGTGTACGTGGATGACATACTAGTCATGTACAAGAAGGACGAAAGGCTAAACGCCTTCAGGGAATCTCTAAAGAAGGAATTCTCAATCAAAGACCTCGGTGAGGCAAAATTTTGCCTCGGCATAGAGATTTCTCAAGAAACGACTTCTCAAGGAGCCGAAATCCACCTGTCACAACGCGGATATATTCGCAACCTCCTCACCAGATTCGGGATGGAAAAATGCAAGCCCACAAGCACACCCTTAGTCGTGGGATTAAAATTCGCTGACGAACCAGCCGACACATCAGCTGATCATCTACCTTACCGTGAGCTTATCGGGAGCCTGATGTACCTTGCCGTCGCAACTCGTCCGGATATCGCACACGCAGTGAGTTTTTTAAGCCAATTCAACACGAAGTACACAAATTCCCATTGGACAGCAGCAAAGCGTGTACTAAGGTACCTTAAGGGCACATCTAACTACTCCCTCGTATACAGAAGAGATGGAAAACCTCTTCGTGGATACGTCGATGCCGACTGGGGTGCTTGTACCATTGATCGCCGCTCTTATACGGGATATAATTTTAATCTCGCCGGTGCCTCTATTTCATTGGAAAGCCGCAAGCAACGCACGGTCGCTCTGTCGTCTACCGAGGCGGAATATATGGCCCTCTCAGACGCTTTCAAGGAATCCATTTACCTACATACATTCCTCAAAGAACTAGGCTTTCATGATCTCAGTCACGCTACCCTATTCTACGACAACCAAGGTGCCGGAAAGCTGGCTCAGAATCCAGTGTCACACGGGCGATCAAAGCGCATCGACATCCGATTTCATTTTATACGTCGAGCTGTAAAGGAATATCCTATAAACCTCGAATACATCCCTACCGAGGATATGGTAGCCGATGCCATGACTAAAAATCTTCCAGGACAAAAGCTCCTGTTTTGCATCGAGGGAATGGGTCTGAAGACGCTCAATTAAGTGGGGGTGTTGGATATTTAAAATCAAAGTAATCCGGTCTAATTTTCCGTCTTCATCTAGTTACTTTTCAAATGCGATTGTCAGTGACCTCAAAAAACTAGCCAGTGTTATTTAATTTAAATTCGGCCTGCATCAGTGTGCAGAAGCATACATTTCTGTTTTTGTTAAGCTGTGGTCGCGATCGCAATAAAGTGTTCGCATTAAGGAAGCCAGTTTTATTCGCGATTCCCGAATTCTCGAGATTCATTGGAGGCATTCGAGCGGGAAATAAGCAATTTGGATGAAAATGAGTTGGTTAGTTTGTATAATTAATTCAGGAAAATGAAACCTCAAAATTCTCAAATTTCTGTTATATTATTTTTCAGGCAACACTAAAAATCATGTTTTCATTGTTATTTTTCTATGAAATAAATGAAATTTAATTATGGTTCTTTCTCTATTATGTTATAGATTGTCGTCATTCAAAGTATTATTGGTACCGGTGGTCTAACCAAAAATCTGCACAATTTACTGCACAAAGAAGTCATTCTAAATTATAATTACGACCATCCAGAGAAAAAAGGCTTTCAAGGAATTTTCTGTGATTAATGAACTTTTTTACAGTAAGTTTATTATCAATTTATATTTTCGTACAATCGCATCTAAATGTAAATTTTATTTTGCAGAAGCAGTGGAGAACGATTTAACAACCAGGGACAACTATGTAAAAGAAATCAAAAAAGGATTTAAATTGCATAAAAATAAGTTCCATAAAATGAAATGTGTGCAAAACCAGAAAAATATAGATTAGTATGTCGTTTTAATATTTATTAGTAAGTAAATGTATAGAACTTCATTCATTTCAAAATACTTTGTTAGTATTAAGACAAATTTTCACATTAATTTTTATAGTTACATAATATACTTATACACATATATAAATATTTTTTTTTTGGTACAACTTAATTATTTTTTATTAAATTTTTTATTTTTTCTTTCAAACATATGAAATGTATTTTTTTTCAGCATGCCAATATTTTTTAATTAATTCGTTTTTTTTAAATATAAAATGTTTTATTTATTTTGCAAGTGAAATGTTGAATTTGTTTTTTTCATTTTATATATACACATATGTACATATATATTTTATATGAAAAGTTACAAATATATCTTATAAAAAAATATGTAATTTATGTTCTTACAAATTAAAGGAATGAAACGTTTTTTATAAATTTTTATTAATTTGATGGATGGATGGAGATTTCAAGTTGCATTGTTAATTTGATTTGGTTATTTCTTTAAAATTAAGGAAATTTAGTGATCTTTGTTCATTGCTTGTTTGACGCCGACTCAAAATTATTTAGGTATACTTACATTAGTTTAAGAACTTAGTTATTAAGGTTAATTAAAAACTCAAAATAATTACAAAAATATATACTTAGGTATACTTACATTAGTTTAAGAACTTAGTTATTAAGGTTAAATAAAATAGGTTTATTATTTTCTGCTTTTCAGTTTTTTCGGCGGTTTAATTTTTTTGTTAAAAAGTTTTTATTTTATAATTTTTCGTGGCTATAATCTACTAATTACTACATTCTTAATTTTTGATTAATTTTAAAATAGCTACCTACCTTATTTTAGCTATTAACTGTTATATAATCCTAGTTTAACTATTATTTGTTGTATAATATAGATACTTTAAAAAATACTTTAAAAAAAAACAGGCTTTATATACCAACATGGGTAGGCCTACAAAAAATGCTGCTCGAATGAGAAAAAGATATTTAGAAGAATCTAATAATGAGAAAAAAAAAGGTTGGAAGCAAATAGAAAGAGAATTAGACTAACACGTTCACAGGAGAGTTTAGATCAGCGCGAGGAAAGACTGTCGAGGATGAGAAGCTACATTAACGATAGGTTATCGCAAGAAGGTGATAAGCAGCGCGCTCGTCGTTTAGATCTGATAAGAGAGCGACTTTCAAATGAGAGTGAAGAGCAGAGCGCTCATCGTTTAGGTCTGATAAGAGAGCGACTTTCAAATGAGAGTGAAGAGCAGAGCGCTCATCGTTTAGGTCTGATAAGAGAGCGACTTTCAAATGAGAGTGAAGAGCAGAGCGCTCATCGTTTAGGTCTGATAAGAGAGCGACTTTCAAATGAAACTGAAAACGAACATTTGCTGCGTTTGGATGCTGCTCGTAACCGTTCTGAAATGGTGGTACTTCACGAAACTCCCGAGGAGAGAACTAATCGTTTAAGCGCCATGCGACAAGCGGCTTGCGAGCGAAGAAAACAGTGCAATGCAGAAAACTTTAAGAAAGCGATTAATGTTTATGCTGACTTGCCGTGTTCAATATACAGAAAAAGTTTGTATCCTCAGCAACGTACGAAATTGCAAACTACAAATTTAGGCTCTATTTTGCCTAATGAATTGGTAGCTTTAGGTAATATAATTACTTGTTCACGATGCTCAAACAATATTAAAAAACATAATGCTCCACCCCAGGCCTATTGGAATAAAATGCCGGTACCTGCAATATCTACAGAAATTGATGACTTATCGGAAATTGAGAAACGTTTTATTTGCAGAGTAGTGCCATTTCTTAAAATAATAAAAGTTCAAAATCGTTTGAGCCAAGACTGGTGCAAAGGGCAGGCAATTATTTTTGCTCAAGATGTGGTCGAGCTGGCGGAGCAACTTCCGCTTGAACCTAATCAAACTGGATTAGTGCTCGTAGTAGAAAGTCGTGAAAATTTAAAACATTCTAGGGAGTTTCAAATAGAGGGTAAGGTGTACGTTATAGAATCCTCACCGATTTGGATGAAATTGAGCAGGAAGCTAAATATGGCCTCAAAACGGAAAGATATGCAAAAAATTTTCCGCGGAAACTAATAGTTTTCGAGAAAATTAACTTTGAAATTTTCGAAACGTCACTTGGACGTAACCAAAATTTTTGCAACTTTTTCCATTTTTTCTGCCCAATTTCATTAACACAGGGAACCGCTTCCCCACCTCCCTAGCACCTCCCTATTATTTACTACTATTATTACCTACTTTTAACACTCGATATTCACGACGCCGCCATCACCCAATGCAATCAAAACAAATCTGACAGCTAGCATTTGACACTTCTCAGTTGTCAACTTTTAGGGCGAGTTCAGATTACTAACCATTAAATGCTGTAAAGTATAGACATCTCGTGTCGAACTTGTGAACATATGAACATGAATATATGTTGAGGAAAAACTACTTGACTTGATTTTTCCTGTTAATCCTGTAGTAAACTAGTTGGCGTGTTTTACTACTTTATTAAATAGTTTTCAGTAGTAGTCTAAGTTAGCTCTGCTTAGAAAGCTGTGTAGTTTTGTTTTTTTCTTTTCCTTATTTTATTCTCAATAAATTAATTACAATAATATACACTTGTGCATGCATGGATTATTACATGTATGCTTGTACACATATCCAGACAGGCACACACACACAAACATTTCCAAATGACCCAAGAGGTAGCCAGACCATTCGTTTTTGTTAACGGGGTATCGCCAGTAGCCCTACTCCCCAAAAAAAACAAAAAAAAAACTATTCCGTGTCCGTGTCCGTGGCCGTGTCGTCTTCCTGTTTCGAAAATAAATATATATTATAAAATGAAATAAAAATAAGAACCCTACATCTGAATCAGAAGATGCCCGTTCTCGTGATGGTCCCTGTTACAAGATTAATTTATTAATTTGTGTTATAAATAAAATAGTTAAATTGCCTTACCGCTACAGCGATAGAGCTTCCACCTTCTCCAACGCCCAGGGTTTCGGAATTTTCCTGTAGAAATTATAATTTTAATATAATGCTTAATATTATCATAATAATTTTTACCTCTGCATCTATGGATGGAATATTAACGTAGGGATTGTATAACACCCCTGCGGCCTTGAAAAACTCCATAGTTGGGTGAAACTTATGAGTCTTACAATACATCATAAATAAAACTTTGGCAAGATAGCCAATAAACATAGGTTTCCTTCGACTGTACTGCGGCAATTTGACTTTAGTGCGTCGCTAGAGACTTTCGACAGTATTTGTATGAGCTCCCGTTTCCGGATCTTTGAAGTTAACCGAATGGTTAACTTTCAAATGCCGGAACGACGCTTCATCCAGCCCATCGTACGCTTTCCAGCAATCGCTGATAATCGTACTTCCCGGGGCAATCCACTTTTCTATAAGTGGAATCAGCGTCGCAGCGTCACGACGCTCAACGGGTACCAAAAATACGTCGCCAGTCTCTCTGCAGACACCACCAAAGACCCATTGCCCTTTCACGTGGTGGCCGCTGTGATATTTCCTCTTCCCAAACTTCGATTCATCGATCTCGACGGTCATGTTCTCGCCACCTAAATATGTATAAAGCAAATTAGTTTTTATAATACCAAAACTTTGTTAATAATATTACCTATGGGTTTTTCGCGCCTTAAACCGAAGTCAACCGCTACTTCCCGACAAAAGGAGTTCCAATCCACGGACGTCTTCTTCGAAACTCTGGCGTTGATTGCAATTACCTGGAGCTCTACATTGTAGACCCATAAGTTCACAAAAATAAGGATCTAAGAGAAATAAATCAAAGAATTGTTTTGTCTGAAAATTATGAATATTTACTTGTTTCAGGCTTAGGTTCGACTTATGGAACAGCGTATTTTTGCGGATGCCCTGCCGACCGCTGCATTTCACCGCCTTTTGCTTCCTTACTGAGACCTTATTGTAGCAAGCCCATTTAAAACCATCGATCTGGCTGGCATCTACCATCAGCTTCATCGGGTTCCCACATTTTGGGCAGTGAAGCTGACCCTCTTTTGCCAGCAGTCCCCATTACCCCAAAGTCTCAATGAGGACTATCATGTCCCCAGATAAATTAACAATATCTTCGACATTAAGTGTATTCGAAGCCTAGTAAATTTATTTATAAATAAAAATTCCAAATCCAGGATTCAACAAAATGCAATACTCACCATTTCTGCAAAATATCTCACTTCAAAATCTTTAATTTTCACAAATATAAAACTCACTGACAAGAATAGCCACTGACAATAATAGCACGTGTTCAACCAAGAAAAAACTTAACCTAAAAAATTAACATTTGCATTTAATGGTTAGTAATCTGAACTCGCCCTAAAAGTTGACAACTGAGAAGTGTCAAATGCTAGCTGTCAGATTTGTTTTGATTGCATTGGGTGATGGCGGCGTCGTGAATTTCGAGTGTTAAAAGTAGGTAATAATAGTAGTAAATAATAGGTTGCAGTGATATAATTGGTGCTAGGGAGGTGGGGAAGCGGTTCCCTGTGTTTAGTAATGAAATTGGGCAGAAAAAATGGAAAAAGTTGTAAAAATTTTGGTTACGTCCAAGTGACATTTCGAAAATTTCAAAGTTAATTTTCTCGAAAAGTACTAGTTTTCGCGGAAAAATGTTTGCATATCTTTCCGTTTTGAGGCCATATTTAGCTTCCTGCCCAATTTAGTCCAAATCGGTGAGGATTCTAGGACGTAAACTTGTTCCCAAATAGATATAGGTAAACTTCAATTAGCATTGCAGTGGCTCCTAAGGAATAATGCATTCTATAAAGATGTTCGTGTATATTGTCCTACTGTGATCGATATTTCTACGATAACACAAATTGCTGATGAACCCGCACATGGTCATGATAGTGAAGAACCAATTGCTGAACGGTCAACTGTACCTACAAATAACTATACTGCCTTGAGTAACAATGTATCTATATTACATGGTTCTTTTCATCAGGGCAATGAACGATTTAGTCCAGAGTCACGTGGTCGGCAATGCACAGGGTTTGCAACTGTTGCTAGTGTGGCATTTTCTCTGATCAATCCTAATAATTGGTGCAAAAGCGACATAGATTACATGTTATTGGTAGGAAATAAATATTATAGAGACTGTATTGCGGCTCGGGCTAACCCCAATCCCGAAGAAGCACATATCGAGTATTTGGCTGCAACTGAGCTTTTACCTAATATCACATACAACAATCGAAAAGTTGATATCAATGTTCGTCATGAATCAGCCTTTAATGGTCACGTAGACAACGACAATAGTGAAGAAGGATTTCCCAATTTGTTAAACGTTCTAATAAATGTATTTAGGGATCATAGTTATGCCATACTTACGCTGAATAATACAACTGTAGCCGTCTATTGTACACAAGAGCCTGAAGGTATTTCTTACTGGTTGTTTGACCCCCACGCGCGAGGTCCCAAAGGTTTCAAAGCTCCAACGAGAGGTACTTCATGTTGTATACGTTCTACTAGTATCCACGATTTGCATAATATCGTGCGTAAAAATTTGATCATTAAAAAAACACATCTGTCAGTGTGTTAACTCTGAATGTTTTTTCACTGACACCACTTACGATAACACCCGAACACCTAGAACAGTTGCAGCAACATAGAGAAACATTTTCAGATCTTCAACAACAACGTCAATCATCTAATTGTCACCAGCCGCAAGATCTGCATACATCTATTATGGTGCAACAATCGCCAGAAGAAAATAATAAAAACATGGAAGAAGAATTAATAGACCCAAAATTACAACAAAATTATAATACAGAAGCGAGATATATTTTCACAACCAGTATGCTTAGGAATATAGATAAAAGAGTACCTAATTTGGACAGTGTTGTTACCATAGACAGCCCTAACCCAGAAGATGAAGTAAGACTACAAGAAGTTAAAAGAAAAACAGCACGGCCCCTAAATTATGAACGTGAAAAAAGAATGGAAGAGTTGGGCTGGTAATTTTAATTCCCTGACGGAAAAAATGGATTTGGTGAAGAAAGAGAGGTTCCGATTACCCCATTAGACTACTTCCAAGCTCGTGTAATGAGTAATGATAAAACGTTCCAGAGAAATGATATTTATTTTTTGCATTGTCCGTAGTCGAGTATTTTCGAGCTAAAGCTAGTGTGTCAGTTTCATGCAGAATGCGTCAAGGGCAAGGAGAACTTACACCGCAAGGACTGATTGACAATATGCATCTGACTATGAGAAATGTGCGAGGGTCTGCTTCATACTGGAGTCGATGCTGTTCGGAGTTGATTGCTATGGTAAGAAGTCTAGGGCCTCCTACCTGGTTTATGACTTTTTCGTGCAATGATCTAAATTGGCCGGATATGCTAAAAGCTTTGCTCATTGCGGATGGCCGCAATGTAAATGATATAGATAGCATAACATTTCCTAAACGACTAAAATTGGTGCAAAAATATCCAGTGGTTGTTGCCAGATAATTCACAATAAGAATTAATGCTCTTATGCGTTATTTAAAACAAAATAATGACTGCTTGGGTGGAAGTATCGTAGACTATTGGTATAGGATAGAATTCCAGAATAGAGGAAGTCCACACTTGCACATGTTGGTGTGGTGTGAAAACATTCCTGATTTTTCGACAAATGAAGGAATAAGTGTAATCGAAAGAGTTATTTCGTGTTCTTTGAACCCCCATAACACTGAGTTATCAAATCTAGTCGAAAATGTCCAAATGCATAGACATACCAACACCTGCTACAAAGATCGTACCAACCATTGTTGTCGTTTTGGGTTTCCCAGGGCTCCAAGTGAGGCTAACTTATGTTTGGGTCCCGATGAAGACCTTGCCAACAACGCTCGGTTTTGCATCTTGCGAAGATCTTCTCAAGAAACTATGGCTAATAACTATAGTCCTGAAATTCTTAGTCTTTGGGAAGGAAACATGGACATTCAGCCATGCGGAAATATCTCTGCCGTCGCGTATTACGTTGCAAAATATGCGAGTAAGTGTGAACCTCACGACACTGGAGACGTTGTACGCGAAGCAATTACAAAAGCTAAAAGATGGGGTGGCACAGTGTGGAGCCAACTGTTTGCGGTCTCTATGGCAATAAACTCGCAACGATTGGTAAGTGCTCCCGAATGTGCATATCGTCTTTGCCACCTGCCGCTTAAAATGAGTTCTCGTAAAACTATATTTGTGAATAGCTGCATTCCAAATCAACGCTTTCGTTTATTGCGGTTTGAAGGGGATGAAACTTCAATATACAACAACATATGTGACCGTTACGTGTTGAGGTCTGATGAGCTAGAAAATATAAGTCTGGCAGAATTTGCTGTACGTTATTAGACGATTTCAAATATTATGTGGAGTGAGGAAAATTGTGATATCGAACTGAGAGAACCTGTTGATGAGCCTATAAGAATAACATATATACGATTGAGGGACGGTTCACGCATGCGAGTAAGAAATAAGCCAGCTGTGTTACGTACACGTTACTACACACTTAATAGTGACAAAGATGGGTATTATTACAGCTTAATTGTTTGCCATATTCCGTTTCGCGATGAAAACCAACTAATGTTGGAGGACGAGACTCCAGAATCTTGTTTCCTTCGACGAAAAGACGAATTAAGACCTCTGTTGACTAACGTTAGTACCGAAGATTTCGCTCATGCAGAACACATCATTCAATAGGCACTTGCGCAGGCAACTGCTTTAAATGTTGCCCGTGAAACGCGGTGCGAAAATGGTGCCCGTAAAACAGGTTTCGAAAATATTAGGGACGATCAAATTATAAACGCCGATGAACATATTAATCAATATCAAGACGACTACTGTGAAGATGTAGAAGAAAGAGATGCAATGACTGATGATATTTTTTTAAATAATATCAGAGGTCTAAACATACAGCAGAAGAATTTATTTCAAAGAATTTCTACAGCCATTGAAAAAGATTTACAAAGTGATGATGAAAAGTTGTTGCTTTTTATAACTGGAGGAGCTGGCAGTGGCAAATCATTTGTTTTAAAATTACTCGTGGAGCACATCAAGAGGTGTTATGCGCCTACAGTTGACTTGCTTCTAAAGCCTAAATTTGTTGAGGTAGGTTCATTGACTGGTGTCGCCGCCCGCCAGGTACTTGGGAAAACATTGCATTCCCTTTTCTCTCTTCCCATCGAAAAAGGTAATTCAACTGCATATAGACGCTTAACTGGTGAAAAACTAAAACAGGAAAGACGTAAATGGCGTAACATAAGTTGGTTAGTGATTGACGAAGTATCTATGGTTTCTTACGAGAACTTACGAATGATTCATTTGCGGCTACAGGAGTTCAAAAACTATGATAAGTTGTTTGGTGGCATAAATATTGTTCTCTTTGGAGACATCGTGCAACTGCCCCCTGTAAAAGGACATTGGTGCTTTGTACAGCCACCTTGGAATGCTGCAGAAGTTAATTTATGGCACGCATTTTCATTCTGCGAATTAACGATCAACATGAGACAACGAAATGATACAGAGTTTGTTGACCTGTTAAACAATTTACGTGTAGGCGAATTGACAACAGGTCAACTGGAACTGCTCTGTCAGAGGCGAAGGGTGGCTTTAGATGAAGAGTTTAAGGATGGTGTTGTGGTTCGAATATTCCCGACCGTCAAACAGGTTGACGAATACAATAATGAGATGACAGCTATGAATTCAAAACAAAATCGCGTCTATACAATCCGTTCCATAGATGAGTCTCGTGAAGTTGCTACCTATGGAAAGAGACCTCCAGATAATGTTGTTGCAAAAGATGTGAACAATTGTGGTGGACTTTTATCTGAGGTAAAATTAGCTGTCGAATCCCGTGTGATCTTGAGACGTAACATATCAGTATCTGACGGCCTCGTCAATGGTGCTATGGGTATTGTAAAAATAATAAAATGGCCATCACTACGCAGGGATCAAATAGAAGGGGAATTACCGGACTGCATATTAGTAAAATTTGACGATGAAAGCATAGGAAGCAAACTAAAAGATAGCGATGGTTGTGTCGCCATACCTCCAGTGGTTGCAACTTTTCAAGGTACGAAGGGTTATGGCGACATTGAGCGCAGGATGTTGCCTATAATTTTATGCTGGGCCGTAACGGTACACAAATTACAAGGTACGACCCTTGATAAAGCTGTAATCGACCTCGGAAAGAAAGTGTTTGCCAAAGGGCAGGCGTATGTGGCACTGAGTAGAGTAAAAACACTTGAGGGTATTGCTTTATCTGATCTGGAGCCAAATAAGGTATTACACAAACCTCACGATGAACGAGCTTTAGCAGAAATGCAGAGACTGAGAGGTCTACACACAAGAGACTGACAAGTCTAAAGCTCATTCATCGTGAGGTTTTTTGTAATACACAACTCAGCATTCAAATCTGTGAGTGAACACTAAATCACCCCTATTTTCCCACCCTTAGGGTAGGAATTTTTTTCCAAATTTATATGGGACCAACTTCAAGGTATACCCAATCCAATAAAAAAAAAAAAGTGCCATGGCTTCTCGATGGCACAGTAGACATGAATATGTCTTATATAATAAATGAAACGAAAGATTCAAATGGTTTTATGTATTTTTTCGATCTGTTATATACACTACATACATACAAAGATACATAGATTCATACGTATATACATACATTCAAACTTATACATACATACATGCAAACACATACGTACACACACATACAAACACATACATACAAACACATACATACAAACACATACATACACATACATACCCTCCCGCCCTCCACTACATACCTACACTAGATCCCAGCCCCCAAACTCAGTAATGAGTCATGGTAACGATTTTCGTGACGTACATTCTTTCAAATAGACCCCAGGGATAAGACATATTCATGTCAAAAAAGAATTATCAAAATCGGACTACTCTGTAAAAAGTTATGCGTGGTCATACATTACAATCAGTGAGTGAACAATAAATCATCCCCTGTTTTCCACATTACAATCAGTAAGTGAACAATCAATCATCCCGTTTTCCTACCCTTAGGGTTGGAATTTATAAAAATCGGACTACTCTGTAAAAAGTTATGCGTGGTCTTACATAAAAAAAAATATACGCGTCGACTTGAGAACCTCCTCCGTTTTTTTCGTCGGTTAAAAAGGAGCAAAGTCTCAGACGCGATTTTTGTACAGAAAACAGATATATAAACTTAGATCAAATTTGGTTTTTCTGTATAAAAATTGAGACTGAGATTTTGCTCAGGTTATTAGAAATCGCCCTTGAATTCCGTTCATTTCTTCTATCCCTGCCCTGGTTACTGTGGAAGCGAACGCAGAAGCGCTTACCTTACACTTCTTATAATAGTCATTCAGCGTAAGTGATTATTCCACTGATTCATAGTAACTTCTTCTATCCTTCATTACTGTGGAAGCGAAAGTGGAAGGCCTTGCCTCCAATCCCGTCGTGAGTAAAAAAGAAGAAGGAAGAGAATCAAGTCGGGAAGTACTCCTCATTACTCGAGAAGCAGAGCTATCACTTCTTCTTAGCCCTTCCTTTTCCTACTGGGGAGTTTTGGGAAAAAGATGGACACTTACCCAAGCAAAATTGAAGGCATTCATTGCGATATTGTATGCACGTGGAGCATACGAAGCAAAAAATTTAAGACTGGAATATTTATGGAGTAAGAAATGGGGACCAAACTTTTTTGCCAACACTATGAGTAGATATGATTTTACTGAGATACTACGTTATATTCGTTTCGACAAAAGAAATGAGAGAAGTCAACGTTTACAAACAAACAAGTTTGTAAGAAAGTGTGTTTGTTTGGATTTTTATCTATTTTAAAATGCGAAAACGAACCAGGTTGGTGCACATTGAAACAGGTAACGGGAACGGTATTTTCGCCGCTGGCTCGCAATATGTTTTGATTCGCACTTATCTGCCGCTTCAGCCCCGCGGCCGGACGAGGACGCCGAGGAGAACCTGTGGAGCCCTGGAAATATCTTATCGTAGATAAATGGCTATAACCCTTTAACCTTTTGACATAATAGTTTCAAACTTTTTTGTAACTAACTACGATATATTTGTTACACTAAGCTGCATAAACTAAATAATTTTGACTATTAATCATAGAGTAAAAAATAAAAATGTAAAAATTGTACGAAGGGTGACCGCTTTCCCCTACTCATTCGCAGAGGATTTCGATACTCTTTTGTTGGTTCTGGGTACAGCGCTGGAGCGAATTAAGGCTTGAGGATTGAAGCTTAATTAAGGGAAGTGCGTATTTGCTATGCATTCTGTTGAGTTTTTGGGTCATAGGATCGACGCAGAAGGCATACATAAATCAAGCAGGCATGTGTCCACACTGGAGGGGCTTAGGTAAGGCTACCTAAGTATTACAGTTCTTTCGTTCCGAATTTGTCCACTAGAAATAGACCGCTGCGAGACATGCTGCTGGTCGATGCTAAAAGGGCATATGAAAATATTAGAGCGCGCCACAAGAATTACAAAATAAACTATACTGACGGGAGTACCCAGGAATTTGAATCAGCCTTCGCAACAGTAGCAGAATCACATGTTACCTGACACCGACTACCATCACCGAGCACAATACACACAGCAGAACTTAATGCAATACTATGCGCAGTAAACTCAATCAAACAAGCTACTGACCCCAAATTCCTTATCTGCTCAGACTCCCTATCAGCTTTACAAACAATCGAAGACCCAACAGCGATAAACCCCATTGCACAAAACATCCAGGGACAACTAACATATCTTAAACAAACAAAAACATGTTGGTATCAAAGGTAACACGATAGCAGACAAAGAAGCCAACTATACAAGACAACTCACGCCATCCAGCGAATATCTCCACACCACAGACGACGAATATGCATTTGCAAAACACAAACTACTCTCTAGCTGGCAACAAAAGTGGACAGAAACAAGCAACAACTTTTTAAGGAAAATCAAAACCACAATATCACCCTGGACCTACCCGAGCGAAATGAACAAAAAATCTGAAACAATCATTACAAGATTCAGGATTGGACACACTCGGCTAACACACAACTGGATTTTAGAAAAAACCCAACAACCCATATGCGACACATGCAACGCAATCATCGATGTAGAACACCTAATTATATCATGCCGAAAATACGTCAGGGAAAGGACAGAATGCAAAATAAAGGGACCCATAGAACATGCACTTGCTTTCGAGGGAAAACAAGATAAAGGACGTACTAGAATACCTAACAACTAGCCGTAACACTATTGTAGATAAAAAGAGGGTCCATATAATCAATTTGGTTGGCGACCCTCTATAAATAAATATAAATACGTCCAAAGCCTTACAAATTCATTTTGGAAGCAGTGGACTTCACAATATTTACACACTTTGCAGAACAGGCCAAAGTGGAAACAGCTTCAACCAAATTTCAAAGTAGGAGATTTGTTACTCATCGCTGATCACAACGCCTGTCCATTAAAATGGCTCTTAGGCCGAATCATTAACACATATCCGGTTCCTGACAATAATATTCGAGTGGTCGAAATTCAAACCAAAAACTCAATACTAACTCGACCTATAACAAAAATAAGCAGACTCCCAATGGGGCCTCAGCCTTAAAAAGCTCTAACATGTCTAAAAAAACAACTACAACTCCATCTATGTGTTGGAGTTGACACATGATCTGATATGCAAAAAGGCTTTCGACTGTAAGCGACTCCACCACAAGGATTATTTAACGCTCAAAATAAATAAAACTGTCTGTCAATAAGTTCAAACATTTCTAAAAACCGAAAAAATTAAAAAGAATAATCATTTCAGAATCATCCAAAAATGACGGCATGTGCAGATTTCTTCCCAGACTCGGAGCGAAAGGACGTACTGGAACTAGATTCAAAACCAGTGGAATCATGGTTATCTGAGATTCTACGCGAAACCACCGCACCCACAGCAATTCTGCCTTTTGAACCCCTGACCAAAGCACGGATCATTAGTAAGGAGCTAACAGACACACAGCTACAAACCGGACCTTGGCAACGATAAAAAACAAGGCCAATGTCCGTCGCCACCGGAACTCAAACTCAACGTCACTCCGAACTTGCCAGAACTCCTTCCAACACAGCACATCGGCAGATCAACAATGCTCAACCCTACTCGACAGTTCGGCCTTCCAACACAGTACATCGGCAGATCAACAAAGCTCAATCCTACTCGACGGTTTGGCCTTCCAACACAGCTACATCTCAGCCCATCCCGACGACTTCGTCTTCTTCTGCCCCGGAGCCTACCATCAAGACTCCCAGCAAGGCTCAACCTCTCAATACTGCTCAACTTACCGCGAGCACTCAGCTCACCACAGGGACTCAGCCCTCTGCGCCACCGCATCCCTCTGCGCCACCACATCCCTCGGCACTTGTCCAATCACCGCAGGCACCAGCAACCACAAAGGCAACACCCAATTGGCAATGGCGGATTTACCGTAAGGCTCAGTAGGCCCGGGCCTAGGGCGGAGAAATATTAGGAGCGGCGAATTATGAATTTCAGGAAACGCAGTATAAGGAAAAGGATGGTTCGCTAACATTTTTAAGAACAAAAAAGGAAAATATGTATGTTTGAATTTTAAAATAAAATAAAATAAGAAAAGCGCAATATTTTCTGAGGTTCGCTCAGCTGAGCAAACAAAACAGACGTATTGCAGGCTAAAAATAAGCGAGTCCCGTTTAGAACAGGGTTAAAAGTTTATGGTCTCATCCGGGTGATGATGAAACCAGGCAAATAAAGTTGTGCAGCAATGCACCCGTTTTCCAGTTTTTGGGAAAACAAAGAAAGGGTCGTTTATGATAATGTCTGAGGCCCGGGGATCGTCGTTTGTTTTCCAAGCTTAAAACAAAGGAAGGGAATCAGGATGAAATCGACGAAGCAAATTTTAGTCTGTTAAAGGACATTCAATCAAGCAACGTTTCTCGCGACGCGCCGTGTACATATGTATCTACTATGTATGTACATATATTAACAAAAATCTACAGTGCATGAATATTTTACAGCGGTACCTCACGTAAAAAGTGTTATGTAGCATAATTAACTATGGATCGAATTGGAAAGAAAAGCTTACGTGGGGCAGAATATCGCAAGCGGGCTAAAGACAAAGACAATAAGCAAAAGTATGTGATTAAAATAAAAAAAAAGTTTTTAAAAAAATTCTTTTATTTAACTTAAAATGATAGAAACAGTAATAACGTACTAAAAAGTAAAAAATAAAAAATATTAACCAAATAAAATAAATAAAATATGTAAACACTATAACAACAAAATAAAATTCCTACTTATCTTAAACAGTTAAATAAAAGAATGACGCATTTTTATCACTTCGTCATATTGGCCGTTATGTATATGTATGTAAAAATGCGTCATTCTTTTATTTAACTGTTTAAGATAAGTAGGAATTTTATTTTGTTGTTATAGTGTTTACATATTTTATTTATTTTATTTGGTTAATATTTTTTATTTTTTACTTTTTAGTACGTTATTACTGTTTCTATCATTTTAAGTTAAATAAAAGAATTTTTTTAAAAACTTTTTTTTTATTTTTTTTTTATTTTTTACTTTTTAGTCTTTTTAATTAATTATTTTTAAGACTAAAAAACGATGTGTTTAATAGTAAATAAAAAAAAGAACGTCAAATTGAAATTTCAAAAAGGCGTTAGCCTGACACTGAGTTACTAGTGCACAATTCAGCGTGGTAGCGTTCGTAGCTGAATTGTGCATTAGCAACTTGAAACTCTGCTTTTGAGCTTATGCATTATCATATTAGACGTCCGCCATATTGGATTTAGAAGACCCCACCTCACTTATTGTGTTTCGCTCATTAAGCCCTTTCATTTGATATCCATATCATAGGGGTAACTATGGAAATTATAAATCGCCATTTTGTGAGGTCCGCCATATTGGATTTAGAATAACGTCACATTACTTATTGTGTTTCGCTTATCAAGGCCTTTCATTTGATATCCATATCATAGGGGTTACTATGAAAATTATAAATCGCCATTTTGTGACGTCCGCCATATTGGATTTAGAAATGGCGTTACTCATTTTATCGTTTCCAACTCTTCAAGCTCTTTCATTTGATACCCATATTAAGGGGGTCGACCAAAAATACATGGTCCACCATCTTGTGGCGGCGGCCATTTTAAAGATATTGCAATGTTGAGTATTGCATATTGCATTGTCACCAGAACTAAAGGTGTATGCAAAATTTCAGCCCGATAGCTTCATTGGAAGTGGGTGAAATATTGATTGCAAAATTCCACGACCCACCATCTTGTGGTGGCGGCCATTTTAAAGATATTGCAATGTTGAGTATTGCATATTGCATTGTCACCAGAACTAAAGCTGTATGCAAAATTTCAGGCCGATAGCTTCATTGGAAGTGGGTGAAATATTGATTGCAAGATTTGACGACACGTAGTACGACACGTAGTGTAAGTTGAATAAAAGAATTTAAAAACGCGGAAATTATACGATTTCTTCGGAAAACAATACATATACAGATACTGAAGATCACACTATCGATTCAAGACACGATGTTCCAAGTTGTAGTGGCGCTATGTCAACTGATGTTTCTTCAGTATCTTCAAGCACAGGTACTTGGATAGTTTTGGCAAGTGGATCAAAAGGAGAAGCCGAAGAAGTCCCACTAGAACCAGGAGTACAACCCAATCCGGACCAGGGACTGTGCAAAATCAGCGACGATCCAGCTAAATGGACAATCGACGAGTTCACGCGTGATTACATTTGTAAAAATAGAGCCAATCAAAACATCAAAAATGATTTTCCCAAGAGTGAGCGGATTTACAAAGATAAGGCGCGACAGTTATCAAAACAGTTATTCGAAGGTCAGCTTCTAAATGGCGAAAAAATTCCGTAAAAGTGGCTAATTTATTCCGAAAGTACTGGATGAGTTTTTTGTGGATCTTGTCTTCTTTTTAATGGCGGGGAGAGTCACTTCGTTAAAAAGGAAGGTTTCAATGACTGGAAAAACTCCCAATATCGAGTATCAACTCATGAGAATTCGTCCTCTCACAAATTATCTGCCCGGCATATGAAGGATAGAAGCAACGCCTTAGGCCGCTTTGACCACGCGTTAACAATGCAATTAGATGAAGAAATAAATTACTGGAAAAACATTCTGAAAAGAGAAGTTGCATGTGTGAAAGCGCTTGCATCACGTGGTTTGCCGTTTAGAGGACACGACGAGAAAATAGGTTCATTGCACAATGGAAATTATTTAATGTCCTTAGAGCTTATCGCTGAGTTCGTTCCATGTTTAGCCAAACGCATAACACGTTATGGCAATTCAGGCTAAGGACATACGAGTTATCTCTCTTCAACAACATATGAACAATTCATTCGGCTTATGGGAGACAAGGTTTTGAAGACAATTGTAATGGAAATATTAATATCTAAATATTTTTCTCTGATCATTGACTCGGCGCCGGATATATCTCACGTGGTCAGCTCACTTATGTTATCAGATATGTCCTGTCTAATGGATTCCTGTCCTGTCTTTGTCTCCGTTTTCGGAACGAATGTTCGAATAGAAGCCATTTCAACAAAATTAGAAGTGTGAATTATGGGCATCTAATGCAAAGTAAAATAGTTCCTTTTTGCGTTTTTAAGGACACCGTTAATATAATTCGTTATATAAATATATGTATAATAAATTCACAAAGTGAAAACATATAATTCAACCACTTAGGCTACTTCAAAATAAAATCGGCGTAGGATTGCCAAGGATACACTGAGAAGGAGGCCAACGTTTACGAAAAAAGAATATAGCTGACCTTCACGCGAAGTCATCCGAGCAGTAATCATATATTCTTCCACGGAAAGATAGGTATAAACCTTAATCAAAATGTGGCATATCTACTCTCCATATAAAAAGGATTATAATTATTGTGGATTTCAACAGAGCATCAAAAATAAGTCCTCCATAAAAATCAAGGCAACTCCAACAATTGCTACGCAGCATCACGTATAGGCCCGAAAATATGAATATTTTTTTGTTGTTATGCGATTTTCTGGATTGCGCGGCATCCTCAACTCACTAATTATATGGTGCGGATGAAATACCAGAAAGTCATCACAAGAGATCTGACCTCCTTTCCAGGGCTCGCGGTTTTCTACTTTAATGGGGGTTCGACGGTTCGACAGACCATCCTCAGGATCATTCATTAACTTTCGGTCCAGCGAGAGTCTGTTTGTTATCGAAAAACTTTCGGCGGCGCGGTTCCTTCGCTTTTTTCCCATTCTTCTTTAGTTTAATTATATCTTCTTTGTGCGCTGCTCCTCTTCTGCACATGCGTCGGTGACTCGTTAAGCGCACTTTCGTGCATTGGCACAATTTCATGCTCAAAAGTTTGCTTCAGTACCTGCGCAAGGAGGCTCTCTCTGTACGGCGATCTGCTTTAAATCTAAGAGTCCCCCGCGGACTGCCACCTGGACGTGATGGGGGGCCTAGTATGGCGACACGCCATCCAGGCGTGTCAGCATACTACTAAGAGCAGTCCCCGGCGGTGGAGGCGATATCCCAATGCACTGAGTACCATCCGGGCCCTCGGAAGCCTGGCTTCTGGTAGGGTCACCCTTGGTGGTAAAGTCTGGAGGGAGGGGAAAAGAAAGTCAATTGGGTGGGACGCAGAATGGTTTGGATGCCTATGGATATAGGCATTAAGACCTGAGCCCATTAGGGTCTTAACTATGGCATACTGGAACATGATTTGGAATTATCTGCTTTTGGGCTGACGACTGCAGTATTCTGTTACCACAGTATGTGGAGGTGATTCTCCACAGAAACGGTTTTCAGGTTAATGCTGCAATCGCCTCCGTCCTATTAAAAGCCCGGCAGGTCTCAAGAAACGCTCTCAGTTTGGCACCGTTAAGTTGGTGGTGTAGGGTCAGTTAAGGGACTCCTGATTAGCACCGATCCGGCTCTGAACACAAGCTCCCATAAGGACTTGTGTCAACCCACGCATGGCCCTCCCTGCTTGCATAGGATAACCATGGGATCATATAGGTGACTACACACTACCGAACTGAGATAACGGCCTTGAGTTTGGACCCAATAACATGGAAACACACATGGAAATTCAAGACTCAGACGAAACAACAAACGCCTTGGACCCATTCGCAAGAAGGTCAAGAGTCATGCGGTCTCCGGAGCGACTGCCACCGAAGGCTACACAACCACCGACACAGACTGTTGCAGCGAAGGTGGTAAACCTGGGAACAGTAAAGACAACCCTGGGCACTCCAATTATAGGAGATGAAGAGGTAGGAGGCACCCGCGCCCGACGCATGGAAACCCGCAAGGAGGCTAAACTAGCGAAAGAAGCGACCACTACGGAAGAGATGCTACGCAAGTGTAGCGACATTCTCAAGAACATGAAAACAGTGACTAACAGACAGCGGAACATCTCAACGGAAATCAAAGACGGCATAGCGAAGCAGGAGGAGCTCATTGATGCCATTAGCGCTCAAAGAGCTGAGGAGAAAAAAGCTGGACGAGAGCCTAAGAAGAGCTCATTGGCCTCTCTGGTCACCAAGGCTATGATTACACCAGTGACTCCGCTCATTCTCAACCAGAAGAGGGGAGCTACCAGCCCATTGCAACCAGGCATGGAAAAAAAGAAGAAAGAGGATGAGGCGAACTCCTGGGTGGAAGTCCAGTCGAGGAAAAGAGCCAAAAAGAACAAGACGGAGAAAGCGACGGAAACACCGGCCAAGACTCTGAGCCAGCGGAAGAGGAATGGGCTACCTAGGTCTAAGCGGGAAGCTTTGCTGATTAAGCCGGCCGCAGGTCTATCCTATGCCGAGGTGCTCAGCCAAATCCGAGATAAAGCTAATCCAGCGGAGACAGGAACTGAAGTTAGGTCCATCCGCCAAGCGCGATCTGGCGGGGTTCTCGTGGAGTTCGGGGCCAAGACAGGAGACAAAGCGGCCTTCAGCGATGCTCTCAGGGACATATTAGGAAGCAACGCCACACTGCAGGTAGTGCAGGCGATTAAAGAGATCGTACCCGAACCGACCGAAGAAATGAAGGTCTCAATGACAAAAGCGAACTACAGGGAGCAAAAGATGGCGATCGTTACGCTCGGAGCGAAGGGAGCGAGTCATCTCATAAAGGCGCAGTATTTGAAAATCGGCTGGATCAGGTGCAGAGTTCGGCCAAGGGTGGTTGTTCTGCGATGCTTCCGGTGCCTGTGCTATGAGCACTTAGCAGGCACCTGCAAGGGCCCCGACAGAAGCCGGGTGTGCTACAAATGTGGCAAAGCGGAGCACAGGGCAGCACAGTGCACAGCCCCAGAGCACTGCATTCTGTATATATGTATATTTAGACTAATTCTTGAAACAAAACACACCAGAAATATGACCAATAAAGGCAAAACCAAAACCGGCAGTCTAGCTGGATCACTTGTGAAGAGAAGACCGGTCACTTACTAGTTATATCACTAATTTAGTTCTATTACTATTTTATTGTTAAAATAAATATTAATAAACATTAATAATAAACATTACAAGTACTTATACGTAAGTGGCTGAAGGGAGACTCTTTAATGTTCAATCTTGAAATTGAAGAAACCATTCAGTTCGCTACTTAGAAAGTGTTTGCAATGAGGAAAGTGTTTCTATGAGTGCAGATGGCAAAGTTCCAGATCCTTTGGATCCATACCTCCGCCCTTATGGGTAGACTGAAGAGATTTATCTCTTCGATAGGGGTATGTGCCTCGAAAGTAACACGAGTACGTTAATTGCAATACCGAATCCGCGAAGTCGGTTGCTAAGTGCGGTGTAAACAAAGTACTATGATAAATCGTAAAACTGAATTTTTTACACAAAAAAAGAAGAAGTTTTCACTACTTCATAACACCGATAGTGCTTATATATATGCATAAATCTTTGGAAATTAACCTTTGTGTTTCGTCGTCGTCAACCTTGAAGAAACTATCCAATCTATAGTAGGCTTTGCGAGAGTTTAAATTATATGATCGAAGAAGCTTTGAGGAGTCGCAGTTCAATTGTTTTCAATTTTGATATAAAAGGAAAAAAGGACTTGGTCGTCGGCCATTCGTGTATAGAAGTCGAAATCTGGTGGAAGTTGTTTTAAGCAAAATCTGTTGGAAGTGGTGGTTAAATACAATAAATTCAAACGAATGAATTGATATTGTAACCAAAGTGAATCAATAAATAGAACTCTAATTTGAAAGCATACCCTGTTCTGTTTTTCCCTACCTGACTACCCACAATTCGGAACCAGCTAGGCAATTGTGAACCACAATTGATTGCGTATTTATTGGTCCTTCGAGCCGGATTCATAGCCTCTTTCAAACAACGAGTTATTAATGTCATGTCAGCATCTATCAACAAAGGTAACGCAATTTTACAGATTTTATGACGAAATTCTGCTGACCGAATCATGTTATATGTCAAGTAGGTGAACTGATGTCGAGTTTTCAAAAAAGAAACCCACAAAGTAAAATATTGTGTATAGACAGTATTATCTAAAGGGATTTCAGGACGTACATATCCTAATGCAGCATAAGCAGCGCTTTGTCTATTAGTCCAGAATTGAGAAGCATATTCTTCGACAATGTTTTTCTTCATTGTGACAAGATGTAAATGGATGAAAACCTCGAGATCCTCAAGAGATGGGCGTGATACTTCCGATTCTGGTGAATTTATGGCTTCTGTCTGTTTCTGAACATAATCTATACAAGACTGAATATCTGGGTAATTTATTATCTCTTCTTCTGATAAGTTGAAGGTCTTCTGGAGGAATCTCTGATATGATTGAACCTTGACATCATCAAGAATTTCAGTGTTATTGTCAGGCATTAGGCTGTATTCGTGAACAGTATTCTGAAATTCAGGAATGTAACTAAGCATTGCGATTATTTTCCCGATCGTTGGAGCTTTTGCAAATGAAGTAAAAAAATGATCATCAGGTAATGTGGATAATGCTGCTCGAACAAACTTAATAAATTTTAAGTCAGTACAAAGATCCACAGTAGAGCCTGTAATACCGTCACCTCCAATGCAATCAATTGAATCATCTTCAACATTATAAAGAGGTGTAAGTTCAGTCGGGATCTCAGAGTACGCAAGTCCAGTCAGTTGTCTTTTCACATTTTTTGCTGTCGCTCTAGCTACTTTATAATCCTTATGGAAGAAAGTTATAAACTTCCCTTGGATAAGGTTCTTATACTTAACGATGTTTGATCTGACAGCTTTAAATGCAGCATCATCAACAATAGTGAAGGTCATTTGAAATTTTTCTTTAGGAGTCTGACGAACCACGTCCAACCACACGTCCAATAAAATTGAAAGATATATGGTTCGTCAGACTCCTAAAAAAAAATTTCAAAGTTTCAGGATGGATACAGCAGACACCACGTATGATTCATGCAACACAAGTACTTTCCTTAATAAGTACATGAAAGAATTGAACAATTACGTCAACTCTCAAAGATGTCAGAGATTAATTACAGACTTTGAGACTGCTAATAATCCTGAAACTTTGGTTATTGCTAAAGAATACATCGAGCTAAAAATCCCCATCGAGACTAAAGCA
Organism: Machimus atricapillus; assembly: GCA_933228815.1. Lineage (NCBI taxonomy): Eukaryota > Metazoa > Arthropoda > Insecta > Diptera > Asilidae > Machimus > Machimus atricapillus. The sequence goes on from OW121785.1 coordinate 19,931,170, forward strand.
GCGGTCACAATAATGCGACGCTTCAAAGCATTAAATTTGGAGAAACCCGAAGATGCAATACCTTTTGAAGGAACAGATGACATCAAAAATATTCTGACCATTGACTTTATGGCTATTCTTCTTCATAGACCCTTTACATCCTTCGAAGATGTTAAAGAAAATTTCCAACACAGTCTTGTGAAATTTTTTGGAACATTCACAAAAAAGCTCCAGACAGCTCATAAAGAAGGCAAGATTATTCAGGTCTATGAAAAAACAGACAGGATATGCGTCACTACCAAACTGCAAAAGGAGTCACAGATACCTTCGAAAATGAGTCCAGCCTCTGAATGTAAAAAACCAATAAAGGAGGCCCAATCAAAACCCTCTACTAGCCAACCAATAAAGAAAAAACCTTTAGAACCATTAGAGGACGAGATTCTTGATGATATGTCTTCTCTTCATGACAAACTTCTTGCTCATTAAAATCCAACCAATCCTAAGGTTAATCCACAACCCGAAACATCCAAAACTAAAAGCAGTCCTATAGAATCAGGATCTAACATATTGCCAAAAACAGAACCGTCTGATCTCTTGTTTATATCTTGGGCAAAACCTAAACCAATTTTATGTCTGTTAAATAATGCTGAACCAAGTTTGAAATCTAAATACTCGAAAATTAAAAAGAGTTGCACTGATGATCAAGTGTGGCTATGGTTGGATAAAAATCTTTGGAAGCCATCCTGCCGAAATCAATTACTAGGAGACAGCGAGATGCCAGAAATAGAAGCAGAACATCTCGATAAAATTGCTAATAGAGTGGCACAAAAGTTAAAAGGTCATTTGTCATTAAACGACTTAGACAAGTCAGCCATAGCCAATGTCAATGTGCAAGTGCGGGAAGCTGAAAAAAGTGTGAAATCCTTAATGACCTCGATACAGAGCTTTGATAAGCCAACTCCAATTCCCGGAGAAAATTTTACGAAACATTCTCCCGGCCTTGGCATCCCGTGACAGCGTAGGATGACAACATAAATAGTCCACCTGTTAAGAAGATGAGAGAAATCTAGGATAAGGGTTATAGCGCCCTTGACTCGCTTTGAGAAAGAACATGGGATAATCTGGACGAAGTTTGATGGGAAACTTTGCGTTTTCAAGATCATCCGTTATCAATCCGGAAGATCTGCGTGACGTCGATATTCTAATGAAACCATTTTCGGGCAACGAGAATATTAGTTAGTACCTATAACGCAGTGGTTCAAAGACTTTGAAAATTACTGCGATTTGTTCAAATGAAACCACTTGCAGAAATTGGTTTATGTGAGGCGGCTTTTACGTGGTCCTGCTAAGACATTTGCGGAATATGAAGTTAAGCCGTTAGATTATGATGTTGTAAAAATTCGCTTAATAAAAGAATTTGAAGAAACGGTTACGAGTGCTAGTGTACATAAGCAATTACAAACACGGAAGAAAAAGAAAGACGAATCTTTTACAAGAGTATCTTTATGAAATGATTAACATTGGATCTCAAGCGCGAGTGGAAGATGCGGCTGTTATTGAATACGTAATTTCTGGTATTAATGATTCTGAGATAAATAAAGTCTTTTATACGGAGCCGAAAATATGCGGGATTTTAAAATTAAGTTGAAAGTTTATGAAAATTTTAAGAAAAACACCGGTAGTCAATTATCTCATGGTAGCGATGGTCAAGTAAAATCAAATAATTCGGGCAAAGACAATAAGCGGAACAAAAGGCATTGTTTTAATTGCGGGAGCACCTCACACGAGTTTTATGATTGTCCAGATAAAAGCAAAGGGCCTAAGTGCATTCGCACGGAACGCGCCGTCGGATTCGAGTGCGGTTTTTTTCTTGAGAAAGGTTAGATGACAGGGAAGCTTTTTCTCAAAAAAAGTTTCGATCTTCCCATACAAAAAATCGGAAGAATGAAGGATCAAGGTCAAATGTTGGGCTTTGAAATCGTCATTTTCGAAGTTTGACGCGGTTTCTCCCGCTTTTTTGTTAGCGGATTGGGCCGTAGGTAGTATCGTTGGAAAACCTGAAGGCTCAGCTTTCCAATGCGTTATCAACCAGTATTGTATGATGTCTCTGAAAGAACTTATTAAGCATTTTCTAGGTGGACCCATTGTCAATTTTTCGCAACTTCAACCCGCTATAAATAAAAAAGTAGCCATTTTGGAGCTTTCAGCCCATTAGGACTTTTGATCAGCATCATAAAAACTACTTACTCCCAAAATTTCAGCTCATTTCACCGAAAGGCCTTTTCCATACATTTTGTGCGGGGTCCTTTAAACGATGATCGGAAAACATATTGCAATGTTAGAATTGGTGAAAATAATCTCAAAGCTTTAGTAGACACTGGTAGTGATATCACTTTGATAAAACAAGCCGATTTTAACAAATTAAGACTTACCCATAGCTTATTTGCATCGGGCTCCACCATAAATAGATTAGGTAGTGAAGTTAGAGCAAAAGGATGCTTTATAAGTGATTTGATTACAGACAATAAAAGTTTCCCGAATATTTCGATCTGCGTAATTGCAGACAATGTTATGCGATGTTAATTGGCATGAGTTTGCTCTCTCAAGCGAAGGTAGTAATTACACAAGGTGTCGTGAAGATAGAAAAAGTGAACAATGAAGCAATTGAAGACAGCCTAAGTGGAGAAGATTTATGCGTTAAAAAATCGTCGGGTAGTAGCGCGATTAGCTAGCACCACAATGAATCTCGAAATAGGAAATATATGTGTGATAAGATCGTCGCATGCAACAAACCCCTAATATCTTTGTTATGGTTTTGAAACGCTTTCTTGTGTGAACAGGGGTAGGCGCTACAGGCATGAATCGCGACGTTGCGGGCAGATTATTCCTTTGCAGATGATTTTTTTTAAATAATGAGGAACGCATGCATGTAAAATTTTAATCGACTTATGCTACTGAGCTAAAACCAGAAGATATTTGGCAGATGATTGGAAAGATTTTTCAAAGGAATTCTCAGGGAATTAGCTTGGGAGTGACATCAGTTCATTTATCTCAAGGAAACGGAATTAATCGCGGAAGAAAATACAACACGTTAGTAGGTAATAGGACGGTTGAGCGTGGGAAAATTTTGAGTGACCTAACCACGTATCAAGCATTGGAATGCTGCGAAAAGGATACTAAGGGCGTGTGCCAAACCGGCTAAATACTGGAATTAGTCGGCTAAATCTAGTACATTTTCATTTAGTAAATTTTCGAGCATGCTAATGCTTCTTCTTCTTTGGATATTTGGCTAAATTCTGATATTCGTGTTTACAAGGGTGTTCGAATTCTCGTTTTTCCATTTGATATGCATCAATATATCACTGAGAAAAAATTAATGACATTAAAGGGAGTATTTACAAAGTGAAAAGTGAAACCCACAATGAGTGCAAAAAAAAAAGGGAACAAGGAGAAAGGTTAGATGACAGGGAAGCTTTTTCTCAAAAAAAGTTTCGATCTTCCCATACAAAAAATCGGAAGAATGAAGGATCAAGGTCAAATGTTGGGCTTTGAAATCGTCATTTTCGAAGTTTGACGCGGTTTCTCCCGCTTTTTTGTTAGCGGATTGGGCCGTAGGTAGTATCGTTGGAAAACCTGAAGGCTCAGCTTTCCAATGCGTTATCAACCAGTATTGTATGATGTCTCTGAAAGAACTTATTAAGCATTTTCTAGGTGGACCCATTGTCAATTTTTCGCAACTTCAACCCGCTATAAATAAAAAAGTAGCCATTTTGGAGCTTTCAGCCCATTAGGACTTTTGATCAGCATCATAAAAACTACTTACTCCCAAAATTTCAGCTCATTTCACCGAAAGGCCTTTTCCATACATTTTGTGCGGGGTCCTTTAAACGATGATCGGAAAACATATTGCAATGTTAGAATTGGTGAAAATAATCTCAAAGCTTTAGTAGACACTGGTAGTGATATCACTTTGATAAAACAAGCCGATTTTAACAAATTAAGACTTACCCATAGCTTATTTGCATCGGGCTCCACCATAAATAGATTAGGTAGTGAAGTTAGAGCAAAAGGATGCTTTATAAGTGATTTGATTACAGACAATAAAAGTTTCCCGAATATTTCGATCTGCGTAATTGCAGACAATGTTATGCGATGTTAATTGGCATGAGTTTGCTCTCTCAAGCGAAGGTAGTAATTACACAAGGTGTCGTGAAGATAGAAAAAGTGAACAATGAAGCAATTGAAGACAGCCTAAGTGGAGAAGATTTATGCGTTAAAAAATCGTCGGGTAGTAGCGCGATTAGCTAGCACCACAATGAATCTCGAAATAGGAAATATATGTGTGATAAGATCGTCGCATGCAACAAACCCCTAATATCTTTGTTATGGTTTTGAAACGCTTTCTTGTGTGAACAGGGGTAGGCGCTACAGGCATGAATCGCGACGTTGCGGGCAGATTATTCCTTTGCAGATGATTTTTTTTAAATAATGAGGAACGCATGCATGTAAAATTTTAATCGACTTATGCTACTGAGCTAAAACCAGAAGATATTTGGCAGATGATTGGAAAGATTTTTCAAAGGAATTCTCAGGGAATTAGCTTGGGAGTGACATCAGTTCATTTATCTCAAGGAAACGGAATTAATCGCGGAAGAAAATACAACACGTTAGTAGGTAATAGGACGGTTGAGCGTGGGAAAATTTTGAGTGACCTAACCACGTATCAAGCATTGGAATGCTGCGAAAAGGATACTAAGGGCGTGTGCCAAACCGGCTAAATACTGGAATTAGTCGGCTAAATCTAGTACATTTTCATTTAGTAAATTTTCGAGCATGCTAATGCTTCTTCTTCTTTGGATATTTGGCTAAATTCTGATATTCGTGTTTACACGGGTGTTCGAATTCTCGTTTTTCCATTTGATATGCATCAATATATCACTGAGAAAAAATTAATGACATTAAAGGGAGTATTTACAAAGTGAAAAGTGAAACCCACAATGAGTGCAAAAAAAAAAAGGGAACAAGGATTCGATAGATGTAAGTTTGCATTGAATTATTTTATTAGATATATATTCCTAATTTTGGAATCATTTCAGGGACGAGCGAAGAATTAATGAATTTAATAAAAGCTCGTGGATGTCAGACAAGTATGGGAGTAAGTTATAAAAAATACGTCTATTACAGTAAATTAGAGAATCGCCGACCGGAACAGGCACTGAAGATGGTTGCGAATTAACGACAACTTGGCCGTTCTATGAAGTGAATCGGAAAAGGAGGCAGCTGAGCAACATTTAAAAGGACGAAATGAAAACCAATAAAAAAATAAGAAAAGCAGCAACTCTTTTTGAATAATTAATGTCACAACAATTTAATATTGTAATCGACTGAATCGGATAGCGATTAGAAATAAATGCTATAAATAATTTTCCAATTAGAATTTTATTTTTACAATTTTAAGCCTTCCCTTGTAATTACAATCTGAATTGACATTAACTTGTTTTCATGAGCTTAATTTCATGAAACTTCAGGAGAACTATAAAAATTTGCTGAAAACTCGCTTTTGTTATGACAAGCCAAATGAAAATGACAGTTGAATAATTTGGCTAATTCCAATCCCAGTTTGGCACAGCACTGGAATACGCCGGCTAAATTTTCAAGGCAAACTGGAATTTAGCCAGCATTTAGCCAGCATTAGCCGGTTTGGCACACGCCCTAAGATACCTGAAGGGCACGATGGAATACAGCATTAAGTTTTACAAGACCGGCAACGACTTAGACTGCTATGTTGATGCGGATTCGGCAGGAGATACGACGGATCGTAAATCATGTTCCGGCTATATCATAATGTTAGGAGGCGGTGCCATACGGTGGAAGGCACAAAAACAACGCTCGGTTGCCTTATCGATTATGGAAGCCGAATACATATATCAGAAATTAAAAAAGAGGTCATCTACTTAAGAAGACTACTAAAGGAACTAGGATTCCAGACATACTGCAATATCACAATCTACTGTGACAATCAAAGCGCCATTAAGTTTTCACAAGACAGTATAGCACACGAGAGTTCAAAACACGTTGATATCAGATATCACTTCAGCAAGGAAATGCAGAGTAAGGGAGAAATTATTATCAAACATCTACCGAGCGAAAAAATGATCTCACACCTATCAACCAAATGTTTAACGAAAGCAAAACATGAAGTCTATGTTAAAATGTTGAATTTTTATTGAAATTACTGAACTGCTTACATGAATTGTTTTCTGTGAGGTGCATCGATAGGGGGAGTGTTGAAATGATCAAGAAATATCTAGAAATAAAGGATTGCAGCCCACAATCAATGCACCTAACATCTATCCTGTTTTATATACACATGTACATAAGCAAATTACAACAGTTAATCGCTCTAGCATATATTTTCAATCTTACATGTACTTTACTAAACTGTAGACTCGATTACACGAAATAAAGTTTAACAAATTTAAAGTATTCAATATTCACGAATTATAAAATAATATTGGAATATATATGCTAAGCAGTTAAAACAATACAAAATCACAAAAAAAAATTGTACCTTTAAGTCATAAAATTATAATTCTACCTCAGAATTATAATTTTATGACTTAAAGGTACAATTTTTTTTTGTGATTTTGTATTGTTTTAACTGCTTAGCATATATATTCCAATATTATTTTATAATTCGTGAATATTGAATACTTTAAATTTGTTAAACTTTATTTCGTGTACCTCTTTGCACGTACTATATTGCTGCCTGTGGGGAGAAAGAAAAACTATATCTTTGTTTCAGTGAAGTTTTCCCGTATTAAGAATCTCTTAAAAAATTAAAATAATTTTTCTTGACGAAACTATTTTCAAGAATTACAACAAAATTGGCTAAGAACTTAGTAATAATAAATTTTCTGAGTCCCCATACTGACGTCACAACTCACTGTCAAATTTCGCTTTACCATACCTTGTATGCTGTATACCGTGGCAAAGAATATGGAACCTTGTTACAAAGAATGTTCACTCTAATTCTGCGACGCAGTTTACCCCCACCATGGCCACTTTTCAAAAAAAAAAAAAAAAATTTATCCATAAGTCGAAAAGAGAGCTTGTTCCAGTTCCAAATTCTCATTTAAATTGCCTAATAAGCAAGAAGGACGGCAGCGGTCACAAATGCCGACAAACACTATGAAACAAGAGTTCACCTATTACTTTGCGGGCCGGAGGCAAATGCTTTTTCTTGTCATTGTGTTGGTGGCGAGCCAGCCGTGCTTTTCAGATAGGAAATGACGAAATTCGAATGCCTCCCTCACACATTGAAGGGGTTCACATATAAGTTTGTTTACGTTTTTTCACCATGGGTTTTCCTTATGCGGGCCGAAGGCGAATGCTAAATCAAATGAGATTGTATGCCGGCCCGCACGGTAATCCCTTTGCTTCAAAGGACAAGGTGATTAATTCTGATTGTGTTTTAAGAGAAGTTCTTTATAATTTGTGAAATTACGACTGTGCTTTTTAAAATTATAATATTTTGTGGTGAAATGTATAGTGGCATTAAAACGGATATTGTGAAATAAGAGACCAATTATAAAACAGGTTTACTTTTTTATTTATGAACGTTTTATTTTAGTTTTAAGTGCACGGCAGTCGGCACCCTGTAGCTCTGTACTAATTTCTCTAAATTCCTCTGCATTGTTTCTCTCGTTTCCACCACAATGCTTGAGCATAACGGTACCAAGGTCACAAAAACTGAAAATCTAAATTGCAGGAGTGAACAGTCTTTGTAACGTAGGTTCCATAGTCTTTGACCGTGGGTCCCATTATGAAATTACTCAGAAGTCACTGATTTCATTCACAATTAAAGTCGAAAGTCACAGAATTGGTAGTTAATTCACACACTATTCGTTTTCAAATTTTTCCTCAATCTTATTTGTTTGCACTGGTCGATTCTCAAAAGTCAAAGTTACTCTGCCAATTGCCTTGTCTTTACTGACAGATTGGTCTCATTATAATTTATTTAAAAGTCACATTCGGTATTGAAGAACAGTCAAGTCCGGGGGTTAGGAATTTTTCCACACATTGATCGTTCAAAATTCAAAGTTACTCTGCCATATGTTGTTTCTTTACTGACAACTTGATCACATTATTATTCTTAGCACATTAAGTTATTTTTCCTTCCGGCTGCAACACTCAGATCACAATTGTCACAAATTTCAATTGATCCACAAAATTTTTTTTCCCTTGTCGTCGGATTCATTACGATCTACTGATCCAATTTCATTTACGAATTAACCTCAGTTGCAGTTGCTTTGCCATTTGGTCTTTTCTGACAGATCAGTCACATGTGTTAGTTTTGGTAACAAAATAGCGCCACCTATGTACCAGATGTTGTAACTGAAGATTAAAATAAATGTCAGTCGATTACGGAAAGTCAACGTGTTTTAATAGGTTATGGGCAAATCGTCCGTATTTTCAGTAATTTACAATTAAAAAAATAAGTGATTACAGTTGAAAATAGTTGAACCTTTCGTATAAACATGGCTGTGAACTATATCCAAAGTGTTCCGAAGCTAAAAGGCAGGGAAAATTATGATGAGTGGAGTTATGCAGTTGAGAATTTGTTGGTACTCGAAGGCATGGCGAATTATATTAAATCAGAGCCGGTGGCTGATTTCGAGGCAAAACCAACACAAGATGCAAAAACCAAGGCAAAGTTAGTTTTAACGATTGATCCCGGATTGTATGTGCATATTAAAGAAACAAAAACATCTTCCGAGTTATGGAAAAAATTAAAAGCCATGTACGATGACTCAGGTTTTTCAAGAAAAATAACCTTACTTCGACATTTAATCTCGTTGCGACAAGAAAATTGCGATTCCATGACTTCATATGTAACGCAAGTGGTCGAGACAGCTCAAAGATTGAAGGGCACAGGATTTGCAATCACGGATGAGTGGGTTGGATCATTATTATTAGCAGGATTACCAGATAAATTTTCACCAATGATCATGGCCATAGAGCATTCGGGCATCGAAATTACCACAGACACAATAAAATCGAAGTTAATCGATATGGAGGTTTCGAATACCGACACGGATTCCAGTGGCGCTGCATTCGCTGCGAAGAAAACGTACCAGAAACCAAAGAATAAACATGGCGGCACGTCAACATCAAAAGTAACAGCTGATAAGACAGTGACATGTTATAAATGTAAACAAGTCGGTCATTATAAAAACCAGTGTCCATTATTGCAGAAAAACAAACAATCAAAAGCTTTTAGTGTGGTATTTCTGAACGGAGAATACAGCAAAAATGAATGGTACGTCGACTCTGGCGCTAGTGTACATTTGACGGCAAACAAGGCGTGGATAAACAACGCAAATTTCACACCGAGTTTATCACAGATTACCGTCGCGAACGATATGAAAGTACCACTTTTATGTTCCGGAGATGTACAGATATCAACTGATTGTAACTATGATATCACAGTTAAAAATGCGTTATGCGTGCCAAGCTTGACTACTAACTTGTTGTCGGTAAGTGAGCTCATCAGAAATGGAAACAGTGTTGTTTTTGAAGCTAGTCACTGTTATATCCGCAACAAGAAGAATGAGCTAGTAGCCACAGCAGCAAGCTAAAGATAAAAGTGGTAGATTGTATATTGGCAGCACCAGCTGTAGCAAATGCAGAACTTTGGCACAGGCGGCTAGCACACATTAACAGTAGTGATTTGACAAAAATGAAGAACGGCATTGTAAATGGATTGTCTTATCCGGATACCAGTAACATGATGAAGGATAAATGTGTGACCTGTTGCGAAGGTAAACAGATGAGGTTGTCATTTTCACATGTGGGACAGAGGAGTACAGAAAAATTACAGATAATACATGCTGATGTATGTGGTGTCATGGAAACAAAATACATCGGCGGCGCCCAGTATTTTTTACTCTTCATTGATGACTATAGTCGTATGACCTTCATATACTTTTGTTGGGGCTTTCTGTCTCGAACTAACTTGATTATTAAAAATTTTCTATTACAAAGTTAAACTTTTTCCTGGAACTACTCTGATCTGAAACTACTTTGATCTGAAGCTACTTGGATTTTTAATATTTTCCTCATTTTGTAAAGTTCTTTAAATACCTATAAATTAATTTGGAATTGTTCAAAATTAACCGTTAACCGCCACAACACTTCTTGTTTTTACCCCAACAAGACACCACACAAATGCTGGGGTGTAATCTTCGGGGATGTGAAAAAATTTACCATGCCTAGGAAACGTCTTAATTCTTTCACGGTAGAAGGGAGTTTAAAATTGCAAATAACTTCAACCTTCTCAGGCGATGGTTGAATGCCTTCTGAAGTGATAAAATGTCCGAGAAATTTCACTTCTGATAGCATGAAGTTACATTTCTCTACATTTATGATCAAACCGTGATCAAGAAATCGTTGAAAAATTTGTTCCAAATGATCTAAATGTTCTTCTTTGGTCTTTGAAGCGACCAAGACATCGTCTAAATAAGCAAAACAAAATTTTAAATCTTTAAGGATTGAATTAATAAATCTTTGGAAAGATTGAGCAGCGTTGCAAAGACCGAAGGTCATACGGGTAAACTCGAAGAGTCCGAAAGGTGTACATATGGCAGTCTTCGGAATGTCCTCAGGTTCTACCGGAATTTGGTGATAGGCTTTAGTCATATCTAAAGTCGAGAATACTTTAGCATTTTGGAGATGATACGAAAAATCGTGAATCAAGGGGATTGGATAACGATCCGGGACCGTGATGGCGTTGAGACGTCTATAGTCTCCACAAGGTCTCCATTCACCATTTTTCTTTGGAACCATGTGTAGAGGAGAGGACCAATTACTGTTAGAGGGCCTACAAATGCCTTGATTGAGTAAGAATTCAAATTCTTTCTTGGCAACTAATAATTTTTCTGGCGAAAGTCTGCGCACTTTAGAAAATATAGGAGGGCCAGTGGTTTTAATTTGGTGAGTTACTAAATGTTTCACTGGTTTCGTAAAGCCTGAATCAATCGTGATCTTATGGAATTTACGTAGTAACTTTTGAACTTTTTCGTTAACGGTTGGTTTGATTAGTACAGATAATGATGAGGGTGGACTTTTTCGGAGAATACCAGATGAAGTCAAATGTGTCAGAGGGTCTACTAAAACTCTTTTGGCTAGATCCACTATCAAACCGAAATGAAATAAAAAATCTGCGCCGAGAATCGGCTTAGCTACATCAGCTATTAAGAAGGGCCACTGGAAATTTCTGCGCAGGCCTAGGTCTAAAGAAAGAATTTTCGTACCGTAAGTATTTATCGGTGAAGAATTTGCAGCTGAAAGACATAAACTGGAAGGAATTAATTTTTTAGAAATAGGAGCGGGTATAACGGAAATATCTGCTCCGGTATCGACCAAATAAAATTGTTTTGATGACTTGTCGTAAATATGAAGGCGACTTGAATATCCGCTTCTATCAACCGTCGCTAAAGCTGAAAAGCGATTTATTTTTTTGGTGTATCCGTTGGGACATAAGAGCAAGGCTTTATACATTTATTAGCGTTGTCTCCGAACTTGTCGTGGTACCAACAAAAATTTGGATTAATATGGTGAGTAGAACTGCTTCTCCTCCTAAACCTAGAAGGGGTGGCCGAACGATTAGAGGAATGGTCGAAACGGCGATTAGAGGAACGACTTGATGAACGGTCTCGTTGTTTTAAGGCTTTAACTTCAACAGAAAGTTCCTGAACTTGCTTAGTGAGGTTTAGAATTTGGACTGATAAATTGCCAAATAAACTTTCCTCTGGGGGAGGAAGAGAATAAGCGCACACCGATGGTTTGTTAGAAATCTCGAAAATTCTATCGGCACAGTTCGCGAGTTCATTAAGGTCTCCGGAACTACAAGAAAGGATTGCTTTCATGTTATCAGGGAGCCTCTGCATCCAAATGGTTTTGAGCACATCATCGTTGAGGCTGCCATTGGATAATTCTCTTAACTCGCGAAGAAATTGTGACGGAGATCTGTCACCTAGCTTCAAATCACCCAAAAGTTGGTTTAATTTCGCGGAAGCACTAGCTGTTAAGCGAGAGATCAACGTTTCTTTTAATTGCGTATATGGCTGGACCGGGTCAGGTGATCTAAGAACATCACTGATGAGGCGGAATAGCTCTTCATCCAAAGCTGAGAGGGCGTGATTAAATTTTGTGTTTTCACTTGTTATTCTGGCTGTAAGAAATTGTGTCTCCAGTCTTTGGAACCAAAATTGGGGAGCGCTTTTCCAAAATGAAGGCACGGTAACTGAAAGCGAATCGATGGAAGACGAAGTGGACGGAACGGAATTTTGAGTTGATTCGGTTCCTCTTCCGATTGAATCACCAATATTGTGGTTCATATTTTTTGATTTAAAGGAAATTAAATGAGGAAAATTTACATGAAAATGAAATGAATTTGAAAAGTACTCCCTTGAAAGTTTTAAAACTATTGTAGTTCTTGCTGTTCTGTTTTAAAACTATTGTAGGTCTTGTTGTTCTGCTTCTTAGGACCAGTCGGGAAGGAAATATTTTTGTTTTGCTTTTTTGTTTTTTTTTTGTTTTTTTTTTTTTTGATGTTTAATTTTTCTTCGTTTTTAGGTGCGTCTTCTTGAACTTCGGGGTCACCAGTTGTTGGGGCTTTCTGTCTCGAACTAACTTGATTATTAAAAATTTTCTATTACAAAGTTAAACTTTTTCCTGGAACTACTCTGATCTGAAACTACTTTGATCTGAAGCTACTTGGATTTTTAATATTTTCCTCATTTTGTAAAGTTCTTTAAATACCTATAAATTAATTTGGAATTGTTCAAAATTAACCGTTAACCGCCACACTTTCTTAAGCATAAGAATGAAATTTTCAAGAAATTCAAAGTTTTCAAAGGAATGGTTGAAAACCAGCAGAATAAAAAAATAAAGATACTCCGCACAGACAACGGTGGTGAGTTTTGCAGTGGACAAATGGAGGATTACTTGGTCAATAAAGGAATCATTCACCAGAAGACAAATGCATATACCCCAGAACAAAATGGCGTTTGCGAACGAGCAAATAGAACAGTCGTTGAAAAGGAAAGATGCTTACTTTTTTATGCAAAGCTACAAAAGAAATTCTGGGCTGAAGCAGCAAATACAGCAGTGTATTTAAAAAACAGGTCAGTAACTTCAAGTTTGGGAAGTAAAACACCCTATGAAGCATGGTATGGATGGTCATATTCGTCTGTTTGGAAGTCCTGTGATGGTTCACGTTCCCAAAGAAAAAAGATTAAAATGGGACAGAAAAGCTGAACAGTATATTCTTGTAGGATTTTCAGAAACAGTGAAAGGATATCGTGTATATGACCCTAGGAAAAATATTGTCACTGTGAAGAGAGATGTCATAGTGATGAAAGAAAAAATAAAAACATTAACAAAAAATGATAAAAAAAATGCAATCTGGATACAGAATGATTCAGAAAATAGTGAAGAAAAGACTGTAACACATGAATCACAAACTACGAATGAAGGTGGCAGAGATTCAGTGGGGGAGTCTTCAGTTAATGAATCTCTGCATGATTCAAGGTCAGATTCATCAACATCCGTATATACAGATCCAGATAGTGAAACCAGTGATGACACCCCAACTACCTTGGATTCCGAGACAGAAATTTCGAGCAGTGAGCTGCCACCAGCTTCAGTAGTTGAGATGAGCAAGATAACACGAAAAGCCCCAGAACGCTATGGTGTGGGTAACATGTGTGTTCCTAATTCTAGTCCGGAAGTCGAGCATATAGTTTTCTCAGAAGCGCTGAATGGACCAGAGGCTGACCAATGGAGGCGGGCAATGCGAGAGGAGCTACAGTCGTTCGAGGACAATGATGCGTGGGAGCTTTTCGATGTCCCATATGGTGGATCAATTGTGCAATGCAAGTGGGTGTTAAACAAAAAGCTGAATGCGAATGATAAGGTGCGTTATCGTGCCAGACTTGTGGCAAAAGGTTTTACACAGCGACGTGGCATCGATTACGAGGACACTTTTTCTCCGGTTGTGAAACATTCCACATTGAGAATGTTATTTGCGCTCGCTGTGCAGTGGGACATGGACATTACACACCTGGACGTGACAACAGCATTTTTGAATGGACATTTACATGACAGTTCCAGAAGGTTTTGTAGATGAAAGCGATGGAAAGGTTTTAAAACTCAGGAGAGCCATCTACGAATTGAAACAATCTTCTTTAGTTTGGTATGAAATAGTGAAAGACTGTTTATGTAATTTGGGGTTTAAAATTAGCAAGTTCGAACCTTGCTTGTTTACAAAGATTAATGGTAATGTTAAAATCATTGTAGCTGTTTACGTTGATGATTTTTTAGTATTCTCAAATTGTACTAAAGAAACAGAAAAATTGAAATCTGTATTGGGTTCTGAATTTAAATTGAAAGACTTAGGATCTGTTAGACGATATTTAGGCATGAGAGTTAATGTGGACAAGAAATGTAATACTATTACAGTAGATCAGCAGTGATGCACGCGGTCGAGTAATACGTACGCACGAGGAAGCGTTTCTTAGCAATTGCTTACGACGCCGACGCACCGTAAAATTCCCAGCTTTTCTTATGGTATGGGGCTGTATGTCAGCTCGAGGAGTAGGTAAACTGTATTTTCTGGAAGGTACAGTTAATGCTAGTAAATATCAGCAAATTTTAGAAAACGAGCTCCTACCTTCCATACCTAAGCTGCAGTCTCCTCCCCTGAAAAGGAATACATATTCCAGCAGGATAATGCTTCCTGCCACACAGCAAGGTCTACAAAATCCTGGTTGTCTGCAAACAACATTCCTTTGATGAAATGGCCCGCAAATAGCCCCGACTTGTCGCCCATTGAGTCGCTTTGGGGCAAAATGAAGCAGTCCTTAAGGAAAAATCCAGCGAGAACGTTAAAGGAGCTGCGCGTAAGACTTGAGGAAATATGGGAATCAATAACTCAAGAAGACTGTCAAAAGTTAGTATTCTCTATGCCTGACCGTATGAAATCCATCGATTAAACGAAAAGGAGATGTTACCCAATGGTAGCCGAACATTTTTGCTTCGATTTTTGACCAGCCGAACTATTATGCTTGAAGAGTTATGTTTTGTTTCCTCTACTATTTTATTAACCTAAGAGCTAAAGTATTAATTTTGTTATATTTAATTGAAAATTATATTGAATTTTCATAATTATTAATCGTTGTTAATCCTACAATGAGTTTATTACTAATAAAATATTTTTTAATATGAACTCTCTGTAAAAATCCGCGGTAGCCGAACTATTTTGCGTTTGGGTAGTAATAAAACACCATTGAAATAATATTGAGTATGCTTTTGTAATATTATTTTTAGCATAAGGGGTAGTTTCTAGCGGTTAAGGAATAAATTTTTATCGATTTAAATGCACAAGTAAAGAATTTTAAAGTGTAAAAAACTATTTTTTATGTTATAGTCGCCATAAGGGGTGGTTTCTAGGGGTTGAAAAGTTGCAACCAACGAAACATCCTTTCATAAACAAGGAAAGAATTTTTATTTACCTAAATGCAAAATTAAAACATTTCAAACTTTTAGTAGGCTTTTTTAGTATTATTTTCTGCATAAGGGGTAGCTTCTAAGGGTTAAAAAGTTGAAACTAATGAAACATCATTTCATAAGTAAGAAACAAATTTTTATTGATTTTAATTCACAAGTGGAGAATTTTTAAGTGTGAAAAAGTATTTTTTAACGTTAATTTCATCATAAGGGGTGGTTTCTAGGGGTTGAAAACTTGAAGAATAAAATATCTTCTAGTATATTTATTTTATACAATTTAACCAAATTTTAATGCGAGAAATGCTTAAAAATGTATTTTTCCATTTTTTTTACTAGGGGTAGTTTTAACCCCTTAAAATCAAAAAGCACACCCCGCCCATATATAACTTTTGAAAAGGAGGGTAAGACAAGCTTAAATCCAAAATTTCAGCAAAATCCATGCAATCCGACAGAATTCGGAGGTAATGCACTATTTTAGGCCCCAGTGACTTGACTATATGGCAAATACTATGAACTATTCCAGCTTGTGAAATATGGGGAGAGTGAAGAGGTACGTGTGGGAAATGTGGAGATAGACATGAACTTTTTAAGTCGTGTGGGAAATAAAGCCACAGTTAACGATAGGACGGTCCTCTCAATTATGGGGAAGACAAGAGAAAGCTTCTCAGCTGATGCGGTCATAATTGCTACAGACGCCTCAATGGGTGAGCGTGTAGCAGGTATAGGAATTGTTATCCCTGGGTGTAGTATTACCCTGAGATTTAGGGTTCTGTGGGAGATGTCGACGCTTAGTGCTGAGTTGCTGGCTATAACCAAGGCTATAGAACATGCGGGTTCCATAGGGATTAAAAAAGCTATAATCCTTACAGACAGCTTAAACAGCTGCATAGCAATCAAGGGAAAGAAAACGAGAAACCCCCTTGTGGCCGAATTCTGGAGGAGTGTGAGCGAGTTTGAGGTTTTAAAAATTGTATGAATACCGTCCCACAGGGGTATAAATGAAAACTGTATGGCTGATGCAGAAGCCAGCAAGGCGAGATATGATGGGAAATAATCACGACTGGACTGACCGCTGACGATGTGTTAATCAATATCAAAAGTAGAATTAAAAGCAGATGGAAGCAAATGGTTGAGGAGGCAGGCAGGGAGAAGGGCAGGTTCTTTGCGGCTGCGGGACCTAATGTTGGCACCAAACCCTGGTTCATGAATAGAGTGATCCCAGGGAAAACTGTTAGGGCAATAAACAGAATTTTGGCAGGACACTCTTATGCTAGGAAACACCTTGCTAAGTGGAAGTGTGTAGAAGGTGAAGTATGTGATGAGTGCGCTGAGGTTGAGGATGAGGAGCACTTATTGCTCAGATGCCGGAAATTCAGGGAAATAAGAGGCAGATGCCCAATTCTCAGGGACAGCCCCTCACTGGTGGAGGCCCTCGCAATGTTTAATGATAATACAATAGATAATCTAACCCGGTTCCTCAAAGAATCAAAAATTAGTATATGAGGGGCTCTCGTGCTCTACCCGGATGAATTTGACCTCACTCACGCTGTTCACCACCTGCTGAGCCCAATGCTGAAATTCCCAATTTGATAATTGAACAAAGTTTATCCTTTAAATTGGTACAGACTCTAGTAAAGCGCTCAACCCGATCGAGTACTATGTCTTTTCCCGGGTGGCTTGACCTGTTTTAGAACCCACAATTGAAATTTCTGTTTTTTGTTTGTTTTTTTTCTTTTTGTTTTTGTTTTTATCATGAATTGGTTGACCAGGACTATTAAAGTCCGGTAAATATGTGTTTTTTTTATTATAATGATGCTGATGCTGTCTATCCAACAAGCTGTTTGTTTTCGTTCAATTTAAGGAACCTTGCTCACCTAGTATGTAATTATAAAATTTTGAGCAATCAAGAGAGAGGCACAGGCTGAGGACAATTGGTGGTCCTGAGAGAACTGGGTTCCTGAGGTGTCAAAACACCCCACTACTATTCTATTTGGAGTCTCACCACAAAAATACTAGAGACCATGGTCAATATGGCTTTGGTGCCGTGACCAAAAGCTCACCATCGGTGGCGCCCTTCGGGCAAATTAAATACAACAACAACAAAAATATATTTATCAAATCTTTTAAATAAAAACCAAGAAGAAAGTTATTTTTCTTTTGCGTGTTTTATGAATTTTACTTTTAATGTTTAATATAATACATTGGAAAAATCCTGAAGGCCATGTTTTTTTTCTTAACTAAAAATTGATACCATATAATAATTGTTTAGAGTGTCTTAATTAGTTGTCAAAGTTTTGTGAAGAGAATATTTTATTTCATTAAAATTTTCAGAATGTAATAAAAGATAAAATAATAGTTTTTTAAAGATTTAAAATTCATAAGGAATCCAATTCTTCGACACAACATTTTCTTCACGCCATGTAACCCGTATTTTTGAGAGCTTGTCTTATATGGAAATTTTGCCAGTTGCCCTAAAATGAAATTAAAGGGTTTTTGGGAATTTTCAATTTGGAGATAAAATCTTGATATTGTTTCAATAATGTGACTGGAGATTTTGACCGGTTCCCATTTTGGGGCTTTTTGAAAATATAAAATATAAATTGTTATCTTTTATCGCTAGGACTCAGGTTTTCCTTCGTGCTCCTATGAAAATCCATTGTCATAATAACAATATTTTTAACTTTTAAGAAAAATACACCAACCACCAAATAAAATGTTCTAGAAATAAATCTAAGATATCAAATGTTTTTCAGGACAACAATCATGGATGGATTTCCTCAGCCTAAAAGGATATTATTTCCTCGGGAAAATGTTCAAATTGAAGAGTCACAGGATTATTCCCGTCAGACAAGTACGCAAGTTAGCGTCAATCGTTTCAAAAGCAAGAGCAAATCCGAGAGCAATCCTTCGAGAATCAGCCATCAGGCAAACACACTGAGAAGAGGTTATAAAAGCAGATCATCAGAGTCAGAAAAAGGATCGCCAAAAAAGGCTGTTAACCATGAGTTTGAAGGTTTCTACAGAGCGTATCCCTGTGTTAGGTAGGAATGACAAGACTGACATGGAAAAGGAGGTAGGTACCAACAAGAATTTCTTATGAGAGTATGATTTATGTATATTGATTGATTGATTGTAGCATTTTTAGCATAAATTCTTTCACAAATCTATCATAATTGTAAACATTAAATTTTTGTGCATTTAATTTTATTGCCCGGGCACAATCTATGTACATACATATAGAAAAATGAGTGCCGTGCGTTAGGCTCGCAAAAACTCGAGAACGGCTCGACCGATTTGGACGATTCTTTTTTGTTTTGTTCGTCTCAATTCAGGGATGATTTAAAAGGTAAGAAAATTATGAAAAACCTAAAGGAAAAGCTTAAAAAGTAAGAAATCGAAAACTAGCACAAAACATATTTCGATTAGATTATAACACTTTGAATGCAAAAATTTTAGTCAAAGTAACACTTTCCATGCAAAAAATGTATGTCAAAATTTACTGAGATGATTTTACGACAGAAGTTTTACACGAAATTTCAATTCAAAAGAGTAGGTTTAGAGTATGTGGACGCATAATTTAAAATTGATTTTCATAAAATATAGTGGATTTTGAGGTAAGATTTGGTTGGAGCGAAATTTTGCAAACAATTACATTGATCAGTCATTGGTTTTTAGCGTTACTCGATTAGTTTGGATTTGATACACGAGGATTTCTCAATGAAGAATAACTAGGTAATTTCGATCGATTTCGTTCGTCTAATTTCAACATTTTTAAAGGTATATAAAAGCTTTTTAACCAATAATTAGACCCACCAAAAAGGAACTGAAAAATGAAAAATAAAATAAACCTTTTTAGTCTGAATAACTGAGCACCTAAACTAATGTAAGTAACTAATTTTTAGTCGGCGCCAAACAAAAAAATTTTTCCTTTGGCGCCAACTTACAATTAGTTGCTTACATTAGTTTAGGGCTCAGTTATTCAAACTAAAAAGGTTTACTTTATTTTTCACTTTTAAGTTTTTTTTTTGTCGGTTTAATTTTTTGTTAAAAAGCTTTTATTTCTCACTTTTCAGTTTCTTTTTTCGTCGGTTTAATTTTTTGTTAAAAGGTTTTTATTTACCCCTAGGGATAGAATTTTGTTTTCAAATTTATTTTAATGGGACCAACTCAGAGGTATACCCTGTATGTAATAAAACAGAAGTCATCAAAATCGGACCCGCTCTACACTTAGCCCGCGGATCGCGCGAGTTACATTACCTTGCCTCAGCAACACTGCGGACAAAGAGATTTGTCACAGCAGCAGAAATAAAGAGCTTATAAACAAAATTACCGTTAGGACCTGATCTGCCCAGACCATTCCCACATTCCTAGGGTATCAGTTAATATCTTAATTTGTGCCCTACTAGGAAATTAAGATGAGATGCAGATCTCAGCGCTTATCGTGAGAACTGCGATTAGCTAAGCACTTTTGGATAATTAGAATTAGCCAGATAAAAGTTAGTCTTAAGAGAACCGCCGGAGCACACACAATTTGTTCGACAGTCATACTCAGAGCTTGAATAAAAACCATACTTAATAAAAATGTGTTTTAATATAAAATATTAAACCAAAACTATAAAAAATTAAAATAAGTTTAATTATTAAAACCAAAGTTTTAATAGATAATATAAGTCGCGCGAAAGCCGCGACGGGCGCGAACGTTAAGAGTGAACCCGTTTCGCATATTCTTCGCGGGAGTTACATATATAGATATGCAACCTGACCAAGGGAAGACAGACTGCATAGAAATGCAAGGTGACAGAAAATGCTCGTTACCGAGCACCCACAAAATTAAAATGAAGCCAAAGCCAATGGCTTGGTAAACGAAATAATACATACATACGAGTATATCAGATGGCACCATAATTATGCAGTAAGGCGAATTTCAATCTTTTCAAATGTGCTTAGCAAAGCAAAGACAATCAGACTTAACGGATAGGAGGTGTCGGTAATGAGTTAAGTCGGTTGCCAACCACGGCACGAAAAACAACCTCGTTTTTTACTGTGTTCTTCAAAAATTCATTTTTAACTGTGTTATCAAACTGTGTATTATCAAATTCATTTTTAAACTGTGTTATCAAACTGTGTATTATCAAATTCATTTTTAACTGTATTATCAAACTGTTTATTGTCAAATTCATTACTTTTTTTAAACTGTGTTTTATAAAACTGTTGGTTATTAAAGTGATGTTATCCTTATAGAAAGTGATGTAAAGGATTAATGAACGAATAAATTCGAATAACAAGAAAAAAAAAACCAAAGTTTAAAGTTTCCACCCTCTGTTCCCTCAAAAACTCACGAAATATAATTCGGGCTCGCGCTTTGTTCCCCGATTTTGGAACAACAGTCAGTATGTTCCATATGTAATGGACCGCTTGGCAAACTTTTACAAGATGCATCATTGATCATATGGGATGAATGTGCCATGAGTCATAGAGCTCCTGTTGAAGCAATAAATCGAACGCTCCAAGACCTCAGAAACTCAGATCCTGGCTGGGATTCCGATCACGGGTGAGTGGTGAGTGCGAGTCACCATTCTGCCCGCCAAAGCTACTCACCATCTCACTTTCAAGCGATTGCGATAAGAATGGTGAGTTCGAACTTTCGAAAAGGTTGCAATAACACAAGCACGGCAATACTAAACGTCAAATGTCTGTTAGGTTTTGTGAATTGTGATTTGTGATAGTTATTTTTCTGAAGCAATTTTGAGTAAGTAGAATTAATAATAATTCATATGTAGCATAAATTATACCACGATTGAAAATTAAGAAATGTTTAAATAAACTGAAATAAAATGCTTCCTTATTTCTTTATAATAGCAATATTCACAACAAAATGGATTTGGTGCCTGCTGCTATTGAGGAAAATAAGAGGATTAAGCTCAAGAGAAGCGAATTAAGGGATAACCAGAATCCTTTCGATATCTCGGATGTGCGGTTGGTAATTTTATTTTGAAATTCAACGCAGTGCAAACTTTAATGTGGAAATTTAGTTTTATAGAATTGTACCGATTTCCGAAAGGACTCTGCATGGAGCTAATAGAAGAAATTACTCCACATCTTCCAAGGACTATTCGGAGAGATGCCATTCCTCCACATGTTTTGATTCGTAAAAGCCTACATATTAAATAAAATATTAGCAATGTAAAATTTTAAATTTTCAGATTTTAGCAGCGCTAAATTTTTATGCGAGTGGTTCGTACCAACGAAGAGTTGGCCAAGATTTTTTAAGCTGTATGTCCCAAACGAAAGTATCAGTTGCGATAAAAACAATATCGACTGTAATTTCGCAAAAATTGATGCCTATACACGTAAAGTTCCCGCAAACAGCCGAAGAAATGTACATGTCCAAGGCTAAGTAATTTGTATATACGATACATTGAAATGGATAAGTTTAATTAATTTATAAAACTTTTAGATTTCTTGAGAAAACAGGAGTTCCGGGATTAATTGGGCTAATTGATTGCACGCATGTGGCAATTACAGGACTTCCGAAGGAAATTGAAGCGGCCCATGTCAATATGAAAGGCATTCATTCCAAAAATGTCCAAATTGTAAGGCATTCATTTAAAAATAATCGTATTAAATATTTCATATCTTTTACTTTAGGTATGCTCATCTGACATGGAAATAATAAACGTGTTAGCCAGGTACCCCGGATCGTGTCATGACTCTTTTATTTGGCAAAATAGTCAAGCCTTTTGCTTTTTAGAAAGTAACTTCGACAGAGGAGATCGATCGACTTGGTTATTTGTGTAAAATAGCATAAGTTTGTTATATTAAAATACTTAATTTCTTTGTAATTCAAGGTGATTCTGGCTACCCTCATCAGCCTTGGCTCATGACACCCATAGGAAATCCTCAAAACGATGCAGAAGTCCATTTTAATAGCGTGCATACTAAAGTACGATCTTTAGTTGAACGCACGATAGGGCTATTAAAAGTCAGATTTCGGTAATTCTTAATTTATACTTTTAAACAGATTTTAATAACAAAAATTATTATAGATGCTTATTAGGTGAGAGACAACTGCGCTATGATCCTGTGACTGTGGGATCTATAATCAATTCTTGCGTAGTGCTCCACAACAAGCTGATAAGGAATATTCCACTGACGCCAAAGGAAGATGATGGAGTAGCTGCTGTGGATGTGGAGCATTTGGTAGATCTTCACGATATAGAGTCAGCAGATGTCGTTGAAAACCGCCAATATTTTTCAATTGGGTCAAAAATAAGGGAAACATTAATGAACGATTTAGTCCCAAATTTGTAATTTAGGATGTGTGGTAAACGGGGTGGTGAGAGGATTTCCCCTCCCTCCAAAAAATAAAAGTGTGGAAATAAAAATATATGGAACTAAATTCAATTTATCTTTTTATTTTTTTAAAAATCTTATTTTCTTCAAAATTTGCCATATAAAATAATCCCAAATTTTGCTTCGTTTTCGAGATATACTCAAAAACCCGTAAGGGTTGCATTTCCACCCCTATCTCTAATTTCCACCCTCTAATTTAATAGCACTCCGCGGCTTTTTCATCCTTAATAACCAATTGAACAATTCGTGCAATAAAAACCCGTTGTTGTTCTTGTTGTTATTTGAGTTCCTGTTTACAGTAAACAGTGCACCATAATGGTGACTTTTTGGTCCTGGCCTTCAGGCCATATTAACCACCACACATTTTCTGGCCCAGGGGCCATAGGTCCTTAGTAAGGGTAGAAGTTTGGGGGCCTATTCGGCCTGTATTCTCAAGTCTAAATTGTCTTAATTATCGGAAATGCCAGGACACAAAATTATTTTGATTGATTAATTTTTAATGTTATACTAAGATTTTACAGATTCTCAAACAGTCACATCAAGCAAATAAAGTGTCAAGTCCAGGGATTACTAATTCCACTGATTCACAAATGTCACGTCAGATAATTAAAATGACAAGTCCAGGATTAAGAAAAAAGGTTCACAGAACTTTACAAATCAGTCACTACTGGTTTGGTCACCCAAAATCATTCAATCAGACATTGATCATAAATAAGTCATTGTTCTTGCCGTTGATTGAACTATAAAATGTTCTCCACTTCAGACGTCTCCATTGCTACTTTAGGGAATTAAATAATTCCCGCCATATTGGCTATCTCAACTAATAGTCCGGGAGCCAGCGACAGTTTTCTCTTACCAATTTCCTCCCGGCTGAAATGCTCATGAAATGCTTGAGAGAGTCGTACCATGTAGCATCGTGACTGTCAGCTGCCGCACCATCGGTGGGATAGGCAACGGTAGCCCCCCACGCACGTAAAAAAAGATAATATTTTTAGTCATCTCCTCCCGATTGAAAACTTGTCAAACGATAGTTATTAACATACCTTTACAGAAAAAAAAAGTCAGCTGGCTGTATGGTGGTGGATTTTACGTCAGCTGATCACGTGAACTTGACGAAATGAAATATAAATTCAGTGATTTCCTCCCGCATGAAACTTTGTCAGAAGATAGTTTATATAATATTTTGAAGAAATAAACTCGTCAGCTGGCTGTATGTCGGGGGAAAGATTGTCAGCTGATGGAGAAAAGGGTATGGTGCAAGAAACAGAGGTGTGTGAATGTGGCACCCCCTTTTTTGAATTTCGGAATTTTTTTTCTGTATTCGTTTGTCCATCGTTTGTCCACGATTGTCCAACAATTTTTTTCGTTTGTCCACGCTTAGTTTTAAAATGGCGGCCAAAAGACGTTTTTTGCAAATTTTTTTTTATTCTTAATACGTTTTAATAAGTAGGTAGATAAAAAAGTTTTGTCTGAGCAATAGAAGTATTTTTATTTCAAAATTGTAATTGGCGCAGTCGGTAGGATCTGCGCAGCATCGCGAGTTCGCGCATTACGTGTGATAAAACTTACAGTGACCGAAGTGAGATAAAAGTGCTTCAAGTTTTTGCAGAAAGTGCAATCATAAATAACAACGCGATTCTATTCAAAAAAGTGCTTCAACAATTTGTGAAGAAAAAAACAAGTGTTCAGTCACGCAAATCAAAAAAGCGTTGTGAAAGTGTCACACAAAGAACGGTGGTGAAAGTGCCCAGATCCACAAAAGGAAGTGAATCACGTTCCAGAAAATGGCTTTATCAGGCAATATTCTCAGACCTCCTATGCTTGGAAACACACAGGACGAACAAGAACAACAAAGATCGCAACTCAAGACCATCACAATAGACCCGATCAAATACGCCCACAAACTCCCAACCTTCGATGGATTCTCAACAAGCTTAAACTCCTTGATAGATGCAGTGGACACCCTGGCCCCCGTGCTTCGCCAGTACGATATTCCATCACAACAACTAATCGCGAACATCATAAAAACAAAAATTATCGGTAAGGCACAATTAATACTTAACATTAATAGTAATGCCTATGTATGGAGCGACATAAGAGAAGTTCTAATATCAAATTTTAGTGATAAGAAAAGTTCGTACCAATTATTGGATGAATTAAAAAGCGTAACTTTTCGCAACACTGTATTCGAATTTTATAACGAAATTCAAGAAAAACTGCAAAAATTAAACACGAAATGTAAATTAGAACAGATGGACATAGATTTAGAATCAACTAAAAGAATAGCGTTAGATGTTCTCAAGCACAAAATGATTGAACCAGTAAGGAGTGTATTATTTAGCAGAAACCCTCAATCATTAGAAGAAGCACTCCAAATTCTAACAGAAGGAAATTATTTGGAATATAGGAATAGAAAATTCATAGAAAAAACACAAAACAAAAAACCTCAAAAATTAGATTACCACACACAAAATAACCCTAATAATTCCAATCACCACTCTCCTCGACCATGGCATAACCAAAATAATCAGAATAATTTTCAAAATTACCATCAAAATAACTTTTCAAGAAAATTTCAAAATAATCCAAGCTCCGTGCAATCCAGAATTCGTAAGCTTGGTCGGCCCGAACCTATGGAAGTCGACAATAATTCCGAACAGTTTGTTCAAACAAACGCAAATTTTCGAATCAATGCCTCGGAAAACAACCAAAATTACCCTATATCCGAATAGACTCTTACGATATACCTTTAAGATTTATAATAGATACCGGTGCCAGTATGATAGTATTATAAAACCGGGTATCTGCCAAGCCCACTTAAAATCCAAAATAAATCCTGTCAGGATTAACACAATTAATTCATGGTCAGAAGTAAAACATGTTATGAGAATTAAACCGTTCAAAGAGTTTGGTTGCAAAAACGAAAATCATCGCTTTGAATTTGTCGAACAAGACTTCTCTGAATTTTTCCACGGTTTGATTGGTAATGAATGACATATTCTCGATGTACAACGTTAAAATCGATTATGTGTCGAAAGAATTGTCAATCGACGATAAAGTACTACCAATCTTCTTCAACGAAAATGAAGAAAAAGATTACTACTCATATCCATGTATGGAAAATGAGTTAGTCTGTTTTAATCACGAAAGAATTCCTTCTAAAAGCATATTAGAAGAAATTCGTATCGACCATTTGAATGACGAGGAAACCAATAAATTAATTAAAGTCATCAAACAATACGAAAATATTTTTTACCACGAAATAAAACATGAGATCAAAACAAAACATAATGAACCCATTTATTCAAAAACCTATCGATATCCCGAAATACATAAGAAAGAAGTTGAGAAGCAAATCAACGAAATGCTGAGTCAAGGAATAATTCGTCCGAGTGACTCACCATATTCATCACCAATTTGGGTAGTCCCCAAAAAGTTAGATGCATCAGGAAAAAAGAAATGGAGAATTGTCATTGACTATCGGAAATTAAACGAAATAACTATCGACGACAAACCGATCCCAAACATAGATGATATTCTCGATAAGTTAGGAAGAACGTTTTTGTCCGTTGTTTTGTGCAGTGCACCAGAATAGTTAAAAATTATTTAGGAGGATTTCAAACAGCACCTCAACATTGGGAAAAGATTAACGCGGGCGTTAAAAACTACAATACATTATTTGAGTCATAATGAGTAAAATGAATAGTTACAGTCGTGCATATAGAGATTCTAAATCGCCACTCACGCCGATAAAACCACTAAAATCTACTTTGTCTTCGAGTTCAAAATCCTTATTGAGCACAAAATCCAGCTTAACACCCAGTTACACTTTGTCTTCGGGGACCACAACCCCCTTAAAATCCACTCTATCTCCTAGGACAAATGTTTCCTGCACTACCCCCTCATCTTCGAGAATTTGTTCATCTTCAGGTTTAAGATCAACGAATGCTTTGACCCCTCAGAGCAATCGGGATAGAACGCTTGTAAGAAAATCTTTAAACGTTACGAGCACCACAACCCGAACTTCCCAGAAAAATGTTGCCAAGAAGGTGACTGAGAAGACTCTCGTCAGGAATGGAGAGGCGGTCAAGATCACGAGGAATGAGGAGATCGAAGAAGTCTCCTTCAGGGCAGCCTCGCCCTATTCTACGACCTTAGCCCTGTGCTCCTCAAGACGCTGATAGTGGACAATTTTAACTTGAAAGGACTCGGCGCCGCACTCTTAGATCTCATTAAAAGGAATACATATTAGAATTAGAATTTAAGATAATGTTTGTGCTTTTAAATTGATTTTTAATTTTTTGATGCAACTATTGTGTTTTATTTATATTTGAGTATTATATATGGTTTTGTAATTTGATTTGAATGAATGAATGAAGCAAGCAATAAATTCACAAGAGCAATGTACTTTACAACACTAGATTTTAGCAAAGGGCTTCCATCAAATAGAAATTCACCCAAATGACATTCCTAAAACTGCATTTTCAACAAATTTGGGACATTATGAATTCGTAAGGATGCCGTTCGGTTTAAAGAACGCACCCGCAACATTCCAAAGATTGATGAATAACATATTAAGAGATTATATAGGCAAAATATGCTTTGTATATCTCGACGATATAATTATATTCAGCACAAGTTTGGAAGAACATGTAAACTCTTTAGAGAAAATTTTTAAAAGATTAAAAGAAGCCAACCTTAAGATTCAATTAGATAAAAGCGAATTTATGAAACATAAAACAGAATTTTTGGGATATATTGTGACAACGGAAGGAACTAAACCTAACCCAAAGAAAATCGAAGCCATAAGTAATTTCAAAATCCCGAAAACCCAAAAAGAAATAAAATCATTTTTAGGACTCGTAGGTTACTATAGAAAATTTATTAAAGACTTTGCAAAGGTGGCAAAACCTCTAACTTTGAAACTAAAAAAGGATGGCAAGATAAACATTACTGATTTAGAATACAAAAACAGTTTTGAAAAACTTAAACTTCTGATAATGTCTGAGCCAATATTGAAATACCCTGATTTCAATAAAAAATTTGTCGTTACAACTGATGCCTCAAATTATACCATTGGAGCAGTTCTATCGCAGGAAGGTCACCCTATTTGCTATGCGAGCAGAACACTTAATGATCATGAGGTAAGATATTCAACCATAGAAAAGGAACTTTTAGCCATTGTATGGGCGCTTAAATACTTCAGGCCTTATATATACGGATACAAATTCATTATAAGAACTGATCATAAACCGTTAACCTGGATCGCCAATTTAAAAGAACCAAACCCGAAATTACAAAGATGGAAAATTCAATTACAGAATACAACTATGAAATCGAGTATATTAAAGGTAACGAAAACGTCGTCGCAGATCAATTATCAAGACCAATTATGATGAATGAAGAAGAAAATAACGCAAAGGAAAATGATGAAGATAATACATCCATGCAAGGAACATGTCATAGTGCGGACGAAGATAATTCACAATACATTCCAATAAGCGAAAAACCTCTTAACCTTTATAAAACGCAAATCATTATCAAACAAGGTAAAGAAAATAGAGTCATAAAGGAAAAACATCTCGGAAAGATAAGGAAAACCTTTGTTTCACAAAATGTTGATAATAACTATCTAAATTATATTTTAAAAAATCATTTACCCACTAAAGGGCTCATCGGAATTTATGTTTCAGACGACAGATTATTTCGCAGATTTCAAGATGAGTATATAAAATGGAAATCCACTCATAATCCGGTTAAATTAGTAAGATGTTCATACATTCTATTCGATTGTGACGATAAAGCAACTCTACCTACACGAAGAAATATGGAGAGAACATTACAAAAATAATCATAGAGGTATCGAAGAAATATATGCAAATATTCGCTTAAAATATTACTACCCAAATCTAAAGGAAGAAATAACAAAACTCATCAATAATTGCTCAATTTGTAATATTGCAAAATACGAGAGAAATCCACCCAAAATCCCATTTCAAAAATCTAAACTCCCGGAAAAACCGAACGAAATAGTTCATATGGATATATGGTTCAAAGCCAAACAAGAAATGTATGAACATTCATAGACAAATTCACAAAATTTGCTCAAGCTATTCCAAATAAAACAAGAAATTGGATAGACATTCGCACAGTTTTGAATCAATACTTTAATTCAAACGGAAGACCCAAACTCCTTGTAACTGACAACGATAGCTCATGGCAGTTCCAACTTAAAGCATTTCTAGACAAAGAACTCATAGAACTACATTTAACTAGTCCGAACGTCAAAACCGGTAACTCCGATATAGAAAGATTCCATTCCACATTAAACGAACATTTACGCCTAATGAAAGAAGAACAGAAACGCAATCCAAGAAAAGTTATATGTGCACAAGAAGTTGTAAAATATTATAACCATTTAATTCATTCAACAACAAAGAGAAGACCGATTGATTTTAAAAATGGAACGATATCACCAGAAGAATATGAAAATATAAAAACTTTATTGAATAAAAAACAAGAACAACGGCTTGAATATCATAACAAAAAACGTAGAAATCAAGAGCTCAGTAAAGAACACGTAAAAAATTACACAAGAGGAAATAAACTAGAACCACATTTTAGAAAACCCAATAAAAATAAATATCATAAACAAACTATGAAGAGAGCAAAGAAATACCAAACTAATAGAATATCATTGCAGGAACAATCCTCATCCTCTCCATATGTCTCATTGGAACCTCAGGTCAAAGCATCGACATACAACAAATATCCTACGGGAACGGATACACATTAATTCACCTTGAACAAATCCCGATGATTGAACAATTCGACAAAACTGTTCACGTAGTAGGTAGTAGATTTAGGAAAATTTGATAACATGATTAAAATTATTCAAAAAACCACTCATCCGAAATTAATCGATAATTTTAGCAAACAAAACCCCAAAACCGAGATAACCTAGAATTAAAAACAGAACTTAATCTTGTAATAACTTGCAGAAATAAACTATTCCTATACACCAAAGAAAATATTAAAAGAAAACTAAAACCCATTAAAGATGATTGTATTGCAGAATTAATCAACAATCCCAGAAACTGTACTATGAAGCAGAATAAAAAAGAAACAATTTTACCCATAATGGAAGGAATAATTGTAACAAAAAATTTAAAAGAAACAAATATTATCCAGAATTGTAATGAACTAAATCTTACTATTAAAGAACATAATATAATAAGATTCAATAATTGTAAAATCATAATCAATGGAAATGTATTTCAGAGCCAAGTCAAATATATAGAACATAATGTTGTAATACCAAACATAATCAAGAATATATCCTATCATCAAGAGAACAATCTAACTTTAGAATATGTTCATAATAAGCATATAGAAAACTTAAAGGAAATCAAATTATTAAATGTCAAATATTTAAATAGCATTAAGACTAATATTCTGTCAAACATATCAATTTTAATAGCAATAATTACTTGTAAAGGGTCCGCCATCTAGAGTTTTTTTTTTCAACTAGTGCTTATTTCGTGAATGGTAACACTTAGCTCATGTCTGATTTCACAGATAATTAGTTTTATCCTTCCGCTGAACGAATATGGTTGTGTATACGCTTGAACAACGCTGGGAAATATTGCGACATTACTTTGAAAATCATGGTAATGTTGCAGAATGTGTTCATCTTTTCGGATGAAGCTCATTTTGATCTTGGCGGGTATGTAAACAAGCAAAATTGTCGCATTTGGGGCACAGAAAACCCGCACGCATACATTGAAAAGCCGGTACACCCAAAACGAGTCACTGTTTGGTGCGGATTTTGGTCCAGAGGCATAATTGGGCCATTTTTCTTCGAAAATGAGCAAGGAGTGGCCGTTACAGTCAATGGCGATCGTTATCGGGCCATGTTGAACGAATTTTTGTTCACAAAAATTGAAGAGGAGGATATTGGCAACATTTGGTTTCAACAGGACGGCGCTACGTGCCACACAGCCGAAGCTACACTCGATGTTTTGCGCCCTGTTTTTGAAGATCGCATTATCAGCCGCAGAGCTGATGTCGTTTGGCCACCTCGGAGCTGCGATTTGACACCGTTGGACTATTATTTGTGGGGTGCCCTCAAAGATAAGTGTTACGCCGACAAGCCAGAGACAATTGACGCTTTAAAGGACAATATTCGTGAAGCCATTGGTGAAATACAGCTGCACACAATCGATAATGTGCTTAAAAATTGGACCGATCGTGTAGGCTACTGCATGGCCAGCCGAGGCAGCCATTTGAATGAAATTATTTTCCATTATTAACCGGAAGGATTGTACTTTCAAATAAAAAAAGAAATTTGAGAAAATATTCAGTAGTTTTTTTTTATAGCATTTTCAAAAAAAAAAAAGTTATTTGGCGGACCCTGTATAATCATACTATACTGTTGTTATAAGAATGGTCAACCAAGGGTTAAAGTAACAGTAGGCCAAGAAAAAGTAAAACAAATCCAAAATCGCGAGGACGCGATCCCACTTAAGGATGGGCGTGTTACATCAGTATCTTTAAATAAGCAAGAAACTGAACAAACTGTGCAGAGGACTAACAACCGATCTCTTTTCTAAACAATCTTATGTCCTTTCTAGAACATTTCTTTTAATAATTAAACACCAAATGTATCCAAGCATCTACTCAAGATATCTTCTAAACAAAACATTTTATAAACCAAATGTCCTTTCTAGAACATTTCTTTTAATAAATAATTAAACACCAAATGTATCCAAGCATCCACTCAAGATATCTTCTAAACAAAACATTTTCTAAACCAAATGTATCCACTCAGGACATTTTCTAAACAAACAATATCCATTAAAACATTCTCTAAATAAAACACCAAATGTATCCATCTGAGGATATCCCAAACAAACGAAAACCCTGCCTTGCTTAACCATGCTTCACGATTAGTATAAAAGGAGCTAGATCAGTTCTAAGTAAGACAGACAAGTATCAACTGTTAAGAGTAAGCGTTCGCGAAATTGTTCGAAGTCTTGTAAAAACTAAGCAACAAATAAAATCTGAGTTTTGTCTGAGCAATAGAAGTATTTTTTATTTCAAAATTGTAATTACATGTAACATGGACAATATCGATTAGAGTGCCCCAATCACTTTGTTAAAAATTTCGCAATATAACCCGTTATTCATGACACGAACAGATTATTTTACTGCACGATAATCTTCAAATGAATCAAAATGTTGGCACTGATTCACAAATGAATGTTCTTTAATAAGAACTTGTTTCACGTAACTAATTTCGCTTAATCGCTGCGATATTTCTGAACAAAAACTGTAAGTTTAATAAAACTGAAACTAGGATGGCGAGAGCCATCTCAAGGATCGACCGAACAGGTCGATGGTTTGGTGGCACTGCAATAAAAACCCTTGAACGTCTTAGTTCCTTTTGATATAACATAATCAATAGCATATTAGCTGAGTTTTTTTCACCGGGATTTGTGACCAGATTTAACAGGAAATTTTGCATTGAATTGAAATTTTAAAGACTATCACGTATATAAAGATTTTAAAATTTGCGAAAGCGCATCAAATTAGCCATGATATTTACGCATACAACCTTCAAACCCTTAAACCAGATAAATTGTTGGGTTGCTATTTGACGTAAAATGGGTATAAAATCCAGGCAACTTGATTTTATTTTTGCCAAGCCAACATTTTTTGATATGTATAACTACTCATAAATTTAAATTCAATGCAAAATTTCCTGTTAAATCTGGTCACAAACCCCGGTGAAAAAAACGCAGCTATTGTCGCACATCAAAGCGTCAGTGAGTAAATTTGACAGTACAAAGTGGGTCCCACTCACTAGTCACCATTGATCGGAATCGTTTTGGCAGTTTGAAGGGTGAGTGTGACTCGCACCCACCAGTCACCCGTGATCAGAATCCCGGCCCCTGTCATGGTTGGTACTATTTTTGTGTTTGCGGGCGATTTTCGGCAAACACTGCATTTAATAACAAAAGGAACACGCGCCGATGTCATCAGAGCATGCTTAAAATCATCCCCCATATGGAGTTCCGTTGAAACTCTCATTTTACGAACAATAGTACAGTAAATATAGCACGAAAAAATAGGGTTTCTTTGAAAAAATACCTACTCGAATTTGACTTGATAAATCGTTAGGGATAAAAAAAGCTTAACTCTAGATTTCCGTATTGATCCCCCCCCTGTTTTTGAGAAAATCCAAAAAAATTTTGGAATGCGTTTTTCTCAGAATCTATGGGTTTTAGAGAAAAGTTTATTGAACAAAAAATGTTCAGGACATTGTTAACTACATTTTTTGTCATTGAAGCCAAGTCGTACGACTAAAATTACAAAAGATAGGTGGCGCTAAAGTATCAAAAAAGTGGTTTTTTGGCATTTTCATTAAGAATAAATATTTTTTTCATATTAATGTAAATGGGAAAGTTGTTCGTCACAAAAATACCTACATTTTTTATTTAAACAATTTTTTTGTAAAACTTACCGTTCTCGAGCTGGAGCTTGCCAAAGTGTGAAAATTGTAGGCGAAAAGATGCAACGCAAATCAAAGTTATGGAATACGCGACTCAGCGCGGCCATAAAGTACAATTTTCACACTTTGGCAAGCTCCAGCTCGAGAACGGTAAGTTTTACAAAAAAATTGTTTAAATAAAAAATGTAGGTATTTTTGTGACGAACAACTTTCCCATTTACATTAATATGAAAAAAATATTTATTCTTAATGAAAATGCCAAAAAACCACTTTTTTGATACTTTAGCGCCACCTATCTTTTGTAATTTTAGTCGTACGACTTGGCTTCAAGGACAAAAAATGTAGTTAACAATGTCCTGAACATTTTTTGTTCAATAAACATTTCTCTAAAACCCATAGATTCTGAGAAAAACGCATTCCAAAATTTTTTTGGATTTTCTCAAAAACAGGGGGGGGGATCAATACGGAAATCTAGAGTTAAGCTTTTTTTATGCCCCCCTAACGATTTATCAAGTCAAATTCGAGTAGGTATTTTTTCGAACGGTATTTGCTATATTTACTGTACTACAAATATAAGAGACCACTTGAGCGACAACTACAACAACGACTTTTCGCAACGACTACTCAAACTTGGACAAGGAAAAATTACCTCTCCTAGCACTAACAGTAGTAGCGCTGAAATTCAACTTGACGATAGATTGGGCCACATAGTCCATAAATTAGAACATCTAATAGACGCAATATATCCCGGTCTTGAAAATTGATTGGAAAGAAATTATCACTGGATTTGTTCAAAGGCAATAGTGTCACCCAGACACGATACAGTGAATGAAATAAATAAACTGATTTTACAGAAAATTCCCGGTCAAGTCAAACAGTATAAGTCAGTTGACACGATGTGTAATATTGAGGATGGATACAGTGCACTATCCTCAAGAATTTTTAAATTCTTTGAGCCCTTCTGACCTACCACTTCACGACCTTATGTTAAAAGTCGGAATTCCTACCATGCTATTAAGAAACTTGAGCCCTCCCAACATGTGTAATGGCACAAGGCTACTGTGGGCAGCAGTGGGATAACCTGCTTATATTCCGCGGATACCCATAATTCCGACGGATTTGCCAATATCGTTCAAAAGGCTGCAGTTTCCAGACAAAGTTTCATTTGCCCTCACGATAAATAAATCCCAGGGTCAAACATTCTCTTTGGTGGGCATTGACTTGAGAAAGGAGTGTTTTTCCCATGGGCATATGTTGGCTTATCTCGAGTTGGAACTCCAGAAAACCAATAGAATTTGCTACCATACAATAGCACAACATCAAACGTAGTATACAGAGAAGTCTTAAACAATCACCATACTCGCCCAATACATACTAGCAGCCAACAAGAAATAAAATAAATCCTAAATCCTAAATACTCAGTACTAAGAAGCACACAAGATAATTTCATCACAAGTAAATATGTTTGACGCCCAGCGAAGTGGGCACGGGTCAGCTAGTTTTAAATAAAAACATTTTTCATTAATCGAAATATTATTAATAAAGATTATTTTAATAACTGTAGTATAGAAATGAATTATAATTAAGAAACAGCCTTAAACACTAGTCTAAATTGTACAGATCAGTATAACAAATTTGTAGATAACTGAGTACTATGTAAAACAGTCAGCCAGTCTTGAACTAACTGTTAAGCTAATAAAACCTTAAGCCTACTCGAGTGTTTTACTAATTACTACATGGCGCAGTCGGTAAAAGTTAAAAAAAAACAATTTGGCAGTCGTGGGACTGGCCGACAGAAGCTACGCTTCAATTTCTTACGTAACAGTTAAAAAAAAATTCTTTTGAATATAGAAGAAAAAAAAATAAACAGAAAAAAATAATAATTTTTGGAATGTATGGATAATATAAAATGACAAAAATACAGTTATAAGAAAAGAAAAATGAAAATCATTTTTTTATTGATAAAATTATATTTTTGCAACAGTCACCACTCACTAGATCCTCTAATTCTTTTAAATCACTTTCCATATTTATTTTTACAATTCACTGCTCAAAAAAATAGAATCCCACGCACACAGCAGGCGACCGTTTCTCTCTCTCTATCTCTTTGGCGAGTAGGCATGCGCCCAACCAATCTAATACCCCAGACAGACGGGCACGAACGAATGAACGTTCTCGAAGAATGATCATTGCCGTGTCGTCTGTCACCAAGAATGAAGTTTGAATGAACATTCGTAACTACATTCTCGTTCTCATCAATGAAGTTCCGGAAACTTCATTCGCAGAGAACGAACATGGAAATCCTGGAAGAATCAGCTGATTTCCAGTGTCAAAGTGTGAATTGACAACTGCCAGCCAGCCAGTTGAGTTTTAATTCTGTGATCATGGAGGTGGGGAAGGAGCAGGAAGAGTTGCAATACGTTTAGTAGCTTGCGAACGTTTTCGTAAAGTTGCTATTAATTTCACCGATTCACTCGTGCGCATCTTAAACTCAAAAATTCTCGACTCGAATGAAGTTGGCCGTCTGTCATGCATATAACGAATGAAGATTCGAGAGAACGATCATTCATCGAACGTTCATTCGTCCGTGCCCGTCTGTCTGGGGTATAACGCTTACGTCTTCGATTTTCTAGGTTGAGTCCCAGCCCGCGAAACCCCCGATAAAAAGCGTAGCTTCAAAAATCCGAATTAATCCCAGTACGTGGTGCTAATCCCGAAACAAGGAGGTGCTGAATTAGGCAAAAGCGGGTGATCTGCATACTGAGTCGTGAGTGGCGATTTTATGGGACGAGCGAGGTCAACGAGAGCTGCGGATAAATTTCCGAAACCTCGTGGAAAGCCCCCAAAGGAATAAGATACATAGCAAAGGACATCCCGATGGAATATATACGCAAAGTGGACAAACTAAATTTGGAAGGGTCCAATATTGCAGAAAATTGGAGAGTTTTTTGGCAAAATTTCCAGATTTTCTGCATAGCGGCAAAAATCGATAAAAAGACCGATGTGGTCAAAGTAGCGGTCTTCCTTAATGCCATAGGGCCAGATGCAGTAGAGGTGTTCAACACATTTGGTCTCTCTGAGGAAGATAAAAAAGATTATAAAAAGGAAACGAAAGCCTTTGAAAATTGTTGCCTTCCAAAAAAAAAATGAGATTTACGAGAGCTTCCTATTTAACGGCCGAGTACAACAGCCGGGGGAGCCTTTCGATAATTTTCTCATCGATATAAAAAAATTGATAGTCATGTGGATACGGCGTAGCAGAGGATGCTGAGAGACAAAATTGTTATGGGGACGAGTGACCAAAAACTTCAGAAGAAACTTTTGGAAGTAGCTGATCTGGGCTTGACGAAGGCGATCCAACTAGCACGGGCAGCAGAGATCTCAAATAAGCAAGCAGCACAACTCCAGAGGCAGCCAACGACATCAGCCCTGGGATTCCCTAACGATTTAGAGTTAGAATTTAGAGTCTAAAATCTAAATTTAGAGTAGTTTGCGATTCCGTAACAAAAATTAGTCTAAGGCTGTGTGCCAAACCAGAAAAGTAATCTAGCGAGTAGACTTTCCAATGACAATTCAGTACTTTTCCCCTTATCGAAAGCAGAGCCACCACTCTCGAAAATTTTAACGAATGAACACTGTTTTGACACGTCACATAGATTTTCAAATGTTTTGAGTTAATTGAAGACGTTAGAAAAATGAGCAGAAGAGAATATTCTGAACGTTGTAAGTGAAAAATTATTAAAAACTGACAATTATAAAGTTACTAATAATTTACAGGGTCTGAAGAAAAAATCGCAAGATTGATCCAGGAAAGAATAAAAAGGCAAAAATCATTCACGAAGAAAAATATTGATTTAAAATCTCTTTGGGAGTAAGTATAGTAGGAATATAATATCCAACGTCACTTGAAAAGACTCCTCTTGTTTGGCACAGGCAACTTAATATAGTATATTTTTACCGGACTTTTCAAAAGAAAACTCTGGTTTGGCACACGCCCTAAGTTAGAGTCCAACTCTAAGTTAGAGGAAAATGCGAAAGTGGCGCTAACTCTCGGTAAATAGGTGAATTAAATAAATGTACTAGTTCACTCTAAATTTAGAGCAATATTGAGATTCTCTAAACATTTTTTCTCTAACTTAGAGCTCTAAGTTAGAACGATTTTACTCACATATCAATTGAGTGTGAGGACTTAGACTCGTTGAACTCAAAATTGAAAAATAATGATGTATAGCATATGAATCGGGAAAACCCGCCTACCTGGCATAAATAAAGCCTACTGCGGTATGAATGTACCGGATATTGAATTATTATTTGTATTTTTTCCCTTCCGCCTAAGCAGGTAATTGGTAAAGTTTACTGAACAACTTTATCATCTGCACCCTTGCGGTTGACCTGCACAGATTCCGAAACGTTTGTAGCAGGCGGTTGAGAATGTCTTTTCCCATTCCAGCTACATATGTAGTAATAAAAAAGAGTTTTTATCGGACGAGGCGGTTGCATGCAAAATATTAGACAAAACTTAATGTTTTTAATTGCTCTTTAATTAATCAATCAGTCTTCTAAATCATTGTTAAAATGTATGTATGGATTTATTTATATTGATTGCTATAAATGAAAATTGCAATATTTTTCGGGTTTTCTTAAATAAGTTTCATTTATTTTTTCTTTAAAGAGAAACTAAAACCAATCGGGAGCAATTCACTCGCGGAACTGTCATTCATGCAAAAATGTAATATTTTGTATCTAATCTAGTACATCACTCTAAGTGGTTTAGGGAATCCCGATTTGCTCTAAGTTAGAAAACCTTGTGTGAGTTAGAGAAGCTCTAAACTCTAAACTCTAAATCGTTAGGGAATCCCAGGGCTGTTTTTACAACACTATCATCATTGATTCTGTGTTCTACATGTAAACGAGATATAAAAGTTTCGCGTACAGCTGCTCGTGGGTTAGGGTTTAAAATTGCTGTAAAATGTGGTTGTAAGCAAGTACAGTATATTCCATCATCGCCTTTTATCAATAAAGCATTTGAAGTGAATCGCAGACTTGTAGCAGCTATGAGATTGTTAGGAGTTGGAAGAGAAGGTATAAATATTTTCTGTAGTGTGATGGATATCTGTCAAGGCTTGACATGTTATAGCTGCCTTGACAATTTATACATGGCCGCTTCAGCAGTTTATTATATAATTATTTCCAAAGCTGTAAAAGAAGAAAAGGAACTAACACTAGAGTCAGACCGCACTGCTAATCCCACTCATTTTACTGTTTCCGAAGATGGTACATGGAAAAAAAGAGGATTCAGTTCTCTCTTTGGGGTTACTACGCTCATTGGTAAATACAGTAAAAAAGTTGTTGATACTGTAGTAAAATCTAGTTTTTGCCAAGGTTGTAATCTATGGAAACATAAAAAACAATCTGACATTGATGTTTATGAAGATTGGTATGAAGAGCATCAAGAATCTTGTACCATAAATCACAAAGGAAGTGCCGGTAAAATGGAGGTTGACGCAGTTGTTGAAATGTTCGAAAGGTCGGAAGCCGAGCATCAAGTTAAATATGTCAGATATATTGGAGATGGTGATTCAAAAACATTCAAAGGTATTCTTGATATTAATCCCTACGATGATGACCCGATAGTAGAAAAAAAGGAGTGTGTTGGGCATATTAAAAAGCGTATGGGTTCACGACTACGTAAAGCTAAAAAAGATAATAAAGGTATTGGCGGCAAAGGCATTGGTAAACTCACTGATAAGGTTATCAATGAATTATCACTATACTATGGCTTGGCAATTCGTCGAAACTCTGATTCA
The DNA here is from genome assembly GCA_933228815.1 of Machimus atricapillus. Lineage (NCBI taxonomy): Eukaryota > Metazoa > Arthropoda > Insecta > Diptera > Asilidae > Machimus > Machimus atricapillus. Next base: position 19,970,395 of record OW121785.1, read on the forward strand.
GTTGAAAACATGAAGAAAGGTGTGTGGGCAACCTACTATCATAAAAGCTCAATCGACGAGAATCCTCAACACATGTATTGTCCACCAGGTCCATCAAGTTGGTGCAAATGGCAAAAAGCTGTGGCTGAAGGCACTATTGACAAATTTCACCACCTAAGTGATGTTGTATTAGAAGTTATAAACCCAATTTACGAAAGTTTATCTGCAGATACTTTATTAGAACGATGTTTGGGTTCTGAAACTCAAAATAATAAAGAATCGTTAAATTCGTTGATATGGACTTTTGCTCCGAAGCACATTCATGCAGGAACGTAGACGATTAAAATTGCTACTTTTCTCGCTGTTTGTATTTGTAATGAAGGTTTCATACCCATTTTAAAAATAGTAAACGTTATGGGAATCACGATAGGCCCAGACGCCCATGCGTTCGCTGCCAAACGGGACGAAGTTCGGATCGTGCGCTCTGAAGTCCGAGCTTCAGAAGCATAAAAGGAAGCCAGGACTGCTCGTCTTCAGGAGAGAATGTTGGAAAATGGAAATTGTGAATTTGAGGAAGGTCCATTGTATGGAGCAGGAATCGCCGATTAAAAATATGTGAGTATACCGTACATTGTATGAGTAAAATTTCCGGAAACTTGTCTCAAAACTTTAAACGCGTTTTTCTCGAAACTACTTTTTTCAAGTTGGTGTGCATGATATCTCAATTTCTACTGAACCGATTTATTTGAAATATGGTATGAACATTCTACATACATCCCTCTATGGTATGAACCACGGACAAGTCAAAATTTAAATTTTTACTATTTTTAAAAAATTCGAAATTGTTATAAAAAACGTGGAAAAAAAATTTTTTTTTTCAAACGGCCGCCATTTTGTGAAACATTTTTTTTTCACTTGTCCGAGGTTCATACCATAGCGACATATTTACTAATTAAGAATCCGATGGGTTTTTTGTTTTAGGTGACCAGAAGGGTTGAAACCTTGCACACCAGGACACCACTTTTTTTTTTGATCCCCCACTTTGCCAGCTCGTAACTTTTCGAATTTTGAAATTTTTTTAATTTTTTATGTATTCTTAAAATATCAATAAACAAATGACAAAAAAATGGATAGTAAATATTTTCTTTGTTATTTTTTTACAGAGCTCAAAAAAAAGCCCGAAATTCGTGCCTCTACACTAGAATACCCCCTTAAGCCGATCTCGACATCTGAGCCGGTCAAGCAGTTCTAAATTTCTCTTTTATTGTCCCTAATTTTAATGAATAAAACCAGTGAATTACTGAGAAAACTAACTCTTTTATTACCTTTAATATTCCCAATACATATTTATTTAATGTAGCAAAGTTATTTTTTTTCCCAAAATTTATGGACCAAACCAAAAAGTAAAATATTTTTTTTTTAAATTTAAACGTGTTTTACATATTTTTCGCAATAACGGACAGATTGATGTGGTCCCAAGCATGTCCGATAATAAGAGGTTTTACTGTATATATAATATATATGTATATAGTTTCAAAGTGGTTCGAAGACAATATGGTTAATGTTTTACCGTGGCCAGCTCAGAGTCCTGACCTATACCCCATAGAAAATTTATGGGGTGAATTAAAACGGCGCTTAAGGGCTCATAAGGGATCCATCAAAAACACAACTTATCTCTGGGAAAATATTCCACCAGCCACATGTAAGAAATTAGTCAGGAGTTTGCCGAAAAGATGCCATGCAGTTATAAAGGCAAAGGGATATGGTACTAAGTATTAGGTAAAACCAACAATTATTTAAGTCAACATTTTTTGACTTTAATTAAACTTTTTAGGATTTTGTCGTACCTCATCTGCTGAGTTTCCATACTTTTGTCCACGTAAAACAACGAACTATTTTCAACTTTCTAATTCAAAGTGGAATATAATAATAAAAAACTTGTTTTCTACTAGTCACAAGAATAGAGAGACATTTGCTAATAGTTTGAAGTATGTATTTGTTTTGCTTTACACGAGAAACAAATAGTCCGGCTCTTGATTTTACAAAATAAAACTACATTTTTAAGGAACTTTACTTTTAAGGAACTTTACAGAGCTAATGTGTTTCTGATGGCGGCTGCGAGACAAGTGAATGAGCAATCGAACATTGAGTCTTCTTCTTGATAGAGTGGCGAAAGGCCAGAGATGGGCGTTTTTTCATTACCACTTTTGCATTAGCACTAAAATTTTATTGTTAGTTAAATACAGTTTGCACTATCACTAAACGATTAATGGCAGTGAAATCCTTATTTCATTACCACTGAACGATTAATGGTAGTGCAAACCTAACTTCATTACCACTAAACGATTAGTGATAGTGTAAATACTTTTCACTATCAATGAGTTATAATGTCACTGAACAATAAGTTGATGGTGAGCGGTATACAAGCAATAATTAATGCACTGAAAAATTAATGCACTACGCCCAACTCTGCGACAGGCCAGGCTTCGAACAGGGTACAGTCCGTTCTGAAAGTTGGTTTTTTCTCGAACAGTATTTTTTAATCTAAAATCTTTTTTACTTATACGGCATGTGCAAGGAATTCATTCGGGACGTTTAGTTTCCATACTTTTGGCCACCTCTGTATATACAGTGAACGAAATTCCCATAAAATCAACGCCATATTAGAAGATAATCTTCTTCACTGTAGTAAATTGGGTTTCAAACTGCACTCTGAATATTCCTTTCCAATTTGAATTTTTATCGTTGGCCCTTTGTAAAGAACCGTTAAGTAAAAAGCATTCATATTGCCTGTTTTTTAAACACGTGCACTATTTTGTTGCGAAATTCCCATAAAATCAGAAGTGTTCAGTGCGAGATTTTATTAAATATTCGTATCAAAAAGTAAATATTTTTTCAAATAAAACTGAGAAAAGGTGTGTTTCTTCGTTTTTCTTTATTTTAATTATTATTGTGCTCTTTATTGTAGATTTTTAATAAGAATTAAATAAATTTACGGAAAATGCCACGAGGAACCTTATTAACTCAGGAAGAGAAGAGCAAAATCGAAGCATATAGCGATTCTGGCTTTTCATAACGGCAAATTGCACAGAAAATACAAAGATCACAAACCGTTGTAAGAAATTTTTTACTTCTTGGTCAAAATTACGGAAAAAATGCGACGCATGATCGCAATAAAAAGTTAAATGATCATCAAAAACGCCTAATTTTTCGGACAGTCAGGAAGCAGGATGTGTTTGCATCACAAATAGTTAAGGAGTTGAATTTACCAGTTACAACACGTCGGGTACAACAGCTTTTAAGAGCCGACAATAACTTGGTGTACAAAAAATACTGTACGAAACCATGTTTAACCAAGCAACACAAGCAGGCACGTTTAAATTTTGCGAAAAAGTACATGTCCTGGACAACGGAGTGGTCCCGAGTTGTTTTCAGCGACGAGAAAAAGTTTAATTTAGATGGACCTGACGGTTTTAAATACCATTGGCATGACAAAAGGCTTCAGGAAACCGTTAATGTGAGTCGTAATTCTGGTGGAGGCAGTGTCATGGTGTAGGGTGGATTTTGTTTAACTGCCACAACCGAACTGGCATTTATTCCTGGCAGAATGAATTCACAGTTATACACGGAACTTCTGGAGGACGTGCTAATTGAAAAATCCGAAGAGTTATGCGGCGAAAATTTTGTTTTTCAGCAGGATAATGCTGCTATCCATACTTCTAGATTAGTAAGAAGTTTTTTTGCAGCCAAAAATATAACTGTTTTAGACTGGCCTGCTAGAAGTCCAGACTTAAACCCTATAGAAAATCTATGGGGAATTCTAGCTCGGCGGATTTACAGTAGTGGGAGGCAGTATAATTCCAACATTTGGAGGTCTATTGCAGCAGACGAATTAAAAGTCTTAGTGGAATCTATGCCAAAGAGAATTTTTGCAGTGATAACTAATAAAGGTGGTCACACAAAATATTAGCAATGATTTTACACGTAAAAAAGTATTATTTTTTTATTTTGTTAGCTGTTTACTTTTATTGATTTTATAGGAATTTCGCATCAGATTACAGGCACTGAAGTCAATTTCGTTAATTTTGTTAATTTTTTATTGTGAACTTTTGGTTTTTTATTTAAAAAATATATGAAAATGTATTATTTAATAAATTTATACCATCTTGGCAGTTTATGTTGCTTTAACATCTAGTCTAATACTACCTAATCCAATATTTCTTTACGTGATTTTATGGGAATTTCGTTCACTGTACATACATATATACACTGCGTTACACTTGATTACCCTCGCTTGAAATTTTCATGTAAGTCCTAAAATTGTGGAAATATTTCTTGAAAACAATTATCACAGCACTTATAAGAATAATAAGAAATTAAAGAACAGGAGAGGTGGAAATTCCCATTTTCAATTTTTGGGCTATTTAAAAAGTTACATTTGATTACCATCACTACTCTGTTTTAGAAATTCAAAGGGTTAAAGTGCGTCCAAATTAGTAAAAGTATGTTTTATTTAACTGTTGCTGCTTATTTGTCACAGTTGCTTAAATTTTTATTGCATCGTAGCAAACATGGGTCGTGGTAAAACGCTGACAAATGAAGAAATGGGCAAAATTCGTGCATTCAAGCAGGAAAATTTTTCCAACAGAGAAATTGCCAAAAAAATTAGACGAGATCCTTCGACAATCAACAACTTCCTCAAAGATCCCGAAAATTACGGGAAAAACCGAAAAGGCCGCACTGCAAGACCCACAAAAGCACGAGAGCGTAGGTCCATCTTACGCAAAGTGTCAAATTCTGAAGCAACCGTTCGAAAAATAAAGGGAACAGTCGGAACTTCATCAAGTGTCCGAACAGTTCGTCGAGTAATTAAACAGTGTCTGCATCTCCGACGGCAAAACCTTCAAAAGAAACCACGTTTATTTCAGCGTCATAAAGTTGGCAGATTAGAATTTTGTCGATTTCACTTAAATTGGAAAGAGGAATGGCGCAAGTGATCTTTTCTGATGAGAAAAAATTTAATTTGGATGGGCCTGGCGGCTTTCAGCATTACTTGCATGATTTGAAGAAGTTTGAGCTGTTTTTGTCACGTTGTCATACCGCTGTTGGTTCTGTTATGGTATGGCCTGCAATTTCGATCATGGCGCAATAGATTTAGTGGTTCTAGAAGGTCGACAGACGTCAACAGACCACATCGAACTCTTAGAAATCTAAAAAGTTAATTTTGATGAGATGTTCAATGGTCAACGATGGATTTTTCAGCAAGACTACACACCCATCCATATAGTAAGAAATGTAAAACAATGGTTTGCACACAACAATGTACAAGTTCTGGATTGGCCAACCCTTTCCTCCGACCTTAACATTATCGATAATGTTTGGGGATGGCTTCCACGCAAAATTTATGCAAAAGGAAAGCAATTTGAAACAGAGAAAGTCTTGTCGCAGCCATAAATGTAGCTTCAAAGACATCTCTTTGGATTATCTAAAAATTTTGTATAATTCTTTACCAAAAAGACTTTTCGAAGTTGAACGCACAAACGGAGGACCTACAAAATATTGACATTAAATAAAACTATTAAAAATATTACAGGTTTTTGTTTTATTCAATTTTTTTGCAAATGAGGGTTATCAAGTGTAACTTTTTAATTTCCACCTCTCCGGTTCTTTAATTTCTTATTTCCATCATCAGGTAGCATGTAACTAGAGGTAATAAATGCTGTGATAATTGGTTTCATGAAATATTTCCACAACTTTAGGACTTACGTGAAAATAAGTGAGGGTAATCAAGTGTAACGCAGTGTATATATGTACATATGTATGTATATGAAAGGATATATTAAATAAATAAATGTTTGGTATATTTAGAGATACAAGATGTCAGAGGACAAAAGTAGGGAGAAGTCCAAATCTCCGCGTCAAAAACATCAAAATAAATATTTCTATTTAATCAGAATACATATGTATATATGTAATTGGTATTCAGAGAAAACAGATCTGGACATTTGTTTTTTTTCTGTATTCAATGAAAAATAAACAAAATCAGAAGAGTTATTAAAATCCAAACACTAATCAGAATAATTGCGATATTTTAAATATACAAGAATACGAGGAAAGCCTGACGCCTCCAGGGTTGCCATTAATGTGCACCATCAGAACGAGTGAAAGACGACTAAGAGAGGAACTCAGAGAGGCCGCAAGACAATTAAATAGAGTGGCAACCCATATAGACATTGGAATCAGTTTTTCTTCAATTTGGAATAGAAGAAAAGCTGATCCCGTCTAAGTTAAAATTGTTAATGTGCCTACTCCTGAAATAGAAAAAAAAAAAAAGAACAGAAATCGTGTGAAGTTTAGTTAAAGAGAACCTAACCATAAGACAAAAGGACTAAACTAGTTATGTAAAAATTGTATTGTGCGGGCCAACCTGAAAAAAAAGGGACCTCCCCATAATTTTTTATTGGCCACGGGGAGGTCAAAGGGTGGCTGGGGCATAGGCCAGAGGGGGTTCATTTCTATCAGAACCCTCCGTCAGAGTCAATTACAGGCAGTTGCAGGGATTCGGCCTGCACTGTCCGGTTCCGACCTTTCGATTTTGTCGTTCCGTCGCGGGAGAATTTTCGTTGTTGGTGGAAATGTTTTGGCGGTGAATCTGAGGCCTTATCCTGTTCATCCTGTGAGCGATTCGAGTCGCGCGGGGGTGTTATTATATTTTGCCGAAACATTTTTTTCTGGTTCTTTTTCTACCACCATGGTAATTTAATATTTACTTGTAAGAACCAAGAAATACTAAATGAACGACATATTTCCATAGATCTCATAAATAATTTAAATTATCCCACTTTATACAGAGCCACTTGCTAAGATTAAAATCTAATCTACAAACTTTTTAGATATTTAAAAAGTTTCTGCTAGATTTAGGAAAACAAAAATTTAATAAACTGTAACAGAAGTTATATACTTTGATTTCTCTCCGTAGAAATAAAAATTACGATAACTTAAATAGTGATTATTATAAGGTAAAGAAATCAAATATGAAAAAATATGTTTATTGATTTAAGGATAACAATAAATCGATATATTTGATGATGTTGAGTATTAATTTGTATTGTCATAAGCCTATATTCAATTTAGGGAATTATTGTCGCTTTGACAATATAAGATAAAGACCGATCTTTTTCACTTATCGTTTTTCTAAAAAAAAGATGCATATATACCTATCATACTTATAGAAATTTTATTTTTTTGTCCTTACAGTATTATTTTGTGATTCCTTGATTTTTCGTTTCACCGGTCAGCTAGTTTTTAATAAATATAAAAGAAAACAATTTGGCAGGTTTACGGCGTCTTCAAAATTTCCTATTTTTTTATATTGTACATATGTAATGTATAATACATATCTTTAATTTTTATAAAAATACTTAAACAAAAATCAATTTGTACTTAGCTTTCTAGGAGTAGCTTGCAGAACATAGTTTTAAAAATATACATACGTTTAAAATTGTTCATACCAATTCTATAAGCCAAAGTTTAAACATTTCAAAAATACAGAAGAGTTTTTTTTTCATAATTAGTCTAAGGAAAGTGCCCAAAACACTTTGTTCATTATTATCTTGGATTTTCTTTTATACCTGTAACTCTGTAAGATTATTACATAGTTTCAAAAAATCGGAGGTAATCCCTAATCCAAAACTTTTCGTGCGGTTTTTTTTCGATTTAAAGAAGACCACCTCGGGTACATCGCTGGGATTTATTATGAAAATGAGAACAAAGGATTTTTCAACTTACCTATGTACATACATAGTTAAATCATCATCTAAGTAATTCACTCAAATTACACCCGCGCTGCCGCCCAGCCCGCGAATTTCGATAAAACGCGATTAAATGCCGCGAACTTCCACCGGAGGACCAAATTAATCACTTTATGACCACATCCGGACCGGCGAGCATCTCGGCACTCAACACTTCTTCGCGTGGAGTTTTAAGAACATTTTCGCGTCGAATTTTAAGAAATTTAACAATATTTTGACGACGAACTCTTTACTGACTATACTTACGCAGTTATTAAACGGATTAAACGAATGTAAAGAGATTTTTTCACTCTGAGACAATGCCGGGCGTGCAGTTTCAGAAAATGTCACTTCCAACTAAGGGAAATGGCGGGAAATGGCGGGAAATGGCCACTGAACTCAAAGTTCAAGGGTTGAGATTTTTTGGAGTCGCTTCTATTTAAAAAAAAAAAAGTTTTATTTTGGAGTCGGTTCTATTTTTTTTAAAGATTATTTATAATCTTAAACTACCCAACAAAAAAGAATCTTCGGAATCCATTCACGTGTTCATTATTAGCATTATTATGTAGTTAAGCCCGAACAGGCATTAAATAAATAGGTGTAAAATCACTCATTTCTTATTTTACCACCCTTGAGGGTGGAATATTTTCTTCAATTTTGAACGGGACCACCTCAGGCTTAGACCTTCTCAAAAAAAAAAAAGAGAATTTTTTCAAATTGTTCCACAACTGGCGAAAATATCGGTGAACATATAAAAAACAAAATACATAGAGATGAACATAGAACCTCCTTCTTTTTTTGAAGTCGGTTAAAATATATTATCAAATTAAGATAATAAGTATGCTAAGTAAACTGTTAGTTCATAGTATGGGTTGTACGGTACGGGTATTTAGATCTATTATAAATTAAATAACATAAGAAAATTAACAGGAAATTCTAAAACAAATTTATTTTTTATAAAAGTCTTTTATTATGCAAAATTACAAAAAAATCAATAACATTATGTAATCAAAGAAGTTGAAGAGTTGAAAAGAGCCCGGGATTATAAAAAATGAAAATTAAAATATTGAAATCAATCAACCCTTAGAAAATTCGCGAAATCAAATTCAGGATGTTGCTGCTGCAGATCCATAGAGGCTTTTTATTTCCTTCCTCTTCCTCTCCCTCTCCCTCTTCCTCCTCCTCTTCCTCCACTTGATGAGGAACCCTAGACTGAATGTTTTTTTTAAATTTTTGTGAATACTCTTAAAATTCGCAATTTTCACCTCATCATTTTTAGTTTTTGGTAGAGTTCTTCTCTTCTTGCAAGATGTATCGACAGTCATTTCTTGTTTGGGTCCTAGTTTGTTCGGAATTGAAGCCATGCCAAAAGTAGAAGAAGTAGGAGCTGGGTTGGCTCGCCGGCGACGTGGAGCTGGATTTATAGGGGTTTTGAATTCAATTCCTTTGTTCGGTTGGATTTTCGAGACTCTTTTTCTCGTTTTGTCAACCTTTCCTCGGTGTAGTGTAAGTTTCCAACCAACTTGTTCAATTATACCCTGGTGGTTAATGCAATTTTTTTGGATCAACATCTTTACAGCTTCTCCAGACTTTGTATTCGGTTCCTTTGTTTCGAGTGTAGGGTAGGGCGGGGCTAGTTGAGCATAGGGGCAAGTTGGGCAATCGAAATATCTCGAAAACTATACACCGCACGCGAAAGCATCAAATAGCGGAAAGAAGGGGTTGCGGGTAGGGAACTCATTGCGCGACCACCAGAGGCGACTCGTCGATCGAGTGAAGTACACGCGCGCAATGTTTATTTTGTGACCAAAAAGTAAAATATTCGTAAATCGGAATATTTCGTCTCTAACAGTCAAATGTTATTCGTTTTTAAACATGTAAGTGTTAATCTTCTATAAATTTATTGTACTTTTGATATGTATAAAGGTTTTGGGTATAATTCTAACCGTTTTTTCATAACATCACTTTTGTTGTAAATTTTCGGGTTGGGGTTAGTTGAGCATACAAAATGTGCCCCACAGGCTGGTCTTACTTTTGTTTGTGTCTGTTTGGTGCACCTGCACCAAAACCCAGAGTGCCCTGACGCTCTGGCTCGGCCTAGGCGCCACCCACAGCTGCGGCGATCAGCTGTAAGAATAAACAAACTTGTTAAGCACTTAACACTTCGAATTTTCAATTAACTCACCAATAATCTTGGACTTCCTTAGCGCCTCTCACTGCAGGAATGTTCCACACCGTTCGGAACCCTAAAAGGAAAACTATTTAGTAATTATAATGCAAAATTACAATACTTACCCGAAGTGCCTTCCTCGCACTGTAAAGCACTTGAGCACTTGCATCTGTCAAGTGCAGATGTAAACAAAAACAATACTCACTCATTAGGTCACTTTCGGACTTATGAGAAGGCCATCTAGGGCCTAATAGTAGAACTAATTCTCGGCGGAGAAGTCTTGTAAAATGTAATCAGTCGGGTGTACCGTAAGACCCACTGATGGGTCAATGTATGTGGGCACCGAGTTAGTGGGGGGTACCGTAAACTTAAGTGCCGTGTGCACTATTTCGGGTATAAAAACTCTGCGCTGCCTGATAGCAGCCTCTTTTGCCTTTACCTCTTTGCCGTTTTACTCTTTGCCTTTTCCTTGCTGATTTACCTCTTTGCCATTTTCCTACCACGAATTCATTACCCGCTTATACTTAAATTCAAATAGGTGCTGACTATTTGGATTTTCCACTTAAGTTGATTCTAGGTGGTGACTAGAAGAACCCTTATCATTCTACCTAGCTCCTCTCCATTCAAATAGGTGTTGACTATTTGAATTTTCCACTTAATAAAGGTGCTGACTTTATTAAGATTGTTGATTCTAGGTGGTGACTAGAAGAAACTCTTAACATTCTACCTAATAATCCGCTCCATTCAAATAGGTGCTGACTATTTGAAATTTCCACTCAATAAAGGTGCTGACTTTATTGAGATTGTCGATTCTAGGTGGTGACTAGAAAACAATCCTATCATTTTACCTAGCAATCCTTGCCACTCAAATAAGTGCTGATTATTTGAGGTCTCCACTCAACGTAAGGTGTTGACTTCGTTGAGATCATTTGTTCTAGGTGGTGACTAGAACAAAACTCTATCATCCAGTGTTCTGAGCGGTGATCGGAACAAATTCCATCATCCCATATCCTGGAAGTTCCTCTTTACACTTAATTTAGGCACTGACTAAATTAAGATCACTTGATTTGAAAGCCGAACAAATCAAGAATTTTGTGTAGCGTGTTGAACGCTGATCAATATACATTTCTCTATCACTTAATTTGGATCTCACCAAATTAAGATTAGTGCAGTTTAGTGCATCAACCGAATTGCCGTCTTCGCTTGTACAACGACCAGACGAATTGCCTTCTTCGCTTGTGCAACGACCAGACGAGAGATTACATCAACTACAGTTCAGTTCGCCAACGAGGGAGACAGGTAAGTACCCTTTTCGTTTATGTTCTGACCGAAGTTCTAGTCAAGAAATAATTTCCTGATCTGGGACAAGTCAGAACAAGAGCAAACTTTATTTACCTGCTCGCTAACTAAGCAGCTGGACATCCCTCCATTTAAGCTACTCACTATCAGCTTCTTCACGCTGATTAGGATAAGGTCTTTCTAAAAGTAATCTTGTTAACAATTTATTCGTTGCCCTCAAATCTCAAGCGACGAGATTTGAGTTGTGAAAGAAATCTTGCAATTTCGGTATTGGTTGGGAGATTGTGACCGAATCATTGCAGCTTCGTTGAACCGAATTATTTTCCTTATTTTTTGGGTTCGTCCACTCATACTTTGAGTTCGGATAGAACAGTGTCAATTGCAACAGTGACAACGACGATTAAGTTTCTAAGATCTTAATAATATTTTCTTTTATAATATAAGGCATAATGATAATTACATTAATATTTAAGTCGGATTTTGAACAGAAAGACTGAATCTTATCCTAAAATTAATCTTAAGAAACGTTGATCTTTTGTTGATTCTATTTTCAGTTTATTATTCAAAGAAAATTATGTTTAGTTTTGTTGTTTTGTCACTAAAAGACTATAAATAAAAAGTTGATTGTCAAACAGAAGTTTTATTTCATATCTAGTTAACATTAAGCCCATGGTTTGGCTAGACTTTCTAAGTGCTCAATTTGCCCCATACCCTTGCTCAACTTACCCCACCTATGGGGTACGTTGAGCATATCTGACTTTCTGCATTTGAACAGCTGTAGCTCTTAAATTCGACTTGTTAGAAATAAACAACTATGGACACTTTTGTAAAGGAATAAGTTACTAATCCATTAGTATACATAACAAGCTGTTAAGGCTTATTGTTGAGGAGTTATAACCTCTCAAGTGAAAAACTGCTCAACTAGCCCCGCCCTACCCTAACTCCTTTTGTTATCGGTACTATTACCTCGAATTTTGAACAATCTGGGTTAGGAAAAATCGAAACCGAAAGTGGTTTCTTGGCCGCATCGACAATCATGCTTGGTACGGAATACGACCTTTTCATCTGTACCGCTGCTAAAATCCATGACCTTGTTGTTTCCCGAGGTGTCGCTTTTACTTCAAAAATATTATTAAGATTTCTTTAATCGAATCTTATTGATTTTTTCTATAAATTTGACTTCTTTCTATAAACTGTTTTAGATATTTTTCGCAATAACGGACAGATTGATGTGGTCCCAAGCATGTCCGATAATAAGAAGTTTTACTGTATATATAATATATATATAGTTTCAAAGTGGTTCGAAGACAATATGGTTAATGTTTTACCGTGGCCAGCTCAGAGTCCTGACCTATACCCCATAGAAAATTTATGGGGTGAATTAAAACGGCGCTTAAGGGCTCATAAGGGATCCATCAAAAACACAACTTATCTCTGGGAAGTAATAAAACAGGAATGGGAAAATATTCCACCAGCCACATGTAAGAAATTAGTCAGGAGTTTGCCGAAAAGATGCCATGCAGTTATAAAGGCAAAGGGATATGGTACTAAGTATTAGGTAAAACCAACAATTATTTAAGTCAACATTTTTTGACTTTAATTAAACTTTTTAGGATTTTGTCGTACCTCATCTGCTGAGTTTCCATACTTTTGTCCACGTAAAACAACGAACTATTTTCAACTTTCTAATTCAAAGTGGAATATAATAATAAAAAACTTGTTTTCTACTAGTCACAAGAATAGAGAGACATTTGCTAATAGTTTGAAGTATGTATTTGTTTTGCTTTACACGAGAAACAAATAGTCCGGCTCTTGATTTTACAAAATAAAACTACATTTTTAAGGAACTTTACTTTTAAGGAACTTTACAGAGCTAATGTGTTTCTGATGGCGGCTGCGAGACAAGTGAATGAGCAATCGAACATTGAGTCTTCTTCTTGATAGAGTGGCGAAAGGCCAGAGATGGGCGTTTTTTCATTACCACTTTTGCATTAGCACTAAAATTTTATTGTTAGTTAAATACAGTTTGCACTATCACTAAACGATTAATGGCAGTGAAATCCTTATTTCATTACCACTGAACGATTAATGGTAGTGCAAACCTAACTTCATTACCACTAAACGATTAGTGATAGTGTAAATACTTTTCACTATCAATGAGTTATAATGTCACTGAACAATAAGTTGATGGTGAGCGGTATACAAGCAATAATTAATGCACTGAAAAATTAATGCACTACGCCCAACTCTGCGACAGGCCAGGCTTCGAACAGGGTACAGTCCGTTCTGAAAGTTGGTTTTTTCTCGAACAGTATTTTTTAATCTAAAATCTTTTTTACTTATACGGCATGTGCAAGGAATTCATTCGGGACGTTTAGTTTCCATACTTTTGCCCACCTCTGTATATACATATATACACTGCGTTACACTTGATTACCCTCGCTTGAAATTTTCATGTAAGTCCTAAAATTGTGGAAATATTTCTTGAAAACAATTATCACAGCACTTATAAGAATAATAAGAAATTAAAGAACAGGAGAGGTGGAAATTCCCATTTTCAATTTTTGGGCTATTTAAAAAGTTACATTTGATTACCATCACTACTCTGTTTTAGAAATTCAAAGGGTTAAAGTGCGTCCAAATTAGTAAAAGTATGTTTTATTTAACTGTTGCTGCTTATTTGTCAGAAATTGCTTAAATTTTTATTGCATCGTGGCAAACATGGGTCGTGGTAAAACGCTGACAAATGAAGAAATGGGCAAAATTCGTGCATTCAAGCAGGAAAATTTTTCCAACAGAGAAATTGCCAAAAAAATTAGACGAGATCCTTCGACAATCAACAACTTCCTCAAAGATCCCGAAAATTACGGGAAAAACCGAAAAGGCCGCACTGCAAGACCCACAAAAGCACGAGAGCGTTGGTCCATCTTACGCAAAGTGTCAAATTCTGAAGCAACCGTTCGAAAAATAAAGGGAACAGTCGGAACTTCATCAAGTGTCCGAACAGTTCGTCGAGTAATTAAACAGTGTCTGCATCTCCGACGGCAAAACCTTCAAAAGAAACCACGTTTATTTCAGCGTCATAAAGTTGGCAGATTAGAATTTTGTCGATCTCACTTAAATTGGAAAGAGGAATGGCGCAAGCGATCTTTTCTGATGAGAAAAAATTTAATTTGGATGGGCCTGGCGGCTTTCAGCATTACTTGCATGATTTGAAGAAGTTTGAGCTGTTTTTGTCACGTTGTCATACCGCTGTTGGTTCTGTTATGGTATGGCCTGCAATTTCGATCATGGCGCAATAGATTTAGTGGTTCTAGAAGGTCGACAGACGTCAACAGACCACATCGAACTCTTAGAAATCTAAAAAGTTAATTTTGATGAGATGTTCAATGGTCAACGATGGATTTTTCAGCAAGACTACACACCCATCCATATAGTAAGAAATGTAAAACAATGGTTTGCACACAACAATGTACAAGTTCTGGATTGGCCAACCCTTTCCTCCGACCTTAACATTATCGATAATGTTTGGGGATGGCTTCCACGCAAAATTTATGCAAAAGGAAAGCAATTTGAAACAGAGAAAGTCTTGTCGCAGCCATAAATGTAGCTTCAAAGACATCTCTTTGGATTATCTAAAAATTTTGTATAATTCTTTACCAAAAAGACTTTTCGAAGTTGAACGCACAAACGGAGGACCTACAAAATATTGACATTAAATAAAACTATTAAAAATATTACAGGTTTTTGTTTTATTCAATTTTTTTGCAAATGAGAGTTATCAAGTGTAACTTTTTAATTTCCACCTCTCCGGTTCTTTAATTTCTTATTTCCATCATCAGGTAGCATGTAACTAGAGGTAATAAATGCTGTGATAATTGGTTTCATGAAATATTTCCACAACTTTAGGACTTACGTGAAAATAAGTGAGGGTAATCAAGTGTAACGCAGTGTATATATGTATACATATGTATGTATGTATATGAAAGGATATATTAAATAAATAAATGTTTGGTATATTTAGAGATACAAGATGTCAGAAGACAAAAGTAGGGAGAAGTCCAAATCTCCGCGTCAAAAACATCAAGGTAAATATTTCTATTTAATCAGAATACATACAGTGAAGAGCAAAAATGTCCCAACGTTGCGGAAATTTGGTAAGTTATACTTGATTTAGGGAAATGGGAAACAAATTAAACATAAAGTTCATGCCATTCTATTAGTTTTCTTATAAACATTAATAATAGCAAATTAAAACACATATACATACATATGAAACCAAAAAATATACAACGAAAAATTGTCTACAAGTCTATTGAGACATTTTTGCACTCTGTGGTTGGCACTACTTTCAAATTGCGAAACTAACGGTTATTCAGATCCGTTAATCGGGAGACTATTTGTTCAGACATTTTACGGATTCTGAGTTGTGATCTGAGTAAGAGCGGTGCAATTCATCGATTTGCTAAAATAAAATTTAAATAATGAAAGCAATTTCAAGAGAAGTGAGTAATAGGGCCATTTTATTGTTGGGTGAAGGCAAATCTGTTCGTGAAACTGCAAAAATTTGCAAAATTAGCAGAGCAGCCGCAGGCAGGATACGGAAATCTATGGAAGAAGACCTCCCAGTTCCGAAAAGAGGAAGAAAAAGACTTTTAACTGAAAGGGAAACACGGGAAATAGGAAGACTATTGGTCACAGGAAGAGCAAAAACACCAAAACAGGCAGCAATGGAGCTGGGGAAAACCGTTAGTCAGTGGACTGTAAGAAGATCTTTGAATAGAATTGGCATTAATGCAGTGGAAAAGAAAAAAAAACCTGCTCTGTCCAAGAAAAACGTTCAGGCCAGGAAAGAATTCACATTAAGGCATGAAAATTGGACAAGTGCTGATTGGAAACAGGTTTTAATGTTAAGAATAATCTAGAACAATAAACGTTATTTACTAATATTTAGGTTATCTGGTCAGATGAAAGCAAATTCTGTCGATTTGAATCTGAAGGGAGATCATGGTACTGGGGCAAACCAAGCGTCGCGCTTCAACCTCGAAATGTAAAGCAAACAATGAAGCATGGAGGCGGTTCTATCATGGTCTGGGGGTGTATTTTGCATAATTGTGTTGGCCCTCTTGTAAGAATCGAAGGAATAATGCGGAAAGAAACGTATTTAGATATTCTTAAAGAAAATCTGCCCAGAGGTATCGGCAATTTTCTCCAGCGTCTGTGGCCAACTGAAAAGGCTGCGGAATATCTTCGCTGAAGAGAGGACGGCCGCGGTGTTGGGGATGTGGCTCTCTGTTGTTGCTGATGTTGTGATGATGTTGGAATTGAAAATTCCGGGGGCCCTGGAACCGGACTCCAGGCAGGCTCCAAGATATCATCAAAATCCCCTTCATCGTCGTCATCAGAAATTGGTTGACAACATCCTGGAGCAAATGAAACACTCTAATTCAGGTTTTTCCAAGTGGATTTGCCAGTGAATTCTTAATTGAACATCATCTTTGAAACGCTGATGACAGAAGTCGCATTTTATTTGCTTTTTATGCGTCTTCTTGTGCTGCGTCATATTGTATGTGTTCCTGAACTGTTCGCCGCAAATATTACATTTATGCTGTAGGGCCGAAACATGAGAACTAAGAAAAAATAAAAGGATACGTAAATAATGTACTGAGCCTTTTTGGAGTAATTTGTTTGAATGCTTACATCAACGGGGAAGGCGCTGGAATTGGTGTGGGCATTTCAACATTTGCAAAATGCGATATTAAATTATTTTGCTGTCTCTCTCTCCGATTGAGCAAAAAATGGAAATGTCCTTCAAAGTGCTTTGTCTTTGTATAAGCTTCATCGTATATTTCAATTTTTTCGAAGCATTCTTGACATACGCCATCCTGAGATTTATCCAAAGCATGGGTTTCCCCAAATATTCTTTCGAAAATGCCCGTTTTTAGTTGACACAAATTCATGTGAATTCCGGCTGCGCCACATATTAAACATAATCTTTCCATCTCCATCTTTCTATGCAGCTATGTTAACTGCTCGCTTTTTTGTTTTCAAACAAAATTTTGGGGAGAAAAAGTGATAAATGCGAAGGATTAGTTACTTAAATAATTATGGCATGTAAATAATTGCTGATTTTAAATTTTTTTTTAGTTGGTTCAATTCTTGTACAAAACGAGAATTATGTCCGTATAACATTTACAGGTATTACATATAACAACTATACGGGTATAACAAAATGAAATGTAAACACTGTGGGGTTGGGGGTGGTCGGCGAGAATATTTGTCATGCACTCATGCTGGCATAAAAAGGCCGGTTCGTGTGGGGAGCGGGGGAAGAAATTTTATGCGGCCGTTAGAATGTCGTCTTTGTATAGTGTGTGTTATTGGATTTGTGGATATTTTATTCAACAACATACATAAATTTTGTTAAGTACAAATTTTTACTTTTTATTTTTATATATGTACTTTGTATTTGGTTTAATTTAGGAGTTCGGCGAATTTAGCGGCACGACGACAGGGTTTTGTTTTTGGATATTTTTATTTTAAAGTTGTGAACAAATAATTTTAATTTTGTTTAAATATGGGTAGGCGTTGCTTTTATATTAATTGCAAAGTTACTGATAAGACTTGCTCTAATTTTAGTTTCTTCAAATTACCTTCTGATAACAATGCGGCAGTCTCTATCTCCAGCTCGCATCACAACACCCGTGCAGCAGCAGAGATCCCCATCCCCAGGACCGTCCTCGACCGGCCACCAAATGGCCTGCGCAAAGTCCGGACATGAACCCGATAGAGCACGTTTGGGGTTACATTAAAAGACATCTCGCAGACTATGAAGAGCCTCCCCAAGGGATAAATGAACTTTGGAACAGGATTAAAAACCTTTGGGATAATATTCCACAATCGTTTATCGAAAATTTGTATGAAAGTATGCCTCGAAGGATTAATGCACTGAAAAATAATAAAGGGTATTGGACCAAATACTAAGGTGCAAAAATGTCTCAAAGATCCCTTCTAGTATTTTTGTTTCTATTTTATTACTTCTTTTGTATACATATATGTTTTTTGATTCGATGTTTTTAATACAGATAATATATATATTGAAATGTATATATCAGTTTTTTTATTTTCTGATTTGTTCCTCTAAACCAAACATAATTTACCAAAATTCCATAACATTGGGACATTTTCGCTCTTCACTGTATGTATATATGTAATTGGTATTCAGAGAAAACAGATCTGGACATATGTTTTTTTTCTGTATTCAATGAAAAATAAACAAAATCAGAAGAGTTATTAAAATCCAAACACTAATCAGAATAATTGCGATATTTTAAATATAGAAGAATACGAGGAAAGCCTGACGCCTCCAGGGTTGCCATTAATGTGCACCATCAGAACGAGTGAAAGACGACTAAGAGAGGAACTCAGAGAAGGCCGCAAGACAATTAAATAGAGTGGCAACCCATATAGACATTGGAATCAGTTTTTCTTCAATTCGGAATAGAAGAAAAACTGATCCCGTCTAAGTTAAAATTGTTAATGTGCCTACTCCTGAAATAGAAAAAAAAAGAAAGAACAGAAATCGTGTGAAGTTTAGTTAAAGAGAACCTAACCATAAGACAAAAGGACTAAGCTAGTTATGTAAAAATTGTATTGTGCGGGCCAACCTGAAAAAAAGGGACCTCCCCATAATTTTTTATTGGCCAAGGGGAGGTCAAAGGGTGGCTGGGGCATAGGCCAGAGGGGATTCATTTCTATCAGAATCCTCCGTCAGAGTCAATTACAGGCAGTTGCAGGGATTCGGCCTGCACTGTCCTGTTCCGACCTTTCGATTTTGTCGTTCCGTCGCGGGAGAATTTTCGTTGTTGGTGGAAATGTTTTGGCGGTGAATCTGAGGCCTTATCCTGTTCATCCTGTGAGCGATTCGAGTCGCGCGGGGGTGTTGTTAAATCTATTATGGCCACCGGAGATCTGGTGCTCGCTTGACGCGCTGGAGTGAATGCAGCTCTAGAGTTGCCGATGGCGCAGAGCGGCATATTGGCAAACCCCCCCCACTCGCTACCGCGATGCTAGCTATACCAGCTCCCTCAGCCGCATACCCCCGGACAAGGTGCTTTAGCCGGGCCCTCGAGGTACCAACCCGCAACAATTGGACCTTTACGAACCGATAGAAGTTTCGCTAGAAGAGAACATATTGATCATCACAAACCATATTTTCGAAACAAACAATCATCTCTACAAAACATTGGAATTGGCATGGTTTCTCAATACCCATTAGATCCCATGCATCTCAGATTTAGATGTAGCAAGGAAAATAATTATACATTTGCAAAAAGGACAAACAGCAAAACCGTTAACAGCAGCTCAAAAAGAAGAAATATCCTGGCGCCTCCGATCTTTCAGACCTTTCATGCCAAGAGAATTTGTACGGAAACCAAGAGGTATACACTGAGGAGCAAAACTGGAAGAGTGATTTATTCTTTTACTTTAAAGGTGCTTAGCTATGAAAAGGAAAGACCGACTGAAAACTAACAAATATTTTTATTAACTTTAGAGTTCATAATTTCTAACATAATGTATCACATTCTTATTCTTGCTCATAAATATATAAAAATTTAAATCAAATATGAAAATGGTGCATTATTCCACTTTTGCACCGGACTTTCTCGTGCACATTTTAAGTTCCGTTACTTTAATTTGTGGACCAAACAAAAACATTACTTAGTTCTGCGGATTGTTTAAGGAGTGTTGACTTGCGTGGTAGTTTCTTAAAATCCGTTTACTAAACTGAAAATACAATGAAGCCGGTTTCAAATGACATCAAATTGAAAGTTCTAGAATTGTCTCGGGAAGGAAAGTCCTCCAGAGAAATTGCTAAACATTGCAATATTAGCCACTTTAGTGTACAACAAATAAAAAAAGGTGCACAAGAGATGTTTCCTAACGCAAAAAATGGCCGCCCGGCTTTAAATTCTGACCGTGAAGCTCGCTTAATGGCTCGTTATGTTACAACTGGAGTAGCCAAAACTCCAGAACAAGCTGCTCTACAAAATGAAAGCTCAGCTAGCAAGTGGACTGCTAGACGAGCCTTAAAAAGGATTGGTCTTGTGGCCAAAGAAAAGAAAAAAAAGCCGGCTCTTTCTGCTAAGAATGTTATAGCACGCAAAAGATTCAGCAAAGCACATTTAAAGTGGACTTTGGATGATTGGAAGCAAGTTCGTTTCAGCCAGTTTATATTAGTAATTATTCCTAATATAGATTTTCTAAGGTTATTTGGTCTGATGAATCCAAATTTTGCTGATATGAATCCGATCGAAGGTCTTGGTATTGGAGCCATCCAACTAAACAATTTAATCCCTTAAGTGTGAAACCCACCATGAAGCACGGGGGTGGTTCACTTATGGTTTGGGGTTGCATAACTCCTAACGGTGTTGGTCTTTTGGTCAGGATCGAAGGAATCCTTAGAAAGGAGCAATATTTACAAATTTTAAGGGAAAATCTGCCTTCTGCGATACAGCAGAGTGGAATTTGCACATCAAATGTTATATTCCAGCAGGACGGAGATCCCAAACATACGGCCAAAATTGTTCAGCAGTGGCTTCAAAATCAAAATTTTTCACTTTTAGGGTGGCCTGCTCAAAGCCCAGACCTCAATCCGATTGAACATGTCTCGGCTTATATGAAAAGGAAGTTGAGTGAATAGTGTGAACCACCTGCTGGATTTCATATTTGATTTAAATTTTTATATATTATGAGCAAGAATAAGAATGTGATACATTATGTTAGAAATTATGAACTCTAAAGTTAATAAAAATATTTGTTAGTTTTCAGTCGATCTTTCCCTTTCATAGCTAAGCACCTTTAAAGTTAAAAGAATAAATCACTCTTCCAGTTTTGCTCCTCAGTGTAGATGAAATAACAAGATGGAAAGCTACAGAGTGTACACTCTAAAAAATTTGTGTAATATTCCACAATTTTTTTAAGACTTGAACACAGTATAATTACAATTTGTCAGTAAAAGTACATATTTCGCCTAAAAAAGTTAGTAAAAATACACAACGTTGTAATTTCACAAACTGTTAGTAGATTTACGTGATTTATATTGCAATATTCACCAGAATTACAGAAAAATACATCAAAGTGGTAAAATTGATTGCATAATCGTAGTAAATGCTGATGCTGGCAATTCCATGAAAAGTATATTAGTTGTATTCCACCGCATAGTTCCAAGAAAAAAAAAATTGACGTCATTTTGTTCGTTATTTCATCATTCGATTGAAAGTGTGTAATTTTACTATATTCATCGTACGAAAATTGGTTAAATACTTTGTAATTTTACCAACGTATGAGTGTAAAAGTGCACTATTTACGGCGTCATTCTGTAATTTCGTCATTCGAAAAGTGCCTCTTGAATCGACTGGACGCTTGCTAAGTTTTGTTCTAATTGTGCTAAGTTTTCACAAGTGCTCTGCTCTGGACAGATTGGAGGAATTAAAAGTTAGATATAAAATAATAAAGGTAATAGTTTGTGTGCATCTCTAAGTGAAATTCATTTATATTTAACACATTACCATCAGGAAGAAATATTTCAAATATTACCATCAGGAAGAGACGCAGGACAACAATTGCAATATTTATGGTTTATTTGGAGGAATTAAGAGTTGTTCGTGAAAAAACGGCTTCCTCCATTTATTAGTAAATCGGATAATAATGAACACGAAGCAATAGCTGCAATATGTTGTCACTTCGCAGAAAACTTGGATTTTCTTTTCAAATCTTTTCCGGTGGGACTAATAAAATTCAACATTTATTTTATAATAATTTAATGCGATATTGCAGATGGGAACTGACAGTGATAATGTGGAGTCGCCCTGTAATTCGCCATGGATTGCCGCGATAGGTATAATCATAATTTTTTATGTATAGATCTTCTTCGATTAATTGAACTACTTGATACCTTATAGTTGGGATCTCTGATTTATTTAAATTGCATTTATCAGAGTTAAATACAATATAAAAAATGAATTGTTAATTTTTAAATTTTATACGAGCCCAAATCTTGATCATTTCTGTAACATTTTATGGTTCTATGCTTTAAGTTTCTTTTATTTTCTAGAAATTGACCCTAATACAACATTGTATTATATATACGTCGAGAAGAGAAAATGTTCCACAGCTCGAAAGCTTTTTAAAGCTTTAGAAATTCAGTTTACTTATTTTTGTATATTTAATATGTCATACCCAAAAGAAGCAAGCTTAACGTGCCAAGCGCTGCAGAATTTAATGGGTATATCATCGTCATTTGGACGCTCACAAAAAAAAACTTTTGGAAATAAATCCAAACTGAATAATTGTTTGAAAAATATTAACAAACAACAATAAAATGTAAGAATTATAGCAATAATATGTACAGAGTGAATAAATATACATTTCAAACCCCATCACCTTTGTTTTGTTTTCAAGACTTTAGAATAACCTAATTTATAGTTTCCGTGTGAATGTACCCTAAGCAAGTATAGTAATTTTACTCTATATAGGAGTGATTTTGTTCTATACAAGGGAAATTTTGCTATATATACGAGTAATTTTACCCTATATTGGAGTAAAAATTACAATGCTAATATTTAAATTTGCATTCCAATAGATCTATATTACCATGGATATGAGTAAATTTAAGATCTTGGCACTAAAAGGGTATTTTTACAAGTGCTGTATGTGAATCGTGTGAGGAATATTCACATTCCGTTGTTGCAGTTTTACACATGGTTGCATCATTATTACACTGCATTGTAACTTTGCAACGATAAACGTTGGCAATTTTTGTGCCAACAATTATCGTTGTAAAATTACTCAATTATTTTTTAGAGTGTAGGCAATTTATTTTATACACGGCAATATTGGCACTAAAAGATGTTGTACATATAGATGTATATTACCACATATTGTTATTATATTCTGCTTATAGGCTAATGTGTTCTCCGAAAAGCTATGAAACAAATTTGAATATAGCGCATGAAATGCTTCAAGAGTTTATTCAACTATTTCCAACAATATATTGGGAAAAAAGTGTTACATACACTCCGTGACACATGATTGACCTCACCCTCATTTTCTCAAGTGTCCCGACAGATAATTATTTCTGAGAAGTCTGACCATAATTACCTATTAATGTCGGAAATTCCTAATTACTTTAGGCAATAATTCTAAATATTCGATGGGTTGTGTATTTTTCACGAATTTTTACCTGAAAAGTGGTATAAAAACGTGCGACACATGATTGACCTCACCAATTTTAAATTGTGTTTCATGCAAGTTGGATCCTTGTTTTTTTAAAAATAGTTGTTGTGAAGTCATTGTTACTTGAAATAGAGTAAAAAATTAACAAAATGGGTAGTGGTAAAAGACTGACTCAAGAAGAAATCGGGAAAATTAAAGTTCTGAAAGACGAAGGATATTCTAACAGACAAATATCCAGAAAAATTAATAGAAGCGGTCGAGTAATGAGCAACTTCTTAAAAGATCCCGAAAATTATGGAAGAAACCAAAAAGGGCGAACTAGAAAGGCAATAACGGAACCAGAGAAGCGGAGAATCCTGCGAATAGCTTCAAATTCATCTTCAACTGCGAGGAAAATTAAGGAAGAAGCTGGAACAAGTGCATATTCGAACAGTACAACGTTTATTAAAGACGTCGCCATCACTACAACGTCGTCGCCTCAAAAAGAAGCCACTGTTGACCAGTAGACATAAGGAAAATAGACTTAAATTTGCTAGGAATCACATGGATTGGACAAATGAGTGGAAACGTGTTATTTTTACGGATGAAAAGCGCTTCACATTAGACGGACCAGATGGATACGCATTTTATTTTCACGATATAAGGAAGGAGGAAAGATTTTTAGTACGACGTCATCGGCGGGAAGGAGGTGTTATGATTTGGGGAGCCATTTCATACAATGGACCCGTTGATTTGGTTTTTATTAGTGGACGACAAACTGCAAAACTGTCCATAGAAACGTTAAACTTAAAATAATAGAAAAGATGGAAGGTCACAATTGGGTATTTCAGCACGACCATGCAGCCATCCACACAGCAAGGGTTGTTAATCAATGGTTTACGGAAGAAAATATAAGAGTTCTTGAGTGGCCATCATTGTCTCCCGACCTCAATATTATAGAAAACTTATGGGCATGGATCACTAGGAAAATCTATGGGTCTGGACGTCAATTTGATAGCGTAGAATCTCTAAAAACAGCAATAACCGCAGCGTGGAATAATGTACCAATAGAAATAATACACAAATTGTATGACTCTTTACCAAATAGAGTATTTGAGGTAATAAATAAAAATGGTGGTAATACTCATTATTAAATAAATGTAAAAAGTATTAAATTTGGTTCTTCTTTTCAGTAAAAATCATTTCCCTAAAAACTCGTTCGAAATTCCTTGCAAAAACAAAAAAAACAAAGGGTGAGGTCAATCATGTGTCGCGGAGTGTATAATGTACACAACCTGTTACATTTACAAGAATGTGTCAAAGAGTAACGACCTTTACCGCATACTCGTTTGAGAATTTTATGCAGACCTTAAAAAAGAAAGTAAAAAAACCCAGTAAAATTTTAGAACAAATTTATAAATTTAAATATACTGAACAAGATACTGTGTATGCACCAAAACAATATGAATTTAAAAAAAATGTTGCTCGGGAAATAGTAAGCTATCAAAGCAAATCTTGTTACTTAAGCATAAATAGCCCAGACAATTTTTGTTGCATAAAGCCTTTTACCCACATCAAAATAGTTGGGTTTGTTGAAGACGAGGAAGGGAGATTTGTCGTAGGAAAAGAAACTTAAAACATTGGAAATTTCTTCCATGAACCAGTTAATTCAATGTCAGCGTTGGGAATAGTAGTTACAGATAACATATGTGAAGAAGAACAATGATTGCTTAGATAAAAATTTATAACAAAGTTGTTGAATAGGTGCTTCCATAGACACTAACTAATATAACTGACTTGGTTTTACATTAAGATCTCACAACTTTTGACGGCAGAAGAACTGCGTTGCGAGACTTGGCATTTTTTTACATTTTATGTTTTTGATGGGATCTCATTTCTTTTTGTTAGGTCATCCTCCTTTCTTTTTTCTCGGTTAATATATCTTGTCCGTCAGCTACTGATTTTCTTAAATCCACTTCCTGTCTCTATTGATTTTTCTCAGATGCTTTGATGTATTTTTCATTTACTATAATGAAATTTTGGGATTTTTTTTTTCTTGCTTGCGACCTGGACGTAGGCCCAGAAAACGGAATTATTTTGGTGCTAATCGCTTTCGTTGGGCATCTGAGCCGAACATCGCTCGTGGGAGAACACCGCATCATAATATCATACAGCAAACGCCGGGAGTAAAACCAGCTTTTCGTTATATACTCAACAAGTCTACGACGCCACTGGATATTTGGAGCCTTCTGTTCACAGATGAGATACTACAAAAAATAGTGCTACACACTAATGAAAAAATAAGGAAAATCAGACCAAACTACAAAAACCAGATTTGTGTTCAAGATTTAGACATTATGGAGCTAAAAGCTTTTATTGGGTTTTTGTTTTATACAGCAATATTCAAAGAAAATCACGAGCACTATACAGCATGGTACAATACTGGCGGTACCGGACGAGAAATTTATCAATGCATAATGAGTAAAAATAGGCTGGAAGTTCTGATGAATACTATACGATTTGATGATGCCGAAACTAGACAACAACGTCGTGAACTGGACCTAGCTGCTCCTATTTCAGAACTTTTTCAGTCTTTTATACAGAACTGTCAAGAAGTTTACTCGATTGGAACCTGCGCCTGTGTTGATGAGATGCTGGTGGCTTTTCGCGGTCGCTGTAAATTTAAAATATACACTCGGGGACAAGTCGTTACCGGCACTTGAAATTTCCGTGTGGTTTTTCCATTTTTTCAGGTATTGCACTAAATTTGGCGCCAACAAATTTATTACCCTTCAACGCAATAAAATTTAATGTGGAAATTCCCAAAACGTTAGGATTGCACTTCCTGGACAATTTTTATTGTTTTTTAGGTATTTACTCTGGGTCAAGTGATTACCGGCATTAGTTGATTTTCAGCTACTGCCGTGGAAATACTGGAAAGCGATCTTTAAAAAGTTTGGCTTTAGCAATATTTGACATTTAGAGACTATTTTTACTACCTTTACTTGTGTTTTTTTATTTTATTAATTAAAAATTGAAAATGGGTCGTGGAAAATCACTAACCGAAGAAGAAATTGGGATGATTCGTGCATTTAATGAAGGAAATTTGTCAAACCGGGAGATCGCGCGTAGATTACGAAGACATCCTTCAACGATCGATAATTTTTTAAAAGATCCAGAAAACTACGGCAAAAAATGGAAAAAAGGAACGCCAACAGCTACTACAGAACGCGAACGACGAGCCATTTTAAGGGAGGCATCAAATTCGACAGCCTCTGCACGGGAAATTGGACTTCGAGTGGGAACTACAGCAAGTGTATACGTACAGTACGTCGAGTTATCCAAAATTGCCCGCATTTACGAAGGCAGAAACTAAAGAAGAAACCCGCCCTTAAGCAGCGACATAGAACAGCCAGATTGTCGTTTTGTGAGAACAAGCTTATTGAAGGCTTCAATTGGAAAAAAGTTGTATTCTCGGTTGAGAAAAAATTTAATTTGGATGGGCCGGATGGATACCGCTATTATTTCCACGATCTGAGGAAGGAGGAGATTGTTTTATCCAAACGACATAGCTCATTGGGAGCTGTTATGGTTTGGGGAGCCATTTCTTGTAGAGGAACAGTAGATTTGGTAATAATAGATGGTAGGCACATCCAATTACTTGCGGAAGAAAAAACAAAAATCGATACGATCTTCGATGGAGAAACCTGGATTTTCCAACATGATAATCCAGGTTTCCATACAGCAAGAGCCGTAAAACAGTGGTTTCAAGACAACAATATTGAATACTTGGATTGGCCAGCACTATCTCCAGACTTGAACATCATCGAGAATCTCTGGGGATGGCTGTCGAGACGAATTTACAGATGTGGTAGACAATTCAACAACAAAAATGAGCTAATTTCAGCATTAAAGGAAGCCTGGGATGAAATTCCATTAACCATTTTGCAAAATTTGTACGCTTCCATGGTAAAACGTTGTACTGAAGTTGTAAAGAATAATGGAGGTCATATTAATTATTAAATTATAAAACTAAGTTATTATTTTTTTATTTTCTTTTACTGCCGGTATTCAAATGTCCCTCTGTAAAAACCCTCAAAACAGTAAAATTTGTTTAAAACTTTTTATTTGAAAAGTACAGGCATTTTTTGTTACTGATCACTTCTGGTAAGTGGTCATAAGGATAATTACACCTTTTGTAACAATTTTACTGTAAATAATTAGTAGAAAACCAAATATTTCAAGTGCCGGTAATGACTTGTCCCCGAGTGTATATGCCAAAAAAACCAGCAAAATATGGTTTAAAAATTATGTGCATTACAGATGCAAGGAATGGCTATCTACTAAATGCCTACATATATCTCGGCAAAGATTCAGATGGGCAAAATTTGACTCAAGAACAAAAACGACTATCAAAACCAACTCAAGCAGTTCGACGTCTTGTTTCCCAAATTGAGGGATCTAATCGGAATGTGACCGCTGACAATTGGTTTTCTTCGATAGAACTGGTCAATATTTTAAAAGAAAAGCGCCTAACTTTTGTGGGTACTCTGAAGAAAAATAAGCGTGAGATCCCGCTTGAGTTCAAATCATCAAGACAACGATCAATTGATTCCTCGCTCTTTGGTTTTACGAAAGATATCACCTTGTCTTCTTATGTACCAAAGAAAAATAACGCTGTGATTATGCTTTCAAGTATGCATCATACTGCGAATGTTGACCAAAGTACTAAGAAACCTGAAATCATTTTATACTATAACAAGACAAAAATAGGAGTTGATCTACTTGATCAAAGATGCTCAAATTACTCCACTTCTCGTCGAACGCAAAGATGGCCTTTGACTATATTTTATAGAATGTTGGACATATCTGGGTCGATTGCATATGTCATCAGTTTGAGCAATCAATATCAAAAGAAGGAAAGCCGATTCAAATTCCTGAAAAAATTGGCAGAACAGCTTACAAAACCGCACATGGAACGTCGCATAAAAAATGATCACATTCAAAGGGACATCAAGTGCTCTATTCGTCGTGTTCTACAGATAAGTGGAAATTTACCGAGCACATCTGATGTAGACAAACTTGAAGTTCGCAAAACATGTTCCATGTGTGATCCAAAAAAAAAACGCAAGACGGCTTACTTGTGTTTCATGTGCAAGGTACCAATTTGTTTGGAGTGTACAAAAAAAATGTGCAACAACTGCCGCGAAAAATTGTAATAATTTGGGGGTTGCAATTTTGTTGAAGTTTTTATGTTTTTTTGTTTTAATTTTATACTTAGTTACCTCTATTTATAGAAACAATACAAAGAAATTGAAATTTTAAGTTCCTTATGTAACAAATCTTATTATTTTAGAATAGTGATTTTTTTTGCTGAAATTGTTAGTTTTTGAAGATATATGGAATATCACAAGATTTTATTGAAGTTTTTTTTATTTGATGCTCTAAAATAAAGCTCTAGAGTATAATAAAGTATTTTATTCATTTTAATGTTTCGTTAATACCGCAGAACCCGAATAAAGTACTCATACATGAGCGGTCTCCAGGACCGCACGTAGGTGGTTAAGGGACGGAAATAGGTGGTAGGCGGTTAAGTGTTAAATATTTTAATTTGTATTTTCAATTTCTAACTCAATTCTAAATATAATCTATTTATTAGATAGCAGAACAAATTAAAAAATAACTTTCTGAACATTAGCCGCTACTCCTAATGTTTTTTAACAACATCCTTATTTATACATGTTGAATAACGCACCTGAATTTCTTAACATAACAAAAAAATTCTTTCTAAGCTGATGTCTAATTTCCTTCCCGCTTCCAAGAATCCCATCATGTTATCAGGCAAAGAATCGTAGCACAGCCACAGTGCGACGGCTCGAGAAGAAATTCGCTTGCGGCTGCCTACATGCCCACACGAACGGTGGCCTACAAAATTTTCTCTGATTCTTTGCTGAGGTTTTGCACGCTTTCCCTTCGCATCCGGCAAGCTGAATGATTTT
Source organism: Machimus atricapillus (assembly GCA_933228815.1). Classification (NCBI taxonomy): domain Eukaryota; kingdom Metazoa; phylum Arthropoda; class Insecta; order Diptera; family Asilidae; genus Machimus; species Machimus atricapillus. The sequence continues at coordinate 19,999,848 of OW121785.1, forward strand.
CGACTAGGTTTTGAGCCTGATGCGAGCTCTTTATGTTATACGTTCTTTGGTATCGAGTATATAATGCATTCAAAACATCGACGAATTAATACAAGAAAAGGATTGAAGATAGAATGAATGTAAAATTGTTTCTTTGCATTCATTCTATCTTCAATTCTCTTCTTGTTTTACTCGTAATTCGTTGATGTGTTGAATGCATTATATACTCGATACTCAATATTGCAAATAGTAGTCTTTATACCTTACTTCCTATGACATCGCAATGTTAAAGTCATCTAGTTTGGCTTGCAAAAGGTAGACTTTATACATTACAGGTATATAGTACGACATTCATTTCGAAAGGTATACATTTCCTACTGGGAAAGTAGATACCACATCGAAAAGTATAGTTGAAGAAGTCTCCAACATTAGGTCTGTTCGCGTACCTGCAGTCACTGCAAGCAACTTGCAGTAAACTGCAGAAAGTCGTTTTCTTACTCGATATGACAGAAAATTTCTGCTGACGTCATCGCTTCCCCTCCTGCAGTAATTCTAAGCAACTTGCAGTAGCTCTGAACTGCCTACAGTTTTCTGCAGATTCCTGCTTGTCAAAATACAATTGTCAGTTCAGTCAGCTGGTTTTGTTTAATGTGTGGTTGTGACAATGGAGAAAACCAACGTCGTTCCCATTGAATGTTCCCCCGGAACAGCGAAATTTCTACAAGAAAGTAAGTATTTTCATTTACAATGGCATCTTTGGATATACAGTAGATTTCGATTATAAGTCCCTTGGATTTAAAGCATACTTTTAAAGGAAAACAATTTGGCTATAGTGACTTCGGATGTAACGCCGATTTCGGGTATAGCGACTAGTTTTAATGAATCATTTGTAACTGGTTCCTAGAAATCCCATGCAGATGTAGCGACCGAGTCCGCACACTAAAGAGATATTGTTTATTTGGTGAAGGAAAAGACAATATATCGAAGAAGTTATGAAAATGGAATGCACCTTACATCGTACGCTAGCACAGAAATCTAAACTGAAATAATGTAATATTACAGGTTTTTTTTAAAAATCCCCCTGTATAAAATGTGTATAGTATTATACATTTTTTTCTATATAGCGACGAAATTGTAGTGGTCCCTTCATCGTCGTTATAACCGAAATCTACTGTATATCTTATTTTATATGTAGATCCTGCACTAACCGAAGAATTTTTTTCTTAAAGTTTATCGGCTGAAAATACGTCCGGAGAGAGCAGTCAATTTGATTTAGTTGAGTATGGAATTGAAGGTAATTACGAAAACAATAATTGCATATATAACATTACATTACATTATTTATTACATTCTCTTATCAGAACAAACAGATGCTCAAATAGAACAACCAGAAGATCACGAGACGGACAAAGTGTTCTGGACAGATGCAGCGGTATGGTTGCTTATTAACTCTGTGCAAGAACTAAGGCCTAAAGTGGGCAAAATGTATAAGCTTAGAAGCAAGGCAAAAATGTGGGAGGAAATTAACAACCGCCTTGAAGCGAAGGGGTATATATTCAGCCTTAAGCAAATTGCCAACAAGTTTGGAACCCTTGAAAGGGCATTTAAGAAAACAAAGTGCCACAACAACAAGACCGGCCGGAATAGGCTATTATGCCCCTATCAGAAGTAAGATTGAAAATAAACTATTTTAATATGATATTTTATATGCTTATTAATTTATAATTTCCTTAAGGGAACTTGGCGATATATTAAATGAAAGGCCATCAATAAATCCCGACTTCATCTTGGGAGCAATGGAAGGGGAAAGCCGATCAAGAAGCGAAACCTCTGTTGAGCCTCTCACTGCGCAGACTGAGACATCCCAACAATCAGCACCCTGTAAGTGAATATAGTTTTTTATTCAGCACGCTAATTTACTTAACTTCAATAGTAGACAATGAACCTTCTAATGAAGAAGGGTCACCGAGTTGCTCCCAACGCAGATCAAGACCTTCTGAAGTTGTAAAGTTGTTAGAGACAATTACAAAAGAGCAAAAGGAGCAAGTAGAGGGGAAATTACGCCCCCCTGGGGTGTGCCTCTACTGACGAATCTGGTCAGTTTGCAGCTGCCCAGCTCCGACTGAATTATTCTCGAGCGTAGCAGGGCAACTATCCAGTAGCAAAGACCCTCCTCCACCCCTAGTGCAGAGAGGGCTTCCTAGATAGCTTCCGTACGGACGTTATTGAAGGCTCCTTCAATGTCCAGGAAGGCCGCCAGGGTAAATTGCTTATAACGGAAAGAGTGCTCAATACTCCGAACCACCTCATGCAGAGCCGTTTCCTTAGGTCTGCCCTTGAGGTACGCGTGCTGGGCAGGACTAAACTGAGCTCCAACTAGAGTCTGACGTAAATACGAGACGAGAATTCTCTCTTAATGGGGAAAGGTTTCAAAAGTCCATATGTATCGTAATCATGTATTTGAATGGGGTAATAAACAAATTAGAAGCATAAAAAAATCCACTAGTATGTATAATTTTCATACTTATTGTACTTAAGTCAACAAAGAAGAACCAATTTACGCATGTAAATTGAGGATTAGGTTATACAAATGTTCATTTCTTAGAAATGTCAAAACAAACATTTGCGATGTTCGACTTGAAACGCTATTTCTTTAAAAGGAAATTTTTATTGTTCGTATCCTGACACAAGTTGCAGCATCCTAGCCCTGACGCTAGGCCGCGCCGGGTAAACGCAAACCGTTAATTGAGCATTGTCGACGCATCATGCGAATTAGTGATCGGCATAATTTCTTCAAAAACTTGGAGATGGAAAAAAAGCTAAAAGTATATGACATTTTTAGTGGTCGTGCTTCCTCCAAGGAAAAAATGGATTTAGCGTTGGAAGCGGTAGATATTCCCTATACAGTCCGAGAAATTCCGGGAAAGAAATCTTCTATGTTTTTAATTGAACTGGAATGTGATATCGATGTAGTGGTAGCAGGTATGGCTGATTCCGTTTACAAAGAGCTGATTGAGTACTTGAAGGACATGCTGCGGTAAACAGGCCCCTCTTTCCCACTGGGCACTCTGGGCACTTGCCTAGGGCCCCGCGATCGATGGGGCCCCCTAGTTTCTGTGCCATATCACCAAACGATAACCGATATTTATTAGAGGAACTTCGGGTATTGTGGTATAGGCGGCTAATGTGGTACAGGCAGTTTTCTCGAAAACTAAATATACTCTGACAACCCTGTTCACTTTACGGGCTGCATTTTTCATGGAAGCGAGCAATCCATACTTTAACGGGATCAAAGTCAGTTATGTTTTCGATCAGATGCATGAAAAGCGCAATAGCGTGAAGTCGAGTTTTTTTTTTTTGGCGATACAGCGGATAAGTTAATGAGTGACTAAATTTAGTTGTGGAGATTGAATTATTAAACAAAGAGGACAAATAATTGGTGTAGTTTGTGTAATTGATGTAAGTATTGCTCTATTAGCATCTTTTTTGTTTTTTTTTAGTATATTTTAGTGAAATAGCAAAATCGGTTAATGTGGTATAGTTGCCATCGGCTATTTTGGTATAGTATACCACATTACCTGCTATACGTCTTTTTGGTCTTTTTTTTAGCGCAATTTTCAAACATGCCGAAAAAAGGGCAAATTAGGAAGTGGAAGCCAGAGAACATGGAGAAGGCTATTAGGGCCGTACGAACTAATGTAATGGGGATACTTCTAGCTTCCAAAACATTCGAAGTCCCACACACCACACTACAACGCATGGCGAGAAGCGAAAAATCAGTGCAGGATCTTTTATCAACAAAATTAGGCCGCAAGCGGACTTTCAACGAGGGAATTGAAAGAGATCTAGTAAGCTATATCGTGGAAATGGAGTCTAGATTTTGGGGCCTAACTAGGATGGACATTCGATCCTTGGTATTTCAAATAGCTAAGAAAAATAATATTCCGAACAAATTTTCGGTTATGAAGGAGTGTGCCGGAAAAGATTGGCTATATGGCTTCTGCAGGCGCCACAAAAATATATTGAGTGTTCGCACACCGACTGGCACATGCTTCGACCGTGCCAGAGGTTTTACCCGGGATAATGTCCAAACATTTTTTAACTTACTAGAACAAGAATATTGTAAGCATAATTTTCCAGCAAATCGCATCTGGAATGTCGATGAAACTGGGCTTTCAGTGGTGCAATCGAAGCAACAAAAGGTACTGGCCAAAAGAGGAAAAAAACAGATCGGAGCAATTACATCCGCAGAACGTGGATCGCTTATAACAGTGATTTCCTCCATGAGCGCAGGCGGCGGTTTTGTTCCACCATATTTTGTTTTTCCACGGAAGAATCACAATCCTCTTTTAATGAAGGACTCACCACCAGGTTCAGAGTGCTCATGCCATTTGTTTGGATGGGTCCAAATACCAATATGTATTTACAAAATGGTTCAAACATTTTTTAAATTACACAAAACCATCAAAGGATTTACCAGTATACTGCTGATATTGGATGGGCATTATAGCCACACTCGTAATATAGAGTTATTAGATATTGCTCGTGAAAATGGTGTGGTTATAATTTCTCTTCCACCACATTCGACGCATAAAATGCAACCGCTAGACAAAACTTTTATGGGTCCTTTAAAGATTTATTATAACGACGAGATAAGACGCTTTTCTCGGGAACACGCTCGGAAACTTACGCAATATGACCTCGTTGGGATATTCACTAAAGCATATCTACACCCAGAGAAAAAACTATTGTAAAATTACCTAAACCAGCTTGGGTAAAATATTTTGTATGGAAATTAAAACTTAGGTAAAAATTGCCCTAGTATTTGACTGTTTTATACCAAGCTTAGGCTTCCTTAGATTGGGTAAATTATCTAAAATAACTTAGGTAATTTACCTAAGCAAATTTTATACAAAACTAAGCTTATTTACCTAAGTCATTGTATGGATTTCAAAAGTTCGATGTATGAAAGTTTCGCCAAGAATTTTGACTTTGACTTTACCCTAGAACTTAGGCAATTTTCCTTAGCAAAAATGTATGTTTATTCTATCACATAGGATATGTCTATGAATTGGTTGATTTACCTTAGCCCTTGGGTAAAATACACAAGTAAAACGGCCATCTAATACAAAAGCTTTTGCCCAAGTGCTAAGGCATATTTTCCTTAACTGAAATTATGACTTGTGTGTTCGTAAAATGATCATTTTTTATCGAAGTATTTGGGCAAAATATACAAATGATTAGGAAATGTTGCAGAATTGTAAATATATGTGGATGGTGTGCAGTCTCATATAGACGCGTTAGTTTCCTATATATCTAATTCTGTGTTGTGTGGACAGGCTGTAAATTGCCTTATAAGGAAATCTTACATAAACTGCACTGCGTTATTGCGTAATCTCGTTGTGTTTTACCCGTCATTTAGAGTTATTCACTCAGGAAGATCGGGTCGTGAAGTGAAATCAGTTCTTATTGAATAGTTTGTTGAGCAGATTGAAAAGTTCTTAAAAAGTATCGAGTGTCGTGTCATTTATTTTTTCATCCCTTGGCTCCAGTCATAAATAGGTAAGTTGTGTATTAGTTCCTGTGTATTAATTGATTAATAACAAGGATTTTGTGTGGACTTTGGTGGAATGGAATATCTAAAAATTATTCACGGGATTAACAAAACATACGTCTCTAATGTCTTTGCGTCCTTAAAAAGTGTGGTTATTTTATCTTCGCATGTTTGCAATGTTAGCTTGTTAAATTAAATAGTAATTATAATTATAAACAATGGTTCTGTGTAGTATTTGCAAAACGAATTTCGAAAATTCTCAAATTTTAGTCGGACATCTAAAAATTATTCACGGGTTTAACAAAACAAGTCTCTACGAATGTTGTGAAAATGGCTGTCAGCAATTATTTCAAAATAGTTCAGCTTTTAAAAGGCATTTAATTAAAGTCCATGAGTGTGAAAAAAATTCTGTCGAATTAAATCAACAGCGTTTTGCTTGTAAAAATATTGAAAATTCGAAATCTGCGCCGGTTGATCGAGAAGACATGCATTTTAATAATAAAAGAGAAGACAGACATTTTAATGATAGAAAAGACAGACATTTTAATAATTCGAGTAACGAGGAAATAGACATGAGCAAATTACAGCAACAACTATTTACTAAATTACTTGAATTTACTCTAACCTTGCACAATAACAACAATTTTACTAGAAAAGATGTACAACATATTCAAACAATAGTGAATGAACTTGTGGTGTTACCAATATTTCAACTTTTGAAAGTTTTATCAAGTAAATTTTGTGAAGAAGATGCTGCTGAAATTGATTTATTTTCAAATCAGTATAAAGAGCTTTCCTTAACGGTTAATTCAGAGCACAAATTACTGAAGTATTTGTTCCAAAACGATGGGTATGAGAAACCTACCGAATTTTTTATAAATAAAGAAATCTCAAATGTTCATCAAAACGGTGTTTTCGCAATTGCAGAAAAGGTAGATAAAGGTGTAGTAATGCCATTAGAATTTCAATTTCGTAAGGTATTTGAGAAAAATTTTGTTTTAGCAGAATGCCTTGAGTCTATGGAAAATTATACCGCAGAAAGTTGCAAATTAAACAATTTTGTGCAAGGTGAATTATGGCAAGAAAAAAAGAAATTGTACGATGGAAAAATAACTATTCCATATTTCCTATATGTAGATGATTTCGAAATTAACAACCCTCTTGGTTCACACGCGGGAAGTCAGTCTATTACTGCTATTTATTATTCGTTCCCTACATTACCAAATAATTCGAAATTAAATCAGATATACTTGGCTGCCTTATTAAAAGCTGTGGATGTTAAAACTTATGGAAATGATTTGACAATGTACACATTAATTCAAAAAGTTATATCTTTAGAAGTTAACGGGATAAATTGCAAACTAAACGGAACTGATACCAATATACATTTTATTTTGGGACTCGTTATCGGTGACAATTTAGGACTTAACCAATTACTCGACTTTAGTAAATCTTTTTCTGCTAATTTTTATTGTAGGTTTTGTACCGATAATAAAATAACAACATCAACATTATCAACCGAAAATGTGGATTCCTTGCGGAATATTGAAAATTATAATAAGAATGTGCAAATTTCAGATGTGTCTTTAACTGGAATTTCAAAAAATTCATCATTTAATCAAATTCCTTCTTTTCACGTTACAACAAATTTCGCTGTAGACATTATGCACGATATTTTTGAAGGAGTTGCTCACTATAATCTTTCACATATTTTAACTTATTGCATAAATAAGGGATTTTTTACAATTGAACATTTTAACCAAATAAAAAGAACTTTCTCTTATGGAGAATCTGAAATTGGAAACATTTTCAAAGATGTATCACTAGCTCACCTAAATAAGAAAAAATTTAACACCTCTGCTAGGGAGATGTGGACATTGGTACATCATATTACATTAATAATTGGTCATTTAGTTCCAACTAACGATGAAGTATGGATATTTACTTGTACGTTTATTAAATTAGTTGATTCCTTGCTTTTAGCAAGTTTTACAGAAAGAAAATTGCTTGAATTAGAAGAATTAATTACAAAACATAATGAATTGTACATAAAATTATTTGATGACACTCTTAAACCCAAACATCATCTTCTGCTTCATTATCCCAGAATTATAAGAAAATCGGGACCTCCAAAATTTTTTTGGTGTTTTAGGTTCGAAGGAAAACATCGCGAACTAAAAACATACGCCAAAGTAATAACTAGCAGAAAAAACATACTTATTTCACTAGCTACAAAATTCCAACTAAAATTTGCTGTTAACTTAATGGAAGAGAACCTGAAAACAATATCTTGTGAAGAATCTAAAAAATTGGTGTTGGAAGACGAGAATTTCGTGACAAACTCTTTGAAACTATCCACAACCGATTTTTCTTGTTATTCCCAAATATTATACAAAGGAATTTGCTACAAGGCCGGCTTTTTCTTATCAATATCTTCGGAGGAATCCACTGAGGTATACTGTATTACTAAAATTATTGTTGTTCTTGAAAGAGATGTTTATATAATATGTTCACTAGTTCCAACTCATTACAATGATCATTATTTAGCGTACGAATTATCAACTGTCAATAATAATGATATCTCTATTTTACCAATATCATGTTTCGATGGGCCTCCAGTCCATTTTCATATATTACCTAACTCAAAAACTATGTTAAGACTAAAATGTTATTTTAACTACACGTAAAAATGTAAAAACCGTTATAATATCTATTTTTTGTCTACCATCAAGGATCAATTATTAAACTATTGCTGACAGTATCACAGATACTTACAAAATACCTAAATGGCAGTCTCCCAAATAAATTCAGACACACTTTTCACTGATAATGCGGACATACTCTTTCTGGATAGCAATTATACTATATGTTCGACGGATCAGTTAAATGTTAGTGGATCAGAAACATTTAAACAAGGCACTTCAAATTCAACGGCTTTTAAACTCGCAACTGGAACATTTTTGCCGAATAGTTTGGCATCTTCATCAGAAAACAATGATTCTCCATCCCTAGAATCCCTTTTACGTAATTGGAATCTTTATGAGGAACTCTACGAATTTTTGACTGGTAAGTGAAAATTATTACTTTTAAAGTATAGATACAATAGTTTAAAATGTAGAATACGCTAAAACGAGGGTTTTTTTTAGAACTATTTTATTTGTTATTTTTGAAAAAAAAAAACAATAACTAAACGGTTTGTTTGTACGATAATTCGAAAAATGTTTATCATTTTTTCTAATGTTTATAATAATAATGATAACCACCAGTTTTCTTAGAACCCCCCCGTTGAAGTATAATATTAAAGTTGAAATAATTGTTGAATTTATTCCTTGCAAAAATTAATTCAAATCGCAAAAAAGTATATGATTTTTAATATTTTCTTCGAACAGCTAGAGGAATAACATTGGAAGGACTTAAATATATGAAGGAGCGACATTTAGATGAACTTTTCATGGGAGCAAATTTAAACAGCAAAATAATTTTTGAGCATAAACTTTCTCTTTGGCAAAATGAATATGTAAGTTTTAAAATTTTAATATATTTCGTAATATATCAATTTTTTTCGTTTAGGGTATACATAATTTAAATTCAGCATCCGAAAATGAGACCTTACCAATGACCAACTCTATTGAGTCGTGGATAAATAATGTAAATTCACCCTCAGTACATAGCAGAACCAATGTGAATTCGCCATCCACAAGCAGCAGGAATTCAGACGACGTAAGTTTTTCTAATTTGTTGTGGAATTTTTCTTTCTGCTAGACACATAGATAATTGTTTATTTTTCCATGTATAGACTTCTGTAAAAGATATAATATGTAGAACTGAACAAGGAAAGTCAATTTTAAAACGATACCTTGAAGAAGGTTCTCTTTGTCCGGATGCCCGAACAGAGCTTGTTCATAAAGTAATTCAATATTACATTGAAAATGACATCCCTATATCGGTATCAAAATGTAAAAGCCTAGGAGAGCAAATTGTAAAAATTTTCCCTAGTGAACAAATGGTACTTTATTTTCCCGTTTTTACAAAATTTTTTTCATTTTTTTATAATAAAAACATAGAGTCATATGTTTTAAAAGTGAGTAGAAGCTCAGTTTCGATTTTTTTTATTTATAAAAAAACCCGAGTTTGGCTTCCTTCAAATTGAGGTTGAGCTCGAACTTTCTATATAGAAATTGATATTGAGCCTTTGATCAGTTTTTAAACATATGAACAATTGTTGCTTCATGACGCTGCTGTTATGCGTCTAAGTTATTCCCATTCAGACTTTTAATTTTATATTTTGAAGTAAATATTTAAGAGTTCGTAGGTAGTATATTTGATCATATATCGGTTAGTCAAAAAATTGAAATCATACATATATGTATGTACATATGTATGTATGTATGTACGCATATTTAGTCTATTAATAGCTAAGTGAGGCGCATAATCGCAGCTTTAAGTCAATAATTCTTATTATAAATCACAAATAATAATACATGAATTACAGACAACATATTTTATCGGGAGGGGAAAAAACCCACCCAAAGGTAAACTGTGGGACAGGTATCAAGGCAGAAAGCGCGCTTTGCGGAAGCTCCGAACGATTACCGAACCACCAAAGACAATTCTGAACAATCAAATTGAGGATACTTCTGACCCGGGTTAAATATTTTATTGAATATATGTATATTCACGAAAATAACCTTTTGGTCTTAGGATTAACTGAAGAAGAACTTCAAGAATTATCCCAAAGTTTAAAGCATTTAAGAAAGTGGGATGAAGTTCTTTTGAACTGGAAAAAAACCTTACCATATAGGAGAGAGCAGTTGAATTCTAATTTAACGCTCCAGCAAATTTTTAAAAACTGGCCTCTCTACAAATATTCTCAGGCACCAGAATTAGTAAGTACATAATCTTCATTGTACTTTCCATTTTATCCTCAATTTTATTAGTTTAATTAACTAAAAAAGTTAATCTTTATAATTTGTTAATTAATTATAATTTTTGAACTACATATTTGGTTTCTATTATATCATTACAGATTGATATTGACTACTTTTATATTCATCCGGATAAAACATTTTCGTTCATGCGTTGGGAAAAGTTTTGCGAAGTAGCATTGCCATTATTTGAGAAAAGGATCAAGGACACTGCAGCAAAATCCTTATTGAAAGAAGTACTTAAAAGGAAGGATGAGCTTAACATAGGTACAGATTAAATAGGTGTTTTTGTTTATACGAGCATGTTTTAACCATTTACATGTTTCAGATAATAAAAACATAATGTTCCTGCAATTGATTCACGCTATTTTGGTGCCAGCATCCAGAATGTCAGCTATATCAGCGAAAAGAGTTAAATATACCATCAGGGACTCCCAGGAAGCTTTTACCTTACTTGTGTCACAAAGCAGCAATGTTGCCAATAAAATGGCAGAAAAACGCCTACAATGTATAAAATCGAGTTCGACATTACAACCGGTAATAATAGCTACAGGAAATGAGTATGAATTTAATAATTTTTATGTAGATGTTGATGGAGAGAAGTTTCAGTTTAAGTCATATTTAGATGCAGTACAATTCTGTTTTAAAGTTTTTTTTGTCTTAAATTTAAAATTTCCAAATGAATGTGTGGCTGTTTGGATTTTTATTCAAAAATTTCTTTTTTCAATTGAAGAAACACAGGAGGAATTTCCAGTTGTAGGGACTTTTATAGCTGATCTTCAGCGTTTAATCCAATAAAATTATTGTTCTCTATCAGCCTTATTCCACACTCCGACGGAAATTAAATTCGATTGGAGGGTAGGAAATTTTGTTGTGAATCTCCTACATTTCTATCGGATTTGATCCCCGTCGAAGTGTGGAATAAGGGTGTGTGTCTGGTAACTTAAGATAAAGAATATACATATGTATGCATAAACTTATTAATAATAAATATTATCGCACAAATACATTTTTAAAATAAAAACATTGTCAATTATCCCAAAAACATTTAATTTCTTTGTGAATTTTGTAATGTACATAAAAGAGTTTAAAGCAAACTTCCAATAAAAAAAAAAACAAAACAAAAAATTTACTGTTTTCATTTCCTTATTCCAATTTTTTTTTGGATTACCTCGAAGTTGGTCCCATTAAAATTTGAAAACAAAATTCCACCCCTAAGGGTAAAAAAAAAGAAACTGAAAAGTGAAAGAAAACGCTTTTACATATATTTTTAGGTAATTTATCGAAGCTTTAAGTCTGTTCACCTAAGATAATTGTGTAAGATTACCCTGGAAATTTAAGGCAGTTTACCTAAGCTCCCTATATAAAATTCACATAGCTTATTTAGTTAATTTACCTAAGCTTCCTGTATAAAACTGCCCTAGTATTGTTAAGTAATTTTTCGAAGCTTTTAGTTAGGTTACCTAAGTTTCTGTATACGACTGCTGCGGTGATTTTAGGTGGTTTGCCGAAGTTGTTAGTAAGATCACCTAAGCTTCATGTATAATCTATATATATAATATATAATATTCACCTAAGCTTCTTTTATAAAATTGCCTAAGAATTTTTAAGTAATTTGCACAAGTACTTAGGTGCTTTCTAAATATTTTTTACGTAAGCTTTGCCCAAGTTTTTTTGACTGTTCTACCTAAAAACTTGGAAGACCGGAAAATGCACTAGCACTAGTTCAAATTACATACGGTTTTTTAATAATTTTACATAAGTTTTTCTCTCAGTGTAAAAGTCCAGACCGGTCAGGTTGCCATCAATGGTTTTAAGGCAACAGGTAGGGGAGACCGGGTATGGTTGTCTCACAGGTTGGTTGTCACAGCGGCCATAACAAACATTTAAACAATCGAATGATTGCATCGACCGGTGTCGAAAGATCGCAAAAGCTATACCGCCCTCCCTACTTCACCTCAGTCCGCTCCGGAATTTCGTGACTTAGCTACGTGTACTTACTTTTTTCCGTCAGTGAAAGTATTTTTTTCTGCATCTGTATCAAATCTCGTAAGTATACTCAAATTTTGCATATTAATATGCTTCTTCATGTATTGTTGATGTTAAATCTGTGTTTCATATTTTGACGTGATAACGTCTTATAAATCGATGCGGCTCGGGGGCATTCACGAAAAGTTGTAACGAAGCCACTAACGTCCGGTCACGTCACGATGCTCGCGCAGCATTCGACAAAGAAGCACGCTGGACCGGTGTGGGCCTCGCGTCTCACTCCCACTCAAGCGTTCTTAGCGTCCGAGCAAAAGAAAGAAAGCGTCTCAATAAGTTTACACGTGCAGTTAAGGTATCGTCAACTGATTGTGTTGTGAAAATGTGAAGTGATTGGATTCGTCTCTTACAACAAATACAACAATAAAGGTCCAAGTTGCGATTACAGACACAGCTCGTCACATCGTAACCGCAGGTGACATGTGCTTGGCTGAAGTTACTTGCTTTACCGCTGATACCACATTCAAATTTGTGCTCGGCGCTGTATATGTTCATCCAGGAGCTAGGTTACAGGACATCGGAATGTTACTATCCCAAGGACTCAAACAACAGTCAGTACGTGCATCCCTTCCTGGAAGTTGATTCTAGTATACCGGTCGTTCTGTGTGGTGATTTCAACACAAACGTGAAGACCGACCACAGGTTTCTCAAATTCATGAAAGATATGTATAATCTCGAATGTGTATCAGATGTTTCTAAATCAACTACGTTAAAAGGAACAACCATCGATTTGACTTTCGCAAGGCACATCACAATGGAAACACTTCATTTCATTTCATATTTCTCCTATCATCGTCCTATCCTCAACAGAATTACCCAGATTAGAAACATTTGAGTTTCAGTACAGATTATGTAATTTTAAGGGATTGTAAATTTATGTATGTATGTATTGTATTGTATGTATGTATACATGTATGTAATGTATGTATGAACAGAAATATATGTGAATAGACTAATAAGTGAACTTTTCATTTTACACAAAAAGTTTGTAAACAAAAGTGTAAATAAAACTGAAAAACTAAATAAAACGAAATATGTCAGTGATTTATGAATTTAAAAGTGTAATCTTCATTTAATCCTTTGTTCCAAAAAACTTATAACACAAAAAAGACGTTATCACGTAAAAACTTCGCCCGTATACCGACTTTACAGACAACAGATTTTTTGTTAATACAAACCTAGCAATAATATAGTTGAATGAATTTTGGATTCTAGCACTAAATTGTATTATTCTCCTATTGTATATACTTTTAAGGTTGAATTGAAATAAATTTGAACTGAATTGAATTGAACATTTATTTCTTTTAATTTTTATTTTCTTCAAAATAAAAAAATGCCGGTAAGGTGTCTAGAAAATCTCGTGAATGACAATAAAAAATCGAAAGAAGGATAAGAGCAAAAGTACTTAACTTTTAATTTTTGCTATAAGGTTTTTAGAATAAACACTAATTAGAATTTATTTTGAAAGGTTATTTTCTGAAACGTGTTTTGGGGCAGGTTGTCTCAGGTCGACGAGGACTGGCAGTCACATGTGACAACCAACCCCATATCCATGTCTGCTGTCTTTTTAACCCCCGACGCAAAAAGAAGGGGAGGGTCTCTCTGTGGCATCGTAGCTCCCAAACGAATGGACCGATTTTGATGCGGTTTTTTCTGTTTGAAAGCAGACGTGATCGAGACTCTTAGCTACAATTTATGAAGATCTGTTCAGGCGTTTGAAGATCATCAGTTCATTTGATTTGTGGTTCTGAATATTCAGACTAATTTTTTAGACTGAGTGACTATGATTATATTTCTGTTACCAGAATTTTGAGATAATTTATATAAATAAATATATGTATGTAAGTTTATAGAAGTTAATCGCTGAAAGCGAATTTCGTTTTTGTGTTTTTTTATTAATTACGAATAAGACTTCCGTTATTTTCCTGGTAACAATTACTTACACACAACATTTTTATCTTCAATAAAAAAAACTCGTTTGATATAAGTTGGTGTTTATTATCATTTTTCCCCCTTATTTTACTATGTGACTACCTATCCCAGCACCTGTGACAACCATCCCTGACAGGGGGTTAAATGTCACACTTCTCTTTTTTCATAAAACAAATAATATTTCCTCCGCACATAGTGTTAGCGAAAAAGTAGATACTTACTTATTTTTAAACTAGAATAATTACACTATCCATTAATATATCATTTGTCATCTTAATCTAGGAACAATAGTACTAAAAATGCAAAAGAAAAAAAATGTGACTTCCAACCCCGGTCTCCCCCCTATTTATCCCTTTGAAAAAAATATATTTTCGGACGCTGACTTCATAGCTGGCGAAATGGACAGTGATTTGGAAGAATCAGCAATGCAAGGAGATGCAGGAGGAACTACGCAAAGCTCCAAAGCCTTACCATCATTTAGAGACGTTGCAAGTACAAGCCAGGGACTACCGCGCTGTCTTTCACCCTCAGCTGCACAACATACTACGCAAATTAACAAAACCTTGCCATCATTTACAAACTTTACAAGTACAAACAATGCGTCCTTTATTTCTCCCTCTTCCAAACAAAATTCGTCGCCTTCTTATATCACACCTTGGGTAATATCTCCACCTCCCAAACTAAAAAGACCTGTAGCTAGCAATAGAGGACGAAAGTCGAATGCAACTATCTTAACAACTTCTCCGTATAAGCAAGATTTAGCAGCAAGCATCGAAAGAATAGCAGTAAACAAACGAAAAATTGTGCCTACAGCAAAACCGCCTAAACAACAAATTAAGAAAAAGCCAAAAATAAATCGCGTTCCTAAAAGAAATGAAACATCTAGTAGCTCCAAAGACAGCGTTAAGTTCCAGGACGAGGAAGAATTTCCGGATGTTCCTACATCCAAGGAAGCTGTCTGCGACTTTTGCAAGAAATGTTGGAATGAAGACAAAATTTTAACAAAATGGAGCCCAAAAATGGTTTGAGCTCATGAAAAGTGTGTTCCAAAAAGAAGCGCAATATTTCTTTGTCAGTCATGTCAATAAGGTATTACTTATAAACCAATAAGGTATTTTAGTTGTTATCTGTTTAGTTTTTGTATCTAGATAAGCCGAGAAACTATTTCTGTTGTTGTTTTTTTGTTGTTTTTCTTTTAAATATTAAACGAAGAATTTATTTATTTTTGTACGTAAGCTAAGAATGCACTTCCGTTTTGCTTATAAATAAAATTACAAAAATAATTGTCTATTCATTTCACTTTCTATAGGAAACAATCAAGCGGGTAAATTAGTATAGTATAGGTACCACATTAAACTCCCAAGTATACCACATTACCCGCCATTTTTTTCAACATGCTATTTTTGGGCTATGCCATATTTTTATTAAAATCTTTCAATAACCATGCCGGAATTTCTTCCATGTTATAGTTAATTGACGTATACACTTTAAGAGTCCACGTGTGAACAATTTAGCTCCAATTGGACTTATACTTTCGCTACAATTGTCCAAATGAAAACATGTATACCACAATACCCGAAGTTCCTCTACCGAAGAACATATTTATTTCGAAAAATCACGATAATGACATTAATGACTGACTACAATACTTACTTGCTTATTAGCTTTTGCATGCGCGAAGCTACTCTACTCTCGCCCGAAAATTAAAGGCGCGTTTCCAATACAGCGTGGAGCTCAGCGTCAAAGTAGGTCCTGTTCCCAATAGGAGCGCAGAGTATGTTCGAGAGATTCAGATTTTTCGAAATCATATATAATTGGCTGTTATTTTCCTGTCGTTAGTGCCGATTGACAATTTGTTGTCGTTATTTAATTTAATTTTGAAAGTTTTTTAATTGTTCAATTAAAATGGAAAGGCAAGTTGCAGCTATGGTTGCAGTTACACATTATGCAAATATGATGAACACGGCTGTGGTAGCTGTGGCGGAAAATGAAGAAAGACAATCAAATAGATGCTGGGTCCGGGATATATTTAAAAAAAGAGAAGAATTCGGCGATTCTTATAATTTAATAAATGAAATGAGGAGCTGGCGAACAAAACGGTATAATTACACCTCCGGTCAAAATCCTTTTTTTTTTACGGTCCGGAGGTTTTGGGCCCGCTGAATTTGAATCTCAACTCATTTTCAATAAAAACCTCCTAAAACAGGGTTAAAATTGCATCCAAAGTTCATGGTTTCGATCATAATGGTATAATTACAATAAAGCTTCAACAGCATTGAATAAGCGAGCGCGTTTTTGTTCAAAACGGAATAATTTTCATACAAATTTGCAAGATGTCAATCAAAATGGATTAAGTGACCTTTTTTTTTGTTTTTTAAGTGAAACTTTTATTAGATTAGATTTTTTTTAAAGAAGAAGATTTTTTTTTTTTTTGTTGATTAAGAAATGTAGTAATAAATAAACGAATTTACTGTTTTTTTTTTTAGATTGACCTAACCTAACTCACAAAAAACTTATTGTTAGCAATCAAAAGGGCTTAATTGCATCCTCGTGACAATCAAAAACGTAATAATTGCACCGATTGCAAACAAAACGGCATAATTGCATTTTACAAATTTAAATATCTTCCGTTGTATTAGACATAGCAATTTGGATTTAACATATGTCAAATAAAGTTTCAAACTACATATAGATAAATTAAAACCGCCGCCAAAAGCTCACTGTAAGTATGTCATTCAGTTTTTTACTGCTCCTGTAAAATTTCATTTTATGTAATTATACCGTTTTGTTCGCCAGCTCCTCAAATGATCTTAACTGATCATGAAAGTTTTTATAATTTCACGCGATTAACATTTGAAGAATTTGAAATGTTGTTAAGTGCAGTTGGACCAAGGATATTAAAAACATCGATACGGAAATCTTTGTCACCGAAACATAGATTGTTAATTACCCTCAGGTAACTTTTATTGCATTTAAATAAACACTTTTTAAATTATCTATGAAATCTTCAAGGTTTTTGGCGACTGGGATGAGCTATGGGAGTTTGTCCTTTGCTTTCCGTGTATCTAAAACAACTGTTCACCGGATTATAAAAGAAACAACTGAGAAGATTTGGGAATGTTGTTTTAGTGAGTACATTGGAACACCGAATACAGATGACCTTCTTGCGATAGCCGAAAAATATTGGCAAAATGCAGGAATGCCGAATTGTGTAGGTGCTATAGATGGAAAGCATTGCACAATTCAAGCACCAATTAATAGCGGTTCATTATTTTATAACTACAAAAAAACATTTTCGATTATTTTATTGGGAGTGTGCGATGCAGACTGCAATTTTACATACGTTAATGTGGGTGCATATGGTTCGGAGTCTGACGGTTTTATTTTAAATAACTTTTATATGTATAAGAATTTTTAATTATTCTTTCGTAGGTGGCATTTTCAAGAAAACCGACTTTGGGCGCCATTTAATAGAAAATAAATTGTGCTTCCCAATCGACAACCCATTGCCAAACACAGACATAGCTTTCCCATATTACATCGTAGGTGATGAAGCTTTTCCTCTGAAGAAGCGCCTTCTACGTCCTTATGGGGGAAGAAATCTGACTCCTCAGCAACAAAATTTTAATACACGCTTGTCGTCAGCAAGAAGAACTATTGAAAATACGTTCGGTATTTTAAGCAGCCGATTCAGGATTTTCCATACGACAATAATAGCGGACGTTGAAGTAGCGAAATCCATAATTAAGGCAACAGTGGTTCTTCACAATTTCATTAGGAAAAATAGGAACTCTTCTTTTCCTTGCAATACAAACACGACCTTGCAGAACATAACCCAATTAGGATCGAATTTCCACTCTCGTGAAGCAGCAGAATACCGGGACATTCTAAAAAATTATTTACACGATAGAAGGGATCATTAATTTTTTGTAAACACTCCTTTTTATAATGTTTTTTTTTTTATTTTATTCATTAAAATTCTTATGTTTTATTCATTAACATTCTTATGTTTTATTATAATCTTTAAAATCTCGGTTTCCATTATCTTCGCCCTTTCAGGAGAAGCTTCTTCTAAACTTTGCCTGATATATTCAGCAAAGGTGGAAAAAGGTTTTGGTGATGCTGTTGTCTGGGTTGGTGGAGGCATAAATGATTTTAATGCGTTCACCAAATGTGAAGTATTTTCGCTGAAAACATTTTCTAGACACGCAATTCTGAGGTTATCCTTTCGAGGAGATGGGCGGCGACTTCGAATGTTCAGTCTCGGAGTTTCCTGGGAGCCGGTATTGTCTACAGGTGAACCGCTTTGGATTTCTGAGACTGGATGGTTTGTGGAGGTGGGTCCTGCTAAAGATAAGCTTGTACTGTTGAGGTTGCTAAGGGGTGATGATGTTGGTTTAGAATTCGTTGGGTTATTAAAATTTGGTTCGGAATTATTTATTGCCTGGAAATGATTGGAAGCAGATGGACAAGTAATTTGGGAACCGGATTGAGTTGATGAAAATGGATTGAATTCTAAACAACCATCAGAAGAAGTTTCTGTTGTAGAGTTCTCATATGTGAGATCAAACTAAAATAAATTCATATTTATGTATTTACTTCTGCAAAAAAAAAAATACGCATTCTTACATTCATTGATTCGCTGCTTTCATTTTCTGCTGATGTTTCCCATTCTTGAGATGAATACACCCTTTTTAATGAATTATTAAGGTTTCGAATGATATGTAGTTGAATTGAATACCTTCTTTTTTTGTGTGATTCATCTAAGAATCTTAATGCCTCCATATGAGACCACTTGGGGCCTCTGTAAATGCCCGAGCCGCTCCTTGTGTTTTTTTCCTCTTTGTCCTTTTCTCTCCTGTATTTTTCGCGAAGGCCCCTAAATATCTTGTACGCTTCGTCTCCTGGTAAAAGATTTCATCAATTATTTGTTCATATAATATAAATACAGCAATTACCATCAATATTAAATTTTCCTCCAATCCTTCCCCAAATAAATTTTTTTTTTTCTGCATCTCTATATTCTTTTGCAGAAATATTCCACAACAAATCTTCGCCATGCACAAATTCAATTAACTGAGCAATTTGGTTGCTTGTTAATGCCATTTTTTCAATCACAATATTTGAAAATTTGAAACAAATCAAACCGCGCAATTGTCAACAGGATAATATTCGAAAATGTAGAATCCATCTGTTGAAGACTTAGTGCAACTATTTCGAAAATAAAATTTTTAAGAACTAATTTTTGCTAAAATAATGAGCAAATATGCAGAATATTATATTCTGCACTTCTGTAGTCAAATAATAAATGTGTTTAATACATAAAAAGAAATATTTGTGCTAATTTTTCATTCCAAGAAATAAACTTTGCAGCAGCGCCATCTCGAGTAAAATCAAGTTCGAAAGCTTTCGACGATTCCAACGTGAGAGTAGGAGTAGGATCCACTTTTGCGCTGACTCTCAGCTGCAGAGTGAGATTTTTAAAGAGACAAAAAATACAACTCTGTCGTGTGGAGTGTGGAGATAGAAAATAATCTGAATCTCCACGCTGTATTGGAAACGCGCCTTTAGGCTTTCCGATCCAGCATGTTTAAATAAATTTAAATATATAAAAATACAATTTAATGGTATACTAATTACCTACACTGTTTTAAAGAAAAATCATCAGTGAACTAGATTTTCATATACTGAAAGAACTCCACTTTTAATTTTCCAAATTGCGGCAGGACACAATTCAGCGATTGTTTTCTATTCTGTTCGTTGCACATGTGCGAAGAACTTTATGATCATGCACAGGCACCTATGCTTGTCCTTCTTAGAATTGCCTAAAACGTGAATCGTGCTTGTTAAAAAAGGATTCATTTAGGTATTGCATTTCCCCTGTTAGCACTTGATTGCAAACAAAACCTTTTCATGCCGATCCGTCTGAGTTTTTTATGATCACAGACATTCGGCGCTATTCTAAATTATTTTGCCATACTGCTGCTCATTCTCATAGAGACCCGCGCTGGTGAGAAGATATACCACGATCTTGAATTTAGTTATTAAAACCAAGCGGGATTTTCCTGTGGCCTATTTCACAAAACTACAAATTACAACCATAAATTTTTCCTTGTGGATCACAATTACAATTTGTAAGTTGAATTTCGGTTTCACAAAGTACAAATAACTGTTTGACAAATTTGTGATGAGAAGCAGGAAAATTGTAAATATACAATTTTGTCTGTCACAATTTTGTATAAGTACCGTTTCAAAAGATTTGTAGTTGAGTTGTAAACTACAAGTGTTTTCTCACAAATTCTTGGATATGTATGTCGGCTTTTTTGGTTTCAGTAGCTCATGATTTTTTGTAATCAGCTATAAGGACACTGCGATTTTAGTTCCAAATGTTTTTCATAACACTGTAGAAGTGATAGGCAGCGTTAAAATATACATAGTGCAATGAACAAGGAAAATAAAATGCTTCTTGAGTCTCTACTAAGAGATAAAAAAGGCATTTTATTTGGGAAATTTTCGAAAGAGATTGGAAAAGTATTTTGAATGCATTAAATACTCAAAGCATTCTTAAAGGAAAAGAATACAATTATCTTCGCGATGTTGCGTGGCAACAAAACATGAAGAGGGCAACTACTGTAAGTTTTCCCTCAAACATCAATATGTACCAATATTTAAAACTATCGCTTAAAGTAAATGAAAATGACGATGATTTTTAATATTTTGTAGTCAAAAATAAATAATTCGAAGAAAACGGGTTCAGCAGGGTTCAGTTTTTTCGAGTTCGGTGAGAATTCTCGGTCCGATAATTAAAATTAGTTCCTCTGCTTTACGGCGGCTCATACGAAACCTTTCATTGAATTCAAAAACATCAAGTAAAGTATAATTAACGCGAGGACGATATACTCTTCTTCTTTACACAGCACTTTTCACTTGTGAAATATTCTCGCGTATTGCACAAATTTTGTAACTGCAATTTATTTGTGAAACCAAAATCTACAAAAAAGTTATATTTCTACGTATTTATAGCTTGTGAATTACAACTATACAAATACCTTTTGGTGAAATAAAAATGACAAATTCCTACAAATTTCCTCTTGTAGAATACAACTACTTACAATTTTGTAACACAGAAATTTCGTGAAACTGAATATATCAATTTTCCTACAATTTTTGTGAAAAATCACTTTTAAATCACAATTTGTAAGTTCGTGAAATAGACCACTGGTCTTTCCTGTGGCCCTTACAATACTTATTTTGTGTCTTTCATCAAGATTTACGGTAGTGACTCGCGCCATTTGAATTAAGCGAACGAAGCGAAGCGTGAAGTGCCAAGTTTGAATTAACCAATTTAATTGAGAAAGTACATAAACAATTGATATAAAATGTTTTTTACGTTATGTTTAAACATGTTTTATACAAAAAAAAACCTTTAAAATAAATGCGAAATTTAATTAAGAGAGCAAAAAAAGATATTTGATAAAAATTTTATTGTGCATCCATGGGAAATATATGAAATAAGTGTTATTTTACTAGACCGATTTTTAATATCAGAATTCCCCTGTATTTGTCTGTAGTGTTGTGACGTTTGTTTTGTTTGTAGTTGTTACTAACTGTGCTTTATTCTTTGATTAAATCGTCATTTGCCTGTTTTGTTTTGTGTTAGTTGTGTGTTAGTTTCGGTGTAAAAATAAATACTGAATTATAATATAAAATGTCGAAACGGTCATATCATAGTGGATCTGAAAAAGTGAAAAAAGCTGAACATCAGAAGGAGGTAATTGAAAAATTACCAAAATTAACATCATATTTTACTACTACTCCTGGAAAAGCTTCCGTAAGTAGCAACCAAACAATAAATCTTCCACATGATGAGTCGTGTCGATCACAAATTGCGGGAATTCATGTTCTACACTAATTTCTACCAATTTTGGAAAAGAGATTGAATCAGAAAGCGACCGTCCCTATGACGAAAGTGCAACAACTTCGGTGACTTCACCAACACCAACAACTGTGTCAGTTGAACAACAACCGTTTTTCAATCCAGAAGATATATCACACGACCTCGCCGATTATTTTCATGAAAATTTTACAGAAAAAAATCGACGGCTGTATGCCAATAAGGAGATGCTCTTACTGACAAAGTGGGGGAGATTTACACAGTAAATATCTTCAGTGTATAAAAAGGATATTCATGACAAAGAGTGTCAACTTTACTTATCTTTGCTGGATGATAAAGTGAAGGTAACACATAAAGTATTTTTAAAAAACAATAAACTTATATGTTTTAACAATGTAGACAGCCGCGACTGTCTTCTGTCAATTCTTTTAAATGGTATATTAATTCCATTGATTCGGCTAAGTAACGAAGATGACCTAACTCCTACACTGACAGAAATCAGCGTGTTTAGATTAAACACACAGCGCATTTAAACATATATTTATTGTATTTGCGTTCAAGTTAAACGAATATTTTTGCATTGAATAGAAAAACGCTTAAATCTAATATTTTTTACAAAACGCGTAAAGCGTTTGAAAAACCCGTTTGTAAAATGTGCGGTAAAGCGTTTGTCTTAAAAGTAGAGTATTCTTCCTTTAACTCTTTTAATTTTTAAAATAAAAGGAGAAATGTTCAGTTCAAATGTATTTGATTTTCAATTTAAACATCAGACACATTTATTTATTTCATATTCAATTTGAATATAATAATGTTTGATTCAACTACTTAACAGTTTAAATCAAAGACACTTTTGAATGTATTCGCGTTTAAAATAAATGAGAACATATTCGAGTTTTTAATTAAATGTTATCTGTGTTCCATTTAACCAAAAACGCGTTTACTTTAAACATGTGCTTGGATCAGATGCTGAAAAGTTCGTTGTTTCAAATTAATTTAATTATTCCTACTCATGAATAATATGTTCTTTTCCTTTTGACTGTACGTTGGCACAGTCTGATTCTTTTCATTTTTTATTTTGTTCCATTTCGTCGCTGTCATCATTTAAAGGGAAAAAGTTATTTTAAACGCGTGCGCGTTTAGATCTAATGCTTTTGTGTTTATTTAAAATACGTTTGTATTTAAAGTGATTTTTTTTGTCAGCGGAGCAATACGGATTACGGATGAGTTGTGCATTAAGTTCATGACCGTGCCAGTGAAAGGATGTGTCTTTTTACAAGTGAAGTTTGAAAGTTAACCTGAAAGTTAATTCTTCATTATACAGGTAAGTATACAGTAAGGGCCGATTTTTGAAGAGACCGATTTATTCTTTAGATATAATCAACTTAGCTGTGAAAAATAATTTATTTTTCACTCGATTTGTCAAAAATTACGGGACAAAGAACAGTTCTATCTGCCGCATTAAGGAGTGAATAATTTTATTCATCTGATAGCTATTTTAAATCACAGCTAAGTTGATTGTTGGATTAAGTTTATTTGAAGAATAAATTTATCTGACTATTGAAAAATTGGTCCTAATTGTTAAAAACCCTCCAAGCTAACCTATTCTTACTTACAAATTATTACGTAACAACCTATTTGATAACTTATATACTAATTGATTCCTACATATATGTATGGTACAAATTATGTATGTCCATAAGTAATAGTTGGAGAGATTCACAATTTTTAAACGTTTGTCGGAAATCGGTTGCGAACGACATGTATCTACTTAGAAGATTTAGTTTATTAGATAACAGTTGGTTGAAGTAGAAAGAGAAAGAAAAATTATTTTTGAGAAAACTGCTGAGGTTAATTTTTATTATTTTTTTCAACTTTGCCGCAGCCATTATTTACTACAATGGTGGAGGGAGAACAAAATATTCAGGTGGTCCTAGTTGAAAACCAAATTTCAAATGTTCCGGATTTGGAGTTATACAACCTTCTTAAATCGTGGAATCTAGATACCGTTTATATAATTTTAAAAGGTACCTACACACAGTATTCAAGCAGAGACAGTTTAAATTAGCTTTCAAAAATAATTTTTATTTTCCTAAGGGAAATATACATATGTATATAATATCAAAAATATCGATTTTAATATTTTAGAAGCCGACATAGGCTTTGACGAACTAACTTGCTTAAATAATGATGATATCCAAGAATTATTTCCATCTTTTTCTCAAATTGGAATAAAAGCTAAATTTCGAGAAAAGCTATTCTACTGGAAAAAAGAGCAGGTATAATACACCATATATTGCAGTAAATATTGTACCCAATTTTGCTTTTATATAGTGATATATTTGAAGTTTTAGATGATGCGTAAGCGATGAACCTTAATATTTCTTAATTAATTAGTTTGATTTTACTCTAACTTGTTTACTGCAATAATCTTCATGAATATTTATTTGAAAATATCATGGTAATAGCACTATTTACAAATCAAAAATTAACGAATTAACAACGTAAAAGGGATAACACGAAAAAGATTTTACAATTTTGACAGAACACGCATTAATTCAAATACCACTTCTTATTATTTCCATTAGAACATTTTTGGTAATATTATAGAAAATTAAGCGCTAAAAATATCAATATATCTACCACACTTTTTAATCTTTTTTTCATTTTCCCTGCACTGTTTTTATTTCGTTCTGGTCCAAATATCATTGTGATTGCTTGGTCAAGAAGAATCTGATGTAATTAAATGGGTCGGTGAATCTCAGAAATTTTTGAATAGCCCTTCATCATCTACTTCATGCAGCACAAGCAACCTTTCACTTGTGAATGTAAAATAAATCATATAGTCACCATCATTATGTTGTATATTTTATATTGACTTTTTACAGGTTAATTTAAATAATATCTTAGAGCAGACTGTCAAAGGGAAAGCCGTTCTTGATTATTACAATAATCATAAATATTTATCTCCAACTCATCATGCTATATCAAAAATCCGACATACATATATGCAAAATGCACACACACAAACGACTTGCTTCTTCCCGATAGAAAAGCAAACGCCGCCTGCGATGCGCGTCTCGCAAAATCATCTATGCGCAAGAGAAGACAAATTTCAGCGGAGAGAGCTTTTTACTCAGAAAAGTGGACGACAAAAATCAAGCCTCCTCGGAAAGCTATGTCGGCTGATGTAGGATGCCTGTTGTAGAGCTTTAGGAAATTGTGAGTTGCACTGCTTGGGACGTCTTAATATATGTATATACAGTCTTTGGTTTAACCTTATCAAACGAATTGATAAATTAACTAAAATGCTCACAAAAGAAAATTTTTTAAGTGAAAACGCTGAGTTGTTTGGCGGGCTGGGAAGGTTCGCAAAATATATAAGAATCGATATTTGTCAAAATGGGGTACCAGTAACAAAACCAGCCCGCCGTATTCCTTTGGCTATTCGGGACGCGGTAAAGGAAGAATTACGCAGACTACAAAATTTAAACATAATTAAAAAAGTAAACAGTGCAGTTGAGTGGATGTCCAACATCGTTATTGTTGAGAAGCCAAACAAAAAAATCAGACTGTGTCTTGATCCTAGGGACCTAAATAAAGTGATTAAGCCTATTAACTATCCTATCCCAACGTTTCGGGAAATCAGTGAAAAACTACCTCATAAAGCTATCTTCACAGTGCTTGATCTCAAAGATGGGTACTCACAGGTACAACTTGATGAAAGGTCAAGTCAGTTATGCACGTTTAGTACGTCTTTTGGGTGTTATTGTTTTAAGAGGTTGTCATTTGGGATCAAGACAGCGCCGGAAATGTTTCAAATGTTAAACGAAAAAAATTTTAAGGACATCCCGAACTTAGTGATTTATCTCGATGATATTTTAATAGCAACAGCGTCTGAAGAAGAGCACGATGCTATTCTAAGGCAAGTCATTAAAAGAGCCAAGGAACGCGGGATAAAATTTAACAAGGCCAAAGTCCAATTCAATGTTAACAAGGTTAAATTTTTGGGCCATGAAATATCGAAAGACGGGATTAGTTGTGATCCTGATAGAGTACGGGCAATAAGTCAAATAAGCTCTCCCCGCGATTGGATTAATTATAAAGGGCTTTCCAATAGGGACTTGACAACTTTGAATTCTATTTGTGAACGCACCCTTTCACTAATCATCGAACTGTAACTGTCCATTTATTCAGTAAACTTAACATTTTCATCATGGTAAAGTACACGAACGAACAACGTCTGCAAATTATAAAAATTTACTACAGAAATTCGGAGTCGGTGACCGCTACTTTAAGAGCGTTAACTCCGATTATCGGTCGTAATTCTCGCCCTAGTAGACAGGCAGTAACAAGTTTAGTGCAAAAATTTGAGTCTACATATTCGTTGTGTGATGTTGCCGTGCCAGTGAGACAACGGGTTGGTCGAAGTGTCGAAAATATCGCTGCCGTTGAAACGTCCGTAGCAAATGATCCAAAGCAGTAAATTCCACGGCGTTCTCAAGAGTTGGGCATCGCCCAGACCACTTTATGGCGAATTTTGCGTAAGGATCTTGGTTTACACCCATACAAGATCAAGCTGACTCAAGAATTGAAGCCGATGGACCATTTGAAGCGACGTACGTTCTCCGATTGGGCTCTGGGAAAGATGCGCCAAGATGATCAATTTCATCGCAAAATCGATTGGCCGCCTCGTTCGTGCGATTTAACGCCTCTAGACTTTTTTCTTTGGGGCTACGTCAAGTCATTGGTCTATGCCAACAAGCCGACGACGTTGGAAGAGCTCAGAGCCAACATTGAACGCGAAATAGCAGCCGTTTCGGCCGAAATGTGTGGCCGAGTCATCGAAAATTGGGTCCAACGAATCGACCGCTGCAAACGTGCCCGCGGTGGCCATATGAACGAAGTCGAGTTCCATTCATAAATGTTTTGATTGTACTTCAACCCGATAATAAAGTTTTTGAAATATCTCAAATGGTTTGCATTTTATTTTGAAAAAAAGTTGTCAAGTCCTTATTGGAAAACCCGATATATGTACGACATTTTGTACCCAGCCTTTCACATATGTCACAACCTTTAAGGGAATTGTTAAATAAAAATAAAATTTTCAGATGGGAAAGTATTCTTGAGAAATGCCTATCCCAAATTAAAAGTTTAATAATGAAAGCTCCCAGCTTACAGATTTTCGACGCAAAAAGGCCTATCACAATTCAATGCGATGCTCCAAGGTGGCAAGCCAGTATGGTTTGCATATAGAAGTCTTAGCGAGGCCGAATGTAGGTATTCACAGATCGAGAAAGAGCTTCTCGCAATAGTTTTCTCTTGCACAAAATTTCATTATTTTACTTATGGGAAACAAGTAGAAATATTGACAGACCACAAACCCATTCTGGGCCTGTTTAATTAAGACATTACTAAAATAGCAAACCCTCGTCTCCAACGTATGTTACTTCGGCTATTTAAATATAAGCTAAACATTAAACATATGTATACCCGGTAGTCAGATGCTAGTAGCCGACATATTGTCCAGACATTTTACAAAAGCATATTGTGTTCCTGAAATACCTGATATCGATTTAGTAGTCCATTCCCTGAACATAAGTACCAAACGTAAAGAAATCTTCAAAAAAGAAACCCTTTTGGATCCAGAGTTAAAATTGGTAACAAACTATATAAAAAAAATGGGTGGCCTGCAAATAAATATGAAATTCCCGAGCAAGTTAAAACCTACTGGAAATTACGAAATGATATCACCTTATGTTGTATACAAAGTTTAAATAAGTCAAATATGTATATAAACATTGTACACAAAAATAGAAATTCTACCACATTGAATTTAGGGACCGTTTACTAGTGAGAAATCATTGTATACATTGTATCACAGTCAGTCTCATTCTGCCACTCACGGAGTAAACCTAAGGAGTAATAAAGTTATTGCACTAAGTGAAGTAATTCTGGAGTTTTATTATAAATCGAACCTAATTAAACTATAACATGGCGCAGTCGGTAAAAAGTGCAAAAGATCTAATTCAGTGTGAAATAAATAATATAAATAATGGGACTCAATAAATCTGCAAAAGACGTGAAAATTTTAACAAAAATCCGAACGAAAAATCGACCACGTGGGCGGCCACCGAAGGTAAAATTAATAATACAAGAAAACATGGAATATTTGCGAAAAATAGACGAACTTAAGCTTGAAGATAACCTGGCTGAAAATTGGCGGGTTTTTAATAAAAATTTTAATATTTTTGCTGCCGCTATCGAACTGGAAGATAAAGCGGAATCCGTAAAAGTGGCAATTTTTCTAAATACGGTAGGCCCAGCTGCAGTGGAAGTGTTTAATACATTTAATTTATCAGAAGCGGATAAAAAAGTGGTTGAGTCGTTCAAGCTATTTTGTACACCTAAAAAGAATGAAGTGTACGAAAGTTTCGTTTTCTGGAGCCGGAACCAACGAGAGAGTGAACCATTCAACTCATTCCTCATGGACATCAAAAAGTTAGTAACAACCTGTGGATATGAAGGTCAAGCCAATCGCATGCTCAGGGATCGCATCGTATTAGGAGTTGGGGACAAGAAATTACAAAAACGGTTATTGGAAGCTGAAAACCTAACACTGGAGAAGGCGATAGAGATGGCGAGGGCAGACGAAATAACGCGAGCACAAGCTGGGATGTTGCAGAGATCATCACACACCGGAACCGTAACACAGGCTATAGAAGTAGATGCACTGGCAGTACACAGGCAAAACAAAGTCAGTCATGGTAATAAAGCAAGTATAGTAGTAGTAGTAATAAAGGTCTAGAAATTTCAGGGTATAATAATACAAGAGATAATTTTAATAAAAGCACTCGTCAAAGTAACAAAAATAAAAATTTCAATAATTATTTTAGGAAAAAATCAGAAGGAAATTCAGCGTCTTCTATTTCTAAGTCACAATGCAAACAATGTGCCAGATATCACGAGTACGGGAAATGCCCAGCATTTAAGCAAAAGTGTTTGAGATGCGGGAAAGTAAATCACTTTGCCATTTGTTGTCAATCCAAAGTCGTAAGAACTATATCATGTAACCAAGTAAGTGGGAATATTAATGATGTCTATATTGATTGGATAAATAATTTAGATACAAATAATGCGTGGTATAAATCGATCATAATACAAAATAAAATTATTAAATTCAAGCTAGACACTGGAGCAGAGGCGAATCTGTTGCCAAGTTTTCTTTTTAAAAAGCTAAAAGGGGTTAATTTAAATCCAACTAAAGTTTAAATTGCAGGCATATGGAGGTGCCAAGGTACGATCGATTGGTGAAATTTATATGAAATGCACTGTGAATGGAAAATACTCTTATCAAAAATTTATAATAGTAGAAGATAAAGTACCAATTTTAGGACTTGAGGCTTGCATCGATTTGAATTTAATTAAAAAATTGAACTATATAGGGAGAGCAGCAGAAAAAGTTTCTACAAAAGAGCACATGATTGGAAAATATAAAGAGCTCTTTGTAGGGCTAGGCTGTTTTGTAAAAGATTACAAGATGGAACTAATACCGGGTGCGGTACCAGTCATTAAATCTGCCAGACGTATTCCAAATATATTAATGAAACCATTAAAAAATCATTTAGATGAATTAGTGAAAAGAAAAATCATAGAAAAATTTCAGGGTAGTACGGAATGGGTATCAAATATCGTACTTGTTGAGAAACCCAATAAAAATATCCGAATTTGTTTAGACCCTCAAGCCCTTAATAAGCAATTAAAAGAAGAGCAATACCCGATTCCAACGTTAGAAGAAATAGCTTCTAAATTGGCAAATAAAAAATTGTTTACAGTTTTAGATCTCAAGGAAGGGTATTGGCAAATAAAGTTAGACCAAGAATCGTCAAAATTATGTACGTTTAACACACCATATGGATTGTGGAGGCCGTCTCCGAGTTGTAATCGTGTGAATGGGAAGAGCTGTTAGTTACTGTAGAAACTGTAGGTACTGTAGAAATTATTTGTGTCAAGGTGATCTAATCAGCTTTTACCAAAAAATAGTAGGCACTTTTTTATATTGTTTTAAAAAAAATTAGATTTTCAGTCAGTCGATTTTAAAGATTTGTAAGAGCAAGAACAAATTTTAAAAAATATACACGATTGTACATCTAAAGAAGCCTTATTATTAAAAATAAAATAAAATATTAAAGAGGACAGGTTCTCCTCAGGATGATATCGTTTCCGTAGGTTACCTTTTGGAATCAAAACAGCCCCAGAAGTATTTCAAAAAAATATACAGAAGCACTTTCAGGATATTGAGGGAGTGGTTGTGTATATTGACGACATCCTTATTGCCGCAGAAACCGAGGAAGAACATGACATTATATTAGAAAAATTATTAAGGAGGGCTCAAGTTGCAAATATCAAATTTAATCCAGAAAAAATTCAATTCAGAGTAACTAGCGTGAAATTTCTAGGGCACATTTTTTCGGATAAGGGCTTGCATTTAGATCCAAACCGGATGGAGGGAATAAAAGCAATTGGAATACATAAGTCAAAAAAGGATGTACAGAAATTATTAGGCATGATTTCATACTTACGTTCATTTATACCCAACTTGGCCGAAATGTCTAGTCCTTTAAGAGAATTATTAAAGAAAAATGTTGCATTCAGATGGTTACCGGCGCATAGTAAATGTCTTGAGAAAATTAAGAGTAGTATAATGAATGCCCCTACATTAAAATGGTCAGACACAGAGAAAGAAATAACGCTTCAGTGCGATAGTAGTAAAGATGGTTTAGGATGTTGCCTAATGCAGCAGGACAAACCAGTAGCGTTTGCTTCAAGAAGCTTAACAGAGGTAAAAACTAGATATTCTCAGATAGAAAAAGAAATGCTCGCTATCTGTTATGCTTGCACTAAATTTCATAACTGGATATATGGTCGAAAGTTGACAATCATAACAGATCATAAACCGTTATTAGGAATAATGAAAAAGGACATTTACAAAATAGCATCTGCAAAAATTCAAAGAATGCGCTTAAAAATAATGAAATATGATTTTCAGCTTAAGTTCCTAGCCGGTAAATTCTTACACATAGCTGATCTCTTATCGAGATATTACAATACAGATGAGAAAGGAAATGAAATAGAAGAGATAAATGAGGTTATTCATTCGATAAACGTTAGCAATGAGAAATTAAAATTATTACAGAGAGAAACTGAAAGGGATAAAGATTTGAAAAAATTAAAAGAGACATTGTTAAATGGCTGGCCGCAAAACAAACAGAAATTAGACGAAGATTTAAGAATCTATTGGAAGTTTAGGAATGAGCTTACGTTAGAAAATGAGATTATATTTTTAGATGAGAAAATTATTTTACCTAACAAATGTCGAAAAGAAATACTTGATAAATTACATGAGATTAATGGAGGGATAGAGAAGACAAAAGCTAGAGCTAGGGAAATTGTATTTTGGCCCGGCATAAATAATGAAATAGAAGAAAAAGTTGCATCTTGTCAAATTTGTCAAAAATTTCGAAATGCTGAAAAAAGAGAGCCTCTATTGTCACATGAAATACCTTCCTTACCCTTTAGTAAAGTAGCAATGGATATTCTTGAACACAAGGGAAAAGATTTTCTGGTTATCATAGACTATTTCTCTAAATATTTAGAAATTATAAAGCTCAATAAGAAAACCGCTGTAGAAATTGTAACTAAACTTAAAGGAGTATTTTCCATACACGGGCTACCACGGGAAATTATAGCAGATAACATGCCATTTAATTCATTTCAATTTAAGGAATTTTGTGGAAATTTGGACATTAAAGTAATAACGGCAAATCCAAATTACCCTCGGTCTAATGGCATGGCTGAGCGCGCGGTCCAAATAGCAAAAACATTACTAAAGAAATCAGAGGAGTCTAGAAAAGAACTCTGGTATATCTTAATGGAATATCGCAACATGCCTATTAAAGATTTAGAATTATCACCAAATCAGCTAACGATGAGTAGAAAGACAAGAACATTTCTTCCAGCAAAAACGTCAAAATTTCAAATTAAAAATACCCTGAGCTAAAAGGTAATTTGGTGTATAATAAATTGAAAAGTACAAGATACTATAACAGATGAACTAAAAACAAAGAAGAATTTTCAGTAAATGATAACATTTGGTATCAAAACGGAAGAGAATGGGTCGAAGTAATTGTAATAAGAAAGGACTCAACACCGCGTTCTTATTGGATTCAGCTAACGAACGGCAAAGTCTTACGAAAAAATAGTAGTAGATTAAGAAAAAGTAAAACATCTCAAGTACATACTTAGAAATAGAATGGGCTGAAATTAGTACGTAAGATTATGCTCACTAAAATATGTAAAGGGGAAGATGTGGTAGAGTAAGTTTACCTATATACATATGTATATAGTAAAAAAAAAAAAAAAAGTTTTGTGTTAGGTACATAAAAGCAGGAATAGTATCGCATTGAATTTATGAATTTAAATATAAATATAAAATTGCAATGTCATAACGTTTACAAAAATGGAAAACATTTCAACTACTTAGAAATAAATAGATAAGCTGAAATTATTAGATAGGATTATGTTTATTACAAAAAAAAAAAAAGGGAGATGTTGTATACAAAGTTTAAATAAGTCAAATATATAAACATTGTACACAAAAATAGAAATTCTACCACATTGAATTTAGGGACCGTTTGCTAGTGAGAAATCATTGTATACATTGTATCACAGTCAGTCTCATTCTGCCACTCACGGAGTAAACCTAAGGAGTAATAAAGTTATTGCACTAAGTGAAGTAAGTCTGGAGTTTTATTATAAATCGAACCTAATTACACTATAACACCTTAGATGAAGACTTAGTATTTCTCCACGATAGAATTATAGTTCCAGCGAGCATGCCAGCAGAAGTTCTCCAAAATTTACACCAGTCACATCAAGGCCAGGTTTAAATGGAGCTATTGAAAACCTAGTAGCTAAGTGCGGAACATGCCAAAAATATAGACATTCTAATATCAAGGAAGCCTACATTCCACATGATGTACCAAATATCCCGTTTGATAAAATCGGAATCAATATATTTGAACTAAACAAAAAGAATTACCTTGTGGTTAATGATTATTTTTCTAAATTCTTAGATATTTGTCCACTTAAAAATAAAACAACCAATGATGTCATAAACCAATTAAAACATGTGTTCTCTTACCACGGAATCCCCAAAACAATTATAGCTGATAATAATCCATTTGGTTCTTTCGAATTCAAAAAATTTTGTGCACATACGATATTGAAATTGTAACAACGAGCCCAAGGTATCCACAAGCTAATGGGCTAGCCGAAAAATCAGTCCAAATAGCCAAAAATTAAATTAGAAAAAGAACAAGAACTTTGGTTGGTCATATCAAAACGATAGAAAATAATAATAAGCGTACCGAAACACATTACAACCGAAGTGCTCGAGAAAAAGATGAATTTTATCCAAATCAAGTAATATGGATACAAAATAATAAATTGTGGGAAGCGGGTAAGATAGTAGCAACGCACGAGTCTCCTCGTTCTTATTGGGTAGAAAAAGAAGATAAGTCGGGACTACTACGAAGAAATTCATCAGTTTTAAGACCACGAAAAGTTTAAAATTTAATTAAAAAAAAAAAAATTATAATAATAATAAGAAACAAATGCTGCGTGATTCCTACTAAGGTTGGTGGCGTAGTAAATTAGTACTAGTAAAGTAAGCATTCAGTTGAAAATAGTGGAGATTTGAATATTGTCAAAAGGTAAAATGAGCTTGTTACACATCGCAATAACCTTGGGAGTTTAGTGGGTTAGTATTAGTTGTAGTTTCCTATAGTATTATACAATGATAAGCGGTTGAATTGAACTAATATACTGTAAATATATATATAAGTACATATTAAGCTAATGTTGCAAAAGGAGCGATGTAGTATAGAAATGAGTTATAATTAAGAAACAGCCTTAAACACTAGTCTAAATTGTACAGATCAGTATAACAAATCTGTAGATAACTGAGTACTAAGGGCCTGTCCGAATCCAAGTCTATGTCTACGTCTTCGTCTAGTTATAACAGTTCGTGACGTCAGCGAACAAGCTGAGCTATTATAACAATTAAGACGAAGGCAAAGCTAACCTGTCCGAATTGGTTTGCTTAGCTTGAAATTTGACGTTGGAAGTTAACCCAACGTAAGTTAATTGTCTGTGCCTAAGAGGAGGACAAAAGTGTAGCGTTCAAAATATAAATTAATAATGGAGGGAAGAGTACAAGAAAATATGAATTTTAATACATTTTCTTTAGTCCCTGCAATAAAAACATTGTTCTTCAGAACATGTCCATAACAATTGCAATTCATTTTACTTACATTTTGCACCTGACATTTTTAATTTTTCTTAAAAAAGTCGTATTTTACAACCAATTGCCCGTTGTCTACTTCACGAAGTCAACGCGAGCCTTGACTCGCTCATCAAGCTAAGCAATTGACTTAACTGTTATACTACGTAGCTAAGCTCACAGCCATAGACATGAATTCGGACAGAGCTTAGCTCGCTGTGACGTCACGAACTGTTATAACGAGACGAAGACATAGACATAGACTTGGATTCGGACAGGTCCTATGTAAAACAGTCAGCCAGTCTTGAACTAACTGCTAAGCTAATAAAACCTTAAGCCTACCCGAGTGTTTTACTAATTACTACAATAACCCCATTTCCCAACATGGATAGTCTTTGATTCCAAGTAACAAATTCACCCCGGGCCCAATGCCGCCGCAATGGCTGTTTGGCTATTAAATTAAAATTATTTTCGAAGCACTCCAGGTATCGGCAGAAGACTGAAACCTTTAGGACCATATTAAAGGCTATAATGAAAGAAAAATTACAACTTACCCTTACTAGTTGACGGTTTACCTTTGGCTGCATCAGATTTATTTTTTGCCAGCCATGCGCCGTTCTTTGCCACGGCATGTCTACCTCCAGCTGCTGTTTTCGTGGGAGTTCGTTTCTTAGGAGTTCGCTTTTTACCTCCCCTTTTGAATTTCTTCGGACTCCTGGTAGCACTCCAGCCTCGTTTCCTTTTCCCTCCCGTGCCTTTTTGTGCTCTATCCACTGATACCGTTTGAGCTAACGACTCCCAATCGGTAGAATCAAAATCATTTGACCCACCAGGCTGGGCATTTTGAGTCGGCTCAGAAGCCCAGTTAGCTTCCTCGAAGTCCATCATTATGCATAGTTTGTCAGCAACAAAATTCCGAGTGATGTCCAACATCTGTTTGCCGTACTTAAGGAAATTGGCCTTTGTGACATGAGGAATTGAAAGCATATCAGCGTCTGTTTCCGGAAGACGCTCAGCTATCGCTTTTATGGCTTGCATATTCATTATGCTGGCCATGTTCACGTTCTTTTGGGCCGCCAGATTTCTACACAGTTCCAACAGATCATTGTAACACTTATCCGATAATTCTTTGAGCTGCATATTTGTGTTAGGATCAACTTGTCGTGGAACTGGTGCTGAAGCAGGCTCGTCTTCGGAC
Source organism: Machimus atricapillus (assembly GCA_933228815.1). NCBI lineage: Eukaryota > Metazoa > Arthropoda > Insecta > Diptera > Asilidae > Machimus > Machimus atricapillus. The sequence goes on from OW121785.1 coordinate 20,035,716, forward strand.
TGTAATGGTGTTTTATCTATCTTTATGGCGAAATCAACTTTTACGTTTCCTCTCATAAGTTTATCTATTTGAGGTCCCAGTTTTAGGTATGCTTGTGGAATATCTCGCACAAAGTACAACTCTTCTCGAAGATATTCCTCTATCACAAGTTTATGAAGAACCTTAGGATATCCGCCCTGTGCCATTTCTTAAAACAGCCATGATAAGGGGTTTTGTCATGTCCGTTATCAGCAACTTTTTTATTTAAAGAGCCTTTTAAAACTTCCACTGAAAAATAAAATGCGATTATCATTTGTTTTTACCCAATCGATTCAGCAGTATTTACCTAACTGAAGGAGCGTAACCCTGTTTCTACTGAGACACAATTCACGAACAGCTCTTGCAACTGTTTTACAATCGTCGATTACATCAACTACCTGCAATAAAATGTTGTAATCAATCTTAAAATCTATATATACATATATATAAATGAATGTCTGTTTGTAACGCGATACTAAAACTCCAAAACTATTCGGCCGATTGTGCTGAAACATTCACAGAATGTGCATCTTGACTAAATCTCGGTAAATCACACAGTGCGAACACGATCCGATAAGTGGCTTCATAATACCTACTTCGATTAGATTATAACACTTTGAATGAAATTGAAGTTAAAGTTTACTGAAATGATTTTACGACAAGACTTTTATACGGCATTTCAAATCAAAAGAAAAATAGTTTTACAAGCTCTTTTGGATTTCATTTCAATCGGAATACAGAAAATATGGGCAATAATTACCGTCGCATTAGTGTCGCATTACAGACATTCATTTATATATAAATAAGATTAGTAGTGCCCGGGCAAGGCCGGTTACGAGTCAGCTAGTAATATATTAATTAATACCCTTTTGTTTTAAGGATTACCTTGAATTCTTTTTGCTTGAAACAATTATCACAAGCAGTTTGTTTGTCTCGCAGACACTGCTCACTAGTGAAATTTTCGGCGAAGTAATTTAATTGTTGCTTCCTTCTACAATCAGTGACGTTTTCACAATACCCAACCATTCTCTTCAAATTTTGCAAGTGAATTTGTTTGACCTCATAAGCAGATTTTTCAGCTAAAAGTAGTAAAATTAATACTAATTCAATTTTCTTCGAGGTATGTCTTACTGTCTAACATTTTTTAAACCGCAGCATGTCTGAATAGTTATAATAGAGGACACAATGAGAGATATCCCCGTCCCGCCCGGCACGACCAGATTCTTGATAGTATCCTTTTATGGATTTGGGGATTGAATAATGCAAAACAAATCTTACATCGGGCTTGTCGATGCCCATCCCAAAAGCAATTGTGGCGCAGATCACTCGGAATTTATTTGTGACCCAATCTTTCTGGACACTATCAGAAAGTCCAGCGTGGTAGCTTGCAGCCCGGATTCCAGAGCTGCATAATTTTTCAGCAACCTGGTCGCATTCCTTTCGAGATAAACAGTATATAATCCCGCTGGCTGTAGGATATTTTGATTTTATCCAGTCTTCTATCTCTCCAATTGCTGTGGATCCTTTTTTCGGCCGTACGCTGTATTTAAGGTTCGATATGTTAAAGCTTGATAGGAACCATATACATTTGGTTAAATTTAACTGCCTTAATATATCTAATCGAACACGAGGTGTGGCTGTGGCGGTTAGGGCCATTATAGGTACCTGAGTGCAAATTTTAAAGAATGTAAAATTATATTTAATCGCAATTTGCCGTAAAATTATGGTAGCAACCGAACTACAATATTAGACAACAATAGTTCTAAAAACCCTTTCCAAAGAACGACACCTACCTTTGGAAAACGTTCCCTTAAAATGTATAATTTCTTAAAATCCGGACGGAAGTCGTGTCCCCATTGAGATACACAGTGCGCTTCGTCGATGACAAATCTGCTGATGTAGTTCTTCGCATAGAGATTGTTCAACAAATCCTAAATTTGCAGAATAAGTCAATCAATCAACTTTTATTAATTAAAAAGCAATCACTTGGAACTTCGTTGAACTAGAAATCTTTTCTGGTGTCACGTAGAGCAACTTAATTTTGGGCGGTGTGCATTCCAAGTCTACGTATATCGCTTGCATTTCCTGTAGACTTTGGTCGCCTGATAAATGCTGTGCATAAATCTAAGAAATTTAATCTTTATATATTTACAAACAAAGACAAAACGTATGGCATAGCTTACATCTAGAGAGGACAACTTGTTGACCTGGTCGAGGATAAGAGACTTCAGTGGACTGATAACAATAGTCACAACTTCGGTTAAGACAGAGGGTAGTTGGTAGCAGAGAGACTTTCCACCTCCGGTCGGCATCAGGACGAAGCAATCGTGCCCGGTTAAAGCAGCATTTATCGTTTGCAGCTGATTGGGTCTGAACGATTTAAGTCCAAAGAAGTAGTGGAAGGCTTCCATCATTCTGTCCGAGTGTTCGTATTTAAGGCCATCGAACTCCCCGGTCATACCGTCGTTTTGAACGCTGGAAGAAAACTTTCCAGCTCCGGTTTCCGTAGGGATTGTTTTTGGTAATTCCTCAGAACCACTGGGAGCTGTGCTGCCCGCGAAAGTCTTGTTGGATGAACTTTGGATTGGATTTTTTGGCTGGTAGACGTCCCGCGCAGTTAAAATTGCAGGTGATGCAGGCAAAGCGGGCAGCGCAGGCCTTTCAAGAAGACACGGTTTGTCCTCCATTTCATCAAGATTATAGATCTGCCACCCATCTTCGTCGACTGGGATTTGGGAGGGATCGCCATTGACGGAATCGTCGACTTATATTGTTATCATTGGCTGGAAATGATACGCGAGGTTTAATATCGTTGTACGGCTTTGTCTTGGAAGTAGATTCAATGTGGTCATAAAATGCGTCCGGGTACTCAGAACCAAGCAAAATCCGTTCTTCTGCATCAAAGTCACCGTCACCTTCAGACACTATCCTTTTGCTTGTCCCTGGCGAGGCGAGGTTTTTAGATCTCTCTTTAAAAATGTTTGGTGAATTCCTTGACTTTATAGTTCTTATGGGAGTCTCGGTCATTTCCACGATTTTTTTTGTAATTTTTAGTGCGGTGAACAAATTATTTTGATTACTGTCGGAAACGCCTGTGCTATTTCTTTCTGCAGGGGAGTTTTCCTCTACAAAACTATAATTTGTTTCTTTTTTATTGTCAGCTTTGCTGCCTATTCCCTGCGCTTCTAGATATTCTCTCTCCACTTCTAAATCCTCCTGCAAAATCTGTTCTTCCTCGTCAAATTGTATTGGATCAAATTTATTCATATCTTCCATTTTCTTTTCAAAATTGTTAAGGCTGTTTTCTGTAAGCTTTATTTTTGCTTTGCATTTCTGCTTCAACATTTTCAGTTTACAAAACGACATATGTATACGGAAATGCCTCGATTTTCTTTAAATGATCGACAGGAATTTTGTCAAATAAAGAGCAGAGTTGGTCGAGAATTTGTAGATAGGTTGAGCGGAAGCATGTAAGATTTGTTTTTAGGTTGCAGTTGTTCTCTATTTCGTTAGTTAAGTTATTTTGAACGTTCCGAATTAATTCATTAAATCCCTCATCGAACTGAATGGAAACACCCTCTGGACGTATTTCCGAGGAAGGTGTAGTGCTTAGTGCTGGTACTTCTTCTACAGAACTATTTATTTCGCTTGTGTCGGCAAATAGTGTTTGCGACTTATTATTATTTAACGGACTGACGGCACTTTCTTTAGTAACCAAAGGCGACATTTCTTTGGATGCAATAACAGTTTTTTGTGGAGAACTTTCTTTATTGCTTTTAGGTATACCCAAATATTTTACATAAAGATCTTCTTCAACGTGAGCAGTATATCCGATTTTTTATTATAAGCTATTCCAGGAGAGCTATCAGGTGTCGCTGGAATATTATCATTTTCTTCAAGAATACTAGTGGTGCTATTTTCATTGAGATTTAAATTTACTTGACAAAGATTAAAATGATCCCTGTTTTCCTTTTGAGAACTGCCGCCCTTCTCCGGGGAACATAGGCACTCCTTTTGAGATGGACTTCTCAGCCGTTTTAGGAGGTGTGCCCAATATTTTTTTCAAATTTTTTTCTAACTTATCTTTAGCGGATTTATACTTCTCGTCGTCGTTGAGAGAGTTTTCAATATTGAGTTTCTTTGTATTCTTTAGAGTGCAACAAGTTTTGCGAAAGGAAAGTTACGGGGTTGTTGAAGGACTTCTGGATGGTGAAAGATCTTGGCGGGAAGCAAGATCTTCATCGTTGTCTGATTCCAAATGAATAAATGATGTAGGCTATAAAAAAAACAAATAATAGTATTATACTGTTGGAAAAGTAATAACTATTAATTGTTTAAGTTAAAAGAAAAGTTATCAATGTATTTGTATAATAAGTCATCTCATCACAGTTAGAGTACATATCACAGTAAGTTAAGTGGCAGTATCACAGAGTGCCGTAGAGTAAGGATTAACTTGAATTAACAGCTTGTATTATAATGAAGTGAACCTGGTGTTTTATATCACAAGACCCTATCCTCTTTAATAAGAAAAACTACAACATGGTGTCAGAAGTGATTTAGGAATCATTAAGCACAAGACAAACAATAAAATTTTGTGAATTGCAACCACGTCTGTAATAGAGAGACGTAAATTGAATATACAACATACAGTTGTTAGAACGGATAAGTTTAGAACAGGAGAATAGCTAGGTCCGCCTCAGCGAGTAGGAGTCAGTCAATAAGTTGGACTCAAGCCGGCCACATCAATAAAGCTTATATTGTAAAGAGACGCGTGAGTTTTATTTAAAGTTAAACGGGACCATATAATACATGGCGCAGTCGAAGCGGGAAATCTGAATTACGCGATCAAAAGACTAACGTGTTGATCTTACCGCGAATTTATTAATGGGAATAGCATCAAAGGCTGAAGATCACTTGCCGGCAGTAAAAAGATCACGCGGAAGACCACCGAAAGCTGTAAAGTATATTACCAAACACGTGTTGAGGCCAATGGATTACATCCGAAAAGTTGATAAGCTAAATTTGGAAGGTACCAATTTAGCAGAAAACTGGAGAACCTTCTGGCAGAATTTCCAAATATTCTGTGTTGCGGCGGAAATCGATAAGAAAGCTGACGAGGTGAAAATAGCAGTATTCCTCAATGCTATAGGACCAGAAGGTGTAGAAGTATTTAATTCGTTCAGTTTGAGTGAGGAAAAACGGAAAGATTATAAAGAAGTCGTAAAGTCGTTTGAAGACTTCTGTAAACCTAAAAAGAACGAGACATATGAAAGTTATGTGTTCAACAAAAGACATCAGGCAGACGGGGAACCCTTCGACAGCTTCCTCATGGATTTGAAGAAAATCATCAGGTATTGTGGATACGGTGACCAAGAAAACCGTATGCTACGCGATCGCATCGTGATGGGGACAGCGGATAAGCACCTGCAGAAGAAGCTTCTGGAAACGACGGATCTGACCACGGAGAAGGCGATCGAGATGGCGCGTGCAGCGGAGGTGACGAAGTCACAAGCAGAGCAGTTGGCGGGGACACATGTAACAACTGTTGAGAGACCATCTACACTGAATACGGTAACTAAAGTTCCAAATAAAGCAAGCAGAAGTACCGGTGCTAATAGAAACAATAATTTTAGGTTGAGTAAGAAATTCGATGGCAAGAGCAGAGATGTAGCTAGTACTAGTGAGAATGGAAAAAAAATTACAAATTGCAAGTATTGTGCCCAGTCTCATGATAAGAAGAAATGTCCAGCATTCAATCAAACCTGCAACAAGTGCAGCGGTAAGCACCACTTCGCAGTCGTATGCAAAAAGAATAACGTAAAACAGGTACGTGAGCTAAAACTAAAGGAAACTAATTACCAGAGTAGCGATGAAGAATTTTTTGTTGATCAAATTTTATGTAAAATTTCGGATGAGAAAAAATCGTGGAAGGAAATTGTAAAAATAAATGAAAAGTTGTTAAAATTTAAACTTGATACCGGCGCTGATGTGAATGTGCTGCCTTATGAGGTTTATGAAAATATAGGACCAGTAAAAATGAGGGAATCAGGAATAAAATTACAAGCCTATGGAGGAAAAATTTTGGAAATAGAAGGCTGCGTAGCATTGGAGTGTACGGTTAGAAATGTAACAAAAGTAGTTGAATTTATTATAACAAAAGAGAGTACAGTACCGATCTTAGGTTTAGAATCCTGTATAGATTTTAATTTGATTAAACGTGTAGAGGCAGTAAACAAGATCATGACAAAAGAAATGCTGTTCCATGAATACTCGGACTTGTTTAAGGGTTTAGGGAAATTTGTAGAGAACCTTCAATTAAAACTTAATACAAACCATGTACCTGCTGTTCACCCTGCTAGGCGAATCCCACTGATGTTAAAAGGAGCCCTTAGGGATGAGTTAGAAAGACTCGAAAAAAAGGGGATAATCGAGAAATGTAACGAACCGGTTGAGTGGATATCAAACCTAGTCATAGTAGAAAAACCTAATAAAACACTCCGCCTTTGCATCGATCCGAGGGAACTTAACCTTGCGTTGAAGCCACTAAAGTATCCAATCCCTACCTTTGAAGAAATCTCAGAAAAACTTTCTGGGAAGAGCGTGTTTACAGTACTCGATCTTAAGGATGGGTACTGGCAGATTGCACTTGATAAAGCTTCGAGCCAGCTGTGCACATTTAGCACACCACTCGGGTGCTATAGCTTCAAGCGGTTGCCATTTGGTATCAAAACTGCACCTGAGATTTTTCAAATGTTGAACGAGAAAAATTTCAAAGATATTGAAGGTGTAATAATTTATTTAGATGACATTTTAATTGCCGCAAATTCGGAAAGGGAACATGATGAAATATTAAAGCAGGTTTTGAATAAAGCAAGAAATGTGGGTATTCGTTTCAACAAAGAGAAGGTACAGTATAAAGTAACAGAAGTTAAGTTCCTGGGTCAAATTATCTCAAAAAGCGGTATAAGATGTGATCCAGAAAGGGCAAAAGCTATTGACAAATTAAAGCAACCTAAAAACAAAAAAGATCTGCAAAAGCTGTTGGGGATGATCAATTATGTTCGCGCATACATTCCAAATTTAGCTCACATTTCGCAACCCTTAAGAGATCTTCTGAAGAAAAACGTGGTTTTTCAATGGGAAAGTGTCCATGATGCTTGCCTAAATAAAATTAAAAAATTAATAGCTAATGCTCCAGCCTTAAAAAGTTTTGAGTCGACTAAACCAATAACAATCCAGTGTGACGCGTCGAAAAATGGGTTGGGGGCGTGTCTAATGCAAGACAACAGGCCAATTTCTTTCGCGTCACGAGGTCTAACAGAAGCTGAATGCAAATATTCGCAAATTGAGAAGGAGTTATTGGCAATTGTTTTCTCGTGCGCCAAATTCCATTTTTTTATCTACGGAAAAGTAGTAGAAGTCATTACAGATCACAAACCGTTGGTAGGGTTATTTAAAAAGGATTTATCAAAAATACCAAGTCCCCGGTTGCAGAGAATGTTGTTAAGATTATTTAAGTACCAATTGATTTTAAAACATGCACCTGGGAAAACAATGTTGGTAGCTGATTTGCTATCAAGGTACTTCGATGAAGAGAATTGCACCACTGAAATTAAAGATATAGACGGGGTAGTTCATTCCCTGAACGTTAGCAATGAACGTAGAAAATTATTTCAGAGTGCAACAGAGAGTGATCCAGTGCTCAGCAAACTTAAGAAAATTGTGCAAGAGGGGTGGCCGACCACAAAAACGAAACTGCCTGGGGAGGTGAAATACTTTTGGAAAATGAAAGACAACTTGTTTGTAGAACAGGAGATCTTATTTTTAAATAAAAGGATAATAGTTCCCCTATCACTTCGAAAAGAGATGTTAGCGAAGCTACATCAATCCCATCAAGGGATCGAAAAAACTAAAAGTCGAGCTAGATCGTTGCTTTATTGGCCAGGAATTGATGAAGAAATTGAGAATTTAATAGCGAAATGTGAGGCGTGTCAGAAATTCAGAAATAGTAATATTAAAGAACCTTATATTGCTCATGATGTGCCCGACATCCCATTCAATAAAATTGGAATGGACATATTTGAGATTAGTAAGAAAAGCTATCTCGTAGTAGTAGATTACCTTTCAAAGTATATAGAGATTCTACCGTTACGTGCTAAAACTGCAGGGGAAATCATTCTTAAATTAAAAGCTTTGTTCTCCGTACATGGAATACCTAAGACAATTATCGCTGACAATAATCCGTTCGGATCCTTCAAATTTAGAAACTTCGGAAAAACCTATGATATAGACATAGTAACGTCAAGCCCCCGATATCCACAGGCAAATGGGTTAGCTGAAAAATCGGTTCAAATAGCGAAGCGGCTAATTGTGAAAAGTAAGGAGTCAAAGGAAGAGTTATGGCTCTCGTTATTAGAGTATCGGAACACACCCCTAAAAAACTCCGACAAGTCTCCAGCTGAGATACTCATGGGCCGAAAACAAAGAACATTGCTCCCAGGGAAAGAGGAGCTGTTCAAAAATCAAACTTCAACAGAAGCTAAAAAAATAGTAGTTAATAATAACAGAAAAAATGAATTTTATTACAACAGAAATAGTAGAGCGGAAACTAAACTAGGTAAAGATCAAAAAGTATGGATTAATGATGGTTCATCGTGGAAAAGGGGAAAGATTAGGGCAGCACATAACACACCACGCTCGTATTGGGTCGAAAAAGAGGACGGTAAAATTATTCGTAGGAATTCGATTTGCATACGACCCAGAAAATCTTAATTGGTTAAATAGAAGTATAATGCTGAACATTTCTCCTTACAACGTGAACTGCAATGGACTAAATACTAACGACCACATGTATATTTTGAATATCTATTAAATGTTGAATAATTTAGGAAATAGTGAAATAGAAAGTTTGAAATAAGGAATGTAGTAAGATAGAATGTGAAATAATTTGAATTTGAATTATAGTGAATCGAGAAATGTAAGATAATTAATTGGAGGTGGTAACAATTTTAATAGGAATTGGTATTATTACTTAAGCAAAGGAATCCTAAGAGAGGGAGATGTAATAGAGAGACGTAAATTGAATATACAACATACAGTTGTTAGAACGGATAAGTTTAGAACAGGAGAATAGCTAGGTCCGCCTCAGCGAGTAGGAGTCAGTCAATAAGTTGGACTCAAGCCGGCCACATCAATAAAGCTTATATTGTAAAGAGACGCGTGAGTTTTATTTAAAGTTAAACGGGACCATATAATACAACGTCTATGAAAAAAGAGGAAGATAGCCCCGCAGAAAAGCCTAGCACCAGCACAGACAACGGTCCAAAACAGTCGTCGAACGTCAGCATGCCCTTTAATGGAGAATATGATCACACAAGCCGGCAAGTATCAGATTTGCATTAGAGCCTCTCAACTTAAAAAGCCCAAATCTACCGGTCGCATTTAAATTCTAGCTCAACCAATTTAAAATTTTTATGAGAGCCGCTGATTTAGAAGCCCAGGATGATAGCCGTAAAGTCGCCCTTCTCTTACATAAAATGGGCCCAGAGAGCATTCAAATATTTAATTCCTTCATAAAAACAATTAAAAAAAATTAGTATTTTTGAACATGCAGAAGTTATTGTAGACATTAATATTGACGGATTACCATTATTTAGAAGCTCTAAAACCCAATTGTGGCCAATTTTACTGCGGGTCACTAATATTAAAAATATTAAAATATTTCCCGTAGGTGTTTATTTCGGCAAAAAGAAACGAGATCACATAAACCAGTTTTTATCCAAATTTGTTGATGAAATTAAATATCTTACAGAAAACGGAATTCAGGTAAAAAATAAAGTAATTAAATTTAAAAAAAGATGTATTGTTTGCGATGCCCAAGCAAAAGCTTTTGTATGCGGAATTGTTGGCCATACCTCCCTTCATGGTTGTCCTAAGTGTATTCAGGTTGCTAAGAAAGTAAATGGTGTATTGACTTATATAGCCTTAAATCTGGTGATCTGATTTCTGATACAGATTTTAAAGATAGGAAGAACTTGACTCATCATCAAAAACGTTTTCATGACAAAGAAACTCCTTTTGAAAGCATTAATGTTGGAATGATTAGTGAAGTTCCTTTTGATAGAATGCATCTGGTAGATCTTGGGGTAACAAGAAAAATTCTTTTGCGAATGATTAATGACAAAATCAATTTTAAAGTAAGTAAGGAAAACAAAAGTATAATATCGAAGCATTTGGAATCACTGCGTGCGTATATTCCGAAAGAATTTGCTCGTTGCCCTAGAAGTTTTGATGAGATTTTGAATTGGAAAGCTACAAAATTTCGGCAATTTTTGATGTATACCGGGGTGGCGGTTTTAAAAGAAAAAATTCACGATGGCTTTTACTACGAATTTCTGTTGCTTCACTGTTCGTGTAGGCTATTATCCCGTCCTAAAAACTTTGAAAAAAATATTAGCATTGCTCAAAATATGTTAGAATTATTTGTTCATAATTTTCCGGTAGTTTTTGGAGAGAACAGTGTCGCTCACAACGTTCATGGATTACTACATTTACCAGATAGTGTTAGACATTACGGAGTTCTTCCTTCTTTTTCAGCGTACGATTTTGAAAATTATTTGCAAATTTTAAAAAGTTATGTAAGGAAACCGTCAAAAATATTAGCACAGATTTTTAATAGAATTCAGTTTGAACACATGAGTATGGAATCAAAATTAGAAGGGTTTAGATCAGTTAATGGGGAGTTAGTTAGTTATAGTTCAAATAGTTATTTTTTTAGCATGAAAAGTCCTAATAATTATTCTGCATTCACCCATATATACCTATAAAAATTGTAGGGTTCAAAAAGGACGGACAAAATTATATAATTGGAAGAAAATTATTGAATATCCGAAATTTTTTCACTGAGCCGTTCGATTCCTTATCTTGTTTGGGAATATGTTTAGTCGATTCAATTTCTTCAGAAGTTGATGAGTTTTTTAGCGTAGAAGAAATTGAATGCAAATTTATGTGTCTCTCATATGAAGAAAATTTACTTTTGCTACCAATTTTGCATGGTTGCGTTTCATTTTTTTATTTTTTTTATGCAAAGCTAAATAATTAAAAAGTATTTTTAAAGCTGTTTGGGTTCTTATTTTCACAAATTTTTTAGTTTCAAACTGAGGAATTATGGCACCACGAAGAAACTGCAAACATGAACAGGAATATATACCTGGCCAATTAAGACGGTGTGATGCAGCTATGGGAGAGGCTGTCTTTTCACAATGTAAGCTGTGCTTTATTATTACTTTCTATATAGTACATTTAAAGGTAACCTTAGTGAGGACTTAAAATCTTATATAGACACGAAATTTGAAAAAGTTACAGGTAATACTAGACAAATTAAAATAATTTAAATAATTGATACATAATTCTTTACAGAAATAATAAAACAACAAAATGCCGCCATTATGGAGGTATTGGCAACGCAAACAGTTCTAATTAAAACGTTAATTCGGCAAGAATCTGCCAATACCTCCATTTTGTCAGCATTTCCTATAACAACTGAAGAAAACTTACGAAATGTTAACGATTGCATATGTGAAGAAAATCGCGATTTATATGTAAAAAAAAAAAATTTTTAATACGCTATAAACTTATTTAATGATACAATTAACTAGGTTTCTGCAGTTACATCCATGGTTCGTCGTGGATTCAAAAAGCAGATAAACGAACTTATTAGTAAGGACATCATTTTAAAATACAACTTGGATGGAACCCATGGCAAGAAAAGATTTAAAGACTTTTCCAATATTTTTGAAGTCAGAAAAAGTAATTAGAAATTTAATCAGTTTTTTCAATTCGTAAGTAATATATATGTTTGCACAGGAGCTATTGAAACGGATCCCGGCATTAAAGAAGCAGAGAAGCTCATGAGGGAAGCTTTCCACGCCACAAAAAGAAAGCACTTTAAAAAAGTGTGCGACGAAAACAAAAGCAAGTCGAGGATAACAACAAGAATTAATATTTAATAATGTTAATAATAATATTAATAATTCAATAATTTTGTTTTGTTATTAATTCTTTATGAAGTGCCTGTGTTTTTAACTGAAGTAAATTTGATTTTTATATTTTAACTTAACTCTCTGTCTCTCTACCTAATAATATGTAAACAACCTAAAGAAAAAATTTTGAAATTAATATAACAGGTTTAAAAAAAATTTAAAAAGGTATCTTTTTTGGATTTCAAAATGGTATCCTCTTAAAATGATGTATTTTTGTTTCCAAGAAGTAATTAAAAATGAATTAGTTTTCGAAGCTGTTCAAAATGAATTAGTTCTCAAAGTAGTTCAAAATGAATTAGTTCTCGAAGTAGTTCAATAGTAATGCAGCAGAGAACAATTGACTCCGTCGTAGGACATCGCTGTACAAAAGTAATCAGTTGTTTCCATATAAAAGGTATCCAACTGAGAACTACTACTCGTTCCTTAAGAATTAGTTTTTCTACTAGTCTTTGAACTAGTTCACTTTCCTACTGGGTAACTACTACTAGGATAGTGAAACAACTACTGCTAACTACTACAAATGTACTCTCCGCATAGCTGTAAGTAGACATCGCTTAGCTGTAAGTTTAGTCAGTAAGCCAGTCATGTAAGAACCGCTGAAATAAATAGTCTAAAACTCCGCACATGGTTTAAATATAATACATGGCGCAGTCGGTAGTGTCTCATGGTTCGCAGTAAATCTTTAAGAAACTTTTGTAAGGCTACGCAGAGTGAAGTGAAATTTAATAAAAATAGAAATGCACAATTGAAAGAATCGGGACATAATAATCAAACTAAATGAACATTAAATATATACACGTGTTATGAACTAGAACGAAGATATGTAGGTATGTATAATCTAAAATGTGGAAAACACGTGATGCCTAACATTAAAAGCACATAAATAATTCCAAATTAAAACATTAGTTAATGGGAATTGTGAAAAGGGCAGAAAGGAGCTTTGAAGTTCAATATAAGAGACTACGAGGAAGACCGCCAAAAACAAGATATATTAAGGTGCTAAAAAGCATGGATTTCCTCAGGAAGGTAGATAAACTTGACCTAAATAGAAGCAATTTAGCAGAAAGCTGGCGAGTTTTCTACCATAATTTTGAGATGTTCCTAATAGCAGGAGAATTGAACAAAAAGCCAGATGCGGTAAAGATAGCGGTATTTTTAAACGCCATTGGACCTGAGGCTCTGGAAGTTTACAATACATTCAATTTAACATCAGAACAAAAGCAAAAATATACAGACGTTGTCAGTGCATTTGAAACATTCTGTAAGCCAAAGAAGAATGTAGTGTACGAAACCTTTGTGTTCTTCAATAGAAACCAGTCAACAGGAGAGCCATTCGACAATTATTTAATGGAATTGAAGCGATTAATAAGAGCGTGTGAGTTTGCGGACCTGGAAGAACGCATGTTACGTGATAGGATAGTCATCGGAATAGAAGACAAGGCGGTGCAGAAGAAATTACTCCCAGTACCGGACCTAACACTAGCTAAAACAAATGAGATATGCAAACCAGCAGAAGCCACACAGATGCAGACCAAACAAATACAGAGAGGAGCCAGTTTCAAAGAAGAAGCGAAGTGCATAGATAAGCTAAGTATTCCTAGACCAGGTAATAGTAGTAATACTAATAGTGATAATTTTAGGAAAAATAATAATTTGTCAAATTCAAATAATAGTACGAAATGTAACAAAAATTTAAATAAGTTGAGGCAAAATTACAATGAAGATAACAAAAAAAAGGATTATAAAAGAAATCAGTGTGATGGCACTAATTGTAGCAGATGTCAACAGAAACATGCGTATATTCAGTGTCCAGCTTATGGAAAACTATGTAAGAACTGCGGTGGAAAAAATCATTTCGCAGTAACATGTCATGTTAAAAAGGTACGTGAGATTAAATCAGACAATAGTGAAAGTTTTTATATAGACTTAGTTAATTATAGATCGGAACAAAACGATAAATTTAAAGCGTGGTATGAAAAAATTCGAGTGCAAAATTTATTGATAGAATTTAAATTAGATACGGGGGCCGAAGTTAACGTACTACCAGTAAATTATTATAAAAAAATGAAAAACATTAAAATGGAAAGCTGTGACACGAAATTAGAAGCCTACGGAGGCTCAAAGCTAGACGCAATCGGCACTATTAACCTTGTATGTAAGGCAAAGAATCAAAGTTCAATGCAAAGATTTATAGTAATAAATGCTAATACAATTCCTATTTTGGGGCTTCAAGGTTGCTAAATCTAGTAAGGAGAGTTAACAACATAAGCGTATTTAAAGACAAGGAGGACTTTATTAAAAATAATAAAGAAATATTTGAGGGTCTTGGCTGTTATAAACAAAATTACAGTTTAAAAATTAAACCTAATATAAAACCCATAGCAAAGCCAGCACGGCGAATACCATTTGTTGGATTTTAGTTTGAAAGTGCTAAAAGGATCGGCATGCAAAAACATGATCGACCTCAATAAAATCCTCTTTATGTTTTAATGACCTGGGTCGCAGGTTTCTCCTTGAAGAACATCTGCCTAACAGATATAGGAAAAAGGGAAATAGTTTTGTTTTAGAGTTTTAGGTAGCTTACTTGATAAGTGAATATTGTGCAAGAAGGTTGTCTTCTCCTTGAAGTGTAGAAATAATAAGGAAAGTTTTTAATATTAAATGTGGTTTTTCAGTACAAAAGCCTAATATCCAATATCATTAACTCTTGTGAAGCCTTTTAAAGCAGAACTAGATAGATTAGAAAAATATCAAATAATTGAAAAAGTTAAGGAACCTTCAGAATGGGTATCTAACATAGTTTTGGTTGAAAAAACTAATACAACATTAAGAATCTGTCTAGATCCAAAAGATCTGAATAGTGCTCTAATACCTGAAAGTTATGTTTTGCCATCTTTTGATGAGATTTCAGCTAAACTGAGCAATAAGAAATACTTCACGGTATTAGATCTAAAAGATGGTTACTGGCAAATTAAACTTGACGAAAATTCAAGTAAGTTATGTACATTCAGCACAATTTTTGGATGTTATCGGTTTAAACGTTTACTTTTCGGTATTAGCGTAGTACCAGAACTGTTCCTAAAATATAATGAGGCAAATTTTGCCGATATTAAAAGAGTAGTCATATATATGGATGACATATTGATAAGCGCTTGCACATTAGAAGAGCACGATAAAATTTCAAAGGAAGTGATAAATAGGGCCAAGAAATTAAATATAAAATTTAACTGTAAAAAAGTCCAATTTAGGATTCAAAAAGTTACATTCCTGGGACATGTGATTAGTGAAGAGGGTATTATTGTTGATCCGGAAAAAACAAAAGCAATTAAAGCTTTAGAGCCACCGAAAAATAAAAAGGAATTGCAAAAGCTTTTAGGTCTTATCAATTATATGAGAAAACTTTTTCCAAATTTATCGGAGTTGTCAAGTCCTCTAAGGGAACTGTTAAAAAATCATAAAATGTTAAATTCACCTTAATTTTAATTACACATTTTGCTAGACTATAATATAGTAATTACATAGTTGAATGAACATAAATTCCAGCACTAACTATAAGACTCTTTCATTGTTATGTAATTTTTATGATATATTCCGAAATTAAAAATTGAAAATTGAATTGAAATTGAATGTTAATAAGAGAAATAAAGAATATTATGACTTACATACACGGTTAGGAAATGATTTTAAAACAGGTGATAAAATTTGGTTAAAAGAAGGAAAAATTCAATCAAAACTTCCAGCACCAAGGTCGTTTCTAGTTGAAGTTGAGAACAGAAAAGTCCTTCGGCGAAGCATATTGCGGTTAAGAAAAAGGAACTAAAACTTGAAACAAATTGGAAAGTGTAATCAGTTGAAATTTTAAAAGAATAAAGTTTAAACTGAATTAAACGAAATTAATATTCTGAATAAATAAATATACAATTCATTTTAGCTAAAACTAAAAAAAAAAAAAAAGATGAAATGAAATGGGTTTTTCCACTAAACGTTTAAAAGTGGGAAGATTGTAACTAACTACTACTAGGATAGTGAAACAACTACTGCTAACTACTACAAATGTACACTCCGCATAGCTGTAAGTAGACATCGCTTAGCTCTAAGTTTAGTCAGTAAGCCAGTCATGTAAGAACCGCTGAAATAAATAGTCTAAAACTCCGCACATGGTTTAAATATAATACACTCATTTTGGTTGCAAAGATACCTAAAACTTGCGTGGTCAGATTGCATTTGTGAACATGCAGGTTGAATTATTGAACACTATGCAAAAGCAAGTTTTACGCAACTATGCATTTCTGAAAACGCCCATCGCTATCGCTGTCCAGCTATCGGAGTTACGTGCAATAAGTGCAAGCAAAAGAATCATTTCGCCAGCATGTGTAAAGCAAGGAAGATCGGAGCATTGGAAACAGCAGATCGAAGTCAAAATTATTCTACTGATTTGTTTATCGGTGTACTCACCGCTACTGAGGAGCATAATTGGTATATAGAATTTTTAATTAATATTAAACGGTGTTTTCAGAAATTCATAGTTGCTTGCATGCATTTCGTCAAACTTGCAGTCAGTTTACTTTCACGCAAGTCAACTGCGCAACTGCATATTTGAACAAAATTCGTGCTGACTTACGTGTCGTCGTGTTCTTCACCAAATGTTGAGTTAAAATCTTCCATTTCCATTTTTTATACACTAAATTAAAACACACCTCTATCTCCGCGTGACTTTACATATATTGAGAAAACCGTTAGAACATTGACAGCTCTAAAAATCTTCTTCTTTTTAGTCGGCGAAGTCAGGTTCTCATTTTGGTTGGAAAGATGCCTAAAACTTGCGTGGTCAGATTGCATTTGTGAACATGCAGATTGAATTATTGAACACAATGCAAAAGCAAGTTTTACGAAACTATGCATTTCTGAAAACGCCCAAAATGTCAATTATTTTACCTGATGAAAGCCCTACTTTCTCGCGCCCCCGAAGATTACCCATCACGAAAAAAGCAGTTGTAGAAAAACAAATCAAAGACTGGCTAGCTGAAGGAATTATACGCCCATCCAAATCATATTTTTCGAGCAATGTAGTCGTTGTGAAAAAAAAAAATAGTTCATTCCGACTTTGCATTGATTACAGGAGGCTTAATGCGAAGACAATCAAAGAACATTTGCCCGTACCGACTGTTTCGGCTCAAAACATAAACCGCGTCGCGCACCGAAAACTAAAAATTGACCGCCGCGCGCACCAAACATAAACCATAGAAATATAAACTAAGCACGGAATGGCTGTAAGCCAAATTGAGCGTACACTTTCTATAGATGTGCTAGAATTCGCTATGAATGTGTGGTCAGCCAATGCAGGCGTAAATATTTGTATAAATAATAAGAGGGGCGTTTAAAGAAATTTGAATGGTTTGAATTTACTGCAAAATTGAAGAAATAAAGACGGCAAATGAAGCAATATCAAAGAAAATTTGAGAACATATTCATAAAAATAAATTGCAAAGTTCCTGGTATAAACCACATGTCCCTCCGAATATTGACTTTGCACGCCACCATTCACTCAATAAGAGACCCTGCTCAGTTATTAAATTATGAAAATTAGTCTTTTCTTATTTTATATTTCAAATTCTTCTTATCTTACGTCTGATTTACGACAAAAATAGCACAAAAACCACAAAAAAACCTGAGTGACGTAATACGAATCAATTTGGAATTAATTGCACTTATGTCCTTTTACTGTAACTAAATTAAGTGAAGTATACAGCAAAAACACAAAAGTGCTCTAATTTTTACTTTTGAGTTCTTAAAACAGTTGTTTAGCGATATACATAAATCGCATATTAGTCCAGTCACTCGGGATATTCAGCTCCGAATTCTTTCGGACTGAACCGATTCACTTTAAATTTGTTGAGATGATGGGAAAGTGCTTAAATAACAAAAGTTATATAATGCCGATGTGTGCTTTTGCCCCAGGGGGGGTTGCCACCCCTTCTCGGGGGCTGAAATTCCTTTACTCAAAATAACCCCGGGAATCGATAGAGGGTCAAATTCTAAGCAACTTTTGTACTATAAATTTTTTTCTGAAAATCAATACTTTTTGCGTTATTCGTGGTTGAAAACCTTGAATTTTCATCGAAAAAAGCCACATTTTTGAACGATTTTTAACGAATAACCCAAAAATGACGCCTCTAATAAAAAAAAAATATAGAACAAAAATGAAGCTTATAAAAAAACCAAGAGATTCATTTTTTTTAAATTATTCTAGGTTCAATACAAAGCGAGATATGATCGGTGAAAGGAGACCTTTTTTTGCGAATATTTGAATCAATGTATTCAACGTTAAATTACGAGAAAAGGGTTGATTTTTTGGGGGTAATGATACATAAGTTTTTTTTAGTCCTTAAGAAGACCTTCAAAATGAGCACTGACGAAAGTCATTTGCATGTAAATTGAGTGAGTTACAGCGCATAAAAGATAGACTTTTCGAATTTTTTATGAAAAAAAGAGCACTGTAATTAACCTAATATCCACCAAAATCAAAATTTATCGTTTTCGTTCCACATGACATTTTGTTTTAGTACTATTTATTAGATCTAGAAGTTTGACCGGTTTAAATTGCATAGTTTTTGAAAAAAGTAACATAATTTGTAACGCATATTTTGAAAATTTCTAAAAAAATTTCCGTTTTTTCAAAATAACTTTAAATACTAAAAAACATAACATAAAATAAATTCTTCAAAATTCTAACAAAAGTAAACCTTTCCACTGTTGAAAAAGTCTTAAGATATCAATCTTATGGCAGTAATTTTTTTATTTTCTCTATGGTAATTATGTAGCCCGTTCGAGATTTTTTAACGTTGTCCGCCCTAAGCACAACATCAGGCTGAACAATACTTTTAATTCTTTTGAGTAGTTCTGTAGACATGACATGAGGTAGGCTCGGTTAGAAAAAAAGTTTCATGCAATATGTTCAAAGCGTTTGACTCACTCACTTACCATCAATTTCACAAGAATTGGCGGGAGATTGATATAGAAAATCCTTGGTTATTTTTCTTAAATCCTTCTTCCCTTTTATAGTTGTATTTCCATAATCCACGAAAATTATTAAAAATTTATCATCGCTGAGTTTTCTCAAGCAACCTGCACGATACCACTGATTGTCCACCTCATATTGAGAAGCAAAGTTCGTTCTCTCTTTAATAAAAAGAATATGATTAAAAACATAAAAACTTCATTAGTTAATTACCTTGGCGAATATCCTTGAGGAATGGAAGGATCTAAGCAGTATTTCATAATATTTTCAGCATCAGTCTGGAACTTTGTCAGCAACTCGGGGTTATTATCAGTGGCAGTAATTAGTCCATATTCAATCATACTATCACCCAACACAAATATTTTGACTGATTGTCCCATAGGAATAGGAATTCGCTCGACATCCTTAATATGGAAAAAATTTTGAGATCTAACATCCTGTACGTTTTCTTCAACAGCATTCTGATTTTCTTTGACGTTTTCTTCTTTATTATTATTATTCTCTACGCCATTCGTAGTCTCTTCGAAAAGAAGTGGAATGAGATGTTTATTGTACGAAGTATTTACATCAAGTTCGATTTCATTTTTCAAAAAGGAAATTGTAAATTGTTTCCTCTCTTTAATGCAACTCTTTAGCGAATCGACAGCCTTGTTTAATGTGCTCGCTTTTATTTTGTTCAAGTGCAAAAGTGTACCTTTAATTACAAACACCGGGGCGTAGCTAACAAAGTTATCTGCTTCTTTTATGTCCCCTTGTTTGGCTTTAAAAGACTCACCTGAATCAAGATCTAATAGAAGAACTTCATTAGGAAGTTTATCAAGAACTTTAAAACGAACAAATCTGCTTTGGTTAGAAGCCAAAACAATTTTATCTTTTACAGCGTCAGTTTTTGCTGCTTCCCGACCTTTCTGGTCGAATATTTTAGAGTAGATTTCTCCCTTGTTATGTTTACAGACAGAAATTTCGGAATGACTGTGAATATGGGTTATTTGAACCTCATCATTTGGTTTTGGACCAGCTGACCAATACTTGATGGAAATATCTGCAAAATACCCGTTCCAATCTTTTGATACTTTAACATTGCCTTCTAATTTGTTTGCATTGGAATACAGCTCATAATTTGTTGTTGCATTGTTGGTAATAATTTTAAGCGTGCCCCAATAATCCTCTAAGTACGCTTCTTTTTCAGCACTGATAAGTAATGCTTGTCGCGGAATATTTTTAAAGTCGTTGGGAATTGACTTCACCTCACTCAAGAGTTCTATTTGTCCAATATCAACACAGTATATAACATAGTGAGATTCATAATAACTTAGGAGAAATCCACGCTCCCACTGGGTAGAAGTTTTACCGGCGATAAAAGAACCCTCCACAGGATGTAACAGCTTAAATTTATTTTCAGTGTCTCCGGCAAGGACTTGTCTCATTTTAGAAAGCTGATCCGCTATTTCATTTTGCTTAACGATCGCAATTGCGTATATTTCCTTAAAGACGTCGACTATCTTTATTTTCATATTTATGGGAAGTTCCTCTTTTTCGTTATTTTCGTTACATATATTACCAATTATTTTTATTCTTAGAACATGGCCAATATCAACAGCTTTACCATTGTACTTAATGCAGAAGGCATACGACTTCAAATCCTTCATCGCCGGAATAGGTGATTTCAGTTGATTTATATTGATGTAAAAATCATTGCCATAGTCTAAGAGGCGCACGCGGACTTCGTTTAAAGGATTCTTTTCTTCAAGAACTACAGCCCGATAATAAAGCATTGGAAAAGGAGATATCTTCTACTTTATCAATAATTTTGTCAACATTGAATGAAATAGAGTCATCTTTACCATTTTTATTCCATAATTTTAAAGGAAAGTCTATTGATTTTCGTTCTTTATTATTGTTATCAAGCGCAACCAACCTGGGAATGTCGCTTTTGTCTATTGTTCCTAAGTTAGAACTGGTTGCATATCCGCTTTCGGAATGATCGTCACTTTGGTTATACCGATGGGGTTTTCTTAAGGGAATATTGCGAGTACTGGTAATCAAGGCTTTCATTGGGTTATTTTGAAAATATGTACGTTCGAGTCTGGTATTAATAGAAAACTTTTTAGACCTCACAGGTTGAATTAATGTTCTAGAAAGAAATGGGCGAGGTTAATTTACGAATCCCAATTGCATTGTGAATAGAGCCTGCAAAATACTTGTACTGTTTACAGGCGATGTATAAAAGACTATTTATTCTATGTATACGGCATAAATAAATTTTAATTTAATTTAATTTGTAAGGATGAATATTGCCTATTTTAACGCTTAAGTTCATTTCGCTTAAAAATCCTGAAGAATTGTTTTTAAATATGGCTGGAAGTTGTCAACCACAAACAGAATTTTTTCCAGGAGAAAAATTTTTTTTTCTAAATCTTAATGTTGCGAAATTTAAATACTGATTTACTGGGGACCAAAGTAAAATTTTATGCATAGTTGTTAGAAAAGTATGTACATAGATAATACTTATTTAAAATGAGCTGTTTTAATGCAAATTGTCTTTAAGGTAGAGCACATTTTTTTTAGCTTGCCATTATAAAATTTCTTAATAATTTGAATTCGTGATTCATTCATTCGCTTGCTGTGCTGAGAACTAAATGAATTATTGGAAAAATAACTTCCCACAACTTTCTAGATCTGAATGCATTAAATAACAGTACTATGCGTAAGAAATATTTTGGAATTGTAAACAAGCATTTTTCGCAAGTTAGCCACTTTGAGGGGGTTGCTACTATTAGTTAAAACAATGAAAAAAGTACAGGAATAAAAAACTTACGGCATGCGGATGCAAATCAACTTGTGTTTCGCCCAATCTTCCATCTGGCAGTTAACCGAACATAGCATTCGTAACAACGCTGACCCATCAACGTGCCTTGAATCCGCACAAAGCGCACAGTCCTTTTTGATCCGAAATTTTCAACAGCACGAACTCAAGCAAACCATGTAAACAAAATTTTTAATTTTTGCCGAAACCACGCGAGCAGAACGCACAGAAACAATTGAACGCCTTCTCAACTCCACGCCACTCCTTCACTAACAGAAACAGTTAGATTTTATTCCAAGTGAAGATGGCAACAGTTGGTACTGAAGTAAATTTTGATGTGGATATTGCAGGGTGGGCGTATATGTCAGTGGTCGGCATATGTTCTGGTTATATTTTTGAAATATTTATTAAACTGACGGTAAACTACTTCCTTACCCGGGGGTTACACATAGAAATTTAAACTAAACTAAGCAATCCAGCACAGAGCACTTCATTTCGCAAATTAGCGTATATTTTAAGTTAATTGCACTGAAACGAATAACCACCAAAAGCGTCAACAGGATTTTAACACAGCTTTTATTATCTTTTCGCAAAACAATAGTTTTAAACCGTAAAAATATGCACTTTTTCTAAATTACACCCAACGAGTACAAATTTCATTTGACAGTTCGGTATCAGCGTCCGTCTTGCACACTATTGCTGTACTATTTGGACAAGATACTTTTGAGTGTACGCTCACGTACAGGGTTTTTACACGGTAGAGCCGTTCCGTGTTTAGTTTATATTTCTATGGGGTTACACGACTCAGTATAGCTGACAATGACACTGACTCGTTTAAACGCGCACTGTCTTTCTTTTTTTGCTGACCCGTCAATAATCTGGTCAGTACTGACAGGTTTCTGTATACCGTGGAAGTCTGCCTCCTGTCAGATTTATTTTTTATTCGACCAAAATAACTTACAGAATCCTTTAACAAAGTCAGATTACTAATATTATACAGCGATGGGCTATCGCGTTTTACCCATTTAAATTTTTACTTAAATCTGCCTCCTGTCACTCAAATGAGACCCTTCGTTCCGCTAAACCGCTGTAATTAAAGACTTGTAAAAATTTGCTCGTTTTAACATGTAACAATTTTTTTTTTTTTTTTTTTTTTTTTTTTTTTTTTTTTTTTTTTTTTTTTAAAGAGAGTTCTCTCTTGGCAGCCTTTGGAGTCGGTCACCAGTTTAGCGAGCTTTTGCAGGGCATCACGGGGTAGCCATATTGGTCTTGTGTGTTTTACTTAGATTTTGAGTTTCTTTGTAATTTGTGTTCTTGAGATTTCAAGCTGTGTTTTTGAGCACTTCAACTTAAGAGGAAATTTTCACTTTGAAGGTTTCATTTTGTAAAGGTAAGTGAGCTTGGGTTCTTTTTTTTGTGATAACGGTTTTTCCTCCGTCCTTTTGGAAGATATAATTTCATTCGTGGAGTGAAGACCTTTTGGTTAGGCTGTACTTGTCTTCAGCAAGTAACGGTTGTAACTAGCGGTCAATTAGCGGTACTTTGTTTTAGTTTCTTCCTACTTATTTATGATAAGGGGCAAAGAGACTCCAAAAACTTATTGCTTTGGTTTTTTGAAATTGTGGACATAAAAGCTGTGAAGTAAAAAATTTGAAAGGAATAAACACAGGTTTATCACGATTAGTTGGAGACATATTGTCGCCGCATGGATTAATCTTGACAGTAATTGAAACGTGGTTTGGTATTGAGTAGTAACTATTAACAGTCCCCAATTGAGATTCTCTTTGTTCCTTGATTTGATTAAGGAAGCCGATTTTACTTTTTAGTGTATTGTGAATTGTTTTAAGTATTTCCACGGTCTTCGTCATTTTAAGCTGTATCAGGTTAAGTCATACATTTGATTAATCCTGTGTTTTTTGAGGTACTTTTTTAGTGTGGTTAGCCTGGAAATAAGCAGATAAGGCTTAAAGTTTTTCAAGAAATTTTTAAACTGTTAGATTGTGTCGGGATGAAGAGGAAGGGCTCAAACAAGCATATTAATTTTGACAAGTCGGAAAGACTAAATGAAAAAGGACCATCTACCAAAAAAATGAAAGTTGTGGTGGAGGGAAAAAATTCAAAGAAAGCTTGTGAAGAACTGGCAGGAGGTGAGATGGCAGTGGATACCAGAGCGATGCGAGCCGGTAGCATAAATAGAATTATTTTTGGCGATGATGCTATCAGTGGTCGAGATGATCTCGGAGGAGCCTTGGGGGCGAGTGGGAATCGGGGTGGTGAGTGTGTGGAGGTTGTGGATGGGAATGGTGGTGGTGTGGTTGATGAGGTTTTGGATGGGTCCGCGGGTGACGGTGTGAGTGGGGCGATCTCCTCATTCCAGTATGGGGGCGAGGTCAGAGCGTCCTATAGGGTGATGATCTCCAGACAGAGGGCGGAAGGTGGTGAAAGAGTGGGAATCAACCCTCTGGTTATAGGCAGGTCTTTGAAGGCGGAGAATGACAAAGGAATTAAAAATATAAGAAGGGTTGCTTTTGATAGATGTGTTGTGGAACTTAAGAGTGGTGCGGATGCAAACGAATTTGTCAATGGTCACGGTCTTGATGACTCTTACAGAGTGTATATTCCCCTAAGTGCTGTTGCAAGGGCGGGCGTTTTGAGGGGGATTGAGGTGGATCTGGATGAGGCTCTGTTGCTGGAAATGTTAAATAAGGATAATCCGGAGTTTGAGTTTTTGAAAGTGTTCAGGGAGTTTAGAAGGGTGAGGGGTGAGAAGGGTTATGAGAGGGTTCCAGTGGAGAGAGTTAAGGTGTTTGTTCGTGGAGTCAAGTTGCCGGAAAAGGTTCAGCTGGGATATACGATTGTGAAAATGTTTGAATTTGTTCCTGATCCGGTAAGGTGTTTCAGGTGCCAGCGTTTTGGACATATTGCCATTTATTGCAAAAGAAGTCATGTGACCTGTGCTAGGTGTGGTGAGGAATGTGGTGATGGGGAACATGATTGTGAGGGGAAGATAAATTGTGTTAATTGTGGTGAACGGCATCCGGCCTTTAGCTGGAGCTGCCAGGCTAGAATCAGGGAGCAGAAAACTAGAGCTC